>OX376645.1:5632845-15632845 GCA_947386135.1 Melanchra persicariae | reverse complement strand
CAAACTTGTCATCTGAGCTACAATCCCATTTGGCATTTTAACTAGCCCTTCTTCAATAATCTTACAAAAGATGTCGGCGCCGAGTAGCATGTCTATTTTACCGGGCGTGTGGTAGGCAGGGTCAGCTAATTCCAATGATTGCAGCTCGGGCCAGTCAATCACGATGTTCTTTGAGGGAAGGCTTGTAGATATTGCCTTTAAAACGTAAGCCTTCACTTGTATAGTTTCCTTTCCATTGAATCGAGACTTGACTGACAGGTTAACTAAGTGTTTGATTGGTATCTTTATTCCTTCTCCAACTCCAGAGACTGCACCGTTGATATTAGTCCTTTTCAGGCCCAATAGTTCAACTACTCTTGCAGAAACGAATGAAGCCTCTGACCCTTGGTCAATTAAAGCACGAAGCAGGTGTGTGTTGTTTCCATTACTCGTTATGACCTCAACTTGTGCTGTTGCTAATAACACCTTATGACCAGGTTGTTCTTGAGAGAAGTGTGCGGTTGTAATCTTCTGTTCTGGTTGTAAGTTTTCTTCTTGATTGGCGTCCTTCGTTTGGTGCAAAAGCGAATGGTGTCTTCTATGACAGACTTTACATGACGTCTTCGATTTACATTTGTATACATTGTGATTAGGGACGAGGCAGTTAAAACAAAGATTTTTCTTCTTTACAAATTCGTGTCTCTTGTCTACAGTTAACTTCGCATATTCCTTGCAGCTAAAGATGTAGTGGCCGACCTCGTTGCAATAGCTACATGTTTGTTGTGAGTTCACACTCGAATGTGCAGACTGAATTTCATCACGTTGTTCACTATCTTCGGAAGTAATGTGGAATGTTTTTTGTGTTGAAGGCTTCTCTTTTGTATTACTTGTCGTAATTGGAGCTATTAGTTCTAATGTTCTGAACTTAGACTCCAGAAACTTTTTCATTTCAGGCCATGTAGGTAGTTCGTCAAAATTATCCTTATGCGCATGTTGTTCCCAATCTTTTAGTGACTCTGTATCCAATTTCTGACCCACCAGAAATACTATTACTGGATCCCAAGAATCAGTACTTATTTTTAAATTATTTAGACTGGTTATACATTCCGCCGTTGTATCAAGTAGCGATTTAATTTGACTTGCTGATTGATTATTGACTTTCTTCTGTGCGAATAACCTTTTTAAGATCGAACTCACTATCATTCTTCTATTTCCAAATCGTTCCTTCAGAATATTCCAGGCCTGTCCATAATTATTTCCGGTTGTTTGTATATTGCGTAATAACATTTCAGCTTCTCCAGAGACACTAGTTTTTAAATAATGTAATTTTTGTACGTTGCTTATTGACGTGTTATGTACGAGCGCTTCAAATAAATCTTGATATGTAGGCCAATCTTCATATTTTCCTGAGAAGGTAGGTAATTGTATAATAGGTAGCTTAGCGAACGGCTGTTGCTCAATTTGTGTAGATGTAGACATATTTGCAGAATCGTTTGACCGCTGTTGTACCACTAATTTAGATAACAGATCTTCTAAATCCGCTCGTAAACAAAGATACAATTCTTCGACTTCATAATATTCTTCTTTCAGAAAATACGGAAATACTCCCCGTTGATCGCGCGGTGTGCACCTAGTTAGGTTGTTATGTGCTTGCTTAAATATATTCCAATCATCTTCGACTGACTTCAGCCTAGTTTTTACATAACCTTCTGTTAATCGTTGTTTTGGGCATTTCTTAACATTTATTTGCGCTTTTTGTAACATCTTGGCCACATCTTCTAAAGTACACAAACACTTGCTTTGTTCCGCAGTCGGTGGAGTCATTTTTCACGTTTTATATTGATAATAACACCGCAACACGTCAATCTCAGTTATATTATTCACTTAAAAATCACAAGTTCGTACACAACTGTTCCAATGCAGAAAAATAACCAGTCTCTTATCTAAGGAATGCGGTTCCCTATTGTATTCGGCGTCCGAGTTGTCTAGCCGTGCGATCTACTTATCCGGCTCGTAATGACCATTATGTTCAGTACGTTAGGGTTCAATTTTGTTTGAAGGCACGGTTGTAAATGATTAAGACGTCCACTCGCTTTGATAGTTTATTTTGCACTAAGTAGGTACTTAATATTTTTTCATTATATAGTATCGGACATTAATTTTATTTTAAAAACGTGTTTTTTTTTCCAAAAGTAGTCATTTGTTTATTGATTAGTGTTACATTTTCATCGCATTTCAATATTTTTCATCATCATGGATACGTTAAAAATTCGAGTAATTATGGAATATGAGTACCGTCGTGGCAGCAACGCGGCACAATCGGCACGCAACATCAACGACGTTTACAGAGCTAACACTACAAACCAACGCACCACCTGTTATTGGTTTGCTCGCTTCCGTTCTGGAAATTTCGACCTGAAAAATGAACCTCGCGGTCGTCCGAAGACTTTGGTCGACAATGACGAATTAAAGGCGATTGTGGAAGCTGATGATACACAATCTACGGCTGAATTAGCAGCAGCTTTCGACGTTAGCGTCAAAACAATATTGGTCCATTTGCGTCAAATTGGCAAGGTAAAAAAGCTTGACAAATGGGTGCCCCACGAACTCAATGATCGCCAGCGCGAAGTACGCGTCGAGACGTGCCTTGCACTGCTCAACAGACACACTAATGAAGGAATTTTGAACCGCATTGTTACCTGCGACGAAAAATGGATTCTGTTTGATAACCGCAACCGCTCAGCAAGTTGGTTGGATAACCTAAACAATGCCCTAAACGAAAACTTACCCCTAGAAAAGTGATGGTCACTGTTTGATGGTCTAGCGCCGGTGTGATTCATCACAGCTTCTTACCAAACGGAGTGAGCATTACTGCAGATGTGTACTGTGAAGAACTGAACACAATGATGGAGAAGCTGGCACATCTCCAACCAGCATTGGTCAATCGCTCGTCTCCGCTGCTCCTGCACGACAACGCGCGACCTCATACTGCACAGCAGCACAGCAGACGGTCTCCAAGTTGCAAGAACTGGGGTTGGAAGCTCTCCGTCATCCGCCCTACTCACAGACCTTGCACCTACAGACTACTACTCTTTCCAGAATTTGGATAACTTCTTGGCGGGAAAAAAATTCAATACCCGAGAGGCAGTACAAAATGCCTTTGAAGAATTTGTTGCCTCCCGTCCAGCTGATTTGTTTAAGAAGGGCATCAATAAATTGCCACTGCGTTGGCAAAGATGCATTGATTGCATGGGTGATTACTTCGATTAATACAAATAAAAAATACATGAAAAAATCGTTTAAATTTTTTCATGCAAAACGGCAATTTCATAGGTAAAGACCTATTAACTATGTACCTAGATGACAAACATGATAATTTTTAGGATTCCGTACCCAAAGGTTAAACGGGACCCTATTACTAAGACTCCACTGTCCGTCCGTCTGTCACCAGGCTGTATCTCATGAACCGTGATAGTTAGTCAGTTGAAATTTTCACAGATGATGTTGATAAGTGGTAATGACAATGAGGTAAGGGATGTAAAATATCATGAATTAGTAGGTTAGTCATGTTATTAATAGGACGGTACTCGAAAAATCGAGGCTCGAATCCCTTGTAGCAGAACTTGCACGAGTTTGTACTATAGACTAAGTTAGTACGCAGCTCTTGCAGGTGCGCGAGTCAGTATACTATTGTAGTCTTTGGACTCGCACTTGGCCGGTTTTTTCATCATGAGTACCTACAGGTTTTCCAGCACACAACTATCAATGTCGACAGAAACGAATCATTTATTTTTTTATGGATGGGAAATTATCAAATCACTCCTTTCGCTCTGGCCAGCGGAAGGGACAGTCAGACTCTTATTGACTAAAACCCATCCGTGTTCCTCCTCATGCCCTTTGCGTTACAGGGCCGTGGTGACTCTTGCTAACAAATTTCGCAACATTGTAAGTATTAGGATATCAAAATGGTTATTGTGATGAAAATTACTTAAGTAAGTACATGAATTAAATGATAATATTGCAATGCTCGTAAAAGGCTGCTGTGTCATAAGTACCTACTAACATAACATAACATCAACATTGTACACTTAGGTCGCAATAAACGTTTTTGACTTTGACTTTATTTTGACGACTGAGTTTATGTATTTAATGCCTGAAAAAAAAAGTATGCAATTATTCCTTTGATTTATTAAAGCTACCGCAGATTTTCGTCGTGAATTTTTCTATATGTCGCTTCATGGGTGGCAGAGACGCAAAGCAGCGAATCTTTTTGACAATCCGACACAGTTTTGGGTATGGACACTGTCGCAGGCACTCGAAAAAAAGATAATTAAAATTAAAATAACTTTATTCAGACTAACAGTTTAAACAGGAAACAGTCACGTGCGTTGGTTTGAGCGTTCAGCCCAGAGTGCCCGAGCGCTAGAGTGACTACACCTAGCCCCACCCGTACTCGCTGTTTCCTCTATCGATGATCGTGTCCAAGCGGTAGGCCGCTTGCGTTTCCGATCACGTGATTATTAGGTTTCGAAATAATTTGTTAGAAGGCGCTGTCCGTAGTCCCACAGTAGCACCATCAATCTACGACATATACAGATAATGCATCAAGTTTCAATAAATAAAAGAGAGCTTTCATGAATTCTACTTTAGTAATCATAAAAATGCAAACTGTAGCAATACAACAGCGTAATTAGTGAGAAGAGTCATCAAACTTAATTGTAACGCAGCGTCTAAGTAGAACAAGCCACACACACGTATCTTGCTGAATGATGCACGATGCAAGCGTAATACATTCTTGCAAAGTTTTTTCTCATGATCTGAAAAAAAAAAATTATGTAAGGGAGTCATTGAGGAGTAAAATCTAAACGTTAGTAATATTCTAAATAACCTGAGCAAGTTGACTTCAAAATAATAATTGCACAAGTATCTTGAACGTTTTGGATCGCTAAGTAGAAATTTTCACATTGATGGCATAACATTGTTTGCCATAACAAATTCTTCATCTGCCATAAGTATATGAACAGCGATGCCACATTTCTTATATCCTAAAACAAGATATTTTTTTTTTTAATATTAGGTATAGTTAGCCTTTACTTCACAATGCAACAGTATTGTTAAGTAAAGGCTATCCTTCATTCTTTCCATCGTTTTCTAATCTGCGCAACTTCTTACTAATTAACAAGGAGGCCATGGCCATACAAGACGCCGAGGACGGTATGTAAGTCATCCCGCCATATTCTTCGTGGTCTACCGTGGCCGTATCTTGTGGTTTCAAGGCAGGAATCTTGTATTTTACGGCTCACCACGTGATCGGAATATGGCAGACGTGTCTTTCTAACGAATGTCGGTTCGGACTAGGAAACCTTCTTAGCCACGTCAACGATCTACGTTTTGGATGTCGAACGCGACCCTCGACATGAGATTGCCCTCTGATAATATTGCACATTAAGAAAATTATTATTTTACTTACCATAGCATTTTCTTCTATTTTCCATACATCAATTGCCTCTTGTACATATAATAGAGAGTGAATAAATACGTCGATAATATAAAAAAGTATCTGAAAAGAAAACACTGTTTCAGAACTCAACTTGACAATTCATAAAAATGAATTTTATTCATGGTAAGGTACTTACAAATTGCTGGGAACACACTTTATATACGTCGTAACACTCTAATATATCAACGTAAGCTTGAAACATTTTTTCACTATTTTCTCCTCGTACGTCTTCCACTTCTTGATATTTTAAAATTTGTTTGTTCCAAAGACAAACTTTACTACATAATAATTGAACTAGCCGCCTAGCATGAATTGAATGTAAGTCAAAAAATACCAAAGTATAGCTCATAAATAAATATAAGTAAGATAAGTCTGGCTGTACGAAAAAAGATGTCACAAAAATGACATACGAAGCCAGTGCCAGAACAATGTAAATCCAATTCCAAATAATGAAGTTGTTAAAGCTAGTTTCATTGTTTAGTAATCTGTGCACTTTTTGAAAAGTTAAAACAAACTGGATATTATTTTTAGTTTGAATGATTCCGCTCAAAAAATTCATAGCGAATCCGAAACAATAGTAGGTGCAATCAAAGTAAGAGTTGACAGAAATTATAGGAGTTTTTCCTAATGCATCCTCGTACCAGGCCGTCGTATATTTGAAGCATATAAATAAAATAATGAGTGCTATTTAATTGTAAGAATCAATGACACCAATCTGTGGAAGATGATATTTGCACTTATCAAATTGTTTTTGATTTGATACTTGGGACAGAACATGATATATTGCATTAAATTTAAAGGCAAAAGCATTGACTGCACATCTTTGTCCACCCTAGTGTTCACTGGATCTTTTTGTACTATGTATCGGGCAGTGCCCATTTTAAATAGTACCGTAGTTTCCGGTACACGTAGGTTACTAATCAATAGTAAATAATTTTAAAAGCTTACAGTAATATCATTTGATAAAACGTTTTAGACGGAATCTACGGGAACATTTATTAATTTGTCTTCAGAATGATTGATCATTTCATGAAGTGGTTGGCTATTTTACATAATGGTTGGCCACTTAATGAAATACACTCCTCAAACCTTTTTTTTTTTTTTTTTTACGGGAGAAATCCTCATGGATGTCCTCCGCTCTGGCGCGGGCGGAGGGGTCTGTCACTCTTACAGACTAAATCCACTCCGGTGTTCCATCTCCCACCTACGCCGGGGATCGCGGGAATGTACGCGACTTCTGTAATCCCCGGCTGGTGTCGTAAGCGGGGGGAGTGAGGTGTACGCGACGTCAGAGAGGCGCACGGGAACACCACGCCCCGCCACTTCGGGTCCAGATGAATGGGGAGCGACGGACATCCCCAAGTCTGCTGCCCCTGGATCCAGTTAGGGGGCAGAAGGATGACGATGACTGTTTCGCAGAAGGAGACCACCGCGTCCCAGGACTCCTCGCCGCCGTCCATAGATCGGACTACGGCCGGCAACGAGAGGTCACTGCCTACCACAGAGACGAGGGCACGGCGTGGCTCCTTCCAAGTGGCTCTGCCAGCGTATGCCGCGCCGTGTCCTCCCGACAGTCGACGCAGTGGTGACACCGAGCATCCGGCTCCCTGCCTATGCGACACAAGAACCTCCCGAAGCAGCCATGCCCCGTGAGGACCTGTGTCATACGAAATGACAGGGAGACGTGTCTTCTCCCGAGCCCGAGCCAGAGGTCGAGCACCGGCTGGATGGTCTCGATAGGGGCGTGAAAGCCTGTTCCACCATTCCGCCACCAGGACCTTGCGCATCTGCGACCGACGCAGCTCAAAATGTCGCTGCGTCAGTCGCACCCTTCGCGCCCGCGCGTCCTCGCACCACCGATGCATTGACGCGAGGACTTTTGCCTCCAGGTCCCAGGGCGGAGATCCATGATAGCCTAACCTTACCTAACCTCGACGACAAAGTCTTGCAGTGCGGGGCTCCTATTTCTGTCTGCAGGGTTTAAGAGGGCCCGTGTCGGCGGCCAAGATAAAATCGGAGGGCCGAAGGCTATTGGTGGGTTGTGTTTCTGCGCAGGTTAAACTGCTAGAACCCAGACCTCTGAGGTGCTTCCGTTGCCACGTGAAGGAGCTCTGTGCACCTCGGAGGTGGACCACAGCGGTCTCTGCTTCAGCTATGGTCAGCCTGGTCACAGGGCCGGCTCGTGCAAACCCTCGCCGTACTGCTTCGTATGTGCGGCAGCTGGCAACCCGGCTGATCACAGGGCTGGGAGCAAAGCCTGCGCTCCATCCGCCAAGACCGGGGCCAAGAGAAAACTGCCGCAGCAGCCGCAGCCGCCGCCACCTTCACTGCCGCTGCCGCCACCGCTGCCACTGCGACAGCTGCAGTGGGGCCCTCACAGGGGACTCAGGAG
This sequence comes from Melanchra persicariae, assembly GCA_947386135.1. Classification (NCBI taxonomy): domain Eukaryota; kingdom Metazoa; phylum Arthropoda; class Insecta; order Lepidoptera; family Noctuidae; genus Melanchra; species Melanchra persicariae. The sequence continues at coordinate 15,624,974 of OX376645.1, read as the reverse complement.
GGGGCTGAAATGGAGTGCCAATAACGGCCCCATTTCACCTCCTCCGGGCAAACGTCGGCCACTGCACCGCTCAGGAACTAATGCTCTTGAGCACGGCGCAGTGATTGACGCCTGCGGACGGCGAGCAATGGATAGCTCGCCATTCGATCAGAACCGGCCTGAGTCTACGGCGCGTTGGATTCCACGCGCGCCAGAAAGAGCTGTCAGCAAATACGATGGGGACCCCCTGAGCCTACCAGGGTTGCGGAATTTGTTCGAAATAGTTACCGCGGCCCTAGAACGCAAAGGGCAATAGAAGGCACACAGGATGGGTTTTAGTCAGTAAGAGTCGGACCCTCTTAAACCCTTTTTTTAAGCGGACAACAACAAGCTGTTCGACCATGCTTGCATTGACGATAGATGGACCGCCATCTATCGTCAATGCAAGCATGGTCGAACAGCGTGTTGTTCCATCCAGCGCAATGTGGTTGACTAACAAGAAAGTGAGAATGCAATAACATTAAACGAATAATAATGTTCGAATATTTCATAAAACTAGTTCCAGGAAATACATGTTTTTGAGTAAGCCTTACAACTTTGTGAAATAAATATTATTCATTTAGAATCTCCATTACATGTGTAAGGTTTCTATCAAATGTTTTCTTTACTTTTACAATTTGTGATTACATTATGAACGGACAAAGTCCCACGTTAAAGTGTCCATTGGTTTTTTTTAATAAACAGCTTTCTCAATTCTTTCTCAATTTGCAAGCCAGCTTTTTCTATTTGCAAGCCAGTTCGAAATTTAAATAAAACCTTTGATATGTTACCTCCTTGGTTGCCATGTTTCAGAATAAAAGATTTTCCATTTTAAATTACACGACAGACATGAGCTTACTATGTAATTTATTTGCCCGCTAAACCACGACAGTTATGAATTTTCATACAAATTTTGGCGGCCGCTGCTCGCATGTATTTGGCCAGTACAGCAATTTTGATTTATCTCGAAGGTTGTCAAAATAATGCTCGAACTTCCAAGCATATTTGAGAGAAATAAAATTAATTTGATCTTGAATATGATTGTTCAATTCCAATGTTTTTCTATTTTTTTATAACGTTACCCTTAATATCTTCTATACTAACATAGCTTAAGTACTTCTAATATTATCGTTGAGGAATTCTAGTTGAAGTAATATATAATTTGTTTGTACGCATGTCGGTTCTGTGACAACACTTTTTCTTTTTGTTGTACGAGTCCGGCACGTATCGGTTGGGGATCACTATTTTAATATTTAGTTACAAGAAGAAGCACCCAAGCGTGCTAGGCATTACCAAGGCAAGTTAAAAAAAAAATGAAAACTGTTTATTTTCAGACAACTTAGTCCATAGAAAAAGTTAGTAACAAAGATCTTATTAACTATGTTAGTGCAATTAATATAATAATGTGAGTCTAGTACCAAATTAAATTAAATGATTCTTCACTAACCTGCACCTTTCACATGCAGGTCAGTGAATCGACGCAAGACAGCCGAGTCCAATCTGTCCGCTTTCATGGATGCCGTTACGGCTCCCCCTCATACTGTGTACAACAGACATGGTTTTCTTATGCATTATTGCATAGAAATCATCTATGTGCGCATTTGCAAACATGCCTGAAGCACTACAGTACCGCGGAAGCCGCACCAGAGTCCTGAAAATGTTATTATATTGAACTCTGAGTGCACCCGTGTAAAAACTTCGACAATATTTTTCTTTCTTTAATACGGCCAGCATATTTTCACGGACTGACAACGCCCTCCGCTCTCTTTCTATATCCTGGTCATCTGTTAACGTTTCTGTCACAATATGACCAAGGAACCTAAACTGCTCAACCTGTCTCAAGTGATCTTCATTTAAGCACTGCGCAGGAACTCTATTGGGTTTCTTGTTTTACCAACAAAAACCATTGTTTTTTTTTTTATTTTATTTTTTTATTATAACCAAGGCAAATTAAATAAAAGCTTGTAAACTATGATAAATAGATGCTTGCGTCTTGTAAAAGAAAAAACTTTTTTTCTGAAGTCTTCTTAACAATTCTTTCTTTTTACTCAAGTCGTTTCGTCAATTTTTTTCTTCGTCCCACAACCTTAGAATTTCTCCCTAGAACCGTGCTTGTACTTGACAGATGTCAATTTGTATGTAAATAGGACGAGATAACCCCATATTTTCCTCCAGATGCATATTTATGATCCAAAAACCTTGTTTGGCTTATTGTTAGTTAAACTTTGCAGGCTTACTTGGAAATTATTTAAGCGAGATTTACAATTAAAATGCAGTGCGATGCACAAGTTCCTTTGTTTTGAGTCGTCATCGTTCTAAACTCAAACTTAAAGCATTTATTTTAAACCATGAACATACTTGTTTGGGTTGCCAATGTCTCGGTTAGTTAAAGGGGTTATAAAATACTGGTACCAGTATTTTATAACCCCTTTAACTAACCGAGACAGTACATAGCTATATACACCATCATAGTTGAGAAAAGACTGCAGATTCATCATATCAGTCGAAAGACGTCCACTGCTTGACATAGGCCTCCCCAAAATGGTGGGGGTGGCCATAATCGCCACGCTTGGCAGGCGGGTTGGCGATCGCAGTGTAGCTGTTGAAATGTGCAGAGAATGCTGCAGCCCATTCTCTGGTGAGTCCCTTAGTCGCCTCTTACGACACCCACGGGAAGTGATGGGATGGTGCTATTCTTTTACTTTGCAGATTGATTGAAGAAAAATAGGCAACCAACTTCATTGAAAACTCTTACTATTCAACGTGTAACAGAATAAACGCAATACATCTTGAGGGGTCATTGCACTAATCACTATGAACAATTTTCACCATGGGACCAACACTGAAATTGCGACAAAAAATCGCCTGCCCCATTTATGTGCACATAGCTCGTATTGCGTTTATTCTGTTACACGTTGTACATCGCAACGAAAATATATTAATTTGGTTACAACTGTAACAACTAACGCAAGCGTTATGCAGCCTACAAAATGGAAACACAAAGTATGAGCTTAAAATATTAAATACAAAGCAAGTATTATACAATACACTAGTCTAACAAAAGCTATTACAAATTATGTCGAAATTTACAAAGCTCTGATTTTCACTATGAGTAAACAACGTATTATTTCAAGACACTGCACAATTGTTCTAGTTAATAATGCATATATCTAATTTCTCCTTAGTACGTAGTGCTCAAGATATTAAACCTGCCTTTGCTATGCAAAACGGTTCAACGCAGCATAATATAAGAAAATACGATATTCCTTTGTAGAATATTCTGATTATAATTTTAATTGGTTATTAAAGCTCAGAGTGTGCCTACTTTAAATATTTATGGGCATAAGTTCTTTGAGACAGGATGATGACCTGATAATTCTTTACAGGTGCTTGATGTTTAGCACCGATGAGGCTTCAAAATTGTAGGATGCTTTTTAGGGTTCCGTATTCAAAGGGTAAAAACGGGACCCTATTACTAAGACTCCGCTGTCCGTCTGTCTGTCACCAGGCTGTATCTCATGAACCGTGATAGCTAGGCAGTTGAAATTTTCACAGCTGATGTATTTCTGTTGCCGCTATAACAAAAAATACTAATACAGTTCGGTGCGATGCGTGGTCTAGTATGGTCGTGCTTGCGCTGCTCTGTCTGAATATTTAATTCGCGAATCGCGCGGCTGTAGCTGCTGCCCGTTTTTCGTACCGCTATGAGTTCACAACCGCTCATAGCCAACGAGTTGTTGGCATTTATCAAGCATGCCATCGATTACATGGACGAAGTTAGCATCTTGCAGATCTGCAAGTCCGCCTATAAGGAGGATGAGATTAGAACTGCCAAGTTGCTGTTTTTCCGAACACTCGGAAAACGGACAGAAAAGAGTGTACAAGACATCGTCACTCTGATGAAGTCCAGACGACGGTCCAGACGACGTGCCAGATTTTGTGGCGAAGGATCTGCATAAGCTGCCTCCAGTCACATTCGATCACGTCGACGTCACCAGGTTACTGAAGGACATTACTACCCTGAAAGCGAGCCTGGCCGAACTGCAGTCAAAGTTGGAGGTGTCGAATAACACCATAGATGAACTACGTGCCGAGGTAGAGTTGTTGCGCAGCGCTGTTTCGTTAAATAGGTCACCTGACGCCTCTCAAGTGAACACGCAGGGTGGAGCGCAAAACGCTTCTATCGGCAGTTTTGAGTCGGTGAGCTCAACTGCGTCACCAGCTGCCAAAATTGCTTGCGTTGCATTGTGTTCCGCCGCCGCCGTCTCTGCCTCGTCACCGGTAGCACAGCACAGAATACATTGCCGGTAGAGCAATCGACTCGAGTAGGTACGTCGACCCCTGTATGTGTGTATGTAAATAAATCGGGCCGGTCTCCGCAACTCCACGACTAAGCGCGTATTTTGCGTGCAGGTGGGACAAATGTTTCATTCGATCCACCCCAGCTCCCCAAGAAAGGCCAGCAACGCCTTGGTGTTACTAACTATCTCACAAAGGGTACCTGAGTTTCCGAAGTACTTAGCCCTGTAATCGGCGACTACCGGGCAGCTTAGAAGCAGATGTGCAGCTGCTGTCTCATCCTCCTCCATGCAGGCTCTGCAGAGTGGGCTGTCAGTGACTCCTATGACATAGAGGTGTTTATTAAAAGACCTGTGGCCAGTTGTGACGGCTGTGACTGTACGCAACTGTTGTGTAGTCAGTATTAGGGCTTTTTTCGTGAAACGGCCATCAATTGAGGGAAGTGCCTCCTTGGCCTGCCTACACTCACCATGGTCAACCCATAATTTGTGATGTTTGTCTCTGGTGCGTTTCCTTACCAGGTTGCGTAGGTAACCGAAAGGGAGTGGCACGAAGGGTTCAGGACCTATCGCTGCCATACTCGAGCCCCTTCTGGCGAGTTCGTCCGCTGCATCGTTGCCTCGGGAGTCGCTGTGTCCCTTAATCCATTGAATGGTTACTTTGTTGTATCTACCAACCTGGTTCAGATGTTGGTGACATTCGAGGATCAGCCCGTAGTTAACTGTGTGGCTGTTCAGTGCTTGCAGGACTGCCATGCTTTCCGAAAGTATGCGTATCGAGTGGTCCTTAACTTCCCTGTTTAAGATGGCTAAAGCCGCCAAGGAAATGCCCATGCACTCAGCTTGAAACACTGTGTTGTGGACCCCCAATGGTGTGGCTATATGAATGTTGAGATCCTCTGAGAAGATACCCGCACCCGTGCCAGTACCTGTTTTTGATCAATCAGTGAAGATCCGCAGCTCGGCGGGGCACAGCCCCTCGCAGCGGTGATCCTCATGCAATTGGATTTTGTATTTTTTATCAAAGATAAATTGCTTGGATATCCGGTCGTTGATTGCTTTTGTTATGGGGAGTTCACTGTTGAGCTCCTCAAGCAGAGCGGTGTGTTGTGTTTCTCTCTTACCCCAGAGATCCAGTGCTTTAAGGCGGACTGCTGCCATCGTCGCCTTCTGTTGTATGAACAGGTGGAGCGGGGGGAATCCCAGTATGGCTTCCAGTGCCGCAGTCGGAGTTGTTCTCATGCAGCCCGTCGCCGCCATGCAGGCCAGCCTTTGCATGTGTTGTAGTTTGTTTACGGCTGTAACTAGCTTTGTGCGGGTCCACCACACCACGGCCCCGTAGGTGATCATGGGCCGAATTACTGCGCTGTACAACCATAGTATTATTTTGGGAGATAGACCCCACTTCTTACCTATCATTTTCCTGCATTGCCAGAAGGTGATGCAAGCCCTGCTTAGTTTGTAGTCTATGTGATTACACCAGTTTAACTTACAGTCTAGGATGACCCCAAGATACTTAACCTCGTTAGATAACTGGAGTTCTGTGTTAGGTAGGCGGTAGGGGCCTAATGCTCGTTTTTGTGTGAACATGACTAATTCAGTTTTAGTAGGGTTTACCGACAGATCATATTCACCGCATCATCTCTCTACGATGAGTAGTGCTTGTTGAGTAAGATTGCAGATCGTCCCAGTCACCTTCCCAGGCACAAGGATCGCGAGGTCGTCTGCATAACCTATTGTGTAGTAACGATGTGCATCGAGTCTGGTAATAAGGTCATTTATCACCAGATTCCACAGAAGAGGGGAGAGCACTCCTCCCTGCGGGCAGCCTCTGGCTATCAAGGCCAACTGCTGCTCTTCCTCAAGTTTAACCACTCGTTTGCTTAACATACGTCGACCCCTCAACGTGCTTACGCAGACATCGTCACCGCTTGCAAACCTGCTGAGTCGCACAAGTCACAGGCAATTCAGGCGATCGAAACAAAAGGGGGTAAACAGAGCCGCTTTACATCCAACACGGGTTCAAAACAGCGGCATCCGGACAAGGAGACGTGTGACAAGGATGGTTTCATCAAGGTAGAGACGAAAAAGAAGAAGAAGCCTTCTTATCGGAACCAGTGCGGCACCGTGCTGGCAGGACCAAACATGCTGCTGCGTCCAGCAACACCTTCGACGCAGCTGTACGTGTCCCGGCTACATCACTCCACTAAGGTTGAGGAGATTGTGGAGTACATGAGAGTGAAGACCAGCGGGACTTTGAGGGTCGAGAAGTTGGAGTCGCACCACAACACAAACTTCAAGTCGTTTGTGGTGCGGGTTCCAACGTATCAGCTCGAGATGTTCCTAAAAGCAGAGTTTTGGCCGAAGGGTGTCGTGTATCGATGTTTCCGCGGCCAGCTGCGCGACACCAGTCAGCGAAACACGACGCCGTCATTTCATGTGCAGTAGTTTATAGTTTAAATTTATTGTAATATGTATTATTTTATTTATAGTTATTGTTTTATGTACATGTATTATATTTTATGGGCCCTAGATGCCTGAAATAATAGATTAAATGAATAAATACTAAAAAACATAATAAAATAAATATTTAAGTGGGGCAAACGTGATTTTTTTGCCGTTTTTATAGATTAGTTACTTGGCTGGTTTTTTACTTCGCACGGTTGTTGAAGCAAAATTTACGATGGAGCAATTTGAAAGAAGCCAAAACGCGTTGTGTTCGAATATTATGATTTTTCCTTTTAACCTCTTTTCTTTTAACCAAGATCACGATATTACAAAAAGTTTTCAAGAAAACCTGTAGAAGCATAAGAAAAATCTTAGTCAAAATGGACTACATTAGAGTTGCCCCGGAGTACAATATTATGGGCATCTCAATAGCGCTAGAGAGGGGCTGAGAGCGGCAATTGAGCTGCAAAGCTTCTATAGAACTCGATGAAAACCTCTTATTGGTTGAACCGCTCGTTATGGTGAATAACTACTGGAAGTCACTTCGGAATTGGTGGTCGGAAATGAGGCTATGAATGCAATAAATTGGTACATACATGTATATTACTGCAGCGTTAATAAATTTATCAAAGGTTTTTACTTGCAAGCCAGTTCGAAATTTAAATAAAACTTTTGATATTTACCTCCTTGGTTGCCATGTTTCGGCGTAAAAGATCGATAAATTTTTAAATTACACGACAGATATGAGTTTACTGTGTAATTTATTTGGCCGCTAAACCACGACAGATATGGATTTTCACACAACTTTTCCCGGCCGCTGCTCGCATGTATTTGGCCAGTAGAGCAATTTCGATTTATCTCTAAGAAGGTTGTCAAAATAATGCTCAAATTTCCAAGCATGTTTGAAAAAACATAATTATGTGGTACTTACTAATAAATATGGCGACATGACACGATAGTTATATGAAAAGCTTTTCTGTAATATTATAAGTGCTTCAAGTATCAAAAGTGTTGGGGAGCATAAATCAATAATGTTGTACCTACACAAAGGAAACCATCTGGTTAATCTAGAATGTCCTGGTGATGGCCGCGTGAATCAATTGCGTGCAAGAATCACCAAGCGTTGTGGTGATGCTTGGGCAGTCCTTAACGAGCAGTTGACATCTTTAAAAAGGTTCTGAAAGGTTTAAATTGCAAAACATTTTAGTTTTTCCTTGATTTCTTTATCTATATACTCTCTCACAGCTAGGAAACGATTTGTGTTATAGAGAGTGTAAAGATCTATGTAGCGCTAAAAAGTCTACAAATAGGTCTAAAACGAGTGCCCACACATTCATCTTTTGTTGTGGAACGTCGTAAAATGCTACTCCTACCATTGTTGTGGAAGAACTAAATACAGTTTTGTTAGTATTCACTTTTGAGGCAGTCAACATTGTTATTCAAATGGAAAACTTCAAAGAACACACACACGGATCACATTTGAAAGACTTTTGATTTTTCTTATTTGTCCTCCAAAAATGACCCCATCATCATCATCGTCTCGAATCCATCGGCTACCCGCGACCCTCACCAGGTCATCGGTCCACCTTGTAGGAGGCCTTCCAACGCTGCGTCTTCCGGTACGCGGTCGCCACTTCAAAACTTTTTGGCCCCATCGACCATCTGTTCTGCGAGCAATGTGCCCTGCCCATTGCTACTTCAATTTGGCGATCCTTCGGGCTATGTCGATAACCTTGGTTCTCTTGCGGATATCATCATTCCTGATTCGACCACGCAAGGAAACTCCGAGCATTGCCCTCTCCATTGCCCTTTGGATGACTTGGGTGCCTTCTGATGAGGCCCAGAAGATGCCTGTTCACTCTTGCCTAAAACGGAAGCACTAAGTTTTCAGAAAACGTAATAATATTGAGTATTTTTCACATTCTGGAAAATTTATTTTTTGTAGTCTAGACGTTTCAGGCAAAGCATGCACCTCAATAACAACTGGAATCTTTTGGAAATACATATGCCTACCTTTCGGAAGCTCTCCAAAGTACTTTAAATTTTTCGAGAATTTTTTTTGATCGCTTCCTATTTGTAACTTTAATCCAACTGGCAAAAATAGCGGAGTTTAATATAATCCGTTCAGCTATTTTGAGATGATTGTGACAAATCAGCAAGCAAGGTCTCTGAGGAGAAAAGGCAGAAGTGTAAGTGCTAATAATAAACCTATATTTCGCCAGGTATGTTTAAGTCCCTACTCCCAATCCACCCCATTAGGAGGCTAGTGTCATTAACCGTACAAATTCAGACTCCAAAAAATGCCTGATAGAAAAACCCATTACTTTGACCACGGCTTGAGAACCCAACTCAAACACTACTGCACAGCATGTAATCCTGCATGCTCTGCAGTAGCATTTGTAACCACTTAACAAACGAAGCGGTCAAACGATAAGCAAACCAAAAATATAGTTATTTCTCACTTTGCATTTGGTCTCTGACTAAAATCCTTTTTTTAATAAAAATACTAATTTCCTCGAAAATAATTATATTATTAGAGACGCAGAAAATTAAATTATCCCTGAGGCATCCAAGGTGTTAAGTAAGGGAGGGCAATTTCCAGTTTTCATTAAAGGTAATTTGAGCGTAATTATAATTTTGTCCGGACGTTGCGACTCCCAGCCGAGTAATATCAATTTCAACTTATTAATTGTTCTCAGAAAATTAATGAAAACTATTTCTTGCTAGACATCCCCAGCCTGTTGTAAATGTCTATGGAGTTATTATTATTTAAAATTAAATATCGTAACAATTCTGGCATCAATTTTTTTAAACAATTTATGTCTAAACCCGGACGGTAATAAGTTTTGAATACGCGTAAATCAAAAACAAAGAGTTGGAGCAGAGGTTAACTAGTTCATAAATGTATTGGTAGCTGAACTCTCAATACTCAATACTTTATTGCATTCCATATGTATTACAAAGATGGCAAATATTGGCAAACAAAGGCAAAAGATCAATATGGACCCTGTCGGGCACAGCAAAATTAGGAGAGAGGAAGAGGGCTAAGTAGCAATTCAAAGATTTAAATATTATTAATTACAAATTATTTAGAAGTGTTTAATTGAATGTATATTTATGTATGTATTATATATTATTAGGTCTATGTACCTATATAGATGTGGTATATTATTTACTTAGATATAGGCATTGCATAAGAATAGTGCAGATAATTCAAATTATTTATTTTCATTGTTATTAAATTATTATTTGTGTATTCATAATTATATTTAATTTTTAATATTCCTTATTATGTTATATATTTTATAATGTTTGGTAAAAAGAGGGAGAATAATTTTATTTTGCAAACGACTTGTCATCTAAAAACTCATTTACTGAGTAGTATGACTTTGATTCCAGGAATTGTTTTAATTTATTAATAAATGTATTTGTTTTGCTTATTTCTCTAATGTAATTAGGCAGTTTATTGTAATTTTTTATGGACATAATTAAAGGGCTGGTTGAATGTATTTTGAGTCGGGATTAAGGTTTATTTAATTTGTTTTTGTTGTGTCGGAAAGTGTATCTGGTTTGTGTTTCTTCACAAGTTGTATAAAAGTCTGGGTGTTTTTTGACAAATTTACATAATTCTAAAATATATAAGCAGGGAAGTGTGAGTATTTTCAGTTTTTGGAAGTGTGGTTTGCAACTATCTGTTTGTTCTCTGTACATAATAGTGATAGGGCGGGGGGGGGGGGGGTTATTATCGAAAAATATTGGACAAGTATTTTTTGCTTTATCAAATCAATAAAATAGACGAAAATAAAACGCGTCAAAGATCAGGAGTGGGGGCTTGTGACGTCACGTGTATGTTAAAAGGGTACTTAAACGTGACGTCACACGAGTTTTCAACGCCAGTATCATTTTCATTTTTTGTTTACGTGAAAAAAGAAAAAAATACGTGTCTAATATTTTTGGAAATCTATCTGACACAGAGCCATGCATGGTCATAAAACTCATTTTACCGTGGTCATGGGGGACTTCAACGCGAAACTGGGCAAACGTGACGGTGACGAGCTGCGAGTGGGGCAATTTGGATATGGACGTCGGAACCACCGGGGACACCTACTGGCCAGTTTTATGGAGAAGGAGGGCCTCTATATGATGAACTCCTTCTTCAGAAAATGTGAGAACAGGAAGTGGATCTGGCAGAGCCCCGACGGTGCAACTAAAAATGAAATTGACTTCATCATGTCGACGAAGAAGCAGATATTCAATGATGTCTCTGTGATCAACGCGGTGAAAACCGGAAGTGATCACCGCATGGTAAGAGGCACATTGAATCTAAATATCAAGCTGGAAAGGTCTCGACTGATGAAGTCTACGCTCCGTCCAGCACAGATCCAGATCCAAAACTCCGAAAGCTTTCAGCTCGAACTTCAAAATCGTTTCGAGTGCCTAGGGAGCTCCGTGGACGAATACAACGATAGGTTCGTGGAAACTGTTCATACGGTCGGGTCTAAGTTCTTCAAGACTCGCCGTACAGATAAAACCAAGAGGCTCTCTGATCCTACTCTCAAGCTCATGAAGGAGAGGCGGGAGATGATTCTGCAGTCTTCAGACGATGCGTGCAAATACCGGCAGCTCAATAGACGGATCTCCAAGTCCTTGAAAAGCGACCTCCGCCGCTTTAATACTGAAAAGATTAAAGACGCGATAGAGCGGAATAAGGGCTCCAAGGTCTTTGCAAGAGATTTGTCTATTGGGCAGAGCCAGCTCACAAAACTGAAGACCGACGATGGCAGAACCATATCCGCCAAATCGGAGCTTCTGAGGGAGATCGAGACATTCTATGGACAGTTATACACGTCAATGACCAAACCCGCAGCAAATCTAGCGAACGACCCAAGAGCTAGATTGACCCGGCATTATACCGAAGACATCCCGGACGTCAGCCTGTATGAGATTAGGATGGCTCTGAAGCAGCTTAAAAACAACAAGGCGTCGGGTGAGGACGGAATCACGGCCGAACTCCTGAAGGCGGGTGGAGAACCAGTCCTTAAGGCCCTTCAGAAACTGTTCGATTCCGTCATACTCGTGGGGAAAACGCCACAAGCGTGGAGCAGAGGTGTGGTGGTACTCTTCTTTAAAAAGGGCGACAATGCCCTGCTTAAGAATTACAGGCCCATCTCACTTCTGAGCCATGTCTACAAGCTGTTTTCCAGAGTCATCACAAACCGTCTCGCACGCAGGTTTGACGACTTCCAGCCTCCCGAACAAGCCGGATTCCGAAAAGGCTTCAGCACCGTAGACCACATACACACGCTGCGGGAGGTTATACAGAAGACCGAAGAGTATAATCTGCCCCTCTGCTTAGCGTTTGTGGACTACGAGAAAGCCTTCGATTCGATCGAGACTTGGGCTGTGCTGCAGTCTCTCCAACGGTGCCAGATCGACTATCGGTACATCAAGGTGCTGAAGTGTTTGTATGAAAACGCCACCATGTCAGTCCGACTTCAGGATCAGACATCAGAACCTATCCTCCTGCAGCGGGATGTGAGGCAGGGAGACGTAATTTCTCCGAAACTGTTCACGGCCGCAATGGAGGACGTCTTCAAGGTTTTGGACTGGAAAAGGCTAGGCATTAATGTCAATGGTGAATACATCACTCATCTTCGATTTGCCGACGATATAGTCGTCATGGCTAAGACCACGGAGCACCTCAGTACAATGCTCGATGACCTCAGTAGAGCTTCCGAAAGAGTGGGTCTTAAAATGAACATGGACAAAACCAAGGTCATGGTAAATACCCATGTAGCACTCACTCCTATCAAGATTGGAGGCTCTGCACTCGAAGTTGTTGACGAGTACGTCTACCTTTTTTTTTTTTTTTTTACGGGGGGAAATCCTCATGGATGTCCTCCGCCCTGGGGCGGGCGGAGGGTTCTGTCAGACTCTTACTGACTAAAACCACCCCGGTGTTCCGTCTTCCACCTACGCCGGGGATCGCGGGAACGTATGCGACTTCCGTAATCCCCTGGGACAAACGATCCAGCTAGGTAGGGCTAACTTCGAGAAGGAGGTCAACCGTCGAATCCGACTCGGCTGGGCGGCGTTCGGGAAGTTGCGCAGTATCTTTTCGTCTCACATATCACAGTGTCTCAAGACGAAAGTCTATGACCAGTGCGTGTTGCCAGTGATGACCTATGGACTCGAAACGTGGTCGCTCACAATGGGCCTCATCAGAACTCTTAAAGTCACCCAAAGGGCAATGGAGAGGGCAATGCTTGGAGTTTCCTTGCGTGATCGAATCAGGAATGATGATATCCGCAAGAGAACCAAGGTTACCGACATAGCCCGAAGGATCGCCAAATTGAAGTGGCAGTGGGCAGGGCACATTGCTCGCAGAACAGATGGTCGATGGGGCCGAAAAGTTTTGGAGTGGCGACCGCGTACCGGAAGACGCAGCGTTGGAAGGCCTCCCACAAGGTGGACCGATGTAATTGTTCCACCTTTTTCACCTGTGTACACAAATAAACGTATTTGATTTGATTTGATTTGATGACCTGGTGAGGGTCGCGGGTAACCGATGGATGCGAGATGCACAGGACCGGTTGTTGTGGCGACACTTGGGGGAGGCCTATGTCCAGCAGTGGACGTCTTTCGGCTGATAATTGATGATCTGACACACTAATGCGATTTTTTGTCATTTACTCGATTATTTGGAAGAATGATGCTAATGTCTGAACGTCAGTCTGTAAAATAAAAAAACGTCTTAAAAGTCTGTAAATTATAAAATTGATGATTTTAATACGAGAGAGGTGATTTAAAAAACTTCTCGCCAAATTTGGTTTTAAATGTTTTTATTTGCGTTAATCTATAAATCTGATGAAGGAAAGAATAAAAAGCGAAGGCAAAAGATTAACTGTCAAAGCATAATTAATAATTCCACTTCTAGGACATAGGTCTCTTCTTTCGGAGAGCGAGTAACTCGTAATGTGAGCTTCTTGGGGGTTTGAGGATTTGACGTCTTGTCTTCGAATTTTTCGTTCTGTTTCCTCTCTATAGCTTTGAGAGTAGTGGTGACGAAATAAATAACACGATTCTTGCGTCGAGGCGATCGGCGGCGGCGACGTCTCGCGTCCGGCCCTGGTTCAATCCATGGTCCGGAGCGAGTAGGCATGGGAAGCCGTCACCTCCTTCTGCGAGCAGTAATGCTAGTGAAGGACGAGGCGGGCCGCGTGAGGGAGAGACAAACCTCACGCCCAAGCCGCGGCAACATAGGGAGACGCCCCGGGCGTCGAGAGTCGAAGGGCGATTCCCAGCCACCGTAGTCGCGGGTGTGCGGACGGCGAGCGTTGGGTGGCTCGCCGTCCAATCAAAGCCAGGCCCGGGTCGGCGGCGCGTTGTGTTCCACGCGCGCCTCTAAGAGATGTCAGCATAGTAGACGGAGCCCGTTAGGGCCAGAGCCAGCCAGGGTTGTGGATTTTGTTCGAAAGGGTTATCGCGGCCCTGGAAAGCTTCTTTGCTTTCCAGGGCCGCTCCGGGCTTCTCTTCTCCTAGTGTTCTTACACTAGGAGAAGAGAAGCCCCGATGGGTTTTAGTCAGTAAGAGTCTGACACTCCCTTCCGCTCCGCCCAGAGTGGGAGGAGTCATTTGATGATTTCCCATCCATTAAAAAAGGCCTACGGCCACAAAAACGCCAGCAATCTAAAAATAAAGATCCCTAAGCCCTGCATTCATTATTGTTTTAGTAAAAAATGATTTTTTTTTGTCTTATGTAAGCTTTTAAATGAGTCAGATCTGGTTTTCGTAAAATGGTTATTTATTTTTAGGATTACTAAACGTTATCCAGCCTCCTTTCGTAAGGTTAAATCAGCTAATTATATTTTAAGCGTAGTTTTAATAGCCACTTTAACCTCAATTTCTATTTGGCAAGAATTTTTAAGGGCTTTAATTACTGGATAACTATAATGGCCCATTCTTAAGTTTGATTTATTTTTATTTTTTTTTTTCTTAGTATCTCGAAGGATTAAGAGGGCTCTTGTGTGCTATATAAATTAATTAGAAGCGCTCGCGTTAGTTCCCACTATGTTCTCTTGATCGCAAGCATCAACTCAGTTTTTCATTCCATTCTGTGACAGTATTTACGCATTATCAATCTAAATACTGACCGACCTCGACAAGCGTCAAAACGTCAAGGTTAATCGTCAAGTTTAAGTACCTAAGTACTTAAACTTGACGATTAACCTTGACGTTTTAAAAAAAATAAATCCCCAGTCTAGAAATGTCTCCTGTGTCGTGGGCGCGTTTACAATATATAAATATTATTTAAACTCACATACACAAACAGCCTGACGTACAATGGTCTACAGCAGGACTAAGTGCGGGAACCATACTCTATAGATAGGTACACAAACAACCAGACTCGGAACAACTATCTGTAGGCCATACAAATATTTGTTTCGTGCGGGAATCGATCCCGCGACACGCAGCGTAACATTCAATTGCTCAACCACTGCGCCAACCGTGTCATCAAAACCTGTTCGCATAATTAGGCATACAGGTTGATCTTCAACTTAGCCATAAGTCCCTTTTATGCTAACTAAACTAGCTAAAATACAAAATGAGACTAGAAAAGAAATGTGTTTACTAGCCTAACCGGTTTTGTGCGCAGTTTTAGTCCGTATTGGAGTCCTTGGGTATGGTTCAAGTTACAAAAGATGTCATGTGTTATTATTAGCCTATTTGGTTGTAGTAAAATAACTTTCACTGAAGCCAACATGATATCTGATTGAAAGAAGTCTTTTTTATGAATAGAAAATCATCAAATAACTTCTCCCGCTCTGGGTGGAAAGGGAGTGGAAAACCTCCCGTTCCAACCAGAGCGGGAGAGATTTGATGGCAAAACAAAACAAGCATGTGTGGGTGGGTAAACAAGGATGGGTTTTAGTCAGTAAGAGTTTGCTCTTACTGACTAAAATCCATCCTTGTTCCTTCGAAATGCTCTTTGCGTTTAGGGTCGTGGTAACTCTTTCGAAAAATTCTGCAAACCTGAATATTTTAAGGAGTCTGGACTCAATTTTACACAAATATATTAAAATTTAGGTTTTGCATTTTCAAACTTATGCATTTTCAAACTTATACTCGCTTCTTCTTCATACTTTGTACCAAACCCAAAAAGGTCAAGTCTCAGCCACTTCCGGCATTTCAATTTGGACTCCAGAGTCCAAAGTTCCACATAACTGGAATAGAATAAGCCCAGTTATGCTTCTCCCATAATTTCCAGGGTTAACCCTAAGTCCATAAGTTTATAAGTTGAGGCTTGAGAAAGTTATTTCGAACAACATCTTATTAACGCACACTAAAGAGATTATAATGGAATAGTTATTAACTGACTTGAGGAAAAATAAACTTGTTTATTAATTTTAACAGTTTTAATCGTGTGTGTTTCATGCTTAAAAAGTTTATCCGTCTAGGTAAGGGTGCGTTTATACCTAAACAGAAATTGCCAACTAATAAACACTATTACTGAACTATTGTTTATGTATATTACATTTTATGATAGTACAAGAATCAATATCATGACGCTACATCCATTTTATTATTAAAATCTGTGTAAGATTAAAATTAAGTTTGAGTCCAAAAAAAAAGTTATGCGATTAATTGATCGTGCATCAGCGATTTTGCCGACAATTTTGACGGGCTTTAAGAAACATGCAAACCTAATCAATCGCATAAATGTTCGTTCTTCTTTGTGTCGCTGCGCTGGTACAACAGCACCTAATATTTTATTGGCCCAAAAAATGCCTATTGATTTGGTTGGATGTTTTGGGGCTTGTTGCATAAGTAGCTAAAAATAAAGCCAACGCAAAATTGTTATGTCAACATCGTTGATCGAGTGAAGTAGTTAACATTGGTAGAGTGTGGCACTGGTATAAGAATATTGAAGCAAGACTAACGTATCTTAATATGGGAATATGTACAGTCATTCGCACCCTGAATAATTAGCAGTCATGAAAACCATGATTGCCAACTACTTCTTTACCAGTCAAACAAGCAGATTTTTACCAAGTCATTCTCATGATGACTTGAGATTAAACCCACCTGAAAAAATGTTAATATTTCCTGCCTAGCTTTGCTATGTGTACGACCTCATTGAGGCTTAAACGAGCGTTAGACAGCGTACTCATTAGAGATAATGACTCGATCTAACTCCGGAGTCCGGTAACTCGCCTAATAAAAAAATCGTATAGCTTGAAAAATTATTAATATAGCTTTGAAAACAGCTAATGGTTTCATTGTTTTTGGATTGAAAGGTGAATTAAGTAGCGTGGAAAAAGATGGCACATAGTAATAAACATTTATTGTTACCTACTCAACAGTTATGTTGTGTATTTGTATTTTGTTTAGTGATGCCTATTTATTTTATTAAAATCACGAGAAATAGGGCATCAATTAACAGCTATGGACCCTAGTAAAACCCCATTAATATCAGCTGATGAATTGACTTGTCACAGAATTTGAAATTTAATACAATTTCACAAGTTGAGTGAGTTTAAAAACTTGATGAGGGTCCAGGAGGTCATAAAGTTTACTTCGAATCACTAGAAAAATAATTGCACAACATAATTATATCCGCACATAAAATAATCGCTTCTTCTTCTTCTTCTTCTGCGTGTGGATAGTAAGGGTCAAACGACCCCACACACACTAGTGTCAGAGTTAAATAATCGCTGTGTAAAATGCATTTTATCAAAGATCTACAGCCGGGAACAATGGCTTTCAGTGCTTCCCTACAGTGACTCGTGCAGTTATTAATATATAGACCTTTAAGCTCCATTTAGTTGCCGCTTGAGGGAGATCACGCCCCAGCCACCGCAACACAGGGAGACGCCCCGGGCGTCAGCAGTCGCAGGGCGATTCCCGGCCACCGTCGCGGGTCTGCTGACGGTGAGCGTTGGGCGGCTCGCCATCCGATCAAAACCAGGCCCGAGTTGTGCGTTGTGTTCCACGCGCGCTTCAAAGAGGTGTCAGCATAGTTGACGAAGCCCGTTAGGGCCAGAGGCTGATAGGGTTGCGGAATTTGTTCGAAAGAGTCACCGCGACCCTGGAACGCAAAGGGCTTAAGGAGGAACACAGATGGGTTTTAGTCAGTAAGAGTCTGACACTCACTTCCACTCTACCCAGAGCGGAAGAAGTCATTTGATGATTTCCCATCCATAAAAAAGAGTGTCGGGCAGCACCAACAGTATACTATATTGCAAGTCGCCTGGACTGTGTTTATGTTAGTCACTGTTTTGCAATTACTCATGAGTTTCCGCTGAAGTGATCCAACTTTATTTGCCGTGTTGTTATGTTTTATCCGTGCTAACTTAGTTGTAAGTTTTAATAACAGTTTGTGAGTCATGGATGTATGATATGTGTATAATAGCATAGAGCATAAAAGCGACTTTATAGAATCAAAACTTTACTAAAATTCGAGTTTTCATCTGGCCAGGAACCGTACATTATATTTAAGCTACCACCACA
Source organism: Melanchra persicariae (assembly GCA_947386135.1). NCBI lineage: Eukaryota > Metazoa > Arthropoda > Insecta > Lepidoptera > Noctuidae > Melanchra > Melanchra persicariae. The sequence continues at coordinate 15,606,699 of OX376645.1, read as the reverse complement.
CAAATCGATAATTCTAAATCTTGTTCCAGCTTCGCACTTCTTGCAGCTCCGAAGTTGATTGAGAATTGATCATGTTAGCTCCTACAAGTTTAGCAATCAATCAATCATTTCCTCTTGATCTACGATGTAACTTCATACGACTACTTACTGATTGATAAGTATTCCTTTTACGTCCGATATGAAGGAGTTTGCGCTCTATTTTCGACATGGGGTAAATGACCTGGAAAATTTATGTTCTAATAATAATTTCTGTCTTTCATAACAAATGGAAAGAGAAAGAGGAGACCTTTGCCAGCAGTAGGACACAAAATAGAATAGCAAAAAAAGAAATGAGAATACTTTAAAAGTGCGTACTTACGAGGATATGTAATAGACTCTGCTGTGTAAAAATGAGAAAAGGTACCGGTTTTTCAGTTAAAAAGACCAAAATATGACATAATGTCATGGTTTTGGTCTTTTTGATTATTTGTCACTCATTGAGTGACATTCAACTGTTTTCTAAAACAGTTATTTAAAAACACTGTAGAATTGCAATAAATCTTGTTTAGAATAATAAACTCTGTTTATATTGTATAAATAACAATTCCCATCAAAAATCGATCGTTTACAATACATCCGTATAATTCCGAGGAAAACAGTACAACTTTTTGCGATAAATACCTATACTCGTATTATGAAGTTTCGGTTTTTGCAATAATCCGGTGACATTATCAAAATAACGCTAAGCAGTGTGCTACGCCGTAGCAACAAGACCGCTACGCCGTAGCACTGAAGCCGACACCAATCCTTTCCCATTGATAAACGCTACTTAAATTAATTTTACATAGATGGCAGCACTTTCCGATGACTTCACGTAAAGTAAGAAGCACTTAGCGTAAGTGTACTTTTAGCCTTGGCTGATAAGACGCTGTCGAGATTCTGAAGACTGCTTTGAGTATCGACTTATAAGTGAAATAAGTTGTGGAAGATCACTTACTTTATGGTACAAGGTAGGTACAGCTTTAGGAGAAGTTTGAATATTTGTATTGAATTGACTACAAAATAAAATGAGATAAATCGCCATTCCAAGGCGAGACGTTATTAAAAAAACAGGCCAAGTGCGATTTGTCCACATGTTTGGTCGGTAGTTTCGGAAATTATAGCAAAATGATAAATTTATCATAACATTTTTTCTCAAATTACAATTGAGTCAGCCCTCCAAATACGTGTGATCCTATCAGGATTCCGTTCATGAGGAATGGTAAAAAGTACAGCACAAGAAGTTTCACATTTAAAGACAAACCTAGTATTACGTAGCAGTTTTTCACTTATGTAACTAGACCTTATTAATTAGAACTCGAACCAGCTTGTACTAACCTTTAAATAAAGTTTAACCGCAAACCATTACTGTTAATGATGCTGTAACATCTCCAGTTAACAGTTAATGAGAATCTCATAATATGCTGAGTTTAACTACACTTTTATAATCCTACTCACTTCAGTGGTAAGTAGGATTATTGAGAAATTAAAATAAAAGTCATATTTGAGAAGGTTCTAAATGACAGCGTGGCGGTTAACAAGGGAAAATGGAATTATGTATGAGAATAATACCTTTCATACAATATTTTTATACAGAAAGAATTTTACACCAAATAAAGTAATTATAGCGTGGCATCTATACCTGCAGATCATCATCTGCCTAGCCTTTTCCCAACTTTATTGGAGTTGACTTCCTGTCGAACCGGATACAGCTGAATACCAGTATTTTACGTGGAGCGACTGCCTACCAGTTCTCCACAACCCAACAACGAACTGTAATGGAAAGACTAGCACTTGGTTATTTTTTTTAACTGCCCCACACTAGGAATTTCTCCTGTATCGTGGGTGCGTTTACAAACATACAATGTCATATACACAAACAGCCAGACCCGGAACAACTATCTGTAGGCCATACAAATATTTGTTCCGTGCGGGAATCGAACCCGCGACACGCAGCGCAGCAGCCGATCGCTCAACCACTGCACCAACCGTGTCGTCACATGTATTATGTACTGACTGGCATTTTAAGTTTGAAACCCTGATTTCATTATTCCGATTCCCACGGGAAGCATACTTTGTGAAGTTGTTTCCAGTTTGGCTAGGACATTGCAGGCTTGAATCACCTGATTGTCTGATAAAAGGATGATTCCGTGCTTCGGAAGGCACGTATAAGCCGGTGGTCTCGGTCGCCAAATGGCGGTCGTCAAACCATGTCAGAGGCCCTTGAGGCGGTTTAGAAACTCTGACAGTAGGGTGTATGGGGTTGCCAGGGTTGCGGAATATGTTTGAAAGAGTTACCGCGGCCCTGGGAAGAAAGGCACTAGGAGGACTAAGGGTGGGTTTTAGTCAGTAAAAGTCTTACACTCCCTGCCGCTCCACCCAGAGCGGGAGGGGTCATTTGATGATTTCCCATCCTATAAAAAAAAAAAAAAAGGTTGTATGTGGTCTTTAGACCTTACTGCCCACACGATAAGCAGAAGACGAAGAATCATCTCACATGTTTACAGTCCTACATACAATTTATGTACATAGGTACATTTCTTTTATTTTGTTTTACTATTGTCGACAGTACCTTATATTATTTGGAGAAAGTCACTGATTTACGATAAATGCCCATGTTTATTTATTTATTTATTTATTTATTTAAAACTTCATGCACACACATGTACAGAGGCGGACTTAATGCCTTAGGCATTTTCTACCAGTCAACCTTTGGGTGATGCAGAGACAAATAGTGGTAGGTGCTACCTTACACACACCAGCAGCAGTTATCTTTCTTCCTAATCTTTTAGAGTGTCCGCAATTTTAGTAGGTTAAGGTTTGCAATAACAAATACGGCTGGTGATTTTTATGCTGATCCCTTTATTTTAATGAAAAAGAATGAGCATTACCCTTCTGAAATAATAATCCTAGTTTTGCATTACCGTCGATTAAATACCGTGAAAAATGGTAAGCACGTCCCAGGTAGACGTGACTATAGTATCAGAGCATCGGTAAAGAGCAGAAGTTACTGCGTAAAATCTGGTGGGATATCTAGGCTTCCAGTGTCAATATAGGAAGCCTTTGATGCCTAACGTTTAGTTTATTGGCAATATTGCAAACTTTTAAGGCATAGTGGAATAAAATCAACAGTTTTTTCTGTTCTACTAACACAGTTGGTAAGAAAATTGTTTTTATCAGTATATTTTCGAAACTTGTGGATCAATGACGGTTGTGAATTTCATATAATGTTAGAAAAGAAAGGATTGCATTTTTTTGGTTTGAGTGAACAGACTTCTTCTGGGTAAGCTTGCTCCATCGTCGACTTTGTCTGTATCATCTCTAACCTAGACTAGAGTCAAGGGGAACCAATCTCAACCAAACAAACGAAAAAAAAATAGTTGAGCATTAAACACGCACGGTACATAAAAAAGGTATGTGTGCCTAATGGCTACGCTAAAAAAGGTCCATTTCAGCAATCTGTCAGACATTCGGTCTGATGCTGGTTTTCTAATAAACCTTTTAGAGGACTAGTGGGCGAAGATACTATTAATAACACATGTTTGAAGCAAACAGTTTATAGTTTCTCGCTATTTTAGAGTTGCCTGATATGATACTAAAAGTGGTTCTTATGCATGTCCACTTGCCTCCAGAAATATTGCCAACGTATGAAAAATCAGCCTGTACTTATTTCAATTATTTTACCACCTATAAGGATTGCTAAACAAGCATGCTGTGATGCTGTCCTGGGGCCGTACTACGAAATGCTAATCTCATCATGAATCTGTTAAAAGGAATAGTGCCATTCATGCTGTGCTGCGCTCCGACCCTCTCTCACACCGACTTAATTACGGTTTTAAGGTGTCATAGTATTGCCAGGGTTGTAGAATTTGTTCGAAGAGTCACCGCGACCTTGGAACGCAAAGGGCATTTGGAGGAACACGGATGGATTTTAGTCAGTAAGAGTCTGACTCTCACTCCCGCTCCACCCAGAGTAGAAGAAGTCGTTTGATGATTTCCCATCCTTAAAAAAAGTATCTATCTATCGGGTATGGTTTCCGCACTTAGTCCTGCTGTGGACCATTGTGCGTAAAAAAGTATTTATGATACCTGTTTTTAAGGATGGGTAATGTATAATGTGGGGTTCCTGATGATAAGCAATCACTACCACCTATAATATGCAATACCAGAGGCAGCACAGGTGCGTTGCAATCCTAGTGATAAATTTTAGGGCTCCTATGACATTATTTGAATGGTGATACATATGTGTCATAATGACCATAATACTGATGAAGTTAACAGAAAAGCTGATGTAATTACTCTTCCGAATAAAAGTTACAAACGAGGGTAAACAACGGAAGAAGAAGTGATTATTTACAGCACTAAGTATCATAATGTGTTACATTTAGGCACAATTAATGAGAGTGTTGTTTATAATACCTCTGTTACAGCGAGTTTTCAGGTCTCGGGAGAAATATGCTTCTGACATATTTATATTGCGCTGGCTTATGCCTGCGCCTTTGCTCCCTTGAAAGGGAAAAATAGTCCCACGCAAAGCCCCATTATAAAAAGTTCCATGTGCTGTTCAGACCCGCATTCCAAATTTTACTTAAAGTTTAACCATTACCATGATTAATTAACAAAAATCCAACAACCTAAATATCCAAATATACATGTTTTTCCAGAAGGGCGTGGTCATATTTAAAAGAGATGGATGGATGGATGGATAGTTGACATACATTATGGAAAAAATAACAAAACAAGTCAAATGTGTTTTTGTTTTAAATTTGACCACGGAAAGCGACTGAACAGTCTCGATTAATTGACTTTTCAAGCAGTTTGTTATACTTTGTAGAATTTACTTTAGTTCAATCACAGATTCTGTATGATGTCACCGACTGCATCAAACTGAGTGCCAATTATTCTATTAATTTTCAAGCAACGATCGCATGCGCATCTAAATCGCAAACTGTTTTTTGACAGTTTGCGACTGACGATGGATTGACCTCTGCTTGCAACAAGCATATTTTCACAACAATAATTAATTAAATAGTTTCTGCCAGCAGCTTGGTCTGCGTGAGGTCAAAAATAATCTCAAGGGAACATACTCCTGGGATATCTAATGTCCTTATTCAGTACATGATCTCGTCATGTGCCAAGTTTCATCCAAATCAGTTTCAAAAAGTAGTCTATAATTGTTCTACAATTATAGACTACTTTTTGAAACGGATAACGGCAGTAAAACGGTTCAGCTGTTTCGGCGTGAAAGCTTATCAAACACACTTTCGCATTCATAATATTACTTAAATAAGATAATGGGTAAGGATAATTACAATATAAATTTAGACGTAAATCATATGCCTTTCTTATTATAAGGACAAGAAGCGTGCATTGTTCACCTTGATCGCTTCCGAAGCATCGGCGATTAAAAACCATCAAATCCAGATTTCCTGGGGCAGTTTTTCTTCATTGCTTCAGAAAAAGTCTCATTAGTACATGTCTGTGGTTTTAAACCAGTGCTTAAGAAGCAGTACCATTAATTTGCGAGTCACTGAGTAATTTTTGTTTTTGTTAAGTTGCGCGGTATCTTCTCGTCTCACATACCACAGTGTCTCAAGACGAAAGTCTATGACCAGTGCGTGTTGCCAGTGATGACCTATGGACTTGAAACGTGATCGCTCACAATGGGCCTCATCAGAAGGTTTAAAGTCACCCAAAGGGCAATGGAGAGGGCAATGCTTCGAGTTTCCTTGCGTGATCGATCGATCGATTGCAGGGCACATTACTCGAAGAACAGATGGTCGATGGGGCCGAAAAGTTTTGGAGTGGCGACCGCGTACCGAAAGACGCAGCGTTGGAAGGCCTCCCACAAGGTAGACCGATGACCTGGTCAGGGGCGCGGGCAACCGATGGATGCGAGATGCACAGGACCGGTTGTTGTGGCGATACTTGGGGGAGGCCTATGTCCAGCAGTGGACGTCTTTTGGCTGATATGATGATGATATGATGAGTAATTTTTAACTTGTAAAATACTAAGAAACACACAGCCAAGTACGAGTTAGAATAGCACGCAAAGGGTTTTGAACTAATCATATTTTTAACCTGTTATTTTAAATGCACAGACTTCATATAGGTGTTCCTGTAATCTTTATGTAAAGAACTACAGTTCAGAAGACTCAGAGATAAGGGGGTTCTAGAGAGCTACCCAATATATTTCAGCTTGCATTTATTTTTATCTATGTTGGAAGTTTTGATCATCTTTTTGATACTTTTTTTTTATAGATGAGAAATCATCAAATGATTCCTGCCGCTCTAGGTGGAGTGGGAGGCAGTGTTAGACTCTTACTGACTAAAACCCATACATGCTCCTCCTAAGAAAGAAAGAAAGAAAAAGTATTTAATTGCCACATAAACAACACACATGACATTAGTGGATCCTGCACCAAAACCCAAACGATAGTGTAAGTAGTTCTTAAATTATGTTAAAATTAAAATTATTAGTTAACAGACAAGTTAAAAATTAAATAACAATAAAAATAACAAATGTGAAATTTAAAAATAAGTTTAAATAAAGCATGCATGTCGTGGTCCTAGTGCCCTTGGCTTTCCAGGGCCGCGGTAGCTCCTTGAGTGGTATTTTTTTTCTAAAATATCTGCAAAATTATGTTATGATGGATGGGACGCATGAAAGAGACTCCTCGTATGGCGCAATTTGTTCCATCAGGCACTCAACTGAACCGAGCGCTCGGCGCATCCTGGACAGTCTCACCTAACACCTTATAAGACTGGCCAATTCTTTCCCTTGCGGTGGTATGGCTAGAGCTAGATATCGCTTTCCATTAGGCGTGATCGAGTTCAAGAGCTAGCTCATTCCTCAATAAAAAATATCCATTTTAAAATAATGAATACTAAGACGTATTTCAAACGCCCACATTATTATTATTTCATTTGATATATCACACGACAAAGTTGGAAAACCTTTGTTTTAAATTTTCAACTTGGTCCACGTAATGTAAAAGAAATGACGTTACGCGTTAACGTACGTGTTTGAACCACAGCAGTTCATAACTTTTGTCCACTACTGCTGAGCAATATGCGCCTTTTAGACTTTATTTATACAAGACTAGTAGTATTAAATGACGTCGATTGTATAACTGTACATTATGGGGCACAAGCCCATACAATTTCCTGCCATGTCCTTTCAAATTCATCGGTCCAGTAGATTCGCAGAAAATCGGCTGTGACAAACGAATAGACAAACAGACATACACTCGAGTGATCCTCTAAAGCCCATGTTCCAAAACGTAAACTCCAACTCAACTCGAACTACAACTCAACTCGAACTCCAACTCCATTGGAGCTTGTCATAATTGAAGTTTTTTCATTTGTTTGCTCAAGTTGGAGTATGGGTCTTAGGGTTATAATTTTTCACGTTTTGGTAAAAATATTCAAACTAAGACCTCGTTTACACAGTTTGCACATCTAAAAGAGACGGACGTCATATAGAAACCGCAAAGTATGCACAAGGCATATTTTATACGTATCAAAGGCGTCTTCCAAAATATCATGTGCACCGACTTCTAAAATATGTGAATCGAAATAGAAGTTTGCGGTTCAAATCTGTCAGATCGACTTTGAATTTGTACCCTTTGACGTAAAAAGGTATTTTATATTTGAAAATGAAATGTGAGCTAAGGCACGTTTAAGTGGAGGTGCACACTTGGCGATTTGGCTGCGACTATTCTTATTATTATTTGCGTGTTATTTAAATGGTTAGCATAATATTCGTATTTTTGTGAGCAGAAAAATATAATTTGTGAGCTGAAATAGCTAATTGATCAGCAACTCATGGCCAGCAAACATTCCAAAATCAATCAGGAATTTATGTCATTCTGGATGGCTGTAATTATTTTTGTATGCTATTAATTATATAAGCTGCAATGAGCTGCTCCTGATTAATATAATTTTGGTAAGCACTCAAAGGGTAAGCAAAAAATTCATTTTGAGAATAATTTCGTTTTTTTTTAGTTACAGGCATTTTTTTAACAATTAATCTCGTCTAACTAGTTCAGTTTCGGGTAGCCTTTTTTAGGCTTTTTTTCCATATTTCTTTCTATATTATAATGTAGTCGTTTCTGTCACTCGCCAGCCACTGCCGCGGCACCGCTCGCTTCGCTCGCATGGCTCGTGTGTAGGAGCTCACAGTTGTAACTTAACCTAAACATTTTTTTTAATAATTAACCATTTTTTTATATAAGTTCCATAAGTAACCTAATTGCTTATAGGCATGTTTTCTTTGCTGATCAATCATGAAATCTTGCTGATCAAGTAGTTATTTTGCGGACTGAATGTTTATTATGCAAATTTATGTTGTTCTAAGCTGCCTATTTATGACTTAATTTTTGACCAATATCAAAATTATTTGCGGAACAAGTGTTGCTGCCTGATTTTTTTATCAATCAAAATCTTTGTATGCTGACTAAATTATTTAAATGCTAAACATTTAATTACTTCTCATAATATTATTCGGTCAGCGGTTGAAACATTTTTGATATTAATATGATAATCTTTATTAACATAACATTCATCATCATCGATTCAGCTAAAAGATAGATAGATAGATAGATAATGTTCTAACCAAGAGCATTAATAATAAGACTTTTGCCCATATTCCAAAACTTAAACTCCAACTCAACTCGAACTCCAACTCCATCGGTGCTTGTCATAAATTTAAGTTTTTGCATTTATGTTTGCTCATCTTTCGAGTACGAAAATGTCAATTACATAAGATTTCATTAACATTTTCGTGCTCATGTTGGAGTTGGAGTTGAGTTGGAGTTTACGTTTTGGAATATGGGTCAAAGTCTAATTAATGCTCTTGGTTGAACATTACAACGATATTCATACTTAATTTTACACCTAAAAGATATAAATTGAAAATTTTTGCATAAAAGTTTAGAATATTTCACTGAAAAAATGTAATTAGTCCGTCAGATAGATTTCCAAAAAATATTGGACACGACGTACAGTGCTTTGAAAATATGCATGACATCACATTGCTGGTCAAAATTGTACTCTCATAGTGACGTCACGCGTGTTTTTAATGCACTGTCACTTCATTTGAGGAGCTCATGGCAAAATTACAACAGCCGCACGGACCGATCTTCAAGGTGAAGCAACGCTTGCTGAGGTTGGTCTGTGGATGGGTGACCATCTTAACATACCGAAACTCTTTCGTGTCTCGGAAAGCACGTTAAGCCGTTGGTCCCGGCTGTCATTTGGAGATCTTTGGCAGTCGTTACGGATTGTCAGAAGCCAGAAAATCTGATACCAATCTTGCCAAGAAGTACCGTGTTACCCAGTTAATGGGTTGTGGAGGTCTGGTAGGCAGCCACTCTACGTAAAATACTGGTATTCAGCTGAATCCGGTTTGAATGGGAGCCGACCCCAATATAATTGGGAAAAGGCTAGGCAGATAAGAAAGAAGAAAGAAAGAAAATGCGTCTATTCCGCCAGAAATGACGCACAAAAATAACAAAATTAAAAGAAAGTTTGTTTACGTGAAAAAAGAAAAAATACATGTCTAATATTTTTTGGATTCTATCTGATTCTACTTAGATTTTTTTTTGTAATATACCCTATTCTATGAAATATATGGTTACACGGCCTGACTTCGTCGACGTACCTTAACCTCGATGTTCAATCCATGTGGTTTTTATTATTTAGCGACGAGTATCTCAATTATGGTAACAAATGACGAAAAAGATTTTTAGATTGCTATAGCGTAGAACCGCGTTGTCTGGACGTGATGTTTTTTTTCTGGATCGGAAATCATCTAAAATAAAATATAATTACATATTTTCAAACTATTTATTTCAACTTGCGTTAATGCATTTAAATAACGCTCAATCCTTTTGAGATAAGATTATGTGCGCTATCGATTTAGATATAAGTTATTGGCTCACAGGGCTTTGTCAGGTAGTGGACTCGTACGTATGCCTCTCCTCCATTCTAGACTTTTCAACGGTATAGAAGGCTTTTAGAATGTTTTTTTTTGTGTTTGCCTTGTGTCTAATGACTTGGAGTGGAGTATAAGACTCTAACTGACTTAAACCTACCCGTGTTCCTTTCAAATGCCCTCTGCTTTCCAGAGTCGCGGTAACTCTTTCTACCAATCCCGCAACGTCTGCATGACGCTGAGTTTTAAAAAAAGTGTGCGAGTTCAATTAAATTCCGATTTGAAGTTTAGATGTGACCGGTGACAGTCGCCTTATTTGCAGCGATACTTATGAAGAGCTAGTTACAGTGTCATTCACATCGCATAAGGGTGGCGACATGTGTATTCAGTCTAGCGGTGTTTTAAAGACGTTTACGGTTCGATAGAACCAAAGAGCATACACTAACAATAAGGGTAAGTTTTGAATGTCATAGCCAAAATCAAAATTGTAACGGGTCGTGACCCGTCGTCAATTTTTATGTGTAAAACGATCATCGGTACATCTGACCGTAAATAAGAACAATCCGCACATCATATCTCATGGGATTGTGATAGATGTCCTTTGACAAACTGAATGTAATAGGAGTTTTCAGGTTACATCTAAGGTTGTTTTCTTTTCGGAAAATAGACCCAATTTCCGTGCGTTCAAGCGTTTTCGCCATACCTTTTATTGAAATCAAATGTTACTCACAACTTAGGACCCTTTCATATAGTGTTATTTTTTTAATCCGTGGTGCTTGGCAACTAGGCTTACACTAGTTGTAAATGTCCGTTAGTGCCTATTGGCCTGATTGTAATGTGTCCTTTTTGATAAGGATGGAAGTGGAAATTATGTTTTTCTCACTCTTCTGATTAATTTCGTTGCTCGATTCTCCAGAGGCCCTAGACAACGTGCCATTCAATTAGCGAATACGACTGTCGAAATACCAAAATGTAGGAATTTGGTCACGTGACATTTCGATAGCATCTGTCAATCCCATACATTTTTGACGAATCGACAATCGCCTGCGCCACGCTACCGTTGACAGAATGTAACTTGTCTAGAGCCCAAGGACTCGTGAAGCTTCATTGACTCGACATTTTACTGTTGGCCGCCATTGTTGATTCTGGCAAGGACTTGCATGGAAGGGAACAGTGTGGCGGGCTTGTCTCAAAAAAATAAACTCAGTCACTAACACTTTTGGTTTGTAGCAAAAGTTGTGAAAATGCCGTGTCTAGCAATGGCATTACCAAAACAAATTGATTTTATATCAAATAGCAATCTTACTGCTTAAATTTGCTAATTTAAGCAGTAAGACTACACAGTACTGCCATTGTATTTCGTTAAGATTGCTATCTTAACGAAATACAATGGCAGTGTATAGACAAACGTACATATGTCGCGTTCTTATCCGTTTTCCAATTCAGTGAAGCACAAAGGTAACTACGGTTGACTATCGTGTCTGTTCTACAGACAGTGAAGTGTAAATTTATCTCTAATAAACTTCAGTGGCCACAAACAAGTCTAACCATAAGATTAGTTTAAAGCTAAATTCAAACGTTGATAATCAGAAAATACCGTAAACAGCCAGTTTTTTTAACTGGAATACGCTAAAGAAATCTGGTAATCGGTATTAATTTAAACTAGTATTTTTTTATAAAAAAGGTGGTATAGTGTGCAGCTATTTTCTTGACTAACAATAAAAAAGCCACTATCTCACAGTCAACGAAAATTTTAAATGGTTGGTGGTAAACACAATTCAACCATATCGAGACCCCGACCTGCTTCAACATGTACGTGATTTTTTTTAATATCAGCTATCATTTGCTGACATTTGACTGTCGTTAAGTGTAGTCAAAACCCCGAAACCCCGAACAAGGGCCAAACAAGTCCTCCTGGTATTCAGCAGCTTCCGATTAGACAGAAAGTGGAACGCAACATTGTTCAGTAAAGTCATATGATAATGGAAATCCTTTCTTGGTACTCGCCTATGAAGTAGGGAAGCTACATATCAAATTAAAATTTTCTACCTCCAGTAGTTTCGACGGTCAGTTGTTTGTCAGTCACTCAGTCAATAACGGAAGAATTTTATATACATACAAATACCTGTACCCCGTATATTATTGATGAGCTGTCTCTAATCGCTTTGTTTTAATTAAAAGAAAGACAAACTAGCTTATTTATATGTCGGAGACTGTTATCAAATACAACTATGGGTAGTTGTCAAATCTTATTAAATACAACTGTGGGTAGTTGTCAAAATTTGTTATATTATGCAAACTGAATTGTTTTGTTTGTGTTATTTAATTTAAGTGATGTTCAATGTTACCTTTGGACATTGACTCAGCACTCGGCCTGGCTGACGCGCGGCCCAGTTAAAATAGAGATTTGGTTGCATCTTACACGCATAGGACAAATATAATATGTACAATAGTGTGTGTAAAGAAAAAATAGTATATAAGCAGAACATTTTATAAATAAATCAGATTTGAATTTTATATTCTTGTCTCATTACCCCTCACTGTGCCAAGACACCTTTAGCCATCTCTGATCAGTCTCGTGAGTCTGCGGGACTGGCAGTGAGTATACCCTTCCCAAATCTGGAAATTCCTGTCTACTATCCGTCTGTAACCTTAGGTTGCATGGTGCAAACATCCTGAACTTATTAATATAATTATTTATCACATATTAGGTATATGGTAGGTTAGGGCTGTAGGGCTTATAGGGCTTAGGGTCGAATGGACTTTTAGGCTTGTAGGTCTTCGTAGGTTCCTTTAGCTTGCCATATATTTTCATGTATCATCACACCCTTGACAGTATTGCGGCCTTACGTGACGCATGTTAGGGGTGGATGTACAAGTGATTTTAATATCAATTACTGTCTGATAAATCATAACATAATTTATTGAGTACTCGTAGTACACTAGAATTGAGTTTTGGAAGCTTATTTCAATAATAGTAATCGTTTGTCTTCTAAAATACATATGACGACATGTTATTTTGATTTAAAACGATTTACTTTGTTAAACCACTATTGTTTATTTACGATAATTATTATTGTACAATTTGATTAATTTGCAATGCAAGTCTTATTAGATTATGCTAATTTTAGTGATTCGTATCAAGTAAACACGTGACGCACATCCGTGCGGCATTGGGTAGAGTTGTTGTGGAGGAAGAACATGGTATTATAAAAGAGCGTGCACTCTGTGTGTCAGTACACTTTTTAGTCTTGTAGGTATTAGTCCACCAAATAAAACTCCAAAAGTCACTAACAACGGTTATATTTAAGTTTTAAGTTTATAACGGTTACACAAGAGTAGGAATCACGTTGCACTTTAGAAAAACAGTTTGAAGGATAGAAGAATATAAAGTCAGATGGAAGATTAACAAGCAGAGCAAATATAGCAACAGGAAAAAGACTTAGATGTTACGAGCGGGGGCGCAGTAAGCTAGTGCGGAGGCAAGCGAGCGCGTGAGTGCCTTGCGCGACGGCGAACAATGGACTGGCGCGTGAGTTGGCGACGAAACCGAACGGCGTGCGCGGCGCGGCGGAGACAGCCGAAGGTTCGTTGCGTGGTGGTGGTGCCGCCACAGTCTTATCTTGGATTCGACTCACTATAGAGCTCCTGCTCCCGACAAAACTGTCGGTTTACCTGGTACAGCACTGCTGTATATTTACATAGCTGTATTGGCTTGCTGATACACTTTGTACTTGGGTGGCTTAGGCCTCTGTACGAACTGTGACCTTAAAGGTCTGTTCGAGTGACTGTATTTCTATTACTTATTGTTTTTATTGTGTGTGTATGTTTTTAAAGTGTAATTAGACTCTGTTATTGAAATACTGTCTTGTTTATCCCAATAAAATGGGGACGCCAATATCCTGACACTATACCTTACCCACCGCTCGGAGGAAAACTCATCCATTATTCCTACATATACATAAAAGTTATAGATACTGAACACAAACTAGTAGAAAAAAAATAAAAGCGGAGTAAAAAGGGGAAGGGAAGAACTCATGGGGCATCGAAAAATTCGTCCACATCGCTGTCAACGGGAAAAGTGCCCAGAACACTTCCCGCATTTTATGTATCAGTGGTAACTAGTTTTAAAATTGATAAATAAATGACTCATTAATATTCTAAAATATTTAAAAATATATATATATAGGTATAATGTTATGTATAATTTAAAATTTTCTGGTCCAGTTCAACAAAATACTGAACCTTCATATAGTGTCCATAAAAGCCCTGAATAACCATATAGAATCAAAAACCATGAAAAGAACTAAGTTCCTTTAAATATTGTTTTTCAACAAACAAGGTTTCTAATGAGTACCGAGTTTTAATACCCGCACAAAGAAGAAAAGTCTTTTGTCTCAAGTGAATCTGTAAAGTTCGTGCGGCTTAGAAGCCATTGATTAGAGAGCTCGTTCCATGATGGCGAACGGTTTTTCTTGTGCTATCTTATCAGTATTTGTTTGTGTACACCCCGTACACAAACAAATACTGAAATAAGGCACGTGCAACCAGAGATTTTTTCAGTTTTTACGATTGTTAGTGTTCTGTTCTGTAAAAAACGGAACCTATAGATAATCACTCGGATGTTTATCTTTACGTCTGTCACAGCCTCTTTTTTTAGAATCTACTACGTCCTCTTCTAAAGCTAAAAACATATTGCATAGTAGTGTCTTCTTATCGTGTGGGCAGTAAGGTCTAATGACCCCACACACTCTAGTGTTAGAGTTTCTAAACCGCTTTAAAGGCCTCTGATGTGGTTTATTTGACGACCGCCATTTGGCGGCCGGGACCACTGGCTCATACATGCCTTCCAAAGCACGGAATCATGTTTTTATCAGACTATCGGGTGATTCAAGCCTGCAATGTCCTAGCCAAACTGGAACCAACTATACAAAGTATGCTTCCCGTGGAAATCAAACCCACGACCACCGGTTCACAAGACAAACGCCTAACTGCCCGCGTGGTCGAGTGGGACCACGCGGGCAGTTAGTAGCAGTGTGCCTAAATGTAACCAATTATTTATTTTGAGCACGTAACACCCCGTTATGTAGTTAACGTTTTCAATACACTTAAGTCTAAAAACACAGGTGATTACTGGGGTATCTCCATTAAACTTATAAGCAAAATAATAGACTTAGTAGCGCCCTATTTTGCTATTATTTTTAATAAATGTGTGGACTTAGGAACTTATCCTGACCTAATAAAGAGTAGTAAAGTCATACCTTTATTTAAATCAGGTTGTAAAAATGACATAGGCAACTTTCGGCCTAATACCATCGTACCTGCATTTATTAAAAATTTTGAAAAGCTGATACTCAAGCAGTTACTTATTTAGAGGTATCATTGATGCCACTACACTTACACATTTGAATGTAAATAGCCTCCTTCATAATAAACAATATGGCTTTACAAAAGGTCGTTCGACCACAGATGCGGGAGTTGCTCTCCTAAAACAGATATTTAACGCATGGGAGAACTCGCAAAATGTAATTAGTTTTCTGTGATCTCTACAAAGCCTTTGATTGCGTACACCGTGACACACTTTTGCGTAAAAAATGTCATTACGGTCTCCAAAGCGAAGCTCCTAACATAATTGATTCATACTTACATAATAGGTTTCAATGTGTAGATGTCAATGCTGTGAAATCTTTTGGGCTACCAGTTCAACTAAGAGTGCCTCAAGGTTCTAGACTGGGTCCATTCTTGTTTTTGGTGTAAAGGGTATCTGTGACGTAGTGCTGTTTGCATATGAACGAAGTAAAGATTTGGTGTGGAGATTATGAACAAGATTCAGCTACTGTAAATTGTATCTGTATAAGGTAGTCAGATTTATTGAGAAATCAATTCCCTGTAATACCTAAGTCGTCTAGAGACTAAACTAGATAATGGGTATTCTATGCATTGTCTAAAATTTCACTCATTACTCCACGCTTGACGCTGTTCGAAATTGACATTTCACGGGATACATTTACATTTAGGCGGAGTGAACGACAAGTAAGCTGTCATTCCATCTTATTTGCATGGTTTGACAACTCACCCGTCGTGCACCTCGCCCAAGTGGTCACTTCGACATGTTTACAGAATCGCACTGCTGTGTCGAGGATTTCATTCAAGGTGACTTGAGTCAGGTGACCAATTTATTCAAAGATACCGTGTTAGCTGTTACTAACTGGGTTATGGAGGTCGATATACAGGTCGGGCAAAAAGTGTTATTGTGTTTTTCCAATAGGATTTTATTTGTGACTGAGTTTGAAAGTTGGTGGTGTGATACCTTCGTGCCTCGAAAAGCACCAGTTCCCTTCTCCGGTCATGTGGGATTGCTGTCCCATCGCCCAATGAGGCTGATAGAAGAGGGGAGTGCATCTGTGTTTGCGCACAAACTTGTGCACTATAACAAGTCCCGCGACGAAGTGTCCCTTGAGGTTGGCTGCTATGGCCGAAACCGATCAGGAGGACTGTTATGGAGGTAAAATAGTCGCTCCATGTAAAATACTGGCCCAAAAGCCCAGCAGGTTATGACTTAAGTGAGGTTCGAAGTTTATTCTACCAAACGTAACTTATCTTTTCCAACTTTCCTTTGACCGCCGCCTTATTATGTTTATTTAATCACAAAAAATTGGAGATGGAATGTCGAATGAATAACGTGCGAGTTAGGATTAAGTTTTTTAATAAAAGCCTTGTATAAGCCACAAGCTACCGCTTGGTATAGATTAGGAATGCATAGAAGTGATACTCCAGTTTTAAGGCTTTTTTATGCCTACAGTTTTACGGGCGTAAGAAACGTTTATATGGTCTCCAGAAAGTGGGTGCATGAGGATGGACGAGACCACTGAGGCCGCTTTAGGAAAAGGTGGCGAGACGATCTTGATGCCTACTGCAAGGGATTGTTTGAAGTGCCTCGGTAAAAGAATACCTTAAAGAATTTAGAGGAGGCCTTTGCCCAGCAGCTCAAATTAAAAATTAAAAAAAAAATCATCACAGTCAGAATTGAATCGTCGTTTCCCATTTTTTTCAGAGATACTGACAATTCAGTCCAATCCAATCGAAGTCAGACTTAAAATTATTTTCAGCAATCTCAGCAAATATGTAAAATAATTTAGAAAAATTTCGCTTCTACGAGTATATATTCTTATTCTATGCACAACACGTACATCTATAGTGGGGTCGTGGAATGCGTAGGCGCGCCACCGCTTCGCTACATGCATCGACTACTTTGAGTGACGTCATAGAGAGCACGGTGTGGTTTCCCAATCCCATGCTTTGACGTTTGACTTCTGGCCGCTCATGCTAAATTTTTGCTAGGGTTTTCGGAATTAAAACTACCTCTAGTGTCGCCGTCTTGATCATTCTTTCAATAAATAGTACCTATTTATTTTTATAAATTAGTTTCATAACAATACATGGTTACACGTGAAATAGAAAAAAAAAGTAATTGAGTTCAGTGTTTTCCTATTCTCTGAGAAGAAACACTTAAACAAACTCAAAGGTCAGACATTATCCAGGTCAGATCAATCGCTCATTTAACGCCTATGTAGATTAGTGTCGGAGATGGTTTTCTGAGACAAGACAAGACAACCATACATGTTTGAGTTTACCAGTTGACAAATGATCAGTAACTGCCAGCGTGCGTCCCCCCGACAGTATCACAGACAGCTTAGGACTTCCCTGACGGAGTATGTATTTCCTGATAGCTATATCCTGGGGCTCGTAAAGAGTAAACAGGTTACTTCTAAGCAGCGTGCTTCATCGATCACCATACTATCGCTTATCACCAGGTGAGATACCCCAAAGATTCTTATAGAACTGTAGATAAGTTGTTTGGGATGCATGAAGGAGCCTCCTCGTGTAGCGCAATTTTTTCCATCAGACACTCAACTGAACCGATCGCTCGGCGCATCCTGGACAGTCTCATCTAACACCTTATAAGACTGGCCAATCCTTCCCTTGCGGTGGTAGGGCTAACGCCCGCCTGGTTCGCGACCATCCTCCCCCCGAAGTTCGGCGTCAAACAGCCTGCTGTGTTTCGTCGACGCGTGGGAGAGTACCAGTGCCTCAAGGCATCATCTGGGCACGCTCGCTTCATCATGGACCTCATCTATCGTTTTCCATCAGGTGTGATCGAGGTCAAGAGCTAGCCCATTCATAAAAAAAAAAAGATAATTATACTCCTTTAAATGCCATTGACTTTAAACGCATAAATATTCAAGACCTGTACCAATATTTTTGACAAGCCCTCGCAATTTCTTTTCTTAGAAAATATCTTCCTGAAACTTAGAAATCTCTCTTGTTAACCAAACTGAATACTAAACTAATAATAAGTATAAAGGTTGCTTCGTAATAAGGCACTACACTAAATTGAAGCGAGCCTACAGACATTATCATAATTATTAATGTTGTTATTAGTGTTGTGATGTAGCGGGATCTATCGGAATTTTAGTTATTTTAATGCAATTGATATTTAGAAAGAAATTAAAGAAAATACATTTTTATATAACAAATTTAAAAGCATACAACGCATATACAGGAGAAACGTTACAAAAAAAAAACAATAAAAATAAAAAAAACGACACAAAGAGTGTGTCCTCGTAACACGCTGCGCCCAATATTTCCAGTTGTACGCATTTCCCGGAAAAATAGTGCCTGACGCTGTTTATCAAATTAACCTGAGATTGTGATGTGGTATGGTCGTTAATCAGGTAAACAGTTTTGTAATTATTTCATTCTTGAGAATAATATCTTACTTGGTAAAATATATTAATTATAGTTGGAATGTTCCATATTTCGGAGTAAAAATAATGTCCCGTGTAAAATCAATCGTTCCTCTTTTAGTACTTAGTATATTTATACTTTAAGTATCTATGTATTGATGCCAAACCATCTAGACACTACACTTCACTATCACTTTATATAAAAGTAAGAACCTGTTTCAATGTTCCTTACTACCACGCAAACTTGACCGTTAACGTATCTATCCGATTCAAAGTCTCGGTGTGCCACCGCCCCGGTCCCGGGAAAGTTTCACCACTCCACATCACTAGTCACTCGTATTCAGTTGATTCTCTCATTAGAGAGATTGCAGATCACTTCTTGCTTACATTGCTACAAACTTACTAATCAAGTATTTTCATGTCTGGTTAGTTTCTCGTGAAATGAATAAATTATGGCTGTCTGGAAATTATATTGTATAGTTATACAGGATGCATTTTAAAGAGTGCGTGGCTGGCCAAATCTGAAACTATAAGGATTAGCGAAAAATACTGAAAGGTCTCTCGAGTCCGATTTTGATGAAAACTAAAACTGAATAATTGGATTTTTGAAAAATCTGTATTCTTAGCCAAGAATCGGATCATGAATACACCGTGCAAAAGTGTCGCTATTAACGATCAAATTCTGGGAAGTATTAATAATATCACATGGGAAATTAAAGAAAAGTGATAATTTCTTCTTCCTAATCGCTCTCTCAGCAGCCTGGTGGAGTGTGGATGTGTGAGTGTGGACTATCGTTTGGGGCTTCGGCCTTTTGGTCTTCTACCCTCTATTTTGCCAGTTAGGTACCTTAAGTCGTTCCATATGATGGGCAATGTGGTCGAAGTATCTCACGACACGTTGCAGGCACGTTGAGGACAGCTGTTCGCTTTCTCCACTTCCTTGAGGATAAAGACATTTGTGCGGTCGGCTGTCCATAGTGTTCTTAATAGGGGAATTAGTGATCATTTAAATTTAAAAAAATCAGCTGCTCAGTACAATTCGACGAGTTATGCGCACATAAATGTTTATTTCGATATTTTTTCGCGATTTCAGTGTTGGTGAAGTCGGTTTTTATGGTTGTTTCTTAGTTTTTTTACACCGACTTCTGAAATTAAAGTTATTTTATACTTTGTATTGTTTTCTTATTTCGAAGTCGGTTGTATTTTTTTGTAATTTTTATTTATTATTCACTTTTTAGTGGTGGCTAACAATTTATATTTAATAACTTTACCCAACGCAAAAAGAATCATCAAGATCGGTTCATAAACAATAAAGTTATCCCGAATAGACAACCCTAAAACCATGGTTGCCTCGTACACATCTACGTACCCCTTCACAGCGTACCGGCGTGATGTTGTGTTATGAACTGGTGTAAACAATAAACAGACATGCGATTTCAGCAATCCCGGAAGATTTGCTATCATTTATTGAAGAATTCCGTGACCGTGACATTTTTGGTTTATTTTCTGCTTTATGAAGTAGCACCTATCGCGAAAATTATGTAAAATGGCACCCTTCGAAGTAGTTGAGGCGAATAGTGCTATTCGCCCCAAATACTTTGAAGGGTGCCAACTGATCCAATATGCGCCACCATCAGCCAGAATTTTGAGTGAGCATGACACTCCCAACGGCCAGGGCACATTGAAGTAAAAAGAAAATATAGTTTAAGGTATACAGAACTCACACATGTACCATTAATGCCTGCATAGGACTAACACTTCACCAGTTATAAATTAAGCTCCATGTAATAAAAAAAAATTACAGGTACTCGAGATCTTTTTACTTAGTCAGTAGAAAGATTTCGAGTGCCTGTAATTTTGCCGGAACTCATTCTGGTTAAATAACGGGTACTTAAATTTTTCAAACCATCTGCTGGTTTTTCAGACAAACTCTTTTGTAAGAAGGTCAACTATTACTTGAATTACTGCAAAACCCATCCAACATTTTTAAAAGTGCCAATTAGGTAAATAATAATTACTCATTAAAGTACAGCACAATAGTTAGCGCATTATCTGCACTAATTTCATACTACGTGAGCTCACCGGATCCCTCAAAGCCATAGTTCTTGATCACGTTGCATTTCACAGGAGTGCTCGACGATGGAGCACTCCAAGAAGTAACCTATAAGCTAAATAATCAATTGGATTTTCCTATGGTTGTTCAAGCTCATCAAACCTTGCCAGTCTTCATTAGTAATCATAAATATCAGGCCGAAGTCGTCCACTGCTGGACAAAAATCACCATCTCAACAGTATTTGTTCTAGTACGACACGGATTCAGCAGAATTTCATGACCTACATACTCAATGTTTCATGGGCGAAGTAAAGAAGGTTATTCTGTGGGATCCCAAACCATTTGCTTTTCATCATAGAAATAAAATATCTATCTGATATAATTTCTGCAACGTTTTATTTTATAAAACTGCCGTGAAAATAAAAGATCAGTTTAATTTTATCACCGATCATTAAATGCATTTAAAGTGAAAATTATGCATTCTGTGAGCTTTTTGATACAATTCGCCGCCGTGCTGAAAATACTATGAATTAATTGATGACAAAATGATGGCGCTTCCGGTGCAAGAGCAATATTTTTTTCGTATTCGTATTTGACATTGGATTTTTTCAGCAATTACGTAAAAAGTTCCACTACAACACGTATTGTACAGTCGTTTTTTCTCACTTCGACTGTACAACTGAACAACTACTGAATATTAGGATATAGGTTACCTCTGAAATTTTTTGAATTATATATAGGTTTTGTTTTCTCTGAGGTGGTTTTTTTTCTATTATTTTCTTTTGCTGTCTTTTTTCTTGTGATCTGGCCTGATGAAGTTGGATGAAGTCTACGGTAGATCGAATAAGGGCCAGGCCACACGGTGCGGTGCGGCTCCGGCGCGGTGCCTGAGCAGTGCTGCAACGGTTTCCTACATATAAAAATGTATGGTATACCATGTACGGTACGTCCGGCACCGCTCCGGCGCCGCACCGCAGGCGCACCGGACAACGGCGCGAGGCAGACGAGGCGGGAAGGGGTGCAAGCAGTGTGGTGCCGCAGCGGCGCCGCTCAGTTGTTTATTGTAGACTGTCGTCAACTGGGCAAGCCAAGCCAAGCCTGTTGCGGTGCCGCAGCGGCGCCGTAAGAACATTGCGACGCCGCACTGCTCGTGTGGCCGCCAGTGCGGTGCGGAGTAATGCGGTGTGGTGCGGTGCCGCACGTGTGGCGTGGCCCTAAGCCTAAATATACCTTTTAGCTTTTGTTTTGAAAGAGGGTTAGAGGTCGTATGGAACACAGATGCTGACAAAGAGTTCCAATCTTTAGCTGAGCGCATAATAAACGTAGACGAGAAGCGATGAATAGTATATGACTAGTCGTTATATCAATCTAGTATGGACTGGAGACGAGAAGCTTAGATCGCTGACTCTTTTATTTTATTCTATCATACAATTATTTAACCGCTCGAGCACTGCCGAGTTTTTGCCGTCGAGTTTTCCGCGATTTTAATGTTTATTATTACTACTAGCTGTTGCCCGCGACTTCGTTCGCGTGTATGTATTGTAAAATGATGTGGCTAGGTAAGATCAATGTGTTCATAAATCTAATACGAACAGTCAATATGTATCATTGCTTGCCTCCTTTTTTGTGTATGGGAAAACATCAAATGACTCCTTTCGCTCTGGGCGGAATAGATGAGAGTATCAGACTCTTACTGACTAAAACCCATCTGTGTTCCTCCTAATGTCCTTTGCGTTCCAGGGCCGCGGTGACTCTTCCGAACAAATTCTGCAACCCTGGCAGGCACTGGCCCTAGCGGGCCTCGTCTTTATGCTGACATCTTTTTGTGACGCGCGTGGAACACAACGCGCCGTCGAGTTGTAATGATAATGCTTTTTTCATTTCATCGAAACTATTCACAGCAGTCCTAGAAGATGTCGTAAAAATGTGGGTATAGATTGGGACTATAGTGGTATTAACGTCAATTTTCTGCCCAACTGTCTCACTTAAAATTTGCAGATGACTTTGTGGTTTTCACTGAGAACTTCGATGACCCCCAGAAAATGCTTCAAAATCTTTAAGATGCTTCTTTTAAGTTGGGTCTTCGGATGAATATGACCAAGACGAAGGTTATGGCAAACACCTTCAGCGATTCAAATCTGGAAATGAACTGTTGGAGCTGATTAACCGATATGTTTATCTTGGCCATATTCTTTCAATTGGCAAAGAAAATCAACAAACGGAGGTATCGAGAGGAACACACCTTGGATGGGCCGCTTTTATCAAAATGGACGAAATTCTGAAGCCTGCCAAAATTCCGCAATGTCTGAATTCCCGCCTTTATAACCACTGTGCTTTTCCCACCATGGCTTACTTACTTACATGGACGCTCACGCAGGAGGCTGTGTACAAACTGGTAGTTGCACAGAGAGCCATGGAGCGTTCCATGCTTGGTAGAGGTACGTCGTTGAAATCCGAAGACGTACGAAGGTTTTCAACACCGGAAAACGAACAATTCGTTTTCCGATGTTGAAACTAAAGTGACAAAAGAACTAAAGTGGAGCTGGGCAGGACACTTGGCAAGGCGCGGTGATGATAGGTGGAGTAAGCCAGTGACTGAGTGGCGTCCCAGGACTGGAAGAAAAAGTATTGGTCGACCGGCGGCGAGATGGGCGGACGATATTGTTGCCATCGTGGGTATAACCTGGATGTGGCTGGCTTAGGAACGTGGGGATTGGCACACGAAAAGAGAGGCCTATGCTCAGCAGCGAGCGAAGTCGGACTGTGGATAATGATGATGATACACGATGTTGATGAAACTTGCTAAGGTTGTTAACACGCGATAGAGCTACATAAAGTTGTCCATGGGAAAACCAACCAGAAGAGAAGTCAACCCCCGCAGAGGACACCGCGGAGCATACGGTAAAGGTCTGCCCTGCTTGGGTGGAGCACCGTCGTGTCCTCGTCGAGGCGATCAGCGACGGCGACCTCTCGCTACCGACTCTGGTTCACTCCATGGTCTAGAGCGCGGAGGCGTGGGAAGCCGTCTCCTCCTTTTGCGAAACAGTAATGCTAGTAAAGGAAGGGGCGGGCCGTGTGAAGGAGAGGCAAACGTCACGCCTTAGCCGCCGAAACAGAAGAAGACGCCCCGGGCGTCAGGCGTCGCAGGGCGATTCTCGGCCACCGTAGGCACGGGCCTGCGGACGGCGAGCGTTGGGTGGCTCGCGGCCCGATACCAACCAGCGGCCCTACCATGACGTGTTAAAGCTTGAGTCGTTCGAGCGAGAAGGAAGGATGGAGCTATACACCCTATATAGCGCCACTGGTCCGGGTCGACGAAGCGTTGTGTTCCATGCGCGCCTCCAAGAGATGTCAGCTAAGTAGACGGGGCCCGTTAGGGCCAGAGCCTGCTAGGGTTGCGGAATTTGTTCGAAAGAGTCACCGTGACCCTGAAACGCAAAGATCATAAGGAGAAACACAGATGGGTTTTAGTCAGTAAGAGTCTGACACTCCCTTCCAGTCTACCCAGAGCGGAAGAAGTC
This sequence comes from Melanchra persicariae, assembly GCA_947386135.1. NCBI lineage: Eukaryota > Metazoa > Arthropoda > Insecta > Lepidoptera > Noctuidae > Melanchra > Melanchra persicariae. The sequence continues at coordinate 15,582,423 of OX376645.1, read as the reverse complement.
ATTTTGATTATTTCCCATCCATAAAAAAAACCCCGCAACGGATAGAGTAGAGTAGGGACTCCGTTGTGCGTAGGTTTCCTGGCTAAGTTTGCCGGCCTAGCTCCATCCAAGTGTACAGAAGCTACCAGGGTGCTTTACAGGTTGTGTGGAGAGACTTAACCGTTCAAAAAAAAAAAAATAACGTCAGTGGAGCAATCAGACCAAATCTTTTTTTTATGTTATGCATCAAATGCATAACGGTAAGTTTTGTATCAAAAGAATCACTGTTTATGACGTTTTAAAGTACCATTAGTAACTAAAAATATATTTTGGTGTAATTCTCATGCTTTTGATAGTTAGTACTTTTTCGGTCAACAGATGGCATTACGGGTATCTGAATTATGTAGATAATAAGTTGATTTCTTCTAGATTGCTACAATTCCTATCAGGTTTATATGTAAAAATTATCTAAATGGTTTTGTAACTAACTAACATGTCATTTTGTGCATTCAATTACGAACAAAAACCTTTTGAAATCAATATTGCTTACCTCCCATAACATACGGCGTGATAATATGTAGCCTAAAGTTTTCCTTGGTTTACAAAGAACATTTTTGCTGAATTTCAATTCAATCTATCCAGTAGTTTTGGCGTGAAGCCGTACCATACACACATACAAACAGACAAACAGACAAAAATTCTAAAAAGTCACTTTTTGTCATCAGTTACGTTTTTCTAACAAATGCCACTTATTTTTTCTCCAAAATTCTCTATGTACAGTTTTTCTTTCGTTACTGTTTTATTATATGTATAGATTACGTAAGACTTATTTTTTTATTTTGGAATTTTCACATGTCGGTGCTTGAGCGTAGGGTATTTTACTGAAAAATCTAATTTTTCCATCAGATAGATGTCACTAAAAAAAAAGAAGAAAATAATATATTATTATAATTAAATATTTTTGGAAATCTATCTGACGGACTAATTTGATTCCTATTGTATACGGACTTCCATGGTACTTTTACTACTACAGGAGACTTCCCGCGATAATTTGGTTTGTTTAATAAACTATTAAAGCTTTGGCGCAGTGGTTGAGCGATTGGACTGCTGCGCTGCGTGTCGCGGGTTCGATTCCCGCACGGGACAAATATTTGTATGGCGTACAGATAGTTATTCCGGGTCTGGCTGTTTGTGTATGTGAATTTATGTTTGTAAACGCACCCACAATACAGGAGAAAATCCTCGTGTGGGGCAACGTTTTATTAAAAAAGAAAAAGAAAAAAAAAAGAAAAAGGAATTTGAACCTTATTTCACGCAAGTTAAGAGCTAACGATAGAGCTGAGTCAAGTGGAGTATGGAAATGTTCTTAGTATGGATTCTGGAGCGTACGGTAGACCAGTTTCCTATTTTAATTAAGAGTTTTATTACAGCCGTATTCGCATTTTACACGGTTTTCTTCTGAACGACTTTAAAAATAAATCAAGAGTATATTTTCTCGGTTCGACGCTTTTATTTCTATGTTTTAAACGGTTTTTAACCGACTTCATGTTTTATGTAATTTGTCAAAAAACCCAATTAACCGACTTCAAAAAAAGGAGGAGGTTCTCAATTCGATTGTATGTTTTTTTTTTGTTTGTTACCTTATTATCTCCGTCATTTATAAACCGATTTGAAAAAAAAACTAAGAGTTGGTCGGTGTTTTTAGTTGCTTCTTCGTTATTTGACACCGACTTCCGAAATTAAAGTTAATTTGGACTTTGTAGTGTTTTTTTGGAAGTCGGCGTTTTTTTTGTGAAAAAGTTTTATTTATTAATACATTTTTGACAGATAACGATTGAGATGCGAAAGCGAACGTTGCTCGACCATTTGTAGAATTGACACTCACATCGGTCTTATCTTTTTAAAATAAATCTAAACTATCTTAAGAGATTTATTTTTTTTGTATGGGGGCCTACAAAACACAAAATGGGTGCCCTAAAATCGTGAGACGGGGCCGCGGCAGCCCACAAAGGAGATGGCGGGACGACTTGGATGTCTTCCTTGGGAATTGGCAAGAAGAAGCACATAACCGTGTAACGTGGAGAGAATGGAGGGAGGCCCTTACCCAGCAGTGGGACAGTTCAGGCTAGATATTATAATATAATATAATTAAGTATGACGTAATCACTAAATGTACGAGTACTGCATGCGATTTCGAAAAATATTTTACTGATACAAAGTTTCGCAGGCACCGGTGTAGTACCTAGTAGAAATAATCCCGATATAGTTTAGCTTTTCGGATAGCTGCCTGAAGTCTATTTTTACACGTGCTCATTAGACTTGCATCGCCTATAGTATTATATATGTCGGAACAATTGAGAGTTCCTTCAAGCGGTGGGTAAGGTACAGTGTCAGGATATTAGCGTCCCCATTTTATTGGGATAAATAAGACAGTATATCAATAACAGAGTCTTATTACACTTTAAAAAACACACACAATATAAACAATAAGTAATAGAAATACAGTCACTCGAACAGACCTTTAGTCACAGTTTGTACAGAGGCCTAAGCCACCCAAGTACAAAGTGTATCAGCAAGCCAATACAGCTATGTCAATATACAGCAGTGCTGTACCAGGTAAATTGACAGTTTTGTCGGGAGCAGGAGCTCTATAATGAGTCCAATCCAAGATAAAACTAAGATAAAAGTACTAGCACACAGAGTGCACGCTCTTTTATAATACAATGTTCTCACTCCACAACAACTCTCTCCGATGCCGCACGGAAGTGCGTCACGTGTTTACTTGATACGAATCACTAAAATTAGCTAAACGTAATAAGACTTGCATTTTAAATTAATCAAATTGTACAATAATAATTATCGTACATAAACAATAGTGATTCAACAAAGTAAATCGATTTAAAATCGAAATAACATGTCATCATTTGTATTCATGAAGACAAACGATTACTATTATTTAAATAAGCTTCCAAAGCTCAATTCTGATGTACACCGAGTACTCAATAAATCAGGTTATGATTTATCAGACAATAATTGGTGGTAAATATCACTTAAATTAACAAATTTACAAACAAAACAATTCAGTTTGCACATTTTAACAACTACCCACAGTTGTATTCAATAAGATTTGAAAATACAACTATGGGTAGTTACCTATAGTTGTATTTTGACGCTGACGATGTGTCGTATGTTCCCCATGGTACTACATCATGCTGAATGTTGTCACGGGCACCAGGCACACCTGTAACTGTTTTCTCTTGTGTCTTCTTTGTCTTTACAACACACAATTTAAGCACTACTAAGTTAAAAATTACTTTTAGTTCACAATTAGTAAGTATGTGACTGCTGTGAATACGTCTCTTTCTTTCTTTTTAAGTCAGGAATCCTTTCCTGAAAATCTTTTTGGTAAAAGTTTATTAAAAATGATTTAAACTGCCTCTTTTTTAAGCGAATCATTTCTTACAGTATTATCCTCAAAGAATTTTTAAAGTCGGTCTAAAATTTTATTAATTCATAAAATAAAATTTTATCGCCCAACGAGCGCCCGGACAAAATATATGACACTTTAAAATTGCAAGTTACGCTTTTATTTAAATTCTTTAAAAGCATGGTTAAATCTCTCGTAAGTGAATCATAAACACGTGGCAAAGGTTCTGATTTAAATTAGTTTTGCTTTTATTCACGGTCTTGAAGGAATATGCAGAGATATAGTACCCATTAGCACAATGGTTAATTTAAAGTCTTTGGGCTGTTGACCAAGCAAATGAGATAGAGACTCCTTTTTCTGCACTTAAACTCCCATTCGATTCGTTGTGCGTACGTGTCGCTTTTACGTCGCCGTACTTTGTACGGATCTAAACGAAGCCCGTTTAGATCCGTACAAAAGCATAAAGCATCCTGGGAGGTTCACAGGCTGACCTCACAGTTCCAGGAATTTGTTTGAACGTTAAGAATCCATGGCCTTGAATTCTTAAATAACATGAGCGTCTGATTTCTGAGTGCCAAAACAGCCATTTAAAAAAACAATTATGTTCTTAAAGCAGGTTAGTACTTTAGCTCAAGTCGTGTCGCACCGCAACGGTTTATTTGAATGTCTGTCAGAACAGGGAAAAATTTGGTTTTTATGTTACATGGATTAATGAAATCAACGCAGCAATTGAATCATGACAGAGATTTGCAATTTTATTCGTCTTTCTTGAACCGAAATCAAAAATACAGTGGTTTTGGTTACCAACTAACTGGTAGGTACGACCAAATCAAAGCCCCCACAGAGTATCTGTGTTTTTTTAATTACATTACGGAGGTACGGGGAACAGCCATTGAAAAACCATTCAAGTGCTACTCGGATTCTCACGCAATTCAAAATGTTAGGCCATTGACCACTAACTTATCACCATTGATCACCCTTATCTCAGAACTAATGAAGTTTTGAGATAAGGGTTAGTGGTCAATTGTGTTGGTCCATATTCCATGTTACTTGAGATCGATGCAACAGATTTTTTTGCCTCCAATCTGTCCTATCACCCGTCATGCTATCACTGACTCCCTCCTGACTCTTTTATATAACTCCACACACAATCCATCCATCGTTTTGGCCTTCTTGTCCGTCTCCATCCATCCACATTTATATTCTTAATTATTTTAGTATCATGCGTTTCATACCTTCTCTTCACATGACCATACCAAGACAAGCTACACCCCATAAACTTTTCTCGCTGGCACCACTTTTGAGTTTCCTCTAAATACTCATTCCTCCATTTTTGTCACTCCGCATATCCATTTCAACATTCTAATCTCCACTAGATGCAATCTTTTCATTCTGATCAGTACGACAGGTCAGTTACGGATTTATAGATTTTCCTCTTTAATTTGAAGCGGTTGCTAGCTGCTAGGTTGCAAGTGGTTCCAGTGACCTGTCGCCATTTCTTAGCTGATCTGCGTGCGTTATGTCTATGTCTCGATCTACATCGTCACCCCATTGACCAATCGACCCGAGGTACTGAAAGTCGAAGCAGCTCGGTATCGGCGTTCCGGGGAGAAATATAGATATAGGACTGGAGAGACCGCCAAAATCGCAAAACAAGTATTCGGTTTTGGTCTATTTTCTAATAAACTTCGAAACTGGTGACTAACTTGAATTGATGTGTTTTAATACGAACAGCCACAGTTTGAAATTTTTTTCAGAGAGATGAGCAAACAAATGCAAAAACTTCAATTTAAAACAAGCTCCGATGGAGTTGGAGTTTTCTACTTTGTTTTTGAAGTGAAAACTTCTTTAGCGTCTTTGTGCACTTTTTGGGATGGGTAAAAAATTTTAAACTCGCGTCAGGAAACGTGACCGTCAAAACATGTGACCTGATCAAAAATTCGTAAGATGGATAATGAAATATGTAACATAAATTGTCATGTTTGTGTACGATAGCGCAATAAATGAATATTGTATTTAACCACATAAATGATAGTCCTTTTATACTGATAAATAAAGCAATTCGTGCAAAATTATTCCCTGACCACTTGTAATTTGGAAAGAAGCACAACTTCAATAGTGATAAAGGACAAACTAAGAATTTTGTAGAATGTGGGACAAAATTTCAGGACGAACTAAAAATGAATCTTGAATTTGGTTCTAAAACAAAAAAACATAATGGAATCTTTTTACGAGTATAACTTATTTTTGTTAGGCCGATTTTTTTACATTTAAGTCCAAAATCAATGATGTCCTTTGTTTACGCAGACCGTGGATTAAAAGATACTTTTTATACTTATACAATAATGGTCCCTTAAATCATAAAACAATTTTCAAGCAGTCAAAGCCGCGGTTTTGACTATGTGGCAGAAGCTATTTAAATAATATTGTATGTGTTAGAAAACACCGTGTTGCATACAAAGGACAAGCGGCCTCAGCCTAATATGCCCATTTACCTTTCATCATCAAAATGATGGTACTCATAACAAAATATGCTTCTGCTTATTGTTTAATATCATTAAACTTATGATTCCTAATGCGAAGATGTAAATTGTACGTCCGCTGGAATTTGAATAATAATATCTAAATCACCATTCATTGTACTCATCATTACGAACAACTTTTACCCAAATCGCTAAAAAAATATCAGCATTTTGTCAAGGAATGAAATGTATGGAGCAGTCGATTTTTTTTCGCGATTCCAATGTTGGTCCCATTGTAAAAGTTGTTCATAGAGCGTTTACGCGGTACGGCTTTTCATACAAACTTTCAAATCATAATCTTCAAAATGAATGAACCGATTTTAACGAAACTTGGTATGCAAACGCTAGATATCCAGGTCTAAATAGTTATCGGAAAACATTTTTGAAAAAGTTTTCAGAGGGAGAGAGAGAGCGATTTTAAGTTTTCTATAGAAAGTGAAAAATCACTATATCCTTCCCCCTGAACTCTTTTTCAAAAATGTTTTCTGATAACTATTTAGACCTGGATATTTAGCGTTTGCATTCTAAGTTTCGTTAAAATCGGTTCATTCATTTTGAAGAATAAGGACTTGAAAGTTTGTATGAAATGACATACGGCGTACACGCTCTTAAGAGGTATTGCGTTTATTCTGTTACTAGTTGTGTAGCAGCCGGCACGAGTCGTGAGCACTGATGAATAGCACCGGGATGATTTCAACGATGTACGGTGGGTGAATGAAATGTGGTAGCGCAATAGTCGATGAGCAGCCAATTGCGTGAAGCGTCGGAGCTGTAGTTGTCAAACCGACCAATGGAGAATGTGCTCACGACTCGTGCCGGTTACACTATACACCCACACATTTTATACGTTATGTGATAAGTCCCTTTTGCAGGGGATGCCTGTCCTGGGATCATCATCTTCATTTTAGTTTTGTGCTTGTCGCATCCAGCGAATGTCTACAATCCGGCCACCTTTACATAATGTGTATTAGAAAGCCAGACCCAACGGGGAAAATTATAGTATTCACTTTATGTTTTCATTCTCATACAGTACGTAGTTGATGAGGTCTAGTACCGATATTAATGTGTACGTAACTAACCTTTGTACCAACATCGAGTCAACGATCCGACTTCTGTTGATTTCTAAGGTGTTACTGAGAATCTCAAGAGCGCGTTAAGACAGGAGACAATTCTGGAGCACAGCTTTTGAGGACTCTTACGGGTATTCTGTCAGGTCCGCTGGCTTTATTCACGTCCAGACTACAAAGGGCCTTACGAACCTCTTTCAGGTGAATTGAGATCACCGGCATTGTGGAGTCACTGTGAGGTATGATAGATGGCGTATGAGAGGCTCTATCAAGTCGTGAATTTTTGGCAAAGACTGAGGCACATAGGTTTGCCTTCTGTTGCGCGGTATGAGCCAACGTTCCATCAGACTTCAGCATAGGAGGCAACGAAGGACGGCAGAAGTTATGTTGGGTTTATTCAAGTTTACAGCTTGTAATCTGGGTCACCCCTTCTTAGACTGGTACTCTAAACCTCTTTGAAATTTTAACCCCTGAAAGATTGTAAACTAAAAATAGCAATTTTCTTATTAATGTTAATTATTATTGCGGTACAAATATTTCATAATTGATGTTTAAAGTCAAAATGTTTTTGAAGTCAGCATAATAGCTCAGCCATCACGAAGCACGTCAGCCATTAGCCAACCAATTAGTTTGTCTAGCCAATCACTAACTACGTCATCAAGTTTGTTAAAGTTTACTTACAGTCCATCCATGAATTCAAAGTACTTTGATACAGAATACGTTTATTTGAATGAGTTATTGAAGAAAGAAAGAAAGAAAGAATTTAAGTTTTTTACTATTACGTAAGATTTATTTTTTATTTGGGAATTTTCACATGTCAGGGCTCGAGCGGTTTACATAAAGATACTTAATTTTATATTTAGGTAATCATATGATTAAAAGTATAACTCCAATTAATTATGCAATCATAAATTCCGTTCGCAAGAAAAAGCACGTTATGCCGTTAGTCTGGCTGTCATTTGAACATCTTTGACAGTCGTTACGGACAAACAGAAGCCAGAAAAAAAATCTGTCAGTTTTGAAGGTCCATTTTAAAAAATGCTGTGTATTTCTTCGTTGACAGAATAGACCGCCAGGAGCTACATCTGCATAGTTTAACTGGAAGTCCACCAAATATTGTAAATAAAAGGCTAGGCAGAGGGAGAGAGAATACCTTCTATATTGCGTGTTTTAATTTCATCTTTCAAAATCACCCTTTTTGGACAAAATCAACTCAACCAATTACTCTCATCCAAGCCAACAACAATTACCACACTGTCGGACAAACTAAAGCACCGTCACCTTGTTAAATAAAAACGGGTCGCAATATTTCAGTTCTTTTGTGAATGCCTTTCATGAAAAACCGTCTGGCACAGTCGAAGAGAACAAAGGAAAGACTAACTTTTGTATACCGGTGCTTTCATAAAGAGAATGCAGAGTACTGAACGGTTAGAGTAGAATGGTCGGCTTTTCTTTTTATTTGCTGTCTTTAAGTTATATTTTATCTTTTTTGTACCTACCTATATTTACTTTCTTAGTTATGCATGAAATAAAGGGCTTCTTTATTTTTATTTATGTATCGGTTTTTGTTGGCAATCTGATTTGAATATTGGTTTTAGGATAGCGAGGTAATAGTTAATGAGTGGTCCCTTTAATAGTTAAGTGTTTAAGTTACTGAAACGCTAGTGCCGCCGGTTTTGTTATTGATCGCAAGCACAGCTTCTGAGCTCAGTGTCCCGGGATAGATTCTCAGGTCGGGTTATCTATGTCTTTTTCCATATCCCAGGCTATATATCTGCCTTCAAGGCGATCCGTTCAGCGGTTTTAACGCGATAGCGTAAGAGACAGAAAGACAGACATACTTTAACCATTATAATATCAGTAAGGATTTTGTGATTTATTTGGGAAAAAAATGTTCTTAATTTGTCGGTCAACTAATTAAAATTTTGAACCTGTCGGGATAAAGAATAAATTATTATAGGACTACTCGAAGATAAATCTAATTAGCAATTTACTGACTAACGTTAAAACAAACATGGCGCCCAATTCTATGCATGATTAAAGAACATGCCACAGTCGTCGAAACTGTCAGACGAAGTTAAGACGTGGGTAGTACAGACCTGTGATGACTTTTTAATATATGTTCAGGAATCGAACTTCGTCTATTTCAATCTTTTATTGAATTCAACTTGCAGACATATCGACATGTGAACTTAGTAGATATATCTAATTAATGATAGAGTATGCCTTTCTCAAACTTTTGCACAGAATTGTTTGTAGTGTTTCTAGGTACATTAGTAGGCACAAAGTTAATAATTTTATGTGCAAACACATAAAATGAGAGCGAGCTAGGTATCGGAAATTAAATTTGGACACGCTATCAACAGGAAAAGTGTTCTGAAGGCAGTTATACCGTGTTGTCTGGAAATGCTGAAATATCAGTCGGAAAATTTGCCTACCCTCGGCATAATGAAGTGTCAATGCCATCATAATTTCTCAGTGATAAAAAGAAAAACATCATCCTGCATAGCTCCGTTTCTCTCTCACCCCGGAACCGTGCTGGTTTTCAGACATCATAATATGGCCCCAGATCCCGTGAAGTGTCAACTATAACTTAAATACTAGCTAATAATTATTTAACTGCTTTTACTAAACCAAGGGTTATAAATCCTTTGCTAAACCGTACTCAAGATTATTCCTTCTTGTATTGCGCTTAGTTATGTCTCTCTCAGCAATGTATCTCTTTCTTTCGTTCTCATTAAAAAAACAACATATTTTTATAACAGCTCATAAATTCAAACTGCATTCCAGAGTTACAGATATCCCTAGTAAGTTAAGTTTTAAAAAAAAATACACTTAAGGTCGGGCTTCTCCGCTAAAAAAAAGATCACATTGTGATTTATTATTTGTTTGTGACTTCTCTATTTTAACATAGTCTATGTCACATAGATTAGTTCTGTGTTCCACATTCGCCGCACGCTGATGATGCAGATATTTGTGACTATGCCCTGATAGACAATCATTGGTGCAGAGAAAGAATACACATAGAAAATACATGCATACAGAAATGCCTACTGCAAAGTTAAGTAAAGAAAAACAACCCATATAAAGTATAAAATAATTGTCCTAAAAAATAATTAAAGTCGCGGCAGGGTATCGCTAGTTCAAAATCGATATTTCAAGTTTGTTACATAGCGATACCCCGCCGCGACTTTAATTATTTTTTAGGATTTTTTTTTCTACTTTTTATGGGTTGTTTTTTGCGTAGGGGGTTTTTCAATTTTTTTATTTGTTTTTATTTTAAGCTTTTTAAAATAAACTAACCTATTGCGCGTAAATAAAACAAAAAAAAAAACAATTTTATGCCAAAAATGCCTTACATAATTTTGGAAAAGAGCTGATACTCTTCCAACCGCTGAACCGATTTTTACCAAACATATCTAAAAAAGAAACTGGCTCTCGAATGAAAAACGACGTCAAACTTGTAACACCCCTCTTTTTGCGTCGGGGTTTAAAAAATGGTTTAGGTATAGGGGTCTTTTAATGCTAGTCGTCAAGGTTGTTGACTGTGCGACAGCAAAGGCAGGGTTGTGTTTTTTATAATTATGGCTAATCTTAATCAATGAGATATCAATAAATTTGTCTACTCTTACGTCATCTATGATTCCAATCTCACAATGTTTTACCTTGATCATGTTTTACAATTTCATCCTTACTTTAATAATATAAAATATGCAAAAGTAACTCTGTCTGTCTGTATGTTACGCTTTCACGTTAAGACGGCTGAACGGATCGTTATGAAATTTGACAAATATGCATATAGCCTGGAATATAGAGGAGGACACACACAGGCTACTTTTTTACGCGATAACCGATGTCCACGCAGGCGGAGCCGCGGGCAAAAGCTAGTTAAAAGTGAACTGAAGTCTTTGAACTTTAGTATTTACTATGCGAAAGAGATTTAGTGCCATTGCCGGCTTTCTTTAGCTCTTATAAAATTCAACGTCATATTTCATAAGCTTTCATAATGTTATACAGCTGGGTACGAAACTCATTCTCCGCGGTATTTTCTTCGTAGAAAAATATGTTTACGTTATGAAAAAGCCTCAAACTATTCAGATAATTATATATTTTATATTGTAAGCCCAACAAAATATTTGCCATTTATTAGACCACCAAATTAGTTATAATGAATTGCGCTATTAATCTTTGTAAACAAGAACTACGACAATCGTGAATGGTTTTACGGTAAAAAGTATTTCGTTGGTTCTGATAGGTTTACTAAAATATCAACAGCCCTGAAGACATCGCTTGAAGTTAAGATCCTATGTCTCCTAGCTAGGGCAGAGCGCGTCCACAGCAGTCTTCCATCGCGAGTGGTCTTGAGCTTCGCGCTTCACCTCGCTCTACATCATTCTAATGTTCGTCGCTTCTGCCAACATGCTGCGTCGCCAGGTTTGATGGGGACGGTCACGCTTTCTTTTTCCATGAGGATTGAGGATTCCAGTCCATGGCCTGTTTGGGAATGTGATCGGGATCCCTCCGGAGCGTGTGACCAATCCACTTTCACTTACGGCGTTTGATGTGGCGGTCAATCGGGCTATCATGGCATTTCTGTAACAAGAGATGGTCTCGGGTCAGTAAATTTCGAGTGTGTGTGTCTTTCTAAACCGTTCTTTTTCTAAACCGTTTACAAAGACCTAGATTTGGCGTGAGATGTCCTTTATTATCTTCTCCTGATTCATGCACACGTCAACATGCAAGCAAAATTGAACGACCTGCCCCGGGGGGCAGCGAAAACTGGTCTTAAAATCAACACCCGGAAGTCCCAGGATATGCGTACAGGTGTGAAGATCTCAACACCTATGCTAATCAGCACAAAGACAGTGGAACGCGTCCACAAATTCATTCACCTCAAAAGCTTCGGAGACTGGAGGAAATAAAGGAGATATCACTTCACGGATTGTAAAATTCCAAGCTACCTTCTCGCAGCTAAGACCAGTTTGGCAATCACAGAAACTAAAACTGCCTTGAACAGATAATATATTTATTTGAAAGGCCTCCCAAAAATGGGAATTAAACTTCATCTTAAAACAGAACCAATTTAATAAAGGATGGACCTATTGCCATTTACCGGGTACAATCAACCCTTTTAAATGGAACTTTGTAACAGAAAAACCCAATTACAGTTTCCTTCTCTAGGGGATGGACCCAGCCCTTATGTTAGTCTTGATTGCTAGCCATTAGAACAATGGAGTAGTTTAATAATACGTTGTAAAAAGTAATCAAGATGACTGTGTTATTTTAACTTATAGTGTCAGAATATTATGGTTAAAAGCTCTTTGATTTTTTATATAATAGGTTGGGGAAAAAGTTTCTTCGCATTTTTTTAAGAAAATTCAAAACATTTTTTAATAAAGTTTATTTACATTTAACTAAAGTATGTAGGTACCATTTTGTTCGATAACTTTTTGCCATCTTGTAGGTAGGGAAATGATGCCCCCATTGCTATAGTGTCTACACATGTTGCATCCCACAGTATTCATAAATAAAACATAGAAAAGACGTATTACTATTTATTATATAGTATTATTTATGATTAGTGTTTTCAAAACAAATAAAATACTACTAATAATGTAAACAAACACTACTTCAAAAGTAAAATCACGTTTTTAACCGGCATAATAACTTTTCTGAAACAAAATGATTACCAAAAGTATACATGACTGATATGGTCTTACTGCTACACTTACACTGAGACCAAATTATTTTTGTTTTTATGCGTGTCCTGTTCATAAAGATCTGTAAATAGTTGCCGTCATGTAAGAAGAAACAATTACTATACTTTATGGTCAATAGTGTCGTGCTGGCTACAGCTAATATTATGTATCGAATTTACACAGTTTCAAAGACAACGAGGTGTTTGAACTTTTTCTATGAAAGGTGACCGAGCCATTCTGCCGGTCGATTCTGTAAACATGTCGAAGTGAAGGATTGGGTGAAGAGATCACAAAGTGGGCTGTCATTCCATCTTGTTTATATGGATTGACAGCCCACTTTGTGATCACTTCATCCAAGCCTCAACTTCGACATGTTTACAGAGTCGCACTGCTGAATTTTTAATTAACAACGTAGGTATAATTAAACTGCAGTGTATGGATTGAGGACACTAAAGCAAACTGAATATGTTTTGAGATATGGTCACCATAATTATTATTTTCTCAAAACTCTAATATTCCAAATACTTGTGCAACGTAGCTTGTCACCTAGTCTTAAATTAAATTTTATAATACGCCGATAGTCAACAAAAAACCCGACTGCTAAAACTGAAAAGTTCCAATCAAGCCACTTTTCGAGCAGTCTGATGCAGGTGGCGGCATCAAATCTGTGATTGGACTAAAAATGCATTTAATCATCATTTATTTTCTAGTTAACATTATCATTATGCCATTTCATAAATTTTTAGTTCATATACCTAATCATAATTTTTCTAGTACCTATAAGTATTTTTGGAATTGTCTCCTCTTGTCTCTTTGTGTTGATACCCAACACGACTGTATCACGAAAAATGTTATGTGGAAATGGTTTTCAGATCGTTGGTATGGTTTGTAAAGCCTTCATAAACCGTTATAAATCCGAAACGGTTATTCAAAATGATGAAATAAAATCTAAAAACGATTTTCAAATACCTATTCAATGAATTTGAGTAGTGTTATTTAATGTATAACTGCATCAAGTGGCCTATTAGCTTCGACTTTTATTATTTTCATTTTCACAATATTGCGTCTGACCCAAATAACAACTGAGTGGCAGGCAGAGCAGTTCCTGGACCAGGAAATATGTAAGGAAATATGCAGTAGAGTGAGCATCCGTGCAGGTCCTGGGCCTAAACAACCAACTCTTAAAGCAGTATTACGTTCTGTATAACTCCGTCTCTTTCCCACTGGAAGTAATATTGAAGTAATACTGCTTTAAGAGTTGGTGGTTAGGCCCCTGATCCTGTTTAAACTATGACAGTCAAACGTAACGGAAGAAATAACATTAATTACACGAGAAGTATTTTTTGGTTGAAATCACGCGCACAACCGCGCAATCAGACTTGTAAATAGGTACCCTTCGTGCGCGAGTCCACACTTGGACGGTTTTTCATTTACTATGCAAACAACAGACAACCGACCTATTATTTTTGTAATCTGCACCTAAATCATAATTATGGACAAATTAAAGCGATATTGAAACTCCTTGATTGTAGCTACTTTAATTTATCGATAATAATTTGAAATGTGTCTTACCCTATTGTCAGATGTCAATAATGTCAACAAAGCAAATTGAAATATTATAATTTTTTCAATGAAAATAATGTGTATAAAAAAAAATATATATATTTACAAACATGTTTTGCCTGAACCTTCGAATTTTCGTGAGTGTGTCATCTTCTTCCATTTGTTCCGTGTATTGGCCATTTCTTTTTTTCACAGCTGTACCGTGATTTTTCCAAAAAAAGTGACACAGGTCTGGTTCCAGATACGTCCCGCAGGACTCTGCGGTGCTCTAAACGCAAGCTATACCACAAATTCGAAGTTTATTCAAAAATATATTAGAAAACTCAAAAATCTAGCGCCACTTGGTCCTCCAAAATGCGATTACCTTTCAGTTCGTGCAATTTCCAAATTGTTTTGTGCTGTAATTAGGATATGAGATAGAAAATGGTTTTTTTAAATCGACCCTTTTTAATTTTTTTTTATTTAGAATATTATAATATTTCGTGTTTTGACTCCCACTTGCCACTAAAACAAGAATGTATCCCTCACATATATTTTTTTCTGGGCTTAAATTCTTGTTGACCGTTTAAAATCGATACCCAAACAGCCAAAATTCGGATAACGCCTCGTTAATTCCGGCCGCTTTCTCTCAACTTCTTGCTTTAATCTCATCAGTTGTTCGCAGTAGAGTTCAGAATCGATGGTCCTGCCTGGTGGTAACAGTTCATAATGAATAATGCCCTTTCAATCCCACCACACACACAGCATCACCTTGTTGCGAGTTAACCCGGGTTTCGCCACAGTCTGTGAAGCCTGACCGGCGTTTGACCACGACCTTTTTCGCACGTTTTTGTCGTACGTGATCCACTTTTCATCACCAATTATCAGCTTCTTCAAAAATGGTTCGGTTTCATTACGTCGTAATAAAGAATCAAAAATGAGTACACGGTTCATTAGGTTTCTTTCAGTGAGCTCCTGAGGTACCCAAATTTCGAGCTTTTTTGTGTACCCATTTTTTTTCAAATGAGTCAAATCTGTTTTGTTATCAATTCCCAGTTCTTCAGCTACGTCGTAACTGCTGATATCTCTTGCTCCACTTTTTCAAAAATGGCATCCATTTTATCCGTAATATGGCGACCAGAGCGACGTGCATCTTTGACATCAAAATTTCCGGATTGAAAACGCTTAAACCAAATTTGTGCTACTCTCACAGACACTGCACTAGGTCCATAAACATCGCAAATTTCTTTCGCGGCTTTTTTTTTTTTTTTTTTTTTTTTTCTAGGATGGGAAATCATCAAATGACCCCTCCTGCTCTGGGTGGAGCGGCAGGGAGTGTCAGACTTTTACTGACTAAAACCCACCCTTTAGTCCTCCTAGTGCCTTTCTTCCCAGGGCCGCGGTAACTCTTTCGAACAAATCCGCAACCCTGGTAGGCTCAGGCCCTAACGGGCCCCGACCCATGCTGACGACTGCTGGCTTGGCGCGCGTAGAACACAGCGCGCCGTCAACCCGGGCCTGTTCTGATCGGACGGCGAGCTACCCATTGCTCGCCGTCCACAGGCATCAGCCACTGCGCCATGCTCAGGAGCATCAGTTCCTGGGCGGCGCAGTGGCTGACGTTCAGCAGGAGGGGGTGAAATGGGGCCATTACTGGCACTCCATTTCAGCCCCCTCCGGAGCCCGTTGTAGGGGCTCTACTGCGGCTGCTGCAGTAGCAGCAGCCGCAGTGGAACCGGCTTTGGCGGTGGAGGAAGCGGCGGCGGCGGCGGCGGCGGTCGCGGCAGAGACGGCGGTGGCGGAGGGCTTTCTCCGATTTACGGCTTTGGCGGGTGGGGCGCAGGCCCTACCCCCAGCCCAGTGGTCGGCCGGCTTGCCAGCTGCCGCACAGACTACGCAGTGCGGCGCGGCGACGCAAGAGCCGGCCCTGTGACCGGGCTGACCGCAGCGGAAACAAAGACCGCTGCGGTCCACCTCCGAGGTGCATTGAGCTCCTACATGGTGGCCCATTCTTTCGCGGCTTGCGTTGCATTTTTACCTTTTTTTGTAGTAAAATTTAAAATGTATCGAATTTCTTCATTAGATTCACTCATCTTGACAGTACGAAAAACAAATGAAAATCACACATTTTCCTAAATTGAATTTGGAATTATGTTCTTTAAAATTTAAATTTTCAATGATACCAAAACCAGCCAGATAGGTACAAATAGTATAGCCAAAGAGATTTTATTACAAGTTCATACATACTATAATGCGAAAAGACTTTTTCCCCAACCTAATATGTTACGGCTGAAGGTGGGTGTGAACATAAACTTAAGATTAGCTGGCTAACCTTAGGTTTATCCGGCTGCAACTAGATCTAACCTAACCTCAAAACACTTTAAAGTTCCTATTTCTGTGTGTTTTAAAAAAAAAGGTGCCCAATGACCGGCTAAACATAGGTTTATGTTCACACCCACCTTTAGCCGTAACATATACAAACACATAAGGGGTATTAAGAGACGTCCTAGCGGAGAGAGACGAGAGACTGTGCATTATTTGGGCAAATGTGTTGAAACGTGATTTTTATTATTATAAGTTTTTTTTTATGTGTCAAGTTCCATTCAAATCCGTTGAGGCAGTATACCTACGTGAAAAGGTCGCTCATTTGCTACAAGATCGACATGAGCTAATACAGTAATTTTGAAAAAATTGCGCTCCGTTTACTGTAAAAACTTAATTTCTCTAAGCTCTATCACAGAAATGACGTTTATACATCACCCGAATAATCATAAAAAAACATCAGAATTGAGAACCACCTTTTTGAAGTCGGCTAAAAATCATCAATTTTTATATCTGTCGCCCTTGCAGCAAATGAGCGAGGTAACAAACAGACAAACAGGCAAAATTACTTTCGTATTTAATATTACAATGGCTAGTAACATATCAGAACATAAAGTTGCTTGCTTTTTTGCCAAATAACTGTGCAAAAATGATATTAATTGGTTCTATAAGCTAAAGTTTTCTCCAATTTATCATTTTCATATAAGTATCGCAAACTTGTATTCTTAGTCTAGTTTCTTCTTTTTTTGTTTCAGCATATTCGCAACTTATGTTCTCCAAATCCGAAGTGTCTGAACTTGGAACCTTGATATTCATAAGGCCAACAGACTTTTCTGATAACAGGATTGGATAGGAGAGTACACCTAGATTCAGATCATCACCATCATCATCTTCATCTAATCAGCCGAAAGACGTCCATTGTCCTTGGGGAGGCCTCGGACATAGGCCTCCCCAAAGTATCGCCACAACAGCCGGTCCTGTGCGTCTCACATCCATCACCACTCTCACCAGGTCATCGGTCCATCCTTTGGGAGGGAGGCCTTCCAACGCTGCATTTTCCGGTACGCGGTCGCCACTCTAGAACTTTTCAGCCCCATCGACCATCTGTTCTACGAGTAATGTGTCCTGCCTACTGCCACTTCAATCCTTCGGGCTATGTCAATTACTTTGGTTCTCTTGCGGATATCATCATTCCTGATTCGATCACGCAAGGAAACTCCGAGCATTGCCCTCTACATTGCCCTTTGGGTGACTTTAAGCCTTCTGATGAAACCTATTGTGAGCGATCACGTTTCGATTCTATAAGTCATTACTGGCAACACGCACTAATCATAGACTTTCGTCTTGAGACATTGTGGTATGTGGCAAGAGAAGATATCAAGCAATTTCCCGAACGCCGCCCAGCTGAGTCAGATTCATGCTATGGCAACTTAGAACAAAATAAAAATTCAATTTTTTTTTATTGAAAACAGCGCCATCTAGTTTTTAGTTAAGGGAAACAAATTGCGGTGTTGCTACGGTTAAATATATTTTTTTTTTCTGGGAGTTACTTTATAACATTAATCAAGAAAATTAATGTAGTTTCATGATCTTCTTATATAAAAATAATAGAATGTATGAATTAGGTTTTTATTATGAGCTTTAATAGTAAAGAAGTTATATTTTGGTATTTAAACGTGCAAAAGTTTGTTTTTGAGTGGCCACACTAGAATTGCAAATGGCTGCGTGAGAGTGTAACTACTCGTGCGCATTTATTTTCATTTTGCAATACAGTTTTTGTTGTTTCGCTAGTGCATCTGCAGGTTGAGTTGAGCTTTCGTTTCTCCATGTTGTTGAGCCGCGTTACAATTCGTTCGTACGTTCGAGATGTGTAGTGTTGTGTGTGTTGTTGTTGTAAACAACTGGTGCAAAGATATCAATAATGTTCTCACTGGATAAATAACCTTTTGGGATATTAACGATTCAATGAAAGAAAAGGCTAATCGGCACTACCCTAATCATAAGGGACGAAAAAGGTGAACATAAAATTTTATTGTAAATGTGTGATGTTTTCTAAATAAAATGGTTTAATCTTCAATTATGTGGTTTTTTTTCCTTTGTGTAGTACGTATGTTTGTAGTATATAGCGGATACACTCATCTCTCTACCTAATATCATAAAGGATCAGACAGCAGCTATATACCTACCAACCTATACATTTATTTATATAAATTAGTTCCCTTAACTAAAAACTAGATGGCGCTGAGTTCGACCACTTCCTAATATTAAAAAATAAGGTAGAGTTGCCTGTCTATAGCCAGTATACTATTGTAGTCTTTGGTCAGATTCGACTGTTGACCTCTGTCTCGAAGTTAGCTCTATCTAACTGGACCGTTTGTCCCAGGTAGACTTACGTCTTGTGAATGCACAAAAGTATAAATATAGTATAAATTTCGAAGAAATATTATGTGCGAAACGAGTATGATAGTTATCGTAAAATTTTACGTTACGGTATCATACGTCAAAAATATTCATTCGTACTAGGCACACAAAACATGACCACGCTTGCATCGATGACGGCCGCATAACATTTTGTCTGAGGGCTGGGATCTTTTTTTATTTTTTTACTTATGAATGGGTTAGCTTTTGACCTCGATCACACCTGATGGAAAGCGATAGATGAGGTCCATGATGAAGCGAGCGTGCCCAGAAGATGCCTTGAGGCACTGGTACTCCCACACGTCGATGAAACACAGCAGGCTGCTTGACGCCGAACTCCGGTGGAAGGGTGGTCGCGAACCAGGCGGGCGTTAGCCCTACCACCGCAAGGGAAGGATTGGCCAGTCTAATTAGGTGTTCTTGATCTATGAGAAATTCTTTACCAAATGAATAACTGTAATGATTTTGTCAGATTTTCAGAATCAAAGTGGTGAGCAAAGGAAGTGGGTTATTTATCAGGATATCAAAAACAAAGACTGGTAAAACTCATTTTATTTAATTTATTATGTACAAGTATATCATTACATAGCTAGACACGTATGCACCTAGCCGTATTACACTATGATTACAGCGTAGACAGAAACGGTATAAGGCAAAGGTTTTGAAATAATTTATATGATTGTAATAAAAGCTTGAAGAAGATACCACAAAAGTTCACGCAAGTCACGTTCTGTGGCATTAAAATATTTAATATCATCAATCAAAGAATTAAAGAAGTCAAGAGAAATAAAAATATTATATTTCTTATTTATTAGATCTGGAGGTTCTACGGCGTCAAATAAAATTATAAATGTCTCATTTTCCAATAGTCAGAAACCTTGTAGGTCCTTATAAAATAAATATGGTGGTTTGTCATATTTTCTATACAAAAGCTGTCAAAATGCTCATTCCATTCTTCAAAAACTCTAACTATTAATAAAGCGGGCCCCTATCTAAACTATCAGCGGCCACTGACACCTAATTAATTCTGTAATTGTTTGAAAATAATTATATTTTTATTAATTATTGTCATTGGATATCGATCGACTACGTTGAGATCATAGCGTTCTGTAGTTCCTCTAGTGTTCATGTTTGGATTTTAGTATTTATCGATCCTCATAACGTCTGCGAAGTCTCTCCTTTTCATTTATTCTGACGTATAACCTATTTACCTAGATAACGTTTACTACTTTTATTCTTAAACACACATCTGGCTTTTCAAAACTACCTGAAACCCTGCCTACCCCGTGAGGGCCCGAACTTAGCGATACACACATTCTTACTTAAAAACGGTACCTCGGCACAAAGTTCAACTTTTTATTATACTCACAGGGACTCAAGTTTTAATACAAGAGGAAAATTGAGTTAAAAGTCTCTTCAGACATGAGAAAACCGAGCCAACATTTGCTTCGCATTTTTTCAACTATGTTGGGGTCCGCTTCAACTTGGCGGCGGCTCCAAATGCAGCTGAGTATAAGTTTTGTACATTGTCCGATTTTCTATCAGATCTTCTAAACGCATTTACTGAGTGACGCGAGATGCCATGATATGACTGGTTGTTAAACTTTCAGGCTTGCGTAAATTACTGTGTGTACAAAGGCTCGACGAGACTATTGTCACCTACCGCTCATAAACCTAGACATTTTATGGATGCTGTTGATACATTTTAGATGAAACACTCAATAATACGTTAAGCTCAGCAGAAGCATTTGCCACCACTAAGGCAACGAGGCTGTCATTTGGAACGACATTTTGTCTTACATCTGCTCGGCTGTCGTAAAAATGTATAGCATGTCTAAACAGACCTTAAGGTGTGTGGGTTGTTGTGTCTGTAATAAATGGTAAGTTCTACGATTGCGTTTCTCATTTCGAGAGGAATGTTCCTAGATGATTGATTGCATAACTTCGTTATTTTTGTATGGTTCTGGTTGTTTCTGGTTGTATAAGGCGTGTTATGTTCTGGGGAAAACCGTGTAATATTTTTAGTGAAAATTATGAAAACATATTTTCAACGTTGTGGAGACGAAGAAGACGTAGTGACCAAAATTGAAAGGAGTATGCTTAGATGGTTTAATCAAATTGAAAAGATGAAAGCAAAGTGACGTGGAAACGCCGGGAGGGGACGCCTTAGACAGATCTTTTTGATGATGTTTTACGGAAAGGCCAGATGCGTAGTGCTGTATCACCAAATTAGGAACGTAGACGAAGCAAAACCAGGGTTGCGGATTTTGTTCGAAAGAGTCACCGCGGCCCTGGAACGTAAAAGGCACTAGGAGGACCATGAATGGGTTTTATTCAGTAAAAGTCTGACACTCCCTCCCGCTCCACTCAGAGCGGAAGGGGTCATTTGATGATTTCCCATCTTAAAAAAAAAAAAGACGAAGCAAAAGGAGTATGTTAGGATCGTAGCAATTGATATTCTGTAGTTTCTTTCCATCTTATGGTCAGAGAGGTTGAGAGCGGTCGGGTAGATAGGGAACAGAGATGCTGGCAAGGCTCCGCACACTGTCGGTGAGCTTAATAAATATGGAAAAGTATGTAGTAGGTACGAATAGTGCGGCTATCAACCAAATTTAGATAGTACACTGCAGCACGTCTAGAAGTCTGATATTGAAAGGGAGATAGTGAGATCTTACTATCTCCCTTTCAATATCAGACTTCGACGCATCACTTTAGTAAAAAGTATGAGGGCTATTGAGGATTTTCTATGTTATATTTATATTAAGCGAGAGATGCTCTCCTTTCAAAATGTAACTTTGGCGTAAACATTATGTTGACGTTAATTTAATTAATGTCGGAAAACATATTATAAGCCTTTCGACATGTGATTGGAACTGACACCTCAGTGCTGCCATCTGGTGTAATTAATTTCAGAAAACCCTAATTATCCTAGCATAATAATTTAAGTAATTTTGTCTTGTACCATTTCTGTCTTCATTCATTATGACTAAAATTCTAAATAGTAGAAAAGCTCGAAAGTTTTCACATTTATTTACAACATTGATCCTTCAAAAATCTTACACTTGGTGAAAAAATTTTAAGCCTCTTTACATCTGAAAAAGTGTTGCGAAACTTGTTTTCGTTCGTTCTACGTACATTTAGATATAACTAGATATTAATTATTATATTTTACATCTAGAGATTTTGTACAAAACATACATTTCAATTTAAAATAATGTAGATATAAAAGGTATTTTATAGTTGCATGGTTTTCAATTTCGTCATTGTTTTTAGCCTCTTCCATTAGAACATGGCTTAAAATCGGTAATTTCGTTAAAAAACAATCAAAGTCTATTCGACAACAGGTAAAAAAAAAAACATTGAAAAGTAAAAATAATCTCAAATATATAATATATTACGCATATTTTTGGCTACAGCTTTTAGCAATTTAAAATGTTTTTTAAACAATTAATCATACTTTCACTAAAAATACTTTTTTTAATATTGTAAAAAAAGAAACCGTACAAAGAACACGACCACGCTTTTAATTTGAAAAGAAGCTTTTAGGTATTCAGTTGCCGTCCATGAGATTAATATTTTTCTGTTTCAAGTATATTTTTATTTTTCAAATAAATGGAGATATTTCATCACGTCGACTCATACAAATTCCTGTAGTTAATTTAGCTAAAATATTCTTAAGACATAAAGCTAAGGTTTATAGTACAAGAAAAAAATCGTTAGTGCTACTTAAGCTACGCATATATTATATTAGTAATACTAGAATATTTTTCTCGTTATTTTTTATTAAAATACATAAAATGTATTGATTAAAAATATTTAAAATAGTACAGAAATGCAGTTTATTTTCTTATTCTATCTAACACTAACTTTGGTCACATTTATACACAAATATTGGGTAACTAGTATCTACACCGATTGAACTGTAAAAAAATTATGAAGTTTTAAAATATTTTATAATTTTAAATAAAATAAAACATTATCAAACTTGGTCTACAATGCGAATCAGAACTAATTAGAAACACAAATTTTCACAAGTACAAAATCATAAACAAAAAAATATATTATACAGAGGCTAAATAAACTAAAAATAAAACGTATACAACACAAATATGGCCGGCAGCGTACGATCAGATCTGTATAAACACGCCATTTCCTGCACACAAGTTTAGTTACACTGTTTATTAAACAATAATAATTAAAACATAACATATCTCGTTACTTGTATTCAGATGTACTCTAAGAAATTCAATACGGCGGATGTGTGAATAAATAAATAAAGTGAGATTTATTGTAATTGGGATTTATTTTGATCGTTTGCGATCCATATAGAATGGTCTGAAAAATACTGCCACAAAATTGACCGGTTTGTTGGAAAAGACAAAGCGACTCTGCGGCCAGTCTGTAGTACTATTCTGTAAAAATTCACCGTGAAACTTAAGAAAGCTGTTTACTAAATAACACTTCATTTTAAGACCAACCAAGTTATCACGATGAGATATTTACAGAAAAGACTTCGTCCAGTCGTAGTGATGAAAGTGACACTGCTGCCCTGTGATCGCTCGATAGCTTTGTCTCTCTCACACTTTTGACAGATCGATTTCACTTCACAGCCGGTTAGGGAACGCTCAGTCCATTCCTCAAAGTCTTTGTTTGCAGAAGCAACATTCTTTTTGTTTAAAAAAGAGCCAAATTATATAAAATAAACACAGAATGGAACAAAAAGCTCCCACTTATAAATTAAAGTTCTCCTAACTAAAAAACGACTAAAATATAACAGCCAACAATGTTAGTGGTTTAACGCTTTTGCAGCCATATTTTTTTTTAATTTTAGGGTAGTCCTTGCAATAAAAACTTTTAACAACCGCATTTTCAAGCGGTTAATTAAATTTCTGTAACAATTACACTGCTTTAATGAAAGATAAAGTTTTTACACGGAGTAATTATCCAAAAGTTCCAACAATTAGTTTATATACAAGACTGAATTCGTTTCGTTCTTATCCTTAGTTCATTGTTACTCATTTGTTTAATGTCGCGTGGTTATACATTGTTTAAAAAAAAATTACGTTTGTAAAACATACGCAGATCTTTCAGGTACGGTAAAAAAACCAATGTATGTAGTATCAGAAGTCACATTGCAGTCAAACTGTCAATAACCTTCCTCCATCTTCCCATTTGATCTCTTGTCGACCACATTGAGTAGAAATCAACAGCAATCAGTCGTAAAACGGTCGATCTCTAGAACATATTTTTTCTAAGCAGTTCATGATAATATATGAAAGTGAGACAACGTTTTTGTTGAAAAAGAATTAAACCTCGAAGTCCAAAATCGAGTTATAGAAAATTGGTAAAGCGCTCCCGATATTAAATATATGACAACTCTTACTCTCTCCTAAAGAATTAAGTTTGTGCCCCTACGACGAGATATATTTACAAGATCTAGAGCTCACATTTACTTTACAAACTAAGATATTACTTTAAATGTCTGCTTCGCTTAACCAAAACTTAAGCCATTCTTATCAATGAAACTTTTAACTTGATTTGAGAGTGGAAACTTTAGCCTTGGACTTTCAAAATAAATGACATTATGTCTTCACTGAGAAAAATGTCTTCAAAAATATTAAAGTAGTTTTTGTTCTTTATAAGTGAATGGTTTGCCCTTCACATTCTTCCAAAATTTAACTCCTATGATATTCTAGATTGCTCCAATTTCACGATAAGTGGCTCAATGTGTTACGCCACAAGGATACAGTAATGAGGTCACATACTTTCTTAATAATAAGGAAACTGGGAATAAGAGAGATGAGAAATGAGGTCATACCAATTGACAGGAAGGCTGAACCGTTCAATTAGGGTTTAGAAGTAGATATAAAACATAAGTAAGTATATTATGTAAGGAAGTGTTGAAAGTTTTGAAAGTAGATTCCTTGAAATACTTAATCTGTAAAAGAAGAAGACGCTGTCCTTGGCAAATGTTTAAGAAATAATACAACTAAATAAAAAATAAACGTTTCTAAATAATTCAAGCTAAAATAGTGAAACAGACATCCAAAAACAATTGACTGGCTTACACAAAATACGTAACTTAATAAATATTAACCTTCCTTTTATTCTTAATCTGACAACTATTCAAACTGCGATTGAACTTGAATTTAAAACCGTTTTTGAAATCCTCGTCACACAAATCTTTAAATTCATCTACATGCCTATAATCAGCATTATCACTATGCCTCTCTTCAATCTTCCCATCTTTGAAACAATCATAATAAGGTTTACAATCAATACTGTTGGTACTTCTTGCGATATAAGTCTCAATGCCGTCTCTATTCCGTATATCTGAAAGAAGATCTTTGCCTAGTTGTCAATCCCTGCAAACATCAGTTGCTAGAGTGAATCTCGTTGCAGATTCGCTGATAGAATCGTCCCTGATTTTAGGGCGACGGTTCCCATTCATTTGTTCAATGAAAGATGTGTTAGTGTTCCTAATGTAGTCTCGATGGATGTTTTGATTTGAAGGGGATAAGTGCGTCAGGCGATAGCTGACGTAGGAATCGTTTCGGCGAACTACAGTCCTGGTGGTACCCGCCCTGGAGCTCCCGATTGGTGCAAATGAAGTCCCGTTCTGTTCTGGGGTGGCCGCAGAATGGCAGCAGCAGAAGCATTTAAAATACGATCTGTGGAATTCTCGGCGGAATTTACCTGCAACAATTGAGAATATGGAGTTTATTGCCAAATTTTTAGGGGTAGTGCAGGGTGCGTTTTGGAAGGTGTTGTAATTCGAGATAACTTCGTGATGGTGAAAAAATTAAATGGATTGATGATTTCGATAAAAATATTTGTCTTACTGGTTTAAATAAACTAGGTAGGTAGACGTGACAAGAGTTTTTCGTTAAAATGAAAACCTTTCAAAGGTTTTTGCTACACAACCATGATTTCCAAGAAACTTCTTGAGATTATTATCTTTGTTTAAAACCTGTCATTTGAGGTCTGCCATTGAAAGCTTTTAACGCAACGGTAAACCATTATCATTAAGAAAAGCACTCAACACACGTTCCTAAGATACTGTTGTGTTAATGACGCAAAGAATGTTGAGTCAAAACCATGCAAGTGTTTTTAATAAATTTTAGTGGTTTTTACAAGGCCTTGTGGGATAATTAAATGAAAGCAGTGTGTAAAGCTTTATTTTAATCATAAAATTTACTAATACGTTTTATGCTGTGTATACCTATCTACTTGTAAAATGTAAAAGAATCAATGAAAGATTCAGTCATTGTATTTTTTGTCAGCTCTTAAATATTTTATAGAAATAAAAATAAAATTTTTAGCCGTTGTTTTGGTGTGTAAATGTTCCAAAGAATATTTTTCCACAAGCTTATCAGGCTAATTGAGTAATTGTGGTATTTATGAGCGTTTAAATATTTAAAGCTGAAGATCAACCTTAAAATTGTGTTGATATTTTTGCACGGTTCTGTACGGATGAAAATAATATGAATCTACCGTAATAATATAATAAAAGCGTGCTGTTAATTTTGCACTGCAGTCTACAGATAAAAAGGGTTTATCTATTATAATATATTCATCTTATATTCTTTTTTTAACGCAAAATCTCCCAATATCTGTATTTACAGTATAAGTAACTAAACTTTGTTGTATCTAACAACTTTGTGAGAGATATTCGTAAAAGTTTCGGATCTTACCTTGACACCGTTCAAAGAAAACAAATTAATATTTCAAAAGATAGCGCTGTGACATAACTTTGTGCTCGGGTTTGTTGAAAGAAATATTTATTGTTCTTCAAGACCATTTTTGGAATAGATTTGATTTTAGTGTGTGTGATCGAAACACTATTTCATATACTTGTTCGGTTTCTGCTTTTGCGTTGTTGCTTCGCTGGAATAATATTTTTATTTATTGTGTTTTTCTGTGAATGTGACTTCTTCCAAGGGCAACCTTGATGATGTAAGCTCTAAGGTGAATAATAAAATTAAAGGTCTCTTTTTATTTTCGACCTCCATTTAACACAACACAATTACTATGGACTGAGATATGAGGAGCTCGTGGCTTAATTATAACAGCCGCACGGACCAATCTTCAAGGTTAAGCAACGCTTGCCGAGGTTGGTCTGTGGATGGGTGACTATATTGACATACCGAAACTTCTCCGTGCCTCGGTTAGCACGTTAATCCGTTGGTCCCGGCTGTCATTTGTAGAGCTTTGGCAGTCGATACGGATTGTCAGAAGCCAGAAAATCTGACACCGGTCTTGCCAAGAAGTACCGTGTTACCCAGTTAATGGGTTGTGGAGGTCTGGTAGGCAGCTGCTCCACGTAAAATACTGGTATTCAGCTGAATCCGGTTTGACTGGGAGCTGACCCCAATATAGTTTGGAAAAGGCTAGGCAGATGATGACAATTACGATGGACTCAGTTCTGTTTTGGGTTGTCTGTACTAATAATATTGTTCGTCCCTGACATATATTCAATAAACTTTTTATAACGTTCACCTTTTTTTTAAAGTCGTTCAATTATTTTGTTATTTAATATAAGCTGTAATAAGCATTTAATCAGTGCAAAATTAATAATTTTATAGTTAATTTTGCCAAACCATGCATCTACCAGTTTTGACCACGTCTCTTACTCATGAATTGTACACTAACTGGCGAGCTTAGTTTAGGTATAGATAACACACTTAATAACAAAACATCAAGAATAAATATATTTATTTCAAATAAAATGATTTTCAATAAATCTCAACTCGAGTGTAAAGTAATATCACATCACTATTTCTGCTATGCGGTACCTACTCAGGAGCGAAGGTTTTTCTGTTTACTGACCTGAAAAGCCTGGGAAGCCTGAAAGCAAAATGTTGGGTGACGTATTTTTCAGGAAAAAAGTCAAGAATGTAGAAGAGAAATGATTTTTGTAGAGATACTGGACATTTTATGTGTCATGGAAATATGTAAGAATAGATTTGATATAATGCGGTCATAAGGCAAGACCTGCCTTGGGTAGGACGACTATGAAATTGCTTCAAATTCGTCTGTTAGTTGCCAATAGACAACACAAATTCATATATATAGTTAAAAAATATATTTATTATAATAATTAATAAAATATATTAATATATTTTATTGTACACCTTGATTAATAATGAACTAAAGAAATTTTGAAACAAAAAAAAAGATACAACTAGAGGATTATCGCCTTCCGCGACCTAAAAAAAAATTGGATTTTTCATGATGTACAAAAATGTTAAAAATGGAAATGTTTCATATTTAAATACATATTCAAAAACATAACGGTATAAACAAATTAAAACCATCAAGTAAGTCTTGCAAAGTTTGGTGGTGACATTGTTTTTTTATTCTAATCTCTTATTAAACACTCCTAAAATCGTTAACAAGGTCATTTTTCATTACAACCCAACCCAGATATAATTATTATCATCTAATAAGTTTCTTTATAGACCTACATAAATCTTTGATCTACACCGTAACTAAAATATTTGACCAAATATTTTGAAAAGCTTATTCTACCTTGTTTATACACAAGGGACCTTATCCCCCCACCAACCGTGTCTCCATGTTGCCGTCGTGGTGGGGCTTGCGTGTCTCAGTGATCTTGGGGGCATTGCCGGTAGAGCCACTCATGCCGGAAGGTCCCAAGTGAGAGACCAGACCAAGAGAGACACAAGAGGGGCACACCGTTCGGAGACTTGAGCAGTGTTCGGGTCCTCGGACGGTGTGCGTCTCATTAGCTTGCTCGCTGCTCTCTGGTACGCGTCTGATCATCAGACGTGACTGTGAGGGCGGCGAGCAAGCAGTGAGAGAGAGGGAGAGAGGAGGGGAGAAAGGGACCGCACCCTCAAAAAGGAAATTATGGACAGGCCTGATAAAGAGACATTACCCCAGGGCGGTCCGGACTGCACAGCAGTCCGGGAATCCGCCACGTCTAGTGCGTCAAGCCCCTCGTATTCTGGGGGGGGCAACAGGGCTGTCCGCACTCCGCTTGCCAAGGGCAACAGTGGCCGAGGAGGCCCCCGATTCGACTTCGAAGAATTAATCGGGTTTAATTTTAGCTCACCCGACAAAGTGTCGGTCGGGCAGAGCGCGGGAAGTGGCGCTCTATATTGGGAGGAGGGCTCGCTTGAGCGTCGCACGGGTGCAGAGTCGGAGTCCGAGATGGACTCCGACGACCTAGCGACCTTTAGCTCGGCGAGCTCCGAACCCGTGAGAGCGGGGGCTGCTGCGGAGGACTCCAGGTCCTTCCGCAAGCGGCCCAGAACAGAGGAAGACCGGGGGTCGTCCGGCAGCGAGGAGGTTGCCTCGGCTCGCAAGATCCCCACCAGCAGGCGGGGCAAGGGCCGAGAGGGAGGCAAGGGGAGATTGCCCGCCTCCAAGGTGGCTGGTCAGCGAGCCGGGGAGCTCGTCGCTGACGGACGACCCCCCGTAGAGGGCGGTCGCAGGGCTCCTGGTTCGGAGTCCTCCGGCGGTGAGCCGGATGACTCCGGACAGGAGCGTGTTCGGAGGGCCGGGTTTGCGGAGGTTGTGGAGGCCGCGCTTCGCGATGTGGCCTTGAAGAGGAAGTTGTCCTCCAAGAACAAGGCCATAAGCGAGGCGATGGCCTCCATTCTGGCGGCAGCGGAGGCTACCAAAGGTGGGCCTCCGCCGGACGAGATGTCCGAGCTGCGGGCGGAGGTCGCCCGCTTGGCTGCCGCCACGGAGCGTCTCCGAAAGGAGAACGAGGGGCTCCGCGCAGACCTGGCCAGGCTCCGGGGAGCCGGCCCACAGGGGGCGCCGCAAGGGGGGCGCAAGAAGGACAGCCAGCCCGTGCCGCAGGAGAGCCAGGTGCTGGACCTCGTGCGGCAGGAGATGGCTGCCTTCCAGACGCGGTTCTCCGTCCTGGAGGGCATCGTCCTGCGCCCCCCGTTAGCGGCGAGTGGGAAGGCCCCCCCAGGCCAGAAAAAGGCGTCGTATGCGGCCGCCGTGGCTGCCACACCGGGGTCGTCCGGCCAGGACAAAGGGTCCGGGCCGGCACCCGCGAAGCCGGTGCCGGGAATACCGGACCCGGCCCCGGGACGGAAGAGGAGGGGTGGGGTTGCTGCGCGGACGGCGAAGGCTCCTGCGCCGTCTGTGCAGCAGCTCCCCCCGGCTTCCTCGCCTTCAGATCCCCCCCCGGCTCAAGCCGAATGGCAAGTGGCCGGGGAGAAGAAGAAGGCGGGCAAGGCAGCCAGGGCGGCCAAGAGGCGAGAGAGGAAGCGGCGGCAGAAGGCGCGAAGCGTCGCGGCTGCGCTCCGCCCCCCGAAAACCGCGGCTGTAGTACTCACACTGCAGCCGGACGCGGCGAAGAGGGGCGTGACGTACGCGGACGTGCTCACCAAGGCGAAGGAGGCGGTGAACCTTGGTGAGCTAGGCATCGTGGGGGGCCTTCGGCTCCGGGTCACCATGACTGGGGCCCGGATGCTGGAGATCCCCGGGGCAGCCAGCGGCCCAACCGCGGACGCTCTAGCCGAAAGGCTCAGGGCGTCCCTTAGCGCGGACGATGCCCGAGTGTCCAGGCCCACCAAGCGCATCGACATGCGCATCTTGGGCCTGGACGACTCCGTCACGGAGGCGGAGGTGGTGGCCGCCGTCGTTAGGACGGGGGGGTGCTCAGCAGAGGAGGTGAAGGCGGGCACCCTACGTCCTGACAACACGGGCATGCGCACCATTGTGGTGAGCTGTCCCGTGTCGGCGGCCAAGACCATCTCGGAGGGCCGTAGGTTCTTGGTGGGTTGGGTTTCCGCGCAGGTCAAACTGCTGGAACCCCGACCTCTGAGGTGCTTCCGGTGCCAGGTGGGCCACCATGTAGGAGCTCAATGCACCTCGGAGGTGGACCGCAGCGGTCTATGTTTCCGCTGCGGTCAGCCCGGTCACAGGGCCGGCTCCTGCGACGCCGCGCCGCACTGCGCAGTCTGTGCGGCAGCTGGCAAGCCGGCCGACCACTGGGCTGGGGGTAGGGCCTGCGCCCCACCCGCCAAAGCCGGAAATCGGAGAAAGCCCTCCGCCACCGCCGTCTCTGCCGCGACCGCCGCCACCACCGCCGCCGCTTCCTCCGCCGCCAAAGCCGGTTCAACTGCGGCTGCTGCTACTGCAACAGCCGCAGTGGAGCCCCTACAACGGGCTCCGGAGGGGGCTGAAATGGAGTGCCAGTAATGGCCCCATTTCACCCCCTCCTGTTGAACGTCAGCCACTGCGCCACCCAGGAACTGATGCTCCTGAGCATGGCGCAGTGACTGATGCCTGTGGACGGCGAGCAATGGGTAGCTCGCCGTCCGATCAGAACAGGCCCGGGTTGACGGCGCCCTGTGTTCTACGCGCGCCAAGCCAGCAGTCGTCAGCATGGGTCGGGGCCCGTTAAGGCCAGAGCCTACCAGGGTTGCGGATTTGTTCGAAAGAGTTACCGTGGCCCTGGAACGTAAAAGGCACTAAGAGGAGCATGGGTGGGTTTTAGTCAGTAGAAGTCTGACACTCCCTGCCGCTCCACCCAGAGCGGGAGGGGTCATTTGATGATTTCCCATCCAATAAAAAAAAAAAAAAAAAAAAAAAGGGACCTTATCTCTTTATATTGTATCTTGCTCTGATTACAAGAGAAAATTATAATGTAATCTAAAAACATTTATTTTTATAACCAACAAAGGAGGTGGTAATATAGTTTTTGTAGCAAGAACGTTGTGGTTTTGATTGAATAAAACTGAGAGTGTTGAACAAATAAGATCCCAATCGCCAGACACTCACGATATCCTCTGTCTTGAGTGTCTGACACTTTAGGATACACTACCGTAAGTGTTTATGGAATACATAATACAAAGGTGGGAGATTATTGAGTGTCTGACACATGAGGTTGTCAACAACGATCTTTCTTGAGTAGGTACATCACGATATAAGGCTCTTAATAAGTATGCAGTCGGTTTATGTAAAATTCTGTTATTCGGCTGCATCCACTTAAACTGGAAAATTTATTCCTAAATAATTGAGAAAAGGTTACGAAAATTGAATAATAATAATAATAATAATAATAAATTTTATTTGACAAAAAGTACACTATTACAGGTGACACTTATTTAGGAAACAAAATGACATGGTACAAAAACATGATCAATGACTCCCATGCTAGGAAAACCTGTGTTACGGGAGTCATCCATCCGTCCATTACACATTTTAATTGGCTGAACCGGTAGGTAATGTGCATTTTATACATTAAAAATAAACTTTAAACTAGGTTAGTTCAATTTCGAGATTAGGGAAGGGGAGAATAAGAGAAAACTAAATTGAGGTTAAGGTATAAGGTAATCTTTTGTGTATCGGGTGTGATGTGTAGAGTGTGTGTGTGGTGAATGTGGTGTGTGGAGTGTGTGATTGAATATAGGTGAGTGAGCCCGGTTTCCTAAGGTTTGACTAGTTCTTCCGTTTCATCATAGTTTAGGGTGAGCAGATATTCTTTTACCTTGGATTTACATTTATACGAATTCAACTTCTGTATATCCAGTTTGTTATGGAGTTTGTTGTACATTAATGCACTTAAGTATCGGTTATGCCGACGTGCGAAGGTAGTATTGACACAAATTCTGGGACAAACTGGTTTGGGTCTTCTTCTGAACGTAGGGCTTTTATGGGGCAGTGTAATTTTATGAGTTCTTGAGATTGTACGAAGCATATACAATTGCCGGACCGTTAGCACTTTAAAATCGGAATACAATTGTTTAGTGGGATACCTAAACGGTTTACTAAGAAGGACCTTTATTACCGCTCGTTGAGCTCTTTCAGCTTGAATGAGAATTGTTTTGGCTGCACCGCCCCACGCAACGATACAGTAGCTTAGTATTGACTCACATAGGGCTGTGTATACCATTTTCAGAATATCCTTGTGTGCAGAAGTTCTTAGCTTTTTAAAAATGTAAAGCAATTTTCTGGTGCGTGCAGACAAGGATTCAATGTGGGTTTTCCAGCTAAGATGGGTATCAAGGTGTAAGCCGAGATACTTGACAGACGAGACTCTCGTCACTGTCCGACACGAGCAGGAATTGCTACGAACACTATCATCACATACATGGGCTTTCATTTGTAGTGAAAGATGTGATGGAAGAGCAGAGGGTTTAGAACCGAAGGTGATGAAGTTGGTTTTGGCGACATTTAAAGTTAAACTATTAGAAGCCAGCCAGATCATAACCTGACTCAAGGATCTTTCAGCGACCTCCCTAGTCGTTACCCAGTCGGGTCCGCTGGACAATAAAACAGTATCATCGGCATACGCTATGATGTGAGTAGAGGGAAGTGAGAGTAGACAGAGATCATTAACATAGATTTGGAAGAGGAGAGGGCTGAGCAAGCTCCCTTGGGGTACACCAAAGTCCAGTGATTGTTCACCACTGATGTATTCGCCTATTTTAACACACTGGGTCCGGTCCGAAAGAAAACTCTGCAGCAATTTGAAAGCAGTGCCCCGTATACCAATCCTCTCCAGTTTTCTGAGTAAAATAGGGACAGAGACAGTGTCGAAGGCCTTAGATAGGTCCAAAAATGTGCCAATACATTTGTATTTGTTGTCGATTTTATTGACAACAGAGTCCAATAGTGCTGATACGGCATCTTCCGTCGATACCCCTTTTCTAAAACCGTACTGGTTTTCTGCAATGATTTTATATTTGTCCAGATACTTGAGCAGATTCTTTTGAATTATTCTTTCCAGTATTTTTGAAATAGCAG
Organism: Melanchra persicariae; assembly: GCA_947386135.1. Classification (NCBI taxonomy): domain Eukaryota; kingdom Metazoa; phylum Arthropoda; class Insecta; order Lepidoptera; family Noctuidae; genus Melanchra; species Melanchra persicariae. The sequence continues at coordinate 15,548,708 of OX376645.1, read as the reverse complement.
GAAGAACAGAGATTGGGCGGTAATTGTTAGCACTGCCTCTGTCCCCTCCTTTATAGATCGGATGAACGATGGCTTTTTTAAGGAGCTTAGGGAAAATGCCAGTGGATAGGGTGAGATTGCAAATATGTGTTATGGGTGGTACAAGTTTGTGACTGGTGAGTTTTAGCAATTTGGGGCAGATACCATCCCAGCCGGAAGCACTGTCTACGCGGAGGTCTTTTATGATAGCGTCCACCTGTTCCTCATCTGTTTCCAGTAAGACTATTGAGTTTAGAATCGGAGCTGGACGGGGTGAGGTGCATTGGGCTATGCTTAGGTTTTGTGGAATGCTAATAGCCAGGTTTCTGCCAACATCAGCGAAGAACCGATTCACGGAGTTTACTGCCACTACTGGGTCATTACTTATTTTCAAAAGGTCAACCGGTGCTAAATTATTTTTAGTTGAATCGAGAACATTGCGTACGGCCCCCCACATCTTTTTTGGGTTATTTTTGGCGTCTGAAAAGGTTTTTTCTCATAAGCGGTTTTAAGTTTTTTTAGTAAATTGTTGCAAAAGTTTCGGTAGCGCAAGTATGTTAATTTTAAGATTGAGTTCTCGGGTTCCTTGTTGCTTTTCTTGTGCATGTTGTCGCGATTGCGAATGCATCTCAGCAAACCAAATGTTATCCAAGGTTTAATTATTTTAAGTTTACAGGGGATGATTTTATATATAGTATTCTTAAATAATATGGGTGTAAGTAATTCATACAAATTATTCATAGCGAGGTTCGGGTCATTCAGTTGTGAAACAACTGAGAAATCGCAGTTCTCGATGTCAATGATAGCGCTAGATATGTTTAGGCGGGGAGAAGTGCGCCTTTTTGGGTTGTGGTTTGGGGGAACAGTTTCTATGTTCAATAGAACAGCGGAGTGGTCTGTTATTGACGTTTCCACAACCAACGTGGTTGCCACATAATTTGTCTTAAGCAAAACATGGTCCAAACAATTGTTGAGACGAGTAGGGAGAACATGGGCGGGGAGGAGACCGTGTGAGGCTATTAGATTTAGGTATTGACAGGAGCGGGGGTCATTATTGTTGGGAGCAATATTTATATTGATGTCTCCTGGAGCAATATTTATATTGATGTCTCCTATTATTGATACATAATTCCATTGACTGTTCGTGGTCAATAAGTTATCCACGCTGTCCAAGAAGTTGTCTAAGTTCTTTTGTGAGGGCGGTCTATATAAAGCTATAATACAAATAATGTTCTGTATAGTGCATACTAAGCAGCTGGCATCAGAGAATTTCGGTTCAGAAATGCTAAAGTCCAAAGTTTCGTTAATATAGATCACCACGCCATCATTCTGATTGATGAGTTTATTGGTTTGGAATGCAGTATAACCATGAATGTTTGGGACTGTCGCACACTTCTTTAGCCAACACTCTGTCAAGATTATAACATCGCATTTTATCCTGATAGACGCAAGTAGACAGTTTAGCTCGTTGAAGTTTTTTTTTAGACTTCTAATGTTGAGGTGCAAGATGTTTAGTGCAAGAGGTGATTTTAAATAATCAGAACATTTATCTGGAGTACATATGAAGGATGATGCGACAATGATACTGTCCAATTCATTGTTAATATCGTTTATGGACGCCATTGATAAGAGTTGTTGGTCCAGAAATTGTTTCTAATAGGCGGCGGGGCAGGATAATGATGCGCGACCAAAAAGGTGGCATATTTTTTTCCGTAACGATTGAAAATTTTATTATGTGTGAGGAGTGTTTGTTTACAAGAATGTTTACGTTTTTCTATTACCGTGTAAAATAGATATTGTTTAGTGTGTTTACGGTATACAAAAGAACTCGTTGAATATATTATAATAAGTATATAAGTAAAGGGAGGGCTTTTTAAAATGAGGCGACTATTGTTGAGAATAGAGTATGACAGCAGTAAGTACGTGATTGCATGGATTAGTCATTGGTTTGCTTGCTGTTCCAAGTCTCGTAGGGTTTGATCTGATCTGACAAGTATTTGTTTTTCACCAGTGGCTTTTCTCAAAAAGATGTTGCCGTTTGAGCTCCAACAGAAGTCGTACTTGTTAAGTTTCGCAAATTCTTTGGCGGTGAAAAAGAGTTTTCTCGAGCTGGCAGGAAGGTGCTCTGATACAAATATCGGTCGCCGATTGCCCGACAGGCCAATGCTACGAGTACTAAGGCGATCATCTTCTTTGTGCGATTTGTTGAAGTTCCGGGTTGCGGTAATAATTTGGTTCTTTTTTTGGACGCTAGATAGTTCGGCTACAATCGGCCTTATCGTATCTGGTTTGCCAGGGAGGCGATACACATCACGCAAGTCGGATTTTGTTATCTCCAGATCAACAACTGAGCCCACTTTGGTGATTATAGAGGTGAGATCCAACGCAGTCTCGTTCGCCACATAAGGCACGTTACGAATTTCAATGGTCGAGGGCCGGGATAAACGCTGTAAATCTTTTATTTTAGTTTCCATGTTTAAAATACTATTTTTGTACGTTAGGTTATCTTTTTGGAGCAACTGAACTTGTTTTAAGATGTCGTCGTATTGTTTACTAAAAAAAGAAACGCTTTTTTCAATTTCGGCGTTCGATTTCTGAATGGCCAGGTTTTGACTTTTAAGCTCAACCATATCAGCCGCCAGTTTGTTCAAGGAAGAGCTTTGATCGATACACACTTTAGTGAGATAAGCTTCTTGATCCGCTTTCCAGTTCTTCAGCATCTCCTGTATCTCCCTCTTGAAATCCTGGAGCTCGGCACCCGGGGAGCAGCTCGTCCGCGGTCGCTTATTATTATGACGCGTGGTGATGTTTATATCATCAAAAGGATCGCCCAGTATCATTTGGGGAATGTCTGAGTCGGACACAGACTGAGTAATATTGACGTTAGATTGCGGCGCGGGTGGGGAGCGCTGTACGCGAGGCATCGTGAGCGGTAAGGTGACGTAGATTCGTTCGTGGTACTCACGGTTATATAGTTTTAATGGGCTCGTAGTAGAACGGGTCGCCGAAAATCCTTATCAGACAGCGCAAGCGACGGTGTGGCGACCAAAGTCACGTCTTTTCTCGAACACGGCGTCGAACGGAAGGGGATGTTGTTGCACTGCACCGCCGGATGCTGCTGCACTGCACTGCTGCACGACTGGATATTGTTCCACTACACCGCCGGCCGCTGCTGCACTGCACCGCCAAAGGTACCGCAAGCGAACCACGCACGCCACTGTCGCACTTCTGTCCTACGTTTAGCGGTGACAGTCCGCTGCACTCGCGGCCCAGTCACTGTGATTAGCACTTTTTTCGATGTAAACTTGTAAGTTGTTTTTTTGTTTGATACAAACTTCTACAAGGCAAAACAGCAGCAGAACACAATAGCACGGAGTTTATCTTGACTTTTTTTGGAATTCCGTGACCGCGACACAGGCAAAAGAAAATAAACAAATAAATCAAAATCGGACAAAACAGCTGTGACGTGTGTAGGTGTGAGAAAAAGAGGATGAGAAGTTATTGAGTGTCTGGCTCATGAGATTGTTAATAACGGTCTTTCTTGAGTAGGGACATCACGATATTAGGCTCGTAATAAGTATGCAGTCGGTCTATGTAAAATTCTGGTATTCAGCTGCATCCACTTGGACTGGAAAATTTATTCCTAAATAATTGAGAAAAGGTTACGAAAATTGGATATTTTTTGGGTTAGCGTAACTTTAGCAAATATCTGAATGTAGTTTACGTATAACAAATCAAAAACATTGAACAGAACAAGAGAGATCGAAAACGGTTTGCAAGTCTCACCTGGCTCTTCACAAAATAAAACAAAATATAAAGTTTAAAGCTTCCATTGTTTTGTCAAAGATCACTAAAAGAAATCAGAAAATTTTAGTTCTCAAATAAATGGTATTTCTAAAAATACACAAAAATACATAGAGAGTTAAAGTTGTTTGTGTGTTTGCGAAGGGATCTATTAAACAATTTAAATGAAAAAGCCTTTTATTTCCTATAAAATGTTTTAATTGTGTTAAGAGCGTTTACGCCGTACGGCATTTCATACAAACTTTGAAGTCATTATTTTTAGAAATTAATGAACCGATTTTAATGAAACTTGGTATGCATACGCCATCCAACTAGGTCTTAAAAGCTAGTTGAGAACATTTTCGAAAAATCTATCTAGATATCTAGGTCTAAATAGTTATCAGAAAAAAAAATCGATAAAGAGTTCAAGGGGAAGGATATAGTGATTTTTCACTTTCTATAGAAAACTTGAAATCGCTCTCTCTCTGTCCTTCTAAAATCTTTTTTAAAATGTTTTCTGATAACTATTTAGACCTGAATATGTAGCGTATGCATACCAAGTTTCATTAAAATCAGTTCATTCATTTCGAAAAATAAGCATTTGATAGTTTGTATGAAAAGCCGTACCGCGTAAACGCTATTAAATAGAACGATTTTTAAAAAATTAATAAAATCAGTGGAAAATAGTTACACGCTTATGAAGTACTTCTTTCCTCGTCACGGAAAAAGTCATTTGTACTGCGGTGAAAATTCACTATGGCGCTACTTGTGAGTGATGTCACACGTAAAAAACGTAGGGTTTAGTAGGTACTCCACAAACTACAACGCCCCCCCTCCTCCAAAACTAGCCTTTAAAAGGGGTTAGCCCCTTAAATGGTTTGTTTTGGAAAATAAAGCACACCGATTTTCATGAATTACCTTAACCATTTCTGCTTATTATGTGGTCTCAGGAGGCCCTAGACAATGCGTCATTCAATTAGCGAATGCGACTGTTCGACAGTAGGGCATGCCTAAATGTAGGAATTTCCCATACATTTTTGACGTATTGACAATCGCCTTCGCCACGCTACCATTGACAGAATCTCACTTGTCTCGAACTCAGGATCAGCGCAACTGTTCATGCCGCTCACCCCGTCAGGGGTCGATTATGCAAAAATCAAATGATGATGGTGGGATAATTGAAACATCTGTTTCAATTATCCCGCTTTTTGTTTGTTCATAGTATTCCAACGGAAATTGAAGCAAGCAATAATGTCCTCACCTAAAAACTTTATCACCCCTCCTTCACCGCGTACTATGTAGTTTATTTTCTAAAAATCCAAACATTTTGTATTATATTTTTTTACGAAATCATTTAAACGCCGTGTTTCGATTTCATTGGACCAAGCATATAATAATATTATGTTATCTATCACTGTGCTCTTTGTCAATAATTTCCACAGCGTACGCGAGATATGGATTTTTGTTGATATTTTTTCACACCTTGGGTTACATTATCGAAGTTTTCATACGGATCCCTAACTTTTTAGAAAATATTATTTAGCCTATTATTTATTCTAATGATGAAATAATTTTTCAAATCAATCCATTACTTACGGAGCCTATTCAATTCAAACAAACAAACAAATCCTTCCTTTTTATAATATTAGTGTAGACTGTTACTTTTATCCCCAAAAATATGTACGGTTCCTGTGTGATAAAACACGGGAGCGAAGCCGCTGGGAAAGCTTGTACGTAATATCGGGAGTGAAAACAAAGGAGGTTTTAAACGTTTAAGTTTAAATCGAAATTGGTTGCCGCGGTTGTATTTACTTTGAAAACTTCTCGATAGCTATGCAGTTCATCGATTCATTATTTCGCATTCAATAGATAAACATGAACATTTAGTAGTCAATATCAGGTATTATAAGTTCGTTTGATTACTCATCATAATCATCATCGACCACAGTCATCATCGCTTACATGATAAGCCAGCGCTTACACGTAAGGTAGTGGTCAAACGTGACCCTTTCAGAAAAGCTATTCATTGTCCAACAGGGCTCTTTTCGCAGTCTTGCAATAAGCCTAAGAGCAAACGATGGCCACTCGATCGTACTTGAGTTCTTGCTGTCACCTATAGAGGTTTCCGAGACAACTCTGAAATACCTCACGGGTAAGAAAAAGAAAATTTGTTGGTTTGTAGGAAATAATCTCAAGTAGTCCGATATCAAAAATGATTTTACTAATGAAAAGCTGCACTATGGCTTAATATCATACATAGGCTATTAAGAAAAACTGCACGGCTCCTGTGTGAAATACACGGTTCTTCCATGTGCGTGTATCAAGTTACATTAAAATCATTATTCATTAAAACTCTTAATAGAGTTTCATTCATTTCCATCGCGATTTGTACATATCAATTTCGCATTCCAGTAAAATCCGAGTTCAGGATATTGGTAGTAAAGCTGTATAGTATTGAGGCAGGATGAACTTGCCAGACTTGCTCAGTGAATGATCATTCATCTCCATATTTCAGTCCGGTGCATGCAACTGGCTTGGTGGTCCAATACATATAACTCAGTCGATTGGCTGATCGACTGAGTTATATTAAATATTGGACCGACATTGCCGAAAATTAAGACAGGGGTTGACAGTCTACAAAACTGTATTGACAGACGTACAACGTTTCTTATTATGAACATGGAACCTATGCCAATTTATTATTTTTTTTTTTGTGTCGGTATCTATTTGTGGAGTGGGCTAAGTTGACACACAGCATTTTTTTTTTTTTTTTTTATTATTGATAGGCACGCGCTTGACCACTATCTCACAAATACAAGTTCGTCAAACTTAATACTCCATACAAACTTTCAAGTCCTTATTTTTTATTAAATGAATGAACCGATTTTAATTAAACTTGGTATGCATACGCCATCCAACAAGCTCTAAAAAGTTAGTTGAGAACATTTTCGAAAAAGAGTTTCGAAGGAGACAGAGAGCGATTTTAAGTTTTTCTTTCCTCCTGAACTCTTTCCAGGTTAATCAGAAGACAACCTCCTAGGCCTGACCTACAAGAGGCTACTCACGAAAAATAAAAAGTCATGTCCCTTTCGATCGACGGTCATTTGTATCGTGAGTTTGTTTTGCTCATTATTTTTTTTTATTTTTTATTAGTGATGGATTGCTCTTGACTCTAGTCAAAGTCAGAGATGACAGAGACAAAGTCTACGATGGAGCGAGCTTACCCAGAAGGAGCCTGTTCACTCTAACTTTGAAGAGATTAGAGTATTAAGTAATTGTGGCATTTATTTGTATATTAATATTATTACTTGGCATGTAAGTTTTGATTATATTTCCTAGTCGTATTAATTACTAGTAAAACTGAAGTAAAATAAAGTTAAGGTTACGAGTAATAATGTTTTTTTAAATTGAAATTCCAAGTCCGATCTTATAGTATGATATTATTATTAATACTGTAAGCTAGAATTCTCTTAAAAGAAGTAAACATATAGTTATGTCTTTTCAGAAACCTAAGTACACGCTTTAAAAGCGTTCAATAGCAAATAAAATGAGGCCATTTCGTATTAAACCACAAACAAACAAAATGTTTGCTCGTAAAGATTAGTGACCCGAAATCTTTCTTATCGCTGATATTAAAACAAATAGCATTATAAATAAAATGTAATAGCTTAGAAATAAATTCGAAAAAAGAGTGTTGCCAATTTATTTTGTGTTTACTCTGTAAATACACAGTATAATATTGGGTCGGGTTTTTTTTATATTAATACTCTCGCATTTGACCACAATCTCACCTTATGGAAAGCGCTTGCTAAAAGTTAACTATTCAACTCTTGAATTAAATGGTCCAAGTTGTAGTTATCAGAAAAAACAGACTTCGACGGGGAATTCCACTCTTTTAGCTGTATTTCCGAAACGTTTTGTTAGTGTTAGATGTCCATTGTGAATCGGTGGCGCATTGCCGTAGTCAAATGATCGAACGAGCTAAGCGGAATTTTATTGCAATCCTGACGCACACTACCTGAATTTACAACCTATAAAAATCAAATAATTAAAAAAATATATAAACACGCCAGCCATGTCTAAAATGGTGAAAAGTGGTTTTTAAATTTTAAATTTTTGGGTCCAATGCTTGTTCTTAAATTTTTAATTCATTGTTTTTATTATTTGTTTTTTTATTTCATACCTTTTATTGATAAGGAAATATTATGACCAACTAATGGGAAACTAAAGCGCCTTAATTTTAAATATTTTGTCTGATACCACATTGACACTAAGATATCTGCTCGAGTCTTCTTTCTTCGAAAAAAATCGAGCTATCCGCATACGCCAGCGCACAGTGCAAATGAGGCCTGTCTATCTTAATTGTACGTTTTCAGAGGGTAGAAATAGCGCAATAAGTTATTAAAACTAGCAAGTGGCCAAATTCTGGCAAAATTTATATTTTATACAGGAACGTTTTAGGAGTATAATTTCCTCAATAAATACTGGCTATTATAAGTTTTATAAGATTCACATCACGTAGACCTGTTACGAGAAAATAACGAAGAAACCTACTTATGATTTTTCTGATAATAATCCTTGGAAGTAATTGCTGTTGTATCGATATTACTTGGTAGGTATTTTATGAATCTGTACGAAAATCATAGTAAACCTATTTTTTTCAAGCCATTTTTACTTATGAATGTATGAATGACATTTGGTTTTTACCTACGAAATTGCCGTTTTTATGAAATAATTTTTCTACATTTTTTACTTCTATTGATCAAAGTAATTTTACTACCCATGCAATTATTGTATCTTTGCCAACGCAGTGGCAGTTTATTGATGCCCTTCTTAAAAAATCAGCTGGACGGGAGGCAAACAATTCTTTAAAAGCATTTGTACTTGCTGCCTCTCGGATATTGATTTTTTTTCCAAGAAGTTGTCCAAATTCTGGAAAAAGTAGAAGTCTGTAGGCGCAAGGTCTGGTGAGTACCAAGTGAGCTTCCAACCCCCAGCTCTTGTAACTTGGAGACCGTCTGCTGTGCAGTATGAGGTCACGCGTTGCCGTGCAGGAGCGGCGGAGACGAGCGATTGACCAAATGGTTGGAGACGTGCGAGCTTCTTCATCATTGTGTTCAGTTCTTCACAGTACACATCTGTTACGAAGATCCTTTTTTCTTTTTATTGCTTTTTTAAAAAACGTTGCCTCATATTAGGATTTTTTCCTGTATCGTGGGTGCGTTTATACTACTACTACTATTCAAACTTACAATATAGTTAATACCATGCGAATCGAATCGAATTATTTATAAATGGGAAATCTGATTTCTACTATTTAGTTTTTAAACTAAAGTCCACTGAGGGCCAATTCTACTAATTTTAAAGCAATGTTCGCATTCGCATGTCAGTTACAATCTGTCAAAAAACTTGTTTATTTTATTAGTAGCAGAGCTTAGTTGACTCAAAACAATAAGTTAATGAAGAAAAAAACATTATAATAAAGAAACTTGAATTGAAGAATACGTAGATTACAAGAGAAGATGACAACAGTAAAAGAAAAATAAGTATACATTTATAAATTCAAATATGTGTCAAAAACCAATGGCCAGGGTGTGCTTATTAAAGTAAAAAGGTTTTAACAAAAAATGTATGGAAATTGAGGCTTTTTTTGACAGATTGCGACTGAGATTCAAATACGAACGTTGCTTAAAATTAAGTGGAATTGGCACTCCAACATGATTGGCTTTTGTTATTTTGTAACAACTATGAATAATGTTTTGACGTAAGATTTGATCAGACATTAGAAGGTTTCAAAAACAAGTCTGACTTCGATTTGATATTTTATGAACAGCCAATAATATATTTCTTGCGTATTTTGATTATGTAACAATTTTGTCTAGACAAATCAATTATATCCACAACAAAGAGATCAAATATTCAGACTTCTATAAACACAGAACATTAATTTTATAACTCTTCAGCTTAATGCCTGAGCTTTTTGATATAGAATAATATAATATTGGATACTTTATAATAATTACTATTAGGATAACGACCCCTCATAAAGGGCTAGTTAGACTCGTACGTCATAAACACGGCGGGCGTTCACTATAGGGCAGGATCACGCTAATTCGTTGGTATTTTGTTGGATGACAAACATTGAATGAGGACAGTAATGTTTTGGTACAATCTTTGCAAAGATGCAAGTAAAATGGTACTGTACGGCATTTATACCGCCACAAAAATCAACGTAGCAGAATCAACATCACAACAAATGAGACTCGCAGCGCCATCTATCTCGACAGCTGTGAACTAACTTGACAAAATCCTAAATCGCGATATCAGAGTTTACCGTGCGATAAGAACATAATATACAAAGCTCGAATATCAACTGTTGGGCAGTTGCCCACCAGACACAAACAAAAGTCTGGTCGGAGGATCCTCCCTTTTCAATGGAGGTATGTGGGACTTTACTCTTTGTTTCGCTACCTCCAAAGTACCTACCACAAGGACTTAAAATATGCAGTATTCTAAACTGATAGATTAAATATGTTTGCTTGTTCCCTTTACAAAAACTTTACAAGTTTAGTAAGTAGGTCTCGATTGTGTCTAAAAACCACCACCCATATTATGTAAGTTAAGTAAGTTATCTTCATAAAAGAGGAGGTTATCAATTCGGATGTTTATATATTGTTTTATGTAGGTATGTTCAACAATAACTCCGTCATTTAACTACGGATTTGCTAAATTATAATATATTCTTTGCAAAATTATATAATTATTCGAAAGAGGTTTATTCCGAAATAGTCGCATTTGAATTTCGATAAGATCTGCTGAAGAGCTTCGGAGATAGACAGTTAAATAATATTTATATATGGTCTGGTTGGAATTTGGAATTAGCAATAAAAAGTGAAAAATAAAAACTTTTTACAACGAAAAATCCAACCGACTTCCATATAAAACCAGAACAACGTACAAAATAACTTTAATTTTGGAAGTCGGTGTCGGAAAAAACGAAGAAACCACACCAGAATCTAACTTTCTAAAGTTGAAGTTGTTTTAACAGACTTCAAAAAAAAGAGGAGATTCATAATTAGGTTGAATTTTTTTCGAATGTTTGTTCTGATAATATTTTACTAAATGAAAACCTATGATGTCGATACTAATTGGCCGACAAGCGTTAATGCGTAAGTGAGATAGTGGCGCCCTCATTTTTTCAAAACTCTTTTTTGCCAAGCTGTACATCATAACTCCGTCATTTATGAACCGATTTGAAAAAAAATCTTTGATGTGAAAGGGTATACTTCCCGATGGTTCCCATTGAAATTTTAACAAAATCGTTTCAGCTGTTTGGTTTTTGTACTTTGTAGTGGTTTTTTAACAAAACGATAGCAATTTGTGTAAAAGATGAAACCGCAAACTCCGCATCGTTTAACACAAGATGACTACCATTTAGCTCTAGAATAAATCACGACTATTCCCCACTTTTCGCGTGACATATGCAGGTGTGTCAGCAACTCTTACCCAAATTACTCGTAATATATTATTGGGAACGCCACCTGATGCAGCTCGTCGTGAGAAACTATTCAAAGATTCAATTTTATTCTTCTTAGAGCAAATTAAGTTTCTCTTCTATCGCAGGTCTGCTGGAAGAAATTTCTTTCTAAATAAGCAGTACCTTTAAATGCTCTTTAAAGGTACTGCTTGTGTATAAATAAATAAATTATTGTAAAGTACGATCCTTTTGATGAATTAATATGGCGAAGGCGTTTTGACATATTTTTCTCCAAAAAAGCTGTCAAACTATCAATGTTATCATTCAGATTAAAGTTGATTGATTATACAAAAATCTCCTCTAAATCAGGTACCGTACTAAATACTCTAGATTTTTTAAGACAAGTCCGTCTGACTATTCCTGCCTTGAAACTTCAGCAAAATTATTTAGTAAAGAACGTCAGAGGTAGGTAACAAAAACATATTTTTAACTTCCCACCCTATCAAGGAGAAATAACGCAGTCAGGTTTAGATTCAATGTGACGTTTAAAACTGGGATAATCCCAGTTACCACACACCACTTACATATTGAGGTATTAACTCTAAGGACAAGAAAAGGCTCAGTTGACGTCTTAAAACTATAAGCTTACACTATCTTACTAATCACCGCATATAATGCCTATACCACAGGGTACAGGGTACAGGGTACTGGGCTGCCTCTCTGCCAGAGGGAATGACCATAATCCATCACTCGAGCCCAGTGCGAGATCACTTATAATCATCTGCTTAGCCTATTCTAACTATTAATACTGTTGGAGTTAGCTTCAATTCCAGTGAAACCGGATTTAGCTGATTATAAGTTAGTATTTCACATGATCTTACTGTTTAATGCTGATCTATCTTTATTAATAAAAATTAATGGCGAAATGTGTTGCAAGCGCAAAACTCGAGATTGGCTGGACTAATTCGGCCATTTTTTAATCAAATTTTCTTTGAGGTCCGAGAAAGGTTCTTATGAAAAGAATGTTTGAAGAATTGCACGACAAAACGTAAAAACCACAGTTACAACGAAGACTAATTTAACCTTATCATCATCTTCCTGCCCTTATCCCATGTTACTTGGGGTCGCCGCAACACGTTTTTTTCTTCCATTCTGTCTTATCAGCCGTCACATTATCACTAACTCCCTTTTCTTTTACATCGCTCCTCACACAATACATCCATCTTTTCTTTGGCTCCCTCTTCCTCTCCATCCATCCATATTCATAACTCTTTTAGTTACATGCGTTTCATCCCTCCTCTTCACATGACCATACCAGAGGCCCTAGACAATGTGCTATTCGATTAGCGAATGCGACTATCGAAATGCCAAAATGTAGGAATTTGATCACGTGACATTTCGATAGCATCTGTCAATCCCATACATTTTTGACGTATTGACAATCGCCTTCGCCACGCTACCACTGACAGAATGTCACTTGTCTAGAGCCCAAGGACAAGCGATTACCTTTCAACTTTTCCGTCACTAATTTCACCTTATAATGTGCTTTAATTCTGAAGTCCACGGAGACGATATTTTCATAATAAGACCTAAGCCCCAGCACGCTTGTGTGCAACTGTGTTGGGGTCGGTTTCCAGTTTAGCTGGATGCAGCTGAGTACGAGTATTTTGCCTGGAGCGACTGTCTCCACAACCCATTAATAGGGATAAATCCTGGTAAAAAAATGTATGATTTTTTTTAGTCCGTCAGTTATTATATCGAAAAATATTGGTATTTTTTGTTTTATCAAATCAATAAAAATAGACGAAGATAAAACGCATAAAAAATTGGAGGGTTGTGACGTTACGTGTACGTGGAAAGAGTACTTACAAGTGACGTCACGAGTTTTCAACGCACTGTATCTTTTTCATTTTTTGCTTACGTGAAAAACGAAAAAAATACTTGTCTAATATTTTTGGAAATCTATCTGACGGACTAATTAGATTTTTTTAGCTATCTACCCTATTGAGTTATATGGTACCTTTGGCAAGGCTGTTGTCAGATTTTCTAGCTGGCAGATTTACCTCAAAATAATACCAACACAATTATGTTAAAAATGTTGGCTCTAGAATCGCTCTCACGATGTTTTCCTTCTATCGATTAGATGAAGTGAAATAGCAACGTTCGAAACTAAAATATGACTGCAAACAGGGGCCTAACCATCAACTCTTAAAGCAGTATTACTTCCATATTACTTCCGGTGGGAAAGAGACGGAGCTATACAGGACGTATAGCTCCGTCTCTTTCCCACTGTAAGTAATATTTAAGTAATACTGCTTTAAGAGTTGGTGGTTTAGGCCCAGGACTAGCCTATTTATTTCAAACAAGAAAACTTTTCCACCTGAATCGTAAAATGAATTCCGGTTTCTTCTTGGTAAATAGCCAAAGGCAACAAGTATAGCAAAGGCAGTATTTTTCAGAGAAGTTCTATTTGGAAGTTTTATAGCAGTGAGATAAGAGTCGTGTAGAGACTGTAGAAGTTCGAAGCTGTAACGGTGTTTTTTTAAATTGAAGTCGCAGCAATAATGTTTATTTGTACGGTAAATAGATTGATACATATATACTTTACAACGTGTGACAGAAAAAGCGCAACAGTTAAAATAGTTTGTTGTACTCATCATTATGAACAACTTTTTGACCAAACCCGGAATAGTGAAAAATATTTTATAAGTACATTGACGACATTGTTGTATTTGACCACCCCTTATATTTAAAAAAATTGCATATCTTGACAAAAATACTGAACAGCTGATTTTCTTTTTCACGATTGGCTTTATAGAAATGTTCTGTAGAGAAATTGCATTTAGAATCTGCTCGTCAATTGCTAAACAGCTCAGAGATTTTTAAATAAGACCAATAATAATTATTGGTGGTGGAGTTATTACTGATAGGTAATTATAACCTACCAGTAATAACTCCACCACCAGATATTTCTAATGCAGTAAAGGACTTTTCTAACCAATTATTACCAGAAAAGTCGAGAAAACAATATGAAAAGGCGTAAGTGCCAAGAGTTTACGAATTAGAAAATAAACTTTTATAGAGGATTCATATCATGGGTGTGTACACCTCCCACAATCGTGATCTTATACAACGGTTACATAAATAACTATTATTGACATACGAGTAGTTGGTTACAGCAATTTCTAAAGCCACGGACTCCCAAACTAGGCGAACCTGTATGTCAGAAGTCAGCACCCTCCCCATTTTGTTTTGATTTAATTAATGTTAATTTTTCCTCAATCAATGACGCCTCAACGCCTAGCCGGATTTGTTTAATGAAACTTTCGATTTGTGGGTAAACCATGACTTTGATAAGCTATTTTTAGGTTTTATTAAAAAATTTACAGAGATAAAAACGCTGGCAAATAAGCTAGTAGGTATAAAATATATAGAAGAGGATTCTATAATTGATTCTATAATTTGTAGACAAACATTATCAAATTATAGACTAAACATTAATTCGGATAATCTACTTAAAGTTGTGAACGACGACATGTGAAATTGTTGAGAAAGTTTAATTACCTCATGTTAGTCAAAGGAAAATTAGTTTGGACCTAATTGATGAAGTTTTCTGGCCCAGACAGCAGCCAATCCTGTTTTGTTGTATGTAGTTATATGTTCATGTCTCAAACAATATTATAAAGAGGTAAATTTTATTGTTTGTTTGTTTATTTGTAGTCTCTAAACATTATTGATCGGATATCGAAACTTCGTTCATTAATAGAAAGCTATAGTTGCATTTCATAGGGTGCTATTTATCCTGAAAAATGATTTCCTTAGAACAGGCCACGAGAGCAAAAGAGATGGCCAATTTACTTAGGCCACTCTGCCTAGCATCTGAAAATTCATGTACATTAACGAATTTTGCTTTATTTTGAATTTAAAATGCTCTAAAATTAACTGTAAAAGTAACGTAATCCACTAACTTCAGATTTCTTAGTAATTAACAAAAACATGTCTTGGTCAAGAAAATTGTTGACAATGTCCAAAATTTAAGTACAATCAAGTTTGCATTAATAAGCACTAAATAATAGTTAGGCAATGAATTCAGTCCGTGTAGAGTAGCAATGGAGAAAAGATAATCCCACAGTTTACAAACAAAAGACAAACGCACGCGCAAGTTATACTATTATTATGAGCCCGTAGTGTCCCACTGCAAGGCAAGCGCCTCCCTTCCTTTTTTTCCACCTCAATCTACCTCAACCTGAGTCCAATCCTTTATGTGGAGTCCAGAATGTCCCGCCATTTCCTTTTGGGTCTACCGCGTCGCCGGTTCTTGATGCATGCGGAAGTTGCGAGTACAAATGTCAAACGTAAAAAAATGGCGGATGTCGAGTGATTGTTGAGCCTGTCGTGTCGTTTCGTTGCGTTGTTACAAGAAAAAGTTAATAATATTTCATAGAATTCGAATAGTTAACAAAACATTTATTTTTATTATGATCATGGTAATGAATATTCATTTTACAGTCCGAATAATTTTAAACATAATATATCTCTGATAGAACATTTATATTTTAGTTTTACAGGAAAAGAAAAGTTTATTCGAAATGGCGCGCTATCTCGATACATTGGAAACGCAGAACAATTATAATTTATGTTGAAATATGTATTCTGAAGTTGTTTGAAAATATAAATAGTTTTGGAATGTTTATTATTTAATTTTAATTATTTATTACTAGGTGTCTATTGTACATGCCACTGAGTAACAAGGCAGAAACTAGCAATGTCTTTTATGGGAAAAAGCTAGTTGACTTTCCTTGATATGGGTTATTTTAAACATACATACACATGAAAAAGTGGTATAAACAAGTATTTTAGCACAAATAATAATACATAAACATGTATTATTTTACGGGAAATTATAAAACGATCGAATAAAAAAATAACTTAGCGACTGATGATGAGATACTGTTTTAATAACTTGAGCGGTATGAATTTGAGTAAGCGAAAAATTAACTAAACTAACGACGAATATTGATTAATAATAAAATCCAGAACGAGCTTACAAAAAGTGGGTTGTGATTAATCCATTTCAGATATTAAAATTCTACCCGTGCGACTAAATTACTAAGTGAGCGACTAGAAATACAGAGAGGGCAGCTTCAATATTAAGATAGAGACGATTTTTCCAATTGAGGTTTTAACATTTTGCTCGCATCACTCGCTCTTGCGCACCAAATAAAACATATTTGGTGCGCAAGAGCGAGTGATGCGAGCTCGGGATTTGGGGCACCCCGACTTGGACAGGTTAGGGTAGAAGGAGATGGCGGGGTCAAGTGAGCGAGCGAAGCGAGCGAACAGACCCCGGCATCCCCTTCGTGGTTATTTTTTTTTAAACCACCCAGAAATATCATTTGCCAAATATTTAAAAAAATGCAGGACGTAACGTTGACACTCAAACAAATATTAGGTCGCTCAAATATTATAAAGCTTCTCATTTATTAATGTTTGTAAGTTGCTGTTCTGTTGATTTCTCGTCACTCGCAGTCAGTCGCTCACTTAGTAATACTATACCGTAAATTAATTATTTTTGTCACTTAAAACTTTTATTTACAGTCACTCGTTTAAATACTACCCTTATTTTACTACTTCAAACTATACTTATAATCAACCCTAGAATATAACTAATGCCACACGCCTATTAAACTCTTTACACAACAAAGAGGGAACGTTTAAATATAGCTGTTCAGAAAATCAAATTGGGGTGATTAAACAATAATTTATAAAAAAAACTTAAGTCGCATATTTACAGTCACTATTTTTAATTTCTTCAATTTTCAACTTTACGAAGCGAGCGGTGCCGCGATAAAAGTACTCTGTGGTGCCGCGGCAGCGCCCGGCGAATGTCAGAAACGACTAGATTACATAGAAAGAATATGCAAAAAAAAGGCTAAGTACCCGAAACTAAACTAGTTAGACGTTTTGCGTAAAATGTGTTATTCCGACTGAAATATTTGACTTCATAAAAATTGGTAAAAGTACTAATTGGTAAATAAGTTATTGTTTAAATGTTCTCTTGCCAAACATTGGGTTTGCGTTACAATTAATTGTGAAGACATTTTTTGCTAAGTAATAATTTGGCAAATGAAATTATGCAGAGAATTGTTTGGGAAGTGATAATTTGTCAATTTCTTTTCAATGAAACATAGGTAACCCTTTTTAGAGAACTTTTCAACGACACAAACTTTATGAGAAACTTAATAATATAATAATAATAATAATAATCACGTGTGTCGGGCATGTCACCGTCCGGGTGAGTCCATCAGACATATTATCTCTGGTTGTTCTCGTCTGGCTAACGGCGAGTACTTGCACAGGCATAACCAAGTGGCTAGGATTATTCACCAGCAACTTGCTTTGAAATACAAACTTGTGGATTCTGAGGTACCGTATTACAAGTATGTGCCCGACCCAGTTCTCGGAAATGACCATGTCACGTTGTACTGGGATCGGTCTATCATCACTGATAGGACTATCATAGCTAACAAGCCCGATATAGTGGTGATAGACCGATTAGCGCGCCGCACAATGATAATCGATGTTACCATTCCACATGACGAGAACCTCGTGAAAGCTGAGAAAGAGAAACAAATCAAGTATCTTGACTTAGCACACGAGGTTGTCGACATGTGGAATGTGGACTCGGCTGTCATTGTGCCGATAGTCGTTACGGCCAATGGCTTGATAGCCAAAAGCTTCGACGACCACCTGTCGAAGCTGGCGTTACGCAGTTGGGTAAAGGGCCTGATACAGAAGGCAGTACTCCTCGATACGGCTCGTATTGTGAGGAGGTTCCTTTCTCTGGAGCCCTAACCACCGGTAGCTTGGACCTCGCTCCCGACACCGGCGGACTACTATTTTTTATATTTTTAAATGTTTTTTTTTTTGTTTTTATAGAAATATTTAAAAATGTAAAATATATGTGTATGCCAATAAATAAAGAGAATAATAATAATCACTTTATTATCAGGCAACTAAGGCCCATAGATAAAATACACACAGCTAAATTAAACAATAATATAATAAACTAATACATCATTATTAATAAAACTAATGGTAATCGACCTAGGCAAGCCATGAAGATTTTGTAATCTTCATGACTTGCCTAGCCTGTTTCTCAATCACGTTGGGGTAAGTTTCTAGTCGAACTGGATACAGCTAAATACCAGCATAGAATGGTTGACAAACTTTCAGGCAATTAATGACAGCAATCACCCTTTGTTATGTGACTCTGCATGAAGGGATATATTTGGTAGTATTGTGTATGATGAACTAAGTACATACATAACCAATGCACAATTATACAGTCAATTTATACCCAAGCAGTATAAATTGAGTGGTGTATACCTTCCCGGAAACAACGACAGACTCGTTCAATTTACATTAAAATTGACTGTCATTTGAATTTGTACGCAATTCCTGAAGCTTCAGTACTTATTATCGATTGTGTCAAATCTTATCTGCGTTGTATAGAAAGACGTGACAGCGAAGATTCGTGCTGTATTCTGTAACACGGTATGACATTAAATTCTAGAGACAAGACGAATTTGTGTTCTTTGAAGCGTTCCTGTCATCAACATTTAAAGTCGTAAAGAATTTTTATTGTTTGTGACATTTATGAAATTTACTTGTCCTTAACGTCAATGTTTGGATAAGCCACAGATAAGTTGAAAAGCCTCTACGTTATCCAAAGTCAAGAAGTGAAAATCTATAACATCACTAGGGAATGACTTTCACCTGAACATTAAAAAAACACGTGAATGGAGAATGTCAGAATAGGTACAGTCAGGGAGGGTAACTAATATGAAATCAAAAGTTTCCGTGACATACGCCCGCTTTGTAAGGTCACACCTTACCCTCCCTGACTGTACCTATTCTGACATTCCCCATTCACGTGCCCTTACGACCTGCATTTTTTAATGAATGGGAAATCATCAAATGACTCCTCCCGCTCTGGGTGAAGCGAGAGGGAGTGTCAGACTCTTACTGACTAAAACCCATCCGAGCTTAGCACGTAGTGCCTTTTGTTTTCCAGGGCCGCGGTAACTCTTTCGAACAAAATCCGTAACCCTGTCAGGCTCTGGCCCTAACGAGCCCCGTCTACTATGCTGACATCTCTTTGACGCACGCGTGGAACACAACGCGCCGTCGACCCGGGCCTGGCTTTGATCGGACGGCGAGCCACCCAACGCTCGCCATCCGCAGGACCGTGCCTACGGTGGGCCGGGAATCGCCCTGCGAATCCCGACGCCCGGTGCAAAGTCAAAGTCAAAGTCAAGTCGCCGCCGCCGATTGCCTCGACCTACGACCAGCATTGCACGTCATTCAGAGCCAAATCATAAACAAAACTGAGCAACAACATCACAAAACGAACACAGCGACTGTGCCGCTAAAACCCTCTTGACTCATTCTTTTTGTTTCTGTGCAGAACTAATCCGTTTCTGCAAGCCTGTGAAGAGGTCCAATCAATATATTATAAAAAAATAACTTGTCCATAAGATTGTCTTAATTTCTCTGCCAAACTTTCTGCCCGTATTCATTCAGCTCTGTCCATTCCATTAACAAATACAAATTCGTTTATTTTAAATAGACCAGTTACAGGCACTTTTGAATTGTCAAGATCTGACAGTCAAATAAATAAAGCTAGTTCTGCCGCGCTAGCGACAGGAGCAGCAAGTTGTTCTGCAGCACAACACTCACCGACCCTATCTCCAGTGCGGCAGTTGCACGTTCCAAAGAGTAGATCCTATGGAGAAGAACGTGCAAACTCCATGGACACTCTTCAAATCAGTGTTTACAAAATCATGGTTACATTCGTTTTGAAATATGAAATGCTTTGTGTACACTTAAACTTTTGAAAATGGAATGCTATTGATTGGTTGAAGCTTTAATAAACGACCGGCGATGCGCCACCGGTACATATAACATCCTTACCATGAAATTGCGAATACTTTCATTGCGCATGCAGCTAAGGAGTGGAGTTCCCTGTGGCAGTCTGTGTTTCCTTAATTCCTGATAGTTTCTAGGAAATCTTGCTATTTCGTCGACGACATCATCGTATTACATCAGGTGAGCTTGTAGTGAAATGCGAGCCTATCAATAATTCTAACTATTAATCTGACAGTGACTTCGTTCGTTCTTAGCGCTTTTACGCCTAAATAGTTTTTTTTTTAACGTGGTTACAGTTGGGCTACTTTCTTTGCGAAAATCTAGTTTAATAACACAAAAAAAACGAGTAAATAAAGATATTACGATTTTATTTTATGACAGTACTATCTGATAAAAAAAAAATCAGCAAAGAGTTTTACTACCATACCTCCTGAGGTAAATATTCACGTCCAATTCAAGCATAATTGACAGGCTTTACATAACGTAATCGCTTATTTATGTAAATCAAGAGATATCGGTAATCCCAACTCGATGTTCTGTCAGATTTATTGAGCTGACACAATTTATATTGGGGTATATTTTATTTTTAATTTTGTAACTGGTTGTAAATACAGTTAGTAGTGACGGACAATATAAAAGCTTTCAGAACGGTATCATGATGTTTTTTGAGTCACCAAAAATAGGGTATTTGACTGAATTTTTAAAGCATTTCTAAAAACCAAAAGAAAAGTAAAGACGATAAAAAAAACTGAAAAAAGAACGAAGTTAAGAGCGATTAAAAATCTATAATACACAAGATCGCACTAATAGCGTGTGAGGTCACACGCAAGTATGGATAAGCGCCATTCAGTACAAACGACATTGTGTGATACAAGGATAAAATAAGACTAATTATTATTTTGGTATCTTCTTTCAAAAAAGTATAAGATATGAATTCATACTCTATCCCACTGATGTTTGCCAGCTTAAAGTCTTTGATAACTTTGTAGTTTGACAATCAAAACTCAGGACTCCAATAAATAATAAAAATAAATTAAAATATCGAAAGATTTTTTTTGACTTGAGATTTGACGAAATACATTGGGCTACATCCGAAAGATACACACAGAAGTGATCCAAAGCGTTAACCTATATTCCATTACAATAATAATTCTGCAATACCCATATTTGGTAAGTCAAATTGCTTTCAATATTGCAGCTCCTAGAAAACAATGGTCCATGGTTCTGACATTTTATTGCCAGCCATATTGTTCCACCAGTCGTTCCGCGTTCCTAGTTTGAATCGGCTCGCGTCACAGCTCTTACCAAATTGATCGTAAATAGAAAATGTTTGCCCGTACAGGCTATTCCAGCTGTGTCTGCCCTATTTTATTTAAAATTATGCCAATCGGCGAATATTCTATCAACAATAAAACTGAATTATTGTAACTTGTCTAGAGTCTAAGAGGTCGCATCTGCATTTATTTGTGCAGTTGCCTGCTTTCTATTTCGATGCACCCTTAGCTCCATTGACGCAAATGATGAGCAAAACTACTTGTTTCTACAATGAGTAATAAAAATAAATAAATCGGACTGTTAGGAGGTTCGTCTCTCTGGAGCCCTGACCGCTCCGGTAGTTTGGACCCTGTTTCCGATGTTTTTTAAAAAAATTGTTATAAATATTTAAAAATGTAATTTATATTTATTGCATGTATTTTTAATGAATAAACGGAAAATAAATCAAAAGAAATACATACCACTCATAAAGTTGTATATCAGCGGATTGACTGCCGAGTTGGCGTAGCACATGACGTGGCTGATCAGCGCTATGCAGGTCATGACGTCACTCTGTTGCACATCGTATGCCACCCTGGGGATGAAGAAGTAGTGGTTATAAGGAGTTTAAGCAATTGTATTGGTGCTATTTCGTTAAACCCTTACCGTGTAAACTTAGGTGAGCTGTCTATCAATACAAATAGGACAGATTTTCAGCCAGTCTATTTAAAAATTAATGGACTGGCATTAAAATTTCAAAGTGATTTTTCCTACCATCTTTAGCTTTATATTGACCGCTCAGTTCAAGCCTAAGTTGGAAGTCAATCAAGTTTTCATGGTGAGATGTTCGCAGAATAGACCAGCTGTACCTATTAATTTCAGGAAGCAGCAGTTCATAAAACAGCCCGTCTGTTCTTGGGTGGCTTGAAGTGAACTGTCATTACATTATGATTGGACGTATTGACAGCTGACTCCGTGTCCACCTTATGTTTGTGATATTTTATAGAATAACATTACTATTCGTAGAATGATTCCGAGAGGTAATTGAGCACTAAATGTTTGGCAAAAACATTGCGACATTTCCATTTAGGTACACCCTGTGAGGTTTCCATAATTACTGTCTCTTCTTGCAAATGATTACGATCCGAATCATAATGTTCGGTGGTTCTTTAAAATAACAAACTTTCTTTTTTAAAAAAAAAAAACAAATGTTGCCCCACACTAGGATTTTCTCCTGTATCGTGGGTGCGTTTACAAACATATAAATTCACATACACAAACAGCCAGACCCGGAACAACTATCTGTAGGCCATACAAATATTTGTTCCGTGCGGGAATCGAACCTGCGACACGTAGCGCAGCAGTCAATCGCTCAACCACTGCGCTAACTGTGTCATCAAATAAACTGTATAAGTTATTTTATTCCGGATTATTTTTAGATCTTCCAAAAGACGTTTGGATCATATATCACCAATTTTCCGCTTTTTCGCCCGGGCGAATAATTCTGTCAAACACGTGCAAGCTGCATACTTTTTCTCGAAAAGTCCAAGTAGTATTTTGAGTGAAGATAGAAATCAAGAAGTAATTTTAAATCTGTGATCCTAGACTGAAACGACGGCGTACTAGTAATAGAATCATGGAGAAAAAACCGAGAATGGAACAAGAAAACATACATTCATCATGTTAATTGGGGTAGGCGCAACACGCCTACCCCAATTAACATGATGGATAATATATTTTTTTAAGTCCGATATTCTTTCTCCATGTTTAGATCCGGTTTGATGGTTTTTGAAATACTGAAGCATTATAATCATTTAAGTCATTTTCAAAATTGGTCCTTTAATGAGGAAAATTACAGCGAAAAGTTTTGTTAACTTTTTTGTTAATGTTTGCTCTCTCGCAATCCCTTAAAGCAAAGAAATAAATATTTATTACCTAAACACCAAATATCTAACAAGATATTAATTAATAAAATGTTCCTTAAGAACAGGATGAACTAAAGCGAATTAATTAAAACTGACAAAAATTGTCAAAGGATGAAATAATACCCTTGAAGGAACATTGTTCTAAAATATGACTTTAAATATTTCTTTCCGCCTCTCAGAGAATAAAGAATTTATAAGTAAGCGGTTGCCAAGGGTGGGTCCTTTGAAAGTGATAAAGCGATTTCGACAACCTGATTCCGGAAATTTTAGAATAAAGACATGTCTGCTTCGGAGTTTCCCGAAAAATAAAGATTGAATAATGACAAATACTTTAAGACAGGGAAGGCGAACCTTTTTTTGTTTCCTAATTTAAAAATGGAACTAAATAAAATTGGATTGCATTTCGATATCTATCTACAGGTGTTCCAGAAGTGCGTGGACATAATATTTAAGGGTGATGTTTTGTATCTGCTTACTTAAAAAATACTTTTTCACAAAAAAAAAGAAACCGACTTCCAAAAAACACTACAAAGTTCAGAATAACTTTAATTTCGGTAGTTGGTGTTTTTGGTTGCTAATTCGTTATTTGACACCGACTTTCGAAATTAAAGTTATTTTGAACTTTGTAGTGTTTTTTGGAAGTCGGTTTCTTTTTTTTTTGTGAAAAAGTTTTTAATTTTTCACTTTTTAGTGGTACCACACACACCTAACAACATCACTGGAAAGTCACAGGAAAGCAAAAATACGCAATTTCGTATACATGGATGATTTTTCCACATATTTTTTCCAGCTTTTTGGATTTTAATTTTTATCAAAATTCAGGTTCAGTTCTTTGTAAAATCCAAACAAC
Organism: Melanchra persicariae; assembly: GCA_947386135.1. Lineage (NCBI taxonomy): Eukaryota > Metazoa > Arthropoda > Insecta > Lepidoptera > Noctuidae > Melanchra > Melanchra persicariae. The sequence goes on along the minus strand of OX376645.1, from coordinate 15,524,470 downwards.
TGAACCGATTTTGATAAAATTTAAATTTTTCCAACAAAAAAAGAATTTTTCAAATCGGTTGGCAAGCGACGGAGTTATGCGCGAACAAACATCCGCATTGAGAACCTCCTCATTTTTAAGAAGTCGGTTAAAAAAAACACCAGCAATTTTTCCTGGTCGGGTTTTTTTAAAAACGTCAATTTTTAATTTTATTTTGGTATTGTTTCTTTAATCTATGTATTTAACTAACTAAAGTAACTAATTAAATATCATCACGCTTTTCTGGAACACCGTATAAAATAAAAGGTAAACTGACTGACTATTGGGACTAATTAAGAACGTGAAATTTTTTTATGAGCGATTTTCGGAAATTCAACCATTAAGATGGTGGAAAAAGGTAAAATAGTTTGTACTAAATCTACGCAGACGAAGCCGCAGGCGGAGTGCTAGTCGCACTATATTTTTTCAATACATTAGCACGTAATGTGCCCACTGCAGATGAACACTGATATTCTCTCACAGAGTGAGAAGTGGGCTGTAAATCAACACGACACGTGAGTTCGTTGAATGACAGTGTAAGTCGCTGGACACACAGAAAAGACGTAAGACGAGGACGGGGCGCGGACATGGCACAGACGGGGCGTTGTCGTGACTTTTTAAAACATATAGAAAAGACGAGGCACGGACGTAACGTGGTTTATAATTGTGGTGGTGTAATTGTGTGTGACAGCGACGCGCGAGCCCCAGCACCCGTGCCCGCCTGCCTAAACCCCTGTTCTCACCCGTCCCTCGTCTGCTCGCGCCTGTGCCCTGTCCTTTTTGTATGTTTTACAATAGGGCGCAGACGAGTAAGCGTCGTGTCCGGCCCTGTCCTTTCTATTTGTTTTGCATTGCGACGCTTCTATACATTTTGTAAGAAAGAGACGCGGAAGAGACATATGTCCGCGTCCTGTCCTCGTCTTACGTATTTTCTGTGTCCAGCTCCTAATATAGTGAGATTCAGTGAGTTGAATGAGAGTGTGTTTGTGTTAGACTGCAAACGTGTACGGAAATTGCCTTTAAGATTTAAACAAAAATTCTAATCACCGAATTTCCATCACGTTGGCCGGTCTCAACGGAGATTAGCCAAGTAGGTACGCGGTAATAATTATAGTGCACGAGTTTAAGGTCAAACACAGTTTCGTTGTTCCTTTATAATATTGATGGGACGGCAATATGATACGACCGGGGAGAGAACAGGCGCTAGACCAACAGCTTTACATGCTTTCTGACACACTTCTGGGGTGTCACACGACCAACTGTCGGGTTGCTATTGAGAAATTCCTACTGTAAAAATCCGAAGAATTGAACCCTGGAACCTTACGCTCAGCATTCGCACTTAAAATCACGAGACAAACGAGACAGTAAAATGATTTGTCAATATATGTTTATAAAACAATCAAGTATTTCAGAAACCCCATTGATCCAGTGGAGCAGTTTTGGGAATTAAAAAAAAACTTAATGGTAAAAAAATGTTGAACACATTTAGTTATGTAGGTATTCTTTTTTAAACTGACTGAGTCGCTGAGTGACTGACAGACAACGTACAGCCGAAATTGTTGGTCGTAGAAAGCTGAAGTTGGCATATAGGTTCCTTGAGGATTGTAGGGGAGCACTAAGGAAGGATTTCCCGAAATTCTTACGGGAACGGGAAAAACGGGATATGCACGTACGAAGTTTAATAACAAACCCAAAGCATTTATTTCAATTAAACCATTTGAATTGTCAAGGTTGGTCAGTCAGAGTTGAAGCTATTTGCACGATCGCGTAAATCTTAAGTAGAAAAGCGTGCAAGAAACTCTATGGACACTTTTTCAAATCAAGTTACTAAGTTGTGGTTACATTGTTCTTGTTAAAATTATCCATGTTATTGGAGACTGACGTAGATAGACGTGCACTACACAAGCGTCCGGAGTAAAAAAGGAACAATTCAAAGTACTAAGAATTAAAACAATGCGTGGCAGCCGAGAGATGACCAGTCTCTGCTGACGGAGCCAAATGATGAATGAAACACAAACGCTACCATCAGCGAGACTTTTGAGTGAGCAAAAACTAGTGGCCTATAATTGGAAGAAACGCCAACTTTACTTAACAGTTACTCTTACTCTTACCTATGTACTTGCAAATGATAATAATGTATTCCTTAGTTCCAGCAAATTCTCCAAGACAATAAGTATCAGCAAATATCTGCACAATTGAACTAAATATTTACTATCGCGAAGTAAAATAGACTTGAAATTGGCACAATAAATGGGTATCGTTTAATTTTCCTGGCCTGTTTCTTAGAACCTGAATTGAATATAAATTGTCCTGTTGAGAGGTTTCCCTTGATCGTTTGTAACTTTAGACTTTAGTTAATGGATAATATTTCATCTAGTTTTTGGATTAAAGTTTTTGTCAAGTTTATGTTGTAAACTCCTACAAAATCTTCATCATCATGATATGAGCCGAAACACGTCCACTGCTGGACATAGGCCTCCTCCAAGTGTCGCCACAACAACCGGTCCTGTGCGTATCGTATTCATCGGCTACCCGCAAACCTCACCAGGTCATCGGTCCACCTTGTGGGAGGCCTTCCTACGCTGTTTTCCAGAACTTTTCATCCCCATCGACCATCTGTTCTGCGAGCAATGTGCCCTGCCCACTGCCTTCAATTTGGCGATCCTTCGGGCTATGTCGGTAACCTTGGTTCTCTTGCGGATATCATCATTCCTGATTCGATCAAGCAAGGAAACAAAAATGTTGTGAAATAACAGACAAAAGCAATATTTTGACTATGTCAACGTACTGCAAAATTGGTTGGTATAGTATATAGAATATAGATGACCTGATGATATCGACTTTTTACAAGGCGAGCTCACGTCTCTAGGTAATGATAATGAAAAACAAACTTTAACATCAAGTAAAATAACGTTTTTGCAACATTACATCGTTATATTTATTTAAATCTTAACATAATTATGTGCTCGTAGACGTAGGTTTCTATCAGGAATCGCCTTCTCAACAGTTCCTGTGGTACTGGTATTCAGTAGAATTTTCGCAACAGCATTTATTCCCCTGCCTTTCCCTTATTGCCTTTTACCATCTTTTGGTTTTGCAGGGTGTTTCAGAATTGCATGGCTAAATTTAAAGGTAACATTCTGTATCTGATATAGTGTAAAGAAAAGTTACAAAAAACTTGCTGTGACTAACAAGTTCCAATAAAATCACTTCATGCAGTCTGATGCAGTTATGCATCAGACTGCAGGAAGTGTTGCAGATGCAGTTGTTGGCATCAAATCTATGATTGAAGTACACTGTGATACATAGAACTGCTTGAAAAGGTTTTTTTTAATAAAAAAGCAAGCATTGAATCTTACCTCAAAACAGACAGCAGATGTACAGGAAAGTAACAGACAGCGAACATGACGACCACCGCCACTAGCATCTTGGCAGCCTTTCGCCTGGATCTCAGCTGACCCTCAGTTGACGCGTTCGTATGTATTGAAGGCGTGGTGCGCCGGTTAGCAGCCAGCCCTAGGCACAGAAATGAGAAGACTGATAGAAATATTAGACTGTTTTCTGAGGATGGCAAAGGGCATTGGTTGGATGTAGAAAGGAAGTTAGAAAGCTTGGCAATTTTGGTTACGCTACAAGACTTCATAATTTGCGTTGGTGTTAATAGACAAACTGACAGTCTTTCAGCGATAACAAATATCAAACGGTCAAAATTTTGGAGCTCATGACGTTTTGGGTGCGCTTGTGAATTAATTTTGAATTTTTGACCAATCGGTGCTGCTGTGCTGGTAATGTCACTTTGTCTACTGTTACAAAGTGACATTGTATCACTACTGATACAATGTCACTTTGTAACAGTAACGGTACTACTACCGATTGGCTCTAGAGCATCTTTGGCTGATCTAGAGTACTAAGCTTAATTACAATAAAATTAATAAAAGACGAGGTTATATTGTCTTTTGTTTTGTATGGTTTTGTTGAAACCTTTTGTGGAATTATTTAAAGGTGTCGTAAAAAAATACCAATACATATTATTTTAAGAAGGTAAGTGTAGCATCTTATGGCAATTAAAGACACGTGCAAAAACTGGCTAATATGATAAAACTCCCTCCATTTAATCCAGCAAAAGCAAATAGTCAATAGAAAAAGAAGAAAGAAATACAATAGAACAGTACTCACAATTTTTGCAGTTGTTATGTCCTTGAGGTGTTGAGCACAGCGTATGTGACTCCGTGTGGCCTGGGATGTTGTCTGATCTCCAGAGCACTCTGACGATCTGGCAGTACGCTATCATCATCAGGAACAGTGGAAATCTGGACACAAAACATTGTTGAAGTTTAAAAAGAAAAGAAATGGGAAGAATTTCTGTTTGCAACTTTTTTTTTGAGAGTAAAACTTTTTGGCTTATGGTTAGGGTCTGTTTGGGTTGACCGTAATAAGTAGCTTTCTTTAAATATCTATAATTAAGAATATCCATTTAAGTGCGTACGGTGCATTCTGGATGGCCTTCCTTACTGACTAGTGTCTCTGCACCAATTTATTTTTATATGTCAAACAAAAGTGCTCTATGATGCTGGAGGGTTTTAGGGTTCCGTTCGTTTGAATGTAAAAACGGAACCTTTATCGGCTTTCTCGCACTTGAACAGGATTTTAAATTCAAACCCAATGAGGTATTTACTTTTGAAGCATTCGCAAAAAATTTTAAGTAGGAAACCTACATATTTTAACGTCCCTCTAGCAAAAAGAATTGAAATGTACTTGTGCAAAAGGAATCGAAGGCTACTGGAAAGCAGCCTTTGATGTTCCGTTATAGATTTTGAAATTTAAAACCAAGAGCAGCTTTAAAACTGGAGCTTTTTTAAAGGCGACTTCTATGTCGGGAAAATTAAAAAAGCAAATGCGTCGTGAAATCCACTCTACATTCGTATCAGACTATACAAAGTTTAACCCCCTGAAATGGATTATTTGTACTCATTATGAACCACTATAACTATTCTGGAACACAAGTCTCCACACAGTGGATGTGAAATGTCTTCGAATTTTTGGTTCTAAGATATTCCGATTTCCTCACGATGTTTTCTTGACTCCGTATCAAAACGTCCTATTCTCAAAACGTCTTATTAGCAAAACGTTCTTTTCGTAAATCGTCCAAGTAGCAGAACGTCTATTCTCAAATTATCGTTAACTTAAGAGCGTTTACGCGGTACGGCTTTTCAACAAAACAAACTTTCAAATCCTTGTTTTTTGAAATGAATGAACTGATTTTAATGAAATTTTGTATGCATACGCTAGATATCCAGGTCTTAATAGTTATCAGAAAACATTTTTGAAAAAGATTTTGGAGGGAGAGAGAGCGATTTTAAGTTTTCTATAGAAAGTGATAAATCACTAGATATATCCTTCCCCCTGAACTCTTTTCTCTTTTTTTTTTCGGTTTATTAATTTCGAAAAATAAGGATTTGAAGGTTTGTATGAAAAGCCGTACCGCGTAAACGCTCTTAACGTTTTGCTAATAGGACGATTTGCGAATAGAAGTTTTGATACGTTGGTTTACCCTTTTGAGACCACTGGGTCTGAGTCCCAAACCCGAACTAAGAACAACTGTCAAATCCTGTTGTCATTCATTCTCAGTTCGGGTTCAGGACTAATCGTAAGTCTGTAGGTGATACGGAGTAGAAAACGCCCGACACTATGGCCGAAACTGGGGGTCTACTCTCTAAGCCCGAAGTCCGTACTTCGGGCTTAGAGAGTAGACCCCCTGTAGTTTTAAGGTTAAACGTGAACCTCAACAACCTCAGAACAATCTCAACAGATAGAAAGCAATGATGTGCACGCTTGCCTAGAAGTAACCTATTCTATTTAGACTTAAAGAAGTTTTCCTATGGATGGGGAATCATCAAATTACTTCTTCTTTTTAAGATTTACTACGTCTCCGCTGCAACCTTATTAAGGGAGTCGTCGTTGGAGAAGTTTTTTATTGAAATATTCGCAATCTAGAATGACAGCGTGTCGCGGCCGCCATCTTGAAATTTGATTTGTTCTCTCTCTCTCGTTTTAAAAATAGAACACCCAATTTGCCACGCATTTTTATGGATTTTGTTTTTTGTTTTAATCATGTTGGCCATTCTTTTTAATAAGAAGGTAATATTAATTTGGAGTTAGTTTATTTTCTTTGTTTAAAATATATTTTTGTACTTAAACAATTAACTGAGGATAGGCGGCGCCGCCGAGGTCGACCCAGGAAAAGGTGGCGAGACGACATAGACGCCTATTGCGAGGGTTGGTCTGAGGTGGCTCGGGACAAAAAGATCTGGAAGGAGTTGGGGGAGGCCTTGTTGCCCAGCAGTGGGACAGAATAGGCTAACTAAACAAAAAAAACAATTAATTTCTTCAAGAAAATGACATCTCTTCTTTTTTTTGTTTTGTGTGACTGCCGAGCATGGGGTTTTGGGTTTAATCCTGGGTCGGAAACGGAAATTACTATTTCTGTTCTGGGCGGAGCGGGAGGGAGTGTCATACTCTTACTGACTAAAACCCATCAGTGTTCCTTCTTATGCACTTTGCGTTCCAGGCCCACGGTGACACTTTCGAACAAATTCCGCAACCCTTAAACGCAGGCTTAAAGACCTTATGGTCATAGCTTTGCGCATATGGGTGGGATGTTCACCCAAAATAAATCCGTCTAGATTTGAACTAAAACTCGGGTTGTGGTTGGTACACCACTGCTTTCTAAGGCTATCAATATTTGTCTTAGTAAATTACCAAAACCAAAGCACTCACGTGTATAAAAACAATGCTTTCACGATATGCCATTTGAGATCACTTTCGTCTGACCAGGTCGAGGTGCACTGCATGAAATACTGCACGTTGAACCGAAGCTGTATCTTGCTCTGCACTTGGAGGACCACGAACTCTGGTATATCTGTTTAAGAAAGTCAAAGTTAGGTACTACGTAGTCAGATAGTCGTTTGTTACATGCATTAGCAGATTGGCAGGATGCCAATCTGCTAATGCATGTAACAAACGACTATTTCACACCAAGAGTTCCAAAATAAACGCAACCCCGTTGCAAATGGTATACGCATTTGTTTTAATTTTCAGTAGATTTACTGTGCAAAATTCTTGTCGATCCAAACTTAGTGACGTCTGTGATGTCTACTTTTTGCTTCACAGTAACCCCATCCCTGATCCCCGCTGTCGCATAAAGTTGCTAATACACAGTGACTACGGAGTCTCCGAAGCCGGTTCCACCTGTATTAAACTATTGATTGGTACTTGCTCCTAATCGTGAAAAGAACGACTCCCTGAGCTTTTCAGCGAGCATACTAGTCGCACTTCACCACTAGGGTAGATTATGCATGTCTCGAAAGTTGTTATATAAATAATACTCTAGAGTGTAGATGATAGACTTGGACTTTTTAGATTTATAAGGCTACAAACAAGGCGAAAGATAAATAAAACTGAAAGTGTGCAGAAACAAGAAAATGGTTAATGGAAACTTTTTTATTATTTCCTTTGTCATTTTCAAAGACACCGGCTGCAAGAGAGAGGTGACGTCATAAGCACATTGCTGCGGCAAATCACAAAATATCTAGTAAACTACGTTGGTTCTATGAAATTTAAGTAAGGACTTTATTCGTGATATTTAACACAAATAAAAAAAAATTGTAGGCTTAAAAACTTAAAATATATACAATTTTATAATTAAAATGGGAGAAATGGATTCTTTGACAGAAATAAAGGCCAATCCTACAGACACGTGGAAAGTAACTTGCTATGTGATGGCTTGAGGAACTAGGCGTACACACGATTGTTATGATTACACCATAGAAATCATTATCCCAAACTTGAACATTCAATATTTTTTCATTCGATTTTGCATCTAAGAAAACCGGAATAAAATCAATTCAATATTGTTTCAAAATATGTTCATGAACTACCTACATATGTTTTGCTACAATTTTATGTTCCTAACAATGGTCTCCACTGTTTCCCAATAGACACGTAAAAAGCAAAACAAACTGACGACATAATATTAAATTAAGGGTTATACTATCCTCAACCACCCACATTTCACTGATATTTCAAATGAAATTACTGTTCTTAGTGACGCGGATCATATGATTACCCAAAGGTCAATTCTGTAAATGTAAAAGCAGATTTTGATGCAGTTTAAACTGACCTGTTTAGTCAACCGCATCGTCTGTTAATTTTGTTTTGAGGCGACCGAGGTTTGAAATATTTTGAGCATAGTTTTGATGGTATATAATGTGGCTTGGTTTGGCTGCTTGTAACCACAGTATGTTTAGCTTAGGTATAGAAATACGCAAGCTCTACAAAGGTTGATTATTTAATCTACATTTCACCACTTATGTATTTTTGTGACCATTTTAAATAATTAGTGAGCTTTTTAACCGGGCACAGATTAAGTCAACAGGCTAATACTGTAAATATTCTCGTGATAAAACTTTTACAGACGCGAGTACAAACCCAGGACCAATGGGCTAAATAATATCTACAACTTCCTTCTTATGATAAAGTCCTACTCCTTAATTCCTCATGGAATTTATACAAACTCAACAGTCTTTAATTATTTGATATTAATGGATAATGGTTTATTGTAGAATGGTTTATTATTATTTTTATAGGTTTTAAATGGTAGTTTACAAGACAGTGAAAAGAAAGGTAGTTTAAAAAAGTGTCTGCTCATAACTATAGTATACATAGTTATGTGCGCATAACTCGACAAAATGTACTGAATAGCTGATATTTTTTTCGCGATGTCGGGGTTGGTCCTACCGTAAAAGTTGTTCATAATGATAAATACAATGACCTCATAAGAGCTATTGAGTTCATTCTCTGGACTTTTAAGCCCCCTCCCCCAAAAGACTAGATCCCTGGATCCGCCAATGACTATACGACTACAGCTCAGCCAATTCCGTCAGGGACTGTGATGTGTTATGTTTCTCATATTTACAAATTGCTTAAATATGGGGCCATAATTTCAAAAAACCTCAAGAGAATTTTAGGTAATATTTAAGATGGTTCTAACGCCCTAGGGATAAGGCTGGATGATCTTACATGAAACATAGCAGTTCTTATCCTTATTAAACCGTGAATATTTAATGAACAAACACGTGGAAAATTCAAAATAAAATGGCAGTTAAAATGGTTTTAAACGTGAAGTAGAAAATTAAGGAATGAATTAATTAGGGAACACGGAGCAAGAGGCTGTGAGACAGAAATGGCATCATTTGGAAATAATTTCGTACTGTTATTAACAAGCAAATGGGGTCGTTATTTTTTAGGGTTTCTTAAGCGTGTCAACGGAAACTCTCTGCAGAGAATGTCTCTAAAAAATGTTATTTTATGGTTTTTATACGACTTATGTTCAGCTGCGGCTTTGTCTGATACGATGATAATGATTATTACAAAACACAGTAAACTTCATGATTTCTAAAAGAAAACGTTGCCACGTGTTTTTTTACAAATCATTATGAACACTTTTACCATTGACTTCTACCTATAGAGTTTTAACAATTTACTAAACAGTCACTAAACAGTTAAAATATTTTTAGTTTAACGCCAAAGCAATTCTGGAAGAAACTTCCCTTTGTGCGTTCAGTGAGTAGCATAGCGTGGCTTGACGCATGAACGCGTATGGAACACGGTATCAAGTGTTAGTGTAAACACAATTATTATTATACTCTTATATTGTTCTACTGCATAGCAAAGACTTTTTCTTCGACTTATTGACTTATCCCGGTCTACAGCAGTCACGTGTCTATCCGAAAACGATCTAGCTCCACTGTGGCTATAGAAAACTTTTGATCATGTTACCAGTACGTAGCGTAGCTTTAAGCAAAGCATCCGTATGGCTTCAACCTAAGTTTTAATTAGGGATCCGGTGTTCCATGTCTTTTTTGACACGGTCGACATTCAATCAGGTCTTTTGAATAATGATGTAAAATGGGCTCTATTTATTTAAGCTATTTGAAAGCTTTTCAATACGGCTCGGAAAATGATTAATGATGGATAGGATAGCGGTTGGGCGTATAATATCGTGTTCGAATTTGAAGAATCGATTTCCGTATTGGTTTTGAAATTCAATTTTCTAGTTGGTATGGTATTCATTCAGAATTTATTGGTTTTGACCATTTTTTAAATTGAGATTGTGTTTTATTGGTTTTGGCCAATAATTATTATTTTAATCCATTTCGCGACCCTTCCGTCTCCTCCTCCTCTTCCTAGTGGTTGTGAGTGGTATAGTTAAGCATTATGATCGACCGATATTTTGATCACTGGGTTGGTACCATTGGAAATCCAAGCCCGACTTTGTGCTCTGCAAACGGCCACTTGCTTAATACATGAGACATTTAGACTGACGCCTATTGGCGAATTGAGGGTATAATTTTGTACCTCTTATAAAGATTTTAATAAAAAAAAATTATGAGCCGATTGAGGCGTAACTTTTTGATCCACATCATTGAACAACGTGAAAAATGACTATAAAAATAATAGTTCAGTAGATACTTACTGAACAACAAAGACAGTAGCCATATGAGAAGTATGGCGGTCTTGGCGCGGCTCGTGGTGGACTTGAACTTGAGAGGGAAGCAGATGGCGTACCAGCGGTCCACGGAGATGAATGTCAGCGTCAGCACCGACACCGTCACTGATACTGACTGCAACAAGAGACAGATAGGTTATGCACTTCTAATATTGAATTTACACGCAAAAAGGTTGCAGGCAAGGCGATGGAATTGCAGGCTTTAAATAGTGTAAGGCATCATCCTAAAAAGTGATCTTCGCGTAAATACGTGATCATCGCGTTAATTTGTTCGGTAAAACCAGAAAGCACCTTTTTTTGGCGTGGTGACGCGATCAGGAGTTGTCGCACTTAAGGACTCGTAGGACAAAATTGGTGCACGAGTTGAAATCCAATTTATTGAGAAGCTCTTTGAAAAATGGTCTCTAATAATACACTTGTAACCTGTATAGAGTTATAACGCAATGCGTGTACATTACGTTGTAACAGACACAAGCGATACGAGTATTAGACCCCTTTTCTGACGAGCCCCCCTAGACAAAAATCTTTTCTGTAGCGTTAACGTCGGACGCTCACGACAAAATGTATGGGAATGACATTAGTTGATGACGTTTCCTTTCCACACCTAATGTCATTCTCATACATTTTGTCGTCAGCGTCTGACGTTAACGCTACAGAAAAGTTGTTTGTCTAGGCACCCTGTAATCTATCTATTTGAAATTTAAATTATAAGTTTTATTATTACTAATTTTAAACCATAATCATTGGATCTGTAAGTATGAAACTTACTGGCACAAATAAAAAAAACATATTATGTATTATAGCGTCCTACGCATTATAAAATCTATTTCTAACCAAAGTATATTAATAGGATATACTTCATTGAAAGTTGTTCGCATACAAAATCGTGGGTGACCTATGTCAACATATTTATCGTGCCCTCTCTATTATCCCTATACAAATATTTGATTTACACTGTTTCGCTTCCGGGTTGGATAATCTGCACCATTTTTGCTCTGGGTTTCGTAAAATAAACGACTAACCAAAACTTTAAGGAAGCTAAATCATAGGTCACATGATTTAGGGAACAAGGAAACATGCTGTCAAAGTGTTTACTGCTGATATAGCATCCAGCCATAGTATAATTTAGCTAGAAAGACTAAAAGCGATATTTTGAGGACTTACAGCGATATTCTGAGGACTAAAAGCGATATTCTGAGGACAAAAAGCGATATTCTGAGGACTAAAAGTGAAATTCTGAGGGAACGAATGTTTTTGACGTATAGTAACGAAACGTTAAATTTCAGTATTACTTTAATACTCGTATCGCACACAATAACGATACTATAACGTTACTAAACGTCAAAACATTCGTGCTGGCCCTCCGCCTTTTTCATTATTTAAGTTGCAAAATGGTTAAAAAAGGTAAGTATAGGTATGACAGGAAAACTTATTATATTTCGATCACAGGGGCCAATATTAAGGGATTTTAGCCAAGTACCTACGCAGGAAATATTATGGTTAACAAGTGTTACTTGATTCTCATAGTCCAAGAGGAAGGCCACACAACACAACCTGGAAGGGATCAGGCACAAGACCAACGGCCTTACATGCTTTCCGAGGCATCAATCTACCAACTTCAGAAATTTGGGCTGCTAATGAAAAGCTCCTTATGGAAAAAAACTCACAACACTATTTTGCCCGACCTGCAAATTGACCTGAGAACCTAGAACTGCTGAGCGTAGGCACTTACTACTCCAGTCAGCTTGCGACCACGAAACCGAACAAAAGGAGGTAGTTTATTTTAATACTTGAAAAATGGTAAAGACGCAGAGAAGAACTGTGATGATCGAACTAATACGGCTTTCCCTGTTGAAAAAGGTGACAAAACTCTGCAGACGGACACACAAACTATGTAGTTCATCATCATCTGCCTAGCCTTTTCCCAACTTTACTGGGGTCGGTTTCCAGTCAAACCGAATTAATATAATATATAAAATATAATATAAAATAAATAATATATAATATATAATGTATAAAATATAATATAATATTTTATTTCCATCAAAGTAGGTACAACAATTTCTTAATCTAATAACAAATTAAATCTTAGTTTAGAGGTTGTACGCTATCACATGGAATTATGAAATTCAGCTGAATACTATTTTACGTGGAGTGGCTGCCTAACAGAGCTCCAAAGAGCAAAGTATCGCAAAAAAAAAATGAGCAATGTTTTTTTCGGTCTTCGAAATAATTTTGCAAAATATTTTTATGTGCACTGTACTGCGGAGTGCGATTACGCACCAGGTGGCAGTGGTGGCCTACGCGAAGTACGATGCGAATAATCGTAGTGAAAATATTGCATTGATCTTTGAAACGGATTGTTTTTTCGTGGTTGGTTTTTATGATTCTAAATAACTCCTTAACTTTCTTGCAGTTGCATTTTTAACGCCTTCTAAAGGTAGTTTGAACTAAATAACTGAACACTTTCAAGCAAACAATATGATATTGCCGACCAAGATTTAACATTTCAACAAAACTGGGTCTAAAGCAAAGCTGTTACTAAAACGGAAATGGCCAATAACGGGAGTCCGGTCGCAAATCGACAACGTTTCAGATGTGCTTTTGAAGGCACTCAATGTACTAATGTGTTTGGACAATGCCGATTGTACTATGTGTGACAGCGCAACTAAAAATGACATCAGTTATATCACAGGGTTATTGTTATTAGGGAGACGCACCGGGCGTCGGGAGTCGCTGGGCGATTCCCGGCCACCGTAGGTGCGGGTCTGCGGACGGCGAGCGTTGGGTGGCTCGCTGTCCGATTAAAGCCAGACCCAAGCCGACGGCGCGTTGTGTTCCACGCGCGCCTCAAAGAGATGTCAGCATAGGAGTAGGGGCCCGTTAGGGCCAGTGCCTACCAGGGTTGCGGATTTGTTCGAAAGAGTTACCGCGGCCCTGGAACGTAAAAGGCACTAAGAGGAGCATGGGTGGGTTTTAGTCAGTAGAAGTCTGACACTCCCTGCCGCTCAACCCAGAGCGGGAGGGGTCATTTGATGATTTCCCATCCAAAAAAAAAAAAAAAAAAAAAAAAAAAAAAAAAAAAAAAAAAAAAAAAAAAAAAAAGGGTTATTGTTATAAACTATGAATACATAAAATTGTAATGACGATATACATGCACCTGAACCTGGATGAAGGTGGCACAGAACCGTGAGATTGGCACAGGAAAAGAGAGGCCTAAGCCCAGCAGTGGGCAAAGTCGGGCTGTGGATGAAGATTATGATTGTTATACTCCAGCTACAAGCACAGGCATCAGGCTACTGAGAAAAGCGAAGTCACTCAACTCCAGGGTGCATAGTTGCGCTTGTTACCACTAATGAATCATGCATGTGTCCAGCACAGTTGCAATGTGGGCAATCGCAGATTTCTTCTTGCGTCTCCCTCTTCTTTTCTCCTAAGAAGAGTATTTAAACTATGTAAACCTCGAACATTTGAAGAACTAATGATTTGTTATACTAACAAGCAGCTGGTTATTAAATTATCTTTATTACTCATCTGCCTCCGCAGTTAATCTGCGTAATCTAACAACAAGCCCCTAGTGCGACCAGTAGCTGTAACTGAATGAGAGAAATCTTGAGATTTACATAACAATCACGTAGTTAACACTAAATCTAGACTGTGAGCGGTGCCACCACAGATATACATAGCCATAGATAACGCAAGAGCAACTACTTCGCGTGCCAGTTTCGGTGTCCAGCTTACGATTAAAAATCGTAAGCCGCCACTTTCGCGCTCAATTTGCATCGGTGTATGCTAGTCGGACGTCAGTTAGGTGTCAGTTATGTGGTTAGGTCAGTTAGGTGCTACACGTGGCGGCGTCTTTGAATCGATTTGATTTTCCCATCACCTAGTAGTGCTTGTGCTGACGTCATAGTAGGTAGTCAAAAAATGGCTCGTTTGGTTGTCATACAGATCGTGATACTTGCGTTATCATGTCTATCTATTATTGTGGGTACCACAGTCTGCCTCAGTGGGCGATTTGAATGTGACGTCAATTTGTTTGGAAATTTGGAGTGGTTAACGAAATAGTGAAATAATGGTATCTACATAGTAGGTTTTTGTTTGAAATGATTTTGTACCGAACAAAAACAAACGACTGACGGCATTTGGGCATAAAAAGGCATTGGTTTTTTAGTCTAATCACAGATCTTCCAGACAGCTTTTGGATGATTAAAAGAAAAATATATAAGCTTACAACCCTAATCTCTTCAAAGTAAGAGTAAACAGGCTCCTTCTGGGTAAGCTCGCTCCATCGTAGACTTTGTCTCTGTCATCTCTGACTTTGACTAGAGTCAAGAGCAAACCCATCATTAATAAAAAGAATAAAAAATAAAAATAAGTAGGCAGGCCAAGTATTTTTACTTACAGAAAATTTGCCGAATCTAGGAACTTATACTCGTCTATACTGTCACTCATCGCAATACCATAGTATACGCAGCATTCCAAAGTCCAGACAGGTTTCTGGGACTAAAGCTATTTTCCAGACCGTTCACACATTCACATGTTTTATATTGTAAGAAGTACATAAGTATAGGATTGAGATCTTAAGCTATAAGGTTTAGCCACAAGACTTGACCAACTATCTAGTTCACGGCACAAACTTCAGAGGGCCTAGCACGAATATTTTTAACGTTTAATTTTACTAAAATTACAATATCCGTTTTGCATATAATATTTATTATTTTGTATATTCGTATTTTTGTATGATGAAAATGAGTATGTCACATAAAATTAAACCAAAATACTATGGGGATGTAGTTTTTTATTGTAAAAATTCACTTATATTATCGATACTTTTACGTTACTATACGTCAACACTTTCCTGCTAAGCCCTCAGATCCACCACTAACACAACGTTCTTCAGTCGGTATGTGACAGTCCGCTTCAGTGAACATACCAACGACGAGCCTTACGTATTTGAAACGAACAGGAATATGTCTCTAATATAATATATGGGAGGTAAATTGTGAATGTCTTATATTCAGGCTTGGTGCCTCTCGCTCTTGTTCTCGATAATATTAAAAACTAGTGAACGGGTACACTTGAATTTGCGAGGCACTTTCGAGAAGAAAATCTTTCATCTTTACAATCTACTCCTGACAGTAATGAGCAGAATAGGAAAAAAAAATCTACCAAATCGGTCAAGCCATTCGATCAATCTTAATCAAGCCGGCAGACGCAGCGTTGGAATGCCTCATAATAAGGTAGGCTGATGACCTAGTGAAGGCCATGGAAATCTACTGCATGCGAGACGCCTAGCACCGTTCGATGTGTCAACACTTCTATAGTGGACGCATCAGCTCGTATACGTATCAGCTTCAATGCTGATACGTATAGAAGCTGTATTTATGGTAGGTAGTAACTTTGGATTTATTCTCGTCTGAAAACTATTTGAGACCTGAATTAATTTAGTGTTTATTTGGTCTGTAAACTTTTGGGTCCAGTAAAAGTTAAGACAGATATAGCAAAGTCGAAAGTTGGAACAAACCCAATTATTGAATTAAACCTTTTGTTGTCTATTACGATCTAGACTCACCACAGTAAGCAAACTTGGTGATTTGGTGGGTTGTTCAGGATCCTTTAGCGTGATGGCTTTTTCGGTAACAGGTTGGCTACATGGTTTTTGGTTCTCATTGGGGTAAATAACATTGGTTTGTGAAACTTGCCGAGGTTTGTTCTGTGGATGGGTGACCACATTAACATACCGAGACTCCTCCGTGCCTCGGAAAGCACGTTAAGCCGTTGGTCCCGGCTGTCATTTGTAGCTCTTTGGCAGTCGTTACGGATTGTCAGAAGCCAGAAAATCTGACCAGTCTTGCCAAGAAGTACCGTGTTACCCAGTTAATGGGTTGCGGAGGTCTGGTAGGCAGCCGCTCCACGTAAAATACTGGTATTCAGCTGAAACCGGTTTGACTGGGAGCCGACCCCAATTTGGTTGGGAAAAGGCTAGGCAGATGATTGGCGTAAATAACATAGCGTTCTCATTTCAATTTGAACACCTCTATTCAAGAGGGGTAACTCTCGTGTTCTTCAGAAGCGTGTTTTGATTGGCTTTCTGATTTAAAATCACCAAAATGATTCTCGTTTTTTTTTTTAATTTATTTTATTTCAGTAACATTTTTTTCATCGTATCGAAAAATTACACTAAATTATAAAAATAAAAAAAATATTACAATGTAAAGCTTTATAACTTTTGTAACAGTAACCAAAAAAAACATAACAATTCTTTTTTTGTACAGTCGTGTTAAAAGTAAAACATTTTTGTTTGAAATTTTATTGTGAGTAAATTCCCATAAATAAACTACGAATTTAAAATCCTTATAACGTAACACATTTAAAATTAAATACAGAAGCTACCCAACAATGCAACCCTGGATTCCATTATCCACGCCGAATAATGTTAAATTGAATTTACACCACATTATTCGCGCGAGTTCTGAGTGTATCTAGTTGATTGTACTATAGAATAGGAAAGGTATAGATGCGAAACTCTCTCCAAACATATTATAAAATGCCTACAGCTTTGGGTCGGTTGAACAGGGCCTAAACCACCAACTCTTAAAGCAGTATTACTTTAATATTACTGCCAATGGGAACGAAACGGAGCTATACGTCCTGTATAGCTCCGTCTCTTTCCCACTGGAAGTAATATTGAAGTAATACTGCTTTTAGAGTTGGTGGTTAGGCCCCTGGTATAGTATGCATATGTCACCGGGAAATAGCATCATAGCGTAAAATATTGTAAACTATTTTTTTTAATAAGAGACTGATATGTTTAGTTAAAATGGGATTTATTGTATATGTCGCAGCCAAATAGCTTAGTCAGCCGTTTAATTGATGGCCTAGCTTTTAATTTAAATGCGCCGATTTTTCAGCGACCCAAGGGATATCTTTTGTTCAATATCGTGATTGGTAGGAAGTTTTTAGATCGTCATAATATGAGAAAGGAGACATGACTGTTCGTTCTATCGAATTACTAGTCTATGTCGGCACTCGCTCGCTATGTCAGATAAATCGGAAGAATTCACGCAATATCGAGCACTTATGTCGTATGTCTGTAGGCACAATCAGCGGGAGAATTATGTACAAATTTTGCAAAATTGAAATATAAATCTTTGAAGATATTGTGTTTAACTATTTTCAGGTTTCTTTAAGAAATTTTTTAAGATTATATGATAATATGATTATAATGGCAAAGCCGGCGACTAGATTTTCGTCAGGTGTATTAAAGTAAAAGAGAAGAAAGAAACAGAATTTCAAACTCTGGGTTGTTATTGAAAGGACATCGAGAAGAAACGTCCCCACCCTTTAATATATTTCTAAGAAGCGTCATTTCTTATTATATTGTCAACTGTCAACGCATCAGACATAATAAGAATTATAGACGTACACGATAAAAACGTATGCAGCAAAACACAAAATATAACATAAAATTAAAATAAACCGTGGCATTTGAGAGATGACCACTCGCAGCTGACGGAGCCAAATGATGAAACGCATGCGCCACTATCAGAGAAACTTGAGTGGGCATTATACTCCCAACCGCCAGGGCACATTCAAGTCAAAGATATTTCCAAAAAAGGTAGTTCAATTACTCACACATGTGCCGTTAATGCATGAAATTATACAATACTAAATAAATTGAGTCTTTACAATGAAAAATATTGCATTCTTACAATCTTCATCCGGTCCAACAGTATTTCCAAATGCTAACAGATTACTTTGTGCGCCCTAGTGTCTGTGGAGCAGGACCAACATTGAACCAAGCATTTTTATCTTCAATAAACTCCCCTAAATTATAATATGCTTGCCTGCATAAATAGTGTGCGATTAATACAAGATTTAAATTTTGTCTCATTTAGTTCTAGTATATGAGGAGGTATTTTATTATAACATTTTAAACAGTACCCCATAAAAGATGAGGCTACTTTTGCCAGTCTGAAACCTGGTTGAACTAATTGGTCCCTATTTCGAGAGAAAAAGATCTATATCAACTTCCCGCGTTTATCTGAAGATGAAATATTTCTATTTGCACTAAGGAGCTAAAGTTGACCAAGTCTTATTGCGTCAAGCATAATATTCGCGGTGGCCTATAAAACATCGAATTTTATAGACATAGTGATTTAAACGATTTATCAAGATGCAATATCTTGCAAAGTAATGTTTGGCTGGTGAGAGCACGAGTTAATTCGCGTCAAGTCTGATTACGCTTATATTATATTTATATTTTAGTATACCGGGATTTGGCTGATAGACATGCAATTGCATAGGTATTGGTACTGTACTTGCCTCACAGGAAATCGCATTGTGGGAAGTTGTGCACACATAATCTCCGTTGTATGGTTTCTATTATATGCCATACAACGGATATTATTGTGACGCCCTAAACCCATGGTTAAGGCGTCATGCTAATTTCAATGTATCAGCACAAATGCTTGATTGAAGCTTTGCTTTTGTTTACAAAGACTATGATTTTTATTTAAAATAGACACATTTTCGTTAGAAAATAAACCCTATCGATTTTGCAACTAAGACAGGTGTTTTGATTTTTTTTTAGATTATTATTAATATATTGACACGCATCCCTTGAATGTTGAAGAGTGGGGACGGGCTCCATACAAAATCCCCCATGCTTCTTTGCCGAAGGCAAACGCGCACTACTAAACTAAACCTATGCGATTTGTAAAATGTGAAATTAAATAAAGCAATTAACGAAATGATTTTATTTTGCTAAGTGCGTGCTTGGCCTTAGGGGAAAACCAGATAAAACTACTTGACCTAGACATCACTACGTTCTGAAAGTGTTGTGTTTGGAACAACGAACCAGAAGCTTGATACTCGTATTGTAAAATCCCTAAAGATTTTAATGTTGAATGCTCAATTGTAAGGTAAAACAGCATTGAAAATTAGACAACCTGAAATAAACTGCTAAATTATTCTAATTTTGTTACCTACTTGGCAAAAGTTTAATTAACAAAGTTGCTGAAAATAATTTTAATGTTAATTAATAATCAACAAAGTTTAGAAATAATATTATCATTTTGATAATAGGACCATGAGATGAGAGGCCTTAGTGCGTAAACATTCGCTTATTTCAATTTGACAAGAAAAAATCCGGACAAGTGTGAGTCTGAATTGCGCTTCGAGGGCTCCGTACAAACTCATATGTAGATAGTTCATCTAATAAGGGAATTGAGTCACGATTTTTTTCGAGTATTACCTATTGAAGTGTATAAACTATGAAATATTACATTACTGCAGCGGCCAGCAAAAGAGGCATTGATGGACGAACGTGTAAATGTAGGCCGAGGCGAAGCCGAGGTACACATACGTAAGTCCATGAAGTTACTCCAAGCCTCATATCGGACACATTCCATCAACAAGTGATGCATGTCCTCTACACCTCACAGTTATTTGTATGGCCTACAGAAAATTGTTTCGGGTCTGGCTGTTTGTGTATGTTAGTTTATATGATGTAAACGCACCCACATTACAGCAGAAATAGGAATTTCTTCTGTATCTTGGGTGAGTTAAAAACCATAAAACTCTGCCTTACCCGACAACCGAACCCAAATCCTCAAAGTCATAAAAAGCCCTAGCGGCTACAAGATCAACAACATAAACTTATCTAAATCTCTGGCCTTCTTCTTCCTATCGTTTGAGCAATAAGGTCTTACGACCATACACACCCTAGTGTCAGAGTTTCTAAACTGCCTCAAGGGCCTCTGACATGGTTTATTTGGCGACCGCCATTTGGTGACCGGGACCACCGGCATATACGTGCCTTTCAAAGCACGGAATCATCTTTTTATCAGACAATCAGGTGATTCAAGCCTGCAATGTCCTACCCAAACTGGTAACCACTTTACAAAGTATGCTTCCCGTGGGACTCAAGCCCACGATCACCGGGTTACAAGGCAAACGCCTAAACCACTCAACCACCACGGACGCAGTTGAATCTCTGGCCTATAACGAGATCATCAAAGACGAACCACTTAATCAAACAGAAGCAGTTAGCTAAAATGCCGGTCATACTACCGGTTTAAAGTGTCAAGCTTGGAGGAGCCGTGCGGAAATTAATCGCTCGTGTCAATGATCGATGGTGCTGATAAATTGTACATCGTATTCGATACCAAGCAATTTGTCTAATAAAGTATCGAGTTTGGTAAGATGGGCGTTTGGCCAGCAAGCGACGGCGGTGTAGAATTTAGTGTAAATGAAAGGGTCTTGTAGTCTATAGTCATATTTTGTAAAGGGTTCAATTGTGATAGATAGCTGGGAGAAAGTTGATATAATGTAGAAATTACGGTTCTTGTGGGTAGGTTTTGGAATAAATTTGGTAATAGACATTGAGTGTCCGCACAAATTATTATTGTAAGTTACGCGCCCATCTTTGGGTCACAGAAGTTCATATACAAGTATGTACCTGCTGAATTTCAACTGAATCGGTTTAATACATTCGGAGCAAATTGGTTGTTAAAGACGGGCACACAAACAGACAGGCACACAAGTGATCTTGTAAGGGTTCTGTGTAGTCAAAGTCAAAGTCAAAACGTTTATTTCAATTAGGCCAAAAACGGCACTTTTGAACGTAATCATTTACTTAAAATAATATAAAGTGACTCTACTGTTGTTATATGAATATGTTACCGGCCAAACCCGATTTCAGGACAAACTAGTTTTGCCTAGGCTAAACAAGTTCTTCCTTCACGCGATAGGATTAACTGGTATAGCCTAGTCCAAACTAATGCGCCCTAAGCCCGATAGGATAAACCAGTTTAGGCTAGGCCAAACTAGTTTATCCTGATATAAATACGCACACTCCAGGATAAACTGGTATCGCCTAGTCTAAACATTATAGTATACCTAGAAAACCAAAATAAATAGATAAACTGAATAAAATACGCCGTAATTGGAAAAATAATCATATTTATTATTAAAACGTCGTCGTTAAAACTAATGAATAATTGGTAATACAAATAATCATACTATAATAAATAATAATTGTTATTTTTTATAGAAGCAATAATTATACCTCAATTATTAAAATTGTTATTCATTTTGACATGGTGTGCTTTGGTAGCACTTAGAATTGCAGAGTATCCTTGCCTTCTAGCAGTTGCATCTGTTTGTGGAACAGTTTTTGTTGCAGCTGCATCTCACAAAACCTTGGCCTGATCCAACTGAATGTCTCGTAGCTGCAGTCCTTAAGGATATCTCTAAGCCTTGGTTTACATCTGCTACCTCTAAAAAATTTTGATATTAATGCTCCAGAAAAATAGATAAATAATTAAGTAAGAAAAAACAAAACCTGAAATATAGTTTCTGAAGAATAACTCCAATGTTTCTGAGATCACCTTTGCCTTTATCAACATCTGGAATCGGCATTGTCACATTATCTCCAATGTTGGCAGGTGGATGAGACTTGTCAGAAGTAGTGATTCGGGAACTGATGCATGTACAAGTGGAGACATGTTCGCTCTATTACTTTCGACTCGGCTAAATTGGTTTAGACCAGGCTGCACTAGTTTATCCTGGAGTGTGCGTATTTATATCAGGATAAACTAGTTTGGCCTAGCCTAAACTGGTTTATCCTATCGGGCTTAGGACGAATTAGTTTGGACTAGGCTATACCAGTTAATCCTATCGCGTATAGTAAGAACTAGTTGAGCCTAGGCGAAACTAGTTTGTCCTAAAATCGGGTTTGGCCGGTAACATATATAATAAATATATATCAGTGCTATCCAAAGAGGCAAAAATATTTAAGTTTGACCTATAAATAAGGCTGGTTCCCATTTAAAAATAACTTAACTCTGAAATCCAATATGGTGGATGCGTAAATCTAAAATGCTCTTGCGAAGTTTCTGTCTGCAGTCTGTATAAATATTTTACGCATATTGAATATTGGGTCTGGCTCGTACACAGGAAGCCATTATTTTCAAGCCACTAGATATGGCCTGATGACAGACGTTATCGATGTGGCGTTCTTTGTCGTTCGGGATTCTGACGGATACAGGAAGGAACTCCCAGAGCAGATAAACATGGAACTGGATTATATCTGGAAGTACTATAGTTTGTACGAACGAACACATTTTGATTTGCAAAACTGAAAAATGGCTTGTTTTCTAAAATAATTTGAGCTAAATCTGTTTAGTTTCAAGCTGCAGAAAAAATAATGTTGAATTTAACTATATTTTCAAGAATTCTGTTGTTTTCAAAACATGTTTAAAAATAAAATTCTCGATAGAAAATGATCGTCAAAGTTACCTCTAACTTTGACCTTTGAAAAAAAAATCCCGTATTACTAGCCTACTTATGCCGGTAAAATTTAAAACATTAATAATGAATCGAATATTAATACAAAACTTCGTTGTTTTAGATTATTAATAGCTCAACTTAGTTTTGAGTAAATCGATAAAATGCTTCATATTTGACAATAAATTGCAAGCATTGTGTCGTCGCGCTTCTCTTTCTTTTCTATACACTCCGAGAGTGACCGAGTTTTTGCTATGACAGCGCCTTAATCTGAAAACATCTTACCGCGAAAATTCAGGTGGGATAAGCTTCCAGCGAACTGTCATTCCATCTCAATAATGATTGGACAAGGTATTTTCTCATATCGTAGAACTTCAATTTCTAAAATATGACAAAATACCACCTTCGACACGGGCCTTGTATGTTTATACCATTACAAATTCATCATCATCATATCAGACGAAATATATCCACTGCTGGGCATAGGCCTCGTCCTAGTGTCACCACAACAACCGGTCCTGTGCGTCTTGCATCCATCGGTTACCAGCGACCCTCACCAGAGGCCCTAGATAATGTGTCATTCAACTAGCGAATGCGACTGTCGAAATGCCAAAATGTATAAATTTGATCACGTGACATTTCAATAGCATCTGTCAATCCCATACATTTTTGACAATCGCCTTCTCCACGCTACCGTTGACAGAATGCCACTTCTCTAGAGCCCCAGGTCATCGGTCCATCTTTCGAGAGGCTTTCCAATCCTGCGTCTTCCGGTTGGTCGCCACTCCAGAACTTTTCAGATTACATGTACTTAAAAACAAATTCAGCTCTGAGTTCTATAAGTGTCAAAAAATTCGTCTTTAACGCTGTCAGCTGACAATGTGCCCAAGAGACTGGCGGCATTGCCACGTTGAATGGCAACGCTTAGTCTCTGCCCAAAGTAAAAGCCATCTCTTGGGTCACGGGAAGTGTCAACTAGCCGTTTCGAAATTTCTTTGAAAAGGTTATGAACACAAGGGCCCCACGGCCCAAGGGTTTCATCCCCAAACGGCTCGAAAATATAGTTACCAATGAGGTTAATACTATATTTACGCCACTTGAGGTTTTCCGCAGCGGCAGCGCCAGCACATTCCGATAAGTTTCGTGTATTTTAATTTAAGTATTCTTTTGATTTAATCTGATTTACAAAATATAATTAATGTATTTATGTAAGTCATAATTTATTTGCCTAGCCTTTTTCCTAATAACTTTGTGGTTGGATAAATAAAAGGCGTATTTCACATGGAGTAACTATTTATCTGATTTAAAGCTTTGTTTTTTTTTTAATTTTGGTAATACTCATTGGTAATTTTATTTTGATAATAATGTAATGACATAACAAAAATTACGAATCAAATAATTTTATCAAAGGACTTGCTTTTGCCCGCGACTTCGTTTGCGCATATCTCGTTTTTACCCGTTCCGCTGGTTCGTAAGAATTTCGGGAAATCCTCTCTTAATGCTACCCTACACTCCCCAAGGAACCTAAATGCCAAATTTCAGTTTTCTATGACCATGATCTCTTATAGCAGGTCAATTTAAGACGAAAAATAACCTGTCGTGCTAGTTTGTACCATGAGCGCGCCTAGTAGCAGGCAAGCCAGCGATCACGTGACCTGAACCGGTGAGCGACTAAAGTCCGTCCAACGAAAGAAGTCTGGCGGAAATAAAAGGAACTAACAAGATTTGTTAGAGGATAACGTACAGTCGCATAGAAACTAGAGTCGCGGTTGCGGAACTTCTTTCGTTGGACGGACTTTACGAGACAGCAGTTCAGCAGCCTGCCCTGCAACTTATTACTACCATCAAGTCACTTTGACATTTAAGCATTCAACATTTGAACTGCCCTGCCGTAATATTTTGCAGGGTTGTGAAAGTAGCTTTTAATGACATGTTTTAATTAAATAAACATAAAAACGTAAATTATTCATTATTGTAAAATTGTGCATAAAATATAATTCGGAAGTAAGTAACATAGAAAATCCTCTCTAAGCCCTTTGTACACCGTTTATTTTTGATGTATCACGCATCAAAAATAAACGGCTGTGGTGAACTGCCTTGCAACTTTGCAAGTATTTTAAAAGTTTATGGTAGGCCCCCTGTAGTTTCAGCTGGGCATTGTCTGTCAGTCACTCAATCATCAGTAACGCTAGAGTTTTATAAACATTGATATACGAGTATATTGATTGATTGATAATATAATTATGTAACCTGTGATAATTTATTTTTGACAGGGAATGATTTATTGGTATGTTGTGCAAGTATTCCAGTTGTACAGCCATTTTGTTATAAACAATTTGTGAAGTGGTCTAGACATTTAGTTTTATAATATCTGAAAGTTATTTTTCATATCGAGTAGGTATTAGACCAGAAGGAGACTAACGACATACTGCCAATCTTTTCCTTATACTCTTAGTATTTTTATCTTTCACATTGTACGGCGATATTCGATATGCTTTTAGTTTACAAAAGAAACTTCCATTAGAACGTGCACAGTGATCAAATAAATTAATGATTCTTTTGAACAGTGTTTTTATTATGTTGTCTTTACCCGTCCCCTTGCTTCAAAAGGGACATTAAAAAAAAAAAAAATCGCTATCTGTCAAATTACTTTTCTGGAGTAGTGATTTTTTTTAAATTTTAACCGACTTCAAAAAAAGAAGGAGGTTCTAATTTAGGTTGTATTTTTTCATATGTTTGTTACCTCATATGAACCGATTTAAAAAAATCTTTTGTATGAAAGGATATATTTTTCGATTGGTCCCATGGAAATGTTATCAAGATCGGTTCAGTAGTTTGGTTACGACTTACGAAAAATTATAAAGTACTTAAACGCGTAAAATAAGAAAAAAACTTTCTTACAATAAAATACAACCGACTTCCAAATAACAAAACAAAGTACCAAATATAAAATATTTTTAATTTCGGAAGTCGTGTTTTTTATTATTTGGAAGTCGATTGTATTTTATTATAAAAAAAAAATAGCACTTTCTTAATAACATGAATTTTAAGATTTTCAGTCGACCCACTGTATGTACTGGAATAAAATATATGTACTGAAACCCTTGTAAGTAGGTGCATAACGGCTCATTATGTTGGAAAACGCGTAACTTTGTTACGACAGACCCTTGTAACTATAGTCCTTTACATCAAGAAGGAACTAAAAATATACCTCTCAAGCCAAATAGAATCGATTTTTCATATTATATTCAAGAGAGGTGTCTTAGCTTTTGTTCGATAACAATAGAAAGCGCTGGTGGCTTTAAGAAAAAGCCTAAACTATGACAAATAAAGTCATGCAATCATAATATCTCTACCTACGGGAAAGTATAAGACACCGGTATAACGTAATTCCATTATCTTTCCTTTAGTATTTGCCCCTATTTATACTCAGCGCAATTCGTAAAAGCTGAGCTCAACATCATCATTATCATATCAGCCGAAATACGTCCACTGCTGGACATAGGCCTCCCCAAGTGGGCGAGGGGTTTGCCGTAATCGCCACGTTTCGAAGGCGGGTTGGCGATTGCAGTGTAGCTGTAGCAATGAACCTACAGAGAATGCTGCTGCCCATTCTCTGGTGAGCTAAGCTAAATTTTACAAAATATCTATATGATGACCAGACACGACATATTAATAATAACAAAAATATAGATTGGATATTACAGAAGTAAAATTTTGTCAACCGAACATTAAATACCTTAAAAAATCTTTTACACATAAAATGAAATCACTCACCTGAAAATACAGAACAATTCGACACATTGCGGTCCCAAAGAACCATGTTTCCGTCACATCCCACAGCACGGTGGGGGGCAAACAAATGAGGATCACCATAAAATCAGCCACGGCTAGGTTTACGATAAAATAGTTCGTTACAGTCCTCATAGAATGATTTCTATACACTGCTATGCACACTAAAGAGTTGCCTATTAAACCAATCACAAACACTATTCCGTGAGTTGCTATTAAAACCCATTCTGCTGGTTGTGGAAATATGTATTCGTTTAACAGTTTCAAATAGTCTTCTTCTGATAAATCACAGTATTCGACGTCACCAACACAGTCACTATTATTGTATGCATCAGTACTATTTTCTACTGTCTCTTTATTATCTCTGTTTAGTGTGGTATTCAAAATAATCTCTTCTATTTCAAATTCGTTATCTGTTTTGTTAGTCGCCATGTTTGTTTTTTTGGGGGAATTTGTTTGACTATCTAAATTCGATATAGACGTGTTACCGTTTATATCCGGTGTAGAAAAACTGCATTTGCACATGGCTAACACGGTGAAAATCGAAAATAATATTTTTAAATCCATCTTCTTTTTTTCAAGTGTGCATGTTGGTTAGTCGATCGATCATTTCTTTGGTTGAATTTCCGGTTTTTGCGCCATCTGTAAAAGAAAAGTCTTTATTTCAATTGGGCAATTTGGCTTGGGATGTAATGGATGTGAATTCGCAATGGAAAAGGGGGAGCTGAATTTTTACCGTTCTGAGTTAATTGATCTTGCACGTGTTGTGGTCTAGAATAAAACATAAATTCTGAGAAAGTTTTTTGCACTCTTTTATAAAAGAGTGCCCACTGAACAAAAAACATTTTTGTCAGCAGTATCACCCTTGTGATTGAATTATCCCAAGGGAACGTACATAATACTCAAGCATAATAGTATTCTGTATCCTCATGGTCTATTCTGGTGTCACCTCACCTAAATCCTTAGCCATTCAGGTGTGATTGACTGACAAACATCCACCACATATACATAGGTACAGACTTTACACATGTACACTACCTAAGAAGGATTTATTTCGATAAGTATGATTCACTCCAATAACATTTTATTAGAAATACTTGAAAGGAACGTGATGATAAGCTATTGTAATGTTATTGTGCATTGTCATAGTTAATTTCAACAATTTTTTTTGTGCCTTCATTGTTATATCAATAAGACAGTAGGTAATTATTAATAATGATTTAGTATAATATGGTTCAAGGAACACGTTCATGGTTGTCAAACTTATAAAGTATTTAGGTAATGTTATACGTAATATTATGGCAGCAATAAAATTCGAATACGTTTTTCTACGATATTTTTAATTAAGGACGCTGTTACAAATGGGTAGTCAAATCATTACTTTTTTGCAGAAAAGTATATATACTAAATAAAATGCTTTGCATTCTTAAAATATTTTTTGCCAGAATTGTTGAAAGATATCCATGGCACGATTCTGAACTATAAAAATAATGTTAGATAGGTACCTATCTAAAATTATATTAACAGTTCAGAAAAAAAGTATTTTTAACATACTTTTGTGCAAAAAAATAATGATTTGACTAACCATTTGTAACAGCGTCCTTAAAATAAAAAAGAATACAAATTTTTAAGTCAGTAGATACTAAATAAATAAACGTAAAAAAATTGCAACAAAATAATTCATCCGTGCGTAAGAGGTTACGTAGTGCGAGGTTACGAATTTTATTAATAATAGCTCCTCTATTTGTTCAGAGTGTCACCGTTTTCTCATAGGTACTCGTAAAAATTGAATGCCCATGAAAATAAGGCGTGACTTTTCTTTAACTTCTTTAGTTTTTGTTAAGTAATACGTAATAGTAACACCCTATGGGCCCATGGAATAATAATCCCATTGATTTTTCCAGTGAAATCACAAATCGTACTAGTTTTATAGTAACATCTTTCAACTAAGTTTTCATTCGTGTTGATTTTTTATAGTAGTCCAATACCCATTTCGGACTTATGTCCGAAATGGGTATCACAAAGACAGAATTGTTGTACTGTCATATTTATATATGACAGTACAACAATTCTGTCTTTGTGCTACCCATACCATACAAACCAATTAAAACAAATGAATGTAGTGGGGAACACGACACAGTGTAAGCAATAAATTCAGAGTAATCTATAGTCGTATATCTATTTAATTCCCGAAACAACAGGGATGCCTTAATTAATTACGTTGTTTTGCCCAGCAATTACTTACTTGTGCTGTAATAGCTTGCTGAATATCTTGTATGCGGCTTTATTCCTGTAATGTTTTATCTTAAAACAGTCAAAAATGTATGGAAATTAAGGCTTTTTTGACAGATTGCAACTGACATGCGATTTTGAACGTTTATTAAAAATTTGTAGAATAATAATTAGCACTAGGGTGATAGACCAAGTACATAAAAAAGTGCCCATCAAAATGACAGACAAAAATGGATTGACATGTCGCTTGGTAATTTTTACCTTTCAAGCGTCGATATTAAGATTTTGTTCAGTGTGAGCATTTTTTTTTCATTCATATATCCTATTTTTTTGAAATGTATTTAATGTACATTTGCTTAAAACTAATCTGATAATTTGATGGTACCAACTGCATTCGACTGCTTAAAAAGTGTCTTTTATAAATTTTTGTCGTTTTTTTGTGGTCAGGTTTTTTGATAAAAGTTGTTTTTTGCAATTGTTTCTTTACTGTATTTTAGTACTTAACAGAATATCACCCTTAAATATGACCACAAAATTCTGACACCCGCTGCATATAATTATGGAATAGTGCCCAGACCTTACTACTACATAAACAATACATATACTTAGTATAATGTACACATTTTCCTTATTTAAGTCCTGGGGCCTAATAAACAACTCTTAAAGCAGTATTACTTCAATATTACTTCCAGTGGGAAAGAGACGGAGTTATGCAGGACGTATAGCTCCGTCTCTTTCCCACTGGAAGTAATATTAAAGTAATACTGCTTTAAGAGTTGGTGGTTTAGGCCCTGGTCTCCGTGTTTCGCTGTAATATAATTAGCAGTAGTTTCGCTTCGGATTCTGTTTGCTTCATTAGTATAACTAGCTTGAAACTATAAAGAAATTTAAACTACGTCGTTCAGCTATGAAATAGCATTTGTTTTTCTGAAACGACAGTCAAAAATAATTCTAAACTTATGTTTTTAATATTGATTGTCACACGTCACACGTTTTCAACGAATACAGGAATTGACTTTCAGTATCATTTTAATCACAATAGCCTTGGTGCGACTTGGTCAAGCTTTTTCCACATTTTTTTCTGTTAACAACTTGTTGAAAACTGAGGCTGCATTCTTAATCTAAAATAACATTATAGCCAAGATTGATTATTTTTTTTAATATTTCAATCCCCCATTCATTATTAAACATAAAAGATACCTGTCCTGTGCCATTTTATGTGTGTCACATTTGACATAAACAACTTAAAGATAATTATATATTCATGATTAGTATGAGTGAATGATTAATTGATTTTATTAAATGTCATAAAAAACTAACACGGAACAGTGGACACTCTCGCAAATAATGTATCTCACAGAATACCAGATAAGCACGCATTACTTTTCTACATTCATCAGAAAACACATCACATTCAGGGTCGGCAGTGAGGAGGTCGTTTAGCATCTTTAGAGTATAACACACTGGGAATTAACGACGATTAGCATTAACGACAGTTTAAAAATAGTAGGGTTATTTAAATTAAGAGTGAACAGGCATCTTCTGGGCACGCTCGCTTCATCATTGACCTCATCCATCGCTTTCCATCAGTCGTGATCGAGGTCAGGAGCAAGCTCATTACTCTATAAAAATATTTATTTTATAAGTTATTTTGAACTTTGTAAGTAGTGTTTTTTGGAAGTCGGTTTCTTTTTTTTGTGAAAAAGTTTTTTTTTATTTTTCACTTCTTAGTGGTATCCCTCACCTAACAACACCACTGGAATGTCACAGGAAAGTAAAAATACGCAATTTCGTATACATGGATGATTTTTCCACATATTTTTTCCAGCTATTTGGATTTAAAAACCAAACTACAAAACCGATTTTGATAAAATTTCAATGGGACCATTTGAGAAGTATATCCTTTCCAACAAAATAAGAATTTTTTAAATCGGTTGACAAGCGACTGCGTCATGCGCGAACAAACATAAAAAAAAATACAAACATCCGAATTGAGAACCTCCTCCTTTTTTAGAAGTCGGTTAAAAAAATAACTAGGCCTATATAATATACTTTCTGATGTTATATAATAAATTATAATACGTTTATTTAACATTATTCACCCTAAAACACTAATGAGACTAAACTTGACCTTGATTTACTATGAATTCCGAGGATATTAACAATTAATGAATAATAACGAGGATTTGCTCACACAATCTTATTCATTATGGCATCAAAAGGGTTGAAATAACCCTCTAATTAACCAAAAGCTGGGTAGAGTTAGAAAATAGGGTTTCCACTTAAAAAAAAATCCTGATAAAAAACCGAACCTTTACAAAAAGTCTTGAAACTTCTGGAAGTACCGCTATGTATGTTTTTACTGGTAGCTATATTTATTTAAATTGTATGTACAATAGTGGTACTTAATGTTCTAATTAGAATTTTAAAACGATAAAAAATTTTCGATTGTTTCTGAAATAAAAACCCGATTACGATTTAACGGTGAGTGAGAGAGAGAGAGAACGATCGGTTCCCGTGGAATAGTCTAATGAATAATGCCTCAAAAAATCTAGTTAATTATAATTCAGAAAATTTACGAGGGTAACGGATTTAAGAAAAAATGATTGTATTCCCAAATCTTGTAGAAAATAGCAGTCTAATTAATAAGAAGCTGTAAGTAAATACTTGGCACATCCGGACGGTGGCAACCCTATTTGGAAGTCGATTAATTAAAGTTTATCGTTGAACACAACCAATTTAGAAAGGGTTAATTCGAAGGTTTTATTTTATTAGGATAATCCATTCCTTGAGCAATTTGACTTGCGGCTGAAAATAACAATCACGATTTTGTTACTGATTCACTTTTTTTTAACCTAAGTAAAAAGTAACAAAAACTGATATCGATGAAGAAATACATAGTGAGGGTTCTTATAAGTTTGAAATCGCCAACCCGTCTTGAACAAGAGTGGCTATTAATGTTCATACCTTCTTGTTATGAGAAGAGACCCTTGCCTTGCAGTGGGATAGTTCTTCTTCTTTACGAGTTGATGGTTAACTCCTTACATTTTTTGAGGCCAGTAGGTGGGCGCAGTAGGTGGGAACAGTTGTAGGCCGGTTTTATTAATGATAAATGGTATAAGTACGAAGTGACATCTAACTACGAAAAAAAAGACCTAACTACACAAATCCTACATCGCATAAGAGATATTTCGACAATAACGTGTTAAATTCAGAGGCAATACAAAAGTCCCGCATATAGAGCTGTAACCCACAAAACTTGCGTGTCGTCACAGTGGATATTATACCCGCAATGCATGTAAACATTATTTGTAATGTTGGCACTAAAACGTAAAACGGCATTTAACTGTTTGTCAAAACGTTTATTATTTTCGTCACGTAAAGTTGGCTAACATAGCACTTCGTGTATTTTCTCCTTTCAAATTAATTTCGTGACGATACTGTCTAATGTGTTCCGAACTGTTTCAATATTTGGTTTAAGATTATTTTTTTAGGTAGACTTTGTGTTCTGACAAAACGTACTGAATATTTAACTACAAGCTTGCTTCTAAATGAAGGCTTCTACAGACAAGCACCTTGCAAAAATGCTATACAGTAAAGTAAGTGAAAATATACGTAAACAGAATTTAGTGAAGGTATTTTAGCGTAGTCATCGATGTATATTG
Source organism: Melanchra persicariae (assembly GCA_947386135.1). NCBI lineage: Eukaryota > Metazoa > Arthropoda > Insecta > Lepidoptera > Noctuidae > Melanchra > Melanchra persicariae. The sequence continues at coordinate 15,491,902 of OX376645.1, read as the reverse complement.
AAAGACGTTAACAATATTTTTAACAGAATTTGCTCAAAAGACACTTTCTGTTTTCAATATTGTAGCCAACTTTTTTCACGAAAAGTATCTAGTTATTACTCAAGCGCCATAGGTTCTACTCAAAACAAAACATAACGAGTCTATCTTATCCTGAATTTGTAAACTATTTCAAACGTTTACTTTACACACACTTACTGGAATTATTTTATTTATATTTTATCAAATTTACCAACTATTACTATCATCTACTAGCCTATTACCGAACCAAAGCAAACAGGTTCACCATTTAATTTCTTGAAATATTTTACTACTTTTCCGTTTCATTTAAATCCAGTAAACTGGCAAACTAATGAGGGGTTGCGACAAGGGTGGTAGCCCCAGGCACCTGGTTTATGGGCCCTGGCAATTATTTTAATTATTTCACGCCTATATGTCCCGATTCAGGATGAGTTCGGCTGAGGTGTACTTATTGACACCCGGTCATAAATCCAGGAAAGATTTTTTGGGGTCACTTCTCGCGCTTTCGCATTTAAATAGATTGCCTTTTTATAGATATATAGCTACAACAATCTACTTATTTGTAATTTAATTTTATCACAACTCACCAAGATATAATATGAACAAGATAGTTAGTGGGTCACCATAAAATATCTGATCTCCGTATAGTTACAAATATTTTTTTAAGTCCTAATTATACTATATTTTATACCAAAATAATCAAACACTATTATTTGACATTATTTAATTTTTTTTTGCGAACCGTGCGAGGTTCCTATTTGGTTTGCTACCCAGGGTCCCCGACGGACTTAGTCCGCCACTGTCCACACGTTTCAACAAAAGCCTGAATGATAAAGTAAAAGGAATATAAATTCTGCAAAGATTTGGGTGGCTGAGTTGGGTAATATAATAAAAATACAGTCTGTGCCAAAAGAAATGAAAAAAGTAAATGAGTAAAGGCGGCGCATACAATTAAAATGAAACAATTTGAGCTTACGCCACTGACGTCGACGTCAGTCTTGGCTTTGTTTAGTGAGAAAGTAAAAAGTACATAAGAACCTTTGCTTTTTCAAAATTTAATAGAAAAGAGATAAATAAAAAATGCTTCGTTTTTACGGTAACTTTCTGGCTCTTTTTTGGATGCCCGAATATTATACAACACAACGTTATTGAAAACGTAGCCGTTAATACTATTATGACGATGACCCATTTTAATGCCTCGTACAGATTTTTGGTCTTTTATTTCAGACAGCGACAGACTTTAATACTTCCTCGTGCATGCATGGGAGCTTATAAGCACGTATAAAGTAAAAAATTAGCTTTTCCCAGTACCTAAGGAGCTTGACTGGAAGATCTGTTACACTATTGACATACCTAAATCTATTGCCAAGCTGTAAACTTTACGCATTTAGCTTGGTTGGCATTTATCAATGTTAAATTAAATTCCTGAACGACGTAATTTATTATTTCCTTACTTTTTTTCAATATCCGCTTCAACAACAACATGCACAAAGTGATTCATTTGTTGGCAGTATTTTTCATATAAAAGTGGATACCGAATTTGTTTTTGTTTTTTACTCTAACGTATACTATTTATATTTTACCCTACAAAGATCGTAGCTATCGTGGTAACTACATTACACAATTGAACAAAGGCGGGCAGTCGTCTATTTTAGACCGAACTTATTTGATGACCTTATCTTATGGAGTAGGGAGCAATTTCACCTTTTGCCAACCGGTGAATATTAATTTTTGTCTTTTTTTGAGTAAAAGTTTACTAACTTTTGTTAAGATTTCTGGTTAAAATTCTTTTAGGCCTTACTTTAGTGGAAAAGTTTTGAATATGGAATTTAATTACGTAAACACAGCTAGTGAAAGCACAGATCTCCCACGGGCCTGAAATGGCATGGCACTGTCTTCAAATCTGAGCAGAGCAATTTTATTTAGCGGCACAAAAAGGTGTGTTGGTAGTTGGATGTATTCTGTGACTTTAGGTGAACTTTATGAACCGTCTACACGATACAGACTTCCATAAACTGCTATAGTTTTATTTTTTTACAAAGTTCATAGTCTATATTGTGTGGACCTATTAGGGAAATCATCTTCGACGAGTTTTTCATCAATTCAGTAGCGCAGGTGTTGTGTCTAGAGCCCATGCAACATTATCGGCCTAGCCTTTTCCCAACTATATTGAGGTCGGCTCCCAGTCAAACCGGATTCAGCTGAATACCAGTATTTTACGTGGAGCGGCTGCCTACCACACCTCCACAACCCATTTAACTGGGTAATCCGGTACTTCTAGGCAAGACTGGTGTCAGATTTTCTGGCTTTTAACAATCCGTAACGACTGCTAAAGATCATGCAACAAACTGCATTATTTATTCAGTTTTCGAGCGTTAAAAACTTAAACAAAAAATAAAAACCAAAACTGCAAATATTTATTATTAGTAGACTCTAGCCGCACAATGTCCGCATCTAGGCGTTCTGACATAATAATATTAAATTTCATCATAAATCTATTTCGGGCCGGAAAACTGTAGCTAATTTCCAAGTTTCCATTGTCTACCGTTTTGAAGCGTGTATAGGTCAAACATACGGGCCTATATTTCTCCATGACAGAGCGACGCGCCTACTGTGTTCCGGCCTTCACACGCCACTCGACTCTCACACGCAAGCCGTGATTTTACAGAAAATTGTAACAGTCTGTTTAGCCCTTTCCAGATTATATTGGCGTCGGCTTCCAGTCTTATCTTATGCAGCTGAATACTAGTATTTCAAATGGAGCAATTGCTTAACTGACCTCCACTACCAAGTACTAGGTAACACGAAACCCAAAATTGTAAAAACGGTGTCATGTCTCTTGCTTTTGTGGAATAGTATATATTCAAAAGAGTTACCGCGGTCCTGGGGCTCTAGACAAGTGACATTCTGTCATTGGTAGCGTGGCGAAGGCAATTGTCAATACGTCAAAAATGTATGGGATTGACAGATGCTATCGAAATGACACGTGATCTAATTCCTACATTTTGGCATTTCGACAGTCGCATTCGCTAATTGAATGGCAAATTGTCTAGGGTCTCTGGAATACAAAGGAGGAAGGTGTCTTTGGATGATTTCCCATCCTTAAAAAAAGTCTTTGGCTTCTGAAAACCCATAATTTCTGTCAAAGATCTGTAAATGACAGCCGCGACCAAACCAACGGGGCTCTTGTTATTCAGCCATGAGCTCTTCCAATAAAGAATGAGAGTTAAAGAACAGAGATTGAACCTGTGTTTGCGCACACACTTGTGTACTCTAATATCTTCTGCGTACTTGACTAGCTTTAATCTCAGTTAGATTGGCGTTTATAAAGAAATCCTTCTTTATTGAATTTCGATCGCTCTATTCCATTTAAGACATTGAAAAAAAAGCAAAATAAACCGGTTTAGCAATTCATTGTCGAATCAACATAAAATTCCCCAACATTTGAGCAAACGTGAAAGTACTCACACTTTATCCCGTCAAAAAAAAACTTCATCAAATATGTACGGGAGCGTACACACAAAAGTTTACGACGTAGCGTTAATGGAGGTTTAAAACAAATGCTGTGTTTATTGCTTTAGTGACGTCAAATCCAGTAAAAATGAATTTTCAGAAGGACCACTTGATGTAAACACGGGTGACCATACATCGGGGTGATCATCGTTAAGTCAACTCCACGCTTTGGAAAGCACGCTAAGCCATTAATCCCGGCTGACATAAATTACAGTACTTTTGTTGGTCGGTACGGTCATCAGAAGCCAATAATGTGACACCAGTCTTGCTAAGGGATACCCTGTTCCCGGGTTATCGTGGGGGTTACATAAGTATTTGTTCCACGTAAAATCAAACCAAAGACCCCATTTATATATTTTTTTCGTTTTTTCACTAGAGGCAGCCTCAGGTCGTACGGCTGCCTCGGATCTGAGGCAGCGCAACTAGAGACGGGATGCCTCAACCTGAGGCACGCCGCGCCATGTGCCAATTTTGTTGATTTTTTGGCGCGCTCAAAGGACTCTCAGTCTGAGCCGAGCGTTTAGTGGAGACGGTCGTGTCACCTCAGGTCACAACTCGCAATGGAGGTCGAAAATGATACTACAGTTAATTAATATAATTCTTATCCACCATCAGCGCCTTCTGTTTTATTTTATTTTTTTTTTGCATTTCTTCTTTGAGATCCAAGATAGTGGAATCGTTTCTCCGGGACTCGTTCAGCTACATTGTCTTGGCGCTTTTATTTTTTTGGAACGAAGTTCCTTATTTTGAATATCAGACTGTAAGCGATAAGTATCAATTTTATAAATATTTATACTATCTTCTAACTTAATTTGGTAATTTTAATAGTTTTAATTTAAAGCAGCTCTACGCGCGTCTGGTACCATTGCGTTTTTACTTTAAACTGGATCGAAGGTATGATCGAAGGCAGAGGCCTTAAGGTGAGCAGCGTCAGTACCACCGCAGAGTCTCGATTTGTGCTCTGTTGATGTAAAGACTTGAACATTACAAGATAATTAACATAGGTACGTGCACTTAACATCTCTGCCAAACTCTTCAGGGAAAATTACAAGCGTAATGTTATGTAACAAAGCATTTTGTATTACGCAAAATTAATTTTGTATCATAATTTAGAGTCGTGTTCTTTCATTTACGCTCAAGTGTCATATGAGAGTCTAATTATGAAGTATTTAATTAAAGCAAGAACGAACCTTCGTCGTGTTAATTAATAAGCACGGAAATTAGAACTCCAGATCTTAGTAATTTGTGTGCAACAGAAAATATTTCGTTGAAATAATATACGTCTAGAATGAGTATGATTATGAAAATGACGACAAATAGAGATTACTGAAGGAAAAAGATTTTATTTATTTACTTTGTTCGGGAAAAGAAATAGATACAAAAATTGTAATATACAAGTGTTTAAACGACGCGACGTTATTCGCATCTTAAGAGTGTGTACGCCTTGCGGATTTTTATACAATTTTTCAAGTTCTTATTTTTCGAAATTAATTAACCGATTTTAATGAAACTTGGCATGCATACGCAAAATATCCAGGTCTAAATAATTAGTAGAGAACATTTTCGAAAAAGAGTTCAGGGTGAAAGAAGGAAATGCTGTAGGGCGCACGCTCTTAAACACAACAGAATGTTCATAGGACCTATCACACATGGGTCCCCTCCTCCTAGCGCTGTTTTTCTCATTACTGAGGGTCATGACTCTCCCGCCGATTCATTTCTTTGACCATGTCCCTCTACTTGTTTCGGCCTTCAACTTCGTGGAGGGCAGTGTGAAACTTAATGTCCAGCAAAGACCGAACCTGGGGCCTAACCACCAACTCTTAAAGCAGTATTACTTATTTTACTTTACTTCCAGTGGGAAAGACACGGAGCTATTCAGGACGTATAGCTCCGTCTCTTTCCCACTGGAAGTAATATTAAAGTAATACTGCTTTAAGAGTTGGTGGTTTAGGCCCTGGTCTGACCATGGTTGCTTGCCATTAACCTTGCCTGTTATTATGCGGCGTTCCAGACTTAGGCCTTCTTTTCGGGTGATGTGGACAAAAAACTCCAAAATTCTGTGTGTCATATAGTGGACAGCTTAGTCTTTATGTTCCGTTACACATGAGTAACACTTAATAAATGAAATGTTTAAAAATTAAAGGCAATTTTTTTAAATAATGACTTCATACGTCACTGTCAAATAACTGAGAAGATTGCAATAAAAAAAAGTCGCTTTTCGAACAGTCTGATGCAGTTCAATCATAGATCTGAGACCACAAACTGCATCAGACTGCTTGAAAAGCAACTTGTTTCGAACTTTTAGTTGTGTTTAGCTGTCGGATTTTTTGACAAAGTCACTGTTTTTTTATTTCCTACAATTTAGTTGGTTTTGAAAATTTAAATCGCCTATGTCACTACCACAATTCTGGCGAAGTCAACGACACCTCATAATATGTCGAAATCCGTCCAGCCGTTTGGACTGTAGAGCGTGCCAAAAAATGAACAAACATACAAACATACATACATAAATAAATACATACGTAGATGTCATATGATCGAAAAATATTACCCTCCTTCTGATGCAGTCGGGTAAAAATAATAATGAACTGTCACTTTTGCCATCAGTGGCGATGCCTCAAAAACTTCAAATGGGTTTTTACATTATGCATATTCTCACGTTTATAATGGGTCTTCTGTAAATAAACTGTTTGATGGCAAAAGTGCGTATCCCTAGAGAGTTGAGTGTTACAGTAAAACGTGACCTTTTTGATTTTTATGTTTGCCTGGTACCTAGACTTAAATTAAGAGGGTGCATATACCTAATGCAAAATTAAAGATTTGTCATAACTAGACCATTGCGGTACAAAAATATTAGTATTTGGGAAAGTTACGCGCATGTGTGTAAATGTTAGTTCTTTTTCGCGGCGTCTCTCTTGTGACCACCGAATTTGTGCATTTTTCCAGAAGAAACTTAGGTACTCAGCAATAATCTTTAAGAAAAAGAATTTCCATAATCAATCAATCAATGAGTAGGTACTTCCATCCAGAGACTAACTCCTACAAATGAACAATCAAAACCTCTTTAATTATAGGGGTTAAGTTTTACCTGCATTATCTGTTAGGCCAGAAATAAATCGGTTGGTCCAATAGTTCACAGACTTAGGGCGGATTTGACCAAACCCGAATTTATAAACGAGTAACTATACCAGGAATAATCTATTCCACGATTTTATTCTCGAGTAAATCAATAGTCGTTTTTCAATCCAATCCAACGTTTAGCTATAATTGGAATAGCTATTTGCGATTATCAGAGTGAATGATGAACGAATTTAATTGAATAATTTCTATAGGCAAGCTATCATAATCGCATTTCAAAGCTTTAAATACAAAATTATTTAAAATTAAATTTCATAAATGGTTACTCGAGTGTAGTTTTATAGTTTAAAATAATTTATGGACAAAAATTTTAATGTTTAAAAAAAAAAAAAAGATTGTTGTTGCTAAACATGTCTTTAAAATTTTGCATGCTATGTGTTATCCTAGGTAAACATGCTTGTGCCTCTATTTCTATATCTATTTGTATTTAACACCTTTGTATACCATGTTTTACGCAAATAAATATTCTATTCTATTCTATTCATAAGCGTGTTTATAAATCAATAAAATTTGATAAAAATATGTCCCATCTGGTTATCAGATGGGTGAAGGTCCACGTATCCTTTACTATGAAGTTTCGTTTGTTGTTTAAGTTTGGTTCATGTGGTGTTTAATTTTGGGTTTTGCAAGTTTATTACAAATAAGAAAATTATTGCAATATAATAGACGTACAACCCTCTGTTCTCTTACTGGAGAAAATTTAAAATCACTATTCCTGTTGTTTTTGATTTGAAATGACAGCACAAAACAATAGGACGCCATTTTATTATTCTTGGATTAACTCCTTGTTCCATGCTTGTCGGTGGTATAGTGATTATTCTCAAATAGACTTGCTATTTCTCGGATTGTAGTAGGTTAAAGGTGAAATTGATTTAATCTCGAGTAAGTATCGATTTATTCGAAGAATAAGATTTATTCCAGTTTGGCCGAACATGATGACATTGATGGACGAACGTGTAAATGAGGGCCGAGTCGAAGCCGAGGCACACATAAGTAAGTCAATCAATGCCTAGTTGTGGCCAAGGCTTGTATAGTACTTTTTTAAAAAAATGCGCGGAAATTAAAACAAAGTAGTACCTAGAAAATTAACCAATGACGAACAATGAACAACAATCATTTTTCCCGCGTTAAAGTATTCATTTGTTTTTTTTCTATTTGCAAGCCAGCTCTAAATTGAAATAAAACCTTTGATAAATTACCTCCTTGGTTGCCATGTTTTGGAGTAAAAGATAGTTCCATTTTTAAATTACATGACAAATATGAGTTTTTTCCAAACAACTTTTGCCGGCCGCTGCTCGCATGTATTTGGCCAGTACAGCAATTTCGATTTATCTTGTAGAAGGTTGTTAAAATAATGCTCAAATTTCCAAGCATGTTTGAAAAAATAATTTATCTTTCTTTCAGACGTCCTTCACAACAAATTATGATCGTAATATTTTTAAAGGAGTCGTTATTTTTTTAAATACTCGCCTTTTTTACCGTGCCGCGTGTTTCATTTCCAAACCTGTTAACTGGTAATTATTATGAAGCTTTCACCTTTTTTGTTCCGCCATAACTCTTAGAAAGGGAAAGGAAATTAATGTGAGGGTTCCGTATCAAAATAAAACGAACCATTGTAAATTTGTAATGCAGGAGGAAACATAACGACGTGCAAAAGCTTTCTGTTCATGATTATCTTCCGAGGAAGTATTACATACTATCGAATTTTAATTGCTTGGTTTGTTCGAATGTTAAAAACTAAATCATTACAATACTAGACAAAGGAGAAAATAAATGACTTAAAAAATACCTACTTTAATTATTATTTATTTGAACAGTTTTTAATTAGTTATTTGAACAGATATCTACAGCCGTTTTAATAAATACTTTAATTACTTTTTTATTTTTTTTATTGTACCTACTGATTTAAACTATTACTATATGATACACACTTAAATAAAAGACTTAACTAAAACTAAAAATATGTAAAACATGGCGTCGAAAAATTCCTCCGCATCGCAGGCCACTGGTAATGTACCCAAAAGGCTGGCAGCATTGCCACGTTGCATGGCAATGCTTATCCTTTGTCCGAGGTAAAAGCCAGCCCTAGGGTCATGCAAAGTGTCAACTAAGCGTCTTGACAGATCTTTAAACAAGTAATGAGCACTCGAACCCCACGACCCGAGAGTTTCAATACTTAAATAACTACAAATATAAATACTTAAATAACTAAGTTAATTAACCCTAAAATATGGCGTCAAAACATTCATCAGCATCGCTGTCAACTGGAAGAGTGCCCAAAAGACGCGACAATGGCACCACGTTGTATGGCAATGCTTAAATTTGCTAAATGTCTAATAAGGTGAAAACATGAGTCATTAAAGTTTTGTGCATCCTTTTAGTTCTGGGCTAGTTCAAATATTTTATACCCGCATTTGCCAGTGGTTCCCCACGAAGTTGGTAATTATTGGTTGGGAACTTACTATCGGAATAAAATAATCCTATGTATACGGAACCCTAAAAAATAAGTCCGCTTAGTATAAAAACATGTTACATTTTATGAGTCCTCGCGAGGAAATACCTCAATTATGGTTTTATTGGCGACAGCCGTATTTGCAGACTCATTTCGTTTTACATGAAAAGGCGTTGGTTAACTGGACAACTTTTAGTGTTAAAAAATTAAAGACGAAAGTTTTAAAATAAGAATTAGATTTTGTAAAGTTAAGTAAAAATGATTTGTATAGTTTTACATTAAAGTCGATAGGTTAAGAATTTAAATACTACAATCAAGATAGGTGGTCAGGATACCCGTATAAGCCGTGGGTACTAGCTGGCTGTATGACTCGCTGCTGGAGAGCTTCTGGTCACGAGAAGAGAAGTGATGATGACGTCACGATGTAGTAGCACGAAGGTTGCGTGTTCAGATCACGTCGGGGTCACCAGTTTGGAGGTAGCGGTACAGAGTGTAAAGTTTCACATACCTCCATTAATAAAAACTTTTTCACAGAAAAAAGTTTTCATTTTTCAATTTTTAGTGGTACCCCACACCTAACAACACCACTGGAATGTCACAGGAAAGCAAAAATAGGCAACTTCGTATACAGGTATACTTTTTTTCGAGTGCGCAAACTTTGAGAACCACTTCTGCCCATGTAAATGAACAACTTTCCCCAGGAAAGCCATAGTCAATTCCTAAATAAAAATTTGAACTTCCCATACATAATTGTCATCAACTGACCACAATTTGTATGGGAGACTCAATTTTTTTTTTAGGAATTGACTATGGCTTTCTTGGGGAAAGTTGTTCATTTACATGGGCAGAAGTGGTTCTTAAAGTTTGCGCACTGGAAAAAAAATTACCCAGTATATGGATGATTTTTCCACATATTTTTTCCAGCTATTTAGATTTAAAAACCAAACTATTGAACCGATTTTGATAAAATTTCAATGGAACCAATCGAAAAGTATATCCTTTCACATGAAACAAGAATTTTTCAAATCGGTACATAAATGACGGAGATACGAGGTAACAAACACAAAAAAAAAAAAACACAATCGTATTGAGAACCTCCTCCTTTTTTTGAAGTCGGTTAAAAAGGGAGGATCCTCCGATCGGACGGACGGTTGTTGTGTCCGGTGGGCAACTGCCCCATAGTTGATATTCGGGATGTTGAATCTGTTCAAATCGCACGGTAAACTCTAATATCGCGATTCAGGAATTCGTTGTTAGTTCGCAGCTGTCGGGATAGATAGCGCTGCGAGTCTCATTGTTGAGATGTAGATTCTGCTACGTTGATTTTTCAATCAATCAATCAATCAATCAATATCTTTATTGTGGATCATAGGTAGGTATCACATAATACAGGTCTTAAATAATAAAATTGAGAACAGCTACGTCCCGCCCCTAGGGCATACAATAGTTACAGAAAAAGTCACATGAAATAAAAAAGATTAAAACAAAACAAAACGAATAACGGTACACATCAGTGGGCCACCGAACGCATCATGACTGAGGGAGACTATATTGGAGCAGTGATTTGTCTGATAGGAAGTCTTTTATGGAATAGTAGCACTTGTTTACTAATAGAACATGGAGATTCTTTTTAAATTTTTTCCTTTCCGTAATTGTTCTAATAGGCCCTGGAATATTATTATAGATGCGTGAAGCTGTACAAAAGATACTTTCATGCATTAGATGAGTCTTGCTAGCTACTGTGCGCAATTTGTCCCTACGACGCATACGCGTGTAGTAAGTATACATATCAATATTATTTTTGACAAATGCTGCGGCTTCAAATATGTAGACACATGGTAGTGTTAACACGTTCATCTTTTTGAAAAATGGCTTACAGGAGTCAGTTTCGCATAAGTTAAATATAGCCCTGATGCAACGCTTTTGAGCAATGAAAGCGCGCTCTTTTTCTGTGCTATTGCCCCAGAATATTACGCCGTATCTGAGGATAGAGCTAACGTAACCGTGGTAAGCTGTTAGTAAAGTAGACTGATTCGCTATTTTTCCCAATCTGTGAAGTGCATATGAAAACTGTCCCAGCTTTTTGCATACATGATCAATATGACATTTCCAATTAAGTTTGTTATCAATATGTAACCCTAAAAATTTTGTAACTTCAGTTTCTTCAATATCGTTATTTAGGTAATGGATTTTTAAAGTGCCCGTACGTCGAGTTCGTATTTTAAAGTTCATTATTTCAGTTTTGTCAATGTTAATCATTAAATTATTTATCGTAAGCCAGTCTATAATCAACAATATAGAAAGAAAGAAAGAAAAGAAAGAAAGAAAAATATTTATTTTGTACCTCGCACAGACACAAAAAGTAAAAAAATAATAATTAATAATAATAAAAAAAAAAAAAAAATAAGTAACATTAATAAAAGTAACAAAAGGTACCTACACAAGCAAGGCGAGGCCAAAAAGGTCCTATATTGTTTGGTTAATGTCAGATTCTAGGTCAATTGTATTATCATTAACAAATAAAACAGTGCTATCATCAGCAAATAGTGTAATGTCATGATTTGTTACCGAAGGCATGTCATTTATATAAATAAGGAAGAATAGAGGACCCACGATAGTTCCTTGAAGAATGCCGAATTTAACAGTTCTAGATTCAGAAGCATATATTTCTTCTGTTTTAGTAGTAGGATTTAGCCTCCTTACTTCTGTAAATTGTTTTCTATTGTTAAGGTACGATTCTATAAGTTTGTACACATTACCTCTCACACCATATGCATACATTTTTCTTAAGAGGATTTTGTGGTCGACACGGTCGAAAGCCTTCGACATGTCCATGTATAGCGCGACAGCCGGCAGCCCTTTATCCAAGTTAGTCATTACCTTATGTAAAAAGTTATAAATTGCCACATTTATGGATTTATTTTTCCTGAAACCATATTGACTGGGCGTTAGAATTTTGTGTGTTTCAAAGAAAGTATAGAGACAGTTAAACATCACTTTTTCGACAATTTTCCCAAAAACAGGTATCAAAGCTATGGGCCTGTAGTTGCTCATGTTAGTTTTATCTCCTTTTTTAAATACTGGCTTAATGACTGAAATTTTTAGTTTGTCTGGGAAAGTGCCTTCTTGTATACATAAATTAATTATAAAGCTTAGTGGTTCAGAAATAATATGGGCTACATCTTTAACAATGTTTGTCATAACACTATCATAGCCGGCACTGGTTTTATTTTTAAGAGCAATTATTATTTTATTAATGTCATCAGGGATAATAGGTGTCATAAAAATTGAATTAGAATTATATGTCAGTTTGTTGGAAGATTTTTGGGGTTCACTAGTATTATTATCATTGATGTCAAGAAAGAAGTCATTAAATGAGTTCGCAATGTCTTGAGGATTATTTATGATTTTGCCATTTTTAATTAATTGATTTACGCCTTCATTTGGATATTTAGATTTGGTTTCATTTATTATTTTCCAAGTCGCTTTGTTCTTATTTGTAGCAGATTTAATAAAGTAGTCGTTTTGAGATTTTTTTGTCAGTCTGATTATAGTTTTGTACCTCTTTGCATATGCTTTGAAAGCAGTTTTAGTGACTTGATTTGGATGATTCCTGATTTTTGTGGTGTCATTGACGCCGCTATAAGTTGTATTCACTATGTACATTTTAAAATTTTCTAGTAAGTACTTGAAAGCTGTGCCCGAACCTTTTTCCGACCACTGTCTGTACCGGTCCGAATCGGCAGAAACGCCCTGCTGGGCGTTTGGAGGTTCGGGCAGTGTTATTATGGTCTGTAAATGTGTCTAGTAATTATGCTCACCCCCACGTGTACCTACCTATAATAAACCTATAGTTGTTGTTGTGGAACTCTAATGTTATGTTAGAGTTCCACATAACAACTATAGGTTTATTATAGGTACACGTCTGCCTAACCTTTCAGAAGTGTAGCTGTGATATTATTTTAACAATAAGAAATACATTAGACCTACTAAAAGCTTGGGGTTTGCCTTAGTGTGGGACACTAAAGGTTAGACAAAAACAAACTAATCACATTTCCCCATGCCAATCTAAGGTCACGCCATTAAAATTCTGAGCAACAATCTGCAAAAGGACATAACGTAAACACCGACAGTGACGTTACACAGTCGCACAAATTGTCTCGCCACGTGGAAGGTAATAAGACTAATCTGAAGAAAATTAGAAGATTATCAGGGGAAACGATTTTGAGCCTTTATGTGGTTTATAAAAATCTGCGGTATATTTTGGCAGATCAGGTACTAGGCATGGTAGGTACCAGATTATTCATTGGTCTTATGATGTCGATAATGGTAAAATATTTCGAAATTTTAACGTATTATTTTAACCTAATTCGAATGAGAGATGGGAGAGAAAACTTTATAATTTGACTGTTATTGCGGTTTATGAATTGCTGAAACTTTCATAATTTTATTGCGAAAATAAAATTAGAAATTGTTTTATGTTCCAGGCCTGTAGTATTAATCTGAATATTTTTGCATACGAATGGTAATGCGAGTTATTCTAACTGCAATTGAGATTTATATAGTTTTAGAAGAATCTTAAATTATTGGTTGTTTTATTCAAATAAATAAATTATTTCAATTAAAACGTTATCGCCTAGCACCAAGACGAAGGTAGAGAGCCTAGATGAAATTTACTCTTACTGGAAAAACTGACTTGCAATGGCAAAAGACGGACGTGTGTGCTAAAGGGAGAAGGAGGCTTTTGCCCAGCAGTGGGACATAGCTGACGTATTAGAATAAGACTTGCTTGTGAGTATAATCAGTCTAATGGTCACGGGTATTAGATCTAAGCATGAAGTCTTGAGTTCAATTCCCAGTTGAGCACTTATTAGGTATTTGATTTTTCACTAATAATCTTAACGTGTTATTTAAATATAGCATAGTATTCGTATTTTTGTGAGCAGAAAAGTATAATCTGTGAGCAGAAATAGCTAATTGATCAGCAACTCATGGCCAGCAAACATTCCAAAATCAATCAGCAATTTATGTCTCTTCTGGATCACTGTAATTTAAATTAAATAATTTGTAAAGTTCCAAAAATAAGTTCCATAAATAATTTTCTCTGCTGATCAATCATGAAATCTTGCTGATCGAGTAGGTAGTTATTTTGCAGACTGAATGTTTATTATGCAAACTGTTGTACAACATGTTATTGTAAGCTGCCTTATGATTTAATTTTTTACCATTATCAAAATTATTTATATTATATAATATAATATATATAATTATTTGCCGACGAAGGATTATTGCCTGATTTTTTTAATTGCAAACAAAATCTTTGTATGTCGACCAAATTATTTAAATGCTGTTTTTTTGTGGCTCACCAAATTTTATAATTGCAAAACATTTAATTACTTCTCACAATCTTAATCTCGTATCTCTAAGGAACTGATTGACTCCGAAATTATATTGCAACTTGAACTTGAACGTTTTGCAAGTGCAAGAATTGGCTTTCTAGAGTCGAGATTTGTGCTATCGTACAATAATATGAACATAATTAGTATCCAATTCAAATAAATATAATGTGCACAACGAGTATTAGACTCACATCTGCCTAGCCTTTTTCCCAACTATATTGGGTTCAGCTACCAGTCAAACCGGATTCAGCTGAATACCAGTATTTTACGTGGAGCGGCTGCCTACCAGACCTCCACAACCCATTAACTGGGTAACACGGTACTTCTTGGCAAGACTGGTGTCAGATTATTGGGCTTCTGACAATCCGTAACGACTGCCAAAGATCTCCAAATGACAGCCGGGACCAACGGCTTAACGTGCTTTCCGACGCACGGAGGAGTCTCGGTATGTTAAGATGGTCACCCATCTACAGACATACCTCGGCAAGCGTTGCTTAACCTTGAAACGGCCTGTGCGGCTGTTATAATTTAGCCACGAGTATTAGAGTTACAGTAAAATTTTACGTTACTATACGTCAAAAACATTCGACGTGCTAGGCCCTCAGAAAAAAAACATTTAAAACAATGTCCACCAGACAATTTATAGACTCACTGCTTCTTTTGTTTTGAGATCGCTAATCAGCCCTTAAACAAAATAAACAAATGAACAGCTAACACAAATAGAACACTATAAACAGTGATAGGCACTTAATCTTGTTTATTTTTTATCTCGTTCTATTGATTGAGCTATTTCTATTTCGGATCTACTATAGAATGGTGTCGTGAGTGGACGTTTAAGATTGTGTAAACATACTTTGCGTTTGCTAAACGTTTTATATACGATGTGGTAGGCTGTCATTTTATGAATTTATAGGTATTTGATTTTCTTTGGATTCATATTTTATAGATAGCAGGTTTGGAAAAAAAACCGGGATAAAACTTATCCCATAATCTATTTCCACCACATATGCCGTTTTGAAATAATTTCATTGTGCGTATCATATATATATCATAGCTATGGATTGTAATTCTTTTCCGAAGTCCGTTTTGTCTAATAGCTACAACTTGGGGGTCTAAAAGTCAAGATTTAGTAGAGTACTTCTAGGCAAGTATTCTCCGTCGTCAACCACATCATCGTTTTCCATCAGGTGAGATTGTGATCAAACGCGACTCTGTCAATAACAATTAAAAAACAATCCTTCACGTAGCCCCCGTAGCGTAACCCTTGTGCTAAGTTTAATCCAAATCCGTATTTATAACATAATTGGCTTACATGCTATACCAGACATACAGATTTACACATTTATAACCTACTAGCAACCACCCAGACGCAGACGTCCAAATTTACACATTTATAACCTACGAGCAACCAACCAGACGCAGACGTCCAGATTTACACATTTATAAACTACTAGCAACCAACCAGACGCAGACGTCCAGATTTACACATTTATAAACTACTAGCAACCAACCAGACGCAGACGTCCAGATTTACACATTTATAAGCTACTAGCAACCAACCAGACGCAGACGTCCAGATTTACACATTTATAAGCTACTAGCAACCAACCAGACGCAGACGTCCAAATTTACACATTTATAACCTACTAGCAACCAACCAGACGCAGACGTCCAGATTAACACATTTATAAGCTACTAGCTACCCAGCTCGGATTTGCACGGGTGCAAATTAAATACACACAGTTATCGCTCTTTAAGGACGCTGTTACAAATGGGTAGTCAAATCATTACTTTTTACACAAAAGTATGTTCATTAAATAAAATGCTTTGCATTCTTAAAATGTTTTTTGCCAGAATTGTTGATAGATGTGCATGGTACGATTCTGAACTATAAATACAATTTTAGATAGGTACAGATTCTCAATAAATGTACCAAAGTGACAATTTTTAATTAATTTATAGAGAAAATCCACCTATCTAAAATTATATTTATAATATTATAGCATTATATTTAATAAACATACTTTGTCTAAAAAAGTAAAGATTTGACTATCCATTTGTAACAGCGTCTTTAACTATTCCACCACTTCAAGATGTTATCTTTATGTAGAATAAAACAAAGTCGCTGTCTTCTATTAGTGCCGTAGCAAAGAAACCAGATTGATGCCTATCTTTTTCTTTGCTATGACTTTAATAGAAGTGAAACCCATCAAAATCCGTAGCGTGGTTTAGAAGAAGTTTTAATGGGTTTCTCTAATAGTAGTGAAACCACAGAATAGAAGTTTTCTGTTCTGTGAGTGAAACCTATCAAAATCCGTAGCGTGCTTTAGAAGAAGTTTTGATATGTTTCACTAATATAGTATTGAAACCCATCAAAGTCCGTAACGTGGTTTAAAAGAAGTTAGCGGAGATAGAGGCAGACAGTGACTTTGTTTTAATACTACTTAGAGATTATGTTTTTTCATAGCATACCTACATATTGAAGGTGTCCTGCGACATTTTGAAACTGCGCCAGGTCACAGTAGTGGTGATGGAGTGAAACTTTAATAATGAAAAGTCGAACGAGTACCTACGGAACTGTTGTATGAATTTTATGACTTGATGAAAACTATGGGAGGTAAACAGTAGCTTTTTATAGCTCATATCAAAACAAAAACATGCGCTTTATAAATTCCTAAGTCCATTAGCTCCTTCACTTATTGTGTTTTTATAAATAAACCTTGTGCATTTTTTATCAGAACCTCGTATAAAAATAGTTGGAAAATGAGTAAAAATGTTAATAGCAAAATCAAGCAGATGCGTTTTCTCAAAAATCACAATGTCGTGAAAGAAACGTTTCATTTTCTTTCATCTGTTTTTTCAACGGTTTTAGAACATTTTAACTTTTTGTTCATTTTGTTAGCTACGAAAACATTGAAAGATAAAATTGTACACGTATTAATTTTTTTAGCACGATTGCTTATTACATTTTGGTGATACAGAATCTAAATCAAAACTATTTTTTAAATGAGGCTGAATGATCTCTTTAAGAATTGGGAAAAAGTGGCACAGGACGGGGAACTATGAAAGGAATGGAGAGAAGCAGAGACCTCCATCTTTTGTTTCTCACTGCTGGGCCTTGGTGAGGCTAGACATGATAATAATAAAATTGACTGCCACCATTTCTCACTGCATTACGGTGACTTCAATACCACCAGAATACATAAGATCCTTACTATTTTTCCAAGTACTTTTAGTTTTGACGAAGTAAAATAAAGTGAGGATGACGGCATCCTTACCTAACCTAGCTCTCTTTTGATTTAAGACTGAAGAAACGTATATTTCAGCAAAGTTTTAAATTAAGAGAGATCGTTCATCGTGTTAATAAAGTAGTAAAACTCAGTTTACGGTTTATGAGATCACTCTTTTCTTAAATATTATGGCTCTCTTGCTCTAAACCATAGAGTACCGAAACACCTCGGCGCCGTCACTAGATACGACATCGTCAATACTTTTCACACAAACTTGTCAATATTAAGGGCGTCATGCTAGCAAGGATGAGTTTAAAAATCTCAAAAACTGACAGAGTTGGTGAGCGTTTTAAGGTCTATGTTAAACAGAGACAACACTTATTGCTTGTGACGTCACTTGCAAGTCACGCCATATTGCATTTGCGCCACCCATGACCAATCTAATCGACGTCTTGCGTAACAAGGATTGGAGATAAACTTCAAAAGCGTGTAACTTCTCCATTCTACGACCAAGGTTTTTGATAGCAGTCAAACACCCTATTCTGGCTATGGCTATGACAGCAAAAAATGTGCTGAGCATACATTATCCTTGGTTTGACATTCTGTCAGTGGTAGCGTGGCGAAGGCGATTGTCAATACGTCAAAAATGTATGGGGGTTGACAGATGCTATCGAAATGTCATGTAATCAAATTTCTACATTTTGGCATTTCGACAGTCGCATTCGCTAATTGAATGGCACATTGTCTAGGGCCTCTTGTAAGGATTACACACAATCAATTAAAATCCAATAGACAATAGATTTTACAGGCACTTTTGATATGTCGAGATGTGCCAGTCAAATAGATGAAGCTAGTAATTCTGCTGCGTTAATTACAAAAACAAATAGTATCTCCAGCGCGTTCCAAAAAGTAGATTCTATGAAGAAGAACGTGCGAGAAACTCCATGTTTTGAAAATAATGTCGACTCTATTCGCTGTCGGCAACGCCTTTCCCAGCTCTGTGCTCTAAATCTCATTTCAACTTATGAGCTTGAAGTTCTATTATCAAGAACGTTTATTTCTTAGTTAGTAGGGCCTTTAAAATTTGATAAATTAGATTTAGTCCAATATGCTAAATTTTACACTTTAAGGAGACGACTGACATAATCTGTTGACAGGGCTAAGTTTAAAAGACGGTAGTCGTACCAGTCAGATAGTTCGACAAACCAGTTGCAAACTAAAATTTTATACCAAGGCATATAAATCTAAAATAATAGTTCGACTTTTTCAAAATATAGAAAGATGAGTCATTTTTCACTTTCAAAAGAAACCTTAAAATTGCTCTCTCTGTCTGTTAAGGCTGCGTTTCTACCAGAAGTGTGTGAGAATGCGTAGCGAGGGATGTGTTTATTAAGAACCAATAAAATCACTTGGGCCGAGAGAGGCTACGTAAATGAAGTCATTCTATTGGCTCTTAACAAATACTTTTTTATATAAGTTGCTAAACCTTGATAATAATTGTTATGCAGTGTGAGCAACATTTTACTACACCTTAGTATTAGATAGATACTCAGTAACTTAGTGTGAATGTCCATAGATCTCACTTCTTATTTCTCTATTTTATAAATGGAGACTTGTAATTGGCTGACAGTCTTATTTACTGATCTTGACCTGTTTGTTTTAGCTGTTAGTCTTCCATATTGCTTAAAATAAATAAATACATTGCTTCTGGTGGAAACGCAGCCTTAGACTCTTTCATTATGTTAAAACAATAAACATCTGTTTCTTACGATTTAATAAACAAATCACCTTTACCAGCTAACCAGCTTTAGTTCAATCAAGTTTGGTCTACGGAGGTAACCAGCTTTAGTTCAATCAAGTTTGGTCTACGAAGGTAACCAGCTTTAGTTCAATCAAATATGGTCTACGAAGGTAACCAGCTTTAGTTCAATCAAATATGGTCCACGAAGGCCAAGTACCAATATTCTACTTAAACAAAGGCTGGGTTTTATACTGAATTACTAATGTAAGTTAGGGACCCTTGGGATCCTATTTCTCGTGGGATCTAATCTATTCTACTTAGTTATTTACAAATACGAAAGGAGCCTACTTGTTCACTTGTGTCTTCGGGTAGAAAATACTGTCTATACAATGTGTCTGGTTTCGCACTGTACAAACTGAAAGGGGTAGTTAAAACTAGTAGTTTACTTTATTTTATCGATAAAATTGTTCTACAGGTGGGGTCTAAGCCCAACCCCCGCTAAACGGCAGCCATTTTTTGTTTTGAAAAGTACTTTACTACTACTACTACTACTTTGGTATTAAAAGGCCAAATACCGTTAAAAAAAATAATAATAACTGAAGGGTATTAAAAATAGTTTTAAACTCAAAAAATAAAATAAATGCTGTATCATTTTAAAATAAAAGCTAAAAGATCAATTTTACGTCAAAATTAACATAGTTTTTTTTTCAGATTTTTTCAGACCAATTGTCATAAAATTGAGTTTTTGGTACCATCATTTAGATAAACTTACTATCTGTTACACAAGTAGATAAAACAAATTATTCCTTGGGGCATATTTTGTATTATCCTTGAAAAACTAAATAGCTATTGTATATTTAAAAATGAATTGCTGTTCGTTAGTCTCGCTAAAACTCGAGAACGGCTGGACCGATTTGGATTATTTTGGTTTTGAAATATTTGTAGCAGTCCAGGGAAGGTTTAGACGGTGAGAAACATAAATAACAAGTAAAGGAACATACTAAAAACGACAGTTTAATTTTCCAATACAAACTACCTGTGAAACATTTGTTGTTCATCTTCTTTTGTCTTTTTAGAAATAAAAATAAATTAAAAGTAGAAAAAGCTTTTAATAAACAAAATTTTATTTAAATGCAATAAAAAGAATAAAATAAACTTTTACAGTCAACTTATTACAGTTAATATGATATAAAAGCTTGTCGCGAGATTTAATTGCGTGTTTTACCTAGGAAATATTCATTATATATTATTTCCTGGGTAATGCTAATAAGTTTACCTGCAAATATAACTCTTTTGAAAAGGCTGTAGATTAATCCAATACTTTCATGCAACACGTACTTTTAAAATGCTTTGATATATCAACCAGTTCATCACATATTCACACGAAAAAATAATTTCCCAATGCCCAGATTAATTTCATTCCCGAATACCAAAGATTTTAATAGAAATTGGAAAAAAACTCATTATTATTATATTATTTTGTCTGCTATCTGCGTAATCACGCACGCTCATATGCCAAGGTATGTGCCGGGAACATTAAAACAATACTCTGTTAATGGGAAACGTCAATCAATGCGAAAATGTTAGGCGCGAAAACACAAAATGGCGGATTTCCTCTGAAAAATTGTTCGAAAATTATTTCGGGTGTTCTTCAACGGGAACAGTTTGGAGATTGATTGAAATGGTTCCGTAGGAGTAATAAACAGGAAATTGTGATTGGTTCGTTGAGATAAAAGAGGTTTGATTACAAAACAAGATGAAAGATTGGGATGTTGAAAATAATTTTCTTTGATTACGGTTTTTAAAACAAGAATCGTTTTTATACGGATTAATTGGATTAAAATCAGACATCTTTTATGAGATTTTATGAAATAAATTAAAATGACGTTTTGGAAGATTTATTTTGCAAAATTCTTTATAAAATAAAAGTTATCAAACGTTTGGAAAATCAACTCAAATGTTTACTGCTCAAGTCTCATTTACTTATTTCAAATCAAATCAAAGTAACTGCAAAAATATATTTTGAATTTTAAGACTCATAACTCATCGGTCAAGTGGTATACATGTGATTTTTTGCTGCTTTTATTAATTTAGTAAATACAGAAAAATTTACAACAACTAAGATCTAAACTACAGAACTCTAAACCGCGACTGTAAGTACCCTGTTCCTACCATATATCCAAATTAATCGAAAATAGTCACGAAACACATTATTCCGATAGTCAGCTTCCGTATTTTAAAAAGAAATAGTATTTGTGATCTTGATTAAAGTATAAGGAAAACCAGGGCCTAAACCACCAACTCTTAAAGCAATATTACTTCAATATTACTTCCAGTGGGAAAGAGACGGGGCCATACAGGGGCTCGAGTCTGCTATTGCAATCGTGTCTCAATGACCGGTCATTGATCGAATATTTGTCAACTTTGACAGTTTTTGTATGGGAAATGTGTCATAAGTTTGACGTTATACGTCAAAAATCGATCATTGACCGGTCATTCAGACACGATTGCAATAGCAGACTCGACCCCCAGGACGCATAGCTTAGTCTCTTTCCCACTGGAAGTAATATTAAAGTAATACTGCTTTAAGAGTTGGTGGTTAGGCCCCTGGAGAAAATCTTCATATTACTTTCTAATGATTTGCTTATGAAAGAGTACAGTGGACCGCACGGCAAATTTACTAAAGTGTGCTGCCTGTTCCGAATAGTGATTCCTGGGTAAAAAAATATGATTCTGTTCAGTCGTGTTAAATATTTTCTTAACAAAATCAATATAAATGAGGTAGAATGAGTCATTCACGTCTAGACGTGACTTTAGTACACTTTATACTAGTCACGCTTTGGTATACTTTTATCTAGATAAAAAGTGTACTCCCTTCTACCATCGGACATCTAGACGCACTGCAAGTTACCATCCCTACCTTGTTGCTATTCCACCAATTCGCACTAAGCGTTTCCAAACGTCTTTTATAATGCGCGCAGCATAGGAGTGGAATTTTACCAGCGTCTGCGTTTCCGAACGCATTCAACCCTAATCTTTTCAAAGTAAGAGTGAACAGGCTTCTTCTGGGTAAGCTCACTCCATCGATCTAAACTACAGTCAAGAGCAAGAAATCAAGCAAAAATGAAATGGTAAAAGAACTGCATGAAGCTGACCGCACATGTTATTGAAAGTCAAAAAAGGATAACGATACATGCGATCAGCTGTACAACCGACTGTTATTTTATTCCGTCACAAATTGCCATCTTAACATATTTTTGTTCAAAATAAATGAAAGCGGTACACAAAAAAAATAATGATAAAATAACGTTTAAAAAAAGCTTTTATTTAAGTGCCCTGCAAAGATCAAAATAAAATTTTAAATCACATTAACCACATTCATTTATGACTTTACAGAATTGAAATTATAATAAAAGCTTGTCGCGATAATTTATTACAGTACCTAGTTGATCTGTCAGAATGTTTCTTAATTTAAATTTCATCTGACTGAATATGCAGAGATTTCTTCTAGGCAGACTAAGACAGATTCATAAATGTTAAGAGATCTCATCTTATATTCAGCAACAAAGGCCGGTTTCCATTTCGTTTTTGGACGAATAATACGTGGGAAAAAGTTTAAAAAAGGACGAATTTGATGTCTCGTGTAGATATCATAACGCTTAGAGTTAAAGAAAGGTTGAAACTCTAAACAAAGTCAATCAGTGATAACGATTATCAAAAGTACCAAATGTTTAAAATTGACCACGTGACATTTGGCTAGCGCGTATCTTGTTTTTTAAAAAAAAACGTTGCCCCACTCTAGGAATTTCTCCTGTATCGTGGGTGCGTTTACAGACACAAAAACTCACATACACAAATAACCAAACCCAGAACAACTATCTGTACAACAGAACAACCACTGCGCCAACCGTGTCGATAGTCAACCATGTCGATTTCATTCATTTATGGATGTTTTTTAAATCACTGATGGAATATCACATTGCTCTGTCTCCCATTCCGTTTTTGACTATTCATTTATTAAAAAAATACCACAAGTTAATAAATCGTTTGAAATTACAAATAGCAGTTTGCAAGTATGGTGATCAATGCTGGTGGTGTGACAAAGTAATCCGATCCGATTAAAACCAGGCCCGGGTCGACAACGCGCTGTATTCCACGCGCGCCTCAAAGAGATGTCAGCATAGGAGAAGGGGCCCGTTATGGCCAGAGCCTGCGAGGGTTGTGGATTTTGTTGGGAAGAGTTCCACGGCCCTGGAAAGCAAAAGGCACTACGAGGAACACGGATGGGTTTTAGTCAGTAAGAGTCTGACACTCCCCCTCCCGCTCCACTCAGAGTGGCAGAAGTCATTTAATGATTTCCCATCCATATAAAAAGGTATTTTCCAGTTTTCGATTATGTATTGAAAAAAAATATTAATGAGAGGGTATAAAATAAATTGGTAAAATAAAGAGGTCAATGACCAGCCTGCGTACTTATGTTTGTTTTTTCAAAAACAGCGCTTCAAATTGAAATATTCCAGCCACGCTTTTTTCTGAGAAAAATGTTAAACGAAAACTGTCTAACACATCCGACAGTATTAACTTGTTGACTGATAGAGTCGGTTACCAGTCAATTAGGACAGGTGATTGAAACTAACAGAAAGTCAGTAACACGTCAAAATATTTAACGGATTCTTCACCGAATTGAACTGTGAGTTCTGGTGTTATACACAGTATCTATCCAACATTAAGGTTGATTCACACATAGCCGGGCTGTGGCCGGGCAGTGTCAGGGCCGTGACCGTCCAGGAACCATGAATCTGTGTCCTGTCAGGGGTGTGCTGTTCGCATATATGTCAGGGACGTTACCGTGCAGTGACCAGGGGGTCTACTCTAATTCAACGAAAAACGAAGTTTCGATCGAAACTTCGCGTGTTTCCTACTACAGTTCCCTTCGTTCCCGAAGTTTCGTTCGAACGAAAACTGTTTGACATTTACGTTCTCCAAACCTATTCTAATTCATAAATGTTGCGAACAAAAATTTGAATTTGACAGATGATTGTTCGGAATTTTAACCTCAAATTGACGAAACCAAAAGTGTTACCTTTTGGTTTTCGTTTGCCATTCTTTAGTGTGGATTTTGTTATTAATTTGTTGAAATGGCTGCAAGAATGCTCTTAATCGAGGCTGCTCTACGTGAAGAACGTTTAGAGCGTAGAAGGAACCGACGTCGCCTGCGCAATCAACTTAATATTAATAAAATTCCCGACTTAGAGTTTGTAGGAAATTACAGACTCAGTCGGCAATTATTCGAGGAGTTGTGCCAGGAAATAGTGCCTTTATTACCTCCAAACGCAAGGTGTCATGGAATCGAACCCACAATTAAGGTGGTTATAAACTTATTTTTTATTACCTAGGTATCATTCTCTTCAATAAAAGTAAGCATTTCACTGTTGACAATCCTCATCGTTTTCAGATCCTTACAGCCTTGAATTTTTATGCCCGAGGTAGTTACCAAGGGTCTGTTGGGCAAAACATGGATGGGCCCATGGCACAACCAACTGTTTCTCGTTGTTTGCAGGAAGTCACAACTGCCCTCAATGCACCTCACATATTAAGGAAGTACATAAAATTTCCGCAGAATAGAAATAAAAGGAATTTTATTAAGCGGCGGTACCTATCTACCTAAGTTTTATTTTTATATCAATTTATTATTTATTACTGTATTTTGAATGAATGTTTAGTATTTCATTACTTAATGTTGCAGATTTTATCAGAAATATCGGCTGCCTGGTGTGATTGGGTGCATCGATTGCACTCATATTGCAATTGTTAGACCTTCTGAGCATGAGGAACAATTTTTTAATCGAAAACATTTTCATTCGCTTAACACCCAAGTTGTAAGTATGAGAACAAAATATTAGTGATTTTATTGTGACATTTACTGTTATGGATTCTCATTAATATCTATACCTAACTTACCTACATTTTATGTATGGTCCATTGAATGACATTCTTTTCCAGATATGCGACAGTGATTGCTATATAACAAATGTGGATCCTTCATTTGGTGGAGCAACACATGACTCTTATATTTGGAGAGAGTGTAACATAAGATGGCACATGGAGGGTCTCCAGAATGAAACAGTTTATTTATTAGGTATGTCTGAATTTATTGTTAGTTTTTAAAACATATATTAATAGCTTCTGCCCGCCGTGTTGCCTGCATTATTGGGATTAAAAATTTCCTGTGTTAATCCAAGGGTCTATAGACCCAAAAAACCCAAACCCCAAAACCCCACCCCAAATCCTGATTAGCCATTTTTGTGTGAAAGAGTAACAAACATCCACAAAATATTATTTATTTTTATTTCAGGTGATTCTGGTTACGCTCAAAGGGAGCATATGATGATACCTATAAATAATGCTGTTGAAGACTCTCCTGAAGGAAGATACAACTCTGTCCAAAAGCGTGCACGCTCCACCATAGAACGCACATTTGGTATATTAAAAGGTCGATGGAGATGTCTTTTGGCAGCTCGGGAACTGCATTACTGTCCTGAAACAGCAAGTAAAATTGTAATAGCCTGCTGTGTTTTACATAACGTATGTATAAGGGGTGGTATTGATGTTCCCGAGTTGACAGAAGATGAACTCCAAGCTGAAAGAAGCAGGCAGGTTTCCTCTCAACCAGCCACTTCTTCTTCTTCTCAAGCTCTACAGGCAGGTCGAAGGGCAAGAGCTCTATTGGTTCAACTGTTAGAAAGGAATAGATAGGATGAAGGAAGAACTTTATCCTACCTATTTCTTTCTGGCAGTAGTTGTATTCCTATTTTTAGGAACATTAATATTATTTTCATTATATTTTTTCCTATTTCGTTTTAATAAAAGAATAAAATTTATAAAAACGTTTTATTTACTTGAAACTCTACTATCTAAAAACAAAATAATAAAAAGAAAGGCAACAATGAATCTAAAATAACAAAAAAAAAACGACTTCCAAAAAAAACACTACAAACTACAAAATAACTTTAATTTCAGAAGTCGGTGTTTTTGGTTGCTTTTTCTTCTTAGTGGTACCCCGCACCTAACAACACCAATGGAAAGTCACAGAAAAGCAAAAATATGCAATTTCGTATGCAAGGATGATTTTTCCACATATTTTTTCCAGCTATTTGGATTTAAAAACCAAACTGCAGAACCGATTTTGATAAAATTTCAATGGGACCAATCGAGAAGTATATCCTTTCACATAAAATAAGAATTTTTCAAATCGGTTCATAAATGACGGAGATATGAGGTAACAAACACAAAAAATACAGTCGAATTGAGAACCTCCTCCTTTTTTTGAAGTCGGTTAAAAATAAAAATAAATATTAATTCCCATGGTCTAAGAACTCTCTTATAAGGCCACACAGCTGTAACAGGGCAGCCCTGATGCCTGCGAGCTCGGTGTTCCTTATAGTTTCTCTCTCTACACGCCCCTCTTCATATTGGTACAATCTGCTTCTGACATCAGAGCCAGCAGCTGCAGCTCTCCTTCTGGGACGTGTACGCTGTGAGGCTGCAAAACAACATTCTAATTTAAATGGCTTACAACACAAACAATGCCTTAAATAACAGTGAAGTTTGTAAATGAAAATAGTTTTTCTTTCTACTATTAAATTCTTTACATTTATTACACAAGATAGATATAATTTTATAGCTTCCCTCATTTCCCTGCAGTAAACAATTAATGAATTGTTTTTCAATTTCAATGCTCTTGTCTATATTTTGGTCTCCCGACCCGTGGTACAACTGCGATGTGTCCAACTGGTTGTACTACGGAAAAGTAAAGGGATTTGGGGCACCTATTTTTTTATTTACTTCTCCGTAGTACAACCAGTTGGACATCGCAGTTGTACCACGGGTTGGGAGTGATATTTTGTATGAAAGGTATTTCATATAAATACACTCACAAAATAATGTTCTATCATGTACCTACTTAAATTTTGTGATAGCCTTAATGAAAAAATACCACAGTAACAAATACTTACAAAGTGTGGAAGTCAGGGATTCTTGTGACACTCTTGGTTGACTTGCAGGTTCCGTGAGCTGTGTGTCTTCCTGGCTGGGTTCCACATACTCCATAACTTCCTCATGTAAATCCAGGAAGGCTTGTGATTCAAGGTTTCGACTGGAGGTAGATGGAATTGGTTCCAGAAAATAAAACAAATTTAATACCAAATAGAATCATGAAATATTTAAATTAAATTAGATTTGATAGTATTATTTTAAAATGGACTTAAAATTTATTTTATAAAGTAAAACTGTTTCATAATAAAAACATTGAAGAAAAAATATTTAGACAATACTTTGATTATGAGTATAATGAATTGAGAATTAAAAGAAAGACTACCTCACTGAAGGCTGGCACCCTGGCTCCAGTTTGGCGTTCACCAAACCTCTCTCCCATTATAGATAAAATCTTTAACTGCCAGTGGGAGAGTGGTGCCATCGATGGACCACCTCCAGTCATTGAAGCCAACCTCCGAGAATTAGCAGCAGCTTTCTTGGCTAAATGTTTTCTATCAAACCATACCTACAAAATATAAAACATGAGATTGTCAAGTCACTATATTATTATGTTATTATTAATTAATAAAACACTAGGTACCTTTTGCCACTGCTGAATAGTTTTTGTGCAACCACCCATAGAATTGAGCATATTGCACACTTCTTCCCAAAGCCGTTTTGCCAGGGCATTTCCATCGGCTCCCCTCAATCTCCCACGGGCTAGATCCCTATGGTCGTCCAGGAAATTGAGAAGAGCGTCTATCTGCTCCGGAGTAGCCGAACTCGTATGTGGAGCCATTTCAAACTGAAAATATGTTAAAGTAAATAAGGATATTAAGAAGAGGCGATACATTAATTGAAAGAAAAACTTAAAATTATGTATATTAAGATATTTGTGAAAGCGATAGAAGTGAACTTACTGTATGTTTTAGTAGTTGGTGGGAATGAAATAAAACTAAAGCTCATTAAAATGAAAGGAATTTAGTGGGAATATTGATGAAAAAATATTACATTCAATTGAAAATCTAACAAAAACCTTTTGACAACTACAATAAAACCGAAGAACAAAAAAAAAATAACAGTCAAATAAAATATAAAATCTTCTAAAAAGTATTGCAACCAAGGAGTTACCAACAATTTACTTACAATTTTTTTTTTTTTTTTTTTTAATCCAAAACAAAGCTTGTGGAGACCCAAAATGCAGACTGCGACACAATACAACTTGAAACTTTCTGGCGGAATGTGTATCGCGATTGAGAAGTGTGTAAAAAACACTTGAAAACATGATTTAAACCCGCGAGCACTCGCGCTATGAGCATTTTGCTCACAGTAAATTTAAAACACGCGCCATTTTTCATAGTCCGGTTAAGCAGTTAATATCCCAAGTGTGTTAACTTGCTAGTGTGGTCATACCTAAAAAAAATCTTATTATCTTTATTCTTTTCATCTTAGCGACTATTTTACTGCTACTTTTATACAATATTGTGATTTTAAATTACAGAAATAGTAATCTATCCTATATGTTTCTATTACAAATGGATCGTGATCGAAGGGATGAACACGTTTTGGCATGGTTGATGGCGGAAGATTTGGAAGACATTGAGGACCCGTCTGTGATATGTGTAAAGCTCGCGTATTTGACAAAGATTAATTATTCCTACTTATTTAAGTTTGTATTAGAAAAGATTTTTTTTGTCTAATTTTTTCCCTTAGACTGCCGTAGTTAACTGGCAAATTAGTTCCTATGATTGTTAATTAAAATAAACAAGATTATTATTGTTAACTTTTCGAATATATATTTACGAGAGTAAATAATGTGTATTTGATTTAATAAAATAAAAAAAATAAAAATATTTATTGGTAAAACTTGCATTTAATGACACTCATAAACGTGAGCAAAATGCTCACACGCGAGTGCAAAACATGATTTATTAACACAGTAAGTACTT
Source organism: Melanchra persicariae (assembly GCA_947386135.1). Lineage (NCBI taxonomy): Eukaryota > Metazoa > Arthropoda > Insecta > Lepidoptera > Noctuidae > Melanchra > Melanchra persicariae. The sequence goes on along the minus strand of OX376645.1, from coordinate 15,462,428 downwards.
GAGAAACAAACTGAAAACTTTTTAAAGAATTCAAACAAAAAATAGTAAGTTGACATATTGTTATGATTAGATTGAGTGTGAATATACAGACAATTTTGATTGTCATATATTAAATCCATTTGGTGGCATGAAATAGTACTCTTTAATTTAGTCGGTTAACAATGACCGTGAAAGGGTGTTTTATAGTGTCCAGGTAAATTTCACCAAAAATAAAAAATAAACTGATTAATTATTCTTTCTGCATCAATATTACAAGAAATATTTATTAAACCACATTTTAAATGTAAAATTTCAAAATAAATCTAAATAGTTTATAAATTTAAAGTTGAAGTAAAAACCGTAATTTACTTTAAATGACATCATAAAAGACCCACACAATATTTTTCATGTCATTCGTTCACGAAAATAGTCTATGGATCCGAACTTCGTCTGCGTGTCCGAAAACAAAACAGAGTAGGGTCACAAACGAAACTTCGTTTATATTTCGTTCGTTTACGAAGTTTCGTTTCAGAGAAAGAGAGTAGACCCCCAGGCCTTGGCCGCATTGCCATTCAACGTGGCAATGCGGCCGGCCTGTGTTCTGGGCACTTTTCCCATTGACAGCGATGTGGACAAATTTTTCGATGCTCTATGAGTTCTTCCCCTCCCCTTTTTACTCTTTCTATTCAGTATCTGTAAGTTTTATATTAGTGGTAACTAGTTTAAAAATGGAAAACTAAAAGATTGTAATATATCAGTTATTGAGAATCATCATTTTGATACTCCAAACTGTATACCATTAGGCTTATTAGTTACAGTAAATGAAACCATCTGTCAGGTAACAGGATAATGAAATATGATGTCATTGTTGAGCTAGTCATCTAGCCGTGACGACGTCTCTACGTGACAAAGTGGCTCATAATATTTAAAAGCAGTCAAATTGTTCAAAAACATATTATGTAAAAGGTAAACTCTGGAAGTAGGTATTGATCCTATTGCAAAAATTCATTAATAGTTAGTTGAAGCTATATTTATAAAGCTCTCTAATAGGCAACGAGGTTAGTTTATCAAAACCACATCAAAATGCAAAGTCCAATTTTTATCCAAACTCAATTAATTTGCTGGTTGACCCTTTACCCTTTTTAGCAAGCAGTTTATTGGCTATCGCATTGCTGCAAAGTTAATTAAGTCATGAGACATTCGATGTTTGAGGGTTTAAAAAAATATAAACGAACCTATCAGGTTTGCCCTGACAGGATTATAGGGTCAGTTAATTGGGTAAGCTTTTAAATACAAACGCGGGTTTTTTTAATTACCATGACTTGGTTTTGTGTATAAAAAATCTTTTGAAAGTATACGGACCAGATTAAAGGTTAATGCTTCGTTCTTCAACTTAACCACCGACAAATTTAGTACCGTGTTACCTGTTAACGGGTTGTGAAAGTCGGGTAGGCAGCCGCTCCACATAAAATACTGGTATTCAGCTGAATCCTATTTGACTGGAAGCCGACCCCAATATAGTTGGGAAAAGGTTCGGCAAATGATGATGCCTCTTTCTTAGACTAAAAATAATAATTGACAGACAATGTTGAGTCGTTCGAACCCCTTTTTTCCTTTTTTTTTAAAGGATGGGAAATCCGACACGAGGCAGCTCACCACAACGGTTCGCATGCCCGTGTCGTCAGGACCCGCCTTCATCTCCTCGGCAGAGCCTCTCCCGTTCTGACGACGGCGGCCACCACATCCTTCTCCGTGACGGAGTTGTCCAGGCCCAAAATGCGCATGCCAATGCACTTGGTGGGCCTGGACACTCGGGCATCGTCCGCATTAAAAGACGCCCTGAGCCTTTTGGCTAGAGCGTCCGCGGTCGGACCGCTGGCTCTCCCGGGGATCTCCAGCATCCGGGCCCCAGTCATGGTGAGCCTTAGCCGGAGGCCCCAAACGATGCCTAGCTCCCCAAGGTTCACCGCCTCCTTCGCCTTGGTGAAGCCGTTTGAACCCCTGGATCCCCCAAAGTGAAATTTTGCAAAAAAAAGTTCTAATATGAGCAAGACACGCTTTCGTGACAATTTGGACTCGTTCCTGACGGATTGGTCAGAGAAGGCGAAATACAAAGAACGTTGGAAAGCTATGGGGATGACTTTTGCCAAGCTGTGGGGCAGTGTACGTAAAATAAAAGATAAAGATAATTTTATTTTTAACCGACTTCTAAAAAAGGAGGAGGTTCTCAATTCGGATGTTTGTATTTTTTTTTTTTTTTTTTTTTTTTATGTTTGTTCGGGCATAACTCTGTCGCTTGCCAACCGAATTGAAAAATTCTTTTTTTGTTGGAAAGGATATATATACTTCCCAAATGGTCCCATTGAAATTTTATCAAAATCGGATCAGTAGTTTGGTAATTAAATCCAAATAGCTGGAAAAAATATGTGGAAAAATCATCCATGTATACGATACATATTTTTGTTTGCTTTCCTGTGACTTTCCAGTGGTGTTGTTAGGTGTGGGGTACCACTAAAAAGTGAAAAATAAAAAACTTTTTCACAAAAAAAAAGAAACCGACTTCCAAAAAAACAACAAAGTTCAAAATAACTTTAATTTCGGAAGTCGGTGTCAAATAACGAAGAAGCAACCGAAAACACCGACTTCCGAAATTATTTTTTGTGAAAAAGTTTTTAAATAAGAGATTTTGAAAATTAATCCGTTAAATAAAATTAAAATATTATTAGCATTGGAGATGCAAATTACAGACTTGGTGATTTCCAGTTTGTATCCGTATATGAGTTCAATTGAAGATGCAAGATTGTAAGCAGGTGCCATCATTTTTACAGAGAGAAATCTCATCAATTTGCTATCTACTGTTCAAGTCTAAATTCGGTTTTTCCTCTTAATTTTAGAGAGACTAGAACACTTTAGGAACCTTCGGAAAAACATTGCCCTACCAAGTTATTGATATGACAAAACGCAGGTAAGCAAGTTATTAAAACCAGCAATGTATTTCTATAATTTCAAATATCCTGAAGCAATGTACCATTTCAAAATTCCCAGTAAATGGGGACACACAGTAAATAGTAGAAGGTAGTAAGATTAAGGTTTATCCGCCTCATCGGATTAGTGTACCGGGAAAATCGGATACCGTTTCAAATTCAGTTAACTTCTGTGATAGTTGCAAATTCTGCTTAGCCGGTGTATAAGTCCTTCAAAGTCTGATTTAATAACCAGACTTTGAAGGACTTATACAACGTAAGTGAAAGAGAACATGGTGAGGAAAATCGTAGGGACGCGCACGGCATAAACACTGCCATCGTGTAGTGCACATTAGAAACTGTACACTAACAATCCTTTGCTTCTGTTTATGCACTCTCCCCATTGACAGCTTTCTCATTCTATTGTCCTTTTTCGAGTTAGTGGCAGAAAAGGATTAAAGTAAAATAGAGTAGAGTGTTGTTTATTGTACATACATTAAAATAGTTACACAACTACTTAGTCAGAAAATTTTATAATAAAAATGCATTGGCGCCTTTTCGCGGCCAGCGATGTCTACCAGATAACCCTTGGATGGATTTAAAGAACTATAATTAAATCAAAAGTGGTGGTCTGCGGTGTACTGACAGCAATTGCTATACCTAAGGAGAGCTTTATATGTGGACACGCTCGGTTCTAAGAAAGTTGAATGCAATGAATTTCATTTATAGACATTTATAGTTATTAGAATAGCTTGAAAAGCGTGTAACTTTTCTACTTTTTTCACTATTTTTTTTTTATAAATCGTACTGTACAACCCAAAGCCAAATAATGTTAGGTAATTCGTTTTTGGAGGTAGCGGAACAGAGAGTAAAGTCTCGCAAACCTCCATTGAAAAGGGAGAATCCTCCGACCAGACGGATGTAGTGTCTGGTGGGCAACTGCCCGAGAGTTGATATTCGGGCTTTGCATGTGTTCTAATCGCACGGTAAACTTTGATATCGCGATTTAGGATTTTGTAGTTAGTTCGCAGCTGTCGAGATAGATGGCGCTGCGAGTCTCATTTGTTGTGATGTTGATTCTGCTACGTTGATTTTTGTGGCGGCATGAATGCCGCTACACGTTCATGCAGATTTCTTATCGTAGTCAAAAAACCCCTGCTAAGCGTCTGCTTCTGTATCTGGATGAATTTGGAAGTCCGTGACTACTCACGGGGCTTGGGGTGGAACTATTCTATACTGGGGTGGGTATAGAATTGTTCCACACATTTGGAACAATAAGTAATTGATGGTGGTTTATGGTTGCGATTACAAACTTATATTTTCGGTTGAAGAATTGACCGTGACGTACACTTTTTTTTTTTTTTTTTTCTGCTTGTCTAATCTTACTTGCTATATTTTTGTCAGACTAATACTTTCGTAGTTTATAAAATTGGTTTTTATACTCGGAAAAATCAAGACTCAATCGGAACCCTCGGTGCGCGAGTCAAACTCGAATTTGTCCGGTTTTTTTTCCTACTCATCCGCTGTTCTTATCTGATTAATTTCGTTACGGGATCCAAGACCGTTGAATCGTTTTTCCGGCACTCGTCGAGCTTCATTGACTCGGCATTTTTCTGGTGGTCGCCACTGTTGATTTTGGCTTCCAGGAGTTGCAGTAGTTGGGAATAGTGGTACGGGTTTGTCCCAAAACAAAGCATATTATGACTGTGGAATCCAGTAAGTCTGTTGTCAATATCTCGAGTAGAATCTAAGATTAATGTTTCACTAAGTGCAGCACAATGGGCTTGATGTAGGATAAACATGACATCTGTAATTCTATGTCGCTAATCTCGCCACTAACGTAATGAATCGTTGTGTTTGAGGATGCAAGCTTGGAGCTAGATTTTAGAGGTTGAGGTGGGGCGCTATTGTCAGCGGGCGTGAGATACTCGTAGCTCGAAGATCTGAAAACATTTGTAGGATATCCTTCATTTTTATCTTTACGTATATACGATTACGTTATCTTATTTTATTTGTTACTTTCACAGGTATGCAAATTAATTAAATAAAGCAGTTTTTATCATGAGAAAAAATGTGTATACTGAGTATACTTAAGTAGTTTACATACACTTACTAACTACATAGTTGTACTACCTGGTTACTACTAAAATTAGTTTGTGTATTAACGGTTTTAATTGACAAATTTCAGAAAAAGTGGTGAGGTCACATTGTAAGCGTTATCAGAATAAACATTCTTTCTAAAAAGCCATTTTGTTTAAATAAATTTAGTAAAAATCTTAATGTTGAACTAAATAGGATGTCTCGAAAACTTGTCTCCGAGACAATTAGACACCAAGAACTTGATTCCGACACCGACAACCTATCCTAGTGTCGGTTGATCCCGACATTTGTAGACCTCATTGCCACAAGACAAATAGATTTAAGAAATAATATTTTATAGCATGAACGCAAAAATATGTATTCTAAAATATACAGAGACTTCTTTTTAAAACCCCTGGGATATACAACATTAAAAACATACACAAATACTGCTGTAAATCTCATGTTTGAATACCTAAATAAAATATTGACCCAACAAATAATAAATAATTATTCTCGTCAAAATATTTTGCTTCGGAAATATATTTTCTGTTATTTAAAACTAAAGTTTTAATTACATTGTACCTACATTTATATTATTTTTATGGTAAATTTATAAATTTTAAGCTACAATTTAGATATCTCACGTTTGTTTTTTAAGGAAGTACGAATACCAAACTAATATTTTTAAATATTATCAGACAGATGAATTACACTAACTAATAGTAAGTTTTGCCAAATTTCAGCTCGATCCGTCCAGTGGTTTGCGCTGTGCGTTGATAGATCACTATGTCAGTCAGTCAGTCACCTTTGAGTTATATGTATATAGATTAATATTATTTTTGGAAGGATTGAGTAACAATCAAGGGACAGGATTGACGGAAATTAAACACACGACTTCTCGCTTGTGCAGCCAGACTAAGTCAGGAATAAACGTTAGTTCTATAATAATGGTACAAAACGTTTTACTCACTTACTGTGTTTTGTCGTCAGATAGGCGACTGACTCCATGTAAAAAATTTAAAATAAATCGAACTCAAAATTGAGGAGGGCTATACACATGTCAAAAGTTGGTATATCATAATGGCATGCAAAACACATGCAGACCATAATGCAAGTACAACCCTAAATTGCCAACATTATAATTAATCTTCTTAACAAAGTTTTCGAATTATACCGCTTGATCACGTCTACATTGGTCCATCCCTTTTAGGGTTCCGCTAATAACGGGGCCCCAACTTTAGCGGTTCCATCTGCATACAAGTTTATTCAAATGGGTTGCTTGGAACACGCCCAGGCGTTGTCACGTCAGAAATTAGTTTACTTCTTGTTTTCTCGGTCAATTTTTTTGGGTTCCGTAACTTAGTTTCGGTCCCTATGAGTCTCATGGATAGTGGCTGTCAAGAAGTACCTATTGATAAATGAAGTCGGTTGAAAAGGATTAACTACTTAGTTTTTCAAGACCACCATCAAATGAGGGAAATCATCAAAAATTACTCTTCGTTCTGGGCGGAGCGGAAGGGAGTGTCAGACTCTTACTGACTTAAATACCCATCCGCGTTCCTCTTGATACCCTTGCGTTGTCCGCTGGCCCGGATCGCCCTGCGACTCCCGATGCCCGGGGCGTCTTCTTTCGTTGCGGCGGCTGGGGCGTGAGGTTTGCCTCTCCCTTTATAGAACGAGATGACTGCTTCCCATGCCTCCTCGCTCCGGAGCATGGATTGAACCAGGGCCGGACGCGAGAGGTCGCCGCCGCCGATGGCCTTGACGAGGACACGGCGGTGCCCCATATGTATATCATCCTATGTAGACACCCGAGCTCCTTCACTTTGGGTTCCAGGGATATTAACCTTATTGAATATTTAACTAAACAGTGGTAGTTTTTGTTTTTATTTATAAATTGTACCTACAAGAAAAATACAAAATACAACTAAGACGGCTCACGTTTTTTCTTCTGCCTCAAAAATTAGGCCAAGTCTGGGGAAAAATACTACGGAACTCATATAAAGTTATCTATTTTTTGAGGCCACTTCGTTTTTGTTTTTGACAGAAATATTTTGAATTCGGAAATTAATTTTCCCGGTTCTTATTTCTTCTTTGTTTAGATGGCTTTCCTATTTTTTCGTTTTAACTTTACGTTTGGTTATTTATTCATGAATATGGGTATACCTGCTGCCTAAGCAGAAAAAAAATGGATATAAAATATTAATAGTAATTTTCAACTTTTATTTAAGGAGTAGTGTAATGTAGCGTAATGTAGTACATTATGTAGCACAAGTGTAACCAAATAAACACAAGAACAAAGTGTTTCCGCCTTTATGGAGACAATAAAAAGTGCCATTGGACTCATTTAAGTAAAGACAATTAAACAGCACTACCTTTCCTCTGTACTGTGATATGTATGTATATAATATATTTATTTATTAAACATATATTTGTATATATTATAGTATATTATAATTACAATGTTTATGTAGGTTTATTTATACTTTAGTTTAAGGCTTCACATACCCTTTTCTCTTGCTCTTTCTTACACACTATTGTCTACATTTCTTCTATATTTCTCCTTTCGCAGGTCTGCTGGAAGAAATTTCTTAAGAACTCCGGAGCCCTTTGTAGGGGCTCTACTGCAGCTGTTGCATTAGCAGCAGCTGCGGTGGAACCGGCAATGGCGGTGACTTTAAGCCTTCTGATGAGGCCCATTGTGAGCGACCACGTTTCTGTTCCATTGGTCATCACTGGCAACACGTACTGATCATAGACTTAGGTACGTCTTGAGACACTGTGGTATGTGCGACGAGAAGATATCACACAACTTCCCGAACGCCGCTTTTTTTATTATTTTACTTATTTAGAAATAATGTTTTGGATGTTTTTAATTGTTCAATAACGTTCATACAGATAGATAAATACGAACGAAACCTGGCTGTTTGCTACGCACAAAATTACTTTACAATCTATTTTAAGTACTTCTAAAAAGTGTTTTTTAATAGAGAACTAAGAGCCTCAGATTTTTTATAAGGTTTTATTTAGGTTTATACACTGCAAACTTGGCATGCAACAAAATATCGTCAACCCACAGCTGATAGAGGTCTTACACCAAATTGTTATGGCATATTTTGTGAACCACAGGAATTTTTTGTGCTCATGTATAAAGGCATCATAATACCGCTTTTATTAAAGTTGGATGCGCAAATTCCTGCCGTTATTTGTAAATTCTTTGACAGTTAAGCGTAGTCAGAAGCCTGAAAATCTAACAACCTGTCTTACCAATTTGTATCGTTTTACTCAATGTCTGGGCTGTGGAGGTCAGGTAGGCAGTTTCTCCATTCAACGTGTAACAGACTAAATGCAAAACCTGAATTGGGGTTCACACTCACCATTATGAACAACTTTTACTATGGGACCAACCCCGAGAAAAAAAAACAACGGATTGCACTCTGGGAGTGCCGGCAGAAAAGAAATGCATTTTTGAATATTTTGGAATGCTTAGGGAATAATTTCGCACGAATTGCTTTATTTATCAGTATAAAAGGACTATAATGTATGTGGTTAAATACAATATTTTATTGCGCTATCTTACACAAACATGATAATATATATTACATATTACATTATCCGTCTTACGAATTTTCGATCAGGTCACGTGTCCTGACGCGAGTTGTAACATTTTTTACCCATGCCAAACAGTGCAGAACGCCGTTGAAGAAGTTTTCACTTCAAAATCTGCTGTTCAATAATTTTGTCGAGTTTTGTGCAAAGAAATGTTTGGGGTAGATGTTTTTGGTTTTTTTTTTCGCGACTTCAGGATGGTTTCATAGTAAAAATTGCAGGTATTACGTTTATTCTGTTAGACGTTGTATAATATACTGGTATTCAGCTGCATCTAGTTGCCAGCTGCAGTCGCCCCCCTCCAACGTTGGGAAAGGCTAAGCGGATGATTAGATTGGTTTCGCTAAACTTTCGACGACTGAATGCTCCTGAGAAACGATCGGATGATACGTCCGAACGAGCAGATGTACTAAACTACATTATATTAAAGTAGTTTCGTAGAAGTAATTTAGCTTTAAGATAGAAGTAATTTTTTTGTTTGTAAAACTGTTTGAAGAAGCATCTGTATAAACTAAATCTTAGGTAATGAATAAATACGTTGAGTCATAAAAAAAAAATCAAGTAGAGTAAAGATCGGTTTTTATGGATGTATGCTTACAATCAATGTTCCATATGGTGTCAGACGTAAAAGAATAGCACCATCGCATCACTTCCCGCGGGTGTCGTAAGAGGCGACTAAGGGACCAGAGAACGGCCAGCAGCATTCTCTGTAGGTACATTGCTACAGGTACATTGCGATCGCCAACCCGCCTGCCAAGCGTGGTGATTATCCCCCCCCCCCCATTTGGGGGAGGCCTATGTCCAGCAGAAGGCGTCTATTGGCCGATCATGATGATGTATACAATCCAAACTAATATTTTAAATCGGAAGGTGAATTTGTTTGTGAAGCTTTCACTCTTAACCAAAAAATAAAAAATAAATCTTACGTAACAGTAAGAATAAACATTAAAATCGCGATAAACTCGCCGGCAGTGCTCGAGCGGATTGCCAAACCAATTTTAATGAATACTTTTTTCTTTGTAAAACATCTGTATTAACAATGTATACAAACACGGTGTAACAAAAAAAATGCATAACCTGAAAAAACGCCATTGTGATTTTACTCAACATTTTGAAAAGTTTAACAATTTAAGTATGAAACATAAATTCTCAACAAAATGTACTAAATGAGTGTTCCGGGTTGGTCTCATAGTAAAAGTTCTCATAATGATGGGTACAATGACCCATTTTCAGGTTTTTTATCTATTCTTGTAATATGTGTGATTTTACGACATTCAATATGATTTTGTATAATATAATCTCAGTTCACACCAGGCTACGTAACCATTGAACAAGATTGAATCTTTTATTCTTTTCCTCAAAACATAACCATTCTTTCATCGCGTCACATTTTCATAGTAAAGTGTTATTATTATTTATATTTCGTCCTTTTGTTCAGCGTAAGAACCTTGTAGCGATTGTTGTAGGTGATACATAAAGGTACCAAAGAAATAATGTAAGTACGTTTAAAGCTTTATTTGCCCATTCCAGCTGAAGTGTTTGTGTTTGACGTTATTCAGATGTCGGAAAACAAGACAGCATTTTCGTCCGTCTTAACTTTTAGTACAGATAGGAATAGAATATTCTATAAGGTAGCATCGATATACAGGGTGAATTTTTGGTGTGCGTGTATGGCCAAATCCGAAACTTTAAGGAATTATCGAAAACACTGAAAGGAGTCTCGGGCCAGATTTGGATGAAAACTAAAACTGCACCAATTTTTTTTCGCTATTCCTCATAGCAAACTGGAAACAGATTGCTCAAGACAAAGACAACTGGACATGTTTGGAGGAGGCCTTCACCTAATAAATGGGGTTCCTGCAAATTATGTTTATCATAGCCAAATTATTATGTTAGCTAAGTTTATAGATAACTAGCTGTCCCCCGTGGCTTCGCTCCCAGCAACTGGCTACCTATCCTTCACCTACCCTACACCTACCCTACACCTACCCTACACCTACCCTACACCTACCCTACACCTACCCTACACCTACCCTACACCTACCCTACACCTACCCTACACCTACCCTACACCTACCCTACACCTACCCTACACCTACCCTACACCTACCCTACACATACCCTACACCTACCCTACACCTACCCTACACCTACCCTACACCTACCCTACACCTACCCTACACCTACCCTACACCTACCCTACACCTACCCTACACCTACCCTACCCTACACCTACCCTACACCTACCCTACACCTACCCTACACCTACCCTACACCTACCCTAAGGATTCTTAAATTTTCTAATTATCCGCGCAATTTTTTTTTTTTTTTTTTTTCATAGGAACCTGAAAATAACAAACACAACAAAAAAAAAGTGAAATTGGTCCAGGCGTTGTTGAGTTATGCGCTTACCAACACATTTTGCGATTCATTTTTATATTATAGATAGATAGGTAAAGCAATTAAGGAAAATACTAAGTACATAGATATTAAGTTCAATTAAAATAAGTAGTAGTGTTTTAATATATAAATTTAGTTAACAATCCTAAAAAAAAAACAATGTAAAATTAATTAGTAGGAAATAAACAGGCTATTTTATTTTATTCCTCATAGCTTCGGATTTAGCCATCCACGCACACTTAAGATGTTAGCCCTGTATGTCAATGTAGACACATTGTTATGCGAGTACCTACCTAATAATGGGTTGAGTTTAATGACTAAACTGTTTATTATGCAAGTGTTTCTTAGGTCAACATAATCCATTAACTGTATTAGTAAACAACTATGAGCGGATTTCACCTATGAAACTGAACGCGATCAGTACATCTAAACTGCGTTCAAGAGCTGTCTTGTAAAACTTCTAAAGCAATGGAAATACAGTACCACAACTAAAACTAACCAAATAATATATAACTACTGAAAATTAAAATAAAGAAAAAAGTACAACGATAATTTCTTTTTTTTTGTTCAAAGTTTTGTAATATAGTAGGTATGTAGGCCACATTACCAGCTGACAGCGTTGAGGACGAATTTTTTGATGCCATGTTTTAGTTAATTTGTTGTAAGTTTGTATATTTTGTTTTAATTATTTAAGTTATTATTATTATTACCCTGAAGTATAGTTACGTTAAATAGTACGTTGTTCTGTTCTAACACGATCTACAATTTATTGTCAATTAGCTTTAAGCATTTAGTTAGGTACATCAATGTTTTACATTGTGGAATGAAAAGTAAATTAATATAATTAAGAAGAATCCAACTTTGACCCTGCAATCAAGCTAAATAATTACGTACAACAATATTATTTCGTAATATTATATGCTTCGTTTATTTAACACCGAACCCACAAAACATCACGTCTCTTAGGTAATAGGAAAGTATCGGAACGAGCGACACGTGCTCTTTGCCGCGTGATAACAACACACTACTGATTACATACCAACGCTGCTTATGGTATTATGTTAGGCTATTATGTTAGGACTTGCTTTGAATGTTAAAGAGATTTAGTTTCGATTGGGGCTCTAGACAAGTGACATTCTGTCAGCGGTAGCGAAGGCGATTGTCAATACGTCAAAAATGTATGGGATTGACAGATGCTACCGAAATGTCACGTGATCAAATTCCTACATTTTGGCATTTTGACAGTCGCATTCGCTAATCGAATAGCACATTGTCTAGGGCCTCTGGACTCTTTCCGTAGTATCTTTCCATCAGAAGAAATACCACTATTCGCATTTGCTCAGAATACCCACGCCTATGAGGAGCTCGTGGCTAAAGAATAACATCCCCACGGTCTGATTTTCAAGGTTAAGCAAAGCTTGCTGAGGTCGGTCTGTTGATGGGTGACCATCTTAACATACCAAGATTCCTCCGTACCTCGGATAGCGCGTCATTTGTAGATCTTTGGCAGTCTTTACGTATTGTCAGAAGCCAGAAAATCTGATTTCAATCTTGCTAAGAAGTAACGTGTTACCCAGTCAATGGGTTGTGGAGGTCTGGTAGGCAGTTGCTTCATTTAAATAAAACACTGGTATTCAGCTGAATCCAGTTTGACTGTAAGCCGACCCAAATATAGGTAAGTTGGGAACAGGCTATCACATCATACGAAATGAGACTGTTTGCAATTCGTCTGATGAGGATGACACACTCCTATGACCCATTTGTGCATCAGCTCACTAAATGCAATCTGCCTAGCCTTTTCCCAAATGTGATTAACCGGATTCAAATGAATACCAATATGTAAAATATTGTTCATTTAGTTATGGGGCCAGTAATATGAGGTCTATTTCTACTAACTTTTAAACAACTTTCTCATTCGCAATCCGTCAAAAAAGCCTTAATTTCCATACATTTCTGACAGATTGCGATTGCTTAAAAATGAGTAGAATTGGTACTCTAACCTGTACAAACCAGTAACTGGGTAATATTTTCTGCCGTCTGAATACTCAAAAGGACTGCTAAAGATGTTCAAATGTCAGCCGTTACCAATGGCTGAACGTATTTTCTAAAATACTACATAGAATTAAGCTGCTATAACTCACGTACCAACTAAAATTTTATAGACGCCATAAAATATGCTTAAATTATTATCTTTGAACGTTGAAATTAATATTTTGGCATATCCTGTAGGTAGCCACTCAACGGTAAATAAAGTCAACTCGGATCACACAGTAAATTAAACAATCAATAAATCAAAATTAGTTTGCTTTTAAATAACATCGGAGTTCCTCTCAGGTGACAGAAAAATATGTTTCATTTTCGGCAAGTCTGTATCATACCCGTAAAAATAAACGAAACAAACATATCACTATAATAAAGCATTTCTTCAAAATAAAGTAAAACATATTATCAATACTTTTTCTTCTTCAAATCTTTAACAATACGAGGAAAATGGTCCACAAATCATTTTTTTCTGCGAAGAAATCGGTTCGGAACGAGAAAATACTTAGAAAAACGAGTATACAGGCCGATAAGCGATTGGAAACGCCGATAGCATTCCTTCACATCAGAAATACTTTACATCCACAATAATAAACTAATAACGCAGAGCCAAGCTCAATGAAAATCGTACTTTTCATACGAAATTCCTAAACGACTGAAGCAATCTAAATCTACAAACTGAAACGTAAACTCTATCAATGTACGATTAGAATCCATTTCTCATTGCTTTAAAATCGATTTGAATGTTTATTCACCAACTACGACTGAAGTTAACAGCATCAACATTTAAAATTAGACTTTATTTCAGTTTGGCTGAGCTGGTTTTCAGTTGGTATGAAATTGTAATTACGATGTTTGTAAGGTGTCAAGTTCATGAACGATTATACGCAGTACAGCGATAGGTTATAAGATATTGTTTATGTTATGTTAATGTTGAAGGATTTGTATGAAAATTGAGGCAGCGAGAGTATTGGGATCTGCTTTGCGAGGGGATTTGAGTAAGATTATAATTTATGACATAATTCTCATAATAATTCATTGAAGTTTAACGCCGATTGTAATGTTGATGGCGCACGAGGTGGAATTATATTTAATATTAACGGTTTGTGTGGCTGCGAGAGGCGATAAACGGATAATGTAATGTGGATGTGTTTGTAGCTGATAGAAAATCACGACAACCTTTGAAATTACTTCCAGCAGTTTCATTAAAAGCCTAGCCTTTTCATTGAACTGCGCTGTTTAATCAAAAACAAAAGTGACATAGTAGCATAAGATTATACGTTATCTACGGTTTGGCAAGACTGGTTATCAGCAATGAATGACTTATCGTGATTTTCGAGGCTCGGAGAAATTTCGCTAAGGAATATTAATGGTTACTCATTCAACCATGTGGCTGTAATTCTCATAATATCTACGTATACCTTCGTATCCTATTCTTAAAATCTTAAATATACTTGAAAGGAACTATAAAGATTGATCCACACATATCCGAGCTGTGCCATGGACGCCGTGGTCCGTAAAAACGTGGTCTGACACGTCCTGGGCACGGCCCGGATATGGACGTGTGTGAACGAGTTCACAAAAAATGTATTAACAAAATTATGGATGTGTGGATTAACCTAAAACAATGTCATTTAGGTGTATACCCGTTATCCCCGTAGGCCATGTCCCCGTTAAAGGGGACAAAGGGAATATAATATAATTCAAATTACTTCCCATTGTCCCCGTACGCTGTCCCCGTTAATTTATTGTAATATATACTTTCAAATTTAGTTGGTGCAAGAACGAGCAAAGCGAGCTCGGTACTTGGGGCACCCCGACTCAGTTATATTTTTTTAAACCAACCATAAATAGGAGCCCCGCTTAGCCTCCGTTGACTACACTTTGGTATTACTTCGGTGGAAAGAGGACACACCCTCCCGCCCCTGCCTCCCTTTTTTTCAGAAATGAACCATCCGTTGTCTTCGTTGCCCATATGTACAATAACGGTAAGGAATTATATGACGATCTGTTGTCTCCGTGACGGGGACACAGATTACAGGGACAACGGGAATAAAGGATTTAGGTATGTGTTTTGACATCACAGAATAATTATTTTGTACCAACTCCTATTGCGGACAAAATCGTGACTTTATAGACTAGATTTTTAAAATACTAAACTAAACATTATAAGTAGTGCTTTAAGACACTTAGGTTTTAGTTTAAGAATAAACTATTAGAAGTGTTATTCGGTTATTTAGGTATATATTGTATTTGTAGTTTCTTACTTACAATAGAATTCATTCCTCCAGACTTTGAGAAACAGTGCCTTTATCAAAGATAAAGGGCGAATTTTATTTTAATTTCATTATTTCCTTAGAACTCTCTTTGAGAGCGTTCCTATAATTCAAACAGTACTTCTTTCTTAGTACCTTGCATGAATAATATTGCACTTAGATTTAAAACTTAAAGAGAGAAGCAATTTATAAAGTTGGAACCGTAACATGCAAGGACCTCGAGAAAGAATAAAACTTATTAAAATATAAAAATGCTTCTTCCTTCATTTGATGCAATCATCCCGAATCTTTGCCAGAGGGATTGAAACCCCTTTTCCACAAATAGGATCCAAAACCCCATGGTAATGATTGATGATCCTTAAGGTCTAAAACGTGGTGAAAAGGATCAGTTTTCTTTGAAAAGACTTTGCAGGAAATCTTACCTGTAAATCACTTAATTCGCTGGTTCTAAGGGCCGAATCATATCGCATAGTGAATTAAAGTAATGAAAACTAGCCGCTATGCTTAGCTATAGTGGTTTTATGAAAACCGATTTCGTATTTACTAAAAGTGGTTTTAATTATGTGGAGGAAATTTCAAATAGGACAGCCACCGGCTAGATATAAAAATAGGTAGGTACCTATTTTTGAAGATAAATAATTTTAACATTAGGTAGGTACCTAATGTTAAAATTATTTATCTTCACTCATACAGTTGAAATAAAATAAGTGGAAAAATAGTTAATTCCAATATGGCGGATATTCTCATTGCGTATTCGAATGACTGCGCAGCGCGCTCAAACATAGACAAAGATAAAAGCCCGCGCCAAAAATTAAAAAGAATAAGTGTGCAATAAAAATTAAAAAGTTATTTTATGATGCAGTTGTTTAAAAATCGAAGGAAAATGTTGAACTGTAATGGTTTTTTTTTTTAATTTTACCTATCCACCAAAAAAAGTACCTATGTATTTATGCATTCGTTTTTGAACTCATATTTGGAACATTACGTTGTGAGTGTAGATAAAATTATATAAATGTAGTTTTAAGCGACAGTAGTTACCTATTACATTATCTGGCATTTTATTGAACTAGACCGTGACACACATAATGTTATTCTTTTAGAATTAAGTCATCATATTTTTAACCTACTGTAGCGTTAAAAAAACGGAAGAACATTTTTACAATAAATACGTATAATTTTGTAAAATAATAAAAACAACGCCGAAATGAAATATCACCACAAAATCAAATAAAATAGATAAACACTTTAACATGAGATAAAAAGTATGTTGGAAGTAATCGTCTAATTTAACATTAAAAACCTAAATATGGCACAGAAACCATTACGTTTAAATTTTATAATTAAACTTGTTCGGACCAATATATTATGCAGATTTAGAACACGGTTGCAACACGTTCTTTAAAGCTGGGAGATCTTTTCGTTTAAGGAAATAAGTACGTTATTGTTAGTTTGCCTACAAGTAAGAAATTGTGCAACTTTATTAAAAAAAACTAAGTAACGGTATTACCGCGCACGAACGAGGGCACACCGACGATACGCCTTGGGAGGGAACGAACCTCTATAAACTTCACCACAAACCTCTGCACCGAGCCGTGAATGGTGATTCTTCACGCCGCTTCTTCACATCACCATCAGGGATAACGTTCAGTGGGTCTTTCTGCTGCTAGCTTCCTAGGTAACAAGCTGCAGTTGCAAGTACCTTATGAACTCGGCGCGTAATAAGGCGATCTGGTCTTTGAAGTGGATAGACCGGGGATCACTACCGGAGAAAACCGGCGAACCGGCTTCTAAGACAAAGGAACGACTAATTAAATACCATTTCACAAAAAGTCTACGAAACCGATCACGAAACAAAAGCGGAGTCAATTTAAGAAAAACTACATATATACAATAAACAGAGAATTATTGATACACTGTGCGCGAAAACACAGGAATACAGGCATTAATTCCATACAAGGTAATTTAGTTTTCAGCTTTCAAAAAAATATAAATACAACGTCTCGCGTCGACGTTAACTAAACATGTCAGGCAAACAAATTTACATTTTCCTTGTCAAATATTTTCGATCGTATTTCAAACACTCGAACAGAAAGAAAAATTCAAGCAAAAAGATTCGATTCAAAAAAGGTTTGAAATAAAACAGAAAAATATAACTGCATTGAGAACCTCCTCCTTTTTTTTTGGAGTAATTTAAAGAATCAAGTGGTGACAACACTGCACTACATAGTAAGTGTATGTCATTGTGTGCCAAACAACCATGTTTTCTTACTTTCTGCCTTCTGTTTCCCATGAAGATAATTAAGTATTTAAGAACAAGACATGGTTTGTATTTTTTTTCCAACTACTTTGAAACAAAAAAACACGTAAGTAAACAAGTTTAAAGATTGATTATCTTGGTCAGATCGATTCTATGAGGACTATGCCGATCAGTGACTGAGATAGTTTTTTGGGGAAAAAACCGCACACATAAGAGCTTTCTTAATTCATCATCATCATATCAGCCGAAAGACGTCCACTGCTGCAGATAGGCCTCCCCCAAGTGTCGCTACAACAACCGGTCCTGCGCGTCTCGCATCTATAGGCTACCCACGACCCTCACCAGGTCCACCTTGTGAGAGGCCTTCTAACGCTGCGTCTTCCGGTACGCAGTCGCCACTCCAGAACTTTTCGACCCCATCGATTTGGTGATCCTTCGGGCTATGTCGGTAACATTGGTTTTCTTGCGGATATCGTCATTCGATCACGCAAGCAAACTCCGAGCATTGCCCCCTCCATTGCTCATCCTTAATTACCACTGGGTAATTAGATGGAGTCAATGGGTCAAAAGACTAATACCTTCTTTTCAGAGAACTTATCACGGTACCCGAGTACAGAGTAAATACTACGCATGTTCTGGGAAGAGGTAGGTCCTTATCCATAAGCTTACCTACTATTGACTCTGCGACCCTAGTAGCTACATATGAACCCACATGTGGGTTAACTTGATAAGACAACAATAGCAAATCTAATCAGAGTGGATTTAGTTGATACGTGTACCTATAAATTAATAATAGTAGCTATTGGGTTATATGAAACTAGCTTTTACCCGTGACTTTGTACAAGTATATCCCGTTGTTTCCCGTTCGCATATAGCCTACAGGTTTTCTCATGAATGTGGCTATCATATACAAAAATAATTTTCAAAATCGGTTCAGTAGATCCAGAGTTCCCCTCCTACAACCTCACAAACTTTACCTCTTTATCCTCGTAATAGAAGTATAGATAAGTTATAATCCTCCTCCTGTAATGAATGTTGAGATCGAACAAAACTTTTTAGAATGAGAAATTAGTAAAAAAATGGTTTTTGAACGTATTCGTAGTATATCTGTCACCGACAAATGGCAAACGCCGTAAGATTGTAGAATATCGCGTGTAATTTTAAACTATTTTTCCTAAATTAGACATGGATATTATATTGGAAACTATTGAATTTGGGTGGGATTTATTGTGTACCTACAAAATAATTTTTTCATAATAATATATCGAGAAATTTTAATCTAATCAAGATTTATTACTATCTTGTCGGTCTGCAATTTTCCAGTGGATCCAAGGTTTGTGTTCTGTGCTGTAAAAGTGTTTTTGGGGGGGGGGAGGGGGTTAATTAACCTACCATTCACTTTGTTGGGTTGCCGTCTCAAAGGACTATGAGATTGGTGGAAGAGGGAGTGCATCTGTTTTTGCGCAAATACTTGTGCTTGCTAGCACTACGGGCATGAAGATGGCAATTGTCGTATGGGGTGATTTGAACGAATTGATGGCGGCAATTTGTCATCACTAGAAGACTGGGGTATGCTACTGCTCATTCTCTATTCTACGTCATTGGCCAGTATATTAAAATACACATTTATTTCGTATCAGCTCATAACGTCAACTTCTCAAAATGTCAACCGGTCGCAAAACGTCCACTTCTCACAATGTCAACTTCTTAGAATGTCAAATTCGCTTAATGACAACTCCACGTAGTTTCTACTTTATGATATATAAATATGATATATGAATAGATAATTTAAATGTAATGATAGATGTAGGCTAGGTATACATAATTTATACTAAAGGGTATATGAAGATATGCATCTAAGTACTTTTAAAATGAAATATCAAAATTTATAATCAAACAACTGTAATATGGTGTGTCACCTTAAACAAATACGACGAAAAAAATAACATAATACAAACTAAAAAATAACTTTGATTCTCTCTGAGAATAAAAAAAATATTTAAATAATTTGTTTCAATTTACTTTTTGAACAAGAAAGCCACAAAACTGAAATAAAAAAGCAACATCATCAAAATGACGAAAAAACTAACATAAGCACTTAATACAAACTAAAAAAATACTTTGATTCTCCATAGGAATAAAAAAAACATCTCAACTACTTATTTGTTTTAGTTTTCTTTTTGAACAAAGATAGCCCCAAACATTATTACTTGATAAAAAAGATCACCAGTTTCAAAATTACGAAAAACATCACATAAAACAAACTTAAAAAACTATGTTTCTCCGTGGGAATAAAAAAATCATTTAAATTATTTGTTTCAATTTATTTTTTAAACAAAGATAGCCGTAAAAATTAAATACAAAAGAATTCACCATCATAAAAATGACGAAAAAAATAACATACTTTAAAATAAACTAAAAAAACTTTAATTCTCCATAAGAATAAAAAAATATTTAAATATAAAAAGTAAATTGAAACAAATACGAGTAGTATTTGTTTACTTTTTGAACAAAGATAACCGCAAAAATGTGATCTTTTTAAAAAAATATGCGATATATGTGATGAATGTGATGATATTTATTATATTTAATATCAAAAGTTATATCACGAAGTCGTCTCCTATTTCTTAAAACTTTAAAAAGACTGTCCGTTATTCTCTGATCCCAATATTTTACTTCTTTTTTCAATTTAAATAAAAAGTAATATAAATTAGGATTTTTTGGAATACGTCCATTTATACGCCGGTGCCAACCTTCTAATGAATTTGTTGTGCGGTGGCGCTGACCCGCACAACTTAAAATATTTGGCGAAAACTTAGGGTACCATTGTCTCTTAAAATAGCGACGGAAGCGCTTCATTTCGTAATTACGAGGAGATTTATCTAATATATGACACCATGCAGCAGGTATAAAATTTGATGGTAACAGGGGAAACATTGCTGCCATCCTAGAGACGTCACGGCCTCCCGGAGTTCTGTTCAGTTTTTTTTTTTTTTAATGTTTCCACACTGCGTCATTGAAATGATAATAACACCCACTGATATCAGCGTTTGGGAAAACGGTCGAAACTGCATTAATTTGAGCGATTTCGTAGTCACATTTAAATGATTTAATTTCAATTTTAAAACGTTGTTTTATAAGTGTAAATAATCGAGTATAGGTCTGTTCCGTCTTATTGGGTAATAATGCATACACAACCGGGACGACGTTTGTAGAAGTCTCATCGGATTTAATGTCTAAATGCAGAACAAAATGATTGATAATAGGGCTTCGGGGTAGATTTGAATGTACCGTCAGCAAAGTAAGCTCCTCCTGTTTTCATAACCCGCCGAGCTGTGTTTGTAGAAAATACACCGTCTTCAACAACTAAAAAATTTTTTGCCAATGCTTCTGGAATCATAATTGTTTCAAAATTTCTGTGTGTAAGTAAATCTGTGTTTAAAATATTCTAATTCTTCTAATATTTAATTTATTCCGTATGTATCGATGTCCATCTTTATGAATTGATAGCACCACCTTTGTTGTTTTTTTGACTGTTAATAAACTCGAACTCACGATTCATCATTGTTTTATAACACTTTTAATTAGATAAAAGATATAATATTCAATACATTAAAGTATACGTCCTGTTTCACTAATATTATCATACTCCAGAGCCCGCGATGATCAGACCTTCGTTATTTTATAAAAGCTGAAAGTTTCTCTGTCTATGACCCCAATACAGGTAAGATCAATCCCCGACTATGGAGTTTGGGTCATGGTAGCTTTGGCTGGTAACAGGTAGCAAAGGTGTATAAAATTGAACCTCAAATTCGTTAAAGTATAAAGCTCAGTTTTCATAATTATGTTTCATTTGGAAAAATATGAGAAAACACTTCAAGAGCGGTCTAGATTTCATGACGACATGTCAGCCATTGTTATTTTCAAGCTTCTTAAAAGGCGGTCGCGCGAGCCATGATCACTCCTTGCTCGTACGAGTGCGTTGCGGTATGTGTGGAAAAAGGATGGGAATAGTAAAAAACCAGCCAATAATAATTACAATGCTGTCAATTCCAACGAATTTTGCTGCGAATAGAATCCATAGAGTATGTCATGTGGTAGGATCAGCGCAACCAGTTTTATATTAGAACGTTTCACCGCGATGCGGACAGATAGCGCTGAAAGAGTTAGTTTATGAAAAGTAAATTACGAACTTTTTTTTTTATAATTATCTTGTTAAAGTAGAAACCTACGTAGAGTTGTCATTAAGCGAATTTGTCACTTTAAGAAGTTGACGTTGTGAGAAATGGACATTTTGAGAAGTTGACATTATGCGAATTTGACATTCTAAGAAGTTGACATTGTGAGAAGTGGACGGTTTGCGACCGGTTGACATTTTGAGAAGTTGACGTTATGAGCTGATACGATTTATTTTAACTTGCTAAATAAACAAATTTGAATTTAACGTGGAAAATAGTGATATCAAAGCGAAAATTAATCAACTCAAACCATTTTGACAAATCGTTCAGAATTCAACCGCGTTATTATTGTGGTGGACCAACACTCTGGGGGTCGAGTCTGCTATTGCAATCGTGTCTCAATGACCGGTCAATGATCGATTTTTGACGTATAACGTCAAACTTATGACACATTTCCCATACAAAAACTGTCAAAGTTGTCAAATATTCGATCAATGACCGGTCATTGAGACACGATTGCAATAGCAGACTCGTGCCCCAGGACTAAGTTTGCTTGCAGAGCTTATTTGAACGGGTCAGACCATTATTTATTTATAAAGGATTATTCGAAACTAGGGCTCTTATTCCAAAAGTTAAACTCCAACTCAACTCGAACTCCAACTCCAATATGAGCACGAAAATGTCAATTAAAGCTTGTCTAATTGACGTTTTCGTACTCGAGAGATGAGCAAACAAATGCAAAAACTTCACTGTATGACAAACTCTGATGGAGTTGGAGTTCGAGTTGAGTTGGAGTTTACGTTTTGGAATATGTGCCTATGTCTGTATACAAATTGTCTCATTGTTTTACAGACCGTGTGATAGTAGTAGTAGTGGTAACAACTGTATTTTCTGTCTGGTAAGGTAGAGGTGTACGTATAATACACCCATAATACATCATTTAACAGAATAAACGCAATACTTTAAAAGGGGTCATTGTACTCATAATTATGAACAACTTTTACTATGGGACCAACACTGAAATCGCGAAAAAAAATTCGACTGCCCGCATTTTTTGATGTGAAAGACATCATCATTATCTGTATCCTCTTTGGGGTTTGCTTCTAGCCAAAGTTGATGCAGCTGATTTCTGCTAAGCTGATTGATTGTTTGTTTTTTTTTTAATTTTACATGGAGCTACTGCCCAGTTTCATACTGGGCTTTATTAAGACTGCAGATTGTCAGACTTGTGGGCTTTCAATGACCATCAAAAGATAGCCAGGACCACTTTATATCGAATCTACGCTTTGAGATAAACTTGCAATAGAGTACATTGAACTTTCCCTAATATCCCTTTATATATACCCGAACAATAAATTATGACCCGTTTCGCTTTACTGGACGATTTAGCTGAACACCGGTATTTTACGTGGAGCGGCTGCCTACCAGACCTCCACAACCCATTAACTGGGTAACACGGTATTTCTCTCTTTATCTGGGGTCTACCATAGCCTTATATTTTTCAATGACGACCTTGACAACTCAAAAGAGCCAGTAAATCGTTCTTTCGAAATAAATGCTTTGTGTTCTAAGATTTTTCGGCTCTTATTACTAAGCCTCAATAATGAAACGAGAAAATATACCAAGTAACAATATGTTTTTTAATCAACAACCCCAATATCCCTTTCTTAAAAAAAGACGACCCTTGGGGACCAAACCCATGCATGCAAATTAATTCATCAGGACCATGATGAAATCCGAGATCAGGCATACAATAGAGGCTCTCACAGTACCTAATTGACTTTATTTTTGGTCCCAATGGTCTCCCGGGACCAAAAATGCGAGGGTTATGTACACGTACACAGTCCTCTCTTTGTTGTGGGCGAATTTGTGTGAGCTTTTGTTGCGAAATATTTAAACAAATGAACACTGGACAGTGGGAACATAATGAGATTTTTAGAATATGTACTTTGTGTATGATGATGGTAGAACGCACAAGGTTTAGGTCATCTGAAATATATAAAAGACTGGGTTCGGTTGCTCTTGCAACTTTCTAGTCAATTGAAACAGTTCCTTTGTTAAATATTAGCAGAAAGCAATGCTCTTATAGTTGGAACAATTCTCTTTTATACCTTTTACTACTTAATAAAAATAAAAACCGACTGGTATCCAAGGGACAGTGAACGCAGCAAGGGGAAACAGAAAAGAAGATGGGAAGATGAGCTTTAACAAACAGCGGGCCCCAATTGGAGGAGAGTGGCTCATGGAAAGAGCTAGGAGGCCTTTGCCAAAAGGCACACTGAATTGAGGGACATATTATTATAACAACATATAGAGAGAAAAACACCAGAAACCGTTCAGAATAAAGAGCATTCATAATAATAGCTACCTAATGATGATTTAAATGCGTACCATGCCGGCAAGAATGAAAGTATTATGTATGTGTGGATGGACTTGGGGGAGTTACACAGCAGTAAGACAACTTACAACGTTTGTACAAAGATTTAAAATGTTTGTTTGTAGGAATCTCTGGAAGTACTGATCCGACAAAAATACTGTCACTGATAGAAATTTAGTGAGTCGGCAAAATAACATTCCGTTACCCACATAGATGCACTCTCAAAATTTAGTCTTAAACACGTAATTATTACCAGGGGATGAATAAAAGGTCAGAGTAGTAACATTCAAGTCAAAATCTTACATTACACTATCATATAAAGTCCCAAGTGCGGAAGAGTAGGTAGTTCAAAACGAAAACCTTGACTTTGTCTTTTTGACCCAAAGGTTGACTGGTAGAGAATGCCTTGTTGCATTAAGTCCGCCCATGTACCACTATTGTACATAGAGTTTAAATAAATAAATAAATAAATAAAACCTCAGTCGAGACAAAATCCAAGAGGCTATCACAGTTCCAATACCTAGCAAGTCTACAAATGAACTACATACGAGCAATCATAAATGTGAATATTGCTCCTATTGTACGAGAATAGATTTCAATTTCGCAAAAATAGAGTACAATTTAGATTGGAAAGAACTGTCGTAGCCTCGATTGCCGCCTTCCGTCCAGCCTAGATTGGCATTGTTGAATAAAGGTTAGATTTCTCGTATGATTTTGAGTTACAATAATGTTGGTATCTTTGCTTCCAAGATAATGTTTTGTTTGGTCTGGTTTAGATACTATCATATACGATTAAAATGGTAACACACAATCACGATTCTGGTGGAATCATGTGCAAGTATAAACTAAAACTGGCTAAGAGTTTTTTTAAAACGGGAGAGCTACTGAAACAATTTACTTATTTCAACAGATACTTACAAAAGTGGTGTAAATTGTAAATGAATAAGTACATTTTCTTCTTAGAAGCTTGATAATAAAGCTTGCAAAAGTAATCTAATGTTATAATAACTAAAAAAGAAAACAGTGGTGCTTTAACAAGATCAGTAGAAGAGTGTGGATATTCTCATTTTCTGTCCAATTTTCTAAACAACACAATACACTGCACGAAATCCCTGGGGAGAGAAGTTTCGTCCAGAGAGCCAACGTTTTGATACCGCATATAAGATTTGATCTAATAAAACTGTAGCTGTTCACTTTGTATTAAGATCTTCACATAGCTACAGTATTTTATTTTCAAATCTGCATGGGAGAACCACTGGTTCATGCACCAAATACAAAATTATACAGATTTCAGGTCATGCTGCGGACCAGAGGACCAATTGTACTATTTTTTAAACAACATCCTCAATCGCATGTTAGTTGCAAACTGTCAAAAAACCTCAATTTCCAAACAATTTTGACAGATTGCAACTGACATGTGAATGCGAATATTGCTTAAAAATAAGTAGAATTGGCACGCTGATATCATTTATCTATCTGGTCAAGGTTACCATATTCTCGCAATATCATTGAAGTAACAAAATGCCAACTTGATCACATCCTCCCTTCATCGACTAAAAACAAGCTGATGACCTTCAAACGGCTAAACAGATTTTCTAGAATCGTAGCTAAGAACAGTTAAAATCAAGTCACTTTTCAAAGAAATAAAAAACAAATGAAAATCGGATCACACGTTTAGGAGTTACGCTGCCAAAACGTCACGCACGTCAAACTCGTATCACCTCTTTTTTTTCTGGTACAAATAAATGCAACTTATTCTAACTCCATTCAAATTCGCTACAAAACAAATTTAAAATCCAAATGTCTTTATTTAAAGCCAGTATTGTTGATAAATAGTTCAGAAATAGTTTTGTATTGAATAACAATGGACGCATTGGGCCAGATAACTAAGAGAAGTCAGAGGGGTTGAATTTATTTAAATAAATATGCTATATTTCCTCTCTACTGTGGGCAGAATTCCAAAGGGAATGAATAGCGTGCAATCTAAATGGTGCAGGGTATTTATCTTGTGGTTTCAAATAAATAGATCCGACCGTCATGTGCCACTTTAGCGGAATCAAATTATGTCTGAGCAGGTTTAGAGTAGAAAGCTCAAATCATATTATTCATCAAATGTACTAAGTACCTATGGTTTTGGCAAACATCTTCAACAATTCATATTCTCCTGTTAAATTACGAAATGAATCATTATTACAGATGGTTGACCGATATCTCACTTGGCCATATTCTTTCATTTGGCATCATCATCATCATCAAACGGAGTTATCGAGAAGAATACAGCTTGGGTGGGCCGCTTTTAGCAAATTGGACAACATTTTGAAATCAGCCTCTATGTTGTAACTAGTAAGTTCTTTCCACCATGACTTCCGGTGCAGAGACACGGATGCCCGTGGAGGCAGCTGTGTAGAAGCTGATTCTTGCACAGATAACCATGAAGCGTTTTGGCATACGGCTAATACACCGAGTTACAGACTTCGACATCCAAAGACGGACGAACTAAATGGTGCCAGGCAGGACAAAAGCTGGGCAGAACACCTGCCAAAACGCGGTGATAATAAATATAGATGTATTTAAAGTAAAGCGGTGACCAAAAGGTCGGTGGCGTTAAAACACTAAAAGAAGAAATATTGGTCGTCTGGCAGCGAGATGGGTCGGAAACACTGCCTGAGCCTGGCACAGAAAAGTGGGGATTGCCACAAATAGCAAAAATTATCATGGTACATAAAGTTGTACCACAGTTCAGTTGAATCGTAGTCTTCATGAAACTCGGATCTATAAACTATCCCTATGCAAAAGTAGATCCTTTGCTGCGTCACAGAAGAACAAACCAATAAATACACTCACTCGCGTTTAAAAATTGAATAGGATTTTCACTCACTTCACTAGAGACATTTTTGTGACTCGATACGAACAATCTTGCCACATAAATCTTTCTTGGAGAAAAATCTTAAAATGTTACAAATCTTTTCCTGCGACACTTTCGTACAAAATAACAACAGATGTGCTACTCTAGATAAATGTTGTGGTTTCAGTCTTTTACTATAAATGTGATCCTACCAAAAACATAAATGTGAAAGGATGCCAAGTTCAGTATAAAAACTTCGATAATACAAAAAATGAGATCTAACCGTACACCAAGTTATTGCTCTTGTCACGCACAACCTTCTTCAGTTAGGTACTTTAATGTAAAATTTGTAGTTCTCTACTACTTAGGTAGATTTTTACCCACCAACTTGAATCTTTATGATTAGGTGCAATTTAGTCAAGTGTATTTAAACTTGCCTGTTAGCCTGTTATTTTGTATGGGCCTGTGGCCCATGCAAAATTGTCTGCAATAAAGGAATAATAATAATTATTATTGGTCACACCATAGACAACACACAAAATGTATAACTACCGTCAACGACATAAAATAATAATAATAATATACTAATTAAGATTTACATCGAGACCCAAAGATTTATTGCACTCTGTATAAACAGCTTCACCACATAACTGCTCAGTTTATTGTTGGTGAGAGTCGGCCATTATTTCAGGAATGTAACCGTATCGCTGATTCATTGCCACCGTTTTATGTGGACTAGTAATCGTTTATTAGGTTACAGCATTCACGTGCAGTGTAGCAGTTCAGACTCGAGCTTTACATCAATCAGAATCAAAAGTCATTTATTCAATTAAGGCAATTTGCATGCTTAAAGATAGTCCTTCAAAACGCCCGCCCGCTACCACTAGCAACATATAGAAACATATAGTAGAACTTGAATCCCAATTCAACAGTGAATGTGTCTGGTGCGCATTATTAGCTTGTAATGATACAATTTTATTTACATTTGGTGAAAGTAGCATCACAACGCACGAGGCGCCTTGCGACCGTTTGACGTTTGATATCAATCTGCCTACCCATTTCTTGCTGCTACTGAATACGAGCATTTTACAAGGAATGACTACTTATCTGAGCTCCACAGCCCAAAAACTGGGTGTCATAATACCTTTGGGAAAACTGGATCAGGGTTTACCAGTATTAATGCAATCCTCAAAATTGTATCTTTTTAAAATTTACTTATGGCACTCCAACGACTTATGTTTTTGGGTACTGTAACAATGAAACTTAAAATTTAGAGTGAATTTGTCACCTACAGGTTTGCACAGCACTTACCTAATTCAATATAATACTTATAGGTAGGCTAAATTTGAAAAAATAAAAACGAAAGAAATAACTAAAACTATTTTGTTGCTCTAAAGCAAAACACAATCAATGACAAATAATAAATAAGTAAGTCTTGTATCTTGCATTATTACAGGAGACTCACTCAAATGCTCCCGGTGAAAGACCACCCTTACCGTATCGCAGATTAATTGCCACAATTATAATATATATAGGCTAGTAACCATTTATTAGGTTTCATGATATGAAACCTAATAAATTCAATCCAAAAACCAGGCGAACTGTGGCATGTTATGCTACCGTTCGCCTGGAGTTCTGCCATAATGAGTAAGATTAGTGTTGTGAGTACATCTGAGGGCAAATTCTACAAATTTTGTTAGCATTTGCATGTCAATTGTAAACTGCCAAAAAAGCCATAAGAGCGTTTACGCCGTACGGCTTTTCGTACAAACTTTGAAGTTCATATTTTTCGAAATGAATGAACCGATTTTATTGAAACTTAGTATGCATACGCCATCCAACCAGGTCTAAAAAGTTAGTTGAGAACATTTTCGAAAAAGAGTTTAGAGGGAGAGAGAAAGCGATTTTAAGTTTTCTAAAGAAAGTGAAAAATCACTATCTAATTTAAATCGGTTCATTCATTTCGAAAAATAAGGACTTGATAGTTTGTATGAAATGCCGTACGGCGTAAACGCTCTTAATTTTCATTTTTGACAGTTTGAGACTGAGATGCGAATGCAAACGTTGCTTGAAAATTAGTAGAATGGCCCTCTGCTTATGTCATAATGATTGCGGTTACGGTTGTTTATGCTTTGATCACCGTGGTTACGTTGATAGCTGGTCTATTCTGTCGACACCTCATCGTGTACTCTGAGGAGGAGTGAGTATTGTTTAATTCATTTCACAAAAGGAAAATAATAAGAATCAAAATTTGATGGTGTGACAATATCAGTAGCCTCAGTGCGAGTTTTTTTTAAGTAATCGATCGCGTTAACGTTTATAGTATTCTATTGAAACTCAATAAGTGCTGTCTGCTAACAATAACGGTTAACCTCTTTTGTCCATTCAAATAACGTTTTAAAACTCGATCTAAGCCCTGAGCTTCCATAGAGAAAAACGTCAAACCATAAAGTATGGAATACGCAGTACATCGATTTGTACTTGAAGAACTTAACAACTATTGTCTTTATTCTTAATTTTGATCGCTTTTGAAGTTATTATTTTACCTCTTCACCACTATTGGTTGTCTGTTAAAATTTCTAATGCGGGCCATACACGTTCAAGTAATTTGATCAAACAGGCTGGTCCAAACTGTTTGATCAAATAGAAATACAAAATCTCATGTTACTTCATGCCATTTGACAACGCTTTTTTCACACATTCATGCCAATTTGATAAAAATGATTGATGCAGTCTGCTCGATGATCAAATTACTTAAATGTGTACGGTCCTCGTTAGGCATTTCCTCCGCCATTGTACCTTAGTATTTGAAGTTTTTAATAAATAACTATACGGTTTGGTTTTTCAAGTAGGTATTTCATCAATAAGGAAAACTGACTTAGTCCTTCAAACTACTCCAGAAAATTCGCGAAAATAAGGTCACCTCCACAATTTCAATAACCAAATGAAAGGAAGATCATTAAAGTTTCTGAAACTTCAAGATAAAAGTGTTTTGTAGCTGAAGACTTCAAGAGATGAAGTTGCTCAATAAACTTCCATTAGAAGTCGTTGACGACGTCGGCTCGGTGCCACACTTATCCGTCAATGGGGGGATGTTTGCATTTAAGGAATGGGGCAAAGAAGGAGCGAATAGTGTTTTAGAAACTATCTGTGATCATCCAGCAATTGTCAATTTATCATCGAAAGAAAACCAAAAAGTTTTCATCGTGGGGAAATGGCTTGACAGATAACCAGAATAATATAAGATTCTGACATCTTCTCAAAATAGAATAAAAACCGTTGCTTATCAGCAGGATAAGGCGATTTTCAATCATAAGCCACAGACATAATTATGTTCATAATAACAATTACAACCGTACAAGTCCCAGCGAAAATATGCTTATATAAGGAGAAATATGACAATACAATTTTAAATTGAAAATAAAATATATTTTGGAGTGGCGATTGCGAACCGGAACACTCAGCGTTGGTCAGGTCTCCCACAAGGTAGACCGATAGACTTGCGAAGTTCGCGAAAATCTGTAGAATGCGAGACGCACAAACTTGGAAAGATCTATGTCCAGCAGTGGACGTTTTCCGGTTGAAATGATGACGGTGATGATGATGTTAGCCAAACAAGATGATCAAATACAATAATACAGACACCATAGAGCCTGTCACATAAGGTCGCAAAGCCATGTATCACCCCCTTTTAGCTGAACAAATCTTCCATACATGTCTGTAATCGTCACTGAGGGCTGTGTGACAGTCACAAGAAGACAAGACAAAACTCTTGGCAAAAATTTAACCTGTTGCTATCTCAAAACTTGACGCAAACTCCTTCAACTGCCAAAGCGCATTCCCGCTACAGCTTATCACTTAATAACTTTTGAAACAGGAGATGAAATAAGTTCGCCGTCGGCTTCGAGATGAGATGGGATCCTCGATAAAGATCGATAGTTGCTGTACTGCTGTGCTAAGCAAACAAATAATATGCCAGACCTACTTAGGTGGGGAGTTTATGAGATAAACAACGTCAGATGCAAGGGTAGGCGTAATTAATGGATCGTGTTTAAGTCATAGGAAATAAGTACCTATGGCTATCGCCCCTTGGGTGACTTTGCCTCCTGATGAGGCCCATTCTGAGCGACTACGGTTCAGTCCCATATGTCATCGCTGACGACGCGTACTGTTCGCAAACAATTGCGATTGTGATTAGAAAAAATTAAATTAAAACTAAAATAATGATGAAAAAAAACAGCATTATTTTTATGGAAAGAAAACTTAGCCAAGTAGGTATCGAGTCCTATGTATTTGCAGCAATACACCATCTTTTAACGCACTTGGTCCATAACGTTGAATTCATATTTTGTACAAGAATTTTATGTTCTAAATAAATCAAACCAAATGGCTTTTATGTGCTGTGCCCGCGACTGTATCCACGTGTGTAGTTTTTTTTTATATTCTGCAGTAAGGACAGTATTTAAACAAGAAGGTTTTTTAAATATTATTATTACTAAAAATAATAAACTTAATTCATTTTATTAAACTGAATGTTATAGTTTTTAGATGTTACCAACACTTATTGTGGACCAAACTGATGTCTTGAAAAATGTATTATTTAACTTAGCGGTCAAAGCTAAGCTGCACAAAGGCTGGGCAAAGGTCAAGTCCTTCCAGGAACTCTTCTCCCATACGGTACGCGTTCAGAGCCCTACTAAAACGCGCCAATGGCATCATGATTCCGTTGTGAAAAAGGGATGGTGCCATTCCTTTTGCTCCGTCTCTCTCCCACACCGGAATAATAGGGCGTGGTCGTCTCGGCATTGATATTTCTAGATCATAGACTAGAAATAGAAAATAAATAAGAAAACACTAACAAACTGACACAGAAAATCTTTGCACTTTTAGTACCAAACTATGGATGTGCTGTAAATAACCATTTACAAACACATGTAGAAAAATAATACTGAGAGCTCTAAAAAAACTCACTCTTCGCTATTCTCAGGTCAAAAGCGCAAAAGCTATCTGAATTTCATGCATTTGGAAGCATAAAAAGGCAAAAGCACTTAAAATGACGCTCGGACTGAACCAAGAGTGATTTATTAATACGATCCTAGTGCATATCTGCATATAAGCTGGAAATTCGAAATTGAGGAATAATCTGCTTGGTCTTTACGTGCTATGTCGTGTTTATACCCGCGGCTTTGCCTGCATGAGTAGTATTTTCTAGGGTGATTTTTTTTGCACGGTACTCGATTCCTTTTTCTACAACAAGTTACTCTTCAGCTATCCGCCAGTGAAAGTCCCGTCAAAATTGGAGCGTTCCGGAGATTAGTAGGAACAAACAAACAGACACACAAAATTTTTAAAATTTGTTGCTGGTATCGTATATGTAATACTTTTGTTAGGAATCTGTTATTTTAATGTTACGAAAAGATACTTTAATTTTATTTATTCGTATAGATCTGCAGTTTGGCTAGACAAAAAATTAATAAAACTAAAATAAAGTTTAATATCAATTAAAAAAAACAACGAGTTACACTCCGAGAGTGACGGCAGAAGTGAAAACTTGAACATTAACGTTGTGCATTTTTTAACATTTTGGAATGGTTAGGGAATAATTTCGGACGAATTGCTTTATTTATCAGTATAAAAGTACTATTATTTAGGTGGTTTAATACAATATTCATTTATTGCGCTATCGTACGTAAACATGAATGTTGACTTACGTAGTCACTTTTTCTTTTTGTATAATATCATTCGTGTGTCATCATAACATGTTTCAAATAAATATAATTTTTTCTTTTCTTGCCAAATTTTTGCAAAAAAATAAATTTCAGCTGCGCTCCGGGGGCCTATCGCACATGAATCTTGCTAAAAAGTTGCAGACGACTGACCTACAGTGTAACTTTTTATTAAATAGTGAAAGAATTTTCGTGATCGTATCGTTAGAACATACTTTTTGCAAAAGTTCTGGAAATTCAAACAAATATTTGTACCTCCTTGGGCTTGAGACAAGTGAGATTCTGTCAACAGTAGCGTGGCGAAGCCGATTGTCAATACGTCAAAAATGTATGGGATTGAAAGATGCTATCGAAATGTCACGTGATCAAATTCCTACATTTTGGCATTTCGACAGTCGCATTCGCTAATTAAATGGCACATAGTCTAGAGCCCCTTATAATATCAGTTAATATTACCAGATCTTCTTGACGTGGCTGTAACCATTGAACCAAAAATAGACAAAATTACTGCAAGCGATCAGTTTTGCTGCACTGCCACACAATTTAACCAAAAAGTGACCTCATCGGCTCATTTTCATGACAACCTTATGTGGTATTTACCATAATAGAGCAATTTACTAGTATCAAAGGTATGAAACCGATACCGGAGGCGTCAAGTAGACGATTTCAGTAGATAGGCTGAACATCAGAGCCAGTATAAGCTGGCCCGGTATTCTATTGAAACTCCGTACAGCCCTTGGTCAAGGTCAAAGTGTAGGTAACGACTGACGCGTGGGTATGGACTGAGGTTGATAGTTGGTGACGCCGAACTTAAAATGTGTTTGTAACTATCACAAATTGGTGATGATTCATACATTCCGCTATGAAGGGATCTGCGTGAACTACCTATAAATAGGGGTGAATAGCAATGCAGGGGTAAATCGGCACAAAACTTTGAAGTGGATTTTTACTTTATTAAAATCTTGTTCACAGCATTTGCGGTCTCTAATTTTATTGAATTGACATAAATAAAATAAAGTTGGTTTCTTATACAACCAACATTATAACAATAAAGTGAATTTCAACCCTTCGTTCGTATTCACCCGTTTGACGGTTTTGCTTATATTCACCAATTTGAATCGATTGGTAACAGCAGTTGGCAGTTTTATTCATTCAATGATATCATCTCAACCTGACGCAGTCAATCATAATCTGCCTAGCATTTCCCAACGATATTGAGATCGGCACCAGTCTAATCGAATACTGTTGAATGCAGTGTTTTAACCAATTAAATTATAGACCCAAAGTATTATTTTCCTATCTTAATGCCTCACAGGTGTTAAAGTCTAACGCCTCAATAACGGATCTGGATTTTACTTGGGGCAAAAGTAGGTCACTACTCGGGACCTAAAATATTTTTAATGCCGGTTGTAGTACGTTTCCCTGGGATAGTTTAGACTTGCACGTGGTCGAGCAAGTTACAAGGTCGCAGTAGTATAATTTATTATACATACATGCACAAAGCACAGACCCGGAAAAGTGACATATGGGACATACAAGCGATTAACCTTTGTCTTAACATAATCCCTTTGCCTTTTATCACCGAGTTAAGGGAGTGCAGAGTAATAGTACCTCTATTTGGGGAGCCACGAACTATTGCGGTTGTCCCCAAGGATAGACCAAATGAACCTAATCCGGCCTAATCTTTGGCAGTGAAAATTTGTCAGGGAATTTTGGTTGACGGAATGTTACTTCAAGTTTGTCAGTAGTCAAACTCTTGTGTGAATTCTGGTTGCTGCGTTATTTTCTCTACGTCATGGGTCACGACCGTAATAAAAGCCAAAAAAAAATCGGCTATTTCAGCTCAGTATATCTGTGGTGTATGCAAACGTCACATCTTCTTCAAGACGGCAACATGACTATAAATAAGTACGCAGGACTCATTTAGTAATTCCATGCATGCGTTTCAGGACTATATGCTCTCTTGGTTTCGGCATGTCATGTTGAAAATTATACACAATATGAAAATAATAATTTTGAATCATTAGTATAAGTTTTATATGATAATTATATTCACGTAAGCATAATATATGAAATGAATTTATATCTCTTGGATGTTGTTACAGTTGTTAGTTGCTATAACAATAGATGATTGTAACCAATGACTATTATATCATTCATTGTTATAATAAAATAAAAATAGTTATACATACCTTGATTTTAGTTGCTCGGTTTGAGTTGCGTAAATTAAGCTAGGCTTGCACTTTCCTGGCACCTGGTTTAAAGACTTTTTCGAACAAATTCCGCAGCCCTGGAGTAGTCCGATTTATGAAAAAATATCATGGAACATTTTGAAATTTAAGGATTACTAGTACCTAAATCATACTCGTAACTGCACCATTTTTAGCCTCTGCATAAACCCACAATTTACTTTACTATACTTTTACCACAATATCTTTACACCTTACATATATATAACAATGATATTAAATAATTTTTTAAATGAATAATTTAATAAATTATAAAGAAAGCATTATTCCTGGACACGGCCTCTATCGTTAAAGGGATGGATGGCGTGAAGTCTATTCCCGATACTGGACCTATTTTTTTTGTGGAAATATTCAAAAATGTAAATTATTTAAACAAAGATTAAGTAAATAAATCTTCATTTGTCGCTCCACTCCAAACCTCTTGTTATACGTCAAAGATTAGAACAGTACCAACGTAACAACCATAAATATCAACAAAATACCAAATACTTCCACATGACTGCAGAACCTATTGTGCTCACGACCATTATGATAAACTGGTTTTATACGCTGTTTGAAGAAAAGTAGATTGTAAATTTAATTGTATGAGTCAGAAAAAACTGTTTAATAACATGGTGACTGCATTTTTAAGAAGCATAAACAGAGGTGTAAATTAAAGAGAACAAAATGAGAAGTAAATTCAGATTCCATCAGTTTTCCTAAAATCAGTTAGGGGCGAGCCTACAGCTGGATTCTTAACTGCGCTAAATTTAAAACAACGATGGCTTGGCATAGATAAGAGAGAAATATCGTGAGAAAAATTTTGATAGGAAGTGGAAAGCCAAAGAATTGATGGATGGACCGTGTGGAAGATGATAATGGCTAGAAAGGGTAACTGACTTGAGATCAAGACAAACATAGGAATATGGTAGAAGAGGACATATTTATTCAATCCTAATATTGCTATTTTGTTATAATAATACTACTTCCGTTACTGACTGAAATCAACGCACAGCAGAAACAACTGCTTGTAGAAACTGAAAGACTTGTAGGATCCCTACACTTAGTAGGGGCGCACTAAGAGAGGATTTCCCGATATTTCTACGAGAATGAGATTAAACAGGATACATATAAGCGCATACAAAACCGTGGGACAAAACTAGTCCTAAATAAATTAGAAAAGTGCTATTACATTATTGTTTCAGACCTTGCGTTACTTTACAATAGGGGTTAAACTGCGCCAAGTGGGTTGCCCCAATTGGGGCATTGGTACCGAGCTTGACTGTCCAGAACAATTTTCGCCCCAATTGGGGATCAGGGAGAAAATTAAATAGTTAGGTTGTGTTTTTGTTAACAGTTTTGAAAAATCTCGAGAAATGAAAATTGTTGTTCTGTTTGATTTAAACGAGAGTAACATGTTGGTTCTCCTGTGAAATCTTCAAAAATATAATTATTAAGTACCAGTTTTATTACTAAATAAATATTTATTAATCTAAATTGGGTTAGTATATTAATAAATACTTTATTAATAAATAATAATACTACGTAGGTATAAAAGTGAATCTCTTTTATTCCAAAAAAACGCCTTATAAGCACCTACTTCCCCTCTCAACCCGCAACACCCCGCTATCACACTACAGTTACCACCAGGGCTGCCTAAATATGCTGATGTTGATTAACGCATGACAATTTTGTACCAATAACGTAAAAAAATATTGATAAATGGGTATCTTATACCACAGTATACATATCCAATTATCCACTTGCACGCGTATGTGGAATTGATGTCATTATGTACAAAAAACTAAATTCATAGTTGTTACAAAGATGTCTTAAGAGATTCGCTTTTTACACTTATCTAAGGGGTGAGGTTTTTCTGGAGCTGTATGTACAAAAACATATTTGAAAGAAAATAAACTAATTCCAAATTCAAATTACCTTTTAATTAAAAAGAATGGCCAACATCATTAAAACAAAAAACAAAATCCCTAAAAATGCGTGGAAAATTGGCTGTTCTATTTTTAAACTCCAACAAGTCAAATTTCAAGATGGCAGCCGCGACACGCTGTCATTCTAGATTGCGAATATTTCATTTAAAAAACTGACTCCCTTAATAAGGCGCAGCGAAGTCGTAGTAAATCTTCTTAACTTTTTTATTATTTAAGGGTCCTTCGGGTTAAAAAAACAGTAAGTTTTTTTTTTTGTGAATGGGAAATCATCAAATAACCCCTCCCGCTCTGGGTGGAGCGGCAGGGAGTGTCAGACTTCTACTGACTAAAACCCACCCATGCTCTTCCTAGTGCCTTTTACGTTCCAGGGCCGCGGTAAATCTTTCGAACAAAATCCGCAACCCT
The DNA here is from genome assembly GCA_947386135.1 of Melanchra persicariae. Lineage (NCBI taxonomy): Eukaryota > Metazoa > Arthropoda > Insecta > Lepidoptera > Noctuidae > Melanchra > Melanchra persicariae. The sequence goes on along the minus strand of OX376645.1, from coordinate 15,425,114 downwards.
GGTAGGCACTGGCCCTAACGGACGGGCCCCTACTCCTATGCTGACATCTCTTTGAGGCGCGCGTGGAACACAACGCGCCGTCGGCTTGGGTCTGGCTGGACAGCGAGCCACCCAACGCTCGCTGTCCGCAGACCCGCACCTACGGTGGCCGGGAATCGCCCAGCGACTTCCGACACCCGGTGCGTCTCCCTATGCCGCGGCGGCTGGGGCGTGAGGGTTGTCTCTCCCTCACGCGGCCCGCCTCCTCCTTCACTAGCATTACTGCTTCGCAGAAGAAGGTGACGGCTTCCCATGCCTCCTCGCTCCGGACCATGGATTGGACCAGGGCCGGACGCAAGAGGTCGCCGCCGCCGATCGCCTCGACGAGGACACGGCGCTGCTCCGCCCATGCGGGGCAGGCCTCCACCGTATGCTCCACCGTGTCCTCCGGGCGATCCTCGCAGTGAAAACACACCCGGGCGTTTCCTCCCGCCGAATCCGAAACAGGTACCTTCCGAAACAACCATGTCCGGTGAGTACCTGCGTCAGGCGGAAGGTGAGGACGCCGTGGCGCCTCTCCAGCCACTCCTCAAAGAGGGGCACTATCGCCGCAATTGTGGCGTGCCCTGCACTGGGTTGCGACAGTCGCTGATTCCATACCACCATGGTATCTTGCCGGAGCTCCGTCCGCCGCGCAGCAATATGCCGCAGCAGCAGAGTTTCGCCCCGGCGTTGCGCCTCCATGCGCCACGTGTAAACGTGCGCGAGGTCTCTCGCTTCCAGATCCCATGGCGGCAATCCAGCAAGGAGGCTCGCCGCCTCGCGGGAGACCGTGTGGTATCCCCGGACAAGCCGAATGGCCATGACCCTTTGGGACGCGTTCAGCTGTCGGGCTGGTCGCTTCCGCAGGTCCAGTGCCCACACTGGGGCCCCATAAAGGGCCATGAACCACACGATCCCCGCATAGAGCCTCCGGCAGGAGGCGTTTGAACCCCCCAGATTGGGCAGAAGCCGCTTGAAGGCAGCCCCGGCCCGCTCCAGTCTGGGAGCCAAACGTCGGAAGTGCTCGACGAAGTTCCACCGGCTATCGAGAACGAGTCCCAGATACTTGATCGTCGACCCGACGCCGATGTGAACCCCTCCTAGCGTGATTTGGGATCCCGGTGGTGGCCTGTTCCGAGGACCATGAAAGCACATGGCCTCGGACTTGTGCAAGGCCACCTCGAGACCCAATTGCCGGATCCTATCCTCGACTATCGCAACCCCGCGTGTCAATAGCTCGGCCGCCGCCTGGTACGACCCCCCCTGAGCCAAGACGAGAGTGTCGTCAGCGTAGCATACTACACTGACGCCGCTAGGGAGGCCGGCGCGCAGCACCCAGTCGTAGCCGATGTCCCACAGGTACGGCCCCACAACCGATCCCTGTGGAACACCGCACGACATCTCTCGCCGAATCCACTCTCCCTCGTGACCGGGGTAGGTGACGGCCCTATCCGTCAGATAGGCCTCGACCGCGCGACGGAGGTAGGTCGGCATCCGGTGATACCGGAGTGCCTCCCTTTTTTTTTTTTTTTTTTTTTTTACGGGGGGAAATCCTCATGGATGTCCTCCGCCCTGGGGCGGGCGGAGGGGTCTGTCAGACTCTTACTGACTAAAACCACCCCGGTGTTCCATCTTCCACCTACGCCGGGGATCGCGGGAACGTATGCGACTTCCGTAATCCCCGGCTGGTGCCGGCCCGCCTCTGCGGGCCACATCTCGTAAGCGGGGGGAGTGAGGTGTTTAACTCCCCCCGCGACGTCAGAGGGGTGCACGGGAACACCACGCGCCGCCACCTCGGGTCCGGATGAATGGGGGGCAACGGACATCCCCAAGTCCGCCGCCCCTGGACCCAGTTAGGGGGGCAGAAGGAGGGCAGCGTATGCCCTCCTCCGACGCCCGGTGCGCCTGCTGCGGGCCGGGTGAGCACTCGACATCTCCCTCTCCCTTTCCGCAGCCTCCTTCTGCAAGATGACAGTTTCGCAGAAGGAGACCACCGCGTCCCAGGACTCCTCACCGCCGACCATAGAACGGACTACAGCCGGCAGCGAGAGGTCACTGCCTACCACAGAGACGAGGGCACGGCGCGGCTCCTCCCAGGCGGCACACTCTGCCAGCGTATGCCGCGCCGTGTCCTCCCGACAGTCGACGCAGTGGTGACACCGAGCGTCCGGCTCTCTGCCTATGCGACACAGGAACCTCCCGAAGCAACCATGCCCCGTGAGGACCTGTGTCACACGAAACGACAGGGAGCCGTGCCTTCTCCCGAGCCACATGTCGAGCACTGGCCGGATGGCCTCGATAGTGACGAGGCCGGCGGTAGGGCGTGAAAGCCTGTTCCGCCATTCCGCCACCAGGACCTCGCGCAGCTGCGACCGACGCAGCTCAAAATGTCGCTGCGTCAGTCGCTCCCCGCGCGCCCGCGCGTCCTCGCGCCACCGATGCATTGACGCGAGGAACCGGAGTGCCTCCCTAATGCAACTCCAGGGCATGGTGTTGAAGGCATTGGCGGTGTCAAGAGACACCGCCAAGACGGCCCTGCCCCGGGATACCGCTTCCCCCGTCGTGAGAGCTCTCATGCCCATGATGGCATCCACCGTTGAGCGCCCCGTGCGGAAACCGAACTGGTTCTCCGCCAGATCCGGCCCCACCCTCACCAGGTGCGCGACGAGGCGGTTTGCAATTACTCTTTCAAAGAGCTTGCCCACCTCGTCGAGCAGCACGATGGGCCGGTATGCGGACGGAGAGTCCGCAGGGCGCTCCGGCTGTAAGAAATCGCTTTGAGTAGCAGCGACGATCTTTCTTTCTTTCTTTATCGTGTGGGCAGTAAGGTCTAACGACCCCACACACCCTAGTGTCAGAGTTTCTAAACTGATTATGAAATTGATAGTCAGAATAGTTACGGGCTGTCAATTTCTATAAGTAAATGATGACTTTGACAAGCTGGATTTGTATGGAAAGTTTTGACATAAAAATGTTGTACTCTAGCAACACAAGTTAAAAAGACACATCATTAAAAATAGCCTGCTAGTTACAATAATTGAAGATCAAGCTGCAAATTAACTACATTTGTAGCCCGGACCCCGGCCAAAGTTTGACTGACATGTCTTCGGGGTTAAAAAAAATTTGTGAAATACTAAAGAAATATTAAAAATTTCAAATGCTTAAGTCTTTCTAAAAGGGAAACATTATTCCTATAGGCATCAAGCATGATACTACAAAATAAAAAAATAAAACCTTCCCATACCGCATCAACTAGGTACAACTATATTTCAGTGTCTATTTCAGTCTATAACCTTTACTTATTATGTATACCCAAGTTTCATGTCTTACGTCTATTTATGATATGCAGTTATTGTATGACGTTAGTGACTATACATTTTCCTGAAAGATTGCAATCACTTAGTTCTCAGTATTTGCATATACGAGTACTTAACTTAGACGTACGTAAGAATAGTAAAGATGAATACTTAAGATTGCCCCACACTAACGCAGCTCTTTGCAATAATATTTTTTGTTGCAATGCGATGAGTTAGAACTGTTCTATGTTTCAAGTTTATTTTCCAGTCTAACCGGATGCAGATGAGTTCCAGTGTTTCACTTAGAGCATATATCTAACCTCCACAACCCAGTAACTGGGTGACATAATACTCCTTGGCATCACTGGTGTTAGATTTTTTGCCTTCTGACTAGTCTTAACAACAGTCAAAGATCTACAAATGACAGCCGGGACCAATAGATGCGCGGTCGTTGAATCGGATTCACTGGGTAGATCGATCGGCCTTACTGGGTCGTTTGATCGGCCACACTGGGTCGTTTGATCGGCCTCACTGGGTCGTTCGATCAGCCTCACTGAGTGATGGAGCCCACTAGCAATGGCTGATACGTAACTAGTCGATGTGGGCGTGAATTTAATTTATTCCCGGACCCTCCAAGTCATAGTAGCGGTTAGTAATGAGGATTTTCCCAAACAAAGTAATAAAAAATATACATTTTTTATTACACTAGTGGTCGCCCAGTGGTCAAAATTCACCATATTCCTTTGACTGTTTGTGTATGTGAGTTTATATGTTTGTAAACGAATCCACGATACAGGCGAAATTCCTAGTGTGGAGCGTATCGTTTTAAAAAAAATATAAATACATATAGAGTGACGCGGTCCGCAATGGCTGGCGGTGCCTATATTATAAAATTATTAGCTTTCTGCACTTCTTCTCCATATAAACTTTAACTGAGTCAAATTTCATCCGAGTAACTTTCGTAAAAGGGGTACAAAGTTTTTGCTTCACATACTATTCGATATATTTACATAATGCACTAGGAATACTAAGAGGTAGCACAATCGCTTTTGTATGTCACGTCCTATCTGTTTGGTTCAGCCTTTATACATATTTATGCCGCGAGTTGAAAGATCAAGGTCGGTTCTCACAAATCTCTTTCAATTCTGATCCTCCCAACAATGCTTTGAGGATCGCAGACCTTTGGGAAAGATAAAAATGCAGAGTAAATACTTTCTTTTACGTTTATAAATTGACGATACTGGGATGTCCCAACTTCGGACAATTTATCACAAAGATCCTAAGGATTTTTTTTTGGTTAATAAAACCTACTACAAAGTGGCAATTACTGTCTTTTTGTGTGACTTGCAAGAGAAGAGGCTCCAGAAAAAGTTACGTTCTATTTAGTAACGATAACCATTGTCTAGAATCCCAAACACTGTTGACTCTTAACGATTGTTATGACTGCTCACAGTCACTTTGGCAGTCTACTCTCTCCTGAACGAAAAAACAGTTTTTGCTGAGATAAAAAATATGGTAGATCATTAAACAGTGTGATCATTAGTGTTAATCATAGTCTTCAGCTTTATAATATTAAGTATAGATAAATATAATGTTGAGATGTACTTCCGTGGCTCCGCTGTGTCACACATGGAAAATAAAATTATAACCAAATAATATTAACAAACATAACAAAACAGTAAAAAATATACCAAAAAAATACTTGTGAGCTTTTTTTTTATTACCATCCAAATAAAAACGTGTTTTAGTCATAAAACTTGATAAAGTTCTACAAGAAACTTATGTGCTAATATGAAAAAATGAACCTCTCATACTCATGCCGTCAGTTAATCGCACATTTTTAAATTGGGAAATTTTTCTTTAAAATTTGGGTGGTGATAGAAAAGTAACCCATGATAAATGAAACTACATAATTATGTAAGTACTTGTCTAAGTTAACAAAGTCATGTTAGTACATCGTTATGTTTGTAGTTTTCAGATTCACAATCTTAGATAGAACTATTCTGATTTAACAAATGCAAAATCAATATATATATACGGTCAGAATTATAACAAATGATTGCATTAATAAAGAATTTATGAAAGAACATTTAGCATTGTCTTGTGTTCAACACAGAGACCAACTATTCTTATCGTCTAAGTAGTCGTTCATAGAATAGTATGCCTTCGAACAAACGTTTGATTTTACTTTCGCTTGAAATGCATTTAAAGACAAGTCTAGAAAAGAAAGAGGCAACTTATTATTAAAGCGGACACCGAGCCCCACAAATGAGCCCTGGGGCTCTACACATGTGACATTCCTTCAGCGGTAGCGTGGCGAAGGCGATTGTCAATACGTCAAAAATGTAATAGATTGACAGATGCTATCGAAATGTTACGTGATCAAATTCCTACATTTTGGCATTTCGACAGTCGCTTTCGCTAATCGAATAGTACATTGTCTAGGGCCTCTGGACCTTTCGAAGACGGTGGAAAGGAGCATATAGTTTGTGCTTATTTGTGGCGGTTAAGCTGGTGGATATTGTTGGTTATGGCGTATAAATGTATATTTTGCATGGTATGTTGGTAAAAATGAACTGGAAAGCAACCGTGAGAAAACCTATTTACCTACCGTTTTTGGTATGCGTCATGCTTGGCGCAAATAAAGTCTTTTTCTTTCTTTCTTAAAGAGACTCCGGATTCTAGCTGGTATATTGCTCGTACGGCTCGTTTTTGTAGGACAAATATGTTTTGTATGTCAGCGGCTTTTCCCCACAGTAGAATACCATAAGACCACTATGGAAACAACTAAAATCAACTTACCGAGCTGTGTCAAAGTCAGTGAATTGTCTAATATTCCTGACAGCGTAGGCGGCAGAGCTAAGCTTTCCCAATAGTGTTGATATATGAGGGCCCTACTGTAGTTTGGCATCAACTGTTATGCCCAAGAAAACAGCAGAGTCTACAGTTTTGAGGATGATACTATTTTTAACATTAGGTAAGGCAAACTTTATACATTTTGGTTTCTTATCATTTAGAACTAGATTGTTTGTCGTAAACCAATCCGTAACCATGGTAAGTGTACTATTACGTTATAAAGATAAGAGAAGTATCATCAGCAAACAGAACAACATCACATAATATAGGTACTCTTGAAATAGAATAGCAATTCAATAATGTATATTATAATCGTAGACTTTGTCTCTGTCATATCTGACATTGACTAGAGTCAAGAGCAAACCCATCACTAATAAAAAAAATAAAAAAAATGCATACAAGAAACAAGCATGGACCCAGTTTGAGCCTTGGGGTACACTTAACTGGTAGCCCGGATAACTTCGCACCATTAACATTTTCACATTGGAATCTATTACGCAAATAAGAATCTATTACTTTAAGAGCTTTATATTGGTTGGAGACCGTAGTGACGTACAACGGTAGTTTACGCAATAGTGTGTCATGGTGTAAGCCATCAAAGGATTTTGGAGAGATCACAGAAAACTCCAATTGCATTTTGCGAGTTCTCCCATGCGTTAAATATGTGTTTAAGGTGAGGAACACCCGCATCTGTAGTCAAACGACCTTTTGTAAAGCCTGATCATTATCAGGGAGGCTATTTATATTAAAATATCTTAGTAAATTCTTGAATATTAATTTTGCTAAATGCAGGTGAGATGGAAATAGGCCTGAAATTACCTATGTCATTCTTACTACCTGATTTAAACAAAGGAATGACTTTACTACTCTTTATGAGGTCAGGAAAAGTTCCTACATCAACACATTTATTAAAAGTAACAGCAATATATGGGGCAACGATTTCAATTATATTACTCAAAAGTTTAATGAAAATTCCCTAGTAATCACCAGTGTTTTTAGAATTAAGTCTGTTGAAAACATTAACTACATCTCATGGCGTAACGTGCTCGAAGCTAAATAATTGACTACATTTAGACACACTACAATGTAAAAGGTTTTTAGTATTAGACGGGGATTAATTCATAGCTATATGTATGTCTGCAAAAAATCAATAAATGCCTGAACTACGTCAGTTGCTTTACTTACTAATTTGTTGACAACAATAATCTCTACTTGATTTCCTTGTATAACCGACTTGCCTGTTTTATTGTTATCTAATGATTTTCCAAGTGGCATTTTTTATTATTCGATTTTGTAATCGTTTTGCTAAAGAATTCAGATTTAGCAATAGCACAAATCTTTTTAAATAATTTTGAATAATTTCTAACATAATCGAACCTATATTTTTAAAACCATATATAATTCAAGTCTCGCTTTACTTTTATAAATACCTGCGGTTAAGTAACCCATTGGTTTAAGCCAACAGATGCAATTCTTACATCACAATTTGTAGGTCACGTTCACCACAGACGTGTCTAACGTGACTTGCATTGTACACTTTATCTAGTTAAGTTCTAAAGTTTAATGTATCAGGTTCAGCGGCGATCATACTTCCTAACTGGAACACAGAAAACCCAGCAGACCACTGCTGAGCTTAGGCGCCATCTCTACAAGCGAGGGAATTTGTTTTTTTTTTTTTTTTTTAAACAAAACGTTGCCCCACACTAGGAATTTCTCCTGTATCGTGGGTGCGTTTACAAACATATAATCTCACATACACAAACAGCCAGACCCAGAACAACTATCTGTAGGCCATACAAATATTTGTTCCGTGCGGGAATCGAACCCGCGACACGCAGCGCAGCAGTCAATCGCTCAACCACTGCGCCAACCGTGTCGTCAAAATTGCCGCGAGTTGCCGTTTTGTTGTCAATGTCTCACGTCGAATTGTCGCGATGATATATTAGGTAAAATAGCGGTCAAACGCGTGCCAATTTAAAAAAAATAGGTTTTTAAAAAAATAATTTTTTTAATTGGATTTTTTTAAATTAAAAATATAAATAATATTGACTAGTGTCAAAACGCAACCGCAAAAAATTGACTAACAAGTCAATTTTCAACAAACACTTTCCATAAATTTTTCACAAAGCATCATGATGGCATTGACACAGCAGAGAGATCCCATGCAAAAAATATTCTCCCCTGGAATAGGTCAAAGCTAGTTCTTAATATTTTTATAGAACATAAACTGCCACCACGTGTTTTCGATGTTTTAGCAAAGAACCACTAAGCCAGGAATACCTTACTAAATATAAACTCAGTAGGTAGTAACGCAAATAGAGTACCTAGTACAATTCAAATTGACATCGTTAAAATATGTGCGAAAGTGTGTGTTGGTCATAAAATAGTTCTCATGTCTTCGCTCGAGGTAAGGGCAGTGACTGGCTGAAGTAGATTCAATACGCTTAAATCTTTGCTAAACACACTTGGCACAGAAAAGCGATTCACATCAAGAGTCTGGTCGTTGCGTTTATGAAAATATATTTATTATCAGAACTGAAGGGTACGGGCTCATGGTTATTTTTTATCAAACTTCAATTCATTGTCATTTCACTGAGAATTTTGCTGTTAACGTAAATATGTCCTGCCTATTCCGCAGTAAACATGTATTTTCCATATTTCACACGGCGATAAAGTAGCAAAAAAATCAGCATTTTTTGTAATCGAAAACAAATTCAGAGCTATAATGAACACTAGACACACACACGCTAACTTAGAATATTACTTCTTCAAAATATTAGCTTAGATTAGACTAGCACCTTGTAAGTAAACCCTGGATTGTTTTCCTATTCAAGAAACTCAGAAAGCCACGGCTCAGTTATAACAAAACCATATTTCCTCTGAATACTATCTCCGTTTCCGATTCTTCCTACAAAAAAAAGAAAAAGTGACTCGCTGAAATTGAATTATTTAAAAAAGAAAAGTCCTTCTTTTCTCCCTAACTTTTCATTCACACCTTTTCCTTTCATTTCTAAGCCAGCATTCATTCGCGCCGAATCTAATTATGTGCTGCCTTCATTCTTTGTTACACTGTAGTGTGAATAGGGTCTTATAAGGGGGAAGGGGGAGTACTTGCTCGATAGCTCACCGCGTGGACGCGTCACCTTATGTAGAAATGGAGACTATTTGCATCTGACCGCTTTCCTAGCGACCAAAATAAAACCATATTGAGCTGAAATAGTATTTGTTGCAATGTTCAGGTTTATAGGTGGCTTTGCAGGATATTTTTAGTGTAACCAGTTTAGCGAACGACAGTCACAAAGACTACAATAGTATACTGGCTAGTCAGTCACTCAACAGCCGTAGCCAGGGGCATACGTGTTCTGTATCTTGCATACCCTTTATTCACCTGAGTGCTTATAAGTGTGTTTTATTGGCTCCTGAGACATAACAGATAGCTGTTGGAGTAATACCTAGAATAGGGTCGAGTTTTCTTGATGGAGGTTTTAAAAAAATCTTTGAAATTCATTTTTTTGTTCTAATTCTGTAGGCTCGTGTTTGATCATTATACCACTTGACGCACTTGACGGTAAGCGATAGCGACGATGAAGCACGCTTGCCAAGGAACTAACTTATTTACTCTTGCCTTTAAAAACCATTAGGTTGTAGCAACCAGGAATCACAGACTCCAGCAGAAAATTCCAGTCTTTAGCTGTGCTAAAAATAAAAGTATTCTCAAAACGCTACGCTATTTTGCCTACTGTATCTCTTACAACACTAGAAGTAGGTCTAGGTACGAAAAGCCACCCACATTAAGTCTTATGCGTCATAATCTCATTCTGTGTAGTAATGATAGAGATGTAACTTACCTATTTGTCGACAGGTCAAAATGCGAAACCGTCATAATGGCATAGGTACTTACTTGCGATCCGCAATTGCTTACAAAATTATGTTTGGATTGAAAATTGGTTATTTATAATGCAGATAATTCTTGAATCTAATGTTATGAATATGATTCAGTATTATACAAACTATAGCTTGTTTTGTTTCCATCAGTGGTACACTATTAAGGTATTTATTAAAATATTTAGACTCACACAAGCACATCTATCTATACACATAATTTTATATATTTTTTGGTAAAATTGGTTCCATGTTCAAGTATATCTGTTTTCTTTTTCAAATTCATTTACTTTATTTCGATGAAATTTATTTATTTAGTACATAGAGGACTTACAGCTATTATATTCTAACGAATATAATAGCGAATAAGTTAAGTTTAAATTAAGTCCTCCATGTACTAAATCAATAACACCTTTCATTAAAAAATACAGCATTAGTCTGTCTAACATATCGCTGAAATGAATTTATTTAGTACAGCCGTGAGACACGCAGTTAGTTGTTAGCATTTTACCATGTTTTGTAATTTCTATGTACCGTGCGTGTTTCGTTCACGGGCTAAATAAATTTTATACTTTCTTTCTTTCAAACTGAAGGCTTCGTTGGTCTACAGATTACTAAATAGTTACTGACGTTTATAACTAAAAAGTTAATGACAAAAGTGCCTCTGCTGAGTATGAATTCCTCAGTGTCATTCCCGAGTCTTCCAGACTAGGAACTCGAAATTTTGCTCAAGTCTTCCTTTAATGATGTAGGTGAGCACGAAGAAGAGATTTTTGGAAATACAACCTTATAGGAAGGAAAAACGGAGGGAAATCGATTGTACTAAAACTGCGGGGATGTGCTAGTTGGACATAAAAACATAACTGGCGAAATGTGAGTTGAAAGACGTATAGTCTTTAAACTCACATTTCGCCAGTACCCTCACAGCTACCTGCCAGCTACCTCTGGCCTAAACCCTTCCAGGAATGCACGGGCATCATATTATGTTATGTCGGAATTTTTAAATCTTAAAGCGTGGACACCTTAATACGAAATTTGTGGAGCGTCGTTCCTCAGATTTCAACCTGAAATACAGGATTAAGTTTGAAAATTTAGACACAAGCATGAAATAAAAAATAAAAATACTAATTTTTCTTTTCATGTTTGTCTCAATTTAAACTCCTAACTATATAATATTATATTGTTAGGAGTTTCCTTTCTATAGAGCTCAGTCCACGGGTAGCTTGGACCTTTTTCCCGATACCGGTGGGCTATAACTATTGTTTGTATTTTATATTATTTGTACAAATAATTTAAAAATGTAATGTCAAAATATATGAATAAAATGAATGTTTATTGAAAAAAAACTATTCTAGTTGTCGGCTAATAGTAATGTAATGTAATAGGCTCCCTTTTTCCATCAAGAACAGGATATTATCACATGGGAAGTTCGAAGACCTAGATCTGTTAGCACAGAATAACAGTTTAGGGTTCTCCGATTTAAAAAAAAAAAAAAACAAAAAAAAACGGTGTTTAAAATATAGACAGACAGCCTGGACAGCAAGAGAGGTACTCTTGTTATTTACTGAAGTCGATCCCAGTGAAGCTGATCACATAATTTTCTCACATTTTCTATCAAACGCCATAGCTGTCCAGGCTGTCTCATAATGTACCAACTCAGCCCCTATTTATCGCTCCATCTAACCAGCAATATAAAACAATATCTGTTAGCTATTAAACAAAGAGCTAAAGGTCATAAGTCCATTTACGGCGGGGCTAACATACGCTATTTGTTTTACAACCTTTTCTACTAGGACGCGATGGTACGAAGATAATGGTCACTATCATAACGCTAGGGTTATGGCCTGGGTTTGCTTAGAACCGGGTTTTAGTTAGGGTTTAAGATATTTCGGTTTTTAGCACAGTTTGGTACATAATCGGAGCGAGAGCTCAAATAGAGGGATGTTACCCGAGATAGACGGGATATCTAATCCCAACAAGCTTGGGGTTCTGGGGGTCTACTCTCTAAGCTTGAAGTACGTAGTTTCGGCCTTAGCGTCGGGCGTTTTCTACTCCGTATCACCTACGAACTTACGATTAGTCCCGAACTCGAATTGTTCGGGACTAATCGTAAGTTCGTAGGTGTCATGTGTTCATAAATTGATTTAAAAAATCAGTTAAGGTTTAGAGGTTTCCGGCAACTGAAGTCGGAATTTACGGTGATCGGTGTCGGATGATGATGATGATAATAGATATAATGATAATGCTTGAACGATAGATTTTTTTATTCATTTATGGGTGGTCCCAGTCGCTGAGAGAAAAATGTTGAAATTAAATGGATCCGGCAACTGGGATCGCGGTTCCAGTTAATTGCGGTCCCAGTCGCCGGGAACCTCAGGTTACCTAAAAGTTTAACCTAAACTTAAACTTTTAGGTAACGCAAGAAAAACAAAAAGTATTTTGTAAGCAACACTTTCGGATGGTGATATAATAGACAGTGTGTACTTTTATTCCAAAATAGGATCAGAATACTGATTTTGCTTGATTCCAATGTTCCATTTTTCGTCTCCATTAAAATCGGGCTGTCTGTATCTGTATTTCAAATTGCTCTGGTCGCCAGCGGCTTAAGTTGAATTTTTTTTTTTTGTAACCCAAAAGGGGGTATGGTTTGACTCTTTAATGAGACAGAATATTAAAATGTTTCTAAAATAATCCTGCCTTTTCTGTCAGTTGTCGGCTAATAGTAATGTATGTAATAAGCTCCCTTTTTCCATCAAGAACAGGATATTATCACATGCGAAGTTCGAAGACCTAGAGATGTGTTAGCACATAATAACAGTTTAGGGTTCTCCGGGCCGTGCCTTTAATTTCCTTTTTGCGAAAATAAAGACAGACAGGCTGGACAGCTGGCGTTTGATAGAAAATGTGAGAAAATAATGTGATCAGCTTCACTGGGATCGACTTCAGTAAATAACAAGAGTACTTTGCCAGAATTGTTTTTTTCAATAAAGATCTTCTTTTACATTCATTTTATTCATATATTTTGACATTACATTTTTAAATTATTTGTACAAATAATATAAAAATACAAACAATAGTAATAGCCCACCGGTATCGGGAAAAAGGTCCAAGCTACCCGTGGTCTGAGCTCTATAGAAAGGAAACTCCTAACAATATAATATTATATCGTCAGGAGTTTAAATTGAGACAAACATGAAAAGAAAAATTAGTATATTTATTTTTTATTTCATACTGCGGCTGCTGCAGTAGCAGCAGCCGCAGTGGAACCGGCAATGGCGGCAGAAGAAGTGGCGGCAGTGGCGGCGGTCGCGGCAGAGACGGCGGTGGCGGAGGGCTTCCTCCTGTTTCCGGCTTTGATGGGTGGGGCGCAGGCCCTACCCCCAGCCCAGTGGTCGGCCGGCTTGCCAGCTGCCGCACAGACTACGCAGTGCGGCGCGGCGACGCAAGAGCCGGCCCTGTGACCGGGCTGACCGCAGCGGAAACATAGACCGCTGCGGTCCACCTCCGAGGTGCATTGAGCTCCCAGAGTAGACCCCCTGGGTTTGATTTCCAGGTCGGGCTAAAATGTGTTACTTAATAGGTTTTCCAATGGGTATTTCTCAGTAGCAACCCATAGTTTGGAAGTTGGTGGCTGCCTGGCTGGTGCTTTCCAAGGCACAGGGGTGTCACAGCATTGGTCCAGTACCTGAACTCTCCCCGATCGTGTCGATTTGCCGTCACAATGGAATATGAGAGTAAAGGCACAGAGAGTACATCTGTATTTGCGTACGTACTTGTGTAATATAATGTCTACTACGTACTTGGTTAATGTTTGTTTACAATATGTACTATCTTTTCTGTGGTCTACCTCGCTTGCGTTTGCCGTTTCATAGACACAGGATAACTATTAAGCTTTCCACTTTAGCCTCCTGATTTGACCCATTTTATAGTGAAATCCCAATTGCCCTACTTCTAATTCCGCTGACACCTAACATTCATTGTAAACCCTATATAATTATGATTTCAGCAAAACAAAATAACAAAGTAAATGCTGACCGGCAGTTACAATAATAGATTTGTACTATTAGTTGTACAAACATAGTTCGTATTTCAAATAACGTGTTTTATTTTAGAATAGCTGGTTACGCGAATTTGCGTGAGAGTTTTTGCGTAAGCATTTCTTGACGTACTTGATGTGTGATCTATTAGTTTACTAGAAAACATGCCTACTTTATTGTTATATTTTATTAATGATGACTGATGACGCATAATGTTTGAAGATTTAGATTAATTAATGAGTATGAATATCAAGTTATGGTAGGTTCCCACGACACATGATCATTACAACCCAAACTGTTGTTCTAGTTTGATTACGTGATGGTATGGAGGAATCCTTTGGACTCACGAACGACTTACTGCCCGGTTTCATAACCATAACCGGTTGTTCGTGGGTCCAAGGGATTTTATCGGTCGTTGATGCCATGAACTACAAGTATTTTATAGAACTAAGCTCAACTCAAACTGTACGGTGCGTGATATCAGATGCCGTGAGAAGCCACTTTAATACATAATGATTGTTTATAAATAGAGAGGCGCAACTACCTATTTGACTTTCGAAAAAAAAAGAAGGTTCTTTATTTAAACACACTCATTTTAATGTTTAATAAAAACAACACCGTCCGTAGGCCGTGACAAAAAACAGCGCGTGTACCGTATGGTCAGCCCAACACCAATATTTACTTTGAGTCAATATTTTGGCAGAAGCGACCACTACTGTCATGTATGTATTTATTATGACTAACACCGTAAGTTTTTAAAATAAATGACAGGGCTTTTCTACGTAGGTTTCTCGTTATTGTGAGTGTGAAATAAATACTGGTATGTGTTAACTGGTTGAGGACTTCTATTTTGATGGTGACATGGCTAGACTTCTAGGTGCTAGTGATATTAAAAGTTGTTTTATTAACTAACGCACACCCTAAATGCCTGCTGACTTGCAAATTTGTTGAATTACTAAGTAAGGTCTATTCTCAAATATTCTTAAATTTCGAAATTCGAGAGGTTTTGAAGTTTGAAACTGCGATGTTTATAAATAAAAACAAATGAATAAAAGTAGAAATAAATGATTTCGTAAATGGTGTGCGTTCAATAAGTGCGTTCAAACTGAATCTGTGGGAATGTCGTCGGCCGAAGCTAGCGGACTCTGACATCTTGGACTTTTACTTTTTTTCCATAAACCCTGGGGAAAGAGCTAGTAACACAATGTCTAAGTTAATACGTAGGTACCTACTTATGCTATTTAAAAACAGCGGCAATAAGCCACATTAACAAAAACACATAGAGCAGTTTACTTAAACATTTAAATGAGTTAATAAACATTTCATTTTGTTTGCATAAACATGACATAAACGCGTCCACTTCTGAATTTTACAACAATATTTTGTATACAAATAAAACGCACGCTTGTTTGCACTGCACTTTATGAATTAGGCGAACTTTATGAAACTAGTTTTTAGCCGACTTTTAAGACGTAAGTAAACACTTTTAGAGTCACTTATGTAGGACTGGGCCTCAAGCCTGCTATTACAATAGTGTCAGAATGATCTATCATTGATTTCATAATTGTTGATTTTGACAAGTTTGGTAATCTACTAATATAAAAGCGTCATTATGACTTTCCAATGGTCAATCACTGACACTCCATTGAAAGAAATGGCATAGAATGATAATCTCGTGCATAATGACAAATGAATGACAGACGTATGCGGTAATCTTACTAGGAACTTCAAATTGCATAGAACACTAATAAATATTTTTTAAAAATATATGTAAAAGAAATCTGGCATAAGTTAATGTTCAAATTTAGTAGTATTTTTTCTAATGACGGGTCTTATAATAATGGCAATACGACAATGTCATTCTACCAAGATTCTATTAAGAGACCATTGATCGACCAATGATCGACCGTTATGAATTTAGCAGATTACGAACTTTTAGCAAAATGACAATGGGATCGTGTTGGAATGACGAATTTATAAAAAATTGCAGACTTGGGGCCCTGGTCAATGTGATGAAAACTCAGGTGAAGTGCAGTGAGCTTTAACACCATCCAATCAATGATGAAATGACAGTTCACTTCAAGCTGCAGTCTAATTTTCACGGTGCTATGTTCGCTGATTAAGGTTGAACTAGTCGCGGGCTCGAACTCACGTGCGTGGCCAAAAAGCACGCTGTCTCACCGGACATCGTACCCGACAGAGACAGTATCAGTGATGAGCAGTTAGATGCTAGTCTAAACGCACAATGTCTAGTTTCCACGGTCAAAACACCGTCCCGAACGAAAACAACGTTAGACGATGCACGAAAACTCTATTGGAAGGTTTAGTTTTATGAAAAAACCGCTGCATAAATCCATTACAAATAAAATTTATTGAACTCTTCTACAATTGAAGCCACCCAAAGGTCGACTGGTAGAAAATGCCTATGGCATTAAGTCCGCCTTTGTACAGTGTTTTACTAGTGCATAAAGTTTTAATAAATAAATAAATAAATTGAGGTTTGTCGGTGCCGACTTTGTTTTTGCGATTATACACTTCTTTTATTACTTATTTACGCCCGAAGTTGCGTTGATATTGGCAAAAAAAACGAATCTTTGTTGGCTTTCAACTTTTTAATTGCTTTTCATTTCACTATTATGTTTCCGTACAGACAAAATTAGTAACGCCAGAACCTCTGGACTTATTTGAAAAATTCTTCCACCTTATAAGGTACATTACTCTTAATGGACTTAGCCTATATACTACGTATTCCGGGCAAAACCGGGGTGGGTCGCTAGTTTTATATAACAGCTGTGATTGATTGCATAGTGTGAACTTAGTATGATTAATTGTTGACCTGTCGTCACCTATTATAATTAGTTTTCAAATTAAGGGCCTCGCTTTATTAAATACAAGTTTAGTTTTTTATACGGCTCTGTTAATTTAACATATTGTGAGTCACATTTTACCGATGTTTGATTAGGCTCGTTGATTTACTAATATTAATATTTGTATGTTTTGTTTTTGTAATTTACATGAGCTTATCACTAAATGCTTTGTTTTTACTCTAACATCTAAATTATCGTTATTTCTATTCATATTTCAAAACCTAATTTGCTTTCATTACCGATGTCATGGCAGCAATATATAAAAAAGAGACTAAATTAAATGTTTACGGTCCACCCGTGCAATTAAAATCTTATAACGGTAATAAGCAGTTTTGTAAAGTGAAAATATAAGCAAATTTTTCGAGCAAATATGGCAATTTTCTTATTTTATTTTAGTCAGCAGGTTTATTGTATTTTAGTTATCATTGTAACACCCGCAGCGCTCCCGAAATAGCTCGACAAACTCAATCAGACGATGTCTAGCGAGCCGAATACCTGAAACGATTGTTAGCCTCCCTACTTGTTCAAGTAATAGAAATTGTCTCTGTCTGTTTGCTACAAATTGGTGCAATGAACTAGTCGTTAGAACACTGTTGCAGGGCTAGACACACATTTAAAAGTAATTGTTATTGGTGAACAAAGAGTTCCGTACCACGAAAATTACCTCTCACTTCCCTGAAGCATACCATTTTGCTAACAACAAAGTAGGTACTTATATTTTATCTATGTATACTGAAAATTATTCCATCCAACGTGGCAATGCAATAATTCTTTTAGACATTTTTCTCATTGACAGCGATGCAAACAAACTTTTCTCTTCTTAATCCTTCCATTTTTTTAGGGTTCCGTATCCGTAAGAACGGGACCCTATTACTAAGACTCCGCTATCTGTCTGTTCGTCTGTCTGTCTGTCCGTCTGTCTATCTGTCGTCAGGCTGTATCTCATGAACCATAATAGCTAGACAATTGAAATTTTCACAGATGATGTATTTCTGTTGCCGCTATAACAAGAAATACTAAAAACGGAAGAAAATAAATGTTTAAGAGGGTCGTCCATACAACAAACGTGATGTTTTTGCTTCGTGCGTGAGTCCGACTCGCACTTGGCCGGTTTTTTTTTATTAGCTTATGCAATTTATGTTTATAAACACAAAAATTAGATACTAAAGTAGCCCCAACAAACTAATTCCTAAAGATACAAAACCAGTTATGATACAATACTGATTCAATTCATTCCGTTACATGCATTGCTTGGCCAAATTTTGGGGCATTCTTCCACTGAGAGGGTCAGTGGGTATTTAGGGCGCAAGACTGGGGGAATAGTATGCTTTTATGAGTTATATTGTGGCCGTTAGAGAGGACAAAGTGGATAGTTCGTGTGTTAACTTTTTAACACACGGGTGTCGTAAATGGAGGCCTTGGAACGCAAAGGGCATAAAGAGGAACACGGATGGGTTTTAGTCAGTAAGAGTCAAAAGCTCCCCCCGCTGCTCCACTTACAGCGGAACAAGTCATTTGATGATTTCCCATCCAAAAAAAAGGGGCTTCTATCTATCTTCAGCTGGAGTAAAGGGTTTGGATTCTTCTACTGCACAGCAGTATGGCCTCTAACTCATAAAGATTTCGCAAGACAGGCCTGATTGGATAAAAACACGATGTTTACATAGAGATTTGGTTGCATCAGTTTAGGTTCAGTTCATCAGGCTTTTTTTCATTACTATAACGCATTGTGTTCAAATACTATGAAAGCCTCGGCTTTTACAAATTTCGCACAGTGGCCTTTTGTGTTTGTTATAACGCGTCATGTCCGATTTATATTAGCTACGACACGGAAAAAGCGATGTGGTCGTTTAAAAGACGCCGTATCGCGTAGTGTGCTATTTTTTCGCTCAATGAGTGTGAGTTTCAGTCTAATAGACATAAACTCTGCCAAACGTTTTCAAATTAATTAAATAGGATTATTTCTTGTTGACTTGCTGTTATTAGAAACATGTTTTTGCTCGAGAAAATACCTATCTCCATGAAAATTAAATTAGGTAGATCTATATCAGATTTCGCACGACATGCGTATACCTGATGGCAAATTGCCAAGACATTTTTATGTGTTCCTTAAGTATAAAAATATCCCTCTATACCCACTAATTCCCTAATGTTGAAGAAATTCCGTTTGTCTGAACGTTTAAATAGCTGAACTTATTTTTGATGAAACTTTTACGCTGGTTTGTATTAAGTTATTATAAAAACTCTACTATATTGGGTTCAGCTTCCAGTCTAACTGCCTCCGTGGTCGAGTGGTTTAGGGGTTTGCTTTGTGACCCGGTGGTCGTGGGTTCGATTCCCACAGGAAGCATACTTTGTTAAGTTGTTTCTAGTTTGGCTAGGACAATGCAGCTTGAATCACCTGATTGTCTGATAAAAAGATATAAATGACAGTCCCAGCTATCATTTGTAGTCGGCTCGTTAAACACGTAAAGCTTTACGTGTTTTTCGAGCTGGCAGACGTGGTCACCCATCCACTGACCGAGCTCGGCAAGCGTTGCTTTACCTCAAAGGTCGACCTGGGCGGCTGTTAAAGAGCTGTTCTTACTTCAAATTAAAATTTAGATTTTATGGTCTCTTATTTTTATTTTCAATTTCGTTAGATATATTGGTATCGAAATCACCAAGCGGACTTCTCTTATTATTTTAATCTGACTTTATATATTTGGCTTGAACTCTTAAAAACCCGGCCCAAACAAACAACTCTTAATTTAATTGTGTTTAGAAGTTTGCATAAAAATCCTAAATTCCAGCGGACAAACTCTCGGGAAAAAACTATAGTATGATCATATTTTATACGTCACTTTTTTCTAATTATTATTTTGAAAGCAATGTTTTCTTGGCTTACTTCATGTTATGTCAAAAAAAAAACGATTACTTTACTCATAAAACTTACAAAATGCCTTCTGATAAGCTTACTGATAACATGTCTAGGAAATTAACCTGTCGGCGAAAGCCAAATACAGGGTGTGTCCATTAATCGTGAGTTACTTTGATAATGTTACTGATCGGTTTTCAAAAGGTAAAAAAAAAATTGATTGTGACTGACGTTTCATTAGAAAAAAATCGAGCAGCACCAAAATGACATTATTATATGAAGTAATTTTTTATAAGATTTTATTATGGCAGGCTCTTTCATTATTTCGTAGCTAATTAATTACAGGCACACGGGTCGACCTTTACGGCAAAGCAACGCTTGTCGTGGTTAGACCGGGGTTGTATGACCATCTTGACAAAAAGAGATTCTTCCGTGCCTCGAAAAACACGTTAAGGCGCTGTAAACAGCAAAAACTAGAAAATTGCTGGTTTCCTCACGCAATTTTAGACAAATCTGTTTAGTTTCAAGCTGTAGAAAAAATATATGTTAATTTTAACTATATTTTAAAGAACACTGTTGTTTCGTTTACCGAAACATGTTTAAAAATAAAATCCTCGATAGAAATGATCGTCAGAGTTACCTCTAAGTTTGACCTTAGAAAAAAAACCCATATTACTAGCCTACTTATGCCGTTAAAATTAATCCAAATAATGAATCGAATCTTAATACAAAACTTTGTTGTTTTGGATTTTTAATAGATCAACTTAGTTTTGCTTCATTTTTGGCAATAAATTGCAAGCGTCGTGCTTTTCTATACAGTCCGAGAAAGACCGAACTTTTGCTGATCACAGCGCCTTAAGCTGTTGGTCTCCGCTGTCCTTTGTAGATTTTTGACAGTCGTCACGGGTAAGTCAGAAGCCATGAAATCTAACACCAGTCTTGCCAAAGGGTATAGGTACAGGTATCCCGTTACTGGATGGTGGAGGTCAGATAGGCAGACGCTCCATGTAAAACCAACTTTACTGCAAAAAAACTAGCGCCTGGTAGACAACAATATCATACCAAGTATGACGTAAACCTAAAAAATAAAATGAAACAAATTGGGAAGATAATAATTCTGGGACTCGTGTGCAAGACAGAGCCACAGCGCTGGTTTTCGAAGTCCAGCAAAATAAACTTCAGAATGATTGACCTGATTCAAACACAGTTCAGATTTCAACCTGTATACGCACTCACCTTGATACAATGGGAGGAGTCCCTTGGGCGTACGACAAATGGGCCTAAGTGCGTGAGGTTTTGGGACAATTAGTTTAACCTACTGATTTACTTCATCTTCAAACCCTTTTTCATATCCACGCCATGACTATGCTGTATTTGGCATGCGAGCAAGCAATTTACCTATTATCAGTCCCTTCACCAACAAGTCGTATATGAATGGCGAATTGAGTCTTCTTCTTTGTAGAAATTTAGATTTGCCTCGTTTACGGAGATGCTGGGCGTAGAGCGGGGCGTGCGGCGTGGTGTCAAGCGGCGCGTTGGACGTTTTTTCCGTTTATGGACCGGTGGCGCGTGCAGCGGCCAGCATCATCACACGCGCAAACACAAGCAACTTCCCTATATCAGTTCTTTCACCAACAAGTCGTATGTGAATGGCGACCTGAGTCCTCGAAATTTAGATTTGGGTGGCCCAAAACATTGCCACTTCTACGGCATCGTTGCTTGTTGGTAGTACAAATGTCACTTCAGCTGCATGTTTTGGGGCAGAGAGGGCAAGATAGGAAGTGGAGCACGGTTTGTAACTCGGCTCCATATCCACGCCCTGCAGTTGATCCGTCTCGGATCTCGCAAAGTGGGGCTACCCACTTTGCGAGGTTGGAATAACACCTTCCTACTTGCGTTTTGAAGCGGTTCAGAGACTTCCAAGTTGAACACAAAAGGACCCAACAGGAAGATGTTCGCTTAATGGTAAATGGTTCATAGGTGGGAGAGAAGCTTCCTGCCACAGTTTGCAGCGAGCCTCAGCTGGGTTTCCTGACAGCGAGACTACTGATTTGAGGAAGCTTTGTCTACTACTCAGTCTTTGAGTTGGTAGATGTGTACCAAATAGTGGGTGTCTCGTGTCTCACTCTAAGCCACTTGAGTATCAAAGAGGCATTCTTAAATACAGTGCCAGTATGAAGTGTTTGCAGAATACACTCCACCAAATGTCTTCTAGGATCGGAATATGACTAACGGCAGAACGATCCAAGTGGCCATAACCCGACCGTAGACATATCTTAAACTTAAAAATTTAGTAGCTACCAAATTCTTACCTTACCAAATCCTACCTGATCAAAACAGTATCTTTTGGCAGCCATAATCTAGCCGAATTACGTTAGATAAATGCAAATTGGATGGCAGAAAATACCCGAAATAATAAACCAAGCTTATTTGAATACCTAAATCCGGTGTTTCACGAACGGAAGGAAGTCTGAGACGCTGTAAAAAAGGCGCTAAGTGAGTATTGAAGATTTTTGCGAGAGATAAGTCGCAGATAACAGGGCATTACCTTAACGAGCATTCGGGTTTGGGTTTCAAGGGAGCTTTGAGTGGACCCGACGCGCGATTTCTATATTAGCGTTTTTTTTAAGGTGGCTTGGAACACTTGGTAGGATTTACAGATAATTGTACTTCCCAGTTACTTATTAACTGACTTAAAATGTACTTCATGCAAAAATCAAAATAAATTTTTGAAAGCGTAAGTAATTGGAAAACTGCTTGACTGATAATAAAAATGAAAAACATATTTTTCCACATCCATTTATAATCCAGTAATTTCGTACGGTTTTTAGTTTGCTCCATCAATTAAAGCATTTTGTTGAAGAGTTATTTATTTTCGTACAGCAAGCCAGTGGTCCGATGTGAAAAATTAAATTACCTAGCCGTCAGAATATTCCGTGCAAAAAGTTTGTTTTTGCGTACCTAGGTACTGGTACTAAAAACAGAATTTAAACCCTCAACGGAATACAGCTTGCTTTTAATTTATTTATGGTAAACTTATTGTGCTCACAGCTTCGTAAATAATATTTAAAGCGTTGTCTAAAAACCTATCATTGGAAATCTGTTTAAGATTTCAAAATGTAATGAATTAGCGTGCGTATCTTACACGTAACACCACCAGTTTTTTCATGAACACAAAAAAACTTTTTGTGTTCATGAAAAACATCGTAGAAAAAGGACTCAATGCCTAAGGCGTTTACGGAGACGCGGGGTGTAAAACGGCGTAGCGTGGCGTCCAGCGGCGCGTTGGACGTTTTTTCCGTTTACGGATCGGCGGCGCGTGCAGCGGCCAGCATCATCACACGCGCGCAAACACAAACATTATGGCAATGTACGATGTTGTTTATAGAGATGCGGGGCGTGACGCGGCTCGCAAAGAGTAGCAGTGCCCACCGCTGCGCCCGCGGCGGATCTTCTAATGTGTGCATGTGGCGTTCATCGCTGCGGCGGACGCGGCGAACACTGGGGGCAAAGTGCAGGTGAGGACGTTCGTGTTTTAACTCAAGTGATTGGTGGCGAGTGTCACCTTATGTTCGTATTGCCGCGAACGTTGCCGCAGGCGACACCGTTGGCCCCGCTGCGGATTCAGCCGCGTGCAACGCGGCGCTGCTAGCTATCCGCGGGCTCCGCCTGCATCTCAAGCAAACACGTGTAGAATCGCTTCTCCGTAAACGTATCGGATTTTTTAGCTTCTGACAATCCTTAACGACTGCCAAAGATCTACAAATGACAGCCGGTACCAACAGCATAACGTGCTTTCCGAGGCACAGATTGAGACTCTTCAATATGTTATGATGGTCACCCATCCACGGACAAACCTCGGCCTGCGTTGCATAATTTTGAAGATCGACCCATGTGGCTGTTATTATTTAGCCAAGACCTCCATGTAAGTACATACTAACTACGCAAGTTTAATGCTTGGCTTGGCTTGTTTGGCTTGGCGTAAATAAGCTCTTTTTCTTTCTTTTTTTTTTTTTCTTTAGATATAAATAGACTTATAAGATAACGCAAGAGCAACTACTTCGCGTGCCGGTTTCGGTGCCCAGCTTACGATAAAAAATCGTAAGCCACCACTTTTACGCTCAATTTGCATCGGTGAACGCTAATCGGATGTCAGTTAGGTGTCAGTCAGTAACTGACACCGAACTGTAATGTGGTTAGGTCAGTTAGGTGCTACACGTGGCGGCATTTTTGAACCGTTTTGATTTTCCCATCACCTTATAGTGCTTGTGTTGACGTCATAGTAGGTAGTCAAAAAATGGCACGCTTGGTTTTCATACAGATTGTGTGGCAAAACGCTATGTACGTATTGAAACGACTGATTAGGTATACAACGACCTAAGATGTTTAACAAAAACCACTCTTTCCCTAAATTAGTGGCACTAAAGTCTGTTCTATTATTAATAAAGGACATAAATTCGATATTCTTAGCCTTATACGGGTGGTAATAAAATCTAACGCGTGGGTTTAAGAGCAAAAAAAATATCAGTACATAAATATTTTTGCCACAAAATCTTATTGGAACAATATTGGCTGGTATTTGAGCAGTTACTTTCTATATTTAGTTCTTGTACGATGTTTGATTTATAGCCTAGTTATTACAGAATCGATTCTATAAAAGAAAAAGTATATTTTTGTGGAGAGTTAATCTCCACAATATATACTTTTTCCTTCACGAAAAAAGTAACACTTCATAAATCTACTAGGTGTCTGTAAAATTACTGGTATATTAGAATGATGTCGTATTTTAGGCCAAAAGACATCCGCTGCTGGAGAAAAAGGGTCCGCCTCCCATCCTCCCAACGAAATCTTTAAGTTTTCAACAGAAGTTATAGCTACAAGACAAAGTGTTATAGTATCATCAGTGACAACGATTGGTAAAAATCCCATTTAATGACATAGTAATTTATACTATCGAAATTTTAAAAGTCGTCATCACGAATGAATGCTCTAAAAAGTCTAACGACCCCACACTAGGGTGTGTGGGGTCGTTAGACCTTACTACCCACACGAAGAAGAAGAAGAAGAAGAATAAAAGAAAAGAAAAGAAAAGAAAAGAAAGAAAGAAAATCCTTTTATTCCGCCAGAAGTGACGCACAAACAATAAAAACAAAATTAAACTAACTAAAAACAATAAAAACTGTCACGAATGAATGTTACTGACGACTCTCAGGAGAGCATTAACTTCATTCCAAAGGATCATCGCAAAATAACAAAAAGAGAAAAGACCAATCACAATGTAGAAAAAATATATACCTAAGGAAACTTAATTTTAAAATAATAACATTGGGTGCCTCACAGATGTGCCAAATAGGTCAAGTTCAATATAATGCCAGAAACAGAAAACTAGTTGGGTGACGCTAGTTTTCAACTGAACCTTACGTTGAGTATACGGATACAAATGTGTTTTGTGAAGTTTAATTAAATCTAAAAGTGAATTAGTTTATATTTATATATATTAATGGTAAATAATATAAAGGTATTTAGTGATAGATAGGTTTGTATAGGTAATAAGAAAAGTACTGAAACAACATGAACAAAAATTACAATGAACACTTATTTTTCTATTTTTCAGCGTTTCATCCATACTACTTCTCCGTATATTTTCAAATTTCAGCAATGCCCTAATCCTGACGCTATAAACAAGGATACAATCGTGATAAACGTTGCGAATCCCAAACGAATGGCTGACGAGATTCAGTCTGGGATAACTCCAGCTTATTCTAAAGACTACTATGTTTAGACACCATTTTATACGATGAACATTTTAGTTGATACAAAGAAATGGGTAAGATAAGTTACCCAAATAAATTGGAGCTACTGTTTATGTTTCAGAGTTTTAGTAAAATTACAAGGCAGATCGTAATGATTTAGTTTTTTTTCCTTAGGTAAAACACTGCTTGGCCAAGTTACACCGCATTCGTTATCCAAATTAATAGGGTTCTTTTAGTTTTCAAAACCTGCCGCTCTGAGTGGAGCAGGAGGGAGTGTCAGACTCTAACTGACTAAAACCTATCCGTGCTCTTCATAGTGCCCTTTGCTTTCCGGGGCCGCGGTAACTGTTTCGAACAAAATCCGCTACCCCGGCAGGACTTTGTTTATCTAGTGACGGCAAAAGGCCATTCCTTTCTATCTTTTTACTTATCTATTAAAACAATAACAAGACCTTATTAGATAATATATACAAGCTAGTAGAAAATATGTATAAATGAAAAAGTGGAGTAAAAAGGGCGGAGGAAAAGAACTCACAGCGTATCGAAAAATTCGTCCACATCGCTGTCAACGGGAAAAGTGCCCAGAACACGGCCGTATTGCCACGAATGGCAATGCTGATTCGTTGGCCAAAGAAAAGGCCAGCCATCTGGTCACGTGAAGAGTCGACTAACTGCTTGCTGATTTCACGAAAAACTCGATAAGCACTCGGACCCCATGGCCCTAGTGTTTAAATACATATAATTCCCAATAAGGTTGTTGTATTTGCGCCGTTTACTTATTTTAACTTATTTATATTCCTCAGTGAATATAATAAAATAATATAAAAAATAATATCTTATAAAGATAAAGATTTTTTACAACTTTGTACATACTTTTGCAATTTTAGTCTAGTTTGTATATAGTTAGGTTTAGTAGATATAAATAGTTAAGTTAGTTATGTACATTTATTGGTTACCTAAAATAAAGACATTCTTATAAAGATTTTTCGGTTTGAAATAAATTTCTCAAATTAAACAGAGCGATTCACTTTGATCAAGCAATAGTTCGAAGAAAGCGCGCTCCAATTTTGAAGACTGTTTAATTTTATCTTCGACCAACTTTAGACCACTCACAATCAGGCGTGTCGGGACAATGACAAAAACCTGACGTGAAAAAAGTGGTATTGGGATTTTCGCTATTCTTTACTGAGATTCTGTTGGAAAGATTGGTCAAAATGCACCGTAAGCACTGGCCATCTAACACCCACGTCTAGAGAGATATTATCTTATTTTTAGTAACAGACAGGATATTTACGATAAGTATTATGTAGATATCAGGCACGTTGCACTATGCAACAAATAAGTGAGCACTTGTTCCGAAAAAAGGGGAAGCATTCCGTTATCAACCACAATATTTTGATGTTAAAATAATCTGGTGTTTTTTTCATTAGAACCATAATAGTAGTTTATGCAACGGTCATATAAAAGGGGTTATTAAAACACGAGTGTGGGATTATCACACGAGTGTTTTAAATATCTAATTATATATTATGCCGTTGCATACACTATTTTATATTCACTCATACAGTTCTTTGTATGAGTGAATATAGAATAGATGTTGAAATAAAACTAAATTAGAAAAATGTGTTATGTATGTATTCCAAACTCACAACCATGAAAAAATATGTGGTATGGCGGGAAAAGCTAGTTCTAGTAGTACCTACCTAAATGAATGGTTAGAAATACCCTATTTCTCCGTTCCTTTTCTTTTTATTGACAGACAGGAAAATACTTACGCACATTTCCTTTCATGAGTTCCCCTAGTTGCGGAAGGGCAATAATCACGGACTTATGAAACGGTATGTTGGTTGGACATCGATTTCTATTATGGTTACAGCTTTAGTGTCTAAAAATAGCTGACATTGCTACATAGCTGGGTATTTACGTCTGTAAAAAAGAAAATGAATTGAATGAGTATTTTATTAGTTAAGTAATGTGTAGATGTTAATTGAACACCATGGACTACCTTCGTGTTTTTGCGCCTTCTCTGTCTAATCTATGCAAAGGTGTTGTCTGTTAAGGTTAATCCCCACATATCAGTACCGTGCTCATGCACAGCCTTGACACAAAAGTGCACAATGTATCTAAATAATTAAAAAGTACAGTATAAAATGTAAAAATATGAGTACTTGAACATGTATTTTTTTGGTGCATGCTTTGTTGGTTGTCCTTATGAGCGTTTATGCCCTACGGCATTTCATACAAACTTTCAAGTCCTTATTTTTTGAAATGAATGAACCGATTTTAATGAAACTTGATATGCATACGCAAGATGTCACTATATGCAATTCTCCCGTAATAAAACAGTGCAAACCAACAAATACACATTGCATCAGCAAACACTACATGAAGTAAAAGAAGTTCGTGACCTAGGAATTGTATTTGACAAGAAACCTCAAAGGCGTTCAAGGTGCTCTGATTTGTCTTGCGTAATAGCAAAGAGTTTTCTAAAGCTTCAACAAGATTTCAATTATATAACACATTGGTTCGCCCTCTGCTTGAATACAATAGCACCGTATGGAATCCTCACTATGATGTTTACACTAAACGCTTGGAATATGTACAAAGACGTTTTCTATACCATCTTTGCTATAAAGATCGTCTGGCAAAAAAAATTAAGAGCTATGACCTACGACTACAACATTATAAAATGTCCTCGTTGGTAGATAGAAGAAAAGTTATAGATCTCACATTTCTTCACAAACTGTTCAATGGGATTATTGACTGTAGCGAGCTTCTTGGAAAGCTGCATATAAGTGCACCATCCCGCTTGCCGCGGAAAAGTACCTATAAACTTTTTTATGTGCCGGGATCCAAAACAAACCTCGGACACTTCGCCGTTTTGCCAAGGCTCTGTAGGCAGTATAACGAAGTATCGAAGCATAACGAGCTGGATATTACAAGTAAATTAATCAAGTTTAAAAAAACATAAAAGTCCTAGTATCCAGGACAATATAGTATTTTATTTGGTGTTTTTTATTGTCTAGGTGTTTTATGTGTGTTCTCAGATGAATTTGTTTAAAATTATTTGTTCGTGTTTTATATTTTTTTATTATTATTATTTTCTGTTTTTAAGTAGGTAATTATTTTGCATTCATCCCATTTTGTTTTCCCTTTAATTTTTGTTATGTATTTTTGTTTATTTTAATGTTCTCGTCCTTGTCAAACTTTATGTACCTACCTAGATATTAAGTGAATGATGTGGTCGCCTGTAATTGGAAGCGCACTCTTGTATTTGTCCCTGTCTATATTATAATGCATGTGATTGTGTAGCCTCTGTTGGCGATCCTATAAATAAATAAATAAATAAATAAATAAATAAGATATCTTGGTCTAAATAGTTAATAGAGAACATTTTCAAAAATGTGTTCAGGAGGAAAGAGGGATTGATTAATCACTTTATATAGGAAACTAAAAATGGGAGTCCGTCATTATTGAAGATAAAATCTTTAGGGACTTGATAAAAAATAAATCAACACAATGTTTAAGCGATTTTTGAAAAATAGAATGAAAATAAAAATGTCTGCCCAGTATGACTATTCCACGCGTACAAAGCGGGCAAAAGATAATTACTTATTAAATCTAATCTTCGTCGACATTCAAGTCAAAATAAACTTGTTCATGTAAACCTACATGCATGCATATAAAAGTATGAGAGGAAAGTGTCGAACTGCTAACCAATTACCAAGAAGATACACAAGAACCTCCTTTTGTAGTACCAACATTACAACATCAAAACTTTTCCAATATAAAACTATCAACTCAAATAAATGTTACTTGAAAGTATTATCAGGTTTCGTTATTACGTATTTCTGAGAAGCTGAGCCCTAGTTTTGACCTCAACTAATAATATCTACCAAGGTACTTCTAGGACAAGTATGTAAATGAACAGAAATCAAGTTAAAAAAAATTGTTGACGACTACTTCGATACTACAATGGGCCTCATCAGAAGGCTTAAAGTCACCCAAAGGGCAATGGAGAGGGCAATGCTCGGAGTTTCCTTGCGTGATCGAATCAGGAATGATGATATCCGCAAGAGAACCAAGGTTACCGACATAGCCCGAAGGATCGCCAAATTGAAGTGGCAGTGGGCAGGGCACATTGCTCGCAGAACAGATGGTCGATGGGGCCGAAAAGTTTTGGAGTGGCGACCGCGTACCGGAAGACGCAGTGTTGGAAGGCCTCCCACAAGGTGGACCGATGACCTGGTGAGGGTCGCGGGTAACCGATGGATGCGACACGCACAGGACGGGTGGTTGTGGCGACACTTGGGGGAGGCCTATGTCCAGCAGTGGACGTCTTTCGGCTGATATGATGATGATGATGATGATGATGACTTCGATACTCTTGTGGTTTATGGAGCAGGCTTTGAGTTCACGAATACAGGGTCGTTAAAGGGGCACCGAAAGTTTAGACACTGTAGCGATATTAATGCCGCTACAGTGGCGCAAAAACAAAAATCAACGTAACAGAATCAACATCGCAACAAATGAGACTCAAAGCGCCATCTATCTCAGCAGCTGCGAACTAACTTGAAAAAATCCTAAATCGCAATATCAGAATTTACCGTGCGATTAGAACATAGTCACAAAGTCCGAATATCAACTGTAGGGCAGTTGCCCACCAGACACAAACAACCGTCTAGTCGGAGGATCCTCCCTTTTCAATGGAGGTATGTGGGACTTTACTCTCTGTTTCGCTACCTCCAAAACACCACGACATTTTGAAAATTATCAGACAACGAAAAAATCTGTCATTGTACATCATCAACGAGGCGTTTACAAAAAAAAATCAGTACCTAGTGCTACGAACAGCAGTTACGTGTACTGCAGTAAAAAGTAAAAAAAAAGGAAAAAGAAAATGTTTTTATTTTTGGAACATAGACAGTTGGCTCTAATACAAAGACAACGATGATAGCTACAAAACTTCATAACTGTGTCGTAGCTATCAACGCCCATCTAAACAGGAAAACAATTTGTTCCAGACTTAAATAAACAGTGTACGAGTATGTCGTAAGGGTGTCCATCGAGATAAAAATGGTGAAACAAATATTCTGCTGAAATTTGATAACACCAAGTGGCCGGTCAGTCTTTCGTCAGCCGGTCATAAGAACCTTATGAGCGGTGGAAACGCACTAGATTCAGTATCGTAGCCCTTAAAATCTGATCTCATTTTTGAAAGGGATAAACAAACGGATAATCATACGGTTTTAAACCTGAATATTGGGTTAAAGCCTAGTTAAAGCCCATCTTTTGCCCATATGAAGGTGACTGTACTAAAACTATGCAACTCATGCATGTGATGTGTAGATTGAAAAATGCTTCAGAGATACAAAATTTTGTGCCAATTAAAAAATACCCTTCCCGGATGCAGCTGAAAACCCGTATGTAACATGGAGGGCCGGCCTCTCTGACCCCCATAATCCAATTATTGGATAACACGATAACAAGGTTTTAATCTTTGGATAAACACATAGCAATGCTTTATCTTCTAAAAGTTTCATACCTTAAGCGGTCATACAGAGGCATAAACATGGGATAAAACGTAACGCAAGCATAAGGGACTTGATATATAAGGCGGACGCGCGACCAGGCCGCTACTGACGAAAATGTATGGCGTCTGTCCACGCGCCATGTAAAGTATATTTCGTTCCTTTGACGCCGTACATTTTATCTTGTGAGCGCCCTTGCCGCGCGTTCTGTCCGCTTTGTATATCAAGTCCCTAATTAATCCAAAGAAAACAAGTTGAGTTAGTAGATACTTAATGTAAAATATTATTATGTTTGGCTTCGTGTAGAAGCTACTATGTCTAGACAAACATGATCAAGTCTTTGTGATGGGTATTAATTTTAGAATGAATTAGCAAACAAGCAAATGAACTAATAACCTGAAGAAATCTGAAACACTAACGCTTGCTATTCTGAAAACAAATGATAATTTCTCAAACAAAATTCTAAAACCAGCTCGTACACGAAAGGTTTCGTACCAAAATACGATAGAATCAAGTCTCATATGTATGTCTCTTAAATTCACACACTCAGAAAATTACAACTGTCTACCTGTTATGTCGTACATGATATACAGCCTCCTGAGTCCTGACAAACAGACGGACGGATAACAGAGGCTTAATAATATCCGTTAGTTACTCTTCGGATATAGAACCTGAGAAACTATTACTCAGAAGATCCTAGATTTTTCACCCCTTACGGAATTGGTTCCAGAAAGTCACCGCAGTCATCAAACGCATAGGCATAAACAGAAACACAGATGGGTTTTTAGTCAGTAAGAGTCTGACAATCCCTAGGCTTCCGCTCCACCCAGAGCGGAAAAAGTTATATTTTGATGATTTCCCATCCAGAAAAAAGCAACTATTTTGACTTACGATAAAATGCTTACCAACAATTTCTGAACAGGTTTTGGCGTCGTCCTAAAACAACGCGATCATCGCGCGAATACGCGATCGTCGCGTTAAAATGTTTGGCAGAACTAGATAGCGCTCTCTATAGGCGCGACGTCGCAATCAGATTTGCCGTACAAATAACGCGACGATTGCGTATTCGCGCGATGATCGCTTTGTATTAGAACGACGCCTTACAATTATAGCACGTTTCTTCACTATTTCATTACATTTAAATTTTAATATGTGTTTGGCTTCATTAACATACGGTTCAGTACTCCTCTATTTTATTGCCAAAATTTCTCTGTGAACTATTCGAAATAGTTTTGGAGTACCACTCAACTGATATATTGTATGACGACATTATAATTTTATGAGTAATAATAAATTTGACATGAAATAAATACATTAACGCATTATTGTTTTGTTTTTTTTTATTGATAGGCCCACGATTGACCACTATCTCACCTGACGGGAAGCGATGATGTAGTCTACGATGGAGCATGCTTGCCTAGATCTCACCTATTCACTCTTAACTTAAAGAAAACTCAAACTCTGCCGAGGAAATTCACTCCTTAACTGCATGCACAATGAAAATATTCTCAAAACGTTTTTCGTGGAGAGGGACATACCATGTATCATGCCCGTCATCTAATAACACCACAAACAAGTCGTACGCCTAATGGAATTAACACTTTCAAAATCGAAATTAACCTATCAGCAAATTGCACACTTCCATAAAACTTTCAGTCTATTTTACCCCTTAAGAGGATGAATTTTCAAGGATCCTTCCTTATTGCCCACTTTTGTCGTAAAACTAACTCTTGTGCAATTTTGGAAGAATTCAAAATAAACGTAGCACTAGCGTTATTTGTTTCTCAGATCATAACCTTGACATATCACCATCTATCCGGTGGTTATTTCTTAGATGTTCATCGCAAAAGCTCAATTTTGGTGTTCATCACAAAATAAATCATTAAAGCATACTGATGAAGTCCACGCTAGGTTGAGTATGTCTCGGACTAAGTGGGTTGGGTTCCGGGGTAAGTATGCAAAATCCCACAACGTAAATTTGCTGAGTGTAAAGACGTTGTTTTCCAGCAAATTTTCTCAACTAACGTTAAAGAGTACTAAGTATGTTCTCCAAGACCTCATTTTAAAACTTCCTTCAAAGTCTTTTAATAGAAAAAGTGAGGTTCTAATTAATGTCTGATTAGTTTGTTCTTTGCACTACGTTTTACATAGTCTAGCCTGGTTGAAAAATTTTCCAGGATGAAAAAGTTTTGTGGCCACAAAGTTAAGCCTTTGCTTTTTATTCAGTTCAATTTTAAAATATTAGAAAATTATCTACGAACTAAGAGGTAACTAAATTATACTCAATGTTCTCCCATTATCTTAGGAATCACTGAGACTTTGATAAACAACAAAAAAAAAGTCATTCTTTCTAAAGACTACAGAAAACCTATGGTTTTAAAATAAAATGCGAAAAGATCCTTTTGCACCCAAGTCCAACTCTCAACGGTCCGGTTTTTTTTTATTAATGAATCATTCCTGAACGAATTAAAATTTAAGTGCGAGTAGACGACAAACGAATATGACAGAATTTTTTTAATATAGAAATATTTAACCATGATAATTATCAACTATCATGCAAAGCTTAGCTTGAAGTCTAGAATTGTTAAAATAGTATATTGGTAAAGAAAACCTTCTTACGGTTTTATTATTATTGCAATTTCCTAAGACATCCAGAGCTCATTAAAACCAGGAGATGTGTCCAATTTTAGACTTCAACTGTGTAGTACTAAACTATACGATGGAGTGGGAATGTCCTTCCACTCGTTCTTGTAGTTTCAGATCAAATCTGTATTCAGTATTCTGAACAATGAGAGCAATTATTTGATAACCAGTTGCTGCAGTATCACAGTGTGCATGGGATTGACTTTCCTTATTTTAGAATTAAACGATAACTTATCTGACGCTCGATTATATTTCACACTGAATGCACGTTTTAATTTAAAATTCGAAATAGTCTCTTACAAGGTTGGTAAACTATAATTTTGTTGAAGTCAATTCGACGTCACCACAGTAAAAAGTTAGAGCGTTTACTTCATACAAACTTTCAAGTCCTTACTTTTCGAAATGAATGAACCGATTTCAATTAAACTTTGTATGCATAGGCTTGATATTCATCTTAATAGTTGGTAGAGAACATTTTCGAAATATAGTACAGAGGAAAAGATAGTGATTTATCACTTTCTATATAGAAAACTTAAATTCCCTATATCTTTCCCAATGAACTATTTAAAACTTATTATTGATAGAATTCCTTTTCATATAAAATTCCAAATCAGTTAGGACCTTCTGTTATGTAACTGTATGATCAATAATACCCATAAGTTGTGGTTTTCAGATACAGAATAATGAACCTAAATATAGGCATAAAACCGGATGGTTTATGCTAACAAGGCCGACAGTGTTCGCGGTTTTTAAATCTCGTTAGGTGAACTCTTTGGTGCGACCTGCTGGATTAAAATCAAGATCCTCTTTTGTTGTAAATAGGGGTTGGGAAGTCTGAACAATAAAATTAAACCCTCTCATCCACTCGTCTGTCTGTCTGCCTAGCAATCTGTGACAGCCTATTTGTACTGAATTTACTGGATTGACTCAGTTGAAATTTGGTAGAGATTTTAATTTCTGTGACCTAAAGAATGCGGAATGTTAATTATTAAATTTGATACAGTCAATCGAGCTGAATACCAGTATTTTACATGGAGCGACTGCCTGTTGAACCGCCTTAACTTACAGGCTAGGCAACTTGGCAAGACTGATGTCAAATTTTTTTGGCTTCTGACAAGCCGTAACGACTATCAAAGAGAAAGAAAGAGAAGACTGAGAAGATCTACAAATTACAGATCAACAGCTTAACATGTATTCCGAGGCACGAAGGAGACTCGGTATGTAATGGATGATCATCCATCCATAGACCGACCTTGGCAAGCATTGCTTAACCTTGAATACCTACCGTGTGGCTGCTGTTGTGTGTATATGTGGCCTCATCTAATTTATAAACGACCAAAAAGATTGACGTGTAAAAGTGTTATTTACAACCTTCTTATAAAATAAATATCATTTATTATTTGGCTAACCATAAGCTCCACAAAGTCTAAGGCGAGATGTTGTGTTTTTATTCCTGTCCAAATTTTAACGATGTGACGGACTGGTGAAACTGACAGCCGAAATCATAAAACTCATAAATTACAGAGAACCGTAAAAAAGTCAATATGTCTGTGTCGTAAGTGTCACAATATGAAAATTCGTAATCAAATTTTATTTTGCAATAAAATATATTTGATTACAGCTTCGTATGACGCGGCCAAAATAAGTACCTTTAATCTACATACAATATTATATTTATCTATACGTACAGAGATCCTTAGAACATAATAAATACGAGTAGTACTCGTAGAACCTCCATGGAAAATAAGTGAGAGCTAAAAATCTATTTGCTTTCTTTCAGTTCATGCAAAGTTTATCTCTAAGAGATTGTGCGATAAGACTGCCCATTATACACTTGTTTTATATTTTGTGTCCTGGTTTATGTATATGGGGCAAATTTTATAGTAAAGGTGATTTTGTACACGGTTTTGTGCCACTTGTGTCCAATTCCTAGAAAAGCCATTGAAATCGTTACGTTATCTCCTTCAATCGGGAACAATGAATGGAATTGAAGGAGAAGTTTTGAAGGAGAATGGAAGCAGTTAGACAGTCCAAGCTAAATACAGTAACCAAATAAGTTATTTATCCTGAATTATCAAAGCAGAGTCTTACGTCGCGGGATTCAAACTCGATCAGGACGAAGACACCGTTATCCCCGAGGAAAATCCTTAACTTTTCACAACTTTTAGTCGAGGTTCCAAATTCTAATGACATTATAGAAGCCAGTATACTATTGTAGTCTTTGTAGAAGAGCCAGTTAAAATTGGAATATTACTAGCCGTTTAGATCCAAAAGGGGGTATAATGAATTACTTTAGGGTAGGTTACATGACATTCAATTTGACATTATCGTGCAGATGGTGTGAAAAACAGTTCTTGATAGTAGTAGAACTTTCGTTCGAAATTAATAATATATCACCAGCCCCAGTCTAGAAATTTGACTGTGCCTTCATATCATTCAAATTCGAACAATATCTTATAATGACATGCCCTTAATCTATCAATGACGTATGGTACCTATCATACGTCATAGTTATTATGTTATTGGAACCTGCCATGCAGGTAACTCTAATCGGCTACCCAAAATAGACACCGATCGAAATTTGACTTTGGCTCGTATACAAATTTGGCCTGAAAGGCAAGAGGGGAATATGCAAGATAAAAATATTTTTTATCTAAACAGGTTTATTTTTTAGGATTCAGTACCGAAAGGTACCAAGCTGTATCTCATGAACCGTGATAGTTAGACAGTTGAAATTTTCACAGATAATGTATTTCTGTTAACAACAAATAAAATAAATATTTATCCCATTCAAGAAACGTGACTTTGTTGCTCGATATTGATAAGGGCAACAGGAAGACGCTTGAAATATTCACAGAATGTTACAAAAAAAAAATATTAAAAGAAGCTAATTCGAAAACTTAAGTTGTTATTTGAAAATGAACGCTTTTCAGCGAACTCAAAAATCTGGCTATATGTAGGTACACTTAATTTAAACGAAACAAGTAGGTACCTACGTTATACAAGTCGATGAGACAAAAGAAACTACATTCCAAACTCTTGTAACGATCTTGATATAAGCTTCAAATATTTATGAAACTTAGCGTAAAAAGAAAGAAATTTCAAGTTTAGTAAAAATAATAAATTTTATTTTTATAATAAGTATTATTTGCAAGGTTAGAATATTATAAAAGCTAGGAATTTTTGCAAGGTTCAATTACCTATGAACCTTGCAAAAATTCCTTACAATTATTTTTTTCTTGAATAATGTATTTGATAGCTTAGCCTTTATAATAGTATACAGTAATTTATCTGTTTTTGTATTAGGTATTTAGTGTCTATTTTCTGTTTTATAGAATATTACTATATGTGGAAACTTTTAATTGGCCATATTTTGTTTAAACTATTACTTATTGTGTCTGTAAGTTTTCCTAAGATAAGTAAAATAAAATAAACAAAAAATATAAAAATGAAAATAAATTAGTCCTAGTGCTCATTACTTGTTTAAAGATCTGTCAAGACGCTTAGTTAACACTTCACGTGACCCAAGGGCTGGCATACAACGTGGCAATGCTGCTAGCTTTTTGGGTACATTACCAAGTGGCCTGCGATGCGGAGGAATTTTTCGACGCCATGTTTTAGATTATTTTTAGTTTTAGTTAGTTAAGAGTTTTTTATTTAAGTGTGTATATAGTTATAGTGTCAACATAGTAATAGTTAGTTTTGAAAACATAGTATAAAAATTAAACACATGTTCATTAACCGGCCATTCTGAAAAAAAAAACAAAAACGCGTTCGCTTCAATAAAAGCTAGGAAAAGCAATTATCTATATTTTTTTTAAT
This sequence comes from Melanchra persicariae, assembly GCA_947386135.1. Lineage (NCBI taxonomy): Eukaryota > Metazoa > Arthropoda > Insecta > Lepidoptera > Noctuidae > Melanchra > Melanchra persicariae. The sequence continues at coordinate 15,387,549 of OX376645.1, read as the reverse complement.
GTATGTAAGGAATATGTAAAACTAATTTATTTTGTCAGAATTAAACGATTTCAGCATAAGGAAAGTCGTTAAAAAATTAACACAAAATAAGGATTTTTTTTTATTTTTATTATTATTCCTTTTTATTCGTTTTTTTTTACTCAGTATTAAATTTTAATGAAAATAACTTAAATTAAAAAAAAAATTATTAGATGTGTTAAATTGTTTTATAATTAAGTCAGTATAAGTTACAATAAACTCAATTTAATTCGGTTACTTTTTTGACTGGATCGCTGTCGCAAAAAACCTGATATTATTAACTTGCAATAACAGATAATGTTAAATTTTCTTGGTTAGCGAATTAAGTTTTTTAATTTGCTAACCAACATAACTTTAATTGTACGTATTTGTAATTTTATGAAAATAAAGTAACCAGTTTTTACTTTCAAGTAAAAAAACATATTACATTATCTAAAACATAGGATATTTATCCTATGTTTTAGATAATGTAATATCTTTTTTTACCTATTGAAATTGTTGAATTTATTGACCTACTAGCAAAGCTTGATTTCTTCTACAAATGCTCCAAACAAACATGCCAGTTATTATTTTTTCCGTCGAATTATTATTGAAATTAGATTTTATATTAAAAAAAATAACACGCGGGGTTTACCTTTTTGGGATAAATTTTAACATACTGCCCTGCCTCTACACGTTAACGGCAAAAAATCGGAGTCAAGAATTATTGCAAAATTAGCCCAATTTTCAGCGTAATTTGACTTTGCAAATAATAAAATACCCATTTCCGTAAAAAAAATGTTTCCATTTTATGTCAGAACATTTTTTTTTTAATTAATGCTTGCTTTTTTCTAGGAAAACATTACACATCGTTCTATAGTTAAATAAGTAATACCGAGCATTGTTTAACAATACTTAAAAAAGTAAAACACACGTAAACGCACCATTGTCAAAAACGTGACATCAATTAAAAACAAAAAGACACCGACAGTTATATTATTGTTCTAATTAAATACGTAGATTTATCATTACATCTTATGAGTTTCAGTCATGGCGAAATGATAGCGCACGTACGTTTCCCAACGGTTATAAATAAAACGATTATAACACGCTCTAAACACACAACCCTATTTCTTAAATCGATTAAAAACGTCAATACTAAGTGAACAATTATTTACTTACGTTCCATAAGAGTTTTGGCATCAATTCAACAATTTCTTAATGAACAGAAATGTTTAATAACACATTCACTTCAATTTTTTTTGGGAAAACAATTCAACTTCTTGAAAACTATTCACTGACACTCAGAGATTTACTCTGTTAGAATAAAATTCGCACTTAATTCACTTTAAAAAGTTTATGTAATCAAAACACTCGATAACAAAAATACAGTTCGAATACAGTACGAAATTTAAAAAAAAAACTTCTCATTCCAAAAAAGTCGGACTGAATTTCACGCGCGGTTTTTAAAATAAAATCCCAATTATTTAAAAACCGCGAATCGGTTTTTTAATTTTTCGAAGATTTATTGTACGTTGTTCGCAAGTGAAAAGTTTCGGTACAGTCGGCGCATTGAGGCATGCGCGGTGTCTGGATCACAGCGAACGACTGTCGGAGCGTGTTGAGAGTTGTAGTCGTACAGCGGTGTACGCGATATTGCAGATCGCTGCAGCGCATTATTTCTGTTTACGGTGTAAGTAGATGTACTCATATAGGCTTCGATCAAAGAGGTCTTTATCTTTATTATGAAGTTGGATATGAAGGTAAAAAGAAAATGGGGAGTTTTGGTTATTTTTGGAGTATTCTTAATTACATCAGGCATAGCCACGTCGGCGACAAAATATGGGCATCACTACTTACTTATTTTTTTAAAGCGAATGTCTAAACTGCCTGAAGGGTAATGCTGGGGCTACATTAGCGGGCTACGGCGAATATTCGTGTTAACGCGATTTAGTGTGGCCGGATAGATCGTTGCAATGCGTAGTATTCGGTCGAAGACGATGAGGACATACTATCGGGGCACTGTCGGTAAACTGGCGTGCATCAAAGGGATTTGTCGCGACAATATTCGCTTGGGTGGCTACACCTAGTCACATACGTTCTTCAGTGTCGTCCAGACTTTGTAGCGGGACGGACGTGCTTGTGTTATTTTGTACACTATGGAGCGTTCGGTTTCTATGAATAGTTATAGTCATCCAAAATCTCCTCTTTCTTCTCTTTTTCATATTACTTTGTAACAGATACTCGTACAATTATAATAAGTTATAATTTACCGACATATAATGCAATGCCACTACTTCTTCCATTTTGAACAGAGAACAACACAATCCAGCACGATCTTCGGCCTGTAGGCAAGATCATTGTATGCCCACACGAACGCGACACGAATCTTCGCCCGCTAATGTAGACAAGAACATCGCGTATGCCCATACACGATGTTTTCAGTGCGCCAACTCAACACGAATCTTCGCCCGCTAAATGTAGCCCCAGCATGGCAGAGGTGTACCTATGGGCGCATGGGCGCACGTCTAAAGTTATAAGTTATTAATTTGGTCTAAATTTTTTATTTTATAGCCCTGATTTTTAATCGTCAGATATTTTAACTGAAGAATAAAAATGCCCGTCTGACAGGTTTTATATAAAACATTTGTTAAACCGCGATTTTTATTGTTCAGTTAAAAGTTAACAGCTCGAGCACTGACATGTGAATATTCCAAAATAAAAAATAAATCTTACGTAATAGTAATGATAAAAATTTAATTCGCGAACATCTCGCGGCACACCGGTGTGCCGGCAGTGCTCGAGCGGAAAACTTAGCGCTGATGGGTTTGCTCGTTGCTCTTCAATCTAGTCTAAGCTAGAGATGACAGAGAGAAAGTCGACACCGGAGCGAGCTTACCCAGAAGAAGCCTGTTCACTCTAAGTTTGAAGAGATTAGGGTTGTATGCGTTCGGAACCACAGACACAAGCAGAGGGATTTGACTGATTTTACGCTTCCGAGAGCGTTTTGTTTTTGTGGTGAGTGTAGTTACTTGATTTACCACATAGTAGGTAGCATATTATTATGCTATAGCAAGGTCGCTCATTACTTTGAAATAGTATCTACCGGCATTACATGTAAATTATTACCATCATTTAGAAGTCGTGATTTGGAATGAAAACTATCGCGCTGTGATTAATCCAGCAGTTCTTGTTTGGTTAAATTACAACACAACATGTTACAGCAGCTGCGTCCGTATTTTACTTCGATAGTAAAAGACGGAAAGAAAAACGTTAGACACATAAAGATAGCAAATTAGCTTACTATATTCGTGACAATCTGTGAAGTTAGGTTTGACAGCTAAGTAAAGAGGGATAGAACATCGCTTTACTACTAACTAATTGCGAAAGAGATTTATTTTATGTCTCTTTCATACTCAAGCAATGTTGTATCCTGCTGTCAAATTCGACTGCTTTTGTCACCAATATAAATAGCAAACTATCCTCCATCAGTTTTGTTTGAGAGATTTTTTTGTTTTCCATGAAAAGGCAAAAAGCCCGATGTCCGTCTACCACAGCCTATGGTTTAAGATATATAGTCAGTAAAAGAACCAATTCAACCGAAAATAAATATATAAATTATAAAAAGATTCATAATTGTGTGATGGTATTGCTATAATTTTTGCTTGCCAATTTGTAGGCACGCTAATATTTATGCTCCTTGAGAATATTTATTGAGATTAATTGTAACATTCTTTAAGGAGGCCTATGAATATATTTAGCCGAAGATACGAATTACTATTCTTCCACACTACTTTGTTCACTAGTTTCGGGAAATCGTTTACACCAGCATTTTACGGAGCATAAAATCTTTCTTACAAATTGTAAGGTGGGTTGAAATTTAAATAGATTCTTTGTGATTTATTTACACAGTGTATGTACACACACGTTTAAAAAGAAGTAGTCAAAAAGAAGGAAACAGAAAAATAGATCCGAAGGTGTTTTAGTTTAGTGGCAAACATAAAATGTTTGTTATTGAAAATCGGCCGCAATAGTGTGACGAAATATACAGTATTTCAGAAATACGGGGTCAATAATTATGTACATAGGTTCAAACCCAGGCTGTCTCTTTCACAGTCAGGAAACCGGCATATCCAAGAACCAAAGATTTGAGGACATGTAGGTACCATCTAATCCGCACTGAACTTGCTTGGTGGATTATGGCCTATTTCCTCTCACCGAGAAAAAGCGTGTGTCCTAGCAGTGGGGACATTATAGGCTGATTATGCGTGGTCAGTCGGATCTTTACGAACGCTATTATAAGAAGACGGAGCTACTAAAACGCGCCGGAAAGAGCAGTCAGCAACGGAGACGGGGCCCGCCAGGGCCAGAGCCTGCCAGGGTTGCAGAATATGTTCGAAAGAGTTACCGCGGCCCTGGAAAGCTCCCTGCCGCTCCACCCAGAGCGGGAGGGGTAATTTGATGATTTCCCATCCTCAAAAAAAAAAAAACAAAAAAAAAGGAGACGTAGTCTTGGTTGAATAGCTCTACCTATCCGTTTTATTCAAAGTAAACTCATTATGGCAGTGACTCGTCATAAAAGGAGGATATTTACTTATTTATTAGAACTTCGAACAATACTTTGAGCACGTATAGTATACGTAGGAGGCATTTTCAATCAGCCAAAGGCATTCAACCAATCCAAGGGCAGCAAAGAACAATTTTTGACAAGGTACCTTCTATTTTTACTTACCACATAATTCATCACTGCTAAAATGTCCTTCAAAACTTTTATAGACCTTACCTACTGTAATTCATTACTCGACGATTTCCATTTCCGTAAAGGTTATTGTTACTCATTATGAGTTTTACGTTGACAATGAGTGAATTCACTTTAGCGCTCCCCCAAACAAAGTTACTTCGTCGGAACTGTGAAGAAAGAGCAATGCAAAGTGGTATTACAGTCATTTGATGATAAAATGAATTATTTTTAAGAGTCACTCTTGACAGTATCTGGGGTCCTTGCTATGTAGTACGATGTATTATCGGGTACTCAGAAGCAAAAACTCCCAACAGCCAGGGCACATTAAAGTCTTACCTAAAAATGATAGTTTGACTTGATGTGCTGTTAATCCATGAAATTATACAATGCCAAAATTAGTTCCGAGTCTATACAATGAAAAATCTATGTTCTTTCAATATTCAGCGGGTCCCACAACTGCTAAAAGTAATAATTAAATAATTGATTTGTACGCCCTAGTGGCTGTGGAGCAGGACCAGCAGTAAGCCAAGCATTTTTATCTTCAATGAAATCCCTTAACTTATAATATGCTTGCCTGCATAAAATTTTGTTTCATTTAATTCTAACATCTGGGGAGGTATTTTATTGTAACATTTTAAACAGTACCCCATGAAAGATGTGGCTACTTTAGCAATTCTGAAGCCTGGTTGAACTAATTGGTTCCTATTCCTAGTGACGCAAAAGGTTTCTGGAACGCAAAAGGCACTAGGAGGAGCATGGGTGGGTTTTAGTCAGTAAAAGTCTGACACTCCCTGCCGCTCTACCCAGAGCGGGAGGGGTCATTTGATAAATTCCCATCATTAAAAAAAAAAGGCCAATAGGAGCGGAGCATACATGAAAAAATGTGACGCAGTTGAAGTTGCGCGGGTCAGCTAGTTATGAAATAAAGTGCTCTGCAATTTTATTAACCATCCATTATTATCCACCATTTTTTTCTGTTGTCATGTTTATGAAACAAGATGAATTTTCAAAGCTATAATTATAATAATAAAAAATTAAGATTTTTTGACAGATTGCGACAAATATGGGAATGCGAACGTTGCTTAAAAAAAATGTCGAATCGAAAATAGGTAAATAGTAAGTAATTGTTTTCTTTCTTAGTACGTTCGTTAGTAGTTTTTTGGTAGTCCTATGTATTCCTGTATTTACGAACAAAACGATTTGTTGGCAACCAATATAATTCTTAATACCAAAACAAATCCAATTAGAATAGCTAGCTTAGCCCATAAAGTATTTCCTCATAGGCTAATTTTTCAATCATCCGATAAATTTTATAGAAGGAATAAAAGTGATGGGTTACAGCTGTTGTAAGGAGTATTTTCAAATGACCGTATTTATTCCACTGAAACTGGACTTCTATAAAAAATGTCTTACTATTGAAAAATCAGGGCTTAGTGGGTCTGCCTTTTTTATGGATGGGATCATCAAATGAAACCTGCTCTGGGCAGAGTGGAAGGGAGTGTCAGACTCTTACTGACTAAAACCCATCGTGCCCCATCCGTGCTCCTCCTAGTGCCATTGGTTTCCAGGGCCGCGGTAATTCTTTCGAACAAAATCCGTAACCCTGGTAGGCTCTGGCCCTAACGGGCTCCGTACAGTTAGTTTGGCTTTTGGAGGGAGCGGAATAGAGAGTAAAGTCCCGCATACCTCCGTTGAAAAGGGAGGATCCTCCGACCAGATGGTAGTGTCTGGTGGGCAACTGCCCGACAGTTGATATTCGGGCTTTTCATAATTATGTTCTAATCGCACGGTAAACTCTGATATCGCGATTTAGGATTTTTGTCAACTTAGTTCGCAGCTGTCGAGATAGATGGCGTTGCGAGTCTCATTTGTTGTGATTTTGATTCTGCTGCGTTGATTTTTTTGTGGCGGCATTAATGCATCTACAGGCCTTTGCTAATAAGTTGAAGTTTGTTGGTAATTGCTTTAACTTCACAGTACCTGTTCGTAGTTTTGTATTTCTACAATGGCTTGCAAATTTTTGGCATTTTTGCAACCATTGAATATTTCGAACGTTTGATTGTAGAGACGAGTTTAAATGGCGTGATTGCAGGTCTGCGGCAGCAAAGTTCAGCGGTGGCGAAGTTTGCCTATCGTTTGATTTTATTTGACAAAAATAAAAAAAGTCCATTGTAATTAATTTAAATAGAGTCGAATATAAATGTGTAATTTTATTAGCGATATCGAAATTTAAAATGTCCAAAAAAATTTGAACCATTTGACATGTGTCACGCGCTACAGGAAATCACATTATCAATACGTTTCGTGAAAACGTTTTGGAAATAAACAATCCTAATCTCAGATCGAATGTCTACGGTCCAGCCTCTGAATTAAGTATTTGGTTTCTAAACTAAAGAAGAGTTTGACAAATACTAAGTTTCCAAATTCTTTATTCATTTGAAATAAACAACAACATTCAGTTATTGTTATTTTGACACTTCGCCTTACTTTGACTTTACACTTATTATTGTGAGTGATATTATTTAAGTAGTAACTTTTATTTTTGTCCAAAATACATTTTCGGAACACATAAATCAATCTATGATTTACTATTTTATTGTTAATCTTTCATCTTTCACGCGCATATTTTCGTCAAATACTATATGTATGGTATGGCAGATCATTCATCCATAAAAACCTTTGTAAACGCCGGTACTGAGCTTCACGTGGTTATTGACGGGGTGGAAGAAATGATGCGACTTGATTAATACAACATTGGTTTAATACCAAGAAAAGGTTTACAAAAAAGAATAAAGAAGTCGGTATGCGTATGACGGTTTCAACGATCTATGGGCGAGTGCCGCGACGTGGTCGCTCGCGGCTGATGTCGTCAGTGTCGTACGCGTGTGTGCGTGAGCCGTTGGTGAACGCACACATGCTAGGCGTTAACATGTTGCCCCCCCGGGAACGCAGTTCTGGTCCATGACTGGCAGTGGGCACAGTCGGTTGAAGGCTCGTCGAAGAGTGCCCGAATTGGTGAGCACGTCAGCTACACGGGTCACGCCGTCGGAGCCGGGATACAGGCGCATCACGCGCCCTAGCAGCCACCGGCTGGGTGGCAGCCGGTCATCTTTCACCAGCACCATTTCTCCGAGCTGGAGTTGTTTTCCTTGCTGGCGCCATTTCTGTCGTGTTTGGAGTTCTGTAATATATTCTATGTAATAACGTTTCCAGAAATGGGCTTTTAATTGCTGGATTCTCATATATCGTGAGAGAGTAGGTATCGACGCAGGTTCAGTGTCCTGAGGAGAAGGTAAAGCTGTTGGCGTTCGTCCAATTAAAAAATGTGATGGGGTGAGCGCTGTGAGATCAGAAGGATCCGATGACAATGGAGTAAGAGGCCGAGAATTCAAAACCCCCTCGATCTGTACAAGAACTGTATTCATCTCTTCGTATGTTAAGTTAGCTAAACCTAAAACCCTCTTTAAATGATATTTTACAGATTTTACGGAACCTTCAACTAATCCATTAAAATGTGGACTATATGCTGGTGAAAATTTGAAGTTAATATGTGAATTAGACGCTTGAGAGCTAATTTCATCGGAATTTGACCTTAAAAATCTAGCCAACTCATTACATGCACCCACGAAACAGGTACCATTATCAGAGTAAATGGCTCGCGGTCGTCCCCTGCGGGCAATGAACCGGTCTAATGCAGCTAAAAATGTAGTGCTGCTCAAATCGGTGACAAGTTCTATATGAACTGCTTTAATGGCCAGACAAACAAATATACAGAGATATGATTTTATCAGTCTGCTTCCTCTGCCCTTACGGTTCAGTATCATGACAGGACCGGCGTAGTCGACCGCTGTATTGGCAAACACATAGTCCGTATGCGAGCGACTGGAAGGAAGGTTCCCCATGATGGGTTGAATGCCTTTTCCTGCAAAACGACAGCACTTAATGCATTTTTGAACCGTCTGTCTGGCAAGGTTTCGACCATTGATAAACCAGAATTTGTGACGAAGTGTAAAAAGTAATAATTGCGGTGGTGCATGCAACAAAATCATATGATAATGCCTAAATATCAATGTGGCAAAATGATGCCGTGAATCAAGTAGAATAGGGTGTTTCGTGTCAAAGTCATAAAGCGAATTTTTAAGTCGACCACCTACTCGTAATAATTCGTCATTTTCGTTATAAAATGGGTTTAATTTAAGTAATTTATTTTTAACTGACAATTGCTTATTATTTTTTAATAAGTCATATTCTAACCTGAAAGCTTCAAGTTGTACAAATCTACATAATGAGTTTAAAGATGAATTTAATTCATGAATTTTTATGAAACCATTACGTTTGTTTTGTGGGTGTAAACAATTGTGAATGAACCGGTGCACGTATACAATCACACGTTGTAATTTACCAAAATTGGAGAACTTCTTTATGAAGTCAGAGTAATGAGTAACATAATCGGTACAGTCAGCAGTCAGATGACATTCGACCTTGAATTCTGGTAATTCAGGCTCTTGTAGATGTGACGGTTGTTTAGGCCATGACTGTTCGTCATGTAGAAGAAATTGTGGCCCTGACCACCATAAGTTATTATTTTGTAACTGTTTGGCATCTGTCCCACGTGATCCAATATCAGCTGGGTTACTTTTAGTGGGCACATAGCGCCATCTGCATGATTCAGTTTTCTCAGAGATTTCAATGACTCTGTTAAACACAAACGGTTTAAGCAGGTGTGCTTTAGATGAATGTATCCAACCGAGGACAATTGTGGAGTCACACCAGTAAATACATTTGTTTATACTTAATCTAAGTGATGATTTCACTTTATCTGCCAGGCGGACGGCGAGGAGAGCTCCACACAGCTCCAGCCGAGGCACGGTCATGGGCTTCAAGGGAGCCACCTTGCCCTTTGCTGTCACTAAATGAACAGACACACGATTATTGTTATTGACACTTTTAATATATACGCACGCGGCATAAGCCTGTGTGCTTGCATCACTAAATACATGAAGTTCGATTGATGAAGGACAATCGCAGAGAATATATCTAGGAATTCGAATATTATTTATATGTCTGAGTGACATTATGAATTTAGACCACATGGTCTCAATATCTGATGGCACAGATTCATCCCACGTTATCCTTGAAGACCATAGCTTTTGTAAGATAACCTTAGCTAAATGTAGACATGGGCTTATTAGACCTAATGGGTCAAATATTTGTGACATAAGCGATAATATCGTACGTTTAGTAAGAATTTTATGTTCATCAAAATTGACTGAAAATAATAAATAATCTTCTTTAGATGACCAAAGTAGTCCCAATGTTTTAGAATATTCGTTATTACATAAGTTAAGCAATTCGTCGCTACTAGTGTCACCGACGATTTCTGTAACAACGTGAGCACTATTTGAATGGAATTTACGTAAATGAAATTTACCACTTTCTAACTGTGCAGTCACACCCTTACATGTGTCTATGAGTTCCGATTCAGTAGCGGCGCCTGTAATCAAATCGTCGACATAGAAATCATGTAAGATGACTTCCGAGACTGTTTGGTCAGGACATTCGTTACCAAGCTGCGTCAAACACCTTGTCGCGAGATAAGGAGCCGACGCGGTTCCGTACGTGACCGTATGCAGCTTGTACTGCCTCAACTGGTCATGAGGTTCGAATCGCCATAAGATTTGTTGAAGTGTTTGTTGTGATGGTTTGACATTCACCATCCTGTACATTTTTTCAACATCTGCAGTGACGAGGAACTTATGCTGGCGCATTCTGATTAAGATACTGATGAGGTCATCTTGAACTGTCGCACCTACCATTTGAATTTGATTGAATGAAACACCAGAGGTCGTCACTGCAGACGCGTCGTATACGACACGTAATTTTGTCGATAAGCTTGAGTTGCGTAAGACACCGTGGTGTGGTAAAATATAAGTGTGAGTATCATTATTAGGATTTTCATTTAATGACATATGATTTAACGAAATGTACTCTTTAATGAAATTGCAATACTGCTCTTTGAAATGTGGTTCACGTTTGAATCTACGTTCCAAGGACAAGAATCTGGACAAAGCTTGTTCGTAAGAATCTGAATTATTAGTGCATCCCAGTGCTCAGTAGGGAGCTTAAGTTTTTTGAGTGCTCTGAGGTTCCTATTGACTGTATCGATTAAGTTACGTAATGACTTAGATGATTCCTCCGCTAATTGTTCCAAATTAAGAATGGATTGAATGTGATTGATTACTAATGACCTTTCATTATTATAACGATCGCAAAGAAGTTCCCAAGCTACTTCATAATTATCACTCGAGAAATCTAATGACTGAATTATTACAGCGGCGCTGTCTTTCAACGCGGCACGTAAATAATGAAATTTGTTAATGTTGGGTATTGACTTGTCTAAGTGTATGAGACTACTGAATGTGTCACGGAATTCCAGCCAGTCATGATACTGACCCGAAAAAATAGGCAAATGGATAGTAGGAAGTGCAAGTTTTGGCCCACCTTCAAGCGCAGTGCAACAAGAACCTGTCCCTGAGCGGTCGCTGCCCGCTTGGCCGGCTGCTGGAGCCAGCAGATCACGAGTGCGCGCCATTGTCCTGAAGTACTTGGTCTCGAAGGCCTCACGTTCTTTGTACTGCTCATCTGGAATTTCCATGGAATTTTCTATGTCACATTGAACTGAATCAAAATCGGTGTAAATTTCTTCGATTTTAGATAAACGGATGTTCAATTCATTTATTTGTAATCTACTCAAACTATCACAACTCTCGACGGTTTGCAAATAATTTTCAAATAGCGTAAGCTTAGCTTTGAATGATGCACGTCTTTTAATTAAAGTTTTATCTTCCATGATGAAGCAGGTAAAAGGATAGATAATCAATTTTTAAACTATAGAATTCAAGAGCAAGCTAAGTTTAAGTCAAAGAAGAATGTATTATGTTTATAATACCAAACAACGCGATGAAATGAGTTGCTAGAAAGAATCACAAACAATTATTACAATGCAGTTAATATAAAGATAAGAAAAATGGAACGATTACTTAAATCAGCATAAATGAAGCGAAGTGAGGGTACGCGTAAAATGTGCAATAAGCAAGCAGCGGGTGGAGCGCAAAGGTAGCAATCACGCAGCCTGCTGGTGCGGCCCGGGCCCGTTGACAGCGCGGGCGATAGGCAGCGGTCAATCGAATGCACTCTAGAACATTCGAAACAACTATGTTTAAATACGCGTTATGATACAGTTCATATACACACCAAAGGAATCTGGAATGCCTGGAACCTCTGAAATGAAATAATTGACATTAGGTTACGAATGAATGCCTATTGGTTTTATTTCTTTGTGAAATTTAGTTAAGATTTGATTGCGCGTAATAATAAGTTATGCAGGAATAGATAACAGCGTAACCAGTTTTTTATGAATAGGTTGGAATGTTTGTTGCGCAATGCAATAAAAATATGTCTTGTTAAAGAAATGACGTATCTTTAACGTACGAAATGAATCACAAATTGAAGGATTTGTGAATATATAATTATCAATTTAGCAGCACTAAATGAAGGATTAGTGACCGTTTTAATGGGGATAAATGCAAGAATCACAAAATAAAGGATTTGTGACTATGATTTGGGGCTCACAAAATGAAGGATTTGTGACGGAAATTATGTGTTTAGAAGATTTACGGGGCAATGAATGGACAAATTGGAACGAACTTACAGTAACGCTACCCTCAGGACTCACGTGTGACCTTCGTTGTAGGTGTAGTTCTCTTTGTCTCCAGCTCCCAACTCCAAATAACTCGATGTATACGAAATTCTTCTCTGATGATGAGATTCTGTGTAGAAATATCGTATGATGTTTTTTGACTCGTTGAATGTTGAACCCGTAGTATGAATCTTCCACGTAACGGCCGCCATCCACGTCAGCCCTGTATTTCCTTTGTTCTTCTTGTCGATATCGGGGGTCGCAGGCCAATCCGGTTCGTAGGGACCAAAATGTAAACGCCGGTACTGAGCTTCACGTGGTTATTGACGGGGTGGAAGAAATGATGCGACTTGATTAATACAACATTGGTTTAATACCAAGAAAAGGTTTACAAAAAAGAATAAAGAAGTCGGTATGCGTATGACGGTTTCAACGATCTATGGGCGAGTGCCGCGACGTGGTCGCTCGCGGCTGATGTCGTCAGTGTCGTACGCGTGTGTGCGTGAGCCGTTGGTGAACGCACACATGCTAGGCGTTAACAACCTTTATCCAGTTACAGAAACAAAAATATAACGTCTCGCCGATATATCAGACGTCAACGATATTTCAGAAGGTTTTTCCTGCTGAAACACCAAATATTTACTTAGTTTATTTTTTCGGTATTTTCTTCTCTTGATTACGATGATGTGTAGAGTGGGGCCACTTAATGTAGCCATCTTGCTTATACGCAAACGACAGGCAATGTGCAGGAATGCGATAGGAGATAGGAAGATGCAAAACCAACTTAATCTATTAATTCTATTGCCAACATACAAAAAGAAAGGTAATGACAATATTATAATACAATTCTAATAGTACCAAAACTGGATAAGAGAGTGGTGCCCGAGACAATATAAAAGTAGGAATTATTATTATTTTATTAATTTTTACACATATAAATTACATTTTTAAATATTTCTACAATTTTTTTTAAAAAACATTTAAAAATATAAAAAATAGTAGCCCGCCGGTATCGGGAACAGGATCCAAGCTACCGGTGGTCAGGGCTCCTGAGAGAAGAACCTCCTAACGATACGCGCCGTGTCCAAGAGTACTGCTTTCTGGATCAAGCCCTTGATCCAGCTGCCCAACGAGAGCCTCTTGAGATGTTAGTCGAGGCTCTTGGCAATTACACCATTGACCGTGACGATTATCGGCACAATGACTGCTGTGTTCACATCCCACATGTCGACAACCTCGCGAGCCAATTCAAGATACTTTGTTTGTTTATCTTTCTCAGACTTCACGAGGTTCTCGTCATGAGGGACTGCTATATCAACAATCATTGCGCGACGCTCTAGTCGGTCTATCACCACTATATCAGGCTTATTAGCCACAATAGTCCTGTCAGTGATGAACCCGACCGTTCACCGAGGGACCGGTCCCAATACAATGTGAAATTGCCATTTTCGAGAACTGGGTCGGGCAAATACCTATAGTACGGTACTTCCGATTACTATTATTATTATTAATCGAACCAACGCAACCACCATCCTCTAATCGACTTAATATCGACTCAGCCTTTCTTAGTGACATATATGTGCAGTTATATGTAGCTTGTTTTTATTAATGACTGAAAGTCTTAAATAATTTCACATTTACATTGCAACTAAATTGTTTCTGATTACAAAATTTCGTAAGTATTCAATGCGGTTGAGGAAGCATACTCGTACTTGCTTAGTAGATACCTGTTCTCTATTGACTAGAAAACATTTAGTTCGCAATTATCGGCAAACATTGTTAGCTAACATTGTTAATATTAGGAAAAATAAAAATAGGTACAAAATAAATTGGCATTGGCGGTTGTCCACTCCCCCAAATGCGCCGTCCCGCGTCCGTTTGATTTGCTACGCTTCATCGCCCTTTGGCAAATCTAAAGTTATGAGTTTTGAGCCTCAGTCAAAGACCGTATCTGAGTGCCATAGGTTAGAAAAGGCAGAATACACATGTTGCCCTGCATGAGCGCCTTCATGGACCAGTACCTAACTCATTCAAGCATTTTCGACTCGACAACCAATTTCCTTGTCTTTTCTGTTCTAGAAAGAAACTAGCTGTTCCAGATAAGTGTATTCGTCGACATATTTTCTGCCCATCAACCTCGACCCTATCTTTCATGGTTTTATTCATGATTTTGGCCTTAGACTGATTAATCATCAATCCAACCTCGCTTGCAGTACTTAGTTTATGAAGCATTTCTTGCTTTTGATGTACTATAAAAACAAAAAAAATGATGTCGTCTGCAAAACAGAGGTTTAAAAGCATTTTACTGCCACTTCAAATTCCTTTTTGTGCCCAAGAATCTGTTAGTGCTAAAAAATTGGGAGAGAGTGGATCACCCTGTTTACCCCTTTGTTGATTTTGAATAAGTTACCTTAAGAATTTAGTTTAGTATTTGCCGTGCTATTGTAGTAAATTATTTGTAATAGTTGTAGGTATGTTTCCTCGACACCTTGGCTTTGCAGGTCTGAAAATATTGCGCTGTGTTTGATGCTGTCAAATGCCTTTGCTTAATCTACGAAACGTAGATATAAAAGTTTTCGAAAATCTGAGTGTTTCTCATGAATTAATTTAAGGTTTGATGGTGATCTCAGTGGAAAAGCTTGGGTGAAATCCGGTTTGATCTGGTGGTTGGTGTGAGCCTAGTATTGCGTCAATACGATTTTAAATGTGAATACTTATTTGCATTAAAACATGGTACAATAAGGTATTATTAAGAATAGCGATCCTCCATATTTCGCTATTTACTTTTGTGTATAGTACTTAAAATATGATTGTGATGTTCGTATACAGGGTTATTTGTAAAACACTAACAGCCTTTCAGTGAATGAAAGTATTCATGATTATATATACAACTTTTGTTATCAGACCAACCCTGAAAAATCGAAAAAAATATCAACTGTTTCATACATTTTCATTCGGTGAATATTGCATTTTGTATGACACAGCTGATTTAATAAATCGGCTTTTTTTTTTTTTTTTTATTGGTTATGGGTTTGCTCTTGACTCTAGTCAATGTCAGATATGACAGAGACAAAGTCTACGATGGAGCGAGCTTACCCAGAAGGAGCCTGTTCACTCTAACTTTGAAGAGATTAGGGCTGTAAGCTTTTGGAAACACTGACGCAGGCAGAGAGTTCCACTCCTTTGCTGTGCGCATTATAAAAGACGTTTGGAAACGCTTAGTGCGAATTGGTGGAATAGCTACAAGGTAGGGATGGTAAGATGCAGCGCGTCTGGATGTCCGATGGTAGAAGGGGGCCGGTGGGATGAGGTCGTGGAGTTCTTGGGCACACTCACCGAAGTACAATCTGTAGAAGACCGATAAGCAGGCAACCTTACGGCGATGAGCCAAGCTATGTAGCTTGGCATCCACCAGTTTTGCGTCACCGATGAGCCTCTTAGCTCTGCGTTCCACCGAGTCAAGCGCGGCGAGCTGATACTTAGCTGAGCCATCCCAAGGCTTTTCATCGATTGATATTTCTGAGTTGCTCCCATAGTAAAAGTTATAATGAGTACTTTTACCCACTGGAAGGTTGTTAGTGTTTCACAAATAACCCTAAAGAGTCTTCATGGTCAAAATTGTGAATAAATCGATAATTATCTTCCAGCACTCGAGTTAGATGCTTCAAAGTGTTGTACCTATTTGTTATAGAGTGGTGATGTTATCTTTCAACTCAACCAGGTTGTTCCACCGCCCACGTTGGAAGAGATTTAGGTCACATGCAAAAGGTGACAAATATAATTGCTATTTTTAACCGACTCCTAAAAAAGGAGGAGGTTCTCAATTCGGATGTTTGTATTTTTTTTATTTTTTATGTTTGTTCGGGCATAACTCCGTCGCTTCCAATCGATTCGAAAAATTCTCAATTTTGTTAGATAGGGTATACTTCCCAAATGGTCCCATTGAAATTTTATCAAAATCGGTTTTGTAGTTTGATTCCTGTCCGGCCCCGGCGACACACCGGTGTGTCGCGAATTAATCGCGAATTTAATGTTTATTTACCTATTACATAAGATTTACTTTATATTAGGGAATTTTCACATGTTGGGCCTGAGCGGTTAAATCCAAATAGCTGGAAAAAATATGTGGAAAAATCATAATTTTGCTTTCCTGTGACTTTCTAGTGGTGTTGTTAGGTGTAGCGGTAAGGATTTTGGAAAAAATTAAAACTTTTTCATCAAAAAAAGAAACCGACTTCCATAACTTAAATTTCGGAAGTCGGTGTTCTTGTTGTTTTGTTCCGAAATTTAAGTTATTTTGAACATTATTGTGTTTTTTGGAAGTCGGTTTCTTTTTTTGATGAAAAAGTTTTAATTTTTTCCAAAATCCTTACCGCTTCGTCGATGATCGATGATTATAGTCACCTTTATATTAATGTTATATTGAAGGTAGAAATGGAAACAAGTGACCTTAAAATCGATCTACGTGATAGTTACGGGAAGTAAAGGGTTTGTTTCAAATAGATAAGCGGATTTACGTTAAACCTTTGGCATGAAACCAACTTTATAAGGTTTATCAATATTATTGTTTAGTTAGTACCTATTTCGTTTGTTTTAGTGGAGCTCATGGCTAGAAAATAATAGGTGCACGATTCGAAAATCAAGGTTAAGCAATTCATTTCGTGGATGGGTGACCAATGGCTATCCATTACACATCGAGCTTCTTCCGTATCTCATCGAGTACGTTATGCCCTTGATCTTGGCTGCCTTCAGCTTTGACAGTCGTCAAAAAATCAGTCGGAAAATGAAATTCTGACACGTCTTGTCGAGGGTTTGAATATTATGGAGGTTAGATAGGCAGTTACTCCATGTAAAATACTGGTATTCCGCTACATCTGGTTACACTGGCTGGTCAGACTGATTTATTTATTTCGTTTGTAATCCATTTACTGAAAATTTGCAATTGTTTGTTTTTTATCTGTCAAAAAAGCCTTAATATCCATACATTTTTGACGGTTCGCAACTGACGTGCGAATGCGAATGTTTCTTAAAAATTAGAAGAATTAGCACTCTGGTACTTATCAAAAAAAAAATTATTAGGTTTAGTGGTGTTCAAGAGTTTACCATTCATTCTGACAGCAGAAGGCCAATCCTCGTACTTTAAAGCGTACGTAAACGCAAATTAGGCTGAAGGCCAGCACTTTTTGAACGTTCAATTTTACAAAAAGATAGTCCCCCAAAACGCTCGCCCGTCACTTAATAGTGTTTTAGCTGAAGAAGAAGTGGCGCAACAAATTCTCCAGCAACACATATTAAGTCTGTTACGTTTTCTACCATCGCGGTGTTACTATTCCCTTTCACAT
Organism: Melanchra persicariae; assembly: GCA_947386135.1. Classification (NCBI taxonomy): domain Eukaryota; kingdom Metazoa; phylum Arthropoda; class Insecta; order Lepidoptera; family Noctuidae; genus Melanchra; species Melanchra persicariae. The sequence continues at coordinate 15,369,770 of OX376645.1, read as the reverse complement.
TTTTTGTGGTGAAATATTCATTGATATCCTCCTAACGCTTTCAGGCATTTGCCTTGTGACCCGGTGGTTCGATTCCCACGGGATTTAATTACATTTATTGTACTACTAAATTAAATTGACCAACAATTTTCGGCAATAACTCGAGTCAAAATTCAAACATCGAAAATATTTTACTCACCTAAATTTTGTTTCCATTTTAATTCGATTGGGAGTCAATTTTTTTTATTGATAGGAAATCATCAAATGACTCTTTCTGCTCTGGGAGGGAGTGTTAGACTCTTACTGACTAAAACCAATCCGTGCTCCTCCTAGTGCCCTTTGCGTTCCAGGACCGCGGTGACTCTTTCGAACAAAATCTGCAACATTGGGACTACATGCATGTTGATTGTATCGTTCAAAAGTAACAAAAAAAAATACAGTAAAAGCATTGAATTATACCGTTGTTAAAAATTGTATTATAGTGTTTGTTTTATTGAAAACCGAAGTGAATTGTTATGTAGTCAGATTTTTCGTAAAAAATCAAATTGTTATTTTTCAGTCCTTTTTTTGTTATTCCAATGGATCAAAACGTTTGCAGTTGTATAATTATGTATGCTTTCAAAACGTAATTGCTTATTCCGGCATGCACAATTGTACGGGTTCACGCAACTTTAGATAGCCAAGTGCTATTATTAGGAAAACCATAAGAAAGGGAAGGAATTATTGTACTGAAACAAGTTACTGTTCAGTAACTTGTTAGCAACAAAACATGGTAGACATCCCAGGTATCTATCTATCTATCTATAGTCCCCAGAGGACTGTCCGTTATACCTATCGTGTGGAAATGTTTGTTCAATGAGCAGTGTCCAGTGATGGTCCCGCAGGCTGCCTCTATCCAGTTGCAGAAGACGCCTGGTAAGATTCCTCATCCCGGGTATACGTACAACCAGTTTTGGGAATACTTTCATTGTGCGTAATAGTTAAGGATTGGAATCCCTGCCGGGATCTGTGTTTCCTGATAGCTAACCACCTGGGGATCTTAAAGTCAAGAATAAAAAGTTTACTTCTAGGCAAGGGTACTCCATCGTCGACCACATCATTGGATCAGTGGGTTTCTTTAAGATTGTGGTCAAACTCAAGCCCATCAATAAAAATAAAAGCCTCCTGCTTCGCTTCCATGCCTAAACCCGAAATAATAGTGCATTTTTCAGGGATTTAAAGTAAACTTTGGCATTCAGTATAGAAATACTACAAGAAAACATATAAATTATCGCCATAAGGGCATTGATGGCTCTTATTAGGGCAATCTTATAGCAATCTTATGCCGCCATTAGCTACGATAGTTGGCTAGCGATCAATCATGGTGGGCTTTAACATAATCTATGCTTAGCAAGCGAATTGGTAACCGTTGTTTATCGTTATCTTAAAGCCAGTTGTATGTAGGTCAGTTGATTTCGGACCAATATCAAAGAGGAGGGATTGGAAATAATCATCCACGTACACTTTAACAACCAAATCACCGACTTCCGAAACGAAGCTATTTTATATTTTGAAGTGGTTTTTATTTATAAACCGGTTCTATAATTTTTTAGTTTTTTATTTTTCACTTTTAAGGGGTGATACCTCACAACTAAATTGACATTATTCCAACGTTATCGAGTTACTTTGTTTTCCTTTCACTGTCCAAGTTCAGACCAACTCATAGTTAAATATCTACTTTAATTTGGGATTGACATAAATCTAACAATATTTCACTTTATAAGATTTGATCTATTTTGAGTTGAGGTCTGTGGTTTATCTTTAGAGTTCAACGTCAATTATTGCAAATTCAAACTGCAAAAAGAGTCATCAATATCGGTTCATAAACAAAAAAGTTATGCCCGAATAGATAACTCCAATATAAACATGGTTGAATTATACCTACACATTTGCGTACCCCTTTACAGCGTAATGTCGTGATGTTATGCTATGAACTGGTGTAAGCAATAAACAGACATGCGATTTCAGCAAGCCCGGGAGATTTGCTTTCATCTATTGATAAGTTCCGTTGCCTATCTCCAAATTTCTTCTCAAATTAAACACGGAACCTGAATAAAATACGATTTCCATACGATCAAAAACTCTCATTCAGAATGAAAATCATGACTTAATAATGGTATCATGTTCTCGATCGAGACTCAGTGAGTGAGCGACTCGATTATTGCATCTATTTATAACTTGAGCGATGTTATTGCCGATAAAAACGATGTTTATTACAGTTTGAGTGGTTCGAAATGTAATTTATTCTGTTAGTGGTTTATTGGAAAGCTTAGAGTATTTTTGAGAGTTGGAGGAGTACAAACTTGAAAAGAAAAATTTAGGATTTCAATTTAGTTTACCTACATTTTGTGCCTTCTAGTCCGAGTTGCAGTAGCGTGGAGTTGCGATTGCGCACCGGAAGACGCAGCGTTGGAAGGCCTCCCACTAGGTGGACCGATGGCCGTGGAAATCCTGTTGGATGTGAGATGAATATTAAGTACTAACATAGGCTATGTAATATTGTTACTAACAAAGTGGACCTCATTTTGCAGTCTCAAAGTTAGCAGTAGTATAAATAAAATAACTTTGAAGTATAATATCGAAATATCGTAAGGACCCGATTGCGGCAGTAACTTTTTAAAGTAATGACTTGGCAAACAAGTCGACGGCCTAAGTGATGTAAATAACCATTTTCCTCTATTGCTGTAAACAGTTATTTTTCATGGCATTCGTGAAAGTCGTTTCCTGGCAATAAATTCTTGAAAAACGATAATTTTATTTGTTTAGTAAATTGGTTAAAAAGGTTGCATATTAGAAAATCAAAACTTTCTCAAGCAAATTTGAAAAAAAAAAGCAAAATTGAAAAGAACAATAAACAAAATAACAAAATTTAAATGACCAAATGTTTTATTTAGAAAAAAAATAAAATCCCAATGTGTGACATCAAATGAACGACTGATCAAAAGTTGCTAGATGTAATTTTAAAATATCAAATCTAGATAATTAGACAATGGTGAAAACATTTCTGCGGGAGATTGTAGTTAGGTTAGGTTAGGTTAGAACTGTGACCAAACGCGCGCGAGCCGAGCGAGCGCTACTTCTCAATGCTTTGCAGAGTGTAGTCGACCGACGGAGCCCCGCTACGCGGGGCTCCTATTTCTGGGTGGTTTAAAAAAAAAACCACGAAGGGGATGGCGGGGTCTGTTCGCTTGCTTCGCTCGCTCACTTGAACCCGCCATCCCCTTCTAACCTAACCTGTCCGAGTCGGGGTGCCCCAAATCCCGAACTCGCTAAATTTTGGCATTAAAGCATGTTAATCCATTTGATATTTAATCATTTATCCAGTAATCCATTTTGACCTTTAAACGATTTGGTCAATAGTGTAATAAATAATTTAAACATTGATATTCCAGACTTTGGTCAGCTGAACTTTTGATCAAATGACCATCGTTATTTTAAACTTTGTTGATTTGTACATTGTTCTTTTGAAATTTGCTCAGGAAAGTTTTGATTTTCTAATATGCAACCGTTAAAAAAAACATTTAAACATGTTTTTTTTTTGTCAATTTAAACTAGATGAGGTGTTTCCCAGCTGACTACCGTTACGAAACAAACTAGGTAGTCAAAGTCTTTTTTAAAGAACATATAAAATAAAGTAATGGTCCATTAAGAGAACCATAGTTGTTAATGACTGAGATGGCATTTTATGAAATGCACCACATATATTTGAGTAGATCTGTCCAGACAGTGCAAGCGTTGTCATTGTCAGTTATCGTGTATTAACTTAGAATTATAAGGAAATCAACGATCCGACGAACAATATAAGCTTTAATTGGCTGTTTAAAGTACACAAACTGCCAAACAACCAAGAAATTTGTAATGAAAACATAATTCTAACATTCACACTAAGTACGTCATATGAGGGTCATGTACGTAGTTTGATGAATTTTAGTAAAGTGTTAGATTAGACCTTGGAAAGGAGATAGGGTATAGTACGCGTCACGTAAAAAGAACGCTGGAAAAAAGTACTAGGCCTATTGTTGATGTTGACTGATGAACCGCAAGCATGCGGCGCGTGACCAACCCCCCCTCGCGCCGCACCTCATACTACCAAGTATATCGATAAATCGCTTAATGCGCAGCTTGACCGCCAGTATTTTTTTTACATGACGCGACCTTTTCTTTTCACATGACTGTCCAAAAAAAGGATTGTAATGTTTTCAGACTTCATGTATGTGTATGTATGTTTGTGAGTTTCTTTATTCCACCATAACATCGATAGAAGCGTTACATTATCCCGGCTAACATAGGCTAGTGAACATTATTAAAAATAATAGGGTAGCTATGGTTCATGAAAAAAAAACGGTCATTTTTTTTCATGAATATTTATTTAACTATGAATACTATAATCGTCTAGACCGTGCTTTGTAGATCACAAAAATATACATCAGTAATATTTTATATAAAAAAAAGAAAAGAAAAAAAAAATGTTTTATTCATCTACACTAATATTATAAAAAGGAAAGATTTGTTTGTTTGTTTGTTTGTTTGAAATGAATAGGATCCGAAACTACTGGACCGATTTGAAAAATTCTTTCACCATTAGAATCCTACATTATCAGCGATGGACATAGGCTATAGAATATTTTCAAAAATGTTAGGGATCTTTATGAAAACTTCGATAATGTAACCCCAGGTGTGAGAAGAAATCCTTATATCGCGTACGCTGCGGAATCTATTGACAATAGAGCAAAGTGATGTACTACAGTTTTGTAGAGGTCTTCAATATCTACAAAAAAGTCCGCGGTACCATGTGTCTAACTATTATGGATAAGTCACCATGACCGCTTTTTGTTCAAATTATTCAAGCAAATCCCATGGTGAAATAAAAAATGGTGATTTTAGTATCATGATATTAATCCTTATCCATTTAAATGGTTTGATAATTAAGGTTGATTATGTCCGTGTAAATTACACTTTAAATTATTCAAATCGGACCTTTTGTTCAAAAGTTACGACGGTAATAAACATGCGCGGAGTAAGAAAAATGTCGCGGCTTGAGCGAACAGGGGAGAATTGTATCAATGCTTGGTCCGATGAAGTTGAAACACCACGGCATTTAAATTTTTTCGATAAAACAATAAGAATAAGGAATAAGAAGGTGCTAGTTCACTAATAATTTAGTAATATTCGTTTTAAAGCTTGCTTACTGTACTAAATCGCCATAGAAATCTCAGTATCAATGTGGTTTCAGTCAAAATATATGAGGCGCTTTAGTGTTGTCTTATTATTTGTTTTTCATTTTTAGACATCGCATGCGTGTTTTTTATTTTTTTTAATTATTCCAGTAACTTTTAGTACGCGGACCTGGGAAAAGCAATTGCTAGCTTTCACGCGGGCGAAACCGCTGGCAGAAGGTAGTTGGTACTTCTATATCGAGGACTTGTTCTTGCATAACTAAAATTCAGTAACGTCTCTTATATTATTAAATTAAATAAATTATTCTACTCGGTGGTAAGAATAGGTAGCGTGTTACGAAATGAATAACCTAATAGATTTTCCATGGCTTAAAGCAGTAGACTGATCGTAGATAACACGCTACATAAATAATCATGAGTTTAATTACCAAGTTAGGTGGTAAAAATTGTGTTAAATAATTAAGGGACTGCACGCAACGTTTTGTCGTACCAAGAAATAGAGAACAAGCTTATGCCACGGTTTCGTTTAAACCGACTATTACACAGATATACAGATTTAGTCATTTCGAATTGAAAAATTTAAAGAAATCACGTTTATATGACGCAGAGAAACCCAAAATTAAAAGAAAATAACTTCAAGCTGTGTCAGGACCGGTCATTAACTACAACGAGTTTCTGGTCACACCACAAACAAAACAGAACACAGTTCAGTGTAGTTGTCTATGGCAAGACGTCCGACACTGACTGTCAGTGACAACATTAAAACAATAATAATAATAGCAGTAAAAATTAAGACAATTTACAAGTGATCGAAGATGTAAATAAATTCAAGTTGTGCGTCGCATGTGAGCAAGAATTGGTCGTTGCCCTGTGTATGCCGTGATTCTAGACAAATCCAATAATCAACGGCGTTTATTTTTAGCAACTGCCTAGGCCAGTCAAATCAGCATTGAACCTTGCAAAAATTCCAAACTCTGATTTTTTTCTTGAATTTGTTTTTCTTAGCTCTTCTAATAATATTAAAATAATTAAATATTTGCCATAACCTGGTCATCGTAAAAATAATAAAAATGCGTATATTTCAATAAAAGCTCGGAAAAGCAAGTTATCTCTAATGAATGACCGACTTCAAAAAAAGGAGGAGGTTCTCTATTCGGTTGTTTTTTATATTTGTTAACTCATAACTCCGTCATTTATGAACCGATTTAAAAAAATATTCTTTAATGTGAAGGGTTTTTCCGAGGGTTTTTCAATGGAACTTTCCGATTGGAAATTTTATCAAAATTGGTTCAGTAGTTAGTTTTTAAATCCAAATAGCTGGAAAAAATATGTGGAAAAATCATCCATGTATGCGAAATTGCGTATTTTTGCTTTCCTGTGACTTTCCAGTGGTGTTGTTAGATATGGGGTACCACTAAAAAGTGTCGGTGTCAAATTACGAAGAAGCAACCAAAAACACCGACTACCGAAATTAAAGTTATTTTGAACTTTGTAGTGTTTTTTGGAAGTCGGTTTATTTTTTTTGTGAAAAAGTTTTGTTTATTAAATAAAACAAAAAATGTTAATTTAATATTTTTATTTGTATTCTGAAACAATAGATGGGATAAAAACATGCACAAATGCGAACACAGCCTTATTCATAAGTTTGAAAAAATACCGCCTCATAAAGCGCAACGTAGCAAAATCTACATCGCAATAACGCCCGCAACGCCATCTGTCCCGACAGCTGCGAACTAACAAGGAAATCCTGAATCAGAGTTTACCGTGCGATTTGAACAGATACAACAGCCCGAATATCAACTATTGAGCAGTTGCCTACCGGACACAACAACCGTCCGGTCGGAGGATCCTCCCTTTTCAACGGAGGTATATGGGACTTTACTCTCGGTTCCGCTAACTCCGTACTGGTAACCCTCGACATTTAATACATAAAATAATGCTCAAGTTATGCAAAAACTTACATAGTGGGCATTGAAAAGCACGTCAACAGCCTGGCCTCTGTACTGACCAACCCACTGGAACACCGTCGGTTGAAAAGACAGGACACATGGGACGTAGCTTCATCCAGTCAAGCAACAAAAAGCGGTGACGGGCGTCCCTGGAGGATCGTACCCGAAACGCACAACATATCATCAACACACGCAAGCACAGAAAACATCTGCTAAAGGCTGGCGAAGCCGATCGCAAGATTATTAATCTCACGGCGTCATATGATTTGGTGATAGAACTTAATTAAACGGATAATTCCTATATACAAAACTTATATTTTTTATTATCTTTCAAAATGTGTTCGAGCTGGGCCATATTCGGGCAATTATCATTATCTCTCTTCTCTAATCTAATTATCTAAAAAACTAAATTTATTGATATTATCTATAATGTTTCACTCGGTAAAATCTGATTTTGATGGCATGGGTGAGATAATATCTATTCAAGATAATTATGCACCCTTTTTTATGGAAAATCATCAAATGACTTCTTCCGCTCTGGGTGGGGCGGATGGGTGAGTCAGACTCTTACTGACTAAAACCAATACGTGCTCCTCCTAGTGCCGCAAGGAGACTAATATACTGCACCCTAGAAAAAATATCGAACACGGGTGAATTCAAACATCAGGATACAAACAGAAGATTTATTTTACCAGAAGTTAAAAGATTCAGTGAAATTTTACTTGAAAAATACTTACTACCTTAAACTCAAAAGCGAACCTGGTGAGGATCTTTGCACATTCGTTAAAGTTAGCAACAAACAGGCTGATCATGAAAAATCGATTGTGAGTTCGTCAAAGACTAGTGGAAGTAGTATATCGACGGCAACAACAGATATATTCCATCAGGAGAGTGATACAGCACATGAGTTAGTGTTACCTGCATTAGAAGATATTGATTGCTACCAGATACTACCTGGAAATTAAATCTGTTAATATATTATTATGGTGTCACTATCACTGAAGCTAGTACTAGTGATACAGGACTCCCTGATAAACTCAAACGTCAATATATCAAAGAAACAAAGATATAAAATGGTTCCAAAGTGGAGGAAGAAACATTATACTATGATACCAAATTCTACCTCAAGAAAAAATATTGTTTTTATTTATTAAATCGTTTTTTATATCCCATCCATTGTTTGTTTCAGAGGACAATATGTTTTTTTCAAATATTTTTTTTTTTTTATTTAACTTGTGACACCTCTACGATAATCGCACAGTTCTGTACCTTGGATCATTAATATCCATTTAGAATGCTCAGAAACTATTTGGATCAGATATTTTCCGATGAAATTAACAGTATATTCTAATTTCTAAAACATAAAATCGTATATTTGAATCTACACATTTATTGTTTATTTGTTTGGGGTGTCTGGATCTCCCAAAGATTCCATCATTTTGAATAGCTAATTAAAATTTACTAATAGGTGATGAATGATTAAATCCATCAATTTGCCATCCTCTTATCATTTAAACTTGAGAAGTAGTACTAATATACAAATGAACATTAGATTATTTGAATAGAAAAGTTAATGTCATTTCAATAGTCTATTTAATTAGACAATCTATTCAGCAAACAAGCTTTCATCTATTTGAATAGATATTTTTTTTTCTATTTGAATATTGATAATTAGGGTGTCTGTATCTCCTTTGATCCAGATGCCCTAATTATATACTACTATCGTATGTAGTTATTTTGTTAGTAAATTACTCTCATAATCTCACTATAAGACGTCTTTAATTTTGTTTCAATAGGGACCCGAACAAAAAGCAATTCAAGGGCCATAAGTCGGCAGAAAAGTCTTAAGAACTCTGAGTAAAAGTAAATTTATGATTACTTATAGATGAGAGATGATATTTGTAGAATATCACTTCATTCGGTTCCAATGATTATGGTGTTCGTTACCATTTCATTTGTGATGATTATTTGACTACTATCAAATATCAACTTATTTAGATCAGTGCTGTATATCACAGATTTTTAAACGCTATAAACTCTGGTTTTTTTTTAGATATTTAACCCGTTATTTTTCTCTACATTTTTCAAAACGAAGAGAGAAATCACGGGTTAAAAATACGGAATAAAAATTCATTCAAATAATATAAAGCCCGACACCAATTTATTGAATGACAAATTAAAACGTTTCTATTGGTAACGACCATTATAAATACAGGTGTTGCGTAGTAGATAAGTATAATTATGAAGAAACAATTAAATCGAGCCATCAACGCAACTCATTTAAAATTCTCTATGAGCACGTACGATAAAAATGTTCGTGCTAGTTTCAAATTAAACAAAAATATTACGTTGGTACCAAGCTGTTTAGTTTTTATAGTCTGAAATATAATTGTAGTTGACATTTGAATAATTATATTATTTTCTAGTAATTAATGCACACGTATTTCATATTCTTTTCTACGCATTAATTTCTAAAATATTCATGAAATCAAAATAACAAATATCAGTTTATTTTATACACTTTCAGCAACTGCTGAACTCTCACGCTCAACGGAATGAATCGGAGTCTAAGTACGGAAAACGCAGTCCTTACTATACCCCGACACCGGTTGACTCCGTAATCAGCTTAAGTTGCTTTAAATTTAAAGTTACATTTTCTGGGGTTCCTTATGTCTTTGTCGCAACGTATCCGTGTTGAGATGCCCTAAGTTCCCTGTGTCCTAAGTACGTACGATTATGACTTGGCTAGGCAAGTGACGGCAACTCATTAAAGGATATGGAACCAAATGATTTGCCAAGGTATTCAATCAAATGATGTCACTTAAGCTGCTAATTAAACGGCTGCTCAAAGTTGTTGGCTGTGACATCTACCTGGAAAACGCAGCCCTTATAGGATGCCCTTTAGGGCTAGAGCCTGCCAGGGTCGCGGATTTTGTTGAAAAGAATCACCGCGGCCCTTGAAAGTAAAGGGCACTAGGAGGACCACGGATGGGTTTTAGTCAGTAAGAGCCTGACACTACTTCCCGCTCTACCCAGAGCGGAAGGACTCATTTGATGATATCCTATTCATAAAAAAGCCCTTATAGGATCACCCGTGCGTCATTCTGAATGTCTATCTGTCACAGCCAATTTGCTCAGAAGCCACTGTGATACTTTATGGCAAGTACTTTGCTCCATTAAAATACGGTCCATTTTCCAAGACAGTTTGAAGGATTTTCACTCAACTCGGTTATAACATTAACAATATAACTGTCAATTTGATTATTTGAGTTGGATTCAAGTTGGAGTACATGACTAAGAATATCAAAGTTAGATGGCGTTGATTTATTCTTTGTCCTCGTCCTTTATTTACCTTTCTACAAAAAATTGGGCGACACTTATAAACTTTTTTGTGTGGGTTGAAACTTCCACGGTTCACCTGTTGGAACGAAGTTTTGGCAGCTGGGAAGTAAATGTCACCTGACAACTACGCTTTATGACTCACCAAGTCGTTGCCCCTCTATCTCTAGTAAATCATATTTTAGTGAATATTGTTTATCAAATTTTAAATGAACATAAGTTAATCCGCATTACATAATAATAACTTTAAAACAATCAAATCAAGTATAAGTAAATATAACGTGGAAAAAAATCCTCTCAACAAACATAATCATGATTTTGGACGTAAAATCTAAACTTTTAGCGTTAGGCCACTTTTCTAGCATTTTGTAACATGTTTTGTACTGATAATTGCCCTGCACGATTGTATCATCCGTTACACCACCCACGCAATTTTAAACTGCCTATGAGTAGGCGTTTGTTTTAAGTACCTATTACCATTTGTTTTCATTATGCTTTGAGTGTGAACTGGCTTTTAGGAGCGAGCGTGGTAAATAATTTAAATTGTTATTAAACACTGTTATTTCATGTTTTATATTAGAGTAATAGCAGTTGCGCGCACTAATAAGTCCATTCTCAACCAGCTAAACATCAAATACAGACTCTCCACAATATGCTACCAGTGAGTCCTAAGTTATTTTGGCCATATCGCTCGGAGATAGCCAGACAACCTCGAAAAACTGGTTGTGGTGGGAAAGGTGGATGGTAAAAGACCGCGCGGACGTTCACCTACTCGCTGGTCAGACCAGATAAGGGCGATCACAGGACTCACGGTGACCACTGCCCTAAGAAGAGCCGAAGACAGATTGGCATGGAAGCAGCTCGTCTGTGACTCCGTCAAAGCATTCCAAGACGGGCACGACCTTCAGAAATGAAGACAACGAATATGAAGAGATGTTCAGTGGAGATGATTCCGTATTATTTAGCGTATCATCTTATACCTAGAATTTTTCCAACTATGTTAGGGTCGGCTTCTAGTCAAACCGGATTGAGCTGAATACCAGTATTTTACGAGGAGCGGCTGCCTACCAACCACAATCAATTAACTAGGTAACACGGTAGTTCTTGGTAATACTGGAGTCAAATTTATTGGCTTCGGACAATCATCTACAAATGACAGCCGGGACCAACGGCTTAGGGTCCTTTTGTCATGCGTATTTTCACCTGCGCGCGGATATGGTCCGCGTGCGGGCTGCCCGCATCCTATAATTTCATACATGTTTTTCCTATTATGCGGGCAGCACGTGCGCGAAACGCGGATAGGTTGCGGGCGAGCAGCCCGCGTGCGTGTAACCGGATGCGGGCGGCGTTCTACTGTCTTCAGTGTTGTTTTTACTGTGACGCGGGTCGCACGCATAGTCATAGTACGCACGAGTTTAGTCACTGGCGACACGCACGACACTGCAGCGGGAAACGAAATCTTTGTCCTGCGTGTGGTTAGGAGCGTGCTATCACCCGCATGCGGACCAGATCCGCGCGCGGGCGAAAATACGCATGACAGGAAAAGGGCCCTTAACGTACTTTCTGAGGCACGGAGGAAATTCGGTATGTTAATATGGTCACCCACTCACAAACCAACCGTGGCAAGCGTTGCTTAACCTTGTAGATCGACCCGTGCTGGTGTTATTCTTTAGCCCATTTATCGTAAAGGGAGAAAATTAATGTCGGGTCATCAGGTTGGTGAACGAACTTGCGATCTTTTGCCTTCAGTGTGCCTAACGACAATCAGTATTCCAAATTTACGTCGCCTTTGTGCACTGTGTAGCTGAAATACGAAATAGAGCGTTGATGGCTCAAACATGCGAGTTTTTAAAGTGACTTACAGGGCCTAAACCACCAACTCTTAAAGCAGAATTACTTTAATATTACTTCCAGCGGGAAAGAGACGGAGCTATACAGGACGTATAGCTCTGTCTCTTTTCCACTGGAAGTAATATTGAAGTAATACTGCTTTAAGAGTTGGTGGTTAGGCCCAGGTCGCTTAATCGAAACCAGACTGGTATCAAGACAGGAGAAGCTATTTGATTATCCTCTTCAATTCGGTTGGGACCAGCCGTTTGTTATTTTGTTAGTTTGTTATTTTAAATCCTCTTAATTAGTTAGTCAATAAGTGTTGTAACACCTTATATTTGCAGCAAGTGCAATTTCGTGTCCAGGCTATCTCTATTCAATACCAGGTGGCCATTGTATATATTTTTAGTTTAAGGTTTTCTTAATATGTCTACATTTTGGTGTACAATAAAGAATATATAAATAAATAAGTGGCTACTAATAAACTCAACATAACAACCAACAACACACACTACATCTAGAACAGATGGTCGATGGGGCCATAAAGTTCTGGAGTGGCGACCTACCAGAAGATGTAGCGTTGGAAGGCCTCTCACAAGGTGTACCGATGACCTGGTGAGGATTACGGGTAGCCGATGGATGCGAGACGCACAGGACCGGTTGTTGTGGCGACACTTGGGGGAGGCCTATGTCCAGCAGTGGACGTCTTTCGGTTGATATGATGGTGATGATAAACAACCAACAAAAGTACATCGGACTTTGATACAAAAGGCAGTCGTATTCAAGGCTGCTCTTTCAATAATAAGCATTATTTTGAGAGTTTCTGACTAGCATAATTCTATTACCTACGCGAAACGGTAGGTTCAAAGACTGGATGATCTTTTGTAGCGAGTCAGACTTGACAGAACCAAAGTGGTTCTGCTTCTAGTTTAAACATCGATTCTCCTGAATACACTTTTTGAAGCGGTACCAAAACGTGAGCATAGTTTTTAGGGTTCCGTACCCAAAGGGTAAAAACGGGACCCCTATTACTAAGATTCCGCTGTCCGGCTGTCTGTCACCAGGCTGTATCTCATGAACCGTAATAGCTAGATAATTTATTTTTTTCACACATGATGTATTTCTGTAGTTGCCGTTATAACAAAAAAAAACTAAAAACAGAATAAAATAAATATTTAAGTTGGGCGTTTTTTTATAGATAATGGTACGGAACCGTTCGTGCGTGAGTCCATCTCGCACTTGGTCAGATTTTCCATCTTACCTATATCAAAGTTAAACAGAGCATAATCCTCGTCTCAATGCTTGGCACAGTCTAGATCCGCATTGCGACTATAGTTCGCGGACCACCGGACAAATGGTGGGACCCCCGGTCCCGTCAATATTTGTATTCTTAACGAGTCAGGTCTGCAGGTCAGAAGTTTGCACACCCGACCATCACTTCGATAGTATGACGGTAACTAAACTAACTTCCTGTTGAACTAGTCCAGGAGAGGTGAATTTTGCATGAAGTTAAAGAATGTTTGCGAAGGCACTTCTGTTGTCAGAGACCAAATTACTGTGAACATATTTTGTAGGTTACATATTTTACAGACAATTTATGCGTCGCAAGTAATACTTGTGTTGTGAAACTTGTCATTGCAATTTCTTCGTGCTAGGCACATTGTAATTGCTTTCAACAGTTGGAGGATCAGTGACTCCTAAGTCACAAGCAAATTATAAGAAAGGAATACCGGCCGAGTTCGTGCCGAGCCACGCTCATTATTATTTGTTTCGTAGATGGCCCAATAACCATGAAAATTATATTCATGTCAAGAAATGTGCATCACTGCCGCCAACTTGAGACAACGAGCCCATTTCGCTATTATGAAAATGACCCTCGTGACAAATGCAAAATGCAAAATCGTAATAGTATTTAATTTAACAACCTATGCTATCGGGCCTTTTACGTTAATAGCCAGTAGGACTTTTGTAGCTGCATAGCTAATGTGCATAGCAGTAACAGTTTCAAGCTGAAGAAGTTTAAATTAGGTAGGTACAAGTTTCACAAGACATTACTTGTGACGCGTAAATTGTCTGTACTTGAAGCAACAGGAGGCCTCAGTCAATGTGACATTCTTACCGAAATGTCGAAGGTCGATCCTTCACATTTTGACTTTTCGACAACTGGTAACGCTGAAAAATTGCCACTTTACGAGTATCTAGCCTAAGGCGTCCCAAATATGTAGTAGATAAATCGCGCGCAATCACACTCGCTGGTGAAAGAAATGTCTTCACCTCTTCGTCAGCTCATGTAAACCACGTGCAAAATGAGTAGCGCAAGGTTTGAACTTTTTGGATTTAGCCAATCCACCTAAGTGGAATCTTCAGAATATTGAAGACTAGCACTTCGCCCGCGACTTCGTCCACGCGGATTCAGTAGGTACTCCACAAACCCATATCTGCTTGTTCTGTGGTCGCTGGAGGCCCTAGACAATGTACCTACCATTCAATTTGCGAATGCGATAGCATCTGATTCTGTCAATCCCATACATTTTTGACGTATTGACAATCGCCTTCGCCACGTTACCGTTGACAGAATCTCACTTGTCTCGAGCACAGTTTTTGCGTAACAGTTCCCAGAACCAATTTTAGGTCCTTTTTTATTTTTAGTATATATAAATGATTTGCCCCATTTATTGCAACAAAAACTTGATATGGTGTTGTTTGCCGACGATGCCTCTTTGATTTTTAAGATAAATAGACGGACCAATAATCTTGACGTCATAAATAACGCCCTAATGCAAGTCCAAAATTGGTTTACTGCCAATAATTTAGTTCTAAATGAAAAGAAAACGAAATGCATAAGATTTGCCTTACCAAATGTCAAAGGCAGTGATTGTGACATAGTATTGAACGGGGAAAAACTTGAATTCGTCGATAAAACAGTTTTCCTGGGAATTACGCTTGACTCAAGGCTACAATGGGGTCCTCATTTAACATCTCTTGCAGGACGGCTAAGTTCAGCAGCATATGCTGTCAGGAAAATCCGCCAATTTACGGATGTAGATACCGCGAGACTGGTCTATTTTAGTTACTTTCACAGTATCATGTCTTACGGTATTCTACTATGGGGACGGGCTGCAGACATCGAGTCTATTTTTATTCTGCAGAAAAGAGCCATTAAAGCCATATACAAACTCGGCCGGCGCGATTCTCTAAGGGAACTGTTTAAGCATATTAACATCATGACGGTACCTTGTCAATACATTTACGAAAACATCATGTATGTTAGAAAGAATTTACATCTTTTTAGTAAAAGAGGCGACAGACATAATTATGGTACTCGAAATAGGGACCAATTAGTTCAACCAGGTTTCAGACTGGCTAAAGTAGCCTCATCTTTTATGGGGTACTGTTTAAAATGTTATAATAAAATACCTCCCCATATATTAGAACTAAATGAGACTAAATTTAAATCTTGTATTAAACGCACACAATGCAGGCAAGCATATTATAAGTTAGGGGAGTATATTGAAGATAAAAATGCTTGGCTCAATGCTGGTCCTGCTCCACAGCCACTAGGGCGCACAAAGTAATCTGTTAGCATTTGGAAATATTGTTGGACCGGATGAAGATTGTAAGAAAGCAATATTTTTTATTGTATAGACTCAATTTATTTAGCATTGTATAATTTCATGCATTAACGGCACATGTGTGAGTACTATGTAGGTCCCTCAAATTAAAACTATAATGATCATTTTGGGTAGGTCTTTGACTTGAATGTACCCTGGCGATTGGGGATGTCATGCTCACTCAAAAGTCTGGCTGATGGTGGCGTATGCGTTGAATCATTTGGCTCCCTTAAAAATGGTCGAGCCGAATGGTGCTAGCGTATGCGTCATGTTCGTGAACGGGCGCCGTCAGCTGAGACTGGTCATCTCTCGGCTGCCATGGTCTATTTTAATTATTTCTTTGAATTGTTTCTTTTTTACTCCAGACTCTTTTATCCTGCACGTCTTTTACATCGTTCTCACATATATGTATAATTTCAATATGAATGATGTAACCATAATTTTGTTACAAAAACTTATTTTTAAAATAGTGTCCGTGGAGTTTCTTGCACGTTCTTCTCCATAGAGATCTACGCTTTGGAACGTGCAAATAACTTCATCTTTTTTTTTTGACCGACCGACCTTGACAATTCAAAAGTGCCTGTAAATGGTCCAATTGAAATAAATGCTTTGACTTTGACTTTGACTTTGACTTTGAACCCCGTTCACGCGGTCAGGGGTTAGTTATGCAAGAATTGTTACATCTGTTTCAACCATTAAGATTATTATCATGATATCAAAATCACCATTTTTCCAAACCACCCGGGTTTTGATTGAATAATTTGGACAAAAAGCGGTCATAATGACTTAACCATAATAGTTGGACATATGGTATCCCGGACTTTTTTGTAGATATTGATGACCTCTATAAAACTTTACTACATCACTTTGCTCTATTTTCAATAGTTTCCGCAGCGTACGCGATACAAGGATTTTTTTTGGTATTTTTTTACACCTTGGGTTACATTATCGAAGTTTTCATACGGATCCCTAACTTTTTTGATAATTTTCTATAGCCTATGTTACTCAGTGATAAAGAAGCTTTTTAACGGCAACATATTTTATTGTGTTCAGTTTATTCGTTATATACAAAAATACAAATCTTTCCTCTTTATAATATTAGTGTTGTTATGATTTAAGGCTTTACCCGACCAAAACCTTGCGCTAGTGCGTTTTTCTTCGTTATTCAGAGGCTATTAACTCCTTAGATAAGAGAAATAAACTACATCTTAAAGCACATTATTAATTTTTGATATCCTATCATCACATTCCATGTTTTAATTTGTTTTTATGTGTTATAAATACATTTAAAATAGACTTTTAAAAAATGACTAAAATTATTGATTTCTTGTATCTGTTGCTAAAGGCAACGTTCTAATCATTTGAGGATTAGACTAATGGATAGGTAATTTAAAAATCTAAATTATTCACGTTTCATTTAATTTCAAAAGATCGCTTTTCTTTTTTTATTAAGATAATTGTGTGAATTCTATGATAAAAAGGCATGTGCGGGGTGCGGGCGGCAGTGCGCTGCGCGCTTTCGTACGAGGAGGCCGTGTCGCTCTCGTCGTCTTCCCTCCGTGTTTTGTTTTCAAAAATGTTTAATATTATATGAGTACCTACCATAGAGTATATGTACCTACTTATCAACCGTTGTTTTTTATCGCGAAAAGACGCTACGATTGTGTTATTGTATCAAATATGCTACAGCTCTAGATGAATGACATTCTGTAAGTAATTTGATGCATTATGCAAAGTTTACCTACTTTTATTCCGCTAAATGCCTACCTTTGTAATTAAATTTTTAAATGTTCTTCCTATATTTATTTATTTATTTATTTATTTAAACTCTATGAACAATAGTGGTACATGGGCGGCATGGTGGTTGTGTGGTATATAAATCTATTAATAAAGGAAACAACCCTCAAGGCAAAATATAACGGCTAGAAAGTAAAAGAATAAACATAAATGCGAAAATGAAGCTAAATAGGAAACCAAAAAAGCGTGCCTTGTTCTTAGAAAAATCAAAACAGGACCACAATTATGATCAAGACTACACAAAACCTGACATGCCAATCGATATTTTCAATAAAATTAAAGAAAATGTTATGGAAAACTAAAGAAAACTGATGAGGAAAGAAGTTTAATCAAACGGACAACCGTTTTACAATGTGAATGCAGCGACTGGCTAGAGTTGCGTAGGTCACTATTAACCGCTTCCAACTTTGGAAAAGTTGTCAAACGGCGAAATGATACACGTTGTCATAACTTTGTAAGAGACTTATTGTACAAAACCAACATTGACCATGTGTCGTCAATTAAACATGGCAAAGACAATGAAAACATTACTATCAAGCAATTAGAAAGGCAAGTAAATATTAAAATTGAACCTTGTGGACGATGTGATTTATTGACGAAGAGTTGCCATTTTTAGGTACCACTTCAGATGGCTTATGTAGCGACGACACTATTGTTGAAATAAAATGCCCGATAACGGCATTCAAATTGGGTTTAGAAGAAGCCATAAAAAAAGAAAAGTGAGCTATTGGAAAATCACTAAAAAGGACCGGAAATCAATAAAAACCACCAATCGTTAGTCCCCATTGGTGGTTTTTATTGATTTTAAAAAAATCTTTTTCTTTCTTTCTTTTCTTTCTTATTTGCAGTTTGGTCAAATGAGAACCTTCCGCTAAAAACGGAATACATCGATAGAGACGATAAATTCTGGAAGGAGAATATGAAAGAAAAGCTTTCATCATTTTATGTAGATTGTTTGTTGCCAGAATTACTCGACCCCGGGTACCCTCGAGGTATGAATATAAGAAATCCTTCATTCATCGAAAACGCAATGAGGAGTAAGAAAAAAATTAAAGAAAATATTGAATCTCAATTAAATAAAAAGATTGAGTTGACAGCAGTTACAGATAGAAGTGTAGTTAACGAACCTTCGGACGTAAACACACTTACATGTACCCGTTATTTAGATTTTGGGGATATGCAAACTAGAAATGTCAGAAACGAAGTTCCTTCTTCCACGATGATTTAAATAAAAAACAAGACTTTCGCAGCCACCATATTGCATTTTCATTTTTACTTCACTATCAGCTTTAACAGCCTCAAAAACCATGAAAACGACACCCATGACGAAAAATTATGAAAGTTTTTGCAGCCGCAATCTTGGATTTTCATTTTGACCAAATTCGCCACATTCATTCATTCAGATATCGATCACGACCCATCACGATCATCATCTATCAAATGGTTGATGGTTTAGAAGTTGTGAGTGAACAGATGAACATACACATACATACCGGTCAAATTCATAACCCTCCTTTTTGCTTCGCCGTGTCTGTGAATTCTAAGGTCTGTGACTTTTACTTGTATTCGTAAATTGTTCACTAGATGGCGCTAGTAGTGTTTAACGAAGTATTGTAGAGGTGGGGTGCGGCAAAGAGGGAACGAATGCTCAAGGTCATTTGATCAGGGAAGCGCCTTAACATTAGTGTACACTTTCAAAATTCAAAATTCATTTATTTTGTGAACACAGGGTACAATGATCTTATGTATAAGTATATAGTGTTTGGTCCAACCTATGTTCCGCCGACAGGCATACAAAATAGTGATGCTATGATCAAAATTAAATTAATTGAAAATCTCTTAAACTCACATTTCCTCTGCTAAATGAAATATTTTTGGTGACAAGCTTCACAATAAGTCGCTGGACAAACAAAAAAGATGTTAGACGAGGACGGAGTGCGGACAGGGCACAGACGGGGCGCCGTCATGAATTATATCTAATAGAGAAGACGAGACACGAACGTGAAGTAGTTAAATTGTGTGTGACAGCGACGCGCGAGTCCCGGCACCCGCGCCCACCCTCCCGTACCTCCGTTCTCGCCCGTTCCTCGTCCACTCGCACCCGTGCCCCATTCTTTTCTGTATGTTTTATAATAGGGCGCAGACGAGTAAGCGTCGTGTCCACGCCCTGTCCTTCCTATATGTTTTGCATCGCGACGCTTCTATACATTTTGTATGAAAGAGACTGGGAAGAGACATATATGTCTGCGCCCTGTCCTCGTCTTACGTCTTTTCTGTGTCAAGCGCCTAAGATTTGCAGATACTACCAATGACGACAATGGGAGTACATAAAGTTGTAGTGAGCATATTATTAAGTATTGAGTAGTCAGTAACATTGATATTGGGATTGACTACCAAACCTCTGCAACAATGTTGGTCAATGGGGGCCCACATAAGTATCACTGCTTGAAGAGTTTGGTTATGACTAAGCTGGTTATAAGGCCACGTTTCCACTCGCAAGAAACTCGCATACAAGTTAAATTACATTGCGAAGATCGAGCGATTGATAACATTATACCTCGGTAGTAGATGGAAACTTGGCTTTGCACTCCTTAACACCGACACCAAAAAAAAATTCCATAAAACAACTTTTAAACTATCACCTTTTACTGAGACCATAACATTTTTCTGTAACATTAATATAAATATCCCAACAACAATGACCAATACAATTGGGGAACTCAGCCTATCTCTTGAATGAAAGTTTGAAATGCGTGTAAAGCAGTCCGATTTCAGGCTGTCGAGGTAACAACTGAAAATTAAATACAATTGTAAAGTTCACTTCTGAACCAATTGATTAATTTATATCAGTAAATAATGGAATGCAGTATTCAGTACATATTTATTTATTCAATGACTTTAATTTTATTTCGGAAGGCTGATGTGTTTTAAAAGTTGATTGTGAGTGGTTGGTAAATATTTAAATAGCTTTTTCAGAGTCCGTAGTGGAGTTTTTAAGCTAATTTTTTATACTTGATCGCGGTAACGTACCTAAACATTCACATGTTGTTCAACGTAGCAATGCTGCTAGTATTTTGGGCACGTTATCCATGTTTGACAGCGACGTGGTAGATTCTTCAATGTCCTATGACTTCTTCCACTACTCCTTTTTATCACGTTGGTACATTTTTTTAAAACTTTTGTGTTTGTAAATACCTTGTAATTAAACAGTCTCTATTTATCTGATGTTAGATAATATTTTCTCTTTACAATATAAGTTCAGATAAGTCTATTCTCGTTAATATTCTAGAGCAAGCATGAACCAGAAGAGACTTTTGGTCATTAATGTGCTTTTATTATGACAACCCTGTGTGGGCGGGCATGAACAACTTAGGCATACCCTAAGCCGTATCTTATATTATGTACACTTATTTATAGTTCTATTGTATCCAATACCAACGACCCTTAAAATCCAAAAATATCCCCACTTGTAAACCAAGGGACATACGCTCGCAATCCCTCACTGGGAGGCCGTAAGTCCTTTTTCATATCCCTGTCTTGTCCGCTACCCGTTCATTCGGAGCTAATTCGTCAGAACGGATTTTTGTTATGTGTGGAATTGCCGGCTTGTATTAGACACGCCTCGGTGGGCTTTGATAGCCTGTTCTGTATCGTGTGAGCTGTGCCTTAGAATTTATATGAAATATTGGCGCTGAGTTATTGCTGTTTATTTGGACGACAGTTTTAGAATAGGTTGTTCTGAGAATGATTGCTGAAATATTTTATTCTTCTGTAATGGGTTGAAAATGAAGTTAAACTCGTCGCAGTTGTCTTAAATCTTTTATCGGAAAATATTTGAAAGTCTGAAATACTTGATCCGGTTTATTGTATTATTTTAAAATAGCTTCATCCCGCGTTTTTGGTTTAACTCACAGGGACCGTCCAGTTTTTCGACAAAATAGTATACCCAGCACTCAGCGGTTTATGGGTCTGAAATCTATGGGCAACTGGTGCTTTTTGATGGCACTAACGTCCCCTTGTTAGATGTGTAGAGAACTTGTATACAAACAATAGTCACTATGGTAGCTCAGCTTTAAAGAACATCTGTTTCGAGTTATGCGTCCTCAATGCGCCTCACTACTGAGAAAAAAAAAACTTGTACATTGGTGTGAATAACCTGTACTTAACTTATAGGTACTTTATGTACTAGAGAAAAGGAGCTACATCTGCCAACAAACTGCTAACTTTGGGAGTGGTAATCATTTTATTATAAAAAATGTACAACTCTGTGTTTCGCGATTTCAGGGTTGGGCCCATCATTTTTTTTTTTTTTTTTTAATTTATACTTTAAGGGGCTTTTGAACACAGTGCACGCCAGCCCTGGGCCCATCATAAAACTTGTTCTTAATGATGAGTACAATGACCCCTTATCAGTTACTGCGTTTATTCTGTTATAAGTTGAATAAAATGAAAGATCACAAACAGCACATATCATACCTATGATTGAGTAAAAAGATTTTCACAAAAATACAACCGACGCCGACGTCTAAATAAAAACCGGCCAAGTGCGAGTCGGACTCGCGTACGAAGGGTTCCTTACCATTATCTACAAAAACGGCAAACAATCTGATTGTTGTATGGGAGCCTCACTGAAATATTTATTTTATTCTGTTTTTAGTATTTGCTGTCATAGCGGCAACAGAAATACAACATATGTGAAAATTTCAACCGTCTAGCTATCACGGTTCATGAGATACAGCCTGGTGACAGACAGACGGACAGGGGAGTTTTTAATGGGTCCCGTTTTAACCCTTTGGTTACGGAAACCCTAAAAATCACTGAAGTCGGTGTCAAAAAACGAAGAAACCACGCCGGAAACACCGATTTCCAAAAGGTTTTTATTTCGAAGTCGGTTGTATTTTTTTGCAAAAAAATATATTTTATTTTCACTTTTTAGTGCTGTTCAACATTCCAAACTTTCCAACCAGTCCACATTTTATCTGTCTCCGAAGATCTTTACGAAATTTAAATGGGACCATTTCGGAATAAGCATCTTTCGAACAAAAATGATTTAGAAAATTTGTTTATTTAAGAAAAAGTTATGCCCATGTTCTGTAACATGTTCATACATAAAAAATATACACTCCTCCTTTCATGAAGTCGATTAACCCTTAGCAAGACTGGTGTCAGATTCTAACCGGTTACGTCTGTCAAAGATTTCTTCAAATGATGGGATCAATAGCTAAACACGAAGGACTCTCGGTATGTTAATATGGTATACAGAGCTTATGCAAATTAGCTAAGTTTCTTTGACAAAGCGTTGATATGATGTTTCCAAGTCAGACTTTTTTTGGGTATAATTTGAATTTACCAAAACAGCGGTTCCTTAAAATGTTAACTCCTAAGCGTTCAACGCAACTAGAGTGAACAAAAAAATGAATGAGTGATGACGACTTTAGTGCTATAGGTACTTTAAAATGCCAGAAAATGTTGTAACATGGAAAACTTTTTTTATGTAGTACACAAATACGAAATAAGATTATCCTGCTTTAATATTGATATTCCCCTGTAATTGGAATGCGAAACTCACATAGCAGCCCCTTAGTAAAAAAACGATGTAACAAAATAAAAACTTTTTGCTATGTATTTCATACTTAGAATTTCGCTAACAAGTCGATACCAAATAATTGGTTAAATTGAACAAGTAAAACGAGTACATCCGAACTTTCATGACGTAACACCTGTTTCCTAGTTTTTTATTCAAATAAATGTGTGTCTATTAATAATGTGATATTCTCACATCTTTTAAGCTCAATAATAGGCAAAAGGCAATAGGCAATTGCGGATACAAGAAAAACCGGCCCAATTCTGCAGCTATTACTGGAGTTGGCCTCCACTCAAGCGTTAAAACATTAACTGGTCCTTGTGAGAGACCTTCTACAGTCGCGAGCAATAAACTGGAATCACTTCATCGCGCGTTGCTCAAAACCATTTTTTGGTAATTTCTATGCAATCATGTTCATTAACTATGGATTGCGGTATACTGTAATCTTGTTAGCTCTCAACTTCTTTCAATATCATAACCAAAGATTATTCTCACCTTATGTCATGGAACGTAAAAACAAAAGATATTTTTTTAAACAAACCACCATATTGTATAGTAGTCCTGAAACCCTATTAAATGTGGGAGTTTGTGAAAATTGGTCTTCAGTCCAATGTTTCACGTCACAGGAAATACTGAAGCTAAAAAAAATGGAAACCACACCTATGGAAGCCGCTTTCATTTCCAGTCTCCCTGAGACTGGAAATTTAGTCAGGAGATCAGGATCTGGACCGATTTATTGTCACATCTTCTCCTCGAAATCGGCACTTGACCAGCGAGCGTGGACGTCCAGTTGCAGCTCAGAGAAGTTCAAAGGAGGGGCTGTCTGCAGGTGGTCCTGACTTGAATAGATATGGGAGGAGATAGAAGACCTGCAAACTGATTTAATCGAGGAGTGGCAGAAAATTCCACAGGATTTCAACACGAAATTCATTCGGTCAATGAAAAACCGTTTACAGGCAGTCATTAGGGCCAGGGGAGGTAACAAAAAATATTGAGGGGATTTAACTGAAATTGTATTTTTTTTTCATAATTACTTCCAATTGATTTAGACATGCACAATTCCGACCTATTGCAATAATTTCAATAGAAGATAAATTTAGATGGAAAATTAATCTTTTTGATATCATTTTCAAAGCTAACAAAATGACCTTCTAAATGGTCTTCTACAGTTCATAGTTCATTGCATAGAAATTGTAAAAATGGTTTTGAGCAACGCGCGATGAAGTAATTTCAGTTTATTGCTCGCGAGTGTATTTTATTGAAGAAACGATGATCGACTGCAGATATTACTTGAATTTTCTTTTTGTTGTTTCAATGATACTGTTAGAACATAAAATACTTGCTTTAAGTTTCGATAACCTGGTAAAAACTACAGAATTTCACAATGATATTTCTCAAGGATTGAGACGTTACAGGTTTTCCTTGTTCGTTCAACGGTACCCTGAAATTTCCACAAAGAGATATACGGATCATCAAAAAAAACTTCCTTGAAATTGGAAGTAGCGACAACAAATAAAAGTTCTGCGTGCTCTACGAAAATTGGCAAAGTTTTTACACAACTTATTCCTATGTTATTACGACGTGATTTTGTAATCCAGACTTTCTTTAGTCCCTGGAGTAATGAATCTGATCACTTTTCATTTAGCGTTTCTGTCGAAATCGGGTATATGATTGTCTTGATAAATTGATTTACTGAAGAAAATTAACAGTGACAAAAAAAAGAATTCATTTTATAAAAAAAATGATAAAATGTTTTTGTAGCGTTCAGTTCGATAAATAATAATGACCGAAGTAGCAAAGCTTTAACATAATACAAATTTAGTATTTCAAATCTTTGACCGACTGACCTTGACATGACAATTTTAAAATTAAATGTGCCTGTAAATGGTTTAATTGGAGTGAAACCATATACAGTTTGAATTAATAAAGTTATGCTTTGAGTTTTGAGTTAAGTTTACTGGTATGTCCAGTAAACTCAGCTCCCCCAAGCGTCGCCATATTGACTGTATTTTTCAATCGCTCGCGACCCCTCAATAGGTCTTATGGAGAGTTTCCAACGCTTCATTTTGCGGTTTGCGATAGCCACTGGAGAACTCCTGGAACTCTAAAATCGAATGGTTCCGAATCTTCAATGAAATTAATTTATTCAATACAAACGTGATTCCCGAAAATGGAAGCCACAAGTGTGGAGCATACCTCCTCCTACATAAAGATAACATCATTTTAATATTCTTCAACTCTTTACTTGAAAACCTGAAGCCCTAAATTTAAAAAATGTATCGTCAAATACAAGAATATTTTTCGATATCAACAAAATGGACCTTAATATCCACAAAATATCTTTACAAGTGCTTACTTTAAAGATCCGCGGAGAAATCTGATTGTTACATAATACAAGTCAAAACATCGGAGCGCGCTTGAACTAAATCTGTCTGAAACTTGATCTTTAGTTTTGATGACGGGGTATGGATAAGTTAAGCCAAAACTATTTTTACTTTTTCTGCCGTTATGTTTATGTCGAAGCTAACTGCAACTCAGAATTGTGATGGCCAATCTATTGTATTGTAAGATTCACAAGGAGAAATCACTTAAAAAAAAACAAATTAGGACAAGAAAACCGTTTATTATTATTTACACATTTATTTCTTATAATTTATCATTTAAGTAACATTAGAATTAATCACAATTACACTAAACTATAATCAAAAGAGAATTAGGCAACAATTACACACTTGAATGCTGAATATTAAGTTGACTCACGTGACCTTAAATCGACCGACCGAGATTCCGAAGACAACCGTCTGCTGCTAGATCCAAGAGGCAAATGGACTTCCTGACTGAGCTCCACGGTTTTTATAGACAGCAGCGGGTAGATGTGCGTTGTAGGGAGGGTATTTCTTACACGGCCTCTCCTGACTGCATGTCGACCTCGACACTAGCTCCTGGAGTGGTGCCGCTGGAACCGGCGACTCCTGGTGCCGACGGTCCAGCTTCAACGTCTGCATCTAGCAGAGGCATAGACGGCTCGACCGCATGGGCAGGACCTGCCTGTGCAGTCTCATCATCATCTGGACTATCATCTGAAAACAAAGACTTTTAAGGACCACGAAGACTGACTAAGTTAGGTTCATTCGGCCTTACGTATCTTCTTTCAATCAGCACTTTATCAATTCAGGCATCAAACTATTAAACGATTCACATACAAATCATCATCCATCATTCTAAAATAAGGTAGAGACGTCTCTTTAAAATAATCAAACCCCGCGTAAACTGTATCGAAAGGTTCAGATCATCCCTCGCGAGACTCCCTGCCGAGCCAGTGGACTTCATCCTCCAGTACACCTGTAACATGACTTGACGCAGACCGTATTCATACGTCAAGCCCGCCCAACATGCAGACCATATTCATACATATGAGCTACCCGACACGCAGACCGTATTCATACGTGTGGGCTGTCCGACACACGGACCATAAGTTGATCACACAGACCAGCTTAAACAGCCACTTGATCCCAATCAAGTGCTACAGCGACAGACGTCGAGGTGTAGCTACATAAGCCAGGCTGCACAGCCTGTGTATCTAGTACATACACCGTAGCCAACAAGCAATAGGCGCTATGAGACAACTTACTCTCGAAAAACGCTGCACATGTTTCTGGGCACCAATCGCCCTGCCACGCCACCATATGTTGGGCAGCAGCCTGCGTTGTCTTTCCGTAGCCACCACTCAGTAAACGAAGCGTGTAGCGCCCACTAGGCAGTACTTCTACTACCTTGTAGGGGCCACGCATGCCAGAGTCGAGCTTGCCTGTTGACTGGGAAAACTTTATAACAAACACAAAATCATTAATGTTAAATTGGCGAGGTGCGCGTCGCCGTCGGTTGACCTGCTCGTCTTGTTTCTCTTGATTGTTTTTCAGCAGCTGTCGAGCTCTGCCCCTGGAGATTTCTCGCAAGGCCTCTCGGTTGGGTGTTGATCCTTCGACAGCAACATCACGCACTAACGCCCGAATAGCAGGTGTGGTAGCCTCCGTACCAATTAAAAGATTCAGGGGGGAAACCTGAGTCGTTTTCTGCTTTGTGATGTTTAGTATTAACTGGAGTTTCCACAGGGTGTCTGACCACGATACGTTTTTGTAGTTCGCTTGTATACGCAGCATGTTGAGGACAGTGCGCATATATCGCTCCGCCTGGCCATTAGCGTGATGCATCTCGGGAGTTATATAGTGAAGATCACAGCCAAGCTCGTTTATCCAGGTCACAAAGTCGTTTGACTCAAACATACGCCCTTTGTCCGTTATCATAAGTTTAGGGACCCCGAACAACGAAATGGCTTGGGTAACAACACGCTTTAGTTCAGTAGCGTCTTGTTTGTATATAGGAAACAAAAGAGTGAATTTAGTGAAGGAATCCACTATGAGGAGAACGAATTTATACCCTTCAGACACGGGCAAGGGACCCAGGGCATCAGCATGTATGGTATGGAATGGGGTGTCTGGTTTCTCCCATGAAGTAATATTTTGTAAAGGGGCACGAGGAACTCTCTTTTGTGAAATACAAACAATGCAATGGCCGACATATTTAGCAACAAACTGTCTTAGGCCTGGAAACCAAAAATGTTTCAGAATGAGGTCAAGAGTTTTCTCTGTACCAATATGTTCGTGTTCATCATGAAACACTCTGAGGAGACTGAGTCGGTGTCCCTTAGGTATATAGCATAGGAGTCGTGGCTGTTCACCTATTGGAATGTATTTGTAGTACAAAATACCGTTCTGAACAGAGTATCGATTGGGATCTAAATCGCCATTTTGGAGTTTTTGAATGAGGTCTTGGGTCTCGGTGTCAGCCGACTGTGCTATTTGAGCCCAGTTGCGAGGTCTAGAAATCTGGTTGACACTGACCACGGGGTTGCGACTTAAATAGTCAGCGTGAGGTATCATGACTCCCTTACGGTATTCGATAGAAAACTCGAAGTCTTGCAGATATATCCACCAACGGGCAACACGGGGTAATAAATCCTTCTTTCGTTCGGTAGACTTTAGGGCATTGCAATCTGTGACGACTACGAACTTTAGTCCTACGAGATAGTGCCGAAAGTTTTGGAGGGCTTTGACGACAGCGAGGGTTTCAAGTTCGTAGGAGTGATATTTGCTCTCAGCTCCTTGAGTGGACCTACTAAAGTACGCCACAACGCGCTTTTTAGTATCTGGGTAAGCTTGCAATAAGACAGCGCCGTAACCTATGCTGCTAGCATCCGTATGGACTTCGGTGGGAAGATTTGGGTCAAATATTGCAAGAACCGGCTCACTTGTCAAGTGTTTGATAAGATCTTGCCTAATAGCCTCGCATTCGGGTGTCCAGTCGAACTTCACGTCTTTACGAGTCAAGTGAGCAATGGGGGCAGTTTTTGTAGAGTAGTCTTTTATGTAACGCCTAAAGTATCCCGCTAACCCAAGGAATTGGCGCACCTGTTTTACGTTTTCCGGCGGTATAGTGTTAGCTAAGGCTTCTACTTTTCGGGGACTCGGCCTAACCTGACCTTGGCTTATAACTTTTCCCAAATACTCTACCTCGGTTACAAGAAATGAGCATTTCCGGACGTTAATTGAAAAGCCGGCCGTAGTGAGGGTATCTAACACTTTGTGCAGTAGTTCGATCCCTTCATTTACGGTATTACTTAAGAGCAACACGTCGTCTACGTAAACTAACACATTGCCCTTGTTAATGTGATCGCGCAGGGTATTATTAATTATACGTTGGTATACGATAGGTGAATTAGCTAATCCATAGGGCATCTTAACGTATTCAAAATGTTCTTCTGGTGTTACGAAGCCAGTAAAGTGAATACAATCTTCCTTAAGGGGAATTTGGTGGAATCCCGTGGCCATATCGAGGCTAGAGAAGAATTTGGAACCGCCTAGCCTATCAATGTGGTCGTCTATTAGCGGGAGGGGATACCGATCCTTTACAGTGATTCGATTAAGTGCCCTGAAATCAACGCAAAGTCTATCGGAACCATCACGCTTCTTTACAAGTATGATCGGACTTGCAAATTCCGAATTTGATCGCCTAATCACACCTTTGTCCAAAAGATCGTTGGTAATTTCCCGAACTTTAAGTTTTTCCTGATACGAGAGCTTGTATGGTCTGTACACTACCGGCGTAGACTGAATAAGCTTTATCTCCATTTCGCCTGTACGAACGGTGGTCGCAGCAGTACCCGATATCAAGAAATCCGAGAATTCATTGATTACCGACATAAGGCTTTCCAACTCTTTACCCTGGAGAGGTGTATTTACCTTGACCTGATCGTGTGATTCAACAGAGTTTACGTGAACGTGTGTATTAGTACTGTGCGTTAGATACTGGTTATCTTTAGTGCGTACGTAAGTTATTCCGTCGCGATTTAACACGTCGGTTCCTATTATAATAGGAGCGCTCATGAAAGACGCTGGTACCACCACTAGGTCTACTTCAATGGATATATCTCTAAACTCTACTGTGGCGGTGACGTAACTACTGGCGACGAATTTTTTGTCACTGATGCCTTTCAGCACACAATGTTTAGGTTTGGGCTGGCACGATATATGTTTAAGGACATCTGACGAAATTAGGGACACATCAAGGGCACCGCTATCAATGAGTACGTCAACAGGTACTCCGTCGACTACAGCGGAAGTTATGTCGTTATTCTGAGGAAGGTTCGTTCGGTGAGAGCAAAGATTAACATTACGTTGGTTTCGTGACTCGGATCGTGCTTTAGCAAAGCATTTATCCTCAGTGTGTCCCGGTTTCTTGCAGAATGTGCATACATTGTTTGTACCCGGTTTTGGGTCTGAGGCCGTGTCAGACTTCGCACGTTTGCAATCACGACTAATGTGTCCCCGCTGGTTACAAGTAAAACATTTCGGACCTATACGGTTGTTATCGAGTTTGGTTTGTGCATGTTTTTTAGCAGTACCAGAGTCTCGCTTCGCAATATTAGGCTTAGTATAGATGGACAAAAATGAAACGATTGTATCAGGGCCTAGGTTCGCATTGGCGGCAGCTGCACGCACTTGGGGACTATCTATGCCACGAATGACTATAAGCGTCCTCAACTCGTCACTTAATCCCTGAACGATCTTTAAGCGTAACAAAGAACGACGCGCGTACTCGGCAAAAGTTGGATATTTGTCAGACGTGGTATTCATGGCGTTAAACAAAATGTTTGCGTAGTCCAGCTTACTGGGACAAAGAGGTTTAAACTCTAATTTAAAGTTTGACCATGTTCTATCATTTGTGACCCACTCACTTAGCCAAACTTTAGCGTCGCCCTTTAAACAAGAAGCTACACGCGACAGACATTCGTGATCGGTCCAACCGTTCGCATCTCTAGCACGATCCACTTCTTCGCACCATGCTTCGATGTTATTTATCGAGGGATCAAAATTTGACACGTAGTAATTCTGAGACTTCGCGGGTTGCATGGTTTTTATAGCCTGCATTAAAGCATGCGCAAGAGTAGATGCCTCGGAGCACGGGGCAACAGATTCTGAAGAGGGCTGTCGTAGCGACGTCCTAGGGAGTACCGGGTTTAAGTCTGTAGGTGCAGAACCGCGTTCAATATGTGTTTGGCTACCCCCAGTTTGTGAAACAATACTCGAACGAGATCGTGACTTATTATCGGTGTTATAACGTGAACAATGTCGATGTCGCTTATGTGAGTAACCACGCGAGAGAGACCGCGACCTATCACGAGTGTTGTCACGAGACCTACGACGAGTGCGTGAATCTTTACGCGAACGACGCTTAGCCCTACCACGCGTACGGCATTCTTCAGTACTACGCAAATCCCGCCGATCTCGATCACGTGAGCCACTCCGCGAATAATTCCGATCTCCACTCGAGCTATGTTGCGAAACACTATTACTGCGAGCACGCGAAATTTTCTTTGTAACATGCCTATTTTGGGAATTACGCCGTTTACGCGACCTACCTCGAGTGTGTTGCCGTTCACGGCTACGGGATGTTGATCGCACCATTATTAAAACACAGATACCAAAACAATTCAAATAAGTGGGTAGGTAGATAATAAATCAAGCAAGCAATCGTTACAGTAATAAGATCACAAACACTATTTAAAAAACAAAACGGTTTTCCTTTCCTTTTGTTATTCTTTTGTGTGGGCTAACGAGTCCTTTATCCCACTTGTGATGTAAGATTCACAAGGAGAAATCACTTAAAAAAAAACAAATTAGGACAAGAAAACCGTTTATTATTATTTACACATTTATTTCTTATAATTTATCATTTAAGTAACATTAGAATTAATCACAATTACACTAAACTATAATCAAAAGAGAATTAGGCAACAATTACACACTTGAATGCTGAATATTAAGTTGACTCACGTGACCTTAAATCGACCGACCGAGATTCCGAAGACAACCGTCTGCTGCTAGATCCAAGAGGCAAATGGACTTCCTGACTGAGCTCCACGGTTTTTATAGACAGCAGCGGGTAGATGTGCGTTGTAGGGAGGGTATTTCTTACAGTATCGTAAGATTTGTTTTTTGACCTTTTGGCTCGGTTACCCCGTTGGTGCTCGCAATTGCAACTGTTTAGTATGGTCTTGGTTTTGAAAACCAGGTGGTGTTATAGACATTTTTTTTCCTGAATCTCGTAGTTTGGTAGATGGTTGTGTGACAGCCAAGTACCCAGGAATGCACGTGAAGTCATTCCGTTGTAAAAAGTGATGGTTGTGTTTGCTCAAATATTTGTGCACGGTAATAAAGCTACTGCGTACTTGACCAATCACCAATCTCGGAGGAGCTCGTGGCTAAATTATAACAGCCGCACGGACCAATGTTCAAGGTTAAGCAACGCTTGCCGAGGTTGGTCTGTGGATGGGTGACCATCTTAACATAACGAAACTCCTCCGTGCCTCGGAAAGCACGTTAAGCCGTTGGTCCCGGCTGTCATTTGGAGATCTTTGGCAGTCGTTACGGATTGTCAGAAGCCCAAAAATCTGACACCAGTCTTGCCAAGAAGTACCGTGTTACCCAGTTAATGGGTTGTGGAGGTCTGGTAGGCAGCCGCTCCACGTAAAATACTGGTATTCAGCTGAATCCGGGTTGACTGGTAGCCGACCCCAATATAGTTGGGAAAAGGCTAGGCAGATGATGTACTTGACCAATCTCCGTTGAAACAGGCATCATAACCTAAATTAGTTTGGGAGTGTTGTTTTTTTTTCTGACACTATTATAGAGTTGTATTCATATTATCCCTTCT
Source organism: Melanchra persicariae (assembly GCA_947386135.1). Taxonomy (NCBI): domain Eukaryota; kingdom Metazoa; phylum Arthropoda; class Insecta; order Lepidoptera; family Noctuidae; genus Melanchra; species Melanchra persicariae. The sequence continues at coordinate 15,337,192 of OX376645.1, read as the reverse complement.
TTGATGGCTGTGAAATCTACGATTCATATAGCTTAAACCATTCATACTCAGGGTTTACATTTCTACTCTTATCGTGAGTTCAATTACGGCTTTTAGCGGAACGATAGTACAGCTACATTTGTGCCTGTCTAAGTATTGAAGAAAAAGTGAGGCAGTTTCGGCGCACTTGTATCCCATTTTGGACTTTTTAACAATCGTTTTTGCTGATTTAATGCCACTTTCTTCGAGAAACTCAGGAGCCTTGACTGCTTATACGAGCTTAGCCTTCATGAATCCTTATCAAAGTTCAAGGTTACTACAATCCTCTTATTACATTGTGGTCAGTAATATAATATTCGTCAATCAAAATCTTTCATTGAAGTTTGAATGGCTGGAAGGCAAATTAATTAAAATGAGACTTGAAATTGAATTTGATATTAGTTTAATTCGATTTTTTGGACACTTATTACTTTTTGATGCATGCTAATAATGCAAAACTTTGCTTCGATATGCTTCGCTTTCTTCAATTGCAAAATTGCTACATCGATATTGAAAAAACGACTATTTATTTGCGTTTATTTGGTGACAATTTTATAAAGCAATTTAGACCATCATCATCATAAAAGAATCAAGGAAAAACGTCCACTGCTGGGCATGGGCCAACCCCAGATGGGGGGGAAGCCATAATCGCCACGCTTGGCACCTCGGTTTGGCGATCGCATTGTAGCTGTTGCAATTGCAACAGCTACAATGCGATCGCCAAACCGAGAATGGGCAGCAGCATTCTCTGTAGGGAAATTTCCCTACAGAGAATGCTGCTGCCCATTCTCTGGTGAGTCCCTTGTTCGCCTTATGACACCCACGGGAAGTGATGGAATTTACACCATAACTCAATTCAATTACTTCTGCATAGCAAAAGAAGTTCTTTTACTTTCTACTTAGAATAACACTAAAGAAAGAAAAAGTTTTTATTTGCACCAAGTATGACGTATCGTATACCTACGATACACAATTGATGACTACTTATCTAATAAATGTAAAAATGCTAATGTCGTGCACTTAAAAAAACGGCCTCAACGCGTTGTGGAAATGAAGAAATGCCATGACGCGTTCTGAGCCCTAACTGATGTGCTTACATCGGAAAAATAGGAAGCTGTACCATATTTCAACCTGGTGCGCCTACTTGTAATACAGCATGCAACATAGACATTGCTCTGATATTATCGGCAACTTTCACTTATTAAGCGTTTTCGATTTTTGGGCGTATCATGAACACACATTCACTTATGTATGTCAAACCAAACTGTAAGCACGCCAGGGTTATGACTAACAAACAAAGAATGGCGTGACACAATTTTGCTTCGTAATCTTTTATCCATGTGGCAGTAAAAGGGTTAATAACAAACCAGGTTCGAGTCAAACCATGCACAGTAAAGGTGCCGTTGGCGGAATGATTCACATGCACGTCACTGAGTTAATAGACTGCAAAAATAAGAACAATGTGGCTACACTTGGGGGATAGGGGTTTTGACTAAAATAATGATGACCACCAGACTCACCAGAGAATGGGCAGCAGCATTCTCTGCAGGTACATTGCAACAGCTACACTGGGATCGCCAACCCACCTGCCAAGCGTGGCGATTATGCCGATCCCTCCCCCGCATTTGAGGGAGGCTTATGTCCAGCAGTGGACGTCTTTTGGCTGATATGATGATGATGAATGATGATGGCATCTCACACGCTTATGTGAATTAAGTTTTGTTTTTTCATCCCTCGGTTACGGGTTGGAGAGTGCGGCTCTTAATTTAATTTTACTACATTTTTGTTAAGCGGTGCCCGGAATACACCTTTCTTCCAAAACTCGTGCATAAAGTGCACTTGTCTCAGAGTAAAATTACTACAAAACAGACGGACCGATAGACAGGACGAAATTGTATTTTTTTGTTGAGGAGTGGGCTAGCTCTTGGCCTCAATCACGCCTTATAGAGAGCGATGGATGAGGTCTATGATGGAGCGAGCGTGCCCAAAAGATGCCTTTAAGCACTGGTACTCCCACGCGTTGACGAAACACAGCAGGCTGCTTGACGCCGGACTCCGGTGGGAGGGTGGTCGCAAACCAGGCGGGCGTTAGCCTTACCACCGCAAGGGAAGGATTGACAAGTCTAATAAGATGTAAGGTGAGACTGTCCAGGATGCGCCGAGCGCTCGGTTCAGTTGAGTGCCTGATGGAACAAATGACCCTAAAAGACAACGTATCTAGATCAACAGTGCCACCAGAAAAAAAAACGCTGAATGAATTAGCACCACATTGTGACTAGAACTAACGAGAACCCGATGTCGTCTATTTTGAAGACTCGTTATATCGCGTGCTCGTTTAATTGAATCTTCTGAATTGAATGGCTTCAATTTTAAATGGAGCAGCAGCTCGGTACTTTTCGTGTTCTTAATAAGTTTTTGTACAACACATTTTGTTGAGTACAAAGTTTGAAAGCGAAGCTTTATTTGTGGTGAAGTGATGTTTGATTTTCCAGTTTCTTTTTTTTTCGTTCAACGTTTTATTAGAGCTTCCTGTATCGGGAAGCCGAGAAAATGATAAGTGAGAGTTCACTTCGTGGTTCATAAAACACTTAATATCTTAATTAGAGGTCTAGTGCCAGATCCGAATAACTCTATTCTTTTTTATTATTACATCCCATTTAATGGAGCGCTTGCATTCGGATTACAGTCGCAAACTGTCAAAAACAACTCAAAATTCCTCACATTTTAACAAGTTTGATATTGATTATCACAGATGATATTCTTTCCAGCCTATTTTGTCCCACTGCTGGTAACCTCCCTTGCCTGCCGCGATGTATTCTGTCATTTAATGGGACCCATTTGTTTGTTCTTTTTTCCCATTTTTTGTCAAACACGGCGAACATGTCCGGCCCAGTCTCACTTAAGCTTAGAGGCTTTCTAACGTCCAAAATTAAACGATAGGTTACCCCATTCTATGAATGGCCTAAGCCTCTGCCATCCCGTTCATTAAATGTTGTATTAGACGCATTGGCTGGATGTCATTTAAGCCGGCTGATTAAACGGCGCCGTTCAATGAAAAGGCTGGCAGTCAATTAAACGGCTAATTAAACTACTTGGCTGCGAGGCATATACGAAAAAATCTTCTGTTTAGTTTAGTGTCACAAAAGCAAGTGTTTAAAAATCAAAGACAGACAGTGAACGATCAACTAAAAGTTCCGTTCACAGCGCTGCCCAGCGGCCCTACCATGACGTGTTAAAGCGTGAGTCGTTCGAGCGAGGAGGAGGGATGGAGCTATAAAGGGTGTATAGCTCTATCCCTACTTCTCGCTAGATCGACTCACGCTTTAACACGTCATGGTAGAGCCGCTGGTTGCTGAAAGTTCAGACAAAATGCAACGTTTTAGGAATTTTCGAGTATTTGTATAGTCATGTATAATTTTGAATTTAAATGCATTATTAAAACAAAATGCTGTTGGATAGTGCCCCGAAACCGGGACGACGGTAGATTAACAAAGGAAATGGCAGGACGACTTGGATGTCTTCCTGTCTCCCATAGGAAAGAAGTGACGAATAAATAGGAACAATAAGAAGAACGGAGGGTATATTTTGCCCAGCAGGGGGACAGTACAGGCTAACTAATGATGACAGTAGTCACTTTATATTATTTTAAATGTAAATGATGACGTTCAAAAGTTAATGGCCTAATTGAATTAAACGTTTTGACTTTGACTTTGGATTGTTGGGACAAGGCCGCCACACCACATTCCCAAGCCACTGCAACTTCTGAAAGCCAGAATCAACATTGGCGAACACCAGAAAAAACGCCGAGTCTATGAAGCTCAACGAGTCCCGGAGAAATGATTCAACTGTCTTGGATCCCGCAACGAAATTGATACGGCGCGCGTAGAACACAGCGCGCCGTCAACCCGGGCCTGTTCTGATCGGACGGCGAGCTACCCATTGCTCGCCGTCCACAGGCATCAGTCACTGCGCCATGCTCAGGAGCATCAGTTCCTGGGCGGCGCAGTGGCTGACGTTCAACAGGAGGGGGTGAAATGGGGCCATTACTGGCACTCCATTTCAGCCCCCTCCGGAGCCCTTTGTAGGGGCTCTACTGCGGCTGCTGCAGTAGCAGCAGCCGCAGTGGAACCGGCAATGGCGGCAGAAGAAGCGGCGGCAGTGGCGGCGGTCGCGGCAGAGACGGCGGTGGCGGAGGGCTTCCTCCTGTTTCCGGCTTTGGTGGGTGGGGCGCAGGCCCTACCCCCAGCCCAGTGATCGGCCGGCTTGCCAGCTGCCGCACAGACTACGCAGTGCGGCGTGGCGTCGCAAGAGCCGGCCCTGTGACCGGGCTGACCGCAGCGGGAACATAGACCGCTGCGGTCCACCTCCGAGGTGCATTGAGCTCCCACATGGTGGCCCACTTGGCACCGGAAGCACCTCAGAGGTCGGGGTTCCAGCAGTTTGACCTGCGCGGAAACCCAACCCACCAAAAACCTTCGGCCCTCCGAGATGGTTTTGGCCGCCGACACGGGGCAGCTCACCACCATGGTGCGCATGCCCGTGTTGTCAGGACGTAGGGTGCCCGCCTTCACCTCCTCTGCTGAGCACCCCCCCGTCCTAACGACGGCGGCCACCACCTCCGCCTCCGTGACGGAGTCGTCCAGGCCCAAGATGCGCATGTCGATGCACTTGGTGGGCCTGGACACTCGGGCATCGTCCGCGCTTAGGGACGCCCTAAGCCTTTCGGCTAGAGCGTCGGCGGTTGGGCCGCTGGCTGCACCGGGGGTCTCCAGCATCCGGGCCCCAGTCATGGTGACCCTGAGCCGGAGGCCCCCTACGATACCTAGCTCACCAAGGTTCACCGCCTCCTTCGCCTTGGTGAGCACGTCCGCGTACGTCACCTCCGCTCCGCCCCTCTTCGCCGCATCGGGCTGCAGTGTGAGAACTACAGCCGCGGTTTTCGGGGGGCGGAGTGCAGCCACGACGCTTCGCGCCTTCTGGCGCCGCTTCCTCTCCCGCCTCTTGGCCGCCCTGGCTGCCTTGCCCGCCTTCTTCTTTTCCCCGGCCACTTGCCGTTCGGCTTGAGCCGGGGGAGGATCTGAAGGCGAGGAAGCCGGGGGGAGCTGCTGCACAAGGAACTACTCCTTTAGATTGTTTACAAATAAAAAATTGTGAAAATAATTCAAATTCTGGCGCCACGAAGTAATTTTCTTTTTTAATCAACATGCCAGTGCTCAAGCTTATGGTGCATGAAATCAATACCAATTTATATATTTTCAGAAGACAGCAACCAAAATGGAATGTAAGCTCGAGTTCAGGGGCCCAATTCTACTATTTTTTAACAGCGTTCGCATTCGTGTCAATCGCTAACTGTCAAAAAAGCCTCTAATTCTATACATTTTTGACAGATTGCGATTGACATGCAAATAAAATCGTCATTAGAGATCGAATAATCGAATGCATATTTACCTAAAGTTATTTTTTACCTAACATATTATGGATTCGGAATAAGAGAATATTTTTGTTAACAATAAAATCCCGGGATTCCGGGATCGCATAACCAATCGTAAATAAAAACCATAAATCAACACAGTAGAACCCGCTTAATACGATTGTGCTTAATACGATTTCCCACACCAACCGCCATTTTAAGTCAGTCCCTTCAACAACTCATTGTTTTCATACTTTTCTCTAATAATAAAATAGGAAAAACGTTGCAACAAGGCAACTTACTGTCATTTGCATCAAATCAGGGGGTCGAGTCTGCTATTGCAATCGTGTCTCAATGACCGGTCAATGATCAATTTTTGACGTATAACGTCAAACTTATGACACATTTCCCATACAAAAACTGTCAAAGTTGTCAAATATTCGATCACTGACCGGTCATTGAGACACGATTGCAATAGCAGACTCGACCCCCAGGTTTATTACATCTCACGGAGTATACTCTTAAATTTGTTGATACCGGGATTTTTTTAGATAAAAAGAGTTTCCCTCAATATCCAACATCTTAAACTTTAGGCCAATAGGGTAACTGCCATAGTAATTGGCCATACTATAGTAACTGGTCACTCATAACAAAAGAGGTAGAAAGAAGGTAATTCACAAAAAATGTTCCAGTAACTGATACAGGAATATTTTCTGTACGTAACATTCATGGGCTTGCTACCATTACCTTGTTTCTACCTCTTTTGATATGAGTGGCCAGTTACTATAGCGTTGCCAATTACTATAGCAGTTACCTGCATCCGAATATATCCGACCTCTAGTCATTAAAAAGAAAATATAATATTATACATTATACCAATTCTTATCACTTCAAGAATAAAAACATAATTTGTCGTCATAACGGATGTATCTCCCTTACTTTCTTCTAAAAACGCTGCCTATTACGAGGGTGTTACGAAATAAATTTAAGGAATGAGTGTGGGAAGATAATACGTGAACATACTTTTAATGCGCCGCATAGTCCATTATAATATGTACAGCCTATAGAGCCCGTAAAATACTGGTGGAATCCGCTTTTCTTTTGTTACGATGACTTGGAATGATAGTCGTGGAAGCGAAAAGTGTGGGGAGTTGATAAACCTGTCAGATTTCCTTATCCTAATTTATTTGGGGTCAGCGCTGCACGTCTCTTTTCTTATTTTTGAAAAGCTCGTCGTTGACAGCAATCTAAAGCGCTGGACTCACAGAAAAGATGTAAGACGAGGACGGGGCGCGGCGCTCTTCCGCGTCTCTTTCATACAAAATGTATAAAAGCGTCGCGATGCAAAACATATAGGAAGGACAGTGCGTGGACACGACGCTTACTCGTCTATTGTAAAACATATAGAAAGGATGAGGCACTGGCGCGAGCGGACGAGAGACAGGCGAGAATGTGGGTGCGGGGGGTTGGGCGCGGGTGCCGGGACTCGTGCGTCGCTGTCACACGCAATTACACTACCACAATTAACTACGTCCCATCCGTGCTTCGTCCGTGCCTCGTCTTTCTATTGTTTTAAAAAGTCGCGACGGCGGGCGCCCCGTCTGTGCCCTGTCCATGCCCTGTCCTCGTCTTACGTCTTGTCTGTGTGTCCGGCGACTTTCCTGGTAGAACGCAATGATATTTTAGGCGATGGAGCATGCTTGTCTATGTCAATAAACCCCATCTAAATTCTATAGTTACCAATATTTCCGTGTCTTTTTTAGTTACAATTTCACGCAATATTTTACAATCTTACGGCGTTTGCCATTTTCTGGTGACATTTATTCACTTTTGACTTTAATATTTAAAACATATAAACCCAAGTTGTGGCTATCAGGAAATGTTTTAGGAATACTTTCACTGCACGTACAGCTAAATCATTTCTCCGGGACTTGTCGAGCTTCATTGATTCGGCGTTTTTTCTGGTGGTTTCCACTGTTGATTCTGGCTTTCAGGAGTTGCAGTGGTTTGGGAATGTGGTGTGCCGAGCTTGCTCGTACAGCTACCTGTACTTCATCATCATTATCATAATATCAGCCGAAAGACGTTTACTGCTGGACGTAGGCCTCCCCAAGTGTCGCCACAACAACCGGTCCTGTGCGTCTCACATCCATGGGCTACCACTGCTACCAGCGTATTTATTATTTATTTAATGATATTATTTCCAAAACGTTTTGTCCGTATGGTTGGGGGATGTTCACCAATACTATTGGAACATTGTCGTATCTCTTGTAGTCCAAAGATGGAACGGGCTTTGCGGAATTAAGTTGTGCAAATTCTTCTTCCACACATCTGTATTTACGGACACCTCAATAGTTGCCTCTTTTCTTGAATCCTTCTGTCCTTTCGTTGGTCTTAATCTATTTTTAAAACCGGCCACATCCGAACTCAAAAAGTAACTAACAACATGTTCCTCATTCCTCAAACCTCATTCCTCAAACCAGCGTTGGGTAGCTGCTAGTTGGATGGTATTTCGCAGAACTAGACCTAAATCTTCTGCCTTCAAAGCAAGAGGGAACAGGCATCTTCTGGGCACGATCGCTCCATCATAAACCTCATCTTTCGCTTTCCATCAGGCGTGATCGAGGTCAAGAGCAAGCCCATTACTCAATAAATTAAATTTAAAAAATTAAAATTTTGCCAGGCCCTTGAGGCAAGCAATATTATTGACGTGGGTTTATGTTTTCTATTATTAACCTTCATTGTGGGTCCCAAAAAACGTCCAGCGGTATGGCGGCAGATCCAGGCGAAGACAGCAAGACGAACTTGAAGCCCATGGGCAGGATTGGCCGACATTTTCAGGAATAGAAAGAAAAATTGAAGGCCTTTGCCCTACAGTGAGACAGAATTAGTTTGAAGTAAAATACCATGTTTTCTTTCTTTGTTTTCTTTTACATACCCATACCGATTTCCACACAACTTTTCACTTTTTTATTTTTTTTATTAGAGATGGGTTTGCTCTTGACTCTAGTCAATGTCAGAGATGACAGAGACAAAGTCTACGATGGAGCGAGCTTACCCAGAAGGAGCCTGTTCACTCTAACTTTGAAGAGATTAGGGTTGTAAGCATTTGGAAACACAGACGCAGGCAGAGTTAAACTCTTTTGCTGTGCGCATTATAAAAGACGTTTGGAAACGCTTAGTGCGAACACCATATCCGGTACACTTTCAGACTTTCTCTTACATACTTCTTTCTACTACATAATTATTCGCGTAATCTTAATATAGGGTGGCCAAAGCAGTTTGGTGTCCTTATTTTAGTTAAAGAGATTTTGTTTTGGATAGTTTTCAAGGCTTGAGGTCCAATTCTACTAATTTAAATAATTTAATAATAATTTCAATAATTTAATCCGAAAGTTGTAGTATTGACGCAGATTGTAACACGACCAATTTTTTTGTATTTTTTTTCGTTTTTCGTGGTACATTTCGGTGATCAAAATGAGATTTGCTAAAAAAAAACACTGTTGGAAGGAAGACACACTTTTCTGATCCACTTCAAGTGACTAAATAGGTGGAGTATACTAGTGTGTCATTATAACACGGCAGGTGCTGCTGTTACAGTGGTTGGTGATCACTACGCTTTTAAGAATTCCTATGAATGCCTGTTGCATTAAAGCCGCCTTTGTACAGTGTATTTACTAGTGCATAGAGTTTTAATACATTTATTTTTTGACTTCATCAATTGAATCTGTACAGCTGAGAAAACCACTGGTTCTGATGAGGCGGCGCCATATAGCCATGTATGTAAAAAAATATCTCATCCGCACACTATATCGTTTTTCGGTATTAGTACTACTAATACTATCGTTTAGAAATTCAGTTTTAGTTTGTATGTTTTGCATGTCAGTTCTGAGAACAGAAACATTTTTTCTTTCTTCTTATTTCAGCTTTCTGTAATTGACTTTCATTCATAATTTTGATGGCTCAATATTGTGGTCCACTCAAGATGGTCAGCCAGAAAAAAAAGTTCCATAAAATCTCACTTTCCTTGTAACGTAACCCACACCCCCATTCCCATTAATTACTAAACATTCGCCCATACGTTTCAAAAGTAAATCACCCCTACCCACATAATTACTAAAATTCTTTCGTTCTCTTCCAAAGTTAATCGTTTTAGGTTACGCCGCAAAATTCCGTAAAACTTCCATTTGTTTCATTCAAGCTTTTGAAATCTAATTAATGATGCTGTCACTAACGAGCTCATGTTTGTAAGGCTGGTTTTATTGTTACGCGTCTCAGCAGCGCCGTTGAAGCGCGCGCGTTTGGAGATATATGGGGTAGTAGTTGTGTTTCTAAGTCGCGCGCTTGAGCAGCGTCGTTAAGCAAACGCGCGCTGTTCGCCGGCGCTGGTCAAAATTACTACAATTTTGACCAGCGCCGGCGAACAGCGCGCACGCGAACAGCGTACAGTATGACCTATCTTTGTTTTACAAGTACCTGCGCGACTATGAGCCTGAATACGCTTTTGTATCATAACTCATTTGCACCTATGCTACAAGCACTATTTTTCCAAATTTTTATACACATTTTTTTATCTAGTTTTAACCAACTTCCAAAAAAGGAGGAGGTTCTCAATTCGACTGATTTTTTTTTTTTTGTTTTTTTGTTTTTTTTGTGTTTGTTACCTCATATCTCCGTCATTTATGAACCGATTTGAAAAATTCTTTTTTTATGTGAAAGGATATACTTCTCGATTGGTCCCACTTAAATTTTATCAAAATCGGTTAAGCAGTTTGGTTTTTAAATCCAAATAGCTGGAAAAAATATGTAGAAAAATCATGTATACGAAATTGCGTATTTTTGCTTTCCTGTAACTTTCCAGTGGTGTTCTTAGGTGTGGGGTACCACTAAAAAGTAAAAAATAAAACAATTTTTCGGTGTTTTATTTGTGAAAAAGTTTTTTATTTTTATTTTATTTTATTTATTAGGGAAAATAAACGGTAGATCTATGATTTGATCTCGTGGCGAAATAATAACAGCCGTACGTTTCGATTTTCCATATTTAATAAAGCAATACTTGCCAAAGTCGGTCCGCATATAGCTAAGTTCTTGGTCCCGGCTGTCTCGGAAGATCTTTCACATTCGTTACGAATGGACAGAAGCCAGAAAATCGGACACCAGTCTAACTAAGGCGTATCGTGTAACAGGGGTGAAGGAGGTCAGAAAAGCAGACGATCCTTATATATATATATATTGTAATTCAACTGCATCCGTATCCAAGTCTGTAAAAATGAAATTTTGTAAATGGGTTTATTATAATGTAAGTATACGCAAAAAAAGTTTTTTTGCAAATTTCAACTTTGAGACAATGGGTGGATGAACTTTGTTTCACGATAATTGTAATCGACATCTACCTACGCGGAAAAATCGCAGCCATAAATTAGTAGCCGATAAAATGACACTTTATTTAGAGCCCAGTTTAATCCGTGCCGAATAACTTTGAAAACAATTGACCACGTTTTTAAACTTTCTGCGGTCACTTGAGTAATTATTCAAAGTTAAATTTAAATGGCACTATTAATTTATTTGTCATACTATCTTTCAAAGTCAAAGTCGGTACCAATATAGGAGCCACCGAAGTAACTTGGTGCTAAATTCAATATCGTGTCGCAGCGGCTTTTAGTCCCTACAAATTGAATACGGGTTTTTTTCTGACGAACTGACTGACGCCTATGTATAGCCATGACTCGCTTTTGTAAAAAATTAATAAACATAGTGGTGCTTAAAATAGAAAATATTTAGATTCTGCTTTCTGTGATACCTAAAAGCTGTAGAACATAAAAAAAAAATAATGTTGTACCTATAAAAATATTATTTATTTTCTGTACTTCTAAGGAATGTTTAAAAAGAAAAAAATATTAAGATAGAAATATATTTAAAGCTGGGGTTTTATAAAAAATCTGAGCGACCCGGTTTAATTGCACGTCAGTGTTTATTCGAACCGCGTTAGTGACAATGACCGAATGCTACGCACGTTAGATTTGTGGGAGGACACGGAATATTGGGTTATTATGACGCCCACGAAGAGATGGCCGACATTCTGTTTTGTATAATTGAGAGACATGTTCAGGCAAACTAAATTTATACTGCCAAGAAGTTGACGTGAGCGTCGGTTCATAGCAGAAACAATGTGTTACGGTGAACAAGAAGTAGGTAGTTATTGTACACCTACTGGATTATGCTAAGCCAAGAATCGAAACTGCCTTAACCATCTCAAATGTGTCAGATATCTGATATTTTAATTTAGCCTTGTTCATACGTTTTCATTTTGAATCATTTCCAAAAAAAACAACCGATAATTTTATTATTTTAGATTTAAAATATTGGAAAAACGGCCTGACTATAAATACGGCCCAGTCATTGTCGACCTTTGACACTGCGGCCATGGTCGATATTTGCAGATTCATATCTCTTTGATTGATGTAGATGAAAATCTATAGGACGTCGCGTCGTTTCAATACAATAGAGGTCAAATGTTTTAGGTAAACAATTTATGAAGTAAAGATTCTTATCAAACCAAGTAAAACTGATGTGGTTGTACCTAGCTATTTATAGCCATAGTGACACTTTTGCCCGTATCAGGGTGAATGACTTACTTACATGAGGATTTCCACACGAAAAAAGAGGCTAAAGCTATTCAAGGTTAGTGATGAGCATGTTTGGAGGGCTTGTAACTTAAATAAACATATTAAATAATACATAAATAGTTCAGCAAATAATGCCATGTGACACATTAAATGAAAGGGCTTATTGTGAGTATCACATTTATTTTTCTTAAAGTTATATTTAAATAGACAAATACTCCTTACGAATAAATAACAGAGAAACGTATAGCGAGTCTATGAGAAAAGTTCAAAACCCTTAATTTTTATTAAAAACTAGCACTTCGCCCGCGACTTCGTTCGCGCGGATTAAGTACATACTCCATAAACTTCAACGCCCCCTGTACCCCCTTTTAAAGGTTATTATTATTGCTAGCCCGTACTGTCTCACTGCTGGGCAAAGGCCTCCCTCCATTCCTTCCAATGCTCACGGTGTTGTGCTTCATCATTCCAATTCGTAAGGAATACATCCAGGTCATCCCGCCATCTCCTTCGTGGTCTGCCGCGGCCTCGTCTCGCTGTTTCAGGGTACCAATCCTGTATTTTACGGGCATGGACATGTCCTGCCTCATTTAAGTAGAGCAGCCTTTCAAGCCACATCAATGATTTTCGTTTTGGAACCCAGTGTAGTGTTTCGAACGTGTTCTGTTAATTAAACACCTAGTATACTGCGCTCCATAGCACGTAAAGGTTAGTTTTGGAAAATTAAGCACAACGTTTTTCATTAATTACCTAGCCCTTTCTGCTTATTCTGTGGTTTCAGGAGGCCCTGGACAAAGTTCCATTCAATTAGCAAATACGACTGTCGAAATGCCAAAATGTAGGAATTTGATCACGTGACATTTCGATAGCATCTGTCAATCCCATACATTTTTGACGTAAGTATTGACAATCGCCTTCGCCAAGCTACCGTAGACAGAATCTCACTTGTCTTGTCAGGGGTTGATTATGCAAAAATTGTTACATCTGTTTCAATTATTCCACTTTTAGTTTGTTCATAGCATTCCGACGTAAATTAAAGCAAGCAATAATGTCCTCCTCTAAAAACTTTAACACCCCTCCTTCAACCCTTACTATGTAGTTTATTTTTTTTTGAAAAATAAAATTCACACCTTTGGTTACATTAACTAAGTTTTCATACGGATCCCTAACTTTTTGTAATATTCTATCACCTATGTTCATCAGGAATAATGAAGGATTTTAATGGTGAAAAAATTTTACAAATCGGTCCAGTAGTTCCAGAGCCTATTCAATACAAACAAACAAATCTTTCCTCTTTACAATATTGTAGAAAACATGTTTGGATCTGACGGTAAATAATTCCAACTTATTACATTATGGTGAAACTTGAAACTTTCCAACGTCTCTGTAATCAAATAAGTCACACCTGAAGTTATATGAAATCAATACAACGGGGTTCAATATACATTTTTGAAAGTAATTTTGTTGTTGAAAGTAAGTTGAAGTGGTTTCTTTTAGTAAATTAGCTTAAGAGCCTATACTACCTCAAATGGCTTAACATCATCCTCCATTATGTCGAAAATAATGCAGTATTAATTTTGAAATAAATATATGGTAAAGTTGAGGATTTATGTTAGGTACTATGTTAGTCAAAAACACGATTCCATAAAATTTTCTCGATAAAAAAAAAATCCAAAGTTACCTCTAAACCGAACAATAAACCGCTGTTATTCCAAAAATACTTAAAATTAGATCATGAAACTTTGCATACTAACTGAACTAACTATAACGCAGGTCTTATGTTATTTATTTTTTTAAATTACCATCATTTTCACCGTAACAAGAAATTACCTAAACTCTCGGCGTCTAGAAGTATGTTGCCCTGCCGCCCGACACCCCCGCTCAGTCTCGCTTCGGCTTTCGAACGGGACGGCTGTGTCGCTCGCGCGCAGAGCACACATTACGCAACACGACGACGTAAAATTAAAATACTGTAGTACTTACGTTTATAGTGTTGGCGTAATGGGAAGTAACCGTAATAAAAATAAGAAGCAAAAGGTTTGGCGTAAAGAAACCGGTAAACATACTTACAGTATTAGTGATTACAAGATGTAGGTGGTACGCATACGACACGTTTGGTGTAGTGGCTAAGCAATTGGCTACTACATTGTGTAGTCGCAGGTGTTTCCGCATGTGAATATTTGTGTTTGTGAACGCACCGTCCACGATTTAGGAGAAATCCAGGTGTCCAGTTTTGTAAAAAGATATAAGGTTCCCTAAATAGGTTTGCTTTTGTTTTATACAACAAATAGGTACCTATCTATGTAGTACCTAATTGTCTTTTTTATAATATGCCTCACTCCAGGATTTCTCCTGAATCGGAGTCGGTGCGATTACAAACACAAAACTTCACATTCACAAACGCGCAGACCCGACACAACTATCTGTGGGCCATAAAAATCGAACGGGGAATCGAACCCGTGACCCGTAGCGCCAGCAGCCAAGCGCTTAGAAAGTAATAAAAAAATATAAGTATATATTCGATAAGTACATAAGTACCTACCTAACTACAAGAAACAAAACTGTAACTTACTTATCCGATTGTAGTGCTACCTAAATTATGAACCTACCGTACCATGGTAGTTCAGCTAAATAATTAGGTACCTACCTATAATGTATCTTACCAGAAGACGTCGATTACACAATACTGAAGACGGATAGTGATAAAGAGAATATTCCGGTAAATCCGTGAGTATCTTCTACACTGATCTGTTATTTATTAGTACTTACACACTACACACGGCTACATAATTATCAAGCTATATATTTCCAGTATAAGCTGATCTCACATTGTATAGACATTCCATACAATGAGAGGTCAGCTTATACTGGAAGATTTTCCCCACCACTAAATGCCAAATCACCAAACTTGCACCAAATTTTCATTTCCATAATAAATGTAGGTAGGTAATTATTCTTTGTTGTTCATGTGGCAAGTCTGCTTTTATGGACGATTTCGTCTTCTTTTGTATGTTTTTAGGGTTCCACTTTATAAATGATATATAAAAATATGTAAGGTTTAGGAAAGTATTACTTGTCATGTGTGATTGTTACAGGACCCAAATACCCCCGAAAGGTGTAGAAATAAATAAAACACGAAGCCATAGCTTTAGAGATTTAAACGAATTAAAAATGAATGTTGTTCATTTTTGACTATGTTTTATTACTTTCCAAAAACCATACCTACGTACTTACCTAGATATATAGGTACATACCTACTTACATACCTACCTACATACATACTTACCTATCTATCCTACCTATACTTACGTATTTTATATTTATACAAACCTTGTCCTGAAAATCACAAACACAACAAAAAAAAACCGGCCAAGTGTGAGTCGGACTCGCGCACGGAGAGTTCCGTACCATTATCTATAAAAAAAAACGGCAAAATAATCACGTTTGCTGCATGGGAACTTAAATATTTATTTTATTCTGTTTTTAGTATTTTGTTATAACGGCAACAGAAATACATCATCTGTGAAAATTATATTTGAGTTGATTAAATGAAAGGTAAATTGCGGTTTACGATTTATGACGTATTAAAAAAAAAACTACTTACTAGATCTCGTTCAAACCAATTTTCGGTGGAAGTTTACATGGTAAAGTACCTACATCATATATTTTTTTAGTTTTATCATTCTCTTATTTCTTATTTAGTTTTATCACACACATTTTACCACTTTGCAAGTGTCTCTCGCGCAAACTATTCAATTTAGAAAAAAAATATATTAGAAACCTCAATATCATTTTTGAAGACCTTTGTAGATACCCCACACGTATGGATTTGATGAAAAAAAAATTTTGAATTTTAGTTCTAAGTATAACCTCCAAAATTTATTGTTTTTTTTTCTATTTTTGTGTGAAAATCTTAATGCGGTTAACAGAATACATCTACTAACCAAATTTCAACAGTATAGTTCTTATAGTTTCGGAAATAAATGAAAGAAAGAAAGAAAGAAAGAAAGAAAATTAGTTTATTTGGCACACACAGATACACACAATGTTGGTACAAACAAAAAATAAATTGAATTTTAAAAATGAAGTAGCATTGTGTGCCCCGCGGCTGCGCCAAATAGGTCCAGTTCAGCAAAATGCCAGACAACTAGGCGCTGCCTGACGCTGGTTTTCAACTGAACCTTACGTTGATGTGTACGGATGTAAACCAGTTTTGTAAGGTGTGTAATGGCTGTGACATACGGACAGACAGACAGACAGACATGAAGAATCCATAAGGGTTTTTTGCAATTTGGCTACGGAACCCTAAAAATAATTATCAAATTTGTTGCCGTCGGAAGATTAGAATTATGCGCATAGGTACATACATTTCGGTGATTCTTTTTTAGGGTTCCGTAGGTACACAAAGGGTAAAAAAACGGGACCCTATAACTAAGACTCCGCTGTCCGTCTGTCTGTCACCAGGTTGTATCTCATGAACCGTAATAGCTAGACCGTTGAAAATTTCACAAATGATGTATTTCTGTTGCCGCTATAACAACAAATACTAAAAACAGAATAAAATAAATATTTAAGTAGGGCTCCCATACAACAAACGTGATTTTTTGTCATTTTTTATAGAATGGTACGGAACCCTTCGTGCACGAGTCCGACTCGCACTTGGCCGGTTTTTATATAGGATAATAACTAAGAAAGTAGTAATACAAGGCTAAAACTATATTATAAGATTTTAAACTAAAACTAAACTTACTACCAAGCCATGTACCTACCTACAGAACCCTTAGTGCAATGGTGACTCGCACTTGACTGGTTTTTGTAGCAATAGAATTTATGCAGCGGTTTAGAATCGGTTTGCAAAATTATAGGTATGTAGGTATAGCTAGATACTTGCATAGACTTACTACCTACATAATTACATGCGCAAACTGCTGTCACATAACATACCTACACACACGGCGAAAACTATAAAACGCAAACTTACTACTAAACCAATGGGCGGAACCCTCAGCGCAAAGTTGGCTCGCATTTGACTAGTATTTTGTAGCAGTAGTATAAGCTGATCTCGCATTGTATAGGCTTTCCGTACAATAAGAGATCAGCTTATACTGGAAATTTGCCGTTAGTAGGGACATTTAAATTAAATTTGCGATACATAATTTTTTGTTCATATAATGACAAGTTAAAAATTAAATTAGATTGATAATTTTATTACTTAGTACTCGTCCGATTATAGTGTAGTTTACTCTAACAAAATCGTCTCGATCTACAATGTCCGCGCGCGCCGCGTGACCGCGAGCACTGAGCAGAAGTGTGCGAGCGAGATAAAGAGCGCGGTGGCGCGCGGGGAAGTGGGGGCGAAATTCGAATTTGAGCTGAGGTTGTATAGGCTCTTAAATCTATACTTTAATATCATATATTTCATATAATTTTATTAAGCTGAAGAGTTTGTATGTTTGTATGAAACTACTGGGGCCTAACCATCAACTCTTAAAGCAGTATTACTTCAATATTACTTCCAGTGGGAAAGAGACGGAGCTATACAGGACGTATAGCTCCGTCTCTTTCCCACTGGAAGTAATGTTAAAGTAATACTGCTATAAGAGTTGGTGGTTTAGGCCCTGGTCCGAATTGAAAAAAATATTTTAGTGTTGATAGCCTTTTTATTGAGATTGGCTATAGGCACATCACGCCACTACCAAAAGGAGCAGAGCATTAATGTAAAATTTTACGCACACGTAGTTGCGCGGGTTAGCTAGTACCTATTCACAGAAAAAATAGACTCCTACTGTAACCGAAAGAATTGCTAAATCTTAACTGTATGATTTGTTCCCTGCTTAAAAGCTGCTTGATGGTATTAGTAACTACAAGTAACTGCAACTTATCTTAAGATGCCTTTCATACATTCATCTGGTAATCAAAATCTTGGCTCACAGCCACCCCTACCTCTCAAGAAGCAAAGAACAAAGTTCAGTCGGATATCGGTACTTTTTATGACGGATGAAAATCGAACATTTTCTCTGACATCTCATTATTTGTGACTTTTTGTGAACACCTTGTGTTAATAACGGGAGAATTTCGTGATTTTTTATTAACTTTCCAGATGAGTTTGTTGGAAATAAAAGATGCACGTCCTCCACGTGTGATATTGAGATGAGAAAGATTTGTACGCCTTTCTTTGGTTTTTCGAGTAAATTAGATTTTTCGTCTCTTCCCTTTTGATTTTTGATCCGCATACTTCAAACGTCTCAACTTTTTGTCGCCACACGTTTCAATTAACCAATCTGGGGCCTAACCACCAAATCTTAAAGCAGTATTAATTCAATATTACTTCCAGTGGGAAAGAGACGGAGCTATACAGGACGTATAGCTCCGTCTCTTTCCCACTAGAAGAAATATTAAAGTAATACTGCTTTAAGAGTTGGTGGTTTAGGCCCTGAAGGTAGTTCTTACACCAATTACCATTATGATTTCTAACGATTGGTATAATAGGGTAGATGTTGATTTCCAAAAATCGATGACGATGCAGTACGTTGAAAACTCGTGTGACGTCATTTGTAAGTACACTTTCTACTTACACGTGACGTCATGAGCCCCCACTCCTGAACTTTGATGCGTTTTATCTCGTCATTTCTTATTGCTTTGATAAAGCAGAAAATACGAGTTTATTATTTTTCGATAATCTAACTGACGGACTAAATAGAATAACATGTTTTTAACCAGGAATATTATCCCAATTACAATC
Organism: Melanchra persicariae; assembly: GCA_947386135.1. Taxonomy (NCBI): domain Eukaryota; kingdom Metazoa; phylum Arthropoda; class Insecta; order Lepidoptera; family Noctuidae; genus Melanchra; species Melanchra persicariae. Next base: position 15,318,399 of record OX376645.1, on the reverse strand, counting down.
ATTTTGGGTTAAGACATTCGTTTTATTTATTTATTTATTCAAAATATATTTTAATTTAAAGTAATCTTCAAAAAGTCTGTCACACCATAACAATTGATCGGCAATTATTCTTGTAAAAATGGATTGCATATTGGAAATGTGCGTCAATTCTACAGAATGACAAAATTAATCTTTTACAGATCAGTGGCTTTCATCTTGCGATATTGACAGTAGTAATTTTTTTCTTGAAATGACCAAAATTGTAATCAATTTATGATCATCAAAAGTATTGTAGAAACATTTGCATCAATTAACACACTAGATTCTCATTTGACCTAAACTAATAGATCAACACCAGCTTAGTTATATTAAGGCGCTGTGAACAGCAAAATATAGAAAATTGCTGGTTTCCTCACGCAATTTCAGCCAAATATGTTTAGTTTCAAGCTGCAGAAAAAATATATGTTAATTTTAACTATATTTCAAAGAACACAAAATAAAATCCTCGATAGTAATGATCGTCAAAGTTACCTCTAACTTTGACCTTAGAAAAAAATTCTACATTACTAGCCTACTTATGCCGATAAAAATTATACCAAATAATGAATCAAATCTTAATGCAAAACTATGTTGTTTTAGATTTTTAATAGATCAACTTAGTTTTGAGGAAATCGATCAAATGCTTCATATTTGGCAATAAATGGCAAGCATTTAGTCGTCGCGCTTCTCTTTCTTTTCTATACAGTCCGAGAGTGACCGAGCTTTTGCTGATCACAGCGCCTTAACAATAACTTCTTCCCTAAACAATAAAACCAATGTATGAGGAAGCATTTGCACGAAATGAACCATTCATACGTTTTCTCAAAGCCTTTCTCGTACGAGACAGAATTATAATATTACTCCCATGGTTTCATATCCCTTGCCAAAATTATGTAACAACCCAATATATTAGGGTGGAACGTCTTAATAAAGACAATTTATTCTCCCTAAGAAGATCGATACAAATCATATTAAGTATATTCTTAGTAAAAGACTAGTGATTTAGGAAAATTATTACGCGGAGCAGAATACTCATGTTAGCTACATCTACAAAGAAATTTTTAAAATACAACAGACTTCAAAATTTCCAAAGGTGTTTTGGTTGTTTCTTCGTTCTTGACAACGACTTCCAAAATCAAAGTTACCTACTTTTATACTTCATAATATTTTTTTATTTGGAAGTCGGTTGTATTTTTTGTTTTTTTAATTTTACGCTTTTTAGTAGGCAATTTTTTCGCAATTCGCAGACTCCACTGGAAAGTGACGAGAAAGCAAAATACGCAATTTTGTTTACTTGGATGACATATTTTTTTTCAGTTACGTTATATGCTGAGCTAAATTATTGTGTTCAACAATGTTATCTGGACAGCTTGAAAGAAGCCATGCTGATAGATGTAATTTGATTTAAAAATCAAACTACCGAACCGACTTAGAAGATAAAAGTAGAATTTGTCAAATCATAAATGACGAAAACGTAAAAAAAACAAACGAATTGAGAATCTCCTCCTCTTTTCAAGTCGGTTAAAAACAAGTTGTTAACCGTTTAACAGCTTATAGATTTTAGGGTTCTGTAGTAAAACAACAAGGAACTGCATACCTTATAGATTCAGCGAATCATTCGCCCGCGGTATAAAGGTTGATCCACACATATCGTCTGGAGCTCAAAAAAAAAAATCCATGCGTACGTTTTATATGAACTCGTTTACATACCTCCACGTCCGGGCCATGCCCGGGACGTCTCAGACCAAATTCTTCCTGGGCCCGGCCCTGATTGCCATTTTAATTATGTTTGTGAAACAGTAAGCCTGCCCACATTTCCATAACACAAGACAAAACCAGCCTTGTGTCTTAGAGAATACTTAGACACACTAAACGCCTACAACATCTACTATACGAGAATGTTCCAAATATGGCCCGGAGCCAAATGAGCGCCACATATGCGCGACATCGTCTTCAGGTACCTACTTAGAGTAAAGGTATCGTGCGCTCCAAACTCATTTACTCACTTAACCGATGTGGGTGACAAGCAGGCCTTGAAAACAGCGGAGGTGAGATTAGAAAAAAAACCTTAAAAAATTATAAAATAAAAAAAGTTGGCCATAATTATGATCCAAAGAACAACAAGAAAGCAGTTTTTGAGGAAAAATGCAGAAAAGCACAAAGTAACTACTATTTTATGAACTGCATCATAAACACGGTTCTAGAAAACATTTTAATTCGGTTATAATTTTATTTCTTTCTCAATTTTGTTTCTGCCTATGATGTTGTTATTGTTTTATTTTAATTTTTTAGTTTTGAATTTGGCTTGAGGAGCCTGATTGTTCTTCGTGTATTTAAATACCCTCTAATTGTAAGTAGCCTTTATACAATTTCAATTTAACCAGTATGTAATGCATGATGTGCTTACCTGTAAGAGATTGATACACTAGACCCGAATTTGATTGTATGTATTCCATAATTGTATGAGTGTACTCAATTGTTGGTGAGTCAAATAAATAAAAAAAATCAACGGCATTGCGGCAGACCCTTGTGAAAGGTAATTCCGATTCGACTCCCCCCCGCTTCACCCTGAGCGGAAGGAGTCATTTGATGGTTTCTAACTCATAAAAAAAGGTGCCCAGATCTGAAATGTTTCTCTAATCACTTGTACCCTATAATAATATGTTTCATTTTACTTAACATATTATAGCTCTTTTGATTTTATAAATATCATCATATCAGCCGAAAGACGTCCACTGCTGGACATAGGCCTCCCCCAAGTGTCGCCACAACAATCGGTCCTGTGCATCTCGCATCCATCGGTTACCCGCGACCCTCACCAGGTCATCGGTCCACCTTGTGGGAGGCCTTCCAACGCTGCGTCTTCCGGTACGCGGTCGCCACTCCAAAACTTTTCGGCCCCATCGACCATCTGTTCTGCGAGCAATGTGCCCTGCCCACTGCCACTTCAATTTGGCGATCCTTCGCGCTATGTCGGTAACCTTGGTTCAGTTGCGGATATCATCATTCCTGATTCGATCACGCAAGGAAACTCCGAGCATTGCCCTCTCCATTGCCCTTTGGGTGACTTTAAGCCTTGATGAGGCCCATTGTGAGCGACCACGTTTCGAGTCCATAGGTCATCACTGGCAACACGCACTGGTCATAGACTTTCGTCTTGAGACACTGTGGTATTTGAGACGAGAAGATACCGCGCAACTTCCCGAACGCCGCCCAGCCGAGTTGGATTCGACGGTTGACCTCTTTGTCGAAGTTAGCCCTACCTAACTGGATCGTTTGTCCCAGGTAACGTACTCATCAACAACTTCGAGTGCAGAGCCTCCAATCTTGATAGGAGTGGGTGCTACATGGGTATTTACCATGACCTTGGTTTTGTCCATGTTCATTTTAAGACCCACTCTTTCGGAAGCTCTACTGAGGTTATCGAGCATTGTACATACATTGTACATTGTTATAAATATACCTTATACTTTTTCACATTTCTCTAAATCGAGAGGACTGGAAAATGGAAAACAAGCCACGAGTTAGCAGACCTGCATTTCAATTATACGCAGAATTTTTGCCTGAAACGCCATTTTCAAAGCCCCAACCTATCGGAATTGTTTCTCTAATACAATTTACTTGTAAAGCTCGTTTATTAGCCTAGTAATGTCACCCTTTTAGTGTCTCAGGTATCAATGACTATCTTGACAAGAATATGAGCCTTATTTGATTAAAATATTGTTGTAGAATATGGATTCCTGGGAAAGAATGGCTGGAGGTTGAAAGTACGAAACGAAACGAAACGCTCTTAGGGGGTCATTCTGTTCATCATTAAGAACAACTTTTACAATGGGATAAATCCAGAAATCGACGAAAAGTAATCAGCTGTTGCTGCAGTCAATTCCTTTTTCGCGATTTCAGCTTTTGGGTATTGAACTGACGTCTAATCTCAACTTTGGCTCAACCATCGAGTCAAAAGCACAGACTGCAGCCAAGAAGCTCAGCATCCTAAATAGAGTTAGGCGATACTTCACATCTAGACAACTTCTGAGTCAGTACAAAGCACAAGTCCGTTCCTGTATGAAGTATTGCAGCCACTTATGTGATGGCTCAGCAAAATAACAGTCCAATGCAGCAATGCATTGGACTTGGTGGAAGCAAAAAAGCTTATAGGTGACGATACGCTGGTGGCTAAGCTTCACAGACGTACTGCTGGGTACCATCCGCACTTGTTCGATATCCCGACTAGTCGTACTCAGCACTTCTCCTCCACATTTATTATGCGCATAGCCAAAGTGTAGAACTCTCTGCCAGAGTCTGTATTCCCTTCCAGATATAACCCGTCTGTCTTCAAAGCAAGAGTGAACAGGCATCTTCGGGGCACGCTCGCTCCATCATAGACCTCATCTATCGCTTTCCATCAGGCATGATCAAGGTCAAGAGCAACCCCATTCCTCGCTAAAAAAATAAAAAAAATAAGCAGTAGATAATTTGCACTGAAAAGGGATTAATATAGGTACTGCTATGATCTATTTTAGCTCTATCGATACGAGTATATTTAGTTTGAGGTGACATTACTAATATTATCTCTTTTATTTTTAGCACAACACGACTGACACGTTTTACACGTTATATTTTTCCAACAAGACACAAGGCAGAACATTGTTTTGTTTTTTCATGTCACATAGCATTTATATTTTTTATGTTGAAAAAGAGTTCCGATTCTACGAATTTTCAAGCAACATTCGCATCTCACTCGCGAACTGTCAAAAATGTATGAAAATTAAGGCTTTTTTGACAGTTTGGGATTGACATGCGAATGCAAACGTTGTTAAAAAATTAGAAGAAACGGCCCTGAGTTCTTAACCTACACTTGATGCTATGCAACCTTCAGTAACGACTTTCAAACATCTTGTGGGAAATAGGTCGCAGGAGGAAAGAATAGACGTCTGCACTGTTCGACGGTCGGATTTATTGTAACAGAAAACATTTGAATTACCGACATCATCGAATGATCGAATGAGTGAATGAATCGACTGATATAAACGAGTGATTGAATCGAGTTAGTATTTTAATCTGTTAACAATGGGATTTTTGTAATATTCCAACACATCTCATCATGCTATGCTGCCTATCTGATATCCACAACCAAGTGACTTAGTAACTCGGTACACCTTAGGAAGACTGGTGTCCGATATCCTGTCTCCTGAATACCCAACTGTGGGGAAGAGTACAGCTTGGCAAAAAAGAGTTTGGAAAAAATGAGGGCGCCACTATCTCTTTTAACGCACCATAATATGGGAAATCAGTAAGAGAATTTAATCAAATCGTTAAAAATAAATGTGGAACAATAAACGTTACTCAAAATCTAACACTTCTCGGCAAAGTAGTGTCGACATCATAGGTTTCCATTTAGTAAAATATTTAGTTCCACTTGTCACCACATCAGACTCTTTTTTGCCAAGCTGTACTTGCAAACGCACGAGTACTTACACAATACTTTAACAACTGCGTTTACATGGAAGAGGATTCACAGGACTACCTACAATGTAGGTTACATAAGTTAATTTTAGAGGGTTTTATTGATCCTTTTGTCGCTGTGACCCAAGTGTAACGTTCAACCTAAGCTGGCTACTGCAATGTATACGAGCGCAGCGATGCGCGCAGAGACGCGCTAGTGATGTGCGCGTGCTTACTATATTTTAGTTTTGGTATTCCAACACCAACTCGTAACGACTTTCAAAAATCTGAAAACGACACCGGAACCAATGGTTTCACATGCTTTCTGAGTTCTTACGGTGGTCACCTATCCATGGCTAGACCTCGACAAGCGTTGCATAACCTTGAAGATTGACTCGAGCGAAGATAAGCCATGAGCTTTCCAGCGACTAAAAATGTTCGCCTTTGTGCACAAGTTTCGTGTGCCTTAGTAAGAATTGCCACGGGCCGTCAATTTTATATTATTTTAAATGTAAATGATGACGTTCAAAAGTGCCGTTTCATGGCCTAATTGAAATAAACGTTTTGACTTTGACTTTGTAGGGTTTATGTAAGAAGAAAAATGTTTCCAGAAACTTCTAGTAAGGTCAAACCTTCCATAAAAGTTGCCTCGTAGTTTCAAATTTTTTTTCATAGTATTTCTTATTAAAAAAAAAAATCCTTTTCGAAAGACTCACCGCGGCCCTGGAACGCAAAGGGCACTACGAGGAGCACGGGTGGGTTTTAGTCAATAAGAGTCTGACACTTCCTTCCGCTCCGCCCAGAGCGAAAGGAGTCATTTGATGATATCCCATCCAAAAAAAAAGCCAATAATGAATTAGTTCCCGCCAGCGGCTTCACCCGCGTAAATGTCGGAATATTCGAAAACAAAAAACTAGCCTTCCTAGAGCTTCCTTTCATTTTTAATTTAATTTAATTTAATATTTATTATTTGTTGTTATAGCGGCAATTAAATATAATACATACAAGCTCTGTAAAAATTTCGACTGCCCACCTATTACGGTTCTTGAGATACAGCCCGCTCACAGACAGACGGACGGACGAACAGCGGAGGCTTTTTTTAAGGATGGGAAATCATCAAATGACTCTTTCCGCTTTGTGCGAAGTGGAAGGGAGTGTCAGACTCTTACTGACTAAAAACCCATTCGTGTTCCTCCTTATTCCCTTTGCGATCCATGGCCGTGGAGACTTTTCCGAACAAATTCCGCAATAATAAGTTCCGTTGGTTATCCTCCAGGTACGGAACCCTAAAAAGCATCAAAATCAAAAATCAAAATCGAAATCAAAAGTCATTTATTCAAATTAGGCTCAGAGCCAGCACTTGTTGAACGTCAAATTTTACATAAAGACAGTCCCCCAAAACGCCCACTCGTCACCACTTCCTAGTGTTTTAGCTGGGAAGAAGAAATGGCGCAACAAACTCCCCAGCAACACATCAAAAGAGTTTTTACCCTGATGACGTCGTACCAACCTAATAAAAACATCTGACGTAGCTAATGTCTCGTCCCAAGTTGGCAACCTTGCCGAGACATCTGAAGGCTGTCAATCGATTCCCACAGCGTTTATTGGCTCGTTAACGGTTTTATATTTTGGGCAAGTAAAGTGCTGATTTGGTACTCTTGTAAAAGAGTATCAAATCAGCACTTTACTTGCCTTTTATTTTTTGTTGGGTATACTCTGGACATTTGCGACACCTAATTTGGCTATGACGACATTGTTTTATTATTATTTATGGAATGCGTTGACAGTTGTCAATGGAGATTTGTGATGCAACTCATGTTTTTCCCTTCTTCGTTTGATGTTGTTTCTCTTGTTGGATTATAGTAACAGGGGTTGCTATAGTAAATAGGGTGCCATCTGCACCTAGAGCAAAAGGCTTCCTTTCCACAATTAAATTCTTAATTATGCGCACAGCCTAAGCCTGACGTAATGTAAATCTCAACATTGGCAGGCTTTCTACAAGATGAATCAATGAGTTGGATGCTAGACGCACAGTGCTTGTCGATACTACGACACTAAGGGAAGGCTTATGTCTAGCTGTGGACGTCTTGCAGCTGAAATGTAATAGTGACAGCCTAAGTGTGGAACCTTTTACCAGCCTCTATGTTTCCCTGCCCTTCAAACCAAGACTGAACCGGCTTTTTTTGTGCCCTCTTTTTCCATCGTAGACCTCATTCATCGTTTTCATCAGGCGTGATCGAGGTCAAGAGATCATTATTAGAATGAGTAATAGATTCAAGCCAATAGTGAAATGATGCTTATAATCTTGTTAGCCTTCAACTATTGCCAGGGATCATTTATTTATTTATTTATTTATTTAAACTCTATGTACAATAGCGGTACATGGGCGGGCTTAATGCAACAAGGCATTCTCTACCAGTCAACCTTTGGCTAACTTGATTTAAGTGTCTACTAGTTGTAGCCCATGCCAACTTTTAGATTACCACGGGGCTTTATAATTATCAGCTAGTAAAAGTGGATACATTTAAAGATATAATAAAAGTTTGGTGATTCTGATGCTTCTGATTTAGCGTATGCAAACCAAGTTTAATTAAAATCGGTTCATTCATTTCGACAAATAAGGATTTGAAAGTTTGTATGAAATGCCGTACGGCGTAAAAGCTCTCAAAGCAAACGTTTGGATGGCCCTATCTGTATTTTTTTAAATTTATTGTCTGATTTTTGATTCTATGATTAAAGATATGATCAATTTTTTATCAACAACTCCAACCATAACAACAACGATTCCTTATTATGTCGCAAATAATTCCCATTTGAGTAAAAATAAATAAAGCAAAAAACTCCATCGTACAAAAATCAAATTCTACTGCAACAAAATGCCAAGACCCTCAAATATTTGGCACCGGCCACCAATGATACGTCGGCAAGCAATCAATCGGGTCTCACAGTTTACAGCATCGTTAAACCTTCCGCAGCGACGCTTCTGGGTCAAATAATGATCTAGGTGATAAAAACGGCATTTGGAAGTAATTCTCACTTTGTTTTGGGTTCGAGAAATGTATCGTTTTATGGGTAATTTTCATTCTCATGGGTCATACTTGCCCACTGATACTAATGCTCAATTTGAAGAAAATTTTTACCATCATGGATCCATCGGTTGTATTTTTTATGAAATTGGTATTATCATTATGGTTTGATCCAAGCTTATGGCTATTACGGGTCCAGAGTGAGGAAGTTCCTCACAATACATGACACGTGAGAAAGAATGAGTGTCGTGTTCATCATTACCTACCTAGACTAGACAAGACCAGATTATTTTCATAGCTAGAAAAGGAATCTGGTTTAGCCTACCATACACAATACCCGTATGGTCGGTAGAAAAGTTTCCACAAGGGGAAACTATTTCAACAGAGCTTGTGGGGCTGTTTCGCAAACCTCTTGACGAATAAAACAACTGTAAAACTCTACAGTTCGTGTGTGTGTGTGCTGGTTATTGTTTTTGTTGTCACTGTCAGTCAGCATCAGACGTCATGCCGTAGACCACTGTGCTGAACTGTACGTTCTGTTTTGACTGTGGTGTGACCAGAGACTAGTTGTAGTAAATGTCCGGTACTGACATAGTTGAACAATGGAACAAGTTTTGTTTTATTTTTAGTGAATAAGTTATTTTCTTTTAATTATGTGTATTTGTGCGGTATCTCTGGCAGAAAAATGTGTTTGTTTTCTTTCCTTCTACTGTATGTGTGTCGGTGACTGTTGTGTCTGTCAATCTGCATAGCTATTTGATCGGCTTCTAGTCTAATCGGATGCAACTGACCCTTGCAAAATAAAGTGATATTCTATCTAACCTGAACTGTATGTTTAAACTGGCGGCTCAGATTTCGGCAAGTTCGATCATTTCCTAGCTGCCCAATTAATTTCATTTATAGTTAGCTGTTGTAATTAGGTGGCCGAATAGTATAGAGACAATAACGGCTGATTGGTAGGTTCGATATCCGTGAAGCCAAAATAAATCAGTCATTCAAAAGAATATTCAGTGTCTTAGGTCCAAAATAAAACTTACGATACTACAGAAAGTCTTTAATTCTTTCATTTACTGACAGATTATATATAGCTTAGATATCTAGAATCATGAAACTTTGCACGACAGCTACTGAATGATAAAGGAGATATTTAAAATTCATTCAATAAAGGGGTTCAAGTTAAATACGGGGTGAAATTTTAATGGCAGTTTGTTATTCTCTCGACGGGGAATCCCTTCTTTTCTTATGAATGTCCTATTGCAGGTCAACCTATGAATTGGTGGCCATAATAAAAATCAAAGCCAGGGCTACAAAAAGTGACCACACGCTGAGGGTACCCCTTGTGGCGTACGTACCTAGGCATAGGGCGGTGAATCCCAACAGGCACACAACTCATGATTTATGCTAACACAATGATCTTTTCAATAGCTTAAACGAGATTTGACACACAACAATTCATCTTTCACAATTTTATAAGAAACAACTCTTTTTAAATCTAAGACTTCCTGTTGTTACAATAGATTCAGTTAGATATCAGATTTTCTATTCAATCCCCGTTCTTCATTATGTACTTTAGACAGGTTTTAAGAGATACTCCTGCAGAGTTCATCATCGACATTTTATAGGGATGACAGGTGACAGGCTAACAATGAAAAATTAATCAAAGGCAGCTCTATTTTATGAAAAGGATCTTAGTCAATAGTCAACGTAAACCATTCAAGTTTTAATAGCAAAATTGATGCTATTATTTAGTAAATAAATTACCAATTAGCGTCTTTTATACAACGTGTAACAGAATAAACGCAATACCTGGGGCTCGATTCTGCTATTGCAATCGTGTCTCAATGACCGGTCAGTGATCGAATATTTGACAACTTTGACAGTTTTTGTATGGGAAATGTGTCAAAAGTTTGACGTTATACGTCAAAAATCGATCATTGACCGGTCATTGAGACACGATTGCAATAGCAGAATCGACCCCCTGAAAAGGGGTCAATGTACTCATCATTATGAACAACTTTCATTAGAGGACCCAGGGTGAATCGCGACAATAAAATCGACTGCCCCATACAATTATGAAAAATTCTTTTTGGGAACTATATTTTTTGTCACCAAAATTTATATTTGTCATCAAGTTGTATCGCCTAATAAATAGATCTATCGCCACGAAATATTTTCGTTCTCAGATAAACAAAGAGTGTTCCCAGGTATGAATTACCAAATTATTGTTAATATAATGTGTAAAATATGAGATGGATTACCAATAAAATTTTAGTGCATTACATGAATATAAACTTCGTTCTTATAATAATAGTTTTATTACTTAAATAATAGCTTGGTGCTCAGAATGGTAGATCTGTCACCAAATATTAATATTCGAACATAGGGCACAGGGAGCTTAGGGCACCCCGAATCGGACAGGTTAGGTTAGAAGGGGATGGCGGGGTCAAGTGAGCGAGCGTAGCGAGCGAACAGACCCCGCCATCACCTTCGTGGTTATTTTTTTTAATCCACCCAGTAATATGGTTTACTTCCCGTTTTATAATAAATCCCAACCTATTTATTTGATACTTGATAATATATCCCGACGATTACATGTGATTTATTATGGAATTGCTTTATACAAATATTTGGCAACTACATTTTGGTGACAGATCCACTATTTTGAGGACAAACCCTATTATTAAAGAAATTCAAAACGAATAAAATTGGCGATAGCTTAAATCATACCCATTATTTTTAGGGTTCCTTACCCAAAGGGTAAGAACGGGACCCTATTACTAAGACTCCGCTGTCCAGACAGGTGGACAGCGGAGTCTTAGTTATAGGGTCCCGTTTTTCTGTCTGTCCGTCTGTCTGTCTGTCACCAGGCTGTATCTCATGAACCGTGATAGCACCGTACAGTTGAAATTTTCACAGATAATGTATTTCGGTTGCCGCTATAACAACAACAAAAACAGAATAATTGGGGCTCCTATAATGTGATTTTTTTGCCGGTTTTTAAAGATAATGGTATGGAACCCTTCGTACGCGAGTCCGACTCGCACTTGGCCGGTATTTTTTTCATGATCAGCTGAACGATGATGTCCACTGCTGGACGTCCTCAAACAGGTCTCTGGGTCAACGTATCAACTGCTCCTATGCGTCTCGTATTGTTTCTGCATAAAACAAAGAATTTGACGGCACGGTTGGCGCTGTGGTTGAGCGATTGACCGCTGCGTTGCGTGTCACGGGTTTGATTCACGCACGTAACAAATATTTGTATGCCAACAGATAGTTGTTCCTGGTCTTTGTGTATGCGAGATTATATTATTATGGTTGTAGGTAAACGCACCCACGATACAGGATAAATTCCCAGTGTGGGGCAAAGTTTTTCTAAAACCAAAAAAAAATGAAAAAAAAAGTTGGTGGTTGGTATTTAAACGTTAAATAGCAACTTTTTCATTTAGCCAAACGACGGATACTAGGACAAAAGCATCGCCACATCAACTGGTGTTGAGACAATCCAAATTATTCCCGCGACTTTCAGCAGGTCATCGGTTCACCTAGTAGAAGTTTATCCGTTCTGCGAGCAATCTATTTGGGATTCTGTTTTGTTGGTCCTTTAAACATGTTATTTACTTTCCATTAACGTATTGTGAAGATGAATTGAAGAAGATCTTCACTTATTTTATTATGTCTACGGAAAAACCCAGTTTTATATCTCAGATATCGTCTTCCACTTCACTGGTAACTAAAAGTTTTATAAGTACTCCTAAATTAGATTCGACGAACAAAATATCATTAAAATTGCTGATAAAACATCCCAATTATAACCTTTCCGAAAATATTTTAAGAGGATTTTCAAGAAATTATTTTTGGGCCCCTACTCAGACAGAACTCAAAATTCATTCATGGAGAATCATCGAAATCGAGTGATGATCATAAATCAACCTTAAACATTTTACTGAAGGTTCGAAATAGCTTGCTAACTAAAATCGTTTAGGTACAGTCTAATATTTTATTTCAAATGGAATTTATACATTTGTTAATAAAGGAAATTCTTCAGGAAAGTTAGGGAAAGCAATAAAATAATGTTAAATGAACTTTTATCTAAGTGCTTTTCTTGTTAAGTCGGTTAGGTATTGGTTACCTAAAACAGAAAGAAACTCTACTTTATTTCTGCATTAGAAAGTATTGTGTTGGACGAGATTATTCTTGGATAAAATTAGGAATGATTGAAATCAACAGTAAAGGAAACACCCGTTTTTGGATACATTTACAAACAAAACTTCTGAATCTGTTAGCTATAAACATGCACTCTAAGAAATTATACAAGTAAGTTTAAATACGGAGTTTGTGAAAAAATAAAGATTGACACACTAGCGATCCTACACCTAAGAGTTCGTTTTTATCGGAACACGGAAAAAAAAACAAAATACAATTCTTCAAAAAGGTGAATTTTTTTAAGTAATTCAGACTATCGTTAAATTCTTATGAAAGTCGTTGAAAAACCAGACTAAAGATGATCAAAAACAGATCAATATCACAAAGGAAAAGTGAATTGCATGCAGCAAGCTTCGTCAAATGCATGCTTTGTCATCGGAATTTCCCGAGCGTTTCTGACCCAATTTCGAGCAGTACAAAACAGAATGATTTATGTAAGTTTTAGAAGTAGGCGGAGTTTATTGCCAGAACTCCTGAAGTGATTTACTGGAACTGAATTTAAATCTTTTGACAGTAAATAATGAAGACTGCCTTTATGGACAGCCATTCAAAGCAGAGATTCATGAGTGGTAAAAGTATGGGACGCTATAGGATATCAATCACCAAGATTTTTCTCTGGTGGTAAAATTGGTCCATGACTTTTCAAAATTAATAAAGTTCTTAATTAGTCCAAAAGCTCTAGAAAAGTGAAATTCTGACAGTATAGGGAAAGCAATTGTCATAACGTCAAAAATATAGGGTGTCCCAAAATTAACGCAAGATTTGATTTTGCCGCCATTTGTGCAGTAAAGTGTTGGCAACCGCAAAAATATAACATTTTGTAAAATATAGCATTCAAAATGGAGTACCACTCGAGAGAGCAGCGGTTTTATAGAAACAATATTTAAAAAAAAAAACATTAATTTTGGTGGTCAAAGTTCAGAAAATCTACCGTTTCAGATCATGTGATTTAACTCCAAAATATGATTTATTTTTTTGGAAATCTTTGAAATCAAAAGTCTTTGCAAACAAGCCCACGACCACCAGTGCAATGCTGAATCAATGATAAACCCACCTTTATGCAAAATGGTAATGGAAAATTTCGATAAAATAGTGAGTATGTATGCTAAGCCATGGAGACTCGGCCAAGAGACGGGAAATAAAGCGACGGCAAAAAACGCGAGGTGTCGCGGCTGCGCTCCGCGCCCCAAAGACTGCGGCTGTAGGTAACTTAATAAAAAAATAACAATTTCAGATTAAGGATAAATTATGTTTTGTAGTTAAATCAAATCTTGCGTTAATTTTGGGACACCCTTTATATGGGACTAACAAACTGTTGAAATGTCACGTGACCATAATATTTTGGCATTTCGAAAATCGCATTCGCTGATGGAATGGCACTTTGTCAAGAGCCTCAGAGCAAGCAATTTTTTTTATTTATTTAAACTTTATGTACAATAGTGGTACATAGGCGGACTTAATGCAAGAAGGCAAAGGTTGAATGGTAGAGAATTCTACCAGTCAACCTTTGGGTTAAGAAGACTACACTGTGGTAGGTGAATAACAAATAAATAAGATTCAAAATAGAAATTAGTTTTGGAAATAATAAACAAATAATAATTATACAGGGTTATTTGTAAAACACCAACAACCTTTCAGTGGGTGAAAGTACTCATGATTATAAACAACTTTTACTACAGCACCAACCCTGAAATGTCAAAAAATAAATCAGCTGTTTCATACAAAATCCAATGTTCACCCGATGAAAATGTATGAAACAGTAGATTTTTTTTTCGATTTTTCAGGGCATTTCTCATAACAAAAGTTGTTTATAATCATGAGTACTTTCGCCCACTGAAAAGTTGTTGGTGTTTTACAAATAACCCTGTATAATATTACTAATAAAATACATATTTATACTAAAATATTATATTTTTTTAATTTTTCGAAACAAAAGCATACAGTCTATTTCAAAGTCAGCTAATTTATTTCAAATAGCTAAACCATTAAAAGGCACTTTTGAACGTCAAATTTACAGTTTGAAAATATTACGTACCTACCTACGCGCGCCAATATGCTTTTGTCCAGGAAAATTGAAAACTATAGGTAATGCAGCTTTCTATCGCTCTGCCTCGCTTATACCTAGTATAGGGTACGTTCCAATCAAACTGGAAATAGTTTAGCATCAGTATTTTAAATTGTGCAAATACTTATCTGTCCTCCACAAGCCAATAACAAGACACCCCTTGGTAAGACTGCTGTCAGATTCTTTCTCCTGGCATCTGAATACTTAATACAAATATCAAAGATCTAGGCATAGTAGTACCTATGTCATTATGCTCGAAGCTTTTAGGTACCTACTCAATTGACAAAGTTCAGCCATTTTAAATGAAACAGTCTCAGCATATTGAAACAGGGGTGATAATAAAAGTGCAAGAGCTCTCATCACCCATAAAATTGTGTTTGATGTTTGACGATCCTTTAATTTTGAACGGGGCCGCTAAAATGTTGCTTGACTTCACGGGCTTATTGAGTATTTTATGGGAGAAGTCGTCAACTGTGTTCGTGACCATCGGTTTATTCTAAGAAAATGTAGTTCTAGATAAACTTGAATTAAAATCAAGATTGTATTTTCCAATGAGAGATTGAGGTAGAAAAACTCATTTTCAAGTGAAAAAAGGGGTACCTAGTTTTGAGTTGAGTTAGGTAATCAGTAACATCAGTAGCAGCAGGCGCACCGGGCGTCGGAGGAGGGCATACGCTGCCCTCCTTCTGCCCCCCTAACTGGGTCCAGGGGCGGCGGACTTGGGGATGTCCGTTGCCCCCCATTCATCCGGACCCGAGGTGGCGGCGCGTGGTGTTCCCGTGCGCCCCTCTGACGTCGCGGGGGGAGTTAAACACCTCACTCCCCCCGCTTACGAGATGTGGCCCGCAGAGGCGGGCCGGCACCAGCCGGGGATTACGGAAGTCGCATACGTTCCTGCGATCCCCGGCGTAGGTGGAAGATGGAACACCGGGGTGGTTTTAGTAAGTAAGAGTCTGACAGACCCCTCCGCCCGCCCCAGGGCGGAGGACATCCATGAGGATTTCCCCCCGTAAAAAAAAAAAAAAAAAGGTAATCAGTAACAAATGCTTGTACGGACCGGACAGTGGATAGGACTTCTTTGTTCATAATACAATCTCAGACATTAATCTGTGTGGTTTAAATATATTGCAGACCTTTGACTTCATAAACTAGACTAAACTTTATTCCAATTACCACTACAGTTTGATCATTTAAATTATTTGGTAAAAATCTATAACCTAACTGTCGCTACATAAAACATTTAAAAAGCGTCATTTTAACGCTGCGAAATGTGTTCAACGTTATTTAATTTTACTAAACGAGGTAATTTTATTGACCCCAATTTTAGTATTCCCCACTTTAGCGATGAAATTATAAATGATGCTGTTACCTATAAAAACGAAGGCCAAATAAAATTTATTTACGAATAATCGTCATCAGTCATTACGGAAGGATTTTACACTTATAATATCAGGTACCTATAATAAAGTATTCTGCTGCATACAGTTAGACTGAAATCAAACCCCGACACAGTTGGGAATAAGCTTCACAGACAAGGACAACGCATAAATAACCTTTTCATTATAAGCTGCTAAATAATCACATTAAAAAAACTTAAAAAATATATTTTTAAGTGTTTTTCGGGCATTTCAAAAGGTTCGAAACTTCTAAGAAAAGCCATCTGTCTAACACGTCAAGTATCCGGCATTAGTAATCAAACGCCTACAGAGCACTGAGAAAACTTCGGGCCTCGGTTGATAGAAACGGTATTGTCATAACCTTTTGAAATTATCTTCCATCCAAACCAAGCTTTTCAGTAAGTTTAACCGTTTCATTATCATCATTTCAGCTGTATAACATCCTCTGCTAGACATATTTTTTCATAATTGTAAAAAGAATGGAGTAGTGTGTAAAAATTTTTTTCCTTATAATACTGAACCGATTCAGTTGAAATTTACTATTCCCTCCCCTTTATCTCAAAAACACCCTGTCGTTTAAAGAAAAACCCTACCTTAAGAAGTTTATGGATTAAAATTAAATTCACAGCACAAAACCTTTGTACGCTAGTCCCAGTCGCATTTAGCCGGTTTTTTACAAATACAAAGTAGCGATGTCAGTTTAATCAGATAGAGTACCTAGCAATATCATCAGAATCTCTAGTTGCTTTCAATGTTTCATTCCATGCTCTATGTACGAAGCCAATTTCAAAATGCCGTGGGTGTCACAGTCTAATTAAGTACTCAGCATTCTAACCACGCAGTTATTAGCAACTAACTATAAGAAAGCTAACAAAACAAACTTGAATATTCTTCGAACATACTGCAGTTAAGGCTGTGTTATATGTGTTGAACTGAACTTGGCTCAAAACACAAACATGACGGCTTTGTTACAAGCTTTGTGGAATTAGAGCAGAAGTGTTACTGCACATGACATTGTGTTCATTGAAAATATATATAATAAGGAATCAACAAAGAAATGCAGGTATCACAAAATATTTTTCTTAAGAGCGTTTACATCGTACGGCATTTCATACAAACTTTCAAGTCCTTATTTTAAATGTTCTCAACTAACTTTTTAGACCTAGTTGGATGACGTATGCATACTAAGTTTCAATAAAATCGGTTCATTCATTTCGAAATATAATGACTTCAAAGTTTGTATGAAAAGACGTACGGTGTAAACGCTTTTAGTGAAGTTTCTCTCATTGGGCCTCTATTTGATCCTGAAAAACGATCATTTGATCGATACAGTAGTATTTGACCAAATGCCAAAGCTGTACAAATACAGCAGTGGTTTGAGTCATAACTCAAAGACGATACAGGCATACAGGCACCTTTGGGATGAATCTCAACTGAATTAAATTGATTCTACTTAAGTATGTACCTATTGATAGTGGATGATTTTTTTATTGAGAAATGGGCTTGCTCTTGACCTAGATCACGCCTGATTGCTATCAACTACATCTTCATCTGCTTTGACTTTCCCAAATTGTTTTTTTTTTATATGTATTGGTTTCGGCTTCCAGCAAAGCCAGATATATTATGTAGTTGAATAGTGAATAGTTCATTTTACATAAAACGTCTGCTTATCGGACTTCCACAACCCAGTAATATTGATAATACGGTACCCCTTGGCAAGATTAGTGTCACATTTTATGGCTTCCGACCATCCGTAATGAATTATTTCATCAGTAATATTTATTTATTTATTTATAGTAAATTAAAACGGCACAGGTCCAATTACATTAATGAACATAGAATTATAAAATTAAAATAAAATAAGCATTCCAATAACAAACAGTACAAAAATTAAATTCTAGTAGATTCAATTCGTGGATATAATTATTAATAATTATTTGAGTAAATGGTACATTAATACTATACTTTTGAAAAGCATATAATTTAAAACAACATATTATTAAAACTGGGCCTACTGCCAAGCTTATCTATTCTGTGACATATTTTCTGAGAACAGCATGTAAGGAAACCAAAGTTGTCTTGTATTTTAGTAAGCATCTAGTTTCAGTTGAAGCGTAATAATACAAAGGACAAGGCCATTTATAAGACGATACCATACAAAATGTTAACCCAGTTGTTCACTAAGTTGTTAGGCTACTGGGTTTTAAGTGACCGAGTTCTAGAGCCAAACTGAGATTTTTAGTGATAGAGAACGTGCAGGAACTGTTATGTGGCAGCACAGAAATGTCATTGTCAAGTATATTTTAATTGTAAGTTTCGAAATTGCAACGCTGGATGGCACAGTCATTGCTTTTTGCTCGATATTGATAACGGCAACAGGCAGACGCATAAAATATTCACAGAATATTTAGTTTTATGCAACGTGTAACAAAATAAACGCAACACTTCTTAAGGGGTCATTGTACTCATCATTATGAACAACTTTTACTATGGGCCCATCTGCATCCGATTGAGACCATCCGCTGCCCCAGCGAAAAACAAAGAACTGACATTTTTTTCTCAAGTAGTAAAAATTGTTCAAAATGATGAGTACAATGACCCCTTAAGAGGTGTTGCGGTATTCTGTTTCACGTTGTCTGCATACAATTTTTAAATCAATCAAATTTTTTGGTCGAGTTGCGTACTTGTGGCGAAGAGATTGCGCATATTGTCTTAATAAATTGTTTACGTAATTTTCTATACAGACACAGCGGCCCTACCATGACGTGTTATTGCGTGAGTCGTTCTATTGAGAAGGAGGGATGGAGCTATATAGGGTGTATAGCTCCATCCCTCCTTCTCGCTCGAACGACTCACGCTTTAACACGTCATGGTAGGGCCGCAGACCGTGGATCAACTGTTTAGTCGAGCGTAATTTGCGCTCCAATACATTAAGCTGTTGTGGTCGATAGTTGCGCAACTGATTATTCAAAATTCGATCGAGGATATGCGGATCTCCATTGTTCTCAATATATACTTACTTTTGACATACAATTAAACAATTGTTTCACTAACGGTATTTTATTATGAATCCGTGATGATATACTAAAAACAAATGAATTCGCCTCGGAACTATGCAGAATGAAAGTAATAGATAGAAAGATAATAATAATAACATTGTCTAAGTAAGTAGAAGAAAAAAATAATAACTCGTCTAACCAATCTGCACCGTTTTGAATTAAAAGCTCTAATTCGCATGAAAGAGCTTTTATTGAAGTCGTATAACACACACGGCTAAGTAAAAAGTTTTATACTAACTAAATAGACCAAAATCTGAAAAACAGTAAACAAAACAACACTTGTTGGTGGATAGGACAGTTTTGTTTATTTTTTCTCCACTTTCACACAAAAATACCAGACATTTACGTACGAAAATATGTCAACATTTTTCGCAAACCAATTCCTTGTGTTTTGGTACTATCAAGAACAACACGCTTTTATGAATACAAAATGGCCTCGCTCCTAGCGAGTTAGTTCAAAACGTTTACGTTACGCTTTGAGCATTATGTACGAGTGTAACATTTTGCACTTAACTGTACATGCGACTGTTTCGTAATATCTGTGAATCAGAGCCGTTGCGATTTGTTTGTACTTTTTATAGATGAGGAATTATTTGAAAATATAAGATTAGAAAAAGGTCTACGAGCGTAGCGCTTTGTAGCCTGCATGACTACGGCGTAGACAACGTAGCAAGGAAAAAGTTACTTGCAAAACTAGGTTTTCTACATGTTTATTATGATAGTAACATTGCTGTGTTAAAAGTTTGTAATCCAAAAGTCAGTGAAAAAAATACAGTTTGACAAACCTTTTCCAAGGCAGAAAGTTTTTTGCTATGGTAGGCACTAGATAAATGTGCAATAACGGTCATTGACCCACAAACATTTATTGAATTTCATAATATCAAAAATAGAAATAAAGTCATAATCATAATCCTGAATCGACTTCTATCGTGATCTTTTACGTTCTATAATAATAACCACGGTTCATAATTTTATTAATCATGTATCTACAAAGGGATATTAGGGAAAGGTCAATGTACTTTATTGCAATTTAATATGCGTCACTTCATTCTCACTCTTAGAGGTTACTGAGTTTGAGTCGGTATTTATTCATCAGAAGAGATTGTCTGTAAGAAAATGCCGGAACAATCAAGTTAGTAAACTATGACTCTTGAAAGATTAACTCTAGTGCAAAGAATGTTTATTAAAAACATGCTTATGCAGCTTCGTTCACTTGAATATCAAAATTTTCTGTGGAAGCGTACTACCGGGATGAAAAAGAAAGAAAGAAGTTTGTTTGCGCTAGGTATGGCGCTTGGCATAAAAATTACGAAAATGGAAAAGCAGTAAAAAATGCATCACAACCGCGCAAATCGGCCATCGCCCAGCACAATTCTAGGGTCTCGTGTGCGGGTCGCGGAATATGTTTCAAAGAGTTACCGCGGCCCTGGAAAGTAAAACGCACTAGGAGGAGCATGGGTGGGTTTTAGTCAGTTAAATTCTGACACTCCCTGCCGCTCCACCCAGAGTGGAAGGGGTCATTTGATGATTTCCCATCCTTAAAAATAAAGGTGCGAACCAAGCCACAGTACTGGTTTTCAACGAGTGGCGTTGATTTAGACCGTTGACCGGTTGACTTAGACCGGAGCAGTATAAAAATCTATTAAAATACAAACTTTTAATACCTAAATATTTTAAGTCAAAAAACAGACCAAATCAAAAAGAGTCAAAATCCTGAATCGCGATATCAGAGTTTACCATGCGATTCGAACAAACACAACAGCCCGAATATCAACTATCGGGCAGTTGCCCACCGGATACAACAACCGTCCGGTCGAAGGATCCTCCCTTTGCAATGGAGGTTTGTGGGACTTTGAAAGCAAATAAAATATTACATTCTAAAGCCGGTGTCTCCTTCAATCTGTTTCTTTACTTTCTTCTTTTGAAACACGCAATTAATTTTAAATCTGAGTGCAAATAAAATTCTACTAATTTTTGTCGCAATCTTTCAAAAATGTATGGAAATTGAGGTTTTTTTGCTAGATTGCGACTGAGATACGAAGGCGAACGTTGTTTTTAAAAAAAGTAGAATTGGCGTGAGTTGTCCGAGCGAGAAGGAGGGATGGAGCTATATAGGGTGTATAGCTCCATCCCTTCTTCTCGCTCGAACGACTCACGCTATAACACGTCATGGTAGGGACCCTGATCATCACTAATAGAAAGAGTGATTAGAAGATGAAGGTGTTTGACTTTAACATAATACACAAATGTTTGTGTAGTCAAACACCTAACTGCTCCTACCTGCCTAGTCAAACCTTATAATGTCTTAGTCAAAGTCGAAACGAATATCGCTTTTAGAAAAAAAGAAGAAGACTTTATCGGCGCCAAGCAAACTTTTCTACCTTTGACTATCGAATTTTTGGTTAATCCTAGGAGATACTAATTTGGACGCCTAAACTCAATTTGATAAATTCGGGGTTTCACCAGTCAGACTTAAATTATTGAATTATGAGGTATATCAGGAGCCATCGATAAACGAGTCATTTAACAAAGCTGGGGTGGGTCGCTTGTATAGGACTATAAGTGAATAAAGAAAGCTACTTACAGAGCGAGTGATAACTAAATAAATATTGGAATCACTGCGAAAAGACTCAAAGAATTTATTTTCATAAAATAAATACTGTCAATACTAAGATTTATTGCGGTACTGATATTTCTCATAAATTTTGTTTTGTAGACATAACGTAAGAAACGTAAACGCCCAGAAAGACCACTAAAAGCGATTGGTTTACTTTTAAATTTAGATCAACTCGCCAAACATTTTCTCAACTACGCTGGGGCCGACCCCAGCTTATTTGAGAAACTAACCAAATGCAACTGAGTACCTATCCACAACCCAGTAAATTCATAATACGATACCCCTAAGCAAGAAAGGTGTTATAAATTCTGGCTTCTGAATACCTGTAACGACTGTCAAAAATCTACATATGACAGCCGGGACCAACAGCTATAGGTACAAGGTGGAGACGACGATATGACAATAAATCAATTCACTGGCAATACTAGTTGATACGAATATGTTGTCTTTTATTACAGATTTGATGTCACGAATATCGAATATTTCGTTAGAATTGTTGTCACTATCCTTGACTAGTTTGAGATTTATGTAATTGGAAAGTTTATTTTTAATTTCGGTGACAGGATTTATAACAGTTTCAAAATATTCTTGTGAACCAGTATTGCCTAAGTTTTCATTTACGGTCGTATCGATGTCTCCACATTGTATATGCTTTACAAGGAAAGGAGAAATTTCATACTTATGCATATTCATAACTTTTAATATTGGATGAATGAGATTAAAGTGAGTGCTAATGTGACGGGTGAATACAATTTTAGTCGCGGGATTGCGCCCAGTTTTTTCTGAATGAATTGCATGTGTTTTTGTCACACTCGTAAAATGTAGAATATGAACTATACAGACCGCTGTAGACACCATTATATTATCCGTTGACAAAAAGTGAGCACCAAAGACATTAGAGATATTTTGGTTTGCCACAATTCGTAATGAAGTGGGATAAGTACAGGAAGGTTTTATACGGGAACCCAAACAAAAAATGTCATCGTCGCTGCCGATTGCTTCCCTTGGTACTTCTGATTCTTCCCTAGGATGTATTCAAACGGCGGTAAATATTTGCTGCTCATAAACGATGTAATGGTAAACGAGATATTTATTCGCATTCCTGTCAAATGTTCGGATGTTAAAATAACATCGTTTTTATGGAGGGGCAAATAGAGTGTCAAAGATGGTCTTATTTGCAAAGTTATATTTACAAGGGCTTTAGAAGCGATAAAGATGCGTTCTATAACCGCGTTACATTTACAATGGTACCAACTCAAAAACTGACAATCAGTATAGTTATGTCGCCAGGCTTAATTGAACAGCTACGCATATGACTTGGTTCAACACCGTTTAAAAATGACTTGCCTAGCCAAGTAGCACATTTAAGCTCTCATAACTAGACCAATAAATTGTACGGAGAAGTTGTTTTTTCGTGATTTCAGGGTTTTTTTTTGGATGGGAAATCATCAAATGACTCGTCCCGCTCTGAGCGGAGCGGAAGGGAGTGTCAGACTCTTACTGACTAAAACCCATACATGCTCCTCGTAGTGCCCTTTGCTTTCCAGGGCCGCGGTAACTCTTTCGAACAAAATCCGTAAAATTTCAGGGTTGTTCCCGTAGTGAAAGTTGTTCATTTCCATGAGCACTTCATCCTCTGAACAATCAAAAATCAACTAATGAAAGATCACTTTCCACATTGCTCGCAAAACAGATAGTCGATGGGGCCGAAAGGTTCTGTAGTAGTGATCACGTAATATAAGACCGAGCGTTAGTAGGCATCCCACAAGGTGGTCCGATGACCTGGTGAAGGTCGCGGGAATCCACTGAATCAAAGACGCACAGGGCCAGATGTTGTGGCGACACTTGGGAAGGCCTACGTCTAGCAGTATACGTCACGCGCCATCCTATCTTCCTAGTTCATCGTGTTGTGCTGCCGCTGCGGCTGCGGAAAACCTCCAGCGGCGTCAATATAGTAACCTTTTTGGTAACTATATTTTCGAGACATTTGGGGTTGAAACCCAGGCCGTGGAGCCCCTGTGCTCAGCTCACAGCCTTTTCAATAAAATTTCGAAACTGCTGGTTGACACTTCCCGTGACCCAAGAGCTGGCTTTTACTTTGAGCAGAGACTAATCAGGCCATTCAACGTAGCAATTCCGCCAGTCTCTTGGGCACATTACCAGTTGAAAGCGTTGAGGGCGAAATTTTTGCTGCTATATTTTAGTTGGTTGTAAGTTTTGTGGATTTTTTAATATATTTTTTAAATTGTTAATAATATAGAGTGAAATGAGTATACGTCTTTCGGCTTATACGAGTATGATGGTGATGATGATGGAAGTTGGTACTGCCGTTTGAATTCTGATGTTACAAACATCGCTGTAGAAATTTTGTGAGCATATAATTTAAACTAAGTAATCCCGCAAACATTAATCACTACCTCAAATTCGGAAATTAGACTAGATTAGGCAAATAAAACCGCACATCAATACTGCTAAAAATAGGCCTTAACTTTAATGCCTAATAGTTCAATGGCACGCAAACATTTCTGTCGAATTAGGAGGTCGCGCCCCTTCCGTTTCCGACGTCAATCACTAAGTAATGACAATAGAATAAGATTGTGTAGAAGAGACACTCCCGCTCAGAAAAGATTTTATATAATTACAATATAAAAGTCATTTATTTTCGAGTAAGTCCTGTTACTCGTCTAACATAGCGTTAGTAACAAAGATCTTACAAATAATGATACTCAGACTATACAAAACAAAATCAATACAAAACAGTTAGTGACATAACAACGTGAAGGTAAAGACCTTAGCCGGAACCTTGCAGTAGTGGTTCATAAACACACAGTCTAGCTAGTTCGCTTCTACGATCAAGCGTCGACCATAAAGCCTCTGCACGAAGTCGCATTCTACAGGCGATAAAAAATTTCGAAAAGTCACCGAAATGTCACGTGGTCAATTTCAAACATTTTGGCCAGGCAGGGTACACGGTACACCTCGAGTGTGTAAAAGCCGGATCTGTACACTGCATAACTAGTAGGTTGGTGTCACTTCTGTGCAGTTTTCTTGCTTTGCAAAGTTTGACACGATTAAAGTTGTCTGTTTTGAACTTTGACCCTCTGAACTCGACAATATTGAAGTGTTTACGTCAATGTAAATGTCTCTTAAGAACTTAGGAGTGAGAAAATATTTCTCTTGGAGAATTCAGGGAACTACTATTCTTGTCATTGTTTTCGTAGATGGCAATCCTTGACGGGTAAATGCGGAGAGGACTAAATTATTTTGATACAAAACACTGAGGACACGACTCGGTATTTCGTACTAAGTGTTCTAATGAGCAGTTTAAAACGATCTCCCTTTCTTTCAAAATTACTCCTTTGACTCTATCTCTACAATAGGTAGGTAGGTACATTTTGTTTAGTGAATTTCATTTATTTGCTGTGGCTCTACCTCGCAAACGGATCTCAACATTATGCTGAGCGATGGCTGTTTTGCACGGATGTGACACATATTTTCCAACTATCTTGCGGATGTCGAAGAAGATAAGGTTTCATTAAAAATGATCGAAACGAAAAGTCGATAAAAAATATCCTTCGTAATTCAGCGATAGTGCTTTCAATTTACAGAGGGACATTTAAAAATATCAAACTGAATAAACAAACAACTTTACCTCTTCATAATTTGACGACACGGTTAGCGCAGTGGTTGAGCGATTGACTGCTGCGCTGCGTGTCGTGGGTTCGATTCCCGAATGGGGCAAATATTTGTATGGCCTACAGGTAGTTGTTCCGGGTCTGGCTGTTTGTGTATGTGAGTTTCTATGATGTTTGTAAACGCACCCACGATACAGGAGAAATTCCTAGTGTGGTGCAACGTTTAAAAAAAAAATAGTTTAAATGATAAATGATGCTAAATGATTGTTCTATTTTCTGCTTTATACAGGGTTACTGGTAATTCGACGTATATCCGTCAGGGGCTGATAAGGGGGCCAAAATGCAACAAATTGAACCCCCCATATGTGTGGCCGAAATTCAATAGTTTTCGAGATATTTGAATTTTAAGGGTTTTTCGAAATTTACCCAAAATTATTTGAACAAACTGCAACTGCGCATGCACGGGGCGGGGATTATGACAGCGCGATTTTATGTCTCAGTCGCTCGTTTACGTTCAATGCATGCTTGCGTCCCGCTTGCTCCCGTCTACGTGACTGCACCTACGCGATCTTTGCAAATGGCTAACTTCAAAGGGGCATAGTTATTTGACGCGAACTGTACTAAGGAAGGCGACGCGAGCGCAGCAGACGCCGTGTACTCCCCCGCCCGCATACCCCGCCCCATCACGAAGAATTTCGCCAGTAAAATCGGTTGTTTTAGCGAGGATGATAAACTAAGAACACAGATGATTTCTCTCCCCGCGCCGGTTCAAACACATGCCATGCCACGAATTATTTATTTTAAAATGACTTTTATATCTTTTTGAAAAGCTTACAGAATAGGCAAGTTGTTTTAGTTATTTGTACGATTAATGTCATAGAAATTTTTTTGACGAGACAATATTTTTGAAGCGTAAAATGAAAATATTGATAAGATATTATTCTTATATCGCTAATTATTTTAATTATTTTGTTAAATTTAGTAGTTTTAATTATGTCCACAGCTTAATTGAAGTGCCAGCTACGACATCATTTTTAATGGTACCCTGGAATGGGTGTGTAGGTTTTTTTATTTGGAATTAAATGTCAAATTTTGGGTAAATTTCGAAAAACCCTTAAAATTCAAATATCTCGAAAACTATTGAATTTCGGCCATACATATGTGGGGTTCAATTTGTTGCATTTTGACTCCCTTATCAGCCCCTGACGGATATACGTCGAATTACCAGTAACCCTGTATAAATTGCGTTGAATGTAATAAATACAACCTAAATTGTCAAAGTCGGTCAAGTGCAAGTCGGACATATAATACACAAAGGGTTTCGTAACATAAACTGAAAAAATCACATTTCTTGTATAAGCCCACCTTTATTTTGCTTTTGTATGTTTTTTTTTCGTATACCAATTTCAGTTTATGAGATACAGCTCGCTGATAGTCCCACACACGGAGAGATGGACAGTGGCAGCGAAGGCTTAGTAATAGGGTTCCGTTGGTTACCATTTGGGTACGAAACCCAAAACTAGAATGAGTTATACATACTATCAACACTTTATAGAGCTGCTTACCATAGATGGTATAGCGTTAGACATTTATAGCATCGAATTCTGTCAACTGTTTGTCTGCCAGACAGTTTCATGTCAATTTGAAATCCGATTGATATTGTTTAAGGCTCGTGGTTTAATAATATCAACCACATGGATTAATGTCCAAGGTTAAGCAATGCTCTGCCAGGCTTGCGGAATTTGTTCGAACGAGTTACCGCGGCCCTGGAAAGCAAAGGGCACTAGGAAGAACAGGAGCACGGATGGGTTTTAGTCAGTAAAAGTCTGACACTCTTGTCCGCTCCGCTCAGAGGAAGGAGTCATTTGATGATTTCCCATCCATAAAAAAAGGTTAAGCAATGCTTGCCGAGGCCAGTTCGTAGATGATTCCAATGTCACCTTCCACAACATACAGAGACCTCACCGGGTCCGGAAAAATATGTTTAACCGTTGATCCCAGTTTTTGTATGTGGATCTTAGACAGTTGGTTCGCGTCATCAGAAGCGCGAAAGCCAGTCACCACTCTTGCCAAGAATTACTTTGTCAAAAAACCAGACCGCTAAAAACGACTAAAAAGTTCCAAAAGCGACTTGGCTTTTCAATCAGTCTGATGCAATTCAATTACAAATCAGAGGCCACAAACTGCACATTTTTCTTTATTTTCTGCACTTTAGTGAGTTACATTTTTTTTTAAATTTGCGGACGCACGACCACAATTTTGACAAATTCAACGACATCCCATATGTCAAAATCCGTTTAGCCGTTTGGGCTGTAGGGCGTGCCAAAGAAATGAACATACATAAAAACATGCATACATACATACGCTCGAAAAACATTACCCTCCTTCTGACGCAGCCGGGTAAAAAGGACGACATGTTACCCATAAACTGGATTGTAACGGACAGATAGGCAGCCGCTCCATCTATATAAAATGCTAAGCTACAACTGCTAAAACTGCTAAAAATGCTTAAATTGGAAATTCATCCCAACATAGTTTGAAGGCTCAGTAGATAGATTGAAATATCAATTAATTATTTATCTATCTAAACTAAGATAATCAAGCTGAAGTTGTTAGTACTTTAGCTTTATTTGAAGCATATAAAAGTCCCTATAGTACATTAAGGTGTTTTCAATAATGTAACAGTAACATACATTGTGCAAGTTTCTTGGGTACTAAAACAACAGACTAATATCGAACCTCCAATCAAAGTGGACTTACTAAGTTCTACTCAAAGTTTGTACTAATAATTCTCATGGCTTAGTCCTGGGTTTATCTAAGCACTGATCAAACTTGACAGGTATAACTAGCTCTTGCCCGCGACTTCGTACGTGCATATCCCGTTTTTTCCCGTTTCTGTTTTTCATTCCCTCCTAAATCAGTGAACCGATTTTGATAAAACTTGGCACGCGGATAGACCATGTTCAGGAATAGGACATACGTAGGCTAGTTTTTATCCCAGGAGTATGTTCCCTTGGGATAATTGCTTAGAACCTAATACCTTTGATCTGTGACGACATAAAAAGGAAAAATAAGGACAAGAATTCTGCTAGCACACATCCCTATAATTTGTGTAAAACTTAAACATGACTGCAAGTCTCGCCAGTTGGACACATCTCCAGTTTCAACAGTTATCATTGGGAAGTCCGTACTAAACTTCGCCGAAGCGGCAAACTATAGTTTCTACCTATATATATGTTCGTCTAGCAACTTGCCAAACGTTTGTGATTCGCCAGAGAAGCGTAAGTCTCGATTGTGGGGTCTTAGCTTGTTTAAGGAAACTAGTTAAGCAATATTTGACCAGTTTCTTGAAGCCTT
The DNA here is from genome assembly GCA_947386135.1 of Melanchra persicariae. Classification (NCBI taxonomy): domain Eukaryota; kingdom Metazoa; phylum Arthropoda; class Insecta; order Lepidoptera; family Noctuidae; genus Melanchra; species Melanchra persicariae. The sequence goes on along the minus strand of OX376645.1, from coordinate 15,289,580 downwards.
GTAAGTAGTGACTTTACTATTATGTATAGAGTAGTATGACTTAATTATTTTAAAAGATTAAACCTATATTAAAAGGATACACCTGTATTGTGTGGGTACTTTCGAGGCATACAATATATGAATTCACTTTTAACTTAATAAGAAACAAAAAGTAATAGTCTCAAAACTGATTTCCATGCAAATTATGAATTTAAACTAGAAATCCTTAACGATAGTATTATTAGTAGAACTTAAATTGCGTACCTATGTTTCTATGCATGAGATCTACAACATTACAGGCTCTCACAGATATTTATATGTGAATCAAAAATATTTGCGTAGATCCTGTCTGCGAGCCTTAGAGCGTGTACGCCGTATGTCATTTCATACAAACTTTCAAGTCCTTATTCTTCAAAATGAATAAGACCGATTTCAACGAAACTTGGTATGCATACGCCAGATATCCAGGTCTAAATACTTTTTAGAAAACATTTTTGGAAAAGAGTTCAGGGGGAAGGATATAGTGATTTTTCACTTTCTATAGAAAACTTAAAATCATTCTCTCTCTCCCTGTAATTTTTTTTTCAAAAATGTTTTCTGAATACTATTTAGACCTGGATATCTAGCATACCAAGTTTCGTTAAAATCGATTCATTCATTTTGAAGAATAAGGATTTGAAAGTTTGTATGAAAAGCCGTACCGCGTAAACGCTAAGAGCGTTACTGCCTACAAGTTTAGTGTCCGTAAGAAAGCAAAAAATTCCGTTCCAAATTCTGGTCCCTTAGGTGTTGATATAACATAGTAGGTGCATAGCTATACGTCCCTAATCATTTTATCAAAGTAAACATCACAGTCAAGAGGCCCGTTAACCTTGACACTGTCGCACTCATAATTTGGAACAACCGTTAACAATGGCATGGTCATGTCAGAAATTAATAAAAAAAGATAAAACTGTTACAGTCCGATACTCAACTTTATATAGAGATAACGACGGGGACGCCCACTTAATTAGGCCTGATTTGGTCATGTATGTGTTGGTCGATTTATCCGGTTACATTGCATTATCAATTTGATTATTTTGTGCTTCAGGTTTCACTCCATGGTCTAATCCCACCGGCTCCCTTCCATCATTCTTTACCCTCGAACATCTAGAGGCACTATTCCACAAATTATGCGCTTAACACACTGCCACGCATCACGCTGCATGCTGCGTGTCAACGGTCTACAACGAACGCTGTATTTTCTGTGTGTTGGACTGTGCGTGTTTTCTATACAAACGGAGATACTTACAAGCAACGTTGGAACACGCATTCACGCGCTACGCTGCGTGGTGCGTGGCAGTGTGTAGAGCACCTAAGCGTTTCCAAACGTCTTTTATAATGCGCACTGCTAAGGAGTGGAACTCTCTTCCTGCGTCTGTGTTTCCGAACGCATTCAACCCTGCGTTCAACTCTTTATTAAAGTTAGAGTGAACAGGCTTCTTCTGGGTAATATCACTCCATCGTCGACTTTGTCTCGGTCACCTCTCACCAAGAGTCAAGAGCAAACCCATCTCAAATAAAAATGAGGTTTCAAATTATTAGTTGAATTTTATTATTACATTATAAAACCGCCTTGGGATTTAACGACTCAGTTCGATCGTTAACTGTATTGAGACTTCCCGCCGAGGACAAGTGAAATTCTGTAACCTAGCGAAGGCGATTATCAAAACGTCAAAACCGTATGGGATTTTCAATCGCTGTGGAAGTATCACGTGATCAATCCCCTATATTTTGGCATTTCAACGATAATCGCATTGCTGACAGAAAAGCATTTTGTCTAGAACCCCGAGTGTGTTGGTTTTTTTAGGCTCAAGATACTGTCCATCCTTTGAAACTCGAAAGAAACCATCTTGTTCGAATTTCTTTTTTTAATAACTTCTGTTAAATTCAAAACAGTCCCATTATTTATACGAAAGTTGGGCTATCACTATAACATCAAATTAGACTTCAAAAATAAATTACGCGCCATATTTTCCTGACATAAATCTTATTACTTGATTTATATTAAAACTAGGTCTGGTCTGATAGGTAGTAGATTACTATTTTATTTATTGCTGGCCCTGGCTTGTCGAAAAACAAATAATTCGAGAAAAAAAGAAAGGTAAATATTATGTATGCCGTATTATAGTTGTCAAAAAATAAAAGGCCCGCTTTGACAGCAGGATACAACTAAGAGATTTATTTCATGTCTCTTTCATACTAATCAGTAAAGTAATGTTGTATCCTGCTCTCAAAACGGGCCTCTTATTTTTTGACAACTTTAATAACTTATACGGTATTGTGTTTTCCATTCGGAGAGAATAATTACTTGTATTTATTTATTCTTAGCCTATTCCGTCCCACTGCGGGGCAAAGGCCTCCCTTTCTTCCTTCCATTATTCTCGGTTCTGGGCTAGTGCGGATCAATCCTAATAGTCGTCAAGCTCATCCCGGCTCTTTACCTAGGTCTGCCGCGATGCCGCCGAACATTTTCTGGGACCCACATTGTGGTTGCTTTAGCCCATTAATCATTCGACAATTCGACATACGGCAGACGTGTCCGGCTCAGCAGTGCGATTCTGTAAACATGTCGAAGCGAACACTTGGGCGGGGCTCACGCCGGGTGAGTTGTCAAACCATACAAATAAGATGGAATGACAGCTCAGTTGTCGTTCACTCCCCGTAGGTGAACACCATGAGACATGATGTCGACAGAATTGACCGGCAGTCCCTTTTAAGCTCGGCTGCAGTAACGTCGGTGATTTGTGTTATGGAGTTCAGCACTGCGTTCTTACCGCGATCCAATAATCTGATTCTAAAAATTAAATTACCCTTCATAGCTCGCTGGCAAACCCCAAGCTTGTACCTCTGCTGAGCTGTCGAAGACCAGGTTTGAGCGCATATGTAAGGATAGGGAGAGTCAAATGTCCATCAATTTGCGTTTATGGCTAATTGGGAGGTCTGCTTTCATGAGTGCCTTCATCGAACAATAGCTCTTTCAGGAGTTTTTTAACGAAATAAATACAGAAGCTAAGTTTTTAGTGTTAGTTATTTATCGCTTCTGTTATTATTTTATCCTGTGGGAGTCTCAAATAAACAAAAATATAGCGTAGCGTAGCGTGGGGAGGTCTATTGAGGAATAGGCCAATTCTGGTTTTGGACGTCTTTTGACTGAACTGATGATGATAATTTATTTTGTTTATTTATTTATTTATTAAAAACTTCGTGAATAACACCTTAACAACTATAACGCCAATGCGATGTTACCACTACAAAGATACAGTTAAAATACAATAATTATAATAAAAAAAATTACATATACAATAAATATGCAACTGAAATTCAATAAAATAACAATTAAACATTAAATACAATTAAAAGACAATTTAAATCACCTAAATGTTTTCAATACACCTCAATGCTACTTCTGTGAACTTCATCAGGCTGCAGTGAAGTGAAGTTATGTCGTTAAATACTTGGTGTAATGTAAAAATAGCTGGTAGCTCTTTGTATTTGTAGACTGGGTGCACTGAAAACAATAAATTATGAACAAATTAATTCTTTGAAATACCCTTCTCGATTTCTGATTAAAAAAAACAGCTTCAATTGCCTGACCTCGTGACAAACCCTTTAAGAAAGAAACGGGCCTTGTCAACCCTCACCCAATTTAAAATGTCCCTAGATTTTTCATCTACTATGGACTTATAGTTACCAACGTATATATTTAGTAAAGACGGACGGCACCACCTAACCCTGACCAGCAGTGTGATTCTGTAAGACTTCATTCTAAACTTCGAATCTGAATCCGCTGTGAGTTTCTTGATTGGCATTCTAAAACTCGGTTGATAATTCGAATCTACACTAGCGCTACTATTGCGAGCGTGTTTGCGAGTTGAACTAAATTTACCTCGAGATTTTGACAGATAAAGTATGAGATGACGTAAAAAGTGGCATTCTATAAGGTAATTCCCCTGTCACTTCGACGTTCACTTTGCACTCGAACGCGATTCAAAGTGTCAAATTAAAAGCATCTATTTTATGAGTGAAAATAGAATAAATCATAGTTAAATAGTGTTTAAATAAAGTTTTTAAAGTTATAAAGTGAATAAGTGCCTACCTACTTAAGCCGACGATGGATGAAAAGAACGTGTCTCATTTGGACTGAAACATTATTGATGGATTAGAAAACAAAATAAACACTTCTTTAATTAATATTATTTTTGAAATTCACAACCAGAAATATAAACTTACTTAATGATTATTTCACTATTATTACCGGCACTGATCGATCAAAAAACATACAGAACGTAAACAAAACAATGCAACCAAAAGTACTCTGTGAATGCAACGAACTTTTAAACGTCAACGGCAATAAATGAAAATATTGTCCACAGATTACTTATGATATTATCTGTCAGTCATTTCTTTTCGTAAGGTAAGTATAGATTATATTCACGGCACGAATTTAGAGTTTTCTGTTTTTTTTTTACTTATTAGCTGCCTTAAATTCCTTAAAATAAGAAATTTTAATTTAAACATCGTAATAGCAAAAAATCTGTGTCAAAAACTGGTAAAATGAAAAACCGATAAATCCCGACTTAGATTTTGTTGAGTGTGGTAGTCACTAGTACAGTGTTGGTCGCTTTGGAGCTCACTTCACTTCGCAAGTGCCTAGGTGATGCTTACAGAATGCAAAATCAAGGTCATTTTGAACCTTATGCGAAGTGAGAGTGAATAACGACGTGAAATGCGAGTTGTTGTTTGAATTTTACAGAATCGACGTGCAGAGAGAAGTGGCGAGGCGGTTTGGACGCTTACCATGAGGGTTGTATAAATTGGCGCGGGAAATAAAAATCCTGTAAGGACTTAGGGGAGGCCTTTGCCTAACACAGGGTCAGGACCGGCTTATATAAAAAATGAACTTAAGAGTAAAAAAACCAATTGCACTTTATCATACCCCGGGTCCGACCTCACGCAAAGCAATCAATATGCTTATAACCACTAGACCTAAAAGTACCCCGCATAAATTATCAGTTCCTGGCATCTCGAAGGCTAGAAGATCTGACATGTGATAAGGGTACTTTACATTCCGCTTTACGAGAAGTCTTTGTCCTATTCTGTAATTTATGTTAAGCAATATTGTATTGAGGGCAATATTTTTGCGTGTATGTTGTGATGAAGGAGGAAATAAATTAGAAAGACGGGTTAAGCTGAAATGTTAAAAAAGGGAACGAAAAAGGCACATAACAGTATGTTTTTTATGTATTCGTACCTAAAACTACCTTAGTAAACTGACCATGACTAATTTCTTTTAAAACTATCTTGTATCTAGCAAAAGATTAGTGCAAGTGTTTTGATTAAGAGATACTGCTTTTGCCTCATCCTTAACACACATCCTTGACGGCCGCCGGACGCGCGTGTTTACACCTTAGACGGATCATCTGTTTAAACGAAGACGGCCGCCGGACGCGCGCTTTTACACTTAGACGGATCATCTGTTTAATAGGAATACGGCGGCCGGACGTGCTTGTTCACACTTAGACGGACCGTCCGTTTAAACGGAACGGACGGCACACTGGTGCCATGTCAACGGCAGGTTCATTCAGCTATATCCGATCCGGGCATTCAGACGGCTCTTCGCAGTGGCAAAACGTCCGTGTTCGTTATTTTTCTCGGATCCATCTAAATGTGAGCAGCATAAGACGGACCGAGGAAACAGACGGTCCGTTTAAGTGGGAAACGGCACTAACCAAAATTTGACTTATGCAATCAAGCCCAAACATTTTTGACTTTTGACAATCATTTTCGCTGACACTTTTTCTAGAGCCCGAGATTCACAAAACATTTAAAAATAGCTCCTGAAGCCAATTCTCTATTACTATTTTCATCTTAAAATTGAACTATTTCCAATATGTAATTGCAAAACAATGTACAAACTTAAAGGTTCTAGATAAAAATATTGTCTAGACCATAAAAAACACTTAGTTCGAAAATACAAGAAATAAAACTTTTAAGAAGTTATATGGAAAGGCAAAAGAGTACGAGAAAAAGCTTTTACTGAAAGCAAACCTAAATGTTTTTGTAAGTATTATCTTCAGTGTAGGTCCTAAAGGAATAAATAGGTACGACATTACTTGTTAGCAGGTTTGTCTCTGTTTTATCTAGTGTCCCAGAAGTACACGATCATATTTAAGGGTGATGGTGGGTAGCTGATATACATTCATCATCATCATCATATCAGCCGAAAGACGTCCACTGCTGGACATAGGCCTCCCCCAAGTGTTGCCACAACTACCAGTTCTGTGCGTCTCGCATCCATCAGTTACCAGCGACCCTCACCAGGTCATCGGTCCATCTTGTGGGAGGTCTTCCAATGCTGCGTCTTCCGGTACGCGGTTGCCACTCCAGAACTTTTCGGCCCCATCGACCATCTGTTCTGCGAGCAATGTGCCCTGTCCACTGCTACTTCAGTTTGGCGATCCTTCGGGCTATGTCGGTTACCTTGGTTCTTTTATATTAAACAACAACATATACATTAATTAAGGAAAAATAGCAATAAGTGAATTTTAAAACGATCTAAACAAATGATTTTTCAGACAGTTTGTTTACTTTAGTTCAATCACAAATTTAATGTCACCAACTGCATGAGGCTGCTTTAAAAATAATTTGTTTAGAACTTTTGAGGTCGGATATTTAAAAGAAGTATTTTTTTTTTTTTGCATTGGAAGTGGCAAGGTGCGTAATACTCACAAGAATAGAATAGATTACTCTTTATTATTAACACCATACAAGTTACAGAAAAGATAGATGAATGAAAAATTACCTAGGGCGTAATGACACAATGGTCAGCTGTATCGCAAAACATTTGTATGCAAAGCCAAAAAGTACTAATGTGTAATTAGTCCTAAAAACAAAGGGAACAAAAACTCGACCTCAACAAAACGACCAAAACGTTCACTTTTCAAGCAGTCCGATGCTGTTAATATAAGAAGTAACTTAGGCCACAGTTACTTTAGGTTCCGTGCAAAAATTAAAACCCGTTTTCACGCAGGCGAAGCCGCGGGCAGAAGCTAGTAGATGATAATTATGTGTGCAATGCAGTGTAAATTTTATCTGGGGCGAATGTTTTTGTCGTCGATTTTGCTTCTACAATTCGTGAAGTAAAAGATACATTCTCCCGAACAATATTTTCTTTATTTTAGCAATAAAGCCTTACCTCGACGTGCAAAGTCTCCAATAAAAGCCTCTTAATAAGTAATTTACATAATTTTTAACGTCCATTAACTATTGAAACTTAAAAGACAGTGAATAGTTTTTTGAAACCACTTTAGAAAGTTAAGCGGTATTTTGACTATCATTTCGTTCACAGGTTGTTTCGTTTTAGATATAAAATATTATAAAACTTATATATTTTTAAGCACTTTTTAACGAATCTGCAACTAATCTGCTCGTTTTGAAAATATAAACTGCTCAGATATGTATCAATAGCTATCAGAACTTAGTGAACACACTCGGCATTTAATTAATTTATACAAGCTATGTACGTTGGGTTGGTAAAAAAAAATTGACCATAAAAAAAATGTGACTAAAATATTTTTGCTTACTTTAATTTTTAGTTTATTGAAAGATAGCCAAACACTTGCGTATCAATCACATGCATGTGCTATTATTATTTCAGGCTAGGATCGCCCCACTTCAGAACAGAGACTAAGTCGCTGGACACACAGAAAAGACGTAAGATGAGGACAGGGCGTGGACAGGGCACAGACGGGGCGCCGTCGCGATTTTTTAAAACATACAAAAAAGACGAGGCACGGACGTGACATGGTTACTTGTGGTGGTGTAATTGTGTGTGACAGCGGCACCCGCGATCACACCCCGCACCCCCGTTCTCTCCCGTCCCTCGTCCGGTCGCGCCCGTGCCTCGTCTTTTCTGTATGTTTTACAATGGGGCACAGCCGAGTAAGCGTTGTGTCCGCGCCCTGTCCTTCCTTGTTTTGCATCGCGACGCTTCTATACATTTTGTATGAAAGGGTCGCGGGAGAGACATGTCTCCAGGCCCCGTCCTCGTCTTACGTCTTTTCTGTATATCCAGCGCCTTAAGATCGCACTAATCTAAGCTGCTTAAGGTAGCCATGTAAACATTACCATACAGCAGCTTTAGCTCAAAATTCCCGTTATTCAAATGAAATTTTCTGCTGTATTTCACTTATACTGCATAAAATAAGTCATACCCTGCCCACGCTGTAACAACAATAATAAATGAGCTGAAAACTTTGTTAGAAACGTCTTCATTATTCTTCGAAATAAATCACTCGTGCAATCTCACTTTGAAGGTCTTAGTATTCTCACCTTGCGAACTTTTGTAAGTGATTACACGCAGTTCTGTTTTTGTTGCAATTATCCATACACAGTTGAAAATACCATATGATTTACTTAATCTTTTTATCTTTGCCGGTGCTTGAGCGGTTAAGTTTTGTAGCCAAAAGGCATGGCGCGGCATGCAAGGATTTTTGTTTCTTTGTTTTTTTTACATACAAATAATTAAAACTTAAGTGCTGTTCTAATATAATAATGCATATGAAAGTACTACTTCGGCCAAGTAACATGGCATTTGGCTCGATGTTTGTGCAAAGTACATTGTGCAAATAGTTTTTGTTTCCATTTCATATATTCCTTTACTCAACACATTGCTTTCGATGTGTAAAGTACCTAAGCCTTCAAGCCATTTCAACGAGTTTTCCCTTATGCCAAATCGGTCTAATTTACGAATTAACCGTTTTTGATTCACGAAATCAAATGCCTTGGACATATAGATTACCTTGGACATATTAGATACAGCTTTTTTTTTGGATGGGAAATCATCAATTGACTCCTCCCTCTCGACTCTGGGCGGAGCGGAAGGGAGTATCAGACTCGTACAGACTAAAACCCATCCGTGCTCCTCGTAGTGCCCTTTGCTTTCCAGGGCCGCGGTAACTCTTTCGAACAAAATCCGCAACCCTGACAGATCAGATACAGCTAGGTAGTGTATTTGGGGCTTAAAATTTGGTATATTACTCGTAAAGTCGATACAAGAGAGTATTCTGTTTGGATTGGTAATGCGATTTATTTTTTTATTTTATTGAGGAATGGGCTAGCTCTTGACCTCGATCACGCCTGATAAAAAGCGATGGACGAGGTCTGTGATAGAGTGAGCGTGCCCAAAAGATGCCTTGAAGCACTTGCACTCCCACGCGTCGACGAAACACAGCAGGCTGCTTGACGTCGCACCCCGGTGGGAGGATGATCGCGAACCAGGCGGACGTTAGCCCTACCATCGCAAGGAAAGAATTGGCCAGTCTTATAAGGTGTTAGGTGAAACTGTCCAGGATGCGCCGAACGCTTGGTTCAGTTGAGTGCCTGATGCTACATCTGATTGCGCTACACGAGGAGGCTCCTTCATGCATCTAGATTCTAGCTCTTTGCAATGTTTATCTGAATGAATGAATGAATGAATGAATGAATGAATGATTTTTTATTCACTTAAGAAATCTTAAAACTAAGTACATTGCACCACAAAACTGCTTACGCAGTTTAACTGTGAGATCGCTGAGTCTCTTTTACAGTAAAACTAAATATCTATATCTATAACCTATACACATATTCTTAACACCTACACTTACATATGGGATTATAATGACCACCAAAAAATGCTTTGATACCCTTAGTTCTTTTACCAAAAATATATATTTGACACCAGAAAAATGAAGTCTAAAATTACAATAGTACTTGCTATTTTAGTCACGACTGCACCTCAAATTGTATACGAACACCAAATGTAGTAAATGACCACCAAATCCTAGCGAGCAAATCAATGCGCTATTTTTGCCTAAATAAAGTACTGTGATTGCCATAAAATGTTAACAATGATTTGTTTGACATTAGTTTGCTTAAACAGGATAGCAAGATGTAAAAACTTTGATTTTAATTTTACATTAAAATGCTGGCATGACTTTGGCGATCATTCACTACTTTTGGGTTAACAATGATTTATTTGGAGTCATTTTGCTTAAATAGGATAGCGAGACGTTAAAATTATGGTTATACTTTTAAATTAAAATGCGTGTTTAATTTTGGTGATCATTTAGTATTTTTGTCTCCTAAATGTTACTATCTGCTTTTATAGCGTCTATGTTCCAGTCACCACATAATATGAAGCTTTTCAGTTTTCTTAAGAAGAGGTTTAAAGTACATAGTTTTGTACATAATGTAATGTGTGTGTATTAAACATATGATTATGAGTATTATTATATGTAGGTACATGTTCAAATTGTTTTTTTTTAGAAATTTAGGGATCAGGTTAAGTTGCTGTGTCCGACAGGGTCCATATATTTTTTTTTAAACTAACCTATAGTTTAAAAAAAAATATATGGACCCTGTCGGACACAGCATGGGCCAAGTAGGAGAGAGAAAGAAAAACACTAGTTGTTTATTGTGATAAATTTTATTATCGCTTTCACTTTCTGAAGAGCTTCCTTCTCCACCAAGAGAAGTGATAATTTCCCTCTCTTGTATTTCTTGGAGTTCATCACTTTCCCAATTTATACTTTTTGAAGTCTCTTGTCACTTTTTCCCTCTTTCTTCCAATCAGCAGCCGTTGTTGATTTGATTGATTCTTTTGTTAAATTTTCAATGTGTTTTTCCGATTTATGAATATTTTTTTCTACCACCCTCTGTTTGATCAAATACTAATGTTATATAATTATATTTGATTGGATAGATTACAATAGTAGGGTGGCAGACGCCCCACCAACCGTGTCTCCACGTTGCCGTCGTGGTGGGGCTTGCGTGTCTCAGTGATCTTGGGGGCTTTGCCGGTAGAGCCACTCGTGCCGGAAGGTCCCAAGTGAGAGACCAGACCAAGAGAGACACAAGAGGGGCACACCGTTCGGAGACTTGAGCAGTGTTCGGGTCCTCGGACGGTGTGCGTCTCATTGGCTTGCTCGCTGCTCTCTGGTACGCGTCTGATCATCAGACGTGACTGTGAGGGCAGCGAGCAAGCAATGAGAGAGAGGAGGAAAGGAGGGGAGATAGGGACCGCACCCTCAAAAAGGAAACCATGGACAGGCCTGAAATAGATATACCCCAGGGCGGTCCGGACTGCACAGCAGTTCGGGAATCCGCCACGCCTCGTGCGTCAAGCCCCTCGTATTCTGGGGGAGGCAACAGGGCTGTCCGCACTCCGCTTGCCAAGGGCAACAGTGGCCGAGGAGGCCCCCGATTCAAGCCGTCCTTTGAGGACTTAATCGGGTTTGATTTTAGCTCACCCGACAAAGTGTCGGTCGGGCAGAGCGCGGGAAGTGGCGCGCTATATTGGGAGGAGGGCTCGCTTGAGCGTCGCGCGGGTGCAGAGTCGGAGTCTGAGTTGGACTCCGACGACCTAGCGACCTTTAGCTCGGCGAGCTCTGAACCCGTGAGAGCGGGGGCTGCTGCGGAGGACTCTAGGTCCTTCCGCAAGCGGCCCAGAACGGAGGAAGACCGGGGGTCATCTGGCAGCGAGGAGGTGGCCTCGGCTCGCAAGATCCCCACCAGTAGGCGGGGTGAGAGGGACGCAAGGGGAGATTGCCCGCCTCCAAGGTGGCTGGCCAGCGAGCCGAGGAGCTCGTCGCTGACGGACGACCCCCCGGAGAGGGCGGTCGCAGGGCTCCTGGCTCGGAGTCCTCCGGCGGTGAGCCGGATGACTCCGGACAGGAGCGGGTTCGGAGGGCCGGGTATGCGGAGGTGGTGGAGGCCGCGCTTCGCGATGTGGCCTTGAAGAGGAAACTTTCCTCAAAGAACAAGGCCATAAGCGAGGCAATGGCCTCCATTCTGGCGGCAGCGGAGGCTAACCCAGGGGGGCCTCCGCGGGACGAGATGTCCAAGCTGCGGGCGGAGGTCGCCCGCTTGGCTGCCGCCACGGAGCGTCTCCAGAAGGAGAATGAGGGGCTCCGCGCAGACCTGGCCAGGCTCCGGGGAGCTGGCCCACAGGGGGCGCCTCAAAGGAGGCGCAGAGAGGACAGCCGTCCCATGACGCAGGAGAGCCAGGTGCTGGACCTGGTGCGGCAGGAGATGGCTGCCTTCCAGGCGCGGTTCTCCGTCCTGGAGGGCATCGTCCTGCGCCCTCCGCTAGCGAGTGCGGCGAGTGGGAAGGACCCCCCAGGCCAGAAAAAGGTGGCGTCATATGCGGCCGCCGTGGCTGCCACAACGGGGTCGTCCGGCCAGGAGAAAGGGTCCGGGCCGGCACCCGCGAAGCCGGTGCCGGGAAAACCGGACCCGGCCCCGGGAAGGAAGAGGAGGGGTGGGGTTGCTGCGCGGACGGCGAAGGCTCCTGCGCCGTCTGTGCAGCAGCTCCCCCCGGCTTCCTCGCCTTCAGATCCTCCCCCGGCTCAAGCCGAATGGCAAGTGGCCGGGGAGAAGAAGAAGGCGGGCAAGGCAGCCAGGGCGGGAGAGGAAGCGGCGGCAGAAGGCGCGAAGTGTCGCGGCTGCGCTGCGCCCCCCGAAAACCGTGGCTGTAGTACTAACACTGCAGCCGGACGCGGCGAAGAGGGGCGTGACGTACGCGGACGTGCTCACCAAGGCGAAGGAGGCGGTGAACCTTGGTGAGCTAGGCATCGTAGGGGGCCTCCGGCTCAGGGTCACCATGACTGGGGCCCGGATGCTGGAGATCCCCGGGGCAGCCAGCGGCCCAACCGCGGACGCTCTAGCCGAAAGACTCAGGGCGTCCCTAAGCGCGGACGATGCCCGAGTGTCCAGGCCCACCAAGTGCATTGACATGCGCATCTTGGGCCTGGACGACTCCGTCACGGAGGCGGAGGTGGTGGCCGCCGTCGTTAGGTCGGGGGGTGCTCAGCAGAGGAGGTGAAGGCGGGCACCCTACGTCTTGACAACACGGGCATGCGCACCATTGTGGTGAGCTGCCCCGTGTCGGCGGCCAAGACCATATCGGAGGGCCGAAGGTTTTTGGTGGGTTGGGTTTCCGCGCAGGTCAAACTGCTGGAACCCCGACCTCTGAGGTGCTTCCGGTGCCAGGTGGGCCACCATGTGGGAGCTCAATGCACCCCGGAGGTGGACCGCAGCGGTCAGCCCGGTCACAGGGCCGGCTCCTGCAACGCCGCGCCGCACTGCGTAGTCTGTGCGGCAGCTGGCAAGCCGGCCGACCACTGGGCTGGGGGTAGGGCCTGCGCCCCACCCACCAAAGCCGGAAACAGGAGGAAGCCCTCCGCCACCGCCGTCTCTGCCGCACTGCCGCCGCTTCTTCTGCCGCCTTTCCTGAAATGGAGTGCCAGTAATGGCCCCATTTCACCCCCTCCTGTTGAACGTCAGCCACTGCGCCGCCCAGGAACTGATGCTCCTGAGCATGGCGCAGTGACTGATGCCTGTGGACGGCGAGCAATGGGTAGCTCGCCGTCCAATCAGAACAGGCCCGGGTTGACGGCGCGCTGTGTTCTACGCGCGCCAAACCAGCAGTCGTCAGCATGGGTCGGGGCCCGTTAGGGCCAGAGCCTACCAGGGTTGCGGATTTGTTCGAAAGAATTACCGCGGCCCTGGAACGTAAAAGGCACTAAGATGAGCATGGGTGGGTTACACACTCCCTGCCGCTCCACCCAGAGCGGGAGGGGTCATTTGATGATTTCCCATCCAATAAAAAAAAAAAAAAAAAAAGGGTGGCAGACATAAAACTTCATGGCCATGTTTCTTTAGTAATTCATCTACAACATATTTTTTCTGGTTTATTAATTAGAATTAAGTATAAATCCGGTTTCATCACATTTTCTTCAAAACGAATGTTTTTTTTTGACAAACAAGCTTGCATCTTACTTTCTATTGAAGATCTATACGGAAACTTTTAGGTCTGCGTTGAATAGTACGGCAAGTTGCCTGTAACAATTATGAATATAATGAAATCAGCCAGCGACGAAACTTAATATCTACTTACAAACTAAACACACATTAAGTACAGAAAATCTGTTAGTTAGTTAGTTAAAGCTGTATTTGCATTTTCGCATTGACATCGCAAAGTTTTCGGGAACTTGACAACTTGCCAGAGCTATCTTCCACTAATTATAACAAGTTGAAGTTTTGAACAAACATATTAAAATTATGAAGATGCACGTGCTAGAAAGTTTGGCAGAAATTAATTTGCTGCACGTGCAGTCTACTAATTTTGGTGTTGTTCTCAAAGCGAAGTCAGCTTTTAATCTTTGTTTTATATTATGAATACGTGGTTGATTTTCGTGGTTGAGATGGGATCTTCACACTTTATCACTATTACATTCCAGGTTTTTTTCACAGTCCGTCGAATATATCATAAGACACTTTTTAAATGAAATCTCTGTACCTACTTCTCTGTGAAACTAGTAAAATTCGATAGGATAATAACTATAACATCGTTTTACTTAGTAAAATGTTACTAAATAGTATGATTTGTACAAAAATAGAAAATCGGTTGAAAAATAAAGAAGTTACACGCTTTTAAAGTCTGTTAATGTTCCATCCTCGTCATGCAAAACGTCATATAATACGGGTAAAGGTACTTGATGGCGCAACTTCACGTGTACAGTGAAGTCATAGGCAATTATGTGCAAAAAATTATTTTAATGTTGAAAAATTTTGTCGAAAATGTACGGAAATTGAGGCTAACAACTGTAAAAAACTAAATTTTCGTACATTTCACAACCAACGTTCACAACGAACGTCGTTCGTTCGTTGATTAAAAATTAGTAGAATTTTATTGGCCCTCTGACTAAACACGACTCGGCAATAATTCACAAAGATTTTATTAAATCCAAACTTGCATCACCCTGTGTCTTCTTCAAAATAAGTTTTTGTTTCAAAGTTTTGATAATGTTTTGCTCTCTCGATGTTAAATTCTATTATTTATCGCCTTATTCTTGTCCCATTAAATTCATTAGTTTAATTAAAATAATGAAGAAATACAATGACAGGAGCTAGAGCTTAGTTTGAAGTGAAAAACGTTTACCCAAATTCTATCGGTCTTTTGATACATATTTTTTTGTTAAATAATGTTTACAGCAAACGTAATAAAGTTTTATTTTATAAAATAAATAAAATTGATTACCTATTTGTTTGCTTGAAAATCTATTGTAATCGTACTTGGCAATTCTGTAGCTTTCTATCTGTAAAATATATTTGAGAATAGGATCAGAGGGCCAATTCTACTAATTTTTAAACAACATGCACATTCGCATGTCTATCAAAAACTGCCAAAAATAGGCTTAATTTTCATACATTTTTGCGCAGCTTGCGATTGAGATGATACAAACAAGCAATCAAAAATGACATGGCCCGACAGTGTAACTAGTTTTTGGTTTTTGGTAAGTTGTGTTCTTTTAATTTAGTATTTTTTGTGCGTCATTTCAAGCGGAATAAACTTGTTTTGTACTTTCTTTCTCGGGTTCCGTACCCAAAGGGTAAAACGGGACCCAATTACTAAGACTGCGCTATCCGTCCGTCCGTCCGTACGTCCGTTCGTCTGTCACCAGGCTGTATCTCATGAACCGTGATAGCTAGGCAGTTGAAATTTTCACAGATGATGTATTTCTGTTGCCACTATAGCAACAAATAAGTATTATAACAAAATAAAATAAATATTTCAGTGGGGCTCCCATACAATAAACGTGATTTTTTGCTGTTTTTTATAGATAATGGCACGGATCCCTTCGAGCGCGAGTTCGACTCGCACTTGGCCGGTATTTTAAATGTTGTTGTTTATAACACGCTTTTAACCAATTTTGGAGGTGCCATAACTTTCTGCCTAGCCTATATCCAAATATGTTGAATTCGGCTTTCAGACCAACCGGATGCAGCTGAAATAGCCAGTATTTTACAATTACTGGGTAAAATAATATCCCTTAGCAAGACTAGTGTCAGATTTCCTGACTTCTGACTACCCCTTCGAAAGAGTCACCGCGGCTCTAGAGCGTAAAAGGCATTTGGAGGAACACGGTTTAGTTTAAGTCAGTAAGAGTCTGATACTACCCCGCTCCGCCCAGAGCAGAAGGAGTCATTTGAAGATTTCTCATCCTTAAAAAAAGGGACCAACGGTGTATTGAAGTTTTCGAGGCACGGAGGAATCTCGGCAAGTGTTGCTTAATATTGAAGATCAACCCGTGCGGCTGTTATATTATTTATTAAGCCACAAACTCCATCAGATACTTGAGGGCCTGAGATTCGCATGTCAGTTGCAATCTGTCAAAATCTGAACGTTGCTTAAAAATTTGTAGGATTGGGACTCAGGTGATACTATAGCATTTCATAGGTTTTTCACTTTGAACACACATTTTAAAATAATTTTAGCTGTTCTTTTCTAGTGGCCTAGTGAAGGTTGTGGGTAGCCGATGAATGCGAGACTTTTCAGGAGCAAAAATTCTCTAACCGGAAAGAACCTTTTGCGATAACGCTTTTCACATAACTGTATTTATATTCTAAACAATAAACTGGAGCTGTATCTTCGAAACTTCAAACAACCCGGAGCCATATTTGTGACAATAGTAAGAACATCTGTATCAACTAACTCGAAACTAAGCACTTACACAGTTGCAAGACTAAATATTGTGTCAAACACATGATGTTAAATTAAAACTAAGTTTGTTAGTTGAGGTCGTATTTCTGTTGGTCTGTTTCAATATTTAGACAAGAAGACTACTTCATGTAGGTAACATTTTAAACTAAAGTATTTTTAGTTGGGTTGGGAAACGAAATGAACGTAGAACGACGAGAGTGGTGGTATACATTCTTGATAGTTTTGACATTGAATTATGCCTCGGAAGGCACGTTATGATGTTGGTCCTGGCTGTCAGTTATAGGTCTTTCACAGTCGTCACGGGTCGTCAGAAGCCAGGAAATCTGACACCAGTCTAGTTACATATCGGGAGCTATCCGTGCTTCTAGCTAGTACATTGTGGGGAGTGAGCAGTACAGGAATTTATAGAGATACAAGCTTCTGTCTGTTCTTTCCCTTTCCTTTAAGAATATCAGAAAATCCTCGTTTATTGCTCCCCTACACTCCTCAAGGGACCTATTGCGTAAAACTCTTCCGTTACTGATATTGTATACAAGTAGATAATATTTGTAATTAAAAGTTAGTAATTGAGTTCCAGTGCTTTTGGTTGATAAGCATTTGGTAAGACTGGACAATAACCGGACCATGCCAGAGGACGAGGTCGAATTAAAAACTAAAGCCCAATTTACACTGACAGCTAAGTAGAGAAGGATGGAAAATTGCTTTACAGCGCAGTTTTCACTTTAGCAGCTATTATTGTTAAAACAATGCTAGAAAACGAGATTGAACGGTTATCATTAAGTGGAAGGCGCATTAGCACCACGCTGGATCAAGGTTGGCTTAAGTTTTCATCATCATCATTATATCAGCCGAAAGACGTCCACTGCTGGAAATAGCCTCCTCGAAGTGTCGCCACCAAAACCGGTCCTGTGCATCTTGCATCCTTCGGCTACCTGCGACCCTCACCAGGTCATCGGTCCACCTTGTTGGAGGCCTTCCAAGGCCCCATCGACCATTTGTTCTGCGAGCAATGTGCCCTGCCCACTGCCACTTCACTCTTCAGCTTAGGCTTAACTGAGTTACAAATATTCTCAAAGAGGACTACATAAAATGCTAAAATACTAAATAAATCAGCTAACCAATAATTAATTTAGTCTATAAGAAAAAATATAATATTTTATTTGTCTTTTCTTAGAAGATTTACAATTAGTCCACGTAGACCGCCAATCTTTTGCGACAACCTTATCATTAGGATATTTCCCTAAGAAGTCTGATATCCGTAGCAATTTGCTCCAGAAAAAGGAATTTGGGACATATATTACGTATGTCAATATTTTTCTCGAGGCAAAAGGTTGTTTAGGGAACTTATCTAATATTATATATAAACGTGTTATCTGCAGATTATTAAGAAGGGTAAAAATATTCTTGTAGTGTTTCTTTAGTCTAAGCTGTTTTTACAAAAAATATGGTCATCATTTTCGTACTCATTTTGTTTGAACGACACGTCAAGATGACACTTAGGGCGGATTTCACCATTTCCAAAGCTAATCGCGTTTAAGAAAACTTACTTCTGCTTGAACATCAACATTGATCTTGATTTTCGTCTAACGGATTTCACCAGCCACATTTTGATTGCGTTCACGAGAGCTTAGTCTCTATGGCATAGAATGAATATAATCTCATAGAACGCAATGCGTTTAGAATTTGCATCATGCGGTAGCGACCTACTGCGATTATAAAACCAAAAAGTTCCAATTGATATCACTAAACGTAGCTGGTTACCAAAACTGTTATGATTTCGACTTTGTTATGTACTGTGTTAAGTATTATCCATGATTGTTACAGTCATTATTGTCACGAATGTGATACTGTGCACCCATATTGTAATAATATGTAGAGATTTCAGATTTATCTGGAAGTTTGACTACTCCAACCAGGTAGCCTTACTTTTGGTATCTATTGATCATCGGGTAGTTGTGTGCACTATCTAGACAGAAAGTGCACAAAATATAGTGGACTTGCCAAGACCAGTTTCACAAATATATATGTGGTGCTTTCCTACAGATACCAATTCTGACAATGTCCCTACATGGTACCTACTCATAAGATTTGGGCATTTCAATATAATTGTTAAATCTTTAGCCTATGGCTTGTCGGTGTTTCATCTCGAAATATATAGCCGCCTAGGAAACACCGACCTCATAGTTATAAATATACTTAGGAGAAAAAAAAAACTCTCAAAATAAATGCTTATTCATTATTTATGTTTAAATATAGCTTTATTATGGTTTTCACATACTTGCCTTTAACGATATTAATTTTAAAATATGTAGGTACAAAGTTCCAACACACCGATCACTTTTACAAACATTATGGGTACCAATAATTTATTACCGATTTGTTCCAACTAGTTGACAAATCGCTCCAATTTTTATTATCTGATCAAAATCCTTTTCATGTCAATCCATTCCAGTTTGTAATTTGTTACAATGTAATCTTGCTAATCTGAAAAGAAAAAATAAATAATTACATCTATTTTTATATTAGGATATTTTCTGGTGTCATAAAGAAGAAAATGTGTCATTATCGGGAGAAGCAACGGCAGCACTGACTTTGTGCAGTCAAAGGGAAATCCACATACTTACACAGCATCTAAATAGCACCAAGTTGCATGGAAACGCAGAACATACATTTTATGGTTTTATGCACATTGGAATATCTACGTAATTTAAAAATAACATCTTTTGGTACTTACATATTTGTAGGAAACTGTATTTTATCTTTAATACACTCCAATACATGCAAAACTGTTAGCAAAGACGAAATTTTGTAAAACAGTCTTGGTCATCAAGGGGCTTGAAGTTTTGTTCCCTCACGCAACATCTTTGATCGTGGACGTCGAACACTGTACTGATCTTCATCCCAATTTTTGTCAAGGCATATTCTTCATAGTATTTTCATTTTAATCCACGAATTACCAACAAAATTAAATAATAAAATTCACAAAACAATAATGACACTGACACACTCTGACAGCCCTTGAGCTCGATCAAGGAGTCTGATCGCCCAAAATCGGTCGATAAAAATGTGATCTCTTTTTAGCTTGAACTTCATTCATTTTGTGTTGGTGAAATCAAAAAAGTAGTTTTGAACTCCGATCAAGGCTTAAATCGAGTTCAGCTGGGCTTAATCGCGATCAGATTGACTTGGTGAAAATGGCCCTTATTTAATTAGAGCCTTCATACTGATAAGTGATCGAGTTTTGTCTTATTAACAGTAATTGTAATGAGCCATTGTAAAAATCTTTGGAGCCCCAAGATGTTTAAAGTCGGGGTGACGATATCGTCAAAGTTATGAAAATCACCTGGACGTGAGTCACACGAACCGGAAAGTATCGAGGTACTTCCCGGTTCGTGTGCGAGGGTGGAACACATATTTGTAACAAATAATACGGGTGGATATTACCTTATGTGATAGAAGTGTAGGCGACATTAATACCGCCACAAAAAATCAACGTAGCAGAATCAACAAATGAGACTCGCAGCGACATGTATCTCGACAGCTGTGAACTAGCTTGACAAAATCCTAAATCGCGATATCAGAGTTTATCGTGCGATTAGAACATAATTATGCAAAGCCCGAATATCAACTCTTGGGCAGTTGCCCACCAGACATCAACAACCGTCTGGTCAGAGGATCCTCCTTTTTCAACGGAGGTATGTGTGACTTTACTCTCTGTACCTCTAAAATGATGACCCTCGACATTGAACATCAGCGCAGCCTTCGTGCAGCCATCTCATCATGACGTCATCATCATCATCACTTCTCCTCATCGTGACCTCAAGCCCTCGAGCAGCGAGTCATACTGCCAGCCAATACCCACGGCTTCTACGGGTATCCTGACCACCAGCATGCAGCGGACGCGCATTGCTGGTCCGCATCCTCAGCCTCTATCATTAGTCTCATCAGCGACCTTGGCAAGCACACTGCACCATCAATAAAGAGATTCTAATACTTAAACACAACAAAACAGATAAAGGCCAATCAAATGACAACGCGTCTTAGCAACTCCGCACTAAGGCTCGCCCCCACAATCGGAAAATAGTTTGTAGTTGACAGAACTAGACAGAATAATACAACTTTGTAACCCGGCCCTTATGTTAGTCGCTCTCACAGAACTTGGAATTGCCGGCAGTAACTGAATATGATAATATCATATTTATATAATCTGGAAAATCTTTGTAAATTATCCTATCCGCTATCATTTTCAGGAAGCTGTTGTTAATCCACCGCACAGCCCTTATGACCGACGCTGTTTTCTTTCACATAATTACATAAAAATCAACTACATGAGCGTCCGCAAACATGCCTGGAGCCCTACAAAAACGAGGAAGGCGTAACAATGCCCTGAAAATGTTATTATACTGGACTCTGAGGGCATTGTAGGAACTTTTTGTGTACTTGACCCATAGACCGCTCGTGTAGAAACTTTGACATTAGGCTTTCAATAGCGTCAATTTCACGTTATTTTAATTCGTAATTATAATCAAAAATCCTAATTAACTAAAATAAAAAAAACAAACAAACGTTGCAGTGGCCCTTTTTTCTCTCTTTTATACTTTTTATCTTTAAAACCACAAAATTTTTATAAACTCTGCATTCAATTGCATCAAATCCCTATTTCTGTGAGTAAACAGTGATGCTCACAGACACACTTGGTTAATGAAAGTTTTGACGATGTCTGGCAGAAGTCCCGCAGAGGCATTTCGGTGCTCTGTGGTCGCACTATTCAGGAAGTGCTTGTAAATGAAGGGGTTGCAAACTATTGTGTAATATTATGCAAAAACAATGTATTGAGGACTGCATAATTGGCGACCCCTTTCCTAAAGTTTTTGCATGCGTTTTGCGTGTTCGGGATATCTGATTAATTAAGTCAACTGTGTCGCATAATTAATGATGGTTTGGCAAAAGCATCTTTGCAGTTAATTGATATTTAGTAGTAGAGGCGCCCCTTGCGCAAAAAAAAAACTCATCGGTGACAATTTTACTTTTGTATGAAATTATTAATTTTTGGCCGCAAAGTTAATATTTTAAATTAGTTAGGTTGTTCTACATTAACCCACGACCCCGAGTAATCTACATAGGCACTAAAGACTAATAAAACGTCAAAAGTTAATTTAAGTGCCTGATTAAAAAAGGTCGTTTCCAATGAAATAGAATCGAAAGAATTGAAACGAATATTGGAAAAAATACTTTTTGCAATGTTAATGTAGCGACCAGCTAAATAAAAGTATTTTTTATTTCTTTGAACCCTTTCTCATATTCATATTCCAGTGTTAATATGGGACCATTGCAATGAAATGACAGTATATTATAAGTCTGTATAAACACCAGTGTGTTCGAAATTTCATTTAATTTACATGCAGCTTGCAGAAGGAAACCACAATTTTCCGTAATCACAAAAGCGCTGCAAATTCATTCTGGCTGCTATTTTCCTCAAAGTGAATTCGGTTCAAATATTTTCTCATTAACAACTCATTATATTATAAACGTGCATACAAATAGAAATTAAACATTCATTTTCACAAGTTGTGGTACGGTCAGCGACTGTTGACATAAATTCTTTTACACATAATCTAAATTGTCACAAAATTATTTGATAATCTGCTTTTTACCATTTTATCTATCGGGCAAAATTCTTCAAAAGGGGTCCAACATTTTTGTATGGGAGCAGGCATAGCCACCCGCCGTCATTTTTGAATGAATTGATTTTGGTTTCCTCTACTTAAGTATATGGATACATGTTTAAACAATCAAAATTGCAATATGGTGCTCTAAAGTGTCATGTTGTCGAGATATTTGGAAGTAAAGTGACGTGTGATACCCATAATGACTATCATTAAAAATAAGGTAATTACGTACACTCTTCCCAGCTTGCTTCAATTTAATGTTTATTTACTATTACGTAAGATTTATTTTATATTTGGGAATTTTCACATGTCAGGGCTGGAGCGGTTATATTTTATCTTATTATTAAATATTATATTTAAGAGCACTTCCCTTTCCGTAGTCTATGGTTGCGTAATTTTGATCATAAACCAAAAATGCGTCCTCCTGTTCGAGCGCACGCCGACTGACTGACCGAGCATAGCTAGTGTTTACCACGCTAGAACGCTTTAAACCATGCAATTTAGTGCGCTAGTTAGTGTACGGCATGAGCTAGCGCGGCAGAGTCAATGCGATCGCACTAGATTGGATCACTAACTGCCTTTACACAATACAAATTTAGCACGCTAGCTCATCTAGCGCTCTGCAAATTGAATAATGTAATGGGCTCTTAAGCATTGCCATACTACATGGCAATGCCGCCCATCTCTTGGGCACATTACCAGCATACAGCGTTGAGGACGAGTTTTAGATGCTATATTTTAGTAAATTTTTAGTTTAGTTTATTTATTATTTTAGTATTTATGACATAGTATGAATTAATGTGTGTGTGTGTGTGTAAATTAATTATTTCGCTAAATAATTACAATTTACAAATTCAAAGTATTTTCCGACTTTTGTTGCTGACTTTACATAGTGAACGCATATTTACGCAACGTGATGTCACGTAGTTTTACACAGAAACTTGTTCGTCTAACTTGAGGGTTTGAAATATGTGAGGATTAAACTCCACAGACATCATGGGTATTAAAATCTAATGATGGCCGGGGATCCCGGCCGCCAAATGGCGGTCGTCAAATAAACCATGTTAGAGGCCCTTGAGGCGGTTTAGAAACTCTGACACTAGAGTGTGTGGGGCCGTTAGACCTTAAATTACTACCCACACGATAAGAAGAAAAAGATGGCAAAACCAAATAAAAAAGCTTTAAAAACTTTTTATTTTGAGTTACTACAGCTTGACTACTTGAAATTATGAGTTTATTTTTTTCACTAATTGACCCTAGCAAAAGACATCGTGGGTGATCTCTACAATTACACTATGGACAGACCTCATCAAATCTATGCCATACTCCAGTATAAATTAAAACCGTCACTCCAGCAGACATACAGCTACAAGGCTAGGTGGCGCAAGACTTGACTGAATGTACGACCAATAATTATCATTTTACCCTGCCAACCCAACTACTTTGACTCTGAAAAAACTTAAGGTACTAACTCACTCGACCGCAGAATAACTCATAAAAGTCCAGAAGTTGAAATGTTAAGTGATTTCCTATATCATGAAATCAAAACAAAAACTTAAAATTTATACCTGAGACGATACTAGCTAAATATAAAACTTCTAGTGAATTGGTTAAAAAGTAAACCACTATGGAACAATAATACAGTGATAGATATTTCAACAACATTGAACGAACAATCGTAAAACTAAAACTTTGTACTCCCACGCCCTTCTAAGTCAAGGCTATTATTGTGAATCCCTTTTTGGGAAATAGGGTACTGAATTATACAGTCGTAAAAGCGATATAGTTGTATTTGTATTTTGGGAGGGTAATAGTTTGATTGATAAGTAAGCAGGTTTTCACACACTTTAAGTATCTACTTCTGAAAGTGGCGATCGCACAAATTGTTTTAAAATTTTGCTTTTTTTGTTTTACTGAGTAGATTTTCATATAGCTTGAATTATTTGATTGTGTAGCTAAGAGCGCTTTCACATTTAGGCGACTTTAGCAGCGCGACAGTCGCGCGGCTGTCGTGCGGCTGTCGCGCGTCTGTCGCGCTGTCAGAATTTCATACAGAAGCGCGGCGGTCGCGCGCTGCCGCCACGGCCGCCGCGTGCGCTCAGTCGGCGATGAGCCAGTGTTGCAAACGTACGTAATAGACTACACAATGAGCGAGTTTGATATCGAACGATTTATTATTGAAATGCGTCCTGCTTTGTGGGACTCAAGAAGCAACAAACACGTTTTTGACATTCGAACATAATTTAAAAAAATGTTATTATTATTTTTAATTATACTGTTATTGCACATGACGATTTCGAAACAAAGGATTAATCCAGTACCGTCTTTTTCGTTTTTTTACGCGACATCGATAGCACCGACATTGTTGCTCCTGCTTTTGATAGTACTCATTACTATCAAAGGCAGGAGCAACAATGTTTCCCCGTCGGAATCCATTTTTGAAATGAAGTGCGCCATACTGAACTAAACTGCAGCGCGGCAGCCACGCTGCTAACGCGCGGCTGTTCTTATAATGTGCAGGAACGTGCTTTTGCCGTGTTACTGTCGCGCTGCTAACGTCCTAATGTGAAAGCGGCCTAAATGTGTATTCGGGAAATTCCCAGCACTGCAACTCCTGAGGACCACAATCAACAGTGGTGACAACCAACACTAGTTTTTGCCACGACTTTGTATGCGCATATCCCGTTCCGAAATCACACGTAGTGCTCCCTTACACTCCCCAAGGAACCTTGATGCCAAATTTGAACTTTCTAATACAGTAGTTTCAACGGGCGTTGTCTGTCAGTCACCAGCTCTTACACGCGACTTCATACGCGTATATCCAGTTGTTTCAACAAAATTCGATACAATTTGTATTTTGTTACGAAATAAACTACTTATGACTTTCCCTTCCCGTTGAAATTTACTATTCTCGTATAGTCTATAGCCTTCCTAATGAATGTGGCTATCATATACAAAAATAATTTTTGAAATCGGTTCAGTAGATCCAGAGATCCCCTACAACCTCACAAACTCACAAACTTTACCTCTTTATAATATATCTATAGATGATTAATGTACAATTTGGAATCATGTCAAGTCGGGGCTGATTGTTAGTTCAGTATTATAAAGATAATGCTGTTGCTTGCTAGGTTCTAAAAGTTTACAAAAAAGTTGAAAATCTTTTTTGTAAACTTTTAAAGAAAATAAAACGTACACACTCTGTAATCTTATTTTTTTTTTGTATTTAATTTATTCTTATTATTATTTTTATTTAGGGGTTTAATTTGCAGAATAATTTACATAGAAAACTTTTATATAAATAGTGAAAGTACGTAATATCAAATATAAACGATGCTGCGGGGTATTAGAGCGGTTATGTGTTTTATATAGTTTCATGTCTGTAGTTACAGTAAAGCTTAGTATACATGAGATAAAGCATTAGGTATATTATCTCCTTTGTAATTTTATTTAGAAGAATCACGCCTCAACGACTGATTTGAATGAGATTATAAAACACGGTTAGACCTGAATTAACAGGTAGAATATTTTTATCCAAGAAGTCGTTCCTTTGGGACAATTTTCGTCTTTCACGCGGGCGAAGTCACTGAAAATAAAGTTAATAATATTTATGTAACTACTAAAAAACATTATAATTTATGTTATGCCATTAATTAACCCTACATTTAACAACAATAGACTAGCCTCTCCTACAAATAAAACCTACTTTAGCTTATGAAAACCTTAATTTCGCAAAAATTAACAACCTTACACAACTATTTAACATTTTTAAAGTACTTACTTAGTAGGGTTGATACAGAACTGATTCAACCTGCTCCCCGTACTAGTATGAACTGTATTACGGTGGAACAGTTTCCTCGAACGCGCACTTAATAATAATGTAAGTATATAATATTTGTGACAAAATCATACATTTTCGAAATACATGGTTCTTAAAGTAACAAACAAGGAAAGCACAGAAGAAGTGAACTCAGGGTAAACATAAAATAGTGTAAGTAATTGATTTTCTGTCTTAGTGTAGGTAGTTCTAAAAATTGACATAGTATACGCAAAAAATTCCAGGTTATACTTCGGATTAAATACAGGGTTACACGTCGGAGCATATTCTTATTCTTCTTTCTTCTTTAATACTCAATACTTTTATTGCATTCCACAAGTAGGTTATCCCGATTTTTCTCGTTCCCGTAGGTGTTTCCCGTTCTCGAGCCTTTCTGAATGTAGCTATCTACAAAAATGGATTTTTAAAATCAAACTGAGTTTGTTTGTTTGTTTAAACAAACTCTTCAGCTTAATTAAATTTGTAGATTTATTATTATCTATAATTAATTTAATTTAGCTGAAGAGTTTGTTTGTTTGAATGCGCTAATCTCTGGAACGAAGTCGAAGTCGTGGACAAAAGCGATTATTCATCATCATCATCATATCAGCCAAAAGACGTCCACTGCTGGACATAGGCCTCCCCTAAATGGTGGGTTTGCCATAATCGCCACACTTGGTAGGCGGGTTGGCGATCGCAGTTTAGCTGTTGCAATGTACCTACAGAGAATGCTGCTGCACATTCTCTGGTGAGTCCCTTAGTCGCCTCTTACGACACCCACGGGAAGCGGTTGTAAGGTAAGATGTCGCAGCCAATTAGCTTAATCCGCCGTTCAATTGGTGCCTAGCCTTTTCATGAAAATGCGCCGCTTTACAGCGACCTTAGTGACATCTTAGTTGACAACATTCTTAGTGACCTCTCACTTATGGAACACCCAATAGGTACAAGAGGGTTGACGACGACGCCAACACTAGCCCAGAAAGCGGTGGGGAGACGGCCTGGGCGCGCAACAAAAAGGCTGATTCGAAGTTGCGCAAGAAAAAAATGTCTGTAAAGGTATGGGAGAGCCGGGATCCCTTCTTTTCGCATAATGTTCTTTGTCCTATTATATTTCGGCATAACGATTTTGGCACAATTTGTTTTGGCATAATAACACTTCGGCATAATTTTTTTTGGCATACATTTTATGTTGGCATAATCATCTTAAAGACTAATTTGTTTTGGCATAAATTTGATTCGCATAACGTTAGTAGGCCTAATGACTATTAGCATAACGTTAGTAGGCCTAATGACTTTAATATGCTGTGCAACAAAAGTTAGTGACAGAACCGAATTGCTTCAAAACCGACTCCACGTAGTCTTGTTTGTCCTACCCCTACAGTGTAATTTAAAATCGCGTAGGCGCGTAGGGGCGAGACGGCCCGCGGGCTGAGGAGCAGGCGGATGCGAGCGAGCAGCCGCGGCTGAGGCTGGCCGGCGAAGCCGGCCAACAAGCCGAAGCTGCGGTGGTGAGCGAAAGCCGTCTGCGACGATTAGCACGCGTGGGGCCGCCGGAGGCCCGCAGCGCCGGAGCCATGACAAAAACTATGCCTGCTGCATGTTACATGCTCGCTTGAATGCTGCATGCTGCATGCTTGCTTGCATGCTGCATGCTTGCTTGTTTGCTGCATGCTTGCTTGCATGCTTGCTTGCATGCTGTATGCTTGCTTGCTTCATGCTTCCTACAGCGAAAAAAAAACCTACAAAATTGTTCAATACGTTATATTATATTAATATTTTACCTATATATTACCTGATTCAGGCCATATGGCTTTTTTCCAATCGTCGAAATAAATTGTTATACCTATAAAAATGTGTTTTAATATCATTATGCGTAAATAAATTTGTGCTTTAGAATATTATGCTAATAAAAGTTATGCTTTAGAACTTTATGCTTAATAAATTTATGCTTTAGAATATTATGCTTAATCATTATTATGGTTAGAGAAGTTATGCTTAAAAAATTATGCGTAAGCTGTTATGCGTAATTACATTATGCGAAAATATAATTATGCCAAACAAAATTATGCTAAGTTATATTAGGTCTTAAAATTTTATGCAAATGGATAGGGAACCGGGAGAGCCCTTTGACCAGCAGTGTGATATTCAAGACAGAAGTATAGAAAACAAAAATGAAAATAAAATTAAATGAAAAAGGCCTTTTCTATTGAGCTCAAACATAAAACCACTTGTATAAGCCAAACGGAAAATTTCTGTTGAATTTATGCCTCGTTTTATTCCCCAGAGTATCGATATTCCAGTTTTCAGGAGTTTCATTAAGTAGGTCGTCTATCCATTTGAAAACCTCAAACATGAAAAGGATGTCCCTTTTCCCAGCCCTAGAGCCTTCACTACATTTGATTTCTCAACTTTTAATAACTTGTATCTCCCGAGTATTGTCCTGTACAACCAAAAACTAGATTTATTATATACTACTAAACTGATCAAAGAAAAACTAATATAAACATAATAGTTAAATCCATTTATCAAAAGAAAGAAACATAATTTAGTTTTAAAATTAAGTACGTGTATCTAGTTCTGATTTTCTTTTATTTGGGCCGCTTAGTTTACCAACAGAGAAAAAGTGTAATTTCAAGAAGATGTGAAAGCGTCAGCTTATTGTTACTCATAGTACGTAGCCAACAGGCCAACTGCCCATTTGACAGAACCATCATATCAGCCGAAGACCACTGCTTGATATAAGCCTCTCTCAATAGACTCCGCGTCAATCGGTCTTGTGCTTCTCGCATCAAGCGGATTCACCACAGTGACCGGTACTGCGCATCTTGCAACCGGCGAATTTCCCTGGTCTTTACAAGGTTATCGGTTCTGAGTCTACTAGTACTCGTTCGTTCCATTGGCCATCTGTTCTGGCAGTAATGGCTACACAGAGCAGGCCTGCAGCCTAGCCACCCCACTATTGCTACGATAAGTTTTCCCTTTGACCAGTGGTTAGAGAGGCGCCACGGCGTCCTCTTCTTCCGCCTGACGCAGGTACTCACCAGACACGTTTGTTTTGGGAGTTACCTGTTTCGAATTCGGCGGGAGGACACGCCCGGGTGTGACAACTGTGTGGATTGCGCAGAAGATAGGGTGGAGGTCTGCCCTGCTTAAGTGCAGCACCGCCGTGTCCTCCTTGAGGCGATCGGCGGCGGCGACTTCTCGCGTTCGGCCCTGGTTCAATCCATGGTCTGAAGCAAGAGGGCATGAGAAGCAGTCACCTCCTTCTGAATAGAATAGAATAGAATAGAAAACATTTATTCGGCACAGACACTACACAACAGCAACAATAACATAATAAAAAAAGAGAACAGTAACAAAACATACACAATAAAATGGTGCTGAGTGTGCCCAGCCGAAAGGGTTACCATCTCAGCATTTGCTGGGCGCCAGACACCCAGCGCTGGTTTTCAGTTGGCACCCCGCAGTGACACACGGACGTGGGTAAGTAAAATAGATATATATTCTTGCATATTAATAATAAATAATGTTTTAGAATACACATAAATAAATGATGTAAAATAATGTTTTTTTTTTTTTTTTTTTAATGTGTGCTACACTGGCCATAGAAAAATTTCAAAGTACCTCCCAAAGACTACAATAGTATACTAGCTAGTACCTCCGAACCTACAACATAACATAACGCGGGCCGCTCGACGCGGAAAAAAGAGAAAATTAGTGATCCGGAGCCTTGTGGTTCCTGGAGACATACCCCACCACATCCAGCCCAAAATAAGGTTAGTTTATATACTAAGCGATTATAAAATAACAATAAAGGAGACATACTTAGATTGATGATTGATTGAAAATAAATGATCACATTAATTATAAATAAATAGTGTAAAAATAATTATTGGATTAAATAAACGATTTATCAATGTTGATATCATTAAATTCGATTTGTGAATTCAAAATGTATTTCTTAAGTCTAGCCTTAAATGTACTAACGTTTTTCAGGTCCCTAATGGGTGGGGGAATGTTGTTCCAACATTTGGAGGCCGCGTAACGGAAGCTTCCTCGGAAGGCCACAGTACGGTGATGCGGTGTAGCCAGCTGTTGAGCACAACGCCTGGCCTTGCGCTGCCGGTGACTATTTACCCACGCAAGTTTCGAGTACAGGTATGATGGACATTTACACTTGATAACGCCGAAAAGAAGACAGGCTAAGTGTAACTTACGACGGGATTTCATTTTTAAAATATTATTTTTGTTTAGAAATGGTGTAATGTGGCTCCTTGGTGGTACATTAAAACAAAATCGCGCGCAAGCATTTCTGCGTAGTAGTCACCTCCTTCTGCAAAGCAGTCACCTCCTTTTGCAAAAATAATTCTAGCAAAGGAGGAGGCGGGACACGTGAGGGAGAGACAAACCGCACGCCCCAGCCGCCGACTTTGTTCGAAAGAGTCACCACGGCCCTGGAACGCAAAGGGCATTTGGGGAACACAGGTGGGTAAGAATCTGACACTCCCTACCAAAAGAGTCATTTTATGATTTCCCATTCAACAAAAAAAGGCCAGCAAGCCAATAATTTTCTTTGGTAATTATTCTTCGAGCCGTTGCCTTGGATCTCCGGCGAAGCCCTTTTCTACTGAATCGATTATAATCTTTAAAGTGACAGTTGTACATCATCATACTTTTCTTCGAAATTCTTTCCAAAAATGCCATCCCCCTTGAGTGTAACCTAAACTTAATCTGAGTTGAACGCCTTTTACTGTGATCTAATTCAAATATGTTTCCCAGCTATGCGTTTCACTCAAAACGTTTATTGCTCGTAACATCACGCTGTTTACGGCCGTGTACATAAGCAGAGATCGTAAAAGGGGTGCTGTCAAGTCTATATGCGATATTATTATTTGGCTGGAATGTTTTATGTGCGGTTATAATTATTACTAGGGTTTGCCAGCGGCTTTGACTGTGTGAAGTTCAAAAACTATTTCACGGGATACTACCGGGAAAAAAGTGTTTTTCCATGTCACGGTGTGCCCGTATTTTCATCCAAAATTGTCGGGCGTGATTGATGAACTAACATCCAAATAATAGTAGTTTATGCAACGATCATATAAAAGGGGTTATTAAAACACGAGTGTGGTAATAACATCACACGAGTGTTTTATTACCTAATTATATGCCGTTGCATACACTATTTTATCTTTACTCATACAGTTGAAATAAACAAAGTGGAAAAATAGTTTATTCCAATATGGCGGATATTCTCATTGCGTATTCGAATGACTGCACAGCGCGCGCATCCATAGACAATTATAAAAGCTGGCTCATTGACTTAGGTGCGCGCTTCAAGGTAGCCCGCGAAATTCAAATTGATTGACAAATTATGATTTCAAGAAATACTACATTTGACATCACTAATTGTAACTGAAAGAGTTCTACTGATGATTTTAATGATTTTAATTATTTCAAAGTCAAAGTCAAAGTCAAAGCATTTATTTCAAATAAACCAATCACAGGTACTTTTGAATTGTCAAAGTCAGTCAGTCAAAAACATGAAGCTATTTGCACATTCCAAAGCGTAGATCTCTATGGAGAAGAACGTACAAGAAACTCCATGGACACTCTTTTAAACCATTTTATGTTTTACAAAAAATCCTGGTTACATCATTACTTGTTGCATCTATATGTGAGAGCAATGCAAAGAAAGGAAAAAAATAAAAGTATTCCAAGTATCCAATAAGTATTACATAATAGAAATAAGCCAGTGACAGCTAAGATATGACCAGTCTCCACTGACGGCGCCCGTTCACGAACATGACGCGTGCATCAGCACCATTCAGCTCAACCATTTTGAAGGGAACCGAATGATCAAATACACGCGCCACCATCAGCGAGACATTCTAGCGAGCATGACACACCCTCAACTGCCCCTGCTCACTCATGTCAAACAAGGAAACCATCTATATTATTAACAGTATAGGCTCCATGGTCCTCACATTTACAGGATTTTAAAATAAAAAATGCTTCTACTTTATATAAAACTATGTATATCAATTTTCAAAAACGGAAAAAGAAAAGTAGTATTTAAAACATAACATAAGAAAAGTGGAAATTTTTATTAGTCTACACAAAGAAGGGTGAGCATCTCTTCCAAATATCTTAACTAGAGGAACCAAGCGGCTGAGACTGTGGAGCAGGACCGGCATTTAGCCAAGCATTTTTATCAAGTATATAATCTTCAAGTTTATAATATGCTTGTTTACATAGTGTGCGTTTTATGCATGTTTTAAATTTTCTCTCATTCAGTTCTAGAATTTCAAGAGGTATTTTGTTATAAAATTTAACACAGTACCCCATAAAAGAAGTGTGTACTTTTGCCAATCTGAATCGGGGTTGATCTAATTTGTTCCTATTTCTAGTATTAAAATTATGCCTATCACAAATCTTACTAAAAAGATGAAGATTTTTCCGAACATACATTATGTTTTCGTATATGTATTGACAAGGTACCGTCATGATGTTAATATCTTTAAACAGTTCTCTTAGGGAATCGCACCGACCCAGATTATATATGGCTCTGATGGCTCTTTTCTGCAGAATAAATATAGACTCAATATCTGCAGCTCGTCCCCATAATAAGATACCGTAAGACATGATACTATGAAAGTAACTAAAATAGACCAGCCTCGCGGTATCTATATCAGTAAATTGACGGATTTTTCTGACAGCATATGCTGCTGAACTTAGCCGTCCCGCAAGAGATGTTAAATGAGGACCCCATTGTAGCCTTGAGTCCAGTGTGATGCCCAGAAAAACTGTGTTTTCGACGAATTCAAGTTTCTCTTTGTTCAATACTATGTCGCAATGATTACTTTTGACATTCGGTAAAGCAAATCTGATACACTTAGTTTTCTTTTCATTTAATACTAAATTATTAGCAGTGAACCAATTTTGGACCTGCTGTAGGGCGTTATTTACGTCGTCCAGATTTGTAGAACGTCTATCTATCATAAAAATTAAGGATGTATCGTCAGCAAATAACACCATTTGTGGTTGATTTTTTAAAAGATGGAGAAGATCATTTATGTATACTAAAAAGAGGAAAGGACCCAATATTGAGCCTTGTGGAACCCCCATTTTGAGTTTTAAACCCCTTGATTTAACACCGTTTATTTGAACTTGCTGCTGTCTGTCATTTAAATAAGACTTCAGTAAGCTGAGTGCAAGTTTACCTAGTCCGTAATGTTCTAGCTTTAGGAGCAAGGTTTCGTGATTTACGCAGTCAAATTTAATACATACTTACTTAAATACTGCAAACTGCAAAAAATGTAAGAAAATTTGAAGCCTTGAAGCGTCTACCTGAAGTCAATGAGCCCGCGCCAATAAATAAAAAGTAAAAGCGTGCTATAAAAATTAAAAAGTTATTTTATGATGCAGTTGTTTAAAAATCGAAGGAAAATGTTGAACTGTAATGGTTTTTTTTTTAATTAACCTATCCACGAAAAAAAAATACGTGTTTATGCATTCGTTTTTGAACTCACATTTGGAACATTACGGTGTGAGTGTAGATAAATAATGTATTCTAAGTTGGAAATATTAAGCGTGATATACATTAAGGGCCAATTTCACCCATGAAACTGAACTGAAGTTAGCCGGTTTCTTTAATGATTTAATTAAACAATATAGCTTTATTATTAAATCTATAACACCAGGGTATAATACAGTTTCATAAAGTAAAGTATGTCAAGAAAACCTCTTGACACGAATAAAAAGTCCACCCAAATATAATAAAATTCACAAAAAAACGTGAGAAAATGTTTCTTCAGACCGACAGGCTTGACTAAATAAATCTTCGTTTTATCATGTAAATATTTGCGAATGAGTTTTTTTTTGTAGTGTTTATCTTGAAAGCGTGTATTTTTGTGTTGGTAAACGACGCAACGATTCGGTGAAGTAGGTACAATAGGGGAAATAAAATCATTGCTAAAAACCGTTTTATAATGTAGGTACTAGCACTTCGCCCGCAACTTCAACCGCGCGGATTTAGTAGATACTTCACAAACTTCAACGCCCCCCCTACCCCCTTTTAAATTTTAGTTTTGGAAAATTAAGCACTAACGATTTTTATTAATTACTTAGCCATTATTGCTTATTCTGTGGTCTCAGGAGGCCCTAGATAATGTGTCATTCAAATAGCGAATGCGACTGTCCAAATGCCAACATTTAGGAATTTGATCACGTGACATTTCGATAACATCATTCTGTCAATCCCATATACATTTAGGACGTATATTGACAATCGCCTTCGCCACGCTACCGTTGACAGAATCTCATTTCTCTGGAGCCCAGGTTCAGCGCAACTGTTCACCCCGTTCACCCCGTCAGGGTTTGATTATGCAAAAATTGTTACATCTGTTTCAATTATTCATAACATTCCGACGTAAATTGAAGCAAGCAATAATGTCCTCTCCTTAAAGCTTTATCATCCCTCCTTCAACCCTTAATATGTAGTTTATTTTCAAAAAATCCAAACATTTGTTATTCTTATTTTTTTGTCGAAATTCATTTAAATGCTGTGTTTTTATTAATGAGATTTTATCCCCATTGTCAATAATAAAGTTAATCTGGCTATCAATACATAAAATTACTCTGAATTCTGTAGCTTTCCAACATTTGTAAGGCCAAAAAATGCCATCTCCTTTGTGTTTACAAACTTTGTTTTCGGTTGAAGAATTGAGCGTGAGAAATAGATATTTGTCGCGGTAAATTTTTCAACTGTCTCCCATGCGAGAACATTTTTCAATAACAACTTTCTATATTTATGTCAGAGTAATGAGCTGTCATACTTACGCGAGACCGTCAAAATCGCAGAACAGGACCAGGTATTCTGTTTTGGTTCTGCTTAATTTCAGGCCAACACTCTCTAGTCTCTGCCACCACGTCTCCAATCTGTTCTGGACCTCGAGGCCGCTTTTGGCAACTACCTAGCACAATGTCATCATAACATTGTAGGTAAATAAATAAATTTATCCTCTGATAGAATTCAATACTCAACCCGAAAGAGCAATAAATCCGTAATAAGATGAAACGCAAGCAAATCCAATATGAAGTAAGGTAAATACACAAAATATCTAGGGAGAATAGGAAACAATTTACTTTCGCATTTTTGTTATGGAGGTTATGTATATAAATCCCAACCTTTTCATTTAACTGCACCGTTTATTTAGGGACATGAGTGACATGGGCAAATCATTCAATGATATTGAAACAAATATTATGTCACTTAGGTCGCTGAAACATCGGCGCAGTTAAATGAAAAGGCTAGGCTTTTAATGAAACGTAGGATTAAGCTAGTTCGCTGCGACATATATACATAACCTCCATACCAAAAATGCGAAAGTTAATTTTTTTGTCTGTTTGTTACCTCAAAAACTTGGCACATGGGTACAATATGTCCTGGTATAGGTTTTATCCCGGCTATCTTCTTCTGGGTATTTTTTTACATTCTCGTGAGATAAGCCACGGACGAAGCCAGTTTATAATTTAAGTAGGATTTTTAAAGATCGATCTTCGACCACATCGTCGCTTACCATCAGGTGAGATAGTGGTCAAGCGCGTGCCTATCAATGTGTTTCCAAAAGCTTACAACCCTAATATCTTCAAAGTTAGAGTGAACAGGCTCCTTCTGGGTAAGCTCGCTCCATCGTAGACTTTGTCTCTGTCATCTCTGACTTTGACTAGAGTCAAGAGCAAAGCCATAACTAATAATAAAAAAATAAAAAAAAAACAAAACATTATACATCAAAGTGTATTTTGTATTTCGATCTTAAAAGAAAGAGTACACAGAACGACAAAACAAAACAATGCCATTTCATTGCGTTGCTTTGTCATTCGGTTTAATAAATTAATAGGAAGCAACTAAGGCCAAACTAAATATTGTAAATCGAGACACAAATACGAATATATTCGTTCAGCTTTCATCGTCACTGGTTTTCCATCTGAATTTGATCGACCATTCTTTGTGAATTCATTGTTATAAATAAAAATATTAAATGTTTAATTAGTGTTACTGTGTTTTGCAAGGAACCCCAACTGGATTTCTTGCAAAACACAGTAACACTAATTATTTAAATAATCCTGAAAAAATCGAACACTACAATTTACCAAAATCCCGAAATTAAAGAAACACTTTTCGCAAAAGAATCAGGTAAAAATTACAAATGAAACCAAAATTACTTTCTCATTGATACGAATAGAAAGTTATCGGAACAATTAATGAACGTTTATGTGACGTCAAAGCTTTAACTTTGTGCCCGTAATTAATTTAACGGTAATCTTGGCGGTTTGTTCAGTTTAACGTAACTTTGATGTTTGGGTGACGAGATTTCGAAGATCTTGATCAATTGGGTGGGTTTCGTTTATCTCGATGTACTTGTAGTTTTTCTCTTTTCATTATAAATAATGCTGTGTTTCAAGAGGACCCCACCACTTCCTTGTAAACGGATGTTCATTGTTCTCACTATTATACAACGTATAGCAGAATAAACGCAAAACCTCTTAAGGGGTTATTGTATTCATTGCGAATCAAATTGCGAAAAAAAAATCAGCTGTTCAGTATATTTTGTCGAGTTATGAGCACATAAATGTATGGGGTAGTCGATTTTTTTTCCACGATTTCAGTGTTTTCAGTATCGCGAGTACAATGACCCCCAGATGTATTGCGTTTATTGTATTACACGTTATATGTGTCACCAGAAAATGGTAAACGTCGTAAGATTATAAAATATCGCGTGAAATTGTAAACAATTTTTTTTAAATAGGACACGGTGGTTACGCGATGTAAGCAAAATAATGCGAATTATTTGAAATTTTGGTTGGTTCAAAGGATGTCACATGTGACGCGCTGTAAGGAAACACATGGAGCAGCAGCACGTCTAATGGATGGGTTGCACGATACCTGGATATCCTCGTCGCAGTCAACCTGAGCATTGACACTGCATCAATAGTCGCAAAAACACCAAATTTCAATATTAACGAATTTTTTTTGACAGCGATCTTGAATTCAACACGACATATCGGCCAGCGATCTTGAATTAACACGACATATCGGCCATTGTCATTTGTCAATAATGTGGTAAGATTTGCGCAACCACACGAATATGTTGAATTTGGATGGAATTATACATATTATACAAAACGATTTTTTCATAATAATTATATAAAGAAATAAAAAAAAACTACTGTCATAGTAGAAGTTAGTAACTGTCTTTAAGTAGTAATCTCCAAACCAAAATTTGCATAAATGAACAAAATGATTGAGCAGCTGATAATTAATTTAAACCACTGTCTTGATTTATTTTCTGTCTGAAATATTATGTATTTTCTTGTTTCGCACCTTTAATCTTTTTTTATTTTTCCGTCTTCTTCTTCTTCGTGTAGTAAGGTCTAACGACCCCACACACCCTAGTGTCAGAGTTTCTAAACCGTATTTTTCCGTAATCCGGTTACACTTTTTAAAACTTTAATTTTTTATTTTATACTATTCCGTTTTAAGGTTTGATAAACGTTGCGACAGTTTGGATAAGAGTGGTAGGTACAATAGATCAGTAATGAACCTATTGACTTGAAGCCAATTAGCGTCAGTGGTAGTGGGAATGAGATGAGTGGGAGTTGTGGTGTATGCCAGTATGCAGTGTCGAAAAGACGAATTATAAATTTGTTATACAGTATTTGTATATAATACAGGGCGGCTAAGAGAAAACTAGTAAATCTGAGGAACTGGTTTACTACTGAGTAAAGTCGAGATTTCTCAGTCTCTCTAACTCCGTCAAAGACGCTGCATCGTGTAGGTTGCTTATGAGTTTCCGCGGGTCTAGATTGCTGATAAATAAACCGTCCAATGACCTTTCTCTGCTCAATGCCACGTTAACTTGGCCTTTTGCAAAAATGCGATTTCCAACGTCTACAGCAACCTTGTCTAAAGTGTAGCCTTGTAGTTTGTGCACACCCCAACACAGAATTAGTGACAACATTATACGCAATATTTTGCCGCTGCCTCTCAAACCATCATACTCAACTGTGCTGGGAGTTATTTGAACCGGTTCATTTGTTTTGGTTTGATGGTACTATCATCAAATTGAATATGTACCGTTGCAGGAAGTTTACTGGGCTCCAATTGATCTCGCCTTAGAGCTGGCTAATCAACGCTCTTTACGGTGCCCACCGCGCCATTTACGAGACTTCGACTATGTTCAAGTTTTTCCTGAGCATCACTCTTGAGCCAACTTCTATAAATCTCTGGTCTTTTTAGGATCACTAGGAACGTGGTCGCTTTGAGGTTTTTGACCGTAAGTTTTACTTTTGCTTGATTTGTCAACCGCTTGAATTTCGTTGATCTTAGTTACCCTTGCAAGAACTTCGCTCATTTCGTGGTTGTACTGATCCACTTTTTTGATTGTTGGGTAGTTGTTTAAAAAAAGTTGATTTTTGACACTACGGGTAAGGTATTTTATATCGATTAATGTGTAAAAGGCGTTCAACATATTATTATTTGGTCTAAGATTTAAAACGAAGTGAAAATCATCATCTGTGATCAAGAGTGCATGTCTGACCTCCATGACCCAGTAACTGGGTAATATGATGCCCCTTGATGAGACTGGTTGTCAGACTTTCAGACAACGACGTGAGAAAATGGGGTAAATAATACCTGACCTGACTGTGAAATAGTAAGAGGTACTTATTCAAACTAGAACTTACCTCAAAAGTTAACATTCCGATAAAATAACAGTTACATCAGGGGGTAATGATGATATTACATGCCGTCTGATGCGTTCTCTAATTGTGATACCACAGTTAACAAAGGTCAAAGGTCAAAGGTCCATTTTCCATAAGTATGTATTACACAGTTAACAATTTATTGTTAGTGGAGCACTCGCGTGGGGCTACGATACTATAAAATATAAACGTGCGAAAACATTTAAAACACAATTAAAATCAAAGGAATACCCTCCGAAAACCAAAAGAAAACCGGCGCAAACGACGAAGAGGGAATTGAAAATTGACAATTATCGGCGGTATTGCCAGTAGTAACTTGAAATAATCCTACCCTTCACTGCACTAAAATCTATAAGATGGTTTGATTTATAAATAAGAAAACATACTAAAATAATTAGGTATACGAATAATTTAAGAATATAATATTTTAGGCCGCTTATAAAAAACAAAACTCATGACGGCGTTTTATTTTTAGCTACCTTAACATGTCTGTTAAGATTTAAGAGCTTGCATTTAAATAAAATAGTAAGCAAAAAATCAAAAAAATATGTAGCAATAACAATAAAAAAAATATGTAGTAAAACTAAAAATTGATTACAAGCCTTTCTTGATTTGTTGCTGTTATTAATATCGAAAACTTCATGAATCAGAAAATAAACGACTAAAATAAAAAGTAGGTATAAAACAAAACTTTTTACAAAAAAAATACAACCGACTTCCAAATAAAAAAAACTACGTACAAAGTATAAAATAACTTTAATTTCAAAAGTCGGTGTATTTTATTCTTTTTTTTGTATTTTAACACCGACTTTTTAGTAGTACCCCACATCCAACAACACCACTGGAAAGTAACAGAGAAGCAAAATACGCAATTTTGTTTACTTTTTTTTTAACGATGGGAAATCATCATATGACTCCTTCCGCTCTGGGCGGAGCAGAAGGGAGTGTCAAATTTTTACCGACTAAAACCCATTCGTGTTCCTCCAACTGGCTTTTGCATTCCAGGGCCGCGGTGACCCCCACCAACCGTGTCTCCACGTTGCCGTCGTGGTGGGACTTGCGTGTCTCAGTGATCTTGGGGGCTTTGCCGGTAGAGCCACTCATGCCGGAAGGCCCCAAGTGAGAGACCAGACCAAGAGAGACACAAGAGGGGCACACCGTTCGGAGACTTGAGCAGTGTTCGGGTCCTCGGACGGTGTGCGTCTCACTGGCTTGCTCGCTGCTCTCTGGTACGCGTCTGATCATCAGACGTGACTGTGAGGGCAGCGAGCAAGCAGTGAGAGAGAGGGAGAGAGGAGGGGAGAAAGGGACCGCACCCTCAAAAAGGAAAAATATGGACAGTCTTAAAAGAGAAGTTGTACCCCAGGGCGGTCCGGACTGCACAGCGGTCCGGGAATCCGCCACGCCTCGTGCGTCAAGCCCCTCGTATTCTGGGGGGGGCAATAAGGCTGTCCACACACCGCTTGCCAAGGGCAACAGTGGCCGAGGAGGCCCCCGATCCAAGCCGTCCTTTGAGGACATGATCGGATTCAATTTTGGCCCGCCCGACAAAGCGTCGGTCGGGCGGAGCGCGGCAAGAGGCGCGCTATATTGGAGGAGGGGCTCGCTTGAGCGTCACGCGGGTGTAGAGTCGGAGTCCGAGCTGGACTCCGACGACCTGGTGACAGTGAGCTAGGCGAGCTCTGAACCCGAGGGGGCAGGGACTGCAGCGGAGGACTCGAGGTCCTTCCGCAAGCCGCAGGCCGGAAGACGACCGGGGGTCGTCTTGCAGCGAAGAGGTGGTCTCGGCCCGGAAGATCCCCACCAGCAGGCGGGGTAAGGGCCGAGAGGGAGGCAAGGGCAGAGTCCTTGCCTCCAAGGATGCTGGACGACCCCCCGAAGATGGCGGCCATTCTGGCGGCAGCGGAGGCTGACCAAGGTGGGCCTCCGCCGGACGAGATGTCCGAGCTGCGGGCGGAGGTCGCCCGCTTGGCTGCCGCCACGGAGCGTCTCCGAACGGAGAACGAGGGGCTCCACGCAGACCTGGCCAGGCTCCGGGGAGCCGGCCCACAGGTGGCGCCGCAAGGGGGGCGCAAGAAGGACAGCCAGCCCGTGCCGCAGGAGAGCCAGGTGCTGGGCCTCGTGCTGCAGGAGATGGCAGCCTTCCAGGCACGGTTCTCCGTCCTGGAGGGCATCGTCCTGCGCCCCCCGTTAGCGGCGAGTGGGAAGGCCCCCCCAGGCCAGAAAAAGACGTCATATGCGGCTGCCGTGGCTGCCACACCGGGGTCGTCCGGCCAGGACAAAGGGTCCGGGTCGGCACCCGCGAAGCCGGTGCCGGGAATACCGGATCCGGCCCCGGGAAGGAAGAGGAGGGGTGGGGTTGCTGCGCGGACGGCGAAGGCTCCTGCGCCGTCTGTGCAGCAGCTCCCCCCGGCTTCCTCGCCTTCAGATCCCCCCCGGCTCAAGCCGAATGGCAAGTGGCCGGGGAGAAGAAGAAGGCGGGCAAGGCAGCCAGGGCGGCCAAAAGGCGAGAGAGGAAGCGGCGGCAGAAGGCGCGAAGCGTCGCGGCTGCGCTCCGCCCCCCGAAAACCGCGGCTGTAGTCCTCATACTACAGCCGGACGCGGCGAAGAGGGGCGTGACGTACGCGGACGTGCTCACCAAGGCGAAGGAGGCGGTGAACCTTGGTGAGCTAGGCATCGTAGGGGGCCTCCGGCTCCGGGTCACCATGACTGGGGCCCGGATGCTGGAGATCCCCGGGGCAGCCAGCGGCCCAACCACGGACGCTCTAGCCGAAAGGCTCAGGGCGTCCCTAAGCGCGGACGATGCCCGAGTGTCCAGGCCCACCAAGCGCATCGACATGCGCATCTTGGGCCTGGACGACTCCGTCACGGAGGCGGAGGTGGTGGCCGCCGTCGTTAGGACGGGGGGGTGCTCAGCAGAGGAGGTGAAGGCGGGCACCCTACGTCCTGACAACATGGGCACGCGCACCATTGTGGTGAGCTGCCCCGTGTCGGCGGCCAAAACCATCTCGGAGGGCCGAAGGTTTTTGGTGGGTTGGGTTTCCGCGCAGGTCAAACTGCTAGAACCCCGACCTCTGAGGTGCTTCCGGTGCCGAGTGGGCCACCATGTGGGAGCTCAATGCACCTCGGAGGTGGACCGCAGCGGTCTATGTTTCCGCTGCGGTCAGCCCGGTCACAGGGCCGGCTCTTGCGTCGCCGCGCCGCACTGCGTAGTCTGTGCGGCAGCTGGCAAGCCGGCCGACCACTGGGCTGGGGGTAGGGCCTGCGCCCCACCCACCAAAGCCGGAAACAGGAGGCATGGAGCCGCAGTAGAGCCCCTACAAAGGGCTCCGGAGGGGGCTGAAATGGAGTGCCAGTAATGGCCCCATTTCACGGGGCCTCCTGTTGAACGTCAGCCACTGCGCCGCCCAGGAACTGATGCTTCTGAGCATGGCGCAGTGACTGATGCCTGTGGACGGCGAACAATGGGTAGCTCGCCGTCCGATCAGAACAGGCTCGGGTTGACAGCGCGCTGTGTTCTACGCGCGCCAAACCAGCAGACGTCAGCATGGGTCGGGGCCCATTAGGGCCAGAGCCTACCAGGGTTGCGGATTGGTTCGAAAGAGTTACCGCGGCCCTGGAACGTAAAAGGCACTAAGAGGAGCATGGGTGGGTTTTAGTCAGTAGAAGTCTGACACTCCCTGCCGCTCCATCCAGAGCGGGAGGGGTCATTTGATGATTTCCCATCCAGGAAAAAAAAAAAAAAAAAGGGCCGCGGTGACTCTTTCGAACAAATTCCGCAACGCTTCGGATGACATATTTTTTCCAGCTACTTTGAATAAAAACCAAACAAATGAACCGATTTTGATGAAAATGCTATGGGACCAATCGGAAAGGATATGTTCAGAAAAAAAAAAAATGAGGTAAAAACAAAAAAATGCGACCGAATTGAGGACCTCCTCCTCCTTTTTTTGAAGTCGGTTATAATCACAAGATAATGTCTCAACCTTGCATCTTGTCTCATACTCGTAATTTATAAATCTCTCTATCACAATTTAATTATTTCACTAACACAAACATTATACAAACCCGGCGGCGCCGCACACGCCGCTAACACACTTAAATAATTATCCACATAATACATAATTACTTTTACTTCCTTTAGCCTCTGTTTCAATTAATTTTCAAGTTAAACATTTTCCTCTAACTAGCTGTGCCTCACGGTTTTACCTCATAAATAGGATAAATAGACTATTTATTTCTTCCTCAATCAGGCTATGAAATACAAAAAAGAAACGACGGGTCAATTTAGCAGTTAGTCGAATCTTCACTTGACCAGAAAGCTGGTCTTTTATTCGGCCAAAGAATCAGCAGTCGACGTGGCAATGCTGTCAGTGTTTTGGGCACTTATCCCAGTTATTTAATGTATCCTTCTTCTCCCCTTTTTGTTCTTGCATGGACAAAAATTATTTTTTTGATCAGCTTATGTATATATAACATAATAAAATAGACTCTTCGAGTTTATTATTTAAAAATAATTATATTATACAAATATCAATCCTCTAACATTACTTTACGCACATACTGAATAAACTCACTTAAGCTCAATGATGTTTTATCAAAATACAGACTGGTTCCCGGTACTATTATCATCGTTAATCCCGGCCCATCCCGTGATTTCCGGGAACGTAGCACGACACTACCTAGGGGAATATTCTCAAGTAATTACTATGGTAATAGCTATCATGAATATTAAAAGAAATCTCGTGTACAGATTAACTTTTCTGATAGATTAGAATAACAAATTGTGAGGATATAAGTTTAGGACTGAGTTGGGTAATATTGACTTGACTGTAACATATTATGTCGAAGAGGCTCAATACTACGCTGCCCATACGATTATTTTTATTTCAATCAGTATTGTCAATTCCTTAGAAAATCTGACACTAGTCTTGCCAAAGGATACCGTGTTACCCAGTTACTGGGTACAATACCCCTTGTGTGATAACACAAGCATGTATTGTACACACGAATAACAATGAATACAAACACACACACACACACACACACACACGAATAAAATAAATAGGTACACACAAATAAGAAGGATGAAACACGAATGGGTATCCCCCATTTTTATGGATTGGAAATCATCAAATGACTCCTGCCGCTCTGGGTGGAGCGGGAGGGAGTGTCAGACTCTTACTCTTTACCCATCCCTGCTCCTCGTAGTGCCCTTTGCTTTTCAGGACCGCGGTAACTGTCGATCAAAATCCGCAACCCTGGCAGAGGGTATCCCCTTTAAAACCCATTCGTGTTTCTTCCTCCCTTCTTCCTTCTTAGTCCACCAAATGCCCTTTGCGTTCCAAGGCCGCGGTGTTTCTTTTGAACAAATTTCGCAACCCTGGCAGTACATTATCACATACAAAAACAAATTTCTATCAATCGTGAAATAAATGTTTGTTACT
Source organism: Melanchra persicariae (assembly GCA_947386135.1). Classification (NCBI taxonomy): domain Eukaryota; kingdom Metazoa; phylum Arthropoda; class Insecta; order Lepidoptera; family Noctuidae; genus Melanchra; species Melanchra persicariae. The sequence continues at coordinate 15,245,321 of OX376645.1, read as the reverse complement.
TGAAGGTTTAGAAACACTGAATATGGAATAATCTGCTAGTTTTCATTGAATTAATTTCCATTATCAAGCAAATTCAGATTATTAAAAAAAAAATCAAAAAAATACAACCGACTTCCAAATAAAAACCAATACAAAACACTAAATAAGTTTAATTTTGGAAGGCAGTGTTTCTCGTGTAGTTTCTACTTTAAAAAAAAAAAAGTCAGTTGTATTTTTTTGTAAAAAAGTTTTTTTTTTCACTTTCTAGTGCTACCCTAATCCGTATTTATTTAGCTGTCTATCTCCGAAGTTCTTTCATCCGAATTAACAACCTCCTTGAAGTCGGTTAGAAACATACTTCATTGTGTTATTTTGAAATTAGACTCATGGTGTTAAACACCGTCTTTTAATAATGTCAATGCTACGTATTTGTGACTTACGATGACTATGTCACAATAAATTAAAATACCTACCAATGACTGCACGACCTACCGCCGACTTATTTCTTTTTCAAAATTCATAAAGTTTATGTCTTTTCGGCATTTAAAACAAATACAATATGATGTCCTTAAGTTTTGAATTCAGCTGACAAATATACAGACATATATATGTAAGTCAACGTGTAGTTTTACAGGATTGCTTTCTATTTCAAGTTGTCATAATGTGTTGCCTGCTTGTTGGTCTTCTACAAATCGTACTTCGGTGACTGTGCCCACGAACTCCACGACCTCATTATCTCACCGGCGCCCTTTTTTGTTTTTTTTTTTGCTATTTCCAATTTAAATTACCAATTCGCACTAAGCGTTTCCAAACGTCTCTTATAATGCGCGCAGCAAAGGAGTGAAACTTTCTGCCTGCGTCTTTGTTTCCGAACGCATTCAACCCCGATATCTACATAGTTAGAGTGAACAGGCTTGTTCTGGGTAAGCTCACTCCATCGTTGACTTTGTCTGTCACCTCTGACTTAGACTAGAGTCAAGGGCAAACCGATAGGTTTGTGATAACAAATAAAAATATAAAAAAAATATTTAGCAAAGTCTGACTGAAAACCAGTTTTTTATACTAGTGCCCCAGAAGGAGGGTAATGTTTTATCTTGGGATTCCTCAATGCTTTGAAAGAAGTGTGTATTTTCTAATCATCATACAGAACAGGAAAAAATGCAATAAACCTCATTTGAGAAACCCACAAGTTAACAAAGGAAGCGAGAGTAAAAAATATTCTGTGTACAAAAATCCCACTGTGCACTACTACCGGAACACAGGCAAACCGAGTTACCAGTTATTATTTTCTCTTTTTGTCAAGAGTGTTTGCTTTTCATCCACTGTGCACTCTAGCGTTCCGTAAAAAGCGTTTGCTAAATACACTCAAAGATTTCCGTTTAAGAAAAAAATTGAAACGTTCTCCTTGAAAATATTTTAGTTTAAAATTAGAAGAACCTTTATATGTGGTTGGTGTGCGGTTCCTTTTCCGGTCAACGTTCACAACAAATTCGCCCAATTCAGCTTTATAAAAAAATTGCATCTGCCAGGGATTTTACCCGCGTGATTCGTCGTGACTGTCGGAAATTATCCCAAAAGAACATAGTCCCGAGATAAAATGATTCATTGACGTTGACACGTTTTCATACAAATACACAACTTAATATTCTCAGAGAGAGAGATAAATCAGAGTGTAAGTAAATCAATCAAGTTAAGTGAAGCTAGGTAAAGTTTTCAGTTATATATAGATACATAAGGGTCCTTATTTCCCCACCAACCGTGTCTCCACGTTGCCGTCGTGGTGGGGCTTGCGTGTCTCAGTGATCTTGGGGGCTTTGCCGGTAGAGCCACTCATGCCGGAAGGTCCCAAGTGAGAGACCAGACCAAGAGAGACACAAGAGGGGCACACCGTTCGGAGACTTGAGCAGTGTTCGGGTCTTCGGACGGTGTGCGTCTCATTGGCTTGCTCGCTGCTCTCTGGTACGCGTCTGATCATCAGACGTGACTGTGAGGGCAGCGAGCAAGCACTGAGAGAGAAGGGGAGAAAGGGACCGCACCCTTAAAAAGGACAATCATGGACAGGCCTGGTCCACAGCGGTCCGAGAATCCGCCACGCCTCGTGCGTCAAGCCCCTCGTATTCTGGGGGGGGCAACAGGGCTGTCCACCAACCGTTTGCCGATGGCAACAAGGGCCGAGGAGGCCCCCGATCCGAACTATCCGAGGAGGACCCGATCGGTAATAGTTTTGGCTCGCCCGACAGAGTGTCGGTCGGGCGGAGCGCGGCGGGAGGCGCGCTGTATTGGAGGAGGGGCTCGCCTGAGCGTCACCTGGGTGCGGAGTCGGAGTCCGAGTTGGACTCCGACGACCTGGTGACTGTTGGCTCGGCGAGCTCTGGACCCGAGGGGGCGGGGGCTGCTGCGGAGGACTCCAGGTCCTTCCGCAAGCGGCCCAGAACAGAGGAAGACCGGGGGTCGTCCGGCAGCGAGGAGGTTGCCTCGGCTCGCAAGATCCCCACCAGCAGGCGGGGCAAGGGCCGAGAGGGAGGCAAGGGGAGATTGCCCGCCTCCAAGGTGGCTGGTCAGCGAGCCGAGGAGCTCGTCGCTGACGGACGACCCCCCGTAGAGGGCGGTCGCAGGGCTCCTGGTTCGGAGTCCTCCGGCGGTGAGCCGTATGACTCCGGACAGGAGCGGGTCCGGAGGGCCGGGTTTGCGGAGGTAGTGGAGGCCGCGCTTCGTGATGTGGCCTTGAAGAGGAAGCTTTCCTCTAAGAACAAGGCCATAAGCGAGGCGATGGCCTCCATTCTGGCGGAAGCGGAGGGTAACCCAGGGGGGCCTCCGCGGGACGAGATGTCCAAGCTGCGGGCGGAGGTCGCCCGCTTGGCTGCCGCCACGGAGCGCCTCCAGAGGGAGAATGCGGGGCTCCGAGCAGACCTGGCCAGGCTCCAGGGAGCCGGCCCACAGGTGGCGCCTAAAGGGGGGCGCAAGGAGGACAGCCAGCCCGTGCCGCAGGAGGGGCAGGTGCTGGACCTTGTGCGGCAGGAGATGGCTGCCTTCCAGGCGCGGTTCTCCGTCCTGGAGGGCATCGTCCTGCGCCCCCCGTTAGCGGCGAGTGGGAAGGCTCCGGGCCGGAAGGCGGCGTCGTACGCGGCCGCCGTGGCTGCCACACCGGGGTCGTCCGGCCAGGACAAAGGGTTCGGGCCGGCACCCGCGAAGCCGGTGTCGGGAAAACCGGACCCGGCCCCGGGAAGGAAGAGGAAGGGTGGGGCGGCTGCGCGGACGGCGAAGGCTCCTGCGCCAGCCGTGCAGCAGCTCCCCCCGGCTTCCTCGCCTTCTGAACCTCCCCCGGCTCAAGCCGAATGGCAAGTGGCCGGGGAGAAGAAGAAGGCGGGTAAGGCAGCCAGGGCGGCAAAGAGGCGGGAGAGAAGGCGGCGGCAGCGAGCGCGAGGCGTCGCGGCTGCGCTCCGCGCCCCGAAGACCGCGGCTGTAGTTTTAACGCTGCAGCCGGACGCGGTCAAGAGGGGCGTGACGTATGCCAACACGCTCACCAAGGCCAAGGAGGCCATCAACCTCGGTGAGCTTGGCATCGTCGGGGGTCTCCGGCTCAGGGTCACCATGACCGGGGCCAGGATGCTCGAGATCCCTGGAGCAGGCAGCGGTCCGGCCGCGGACGCTCTAGCCGAAAGGCTTAGGGCGTCCCTGGGCGCGGATGACGTCCGAGTGTCCAGACCCACGAAGTGCATAGATATGCGCATCTTGGGCCTGGACGACTCCGTCACGGAGGAGGAGGTGTTGGCCGCCGTCGTCGGGACGGGGGGGTGCTCTGCAGAGGAGGTGAAGGCGGGCACCATCCGTCCTGACAACACGGGCATGCGAACCGTAGTGGTGAGCTGCCCCGTGTCGGCGGCCAAGAAAATCTCAGAGGGCCGAAGGCTCTTGGTGGGCTGGGTCTCCGCGCAGGTGAAACTGCTGGAGCCCAGACCTCTGAGGTGCTTCCGTTGCCAAGTTGGCAACCATGTCGGAGCACTCTGCACCTCGGAGGTGGACCGCAGTGACCACTGCTTCCGCTGTGGTCAGCCCGGTCACAGGGCCGGCTCGTGTGACGCCGCGCCGCACTGCTTCGCATGTGCGGCAGCTGGCAAGCCGGCCGATCACTGGGCTGGGGGCAAAGCCTGCGGTCCACCCGCCAGGGCCGGGACGAGGAAGAAACCCTCCTCCACCGCCGCCGCCGCCGCCGTCGCTTCCGCCGCAGCCGCCGCCACCGTCGCCGCCGCTGCAACTGCTCGGGAGGGGGCGAGAATGGAGTGCCAGTAATGGCCCCATTTCGCCTCCTCCAAACGTACGTCGGTCGCTGCGCCTCTCAGGAACTGACGCTCCTGGGCAAGGCGCAGTGACTGACGCCTGCGGACAGCGAGCAATGGGTAGCTCGCTGTCCGATCAAGTCAGGCCAGAGTCGACGGCGCGTTCACTCCAAACGCGCCGTCAGCAACGAGCAGTCAGCAACGGAGACGGGGCCCGCCAGGGCCAGAGCCTGCCAGGGTTGCGGAATTGTTCGAAAGAGTTACCGCGGCCCTGGGAAGAAAGGCACTAGGAGGACTAAGGGTGGGTTTTAGTCAGTAAAAGTCTGACACTCCCTGCCGCTCCACCCAGAGCGGGAGGGGTCATTTGATGATTTCCCATCCTATAAAAAAAAAAAAAAAAAAAAAAAAAGGGTCCTTATTTGGCGTAATTTTTTCGGGACTCGCCGAGCTTCTTCGACTTGGGGGTTTTCTGGTGGTCGCTATCGGCTGATTCTAGCTTTCAGGAGTTGTACTGGAATTGTGTAGCAAGATCTCCTGAAAAAAAAATCTGATATTGCAACTTCATAGCCTTGAAAGTTATTCGGTGGTAGAACAGAAACAATTACAGTAACAAGTCTTGCCCAGTAAAGACACTTCAAGAAGCTCAGCTACAAAATAGAAACATTTCTCGCACCATGTTTACACAAAAAAACAAAAACACGTTTGTAACAAGACAATTTATCTTCACCCAAGAAAAAAAAACTTAAAAATATTCAGTCCGTTGCTGTTTATTTTCCCGTTAAATTATCAAGATAATTACTTGACAAACTGTCTGTTTTGCAGTATTTATAGTCCTTTCCTCCCATAGAGCACGGAAGATCCAAACCTTCGCTAACTTTAATAATATTTATAACTTTGATAACGAATATGTGGTTGATGTTAAATTGAGATGACGGATACCAAATTCCGCAAAATTTCCATTATAAGTGAAATTTTCGTAGTTTTTGAGGGTCGTTTGTGACGAATATGTAGTCAAAACCTAAGTTAGCGGCAGCGAAACTTTTCAAAATTTGAAGTGTAGACGGGGTAAATTAATTTAATCGCGTGTGAATTTAGGTTTTACATTTTAAATTACCACGTCTCTTCTTAATTACATGTAATGTTACAAATAAATATAATACATAGACGAAACACTGTTTTATTTATTACGGGCACAATACGAATAAACGAGCAACAATTAAGGAAACTAGGTTTAAGCGGGAACCTTTAAAAATGCGGGAAGATTTGGCGTGCGGTCGAGTAAGAGGCTATGTTTGCACTAATTTGATCGGCCTTTGAACCCACTATTCAAAGCGCCGGTCATTGCAGCCATGGGTGCGTTCCGAGGATGCTCACAAGCCATAAATATCTCGGACGCACTATTTACAAAATTAAATACTTTAATTTTGGCTGGTATAGTGTAGTATTTGTTAGTATTGTTAATTTATATCATAAAATAAATGTGTGCAATGTAAACAAGTTCTAATTAAAAATTACATGTGATATGTGATGTTTTTATTAAAATGATTAGTCATAGATAATGCGTTCCATGTGTGTATGTGTTTATGGTAATTATGAATGGAACGTGATTGCAAAATGTCATGTGTCAAAACTGTCAAACGTGAAAATAACAAACGAAATAAACAAAGTTGAATGTTGTGTGTTATGGTCGAATGTTTAGAGTTTTAACAAGGAAATGGATGTGAAATAGGCTGTAGACCGCAACAAATTCTCGTAATCGGTGCTACTCTCATAGGTTTTTTAAATAAAAATGTTATATGTTTCGGCTATCACACTATTATAGGCACTATCGCAATTGTCACGTGTTGGCAATTTTTATGAGATAATTGTGACTGTCATGGAAAGTTTTGACAATGCCGTCTCTAGCTGAGGCCGCCGAAGCGTCTCGTTGCTCTATGTCCCCCTGCTAAGGCACCTCGCGCACTAGACGGCCACGACCACGACCAGTGGCCGCATCGACCAGATTAACTAAAGAAACGTTGACCGTTTCTTTTGTTTATCTGGTCGTGGTCGTGGCCGTCTAGTGCGTGAGGTTCCTAATACCTCTGGGATAACTCGAGTATAATGTTTTGAGAGTGTACATCATCCACTTGACACTTAAAACCGAACCATTTTTCGGAAAGCTGTCAATTAGTGAAGCATTAATTCGTCTTATTTTTGGGATAACCGTTTTTTAATATTTTTTGTAAAGCGACAAGCTAATTATATTTATTTTCATAGCAGGCCATTGTTTTCTGAGTTAATTAATAGAAGTTTCATTCAGTTCAGAGAATTAACTTTAGATACTAAATTAGGTACGGTTTGTTTGCAACTTTAATTCAAATTAACCCAAAGCATTTTATTAACTAAACCATTAAAGTCTCAAACTGAGTACCTTAGTCTGTCGTAATGATCGAGGGCAACTCACGTTCTTCTTCGTGACGATAGTCAGACGCCTCTTACAACCACCTTATACGGTACGGTGAACCAGGGTCTCGAGACAAGTGAGATTATGTCAACGGTAGCGTGGCGAAGGCGATTGTCAATACGTCAAAAATGTATGGGATTGAAAGATGCTATCGAAATGTCACGTGATCAAATTCCTACATTTTGGCATTTTAACAGTCGCATTCGCTAATCGAATGGCACATTGTCTAGGGCCTCAGGTCATTGATCACGCCAGCGATGGCAAAACAATAACTTTGGTAATTATGGGTAAAAACATCGCTGTGAGCATTGGTCGCGTCAAGCCGGCGCCATACATCGCAACAATGAGACTCGCAGTGCCATCTATCTCGACAGCTGCGAACTAACAACGAAATCTTAAATCGCAATAATAATATCAGAGTTTACTGTGCGACTCAAACAGATACAACAGCCCGAATATCAACTATCGGGCAGTTGCCCACCGGGCACATCATTAAAAGTCACTTTTGAATTAAACTGTCAGAGAACCGATCAGATAGTCAGGCAAAAACTTAAAGCTATTCGCATCTGCAAAACCGTAGATCTCTGGGGTGATGAGTATGCAAGAAACACCATTGATAACGTACCTTAGATCACATTTTCGGAAATAGTACGTTTGCCCTTGCCCTCGTCTTAAATATAGTAAAATCCTGATACAATTCAAACCATCAGCAAAAACACTCACTAACAAGCCTATATTGTCTCAGCTCGGCAAAGGCCCTGCATTATTTCTGATTCTTAGCTACTTCTTTTTAACTCTTAAGTATGACATATAAGTCGTTCCACCATGTCATGTATTCGTCTTGCGGATTTAGAGCACCAATATTTAATACTCTGGACCCACTGCTCGTTGGGGATGCGGCAGACACGTTCGGCCTAGTTCCATACAAGCTTTTCGAGCAAATTATAATTATTATCTGAAATATTTAACCAATGCTTTTAAAAAAAATACACCCAATACTCCAGAACTTTATTTCACAAAAGTGATAGATGAATTATTTGTTTTGTTCGTGCACTTTTTATGTAAACGACTGAATAATTAACAGTTTTATTTCGTTAACTTTGTTTATTCCTTGTTTTGTCTACTTTCCTTGTTTTTTGATGAATGTTGGAAGGGAAATGGAAAAAGCTCGCCAGGAACTTTTCAATGAAATTATTTTTCCCTTTTTCTTTGTTTTATGGATGGGAAATTTTAATCATCAAATGACTCCTGCCGTTCTGGGTGGACCGGGAGGGAGTGTCAGACTCCAACTGACTAAAACCTATCCGTGCTCCTTGTAGTACCTTGCTTTCCAGGGCCGCGGTTAGGTACTCTTTCGAACAAAATCCGCAACCCTGGCAGGCTCTGGCCCTAGCGAGCCCCTATTCATATGCTGACATCTCTTTGAGGCGCGCGTGGAACACAACGCGCCGTCGCCCGCCCGTCGTCGCCGCATCGATACGGGCCTTGATCGAATGGCGAGCCACCCAACGCTCGCCGTCCGCCGACCCGCACCTACGGTAGCCGGGAATCGCCCAGCGACTCCCGACGCCTGGTGCGTCTCCCAATGTCGGTGGCTGGGGCGTGAGGGTTGTCTCTCCCTCACACGGCCCGCCTCCTCCTTCACTAGCATTACTGCTTCGATCGCACCGCTGGAGTGGCGACTGCGTACAGGGTCGCTACTCCAGGACAGGGTACTAGGGTCGCGGGTATAGTGGATGCGAGATGTACAGTGCCGGTTTGTGTAGCAACACTTGGGGGAGGCCTATGTCCAGCAGTGGACATCTTTCAGCTGATATGATTATAGCTATGCTTAATTTTACCTACTCAATCTATAATATAATTGGGTATTTTGCGTAATTTGACACAAATCCGAATAATTGTTCTGAAAGAATCACAGAAAGACCGACGCATTCACCAACATTCATGATAAAAACACTCAAAAAATGTATAATCATCAAGTCATTTACTGAAGGTCTAGTAAATGACTCGATGATTATATTTTTTTATAATTTATCCTATTTCATAACGATTTATCAAACCACAAATAAAATTTAAACTTCATTTCGATACAGGGAATTAACAGCAATACTCCAATGTGACAGAATTTACTTATCGCCTCCCTGAACTCGTACATTTCAACAATATAACAAATTAAATGTGTTCAATATTTACCACATAGGGACGCATGGTTTCTCTCATAATATTTTCGACAGAAGTGTTAATGGATTCTATCTAAAAGTTTTAAATTAAGTGTTGAGTTGTTGTTTTTAATCTGAAACTGGGATTTATAATGCAGGTACATACTGTGCTATTTATTTATCAAATAACTGGATGACCTGTTGAAATTCGTATAACCCTACAATTGGTTTGATTGTAACACATTTTTTCACAAACTACCCCCATAGTGAGGTGAAAAAGAAATACAAAGAAAAAAGTCGGTCGACCCACTTTCGAGTTTCTACAAGACCAATAGTGCGTCCACACGACACTGACTTTGATCTCTGAATAAGAAATGGTATTGTATGTCTGCACAGACTTATGGTGTTTGGTATGGTGTCCGGACGTAAAAGATCCCATCACTTCCCGTGGGTGTCGTAAGAGACGACTAAGGGACTCACCAGAGAATGGGCAGCAGCAATATACAGCTACATTGCGATCGCCCACCCGCCTGACAAGCGTGACGGTTATGGCAAACCCCCCCATTTGGGGGAAGCCTATGTCTAGCAGTAGACGTCTTTCGGCTGATATGATGGTGATGATGATGATACACTACGAAAAAGTCTGCGCAGACAAATGTCAGTGTGATAGAATTTTTTTTTTGAGAGTCCAAACTTTGCGCAAATATAAGTACGTATCGTGTGTTAATAAATAGTTTGGAACATGTTGGACACATTGATTGTCTTTATTTATGACCGGCTGTTCCTAACTTAAAAAAAACGACCAATTGCGAGTCGGACTCGCAATCGAATGGTTCCGCACTATTCTTCTTATTTCTTTGCCCACGTCTCTTTCCGTTACGCGGGGTTGGCTTTATTTATCTTTCGGCGCCATTCAAAGGAATATGTTCGAGCATAACTGAAAAAAATAAGAGTTTACGCAAAATTCTTTTTTTTTTTTTTTCGAAAGGTCTTTGTTTCGAAATGGTCCCATTTAAATTACCTCCGTAACGATCTAATGAGGAACTTCGAACATAGATAATAATTAAATTGATATGGACTGGTTGGAATGTTTTGGGTAACAGCAATAAAAAGTTAAAAATAAAAAACACCGACTTTCAAAATTAAAGTTAAGTATTTGTATTATAGTTTTAAAAAGTTTGCAGTGTGCACTTTTACTGCCGCCTTAAGACACTTTAAAACGTCAACTGTCAACATAATTATGAATATTATGATTCACGTGATACCCCCCGCGACAGTGAACGGAGGCTTAGCAATAGGGTTCCGTCGATTATCCTTCAGGTACGGAATCCTGAAAAGAACATTCTACTCTGCACTGTATTGCAATCATATCTAGTATCTACGTTGCCGATACTCGTATCATCCCACCTCATCCCACCTACGCAGGGTATTGGAAGACGGAACGCATTTTATCAGGGTTCCGTACGCAAAGGGTAAAAACGGGACCCTATTATATAAGACCAGCGGAGTCTTAGTAATAGGGTCCCGTTTTTACCCTGTCTGTCTGTTTGTTTGTCACCAGGCTGTACTTATCTCATGAACCGTGATAGCTAGACAGTTCAAATTTTCACAGATGGTATTTCTGTTGCCGTTATAACAACAAATACTTAAAAGAGAATTAAATAAATAGTTAAGTGGGACTCCCATACAACAAACGTGATGTTTTGCTGTTTTTTTATGATACGGAACCCTTCGTGCGCGGGTCCAACTCGCACTTGACCAGTTTTTTATTAGCTAGGATCGCGGGCCGATCTGTGATGAGATGCAATCATATCGTATATGTTGGAATGTGTCCACGGTTCTGTACGATACGATAATTTTAGTTACTATTTTAGAATTCCAGATAAACTACCCACTGTTCCAAACGTTTATCACTTCTTGATGTATCCTAAGTGTACATACACCTGCAGTTCTGAGTACCTTTATAACGCCATCTACCCACTGGGCCCAACTTACATCAACCATTGACTCAAGAAGATCCAAAGCGCACAACTGGTACAAGAGTTTTTATTGATAAAATGTTGGGACATTAATAAGTGAAGTTTGGCCTATTCTGCAAAAACAAACAAGTACATTCTCGTTTGCTTATTAGTAGTTGGATATACGGGGTGTTCCAGAAGTACGTTGTCATATTTACAGGTTATGTTGGGTAGCTGATTTACAATACTAACAAAAAAATTGCACGGAAAAAATAAAACAGAAAAAGTAACAACAGATAGAAAAGTGACTTTTTCAAAAACGTTGACTACCAAAAACGACTAAAAAGTAAAAAAAAAACACTTTTCAAGCAATCTGATGCAGTTAGTGAAATCAATCTATGATTGAACTAAAGCTATTAATACCACCAACTGTAACAAACTACTCGAAAAGTCATTTGTCTGGAAATTTTTGATCGTATTTTGTAGTCTAACTTTTTGGAAAATTACACTTTTTTTCTTTTGCTATTTATTCTATAACCTAAATCAGATACAAAACGACACAGAACGGGACACCCTGTATATGTGCTAGGCAAAATAGGGTCAAAACTACGTCATCATCGTCATCATCAGCCGAAAGACGTCCACTGTTGGACATAGGCCTCCCTCTTATCATTTAGTACTTTGGTAGGGGGGGTTTGCTATAATCGTCACGCTTATCAGGCGGGTTGGTGATCGCAGTGTAGCTGTAGCAATGTACCTACAGAGAATGCTGCTGCCCATTCTCTGGTGAGTCCCTTAGTCGCCTCTTACGACACCCACGGGAAGTGATGGGATGGTGCTATTCTTCTACATCCGACACCATACAAAACAACTTAACCATTATAAATCATTTGCTGTCTATATCCGGGTCTTAAAAGCTATAGCTACTAAACAAATTGATCTTGCTATCCATCTACTTTTAATCATACCCAAATGCCACTTTTAAATGGGGTGATCTATTTCTGACCGAAACCCACACAAACCACTTTAAATCTACAATAAATGCAAAATCAAACTGAATTAATTAACTCAAACAGTTAAGCCGTTTCCAAACTCTTCCGGTTTTATTATAGGTTCTTAACCTGTCCGGCCCCGGCGACACACCGGTGTGTCGCGAATTAATCGCGAATTTAATGTTTATTTACATATACATAAGATTTACTTTATATTAGGGAATTTTCACATGTTGGGCCGGAGTGGACCCTTTTAAACGTTCAAGTGTTTAAAACCGTTTTGGTTCAATTGCGGTATCTGACCCACCGCTGGCGATTAGTGAAAAGCGACTAAAACTATCCACTAGAAACAACATGCGAGCGGTAAGTCTTCTGCATACGTCGCATCAGATATGATTCTGGTAGAATAAATGCCTTATAAATACGTAGGATGTTCCTGAAGGTGAACGCACTTATCCACGTCGCTTGAGCCATAAGCTGCGAATATCTTGATCATTAATCATTTCGGGGTTTTGCGCAGTGGTTAAGTAATTGGCGAGGCGCTATAGGTCATGCATGGCTTAGATTCCGGCCCAAGATAGATTAAATAATTCAGTTATAGGTGTTCGGGAATGTAAAGTTTTTACCTAAATGTTTATGTTTTAATAGGGATGATTCCTGGTCATGAAATATAATAATCTGATTCTATTTAGTGCGTCAGTTAGATTATCGAAAAATATTGGACACTTAGTTTTTGTTTTATCAAATCAATAAAAAAGACGACGAAGATAAAACGCATCAATGATCAAGAGTGGGGAGTTGTGACGTCATGTGTATGTAAAATGTGTACTTACAAGTGACGTCACACAAGTTTGCAATGCTCTGTATCGTTTTCATTTTTTGCTAACGTAGATTGCCCTGTGCGATAAGAACGCCCATTGTACACTTGTTTTTATAATTTTTTTACCTGTGATTGATGGGAGGTGTACAATAAAGTATAATAAATAAATAAATAAAGAAAATAAACGAGTCTAATATTTTTTGGAAATCTATAATAATAATAATAATAATTTATTCAAATATAAACGTTCACAAAAAATATTAAGTCAACAGTAATAATATTTTCCATACAATTATAGTGCCTAAAAATAAACTAAAAATATTAATAGTATAGGTGCAAGTAATGGTGGTTCGGAATTGCAATGTTAGGTAGCGACCCGCCCGATCTAGGTTAATAAAAACCTGTGTTTCGGGCTATCTGACGGACTACCTAATTAGATTTTTTTAGTTATCTACCCTATTCTATTTTGAGAAAAGGAAAACTTGACATCAAACAACAATGACTTTTTGATATGCAGCAAAGAGTATCTTTTCGATTGGCTTATTATTTACGGCATAATTATTGGATGATTTTTAAAACCAGCGCTAGGAAATTATTCGTCGTATAGCATTATGAGGAACTGGAACTTTTGCGTACAGCCGTGAGACCTCATTGTTTTTATTTTGTTAGCTCAAACTGTCCCACTGCTCACCGCCGGGCAAAGGCCTTCCCAAAGTCCTTTCAGAAATTCTTCTCCTGAGCCACCTCGTACCATCCTCACGTTTGCCATCAAATTATATTTTTTTATATAAGAATCACACACAGTGCACGTATACATTATATGTTTTTCATTCTTTCAAAAACGTTGGCAAAAAGGTACAAAATTACAAAAAGAGGGCTGTTAATCTTTTTGTTTTTAAAGTAGGTACTGAAATTAAGATCCGTTCGATGAGATCCTTATAATAGGAGGCGTATAACATTGACATTGTCGTATGAAAATGGAAATACACCTTACTAGGTTTTATAGTCACGTAGGCAGCGAAGGAAGGTACCTTCCAACTAGATTCAAATTTACTAGGAAGGGTCGGATGAATAAAATATTGCGGTACATGTGTGCATTTTTCATATTGATAACGTTCGTCTTGTAAATTAACTGAAGATCAAGTCACATACCGTGGTCTCATCAACTCTGTCTCATTTTAATAATATTATCAATACTTTTACTTTTTTTAAAGTTCATAGGATTAGTGACAATTAACTTAAAAAACTATTGTTGCGTGAGGATTCGCCTTTGCATCTTTGGAGAATCCCACCGATCTGCGAACACACTGAGAATAGTGTTGGTACTGCCGCGAACACGCGTCATCAGAGAGGCACATCTTTTTCTTCCTATATTAATGGCGGCGAAACCATCAATGTTTGTGTCCGCAAATATCCCTGATGCACTGCAACACCACGGCAGCCACAAAAGTACGTTCATTAGTGAGATTTTGATAGACCAATAAAAACAGCGTACAATATACAGCGTGTAAGGGACATCGACGCACAAACGAATACCATGGATCCAGGACATGATTCTCCAGGGTTGCGGATTTGTTCGAAAGAGTTACCGCGGCCCTGAAACGTAAAAGGCACTAAGAGGAGCATGGGTGGGTTTTAGTCAGTAGAAGTCTGACACTCCCTGCCGCTCCACCCAGAGCGGGAGGGGTCATTTGATGATTTCCCATCCAGAAAAAAAAAAAAAAAAAAAAAAAGGACATGATTCTGGACGCGTTGGAATTTTTCGTCAGCTTTTTCCTCATTTTTTCATTTTTGTCAGTCGTTTTTTTACTTTAGACTGTTCATAATCGTTATTCTTACCCAACCCAATGTGATTTTTTATAAAAAAATAGTTAAATCACTACTTTCACTAAAAAAAGCAATGTAAATAAAACTAGAATTAGGCATCTGCTCAGCTGTTTTGTTGCAAAAGGCCAACGCAGCCTAATAGCAAAACACTAACTAACCCATGTGTGTGTGGCGTCTAACATACCGTCTAGAAAATACATTTTTCATGTGTGGTCTGTAAAGCGATCATTAGCGAGATTAATGACTTCTACAATTTGGTTAATAGCATTAAGTGTAGCCTTTTCGTGAAGTTTGCGATACGATGTTCCTAACATCCTGTATAATGGGCAGTAGATTTCCAGACGTTTTACCTGTATTTTAACAAGGCCTGCTTCTGGTTGCGGATTTTGTTCGAAAGTGTTACCGCGCCCTGGAACGCAAAAGGCCACTACGAGAAGCATGGTTGGTTTTAGTCAGCCTGCAAGAGTCTGACACTCCCTCCCGCTCCACCTAGAGCGGCAGGAGTCATTAATTGATGACTTCCCTTCCAAAAAAAAACAGCCTGCTTCCTAGAAGTTTTTTCCCATCATCATCTTGTTCGTCCTTTTCCCATGTTACTTGGCGTTTTCTCTTACATTTTCCCCTGTCAACCGTCTGGCTATCATTCACTGTTCACTCATTTTTTCTCTTGTCTTTCTATCTTCATCCATCCATATTTGGATCTTTTCAAAATTTTTTCATGCGTTTCATTCCTAGTAAAACTTAATTGACCCCTGAGCTTTTTTCTATGGATGGGAAATCATCAAATGACCCCTTCCGCTCTGGGTGGAGCGAGAGGGAGTGTCAGACTCTTACAAACAAAAACCCATCCGTGCTTCTCCTATTGCCCTTTGCGATCCAGGGTCGCGATGACTCTTTCAAACAAAATCCGCGGCAAAAGCTCTGGCCCTAACGGCCTCGTCTACTATGCTGACATCTCTTTGTGGCGCGCGTAGAATACAACGTGCCGTTGACCCGGGCCTAACTTTGATCGGACGGTGAGCCACACAACGCTCTCCATACGCAGGCTCGCGCTTATGGTGGCCGGGAATCGCCCTACAACTCCCGACGCCCGGGGCGTCCCCTTATGTTCCCACTCTTCAAAGAGGGGACTTACCGCCACAATAGTGGTGTGCCACCCTTGAGCAACAATTCAAATTCTTCTAATGTTTTTGTTCGCCATTTTGTCTACACGGAAAGTAAAGATGGCCCCGCTTGCCTTCTAGTTGTCAAAAATTTAATGGAATATGTAGGGAAAATAAATTCACCAAAATACAGCCATAACTGTATGTTTAATGCTCTTGGCAATCCATCTTCTATAATCCCTCGAAAGCTTCCTAAGTCTCGTACATGAAGCGTAACTATACCTAGATATCTATACACATAATATTATTATGTTTATTTTACTATATACGTCGTTATTATTAAAGGCCATTATTTGGCTCCAATGACCCAATCCGGCTAATAGATTAGCTTAGGCTTGGAATATTCGAGGAGCTATTCTATTGGATGCTATTTTACCGGTTTTTCTAAAGCGATACGTTACATACGTATCGCTTAAGTATGTATTTATCTACTTCACGTTTCCGTATAATTATATTTTAGTATAATTTTTCAGAAATAATTTATTTACTTTTTAACCGATTTCAAAAACATACAAACATCCGAATTGAGAACCTCCTCCAGGTTCTCAATTCGGATGTTTGTATTTTTTTTATATTTGTTCGCGCATTACTCCGTCGCTTGAGAACCGATTTGAAAAATTATTTTTTTTTTTTGGTAAGGGTACGTCCCAAATAATCCCATGAAAATTGTATCTAAATTGGTTCAGTGGTTTGGTTTTCAAATCCAAATAACTGGAAAAAATATGTGGAAAAATCATCCATGTATACGAAATTGCGTATTTTTGTTTTAATGTAACAACCAAAAAAAAAAAACTTTTCAACGTAACAACCAAAAACACCGACTACCGAAATTAAAGTTATTTTGTACTTTGTAGATTTTTTTGGAAGTCGGTTTTTTTTTTGATAAAAAGTTTTTATTTTATATTATATAGTTTTTTATTTTTGGAAGTCAGTTATATTTTACTTAATAACTATTCATTTCATCATCCAACCTGCATATGTCAGCTTCTAGTCCAACCGAAACCAAACAATCAATTCATGTGTACACTGAGTACCTCAATAAATCAGGTTTTGATTTATTAGACAATAATTGATCCTAAAAATTACTTCAATTAACAATAAGACAAACAATTCTGTTTGTTATATTTGATACCCAACTCAGACATATATTTTTAATGTATGTTCGTGCATAGCTCCGTCTACACAAACGGATTTTCAAATTTTTTTTTGTTTGATAGAAGGCTCGAAATGGCCCCGGGGAATTTTGTAAAGATCTAATGAAGAACTTCGGAGATAGACAATTAAATGGAAATGGACTGTTTGGAACGTTAGGGGGTAACAGCAGTAAAATGTAAAACTAGAAACCTTTTTGACAATAAAAACAACCGACTTCTAAATAAAAACCACTAAAAAGTACACCGACTTCCAAAAAAAGTTATTTTAGTTTTTGTAGGTACTGTGTAGTAGTTTTTACTCGGAAGTCGGTTGTATATTTTTGTAAAAAAGTTTTTTCTTCCTTAGTGTCCTGTCAACTGTCACGCTATCGCTGAATATTCTTCTCTTTGCAGGCTTCCTCTACCAAATGTTACGAGGGAGAAAGAACATTTACTTAAAATACATTAAAAAAAATCGGTCGTTAAAAAAATCTATTTCAAAGCAATAATTGCGACACATTCACACTATAAACAGTGACTGATGTTAGTGACCATCCAAGACTTTCCAAGCAATTTAGTAATTTATTTATGACCAGACAAAGTCGTAAATAAAAAGTTTCATTGATCAGAAAAAAGGTCATCTCGAAGATGAAAAATAGGTGTATAACGACCTATTTCGCGGTGCGGTCTAGGTAGGCACTTAGGTACCTATCGATCAGATAAAAAATGGATCTGGATTTGAATCAACCGATGATGGTATACCTAGTCAGAGTTTTTTGTCGCGAATATTATTGAAATCAGAGTTTTGTTATAACTTTAGACTATGGCTTTGTTTCAAAATGTGTTATTTTATTTTAACACAAGTTATTAATTGTGGTATATGCTTGTTTTTAAAATACAACGTGTAACAGAATAAACGCAATACCTGTAAAGGGGTCATTGTACTCATCATAATGAACAACTTATGCCCATCATTTGTGTCACGCAATTAAACGATTCTAGAATATTTTAAATATTTTTCTGTAGCATAAAAAGTATTCTATAAACAAAACACTATCCCTGTATATTCCAAAGGGTTGTGCATACATAGGTACACATTTCTCACTATTTTTTTAAGTCATTTGCTTATAAGTACTACTAGCTTTTCCCGCGACTTCGTAAGCCCTTACGAAGTACCTATCCCGTTATTTCCCGTATCCGTAGAAATTTCCCGTTCTCGTATAGCCTGCCATAGTATAGATAAAGGTCAAGCTTATGGCCTGATACCTAATAATACATGGTCCAAACTAAGAATCGAGGTAGCGCTATTTATTCAACGCTATTTATATATATAGTTTAGCTTTTGGTGTAAAACCACCCTACTAATGTTTGCATAGTCTCAAATTTCGTCTTTATGATCGATCATCAATGAACATTAATTATTTTGTAAATATACGCTTTTTGGCTAATGTCATACATGCACATACATTACCGCCTTCATGACTCGATCCCATGAGGTCAGGTAGATATTGATTTTTCCAATGGGGATTCTAGTCAAAAATAAAACAAGCGATATTTTTATAAAACAGGAAATCAAAAAGGTTTGGAAGTTTTATAAATTTTTTTTTAACAAGAAAATTGAAAATGTCGGCTGAAAACTAAAACCACTGAAAACTATTTTCTTGCGTCAGAAAAGTGAGTTAGTGAATGCGGCACCTTTTCTTGTTTTCTCTTGTTCAGAAAAAAAAAAGACACGACGAAAACTTTTTATCACGAAAAAAACTAATTTACTTATTAGTTTAGCTACTTCTGGAATATATTTTTATAAAACACTCACGATACAGGAGAAATTCCTAGCGTGGGGCAAACACTATGATTTTTTTCTGTACCGTGGGCGCGCTAACGAATATATTGTAAACTCACTACACATACAGCCAGACCTTGAACTGCTATCTGTAGGTCATTCAAATATTTGTTCCGTGCATCACCCACTGCGTCAATCGCTCAACCACTGCGCCAATCGTGCCGTCAAAACAACCAAGAGACGACGACAGAAAACTTTTTGTCAAGAAATAAACTTATTTATTTATCAGTTTAGCTAGTTCTAGAATAACTTCTCAGCGACATGTATCGTGAAACCAACTGACTTAACTCAATGTCTTAACCCCCCTAGATGGGGTAGCGGGCGTCGAAGATGTTCAAATGACGGCCGGGATCAATGGTTTATCGGAGGATACGAAGGATAATCGGTAAGTAATGGATGGCCACCCATCCTCGGCTCGACCTTGTCACTCTCTCGACTCGTCAACTTAAAAGTCTGACCCGTGCGGCATTATTTAGCCACTAACTCCAAACAAACCCTTATACTCAAAACAGGACAAAATTAGCCCCAAACTCCGTTAATTACCAACTAGTAATAGATTCCGCATATCAATTTCCCCCACATTATCCCAGCTTTGTGTCATAATCAGTACTGATGAAGTATGCCCAGCTGATTACCGATACGCATCGAATTTCACCGAACGCGAGCATGAAGGAGTAATGACGCCATTCGATCAATTGTTCGACACTAATATGAATCGGATTTATGATTCTGTTCAATGTGGGCAGTGATCAACTTTGAGGGAATTTGAGCTACTAATTAAGTTGGATTTATAGTTCGAGTATAAATTTGTGTAAATTGGGATTGGGGCGGGTTAAAACAGCCTTCACAATGCGTCCAGGCACTATGGGCAGTAAGCCATAGCCTGACTCAATTAATCTACCAATCCTAAACATATTGGAGTCGGCTTCTAGTCTAACCAGATGCAGCTGAGTACACCAGTATTTTATATGGAGCCTATCTAAAAATCTACAACCGAGGAACTGGATATATATACAATATCCGATTATGGTAGGCGCCAGATAAATATGCAATAACGGTCATTGACCCACATACATTTATTGACTTTCTTAATAACAAAAACAGAAATAAAGACAGGCCCATATTCCAAAACATAAACTCAACTCGAACTCAACTCCAACATGAGCACAAAAATGTCAATAAAAGCTTGTCTAATTGACGTTTTCGAACTCGAGAGATGATCAAACAAATGCAAAAAACTTCAATTTGACAAGAATGACAAGCTCCGATGGAGTTGGAGTTCGAGTTGAGTTGGAGAATATGGGTAATTAAGCTGTCCTGATTCGACTTCTATCGAAATCCTTTACGTTCTCTAGTAATGAAAAACGGTTTATAATTTAATGTTCGGGTATCTACGATGAAATATTAGGGAAAGGTCAACGTACTTTACTGCAAGTTTATCTGGCGCTTACCATTTAGTGTCAGGTTTTCTGGCTTCTGACTTCCTACTGTCAAAAATATTCAAATAACAGCCGGGACTAAAAGCTTAACGATTATAATCAATATGTATACTTAGTTCAAAAAAGTAAACTTTCATGTTGTTATACGACAACAAGATGTTACAAGTATATTTATTTCCGGGAAACAACAGATGCTTTTCGTTTTGAACAAAGTCCGAAACAAAACTTTGGAGCTGGCTCCCTATCTTGGCTAGTTGAATAAATCAATCCAACCAAGTTTATACCAACGTTCATTACGTACCTAATTGAGGCTAAAAAAATCTATCACTTTTGACCGACATAAAACACTGTAAAATTACGCAACACAAACAGCAAGCTTGTAAGGCTTATTATTCTATTGCCATTTGGAAAAATATCAAACCAAACTGAACAGACAGTCCGAACCCGTGTTCATACAATAACTCAATTAAATGGGTCAACAAATAATGCCATTCACATCGCTTTGAGCACTGAATTACGTCCATACCTGCTAAAGTGACCTTTATGAAGTACAATGGCAAATGTCATGTGAAAATGACTTGGGCCTTAGAAGTAGCGGGTGTAATATTACGTTTCAGGACCACGACTACGACAGACACGGCAGTATTTGGTTTTCATGTAAATGCAATACAGATACATAATGGTTTGTGTTATGTAATGCCCGAAACAAATTGGTTTGAGGGTTGAAAGATGATGCCATGGAGCCACAGAGGAGATTCAAAGATATTTCTCGCCGAAACCAAGTACTTTTCGCCTATAACAGTTACTATGCACAACCTTTTTTTTATAATAATAATAATACAAGAAGAAATTACCAGAGTTTGGAAAATGAATAGAGTCACCATTGTGCCAATAGTAGTATCTACAACTGGTGTTATTCCAAAACAAATATTCAATAGTTTTAATGCACTCAACCTATCTAAATATACATACCTTACACTACAAAAAGCTGCCATATTAAATACTTGTCGGATAGTTAGAAAATTTTTACAACTTGATTTAGACAACAATTTGACTGCAGTACAGAATAACACACCATCAAATAATGATAATAATAACTAGGATCTCACCTTGGTTCACACCCGTGAGATTCTAGCAAATACCAGGTACTTACCTGAGAAAAATAAATTAAAAAAAAACAAAATAATAATAATAAGGTATGGTAGCTTGGACCCAGCTCCCGACACCGGCGGACTACTATTTTTTATATTTTTAAATGTTTTTTTATTGTTTTTATAGAAATATTTAAAAATGTAAAATATATGTGTAAAAGTGAATAAAGGAAATAATAATAATAAAATTTAATTCAGACCAAGAGTCCATTATTTAAAACATACAACAATTTTTCACACAAACACAAAAATATACACACATAAAGATACACACATCCCATAAAAATATTATTTTATATATTTGAATGACGCACGATGAGTTGTCATCCAGTGCCACATCATTGGACTGTCCATTCTGTCAGCCACGATGGCCACCAAGCTGTTGGAGCTATCGCGTACTCGCCGCATCAGGGATGCTATTCGTGTCCGCATAAGAGCGTAAAAATCAGGTACGCCATACTCCGCGAACATCCCCGATGCACTGCAAAAGCGCGGTAGCCCCAACATAACTCTCAAGGCGTTATTATATTGGACTCGCAGAGCATTGTACGAGCTTTTTGTATAGCCGATCCATAGGGCGCACGTGTACAAAGATTGGCAATACGCTCTAAAGAATCTTTACCTCCCTTGTACAACGTGCAAACCTACGGGCCAGCATGTTACATCGAACTGCCAATGCTCTGCGTTCCCTCTCCACGTCCACATCGTCGGACAGACCATCGGTGACCCAATGCCCCAGGTACTTGAACTTGGTCACCCTGGAAAGCTGAGCGCCCCCCAGGGTGACTGGTGGGACGGTGTCGTAACATTTGTTACCCGCTTTAAAAACCAGAAGTTCACTCTTTGTGGCGTTGTACCTGAGGCCGTGAGTCACTGCATAATCCTCACAAATACGGAGAAGCCTCCTAAGTGCACTGATCGATGGGCTCAGCAATACCATATCATCAGCGTAGCTGATGTTATTGACACATTTCCCGTCAATGGAACACCCAATATTGGTATTGCTCATCATCAAATGACTTCTGCCGCTCTGGGCGAAGCGGGAGGGAGTGTCAGACTCTTACTGACTAAAATCCATCCATGCTCCTCGTAGTGCCCTTTGCTTTTCAGGGCCACGGTAACTCTTTCGAACAAAATCCGCAACCCTGGCAGGCACTATGCACAGCTTTTTTTTATTTATAAAAGCTTTAAGTAGTAGGAGTTTACTCTTTTTACAAAACAAAATAATAATTAATCATTCAAGATTCAAACACGTCAGGTTACGACACGTGTTGACATGTGTTCGCTGGTGAAATAATCTATTTTCAATCACAAGTATTATGAATCGCAGCAAACACCTTAGAATGCGGTGATTCTTGTGAAATGTCCAGGCAAATCAGAGTCCAATCGCCATTTAACTCCTTCGAGTTGCTTTACTCCAAATTCTTCGTTTGAAGGTGGCTGTTTTTTTTTAATTTTGATGGCAATACTTTTTCTAGGAAGCTCTTAGTCCGAACGATACGCGGATTTGGCACGTTTATTTAAGCGCGCCTATGTGGTGGGATACTATTTTTTTTATTTTATAATTGATAGGCACGCGCTTGACCACTATCTCACCTGATGGTAAGCGATGATGTGGTCGAAGATGGAGCACGCTTGCCTAGAAGTAATCTATTCACTCTTGACTTAAAGACTCCCAGGTTGAAGCTATCAGGAAACACAGACTCTGGCAGGGAATTCCACTCCTTAGCTGTACGCACAATGAAGCTGTTCCCAAAACGTTTTGTGCGTGTGGGTGGGATGTCCGCCATGATACTACCTCAAAGGCAGTACCTACTCGTATGTTGTGTTTTAAATAGAGATCGATATTATTTTAGTATATTCATTTGAGTATACTATAGTATAGTATTGTATGGTATGTATAGTTTATATTCATGATTAAATAATTATAATATATGTCTTTACAGTAGGTAATTATATATAAATCGCGTTTCTGTTTTTTTTTCTTTTCCACATTGCACCTACCACTATTTGTCTCTGCATCACCCAAAGGTTAACTGGTAGAAAATGCCTAAGGCATTAAGTCCGCATCTGTACATTTGTGTACATGAAGTTTTAAATAAAATAAATAAATAAAATATTTTTTCCATTTTCACACAAGAGCCGTCGACGTAGCAATGCTCAGGGAAGGTTTATCCGCAGCGATGATTGGTGATGATATTAAAATTAATTTTGCTAAGTAGCATAATAAATAATAACTCATCGTTTTCAAAGCAAACGGTGAAGCAGCAGTATTAGGAACAGCAAAATAACCCCTTAGAACTTGTGACGTATTAATAAAGTACAAGCGGCGCATGCACGTTACGGCATTGCTTGCCCAACCACCGGCCGGTGCGGACGTGTATGCGCTCCTTGGTGAAACGAGTGTGTGGCTTTGATTTACGAACCCAGCAGCAAACGAGGACACCACAGTGGCGACGAGCCTCAAGTAAGTGGTAAATTATGCTGCTATATGAAAAAGGAGGGAGATGAACTCACGTGAACGAAAAAAAAAAATTAAATAAAAAAAAAAATGAAACACTAATAACAACCTCACGGTTTTATGGTGCTATCGATTAAGTGGTATATGTATGTATCTGTCCAAGTACTATTAAAACAAATGACTAGACATAACAAATACAGTGTTATTTGTCTGATCGATCAATGATAGGTTATTATTATCATTGTCATGAGAAAAAGCAATGAATACTTTTCTAAAAATAATTTCTATTATAATTATTGTTATATCCTTGACTTATAGCCGTGAATATTTCTAAAATAAGTTAAAATTAAAATGTTAAAATAAGTACCTACTCGGTGGTCCGCCCCTAAGACGACCCACTGACCCAGTCTTCTTATATCTTGTGACGATAATTTCGACGTAGGTACCTATTAGTAGAAATTGTAATAAGAAATACCGTGTAAGTTCGCGTTAATGTAATTTATCCAGTGACATTATTTATTTAAATACCTACGTAGGTAATAAGAATTTTCAGTGCAAAATTTTAAATCCTCACTATTCATCGCGTTCTCTTAAGTTAAATGATGTTTTAAGGTTGAGGTACCTAAAGCAAATGTCGTTAGTAATATTAAAGCAGATAAGTCAAATGCATGCAATCAATCAGCGCAATAGGTACATGTACTACTTATTGATATAGGTAGGTAATACAATATGCTATCATAACAAATGTACCAAAGTGTATTAGTGTATGTTGCCAAGGTGCAATAAGGTGCCAAGGAGCACAAAGTAGTATTTTTCCAAGGTGAATCAAGGTGCCAAGGAGCATTAAGGTGTAATTTTGCCAAGGGCATATTTATCCATAAAAAATGCAAATTACATGGATCAATATTGATTGATTCCTTTGTCGTTTTGAAGTTTTAGCAACATTAAATATCACTAAACCTTATGTAATAAATGTCACCAGCATAAACCATATCTACTTCGCGTAATAAAGATTTATATCACTCCAGTGGCGTAGCGTAGTAGGGGCGAGGGGCGACCCGCCCCGGGCGGCCCCTTTAAAACCTAAACAAGGGGGCGGCTGACACCCATGCTAAGCCACTGTAATACTCATTCTATTATTGTCCATTTACGCCGCATCTAGCTAAAAAAATTAAAAAAAAAGTAACAATAAAATTCAATTCAGGGACATAATAATGTGTAAATTAGACATATATTGTAGTTTATTCGTTATACAGTCATCGTGGTAAAATATATCTAGGATTTATCTAGGATTTTGCAGTGTGAGAACATGGTATACACATTTCAGATAGTAATTTTGGAAAAAAAAGAAAAAAAAAATTAACAAAAAAAAAAAAAAAAAAAATCGAGTAAACAGGCTCCTTCTGGGTAAGCTCGCTCCATCGTAGACTTTGTCTCTGTCATATCTAACATTGACTAGAGTCAAGAGCAAACCCATCACAAATGCAAAAAAAAAAAAAGATTGGGTTACAGATTGCTAATAACAATATTATGAGGAAATTTAGGACCAGTAATCTGTATTTTACTGAAAGCATAAATAAAATACGAAACACCTTATCCAATGGCGCCAAGGGTGCAATACAAAGGCAAATCAATGGCGCCAAGGGTGCAATACAAAGGCAAATTGACATTGTTTCAGGTCGCTCAAAATGTCTAATTTACCACCGGCAGAACCCTTGCAATGCGAAGGTTGTTCCAAGAAAGAAAGAAAGAAAGAAATAATTTATTTTGCTATGAATGTGGGTATACAAAATTAAGATGTCGATAATGCAATAAATAACAGTGCCAACACACTACCTTACGGCATGCAAAAGTACAGATCTTTGGATCATAACATAAATCACATAAATTATTAACATAAAAAACAACAATCTTAAATCATATTGACTACTTTGCTTCCATTACACGTACAACAAACTACATTAAATTATGATTATTAAACAACATTACGTTAAATTTGAAATAAAATATAATTAAATAATATAACAACAAACTACATACATTAAATTATAATTATTAAACAACATTACATTAAATTTGAAATAAAATATAATTAAATAATATAACATTATAACCTTTTATCATTCAAAAAATCTTGTATTGAATAATAGCATTTATCCAAAAGTAAGGATATTAGCCTCTTTTTAAACATACCTATTGGTTCTTCTTTATACGCATGAGGTATTTTATTATAAATGACTGGCCCCATTGATAAAAAGCTTTTTCTTAATAATGCTGTTTTAAACCTACCTGTGTGCATTAGATTTTTATATTGCTTTACATAATCGAATGCTTTCGTCATATCAGTATATATGGCGCATACAGGCATTCTATGGTCTACACTTGGCATTACGTTATTCAGTAGATCGTATATTGCCATATTAATATTTTTATTTTTTCTAAACCCATTTTGTTCATCACATAAGATTTTATTTTTAGTTAAGAACTTATAAAGTGACTCGTATATAATTTTTTCAAACACCTTGGAAAACACTGGAATAAGAGCCACTGGCCTATAGTTAGCCAGGTCTTCTTTGCTATTTTTTTTGTGGAGTGGTTTTATAATAACTTTTTTAAGACTTTTGGGGAAAATACCTGAGCTAATACTTGCATTCATAATGTGACTTAGAGGTCCAGCAATTATATCAGACACAAATTTGACTACAGATGTTGTTATGCCATCATAGCCATGACTTTTTCTGTTTTTTAGTGTTCTTATTGCTCTAGCTACCTCCTGTGGAACAATTGGCGGCATAAACATCGAGTTCGGGTTATTTGCTATACTAATGTTATTGTCTGTTTCTGGTTTTCCATTTGATACATCTTGCACTTGGTCTACAAAGTAGTTATTAAAAGATTCAGCAATTTCCTGAGGGTCTTTAATAATAGAATTCTGTCTGTTTATTTGTAAAATAGGATCTTTAATAAATTTAGTATTGTTAATAATTTGCCATGCTGCTAGAAAATGAGTTTATTTGGCACACACATATAAAACTCATAGTTTTATCTTAGTCTACTTATACATTGACATAATGTCGAGTAGCGTATTTACAGCCCATTAAAAATATATCATACCTACCCATATTTAAAAAAAAAAAAAATGTTTTTACTTGTTACCCACATTTACAATTATTAACGTTTTTTAACAATTCAATTGGGTTTGGACAAGGTATGAAAGATGTATTATTTTCATGGTTACTTTTATTATATTATTAACGACAATTACATCACAACATTGAAATTAAAATCAAAATCAAAAGTCATTTATTCAAATTAGGCTGAGAGCCAGCACTTTTGAACGTCAAATTTTACATACATAAAGACAGTGCCCCAAAACGCCCACCCGTCACCACTTCCTAGTGTTTTAGCTGGGAAAAAGAAGTGGCGCAACAAACTCCCCAGCAACACATCTGTCTGTTACGTTTTAAGAACTTGAATTAAGCAATACTATCCAATATATATTATATAATACTTGTCTAATAGTATACTAGCACAATTTATATTGAGAGAATCATAGTTTTATTAAAGGTTTACCTAAAGGAACAAGGAGCTCGTGGCTAAATTATAATAGCCGCACGGGCCAATCTTCAAGGTAAAGCAACGCTTGTCGAGGTTGGTCTGTGGATCTTAACATACCGAGACTACTCCGTGCCTCGGAAAGCACGTTAAGCCATTGGGCCCGGCTGTCATTTGTAGACCTTTGGCAGTTACGTTACGAATTGTTGGAGGCCGGAAGGTCTGACACCGGTCTTGCCATGAAGTACCGTATTACCTAGCCAGTTAATGAGCTGTGGAGGTCTGGTGGGCAGCCGCTCCACGTAGAATGCTGGTATTCGGCTGAATCCGGTTTGGCTGGGAGCCGACCCCAATGTAGTTGGGAATAGGAGTGTAACGAACATATTGGTATTAGTTAAGAGATTAGTAATATTCCATGGATTCACGTATCAGTAATCCGACGAACTAATATATGCTAATATTTAATATTCACATAATCCACAGATTACTAACATGTACAATAATCTTTATCATAATCTGGGATTCCATTCACTTGACACGGATCGGTGGGATTGGACTCACTCAATCATTCTGACATTCGTGAAGTGATACGTATTAATAAGTATTAGTTAAATATTACTGATATAAATGTTAGTTAAAATATTATAATATTTCTAGACTAATATAGTCGTCGTATAGTCGTCTTATTGGCCAATACTGATAAAAATATCGGTATTAAGCCATCTTTAGTTGGGAAAGGGCTAAACCAGTGATGACTTAAAAAGCCACGCAAAGGGTAAATAACTCACAGAGGGCCACGCAAAGAGTAAATAACTCACAAAGGGCCACGCAAAGAGTAAATAACTCACAAAAGGCCACGCAAAGAGTAAATAACTCACAAAGGGCCACGCAAAGAGTAAATAACACACAAAGGGCCACGCAAAGAGTAAATAACTCACAAAGGGCCATGCAAAGAGTAAATAACTCACAAAGGGCTACGCAAAGAGTAAATATTTCACAAAGGGCCACGCAAAGAGTAAATAACACACAAAGGGCCAAGCAAAGAGTAAATAACACACAAAGGGCCACGTAAAGAGTACTTGCATCTTTATATTAGGGCTACGCAGTTGTGTGTTTCTGTTAATGATTTTCAGTAAAAAGCCACGCAAAAGTAAGAGTCAATTTTATTAAAACCCAAAATGACTCATGCGTCATCCACACTTCCAAACTTCCTGATTGCGAAGATGATCAGACATAATTATCGACACTCGCAGGGAGAAATGGAAGAGGGCTCTTGAATTTAACACATTGCCTGTCATCATCGAAAATCCTGCTAAGAAACGAGCTACTCTCTACTACGTTGGGGGAATAGCACTACAAACAAGAAGTTGACTATAATCTTTCGGGAAGAGGAGTATATTATCGACCAAAACACTGAAAAGCGTCAAATGTAAAGTCGAATGTAGAATCGAATGTAAAGTCTAATGTTAAATCACGTACAATTTTACACGTGGAGTCAGAGGTTTTATTTTCTTTGTTCAAATTAATGTGATTTCGATGACTATTATTGGTGCTTGGACTTGGTAATCATGAATACTAGCTAATCGCGGATCAAACCTAAAACATTTGTTTCGATGAAACCATTTACAGCCACTGTCGGTCTGTCAAAGGTTTACCGACTGAACGACATTAGAGTGACATGGAATAGCTCTGTAACATGAAAAGTTTTTAGACAATTACAGTAGAGATTAACGATAGCAAATCGTAACAAGACGCAATAGGTGCAATATATTGCGTAAAAGGCGGCATCTGTAGAAATTGCGAGACCGTTATTATTGATGTTTAGTGATGTAGATACTAAAGTCGATTAGATGAGATCCGTGAGATTTCTTTAGAGAGTTTTAAGCGCTGTGTGGTATAAGGTAAAGCTCAATTAGATTGCACAGAAGTTAAAAAATAATAATAATATATTATATATCTGTGAACGATTTCGTGTTGTTAGTAAACTAAGAGTGAAACTGGATTAATTAAAATCCTAAATTCAAAGGTTCATTTAAGAATTATCAAGGAGATGGACCTGGGTATACCCCGAATAAGGGCGCTTGACTCTAAGCGAATGTATAAATACCTCCATGATCGTGTGAGAAAGACCCCCGATCACTGCCTCGAGACTTAGATGACATAGTTGATGACAGTGATAATGAAACCAAGTCTGATGGCTTGTTTACTAAACTCTTGACCGCACCTCATGAATAACATGAGGCGATGGGTCTCCAAGGAATCCATGGTACAAATTCTGTCTGTGCACCAAGTACACAGCGCATAATATGTTGTTGCACATATCGTGCTAGATATTTTCAAATTGTTGTTGCGATTCTGGTCTGTGTTGGTGCACAGATTATAACGGAATTTTCATGAGTGAGTATGCATTTCAGAAATTTATTTTGTTAGATCGGATATCTTTCCGTTGAGTCATGTTGTGCGGGGAGCGCTGTGCACAAAGCCCCCATGACTGGATATTGTACTACACCCGAGGATGGGTGCTAGTCACGGATGGCAGTGTCGTGGAATCATGGCGCTACGGTATAAATGACTACGCCATTGGCTGCTGCATAGAACAACCAAGGGTGTAGCGTAGACAAAATCAAACTGGTCAATTTATGTATTAACTTTATAGATGTACTCTTTCTTTTTTTTTGAGTTTTTATTTTTCTATTAACTCACACACTGTTTTATTAATGGATCCAATATTTGTAAATATGTGAGTATCATGTACTTATTAAGAAAATGAAAAAGTCTACCTATGCTGGTAATACTTTGATTTCTATAAGCAGTATACTCTAGGTGCATCAACCTCACATATATCGAAGTTAATGTGTGTATTCAAAATATTGTAAAACATTTATTTGAAAAGAGTAACTATGGAGTTTCTTGTCCGTTCTTCTCCATAAGAATCTACCTTTGCGAACGGACAGTAGAGTCACCTTATTTTGTATACATAGTATTTGGATGTAAATGATGACGTTCAAAAGAGCCGTTTGATGGCCTTATTAAAATGAACGTTTTGACTTAGACTTTTATAAAACACAGTTTGGAAAGCAAGTGAAGGAAAAAGGGAAAAGTATGGTATATACCTGGAAATAGGGGAAAAATTATTATCAAACAGATGATTCAGAGGATAAAAGTGATTCGATAGAAGCAAAAGAA
The DNA here is from genome assembly GCA_947386135.1 of Melanchra persicariae. NCBI lineage: Eukaryota > Metazoa > Arthropoda > Insecta > Lepidoptera > Noctuidae > Melanchra > Melanchra persicariae. The sequence continues at coordinate 15,214,932 of OX376645.1, read as the reverse complement.
TAGATAAATAACTCTGTTAAATTGTATAATAAGTATTCAGTGGAAGATAAATTTTACCTTGTTAGAAATTATAGAATGTGGAGAATTAATTAACTATTTGATAATTATATTTGTTTGTTTAAATTCTTATGTAAAGGAAGAGGTGTGACGTATTAATAAAGTACGAGCGGCGCATGCACGTCACGGCATTGCTTGCCCAACCACCGGCCGGTGCGGACGTGTATGCGCTCCTTGGTGAAACGAGTGTGTGGCTTTGATTTACGAACCCAGCAGCAAATGAGGACACCACAGAACTTATAAAACATAAGAAGCTATGGTCGACGCCAGGTAAATTTGGTTTGTAGGTACCTGGACAATAAATTATGAATCGTTTTTCAATACCAGAAAATGTAAAGGATCACGATAGACTTCAGGACAGTTTATGACTTTATTTCTGTTTTCGGAATTAATGTAAGTGGATCAATTTTTATTGAGGAATGGGCTAGCACTTGACTTCAATCACGCCTGATGGAAAGCGATGGATGATGTCTATGATGGCACGAGCGTACCCAGAAGATACTTTGAGGCACTGGTACTACCACGCGTTGGCTGCTTGACACTGGAGTCAGGTGGGAGGGTAGTAGCGATACAGGCGGGCGTTAACCCTACCACCGCAAGGTAAGAATTGTTCAGTCCTATAAGGTGTTAGGTGAGACTGTCCAGGCTGTGACGAGCGCGCGGTTCAGTTGAGTGCCTGATGGAATAAATTGCGCTACACGAGGAGGCTCCTATATACATCCCAAAAATTGCGGTCAAGGACCGTTAATATAAATTTATCCGGCGTCGACCATAGTGCATGGTTTGGTTGGGTCATTTTATAAGGAGAATAACCGGAAAGAATTCAATGACTCTTTTAATAAAAAAATACACAATGTTTCAATGTTTTTAAAGCAAAAAACAAAGCAGCAATATTTTGCATGGCAAAATAACCCATAGTTTTCAAAGCCCAACACAGAAAAGCTCGCAAATTGTATTGTTCTTTTACCCTTTCCGTCAAATTGGGTTCGGTTTCATATGGTGTGTTGTGGGCCTCATAAATTTTATTGTATGAATACATGCATAACATTATGAGAGGTGTTTTTATGTTCTTTTTTATTTTTCTATGTACTGATTCGTCAAAGATATATTATGTAGTGTAGGTCTTTACTCTTTGACATTCATACTTCCAAACTGGAATACAAAATAATTAGGTATATATTAAGTCAAATAAAGTCGGGTTAGTTGCACCATTTATAACTCAGGAACGGCTGGACTGATGTTGAAGATCTTTGGTTTTTTGGATTTGTCACTGCCCCAAATAGAAGAATAATTATTAAATAGTAGGAAAATTTCACGAAAAAAACATTTTTTTAGCAACAAAAAGAGACGCCCCGGGCGTTGGGAGTCCGTAGGCGCGGGCCTGCGGACGGCGAGCGTTGGGTGGCTCGCCGTCCGATCAAAGCCAGGCCCGGGTCGAAGGCGCGTTGTGTTCCACGCGCGCCTCAAAGAGATGTCAGCAAAGTAAACGGGGCCCGTTAGAGCCAGAGCCTGCCACGGTTGCGGATTTTGTTCGAAAGAGTCACCGCGGCCCTGGAACGCAAAGGGCACTAGGAGGAGCACGGATAGGTTTTAGTATAATTATGTGTTAAATCTATTCTTTACCTTAAAATCAATGTAATAAGTAACATTCAGTGTTTGTGCCGTGTTTTTGAAATGATAACGTCCATAAATTGATAATTGGATAAATGTTCTACCGGCTGTCAAAGTTTGGATTACGGATTTGAATTCTTCAAACCCGGGGAGTATTTTGTTTTATATTATAGCTGATAACTATATTTACACACTATTCAACACCTGTAAACACTGCTCAGAGTTCTGAGCTACGTCCAAAACACACCGGCACCGTTTATGTCTCCTTTTGCTTGACAAATTGTGGAAGCAGAATCGACGACTAGAACACTCGCCACAGACCTAATTTGCACTACAATATTACTGCACACACTTATAATTAAAATTTAACTATATATGCTTCATTAAAACTTGTTACTGTTGTTACCTCTTGCTCAACAAATAAAAACTAGTTTCCTTCTCAAGTTCAACAAATAATATTTATCTACCAATTAAGTACCTAGTCAGTCTAATAGGTGCCTGGGTGTGCCCTATTTTGCATAATAATAAGTATATGTAATAGTAAATTGGAAAAATCTATAAAATCTTACAAACTTTTTCTAGTTACCTACCCTCACAAAGTAAAAGTTAAATCATCATAAGGCAACGAAAAGCAAAAAAAAAAACTCAATAATTATTAGCTTTCCAAGCCTATTTATCAGCCAACCTCATTTCTCATACCAGTTCCACTAAACTGTACTAGCTTACTCATTCTGTTTTTGTTTTTCCCTACTTTTCCAACTTTTCTTTAATTTTCTATACTTTTGGTTCTCACCGTTTCTATATTCTATTTTCAGTAACCAATTTTGAAACCATGCCTGTGATGACCCGTAAGGCTGCCGCTCAGGATATGGAGCTGAAATTGAGAACGGCCCTCGAGGAACTTAGAGAATCGAAACACCTGTGTCAGCAAATGCTACAGGAGAGAGAAGAAAGTGAGGGGGAAATCGAGAACATAGTCCTTAAGAACACATGCCTTAAGCGGGAGCTGGTGGACCTCAGTCAGCAATACCAAGATGTTGCTGATGAGCGCGACCAACTGCGGGTGATCACGGATGGCTTTAAGAACTGTAGCAATTTATATGAGGAGGCTTTATGTAAAGTTAGGGATCTAGAAGATGAATTGGCTCATGCTAATGGTCTTATTCTCAAATTACAGAAGGAAAAGGAATGTGCTCAGGTTAGGGAAACTACTCATTTATACAATGAGTTAGTATTACATTCTAATTGTAATCCACCTTCCTTAATAACAATAGATCTAACTGAAGATTCTTTATTAAAACACAACAATAATCTTAAATTTAGTCAGAATAAAATAAAAAAATATGCAAGACTGAATAAAATCATTAAAAAATGCAATAAATTCAAAAAACAACAAAAACACTTTTCCAAAAATATACAATTGAGGAAAGAACGTGTTACTCTCATCAATAAATTGAGTAATTACCAAATTAAGTTAGAAGATAGTATAAATATTTATGAAATTGATACTCAACGCTTACAGTCTGAAATTCAAAATCTTGAGTATAAATTAAAGTCTCTTTATAGTAAATATGTAAGTTCTAAAAACCAAATTAAGGAACATATCCTTGCTACAAACGAGTTAGTCGACAGAGTAGACTTGCTGACTCTTAGCAACACCAAGTGCACCTGTCAGAAAATCCTCCAGCCTGTGGTAACGGAGGACCCGTCCCAGGCTATGGGTACTCAGGATTGTATCCCCTTCCAAAACATTTCTGATATTGAGCAAGATTCATCTCAAGTGGTACTTTCATCAAATAGTAGTTCCTCTTCCACTTGTAGTAGCAAGGTTTGTTTACAGTCAATAATGTTTTCAGACAGTATAGGAAGAGGGTTAGGGAAATTGGTTAGAAACAGCCTTCCTTTTCCTTCTCAAAACTTTTGTACACCTCAGTCTTCTTACCAACGCATACTAGCATCTATATCTGAGAATAAATATGATATGAATTCTATAATAACTATAATTGTAGGAAATAGTTCAAACCTAACAAATGATGGTATCACAGATAGTATCACTGAACTTTTGAAGATTAATTGTAGAAAGATAATTTTGTGTGCTTTTCCATACTTTGAGCACTTATCATATAGGCAAAATAATTACATACACAAGCTAAATATGCATATGCAATTTTTAGTAAGTCACCATAGTGACAAGCTTTTATTTTTTGACATCAACAATTTTGTTGATAAACTTAAGTCGACAAGGAATACCGTGTATCTGCCCATTAGTTTTAGACGTCAAATAGCGAGGCTATTAGCTTTTAATATTAACTCAGACATAATTAGTATGTCGAAGTACTCAAGTATTAGCACCACAGTTAGTAGTAGTACTAATGCCTTGGTTGCTAGCTCAAACAATTTAAACTAGGCAATAAGACAACAGATGGTACCATATGCAATTTAGCTCAAATTATCAACAACAAGGTATCTTCTAGCACTAATATAAATGGAGCTAATCAGAAATCCTTTACTTTATACCTTCAAAACATACAAGGCTTTTCTTCGAAGCAATTGGAATTTGAATTATTTTTAGAAAAATCAATGTTTGACATAGTTTGTATTACTGAGCATTGGTTAAAGGATTCTGAAATGTTAATTAATTATGATAATTACAGTTTGGGCAGTTGTTTTAACCGAAAATCAATGTTGCGTGGGGGTTCACTTATTTTAATAAAACGGTCTATAAAATTTAAAACTCGAAAAGATATAATTGAACTGTCGGTTGAACATAACATTGAACTGTCCTGTGTTGAGCTAGATAAGCATGTCATAGTGTGCGTTTACAGACCCCCTAATTATCAAAACTATTCTGTTTTTGAGTCAGTGATGGAAGATGTTTTGACAAAACTTGCAACTGGTAATAAACTTTTGATTGTCTGTGGAGATTTCAATATAAATATTTTAGAAAGTAATTCAGATAGCAGTCGCTTTTTAAATCTCTTTAAGTCATTCAATTTATCAAATGTGTTCATAGAACCAACCCGATCAACGGCAACGACTGCTACATGCATTGATAATGTTTTTTGTTGCTGCAACTACTTAAAAAAAGCCATTGTAAATTGTGTCCCTTCTGATCACAGTGGGCTAACGGTAACTTTTGAGTCTACCATACCATTACAAAAAGTGCAGATACAAACAAGACCAATAACAGCCGGTAAATTAAACAAATTTAACAGCACTTTAGGCAGCAAGTTAAGTAGTCAGGGCTTCACAATGAACAATGGTAATATTTTATATAAAGAATTTTTTTCTGTTGTCCAAACTGAGTTCAATAACACTTTTAAAAAAATAACTAAAACTATTTGCCCTAAGTTTTTATTTAGTGACTGGGCGACTAAAGGACTCAGAAAAAGTCGAGATAGACTTTATGAACTATATGGCCTTAAGCCTTATATTAACACTGAAACTTTTAATAAGTATGTAGCTACCTACTCAAAAATTTATAAAAATACTTGTAAGGTAGCTAAGGCTTTTTACATAAGCAATAAGGTGAAAACAGCAGACAATAAAATAAAGACTGTTTGGAAAATTATAAATAATGAAACAAACAGGAACAAAAGACATAACACTGATTACACATTGGAGACCACTCAGGGTCTTATTAGCGATAACCAACAAGTTGCTCAAGAATTTGTAAATTTCTTTACCAGTATTCCAATTAAAACTACTGAAGCCTTGAATTCGTCACCTTCGCTTGCTTTTGATTTGTTACAGGCAAATGTTTCAGCCTGCCCGACTGAATTTAATTTCAAGCATATAAACCCTATAACAGTAATGAAAGCTTTCAAGCAAATCAAGGTTAAATTGACCGAGGATTTATGGGGATTGTCTATCAAAGTGTGTACCTCAATTATTGAAACTATAGCGCCTTACTTAGCTTTAATATTTAATTTGTGTGTCGATCAAGGTGTCTTTCCGGACCTAATGAAATTCAGTAAGGTGATACCACTTTTCAAATCCGGGGATAGTAAAGACACAAACAATTATAGACCAGTATCCGTGTTGCCAGTGTTCAGCAAGGTATTTGAAAAAGTGATGCTTAATCAGATGCTTTATCATTTTAACACCAATAACATCTTGCATGATAAACAGTATGGTTTCACCAGAGGACGTTGCACGACTGACGCTGGTGTTACCTTATTGAAGCACATCTTTAATGCGTGGGAAGAGGCACAAGATGCCATAGGCATCTTCTGTGACCTATCTAAGGCGTTTGATTGTGTAAATCACGAGACATTACTTCTGAAACTTGGGCATTACGGGCTGGGCAAAACAGCTTTAAGCCTTGTTAAATCTTATTTAAATGATAGACAGCAGTTAGTTCAAGTAAACGGTGTCAATTCGTCGGGATTAAATGTGAAAATGGGGGTTCCCCAGGGCTCAATTTTAGGTCCTTTTTTATTTTTAGTATATATAAATGATTTGCCCCATTTATTGCAACAAAAACTTGATATGGTGTTGTTTGCCGACGATACCTCTTTGATTTTTAAGATAAATAGACGAACCAATAATCTTGACGTCATAAATAACGCCCTAATGCAAGTCCAAAATTGGTTTACTGCCAATAATTTAGTTCTAAATGAAAAGAAAACGAAATGCATAAGATTTGCCTTACCAAATGTCAGAGGCAGTGATTGTGACATAGTATTGAACGGGGAAAAACTTGAATTCGTCGATAAAACGGTTTTCCTGGGAATTACTCTTGACTCAAGGCTACAATGGGGTCCTCATTTAACATCTCTTGCAGGACGGCTAAGTTCAGCAGCATATGCTGTCAGGAAAATCCGCCAATTTACGGATGTAGATACCGCGAGACTGGTCTATTTTAGTTACTTTCACAGTATCATGTCTTACGGTATACTACTATGGGGACGGGCTGCAGACATCGAGTCTATTTTTATTCTGCAGAAAAGAGCCATTAAAGCCGTATACAAACTCGGCCGGCGCGATTCTTTAAGGGAACTGTTTAAGAATATTAACATCATGACGGTACCTTGTCAATACATTTACGAAAACATCATGTATGTTAGAAAGAATTTACATCTTTTTAGTAAAAGAGGCGACAGACATAATTATGGTACTCGAAATAGGGACCAATTAGTTCAACCAGGTTTCAGACTGGCTAAAGTAGCCTCATCTTTTATGGGGTACTGTTTAAAATGTTATAATAAAATACCTCCCCATATATTAGAACTAAATGAGACTAAATTTAAATCTTGTATTAAACGCACACTATGCAGGCAAGCATATTATAAGTTAGGGGAGTATATTGAAGATAAAAATGCTTGGCTCAATGCTGGTCCTGCTCCACAGCCATTAGGGCGCACAAAGTAATCTGTTAGCATTTGGAAATATTGTTGGACCGGATGAAGATTGTAAGAATGCTATATTTTTTTTTTTTTATTGTATAGACTCAATTTATTTAGCATTGTATAATTTCATGCATTAACGGCACATGTGTGAGTACTATGTAGGTCCCTCAAATTTAAACTATAATGATCATTTTGGGTAGGTCTTTGACTTGAATGTACCCTGGCGATTGGGGATGTCATGCTCACTCAAAAGTCTGGCTGATGGTGGCGTTTGCGTTGGATCATTTGGCTCCCTTAAAAATGGTCGAGCCGAATGGTGCTAGCGTATGCGTCATGTTCGTGAACGGGCGCCGTCAGCTGAGACTGGTCATCTCTCGGCTGCCATGGTCTATTTTAATTATTTCTTTGAATTGTTTCTTTTTTACTCCGGACTATCCTGCACGTCTTTTACATCGTTCTCACATATATGTATAATTTCAATATGAATGATGTAACCATAATTTTGTAACAAAAACTTATTTTTAAAAGAGTGTCCGTGGAGTTTCTTGCACGTTCTTCTCCATAGTGATCTACGCTTTGGAACGTGCAAATAGCTTCATCTTTTTTTTTTTGACCGACCGACCTTGACAATTCAAAAGTGCCTGTAAATGGTCTAATTGAAATAAATGCTTTGACTTTGACTTTGACTTTGACTTTGAGTCAGTAAGAGTCTGACACTCCCTCCCAGTCCACCCAGAGTGGAAGGAGTCATTTGATGATTTCCCATCCATTAAAAAAAAGTACCTACTAGGTGTTTTTCATGTTTCAAAGTAGTTCAAGGTACCTACTTAAACTTAGCTGAACATAATACAAAACCCCTGATAATATTTTCTTTTAGTAAGCCTTCGGTGTCCGTCTGACTACCTATTTGTATCTCATAATCTGTAATAGGTAGTTGTCACAGAATTAAAGTTAAACTAATAATGAAAATGTGTTTTTTTTTCGTGATACGGAACCCTTTGTGTGCGAGTTTTAATCTCACTTGACCGGTTTTTTACAGAAAAAAAACTCTCTACAAGCAGGTTGTGATCCATACCCTTCTAACATAGAAACTGCTGAGAAATTATCCAATACCCCGTTTATACTACAGCATGACCTCACCAAATTCTCAATTACCAAAACTAGATCCGGAGAACAGGACCACACATAGCCACATATAGAAACCCACACACTGCACAGGTACCCTTCATTCATCTAAGCCAAGTTTCTCTGACTCTAGAGCTTCGCTTACTCCTCGCAATCAACGCGTATTGTGCACCACACATAAGATTCGATCTTACATCTTAGCCAGTGTTCCCACCGTGGATGGTTAGTTCAAAATTAAAGAAATAAAAAGTATTTATTATCACAGAACCGACATGCAAACAGAAGTATAAAACAAAAAGTTCCTTAACTATAGTATAAAATGTCGTAGCTCGTGTACTTCACGAAGGTTTTAGCGATGCTTAACAGACTCGCTAGACATTATTTTTTCTTTCAGCATCATCTACCTCTCTAGGCAAGTTGGTAGACTCATATATCATGATTTGTACCACTGGTATTAATATAGCGTAACTATAGAATACGTGTTAAAGGTCTTGCAATGTCCTGTACAAATTATAAATTATTTAATTGTATTTAATTTTAAAATCCAAGCATTTAATCCAAATTAAGTAGCATAGAGATTTCTCAGAACTTGTGTAGAGGTTTAAGGCGCATTATAAAATAAAAATAAAGACACGAAAACTTATTCGAATTTTGAGAAGAACATATACAGTGGATCGAGGGTATTAGTGTTCTGTAGACAGCTGAAGTAAAAAGGCTGTCAGGCGATAGGTGCTTTGTTATATAGGTTAGGTATGTAATCCTATCAAAATACGTGATATAACTATTTCTTAGAAGTACTTCGTCCTCGTCGTTTTAGTACCAAAGACTCGGTGAGGTATGTTTGCTACAAAGTATTTTTTAATATTTTCTGCCATCACGAGTTAAGTTCAGTGAGAACAGTGCCTAACTTGCACTCACCGTCACTTTGGTGCAAGGTAACGTACTTGGTCGCGAGCAGAGCTGTTCTTGAAGTGAGGCGGTTAATTCAAGGTGTGTTTGTTAGTACAGTTGGGAGAACGAGCTAACTTTATAGTGGAGTGCTGATGATTTTGGGTTTTAGGCTTTCAGGCAATATGGAATAGTTGGTAACTGCTTATTTTAAAGGGTAGGTAATTTTATTTAAATTGATTACAAAAAATGAAAATTAAAATAAAAAAAACATTAGCTACTCGAGCGTTTATACTGTTTGAGTAGATTAAAAAATTTCATCAATTCGTTTTAATGATTAAAAACTGGCCCTGGGCCATTTTCTCAGTAGCCTAGAGTCTATATTTCTGCCTATTTAGGTTCTCCGCTGGTGAAATGTAGGTGGACTAATATTAGGTACTTACATCACCATTACCATCACCAGATATCAACATCAATAATTATTAATAATAATATTTTGTTAGGTTGTGTAATGGAAAATAGACAAAAGTATGTTGGTAAAAGTAAAAACTAATTTGTATTATATTATGTATAATTGATGAAAAAAAATGTATTCGACACAAACATCAGCAACAAATACCTACAAAGAAAAATAAATAATAGTAAAGAATAATGCGCCAGGCTCGCCCAGACCATATTCCAAACGATACACCCGGTGAAAACAGTGACACTGTTTTATTACAACGGAACCATATCATTTTCATTTAAACAACTTTTTAATTCCCCGCCCTCAAAGAAAGTCTAATTCTAAAGAAAATTTCGGCGCTTTACTTAATTTTTAATTATCTTTCGCTTTGAGCTCTAAAGGCTTCAGATTGAAACCTTTGGAGCTTAATGGAAAATCTTGAAGGTTGTTAGTGCAAATATTGCGTGCATTTCTTTATTTTGCGTGCCAGAGGGCACGAATGATTTTTTTTTATTTTTTTTTATTGGTGATGGGTTCCACTCCTTTGCTGTGCGCATTATAAAAGACGCTTGGAAACGCTTAGTGCGAATTGGTGGAATAGCTACAAGGTAGGGATGGTAAGATGCAGTGCGTCTGGATGTCCGATGGTAGAAGGGGGCCGGTGGGATGAGGTCGTGGAGTTCTTGGGCACACTCACCGAAGTACAATCTGTAGAAGACCGATAAGCAGGCAACCTTACGGCGATGAGCCAAGCTATGTAGCTTGGCATCCACCAGTTTTGCGTCACCAATGAGCCTCTTAGCTCTGCGTTCCACCGAGTCAAGCGCCGCAAGCTGATACTTAGCTGAGCCATCCCAAAGGTGGCTACAATACTCCATGGAGGATCGGACTTGTGCTTTGTAAAGGGTTAAAAGTTGTCCAGGCCTGAAGTATCGCTTCACCCTATTTAGGATGCCCAGCTTTTTGGCCGCAATTTGTGTATGTCGACTTTATGAGTGAAGAGTTTGATCGGATGAAGGATGAACTCGAGACCTGTAGGAACAGCAACAAAAACCTTCACAAGGAGAATGATTTTTTAAGGAACACGGTCTTGGAACTGTCATCTAGAGTTAACCTAATTGAACAACATGCACGTCAACAAAACTTAGAAATCAACGGCATACCGGAAAACAAAGCAGAAAATTTGGTTAAGACTGTTCAGCAAATTGGGAATGTAGTCTCTTGTTCAATCAAAGAAGATGACATCCTATCTGTAGTACGGGTAAGGAAACTGGACCCAGAAAGCAATAACCCTAGAGCTGTAGTTGTCAGGTTGCGTAGCATGCTGTTGAGGGATACCATTCTAGCCTCAGTAATAAAATATAATAAAGCGCGCCCCGAAAAAAAACTCAACTCGCAACACCTTGGGTACGGCAACTTAGCTAAGCCTGTCTTCGTATCGGAGCACCTGTCACCCCTGAACAAAAGAATTCATGCGGCTGCCAGAAAAGTCGCAAGAGAAAAGGGATACAAATACGTTTGGGTTCGAGATGGCAAAATTTTAATAAGAAAGGACGATGGGCAACAAGCAAAACACATAAAAAGTCTGGAAGCTATCTCTTTACTATAAAGCGACCAAAGATGCATAAAGACCGTGATCTTGTTGCTTGATTTCACCATCTATTATCAGAACTTCAGAGGTCTTAAGACTAAATTACACAATCTCAGGCTAGCCACTCAACTTAATAACTACGATGTGATTATTGGAACGGAGACATGGCTTGATGACAGCATTAACGATGGCGAAGTATTTGACTCCCGATACATAATTTATCGTAGAGATAGAGCCTCTACTCCTCTTGGAAACAAAAAAGGCGGAGGTGTATTGATTGCCGTTTCCAGGTCTATAGACTCATCACGCATAACAAAATGGGAATCAGATGCTGAAGATCTGTGGGTCAAGCTAAAAACCAATAGCAAAAAAGGCTCATGTAGCCTATACATTTGTGCCGTCTATTTGCCGCCCCCCGTGCAACAAGCCCCATTTAACTTGATTTTGGACAATGTGGGTGCAGTGATTGAATCAACAGGAGAAGACGTACTTATTGCTGGGGACTTCAATCTCAGCTTCATAGACTGGTGCACGGACAATACTCTCTCCAGCTCACCATGCACATCTGCTAAGAACTATGCGAATAGGTTAGGCTACTCACTGATAGATTTTATGTCGTCAAATAACATTGAGCGAATTAACACTGTTAGGAACAACAACAACAGAACTTTGGACCTAATTCTATGCAACTTCCACGGTGGATCTGTCAGTGAATCCAAAAATCCAATGTCACAAGTAGATCTACATCACCCACCTCTTGACATCACCATCAACAATATTTCACCCACACTATTAAAAAATAAGAGTTCCCTCAAATATAACTTCTGGAAGGCAAACTGTGGACTCGCAAATGAGAGACTGAAGAACATCGATTGGACGCGTTTGTTTTCTGATCTGGCGGATGTGGACTTAATGGTAGATGCGTTGTACGCGCATTTAAATAGAATAGTTGATGAATGCGTTCCTAAATATACTAGACGTAATAACAAATTTCCTATCTGGTTTTCTAAATGTTTGATCGGACTCCTCAACGAAAAAGAAAAATTAAGACTTCGTTTTAAAAAATATAAAAATCCTAGGGACTTATTAGAATATCGTATACTGGAGAACCGTTCTAAAAAAATGATTAAAATGTGCTACAGCGCATACGTCAATAACACTGAGACGAACATCAGACATAATCCCAAAGAATTTTGGTCATTTGTTAAGGCCAAAAAAGCCAAAACAAATGATATTCCATCTGAGATGCACTGGAACCAAGACGTGGCAACTACTGGAGAAGAAGTGACTAAATTGTTTGCCTCACACTTTTCTTCCACTTTTGCATCTCCAACTGGCACTCTCAGTGTACAAATTAAGTCCAAAAACTACCCTCAGCTTGCTTTGGGAAGCCATCATTTTACAGAGCAAGATGTACTTAAAGAATTAAAAAAACTAAATACTTGCAAAGGTCCAGGGCCGGATGGTCTACCACCCCATTTCATAAGGCAATGTGCCAAATACTTGTCATTACCGCTCAAACTCATTTTCAACAAGTCCCTTATGTCTTCCAAGTTCCCCACGCAGTGGAAAATAGCACACGTAGTACCGATATTTAAAAAAGGGGAGGCAAATGATGTAAAAATCTATCGACCCATATCACTGCTTTCTGTTTTCTCAAAACTGTTCGAGTCATTAGTTTGTCCCGTATTGACCTCCCTCATTGAAACTCAATTGGCTACACAGCAGCACGGTTTCTGTGCCAATAAGTCCACTACCACCAACCTGGTTCACTATATTAACGATATAAGCAGATCCGTGGATTCCCGCATACAAGTAGACTCAATCTACACCGACTTTAGCAGTGCATTCGATAAAGTAAACCATGAGCTCTTACTAAAAAAACTAGAGAACTACGGTTTGCATCGTCAGTTGCTTCGCTGGTTTGATTCATATCTGTCAGAACGACATCAGAGAGTAGTTTTAAAGGGTTATCAATCGCCACTGTATTTATCAACCTCTGGGGTACCACAGGGGTCTCACCTTGGTCCAATTCTCTTCCTTGTATTTGTGAACGACATCATAGACTCCATACAAAACTCAAAATGCTCTATGTTTGCGGACGATCTAAAGATATACAGAGAAATTGAATCGAGTACCGACATTGCTTTGCTCCAGAATGACTTGGACGCAATTCATGAATGGTGTCACAATAACATGATGACTCTCAATGCCAAAAAATGTTATCATATAACTTTTACACGGAACAAGTTGATTCAGCCCTCAGCATATCACTTAAACGGCATAACTCTTCAAAGAGTTGACACCATTCGTGATTTGGGAGTCCAACTTGACAGCCAACTAAATTTTATAAATCACATTGACTTGATCGTCGCCAAAGCAAATAAAATGTCTGGATTTGTGAAGAGAACTTGTAAGGACTTCCAGTCGACCGGTACCCTTAAGATTCTCTACAACTCTCTGGTGAGGAGTATACTGGAGTATGCATCTCCCGTATGGAATCCAATATATCGTGTCCATATCGACAGAATAGAATGCATCCAAAGAAAATTTACGAGATACCTGCGCTTCAGATCACAGACTTGTGATCGCGAAGCTGGATATTCTCAAAGGCTCTGCCATTTTCGGATGACCTCCTTGGAGCGACGGAGGAGCTACTCTGATTTAATTTTTCTGTATAAAACTGCCCACAATTTGGCGAACGTACCGGAGTTGGTTTCAGAGTTGAGTGTAATAGCTCCCCGCCGTACCTCTTACAGATCCAATTTTAAAACGGAAACATTTGTAATGCCTAAAAATAGAACGAATCTTGGCCGTTCCGCTCCTCTGTACAGGTTTCTGTCAAGCTACAATAAGCTGAGCACACGTACCAACAACTTAGACTTATTTTCGAATAGTCTGAATGAATTCAGACGATATATCCAAGCCTTGAAGTTCTTAAATCGTTTCTTTATTTCTACTATAAGGTTGCTACACAAAAACTGCACTTTTTGTTTTGGCGACATTATTTTGCTTTCGGTTTCGATTCCACAGTGCCTTTTATTGTTATTATTATGAGCGTATTAATTTACATTTTGATTTATTTTAATTTTGATTTTGATTTTAATTTTGATTTTAATTTTGATTTTAATTTTAATTTTAATTTTGATTTTGATTATGATTATGATTTTAATTTTGATTTTAATTTTGATTTTAATTTTAATTTTAATTTTAATTTTGATTTTGATTTTGATTTTGAATTAATTGTAATTTTAATTTTGATTTTAATTTTGATTTTGATCTATCTATTGTAATTGTAATGAATGTACTTTGACATAATTTATTTGATATTTGTAATTAATTTGTTAATATATTTAATTTAATTCTTCTATTTATTGTTAATTTACTTCAATGTTTAAATTTTTTATTTTAATTTTCAGTTACTCACTGATTTTATGTAATTTTTAATTAATTTAAATGTTATTTAATCAATTTTTATTTTATTCTCAATTTTGCAAGTGCTGTGCACACCTGTAAGTGACGAGTTCACCGCAAACTATTTCTGTGCAAACCAAATTATAATGTACCAAACTAGTGAATAAGTCGTTGGTGTGTCAATAAATAAATAAATAAAACAAATAAATAAATAAATAAATGTCGCATAAAAATTAATTACAAAACGTAATATTAAATAGAGATTTGGGGCAGTCAATTTTATTTTCGCTATTTCAGTGATGACCCCTTAAGGTGAAGTGGGTTCCAAAACAGATGTTTTGACGCGTTTCGACTTCACGCAAAATCAATTTTTCTCTTAAAACAACAAGGAATTTGCGTATCCTTAGCGAAGCATGAGGCCTGAAACACGATTGACAAAACTTTTCTCGATAAAAAAAAATCGCAAAGTTCCCTTAATATTGTTATCATTCTGCTTTTTTTGTTACGACCAAAGAAAAACCTATGTCATTTGATTGTTATTAAAGCATTATTGTAACAAAATTTTGTCTACATGGTCACAAATACTTTAAGGGATTATGGACTTATTTTTCTAGATCAACAGAAATGAAAACTTAGTTTTGAGGAAATCGATAAAAAGTTTCATATAAATGGCAATAAATTGCAAACATTGTATCGTCGCGCCTCTCTTTCTTTTCAATACAGTCCGAGAGTGATCGAGGTTTTCGCCATGACAGCGCCTTAAGAGGTATTGCGGTTATTCTGTTACACGTTAAGCTCTCCATTTGATTATTATTTAACATTTTTGTTTTGGCGGCAATAAAAATACGGGGTTATTTTTTAATGACCAGCCAAATTTTCACTGGGTGTTCTACCCATGAATATGAACAACTTTCACTATGGGACCGACTCTGAAATCACGAAAAATTATCATTAGCTGTTTCATACAAAAGTTCAATACTTACTCGACTAAAATGTATAGAACAGCTGATTTTTTTTTCGTGATTTCAGAGTCGGTCCCATAGCGAAAGTTGTTCATATTCATGGGTAGAACACCCAGTGAAAATTTGGCCGGTCATTAAAAAATAACCCCGTATACCTACACTCTGTGTTTCAATCGCCTACGACGTAAAGCGGAGGCTTAGTAATAGGGTTCTGTTGCTCACCGTTTGGTACGGAATCCTAAAAAAAAGATTGCGGTAAAAATATTCCCGTATAAAGAATATTTATCTAGTAAAATATATTTATTCATTGAAACAAAACCAAAACAAACAAAATTAGTAATATATAAAAATAAAATACGACTGCTGAGGCCCTCAAGCGGCGCAAATACTGTAATTTTATTGGTAATTACAGTTTTGAGCCGTTTGGGGTCGAAACGCTTGGGTCATGGGGTCCGAGTGCACGTCTCCTTTTCAAGGATATATCTCGCCGACTGATCGACACTTTGCGTGACCAGAGGGCTGGCTCTTTCTTTGCCCAAAGAATTAGCATTGCCATTCCACATGGCAATGCTGCCAGCCTTCTGGGCACGTTTCCGGATGACGGCGATGCGGAGGAATACTTCGACGCCTGAGTGTATTTTGTTTATATATTACTTATTTTATATTTATCTTAGTTACAGCCTCGTTAAAAAAACCAACCCATATTCTACTTCAACGATCACAAAAAATAACAACCTACAATAAAAAAAACATGTGTTGTCCCCCAAATATTGACAAACTTCCCCGTCGATATCTAGTTACAAACCCAATATTCACTTCACGACATCTTGTTTGGGAATCCATCATTTTTATTAGCCCTTAACTTCGACGGGTAAACGGTCTCGCCCATCAAACTTCAAGTTAGTAGTAAAACCAAATTGAAAATGGCGGTTTCATCCTTGTTGTATACTTGCAGAATGTATGTTCTCGTAGATTCACGTAGAACGTGTTTTGATACCCTAGGAGGTTTTTGTGTAACTATGTAAGATAAATAGAATGGTGCAACGAGGTGAACGGTCTAAGTTTCTTTTTAGGGCTCCCTTTGTCCGAATGAGAAACGGAACTGAAGAAAAAAAGATTTTCATACTGTTTTGTGTAAAACATCTCAATAAATAGTCTCACAACAAGCCGTTTCTTTTGAGAAACGGTTTGCTGTGCGATTTTCATTTCATTACTAGCTTCTACCAGCGGCTTCGCCCGCGTGAATATCGGAAATAGGAAGGTTTCCTGATTTTTACTGTATTTTTTACTCAGGAAACACCTACACTACTGCTACTCTATACCTACCCTTCACCAACCCTACACCTACACTACACCCACCCTACACCTACCCTACACCCACTCTACACCTACCCTACATCTACCCTACACCTACCCTATACCTACCCTACATCTACCCTATACCTACTTTAGCGGCATTCATGCCGCCACAAAAATCAACGTAGCAGAATCAACATCACAACAAATGAGAATCGCAGCGCCATCTATCTCGACAGCTGCGAACTAACTGACAAAATCCTAAATCACGATATCAAAGTTTACCGTGCGATTAGAACATATGCAATGCCCGAATATCAACTCTCGGGCAGTTGCCCACCAGACACTACATCCGTCTGGTCGGAGGATCCTCCCTTTTCAATGGAGGTTTGCGGGACTTTACTCTCTGTTCCACTACCTCCAAACTGGTGACCCTCGACATTGAACGTCAGCGCAGCCTTCGTGCAGCTACTTCATCATGACGACATCATCACTTCTCCTCATCTTGACCTCAAGCTCTCGAGCAGCGAGTCATACAGCCAGCCAGTACGGCTTCTACGGGTAAGCTGACCACCAGCATGCAGCGGACGCGCATTCCTGGTCAGCATACTCAGCCTCTATCATCAACCTCATCAGCGACCTTGGCAAAGCACACTGCACTTTCGGCCAGTCACATGAAGAGCCTTGAAAAACCTCTCCTGGTCGACGCCAGCAGTCACGTCAGCTCGTCGCACAGCTCCGACCCACCTTGGCAAGCACACTGCACTTTCGGCCAGTTACATGAAGAGCCTTGAAGAACCTCTCCTGGTCGACGCCAGCAGTCACGCCAGCAGCAGCATCGGGGCACCGCAGACAGTTCCGACTCACCGTGAACTCTGCGACACAGACAGTTCCGACTTACCGAGAACTCTGCGACTTCCGGTTCCGACTCACTGGAACCAACCTTCCACTGGCCTGGCAAGCATCTCAAGATGTATGGACGACTCATCCACTATCGAACTCCGGTCTCCGGATGGGAGTGATGTAGCGGCATTCATGCCGCCACAAAAATCAACGTAGCAGAATCAACATCACAACAAATGAGACTCGCAGCGCCATCTATCTCGACAGCTGCGAACTAACTGACAAAATCCTAAATCGCGATATCAAAGTTTACCGTGCGATAAGAACATATGCAAAGCCCGAATATCAACTCTCGGGCAGTTGCCCACCAGACACTACATCCGTCTGGTCGGAGGATCCTCCCTTTTCAATGGAGGTTTGCGGGACTTTACTCTCTGTTCCGCTACCTCCAAACTACCCTACATCTACCTTACACCTACCCAACGCCTACCCTACACAGCCCCGGCAATACTTTAACTTGCTTCTGGTCTCCTGGTACTTGATGTTTCTGGTCTCTTGGTACTTGTGAATCTGTTGTACTAAGGCAGCAGCGGCTCTGAAGTTCCACTTCCTCTTCAGTCTCCATTAATCCATGCCACTTACCGGGATAAAAAGTAGCCTATTTTTTATTACAGGATATGAACTACATGTGTGCCAAATTTCATTCAAATCCCTTCAGCCGTTTTTGCATGATTGTTATACAAACATACAAACATATAAACATACAAATACAAACTTTCACCTTTATAATAAATATTAGTAGGATTAATCTAAACAGCTTAACAGAGATTTTAATGAAAATCGACCATGTCCTTATTTAAGAAACTAGTGAGCCTATTGTTATTCGTTTTGAGAGTTCCTAATTGTTTTTTTACAATCGTGTAGGTTGAATATTATTTCCATTTAGTCTTAATAATAACTTCTTGAATAATTTTAAGCGTTTATTAGCCGCAAAAAAATCACAAGCAACAAAAATGAGTTCTTTTTTTTATTAGAGATGAGTTTGCTCTTGACTCTAGTCAATGTCAGAGATGACAGAGACAAAGTCTACGATGGAGCTTTTCTAAAGTAAATGTAAACATCGAAACGCCAAGAAAATAAACTCTAAGAGTTCACTCAACTATTAACCATTTTAGGTAAATCTTGTACAGAACCTTTCCTAATCATAGGATACGTTTTCAGATTATTATAATTTTAGCTGCAACCAGAACACTATTTTAAAGATTTCAATTTGGGCACCGCATACCCAAAAACGTGCGTCCAAAAGAATAATAAAGAGGTAAAATGGCTATAATCTGGTAGTCGACACGCACTGAGGTCGCCCTCGTAAAACTCTACGAGGAGACCTACCACTTAACATTGACTAGGCTTACATTCAGGGTTGGCACTTGAAAACTCCCTTTGGTAGTCAGTGTTTGCGCTTATTTCGACTGTAATTACAATAGGTAATTTTCAACGTACTGTATCTGTGTCTAATATTTTTTGGAAATCTATCTGACGGATTCATTAGATTTTTGTAGTCATCATCATGTGCCTAGCCTTTTTTCCCAACTTTATTGGGGTCGGCTCCCGTTCAAACCGGTTTCAGCTGAATACCAGTATTTTACGTGGAGCGGCTTCTTACCAGCCCTCCACAACCCATTAAATGGGTAACACGGTACTTCTTGGCAAGACTGGTGTCAGATTTTCTGGCTTCTGACAATCCGTAACGACTGCCAAAGATCTCCAAATGACAGCCGGGACCAACGGCTTAACGTGCTTTCCGAGGCACGGAGGAGTCTCGATATCTTAAGTCACTCATCGACAGACCAACCAAGGCAGGCAAGCGCTGCTTAACCTTGAAGCGGCCTGTGCGGCTGTTACAATTCAGCCACGAGCGAGAGAGATTTTTTTAGTCATCTACCTTATTATATTGATAGATTGAGTTGATTTAAAACAGGCCATGTGAGCGGGATGGCTACCATATAGCTTACCAATCAAGCTTCCATCGCCGTTAGAAGAATTCAAGATTGACCTTTGTCGATTGAACAATCGGGACGCCAACGCCATCTAGTGGCGTTCGACGGAGTCTAGAACGTCGTGCTCAATTCACACTGAGTTTCAGCAGCACAGCAGTCTACTGGTGGCAATCGAGCAGTGAACAAGTCTAGGAACCGCTGCGCGTTTCGTAAGCTTGTGTTGTGTTCTTATTGCGGTAGAATATTTTTGTAGTAAGTAGAGAATGAATGAAATCATAATTTTATTTAAAAGCAAACGGTTTTTTTATTGCGCCATAGCCAGCACTTCCCATAGTATGCCCACTTTTATTAGTTCCATTATCATGGCCGATGTTACCTAGGGAGATGTACCATCTCCGATATTCTGTACCTTCAGTGAAAAGTGATACAAGTCGACCCAGATCGGTTTTTATATTCTCTGATTAAACTTATTAAAAAAAAATAACTTAATTTCTATCTTATGCCCGTTGTAATAAGATTAAAAATGAATGAGATTTTTTTGTGTACATTGATATAAGTCAGCAACTTTTTATTGAAATTATTGTATAAAATAATACTTTTTGATTCATACCAAAGTGCTCCGAACCGATCTTTATATTTCTAAAATGTATTTTAATACGACTCGAGTTACCACATCTTACGCGAATCGAAAGCTTTTACTTCAATTAATCCAAATTTTATAAAAGACAACTATGGGTCTTTAATCTGACAATCCACGATTTTACGACTGATTACGCATATTGCTACATGTGGCCAGAATGTAGTGGTGGTAGGGGCGCCAATCAAATAGCTTCGTGCTTGTACGAATTTATCACTGTGAGACTTCCGTTGCTTCACCCAAATGCTAAAACCTTAATCATGTATTCAGATTCATGTTCGGGACAAAACAAAAATTCTATTTTTTGCACAGCTTTATTATTTGCACTAAAAGACTCGCCTCAACTTTTGAACATAGAACATAAATTTCTCGTACCCGGCCATACACACATGGAAGTTGATAGTGACCATGCGCTCATTGAAAGAGCAAAAAAACGAACATCAATGAATATTCACCACCCACGCGATTGGTGTCAATTGGTAAGGAGTGCATCAACTAGAACTAATAAATTTTCAGTAATTGAAATGGCGGGGACAGATTTTTACGATTTTGCCATGTTTGCTTAAAATAATTTTACAGTTAAAAAAACTAATTCTACGGGTGAAAAGTTTATATGGTTGAATGTAAGAGTTATTAAATTTAGTAAAGAAAAAATTCCGGTTTTTGAATATAAAGAAAGTTACGTAGGTGATGATTATTATGTGATGTCTTACGACAAAAGGAATAAAGACTACAGTTTAGTTAGTATTAATGCTGTTCCAAAATGTTACAATGGACCGATTCCTATAAGTGTTTTAACCCTTAACCACCTGACGTCGGTCTCAGAGACTCTGGCGATTTTATTTTTAAAATAAATCTGTTCCTATGCGCGCGGTGCAACCGTGCGTCCTTGTACTTTTTCCCCTCCCCCGTCAGTACATGCCACGCGCTCGGCAGCTCCAGACGTGCGCGCAGTTGTGAGTTATAGGTAATTATATTTTGTATGCGGTCTGAGTGACCGACGTCAGGCTGTTATGTTATTTGGTTGCTATGGTGTTTATGAAACAACTGGCAGAAGATCTTATAAAATCTCATCTAGAACGCTGCGTGCGCACTTCTGGTTTGCAAAAGGATCTTCAGTTCAGCATTCGTCGAATCCTAAAAATAGAACAAACGCCCAGCACATCATCATCTGACAATCCTGAAAAATTAAAAAAAAGAAAAACTTGTTCAACATGCGACCCTAAGAAGAAGCGTAAAACAGCTTATATGTGTTTCGTATGTAAAAATCCAATTTGCATTAAATGTAGCCAAAAAATGTACCTTGATTGTCGCCGCAACTTGTAAAACTTTATAGGTTGTGATTTTATAATAATTGTACCTTGATTAAGCCAAAAATAATTTTAAACTTAAGATAATATGTTCAACTGATAGTAAATAGGTATATTATAATATGTTGTAATTAAAATTCCAATTCAGATCTCATATTCCCAAAGTTCCTTTTTTTTTCTAAAATTTCATAATGTTTATTTTATGTGTTGATTTAGTATAAGTAAATAAAGACTTTTGCATTGTTTAAAAACTTAAAATTAATAAAAATATAATAAAAATTTATATTTGACTTTCATTTAAAATAACATATAAATAAAAAATAATTAAACATAGTAAATACGCAAGCGGTCTCTATGACCGACGTTAGGTGGTAGTGTAACTGAAAAACACGTCAGGTGGCTAAGGGTTAAAGAAAAGGGATTTAATATCACTGTTAGAATACATTGATCCAAGTGTTCACGATTTTTATCATAATTTGATAACAAACTCAAATTTGCGTGACGCAGATCCTGATATTGTTTCGGATAATGAATAGTTGCAGTGCTACAACATTTCTGTTGTTCGATTTTTGGAGACTGATTTAATACAATTTAAGACTGTTCAAGATTAATGATAAAAATGATAAAAAGTTGTATTTTTTTATAAGAAAATTATATTGTTATCTGTTGTTTGTTTTTGGAGACTGATTTCATACGATTTAAGACTAATTCGATCTCTGTTCAAGATTAACGATAAGTAGGTTTAAAAGTTGTGTTTTTTTAAAAGGATGTTATATTGTATTGTATAGCGAATAGTTGAAGTGCTACATGTACTACAACACATCTGTTATTTGATTTTTTGAGACTGATTAAATACGCTTTAAGACTGTTCAAGATTAATAATAAAGAGGTTTAAAAGTTATGTTTTTTTATAAGGATGTTAATTATATTGTTTTATATAGCGAATAGTTGAAGTACTACAACAAATCTGTTGTTTGATTTATTGAGCCTGTTTAAATATATTTAAAGACTAACGATACGTACTCTGATAATCAGATTAACAATAAATACCTACTTAGGTCTAAAAGTTATGTTTTAAGTTTGATTTATAAAAATGTTTTATTGTTTTGCTACTACTTGTTATTCATAAAAAAGTGTTTATTCAAGAATTATTTATTAAAGAAACGCTTTTTTAATTTAGTTATTATTTTATTATGATATTAACATAGTTTTACCCTTTCTGTGACAAAAACGTTTGAAAATACTTATTACTTGTATCAATAAACACTTCGATGTAAACAAAATGTATCACAATAAATTCTAGCTTGTAGCATTAATCACTTACTAGTTTGAAAAATGCATTGGTGTTTAGGGGTACAATTGAATATTTACGTAGGAATTTTAAATAAAACAATGAAAAAAGGTTGCTGATAACCAAAATGATCATATTAGTTTTACGACTTTTTCTCACAACAACTATTTGTAGGCAAAACATGCCAAAACACAAGCCTTATAACATTTCACACAAAACGGTAACTAAATGTGTAAAATAATTCATTTCATTATAAATTTAAATACACAAAAATATGCAAAGAAAACTATAGTGTACGGTGATATAACTGGCTATTTTTACTAATTACTTAAATTCCGTGCAAAGTAATATATTCAAACTAAGCTCTTTATAATCTTTATAATATTATCTACACGTACCACATATCGTTTTTTATTTTAGAACGTTAGAAAAATAACGAGATTTTTTTAAATCTTTAATCTTAAATTACTCAAAACTATGATTTTTCACTTACCTATATCACTTTTCACTGAAGGTACAGAATATAATACGTCATTGGGTAAGATTAATACATTGGCTTTAATATTTATATGCCACAGACAAGTCCAGTTAAGATGCCGACAATTTCCTGAATTAGCCTGCGAGATTCACTAACTAAAAAAAAATTACCTAATTCATTGGCAACCCTAGCTAAGCTTCAACTTCTCTTACATTCGCCCATACAGTTTGATGACAGCGATTTCATTTTCCAGTGTTATTTCTCAAATGGCATTAGACACGTATTCAAATGTTTGTCACTCTTCTAAAGAGATTCCTGGCATTTTTGAAAATGAAACTAGGGACTGATTTTATTAAGTCTTTAGATGGGGTTCCAACAATTTTGTTTGTGAAGATCGGTTTCGAGTTTATGTTTTTGAAATAAACCATTTTGTGAAATGTTTCAGTTTAACGTTTTGTGTATCTGGACCATAGAGTATTTAATAATCTTTGATGACCTTTGAAGTGATTGAAATCAAATTCGCCTTTAAAATGTTTTAAGGGTTCTGTACATCGAAATGAGAAAACGGAACTCTAGAGGATCTCGCGTGTATCTGTTTCTATTTGTCTATTTGTCTACACCTTATAAGGGATTAAACGGCAGGTATCCCTGCAAAGGGGTCATTGTGCTTCATCATCACCATCATCTCAGTCAAAAGACGTCCACTGCTGGACAATAGACCTCCCCCATGTGTCGCCACAACAACCGGTCCTGTGCGTCTCGCATCCATCGGCTACCAGCTACCCTAACCAGGTCATCGGTCCGTCTTGTGGGAGCCTTCCAACACTGCGTCGTCCAGTACGCGGTCGCCACTCGCAGAGATTTTCGGCCCTATCGACTATCTGTTCTGCAAGCAATTTTCATTCTGCAAAAATTTACTATGAGACCAACCCCAAAATAGCAAAAAAGGATCAGTTATTTAGTAAATTTTGTCGAGTTATGTTTTGTTATGTAAAGGACAGTCGATTGTTGGCGAAGCAAAAAGGAGGGAAAAGGAGGGTAACGTTTATTCTGTCACACGTTGTGTATTGGCTGTCCGTCTGTAACAGCAAATTTTTTTAATGATTATAAACGAAGTAAAATAAAACTATAAGGATTGTGCCAGGTAGCTTTCTTAAGTTTCTGTCAACACCCCAATGGTACGCTGATGAAAATTAGTAGTTAAAAGTACTTAACAATAAGAGGAACAATAAAAAATATGCTTTGCAAAACACTAACATCCATCCATCTATGATACTGTGTGATTCTTAACATAAGTTAAGACATGGTTAAGACTTTTATTTTTATTTTATTTATTTGGGAAAACAAACAATTGTACAATAGAGTATTATATAACATTATGGGTAAATGTACAATCGACAAGTTTCCACAGATTACTTGTGTACATTATTAATTATGTAGGTAAGTACAATTACACTTAAATAGGTATTTTCTTAAACATTTATCTGTTAAGACTGAATTAAATCTTATTATTAGGTATATTTTATAATTATTTTTATTATAAAAACAGTATAGGTACCTATTTTTTATTTTAAATTAGAGCTTCTAACTCATAAATCAAAACCTAGTTTACCAATATTTATTTTCAAGTCTATTAATTTCTTCAATCATTTAACAAAATGAGAAATCTTTATCAATATCTACCATATACTACGAAAATAATCTTAGCGTGTTCAGAAACGTAAATGTAAAAGCGGACTCTTTTCAGCAATATTAGGCCCGGTTTCCACCAAAGCAGGCAGGAGAGGAGATGTGTTGAATAAACCAATCCGATAAGCTAAGCAGAGAAGAGATGTGGAAATAACGAAATCGGATTGGTTTGTTCAACACATCTCCTCTCCTCTCTGCTTTGGTGGAAACCGGGCCTAAGGCATGAAAGTATACGTAAAACTATTGGTAATACGAACTTTGCGTGAGTAGAAACTTTTTGTAAATGCTTTGGACGGCTTTGGATTATAGAAGGGTGGTTATGAAAGTTTTAGAGAGTAATCCATCACCGCTATTGGAATTTCAGATACCAGATCAAAAAAAATATAAGTTATTGCTAAATTAGCAGTGGGCAGGGCACATTGCTCGCAGAACAGATGGTCGATGGGGCCGAAAAGTTTTGGAGTGGCGACCGCGTACCGGAAGACACAGCGTTGGAAGGCCTCCCACAAGGTGGACCGATGACCTGGTGAGGGTCGCGGGTAACCGATGGATGCGAGACGCACAGGACCGGTTGTTGTGGCGACACTTGGGGGAGGCCTATGTCCAGCAGTGGACGTCTTTCGGCTGATATGATGATGATTGCTAAAGTGACACACCACCACGACACAAAACTGGTGAAAACATTTTCAGCAAATGTAAAACAGTGATTTTATTCGATTGTGGAAAAACAGAAAGTTTTTAAAAGAAATCAAATATTTTTTGCTGCTTAGTAAAATGATTTTGATTTTAGCTTATAGGGGTAAACATTATTATTTCAGATCCATTTTTAACCAATCTAATGGTTCGACCACGGTTCAACTATTTGAATTAGATCGTTAGTGTAGTGTAAAGTTCTATTTTATTGAGGATATTAACTTAATACTTATAGGAATTGTAACCACTTTTTTCTTTATAGGCGTATTATTACAAATTCAAGTTATACAAAAATCACTTTTCCCATTTTTATTAAAATTCGAGAGGTTCGTAAAAATAAATGACGAAGCTTGGTAACAATTTGACAGTGGCCTACCGCTGCGGCCCCGACATGTGAAAATTCCCAAAAAAAAGTACCTAAATCTTATGTAATAGGTAAATAAACATTAAATTCGCGATTAATTCGCGACACACCGGTGTGTCGCCGGGGCCGGAGCGGTTAATAGATTATTTTTTATTTATTCATAAATACAAGGTTTTCTTTACTATTTAACAAGGCACACAATTAGACCCCTGAGGTCTGTCTTAGCATGCCATGGCCTGAGATTTGATCAACGCGCTTAACCGTTACGTTTTAATCAGGTTGATGTAATGTTCTTTCAGCTTGCGCTTTATGTTTATATAGTTCATTGAGTCTCTAATATCTACAGGTATCTGGTTTAGTAAATTGGGTATTGTGAAAGAAGCGGTACACCTGCCATAAAAGTTAGTTTTGCGTGGCACTTTAAATGATTTTGATTTGGCTTGTCGTGTATTCACGTCATTTTTAACTGTAATTTGAATATCACTGTTATCAAAATGTTCAATGAGGAACAGATACTCAGCGCGCGCTAGAACAGGTAATACTTTGCAATGTTTAAATAAACCTGTGTAATTGTCTCGGTATTTATTTTTTAAATGGTTTGGTACTATGAGTTTAGATGGCAGTTCCTGTGCGGGAAATTCATGTCTGGCCCAATATTCAGCTACAGTAACACCATTCGATGACACAACCATAAGGTCCTCACATGTTCAGGTGACAGGGAATGCGATACAAGCTCAAATAAAACATATTTTTAACAAATTGCTACAGGTTAAGTCAAAAAATCCTCCTCGTTATACAACCATCCCCAGAGGCTCCAGACGAAAGACCAAATTCTATTAGCGCCTGCGATTGACCACGTGTCATTTCGACAGCGTTTCTGAATGCATCTTTGACGTTTTGTCAATCGCCTTCGCCACGCTATCTCTGACAGAATGTTACTAGTCATCAGGGAGGAGACATGCAATCTATACAGTACGACAGGTCATAGCATGGATTTATAGACCCTTCAACTTGAGGGGCATCCGTGGGTCGCAAGTTGTTCCATTGACCTGTCGCCATTTCATCTATCCTGAGTTGATTCGGTGCGTTATGTCCCGGTCTATATAAGCATCCCCCTGGACAAGCGACCCAAGGTACCGAAAATTGGAGCAGATTGGTATAGTAGGCGTTACGGTGAGCGCTATAGGCATTATACTGGAGGGACCGGTCAGGCAGACATTTACCTACTGATTTTACAATTCCAGATTTATTTTATCCCAGTCCCAAAGGCATTTTTCACTTTTCAATTCAAACACTGAATACCTGAAATTCTGTCTGTAGAAAAGCATTAGTCTAATCTTGTAAAGAATTTAGATAAAATACGATTCTCTTTTACAAAAATTTAATTTCAATGGAGGGTCTAATATTTGGAAATGTAACTCCAAGTAGCTTTTCAAGGCTCTTTCGGGAATAATAAATTAAGTTACCAATACAATTATTCAGAGACTATTAATTGAGTTACGTTTTTAAATGTATTTTTTTTAGAGACTGATACTTAAATAGTACCTAGGGCAACTGCTATAGTAATTGGCCACGCTATAACTGGCCACTCGTAACAAAAGAGGTAGAAACAAGGTAATGCACAAAAAATATTCCTGTATCTGATACATAATATTGTTTGTCCTCTACATTCATGGGCTTGCTTGCATTACCTTGTTTCTACCTCTTTTGTTATGAGTGGCCAGTTACTATAACGTGGCCAGTTACTATAACGTGGCCAATTACTATAGCAGTTACGATACCTACATTAAGTAGATAATCTTCAAGTTTCGAAGTTTTCTCTGGTCTCCATGTCTTGGAAAACACGTTAAATGGTTGATCTCGGCTGGCCATTATGGGTAGGTAGGAACCCGAGAATTAAACAAGTCTTGCGAAACGGTACCTACATGTCACCAAGTTTTTGGTTTGTGAAAATAATCATCATCATCTGCCTAGCCTTGGAATTCGCAGCCAAATTCAGCTGTATCCCAGTATTTTACGTAAAACGGCTGCCTACCAGACCTCCACAACCCATTAACTGGGTAACACGGTTCTTTTTGGTATGACTGGAATCAGATCTTCTGGTCTCTGACAATCCGTAACGATCTACAAATGATAGCCGGGACCAACAGCTTAACGGGCACGGAGAATTCTCGGTATGTTAAGATGGTCACCGATCCACGGACCTACAAAAACTACCAAAGTCCAGCCGCTAGAATTCTGACAAACTCGTTTTGCTTCGTTTACGTTCACTCAACCTACAGGAAAGTAAAAAATAAACAACATTATAGACTGGGATACACGTGAAACCAAACCGGTGGTGAAAACAGTCTCTTTAGTTTGAGTGACACGCTGAAATTGTTCCAATATAAAAAGGGTCCAACACAGACTCGTGAGATAAATTCTGTGTCCATTTACTTATTGTCATATCATTTATTTTGCTACATTGCTATTATGTTGTGACAAGTTGTGGACATTTTTTCGGATTATTTTTACCAGCAGAACTATAAGAATGACATCAAGCCGGTATTCTCCGAAAGATTAGGCAGACGTGTTATGTACCTGTAATACAGCTACATTTTACCAGTTATTAGTACCTAATAGGGGTCAGGCTTTTGCCAACGACCAGGCACAAATCGAACCAAGGTTACCGACATAGCTCGAAGAATCGTCAAACTTAAGTAGAAGTGGCTAGAGTACATTTTTCACAGAACAGATAGTTGATGGGGTCGAAAAGTTGAGTAGTGGTGATGCCGTAATAGGTCGCAAACATGGCGGACTTGGTGAAGAATGCGGGATTCCGCTGGAAACGAGACGTAAAGAACTGGTGGATAAAGCAAAGCTTGACGGAGGCTAAAATGAAGTTCTTTTCACCTTTAACCAACATGTATTAAAACTTATTAAATTGTATTTTAAATAATATCAAGTTCTCAATTTTTATTTTCATTATTTAGTTTAGCTCAAAACATATTTACACGACAAATATATTTTATTTTCCAATTCAAACAAAGGTGTAAATCAAAGTAGATTAATTTATCACACATGTTCTCGAAAACAAATAAATTTATTTACAATAAGCTTTTATTTCTTCAGCTTTTAATATTTACCCTCTAGGCTAGTTTATCAAATAGCAGCTAATAGCACTGTCGCCAAGAATATATTTGCTAATAAAAATAGGATTCCTAATGGGGCAATTATTTTATTATTTTGGTAAAGAAAGAAATTCAGAATTAGATTTATACTGACACTATGACTTTATTTGTGGAGTTATGAGGTGAATAAGACTATTTCGGCTGGGAATAAATTTTGATAAATTACATGCAAACGACAGATGCTTCAGAGAAATTAGAAAGCCTAGAAAAAGTAACATTCTTTTTTCTTTTTGGGACAAGCCCGCCACCCATTCCCAAACCACTGCAACTCCTGAAAGCCAGAATCAACAGTGGCGACCACCAGAAACGCCGAGTCAATGAAGCTCGACGAGTCCCGGAGAAACGATTCAACTGTCTTGGATCTCGCAACGAAATAAGTCAGAAAATAACAGAGGAGGAGTAGGAAAAATATAATTTCCACCTCCCTCCTTATCAAGCAGGAGACGGAACAGCAGAGCAGAGCTAGGCCAAATAGGCACCAAGGGCAAATTAAAAAAAGTGTCATTCTACCAGCAAAAATGACTATCAAAACGTACAAACCATGGGATATAATTATGGTACCTAAATCCTAAACATTTTGGACTTTAGACGTTCTCGCGCTGGTTTAATGTTACTTTGACTACTAATGACTCCTGCCGCTCTAGGTGGAGCGGGAGGGAGTGTCAGACTCTTACTGACTAAAACCCATCCGTGCTTCTTGTAGTGCCCTTTGCTTTCCAGGGCCACGGTAACTCTTTCGAATAAAATCCGCAACCCGGGCAGTCATGGATAGCGTTGTAGTGGCAACGAAATCGCTACATAAAAACTAACTAAGTCAAACCACCGCAACAAAAATAAAATGCAGCGCCATATGTACTGCCAGTGACGAACGACGAAACGAAATTCTG
The DNA here is from genome assembly GCA_947386135.1 of Melanchra persicariae. Taxonomy (NCBI): domain Eukaryota; kingdom Metazoa; phylum Arthropoda; class Insecta; order Lepidoptera; family Noctuidae; genus Melanchra; species Melanchra persicariae. The sequence goes on along the minus strand of OX376645.1, from coordinate 15,184,833 downwards.
CATCGCGGTATCTGAGTTTTCCGTGACTAATGACTCCTGCCGCTCTAGGTGGAGCGGGAGGGAGTGTCAGACTCTTACTGACTAAAACCCATCCGTGCTTCTTGTAGTGCCCTTTGCTTTCCAGGGCCACGGTAACTCTTTCGAATAAAATCCGCAACCCGGGCAGTCATGGATAGCGTTGTAGTGGCAACGAAATCGCTACATAAAAACTAACTAAGTCAAACCACCGCAACAAAAATAAAATGCAGCGCCATATGTACTGCCAGTGACGAACGACGAAACGAAATTCTGCATCGCGGTATCTGAGTTTTCCGTGCGATTTGAACATATACAACAGTCCAAATATCAACTATCGGGCATTTGCCCACCAGACACAGCAAACGCCCGGTTGGAGGATTCTCCCTTTTCAATGCAGGTTTGCGGGAGTTTACATCATGTTCCGCATTTCCTCCATAGTGTTTAATCGTATTCGTCGCAGCAGTTCTGAAGAAATCAATGAAAAAGTATGTAGACAATAATACCGCCACAAAAAATCAGCGTAGCAGAATCAACAAATGAGACTCACAGCGCCATCTATCTCGACAGCTGCGAACTAACTTGACAAAATCCTAAATCGCGATATCAGAGTTTACCGTGCGATTAGAACATATGCAAAGCCCTAATATCAACTGTCGGGCAGTTACCCACCAGACATCAAGAACCGTCTGGTCGGAGGATCCTCCTTTTTTAACGGATGTATGCGGGACTTTACTCGCTGTACCGCTACCTCCAAAAGTAAGTACTCTACCTATACTATACCACGCGGATGATCCTAGGCTTTTCACTCCTTGCGGAATTTATTCGAAAGAGTCAAAGCCAGGATGGCATTAGGAGGAACACGGATGGGACTTAGTCAGTAAGAATCTGACACTCCTTTCTGCTCCTACCAGAGCGGAAGCAGTCATTTGAAGATTTCCCGTTATTAAAAAAAAAAATTAAAAAAAAATGTCCTTTCACCCCTGAAAAAACCACAGTTCGGGTGGAATGGGCTACGGGAGTGGAGTCGGGAGAAAAACTGGTACCTGTCATCTAAACTCGTAATATATCTTTCATACATGACGGAAGCGCCACAACGTGGTTCATTTCCAAGCCAGACAGTAATCCAATTTCCTTTTATGCTCGTCACTCTGCCCAAAACTACTATACATCAACCTTATTCTATATGTATGACGCCATTTTCCTCTCACATTTGTGTCGGCTATCAATCTGACCAACATAAGTATTGAGGAAAAACTTAACATTCGGTACATCCCGAATTCAGTCAAGGAAGGAGATAAAAACATAATCCTTATTCTGGGGTAAAAAGAATAACAAGGAAGGAAGGAGTTTATGAGACACACAAAGTTAAAAGAAAGAAAGTTTTATTCAAAGTATTTGCAAAATAATTGGAGCCATTGACCGCCGAGACTAATATAATAATGTGGTCCTATAAACGCTTTTTTATCAAAGGAATGGGCTGGCTCTTGATCTCAGTCACGCCTGATGGAAAGCGATAGATGAGGTCTATGGTGGAGCGAGTGTGTCGCAATGATGCCTTAAGGCACTGGTTCTCCCACGCGTCGAAGACGCTTGGAGTGTGGATGAATCAGCATCGTCGTCCGGCGGCGATATGAGTAAAAGATACTAGTGCCATCGCGGGTAGACCTTGAATGAGGCTGGCACAGGATCTTGGAGATAAGCTCAAGAAAAGAGATGCCTATGCTGAGCAGTGGGAGAATACGGGTTGTGCTTGCAAATCCCATATCTAGAAAAAACGTTTTTGTGAACAACAGCCAACAGACTTCCCTGGCCTAGTCATAAATCGATATTCTTAGCTCAAACCGTCTACCAGAGCGTACCAGCAGATTAACATGCCCCGATGCATAACAAATAGCCAAAAGCTATTTCAGAGATAAATCGCACCGCACCGAAAACTCCCTTTGATGTAAACTTTACAAAAAATGCAATGAACACATTCCACCCACATATTTAATGCATTTTTTTAATAAACATTGTGCTTAAGTGGCTCTTGAAAAATACTTTAATATAGATAAAGGTAGATTGTGCTTGTCACTAGCCCAAAATGTGAGATTTTTCGCGCAATATCACTGCTGGTACTGATAAGGTTTAATACTGGTTGTATAACGCGAGGTTCGGTAATCCTACCGAATAGGGGAAAGGTTTTGGGGTTCCGTGGTGAAAGTTTTATATTGAAATTAGTAGCTTACCATAAAACTTTTCTTTCTAGAGTCTAGTAGGCATTTTTGAGAAGATTAAAAGAGCAAACTTTCATTTTAAAAGGCGAATGTACAGAGTACTAATAAAGCAACGTTTATGATGAAATTGGCAGACTTGGTTCGAGTCTAGAAAGAAACAATGAGCGGAAAATGTTTAATTTCGTAAATAAAAAAGAACGCACATTGTGTACATCATATTGGCAGTTTCACGCTATTAAAGAAGAAGGATCTCGGTTCGTAAAAAATAATACCACATCCTACAGCAATGAAAAGTACCTAAAAAATAATAGTACCTAAAAAGATAGCACAGTTCCCAATGCCATCCTTACAGAATAACTTATACCTACAAAAAAAATACGATAGTTCGTTCAGTGGACTATTTTTATTAGGAGGTATTTTCCAAATACCTATCATCACAGTACCTATACCTAGACAGTCTGAAGATTTACCCACTGGTCCTTTTCGTTTAATTACAATACCTACTTAACCTAGATTTTTTTTCCATTTCCAGGTACCTTAAGATTTGCATAACGACGGTTTAAGTATTCTCTGTAGCTTCATAACTTATCCGTATAACCAACATTGCAAGTAATGGCTTGTTCTAATTGCGAACATCGCAGTATTTCGTCTGCCTTTGACTTATACGAGTCTATTAATAAGAGATAAATGCTCTTAATTACTTTTACTAAGTACCTTAATGTAGTGTTTACGTGATTATTAAAAGCATTACAGTTTAAACTTAATGAGTCTTTAATCAAATGTAACTACATTATTGCTGTTTTAGGCGTTGAAATTACAACAAAATATTGTCTAAATTAGTAATCCAAATTTCGCTTTTATGGCATTATTTATGTATATTATTAGTCTTCGTTTAATTATATAAAATGTACATATAAGTAATATAGTGTACGTTTCAATAATTCAAAATAATTCCCGTAGTAAAAGCCCTTTTAAAAAAGTTCGACCGAGTAATTAATTACTACCACAATTTTTATTTCTAGTACCAAGCAGAGTTGCTGTTATAAATAACTAGCTTTTACCCGCGACTTTGTACGGGTATATCCCGTTGGAATTTCCCGTTCCCGTATAGCCTTTCTCATGAATGTGGCTATCATATACAAAAATAATTTTCAAAATCGGTTCAGTAGATCTAGAGATTATCCCCTACAACCTCACAAACTCAAAAACTTTATAATATTAGTATAGAAGTATAGATGAGTACTAGACTAGTCTCTTATGCCAGTATTTCTACAGGTATAAGAGACTAGTGGTATCTGTAATGCCCTAGTCTTCAAATTAGCATGGGCAGAAAAAGCACTCACTATAGTCTCCTGGCTGGTTTGACATTAAAAAAAGAATGCATACGGAACCAAACCAACTAAATAAAGTTGCCATGACCCAGTCATTGCTTTGAGTGACGAAATGAGGTGGTTAATAAGTTGCCAAACGCTACTGGTTCGTACGAACGACGATATTTCACGCTATACATTTCCAGTATAAGTTGACCTTACATAAGGAAAGCCTTAATAAAGGTTTGAGGATTAGGGTGGCAAGTTCTCTTCGTAAGTTGATAAAAGGAGTGTTTTATTTATTTTTTTCGAGGTATGGGCTAGCTCTTGTTCTCGATCACGCCTGATGGAAAGCGATTGACGAGGTATATGATGGAGCGAGCGTGCCCAGAAGATACCTTGAGGCACTGATACTCCCACGCGTCGTCGAAACACAGCAGGCTGCTTGACGACGGACTCCGGTGGGAAGGTCGCGAACCAGATGGGCTTTAGCCCTATCGCCGCTAGGGAAGGGTTGGCCAGTCTTATAGGGTGTTAGGTGAGACAGGATGCGCCGAGCGCTCGGTTCAATAGAGAGCCTGATGGAACAAATTGCGCTACACGAGGAGGCTCCTTCCTTTTATGACTGATAGGCTAGTGTTGCACTTGGTAATAAACGATGAGGTACCGACAATGGTCTCGTATAAAAGTAAACCATGTACATTTGACATAAAGACCCGCAGGTCATAGTTAACAACAGCCTTCAGTAGGGAATTCTCCGCCGACAACATCTGACGTACACCTTTAATAAGGGGGCGCTTGAATTTTTTGAAGAACATCACTAACAAGGTGTGTTTCTGTAAGTTTATCCTTCTGAGGCGTCAACTACTCGTATAGGTGTTACCGACCAATTTGACTCGGCTCATTTTGTAAGTCCTATTTCATACACCCTTTCAACAGGATGAAACCATCTTAGCAGAATTGCTACTCTTTTAAATTTTTGTCACTTTTATCTTTGTCATAATTATCATTTTATCTTAACATTCATTATTCAACTATTATTAGGCATGACGCCACAACCGTAGGAATTCGAGGTCAGCTAATACTGGGATATATAACTCGATATTTGGTTTTGTGTTCGTAGTTTACGAGGGCGGAAAAACGCGTTCAATGAAGATTGCTCACTACTTTATGGTAGGCGCTTTTTTCTAGGGAAAAAATAGTAGGGATTTTTTCGAAGAATTTATTAACGTTTCTGTACTCTGCTTTTTATGATGATTGATGTAAGATTTTTAGCTTTAGCCTGGTGGTCACAAGTATGACTTCTGAGCAACCTTGAGTTCAAGATGGGGCCAAGTTTTATTCGATCTGCATTATTGTGAATTTCTTTATGGCAGCAAAATGCAAGCTTCCTTTTACGTCATGGACCTAAACACGGTTGTTACCAGCATAACTAGATTAATGTCAGAATCAAGTATTCAACGTCGATTGACAGTTTCTAACTACGGCAAATCAAAGCTAAAGCACTCTAATTGATCGAATCGATCGATCAAATTCGATCAATGTCACGAAACGACATTTGATCGATTGGTTTGGTCTTCGGGGAATACGAGTTTGACAGTATGTAACCTTTAAGGATATCTCCTAACCGATTACAGGCCCAGGTTGGCAGCTGGGCTGTAGTAAAAATTTTGCCAAACGGAGTATCATTGACCTATCCTAAATGCGGTGTGGAGCCCCTTCGCAAGATATGTCCCACCTACATTCCCGTCTCTTATACCCAACCATCTGCTTCTTCCAGGACCTGAACGTGGCTGATTAATGACAGAGTGGTCCATGTAGCTACATTTTTTTTGGATGAGAAATCATGAAATGTCTCCTTCTGCTCTGGGCGGAGGAGAAGGGAGTGTCAGAATGTTACTGATTAAAACCCATCCGTGTTCCTCCGAATGCCCTTTGCGTTCCAGGGCCACGGTGACTCCTTCGAACAAATTCCAAAACCCTGGCAGGCAGTGGCCCTAGCAGACCCCGTCGCCCGCCGCCGATCGCCTCGATACGGTGGTGCTCCGTCTAAGCAAGGCAGACCTCCACCGTAAGGTCTACTGTGTCCTCCGGGCGATGCACAAAGTGGTGACACCCAGGCGTGTCCTCCTGCCGAATCCAAAACAAGTAGCTCCCGAAAGAACCGTATCCGGTGAGTACCTGCGTCAGGCGGAAGGTGAGGACGCCGTGGCGCCTCTCTTCCGGTACGTGGTCGCCACTCAAGAACATTTCGGCCCCATAGACCATCTGTTCTGCGAGTAATGTGCCCTGGCCACTGCCACTTCAACTTGTCGATGCTTCGGGCTATGTCGGTTACGTTGGTTCTCTTGCGGATTTCATCATTCCTGATTCGGTTACGCAAGGAAACTCCGAGCATTGCCCTCTCCATTGCCCTTTGGGTGACTTTAAGCCTTCTGAAGAGACCCACAATGACCGACCACGTTTCGGTGCCATGAGTAATCACTGGCAACACAATAAACATACTGGTCGGACATAATTTGCAGTTTAGTCGATTGACACGAAAAGAAGGAGAAGGATAATAAAACAATAGTTAAAAACGTTATTTATATTCTATTCACGCAGGTAAAGGAGGCCGTTTCAGTTGTCTTTCAATCTGTCTCACACTCTTATTTCTCACATTAGGTACCGCAAACAAGGTGTACACCACTCCAAAAAGATTTATACCCGCAAATATATAGAACGTGGTATAAACTCCGACGTAATCTTCTATGTATTGGAAGGTGTGTACGTGGAGGAGTTTTATTATTTGTGAGTATGCGTAGATTGCTCCTATTAGAGTTGCTCGAATCTGGAAAGATGAAGAAAGAAACACCATTAAGTGCCAAGCCTTTCTCACAAAAACATCCGTAAAATTAGGGAGTTATCAATTATCGCCTAGCGTTATTGGCGATACTCAAATGAGTCAGTAGAATGATGACTTGATTTTAAACTCAAGTGCTTGGGGTTAAAATTTGAGGCCCATGGAGACCTTGACTGTCAAGGTCTCCATGGGCCTCGATGATGTCAAGGCTTGTCATCATCGAGTCTTTTGAACCATCAGCAAAACACCGGTAGATTTGAACAAATGGTTGGATTTTTCTTCTGCTAAAGATTCAGCATTGCCGTTCAACGTGCAATGCCTGCCGGAGTACTGCCCATTTTTTTCATTGACAGTGATGTGTATGAATTTTAGATCCTCAATTATTACATCAGTTTGATTATTTTCTATTATGTATTAGTCTCGTTGTTTATTAGATATTGTAGGTACTTGATTGTAAAATCTAATCAAATCTTGCCCTCTTCCTCTTTCTAATTTGCTATTACTGAGTCCTTTATGATTTCACATTTTTCAAAACGTTTATCAAAATTTAATGTTGTACTAAAAATATAGCGGAACACAATAAAATAACAAGTTTTGAATCGTAGCAAACAGAATGCTTTTCCGACACAACAGTACAGGAAAACGTTTGAACTATATTTCAGCAATACCACAAAATACAATGCAATAATAAAATGTGGTTGAAACTGAATAATACGCCGAGCATTTGTAAAGCCTGACACAGATGGAGAGCCAAATCTCAATAAGAGAACCAGTGTCATTTTAGATTGAGTGAATACGTTCACATACCTACTAGAAACGGTGAGTATGTTTACTGTTATTCACAACTGTGACCCAAATACTAACACCTAAACATAAACAAAATGATTTTCAGACCCATTCTCAAAAATATTTTTTTTATGTTTACATGTCATAAAAAATAAATAAAAATTCAAAATTCTTCCATGTGACATGTTTAAAAACTAGAACACCAGTCCTTCTGTCACCACTTTCTGTAGTTTTGCCAGGTAGAAGAAGTCGCGCAAAATTCCGTTGCAACACTAAGAGCCCATATTTTAGAACGTAAACTTCAACTCAACTCGAACTACAACTCCAAAGTGAGCACGAAAATGTCAATGAAAGTTGTCGTGCTCGAGAGATGAGTACAATTTATGACAAGCTCTGATGGAGTTGGGGTTCGAGTTGAGTTGGAGTTTACATTTTGGAATATGGGCCTAAAATGTCTGTGGAAGGAAGTATTGCATCTAGAAGCAAATGGCTGAAGCTAAACAGTTATGATCTCTCCGCCTACGTGCAAATATCCGTTAGACTAGCCTTGCAGTTTGATATCTCTAAATTATGGTAGTAATTCAATTTACTTCTAGAAGTTGTGGAACTACAGCTTTAATATTGACCATGTAAGGCCGCCTTAACCGAACAAAAGTTAATACGCCAATTCATACGTACAATTTTGCCGTGACCCGGATCTACAGAACATATTTTAATACTAGGAATGTTTGATTTTCTACGAACCTGTGAGCTACATTTCCTTACAATTCTCTTACATGGGGAACTTGTATAGCTTTCTTCATTTTAATGAGTTCGAATTTTGTTTCAATTGTGTTTTTCGTGCCTGTTATTGTGTCTAGAAAAGGGTTACAGATATTTTTATGCATTGAAGGATGAGTAAGTAGTTCTACGAGTATGCATTTTGTAGGCAATATATGTTCTTATTTCTTTTTCGGCAGTTTAGGAGTCTTAGAAAAGTACCGTCGATTTGGCTTCTAATAACAACTAACTATCCTACACCTATCCGCATGTTGCACTAAGCGTTGTCAATTATGCACGCGAATCTTTACCATTCAAAAGGGAGTAATGGTAGATAGGATCCATTGGCTGTTACATGAAATATGACAGGGCTCGAAAAAAACGACCATAATACGATTACGCGACACCACGCAGCGAAACACGACGCCGTCAACTTAACGTGTATAGTAATAAGTTTTATTAATAATTATGTATTAGTTTATTATATTATTGTTTAATTTAGCTGTGTGTATTTTATCTATGGGCCTCAGTTGCCTGATAATAAAGTGATTATTATTATTATTATTATTCTCTTTATTCATTTTTATACATATATTTTACATTTTTAAATATTTCTATAAAAACACTACATAAAAAAACATTTAAAAATATAAAAAATAGTAGTCCGCCGGTGTCGGGAGCGAGGTCCAAGCTACCGGTGGTTAGGGCTTCAGAGAAAGGAACCTCCTCACAATACGAGCCGTATCGAGGAGTACTGCCTTCTGTATCAGGCCCTTTATCCAACTGCGCAACGCCAGCTTCGACAGATGGTCGTCGAAGCTTTTGGCCATCAGGCCATTGGCCGTAACGACCATCGGCACAATGACAGCCGAGTCCATATTCCACATGTCGACAACCTCGTGTGCTAAGTCAAGATACTTGATTTGTTTCTCTTTCTCAGCTTTCACGAGGTTCTCGTCATGTGGAATGGTAACATCGATTATCATTGTGCGGCGCGCTAATCGGTCTATCACCACTATATCGGGCTTATTAGCGACGATAGTCCTATCAGTGATGATAGACCGATCCCAGTACAACGTGACATGGTCATTTTCGAGAACTGGGTCGGGCACATACTTGTAATACGGTACCTCAGAATCCACAAGTTGGTATTTCAAAGCAAGTTGCTGGTGAATAATCCTGGCCACTTGGTTATGCCTGTGCAAGTACTCGCCGTTAGCCAGACGAGAACAACCAGAGATAATATGTCTGATGGACTCACCCGGACGGTGACATGCCCGACACACGTCAACCGTCCCGTCCTTCATAATATGCCTCCGGTAGTTGTTCGTCAAGATAACTTCGTCCATAATTGCACAAACAAAACCTTCAGTTTCTCCGAAGAGATCACCGAAACGTAGCCAGGCCACGGACGCTGGGAAATCTACGTCGGACCCATAAAGAGCCCGATAGAAGCGCCCGTGAAGCTCCTTGCCTTTCCATACCTCCTTGCGGTCATCTGTAGTAAGTATTACAGGTTTGCGCCAGTTCTCTTTAGCCATGGACAACGGGGTGAGTCCCTTGTCCACTGCGACCACATCTCGGTGCATACCCACATCGACTTTGAGAAAATATTCTCTGAGACTGCACATCTCGCGGTTGTGCAGAGTCTTAGCATTTAAAAAGCCTCGACCTCCACACTTCCGCGGGATGTACAGTCTCATCACCGACGATCGTGGGTGATGCATCCGGTTTGCAGTCAGCAGTGTACGGACTCTCCTGTCCAGGGCGTCGAGTTCGGTTTGAGTCCATTTGAGTATGCCGAAAGAGTACATTAATACCGGCATGACCCAACCGTTGAAGGCGCGCACCTTATTTCCGCCCGACAAAAGGCTGTTTAAAACCTTTTTCAGGCGGCCAAAGAAGCGCTCCTTCAGCGATTGCTTCATGTCAGCATCATTAATGCCCAACGCTTCCGACATACCCAAATACTTGTAGGTTTCGGTCGAGCTGAGGGATCTAACCTGTATGGAATCCGAGAGTTGAATTCTCTCAGATTCCATAATCTCCCCTTTCTTTACATGCATGACTGCACATTTGTCCACACCAAATTCCATCCTGATGGCACTACTGAAGTTTTCAGTTACCTTCAGTAGCTCCATCAGTCGCAAATTGTTGGGGGCAAAGAGTTTCAGATCATCCATGTAAAGGAGGTGAGATATGGCTTGACCACCTCTTCTCAACCGATAGCCTAGGCCTGAATCCTCCAGCAGTGTGCTAAGAGGATTCAGAGCTAAGCAAAACCAAAGTGGACTCAAACTGTCGCCCTGGAATATTCCCCGTTTAATCCATACAGGCTCATCATTCCCTTGAATCTGTCGACATCCTGGATATCGAAGGACCGTTTTCCATTGCCTCATACATGACTCAAGGAAGGCGCGTAGAGTTGCATCTATTTTGTACAACTCCAGCACCCTCATGAGCCATGTATGTGGCACAGAGTCATAGGCCTTCTTGTAATCTATCCAACATGTCGACAGATCCTTACGGGATCGACGAACCTGTTGGCTTATGGCCATGTCTATGAGGAGTAGCTCCTTAGTGCCGCGGGACCCTTTCCTACATCCATTCTGAGAAGCGGACATAATTGAGTTATTCTCAATGTGATCATTAATTTTCACTCTCAGAATGGATGTAAGAAGTTTATAGACCGTCGACAAACAAGTGATTGGTCTATAATTCTTGGGTTCCGCGGGACTACCTGTCTTATGGAGCAGGTGGGTAACGCCAGTTGTTAGAAACTGTGGTAGCGACCCAGACTCTAAGGATGATTGGAATTGAGATGCCAGGAGCGCGTGTGAGCTGCTATACCATTTGAGCCAGAAGTTATTATTATTATTATTATTATTATTATAATAGAGGCGTACGGAAGAAGAAGCCGCTCTGTACCAACCCTATATAAAAATAGAGAATCAGTATAGGAAAATGATGATGATGATATTGAGAATAATACTACAAGTCACAACGTTCACAACAATGATAAAGCAGTTTTAAATATCACCTCCAAATTAAAAATCTCCACCATTACAACGATAGGCAGTGCCCATGCTACACCATACGCGAAGACCAGTATACCAAGCGCGATAACCGGCAGCCATCTTAATGACGTCACAGTCAAGTCAGCTTGAGTGTACACTGCTAGCACTCCTGTTGAGACTGTCATTGTAACGTAGCTCGCTGTCAGGAGATACTGAAAGGAAATTGTTGTTATGTGGCAATTAACTATTATGTTTGAGATACGAGATATTTTGAGTTCGATCTATACCCGTCGAAATATTGACATCAACTTGTAGGACAAGAATTACGACGCATTTAATCAATTGAAAAATATCTCAGCTGTACATGGACTCTTAATTAAATAAACAGAAGTAAGTTAGTTCTACTTCGAACAAACATAATGTTGTTTTTATTTCTCATCTGTGTCACTAGCTCTTATTTTTTATATTCATTTGATTGTGCTTTATTGGTCTCTTTGGTAAGTAACTTTAGTGTCTATTTAAAAAAAAATACAAGCTCAGTGCACTGCTTCACATTGGATTTAATAGGCCTCTCCAATTGCATGTCATTCATCGTTTTTTGTTATAAGGGTGAAAGAGTGGAAGTTACTTTGAGTTTTAACACAGCAGTGATACAAATACAAATACACACAACAATGATATAAATTGCAGTCGTTCAAAAAATCAAACAATGCAGAAATTTTAAAATTACCTTTCGATCCACAACGGAACAGCAAACCCAGCAGAAGCCGCTTCCAGCTAACAGCGTATACAGCACCAGTGTGTTTTCAGGATCCGCAGGTACCCCAAGCTGCATCAGGGTCTTCTGTTGATCCAAGAATAGGATGCTCCCGCATATTGCTGTTACAGTATACAGGGTTATGCCTATCTTGGTGCCATCTAACCAGATTTTGTTTCGCCCTGAAAAAATGACACGCTAGTTAATATTCGCAAGCAAGGTTATTTTATAGACTAGACCAATGGGTAAAAGGCGGCCTAATGCCATCTGCCGGAGTCAAAAATCAAGTCTTCTTAATAATAACATGCTGAAATCCCTCCGTGCTTTCGGTTACGCACTGCATCTGACCCGAATCCGTGAAAATGCGATCCGAAGTAGTCATAGAACTATTTGTATTGTAGTTTACGCACTAGATCCGACTTCCGTCATCTGATTTCTCTCCATTTATCAATGAGTCTCCACTTTGGAAGAAACATTGACGAAGTAACCGTAGTACTGTTTGTATGAACGCTTTCGTATTACCTCGGATTCAAATCAGACATATCCAAAGCTGGCCCCTGAATAGCTTGGATTTGGATTAGAGATCGGATTAGTAAGCAATATCCAAATTCAGCCCGAGTTTTTTAGTCCCTAAATCCGTAGCTTCACGAATTTTAATCGGATGCAGCTTGAAAAGCAATATCCAAATCCGGTCTGAGTTTTTGTATCCGTATTTTTACGGATTCGGATTGGATTCAGTATATAACCGCTCTAAGCTGTTCGTCCTCGATATAATTTGTAGATCTTTGACAGTCGCTACGCGTCTATTGACGCCGAGCCAGGCAGTGGCGCGGAGTGACGGAATAATGCAGAGTGGAGTTGCGGACTGTGCGGAGCTAGTCCGAGTTTAGGCAACGAGTAGTTTCAGTGAGCGACCGGCAGTTTTATTCCGCTTCCCTGCTCGCGTATGCGGTAAGGTAATGGTAAGCGGTCGCCACTTCAAAACTTTTCGGTCCCATTGACCATCTGTTCTGCGAGCTATGTGCCCTGCCCACTGCCACTTCAGTTTGGCAATCCTTCGGGCTATGTCGGTTACCTTGGATCTCTTGCGGATATCACCATTCCTGATTCGATCACGCAAGGAAACTCCGAGCATTGCTCTCTCCATTACCCTTTGGGTGACTTTAAGCCTTCTGACGAGGCCCATTGTGAGCGGCCACGTTTGTGTGACATAGTAATTCTATATTCAAAACTACTTTAACATGATTTTGATTTCATATTATTTATCTATATATTATGGAAATCGTGAGTGAAAACGAAGACGAGAGAAACTAGTCAACAAGATCTAGCTATGTTTGGTTTTATAATATATAGGATATTTTCCTGAAATACTAATTTCTTTTTCTCTGTTATATTACTCGTACTTTGTCACGTAGGCAAAAAAAATAAGACGAAACAGTGCGTTGAAATTTTGCGTGACGGCACTCGCTAGTATACAGTGCCTCAGGGCATCTTCTGGGCACGCTCGCTTTCATCATGGACCTCATCTATCGCTTTCCATCAGGCGTGATTGAGGTCAAGAGCTAGCCCATTCATAAATAAAAAAAAATTAGTATACTTTTTACCAGCAAGCGACGTCACCACCTCACATTCCTTATCTTGGTAATTTTTCATTAATTTTGAAGAGGCAAGAAAGTCCAACATTTTTTCAAATTCTTACTGACTGTCCAAATTTTATTATTATTTTTATCCAGGAAAATCCCTTCTGCGTTGCAGTCAAAATATAGCTATCTCAAGAAGGAATATTATACTCACATATAGTACAAACACCAAGTTTTCCATTTGCTTTCGCTTTATCACTTTCATCTTTGAGATTGGAGATTTCTTTAGAAATGTAGGGATCATCCTCTGGCAATAGGGTCAGCTTTGATAGATTTCTTCGAGCTCTCTGAAAATGATACAAATTGTTTTCTTAGTGATTTTTATAATAATCCTCAAGACCGAATTTCGACGGAGATTAGCCAGTACGCAAACACAGATGCACTTCCTGTTACTTTATTTTCATAGTCCAATGAGACGGTAATCAGACACGACCGGGGAGTGATCATCAGAGATCGGAATAGGTAGAGTATATTTACCTAAAGTTCGAAGAAGTAAGTAACGTGGAGTTGACAATACCTCCTCTAAAATCCCGGAATCATAAACATGACAATTAAAACCTGAGATTATGGAAACATGAACTGGACTTGAAATAGTCACAAAAAATAAAAAAATGTATGTAAAACAAAGCTCTTTATTTTAACAGTTTGAGTACGGAACTTTAAAAACATAATAAGATTCTTCAATATAATAATTTACATGGTTCAAATTTCTTAAATCCCAGGATTCAGTGGTCATTTTTATGATTTCGGCATTTTAGAGGAGGTTTTATCAACTCTATGTTACTTACTTCTTCGAACTTTAGGTAAATATACTCTACCTATTCCGATCTCTGGTGATCATGCACAGGACCAACAGTTCTACGTTCCTGTGTGATAATTTTCGATATTTTCGCCAAAAAATAGCAGCCAATAGAAGCTGTAGTAGTCTACAGTTCGGTTATTAATGACTGTCAAACCAATACTTTTTTTTTAAATACAGACCTATTATTTAACTCAGTGTTTCCTCTACTGAACACTGAAATAGGATTTCCCAAAGGCCCGCATAAGTCTGACTGTTGCCGCTTTGTTTCATAACCGGAGACTCACCGCAGCAATTTGTTTAAGACGAAGAAACACGTATGTTTGTAATTTGCTAGAGTAGGCGCCAGATAAACTTGCAATAAAGTAAATTGACCTTTCCATAATATCTCTTCGCAGGTGTCCAAAACATAAATCATGAATCGTTTTTAATTGCTACAAACTGTAAAGGATTACGATAGAATGTTGTTTCAGGGCAGCTTTGTCTTGTTTTCCGTTTTTGCAATTAAGAATGACAATAAATGTAAGTGGGTCAATGATCGCTAATGCAAGTTTATTCGCCTATAGCGCCTCCCATATAATTTTAGCAAAGGAGTCTACGAAATGGTTCGTTGTGGAAATTGTAGTTAGACTTAAGTTACTAATAATATCTACAAAGTTCTTAGACGTCAATAACTGCGTTGTTAGTTGCCGCAAGCGCTAGTGCTGAGGTTGAGGTCCTGGTTTCGATTCTCGAATCAGGCAAAGTGGTTTTGGATTTTCCATGTGAAATTTCTGATTAACCGAAAATGGCGGCGTGCTCTTCGGCTGCCTCTTCGCTGAGGCGCCGCGCTATACCTCTGCCTAACACTTCGAAAATGTGTCGTGAAGTAACGTTATGCTAAGATAGAAAATACCTTACACATCAAAGATGTACAAAACATTAGATATGAGATGACCCGGTAAACTTCGTACCACCTAAAATTGTTTTGCTTGTAACACTTTTTTCTCACTGTAATATTTACAATGTATACAGGCGAACAAAACAAAAAAATATTCATTTTTATTTCAGATTTGAGTAACGCGTATAGATTCTTGTATCATTTCTATCCGAGATTGTGTGGTACATCACAGGCCAGCATGCCCATAAAACAAGTCAAGCTATTTTTCTCATTATGATGTTTACGACGGATAATGTTTTTTAATGGACAATAATTTAGTTCGTGCCATACCGTACTGCACTAATATCACGAATAAGCTTATATCGTGAGCCAAAATAGTACACAGCAGGCACGATCTAACATTATCCATCGTTCATATCTACAAATATCACTCTATCACCACAGTCTGATCTATCAGCAAGCGTGGAAGACGCTAAAGAAAGAAAAATAAAGCGTGTAGTTGCGGCAAACATGACGTATTCCAATAAAAATTAAAAAAGAATCTGCGGCAAGTCAAGCAAACAAGCGGCACGGCCATACTATTCTTTTCTCGAAGCAGTTCAAGTCATTTTCGACCTAACGTATACAAGTTGGAATGATCCGCGCTAAACGGCTATCGCTCAGCATAATGCTGGGACTGATGTGCGAGATAGAGTTACAGCGCTGGTTGGTTCAGCAACACCCGGCGTTAACTGGATGACGTCGACCAACAGCACAAAATATAATAGTCCCTGGCATGGCTACCCAGTCAGGTGAACGTGAAAGTTGGCTGGAACTGAGTATTGACCGGTTTTGGCAAAGCTTTGGAGAGGCCTATGACCAGGGGCTCGATTCTGCTATTGCAATCGTGTCTCAATGACCGGTCAGTGATCGAATATTTGACAACTTTGACAGTTTTTGTATGGGAAATGTGTCAAAAGTTTGACGTTATACGTCAAAAATCGATCATTGACCGGTCATTGAGACACGATTGCAATAGCAGAATCAACCCCCAGCAGTGAACGGCTAAAGATGTGTACGAATGTATCTCATATGTATTAGTGAAATGAATATTTTCATTACAATCTATTCATCCTGCATGAGTTTTGGCTAATCTAGCTTGCTTAGCTCTCAGTTATGTTAAGATGTTGGAATGTTGGCATATATAGTCAACGATTTTATTAGCCAGGAATATGTCGATAAATATGTTAGGTTTGTCTGGCTCACGATTCATGGTAGTAGCAAGTGGAAACCGCGAGGTTTGAGTCGGTGGGAGTCCAACATAACCCTGCGTTCTGACCAGACAGAGGGTATCCACACAAAAATACGTATAAAACCGTCTCAATTCCTCCTAAAAAAAACCATTAACGTCTTTAATTAAAATGAAGCCATTTAGAATCAATGCAACACAGTAAACTAAGCAACACTGTTGCAACTACATCAAGCGCGGTCTTATTCTAAACACGTATCTAATCGCTGGTATACCCAGCTTCGATACGACAAGATCATTGGAATTGTATCTTTTTTTATTGTTTTCCAATTGTTTGATTTTGTTATCAATTTCAAGTTTTTTTTTATATTTTGTTACAATTTATTACTTTGTTTACCATGAAATCAACCCTTAAAATAAGGACCTACGTAGTCCTCATATTTACAATACGTCATTTGAAAACCATGCATATTAGGGTTTGAGATGGTCTTTACAAGAAAGAACCACACAGATTTGAGCTCCACACTTTTTGAGCTCGGTGGGACTCCCGTACTCAGAAGAATTGAATTCATGCCGTGAGGAAACGGGGCAGCCTGTGTTGCCCTGGGCAACACAGGCTCTCTACTAAAATAACTTAAAAGGGTTTACGCGGTACGGTTTTTCATACAAACTTACTAATGTATTTAGAAATATATAAGTATGTTTATCAGTTGTCTGGTTGCCATAGTACAGGCTCTGCCTAGTTAGGGATCAGATGGCGGTGTGTTGGTTGTCCCAAGATATTATTATTCTCTTTATTTTTTTTTTTACATACATTTTATATTTTTAAATATTTCAATAACAAAAAAAAAAACAATAAAAAAACATTTAAAAATATAAAAATAGTAGTCCGCCGGTGTCGGGAGCTGGGTCCAAGCTACCGGTGGTTAGGGCTCCAGAGAAAGGAACCTCCTCACAATACGAGCCGTATCGAGGAGTACTGCTTTCTGTATCAGGCCCTTTACCCAACTGCGCAACGCCAGCTTCGACAGGTGGTCGTCGAAGCTTTTGGCTATCAAGCCATTGGCCGTAACGACGATCGGCACAATGACAGCCGAGTCCACATTCCACATGTCGACAACCTCGTGCGCTAAGTCAAGATACTTGATTTGTTTCTCTTTCTCAGCTTTCACGAGGTTCTCGTCATGTGGAATGGTAACATCGATTATCATTGTGCGGCGCGCTAATCGGTCTATCACCACTATATCGGGCTTATTAGCGACGATAGTCCTATCAGTGATGATAGACCGATCCCAGTACAACGTGACATGGTCATTTTCGAGAACTGGGTCGGGCACATACTTGTAATACGGTACCTCAGAATCCACAAGTTTGTATTTCAAAGCAAGTTGCTGGTGAATAATCCTGGCCACTTGGTTATGCCTGTGCAAGTACTCGCCGTTAGCCAGACGAGAACAACCAGAGATAATATGTCTGATGGACTCACCCGGACGGTGGCATGCCCGACACACGTCAACCGTCCCGTCCTTCATAATATGCCTCCGGTAGTTGTTCGTCAAGATAACTTCGTCCATAATTGCACAAACAAAACCTTCAGTTTCTCCGAAGAGATCACCGAAACGTAGCCAGGCCACGGACGCCGGGAAATCTACGTCGGACCCATAAAGAGCCCGATAGAAGCGCCCGTGAAGCTCCTTGCCTTTCCATACCTCCTTGCGGTCATCTGTAGTAAGTATTACAGGTTTGCGCCAGTTCTCTTTCGCCATGGACAACGGGGTGAGTCCCTTGTCCACTGTGACCACATCTCGGTGCATACCCACATCGGCTTTGAGAAAATATTCTCTGAGACTGCACATCTCGTGGTTGTGGAGAGTCTTAGCATTTAAAAAGCCTCGACCTCCACATTTACGCGGGATGTACAGTCTCATCACCGACGATCGTGGGTGATGCATCCGATTTGCAGTCAGCAGTGTACGGACCCTTCTATCCAGGGCGTCGAGTTCGGTTTGAGTCCATTTGAGTATGCCGAAAGAGTACATTAATACCGGCATGACCCAACCGTTGAAGGCGCGCACCTTATTTCCGCCCGACAAAAGGCTGTTTAAAACCTTTTTCAGGCGGCCAAAGAAGCGCTCCTTCAGCGATTGCTTCATGTCAGTACCGTTAATGCCCAACGCTTCCGACATACCCAAATACTTGTAGGTTTCGGTTGAGCTAAGGGATCTAACCTGTATGGAATCCGAGAGTTGAATTCCCTCAGATTCCATAATCTCCCCTTTCTTTACATGCATGACTGCACATTTGTCCACACCAAATTCCATCCTGATGGCACTACTGAAGGTTTCAGTTACTTTCAGTAGCTCCATCGGTCGCAAATTGTTGGGGGCAAAGAGTTTCAGATCATCCATGTAAAGGAGGTGAGATATGGCTTGACCACCTCTTCTCAACCGATAGCCTAGGCCTGAATCCTCCAGCAGTGTGCTAAGAGGATTCAGAGCTAAGCAAAACCAAAGTGGACTCAAACTGTCGCCCTGGAATATTCCCCGTTTAATCCATACAGGCTCATCATTCCCTTGAATCGGTCGACATCCTGGATAGCGAAGGACCGTTTTCCATTGCCTCATACATGACTCAAGGAAGGCGCGTAGAGTTGCATCTATTTTGTACAACTCCAGCACCCTCATGAGCCATGTATGTGGCACAGAGTCATAGGCCTTCTTGTAATCTATCCAACATGTCGACAGATCCTTGCGGGATCGACGAACCTGTTGGCTTATGGCCATGTCTATGAGGAGTAGCTCCTTAGTGCCGCGGGACCCTTTCCTACATCCATTCTGAGAAGCGGACATAATTGAGTTATTCTCAATGTGATCATTAATTTTCACTCTCAGAATGGATGTAAGAAGTTTATAGACCGTCGACAAACAAGTAATCGGTCTATAATTCTTGGGTTCCGCGGGACTACCTGTCTTATGGAGCAGGTGGGTAACGCCAGTTGTTAGAAACTGTGGTAGCGACCCAGACTCTAAGGATGATTGGAATTGAGATGCCAGGAGTGCGTGTGAGCTGCTATACCATTTTAGCCAGAAGTTATGCAGTCCGTCCGGTCCTGGAGATTTCCAGTTTGGTAACGGACGGACTGCTTTGGCTACATCCAATGGGGTGATGTTGATAAGTTCCATTGGTGGTATAGCTTCACACACGCGCTCGACATCGCGCATCCAACCACCCTCGGCATGACAGACGGGCACCGACCAGATATTTCGCCAGAATGTATTCGTGACGATATCATCAGGTCTGCACACGTCCGTCACACTTTGTTCAGGTCGCTCCCAAGCTCTGTATACCCACCTTTCATCGCTCTGGAACATGCGATTCTGCGAGTATCGATCAACCCGCCGCTTATACCGCCAAATACGGTTTGCCCAAGCACAAACTTTCTGCTTCAGGAAGTCGATGCGCTCTGTGACTCGGGACGTGTATTCTCGAGGGCTGATTCCAGTCCCCGAAAACGCCCGCCTCACAAAGCGCATCACACGTGGTCTTGTATTGCCCTCCCTGAAGCAGTATAGTTTGCCGATGAGTGCCCTAGCCTCATCGATACGCCGCTCGATCCTGCACTGCCAGGCTGGTACAGCAGATTTTGGTCGTATAGCCTCGTCACAATTTTGAAACTTGACGTTTGCTATACGACATGCCGCAACAGCCCCGCAGTACAGGATTGAGTGCGTATCTACGAGGTTCTCGCTGCTTTCGAAGATGTTCTGCAGCAGCGAGTCCAAGGCACACACCAGCGCCCTATTCTTTTTGTGCATAGGTAACCGTGGTAATCGGGGCCTAAGTTCGGTAGGAGTTGATCTATACTCGCGAAGCGCATCCTCCAGCGCGCTCCTCAGTCGATCGTTGCACTGGCTACTTACCGTGACAACCCTATCATCTACCTCATCACTATTATTATTGGACCGCGGTATGATTGCGCCACTAGCTGGCGCCGGTACCACGGCCTGTGTCGGGGTCGAGATGATAAGGTTGTTCAGTACCTCTGAGCGCAGCCTATCAAGTGCGGCATCGTCCAACTTGTGACTACGTTGGATGACTCGCACCTGATCCGACAATCGTTGGGCCGAGACGTTCACAGCCGGTTCCAGGTCCTGAAACAGAGACAGCATCCTGACACGGTACGCAGTGAGGTTAGTTCCCCCCTCTGTAGACCCGTAATATGCGCGCATGACGTTCTCGTTCATGGACTGAGTCCATCTCATGCGCTGCACACAACCACCGGTAGCGGGGACCCGGCTCGGGGCCGGTTGGCCCCTAGGTCCCAAGCCCCTCGGTGGCCGGCCTCTCCCCTGCCGACGCACAGGTGTTGGCGACGTCGGCGGAGAGAAATACTCGTCGCTCGAGCTCGACGCGACTGCAACCGCCGGTGACACTGGTAATCCTATGTCCGGCGGCGGCGAGGCGGAGCTGAGCGACGGGTCCGGGGGTGGTGGGCGTGCACGTTGCGATGCTGCTCTCGTAATCATTCTTTCATTAGTATATTCGTCGTAATTTTCTTTTCTTCGATTTCATGGGTGACATTATTGTATGTCATCTGTCCGAGTCGTATAATTTTCTTATATTTTGCTTCATTTTTGTGCCTAAATCATTCTAAAAAGTTTGTTACTTATTATTAATTTCGTTTATTCTGGTTTTCTGTTTGAAAATTGCGTATAAGTAGGATCAAAACTGTTATTTTAAAATAAAATTACTTGAATGATTATAAAACAACTTGTGTTGCCAACGAGAGTTGCCAGCATAATATTATTATTATTATTATTTATTATTATTATTATTAATCCTTATTTTTCGAAATGAATGAACCAATTTTAATAAAACTTGGTATGCGTACACTAGATATCTAGTTCTAAATAGTTATCAGAAAAAAAAATCGAAAAAGAGTTCAGGGGGAAGGATATAGTGATTTTTCACTTTCTATAGAAAACTTAAAATCGCTCTTTCTCTCCCTCTAAAATCTTTTTCAAAAATGTTTTCTGATAACTATTTAGACCTGGATATCTAGCGTATGAATACCAAGTGTTGTTAAAATCGGTTCATTCATTTTGAAGAATAAGGACTTGAATGTTTGTATGAAATGGCAAACGGCGTACAAGCTCTTAACCGTCTTTTTTATTGTTGTGTGTGCCGTCACCAATTTTTTTAACAGTAAATTAGTAAAATTATGCACTTTTGAGTGGTTTTAATGTGTTGATATTCTGTATATTACGCCATAGAATAGAGCTCTTATGGCAGGCACCTATTTAATCGGCTCTCTCATTACGAATTTTAAATCACATGATGTCAAAAATACAAATATTTATTTAGCTTGTTTAAAAAGTTATCATCGTTTCATCGCTGCAAGATATTTTTAGAGAAGTATTGACAATTCTAAAGTAATTTTCCTGGCACTAAAAATACTGTTCCTCGATATCACATGATGGTGTGAATTATTACATAATTAAACGAACTTACCTTAAGTGAAGTTCTATTGTAATTATACGAAGGGCTTAGTCCGAGATATCTTCTATATTCACTATGTAGTTTCAACAATCCTCGCATTGTGTGTGCCGCGAATATTTAGAGGAAGCGAAAAGCTTCGTATCCAAAACAGAAATAAGGCAGTCTGCTGTCAACACTATATCTGTAAGTCATTCTTTTTAGAGCATTAATATACAGGATTATGATTTCCAACCTGACTCTAGGGATATTATAATCTATGATTATGAAAAGGGTGGGTGGGAGATTGATATCTCGGACTAAGCCCTTCGTATAATTACAATAGAACTTCACTTAAGGTAAGTTCGTTTAATTATGTAATTATACTCGAGCTTAGTCCGAGATATCTTCTATATTCACTATGTAGATGTTTAGAGAATTGTTGGAAATCATAAAATAATAGTGGTAGGTATAGTACCTATACAATCAAAAAACAGAATTTATTAAAAATCAATTTAATGTGATTTATGACACTTATTCCATAACAGGTACCTATGTGATTTCAAGGTACCCGCAGGTACTTATGTACTAATTAAAAAATTAAACCTTAACGTTACAAATGGCCTTCGCAAAAGTATAGCTTTCGTTTTCTGTACTTAAGGGTCTATTGTAATGATTGGCAAAAACACTAGAACCTGGTGACCAACCAGCAGATTTAAATATACTATCTAATGTTATGCCTTCCCTACACGCCAGAGACGTGGACGCATGGCGCGTGGAGTGAGGTGTAAACTTCTTAACATCAATACCACACTCAGCCATAACTTGCCTTATCCAGCGACTAATTGTTTGGTTATTGGCACAGTTATATGGTTTTTTATAACATATAAATAATTTATCTGAGTTAGTTGTGTCTACTCTTCTGAGTGACCTAGTCTGGTCTATATAATGTCTAAGTGCTGATACAGGGCATATTTCCAGATTCGTATCCAAGGAAGGAAGCTTTATTACGACTTGATCCTTACATGGAGTCGTAGTTTTTAAAAGGTCGGTAATTGTTATTTTTACACCGTTGTCCGTAAACTCTATGTTGCTTAATCGGATAACTGACAATGTTTGAATACGTTGAGCAGTTGTGAGAGCTAACAAAGTAACCAATTTCTTGGTTAATTTTTCTAAGCTAAGGCTACTGTTTGGTGACCAATCTTGGATATAATTCAGGACAATAGATGGATCCCATGTATCATTATACTTAGGTCTAGAGGGTTTTAGTTTGAAAACTCCCTTAAAAAATCTCTTAATTTGTATATCTGTTCCTAAACTTGTATCTATGATAAGAGACAGCGCTGAACGGCATGTATTAAGAGTAGCGTACGAAGCGCCTTGTGATAATAGTTCTGTAAGAAATTTTAAAACTTTAGGTATTAACAACTCATATATGTTTTCTCCGTTACAAAATAACCACCATTTTTTAAGGGCTGTTGTATATTGTTTGATAGTGTTTTGTGATAAAGAGGCTACCATGACTTCTATTGTTTCGTCAGGAGTTAGTTTTCTCCGGAATGCTTCCCTGATAAGATGCAGGCTCCCAGGGAAAGACTGTTGTACAGGGGGTGTAGTGTTCTGAAAGGTGATATTAACAAATCCTTTGATGGTTTGAACTGTAAAACTTCTGAAGTTGCTAATTCAGTTATAAAAGGATACCAGGGTTGTGAGGTCCATAGAGGGAAAACTATGATACCTGTTGCCTTATCACAAATAATTTTTTGTATACATTTTGGAATCAAAGAAAAAGGAGGAAAAGCATAAAATAAGTTGAATGTTGACCAGTCTACAGTAAAAGCATCAATATTCTCTGCATATGGATCTCTATGCCAAGATATATATCTATGGCATTTTTTGTTTGCTCTGGTTGCAAACAAATCTATATCCGGTTCTCCAAGTGATTTAGTAATATTTAGAAAAGTTTTGTTACCTAATTCCCACTCTGAGTCTATATTTTTTATTCTGGATTCTTGGTCAGCTTCTTTATTTTCTTTTGATTTTATATAAGAGGCAAACAACCATATTCTACGGACCTCACACCACTGCCATATACTCCTAGCTAAAGAATTAAGTTTTGGAAATTGTATACCCCCCATCCTATTTATGTATGCAATTGCAGTGGTATTATCTATTCTCAACAATATCTGACAAGAGTGTAAATCTTTGGCAAAACATTGTAGGCCTAGAAAAGCAGCTAAAAGTTCAAGGAAGTTAATATGGTTTTCCTGATCTTTTAAAGTCCAAAATCCATTTGCAACTTTACCATTACAGCATGCTCCCCAGCCTGTCCTAGATGCATCTGAATTTATTTCTAAGGAAAAATTGTACTGTCTTATTAGATTTTTTGATATTTTAATTTGATTTTGCCACCATTTTAAATCATTTTTACTGTCATCATTGATGTTCATAATTGCATCAAAGTCATTGTTTGTTACACATAAAGCCTGATATTTTTGCTGTTCAAGTGTTTTAGTGTACAAAAAACCATAGGACACAGCTGGGCAACATGCTACAAGGGTGCCAATAAGTTTCGCAAATTCTCTTATTGGACACTGATCCATTTTTGTATATTTATTAATCAATAAAGAAATTGCTTCCCTCTTTTTAGAAGGCACTGACAACGACATTTCTCTTGTGTTTACTATGAAACCTAAAAACTCTGCAATCTTGGTTGGCACAATGACACTCTTTTCTTTATTTATAATAAAACCTAGGCATTCTAGTAAACTTATGGTCATTTGACAATTTTCTAGACATTCCTGATAAGAATTACCAATACATATAATGTCATCAAGATAAACAACTGATTTGTAACCTTTTCTTCTAAGAAAGTTTATAACTGGCTTCAATAACTTAGTGAATGTGAATGGAGCAGTACTTAGACCAAATGGTAAGCAGTTAAACTCATACATTATATTCTGAAACCAGAACCTTAGGTATTTTTTATCTCCACCCATTGGGACCAAGAAATATGATTCTTTTAGGTCAATGGTACACATAAAATTATTTTTTGAAATCAATTTACAAAGTGTTCTCATGTCTTCAATTTTAAAATGATCTGTTGAAATAAATCTATTCAAACATTTTAAATTTAAAATAAATCTAACTTCCCCGTTTGATTTAGGCACAGTAAAAATCTTTGAAAAATATTGTCCTTTTTCTGCTACACATTTTGTAAGTACTCCAAGTTGTACAAGTCTATTTATTTCTTTCAATATTATAAAATTGTCAGTTACAGAAAAATTTGAATTTTTTGGAACATAATCTTGGTGAGGGGTCTCTAAAAAGGGAATTTCATAACCCTTGAGCCAAGATAAGACAACTTTGTCTTGTGTTATCTTCAACCAGCAAGAATAAAACAACTTAAGTCTACCAGCAAAAGTATTTACCTCTAAGATTGTCGAACAGGTGCCTTGGCTGGAGGACGTTGTAGGGGTCTCGGCTTGTAGTGCTGTGTCTGTTGGTGATATTTGCCCCCCCCTACCTGTTTGAACTGAGTCATACTTGCACGAGGAGGGCCCCTGAAGTTTCCCTGTTTCTTGGGATAATTTTGAGACTGAGTTGGTCGATAAGATGTATTTTTCCTATTAGCGTTATTTTGCTTCAAAATGCTGCCAGCAGATTTTTTAATTGCTGTGGCAGATTTGACATTGTCATTAAATTTTTCTCCAAAGAGGAATTCGTCACGCTCTTGATTCTCAACTTTTTTAGAAGATCATCTCTAATATCTTGTTTGAGGCCTTTGGTGATAACACCTTCAACTCTTTTTACCAGTTCCTTATGAATTTCTGGTCCGTATTCCCTTTCCGTGGATAGAGTTTGGCCTAGTGCCCTTATGATAGAATCATCCAACACTTCCTCTACCATAGGGTCTTCTCTGTTGTCTACACATTCAGCACCTAGAAAGAGATCAAACCACGTTTGATTGAGTTACACAGCTACCAGCTGTACCTTATTACATATACTACAAGTATAATGCCAACAGCTACCAGCTGTATGTATTAAGGTATTAGGAGTATACATAGTGCCACCAGCTACCAGCTGTATGTACTAGGTAGGTTGCTACGAGTATACATAATGCCATCCCGTGTAAATTAAGTAAAGAAAACTTCTTTGCCGAAATTAATTTGTATTGAACACACAGCCAGCGGCAGTGAGTCATGCAAGAACAGTGTTCTTTTGTAACAACAATGTACACAGCAAGGTATCCTCGGGGTGATCTCACTCCACCGGAGTGCCTGTATGACACGTACCACGTCTCATAAAAAACAGGGACGATCACTAGACAGGTTACTTCTTGTAGAAAAAAACTTGCCTGCAAGCTCCGTGACGTGTATTTCATTATCACCGGCATCACTTTCTGCCTCGCACGACGATAATGGTATTGGCGATGGCGACGAAAACTCTGGTGATGGTGAACGATTTTCACTCTTCTTGCTCTTATTTCTCTTTAATTTCTTTTTCAACTTTTCAATTTTCCTCTGGTACCTTTCTTCTTTACACTCACACTTCTTTTTAGGCATCTTTAGCGTTAAAAAACTTCAAAAAACAGAATTGCAAAAATCAAAATTTTTATTCTGTCAAGCAAACACGGCGCGAAAATAATGAATGACTTACAGATATAGTGTTGACAGCAGACTGCCTTATTTCTGTTTTGGATACGAAGCTTTTCGCTTCCTCTAAATATTCGCGGCACACACAATGCGAGGATTGTTGAAACTACATAGTGAATATAGAAGATATCTCGGACTAAGCTCGAGTATAATTTAGTTTAGAGCTTAAACGCTAAGTGGTATGTCGTTACCCTATAGTTGTTAACATAAGACGAATGCCAATTACTTTATTTTTAAATAATTGTACTATTGGTTGTCCTTTTTTTAAACCTCACTTCATTTTGTGCAATTAATTTAAAAAATAAGAGCTTTTGAAATTAATTGCACAAAGTGAAGTAAATAATAACAGTCGCACTTGATGAACTTAAAACGCTTTGATCTGTTACTCCTCAAAAAATGTAATTCAACTTTGTTTCAACAATATATTCAAGGATGAGGTTAGCTGCAATGATTGACTCATAGATAAACCAGACTTTACATGGGATGTCGTAAAAATACAAGCGTCATGGTTTACATCCAAAATGTGGCAATCAGCTGTCTTCAAATAAAAACAAACTGCGGTTACGTATCCGCCTATCAAACATAATTTATTGTTTCCCGATATTCTAAACTTGTTTAATCTTAATCGAAAGCAACTTTATTACCAGCCACCAAATACAAATCAAAGGTAACAAACAAAAAACCAGTAAGACTTACAGCCGCTTTCTATAATATATCTCAATCCCAATCTTGATCCCGATCCTTGTCTGTAACCAATCAAAGGTGAGGATTGTGTGGTGGAGGACACAAACTCGGCCGTTGATTGGTTACAGACAAGGATCGGGATCAAGATTGGGATTGAGATATGTTATAGAAAGCGGCCGTTAGTCAAACCCAGGGATCGAAAACGAGGCTACAAATTTGTCCAACCTTACTCAAATTGTTACTTCCGTAAGCTGAATATTTAAAGATAAATGGATTAAATAAAAACACACACTCACCTCAAACTTCTTCACCATCACCAAATAGCTTGGACTTTCAACCATTACCATGATTGATAGGAACTGCACCATCACAAGAGCCAACATCAAATAGAGCCTGACTTCCATAGCTATCATCTTTGTCATGTACCCAGCAGTTGTCATCAACATCAGAAGTGGGACGGAGAATCCCCTCAAAGTGGTGATCTCTCTAATGTAGATTGGTAAGATGGTGAATAGTCCTCCTGAAGATATTCCAGCGAGAATATGAAGGATTATTTCTACGTTGTAAATGTTCCTTTTGTTCAGCAAGAAGTGGGGCACTAAGGATATCTGAAAGGAGAATTTTTTTTTATTAGTTTTTCAAAATTGTATGAAGAAACACAGAATTAAAAACTTCCTTGCGCGATGTGACAACATGCATTTATTACACAACTGTCCAAAAAAGGAGTCATCATCATCATCATCATCATATCAGCCGAAAGACGTCCACTGCTGGACATAGGCCTCCACCAAGTGTCGCCACAACAACCGGTCCTGTGCGTCTCGCATCCATCGGTTACCCGCGACCCTCACCAGGTCACAATGGGCCTCATCAGAAGGCTTAAAGTCACCCAAAGGGCAATGTAGAGGGCAATGCTCGGAGTTTCCTTGCGTGATCGAATCAAGAATGATGATATCCGCAAGAGAACCAAGGTTACCGACATAGCCCGAAGGATCGCCAAATTGAAGTGGAAGTGGGCAGGGCACATTGCTCGCAGAACAGATGGGTCGATGGGGCCGAAAAGTTTTGGAGTGGCGACCGCGTACCGGAAGACGCAGCGTTGGAAGGCCTCCCACAAGGAAAAAAGGAGTGTTATTTATTTATCTTTACAGCAATTTTAGAACTATCATATTAGGTACTATTGGTAGTGAAAAACATGTTGGCTCACTACCAATAGTAAAAAAGTAATATAGAGTTCAAAGGTTCGAATGCTAACAACCTTAAACTATCATGGGATCGTTTAATTTTGCTGGATGTTTATTAATTGAGATAATTTTAAAAACAATTTAATTATTTTGTTGTTATTTATAATGGAACTCTTCAAGCAAAATAAAAGCTCAAATATCCGGAAAAAGGCAGTTGATTAAAAAAAAATTTTTAAATCCATTTTGAGTTAATTTCGTCATCTCTGTTTTTTTTCTTCATTAGCCTTTCCTTTGGCTTTACTCCCACGGCCTATTTCATAGGAACCATACCTTTCGTCTTCCTGCCCTTATCCCAAGATATTTGGGGTCGGTGCAACACGTTTTTTCTTTCATTCTTACACGGTATCACTAACTCCCTTTTCTTTCATATCCTCCACACAATCATCATCTTTTCTTTGGCCTCCCTCTCCATTCATCCACATTAATATTGATAACCCTTTTAGTTACATGCACAAAATAAAGGCAAAGTCACGTCCAAAACAAAGTCGTTAAACATTGCCAATAATAGTTCTTCAGAATTAACTAGCTATTAAGTGCTAATTGAATTAATTGCTAATTTAATGATGGCCATAATAATTAAACGGTCTTCGGCCACTACGTGCATTGTTGTGGTGTGATCACAGATATTCTATTAACCGCTGCGGCCCCGACATGTGAAAATTCCCAAATAAAAAATAAATCTTATGTAATTGGTAAATCAATATTAAATTCGCGATTAATTCGGCGCACACCGGTGTGTTGCCGGTTGTAGAGAAGTAGCTGGGTTCTTGCCTTGAATATTGTATAGTACCATAAATACCTATGAGACTCACCAGCGTACGCCTACGTTTGCTCCGAATACTTTGGCCACATTACTAGGAAGAGAGGCAATAATCTTCAAAAGCAGGAGTACGTTACGTTGCTTAGATCAAATTCTTTCTACACTAAAGATCACCGTCTGCGATAGCATTCACAAAGAAGTTCCTCTTCGTCGGGATCACGACCCTCAGCATTGGAGCAATCGACCCAAGGACAATTAATGGTATCGCAGACTGTGGTCTCCGCGTGGAAGTATTTGATCTGAGCAACGTCACGTGTTCAGCCATTAATTAAAACCAATTAAGGTACTAATTAACGTTCATCACAATTATAGGAAGCCGATCATTGCGGTTTGCATTATTAATACGTCGATAGATCTTCAAGTGGATTATGGCGAGATGATAGAATGCAGCCGTGCATATTGTGACCAATATAATCAGCTTGTAAATTATGTGCTGATTTGTGTAACCACATCGCTGTCGATAGACGTCGGCTATCGCCTCACTCAATCTTTCAAGTGATTACAAGCGATTTTGTCCAATGAAATCAATCGATTAGAAAAATATTTTAAGTACTTAATAATAGCACAAATAAAGATGGTAGTAAGTATATCAAACTAACTTTTGTACTTGTTATTTGGCCATATTAACTTCCCTAATGTAGTTAAGAGGTTTTAATTGAAAGATGATCACCCCAAACGTCCGTGTTAAACATGCGCAATTAGTATAGCATAGCCTTCTTAATTTGCACCATTATTATTATTATTGATAGGCACGCGTTTGACCACTATCTCACCTGATGGTAAGCGATAATGTGGTCGAAAATGGAGCACGCTTGCCTAGAAGTAACCTATTCACTCTTGACTTAAAGACTTCCGGGTTGTAGCTATCAGGAAACACAGACTCTGGCAGGGAATTCCACTCCTTAGCTGTACGCACAATGAATGTGTTCCCAAAACGTTTAGTGCGAGTGGGTAGGATGTCCAACATGTACTGGTAGCGTACATCTTGTGGTCCGATGATGGAATGGGCTTGGCGAAATCAAACTATGCAATTCCGACGCACACTCTCCAAAATGCAATCCCAAACGTCAATTTTTGACGTTTTGATAATCGCCTTCGTCACGTTACTACTCACAAAACATGTATACAGCCTCACGAATCATCTTATGTAAGCGCAAAACAATTGGTACTAGCTTTAATGTTTACTCACCCCTTGCACCATACTGACTAAGAAAACTCCGCTCATCCTTCCATATGTATCCACAATATAGCAGAACACCGGACCGGCGACCCCAGCGCCGGCCACCATGGCCGTAGTGGTCCACTGAGTTCCATTGTAGCTGATAAAGTGGCCCGACTGTGCTGATGAGGTCAGATTTGTTGTCTCGATGCCGTGGGTGAAGAATGGCAGGTTTACTGGAAAGAGAGAGGAAGGTGTTAGAAAGTGCTGTAAACTTTCGAAAGCATAATTTAAAGGTGGTTGATGGTGGTAAAATAACAGCCGTATAGACAGTCGTGTAAATCGATAAAGGTTCAGCAACGCTTGCCAAGGCGACATCGTGAATCGGTGGTGAAAAGCACGTAAAGCCGTTTTAGATAGTTCTGGTACCTGCCAGGGTGGCGGCAATAGTCCGAAAGACTCACCGTGGCCCTGAAACGCAAAAGGCATTTGGAGGAACACAGATTTCGTTCCTGCCATCGAGTCGTATTTAACACCATCTAGTAGAAAATGCGGTACCGTTACGTCAGTTTTGATAGATTGTATGGATAGCTGATGAAATAGTTCGACGAAAAAACACAAGATGGCAGTTTTAGATATATTGACAAACAAATGAGAATTTTTTAAACGTCAGTTGACTCGTTTGACGTGTGTGTCGTGAAGTGTCTTTGTGAGTGGCAGCGATTATTTCGTAAGCACTACAGTTTTGTTTTATTTATCTTACAAGTGTTATACATCACAATAAACTAGGAAATTTGCGCTTTACGATGATGTTTACATGTTACAGTTTTATGTGATACATGTAGTCTAATTTTAACTTCAAAGTATTGTTGTTTCGAAAAAAATGGCTGTTTTCACGGTGTCGGCCAATTTTAGTATTGTTTACTCATGTTTTACATTATTTGCATTACAAATGTATATAAAATATCGAACTATATTTCGTAATAAGCAAAACAATACATTTTACAAATAGAAATATATTAAATCCATTGAAGATTCTTTAATAATATCAATGCGTTCCTCAAGTTTTTTGTTGTGGATTTAGTTGTATCCACGGACGTAACATCAATTGTTACAAATTAGGTTCGCCATAGACGGCAACATTGTTTGCAATATTTTTTGTTTTTAAAATTGCATTGCTGGTACAATGGTGTTTGTTTCTTAAGATAAATAATCAACCGGTCCATACCCGATTGAGCGACCATATGCGCGCGACTTTCTTTTTCGTTAAGTGGCAAGGGGATTACGTCATCGCTCGTGCGCGACGGGCTGCTTTTGTAAACAAACGTTATCTGAGAGTGTGGTTTTGAGTAATGAACAAGCCCTTTGAACTGTGTCATTTCAATTTTGAATCTATGATTGCTCACAAAAATATTCATTACGTACCTAGTTCAAAATAGTGGCACCGCTAAAAAGTTTTGAGTTTGAATATTGCGGAAGTCGATTTAATTATAGGTCTCGTAAAATAACATTGTCACTATATTACCTACTTGTCTTTTTGTGACCAAAATTCCAAAATATACAGCACGAAAACAACATAATACAGCAACACTACTTTCGGCAACTACTCATATCAGTAGGAAATGTTTTTATGTATTTCGAGTTGTAACAATCTTGTTTACATTGTATTTCATAACAACATCATTCAAGAACCCGAAACCATTTCAAGTGTTTGAGAGCGGTGTTATCTGACTCCGCGATAAGTTGAGAGGCTAATCAGCAGATTTTTGTTTGACAACTGTATACGCAAAATAAAGGGTGTTTCGAGTAAATTAAGCTATAAAAGAGTATATTTATAAAATATAATATATATTTATTTTATTAAAATTTGTTTTTAATTAAAAAGCCCAACTAAAACAAACAAAAACAACAAAAACGTATTATTATTTATGCAATAATAAATGCCATTTTTTTATCAAAACTTGTGTGGGAAACCTTAGATGGGCGCCATATTGCTAATATTTCGCATTCGCGAGCGAATCGAGGCGCTCGAGAATCCGCGATAAAATTACGAGAAGTAGGTGTTTTGTTTCGATTAATTTTAATACTTAAAATTAACTGATTAAAATGATTTATACATCATAAGAAAGGAAAATAAATCTAGTTTGTTGTGAAATTATTTTATTGATAAAAAAAGCATGACTTTTTTTAATGTTTTAAAAAGATCGAAATTATTTTTTTATTTTTTTCTTAATTACATGTTTACCCCCGTTTTGAGTATCATAGAATATATCTGATGACTTAAAAAAATAGATTAGTTTGATCTGTATACTTTCATAATTTTTTTCGTGTTTTTTTCTTTATTCTGGCTTTTACGGTTAAGTAGCTATAAAGGTTTTTGTTAAGACGGAGCTGCGCGGTCGCGCGGGGTGCGGGATGCATGCGGGGGCGGACGCTACAGCGATAAAAAAACGCGCGGGCCGGACGTTTCAATGGATAGCGAAAGGAGTAATTTGATGATTTCCCATCTAAAAAACAAAAGAAAAAAAAGGATGTCCGAAAATCTGGAACTCAGGACCAGTCTTGAGTCAAGTCACTCGGGGTAAAATCAAATCTCTCCCTTCCAGTTGAATTGGGTAAAAGGCAAAAGCAAGCTAGGCAGACGATATGATACATAAGGTGCATAGCCTAGAAATCAAGAGCCCAATATAATTATGTTTTTTTAACAAATTATGTTTAGTTTAAAGACGGATAAGTTTCATTATTCCAATATTATATGGAGAATTTGGCTTTTGAATCTGCCAAAAATGAATTAACTTAGTTCAGAGGAAACATGAATAACGTGGGTTGGGTATTTACCCAACCCAGGTTATTCATGTTCCCTCTTAATACTTTTTTATAGGG
Organism: Melanchra persicariae; assembly: GCA_947386135.1. Taxonomy (NCBI): domain Eukaryota; kingdom Metazoa; phylum Arthropoda; class Insecta; order Lepidoptera; family Noctuidae; genus Melanchra; species Melanchra persicariae. The sequence continues at coordinate 15,151,658 of OX376645.1, read as the reverse complement.
GTTGAATAATTTTACTGGTTATTTATTCATTGTGATGTAATAAATTACATCACAATGAATAAATTATTGTCTATAATTCAATGGTGAAATTCCAGCCGAAACGTTTATTTAAACGATACAGACCCATATTTTGTTAGCTAGAAAATCATAACATTAAATAAACTACTACCTACATACATTTAATATACAATTGTATTATTCAAATGACCAATCTAAAAGTTTTAGTTTCGCATTTAGTTAAGCCAAGTTTTAAATATTTACGACCTCAGAGCTTTCAATTGGAATCGTTAAAATTGTTTCGGTTCAATTTCAGTAATGCATTTATGTTTTATTTATAAAGTAAAGGATTTGGATAAAGCTTTGAAAAGGATTAAAATCGAAAACGCAATCCTTAAAAAGTACTTTTATAATATTTATTGCTGTGAAATAAGTGGTTCAACCAGTTTTTATTACGCCACTGCCCCAGAAGGAGGGTAATATTTTTCAGCACGTCTTGTTGCGTAACTGCTGTTTATTTTTTTTTCGGTACATCAGATGAATTTCATGGTTTATATTTCAACATCGAATTTAATGATATTTTAATATTTTTAATTTTCATCTGATATGCCGAAGGCCTATTAATTTGAAAAGGGAACAAGATGGCGACCGCCTTTAAGTAGGTAAAATCGAATTTTTATATGACATTTTCATGTGAAGTGGGTATCAATAAAATAAAAACAGTGTACTTTAATGTAAATACCAAACCACAAAAAACGACTAAAAAGATCGATACAAATCACTTTTCAGGCTGTCTGAAGCAGTAATTATAGTTCAAACACAGATTTGATGCCACCAGCTATATCAGACTGCTTGAAAAATGATTTGTTTCGAACTTTTTAATAAGAAACGCTGTTTATCTTTCACTAAGTCAATATTTAGCTAGATGTGTGCGTATGCGATGGTGTGTGTGTGTGGTGTGCAATTTAAAAAAAGTCTGTTGTAAGTTTATGTATATTGGAAGACTAAATTGCAACATATTTTCTTAAAACTCCCGACCATACCCATGCCACCTTGACCGAACGAAACGTCTGTCGACAAAAATAGGTCACAAGGTTGTTTCCATAATCTCTGGAGCACCGTTTACATTAGGGTATTATACGAACACGTTTAGTCAGCGTCTGGAAGCATTGAATTCTAGTGGGATGTGGAAATTGGAAAAAATCAGTAATTCTGTCAGTATTTATTGCAAAGCGTTATTTTTTCGGCTGAATGCGAACATGAATTGTCAAACTCATATTTGAGAGGATCGTGACAGGCACAAACGGGTACAAGGAAAGACGACACGGTTTATTGTATGGCCTACAGATAGTTGTTTCGGGTCTGGCTGTTTGTGTACGTGAACTTATATGTTTGTAAACGCACCCACGATACAGGAGAAATTCCAAGTGTGAGACAACGTTTTTTTTTAAAAAAAAAAGAATCAACTCATGTTATAAAAGAAAGATAAAATATATATTTGCGACTCGCACAGGACAGACAATAAAATTATTTGATTTTTAAACTATTAATTACTATTAATAGTTGAAAATCTTACTAAGAAGTAACGTGTTACCCAGTTAATGTGTTGTGGAGGTCTGGTAGGCAGCCGCTCCACGTAAAATACTGGTATTTAGCTGAATCCGGTTTGACTGGGAGCCAACCCCAATATAGTTGGGAAAAGGCTAGGCAGATGATGATGAATTACTATTAGTAGTAACAGTCTTAGCTCTATATATAACTATTAACAGTCTCAGTAAAAACTTATTTTTACAACATAAAAATACTTGTACGAAGTCCAAAAGCTGTATCTCAGCAGATGTTGCGATATTTAAAAAAAAGAACAGAGGGGCAATTCTACTAATTTTTAAGCAACGTTCGCATTCGCAATCTGTCAAAAAGCCCTAAATTTTCATACATTTTTGACCGATTGCAACTGACATGCAAATGCGAACGATGCTTAAAAGATAGTATTGCGGATTACGATTTATGACGTATTAAAAAAAAAAAAAAACTACTTATTAGATCTCATTCAAACCAATTTTCGGTGGAAGTTCACATGGTTATGTACATCATGTATTTTTTAAGTTTTATCATTCTCTTGTTTTAGAAGTTACAGGGGGGGACACATTTTACCACTTTGGAAGTGTCTCTCGCGCAAACTATTCAGTTTAGAAAAAAATGATATTAGAAACCTCAATATCATTTTTGAAGACCTATCTATAGATACCCCAAACGTATGGGTTTGATGAAAAAAAAAATTTGAGTTTCAGTTCTAAGACACGGGGAACCCCCAAAATTTATTGTTTGTTTTTTTTTTGTATTTTTGTGTAAAAATCTTAATGCGGTTCACAGAATACATCTAGGTACTTACCAAGTTTCAACAGTATAGTTCTTCTATTTTCGGAAAAAAGTGGCTGTGACATACGGACGGACAGACAGACAGACATGACGAATCTAATTACAATTTTTGTTTTCAGTTTTTCATTCATATACCTTGTGAGTGCCACACAATTGTGTTAACAAGGGTAAAAGTGACTTGGCATCTTGATTCAAGCCAACGCTAAAAACGCGAGTGATGTCTTAATACGAATGAAATAAATTGGGCATTGATTTGCAAAATATTCAGATCACATCGATTGGAGATTCTGAATTATCTTACTTTCAACTGACGTGAATGCCTGTATGTTTGGGTGATCGGTAACCAATCACACAATTAGGGACACGAGTAGACCAGGGCCTGAAAAACCAACCTCCACCGTCATAATCCTCTTTACTGAATGAAATTCATGATCCCCTGACGTGAAATCATTTTCTTGACGAAGTTCCGCCGTTATTTTGTACCTATGTTTTTGCCCAGAAGATGCCTTGAGGCACTGGTACTCCCTCGCGTCGACGAAACCCAGTAGGCTGCTTGACGCCGAACTCCGGTGGGGGGTGGTCGCGAACCAGGCGGGTTTTAACCCTACCACCGCAAGGGAAGGATTGGCCAGTCTAATAAGGTGTTAGGTGAGACTGTCCAGGATGCGCCGAGCGCTCGGTTCAGTTGAGTGTCTGATGGAACAAATTGCGCTACACGAGGAGGCTCCTTCATGCACTCCAAGACTATGTTTGGCATTGGGAAGCCTAATGTGGAGATTTGTTAATGGAATAGAATAGAATACTCTTTATTATGTACACCATAAAGTTACAAAAAAAATAGATGAAGAAAACATTGCATAGTATGACACAATGGGCGGCCTTATCGCTAAAAGCGATCTTTTAAAGACAACCTTTGGATAGATTTTGAAGAGAGAAGGAAAGACAGTACTGTAGGTAGTCTTAGGTGTACTATTAATATATACAAAAAATAAATATATATACAATAACAATTATGAAATAAACAGCAGAGAAACCAAATAAAGACGATTAAAGAGAGAGGTAGTGGTTTTTAACCATAGTTTTAAAAGTAGACAAAGATTGAGCACGCCGTACCGACACGGGCAAGGCATTCCATAACCGCACCGCTGGAATGGTAAAGAATTACCGTAGACGCTGGTGAAATGCATCTCTAGTCTCAAGTCAGTTTGGTCCGTCGATATTTAAAGTTAAATGTGACCACATGAACGCTTGTCATCGATCTTCAATGGATTAAGACCTAGTATACAACTGATTTTCACGCGAACGAATTTACTGGCAAAACTTAGTTTATTCCAAATTGAGCAAAGAAGGTGTCTATAGAACAAAGTCATAATTAGTCGGTAATTAATCTTACTTTACACGATTCTGAAGAAAAACTTCTCGAGACATTCTCAAGCCAAGGGACTTACGGCCAATTAGGGCCTACTTGTTAGAATCGGGACCTAATTAGGAAAGCTTTCACATTTTCTTTGCCAAATAATCCGACTTAATTTGCACTCACTAAATCGGGACCGTACTTGTGTATTCTGGTGTATGACCTTGGTCATAGTCTCGACGTTAGTAACCCAATTCTGACCAATCGTATCGACTCAATTGGGGTTAGGGTTGGCAGTATGCAAATGTGTTGGACCTACTTTTATTTTAGTACGATTCAAAGGAAAGCTGGTAAAAAATTTAAGAGAGAAAACAAGGAATCTATGGCCTGCACAGACTGGCAGACGGGACGGCAGAGGATTTTTCATGTATCAATTGAATTTAACAGTTATCCCATCAAAATAAGGTATATATTTCAATGCTCGGTAATCGGGCTTGGAGCATCGCAGTGCAGTCTTCTCTGGATCATCGAGCATTGAAATTGTCTGCGCAGGACATAAGAGTCCAATTGTAAATAGCAACACAGTAGGAATGCAACCAATAACTCAATCTACCGAGCCGTTTCCTACCTATCTTGATAAAAACAACAAAAACCTCATTTTTTACGTTTTGACAAGCTACCCAACATCACCCTTAAATATGACCACACCTTTTTGGAACACCCTATATACTGGTGTTAGATTTTTTGGCTTCTGACTACCCGAAACGATTATTAAAGATAATCAAATGACAGCCGAACCAACAGCTAAATGAATTTTCTGAGGCATGTTGAATCTCGATACGTTAAGATGGTCTCCAACCACGAATCAACCTTGGCAAGAGTTGCGCTGTTATTGCCACGAGCTCTGTCAAACCAAATGAATATAAAGGATACAATTAATGTGTTCAACTATCCAAAGTAACTGATTAATATGAAATAAATACAATGCAATTTTTTCTACATGTTGTACAAACTTCTTTTAAAACTTTTCAGATAAGTATTTTAAAAGACTTTTATTATAACTTCTACTTATCTAGCAATAAAGCCGTTAACTATCCACTAGAGCAATTAAATGATCGCCGATAGTACTTCTAAACGAGTAAGTCTGCCGTCCATCCAATATCTCCTAATTTTATCACTTTGCAGTTCGAGGAAATCTTTATGGGTGGTACGGGTGGTACAATTGACAAAAACATTTTACTTTAGAGTATTTTTTTTTGTCAACTTCGCTGTAAAGATATTAAATGCATTTAAAAACAAATTTAATGCATTTAGAAACAGAATTATTTTAATAATATTTTGACTATGTTAGTCAAAATATTATTAAAATAATTCTGTTTCTGTCCCGTTCAAACGGTTTTACTAAAACAAAACAATGATTTCAATAAGCGCTAAACTACGTACGGTACGACTTTTCATACAAACTTTCAAATTCTTATTTTTCGAAATTAATGAACCGATTTTAATAAAACTTGGTATGCATCTAGGTCTTTCTATAGAAAACATAAAATCGCTCTCTCTCTCCCTCTAACATCTTTTTCAAAAATGTAACTTTTTCAGTTCATTCATTTCGAAAAAAAAGGATTTGAAAGTTTGTATGAAAAGCCGTACCGCGTAAACGCTCCATGGTATCAAGATGTGTCGTGTCAATAACTTGGTCACTTTTTTTTTTTTTTTGAGGATGGGAAATCATCACATGACCCTCCCGCTCTGGGTGGAGCAGCAGGGAGTGTTAGACTTCTACTGACTAAAACCCACCCATGCTCCTCCTAGTGCCTTTTGCGTTCCAGGGCCGCGGTAACTCTTTCGAACAAAATCCGCGACCCTGGCAGGCTCTGGCCCTTACGGGCCCCGACACATGCTGACTGCTGCTGGTTCGGCGCGCGTAGAACACAGCACGCCGTCGACCCGGGCCTGTTCTGATCGGACGGCGAGATACCCAAAAAAAGGATTACAAAGTTTCTATGAAAAGCCGTACCGCGTAAACGCCCTGTGGTATCAAGATGTGTCGTGTCAGTAACTTGGTCACTTACTGAACAATCCAGGCTCAAGATTTGTCAACGGTCTATGGATCGCAGCATTATAGGTGTTAAGCGATCCTGATCACGACAAAAACACCACCCTGCGCTCCTTAACTAAAGTTATAGATGTTAGGGGAAAAACAGCTAGGCTAAAGTGGGAATGTGAATCCGCGTTTATAATTTTGAAAAAAAACATAGGTAATATTAGTCCGGTCTAGTTAGCACATACTTTAATAGGGATAAGTTTACTATAATTCGCAAAGAGCTAAAAATGGATACTAATGTTTGGAACACCATTATTAATAGAATGTGAAAAATCTCCGTCGATCCCATATCTGCAAAAAAATCAAGGTCAAAGTTCGCAAAAATGGGTTTTTGCTTTTTTCAGCCTATCGGTAAGTTTTATCTCAAATATAGATCAGACAAAAAACCAGGTCTTGCAATTATCCATCAAAATTGTGTTCTCACTTTATTCATACGAACCACCATTTCTGAGTTTTAGCGATTCAAAAACTTGTGTTCTTCATATTATGTACGAGCACGCCGCATAAATACAGGCTGACTGGTAACGCATGGCATTCCATGATATGGGTTATACTAGAGCTGATTTTCAAGGATTTTGACCCCGAAAAGAATAATCCAAATGGGGTTATTTTCGAGTTAGCGAAAGCTTTAAGATTTAAATTTTCTACCTCACGATCAAATATTGCAAATTATGAGAAAAGTACTCCTCTCTGGAAAGTGAATTGATACTTTTCAGATAAGTCAATTCAAAGTCAAAGCATTATTTGAAACAAACCATTCACAGGTACTTTTGCATTGTCAAAGTCAGTCAGTCAAAGCGTAGATCTTTATGGAGAAGAACGTGCAAGAAACTCCACGGACACTCTTTTAAACCATTTTATGTTTTACAAAAATCCTGGTTACATTGTTACTTGTTGCATCTATAAGTGAGAACAATGTAAAGAAAGAAAAGTAAAGAATCTTAAGTATTCAATAAGCATTAAATATTGAAATAAGCCAGTGACAGCAAAGAGATGAACGACCAGTCTCTTCTGATGGCGCCCATTCACGAACATAAGCATGAACGAATAAATCATTAATATGTTTGACAATCATAACAATAATTCATCTTCTATAGCTTTTCTGTTGAGAAAAGCTGCATCCAATATGACTGGAGGCCACAGTTGTGTGGCCTCCAGTCATATTGGATGCAGCTCAATAAGATTACTTTACATGAAGTGACGGCTTATCTGACCTACACAACCCAGTGACAGGGCAGGACGATGGTTGCGGAATTGAATTGAATTGAAAGAATTTGTTCGAAAGAGTCATCGCGGCTCTAGAAGGCAAAGGGCATTTGGACACGGATGGGTTTAGTCAGTAAGTTGGCGAAACAGAAACGTCTACAGATAAAATGATGACATACATCTTGTCATAATTTTATCTGTAGACGCATAAGTTTCGATTATGACGTTTGCCAGATATTCAAGAAAATATGAGACATCTTTAGCAAATAAAAAAATACGTGCCTTCCTGCATTCAAATAACGTAATCTTTAGAAAAACAAAGTGATTCAGTTGCTTAGATTTCATGATGATGTTATTTAAATGTTTGTAAGCCGTTTTAATTATCTAGACAATTATGTTCTTAGAGTCAGATAGATAATAAAATTAGATGACAGTGTGAATTATGAGCAGCAAGTTGTTTTCATTAGTATTAAAAGAAAAAGTAAATGCATAAAGAATCGTAATATAGGCATTAATGTACAAATACAAAATCCTTTATTTCCAAAAGACCAGTTACAGGTACTTTTGAATTGTCAAGGTATGTCAATAAAATATGACGGCGCGCAGCTAAATTAAAAGTTAAGCCAAGATTTAAGATGAGAGACTGATTGTGTTATTTTGTTGAACAGTAATTATTGTTAAATTCAATATTAAAATGGTGATTTATTTCAATTGGTCGAAAATATAATTATGGTGATTTATAAAATATGAGCGGGTAACCCCGAATAGGGTAGCAAGTTTGCGTCTACGCCGTGACAGCTGGCATTCTTTTGGCAGACAGCGTACGAAGTGCACGCGTGCTAACCTATTGGCTCATAATCTAGTTTCATCTTGTGTTTTACCGTATATTTTGTTTATAAATGTAATCGAATAAAACGAGTGACTGTTATGAATCACAAACGTGCTATTATTTCAACGTTTCTTCTATAACACGCCCATGATGGATGACTATCACAAAGACCGCTCCGCTGCCCATTCTGATACTCCGTTAAATATATAAAGCTAGTTCTGCCGCGCTAGTGACAGGAGCAGCAAGTTGTTCTGCAGCAAAACACGCTCACCAACCTTATCTCCAGCGCGGCCATGGCACGTTCCAAAGAGTAGGTCCTACGGATATAATATCCTATGAAAAAGAATGTGCAAGAAACTCCATGGACACTCTTTTAAATCAGTATAAATTACAAAGTCATGGTTACATTCGTTGTAATCTTATCTACCTACTAATTTTGTCAATGTAAAAGTATGTATGTTTAGCAAAATTAAAATAGTCTACACTGTCACAAAAAAAAACCGACTTCCAAAAAAAAACACACAAAGTACAAAATAACTTTAATTTCGGAAGTCGGTGTCAAATAATTAAGAAGCAACCAAACACCGACTACCGAAATTAAAGTTATTTTGTACTCTGTAGTGTGTTTTCACTTTGGTGTGGTACCCACACCTAACAACACCACTGGAAAGTCACAGGAAAGCAAAAATACGCAATTTCGTAAACATGAATGTTTTTCCACATATATTTTCCAGCTATTTGGATTTAAAAACCAAATTGCTTGACCGATTTTGATAAAATTTAAATGGGACCAATCGAAAAGTATATCCTTTCAAATAAAACAATATTTTTTCAAATCGGTTCATAAATGACGGAGATATGAGGCAACAAACACAAACAAAAAAAAAATACACTCGAATTGAGAACCTCCTCCTTTTTGGGAAGTCGGTTAAAAAACTTTAAAACGGCCAAACCATGTCAGGGACGGAATATTACTCTCAGCTACTCCGTCTCCGTTGTTTCCCCGAGAGAACATTGGCTGACAATGACAAAAATATTTTAACTAAAACATGCGATACTAAAAAATATAAATGATTGATTATGGCATACAAAATTGTTAAATAACAGTTTATGGCCTGCATATTTAGGACCAATACTTTTATCCCGGCCAAGAACATTGTGGTGTTATTCTCGAAACAGCGTGACTGCAAACGCTAGTCTGAAAAATTACTGGTTTTCTAACGTTGTTTAGCCAAATCTGTTTAGTTTCAAGCTGCAGAAAAAATATATGCTAATTTTAACCATATTTCAAAGAACATTGTTGTTTCCGAAAAATGTTTAAAAATAAAATCTTTGATAGAAATGATCGTGTAAGTTACCTCTAACGTTGACTTTGACCTTTGAAAAAAAAAATCCCGTATTACTAGCCTACTTATTTCATTATACGAAAGTAAAATTTAAACAAAATAATGAATCGAATCTTAAATGAAAATTTTTGTTGTTTAAATTTTTAATAACTCAACTTAGTTTTGAGTCAGTTGATAAAATGCTTCATATTTGGCAATAAATTGCAAGCATTGTGTCGTCGCGCTTCTTTTTTTTCTATACAGTCCGAGAGTAACCGAGTTTTTGCTGATCACATCGCCTTAAAATCAACAAATCCCTAAAGAAAAAGAATTGTATTTATACTTTCTCGCATTTAAAAATATGAAACCTCAAAAAATAAAACAAGCACTTTAAAAAAGATTTGAAATAATAGTTTTCTTATAACTCTGTCTCTTGATTTTCTTTCGTTTTTGCATATGATCGATATTTTCAATATTCTTTTTCATTTTTGCATGAATATTTGAATAAACTGTCGCATCCAATTTCCCATTTAACCACACGTAGCCATCCCTAATCAAGCGAAACTCTCTCTGTAATTGAATTTATTCAACATTTCCTGTTTGTTTTCATACCTACAACCTTTCGACAAGTCCTAATGAACGATAAAATATTTTGTTTGTAACTTTTCATGACGTTGTCGATGTACATTGCCGTGTTGATTAGGGCGATAGACGTGATGAAATAAGTAAAACACGCAATGTATGAGTGTTGAAGAAGAAAAATAAAAAGTGATGTAGAGGATTGGGGATCGAATTGAGTCAGCGCTTATAGATATCGCTTAAAAATAAAAAAATCACTGTGTTGTCTGTAACTTTTTTTTTCAAAGACAGCGTCTTTCATATTCATTTTTATTTAATATTCTTTTGTTCTTTTTTTTCTTTGTAATGTAATATAATGTTGAAAAAAGTAAATCACAAGAGATGTTCAAAGTGAATTAAATATAGTTAAATTCAGTTGATAGGTACGGTGTGAAAATTCATACGCTGGTCAAATAATAAATATTTTCAAGTATCCAACGTCCCTGAGTGAGCGATTTCATTAGTTTTCAATCATCGAAATAAAACCAACATATTTTAACGCAATGCAAACAACTTATAAAAGTATCTTACGCATCGCCCGAGCCGCAAATAAAAAACATTACTTCATAGTACAAGGCTATTCATCATAAATCTATATACTAATATTATAAAGAGGAAAGATTTGTATTTTTGTATTTTTGTGTATGTTTGTAATGAATAAACTCAAAAACTACAATGCCGATTTAAAAAATTCTTTCACCAATGGAAAGCTACATTATTAGGGAGTAACATAGGTATTTCTTCCACGTATTCCTACGGGAACGGGAACTACGTGGGTGAAACTGCGGCATGCTGCTAGTATTAAAATATAAAAGAAGTCTGTCATAACAAACTGTATCATAATGTGTATATGCCTCACATCATGAAATTATGATATAGTATACGTTGATTTCATTTTCACTACCGAAAATACATAGACTCACGCCTCTTTTCTATGGGGGTAGGCAGAACAACACAACGCAACCTGTGCCTGAAGTCTCGATATAGACCGATCGCCTACCGACTGATACGGTCGATAACTCCTAAAGCCGCCCGTACACTGTCAATCTTGAACGCGATCCACAGATCAGATCATTGATTTTGATCGTGGACCGCGTTCAAGAGTGACTGTGTACGGGCAGCCTTGGGACTTAACGAATGAATTTAGTCGCTATGCGATCGTTACCTATGTCGAGACTTCCCGCCCTGCTTCATTTATAAAAGAAAAAAATCACGTTTATTCTGCCACATATGACGCACAAAAAACACAAACTGAAAATAAAATAACTTAACAACTAAAACCTATTATTAAAAAACCTGTTGCACTGTCCTGCGATGTCAGGACCGGACATAACTACAACGAATCTCTGGTCACACCACAGACAAAACAGAACATAGTTAGTAACATAGTTAACATAGTAGACAGTAGCAACATACACACAACAATAATATACAACAATAGATAATATACAATTTATTTATACAAATATGAAATCGAAAATGATAAATGAATTCAAAATTGTGCGTCGCATCCGAGCAAGAATTGGTCGTTGCTCAGCATATGCCGTAACTCTGGACAAATACAACAGTCAACGGCGCTGATTCTATCTTCGTAATGTTTAATCTATTATATTTCTACCCATACATATTTAAATACCTATATATTTTGTTTATTTATTTCGTTTCAATTACAGGTTTTCAGCGCCGGCTGTCGCTGAAAACCAGCGCTGTGGCCCTGTCTCGCACATGAGTTCCAGCATTATGCTGAGCGATGGCCGTTTTGCGCGAATGTAACGCATATCTTCCCAACTTGCATAATTTTTGTAATTTTTATTTATTTTTGGTATGCGTCATGCTTTCTTTATTTTCAGCAACTACCGTTCGAGTGACGTTATGGCGTCCCCCCTTGTGTATAAAAATACTTTTAAATTATTCACATCTTACTGATAACCTTTTAGCAGATACCTCAGCAAACAATATTCATCTATAATATTATGATATCACAAACATTTTTATAGTAACTTCTTTTTAAAAAAACGATTTTTAGCATCGACTCCATGATAATAGCCAGACTCAGTGTTGACCTGGACGGGAAGTCTCGACATAGTTACCGATTGCCTAGCGACCAAGTTCGGTCGATAAAGCCTAAGGCCGCCCGTACACAATCAATTTTGAACGCAGTGTATGGATCAGATCATTGATTTTGATCGTGCGATTGACCATGTACGGCCATAGGACTTATCGATCGAATTCGGTCGGTAGGCTATCGGTAACTATGTCGAGACTTCCTGCCCTGGTTGTGAGTACAGCACACCGAGGGTCAAGCCAATTCTACTAATTTTAAAGCAACGTTCACTTTTCATTTTTTTTTGTTACGAACGTTGTTTAGAAATTTGTAGAACAGGCACTCTGGTTGGTCTATTTGAGGATCATAACCAACGGAATTTGTGTATTTAATGACTCTCTTGGGCATCCTCCAGGCGTTACGTAAACGTACACCTAAAGTAACAGTTTTTTTCTCTCTAAATAAATGAAATCTTCAACCAATTCATGCGAATTAAATGTTTTATGTCGGTATATATTTTGTCGTAGTAAATATTTCAGTATTGTATTGTTTACCATCAAAATAAGCACCTGTAAAAACATAAAAAACGACATTCAACAGGGCTCAAACGGTATCCGCGCTTCTCGTCTTCAAAGGACATTATTCTCGCTGATAAGAAGCTTAACGTTGTCGCAGCTCTTTGACTAACACACGAATATTCCGTGAAATACCAGAACACATTGTCTTTGTTTACTATTACTACTATGTTTACAAACGCGAGATAAGACGTGGATATTATAAAGGGATTTATTGGTTTTAACCGACTTCAAAAAAGAAGAGGTTATCAATTCGGATGTTTATACTTCTTTTTTCTTTGTATGTATGTTCGAAAGAGATTTATTCCGAAATGGAAACATTTCATTATGTTCAGATGAAGAACTTCGGAGATAGACAATTAAATTGATGTGGACTGGTTTGAATTTTTGGAGGGTAGCACTTAAAAATGAAAAATAAATACTGTTTTAAAATACAACCGACAACACCAGAAACACTGACTTCCTAAATTAAAGTTATTTTGTGCTGTAAGTAGTGTATTTTTTCTTTGGGAGTCAGTTACGTATTTTTTTAAACGTTTTTTTAATTTTTTTAAACAAAATACAGGGTCTAGTAGGAGTTTCACTTTGTGGTAAGTTACTACACAACCAACGGTCTTTGACCCCAGTCAGCTCTACATACGTGACATCAGAAGATTAGAATTTATTGTCGATGCCTGCGAAGTTTCGCTAAACAAATTGAATTTGATTTGACCCATTTTACCCGAATCGGCTTTGGTCCTGTCTTAGTAATGCTATGGCACAAAATATCAACAAAAGAGTTTATTTTTGTAAAATTAAGGATTAATTGTCAAGAAGTACAGATAATCCGTTCATACACGTCGCGCATACGTAAAGGTTGCCTCCTGAAAAAACCCAATATACCATCATTCATCAGTTAATCCAGATGTAGCTGAAGGTTGCCTCCTGAAAAAACCCAATATACCATCATTCATCAGTTAATCCAGATGTAGCTGAAGGTTGCCTCCTGAAAAAACCCAATATACCATCATTCATCAGTTAATCCAGATGGAGCTGAAGGTTGCCTCCTGAAAAAACCCAATATACCATCATTCATCAGTTAATCCAGATGGAGCTGAAGGTTGCCTCCTGAAAAAACCCAATATACCATCATTCATCAGTTTATCCAGATGGAGCTGAGATGGAGCAGAAGGTTGCCTCTTGGAAAAACTCAGTATCCCATCATTCATCAGTTTATCCAGATGGAGCTGAAGGTTGCCTCCTGGAAAAACTCAGTATCCCATCATTCATCAGATTATCCAGATGGAGCTGAAGGTTGCCTCCTGGAAAAACTCAGTATCCCATCCTTAATCAGTTTATCCAGAAGGAGCTGAATGCCAATTCATTTAGAGTGACTGTCTAACCTGATCTCCACAACCAAGTGATTAAGTAATCTGAATGTAATATCCAGGAGGGGAAATAGATGGCTAGCAGATGGTCGATGAGTCCGTAAAGTTCTGGAGTGGCGACCGCGTAGTGAAAGACAAAGCGTTGGAAGGCCTCCCACAAGGTGAACCGATGACCTGGTGAGGGTCGCGGTTAGCCGATGGATGCGAGACGCACAGGACCGGTTGCTGTGGCGACACTTGGCACACGTCTTTCGGCTGATATGATAATGATGATACGATTACTTATTTGTATGAACTTTTACACAAGTCATGTCACACAAAGCGTTGGTGCGCAAATTGATTGTTCCGTGTTAAAATTTCGGTGCCGCCAATAACAATAAATTGTTCGAAACGCGATCTGTTTGCTTAATACCTTTTATGCTACGGTCCACTGCCTGTTAGTAAATAATTAAACAATGTATTTACAATGCCTTGCCTAATTCATGTGCAAGGTTGTTTCGTCTTTCACACGTGAATGTTTACTGATTATTCATGATCTAGTCCAAGGGTTCCCATTTTTTTTCATACTGTGACTCCCTTCACATGTTCATTTTTTTGCGACGCCCCGTTTCAAAAAGTTACCTAGGTAAGTGTAGCTTCGTCTGGAAAAACCACAAGGTACTAAATACGTTTAATCAATAAGACAGATTAACTTGCTTTTCTAACTAAGTTTCACTGAAAAATATTTATCATATGTGTGCGAACTATAAAAACCAGAAAACTATTGTAAACTTAGCATCAAATCTTGAACAGATTTTTCTTGCAGAAAGCCGTTCAAGCCAGAAAAACTCAGTATCTGTTTACTCCATTTCTATTTTTCTTTTCTACAATATTAAATTCTTCTGAAAAGTCTTATTTATTCGCTAGTTGCAGCACTATGCGTTTCATTTCCATGGTGGTTTGCGACACCTATGGGAAAGCACCGTAACGCCCCGGGGAGACGTGACGCACAGTTTGGGAACCCAGCTTCTGGTCACGGCTCACTCATAAAAACTTACTGTGTCAAGAGAACTTACTGCCGGGATAAAAATGTGTCGTAATCCAGGTGCCAAGTTTCATCAAAATATGTCCAGCGTTTTTGGAGACGTAAAAGCGTATCAAACGGACAGGCGGAATCTCGCATTTATGTATATTTTATTAGTTGTAATCATAGAATAAAATAGGTGCTCACACTATAATAGAATAAAACAGGTGCTCACACTATAAATGAAGTTACAATTTTTTTTAAGTAATACAGGTTACTGAGGTTTTTTAAAATGTCATCAAGAATCGAAAATATCTCTAAATGTACATGATTTAGTTTGGAATTACTGTAACAGTAGTATCCACAAATAATAAAATAAGAAGTTGCATGTTGAAAGTGTAGATTTCTATTGAGAAAAACGGGCACAGACCATTACCAAGTAAACAAAACCGTTAACAAGAATAAACACAAACCATCCTCCAAACAATATCAATCAATTCTTACTCGTAAACACAACACTATATTTGAGTTTAAAATTCGAGTTAATTAGCAGATTTTAGAACAACAACCTCAATGTCAAACAAAATACAATTCAAAGATTTCCTCCCATAATTTATTTACGGCCTTTTTAATATAACTTAAAAATCAACCAATCAATAAAGTCGATCCTTGAGTTGGTGACAACTCAAGGATCGACTTTATTGATTGGTTGATTTTTGGTAGACTTTATTGATTTGTAAAATAATAGACTGAAACTATCTCGAATTCAATAACCAAACAGCGGTTGTTTCCAAAATTATTCATACAGCCTTGTATGGCATACGAGGCTAAGCTCCGGCGTTTAAGATGAATGAACCTAATTTGTTAAAATCTATTCAGCTGCAAATACAGCCGTGCCAAAGAAACCGGCTTACAAACTTAGGTACTACTGAAAAACATAACACTCCTTGGGCTCTAGACAAGTGACATTCTGTCAACGGTAGCGTGGTGCAGGCGATTGTCAATACGTCAAAAATGTATGGGATTGACAGATGCTTTTGAAATGTCACGTGACCAAATTCCTACATTTTGGCATTTCGACAGTCGCATTCGCTAATTGAATGGCACGTTGTCTAGGGCCTCTAGACAATGTGCCATTGTCTGTCATCACTGTCATCACTGTCAATCCCATACATTTTTGACGTATTGACAATCGCCTTCGCCACGCTACCGCTGACAAAATGTCACTTGTCTTTGGGGCATTCGGTTTATCAGCGATAGCGATTGTCAATAGTTCATAATATTATAATTGAATAGGGTAAAAATACAAGAATGGCCGATATGGGCCGATGGGCTTTAGACAAAGTGATTTTGAATTAGGAATAGTGTCTCCAAAAACCATAATATTTGGGTTTGACTATGTGACATTTCGGTAACACGTGCCAATAGGATATTTAAAATCGATCTGGTAATAGATTTTCAAAGGACACGTATGTTTTAATTTTTTATGTAAATGACAAATGAAAACGCGTTACGTCACGTTGCTAGCAAAAATTGTACCATGATGGAACAATTTTTTCATAATGGTATTTGAAAGAAAGAATAAAATTTATTAATTTAGCACATACATGAAACAAACATGGTAAAGAAACTAAAAAAAAATAGTATAGACAAAATTTAGTGTGTGTCTCACGGCTGCACTAAAAAGGTCCATTCACAGACCAAATAGGGTCCATTTCAACGATATGTCAGACAGACTGATACTGTCTGACGCTGCTTTACAAATGAACCTTTTAAAGGACGAGTGGCAGTTCATTCGTTACTATAATCAAGTATAGTTAGTTATTATCATCGAAATAAAATAAATATAAACGGATACCTATATAATTACAACATGGCACAAATTTAAATATTATTTAAAATGAAAGTGATGAAGATATCACACGAATGTGTTCAATTGTGCTTGTGTTCGTGTACTGTGTTCATAAATAACATATATGAAAATTGGGAGGGAGACGGAACCGCTGTCATATAATCTTGGGCCTAGATGTATAAGGATGACAGTTGTGTCAATCAATAGATTATTTGCGGAAAATCTCAAACGGCGCAAATATAACAACCTCATTGGGAGTTATATATTTGAGCCGTTTGGGGTTGAAACTTTAGGCCCATGGGGTCCGAGTGCTCACCGAGTCTTTCGGGACATCAGCAAACGACTTGTCGACTGTTCACGTGACCAGAGGGCTGGGCTTTTCTTTGGCCAAAGAATCAGCATTGCCATTCAACGTGGCAATGCTGCCAGTGTTCTGGGCACTTTTGTCTTTGACAGCGATGTGGATGAGTTTTTTGATGCCCAATGATTTATTTTGTTTTTTACACGTTTGTACATAATTTTGCAATTTTAGTCTAGTTTGTACATAGTTAGGTTTAGTAGATATAAATAGTTAAGATAGTTATGTACATTTATTGGTTACCTAAAATAAAGCCCATAGATTATAATATATATTATCAACCAATCTCTGAAAATTCTGCGGATTTTGGTAATCTGAGAGCAGAGATAGAAGAGATTTAGTATAATATTGCGCCTACATTATAACATGAAACGGAACAATGCCCGAAAAAATGTTATTACTAAAAAAATACACTGGCCGGAATCATCAACCTCTCTTTTTTAAATATCCTTGTCAGGAGGTTTGTCGTGTCATAAATAAGTTCGATCATTATGATTTGTCAGTGTTCATCAACAACAATTAATATTCTGTCAACCAAACTGCTGTTTGACATAAAACAATCAACCTTTCTAAAGAATACATCATTGAACTGCCAAGAAAGCAACATTGTTGCAGGTTATTCGTGACCTAAATTCTTTTTTTAGAAAATTCGTCTTCTAGACTGTAATTTGTGCATTTTTTTTTTAAATAGAAAATAATAATTAATTTTTTAAACCATATCTCAACCCTTTACGTTTGGGCCCATTAGTTTCCGTCACACACTATGCCATGTGGGATTGTGGGCTCAGAGTGACAACGCAACGCCTCTCACAACAACCCACTAGCAACCTTATTGCAAAGAGATAAAGATCACTCTGATTTTGACATGGATTAAAACAGAGGCAAAATAACCAAGAACTCACTTTCAATGTGTGATTGACATTTCAAAATAGAACACTAAAAATTTAATTAGATAATAACATACCCAAAACCGCCAAAAGAATTTCCTTCCACACACCACGTTTTTTTTCACTTTTCTCCACATTGTTCACTTGTTGACTGATTGTGTACACCATTGTCACTGAGTCACCACTGTTTCTGCCTAACCCCTTACTAGCACTGTCTTTATAAGCCGTCTGGAAGAAAATCACTGTTTGAATATGATCCTTTTATAGTTTCAACTGTATTTGCGTTTTGTTCTTATCTCTGTAAACTTCATTATAAAGGTGTGTTTATATGTATGGTTGAATAAAACATTGAAATGTGGAAGCAGTGCTAGTGTGCGTTGAAATTTTAAAATTATATTTATTTTATTTTTTGCATTCCATCAAGTGAGATTGTGATCAAACGCAACGCAAGCCAAAAAATAGAAATACATAATTGATACAACTAAGTTGAATAACTAGACTAGATTTGAAAAAAAAAATAATGAAAGTAAACAAACGAACAATTATTATTTGTAGAAATTTTTGTGGACAGAAAAAATTGAGTTAAATAAAAAATAAACTGATGGAAAGGTGCTTTTAGCATTAAAAATTAAGATCTGGCTCTCTTTATTATTTTATAATACTGATTAAGGTCCCTTTTGTATTGTATCTAACCAGAATCCCATAAAATGCTCACCGATGCATCCATAATAATAATGGTAAAATAATCACTGTGTACGGTCTGCATTGTTATCGCGGATTTCTCATATTTTTATTTCGACTCGTATTTTATAGGATTGTGAACTGGATGGAGTGCAAAAAAAGGTCTATGTACTATGGATTAAAGGTCTTTGTATGTAATTTGATTTGAGAATATAGTGCTTTCACAAAATTCATATTATGAGGAAAATTGAACCTTATTAGTGGGTGTTAAGGTGTTTTGTTTAAATGTTTGTTTATAGATTTCTTTGGAAATAAAATTGTGACGTGTAATACAAGCTTCTATAAGCCTGAATGGCACACGTCTCTATCATCTTTATTATGTATTATCAAGTTTTTAACGTACTGTTTTCATTGTTTCTCTTTGCATTTTAAAATGATCTGTAAGTTTTTCAGTCAAATAAGTAACAGTTATTCTGATGGATTGGCTGATAGTACTTTAATTTTTAATTTAACAAAATTTCAGTGATATTGGCTGGTAAACGTTTTCATTAGGTACCTACTATAAATAATGATTTGGGTATAAATGTTCTCAATATCGTTTAGTAATTTTATAAATGATTGATGTAGTTACTAACACTAAAACTGTTACTTTTAAATACAGAATGGCAATACCAATGGTAGGTAATAATGATTTTAATAGATGAAATAAAATAGAAATATCCACTGAAATGGTTTTTTTTTTGGATTCAAGGTCGGTTGAAGAACAAAACAACGAAAAAATAACTGGAGATTTTGCATCGCAAAAGTAATGTTTCTACGATTAAATTCTTCAAATACTTGTATCGAGCGAGAAAAAAACATAAAAAATGAAACACGTCAATAAAATAAATACTCACTATGAACCAACCATTACAATCTTTCAACATTTAAAATCACACTTTATCACTTTCAAAATAAAACACAAAATTCTTCGCCACTGCAACTACCACCGCATTTTACGGGCCTGTTAATATCCTTACAGATAAAGTATTACCATTGGTATAATACAAGTAAATGCCCGAGACGTGACGATCGCCGCGTGCGATGAAACCGAAGCTTGACGCTTGTGTTGCGCGGGCGCATTTGAACGGCCGAGCTACTGTGCTAGCCCACTAGAAAAATTTTGTAGAAGTATAATTTGATGTGTGTTGATTCAACTACTTTTAAGGCACTATTTAAGTAAATACCTAATTTCAACGAAAAGTAAATTCTAAATGTTACTTTTCGTTGAAATTAGTAATGATTGTATGATGATTTCGGCACTAAGGCTAGGCTAGGCTTTGACAAACTCGAAACCTGGGGTCCCGTATCTTTGGTAGGCGTACAATGGGTCGAAGCCAATGGTTGAAGCCAACTCGCAGAGGCCCGTTAGGCATTTCAAATGGAATCTGTAGGTACATTGCAACAGCTACACTGCGATCGTCAACCCGTCTGCCAAGCGTGGCGATTATGGCTAACCTCCCGCCCATATGGGGGAAGCCTATGTCCACAGTGGACGTCTTCGGGCTGATATGATGATGATGATGATGGGCAACTAACTGGTGATTATCCCTGTATGTACTAAGACTTGTAGTAATACAGTTGAATTGTATTGCTACTGTAGAGCAAACACTAAAAAAGATGACACATACTAAAAAACAACTCAAGCAAGTATACTCTCTCATTTAAACGGTCGTTCCAGTCAATCTGTGTAAATAATATTGGAACATGACCACGCATCCTGTTCTTTTATTCGTGTTATGATAGAGATAGCATGTGTCAGTAACTTATTAGGTCTAGTTTAAAAGTTCATTTAAGATTTTAGACAAAGTGACATTCTATTAGAGATGAAAAGTGTCGAAAAGTCCAAAATGTATGGGATTGACATGAGCTCACATGGTCAATACTAATCATTTTGGACTATTGAAAGAAAGACATTGCCCTCCTTCTGAGGCAGTCGGGTTTATAGAACAATAAATTTCAAAGAGTACCTAAATACTACAGACTGTTGGTTTTGCGTTTCTTGCCGGAATCTGTGTTTCCCGATAGTTATAACTTGAGGTATATAAGTCAAACTACTTCTTGCATGCTATATCGTCCTCGGCTTTACCATCTCTATGACAGAAAGGTGTGGCTGAAGAAAGTTTGCAAAGACAGGAGAATTACCAAGAAAACGAAGGTCAGATTGCTGAAATGCCTTGTCTTTCCAATCTTTCTCAATAGTTCCCTATCTTGGTCTCTGAGACTGCAAGATCTCCGTAAAATCGATGACCTAGAATTGTGGTGCTTGAGACGCCTCCTGAAGATCCCGTGGATGACGTTACACGCACTAATCTCTCCATCATCAAAGAGCTTCGTATTGAAGACAAACTTTCGTCCACTGTGAAAACACAAAATAATACTGAGGTTCTTTGGTCACATACTATTATGCAGAAATTAGAACTCAATGAAGACTGGTGATTCAGGGCCAAGTGGAAGGCAAGAGAGCACACGGTCGAACACCAACTCTCTGGACTAACCTGATACAAAAAACTACTGAGTCCACCATGGTCCAGTGTACTCATAACGTGACCAACCGGCAGAAATGGAAGCGCATCGCTGAGAGAGCAGTCCTCGGGAAACTTGACGATCAACCTAACATCTCTCAACAAATACAATATTAAGAAGAATGAGAAAATAAAAAGAATATGGAATAACCCATTTTGCTGCCTTCGGTCAACTAGCGTAGCTCAGCTAAAATCGTGTTATCTCCTGACAAAGTGCCAGATAACCTGAAATTACTGAACGAGACTACTTGTAATAACCAGTTGCAGCACAATTAGTACAAAATACTCGAGATAACGTGAGTACCCATTTATCACGATTACGCAATTTACTTCTGGTTTTATGAACGATTACGGTCTAGCTAGGCCACAAAGTCAAGGCACTGATATAGTAAAGCAAGGAATCTATTAATCTACCTAGCCTGTTCCAGTTATGTAGGGGTCGACTTCCAGTTTAACCGGATGCAGATGGTACCAGTAGTTTACATCGAGTGACTGTCTGTCTGACTCCAGGAACCAATAAATCTACAAATGATAATCGGAATTCGGGACCACCATCATTTTCACGCTCTTAACCCATGTTACTTGGGGTCGGCGCAACACGTTTTTTCATCCATTCTGGCCGTTTAGCCGTCACGCTATCACTAACTACTTTTTTTGTTTCATCACACAGTCCATCCATTTTTTATATAGCCTCCATCCATTCACATTTATATTCATAACTCTTGTAGTTACATGCGTTTCATTCCCTTCCAACCTTTCCGTCACTGGCGCCACTTTTAAGCTACCTCTAATATACTCATTTCTCACTTTATCCATTCTCATTACTTGCAATCATTTTTCATCCGTCTTTTTCACATCCCGACAGGCCTTATCACGCACTTAGGCACCTCGCGCACTAGAGAACCACAACCACGACCAGTCGTGGTCGTTGCCGCAAACTTTGCTGCAGCCCAACCGTAGCTTCTGCGACCAAGGTTGTGACGACGACCACGACTGGTCGTGGTTGTGGTCGTCTAGTGCGCGTCGTAAAGCCGTAAAGCGGCCATTTGTTGAGCTGCTCCAGTTGTTGTTTTGAGTTCGAACTGTATGGACATAGAAATTGTGTGCCTGTACTTGATGTCGAAAAGACGTTATTGGATACATCCTGTGTTGGAAAGGACGCCGCGAATGGCTGGCCGCAGCCGGGCCGCATTTGCGGTCGCAGATCTAGTGCGCGAGCGCTAATAGCAAACTATACGTAAGTTGGTCGCAACGACCCGTCGTGCCGGCCTGGTGTGCCTCCAATTGGCCGTTGCGGACAAGTGCGCGACGTTTATATGGTTTCATTAGTTAATATGGTCGTTGCGGCCTCTGGTCGTGGTCGTGGCCTACTAGTGTGTGAGGTGCCTTATATATTTTCTCCTTTAACTGGAGTCGGAAAAAATTACAGTCGGCAACAATTGCTATTTAATTGTGACCTTTGATTAGTGAAATTGTTATAATCATCATCTTCTCAGCTCGGAATCACCTACTTTTGGGTAATGAATAGATCTCCCCTGGTTCTGCCACACTTCCAGGTTCTAGGTCCCACTCATGTAGGTGGTTCTCTGTTTAGGCTTGAAGCGGATTTATAACAAGAGAAACTACAATCAATTCCTAGAAAACCGACAATCATCATAAAAATAGTTTTCGAATTTACTAGTAGTTGTAGTTTATTATGAGGGAAAAGGTTCCTCTTCTCAATCCCAATCAGTGTGTCTACTACTGTCCGTCTCAATAAGTTATAATTTTAAATCCTCATCAATAATGACTGCCTTGTTTGTTTAGTATTCACAAGCGCTACAGCTGAACATGAGTCGAGTAAGTGTCATTGGGTGTTTCCATCAGTAATTTCTCAGGAGAAACACCGATTTGTGCGCGTTTCATGGCAATAGGATCGCCTTCTACTTATCAGAATTTCTCATTTATTTTTGTTCCAAACCATAACGCGTGACAACTCGTACCTACGAGTTAATTTGACACTTGGTGCAACCCATTTCAAATGACGTTCTGACGTCCTATTTTAAATTGAACAATTCGTTTTCGATGAAAATAATACAAACGCAACGGTAATAGTGATACTAACAATCATTGGAAGTGTGTCGAGACAGGTGTGAGTACTCGTAAAGAAACAATTATGGACCCTGTTGGTCACAGCAAAATTTCCTTTTTGTTATTTTTTTTCTTCTTTCCTTCTTTCTTATTCAATAATTTTCCTTTTTATCAAAAAAGATTTTCATTTACTGTCTATATTTTTACTTTTTAATACATTATATCTATTAAGTATGTTATATAAACACTCATTAATCTTATTCTCTTAGAATAATTCTATGGTAGGCTCCAGATAAACTTGCAACAAAGTACATTGACATATCCCTTCGTAGATACCCGAACGATAAGTTATGAACCGTTTTTCATTACTAAAGAACGTAAAAGATCACGATTGACGTCGATTCAGGACAACTTTATGTCTTAATTTCTGTTTTTGATATTAAGAAAGTTAATAAATACATGTAGATTAATGACCGTTATTGCACATTTATCTGGTGTCTAACATAATAGGACTTAATTGGCGAAATATAACGTCGGACTACTTCTTCTTCTTCTTCGTGTGGGTAAGTAAGGTCTAACGACCCCACACACCCTACTGTCAGAATTTCTAAACCACCTCAAGGGCCTTTGACATGGTTTGACGACCGCCATTTGGCGGTAGGGACCACCGGCATAGATGTGCCTTCCGAAGCACGGAATCATTTTTTTATCAAACAATCAGGTGATTCAAGCCTGCAATGTCCTAGCCAAACTGGAAACAACTTTACAAAGTATACTTCCCGTGGGAATCGAACTCACGACCACCGGGTCACAAGGCAAACGTCTAAACCACTCGACCACGGAGGCAGTTTTCGTCGAGCCACTATAAGGTCGCCTCTGCCTGCCGAACTTATTCGGGATAACGGGCGTGATGCTATGTAATGTCTTAACAATATTCAAGGACTTGACAATAAGATCATCGTGACTGATAGGTACTCATTTAATAACTTACTTCAACAACAGGGAAATACGTTACACGTATACTTTTGTCTTTTTCTAATGCCAATGTTTTGTTTGAAAAACTAGTTATTTTAAGTAGGTGCTAATTAAATGTTCACGACATTTTTACCAATACAATTATTGTGGTTGTTATCAACTTTAATTTTTTAAAATTTAATTTTACAACTTATGTTGTTTTGTCACAGACATGTTTAGCTTGTTTGCGAAAAAATAAGGATTACTTTAAATTACATTTTTAATTAAAAGTAACAATACTTTTAACAGTAGGAAACTCCATTCAGAATATCTAGACTACAATATTATTATTATACAGGGTGAATATTTCATGTGTGCGTGAATGCCCCAATCTGAAACTACATATTTGGAATAGCAAGAAACACTCAAAGGAGTCTCGTGCCCGATTTTGAAACTAAAACAGCATCATTGGATTTTTGAAGCCAACAATTAAAAATCCTAATATCTTATGCTGGTTGCTATGGGAGATGCGAGAAAAACCAAGTTAATTGTATTTTATTTTGATCTTGGTTAGGTAACTTCCAAGTTCCAAACAATAAACAAATCCCCTTATGAAGTTAAGATCACTCTAACAAACAATATTAAAGTATTGTCTATATTAAAATTAATCTTGACTCTCCAGAGCATTTTCTGAGAAGGGTGGATGAAAATATCAATAACCCATTATTACCCAAAAGTTTTACTATACAAATATCAACCAATGTTTCATCAAACCAAGAGTTTAGACTGCAGAGCACGGAGATACCTCGGCGGGCACTGCTTGAGACAGTATTGTCAAAACGCTAGTTGTCACTGAAAACCAGCGCTGGTCAAACACATGGATAATGTTTTACAATAAGCGATGGCCGTTTTGTGCAGATGTGACACATCCTACCAACCTTGTCACAAAACGTTGTTTCTTTTTATGGTATTTGACATACCTGGCACTCATCATCATCATATCAGCCGAAAGACGTCCACTACTGGGCATAGGCCTCCCCCAAGTGTTGCCACAACAACCGGTCCTGTGCGTCTCGCATCCATCGGCTACCAGCGACCTTCACCAGGTCATCGGTCCATCTTGTGGGAGGCCTTCCAACGCTGCGTCTTCCGGTACGCGGTCGCTACTCCAGAACTTTTCGGCCCCATCTGTTCTGCGAGCAATGTGCTCTGCCCACTACCTTTTCAGTTTGGCGATCCTTCGTGCTATGTCGGTTACCTTGATTCTCTTGCGGATATCATCATTCCTGATTCCATCACGCAAGGAAATCCGAGTATCGCCCTCTCCATTGCTCTTTGGGTGTCTTTAAACCTTCTGACGAGGCCCATTGTGAGCGACCACGTTTGGGTTCCATTTGTCATCACTGGCAACATGCACTGGTCATAGACTTTCATCTTGAGACACTGGTATGTGATTATGGCATACATGCATGACATGGTACTATGGTAAAAGATTGATGTTTTAATGTTGATGGGAAATGTTGTATAATTTTAAAGGTATTTCCCTCAACCCAAGCTGCCATTAGATTTGATTCTACCTGTATTAACGTCTCTTCTTGGGGATATCATACTCTGTGCGAACTTACTCAAATACGTACTACATGGAAATGTACTTATTAAAACAAAGATTTTAAGTTTGGTTGGGCAAACTTTAATAAGCCGATTTCAAACAATTTAGTAGTATTGTGGCTTTATTATTACAGTTTCAAGGAATTCGAATGTTACCGCTTTAGTTTGTATTGATGATGATATTCATGTAGAAAGTTATTTTGAGTGGTTGGTTATATTTGTTTATTTTATTCTTTTATTTATTTATTTACACATACATGTTGGTCTATCTAGGGTGACTTACGGAGTTAAATGAAGGATTATCACAGAAATTGCACAATAAAAACTCTTTCTTAAATTTTCCTGAACAACTGTTTTTTTTTTTACATTTCAGAGTTGATCCCATTGTAAAATTTATATTATCCGTAATTACCTTCACCCCTTGAAAGATGGCCAAAAAATTGAAAAATCATCGTATACGACTGTTAGACAAGGGCTATAAACTTTAGATGTATCAACATTGAAGCGTTTCTCTTGTGTCGTAACGTGGAGTATTCCTTCTCTATGAGTATAATGATCAGAAGTCCAAAAAATACTAAAAACCATTTTCAATTAATTGGGTTTCAACATTGAACGTCCCAACGAGTCTGTCACCAGCACAACTCTGTTCCTCTATATCCCCAAACCGTACTTGATGAGCACTTCAAAATGCAGAGTGGTAGTTACCCTTTCATCCAACTTCAGTGTCTAGACTTGAACCAATAATGAATCGTCCAAGAAGGTCACGAACTTGGGTAATCAACCTTGAATTATGAGGAGCAGAAAATTTGATCGTTCTTAGATAAT
Source organism: Melanchra persicariae (assembly GCA_947386135.1). Classification (NCBI taxonomy): domain Eukaryota; kingdom Metazoa; phylum Arthropoda; class Insecta; order Lepidoptera; family Noctuidae; genus Melanchra; species Melanchra persicariae. Next base: position 15,125,058 of record OX376645.1, on the reverse strand, counting down.
TGTGGCTTTGTGTACTAATACGATGTCTGACGGATAAAAATCAAAACATTTTTTAAGGTTCCGAATTTTGAATATAGGTGTCTCTTGGGGAAAAATTCGATAGGTGACAAAAATTCTGCCAGCGGCATGACACTCGAAACTTATTTCCTTATACGTTAAGCTCGGTCGCGCTGCTATCGGGCGTACCAGAGGGCCAATTCTTCTATTTTGCACTCAGTATGTTGGTATTAGAACTGCTCGTGCTCGAGCTCTTGGCTAAATTATAACAGCCGCACGAGCCAATCTTTAAGGTTAAGCAACGCTTGCCGAGGTTAGTCTGTGGATGGGTGACCATCTTAACATACTGAGTTTCCTCCGTGCCTCGGAAAGCACGTTAAGCAGTCGCAGTCGTTACGGATTGTCAGAAGCCATAAAATAACTGACACCAGTCTTGCCAAGAACCTACCGTGTTACCCAATTCATGGGTTCTGGAGCTCTGGTAGGTAGCCGCTCCACGTAAAATACTGGTATTCAGCTGAATCTGGTTTGACTGGGAGCTGACCCCAATATATTTGGGAAAAGGCTAGGCAGATGACAACTGTTCGCAATTTCTCCCGCGTTCACTGTGTCCTAAATCGGCGATAACTCAGTAACTTCGCATCACATCTCAACGAAGGTAATGTTTTTGAACTTGTTATAAAATAAACTAACATATTTTATGAAGTACGGTACAGATTAACCCTAAAAGATACACTGAAAAAAATAAATAAGAAAATTAGTCGATTTTTACGAGTATGTGTTGTGGCAATAGCATTTTTAGATTTTCCTTATTTAAAATGAATATCATGTCGACGTAATTTTCGATGGCTGTTAAAAAAATACTTCAAGGACTAAACACCAAATTTAATTGAACCAATTCACAGTGAAAACCTTTGATATCAATAATGAACCACACACCATTTTCAAGCATGAAGTGAACAAAGTTCCTCTAACCACCAAACGTTTCCGTTCTACTCTCAAACAGCAGTGGTTTTGGCAAAGTTTTTCAATTACCCGCCCACATTGCTTTAGGCTTTTCACTAATTGCTTCTTGAAACCGTATAATCTTCTATTGTCTAAAAAGGGTGGGGGTGTTTTACTTTCAGAATTTTTGTTTTTCTCACAAATATCGAACAAGTTTGAATAAATAAATTAAAGTGGAAATCCATAGTGACTAGTCTTAGGAGCTTAAGCAGACCGCAGACCTAGTGGATCCATTAGCTGGTCAAAGTTACATCATCAGCATCATCATTATCATCATATCAGTCGAAGACGTCCACTGCTGGACATAGGCTTCCCCCAAGTGTCAACTCAACAACCGATCCTGTGCGTCTCGCATCCATCGGCTACCAGCGACCCTCACCAAGTCTTCGGTCCATCCTGTGGGAGGCCTTCCAATACTGCGTCTTCCGGTACGCGGTCGCCACTCCATAACCTTTCGGCCCCATCGATCATCTGTTCTGCGAGCAATGTGCCCTCCCGCCTGTTTGGCGATCCTTCGGGCTATGTCGGTTACCTTGGTTCTCTTGCGGATATCATCATTCCTGATTTGATCACGCAAGGAAACTCCGAGCATTGCCCTCCATTGCCATTTGTCAAAGTAACAGGCAAGGCATGAATGTGAGAGGCCAGGTTCAGGTAAAGTGTACAATAAAGAAGACTGTTTCTGTAGTAGAGTAGTGTTTGTCAAGGCGTGATTGGATAGATACGAGCTTAGGAAGAGGACTAGGGACATTTTGGTATAAATTGATTAATCATTTTCTAAAATTCCCTGCACCATTCATAACATCGCCTAAAAAAACGAGCTGGGCCTAAACCACCAACTCTTAAATTAGTATTACTTTAATATTACTTTACTACAGTGGGAAAGAGACTGAGCTATACGTCCTTTATAGCTCCGTCTCTTTTCCACTAGAAGTAATATTGAAGTAATACTGCCTTAAGAGTTGGTGGTTAGGCCCTGTATACGAAAACTGGCTCGATGTAATGGAAAATCAACAGCATATTATCTGAACGTCTTGGATATTCATGAATATATTATGAGTTATTTGAACCGTATGTTTCAGGTTATTAATATTATGTCTTAATTACCATGCTTGTTACCGGTTTTATGAGATGTTGCATAATAATAATTTTGCTCAAGTCATTTTTAGAAACTAATTTTGGATATCTGCCTGTTGGTATAGAAAGTGGAGCCTTTATATACTTGTTCCGTTTCAATGATAACACATTTGATGTTACAGCCGGGATTATTTCCGCACAAATGTCTGTGTTTCCTGACACGATAGCTACAACCTTGGGGTCTTTAGGTCAAGAGTAAATAGGTTACTACTATCCAAGTGTGCTCCAACGTCGACCACATCAGTGCTTTTCGTCAGGTGAGATTGTGGTCAACCGCAAGACTTTTTATAAAATATTATTAATGATAGCAGTTCTTTATTCCGTGAATTATGTGCAATTCACCAAAACTACTAGAATTATAAAGTCAGTAAAGTCAACGGTGGAACCGCACTGAATTAAATTACAACCTCATTCATCTTAATTGATTTCAATTTATCAAAATAAAATTGTGGTTTATTTGATCAACAACTTTATTTTGTGGGCCAATTGGACATAATATCTGGCTATAATAATGATCATGGTTTGAACAATAAATCATAGCCTGAACGCCAAAGCGTCATTTTTATATTCATTGTTTGGTCTTTTGTAAACCAATCATACACTACCGCTCAAAAGTATTTAACCACCTAGAAAAACGTATTACAAAGTTTGAATAAATGAAAATAATTCATAGCATTATTAACTTTATTAAAAAATCGTTAAACATAAAACAATACTATTTTAAATATATCTGCATATATTGTTTTTTTATAGAAAAGCAGCTATGGTCACAAAATGCAGTTAGGTATTACAAATGGAGATCAGTACAAAGTCATAATATTTCCTATTTAACTGAGCCATTTTCTGGTACCTACGTAGTCAGCCATTTGACGTACAATTGAAGTAGATAATCGTTTCCCTTATTAGTTCAAATTGAAACTAAGGATAGACTTGCAGATCTATTGTAGGTAATTTACATTACAATGCAAGGTTTGTCTGTGAGAGGAGTGGCTATATAATAACAGCCGCACGTATCGAACATTGAGGTTAAGCAACGCTCTCCACGGTCGGTCTGTGGATGGGTGACCATCTGTAACTCGTACCGAGACTCCTCCGTGCTTTGAAAACCTCGTAACGCCGTTGGTCTCAGCTGTCATTTGAATATATTTGACAGTCGTTACGGATAGTAAGACTCAGAAGTCAATCAAGAAATCTGACACTAGCTTGCCACGGGTCATCGTATTACCCAGTTACTGGGTTGTGGAGGTCACATGGGCGAATACTGGAACTCAGCAGCATCCGGTCATACTGAAAGAAAGAAAGAAAGAAAAATGTTTATTTGTAACTCGCACAAGACACAAAAAGTAAAAAAAAGAAATAAAAGCCGACTCAAACATAATTGGGAGAAGGCTGGTCAGATTGTTTGATTCTTAAGTTTGTGTTTACGGGTACGGGTACGGGCCTCTCTCTCTGGTCTGATAATTGCAAGTACCACTAGGCCTGAGTGCGAATTCTGGTTTGGGAAAACTTCTATGGATTTTTTTCATCTGGTAGTTTTTAGTAGCTCAACTAAGGAAACCTATAGAAATAATTTTGTACAGGGCCTAAACCACCAACTCTTAAAGCAGTATTACTTGAGACGGAGCTACACGTCTTGTATAGCTCCGTCTCTTTCCCACTGGAAGTAATATTAAAGTAATACTGCTTTTAGAGTTGGTGGTTTAGGCCCTGTAAAAAATTATTTCTATAGTTTTCATTCACACTCTAGACTCCAATTATGGGATATGATTCCAGTTGGCCTACTATCAACTTTTACTTAGCCATCCAATTTCGATGCAATCCAGTTTAGATGCCTAAACTGAATCTCTAAGATTGGCGTTTGAATCGCTCACGGAGGAATGAACGAACGAAATTTGTCTGTGGTTCGCGGTGTGAGAAAGAGATGACGCTGTACAGTCGTTACTCGTTGTATAAGTCTGTCTCTTTTACTCGATTGATTTAAGCGTTTTTTGTGTGTTAAAAATAACAACAAATATATTTTAAAATAGCGCTTTTAGTGTCAAATCATATATTAATAAGCCCTTTTTAGTATTTATTAAATAATAGTACCTACTATGTACTTTAAATTTTAACTATAATGATCATTTTGAGTAGGTCTTTGACTTGAATGTACCCTGGCGATTGGGAATGTCATGCTCACTCAAAAGTCTGTCTGATGGTGGCGCGTGCGTTGGATCATTTGGCTCCCTTAAAAATGGTTGAGCCGAATGGTGCTAGCGTATGCGTAATGTTCGTGAACGGGCGCCGTCAGCTGAGACTGGTCATCCCTTGGCTGCCATGGTTTATTTTAATTATTTCTTTGAACTATTTCTTTTTACTCCGGACTCTTTTATCCTGCACGTCTTTTACATTGTTCTCACATATGTATTATTTTAATATGAATGTTGTAACCATAATTTTGTAACAAAATATTATTTTTTTAAAAGAGTGTCCGTGGAGTTTCTTGCACGTTCTTCTCCATAGAGATCTACGCCTTGGAACGTGCAAATAGCTTCATCTTTTTGACCGACCGACCTTGACAATTCAAAAGTGCCTGTAAATGGTTTAATTGAAATAAATGCTTTGACTTGACTTTGACTTTGACTTTAGTAGTAGTAGGTAATTTATATAATGCTATTAGAAATTTAAGGTTTGCTTAGTGTTGTCTTAAAAATAAATTGATTAAGTTAAGAACGCACCTCCACTCATATTTAATTTAGCAGGAGGCACCGCGCGCCGGGCGGTTCTTGTTTTATTGTTGCGATTTGTTTTGAATGTATCTATTATTGAAAAAAAAGGGTCATATTATTCCTGTGTTATACGTCTTTTTTGTCGCCGTGTTGTGTTTATTTCATTATCATTTTCCATGAATTCAAAAAGGACTAATTCGTCAGACACTACAGTAAAAATTAGTTCTAGTAATCACTTTTTTACATAACACTTAAGAAACACTAAATATTCAACTGAAATACCTTGGATTACGTATATTTTCACTATTTTTTAACAGTTATTAATAAAACGATTCACTTCACGCCAAGAAAATAGCAACTTTTTTTGGTTCGCTTACTTGGACACCTAAGCTATCTAATTTAGGTTGAAATAATATATTACCTCATGGTACGAAAAATGAACGAACGCGAACAGTTTGCGATCCAGTTGCCGACTTGATTTGGCGTCAACCTAAACTGGATCACTTTAATGACGTCGTAGTATGAAATAGCAAAGCAGTTTATTTTAGGTCGTCAATAATTTAATCGCATTAAAAGTTCATAGTAGGCCTACAGTTTGTGTGACAGTTCGATATTAACACCAATAAGTTTATTGTTTATAGAATCAGTTGCATAGCGCGACACTATACTGTTAGCTGTAGCTTCTGAGACTCCAATGAAGTCCACAACAGATTCCTACTAGCATTATAGCGTCATTAAATCGAGACGAATCAAATAATTTCCAGTTTCATAAAAAAATGTCAATGATTTAATCTTGCTCGAATAAATGAAAGATTTTAACATAATGCAATTATAAACATTTTTATCATCTTGACAGCACCTTGTCATTGTTTTATGAGTCACTATTTAAATTTCTTTATCGTTTAAACCTTTATCGGTTAATTGTACTCATTTCAGTACTATTAGACACTTCCATAAACAGTCCTGTGCATATTCTATTTTTACAAGAAAGTATTACCAACGAAACTTCGAAATAACATCAGTAAAGTAATTTCAAAATTTCGTCGGTAAAGATGGTACCATAGGAGGTATGATCAGGAAGCAAAGGGAGATTTAAAAGCTATTAAATACGTAATACGATTGGTGATAAAGGTAAACGGAAGAAGAAAACATTACAATCCACCATATCGTTATATAATGTCAATATTACGTCGCAGTCCCTGTGGCGAGCCTTCATGAATATTCATTATTATTTTAAAAGAGAAAAAATACAAAGTCTTAAAGACAACGTGAATTATATTACTCATCTTATGTGCTATGCTTACTAAGTACTTGTATGTCCTTGCTACCTATACGTGAGTACACAGTGGTAAGAACGAATGGGTAATATAAAGTATTAGAAATTATCTCAACACTGTGTCGGAAGTTACTTCGTGTATTAAGTACGAGTATTTTTTTATTATTTGCAAGCGATGAGTTAACAGGAATATTCCCAAAAAAAATTGTATTTGTTAAAGGTTTGTTCCATCAGAGATCTGTTAAATTATTAAGCGGAGCTACGAATCCATATTATACGTGTTTATCTACTTCCATGCCATAAATCCTCTATAAAAGTTTCTGAAACAGTTAGATTATTGCGAACATTCAAAACCAGTGCCATAGTAACCATAATATCATCCAAACAAGTGTTATAATGTTGTACTAAATTTCATTATGCTACTCCTTCCCTTTTTTGATACGGGATCGTAAAAGAAAAGGAATTACTTTACTCATCAAACAGCCACATTCTCACTACTCAATTCATGGCATATTTATGAATTTCAAAAAAATAACATGGTTATGCACGCGCGTTTCACTACCACAGCGCTGTAATTAAAAAAAAACTTATGGGTTAAATTCGAATTCACGTCGTATCGCCCCAATTTTGTTTGATATTAAGTCCCTGTTGCAAGAATGTATTACTTCGTTGTTTACAAAAATGAGTGATGATGACACACCAGCAGATATTTCTAATGCAGCAAAGCCAATTATTACCAGAAAAGTCTAGAAAACAACATGAAAAGGCGTACCAAGATTTCATAAATTAGAAATTCTTTTCAAATTCATGAAATCTTGGTACGCCTTTTATAGAGGATTTATATCATGGGTGTAGATAAAGTCTGGTATGCAACTGTACATAATTAGATATGAAAACACTCATGTGATACTATTATCACACTCGGCTTCGTCTCGTGTGATTAACCCACATTCGTTTTTTAATACCCTGTCTTATACAACAGTTGCATAAATAACTATTATTTCGACAACCAATGTTTTATTATTTAGCAAAGCGTTTAAAAAGTGCTATAAGATACGGTTGATTTGTAACTTAGCTTTGTTCAACCCTTTTCCACCAGAGCTACGCATTCAAAATCAAATGATCCTAAGGTCGCATTTAACTCCAGACAAGACGAGCAAGAAGATAGCAAAGGAGAAACGTGCAAAGAAGTGGAGTAGAGCGAGCTAGGAGCAGCACTTCTTCAGCAGCATACAGCTTTTAGGCAAGCGTGCTTCATCTTCGGCCACATCATCGCTTACCATCAGGTGAGATAGTGGTCAAGCGCGTGACTATCAATAAAAAAAAACACTGAAATGATGTAACTGTTTATACCATAACTGTGCCAGTATAGTCGACAAGTTGTTTACAACTATCAAAAACACCTTAAATTAATTCGCTTAAATTGTGCATTGTGCGTGTATATTTATAAAGCCAAAATGACAAATTAAACTCAATAAAAAAATAAAAAAATCAATCTACTTTTGACGGGCAGCCAACTCATATACGTTTAACAACCACGGGCTTGTACGGGATCCAGTGCCAAACCACACTGAGCTATTGCCAACTAAATGTTACGTATATTAATATTGTCACTGTGAATTGAGGATTATGAAAATTTACTTTGTCATACAAACATGAAATGAAAACACAACTGAGAAAAGAATGATATTATTATTATTTATTTGCCATAGGTCATGTACGTTGCATTTGAATAATTAAATTAAACTAGAAATCCTTAATTAAATCCTAAAATATAAAGTTCTTTCTTTACTGATGATGAGTGACTGACACAGTGACTAACAGACAACGCACAGCTGAAACTACTGGTCGTAGAAAGCTGGGCACGTAGGTTCCTTGGAGAATGTAAGGGAGCACTAAGAGAGAATTTCCAGAAATTCTTACGGGAACGGGAAAAACGAGATATGCGCGTGCGAACACTTCCAGATGAGCAAACGATAAAAAACTGATAGACTGGTAACTCGACGTCAATGTCCTAAGACTGAGCCCTGGAGCTAGACTTTTCTCATATTGACTTATTTCATTCTCGCTATCAATCTAACCGCTGCCCTTAGCTATTCTCAACAAATTAAATGGAACGAAATTTTTCGTAATAAATTACACACAAAGTTTCATTTTATACCAACTCACCTCCTGACTTTTTAGCCAACATTATCAAAACATGTCAGAGGCCCTTGAGGTTTAGAAACTCTGACACTACGGTGTGTGGGGCCTTTAGACCGTACTGCCCACAAGATACAGAAAGAAGAAGAAGCCAATACCAACGTAAGGAGCAGTTCGTTAATTTCTTTCTATATTATTGTATTGTATATTTGTATGGGATATCTATAATCCCATAGTTTAGGAGTATTACTGAAGAGTGTGAAAAGTTATTGGAGTTGATTGTTCAAGCAGGAAACTGGGTATTATGGTATCCCTTGGCAAACCTGATCTCAGATTTTCTGGCTTCTAACTATCCGTAATGATTTACTGTCAAAGATGTAAGTACAATTATTGACAGACGGGAAAAACAGTTTATCGTGCTTTCCGAGGCACGGAAGAATCTTGTTACGTACCTAATAGATATTGTATACTGTTGTATACGTTCAAATCGCACGGAAAACTCTGATACCGCGATGCAGGATTTCGTTGGTAGTTCGCTGCTGGCGGGATAGATGGCGTTGTGGTTCGTTTTGATGTATAAATTTCGCTTCATTCGTTTTTCTTGTGGCAGATACTGACGCGCATCCACGTATCGACGATCTCTGCAACAGTTGCTTACCCTTTAAGATCGACCCGTTTGGTTGATATTATTCAGACACGAGCTTAGTTATGTTATATTTTTTTTGTTATGATTGTAAGAAAAAACGCTGGTGAAAGAAATACAGAAAAAAATGTATACACAATGACTATGAAAGCGATTGCTTTCACTAGTAACTTGAAATCCTATTTATTATATTAAAAGTCCAATTCACCAGCGCCCAAATCTATCATTCATCAAATTATCTCCTTGTTCTTTATCCCACATGAATAGTTCTCCAAAGGAGAAACAAAGGGATATAAAAACCCTACTTCACCGATAACGCCTGACCAAAACAACATAGTAAGGAGATACTCTCACGCGATACATTGCTTTGCCTTAGTTTACAACCAACCTTTGATGTTACGAGTGTATTGTGTTACAAGGATCATTGTCTTGTCTTTGTTTTTCTATCTTAAAAATAAATGCAGGAACAAATGAAGCACGGGTTTTCATTGTTTGTAAATAAAAACTGAAACCTGTTTTTGTTGGCTGCGGACTAAGAAATAAATTACATTGAATTTAAAAACGTATCCGGGAGTAGACGCATGACTTGACCAAAAAGAGTTATGAATATAAATGAGGCTGGATGGAGAGGGAGGCCCAAGAAAAGATGTTTATAGTTGTGCGAGGAATTAAATAAATAAAAGGCGGTGAATGTCAGCATGATGGTTATCAGGAGAGAATAGAAGAAGAGTAAATGTTGCAATGACCCTAAGTAACATGACACAACTGCAGGAAGATGATATAACTTTTACGTATGATATCAATACTCAATTATTTGGTTATTGACAAGCAAAAGAGATCAGAATAACCAATATGTAAATTAAAGAAGTTTGTATAATTTACACATTTTATTTTGTGTATGATGATATTCATCTAAGGACGTTGTGATCCAGGCTCGCGATGACTTTTTCAAAAAAATCCGCAACCTTTGCAGGAGGCTTACGCCTAAGAAGTTTCAGGTCAATAATATTGGCAATATTGATAATAGGAAATAAAAAAACGAATGCAACAATCGTTGATATTAAATAATTAGATAGTTGTAGTGTGTGATTTTGTTTTATCTTATAAAATAATGCAATAAATTATAGGTCTGTAACATCAGATCTTTAATTCCACTTTAAAATAATACGATTTTTATTTTTATTTCAACAACTTATTGCATGTGTCATTTAATAATTTACATAAAAATGTGATAATCTTTGTGTGGTAAGAGAAACAAAACAAAGTAAAATATACGAAACAAGAACATTTCAAAAGGAACTGCTACTGCTACGGCTGCAATATTACCTGTGCCACAAAAATAAACTCACACGTAAATGCTCCAGAAAAACGGGCATATAATAATTTGTAAGTTTCTTGCGAGTTAAATAAAAGACTTAGCACAAATTACTTTAGTTTCTCTTCGTCTACCTTTGGTAGAAAAATATGGCGGCAATATAAGGTAAAAGATAAGGATGTCTACATGTTTACGTATTTAGAGGGTTTCTTTCTTTATTTAGATTAAAATATTCCATTTGGTTTCCCGTGGTGCAACGTTAGTAGGCTATTTTCTACTTTGAGTGGAAACGATTTGTCTTTCTTAATAATTAAGTTATCTGGGATCGTTTTGATCACAACTGTGTGACCAGTGGTCATGCAAGTAATAGTGTAGTGTAGTAATTCTTTGTTTTCAGAACGAGGAAAATAAATTCGTTATTTATTTATCAAGCAAGGTACATTAACAAGGTAATTTAACAACATAATTATTTTCAATTTTATAACAAAACCAAAAATCTTCAATTGACAACAATTCATATTTTTAAGTGCATTAAATTATTTCGATTAATGAAACTGGATCTATAATGACGTCATATCATGTTTTTCGGTTTTTATTATTTTTCTCCGATATTAAGCGTTCAAAAAAAAATTTAGATAAATATATTCGAATTCAGGAATGAAAAATCTGAAAACGTTATTTTTTCTTTTGGGGACTTCATTATTTTGAAATATTGTCAATAAATTCTGTGTAAATCTTATAAAAAAACAACTTTATGAAGCACATAAAAAGCCGCCAAACTGTTGCAGTTACAGCTGTTGGCAGAATTTATATAAATAATATTATGTTTGTTTAGATTTTGAATAAAAAACGAATATTAGCACAACATTGTTAATGAAAGATTGACAGATAATATTAAAATCTATTATCTATCTTATCTATTAAAAGGATTCCGTACTATTCGAATTACCCTCTATGAAAAACGGCAAAAAAATCACGTTTGTTGTATAAACTTAAATATTTATTTTATTCTGTTTTTAGTAGGTACTTGTTGTTATAGCGGCAACAGAAATACATTATCTGTGAAAATTTCAACTGTATAGCAATCACGGTTCATGAGATACAGCCTGGTTACAGACAGACAGACATACGAACAGTGGAGTCTTAGTAATAGGGTCCCGTTTTTACCCTTTGGATATCTGTATCCAAAGGGTAAAAACGGGACCCTAAGGAGGGAGGTCACCCAAATATAAGTCGAACGGCAATCTGCGGGAACATACATTTACCCCGGTATACCCCCGGTTTTTATGATAATGACACGGTCTACCAGTTTGCAAAGTTTCATACAAAAATTCTTCTAACGGACAGACAGTCGTGTTGGCAAATACTACTAAATCTAGCTTTCTAAGTGGACATTAATATTTTCCTTCAAAATATGCCCGTTTAATTTCAGAATAACATTACGAAACAAAAAAGACTGAAAAAAAAAAAATGATTTGGCACAACTACAGAATTTAATTTAAACAAAAACGCGTCGTTTAAGAAATGTCGCTGGGCCTAGCGGCTGTGCCAAATGGTTTCTTCCAGTTCAGTTTGAATGCCAGACGCTGATTCTATTGAACCTACTTAATGTTTTAACAAATAAAACATCCTTTAGGATTAAACCATTACATAAATAGACCATCTGGCTTAGGAAGTACATACAATACATGACTGACGTATAAAAATAATGCATATTTTATGTATGCATGCATAATTCAAATACTTATTTATATTTCTGCTAGACGCTTCCAAAGTTCCAACGACTAACCTGTCAACCAGTGACCTGCAAGGAGTTCACAATATGATCACTATGGTTCACCAAATAAACAAGATCCATGCAAAACAGAATGAATGAGAATGAATAGATTTTTTTTTCACTTTTTCGGCACATTTCATTTATTTATTTTTTTAAATACCATATTTGTCTTTATTTTGTTTGAAGTTTTCAATGCAAAAATGAATAAAAGATTCTACTACCCACTATAAAACTTCAAGGTATAAAGTCTATGGTAAACTAGAGCTGAACAAATTTGGCGCCCGACGTGGTCCCCGCTGTCCAGTAATTTAATTTTGCAGCAATGTATTTAAGCTGCGGTCTAGATAAATGAGAACATAAAATTGCAGTTTTATGCATTGTTCTGATATTTTTGGAGACCAACCTGAAGTTGTTTTATTTCAAAATGCTTATGAAAGTGTTATGTGGGTCAATAGAAACCAACTTTAAATACAAGATTCAAAGAAGACTTCTTGTCGGCAATTCTTTTCAGATACATAATTTTTTTCAGAATTTCGTAGCTAACGCAAATACGATGACACAGGTATTGATTCCTGCTGACTCTATTATGTATGATTTTGTTTGTATTTTATGTACCAATAAGCTTGTCTCCGATTTCGTAAGAAAGTTTAAACGCACAATAGAACGCAGACACTCAATATTTTCAAATTGATATTTATTCACATCTTCAAAAGCTACTTTTAACAGTACCCAAAAAGAAATAAATTCAATACTTTAATAAATGTGACTCATTCTTCATAAACAATATTGGCCCCATTTGGGCGCCAATATTGTTAACTCTAAGTAAATATGCTTTCGTATGAAAATTTCATGAATAACCCATTAACTGCATTTATTACAAAATATCAAATGTGTTTCGACTACATTGCATTTGTTATGAAAACTGAAGCGTAAATTTATTACTTCAGTTTTAGCTTTCATACAAATTAATGTTTGTTGTTCGAAAGTCGTTAGGTTCGTTAAATTTCTCATAACCTTATTAATAGAAATATTATTTGATTTTTTTATACACAAGTTGAGCTTACACTATCAACTAATAAAATGACTCAAAGTTATCATTCTTGATTCAATTTATGTAGCTTATGCTTCGATGTCAACATGTCAAAAATACAGTATGATACTTTAAAAATACATATGCAACTATAATTTGAGGCAGAATAGTTAATTTAGAATCCTTTACATTTAATAAGATCTAGCCTTTAAATGTGTTAATCGTTGAACTTTTAAGAGACGCTTTACTATTTCATGCGACTAATTTATTTATAAATTGGTAGAATCCACTAAATAAGTGACTTTCTTAGCTGTAACAATTTAGGTTGTAAACAAACTTAAGGCAATAAATAACAGAGCGTGGGTACCGACAAATAAAACTTAGTGGCGCCCACCTTGGGACTGCAGTAGATCTAACTAAATACTCGAAAAATTAAAAACTAAATACAGTCATAAAGATAGTTCTTTTTCAAATATGTAGGTACCTATAAAATAAAAAAGAAACTTCACCTATCCGAAACAACATTTAATTTAATTTTGGACTGTTCATAAAATTGTTAAATATCTAAAAAATGGTGGAATAAGAGTTAAAGAATCTATCAAAATATCAGTCAAGTGACTGATATGAGTTACTCGTATTGCATGAAAATATTTTTTACTGAATATTCATTTTTAAACTTAATCATGTTTATTGCTTTTGCTGTATGAAAATAAGATTTAGAATGAATTCGAAGAAATTTTAGATTGTTTTAGTAATTTAGTACCGTTGCTCCAATACTATGCCTGCAAGACAATTTGTGTCTTTTCCCAACCATGTTGGGTCTCGCTTTCAGTGATACAGCTCTAATATTTTACATATATGCGACTGAGACTCAAAGCAGACTGATTGTCTTATTGAAATAAACTCTTGTCCATTCATTCTTTTCTTACTTACTACTTTTGACGTATAGTCAAAAATGACGGCTGTTAAATGCCTATAAGACGGTAATAAACAAAACGAAGTCAAGGATTTACAAATGGCTGATCATAAAAGTATTCTAAACATAACTTTATTTACTGACTCCAGTTGTTCCGATATAAAGCTAACAAAATAGCGCAAAAAAAACCAGTAACAAAATAAAACTTTGGATCTTGTATTACGCATTATCTTCGATAAAGGCTGGGGTGAACCTATCAAATAAATGAGGTTCTCCCAAGACTCTCCTTTAAAGTAATTGGAAAGGATGTTGAGGATAATAAAATAAGTAATTCGTTTATTCGTAATGCAACAGTAACTTTTCGAATGCTTTTTTTTTAATCCTCCATAGCGTGCTTGGTGTTACAGTCACAAAGCGCTATATGGAGTTTTTTAAGATGTCTTTAGAGTGGAGGGTAATATAGGTCACCGATGAGGTTGGCCAATCAGATTAAATCCACGGCCTTATTAATGAATTAGAACGAGATGAAGAGAGATAGTCAGACAGCGATAGTGTCAGTGATAGTGTGATCGTCAGTTATAACATCACAAGCAATTAGAAAAAAACACATAGCAACCACGACCACTCTGTCAAGACCAAATTATGTTCGAATCGTGAGCGCTATCAGCACGTAAAAGGGGATCTGTTACCTCATAAGAAGCTGGTGCGATGGCTGTTGGACCCGAACCCATTGTACCACTCCCTTTTACCCAGCTGCGCACGTGGCTACAAGAACATACCCACACACAGGCAGAACGATGGTGAGCCTTGGCACCAGGCTGTAGGCAGTCCAAGGAGGTTATGCCATCCCTAAATAGGAAACTTACCAGGTGCCTTCTGCAACTGGATAGAGGCAGCCTACGAATGGTTGCGGGGACCATCACCGGACACTGCTCGCTGAACAAACATTACCACACGATAGGTATAACGGACAGTCCTCTGTGCAGAGCCTGCATGGAGGAGGAGGAAACGGTATCGCACGTGCTCCTTGAGTGTACAGGCGTTACCGAAATACGGAGGCAAACGATAGGGACACCTAATTCACTCACAGACATCCTGAACACACTGAGTGGGCTGATCTGCTTCTGGAGAGAGGTTGGCTGGTTTAATTGACGGCCGACATGGCTCACGCACAATGGTCCACAGCAGGACTAAGTGCGGAAACCATACTCGATAGATAGATAGATAGATACCTCATAAGAAGGCTCTCCCAAGAGCCTCGCTGTACAAAGGCTTACCCCAAGCATCGCCATAACGACCGGATCTATGCATTCCATATCTATTGGATTCCCATAACCTCAGCACTTTAGCAGTCTTCCTATGTTTTTCTATCTTGCCCTGTCTCACTCCTGGGAAAAGGCCTCTTTCCCCTTAAACACTCAAGATCCCGGACGTCTTCCTTCCATTTTGGACAGCACCTAACCTTTAAATTTCGCCAACTTTTTCAGAACCAGCAGTTGCTAAGAGGTTAGATTCAATCCATACAAACATAAAACATAATAAAATTGATTTACGTTACTATAAAACAAAAACTATCCCTAAATAGCTTTTACTAATATTTCCAGAGACAATTCGAGCACTATAAAACAAAAAACGGCTGTATATTGTCAGTGGACCCGCCATTTTGTGAAAATAAAGTAAAGATGGCAGCAATAAGGATGGATTACTGCCCGAGAACGTATTGTGCGAAGGAAAATGAGGGTTCTAGTTTATGTGTTAGGTAGATTTGGTTTATGATTTCTAAAATGCCAAAAAGATATTTGTCATTAGGTTGTGTTTAGTATCTTATTGCTCCAACAATTAACAAAACAGCATTTTGCAATACAAATCTGCCTAGACCTTCCATTGTAATGTAAAATAGAATACTTAGGTATTTAACGTGGTTTCACTAGCCTTTCCCTCAGCTTTGCTCCCACGGCCTCTCCCACCAAGAACCCATTCTTTTTGGTAGAAAAAGTAACTGTTTGTATTCGGATCAGTCCTTTTAGTGACCTGCTTCAAACAAAGAAAACATCAATAATTGTTTACAGAATATTAGGTACTTAAAACATTCTTTTCTGAAAATTACACGAAATTAATAGTGTTTACAATCTTTTCTGTATGATTTTTATCCAGATTTTAATTCAACCATTTTTTTTTCCGACCCAGCACAAAATGAGGTTTTCCATATCCTTCTTTTACATCCAAATTACTTTTTCTATTGTAATTTCATGCCTTTCCATTGGACACAGAACACATTACCCTAATTTAATTTTTCGATTTTTTTCCACACCGTCATTAGGTCGACCTTTTCGTCTCTTCCAACACAATTTGTTCACAATCAAAAGGGTCCATTCACTAATTATCGTCCATTGTGTGGTGACCTAAACCAACATGGTCCACTGTATATAGGTATGATAATTAAGGCCAAGAGAGTGTTAGTTTAGTACTGTCCTCGTAATTAAGTTGCTAAAGTCATTTTGTATGGTTAGGTCCGAACATGTAGATGATGTCCTTTGACGACATTTTGGAAGATCAATCGATGTTATCTTACTTCAGTAACCCGATACAAGGGTTTGCCAATTTTGTTGCATTAACACTGTTTCATCAAGATCTTTGATTCGATCTTACAGGGGTGTGGTCAGTCAATGTACAAGGACGAGGAAACTAATCTTAAGAGATCACGCCTGTATTCGCCAAAGGATTGGGCAGAGGTGAACATACTCATGGCACACCCATTTGCCATTAATGTTTAAAGTTTCATGTCATGGGACGAGTTTATTGCCATAATCACAAATTCAGAGCCCTTGCTACTGGAGGACCTCATGCTCAGCTTTTGGACTCCAGATCAAAGAGATTACCAAACTTTTATAATAAGACAGCAGAATAATATAATAGTAATAATTAACAGCTCAGAAGCAATCGTAATAACTATAAACTTTTGGACTTTGCAATCGTTTTCGCTGGTAAAAATTTCACTTTGTCTAGAGTGCAGGGGTGCTATAAAGGCTTTTTTAAATAAACCATTCACGCATGTAATTTCATTTCAAGTACATCAAGTACAAAACACACTGCTTTAAAGAAACTCGCGCGAAATCTTCTTCACAAAATGGAACAGAAAAGTTTGTACAAATATTGGACTAACTCCTCATTGAGACAAATTGCTAGAAAGTACAGTCGAGAGCTACGTCAATAACGGATACGAACAATAGAATGTTACAGGGTGGCCAAGACGCAAGAATACATCGTTTATTCGCCACCATTCTGATATGGCGTCATTTTTTTGTCCATTTTCAATATTGAATTTGAATGCAGCAAATGTTTTGGACAGTTTATAAGACCATAACCACCGCAATGCCTCAAGTCATGCTATTAAGTTCATTAAATCATAGATGGATACAATCTACTCTATTATAAAACAAAAATAGTTAAGGTTGATTAAAAATGGCCCATTTAGTAACAAATCAATACGAGTAAGGAATACCTTGTTGAGAGAGGATTTCGCGACTACTCGGCTTTCGTTCTGTGGGGTTATTTTAACCGCTGCGGCCCCGACATGTGAAAATTCCCAAAAAAAAAAAATCTTAAGTAATAGGTAAATAAACATTAAATTCGCGATTAATTCGTGACACACCGGTGTGTCGAGGTCAGTCTTTTAAATATTAAAAATATATTATTAGAATAATTGGGACTTGTTGCTATTTGGTGTAAAGTAGGTATGATGCACAACGATTGCAATTTATGTAGAAAAATATGTAGAGCAGCAGATTTTAGTCGCCAAAAAAGACTGAATTAATTGAACCGAATGAAAAAGTGTAAATGCTAATTTTCGTTTGTATTAAAAATATTAAAAAGTTGTATGCAGTAAATCCGAGGTGGCTACCCTAGGCAAGCTATTTTAAAATGAAGCGAGCATTTTTCTTACAAATTTTCGACGATTTTTAACCAGTTTCAACAATTCGTTAGTAGAAATGATTGCGAAATTCCTGGCTCCTATTTGAAAGTTGGAGCGTATTCTGGCTTTGTAAAAGTAGTGTGCGGTAGTTTTGAAAAAGACAAGATCAAGACCATAGATCAAGATAGTCGATCAGTCTTACACAATGTGCCTTTATTATTACGATTTTCATTTTCATTTCCTTTCATAAAGTACATCAAAAGATTCTTTATTTTTTAAGAGCCTTTACACGGTACGGCTTTTCATACAAACTTTCAATAATGTTTTCTGATAACTATTTAGACCTAGATATCTAGCGTATGCATACCAAGTTTTTTTTAAATCAGTTCATTAATTTTGAAAAATAAGGATTTGAAAGTTTGTATGAAAAGCCGTACCACGTAAAGGCTCTTAATATTTAAACGGTTGCACGAGTTAGTTCATTATTTTATCAATGATGATTAAACTTTTAGTCTGAATCAGTAGTATTTATTCAGTCGCTCTTTAAGTTGATTTTTAGGTTGAAAAGGCTAATAAAATAAAACTAAGAAACGATAAACATTTTTTACATGGCAAGAAAAGAACGAGTAGTCTTCGTTTCCAGGGTATTCGTTTATATCACCATCAGTTGTGTGGTTATTCTAGATGGTACTAGGGCACTGCACTGTGGTTTGATATCAGATGAGTCTGACCCCACTTTGCAATGAGATTATAAACTGTATGATGCATGTCAGTTCAAGGGCTCAAGAGCCGGAAGAGCTTTCTTCGTTGCACAGAGCCAATCCCTTACGGTCCACCAAGTGCGAGAACCAAGCTGTGGATAAAACATCATCCACCACCACCCGACTACTTGCAACCCCAGGAACATCTGCTACCTGGACGTTATCTGCAGTGGCCTGTATGGAAGCTCTGAATCGGTTGCGCGCCCAGGTGGGCCGCTGCAGACATAACCTGGGAAAATGGAGTTTTAGTG
Organism: Melanchra persicariae; assembly: GCA_947386135.1. NCBI lineage: Eukaryota > Metazoa > Arthropoda > Insecta > Lepidoptera > Noctuidae > Melanchra > Melanchra persicariae. The sequence continues at coordinate 15,106,187 of OX376645.1, read as the reverse complement.
AGTGCGGAGCCACACGTTGGACTGCCCCAAGTGTCCTTGCACCTGTACTATGGGGGATCTGATGCCACCAACGCTGCAATTGCCGTGGCTACCCAGGTACTGGGCCCAAAAATCTAAGAAGTTAACTATCGACTCAAAAAGAAGAAGAAGTTCTGTGATAATAAACACTTTTTAATCGACTTCCAAAAAAGGAGGAGGTTCTCAATTCGACTGTTTTTTTTTTTGTATGTTTGTTCGAGGAAGATACTCTTCCAAATCAAAAAAAAATCATCAAAATCGGTTGACAATTGGCGAAACGATATTTTCGCCAATTGTCAACCGATTTTGATAATTTTTTTTCAGGTTCGGAAGAGTATCTTCCTGGACTGGTCCCATTTCAATTTGGTGAAGATCTAATGAAGAACTTCGGAGGTAACGGAACTCTTCAATAAATGATAGCAAACCTGTCGGGATTGCTGAAATCGCATGTCTGTTTATTGTTTACACCAGTTTATAACATATCATCACGCCAGTACGCTTTGAAGGCGTACGCGGATGTGTCAAAGTCAAAGTCAAAGTCAAAGCATTTATTTCAATTAAACCATTTACAGGCACTTTTGAATTGTCAAGGTCGGTCGGTCAAAAAGATGAAGCTGATTTGCACGTTCCAAGGCGTAGATCTCTATGGAGAAGAACGTGCAAGAAACTCCACGGACACTCTTTTAAAAAAATAATATTTTATTACAAAATTATGGTTACATCATTCATATTAAAATAATACATATGTGTGTACAATTCAACCATGGTTTTGGGGTTGTCTATAATTCAGGAATAACTTTATTGTTTATGAACCGACCTTAATGATTCTTTTTGCGTTGGGTTTAGTTAAAGCTAACCACTTTTATTTTTCTGTTCTTACCAATTGATATTTTATAGTTTTATATAAAGTAGAAGCATTTTTTATTTTGGAATCCTGTAAATGTGGAGGACCATGGAGCCTTTCATGTTAATATATAGTTTCCTTGTTTGACATGAATGAGCAGGGGCAGTTGAGGGTTTGTCATGCTCACTCGAATGTCTCGCTGATGGTGGCGCGTGTATCGGATCATTCGGTTCCCTTCAAAATGGTCGAGCTGAATGGTGCTGATGCACGCGTCATGTTCGTGAACGGGCGCCATCAGTGGAGACTGGTCATCTCTTAGCTGTCGCTGGCTTATTTCAATAGTTTATTTGATTCTTAGAATTCTTTTTTTTCTCTTTCTTTACATTGTTCTCACATGTAGAAGCAACAAAGATAATGTAACCAGGATTATTGTAAATCATAAAATGGTTTAAGAGTGTCCGTGGAGTTTCTTGCACGTTCTTCTCCATAGAGATCTACGCTTTGGAACGTGCAAATAGCTTCATGTTTTTGACTGACTGACTCTGACAATTCAAAAGTACCTGTAAGTGGTTTATTTGAAATAAATGCTTTGACTTTGACTTTGACTTTGACTAAAAAGTGAAAAATAAAAAAACTTTTTTACAAAAAAAAAACAACCGACTTCAAAACAAAAAACACTACAAAGTATAAAATTACTGTAATTTCGGAAGTCGGTGTCAAATAACGAAGAAGCAACCAAAAACACCGACTTCCGAAATTGTAGTTATTTTATACTTTGTAGTGTTTTTTGTTTTGAATTCGGTTGTTTTTTTTGTAAAAAGTTTTTTCTGTCTAATTGTTTGTGAGTGCGCAACCAATTTGGTGTTTTTAAGTTTGGGTATACGTTACACGGGTAAAAGTAAATTTATGCCTCCCTAGCCATATTCAAGACCTTAGTATGAATAAGTTCAAATTATTTATAAAACGTAAACTATGGCATAAAGCTTTTTACACAATTAAAGACTATCTTGAAGACAAACAGGTTTGGGATTCAGCTGCTTCAATGATGAACATGGCCTAATGTTACATACCTTTTTAATTTTTAGAGCTTTTTAAGCTATGCTGTATACTTTTCTTTCATTTCGTTGGTAAATTTTGACATGAATGTTTACTTTGTAAAGTAATATACATATTTTTTTTTTCAATTTATTATGTTTGACATGAATACTTACTTTGTAAAGTATTTTACTTTTTTTTTATTATTATTTAACTCATTTTGTGAATATGGGGACTATGTGGGTTATTTTCTTCTTATTTATCTCTTCTTTGAAATACTTCTTCTTCTTTGAAGTATTTTTAACGAGGTCTGGCAGTTTGAGTTCTTAAATTCGGCCTACACAAATGTCCTTTCTTTGACATGTTCGTCGGTTCGTTGAGCTCCTTTTTGGTTCTAAGTTGAGCTACTCGACTACTGACCAAAGCTTGCACGGACTGGACGGATCCACTCTAATCTGTGTGGTTCTTTCCTCAAAAGACCATTTCAGATACTGATCTGCATGATCCTCATATCGTATTGTGAATGTGGGGACCATGCTGATCGCTATGATAGGGGTTCATTTCATGTTAGTCAACAATGTCTGGCAGTTTGAGATTTTTTTATGCGGCCTACCCAAATGTCCTTACTTTGGTATTGTTCGTCAAATCGTTGAGCTCCTTAAAGTTCTAAGTTTGAGCTCCATAATAACTGACAAATGCTTGCACTGTCTGGACAGGTCCACTCAAATCTGTGTGGCACTTTCCTCAAAAGGCCACCTCAGACATTAACCTACATGGTTCTCGTATGATTTGACCAGTACAATTTGTATGGACTTCAAAAGAGACTGTGACCTCTGAGTTTGTTTCGGTGTTTCTTCTCAGGGTAGTCAGCTAGGAAACACCGGCCTCATCTAGCTTAAAATGACCAAAAAATATTGACGTGTAAAAGTGTTATGTTTAACCTACTTACAAAATAAATATCATTTATCATTTATAATGTAGCAAAATTAATTTCAATGCATAGACCAATCTGACACCACCACAATGCCAGTCCATTGCAGGTACATTTTGTACGACTACTTGCCTATTTTTCTAGCAAATCCTAGGTCATTTATATTTGCGATTGTACCTAACCGCCGCGGGTTTACGTTGAAAAATGATACTTTGGAATTAACTTTTCTGAAAGAATTTTGCGTGGGCTTATTTTCAAGTGGAACTGGGGGAAGTCGCCAATTTGTGTGCTAAGCGTAATAAATGGTAATATTTTGCCGTTTAGGTTTAAGTGATTAATTAAGTAGCCGTAACAAGTTTTAAGGTAGGTTTGGTTTTGTACACAGGTGGACTGCTGGAGACAGCATTGACTTTCGATACAATCCAAACGTGTACGTGTTAGTGTCAACCTATTTGGTCTGTGGTTAGTGTCACCGTTTGATAGAAGTTGTTTGTTAGAAATTTGACTGAACTTTTTTCTTTACATTTCTCAAAATCTAGAGAGAATTCCAAAAAATATAGGCGATGTTATAAAAATAATGTTTAAAATTCTAGAAAAATTACTGAGTTGTGAAAATTTAAAATCTGTCATAAACAGAATCAGCACTAATTGCGTGTGACGTCACTGTAATAAATTTGTGCCATCCAGTACAAACCTTATTTTATGTCACATTTTTCATACAAACGCTCGTACGTGACTATGTGCTTGTAACATAATTATCTATCTTTAATGTTTTTGAACTAATATGTATCTTGTGCACTACATCTAGGTTTCTATGAAAACATAAAATCAAAATTTGGAGTAACAAATTCAGTATAAGCCTACAAAAATCTGCGTTTTACACAAATTTTACCTGAACTTTGGCCGTCAATAATGTACTCATATATAGAAAAGTAAAGAAAACATCTTGATAGAAACCTTGCACATGTAATGGAGATTTTAAATGAATAATATTTATTTCACAAACTTTTAAGGCTGATTCAAAAACACGTATTTCTTGGAACTAGTTTTTGAAATTTTCGATCACTATTTTTCGTTCAATGTTATCGCGTTCTCACTTTATTGTTAGTCAACCACATTGCGCTGGATGAGACAACAAGCGTTTCGGCCACGCTCGCGTTGTGGATAGACGGAACGCGAAGGGCCCTCTTAAGAGCGGCCAACCCGTTATACTTTTCATACAAACACTCGTACGTGATTACGCCGTTGTGACACATCTATCTGTGAATTTTTTGAAGTAATAGGTATCTTTTGCACAATATCTAGGTTTCTATGAAAGCAAGAAATAAAAATTTGGAGAAACAAATTCAGTATAAGCCTCCAAAAATCTGCATTTTGCACAAATTTCACCTGAACTTTGGCTGTTCATAACGTACTCATAAATTGTAAAAGTAAAAAAACATCTTGATAGAAACCTTGCACATGTAATTGAGATTCTAAATAAATAATATTTATTACACAAACTTGTAAGGCTCATTCAAAAACACGTATTTCCTGGAACTAGTTTTATGAAATTTTTGAACACTATCTTCGTTCAATGTAATCGCGTTCTCACTTTCTTGTTAGTCAAACACATTGCGCTTGATGAAACAACAAGCTTTTCAACCTAGCTCGCGTTGACGATAGACGAACCGGGAAGGGCCCTCTTAAGGCTCTGTGTGTTTGAACTAAAGTGATTCGGATGTAAAGTGGAATTCTTCTCTGTCAACCGCCACGCTATCATACAATCCCATTTCTATTATATCCTTCCTCACACAACCATACTATAATCATACCTCATCATTTCTTTGGCCTTCCAATTCCTCTTTATCCATGGACATTTAAATTCATAACTTCTAAACTCTCACAAAGTAAGGTAAATTTTGAATCTAGCAAGTTGTGTGCCCAATGGAATTTTTCATCTATCGGTAAAAACACAAGAAACGGGTTTTTTTTTCAAATTATTTCTGAGCGCTCACTTTTATTATTTAATATTAGAAACTCTTGCACAAAATTATATATGCTTTTTAAAATTACTGAATGGATTTAATAATTCCGGAAAATAGTTTAACCAAATTTATTACCTACTAAAGCTGAGGCAGATAATAACAGCCACATGGATCGTTCTTTAAGGTTAAGCTACGTTTGCTAAGGTCAGTCTGTGGAGGAAGATCAGCGATATGTGTGGTAGTAAAGAATATAGAATTATCTGCTTAGAATATTGTTTGCAGCGATTTCAAAAGTATAATATTTGTAAGAAATTCTGCTTACTTTACCTGCCATGATTTACATCCTACAGTGAAGTGTTTCTGAAATATATAGAAAATTATAGCTAGTAGAGAAGCACGTAGCTAAATTATAAGAGCCACACGGATCGATCTTCAAGGTTAAGCAACGCTTGCCGAGGTTGGTCTGTGGATGCGTGAACCATACTCTTCCGTGCCTCGGAAAGCACGTTAAGCCGTTGGCTGTCATTTGTAGATCTTGAGCAGTCGTTACGGATTGTCAGAAGCCAGCAAAACTGACACTAGTCTTGCCAAAAAGAATATTGTTTTCCAGCTACAGGGTTGTGAAGGGCAGATAGGCAGTTGCTCACGTTAAATACTGGTATTCAGCCGAATACAGGTTAGACTGGAAGCCGACCCCAATATACAACTTATAACAAAATAAACGCAATACTTTTTAAGGACTCATTGCACTCATCATTATGAACAATAGTAAAAGTAAAAAAAAAGTAAAGTAAGTGTATAAGTCAACGAAATGTACTGAAGACCTGATGGTCTTCAGTACATTTCGTTGACTTATGCGGTCAATGTATGGGGCAGTCGATTTTTTTTCGCGAAATCAGTGTCGGTCCTATAGTGAAAGTTGTAATCAAAATAATAACAATAATAATAACTCTGTTTCAGGACCTGGAACCGACTGTCACCGTCTCGGCCCAACGATTGTCGGATCAAGTGCGAGTCATCCAACGTAGTCACAAGTTGGACGATGCCGCGCTTGATAGGCTGCGCGCAGAGGTACTGAACAACCTTATCGTCTCGACCCCGACACAGACCGCGGTACAGGCGCCAGCCAGTGGCGCAATCACACCGTGGCCTAATAATGATAGTGATGGGGTAGATAATAGGGTTGTCACGGTAAGTAGCCAGTGCAATGATCGACTGAGGAGCGCGCTGGAGGATGCGCTTCACGAGTATAGATCAACTCCAACCGAACTTAGGCCCCGATTACCACGGTTACCTATGCACAAAAAGAATAGGGCGCTGGTGTGGCCTTGGACTCGCTGCTTCAGAATATCTTCGAAAGCAGCGAGAATCTCGTTGATACGCACTCAATCCTGTAGGTAGTTAACTAAAGGTAAACAAAAAAAACCACGTGACTTAGTGAACCGACTAAACGTAATACCAGTCTATTCAGTAGTCATGATACGTTACAGTTGTACTCTTCAATTTAGCAACGTTATTATTCGTTAATAACGTAACTACTCGGATGGAGTACAGTTTTCCCTTGAGAAAAAAAAAAAAACTGAAAATGCGTTGTCGCATTGCCACGCCTGTCTGGGGGCGATTTAACACTTTGACCATTATGGAAATGGAACCTTTAACCTTGCCACTACACTATCACAACAAAGCTAATATTACGTTTTATCTAGTACCTACATGCAACTAATCAAAATCTAATATTCTCGGCAACCGATGCATATTTTATATCAAAGTTATTCGATAAATTCCTAACTTAGAAATATTATGTAAATATGTCTCAAGATGTCAAATAAAGAATTTCATCATATTGCTGTTATTGAACGATGAAATTCATACCTGCTTTAGACAGAGATACTTTAGGTATTTTCCCACCTACAAGGTATAACAGAATCATCGTAATACGTATTAAGGAGTCAGTGTACTCATTATTTATTACTTAAATATAACTGCGGATGAGTTGATACGTGGTCTCTACCATCATAAAGGAATACATGACGGCGCGCAGCTAAATTAAAAGTAAATCCAAGATTTAAGATGAGAGACTGATTGTGTTATTTGGTTGAATAGTAATTATTGTTAAATTCAAAATTAAAATGATTATTTATTTCAATTGGTCGAATATAAATGGCGATTTATAAAATATGAGCGGGTAACCCCGAATAGGGTAGCAAGTTCGCGTCTACGCCGTGACAGCTGGCATTCTTTTGACAGACAGCGTACGAAGTGCACGCGTGCTAACCTATTGGCTCATAATAGTCATAATCTAGTTTCATCTTGTGTTTTACCGTATATTTTGTTTACAAATGTAATCGAATAAAACGAGTGACTGTTATGAATCACAAACGTGCTATTATTTCAACGTTTCTTCTATAACACGCCCATGATGGATGACTATCACAAAGACCGCTCCGCTGCCCATCCCGATACTCCGTTATACATATGAACTTCAAGTCCCCAGGAAGCAAAGGACTCTATACACCCACCTCTCATCGCTCTGGAACATACGATTCTGCAAGTATCGGTCAACCCGCCGCTTATACCGCCGAATACGGTTTGCCCATGCACAAACTTTCTGCTTCAGGAAGTCGATGCGCTCTGTGACACGGGACGTGTATTTCCGTGGGTTGATTCCAGTCCCCGAAAACGCCCGCCTCACAAAGCGCATCACACGTGGCCGGGTATTGCCCTCTCTGAAGCAGTATAGTTTGCCGATAAGTGCCCTACGCCGCTCGATCATGCACTGCCAGGCTGGTACAGCAGGTTTTGGTCGTATCGCCTCGTCACAATTTGGAAACTTGACGTTTGCTATACGACATGCCGCAACAGCCCCGCAATACAGGATTGAGTGCGTATCAACGAGATTCTCGCTGCTTTCGAAGATATTCTGAAGCAGCGAGTCCAAGGCCACACCAGCGCCCTATTCTTTTTGTGCATAGGTAACCGTGGTAATCGGGGCCTAAGTTCGGTTGGAGTTGATCTATACTCGTGAAGCGCATCCTCCAGCGCGCTCCTCAGTCGATCATTGCACTGGCTACTTACCGTGACAACCCTATTATCTACCCCATCACTATCATTATTAGGCCACGGTGTGATTGCGCCACTGGCTGGCGCCTGTACCGCGGTCTGTGTCGGGGTCGAGACGATAAGGTTGTTCAGTACCTCTGCGCGCAGCCTATCAAGCGCGGCATCGTCCAACTTGTGACTACGTTGGATGACTCGCACTTGATCCGACAATCGTTGGGCCGAGACGGTGACAGTCGGTTCCAGGTCCTGAAACAGAGTTATTATTATTGTTATTATTTTGATTACAACTTTCACTATAGGACCGACACTGATTTCGCGAAAAAAAATCGACTGCCCCATACATTGACCGCATAAGTCAACGAAATGTACTGAAGACCATCAGGTCTTCAGTACATTTCGTTGACTTATACACTTACTTTACTTTTTTTTTACTTTTACTATTGTTCATAATGATGAGTGCAATGAGTCCTTAAAAAGTATTGCGTTTATTTTGTTATAAGTTGTATATTGGGGTCGGCTTCCAGTCTAACCTGTATTCGGCTGAATACCAGTATTTAACGTGAGCAACTGCCTATCTGCCCTTCACAACCCTGTAGCTGGAAAACAATATTCTTTTTGGCAAGACTAGTGTCAGTTTTGCTGGCTTCTGACAATCCGTAACGACTGCTCAAGATCTACAAATGACAGCCAACGGCTTAACGTGCTTTCCGAGGCACGGAAGAGTATGGTTCACGCATCCACAGACCAACCTCGGCAAGCGTTGCTTAACCTTGAAGATCGATCCGTGTGGCTCTTATAATTTAGCTACGTGCTTCTCTACTAGCTATAATTTTCTATATATTTCAGAAACACTTCACTGTAGGATGTAAATCATGGCAGGTAAAGTAAGCAGAATTTCTTACAAATATTATACTTTTGAAATCGCTGCAAACAATATTCTAAGCAGATAATTCTATATTCTTTACTACCACACATATCGCTGATCTTCCTCCACAGACTGACCTTAGCAAACGTAGCTTAACCTTAAAGAACGATCCATGTGGCTGTTATTATCTGCCTCAGCTTTAGTAGGTAATAAATTTGGTTAAACTATTTTCCGGAATTATTAAATCCATTCAGTAATTTTAAAAAGCATATATAATTTTGTGCAAGAGTTTCTAATATTAAATAATAAAAGTGAGCGCTCAGAAATAATTTGAAAAAAAAACCCGTTTCTTGTGTTTTTACCGATAGATGAAAAATTCCATTGGGCACACAACTTGCTAGATTCAAAATTTACCTTACTTTGTGAGAGTTTAGAAGTTATGAATTTAAATGTCCATGGATAAAGAGGAATTGGAAGGCCAAAGAAATGATGAGGTATGATTATAGTATGGTTGTGTGAGGAAGGATATAATAGAAATGGGATTGTATGATAGCGTGGCGGTTGACAGAGAAGAATTCCACTTTACATCCGAATCACTTTAGTTCAAACACACAGAGCCTTAAGAGGGCCCTTCCCGGTTCGTCTATCGTCAACGCGAGCTAGGTTGAAAAGCTTGTTGTTTCATCAAGCGCAATGTGTTTGACTAACAAGAAAGTGAGAACGCGATTACATTGAACGAAGATAGTGTTCAAAAATTTCATAAAACTAGTTCCAGGAAATACGTGTTTTTGAATGAGCCTTACAAGTTTGTGTAATAAATATTATTTATTTAGAATCTCAATTACATGTGCAAGGTTTCTATCAAGATGTTTTTTTACTTTTACAATTTATGAGTACGTTATGAACAGCCAAAGTTCAGGTGAAATTTGTGCAAAATGCAGATTTTTGGAGGCTTATACTGAATTTGTTTCTCCAAATTTTTATTTCTTGCTTTCATAGAAACCTAGATATTGTGCAAAAGATACCTATTACTTCAAAAAATTCACAGATAGATGTGTCACAACGGCGTAATCACGTACGAGTGTTTGTATGAAAAGTATAACGGGTTGGCCGCTCTTAAGAGGGCCCTTCGCGTTCCGTCTATCCACAACGCGAGCGTGGCCGAAACGCTTGTTGTCTCATCCAGCGCAATGTGGTTGACTAACAATAAAGTGAGAACGCGATAACATTGAACGAAAAATAGTGATCGAAAATTTCAAAAACTAGTTCCAAGAAATACGTGTTTTTGAATCAGCCTTAAAAGTTTGTGAAATAAATATTATTCATTTAAAATCTCCATTACATGTGCAAGGTTTCTATCAAGATGTTTTCTTTACTTTTCTATATATGAGTACATTATTGACGGCCAAAGTTCAGGTAAAATTTGTGTAAAACGCAGATTTTTGTAGGCTTATACTGAATTTGTTACTCCAAATTTTGATTTTATGTTTTCATAGAAACCTAGATGTAGTGCACAAGATACATATTAGTTCAAAAACATTAAAGATAGATAATTATGTTACAAGCACATAGTCACGTACGAGCGTTTGTATGAAAAGTATGACGGGTTGGCCGCTCTTAAGAGCCAGTATCAAGTTAAGTGTCAATAGCAATTGCACCAATTGGGCGCCAATATAATTGAACGTCAAAAGCCTCCGGGCTCAAGCTTTGCTTTCTCATAACATAGTCCACATATTCGCGACTGTTAGTAACGTTTGCTTTGACCGCAATTTCACACAAACTGCCAATAACGACATTGTGGCAGCTCATATTACAGCTATACGTATGCAAACTGTTGCAAATTAGTTATAGGTATTTTACAGTCCATGAAAATAAACGTACGTGAACGCAAGTAACTTATATCTATGTATAGTGTATTTTGGGTGTTACAATATAAGATATCCTGGGTTTGATTTCACGATCCGGCTTCGTGTTTATGGTTATTTCTAGCTGCAATGTCTCAGTAGTGGCCTGGACCTAAACCACCAACTCTTAAAGCAGTATTACTTTAATATTACTTCCAGTGGAAAAGAGACGGAGCTATATGTCCTGTATAGCTCCGTCTCTTTCCCACTGGAAGTAATACTGCTTTAAGAGTTAGTAGTTAGGCCCCTGGAGCCTAAATTGTGCTCAGTTAATGAAGTAAGATGGCTTCCGACTGGATAGTCTTCCCACTATCCAGTCGGAAGCCATCTTACTTCATTAACTTCATGCTTCATGCTTTACGCGTGTAAAGACGAAGTTTGAAGATCTACAAATAAGCGCCGGAAACAACGGTTAAACGTGCTTTTCAAAGCTCGAAAGAGCTTTCTATGGGACCTTTTTCACCTAGAAAGACCAAGGCCGTCAATTTGACCGCACGGCGATTTCATTCTCAAATATTTTACAAACTATATTTTTTTTTCTTTTCATATTTTATGACTTTTCCTAATTTGCTATTGTAAGGATAAATCTATATAAAAAAATATTTAACTATATGTCGTATATGAGATTCCTTTACAAATACCTACTAAGACCGCACACCGTCAATGTGACGGCATATAAAGGCAGCGATAAGAATAGTAAACAACGATTTCTTTAAACTAATGAAGGTACTTTTGTTTATATATCTGTTGAATTCTGAGTAAGAAAAAACTGCCTGAGACAATTGAATTTTATAATGAAACAAAATTTGGGATAGACTTTATCGATCAAATGGCACGCAAGTACACTGTAAGAGCTGGAAGTCTGAGATGGCCTGTTCACGTTTTTGACAATATTCTTGATTTAGCAGCTATAAGCTCGTGGATTCTATACCAAAAAGTCACAGGGATAAAAATTTCTCGGCATGATTTTATCCTTCAACTAGTGAGCGATCTACGTACAGAGTGTGTGAAAAAACTTCTTCAACTTCTTCAACTGTGACTCAAAGACAACAAACTAATACTGAAACAAGTGAACGATGTACTACAAACAATAAGAGGCGGCAATGTCAAGTAAATCATAACTGTTAAAAAAATAAAATGTGTGAAAACTGCACAATCTGTAAAAAGCCGTTTGTGGAAAATGAATAAAAGATTTATAAAAAACTATTACTTGTTACTTAATGTTACTCAGTTTAAGTGCTAAAATTGTTTATCTTATATATAAAAATTAATTGATATTATTTTTATTTTATTTTAATGCAATATATGACTGAATTTCTAGTACCGTCAAATTGACCGCTGCGGTCTTTGAAGGTATAGTATGATGCCCGGCCCTTCTAGTGTTAAAAGAAGAATTTTTCAAATCGGTTCATAAACGACGAAGTTTTGAGGTAAAATCATTTAAAAAAACACAACCGAATTGAGACCCTCCGCCTTTTTTTTAAGGTGGTTAAAAACTTTTTCACAAAAAAAGAGAGTCAATCAGCTGACGCGTTCAGCATCAAATTGATGAATGGAGATACCGTGAAAGTAAATGCCAAAAACGAAGAATCGTACAGAGCAATTTCAAAAGCCCTTTCAGATAACAATTGCCTTTGGCACTCATATATGAAAACAAGCAAGAGAGGCCAATAAGAGTTATGGCAAAAAAAATGCATTCCACATGCATCCCGGAAAGAGTAGTCGAAGACTTGCGCAGCAAAGGCTACAAGATTCTAGAAGCAGTCAACAAATTGAGTTGGAAAACCAAAGAGCCACTCAATATGTTCATGCTGACATTCTCAAATGATGAGGAAACTAATAAAATATTCAACATTAAACACATATTAGGATGTAACGTGGAGATACAACCGTTAAAATCCACAAAACTAGTACCTCAGTGCAAAAGATGCCAGGCATACGGCCATACGCAAAAGTACTGCTCCAAAGAACCGAGGTGCGTAAAATGCACAGGTAAACATCTCACCAAGGATTGCAGAAAACCAAAAGAAGAGAAGCCAAAATGCGTTCACTGCGGAGCCCCACATCCGGCTAACTACAGGGGATGTATTGTAGCCAAGGAAATACAACAGATACGATTGAAAAAATCGAAAAAAAATAATATGAACCCTCAACAAAGTGCACCTACCGGAAGAGGTGAAGACAGCCAGTTCAAACCAAGTCAAAGCACGATGCAAACTACGAGTAAAAACATCTCATACGCTCAAGTAACTACAAGAGGCATAGCGAAAGCGCCTTTGGCTGATATGTACAGCAACAAAAAGTTGGATGAAATCTTAAAGTTAATGTCATCATTCGACGAAAGATTAAAAAAAATTGAAAATAGCAACAAAACTGCTCCTTCTAAAACAAAAAAATGAATAATACACTTAAACTTATGGCGTGGAACTCAAATGGGTTACAAAAACATCAGAATGAGTTACAAGTAGTTTTAAAAATAGAGAAAATTGATGTGTGCCTGATATCAGAAACGCACTTCACAAAGCAATGTCATATAAAGTTTAAAGGATACAAAATATACCATGCACTACACCCAAACAATACTGCAAGAGGCGGAAGTGCCGTTATTGTTAAAGAAAACCTGCAGCACTACGAAGTGTTTAAATACGAAGAGAGAGATATTCAAGCAGTGGCAATTTGTCTACAAACCAAAAAATACCCCTTAACAGTGTGTGCCATCTACTGTCCACCACGTTACATGATAAAAAAAGACCACTATATGTGTTTTCTAGCCCACCTTGGTAATAGATTTATCTTAGGAGGTGACTTCAATGCTAAAAATACGTATTGGGGTTCCAGACTCACTACTACTAAAGGCAAAGAACTACTGAGTGCCATAAAAGAGCTAAAATGTGACGTTATATCTACTGGAAAGCCCACATATTGGCCAACAGATCCAAATAAAATACCGGACTTAATCGATTTTTTCGTAACCAAGGGTCTATCAACTAGTTATACTAAGTCGGAACAAAGTTATGACCTGAACTCAGATCACTCTGCAATTTACTTAGAAATTAGCGAGAGTACTTTAAACAAAGAAAACAGTCTCACTCTTGTCAATAAGTGTACGGACTGGGAGAGCTTTAAGGCCAGATTGAATGATCAAATAGACCTTAAAGCTCCATTAAAAACCCCCGAACATCTAAATATCGAAGTTGAAAAGTTTATAACGCACATCCAGCAAGCAGCGTGGGAAAATACACCTGACTTCAACAAAAAGACGAAGGGAAATATTTACCCCCTCAGAATCAAGCAGCTCATAATGGAGAAAAGAAGACAGAGAAAAACGTGGCATCAATCTAGGTGTCCAGATGACAAACGAAAACTAAACAAACTTACAAAAAAAGTAAGAAGATTAATCCAGGACTATAAAGATGACTCAACCAAAACCTACCTGCTGAAACTAAGTAACGACCGAAGGACAGACTACTCCCTTTGGAAGGCTACTAAGCATCTAAAGAGGCCGATAGCCCAAATCCCTCCCATCAAATGTGAAAACGGACAATGGGCACTTACTAATGAGCAAAAAGCTGTGAGATTTGCAGAGCACCTAGAAAATATATTTCAACCAAACGAGGGTGATATAATTGAAGACCGCACCCTGAGTAATATAGTGATGCCAGATCATGTAGAAGCGATCAAACTAGTAACACCGAAAGAAGTCTTACAAGAAATAAAACATAAAATAAGCCCACGAAAATCACCAGGTTATGATTTAATAACAGGGGAAATTCTTCATAACTTACCAAGAAAGGGTCTGGTTAAGTTAACAACACGTATTAATGCCGCACTGAGGCTTAAATATGTACCAGACTTATGGAAAGTTGCTGAAGTAATAATGATAGCAAAGCCTGGGAAACCGGCTCACGAAACGACATCATATAGACCGATTTCTCTGCTACCAATTATGTCAAAGCTGTTTGAAAAGCTGCTACTCAAACGGCTTAAACCAATAATAGAAAACAGGAACATTATCCCAGAGCACCAGTTTGGTTTTCGAGAACAACACTCAAAGATTGACCAAGTGCACAGAATCACAAACGTAATAGAAAACGCGTTAGAAAACAAAAAAGTTTGTTCTACTGTTTTTCTAGACGTAGCTCAAGCGTTTGACAAAGTATGGCATGAAGGTCTTATACATAAACTGAAGAAACTCCTACCAAAACAGTTTGCAGATATATTAGAATCCTACATTCTAAACAGAGTATTCAGAATAAGACAAGAAGACGCTTATTCAGAACTAAAACAAATAAAAGCTGGCGTACCGCAAGGAAGTGTGTTAGGTCCGGTCCTGTACCTACTACATACTTGCGATATTCCTGAATCAGAACACAATACCATTGGGACCTTTGCTGATGATACAGCCATAATGGCCGTTGGAAACAGCCACGAAGAAGCAGTAGAAAAGGTTCAAATGGCTGTTAGTCAAGTTTATGACTGCTTTTTGGAAGTCGGTTTCTTTTTTTTGTGAATTTTTTTTTTATTTTTCAATTTTTAGTGGTACCCGACACCTAACAACACCACAGGAAAGCAAAAATTTGCAATTTCGTATACATGGATGATTTTTCCACATATTTTTTCCAGCTATTTGGATTTAAAAACCAAACTACTGAACCGATTTTAATAAAATTGGGATCATTTGGGAAGTCTACCCTTTCCAACAAAAAAATAATTTTTCAAATCGGTTGGCAAGCGACGGAGTTATGCCCGAACAAACATAATAAAAAAAAAACAAAAAATACAAACATCCGAATTGAGAACCTCCTCCTTTTTTAGAAGTCGGTTAAAAAGCAACCACGTCAATCTAAAATAGATAAAGCTGTGGTTTCCTAGCAGGCTGACTACATAATAGATAGTTATTAATTTCCCAGAAATACTCATACAAAAGTTCGGATCAGTCATTGTTGAAAAATATCAGTCTATTTGTCAAAACACTGTTTATATCATCGAGACTGAGACTGATATTTATTGGAGCTCGTAATATAATTACTTTAGCTATTGTGGAGCGAAGTGAGTTGTTTTGCCAATCTAGAGTTATTGAGTTATTTTGACGTTAGAAAGCATTAATAATTACGGCTATAGATATTGACAGCAGAGATAAAATATTTAACCTTTGTATATCGCTGACTACACACAACTGGTGCTGTGGGGACCGCCTTCAAGCGGAATTACTATAGTATGCGCCAGATAAATGAAGAATAACGGTCATTGACCCACCTACATTTATTGACACACTTAATTTCAAAAACAGAAATAATGACATAAAACTGTCCTGAATCGACATCTGTTGTGATCCTTACTGTTCTAGTAACGAAAAACGATTCATAATTTACTGTCCGGGGGTACCTACGAAGAGATATTAAGAAAAGATAAAAGTTAGCAAGTTTCAACAATGTGAAAAAAACCATTTCATAAAAAAAACATGGTAAAGTGTTGGATCGACCAACAATATTGGTCGATCCAACGTCATAGGACTCATGTTGCCGATATTCAACGCAGTCGTGAAGACTAACCCTAGATTGGCATTTTTTGCAGCAGAATCGTATCAAATATACCTGTAAACTGTGCTTGCTAAAATAAATCGAGTCATAAATTCCATTAGAGAAGAAAACAACTGTTACTATAAGAACGTCTATCTATGTCTAAATTATCCGATATTAGCGGATAATTTTTAGCACGCTTAATTCCAGATACTGGCTTGCTACTAATAATTTACAAATGGTAAACTGTTTTGCAGCAAAATACCAGTTTCCGGAAATCACAAAATAATGTTCGAACGAGTACGCATACGATTAGTTCCGGAGAGTATATCATTTGAATACGAGTACGAGTATTTTAGTTCCCAATCCGACGCATAAACAACAAATACGTTGCTGATTAAATCCGTCGATTAAGCCTACCGACCGCCATGTTTTTGTTTTCTTGTTGCAACAACATTTGCAACAAAAATACATCCATTGAAATTGCGTCCATCCCAAACGTTTTGGTCGTTTATTTCCAACCATTTGTTTCAGTTTTTCATTTGTTTTTTTTCTGTGACCGTATTTTTAATACCTCTCTGAATGTATTGATGGAATATTGAGGTGGAATTTTAAAATCAAACATCAGTTCTGGTAGAAATCGTTTACCGGTTTGTTATTCAGTGATCCAGTCTCACGGCAAGCACGCTGCGAGTGGTTGACGTTTTAATAATAATAATAAATTCATTATTTCACGTCATTTACACTTATTGCACAATCATCTTCCTGCCCTTATCCAATGTCACGTGGGGTCGGCGCAACACGTTATCCAGTCTGTCCTGTCAGCCATCACGCTATCAATAACTCCCTTTTCTTTCATAACACTCCACACACAATCCATCCATCTTTTCTTTGGCCTCTCCCTGTCCATATATCCACATTTATTTTCACAACTTTTTAGTTACATGCGTTTCATCCCTCTTCTTCACATGACCATACCAAAACAAGCGGTTTCCTTACACCCATTGCACAATAAACCTAAAAAATCATAACTTAAATAATATCCTGCACGTCTTTTACATCGTTCTCACATATATGTACGTGTATAATTTCAATATGATTGACGTAACCATAATTTTGTAACAAAACATTATTTTTAAAAGAGTGTCCGTGGAGTTTCTTGCACGTTCTTCTCCATAGAGATCTACGCTTTGGAACGTGCAAATAGCTTCATCTTTTTGACCGACCGATCTTGACAATTAAAAAGTGCCTGTAAATGGTCTAATTGAAATAAATGCTTTGACTTTGACTTTGAATAATAATATTATCAGGCGATTTAATAAAATAGTTAAAACAATTTGCTCTTCAATATCTCTTGTAGTATGGCCGTGTAAAAACACGTTAATGGAGTTGGTACACAATGAAGTAGCAGTGCGATCATTATTATTCATTTGGAACACTTGGTTGTATTTTTTTTTCGTAGAAAGCAGAGGCATGAATTTTTTTGACGTATAGTAACGTATCCTAAAATTTTACTATGACCATAATACTCGTTTCGCACATGATATTTAGTAGGTATCTGGATGACTGAGCTTTGCTCGGTTTTTTTTGGAAACACGGACTAAACGACGTTTTCTAAAAATGAAGCCTAGCTAGATCGATTTATCGCCCCCAAAACCCTGCATACCTACAAAATTTCACGAAATTCGTTGCAGCCGTTTCCGAGATTCAGATTATACATAATTATATTTAGTATAGGTAGTTTTGTGTTTAGTGTTTTTTAGTCCGCCCATGTACCACTATTGTACATAAAGTTTAAATAAATAATAAATAAATAAATAAATATTTAAACATATAGGTAGGTATACAATAAATGCTCATTTAAAGGTTTTTTTAATCATGAATCCAATTCAGTGAATATAATATCCATATCATATTCATATTTTTGTACTATGATACAAATTGTGTAGGTATGTCGCATAAAACAATCCAAAATAGTATGGGGTTGTAATTTTTTTTTTAGAAATTCACTTACGTTATCGATAGGTACTGTAACGTTACTATACGCCAAAACATTCATGCTAGGCCCGGTTTGTTAAACGACTTCCCGAAAAAAGAGTATTTGTGCTCGTATAAACTTTTTCTTAGCTTCCATTGCTCACACAATTTAATTTGTTTTCTGGGTTCGACGTTTCACCGAAAAAATCTTTGGTTAATCTTCTTCAAATTAGGAAGAAGATAGCAGTTGCAAGTTTCTTGAAGTCTATAACTACCGTTCATGAAATAGGACGTTTCGAAATCAAATACAAGCAAACCTCAAGCTTGATGTTTTCCACTGCAGCAAACCCGGTCAGTTACCCAATACCAGGGTAATGCTGTTACGTTCAAAATCTAGTTATGACCTGCTACCCGCCTCGTAGTTACTGACTTCACAATCTGGCCGGTTTATTCTGATTCAATTTTAGCAAAGCGCTTCAAGGAGTGAAGAGATTTTCTGTGTTTTTCACTTTTGAATAATCGATAAGATGGTAGAATGCTGGCAAGGAAGTTTGCAGTCTTGTTCTAGCAATAAGTTAAAACAAAATCAGGTTTTCTTCGTGATTTTTCATGTACCTACTAACGTTGTCAAATTAGTCATAGTGTGTTGATATTTCTAAAACAGTAGTGATAAAAAACAAAGAAAACAGCAAGATTTCAAAACAAAGAATGAAATAAAAATAAAACGAAAGAGTGTGTCTTATGTAAAATATTGGTACTCAGTTGAAAAACCCTTTGACTTATGTCCAATAAGTTAAACCTTCAAGTAGAACTGACCTATACTAAACCGACTTAACAAACATTACCCAGCGTGGCTAACTAAAACGATTAGCTGCACGTTATAGGAACCCACTTCTTTAACCAGTTCTCCTACTTTCAATTACTCCCACGAGAGGTATTTAATCTAGTGTCCGTCAAGTTGATAAATGCTTGGCGTTCACTTGATGTAGGTACTAGTGTTTATCCAACTTGTAACGTTCATAAACATGGGTAGTATTGCAGGTTGTAGTAGGGTTGTATCAGAACTTGGTGCCATCTCTGCAAATGACGAACTTCCACTAGGACCATTCTTCCACATCAATCACCGCAATATTCTGACGGGTTCAAGTTTTTATTTAAGTTGCCTGTTTTGTTAGTCAGTATGTAAGAGTCAACTCTTGCAACTGAAATTTAAAACAATTATCCTCAAGCGATTGAGCTGAAATTTTGAAGAAGGTAAAAAAAAATCACCGGAACGTTAACAATCCGCAAATCTGTTTTTAAATATTATACAGAGTTTGCACTCTCTGAAAAATTCCAATATAAGATGAAAATGTTAATTTTATGACAGGAAAAAATATTAAGGATGTCCTCAGTCATATTCACATCTCTATTTGATAGATTTTTCATCAAAGCTTGAGAGTTTCGCTGTGTAATCAATCGTCTATAGAAAGCTGCAACTGGACGAAGAATTAGTTTTGATGTTTTTGTCACGTTGGAGTCTATTCGGGAAAAATCGGTTTCATGACCCAAGCCAAATGTTTATTTTGAAGCTTTTTTGGCGTGAGACAAGAGTGCTAATTCTTAAAATTTTCAAGCAACGTCCGAATTCGCATCTCAATCGCAGTCTGTCAAAAATATATGAAATTTAAGGCTTTTTTGACAGTTTGCGATTGACATGCGATTGCGAACTTTGTTTAGAGGACTGGGCGCTAGAATTGACCCTCTGTTTATTTGAATTTTGATTTGACTATGATAGCAAAATTAAAAAAATATACACTATTTCGCCTGTTTTTAACCGACTTCTAAAAAAGGAGGAGGTTCTCAATTCGGATGTTTGTATGTTTTTTTTTTATGTTTGTTCGCGCATAACTCCGTCGCTTGCCAACCGATTTGAAAAATTCTTTTTTGTTTTGTTTTTTGTTTTTTGTTTTTTGTTCCCAAATGGACCCATTGAATTTTTATCAAAATTGGTTCAGTAGTTTGGTTTTTAAATCCAAATAGCTGGAAAAAATATGTGGAAAAATTATCCATGTGTATGAAATTGCGTATTTTTGCTTTCCTGTGACTTCCAGTGGTGTTGTTAGGTTTGGGGTACCACTAAAAAGTGAAAAATAAAAAACTTTTTCACAAAAAAAAGAAACCGACTTCCAAAAAACACTACAAAGTTCAAAATAACTTTAATTTCGGAAGTCGGTGTCAAATAGCGAAGAAGCAACCAAGAACACCGACTACCGAAATTAAAGTTATTTTGAACTTTGTAGTGTTTTTTGGAAGTCGGTTTCTTTTTTATTATTTTTAAGTTTAGAAATACAACATTGTTTTTGGATAACTAGGTCACGCAAACAATGTGAAAGTACATGTATTGAAATAACTAAAACGCTACATGAGTCAGATTTAGTTAGCAGCCTAAAAACAATGACTCACCCAATCCCAGAATAAAAAAACCTTTTGCTTCCTGGCGATACTTTTCCCGGTTATCAGGGTCCGACTCGGCTTAAAGCATAAAGATAATTCGCGTAAATCCCAGTTTCGTACATTTCTTACTTCGTTATCTTAACGACTTTAATGTGAAATGGGCTAAGTTGGTGAAACAGCTTGTTTAAAAGTTACAGAGATACGTACAGTGCTATGAAAAATGTTGCTTGTAAAATGCTTCAATAATAATAATACGCCATTTATTTTCAGGTGACAAAGACCCATATATAAATACATTAACCTTAGTATACATATAATAATAATTGTCTTAGTAAATAACACTTAAAACTATGTTTGTATCACTTAAAAGCACTAAGTATTTTTTTGTGTTTCGGCACTTGTCAGCGACAGCGGTGGAATACCACACCCTGCTGGCCAAAAGCTTTCTTCCATCGTCTGATGCAGGTAGCATGTTGGTATGCGCACCACAAACGCCTTAAAGTTGACGTTGCGATGCGACTCCAGCAGCTGCACTCTCGGCGCGTACTTCAGCCTCTGGCGCACGTACTTCACGATGTCTTCCGCATCAATGGTGCAGTAGAGACGGGAAGCATACACTGGAGTATTCGGCTTCTCAGCACGCAGTTTTTCGTTTGACTTCGTAGGAGCTTTGCTGCAGCGGTTTTTGGTAGATACTGTTATGACTCTTATAGAGAATAACTTTTTAACTGGAATCAAAGCTTTATTGGATAAGTGGGAGAAATGTAACGAATTAACAATCCCATCATTGAAATACAACGTACTGAAGAAAAATAACCAATTCACTTGATTCAACTGCGAATATTTTATACTGTGGCATGAATTTTCGAGAAGAGTTCGGCGTCCATCGGTCGCTCATCTTTAAACCGATAAAACCACACAAAACGGTTTAATTTACTGTAGAATTTGCAAGAAAACTTCTAGCAAATTCTGCAAAATTCTTCTAGTAAATTAAACCATTTCCGCAAGGAAACGTTACGGCCATACATATAGTATTTATTTATTTATTTAAGGTTCACCCACAGCACATATATGGACATAGATACATTGAGTTTTATGGTAATATTCTAATATATATGCCAATTACGGGCAAACACAATATTGATGACAAAAACACGCCAGATTATTTATACACTATTACAAAGAGACACGATATGAAAACAACAACATGCAATACATCCAATTCATACAATAAACGGAAAACATAACAGTAGTAGGCCAGGGAAAACAGACACAAACGAAGTTAACTTTTTGGACAGCTGACTTGATCAGGAGACTGGATAGCCCGTAGAGAAGCCAGGATTCTCGATTTAAATTTCGCCTTAGAGTCACCAAATATATCTGTCTCAGGAATGGACTTAATAAGTGAATTGAGGTTGTCACACATCTTCGCTAGTGGGGAGTTGCGACCTATGTTGGTACGGGTAGAAGGGCGATGGAACAATCTGGTAAGGGGATACCGTGGAATGTTGTGCGGAACACTCAAATAAATGCGCGATAGTAGTTCACTACAATCAATATGGCCGTTGACTAACTTATATAGGAACAGAAGGCTATGCATAACTCTTCGTTGATATAGTGAAGTTATATTGAAGAATGTCAGACGTTGTTGGTATGGGCACCTATGAGATATGTCGGGGGCCATAAAAGCAAGGTGTTTGGTGAAAGCCCGCTGTATGCTCTCTAGACGCTGGGAATGTGTAGCATAAAACGGATTCCAAACAACGCGGGCGTATTCCAACCACACAAAACGGTTTAATTTACTGCAGAATTTGCAAGAAAACTTCTAGCAAATTCTGCAAAATTCTTCTAGTAAATTAAACCATTTCCACAAGGAAACGTTACGGCCATACATATAGTATAGTAGTTGATCCTCAGTGAACCGGCTGATCCAGTATGTGTTACCACAGTTCTTTGTAAATGGTCTGCGAAAAGCCAATGGACTAATAAAACGATGACAAATAAAGGGCTTTGAACCGAAACGGCCAGTTCAGGCAGTCATCAGTCAGTTTTGAATTACCCGATTTTAGAGGTCAGATAAACAGTCGCTCCATGCAAAATACAGGCGTTTTACTGCCTCCAATTAGATTGGAAATCGACCTAAATATAATTGGGACATGGTATACCGAATGATTGATTTGTATGGGCATCTCTATTAGGTAGTAGCTATTATTTTCAAAATAACCTATCTTTACATCTAAATATCTCAGAAATGCAACACTTTAGGAAGTAAATCGCGATGTAATCGCGGATTTTCTTACAATAATTCTTTTGAAACCGCTGCAAACAATATTCTAACCAGATAATTCTATATTATTTTTCACCACACCTATCGCTGATCCTCGGTTCGCAGTTGATCCAGCAGGTGTTAGTACCCGCAAGATATACGCGCACATTACGTCCAGTTCGCACCTAGATCGTTGTAAATGGACCGGAGAAATGAAAAGGACGAGTAGAAAGAAAGTTTATAGAGTAAGCTTTTCCTGGTCACCGGGTTTTACATTCCGTAATATAATAGAAGCAGTGGAGACCTTTATAACAGGGCTATTATTTATGTTTTATCACAAAAAAGGTGTGATTTAAACTAAAACATATTTATTTAAGAAAATACCTTTTTTATTTTTCTTCCCAATAATTATACTTTATTGTACACCAAATTTAAAAATAGATACAGGAAATCTTAAACTATATATTAAATTTATTATATCAATTTTAAAACTAGTTACCAGTAATGTAAAACTTATAGATACTGAATACAAACTAGTAGAAAATGTAAAAGCGGAGTAAAAGGGGGAGGGGAAGAACTCATAGGGCATCTAAAATTTCGTCCACATCGCTGTCAACGGAAAAAGTGCCCAGAACACTGGTCACGATTTAAATGGTTTTAAAACAAGAAAAAAGAGGGTAATATTTGACTGTGAAAGAAGAACTGATTTCGAGGTTTTGACAGCCAATAATGTCAATACAATCACATGATTCGTTACAACTTGCTTATCTTTCACTTGTTATTCTATCTAATTAATAACCTTGAAGAATTACGATTTGCTATCATGATTGTGGGCTATCGGTAGTTATCACTGTCCGTATTTCCAGAATTCAGAACTTGCATCTTAGATTTTGTTTTCTATGGCAACCCAGCTGTCAAATGTTAACTTGCATTTAAGTAATTACTAAAACACAGACGTGGTTACCAACTTCAGTATCAGGATAGACAAACCTTGGTCTAGACTTGGGTGGGAACAAAGTATGAATTCAAATGGTCAAATAACTGGTAATACGTATAATAGTAGTGTAGTTTTAAAATTATCCCTGTACCTAGTTATTAGTAGTTGTAATCTTAATTTTAAGTATTTTTTTGCATGCTGAAAATGGGTCAGCAAAATATGTGGAACGATTTTAACTTGAGACCATAATAATTCTATACCATATTTTACGCAAACAAATATTCAATTCTTTTTTTATTATAATGTATCTTACTAATTAAGATAATAAGCATGGTTTATTAATTCTGACTACCGCTTAAGGCAATAAAATTTCCGACAGCAAGTTTGTTTACTGCGACTATTTCAAAAAATGTAGACTAAATGCTCACTCTATCCATTACTACTCGTTGTCAGCGGCACCTCAAAGGTATGTGTGGCATCATAAACATGGTCGGAGGTATTGCGCACCGCGCTCTGCTGCCCGTTCCTATCATTTAATTATACTGCCATATTTATCTCTAGATTATTCCGAGTTTAGCCTTTAAATATTACAGGGAATTTAATTTCCCGTTTGTTAAGATTATCTAAATTGTGTTAGCTTTTTCATTTTTATTAGCTACCCAGCTTTTTACCACCTACATAATGTTGGGGTCGGCTTCTAGTCTAATCAGATGCTGCTGTATACCAGAGTCTCCTTGCGTGATTTGTTCGAAAGAGTCACCGCGGCCCTGGAACGCAAAGGGCACTAGGAGGAACACGGATGGGTTTTAGTCAGTAAGAGTCTGACACTCGCATCCGCTCCACCCAGAGCGGTGGGAGTCATTTGATGATTTCCCATTATTCAAAAAAAAAATTAATTACCAGTTTTTAGACAAAGTGATATTCTATTAACTAGTATAACCATGATCAAGTAGTCAAAATGTATGAGATGATATGCGTTATCGAAATGTCACCTGATCAATCCTAAACACTTTTAATTTCGACAATCGCTAATGCTGATATATCAGTATAGGAGCGGTTACGCACTGCATCCGATCCCAATCCGTGAAAATACGTTCCGAAGTAGTCATAGAACTATTAATTGTATGGTAGTTTACGCACTAGATCCGATTTCCGTCATCCGTGAGTCTCCAATTCGGAAGAAATATTGACGGACCGAAGCAGACGTAGTATTGTTTGTATGAACGCATTCGCATTACCTCGGATTCATATCGGACATATCCAAAGATGACCACTGAATGGCTTTCGATTTGAAATATCCGAATTCGGTTCGAGTTTTTTTTATTGTTTTTTCTCGAATTCGGATCGCATGCAGTGCGTAACTGCTGCTATTCTGAGATCTCTCTTATTGGAATAAGATAAATCTTTGCCCAGCAGTGGACTGCAGAAAACTGATAATGATGAAAGAGAATCCAATTATTGCATGTGTCTGAACATACAGTCGACTGGCTATAATTGCTCCAAGGCACGGCGAGGTTGGCCACATTAGCTAAAGGGTTTATGCCAACTACGTATCCGTGGGTAGCGTGGCTGTGGGTTGCAATAGACGATTCCACCTTGTCTTTTTTTTATTGTAATGACTCATCCCGCTTTGAGCGGAGGGAATGTCAGACTCTTACTGGCTAAAACCTACCGCGTTCCTTCAAATGCCCTTTGCTTTTCAGAGCCGTTGCCTTTAAGCTCTTTGACTAATAAAGCTGTGTCAGTTCTCTAATTAATACTTCCATAATAATAACCTTCGTCGAAGTCACAAGCTCCTACGCAAATCCCAGTGAAAGAGAATGTCAGACATTGTGATAAATAACTAAAAGATGTTATAATAACGTTATAATTAAATGTCATTGCCACTGTCGAGAAATTTGTGTGATAGACTAGTGACTTCCTTCGGCTCCGCTTTTTCTATTTTTTATACTTCTGGAACTTGTTTCTGTGGTGATATACAAATGTAAGTTTTGCGCACCTTGTGCAGTAATATCCGCTGCCATAATTAGTTGGCGGTTGAGAGCCTATGCGATGCGTGAATGAATTATATTGTTAGCCCAACGCAAATAAATATGGATGCTCTGGACTTAAAAGACAATTTTCATGTTTTACGATTATCCTGCTGTAAAAAGAGCTCGTGGTTAAGTAATAATTATTGCACTAATCGATCTTCACGTTATGCAACGTTAAATCGGGGTCGGCTCTTTCATGGGTGACAATCGAATCATACCGAGACTCGTCCGTGCCTCGTAAAAGCATTTTACGCCTTGGGCTGTCAGAGAGAAGCCAGAAAATGTGTGTAAAATGTATGTGTATGTACGTGTCAACTTAATACTAGGTTACAGAGATCAGATAGTCGCTCTATGTAAAATATTGGTATTCAGCTGGATCCGGCCTCATTAGAAGCCGACGACAAGGCTAGGCAGATTTATTTTTGATGTTTGATATTACACTATACTTTCCCATGATCATAGTAAGAAGCAACTACGTAATACCGCAAACTACACAAGAATGTTACAAATGTCAAATTCAGGTCCTGAGCCTCTACCATGAGATTTCATCGAAAAATTACTCGCTAGCGTTAAACTCGCTAGCGTACTAACGTGGATCGAACAGATTTCGATAGTGCTTGCACCATGAGATTTACGGAGTCTTACGCATTCGCTAAGGTAAGCTCGATAGATCGCGTTCTCTAGCTAACTTCACTCTACTCGATATAATGCTTCACTACTTATGTTTTGTTTCTTTCTTTCTCACTAATAAGAAGAGAGAACGGCTCTTAAGCTCAAAATGTAGTTATATCGCTATGCTAAAAATGTTAAGATAGTCAATAACACAAAATAAACCGACTAAATAAAAAAGTTGACGGTTAGTGGACTACTTATGGTATTTAGTGGTTTTTTAATTTTTATTCCATATAACATGTCATGTTTTGTTTGTTGGCGTTGTGTTACAGTTGTGTGTGTGTGTGGTTTAAAAGTTTACAACAATAGATTATAATTGGTTTTGTTTTGAGATAGCTGCATACCATACTAGGTACTACCTTTAGTTCTAATGAAACTCGTTGTGTTCAGTGTTGACGTCAAATCCGTAACATTATTCAATAATATAAATGCACAAATCCTCAAACGCTTCTCTATAGTGTGTGTAAAGTTTAATAAACTGTCTTTCACATATATTTTCCAATTGAGGTCCAACATAAAATTTCATTTTGGCTTGAAATTAACGTTGTTCACGTCGTTGGTCTTCAAAATCAGCGGCAACTAACATATTCCACGCTAAATAAGCTCTTGCAGACATTATTTTGACTTTATTATACTCAAACACGAGTATAATTTTAATGTAAACTTATGTTTCGCACGGCAAAATGCTAGTGAGCTACGTAACTAATATCGTAAGCGTATTGTTCGATAGCTTCTGTCAAATTAGTGACTCATGGTGCCGTTATGTATGGTGATAGCTGAAAAACGTCAGTGACCATCGAATAGATTACGTTAGGTTTTTAACCTATCGAAATCTATAGTGCTCATGGTACGAATTTTAATTCTTTCTGTGACCTCTAGGGGCGCTGTACAGTATGTCATACAAATAATTTACGGAGACGATAGCGAGTTTTGGCTGCATAAACTCATGGTAGAGGTACTGATTTCAAATTAGGCTGAGAGCCAGCAATTTTTGAACGTCAATTTTACATGAAGACTGTCCTCCAAAACACCCGCTTGTTACCTTTTCTTGGTTGAGTTGTCCTTTGGATGGAAATAGAGTTTCTTTCCGTTCTTCTCCACAAGAATCTACCTTTGCGAACGGACAGTAGAGTCACTTTATTTTTATACATAGCATTTTAATGTAAACGATGACGTTCAAAAGTACCGTTTGAAGGCTTAATTGAAATAAACGTTTTGATTTTGACTTCAAAGAACTTATGCAATAGAAATTTGAAATTAGTGCAGAAATATTCCTTATTGCGTTTGTCCATGGTCATACATGCCAACCATCGCTCATCGTCTTGACCTATATCTACATTAGAATTGAATTTATTTGAGAAACCCTGATCCAGTTCTACCGGACCACAATGATATCACCAGAATATACAACAATATATTATGGTGATGTCATTGTGGTCCCGTAGAAGTAGATCAGGGTAAATTACCATCTCAACTCTAATGCCTGAATCGTTTACGTAACACGAAGGAACATCACTAGGTATTGATATTTTATTATGTTGTTATTGAGGTTCTAATTGATTCTTGATTTTCGGAGCTTTTTTTCAGAAAAATATTGAATATTTGATTATTTTTATTTGGTTTGAGTTTTGGGTCTAGGCGTAACAGGGTCACTCACGGTCATGAGTCTTTTCGAAATTGTTCCAAAAGCGTATTTCGCTCTCTTGCTTACACAAGTCAGGGATATCTCGAGCTTCAAGATAGAAACTATTACGTTAACATACTTATAATATATAATATCTTTTATTGCAACTATAACTATACAGGGTTATTTGTAAAACACCAGCAACCTTTCAGGGGGTGAAAGTACTCATCATTATAAACAACTTTTGCTATGAGACCAACCCTGAAAAATCGAAAAAAAATATCTGCTATTTCATACATTTTCATCGGGTGACTAATGCATTTTGTATGAAACAGCTGATTTAATTTTTGATATTTCAGAGTTGGTCCCATAGTAAAAGTTGTTTATAATGATGAGTACTTTCACCCCCTCAAAGGTTGCTGGTGTTTTACAAATAACCCTGTATACACACACTTAAATAAAAGACTCAACTAAAACTAAAAGTAATCTAAAACATGGCGTCGAAAAATTCCTCCGCATCGCCACTGGTAATGTACCCAAAAGGCTGGCAGCATTGCCACGTTGTATGGCAATGCTTATCCTTTGTCCGAGGTAAAAACCAGCCCTAGGGTCACGCGAAGTGTCAACTAAGCGTCTTGACAGATCTTTAAACAAGTAATGAGCACTCGGACCCCACGACCCGAGAGTTTCAACCCCAAACGGCTCGAAAATATAACTACCTACAAGGTTATTATATTTCCGCCGCTTGAGGTTCTCCGCAGCCGCAGCGGCAGCGCCAGCACAGCACGTAGAGCTAGGAAGATGGGATTGCGCAAGAGTATCGACACAAGTAGCGTCCCACACTAATGGCCTACCCATCTTCCATGGAAATAATGACATGCCGTCCGGTCTCTTGCCATCGTCGCGTGCCAGGCCATTGGGTTCTAATACAGCCGGAACGCCGACGGTGACAAGAGCTCGTCGGATGATGTCGTTAATATTCGCATGCCGCGCTATGCGACCAGCGCTACGGCTGCATGACAGGCCGTGGTGTCCGAGACTGTTGACAGCTTCGCCACAGTGGCAGCGATAAGGAGAACAACAAGGAGCGCCAAGACGCAGGGAAGCAGCGAGGCGGAAAGTAGTATCGTCGAACAAGGTGCCTATGTTCGACGACGGTAGTGCGTGAAGCCAGTCCCGACTCCCATCGACCCACAGCCAACAGACGAGCACGCTCAGCAGCAGTACCAGATGTGGCCAAAAGGTTATTCTGAACCTCTCTGCAGAGTGGCTCGTCCCACCATCCCTGGGATGATGGGTAGTCGGGTGGATTTAGATTCGGGCAAGCGAGTCTCCAGGCATCCATAGCCTCAGTGAAGCAAGGCACATCAAAACTAGGCAGTGAGGAAGTTAGGATATTCCTGACTAATTTCTCAGTGCCATGAACCGAAGATATGAAAGCCGGTAAACTGATACTAGTAATTTTGCAGACGCCGAGGCCTCCCATACGGATGGGAAGAGTAGCTTGTGCCCAAGCTCGGTCGTCCATGGCCACATTTAAAAGTGAAGTAAGTGTATGACGGATGATTTGGTCCATTTTTTCCAAAAGGTGAGGTCAAAGTCAAAGTCAAAGCATTTATTTCAAATAAACCATTTACAGGTAGTTTTGAATTGTCAGAGTCAGTCAGTCAAAAACATAAAGCTAATTGCACGTTCCAAAGCGTAGATCTCTATGGAGAAGAACGTGCAAGAAACTCCACGGACACTCTTTTAAACCATTTTATGATTTACAATATAATCCTGGTTACATTATCTTTGTTGCTTCTATATGTGAGAACAATGTAAAGAAAGAGGGTGCTTCCATAAATGGAAAGCACGAAGAAAGTAAGTTAATTTAGGTCCGAAACAGCAGTAACGAATTAAGGTGATAGCCGAATGCATTTTAATTTTGAGTAATCTTTCCAAAAAATCATTAAAATTTTGTATTTTCTCCTCAACAAAATTGGGAAACGATTGCTCAAAAATGGGAGACCCAAGGAGGCGAAGAGAGCTTTTTTCAATAACTTTGATTTCTGGAGATAAATCGTTGAATTTTGGGAGTGTCAGTTGTCGGTCGGTACTGTCAGATAAGAGTAATTCACACTTCGAAAGATTGAGATTTAGTCCTATAGAATGGAGTTGACTTTTTAAAACTTGTAAATCATCTAAAACTGTGTCAACATCACCTCCTAGGGTTCCATCATCTAGATACCAAACTGGAATTTAGCTGTCGAATGATTGGGTGAATGGCTAAGCTAAAGATCACTGGCCCGAGGGGATCACCTTGTTGACAGCCAACAGCGGATTCCAGAAGGTTGTCCTGATATAGTAATTTAGATGGATATCTGTAGCATTGCCAAAGAAATAATATTAGTTATAAACAAAATATATTAGGTAGACAATATAAAATATGTGAGGAAGAACTTATTCTCATAGCAGGTCGAAGAGTGGAAAAGGACAAAAAGCAATGGAAATTGTTGATAATGTATGAAATCCTTGAAAATATTATAGACTCCTGGGCGTCTGTCTTTATGTCCTTGCATTCAACAATGCCATTTTTATGATCGGACATCATAGTTATTGTTTATTTTACCCGTATTTTAATGCAGAATATGCGTTCATCCTGAAAGTTTTCTTGGATATCTGAGGGTTTATTGTACGCAAGCATCTGCCCACATGACAAATGTGATAATGTCGATGGATACATTTTATTTTGGTGATACGTTTCAATACCAAAATAAAGTGTTTATGTGTTGTCTGTAGATGTATTACATGGATTGAAGAAAAAAATGTGTTCTCCGTCCAAATCCAAGTCATAGTCTACCTGGGCGCTAAATTTTATCAAAATCCAGTGGTTTAGTGGATAAGTAAGTTAAATTAAAAAAAAATAGATAAGATAGGTAAATCTTAACTAAATACCTTCAAAACAGCAGAAACATTGTGGGTTGTTACTATTTCCGAGGAACTAAGGATCCTCGACAGAATCTATCTGTTTATGTTTGTTTCAAATTATTATGCGCAAGTCAGAAGAGACAGCGACTGATGTTTTTTTCCGCAATTTTCATGAAGCAAGGATTCATTTGAAACTTGCAGTTTCTTTCGGTTTTGCCCGCGTAGAGCCCCCACAGGAAGTGTGCATTTTATGGCAGCAATAGTGAAGTTTTTATCGATTTTTTTGTAATAGTATCAAAAAAATCATTTTACCTCATTCTATATTAGTTTACAATTAGACTATATACAGTGGGTTAGGTAACGTGCAATACGCAATTTTTTTTTTTTGAGTAATTTTAATTGCTTTGAAAGAAGGAAGGCAATGATCGCTAGAATTTTAAAATCAAAGTACCTAATGTGAGAACTATTTTGCAAGTCTTGAAAGCCAGAATAAATAGTGGCGATTATCAGAAAAGCACCGAGGCAGTGCTGACGGCACGGATGGCACAGTGGTTGAGCGATTGACTACTGCGCTGTGTGTCACAGTTTCGATTTCCGCAGGGAACAAATATTTGTATGGCCTATAGATTGTTATTCCAGCGGCCCTACCATGACGTTTCAAAGCGTGAGTAGTTCGAGTGAGAAGGAAGGATGGAGCTATACACCCTATATAACTCCATCCCTCCTTCTCGCTCGAACTACTCACGCTTTAACACGTCATGGTAGGGCCGCAGGTCTGGCTATTTATTAGTTTTATATGTTCGTAAACGCACCCACGATTCATGAGAAATTCCTAGTGTGGGGCAAACGATTTATGAAAAATAATAATAATTAGTTTGACAAGTCTGCAGAGAAACGATTTTACTGCTTTGGATCTCACAGTGAAATTAATCAAAGAAGAGGTGTACGAAAACAAAGAAACTTCCATCAATACTGATATGTCTTTGTCTGTATGTTTGTTAACTCCTCATGTCTAGGCAACTTAATGATTTTAGGGAAACATGGCACACGGATCGACCATGTCCTGGAATAGGACAAAAATAGTGTTCATCACGGAAAATTATACCCAAGAAAACTGTATGTTTTCCTGGGGATAATTTCAGGCTTTTTGGGCGAAGGTGCTGGAAAAACCTGCCTACCTTTAAGCCCATGCTTTAAACTACAAAATATAACCATTTGACAATGATAAAGTATCACTACAGATACAATCACAGCTTATAACACCCGATCGGCTCGAACGACACGTTTTTTACAGCCCAGTGGCTTGTTAAATCAAATATGGAGTCATCATTCATTCTCATTTCGATGGAGGTTCCAATATGTTTGAATGAAAGGGTGGGTGTACGCGTAGGTTCATTACCTTTTGATGAACATTGTTACAGAGATATCAGTAATTTCAATGGCTTAAAGAGAAGTATAGAAGAAGAAATTAAATCACACAAATTACCTATCCCATACCCATTAAATTCTAGTAGGCACCGGCTCGCCTGTATACTGCATACATGGGTATGCAGTATACAGGCGAGCCGGTGCCTACTAGAATTTCGGTTCTAGGACCGGATTTCTCACGATGTTTTCCATCATCGTTTCTAAAAGTTTAGCGTGAATCTTGCCAATTCTTCTTCCTATTTCTCGTACAGTTAGAAAATCCACATAGGACAGCCAATAAAGTGCAAGTTTGAAAGTGGTGACTAGTTTCTGTTTATAAAAGTGGGTAGCCATAGTAATTCCAATAAAATTATATTGGTGGCTACCGAATATACATCGAAGCTATTAAGTGTTTGTTGAGAGATTGCAATGGAAAAGTTTCTAATGTATTGGCCAGACATTCTGTTAACTTGAAATAATGGTTTAAGCGTGAAGTTACGTCAATGGTGAAGAACATGGTTTCGGATGACCAAGTAGCAGTCATTCGTACGCTTATTATTAAATATTACTATGAGCGCTTGCGGTACTGGGTTCGCATAATATGGTCAGAAAGTTGTCAATCAACGGCTGTCGGTCATTCAAGATCATAACAAAAAAAAAACAACGGGTTGCACTCCGGGAGTACCGGCAGAAGTGAAAACTTGAACATTAACGTTGTGCATTTTTGAATGTTTTGGAATGGTTAGGGAATAATTTCGCACGAATTGCTTTATTCATCAGTATAAAAGTACTATAATTTGTGTGATTAAATACAATATTCATTTATTGCGCTATTGTACACAAACATGACAATAGGGACATATTATTATTACATTATCCATCTTACGAATTTTCAATCAGGTCACGTGTCCTGACGCGAGTTTAACATTTTTTACCCATCCCGAAGGATCGCCAAATTGAAGTGGCAGTGGGCAGGGCACATTGCTCGCAGAACAGATGGTCGATGGGGCCGAAAAGTTTTGGAGTGGCGACCGCGTACCGAAAGACGCAGCGTTGGAAGGCCTCCCACAAGGTGGACCGATGACCTGGTGAGGGTCGCGGGTAACCGATGGATGCGAGACGCACAGGACCGGTGGTTGTGGCGACACTTGGGGGAGGCCTATGTCCAGCAGTGGACGTCTTTCGGCTGATATGATGATGATGATGATGACACATCCCAAAACGTGCACAACGCCGATAAAGAAGTTTTCACTTCAAAAACAGTTGCATCCATACACCAACTACACACAAATTCCCATCTAGCCATCTCTACGACCAGCCTATCTATATTATATAATTATCTACCTACCCTAAAAGTTGCAGCGCTTGTTCTAAAAGGCCTGAAATATATGACATAAATATTGTCAACACAATCAGCAACAGAATTCTTTGTAACTTTTTATAAAATGAATGAACTTTGAATCAAACAGATGTTTACTTTTGTTTTTTCTTAGAAAAACTGGTTCTAATCTTGAAAACCTTGAGCGATATGTTGCTCGTGAAGAAAGAAGCAGCTTCAGATAAGCAATTACACAGGAGCATAGATGTGAGATAATATCTTATTAACGTGCTTGAGCGCAGGGAAGCAACAACTACCATTATTTCTCGGTTGCGTTTGTGGTGCAAGTCATCAGATGCGAGCGATTTAAAAATAAGTGTCGGTTAAGAAGAAGGGATTTATTTATTTTCAAGAATATTACTTTTTTTTCTGCATCTCTTCTTTGCCTTCTTCTTTATATCTTTCAATTTCCGCCTTTAAATATTTAAAAAGGGACGGTCTTGTAAAAAGTCTGTCAAAAAGACTCTCGGAATATGTACCCCTCACATTTTTATAATCATAAATCCCAAGGGAACATCCCTTGGGATAACTGAGATCGATAATCCTAGAGTATGCGCCAGATAAACAAAGAATAACGGTCATTGACCCACCTACATTTTATTGACACACTTAATTTCAAAAACAGAAATAATGACATAAAGCTGTCCAGAATCGACTTCTATCGTAATGAAAAACGATTCATAATTTACTGTCCGGGGGTACTTACGAAGAGATATTAAGGAAAGGTCAATGACCGTTATTCTTCATTTATCAGGCGCCTACTATAGAAGCGTATTGCCTGCACCTGTGTTATGGACCATAACAGCAATTACACGTTGTCCAGCGCGCACTATCACTTATCTGCGGTACTGCGCTGCGCTGCGCAGCACGCATTTCACACTTACGACTATTCATTACAGCACAGCGCTGGGTTCAGACATAGAGAAAGAAAACACCTTTTATTTGTTTTAATTTCTTTATTTAATATTATTTATTTTTTTTACAATTTATGTACTCACAGAGAAGCAATACAAATACAAAATTACAATTATTAGTTTAGTTTGTTTTGTTGGTTTTGTGGTAATTTGTTGACATACATAAACCTAAGCTTTTTTATCGTTGGGCAGACAGAAACTACAGAAAGCCATCTAAAACAATTATTGGTTAATAAAATCGCACGAATATGCGATTAACGCCTTAATTTATTCAGCAAAACCGGAAGGCGTCCTCTGTCAGCGTGATGACGCGGTCGTTTTATCAAACCCATATCTAACGTGAATTAAACGCCGCGACAACAATAGTTCAACTAAAACCAGATTTTTTAGTCAGATTCAGATCGAAAGAGTAACTTTATCTAGTCAAACTATTATTTTTTAAGACACTTACAACTTTAAATGAGGTCCAGACAGGATTTCAGTAGAAACTATTTAAATGAAAACTAAACTAATTTGTGTTTTACCTTCACCGCTATCCAAATAAATATGTTTTAAATGCGGTTTGTGTGAAATTCATTGGTAAATATGTTCCTTTTGTAACTGCGACACAAAACAGCAGCTTTTGGGTTGTCAAAGTCAGTCAGTCAAAAACATGAAGCTATTTGCACGTTCCAAAGTGCAGATCTATATGGAGAAGAACGTGCAAGAAACTCTACGGACACTCTTTTCAACCATTTTATGTTTTACAAAAATAAATCGTGTGATACTATTATCACACTCATGTTTTAATAACCCCTTTTATATGACCGTTGCATAAACTACTATTATTTAACTGCCCTTGTTAGTTAGTATATACTCGTCAAATCTTGCAATTAATTAGAACAGTAATTCCCAACCGCACTGCGTTTCAAAACGGGAATAATTGACTTGGGTAAGAAGGCTGTCATGCTCAAATGGAATTATACGGATTACTTTAGCCGCATACCCTGTCAGGGGACGCCAAAAAAATCCTGGAGGAAGTTAGGGGCGCCCTATGCCAGCCAGTGGGACAGTATGGTATAACAAAAAAATCCAACAGATTAAGCTGAAATTTGGCACAATATATTTAATTTGGGAACCAAGTTCAAGTAGTTCAGTTTTGTAATAAAAATAAAAACTGCTATCATCGGTGGGTTGCGGACGCTTTTCAATCACCACTCAGACACGAATAGTACACGATTAACAAAAAAGAAATAATAAAATCTACAGGACCATAGATCAAAAATCTCTTCAAGATTGTTTGTAGCCCAATATTTAAGTAATTTAGGCCCATTGGCGTTTATTCCCTTTTAGTTTTAGCGAAGTTATTTATTTTTGGATTCTAAGTTTTTTCAATAGAAATAATAAATAAATATAAAAAATAAAATCATATTGAAAGTGATTTATTTTAGAGCCTAGCTTCGCTTTCGTGGTCACAGGAACCATTATTATGTTTTCGATATATTTTTATCTCACTCAGTATAGCTAAATGATAAATGATATTTAAATGATAAATTATATTTATTTTGTAAGTAGGTTAAACATAACACTTTTACACGTCAATATTTTTTGGTCATTTTAAGCTCTAGATGAGGCCGGTGTTTCCTAGCTGACTACCCTGAGAAGAAACACCGAAACAAACTCAGAGGTCACAGTCTCTTTTGAAGTCCATACAAATTGTACTGGTCAAATCATACGAGAACCATGTAGGTTAATGCAATTAGCGTTTTTGTTTTTACAATTGTTGTGATCGGAGCTGGTACTCGTAATTCCAGAGTTTATTTTCTAACAAGCAAACAATTTTACTTCCTTATAATGTTTGTTAAAATTTATAGATTCAAACAAAAAAAACTAAGCTAAAGCGTATAAAAGTGACAGCAAATTAAATAACAAAGTTTAATTGCAAAATTCTTGAGACACAAAACTTTCCAGATTTTTATTTTTAAAAGAATACACAAAAAGTCGACCACCTTTTAACGATCAAAAAGGATTCACTGAGCAAACCTAATAAGATCACACCAATTTATTCAACTATTTGATCAGAAAGGGTTTCGATCAAAAGGCTTTTCAGTGTCATTCAACTTTGCACAGACACCGATAGATTCACTTTGATGTTGAGATGTTTATTTTATTTTATTTTATTTTGGGACAATAAACAGCTACAATATATCAGATTTTACAAAAAGCTAGATTGTCCCGGTCTGTAGTTCACTTAACCCCCTGGTATGCCAGTTAGGGTCTGTCTGACGCCCTGTGCGCCCCACTTAAACCGATGTATTTCATTCAAAAATGCGCCACCACTCACAGTAGCTGGGCGTTATCTACAAATCGAAGCCTCTCGCCCACTACTTTATTCCAGAGTCTATTGAGATGGTGAAAAAAGCATAAAATCTCAAGCAACGGTATTATTAAATTCAGAGACCCTATGCCTCTGCCTACACCCGTTGATGGGAGTGACAACGATTATTGTTTAATAGTTTTTTGTAGTGTTTGTCTTGTGCCTTCCATTTTCTGAAGAATATTATTTTGTTTTTTTTCCTCACATTAGTATTAAAGGCCTGCCTTTTTGCTAGATAGCATAACATTTTTTACATTACCCAATTATTTTTTGGTAATTGTGGGGTTTTTTTTTTTTTCATTTTTACCCCTACAATATCTTCTTAAGATCCTTTGTCCCCTAGCTGAGGCAGATGGCGTCCACAGTAGTCTTCCATCACGAACGATTTTGAGCTTCACGCTTCACCTCGCTCCACGTCATTCCCTTGCTCGTCGCTTCTGCTAAAACGGTGCGTCGCGCGAGGTTTGACGGAGACGGTCGTGTTTATTTTTCCCTTGAGGATTCCAGTCTATAGCCAGTTTGGGAACGCGATCAGGATCCCTCCGGAGGGTGTGACTAATCCACCTCCTCTTACGACGCTTGATCTGGCGGTCCATCGGGCTCTCCTACAATTTCTCTAACAGCTCTACGTTAGAGATGGTCTCGGGCCAGTAAATTCCAAGTTTGCGACGAAGACATCGGTTCACAAAGACCTGGATTTGGCGTGAGACTTGCACCCGTAGAGTGGCATGGATTTTAGATTAAACTCGAAGATTTTGAGTTTAAAGAGAAAGGAGGCAACCTTTGCGGACACTTTGGTGTACTGCGATGTCGTCCTAGATTAGGCCGTCCGCCGTTGTCGTGAGTAACCTTGCTAGAATATTTCATGTAGATGCTCTCGGACCATTGTTGGTGGCACTCCAATGTTTAGAAAACGTAACCAGATACTGCAACGTATCAAAGCTCTTTTCAAAGACAACAAAGCCCTAATTAAAACTTAAAGGGTACGATGGGGTTGGCGTATCCATGTGGATAAAAACCCCGTTTTAAATAAATAGAAAAAAAAAACTATTTATTTAAAACGGGGTTTAAAAAAAAAGATAAATCCCTTTGCCATTCTTAGGCGCTCCAGTATGATATGGATAGTTTTGATCTGGTCTGTGCACTGCTCTTAACGTAGTAGGGGTTCCACGGACTTTGACAACATGTCCAGGATTATCTTGCGGAAGACTTTTGTAAGAATCAACAGCAACGTTATGCCGCCCCAGTTATCTCAATTATTTAGATCACGTTTCTTGGGTACGGTTATAAAAGCCCCTTGTTCCAGTTGTCGCGGTGTTCTTCAGCGGCCCAGATCATTTCAATTAAAGGCGTCAGTACGTCGACGGCGGAATTTCAGTCAGATTGTAGCCGTCGTAATTTACGTCGAAAAGCCGTGGTGGTGAGAAACTAGCCTGCAGCGCGTCAGGCGTCGATGCCGCTGACAATCGGAAGAACTCCTCAAAATTGTAGTGCTAGCGAATTAACGGCCCTTCTGCCGGCACAATGAGCTGCCCCTCCTTGGATTTAAGCGGCTTTTTTGTGCTTGCTGTTTCCCATTAAGGTTTCAAGTTTCCAGTGTTCTCCGCATGTCGAACACAATCAGCAACATCATCAGCCCACTATCTGCAGGTGTACTACAATAGATTGCCTTACGTCTCTGACAGTATTTAATATTTAGATCGGCTTGTTCGGCAACATTACGGGTCTCAAGAAGTTTTAGGTGTAGATTTCTTCTGTCCTCGATACAGTCCCATGTCTGTTGCGAAATCCAGTTCTCGCAAGTATCAGATGATTTATGCCCAAAACGACGAAGGTGGTCAGCACCAGATGGTGGTCATTATCAATATCAGCGCCCGTGCGGTTGTGAACATCAAGCAATGAAGAACGCCATTTGGAGCTAATGGCAAGATGTTCAATCGGGATCTTGGTGATTCCGTCGGGTGATTTCTAGTGATGGTCATGGTCTGGTCAATCAGGCAAAACTCGATATATCGCTCAGCATTAAAGGTGTTTTTGACAGTTTGCAACTGCGATGAAAATGCGCGAACGCTCCTTAGAAATACAAGGAGTGCCCCTCAGCCGCTCTATTCTATCGATAATCGATATCTCACCGTGTACACTTAGGTGCAGTGAACAACAAGTGAGCTGTCATTCCATCTTGTTTGTATGGTTTGACAGCTCACTTGTCGTTCACTTCGCTTACGTTTTCACTTCGACATGCTTAGCATTGCTGTTCTATTTTTAACGTGGCTGATAAGAATTACATCTTCTTTTGTCTAGAATTGATCCGTCTGCTACAATGTGCTACAACGGCATAATGGCACTCGGCTTTGACTGCTTTTCTATGACTATTTAGTGATACATTCCGACAAGCTTTCGAAAAACTTGTTGCACCTAGGAAAACTTAGCTATCTGAAATTCATGTTTCATCGGTAACGGAAAACCAATCCGTTACAGCGGAAGATTATGAAGGAATTTTTACTTGGTCAGTTAAAGAAGTCGGTTAAAAATGATCTTTTTTGAAAAAAGATCTTTAAAGATTTATTTTAAAGAGAAGCTCTATCTCAACCACTGCAAGTTCTGAAAACCAGAATCAGCAGTAGCAACCGCTAGAAAATCTCGATGAGTTCCCTATAAAAAATTCAGCTGTCGAGGGTCAGACAGCTGAACGAAATTAATCGGAAGTGAACAGTGAATGAAGTATGAAAAAACTGATTTTTCAGATCCAGAGGCCTATTTAATTGCTAAGTTCGCCCCAGCCGCCGCAACATAAGGCGACGCCCCGGGCGTCGGAAGTCGCAGGGCGATTCCCGGGCACCGTAGACGTGGGCTTGCGGATGGCGAGCGTATTTTCTATGCGCAGCCTCGAAAAGGTGCATAGTAGACGGGGCCTGTTAGGGCCAGAGCCTACTGGTAGGCTCTGGCCCTAACAGGCCCCGTCTACGGATTCCCGGTCGGTTTCGTCCCAGTTGTGGATTTTGTTCGATGGAGTTACCGCGGCCCTGGAACGCAAATGGCACTAGGAGGAGCACGGATGGATTTTAGTCAGTAAGAGTCTGACACTCTCTCCCACTCCACCCTGAGCGGAAGAGATCATTTGATGACTTCCCATCGATAAAAAAGGACATCTATAGGTAAGTGAACTTATATTTTTTTATTCAACCTACATATATTGTCCCACTACTGAGCAAAGGTGTCTCCCTTTGCCTCCCACTCTTCCCGGTGTGTTGCTCTCTCCAACCAATCCGCCATTACAGTCTTGCAAGTCGTCACACCATCGTTTCCTAGGCCTTCCTCGGCAATGACGCCCTCTGACTGAACTTCTTTACTTCGGCTAAAATATTGTTTGAAACAACACCTAAAACCACGCCTGTATTCACCAAAGTGTAAAAAGTTTTATACACCAACAAGTCTTTAGTATTGTTATGTTTTTCTTAATCTGCCCCAGTTCACATCGGTCAATGGTCATGTCATTCATTCTTTGTTGTTTTTCATTCGCTCCAACGCTCGTTCACCGATCCCTTTCATTCGTTGAGTGTAGGTTTTCAATCGTGGAATCCAATCTACGTTTGTAGGAAAATTCTATTTCCATTTCAAAAGAGACAATGATTTGAAATGTATTGAAAGACTTGGCCAAGTTGAGGTGATACACTATGCTTCCGTTGTATTTTTTAATATTTTTTTTTGTGGTAAACAATGTTTGTCCTAGTGTGGGGAAAAAAAACTAAAACTCAATCAATCAATTTTAAAATAATAACCAGCTTTTTATTTTTCGCATTCTTCTTCTAAAACCATATTATTTCTATCATTTTTTCTCAATGATATTATGTATATTAAAAGGGAGTGTATAAAGAATATTTGATCCGCCATCTTTGGAAGTCCAATATATTGGATTTAGAATGTTGTCAATTAACCAGGTAACCGTGTATTGTCATCCAAATCAAACGAGCTTAACTACAAATTGAGCCGAAAAAACATTTCAGCTCAATAAGTCGGAGATAACTGTTT
Source organism: Melanchra persicariae (assembly GCA_947386135.1). Classification (NCBI taxonomy): domain Eukaryota; kingdom Metazoa; phylum Arthropoda; class Insecta; order Lepidoptera; family Noctuidae; genus Melanchra; species Melanchra persicariae. The sequence goes on along the minus strand of OX376645.1, from coordinate 15,065,105 downwards.
TAAAATTCAGTTGCAAGTTGTGACCCAGAAATACACACTAATAGTCTAAGTTCCCGATATAAAACGACCTTCACCGAGATGCTTATTTAATGAAACGTATTTTATATTTAATTTAATATGTCAATAAATATAATCCATATGGGTTGCCTAGCAAATTTCAGTCCAGAGTATGTTTAATTAATAATTAAAAAAAAATATTTTTTTAAACATTTCACCGGTATGATTATTAAATAAATTCTATACCAATCGAAAGTATGAAGCCCATAGAATATGCAAACGTTAGGTTGCCTATTCTTTTCCGGTCACAACTATCGGGTTGCCAGGTATAAACAGGTAAATCTGTACTAGCATTTTGCAACGGTCTGTTTATTGAATGAAAGGAGATTGACCAATCTGGACCAAATGCTGCCCAGGCATGGGAATACTTTTATTTTTTTCCTACCATGAAGAGATACTTAAAAAATAAAAATTAAAAAAAAAACATCCACGGGTTTAGTACCTAAAAACTTATGGCTTTTTGGTGCTTTAACTTTTGATATACAGCGTGTAAGGGACATCGACGTACAAACGGCCATACCATGAGTTCAGGACATGATTCTGGACCCCCCGTTGGAATTTTTCGTCGGCTTTTTCATCAAATATCAATTTTTTTCAGCAGTTTTTTACTTAAGACTGTTCATAATAGCAATTCTTACCTAACCCAATGTGTTTTAATTAAAAAAATAATGAATACACTACTTTCACTAAAAAGATACCTAATATGTAAATAAAACTAGTTAGGCATCTGCTCGAATCTTGAATCCTATCTTTTTAGGGGTGAGTTAGCTAGTTCATTAGTTTCTACCTACATCATTACTGGATCTAAATGTACATACTCACTTTAAACCTTTTTTTTTATCAATCCTTATCGGAATCGTGATATAAAGAGACTAAGCTTATGGCACCTCCATTTCTCTTAACTTCTGCATACTTAAACAAGTTCCTACCATCAGTAGATTAGGTATTTCTGAGTGATCAAAATGAGTTTTTGTGTTATTATTGCCGTCGGCGATGTTCGTAGGTACCTACATTAAAGTGCAACGCAGCGCGGCAGCGACTAAGGCCTGTTTATGTGTGTTTGCAAGTACTACGTTAACCACGTACAGCGCTCTCGCGCGTTTTGATCGTGTTGTTCTAAATACATTGCGGGCTCGAAAATGTCAATTTCTGTAACCGATCATTAGCGAGATTAATGACTTTCACAATTTGGTTAGTGGCATTAGGTGCAGCCTTTTCGAGAAGTTTAGTTAGGATGTCCGTGACACCCTGTATATTTTTTTAACGTTTACGTTAAATAATATTATAAAAGCTCCCGAGTCCGAACCCGACCTCAAAACGAACATCAACATACAGTGTTCAAAACATAATTCAAGTTCTACCACGTGAGGTAAGTACCTACTTTTTATTTAAGTAGTTATATTATTACGCAAAATAAGCCATTATCTCAACAGTTAACACAATTATTTACATTACTTAAATCATAACATAACAAATGCGTTCCTAGATATATACTTAGAAGTTACCTACTATAAAACGGATTCATGTTATGCCGTGGGTTATTTGTTTAACATTTTTTCATGGTTTCAGATAACATTCAATAATGAGGAATACCTCTGCCACAACTGTTGGACAAGAGCTCATCGTGGGACGATGTCTGCAATGCCTGCTGTGGAAGATGCACCTGCTGTGGGAAATCCACCTGCTGCGGGTAATCCGCCTGCCGTGGAAAATCTACTAAACATGGAAGATCAGCCCGTGGAAGACGACATTCTAGGACAAAACGTAACATTTCACCTTCCCGGAAATTACTGCCGAGCCCCAAATACGTCAAATGCTTGCATGGTGTACAATTGCACCAGCAATGTGCAACTAATTCAAGTGCACATAAAGAGTCGATATACATCGTCAAAAGTGTATCATTTCTATATTTTACTTGACGAGAACAATCATGCGCTCGTTCAACATTATTGCTGCTCATGTTTTACTGGGCGAATAACGAGCGGCAGTTGCGCCCACGTTGTTTGCCTAGTTTGGTTTTTGGGGTGGGCTAGGCACCAGGATGTTGTGAGGCGCCCTGCTTTATTTTTAGATTCAGTAATTATAGACGACAATGAGGATGACGATTGATTAGGTATTCCCACAAGGTGGACCGATGACCTGGTGAGGGTCGCGGGTAACCGATGGATGCGAGACGCACAGAACCGGTGGTTGTGGCGACACTTGGGGGAGGCCTATGTCCAGCAGTGGACGTCTTTCATGACGTCTTTCGTCAGGTTGACGTACTCATCAACCACTTCGAGTGCAGAGCCTCCAATCTTGATAGGAGTGGGTGCTACATGGGTATTTACCATGAACTTGGTTTTGTCCATGTTCATTTTAAGACCCACTCTTTCGGAAGCTCTACTGAGGTCATCGAGCATTGTACTGAGGTCCTCCGTGGTCTCAGCCATGACGACTATATCTTCGGCAAATCGAAGATGAGTGATGTACTCGCCATTGACATTAATGTCTAGCCTTCTCCAGTCCAAAACCTTGAAGACGTCCTCCATTGCGGCCGTGAAGAGTTTCGGAGAAATTACGTCTCCCTGCCTCACACCCCGCTGCAGGAGGATAGGTTCTGATGTTTGATCCTGAAGTCGGACTGACATGGTGGCGTTTTCATACAAACACTTCAGCATCTCGATGTACCGATAGTCGATCTGGCACCGTTGGAGAGACTGCAGCACAGCCCAAGTCTCGATCGAATCGAAGGCTTTCTTGTAGTCCACAAACGCTAAGCAGAGGGGCAGATTATACTCTTCGGTCTTCTGTATAACCTGCCGCAGCGTGTGTATGTGGTCTAGGGTGTTGAAGCCTTTTCGGAATCCGGCTTGTTCGGGAGGCTGGAAGTCGTCAAACGTGCGTGTGACGGTTTGTGATGACTCTGGGAAACAGCTTGTAGACATGGCTCAGAAGTGAGATGGGCCTGTAATTCTTAAGCAGGGTATTGTCGCCCTTTTTTAAGAAGAGTACCACTACACCTCTGCTCCACGTTTGTGGCGTTTTCCCCTCGAGTGTGACGGAATCGAACAGTTTCTGAAGGGCCTTAAGGACTGGTTTTCTACCCGCCTTCAGGAGTTCGGCCGTAATTCCGTCCTCACCCGACGCCTTGTTGTTTTTAAGCTGCTTCAGAGCCATCCTAATCTCATACAGGCTGACGTCCGGGATGTCTTCGCGGTATAATGCCGGGTCAATCTAGCTCTTGGGTCGTTCGCTAGATTTGCTGCGGGTTTGGTCATTGACGTGTATAACTGTCCATAAAATGTCTCGATCTCTCTCATAAGGCGGATATGGTTCTTCTAAAACCTATGTAACGAATAAATAATTGATTGATTGAATGATTATCCCTACTCAACTAAGTGTTGTTATAATAATATAATCCATTGTTTATAATATAGTCTTTTATTTTCAAAAAAAAGCTGTTGGTTATGTTTCTTCGTTAATGTAAAATCTCAACTCTCCTCGGATAGATCTTAAAGAGCTTTGGGTTACAGATTAGTATGAGTCTAAGGTACAGTATGCACCATTATTCAATGTTGGGCAGCACTTGGTCCAACGTCCATATAAAAATGGTCAATCTCCTTTAAATGAAATTAAAGATTATTTTATTCTGAACACGGTGGTATAGGGTTGCCTGCGAAAAATCAGTCCAGAATTGCGGTTGTTGAATTTTAAAAATTATACAAAATTTCGGGACCTCAACAAACTAGACCAAAAAATTTTTTGCAAAGCCTTAAAAATTATCGCTTTAAAGAGGCTCTGGTGCTGTTTCTGGCTGATTATTGGGAAAATGACCATTTGGTAAAAATAATCCAAAACGAAAAAATCTTTTTAACCGTCGACCATCACTGCTACTCTTATCAAGTTCAGGAAAATTCCGTAAAAAAAACTGAAGAAACTAATTATGAATGTCATCACGAAGAGGCAGATACAAGGATTATTTTTTATGCTTCTAAAGCGGAACCAGGCTCAAGGATTTTAATTAAAGCCTCTGATACTGACGTTTTGATAATTTTTTTAGGAAATACGCACAAACTTATCGAATCAGAAATTTGGCTTGCCTGTTCAGCAACTAAAAAGACTAATAATCAAACTGTTGATTGCATTAATTGCACCGATTCAGCGTTGAAGTTGGGAATTAAATTATGCCAAAGTCTTCCCGCCTTCCATGCATTTACAGGTTGCGATTACACGGCAGCCTTTTACGACAAAGGGAAAGTAAAACCTTTTCAGCAATTTTCGAAAAATGAAAAATATCAAACAGTTTTTGCATCATTAACAGATGCTGCTGATATTTTCATTGATGAAAAAATGAAGACCGTTCAAGAATTTACGGCTAGTATGTACGGTATTAGGAGCTGCACCAGTGTGAATGATGCGAGACATCGTATTTTTATGAAAAATTACTCTGCAAAAGAAGACAGCGAGCACTTTTTAAAAAAAATAAAAGGCTTCGACTCCAACTCCATACCACCATGCTGGATATCATTAACTCAGAAAATTTTACGAACTATTTTCGTAAATTCCATGTGGCTTAATGCAACGGATCCAATATGCGTGAAACTTGAGCCTGAGAACTGCGGATGGTTCTTAGATGAATATTTAAAACCAGTAGGATTCATTGGGGATCATACACCTTTAAAGATAGAAGACAATGTCGAAAAAAGTGAAACAGAGTGATGACGAAGAAGATTCAGAAGTTTCAGATCGTAGTTTTATGTCCGATGACTCGGATTCTGAATAATTTAAAAAAAAAATTGAATTTTTTACAATAAATAGAAGTAATTTTTTAATTGTTGTTTTTTATTTTGTCTTCTTATAATAAAAATAAAATTTGCAAGATTACCCTGATTAAAAAAAATCACTTAAATGGGTTTTGAATTTTTTCCAATAGTTTCAATTGATTTCAATTTCTCTGTTTACATTTATAGATTTATAATTTGCATGCAGTAATTTTTTTTATTTTTTTTCAATCAATATTTTTAATCAGGGTAGTATTATATATGTATCACTATAACCTTCTTTTTTACTAAAGATGTATATATACTTTAGTGTCACATAAAAAATATACACATAAATAATTAATTGATTAAAAAAAATAATTAAATAACTATTTCTCTATTTAAATAATAAACTACTCCAAAATGATGCATAGTATTTACGAGTCTATCGCTATCCTTTCCTTTTCCAAGCCCAAATAGCATGCGCACTCTCTTTCTTTAAGTGGTCGGACTTTAAACAGCTGCTATGCTGTGTCCTCTTCTATCGCATGGGATGGTCGGTTGGGACCTCTCAGTCGCACACATTCACTCGGAGCAATATTTTACTTTTTAAAATTCGACAACCGCAATTCTGGACTGATTTTTCGCAGGCAACCCTATACCACCGTGTTCAGAATAAAATAATCTTTAATTTCATTTAAATTTCATTCAATAAACAGACCGTTGCAAAATGCTAGTACAGATTTACCTGTTTATACCTGGCAACCCGATAGTTGTGACCGGAAAAGAATAGGCAACCTAACGTTTGCATATTCTATGGGCTTCATACTTTCGATTGGTATAGAATTTATCTAATAATCATACCGGTGAAATGTTTAAAAAAATATTTTTTTTTAATTATTAATTAAACATACTCTGGACTGAAATTTGCTAGGCAACCCATTTGGATTATATTTATTGACATATTAAATTAAATATAAAATACGTTTCATTAAATAAGCATCTCGGTGAAGGTCGTTTTATATCGGGATCTTATACTATAAATAAGAAACATGGCAAGTTAAATAAAAGCTTATAGAAAACCTATATCTAAATGTTTAATTTCAATTAAGAAAACATAAAAACTACATAACATAGAATGATTTAACATATAATCCAGTATTTTATTCACTAAAAGTATAGTCAGCGGAGTTAACCAACAAATTAATTTTGGGCTTCCAATGATTACAATCAGTCACTTGGTGGTAAAACTTTAGAAATAATTTTCAATCTACATCGGGCCTCCGGCTTTATGCACTTCCGTCGTCGAACATAGGCACTTTGTTAGACGATACGACTTTCCACCTCGCTGCTTCCCTTCGCTTAGGCGCATCCTGTTGTTCCCCTCATCGCTGCCACTGCGGCGAAGCTGTCAACAGTCTCGGGCACCACGGCCTATCATGCAGGCGAAGTACTGGTCGCATAGCGCGGCACGCTAACATCAACGACATTATCCGACGTGCTCTTGTTGCCGTCGGCGTTACAGCCGTACTAGAACCCAGTGGCCTGGCACGCGACGATGGCAAGCGACCGGACGGTATGTCTTTATTTCCATGGAAGATGGGTAGGCCTTTAGTGTGGGACGCTACTTATGTCGATACTCTTGCGCCATCCCATCTTCCTAGCTCGTCGTGCTGTGCTGGTGCTGCCGCTGCGGCTGCTCAAACGGTTGAAATACAATAACCTAGTTGGCATATTTTCGAGCCGTTTGGGGTTGAAACTCTTGGACCGTGGGGTCCGAGTGCAGTTAAAGAACTTTGTAAACGCTTAGTTGACACTTCGCGTGACCCAAGGGCTGGCTTTTACTTCGGACAGAGAATAAGCATTGCCATACAACGTGGCAATGCCGCCAGTCTTTTGGGCTCACTTCCAGTAGACAGCGATGCGGATGAATTTTTTGATGCCTTTTAGTTAGGAGTTTTCTTTTTGTATTTTATTTTAAGTGTATATAGTTAAATTAGTAATATATTGTAAATAAATGAATGACATGTTGTTTTGAAATCTAGATCCAAAACTGGCGCTATATATATTTTTAGGGAACCACTGATAAGTAGTAGAGATGCGACAATGCAATAAAGTCATCACATAGAAATTGTACAACAGGCAGGAACAGAACAACACATTTTGTAGGAAAACGCGTCTTTGCAAAGTCGCGTTGCACGTGTCTTAAAGACCCCTCTAAATAAGTATTTCACATGATAGTATCCACGACATGCTCCTCAGGCCTCATTGTTCTTTAGAACCCTCCCATTCGATGCCACGAATGGTAAAGTCGATCCAGGGGGCAATGTTAGGTGCCGAAACTAATGAGACGAAGGCAGATGCAGGCGAGTCACTGTTGCATTCATCCGGTGTCCAAGAGGATATGATGCCCCATAGGAGACCATTTAGTACTACTGGAGCTCCGAAATCTCTCTGGAAAGGTGAAGACGGAATGTTTTAGATTTTTACTTTTTCATAATTATATTACACTCAAACGGACGACGAAAGTCCAGGGAAGGACTAGACATAGGTAGCATTATATCGGCGGTTGCGATTTTTAAACTGATCACGTTACGTGTTTCAATTGCACATATCAATCTTATACTATTTAAACCGACACGATAACGACACGATCGACCATTGCATTGTGGAATTGACATGAATTTGGTATTTATTATAATTGAATGTAGGAATTTGGTCACGTGACATTTCGATGGCATCTGTCAATCCCATACATTTTTGACGTATCGACAATCGCCTGCGCCACACTACCGTTGACAGAATGTCACTTGTCTAGAGCCCAAAGTCTCTACTGATTTATTTGAAATCGGTGCATCAAGTCTTCTTCTATCATATGCACTTCTCTATTTGCCGTCATCTCAATAGTTTTATTTATGTCATTATTTATCTCAATAGTCATTTTATTTCGATAGCTAAACTTTTCTTTAAGATTGTCCCGGTTAACATTATTTTTCTTTTATAATTTTAGCATAAAAAAATCTAAATAGGTACTTAAATGGATTCAACTAATTATTCAAGATTTTGAATTCGGACAGTTTCATGTTTCCAATGGAAGCGGCATTTAATAAAATCAAATACACGTAAAAAAAAAACAATCTGATAAGGACAATGCATGAAGAATCAATTTTATATATTTAATTATAGTTTTGATTTTTATGTCAATATACATAATTATATAAGCAAAACAGGAGAATTCTCATTCAAACATTCTGTCAAGATCAAATACAACTAACTCGGTGTACGGATCATATTATATTTTTGCCAGCGTTTGCTGCGAGTTTGTACGCAATAATACTACAGTACAATTGACCTTATCGAGAAAACGCAGCGGTGTAAAAATATTTTGATGTTTTGCATGAAATTGAAGTTGTAGCTATTGATGACATGTGTAATTTAAATGTTTTATTTTTATTTTTAAGAGTAAATCGTCCTCCTGCCATTACCACAATGGAGTATACAATCTTCCACATGTCCAAATTAGTGTATGAAACATGCCAAATCCACAGAAGAAGCTCTGAAAGTCTGACTACCAGTCTTACCAAAGGTAACCTAGTGAATGACTTGCAGAGGTCAGACAGGCAGTCACGCCATGTAAAATTCTTGTTTTCAGTCATAACTGTTTAGACTACACTAGTTGGGAAAAGGCTAAAGAGATGATGATCTTTCTTTATTTATCGTGTGGGCAGTAAGGTCTAACGACACCCTAGTGTCAGAGTTTCTAAACCGCCTCAAGGGCCTCTGACATGGTTTATTTGACGACCACCATTTGGCGGCCGGGACCACCGGCTCCCGAAGCACGGAATCATCTTTTTATCAGACAATCAGGTGATTCAAACCTGCAATGTTCTAGTCAAACTGGAAACAACTTTACAAAGTATGCTTCCCGTGGGAATCGAACCCACGACCACCGAGTCACAAGGCGAACGCCTATATCATTCGACCACGGAGGCAGTTGGCAGAGGTGATGATGAGGTGATTAAAATGATATAAGGAAAGTCATAGCTACAACGTGTGGGTCTTTAAGTCCAGAGTGGTATAGATAGGTTACTTCTAGGTAAGCATGCTCCATCGTCCACGACACTTTCCATCAGGTGAGATTGTGGTCAAACACGAGTCTATCAATAATTAAAAGTAACCACATTTATTGAACTTTCTTCTTACCGAGCAAGGATCAACCATAACTCCTGTATCCAGACACATCATGATGTTAGTATCGTTGACTCCTGTCAACGCTATTTCTTCTTCACAATCCTTGAAATCTAGAGGGTGGAGATGTGACACAGACAAGAGCCGCAGCCGTTTTATCAATTCTGTTGACTTAATCTGGTCCGAATCGGATTTATCCGAGAACAACTGTAATTTACAAAGTGGGAATATTAACCACTGCTAAACATGTGTAGTTATTTATTTATTATTTATTATATACTTTATTGTACATCTCACATCAATCACAGGTAAAAAGTTTATAAAAACAATTGTACAATGGGCGGTCTTATCGCACGGGGCAATCTCTTACAGACAACCTTAGGATGGACTGAACGAAAGAAGTTAGATTTAGGGCGGTCAGTGAACAAACATCATAAATAATATTAATTAGACATAATAATATAAAATAAATATAAGCAATACTAAATAATAGACCAATAAATATCAATATATAATTGGGAAAGGAGAAGAAAAGTTATAGTGAGAGGTAATGCTCCTTCACCAATTTTTTAAACGTTGGTAACGTTTGAGCACGCCTCACATCAATGGGTAATGCATTCCACAAACGAGCTGCTTGAATAGTGAAAGATTTGTCAAAGAAAGATAGATAGATAGTTAGCTTGGCTTTGAATAAAAATGTAGGCAAGTTTATCCACTGTGCTCACGGCCATACTACTCACAAATGTCTGACGGGCAAACAATCGTAGCTAACCTCTCCGTGGCCGTGCTACATAAGTTGAGAGAGGAACTTTTTTGGCCTCAAAAAGCGTTCTTTGTTAACTTTTCCTACTTCGTTATTATTGTTACTTAAGGACGCGTTTACAAATGGGTAGTCAAATTATTACTTTTTTTCACAAAAGTATGTTTATTAAATAAAATCCTTTGCATTCTTAAAATGTTTTTCCCAAGAATTGTTGATAAATGTGCATGGTATGATTCTGAACTATAAATATAATTTAAGATAGGTACAGTTTCTCAATAAATGTACCGAAGTTAATTTTTTACTTCGGTACATTTATTGAGAAACTGTACCCATTTGTAAACGCGTCCTTAATATAGGTTTTTACCTATTTAATTGGAGTCGATTCTTTAATCAGCATTTTCAGGTTTCTGTGGGATGGCGCGCAATTCGAAATTCAAAATTAAATAAATTTTATTCGAAAGCCGCGTTATTCTTATTTCAAATTCAGTCATTTGTTTTCGTAAAATTGTGTTAGTTTTATAATAATTTTCGAATATGAGTTCCTACGTGGAAATACCGCTGCGCAAACAGCACGAAACATTAAAGACGTGTACGCCTGTACGGGCCTAAAACTGCTTGTATAACTTGCATAAAAACGGTCTATTATTGGTTCAATCGTTTTAAATCTGGAAATTTTGATTTGAAGAACGAGCCTCGCGGTCGGCTGGTAACCATTGTCGACAACGACGAATTGAAGGCGATAGTGGAAGCGGATCCAAGTCAGTCGACAGCTGAGCTTGCTGCGAGCCTTGGAGTTAGTGTCAAAACAACATTGAAGCACTTGCGTAGAAATCTGGAATATCTCTGATATTCTCTGGTGACCACTAAATATCAAGTAAGCCGTCAGTTCTATTTCCATTCAATAATTTGAATACGTCAATAAAAAGTATTGTACAACTTACCATTGGATCAGGCCATGAGGGCACAATAAAGTGAGAACCCTCAGGTTCTTGCAGGACCATTTTCAGTCTTATAGGTTTAAGAGTAGGAGTTTCTCTTACAGGCTCAGGCAATCTTATCAGAGCCAAATCATAACCCGGTGTTTCGTCATCAAAATAGGGATGCATTACGATGTACTTGACTGGAACTGAGATTCCTCCTTTTTTGTAGTTAATGCTGCCGAGTCTTACTCGGACTGTCCTTTTTGCTTCTCGTATTCTGCGAATAAGGGAAAGCTTTTATTATTAAAAGTGAATTAAATGGTTTCTTCATATTATGAAAGTAGACTTCATGTTTGTTTTGTAATTTGGTTTTTGGAAGGCAATAGGAGATGGCAGACATTCATCATTATCAGCCCAGAGCAACAGTCCAGCAGTGAACTGTTGTAGCAGTCTACTGTTGCATAGGCCTCCTCTATTGCACGCCATTCATGTTATTTTCATGCTGCAGGCAACTCTTATGATGCGGCTACCATGGTTTTGCTTAGCTCGAGGGCGTCCCACCGTAAATTAGCTAGTCTCCAGTTAAGAACACGTTAAGCCAAACGGTCATCGATTCTACGGCTAGTGTGGCCGTCCCATTGCCATTTCAGCTTACTTAAATAAATACTAAAAAATCTAGAACTTACAGATATACAGAGTCAGCAGCAGTCAAGACCCAACTGTTATCAATTAAAGCACCAGCACTTAAAAACTTGGACCTCATCAAAATGGCAGCCATGAAAGGAAATGTCACGCCGTCACTTACTAAAGCATGTTCATCGAGCTCATTATATTGGATTTCACTGAAAGTTATGTTGTTTGTGATCGTCGTCTCTATTTGTTTTATAAAACCTTCATGGACCATTATGAGAATTAATAATACTTTTAGTCGCATTGTTACTATAAAGTATTGATATTGAATGCTTGTAACAAATTCTACAGTATACTATTTGTCAACAACGTCAAGTAAGATAATAATAATATCTTTATACACATAGCTTTCTTGGTTCGTAAGACTGCAATACTTAACTAAAATGACAAAGCAAAGACGAAAGAAAAATGTTTATAAAAATAATAAGACTTTTGTAGAAGCTGTGACTGATAATGACAAAATTAATTAATTTAAACGAGTATAATTTGATAATAATGAGGTTGTTAATGGAAATAAACTTGGAAACCCTTTGAGGCAAAGTACCAATACTTTTGTAAAGGTGTAATTGACTGATTTTGAGATGAAATAGTAAGGCTGCATGCGCAATGTGACTAAAACGAGACTTACAGTTTTACCGGGTTGTGTAGGTCAGAAAGCCAATGAGAAATATGAGTATGGAGCTGCATTCTGTTAGACTGGAAACCATCCCCAACTTAATGAGAATAGGCTAGCTAGAATGTTGAAAGAGTTTTGAGATATATAAAAAAGAGTTGAATTTAACAAACCAGTGGATGGGTTGGTGAAGAAGCTTTAAATTAAGAGAACACGAATCTTAATTTGAATGACTGCAAGTATAGGAGAAGGTCGCGGATTTTGTTCGAAAGAGTTACCGCGGCCCTGGAACGCAAAAGGCACTAGGAGGAGCATGGGTGGGTTTTAGTCAGTAAGAGTCTGACACTCCCTGCCGCTCCACCCAGAGCGGAAGGGGTCATTCGATGATTTCCCATCCTTAAAAAAAAATAATAATAAAAGTATAGGAGAAGACCAAAGAAACGATAGATGAGCTAAAAAACGAGGAACAATATTATGGCTTAAAGGATGGTGATTATTAATAGGGATATGATGATTAATAGCTAGTAAGAAGTAGAAGATCTATTTGCGATGAAACCACATTTTAGAAACGTAGAAGAAAATGATGATAGTCTTTTCAAATGAAGCAACCAACGGGCAGAAAAAAGAACGAATAAAAATGCAAACTGAAATAAGTGCTTGAATGAACAAGTCCTTATCAAGAAAACATTCGATAAGTCTTATGAAAGCAAAGTCATTGTTTACAAATAAAACGCACGTAAAAGTTACTAACACAGGTTTCTTCATCATCACAGTCGATTTCCTGTTACAGTAAACTTGATTGCAGCTATAAGAGTGAACAATGCATTTAAGAAATATATTTCAACTTTACTCTTGAATCTTTGAATTAATTTTCTAAGCAATAAATACCGGCTATTATTTTTAAAACGTGGACAGTCATTACTAATATTCAGCTGCATCGAACGATTGGAAGCTGAGTTAAGTGGTCTGCGTTTGGCCGTGATCTATAATTTATGCTTGTCGGATTAAAATTTTTACACAGCACGATGCAGTCAAATTATTGAACTCTTTCAGAGATAATTTTTTCGAACCAAAACACAGAGTCTAATATTTTGAAATGATTACCTAAATCTATTTCACCATTGATACTTATTTTAATTTCAGTTTTTACACTGTTGTCAGTAACCACATCTGTGACATTTCCCACATTTTATGCGAAAATGAATACAAAAAACAAGAGCTCCTTTTTTGGTCCGTCATTTCATTTTTGCGCGGCTGAATTATATTCATGAGACCTCATTTTGGCACCCTTAATGCTCCACTTATTAAAATCCTGAATTATTTAAAACCTACGTGTGTACAGTGCTATAATATGACCCTTCGAGATATTTTGATTTTTCAAAACTTTGTTGTTGTTTGTTGTGGGAACATCGTGAACCTCGAAATTATCTATAAAAAGAGTACACACACAATAAAGTATAACAAACCATGGCTTTTTACTACCATGTGGTTATTTTAATTATAATACGCCCGCACGTTCAGTTTTCCAATACCTACCTACATTAAAAAAATAAACATTTATTCAATTTTCCTTCCTTCATTAAGTCCAAAATCGTTTACATTAAGTCCCTCAACAGATGTTATTTCCCAAACGTTTTGATACAGTCAACATGAAACAATAAAATTGATTCAAAAAGGCATGTTGACACAATTATGTTTCTATAGAGAATACTATTTGAACAGGACTTGAGAGCTACCATCGTTCTCTATTTGAACATGACTTGAGAGCTACCATCGTTCTGCGCGAAATATGTTTCGAAAATTTGTTATGCGAGACATGAACCATATATTTTTGCAGAGTTCTATTGAATTTCTTGTATTACTTATTTCAAAGATTTCAGTTTTAACGCTTTAGATTTATTTTTATTTATAAAGTCAGCCACAATGACTCGGTCCGGACAGATGTATCAGACTATCTCCACTACCTCTTGATTATCCAATAGTCAGATATCAATTAATGACACGGTTGTCGCACGGCAGTGGTTGAACAATTGACTGCTGAGCACTGCGTGTCGCGGGTTCAATTCCCGCACGGAACAAATATTTGTATGACCTAAAGATAGTTGTTCCGGGTCTGGTTGTTTGTGTACGTGAGTTTAAATGCTTGTAAACGCACCCACGAGAGAGGAGAAAATCCTAGTGGGGCAACGTTTTTTCTTAAAGAAAATAAAAAGAACATCCGGCCCATCACGATGATCTCTCTGGACAGTAAGTAGTGGCCAGTCATAAAGGTCAGATTGGCAGAGGAGAAGTACCCTGCGAATCTCAGGAGGATGATAGCCAGCTACCTAATTGATCGTAAGGTCCAGGTAAAGTATGCTGGCCATAAATACGTCATCATCATCATCATCATCATATCAGCCAAAAGACGTCCACTGCTGGACATAGGCCTCCCCCAAGTGTCGCCACAACCACCGGTCCTGTGCGTCTCGCATCCATCGGTTACCCGCGACCCTCACCAGGTCATCGGTCCACCTTGTGGGAGGCCTTCCAACGCTGCGTCTTCCGGTACGCGGTCGCCACTCCAAAACTTTTCGGCCCCATCGACCATCTGTTCTGCGAGCAATGTGCCCTGCCCACTGCCACTTCAATTTGGCGATCCTTCGGGCTATGTCGGTAACCTTTGTTCTCTTGCGGATATCATCATTCCTGACTCGATCACGCAAGGAAACTCCGAGCATTGCCCTCTCCATTGCCCTTTGGGTGACTTTAAGCCTTCTGATGAGGCCCATTGTGAGCGACCACGTTTCGAGTCCATAGGTCATCACTGGCAACACGCACTGGTCATAGACTTTCGTCTTGAGACACTGTGGTATGTGAGACGAGAAGATACCGCGCAACTTCCCGAACGCCGCCCATCCGAGTCGGATTCGACGGTTGACTTCCTTCTCGAAGTTAGCCCTACCTAGCTGGATCGTTTGTCCCAGGTAGACGTACTCATCAACAACTTCGAGTACAGAGCCTCCAATCTTGATAGGAGTGGGTGCTATATGGGTATTTACCATGACCTTGGTTTTGTCCATGTTCATTTTAAGACCCACTCTTTCGGAAGCTCTACTGAGGTCATCGAGCATTGTACTGAAGTCCTCCGTGGTCTCAGCCATGACGACTATATCGTCGGCAAATCGAAGATAAGTGATGTACTCGCCATTGACATTAATGCCTAGCCTTTTCCAGTCTAAAACCTTGAAGACGTCCTCCATTGCGGCCGTGAACAGTTTCGGAGAAATTACGTCTCCCTGCCTCACACCCCGCTGCAGGAGGATAGGTTCTGATGTCTGATCCTGAAGTCGGACTGACATGGTGGCGTTTTCATACAAACACTTCAGCACCTCGATGTACCGATAGTCGATCTGGCACCGTTGGAGAGACTGCAGCACAGCCCAAGTCTCGATCGAATCGAAGGCTTTCTCGTAGTCCACAAACGCTAAGCAGAGGGGCAGATTATACTCTTCGGTCTTCCGTATAACCTGCCGCAGCGTCTGTATGTGGTCTACGGTGCTGAAGCCTTTTCGGAATCCGGCTTGTTCGGGAGGCTGGAAGTCGTCAAACCTGCGTGCGAGACGGTTTGTGATGACTCTGGAAAACAGCTTGTAGACATGGCTCAGAAGTGAGATGGGCCTGTAATTCTTAAGCAGGGCATTGTCGCCCTTTTTAAAGAAGAGTACCACCACACCTCTGCTCCAAGCTTGTGGCGTTTTCCCCTCGAGTATGACGGAATCGAACAGTTTCTGAAGGGCCTTAAGGACTGGTTTTCCACCCGCCTTCAGGAGTTCGGCCGTGATTCCGTCTTCACCCGACGCCTTGTTGTTTTTAAGCTGCTTCAGAGCCATCCTAATCTCATACAGGCTGACGTCCGGGATGTCTTCGGTATAATGCCGGGTCAATCTAGCTCTTGGGTCGTTCGCTAGATTTACTGCGGGTTTGGTCATTGACGTGTATAACTGTCCATAGAATGTCTCGATCTCCCTCAGAAGCTCCGATTTGGCGGATATGGTTCTGCCATCGTCGGTCTTCAGTTTTGTGAGCTGGTTCTGCCCAATAGACAAATCTCTTGCAAAGGACCTTGGAGCCCTTAATAAATACGTAAGAAGTACTAATATCGCCAACACATCCATAACTCTGTCCAAAATGGGGACGCATCCAAAGTTTGGAATTTTCTAAGATCATTGGGGGTCGCTAAAACACGACACGAGTCACTACCGAAAGATTTAGACATTGATGCAATTAAAAATCATTTTACAGCTTCGTCCAATTTTGATAGGACAATAAAATTGAATACATTGGATCATCTTTCATCTCTTCCGACTCCCAGTTATTCTCCATTTGTTTTTAGTCAATTCTCCGCTTGTGATGGTAAGAAGAGCATACTATCGATAACCTCTAATACAGTAGGAAGTGACTGTATTAGCCGCAAAATATTACTCCCCGTGCTGGACGTAATCCTTCCCGTCATTTGCCACATTCTCAACTTTTCTGTGTCCAGCGGTGTATTTCCATGTTCGTGGAAAGACGCTCAAATTATTCCATTGCCTAAAAAGTCCATTCCCACATCCTTCTCTGATTTCCGTCCAATATCCGTGTTACCATTCCTATCCAAAGTCCTAGAACGGTTAGTCCACAATCAGTTCAGAACGGTTAGTCCTTTTCTATCCAAAAATAATCTCCTCAACCCCTTCCAGTCCGGCTTCCGTCCTGGTCATAGCACCACTACAGCGCTTCTGAACGTTACTGAAGATATAAGGTCAGCCATGGAAAGCAGTAATCTAACGGTCTTGGCATTGCTTGATTTCAGCAATGCTTTCAATACTGTTGATTTCGATGTTTTGCTTGGCATTCTATGTTCTCTTAATGTTCCCTATCGGTGATTGACTGGTTTCGTAGTTACCTGATCGGTCGCCGGCAACGTATATGCATCGGAGATACCTCGTCTTCGTGGTGTTGTACCTACTTCTGCCGGGGTACCACAGGGTGGCGTTTTATCCCCTTTACTTTTCGCAATTTTTATACACTCAATTTCCAATGAACTAACTTCTTCCTATCATCTTTATGCAGACTATCTACAAATTTATTTGCGAGCTCCTCTTGGGAATCTGCCCGAGGCCATCGTCACCATTAATCGAGATCTGGCTCGCATTTGTCAATGGAGCATGCGATATGGACTCATAGTCAATCCCATAAAGACGCAGGTTATCGTGGTGAGCAGTTCCAGAATGGCTTCAAGAATTGACTGGGAAACTCTTCCCCAAGTTGTTTTCGATAATACAGTAATTCCCTTCTCCGAGAAAGTTAAGAACTTGGGATAATCTTTGACAGGAACTTCTCTTGGACTGCCCAACTACAAGAAGTTAACCGCAAGCTATTTGCATCTGCAGGATCTTTAAGAAGACTACGTAATTTTCTTCCGATTGCCACCAAGATTGCGCTTGCACAGTCACTTCTTCTTCCCATCCTTGATTATGCTGATGCCAGCTATCTTGACCTGACTCAAGAACAACTCGACAAACTTGAGCGGCTTCAAAATTTTTGTATAAGGTTCATATTCGGTTTACGTAAATATGATCATGTTTCCGAATTCCGTGTGAAGCTCAAGTGGTTGCCAATTCGCCTTCGCCGGAATGCTCATATTCTTTCCCTTTTATACAATGTGCTCTTTTCCCCTTCTACCCCTCTTTATCTCAAGAGACGTTTTCAGTTTCTCTGTGATTCCCACACTAAATTTTTGAGGTCATCAGATAATCTGCGACTTAAAATGCCAATGCATTCCACAACTTTTGTTGATAAATCCTTTACTGTCCAGGCTGCTCGTTTGTGGAATGCATTGCCGGTTCCAGTAAGACGCGCTCAATCGTTGCCTGTGTTCAAAAGGCTCGTGAAGGAATATTACCTGTCGCTGTGATATCGATGTTCGTCATTTATTTATTGCCAAAATATTTAGTATAGAATATGTATTTATCTGTGTATATATTATATTTAAAGTAATGTCGCACCGATGACAGCCCCATTTGTTGTCCAGACAATTACTGTCCATTCCAGGTTGCCTGGAAGAGATCGCGGAATCCGATATGGCCGCCCATTGTACATGTGTTTTAGTTAGTACCTAATATTCATTTTATGTTATTATCGGTGTACAATAAAGTATATAATAAATAAATAAATAAATAATAAAAGGTGTGTAGGCGCAAAACTTGCGCCATGGTAGTCAATAGAAAGCTTAAATTTGACACGCCACACCTGATCATGGAGGGGATCGATATTGGAATTTCCTCGGAAATCAAGATTTTAGAACTCCCAGTGAATGCTAAGTGTTGACCTTTAATAGCCATACGGCTAACGTTTTCTACAACCAGCTGCCAAAGTGAGCTTGGGTCTCCACCCGGAAATAGACTGGACCATATACACCGCTACGGTAGAGCCCATCATCACGTACGCGGCTGGCGCTTCTTTTGCTGTGCGCATTATAAAAGACGTTTGGAACTGCTAGCGATATGCAGTGGCACTGAGGAAATCCGCGAAAGAAGCGAGGAGAGCTACGGAATCTATAGCGACTCCAAATCAGCCCAGGATATAATCACAAACCTCAGTACAACGCACCCTCCGGCAGTAAAAACCCGCAAGAACTAAAGGGCTATTGAAAACCAGAACAAAGCTGTGTCTTTGTTTTGGATCAAGGCACACGCGGGATTTGCGGGAAACGAGAGGGCGGATGAACTGGCGAAGGTCGCAGCCCTTAAGAGCGTGTACGCCGTATGTCATTTCATACAAACTTTCAAGTCCTTATTCTTCAAAATGAATGAACCGATTTTAACGAAACTTGGTATGCTTACGCTAGAGATTCAGGTCTAAATAGTTATCAGAAAACATTTTTGAAAAACAGTTCAGGGGGAAAGATATAGTGATTTTTCACTTTCTATAGAAAACTTAAAATCTCTCTCCCTCTGAAATCTTTCATTTTGAAGAATTATGATTTGAAAGTTTGTATGAAAAGCCGTACCACGTAAACGCTCTTAAAACGAAAACCAAACCTGACTATGACCTGTTCCCGGTTTCATTCATCAAATGACAGATCCGAAAGGAGTCGATTGATAAATGGAACCGAAGAAACAAAGCAAGTGCCACAGCAAGAGTGACTAAATTGTTTTTCCCCGACATAACAGTTCCCATAAAATAGTCCAACTGATGGTACCAACCAACAACACCACTCAAGTACTAATGGGGCACGGTGGATTTTCGGAGTACTTGAATTGTTTCAAGTGCGAAGAGAATTCATCGTGCATCTGCCAACCCTGGGACACCCGAAACGGTGGAACACATTGTTCACGCCCTAAAAAGATATTAAATAGAGAATAAACTCGACTCTGGAATGGTTGCCAAAATTTTCAAGAGCTTATCTCGTGCAAAAAATCTAGATAAATATTTGAAGAGTATTTTATAGATGTTACCAAATCCGTTATAAAAAGAAATAAATATTATAATAAATGTATGCTACAAATATATTTTGATAGAATATATTTGACTAGCATTTAAGAAGTAAACTTGTTAAACTGTAAATAATCACAGTGCTTTGTTAGAACATTAAGGCAATAGACTAAGTAGATAAGAATAAAAATGCTAGGATAACAAGTAAAATTAAGTTCTGTATTTTGACTAGAATAAGGATATTTGTACAGAAACTAAGCTAAGACAAGCTAATCGTAAAAGGCATAACCATATGAAAATGTTTAAAATTATGGAAGGGAGTGAAACTTTCAATAAAGAACACCTATAGACATATTATCCCATCCAAATAGTTAAAATAAGGTCTCTGATCACGTCAGAAACAGGTATGGAGGGTATGCGGTGAGTAAAGTCCCTCATACCTCAGTTGAAAAGGGAGGACTCTCCGACCAAACGGTTGTTGTATCTGGTGAGCAACTGCCCAACAGTTGATATTCGAGCTGTTGTATCTGTTCGAATCGCATGGTAAACTGTCTGATATCGCGATTCAGGATTCTATCAAGTTAGTTCGCAGCTGTCGAGATAGATGGCGCTGCGAGTTTCATTTGTTAATTCTGCTACGTTGATTTTTTTGGCAGTATTGACGTGACCTATGATGACGGGTGTTTTTTTTTTAAACCGAGCTAACGAGCTTCGGTTCAGACAGAAATTAAATGGGAGCCACGCGTAGTGGGGCCTAAGTTTTAAGTTGTCAGTTCATGATGTGGCCAAACGTGGATTGATATATCATTAAACGTTGATGTCAAATCGATATTGTACGTTTTCACTGGCCATTTCATGAAATACGACCATTTCCTGAAATTTTCGGTCACATCACAAAATGGTCAATTCTATGATATGGCCACGACATCGACACCCTCGCGCCAACGCATGTTTCAACGAGTATGGCGGGCTGTGCTAGCATCCCACTGCGGCTGCTGAGGACCTGAAGCGGCTGAAAAGTGTAACCTTATCGGTAACTACAGTTTTGAACCGATAAAGAGATGCGCACTTAGACCCCATGACTATCATGGGGTCTAAGTGCGCATTTCTTTTTTAATAATATTATTGACACTGTGTTACCACAGGGCTGTCTCGTTCTTAACTCAAAGAATTAGCGTTAATATTTTAAGAAATCAATATCCCTCTGAATATTCTTATAAAGTGGAAGGACAACATTTTATTATCTTATCGTAGTCTGTCGCTCGCTGAAACGCTACGCCATTCCACTTTTAAACTGTAAAATAAAAAATGCATTTCGTGATACCGTGTCGCCACCAAGTAATTCAAACTATACTTTATTTCAGGTTCATGTCGATAGATTGGTATGCATAAACACCATTAATGTCCCATAATCTGAGTCTAGACGGTTTAAAGGTAAGTATTTACATTCGCACAGCAAAAAGACCTGGCATTCCGATCGACTCTCTCACTTGCATGTAAACTGTAATTATGTGAGGTACCTAGGTGTTCTGGAACATTTCGATTTTTTTAAATTTTTGCGAGTATTTTTTTGTTACAGGATCAAAAACCAAGAAAACTTATGATTTTATTAGAACAGCACAGAAGCAATGGAATAAGTCATACCTCCCTAACTTAGTGGATTAAAGACCATAAGCAATGACAACTATGTGTATGTGTTACGGCTAATAGCCGAAGTGCGGCTACACCTAGTTTTGGCTGGCTACAACTAGTTCTAAACTAACCTCAAAACACTTTAAAGTTCCTATTTCTGTGTTGCTTAAAAAAAAACCGTGTCGGGGTGCCCAATGACCGGCTAAAACTAGGTGTAGCCGCACTTCGGCTATTAGCCGTAACATAATTATGTATATTATAGAAATATCTTGCTGTTATTCAGATTTCAGAATATATAAAATTCTTCCGCTTCTTACTCAGTGACCAACTGTTATCGCACAGCCGAAACTGTTAGTCGTAGAGAGCTTAAATTTGGTATGTAGGTAGCTTCCTTGGGGAGTGTAGGGGAGCACTAAGAGAGAATTTCCCGAAAATCCTACGAGAACTGGAAAAACGGGACATGCGCATACGAAGGTCGAGGGCAAATGGTAGGTACTTATGCACTGTAGAAATACCTGAAGTACATGTCAATATTGAGATTGATTGAAAAAAAAACTATTTCACTGAACGTTTCAACTTATTTGATCAAGATGGTTTGGAAAATGTCCGGAAAATTCATATAGCATCGTAAATCTTTCTATTCTGTGAGTAACTGAAAACACCGCCATCTGTTGGAGTTTCTATGAACTATTCTATTTTCACAGGCTAAAGCGCTTTACCTCGTAGTCAAAAGGCTGATAGTATGGTGGAAACTTCAGTAAAAGTAGCCGTATTGATACGAAAAATAACTCATAGATGGCGCTTGTTATCCAAGCATATCATAATAGGTAGAAAGTGTTCAATATAAGTATGTATTCAGTCCCTTCAAAACATCCTAGACATGTTATCATATCATCATATTCCTTTCGCAAAATAATAAATACACATTGGTGTCGGTGGAGTAGGGGTGCGTTGAGACGGACCCCTACTCGAAATGTTCAGAAATAGAACGTGTAACAGAATAAACGCAATACCTTTAAAGAGGTCATTGTACTCATCATTAAGAACAACTTTTACTATGGGACCGACCCCGAAATCGCGAAAAAAAAAACAGCTGTTCAGTACATTTTGTCGAGTTATGCAGCACATAAATGTATGGAGCAGTCGATTTTTTTTCGCCATTTATGTGTTGGTCAATAGTAAAAGTTGTCCATAATGATGAATAGATTGACCCCTTTTTTTTTTTTTTTTTTTGGATGGGAAATCATCAAATGACCCCTCCCGCTCTGGGTTGAGCGGCAGGGAGTGTCAGACTTCTACTGACTAAAACCCACCCATGCTCCTCTTAGTGCCTTTTACGTTCCAGGGCCGCGGTAACTCTTTCGAACAAATCCGCAACCGTAGATTGACCCCTTAAGAGGTATTGCGTTTATTCTGTTACACGTTGTATATTAGGTAGGTAGTCTGTGGTTCAGAACTCACTACACTTTTTGCAAGACACCAGACACCGATTTCCAGTGTTTCATTCAATAAGTTTAGATATGTTATGCGGTCTCGGAGGTACGGGAGTGTACTTAGCTTCCAACTGTATGTTTGAGGTATGTCATATTATATCTTCTATAATAGTCTCGTCGCGTCTCATTGTGAGCCGACTCTTGGGCGTCATCCTAATATACCACATTATTAACACAGTATAAATATCTACCAGTATTGTGTCTTGGCTCTGACCTTGAAATAATTACTTACGACTGCGCAGGGCTGCCCGCCTACAGTATTTTAATTACATCTACCTACTTATGCTTCTTTTTAGTTTTGTGATTCATCGTGAATGAAAGGAAGGAAGAGTGTTCAAAAAAATACATTTTGTGTTTTTGATTAGAAGACTGAAAAAAATTGATCAAACTTTATTCTAGGTAAAAAAAAATAAAACTGGTGTCGCCGAAGGTAAACAAATCCAATTCTTCAAACTTCAACACCTACCTACTCAACCAAAATGCAAGAAACAGCTGACGAGTTATTATAATATTTTTTTCCATCTCAGCATAATATGGCTGGGATTCCACGAAAGCGGAGAGGAGAGGAGATGTCTAGAATAAACCAATCCGGTAGAAGAAGAGATGTGGAAATAACGAAATCAGATTGGTTTATTCAACACTTCTCCTCTCCTCTCCGCTTTTGTGGAGTCCCGGCCTAACTAGTGTTTGGCTAGCTACAATAGTGTATATCGAACTCGAGGCGCGTAGGTATAACTCGCATGCCGACCGTTTGTATAAAGATATTATAGTCCAATCAACGAGGATATTAGTTGTATGGAGACTTCCGAATAATTCTCCCGCCTATGAAATTTGGCATGTGATGAAATTAGGTGATACAGATTACAGATGTACAATAATCCAACATTTTTTTTTACGAGAAGTTAGGTTATTTTACCTAAACATGAAAATTGCTTATGAGGCTCTGTGAATATTTCCTCAGGCTGAAATACTTTCTGTTTACGTATGAATGTACTAGTTAGAATAAGTATGTACAGGAATCCAACATTTTTTCGACTTCGGTGATACCCCAAATTTAACTTTTAACATTTTGCACTATAACTTCCGCCGGAAAATTGCTCTGCCAATTTTTATATTTTCATATGTCTTTATGTCCCTAAATACATAGCTTTGTTTAGTTATCCAAAAGATTTTCCTTTTTAAACTTGTATTTTTTATTTTTGCTTAATTACGTAATGTGAAAAAATCCTCCGTCCATTTTTATACCTTTATTAGTCATATGATTTTATATTAAAACAGATTTATCAATAATCCAACAAATTTTCCTTTAGGAAGAACATTTTTTTATCATTTTTGCTTTATTGAGTCACGTGAATAATTGCTCAGGTTAATTCAATGAGTGTACTAAGTTATGAGTCGCTGTATTTTAATAGATTTTCTAATAAGCCAATGGAAATTCGGCCTAATACTAAAGTTTTTACAATCTCAATAATTGCATTGCCGACCGTCGGCTAGCAACGATGGTCTAAGGTAACGGCGAGTTGTGTGTGTTGGCTGTGTAATAAAAAAAAGTAATGTTATACTGGGGTTTGTTGAAGTGACAAAAAAAAATACAATCGAATTGAGAACCTCTTCCTTTTTTCAAGTCGGTACAATTTTCAGTGAGCTTATACGTTTTCTCATTTAGGCGCAGCGATATGTTTTCGGGTTTACTAAAAAGCGCGGTTAATTGAAAATTTTGAATATTTTCTTAAATCTAATATTCTATCACAAATACGCACAAATTAACCCATTTGAACCCAAATACAAACCTAGCAGCAAAATTCTGGAAAAAACTTTATTAACGCATCTATTGCAGTCTACAAAGACATTTTATAAAGAAAAAAACCTTCGTTTTGTATTAGAAAAACACCATACCAACTCAAATAGGGCCAATGGGCTTATGCATAGTATTGTTTAAAACATCCTTTTTCGATGCACAATGTTTCAATGCATTTTTTACATTGCCAACGTGCTTTCGTGTGGCATTCGTTGCATCGTAGCTGGCTTGACAGATTCTGGGGGTAAATTCCACTCATTTGGTAGCGCAAGATGTGCGCTGACCCTTGGTATAGCAAATCTTTTGAATTAATTATTATTTCACACGTTTCGGAGATTTTACCAAGAGTTATTTTATGTTTAAGTGTATTAGTGTTTTCTACAGCTTAATTAAATTGTATTGGTGGACACAGATGCTGAAAAAAATTATAAGCTAACTGGTACACCTTTGGACAATACTTTTTTTTTCTTAACTCGAAATCTCCTTAACTTTTTGAACATTTTTCCGCATAGTTTACAAAGTCCGTTTATTTTAAATCCATACAATTTAAGAAATAAAAATTCTTTAGAAATAGGTATAAGCGAATGTCTAAACGCCGTTGTACAGTCAACCGCACATCAGGTTATACAAAACTGTCAAAGGACAGAAACTATAGAACTTTGCCCCACTATCATCTCTTCCCAACTATATTGGGGTCGGCTCCCAGTCAAACCGAATTCAGCTGAATACCGGAATTTTACGTGGAGCGGCTGCCTACCAGACCTCCACAACCCATGTAACTGGGTAACACGCAACAAAATAAAAAATAAATAAATAAAAATTTCTAGGCAAGAAAGAGAAGAAGGTGTCAGATTTTTCTGTTGACAAACCGTTGACAAAAGCAAATGTAGGTAGCGAAAAACAATAAAAATACACACTTAAATAAAAGACTTCACTTAAGCTAAAAATAATCTAAAATATGGCGTCGAAAAATTCCTCCGCATCGCAGACCACTGGTAATGTACCCAAAAGGCTGGCAGCATTGCCACGTCATATGGCAATGATTATCCTTTGTCCCAGGTAAAAGCCAGCCGTAGGGTCACGCGAAGTAGCTCGCTGTCCGATCAGGTCAGGCCAGAGTCGACGGCGCGTTTCACTCCAAACGCCCCGGAAAGAGCAGTCAGCAACGGAGACGGGGCCCGCCAGGGCCAGAGCCTGCCAGGGTTGCGAAATATGTTCGAAAAAGTTACCCTGGAAAGAAAGGCACTAGGAGGACTAAGGGTGGGTTTTAGTCAGTAAAAGTCTGACACTCCCTGCCGCTCCACCTAGAGCGGGAGGGGTCATTTGATGATTTCCCATCCTAAAAAAAAGGGTCACGCGAAGTGTCAACTAAGCGTCTTGACAGATCTTTAAACAAGTAATGAGCACTCGGACCCCACGATTCATTAAATTAATTTTCATTAATTTACATTTTCTGTAAATTGCTGGGGCGGGATCTGGCATTGTCTTTTCTCCAAGTGATTTTAAACCTTAAAAGCGTGTATTCGATTCGCGACAAAAACTTCATGTTTTTTTAATTTTTCAAGATCAAAATCGTAATGATGTGAGCAGATTATTTCACAGAATATTACGGTTTTAGAAAGATTAAGTTTTAATTTACTACACTACTCTGAAAAATATATTTTTTGTTGACACTTTTAAAAAGAACAGTTAGCGTTTGACAAAAATGGACGTCAGAGTTATGTTTCAGGACGAATACAACCATTGTAATGTGCTAAAATATTTTATATTAACGTTTGTCCAACTGAATATGTAGTCTCAAAGCGCACTTTATAGCTCAACTAGCACTTCGCCCGCGACTTCGTCCGCGTGGGGATAGTAGGTACTCCACAAACTGCAACGCCCCTATACATATCCCATTATAAAGGTTAGTTTTGGAAAATTAAGCACAACGATTCTCATTATTGGTTCAGCGCAACTGTTCACCCCGTTCAGCCCGTCAGGGGTTGATTATGCAAAAATTGTTAGGTACATGATCTGTTTCAATTATTCCACTTTTAGTTTGTTAATTATTTTATTAAAGCTATAATTTCCTCCCCTAAAAACTTATTCACCCCTGCTTCACCCCTTATTATGTATGTACCTAGTTGATTTTCTAAAAATCCAAACATTTGTTATTCTTATTGTTTTATCGAAAACATTTAAATGCCGTGGTGTTTCAACTTCATCGGACCAAGCATTGATACGATTCTCCCCAGTTCGCTCAAGCCGCGACATTTTTCTTACTCCGAGCATGTTTATTACCGTCGTAACTTTTGAACGAAAGGTCCGATTTGAATGATTTAAAGTGTAATTTACACGGACATAATCAACCTTAATTGTCAAACCATTTAAATGGATAAGGATTAATATCATGGTACTATAATCACCATTTTTTATTTCACCATGGGATTTGCTTGACTAATATTAACAAAAAGCGGTCATGGTGACTTATCCATGATAGTTAGACATATGGTATCGCGGACTTTTTTGCAGATATTGATGACTTCTATAAAACTGTCGTACATCACTTTGCTCTATTGTCAATAGATTCCGCAGCGTACGCGATATAAGGATTTTTACACCTTGGCTCACATTATCGAAGTTTTCATACGGATCCCTAACTTTTTTGAAAATATTCTATAGCCTATGACCATCACCGATAATGTAGGATTCTACTGGTGAAAGAATTTTTCAAATCGGTCCAGTAGTTTCGGAGCCTATTCATTTCAAACAAACAAACAAACAAACAAATCTTTCCTCTTTATAATATTAGTGTAGATTACAAAAATATGGCTAATTAGTATTTAAAAAAATATATAGAAAATCGGTTAACTTTAACCATTTTTTTTTAAACAGTGTTTTACTATAAACATAAACATTATAATAATTTTAAGAAAATAAAGGTATTGCTAAATATCCTGGTTTTTTGTCAGTCCTTTCATGTACTCATTTATTTTACACGATTATTTTAAAAACACTATAAATCCCCGCGCGCAATCGATTACCGATCCTGGGCCCCAAGTCTGCTTTCGTAAATTCGTCATTCCAACACGATCCCATTGTCATTTTGAAATAAGTTCGTAATCTGCTAAATTCATAATGGTCAATCATTGGTCGGTCAATGGTCTCGTAATAGAATCATGGTTCTAAATATTCAATGTCTTTGAAAAGCAATGACTGCACAAGGACGTTCTAATGGTAGGTCACTGATCAAAGGAACTGTCAAAATTTTAGCAGTTTAGGTACCGGATATGTCTGTCAGTCATTTGTCATTATGTACGAGATTACCATTCTATGACATTTCTTTCAATGGGAGGGTCAGTGGTTGACCATTGGAAAGTCATAATGACGCTTTTATATTATTAGATTATCAAACTTGTCAAAATCAACAATTATGAAATCAATGGTAGACCATTCTGACACTATTGTAATAGCAGACTTGAGGGTCGTGCCGGGCCCTCCCAGCGACTCGCGTATCGAATACACACTCTTAAAATGTTGAAGGTTAAGTTCAAAATCAATTGAGAAAATTTGTCAGTTTTTGGTAACTTGATGTGCTGTTGACTGTACACACGTTGTGCATATTTATAGAAAAATATTTGTAATAATATCGGTAGCCATCAAACTCCCCTACATTACTACAATACTATTTTCAGTCAAGTGATGGCCAACCCTTCGCTCTAGCTTATAACAGTGAAATATCGTAACAAATATTGACCGTCCGAAAATTTGTTGGATAATTGATAAATATGTTTTAATATAAAATCATGACTAATAAAGGTATGTTGCGATTGAATTTATATTATTGAGATTGTAAAAACTTTTGTATTAGGCCGAATTTCCATTGGCCTATTGGATAATCTCATACACGTATTGAATTAACCTGAGCTATTATTCGCGTGACGTAATAAAGTAAAAATGAAAAAAAACTGTTCTTCCTAAAGGAAAATTTGTTGGATTATTGATAAATCTGTTGTAGTATAAAATCATATGACTAATAAAGGTATGAAAATGGACGGAGGATTTTTTCACATCACGTAATTAAGAAAAAATAAAAAACATAAGTTTAAAAAGGAAAATCTGTTGGATTACTGAGCAAAGCTATGTATTTAGGGACATAAAGACATATGAAAACATAAAAATTGGCAGAGCAATTTTTCAGTAGAAGTTATAGTGCAAAATGTTAAAAGTTAAATTTGGGGTATCACCGAAATCGAAAAAATGTTGGATTCCTGTACATACTTATTCTAACTAGTACATTCATACGTAAACAGAAATTATTTCAGCCTGAGGAAATATTCACAGAGCCTCATAAGCAATTTTCATGTTTAGGTGAAAATACGTAACTTCTCGTAAAAAAAAATGTTGGATTATTGTACATCTGTAATCTGTATCACCTAATTTCATCATATGCCAAATTTCATAGGCGGGAGAATTATTCGGACCACATAAGCCCCGTTGATTGGACTATTAATACTGTAAATATAGTTACCGTGTGTTACCGCCATAATCGTTTTGTATCATGATGAGGTCTTGAGTAGGTACTTCTAAAGAAAATTAAATAATCCAATAATTGTAATATTATATTTTTAAATGTTTTTTTATTATTTTTATAGAAATATTTAAAAATGTAATTTATATGTTTATACCAATGAATAAAGGAAATAATTGAACTAATACTTATGCTTTTATCAGTTTGTAAGTTTGTGCAAATAGCTTCATGTTTTTGACTGACTGACTTTGACAATTCAAAAGTACCTTTGAATGGTTTATTTGAAATACATGCTTTGACTTTGACTTTGTACATACAAATTTTTAGGTGACAAAAAATCAACACAACGTGTAACAGAATAAATGCAAAACCTATAAGGGGTTATTGCACTCACCATTATGAACAATCAATACTAATAAAATGCAATATTTAAAACAATAATTGCAGTACCTACAATAAAGTAAATCACAAAGGGCAATAAAATTTGAATACACATTCGTATGGATTATGTTATCGACATTTTGTACAAAACTAGAGAATTTAAGACTAATATTTTTTATGACTAGGATATACTGCATGTAGTAGTCATACAATTTTTAATTTACTACATAATTTACTAATACTATAATTTCAACAAATATTTTAATAAGATGTGTTTAATAATTAAGTATATTTTATTAAGAGAGTATTTTATGCTTATGTGTAGGAAAAGATGGTATTCCAAATGAAATAATGTAACAATGGTTAAGTAGTCAGGGAAAATTAAATGTTGGCCAAATTAATTACAACTTTCTTGGACGAAAAGCGTAGGTAGTGTACATTTTTTATACAGTTAATTTTACTGACATCAGAAAATATTCAACAACAACCTTAGAATAGTAGTTTATGCAACGATCATATAAAAGGGGTTATTAAAACACGAGTGTGGGTTTATCACACGAGGCATAGCCGAGTGTGATAATAGCATCACACGAGTGTTTTAATACCTAATTATATGCCGTTGCATACACTATTTTATCTTCACTCATACAGTTGAAATAAATTAAGTGGAAAAATAGTTTTTTCCAATATGGCGGATATTCTCATTGCGTATTCGAATGACTGCGCAGCGCGCGCATCCATAGACACAGATAAA
Source organism: Melanchra persicariae (assembly GCA_947386135.1). NCBI lineage: Eukaryota > Metazoa > Arthropoda > Insecta > Lepidoptera > Noctuidae > Melanchra > Melanchra persicariae. The sequence continues at coordinate 15,035,103 of OX376645.1, read as the reverse complement.
AGCTGTAACCAATAAATTTAAAAATAAAAGGGTGCTATAAAAATTAAAAAGTTATTTTATGATGCAGTTGTTTAAAAATCGAAGGGAAATGTTGAACTGTAATGGTTTTTTTTTTAATTTTACCTATCTAGGAAAAAAAGGTACGTGTATATGCATTCGTTTATGAACTCATATTTGGATTACGTTGTGAGTGTAGATAAAACTTTTTATGGTTTTGTTTACTCATGGATAAGGTCTATACTCTGTTCAGATTTTTTTTATTTAATTTTATAGTATATTATTGTACGTTGTTGAAAACTCCTAAAATATTTGTAATGCGACATGTATTAGGAAATGAAAAAAGTATGATATAAACAGATTTAAATTATGAACTACGTGAAATCGTCCCTTAAGATCACATTTTAGCATGAAAGAAAAGTTTGCCAAATTGAGAACCATAAATTATAATTATGAAACCCTGATCAAATTCATATTTTTAGTCTTATATAATAGTATTCACGTCTGCTTATTACAGGCGTCAACGTATCATAGGTATTTTATACACTAGTTTTATAAAAAATATTTTGTAGTTAAAGCTCAAATTATATAAAAAAATGTAATACGACTCACAACAAATCTTACATAGCTACAAGAAATGAATACAATAATAAAATAGTTCAATTTCTAACATTTTCATTCTTGATAATTGTTAAAGTTTTGTTATTCGAGAAAATATTTTAAGAATCGTGGTGATTTTGGATTAAGTCTATTTTTATGAACTTAGCAGATTTATTGACACTCATTACAAACAATACTAAGGAGAATATAGCTATGATAGATACAATACCAGTTCAGAGATTGTAAAAGGTCAAGAGGCTACAGACTCTGTGACATTGTGACAGCGATAACAATATTTTAATATTTTTAGTCTTATTTAAAAAAGTCCAAATTGTATGATTTTCACATCTTCCTTTACATTAAATTTTCGACAAAAGTTATTTATTAGTGATAGTCACTTTGTCTTGAGCCCTTGTTACACATTTTTGGCTATTCCAGTTTTTTTTTTTTTAAATTACTGTATTTCTTCATATCATACAATATACTCGTAGGTTTTGAGCGCTTGTGTGAGGGATGGGGCTACTATGTCAGTCTATAAGCCGAGTCGGAGATATAAAATACTAAAAGTCGTCTTCTCCTATTCACAAAGGAATCATGGCATTAGCAAGATGTAGGTAAGACTGAATTTCACCAATCTGATGTCTTTAAATTTGCAACAAGACAACCGGTCACACATACATTGAATCTCATGCTACATTTAGAAAACTTACCATTTAAAATCCAAGAATGTATAAGTTATAATCTAAAATTTAAATAGTTTCTAACTCTCCTACATAGATAAATAAATACCTTTCCTTCCTCCAATACTAAATTATCACCGATTTTCATTGGGTACTATTTAAGTGCATAACAAATAAAAAAACCTGTCACAAATAAATCTAATGATCACCTTAAAACGGTTCAATTCATACGGATGACCTATTTTTTTTTTTTAAATTATTATTCTTGGTACACTCGCGTTTGGCCATGATGGCTTGCTCTCGCTTGATGATATAACCGAGAACGTGGTCGACAATGGAGCACGCTCGCCTTGAAGTAACCGGAGAATTTCACTCCTTAGCTGAAAGCGTTATGAAAGTATTCCCAAGTCGTTTTGCTGTTAAGAGCGCCACACGGCTTTTCATACAAACTTTCAAGTCGTTTGTTTTCGAAATGAATGAACCGATTTTATTGAAACTTAGGCATCCGCCATCCAACCAGGTCTAGTTTTCACTTTCTATAGAAAATTTAAAATCGCTCTCTCTCCCTCTAAACTCTTTTTAGAAAATGTTCTCAACTGTCTTTTTAGACCTAGTTGGATGGCGTATGCATATATGACTGAACGCTTATAGTGGGTACGTGATAGTAATGGAGGATACTGTGTGACGTCAGGTCATTATTTGTAATCCGTATGTGGCAACACAAGAGTTGTCCTGATAAAGACCCCAAAGTTACAGAATTTCGTAAGCATATATCGCTACAGATAACTTTAAATCCATAGAATTATTGGCAAGCCCACTACACTCGGGCTCGCAAGACTGAAAAATGTCCATGTTTCTCAAATAATGTCATTTTATATGCATTTAAATATTCCCCAACTTCAACTACCTATCATCAGTCCCATCTTAAGTTTGTATGTACCTATCCTTATAGTTATTGTGAACGAAGGTCGTACTGCACACATTGCCACCTACTGCACCTTGAGCCTTGGTATCAAACGTCATGAGCTCGCAGTTTCGCTTCCTTGAGGTCACGATGCGGCTGAATGTGGTGAAGTTCTCCAAGTCTGATGCCGTAGAGCAGCAGAATGCTCGACGGAATTCGCGACGGAATTTGCCTGAAATTTGTAAAACGAAAAAAAATTACCATTTGATTGCAAATGAATTGCAAAACGGGTGTATCATATTCCTGAAAGTTTTGGAACTCCACGGGTTATTATTAAGTATTGATTTTGTTTAATAGAAGTTTGTGATTAAATAATCGAAGTCCATGTCACCAACAACTTGGTCGATGTGTCGTTGGAAAGTTTGGCCAGCATTACATAAACCAAAGCACATTCTGGGAAACTCAAATAGTCCAAAAGCGTGATGACAGTGTTGTCAAAAGTTGGCACAGACTTATAAAAATAATTGTTGCTAGCTGGCTGCCACAAGGCCTTTATATAGCAGCGATGATGATTATCTTGTTGGTAGAAAATATCAAGAAGTACTTACCACTCATGAAGTTGTAAATCAAGGGGTTGATAGCAGAGTTTGCATAGCATAGCACGTGAGATATCAGAGCGAAACAGGTGAGCACGTCGTTTTGTTCCAAATCCAGCGTGTATCTACAAGCAGAAAAAATATGACTGAAAGATTGTGTTGTGTAAATGTAATTATTTTTCGAGAGCAAGAGAGAAAGGGGGAGCTATAAAATTAAGGTAGCATATTTCATTTTTCGTAAGTACCTATTTAATGATTGCAGTTATCAGAAATTATAAAGAAACACAAGTTTTATTTAAAAAAAGATTTTGCAGGCTTCTTAATAATTGCGATGAATCAATAGATATTTATTCCACAACCCTTCAAAAGTTCAAGCACCAAGTCCATCATATGTAGCCATATTGACCTTTTCTTTTGTTTTCTTTTCTCCTTGTTGTTGTAAGTGTTATTTCTGCACTATTATTGTAATTTTATAGATGTACCATTTTTTTTTTTTGCATGCTGTGTCTATCGCATCATATTGTACACTTAGCTTGTATAATATTGCTTGTATTAATAGTACCTATAAAGAGTGTAACAATTGTAGATAGGCCAATAAATAAATAAATAAATAAATAAATCTGTGGAAGTATTAATCAGATTCTGAAAATTTGTTTTTGTTTTAAACACTTTTATCTGAGAAAATACCCGGTTTCTGAAGGGTCGGCGAAATTGTGTGAAAAAGCTAGTAGGTACTTCGTAATACGGCCCTAGAATAAAAATAAACCTTGCGTAGAAGCTATTAAGACACCTCTAAGGTTACAATATTCTGCAAAAGCGGAGAAGAAACGTCGTTACTGGTCCAGGAATCGCGCATGACTATGTTTATTTGATGACCGCAAACTATTTCAACTTTGAATATCATAGTTCGGTATTATAGTATCGGTATAAGAGGACTAACACTTAATGGTTTGCATCTTACTAATAGAATGGGCAGAAATTCGTAAAAACTGAATATTTGGATCAACAATCAGGGGAACTTAACCTAAAATGCTCAAATGGTCTTGGACATTCTATCACACAAGGTAGTGTTGTCGGATGTTTCTTGTTCCTGATTTACATCAACGATCTTCCTAAAATTATGACGGATTCGTACGTACTGCTTGCCGATGACATTTCTCCAATTACTTCATGTATAAACTCTGAACTCTTAAATATTAATATTAATAATATAATGCTTGATATAACAAAACTGGATGAAGGACCACAATTTAGAAATAAATTATTCATAAACTAAAATAATGCAATTTAGGCCTCGCTAAAAAAAACCCTTACTTATTAATTTTACGTTTGATAGAATGATATTCTGGTAAACAGATATGTTATGTACACGCAAAAAACAATCAAAAAAGTGTGCAGCAGTGACAGCACACATACAACATTTCATTCATTTTACATTTCACTACACGTAGAAATGCTACAAAAGAGATACGTTGGCATTTTGAGCAACTTTGAGGGAATATCTAAATTAAACAGAATGTATAAAATAATTAAGTACGTAACTTGGACTATGAAGGAGTAATAATTTTGTTTTTATCTGTCCTCCACAGATAAAAACAAAATTATTACTCCTTGTTATTAGCAATTTAGTTACATATTATTGTCATTATAATGATATTAGTCTGTAAGTCTTTAACTTTTAAAAATAAATAAATAATTTTTTGAAATTTTGTTTTTGTCGCAACAAAGCCTATTGCTCGTCGCCTTAACACAGACTAAAGACTATACAACCCAATTCGGATGTATTCGAGTCTTCACTAGCGCGCGCTCATAACATATCTGTTTACTAGAATATCATTGGTTTGATGGTATAAAATTAGAATACGTTGATACTTTTACTTTGCTAAGTCTAGATTTGGATATTCACATGACATGGAAAACACACATTCAGAAAATCAAATCATAACTGTCTATCTTCGTTTATGCATTACGTGAACTTAAAAAGACAACCGATTTTGAAACTGCACTATCCGCCTACTATGTGTACGCTTATGCATGGCTCAAGTATGGTGTTATTCTCTGAGGATATAGTGTAGACAGCTATGATGAATGCATCAGAATATTAGTAAATATTGATACTGACGAAAGTTGTAGGTCACATTTCAAGAAACTAGAAATTCTAACTTTGACATCAATTTATATTTTAGAAAATTGTAATTTCTTTAGACAGAATCCAAATTTTTACCAAAAAATAATAAACCAACCGCGCCGATATGTACCGCATTCAAGATTTAAGCACATGCTAGATATACCTATCTCGATCGAGATTAAAATTACACAGTACGAGTCCTCACGTAACGTCAATTAATAAATATTAAAAAACTACCGAACGATATCAGAAACGAAGAAAATGACAAAATGTTTACCAAACGCCCAAAAAACCTACTTGTCAATAAATGCTATTATACAATGAGCGATTTTTTTAACGATACCTTTAGCACATGAAAGCTATTGACTTGAAGACATTTACAATGACGATTTTATCTAACTTTGTTCCATTTATTTTGTAATGGTTGTATTTAAAATTTTAATATTGTAATGTTTATATTTATTTGTTATATTTATAAAGTTACTATTATGTTAAATTGCTGTGCCCGACAGGGATGTGAGCTATAAAACTATTACCTACTAAGATCTTGTTAAACACATGTGATTGCAGTAAAGATTTGAATTGGATTTAATTATGTTATTTTATCTGCTTCCGTGTGTCTATCAAAGATTCTGAAACAGATAGTTATAGCCAACATTAAAACAACCAAGTGTTGTACTAAATTTCATTACGCAACTCCTTCGCTTTTTAAATGGGATCGAAAAAGCAAAGGAATCACTAAACAGCCACATTTTCACTACTCAATTCGTGGTATCTTTATGAATCACACCTCCGTAATTCAAATTGTTTTGTTCGATTAATAACGAACAAAAAAAAGAAATATTACGGAATATAATAAGTATACGAATATATACGAATTTAAACAACAAACTAACAATTTTTTGCAATACCTACTAATGTATTGCAAAAAGTTGTTAGTTTGTTGATTATAAAAATTAGTGACAACTTTGATAACACACCACAAGATATTTCTAATGCAGCAAAAGATTTTTCTAACCAATTATTTCCAGAAAATTCAAGAAAACATTAAGAGAAGGCGTAAGTACCAACATTTCATGAAAAGCCTTGTATGCAACTGTACATAATTGGATACATAACACTCATGTGATATTATTATCACACTCGGCTTCGCCTCGTGTAATAAGCCCACGTTCGTGTTTTAAGACCCCTTCGTATACAACAGTTGCATAAATAACTATTATGTCACTAAGAAATAAGCAAGCTTTGAAACTAACATGACTAAATTATAAGCGAATATAAAATACTACAGATGTATATTTTTCTAATCTACAAATCACGGTCTGGACCAATGATTCCCAAAGTGGTCCAGGTGGACTCCCTGGGGTCCACAGGAGATTCAACGGGGATCTACGTAGACGAGAAAGAAAAATAGGGGTTCACAAGCTGTAAGTGAGGGTCCATGAAACTTTATATTATTATTTTCATAATGTTCACTAGCCTATTTCATTCGGAATAATGTAACGCTTCCAACGATACCAAATAAATTGAAATCGTTTAGAAGTTACGGTGAAATAAAGAAACTCACTAACATACATACGAGTACATACATGAACCCTGAAAACATAACACTCCTTTTTTTGGGTAAGCCCGCCACCCCACATTCCCAAACCACTGTAACTCCTGAAAGCCAGAATCAACAGTGGCGACTACCAGAAAAAAACGCCGAGAAGCAGGACTCGTCAATGAAGCTTGACGAGTCCCGGAGAAATGATTTAACTGTCTTGGATCCCGCAACGAAATTAATCAGAAAATAACAGCGGAAAAAATTATAATTTCCACTTCCCTCCTTTTAAGCAGGACAGAACAGAGCTAGGTCAAATAGGCACCAAGGGACATTGTACAAACTTTTTTTGAGCAGTCGCTAGTCGTGTAAAAATAATTATGTATGGATTACCTAAGTATCTTTTCTCCTTCTCAGACAAGTCTATTAAAAGGTTGTTTGCAATCTATTTTAGCGAAAAGACTGCCCATTGTTACATCCTACCGTTTGTTAAGCTGTTATGTAGTTTGTTATGATGTACAATAAAGAGATTTCTATTTCATTTTATTTTATATAATTCTATTCAATGAATACTCGTACGTAATTTTGTATAACTAAACATGAACATTTTTAGATTTGAATAGCTATTCAAATCTAGCTATTCAAATCTAAAAATGTTCATGTTTAGTTATACAACATAACGTTAATAGTTAGAAATAAAAAAAAAATAGGCGAGAGCCAAACCTCGAAATATGGCTTTTTAACCGACTTCCAAAAAAGGAGGAGGTTCGATTGTATTTTTTTTGTTTTTTTTTGTGTTTGTTACGTCATCTCCGTCATTTATGAACTGATTTGAAAAATTCTTGTTTTATGTGAAAGGATATACTTCTCTATTGGTCCCATTTAAATTTTATCAAAATCGGTTAAGCGATTTGGTTTTTAAATCCAAATAGCTGGAAAAAATATGTGGAAAAATCATCCATGTATACGAAATTGCGTATTTGTGCTTTCCTGTGACTTTCCAGTGGTGTTGTTAGGTGTGGGGTACCACTAAAAATTGAAAAATAAAAAACTTTTACACAAAAAAAAACCGAGTTCAAACAAATACCAAATTTTCAAAAATCTCTCCGCCCGCATTTCCTCTTAATAAAATGATGAAAGCCCGTTCTAGGAACTTAACTGAATAAATATTATTTAGATGTATTTATAAAACAAAGGCATTTAAATAAAAATATTATTTATTTGTTGTACACCTACCACAGTGTAGTCTTTTTAACCCAAAGGTTGACTGGTAGAGAATGCCTTGTTGCATTAAGTCCGCCCATGTACCACTATTATACATAAAATTTGAATAAATAAATAAGATCTAGATAGTACGCTATGTTATATACAAATATTAATAATTAATTAGTAACCCTAGACAACTAACCTTTGTCGAATCGACGACCACACAATAGGTAATCCGCTGGGCCTAAACCACCAACTCTTAAAGCAGTATTACTTCAATATTACTTCCAGTGAGAAAGAGACGGAGCTATATAGGACGTATAGCTCCGTCTCTTTCCCACTGGAATAATCTAATAGCGAAAATGAAGACAATGCTCGAAGTTTCCTTGCGTGATCGAATCAGAAATGATGATATCCGCAAGAGAACCAAGGTAACCGACATAACCTGAAGGATTGCGAAACTGAAGTGGTAGTGGGCAGGGCATATTGCTCGCAGAAGATGGTCGATGGGGCCGAAAAGACTGCGAATCGGAAGGGGCAGCGTTGGAAGGCCCAAGATGCACCGATGACCTGGTGAGGGTCGCTGGTCGCCGATGGATGCGAGACCCACAAGACCGGTTATTGGGGCGTCACTTGGAGGAGGCTTATGTCCAACAGTCGACGTCTTTCGGCTAATATAATCATGATGATGAAAATGAAGACAATGTGGAGTTTAACGACGTTGAAAGTGATTTTCAAGACGAATCGTCCGACTATGAGGTTGGCCAACAAAATCTTGAAGAAAGTTCCTCATCTGGTTTATGGGAATCACAATTACTACTGTCTGTTCCATAGGAAGTTAGTTCAGGTAGTATGACGAAGACGAACTGCTCAAAGTGCAACAGCAAATTTTGTGGTGAGCGTAAGTTGATTTTTGCCCAACTTGTGCTTTGAAAAATTTGTTTATAATAATGTATATTTTTATGAATAATCAAAGAAAAATAGGCTACTTCACGTTACTTTTAAAATTTTATTTTTTTTAATCCAGTTGTTACAATTATTGATCTCAAAAGAAACTAGTGCCTCATTAAAAATTGTTTAAAACGAATTAAATAATACTTAATGAAATAAAATGTTTTATTTTTCAATATAAATCTATGTTTCATAAATCCATGCAATAAATGTTACAAACATGTAAAATGTTAGCTGAAAATACACCTTAAAAAATGTTCGTCGAACCGACGAATGGTTAAGTATAAATAAGCATATGTTAAGTGTCTAGTGTTAAAAAAGTAGTTATTAAAGTACCTATTATTAAGATAACAGGAAACAAATAAAATTACAGGATATTATTATAACCAGTTTGTAAAATTGTATTGTTTGTTTGTTTGTAAATTTTGTTGTAATGCTATTACACTTAATACACAAGGTCTGTTTATGTTTTCTTTTAAATCAAATCGTTTTAGGTTTATTGGATCATTCATCATCAGCCTTTGAATCATGCATTTTTTTACCAAAATTTTAAAACTTTTACACAGTGATGAGGCATGCTAAACTGGCTTTTATGGTGCTCTTTATTTCATTGTATGATGGTAGGCAAGAGGGTAAAGGTTGATCTACACAATTTGAGAGCCGTGCCCGAGACGTGGACGGATTGTGGTCCATCACAACGTGGTCTGACACGTCCTTGTGTTGACCCGGATATGGACGTGTGTGAACGAGTTCCTACAACATTTGCGTATCGATATCTCGGATCACGGTCCATTCACGTCTCAGGCACGGTACCATTGCGGCCCTTTGTGATTTTTCTCTAGTCTACAGTGATCAGTTTTTGCTATGAATATTGTGTATAAAGATTTGTCCTTATAGACGTTATCGTGTTCAAACTGAGTTCATACAAAAAAATCTATAGAAAAAGCTTAAATTGTTTTGGAATTCGAAGACCAAAGAAACTATGGAAGGATTAAAGATATCAAAGTTGAAAGGACAGCAAAAGGGTGCACGGTGGATGAACCAAAAAGTATTACAAAACTAAGAGTAACCTTTAACTAAACTAAACTAAACTAAGCGTCCGTAAGCATCATACAAAATGTACATCGATAATGTTTTGAGCTTCTGACAGACTATGTTCCGTTCACGGCCATGGAACGGCCCGGAAATGTGTAGATCAACCTTTACTCGTAAGAACTGACAGCCCGTTAAAGTTTTGACTAAGGATAAGTACATTTGTTGTATTCATTTGTTGTTACCTAACACCAGCTAGAACTTCTGCTCAGCAAACATTGCGCGAGCTGGAATATTATTGACATTGGTATCTGTCAATGCGATTGATTCTGTGACCCAATGTTACGCCACTTAGCTGAAGATCGAAGTCACAAATCTAGATACCGGATTGTTACTAAGAAATTTCTTGAGAGTTATACCTAGCCGTGAACCCCTTTTTATCTAAATAATATCTAACAGCTGCATATTGCATCGGTCCATAAGGTTAAGGCTACTGAGATAATCTGGACTGCCTTATTTAACTACGATCCCCTTCTGGCTTAATAATACAAAGCAAAAAACTTTTTACAAAAAAAAACAGCCGACTTCAAAACACGGTGTTTTTTGTTGTTTCTTCGTTTTTTGACACCAAATTCCGAAATTATAGTTATTTTATACTTTGTAGTGTTTTTTGTTTTGAAGTCGGTTGTTTCTTTTTTTGAATAAAAGTTTTTTATTTTTCACTTTTTAGTGATTAGCTTTAACTAAACCCAACGCAAAAAGAATCATCAAGATCGGTTCCTAGACAATAAAGTTATTCCTGAATAGATAACCCCAAAACCATGGTTGAATTGTACATCTGCGTACCCCTTCAAAGCTTACCGGCGTGATGATATGTTATGAACTGGTGTAAACAATAAACAGACATGCGATTTCAGCAATCCCAACAGGTTTGCTATGATTTATTGAAGAGTTCCGTTACCTATCTCCAAAGTTCTTCATCAGATCTTCACCAAATTGAAATGGGACCACTCCGGGAAGATACTCTTCCAAACAATAAAGAACCATCAAAATCGATTGACAATTGGCGAAAATATCGCTGAACAAACATACAAAAAAAAAACAAATAAAAAAAAAATCTGTCGAATTGAGAACCTCGTCCTTTTTTGGAAGTCGGTTAAAAATCTGCTGTTCTGTACATTTTGTCCAGTTACGCAAACCGAAATGTCGTTTGCAGTCGTTGTTTTTTTTTGCAATTGATGGTTTGTCCTAGTAAAAGATATTCGTAACGATGAGTACAATGAACCCTTCTCAGCTTAGCGTTGTTTTTGTTAGGGACACGTTGTATATCCACACACTTACTTGAGACGAAAATTGGTTCCGGAAGTTATTTAAGTCGCTGAACACACAGACAGGACGTAAGACGACGACGGGGCACAGACGGGGCGCCGTCGCGACTTTTTAAATCATATAGAAAAGACGAGGCACGGACATGACGTGGTTAATTGTGTTGGTGTAATTACGTGTGACAGCAACGTGCGAGTCCCGCCATCCACGCCCACCCCCGTTCTTGCCCGTATCTCGTCCGCTCGCGCCCGTGCCCTTCCGCTCGCGCCCGTGCCCCGTCCTTTCTGTATGTTTTACACTAGGGCGCACTCGAGTAAGCATCCGTCGTGTCCGCGCCCTGTCCTTCTTATGTGTTTTGCGTCGCGGCGGTTCTCTGTACATTTTGTATGTAAAGGACGCGGAAGAGACAGGACATTGTCTCTTCCGCGTCTTGTCCTCGTCTTCTTCTCGTTGTCCGGCGCGGACAACGTCCGCGCCTTGTCCTCGTCTTACGTCTTTTTTGTGTAACCAGCGCCTAAGGATTTTAACAGACGTTGCGAAACTTGATAGTTCAAAAAATAAATGGTTTATTTGAACTACGAGATTGAGTTTGCGCGTGAGTGAAAATTTGACCGAGAGTTGACTCAAACTTTCCGGAGTTGTCCTGTAATAGGCATGTTGGGTCCTACATCAGATGACAGGCTATTTGTCAGTCACATCTGGCTACTTTGAAAGCTGATAAAAAAAAACAGATAAAAAGCTTGCTTGAAAAACAAAGGAAAACCTTTCATTCTCTCGAAGCGTTTATTTATAGTACCGTTTCCAGTATATTAATTGCATTGTTAGAAATATTAATAATGCAAATCTATTCACATAATTATGTTGAATTATTTATTGAACTTCAGAACAAACCAGTAATTTTATTATAAACAGAGTAGAAAAGAACGTATTCAAAATAAAACTTCATTTTGCTTTTTTTCCCATGAATTTACGGCGCATCGTTGCTGCATTGTTGTGGCGCACCTGTCTGCACGAGTATTAATAAAGGGTAGTATTTAAACGAGTGACTGTAAATTAAAGTTTTAAGTGACAAAAACAATTAATTTACGTTATAGTATTACTAAGTGAGCGACTGACTGCGAGTGACGAGAAATCAACAGAACAGCAACTTACAAACATTACTAGATGAGAAGCTTTATAATATTTGAGCGACCTAATATTTGTTTGTGTCAACGTTACGTCCTGCATTTTTTTAAATATTTGGCAAATGATATTTCTGGGTGGTTTAAAAAAAAATAACCACGAAGGGGATGGCGGGGTCTGTTCGCTCGCTTCGCTCGCTCATTTGACCCCGCCATCTCCTTCTAACCTAACCTGTCTGAGTCGGGGTGCCCCAAATCCCGAGCTGGCATCACTCGCTCTTGCGCACCAAATAAAACACCAAAATGTTAAAACCTCAATTGGAAAAATCATCTCTATCTCAATATTGAAGTTGCCCTCTCTGTATTTCTAGTCGCTCACTTAGTAATTTAGCCGCACGATTAGAATTTTAATATCTGAAATGGATTAATTACAACCCACTTTTTGTAAGCTCGTTCTTGATTTTATTATTAATCAATATTCGTCGTTAGTTTAGCTAATTTTTCGCTTATTCAAATTCATACCGCTCAAGTGATTAAAACAGTATCTCATCATCAGTCGCTAAGTTATTTTTTTATTCGATCGTTTTATAATTTCCCATTAATAAATATTTGAAAATGCAAAATAAGAAACATTTTATCAACCGGACGTAACCAACAATATTACTAATAAAAAGAATCAATCCGTGTTGACAAGATTGTTAGATTGTTTGCTACAAAACTACAAGTTATATATTGACAGAGCTGGAGACGCGAAATCTAATCTCACAGTCAACATTGTCTAATAAAACAAACATGGTAGACGGACAGATATTATACAATTATTCTCATACAAAATCTTTTGTATCTCGTGTATCCTTGTTTACTAAGATGACGGCAGAATTGGACATATTTCTTCGAAGTGTTGTAGGTCATTCATTATTCGGAGATTAATATTTTTGTGTGATAACCAGTTTTCATCAGAAGGCTTAAAATCACCCAAACGGCAGTGGAGAGGACAATACTCGGAGATTCCTTACGTGATCGAATCAGGAATGATGATATCCGCAAGAGAACCAAGGTTGCCGACATAGCCCAAAAGATCGCCAAACTAAAGTAGCAGTGGGCAGGACACATTGCTCGCAGAACAGATGGTCGATGGGGCAGAAAAGTTCTGGAGGGGCAACCGCGTGGCGGAAGACGCAGTGTTGGAAGGCCACAAGATGGATAAGTATAAGATGGACCGATGACCTGGTGAGGGTCGCAGGTAGCCGATGGATCCAAGACGCACAAGACCGGTTGTTGTGGCGACACTTGGTGAAGGCCTCATATCAGCTGAAAGACATGCAGCTAATCGATTTTGACAACGGGTATGATGTCAAAATCGACTCGCGCTAAACTTTATGGCAATTCTTTCATTGAGCACACAGCTAAGGAGTGGAACTCACTGTCAGAGTCTAATTTTCCTGATAGCTACATCTTGAAGGTATTTATGTCAAGATTAAACAGGTCACTCCTACGCAATGCTTCATCGTTGACCACATCATCGCATTCTAACAATTTACCTTAAAAAACACAGACTCAAGAGATTCAAGATTAAGGTTGATTTCCAAACAGAGTGTTTTGGGTTAAGAACGTGCCTGTTTGAGAAATACCAATCTTCAAATGCTCAATTCAGAAATCAGGAGACAGTGTTAAATGTATTTCATGACAAGCGTGGCGAAAAGTGGTCGATCCCATACAGTATTTCTACATAATAATATATAATATATATCCCGTACGAGTTAACATGGCACCTGGCTTGACAAATTTCGAATGAAGTTTTGAGGTTTTAATTTTAATTGAAAAATTCTATTTCGATGAAAACAATATGCACGCGTTAGAATCACTGTTACAGTTGCGTTTATATTTTTTTCATCAAAATCGAATGGTTCAAATTAAATTAAAACGGCAAAATGTAATTCGAGCCAGGTGCCAAGTTAACGCGTACGGGTAGTACATGTAATTCTACATAAATACTAGTATCCAGCTTCTTAGAATTATGTGGAAAGCCGGCCTAAACATAATAAAGAAAAATAAAGGTAAATAGATTTCAGCAGCCTCTGCGAAAAGCTAATGAACAAAAGAAGATCGGCAAACATATGCCATATTTTTTTTATTCTTTATAATATCTATAATTCGAAACGACGTAATAGATGTTTGGATTAAGGACACAAACAACTGTTGTTGTTGTTGATGTTGATGTTCAATTGTTAGTATTGTGTGAACTAAAGATTTTTACTAAAACATTGGCGACGAGTCTCACATACACACGCATATTTTTATTTGTCAAAATGAATAATTATGTTGATGTTTTTATTTCTGTTTTTAATATTAATAAAGTCAATAAATGTATGTGGGTCACTGACCGCTGTTGCACATTTATGTGGCGCCTACCATAGCTGCCACCCGCTCATTTTAAAATATAGCCTTCTGGCTTATGTTAGCCGATAATGTTATTACTGTACACTCTTAGAATAATAACGCCTAGAAGGAGAGTCTCATACACGCTCCCTACCAAAAAATGAAGCAACTTTCGTACTTATGTGTGAGTGAGCGGTATGTAATTACAGCCACAGACGTAAAAAAATGTTGCTAGGAATGAACACTTTCCCTAAAATCGGGAAAAATGTTAATATACTTGGGACTAATCATAGATCAATATAAAAAAAAATGTTAAGTACGTAACTTGTCGGTATGTACTTATCGTAATCGAAATCCAAGATGGCGGCGACGAAATTTGCTAACTTTTCGACATGGGTGTCATTTTCATGGTTTCTGAGGTCGCTAAAATCGATTATGGGGTCAAAATTGAAATCCAAGATGGTGCCGACGAAATTTGCTAACTTTTCGTCATGGGTGTCATTTTCATGGTTTCTGGAGTCGCTAAACCCGATTTTGGGGTCAAAATCGAAATCCAAGATGGCGCCGACGAAATTTGCTAACTTTTCGACATGACATTTTAAACATCAGGAGGAAAGATAGTGGTTTTTCACTTTTTTAGAAAACTTCAAATCGTTCTCTCTCTCCTTCTAAACTCTTTTTAGAAAATGTTCTCAACTAACTATTTAGACCTGGTTAGATGGCGTATGCATACTAAGTTTTCGATTTTGACCCCATAATCGGTTTCAGCGACTCCAGAAACCATGAAATTGACACCCATAAGGAAAAGTTAGCAAATTTCATCGCCACCATCTTGGATTTCGATTTTGGCCCCATAATTGGTTTTAGCTACTCCAGAAACCATGAAAATGACACCCATGACGAAAAGTTAGCAAATTTCGTTGCCGCCATCTTGGATTTCGATTTTGACCTCATAATCGGTTTTAGCGACCCCAAAGATCGCGAAAACGACACCCATGAAAGACTGGTCGGCACCGGCGGGGCCGACAAGGCTCCCGCCTCCCCCTGCCCCCCCCCCCTGGTTGGCCGCCCAGTCTGATGTTCCTTTATTTCAATTTTAAGACACGATCTCATACACAGGTGTCGGTGTCGCCGCGTGTCGCGACTATGGTTTTTTCCCATATGAAAACTGCCCAACGCGCCTAAAGAACTTTTCACTTAAAAAAATGCGCAAATTATTTGAATCAACCGTAATTATTAGCTTTCGTTTCATACTTACAACTTTAAACAATAAGCATCATAATACAGGTAGACTCCAACAGTTAGTGCTTACTGTATTATGGGTAATTTTTCTTTACAACTGGCAACACTACATTGTGATAAATTAGGTTATGAAAATTTTAATTTGAAGATCGATTTACGTAAAAATAATGGATTTAATGTAAGTACTTACTTGTGAAACGTGATTTTATCACATTTTTTTTGTTTTCCTGGTGTGTTAGAGCATCTTTTTATGTAACAAACTGTCATTTTTAAATATTTCTCGGGAGGTGCATTCAACAGAGCGTGACCTTGAGCACTGACGGCTCGCTGCGCTGAGTACTCCGTATATGGAGTAGTCTGAGTTGCTTCACTGTTGATGCTCGTACTAGGTTTCTAGGCGTTATTATTCTAAGTGTACACTATATTATCGGCATAATCGTGTAACAATAACAACTATTTTCTTAATTTCCCTCGGCAATCATCGTTTTTCCGAATACATACGAATACTAATTTCCATGACCATCTTATTATTAGATTTATCGTTCATAACAATTTGAATTCAGAACTAAGCACTTTAATATAGTTTTGTTTTGCTTTCCATGACTGTGAACTATTAGCTCCTAATAAAAAAGGCGTATTATTCTGTCTAATAATTCCTTGAAGAAAAATAATTATTTTATAAAATTATTATGATACTTAATAAAATGTGATATAAGAAAGAAGAAGAATGTATGAATAATGATGATACATACAATGTAAACTGTATAACTGTAATATTGAGTAGGTCTGCTAATTTCTTCAACAATTTTTACACTTAGTTCGCAATAAAGAATTTGATTGATTAATTGCATCGACGATCGATCGAATAGTGTATTAACACCCTTACGCTTCCATGCATAAATCGCTGAACCGATATTTATCAATTTTGGTGCAGAGATATATGCGACCCTGGAGCCGGCTCTGGGCAATTTTTTGCGAAAGTCAATCTTGAACGCCAGCGAAGCCAAAAACTCGTAATCTATATTGCAGATTTTTATCGTTTCTAAAAACAATGTTTTTTTATAATCATTTGTACCCTTTTTCAATCTACGTTATGATAAGCTTTCAGCCTGACCTAAATTCGGAAAATCATATTCATAACTAATACATCTGACCTCTTGAGCCCGTATTAATTGTCAACTCCGACATTCTAAGGTTAAAAGACAGGGGGTCTACTCTCTAAGCCCGAAGTCCGTAGTTTCGGCCTTAGTATCGGGCGTTTTCTCCCGAACCCGAACTAAGAATGAATGACAACACGATTTTACAATAGTTCTCAGTTCGGGTTCAGGTCTAATCGTAAGTCCCTAGGTGATACGGAGAAGAAAACGCCCGACACTAAGGCCGAAACTAAGGACTTCGGGCTTAGAGAGTAGAACCCCAGGGTCGGTTCTGAAAATTAGTGAAATACATAATTATAAGTACATATCTATAATCATATTTGTGTAGGGTGACACAAACACGTACACATTTTAAATGAATTATTTTCATAGTTGTCGTCATAATGAAATTATGTTTTCTTTTTTTTCGTAAGGAATAATGTCATATGACTAATTTTGAATACATGTGGTAAAATACATGTTGTTATGAATAATATTTGTAGCCAATGACGGTTAGACATAGCGTTCATCAGTAATTAGAACATCTGTTCCTGACCTACCTACGTTCAACAAATAAAAGTATTTGTATTTTTAATTATGACTTTCTTTAGTTTCTGCCCGTAACCATGAGAATACGTGAGTTAATTAACGATTAGCGGCTAAGCGAAAAAGTTTCCAATTTTTTAAAATTTGCATTAAGACGCCACGAGCGAACGAATTACCGCGAGTTGACCTTTTGCTTGTCAATGTCACTCGTTAAATTGCCACAGAAACATGGCCTTGAGAAACACGTTCATAGAGTTTTTAGAATGAAGTGGCAGAACGATGATACAGTACTAACTTGGATACTTATAGTACTAAAATGTTCCTATCATCTAAACTCTAGTGCATATAAAAAAAAGAAAGAAAATTATTTATTTGGCATACACAGTACACACAATGTATTATTATATAGCGATACCACATACAACACAATGATATTGTGTGTGTAAATGCCAGACAAACAAGGAGTTGCCTGATATTAATGTTTTATGTATGTAAAAGGAGGAAATTTTCGTTATTTCATACCTGAGAACAGAGAGCAGATGAACCGGAAAGTAGCATACTGCAAACATGATGACCACCGCCACTAACATCTTGGCTGCCTTCCGCCGCGAACGCAGCTGAGCTGTAAAATTATAAAAAGCATGGATTAATAACACATTGAGACACACGAGGATCAAACACAGGCCCAATAATCAAGATCACTGCTTGAGAGCCGTAGACCAACCACGCCACGAATTATAATACCTTTTTTAAGGAATGAGAAGTCATCAAATAACTTCTTCCGCCCTGGGCAGAGCGGAAGGGAGACTAAAATACATCCTAGTTCCTCCAAATGCCGTTTGCGTTCCAGGGCCGTGGTAACTCTTTCGAACCAATTCCGCAACATGAATTTTAATACTTAATACGCTTTCTCCCGCCACTTTGCTACCGTGGCATATTTCGCAGGAACTGTGCATTTTTCTGCGATTAAAGAAGTGAAACCAGTGATCAGGGCCTGTGAGGGTATACTCTCTAAGCCCGAAGTCCATAGTTTCGACCTAAGAATGAATGTCAACACGATTTGACAGTCGTTCTTAGATCGGGTTCCGGACTAATCGTAAGTCCGTAGTGGATACGGAGTAGAAAACGCCCGACACTAATGCCGAAACTACGGACTTCGGGCTTAGAGAGTAGACCCCCTGCGATCACGTCTTAAAACTACATATAATAATTTCGGTGTTGGAGAGAGACGGTGCTATACCAAACGTTTGCCACTGCCTATCTCTGTTTCACCAGGAAAGCA
This sequence comes from Melanchra persicariae, assembly GCA_947386135.1. Lineage (NCBI taxonomy): Eukaryota > Metazoa > Arthropoda > Insecta > Lepidoptera > Noctuidae > Melanchra > Melanchra persicariae. Next base: position 15,016,434 of record OX376645.1, on the reverse strand, counting down.
TGATAGTATTGGGAGATTTAGTAGGAAGATTTAGTAGTTGGGGTATAATAATAATAAGATGAATGAAAAAGGTAACAAGGTGGACAATTTATTGTAAGGATATATTACCCAACATCCTTTTTACTAAACGCAAAAGTTTGCGAGGATGGATTGATAGCGGTTTGTTACTCGTTCATGCAAAACCCACAGAACGAATTTTGATGTTTATTGTATTATAACTTTATCAACAGAACAACACAGCCTAACTTCATCCTAACTATAATAATATTATAAATGCAAAAGTGAGTTTGTTTGTTTGTTTGTTAAGCTTTCACGATGAAACAACTGAACGGATCGTCATGCCACGTGAAATATATAGCTTGGGATATGGAAAAGGACATAGGCTACTTTTATACGCGATAATCGACACCCGCGCGGGCGGAGCCGCGGGTAAAAGCTAGTATTATTATAAGTGCGAAAGTGAGTTTCGTCTACTTTTACGTCTATATCACTGAACCGATATTGATGAATTTTGATAATTAAATAGATGCGACCCTACAGATGGTTTTTTTTTTTTGCAAAATTCCGCCGCAAGTAAAAGCTAGAAGGCTATATTTTAAAATGAGCGGGTGGCAGCTATGGTAGGCGCCACATAAATGTGCAATAGCGGTCATTGACCCACATACATTTAGTATCAAAAACAGAAATAAAAACTTATAGCTGCCCTGAATCAACTCTTATCTTCATCCTTTTCGTTCTCTAGTGATGAAAAACGGTTAATAATTTATTATTCGGGTGTCTACGAAGGGATATTAGGGAAATATTCCAGGTTTATCTGGCGTCAACTCATAATAATTATATTTTTAGTTAAACGTATAATATTTTTTAGGCATTGTTTTAAATTGTGATAATTAAAACAAAGGGACTATGTCCCTTGAAGCTGTAGTAGTTTTTTTAATTATTTTTAGTGGTAACCTAACAACACGTCTAAAAAGTCACAGGAAAGCAAATCGTATACATGGATGATTTTTCTACAAAATAAAGTTAAAGTTTTAATTTGCTCAATAATTAGGTTCATTGGCAGTATATTAAATTAGTATATGTGTCGCAACCAACTAGCTTAATCGGCGCTGTTCAATGAAAAAGCTAGGCAGCCAATTAAACGGCTGATTGGCAGTTGGCTGCGACATACGCACTAAGTATAAAATGTAAGATGTCATTTCGACATTATAGTTGCTGACTACCAATACAAGAGAGACAGAGAGTTACGTTTAATTCTCTGACAATACTTATCCTCATTTGGCTATTTTTAAGGTTCCATACCTCAATATATATACCGAATTAAAACCCAATAAGTACTCATTTTAAAGTTAACTTAGAAGTTTGATTTTTTCACAGCTTCAAGGGACTATATAGATACGACCGTATGCCGCAAAAACGTCTATTTCGACACTCTCAAGGGAATCAAAATCTCTAAATAGCTAGACCCGTTAACCTAGAGTCATGAAATTTGGCAAGAAGATGGCTCTTACAGTACAAGTTCAGGAAAAGTCTGAAAATTGGGAGTAATTTATCATACAAAATTCATTTTATCAATTTTATATTTTCAGTTGAAGAATTATTAACCAGACGTGTGAACATTTTTTCAACAACAAAGTTCTATTTGTCCTTCAGTCTTATTTACTGTGATATCACGCTTAAAATCACGAAAATATGACTTAGTTATTTCCTATATTTTGTCAAGTTATGAAAACATACATGAATCTACTGAACTGCTGATTTTTATTTTCATATTCATGAGTACTTTTAACCCTTGTAATATAGCCAATAACTAAATTATGTGTATCTATCGAATATTTACTCCATATTTTGCATCTGAATACCGACGGAACAAAGCATATAAACCAGAAGATTTTGGAATTAATTAATTTTACCAAGCGATCTTTTAAGCCCCAATTAATTTAGACTTTATTGGTATTTCGTGCCATTATTTATTCAATTTAAATCGTCTGTGATTGGACAGTAACAAATTGTATTTGCCAATTAGTTTGAGACTCGGCTTTGCTGTTGAAGATTAGATAATTATCTCCGGGTCGAATAAAATTATGAAATTGATCAAAGCGGATTGGAATGAGAAAACATGATAAAATAAAATGATTAATTTGATTATTTAATTTATCTGTTACAATTTTTTATTTAAATTCAAAAAATTATGTTGCTGTTTATTAGCAGGACCTACAATGATTAAAGTATTATGTTAAGTACCATCTTTATCTTTGATTGTGAAACGAAAAATGAAGATAAAATAAATAAAATAATAATAAAAAATAAATAATAATTATAATTATGTTCATAACTTATTTAAATCTATATACTTACTTTTTTATATCAACTGAACCTTAACTACATGCATATAAGGTACCTAAACAAAAGCAAAATGCACTTAGGCATCCGCAAACGTGTCCAGACACATGCTTTTACTCAGATTCCTGGGAAATTGGTAAATTCTGGTAATGTTGAATGTGCTTTCACGAGAACTTTGTTTTGTATGTATAAACTGTTTGGACAGTCCAACGTACATCGAGGTCAGCTATTTTATATTTATTTAATGACATGTAGCTGATTCGATATAATATTCGTTGGCAATTTTAACTTGGGAACTAAAAAATCGTAATTTCCTCGTTTAATATACTACCTATACAACGTGTCTCAGAAATCAATGTCAAGCCAAAAAGGGGCAATAAGCCAAATATATAGGCCGTGGCAGTTATTAGAAAAATATGAAAAAAAATCTTTGTCATGTACTTTTCAAATTTTATGGATTCAAAAATAAATCTCAAAAATGTGATGATCTTTCAAGTCCTGTGACTACAAATATTAACTGTTTGTCAGTTTTTTTTTCTGTGATATAACCATGAATAACCCGTCTATAAATTACAGTTAAAAGTTAAAACATAACTGCCTCATTTTTAAATAAAATGTTAGATTTTTGCGAAACATTTAATTCAAAATCATTACATCACCCAACTTTAACCGCGTGTAGTATAAAAAAAATTTACAACACTATTTTGGCAAGTAAATTTAAAAGATGGCGCGTTTAGTCTGGATTCCAAAATGGTATGCCACTTACTAATTGCTACTTCTTTATTGATGTTCTTCATTCTTCTTCATTTTTTTTACACCACACGCGGTTAAAGTTGGGTGATGTAATAATTTTAAATTCAATGTTGGACAAAAATCTAAATTCCGTTGCAAATCCGAAGGAATCAATTGATGACTAAGTTCTGGGGTGTCGTGATGAGTATATCCCACACATTTCGGGCAGTACATCGTACATGGTGGACAACACAACCACACCTAATATTTTTTTTGGTAATTCTTTCATTGTGCGCATTGCAAAAATAATACAAAAGTATAAATGAAAAACTTATACAACGTGTAACAGAATAAACACAATACCTGCAAAAGAGGTCATTGTACTCATCATTATCAATATTTTATTCTGTAACACGTTGCATTTAAAAAAAAACTGATATTTAAATTAATAATATACATTTAAGATATTTTTATGGAAAAAAAACTTCGTTTTCGAACAATACAGGCACGTGCTTTTAATCATGATCTGCACTGGAGCTAACCTTTTCCCAACTACATAATTATGTCCGGCTTGGCTTTCAGTTTAATCGAATGCATCTCAATACTAGTATTTTACATGGAGCGTCTGCCGAATGTTTTCAAATTACTTCTTTTCAGATTCATTTTGACAGAATTATTTTGCGTACCTACTGAACCGTATGAAAATTATTTACTCAGAACTAACGCAGCCACCTGTCTACGCAGTAAAAATTCAATTTAAAAATTAATATCTATACTACCTCAAAGGATACTTATGAATAAAAGAATGACTTTCTTTGATAAACTGTTTGCAAAGTGAAAGCAATATAAGACTCATTATTTTGGGTGAAGGAGTCACCAAAGTTCATGTTGAAGTTAATACAATTAGGTATTAGAATACTCGTGTTTTAATAACCCCTTTTATATGACCGTTGCATATTAAACTAATATTATGATGCAGTTGTTTGAAAATCGAAGGAAAATGTTGAACTACATTGGTGTATTTTTTTTATTTTATCTATCCACGAAAAAAAAAGTACGTGTTTATACAATAGTTTTTGAATTTATATTTGGAACATTACGTTGTGAGTGTAAATAATAACTTCTTAATTTTATAAAGCACACTTTTACTTTTTAATTTATTGGTGCGTATGGGCTCATTGACTAAATATAGAAAAATCGTGTCATTTTCTATGAACGTGCGCTGCGCAGTCATGCGCAATGAGAATCTAAATTTCCCGCCAAACTACATATTTTTCCACTTTTGTTATACTTCAACTGTATAAGTGAAGATAAAATAGTGTATGCAACGGCATTATAATAAGGTATTAAAACACTCGTGAGATACTATTATCGTATACCATACTGTATATAAACCCACACTAGTGTTTTAATAACTCCTATTATATGACCGTTGCATAAACTACTATTAATAGGTGACCTGTCAATTCACCAAAAATAATTCAAAAATGTTCACTTGGCAAGCAACGATTTGCAAAAACATTATTTGTTAGTTCATCATTATACAACAACAAGTTTACTAAGTGATTCACTTAGCAAAATATTTATCCGATAAACTTTCATTTAACCTTTGAATTTTTTTTTGTTTACATAGTCAATTCCTAAAGAAAATTTGAACTTCCCATACAAAATTGTCATTAACTGACCACAATTTGTATGGGAGACTCAATTTTTTTTTTAGGAATTGACTATGGCTTTCTTGGGGAAAGTTGTTCATTTACATGGGCAGAAGTGGTTCTTAAAGTTTGCGCACTGGAAAAAAAAATACCCAGTATACCTACTTAGATCAGAAATAAAGGTGCAAAAGTAGATCAATTTTTTTTCTAGGTTCTTAAGATAAATAAAATCGATGGGCTGCACCTGGTTAAAGTTTACCTACTCAAGATTTAGTTTCCAAACAATATTAAATTGCTCATTATTGTTACTATTATTATGAACTTTATCATTTAATCAGTAAAAGGAATTATTATTAATAAATAAGGATCGAAACTGTTTACCAATAATAAGTTATATCTATGAAAACACTGATCTGATTAGCTACCTCCTATAATTCTTTCTCTAAAATACTTATAATGCGAGAAAAATCACGACTCGTGTCGGAATCTGCGAATAAATCTGCTTGAAGCATTTAGTAGATTTCATAACGACGGTTATAAGTTTGACGTGTCTGTGTGTGTGTCTATCTGTGGCATCGTAGCTCCCGAACGGATGAACTGATTTTGATTTTGTTTCTTTTGTTTGAAAGGAGAATTAGTCGGGAGTGTTCATAGCTATGTTTGATGAAAATCGGTGTCGGGGGTATTTTAATTTTTTCTTTTATGAAACACAAATATATTCTACAGCCTAGTAATCGTTTTTTTTTTTCAAATCAAATGTTCATTTTTACTACTACGCTATACTATATAGACGTACAGTTTGTAAGTACTAGCTTTCAGCCAGTCACTTCGCGTCCATGAAAGTCGTCAATTTTCCTACCGGAACGTTCGTAAGAGATAAATACGAACGTACTTTATGAGATGATTTAGAGATAAGTTTGAAACCAGTAATCGGGTTTAAACCCATTTGAATGGTTATCTCTAGACGTAAATAATTTTCATTGAAATCAACAATACTGAAACGTTTGTGGTTGAAACCCTCGAGCCGAAGGGCCCTTGTGCTCACAGCCTTTTCAAAGAAATTTCGAAAAGGCTGGTTGACACTTCCCGTTACCCAAGAGCTGGCTTTTACTTTGGGCAGAGACTAAGAATTGCGATTAAACGTGGCAATGCCACCAGTCTATTGGGCACATTACCAGCTGACAGCGTTGAGGATATTTTTTTTTATGCTATATTTTTTCCGGTCAAGCTCCCGACATGTCAAACTTCAACATCATATTATTATGAAATAATTATACCTGCGTAAAAGTAATAATAGAGTTTGAAAACGCGTAAATCGGGTGACACACCGGTGTGTGCGCGGAGCTTACGTTTATTTTATTTATTAATTAAATACATTTTAGACGTAGAATAAAATAAATATTGAGCTTACAATACTGTATATATAGTAGCGTTATATGGTTTCCTATCTTTACTACACAGATAGATAAAGATTATGAAATATTGCCAATAAATTTTAATGCACGGTACACAAGATATCTGTCTAAAATCTCAATAAAATAGTAGAAGTGAGTGCGGACTGATGTTTTCAATCCATTTATTATTGCTGAAATATTTTTATAAAGTAGTTATCTGTATCTGTGTTCAGAAATAGAACCTGATCTCTTGTATCATCTGATAAATAAAATGTTACAAGCTATCGCTTGACCTTCATAACTCGATCATGATAGAGCAAGATCCCAGAGCCGCCAGCCGCGAGACGATTCTTACCTTCTGAGTATCAAAATGTGTGGGACTGGTAGCGTAATGTGGGCCATACGCACACGCATCAAGTACTAAACGGTTACTAAAGGGTAATAAAGGTTACATAAAACATTACTCGCTTTTCTTAAAGTCTTTGTGCTGATTTTAAGGGTTCCGTACCCAAAGGTTAAGAACGGGACCCTATTACTACGACTCCGCTGTCCGTTTGTCTGTCACCAGGCTGTATCGCATGAACCGTTATCACGGTATATGCGCTACTGGAAAAAAAATTCAGTTAGGTATTTTCAATTGAAATTTTCACAGATGACGCAACAGAAATATCTGTTCGCTATAGCAACAAATGATTAAAACAGAGTAAAATAAATATTTGGGCTCCCATACAACAAACGTTATTTTTATGCCGTTTTTTATAAATAATGGTACGGAACCCTTTGTGCGCGGGTCCGACTCACACTTGGCCGGTTTTTTATTCATGCTGTACAAAATGTTGTTAATAATAAGTAGGTAATTAAATAATATTTGGCAAACTAGCAGGTATGCATACCGACAACGTACACGCTAACAGTACGTACAGTACTAACGTACGTACTCAATCCCACACATTTTTTGACTCAGATAATAGGCAACTTCTGGTGGCTTTGGGATCTTAGACTGTGATCTGAGGGGCTTAGTACGAATGTATTGAAGAATAGAAATGTAACAGTATCGTTATGTGAGTGAATTTTACTATTACAATACTCGTTTCGCACATAATATTTATTTAAATTGGATACTATTTTCATATTTTTATTTGATACGAATTGTGTATGTCGCATGAAATGGGTTGCAGTTTTTCATAATATGCGAAATTCACTTTTGTAACGATACTATAACGTTCCTATACGTCACAAAATTCGTACTAGGCCCTTTGACTTCCCAATATAGTTAACTAGAAAATTTTGTTCGGCAGTCTTTCTTTATTTATCGTGTGGCAGTAAGGTCTAACGACCCCACACACCCTGGTGTCAGAGTTTCTAAACCGCCTCAAGGGCCTCGACATGGTTTATTTGTTGGTCGCAAAAGCGGTCGGGATCACCGGCTTATACGTGCCTTCCGAAGCACGGAATCATCTTTTTATCAGACAATCAGGTGATTCAAGCCTGCAATGTTCTAGCCAAACTGGAAAACAACTTTACAAAGTATACTTCCCATTGGAATCGAACCCACGACCACCGGGTCACAAGGCAAACGCCTAAACCACTCGACCACGGATGTAGTTTAAAATCTTGTTCAGCAGTGCTTTTCTGAGTCAACTCTTCATTGTCAGGTATTTCAATAACATGTTCTTGTTGTTTTGTTTAATCTGACCAGCATTTTTCCATCCGAGTTGGGGTCTTCTTTCAGTCTAACGGGGAATATTTATTTATTTATTTATCCTTTATTTCAGGCAACTAAGGCCCATAAAACACAACATAATTATGTAGGTATAAAAACAATAACTAATAAATATTTTAAATACAGCAAAAACTTAAAAACTACTGCACATGAAGTGACGGCTGAATACAATATTTTACTTGGAGCGGCTGCCTACCAGACCTCCACAACCAACTGGGTATCATGGTACTTCTTGGAAAGACTAGAGACAGATTTTCTGGCTTCTGGCAATGCGTAACGACTGTCAAAGATCTACAAATTATAGCTGGGACCAATAAGCTTAACGTACCTTCTGAGGCATGGAGGTATCTCGGTATATTAAGATGGTCACACACTCACGGACCGAACCCGACAAGCATTGCTTAAGAGGAAACGCGGTTGGTCTTTTCTCCATAGAAACGCTCTCGCCTGTTTTCTTTCTGGTTAATGACCATAAAACAATGATTTTTTACAGAATATTAAATATTAACTACTTTTATGTCCCTATGTTTTCCTTTTTATTGATACATTATTTTTATAAGCACTAGAATCCTCAAAAAATGCTCCAAATTACATATTTAGACCGCTGTCAACAGAGGCCTTACAAACTTTACAACTATTAATGAAAAAAAGAAATCATAGGGACACATTACATATCCTTCTTATTCAGTTCATAAAATATCTTTTAAATTGGTTTAGTATTGGAGGAGGAAATAGGTGAGAGCCAAACCTCGAAATATGGCTTTTATTCAGGCTATTCAGCCGGATCTGCAGTTGTATCGCACGAACCGGACGCCGTGCGCTCGCAGAGCGACAGCAATAGTTTTTTCAAATAGGTACCTAATTTTCAAAAGTCTCTCCGCCCGCATTTCCTCTTAACCTTGATGATCGACCCGTGCGGCTAACAGCCACGAGCTCAAAATAATAAAATATTTTATTTCCCTTGGGCACTTGTCTTGTAAAACGTCATTAGCAATGTTTTCTATAGAATTTCCTATTTTTATTTATTTCATTCAAATTAAGGTCATTTTCTTGGAAGGTTTCTTCAGACACGTGATTGATATCGCAATTAATATTTTGTCGACTCACAATACTGGTAATTAAATAAAATAGCAGTAATTATGGAAAATTTTGAATTCACGAATGAAATTATAATTACCTATTATATTTGCATACGGTTGAGTGACTATATTTTTGAAAGATATTGAGTTATGGTATGGTTTATGTTTGTATTTAGAAGCGCTTAGGCGTCGTTTTAATAAAAATAGCTTTAGTCGCGCGAATAAACGATCGACGCAATGACTTTTTCTGCCTTCCGATTTTGCTGAACAAAAATAATTCCGTTAATCGCGTATTCGTGTGATAGTCTCTTTGTATTAGGACGACGCCTTATTGTGAAGGAGCTCGCCTAAACCAACATTTATACTAAATACCCTAAATTGGTTTCGGACGTCACTGCAGCCCTGGAACGCAAAGAGCATTAGGAGAAAAACGGATGGGTTTTAAAATTACGATTATTCGATATTTTCTCTGTTGCAGTTGCGAATAGGTACAAAAATGTAATACTTATTTATGTTGTAGTAGAATAAAGTCTCAGCTAATTATTTGCTGTTTTTCACCTGAGTCATGTCACCAGTTACGTCACTTTAGCAGTTTTATCTTGATATTTCTTTGTTTACATGAATTATCTGTATGACTGACAACAATATTATTATCTATTGAAACAATTTGTGTGAGTTTTTTTAAGTGAATGTTTTCGTGTCAAATTGACGTACAAAAAGTGCTAAATAAATTACTTTTGATTTTGAATAATTATGTTTCCTACATCAGAATACATACTCGTAATATTACACGCCGGAAACTTTTATACCTACTTCTGCACCCCAAACTTAATAGGTTAATACTCATATTTAATCATATTTTTTAGAACAATAACAGGTATTTAATTATGAATAGATATTAACAGTTGTTTTTAATAAATACTAAACTAACTATATGCACTAAAAATAAAAATCATATACTAACTAAGTTAACCCTAAAATATGGTGTCAAAAAATTCGTCCGCATTGCTGTCGACTGGAAGTGTGCCCAAAAGACTGGCGGCATTGCCACGTTGTATGACCATGCTTATCCTTTGTCCGAGGTAAAGCCAGCCCTAGGGTCACGCGAAGTGTCAATTAAGCGTATTGACAGATCTTTAAAAAAGTAATGAGCACTCGGACCCCACGACCCGAGATTTCAACCCCAAACGGCTCGAAAATATAACTACCAACAAGGTAATAATATTTCCGCCACTTGGGGTCTTCTGTAGCCGCAGCGACAGCGCCAGCACAGCTAGGAAGATGGGATGGCGCAAGAGTATCGACACAAGTAGCGTCCCACACTAATGGCCTACCCATCTTCCATGCTAATAACCACATGCCGTCCGGTCACTTGCCATCGTCGCGTGCAAGGCTATTGGGTTCTAATACAGCCGGAACGCTGACGGTGACAAGAGATCGTCGGATGATTTTATTACTATTTTTTTTTTTTTTGAAATAATAATAATTTATTTACCAAAGTAAAAGCCAAGGTAAAAGCCAGCCCTTGGGTCACGCAAAGTGTCAAATAAGCGTTTAGCAAGTTCTTTAAATAACGCATGAGCACTCGGATCCCACGACAATAACAAGAATAAGTAGCCCCAAAATAAAAAATAGTTTTCTCACGCGAACAAATTTTCCTATAAAAAAATTCCAATACTAACGGATATGCAACATTTCGTTCAAACAAACTTTTTTCTAAGCCCATAAACGTCTTTTTAAATGGTTGTTATAAACACGATAATTTTCAAAAGAATGCACAGCGCCCGCATAATAAGTTATTGCAATTATTATTTTACTCTGCAACGTCTGCAGGAATGCTGGCATTTCATGCAAAAAAGTGTTATGAATGTGAATTTGTTTGTTTTCTTAGCACGGGCGAAAAAATGGTGTTTGTATAATTCCGTTGTCTCGCATTTTAAAATATTGATGACAAAAAGTTGACCTTGAGTAGATAATTTTAAAATGGGCATTTTAGACTTTGAAATCTTTCTCGCATTTTAAAATATTGATGACAAAAGTTGACCTTGAGTAAATAATTTTAAAGTTTTTCAATTTCAAATTTAAATTCAAAAATTTTATTTCAGGCCACTGGATCCATATAGTGTTAGTATGAACTTATCCTATGTTAGTAATTAACAAATAACAATTAATTGGCTACATGAACATGTGCACACACATGTCTGCCAGGCCAAAGTCTAATAAAAGGTTCGTCACGTCAACCTAGTCCGTCAGTGTACCTAAAATATTGTTGGCATTTTTATTCTCGGTCGCTGAAACATTCTGCGAAATATTTTCAGTTGAAATTGATTGGGGATTCCTAGAAAAGCTTAGACTAGAGGCAGGAATGATTCGATTTTGTATCGGATATCACCCTGCTGTTGAAAGCACTCTCGAATATGAATAACTTTTACCGTGGGGTTAAGGTCTAAAATGCAAAAATTAAGAGGATATATCTAAGGATGTAAGGATCAGGAGGGAGAGAATTTGACCTCGTTGCTAAATTTTAACAGCTACACGGGATGACCTTCGAGGTTAAGTAACGCTTGCTGAGCTCTGTCTTTGGATGGGATCCATTACATACCGGGACTCCTCCGTGTCTCAGAGAGCAAGTTAAGCCGTTGGTCTCGAATGTAATTTCTACTCACTCAAAATCACACACACAGGATCATTACACATCAGGTTTTTAAAAAAGTCATCATCATCATTACAGCCGAAAGACGTCCACTGCTGGACATAGGCTGCTCCCAAGTGTTGCCACAACAACCGGTCCTGGGCGTTTCGCATCCATCGGCTACAACGTTCATATTAATTTTAACTAGCTTTTAACTGTTCCAGGGCCGTGGTAATTTTTTCGAATAATCCACAACCCTGGTTAGCCCTGACTGGCTCAAGCGTGTGACTAAAGTATTGTTTGATGGTGAGTAACAGAAAGGCCAAAGTTATGATCGATTGTGTGAGTAATTTCATTGAAGAAAAGGAAGTAATATCATTTACAACGAACCGGTTGACAGGAAAGAATGGAAAAAAGAAACATTTTTTTACGGGGGGAAATCCTCATGGATGTCCTCCACCCCAGAGCGGGTAGAGGGGTCTGCCAGACTCTTTCTGACTAAAACCACCCCGGTGTAACATCTCTCACCTACGCCGGGGATCGCGGGAACGTACGCGACTTCCGTAATCCCTGGCTGGTGCCGGCCCGCCTTTGCGGGCCACCTCTCGTACGCGGAGGGAGTGCGGTGTTTAACTCCCCTCGCGACGTCAGAGGAGCGCACGGGAACACCACGCGCCGCCACCTCGGGTCCGGATGATTGGGGGCGACGGACGTTCCCAAGTCCACCGCCCCTGGACCCAGTTAGGGGGGCCGAAGGAGGGCAGCGTATCCTCCGACGCCCAGTGCGTCTGCTGCGGGCTGGGAGAGTACTCGAAATCTCCCTCTCCTTTTCCGCAGCCTCCTTCTGCGCGATAACTGTTTCGCAGAAGGAGACCACCGCGTCCCAGGACTCCTCACCGCCGACTATAGAACGGACTAGTCGTAGTCCGTTCTATAGTCGGCAGCGAGAGGACACTGCCTACCACAGAGACGAGGGCACAGCGCGGCTCCTCCCAAGCGGCACACTCTGCCAGCGTATGCCGCGCCGAATCCTCCCGACAGTAGACGCAGTGGTGACACCAAGCGTCCGGCAAACATGTTGCGCCTACCTCAAGTAAAATAGAACACGTGTGCATATTCGCAAGAAGTTGGAGTAATTATCAGTCTCAATAACATTGGTAATTTTGGTTATGGATGTTATGGATGGCTTTAAAAATGTATTTAATACTAACTGCCGCTCGCGGCTCCGGCCCGCGTGAATGTCGAAAATTATCCCAAGGGAACATACTCCCGTGATATAAAGTATCCTTTGTGCTATTCCAGACTATAATCCACCTCTGTGCCAAATTTTTAATCAAGATCCATTCAATAGTTTTTGCGTGAAAGAGTACCAAACATCTATTCATACAAACTTTGCATTTGTAATATTAGTATGGATATTTAACAATAATAATAACTTAAATTAAAAAATACACAAAACTGATATCAAACTAAAATATAGCATCAAAAAATTCTTCCTCAACGCTGTCAGCTAGTAATGTGCCCAAGACTGGCGGCTTGGCTTAGTCTTTGCCCAATGTAAAAGCCAGCTGTTGGGTCACGGTAAATGTATATTATGATAGTATGGTTTTAACTCCCGACGCAAAAAGAGGGGTGTTATAAGTTTGTTATTCTGTTTTTTCGATGTTTCTTAAGTTGCACTTGCCATTCCCTGTCGACTGGCAGAAAACGTCTAAGCCACAAAGTCCATTTTTGTACAATGTACCTATTTATTTTACGTGTGCATAAAGTTTTAGTAAATATGACGTGTAATCTACTTACCATGTTCAGCAGGAGTCAGTTTTATAGTTTCAGCCTGTCCGGGTATCTTCTCAGAACGCCACAGTACCTTCACTATCTGGTAATAAGCCACGGTCATCAGCAGGAGTGGAAGTCTGCAACAATAACATTAATTTAACATCACGCCTGAAACCCCCAAAAGGATATTTCACCTGTTACATTAGAACACAAATCCAGATTCTAGGTTGCTCACAGAACAGCGAGAGGTCACCGCAAAGTGACGGTTTAGGTGCAGAAGGCCTCTAATTCTCAAAATAGCAACAGAGTCGCAAAAAGACTAGTTCTCAAAATGGCAAATTCTCTAAAAGCCTATTCTCTGAATGGCTAATTCTCCAAAAGCCTAATGAGCTACACGATAACTGACAAATGCTTGCACTGTATAGACAACCCCACTCAGATCTGTGGTTCATCTCTCTAAAGCCCACCTCAGAGATAAACATACATGGTTCGCATATGATTTGACCGTTACATGTTTACCACTGTGTACTTTAAAAGAGACTGTCCTCTCAGTTGTGTCTTCTCAGGGCAGTCAGACCAGGCCAGGAAAGAGCACGCAATCAAATAACAAAATTACAAGAAAGCTCCAGCACTGACATGTGAAAATTCCCAAATAAAAAATAAATCTTACGTAATAGTAAATAAACATTAAAATCGCGATAAATACGCGACACACCGGTGTGTCGCCGGGGCTGCAGCGGTTAATTTCAATTAAATTAAATTAAATCAGCCACACGAGTATTTATTTTTGAATATTGCATTTTGCGAGCAGATTAACAGGGAATTTACCAATTGTGTGAAACAGTCAGATCTGGTCAGGTCAGATATTATTTTCCATCTTGTGAAACAGATCAATTAGTGCTAACTAATGAAATTAACTTTTCTTTCCAAAGTTTTAATAGCAAAATATAATGTCATTACTCAATTTATATGATATAAAAGCTTGTCGCGAGATTTAAATAGGTAAGTACACGTATTTACTTGGTTCGAAAATTTTATAAATTAAAATCAATCAGATCAAGTTATTTAATTTACTTGTTTATTTGAACAGGTAAATTTACCTGTGTAGACAGGTAAATCTCGAATACTTAGTATTTAAATCAGTCCTGGAAAATCGAATCCGAGACGAATTCGTCTGGAACGATAATAACTTAGATAACGGTTTATTTATTTCTGAAAGAGGATCTACACGAGTAAGGATCATAAGAATTTGATGACGAAAAAGGCATTATGCACAAAACGTTTTATATAATATAGACCATTCTAAATAGTTATTACAAATGAAATTGGCCTGTCTTGCAAATAATTATTATAGAACAATACATTTTCCTATAGAGCACTTGAAGAAGGTTTTTCATTCATAAATAAAAAAACTTCGAAAAAGCTTAGCACCTATGTACTCAGTAAGATCTCACTTCTTTTATAAACGAAGCCGTCATAGCCAACTTGGCATTCTTTCACATTATGTTTTTACTGGGATTATCTGTGACCTTAGTGCGAGTATTTTAACGTTCTCGTTCGCGTTAACGTAAACGTCACTAAAATTTGCATTCAAACTGAATAAGCGCCGTCTGGTGACCCTCACAGACAACCTGTTTTTTCTACACAATTTGACATAAGCGAACGTCTACGTTAACGCGGTCGAGTACGTTAAAAAACTCACACTAAGCCCTCTGGTTCATCAAACAACTCATTTCGTAAGTTTCTAACAAGTTTTAATAAGTTAGTAACATTGGATATGTATTAGTGATTAATAGTGTGAGTAATATTGGTAAGTGTAATATTAGTACCTAGCTCTAAATTTAGAGAGTTATCAGAACTATCGATGTTTAAACTTTGAGCTGCTTGAAACTATGACAAAGTTGTCGATACAAGTCGTACAATAATATATATTGTAAACTTACAACGTGTTACAGAATGCATTTAAAATCGGGAAACGAGTCATTGCATTCTTCATTATGATCGTCATTGACATTCACAAAAATCGTCTGCACCAACCTATTTATGGGTGCATAACTGGATAAAATGTACTCTACAGCAATTTTTTTTTCCGATTGCGGGTTTTGCCTCGGTGAAAATTTTAGTATGCATCATAATAAACGTAACATACACCATTTTATGTTATAAACATGTTACTTTTCACTGACAAAATTTCAAATTTCCTTGGTTCGTAGAGTTCGAGCCAACGACGACTGTG
This sequence comes from Melanchra persicariae, assembly GCA_947386135.1. Classification (NCBI taxonomy): domain Eukaryota; kingdom Metazoa; phylum Arthropoda; class Insecta; order Lepidoptera; family Noctuidae; genus Melanchra; species Melanchra persicariae. The sequence goes on along the minus strand of OX376645.1, from coordinate 15,000,864 downwards.
CGCGCGACTGTGCTGTGCACGGTCACGGGCCGAGAAAATACCTTCCAGCCGTAGTGCACCTACGGCTGGAAGGTATTTTCTCGGCCCGTGACCGTGCAGTAGAGGTGACAATTTCTAACCCCCGACGCAAAAGTCTGTGTGTGTGTCTATCTGTGTGGCACCATAGTTCTCAAAAGGATGGACCGATTTCGATGCGGCTTTTTCATTCGAAAGCCAGTTTCCTTGCGGTGGTTTATTTTTGTTATGTTATGTTTGGTAAAAATCGGTCCAGCGGTTTGAAGAGAATCAGCTCTTTTCCAGAATGACGTAAGGCATTTTTGGCATAAAATTTAATTATTTTTTTATTTACGTACTCGATCTAACGCTTTACGTTTAATATAGTGACCTATGTTAGTTTAGTTTGAAAGCTTAAAATAAAAAATAAATTAAAAATTAAAAAAAACCCTATGTGAAAAATACTTGAAGTAGTTTAAAGATTATTTTTTATGTGAAAGTCCTTTCACATAAAAAATAATCTTTCCGATTGGTCCCATAGAAATTTCATCAAAATCGGTTCAGTAGTTTCATTTTTAAATCAAAATAGCCGAAAAGCTTTTCATGACTTTCCAGTGGTGTTGTTGTGTGGGGTACCACAAAAAAGTGAAAAATGAAAAACTAATTAAAAAAATACCAACTTACTTCTACAAAGAAAGAAGAGAAAAACCACTAGAAAGTACAAAATAACTTAAATTTCGTAAGTCGGTGTTGAAATACGAAGAAACAATCAAAAACACTGAATCGGCTATGACTGGGGGTCGACCCCAATTTAGTTGATAAAAGTCCAACCGATTTGAATTTTTTTTTTTTGGAAAGGGTAACCTTCCCAAATGGTCCCATGAAAATTTTATCGAAATCGGTTCAGTAGTTTGGTTTTTAAATCCAAATAGCTGGAAAAAATATTTGGAAAAATCATCCATGTATATACGAAATTGCGTATTTGTGCTTTCCTGTGACTTTCCAGTGCAGTTGTTAGGTGTGGGGTACCACTAAAAAGTAAAAAATAAAAGACTTTTTCACAAGTTTTTTAAGTCGGTTTTTTTTTTAATTTTGACGGCGCCTTCTTTGATTTTGATTTTCAGACAAACATGTAAAAACTGGCTCCGTGCAAGTGGTTTTTGTGTGCCCAAGTATGAACCGCGCAAGTGTATTGGTGCAAGTGTGTTTCGTCCATTTGTGCTAGTGTTTCGCTCAACTATGTAGAAAAATAAAACCATCCCCAATGCAAGACTCATTTGAACAAAGAAGTTTCTAATTAAAGACTATCTTCAATAAAAATACAGCTATAATATAGTGGAAGAAAACCGTTACTATTGACAACCATTCTCCGTAACATCGGCTCTTTCATTTTCTTTTATATAATTATTATATGTCTAGTGTCGAAACATCCTGTGTCTATTATAGAGATGTCTAACATGCGAATATCCGCAGTTGAAGATGATATGAGACGTATTCTATAGTAAACAATATATCTTTTAAAGGAAAATAAGATATATAACATTTGGATTTGTTATGTTCCAATGATTACGAGAATAACAGGAAGTTACAGCATTACTTCAGTATTGTTTTGATTATAATCACTTTCTCTTTAATGAGTTATTTTAAATCAAAGTCAAAGATTTATTTCGATTAAGTATACCATTCACAGGTACTTTTGAATTGTCAAAGTCAGTCAATCAAAAACATGAACTATGGAGAAGAACGTGCAAGAAACTCCACGGACACTCTTTTAAACCATTTTATGTTTTACAAATATCCTTGTTGCTTCTATATGTGAGAACAATGTAAAGATGAACACTTGGGCGGGGTGCACGACGGGTGAGTTGTCAAACCATACAAATAAGACGGAATGACAGCTCACTTGTCGGTCACTCCGCCTAGGTACACCGTGCGATGTCTACAGAATCGACCGGCTGAATGATTCGTTACACGCGCCACCATCAACGAGGCGTTTGAGTGGGCAGGACATTTTACCTTATGATTTCCTCTTTTGTGTTTAATCTTCAAGGTGTTTCATAAAAACTTTAAAGATCTTGTTCTTGAAAATGAATAAACCGATTTTAATTTTTAATGTTTGTTCACGCATAACTCCGTCGCTTGCCAACCGATTTGAAAAAATTTTTTTTTGGTGGAAAGGGTATACTTTCCAAATGGTCCCATTTAATTTTTATCAAAATCGGATCAGTATTTTGGTTTTTAAATACAAATAGATGGAAAAAATATGTGGAAAATCATCATCGTAGGCAACAGCTGCCAAATTGAAGTGGAACTGGGCGGGCCATATCTGCCGCATGCCACATGGGAACTGGGCAAAAGAAACCACGGATTGGGTCCCGAATATCAGGAACCGGCGACGCGGTAGACCCAAAAGGAGATGGCAAAACGAACTGGACTCCTACCTAAAAAATTGGACTCAGATTGCTCAAGACAGATTGAGGTGGAAAGAAAGAAGGGAGGCCTTTGCTGTGCAGTGGGACACTATCCATCGTGCCATCGCCATCGTGGGAGGCGGAGGCTGGCTCAGAAATGTGGGGATTGGCTCACGAAAAGAGAGGCCTATGCTGCAGGCAAAGTCGAACTGTGGATGATGATGATGATACACGATGTAAAAGAAAATTGCTAAGGTTGTTACCTCGCGATGGAGCTACATAAACTTTGCCATAGAAAAACCAACCAGAAGAGAAGTCTACCTCCGCAGAAGACACGGTGGAGCATACGGTGGAGGTTTGCCCTGCTGAGGCAGAGCACCACCATGTTCTCGTCGAGGTCATCGGCGGCGGCAACCTCTTGCTACTGGCCCTGGTTCACTCCATGGTCCGGAGCGAGGTCGCATGGGAAGCCGTCACCCCCTTTTCGAAGCAGTAATGCAAGTGAAGGAGGAAGTAGGCCGAGGGATTAGAGACAACCCTCACGACCCAGCCGTCGCAACATAAGGAGACGCCCCGGGCGTCGGGAGTCGCAGGGGCACCGTAGGCGCGGGCCTGCGGACGGCGAGCTTTGGGTGGCTCGCCGTCTGATCAAAGTCAGTCCCGAGTCGATGGTGCGTTGTGTTCCACGCGCGCCTCAAATAGATGTCAGCATAGTAGATGGGGCCCGTTAGGGCCAGAGTCTGCCAGGGTTGCAGATTTTTTTCGAAAGAGTCACCGCGGCCCTGGAACGGAAAGGGCACTAGGAGGAGCACGGATGGGTTTTAGTCAGTAAGAGTCTGACACTCCCTCCCGCTCCACCCCGAGCGGAAGGGGTCATTTGACGATTTCCCATCCTTAAAAAACCCCCCGCAACGGATAGAGTAAAGTAGAGTCTCCGTTGTGTGTAGGTGTCCTGGCTAAGTTAGCCAGACTAGCTCCGCCCAAATATACAGAAGCCACCTGCAAGGTGCTTCACAGGTTGAGCGGAGAGATCTCACTGGTCCGAGGATTTTTTCACGTCGGCAAACCACGGCCTCACTTCCAGGATGACGTAGCCAACTGATTCCTCGGCGTCGGAGCAACTTCTGCAATTGGGCTGTCTGTGGCGCCTATGTTAAAGAGGTGTTCTTTTACGGGGCAATGAACCGTAATAATCTCTATTATTATTCGGAGGTTATTTTTACTCAGGTTGAGAAGTCTTTTAATTAGTCGCGTGTATAGGTTTGACATTGCCATTTTTGACTGCAATCTGAAGCCCGTGACCATTTGTTGTCATGAAGTTCAGTTGATCTCTGACGAATTCATGTACGGAACTGTGATAAAGGAAGGAGTGGGTACGGGTTTAGCACTACAATCTCGGAACCTTTCCACGAGTTCTTCTGTGGCGTTTGCCTAGAGATCCATAGTTCCCCTTGATCCACTGCTACTGATAATTTCTGACCCTGGGCTGGTCATGACGCATCACCCTCACTGGGAATTGAACAGTGAGAAGCGAAAATAATTGGGAATGAGGGCGCGATTCCCAGGAAATGAAATCCAAGATACTAATCAGCAGTGAAATGCTCACCAATTCAAAGCACCGATACACGGTGGAGATCCACACCCACAAACACCCACACGCACGAAACGTTTTGGGAACACATTCATTGTGCGTCCAGTTAAGGAAAGGTCAGAGTACGTTGTTTCCTGATAGCTACAGCCTGGGAGTCTTTAAGTCAAGAGTGAATAGTTTACTTCTGGGCAAGCGTGCTTCATCTTCGACCACATCATTGTTTACCATCAGGTGAGATAGTATTCAAACGCGTTCCTATCAATAGTAAAATAAAACGACGTCATTGGAGTAATCCGAAAAGACGAAACCTTTTTTTTTTGATGTTATGCATCAAATGCATAACGCAAGGTTTGTATCAAAAGAATCAATTTTTTAAGACGTTTTAAAAGTACCACTAATAACTAAAAAATATGTTTTGGTGTAATTAACCCGCCCATTATTCTCATACCGTTGATAGTAAGTACTATTTCGGTCAATAGTACGTACGTAGATAAGAAGTTGATTTCTTCTAGATTGCTACAATTCCTATCAGGTTTATGTGTAAAAGTTATCTACATTGGTTTTGTACCTTTTAACGTGATGCGAACAAAACAGAATAGAGATAAACAGAAAATAGGTTCTGTTAACTATCCTTCCTAAAAATATGCAAACTACAGCTTCTTCTTCTTCTTAGCGTGTGGACAGTAAGGTCTAACGGCCCCACACACTCCAGTGTCAGAGTTTCTAAACCGCCTTAAGGCCTCTGACATGATTAACCCAAAGGTTGACTGGTAGAGAATGCTGTCCGTCCATTTACTGCTATTGTACAAAAGGTCTAAAGAAATAAATAAAGGTGTTATTGACGATCTGCAAGTGCGATACGAATGCGAGCGCTTCTTATAAATACGAGAGTTTTGTAGTTTTAACCTTCCCTCGTAAAAAGACGACTAACGTTCTGAACTAAGGTATCTTAAAACCTCTAAACTCAAGGAAAACAAAAATCCGTCTATACTTACGTGTAAATTAAAATCACTTTAACGATGTGCCACACAAGGTCGCTCTGTAAAGACCAAGTCGCGATGCACTGGACCAAGTACTCCAACTCGAAGCGAAGGGGCACTGACTTCTCTGTGGTCAGGATCACCAGCTCTGGAGAATCTGTTGATAGCAAAATAATTGATTTAGAGTAGACCATGATATCTGGAGAACGAACGTGTAGTAAGGTCTTTTACGGTTCACGCAATACGGTTATGGAACACCTTATTCATAAATGTAAATACTACACAAATTTCTCCTCTCTGTTTTAAACAAATTTTATACCTAAAGTTCAGGAAGAGACTCGAAATTGCAGTAATGACTAAAAAACACGGAAATCGTTTGTCATAGGTATAATTTTGTCCAACTAGTATTTGGCTTCTTGGACCGCTCTGCAATTAGCCACGTTCAGGTTCTGAAACGAGCACGTGTATGGGCATAAAGGGCAGGAAAGTAGATGGGGCACCTCCTACGATGGGGCACCACACTGCTACTGTACTTGGTGTGGGTCAATGATATGTACTTCATTTGGCCAGTCTACTCCAGTTGATGTCATGCTGAAGAATGAGGAAAATGTCGTAAGAATAGTTTTGAATATGAAAATGGATTGTTATAAGAGATAAGGTAGCCCATAGAAACGATAGTAACATGATTTATAGAAAGGGGGAACTACTCAGACAGAGACTAAAAGAGAAGTATGGAAGATCAAGACAGAAGTGGGGCCAACATCAGATAAATCAGAATGAGGGCAAGAGAATCACAAAACTGCAAAAAGTTCTGGGTCACCGTAACCCACTATTTATCGCATTTATGTAACATTTTTATCAGTCCATCAATGAAATATCTTGCTGGGTAATGTAAAAAGTATGTAGTACTAGACTTATCAATTTCGCACACTGAACTAAATTCAAATATATTCGCGATACCTTTTGTATCAGAGATACGCAACCTTTTATTCTATTTGTGGCAATATCAGAACCACTAAAAGCTTTAATGACATCTTTCAAACCAGTACATTCCATGCTCATTCATTTAATATTTCAAGTGGATTAAATTTCGCAACATATGAACAGCTCACTGAGTCTTATAGTAGGAATAAATTAGACTTAATCATGAATACGACGAATGAGCATAAATTAGTAAAGAAACTGCAAATGAACATTAGAATTCCATTGATATGTGCTTAGGTACATTCAACTGAACAAAATTAGTTCCAGGTTCTTCAATTCCATTTCTAATTGTCCCAATAGGGTAGATGACTAAACAAATCTAATGTCCTCCAAAAGAACAGCAGAGGAGTAGGAAAATATAAGTGGAAATAATATTTTTTCCTACTGTTATTTTCCCCCTGTTATTTTCTGATTGAATCGTTTCTTCCGGCCTCGTCGAACTTCATTGTCTCGGCGTTTTACTGGTGGTTGCCACTGTTGATTCTGGCTTTCAGGAGTTGCAGTGGTTGGAAATGTGTGGCGGGCTTGTCTCAATTAAAAAAAGATTTTGGAAGAGCCTTAAAATTGCCAGGAAGTTTTTAGGAAGAGTAATTTTAGGATTCCGAATGTCGCAAAAAAAATGAAAACTTAGGGATAGAATTACTTTTGCATCAGCCTATCTGTCTATCCGTCTATCACAGCTAATTTGCTACGAATTGTAGCAGAAGCAATTAAAAATTAACAAAAATTTAACTTATATATTTAACGGAGTAACAGGTGGGCAGCGGAGCGGTCTTTGTGATAGTCATCCATCATGGGCGTGTTATAGAAGAAACGTTGAAATAATAGCACGTTTGTGATTCATAACAGTCACTCGTTTTATTTGATTACATTTGTAAACAAAATATACGGTAAAACACAAGATGAAACAAGATTACGAGCCAATAGGTTAGCACGTTGTGGGCAGGGCACATTGCTCGCAGAACAGATGGTCGATGGGGCCGAAAAGTTTTGGAGTGGCGACCGCGTACCGGAAGACGCAGCGTTGGAAGGCCTCTCACAAGGTGGACCGATGACCTGGTGAGGGTCGCGGGTAACCGATGGATGCGAGACGCACAGGACCGGTGGCTATGGCGACACTTGGGGGAGGCCTATGTCCAGCAGTGGACGTCTTTCGGCTGATATGATGATGAGGTTAGCACGCGTGCACCTCGTACGCTGTCTGTCAAAAGAATGCCAGCTGTCACGGCGTAGACGCAAACTTGCTACCCTATTCGGGGTTACCTGCAAATATTTTATAAATCACCATATATTTTCGACCAATTGAAATAAATCACCATTTTAATATTGAATTTAACAATAATTACTGTTCAACAAAATAACACAATCAGTCTCTCATCTTAAATCTTGGCTTAACTTTTAATTTAGCTGCGCGCCGTCATATTAATAAACAAAAACAATACCTAATCCATAAATACTATTATAATATTAATGAATATTTTAATGATAAATTAAATGAATAATTAAAAATGAATGCCAAAAATAATAAATAAAATCAAAGTCGAAGTGAGTAGTAGAAAAACAATTTATATTTTACTTTTTTAAATAATAATTATAATAATATCCCTCTTCCTCTATCCTATCTTGCTGTGCCCGACAAGGTCCACAATGACCTAAAATTATGTACCTACTACCTAAGTTTACATTGTGGAATGCGAATAAAATATTGAGTATTGAGTATTGAAATTTGGTACTACAAACTTTTGTGACGGTTTCCAGTAGCCCACACTTCCACAAGTTTCATTCACTATTCCACTATTTTTTTTTTATTCGAATATAATAATTGGAAATGAGGAAGTTCATCCGTTTCATCACTTTTGTGATGTGTTGTTTCTGTGTGGATAGTTTTGTAAGTGACATCACAAAAGTTTTTATTTATTAGCACTATCTGAGAAACATTTTAATGTAACGAGGAACTAGGAATAGACTGCTTGAATTTTTTTGCTGGTATAAAAAAAAACTAGATGGGACAAAAATATGTGACAGAAGACCAAACTAATATAAAATTTTTGGTATTTTTTTTTTTGTAGAAGTAGTCAAGCTAAATTGGGAGTGGGCTGGTCATGACACACGAATGCGTCCAAACAGGTAAGTGAAGATTATCACTCACTGGACACCTGAAGAAGGACATCGCCATTTATTTCCCTTTACTTGTGCTTTATATTCAGAGGAGCTCGTGGCTAAATTATAACAGCCGCACGGACCAATCTTTAAGGTTAAGCAACGCTTGCCAGGGTTGGTCTGCGGATGGCTGACCATATTAACATACCGAGACTCCTCCGTGCCTCGGAAAGCACGTTAAGCCGTTGGTCCCGGCTGTCATTTGTAGATCTTTGGCAGTCGTTACGGATTGTCAGAAGCTAGAAAATCTGACACCAGTCTTGCCAAGAAGTACCGTGTTACCCAGTTAATGGGTTGTGTAGATCTGGTAGGCAATCGCTCCACGTAAAATACTAGTATTCACCTGAATCCGGTTTGACTGGGAGCTGTCCCCAATATAGTTGGAAAAAGGTAGATGATGATTTGTGCTTTATATGACCTTGCTTCTTGCCAAATTTTGTGATTCTATATCAACGGAAAGTAGCTAGGTTTTGATTTACTTACGATTATCAAAAGAATGTCGCAAAAATGAAGCATAAATGGCCGTTTCTTTTTATTGCTCTACATAAAACGTAATAAGTAACATGGACGAAGGTCTATGTTATTTATTAATAAAAAAATAGAAATAAAATATCATACGTTGGTATTAAATATTATTATAAACTTGATATCTCCACCCACGCGTTCCCTTGAAAAAAAGTCGTGACAGTCGACGGACAACGAAGTGATCATATAAGGGTTCCGTTTTATCCTATTGAGGTACGGAACCCTAAAACACAGAGTAATTTTATCAAGGAATTAAAAGTTATCCTCTAAATTAATTTTGTAAGGTCTTAGATAATATTTATTTAATATCAATAATTCAGAACAGGCTAAATAAAGACATCAAAATGTCCGAAAACATGGTTCTGTTTGCAAGCAACCCACACACAAAATTTAACATTACATCACAAGAAACTCAAGTGCTGTAGATAAGGGCTATTATATTCTCATTGCTCTATAAGCTCCGGATAAGTTCGGTTATTTAACACCTGATAACAATTTTTTTTCGTGTATGACGTGTCATAAGCTTTTAATTAAAGTTGAAATAACTAAAACCCGGATACGGAAAAACGAACTGAAAGTAAGGTTTGTCAGAGCAGACAAGACAAGGGTATAAATCTAATAGTTCCAAAATTTCAAAACAGACCCTAGATGTCGACAGCCTCAGGCACCATGGCCTTTCCTGCTGCAAGAGCGCTGGTCGCATAGTACGGCACGCCAGCATCAATGATATTATTCGTCGGGCTCTTGTCACAGCCGGCGTACCTGCGGTATTAGAACCAAGTGGCTTGGTACGTGACGATGGGAAGAGACCAGATGGTATGACGTTGGTGCCGTGGAAGGTGGGTAGGCCTCTGGTGTGGGACGCAACATGTGTCGACACCCTTGCACCATCACATGTTCCAAGTACGGCGGGCTGTGCCAGCGCTGCCGCTGCGGCTGCTGAGGCCCTCAAGCGGCGCAAATACTGTAACCTTATTGGTAATTACAGTTTTGAGCCGTTTGGGGTCGAAACGCTTGGGTCATGGGGTCCGAGTGCACGTCTCCTTTTCAAGGATATATCTCGCCGACTGATCGACACTTTGCATGACCAGAGGGCTGGCTCGTTCTTTGCCCAAAGAATTAGCATTGCCATTCAACGTGGTAATGCTGCAAGCCTTCTGGGCACGTTTCTGGATGACGGCGATGCGGAGGAATACTTCGACGCCTGAGTGTATTTTATTTTTGTATCAGTATTACTTATTTTTTGTATAGTTAAGTTTGGCCCTAAATTAAATTATCAAAATTTTGCAAAAACTGGCCAACTGCGAGTTGAACACACACACAAAGGGTTCCAGGCGAATTTTTTTTTTCCATTTCACATTTTTTAGGCTCATTAGTTTTGGGGTTAATTGTTAATTTGATTTAATTTTCATAGACGAACATAATTATAAATACACGTGAGTGGTCTAAAAGGGTTTCGTTTCTTTCAAACAAATCGTTGGAACCTTAAAAAGAACAGGCTCCCACGAATCCAATAACAGTTTTAATATAGATAATACACGCATCGGCGAGCAATTCAGGTAATCATGTCATAATTTTATTATATAAGTCAATTATAATTAAAATTTCGCACCAGCTGTAGATTAAAAATAAAAATTAATTTTCGTGTGAAGCATTTTGCCTCTCTCTGGCATTAAAATATTCACTTTGGAATCGGTGGGTAGTTGGAGTTGCAAATAAGAACAGCAGTGCTAATATCATATTATTTTTTGTAAATTTGGGGGAATATTACTTACACATGGATGTACACGATATTTAACTACATATTATGTCTTATGTACTAACTTTAACTACATTCAGGCAATCAGTGCCTCCCGTGAAAAAAAAAACATTTTGTCGATCAGTTAGATTACAGGAAATATTGGGTGGAAACGTGTTTTCTCTTTTGTAGCGTAAACATAGACGAAACAGTGCGTTGAAACTTCGCGTGACGTCACCCCTTGGAACACCTCCACTCATGAAAAAAACGTCTTCAATATTTTTTTAAATCGACTGAACGAACGATACAGAATTATATAAAATAAATTAATAAAATTATCTAAATATGATTTAATAATATGATTGACTATCTAGGAAAGTACCAAATTATAAGGAAAATATACGTAACATAACTGGAGTCACCCAACGCTCGCAGTTCGCAGGCCCGCGCCTACGGTGGCCGGGAATCGCCCTGCGACTCCAGAAGGCCGAGGCGTCTCCCTATTTTGCGGCGGCTAGGGCACGAGGGTTGTCCCTCCCACACGCAGCCCGCCTCCTCCTTCACTAGCATTACTGCTTCGCAGAAGGAGGTGACGGCTTCCCATGCCTCCTCCTTCCGGACCATAGATTGAACAAGGGCCGGACGCAAGAGGTTGCCGCCACCGATCGCTTCGACGAGGACACGGCGGTGCTCCGCCCAAGCAGGTTAGACCTCCACCGTATGTTCCACCATGTCCTCCGGGCGATCCTCAGTGTTAACACCCGGACGTGTCCTCCCGCCGAATCCGAAACAGGTACCTCCCAAAACAACCGTGTCTAGTGAGTAGGTACTCACTAGACACGGTTGTTTTGGGAGGTACACCGCCACGCCGTCCTCACCTTCCGCCTTACACAGGTGTGTAAGGCGGAAGGTGAGGACGGCGTGGCGCCTCTCTAGCCACTCCTCAAAGAAGGGACTTACCGCCGCAATAGTGGCGTGCCCATTGACCAAGAACCTACTTCGTTCATTCGGTTCCGCTCTACGGCTCTGTCCGGGTCGGGGTGCCCCAAGTCTCAATTTAATCAAACGTTATGCTTTACTTTCTTTTACCAATTATGATTATAAAAATATTAGTTTATAAAATTAAGTTTTGATGTAATGAGATGTTGTTTTTCAATTAGTTAGTAAAGTGATAGTACTTTTAACGTTAACGTTACTTTTAAAATAAAAATTGTGATTCGTTTTTTGTCAAATGACAGGATGATTTCCAAGATTTTCTGGCTTCTGGCAATCCGTAACCATTGCCAGAGATCTACAAATGGTATCCAGGACTCACGGATTAACGTGCTTTCTTAGGCACTGAGGAGTCTCGGTATGTTAAAATAGACCCACACGACCATTCCTCGGCAAGCGTCGCTTAATTCCACTGCCACTCTCTGGAAGGTTTCCCAAGGCACACCTGTCTCAAAGATTGGATCATCAACAGACGTCACGAACTTAAGACCTATTGCTGTGCTGCCAAACTTCGGGAAAATTTTCGAGACTTTCTTAAACAATTCTATCTCCAAACAAGTAAGTGGTTTAATAGATAATTCCCAGCATGGGTTTCGTCCTACACGTTCCACCTTAACTAATCATATGTTTTGCTGACAACTTGAGAACCAAAATGATCGTTGGCAATCAGGTTGATACATCATATTTTGATTTTAGAAAGGCGTTTGATTTAATTGACAATGATATACTTCTGGAGAAGTTTGTATCTCTAAGATTCGGTCCTCAACCACTCTGATTTCTAGCAGAATATGTCAGAGATCAGCGACAGTTTATAAAACTCAATGGCTATCAGTCACCGTAGTATTTTACTCGATCTGGCGTCAGCCAGGGCAGTACTCTGGGTCCTCCCCAATTCTTAATCATAGTAAATGATTTGCCGAGAGTTTTGTCTGCCTTAAATTGTCTCATCTTTGCTGATGATTTAAAGCTATTTATATCAGTCACTGGAACAGAAGACTGTTTGGCATTTCAGCAGTACATTGATGCCGTTTTGGATTGGAGTGTGAGAAATAAGCTGCCGCTTAACCGGTCTAAGTGTAAAGTCATCACATTCTCTCTGTCTCGTACACCAACAACCACTGCCTACAAGCTGGCGAATGATTCACATAACGTGTCTCAACATTACAGGACTTGGGACTTACCCTAAGTGGTTTCAATTTTCACGAACACATTAAAAAAGTGTGCAGTGATGCAAATAAAGCATTGAGCTTCGTCGTTAGAACTTCTTCCCAATCTCGTAGCGTTAGGGTTGTCAGGCTGCTGCACAATGCATAGGTGCACAATAAATTAAAATATAATGTAATTGTTTGGGATCTTTCTGAGAAGTTATAAATAGGGTTATTTATAAAACACCTAACAACCTTTCAGTGGCTGAAAGTAATCACGATTATAAACAACTTTTACATGATTATGGACCAACTCCGAAATATCATAAAATAAATCGGCTGTTTTAAACAAAATGCAATATTCACCCGATGAAAATGTATGAAACAATAGATTTTATTTTTGATTTTTTAAGGTTGGTCTCATAACAAAATTTGTTTATAATCCTGAGTACTTTCACCCACTGAAAGGTTGTTGGTGTTTTGCAAATAACCCTGTATACTCATGGTTCAAAAAACTGACTTACGGATATTACCCATTCTTGTATCCTTCTTTATTTGTGTTGGGAGTGATCGGATTGGATACTCTGCTGCTCAGGCGCAAATCAATGCACATTGTGCATTATTATCCACTGATAAACACATGACTCACCCCGTTTGGTAAGAAGCTTTGATGAATCACACCGGCGCTAGACCACCAAACAGTGACCATCACTTTTCTAGGGGTAAGTTTTCGTTTAGGGCATTGTTTAGGTGCTGAACCAGGATCCAACCAACTTGCTGAGCGCTTGCGGTTATCAAACAGAATCCATTTTTCATCGCAGGTAACAATGCGGTTCAAAATTCCTTCATTAGTGTGTCTGTTGAGCAGTGCAAGGCACGTCTCGACGCGTACTTCGCGCTGGCGATCATTGAGTTCGTGGGGCACCCATTTGTCAAGCTTGCAAATGGACCAATATTATTTTGACGCTAACGTCGAAAGCTGCTGCTAATTCAGCCGTTGATTGTGTTTAATTTTAATTAATTTGAAATTAGAATTCTTAGCCAAACAAAAATTATTTTGATTTGAAATACCTATGAAATTGCCGTTCTGCAGTACTGGCCGTACTGCAGAACGGCAATTTCATAGGTAAAGACCTAATAATATTATTATTATGTATATTTTTTTTCTTCTCGTATGTTTTTAATTATTTCTCAATTGTAATGGATTTGAATATCTATGTTTGACATTTGAATTTGATAGTTGAATTCCTTCGACATCTTTTTATTTGACATGGTATAATTTTTCTTATTCTTTATTCATTTTCTTAATTTATTTTATCTCTCTAATGTAATGATATTAATATTCGTTTGAGTGTGTTAATTGTTAGCTTAAAAGCATTTTGGTTTTGTAAACTGTAAGTTTGTACTGTGTTTTGAATAAATATAAAATAAATATTGAAATATATAAATATTTAAACAGTAATGATGACTACGGGTGTTCCACAAGGATCTATATTGGAACCTGATTTATTTATCCTATTTATCAATGACTTAATTAATTATATGAATACAATTTTACCTGACATTGATATAGTAATTTTTGACATAGATAAATTAACAAAGGCTGTAAATGCTACATTACAAGCATTTCACGTGTGGTTTACGATGAACAAATTGTTAATCAACACGGCTAAGACCAAAATATTATTATTTAGAACAACCGCCCGTAATAAGGATGATTTAGAGGTTATTTTGAAAAATTACAAAATAAATTGATCTCGTCAAGGAAGTTACATTCATGGGTATACGTGCAAACGAACAGCTAAATTGGAAAACTGAATTAAATGCTATAAAGGCATCAGTATGTTCCGCATATTATGCTTTAAGAACACTTAGAACAGGAATTAGCACTAACCAATTAAAGATGGTATATTTCGTGTTGGTAGAATCAAAAATTAGATATAGCACAATGTTTTGGGGAAAAAGTTATGACTATAATATAAAAAGAGCATTTGTGTTACAAAAATGCGCAATTTGCACATAAGTCCGCAAAGAGAGAGTTGCCGTGAACACTTTATAAATTTGATCATACTTACAGTGCCGATCATTTTTGTATTTGTGCTTCTAAGTGACATGGCCAAATATATGCATGAGTATGAGACAGCAGATGAACGGAAGATTAGAGAAGGCACACGTAGACAAGAAATTGTACGTTACAAGGTACATCCTAATTTGAACATTGTGAGGCACAGTACCAGATATCAATCACTAAAAGCACTATCTACTCAAGTTCTTTTAAACAACAACTTAAAATTTTCCTGCTGAATAAGTGTCTTTATGTTGTTTAAGATCTATAACGAAATTCCTAGATATGTTGTATTTATCCAGTGTTATTGTGATAAATTTATTTAACTTTTTTTTTCTTCCTTATGTAATTTAATTTTCTTCTTTTTTATATACCATGTAGCTAATTTCAGATACAATTTATTGTTCAAGAATAAATAATAATAATATAAATATTTAACTATCACTTAAGAAATTCTTGGTACTCATAATTAGAATCGAATATGATACGCCCGTATTCTGCGAAGGGGCAGCGATTTTCAATAATAGTAACCCACGTTTAGTTCGCCAGTTACGTAATAATGTCATGTTATCGTATTGCCAAAAATAATGAAAATGCCATTTGACCGACCCATGATACAAACAGTTAAACTCAATGCGTTTATTAAATTCCACAATGTGAGGAGCCTGCTACTCACATCTTCAGATGGACTATTGACCCTGTCGGGCACAATGAAATAGGAATCATTTCCCTCTAAGTTGATTCCTGCTATGCCAACTTTTGAGGTAGATAGGATAACAAGATCTAGTACATAACTAAATCATAACGCAACGGCTGTTTCCCTTGGAAGGTTAAGTAGAAGTGGTTCTAATGTTTGCTCACTTTTCACCCTCTATGTTGCCAACCGTGACCACTCCGAGATTGATTCTCAGAGATTTCAGATAGCAAAAACCCAATAACACTTTATCCGACCCGGAAATCGAACACAAGATCTCATGATCAGCAGTAGCGCTAGAAACAACTAGACTAACGAGACTTAGACTTCTTAAAATAAATTTCCATCAAAACTACTTACTGAAAACCAGCGCCAATGTCCATATGACAAAAATGGCGGTTTTGGCGCGACTTGTGGTGGACTTGAATTTGAGCGGATAGCAGATGGCATACCAGCGGTCCACGGAGATGAACGTCAGCGTCAGCACCGACACCGTCACTGATACGGCCTGCAACAATAGAGAGAAAGAAGGTATTAATGGGATGGTATAAGACGTAAAGGATAAAGTTATTAAGTTTAAATCCTTGTAGGACTGGTAGGCAGCCACTCCACGTAAAACAACGTGTTTTTTATTTTTTATTGTAGAATGGACTGGCTCGCAAGCAGGCTTGCAAAATATACAGCAAGCATTGTTTCTGTCACGGCTTCAGCACTGCAGGGTTTGGGCGACCCCACGCGAGCTTATCGTCACAGATGGTTATAACGCTTACCACCGCAGCGGGCATTCAGACCCCCTATTCCTCAGCTCGCGGGCCGCCCCACCCTTCCGTACCTACGCGAACTTAAATTACACTACAGGGATAGGGCAGACAAGACTGCGTGAAGTCGGTTTTACAGCGATTCACTAAATTTTGTAGCACACCCACACACATACTGACTTTTTATGACACTATTTTAATTTAATGCTATCAAATAACCGGCTATATACCTATTTGTGACCAAGTTATATTCCGTGAAATGTTGTTTCGGTGTTGTGAAAATATGGCAAATAAATCATTTGGCAAATGGAAAAAGTTCAAAAAAGGCTTCAGTCAATAGCAAAAAGTTATTTTGTTAATCGGCGAAACAGAGTTCGGTAAAATAACATACGATACTTAGATGATCTAAAAATATTTCAAACAATGCATATAGCTAAAAAGACAATAGTTAGTAGTCGATAGTCTAGTTAGCTAGTTTAGAATAAATTATTTCAAATTATATTTAAATTCGTGCTCAACGAGCACATCTATTCTGTGGTAAACATTTGTTTTCTTTCTTTTCTGCTCTGTTTTTTTTCTCAACTGATAAGAACATTAATGAACGAAACCACTTTCGTAATGTTTAGGATACTTTGCTCTCACTACTCTAAAAATAATTTAGTGGGTTCGTCTCGACAGGTACTGTTTGTTTCTCCAAATATCTTATAAATGATAAATGATATTTGTTTTGTAAATAAATTGTAAATAACACTTTTACACGTTAATCTTTTCGGTCGTTTTTAAACTAGATGAGGCCGGTGTTTCCTAGCTGACTACCCTGAGAAGAAACACCGAAACAAACTCAGAGGTCACAGTCTCTTTTGAAGCCCATACAATTATCTGGTCAAATCATATGAGAACCATGTAGGTTGATGTCTGAAGTGGTCTTTTGAGGAAAGTACCACGCAGATTTGAGTGGACCTGTCCAGACAGTGCAAGCACTTGTCAGATATCGTGTAGCTCAAACTTAGTTACTTTGAGGAGCTCAACGATTTGACGAACAATACCAAAGTAAGGACATTTGGGTAGGCCTCATAAAAAAAAACTCAAACCACCAGACTAACATGTATAAACCCCTATCATAGCGATCTACATGGTCCTCACATTCACAATGTGATATGAGGATCATCCAGATCAGTGTCTGTAATGGTCTTTTGAGGAAATAACCACGCAAATTTGAGTGGACCTGTCCAGTCAGTGCAAGCCTTGGTCAGTAGTCGAGTAGCTCAACTTAAAACTAAAAAGGAGCTCAATGACCCGACGAACAATGCCAATGAAAGGACATTTGGGTAGGCCACAAAAGTACTCAAACTGCCAGACATTTTTAAAAAACACTTAAAAATAATAAAATAATAACCCATATATTCCTCAAATTCACAATAATGAATTAAAATAAAAAAAATATCAATAAGTAAAATATCAACGTGTAAAATCAAAAAGTACAAAAGATAAAATGATCGAACCTCCTTAGAAGCGCTTTTGGTTAAAACGTTTGTCTCTCTTTAATACCAAAGAGAAAATGAGGGAAAAATAATAAAAATAAATAAATGAAAGATGTAGTTTTAATTTTCACCACGCGATTATGGCGCCGTTTGCAAATTTGCTCCATTTTCATATTAGAAAAATCAAAGATTGTAGCGAATTTCCGACTGATATCTAAGAACAATAAAAAACTTTTTCACAAAAAAACTGACTTCGGTTTTTTTTTGTGATTTTTTTTTATTTTTCACTTTTTAGTGGTACCCCACACCTAACGACACCACTGGAAAGTCACAGAAATGCAAAAATATGCAATTTCGTATACATGGATGATTTTCTACATATTATTTTTTCCAGCTATTTTAACTTAAAAACCAAATTACTAATCTGATCTTGATAAAACTTCAATGGGACTATTTGGAAAGTATACCCTTTCCAACAAAAAAAGAATTTTTAAAATTGGTTGGCAAGCGACGGAGTTATGCCCGAACGAACATAAAAAAAAATGCAAACATCCGAATTGAGAACCTCCTCCTTTTTTAGAAGTCGGTTAAAAAGTTTGTTTCATTACCTATTGTACTGTTTTTCGCAAATGTATTGAAAAGCGTTATATGACTTACGTGCAGAAATTGGTTTTTACAAACTCGTGACTATGGTAAGCCCTCGACTTCATCCCGGGCTTACATTCGTCTATTCGTTTGTAAAAACCAACTTACCGCACTAATATCATAAATAACTATTATCATCATTAAAATTTATAAACGTTTTTCCTGTAAGTTGCTGCTTGTATGATGAGATGGACCAGCCCATCTAAAGTTACCACTCTATTTAATTTGATTAATTAATCGTTCCAACCCCGAATTTGTTTTGTTTAACAAACAATGTGACCACAGGACCCCGGAATTAATGGCAAATGTCATTATCACGTAGGGGCCAAGCTTGGTGATTAATACTTGTCCCCCTTTTATGTGACAGTAAGGTTTGTCCTGCACGGGCATTTTGTTTGACTTTATTTTTCATATTTTAGAAACCAATGAATTCCCGTGCCTTCGCTCGCGTTAATTTAGATTTTCACTTTTACAGTACGGTACAGAGATTTTTTGCATAAATTTAATCTAATTTAACGCGAGCAAAGCCATGGGCAAAAGCTAGTCGAACAATAAATGTACAGACGCCAACACGTCAAGCTACAACAATCTGTCAATTTTTTTAATAGACTTTCAACTTTATCGCTAAAGCTTAAGGTTCAAGGTTGATGTGGAAAATTTGACAGTTTCGGGTAGCTGGATTGCTTTGCCGTACTTGTAACATACCTACAGTAAGTGCCTTGGAGACGCTTTCGAGAAAAAGGTGTTAAGTTTTTTTTTTCTTCTAAAACGTTCGTAAACATAGGTTTGTTTCACAATTTTTAATAATTATTTTTATATTTGTTAAAAATAACATTTGAGCTTGAAAAATATTAATGTTATTAAGGAAATAACAATAAAAATTAAACCTTTTTTTAGTATTGTAAGTTACTACAGTAAGTGTGGACTTCCT
The DNA here is from genome assembly GCA_947386135.1 of Melanchra persicariae. Classification (NCBI taxonomy): domain Eukaryota; kingdom Metazoa; phylum Arthropoda; class Insecta; order Lepidoptera; family Noctuidae; genus Melanchra; species Melanchra persicariae. The sequence continues at coordinate 14,981,769 of OX376645.1, read as the reverse complement.
GTAACAATTATTACGAATTGAGATAAATTTTAAAATAGGACAATACAAACCGGCCAAGTGCAACCTATAAAAAAAAAGCTGAAAAAAAATCACTTTTTTTTTATGGGAGCCCTTGTTAAATATTTTATTTTATTCTGTTTTAGTATTTGTTGTTATATCAGCAACAGAAATAAGTACATCATCTATGAAAATTTTAACTTTCTAGCTATCACAGTTCATGAGATACAGCCTGGTGACAGACAGACGGACAGATGGACAGCGGAGTCTTAGTAATAGGGTCCCGTTTTTAACCTTTGCGTACGAAACCCTAAAAATTACACAATTTGAAATTGAAAGTTTTAAATTAAATAAACAATATAAGGATAAATAACATTTTGTTTGTTATTCTATGATATGAATATTCTAACATTAAACTTTATGTGAAACAAAAATCAATGATTTAAATTTCATTAAAGTAAGTATTTTGTGTATTGATTGTAAACTCTTTTGCAAAAAAAACGGGCACTTTAGATTTTTTTCTCTACTTCAATGAAGAAGAACAAGAAATAGGGTTTGTTAATTTGACGATGTATTGGCGTGTTTTTTGAAGCATCCTGGCATGATTCTTTACATTCCAAATTTAAAATTTGAAAAAAAAAAATGGTTATTGTGCATTATTCTAAAATTGCTTTACTAATGGCGCGAATTGCTGAAACGATTTTTAACTGATTACGATATTTTAAAACTTTTTGGATATTTTCTGCAAATTAAAAAATTTAATCTTTCTTTTTACATTAAATACCACTTTTTGATATGAGTGATAAAGCGATAAGGACCGGTAAAATTATAGCCCTACTTGAAGAAGGTTGTTCGCAAACTTACGTGTCTCAGCGGCTAAATGTGAGTCGTTCAACTGTCCAGAGGACTTGGCAACGGTATCTAGAGACTGGTTCGGTCAAAAGAAGACCCGGTTCGGGAAGAAAACGATGCACAGAACCAAGAGATGACCGCTTTTTGGTGAGTCAGGCGTTGCGTAATCGTAAGGCGTCAAGTGTGGACCTGAAGAAGAGCCTTGAAGAAGTAAGAGGAGTAGAAGTTAGCTTGTGGACGGTCAGGAGGAGGCTTTTGCCTGCCAATATCAAGAGTTACCGCCCAGCTCGGGGCCCTAAATTACTCCGTGAGCACCGTGTTGCTCGACTTCAGTTTTCTCGGAACTGCGCTTCATGGACTCTGGAGGACTGGAATAAAGTATTGTTTTCTGATGAAGCTAGAATCTCTTTGTGTGGAGAGGACCGACGCCGGCGAGTACTGCGAAGACCACGGGAACGCTATGCGGAAGTGTGTTTCGAAGAAATCACTCCTTATGGCGGAGGCTCCGTTATGGTTTGGGCAGCAATTAATTCGACGGAGCGTACGGAGTTAATTTTCATAGAAAATGGAACATTAAATGCACACCGGTACATAATGGAAGTCCTAATTCCATATGCACAACCCACATTGACTGCACTTGGGGAAGATTCCATTTTTATGGACGATAATTCTCGCCCGCACCGTTCTGGCGACGTGGAAGCGTATATGCAAGAAGTTGGGATCCGTCGTTTAGATTGGCCAGCTCGAAGTCCTGACCTCAATCCAATTGAGCATGTGTGGGATGTTCTAAAAAGACGGGTAAGATCAGTGCAACCTGCTCCACGAAACATCAGGGAGCTAAAAAGTGTCATTGCAGAAGAGTGGGAACGTATTCCTCAAAACGTTATTAAAAACATCGTGGAAAGCATGCCCAGAAGGATTCAAACTGTGATTTTGGCAAGAGGAGGTCACACTCGTTATTAGGTTTTTACATTATTGTAACTTTATTTAATTAAAAAAAGTAAAAAAAAAACTTGTCTTTATTGCCGACCACTTCTTATTGTTTGGGCGTGTACGTCGATTTTAAAGAATCCATCGTTTTTTTTTCTTTTAATTGCTCGAATTCACTTCACGCGCATTAATTTACACGATTATAATTATACAGACTACGTCAAAGAAATAAATTTCATTTAATTAACTAAAATCGACCTTAGAACGTAAATTTCCTTAGGTACCCGTTTTTTTTGCAAAAGAGTGTACTTTGAAATGACAATATGAGAAAAAAAAATATTTGAAACGAAATTCTATAAAACTATGAGCTATAAAACAACGTAACAACCCATAAGAAGGCTAACTGTAATTATGTTAAAGCCTATTTGATTTTCTATTTCACATTTCCAAATTAAATTTTTAAGTTTAAAATATGAATTAGAATTGAGATCAATTCTCTTTTTCCAAATATTATCATAAGCGTGGCAGTGCTGGCGTCTGTACGTATTTTTTTTTTCGAATTATGTGTAATTTCATCTGTGTCTTGTGTTTCGGAATTCATATTATTATTTTGTATCTTATTATTTTGACCTAATTTCAATACCTTCGGAAGAAGAGTAGTGAAATTACCAATTGAATAACATGTAATAAATTGTAATGATACCCACATTACAAATAAAAAGGGTTTTATTTAATTCCTTACTTCTCTATTCGCCATCATCTCGGTAGTCACTTGGAAATAATAAATATTCGCTGCCTGGTTGGTACTTAGCTTTTTCCAACTACTTTGGAATCGGGTTCCAGTCTAGACTGCTTTTCTGACTTCTACACATAGTATCTGTGTAACATTAAAACCCCTCAGCAAGACTGGTGTCAGATCTATTGGCTTCTGTCTACTCGTAACGGCTGTCAAAATCTACCAAATGTTAACATGAGAATCTTCTAATTTTTAATCGACTTCCAAAAAAAGAGGAGGTTCTCAATTCGATTGTATGTTTTTTTTTGTGTTTGTTACCTCACATCTCCGTTATTTATGAACGGATTTTTGAAAAATTCTTGTTTTGAAAGGATATACTTCTCGACTGGTCCCACTGAAATTTTATCAAAATCGGTTAAGTAGTTTGGTTTTTAAATCCAAATAGCTGGAAAAAATATGTGGAAAATTATCCATCATCCATCCAAACATTATCACCTACGAAATTGGGTATTGTTGCTTTTCTGTGACTTTTCAGTGGTTTTGTTAGGTGTAGGGGTACCACTAAAAAGTGAAAAATAAAAACTTTTTTTCACAAAAAAAACGACCTAAAAAAACACTACAAAGTACAAAATAACTTTAATTTCGGAAGTCGGTGTCAAATAACAACCAAAAACACCTACTACCGAAATTAAAGTTATTTTATACTTTGTAGTGTTTTTTTTCTGCTTTGTTAAGATAGAGTCACCCATCTAAGAACCGTCCTCGGCAACCGTTGTTATTGTTTAGCTACGAGGTCCCAAAAAACTCTAAGAAGAAAAAACTTGCGCAAAGATAGGTACGCAGATCCGGTCTTTCCGAGAGGCTATGGTTGAGCGCTTGAACTTGTCCCTACAGGTTGTCTCAGAGTGGGGCGATGCCAATCTGGTCAAGTTCAATGCTGCTAAGACCCAAGCGTGTCTTTTTTCCGCTAAAAGGAGCCAATTCCACCCAGCTCCATCTTTCCGAGGTGTAACCGTGCCGATAACCGACCAACTTGACCTTCTTGGTGTTACGTTGACATCTACCCTCAATTTTGGCACATTTATAGAGGCAAAGGCTCAAGTGGCTGCCAAAAAGTTGGAAATTCTAGCAAAGGTGCGACGGTAGGTACTTACTTCACGCCGGAACAGCTGCTCAAACTTTATCAAGCGCAAGTTCGATCGTGTATGGAGTACTGCTCGCATCTTTGGGACGGATCTGCCAGATACCAGCGTGATACCCTTGAGTCAATAGAGAAACGAGCCAAGAGGATCATCGGCAATGATAGGCTCGACGAGTCGAAGCTCCAAAGTTACGAGCATCGACGCCGAGTTGCTAGCCTGTCGGTTTTCTATCGGTTGCATTTTGGAGAGTGTGCAACGGAATTGCATAGTTTTATTCCGCCTAGCCCGTTCCATTATCGGACCACAAGACGTACGGCGATGCGCCACCGGTACATGGTGGACATCCCACCCACACGCACAAAGCGTTTTGGGAATACATTCATTGTGCGTACCGCTAAGGAGTGGAATTCCCTGCCCGAGTCTGTGTTTCCTGATAGCTACAACCTGGGAGTCTTTAAGTCAAGAGTGAATAGGTTACTTCTAGGCAAGCGTGCTCCGTCTTCGACCACATCGTCGCTTACCATCAGGTGAGATAGTGGTCAAGCGCGTGCCTATCAATAATAAAAAAGGTACTTTATTTTCTAGGTGCTAGCTCTTCGTTACTCGTCAACAGTTGGACAGGTCCCTTAAAGTATTGCTCTCAAAGAAATAAAGTGTTTGTAATACGCAGAACTTAAACAATGTTTTTGTTTCTTTCAAAAGTATAAGATGTTCGATGATCTTTTCATAACTTACACAATCTCGAATTTGTTATCTCTTTTATTGAATTTGGCTTTGATAACTGTGTAGGTACTAATGCGCTTTTATAACTCCCTCAATCATCCAACTAAAGATGTTTGTTTGAATGATTTTCTCTCATAGTAGATATATTGGTGTTAAATTCTCATGATGCGTTGATGTACATACGTTGATACCATTTTTCAACCCTGTATTTATATGTCCAGCCGGTCGATTCTGTCGACATCTCACGGTGTTCACCTAGGCGGAGCGAACGACAAGAGCGCTGTCATTCTATCTTATTTGTGTGGTTTGACAAATCACCCGTCCTGCGCCCCGCCCAAGTGTTCACTTCGACATGCTTACAGAATCGTACTGCTGGTAAAACCTCTTTATGGATCTTATCTGTTTTCTGCTATTTCAGGCAAAGATAAAAATGCTCCATTCTATGGCACCCTAGAGCACACAATTATTAAAACTTTGCCCTGGTAGGAAGCTCGCGTGGAAAAAAATATGAAATTCGAGCCAAACCTCTGATAAAAACTAGTACCGAATAAATGCAAGTAATTTAATAAAAAAAACATTATTTCTCATTATCGCTCCCTGACTCTATATGTACTTAGTTTAAGTACCAAATAAACAGCATAGCTACCACTGACTGAAATACCCATAAATGACTAAACCATGATCGATTGTATTTTTATACCTAGACATTTTTCTGCGTCCAGTTTTCAATATAAATTAGTCAAGGCGAGCGGATCCAATGAAGTAGGTTGACAACCCCAGTTCAATGGCTCTAGACTAAAACCTTCAGAAGCTACAACAAGTTGAATTATTCATGATCGTAACAAACCACAACAAGTTTCACGGTTTAGTACTGGATTTACATAGAATCCTAAAGTAATTTTTGGAATAATCTATCTTAGGGGACAATATTATTTGAAAATCCATTTTTGACCTAGTGACATAATAATTATTTAGCCGTTGTATCGAATTAATCAGCCGTGGCCGTGATCGAGGTCAAGAGCTCATTCCTCAAAAAAAAAAATGTAAAAAAGTGGGCAGACTCGTGACCCACTTCAGAGACCGTACACAAGGTGTGATTGTCTTTCGTCTCTGCTGTTACAGAAATTCTAATAGCTAATCTACTGGGGCATTTTAGTATTTGATATGGATATTGTAACCAGGATTTTTGTAAAACATAGTGGTTTAAAAAAGAGCCCGTGGAGTTTCTTACACGTTCTTCTCCATAGCTTTGGTACATGCAAAAAGCTTCATTTTTTTAACTGACTGACAATTTAAAAATACCCGTTAATAGTTCTTTTGAAATAAATGCTTTGACTTTGAATCAGACAAGATCCAAAATTTAAAGCGTTTTTGGGAAGGATGTAATTTATTTTTCACAGATACTTTAAAATGGTCTGAAAAATAATGTAATGGTGTGGCAAAAGAACACTCACCTGGAAATAAAGCAGCAACTTACACAGCACATCTCCCAGAAACCAGGTTTCAGTCACGTCCCACAGCACAGTCGCAGGTAAACAGAACAGGATCACCATAAAATCAGCAATAGCCAAGTTCACGATGAAATAGTTCGTCACTGTCCTCATAGAATGATTCCTGTATACCGCAACGCATACTAAGGCATTCCCCACCAATCCCGTGATGAATACTAATGTGTGTACACCTATCAGTACCCATTCGTACGTATGCGGATAGATGTAGTCATTCAACATGGCGACGTAAACCTCTCTTGATAAGTTACAGAATTCTTTCTGTCCTACACACTCTTCCGTCATCTGTACTACATTGTCATTTGTAGCTACTTTGTCTGTAACATTTTCTTCTGTGTAGTTTTCAGCTGTTCTCTTCTGTCTAGATTTGATTACACTTGATTTAATTAGGAGTCTTCTTGTGTAATCGAGATCTTCGTTACATTCTTCGTCATATTTTTCTGCATCGATACTTTCAATGTTTGTGAAAAGAATGACGCTTAGTATTAAAGTTGTGAGTTGCTTGATGATATACATTTTTATTTTTTCAGTTTGTTGCTGGGTTTTTAATCATTCGGAATCTGTAACAAAGAAATGCAAATGATATTTTATGCTTGTCTGGGGAACGCATAAAACTGAATTGCCTAGGCAGTGACTGATAAAGATGGCATTGTCATAACTTTTCATACAAACGAAGCGTGTCAGTAAGTCTATTTCACTCTTGGGAATTGACGATTTCCGATTGCCTCCTCATCATGCAAAAGTCAAAACAGAGCTAGGCCAATACGCACCAAGCGTCATTCACCCTTGGGGCGAGAGCTAGTTGCCAAGAACCATGAATTAAAAATTAACACTAATACTAATGGGTCCCAACTGACGCGTGATAATTCTGAGAATGGCTACTTTAGCCGATGCATACTTGTACTCATTGTAAGGACAGAAATATTGATTTGAAATGTCGTCGCCGGTAGCGCAGCAATTCCATCGTCTGTAGTCTGGAAACTAAACGAAGGACTTGATTTTTCAGTAGTAACTACACATTTTCCGAGATAACAATATAAATTCACGTAGACGAACTCACAACATAAAGTCCGGAGGGTTCCTTAGTTGCTCCCCTAACTAGAAAAAATACGTCCATGTTAAGAAATGTACGTCACTAGCGTCAATTTTGAGTACATTTTCGATATTGCGAACCATCAAAAACCATATAAATGACAAATTGCTTATGAAAATCAAAGCCTTTTGGCTATCTATCCTCTTTGCCTTCCCGGCAAAAGAAAACGTAAAGTGATAGTAAAAATGTAAAAGCTTGCACTTAATGATAATAATGTAAGTACATGATAATATTATCATTAAGTGAAAGTTTTTACATTTTCAAAATAATATTTTAAAGTTATAATGCACTTTACTTTAAAGTAATTTCAACTAGGTACATTTTTACTTATTCACGTAAATTTATGAAGTTGGTTGACTATTACTCGTGAAATTGTGAATTTACTTAGCTACGATAGATTTCCAATAAACTTTACAATCGTGCATACGAGTGAATAGTTTTTAGGTGTGATTAATATTTACTTAATTATATTACAGCGTTGCATCATCAATAAACCGCGGAAGGTTTTTTTGATGTTTCATCAAGTAAACCAAGTGTAAATTGTAAATGTATCTAAGCTACAATTCATTTAATTTAAATTGCTCATGTGGTGTTTACCTATACCTAAGTAGTTGTTACACTGTGCAAAGTTTTTTAATCACGACTGTTATTTTTAACCGACTTCTAAAAAAGGAGGAGGTTCTCAATTCGGATGTTTGTATTTTTTTTTTTTAAACTCATAAGTCTAAACAAATGTTGGTGAACCAAATAAATAAATAAAATAAAATAAACCCAAAAAAAAACGAAATCGTATTCTATTGAATGCTATGGGGCCAGGCTCAGGGCGTCCCTAAGCGCGGACGATGCCTGAGTGTCCAGGCCCACCAAGCGCATCGACATGCGCATCTTGGGCCTGGACGACTCCGTCACGGAGGCGGAGGTGGTGGCCGCCGTCGTTAGGACGGGGGGGTGCTCAGCAGAGGAGGTGAAGGCGGGCACCCTACGTCCTGACAACACGGGCACGCGCACCATTGTGGTGAGCTGCCCCGTGTCGGCGGCCAAAACCATCACGGAGGGCCGAAGGTTTTTGGTGGGTTGGGTTTCCGCGCAGGTCAAACTGCTGTAACCCCGACCTCTGAGGTGCTTCCGGTGCCAAGTGGGCCACCATGTGGGAGCACAATGCACCTCGGAGGTGGACCGCAGCGGTCTTTGTTTCCGCTGCGGTCAGCCCGGTCACAGGGCCGGCTCTTGCGTCGCCGCGCCGCACTGCGTAGTCTGTGCGGCAGCTGGCAAGCCGGCCGACCACTGGGCTGGGGGTAGGGCCTGCGCCCCACCCACCAAAGCCGGAAACAGGAGGAAGCCCTCCGCCACCGCCGTCTCTGCCGCGACCGCCGCCGCTGCTGCCGCTTCTTCTGCCACCATTGCCGGTTCCACTGCGGCTGCTGCTACTGCAGCAGCCGCAGTAGAGCCCCTACAAAGGGCTCCGGAGGGGGCTGAAATGGAGTGCCAGTAATGGCCCCATTTCACCCCCTCCTGTTGAACGTCAGCCACTGCGCCGCCCAGGAACTGATGCTCCTGAGCATGGCGCAGTGACTGATGCCTGTGGACGGCGAGCAATGGGTAGCACGCCGTCCGATCAGAACAGGCCCGGGTTGACGGCGCGCTGTGTTCTACGCGCGCCGAGCCAGCGGACGTCAGCATGGGTCGGGGCCCGTTAGGGCCAGAGCCTACCAGGGTTGCGGATTTGTTCGAAAGAGTTACCGCGGCCCTGGGAAGAAAGGCACTAGGAGGACTAAAGGGTGGGTTTTAGTCAGTAAAAGTCTGACACTCCCTGCCGCTCCACCCAGAGCGGGAGGGGTCATTTGATGATTTCCCATCCTCGAAAAAAAAAAAAAAAAAAAATGGGGCCAGTTGAATGGCATCATGTCAATATCAATTTTTGTATCATTTTTAACCAACTTCAAAAAGGAACAGGTTATCAATTCGGATGTTTACATTTTTTTTGTGTTTGTTCTTACTCCGTTATATATAAACGGATTTGCAAAAATCTTTTTTATTTGAAAGAAGTTTTTTCCAAAATGGTCCTATTTAAATTTTGTAAAGATCTGATAAAAAAAACTTCGGAGATAAACAGTTAAATAGATATGGACTGGTTGGAATATTTGGTCGGGTAGCACTAAATTGTGAAATATTACAAACTTTTTTACAAATAAATACAACCGACTTCTAGAAACCACACCAGATACACCGACTTCCAAAATTAGTGTTATTTTGTACTTTGTTGTGGTTTTATTTAGAAGTCTGTTTTTTTGTACAAGTTTTATTTTTTGCTTTTAGGATTTTAGTTTTTATTTTCAAAGGAATACAAACATAAGTAACTGGATGTTTTATAATATAATTATTCAAAATTGTTTATAAAGGGGCAAAAACAGCACGTGGCTAAACAATAACAGCGCGGCTCGAGCTTCAAGGTTAAGCAACGTTTGCCAAGGTTTGTTAGAGGATGGGTTAATATCCATAACAAATCGAGCTTCTCCGTGCCGTGAAACTATCTAGTGAGTCTTTCATTACTAACATTTCATTAACTATTGGGTCGGAACAGAGAGTAAATTCCACATACCTCCGTTGAAAAGGGAGGATCCTCCGACCAGACGGTTATTGTGTCTGGTGGGTGGTGCCCGACAGTCGATATTCGTACTTTGTATAATTATGTTCAAATCGCACGGTAAACTCTGAAATCGCGATTTAGGACTTTGTCAAGTTAGTTCGCAGCTGTCAAGATAGATGGCACTGCGAGTCTCATTTGTAGTGATGTTGATTCTGCTACGTTGTTTTTTTGAGGTGGCATTAATGCCGCTACAGATCCTTTTGTCATTTGTAGATCTTTAACAATCGTTACGGATTGTCAAAAGCCAGAAAATCTGATACCTGTCCTGCCAAGGGGTGCAGACTGCAGGGCAAACCATTGAAGTTTGTACGTACATGATGTCGACAAACATAAACTTTGTTTACGAAACAAAAAGTAGTTATACCACTTACAGAATCCGTCTACTGAAACTTACTTAAGCTTGTATAAGCAGTGTTATGAACTTTACTTGAATAATGAGCAAAAGACAAATGAAAATCCAAACCAATAATTGTTGTTTATTAAAACTTTCTGTGTGTCCATTTATTTGTGTTAAGCAAACTCTGGAAATACCCACAGATTAGTTGAGCACTGTCTCGAATTGGTAGCCATAACTCTTTCACTTACAGAAAGCTGAGTACCTACCTGACATAATATTTAACATAATATTTTTGAGATTTAGTCAGTTTTGCAATGGGTTTTACGTTGTTATCACCGTATCGATCTTCTCCTATGTTGTTTGGAGTTTGTGCAACACGTTTTATTCTTTCTCCCCTGTCAACTGTCACGCTGTTATTCATTCCTTTTTCTTTCACGTTAATCCACATAACTCATGTATTTAGCATCGTTTAGTCACAAATTGACTCGTAATTTTGGCCCTTCTAGACTGTATTAAAAATTTCGTGTTTTTTAACGTACTCGATCGCGTTAATGTAAACGTTCGCTTATGTCAAATTGTATGGAAAAATAAGGTTATCCGTGAGTGTCACCAGACGGCGCTTATTCAGTTTCAATACAATTTGACGTTTACGCTAACGTGATCGAGAACGTTATAAAACTCACACTAAGGCCACAGTATCCATTGCTCGTTTGGTCACATACGTTACATCCCTTCCCATCGCATATAATCACAAAACTTTCATAACTTTCACTAGAGCCGATCCAAAGACTGTTTCAACCTTCATAACATAACTATATTTATAAAATCTTCAATAAAATCATTATTAAAATCAGCAACATACAACAGCCTTCTCGTCATTTGAAAGACGTTTAATATGCAAAAGCTTTTGATGCCTGAGCTTTCACGGTGCTTTGCACTTAGAAACAATATCGTAGCAGTGATGAGTAAATAAACGTAATATATATGTATTTATGGATGTAAGATCATAGTACATACTATTACAAAGAACAATGGCATTGGTTCAATATATTCAGTTTCTGGAATCAATGAACGCATTTGAGTGTCTGTTCTGACATTGTTTTTTTCCTTTTGTTTTCAGTTCAATGTTTATCTTTATGTGTCTTAAATGTAGATATAACATATATTTTACTTTGGAACTATGCAATGTGTAATAGAATAAACGCAATACCTAAAATAGTATTCATCATTAAAAATATTTTTTACTATGGGACCAACGACAAAATCAAATAAAAAGTATTCACGAGTATGTACCTACTAATCCAGAACATTGTCTACCCGAGTACCAAATTTCATTCAAATCCATTCAGCCATTAGAAGAGGTAACAAACAAAGTCACTTTCGCATTTATAATACCTACTATGTCGGAGGACTGAAGGGTTAAAATTTAGTAACGTTTGGCAGGAGGAGGGGGAAAGAGGGGGAGGGATGGGAGGGGGTATGCCCTGTACTCTGGTACCTCTCCCATGAGAAGGTAGCGCACCGTTTCTGTGAAAAACAAGTCTTTGTAACCTAACCTCAAAACATTTTAAAGTGGCCTAAAAGACGTAGTCGGGGGTTTAATAAAATAACTCGGTTATTGGAGTCGGGGTGCCCAAAGTTACGAGCTCGCTTCGCTCGGTCTTGCACCCTAAGTTTTCCTGGTAGCAGCAGTAACATTGCCTTTTGTACACACATGATCAGTGGGGGGTAAAAGTCAGTCGATTACGCAGAAAATTGGTGTCCAGTATGTAAGCGTAGTCAAAAAATAGATGATTCTATTTAGTCCGTCAGGTTCATCATCATCATCATCATATCAGCCGAAAGACGTCCACTGCTGGACATAGGCCTCCCCCAAGTGTCGCCACAACAACCGGTCCTGTGCGTCTCGCATCCATCGGTTACCCGCGACCCTCACCAGGTCATCGGTCCACCTTCCGTCCACCGGTCCGTCAGGTTATCGATAAATATTAGACACGTATTTTTTTGTTTTTTTTATCAAATCAATAAAAACGACGAAGATAAAACGCATCAAAGATCAGGAGTCGTAGCGTCACGTGTACTTACAAGTGACGTCACACGAGTTTTCAACGCACTGTATCGTTTTCTTTTTTTGTTTACGTGAAAAAAGAAAAAAATACGTGTTTCATACTTTTTGGGAGAAGCCAAGGTCGTCGAAAGAAGCCACAACAATACCACGAAAAACACAGAACACATTCACGAAACGGAATGATCGAAAACGGATGAGAGTGGCGACAATGACGTAAATAGCATCCTTTTTTTACGTTCCGATTTATCGATTTTTCACGATATTACCTATACACTACAGACAACATATTGACAGATTTGATTGTCAATCACCCAGTTTAACGTTTCGTTTTCGTTTTTATCTGATTTGAGGTAAGAAACATATTTTGTATTTTTTTTTTAAATATGCATTACCTTGTATTAGGAGTGGTAACGTTATAGTCATTATAATCGGGGAAACAACCCCTACCAGCTGTAACCCTTTTTACTCCCCAACTTCTGCCAAACGACACTAAACCCAACCCTTTTCGCAATTTCAGTGTTGATCTTATAGTAAAAGTTGTTGTGGTGACAATGACCCCTTTAGTCCGGTTAAGCAGTTGATATCACAAGAGTGTTAACTTGCTAGTGGTCAGACCTAAAAAAAAAAAGAAACAATGACCCCTTTTCAAGTATTGCGTTTATTCTTTTACACGATGTATTAGTTGCGTGGTTTAGAAGAACTAAAAGGAGAAACAGACAGAGGTAGACAGCGCCTTTGAATTTCTTCATATCGATGATTCCGTATAAAAGCGTACTTTTATAAAAATAAAATTATTAATCCCATTAATAAAATTACCATTTCATCGAAATAACGTAGGCTGATTAAGACACGCCGCCAATCCAAAAAAAGCTGCTTTAAAAATTACTTATTTTATCGATTCTACCCACATTACGGTCATAAAACACATACAAGATAAACCTATAAGCCAATTGCAATTAAAAACCCATACTCCAGTTTATCTGACAGATAAGACAACCTAATTAAATGGGGTTTTTTCGGCAGAATTGATCGTTGCGATAAAATAAACTCGTTGATAACAAAATATCTGTAAATCGTACAAAGACCGTAACGTTATCATACCTAATCTAAACTTTATACACAATAAGGGGTAAATTCATTATTTGTTTGTCAAAAGTAATGTCTGGAAGTTCTGATCTTTTATCGCAAATTCTTTACCAATAGTATACTAAGCAATCGTAGTTTTATTTTTTTCGACAAAACATCACAACAAGGCGCCGTCTGTCAGCGCAATGGAGCGATCGCGTGAAGAAGGAGAAGAAGAAGAAGAAGACCATACTAGTAGTGCACTTTTGGCCAAAGCCTAATAAGGGAGTGAAACAGCACGAAAAAGCTAGTAATTAACACACAAAAATGTGTATGTTTAGTAAATGACGTCATATCATCACATGTTTATTTTATTTTACTATATGTGTGTGTATGGCTGTTTACACTGATATTGGCAATTTTTTTTGGATCATTGAACTCTGGCATAGCCTGTCATTCAAAAGTTTATCTACAGTCACAACCTTATGTTCCAAATGTTATTTTAAAAACGATTGTATAGACATGAAGGTACGTTTTTTTCGTAGATACAAAATTAAAAAAAAACCAATCTAAGTGCAACATTCTTCTTCGATTTATCATCATAAATTAAATTTTTAATTTTTTAAAGCACACTTTTACTTTTTAATTTAGTGGCGCGTATGGGCTCGTTGACTTAATGTAGAAAAATGGTGTTATTGTCTATGGATGCGCGCGCTGCGCAGTCAATCGCAATTTTCCCGCCATACAATGAAATTCTAGTAAACATGTCGAAGTGAACACTTGGGCGGGGCGCACGACGAGTGAGTTGTCAAACCATACAAATAAGATGGAATGACAGCTCAATGTTCACTTCGCCTAGGTGAACACCGTGAGATGTCGACAGAATCGACCGGCAGATATGTTATGAGCGCGCGCTAGTGAAGATGGGAATACATCCTAATTGGGTCGTATAGTCTTTAGTCTGTGTCACGCATGGCGACGAGCGATAGGCTTTGTTGCAACTAAAACAAAATTAGTGTGTTTTTATCAAGCCATCTCTTTTGCACCATTTCTACGTGGATTGAAATGTAATGAATGAAAAGTGTGTATGTGTGCTGCACACTTTTTATTCATTACATTTTAACACTTTTTTCGTTTGTTTTGTGCGTGTATAATTATAATTAAGTATTAAAACATTCGTGTGATGTTATTATCACACTCGTATTGCTATTATAACCCCTTTTATATGACCGTTGCGTAAACTGCTATTTTCGATTATCAGTACTTTTATAAACGTAATTAAGCCTGATATTATCTCACGGATCTAATCGCACGTTAAACTCTAATAGTTTACCGTGCGATTAGAACATGTACAACAGCCCGAATATCAACTATCAGGCAGTTGCCCACCAAACACAACATCCGTCTGGTCAGAGGATCCTCCCTTTTCATTGGAGGTATGTGGGACTTTGCTCTCTGTACCGCTTACCACCAAAAAAGTATCACCATGTTTTTTACTCAAACCCAATATTTTATTGCCTTAATGTATTCCACACAAACGACAGGTGGAATACATCTCACTGCCATTACACGATTTATTACAAAAATGTTTTTTCACTGTTTCCCTTCGACTTGTTAATGTTAACGTATTTATTACTTCGAAATGTTTTTAAAACGTTTCAAGAACAATATTTATTAGAAAAAACGTGCTTTCAGCGTCACGGTTAGTTGTCTATGAAGGTGGGATCACGTTTTTGAGTGGTGGCTCTAGTTTAGTTTCGAGGAATTCGAGTAATTATATTATGAATTACTTTTCTCACGGCTTCGCTTCCATAGAGTAAACTTCCCGTGATTTCCGATTGAAGCATTTGAGGTTGAGTTTTTCTCAAACTCTACTATATCCTGAAGGTCAGGAAATGAATCAGGGTTTAATAAGTTTTTAAGAGCGTTTACGCCGTACGGCATTTCATGCAGTCCAATTTTCAAAATGAATGAACCGATTTTAAACTAAAAAGTTATCAGCGAACATTTTCAAAACGTCGTATTTAAAAAAAAATCGGAAATCCCTTAATCCCTTTTCTATGGAAAACTTTAAAATCGATCGAATTTAGCTGTAACACTATTCTTCGAAAATGTTCTCAGATAACTTTTTAGACCTATATAGGTGGTGCTTTCATTTTGAAAAATAAGGACTTGAAAGTTTATAGGAAATGCCGTTCAACGTAAATGCTCTCAACTCAAAATACTTAATTTAGAAACCTGCTCTTTGACCCTCAACGTACGGTAGCCTTCTCTCAGTAATAGTATGTTTGTAAAGATATATATTAGTACTTACACAAATGTAGTTCTACAAACAAACCACCTATTTATAATGTGCTTAGATTGGCCAGTGTTTTCCCCGAAATGAAGATTGTCTCATTTTGTAAATACCATAGTCGAATCTGTATATGTAATCTAAATAGTAAGTCTATTGATTAAATGAAAAAAAAAATATTAGAAAACTTATGGACTTTCTAAGACCATAATGTACTCAGAATTCACACTATCTATACTATCTATTATATACTAATATTATAAAGAGGAAAGATATGTATTTTTATGTGTGTATGTTTGTAAAGAATAAACTCAAAAACTGCTGTGCCGATTTCAAAAATTCTTTCATCAATAGAAAGCTACATTATTAGGGAGTAACATAGGCTATATTTTATCCACGTATTCCCACGGGAACGGAAACTACGCGGGGGAAAGTACGGCGTGCTGCTAGTTCAGAATATAACGGTGGTTACATCTCACCGTCAATATTTAGGTGAAGTGAGCATGTTGCCTAACAGCCGGTCGATTCTGTCGACATCTCACGGTGTACACCTAGACGGAATGAACGACATTGAGCTGTCATTCCATCTTATTTGTATGGTTTGACAACTCACCCGTCGTGCACCCCGCCCAAGTGTTCACTTCGACATGTTTACAGAATCGCACTGCAGTTCACTAACTGTTAGGCACCTCGCCACGGTTGGGCTGCGGCCTAGTTTGCGGCCACGACCACGACTGGTCGTAAAGCGGCCATTTGTCGAGCTGCTTCAGTTGTTGTTCTGAGCTGGAACAGTATGGACATAGAAATTGTGTGCCTGTACTTGATGTGGAAAAAACGTTATTGGATACATTGTGTTGGCAAGGACACCACGGCCGGGCCGCATTCGCGATCGCATATCTAGTGTGCGAGCGCTCATAGCAAACTATACGTAAGTTGGTCGCAATGACCAGTCGTACCGGCCCGGTTGCGGCCAAGTGCGCGACGTTCACATTGTTTTTTTTAGTTAATCTGGTCGTTGCGGCCACTGGTCGTGGTCGTGGCCGCAAACTAGGCCGCAGCCCAACCGTGGCTTCTGCGAACAAGGTAGTGCGAGGTACCTTATTCCATCTTATTCCGACTAAGCTTACACGGTGACATATATGTTTACAGAATCGCATGAAAACAGGCGAAATGAGCTGTAACTCAACCACCTGAATGATTGTTCACTTCAAGCTCAGTTTACCTATGTTTTCATGGTGAAATATTTACATAATATTACTGTAGACTAAAAAAGATTTATTATCCATAAAAATCAGTGTAAATTAAAAACGCAACATCCGCTTTAATCAGTTTTAATCATCCTGCACTAATTAATTAATAAATCATCGCTTCCATTTATTTATACTTGGCAACACCTTGTCCGTCACCTACTAGCGCGCCAATAAAATAAACATGGCGGTTTTTACGTTCCATTTATAAATAAACACATCATAGTTGATGGTTCATAAATCTACCTCGTTTTCACCAGAAATGTTTGGTTCTAAATATTATTTTAACGCGGGTTTCTAATGGGCTTATTTCGGTCCTATTTTTTTTGTAACGTATGGTAGATTTATGTTTCTCAGTGTTAAAACTTTTAAAGACATTAAAATTAAAAATTGAGAAGTACTTTACGAGTAGTAAGTCTTTCGAAAGAAAATACCTACTTTAGCAATGCGATAACGATTGTCCAAAAGTCGGCAAGCGGTAACAGTTTTTCGAGAGACAACTTTTGCTATATTCATCTACTGCACCTCATTTATTGATGTAGAGGGCCGTTTAACTCTAGAAAGTTTAAATTTGGTATGGGTATACATGTGTACCAAAGTAGTAAAATACAACCTAGAATTTTTTTTTGTGTCCCCCTACACCTAAGGTGGCAATGATTTTTTTATCGTTTAACCCATGTTGGGGGTTTCGTTGGTTTGTCGTTTAAAAACATTGAGGGTTTGCGAAAATCATTTTTCCACCCAAGGATCCGTATGCAAAATATTAAGCTTTAAAGTGCTAATTTTTGCTAGTGTCCCCTACATCTGCCAGCTAAACGATTGTTTTGGAACCGTGAAAAAAAATCATGGTAGTAGCATATTATAACGAATTTATAAAGAAAAGTATCACCGTTAAGTTACTTTACAAAAAAAAAACTTCTTCACAATAAAAAACGACTTCCAAAAAAACACTACAAAGTCCAAAATAACTTTAATTTCGAAAGTCAAATAACGAAGAAGCAACCAAAAACACCGACTACCGAAATTAAAGTTATTTTGGACTTTGTCGCGTTTTTTTTGGAAATCGGTTTTGTTTTTTTTTTCTGAAAAAGTATTTTATTTTTCACTTTTAAGTAGTAACAACACCACTGAAAAGTCACAAGAATGCAAAAATACGCAAAGATTATTTTTCCACATATTTTATCCAGCTATGAGGATTTAAAAACTAAACTACAAAACTGATTCTGATAAAATTTCAATGGGACCAATAGAGAAGTATATCCTTTCACATGAAACAAGAATTTTTCAAATCGGTTTATAAATGACAGACATATGAGGTAACAAACACAAAAATAAAAATAACATCCAATCCAATGGAGAACCTTCTTGAAGTCGGTTAATTAACGAGTAATAGTCTACCAACCTACAAAATCCAGGCAGTGATGACCTATGGACTCGAAACTCGAAAATACGCTCACAATGGGCCTCATCAGAAGGCTTAAAGTCACCCAAAGGGCAATGGAGAGGGCAATGCTCGGAGTTTCCTTGCGTGATCGAATCAGGAATGATGATATCCGCAAGAGAACCAAGGTTACCGACATAGCCCGAAGGATCGCCAAACTGAAGTGGCAGTGGGCAGGGCACATTGCTCGCAGAACAGATGGTCGATGGGGCCGAAAAGTTTTGGAGTGGCGACCGCGTACCGGAAGACGCAGCGTTGGAAGGCCTCCCACAAGGTAGACCGATGACCTGGTGAGGGTCGCGGGTAACCGATGGATGCGAGACGCACAGGACCGGTTGTTGTAGAGACACTTGGAGGAGGCCTTTGTCCAGCAGTGGACGTCTTTCGGCTGATATGATGATGAACCTACAAAATGTACTTGGAGAAGGAAAATTTCGAAAACCAGTTAGATAAAGTTGTTAGTTACCTACGTAAAAAAGGTAGTAAATATAAATTTACGAGCCATGTGAAATTATGTAAAAGTAAAATCATAACTTTAATAATACCTAATAATTCCTTAACAAGCAAGATATAGATATGATATAATAATATATGATAGTATCTCATGTCATAGCATAGTATTTATTTATTTATTTATTATACACTTTATTGTACACCAAAACGTAAACAACGAAAGGAAACTTAAAACTAAAACACATACAATGGGCGGCCTTACCGCATTCCGCGATCTCTTCCAGGCAACCTGGGATGGACAATATTTGCCTGGACATGAAATTGGGGCTGTCATAGATGTAACAATTTTTATTAGATTATAATATAATAGATACACAGATACATACATACGCTTTATAATAGATAGATACATAAATATCAAAATATACTGGCAGCAAAAAAAAAAAAAATAAAGAAGTGAATGACCGATCGATATAATCACAGCGACAGGTATTGATCCTTGACAAGTCGTTTAAAAGCAGGTAACGACTGAGCGCGCCTTACTGGAACTGGCAATGCATTCCACAGACGGACAGCTTGTACAGTAAAGGATTTATCCAAGAAAGTTGTGGAATGCATTGGCATATTCAGTCGTAAATTATCTGATGATAGTGATAGTACGACAGGGCCTCAAGTTTGCTATTACAATAGTGTCAGAATGGTCTATCATTGGTTTCATAATTGTTTATTTTGACAAGTTTGGTAATCTACTAATATAAAAGCATCATTATGACTTTCCAATGGTCAACCACTGACACTCCATTGAAAGAAATGTCATAGAATGATAATCTCGTACATAATGACCAATGAATGACCGACGTATGCGGTAATCTGCTAAAATGTTGATAGTTCCTTCGATCAGTGACCTACCATTAGAACGTTATTGTGCAGTCATTGCTTTTCAAAGACATTGAATATTTAGAACCACGATTCTATTACGAGACCATTGACCGACCAATGATCGACCATTATGAATTTAGCAGATTACGAACTTATAGCAAAATGACAATGGGCTCGTGTTGGAATGACGAATTTATAAAAATAGCAGACTTGGCGCCAGTCCTTTGAAAACGCTGATGATAAGTATTAAAAAAAAAGGAAAATGGTTTGTCTAGTCAGATTTAATAATAGCACAATACACAGAGCACTAACATTTTGACAGCGCTGTTATAGACACCATTGTTAACATTTTCCTCACAAAGCAAGCGTATTACCTTTCACGGCTTTCACACATAGCACTTCAAAACAACAACGCACCATATTATGACGTGTCTTGGCTATCTACGAAGAATGTGCAACAGTCGATACTTCTATCGATATTTTAAGTTTAACGTGGTGCCGAAATATAATTAAGAATCATTGTCAAATTATTTTATTTTATTAAACTGTCTAAGAAAATAACTTAAATTATAAATACACGAAACTTACAACAAACTAAAATATAGCATCAAAAAATTCGTCCTCAACGCTGTCAGCTGGTAATGTGCCCAAGAGACTGGCGACATTGCCACGTTAATAATCGAATAATTTTATTCAATTACCTAATATACAACGTGTCACAGAATAAACGCAATACCTCTTAAGGGGTACACATCATTATGAACAAGTTTTACTATGGAACATACACTGAAATCGCGAAAAAACAGTCGGACAAGAAAGTGATCTTATAAGGGTTCCTTTTTTACCTTTTGAGGTACGGAACCCTAAGAAACGACTGTCCCATACATTTATGTGCGCATAACTCGACAAAATGTACTGAGCAGCTGATTTTTTTCGCGATTTCGGGGTTGGTCCCTTAGTGAAATTTGTTCATAATAATGAGTACCTACAATAATAACCCCATAGTTTATAAGGTATTGCGTTTATTCTGTAACACGTTACATTTGTCTGTCGCTGGATAATACCTTCCGATATATGCTTTGTTTATGAATTTCTAAAAAACTGAGGATAAAAGATAATAATATGATAAAGATAAGTCTAGTAAGAATAAAATTATTCGAAGGTCTTTTGATCAATTTATCAGTTTCAGACACTCCCGAGATACATTTAAAGAGACCGAATTTAGTTCCTAGACCCAACTTCACATAATACATCATTATACCATTTTATTGTTTTTTTTTAATCAATGTATTACACATTGATAAAAAAAATGACATTCATTGTCGATACGACGCCGACGCGACGCTAACCGACACCGCACCGCACTGTTGAATTTGTGTTTGACTGGCAGCTTACAAAGTGGAGAACTACTGGATTTTGTCATGTTTCATAACAATATTTCATAAATGTATGAACTGATTTTAATTAAACTTCCTACGCATAAGCACGATACACAGGCCTAATAAATTATCGGAGAAAGTTTTCCTTAGCCATCTCCCAACGTCACCTTTAAATATGACCACGTATTTCTGAAACATCCTATTACAAGTTATACAGGAAATTCCTTCGCGTTGGTCCGTGGCTATCCGTGTGACTATTCGTTATACGGTATATCGGATAGTAACACATCCAAAGACCAACGCGACGTGGTTGTACTAAAATTAGATAATTATGTAGGTACATAGATCCCTTTTTTTATGGATGGGAAATCATCAAATGACTTCTGCCGCTCTGGGCGAAGCGGGAGGGAGTGTCAGACTCTTACTGACTAAAACCCATCCGTGCTCCTCGTAGTGCCCTTTGCTTTCCAGGGCCACGGTAACTCTTTCGAACAAAATCCGCAACCCTGGCAGTACATAGATCCCTGCAAAACCCTTTAGGGCATTTGTTTTATGTATGGCAAATCATCAAAAGCTCTATCCAGAGCGGAAGGAGTCTTGTACTCATAGTGACTTAAAACCGCGTTCCAGGGCCGCGGTGACTCTTTCGAACCATGTTCTCAACCCTGGCAGTGTAGAGTAGTGATGGGCGATTACTACTAAAACTAATCGAAATAGTCGTTTGTTCAGTTTAGTCGATAAAAGTCGATAACAATCGCTGTTAGATTGTTATCGACTAGTAGAGTGCCGCGAGCGACAGTGACAGACACGGTTACCGCGTCAACTTTAACTACTAATTTGTAGCGCACCGCCAGAACGGCTGAACAGATCTGGATGAAATTTTGGCGCAAAGATTGATTATAATCTGGAATAGCACATAGGCATACTTTTTATCTCGGGTGATTCCCTTTGGATAATTTCTGACTTATACAAGAGCGAAGCCGTTGGCAGAAGCAAGTGTGATGTCATGAAGCTACAGTTTCTGTGTTGACCGCAGTTTGACTTGTGTGCAAAGCAAACCTTTTTGCGTTCAAGGTCACCACCTATTATTAAAACGTCATAATGCGTCTGTTTACCCGAAACAGTTTGAAACGTTATTGTGGGAGAAGCCAATAGAGTGTGATTCAAAAGGGAGCAGTAACCCTGGCACAAAATAATGTGACCTTAGTTACGGAAGAAGGAAACTTTTGTGTGACTAAAGCTTGTATGAAATAGTTTTCTCATGTGAAAGTTGCTTGTTGCCACTGAGTTTATTGTTGTGTTCGGTTGAAAAGTTATAGTTAGAGCCACAAAAAAATGCCAGGGTTACGAATTTTGTTGCCAGGGTTGCGGATTTTGTTGCCAGGGTTGCGGATTTTGTTGCCAGGGTTGCGGATTTTGTTCGAAAGAGTTACCGTTGCCCTGGAACGCAAAGGACATAAGGAGGAGCACGGATGGGTTTAAGTCAGTAAGAGTCTGACGCTCCCTCCCGCTCTTTTCCTATATATATTTACTAGCACTTAGCCCGCGACTTCGTTCGCGCGGATTTAGTAGGTACTTCACAAACTTCAACGCCCCCTCAACCCAACAAACACAAACAACCCAAAGCACAACGATTTTCATTAATTACCCAGCCATTTCTGCTCAGCTTATTCTGTGGTCTCAGGAGGCCTTAGACAATGTGCCATTTAATTAGCCGAAATGCCAAAATGTTGGAATTTGATCACGTGACATTTCGATAGCTTCTGTCAATCCCATACATTTTTGACGTATTGACAATCGTCTTCGCCACGCTACCGTTGACAGAATCTCACTAGTCTCGAGCCCAGGATCAACGCAACTGTTCACTTTTAGTTGACAAAATACAGTTTACAGTAAATTAAAACTAAGATGGACGACAGATGGCGCCACTAGGTGAACATCTAGGTTTGATAAGCTCCGTGTTAAATATTTCCTAAAAATATAAATTCAACTAAAGTAACTAACGTGAAGGTTCTAGGACCAATATCAAGTAAAAGTGTTTTTCAAGATCATTGTGACGGGCACCTGAGAAACTATCTTAATTAAAATCACAAAACCAAGTGCAGTTAAAACTACGAATACAACGTTTAAAGTGCTAAAACACCAAGGATATTTCTAAACCAAATCAAAAAAACGATAAGCTGCAAGAAAATCGTAAAAAAAGTGTCAAAAAAAGCTAATTCGAATCATAGTAATTGGTGAAAAAAAATGTGGAATGTGTGACAAATGAGTCAATCTTGTAACGTTCTTTTAAATTTAAAATCCAAAATCCGAGCAATACGGTTGCTAATTTCAACTTGAATACCATATTCTTTGCCCAAAGAATTAGCATTGCCATTCAACGTGACAATGCTGCCAGCCTTCTGGGCACGTTTCCGAATGACAGCGATGCGGAGGAGTGTATTTTATTTTTGTATATTACTATTTGCGCTCTATCTCCTGGAGATGCAGTAACTGACAAGTGTATATAGTTTTAGTATTAAAATATAATAATAAATTCTAATTGATTTAAAATAATAAAAAAAAAACTTTAATACAAACGTTCAAGTGGCGCAGCGGCAAACTTATCGGTTTTGATTATACGTAGTCTACTGCGTCGCGAGTTCGAGCTAGGCGTCGCGTCGTGATATTGTTTTTGTGTTCTCTCGAGGTTTGAAGAACAAATTACTCATGGCAATGGTCAACAATTGTGCGGGTTGTACTCGTATGAATACAATCCTAAGCAAAGATTACCTGCAATGTTGTATTTGTAAACTAAGATACGACTTGCTGTGGTCTAACATACCCGAAAAGCAATTCAAGGCAATGGGTGTAGCCAAAAAAGTGACTTGGAAATGTCCAAATTGTCAGAGTAAACTACCGAAGACTAACAACACGGATACACCGGTCCGATCAGCGGCACGAGGCGATTGCCCCGAAAATGATTAAGCTCAGCAATTTCACAATTCACCTACCGAATCTAACGTAACTGTTCGCAATAAACAGACAAAGCAGAACAGGTCACCTGAAAGCACAACTAATGACGACATCTACGACGGACATAGGTAGAAACAATTTTTGTGTTTTTATATATACACAGCTTTTGCCTGCGACTTCGTACGCGCATATCCCGTTTTCCCCATTCCCCTATAGCCTGTAGCATGGCTACCATATACAAGAAGAATTTTCCAAATCCGACTGGTAGTTCCAGAGATTAGCGCGTTCAAACGCGTGTGGAGTTTCTTGTCCGTTCTTCTCCATAAGAATCTACCCTTGCGAACGGACAGTTATAGAATCACTTTATATTATTTTAAATGTAATTGATGACGTTCAAAAGTGTCGTGTAATGGCCTAATTGAAATAAACGTTTTGACTTTGACTTTGAAACAATCAAACCTAAAAATATTACAGTTCGTTTAAAATTTAAAATCACGATTTATTACAATCTTACGGTGCTTGCAATAATACGGTGAGATGACCATCCGCATTTACATGTTTAAGTGAAACTCTTCGTGGGAATTCACATTCGCCCGAAACATCAGGCAGATTAAAAAAATACCATGCGGTTTCAAAAACGAGATAATTGACGGTGGTTTTCACTCGAAAAGAAAGGCGATTAAAGGATTAAAAAATTAGAAAGGGTGAGACGCATCCAATATATGGGTAACCCGGAATTAATCTCCGAAAACTGGGATTTATCACGCTATGCTGAAAACATTAGGAAATTGACGGACATATTTTTATAAATGTGATGAATTTAACTCTGTCCATATGTTTGTTTGTTTGTTTGTTTTCTCTTAACAGCTGGGTGGATATGGATGAAACTTAAGCACAAATATAGATCATGTCCTGGAATAGGACACAGGATACTTTCGATGCCGGGATTATGCTCCCTTGGGATAGTTTTCACCTATCATGCGGTTGTTCCGTATGGTGTCCGGACGTTAAAGAATAGCACCATCTCATCATTTCCCGTGGCTGTCGTAAGAGGCAAGGGTCTCACCAGAGAATGGGCAGCAGCATTCTCTGTAGGTACATTACTACAGCTACACTGCGATCGCCAACCCGCCTGCCAAGCGTGGTGATTATGGCAACCCCCCCCCCCCCACATTTAGGGGAGGCTTTGTCTAGCAGTGGACGTCTTTCGGCTGATATGATGATGATGATGATCACGCGGTCGAAGCCGCTGAAAAAAGCTAGTTTTTAAATAAAAAACGGTTTTAAAATGGGTTATATTATGCTCTTTGTATATATTTTGTCCAATTCATCGTCTTCCCAATAGGGTTTTTACTGAAAAAATCTAGTTAGTCCGTCAAACGATTTAGTGCGTTGAAAACATGCGTGACGTCACTTTGCTGGTAAAAATTGTACCATTAAAGTGACATCACGCGTGTTTTCAACGCGGCAACGTACTGTATCGTCTTCATTTTTTGTTTACGTGAAAAAAGAAAAAATACGTGTTCAATATTTTCGATATAGAAATCTAACTGACGGACTAATTAGATTATTTCAGTAAAATACCTATTTTATTGACCAACCGATGACCTGGTGAGAGTCGCGGGTAACCGATGGATGCGAGACGCACAGGACCGGTTATTGTGGCGACACTTGGGGGAGGCCTATGTCCAGCAGTGGACGTCTTTCGGCTGATATGATGATGATTATGACCTATATTATGGTCAACTTAGTCTAACAGAATTTAGCTGTCTTTTACATTGAACCCTGACCTTAAAAACCAAGTAGTGTAAGTGTGGTCGTAAGATCAAATCTCCTTTTATAGCAAATCTGTCTCCAAACTATGAAAAATAACTTATTGGCAAATCGTTAAACCCAAAAAGTAAATCTGCATAGTAGTTTTTAGACAGTCCCATAATCGGACAGACGAAGTCGAACAAATCACTTAATCAAAAGCCATTTATTTAGATCTTACTAACAAAACTATGGCAGTAGTCCACTTAATTACAATAAAAGCAATACCTGTACACTTTTTACGAGTTAATTTTACGAGTATTTTACGATTCAATTATTTTATTAGCGAGATGAATAAAAAGCCATTATGTCGGTAAAAATAACTTGACGTTTCACAAGGAGTGTCCATATTTATGCTTTTAATGGACGTCTGAAATTGAGGACGTCGTCAATCAGATTATTGAACAAAACATCCCTGTCTGAGGAAGCATTTTGACCTTTTACACTTTACCCTTTTACACGTTCCGACAGGCTGACCTGGTTATGATTTATACGTTTTTTTAGGGTTCTAAACATGCGTATGGAACAACGGAACCCATAAACGAACCACGAGTGTTCTTTAATGGGTTCGTTTGTCTGTTTGGTTCTACTTCGGATGGGATAAAAACATACATCAAGCGCGCGCTAGTGTCACAGACATGTGTAACTAAGAAGTCCTAAAATAATACTTGGGGTATTATTTTAGGACTTCTTAGTTACACATGTCTGTGACTTACTTTTTTTTATTGTTTTAATCTGTGCGGCATCGGACAGAGCTGTGGGGGAGTGAGAACATCGTATTATAAAAGAGCGTGCACTCTGTGTGCCAGTACTTTAGTCTTATCTTGGATTCGACTCATTATAGAGCTCCTGCTCTCGACTAAACTGTCGGTTTACCTGGTACAGCACTGCTGTATATTCATACATAGGTGTATTGGCTTGCTGATACACTTTGTACTTGGGTGGCTTAGGCCTCTGTACGAGTGTGTAGTTATTGTTTATATTGTGTGTGTGTGTTTTTTAAAGTGTAATAAGACTCTGTTATTGATATACTGTCTTGTTTATCCCAAGAAATGGGGACGCCAATATCCTGACACTTTTACCCCCACCGCTTGGAGGAACTCATCCTTGTTCCGACATATATATAAAAAAAGGCTTATACAGCAGAATGGATTATATTTATCATCATTAGACTTGTCTGTGCCCAGTGACAATAATAATGGCTTATCGTCAGTGAAGTTCTAATGGTTCTTAAAACAAAAAGTCTACATTGTATACTCCCAAAAAACATTACCCTCTTTCTGAGGCAGTTGGTTAAAACTGACACCTTGCCAGCGACTTTGATCACCGTTTATTCCGATAATTTCGAAAATCATAATTATTATACTTTTTCTGTGATATATTTTCTTTTTTTCAATTTTTCAAGGATTCAACTAAATTCGATGATATGGCTATCGCACTCAAGTAGAAATTCCCTTTCTGACTAACCTCTTCTCTTTAGAAAAAAATACTCCAAATTTATAGTTTCCTTTTGGCAATGCTACAGACACCCATCCACATGTATTGGATTACTGTAACAAGGTGATCCCTCGGGCCAGTGATTTTTAGTTTAGCCATTCACCCACTTGTTCGAAAGCTAAAGTCTAAATTTAACGTTTGGTATCTTGACGACGGAACCTTGGGAGGCGAAGTAGAATCTGTTTTAGATGACCTAAGATTCTTAAAAAATGAAGTCCATTCCAGTGGCCTTGATCTCAACCTTTCGAAATGTAAATTATTTTTAGCGGACCATAGAAAAAAAAAACCGTTTATTAAAGTGAAAGTGACGCACATACGCAACATTGCAAAAGACTGAAAAACCTAACAAAACAAAATCAGGTGTACAGACCTATTCTAAAAATAATAATATTATGCGTCACTACCGCGCAAAACTTCTTATGCCGAGGCCCGTGCACGAAGGCACGAATCCATGGCGCTGGTTTTCAGCGTAAGCCGGAGTGTCGCTGCCTCAGAACAATAAACAAAAATAAAACAATAACTCACTGTTCCGAGGCACACACACACAAAAATACACATTCACGAATAATACAGTTCTGAGACCACCGTGAACACAAAAAGACACTGTATCGGCACGATGCGCACAAATTATGTATGTCAAAGTACAAGTCAAAGTATTTATTTCAATTAGACAGATTACAGACAGATTTACAGGTACTTTTGAATTGTAAAGGTCGAACGGTCAAAAAGATGAAGCTATTTGCACGTTCCAAAGCGTAGATCTCTATGGAGAAGAACGTACAAGAAACTCCACGGAAACTCTTTTAAAAATAATGTTGTTACTAAAATTATGGTTACATCATTCATATTGAAATTATACATATTTTATCGTATGTATTATAAATTATACATATGATAAAATATAAAAAACTAAAAAAAAAACATATAACACATCCTAAATTTAAATATCATTCGTTCAATTTATAAATGACGAACAAACTAAAATATAAAATTAACACATTAACAATAATTAAAATGTGTGGCAACACTCTGACACTTCCCGAGCCAAATACAAACAAACAGTGACAAAGACTACTGCTTAGGCATAACAATGAAAATTAATTTGACAATTGGAATTATGTAAGCCAGCAACGGCGTAAGGAATTACACAATGATGATTTAAGGGTGCTACCTACAGCAATGGTTGTGAGTTGTGACAATATATGTTTAGTGTTGTTTGTGAATGAAATGGCCATGAAAGTGGTTATTAAATTTTTCATTTAATAGTCCTCGTGTGCAAACTGTGCAATGCCTACCAAAAACAGTATGGAAAGAAAATATCAATTATGTAAATAAATAACGAAATATTAATATGGAAATAATAACAATATATAATAAAATTTATAAAGAATTGTATTGTCTTTAAACAGGTTTGCAACCTAGAACAGGGTCAGGAATTCGCCACCAAGGAATCACATCAGAGGAGGCAGTCATGCCACAGCGCTGCCGACGATCCAAAACCAAGGACCCGCCATGACCCGTGAGGTAATCAACATGAAAATGTATCTGAAAACTTATTGCAATAAACATTGCGCCTGCAATAGTAACTTCTAATGTTGATATTTAAACGACTGTATTGAGTTTAGGCCTCGTATTGGTGGTGGAAGATCATTCCAGCAGCGCGTGGCAGCAAACCTGAAACTGCCCCTGAAGCTACGGTTTTGTGATGCGGAGCCCTTAGCGGGCCAATCATAGAACAAAGACCATACTTGTAATGTGTTTGTGGCCAGGTGAGCTTTTAATATAAATAGTGCGGCTTATGGGTTGTCACAATGCCAAACATTAAACTCGCTAGATGAAGTTTTCGCCTAGCAGCCATTTTTAGTACAATGAGTTGGTTCATGTATGGCGTCACATGACGCCTAAGGTCCCATTAACGCAAAAACGAACACAGGCATTCTGAATGCGCTGAATTAATTTATCTGTCCCATAGACAGTGTCACAGTAATTTAGCTTAGATAGGATCAGACTGTCTACCAGTTGCTTTCTGAGTGGTACACTAAGAAAAATACGTGTGCCATATAAAACCTTCAGCCTATAAAAACAATTTCTTAGTATGTTTTTCATATGAGCCTCGAATCGCAGCTCTGAATCTAAGATTAGACCTCTGACTACATGCCTGTTCTACCTGTTCAATTTTCTCCCCTTTAATTACAATCTCCGGTTTGATGGACAAAATTGCAGCAGCTGGTTTCTTTGAACCCAACACCATGAACTTGGAATTTAATGGGTTCAGAACCAAAGAGTTCTCTTCAGAACATGTCACTACACGATGCAGGTCCTCATTCACCCTTTGCACTGCCAATGCCGTATCATCGCCCTTGAAAGACATGTAAAGCAGGATATCAACTGCATACATGTGATATTTGCAGTTATCAAATTACCCTATAACGTCAGCACTGTAGAGGATGTACAGCAAAGGGCATATCATCGATCCTTGCAGGACTCCTCTAGGTACATGAAGTGAGGGGGATGACACTGTTGATCCATCCTCCTTGTAGATCTACACATACTGGGATCTATCAGATAACTATTAAACCAATCCACAGCGTCACAGTCAAAGCCATAGTATTGATAGCTTGGACAGCAGTAGATTGGTATCAATAGCGTCGAATGTCCGTGAAAAATCCAGGAGGACCAGGATTGACCCCTCCCCCCGATCACGAGCCTCTAGGATATTGCCCACAACATCTATCAGGGCCGTTGCAGGGCCTCTACCTTTACGGAACCCCGACTGAATTAATGCCAATCTTGAAATAAAAAACAACTCCTCCTTCACGCCCACTTCGCGTAGCCAAAGGTCGTGATATGCGCCTAAATTTATACCCAGCCACACTAGGAGCGGTCCTCTTCCCCCTTGCGTAACCATGTCTCATTTATAGCCATAATGTCCACAGAGTGGTTGCCCATGGCGATTAAGAACTCATCCTGATTTGTTCCTAATGAGTCCGCATTTAGTACCAAACTTAATATGTTTACTAGGAGCCATCAATGCTAGTACCTAGGTGTAGGTATTGGACATAGAAGTGTGAAGATATGGTACCAATATAAATATGAGTATGAAGGAGTGTGTTTTAGTTGGGCACTATCTATCTATCTATATTATTGAGTGATATAATAATTCTGTAATTATAGTAAGAGTGTATAGACATAATTGTGTAAAAAACGATGATTGATAATATTTCTTGTAAATAATTTTATTAGGATTAAATAAATTAAGTATTAGACTTTGTACATATAGTTTGTGTAAATATAGTATATTAGTAAAATAATATAACATAGGTATTGTAGTGTGGTCACTACATCATTCTTCAAATCACTCCCTGAAATAGGTGGAGGTTCTCAATGCTTTTTTATTTTTCTTTTTGAGACGCGGATCTCCTTGGTGATTTTTTCATTTTACAGTCGAATACTTTTGAATGACATTCGATAATTTTGACAAGTAAAAATCTAGATTTGTTTTGGGATCCAATTCAATGTTAAAAGTGCCATGGTCAAGTGACGTTATTTTTTTCGGAAGGAGAATTTAAAATTATTGTCTGGTATTAAGTTCAAACAGCCTTTTATATACTAACTTTTGGTAAGTTTTTCTTAAATTGACTGCTATTTTTCGTGATCAGGTTTCGTTGACTTCTTGTAAAATAGTTTTTAATTAGACATTTCTTTGTCGTAGAAACCGGGTTACCGGTTTACCCTTCGGGATACCCAAGTACGCGGGCGAGTTCGAGAGGTTCTTGCACCAGCAGCCTCACACCCGAGAAGCGTGTGGCAGTGAGGTCCTCCGGACACTATCCCAGAGAGTGCTGAGTGTTGTGAGAGACGTCGTATAATAGCCGTCGCGAAAAGGACGACGAGAAGGTTTTTTTATGCTAATTCGGAAGTCCATTTCTTTCCCTTTTCGGTTCCTATTTGGAATAACGTCGCTCGTCTCCAATTCGCTCGTTTAAAGACAATTACGAAGTTTTTTATAAGGTTTCATAATTTCTTGTGAGCGAACCAATCATTAAGATTTTTTTTATCTTTTAGGAAACGACCTACCAGTTTTAAAAAAAACGTGTTGCAACCGTATCATTAAATCTGCTTCAATTGGTCCGAAAAAGTTTGATTAATAATTCACATAAATTTACGTAATGGTTTCCCTGCATTAGGTTCCGTATGTTTTATAAATTTCCTCAAATACTTTCAACATTTATTTTTTTATCATGTGCGTTTGTTTACTTGTGTTTTCTGTTGTGTTAATTATTTAATTTAGGCTCTTTTTAATTTTACCAACAAAATTATACGTATTCTGCGTAAAGATTGTGTTCTTCATTTCTTTTTTTTCTTTACGCTACAGTATGTAAGCCCTGCGCATATCCAATCCATGGCTGAGCACACAATCTAACGGGATACAACGCACATTTCCATAAGCATAACAAATAAAGCTGTTCACATAATATATAGACACAATAATAATAGGCCGTAATATTTTCAGTTCCGAAGACACGGGATAAGTCCTCCTCACTGCGGATTCTCTGTGCCTTATCTCCTGGCATCTTCCTGGCGAGAATGCGACCCTGCTTGGTCCATACAAACTTCCGGTCGAGGAGACTGGCAGTGTCCCGTGCCCTACGAAACAACAGACGGTTGGCTTTCGACAGCCGTTCATTGAGGAAGAACCTATGACACCAACTGACACTATCAAAATTTAACTCAATAGCACCGGGAATACAAATTATTGAAAAAAGCTCTCTTCGTCTACTGGGATCTCAAATCTTTGATCCTTCGTTTCCCGATTTTA
This sequence comes from Melanchra persicariae, assembly GCA_947386135.1. NCBI lineage: Eukaryota > Metazoa > Arthropoda > Insecta > Lepidoptera > Noctuidae > Melanchra > Melanchra persicariae. The sequence goes on along the minus strand of OX376645.1, from coordinate 14,949,896 downwards.
TTGCAGAAAAAATAAAAAATCGAAATTGCTGTACTGGCGAAATACATGCGAGCAGAGGCCGGCAAAAATTGTATGAAAATCCGTAACTGTTGTGTCGTGGTATAGCGGCCAAACAAATTACATAGTAAACTAATACCTGTCGTGTAATTTAAAAATGGAACGATGTTTTACTCCGAAACATGGCTACCAAGGAGGTAACTTATCAAGGGTTTTATTTAAATTTCGAACTGGCTTGCAAATAGAAAACTGTTCATTGAAAAAAAAATGATCACTTTAACGCAGGAAAAAATATTGTTGTTCGTTGTTCGTCATTGATTTTGAAAAGCACTTTTTCAAATAAATAGTTTTGCCTAGGTACCTAGGCAAAACTATTTATTTGAAAACCATGATTGATTTGACTTGCACGCATTATTTGAGAAAAGTGCTATACAAGCTTTGGCCACAACTAGGCATTGATGGACTCAAATCAGTCTGAAGTCAGTTCAAAACGACCAATTCGATCCGTGCAAGATGCACGGATCGAATTGGTCGTGTAGCGGCATTCATGCCGCCACAAAAATCAACGTAGCAGAATCAACATCACAACAAATGAGACTCGCAGCGCCATCTATCTCGACAGCTGCGAACTAACTGCAAAATCCTAAATCGCGATATCAAAGTTTACCGTGCGATTAGAACACATGCAAAGCCCGAATATCAACTCTCGGGCAGTTGCCCACCAGACACAAACAACCGTCTGGTCGGAGGATCCTCTCTTTCCAGTGGAGGTATGTGGGACTTTACTCTCTGTTCCGCTACCCCCAAAGTCGTTTCAGACTTTCATAAAAGTGCGGCTGCAAGAAAATTTGTTTGCACTTTCATCCCAAATCCCAAATTGCCAGAGTTAATTAGTGCAAGAATTTCTGATACTGGAAGTATCAGAAATTCTTGCACTATTTAACTCTGGCAATTTCTTGCGATGTTTCAAGACCGATATTAATCCATGTCAGTTGCTTAAGAGAAATACTTACAAACAAGGCCTGATTTATATTTTGTCCAAGAAGATAGAAACCTTCTTGGAAGATTCTTTTCAAAGTATGATGAAAGAAAATAAATAGGTATTAACTCCATTATACGAGTAGAAAATACATTAATACTAGTCCACCCCAGCTTTGCTTTTTAGCAGTGTGTATGTCACCGGAAAGTTGCAGTCTCTGTAAGATTGTAATAAATCTATAATAAATTGTAATTTCTCGATATCTAAGTACTATGAAAAAATCGTTTTGAATACAGTAAATCCCATACAAATTCAATATATTCGTGTCATAATAAGAAAAAATTGTTTACAATTTCACGCGATATTTTACAATCTTACGGCGTTTGCAATTTTTCGGTGACATACCTATCTATACGTGTAATTTTACAATACTTAGTTCGCCGTCAGCATGAATTTTACCAATATTTTCGCAATCAGCGTCTTGTTTCAGCCCATTTACAAAACCTTAATGAATTATACACTTAATGCTTCCCAAGGAATCACTCCGTCTATTAATGAAACCTGTGTGAAAATCCGTTCGGTAGTTTTTGAGTTTATCGCGGACAGACAGACGCGGGAGGAGGACTTCGTTTTATATTATGAAATGATAATACCATTAAAGTCAAAACGACCTACTATGGAGGAAACCAAAGCACATTAGTTTACAGTTCGTTAAATCGTTCGTTAAATATCACTCATAAACGTTGTGACTGAAGGATAAAGTTTAACAGAGCGGTTTAGAGTGATAACAGAGAATTCAGCAACTTCTACAGACATTCTGTGCTCGTAAAAGACTAAATGTATGGAAGACAAAGAAACCGAAAGTTCAATCTGTGTTGTCTTTGAAAAATGTTAACCTGCATGACCATCTAACACTCAAGTTAAGGCAGTTGCAATATACAACTTGGTAAAATAGGCTTTTATGAACCCGTGTGTATAACAACCGCACAGTTGCTTGTTGAAGCCGATTCATGAATAGGTAACCCTAGTCATTTATTATATAGAGACTCCTCCGTGCTTGGGAGATTTGCAATAATTCTTAACTGGCTGTTCAATTATTCTTCTTGGTACTAAAATTTTAGAGTTCACTTTTTTTTCTAGCTTTCATTAAAACGTACGCGTTTTCGGTTTCTTTATCACGAAGCGGTTCCACGACGAAGTTTTCAAGACTTTACACCCGGTTCCGCATAGTTAAGTAGTAGTTTATGCAACGATCATATAAAAGGGGTTATTAAAACACGAGTGTGGGTGTATCACACGAGGCGAAGCTGAGTGTGATAATAGTATCACACGAGTGTTTTAATACCTCATTATATGCCGTTGCATACACTATTTTATCTTCACTCATACAGTTGACATAAAATGAAAATAGAAAAATGAGTTGAGCATGTATTCCAAACTCAAAAGTTCACAACCACGGACAAAATAATGTGATATGGCGGGAAATTTAGCACGCGCATCTATAGACAATGAGACTACACTTTGTCAATGAGCCCCTAATAGACCATTCCCATGTCCTCCCACTCTGGACCATAGATTGAACCAGGGCCGGCCATGAGAGGTAACCCCCGCCGATCGTCTCTACGACGACGATACGACGGTGCTCTGCTCAGGCAGGGCAGACCTCCACGGAATTAAATACTCCACCGTGTCCTCCGGGTGATCGACATGGGCCTAAATTGGGCATAATAAACGTCAGAAGCTAGGGCACGGTTCGATTTGTTCGTTTCCTTTGGAGGGGGTGAGTTTTCTATGGTGAGAATGAAGCCTTCCGCGCATAAATTACTACAAAAAAAAACGCTAGGTTTTTGGTCTGTCAGGAAATGCGCTCTTAACTCGAGAACAAGCTAGGCAGACACGGTTGATGTGACAACAAAACGCATTTTCGAAGAAAATGTTCAATGGATTGATCAATCTGCCTAACCTTTCCCCAACTTTATTGGGGTTGGTTTTCAGTATAACCGGATGCCACTAAATACCAGTACTTTACATACATGGAGTGACTGCCTATCTTTCCTCCACATCCTAGGCAAGAATGGTGTCAGTTTTTCTGACTTCTGACGATCCGTAATAAAAAAAAAAGCGACGAAACGAGAATGAATGTATGAAGATCACAAATCTTGACGAAATGCCACTTTTGCTCAGTTGTTAAAACTACTTTTGACATGTTGACAAATCGGGAATCTGACGACACGGGAAGTTTCCAAAATTGACAGTTACAGCTTGTTTTTTAGTGACATTAATCTAGGGTTTTTCCATTTTCACTGCAAATGAGTCGAGTGAAGGAAGTATCCTTCACAGTTTTAAAAAAACATTTGATGAGCCTTCTGTTTTTGTCAACACATTACTTTGTATTCAAAATCTCAGCCTCATCAACGCCATCAAAATTAGCATTCAGACAATTTAAATAGTGAAACGTTTTCGTGATGGGAAAGGTTACGAAAAGGATTAAAAGGTCATAGGTTTACAGAGTTCAAGAACTTCTGTTTTGGATGGTATATTATGACTGTCCAAATAGAAGTTCTTGAGCGCTTATTTTTCTTTAAGAAGTAAGCAGAGATGTTCAGTACAACAACATGTTTTCTTTTTTCAAAATTGATAGGTTAGGCCAGGAAGTGGTGGCGAGACGACCTAGACGCCTAAGGGAAGGGGCTGGTTCGAGGCTAGTAAAGAATACCTAGAAGGATTTGGGGGCTGGTCTTTGCCCAACAGTGGGACAGTTTAGGCTGACAAATAACAAAATAGTAAAAATTTATAGGTTCCCGATTTTCCACTATCTCACCAGATGGTAAGCGATGATGTGGTCAATGGAGTACACTTGCCTTGAAATAACCTTAATATAAGCTATAAAGCCTTTACCGAGACTTTAACTGAGCTTAAATTCCTACGCCTGTACTCTCCGAACCTAACCCTACACTTACATTTTTCCTGTTTTGTTCAAGTCCCAACTTAATAGCCAATTATTGTAATCGCGGATAATCTGAGAGATTGAGAGATGAGACGGCGCAGGAACGTGGGTAAAAGCACAAGAAGTCAGAGGCCTATGCTCAGCAGTGGGGAAAGTCGAACTGTGGATGATGATAATATAGGGGCAAGCTTTTTCCCATCAATCGGTTACGAATCCAGACTTCTGGCAGCTACAGAAAAATTCCAAGAGAAAAAATCCAATGACGCTTTGCCGATCCAGGATTAGCTCAGATTCCACGCTCAGCATTATATTATAACTACACGACCAACAAGGCCACGAGATATTCAATATTATTAGTTCATTTATTAAGAAGGTATAGAATAGATAGAATTGTTATTAGTCATTGATAAAAAGCAATAAAATAGAAGATAACAGTTATTAAATCGTTGATATTATAACAGTTCTATGATAGAACATAATTAAATAGGTCTATGGATTTTAACTCAAGCCTAATTAAATACATTCTACCTTTTGATATATCATCGACATTTCAGTACATTTTAGTTTTATAACATAGATACAATAAATATAATAGAGTATGGAATAAATAATCCTCGAAAAGCAAGTTGAGCCGTTGTTCTCGTCTGTCATTTGAAGACCTTTGACAATCATTGCGGTAGTCAGAATCCCAAAATATAATTTGACAAAATACTAAACCGAGCGGCGTTAAATTAGTTTTACAAAAAAGTAACTTAACTGGCGATAATTATGTATTACTAAAAATAAAGTAAAATAAGCAATAATTAATCTAAGCTTGCATTTAAAATTTCAAGTAACCGATTAAATTCTAATAGCCGGCGAAAATTATACTCAATGGGCAACTAAACAAAGCATCTATTAAATGCAATTTGAAGATATGTGCTCGGTGGGGCACCCCGATTCGTATATGTTAGAAGGGGATGGCGGGGTCTGAAAGCCATCTCCTTTTAAACCAAACCCTCCAAGTCCTCTTTAAAACCCTTTGTGGTTATTTATTTTAAACCACTCAAAAATAAGAGCCCCGCTGAGCCGAGCTCCGTCGACGGAGCAAATTATAAGTATAACAATTTCCGATATTTCACCTAAAATAATATTAAAACACTACAATTCGCCCACTTAGTATACATACAATATTTTTGACACCTTTAATTTGAATTTATTTTCGATCGATGAAATATTATCCAAAATATTTATACTTACTAATCTTGCCGAAAGGTATCTACCCTTTTTAACTAGTAAATGACGGTCAGAAAATACTAAACGTGTTTTCTACGGCTCTACGGATTTTACAAATAACAATTGAGGCAAATGTAAATAATCTGACTGCCAGAAAACAACTAAAAGGCTCTGAACAAGATCACTTTTGGGCAGTCTGATACAGTGAAGGTTATTTTAATTCAAATTAGCAGAAACATCCATCATTTTGAACCGATAATTTTTATTTTGACTTTCGAAATGTATTTTTTTCTGCAATGGCGATAAATATACCACATGCCACTGGATAATCATCATCATCATTGGATAAACTAAAATTAAATGAGCGAAAACGAGTTTAAACAAATCTTAAATGTACGGGAAGAACCCCCATCATTCTGACATTTCGGCAATCGCTTTCAGTGATAAAACATCAGTTTGCCTAGAAAACACGTTATCATTTTCATCAAATCCCAAATTGCAAGACAAACTACCCTACAAAAGCCGATGTTTATATCAGTCTATAAAACTTTAGTATCACGTGGCTTCAGATGCGTTTTATTGTTACTCTAATGGATTTCAGATTATTCCCTAAGATAAAAGCATAAACATGTGTACAACCACGGCTGTACATCAAGCATACCTTTTCAGTACGAGAATAAGTCGATCTCACCTTGCACAGAAAGTTTTTTACTTTTTTTATGGATGGGAAATCATCAAATGAATCCTTCCACTCTGGGTGGAGCGGGAGGGAGTGTCAGACTCTTACTGACTGAACCCATCCGTGCTCCTCCTAGTGCCCTTTCCGTTCCAGGGCCGCCGTGACTCTTTCGAACAAAATCTGCAACCCTGGCAGGCAAGCATATACACTGCGAGGTCAACTTACATACACCGATGAGTATGTAAGATATGTTGGATGTGTGTAGGTACTAACGTGAATCTAAAAGAGGATTTTAGTTGAGCCTGTAATAAAACGGACGGATTCAGACAGGACTATGTACTTTTGTTTATTTGTCATAAACTATTGTTAGTTTGTGACCTTTTTCGTGGAGAAATGTGGGTCATTTGTAGGTCAGTATCAAATGAAATAAGACGTTTGTTGAAGAATACGTTGTAAGATGAATCTTTACCAATAAAGAAGTCACTTTTAACCGTTAAACCTAAATAGTGACCTAGAGTCTTATTGAAGAGCTAAGGTTCATTCCTTACTATATTTCTTATAAATTGGCAATTCTCTATTAATTTTTAAGACCTACGTATCTTGTGTACCAAGGCGTATTTAGCTTCATTTAAACCGGTTTACCGTCTAAACTGAAAGATAACACGTAAATTACATCACATGAAACAATTTTAATAAAATTCAAAAGACCTGAGACGTCGGTTATGAATTTCAAGTAAATTAATCCAAAAAAAGACTGAATTACCGTCAAACATTCACTATAAAATTTAGGCATATCCATGAAAATACATTTAGAAAGCTTTTTCCTTGAAATTTGAGATGCTCATTTCAAATTCCAACGAACAATGTTCTCTTCAATGAACAACACTTGTCTAAAAGGCTTATAATAGCCTGAAACCCCTGTCAGAATCGTGAATGATTACTTTAAGAATAAATAAACAGGGCTTTGAAAAAATTACTTCATCAACTAAGCTGATGTTAATTTTATTATTTTGATAGCCCTTTTGTTGAGAAGTGATTTACAGCTTTAAGCGATGCTGAGAGCTTTTCATTTAGTTGTTGATAATACAAGTGATATTGTTCATCGAGTCGTGAAGGTCCTGCCTTTTTTTTATGGATGAGAAATCATCAAATGACCCCTTCCGCTCTGGGTGGAGCGGGAGGGAGTGTCAGACTTTTACTAAAGCCGAATTTACATTACCAAACAAGTTTCATGCATGATGAAATTAATTTCATAACACTACTTTCAGTACCTGTGAAACTAGTTTCATTAAAATAATAGTGTCGTGGAACCCACAGTACGTCTGTGTCCATGGCTCCGTCAACATCAAAGCTTTATTTTGCGTTACAAAATGTTGTCATACAAATGTCATTGTATAAAATTAAGAAAAGGTTGTCTCGAAAGAAAAGATGTTGGTGGATTCGAGGCTGGCTAGCAAGAAAGCAAGCACGACTAAAAAACACACGTCCTATCAACGCAGGCGATTTCGTGACACTAGTTTCACGTCGCGTTTATACGATGACATTAGTTGCATGACACTAGTTTTATCCAAAAATCGCGCGCATCGCGAAACTGTTTCAGTGTCGTGAAATCGATGCATGCATTGTAAAACTTGACGTTTACACGTGAAATTGTAGGTGAAATTATTGTCACGGAACTACTTTCATGCCACTAGTTTCGTAATGTAAATCCGGCTTGACTAAAACCCATTCATGCTCCTCCTAGTGCCTTTTACGTTCCAGGGCCGCGGTGACTCTTTCGAACAAAATCCGCAACCCAACAAAATCCGCAACCCAACAAAATCCGCAACCCAAGGTCCCACCTTTGATTATTATTTATTAGCGGTGGAAATATAATAGCCTTGTTGGTTTAATATAATAAACTCTCAGGTCGTGGTATCCGAGTGCTCATTACTTGTTTAAAGGTCTGTATAGACGCTTAGTTGACACTTCGCGTGACCCAGGGCTGGCTTTTACCTCGAACAAAGGGTAAGCATTGCCGTACAACGTGGCAATACTGCCAGCCTTTTAAGTACATTACCAATGTACCAGTGGCGTCGAAAAATTCCACCGCATCGCAATGCGGAAGAATTTTTCGACGCTTTGTTTTAGATTATTTTTCGTTTTAGATAGTTAGGAGTTTTTTTTATTTAAGTGTAAATGTTACGGCTAATAGCCGAAGTGCGGCTACACCTAGTTTTAGCCGGTTACAACTAGCGGGTCATTGGGCACCCCGACTCGGACATTTTTTTAAACCACACAGAAATAGGAACTTTAAAGTGTTTTGAGGTTGGGTTAGAACTAGTTGTAGCCGGCTAAAACTAGGTGCAGCCGCACTTCGGCTATTAGCCGTAACATATATAAAGTAATAGTTGGTTGTGACAATAAATACTTTATTAGTATTTTAATTACACATATTTCACAGATCAGGATGGTTGGTGACCCCCAAACTAGACTTTTGCCTTTATCTTAAGGGTCAGAGTTGCCACATTTAGATGCGACGAGATGGTTAAAAAATTAAAAACATAATTAAATCTAGTTATTAAAAAAAAAACACAAAAAAAATCTATCTAACTGAAAACAGCGTTGAACAATAAATAACACAACGAAAATTGCCAAAGAAGAATTCGGCATTCTGCGCGTTAAAAGACAGGACAGATTTCAAAACACCCACACGTTCCAAAACAGCAATATTTGACATGGGTATGACGACTGCCAGGCTCAAATGGCGAATATATTCTCGATAAACTAGTTAGATTTAATAAACAAATACGTAAAAAGAGACCGAAGGCCTCTTTCTCCTATTTCTTTATTTCCGCCTGTCAAATATTGCCTTAGCTGTCACCGCTAAGACAATACATTTTCGGGATATAGTTACATTTGTCGAAATATACAGCTGTCATAGAAAATGGCGTTTTCGCTATAAGGACAGATATACAAGAAGGAAGGTGTAGTCATAAGGGTGATGTTGGGTAGCTGATATACATTAAGGAAAAAATGTCAAAACAAAAACAAAAGATTTTTTTTCAAATAATTCGACCAGAAAAAAGGACTAAAAAGTTACGAAGAAATTATTTTTTAAAAGCAGTCTGATGCAGTTGGTGACATCAAATCTGTGATTGAACTAAAGTAAATGCCACCAAATGTAAAAAACTGCTCGAAAAATTATTTCTTCGTAACTTTTAGTCGTTTTTTTTATGCTTTAACATGTTTTCCTTAATATACGAGTATATCAGCTACCCAACATTACCCTTATAATATGACCACAACTTTCTGGAACACCCTGTTTTTGTTTAAAACAGTTCTCTCTCGTTGGTTTCTCGATCAATTTGGATTCTATTTTCACTGTAAGTATTATACTTTTGAATATTTTGAGATAAACTTTTTTCATGCATAATAATATAGAAAATTAACCCCTTAGAATTTTATGTAACTCTCTTGGGGGCCAAGAGATAAATAGAATTCTAGGGGGTTAGGGGGTTAATTCTCTCCACCGACCGTGTCTCCACGTTGCCGTCGTGGTGGGGTTTGCGTGTCTCAGTGATCTTGGGGGCTTTGCCGGTAGAGCCACTCATGCCGGAAGGTCCCAAGTGAGAGACCAGACCAAGAGGGACACAAGAGGGGCACACCGTTCGGAATTGAGCAGTGTTCGGGTCCTCGGACGGTGTGCGTCTCATTGGCTTGCTCGCTGCTCTCTGGTACGCGTCGGATCATCAGACGTGACTGTGAGGGCAGCGAGCAAGCATTGAGAGAGAAGGGGAGATAGGGATCGCACCCTCTAAAAGGAAAAGTATGGGTAGCACTAAAAAAGAGACATTACCCCAGGGCTGTCCGGACTGCACAGCAATAAATTCGGGAATCCACCAAGCCTCGTGCGTCAAGCCCCTCGTATTCTGGGGGGAGCAACAGTGCTATCCGTTCTCCGATTGCCAATGGCAACAAGGGCCGAGGAGGCCCCCGATCCGAGACATCCTTCGAGGATTTGATCGGCTTTAATTTTAGCTCGAGCGCGGGCAGAGGCGCGCTATTTTGGAGGGAGGGCTCGCCTGAGCGTCGCGTGGATGCAAAGTCGGAGTCGGAGTTGGACTTCGACGACCTGGTGACGTTAGCTCGGCGAGCTCTGGACCCGAGGGGGCGGGGGCTGCTGCGGAGGACCCCAGGTCCTTCCGGAAGCGGCCCAGACCGGAGGAAGACCGGGGGTCATCCTGCAGCGAGGAGGTGGCCTCGGCCCGGAAGATCCCCACCAGCAGGCGGGGTAAGGGCCGAGAGGGAGGCAAGGGCAGAGTTCTTGCCTCCAAGGAGGCTGGCCAGCGAGCCGATGCTGGACGACCCCCCGGAGATGGCGGTCGTGGGGCTCCTGGCTCGGAGTCTTCCAGGCGCGGTTCTCCGTCCTGGAGGGCATAGTCCTGCGCCCCCCGCTAGCGAGTGCGGCGGCGAGTGGGAAGGCCCTCCCAGGCCGAAAAAAGGCGGCCTCGTACGCGGCCGCCGTGGCTGCCACACCGGGGTCGTCCGGACAGGACGACCCCGGTGTCGGTGAAAGGGTCCGCGCCGGCACCCGCGAAGCCGGTGTCGCGAAAACCGGACCCGGCCCCGGGGAGGAAGAGGAGGAGTGGGGTTGCTGCGCGGACGTTGAAGGCACCTGCGCCGTCCGTACAGTAGCTCCCCCCGGCTTCCTCGCCTTCAGAACCTCCCCTGGCTCAAGCCGAATGGCAAATGGCCGGGGAGAAGAAGAAGGCGGGCAAGGCAGCCAGGGCGGCCAAGAGACGGGAGAAGAAGCGGTGGCAGAAGGCGCGAAGCGTCGCGGCTGCGCTCCGCCCCCCGAAAACCGCAGCTGTAGTGCTCACGCTGCAGCCGGATGCGGTTAAGAGGGGCGTGACGTACGCAGAGGCATCGTCGGGGGCCTTCGGCTAAGGGTCACCATGACTGGGGCCCAGATGCTTGAGATCCTCGGGGCAGCCAGCGGCCCAACCGCGGACGCTCTAGCTGAAAGGCTCAGGGCGTCTCTAAGCACGGACGATGCCCGAGTGTCCAGGCCCACCAAGTGCATTGACATGCGCATCTTGGGCCTGGACGACTCCGTCACGGAGGTGGAGGTGGTGGCCGCCGTCGTTAGGACGGGGGGGTGCTCAGCAGAAGAGGTGAAGGCGGGCACCCTACGTCCTGACAACACGGGCATGCGAACCATTGTGGTGAGCTGCCCCGTCGGCGTGTCGGCGGCCAAGACCATCTCGGAGGGCCGAAGGTTTTTGGTGGGTTGGCTCTCCGCGCGTCCCGGTCAAACTGCTGGAACTCCGACCTCTGAGGTGCTTCCGGTGCCAAGTGGGCCACCATGTGGGAGCTCAATGCACCTCGGAGGTGGAACGCAGCGGTCTATGTTAGGGCCAGAGCCTGCCAGGGTTGCGGAATATGTTTGAAAGAGTTACCGCGGCCCTGGAAAGAAAGGCACTAGGTGGACTAAGGGTGGGTTTTAGTCAGTAAAAGTCTGACACTCCCTGCCGCTCCACCCAGAGCGGGAGGGGTCATATGATGATTTTTTCCCATCCTAAAAAAAAAAAGGGGGTAATTCTCAACAATCCTTTTTTTGTTCCCTCCTCATATATGAGTAACTATTGAGCAACATTGCTCACTTCACGACTAAGAATAAAATTCCAATCAAGCACTATTTTCAATCCAGCGGAATTTAATTTGGTTGACTTCAACCAAGCAAGGCTGTAGATTTTCTACATTTTTTATTTCAAAAATGTTCGTGTCAGGATCACCAAACCTACTGAAATATCATCTCAGGCAGTTTTCGCACAATAAATTAATAATAAACATAATAATCTCGTGTAATAGCTACCAGCAGGGTGCCGAATTACGTGACATCATTATCGACCAGTGTCAACAACGTCGTTAAAATCACTTTGAAAAGCCCAGTGACTGCCTCGGGCTTATATTGATCTGTGTTCAATTTCCGGAAAGTTCCCTTTTAATATGTAGTAATCATCATCTTCCTGCTTATCTCTTGTTTTTTGGGGTCGTCTTTACATTTGCTTTTCCTCAGAGGATGGGAAATACTTTTAGAAAGTATGTTTAGGTTTTTACAAATGGGTATTATTTAATTTGTCTGAAATGACGAAGTGAAATAGGCTATATTATGTATTAGTTTTGAGAAAAAAAAAAATGAATGGCTTCCACCATTAGGTATGTATGTACCATTAGGCATGTAAGAGAAGTATATTTTTCATGCCAAAGTGATGTGGAGTATTAAAATAAAGGTATTGGGAAGTCAGTTCGAAAAATATGAATTCATAATGAAAGGGGACAGAACCTTTATAGCATAGCCCGGCCGCCCTTTTTAAAATCGTGGCACACGGTGAAACATATTTATATCGCTAGAAGACACTTAGAAACAAAAAATATGAAACAAGATGGTAGCCTTTAAAGTGTCACGTAGCCGAGATAATTTGAGGTAAAGGCGTCATGTGACAACAATGACTATCATTAAAAATAAATTTACACTTACTATTTCTTTTTTTTAATAGTTTGGTTTAATAATTTATTGGGATACAGTTAAAATAAAAACAAGTGAAAACCACTTTATTAGGAACTTCGCAAAATTATAGTGTTTTATTTATATTATATAATAAGTGATTAAATTAAATCATGAACTATTATGAGGTATACATACAATATACTAAAGTAAGCACGTCATTAGTAATTTTTTTTTTTTTTTTTGTTCTGACATGGCGACTTTACCTCCAAATATCTCAGCAACGTGAAAGTTTTTAAGTGTCCTCTACCCATATAAAAATGTTTAAAAAAAAATTAAATGGCAGCTAATGGCCATGCCAGCTCCCATACAAAAATTGTCGAACCCCTTTATAGGAAATAAAATAAAACTATTATTGTTTTATTATCTAATAAAAGTGTATCAACGGTTCCTGTGGCGAAGCCGCTGGAACAGATTGACTATTGTTAAGTTTCCATCACCGGGCACCTTTGTAACAAAACACGTTCAATAGGGAAAATTGTCTGAAATCTCAAAGTCAACGGGCTGTGACAATGTTCTTACCTAAGTGAGGAATATTCATTCTGTCGTATCTTTCAACAAAGACGGGTCGATGTTGAAATTGAATAAAACAAACTGTGTGTGAGATATTAACTAAATTATTTTTTTATTTGGAAGGCCCATTTATGCCATTATTTATAGAATATGACATCGGTCGAATGTCCACCGTGGCTTCGAACGGTGGCACGGATCCGAGAGGTCCAATTTTCAATGACTGCTCATAGATTCGGCTGAATCTGAGCGATTGCCTGCGTTATGTTGGCTTTCAGGGCATCAGTCGATTGCGGTTTATTGGCATAGACATGCGACTTCAGAAAACCCCACAAGAAAAAGTCTAGCGGAGTCAAATCCACCATGGCAAGTCACACGATTGCGTGTAACTTGCCATGGTGATTTGGCATCAGTGACTGAATAAGAAATAACAGATTTGACAGATGCCGCCAAAACAACATGGCCGCCACAAACTGTCAACATCGACCCGCCCTTTTTGAAAGACCCTTTATTTCAGTTGCTATGAAAAGGGGCCATTGTTAAGCAATGGCAAAATAATGCACTGAATTTCAGTAGGTCTTTAAAGCGAAATTTATCACTAATTAATCTAGCTGCCAAATTGTTTCCCACATATATTTGGGTCGGCTTCCAGTCAGCCCGGTTAGACTGTAAGCCGACACAAAAAAAATAAATCAATAAAATGCTGGTATTGGGCTGCAGCTCAATACCAGCATTTTACATGGAGCGGCTGCTTTTCTGATCTCCACGTAACCACCCAGTTACTGGGTAATACAGTACTCCTTGGCAAGCAAATTGATTGTGGTCAATTCCATCCCATTCATTTCGGAGTTTTTGACAACTGTTTTCGCACTATGGAATGGCATATTTGCTTCTGTGCCTTCTGTGTTTATTCTTCGTAGATAGATATTCTTAGAACTCATTCGCTGTACAAAATTATTAAATGATTACATTTTCTATCTTAGTAAATAAACCACAGATATACATTACATTACAGAGACTCTCCTGGTATTTTAACTAAACAGAGCAGTTTTCTTTGTAGTTTATTTCTGGTTGGTGACCCAGATTTCACAGGTATTGCTTCTTTTTGTGGCTGTCAACACAATTACTGTTTTGCTAAATAAAGGCTAATACTGGTGGGCACATGAAGATTTTTTCAACTCAGTTCCTCGAAAACTGGCCCTTATTCTACTAACTCCAAGTTCAGAATGCAAAGAGTCATAGTTTGTTTTCTTTTTCTGGCTCTAAGTATTTTATTTTGTGTCCGATTCCTGGCCAACATTATTATTTAATTTTGTCAAAATGTTATTGTGTTCTAAATACAAATACATGCTTTTTTTATATGAGGCAATTTTGCAACTTTATCTTCAAATTAACTTTTTATGTGTGCTGAAAGACGTCGATTGATACACGTGGACTTGGACGTGGATTATAAAATAGTCTTAAACATGTAGGTAGTTAGACGTAAGTAGGTGTTGTTATTCATAGAGTTATAAAACACCAACATTTCTCACGCTCACGCTTGTATTTCCCGAATAGAAGGGTTGAGCAGGGCCTCAACCTTTCGTTTCGGGAAACACAAGCGTGATGTTATGTTTTGTACTGAAACCTGCTCAGCAGCAGAAAGCTTTTATGAATAGAGTAAAAAAAAATCTACATTAAAAACATTTCTATTACCCACAAATGTAACGATTAAGTACTATGAATAAGGAATATTTTCTGTTATACCATTGTGACAAGTATTTTATAAACCATAAAAACCAAATGAAAATCGGTAACATATGTAAAATTAAAAAAAAAGTAGATTATAGGTACATTCCGATACCAACCCGAAAATACTTAGGTAACACGGATTGGACTTGGACTGTGAAAATAAATACATTTTCTTTCTGTTCTAGGGCCGAGAAATGTATCTCTAAAGCTTTGAAACACACCGTTATTAAAAGTAACAAACGCCTTATTAAATTGCATTAAAAAAACATCTTATTAAGGCTGTTACAATACAACGAAAGACGATTACTATTTAATAATTTACCTCAATAATTCCATGTAAAACGAAAATTCAATAAAAAATTCTACCCCAATAGGGTATTTTACTGAAAAAATCTAATAAGATAGATTTCCAAAACATGTTAGACACGTATTTTTTCTTTTTTCGAAAGAAGACTTTATGTACAGTGCGTTGAAAACACGCGTGACATCACGTCGCTGGTACGTCACGCGTATTTTCAACACTGTTCCCCATTGTTTAAATACCATATTCCCTATTGCCTAAAGCTTAGCATTTGACAAGGGCCATATTTATTTAGGACCGTTTATATCAAAGTCAAAAGTCAAAGTCAAAGTCAAAGCATTTATTTCAAATAAACCATTTACAGGTACTTTTGAATTGTCAGAGTCAGTCAGTCAAAAACATGAAGCTATTTGCACGTTCCAAAGCGTAGATCTCTATGGAGAAGAACGTGCAAGAAACTCCACGGACACTCTTTTAAACCATTTTATGATTTACAATAATCCTGGTTACATTATCTTTGTTGCTTCTATATGTGAGAACAATGTAAAGAAAGAGAAAAAAAAAAGAATTCTAAGTATCAAATAAACTATTGAAATAAGCCAGCGACAGCTAAGAGATGACCAGTATCCACTGATGGCGCCCGTTCACGAACATGACGCGTGCATCAGCACCATTCAGCTCAACCATTTTGAAGGGAACCGAATGATCCGATACACACGCCACCATCAGCGAGACATTCGAGTGAGCATGACAATCCCTCAACTGCCCCTGCTCATATGAATCTTATATATGAATAGATGCACTAAACTATGCTATGAGACTGAAATGGCGATGGGCGGGCCACGTAGCAAGAATGAGCGATGATAGATGGACTTCTCGGCTGACGTCATGGCCAGGCCCCCGGGGAAATAAAAAAAAGAGGAAGACCTAGAAGCAGATGGGCCGACGACATTGAAGGGACGGCTGGCAAACCGTGGAAAGAAAACGCCACAGATAGAAGACTACTAGGTATCCTTGGAGGAGGCCTTTACCCTCAAATAGAGGGGTTCGCGCAAATTTATAACATAATAATATATAATAATACTTAATACAATAATAAAAATATATAAATGAATAGAAAAAAAAAAAATAAAAACCTTTACAAATGTAATAATTATAATGCATGATGATTATAATTTCCACATTTAAGTACCTATATTGATTGATTAATTATAATGTTTGCATACTATAATTACACTAAAAAAAAACTAAATTTATAAAAGGAATTAGTTAAATTACTAGGTGTGAAATAAAAGGCTTTTTTATTTTTATTTTATTTTATTTACATGAATCCAGTTTATAAATCAATTTTACACATAAAGTGATAGCATAGGGGCAGCTTCTCTTGTCTTGATAGCAATTTATTTGGGACCAACGTGATGTGGCATCGTGCCACATCATGTTCTTCCATCCTGGTAGTTGGCATCATAAGTCTCTATGAGGGTTCCGAAAACCTAGTTTTTTTTAAAAGGCTTGAATAGGGGATAAAAATATAGTATGTAAGTTGGGCACACGACTTGTTCTCGAACAAATCCCAAAAAAAAACATAAACCAAATAAAACTCAAGAACATTCAGAACACCTTCATAATGAGCCACTAACGAAACCCTTGAAGGAAGCGTGTGTAAACACAGACATGTACAAATTAATATTGACACAACTGTCAGTAATAGCCTGGCACGTTATGTCACATCCCCTCTATTTGTCTCTGGTCGTTACAGCTCATGCTCACGGAAGCCATTTTGGTATCGTTAGAAAGGTCAAGTAATAATCTTGTTGGTTTATTAGCTAGTTTTATGAGCTATTGACGGTAATGTTAAAGGTGGGACTTATTCTGACCTGACTACGGCGAAGCAAAACGAGGGTTATGATTTTGAGCGGTATGTATGTATTTTATTACGTATGTACCTATCTCTTAGTATCTTAGATATTAGATACCTAAATTGAAATAGCCGCTTGTGTAGGCGCGTGCGCTCACAACAGTCGTGATAGCGCACGGTTTATCTAAGTGATAGTCAAAAAGATGCAGTATTACAAAGAAAGATGGAACCAACTTAATGAGGCTAAGATAAAACCTAACTGAGAATTACGGCCTAATTCATACTAATATTTTTAATGCGAATCCAACTCTGTTTATGTCAGCTAGACCATGTCTTGGTACTGAAAAGGACAGGATAATGGACTTTTTATCCCGGGAGTGTATTCCTTTGTGATAATTTTTAATACAAGTTATTTTAATAACTTAGCAAGGGTGCTGGTTGCAACACCTACCTGGTTTTGTTATTTTAAAATGTAATCTACAAACTAAGATTTTATGATTTTTATGATAACATTATATTTATTGGCTGAATAAATTATTATTATTATTATTATTAAAAAAAGATCTGTCAAGATGCTTAGTTGACACTTCGCGTGACCCAAGGGCTGGCTTTTACCCCGCAAAAAGGATAAGCATTGCCATACAACGTGGCAACGCTGCCAGCTTTTGGGTACATTACCAATGGCCTGCGATGAGGAGGAATTTTTCGACGCCATGTTTTAAATTATTTTCAGTTTTAGGTAAGTCTTTTATTTAAGTGTGTATAGTAATAGTTGTGAAAATTTAAATAAAGTTCTTGGTAGTATTCTGTTTAGCTGTAAGTGTTCCTAAAATAAATAAAAATGGTTAGACTGGAAGCCGACCCTAACTTAGATGGGAAAAGGCTAGAAAGAATTGTTAACCCCATCACCAATAGGAGACAACAGTATGCATTTATAAAAAATAACTAAGCAAAAAAAGTAAGATTATACGTACAGTTGAAAAATAAAGAAAAGAGGTGGTGATGGCGCTAGTTTGGCGCATATTTAACACGCACACTTCTACTTTTTTATTATATTTGTATGTCTTTGACAATCTTGGGATCCTGGGGTCCCCGTTCTTTGGCAAGCGTTCGAGGGGTCGAAGCCAACTCGCAGAGGCCCTATCATAAATTTCAAATTGAATGGGGCACCATATTTTTTATTATTATTATTATATGCTTTATTGTACACCTCATAACGAGCACAGGAAAAACATCAATATATAAAACTCTTGTGTTACTGAGCGATTGAGTGACTGACAGACAACGCACAGCCGAAACTGCTGGTCTTAGAAAGCTGAAATTTGGCATGTAGGTTCTTTGGGTAGTTTAGGGGAAATTTCCCGAAATTTCTACGAGAATAGGAAAAAACGGGGTATACGCGTACGAAGTTGCGGACAAAAGCTAGTCAAAATACAATGGGCGGTCTTATCCCACAGAGGAAACTTACGCTCAGGTGCTCGGGTTTAAGATCGGCAATGCGACACCTCGACAAACAATACTGTTAGTTGGAAGGTTACTAGAACAACTGGTAAATGAACATTAAATAGGGTCTCAGATATTACTGGAACTTTGACCGATTTATCGAAATACTACTGCTTCCGCCAGCGGCTTCACCCGCTTGTATGTTAAGGGTAGTGGTACGCTTGTACCACTACCCTTAATACAAGTTATTTTAATACACACACTTGCTCTACCTGCAATTTATTATTATGTAAAAATTTATTATGTATGGGCTTCCATACATAATAAATTACATGATAATTTATTGCAGGTAGAGCAAGTGTTTATTAAAATAAGGTTAAGATAAGCCTTGCTTGCAAAATACCTCACTTTAAAATTACAATTCATTATTATTATTTTTTTTTTTTTAATTTTATAAATGTAATTATACATTTATTATTTGTGTGTGTATTGATGATGGTGTGTGTATTGATGATGTATGTGATATGTGTTGTGTTAAGTTTCAGTGAAAATTTTATTAGGGGTTATTATCACAAAAAAGTAGACGTTCTGTATCGAAATAATTCTGGGTAAGCAGAAAATTTGTTAAAGCATTTTTAAGAGACGAGCTTGAAAGCGAGTAAAATTTCAATTTCCTATTTAGTTTATTGTACAATAGAGGACCTTGGAAGCAAATAAACCTTTAAACAAGTAATGAGCACTCGGACTCCACGACCCGAGAGTTTCAACCCCAAACGGCTCGAAAATAACTACCTACAAGGTTATAATATTTCCGCCGCTTGAGGTTCTCCGCAGCCGCAGCGGCAGCGCCAGCGCAGCACGAAGAGCTAGGAAGATGGAATGGCGCAAGAGTATCGACACAAGTAGCGTCCCACACTAATGGCCTACCCATCTTCCATGGAAATAACGACATGCCGTCCGGTCTCTTGCCATCGTCGCGTGCCAGGCCATTGGGTTCTAATACAGCCGGAACGCCGACGATGACAAGAGCTCGTCGGATGATGTCGTTAATATTCGCGTGCAGCGCTATGCGAAACGCGCTATGACTGCATGACAGGCCGTGATGTCCGAGGCTGTTGACAAATTCACCATAGTGGCAGCGATGAGGAGAACAACAAGGAGCGCCAAGACGCAGGGAAGCAGCGAGGCGGAAAGTAGTATCATCGAACAAGGTGCGTGAAGCCAGAGTCCCGACTCCCAGTGACCCACAGCCAGCAGGCGAGCACGCTCAGCAATAGTACCAGATGTGGCCAAAAGGTTATTCTGAACCTCTCTGCAGAGTGGCTCGTCCCATCGTCTCTGGGATGATGGGTAGTCGGGTGGATTTAGATTCGGGAAAGCGAGTCTCCAGGCATCCATAGCCTCAGTGAAGCAAGGCACATCAAAACTAGTCAGTGAGGAAACTAGAATATTCCTGACTAATATTTCAGTGCCATGAACCGAAGATATGAAAGCCGGTAAACTGATACTAGTAATTTTACGGACTCCGAGGCCTCCCATACGGATGGGAAGAGTAGCTTGTGCCCAAGCTCGGTCGTCCATGGTCACATTTAAAAGTGAAGTAAGTGTATGACGGATGATTTGGTCCATTTTATCCAAAAGGTGAGGGTGCTTCCATAAATGGGAAGTACGAAGAAAGTAAGTTAATTTAGGTCCGAAACAGCAGTAACGAATTAAGGTGATAGCCGAATGCATGTTTACTTTGAGTAATCTTTCAGAAATGTCATTAAAATTTTGCATTTTCTCCTCAACAAAATTGGGAAAGGTTTGCTCAAAAATGAGAGACTCAAGGAGGCGAAACAGATACAATAAACTAAGTAATAGTTTTAACAAAATATGGCCAATTAAAAGTTTCCACAAGCAGTACTTCTATAAAACAGAAAACAGATTCTAAATAACACAAAAACAGAAATATTAGTGTTTGCGCTCGAGCAAGCTATTGGACAAAATTTTCTTCAATTTCGCAACACTAGTATTAAAAATGTCGATATCAGCTCCGGCAGGTTTTGTTACGACACGCTCTCACGTACGGGTTCCGTCTGTACGTAGTGGCTACCACTGGAGTGAGCAATAAATGAGGTCTACGTAAGAACACAGACCAGCGGCCCTACCGTGACGTGTGTCGTTCGAACGAGAAGGAGTGATGGAGCTATACACCCTATATAGTTCCATCCCTCCTTCTCGCTCGAACGACTCACGCTTTAACACGTCATTGCAGTGCCGCAGACCTTCACCATATGTTCCACCGTGTCCTCCGGGCGATCCACACAGTGGTGATACCCGGGCGTGTCCTACCGCCGAATCCTAAAAAAAAAGATGATATTATCCATCCATTACATCTTTCACCCTCTTCATCCATCCACAATTTAATAACAAAAACATACATTTTTTTTTAATGAAGCTACTTGTACCACTTTTAAATCTGATGCCTACCTAGTGGAATATAATCTGAGCTAAGAAAACATTCATCATTAGAATTCCTCATAATTAGGATCTTTTTTTCTTGTCGATTCGTCCAAGCGCAATCGTCTACCGCAGCTACTGGGTAGTGCTGTTTGTTACCCACTTATTGGGTTGTTGTGCGTCTTTCCCAGTGACTGGATCGTGGTCTGAGCACAAATCCAAACTTCGATAATAATGAAATTCGAAAGGATTTTAGCCCACACGGTAAAAATTGTTAGAGATATCTCTGGCTACACATTCCGCGAATTTTTTTTTTTTTTTTATCCTTTTGTTTACTATAATCTGTTGCCGTGCTGGAACATTGGATAGTATATTTGTTGGGTATGTCATGTCATGCTCGGAATGTGGCCTGTGTCACGTCCTACTTTATTTTATTGAGATTTAAGTGTGTCCTGCGGTGTTTTCCGTTTCAGTCTACGATTTGTCTGGGTTTCATCCATCAGTAGTTTCGCCAAGGGGTTGGGGTGGTTTGTGATCCGTTTCTTGTAGCATTTTGTATGATGTAGGATTTCCTGTCTGACTGTATTGACTTGTAGATCATGGTGCAATAATTGTTAATTTGTGACATACCAGGGAGCATTGGTTATCATTCTTAACATTTTGTTCTGAAATCTCTGTACGATTGCGATGTTAGAATGTGAGGCTGTCTCCCATAATTGGATACCATAGGTCCAGATTGGTTTTAGTATTGCCTTATACAGGAGAAGTTTGTTGTTCATTGACAATTGCGATTGGTGGCCTATTAACCAGTAGAGTTTTTGTACTTGCAGTCCCAGCTGTTTACGTTTGGTGAAGATGTGTGTTTTCCACGTGAGTCGCTTGTCAAGGTGTAAACCTAAGTATCGTACGTGATCTGTTTGGGGGATCTTGAGGTTGTTAAGTGCTACTCTTGGGCATATACCCTTTTTCAAGGTGAACGTAATATTGGCTGATTTGGTTTCATTTGCTTTGATTCTCCACATCCTGAGCCAGTTTGATATTTGATTAAGTCCAGTTTGTAGAATTCTTATCGCCTCTGTTGGGTCCTGATGGGAAGCTAAGATAGCAGTATCATCAGCGAATGTTCCAGTAGTTATGCAGTCTGAAGTTGGTAGATCCGAGGTGTAGATAAGGTAGAGTATCGGCCCCAACACGCTACCCTGTGGGACACCTGCGTTAATAGTACAAAGACTTGAATAAGCCTCACCATTTTGCACTAAGAAGTGTCTGTTCTCTATGAAAGACTTCAGAATATTGTATACGTTGTTGGGGAGCAAGGATTTTATTTTGAATAATAATCCTGCATGCCATACTCGGTCGAATGCTTGAGATATGTCAAGAAAGACACTGGCGCAATACTTTTTAGCTTCGAAGGTCTTTTCTTCTTTCATTTAATAGCCTGTGTACCTGGTCAATAGTGGAGTGCTTTCGGCGAAACCCAAACTGGTGATCAGGAATTAGTCTGTGCTGTTCTACTAATGGCAATATGCGTAGTAATAATAGCGACTCGTATATTTTCGACAGGATTGGCAGTAGACTAATCGGCTGGTATGACTTTGGGTCCTCAGGTTGTTTCCCTGGTTTTAGTATCATTATTATTTGTGCAATTTTCCACTGTGGTGGAATGAATTGTAATTTCGATATCGCGTTATATATTGCTGTAAGCATTATCATTCCAGAATCAGGCAGTTCCTGTAGAATTTTATTGGTGATAAGGTCATATCCTGGTGATTTCTTTGGGTTGGCTTTTTGTATTACTCTTCTAACTTCGTTCGTTGTGAATCTCATTGGCGTGTTTTCTTCTGAGTCTGTTGCTTTCCGCGAATAAACTTTATTTCGTTTTCAAATATTCAAGCAATGAAATCCAACGCTTATTCTATGAACCCCAAAATTCCCAGTATTCGTTGGATAGCTTTTTTACCACGGGATCACAGTGATTAGAAACTTTATTACTAGTTCCATTCAAGCCTGCGCAATGAGCGCCAAGCACGCGTTTAAACTTTGCCATTAAATAGTGCCATAGTGCAACTATTACAAGCGATACGCCACCGGTAAATGGTAGACATCCTAACTATACGCACAAAACGTTTTGGGAATGGGTACTTTCATTGTACGTATAGGTACAGTTTTCGTCAAATAACTTTGCCTCTCTGAAGTTAGCCATTTGCAAAAATCGCGCAGGTGCAGTCACGTACACGGGAGCAAGCGGAACGCAAGCATGCATCGAACGTAAACGTAAGACTGAGACATAAAATCGCGCCCCGCCTCCATGTCTCTTACGCATGCGCAGTTGCAGTGTGTTCGTAATTTTGACTACTACGCAGCCACTCGACACAACTTCAGAGGGGTAAAGCTATTTAACGAGAACTGTAAGGAGTGGGATGAATTTGTTTCCTGTTAGCTACAGCCTAAGATCTTTAAGAAAAGAGTGAATAGATCATTATCGCTTTTTATCAGCTGTTGTCTGCCTATCTGACCTCCACAACTCAAAAACTGGGTATTATGATAGTCCTTGGCAAGACTGAAACTCCTTGTCAAACGCAAGCATCAATCCTGTCGTACTAATCCTACTAATAATATTATAAATGCAAAAGTTTGTGAGGATGGATGGATGTATGTTTGTTACTCTTTCATGCAAAAACTACTGAATTGATCTTGATGAAATTTAGCACAGATGTAGACTATAGTCCGGAATAAAACATAGGATACTTTTTATCCGGGAAAAATGTTCTTATAAAAAAAAAATCGTTGCCCCACACTAGGAATTACTCCTGAATCGCAGGTGCGTTTACAAACATACAAACTCAAATCCACAACAGCTAGACCCGGAACAACTAGGTATCTGTAGGCCATACAAATATTTGTTCCGTGCGGGAAGAACTCGTGACACGCAGCGCAGCAGCCGATCACCGCGCCAACCGTTTCGTCGAACCCTTGGGATAATTATCGACATTCACGCGGGCGGCAGAATGTTTTGACAATGCAGCTAATAACGACTGAAAAGAGATCTGGCCCGAGACCAATGGCTCAACATGCTTTCCGAGGAAAGAAGGTGTCATACCACCAACTTTGAAACTCCGGGCTGTCACAGAAAAAATCCTAATGGAAAAATCCGATAATACATTTTGCCTGACCTGGGAATTGAACTAAGGACCCCCACGCTCAGCAGTCGCACTTACGATAGCGAGACCAACGGAGCAGCAAAAAAAAAAAACTTCTATCAGTGACGTAAACAAAAAAAAAATTGGAATACGCAATAAAACGGAAAAGTAAGACAGTAAATACGCTTAACAATAATAACTGTGCCTATAAATAATGCTTTTACAAACAGTCTGATTCCCAATTGGTTTTAGAACAATGGTTCCGTATGATTTAAAGAGGTGAGTCACTGGCTGGCCCGAAATAGCCCGACTGCTTAGACGGGTTTTGTTTACTCGCAATATTTTTGGTAATTTTTCAATATTTCATACAGTAGCCTGAAAGGTGGCACTGCAAAACTATTTACCTGTTACGGGGAAAAAGGCTTACTGAAAAATGTTTGCGTACTGTTTTAAAAAGCTGGCAAAAAAGATGAGAATTGAAATACACATTGTAACGTTACGGCTCACCTGACCTGATAAACAGCAACGCACAAACTATGGAGGACTTCCTCGTATCCTGGTTCTGGAGTCCTAACCCATATCTTGATATCCATTATCCTGGGATTCTAGTATCTTGACGGTCTCTTCCCATGAAGCAAGCAGCAGTTCAATGTTCAGGTTCAGGCCTCAACATCATGCAGCAGAGGATATTGTTGGCTTGAAGTAGGAGTTCAAAAGCGAGAGTCTGCCTTGCGCTGGGTAATAGCAAAGGACCTTCAACCCAGGAGTCAGGAATTAGTTATTAATTAGAATTGTCCCGGAGCGCGACTAGTTATGAGCGCGGCTTTCGAGCATAAAAAAGGAGTTAGGTGTGAGGATTAGACTCACCAGAGGTGAACGGTATGTAGTCCTAAGGTGACAGTGTGAAGGTGGAGTCCTAGACCGCAAACCGAAGGCCGCGTCTGTCTGGCAAAGCACCGCACCTCCAGGACTTTCAAATAAAACACAGGTTAAAAGAGTTAGTGGGCTATGTTGCAGTACTAAATCTGATGTACTCAATCGACGTAAGTCACAGCTTAACTTTAGCTAACTTCAGATTTAGTTCGAGAAAATTCTCGTATAAGAGAATTTATTCGCAAAATAACAGGTGGCGAGTATCTTTGTTGATAAATCATAGCCAAATCAAATAAAACTTAACCACATTGTTGAAATGTGAGTGTTCAGTTTTGTCATTTTTTTGTTTACCATGGATACGTCAAAATATTATATTTTGCAACGTATTTCCAATATAAACGTAGTTATGGCATGAATAACAATAAGATAAGCCATCTAGGGTTAAAAACAGTCCATACCAAATTAATGTGAAATAGTGCATTACAGTTAGATTTAATAAATTCATGTTGGAAGCTCAGACCAACAAATTGTTGTTGATCTGAGATTGGAAGTGATAATAATAATCAAGATACAACACAAAATTCAAGCTAAATGCTACACGTAAGTGTTTTTAAATACGGTATTGAAGAATAATATCTACCACTTTCCTAGAAAAACGTCTCTAAGATGAAAAGATTCGTATTTGGATTCATATTTGGCAGAAATGGCTAACAACACACCAAAAAAGTCTGAGTTATTAAAGAAAACGAAATAAAAGCATAAATCCCTTTATATTATTATTTTTTTATTTAGACATAGGTATTTAAAAAAAATTGTTTTATGAAGTGACTCCATTGTCTATGAAGGTTTAAAAATACTTAAATGGTTAAGCTTCGCCTTCATCTTCTCTTGAAGCTAGGAAACAACAGAGCCTTTAATCGTGCAGGCCAATATCACGACAAAGCGTAACCAGTCTTGGCTTATACAGTGTGTGTGTGTGTGGATAACAGTATACATATTATGGATTTTGGTTATGATTTAACATGTTTAAAGCTTTATATGACTTCAATAAGGCTGTTTAATCCACATATTTCTCCTGCAGCATCACTAGGCAGCTACAATTTCCGTTTCTGTGCTAGAGATTGCAACTGCACCTGTAATTTACTTCATCATGATATTGGACCTCCGTAAACACATTCAAGTCCTGAAGTCGACTTTCCATTGTCAGGATCACCACCATGATCCGCATCGCTGTAACAGACCAGCGGCCCTACCATGACGTATTAAAGCGTGAGTGGTTCGAGCGAGGAGGAATGGAGCTATACACACGTCATAGTAGGGCCCCAGTTCTTTCTGTATGCCTTTTCTGTACGGAATGCAGTAATCTCGAGTACCACTCAAATACCGAAATTTTATCATAAGTACATTGATCGTGTAGAAAGCATCCAGAAAAGGTTTATCAAGTATTTGTGTTATCATCAGAAGAAGCTTTACCAGTCTAAAGATTACCTCAACCTCTGTAAGAAGTATCATATATTACCCCTAACTAATTGGCGAGCAATCTGTGACTGCACTTCATTATTAAAAGTTTTCAATAAGTCTATTAATAACTCCGATATTCTATCCAAATTTTATTTTAATGTTCCCGGAAGGTCGAAGCGATAGTGCGCGTTACGTGTTCCATTTACTTCTACGAAGTACAGGCAAAATTCATTTATAGTGCGTGCAAGTAAAAACTTTAACGACATTTGTGTAAACAGCATGATTTTGACCCTTTCATAACGAGTGTGTCCTCGGCCAGAAAATGCCAGAGCTTTAGCTTTTTTAATTGGTTATTATTATAATTATTTGGTTTAGTAATACTCCAATAACATTTATACCGTATTCCTTCTGTTCCAGTTGCCGAAATATTTGTTATAGAGTTGCCAAGAACAGTTTGGGTGCTAAGGGATCACCCTGTCTAACTCCTTTTCTAATAGGAAAACATTCTCCTACCTTTTCTGTGCGTCTTCTAGCTTTCATAATTGTGTATATGTTCTTATGTTAGTGTATTTACTGTGTATTTAGTGACTGGGCGACTAAAGGACTCAGAATAAGTAGGGAAAGACTTTACGAGCTGTATGGCCTTAAGCCTTATATTAACACTGAAACTTTTAATAAGTATGTAGCTACCTACTCAAAAATTTATAAAAATACTTGTAAGGTGGCTAAGGCTTTGTACATAAGTAATAAGGTTAAATCAGCAGAAAATAAAATAAAGACGGTTTGGAAAATTATAAATAATGAAACAAACAGGACTAAAAGACCTAATACTGATTACACATTGGAGACTTCTTATGGTCTTATTAGCGATAATCAAAAAGTTGCCAAAGAATTTGTTAATTTTTTTACCAGTATTCCAATTAGAACTACTGAAGCCTTAAATTCCTCGCCTTCACTGGCTTTTGATTTGTTACAGGCGAATGTTTCAGCCTGCCCGACGGAATTTAATTTTAAGCATATAAACCCCATAACTGTTATAAAAGCTTTCAAAGAGATCAAGATTAATTGACCGAGGATCTATGGGGGTTGTCTATCAAAGTTTGTACCTCAATTATTGAGACTATAGCGCCGTATTTAGCTCTAATATTTAATTTGTGTGTGGATCAGG
Organism: Melanchra persicariae; assembly: GCA_947386135.1. Classification (NCBI taxonomy): domain Eukaryota; kingdom Metazoa; phylum Arthropoda; class Insecta; order Lepidoptera; family Noctuidae; genus Melanchra; species Melanchra persicariae. Next base: position 14,922,602 of record OX376645.1, on the reverse strand, counting down.
GAGTCTTTCCAGACTTAATGAAATTTAGTAAAGTGATACCACTTTTCTAATCCGGGGACAGTAAAGACACGAATAATTATAGACCAGTGTCCGTGTTGCCAGTATTCAGCAAGGTATTTGAGAAGGTTATGCTTAATCAGATGCTTAATCATTTTAACACGAATAACATCTTGCATGATAAACAGTATGGTTTCACCAAAGGATGTTGTACAACTGACGCTGGTGTAACTTTACTAAAACATATCTTCAATGCGTGGGAGGAGGCGCAGGATGCCATTGGCATTTTCTGCGACCTTTCTAAAGCGTTTGATTGCGTTAATCACGAAACATTGCTGCTGAAGCTCGAGCATTACGGACTAGGCAAAATAGCGTTAAAATTAGTCAAATCTTATTTAAGCGATAGACAGCAATTGGTTCAAATAAACGGTGTCAATTTCTCGGGATTAAACGTAAAAACGGGCGTGCCCCAGGGCTCAATTTTGGGTCCTTTCTTATTTTTAGTTTATATTAATGATCTACCCCATTTATTGCTAAACAAACTAAACATGGTCTTGTTTGCCGACGATACTTCTTTGATTTTTAAAATAAATAGACGCAGTAATAATCTTAACGACGTAAATAATGCCCTTATGCAGGTCCATAATTGGTTTACTGCTAATAATTTGGTTTTAAATGGGAAAAAAACGAAGTGCATAAGATTTGCCTTAGCAAATGTCTAAAGTAGTGATTGTGACATAGTATTGAACAGGGAAAAACTGGAATTCATCGATAGAACGGTTTTCCTGGGGATGACGCTTGACGCAAGGCTACAATGGGGTCCTCATTTAGCATCAAGAGATGCAGGACGGCTAAGCTCGGCAGCGTATGCTGTTAGGAAAATCCGCCAACTTACGGATGTTGATACCGCGACACTAGTCTATTTTAGTTACTTTCATAGTATAATGTCTTACGGTATCTTACTATGGGGACGGGCTGCAGATATCGAGTCAATTTTTATTCTGCAAAAAAGAGCCATAAGGGCCATATACAATCTCCGCCGGCGCGATTCTCTAAGGCTACTGTTCAAGAATATTAACATCATGACGGTACCCTGTCAATACATATATGAAAACATTATGTACGTTAGAAAGAATCTTCATCTTTTTAATAAACGAGGCGACAGGCATAACTATGTCACTAGAAATAGGAACCAATTAGTTCAACCAGGCTTCAGACTTGCTAAAGTAGCCACATCTTTCATGGGGTACTGTTTAAAATGTTACAATAAAATACCTCCCCAGATATTAGAATTAAATGAAACAAAATTTAAATCTTGTGTTAAGCGCATACTATGCAGGCAAGCATATTATAATTTGGGGGATTACATTGAAGATAAAAATGCTTGCCTCAATGCTGGTCCTGCTCCACAGCCACTAGGGCGCACAAATTAGTTATTTAATTATTTTTTTATTTTTATTTTTAGCAGTTGTGAGACCCGCTGAATATTGAAAGAACATAGATTTTTCATTGTATAGACTCGAACTAATTTTGCATTGTATAATTTCATGCATTAACGGCACATGTGTGAGTACTGTGTACCTTCAAGTCAAACTATCATTTTTGGGTAAGACTTAAATGTGCCCTGGCTGTTGGGAGTGTCATGCTCACTCAAGTCTCTCTGATGGTGCAGTTTGTGTTTCATTCATCATTTGGCTCCGTCAGCTGGGACTGGTCATCTCTCAACTGCCACGGTTTGTTTTAATTTGTTAGTATTTTGAATTGTTCCTTTTTTGCTTTTGTCGTGCACGTCTTTTTACATCGTTCTCACATGTCTATGAATAATTTCAACAAGAACAATGTAACCACAACTTTGTAATAATTAATTGATTCAAAAGAGTGTCCATGGAGTTTCTTGTACGTTCTTCTCCATAGAGATCTACGCTTTGGAACGTGCAAATAGCTTCACCTCTTTGACTGACCGACCTTGACAATTCAATTGCTTTGACTTTGACTTTGACTTTGGACCCGTTGTGCGGTGAGGGCTTCCCATATTTTATCATGTTTCAGCGAATCAAATGCTTCATTGTAATCTATTAATGCTAAAGTAGTAGTTTATTCCATATTTATTGCATTTCTGGATCATTTGTTTGATGGTATGGATAGAAAGAAAAAAAAAAGAAAGAAAAACTGTTTATTTACGTGAAAGTAACGCAGATACACAAAATTGTTAAGCATAGGCCATATTGTAAAACAAAATCAGGTGTAAACTTATACAGCAAACAATAATATAATGCGTCACCACCGCGCAAAACGGCTAATGCTCAGCATAATGCCGAGGCCCGTGCACGAAGACACGACACGCACATAACGCACACGATGTGGTCGATGGTTGAAAAGCCACTTCGAAACCCTGCCTGTTCTCTCGGGTGATTCTCGTCTAAGGTCTTTGTTATCCGGTCAAGTATTATCTTGGAGAAAATTTTGTATACATTCGACATTAGCGAAATGGGTCTGTAGTTCGATATATCATCTGTTCTCCCCTTCTTGTGGAGTAAAATTATTGTAGATGTGGTCCATTGAAGAGGTATATATTCAGTTGTTAAAATTCCATTAAAAAGGTTTGTCAGTGTGTCCAGGATAGTCTCTGATATTCCTGTTAAAAGTTCATTAGAGAAGTTGTCTTCGCCAGGTGCTTTTCCTCTTTTCTGTGATTTGACAGCTTTAATACGAGTAAGTTCATCTTTCAATATATTAGGAACTGGCTCTTCTTGGGTACTCATAACTGTTTCGCTACTTGTGATTGATGTACTTTGTTCGTCATGATAAAGATTGCAATAGAAGTCGGTTGCTGTATTTAATATTTTGTTTCTTTTAGATTTATGTTTTTGAGTTTTGTGATGTGTTACGTTAGTAATCTAGTTTGTATGTTCTTGAAGTTCCTTCCATGCACTCTGTTCTGTTCAGTGGTCTGTATCTCAAGAATCGTAATAGGAAGACAGTTGTAATAATTTTCCCAGAGTGAGTATTTTTATTGCCGCTACAACAACAAATAATAAACATTAAATTAAATTAAACATTAAACATGCCTTTTCAGTTTATGGTACGGAACCCTTCGTGTGAGAGTTGCGACTCTCTCTTGGCCGATACTTAGTAGTCGGTTAAAAAGGTTACATTAGTGCATCCTTTTTAAATACAGTTAGGTTGGTATGTTTAGTTTATGCACGTCCTGTGTCCTTTATAACCGTAGGTAGGTATCTATTTTCAGTTATATTGTTCGAAATGCGTAGTTATTTTTAAAATAGAACACAAAAAACTATGACGAAAAATTACGTAAAAGTGCTTAACCCACAATTTCCACGATTCTATGCCCAATAATTGGGCATACACCGTCAGAATCGTCGGAAGCTGACGATTCTGACGGTGTGAATAGCATCCCACATCGTAACGTGGGTGGGTGGCTATCCACACCGTTTTACCCTTAGAAATGAGTTGACGTATGGTCACTTAAAAGGTTCACCCACTGAACGCCCACCCTAACAAACGTCACGTAAGGTCACAGTAATGTTAGGGGTGTGACTGTACATGAAAATATATGGCAAGTTAAAGGACCTACTGAGTCCTACTAGCCTGACAGTCCCTACGACCTTGAGGCCTATAAGCCCTACTCAGTCCTAACGTACCATTTACCTAGTATGTGATAAATAAGTATAAAGATAAGTTTAGGATGTCTGTACCATGCGACCTAAGGTTACAGACGGATAGTGGGCGGATCCAGGTTCGGAAAGGGTACACTCACTGCCACTCTCGCAAACTCACGAGACGAGACGAGAGAGAAATGGCTAGGTAATTAATGAAAATCATTGTGCTTAATTTTCCAAAACTAGCCTTTAAAAGGGGGTAGATTGGGCGTTGAAGTTTGTGGAGTACCTACTAACTCCGCGCGGACGAAGTCGCGGGCGAAGTGCTAGTTAGTAATAAACATGTTTTAAAAAAATATCAGAACACTGCATTCCTAACCACTACAACTCCTAAAAGCCAGAATCAACAGTTGCAGCCACGAAAAGAGCGCCGACTGAGACAATGAAGCTTGAAATGATTCAATCCAAGACAGATTTCGCAGTGAAATAAATATGAAAATGCAGCGGAAGTGCTATAAAATCACTGCGTATATACACAGCATCTATTACATTAATTTCATAACAATGCAAATGGTACCAGAATATGTTCCAAACAACTCAAATCGGGTCACAACACTAACCCAGCAACCCTGACATCAAAGCAAAGATGGCGGAAACATAAATACATCGAATATTGCTTACATTACAATCTATTCATTCGCGTAGGTCGTGATAAATTCTTTAAGCAAAATAAATGTTTTTAAATTCCTTTAGAATAGCTATGTTTCAATTGACGGCGGTATTAACTATGTTTTCAATGAGTCATGGGTTGGTAAACAAAATTTTGAGATAGTGAGAGGTGGTGTTGGAGTTGCAGGTAGGTAATTGAATTTTTATAGTAAGTATTTGTACGGCTAACTACATGAACTTAATCGTCAAAATACGTACGAGCTCAAGCAGGCACTTTGCTTTTTGCTTTGTCAAAATTATTTTCTCACAACTACTTTGAAAATGATGAAATATTTATCATCGTGAGTAAATCAACCTATCGTATAAATACAAAAAACAAAATGTCATCTACCAGCACGGTCCACCAACCATGTGATAGATTATGTGGCCCTCTATATCTCAGAGAAGGCCCATTCTATCAGTAAGAACTTTACCTTATAAGCTCACTATGATAATTATGCTTTTTCTACTGTAAATCTGCTATTTGCTATTCAAAGAAATGATTTTATTCACCTGCAGTGCGATTCTGTAAACATGTCGAAGTGAACACTTGGGCGGGGCGCACGACAGGTGAGTTGTCAAACCATACAAATAAGATGGAATGACAGCTTACTTGTCGTTCACTCCGCCTAGGTGAACACCGTGAGATGTCGACAGAATCGACCGGCTGAATATCCCTCAATTTTGCAAAGACTGCTTGAAAGAGAATCCAACTTATTTAAGTATATTATCATAATTACACGTCTGTACTTCCCGAAGCATTACGCAGAAGTGTACATCCATACATAGTGTACTCACATTTTACCAGTTATATTAAAGCTCCATCTGTCGGGTGTAAAGGAATTTTAATTTAAGTTGAAGAATTCGTTCTTTCAGTTGTGTCAGTTCTGTGACAGTATCTAAACACATTTTCTTTTTCTTTCGTTAGATTTTCTGGCTTCTTTTAATCCGTAACGACTGCCAAAGATCTACAAATGACAGCCGGGACCAACAGCTTGACGTGCTTTCCGAGGCACGGAGGAATCTCGGTATGTTAGAAGGTCACCCATCCATAGATTGACCCCGGCAAGCATTGCTTAACCTTCATCGACCCGTACGGCTGTTATCATTTAGCCACGAGCTCCTATTTTTTCAATGAAGTAATAAAAAAATAATTTCGACGACAGTACATATATATTGGTTCAACGAATCGTTCAATCCCGTTAATTCAATTTAGATACCTACAGGGTATAGGTATCATTTTCCACTTATCTTGATCTCTTGTATGCCAATAAAATACGCTCGAAACTTCCTATGATGTGGGCCCTTCCGATGAATGACGTGGGAACGGAACGTAGAAAAAATCGCACGCGTTTTGTATACTCGAACGCACGCAAAGCTCTGGACAAAGTGGCATTCAATATAATTATGCATTTGAGAGGGTTAAGTATAGTGCCCTGAAGAACCCTGAATCATGCTTGGGGACTCTGAATATGTCAGTCAGTCCACTGACAACATTGATAATATCTGAGAGCCAATACCACAAATTTAATTTTTTTTTTTTAAATAGCAGAATTGACCCAACGCTTGTTATCGAAACTTCAAAATATGTTGTGGGATTTACCAACTGACATCCGCTCATCAATCTAGTACATGTTGGACTATTTGACAATCCCTTTCACTAAGTTTTGTTACCACGGACATCGTTTGCAGTTCTGTTTAATTTTTTTAATAGTGATAGGCTCGCGTTTCACTACAATCTCACCTGATGGAAACCAATGACGTGGTCGATGATGGAACACGCTTGTCTAGAAGTAACATAATTATTCACTCTTGATTAACAGACCCCTAGTTTGTTGCTATCAGAAAACAGACTCCAGCAGTGAATTCTACTGTACGCACAATGAAAGTAATCTCAAAATGTTTTGTGCATATGAGTGGGATGTACACTGTGTATCGGAGGCGCATCGCCGTACGTCTTATCTTCACATAATTCAATTGTGCAATTCCAATGAAAAATAAACAAGGTAACATACTCGTACTTAACAAGGTTAATAACGCCAAACGACACATGCAAAGAATAAGGGAGTTAATTAGATACAAATACAGTACCACGAAGCGACGCTTTTGTTTAATTAATTATGTTTGAAACGAGATGATTATTTTACTTACAGTAAAGTAAATAGAAACAACAAAATATAATAAATATAAATGCAAAGAGGGGAAGGGAAGCTGAATTGTATGCGGAAAATGATAATAAAATAATACGGATTCAGTGATAACGTGACGGTTGAAAGATTGGAAGAATACGACGTGCTGCACTGATCACAATCATCATGGTATAAGGAAAAAAAAATGATGAATCAATGGAAATATTGGGGAGCCTTCCGTTTTGCCGAAAAGATTTTGACAAAATTTCACTACTCAAACAAATTTAAGCAACCTTTTTATACCAATGCAATATTTGGAATGATTTTGGTACGCAACTTTTCATTTGGTCAAATTACTCGGCAGAATATTACCAAACATAATTTCATTATGGCATATAGTCTTTAATCATATGATTTATTACAGCAAACAATTTTTAGACAATAAACGTTAGGTCAAATGATTTGCTATGACAAAAAAAAGGTTAATTATTAAAAAAAAAATGTTTAGGTTAGGTTAGATTAGAACTGTGACCTCCGACGAACGAGCCGAGCGAGCGAAGCGAGCGGTGCCGCGGTAGCGTCCGGCGAGTGCCAGAAACGACTAGATTATATAGAAAGAAAAATGGAATAAAAAAATCTAAAAAAAGGCTACCCGAAACTGAACTAGTTAGACGTTTTGCGTAAAATGTGTTATTTCAACTGAAATATTTGACTACATAAAAATTGGTAAAAGTATTAGTTGGTAAACAAGTTATTGTGTAAACGTTCTCTTGCCAAACATTAGGTTTGCGTTACAATTATTTGTGAAGAGATTTTTTGCCAAGTAATAATTAGGCAAATGAAATTATGCGGAAAATTGTTTGGGAAGTGATAATTTGTCAATTTCTTTTCGATGAAACATAAGTCACCCGGAAGTATTGATTAAGTAGAACTCGTTACTTTGTTATTAGTGTTATTATTTACGATAGAGGGCTGAGAAATCTTCTTTAAAGGTTTAAAAAATCATACTAGAGTAAAGCTGCCTGTCCATTGATGCGGGGCGAGGCAGCGGAGCGGAGTTGCGGCCTGAGAATTGCTAGTTAGCGAGTTCACGAGACGAGTAATTGAAGAGGGAGGTTGGCATTTTCCGCTTCCTTGCTTCGCTTCCTCTCTTCACTTCCCCGCTCCGCCCGCTCTGCACCACGGTTTTGTATGCATTTTTAAAGTCATTCGCAAATCCCTTTCCACTGAAGCGGAGCGGAGATTTTATAACTAGCCATACTAAAAATCACATGTCAAAATGGTTACACGTTGACGTACTGTGTCAATTTTCCTCACTCAGGCGTTCATTACTTTTCTAGCGCTATTCAAATCTCGATTTACAAACTGCTACAAAAAATATTGTTCCGCGCCCACGCATAGACAACCACGTGTGTTTCCTACACGTGATTCCAGTTCTATTGAAATATATTGTATGAAAATATTGTGACAGATTTACTTGATCCAGATACTATTATATCTTTTGAATTTTACGGCTGAAGTGGGCAGATAATAATCAATGTGTATTCTATATTGTGAATTATAAACAGATAGGAGGAAGACTTGTTGAAAAGAGAAATGTTGTACAATTTGTTTCATCGGATTTATTTTTGTAAGTGTGAATGAAATTGGCAATGAAGATCGTTATCAGGAGAGTACAAAATTCCGGAAAATTCTGCATCACTTCTGAGAAATATTTTTTAGAGTATTTGGTTTCATCTTATGAGAAACCATCTTGTAAAATGGTACTACTGGTAAAATAAAATACATAAAAATAAAATTAAGTAAGAATTTACTTCTTTCCTAGTCTAATAACCAATCTTGCAAAGGTTGTCTTTAAAAGATTGTTTTTAGCGATAAGGCCGCCCATTGTGTCACCATAAGTAATGTTTTCTTCACCCATCTTTTCTGTTACTTATATAGTGTACATAATAGACGCTGAGACAAACGGACGTTACTTTGCGTCGCTGTATGAAACCTGCCGCGTTTCTCGGCCATATATTAAGTAATTTGTGTGCAATAGTGAAAATAGACGTGTTTACTTTATATCTCGACTATTATTTTGAGTTTTCCGACATGTGTGACCCACCTGACAACGAATCCTCTTAGTAACGTCATATATTTTTTTATCTACACTCACAACTTAATGTTCCAAATATGAGTTCAAAAACGAATGCATAAACACATAGGTACTTTTTATTCGTGGATAGATAAAATTAAAAAAAAAACCCATTACAGTTCAACATTTTCCTTCGATTTTTAAACAACTGCATCATAAAATAACTTTTTAATTTTATAGCACACTTTTTCTTTTTAATTTTTGGCGCGGGCTCATTGACTCAATGAGCCAGCTTTTATCTTTGTCTATGTTTGAGCGCGCTGCGCAGTCAGTCATTCGAATACGCCATATTATGAGAATATTCGCCATATTGGAATAAAGTATTTTTCCACTTATTTTATTTCAACTGTATGAGTGAAGATAAAATAGTGTATGCAACGGCATATAATTAGATATTAAAACACTCGTGTGATGCTATTATCACACTCGGCTACGCCTCGTGTGATAAACCCACACTCGTGTTTTAATAACCCTTTTTATATGGTCGTTGCATAAACTACTATTATGTATGTCCGGGATAACTCCGTCATAATATTATATAAACGGAATTGCATAATTTTTATTCGAAAGAGTTTAATTTCAAAATAGTTCCATTTAAAATTTCGTAAAGATAAAATACAACCGACTTCCAAAACAAAAGTTTTTTTAATGACTGAATTAGTAGAGATGTCTGTCACATGTCGGTTTCATGCTCAACTAATAAAAATCTCGTAGAACATTTTTCTTTTAATAACAAACTTTTTTACAAATAAAAGTGTTTTTGTTTCGAAGTCAGTTGTATTTTTCAAAAACAATAACCGTACAATCTCTTAAAGTTATCTCTGTAATACTGGACAAATTTCCACAAAGAAAAAAATAAAATAACGAAAATATAATTATGTAACTCAGAGCAAAAGTGCACTGTTCAGAGCAAAAAACACCGATGATTTTTCAGCAATTCCCATGAGTGTGATGTTATAAAAAAAACTACAGAATAAAAGTTAGAACCTAAGCACAAGCTTTGAAACCACATTTGTTTCAAAACTTTTGAAATTGAAAAATATCAAAAGTTTTGAATCTATATCCTTCCCCCTGAACTATTTTTAAAAAATGTTTTCGGATAACTATTTAGACCTGGATATCTAGCGTATGCATACCAAGTTACGTTAAAATCGGTTCATTCATTTTGAAGAAAAAGGACTTGAAAGTTTGTACGAAATGACATACGGCGTACACGCTCTTAAACACAGCCAAATAATGTTCTTCATTACAGCTTTCACGCATCGCATTTTTCGACTGTAACGATCCATTATTTCTTCGTCAGATCGTTTTACTGAGTGAAATATTGTAAAACACGGCAATAAACATTAATATCGCGGAGACGGACACGGTCTTCTTGTAATTTAATTGGGTTATACTCGTAGAAACTGTCGGCGGCGTCATTAATCATAAAAAGTGAAGGAGTTTTGTTCACGAAAATTGTCTCGTTTGTTAGTAAAAAGCTATGCTTAGTATTTGTAGTGAAATGCTGGTACGGTTGACAAATTGGGATCCAATAGAGATTCTGTAAAATTTACGTTTTACCCGTCTGCCCCAGGAGGGTAATGTTTTTTAAAGTATACATATGACGGCGCGCATCTAAATTAAAAGTTAAGCCAAGATTTATAAGATGAGAGACGGATTGTGTTATTTTGTTGAACAGTAATTATTGTTAAATTCAATATTAAAAATGGTGATTTATTTCAATTGGTCGAAAATATATGGTGATTTATAAAATATGAGCGGGTAACCCCGAATAGGGTAGCAAGTTTGCGTCTACGCCGTGACAGCTGGCATTCTTTTGACAGACAGCGTACGAGGTGCACGCGTGCTAACCTATTGGCTCGTAATCTAGTTTCATATTGTGTTTAACCGTATATTTTGTTTACAAATGTAATCGAATAAAACGAGTGACTGTTATGAATCACAAACGTGCTATTATTTCAACGTTTCTTCTATAACACGCCCATGATGGTTGACTATCACAAAGACCGCTCCGCTGCCCATCCTGATACTTCGTTACATACATATATTATATGTACTTTTTTACTATTGGTAGGTGTGTGTTTGACCACTATCTCACCTGATAGTAAACGATCCTGTGGTCGAAGATGGAGCACGCTTGCCTAAAAGTATAGCAACCTATTGACTCTTGACTTATAGCTTCCCATGTTGTAACTTTATGGAAACACAGACTCAGGTAGGGAATTCCACGCCTTAGCTTACTCGCTCGCTCGCACATTCAATATGTTCCCAAGATATTTTGTGCGTGTGGGTGGGATGTCCACCATGTACCGGTGGCGCATCGCCGTACGTCTTATGGTCCGATGATGAAACGGGCTTGGTGAAATTAAACTATGCAATGTATGCTTTTTTATTTCGCACGCCCTGTAGCCTACAATTTTTTTACAAATGACATCATTAGATTTAAGTGCCGAAGTGGCATAAAAAATCCATAAATTTGAAAAAAAAAATTGGCGGGCGCCGTTAGGTACGTTACGAAGTCTATTTTTTTTGTGACAGAGTCATCAGCAGTGATCAGATAATCGAGCGCTTATATACAAACCTAAACTTCTTCACGCGAAAGAATAATAATGGACATTCCTTCCCTTTCTGAATAAATAAGTAATCCCATATCAGTGGTTATTTTGATTTAGTATCTTTACTTTATTCAAAACAAATGGAATACCTATAAAAATCGGCTTTTTAAATAAAAAAAAATACAATGACAGTTCACAACGAGTTCTAATTATTTATTTTTAATGTAGGCATTTTTAGCAATCTCAGGAATTCCGAACGATTCCTGGATCCGGGATTCTGAAAAGCATGTCCGTATTATACTTTTGTGTGAATAAAAGTGAAGTTTATGTATCTATGTTAGCTCCTGATTATCTAGTCAATGGTCATCAGTCAAGTGACGTATCAAGCTTAGGAAGGCAATGCCTAAAATAAACTTGTATCAAAAAACCTGACGGCATAAATCTCACTTTTCTAGCAGTCTGGTAAAGTAACAGCATCAAAGCTGTGTTCGTTTTAATATAATTTCCTCGAATAGACATCACGTAAGTAGATAAACGTGGCGATGAAAGTGTTATATAAGAAGAAAGAACTTATACATAACGTGATATTATGCAAAATAAATTATTTAATAATTGGAGTTTCTCAAAACTCGTTTATTCTGTTGGTCGTGACCACATTGGAGTAACTTTTACACACTGCCTTCCAACATACTTGCTCACCAAAGAACTCAGATACAGACTCAACTAATATAGACCCAACTAATAAAAAACTAAAATCAACTCGTCAGCCGAAAGTGAACACAAACAAAAAAATTACAAACACCAAAGCACATCACACACACACATCACACGCACACATCTGTCTTGGTATGATTAGCCATAATGTTGGAAATACTGTGGGCGTAGTACGCGAACTGTTTATTATTGTGCAATAGAAAATACGTTTGTTTTTAATACTCAAAATCACACTATCAATAATCCCCCATACAATAGGTACTCCACATATATGTACGAAACTGTTTCTAAACGTGGTCGATACCCAAAATGGTAGCAACAATTCTATTGTTCAAACCTTAGATTACGCTAATGCTATGAGTAGCGAAACTATTTGACACGCCTTCGCCGTGGCAGAACCTGTTTTGCAAAGCAAGCGAAACGATACCGTAACTGGGCGGTATTTTTAGGGTTCCGTACCCAAAGGGGTACAACCGTCTGTCTGTCTGTCACCAGGCTGTATCTTAGGAACCGTGATAGCTAGATAGTTGAAATTTTCACGGATGATGTATTTCTGTTGCCGCTATAACAACAGATACTAAAAACAGAATAGAATAAATATTTAAGTGGGACTCTCATACAACAAGCGTGATTTTTTTGCTGTTTTTTATAGATAATGATTCAGAACCCATCATGCGCGAGTCCGATTCGCACATTAAGAATTAACCAACGGAATAGTACGCTTTTTTAACCATAAAGTTTGTTAGCATTTTTAACATCATTCTCAGTTCTGATAGCCGTGGGCATCATGTTATAAACTTTTGGAGCCATTTCTGTTTTATGAGGCATGACGTAGGTTTTATCTAAATTAAGATTAAGATTTTTATTATTTAACCATTTTAATGACCTCTTTGGATTTAGATTTATTTCCATTTCATAGCTATGTGATTCCCTTTTATGTAATGTATAAATAACTGTACTATCATTTGCGAACACGGTCATGCGATGTTGAATAACTATAGGCATTATTGTTTATATATACGAGAAACAATAACGAGCCGAGGACGCTACCCTGGGGTAATTATTATTTTGTCTTCTAGCAAATCTTTGTTATACTAGTTATTTGATACCTATTTTTTAGATAGGATTCAATAAATTTCATTATCTTGGGTTCTGCCTGTAAAAATAATTGTATGTGTAAATAAATAAATAAATACGTTGCCCCTTACTCCACATTTTTCTAAATATTTTTTTTTCTTGCTTAAATGTACACAGCACTGATTAGTTGGCATGCATTAAAATTTCATGGTACAGTACATGCACCCTGTAAGGGCACTGCAAATTTTTAAGCAAATTACCTATATAATTTCAATTCTCGATGCTATTATACATAGTTCAATTTTACAATTCTATTTCCATTAAAATTTAGGTACCTACAATACTTTATACATGTCATTCAAAATATTTAGACTTTTATTATTCATGCATTTTAGTCATAATATTAATTTAATACATTAATTATTTATTTCGTATAAATGTCAGCATGTTACAAGGTCAATCAATTTAGTTAGTCAGCTTTAAATTCCTCAACGGTGTAGTAAGCAGCCTTTTTTGATTAGCAGAGATTTCAACTGTTTGAAAAATATTGAGTTCTTTCGCATCTAAGATTTAAAATTATCTGGTAACTTTTTATAAACATTTGCAAGTCTTGAAAAAGACCTTTTCCCTATAAATTTTAATGTCGTCATAGGTAGTACCAGTCTACTCTTGTTGCGTCGGTTATAGTTTTCATTTAGCTCGATATTTGATTTGATGAGTTGCCGATTTTTCCGAACACATCCTCTGGAAGATGTAAATAGCTGGTAATGTAAGGATCTGTTGTTTAATAAAATTTGGTCTTCAACTGTCTCGTTGACTTATGTTAATTAGTATCCTTATACATTTTTTCAATTTTATGAAGAGGTCAGAGAAGTCGGTACTTTCTCCCCACAAAATAATGCCATAATTTAGCCAAGAGTAGGCATAATAGGCAGATAAGGCGGTTTTACAGTCTGTGTTACGTTTCAATACGCTTAGCGCATATTATATAAATTGAGACAGTTTAGCACTAGTATTTTCTATATGTTTTTTCCAATGTAAGTTTGAGTCTAACGTTAAGTCTAAAAGTGTGAATTCTTTTATTTCTTTTAATTTTAACTGTTGTGTTAGTAAATTTAGATTTAGCGCGGATCTTTTGTTAGTTCTGAATTGACATATTTTAGTTTTAGATAGGTTTGTAGCGGCATTCATGCCGCCACAAAATCAACGTAGCAGAATCAACATCACAACAAATGAGACTCGCAGCGCCATCTATCTCGACAGCTGCGAACTAACTGACAAAATCCTAAATTGCGATATCAAAGTTTACCGTGCGATTAGAACATATGCAAAGCCCGAATATCAACTCTCGGGCAGTTGCCCACCAGACAAAACCAACCGTCTGGTCGGAGGGTCCTCCCTTTTCAACGGAGGTATGTGGGACTTTACTCTCTGTTCCGTCATATTTCCAAATTGTGGTCATTTAACCACTGTTCAGTGTCGGTGAAAGTTTTTGAATGGCTAAATTGTCTATAGTTGCTAGTGTTTTAAATAGTAAAGAAACATCTTCAGCGAACAATATACATGGCGAACTTATCTTTTTTGGCTAATCGTTTACATATATTAAAAAGAGGGTACGTCCTACAACACTTCCTTGAGGTATTGAGGTATTAATCGTGGCCATGTCTGATCTTATGCTGTACATTTCATACTTTACGCTATCGAAATGTTCAAGTTCTACAAATTTAACTCTGCCTTGTAAATATGATTTAAACCAATTAAATCCGCTGCTACCGTACTTCTGTTATTTATTCCCACCGATGCAAAATAATTTTTAAATGCGGCGCTAACCTGTTGTGGTGATTCTAATATAATGTTATTTAATTTTAAGTTTATGTTATTTTGCTGTTGTGTAGTTTTATTAGGTTTAGTAATGTTATTGATTACTGACCACATTGTTTTTGTTTTATTTTTTGAGGCTTTTATCTCTTTAATGTTAGTAATTAAGTTTTTTTGAAAGTTTTATACATCTTTTTAACATTTTGGAATATTCTTTGTGATGATTTTTAAATATGGTACTATTGAGTTGATTTGCGATAATTCTAGTCAGTCTTTTATTTTTACATGATATTTTTAGTGTTTTAGTAAAATAATTGCTTGCTTTCTTAAAAAATACTATTATCCGTTTTTTTTGGTAAGTATTTATTCAAATTTGTTTGTAAAATGTCATCATGAAATTTATTATAATTTTTATTTATGTCTACGTTTTGATCGAAAATATTATTACAGTTAGTTTTAATTAATGCCGATGAAAAATTTGTCAAATTACTGTTGTTAAAAATTCTTTTAGTAACGTATGGTGTTCGTTTAATTGTTTGTGTGTTCAACATGTCCTTATTTCTTAGTTTGAAGCTATTGTGATCAGAGATATCTTAAACCGTTACTTGATATTCTGTGCAACTATTATTTGTAAGTAAAAGATCTATTCAAGAGGTTGTTAATTTTGTATTTCTTGTAGGAGTTTTGATAATTTGGGTCATGCTATGTCTTCCATAGTATTGATGAGTCTCTGGTAATCCTTTGATTTTTTAAAGTAATCTTAGTTGAATTTAGACAAAGAGTATGTTAAAATCTACAAAATCAATTGCCTTGGACATAGCAGAAATCCATGAACAAGGTGTCGCATGTATTCGTCTATCCATTTTTGATATAACTTTATTTAAAAGGCCAAATACTCCCATATTTATTTAATTATGTTTGCCTTTTCTAAAGCCATATTGTTTTTCCGCAATTTTTTTTTTTTCAAGGATAGTATACAGGCTGTTATAAATGACCTGGGCCTAAATCACCAACTCTTAAAGCAGTATTACTTCAATATTACTTCCAGTGGGAAAGAGACGGAGCTATACAGGACGTATAGCTCCGTCTCTTTCCCACTGGAAGTAATATTAAAGTAATACTGCTTTAAGAGTTGGTGGTTAGGCCCCTGGAATTAACGCTACAGGTCTATAATTCTTAGGATTTTGTCTATTATCTTTCTTATAGAGTGGTTTTATTACAGGTATCTTTAATTCTTTAGGGTATGTACCATTTTCTATGCATCAATTTACAATTAAACTAAGAACAGGAGATATTTCAACGGCTACACTTTTTATAAATTTAGTACTAATCTCGTTATTAAATAGCCTGTACTATTGGTGTTTTTTAAGGTTCTAATAAGTTTGTAAATATCGACCAGGATTGTCGCAGACATAAACAAGGAATTAGCTGTGTTAGAAATAAGTGATAAGTCAGAATGTTAACTATTATTTAGCGGTTGAACTAAATCAATGTAACAATTATTGAACGCTTCTGCAATTTTTAGTGAATCTGTTATCTCTTTGTTATTGATAAGTATTTTAGAAATATTTTATTTCGGACAGTTTCGTTTATTTTTATTTATTATTTGCCAGGTAGCTTTCATTTTATTTTTTGAGTTTTTAATATAAAAGTTATTTTTTGATTTTTGTGTGAGACAGATGATTTTTTTTGAGCCGATTAGTGTAGGTACGTCTTTAGTTTTTCTTTGTTTCGCTGAGTTTTATGTTTTCTTAATTGACATAACGTAATTCGCTTGCGTTTACAACACAAATTAATACCTTTTGTTACCTAGTTTAGTTTCTTTCTAATAGGTATTTTAATTTCAAAGGGAAACATAAATCATACACAAGTTTAAATAAATGATTAAACTTATTTAAGTCTTCTAAGGGTCCCAACATTCATACACATTATTAAAGGTAATGCTAAGTTTAGCATTTTTAAATTTGTTTATATTTTTCATGCTAATAATTCTCTTTAGTGCGTACCAATGAGTAATTGTACATTTTTTTTTTTGCTTGAAATTTCGCGATTTGTGCTGTATGATCAGATAACGCTAACTCTAATATCTCACTTTTACTTCCCCTAACACTATGTATAACATTATCAATGTATGTACCACTAATTATTCGAGTAGGTTGTTTAATACTCAATTTTAATTGTACATTGTTCAGTAACAGATTTTCAAATAGTGATATACCTAATGTGTTTTTTTTTAAGTATTTATGTTAAAATCACCACATTTCACATTTTTTTTATTATTATTGGTGCACACTTTTTGTAGCATATCTTCGAAATTATAGGAAAATGTGGTTGTATGCCATTATTTGGTGATCCATAAGTAGTTTATGCAAAGGTCATATAAAAGGGGTTATTAAATCACGAGTTTGGGTTTATCACACGAGTGTTTTAATACCTACCTAATTATATGCCTTTGCATACACTATTTTATCTTTACTCTTATATGTAGTTGAAATAAAACAAAACTAGAAAAATTAGTTGTGTTTATTCCAAACTCACAGTCACAGAAATAATATGTGGAATGGCGGGAAATTTAAATTCTCATTGCGCATGACTGCGCAGCGCGCACATCCATACACAATGAAACTATTTTACTTCATGTCAATGAGCCCATACGCGCCAGTAAATTAAAAAGTAAAAGTGTGCTATGAAAATTAAAAAGTTATTTTATGATGCAGATGTTTAAAAATCGAACGAAAATGTTGCACTGTTGGTAATTGTTATTTTTTTTTAATTTTACATATATGTACGAAAAAAAGTACGCGTTTAAACAATAGTTTTGAATTATTATTTGGTACATTATGTTGTGATAATACGAGTATAATAATATTATGATATTTAGCTTGTGTTCTATTATTTCAATTCCACAGCATTCGATATAGTTGGATAGCAGTATTCTATAGTTTTAAATCTGTGTTTGTCACAATGTCACAATCAGGGAGAACCGCGATTAGAAACATGAGCACATAAATTATTTTCTTAGCAATGAAGGTAGGACTGAACCTCAATTGCAAAGACTACAATAGCATACTGGCTATAGACAGGCAACTCTACCTTATTTTTGAATACCAGGAAGTGGTCGAACTCAGCGCCATCTAGTTTTTAGTTAAGGGAACTAATTTATATAAGTAAATATTGTATAGGTTGGTAGGTGTATAGCTGCTGTCTGATCCTTTATGATATTAGGTAGAGAGATGAGTATATCCGCTATATACTACAAACATACGTACTACATAAAGGAAAAAAAACCACATAATTAAATATTAAACCATTTTATTTAGAAAAACATCACACATTTTACAATAAAATTTTAACTTCGCCTTTTTCGTCCCTTATGATTAAGGCAGTGCCGATAAACCTTTTCTTTCATTGAATCGTTAATATTCCAAAAGGTTATTTGGCCAGTGAGAACATTATTGATATCTTTGCACCAGTTGTTTACAACAACAACACACACAACACAACACGAACGTACGAACGAATTGTAACGCGGCTCAACAACATGGAGAAACGAAAGCTCAACTCAACCTGCAGATGCACTAGCAAAACAACAAAAACTCTATTGCAAAAAGAAAATAAATGCGCACGAGTAGTTACACTCTCACGCAGCCATTTGCAATTTAAGTGTGGCCATTCAAAAACAAACTTTTGCACGTTTAAATACCAAAATATAACTTCTTCACTATTAAAGCTCATAATAAAAACCTAATTATGTACTAATTCATATATTCTATTATTTTTATATAAGAAGATCATGAAATTATATTATTTTTCTTAATTAATGTTATAAAGTTACCCCTAGAAAAAAAAATAAAATAACCGTAGCAACACCGCAATTTGTTTCCCTTAACTAAGAACTAGATGGCGCTGTTTTCAATAAAAAAATGGAATTTTAATTTTGTTCTAAGTTGCCATAGCATGCTCAATTGCTAAGAAAATAATAACCAAGATTCAAAAATGTAGGCTATCTATGTGCACTACTGTAGATCTACGGAACAGCAAAAACAGTAGGATTGCGATAAGTTTTTGTTATGAAAACTAATGAAATAACTCTCACACAATACCTATCACAATAACTAGAAATCTAATCGTTACTAACCACTTACGCTTTTAATTTTATTGTTTTATATGGTCTGTGTTTGGATCAAACAGTAATAAACATTGTTGAAATATCTTACCAGCCAGGTATTTTTCCTTTTTGTCTTTTCATTGATATTCCTGAATTAGTGATTTTTTTAACGATAACTTTAAAACGTGAAACCTTTTGAATTTGAAGACACATTTTAAAATCTTATTTTTGTGGATATGAACATTTAATTTTAATACATTTGACATTACCGTGAATAATTGATTTGACATTACTGACTTTTTATTTTCAATTTAATTTACTACCAATTGTTAATAGACTTCAAAAAAAGGAGGAGGTTCTCAATGCGATTGTTTGTATTTGTTACCTCATATCTCCGTTATTTATGAACTGATTTGAGAAATTATTATTATAAGTAAAAGGACATCTTTCTCAATTGGTCCCAATTGATTTTATCAAAATCGGTGCAGTTTGGTTTTTAAATCCAAGTATCTGGAAAAAATATCTATATATTAAAATCATCCATGTACCTATACGAAATTGCGTATTTTTGTTTTCCTGTGACTTTCCAGTCTTATCTTACTTTGTTCCGTTATAATTTTGTAACGTTTGTACTTATTTTGAAATAAAGCCACTATTATATTAAATTGCTGTGCCCGACAGGGTCCATTTGAGCTATAAAACTATACATAATTAAAATTTGAAAGTGTCAATTCGCCAAATTGACTATATAGAACTCAGACAATATTATGTTGAGACAATGTATTATTTCATTATACAGACTTATGTCTACCTCAATGCTACTTTTAATTGTTTCTAATTAAATCGATATTGTACCAACTAATTGGATTTCTGAACGAAAGGGTATTCAGCGCACAAATCTAATTACTTTGTGGTTTCACTTCATATTCTATTTTCAATTCTGGCAACAATATTAATAAGACTCAGAGGGTACTGCGAGAAACTGTGGGAACATAGGCCTCCCCCAAGTGTTGCCACAACAACCGGTCCTGTGCGTCTCGCATCCATCGGCTACCCACTACCCTCACCAGGTCATCGGTCCACCTTGTGGGAGGCCTTCCAATGCTGCGTCTTCCGGTACGCGGTCGCCACTCCAGAACTTTTCGGCCCCATCGACCATCTGTTCCGCGAGCAATGTGCCCTGCCCACTGCCACTTCAATTTGGTGATCCTTCGGGCTATGTCGGTAACCTTGGTTCTCTTGCGGATATCGTCATTCCTGACTTGATCACGCAAGGAAACTCCAAGCATTGCCTCCATTGCCCTTTGGGTGACTTTAAGCCTTCTGATGAGGCCCTTTGTGAGTAGTAGTAGAATAGATTATGTAAATGTAATGGCACTTAATAAAACAATTGATAAATGAACCAAAGTCCCAGTAAGAAGCATGCAAACAAGTTTACAAGCAAACATGCAGCATGCAAGCAAGTATGCAAGATGCAAGCAGACATGCAACATGCAGCAAGCATTGTTTCCGTCAAAATATACTAGCTTTATATAAATTATTTTTGCTTACCTACCAAAACGGAGAAATGCTCACTAAATATCGTTTTACTGAAACAGTAACATTAATACCCAAAATTACAGTTTAAAATGATTTATTGCAATGTTACTACTATAACCAGTAGAACTTAGGATGCTAGAGCGAGCGAAGCGAGCTCTGGACTTAGGGCACCCCGACTCGGACAGGTTAGGTTAGAAGGGGATGGCGGGGTCTCGAGCGAGCGAAGCGAGCGAACTCGGACCCCGCCATACCCTTTGTGGTTATTAATTTTTAAATCCTTGAGCCCCGAAGCGGGGCTCCGACTACGCCTTTTGGGCAACTTGTGAGTTGTGGTGTGTTGGTGAGCATTTATCCATTCTGGTAGCTATTTAGAATGTATTTGTAGTTAAATAGCAGAATTTCTGATAGGCATTTGAACACTACATGAAACACAATTTGATGAGCATTTATCCATTCTGGCAGCTATTTCGAATTTATTTGAAGTAAAATAGCAGAATTTCTGGTAGGCGTTTAAACACAAGCCTTAATTTAATATTGAAAATGCTACCAAGTACTAAGTAACCGGCTATATTTTGTGACCAAATAATATTCCGTAAAATGTTGTTTCGGTGTGGTGAAAATATGGCAAGTAAATCATTTGGCAAATAAAAAAAGTTCAAAAGAGGCTTCGGCCAATAGCAAAAAGTTACTTTGTAAATCGGCGAAATATAATTCGGTAAAATAATACCTATGACACTCATGTGTCACAGGTATTGTTTTACCAAACTATATTTTGACATATTTTTAGATCATTGAAGTATCATTACTTCAATGATCTAAAAATATGTCAGATAATAAATACCTATTGCAAAAAAGACGTTGGTTAATTTATAGTTTTCGGGAAAATGAAATACAAACAAAAAACAATCGGAAAAGTGATCGGTTCCCAGCCGGAGCAGACAACATGTTCTGGTGTCTTGCCCACCTCAAAAAATAAAATGGCTGCTGCTGTCATAACAGTGATCTGTTATGACGTGACAGCAGCAGCGAACAGTTCTATTCCCCACAATACAGCTGCAGTATGAAAGCATGTCCTCTAAAAGATTACGTGTAGCTTCACCTTTATATAATACAAAAATAAATACTCAAACAACAATAAGGTCTTGAAAATTGCAAACAATTTAAATTACGAAACACTGTAAGCTCGTTTTTGTATATACTTGAATACTCAAAAATAGTCTCATTGTTACTCGTAATGAATAAATTATTATTTTTATAATAATATCCCACGTTTGCTTTGGTTCAGATGGGTGTAACCGCTAACGTAACCATGTTACCGCTGTGGGACGCCCGCGCAGTGGCACTTTTATATGGAGCCACGCGATTTTCTCCGAATCTAATGTATTCAAGTAAATCAAACAAAGACGTGAAACGAAAATAACTACATTTTGAAAGGTCAAAAGAGTCACCGCGGCCCTGGAACGCAAAGGGCATAAGGAGGAACACGGATGGGTTTTAGTCAGTAAGAGTCTGACACTCCCTCTTGGAGCGGACCCCACCACTTAGAGCAGAAGAAGTTATTTGATGATTCCCCATCCATAAAAAAGGCTGCTCTATTGCCATCAACCGGGCACAATTCAGACTCATGGCTGCTAGTGAGAAAAAATTGAGATGAAAACCATATAACATTTAGTGTTACCCGGACATTCCCGGGTAACGAATTTTGAGTCGGAAATTATTAAAAATACACAAGACTACTAAAAATACTACTGCCCAAACGCAAGTACCTCACAGAAACACAAACCATTTTCTTTCAGTCTCCATAGAGTAGCAAATTAGCTACCTACATCAAATTACTGTCAAGAAAAAAAAAAAGTCATGGAACACCTTTCTGAATTGTTTCGTTCATTACCGTAACACTTAACCTTGAGTATAATCGTGATTCCATTATAAAAACGAATGTAACCTTTTTATTTGCGACATTTTAACGGCAACCCGCCTTGAGCGGGTGATCCTTGGTCTTGGGAGATATGATAGGCCCCGCAGGGAAACAACTTTGACAAGGCAAGTCTTTGTTCCGTTCATCCAAAATGGAAATATCATTATTACTGCCCGTTTAAAACCACCAGGATTGGTCTTCAAGGTTTTAAGTTACCGATGTAGGCAACAAAATACTTATTAATATCATTTTAAGCGCTGCACATGGTGTCAGAGCATTTAAAAAATCATAGCTTGTTCTTTTAACGGTAAAGAAACAAGAGACAAGGGTCAGTCGACAACTCAAAGTAATATTAAAGAAACAAGCTGACTAATAGCACTTATTATACTTGTGTCTTCTGTGACTTTTTAAAACCCCAAAGGACTCTTGAAACAATTATTAAGAAATAGTACAAAAAAAAATCTTCAATATGAGGGGTTCCGTAAAAGTGTGAGAACACATCCGAATGTGGTATTTTTTAGAAATTTCTGGAGTTGGCTCGACTATAGGAAGGATGAGGACACTTAGCTAGCATTATCGTTTTTTCAAACTGTCGGGAGTGCACTGTCAGATAGATTGTCTGATGCCTCTTGCAGAAGTTGTTTGCATGTGGAAACACGGTCTATGGGATTGATTCCTATTAATTGAAATCACTTAAAATTATTAAAAAGCTCGCCTGAGGCCTTTGGCCGCCTCAAAATTCTATCTCTTTTTAACCGACTTCAAAAAAGGAGCAGGTTCTTAATTCGGTTGATTTTTTTATTTGGTACTTTTTTTTTAAATCCTATTTTAAATTCGCGTTTTGCTAGACTGCGTACTATAATAGGGTTTACTACAGCATGCAACCTTCACAGTTATCTCAATAAACATAAATGTGGTGGTTGTGCTAATTCCGTTGGTTTCGTGGACGCAAGAACGACTGCTGAACTACCTACATTCCAACGTCGGGCAAAAAGTGTTACTGGGGTTTTCCATCTGGAATTTCTCGGAAGCAGCCTGAAGTTCTTTCGTGCCTCGGAAAGTACGGAAAGCCCTTGGTTCTGCGCCTGATCTCTCCCCGGACGTGCTGGATTGCCGTGTCATTGAACCATAAATAGAGAAAAGGAAGAGAATGCATCAGTGTTTGCGCACATACATACTTGTGGACTATAATATCACCTGTGTCCTGTTTACGTTGTGACCGAAATTCGTTCGGGAGGGTTAATATTTTTGTGTTTTTCTGGAGAAATTTTTGCGAAAGCTCCTTCGCAAAAATCTCTGCTATAAATAACGACCGTTGTTTTCAACTGTTTTCTAGGGGTTAACTCAAATATGTACATTGTCAATCAAACTTCAATCTAGATTTTTTTGTTGTTTTTCAAAACTTAATAACTGATGAAGCGGTTGAAAGATTGATTGAAATGTTTTTTTTTCAATCGCTGAAAGTGATTTCCGTTCGGCTTGACTGAAGTTTACATTACACACATACAAACTTATACTTATACAAAGATTTAATTTATGATTTGAATTAAATTTTCAGCTACATGATAATTGACAAATGTTTGCACTGTCTGGACCAGGTCCACTCAAATCTGTGTGGTACTTTCCTTAAAAAACCACCTCAGACATCAACCTACATGGTTCTCATTATGATTTGACCTGTACAATTGTATGGACTTCAAAAGAGACTTTGACCTCTGAGTTTGTTTCGGTGTTTCTTCTCATTGTAGTCAGCTAGGAAACACCGGCCTCATCTAATTTAAAAACGACCAAAAAGATTGACGTGTAAAAGTGTTAGTTACAACCTACTTACAAAATAAATATCATTTAATTATTATGTAATTGATAGAGTAGGTAGCTTAACATAACATCAATCAATAGTGATTAGCCTAGCCTAAGCTTTTCTTGACAATGCTGGGGTCGGCTTCTAATTTAACCGAATGCAGCTGAACACCAGTATTTTACGTGGAGCGGCTGCCTACTAGAACTCCACAACCCATTATTGTGGATTGTGGAGGTAACCATTAGGTACAGTACTCCATTCGTGTAACTACACAATAATGTTTTTTCTTTAATAAAAGTGGTCGCAGTTATTTATTACTCATAACATCAGCTATCTGCCAGTGAAATTCCTCTCAAAATTGGTCTAGCTGCTTAGGAGTTTAGGCAGAATAGACGGACAGACAGTAAGCAACGTTATGCATTTAGTAAAAAGATGTTATTTTGACATCACAAACAGACAGACACTTCAATTAATTTTTCGTATTTGTAATAGATTCAAGGTAGATAATAACGAATATATTATTGTATCTACAAACTTACAACGTTTTATTTTCAGACCATATGACCTCGATATAATACTATCAAACACCACTGACAAAATTTTTCTAGGTAAATGACTAATATTCAATTATTTTTATGCCTGTTCGCCCAGAAAGAGATGGCGAGAAGGACGCGTACCGTGAGGGCTGGTAGAAGATAAAGCGTGAAAAGAATTCCTAGAAGTACTTGGTGCTTCCAGGAATTCTTGAACTAACATAAATGATTTAAAAGAGTGTCCGTGGAGTTTCTTGCACGTTCTTCTTCATAGAGATCAATATGCTTTGTAACGTGCAAATAGCTTCATCTCTTTGACTGACTGACCTTTAAAATTCAAAAGTGCCTGTAAATGGGTTTAATTGAAACAAGTAATTTGAGTTTGAGCTTGAACGTTTGCCAGTCAGAGCCAGGTAGCAGACTGCATAAATAAATAAATAGAACTACTCGTAAGTATTATGTTAATGAAAAAAAATGAGGATTGAAAAAATGTCATCTATTTGATATCACAAAAATAAATGAAGCCTAAAAAGTGATTCCATGTTTGAATGTCGGTTTCTCAAACAAATATGCAAATAAGGTATTTATTTCGTAACACCAACAGTTCCTTTAAACTTTAAATAAAATGCTAATATAAGTCATGTTTAAAAGTTTTCAGTCGACGGCTTTCATAGAAAAGTTCTTTTTTTAGCAGCGCTTTTTTCTCAAAAAAATACAATCAATAGAAATAAGTTTAAGAAAAGTTTTGTTTTAATATTTTTACTCTTCTTTGTAAATGCTTACTTCTGTGTTTTTTAATCTTCGCTAGTGATTATAAGCACGAAAAAGTTTTGATCCAATTTTTTTCTGAAAAATTACGAGCATATAAAAATTATTTTACACATCATGCACGATCGATTGTTTAAAGTATAGTTAAAAAAATATATATTTACTATCACTTACCAGAACTTTGAAATTCACTGAAACAAAACACTACACAACAGTATAAATTCACTTATTTTCCAATAAACAAAAACAATCAAAACGATTTTAAATTGTCACTTTCAACTCAACAGTTGGTAGTTAGACTTTCGAATTTCCCGCTCAACTATATTTTTTAATAGCGCCAAGGCAACCGTTCGATTCAGCCGGCGATAGCGAACTGCCGAGAGCGATACGGGCATAAGGCTCTTGATACACGGGTGCAAAAATCTGAGGTGTTTGAATTATGTTGTGTGAATAATAATTTATGGTATGGTTACCTAGAGTGAAGAATAAATGCGTTTATTGTCACTTTTCAGAATTATTTTTTGGAACGTATTCTTTTGTTCGAGTTTAGAGTGTTAGCACGTGATAGAAAGTAAATAAGCTTACATTCCAGAGCCACGAATTTATGGTATTTTTCCAAATTTTCTACGGCTTGGCTTCAAGATGATCTTGAAATTTGATACTTATTAGAATATTGTTTGATGAACACTGGACGTAACGTTCATCAAAAAATGTTGTAAATGAAGTACACGTTCTTTAGCAGATAGAATGTAAACGAGTAATATTTTTATTTTAGTTTTTTGGTTCACTATCTACTCACGGGTTTTTTTATTTCTCTAATCTATTATATAAAAATGAAAAATAATTAAGTATTAATAATGTTTAATGAATGCTCATTTACTATGATAAGGGCATGCGAATGATAATATTGCAATGCTCGTAAAAGGCTGCTGAGTCATAAGTACCTACTAACATAACATAACATCAACATTGTACACTTAGTTCGCAATAATCGTTTTTGACTTTGACTTTGACTTTGAATCCTTATTTCCTTTGGTCATGCTTATGATTATGAACGACTTTATTGATTTCATTCATCTTTTTGCATTTGATAGCCCAGTTCTTGAAGAAGATTTTTGGGTGATTAACACCACGCTACGACCATTAGAAGCCGAGCAGCGGCAGCGGGTAAAACTGCAGAGTACAGCTAGTATAAAATAACTCTCAGAATCACCTGAGGATAAATCAATGAAACAGATTTTTGAAGCCCATGGGATCTTTTGTTGTTTGATTCCAAAATTCACCGTAAAATTATATTTTTCTCTAAAACACCATATTGATAAGTCTTCAGGACTGCCACAAACTTTAACGCCCCTCTTTGTTTTAAGCATGGGAAATCATCGAATGACTCCTTCCGCTCTGGGCGGAGCGGGAAGGAGTGTCAGACTAAAACCCATCCGTAGGTATTACAAACCAATACCGCAACCCTGGCAGATTTCCCCAACCCTGGCAATAAGCTTACCTCACGAGACAATATTCACGCCACTTGTGCACTATAAAATTAACCTTATTTCGAAAAAAATAAGGTAACCTATATTTTGTATTGAGCAAATGACGCGAATATTTGGCCAAATGCGCTAAGTATTAAGTCAGTATTACGTGTACCTATTTTACTAAGGGTGACTGCCTACCTGGCCCCCAAAACCCAGTACCCAGTTACTGATAACACGATACCCCTTGGCAAGAAAGACTAGAATTAGATTTTTTCTGACTACTACAATAACTGTCAAAAATCTTAAAATGTCAACACAAATTGAAGCGGCTTTCAATGAAAAACCATTAATTTTTAAATTCAAAAAGGTTTTGTTATTTTAATCATACTTTTTGGTGAGCAGATGATATGTCAATTTAAAAGTTTCTTCGGATATTAAAATCTATTCCCACATTATTTTCTAAAGATTTAAATTTCAATCGAGGATAGAAAATTTGATTTGAATAGAATAAATCAATACAACTGAAGAAAACGTGCTTAGATTGTGGCTGCATCTTAGTCATGTTAAGGGTTCCGTACTACCAAATGATATAATTAAACCTCGTTAGTCTGTTTTTCTGTATGTTGCAGTTAATGACCGAATCTATCACACCGATTGAGTTGATTAAAAATGAATTTCTGTGAACCAAACACGGTCAAATAACGTTATTCAAAACTCTTCCGTTATTGCCTGAGTGATGGACAGACAACGCACAACCGACACTACTGGTCTAAGAAGAACGATTATTTGAGGTTATTGAACCGATTTTGATGAAATTTCAACCAACCTTCGACACCAAAGTAGAATTTTTCAAGTACAACACTAGGTAACACTGATCTTATTCTAAAGTTAGGCTCGTCATAATAATTTCAGGTTTATGATTATATCATACAATAAGTATTATTAGTACTGATAGACTTGAGCATTCACTTTCGACGGAACATTGAGCATTTGCCGTTATTACATTTGTTTAAATGAACACAAACACAGGCGAGCATAGGGCCAAACATTGCTACGAACATTTACACGATCATTCTAGCGAACGCTTTAGCTCGTCAAAAACCAATGAACCACGAAGATGTCAAACAACCAATGACAAAATTGCTCGGCTCGGGAAAAAGCTCGAAGCAAATAACGCTAGCGCGTCTTATGGTGTACAATATGGATTATTTATATTTTTTCCGTTCTATGATGGTTCAGTGCTCTGTGGTTGTCACGTCATGAATGGACGCACAGTGCGTCAAATTATGATTGATTGGATCCATTGCGTTCCAACGTCATTTACTGTGTGACCTTGAAAGACGATCGATAGCCATTCAATTACGATTATTTATAACGAGCACTTTGTCCGCGACTTCGTTCGCGAGGATTTAGTAGGTACTCCACAAACTTTTACGGCCCCCTTTTTTAACTTAATTTATGAACCTATTTGAAAATTTATTCTGCAATGTCAAAGGTTGGTCCCATTGAAATTTCATCAAAATCGGTTCAGTAGTTTGGTTTTTAAATCAAAATAGCTGGAAAAAATATGTTATCTAAGTAAACGAAATTGTATATTTTGCTTTCCTGTGACTTTCCAGTGGTGTTGTTAGGTGTACCTACTTACCACTAAAAAGTGAAAAATGAAAAAACATTTTTACAAAAAAAAACAACCGACTTCCAAATAAAAAAAACACAACAAAGTACAAAATAATTTAAATTTCGGATGTCACTGTTAAATTACGAAGACACAACCACGAACTTCTGAAATCAAAGTTATTTTGAACTTTGTAGTGATTTTTTTAGGTTATAAAGATCAAAATGACAGTCGCGTTAGCTAATTACACTGCCACGCACCACGCTATACAGGATATCGAACCCAACCCGGTTTAGAAACGGTTAAGCCAATGGTATCGTTACGCACTAAAGTTCTCAATATTTAATTTACCGCCGACAAACCGGTGTGTCGTATTGAAAATGTCATTTTTTTTTATTTTTATTATTGATGGGTTTGCTCTTGACTCTAGTCAATGTCAGATATGACAGAGACAAAGTCTACGATGGAGCGAGCTTACCCAGAAGGAGCCTGTTCACTCTAACTTTAAAGAGATTAGGGCTGTAAGCTTTTGGAAACACAGACGCAGGCAGAGAGTTCCACTCCTTTGCTGTGCGCATTATAAAAGACGTTTGGAAACGCTTAGTGCGAATTGGTGGAATAGCTACAAGGTAGGGATGGTAGGATGCAGTGCGTCTGGATGTCCGATGGTAGAAGGGGGCCGGTGGGATGAGGTCGTGGAGTTCTTGGGCACACTCACCGAAGTACAATCTGTAGAAGACCGATAAGCAGGCAACCTTACGGCGATGAGCCAAGCTATGTAGCTTGGCATCCACCAGTTTTGCGTCACCGATGAGCCTCTTAGCTCTGCGTTCCACCGAGTCAAGCGCGGCAGGCTGATACTTAGGTGAGCCATCCCAAAGGTGGCTACAATACTCCATGCAGGTTCGGACTTGTGCTTTGTAAAGGGTTAAAAGCTGTCCAGGCCTGAAGTATCGCTTCACCCTATTTAGGATTCCCAGCTTTTTGGCCGCAATTTGGGCTTTGTACTCGATGGTAAAGCGTCATAAAGCGCCGACGACACACCGCACCGGTATATCGCTCGATTTACGCGTTTTGAAACTCAATTATAACTATAACAAGGTATTTTATATATGTCGCAGTCAATAAGCTAAATCCGCCGTTTAATTGGTAGCCTAGCCTTTTCATTTAAATGCGCCGTTTTATCAGCGACCTAAATGACATCTTTTGTTCAATATCGTTAAACGGCGGATTTCAATGAAAAGGCTAGGCTTTTAATAAAACGGCGGATTAAGCTAGTTGGCTGCGACATAATTACTATATATTATATAAAAATGCGGGCGGAGCTTGACTGTTGTTCTGTGTTTCGCGAGCGCGATGCATTTATCTGACCACTGAAAAAAAAAATACATGTAGCAAAATATAGTGATTAATGTGACGACATTTGCTTAACATTCACTTAATTTAAAAAAAAAAGGTACAATTTAACCCATTTTTGCTATGACTGTACCTATGAGAGTGCGTCTGAGCCTAATGCAAACCGATTCATAATTTTTCGTGTTGTTTACTCACCGTGTAGAATATTTTGGGAATAATAACAGCGGCTGGTATTTACGTCCTACTTCGACGTGTTGTTTTCAAAAATTCAAAGGTGACGAACATGACTAACGGGCTCATGAACTTACCTTTCGTTCAAGCGTTTTTGCTATACCTATATTATTGAAGCAATTCATATAAAATTCGCAGTGCTTGGATATGGCAACTGGGCTAATCACAGTCGAAAACGTCCCTTTATGTCTAGGGTAAAACCGGGATAGATGCCACACTTTTTGAAATAATTTTATGTTTCCCAGTACAAAAATCAAAATATTTTATATGCAAAACTGGCAAGTAGGTACTTTGGTTTTTTTATCTACTTCATGAAAAGTAAAAAACATTATCTTTTATATTTCCAGAGTATTACTGATTTTGCGGACCTCTACCTTTTGGGACATCTATCCCATTTATGGGATAGTTGCCTACTCCATATAAATCACGTTTAAGATAGACGACCCGCTAAGAAACAGGGCTATCTATCCCGAAAAAACTTTGATCGCACTTTTCCTTCATGGGAAGGTAAAGTGTGATCAAAGTTTTTAGCACATGAAACACGGTCCACTTAGTAGTAGTTGGAAAGTCTCTCGGTAGATAAATAATTCGCGAAACTAGAGAAATTGCAATTGGGGCACCTATACCACTGGGGCATCTATCTCGGCTTTACCCTATTGACCTTTGCCAAGGTTGCGAATTTGTTCGAAAGAGTTACCGCGGCCCTGGAACGCAAAGGGCATTAGGAGGAACACGGAATGGTTTTAGTCAGTAAGAGCCTGACACTCCCTTCCGCTCCACCCAGAGCGGATGGAGTCATTTCATGATTTCTCATGCTTAAAAAAAATAACCAAAATTAAATATTCGGTAACAATCTCACCATGATGACATAAGTGCATTGAGCTGACAATTCTTAGCAACAATTGGAATGACAGCTCACTTCAAGGTGATTTTTTTTTATGGATTTTTAGGGATATAGGATCACTCTCTTGTCTGTCTGTCCGTCTCTCCGTGTGTCACCACTGATTTTCTCAGGAACGGGTGGACATATTAAGTTGAAATTTACATATACTTTGTAGTGTTTTTTTCTAAGTCGGTTTTTTTTTTGTGAAAAAGTTTTTTATTATTCACTTTTTAGTGGTACCTCACACCTAACATCACCACTGGAAAGTCACAGGAAAGCAAAAATTCGCAATTTATACGAAATTGAGTATTTTTACACATAGATGATTTTTCTACATATTAATTCCAGCTATTTGTAGTGTTTTTTGTTTCGAAGTCGGTTGTATATTTAACCGACTTCAAAAAAAGGAGGAGTTTCTCAATTCGACTGTCCACTTTCAAAATTATAGTTATTTTATACTTTGTAGTGTTTTTTGTTTCAATGTCGGTTGTATTTTTTTGTAAAAAAGTTTTGTAGTTATATCCGGTTTTATCAACCAAAAAAGTATCGTTTATATTATATTTTTTTTTTTTAATTATTATTCTCAAAGACAGTTACAGTTATCTTCACAATTTTGCTCATATGACATTGGTATTCATGGATAAGGAATAAATTATCTACACGAGCAAAAGATTTCATTGTGATATTATTATTATCTACTTATACCTAGATAGTAAGATATTATTGGGCATTCTACCCTTCTTTCCATTCCATCGGCTCACTCCGTTCGCCTCGTCACTATCGGTGGTGTATGAATGCCCAATAATATTTGTCAGTGGTTTGGGCGCTACTCCACTTTTTCAATCTAGTTTGTTTGCTAATGGAACGGAAAATAGTCTAGAATGCCTAGTAACATAAATCTCGTTTGGTTGCAATTGGGTCGATCCCTGCAAACCTGCCGTTAAATTCTTTTAACAGGGAAGGGGAATAACTTAATAATAATTGTTAGCAGTAATTTAACGCTACATTCGATTCTTACTTTTGTAATGAGAAGTTTGAATTTTGTATCACGATAATAAATACATTTAACTAAGTTTACTACAATGCATGACTCAGTGAAATGTGATTTGAAGACATTTGTAAACTTATTCTCAATTCTAGCGGCAGAATATTTTTATTCGAGATTTGCAAACTGGTCAGAAAAATATAGATAACGGTTCATCCAAATACCAGGATATATAATACAGCCCAAACAGATAATTTGTTCCACCGACAGATGCAAGATTCGGTCAAAGCTAATTTAGAAAACACTTACTAATCTTATATTCAAGTACAGCCGTGGTGAGGTTGCTCGTACATACATTTGTTCGAGTTAGCGATAATCCCACTAATATTATAAATGTGAAAGTTTGTGTAACAATCAGGCAAAAACGGCTGAAGGGATTGAAATAACAAAACTAATAAGGACAGGAAAAGAAAATGACTCGACAGTTATGAAATTCTCAACACTAATCGCTTCCTACTTTTATAGTTGTGTAAAATTGCATCAAATTTATTTCCAAAAGATTTCCAAATTTTATATTTAGCGATGGGAAACAGTTTGATCAAATCATTTGTGGAATACTTTTTATGAATTGATGTGTATAGTTTCATTTACAGTTCGTGTAAAATAACTTTGCCCCTCTGAAGTTAGCCATTTGCAAAGATCGCGCAGGTGCGCTCACGTAGACGGGAGCAAGCGGGACGCAAGCATGCATCGTAAACGAGCGACTGAGACATAAAATCGCGCCGCCATAATCCCCGCCCCCATATCTCTTGCGCATGCGCAGTTGCAGTTTGTTCGTAATTTTGACTACTAGGCAGCCACTCGTAGCCAACTTCAGAGGGGCACAATTATTTGACGCGAACATGTGTATTAAGGGCCATTTTCACCAAGGCAAACTGATCGCGATCAGCGTATAAACCACGTTTATGAGCTGTCAGTGTCACTATTTTTCTATGGAATATTGACGTTGACAGCTCTTGAACGCAGTTTAGATGTACTGATCGCGTTCAGTTTCATAGGTGAAATCCGCTCTTAGTGTGTATAAAATTATTTCTGGTCTTTCTTCTCACCCTTTCATTGATTTTATTACGGGCAAAGAAAGAAAACTTGTGATATTCAAATAAAGACAGACTCGAAACTATTCAGAATCTTAAATGTTTGTGTGTGTGTTATTGTGTTCAACATTTTTAGTAAATATTATTAGACCCCTAGTCTTTTTATTTACCCTTTGCCTCTCTGGTTGATTTTTTTTTAAATTTAATGTTAAGTAGGAATTATCAATATTGGTCGACATAGAGATTAGAGCTTCCAACTTGACCGTCTTCTTCGCTATGTTGTCCAACGTGGTAGCTTCCTCCGTTTGAACCTAATTAAGCTTAGGGCCCCCTTTCGCCGCTTTACAAATGATCATTGAGATCACACACTGGTTCTGCTAATATTACAACTTGTTCCTCTGGAATTAAAGCAGAACTAGATATCGGAATGAACACACCCGCTTCTATGTCTTCTTCCATTATGTCCTCTTCTGTCTGTTCCTCAGGTTCCACCAGGCTTAGGCTGCATTCCATCGGTTCGTGGCTCGGGTAGCTCTCCCCGCAGCTCTTTTCACTGTTACAGCTTTTTAACTTAAGTTTAATTGATGTAGCAAATACACTAACTATACTGTTACGGTAACCAGTATGATTTTAAACTTAAAGGAAATTGACCACCAACAGTATCACTTTAAAGAAGAAGAGTATGACCTTAAAAATATACGCATAAATTATAAAATATTTTTTTAGCCTCTCTTAGTTCATTTGGTAGAAATCGTATGTGTGGTTTAATATTTGTATTTAATTAGTCATTTATTGGATTTTATTGCATACTTTTTTAAATGGCGTATATTTGTCATAGCAATGTGGCCAATTTTAAAAACCTCCCCATAATCGGTTTTAACGGACAGACTACGAGTTTCAAAAATAATTTTAACTGTAACATTTTTCCTCCTTATTAATATTTCTATTAATTATGTTAATTATGAAAATAGTTTATTTTTAATTCACATCTTTAAATAGTATTACTTTACTAGTTGAATCTTTCTTGAGTTGACAAATCAGTTACGATCAGGGGTGATTTAGATTAGCTGTTGATAACATTATCACGGCCAATGTGAAAGATGAACTGTCAAAAGTGTCATCTACTGTCAATATTTTTCTAGCAAACTAGGGATGGGCAAGTGAAAAAAATATATCGATATTTATTGTATCGTTTAACATTTTTAAACACTATCGGTAAATTAATATCGAGTGAAAAATATCGATATATCAACATATCGTCAGTTTTGGCATGATTATTCGTACATAGAAAAAAATATTTAAAACAACTGTTTTTTTTTAATTTCTACATGTGCTTATTTTTAGTTTTCTTTCTTTTTTGTAATTGATTTGTTGGAAAAAAATCCGACAATTTATTGTTAATTACCTGTTAACTTCAGAGTCATATACGTCTCACACTGGATGGCATAATAGTATTATATAGTATTTTTGTGCCCGCAGCCAATAGTCTTACTGTTATTATAATGCATTTCATGTAGATTCTGGCGGGTTTTTTTTAAAGTTGACGATGCGCGAGGAGCCTGCATGCAAGGAGTACTTATCTTGTAACAATTAACTCGAAACCAGAGTTTAATTAAAAATATATAGAAATTGATACGATTCGATAATCTAAAATAAATGTCGATATATCGCGATTAAAAATATCGACGAAAAATATCGATAATTGGATGAAAAAATAACGATATTTAAAAAATATCGATATTTTTTGCTCATCCCTACTGTCAAAATGTCTATCAAACAAAGCATCTTGTCGGCACTCGGCAGCGAACTTTTGGTTTTATTTGATAGTAGTTGAGTTTGTTGTGCTAATAAGTGATAAGTCACTTATTAGCACAACAAAAAAAATTAAATAATACTAAAAAATAATAGTTCAGTAATAGTAGTAATAGTAGTATTAAATAATAGTTCGCAATGATAAGTCATTGCGAACTATTATTTAATCTGTGTCATTGCGTTGAGACCGTGTCCAGTCGAGTCTTCGGAAGCTCTTTTGAAGACCATTGTGATTGTACTGTGAAAATCGAACAGTAGGATGCTGTGCTCACGTTATGTTACCATTTTGCGGTATCTAAGTTGGGCTCAATTTAGGTCTGTTGATCCGCTGGCTCCGTTTTTAGACGACATGTTTTATGAATATGATAATATTGATCAATAAAACTATGCTCTATTCAAGCATTTTTTTATTTTTTACTTGCTTTATTTTATGTACAAACCTACACTTAGCATGCCCTACCTATGAAATATTATTTATTTGGGATCATTCATTGGTTTCTTGAAACTGTGCTCTTTAGTCTCAAATCTGAATTCAAATCACATTGTTGTAAAGAACTGTTTTTTTGGTGAAAAGTATGTTACAAAACTAACCTCAAAACTGAACAGAAAATCAAAAAACTACAAAAACCCCACAAAATAAATGGATAATTTTTATTTCCTTTGAAAGTACGACATCACCCCTCTTTTATATCCAATTTAATTATGCTATCATACAAAATGTTTTGATGCGCAACCACGGCCAGAAGAAAACTGAGCAATCTCTTTTGCTGATGAATAAAATACTAATCACAATGCAACAAGTACCTAATGATTTTCATCCAAAACAATACAATTGGTATAATACAATAAAATAACACAGACCTTTTTTGAATAATCATTTTCATGTAAACTACTTGAGTGTTGTGTGACGATATTAGACTACTTTTAACGCCGTACACAGCTAGTAACTTGCTCGAGATCCCTCCAATCGCTTCCGTATCAAAACGTCCTATTCTCAAAACGTCATATTACCAAAACCTAGGACGTTTTGCTAATAAAACGTTTTTTCTACTCCAATCCACCGGCAATTAACCTCCACGTCACGTGGATAATAAAATCCTTAATTCCTTCATTTTGACTGCTGATCTTCATCATATTATACGCTATCCATCTCGTTACGGATCATGTGGGAATTTAAGGGGTTTGCTAAATGAATAACTGCAGGAATACTCAGTGCAAGAAATAATTCGCATCTTAGTGTTAACTTCACATCATCAGCAAGTGACGTGTGAACAAAAAAGGACATGTACACCTTAGCAATTGCTCATTAAGTGAGTTGCTGCCATGCTGTGATGATCAGGCGCTCCAACAGTGACCCTATACCCCGCGCTCGTATATGTAGCTATCTTGCTACCGATAGTGCATGCGCCCATGTTTGAAATTTTTGGAGCCTGCATGACGGGCCTACATTATAATAATTATGATTACAATACGTCATAGACACGGTTCCTTACTAAGGTAGTGCAAAACTTTTAAAATACATTTCGTTATTTTAAACTTTTTGAAAGTGGACTGGCTATCGAAACAATAACAATAATATCGAATGACAAAATAAAGCCTTTTCCGAACACAATTCGAACTGTATTCCTAAAAATAGCTCAGATTTCAGTTTCGACAACCCTCCATAATTACAGTGCAGTTCGGATTTAACAACTGAAGAGGGATTTATTTCATGGCTTGTAGTTGCACGTGCAAAATAAAAGTTGCAAAACCATGGAATCATATTTTTACAGAGAAAATCAAAATAACAATTTCAAACTGACGGAAAAAAATAAATATTCAATTTTTCTTTCTTTCTTTTATTTATTGTCTCGGATCATGTTGGCAGAATTTTTGCCAGTACAATGGCGGGACATGGTTTGCGTGGAAACAAAATTTGTGTAAAAAGGGGTGCCATATTCTTGTGATTTCGTAACAAAAAATATTGGAGAATTTTCGTGAAATATTTTAACACACAGGTGGCTCTTTTGTCGTGACATCATATTTTTGCTCTTCTTTTAGATAAGCATTTATTGACGTCAACTACCTACTAAGCGTAAGCTCTGAAAAATGGATCTTTATTGTTTTTTTCAGGTTTTATCATTTTTTTTTAATTTTTTTTTTTATTTTTTTATTATTTTACAAGTTTTATTGGGTACTTCCCGATTTTATGTCACATTCCCAATTCGTCAACATGTGAAAAATATAATAAACAAATGAAGACAAGTGGCGTTTCGTCAAGATTTCGATCTTCATACATTCATTCCCGATTCGTCAACATTTGAGAATGCCTATTTTGGGATGCATAAAGGAGCCTCCTCGTATACCGCAATTTTTTTCATCAGACACTCAACTGAGCCTGCTGTGTTTCGTCGACACGTGGGAGTACCAGTGCCTCAAGGCTTCTTCTGAGCACGCTCGCTTCATCATGGACCTCATCTATCGCTTTCCATCAGGCGTGATCGAGGTCAAGAGCTACCCCATTCTTATTTAAATAATAAAAAAAAAATATTCATTCCCGTTTGGTCAAACTTTTGTTTGGAAAGTACAATCAGTAGTAAAAAGTAATCACACTGTTCATGTTATATCTACCTACTAACTTCCGCTCGCGGCATCGCTCGCGTTAAAAGTGCACTATGAAAGTATGGCAAAAGACAATCACCGGTTGGTGCAGAACTATTATAATTGTAGAAAAAAGAGATATCTTATGTAGGTATGACTAATTTTTAACTTTAACCAAGGGGAGCACTAAGGGAGGATTTCCCGAAATTCTTACGGGGAAGGGATAAAACGAGATTTGCGCGTACGAAGTCGCGGGCAAAAGCTAGTTTATACAATTTATATGGCTTTTGCCAGCGATTAATTTCGTATTGATTGAAATATTCAGAAAGTCTAATAAGTTTCCATCTTTTGATATATAAATATGTATAATCAAACCAAAGTTTTTCACTCACGCCCCGCCCCGATAATTGCGCCTTACCGAAAGCTAAAGGCAATGTAATTTTTGTAGCTTACGCTGCTACTAACTAAAACCCATCCATGCTCCTCCTAGTGCCTTCTGTTACAGGGCCACGGTACCTAACTCTTTCAAACAAAATCCGCAACCCTAGCAGACTCTGGCCCTTACGGGCCCCTACTCCTATGCTGACATCTCTTTGAGGCGCGCGTGGAACACAATGCGCCCGGCGACTCCCGACGCCCGGTGCGTCTCCGTATGTTGCGGCGGCTGGGGCGTGAGGGTTGTCTCTCCCTCACGCGGCCCGGCTCCTCCTTCACTAGCATTACCTACTGCTTCGTAGAAGGAGGTGACGGCTTCCCATGCCTCCTCGCTCCGGACCATGAATTGAACCAGGGCCGGACGCGAGAGGTCACCATTCTTTGTACCCTAAGCACAAAACACTTACGTAGGCACCTATGTTCCTTTCTTTAATAAATAATTCATTTAATTGTTTTGATAAATTACCCTGTAAGATTAATAATTAAAACACTTTATGTGATTCATTTCCGTCTATTCTGTCAACATAGCTCCGTGCAAACCGTAGGTGGTTTGAGCAAGAAGTGACCAGTCATTAAAGTTTGTTTGTATAGATTAACAGCTCATTTCATGTTCACCTACACGGTGAAATATTTATAGAAGTGCACTGCAGTTAAACAAAATCGGTGAAAAAACAACATTTAAAAATAAGTATAGTAAAGGCATTCAGCCTTTGGGTAGGTTCATAGGAGCAAAACTGCCCGTGGCAGACCGAGAGACACAGGAACACAAGTAATCCAATAAGGGTTTCGTTTTCCCATACGGTCTTTCGTCAACATCATCATCATCATCATCATCATCATCATGATATCACCCGAAAGATGTCCACTGCTGGATATAGGCCTCCCCCAAGTGTCACCACAACAACCGGTCCTGTGCGTCTCGCATTCATCGGCTACCTGCGACCCTCACCAGGTCGTCGGTCCAGCTTGTGGGAGGCCTTCCAACGCTGCGTCTTCCGGTACGTGGTCGCTACTCCAGAACTTTTTGGCCCCATCGACCATCTGTTCTGCGACCAATGTTGCTCACTGCCTCTTCAATTTGGCGATCTTTCGGGCTGTCGGTAACCTTGGTTCTCTTGCGGATAACGTCATTTCTGATTCGATCACGCAAGGAAACTCCGAGCATTGCCCTCTCCATTGCCCTTTGGGTGACTTTAAGCCTTCTGATGAGGCCCATTGTCACGGTCTTTCGTACCTAACCCTAAAAAATCGTCAATGACCCAACAGCTGTTTCAGTGATAGTTTTCACTAGTAAATTCTTTTATTGACAGAACAATAGAAAGTTGTACAATAAAAATACCAATACAACAGTATGTAAATAAGTAAAAGTTAAAGAAAATAATGTGTCCTTTTTATTAAACAAAATAAATTCTTTTACCGAATAACTCAAAGCTTTGAAAACAATAGTATTAAAATACTATGAATAGTCAATGCTTTTGTTTTCCATTCACGTAACTATAAGTCAATAAACTCGCTTTAAATAATATCAAAAGTTTCTTTATCCGAGTAAAAACTTTTGATGTGATCGTATTTGCGAAATCAATTTTTTTTTAAACGGTGGGAAATCCTCATGGATGTCCTCCGCCCTGGGGCGGGTGGAGGGGTACACATATAATCTTCCGAGGGCACATTAAGAGCATGTACGCCGTATGTCATTTCATACAAACTTT
The DNA here is from genome assembly GCA_947386135.1 of Melanchra persicariae. NCBI lineage: Eukaryota > Metazoa > Arthropoda > Insecta > Lepidoptera > Noctuidae > Melanchra > Melanchra persicariae. The sequence goes on along the minus strand of OX376645.1, from coordinate 14,883,005 downwards.
CAAGTCCTTATTCTTCAAAATGAATGAACCAATTTTAACGAAACTTGGTATGCATACGCCAGATATCCAGGTCTAAATAGTTATCAAAAAACATTTTTGAAAAAGAGTTCAGGGGGAAGGATATAGTGATTTTTCACTTTCTATAGAAAACTTAAAATCGCTCTCTCTCTCCCTCTGAAATCTTTTTCAAAAATATTTTCTGATAACTATTTAGACCTGGATATCCAGCGTATGCATACCAAGTATCGTTAAAATCGGTTCATTCATTTTGAAGAATAAGGATGTGAAAGTTTGTATGAAAAGCCGTACCGCGTAAACGCTCTTAAGTGATAACATTTTAAAGGCAATTTAGAAAAAAAATACGTTTTTCCAACTAAAAATACAGATTCTTAAAATTTTACCTAGAGATTACAAAAAAACATAAGAAATCTATGATTTTAAAGTAACACGTTAAGAGCCTTTACGCGGTACGGCTTTTCATACAAACTTTCAAATCCTTATTTTTCGAAATGAATGAACTGATTTTAATGACACTTGGTATGCATACGCAAGATATCCCAGTCTAAATAGTTATCAGGAAACATTTTTGAAAAAGGTTTTAGGCAGCGGTTTTAGGGAGAGAGAGATCGATTTTAAGTTATCTGTAGAAAGTGAAAAATCATTGTATCCTTCCCCCTGAACTCTTTTTCGAAAATTTTCATTAAAATCAGTTCATTAATTTCGAAAAATAGGGATTTGAAAGTTTGTATGAAAAGCCTTACCGCGTAAAGGCTCTTAAAATATACTGGGTATTTTTTTTCCTAGTACGTAGACTTTGGCAGAACCACTTCTGCCCATATAAATGAACAACTTTCCCTAAGATAGCCATAGTCAATTCATAAAAAAAATTGAGTCTCCATATATATAAATTGTGTTTAGTTGATGACAATTAATTGTGTATGGGAAGTACAATTTTTTTTTTGGGAATTTACCATGACTTTCTTGGGGAAAGTTGTTCATCATTTATTGATTGATAGTATTTCGGAAAGTTCCTAAAAACTACTACCAAATAGAACTCATATTTATTTATAAACTAGGAAACTTCTGCTAAACGCGGTACAGAATAGAAACTTCGAATTTAGAACGCCTGATAAAAATGTTTATGCAATAAGTAACATAACAGCTGCTTGCTATAGCTGTAGTTAATTGACGACACGGTTGGCGCAGTGGTTGAGCGGTCGACTGCTGCGCTGCGTGTCACGGGTTCGATTCCCGCACAGAACAAATATTTGTATGGCCAACAGATAGTTGTTCCGGGTCTGGCTGTTTGTGTATGTGAGTTTATATGTTTGTGAACGCACCCACGATACAGGAGAAATTCCTAGTGTGGGGCAAGTTTATTAAAAAAAATATATATATATATTAAGTAACAAACATTAAACTTGCTAGCTTCTAAGCTTCAAGTTAGTTAAAAGAAGATTGAGAGCCCTGGCGAAACCATCTTTTTTTTGGGGGATATGTCAATCTTACTGAGTGACTTATAGTCCGGTCAAATTACGCCGAAAATAAGGCAAACTTAGCATTAATTCTTAACTCCGATTTTTTGCCATTAATGTGTAGAGTATAACCAGAGAAATATTTTTAAATGTATCCCGCGAAAAGTTTACCCCCGGATGTTCGTTTTTTTTAGCAAAACATTTAATTTCATAATAACTCGTTGGGAAAAAATATTAACTGGCATGTTAGTTTGGGACATTTGTAGAACAGATTGAGCTGTACAAGTAGGTAAGAAAATTAAACGTTTTTCATCAACGGAACTATACTTTTTTTTGAAGAATGTTACTTTTTGACTTTGTACTTCAAGCAAAAATATTAACTTGACAAAAATAATGCTAAATGGATTTTAATTAACATGTTTATTTATATTGAGAAAATTAAAACAATACCACCTCGGGGTTCCGAGATGTAAGAAATTGTCACATAAGTTTTCAGGCAAAAATGTAACTCTCCTGAAAGTTGTTTAATAATGGAAAATGTACTAACACAAACCATAATTTATCAAAATTAAACAAATCAGACGTTATTTATTACCTATATCTTTAATTGTTAATAAAGTGGCATCTTTTTGCCGCACTCAGTTAAGTTCAACTATTAGAATTAGCTCATCCGTGTTTTGTTTCTTTCATGTGTCAGAATCAGTCAGAGTACAAAATGCGTGTGAAAATGAATTTTGCTCATAACTTGTATTTCGTGAATTCTTCAAATTTTTTAAAACATTTATTCTGCTATTCAGGGTAAAGGAAAATAAAAAAACAGATCATTCTTGAATTACAAATGGTGCAACTAACCCATTTTTTTATTTATAGATAAAATCATGCAAAAATGTGCTGCTCTTGAAATGATTGCAGCAAATCGGTATTTTTCACAAAATCGTCTTATTTCAGCAAAGACGAAAGAGCTGCATTGATGTTTTATTAGTAGTTTATGAAACTGTTACATACTTACCTGAAATTATTAAAAAAACTAGAACGAGTGTACAAACGAGGGTCAAACGAGGTTCATAATTCTAAAAGAATTCATAATTGTTGTGATGAAATAATAAAAAAAATACATTTTTAAACTTTGTTATGCACAGTTTCACAAACTACTCTGTCGTCTAAACTTATGCAACTTTTTCAAAACACATCAAATTGCATCATCATCATCATCTCAGCCGAAAGACGTCCACTGCTGGACATAGGCCTCCCCCAAGTGTCGCTACAAAAACCGGTCCTATGCGTCTCGCATCCATCGGCCACCAGCGACCCTCACCGGGTCATCGGTTTATCTTGTGGGAGGCCTTCCAACGCTGCGTCTTCCGGTACGCGGTCGCCACTCCCTTTTCAGCCCCATCGACCATCAGTTCTGCGCGCAATGTGCCCTGCCCACTGCCACTTCAGCTTGGCGATCCTTCGGGCTATGTCGGTTACCTTGGTTCTCTTGCGGATTTCATCATTCCTGATTTGATCACGCAAGGAAACCCCAAACATTGCTCTCTACATTGCACTTTGGGTGACTTTAAGCCTTCTGATAAGACCCATTGTGAGCGACCACGTTTCAGTTCCATAAGTCATCACTGGCAACAGGCACTGGTCATAGACTTTCGTCTTGAGACACTGTGGTATGTGAGACGAGAAGATATCACGCAACTTCCCAAACACCGCCCAGCCGAGTCGGATTCAACGGTTGACCACTTTCTGGAAGTTAGCCCTACCTAACTGGACCGTTTGTCCCAGGTAGATGTACTCGTCAACAACTTCGATTGCAGAGCCTCCGATCTTGATAGGAGTGGGTGCTACATATCCCATGACCTTGGTTTTGTCCATGTTCATTTTAAGACCCACTCTTTCGGAAGCTCTATTGAGGTCATCGAGCATTGTACTGAGGTCCTCCATGGTCTCAACCATGACGATAATATAACGTCAGCAAATCGAAGGTGAGTGATGTACTCGCCATTGACATGAATGCCTAGCCTTCTCCAGTCCAAAACCTTGAAGACATCCTCCATTGCGGCCGTGAACAGTTTCGGAGAAATGACGTCTCCCTGCCTCACACCCCGCTGCTGGAGGATAGGTTTCGAAGTCTGATCCTGAAGTCGGACTGACATGGTGGCGTTTTCGTACAAACACTTAGGCACCTCGATGTAACTACAGTCGATCTGGCACCGTTGGAGAGACTGCAGCACAGCCCAAGTCTCGATCGAATCGAAGGCTTTCTCGTAGTCCACAAACGCTAGGCAGAGGGGCAGATTATACTCTTCGGTCTTCTGTATAACCTGCCGCAGCATATGGCACTGGTCTAGGCGCCCAGTTTTGGAAGAGGGGCTCGTTTGAGCGTCGTACAGGTGCGGGGTTAGACTCTGACGACTCTGTATCTGGCATCAGCTCAGCGAGCTGTCATCGTTAGGGAATGGGGGTTTGCTGCGGAGAACTCCAGGCTCTTCCGTAGGTGGCCCAGACTAGAGGATGACCAGGGTTTGTCCTCCAACGAAAAGTGGGCCGCTGGCCCGAAAAATTCCCACCAGTAGGCGAGGTAAGGGCCGAGAAGGAAGCAAGTGGAGGGTGCTCACCTCCCAGGAGACAGCCCAGCGAGCCGCTAAGCTTGCGAGGAGGGGCGCCACCCAAGAGCGACCGGTCGAAGGGCTATCCCTTCGGCTTCTTCCGGCGGTGAGCCGGATATCGCTAGCGGTTCCGATAAGGAGCGTAAGGTCAGGTTTGCGGAGGTCGTGGAGGCTGCGGTCCGCAATGTGGCCTTGAAGTGGACGCAGGCCTCTAAAAACAAGGCCTAAGCGCGGCGTTGGTTTCCATTCTGGCGGCTGAGGCTAATTGTGGTGGGCCTCCGTCAGACGAAATGTCCAAGCTGCGGGCAGAGGTCACCCGCTTGGTGGCCGCCACGGAGTTTCTCCAAAATGAAAACGCAAAACTCCGAGCAGACCTAGCCGGGCTCCAAGAAGCTGGCTTATAGGGGGCGTCAAATGCGGACGATGGCCGAGTGTCAAGGCCCGCGAAGTGCATAGACATACGCATTCAGGGCCTGGATGACTCTGTCACGGAGGAGGAGGTGGTGGCCGACGTCGTCAGGACGGGGGGTTTCTCTGAGGAGGTGAAGGCAAGCACCATACGTCCTGACCACACGGGCATGGGAACCGTTGTGGTGAGCTGCCCCGTGTCGGTGGCTAAGATAATATTGGAGGGCCGAAGGCTCCTGGTGGGTTGGGTTTCTACGCAGGTCAAACTGCTGGAACCCAGACCTCTGAGGTGCTTCCTCTGCTAAGTGTGCAACCACGTAGGCAGCCTGCGGACAGCCGTCCGCAGGCATCAATAGCTGGAGAGCAATGGGTAGCTCGCCATACGATCAGAACAGGCCTGAGTCGACTGCGCGTTGTGTTCCACGTGCGCCAGAAAGAGCTGTCAGCAAAGACGCTGGGGCCCGCTAGGGCCAGAGACTGCCAGGGTTGCGGAATTTGTTCGAAAAAATTACAGCGGCCCTGGAACGCAAAGGGCAATAGAAGGAATACGAATGGGTTTTAACCAGTAAGAGTTTGATACTCCCTTCCGCTCCTTCGCACCCAGAGCGGAGTTCAATTGTATGACGCCTTACGATAAAGTTCGTCGGATAAGGATGAGCTTTAGAAATTTCGTAGATAACAAAGTTCTTGCGGAATTTTTTCGAAAGAGTCACCGCGGCCCTGGAACGCAAAGGGCATTAGGAGGAACACGAATGGGTTCTAAGAGTCTCCCTCCCGCTCCGCCCAGAGCGTAAGGAGTCATTTGATGATTACCAATCCTTAAAAAAATCTACTGCCGAGACTATATGACGCTTAACCGTTTAAGCACTGACATGTGAGAATTCCAAATCATGTAATAAATCTTACGTAATAGTAATAATAAACATTAAAATCGCGAAAATCCCGCGGTACACCGGTGTGCTGACAGTGCTTGAGCGGTACTAAACTGTTTGTTTATTATAATATCCGCCACCTTGACAAATATGTATTCATCAGATAGTCTAGTAAGTCTATGAATTATTTTCATGTAATACATGTTTTAGTACTTATATTCAACGGGTATTCAACGGGAAATATATATTTTAGTATATTCCCGTTGTCCCCGTAGGCCATATCTCCGTTAAAGGGTACGAAGGAAATTTAATAAAATAATAAAAATTACTTCCCATTGTTCCCGTTAATTTATTGTAATAATTAAAAATACTTTTCAAATTATGTTGGTGCAAGAGTGAGCGAAGTGAGCTCGGGACTTGGGGCAACCCGACTCGGACAGGTTAGGTTGGAAGGGGATGGCGAGGTCAAGTGAGTGAGCGAAGCGAGCAAGCAGACCCCGCCATCACCTTTGTGGTTATTTTTTTAAACCACCCAGAAATATGATTTACTTTCCGTTTTCCCCGTTAGCCGAATGTACGTTATGGGGACAACGGAAAATAAATTTAATCACGTCCCGCTGTCCCCATGACGGGATATGGCATACGGGGACAACGGGATTAAAGGTATGTTTTCATAAAACTCATTCCAAATATGGCAATTATTCCAAGTTGACCTTTTTTTGTGCCTTAGCAACAAAATGCAATTGTAATGCATTAATTCTAATAGCAGCTCAGAATAAGGCTGCGTTTCCTAATAATACAGATAGACGGAAGACGGTCAAGAAAATGTCTGTTTATACGTATGACTGCAGTTAATTTAGAAGTCTTGTTCATAGAAGTTGATCATGTTAAACAAAACACTCACATCTGATATTAGATGTCACCTGGAAAGACTCGTCTGCAAGTGCAAGATATACGAAAACTGACCGATAAGTTGAGAGTTGATGTAAATTTGCGAATATGATTAGACTTGCAATTTCTTGTACGTGTTACTACGCGTTAATGCGTACCAACAAGGTTAAAGTTTGACGTGCTACGTTTCCCAATGCAAAAATACTCGCAGAAATTTTGCATGACTCAAAATAAAGTAGTCTATGAAACTGCACATAACTGTATTTTAATAAACCCTTACGACGATTGTGATTTCGAAAGTATATACTAATAAAACCTTTGTTGTGTTTGTTGTGTATGTGAATATTAATGAATATACTAGGAAAAATTATTATAGGACTTACAGCTAATAAAAACCAACAAAAAAATAAACCATAGTCATTATCTTGATATAATTGTTAAATCCATAAACTTTCCCATAATTATGACTCTAAACAAAACACAATAGGTAGGTAGGTAACATCTTTTAGATACACATTTTGTAGAACAAGATGATTTTTCATAGTTATTTAAATTCTGACTAAACAAATATTGTGATAAAATGTGCTCAATTCGGTTCAATCTGACAAATGGGTTTGAAACAACAGGGCCACATTAGGAAGATAATATCAATCTGTAATGTCTCAGGAGCCAATAAAACACACTTATAAGCACTCAGGTGGATATAGGGTATGCAAGATACAGAACGCGTGTGCTCCCGGCTACGGCTGGTGAATGAATGACGCGCCACCACCATCGTGCATACACTACATTCCTTCTTTATTTTAATTGATTTAAATTAGTTCAAAATTACATCAAAACTTAAATCTTTATAATATGACTGGTAACTCATCGGATGTTGTAAATATTATTTAATACTTTAAAGAGGCATTATATTACAGATTTTCAATACATTTTTCATGAATAATTTTCCCCTATTTCCAGGGATATACCATACTTTTCCCGTTTTTCTTCACTTGCTTCCCAAACTGTCTTTTATAAAAGTCTAAGTCAAAACGTTCATTTCAATAAGGCCATCAGACGGCTCTTTTGATCGTCATCATTTATATCCAAATACTATGTATACAAAATAAGGTGACTCTACTGTCCGTTCGCAAAGGTAGATTCTTATGGAGAAGAACGGACAAGAAACTCCATAGTTACTCTTTTCAAATAAATGTTTTACAATATTTTGAATAAAAAAATTAACTTTAATATAATTATGTGAGGTTGATGCACCTAGAGTATACTGCTTATAGAATTCAAAGCATACCAGCAGAGGTAAACTTTTTCATTTTCTTAATAAGTACATGGTACTCACATATTTACAAATCTTGGAACCATTAATAAAACAGTGTGTGAGTTAATAGAAAAATAAAACTCAAAAAAAGAAAGAGTACATCTATAAAGTTAATACATAAATTGACCAGATTGATTTTATCTACACTACACCCTTGATTGTTCTATTCAGCAGCGAATGGCGCAGTCATTTATACCGTAGTGCCATGAATCCACGACACTGCCATCCGTGACTAACACCCATGCTCGGGTGTAGTACAATATCCAGTCATGGGGCATTCGTGCACAGTGCTCTCCGCACAACATTACGGACAACGGAAAGATATCCGATCTATCAAAATAAATTCCTGAAATGCATACTCACTCATGAAAATTCCGTTATAATCTGTGCGGGAATCAAACCCGCGACACGCAGCGCAGCAGCTTATCGCTCGTCCACCACGCGACGAACCACCGCGCCAACCGTGTCGTCGTGTGAGCCATTATTGATGCTTACACTAAACGTTTCCCGGTCTTTCCTCACATTTATTCTTTAAGCATGGTTGTATGTGCGGATAGTATTTGCGTGACGAAATGCAAACAATTGATCCTAGCAAAACCAGTGCCCTGATTAAAATAGTATCGATCTACTGATTTTGTTTTATATTTACAATAAGTGGGTATGTAAGTTATTTACAACAAAAAGTTAAATATGTCCAAGATTTATGACAATAATTGGTTACTATTTTTATTTAAAATAAGAAGAGTGCAAATAACTCAATTATCTTGTTATTTAAATGAAAGTACTTACTCAATAATAATAATTAACAATAATTTACTGTTTGCATTACAACACATTAAAAATAATTGCGTACTATCCTGGCATGGCCCTTTGTTTTGTTGTAAACAACACTCACTGCATGGCCTTTGTAACATTTACGCTTATCAGTTGTTTACCTCAATCGAAGCAGAATTGTTATTTTTCGTTACTTAATCCTACGAAACTGAGGCAACAAAGTAATCATTACCTGTAAACATCTACCTTGGTAACAATTTATTTACGTGTAGGTAGGTGGGTACAGCGTGACTACGTTCTGTTTTCACTTTTTTTTTTTTTTTTATTCAAAATTTTTAAAGGAGGCTTTTATCCACAATGGCATGTCAGCCTCATCATAACATAAACTTGTTCTAAACTACACCTACCAATACATTATACATTATGTCTAAACAAATCAGTCTGTTTTCACTTCAGTATCCAAACTACTAACGATCCTTATCAGATCGAAATATAGTCGCTTAATTGATCGTAAACAACTTTCAACGTATTTTTCAGCGTGCATTCTTACCCTTTTTCTGGTAGGTAAATGTTTTGTAAGCTTACTTTTATCCTCGTCGCCACTTGTAATGTCTCAGGAGCTAATAAAACACACTTATAAGCACTCAGGTGGATATAGGGTATGCAAGATACAGAACACGTGTGCTCCCGGCTACGGCTGGTGAATGAATGACGCGCCACCACAATCGTGCTTAAACTACACAATCTTTAATAGTTTAAAAAAATCGTTACGATTTGCTTGGATGTGTTTAATTTTCTTGTAATTAAGTGAGACATGGTCCATAAATTAAAGTTAACCAAAATTTATTTGAGTTACATTTTTACCTGAGCCGCTATTTCAAAAAAACAGGTATTAATATCTTCCGTTAACAGAAATTGTTTAATTTTGTTGCATAGAGTACTAAGGTATTTAATTGAATAATATTATGAAAAAAAATCGGAGTTAATATTTTTGCTTGAAGTACAATTCAAAAATTTCGTTTTTTTTATTTTTTCAAAAATCCCGAGGGTGAAAATGTTTAATTTTGAAGAAAATAATTTGCTTTACCTATTCTCGACATATTGTAACTAACATTTTCGAGTTAATATTTTTTTCCAAGTTTTTATAAAAATAAACGCGTTTTTGTTTTTTTTACCGTGATCCGGTTCTGGAAAATGTTTAATTTTTTGTTACTATTAGAAGAGCTAAGGTCAAATACACGATTCAAGAAAAAAATCAGAGTTAGGAATTTTTGCAAGGTTCAAAGCTAATTTGACTGGACTATTATGTGACTTCTGCTGCCTGGGCTATCCTCCTTTACCATGGTTATAGGCCTATATGGAACGGCGCGTTGTGTTCCACGCGCGCCTCAAAGAGCACAGCATAGTAGACGGGGGCCGTTAGGGCCAAAACCAGGGTTGCGGATTTTGTTCGAAAGAGTTACCGCGGCCCTGGAAAGCAAAGGGCACTAGGAGGAGCACGGATGGGTTTTAGTCAGTAAGAGTCTGTACTCCCTCCCGCTCCACCCAGAGAAGGGGTTATTTGATGATTCCCTTCCATAAAAAAGACCTATTTGGAGCGTGTAGTATTTATAAAGTAAAAGTTCCGAATTTGCAACACGACAGATGAAATAGTCTACGCCGTGCTCGTTCCCGTCACGGCATAAATTTATTATGGTTTCTGTTTCGAGTACCTATATTAAGGTAAAAAAGCTATTTCAGTGCAAAAGCATGAGATTTCACATCGGATTGAGATCTCTAGGAATTAGACATTCAGGATGTTGTTTGTCCTCAAAGATGGCTGTTGAATAACTTCATGGTAACTCATATCTCTAGAATTTACGAGGAAATCTTTTTAAGTATTTAAAAAGTATTACGAACATCTGTTAGCTGTTTATAAATACATTTAACGGCCATTTCCTCTTCAGCTTATTTGAAATAACTGAATTCTTTGAAATGGAAAATTAGTAGCGTAGCAAGCAAGCCGACCCGGCTTCGCACTGGTAGATACAAATGATAATATACAGAAACCTTGCCCGTTTATAGCTCTGTAAAAACTGTGAGTATTTAAAAAAGTTCGCTGAGTTTGGTTTTCGTGGGGGCTGGCCCACACCAAAAATGATGTTATTAATTGTGGCCCAGCCGCAGCACTTTTCCACTCGAAAAAAAGAAAGAAAGAATAAAATTTATTTAGCACATAGGTACCTACATGAAACACGCACAATACATAGAAATAACAAAAAAGGTAGGTATGCCAAAAACGAACAGCCATATTCATAAAAACTTTAAAACCATCACTTAGCTAAGATTTTGATAAGCAAATTCTTAATTTAAATTTTTGTATTTTTTTTATTTGTATTTTTGTATTTGAATTTAGAATCTCTTAAACAGTATTTTAACTGTGTAATGGTTAAAAAGTTTTTATGAATAAGGGTATAAGTGTGCGTCTCACGTCTGCACTAAAAATAAAAGGTCCATTTCAGCGATATGTCAGACAGACTGAATTGATGCTGTTTGACGCTGGTTTTCACGAGTGCAAAATACACTTCATTGTGAACTTAAAAGCGGTGAGCCAAAACAATGACTTACCTTTTCGGTACCTATACCGAATCTTACTTATTAGTAAGATTCAGTCCACACCATTGTTTCTATAAAAAAAACCGGCCAAATGCGAGTCAGACTCGCGCACGAAGGGTTCCGTACCATTATCTACAAAAAAAAGGGCAAAAAATCACGTTTGTTGTTTATAAATATTCGTTTTGTTTTAAATTAATTATTTAGTATTAATATATAGCTAATTATCTTGTGATATATTCACTTCTGTATTTCTACATGTTGCCGTTAGCAATATCGAGCAAAAACGAGCAAAAAAATCACGTTTGTTGTATGGGAGCCCCCTTAAATATTTATTTATTTTGTTTGTTGTTATAGCGGCAACAGAAATACATCATCTGTGAAAATTTCAACTGTCTAACTATCACGGTTCATGAGATACAGCCCGGTGACAGACGGATTTTACCCTTTGGGTACGGAACCCTAAAAACAGTAATTCCCTTTAATAAAAAAACGAATCTGTCTCGCGCTCTAAGGGCTCCGTGCAGACTCGTGTGTAGATAGATAGAGACGTAGTTCCTAGTTTTTTAGTTTCTATTTTTTTCGAGTATCGATACATTACTTCAGTAGGAAGTGAACGTACCTACCTACCTAGTAAGTTATTGTTAACTATGAAAGCTATCTTACTTACTTACTCTCACAAAAAGACAAGTAAGTAGGATTGAAGAATAACTAAACTTTTCAGTTGTTAAAATTGTTTTACGATACATAAATGAAACTTGACGGTCACTTCTTCATCTGCAAATATGAGTTTGTAAAAGAACTATTTTTTTTTTAATTTCAGACTTTTTCCTTTACTTGTGCTGTAAGATCTTGCTCCTTGCCAAATTTCATGATTATATAGCTCAACGGGAAGTCCCTTATAGGTTTGATTCCCTTGCGAGCGTCGAAACATGCGCTATAAACGAACCATAAACGGCCTTATCTTTAGATTGCGTTCACTTAGAAGTTTTTTTTTCAGTGCCCCAAGGGGTAGCAGAGATGAGTATTTAATATTAATTTCAGCTTGATTTCTCTAAACGTTCCTGAGAAAAAGATGGACAAGAAAGTAGTCCTATGAGGGTTCCGTTTTTGCCGACTAAGTTACGGAACCCTAAAATGATATCTTTAACACAAAGAAACCTTTTAAGGAAATGGGCTGAGGTGTAGCCAAACACTTCCCTATCAATAAGCGCTGTTACAGTCGATCACAATGACACTCGGCGAAAAGAGGCCTTTCAAGAATTTCCGGCCTTTTCTTACGAGTAGATTTATTCAATAAAATTCGCCGTTTTTGTTGTGATAATAACTGAACTGTCGAATGGTTATTTTGTGGTGGAGGGAAAACGCTGTATCCTTCTGGCTTTGCTATGAATTTTGTAACCGATATTTTTTTTCTACAAATCATACTGCAAGTCCTTTTTTTTGCAAAACTGTACATTACTAATCAGGGCAGGTGCTATTACATGTGTAATCACGTGCTGCCGTACATAGCGAGGCTCAAGCGAGACCCCTATACAGTCTCATAAGGGATGTGCCCCAACAAGCGTTGCACAGAGGGAATTCTGCAGGGCGATTCTGTTAACATGTCGAAGTGAACACTTAGGCAAAGTGCACGACAAGTGAGTTGTCAAATCATACAAATAAGATGGAATGACAGCTTACTTGTCATTCACTCCACCTAAGTGTACACCGTGAGATGTCGACAGAATCGACCGGCTGAATCGGTACTTTAGAAGCGAACAGGTGCTCTTTCATGTGATGATGGTGATCCCCGGAGAGGTTTTAAAGTATTAAGAATTCCACATTCACCGGAATTATCCCCAAAGCCCGGGATCTCTTCAAACACAGCCGCGGCATCTTCAGGGTTCATAAAACGAATTCTTTTAAGTTTATCTTTTATTTTTGGACATAAATAAAAGTCACAAGGCGCCAGGTCGGGACTGAAAGGAGGATGACTCACTAACTTCACACCTTCGGTGGACAAATATTGGACAGTCCGTCTGGCGGAGTGAGCGTTGTCGTGGAGGAGGAGAATCCTGCTTCTTAGGCGCTGCTGTCTAACATTTTCCAAGACAACTGGTAAACAGAGTGTCTGAATACCAATCTGCAGTAACAGTCATTTTATATTCTAGGACAATTGTTGTGAAATGGCCCGTTCGTCCAAAGAATGAGGCAACGATCTTTTTCCCTTGACTTCTGCCCTTCTTTACTTTTATCGGCAAATTTTCGAATGGTAACATCCATTGCGCAGATTGTCTTTTGGTTTCGAGTTCGTAAAGCTTTCATCACCCGTGTCGATGTCATATACAGCATACGAGTCACCTACGTCATACTTTTCAAGCATTGAGCGGCACCAAACCAAACGAAAGCGTTTTTGATCATCTGTCAAATTATGAGGTTTCCATTTAGTACAAAGCTTTCTGACGCGTAAATGTTCATGTAAGACTTCGTTCAGTCAAAAAGTCTTACTTTTTGTACTTGACCCAGATTCTTCAGTTTTAGGCTTTGGTAATGCCTAAAGCTAAAGGATCTGTTGATATGTCACCCTTCTATCAGCTTCTATTATAAGCCGCACAGCACTCACGTTATCTTCAGTAATCGCCGTAGAAGAACGTCCTTCTCGCGATATCAGTGAGTTTGCTTCGACCTCGTTTATACTCATTATTATCTGCCTTGCCTTTTCCCAACTATAATGGGGTCAGCTCCCAGTCAAACCGGAATCCGCTCCACGTAAAATACTGGTATTGTACGTGGAGCGGCTGCCTACCAGACCTCCAAAACCCATTAACTGAGTAACACAGTACTTCTTGGCAAGACTGGTGTCAGATTTTCTGGCTTCTGACAATCCGCAACGACTGCCAAAGATCTACAAATGACAGCCGGGACCAACAGCTTAATGTGATTTCCGAGGCACGGAGGAATCTCGATAAGAGATTGATGAGTTAAGATGGTCACCCATCCACAGACCAACCTCGGCAAGCGTTTCTTTACCTTGAAGATTGGATCCGTGCGGCTGTTATTATTTAGGCACGAGCTCCGAGTTTAAACTCATTAAATCAGTTGTAAACTTGACACGGGATGGGGCTTCGTCATAAAATGCTAATATTAATCGAAGTCTATCCCGCAACGAAAGTCGTATAAATCACTGAGCGAAAATTTTCTCTAGTCAAATCCATTTCGACGCACGACAGACACTTTTTTAATTGCCGCTAATTTGTAAAAACAAATGACATTTATGAATGCATTACTACAGATTCCCTAGTCTACAGATTCCCAAAGAGTTCATAATTCAAAATTTAAATAAATTTTTCATCAGCTGTTTTTCTTACTGGCCTATTCTAAAAACTTTCAGTGTGACCCCCGAAACTGATAATGCGTATGTAGAGGTATCAGCGTCGTCACAAAAGGATGGAAGCATCTTCTATAATATTTCCAAATGATAATCAACTCAAAGATAACTTTGTAGATTCGTTAGTATTATTAAAATGAACTACAATTTGTTGTCAACAAAGTCACGCGAAACAGCTAAATAATCATGTAATCATTGCACTGCTTATTTATCAATTGACCCCTAAATCGAGTCTACTGACGCCGTGCTGCGCTTATCTGTAGCCATGTGTGTCGACAATGATTTCTTTATAATCGACTGATAAAGACATTGCTCGGTTTATGAAGTCCACGGGGACATGCGATGCATCGTAAAAACATCTGAACTGAGTGTGCTTATAATGGGACTGTAAAATTTCGAGTTTACAGGTCTGCTATTTATAATTCAGACCTTTTATTGCTGAACACAGCAGATACAATGAAATAAACAAATTTTAATATGATTTATGGTACAAAGCGGTCACCTATGCATGGCGACAATAAACCATAGTAGACGCATTAAAAATAATTAGTTAACTATCCTATAAACAAGTTTAATCTTATCATAGGTCGTATTCTCTGCTGGGGATCTCAAAACACAAAGCCTCCCATTCACTATTTCATGCAATAAACTACATGGACATTCACTATGAAAGGGAAGCCTTATTCAGGGCTCACAGTTCAACCTTATTGGGTCAACTGAGAATCATTAGGGTGTTACCACACCAATCGATCAAACGTCGATCGATGGTAGAACGGATTGGTCGACGTTGATCGATAGTTTCTACTAGGTACACCTGAGGCCCTAGACAATGTGCCATTCAATTAGCGAATGCGACTGTCGAAATGCAAAATGTAGGAATTTGATCACGTGACATTTCGATAGCATCTGTCAATCCCATACATTTTTGACGTATTGACAATCGCCTTCGCCACGCTACCGTTGACAGAATGTCACTTGTCTAGAGCCCCTGATCGATGGTCGATCGATGGTAGAATGAATTAGTCGACGCCAATCGATAGTGTCTATTGCTTTCTTCGATCAGCCAAAACTATAATACCAAGCTATCGACTGGTGTAGTAACGCCCTTAGATTGCATGGGCACTGAGTTGGCTGATTTGTGTGTAAATGCTAGATACTAAATATCCATACTTGTACTTATATTTTTAATAGCTTTTGCACGCAGCTTCGCTCGCAATGTAGATCTCTACGGTCCCATTTATCTCTGCTAAAATTCATCAAAATTGGGAATACGTAATAAATCAATTGATATAATTCTAGTTATGATAGAGTGTAGGATATAGTGTCCTATATGTGGAGGGTACCTAATCATCACAAAAAATGCACCTATAAAAAGTAAATTCATTCCCATGGACATGGCCCATATACCTAATCTTAGTTCCTACTAACATTACAAATATGAAACTTTGTGATAAACTGATGATGGATGTTTGTTATTCTTTCTTGCAAACCTACTGAACGGATTTGGATACAACTTTACTGTTAACGCTCTGCAGGAGCGGGCCGTCGGCCTTTCAAAGCTCCCCTCTAGCCGCTACCCCTCATATTCAGCACGTCGTCGCATATATAAGATTCCCAAACAAGCAGTCCATCTTTTGTTTTTGATGATGTAGGCTCATAAAGAATTATGAAAATTGACGACTTCATATGAAGAAACAATTGCCGTTCTTTCTTGTCTGCAGCTGTAATTTATCGAGGTTGAACTGGAAGCAGGTTCAATACGTACATCTGGCTATATTGTAACCCTCACATTCGATGATTTTGATTCTGGTAAAACTGGGTAAAACAAATTACTGGCTTCTATCTTTTTTCCATAGATTTCCTTGTATCCAGATTACTCTTGTTTGGTTCTTTTGCATTTTATAGTATTTTCATTGGAAAGTTGGTGGTTTTTTATATACGTTTTTTAATGTTTTGTTGTTCTACAACTACATAACCTACCAATTCGAAAAATGCATCACAGTCAGTTAACTGCATTCGTAATCTTAATCCTGTAAATACGGTGGAATAATAATTATTGTTGTGCGTTGAGGAGTTGCATTTTTTGTCACCCAGATACATCACCCGACCCTTAAATATGGTAAATGAAAGAGTCGATTTGCAAACATTTATGTTCCTAACAATATCTTTAAACACGGTACAATATCATCCGTTGAGGAATTCACGGTTCAATAAACAACTTTTGTTATGAGACAATCCGAAAAATCTACTGTTTCACACATTTTCATCGGATGAATAATGCATTTTGTATGAAACAGCCGATATATTTTTTGATATTTCAGAGTTGGTCCTATAGTAAAAGTTGCTTATAATCATGAGTACTTTCACCCACTGAAAGGTTGTTGGTTTTTAGCAAATAACCTTGTATACCTGGAACACACATCATTTAGGAATTTACATACACTAGAAACACATAATGGCCACCTCTGGGAAAGTCGGGTGATAAAAAGAGCCATAGAAGTTAGTAACTTTTTTAGCTGACTGTACCGTACAAAAATCTAGTTTAAAAAAGTATGACGAAACGGGAATCAATGTATGAAGATCAAAATCTTGAACGGTAACTCTTTCAAACACATTCCGCAACACCGGCAGGCACTGGACCTAGCGAGCCCCGTCTCGTTAGCTGATTGCTCTTTACGGCGCACGTGGAATGAAACGCGCCGTCTCGTCGCGCCGTCTCGTCTCGCCGTCTGTAGGCGTCAATCACTGCGCCATGCTCAGGAGCATCAGTTCTTGAGAGGCGCAGTGACTAACTTTCATCTGGAGGAGGAGAAATGGGGCCGTTATTGGCACTCCCCTCCTAAGCAGTGTCAGCTGCGGCGACGGTGGCGGCGGCTGCGGCGGAGGCGGCGGTGGAGGAGGTGGGTCCTCTTGTCCACGGCCTTGGCGGGTGGAGTGCAGGTTTTGCCCCCAGCCCAGTGATCGGCCAGCTTGCCGGCTGCCGCACATGCGACGCAGTGCGGTGCGGCATTGCACGAGCCGGCCCTGTGACCGGGCTGTCCACAGCGGAAGCAAAGATCGCTGTGGTCCACCTTCGAGGTGCAGATAGCTCCGACGTGGTTGCCAACTTGGCAGCGGAAACACCTCAGAGGTCTGGGCTCCAACAGTTTGACCTGCGCGGAAACCCAGCCCACCAAGAACCTTTGGCCCGCCGAGATTTTCTTGGCCGCCGACACGGGGCAGCTCACCACAAGGGTTCGCATGCCCGTGTTGTCAGAACGGATGGTTCCTGCCTTCACCTCCTCGGACCCCCCGTCCCGACGACGGCGGCCAACACCTCTTCCTCTGTGACGGAGTCGTCCATGGGCCTGGACACTCGGGCGTCATCCGCGTTCAAGGACGCCCTCAGCCTTTCGGCTAGAGCGTCTGCGGTCGGGCCGTTGGCTGCTCCGGGAATCTCCAGCATCCTGGCCTCAGTCATAAAGAAAAGAAAGAAAACAAAAAGTATTTAATTGCCACAAAAACAACACACATGACATTATTGGATCCTGCACCAAAACCCAAAGTGTTAGTAGTTCACCGCCTCCTTCGCCTTGATGAGCACGTCGCCGTATGTAACGCCTCTCTTGACCGCTTCCGGCTGTAGTGTAATCACTACAGCCGCGGACTTCGGGGCGCTGAGCCTAGCCGCAATGCTTCGCGCCTTTTGACGCCGCTTCCTCTCCCGTTTTTTGGCCGCCCTGGCTGCTTTTCCCGCCATTTTTCTCCCCAGCTACTTGCCATCCGGTTTCGGGTTCAGTCGCAGGAGATTTAGAAGGCGGGGACTTTGAAGGCGGTTGCACCGCTAGCACTGGAGCCTTTGCCACCTGTGCAGCCTTCCCACCTTTCTTCTTGGCCGGTAAGTTAAGATAACCTGCCAGGGATGCTGAATTTGCTCGAAAGAGTCACCGCGGCCCTGGAACGCAAAGGTCATTAGGAGGAACACGGATGGGTTTTAGTCAGTAAGAGTCTGACACTCCCTTCCGCTCCGCCCAGAGCGGATGGAGTAATTTGATGATTTCCCATCCTTAAAAAATAGGGTACCTACTTAACTTATAGCTGAATTATTATTTCTTTCTACATAAATCCTGATCTGTAAGAAAGAGATTGAATGCTGATTAAAACTCAGGCTGTATATTTTTATTTAAGTGCTTTTAAAATGTTTCTGTGCAACACAGCGTCAATGATGCGTTTTGTCAAGGTGCTTGGCTATAAACAATTCCATGAAATCACTGACTACTACCATAAATTATGTATCAAAACAAAGGCCAGGTTTTCCGGAAAAACGTTGTTTTGCATTGTGTAAAATTGTGTTTTATTCGTAAACAACACGGATTTAAATTTTGAAAAAAATATATTACATATTTCACACTTCGATCTTGCGATTTCGGCCGTGCGATACACGATTACTTGCACTTTACTGCATCCAATTAAATCGCAAAGACAAGTCAAAATCAAGATGTAATTATCATTTCATTTGAGTTATATAAGGTTTTGAGTAATAAAACTTATACCACAATAAAGGTCGTAAAAAATGTGATATAAATCGGCCGTCATAATGTGAAATATGAAAATACGTATCCCACTAATTCCAAAATCAAGTGATTTTGTCGTTTCATGAGCGCGCCCCGTGTCATTTAGTCCCGAGCGGAACGTGTTGGAGGTCGGACGTGTGCCAAATTTTTGCGATCCCGCCACCCCCGCTAAGTTCTGTTACTGGCTAAGCCTAAATTGATTACCGCTCCAGCACTGCCGGCACACCAGTGTGCCGCGAATTTAATGTTTATGTTTATTTACGTAAGATTTATTTTTTATTTTGGAATTTTCACGTGTCGAGTGGTTAAATAATAATACTTGTATACAATTTAGTGTTCAAACAGTTGTAATATAGTTAGTTTTTATTAGATGTAGCTATAATTTTTTAAAAAAAATGGGGGAAAAAAAAGTTGTCACGGCTCTTCGTTGCAGCGGTGACTACTTTTTTTTATAAACTTTGGCTGAATAAACAAAAAGGTATATAGGTATATACATAATTTACTTTACTAACTAGGTAAGTACCGACACGAAACAGATAAATTTCCACACCGCAAACATGTGTAAACAGTTTAATTTAAACCTTATTTCAGTACGCATAAAGACGTGCGCTTTAGTGGTTTAGTTTTCGCGCGGAATAGATTTACCAACCGCATCGAGTATGTAAAACAATTGAATTTGAACCCTATTTCAGAGTGCATAAAGCCACCTCGCGCGCACATGATACAATGATTTACTGTTTTCAAATGTCAAATAGGTAGTTCACCCCGCTACGTTAGTCTTGATGGTTTCGGAGAGTTTGTATAAGTCTTATAATATTTGTTATTTATTAGAAATGTCCGTTTTCACTTATCTTACTCCTAAACAAATGCAAAAATAATAGCTCGTATTTCCTACATGAGAGTTGAATATCGGTGCAATAATGTTGTGGTGTTCATGTAGAGAAGAAATATAAGTGTAGTTATACGCTAGGTGGGTACCTACTCACAGCCACCACAACACAACAAATAATAATATTTATGGTGTCCGCAACGTTTGTGTAGGTCTCGTCTATGCCAAACAATACGCGCAGCGCACTCGTGAGTCGCGTGCCATAGTGTAAAAGTGTTACAGTATGACCATTTCCTATGAAAATATTATAATAACATACTTTTGGTAACGTTTAGGCTACCGGACCAGCTCATTTATGCGCTGTACACTAGAGTCCATCCTCTTACTAATTACTAACAATGTATCAAGTTATGACAAGACATACAAAAAACTATGTGGTCAGTTTGGATAGTTTTTCCAATCCAATGCGTTACTTTATCGGTGTTTATTGGCAAGAGGAAAAATGTATAGAAATTATAAATTACATACACTAAACTGTTTTTAATTGACTATTGTATTGTATATTATTAACCGACTTCCAAAAAAGAAGAGGTTCTCAAATCGACTGTTTTTTTTTTGTTGTATGTTTGCTCAGCGATATTTTCGCCAATTGTCAATCGATTTTGATGATTCTATTTTTTTTGGAAGTGTATCTTCCCGGACTGATCCCATTTCAATTTGGTGAAGATCTGATGAAGAACTTCGGAGACAGGTAACGGAACTCTTCATTCCCGTAGGAATTCCCGTTCCCGTATAGCCGTACAGCCTTCCCCATGAATGTAACTATCATAAATTCATAATCATAATACAAAAAAGAATTTCTTGCACCGCGTCGCACGCAGTCACGCAGGCTCGACGCGTTCTCGTTTGGTGGCCGCGTCTCGCGCACCGCCCGTTCGATTTAATAATATTGTTGAATTATTTTAATTTTATATTATCTCCTAAACGGTGAGTTCAAATAACATGCTGTAAAAGACAAAGTTTATCTTCATAAAATTATCTTGATGATGAAGTAACTTTCGCTAGTAAGGATTAATATGCCTACCTAATATTAATGCTGAAAAACCACCTTTAATTTTTAAATAAATTATTTGACATAAAATGCCTTAGTGTGGCATATTTATAAGAGATAGATATAGGTGTAACGTCGCGGACTTTTTTTTAGATCGAATGAAAAACAATATCTTTGTTGTACATGGTACTTACGTATAATTAGCTATTACCACAGCGCACTTAGCGCACTTCCACTTTATAATATTATTTAGTATAGATTTGAATAAAGTAGTATCTCATTATCATTATTGTAACACCATAAAATACATAAAGAAATTAAACACACACCATATTACAATTCTATCCTATTTATTTATAACGGTTTGCTATCTATGTTTCTGTGTACGTGCGTCTGTGTGCCTGTGTATCTGTCTTTGGCACTGTAGCTCCGTTATCTTTATTGAACAGGGATATTTTGTAAGTTTTTAAAATTTTACTTGTTAATTACCAACAAATCAAAATCAAAATTTGCGTTACAGGGCAATAGAGCATGCGGAAGGGCGTGACTTGTCTCCAAAATAATACTCATTTATTGGGGTTACCCCCGACGGTATAGTTGGGAACGACACCATTGTTGAAATTAAATGTCCAATAACAGCATTTAGAAAAGGGAAATGCTGCTATTGAAGAAAGTAAAATACATATATTTAAATTCGATAGAATAAAACATACCAGGGTTATAAACAAAAAAAGTAATTAGTATTACCAAGTGCAGGGTCAACTTCATGTAACAGAAAGGAACCAATGCATTTTTGGAATATGGTTCGGTGAAAACTAGTAGTAGAAAATATTTCAAGAGATGACGAATTTTGGCGGGTGCATATGGAGAAAAAAATTATAGATTTTTATTTGAAATGTATATTGCCAGAGATTGTGGATCCGCGCCAAAATCGCGGTATGCCAATACGAGACATAATATTGAAAGAAAACAAAGAAAATGTTAATGATAAGCCTGTGCAGCCAAGTCCAAGCAAATCCAAGGACCATATTCCGTGTCAATCTACTCAGCTAGGTCCATGCAAACCGAGACAGCTACAGTTCAACGAATTTTAGCCAGTTGCATTGGTAACTTTTATTATGTTAACTATTTGATTAAAAAATATAAAAACGTTTTTGTTTTTTTTTAAATAGCATCTAGGCAAATTCCAAACCATTTATACTTCTAAGCTTTCTTGAATTATAATATTCAAGAATTGTAACATAATTTTCCTAAAGTAAGTGTGCCTACCGACTACTTGATTTTTACGAAGGTATCGCACCAAAGCCAAATAGCGCGCGACGCGTATTTTTGTATCGTACTCGTATTCATAATTTTCGTGTCAGTCAGATTTTAAATCCACCATATACTCTAAAATAAATAAGTATTATTACTGATTTTTAATGATTAGTAATTGGATTCAAGTTTGTACAATACGTACTTAATCCATCTATAACCTTAAAAAATACTTAATAGAAAAATAAAACAAAATAAACTTATACTAATCAATTCAAGTTGATCTACTGCATTACTTTATCCTGTGACGGAACTTAGTACCTACCCGAGTCCGTGAACTCATGAGCGAGCGGTGCGCTTGGTGCGCGCGTCTCCCGCGCATCGTAACTTATTACGTATTGCTACTCCTTGCGGGGCCTGGGGTAAGCGTTAGATGCCTACGCGCTCAAGTCAGGCTCGCCTTAAAGTTATTTAGAATTAAAATATCACTTTGCCTGACTGTACAAATGGCACTGAATTGGTAGTAAAACATCTGGTATTATCATCTTCGGGTCAAGTCTAAGCGGGTCGAGTGAGCGCGGACCCGTCTTATCACGCGTTTGACTAGACTTATTAGGGTTCCGAAAATCCTTAAAAAGCGGAACCCTTATCGGATCACTCGTGTGTCCGTTTGTCCGTCTGTCACAGCCAATTTTCTCCGAAACTACCATTTTTTTATTGGGACAAGCCCGCTACACATTCTCAAACCACTGCAACTCCTGAAAGCCAGAATCAACAGTGGCGACCATCATAAAAACGCCGAGTCAATGCTCGACGAGTCCCGGAGAAACGATTCAACTGTCTTGGATCCCGCAACGAAATTATTAATCCGTAACTACTATACCAATTCTGTTGTAATGTGTTTGTGATGGAGTCACAGATACACATATGAATTTCTGTGACTCCATCACAAACACATTTAAGTAAATAAATACATTTTGAGGGACAAAAACTAGAAAATTAAAAAAAAAAATGTAAATAGTTCCGTGTGATAATATCACATGAGAGGGTTTATTGTAAAGGTTTTAAATATTATTCTTTCATAATATTTGATAATTAATAGTTTCAAGTAATTCCACAAATTAGATGAAAATTTTTCATTTTAGGCTCAGTAGTTACTTTTGCAAAATATCCCTATTGGATGACATTTTGCAAAAGGCTTCCATTATAATGTAAGTCGCTGGACACAAAGAACAGACGTAAGATGAGAACGGGGCGCGGACAGGGCACAGACGGGGCGCCGTCGCGACTTTTTAAAACATATAGAAAAGACGAGGCACGGACGTAACGTGGTGTAATTGTGTAACAGCGACGCGCGTGTCCCGGCAACCGCGGCCGCCCGCCCGCCCGCTCCCCCATTTTTGTCCGTCCCTAGTCCGCTCGCGTCCGTGCCCCGTCCTTTCTGTATGTTTTACAATATAACGAGTAAGCGTCGTGTCCGCGCCCTGTCCCTTCTATATGTTTCGCGTCGCGACGGTTCTATACATTTTGTATGAAAAGGACGCGAAAGAGACATATGTCCGCGCCCCGTCCTCGTCTTACGTTTTTCTGTGTATCCAGCGCCTTAGTGAACACTTTTGGCACGACCTAGATATCGAACCCAGGACCCCACGCTCAGTAGTCGCGCTTGCTTCAACGAGACAGGGACGGCGACAGTTAATTATGCACTAAAACTTCTTTGAAACCATAACGTTGTCCCAAAACAATCCCTCAATAGAATTTCTATTTATTCGACTCAAAAACTATTGTTAGTAAAACTTCCGAATATGTTAGTAGGCACTGACACTATACTATACAAAATAAAAAAAAAACAAAACAGCAAATAACAGTGGAACAATCTCTTCAAAGTTTCAATAAAATATGTATTTTCTTCCTACGCCATTCAATATTCACACATACTTGGCATCAATAATACTCGTAATTCGTTCAGCAGTTTTCTAGATCAATTCGCACAAACGCATGCCTTGTTTATTTATAATGGTAATAAAATCAATTGCTTATGCAATGATTATCAAATAAATTATATACGTGACGTTATCTTATAACTTTTGCGTGATGGTAAACCCCCTGTGCCTAAGAGTAAGGAAAATGTATCAGGAAATTATAGCCTAGGTCTTCAATCAGCTGTAAATAATATACATCTGTAGGTAATCGTAATATTGCAGGGTAAAAAAACTATTAATAATGTGGTAAAGTTATCGCCAGGGCAGGAAATTAGAATTATCCTTATTCGTGGTTCGCGTTCAAGATTGACTGTGTACGGGCGGCCTAAGGAGTTACCGACCGAATTCGGTCTGTAGGGGGTAAGCCAGAATCAACAGTGGCGACCACCAGACAAACGCCGAGTCAATGAAGATCGACGAGTCTCGGAGAAACGATTCAACTGTCTTGGATCCCACAACGAAATTAATCAGAAAATAACAGCGGAGGAGTAGGAAGAGATATAATTTCCACTTCCCTCCTTATCAAGCAGGAGACAGAACAGAGCAAACACTAATAATCATCATCATCATCATGTCAGCCAATTGCCGTCCATTGCTGAACGTAAGCCTCCCCCAACACTAAAAATAATGGGTCCTAAATTGTGAGCTACTTTTAATTCCAGTAATAGGTATGGCAAAATCGCTTGAGCGCACGGAAATTTGTCTGGTTTCTACAAGGTCCGTATAGTAAACAACTCCAGATGTAACCTGAATACTATCTAACATAATATTGCGTTCAGTTTGCCAAAGAATAAACTCCCGTAAGATATGATGTGCGGATTGTTCGTATTCAAGGTCTTTAAGGAAGCATTATTGAGAAATTGGGCAACACAGTGATCCACCTCCAGCCATGTCCTATCCAGCCGCTCACGAACGGATGGAAAGAACTGGTAGAGGTGACGGCCTTTGAAGGAATTTTCCCACCTACATTGCCATTCGGATAAAAGTTCCTCCCAGACGTCAATCTGGGGTTTAAGTAATCTAGAGATCTTAGCACAGTCGCGTTGCGCTAAAAACTCTGGGTCCGTGAGCTTTCGAGCGTAGTAGTACATTGCAGCACGTCGTTGCTCCTCAAGATTGACTGGGAATTCACCTACCAGTACCGGCAAGGCTTCAGAATTACCCGTCATATACGCTTTGCACATAGGAATATCAAAGCCAAACGCTGGCTTTGAAGCAAATTTTTGATAGATTAATCAAACACCATATTAAATGTATTATATTTTATAAGGTTTACTAATCTGTATCTTTGAGCACAACCAGATGCGATTAGGATGTTTTCAAGGTAGAAAATGAATACTTTTTAAGTCTATCTGATCCGTTTTTTAAATTTCCAAAATTATTGTGCACGTATTGTAGGCAAATAATACGTGCAAAATAATTATTTTGGAAAATGAAAAAAAATTGTCAAAATGCGCATCAAAGTTCAGGAGTGGGGGTTGGTGATGTCACTTGTTGGTAAAAAGTGTACCAACGCGTGACGACACATTAAATTTCAATATACTTACTGTATCGTCTTAACTTTTTGATAACGTGCAAAAATTAAAAAAATTAAATACGTTTGCAATATTTTTCGTTATTACACGTTTATATAATTCACTTGTAACACGGCTCTGAGATCGATTTTATACTTATTTTATAAGATTCTATACCTATACACATACAGTCTTCATTCAGTCTTTTTTTTTACAATCAATGTCAAAAAAAAATAAAAATCAATGTGAAAATCAAAATGGCGGCTAGTGGCTATGCCATAGAAAAATGTTCGAGCCCCATATAGGTGTTTGACAGATTGCGAAAGCGATGCTAATGCAAAAGGTCCTTCTACAAATACGAAAATTGACAATCCGACATGTGTTCTTGCTTTTAAATTAATTGTTAAATATATAAATAATAACACGTTTACGTGTATATGGAATTTACCCTCAGGCTCAGCGTAAAATCTCCGTGCAATTCACTGAGCAAAAGATTGGATGACATTGAATAACGAACTTTATCTTTAGTAACATGAAGTGCAAATGAGAAAACCATGTTTGATGTTTGCTCCAAAATTTGTAAAAGTTTCTTACTTGAAACAATTGTGAAAGATACTTGCTACATTTCAGCGTCTTGACAATGTGACTTATTTCATTTATTTCCACTTTCAAAGTGATAGATTTAAATTGAAATCTCGCTTTAGTCAGTAACTTTGTTGATATTCCAGTTTTATTTTAACAGTGTCATTTAAAACCATTTCGGATTGATTACCTAATCTCCGAGTTAATTAATCTCCTTGTAAATTAGACTCCTATTGAGTAAATACTATAGATATTATTATCTATTTTAATATAACAAAGCTGAAAAGTTTGTTTGTATGTCCGCACGCGCGTTTGTTTTTTGTGTTCCTACGGAAAAAAATGCGCGTATGAAGTCGCAAGCAACAGCTAATTGCGTTTTTTGTTTGTTTGAACGCCCTAATCTCTGAAACTACCAGTCGGATTTGGAAAATTCTTTTTGTATATGATAGCTCTACATTCATTTTTTTTTTTTTTTTTTTAATCTTCATTTTAAGGGCCTTTTGAACACAGTTCACGCCAGCCCCTCTACATTCATGAGCAAGGCTGAACGGCTATACAGCTGGAACCAACAGCTTAACGTGCTTTCCGAGCAATGGAGGAGTGTTTTATGTATGAATGGTCTGCCATCCACAGACCAACCTCGGCAAGCGTTGCTTAACCTTAAAGATCGACCCGTGCAGCTGTTATAAGCTACGAGCTTTCAAACAGATAAAACTTAATTATATAGGGTATTTTACTGAAAAAATCGAATTACAAAAATATTGGTCGCACACATCGGTGGTAAAAATTGTACATCATAGAACGTCAAGCGTGTTTTGAACGCACTGTTTAGTCTTCATTTTTTGTTTACGTGATAAAAGAAAATATACGTCTAATTATCGATATCCATATGACGGACTAATTGGATAAAGTACAAAGCAAGATAAACAGATATTAATTTCATCGCCTTCTAAGAAATAAAACAGATTAGAAATAGAAGAAAGAAAATGATCCCAATTAAGTATCGTTGAGTAATGTTCCGTTGTTTTATTTCTTTCTGTAAGCATTTCTTTCTTCTCGGTAGTAGGTAGAATTAGTACCATTCTGGTGTTTTATTTCATAACAATTTACCTATATGTCGCGTCATGGGTGAACGAGACGCAAAGCACCGGGTATTATTCACAACCCAATATAGTTTTGAATGTGGACACTGTTGCAGGTACTACCTACTCGAACGAACGATAATTCGTTCCCGTAGAAATTTCGGAAAAACCACTCTTAGTGCTCCCCTGCACCAGGCTGACGTCACTCGTTCAAGGTCACGCGCTTACGTACCTACGGCTCACGTTCGCTCTGGTGAACATAATCCAGTCAGTAGGTAACCACGCGCTTGCTCGAGAGCATACCGTACCCGCGCCTTTAATAATGGCAAAATCTCGTGCATGTTGCCGTGTAGGCGGCTGTATTTTGATCTCCTAACAGAAAATGCAATAACCCACGTATCAGGATATTGATTGTTTAAATACACTAGAAAATACAGCTGTACTGACCTGACAGCCGAACTGAAAAAAATCCGGACTTGGACAAAACAAACCTGCGGCCCTACCATGACGTGTTAAAGCGTGAGCAGTTCGAGTGAGAAGGAAGGATGGAGCTATATAGGGTGTATAGCTCCATCCCCCCTTCTCGCTCGAACTACTCACACTTGGGCCGTTGTTTCTTCATTTTTTAAAGCAAATAGTAAAATCTCTGTTTTTTTTAGTCACCTATTCTTTTTATCCATCTTCCAAAAAAGGAGGAGGTTCTCATTTCGACTGATTCTTTTTTTGTATGTTTTTTCAACGATATTTTTGTGTAATCATTTCTTAGAATAGACAGCCCTAGCGTTACGATCAATGCCGCACGTGATCGCCCGACACCACGGCAGACGACGTAGTACATACTGTCTCTCTGTCTCTGTTCATACTGTGTCCATTAGAACCTTCAGAATCAGAATCAGAATCAGAAATCATTTAATTGCCAATAATGTAGGTATACAGATATGATGGTTATTTTGCTTTTGCTTGTTACCTTATTTTAAATTCGCTTGACACTTCAGTTTTTATGCAGCAAAGGTTCGTTACCTCATGCGACCTTCTTAGATAGTACTATTAGTTCTTCTTAAAATAAAACCTCGAGCACAAGAGTACCACTTTTTTATCGTCTTTGACCCAACTAACAAGAGCCTCTCGAGATGTTATAATAATTACTTAACATTAAATTGATAACATAATATTATCTACACTAATATTATAAAGAGGAAAGATTTGTTTGTTTGTTTGTTTGTTTGTTTGTTTGTTTGTTTGTTTGTTTGTTTGTTTGAAATGAATAGGCTCCGAAACTACTGGACCGATTTGAAAAATTCTTTCACCAGTAGAATCCTACATTATCGGCGATGGTCATAAGCTATAGAATATTTTCAAAAAAGTTAGGGATCCGTATGAAAACTTCGATAATGTGACCCAAGGTGTGAGAAAAAATCCTTATATCGCGTACGCTGCGGAATCTATTGACAATAGAGCAAAGTGATGTACTACAGTTTTATAGAAGTCATCAATACCTACAAAAAAGTCCGCGATACCATATGTCTAACTATTATGGATAAGTCACCATGACCGCTTTTTGTTAATATTAGTCAAGCAAATCCCATGGTGAAATAAAAAATGGTGATTATAGTACCATGATATTAATCCTTATCCATTTAAATGGTTTGATAATTAAGGTTGATTATGTCCGTGTAAATTACACTTTAAATCATTCAAATCGGACCTTTCGTTCAAAAGTTACGACGGTAATAAACATGCTCGGAGTAAGAAAAATGTCGCGGCTTGAGCGAACTGGGGAGAATCGTATCAATGCTTGGTCCGATGAAGTTGAAACACCACGGCATTTAAATGTTTTCGATAAAACAATAAGAATAACAAATATTTGGATTTTTCGAAAACCAACTAGGTACATACATAATAAGGGGTGAAGCGGGGGTGAATTAGTTTTTAGGGGAGGAAATTATAGCTTGCTTCAATTTACGTCGGAATTCTATGAACAAACTAAAAGTGGGATAATTGAAACAGATCATGTACCTAACAATTTTTGCATAATCAACCCCTGACGGGCTGAACGGGGGGTGAACAGTTGCGCTGAACCAATAATGAGAATCGTTGTGCTTAATTTTCCAAAATTATAAAGTATAAGGGGATATGTATAGGGGCGTCGCAGTTTGTGGAGTACCTACTATCCCCACGCGGACGAAGTCGCGGGCGAAGTGCTAGTTAGACAATAATTTGGGTTCTCAGAAACGTTACGAGTTCAATTGCTTTAGCCGGTTCCTCCCCTGTGAGTACCTACTTTTAACGAGAAGTATGTAAAGTAATGTAGTGATAACAAAGCGATAATGAGGTCAACTTTTCAAAAACAGTGTCGCTATAAGTGGTGAGTCAAGTCTACGAGATGGGCGGTATCAGGGTTCTAGTGCAATTATGGAGGGATTTTAAGGGCAAGCCCGCCACTGAAATTCGTGAGAGCCAGAAACAACAGTGGCGACAACCAGGAAAAGTCCCGGGAAAAAGATTCCCGATGACCCCAGCTGTTATTTGTAGACCTTTGCTTGTTGTTACGGGTAAACTCAAAAGTCTGTCCCCAGTATCGCAAAAGGATCCCCCACACTGAGATAGGCATTATATGCAGTCACTTCATGTAAAATTCAGTTGCATCCGGTGAAGCTGGGAGCCGAGCCTAACTTTCTCGACAACCAGTCAACCCCTGAAAACCAGCGCCGTAGTTCTGTCTTACACCTGATTGCATCTCAGCATGTGTTGTGCTGAGAGATGGCCGTTTTACCCCTTGTGATGCATGAGTCACACGACGCATATCTTCCGATCTTATTTAAGTTATTAATTTTGTTTTTTATGGTCATGCTTGGCGCATATAAATTCTTATTCTTTCTTTCAAAACAAACATTTCGTCGTAATTTTGCTTAAAAATAAACCTTCGTTTGTATTTTTTATTGAAATCTTTCAAAATCACGCCTATTTTTTTCCCACTCCAACACCCTAAACGCTGGAGAAAGCTAATTAAAACAGCAATAAGCTTTGTCATTAACATCAAAATTACAAAAACGAAAGGGGTATTTAAAACTCATTTCTTCAACCTATTCAACAAACACAAAGTAAAATTTATATAAATGACTTCTCATTAATAGAAATCTAAAAATAATCTCGTAACTAAACTGCTGAGAATCATTGAAAAATGACATAAACAAACGTATTGTGTAGGATAAAAAATTAAGTTTTTACATTTATTTTAAGTTACAAAAGTTCTTTTTTTTAAAAACGTTGCCCCACACTAGGAATTTCTCCTGTATCGTGGGTGCGTTTACAAACATACAAATTCACATACACAAACAGCCAGACCCGGAACAACTATCTGTAGGCCATACAAATATTTGTTCCGTGCGGGAATCGAACCCGCGACACGCAGCGCAGCAGCCGATCGCTCAACCACTGCGCCAACCGTGTCGTCAAATTTATACTTAATTGTACACCAAGATAAAATGTGAAGAAAACCATAAACTAAAAAAAAAACATTTTTTTTTGGCTGCTCTATCGCATTCCACGATCTCTTCCAGGCAACCTAGAGAGGATTCTCTGCCGAGAATAAATGCAACATTTTGGAAACCAATCTTTAAAAACTCTTTCAAAGATTGGTTTCCAAAGTGTTGCAAAGAATGTCAAGATTGTCCAATGACTGTGCACACCCTGGAAGTGACTTTACTCTATCCCAAAAAATACCCCAAAAATGTATTAGTTAGTGAGTCGTTGGAGTGCCATAATTAATTAAATAAATAAGAATGATTGGGTTTCTATCAGGAACTTATCATCAATAATCCACCCCATCAATATTTTTTTTAGGGGTCTGTGCCCGAAGGACAACCAGCGGCACCTATCTAAATCAGCGTCAGATCCAGCCACGGATATTGTTGTAAAGTCTCGGGGCGAAACGTTGCAATTGCAACGGAACGTTTTCAAAGAATTGTGAAGACCCGTGCTCCGAAGCATTGTGTTTATCTTCTAATTTGAAACGCACATTGAAAGACAAGTTGAATGTTTAGTTAGTTCACACCTAGCTTCCCTCTAACTCAACAAGTTTTAGTGGGCCGAAGCTAAAATGAAAGAGCTCGTTCCAGCGATTTGAAACAAACCGTGTAAAAAGTGTAACTACCCCAATAAAAACCAGAGATACAGAGAAATACAGATGAAAACTTATAGTACAGTCAAATTACACCGAAAATAAGGCAAACTTAGCATTAATTCTTAACTCCGATTGTTTGCCGTCGGTTATCGTGTATCGTGTCGTGTGTGTGGGCAAGATATGTAATGCGTCATGCGGAAAATTAACCCCGGATGTACGTTTTTGTATTTTTTTATTTTGTACTTCAAACTAAAAATTTACTACTTTCATTTCATAAAATTACTTGATTAAAATTAAATATCTACATTTGCCAATCAAAAAAATTTAACATTTTTGGTAGCGCAAGTTATTAATTCCAGTTTTTTTTTTAAATAGCGATCCAGGCAAATATGTAGGGTTTAATTTTAATTTATAGGCCATGTCTGACTAAATTTTTTTTTTTTTCCAAATTCCGTATTTCATTTTTAACGACTTTCTCTATGGCGAAAATGTTTAATTCTGACAAAATAAATTATTTTTACCGATTCTCTACATATTGTAAATAAAAGCTTGTAAAAACAATTAGAGATAACTTGCTTTTCCTAGTTTTTATTGAAATAAACGCGTTTTTATTTTTTTTCAGAATGACGATTATGGAAAATGTTAAATTTCTTTTTATATAGAAACGCTAAGATCGTAAATACACTATTCAAGAAAAAAAAACAGAGTTAGGAATTTTTCCAAGGTTCAAAGCTAATTTGACTGGCATAATAAGAACTGTACTGGAGGAAATTGCGTTTAAGTATAAGTTGAAAATGATGAAAGTAACGTGATTGCCAATGCTTGAAATGATGACAAATATGTGCTACCTTTAATTAAAAAATGAATAAGCAAATCGGTTGGATAAAACGGTCGGATAGACTCGTTATAGTTTTGGTATTTTTATTTATACGATTATTTTACAGATTTGATTTTCTCTACAGATAGAACATGTTAATAAATTAAATAATGAAATATGATGTCTTTATTTTTTATTCTTGCTCTCTCCTTCTATTGACATAAGAAACATAAAAACGGCTAGAGTTTGGCTTCTATAGCGCAAAAAGGAACAAAGACAGTCTAATAAACTAATTACCTTCCTTTGCGGCGCGCAATCGGGTAAAAAGTTGTAGTATGTCGCGTCACGCCGACTCACGCCTGTCTGTGGGAGCGTTTTTATCTCGTACCTACTTCAATTTGATTGCTAATTCATAGTGGGCTGTTGGCCAATGTGACTCGCGCCTTAGCAAACGGTTCCAATTAAAATGAGTTCGATTGATTCACACATTCAATGCAACGTGATTTAAATAGTTCTAACATACGTTGTGGTGCACGTTTTTAAAGTACTGTTTAGTAAAAAAAACGAAACCTTACTTTTTAGGGTTCCGTACCCAAAGGGTATAACGGGACCCCTTTTACTAAGGCTCTGCTATCCGTCCGTCCGTCACCAGGCTGTATCTCATGAACCGTGACAGCTAGACAGTTGAAATTTTCACAGATGATGTATTTCTGTTGCCGCTACAACAAATACTAAATCTATCTATATATATAAAAATGAAACCCGTTTTCCTTGGTCACGGCATCACGCGTGAATGGCTGGACCGATGTCACTAATTCTTTTTTTGTTGTGTTTGTTATTGTCAGGAGAAGGTTCTTATGAAAAAAATAATAAAAAAAATTAAAAAAATTGTGCGGAAAATTAGAAAATTTAAGAATCCTTAGGGTAGGTGTAGGGTAGGTGTAGGGTAGGTGTAGGGTAGGTGTAGGGTAGGTGTAGGGTAGGTGTAGGGTAGGCGTAGGGTAGGCGTAGGGTAGGTGTAGGGTAGGTGTAGGGTAGGTGTAGGGTAGGTGTAGGGTAGGTGTAGGGTAGGTGTAGGGTAGGTGTATTGTAGGTGTAGGGTAGGTGTAGGGTAGGTGTAGGGTAGGTGTAGGGTAGGTGTAGGGTAGGTGTAGGGTAGGTGTATGGTAGGTGTAGGGTAGGTGTAGGGTAGGTGTAGGGTAGGTGTAGGGTAGGTGTAGGGTAGGTGTAGGATAGGTGTAGGGTAGGTGTAGGGTAGGTGTAGGGTAGGTGTAGGGTAGGTGTAGGGTAGGTGAAGGGTAGGTGTAGGGTAGGTGTAGGGTAGGTGTAGGGTAGGTGTAGGGTAGGTGTAGGGTAGGTGTAGGGTAGGTGTAGGGTAGGTGTAGGGTAGGTGTAGGGTAGGTGTAGGGTAGGTGTAGGGTAGGTGTAGGGTAGGTGTAGGGTAGGTGTAGGGTAGGTGTAGGGTAGGTGTAGGGTAGGTGTAGGGTAGGTGTAGGGTAGGTGTAGGGTAGGTAGGTAGGTAGCCAGTTGACGGGAGCGAAACCGCGGGGGACAGCTAGTACAGAATAAAATAGGTAAATATTTAAGTGGGGCTCCCATACAACAAACGTGATTTTTTTTGCCATTTTTTATAGAAAATTGTACGGAACCCTCCGTGCGTGAGTCCGACTCGCACTTGGCCGGTTTTTTTAATTTTTGACTAAACCAACCCACCTTAACTGATAATTTTTCAAAATTTCAATGATGCCGTTGTACTTGTAGTTTCTCGGGCCCGATTTTGATAAAAACTAAAACAACATCAAAGATTTTTGAAAACAAATTCGAAAGATTTTTTTTTTAATAAAAAAATGTATTTTGTTAAAAATGTATTTTGTTAAAAATGTATTTTGTTAAAAATGTATTTTGTTAAAAATGAGCTCTTTTTTTGTTTGCCATAAGTATATTGTTACTTCCCAGAATTTTATCCTTAGTAGCGACACTTTTCAAGTCGTTAGTGGTGCGCGTTCCGACGCAGCCTAATTCCCCTTTTGGCCAAAGTTAGCATCAAGCTACAAAAATCTGTCAAAATTTGCTGCTGCTGGCGTCTGTACATTCTACACACACAATTTAGTGGTCTGCTCGGAGTTTGATTTCTATCTGTGTAAGTAATCTACAAAAACCCGAGTTTTCCTCACATGATGGATGGACTTATAAATAAAGTTGTATATAGAGGTAGTATGTAATTTATTTATAGTATTTCTACGATTCCTTTGAAGTGAAGGAAAAAGTTGTGTACTTACGTGCCTATTGCAGATCTTGTATAATGCATGTTAGATGTAGTTAAAATGATTATAATCTCCAATTTTACAATATAGTGTTGCGGATTTTGTTCAAGTTTGCGAGTTTGCGAGTTTGTGACTTACGTATGTGAGAGTGTTTATGTGACTTCTGCTGCCTTTGTATATCCTCCTTTACCATAGTTTTAGGCCTATATAAAACGGCGGGTCGTGTTCCACGCGCGCCTCAAAGAGATTTCAGCATAGGAGACGGGTGCCGGGCCAAAGCTTGCCAGGGTTGCGGATTTTGTTCGTAAGAGTTACCGCGGCCCTGGAAAGCAAAAGGCACTAGAAGGAGCACGGAGGGATTTTAGTCAGTAAGAGTCTGACATTCCCCTGCTCCACCCAGAGCAGAAGGAGTCATTGGATGATTTCTCATCCATAAAAAAGGTTGTTAATAAGATATTTGGATTTCCCCCTTCTACGTGAAGATTGGCAAATTTTCGTCATGGGTATCCTTTTCACGATTTTCGGGGCTGCTACTAGCGAATATGGGGTCAATATGAAAATCCCAGATGGCGTCGACGAAAAGAAGACGGAACCGCTGTCATATAATCTTGGGCCTAGATGTATAAGGATGAGAGTGGTGTCAATCAATAGATTATATAATATCAACCAATCTCTGAAAATTCTGCGGATTTTGGTAATCTGAGAGCAGAGATAGAAGAGATTTAGTATAATATTGCGCCTACATTACAACATGAAACGGAACATTGCCCTATAAAAGGTTTTTACTAAAAAATACACTGGCCGGTATCATCAACCTATTTTTTTTAATATCCTTGTCAGGAGGTATATAATATGTCGTGTCATAAATAAGTTCTGTCATTATGATTTGTCAGTGCTTATCAACAACAATATTCTGTCAACCAAACTGCTGTTTGACATAAAAACAATCAACCTTTCTAAAGAATTCGTCATTAAACTGCTAAGAAAGCAACATTGTTGCAGGTTATTCATGACCTAAACTGTTTTTTTAGATAACTCGTCTTCTAGGCTGTGAATTGTGCTTTTTTGTATTTTGAAATAGAAAATAATAACTATTTTTTTAAACTATATATCTCAACTCTTTACGTTTGGGCCCATTAGTTTCCGTCTCCTTTGATAGATTTTCGACCATAGTACATAGGTCACACAGGATACGAAACTTCATGAATGTAGACTGGTTGAACATACTTTCAATGTGTCATGCGAGTTTAAAATTGGATTTAAAAAAAACCTACCAAGTGCTATGATGCTTGGACCGAAAAGAAAATGCCCCCTTAAATCTTAATTTAATTTAGTTTTTATTATTTGTTGCTATAGCTGCAGTAGAAATACACACTAAAATTTTAACTGTTTACCTATTACGATTATTGAGATACTATAATGTCTATAACTAAGTTTAGGGAATCCCCTTCTGACCAAAAACATACGTGTTTATCATAGTAACACCTGGGCCTTGGTTGGAGCAGTCACCTTAGTTCGACGACTTGTTTTGCAATAATAGATAGATAATTAAATTATAAATAAATGATGATGACATTTTGATAAGAAATTGATACAGAGTTGTACAAAAATTGCGTTATTTTACAAAATCGTGTTAAAAATTGTTTGCTCACGGGCTATGAAAGCTAGCTATGTTTAATATTTTAAGTTTTTATATAATCAAACAGTGCAGAAATATGAACGTAATATATAATCGATGTTTTGTAGTAGGTTTTAATGTCAGTGATTTTAAAAATAATATGTAGATGAAATTACAAATCAGCCATCGCGCCCCTAAACCACTTCAACACCCCCCAATTTTTTGGGCCCCTTGCCATCCCTCTCTTGGCCTCCAGCGCCCACAAGGGGGCGTTATTGCCCATTTTGGGAAATACTGAGCTAAGGAGTGGTACTCCTTGCCGTATTCTGTGTTCTTTAAGTCAAGAGTGAACAACAGGACGGCTGTGCGTGCTCCATCGTCGACCACATCATCGCTTTTCATCAGGTGAGATAGTGGTCAAACGCGAGCCTATCTGTTCCCACTGCTGGGCAAAAGCCTCTTCTAAGTCCTTCCAAGAATTATTTTCTCGCTCCACCTCATACCAGCCCTCATAGTATGCCTCCAGGTCTTCTCGCCACCTCTTTCTGGGCCGAAATCGGCAGCGCATTCATCTTCTGGCTCCCATTGTGTGGAGACTTTTGCCCAACGGTCACAGTGCATGCGGTTAACGTGACCCGCCCAATCCTATTTGAGCCTGTCAGCCTGCTTACCCACATCCATTATTCCCGTTTTGGAACGCAGCGTAGTGTTTCGAATTTTCATCTGTCTTTTTACGCCCAGAAAGCTGCGTTACATCGTTCTTTAGTAAACTGCAACTCCAAAAAAAACTAACTGCCGCAAAATTTCGTCACACGATTTACTTATTTATATTTTATTTATTTATTTATTTATCAAGTACCAATATATTATTATTCAGTACCAATCAAATGATGAGACACAGTCGAATTTAATCAACGGAACAACAACAAAAAGAAGTTTCCAGCAGATTGGCGTGACGCGACAATACAACAAGTAAAAGTTTCAATAGAACTTATTATATAATTTTCAACACCATTTCTGGACATGGGGTGGGAAGTTGAAGCGGACCCAAGAGACCCAAGATACCCGAAATGTTGCCACCAATTTAATAAATAATAAGGAAAATTTATAACAGCGTGTCCTCTTGAAATTTTGCTGTGCCCGACAGGTTCATAATTGAATATATTTAAGATTGCAATAAACATTTGAGAATTTATTTATTCAAAGTAAACAAACATTTATTTCCAAAAGAACTTTTTAAATCTTTTAATCCTAACTAATAACGGAAGAAAAACGGGCAATCTCCTTTGGTGGGGACCAAAGGAGATTGCCCGTTTTTCTTCTGACCGTGGTTGCGTATCAAAACATTTTGTATGATACCATAAATTGGATATAAAAGAGGGATGATACTAGTAATATTATTTTCAATAAATGTTATATTTGTATAACAAACTTGCAATCCAGTATACCTTCAAAGTGGATGCTTGTTTTGTCCAATCTACCTGTTATGTTGCCGTGCCCTAACCGGGTTTCACGTTGGGACTTACTCACATATATGTAACAACTAAAATGTACACATGAATTCAAT
Source organism: Melanchra persicariae (assembly GCA_947386135.1). Lineage (NCBI taxonomy): Eukaryota > Metazoa > Arthropoda > Insecta > Lepidoptera > Noctuidae > Melanchra > Melanchra persicariae. Next base: position 14,845,466 of record OX376645.1, on the reverse strand, counting down.
AAAGAGATTGAGTTTGATGTCGTACTTTAAAAAAAAAATCTATTTATTATGTGGGGCTTTGGTTGTTCCTTGATTTTCTGTTCAGTTTTGAGGTTCTGAGCTCATAATAAACCTTTCACAATAAAAATCAGTCCTTTACAACAATATGATTTGAATTCACATAAGACAACAGAACACAGTTTCAAGAAACCAATAAATGATCCCAAGTAAACAATATTTCATAGGTACCTAGGTCATGTTGGTTGTTGGTTGTGGTTTGTACCTCTATGAAGTAGAAAATAGAAATACTTGAATAGAGCGATTAAGTAAATGGTTTTATTGGTTTATATTAACCATATTCATAAAATATGTTGTCTAAAATCGGAGCCGGCAGCACAACAGACCTAAATCGAGCCCAACTTAGATGCCACAAAATGGTCATAGCGTGAGCTCAGTCTCCTACGTGTGGCTCGCCGTCCGATCAAAGCCAGGCCCGGGCCGACGGCGCGTTGTGTTCCACGAGCGCCTCAAAAAATGTCATCAAAATAGACGGGCCCGTTAGTGCCAGAGCCTGCCAGGGTTGCGGATTTTGTTTGAAAGAGTTACCGTGGCCCTGGAAAGCAAAGGGCTGTACGAGGAGCACGGATGGGTTTTAGTCAGTAAGAGTCTGACACTCCCTCCCGCTCCACCCAGAGCGGCAGGAGTCATTTGATGATTTCCCATCCATAAAAAAAAGCTTTCTACTGTCCGATTTTCACCAAACAATTGCAATAATAGCTAGGAATATCAGGCACTGAGTTACTTGTAGCCTTATTAACTGAAATGTAGGCGTAGTACAGAAGCGTTATTTCTAATGAAATTATGGCAAATACAAGTATGGTATATACAATTATTGTATTTTATATTATGGCAAACATTAGTAAACCGCGGGATGGGCAGTGTCAGACACTTACTGACTAAAACCTATCCGTGCTCCTCGTATTGCCCTTTGCGTTCCAGGGCCGCGGTGACTCTTTCGAACAAAATCCGCAACCCTGGTAGTCTGCTACTTGGTTAGGCAAGTCATTAAACGATATAATACCGCAAAAAGTTAGGCTCGCATGCAAAAGCCTGTTTAAACATGCAACAAGTGCAGTACAAATAGACGTTTGACCGAGACTAGAAAAACCCCGAAACATTTACTTTCGGCAGTTGACTAAAAAACTAGGTAGGTACTTCTAGGTTTGACCAAAAATACATCATTCAAAGGTCGAAACAGGAACCTATTTCGGGGTTTGCCTAAAGGCGTTATTCAAACCGAGGATATAAATGAGTTATTCCGCGAAGACTGCATAAATCAACCTTTGATTATCACATATATATATAACTTGCACCCTTGTGAATCCGGAGCGGGTCGTAGTTTATTCTTTAAAACGCAGCTGAGGTGGAGATTTGGAGCCGAGAGTGTAATGACAAATGCCCACATGTATCAAATCAATATCATATATCAAACAAATGAACGATAGAAAAAGCCCGGGTTATGACGGGATACGAGCTAAAGACATTAAATATATCTCAGATAAATTAGTTCCAGTTATTACACATTTAATTAATAGTTGCTTGCGGACTGGTACCTATCCCGATCTTTTAAAGATAGGGGTAATACGTCCAATCCACAAAAAGGGTCCACGTGATGACGTCAATAATTACCGTCCAATCACCATATTGTCTTGTATTGATAAGATCATAGAACGCTATATTGGGAATGAGATAAATAACTTTTTACAAACACACGGAGTAATCAATAATAAACAATATGGATTTCAGAAAGATAAGAGTACAACACAATTATTACGAGAATTTACTGATGAAGTTAATAAACACCTAAATGAAAAAAAACATGTATTGGCACTTTTTATAGACGTTAGCAAAGCGTTTGATATGCTCCGTTGTGATACACTTTATGATAAATTATCTCGAAATGGAATACAAGGACCCCTATTACAATTATTAAAAAATTATCACACAAACAGATACAGCACTGTTAAAATTGACAGTGAGCTTAGTGCAAAGGTTCGATCAACGCAAGGAACAGCCCAAGGATCAATAATAGGACCGACAGAGTACTTGCTTTATGTTAACGACATGACTAACGCCATAAACTCGGGATCCGTATACCAGTTTGCAGATGACACATGTATCTCAGTCGCTAATAAAAACATCTCCGATGCTCAAAAATCCCTACAAATTAACTTCGATCAAATGTGTAAATGGGCTCATGACGTAGGATTAGTAATTAACGCAACTAAAACCAAAATTGTTCACATACGTTCATCACAAAATAAATGTACCACTACTCCGAAAATTGTAGCACATGAACATTCTTGCCTGCATAGCTCGTCAAGGGCTTGCACATGCCCTCTACTAGAAGTAGTCGATAAACACACGTACATCGGTCTAATAGTTGATAGCCGATTCTGTTGGGGACCCCATAAAGAATACGTTTGCAACAAGCTGAGGTCTATTATAGGTAAACTTAGCATCTTAAAGTTCAAATTGCCTTATAAAACACTAAGGATGTTATACATGGCCCTGGCAGACTCGGTTATCAACTACGGCCTCAGCAGTTATGGGAGAACCTACCATACATACTTATCAGATATCTATAAATTGCAATTAAGAATGTTAAAAATCATTACACCTAAACATATAAAAAATAAATTTAGAAACAACGATCATGATCTGTTTAAATACTGTAACATTATGAATGTGTTCAATAAAGTTGAGTTTTTCACCCTTGCAGAAGTTAATAGGCCTGAGTTGCTAACTGAAAAAACAAGACCTGACTTTTTGAGATCCATAACACAAAAAAATAAATACATTCTACCAAAAACGAACAATGTGTACGGAATGAGGGTTGCAGAATATTTAGTGCCTTACTTTCTTAATAAACTTCCAGAAGACTTACAAACATTATACAAAACGAGTTCGAAAAGCTACAAGAATAAGTCAAAATATTTCTTTACACATAAAGTTACTGTATAATTACTATCAGGCAAATTCTATTGTATGTTAACATCAATCTGTATTGTATATAACTAAAGGAACGGCTCGCCAGCACACAGATAAACCCTGAGAGGTTTTCGTTGTGTGGCAATAGCATTGATAAAATAGATTAAGGATTTTGGGAAATAAATGAATAAAAATAAATAATTACGTATTTCAACACACTTTTGGAGAAAACATGAATATTTCAATTTTTTATCAGCGAATCAACGACCCCAACAGGCAACATAGCTGAGAGAAGGGTGAGTAGATTTATCTATCTTAAAATATGACGAAAACATTAATTGAAAAATGTTTTTCCGTGCCATACTTATAAGTAAATTTCCACTTACTTTGATGAAGTCATACTTATCCAAAAAGTAGCTGCAGTAAAAAGAATCCTTTATCTCATACTCCTTCATAAAAAACTGTACTTATAGTAGCGTAAGAATGATATTGGCAAGATGTTTAAGGAAAACGGAATGTGATCGGGGATTCCTATGCGATGAGCTTATTCCGATCACGACTGTACGTGTTTTGAACGAGTGCTTGGGCTCTACGCAAAGTGACATTATGTCGACGACAGCAATATTGTCGATAAGCAAAACGTAAGGGATTGTTTGTGATTTTGGAGGCTGCCAGGCTCAAGTGGTATTGGGCGAGTCATATTCTTTTTGGGACAAGCCCGCCACACCACATTCCCAAACCACTGCAACTCCTGAGAGTTAAAATCAACAGTGGTGATCACCAGAAAAAACTCCAAGTCAATGAAGCTCGACGAGTCCCGGAGAAATGATTCAACTGTCTTGGATCCCGCAACGAAATTAATCAGAAAATAACAGCGGAGGAGTAGGAAAAAAAGTATAATTTCCACTTCCCTCCTTATTAAGCAGGAGACAGAACAGAGCTAGGCCAAATAGGCACCATATTATGGGACGGATGTATTGATTCTCTTATCAGTTATCATCATGGACAGCTCGCAATCAGCGCAATAATATCGCTAATCGGTAAAAGCGCGCGGGGTATAGGATCGTGGTAGTTATCTTTTTAACCGACTTCCAGAAAAGGGGGAGGTTCTCAATTCGACTGATTTTTTTTTATGTTTGCTCAGCGATATTTTCGCCAATTATCAACCGATTTTAATGATTATTTTTTTTTTAGAAGAATATTTTTCTGGACTGGTCCCATTTTAATTTGGTGAAGCTCTGATGAAGAATTTCGGAGTTAGGCAAGGGAACTCTTAAATAAATTATAGCAAATCTCCCGGAATTGCTGAAATCGCATGCCTGTTTGTGGTTTACATCAGGTCCTAACATAACATCACGCCGGTACGCTGTGAAGGGGTACGCAGATGTGAACAAGTCAACCATGGTTTCGGGGATATCTATTCAGACATAACTTTACTGTTTATGAACCGATCTTGATGATTCTTTTTGCGTTGGGTTTAGTTATAGCTAACCACTAAAAAATTACAAATAAGAAAACTTTTATACAAAAAAATACAATCGACTTCGAAAAAAAAATCACTATAAAGTATAAAATAACTATCATTTCGGAAGTCGGTGCCAAAAAACGAAGAAACAACCAAAAACACCGACTTCCAAAATTATAGTTATTTTATACTTTGTAGTGATTTTTTTTTCGAAGTCGGTTGTATTTTTTTTTTATGTTGCCATTATTTTTAGAGTACGACAACGCATCTTTAGTTTATCTATCATTGTTGGCAACTCGATCGATTCTATTCTTTTTCGCCCTTTTACAAAACCCTTATTTTTTTGGATTTCCCTTTTCCTGACGACTAATCTAATATAAAATTCTCGTGTCACACTGTTAGTTGCCATACTCTTCCGAAACGGCTTGACCGATTCTTATGAAATTTTGTGTGTATATTCAGTAGGTCTGAGACTAGGACGTAAACTATGCATAGGGTAGGTAGCCAGTTGACGGGAGCGAAGCCGCGGTGGACAGCTAGTAATAAATAAAATTAACAGCCGGAACTTTTTAACCGACTTCAAAAAGGAGGAGGTTATCAATTCGATTGTTTTTTTTTTTTTAATGAATGTTCGGGCATAACTTCGTCATTTTATATAAGTAAATGGATTTGCAAAATTACTTTTTTGTTCGAAAAAGTTTATTCCGAAATGGTCCATTTAAATTTCGTAAAGATCTGATAAGTCTTCGGAGATAGACAATTAAATTGATAAGAACTGATTGGAATGTGTGGAATATTTTGAGTATCAGCACTTAAATATTTATATTTTTTGTAAAAAACTGACTGACTTTCAAATAAGTACAAACCACGACAAAGTACAAAATAACTTTAATTTTGGAAGTCGGTGTCAAAAAACGAGGAAACCACACCAGAAACACTTGCTTCCAAAATAAAGTCATTTTTACGTTTTTGTGGTTTGTATTTACAAGTCGGTGTTATATTTTTTGTAAAAAGTTTTTTGCAAGAACCAAAAAAAATACCTTCTTTTTTGATGTCGGTTAAAACCTAGGTAGATTACAGTAGAAAGGATTCCCCAGTATCTTGTCCTCTTATCACTTACGTACGGCTGACCCCAAGAACAAGTCTTTGTTAATTATACTAACTGATAACGATGGATTTTCCCTCACAAGTTAAGAAATCATATTTTGTAAATAATGAGTAACGTTTTTATGGTGTATCAGCGGTATTAACCTTTTAAGACTGGCCAATCCTTCCCTTTTTTTTAAAAAAAAAAGAAAAACGTTGCCCCACACTAAGAATTCCTCCTGTATCGTGGGTGCGTTCACAAACATATAAACTCACATACACAAACAGCCGGACCCGGAACAACTATCTGTAGGCCATACAAATATTTGGTCCGTGCGAAAATCGAACCCGTGACACGCAGCGCAGCAGTCGACCGCTCAACCACTGCGCCAACCGTGCCGTAAAGCATATTCTGGACACGCTCGCTCCATCATAGATCTCATCCATTGCTTTCCATCAAGCGTGATCGAGGTTAAGAGCTAGCCCATTCATTAACAAAAAAATAAATAAAAACATATTATAATTGATATTGCTTACGAGTATTATACAAACATATTTCATCATTTAAGTGATCTAATTGATATGAAAGAGAGAGATAACATTTTTATTATTTACAGCTATTATTTTAGCACTTCAAATCACACTGTACTTCAAATGCACATACAGTTTTCGAGAAGATGTGTTTGAAAACGCATTATTGGACGATAAATCTGTTTAAACCTATATAATAACAAACTGCAGTGCTTAAGTTACGCGAAAACATAAAAACAATTTAATATTATTTTGACGTAAAAACATCTTTAGTTTAGTTGTGCACTTTTTGGGATGGGTAAAAAATGTTAAACTCGCGTCAGGACACGTGACCTGATCGAAAATTCATAAGACGGAAAACGTTATATAAATTGTCATGTTTGTGTACGATAGCGCAATAAATGAATATTGTATTTAACCACATAAATGATATTACTTTTATACTGATAAATAAAGCAATTCGTGCGAAAGTATTCCCTAACCATTCCAAAATGTTCAAAAATGCACAACGTTAATGTTCAAGTTTTCACTTCTGCCGGCATTCCCGGAGTGCAACCCGTTGTTTTTTTTTCACCTCGATACTGCGGTGGTTTAGGAGAAAAAAAAATCTCATGTTACAATAAAATCAATATGAAGTGGTACAAAGTTCACCGGCAGCCTGATTGCGGTATACAAAATAAATGTAATCGTTCGAAAATGCACTCATTATGTCATTGCAACGCTATTCATTGCGTATTACGCTGACGAGCAGACGATTTTAAAAACACGATAAAAACATGACATGATAAAGCAATGGATGCCGAGTTCCTTTCAATTGTGAAAGAATGTGGTTACCGGCTGATCTAACTAGATCATAATTAGTGGTTTGATTTTAGTACATTTAGTTGATATTCCTAAGTTGAAGTATAGGGGGAGGAAAAAACATTCACAAAAAGTATATTTTTTTCTTCAGCGCAGGGGGTCTAGTCTCTAAGCCGATTCGGCTTTAGTGTCGGGCGTTTTCTGCTCCGTATCACCTTCACCACTTACAATTAGTCCCGAACCCGAACTAATACTGTTAACTGTCAAATCGTGTTGTCATTGTTCGGGTTCGGGACTAATCGTAAGTCCGTAGGTGATATGGAGTAGAAAACGCCTGCCACTAATGCCGAAACCACGGACTTTGGGCTTAAGAGTAGACCCCCTGTATCATCCAACAATTGTCCACGGAAACATGGCCTAACCTCGATGATTGGTTTATTTGCGCGGAAACATGGAGACGAGCCCCTGACAGGTCAAAATAATAATAACCAATTGTGCCAATGATGTGAATATGTAATCGGTCATGTTCATGGCAAGGGCTTAGACAAAGTAGTGATGAACATGTGTAACATTGTTTTGATCTTTCACAATTACGGCTGGTAATGTCATGTATTTTGCACTAGAGCGAAAAAATGCGCAGGCCAACCTTTACTATTTCGGGGAGCAATGAGACTAAATAAACTAGATAGACTTTAAAAAACTAGCTTTATTCGTGGCATCGCTCCCACGATGTTTTGCACAGGAACTGTTCATTATTCCGGGATAAAAAGTGGCTATGACATGATGATGAGACCAAGTTTAGTTTTCTTTCAGTGAGAGTTTTCGCAATTAGATTTTACTTCTACTGCGGAATTTGTTCGAAAGAATCACCGAGGCCCTGGAACACAAAGGACATTAGGAGGACCACGGATGGGTTTTAGTCAGTAAGAGTCTGACACTCCCTCCCGCTCCACCCGGAGCGGAAGGGGTCATTTGATGATTTCCCAGCCATAAAAAATAAAAACGCCTAGGAGCTAGAACCGATCATTTTAGCTTTTATCCCGTAAAGTGCACGGTCCCTGTGGGATAGGCGACCGAAGCGAATTCGGAAGAAAAAGCAATATTTGTGCAACTAAACAATCTAGCAAGCTCTATAGATCTTTTAAACACGTATTTCATATTTACTGACCAATCTAACATGCAGAAACACTTAGACCCGGAAGAACTGTACCTACCTACCAAGACCATGCAAATATTTGCTTCGAGCGGGAATCGATACCGCGACCCGTTGCACAAACGTCTGGCTGCCATATTTTAGTGCAGAATAAATTATCATGACCTAAAACTTTCCTAGACGTTATAAAAAGGGTAGTTATAGTAGTAACTAAATTGATGCTAAATTGCTGTAAGTGTAGGTACCGGAAAAAACAGGCTAAATGAGTAAAGACACAGATTAACTAATAGCAGGACCACGCACAGTAGGGTTCCGTAGTTAAGAAAAGTATTTACGTTTGCAAAATATTGAATTTATCGATTACATATCATAGAAGACAGAAACTAAATATCGAATAACATCGATACTTAAGAATAACGATCTAAAAAAGTAAAAATGTGGCAATACTATACTACTTTATAAATTTTAGAATATATAAAGTCATGCCCAGGAGTGGCAAAGGATAATGAAAACTAAAGAAAGTACAATGTCTGCAAGATGTGGGTACAACGTGGGAAGCGATCGTTTTTGGGGACGTGAAAAATAAATTATATGTTCTGCAATCACTAAATAATTAATTGTGATTACATATATTTACTGAAACCGTTTGTTCCAACATTGAAGGTTAGAAGACCAGCGTCAAACTGCATCTGTTTGGCAACATTGCTGAAATTAACCTTTTAGGAACCCTACGTATTTTTTTGCTTTTAATTTTATTTTCTTAAATTTTATTTATGTGTTTCTTTCTTTCTATTTTCACTTAAGCTTATTTTTTAAAATCACAAATCTACACAATACACATGTTTCTAATAACTTCTGTCTACTACGAATACGAACGAAGTTCACCCTATCACATGACGTTAATATAAAAGCAAGGGATAATGACAGTGCGGACAGTGCGCAGACGCATATACATCGTGGTCACGCAACCGCGACAAACGCGCGCCGCGTTTGAAAATAGAACGATTTTGAATTTAGAATACTGCAACCGTTACTTGATTTTTTTTTAACATTATTATTAACTGATAATTTATTTTGTTAAACAGACTTTTTTTAATGTGACATTTATTTTTGTTAAATTGACAGTTTTGGTGCGGTTCTTTTAGTGTTGTTTTTTTTATAATTAAAATGGTGAACAAAGTGTATAAAGTTAGTTCTGCTAAAGAAGAGAAGGTTGGGAGCAAACACAATCAGATTCTAATGTCTATTGTTGGTAAGTAATTATTGCAATTATTGTTGATGCCAGTTCTATTTTTTCTTATTTGATTTATGTGACGCAAGTTTTTACTGAAAGATATCTAGTTAAAACATTATTATATGATTCTAGATACATATAATACAATCACGCTTTTTTACATAGGGGTAATCAGAAACTAGAGAACGCCAGTTGCAACAATCATTAGATACCTACTTCTTTTATTTAATTTATCCTTATTAGGATTCCGTACTCGAAAAGTAGGGTACCTAACAAACCTCCGCTATTCGTCCGTCCGTCAGTCTGTCAGCGGGCTGTTTCCCATGAACCTAGTACGGAACTAAGTAGTTCACAGATTGTCTTATTTTATTGCTAGTAAAAAAGACATGAATCCCTGTTTCCCTTGGTTACGCCATAACTTGAGAACGACTTCACCGATTTCATTCATCTTTTTTAGGGTTCCGTACCCAAAGGGTAAAAATGGGATTATTACTAAGACTCCACTGTCCGTCTGTCTGTCTGTCTGTCTGTCACCAGGCTGTATCTCATGAACCGTGATAGCTAGACAATTTTCACAGATGATGTATTTCTGTTACCGCTACAACAACAAATACTAATAAAAACAGAATAAAATAAATATTTAAGTGGGGCTAAAAAAAAAACACGTTTGTTATAAGGGAGCTCCATATAACAAACGTGATTTTTTTTTTTGAAAGAAAAGTTTAATAATGCGCAAGAAATATTCTTACGGGAACGGGAAAAACGTGATATGTGCGTACAAAGTCACGGGCAAAAGTTAGTAAATAATTAAAAAAATTATTAAATTATGAATACCTAAGGAATTGATGAAGTGAAGTAATTTGTACGGTTTATGATCCACCCTTCACACTACGTTTTATCTAGATATGACATTTTTATCCGACTACAGCAAAGCCAAAAAGAAGGGTTATGATTTTAGCTATGTATGTACGTATGTTCCACCTTAGCGCTTAAAATTCTGAACGGATTTAGATGAATGGGGTATCAATAGATACGTAAAAATGTTCCGGGTGGCATAGGTTATATGATTTTCATTAAATTGAATATGCTAATACGCAAATATCTGTCCTTGAAAAAATCTAATTGATATAATCATGACATGTTTGGTACCAGAAGAAAGGTTTTGATGAGCATATTACAAATAATTTATATTTATGTGTGTGTCATATTGTCTAGTCATAATTACACACATATAAATATAAATTTTGTTGTTGTTTAAATTGTTAGCAATCAAGAATAAGTACATAATAAATCTATAGAAGAGTCGTTTTTGTACATTGTAAATGTTTCCAAATAAAATAGCCAAGATAACTAACGGAACCCATTTCTAGAGTTTTTGTTTTTTTTCCGTTTTCGTGTCTAGTTGTGCACGCATCACGTAGAAAGTACAAAACCAATGTAGATAACTTAAGTATATGAATTTAAATTTTAAAGTGTTGAAGAATAAATCAATTTTCATAACGTAAAACAAATACACATAACACCTGATACCGAATGATACAGAGAGTAACAGAATAGAAACAAAACCTGAAATTAAATTGTAGGTTTTCAATAGAATTAACCGCTTTTACTATGAGACCAACCCTGAAATCGTAAAAATAATCAACCGCTGCTTACATTTATGTGTGGTGTGTTGATTGTACCAAGATATTATTATTATATTATTATTATTATTTATGTGTAGCAAAACTCGACACAATGTACGGAGTACCTATATGATTTATTCTCGCGATTAATTGAGAAAAAAAAATCTTGTCCCATAGTAAAAGTTGATCATAATAATGACTACAATGACACCTTTTTAACCGACTTCTAAAAAAGGAGGAGGTTCTCAATTCGGATGTTTGTATTTTTTTTTTTTTTTTTATGTTTGTTCGGGCATAACTCCGTCGCTTGCCAACCGATTAGAAAAATTCTTTTTTGTTGGAAAGAATATACTTCCCAAATGGTCCCATTGAAATTTTATCAAAATCGGTTCAGTAGTTTGGTTTTTAAATTCAAATAGCTGGAAAAAATATCTGGAAAAATCGTATACGAAATTGCGTATTTTTGCTTTCCTGTGACTTTCCAGTACCTGTCCTAAAAAGTGAAAAATAAAAAACTTTTTCACAAAAAAAAGAAACCGACTTCCAAAAAACACTACAAAGTACAAAATAACTTTAATTTCGGAAGTCGGGTGTTTTTGGTTGCTTCTTCGTTATTTGACACTTTTTTGATTTTCCGTTTAATCTGTAGACCCTACACCACATAAGTTATAAGTGCAAAGATAAAATACTGAAACGGAAAAATGGAAATGTACACCTCTATGAAAAACTCATGTTGTCACAGTCGACAATGTGAATTGTCATATTCAGCTGTTATTATTTTATTTCCCGTTATATTTCGGGAAACATTCGTTTGCCTCACGTTTTTCCTCTGCAAGGATCATCAAAAATTGGATGAGGCAATTTTATCATAAAATATTTTCTATCGGTAAGTACCTACGTTTTCCTGAGCTCATTAAATGCCTTTTTAAATTATATAGGTACCGCAAGAAAAAACAGTTATTTTAACGCAACGCCTAGCCTCCTTCCATTTACGCCATTTTCTCGGCCAAAATAAAACCCATCAAAATTCTTATTTTGTCATTTTATAGAACCACAATTTATTTTAAGATGTTACATTGTGCTTCTTACATCATTTTCTAATACGGCAGTACACTTAGTGCCAAATTATTTGCCACCACGTGGACGCACCTGACATTCTCTTATCTACGACGCTTCACTGGCGTCAAACAATATCGAATTATTTTGTTACAAATTTAATGATGTGTGTGACATTAAACTAATATTACAATTTGATTACTACTGATCGAATTTTGGAACCTCTTCTGATTTGGAAGTCTGATATTTCTTGATGGATCTTCAGAACCCAGAAAATCTGACTTCAGTCTTGCCAAGAAGTGATACCCAGTTAATGGGTTGTGGAGGTCTGGTAGGCAGTCACTCCATGTAAATTACTGGTATTCAGCTAAATCCGGTTTGACGAGAAGCCGATCCCAATATGAAAAGGAAAAGGCTAGGCAGGTGATGATTCCTTATTAGAAAAACATATATGAGTTTAATTGATTTTCGAAATGAAAACCTTACATAGAAAACTGCTTGGCTATAAATCAACAGTTTTCTTTTTAATCCTTACCTTTATCATTATTATGTAAACTGGACTTAAATAAAGTCATGTTAAAAAACAAGCCTTTACTTTCAACCTCACTGAACGTAGAGTAAAATAGAATATTTTCTCATAGCAATTGTGTTGTTAATGAAATTGTATTGGGCCTTATCAGAAGGCTTTAAGTCACCCAAAGGGCAATGGAGAGGGCAATGCTCGGAGTTTCCTTGCGTGATCGAATCAGGAATGACGATATCCGCAAGAGAACCAAGGTTACCGATATAGCCCGGAGGATCGCCAAATTGGAGTGGCAGTGGGCAGAGGGCACATTGCTCGCAGAACAGATGGTCGATGGGGCCTATGGAAAAGTTTTGTAGTGGCGACCGCGTACCGGAAGACGCAGCGTTGGAAGGCCTTCCACAAGGTGGACCGATGACCTGGTGAGGGTCGCGGGTAGCCGATGGATGTGAGACGCACTGGACCGGTTGTTGTGGCGACGCTTGGGGGAGGCCTATGTCCAGCAGTGGACGTCTTTTGGTTGATATGATGATGATGATGAATTGTGTTGATAATGAAATAATTGAAGCATCTGTCTTGTGTATCATAACATCAGTAATTATTAATGAAGTGGCTTCGGTCACACTACTTATTACATTGTGTGAACTACGATGGAACGCTTTCATTGAATACTATGAATGAAATAATCTAGCTTCTCTCTTCTGCCCTTAAACACTAGTACCTAATTTCGGGCGTATCGAGGTCCAAAAAGTGCTGATTTCCAGCCTTGTTTGATTAAATGACTTTTGATTTTGAATAAACGCTAGTTTTGGTGTCAGTAACTAGACAGAGAGAAAAATTGTGTACAATTGTCACCGGATAATAGCAAACACCGTTAGATTGTAAAATATCGCGTGAAATTGTAAAGTAATTTTTCACAATAAGACACGGATAATGTATATTGGAAATTATTGTATTTGGATGGGATTTATTGTATTCAAAATAATGTTTTCTTAAAATATCAAGAAATTATTATCCACTTAAGATTTATTACAATCATACGGAGTCAGCAATTTTTCGATGACATATTTACAAGTAAATCATAAAAAACGAAACACATGCATAATTTCTTTCCGCAGCCTCACTGACTTGATCTATCTTAGAGGACACGTGCATTATTATACGACACGGTTGGCGCTGTGGTTTAGCGATTGAATGCTGCGCTGCGAGTCGCGGGTTCGATTCGCGCACGGAACAAATATTTGTATGCCATAAAGATAGTTGTTCCAGATCTGGAAACTCCTAAGGTGGGACAACGTTTTTAAAAAAAATCCAGTCGCCCTCATAGAAATCGATCATCATATAGGTACCTACATGTCACAGCCAATTAGGTTAATCAGCCGTTTAATTGGTAGCCTAGCCTTTTCATTTAAGTGCGCAATTTTTATTGACATCTTTTGTTCAATATCGTTTATTGACTTGCCCATGTCACTTGTGTCACTGATTAAACGGCGCAGTTTAATGAAAAGACTTTTAATGAAACGGCTGATTAAGCTAGTTGGCTGCGACATATAGGTATACATGTTCATCGTGTTGTTTTTTACGGCAAACGCGCCGCCGCCGCCGCGCCGACTGAAGTAAAAAAAGAACTGAAATTAGACGGAAGTGAATTCACGCGCTTAAATTAATGTAAAATTAAGAAAGTTGTTAGCCAGTTGTTACCAGCATAAAAAGATCTTAAACCCAATCAATGCTCTACTCATAAGCCAAGTTTCAACCAAATCCGTAGAGCCGTCGCGTTGAGGCGAAATTGATAAAAAAATCATCATTATACTTGGTTATTTGTATTATATTGTACGCATAACGTAAAAACTACAACACCAATAGGTATAGTTAAGTTTTATACATAAGAAATTTGCGAAACTTGGTGTACAACTTAGTTATTCTTTCGTCATAATTAGTTCACTCTTAATAAGTTTTCATTTTGAATGCAGCGCCATCTATTGAGCAAACCAGCTATTGAGCCAACTAAGTTATGAAGACTAACGAACGCACAATAACACCAACAATATTGTTGATTTATTTGTGGAAATTTTAATAGCAAGAGAAAAGTGAATATTTTGTTATCTTTTCGTTATCTAGCAGTATTTATGTAGACTTCTTTGTTCAAACGTATATTTTAAGGACGCGTTTACAAATGGGTAGTCAAGTCATTACTTTTTTTATATAAAAGTATGTTTATTAAATAAAATGCTTTGCATTCTTAAATGTTTTTTCAACACATTTGCTCAAAAAATGCATTTACGAAGCCTGTACACATTGTTCGAAAGTTAAATTTTACACACCACACCATGGAATGTGCGGTAAAATAGGTACTCTCACTTAAGTTCATATATTACCGCACGGTGCTATTGTATAGCGCCGTGCGGTAAAATATGTACTTAGGTATTCTTTAAGGTTTTAATTTCCATAAAAAAATAATTAAGAATATCACCAAGGAGTTTCACAATCCTAGAATAAATAAGCTGAATGATTGAACCTCCTTGGAAGCGCATTTGCTCAATACTAAAGAGAAAATGAGAAAAGAATAATAAAATAAACAAATGTAGTTCTTATTTTCACCACGCGATTGTGGCGCCGTTTGCAAATTCGCGCCATTTTCATATTAGAAATGTCAAAGATTGTTGCGACTTTCCGACTGATATCTAAAAACAAAAAGTTGGTTTCATTATCTATTGTACTGTTTTCTCGCAAATGTATTGAAAAACGTTGAATGATATACGTGCAGAAATTGGTTTTTACAAACTCGTAACTATGATTAGCCCTCGACTTCGTCTCGGGCTTACATTCGTCTACTCGTTTGTAAAAACCAACTTACCGCACTAATATCATAATAGTTATTTATGATATTAGTGTGGTAAGTTGGTTTTTACAAACGAGTAATACGCTATACAACGGAGTTAGCGGTAAAATATGTACTTAAGTGAGAGTATCTACTTACTTTGCCGCACGCTCCATTGTGTGGTGCATAATTTTGAACTTTCGGACGATGCATACAGGCTTCGTAAATGCATTTTTTGAGCAAATGTGTTGAAAATAACTATTCCCATGAATTGTTGATGTGCATGGTACGATTCTGAACTATAAATATAATTTTAGATAGGTACAGTTTCTCAATAAATGTACCGAAGTGATTTTTTTTACTAGTGTGTTAAAATGGTCACCCATCTACAGACCGACCTCGGCAACCGTTGCTTAACCTTTGATATCGACCCGTGCGGCTGTTATTATTAAGTCATGACTTCATGAGCAACCAATCTCCTCATCCTTATGTACGTACAAATTTTTTCCGACATCCACTACGCGAACGAAGTCGCGGGCACAGCTAGTTAGAAATATTTGTGTGACATTTTCCTTTGCAATGTTTTCATATATATTTTACTTTCGGGTCCCAGTGCTCTTTTTTTAGCTAATTTACCTTTTTTGTTAGCATATTAAAAAAGGAACCCTTATAAGATCACTATCTTGTCTGTCTGTCACTACCGATTTTCTCAGGAACGGGAGGGCCTAGCAAGTTGAAATTTATATAAACATTATACCAGATACTGAGGTCTATATAGTCCCTATTAGGTGTATAAAAATCAAAGTCCTGAGTCAACACGATTGATTTTCGCGAGAACTTGTAAGTACTTACCAAAAACCTTAATTTTCAACTTTATATTTTTCGGAATTTTCCCTTTACTTGTGCTGTAAAACCTTGATTTTAACCAAAATTGACAATCCTAGGACAACCGGAAGCACCCTATGGGTTTTGGGTAGAAAACCTAGATGGTAGTTCCGGTTGACCTAGACTCGTTTTTATAGATACGTACGTACGGAACCCTTCGTGCGCGAGTCCGTTTAGCACTTGGTTTTTTTCAATTTTATGGATCTCTTTGCCTTTACCTACATGATTTTTTTTTTTGGGTATACTTACCCTCTTCTTTGGCGTATCGTTACGTATGATTACTAACCAGAAAGAGTCACATTAAAAAAAGTTGACAACCTAAGGATTTCTTACCTAAAGGTCATATAAAAGTCGTTGTAATGAACGTACGGTACGAGCGTAGGTAAATACAGCAGAGCGTTCTCAACATAGTAGGTACATATGAGGTTTTTGTTTTTAACCGTGTAGCCAGCAACGCGCTACAAGCTTCTTTTCAAGGTGACCTTTTTAACTTGGTTTAAAACCATATAGCATAGGCTTAACAATACCATTGGATAAGTAGTTATGCTGATTATTATATTCAAATCACGAACTAAAAATCTATTCCAGATATCAACACCGTATCTTTCTTTACAATGATAATATTTTAAATAATGGTTTAGGTTTTAGAAGGAAAACATAATTTGAAATTACAATATGGTTAAAATATAAAACCATAAAATTTAAACATTGTACTTAATGTCAAATTGGAAAGAGTACCTAAAACACAAAGAAACGCTTGTCACCAAAACTTTTGTGTATTGTTACTTGATTTACAAGTGTGGACGACACACGCATTACCGTTTTAAAGGTAATTTTTATGGTAAATAGGTACCTACATAACTCTTAGTGCCATCTGTTGGCAATGTGTAAAGGTTTTCTTTTAAAATAAATTACGACGTTGCAAGGTGCGAGTGGGCTCGGCTTTGTATATTTTGTGGTTGGCAACACGGGTTTTCCCTCGGTAAACATACGTTTTATAGAGAACATCAATATCTACAAAAAAGTCCACGATACTATAATAATATTTTATGTCTATCTATTATGAGTAGAATACGGAATTTCGACGCACAATTTCAACACAAGGACCCTGCCATCCCCTTCTAACCTAACCTGTCCGAGTCGGGGTGCCCCAAGTCGCATAATTGATTTCCAAAGTCTTTCGCGGTAACGTGCATCGAAGTATAGTAATATCGCAGTGAAGATCTATCGCGGTAACGTGCATCGAAGTGTAGTGGCGTCGCAGAGACGGTCTTTCGCAGTAACGTGCAACTTTTTAGCATCTTATTAGCATTTATCGAAATTTCGTGCGCCGAAATTCCGTATTCTACTGATCTATTATGGTTAAGTCACCATGACCGCTTTTTGTTCAAATTATTCAATCAAAACCCGGGTGGAATGGAAAAATGGTGGTTTTGATATCATGATATTAATCTTTATCAATTTTAATGGTTTGATAATTAAGGTTGATTATGTCCGTATAAATTACACTTTAAATTACTCAAATCGGACGTTTGGTTTAAAAGTTACAACGAGTATAAACATGCTATTATAAGTAAGAAAAATGTCGCGGCTTGATCGAACTGGGGAGAATCTTATCTATGCTTGGTCCGATGAAGTTGAAACAGGGCATTTAAATGATTTCGATAAAAAAATAAGAATAACAAATGTTTGGATATTTCGAAAATAAACTACATGGTGAAGGAGGGGTGATAAAGTTTTGAGGGTTTTTTTTATTTTTAGGGTTTCGCTCAATAACTAACTAATGACCCTAAGACCCTATTACAAATGTGGAATTTAGGAATTTTCGCTGTGTGTATTTCTAATGCCGGTAGGTATAACAACAAACAATAAAAATGGGATATTTTTAAATGCACATCTGTACAATTTTTCAGCACAATACGTAACTCCACTAATTTACTGAATGCCTATCAGAAAAAAGAATGCTGTGCAAAAAAACCAATTGATTAATTAAACATGTCATACAAAAAAAACTAAAAATATCACCCAAAACGAGATGACCGTTTTATCGAATTCACACAAAAAATGTGGTTCGTTCATCGGATATATGATTTATAAAACAAAAATACGAATTGTTTATCAAAAATACTAACTAGCACTCTAAATTGTACTTCCCTGAAATAGCAGATCGTCTTCATCATTTCCTACGAAAGACATCACTATTGGAAGTGGGCGCTCCCACGTATTTCCACATCGACTGGTCCTCTGCGTCTCTCATCCAGTGGATTCCTTTCACTAGATCATCGGTCCCTGACACCTGAACCTTTAGACCCCATCGACTATCTTTTATGCGAGCAATGTGCCCTGCCCACTGCCAACTTACGTTTGGCTGTTCTTCGGCATTATATGTCGGTTTTCCTGCGGATAACGTTATTCTTGATTCGATCACTCAAAGTAACTCAGACCATAGCCCTTTCCATGTTTTGAATAGTACATAACTACGTATATTATTATGTACGTAGTAACGACGGACACTAATAAAAAAAAACGGATTCCAAAATCGAATTTCTCTCATTCCATACACGTTACAGACAAATCAAAGACGTGAGTCATAGACAAGTTCAGTTACTTCTAAAAATACCTCAGTCGTGCCTCTAGGTACCAGCGATGCATACCTGCTTAGACACCTCTTGCCAAGTAAGGCATAGTCTATATTTACTCTAGGTATTTTTAGATTGCTTAAGCAGCCTTTTCATTGAGTTCAAGGGACGAAAAGATTGCATTAACACATGGTTACGGCCTTTTTATGTTTCTTTTACTCAACGAATGGTAAATTTTTTGTTAATGAAATTGGCGTGAATTGGAGTTCTTAAACTTTCTTGTATGGGAAATTGTGTTTTCTTTGATAATGGTTTGCGGAAAGGGTAAAGTAAATAATAATTATATTTTGAAGGTACTCGAATACCGTTAGAATGACTGTAATAGACTAGGAAATCAGCCTAAAAATATATGAAAAGTAGAAATACTGTACGGGTTAGGGCAGCCACTTATCTCCTACAAAACAGTAAAAAAGCAGGAAGTCATTAAACCCATCTTCAAATAAGAAAACCGAAGAAAAAAAGTCGAAGTATATGTACTACTAGTTTAGAAACTAATATAAATTAACTAGAAACTTCAGACGACGAGGATGTTCAGAACTTATATAATAAAATCGAACACTCAATTAAAAAGAGTGTGTCAACGACACAAAAGAAAGAAAATCGGAGGATTTCGTTTGCATTTTTCTGATTTCTGAAACAAAACAAAAAACGAAGGAAATGAAGAAAGAGTTAAGAACGCTATTCAAAAGAACTAACAAGACTACGCAGACTACAGAAAACAGATGATAGAAAAAACTTAAAACAACATAGAAGTACAAAAAGAGTATAATAAACGACTAAATACACATAAAAATGGATACAAAATTTAAAAACAAGAAACAAACAAACTAACACGAGGAAAGAGTTATATTATGTTGGAACTTGTGCAAGCGATAAACAATATAAGTATTATAATAAAAACAATAGCGACACTGAAGACGAGCCCAAAGACGTGAATGCGGTGGAAGTAGTAATGTTAAAAAAAAAAATCGGAAAAAGGCCAGGCCCAGACGGGATACCTAATGAGGCTTTAAAAGAAGAAATTGCTTTGCTAACGCATCCTCTATCACACTTGTCCAGCAAAATTATAAACATAGGACAAATACCTGAAGAGTCGAACAAATCCAATATCATTCTACTGTACAAAAAAGGTGACCCTCAAGAAATAGGCTATTATCATTATTATTAGTAAAGGAGTCAAGCAAGGAGACCCGTTGACCCCAAAGCCACACTTAAGGAAGCCTTTAAAACCTTGGCACAAAACTGGACAGAAAAGGGGATTAGACCAGACCAGACCGAAGACCAGACCAGAAGAGGTTATTAAATCTCCGCTTCGCCAATGATATCGAACTTTTTTCCTCATCAACGGCTGATCTGGGTAACATGCTCGCAAACCTGAACAAGGCAAGCCTCGAGATTGGGCTTAGGATAAACATGTCAGAGACCAAACTCATGACGAACAGCACCAAAAGAAGACATTGAGTTTAGGGAGATTACAAATGTCCAAGACTCGATCTGGGTCTCCTTCCAGGCGCGACAAGACAAAAAAGTTGCTCGACGCACCGAAACCGCCTGGAGGATTGGTCAATGAAAGATCTACCTAAAAGTGATCTCCCACTGTGTCTGTCAATGACATGTGTAACTATTCTCTAATTATGGTGCAAAAACCTGGTTTTTGACATTTCAGGAGAGGTCAAAGCTCGAGGTTTGCCAGCGAGCCAAGGAGCGTAATATCCTGGGTCCGTATCTCGGACCGCGTAAGGAAGAAAACACTGCGCTTTAACACCAAAATCGTGGACATTACCCAGAAGGCCGCTAATCTTAAGTGGGATTGAGCCGGACATGTCTGACTCAGACGAGAAATGGGTAAAAAGAACCACCGAATAGCTCTCATTAAATGCCAAAAGACATTGCGGCAGATCAAGACGAAGATGGCGGGACGAGCTCGACTCCCACCGAAAAGACTGGTCCGACAAAGCAAATGACAGAGTTGTGTGGAAAAAGGAGAGGGTAGGCCTTTGCCCAGCAGTGGGACAAAATAGGCTAGATAGATAGATAGACTCGAATAATGATAAGGTTCCACGAATTTCAATAGCAGTTGAGATAATTTGACTAGGCTGACACTATATTTACGGATATGTTGAGCTTATCCATCAAGTCAGAAGCCAAATAATTTGACAATATTGTGACACCCAGGTACTGGGTTGTGAAGGTCAAATAGGCAGTCACTCCATGTGGATTTCCAGTACTCAGCTGCCTCCTTTTAGACTGGAAGCCGACCCTAACATATTCGAGAAAGGCAAGGCAGATCAAATAAAAAAACAGGCCAAGTGCCAGTCGGACTGGCGCACAAAGGATCTATTAAAAAAAACGGCAAAAAAATCACGTTTGTTGTATGGGAGCACCACTTAATTTTTTATTTTATTACGTTTCTAGTATTTGTTTTTACAGCGGCTATAGAAATACATCTGGGAAAATTTCAACAGACAGACGGACAGACGGACAGCGGAGTCTTAGTAATAGGGTCCCGTTTTTACCCTTTGGGCACGGAACCCTAAAACGACATCGTTCATAAAATCACCAACCACAATCACTAACGCCAAATTATCTCTTAATCCAGTATGCATGCCGATCCTGGCATACGGCACAGCCATGGGGTGGATCTCCCCCAACAAGGCTCTGCTCATGGGGGACTACTCCCCCTCGAACTCCCCGTTATCTGAAGAGGACGTGTCTTGGATGGCTTCGATCATGTTCATCTTTGCGCCGATTGCTGTGTTCGTGTATGGGGTGGCCGCTGATAAGTTTGGGAGGAAGAATGCCTTGTTGTTTGCTTCAGTACCTATTTCTGTAAGTATAATTATTTCTTATTTTAAAGGGAAACATACTGACATAATATCAAATAGAAACATCCGGTGTCCAGGTGGACCTGTCCTGGGAGGTGACCTAACAGTACACAAATAAGTTGCTAAGATTTAAGAGTCACCCGCGATATTCGAAAATGTCGTAATAATTCAATTGTCAGGTCTTTTCTTGTTAATTCCAAGAATATATTTCCAGCTTTTACCATGGAGAGCCTAATGAATTCCACTGATGCGGCGGCACTGGTCACAGAATGTTTAAGGGTCACCGTCGACTTGAAAAGAAGAAAACCTACCATCGGCATCGGTCTTAACCATTATATTTCATCCTCAGGTCGGCTGGGCCGTCAAGCTAATTTGCGCACACCCAATCGCCCTCATCGGGGCCCGCGCTCTCATCGGGTTCGGCTCCGGAGGGGGCTTCGTAGTTTGTCCCCTGTACGTTAAGGAGATCAGCGAGGACAGCATCAGAGGCATGACTGGTACCTTTGTTATATTCTCACAGGTCAGTAATATTATGTTTTAATATCCATTAATTATCTATCTATACATATAATAAAACAGTAACGAAAGAAAAACTGTACATTGAGAATTTTCGAGAAAAAATAAGTGGCTTTTGTTAGAAAAACGTAACTGATGACAAAAAGTGACTTTTTAGAATTTTTGTCTGTTTGTCTGTTTGTATGTGTGTATGGTACGGCTTCACGCCAAAACTACTGGATAGATTGAATTGAAATTCAGCAAAAACATTCTTTGTAAACCAAGGAATACTTTAGGCTACATATTATCACGCCGTATGTTATGGGAGGTAAGCAATATTGATTTTAAAAGCTTTTTGTTCGTAATTGAATGCACAAAATAATTGAATGCACAAAATGACATGTTAGTTAGTTACAAAACCATTTAGATAATTTTTACACATAAACCTGATAGGAATTGTAGCAATCTAGAAGAAATCAATTTATTATCTACATAATTCAGATACCCGTAATGCCATCTGTTGACCGAAAAAGGTACTAACCTACTACCGTTATGCATTTGATGCATAACATAAAAAAAAGATTTGGTGTGATTGCTCCACTGACGTTATTTTAATTTTTTTTGTACGGTTAATTCTCTCCACTCAACCTGTAAAGCACCCTAGTTTCTTCTGTACACTTGGACGGAGCTAGGCTGGCAAACTTAGCCAGGACACCTACGCACAACGGAGTCCATACTCCACTCTATCCGTTGCGGGTTTTTTTTATGGATGGGAAAGCATCAAAATGACTTCTTCCGCTCTGGGTAGACTGGAAGGGAGTGTCAGACTCTTACTGACTAAAACCCCTCTGTGCGTTCCAGGGTCACGGTGACTCTTTCGAACAAATTCTAACCCTAACGGGCCCCGTCTACTTAGCTGACATCTCTTGGAGGCGCGCATGCAACACAACGTTTCATCGACCCGGGCCAGTGGCGCTATATAGGGTGTATAGCTCCATCCCTCCTTCTCGCTCGAACGACTCACGCTTTAACACGTCATGGTAGGGCCGCTGGTTGTTATCGGGCGAGCCACCCAACGCTCGCCGTCCGCAGGCTCGTGCCTACGGTGGCCGAGAATCACCCGGGGACTCCTGTTTTGGCGACTAAGGCGTGACGTTTGTCTCTCCTTCACGCGGCCCGCCCCTTCCTTTACTAGCATTACTGTTTCGCAAAAGGAGGTGACGGCTTCCCACGCCTCCGCGCTCTGGACCATGGAATGAACCAGAGCCGGTAGCAAGAGGTTGCCGTCGCTGATCGCCACGACGAGGACATGGCGGTGCTCCGCCCAAGCAGGGCAGACCTTCACCGTATGCTCCGCCGTGTCCTCTGCGGGGGTTGACTTCTCTTCTGGTAGGTTTTCCCATGGACAACTTTATGTAGCTCTATCGCGTGTTAACAAACTTAGCAAGTTTCATCAACATCGTGTATCATCATCATTATCCACAGTCCAACTTCGCTCATTGCTGAGCGTAGGCCTCTCTTTTCGTGTGCCAATCCCCACGTTCCTGTGCCAGCCTCATCCAGGTTCTACCCACGATGGCAACAATGTCGTCCGCCCATCTCGCCGCCGCCGGTCGACCAATACTTTTTCATCCAGTCCTCGGACGCCACTCAGTCACTGCCTTACTCCACCTATCATCACCGCGCCTTGCCAAGTGTCCTGCCTAGGTCCACTTTAGTTCTACAATTCGTTTTCCGATGTTGAAACCTTCGTACGTCTTCGGATCTCGACGACGTACCTCTACCAAGCATGGAACGCTCCATGGCTCTCTATGCAACTATCGGTCTGTACACAGCCTCCTGCGTGAGCGTCCATGTAAGTAAGTAAGTCATGGTGGGAAAAGCACACAGGTTATAAAGGCGGGAATTCAGACATTGCGGAATTTTGGCAGGCTTCAGAATGTCGTCCATTTTGATAAAAGTGGCCCATCCAAGGTGTGTTCCTCTCGATGCCTCCGTTTGTTGATTTTCTTTGCCAATTGAAAGGATATGGCCAAGATAAACATATCGGTTAATCATCTCCAACAATTCATTTCCAGATTTGAATCGCTGAAGGTGTTTGCCATAACCTTCGTCTTGGTCATATTCATCCCAAGATCCAACTTAAAAGAAGCATCTTAAAGATTTTGAAGCATTTTCTGGGGGTCATCGAAGTGAAAACCACACGGTTTTCACTGAGAACTTCGATGTCCCTCACTTAAGATTTGCAGATGACTTTGTAGTCATCTGCGAATCTTAATTAAGTGAGACAGTTGCGCAGAAAATTGACGTTAATACCGCTATAGTCCCAATCTATACCCACATTTTTAACGACATCTTCTAGGACTGCTGTGAATAGTTTCGATGAAATGAAAGAAGCATTATCATTACAACGTTTCTCACGAAAAATTATTTGAACAGAAGAGGTGAATTATTTGATACTCGACGGCGCGTTGTGTTCCACGCGCGTCACAAAAAGATGTCAGCATAAAGACGAGGCCGGCTAGGGCCAGTGCCTGACAGGGTTGCGGAATTTGTTCGAAAGAATCACCGCAGCCCTGGAACGCAAAGGGCATTAGGAGGAACACAGATGGGTTTTAGTCAGTAAGAGTCTGACACTCCCTTCCATTCCGCCCAGAGCGAAAGGAGTCATTTGATGTTTTCCCATACATAAAATAGGAGGCAAGCAATGATAGATATTGACTGTTCGTTTTAGATATACGAACACATTGATCTTACCTAGCCACATCATTGTACAATACAAACACGCGAACGAAGTCGCGGGCAACAGCTAGTAATATTATAAAGAGAAAAGATTAAGTATGTTTGTAATGAATAAACTCAAAGACTACTGTGCCGATTTCAAAAATTCTTTCACCAATGGAAAGCTACATTATTCGGGAGTAACATAGGCTATATTTCACCCACGTATTCTCACGGAAACGGGAACTACGCGGGTGAAACTGTGGCGTGCTGCTAGTTAATTATATTAAGATTCTTCATGCTTAAATACTCGTAGGTGCAAAGGCGGACTAAATGCCCTAGGTTATCTCCTGCCAGGGTTGCGGAATTTGTTCGAAAGAGTCACCGCGGCCCTGGAACGCAAAGGGCATTTGGAGGAACACGGATTGGTTTTAGTCAGTAAGAGTCTGACACTCCCTTCCGCTCTGGGTGGACCATCATTTGATGAGATTTCCCATCTTTTAAAAAAAGGCATTCGTTACCTACCAGTCAACTGAGAATAACATGGCAGGTGCATTGTGTAGGAAGAGCTTGTGGCTTAATAGGAACAGCCGCACGGGTCGAACTTCCAGGTTAAGCAACACTGGCAGTTGTCGGTGCGCGGATAGGTGACCATCTTAACATACCGAGTCTGCCGTGCCTCAAGAATCACGTTAATCTGTTGGTCCTGGCTTTCATTCGTAGATCTAATAACAATAATATATAATAATTTCTTTGACAGTCATTACGGGTCAGAACTACTGTTACAGACTGTACTGTGACAGAGGTACTGGCATAAGTTTGACTTTGGCGGTTGATAGAAATAGGCATGATTATCTCTGTAGCATGAAAGGCTTAAGTTTGACTTTGGCGGTTGATAGAAATAGGCATGATTATCTCTGTAGCATGAAAGGCTTAAGTTAATTATATTAATTAAATTAAATATATAAGTATATCTGGCACCTCGATATTGAAAAGCATGCTCCCAAATCCAATTTATAAACCCCACATTAGAAAGCCTTCGCAATATCTAACAATGTTACCGCAAATACTTACTAATTTACTCAATAATATCTCTATTTCGAGATACAAAATATTTTCAATAAGGGCTCACTTAGCCGAAGTATAATTCAAGCAGACGCACGTTTAAATTCGCTCCGTTGAGCTAGGCGCCATTATATACACGAGTATGTAGGTACATAAGTATTCTAAGCGCGTGCAAACGCCTTGAATTATAAGTCAAGTTCAATAGTACGATGCAGTGAACCGATTTAATTATAACGCGCCAGTTCAAACGTCACACACAAAGACGCCACATCTGAACGAGCTGTTAATCTTATTTCTCACTCATATGATAAACGACTAAATAATGAATGGTATAGGTATTTATTTTAAAATAGCAATAAAATAAAAAAAGAATTTTAATAATATAATTTCGCTAAACAGGTTCCTATTATTTTAATTTGTTATAATCAAACCTATTGTTGTAACATACATAGTAACAATTAACCCAATGATTAAAAGTAATAGTGTTCATAATGTGTAAGGTTTTTCAAAGCAAGAGTGAACAGGCATCTCCTGGGCACGCTCGCTCCAGCATACACCTCATCTATCGCTTTCCATCAGGCGTGATCGAGGTCAAGAGCAAGCCCATAACTCAATAAAAAAAAGGTTTCTTTGAAGTAATAATTAACGTACGTAACGTCAATTGAATTATAAAGCCGGTTTTAATTACGGTGCTGGGTTAAATTACGGATTCCTGTTTCTGATGCACTGTGCAAACAGAAACTGTAAAGGAACCTTACGGGAAGGGGATAAAAGGGGTTTCCTTCGCTTGCTTTATTTTTTAGCGAACAAAGGAGGTATCTTGTCACCTCCTTTGAACTTAACCTATCTTGGGTGTCCCAGGGCCTAAACCACCAACTCTTAAAGCAGTATTACTTCAATATTACTTCCAGTGGGAAAGAGACGGAGCTATACGTCCTGTAATATTAAATATTATTAGTACAGTAATATTAAAGTAACACTGCTTTAAGAGTTGGTGGTTAGGCCCCTGGGTGTCCTAAGTTGACGAACTCGTTTCGCTCTTTTAATGATTAGATCATATTATGTTAGTTGTACAAAATTGTTAATTATATCAAAGGAGCGTTATACCAAGTGGGAATTAACTAAACGAACGTTAGTTAGTTAGTGGTATTCGGCCTCTTCGGCTACTTTTTTTACTGTTCGGTATTCGGCCGAATAATGCTTTTTATCAGTAAAAGCATTTTCTCAATCGGATCAGTATCTTATTCCAGAGATCTACAAACAGATAAACGAGACAAACCAATAAGAATAAAAGACAAAACAAATGGGTATATTATGTCTTGTTTATGCACGTGTATTCGCTATCAGTAACCATTCATTAATTAATTGACCCGTCCAGTCTACACAGCTATAAGTAGGATCTACCATCCGTTATCAATTTATCATACATAAATTTAATACTAGAGACCCTCCCGGCTTCGCACGAGTGTAATAATGATACCACTATCGTTCAGTAATTCAGGAACTCGTGGTTAAGGTAAGAGCACCAGGGTAGCCCGCGAAATTCAAATTTTCTTACGTTTTTTGCAATTTGCAGGTCAGTGTCAGGTTGTATCTTGGTCAAAATATGATTTGCGGCCGTAGCAAGTATGTATTTATAGAATTATAATCATTTAAATCATCAATACCACTCTTACAGTTAGAATTTATGTAAAATGTAGTAGGTATTTCATGAAATCATAACATTTGGCATCAATTCTAACTGAGAGAGTTGTACAAAATCATTTTTTAAGATTAAAGTATGCTTGCTGAGGTCGTCGGTCCGTGGTCCTGGTATTTGTAGATCTTTGACAGATACATGGGAAGGCTACATCTTCGACCACATCATCGCCTATCGTCAGGTGAGATACTTAGTGGTCAAACGCGTGCCCACAAATAGTAAAAAAAATAAAGTCAGAAGGTAATAAATCTGACACCAGTCTTGTCAAGGTGTCGTGGTCGCTCATGAAATATTGGTACCGACCGACCCAACATAGGCTCATATAAAAGGCTTGGCATATTGAGTTCAGCCATTTTGTACAAAAACTAGCTAATTTTTAACTGTCATGCGGTGCGGCCGAAGCCGCTAGTAGAAGCTAGTACTTACTAAAATAAAAAGGAATCAAAACTCGCCCTAAGAGTTTCGCAGTCGATCGATGCCATCATACGATGGTAGAATGAATTACGGCCGCTTTCTATAATAGGTATATCTCAATCCCAATCTTGATCCCGATCCTTGTCTGTAACCAATCAAAGGTGAGGATTGTGTGGTGAAGGACACAAACTCGGCCGTTGATTGGTTACAGACAAGGATCGGGATCAAGATTGGGATTGAGATATGTTATAGAAAGCGGCCGTTAGTCAACGTCTCGATCGATAGCTTCTACTTCTTTTGTCGATTAGCTAAAGCTACCACACCAATCGATCAACGTCGATCGATGGTATAGATCGTCGATCAATCGATTGGTGTAGCAAAACCCTAAGAGGAAAATATGAATCTTAATTGACGACATTCCTTTTCTGTCAATCACAACATTGTAGATCACAACCGATTATAAAAATAACAAAAACAATTGCAGTTCGTGACGGGTAAGGCACGATAATTTAAGGAAAATGATACATTTATTATATGTATAGATTATCGGTTTTTTTTTCAAAGAATGCACACATACTCAGGTGTTCCCCCCTGCAAAAAAGACGTGTGATTTTCCTTTTATTCTTTCAGTTCGAGGAAATGTTTTTGTAAGTCTTCGTACTAAGAAGTTAGGTACTCCCCGTAGAATTTTATTTGAGATGTGTTAATGGGAAAATATCAAAGATATTTTCGGGTTCGTCAAAGTGCTGCTTCATTATTAATTTATTATTTGTAAGGAAAATAAGTGATTTCGAGAAACACTTTGGCAATAGGTTAAAAAATGCGTTCTCAGAAATTTAATATAATGTATACCTACTTACCTATGTAGTGGTACCTACTACGTACAAGTCTTATGCTTAGGTCTTATGTCATAGATATTGCATTATCGTCACAACGCTAATTTTTTACTCATTATTTTGTTTGTATCAATTGTTTAAATGGTTAGTTGTATTGTATATTTCATATTACATATTTTATTTATAGTTAACACGTCTTTCAACTACCACTCTGCATCACCCAAAGGTTGACTGAATGACTGACTTCTGCGGTTTTTATCGGTCGTTTATCTGTCTGTTAACGCTATTTTTCAAAACGCCATTGGTTGGTTAGTGGTTATCGGACAAATAAACGACCGATAAAATACCTCAGCAACCGGGCATAAGTCCCCTTCTTTGCTTTTGTGTGCGTGAATTATTAAATAAGTAAGTGTTATACAATTCTTGCGCTTGTATGCAGTAATTATTGACAGTTTGCTTTTGAAGATAGACAAGTGCCTCTATATTTTTACCCGATTACGGAAAAGCCAAAAGGAAGGATTATGATTTTTTTATTTGTTTGAGTTTTCAAATAAGTCCCTATTTCAAGTACCTACTCAGGGCCAATTTCACCAATGAAACTGAACGCGATCAGCGTATAAACCACGTTTGTGAGCTGACAGTATCATCATTTTTCTATGAAATATTGACGCTGACAGCTCTTGAACGCAGTTTAGATGTACTGATCGCGTTCAGTTTCATTGGTGAAATTGGCCCTTAGTCTTTTAGTGAGTGTATCTGTCGATAGATGATATTTGGGAAGTGTAAGAACTTTCGTACATAAAACAAGACGTGTATTATATGATGATGAGTATCAACCATATTATTACCTATCGTGAAGTCGGGTTTCTTTGGCGTTAGGTTTGGCTCAAACTTTGAACCATAACACAATAAATACAATGTGAAAAATGTTCCTATTGGTAAACGAGTTAGGACCAAAGTCAGCAAAGTAGACGGGGCCTGTTAGGGCCAGAGCCTGCCAGGGTTGCGGATTTTGTTCGAAAGATTTACCGCGGCCCTGGAAAGCAAAGGGCACTACGAGGAGCACGGATGGGTTTTAGTCAGTAAGAGTCTGACACTCTCTTCCGCTCCGCCCAGAGCGGGAGGAGTCATTTGATGATTTCCCATCCAAAAAAAAAATAGGGGGCCAGGGCCAAAGTACCCGCCATCACAGATCAATTTAATCCCCCCAATTTTGAGAAAATGGAAGGTGGCCTGATTTTGATTCTAAAATCTATCTATTTATCCCCAGACCGCTGGAAACCTCCTAGTCTTTGTGCTAGGAGACCTGCTACCGTTCAACACAGTGCTCTGGATCCTGCTCGCAATTCCGCTCATCCACTTCTGTATTCTGCTGCGGCTGCCGGAGACACCTTCGTACTTGGTCAAGTGCGGGAGGAATAAGGTAAGAAGGATTTAGAATAAATACAGACGGATATAGAATAAAAACAAACCACCACGGAACAGAAACATTTTCTGTTCCGTGTCATGTGTTGATCATTGAAAAGTCATAACGACGCTTTTATATTAGTAGATTACCAAACTTGTCAAAATCAACAATTATGAAATCAATGATAGACCATTCTGACACTATTTTAATAGCAGACTTGAGGCCCAAAACCATTAGGAACGTGGAATGAATCAATCACCCTAGCTTATCTCAGTCCAAAGTTTAGTATTCATCGACCCATACGGTCTATAGCTAATTAAGTGATTGCAAAATGATTGATGATAGTCTAAACGACCGTGTAAAGGGTTAACTACCACACAATTACTCTGTCCACTATAATTATACTGAATTGTTAAAATAGATAATGACAACCGTATGTGTATCTACATTTAGATGAGCGTGGGGCCCCTGGGTCCGATTCCCAAGTCGGGCTAAAATTTTCGTTTTTCATTACGAATTTCTCTGTGACAGCCCGGAGTTGGTGATGTGATATCCTCATGTCTCTGATCGTACGTTAAGCCATTCGTCCTGTGCCGGAACTTCTTCGGTCGTGTCAGATTTCCGTCCGATAAAATTATAAGAGTGATGGAATAGGGTGTGCATCTGTTTTTGCACACACACTTGTGCAGTATAACATCTCCTGCGCCGATGGCTACAGTCTCCATTGAGATTGGCTGCCATCGCCGAAATCGATCAGGACTATTAATAATATTAATTTCATAGATAGGTCATACTTATTCTTAAGTCTTTAGTATAGCCATCTTCTTCTACTTCTTAGACAAATATACTCATCCCCATAGTTTAATTTATTGTTTGTTTGTCCCATTGTTACGCTGCGGTAACAACGCTTGCTGACGCAGTCATTAGTTCCTCACATGTGCAGGCACAAATTGAAAGATGGGCCATGGTCTGTGAAAAAACGCTGTATGAACAATATGGTAGGCGCCAGATAAAGTTGCAATAAAAAAACATTGACCTTTTCCTTATATCCCTTCCTAGATATCCGAATAATAAATTATGAACCGGTTTTCATTACTAGAAAACATAAAGGATCACGATAGAAGTCAATTCAGTACAGCTTTGTGTCTTTATTTCTGTCTTTGTTATTATTATTAAGAAAGTCAATAAATGTAAGTATGTGGGTCAATAACCGTTTTTGCTCATTAATCTGCTGTTTACCATAAACATCGTTCTCATCCGAGGAACCCCACCTGTGGAGATTGTCTTTACTAAAACATTACATAGTACAGCCATACACATTCTTCTTCTATTGTGCTAATTATGCCTTTGTTTCAGGAAACAGCAAAGGTGCTAGCATGGCTGCGCTCCTTACCAGAAGACGACAAGTCTATCTCCGAAGAAGTTGACAGACTGATCATTGAACAAACGACTAGTGAACCGAAATTCTCGCCGAAACTGTTGTGTGAGTATCTTTAATGGGCAGTGAACACTGCCGCAGACTGAGGTGTAGCTGGCGGGATGACGAGCTCGACTTCTAGCGAAAGGACAGGTCCACACTAGCAGAAAACTGATTTAAGCAGAAACGGGAGAGGGAGATCCTTAATAGGCAAGAAAATTAAAGTGGTACAAGGACTGTCGATGTATTAGTCATCATTGCTTCAGTGCGTATGTGCGTAAAATGCAGCGTTTAGCTTCCCATGAAAGGATCTCTCCGCAAAACCATTAGCTGAGCTGCTTCGGGCGGCTTCGGGCTGCCTCGGCAATCGTAAGCATATCTAAGGACGCCGAAGCTGTCTTAGAGTAGCTCGGGTGGCAATTTCGTGGCACAATATTGAAATATTTAAAATCATCATTTGTAATCATTACTCTTATGAGTATCCTAATTAATTTGGGACCCACGCAATATGTTCTTTTTCCAAACGACGATGGAGTACGCTTGCCTATAAGTAACCTATTCACTCTTACTCACTTAAAATTCCCCAGGTCTCAGCTATCAGAAAATACAATATAATCTCATCATAATAATCTTTCACACAGTCCATTCATCGATTCGTTAAAGTAAACCCTTTAAATCTGTTTAGTAACTACAACTCTAAGAGATTTGAAAATTCTTTTTCGATTCTGCCTAATCGCTTTGCCACCGGACGTTTTTGGGGACCCACCCCAGAAAACGTCCGGTGGCATCACGGCAGACCAAGGCGAAGATGGCGGGACGAGCATAACGCCTATAGACAGGTTTTGTCCATACTAGCCCTGAGCCGGGAAGAATGGAAGGAAGAAAGGGAGGCCTTTTCCCTGCAGTGGGACGAAATAGGTTAAAAATAATAAATAAATAATAATAAACCAAAACTAGTGGCCGCCAATCCAGCTGTTAATCGTCAATACCCTATGGACTATTCCTAATAACTATCATCACTACATTATTATTAAACAAAGTTCCCCCCGCCGTGTCTTCACCAATGGACAGAGTCATTTTCACACATGAAGAAGATAAAGGTGCATAATTAATTAAAGTTGTATGAAAATTGGCTGAAACATAACGATAAATTGTTGAAGATTTCGGAAAAAATCATGACGATTGGTAAACTTATAATAATATCTATTATTTGCTTTGATACCCGTGCGAAGCCGTGACGGGTTGCTGTAAGTTTGCTAAAAATAACTTGCCCTGCGAACTGTTAGATCTACAACGATGCCAAATAACAACAAACAAATCATTTGAAACGCGGAAATTTGAATAGGCACTCGTCATTTGTCATAATACTTCCGTCTTAATAACTCAGTGTCATAATAATTAGCAGTTTGTTTATGAAGAGATCTGTACTTTACTGAAAAGGAGATGTCTGCGAAAATGATGTCAGTACAGCGGCCCTACGGAACTACTCACGCTTTAACACGTCATGGTATGACGTGTTAAAGCGTGAGTAGTTCGAGCGAGGAGGGATGGAGCTATACACCCTATAGGTATAGCTCCATCCCTCCTTCTCGCTCGAACTACTCACGCTTTAACACGTCATGGTAGGGGCCCTGATAAAATGTTACATATTAGTTATTGTTTGAAACAAATTACGAGTCTAGCAAATAATACTTGTAATACAAATAGTCTGAGGTATCTTGGTAGTATTTTCCGATAAAATACAGCTAGGTACCTACTAGATACTTTTTCCTTCAGTTGCTTGATTACTGCTAGGCGTCAGGATGAGCCCGACTAATATTTTTAACGATCTCCGTCTATTCGTAACAATGTTTGTGCTGCTGTTGTGCGTCGGAGTCTTGGTGTTATGGTGTAGCTTCTCGTCGTTAAACCATCGAACAGGGCTCAAAGGGGTCAAAAATAGTTCAATCGTTTCCCCGGGACTCTTTGAGTTGGTTCTTTTTGCGTTTTTGGTGGTCGACACTATTAAAATTAACTTTTTTTTGCATTTTTAGTGATCAAGCATAGTGCTGCAAACTTGCCCCAAGAAATATCAAACGGGCCTTTCTTCAAACATTGACATTGTACCTAAACTTTTTTGGTGTAAAATTTTGGAAACTACTTAGATTAGGTACGTCCGATTTCAGTATCGCATCATATTGTGTCCCATAAACAGAATCGAAACAGTAAACAAACAAAACATTCAAGTGTACATATTTATTACAAGAGCGACACCAATAATATTGATGAGTTGATGACGTACTGATTGACCCGACCTCTTTATAAAAGCGTGGCGACCAAAGTGTCCTTGATTCTTGACCAGCCAGCATCATTCTCAATTCTGGCAGCCATTTAATTCGCTTCTGTCATTTTGCATGTGTCAAATGTCAATTGGTAACGTTTTGTTTGGGGTTAAACATTGCGGCGGTGTCAACCGCCTTACGTTTATGGGTTCCTGGTACTCGTAATTGTTGTTTTAAATTGTGGGCGTGGTTTAGTTGTTGTTGTAACGTCTTGTTTTTCCGCAGTCGATTAGAAGCCCTTTAGAATTTGTTGACAGCCGTTTAATTGGTTGCCTAGCCTTTTCATGTAGGTAAATGTGCCGATTCTTCAGCGACTTATGTGACATCTTTTGTTCAATATCCTATAATGACTTGTCCATGTCACTTATGTCGCTGATTAAACGGCGCAGTTCAATGAAAAGGCTAGACTTTTAATGAAACGTCTGATTTAGCTAGTTGGCTGCGACATATATATTGCTAGGCGACGATTGGGCACGCTTGCCCTCCCCATCTTTTGCCTAACGAGACAGCCCGCGTCGCTATTTAAATCCCATAAATAATATAATGACCCAGCCTGTCCCTTGCTGTCCTGAACTGACGCTGCTAAGCCGAGGTCGTATCCTGTGGGAAACGACCTCGGCTTAGCGGCGTCAGTTCAGTGATGCCCCTTAGCGAGCGGTCAGTAGTTTCTAGTTATAGCTTAGGTTTTTTTTTGCCCTGGCTGGGGGCCTTAAATTCATTTGAGGCCGTCACAGGATAGTCCAGTTTAGCTGTTAATAGCCCTTGCGTGTTAACCAGCCAGTGGTCATACCTAAAAAAAAATGAGCACGCGTTCCTAGAAGTAAATAAGTACCTAACTTATTTATTTTATAAGAACCCAGGGTTGTAGTTATGAGACAGTACCATAACACACACATACTTACCTAACTAAGAGATAGGTAGGTAGGTACCTACGCTTCGTGAATTCCTATTCACTTCAGTAATTTCATATCCCTTTACACCCGAGAAAAAGAAGTTGCAAATATTTAAAAAAAGTTAATGGAGGGGATTCTTCCAAAAAAATATCCTGAATTTTCAGTTGTCCTGAAACGATCGTGACACTTAGGTTTAATCTACAAGTCTCACAATAGTGTGTTATCTTTTTTTTTTACAAATTATTTACCTACTAATCATTATTTATTTATTTGAATAGCCTCTTCATTAATCAGTCTTTATAATTTAACAAAAATAAACCTTCTTTTAACTAAATCTCTAACAAAAATCAATAAATTTCTCAATATAAACTAAGTCAACCCCTAACTTAAAATAACAGAATATCAATTATTTTTAACTTTTAGGAACAAAAATGTGATCACAATTATTTGAAAATGATACTTGAGGATTCTACACTGTAAAGTTTCATCAACATCCGTTTAATAGTTTTTACGTAAAAGAGTAGGTAATAAACAATTACTTATCCATAACATCCTCACAAATTTTCGCGTTTATAACTGTGGCCCTTTGGCGAGTTTCTTAACGTTCTTGATCGCGTTAGCGTACCTAAGTCGTCAATTTGTATTGAAACTGTCAATTATTTTTTCTTTCTATTGAGATAGAAAAAATAATTGAAACTGATTAAGCGCCGTCTGGTGACACTCACGGACAACATGTTTTTTTATTTACAATTTGACATAAGCGAACGTTTACGTTAACGCGATCGAGTACGTTAAAAAAACTCACACTAAGCCCACTGTAGTAGGAAGCTTTATCTACATTAGATTGGCCACTCATATTTTCAAGAATCTAAAGACAATTTTTCTCCAACAGTCTCCGACAAGACTGCCGTCAAAGCGTTCTGGGTGGCACTCATAGTGAACTTGACCCGTGAATTCTGCGGCTGCATCGCTGTCCTGGTCTACGCCAGCCACATCTTCACTGAAGCCAGCAGGGATCCTGACACTCGCATCGCCTTGTCGCCGAACAAGCAGTCGATATTGCTCGCTGCTGTCCAGATCTTTGGGTCGTTTTTGGCGTGCCAGCTTGTTGATAGGGCTGGGAGAAAGGTAAGATCCATCTGTCCTATATATTTTGTTTGTCATTTTGACGAAGATTTTATTCAGCGGGCACACTGCACTTCGCAGCGAGCGTGTTACGATACGCCGTGTCCTAAAATCCGAGTAACATGCGTGTGTTCGTGCTCGTTTCCACGTAGGTACTGATTGCACGTATGCTCGTTTTGTAACATGTTAGGTACATTACATTACGCGCTGTAGCACCGTTCAGTACCCAGCTTTAGGTAGGTAGGTACTGACAAAATCTGAATGGATACACTTAGTTTTAGGTTAGGTCTTTTTTGGGTAACAAGACCTACCTACCTAAATTTCCAATGGAAACGTTTCTGTAAGCCCGCATTTCTGTAAGATGTTCATTGATCAGGTGTTTCTAAGCTATCTTAAAGACCTGCATCATCTGCATTGTTTAAAATGTATATTGGCTTGAGTTTGATGAATGAATAACATTTTATTTTTAGCTAGCTATTATGCATTTCTTTCATTCAATGGACTAATTTTAGATCTCATTAGGGCTTCTTCACACTAAGTACCTATGCTTTGCTCGGGAGTTTGCTACGCCTCTTCATCTTACCAGCTAAAACACTAGGAACATGCTTTGGCAACTTAGAACAAAACTAAACTTGCATTTTTTTTTTTATTGAAAACAGCGCCATCTAACAATTCGTTAAAGGAAACAAATTGCGGTGTTGCTACGGGTAATTAATATACAATTTTTTTGCTGGGAGTTACTTTTGAACATTAATCAAGAAAAAGAATATAATTTCATGATCTTCCTATACAAAAATAAAATAGTAGGTAATAATAGAAATAGAAATCGTAGTAATATATGAATTAGTAATAATTAGGTTTTATTATGAGCTTAATAGTGAAGAAAAGTATTTAAGGTGAATGGATGAATGCTCTCACTGCCATTTTGTCGCTAGATGGCGACACATCCACAATTTCGAACATTTTCAATTTTTACACTTAACATAGAAAGTTTTAATAGACAACTTTATTATAGGCTATACCTAGGGCATTAACTTGATTTTTTTAGATAATCACTATGCTTGTTAACTGCTACCATACAAAGATTACAGCAGAATAAAGATTTAGCCGCATGAATTTACTCTTTACACACACATGCAAAGTAAATAGTAGTAACTTTCGACCCTACTAGATGTCGTTTTATTCAAAAATGGTTGGAAATTAAAATGTCCAGAGGACCAAATTGTTATATTCCAATCTATTTCTTATTAATATAACCTTAGCAATGATTATCATCACGCTATACTTTCGGGAAGCTGAGCAGCTAAAAACCTTGACATAAATAAGGTCGGCTATTTGAAACAATTATCAACCGTACAAATAGACTGTCGGTTTAGAGACTGCCTTTCATTAGGCTTGGTGTGGGTTCAAATCTCAATAGTTGTATTTATTTTTGAATTATTTTTTATCTTTCTTTATCCTTACCAAACCTAATATTTTCAAATATTAATAATAATATAATTATTGGTCTATGCATATTTTTGTTTCTAGGCTCGATATCCTATCGGATTTGGTGGTAAAAAGGTATCCCTTTTCACCATAACAAATTATTCAGATAAATTATTTTGGGTAATAAACATTGCATGTTACGCTCTAACATCGCAATCAGTAAACATGGGCTCGGCGTACGACTATGCACCGAAACTCACACATCTGTGATCAGTGTCATCACAGTCGCAACCTACTGTTACCGATAGACAAGGATAGAGATAGGAGACGGCGCTGTCGTGCGAGCGAAATCGCGTTAGCTGCCGAATGTTGACGAATGTTTACGATTATGAATGACATGGCATGTGGTAGCGTTAGCAAATAAAATAAAAACATTAATTATTTTGAGGTAGTTAAAAAAGAAATTAATATTGTTCGCTCGATCGCGCAAGGTTACTAAAGCTTTACTTCTGCCTTTGTTTTCGGAAAATAACAAGCCACTTTTGTCTCCTTAATTCATCTTTAGGAAACCTGAATAAAAAAGAGCCTTAAGTATCACCATTATGCATTTATGTATAAATAAATAAAGAATATGGCTGCACATGACGTGCAGTTTGGGAGTTACGAGGAAGCCTTGAAATCATAACCGTTTGCTTTGCCACAGTCGCGTAATAAAGATAACTAAATATAGTGAAGTAGTGATTCTGCACCAACAATTAGGTACTAAAAACTAGACTTTGTCTTATAAAACATTTTTTTTAAATAAGTACCTGTTGCGTAAAACATAACTGTTATCAATTATTTATAAAATTGACTTGAATTTAAATAATCATGGTTGGTAAAACAATAATAATAAAAAACTATTAATATGTTTGAAGAAATTTGTGTTGCTAACCTTACGCAACCTCGGTCTGGTACTAGTCGTCGCGCGTTGTTTACAAAATCTCTCAACAACTCGCGAATTGTGCGTATCGTGTCTCTCACGCATGTTTTTAATATCTATCTCGCTCTCACAAACATGGCGAAGCAAACGATAAAATATTTTTGTTATTTTCAACAAATTAACATTTTTGGCTGTATTTACGAGTGGTGTGTCTTATTTTTATTCCTAGTATTATTAAAACACTGTTGAGCTGCAAAGATTAAAGATTTTATTACAGATTTTTGGTTTCCTATGTTTAGGTAGGTACTACTTGATACAGAAAGTCAAGTGAAGTCAATTTTTTTTCAAGTCTATGGAGTGAAGGTAGTTCAATTTACACGATAATTAGCAATAAGTACTACTAATTAATAACAATTTCCGAGATACTGATAAAAGCTAACATGTGGGTAGAACTAGGTAAGTATATTTATTCATAGTACCTACCTAAACAAAAAATCTCTAATAAAATTCTTTGCCTTAAAAATCTAGAAAAAATATAGGTATGTTTAGGTATCAAATAGGTACTAAATTTTTGTAAAGGCGAATTGAAATTTTTGAGCCTTTACGTGGAGATCCTAAATGTCGGCAGTCCATCCTGACATCAGAATGACTGCCCATTTTTTAAATTCATTTTCTCAGTTATTAATTAGGTACCAATTATTTAAACAAAGATATCAAATAGTAGCAAATAGGTATTAGATCTTAGTAATATTTTTAAGCTGATCGGTCATTTTGGCCAATCATTCTGAAGGTCACATCAATGATTTTCCGTGCGCGACTGAGTGCCAACTGAGTAGGACCGCTTGCTGTGACTAAGTCCCGTATCTAATGGTAATAAAGGTATATTGTACCTACACAGGTTGTTGTAATGTGACTGAACCTAAATAGTACCTAACGTGTAAATAAATTGTGACGTGTAGGTACTAAATAAATAAAAGATTATTTATGCAATTATTCGTCGCGATCTAAGAATGTTTTCTTTAGGTGATACAGTCGTAACATTCAGTGATTAGTGTGATTACTGGCGTTCTTTGGTGGAATGGTTTTAGATGGCAAAGCAAAGGGTTGTTATCAGCTTAGAATATCTTGGTATTAGTTGGTTAGAGTAGGTACCTACCTATGTAAGTACTCGTATGTGTCACCGGATAATTCCAAACATCGTAAGATTGTAATAAATGTTGTTTATGTTTTAGACTATAATCTATGATTATGTTGAGAACAGATAATGGATTGTGGAGGTCTGGTAGGCAGCCGCACCACGTAAAATACTGGTATTCAGCTGAATCCGGTTTGACTGGAAGCCAATCCCAGTAGGTATAGTTGGGAAAGGGCTAGGCAGATGATGTGTTGAGAAGAAATAATTTCGAATACACTGAATCACACCCAAATTCAATAGTTTCAATACTTGTCTTATCTAGAAGAAATTATAAGTAAGTAGGTACTTGTAAATATACAATCTTACGCGACTTATAATATTACAATCATGCGATACAAATGTAAAAAAATACATCATCTGTGAAAATGTCAACTGTGTAGCTATCACGGTCCGTGAAATACAGTCTGGTGACAGACAGAGACGGACAGACAGACATACGGACCGACAGACGGACGACCATTGCGTAGGTAGCTAGGAAAAAAATAGGTAGTTTGCCTACGCTGATCGCCTGATTTAGGTATAGGTACCCTAAGTATACCTACATGAACTTCTTTTCTCTGATTTGATTCAACCCAAACCAATGAATTAGTACTTAACCGTGTCAGAAAATGTTTTATCAGTACCTACTTACATACAGTGGAAAGATTTTTAAATCTTTAGGTAGGTAGGCACTATTTATTTAAAGTAGATAAGTAATACAATAATAACATTAGTATTGTATCTGTGTGAACCAAAGGCAGATCGCAGATAATTGTTTTCACTTTCTAGCATTATTTCTCATTCCCTAAAAAAAAACATTTCATCAATCATAAAATATAAAATCCGCGGGCAAACCCGCGCGCCGGCGCTAACTTGCTAGAAACACAATTTTGACACACAATCACGCATGGACTGGAATTTGGCAACACGCGTTGTTGCCAAATTGCGTCTTGAATGGCAACGTCGCATCGCCGCGTCCGTCACTCGATAACCTTGGCGCTTGTTCGAATTTTCGAACAGCGCCATCTACTTAAAATGTTCACCGCACGTAAACTCGTAACATAACAGCAATGAACTTTTTCTCGGTGGTTCTATAAATTTCTGTCAGATGGCGCGATTCAGGTCACTCACACATGTAAAGATTTTTCGTTTTTTATTGGGTCTAATTCTCATAGAAAGACTGTTTTTTTTCTAAATTTTGGGCGATAGGCGATCACAATACATTATAAAATCTCATTATACTTGCTTTATTCTGCAGAAACTGTTTATTTACGGAGATTACAGCTCCTGAAAAATGTATGGCGAGGTCTCTTTAGGGATCCCCCTTAAACGTGCAAAAGTTTGTTTTTGAATGGCCACACTTGAATTGCAAATGGCTGCGTGAGAGTGTAACTACTCGTGCGCATTTATTTTCCTTTTGCAATAGAGTTTTTGTTATTTCGCTAGTGCATCTGCATGTTGAGTTGAGCTTTTGTTTCTCCATGTTGTTGAGCCGCATTTCAATTCGTTCTTACGTTCGTGTTGTGTTGTGTTGTTGTTGTAAACTATTGCTGCAAAGATAATTATCAAAAATGTTCTCACTGGCAAAATAACTTATTGGCATACTAACGATCCAACGAAAGAAAAGGCTAATCGGCACTACCTTAATCATATTAAAGGACGAAAAAGGCAAACTCAAAATTTGATTGTAAATGTGTGATGTTTTTTTTAAATAAAATGGTACCTACCTATATTATTCAATTCAGTGGGTTTTTTTTTCCTTTATTAGTACCTACGTATGTTTGTGGTACCTATATAGCGGATACACTCATCTCTCTACCTAATATCCTAAAGGATCGGACAGCAGCTATAGGTACATACCTACCAACCTATACATTTACTTATATAAATTAGTTCCCTTAACGAAATACTAGATGGCGCTGAGTTCGACCACTACCTGATATTAAAAAATAAGGTAGAGTTGCAACTTCCTAGTCAAAGACTACAAAAGTATACACTTTTGTAGTCTTTGACTAGGAAGTTGTAACAAGGGGCGTTCTGTAAATTTTGACGTTCAAAGTGCTGATTTTCAGCTTGTTTTGGACAAATGAATGTCGTTTTTTTTAAGTGATTAATTTAATATATCTGTTTAACTTAGGTATCTACAACAAAAGAAACACGTTTTATGGCGCTAAGAATGTTTTAAATAATGTCTAATGGAATCATAAGCAAACCTGAAATCATGGACAAGATCCATAATTTATTTAGAGAGCCTTTATTATGATCTGCTATCAAGCTAACAAGCGTTTAAGTACCTAGTGTGTAACAA
This sequence comes from Melanchra persicariae, assembly GCA_947386135.1. NCBI lineage: Eukaryota > Metazoa > Arthropoda > Insecta > Lepidoptera > Noctuidae > Melanchra > Melanchra persicariae. Next base: position 14,803,626 of record OX376645.1, on the reverse strand, counting down.
GCCTTAATAGAAGAAGTGGGGTCTTGGAATTTAATCGATTTGGCAACAAATCCAACCACGTGCAATCAATTTGAATGAGCCGATGCGATTCTTGTTACAAAATAGGTTTATGCTAAAGATTTTGTAGCATCAGGATATAGGTACCTACATTGAGGCGGAGCGGAGACGAGCTGTGCCGCAATTCACCAATCACATTGGTGAATCGGATTGGTGGATTGGTGAATCGTACGGATTGTCTACGTTCGGGTCGCGATTTTAATTCCCCGCTTCCGCTTTATGGAAAACTTTGTGTTTTTTCTTTACTCATGAGTTTTCAAGAGCTATAATAGGTAGATACGTATTTAATCACTGAATCAAAACATAGGAAGCTTAGGTATAATTATTTTGAATACAGCTATGAAACCTTTGAGACGCCTATAAAACCAGACAATCACAGAAACAATAAAACAGAACTAAGTACCTACCTTCCACTATCTAGATACCTACAGCTTCATGGAAACTGTAGTGGAAAACGCCAAGAAAACTTAATGATACCTTATGATTTAATCTCTTACGCTTTAGTCAGCCTGGTCCGTACTTACCTACACCTAATAATACCACCTGTTAATCACTCTATTATTTAGGTACTTACTGGGTTTTATAATGGCGGCAGCGTGACTTATTTTAGCTTGTTATATTGTTAGGTAGGTACCTATATAATTAAGTATCAATTAAGTTAGTAGATAAACCAGGTTTTATAGAAATTTGTAGCTTCATGTCTTGACGCAAAGTCTAATAATGGGATGAATAGTTACACATTCTTTTTAGGCTGTATTAAAAATATTGTGACCTAGTTATGAGCCTTATTATGTTATTAGTCTTTTGATAAAATGTATTTTAATGTCTTTTGGTGAAATAAAGAATTATTATATTATTATATTGTCGCTAACTTTTTCATCTCTTCTTTCCAGCCTCTCCTAGCAGTAACAAGCGTAGTAGCTGGTTTCAGCATGTGTCTCCTTGGCGTCTGGTTCTACCTTCAAAGCATTGGCGTCCTAATGCCAGGCTGGGTGCCGATCGTCGCGCTATGTGTCTGCATATTCGCTGACGCGTCCGGCTTGCAGCCCCTCCCGTTCGTCATTATGACTGAGATGTTCAACTTCCAGGTGAGTTGTTTGGCTTCTTTGATTTATGCGAACCTGGTAATTGGTTATTCTGTTGTTTCTGGAGTTGCGAGAGGCCTTAGTTCAGCAAAGAGATTGTGCAACATGATGCAAATATTAAATCTAGTAGGTAGACATATACCTAGTAGGTATAGGGGGTACGAAAGTACCACCAGAAAGTATACCGTTAAGTATCACCAGGACAATTATTTGGAGAAGACATAAATAATTTTTCCAAGATTTTCAAAACATGAACCTCTTGAAAAGCAAGGACCTGCTTTTCAAAGTTTGCCAGGTAGGAAGTAAGCAGGAATATTAAACTAAGTAGGTATAACGACTTGGCGTTATCCCAATAGGACGCGATTATCGCGCCAATACTCGGTCGTCACGAGGGCACCTTCCAGTTTTGCTGAAAAAACGAACGCGATTATCGCTTTCTAGTAGGACGACGTCTAAGAATCCCACTTTTATAACATTTCGAACGCCTTTTAAAATAATAAAACTAGATGAATACCTAGCTCATAATTTCTCATTAATTCTAATTGTTTTTTTTTTATTTTCAGCTCCGGGGCACAGTAGCAACTCTCATCATGGCAATATCTCTGGCCACCGACTTCGCACTCCTCAAGCTATTCGCTCCCCTAAACGTCTGGATAGGCTATCACTCTACTTTCTGGATATTCAGCTTCATATGCCTCGCAAACGTATTCTACCTCATCTGGTGCGTCCCCGAAACGAAAATGAGGAGTCTAGAAGACATTTACGCGGACTTAGAAGGAAAAAAGAGTAAAAAGAAGGATGTAGAAGATGTAGTGGAGACGAATCATGTTTAGGTTTATGTTCCTAGTAGATTACTTTTAGGTTAGGTTGAGGAGAATACCTACGCCATCTTGGTTTTCAAAATGGTTGGGGTGTAACTCTCGTATTTGAAAAGCAGTGCTTTCTGTTAACATTAAGGTGACGTGCTTAATCACCTAAGTGTCCACGGTGATTTTAATTCTAGTACCTGCCTACTTAAAAACCGTTCAAAATATCATCTCGACTACAGTGGCGTAGCGTGCCTTGGCCCCCCGTATAAAAATTTGGTTGGGGGCCCTTATAAAGGGTAAAGAATAAGATTTCTCACAAAGGAAAAAAAAATGTTTGCATAAAATTAAAAAAAATATTTATTCATCATAATTATCTGTCACTTTTTCCAAAATTTTTACAAACAATTCAAATGAAATATACACTCTCCTTGCCTTTTTTCGGCAAACTAGGTGTTGCCAACTTTTAAACGCACGCTTTAAGCGGAAAAAAAAAGAAATTGTTTTTTTTTTTACTTTTGTAATTTCTGAAAAAAAAGAAATGGGAAGTTTTTATTAATTTTTGCTTACGCACGTCGGGGTCCCGTATAATTGATATGGCAGATGCTACGCCCCTGCTCAACTACAATCAACTTCAAAAACTTTCAAAATATAGGGAAATTAGAGGTTTTTGACATTGTTGTTTGAGACTGTGATCCGAACGCTGTGTCCCTGACACTGGCATGTTCACCATAAGGGATTTTAATTTTGACAACACAAAAAAAATGTCGCTAATTGGTCGAAATTAGTCCGACTAAATTTGTGAGAATATAGCTTTTGATATTCAAATTGGTCAAGCTGGGGAGACTCCAGATCGGCCAACTATAAACCCTTATAACTTTTGAACCAGTGACCGAGTAAATTTTGATATTTGGCGACTAATTTCAGTATATTCTCGTAGTCCCCGTTAAAGGGGACAAAGGGAATTTAATAAAATAATTAAAATTACTGCCCGTTATCCCCGTTAATTTATTGTAATAATTAAATATACTTTACAAATTATGTTGGTGCAAGAGCGAGCGAAGCGAGCTCGGGACTTGGGGCACCCCGACTCGGACAGGTTAGGTTAGAAGGTTATTGGTTAAGTGTTTATTTTTTTTTTAAACCACCCAGAAATATGGTTTACTTCCCGTTTTCCCCGTCAGCCGAATGTACGTTATGGGGACAACGAAAAATAAAATATATCACGTCCCACTGTCCCCGCGACGGGGATATGGCATACAGGGACAACGGGAATAAAGGCTAATTTCGACTATTTTTTTGTGTTATCAGAACTAAAATCCCTGATGGTGGCCATGCCAGTGTAAGGAACATGCGAACGCTCCTTAAAAATATGTGCAATTCTGTAAACATGTCAAAGTGAAAACTTAGGCGAAGTGAACGACAAGTGAACTGTCAAACCATACAAACAAGATGGAATAACAGCACACTTGTCGTTCACTCCACTTAAGTGTACACGGTGCGATGTCGATAAAATAGACCGGCTGTTTATTAAAAATGTATCGTATTATACCTATTTACCTATTTGGGGTCCGAGTGCACGTCTCCTTTTCAAGGATATATCTCGCCGACTGATCGACACTTTGCGTGACCAGAGGGCTGGCTCTTTCTTTGCCCAAAGAATTAGCATTGCCATTCAACGTGGCAATGCTGCCAGCCTTCTGGGCACGTTTCCGGATGACGGCGATGCGGAGGAATACTTCGACGCCTGAGTTTATTTTATTTTCATATATTACTTATATTGTTTGTTTTGGTTTTGTTTCTATACTGAATAAACATATTATTTTTTAGCAGAAACACCTACTTGGATATTAACTATGGATAATTAATTATCTGTCACTTTTTCCAAAATTTTTACAAACAATTCAAATGAAATATACACTCTCCTTGCCTTTTTTCGGCAAACTAGGTGTTGCCAACTTTTAAACGCACGCTTTAAGCGGAAAAAAAAAGAAATTGTTTTTTTTTTTACTTTTGTAATTTCTGAAAAAAAAGAAATGGGAAGTTTTTATTAATTTTTGCTTACGCACGTCGGGGTCCCGTATAATTGATATGGCAGATGCTACGCCCCTGCTCAACTACAATCAACTTCAAAAACTTTGATATTAACTATGGATAATTTTAATCCTACTTTTTTGTATCGTGCCACCAAGCCACCTCTGTGAGTACAAAATGGCGAGAATTGTATCTCTAATAAAATAAGGCAGCTATTTTAATGTAATTAGGTCTAGTAAATGTTTAAGATTATGATAGAAAATAATTGCTTGTAATAATTCTTATATTTGATTAATTAAATAAACCTAAAAGACAATTGCAAAGTACCTATGGGACATGTTATAAATAGGTATTTTAAGTAATTTCATTGATTATTGCGTCGCAAGAATTTCGTAGGAATTCTACGAAATTCAGTATTACTCATTGTTTCTTACTTAAAATTAAGAATTTCATTTGAAACAGACATTTTTATATCATTCCATGTTGCCATATTAAAATAATAGGCTAAGAATATTGATCGCATTGTCTATTTCTAGTCACCGTTATAAAAATCTGCTCAATCCAAGTGTAGCTTGATTTTATGTGTTTGCCAATTAAATGTTTTCTTCATGAATCAACAAAATAGACAATGTCGCCATAAGTAAATAATAATAAGGTAGTTATATACCTACATACTTTGATTAGCATAAATGAATAATTACATACAAATAGACATCCTATTGTAATAACTAGATCTTTCCAATATACCTACTGTATAATAGACAACACGTTTTTTAAGTTAAGTATGTAATTTTTTAAGATGTACTTAGTATGTAAAAATTTAGTTTATATGACTTCAAATGTGAATAGTAATTATTGTAATATGCAGAATGACAAAACAATAATTTATCATGTAGCAACACTTTTTATAAAAACGACTAGGTATTAAAAATATAATTACATAGAAACCGAATTATGTTTTTTATGACAAAAAATATAGATTATGATTGAAAATGAAACAGGTATTTGATAATTAATAAAAATATTTCGGAAATATATGTTTTTTAAATCTTATATATGTGTTTGTTCCCTTAAAAGTGTATTCAGGGTCTGAAAGGGCCTTTGCTTGCTAGGGTTGCGGGGTAATTCGAAAAAGCCGCCGCCCTGGAACGCAAAGGGCAATTGAAGGAACACAGATGGGTTTTAGTCAGTAAGAGTCTGACACTCCCTCCCACTCTGACCCGAGCGGGAGGAGTCATTTGATGATTTGTTTTATAAAAATAAATAAAAAAGGTTCAATACAATAAAACAAAAATGTCAGTTTTAGAAGATTTACTTATCATAATAAATAACCAGCTTAGTTTACAAAAGCATTTTATTTTTTTACATTTTTTTCCCTTCGTTTTATTAAAAAATATCGTTTTTAACTCAAGAGTAATTAATTATTGCCAGTTTTACGTGTTATCTGTCAATGATTTTAATTTCTTATTAAATACATTTTTTTCTTTGACCATGCTCCGACTTTCAACCAAATCGAAGGCTTTATTTCTTACGAAGGTACCAAATATGTCATCAATGTATGTGTTTGTTCTAATTTCTTTTACAAGTGGGAACATGGTCTTAGATCTTAATAGCTCGATACTTATAAAAAAGACTAGTTGCGTACAACGTTGTTTATAACTATATTTTTACATAATATGTAGTGATGGACTCCGTTCATTAGGGCGTAACAAGATGACGATTTTTTTCGTAATTTTAAGGTATAATTAATGTAGAAAAAAAAATGATTTTGGTTGTAAAAATCTCAATGTTATATCGTCATTTAACTTTATCCTAGAATTTAGGAATGATAAATATAATTTCTTTGATAATAGAGGTTAAACTTATTATTTCAGTCATATGCCATAAATATTTAGAAACCAGCTATTTTCTTTCTTAGACTTTTCAACTACATGTTCCGTCATAATGAAAGGAGACCCTAAAATTAGAAGATTGGTGTACTAAAAGGCCTCTATACACCCATACAGAAAGTGGGTAATCGGAAATCTCGAAACAGATATACAAACAAGGATTGAAGGAGATTTTGTATGAAATAATATTAAACAACTAACATTCATACATGCTATTTTTAGGAACATACGAAACACACTTTTTTTATTAAGTAATATTAACATGTTAGCTGTCAAGCAAGTTTGCTATATATTTTAAAGGCAACTGTTAGTCAGGGCAGTTTAATAGCTCGTCAAATACGTTGGAGCAATTAAGATGTACCATCTGTGGTGGAAATAGGGTAGATAACTAAAAAAATCTAATTAGTCCGTCAGATAGATTTCCAAAAAATACAAGACATGTACTTTTCAGCCCCCACTCCTGCAGTGCGATTCTGTAAACATGTCGAAGTGAACACCCGGGCGGGGCGCACGACAGGTGAGTTGAGTTGAGTTGAGTTGTGAATCATATATTTTTAACCAGGAATTATCCCTATTGTCAAATTTTTGCTCCAAATCATTGTTTTTAAAAGGCACTAAAATTGCTCCAAATGGGCCTCGGATTTGAAAATTATAATATGTTTTAGGGTCAATATAAACAAATGATTAAGGCATCTGATGTTTAGAATATTTATTTTGTAGGTATACATATTGATTTCGTATTTACGTGTGTTAATAAGAGCGCTGATATACATTACAGCATAGGTACACCCTACTTAGCAGTTTAGCAACTAAAAGTATGAGATGAAATGAAATTCGACCTTTCTCTTGTAAGACAGTTTTTGTTTCAAAATTTTTATATGTCTCAAATTCTAAATTAAACTATATATGGTTAGGTGTGTTTGTAACGTCTATTTGAAGCGTTTGAAAACGCCATTCAATAAAATTATCGAGTATAATCATGTTTTGAAGTGTGCGAGACAATCTCGAAAATATACCCTTTTGTTCCACAATCATCACAAATAACACTAGTTTTAAAAGTTTTATATTTCAATATTATTTATTTTAATAGTATTTCGATATCCGATATGCGTTTATTTCATACAAAATGTGAAAATTTTAACATTACAAATGGCCATTTAATATTTGACAACACGACTATTAACTTCTAGTTACAACATACGATTTAATAGGTACGACAAAAAACGTGAATTTGGTAAAAATATTATTTGACTTTTATTTTTATTAATAAACTTTAACAATATAGTGTAGAACATTACACCAACGACGTATAACTAATTGGTGTTTTACATATTTTAATGTGATATTTTTTTACGAATGGTCAAAAACAATTTGGTGATTAAAAAAATGATAGAAAGCGTTTAACGCAAAATGAAAATCATGTGTAGTCATTACTAATATATAAAAAAATAACAAGATGCGAATACAACAAACAAAGCACTGAGATCGCAATTTAAAAAAAAATAAAAAAATAACTTTTTAAGTCACGCAACGATGATAACCTGTCGAATGCAACGTGAGTTCAGCGTTCGTTTTTTGAAACCATGGCATAGACAAATGGAATAAGCTGCTTGGCTTGAATTGTTTCATTAATTTAATGCTAAGTTCACACGTACGAACATACTCGAAATTTTTACGTTAATTCGAGCAAGATTGAACGTTAGACCACATTAGACCGTTATAATTTAGGACTTATAGCTCGAAATCGAAAAAAAGTGTCTGAAGTGCAAGATTCACGTAGATTAATTTATAATTGCAGTTGAGAGATGAGATGTGTAGAACTGCTTTAAGAAAACGTGTTTTTATGTCAGTCACAGAGTAACCATGCAGTAATAGGAAAAGTGCATGATGATTAGGCTGTGCTATGTAAGACCGTGCAATAAAGTTTTCCGGATTAATCAGCTATTCCAATATTGAAAACAAAAAGCTGTTCCTTATATTTGTCGAGTTAAAAATAAATCTGCTGTTAACGAGCGTTTACGCCGTACGGCTTTTCATACAAACTTTGAAGTCCTTATTTTTCGAAATGAATGAACCGATTTTAATGAAACTTTGTATGCATACGCCATCCAACCAGGTCTGGAAAGTTAGTTTAGAACATTTTCGAAAAAAAGTTTAGACGGAGAGAGAGAGCGATTTAAATTTTTCTATAGAAAGTAAAAAATCACTCTATCTTTCCTCCTGAACTCTTTTTCGAAAATGTTCTCAACTAACTTTCAGACCTGGTTGGATGGCGTATGCATAAGGACTTGAAAGTTTGTATGAAATGCCGTACGACGTAAACGCTCTTAAGTACATTTTTGCACGTATTTCTGTACTTCTGTTCTGTACTAAACAGCAGATTATTTCCTACTCCCCAAGTTGGGATAATTCGTGGTTTTGGTTCAAAAGTGATGAAAGAAAAAAAATGGTTGGCAATAAAAAGATCATGTTGTATAACTGACATTTGTTCCTAATACCAAAAAAATGTCATCTATTCAAGATTGCTAGTCTACTCTACAATGACGTGCCAATGCCATGATTCTATGGTCAAAAAGGGATAGTGCTATGCGTCTTGTATAGCTCCGTCTCCCTCCCACACCGAACTCATTATGATTTTAAGACGTCATAGTATGCCCCTGAATTAATTAAATAAATAATTTGAAGTAATGATAAAGTCTTTCGACTTCCATATTGTCCAAACCATGGTCTCATTCGAATGAATTAACATATTTCATACCTACCTACAATTTCAGAGATAAAAAATCTTCACTGATATATAAAATAATTTATTTCACTTAACATACCTTTTTAATTGGCAGCTGGACCAAGCATGTTCCCTTATAAAGACACACGACAGACAGAAACGATGAGACTTACACATCTACTTTCCCTTTCAAAGTGGAAGATCTGAACTAGCCCGAAGAATACAATTTATACTATGTCAAAAATACTTTTTCCATCCCGTCACAGTGGTGCTACAGCTTTGGTGAATAAGAAATGTTGAGGAGGACAATATTTAACAGAATAAAGTACTTTCGAATCTGGACCAAAATTGATGATGTCCTTTGTGCCAATTGGTTGACCATTAATTACATGCCGAGACTCCTCCGTGCCCCGGAAAGTACGTTAAGCCGTTGATCTCGACTGTCATTTGTAGATCTACCAATCGATCGATAGACGATCGATGCCAGCGATCGTCATCGATTGACGTTAATCGATTGGTGTGGTAGCTTTGACTGATCGACGGATACCCGTGATAAACAATTGATTGTCGACGTTGATCGATAGTTTCAATTACAGTTCTCGTCAAATTACTTTGCCCCTCTGAAGTTGTGTCGAGTGGCTGCGTAGTAGTCAAAATTACGAACACACTGCAACTGCGCATGCGTAAGAGACATGGGGGCGGGGCGCGATTTTATGTCTCAGTCGCTCATTTACGTTCGATGCATGCTTGCGTCCCGCTTGCTCCCGTGTACGTGACTGCACCTGCGCGATTTTTGCAAATGGCTAACTTCAGAGGGGCAAAGTTATTTGACGAGAACTGTACACCAATCGATCGATGGTCGATTGATGCCATCGATCGATGGTAGAATGGATAGTCGACGTTGATCGATAGTTTTTACTTTTTTCTTCGATCAGCCAAAGCTACAACACCAGGACGATCGATCGATTGGTGTGGTAACACCTTTTGACAGTCGTTTCGGTAATCAGAAGTCTGAAAAAATCTGACATCAGCCTTGCGAAAGCGTAGCGTGTTACTCAGTTACGGGGTTGTGGACACCAGATAGGCAGCCGCTGTCAAATACTGGTATTCAACTGCATCCGGTTAGATTGGAAGCTAAACCCAACATAGTTGGGAAAAAGCTAGGCTAAGTATAAAATTGAGATACGCGAGCTAACTCAGAGTTTCCATCTTAACATTGAACAATACGTCAACAAAGATAATAATTTATGATAGTATTACAATCTAAAGGGATTTAGATTTCATTCTTATTGTTTAAAGTCTTCTGTTTGGTTGTAAAAAATAATACTTATCTATCTTTTTTTTTAGGTTGTTTTTTTCTCCAATATATTATGTAAATTGCCTAGACATACTGTGATGTATATTTTTCTAGAACGGGCTACGGTATAACGATTTAATACATCGCCAATCCACTTAAAGCTAGCCCAATTCTAAACTTTCATAAGATTTTGAAGTTATTTTTTTTTACAAGTTCTACGTCAAGTCAATTAGGTCGAACATTGTTTGCACAGAGCAACGAAACGCCACGGCGGCCACTGCTAGAGACGGCTTTCCAAACAAATCAAGCGTATAAGTGTCACTGTTTGAAATTTCGAGTGACGTCTACGTGAGAAAAGACGTTACATAACCCCCGCTCCTGAACTTTGATGCGTTTTATTTGTTTTTTATTGGTTTAATGAAGCAAAAACACGAGTCCAATATGTTTTATCCAGGAAACATATCTATTATTCTGATAATGGCTGACAAAATGCGCGGGTTCGTTAAATTGATCTCTGGCTCAATTCCGATTATGTTTCCACTGATAGAAATCGCTTAATCACATGCTATTAACACTGTAAAGTGCACGGTTTCTGTGGGTTGAAGGAAGCCGAAGAGCTAGTTATTGATAATGGCGACTCTAGACAATGTCAGCGCAGCGGTTCCTTGCTCCGTGGTCCAAACGTTTTGCCTTATTTATCCTTTGATAGAATCGCAAGATAATCCGATTTTAGTCTAGTTTAAAGATTCAAATAGAATATCTTAATTTAATTTGTATCAGGGTTGAGAATATTCATGAATTTGTTATTTTAATTTAACCGACGAGAGGTGGTTTTTTATAACTTTTCTTAATGGAAAATTGTCCGGAGCTATGGAGCCAAGTTCGATGACCACTGAAATTATTCACACGCATGTAGATAATTATTGTGATATATATTTTAATTTGAAAAGAAAATTTGTAATTTTTGCTTTTGATTAAGCTTTTTTAAAGAAATAATTGTTTTTATTTTTGGTAAGTACTTATTTTTTTTTCTGGCAACCCTGATTTCTAACCAATAAAGTCAACATTAGATTACAGTACAGATTTATTATTTTTACAACCGCACAGACCCTAACACAGCCAAAGTAGTACATAATTTGAAAACTACATTATAATTTAGATTGTCTGAAGATCACGCTATAGAACGATTCCACACACCCAACATTATATTATTATTTACTAGCTAGGTCGAGAGACGACAATGGAATCGTGAAAAATTCTTAAATTATAACAAAATTAAGGATTTGGCCTGATGGTTTGAAAATTTGAATTACTAAAATACTATTGTGATTTTATTTTCCAATTGCTAACGTCCGGTTTCCGGGTAGAAACTTTAGACGAGTCACAAATTTAAATGCAAGTCATACGATTGCCTGTTGAAAATTCATCCAGAAGCAATTGCGCGCCAACCAATTCGTCACATGTCTATTTTTAACTCAGAAACGTGGCTTTAATTCCTATTCAATTTTTGTAGATTTCTTTACGTATAATATTACCTATAGTAGATTTTTAAGATTAGTTACGATCATAATTTACAATACTTAGAATTATTCTTATACCGAATGATTAAAATTTAATTAACAGCAATTCGTTGACGGTTTGATTCGACATTTTTCATAAATTGATATTTGTTTTGTCAATATTTCGTCTTGGAATCGAAGCAATATATAATTGTTGGCCTTAGAATTGGGACTTATACTTAACTTTATATCTTTATTCATTATTTGCATTCAATACTGTCATAAATGAGGAAAGTTTAAAACTTTTGCTAAGAGACTTAAGACCTTACGTTAAACAGTACAAGGGCGTTAATGAAACAGAAGTATAGAAAGAGAGAAAGGTATGAGTGAAATAGACAACACTAGTAGCTGAACTTTTTCTTAAATGCTTGAAAATTGCACTTCTTACCACACAATTTACAACAAAATGATCTCAGTTCACTATCTGTTGACAGTTTACAATATCGCAAGACTAATTCAAAATACCGTCAATTTTGAATTAATCTTGCGATATTGTAAACTGTACGTGTGCAATTATCCAGGGACATTTACAATCTAAGGGAAGCGAGTTTAACTATTCTTACTGTATTTTTTCCTGTTATCGAGTTCAAATCAGGAGCCCAATTTTATCTAGACAATATTTGTATACCGTTTTTTTCCAGGTACTTCAAACCAGGAGCGCAATATTTAACTAGACTATATCTATAGGGGACATGGCCGACATTGACTATGCCATCTAGCGTTGGAAATTCAAAACATAATATACTTGACAGTGACACTTTTGTGCCGCCACTATAGTTCCTGCAGTAACAAGTTCAAATCAGGCGCGAAATTCTCAAATAGTCTTACCAAACTTTTCTATTTCAAAGTTCTAAATTGAAACCAGACCAAATCCTTTAAGCGTGACCTTCAGACTAAAAAAAAAGTATTTTATCTCCGGCTGAAGTACTTTGCTTGATAGCATTCGTACAACCTAATCCTTACCAGTCAGGCATCCGTCGCTATACTCTCCTGTGTCGCGACTGACTCTAACGTCTCCTTCTGCTCTTCTTTCTCCACTTTCACTTCTTTAACTTCTTCTGCTTTCTCTTCTCTGCTCTCTGAGGGTTTGGAGTCGGTGGAGATTGAGCTGGAAGTTAAGCTGTTTGGCTGGGAAGACTCTTTGCTTGGCGGCTCTTGTGAACTACGGTTGTCGAGTTGTTTTTCTTTTGAATCTGTGGAGGTTTTGTTTTTTTATTAGAGGTTAGTTTTTGGGTGAGCTGTTGACATTATCACCATTTTTTTAAAGGCGCGATGTTTTAGATAAAACACGCAACATACAGTGTTCAAAGTGACGGAAAGTTTCGTAGCAGAATAAGGTACAAATCGACTTTCAGAAACAGGGGAGATCTAGAAATTAACGATTCTGATTACAAGTCTAGATTATTTTCTAGTGAAATCAAACTTATGATGGATTTAAAAAATATATGATGAGACGACATTTAAATTAACTACAACTACCTGCAAACGGGGTAAAAAGGAATGCAGGGGTGAATCGGCACAAAACTTTGAAGGGGGTTTTTACGTTTTTAAATCTTGTTTGCAGCATTTGCGGTCTCCAATTTACTAAGAAAGCAACTTTACTTTGATAATAAAGTAAGAAACTTTATCAAAGTTTTGTTTCCATTCACCCCTCCATCCCTATTCACCCCGTTTGACAGTATACGTTTTAATTTATTTAATTAGTTCCTATAAATACTATTCTACAAAATACCAGCCTCTTCATTATGTATGAACAATTTCTAACAACATCGGGCTATTTTTTTTTTTAATTACCAATGATTGCACCCAAAAGGCAAGTTAACTACTCTATTCCATGTTTTTAGACAAAAGAAAAATAACGACGTATACTAACAGTAAAATAAAACGTGTTTTAACTTAAAACGGGATCTTCTTTCCCTCTACTAAAACTCTTCCGTGTTTCATGGCGGTAAGACTTCTATTGCATTCGGGAATGCAGCCAAGCTTGCAACGATAGCTTCGCCCAGAGCAAATCTTTGGATAGACTGGCTAATTAAAGAAAGAAGAAACTAGTTTATTTGACACACACAGATATACACAAATGCCCCGTATGGTGTCTGTTAGCGCAACCGCAGCATGCTGGCAAATAACTTCAATAATTTAGACAAATCAACTTTATTGTGACACAACTGTACTGTTTATGGTAACACAACTTGTTTGGTACTTAATTAGCAAGATGGCTAAATAATAATATATTAGAACGCGTGCGCTACGCACAGCGATCCTTGTTGGACAAGGCCGGAAGCCCGAAAGGAAGTGCGCTCGCGTCGACGAGCTAGTGACGCGCCACACGAATAGTGATGTTACAAATAGTAACAATTGCATGAACAGTGTCGGACGTAAAAGAATAGCACCATCCCATCACTTCCCGTGGGTGTCGTAAGAGGCGACTAAGGGACTCACCAGAGAATGGGCAGCAGCATTCTTTGTACACTGCGATCGCCAACCCAACTGCCTAGCGTGGCGATTATGGCAAACCTCCCCCCCCCCCCTTTTGGGAGAGGCCTATGTCCAGCAATGAACGTCTTTCGGGTGTTATGAGATACACGCAATGTAGGTACAAATTAAAAAAAAATAATATTGTGTGCCTCGCGGCTGCGCCAAATAGATCCAGGGCCTAAACCACCTACTCTTAAAGCAGTATTACTTTAATATTACTTCCGTGTGGAAAAGAGACGGAGCTATACGTCCTGTATAGCTGCGTCTCTTTCCCACTGGAAGTAATTATATATATATAGTTAGGCCCCAGTTCAGCAAAATGCCAGACAAGGCAGCACCTATTTGGTGCTGCTTGACGCTGGTTTTCAACTGAACCTTACATTGACAGTAATTAGACACTATTTGGATTGTATAGAACTGATCTATCGACACTTTTACTAAGAAAACATGGGCTTAATAAATGTTTGAACTACATTAGGTCTTCTTATATTTGTACCTACATTATATGTTCCAAATTGATGAATGCATATGTGACTTGAATTTTTAGCACACGACGGTCAGAAACAAAAGACGTTACGAGAACAAGTATTATTAAAATTACGAAAACAGTACAAGAAAATAATAACTTACCTGCTCCATGTGTCGCTGGCCAGGGTTTCCTGACGAACATATTCTCCACGATTCTGTCTATGTTGTCCTTTTCAGACGAATTCGCTGGCCTGCTGCTGCTGAAAAAATCAGTAATTATACATTTGGCAACTCTATGATTATAAGATGCCGAAGACAGGTGACATTGACATCTATGACCTACTGGCTTTTTGCCTGCACCTTCGTACGCGCAATATCCTGTTTTTCCCGTTCCCGTAGGAATATTTCCTGCGCAATTTTCTTAACTTTCTTTTCCGTAAGAACCTTCTACAAAGTGTTAGAAAACTTAAAAAAGATTAATGAAATTGGTAAAGCCGTATTCTATTTTTATAAGATAAGATCTATTTACGTAGTCTAAGTATTTATCTATTCAGACAACGTAAATAGATCTTATCTTATCTTATAAAAATAGGTTATCTTATGTTTGAGAAGTTTTGCCACTAATTCGAATAGACTCTTTACAGCTGCTATACTCAGCCCGCGGGCTGCATATGAACCGCCAAGCTTTTGTGTGGCAGGAACCGATCACTTTTCCGATTTTTTTTGTTCGAATTTCGTTTTACCGAAAACTATTGACTGGCGTCTTTTTTGCTTTATGCATTATTTGACATATTCTTAGATCATCGAAGCATCATACATAAGTATTATTTTACCGAACTATATTTCGCCGATTTACAAAATAAGTTTTTACTACTGGACGAAGCCTTTTTTGAACTTTTTTCATTTGCTAAATGATTTATTTGCCATATTTTCACCACACCAAAACAATATTTTACGGAATATTATTTGGTCACAAAAATACATATAGCCGGTTACTTGTTAGCATTTTCAATATTAAATTAAAATAGTGTCATTAAAGGTCAATAATGTTTTGCTACAATTTTAATGACAGAAACGAAACGCTGCAAAACCGACTCCACGTGGTCTTGTCTGTCCTACCCCTAGAGTGTAATTTAAGCCCGCGTATGCGCGGAGGGGTGGGGCGGCTCCTGCTCGACGCAGTTGTAGTACGTCACGTTGTAATGTACTGTGCTTACCTGTCGGCGTGGTGCGGGCTGACGATGGGTATGGCGGCGGTGGGTCGGCGCTGAGTGCGCGGCACGGGCGCAGGCGGCTCCTGCTCGACGCAGTTGTAGTACGTCACGTTGTAATGTACTGTGCTTACCTGTCGGCGTGGTGCGGGCTGACGATGGGTATGGCGGCGGTGGGTCGGCGCTGAGTGCGCGGCACGGGCGCAGGCGGCTCCTGCTCGACGCAGTTGTAGTACGTCACGTTGTAATGTACTGTGCTTACCTGTCGGCGTGGTGCGGGCTGACGATGGGTATGGCGGCGGTGGGTCGGCGCTGAGTGCGCGGCACGGGCGCAGGCGGCTCCTGCTCGACGCAGTTGTAGTACGTCACGCCGCCAGCCTGCGGGGCAACGCACTTTAGCCTACTATTAGTACGCTCCAGTTAACAAGTTGAAGGATTAAAGACTACCCTATCTATACTAATAATTAGTCCTACTGACCGATTTTGACTGTGCAAACCTCAATGGAGACTATGGTAGGCGTTAGATAAATGTGCAATAACGGTTATTGACCCTCATACATTTATTGTATTTCTTAATGTCAAAAACAGAAATAAAGACAAAGCTGTCCTGAACCGACTACTATCGTGATCCTTTACATTCTCTAGTAATGAAAAACGGTTCATAAGCTAAATTTAGCTACAAAAATATTACAGGCGTTCGTGCACGCTAAAATGTACTTTACGCTGACGCTCGACAGTATCTACTACGTTGTCAGCCGTGATGTCTGGCGATCACGTACGCCATAGAACGCAACGCCAGGACTGTCTCTGCTAAGATAATTATGATTGCACAAAAGAATAGGTGACAAAAAAAAGTATAGCTTTAATTATATGCTTTAATATGAAGATACATGTTTGTTTTGTCCAAGTCCAGATTTTTTTTTTCAATTCTGTTGTTAGGTCAGTACCGCTGTTTTTTTGTGCATTTAAAACAATTGCGTTTTCTGTTAGGAGTTTAAAACACAGGCGTTTACACTACAATATGCACGAGATTTAGACATAAGGCGTGAGTGCGGTATGCACTCGAGCAAGCGCGTGGTAACCAACTGGATTTTGTTCGCCCGGGCGAACGTGAGCCGTAGGTGCGTAAGCGCGTGACCCTGAACGAGTGACGGAGGCCTGGTATGGGTGCCACGATACTTCTTGGCCAGAATGATGTCAGACTTTCGAGCATCTGAATATCTGAACCGGTTGTCAAAGATCTTCAAATGACATTCGGGACCAACGGTCGACTATCCACGGTCTAGGCACGGAGGAATCTAAGTACCTATGTCAAGATGTCGACCACAGACCGATTTCGACAAAGGTAAAGGAACACCATAGATGTCGATTCAGGACAGCTTTATTATTATTATTATAAGCCCGTAGTGTCCCACTGCAGGGCAAAGGCCTCCCTTCTTTCTTTCCACCTCAATCTGTCTTGAGCAATCTGAGTCCAATACTTTAGGTAGGAGTCCAGTTCGTCTCGCCATCTCCTTTTGGGTCTACCGCATCGCCGGTTCCTGATGTTCGGGACCCAATCTGTGGTTACTTTTGCCCAGTTCCCATGTGGCATGCGGCAGATATGGCCCGCCCAGTTCCACTTCAATTTGGCAGCTGTGTTGCCTACATCTGCGATTTGAGTTTTGGAACGAAGTATATTGTTCCTTATACGGTCTGTAACCCTTACTCCGAGGATACCTCGTTCCATTGCTCGCTGGCAGACCCCGAGAGCGGACTTTTGACGTTGCGTTAATGACCACGTTTGTGCTCCGTAGGTGAGGGTGGGTAGGATGCACATGTCCATGAGTGTTCTTTTAAGGCAGAGTGGAAGGGGTCCTTTCATGAGGTGTTTCATCGACCAATAGCTCTTCCAGGCGTTTTCGGTGCGTCGAACAACTTCTTTATCTTGTCTCGCCTGGAATGAGACTATTTGGCCGAGATATATGTACTCCTGGACATATTCAACCTCAACACCCTCAACTTCGTGCTGTTGGTCATTAACTTCGTTTTTGTCATATTCATTTTGAGTCCGACCTCGAGGCTTGCCTGGCTCAGTTGTTCGAGCATTAAGCTTAACTCAGCTGCTGAAGTGGAGAAAAGGACAATGTCGTCGGCGAAGCGGAGATTAGTCAATCTTCTATCTCCAACGACAATGCCCTTGTCTCGCCAGTGTGAGTCTAGTTTCTGGAAGACTTCTTCAAGCGTTGCTGTGAAGAGTTTTGGAGACAGCGGACCGCCTTGTTTGACCCATTTTCGAATTGGAAAGGATTCGAAAAGGACAGCTTTATTTCTGTTAAATGTATGAGATCATGGCTAAATTTATAACAGCCGCACGGGTCGATCTTCAAGGTTAAGTAACGCTTGGCGAGGTTGATCTGTGGATGGGTGACCATCATGACTTACCGAGACTCCTACGTGCCTCGGAAAGCACGTTATGCCGTTGGTTCCGGCTGCCATTTGGAGATCTGTGGCAGTCGTTAAAGATTGTCAGAAGCCGAAAATCTGACACCAGTCTTGCAAAGAAGTACCATGTTGCCCAGTTAATGGGTTGTGGAGGTCTGGAATCCAGCCCGCTCTTCGTAAAATACTGGTAATCAACTGAATCTGGTTTGACTGCGACCCCAATATAGTTGGGAAAAGACTAGGCAGATGACCGTTACTGCAAATTCATCAGGCGTCGACCATAGCAATATTCAATTACAGTTTCATCCATTAAAAAACACTTAAATATCAAAGTATACATACATAATTATGATGCGGAGCGTATATCTGATGCTGGTAGGTGGGATGCGGCGGCGCGTGCGGCGAGGCGTTAGGCAGCGCGTGAGGGGGGGCGTGCGCGGCGTGCGCGGGCGCGTGCGGGGCGTGCGGGGGCGCGTGGGCGGCGTGGGCGGGCGCGTGCGCGGCGTGGGCGGCGTGAGGCGCTGCCGGGTACATCGCGCCGCCGAATACTGCGCCGCTGCTACTTTGCTGTGAGTCGGAGAAGAGAAAGAAAAGTTATTTTGGTATCACTTTGGTAGCCGAGTATAGCTTCTAATTGTCATTTTGCTTAACTGGAACTATTTGACGCAGCCCAGCGGCACAAAATGTTAATGTTTTTAAATTCCTTATATTTTTTATCTTTTACTACATATGTGTTTTTTGTGTTGCGTCTATATCAAATTAATGTTTACTAGTCCATTCCAACATTGTATGTGCTAAATTAAAACATTTTTTCTTTCTTTCTCGTTGCGTATCGTTAAGAGACTGACGTGCATATTTATTTTATTTATTTATCATTTATTTCATGATAAATAAATAAAATAAATATGCACGGCCCATAAAACACAATACATAATTTATATAAGTATTAAAACAATTACTTTATACTACTTAATACATATTTTATACAACAAACTTAAAAACTACTGAAAAAAGAACAATGTAACCACAACTTTGTAATAATTCATTGATTCAAAAGAGTGTCCATGGAGTTTCTTGTACGTTCTTCTCCATAGAGATCTACGCTTTGGAACGTGCAAATAGCTTCACCTCTTTGACTGACCGACCTTGACAATTCAAAAGTGCCTGTAAATGGTTTAATTGAAAATAAATGCTTTGACTTTGACTTTGACTGCACACGAAGTGATGGCGTCGTGTCGTGGCGCCGATATTGAACGTCAGTCACTTATGAGATATTTATCCGGCGATTATTGCACTACAATAATCGCTTTGCACTCAAACAAGATACATACATACACATTTTTTACTATAAAATAATACTGATTCGTATGGAAGTCTTCAAACGATTTCTCGAACTGTCATTCGAGCCCTCAGAATACCAACGATGATCATAAAAATGATATTTTATGTAATTCGTTAATCTTTTTTTTTTATCGTTGCTCCACACTAGGAATTTCTCCTGTATCGTGTGTGCGTTTACACGCATTTAAACTCACATACACAAACAGACCAATCATCGGTAATGGTATGGTTTTATTTTTCCTTCAAAAATACCAACTGTTCTGATAGAATAGAGCAAAAATAACTCATGATTGAATATATTAATTATAGATTATATTTGGCAAGTTAATTTTCAGTATAACAGGTTTGACAATCAAGAAGAAAAGGGGAGGATAATAATACGACTGAAAATAACGTGGCGGCATATACAGTAGCGCCAACTTAAACGTATTTTATAAGTACTAATTCAGCCTATATGAATTGTTTGGTTTATACAATTCCAACACCTGCCCTTGAACTAAGCAATTCTGAAAGTTTATCAAAGTTTGCGTATGTAAAGCAAAGCGAGTGATCGAATTTACCTGCATATATTGCGCAGGCATCATCGCTGGCGGCGCGTATGCTTGTGCCGGCTGTATTTGACCTGTAGAACAAACAATGTATTGTTAGAATTTGAAGATTGCTATGCCTCTGCCTCGAATGTTGTGGGCAGCGGTGCGGCGGCGGCGGCAGGATCTAATGCGTACATTCAAATGGACCGGCCCTCGACAACAGCGGTGCGGCGGCGGCGGCCGCCACCCGCCTTATTTTATATAAGTAAATAATATGTTGTCGCCGTTGTTCAGACGTTTCGTTCGCGAATAAAAACAAATATCTCGACGACACAACCACGAACACAACACTACGCCGCTATAATGCCGCGCAATCTGCCCGCTGGTTTCGAGAACGGGTCTGCGTTGCCCGCTCCGCTCCTGCGCCGCCGCTGCCTCGCTGCCCGCAAGATTCGAAGCAGAGGCCTTAGGAGCGTCAGTCAGCGTAAAATACACTAACGTTCAAAGAAACTGCATCAAAATACAAAGTAGTTTTCAAACGGGCTTCCGTTCTGTTCACTGATGATTGCAAGACTGTTTACATGGTCCCCACGTTGACAGCGACTCCTCTTTTATTTTATTGAGGAATGGGCTTGCTCTTGACCTCAAACACGCCTGATGGAAAGCGATAGATGAGGTCTATGATGGAGCGAGCGCGCCCAGAAGATGCCTGTTCACTCTTCTACTCTACGGAACACAGACGCTGGCAGAGAGTTCCACACTTTGGCTGTGCGCATAATAAATGTGGAAGAGAAGCGCTGAGTACGACTAGTCGGGATATCGACCAAGTGCGGATGGTACCCAGCAGTACGTCTGGTATTCCAATGGTAAAAGGGCGATGGTGGGATGCTGGTCGTAGAGTTCCTGCGCATACTCTCCAAAGTACAATCTTTTATTTTATCTTCTGCAATCATCAGCACCGAAAATCATGCCCTACACTCGTCAGTGAACAACAAGGCAGCCCTGTTGTTAAAAGTTACCCTGTATAAGTTTGATGCAGTTTCTTTGAACGCCAGTATAGTTTATGATGTCCTTTGAGCTTTCGACGTTTTCTGGAGTTTAGCATAAATTTTTGTCTCCATTACATACCATTTCTATACATAATGTCAAAATATACAAAATATTATACTAACAGTCAAAATAGAATCAAAATTGATTGAGAAACCAACAATATAGAACTATTTTTTATTACTCTTATTTTAAACAAATATATCTGTCCCTCTCGCGAAAACGCCGTTTTCTATGGTAGCTGTACCTATAGGCGTTATGTACTTTGACGTCTGAGTTCGTATCGGACCTCTCTATCTAATTGTCAACTTTGAAGTTTTGGCAATGGCATCGATAGGCGATCGATGAATCTGATGATGAGTGAGAATTTACAAAAACTTTCTTATCATATGATTAACGGCCGCTTTCTATAATATATCTCAATCCCAATCTTGATCCCGATCCTTGTCTGTAACCAATCAAAGGTGAGGATTGTGTGGTGAAGGACACAAACTCGGCCGTTGATTGGTTACAGACAAGGATCGGGATCAAGATTGGGATTGAGATATATTATAGAAAGCGGACGTAAGTTAAAAACTGCAGCGGATTTTTTAAACTCAAATTACCTGTGGAGACTTTGAATCAAACAATCTAATTATTACAACAATATGCACCTTTTGTAACTAGACCCACAACTAAGACCATTTTATTAAAAAATACAACCAAATTGAGAACCTCCTTCTTTTTTGAAGTCGTGTCGTGAAAGGTGCTTAAGGCTGCCTGTCCATTGACGCGTAGCGAGGCGGCGGAGCTGAGTGTGGGAGTACTGTGGAGCGGAGTTGTGGACTGTATCAGTCCATTGATGTGGAGTGAGATAGTGTGGACGAGTTATTTGACCGGGCAGTCGATTTTTTCCGCTTCACCGCTCCGTTTTCCCGCTCCGTGGCCTCGCTCAACTTTTTATTATTGATAGGCACGCGCTCGACCACTATCTCATCTGATGGTAAGCGATGATGTGGTCGAAGATGCAGCACGCTTGCCTAGAAGTAACCTATTCACTCTTGACTTAAAGACTTCCAGGTTGTAGCTGTTAGGAAATAGATTCTGGCAGGGAATTCCACTCCTTAGCTGCTTTCGCTCATCTTCCCGGTTTTGTATGAATTTTTAAACTAGTTCTCAAATCCCATCAACTGAAGCGGAGCGGACATTACAAATCCAATTCCATTGGTTAATATTATCACAGCTCTGCTCCGCTCCTCTCCAGTCTAGTCGAACGTCAGCCTAGACACCAAATTCTGCTAGAAAATTATTTCCAGAAACAAAACAAGCAAGTTCTTTTTTTTTTATTGAGGAATAGGCTTGCTCTTGACCTCGATCACGCCTGATGGAAAGCGATAGATGAGGTTTATGCTGGAGCGAGCGTGCCCAGAAAATGCCTGTTCACTCTTGATTTGAAGTTCTACTCACCCATTGTATGTGGCGCAGGTATGTTATGTAGATTATGATGCGGGTGCGGCACCTGCGTCATCTGCGGCTGCTCCAGCATGCCCAGCCGCACCTGCGGCCACACGACACACGGCTGAGCCAGTCACACCAGAGATACGTCACTCTAGTTTGACGTTATAATCAGAGATGTAATGGAGCTCCGTAACCGTAACCGAAACTATCGGATAACCGAAATAAAAATGAATCCGTATTAAAAGTTTCGGATAATTTTGGATAGGGGGAGTCCAATGAGACAGTTTATGACAGGTTTTTTTGCACGGCCGAGCCGGGACACTAGCCGATTATATGTTTTACTTTTACTATTTCTAAAAGATCTAATATCCAAAACCGAAACTATGGGATAATCCGAAATAATTTCATATCCGTAACCGTATCCGAAACCGGTATAATATTATTTATATATCCGTATCCTTATCCGAAACTCCATATCCATAACATCCCTGGTTATAATCGACATCAGAAATATTTGTAGTGTTACTTATATAGAAAAGGAAGCGGTCTGTGTGTTTAAAAGGAGAATTAAGAAAAATAAACAAAGCATTTTGACCCCTATCTCAACAACGTTACAGGTACTTTTGAATCGTTAAAGTCAGTCAGTCAAAAACATGAAGCTATTTGCATGTTCCAAAGCATAGATCTCTATTGAGAAGAATGTGCAAAAAAACTCCCCGGACTCTCTTTGAAACCATTTTATGTTTAACAAAAATCCTGGTTACATTATCCTTGTTGCTTCTAAATGTGAGAACAATGCAAAGAAAGAAAAACAATTCTAAGTATCATTCAATATTAAAATATGCCAGAGACAACTAAGAGATGACCAGTCTCCACCGATGGCGCCCGTTCACGAACATGACGCGTGAATCAGAACCATTCAGCTCAACCATTTTCAAGGGAACCGAATGAACACACGCGCCACCATCATCGAGATATAGTATAAAAGCTATCAACCTACGTGCTTAAGTGTATAATGATCCAAACCTTTCAGTTACTTTGATTTCGCATCATAATGACCTTTGTTCTCGTGGCAATAAGGTTGCTAATGGTTTAGCTGGTATACCGTGTTTATATGTTACCTGTGGCGCGTGTTGTTGTTGCTGTTGCGTGGCGGGTATCGCGTGCGGTGGCGACGACGCGTGGGTACCCTGCGCGCTGTTCGCTAGCACCTGGGGAACATTTTTATATTACATAAACTGTCTTTATTTCTTCTTCTTTTCGAGACAGTGATTAACCCCTTAAGATTGTTAGGACCGAGACGTTAAACGAGTATATAGGGTGACTGGTAATTAGTGAACGATACTTAAACACATGATTATTCTCATGATAACAAACAACTTTTACTATGGGACCAAACTCTGGGATGCATGAAGGAGCCTCCTCGTATAGCGTAATTTGTTCCAACAGACACTCAACTGAACCTCTCGCTCGGCGCATCCTGGACAGTCTCACCTAACACCTTATAAGACTGGCCAATCCTTCCCTTGCGGTGGTAGCGCCTGGTCCGCGACCACCCTCCCACTGTTGCTGCGGCGTCAAGCAGCCTGTTGTGTTTCGTCGACGCGTGGGAGTACCAGTGCGTCAAGGCATCTCCTGGGGACGCTCGCTTCATCATGGACCTCATCTATCGCTTTCCTTCAGGCGTGATCGAGGTCAAGAGCTAGTCCATTCATAAATAAAAAAAATTAAAAAACCTGAAATCGCGTAAAAAAACATCTGTCCCATACATTCATGTTCGCATAACTGGTCAACATGTAGGGAGCAGCTGTATTTTTTTTTCGCGATTTCAGATTTGCTCCCATAGTAAAAGTTGTTTGTTATCATGTGTTTAAGTATCGGTCACTAAATACCAGTCACCCTATATAGTAAAATTTTACGTTACGTTAATATACAGTTCTCGTCAAATAACTGTGCCCCTCTGAAGTTAGCCATTTACAAAAACCGCGCAGGTGCAGTCACGTAGACGGGAGCAAGCGGGACGCAAGCATGCATCGAACGTAAACGTAAGACTGAGACATAAAATTAATCCCCGCCCCCATGTCTCTTGCGCATGCGCAGTTGCAGTTTGTTCGTAATTTTGACTACTATGCAGCCACTCGTAGCTAACTTCAGAGGAGCGAAGTTATTTGACGAGAACTGTACTTCAAAACAATTCGTGCTAGGCCCTCTGATATCGCCAAAACAATATTCCGTCAGCCATAGTGCATTACCTGGTGTATAATGTGTGGTGGGTGCGCATGCTGCTGTGCGTTACCCGCATGCGGCACGCTATCAGCTGCGTAGCCGGCCGGACCTGAGCGACAAGCATAAAGTGAGATAATTACCTTTTTTTACCTGACTGCACCAAGCAAAAGAGGGTAATGTGCTTATCAGTTTATGTATGTTTGTTCCTTAGTGGCGCTCTAGATAATAAACGCGTGGGCAAATTTTGATGATTCTTACGGCAATTGATTTTTCGTAATCTTGCGAGACTAAAAATATGACAGTTATAAAAATTCCACTCCAGAACTTTTCGGCCCCATCGACCATCTGTTCTGCGAGCAATGTGCCCTGCCCACTGCCACTTCAGTTTGGCGTACCGGAAGACGCAGCGTTGGAAGGCCTCCCACAAGTTGGACCGGTGACCTGGTGAGGGTCGCGGGTAACCGATGGATGCGAGACGCACAGGACCGGTGGTTGTGGCGACACTTGGGGCCTATGTCCAGCAGTGGACGTCTTTCAGCTGATATGATGATAATGATGAATAAAAATTCAATATGAAATTCGATAAAGCATGTAAGTCGGGTTTCTCTTATCACTCTTCATTTCGAAAGAAAATTTAGGATCTATAACGATTTAAATTCTCTGATTGTTTTCGTGACAGCCCCAAGGGGTTTCAAAATAAAATTCTCGAGGATTCGATTCCACATAATTGGCCATTGGTGGCTTCAAACCTGTGATAACACTATAATAAATTTCACCAACTGCATCAGACTGCTTGAAATGTAAGTTAGTTGTTTGGAACTTTTAAGTCGTTTTTTTTTAATTAGGTTTATTTTTAGCACGGTATGTTGCCCTTCCCCCAAGCTGCTATCATATCTGGAAATTTAGTCGAGCTACGCGAAGCCCTACGTACGCTACCGCGACTACTCTCCAAGTTAATCAACACTTGATGCAATGTCTAAGTTTGAATTATATGTTGAACTAAGAAAGAATAACCACATACCTGCATGATATCTGTGTGGTGGTTGTTGTTGCTGCTGCTGTTGTTGTTGTTGTTGCTGCTGCTGTTGTTGTTGTTGTTGCGGTTGTTGCTGTGGTGGTTGCTGTTGCTGTTGTTGTTGTTGCGGTTGTTGTTGTTGTGGCTGTGGTTGTTGTGGCGAGTATGAGTCAGCGAGCGGGCGCTGACGTAGGCTGCTGTAGCGTTTACTGCCACCGCCTGTGTGATTCAAATCAAAAAGAGTTCAGAGGGTGAGTTTTTTCACATTAAAAAGAAGAAAAAATAAAGTTGCCCCTTAAATAGCCTTGACCTTCACACTTTCGCGGGATTTACAGTCTTATCCACCACCGACGATCGTGGGTAAGGCATCCGGTTTGCGGTCAGCAGTGTACGAACCCTCCTATCCAGGGCGTCGAGTTCGGTTTGAGTCCATTTGAGTATGCCGAAAGAGTACATTAATACCGTTGAAGGCGCACCTTATTTCCGCCCGACAAAAGACTATTTAAAACCTTTTTCAGGCGGCCAAAGAAGCGCTTACGCAGCAGCTCCGTTTATACCCAACGCTTTCGACATACTCAAATACTTGTAGGTTTCGGTCAAGCTGAGGGACCGAAGCTAAGTAGTATGGCATCCGAGAATTGGGTTCTCACGGACTGCCATAAGGTGAGATATTGCCTGACCACCTATTCTCAGCCAAAAGCCTATACTTACTATATTTTTATTACTATATATTATACAAGCTTTTGCCCGCGGCTCCGCCCACGTGTATGACGGTTATCGCGTAAAAAAGTAGCCTAAGTCCTTCTCGATATCCCAGGCTACATTTCTGCCAAATTTCATGACGATCAGTTCCGTCGTTTTAGCGGGAAAGCGTAACAGAGAGACATTGTAACTTTCGCATTTATAATAATTATTAAGTAGGGATTATTCAGTTTAGAAGTATAGATAATTACAGATTTGATTGAGTCTTCGTGTTTTTTGTCTTTTCCCTAAGTTATGAGAAATGTACCTAATAAAAAAATCAAGTCAAATATCTCATTCCATAGAGATTGGACGTCAACTAACAAGTCAATAGTGCATTTGATTGAACTCACCGGTAGCCGGTTGTTGTTGTTGGTTCTGTTGCGGCTTCTGTTGTTGTGCTGCAGTTTGTTGCTGCGGCGACTTGTTCGGCGCATTATTCGATTGTGGTGGAGGCTGCGGTAAGGAAATAAGTTGTTTAACAATTTTAAACGACTTCTAAAAAAGGAGGAGGTAACAATTCGGATGTTTGTATTTTTTTTATGTTTGTTCGCGCATAACTCCGTCGCTTGCCAACCGATTTGAAAAATTCTTTTGGTCCCATGAAAATTTTATCAAAATCGGTTCAGTGGTTTGGTTTTTAAATCCAAATAGCTGGAAAAAATATATGGAAAAATCATCCATGTACTTATACGAAATTGCGTATTTTTGTTTTCCTATAACTTTCCAGTGGTTTTGTTAGGTGTGGGGGATACCACTAAAACGTGAAAAATAACAAAACTTTTTAACAAAAAAAAAACCGACTTCCAAAAACTTTAATTTCGGAAGTCGGTGTCAAATAACGAAGAAGCAAGCAAAAACACCGACTACCGAAATTAAAGTTATTTTGTACTTTGTAGTGTTTTTTTGGAAGTCTGTTTTTTTATTCGGGAATTTTGTAGATTATTCGATTCATTATTTAATGTCAATTTGGATGCAGTTGCTTTATCCACTACCAGCTGTTACCGACGACTTTGTACGCGTATATTCCGTTATTTCCCGTTCCCGTTGGAATTTCTCGTTCCCGTATAGCCTATAACCTTCCTCATGAATGTGACTATCATTACAAAAAGAATTTTCAAGACCGGTTCAATAGATCCAGAGATTACCCCCTACAACCTCACAAACTTTACCTCTAAAACGATGAAAGAACACGGTGAGAAAAACAAACGGCATGACCAAATACTGATCATCAGGTGACATACACCAACCCGCACTGTGCCCGCGTGGTGTATTATTTATGGCCCACTCCATCTCGCAGAGAGGAGGGTTGTGTCCTAGCATTGAGACCAATAAAGGCTGATCTATAAAGAGGTAAGCTAGGCTAGGACATCACGGCAGACCAAGGCGAAGGTGGAGAGACGAACTTGGACTCTTACCGGAAGGACTGTTCCACCATGGCAGGGGACAGACGTGTGTGGAAAAGGGAGAGGGAGTCCTTTGCCCAGCAGTGAAACGTACAGTTCTCGTCAAATAACTTTGCCCCTCTGAAGTTAGCCATTTGCAAAGATCGCGCAGGTGCAGTCACGTAGACGGGAGCAAGCGGGACGCAAGCATGCATCGAACGTAAACGTAAGACTGAGACATAAAATTAATCCCCGCCCCCATGTCTCTTGCGCATGCGCAGTTGCAGTTTGTTCGTAATTTTGACTACTACGCAGCCACTCGTAGCCAACTTCAGAGGGGCACAGTTATTTGACGAGAACTGTAACGGCTACAACCTGAGGGCCAAGCCTACTAATTTTTAAGCAACGTTCGCATCCGCATGTCATTGTCAAACTGTCGAAAAAGCCTTAATTTTCATACATTTTTGACAGATTGCGACTGAGATGCGCATGCGAACGTTGCTTGAAAATTAGTAGAATTGGGCACTCTGCTGGTCTATAAGTCAAAAGTGAATAGGCATTTCTAGGCGTGCCAGCACTATCGTCGAACACATCTTCGCTTTCCATCAGTTTTGAAATTTGAGATTGTGGTGGAATGCGAGCCAAAAAATAGTAAAGAAGAAAAAAAAGATAGAGGTAATCTGACCTGTGCATTAGCGTTGGGTTTCTTCCTGGCCTGGTCAGTGGGTACAGGGCGTTGCTGGGCGACCGTCGCGTTCACCTTGCGCGGGGCATGACCTTGACTGGAAATTATAACTTGATTTTATATCTGTAATGTGTTACAATACCAATGAAACGTCTTTTTGTCAAGAATTTGTCTGAGCACAAATTGTTGAGGCGTCGTCCAAATAAACAGCGGTAATCGCGCGAATACGCGATCGACGCGATCATGTTCTAAGGAAACACGACCGTGTCGTCGCGCCGACAGAAGTCGCCTTCCGATTTTGCCCAACAAGTAATCGCGTCGATCGCATATTCACGCAGTGATTGCTTTCCTAAAACACTGACTTTTTACAGTCTCGTCATCGTTAGGTTGACTAAGCTATACCCGAATCTCCGTATGTACTCAAACCTATGTAAAGTAACTGCTTCGTACTCTTATGAATAAACGCGAAGTGCCGAACTTAAGGACGCGTCTACAAATGGGTGGTCAAATCATTACTTTTTTACACAAAAGTATGTTTATTAAATAAAATGCTTTGCATTCTTAAAATGTTTTTCCCATGAATTATTGATAGATGTACATGGTACGATTCTGAACTATAAATATAATTTTAGATAGGTACAGTTTCTCAATAAATGTACCGAAGTGAATTTTTTTACTTCGGTACATTTATTGAAAAAATGTTTTAAACATACTTTTGTGTAAAAAAGTAATGATTTGACTACCCATTTGGAAACGCGTCCTTAATAAACATACTTTTGTGTAAAAAAGTAATGATTTGACTACCCATTTGGAAACGCGTCCTTAATAAACATACTTTTTGTAAAAAAGTAATGATTTGACTACCCATATTTTGGAAACGCGTCCTTAATAAACATACTTTTGTGTAAAAAAGTAATGATTTGACTACCCATTTGGAAACGCGTCCTTAATTAACATATTTTTGTGTAAAAAAGTAATGATTTGACTACCCATCTGTAAACGCGTCCTTAACCATTGATAAGTACATGAATATACTTCAGATGAGTTGCAATAGAATTTGAACTTGTTTGGCATAAATTCTTGTAACAAATATAGTCCAAAGCTGCGTTTTTGCTTGATGCTTACTCGATGTGCGCTTTACTAATACATTAGCAACACAAAAGTCTCACTTGTTATTGACATTGGCGGTGATGGTGAGGTTCTCCAAGGCGGGCAGCTTGTCCCTGGGCGGCTGCTTGGCGGCCACGCGGCCGGCGCCGTGCTTGGCGGCCGGCTTCCTGCCGCTCCTGATGGAGGCGTGGCGCCGCAGCTGCGCGCCGTTCTCTACGCCCGCCTCGTTGACGGAGGGCTGCGACTTGGAGCGAGGGCGCGGGCTGCGGGCCGCGCTGGCGGACACCAAATTACTAGTGTTAGTGTCGAATTTACAAATAGATAGATAGATAGATAGATAGATAGATAACTCGTTTATTTGGTGCACACACATATGCAACGGAACCATACTACTAAGCCTCTATAATAAATAAATAAATAGTAAGAAAAGTATGAAGGCTACATACCCATGTCTCCTGCCAGCATCCAGCTCAGGGAAGTCCTCAGCAGTGGGCACCTTCTTTGGTAACTGCTGAGCGGCTGACTGCCTTCTGTATGCCTCCTCGTCTTCCCAAGTACGAGTGTACTTGTTGGGGCCGCGGCTGTTGGTAGAAGGTCAGGTTAGAATGGCAATGTTGCCGCCAACTGGCTTAAGCAGCCGTTTAACTGGCTGCCTAGCCTTTTCGTTAAACAGCGCTGTTTAATCAGTGGCCTAAATGACATCCGGCCAGCGCGGCTAATACTTTTTAATGGGCTACCTGGATGCTTAGGTCATTCATAGAATAGGGTAACCGGAACCTAAGCTGTCCGTGTCAGGGTGCCCTTAGCTCTCTCTGTGCCCTATGTTCCGCTACTCGGTTAGGCTGGTCATTAAACGATATAGAACCAATTCATTTGCCTAGCTGTTCAATTAAATACCGGGACGTCACTTTTGCCGCTGATTAAACGGCGGAGTAAGCTAGTTGGCTGCGACAGCAATAATGCTGGAAGCTGAAGTTTTAAGAAGCAGCCAAAGCCGATTTAAAAAGATGGCACTATTAGTCTTGTATAGCTTCAGCTCTGTCTCCCACGGGAAGAATGATGGCTATAAAATACCATATGGTCAGTCTGCAAAGAGAACTTTATTCTTGGCAAAGGATGGTAGAAAATTTAAAAAGATTTTAGTTTATTGACTGACATAAGTTTCTAAACCCAAATTGAGAAAATATCCATGACGTGTTTCTCATCGGATTTCGTGGAGAAATTCATCATGGATATTTTGGATTTAATTTTCGTAGCAGGCACAAGATGTTTTACACATCCAAAGCCGGTTCATGCAAAAAGCTTCTCCTTTAACAATTTCAAAAAAAAACAAGTATTGTAGGCGAAAACCATATTTTTTTTTACAAATAAGCATTACCACATCATATTTCCTACAAAAAAAAACTGATAATATTTTAAATATTTACATAGGCAAGAAGAAAACTATACAAGCTACTTAATTAAGGACGCGTTTCCAAATGGGTAGTCAAATCATTACTTTTTTACACAAGGTACATTTTCTCAATAAATGAACCGAAGTAAAAAAAATCACTTCCGTACATTTATTGAGAAACTGTACCTATCTAAAATTATATTTATAGTTCAGAATCGTACCATGTACATCTATCAACAATTCTTGGGAAAAACATTTTAAGAACGCAAAGCATTTTATTTAATAAACATACTTTTGTGTAAAAAAGTAATGATTTGACTACCCATTTGGAAACGCGTCCTTAATACAGAACACGGCATGCTGACACAATAGTTTCCACTAACCGCCACGACTGTCGGAACCTCCAAATTGATGCATGATAGAACATTTTACACAATATAATTTCTTGAAATTTTTGTTCAAATACCATTTTCCAAATACAAAAAAAAAAATCTGACAGAATACATATGAAACGTAGCCACAACCAGGACTGTAGATTATTCGTTAAAATTACCAATTTATTTATTTAATTACCATAGTATATATTTATTTATTTAATTTACCAGAAAACATTTTTTTTTGCCTTTACTTTTAAATAATTTGATTATTTTATTAAATACTGATAAGCAGATTATAAATTTTATTTCACTAATGAAATATGAATCTGCTACTTAATTAGTATTTAAACTAATTAAATCACAGTTTTTTTATATAAATAAGTCTGAAAATCCCTCTGATTTCAGTAGATGACACTGTATTTCTTTTGTCTTGTTTTATAAATATTTATTATAAAGTATATTCACCCATAGCGTCTGTTGCGCCTCGCGTGCGGCGGCGCGTCCTCGTTCCTGATATCATACCCGTAGATCGCTACCAACTCATCGCGAGACTTCGGCATCTGAAACAAAACCATTGATTAACATCAGAAAGAGGACAATCTACCATACACATTTTCCTAGTTACCAGGCCTATTGTCAGGCACAGCTGAGAACAGATTTAGTTATGAACGTTTTTTTTTTGTTTATGGATGGGAAATCATCAAATGACTTCTTCCGCTCTAGGTGGAGCGAAAGGGCGTGTCATGTCAGACTCTTACTGAGTAAAACCCCTCCGTGTTCCCCCTTATGTCCTTTGCGTTCCAGGGCCGCGGGTTCTCTTTCGAACAAATTCTGCAACCCTGGTAGGCTCTGGTCCTAACGGGCCCGTCGCCTCAAAGAGATGTCAGCAAAGTAGCTGACATCTCTTTGAGGCGCGCGTGGAACACAACGCGCCGTCGACCCGGGCTGGTTATGGTCGGACAGCACCACCCAGAGCTCGCCGTCCGTAGACCCTTACATACGGTGGTCGGGAATCGCCCAGCGACTCCAGACCACCCCCTCCTCCTTCACTAGCATTACAGCTCCGCAGAAGGAGGTGACGACTTCCCATGCCTCCTCGCTCCGGACCATGGAGTGAACCAGGGCTGGTAGCGAGAGGTATTAGAGCCTAGTAGGTTTATTGCGGCATTATTGAGATCATCTGACACGTCTCTAAGGCCATATTTCCACCTGCAATCAGCTCGCAAACAAGTTGCATTACATTGCGGGATGTCGAGGTTTAATGTGATCAACTCGATTGTGCTCCCCAATGTAATTATGTACAGACGCCAACACAACAAGCAAACACTATCTGTCAAATTTCTATAATAGATTTTCATTTTTATCGCTAAATCATTAGGTTCAAGGTTGATTGGAGAAATTTGACAGTTTCGGGTAGATTGATGTGCTGTCTGTACGTAATTTTAATAACTTACATGCGAGTAGAATACAAAACCCCAATAAAACTACCCACCTCTGGGTCTAAATCCAGGAACCCAAATGGGATACCAGTGACCCATCTCGTCCCTTTACAGAAGTGGCTTTCTGTTGCTGCCCTTCATGCACAACTAGGGCGATTATTTGACACTAAAGGGCTGTCCAGGTCACTAATTGGACGGAAAAAAGGTAGGCATATTTTTACGTGTTCATTCTCGCTGCTCTCGTCGTGCGACCACTTCTTGACAATCTGCCGGTGACCCTCGGTACCTTCCTTTTTTTTCTGACGCTACTCAGTTATTGTACCTATTATAAACTTTACGACCATCAGAATAAAGTTCAAAATAAAATACTTCAGAGTTTTTAGCTTGGTTAAAAAGTTTGCGGAGTTCCCTTTGTTGACCTGTTCGTTTTCTTTGAACTTGTTGTGCGACCACTTGTTGCCGATCTTGGACTTGCGCGGCGGCCGGCGACGCTCGGTAGACGGTTCGGTGCCTTTCTTTTTCTCTGACGCTATTCAGTTGTTGTATTATGAACTTTACAACCTTAGGCATTAAGTTCAAAATACAACGGCTTGTAGGTTTATGCCTGAACTAGCACAAAGTTTGCTTAGTGTGTCTGACCTGTTCGTTCTCGTTGAACTTGTCGTGCGACCACTTGTTGACGATCTCGGACTTGCGCGGCGGCCGGCGTCGCTCGGTGGGCGGCTCGGTGCCTTCCTTCTTCTCTGACGGTACCTCCGATGTGGCATTGCTTGATTCTTCGCCGCTGAAAGATAAATGTATGTTTTAGTTATAGACTCTAGTAACCCGCCACGGCTTCTGGCGAATAATGCAATAATGCGATTTTAGCCAAATAATGTACCTACAATTATGTTGGACAGATTTACACTTAATGCTAAAAAAAACTTGAGAGGTGTCAAGAAAACCCGGAGGGAACGAAGTTAAAAAAAAAACTATTTATTTTTTTGTCATTAATTTTTTTTTAAACTTATACGCACGGCTTACAACTATAGCAAAAAGTGTCGTTACAACTTTTGGTCTTATTTTTTCCGTCTAGCCCCCTTTCGCAACGCGCGATAAGGAAAGAAAAAAGAAAGAAAATTCAAAAAAAAAATTCTTCGTTCCAATAAAATGTAGTGTTATCAAATTCTTCTTCTTCGTGAGTAAGGTCTAACGACCCCACACACCCTAGTGTCAGTTTCTAAACCGCCTCAAGGGCCTCTGACATGGTTTGACGACCGCCATTTGGCGACCGGGACCACCGGCTTATTCGTGCCTTCCGAAGCACGGAATCATCTATTTATCAAACAATCAGGTGATTCAATCCTGCAATGTCCTAACCAAACTGGAAACAACTTTACAAAGTATGCTTCCCGTGGGAATCGAACCCACGACCACCGGGTCACAAGGCAAACGCCTAAACCACCAGTTGTAACAAAAGGAAACGAATGGGGAATTTGGACTCGGAGTGAGTCAAAGGAATTTGGACTCACACCGAGTCCAAATTTCTTTAAGGATTTCAAAAGATGAGTAAGCAGTATGAGTTGTTTTACACACAGTGCGCAAGCGCAGTAAAACTAATCCTTGTTATTAAAAAAACAATCTGCCTAGCCTTTTCCAAACTATGTTGGGATCGCTTCCAGTTGAACCGGTGCAGCTGAGTAGGTCTACTGCTTATCACCTAGTAACTTGACGACACGGTTGGCGCAGTGGCTGAGCGATTGGCTGCTGCGCTGCGTGTCGCGGGTTCGGTACCCGCACGGAACAAAAATATTTGTATGGCCTAAAAATAGTTGTTCCGGGTCTGGCTGGACTGGATAATACTACTACGGTATCCCTTGGCAAGACTGCTGTCAGATTTTCTGGCTTCCAACTATCCCTAAAGAAGTAACGACAGTCAAAGATGTTCAAATGACATCTGGCTTTCTGGCGCACGGAGGAGTCATATAGGTAATAGATGGTCACCCATCCACCGAATGACCCTGGCAAGCGTTGCTTGCCCTCGAAGATCGAACCATGCGGTTGTTATTATTTAGCTACGAGCTCCTTGTTATTAATAGACAAATCTATCTTATTTCTTGAAAAACAATAATTTATTAAAAGCATTATTCGACCACACCTACATTAAAGAAACTGATCACCTATACCAACAATTTTTTTTTTATGGATGGGAAATCATCAAATGACTTCTTCCGCTCTGGGTGGAGCAGAAGTGAGTGTTAGACTCTTACTGACTAAAACCCATCCGTGTTCCTCATATGCCCTTTGCGTTCCAGGGTCGCGATGAATCTTTCGAACAAATTCCGCAGCCCTGGCACCAACAAAGTATTTAGGCATACGCCAAACATATTCATTACATAACTACCAACAATGCATGCGCATGTATAATTACAAGCAGTGGAGCGGTAATGACCGAGCTGCCCAGTGATGCGGCAATAGAAAGCTGCAAATATGCTCTATACGAAGTGTTTGAAGATTGAAGTAATATTGGAAATATTGAATTATCTATCTTTATGACATAAGTACCTACTGAGCCTTTGCCCGCGACTTCGTACGCACATATCGTCTTTTGTAGGAATTTCAGGAAATCCTCTCTTAGTGCGCCCCTACACTTTCCAAGGAACATTTAGTATGGGAAATCATCAAATGACTCTTTCCGCCCTGGGCGGAGCGGAAGGGAGTGTCAGACTCTTACTGACTAAAACCCATCCGTGTTCCTCCAAATGCCCTTTGCGTTCCAGGGCCGCGGTGACTGTTTCGAACAAAATCCGCGACCTTGGCAGGAATCCGCAACCCTGACAGGTCCCCAAGGAACCTACATGCCGTTTGCCATGCAGTTTCGGCTGTGCGTTGTCTGTTAGTCACTCAATCACTCAGTAAAGGAAGAGTTTTATATACGTGTAACAGAATAAACGCAATACCTCTTAAGGGGTCATTGTATACTATGGGACCAACCCATAATAACAGCTGTTCAGTACATTTTGTCGAGTTATGCGCACATAAATGTATGCGGCAGTCGATTTTGGCGAAATCCGACACGCACTTGGCCTGTTTTATAGATATACACCTGACGGGCTATACTTCCAGAATTTTAATTAATATTCGTATGGCATACGATTTGATTGAAACGCAGCGCATTGTTGTAAATATTCTTAGCATAATACGAAACAAAATTAATGACTACAGCTCTTCGCTTTTAAAGAATCTGTAAGATTTTATTAGCAAGCGGATTTTGGTTCGGTTTTCACCGTTTAACACGATTTTCACGCACGCGAAGCCACTGCAGTTATTAATCTGTAAATATTGTTTTTTAGATGTGACATAGTGTGATGTTGATAAAACTGAAAGATTTATTAACACCACACATCTTTATTATTATTTCGCGTGCCAACCAGGTTTATCTACATGTACCTACTCTTTGTTTTTCGTTTATTTGTTTACACTGAAGCAGATATACTACAGTCCGAGACAAACTGACATAAAATATCTAGACAAAATTTATATAAAACGAGTGAAACAATTTGGTATTTTTATAATTATTGAAAGGTTTGAATTTGACCACTATTTCAACTGTAGGCGATGACATGGTCGACGATGGCTTGCCTAGAAGCAAAGAACCTATTCACTCTTGACTTAAAGACCCCCCAGGTTATATCTATCGCAGCCAATTAGCTTAATCAGCCGTTGAATTGGTGGCCTAGCCTTTTCATTTAAATGCGCCGTTTTTTCAGCGACCTAAGTGACATCTTTTTTCAATATATTTGATGACTTGCCCATGACACTTATGTCGCTGATCAAACGGCGCAGTTCAATGGAAAGGCTAGGCTTTTAATGAAACGGCTGATTAAGCTAGTTGGCTGCGACATATCTATCAGGAAACATAAGACTCCGGCAGGGAATACCACTCCTTAGCTCTACGCACAATTATTATTATTATTGAATGGCCTGTGTTGGACCAATATCCCAACTGATGGTAAACGAAGATGTGGTCGACGATGATGCACGCTTGTCTAGAACTAACCTATTAACTCTTGCTTTTAGGACCCTATGTTGTAGATATCAGGAAACACAAATTCTGGCTGGGAATTCCATTTTAGTCGACGATGTAGCACTCTTGCCTAGAAGTAACCTATGCACTCTGCTCTGGACTTGAAAGACTTACAGGGTTATAGTTAACACAGAATTCGGCAAGGAATTTCACTATGGTCAACTCTGGAACTCTGGCATCCCTACAATAAGCGCCAGGGTAGCCCGCGAAATACAAATTTTCTTACGTTTTTTGCAATTTGCAGGTCAGTATCAGGTTGAATGTTGGTCAAAATATGATTCGCGGCCGTAGCAAGTACGTATTTACAAAACTGTAATTATTAAAATCATCAATACAACTCTCTCAGTTAGAATAAATGCCAAATGAAATCATAACATTTGGCATCAATTCTAACTGAAGGAGTTGTATTGATGATTTAAGATTATAATTCTATAAATACATACTTGCTACGGCCGCGAATCATATTTTGACCAAGAAACAACCTGACACCGACCTGCAAATTGCAAAAAACATGAGAAAATACCTACGAGAGAGGCTACCCTGGCGCTTCCACCTTATTGGCAATGCAAAGATTCTAACTAGCGCCGCTAGTGTCGAAATTGTGAAGCTGTCTAAGAACGACACTGACAATTTTCGCACAGCGTTGGCAACGTGTGGGGAATCTCAAGTTCCCCAAACTGCAGGGAATATCAAGTTAGGGAAATACATTTTCGGGGAATTTAATAAATTGGTGTAGGCCACACCGCAAGTGTCGTTCTTAGACCACTTCTAAATTTCGCCGCTGGAGGCGCGCGCGTTATCTTTGCATCGCCAATGGAAAATGTCAAAATAGTCACCTGGCGGCTGTTCGGTCGTCGTGTTCGTAGAAGGTTCCCCTCTTGGGGATGTACTGCGGGTTGCTACGGTCTTCATCGTCGTCTACTCGGCGTTCCGTCTCCTGTAACGATCAACAGAGATAGTTTACTAACACGTCCGCTTATATGTCCCAGAATAATAATCCAGGACAAAAGCAAAGGGACAAAAGTTTTTGTGCCTTTTTTATGGATGGGAATCACCAAATGACTCCTTCCGCTCTGGGCGGAGCGGAAGGGAGTGTCAGAATCTTATTGACTAAAACCCATCCATGCTCCTCTTACTGCCCTTTGCTTTCCAGGGCCGCGGTAACTCTTTCGAACATAATCCGCAACCCTGGCAAGAAGGAAATCTTTGTGCCTGGTGTTAGAGTTGAAAACAGGCCCAAATTGTTTTACAAACGTATTTTTTAAATATGTAGATAGTGAGATTTTGTATCTCAAATAGTCTTAGGCAAACAACTTTGAAATTTTTGTAACTGTGTGTGTGAAGTTGTTGTAAGTGGTGTTGTATAATATTTGTAAGTATTGTACTTTTAACTGTCACCGGAAGATAG
The DNA here is from genome assembly GCA_947386135.1 of Melanchra persicariae. Taxonomy (NCBI): domain Eukaryota; kingdom Metazoa; phylum Arthropoda; class Insecta; order Lepidoptera; family Noctuidae; genus Melanchra; species Melanchra persicariae. Next base: position 14,765,393 of record OX376645.1, on the reverse strand, counting down.
CAGAATCCGTAAGATTGTAATAAATCTTGATTAGATTATAATTTCTCGATACAAGTATTAAAACAAAATCGTTTTGTATATACGTAAAAAAACAAATCGGTTCATAAATAAAGGAGATATGAGGGAAAAATATTTTTTTAAATTACCTACAACCGAATTGAAAACCTCCTTTTTTTTAAGTCGGTTAAAAATCATACCTACTACAGCAGTGCTGTCCGGACAAAAAACTATAATTTGCTTTCATCTCTTTATCAAAAGAAACTTATTATAATGAAGCACATTAAAAATTAACATACGGTCGACTGTTTTCTTTAGCCTTGGTCTAGTGACCGGTGGACAAACCTGATGTCTTGTATGTGTATGTATTTATATGGAGATTTGCCTAAAGATTTTTAGGTTGACTGTATACTGGTTTAATAACGTTACGGTATCAAATAGGGTCTGTAGTTATTTGAATACTATCAAAAATCTATAGGATAGTAGGATAATTATGATAAAAACAACCGGCCAAGTGCGAGTCGGACTCGCGCACGAAGGGTTGCGTACCATTATCTGTAAAAAAAAAACGGCAAAAAATCACGTTTGTTGTATGGGAGCCCCACTTAAATATTTATTTTATTCTGTTTTTAGTATTTGTTGTTATAGCGGCAACAGAAATACATCATCTATGAAAATTTCAACTGCCTAGCTATCACGGCTCATGAGATACAGCCTGGTGACAGACAGACAGACGGACAGCGAGTCTTAGTAATAGGGTCCCGTTTTTACCCTCTGGGTACGGAACCCTAAAAACGGTGGAAAAATCTATCCTTGTCACGCAAAACGTTGGCGCTAATACACTTACTATGGCTTGACTTGCGAGTGACGGCACACGAAATTAGTTCTGTCTCTGTTTATCGTGGTAATTAGTTGTTGTCTTTCGCTAAAAAATTTGTTTTCGTGTGTGTGTGTTGTTGTGTGTGTTTGTTTTGTCGAGGTGATCATTCTGACTCGAAAATATAAGGAAATGAAGCCCAGCGGCAGTGCGTGAGGCCTTAGTTTTTTGCAGCAGAGGTAGCTCGTAGGCTGTGCGTGCTACGAACTACCCCACATAATCAAGTCACTGCCAATTCCAATAAAATAGATACAAAAGCCATAGTCAATTAATGAGACTAAGTTCGTCGGCCACTTCTGTGGTTAGTCCAATCACGTGTCGTGTTCTTTATTTGTTAAAATTTAAATCATGCATCTAAACAAATGTATAAAGAAAGATAAATCCATGTACAGTTTGAATAATAACTACCGGATGCTGGATTTGAGCAGTGCAAAAACACCCTTCTGGCTGACTGTTATTGAAGCCGGTTTTAGATTATAATAGGCCTTTAGAAAGATAAATACATAATGATGTGCCACGGGCCGGTAAGTCAGTTTCAATGTTTTTCTCAAAGGGTGGACGACAATTACACTTGTATGGATTTGAAGGCCACGAGATTTAAATTTACCGTTTTGAAAGATACACTCACTTTTTAAATGGTTTTATTCAACATGCAATGCTTGTTAGTTTATTTGGGTCAAATCTTGCAAGCTGAATTAGAACTACTTTCTCTTATCCTACAGAGTTGATATTTTACATGTCGTTTCAGTTTCGATGACAACAATTTTTTATTATAACTATGACCTGATTCTCCATCTAGGGCTGTCTCCAGACGAGGGAACTCCTCATAGATCAAGAGTACAGACACTATTTTATTACGTGTAGGTAGGCTACTAAAAATAAGTTGATATCCTGATTAGTTTTAAATCTAGGATTAGCTCGACAGAAAAAACCGCTTAAGGTGAAAACATATATTTTAAAAGAACAGTCGAAGTTCCTAGAAGAAAGTACTAAACCTACGCGGGCGAAGTGCTAGTTATTTACAAGAGGCGGTTTTTTATGGATGGGAAATAATCAAATGACTTCTTCCGCTCTGGATGGAGCGGAAGGGAGTGTCAGACTGACTAAAACCTATCCGTGTTCCCCTTTATGCGCTCTGTGTTCCAGGGCCGCGGTAACTCTTTCGAACAAATTCCGCAACCCACAAGATGCGTAGTTAACACTTCACTAAAATGACTCATCAGGTTAAATAATTATTCCGTCAAATCAACCTTTAAACCGCAACAAAGATAGCATATTGAACTTAGTTATGTGTCAAGTTTTAATAAGAATCTAGTGGAAAACGTTTCATTTGTAAATTAACTAATTAATTAGCGATTTCGAGATTTTGATAAGAAATCTCGAGGGTGACTTACAACCAGACGGTAAAATTGATAGGGTTACCATATTTTGAAACAAATTTGATGGAACTCACGTGAAGTTGGGCAGGACACCTGACAAGGCATCCTGATGATAGATGGAGTAAGAAGGTCACCGAGTAGCAACCAAAAACTGTATAAAGGTTTGCATGTATTATATATGATGGTATGTTGGTAATCTAGCGATAAAACGGTCAATATTTGCCATGACGGGTGTATCTGGATGAGGCGTCTTTGTCCAACAGTGCGTCTGAAGTTGGGCAGTGGATGTGGATGCTATGCTCGCCTTAGTATAATATTACCTTGCCCTAAATTCTATTTATTTAGGGTCGGCGCAACAGGCCTTCTTCCTCCATTATCCTCTATTAGTCGTTATTTCAGTAGTCAATCCCTTTCCAGGCATATTATTTAGTTATTTAAAACTTCATTCACATAGGTAGGTACAAAGGAGACTTAATACCCAAGGCATTCTCTACCAGTCAACTAACGGTGGTGAATATTGTAAATTAAATAGAGTAGGTATAACAAATTATAATAATAATAATATTTAATGTAGGCAATAATGTACAGTGCTGTAAGGCTGGTACTCTAGGGAAACAAAAAAGTTAGTTGTTCTGTGAAAATCAACGTGTTTATAGGTTAGGTTATGGGCCCAGAAAGGTGCACATGACAGGTGCATTGTTTAACCGATTAAGCTCCGCCGTCACACCGGTGTCGTATTGAAAATGTCATTGAGCGCCGGTGACAGACCAGTGTGTCGCCCGATTCATGCGTTTTAAAACTTTATTACTACTATTATACGATATTTTATACATTATTATATAAAATGCGGTGCCTGACCGGTTAATCAGTTGTAAGAGTGAAATAAATATCATAAATTCAAAATCTACTTAGTTACTAATGAATAGGTAACCTATACATCAAACAATGTCGTATAGAAATGGGCGAGAAAGACGAACCAATATCATAATTGATTAGTGTAAAAGAGATAGACAAATCAGACTGTAACAGTAATCAATAAATAATGTTACGAGCTTAGGGTTCGTGACAATAAAAACAGCCGATAAAATAACCAAAATGACACTTTAATTAATCAACACTAATTACAACTTTAAACTCACTAATTATAAATCACAATTGCACTACTGATCACTTTAATTCGCAGTCGAAGTTCGCTCTCGAAGTTGTCGCTTGTATCGCAAATTCAATACTGACTCGGTCGCAGGCTATGCGGGCCTTATATAGGTCGGTAGATAATTCCAGAACCTTCTAGTATAGAAACATCTAGAAAGTTCCGAGTACATACCGGTCCGGACCAACCAGACATCGAAAACTCTAGAATGTTCTAGCATAGAAAAGTCTAGAAGGATCTTGACGCTACTAGTTCTGCTACTCGATACTAGATGGCGCTAGTAGTAACTTTTATCTTTATGTACCCGGCATTAATTCTGGCGCGTAACAATAATAACCGTCTGAATAGAATGGCAAAGATATTAAATGGCTACCAATGTACCAACTCAAGTTAGGAACCGTTAGTACCAGTCAGAGCACTTTTGTTTGTTTTGATCTCAGATGTAGCACAAACTAAAGATATTATTATAGACTTCGGACGAAGTACTGGTCTCATTTGGCAGTGCAATCATGACTTGACAATTCTTCACTGTAAGATAAACATGCAACTTGCGATTGAATGAAGAGTGGAATATAAAGGCTTATTAAAAAAACTGGCCAAGTGTGAGTCGGACTCGCGCACGGAGGATTCCGTACCATTATCTATAAAAAACGGCATAAAAATCACGTTTGTTGTATGGGAGCCCCACTTAAATACTTATTTTATTCTGTTTTTTTAGTACTTATTTGTTGTTACGGCGGCAACAGAAATACATCATCTGTGAAAATTTAAACTGTGTAGCTATGACGGTTCATGAGATACAGCCTGGTGACAGACGGAGAGACGGACAGACGGACGGACGGACGGACAGCGGAGTTTCAGTAATAGGGTCCCGTTTTGCCCTTCGGGTACGGAACTCTAAAAAGTAACTACTTCTAAACACACTTTTTTTTTTGTTAATGATTTATTAACGCCTGATGGAAAGCGATAGATGAGGTCCATGATGAAGCGAGCGTGCCCAGAAGATGCCTTGACGCACTGGTACTCCCACGCTTCGACGAAACACAGCAGCACGTTTAACATAATGCAACTGGCCTGGTTGACTTGTTGAAACAGTGGTCATAAAGCTACTACTGCTGGGCAGGAGTTCCTGGATTCGATTTCCAGGAATTTCTTAGCCGCAGCCCGCTGTCTAGATACACAACATATCTAGAGTCATGAGGGTGTCCTCATTGGCTGATCCAGGAGCTCAAGCCCCCCCCTATCCCCCCCAAAGCCCCAGATTTCTTTGGTAGTCAACCTAATGGAAGTAAAAGAAAGAAAAGTAATCCAAGGAGGCTTGTTAAGCGTTAAGCAAAATAAAATGTAGTGTTTTTTAGTGTTTACCTACTTTGCTGAATCGACAATCCTGGATCCGCCCCTAGGTGTCCTTTAGGGAGGTACACCTCTGCTTAACCGCTCGGGGAACGCAATCGTGGAGTTATTTATTAAAAAAAAAAACGTTGCCCTACACTAAAACATATAAATTCACTTATCAACAGTTTTTATTAAATGTATGTGTTATGCAACTGGTTAACACAGGTGTGATGGATGATATTGTAAGGAACATTTGTTCATTTAAACAAACTCGCCAGTTACAACTGCGTACTTGACCTTTCCGATGATCCAATACAAAATACAAAAATTCTTTATTTCAAATAGACCAGTTACTGGCAATTTTGAATTGTCAAGGTGTGTCAGTCAAATAGATAAAGCTAGTTCTGCCTCGCTAGCGACAGGAGCAGCAAGTTGCTCTGCAGCACAACACTGACCGACCCTATCTCCAGCGCGGCAGTTGCACGTTCCAAAGAGTAGATCCAATGGAGAAGAACGTGCAAGAAACTCCATGGACACTCTTTTAATTCAGTGTTTACAAAATCATGGTTTTATACGTTTTGAACAAATTATTTCGAAAAATTATGCAATGCAAAAGAGATTGAGTCTTTATGACTTGTGTAAGTACCTACATCGGTATTCAGCTGAATCCGGTTTGTCTGGAAGCCGGCCCAATATGGCTAAGCAAAATGATGATCTAAATCTAAAGTATCCCCTCCCGTTATTTTCACAAAAGGGGTAACAGAACGGACATAACGTACGAGATCTCTTTTGTTAATCGTTTCTCGTTTGCTCATCCGAACTGTGTGACCAAACCGGAATACTAGTTAAATACATTTTCGCTTTATAAGATTATGGAGACGAATTTAACTGGGTGTTTAAATTCGTTGCTCTAGTCTAGGATGACGTTAGTCTTTAAATGCGTTACCTATACTAGGATGACGATATGCTTGAACTATTATGTAGGTAATAGGAACATGTTGCGGAATTGTTCGAAAGAGTTTCCGCGGCCCTGGAAAGAAAAAGGCATTGGAAGAAACACGGGGTACGAACAGTCAGTAAGCGTCCAAACGCACTAGCGGTCAACCGCGGGGGCGCGGGGGCGGCTAACCGCTTCTCAATATTGTTATGGAACCGCTTGTGATCGTACGCACTTAACCTCTTAAAGATCACAAGCGGTTCCATATTATTATTGAGAAGCGCCTAGCGCCAAGCGGTTAGCCGCCCCCGCGGTTGACCGCTAGTGCGTTTGGGCGCTAAGAGTCTGACACTCCCTCCCGCTCTGCCCAGATCGGGAGAAGTCATTTGCTGATTACCCATCCACAAAAAAAATAAATAGAACGCATATTTTATCGTCTTTTAGCAAACAAAATGTATGTTCTTTTAAGTCAATACAAGTGCACGGCCAATTAATTCAAAATTGTTATAGCCATTTTGAGAAATAAATGCCACATTGTAACACTTTCTGATGCATCAAAGTAACTATAAAATGAAAGTGCATAATATTTGTTTGTATTTTCCTGTAATCATTATCTGAATTGGTCACAGGCCACAAGATAGACTTTCTCTTAGGGGGGAAACAGACATTGCAAATGATCAAATTACATTCTGCACATTTTTACGGCGTAAATGACTTTTTCTTTTCATTTGTTCTGTATTAAAAATATGAATATTTGTAATATTAATTAAACAGAAACATAGCATCGTATATTGTCTAGTTACGGTGTTCGTCAAATAACTTTGCCCCTCTGAAGTTAGCCATTTGCAAAAATCGCGCAGGTGCAGTCACGTACAAGGGAGCAAGCGGGACGCAAGCATGCATCGAACGTAAACGTAAGACTGAGACATAAAATCGCGCCCCGCCCCCATGTCTCTTACGCATGCGCAGTTGCAGTGTGTTCGTAATTTTGACTACTACGCAGCCACTCGACACAACTTCAGAGGGGCAAAGCTATTTGACGAGAACTGTAGATTCTCATAAACATTTCGGGACGAGCTCGACTCCTACCGAAAGTACATACTACTGGCCCGAAACAGCAAATGACAGAGTTGTATGGAAAAGGGAGAGAGAGGCCTTTGCCCAACATTGGGACCAATTAGGCTAGACAGATAGAAACATTTGGAACAACTTATGAGCGTTTACATACTTGACAAAGTTTCAAGTCCTTATTTTTCGAAATGAATGACCCGACTTTAATTAAACGTCCTATGCATAAGCAACATTTTAGTTGTATCTATGAGGAGACACAAACTCTGGCAGGCTCATCATTTATGGAAGAACAGATACAAAATCACACAGTTTCAACGATTAGTAGTGCTGTCGCATCAAGCACGGGGCTGGATCGGGCTCGGAGACAGAAATATCAATATTCAGACTAATTTTTCTCTCGCCTCGAATTGCAATTCATAATATACTTATCCCTCATAAGTTAACAATATTATTCTGATCAATTAAATCATTATGACTATGCAAAAAGGTTATTCCCCCAAGAATATACTTAATTAATGCAATTAATATAATGCAATCAATACAATGCACCACTTTGTCTATGATACATTGTATCTAATGATGTCATAAAGTTGCAACATGAATAAAGTCAGAGATAACAAATGCATAATACTCACCAATAATAGGTATGTACGAATGATGAATATGACGAGTATGAGAAGACTAAAATAAAAAAAAACGGCCAAGTGCGAGTCGGACTCGCGCAAGAGGGGTCCATATCATTATCTATAAAAAAACGACAAAAAAATTACGTTTGTTACCTGGGAGCCCCACTTAAATTTTTATTTATTTTTTTGTTTTTAGTATTTGTTGCTATAGCGACAACAGAAACACATCATGTGTGAAAATTTCAACTATCGTTCATGAGATACAGCCTGGGGACAGACCGACAGACGGACGGGCGGACAAACCGTTTTACACTTTGGGTATGGAACCCTAAAAAAATCAAGTACAATGGTCCACAGCAGGACTATAGCATAGCCGATAGAAGTAACACCCTTAATAGACCTGAGCGAAGTAAAAAGGGTTCTAGAAAGGTTTGCAGAATGATAATAAAAATGGGTGACTACTGAGATGCTGACTAGCAGAGAAAGATGGAAGAACACATGTTATGACAACCACAAATAAATTGGTATATCTTAGGCAAGAGAATAATGACTGAATGAATAATTTAACTAATTGGTTTTTCTAAAACAGTTCAGACTTACTTTCTATTTTTTTATACTTTATAATTATTTCGTTTTTAATTTTTTGATGAATAAAACTTAATAAAAACTTTCAAAAACATAATGAAAATAGTTGCCCACAGAGAACAAAGTCTACGCGGAGTACAGGCGGCCAGCGCAATTGAAAGAAATCTCCTAGGAATGCAAGCTGAGTCCGGAAGTATTGCTTCCTGGATCCAGCCACTTAACGAGAGCCTCCTAAAGCGTTGGTCTAGACTTGTGGCTATCAAGGCATTGGCTGACACTATTGGTGCAATAATCGCCGAGTCCACATCCCACAAGTCAACAAGCTTGCAACCCAAGTCAAAATACTTAATTAAAACTAATTGTATTAATAATTTATTTTCAGATTGCATCAATACCCGTTAAACTATAAATAAAGAAATGAATGCAATTGACTTTTACTTTTTTTAAAAAGAAGACAATAGAAACAAACAATATGGACAACGAAAACTGGGTCATAAAGTCATTTTAAGAATAGACTTAGTTTATTTATATCTCGTGTCTTCTCAAGGGCGATGTTGTTTTGAAGATTAGCCCGAGGCACAGTTCTGAGATGACTTAAAAGTGCTTAAGTTCTTTGTTGCAGTTATGACCTGGTTTGTTTGTATTGTTTTATATGACTATGACGTCACTTTTGGGTTAATAATTGAAGTTACATGCCTCAATAATAGAACATGGTTTTGCATATGTACTACTGATTTTGTTCAGGCAAGTTTTTATATAAGAATAAAAATTAAATAAATATATACAAAAATATGCATAATGGCATGATGCATATTTTTGCCTCAATCCGACCTCGACAAAACAAATTTAATTACTGGTAATACAGTGTTAAATGTTTCAATTAAACTTTTTCACACTTATTTGTAATTTCCAAATTATTTTTACCTACCTACCATTTATAAAAAATGACAGCAACTTTTGTAAATAGCAAGCTTGGAAGTAATTGCACACAATTTACACATGGAAACAATGTTGAATGAATGTTTCTAGTAGGTAGGTACTTATTGGTTTTCAACTGATTAGTGTTGTTGACCTAGTCATTGTAATGGTATCACCTAGTCACAGGTCACAGAGTTTTTCACAATATATGTTTAATACCTAGGTTAATATTTACAAACAAGTAAAGCATGAAATTTTCAATAATAGTATTAAAATACCCACCTGTTTAGGACATTAAACTATCATTTATGGTAGGTTTGACTTGTAAAAATTTGAGTAGTTATTAAAGTAAAAGTGACAGTACCTTGTTCTCGGAATCCTGGTCAGAGTGCTCAGAGTCGCTTCCCTGGGAGTCATAATCAGACTCTCTTTGCCCTCCATCCTGCAAACATCCTTCCACTTTTAACAACTGCATTTCCACACAAAACTCTTTTGTTTACAACCTACGTGGCGGCAACGTTTCTAAAATTAAAGTCTAAACACATCGACGGCGTTTCAGTGAGTGGTGCCCAATTCGTGACCTCAATATAACTAAAAGAAATGGACATTCCGTCACGCGAACGACCGAGAGAAAGTAAGCCGTAATACTTTTTAGCGCCAAAACGAAAGTTTACGCTATTGTGACTAGACCCTGTACTTACGTTCCCGGAGTTGGAGTTATTGTGCTCAATATCCTGTGATGCGTCCGAATATTCTCCGGAATCTTCGTGTTCTCGTCTTCTAGCCACGGACGTCATATCGGCGTCCTCTCTCGTAACCTGCAGAACTTCCAGTTTGACGGCTTTGTTGTATTATTAACGGATAAAATGAAGCGTAATCGCGCTCGTTAAACCGTCGCTAATAAGAAATCCCCTCTCGTTTTACGAAAAATGAAATGAAAGAACGTCAAAACAAGGGGAATCTAGCGGCCATAAAAAAGCTGCGTTTCGTTTACCCTCAAGCTGATTACTGATACCCTGAATGATCAATATTGATCAAGCCAAATAATTAAGAGTGAAAAGTGTAACTAAATAAAAAAAAAAGAAATTGCTATAAAATTTATTGTCAAGTATTTTACATGCACTTTTGATCACTGATTCTTAGATTTTTAAAACATAGAAATTCCTAGAAACGAGTGGTGGCTAGTGGATGCAACCAAACGTAACGATAAAGTTTGGCAACATTGTCCATCAAACGTCAAGAAGGAAGACATTCGCGACAGCTTTCCGAAAGCTTTCATGACACGAGAAAATTAATTGAACGAATTATAGAACTCTCTATCAGCTACCAAATAATACTAAATATTTTAAGTATTTTGCGACTTTTTCTTGTTTTACACCATTACACTCAGACAAGAACGTCATCTAAGATTTTGTCTTGATTTGTTGTCTGTCATCTGTCGAGGATTCAAGGTGTCAATATGTCATCTGTCACTCATGAACTGTCAATTGTCTGTCATCCATCTCTCAGGTCATCAGTTTCAGGAAGGAAAGGATACTTTTATTTTTACTGAAATCTTTCAAAAACATTTATTTGAGAGCAGTAAGGCAACTTGAAAACAAAATGGAAAGGTATAAATGGGTTAAGATCCCTGAACTCAGAACCTTTTTTTCTGTGTTGATGTTTGGTATATTTTGGTTCTCAATACTACAATTTCAGTAAGCGGAATGAATCTTTTTTCAGCTCAGTTGAAGTTCAGTCGACTGAAGAAGAAGCCAGGACTGTGCAACTACTAGCCAAAGGTATCATGGAGATGTATGAACCGCCATTAACAACTATTAATACCCATTTGAAGGAATTAACGTAAGTCATAATTATTAATCTATTAAGTTTAGTGAGGCCTTAGGGTGGTGCAGAGACAACATAAAAGACAAAAAGAAAGAGAAAATATAGATATTGAAATATAATCATAATATCCCATAGTAAAAGTTGTTCATAATGATGAGTACAATGACACCTTATGAAGTATTGTGTTTATTCTGTTACACGTTGTATAAAAAACTAGCTGTCTCGCGCAATTTCGTCTGCGTCACATTTTTCATGAATGCACCGCTCCGTCCTCGATAATAGGGCTATCCAACACTAAAACACTCATGCAGCTTGTGGGTTAGGTATACGCAGAAGGCTTACAACACTGTGCGTGCAGTATAATTATGCGTTCAGGATATTTTAGGGGTTACCTCGGTTTTGCAGTGCCTGGGGTATAGATACACAAACAAAATTAACAATGTTAGAAGATAATTTTAAAATTAAGCACACAGCACATAGCAATTACAAAAAACCAGCCAATTGCAGGGTTCCGTACCATTATCTATAAAAAAAACAGCTAATAAATCGGGTTTGTTGTATGGGAGCCCTACTTAAATATTTATTTTATTTTGTTTTTAGTATTTGTTGTTATAGCGGCTACAGAAATACATCATCTGTGAAAATTTCAACTGTCTAGCCATCACGGTTCATGAGATACAGACTGGTGACAGACAGACGGACAGCGGAGTCTTAGTCCCGTTTTTACCTTTGGGTATGGGACCCTAAAAATGGAAGAATATAATATGTTGCACCATCCTTCAGTAACACAGGATACAATTGCAGTAAAAATGTTTATTATTTCAGAGAAAAACAAGATGCTGTCCAAGGTATGCTCACTTCAGAAAGGCGAAAGCTTGAGGACCTGCAGAATGATGTCATGCTTGATGCATTGGTAATTATCTTCCTTAAGTACTACGTTTATATGTTTACTTCATCTGCAAACAAATCTTATAGATCATATTCATTGATACGTTACCATACCCATTATGAAGAAAGTGATATAATTTGCTGGAGTTTTTGATTTTAAATAAATAAAATAATAATAATGAATATTTTTTTGATTTCAGTTAGCAGATATTGCAACTAACAGAGAAAAGCTGGTCACCATATCAAATTCCATGATGTCACTACACAAAAGGGTACAGTCGTTACAGGTATCTTATCTTCACTCTCTCTCTCTCATTTAATTTGGACTTGAATGTAATTTTTTTTTTTTTTTTTTTTTTTTTTTTTTTTTTTTTTTTTTTTTTTTTTTTTTTTTTTTTTTAAACGTTGCCCCACACTAGGAATTTCTCCTGTATCGTGGGTGCGTTTACAAACATACAATCTCACATACACAAACAGCCAGACCCGAAACAACTATCTGTAGGCCATACAAATATTTGTTCCGTGCGGGAATCGAACCCGTGACACGCAGCGCAGCAGCCAATAGCTCAACCACTTCGCCAACCGTGTCGTCCTGAACATTTATTGGGGTTCTGAACGGTCACTCTGTCCGTCTGTTACGCTTGCACGCATAAATGGCTAAACGGATCGTCATATTAAGTAGATATACTTAGAGCCTGGGATATGGAGAAGGTCATAGGTTACTTTTTTACGCGATAACCGACACACACACGGGCGGAGCCCAAAAGCTAGTTAGTATTATTATAAAACAGAACCCTTCCAGGATCACCTGTGTGTCTGTCGGTCCGTTTGTCATACCCATTTTTCAGAATAAATTTTGTTTAAAGTACACTTTTATTTCTTTAATTATAGATTACAGGAAAATCCATAACAAATCTTAAGTCTGTAGTTTGAAAGTACCATGTTAATGAAATATGTTTAGTTACCAACCCTTTGCGCGTGAATCCGTCTCGCATTTGGCCGGTTTTTATCAACGTATTTTTCTCGATTCTAGACAAGGGCAGCGAATGTGGAGAAAGCAGCTAAAACCAAGGCAGCAAGCAAACCAGGAGCATCTAGCAGTTAGTTCTAAACATTGATGATACTTAGGATTTAACGTTCACACACAACAGTCATACACATCACTCACACACATCTCAAATCAGTCACTAACTGAACGTCTCCTGACTGGGACACGGAAGTCATCCTGCGAATTCTACTAAAATAGGTACTAAACTATATTATTTTTTTTTTTTTTTAACATAATAAGGCTCAGAACTAGGTCACAATATGTTTAATACTCTGACTCCTAAACTAGGTGTATGTGCCTGTGTCTTAGGAGTCAGTGATTCTCCGTAACAAACAAAGCCATATTAACGGGACGTTTCAACGAAATTGTGGTGTAAAAGAATATTGATGTTACGTAACTACAAAATATAATACTCTACATTTTATTTGACGTGTCGTGGCCTTTCAAACAGGAATACTTTCAGGCGGAAATACTTACTACACAAATAAAAGTATTTTTTTTTTTATAAAGCTATCATCGCGCGAAAACGCGATCGACGCGATATTTACTCGGCAAACCCAAATTGTGTCGTCCCGCTGATCATGGGGGCCGGCAGGACTATTTTCAGAGGGGTGCATCTTCAAAACCCAGCCTCGTATAGGAATGGTTTTCATTTGCCCATAACTAAAGAAGACTTATACAAGACAGAACACGAGAAGAGCTCGAAGTATCTCGCCTCGGATTAGCTTGTCTAAAATATGTATTTTTTTTAATCTTCATTAAGTATTTCGAAGAGCTCGTGGCTTAATAATAACAGCCGCACGGGTTGATCATCACGGTTAAGCAACGCTAGCCAAGGCCGGTCTGTGGATAGTTGGTCAACCATCCACAGACCGGCCAGTAAAATTTATACTAAATAATGAATCGAATCTTAATTCAAAACTTTGTTGTTTTAGATTTTTAATAGCTCAACTTAGTTTTGAGTAAATCGAAAAATGCTTCATATTTGGCAATAAATTGCAAGTATTGTGTCGTCGCGCTTCTCTTTCTTTTCTATACAGTCCGAGAGTGACCTAGTTTTTGCTGATCACAAAGGTGTTTTTAGATCTTCGCGTTACTCGTTACCCAATTGGATGACACCCCTCCAAAATCCTACGTTGTGATTGAAGATTTGTGTGTGCCATTGATGCTTCGACAGTCATGGTCGGGGCTCTTCGACTACTGCAACCTTGGTACTTGACTATAGAAACCTTTCTTGGATAAGAGCATGCTAATGTGTGTAATAAAATAACTTCTTAAGGTGAAAGCGTCAGGGTAGCCCGCGAAATTAAAATTTTCTTAAGTTTTTTGCAATTTGCAGGTCAGTATCAGGTTGAATGTTGGTCAAAATATGATTCGCGGCCGTAGCAAGTATGTATTTATAGAATTATAACCATTAAAATCATCAATACAGCTCCTTCTGTTATAATTGATGCCAAATGTTATGATTTCATGAAATACTACATTTGGCATCAATTCTAACTGAGAGAGTTGTATCATGTATCATATTTTGACCAAGATGCAACCGGACACTGACCTGAAAATTGCAAAAAACGTAAGAAAATTTGAATTTCGCGGGCTACCCTGGCGCTTCCACCTTAAGTAATAAGTATACCTCTAGTTAATTGTTGTTTCTTCTGTTAGAGATTGTTGACTTTATTCTTAAAAATGTTTAATGTATTTATGTACTATAATAAATAAAGAGAAGTACCTTTATTCTGAGGCATAATAATTATGTAAGTACTTAGTTGTTAATGTAATAGAGTTTATATTATATAAGAGCACTATTCATCTGTAAATGTGATACACATCATGATTTTTTTTGTGTTCTATTTGTATGTACCTACTCGGAATTTCACAAATATGAGTCGTATGATTTTATAGCATTGGCATAAGGTTCAAAATCAAATAATCTAGCAATATTAGGGATATTATTTACTATAACTAAAATAAAAACACAAAACTGTATCGAAACTTTATTTATTTTAAACTTATATTACAAATCGTAAGTAAGTTCTATTTAAAATAAATATTAAATTTTACTTAATTATTATAATAATATAACAACGCTAAGGCTAATGCTATAAGGCAACTGGTATAAAGAACAAAAAATATAGAGGGCGCTACTATCGCTTGACCCACTTAATTATATAGTGTGATTTTTATCAACATCCATTTTTTCCAGGGATTCGAAATTAATCAAATAGGTACACGATTTATACAAAAATGTACTTTGTAAAAAATGTAAGGAAATCACTGTTCAATGAATTTTATCTTTTTGTGAGTTGACTTTGTATAAATCGTGTCTATGAAATATAATAATACCAGAAAAAAATAATTTATTTTACAAGAACATTTTGAATTTACCTTTATTCATTTAGCAAAAAGAGAATTTTGTAGGTATTAATTGAACTAATGTTACTACTGAATTGCTATTTATCAAATGTTCCATGACTTCAAGAGCCGTAGTATAAAGCACCATTTGCACCATTCCTTTTTCGCAACGAAAGAAAGCTTTTACTAATGATCTCTGACTGGTTAAAGATACGTTTACGATGTAGATAAATACAGCTGCTTACAATTAAGTTTGCTATTGACATTGCATTCCTAAAAAACTAACATGTTTTGGGCATTAATACAGGAAAAAATTGCGGTGAAAACAGACTAACCATCAAAGCGCCATCAAGTTTACGTGATAATGAGCACAGGTTAAGCCGCTCTTAAAGATGTGTGTATTAAGACCATTTTTCCGTAGCGCCAAATTTCTCATGTATCAATGTTCTAAAACTAAAGCTCTGGCCAAACTGTGGCGAATCCTGCGCGGGAGTAGACTGCTTGAATGGTTGCAAATTGCCGCGACTATTCGCGCCAATTTGAACTCATCCGTATCTACGTGTGGAATCAATTTAGTCGAATTTAGCGATTTAGTCCCGCATGGGATTCGCCATAGTTTGATTAGAGCTTGAATCGGTATCGTTATCGGTAAATATAAAACCGTTATTAGAAATAACGTTACCGCTACACTAACAGTTATTGTCTATAAGCATATTTTGAGATGATATCACTTAATCTAGGTTTAAATGTGCCTAAGACTAGTTAGATTTCTATTATTAAGTAACTTAATAAGTGTCCACATCTAACATGGCAGTTAAGATTCACAAAAATGATCTACTGTACAATAAATATGATTAAAATAATATGAAAATAAAAGCATTATTTTTTTAGAATTTTTCATTTTTGTTTTTTTATTTTGGTAATAGTTTTGCGTCACTTTTCTTAAGTGGCAACACTGCTGTTAAAGATTTGACGGGGATTTTTGTAACTCATGTTGCCAGACCAAAAAATATAAGCAATTGGGTATTTTTAATGTCGAATGCCTCGTTTCTATATGCGTTTTTATTGAACAGTGACTACGCCAATTTTAGTCGTAAGTTTACAGATTAATCATATAAAAATAGAATTTTAATCTCTTAATACCTAATCGGTTGGAGATCGTACTCTAAATAATTTAATCGTGGGCTCAAAACAATATATTTGTGATACTACATTTTGAATAGCGAAGATAATTCCTACTTATCTACATTTAAAAGTGCTGAAAACATTTTAAAGGCACTATAATTTCGAAAATACCCTTACTCAAAATACCTACTCCTAATTTTTAACTTTAAATGACCAATCTATTAAATACTTGCATCAAAAATTAATGCCCGAATTTCATCACCCCGTTTTGTATGTCTACGCAATTAAAAAAAAAGCGTTTTCCCCAAAATATCCTCCATAACACTATCTCCGCTAACCAAATTCCCTGGTACTATTCAGCAGTAAGATCCCCCTGTTGGTGTTCACCAGCCTAGTGGTGACGCACAGCGGGGTTACTAGGTGAGTCGGATGTTATTTGCGCAGGTACGCCTCCGTGACGTCACTCAGGACGGTCACCACGAAGGATTCGATGCCTGATTCATTCTCGCCCCGAGCGATGCGGAAGTAGCCGTTTTCGCCCCATTGTGTGCCCCAGCTGTTGGCTACAATCTGCGAAAAGAAAGGAAGGTTGAATAAAGATTGGTAAGAGGATCTACAGTAGTAGTGTAAATTTTTACAGATGTTTGATCTGTCTATTCTTGTGTCCTCAGAATACAGAACAAACCAGAAACCGTCAACATGAACGTCAAAAGTGAGGCTGCAGTCTTCTTTATCGTGTGGGCAGTAAGGTCTAACGAGCCCACACGCCCGCCCTAGTGTCAAGAGTTTCTAAACCGCCTCAAGGGCCTTTGATATGGTTTATTTGGCGGCCGGGACCACCGGCTATACGTGCCTTAGTGAGGCAGTCACCACGGGAATGGCGTGGTTCGTTAAATTGCCAATTGGTGAATGGCCGACGCGTTTTGGTCAAGGGTCCCCCCCCCCTCTGCCAGCTAAATAGTTGTTTTAAATTTAATTTACCCTAAAAGAGGTAATGTCATGGTGCGCAGGTAACACTTAGGGGGCGGGTAAGGCGCAGATGGGGAGTTTTTTAGACAGAATGCGCTGCGTACAAATGTGACTGAACACTCTTTCTGGTTTATTCTGTTTTCTGAGCTTGTGTCGTAGGTACCTAAATGGATTTGTCGAAGTCAGCTCTTTGCCTAACGCTCAACATCTTCAGAAGCAGACTGGTAGAGAAGACATGATGGCCTGTTGCTGCCTCCTTGAAGACAGTTTTTGGAGAAATTTTTGTCTATCCCCATTATTCGATTTCAATTTCTTGTCTTTGACCAAGAAAAAATTTCCCCAACCCACGTTCATAAAGCTTTGTACCTACTTATGGCATGAAAGTGCCTAGATCTACTTCTGTTTCTAAAGTTAGTACCTATATTAGCTTATGAAGTCCCTTACCCAGTATTTATCTCCATTTTCCTCGCCCCAGCCGACGATCCTGACGCTGTGCAGACCCTTCAGCTCGTTGTTACCGAACCGCGAACGACGGTAGATACCGTCCTGGTAGTGGAAGAAGTCTTGGTACACGGTCATAATAGCTGGAAGGAGAAAACATGGATTTCAGTAGGTATAGGTAGCATAGATGTGAGTCTTAGGAAGTAGTAGGGATCTGGTTTTGGTAAATTATAAGATATTTTCCAAATTGGTTTTATAACTTTGACGGACAATACCTACCTAAGTGCGCACACTTAGGTATTGTCCGTAGATATCAGTAGATATCTTAAGTGTGTGTGTGTGTAGCTACTGTCTCTACGAGTAGTCCTTCCACGTATGTCCTTATCCGTGCATAATCGAAGACATTATTTCAAAAACCAACTTTGTCAAAAATTTCATGATATTAGTTAATTACGCCATTTTGTAGAAGAATTATTCCTCTACAAGATGGCGCATGAATGAAATTTTTATACAGCGGTGGTTTTTGAAATATCATGATGATGATGAGTTTATAACGATTAATTATTATTCTTTTTCTGAAAGACATCCGTACTAATATCTCTACTATCCTGTCTGTCTGTTACGCTTGCACGTTAAAACGCCTGAATGGATGGTCATGAAATTTAGCTGATACCTATACCTATATACCTAGATATTCTGGGATATGGAGAAAGATCCTATAGGCTACTTTTTTACGCGATAACCGACATCCACGCGGGTGGAGCCGCAGGCAAAAGCTATGTAGTTTATAATAAAATAAGGCAAAAAATGGTCCTTCAAAGACAAGTTGGTAAAAAAATATTAGTTTTAGGTTTTCTTATGCCTAGAAAATTTAATCAATCACGCGCTTTTATAAAAAAAAATGTAAACGAAAGTAACTATCTAAACGCGCAATTTTGTTGTTTTCAAAACAAAATTCTCACATTTCGGCATGCCGAAATAGCCTATCTTATCAGCCTTCAAAATAGTTATCAAAACACATTGTGATCTATCCAAGAATTTTATCGCAAAACTAGGTAGGTAGTCACTCATGACAAGGAAAAATTGCGTGAGAACTAAATTGGCTAGAGTCTGATAACTAAAGCTGGGTGGTAACACTAACAAGCGATTTTAAACTACGAATTATTCTAGTGTCCTCAGTCGAACTCTTTAGTGACAGGTTCCTACATATTTGTAGGTAGTTCTTTTACTGGTCAAGTCAGTTTTTCCTAGTTTGCAGGGCAATAGTTTCCCTGCTTCTACACTTCTGTCCTCTACCCATGAGCGCCGGCAGAAATATTGACTGGAAGGAGCAACTGCAGCGTACACTGCCTCATAACCAGAGGTCGGAATTAGGTAGAGTTATTTAAGTACTTCCACTGATTTCATACAGCGAAAGAATTAAGTGGATATGCCTCAAATCCCGAGATTAATTTTAAAGAGCAGAAAAATCCCCTGATTTATTAAATAAAAAAGTTATTTACTTTTACACAATTTAAACCCCAGCACGCGCGACGTTTCCAAATTTACATCAACGACATCGGATGTCCGAAGTTGCAAAATTCCAATGCGCACACGCGCTATGTTGCCATCTTTGTTTTATTTGTCTTATCTATCTCTGAAGTTACTATTATTATTTTTGTAATATTGTTGGCCACACGGGATTGTCTATTAGAAATCTCGGGAAAATCCATATTAATATCAAAATTTCGATGCAAGTACTTAAATAACTCTACCTAATTCCGACCTCTCCTCATAACAGAGATTGAAGCGTGCTCGAAATTTTTTGCATCTCGCCTCAGTTAAGCAAGGAATCACATTCTTAGAGGTTTTTTATTGTTATTTTTTGTCAAAATCTAGGTGAAGCGTGAATTGGTTCTACCACTGAACCAATTACGATTATTTTTTTCTTCTTCAGTCGGTCCCTCATTACTGAGGATCGTGGTCACTGCACCCTTTAAGCGAACCATCTGTCTCCATCACCACCTGCTGGAACTTGCTTGAGGACGAAGCTTCTTTTAATTGGTCAGACCATCGTTGGCGACCGGCCTCGTGCCCTCTTTCCTTCGGTATTGCCAACAATTACCAGCTTTTTAAGGCTGCTATCTGCCCTTCGCATTATATGGCCAATATAGGTCAAAATACGCTGTAAGCAAACTGTAGACAATCTGGTCTTGAGTTGAGAAAGGACAGACACATTTGTGCGTTTGGCTGTCCATGGGATACGGAGCATCCGCCTCCAGCATCACATTTCGAACGCGTCTATCCTCTGTCTTTCTCTTGCTCGGATTGTCCATGATTTTTTTAAATATACAGAAATGGATTGGACCTTGGCGAAGAACACTGTCCTGGGAGTAGGATCCCTTGTAAGTTCCCTTGGGCTATTTCCGACTACCTGATTAACAACACGGTTTGGGATGTCATTTATCCATTACAAGAAACTATTTTTGGCATAAAAAACACACTACAAACTCGAACATCGTCAAGGTGACCCCTAATTTTCAATTGTAACGACATCAATATGGCGCCCTCATAAGATAACTGCCGCAATTAAAATACTAAAAATTCTACGTAAAATGAGGCTACTGTAATATTTTAATCTCTTAAAACCAGTAAAGTGCCGTGATTTTCTTATCAAAACTGTACAAGGATACCCATTTATTATATTTATTTGATGATAGCACCACCAAGGTTGAAAAGTAGATTAAAATAGTTCGATAATCTCTTATGATTCAAATCACTGTTCGTAGTTATCTGTATGGGTATTTGGTAGTGCCATATTTTCACACTGTCTGAAAGTAAACAAAATATTTTTGTTATCGCGTTTCACGATGATCAAAGCTTGCTGAAGTTATTTGGTTTCGAAATACGAAACATGCTTTTTATGGAGATAGGTACCTACATTAGATCAAGAACAAAATGCAGTCTTTCGCCTTGAATGTGTCTTTGTTTACAGGCACATGAGACATTTCAGACTTTGTCACTGGGATACGGACCTACCTGCCTGCATGCCTCTGGCTGATATCAAAGATGCAGTAAACACATGACATCATAGGTACAAACGATTGTGGAAGAGGTAATTTGACATTTTCCGTACATTTTGGACTTTTTGAAAATCGCTATCACTGATAGAATGTCAGCAATTTGGCGAGATAATTTGTCCATTGGCATGAGCTTATTCGGGCTCCAGCGGATAGGCGCCATGTGACAATACGATTAAGGGCCATTTTCACCAAGCCAAACTGATCGCGATCAGCGTATAAACCACGTTTATGAGCTGTCAGTGTCACTATTTTTCTATGGAATATTGACGCTGACAGCTCTTGAACGCAGTTTAGATGTTCTGATCGCGTTCAGTTTCATTGGTGAAAATGGCCCTTAGCCTTTTCATAGAAATTGCTTAAACTAGGTACCTACCTATTAGAATAATTTCTATAAAAAGTCCATCTTGTGGGAGCAGCAATGGAAGGCCTCCCCTTCCATTGCTGCGTTTTCAGGTACCTACGCGGTCGCCACTTCAGATCCTTTCGACCCCATCGACTATCAACCGGTATTTTTTATCGACATCTCACCATATAGGTACACTTAGGTGGAATGACCGACAAGTGAGCCATCATTCCCTCTTGTTTGTATAGTTTGATAGCTCACTCGTCGTTCACTTTGCTTAAGCTTTCACGTAGACATGCTATCAGAATCGTATTTCTGTTCTACAAGCAATGTGCCTTGCCAACTGCCACGTGTCTGGCTATAAAAAGTTGCCTTTAGCCCATAAAAAAGATAGTATAAAAAGAAAACCAACCTTGCACAGGTCCGGACTGCATAATATCGAACATCACATCATGTTCCTTGATCAGTTTGCCGGGGGGTCCAACCTTGTACCTGGACGTGCGCTGAGGTACCACGGGAGTGCAGCGGTCGGTCAGCAGGTTGCCTCGCTTCTTGAAGGGACACTTGGTGATCTTCGCCGTGTAGGGGAAGCAGTTTTCGTCCACTAGCCTGGTGATTCGAAAAAAATGGATAAGAGGTCGAAAAATCACGAAGCTGGTCGCGAAGTGCCTGATTTCGTGAAAGTGACAAAGAATTACTACTCAAGATACTTTTTCGTTGTCGAATATCATAAACTAGGTAAGGTATACTGCAAGCAACGCATCAAAAGAGGCCGATGCATAGGCAAGGTAGAAATTTGAGCGGACACACGTGGGAACCTGCCGCGAACGCGTGTGTCGTAGGATAGGATATGCTTTCCGTTTCGCCTTTCTTTCATTCTGAGTGCTGCTAAAATGGTGCTACATTTGCTGCTTGAACCAAGGCATGTGCCAAATTCGTTGGACAAAACTACACAGACAGTATTCTTGATGCACGGTGCGTACTAGGTGACATGCTTAAGCAAACCAACGCATGGTTTTACCACGGAGACGCTTGGTCTCGAGACTATGCATGGGTAGTCACCATAGTTCAAGCTATCCTATTTACCAAGCCAGCCACAAGCGTTCCTGTACTTCTCATCTTCATCATTTCAGCCGGAAGCAATTCGCCAGGTCATCAGCCCACGACTGTCTATAGATCACATGCTCGCATAGTCCCCTTACCCATGGTTTTTGGCGAACATCCAGGCAGTGTCGATATTTCCACCGTGACATCCCTGCTGCTGCCTCAAGTTGCAAGACAGCAGTGTTTGAGGACTCAGAATCACCTTCTCAGCTCCGTTGGACTGGATCGCGAATCTGTAGGCAAATGTATTACTTAGTTGTTTTAACACACCTTGAAGGATACTTTGATTTTGACCTCAGCAACACCAGAAGGCCAATTCTCCGATTTAAAAATCGTTCAAATTCATCTCGCAATGTCACCTCAGCGACAATCAGTGTTAAACACATTTTTTACAAGGTATTGATGGCATGCGTTTGACCACTATCACACCTGATGGTAAGCGATGATGTGGTCGAACATTAGGTCCACTTCACGCTTACTACACCTCAGTTTTTACAGTGACCACCGGAATAGGGATAGTATACCTATTTTTTATCCCAGTAGGCTTATTACTGGGATAAAAAGTACATCCCTTGAGAGAGTTGAACACATTTCGTGCAGATGAAGCAGCGGGCAGAAGCTATAGCAGATATTCAAATAAAAATGAATTAGTAGGTATAAAGCCAATCCTGAGCCATTTCAGAACTAGCTCTCTTCTTTTGCACTCTCGATCGTTAAGTTTCCTAACATGTCAAAATGTAGAGAAATTATTAGGTTTTGTTGACAGTTTTTTGGCCAGAAAAACAGGTTTAAATAACCCTAGATCCGGCGAGTCGCTACCTAACATTGCAAATTCCAAACCACCATTACTTGCAGCTATAATAAATAACTTAGTTTTATTTTAATTGTAGGCACTACAATGGGAAAAATTTGAGGCATATGGAAAATATTATGACTGTTGGCTAAATGTTTTTTGTACACGTTTATTTATTTAAATAAAAATATTACTTATTAGTGCAAACAAATACCTATAAGTAATATTTTTTGATGGACTGCGATGCGTATTCGAACGCTCCTACATAATACAAGAATTGTCCCTCTTATCTATCTAAGTTGCTGAAAAAACACAGTTTGATAGTGTGTAGGGTGTAGGCCTAATTTTAAATATCAGCGTAACATGTTCTTTGTGTCCTTTTCCTATCTTTGCTAATTTTGTTTTTATTCCTGATGAGCCCGCTCTTGACCCCAATTTCGGTTAAACACATAACACTTAATTTTGCATCAATATTTTAGGCATTTGCGCGATAAACCAACTACCTAATCCTCGCTAAAATCATGTAGGAGCACGCTCTACTTATTCTGATAGAAAAACACATGACTACAACATCGATGTTCTACTTCTGTAGGATAAAATGTGACTATCGATCGAAATCGCCGAAGGATATTTCGGTCTGAATAAAACAACCACTGTCTTAGTACCTATACCCCATCCGAGTTGGTAGTTAACTAAACGCAAACAAAAAAAACCACGTGACTTAGTTAACCGACTAAACGTAATACCAGTGTATTCAGATGTTACAGCTACGTTACAGTTGTACTCTTCAATTTAGCAACGTTATTATTCGTTAATAACGTTGCTAAATTGAAGAGTACAAATGTGACGTAGCATGGCAACTGAAGTGACTGGTATTACGTTTAGCCGGGTAACCCTGTCACGTGGTTTTTTTGTTTGCCTTTAGTTAACTACCTACTCGGATGGAGTATAGGTATGAAATCAGAAACCATTTCGAAATCGTCACGATTCCGTGACCAATCGAGAGTGCAAAACAAGAGAGCACGTTTCTGAAATGGCACGGGATTGGCTTTGTACTTATTCATTCTTATTTTAAAACTTAAGTAATAGCTTTGGCCCGTCGCTCGCTTCGTCTGCGTGAAAAGAGTCTAATCGGCTCAAGGAAACATAACTACCTGTATATTGTTGATTTAAGGTTCAAAATGTTACGATAGAACATACTCGTACTTAGGTGTAGGGAGTGTGAAGTCTAACATTAGTTTTCAAAGTCTGATGTCAATAGAACAGCACTGTTGGCGCCGTATCACGAAGGGCCAATGCCATCCTAACTCCGATGTGATACGTGAGAATGTTGTAAAGGAAACAGACAGACACAGCTGCTTTTGTGTTTACATATTAGAATGGACCCTAAAACATGTTGACTGAATTGGTGATATTATTTATCTACTCGTAGGTACTCGTTTATTGTCGGAAGAACGGACCGTTACTTGATAAAATGTGCTACCTACTCTACTACTACGATCCTTGCCTTTTTTCATCATCATCGTCAATTCATCATCATCCATGACATGGTAGGCCTCCCCAAAGAGTCGCGTCTAGACGACGACGCTTCGTCTGCACCAGGTCATCTTGTCTAACTATGTATACATATAGGACATCTCATCTCTCTGGGACAGTACCATCTTGCCTCACACAAAACCGATAAAATCTTGGCACAGGCAAACAGATCCAAACTTCAGTAAAAATATCTCGTCAGAACTATATTCGTGACAATCTAAGAAGTCGGATTTGACAGCTGAGTAAAGAGGGATAGACCGTATAGAAAATCGCTTTACTATTTTATTGCGAAAGAGATTTATTTCATGTCTCTTTCATACTTACTAGTAAAGCAATGTTGTACCTACCTATCCTGTTGTCAAATTGTCACGAATATAGATAAAAACCTTACGTACTTAAACTTGCATAGATAGCAATGACTCCGAAAATGGCCTCTACTACACAGCCACAAAAGTAAACAATACGAAAACAAAAGAAACAAGCTACCTCACGCTTCTACATAATTCAACTTTTTGTTGCCTCTACCTGGGACAGACGAAGGCAGGGTTCTAGTGAGCCAAGGGCCCTCAAGCCTTTATTTTTAGCTCCGTCTCAGGTTTGCATACGGAGAAATAAGAATCGCATATCATTCTTATATTACTGGCCGTGTGGCATTCTTGAGTTCTGGTTTATTTTTTAATTCTCTAACTTGAGTCCAAGGAATGTGATGGTTAAATTAATCTGATGTTGTGTGTTGAAAACCTTGATACCTACAAGATAAACTTGATGTTAACATGCTGTATTGAAACAAGAGATTAGCAGTCTTTTTATTAATTTAAAGAATCAACAAGCCGCATGTTGATTCTTAACAGCTGAACAGATTTGGATGAAACTTAGTATACCTACGGGTATATTTTGTCCTGGTGTAAGACATGGATACTGTGGTATACGCAAATAAATATATATGACTCAGCTAAGTGATGGCGCATTCATCATCGTGCTACCGTAAGTGGTGGCTGGACGCGCCACCATTGAGTATGGAGCGTACTTACTGAATCCCTAAACTAGTGATTCTAGTGAACACCAAAGATACCTAGCTCAGATATTTTCATAACGGGAACGTCAACACTTGGAATTATTTGACTTTCACTTGCCTGAAGCCGATAGCTAGTATTTTATGAAGCAGACACCCGACCCTACCTAAGTATATCGAAACTGCCTTTACAAATACAGGTGTTTTCCTCTGTCATGTAAATACTTACTTTGCATAGGTACTAAAATTGTGTGAATCTAAGTCCTTCCAAATTTAACAGATAAATGCGTTGCTGGGAGGTTTGTTGCGCCACTTCTTCCCAGTTTAAACACTAAGAAGTAGTGTCTGTTTTTGTGTATAACTTTGACGTTTTAAAGTGTTGGCTCTCAGCCTAATTCGAAAACATGACTTTTGATTGAGTTATTCAGTGTTTATAAGACATCAAAGCCTTTCGGTTCCCGTCTTATAGATGACCTACATGTCTCATCACAGGATTGGTAGGTACGTTAGCCTCCTCAAGGCCCTAAGAGGCGTTGTACAACTTGCACAGTTCCGGAGTGGTGTTTTAAGAGAGAACGGGACCCCTTGTATGTGCTAATGGTGACCACCGGGGTGGTTTTAGTCAGGTAAGATACCCACGCTCCCTGGTATTTTCCCCAAAACTCCAAGCGCCTTTTGAAGGTTTCCGATATACAAAAATAAGGTAGGTACGCCCAAGCCTCCAAATCGGCTTTTCCAGTATAGATAGCGATAACTTACCTATCAGAAACAATAGTAGCCAAGGACACAGCCCAGTCAGAACCACACCAGCCCTGGTCGACGATCGGTGAGATGTAGTTCCTCCAGTGCGTTCTGGCATCGAAATCCCTTGGGTATTGGATATCCTTGTCGATGTTGATGGGCCCCAGGCGGGCGGTCTCGCGACTTAGGGGTAGGGTACCTGGAATCAAAAAGAAGGACATATCGAGTGGCGTCTGCGTTCTGGAAGAAGAAGTGTGGGTCGTCCGGTGGCGAGATGGGTAGAGAACATGGATACCATCGCGGTTAGAAACTGCATGAGGCTGGCACAGGAACTTGGGGATTGGTAGAAGAAAAGAGAGGCCTAAGCTCAGCAGTGAGCAAAGTCGGGCTGTGGATGATGATGATTAATATGGAGGTTTTCTTTTACTATTATTTGCCAGAAAATGATGCTTTTTTGTAAGTTTTGTCGGAATTTAGATGTAAGTTATTCGTATCGGTTTGATCAGTGCCAAATCAGAGTACATAGCATGACGGTACGGGAGTTTTTTCTACTCGGGATATTTTTGTGGAATATGTATGTTACCGGATAATTGTAGACTCCGTAAGATTGTAATAATATTTATTAGATTATAATTTATTGTTATATTATGGAAGAATAATTTTAAATACAATAAATCCCGTCTAAATTCAATAGTTTCCAATATATCCGTGTCTAAATGAGAAAAAATTGTTTATAATTTCACGCGATATTAAACAATCTTACGGCGTTTGCAGCTTTCGCTGACATTAATATAATGTAAGTGTTATTAAATAACACTAGCCAACACTTTTGTTACCAATTTGCAAAATAAATATATCATTTGTCAGTTTTTGCCCTGCGACATCGCTATGTACTCTGATTTGCCTCTGTCTCATTTTTAATTTTATTAAATGGATAGATACTCGAATGTCGCTCTCATTTCATCGTTGGGTATGACCATATGACATTTAGAATCGTCGTCCTTTCTCAAATCTATAGGTATCTACACCTACTTATTCTTTTATTCACTGCAACTCAAACCTGTATGGGACGGCTCGACCACAATGAAAGCCTCGGGCTATACCGTATACTCAGATCTGATCTGATTCATTGTGAAGCGCACTCACGACTCCCGACAGACTTGAGTACACTTTCACCTTTTGTTCTGACTTCAATAGCTGTCTAGATCGGTCTACTTTCCAGTACTAATGTTCATGATTCTATGGCTGTTTAGATTTTAATGTGTCTGCGAATGTTGGCGATTTATTTAGTCTCGTTGTTATTTATAAGGCTTTTGTGTTATGCTCTTGTGTTTAATGCAATCTGTAGATACACTACTACTAACTGTTTTTACCTATAAACTCATAACTATTGTCGTATTTTTGATATTTATGTTAGCCATTTTTCCTTCCATCCTTCCCGGCTCAGGGCTAGTGTGGACCAATCGTGTCTATAGGTGTCAAGCTCGTTCCGCCATCTTCGCCTGGATCTGCCGCGATGCCGCCAGATATTTTCTGAGACCCACATTGTTTGGCCATAAATCGTTCGACATTCGACAAACGTGTCCGGCCCAGTCCCGTTTCGCCTTGGCTGCTTTTTGGCTGACGTCAGCGGTTTGTGTTTTGAACGGAACATTGTGTTTCTAATGCAATCTGATAATCTGATTCTGAAAATGCTGCGCTCCATTGCTCGCTGGCAAACCTCAAGCTTGTACCTCTGCTGAGCTGTCAAAGACCAGGTTTGAGCGCCGTATGTAAGGAAAGGAAGAATGCACATGTCCATCAATTTGCGTTTATGGCAAATCGGAACATTCCAGAACAGACCAGCCGATGGGGTCTAATGCTTCTGGAGTGGCAACCGCGAACCGCAAGACGTAGCCTTGAAAAGCCCCCCACAAGCTGGATCGATGACCTAGCGAATGCAGGAAGCCGCTGGTCGCGAGACCGGTACATGGAACCGATCTATGTGGGGCATTTGAGGGAGGGCACTAGAGTCAGTGCCTGCCAGGGTTACGGAATTTGTTCGAAACAGTCACCCGGCCCTGCAACGCAAGGGGAATTTGGAGGAACACGGGTGGGTTTTAGTCAGTACCTAAGAGTCTGACACTTCCTTTCGTTCCGCTCAGAGTGGAGGGAGTCATTTAATGACTACCTATCCCAAAAATAAAATGTACAGCAGTGGAGTCCAGTGGAGTGGAAATTATGACCTAAAAGGGGTTCGAATCGAACTGGCATTCTATCGGTGACAGCGATTGCTGTAATGGCAAAATGTTGGTTGATGTTGTTGATTATTGTTATTGTTGTTGTTGTTTTGGAGTTTTTGACCATTATCGTAGCGGATAGAAAGTCACTCACTTCGTCTAGATCCCATTTCCCCCTGCGCTATAATATATGATCAATCAATCGATCGTGGCCCGCAATGTAACTAAATGTGCGTGCGAGTTACTTGCACGTAGAAACAAGGCCATGGCACTTTCTTTTGCGAAATTTGTTCGAAAGAGTCACCGCGACTGCAAAGGGAACTTGGAACGCAAAGGGCATTTAGAGGAATACGGATGGGTTTTAGTCAGTAAGAGTCTGTTCCGCCCAGAGCTGAAGGAGTCATTTGATGATTTCCCATTTTTAAAAAAAAAGACCATGAAAAACCGAACCTTGAAGTTTAAAAAACCGAAGTGTTAGTTCCTAGGATAATATGAATGCTGTGCAGTTAAAAGATCCAATAATAAAAGTCAACATATGAACGATTTATGTGATGAACTAGTCACAAAATAAATTAATTAATTCACTGATTCACCACATTTATAAATTCGGTTCATTCAGTTATTAAAACCATGATTTATTATGTTACACAATTTTGAACCTTATCTTTTAAACAACAAAGGTGAAATGAGTTGGTGGTGGTATGTTGTTACGATTTAAAGCTGTCAGTTACTTTAATGGAAATGCATTGTCTCATAAAGGATTCCAACCGCTTACAGATAGCAATTGACGTACCTTAACATGGGCATAGCAACACATTAAAACTTGAAACTTCTTAGTAAAAACGACGCACGGACGCATCTTCAGCGAAAAGCAATGCTTACCGAGGTCCGACCGTGGATGGGTGACTGACTATACCTACAGTACCTACATAACGAGACTCTCGTGCCTCAGAAAACACGTTAAGCCGTTGATCCCGGCTCTCATTTTTAGATCTTCGACAGTCTTTGCGGGTTCTTGTCGAAAGTCTGACACCAGTCTCGCCAAAAAGTATCGTGTTACTAAGCTACGGGGTTGTGAAGGTCTTAAAGTATTCAGCCACATCCATTTAGACTTTAAGCTGATCGGACTGTCGGAAAAGACTAGTTAGATTGTTATTATTGATAGGCTAGGCTAGGAAGGGAGCCAGGGTTGCGGAATTTGTTCGAAAGAGTCACCGCGGCCCTAGAACGCAAAGGGCACTAGGGGGAAATCGGATGCGTTTTAGTCAGTTAGAGTCTGACACTCCCTTCCGCTTCGCCCAGAGCGGAAGGAGTAATTTGATGATTTCCGTATATAAAAAAAAGGCTAGGACGGGAGAGTGCCCTGCAGTGGGCCAGCACAGGCTCAGAATAATAATAACATTGATATCAGCATATCAATGTTAGAGTGTGGGGAGTGTCAGACTCTAACTGACTAAAACGCATTTTCTATCTGGTGAGATTTCAGTCAAACGCCAGCGCGTTTGACTGAAATCTCACCAGATAGAAAACGATGATGTGGTTGACCATGGAGCACGCTTGCCTAGAATACCTATTCACTCTTGACGTACCAAAGTCAAAAGTGACAGAGACCCCGAGGATTGGAAATACAACTTACCAAGTTTATAAATAAGTCCATCCTTGAGTTTCTTCCCTTGGAACTGCGTGTAGTTGGCGGCTCTCCATCCGAGGCGGGCCTGTCTGACGTTATTGAGGACTTCATCGCTCATGAGGCATGGATCGTGGTCACATTCCCAGTATTCATCGCCTCCTCCGCTGGGACGCATGCATTCGCTGTTGAAGAAATAATAGGGTTAGAAAGAGAAGAAGTACTTAGAATTGACGAGGCTGTTTGTGGTTCCTTCCATTTACAGGAGTTTAGGAGTATAATATAGAGAATCTATTAACCTGAAGATAAGGGGCTAGTGTTACCGTAAATCCATATATTTGAATATCGGAGAGAACTTAGTTCAATCCAGTAGATCTTGAAGACATAAGTGTAACCCTATGTAATTTGATATCCATGAAGTTTCTTACACACTACATGAACGTTCTTCTCTACAGAGATCTACATTTTGGAACGTGATTGCTTATGGTTTGCTTATTAAATGCATTGATTTTGATTGGTTATCTTACGTTGATGTAGTTAGCAAACGGAAGAACATTACTTAGCCGGTGTGCCCATCCCCGTGAGGTGTCTACCTAAATATTTGCAGTATTGTTGTAGTGACAAGAAGACTGCTAGGTACGTTAGGGAAAAACTGATTACCTAGGTACCTAGCTTTACAGGGAAACTACCAACACAAATATCGATCTATCATGCCATTCAAATCCTTGTTTCCTGCAACGTTTCTTCGCTAGCTATAAAACGATGAATGAATCAACACTGTAGGTACCTACCTATTATGCGTTGGCACAGTTCTGAGGCGCTTAACAATAAATGCTATATTTATCCTAATGTCATTCAATGCCTTACGGCTGTGAATGACGTCATAAGGTCGATACTCAGGGCTTAGAGCTGAGCAGAGTCTTAAATATAGAAGTCTAATCCACCAAGGATTTAAAGCTGAAAGTAAATTTCAAATTTGATACCTAGCCCAAAAAAGGGAGCTTAGGCTAGACATGTGGCATTCTGGGGGCATACCATAAACTTTTAAAATACTTGCCAAGTGCAAGGCAGTTCACCACAACATTTTAACCAGACAGGTTTCGTTTTTGTACCATGAGCATTTCTATCAATATCAACTTTTGACCTGCTAGAGTCCGTTCATCGAAAGAAGTTCCGCAACCGTGGCGCTAGACTTCTTTCGATGGACGGACTCTAGTCGCTCACCGGTTCAGGTCACGTGATCGCTGGCTTGCCTGTTACTAGGCGCGCTCATGGTACAAATTAGCACCAACGGGTTATTTTTCGTCTAAAATTGACCTGCTATAAGAGCTCATGGTAGGCCCCCTGTCAGCGGTAGCATGGCGAAGGCGATTGTCATTTGTGAAAAATATATGGGACTAGCTGACCCGCGAAACTTCGTCTACGTCACATTTTTCATTAAGGCTCCGCTCCTATTGATAGTAGCACGATGTTATATAGCCTATAGCCTTCCTCGATAAATAGGCTATCCAGCACTAAAAGAATTTTAGTGTTCAATTCGAACCTAATGGTTCCTGAGATTAGCGCGTTCAACCAAACAATCCGTGGACTGCAGCTGAAAATCAGCGTCAGGTGGTAATACCTAGTGTTGCCACCTGACATTATGCTGAGCTGCGGTCCTTTTGGCACAATATTGTATTTTTGTTTTCACTTAAATTACTCTTCTATTTGTAAGGTGTTTTTATTGTGCCAATAAATGCAATTTTCTTTCTTTCAAACAAACACACAAACAAACTCTTCGGTTTTATAATATTAGTATAGATAGTTTATGTATAGATTGTTAAACGTTATCGAAATGTCACGTGTGAATTCCTAACATTTTGGCATTACGACTTTGGCATTTGGCCTCTTGTCTGAAACTGAAATCTATTCCTAACAAAGCCTGTCACTTTCCCTCCCATAGGAAACGAAAAAATGCTATTAAATCTAAAGCGCATGGATCTACGCACCGGTGGTATCGTTGGTGTGCTAAAATTTAAAATTTTGCTTGGAAAATCCCAACTTGGCCACTTAAACTACTATTAAATTGAATCATATCTAAGTTCTGATGCCCAAGCGCAGCTTAACACGGTCCCTTGGACCATTAATAAACCTTCTGGACCCATCTGTTTAGCATTAACATAGGGACGGGACATATCGAGGTCGACACTCGATAATGACATTGTTTATCGATCGTAGGCGGCTGTTTATCGATACATCGCTCGAGCCTCAATATGGCGATAATTGAATACAATGATGAATGATGTTCAATGATATTCTCTGATATTTTTGTTTTAGTATATTTATGAGTGTTTCACCCCGCGGTTTTATCCGCTGAAACCGTGCTTTTTTTACTCTCATTATCAAGTCGCCACGTCGACCGGTCTTTTGCGTCTCGCATCCAGCAGATTTCGGCGGCCTTCACCAAGTCATCGTTGAAAGGCCTCCCACGAGGCAGGCCCTTGTGGGAGGCCTTCCAACACTTTGTCTTCTTATATGCGGTCGTCTTTCGAGAGATTATAGGCTATCAAATTTAGATGCGTAAAAAGTATTCCAAATATTCAGTTGACAATTTATCGAGAGTTTACAATCTCTCTAGATAAGTATGTCATAATCTTATGGAGTTTGCAATTATCCGGTGACATTTATATAATTTGCACCCGTTCGAAACCCTGGTCGCTAGTTCAGGATAAAAAGCGACATTCTTAGCGAAAGTGTTATTTCTATCAGTTAAAATAGTCTACGTCATAAGGTACAAACTCTCTCAAAATGAAAATAAGATAAGCAGTCAAACTAAAGGACGAATAATAATTGATGATATTCTGAATTTAGCGAGAAACGACCGTGTATGATTTTATCGGCCTGTCAACCCTTGTTTGTGGCTATTAATGGTTTGAGGTATCTAACTAAATAGGTGCGGTAGGTAGCATGTGAAGATGGTGATGACGTTACTGACCTGATGACGTCAGAAGCGCATTGTGTGGTCTGTTTTGGGAGATGTCACTTCCAAAGTCAGCTTAGCTAATTGTTTATGATGATATCTTTGCTACTTGGCTAATAATTGTATTGCCTTACACATGCTTCCCACTCGTTACGATACGAGTCATCACGGGGTGTTCGTACCTTACTTAGTGGCCTTAGGCTGCGTTTCCACCAGAGATGTGCGAAGATGCGTAGCGAGGGATTTGTTTGTTAATAACCAATAGAATCGCTTCATTTACTTAGCCTCGCTCAGCGCAAGCGGTTCTATTGGTTCTTAACAAAAACATCCCTCGCTACGCATCTTCGATTCCTCGCACATATCTGGTGGAAACGCAGCCTTAGTGCGAGTTTTTTGACGCAAGCGATCGCGTTTACGTAAACGTCAATTGGTACTAAAATTAATTATGCGATGTCTGGTGACAATAACAAAAAAGTCTCTTTTTTTCTGTACGATTTGAGGAAAGCGATCGTTTGTTTTTCAGTGACTTTATAAGGTTTAGCGTGGCGGTAGCAATTATTACATACCTAGGTAGTGAGAAATGAATCGGATGGACGAGTGCTATCGAAATTTCACTTGATCAAACCCTTACATTTGGGCATTGGGCATTTCGACATTCAACTTCGCTGACAGATGACACGTCTTTGTCTAGAGCCCGTTGTCTTTGCCCACTGTTGACTCTGACCGTCTGACAGTTTGACCTGTCAATTTTGGCGCCAATAGGACTTTAGTTCCAATTTCTGCCTCGTACTAAGTAAAACATATCATTAACATGGTTTTCGAATAATTTATGGTGTATAAATGTCAAAGTAATGAATTTTATTACCATAATATAACACATTGTTTTACAAAAGGAGATGCTAAATTGCACGATTATTTATGTTTTGTCGTAAAATTGTGTAATATATATCTATACAGTTATTTGGTTATTCACGGTTTGAGTCGAGTTATATTATTATTTATGATTATATATTGTTAGAACAAGGTTAACTGACACTTCAACTTATTTTGCAGTGACAGAAATAACGCAAAATCCTGAAAAGGGGTCATTCCCAAGCAGGTACTCTTCTATCATTATTAAGAGACCAACTCTGAAATCGCGAAACAAAATCCAATTGCCCCAAACATTTTTGTTTTTATATCTCGATAAAATGTGCTGAATGTACTTTTTTCGCGATTTTATGGTTGCAGTAAAAATTAATGATAATGATGAGTAGAATGACGCCTTTTCAGGTTTGCGTGGTTTTTCAACATGTAGAGTTTATAATACCTATTCGTTTTTGCCCCCAAATATTATTTCAGATCGCTTTAAAAATCTCCTAGTACCTATTGTGTGTTGTCCAGTTAAAATTACTTAGTACTTAGCTACGCACCTAGCTTATCTGAAGAATAACAATAACTAGCTGTTTCTGCTTGCGTCTTCGCCCGCTTGATAGTCAGAAATTTTTGACTTTCAGGCGGGCACATCCTTTGACAAAAGCTAGTCACAAAATTAATCCTCATGCAATTTGCCAAACTTGTAAAGAAAAGTTGCCAGTCGGTCTTGTATAGATTGTACTTCAGAGAGTGTGCGCAGGAACTCCACGTCCTGATCCCACTCCCTTATACCACCGAAATACCAGACGTACTGCTGGGTACCATCCGCACTTGGTCGATATCCCAACCAGCCAATTATTATGCGCACAGCCAAAGTGTGGAACTCTCTACCAGCGTCTGTGTTCCTTTCCACATATAACCCGTCTGCCTTCAAAGCAAGAGTGAACAGGCATCTTCTGGGCACGCTCGCTCCATCATCGACCTCATCTATCGCTTTCCATCAGACGTGATCGAGGTCAAGAGCAAGCCCATTCCTAAATAAAAAAAAGTCTATGCCCACACAATTTATGGTAATCTATACTTTATTTATGATATATAATAAAAATAAAATTAATTGAAGTTTGTTGGTTTGTTTGAATACGCTACTATAATCTCTGAAACCGTCGGATTTGGAAAACTGTTTTTGTATCTTATAGCCACACTCATGAGGAAGGTTAAAGGCTATACAAGAACGGGAAATTCCTACGGGAACGGGAAAAAAACAGGATATGCGCGTACGAAGTCGCGGGCAAAGACTAGTTCACCTATAAAAGTCGTATCGTGTATTAAAATAAACTCTTATCAATTTGACATATTTATAGGCTCTCCAATGTTTAAACAGATGCTTATATGTAATTTAAAACCATTAATATGTTATAAAGATAACATATCCATTAGCATGTAGCAACTATTTAGTTGCTTATTAGTATTAAATTATTAATTAATCAGTACTTAAACGGTAATAAGTGCCACTTATCGGCCATATTCAATCAATCAGTAACGGTAAGGTCTTAAGGCGAAGACAAGAAAGAAAGAAAGTATGAAATATAATAATATTTCCGTTACAGCCTAGTGATTGAGCGACTGAGTGACTGACAGACAACGCACAGCCGAAACTTCTGCTAGTAGAAAGCTGGTGGCCTACCACAACCTCTTAAAACAATATTATTTTAATATTACTTTGTAATTTCTGTTGTTGCATTTTCAACTCTCGGCGCTGATCCGAGCGTTGAAAATCCAACAGAGCGGAACGCAAAGTAATATTAAAGTAATATTGTTTTAAGAGGTTGTGGTAGGCCCCCTGATATTTTGCATGTAGGTTCCTTGGGGAGTGTAGGGGAGCAAGAGGGTTTCCCGAAATTCCTACAGGAACGGGAATAATTAAGTAAGTGCTGTAGAGTTGTTACTTTAAAAATAAAATAAATATCGATGCTTTAAATTAATTTATTTTGAAAATGACAACGCATCATTTCTTGGCGAAAATAAAGTCTTTTTCTTTCCATCTTTTTTTCTTTCATCCCGCGCCCCCCTTGTCATTTCTCTACGGCCACCTGGGATGGGGCACCCCACTGGTTTGGAAGGCCTGATCTAGTTGATTGTATGCGGATCTCTATATTGTTTTCAATATACTTTGGACACACAACTAAACATGTACCTA
The DNA here is from genome assembly GCA_947386135.1 of Melanchra persicariae. Taxonomy (NCBI): domain Eukaryota; kingdom Metazoa; phylum Arthropoda; class Insecta; order Lepidoptera; family Noctuidae; genus Melanchra; species Melanchra persicariae. The sequence continues at coordinate 14,729,420 of OX376645.1, read as the reverse complement.
GTTGTTTTTTTTTATTAAAAATTGTATGTATACGGCCTTAAGTAAATGTTTAAAATTCATCAGAAAACTGCAATTCTTGAGTTCAGGAAGTAATTAAGTAGTAATCTTGAGAATGATACTCATGTGGTTTAATTGCTGTAGGTACCTACTGATGTAATGTTTTATTCTTTGATTATGATAACAACAAATTGTTAAGACCTTTATAAGTGTTGAGGTTGGTATTTAGTGATTATTTCCAGTACCTAACTAATAACAAACTAAAAAAACAACGCTGTCAGCTGGTAATGTGCCCAAGATACTGGCGGCATTGCTACGTTGTATGGCAATGCTTAGCCTCTGGCCAAAGTAAAACCCAGCCCTTGGATCACGGGAAGTTCTTGTAGCCGTTTCGATTGTTTCGTTTGTTTTATTTGTTAACTTGCTTTTGCCTGCGGCTCCGCCCGCGTGAATGTCTGTTATTGCATAAAAAAGTAGCCTGTTGATATCTATAATTGCCCCTATCCAACTTTTTTGTATGTATCATTTGTTCACAACATCTCACTGGTTGTTTTTCTAACAGGATAACGTTAAGGAAGACTTCAAAATATTTCCATAACTAAAAGGAAAATCGTACTTAATTACTTACTAAGTTTTAAAATACTCATAACTGTGTAGCCAACATACCTACGTTAAGACACGGCAATATTACTTCCTTATATCCTATCAGTTATTCATTGTAAATAATTTAGAACCTAAGTACAAAGTAAACTGATGATGAGAGATGCAGTCATCGTTTTTTTTAAACGCATGAGACATGCCATTTCACCACGTTGGTAAGTAATAACAGCAGCCTGGCTGCTCGATCTATTGCGATCGGGTTCGCTCCATATAAGAGGAAACTGACTGGCTGACATTTCAACGTACAGCTGAAACTACTGGGCGTAGGAACATGTTTGCTCAAGGCTTTCTTTTATGATGTACATAGGTGAGAACATGACTCCTTCCGCTCTGGGTGGAGTGGAAGGACGTGTCCGACTCATACTGACTAAAACCTATCCGTTCCAGGGCCGCGGTGACTTTTTCGAACAAATTCTGCAACATGTAGGTGAGCACAAATAAGGGGGAAAATTGTTTGTACTAAATTTGATTAAAGGAAGTCAAGGGTGAAGTGCCAGTACTATTATTATAACGGTATCAGGATGACTGTAAATGTGTAAAAAGCAATGACTAAACACTTAATTTAAGTCAACTAATTATCACTTCAGTTCATTGCGAGCGCATGCTACCGTCATATAGTGATCGCATTCAATGCGCACACTAATTGTTAATTCAGTATTTTACAGAACTATTAGCGGGTCTGACATCATCCTGTATAATGTGCAGTACCTTGAGCCTTGTTAGGCCACAACTCCAAGTTAGTTCGGATCTCCACTCGACTCAGTTGCCATGACGACGGAAAAAAATCCTAGAAAATACATACCCACAACGGGGTAAATAGGAATGCAGGGGTGAATCGGCACAAAACTTTGATGGGGATTTTTACGTTATTTAACTAGTTTGCAGCATTTGCGGTCTCCAATTTGATTGAATTGATATAAATAAAATAAAGTTGCTTTCAGGGACAACCAATATTATGATACTAAAGTGAAACACCTTATCAAAGTTTTGTTTCCTCCGTTCCTATGTGTCACCCCGTTTGACGGTATATAGGTACCACCCGTACACGTTAACTTGTCACCTAGTTCGAATGACGTTTTGACTTTTTAATTTAAAATGAACAATTCGATTACGATGAAAATATAAACACAACGGTAACAGTGATTCCAACGTGTTCAAATTATTGTTTTCATCGAAATCGAATTGTTTTTAAATTAAAACTGACGTTTTAGTCAGGCCCAACATGTGAAAATTCCCTAATATAAAGTAAATCTTATGTAATAGGTAAATAAACATTAAATTCGCGATTAATTCGCGACACACCGGTGTGTCGCCGGGGCCGGACAGGTTAAGTTGAACGTCATTCGAAATGTGTCGAATCAGGTGTCAGATTTTCTGGCGTCTGACAGTCCGTGACGACTGCCAAAGATCTACAAGTGACAGCTGGGATCAGCAGCTTAGCATACTTTCCAAGGCACGGAGGTGACTCGGTTCGTAATCACATCACACACCCATCCACAGACCGGCCTCGGCAAGCGTTGCTTAACCTTGAAGACCGACACGTTGTCCCCCTGTTATTTTATTAACCAGGTGCTCCACTAAATATACTCGATTGATGTCAATAAAATATAACAAGCAATAGTTGTCAATTTCATGATTCATTAAGGAGTCGAGTTGGAGGACATCTTGGATTTATTCCAAGATGTCCTCCAACTCGACTCTAGGGTTTAGACGAAGTGGAAACAGATCACGTTTCCGACAGAATTGGGATGATATCAATTTTGTCTTTGAATTAATTGAATGTCATTGTTGTATAATAAGAGCCAGCGGCTTGAAACGGGCACTTTGGGTGGCATGCATGACGAGACAATATAAAAACAAAAACACTTTCAGATTTTTTTAGCTCTACAATAACAATGTTTGCCACTTTAACTAGATCTAACCGCTTAGATTTAAAAGTATGCATACAATTTTTGAAGTCTTTATTTTTCGAAATGAATGAATCGATTTTAATGAAACTTGATATGTATGCATACGGAAGAGTTCTAGGTCGAAATAGGTAATAGGGAACATTTTCGGAAAAGAGTTTAAAGGGAGAGAGGGATTTTAAGTTTTCCATAGAAAGTGAAAAGTTACTCTATCTTTTCCTCTGAACCCTATTTCGAAAATGTTCTATCTATTTAGACCACTAACTATTTAGACCTGGATATCTAGCGTATGCATACCAAGTTTCATTTAAATCCATTCCCGACCCGTGGTACAACTGCGATGTCCAACTGGTTGTACTACGGAGAAGTAAATAAAAGAAAATAACCACGAAGGGGATGGCGGGGTCTGTTCGCTCGCTTCGCTCGCTCACTTGACCCCACCATCCCCTTCTAACCTAACCTGTCCGAGTCGGGTTGCCCCAAATCCCTTTACTTCTCCGTAGTACAACCAGTTGGACACATCGCAGTTGAACCACGGGTCGGGAGACTTAAAATCGGTTCATTCATTTCGAATAATAAGGACTTGAAAGTTTGTACTTATGAAATGTCGTAGGGGACGTACAATCAGGGCAATGTATTGTTCAGCACCTTTAGGTTAATGTCACACGTCATTTAACGACTAGGCTTATTTTCAACTTTCTTTTAGTAGTTTTACAGTTTCAATTTACTGGGAATTGTTGGCTATAGTACTAGGTAAACCATTAAATTCTGCGTTTTGTGATTGCTACAACCTGGGAATCCTTCAAGTTAAAATTGAATAGATTACTTCTAGGCAAGCGTGTGCCATAGTCTCATCTGAGAGAGAGTGGTGGTGTGTTCAGTAAAAATAATTACATAAGCATAATAGCTTAGCTAAGCCAGACTTAACCATTTTTTTTAAGCATGGGAAATCATCGAATGACTCCTTCTGCTCTGGGCGGAGCGGAAGGGAGTGTCAGACTCTTACTGATTAAAACCCATCCGTGTTCCTCCTATTGCCCTTTGCGTACCAGGGCCGCGGTGACTCTTTCGAACAAATTCCGCAGTCCTGGCAGAGACTTAACCACTTAGCTAAGCTATTAGGTAAGAAACAAAAATAACGCCAGGAAACAATCCATTTAAAAAACATGTTTCACCACTAAGATAATATCCGCAAAAATATCAAAAGTACTTAAACTGGTCAACTTCCTTTTGTGAGTAACAGAATAAAAACTTTAAATAAAAATGACGAAATTCTTAAAACTGCTTTGGCACAAAAACTTAGGTTGTTGGCCGATGTGCTAAGTCTAAAGTCCAGGCTAGATTTTTAGTGTCTATGTTTGTGTCACGGTGTCAAGCTTTTGTTATAAAATAAACGAATAAAATTAATAAAAAATGTAAAACGACGAAGTTTTTTGTGTTGCGTTTTTTTTGTTTAACACCTGCTATTTTGTAATCTTTTAGAACATTTTTTGCGTGATCTTAAATCAGCATGAATACTGGCTGAATTGTATTTTTTTAGAGGTAATTCATCCAGAAAAATACAAAATAAAATATGAACATTTTCGTATACATGGATGATTTTCCCACTTATGTTTTCCAGCTATTTGGATTTAAAAACCAAACTACTAAACCGATTTTGATAAAATTTCAATGGGACCAATCGAGAAGTATATTATTATCTTTTCACATGAAACAAGAATTTTTCAAATCGGTTTATAAATGACGGAGATATGAGGTAACAAACACAAAAAAAATATACAATCGAATTGAGAACCTCCTCCTTTTTTGAAGTCGGTTAAAAAAAAGACAATTGAATAAGTTAGGAACAGACCATAAACTGAATTGGTGACTAATATACCATTACCAATTCAGTCATCTGTTGTCCCGCCGTTGTCCGTTGCTTTCACGAACTACAATATGAAAAAAACTGTAAAACATCGGAGTTCTGTTACCAGCAACTATATTATCTTTACATAGTATAACATAAAGTCGCTGTCGCCGTCTGTACGCATAAATCTTGCGGTTTTCATTAATAGAAAAAGTCAATCAAGAGGAAGGTATATGTATAATGCGTCTCGAAATTCCTACGGGAACGGGAAAAATGGTATATGCGTATACGAAGTCGCTGGAAAAAGCTAGTAAGTACTACACTAAAATAATCTATTAAAAAAAATTACTTTGTTCGAAGTCAATTTTTTATTACCTACATTTTAGTGAGTCACATTTTTGGAATCGTCTGCTCGTGCCCTCTATTTTGATACCCCACTTGATAGGTTTTAAGTAAAAACAACAAACCTATCCCCCCTTTTTTTCATTTGTATTATGTAAAATATATAATATAAATAAAATATAAATTTTCAAAATGGCGCCCCATTTTGGAAATTTATTTAACCTATGTCTCTCCCACAATTCTGACGAATACACCTCATATTATGTCAAAATCCTTCCAACCGATTGGGCTGTAGGGCGTACCAAAGAAATTGATATACCTACATACAAACATAATACATACATACATACACACACATCACATACATACATACATACATACGCTCGAAAATCATTACCCTCCTTCTGACGCAGTCGGGTAATAAGTGAAACCTTTTTTTTAGTTTTCGGGGGGAAACCTTCAAAAGGCGCTTGGACTTTGGGGTAAAGTGGGAGTGTGTGATTTTTACCTCACTTAAACCACCCCACCCCGGTGATCACCATTAGCACATAGAAGAGGGCCCGTTACCTCTTAAAAGACCACGCTGTGTGTGTTCACACCTAATCGAGAATTTTGGTGAATTATGGTACAGGGATAGATTAGACCCTAGAGACGGTTACGACCTGCTTTTATGCGAAATTCTATGTATATTATAGCAAGCGAAGACCCGGGAAAAAGCTAGTACACTGAATAATTTATTTAGAATAATTTATTATTGTTTCTTATGTCTGACTCAAACAGATCAATGGTAATTCGCATAAATTAAATGCAGGTGTGAATCGCTTTTAAAATTAATATTTAAACTAGCTCACCAGGTGGATGACTAAAATAACAACAAAAAACAGAGATAAATTTAAAAAGATGAGTCTACAACAGAAAAGTACCGAAAATAGCTAGCTACGTAATCTAGCACATTTCAGGTGAGTGTGAAGGATAATGATAGAAGAAAGACGATGATGACGAGTCGATACTCCTAGGACTCATTGGCAACGTACTCGTAGCTAGAATAGTGTGGGGCAATGATAAAAATGCCTTTTCAACACACTTCCATGGCTCGCAATGAACTAAATTTCACACTCGTGCGGTAAAATGCACCAGCCATTTATTTCAGGTTTTAAAAATTACTATTTTTGAAATAATTAAGTAAGTTTGTTCAAAAACGTGGTTTGATACACGCGGACATTTGTCATTGCAGTCTTTCGGCTTCATAACGGTGTCACTTACAAGTCGAGTGTCAATTTCGCCCGGGCTGTAATAAATCTTGCCCACTTACATCAAAATTGCATTCGGGCTGAACAACGTGTTACAGAATAAACGCAATACTTTTTAAGGAGTCATTGTACTCAATATTATGGACAACTTTCAATACGGGACTAGCACTGAAATCGCGAAAAAATAATGTAGGTAATGAGGAGTACAATGACCCCTAAAGACGAATTGCGTTATTCTGTTACACGTTGTATAATTAGAACAAAAATACAACTATACTTTGTGCCAGATAAACTTGCAATAAAGTACATTGACCTTTCCCTAATATCCCTTCGTAGATACCCGAACAATACATTATGAACCATTTTACATTACTAGAGAACATAAAGGATCACGATAGAAGTAGATTCAGGACTGCTCTAAGTCTTTATTTCTGTTTTTGATTTTAACCACTCGGGCCCAACATGTGAAAATTCCCTAATATAAAGTAAATCTTATGTATATGTAAATACACATTAATTTCGCGATTAATTCGCGACACACCGGTGTGTCGCCGGGGCCGGACAGGTAGAAAGTCAATAAATGTATGTGGGTCAATGACCGTTATTGCACATTTATCTGGAATCTACTATAGTCCGTTGGATGACAAGCACTACCTATGTAATTTAGTTACCTATTTACTTTGTTAAAAGTATGCACTTAATCATACAATCATGGTTCGCCACATAATTTCCGGTATCTAATAGAGCCATCTCATTCTGTACTAAATTGACTATTTATATATGACATAGGTACAATGTCTATTATTAACTTTGTATATAAAAAAACACTGTGTAGGTACAAATAACATATGGATTGGTTTTTCGCCCACTCCCCGTGGATCGATTGAGTTGACATTTCCGACACCCTGTGTAGTTCTGAAGGGCAATTCTAATTTATTCAAATTCAAACCCAATCTCAGTGCCAATTCTACAAATTTTTAAGCAACGTCCCCATTCGCATATTATCAGTCGCAATCTGTCAAAAATGTATGGAAATTGGCTTTTTGACAGATTGTGACTGTGATGCGAATGTGTAAAATTGGCCCTCTCATTGCGGCGACATTCAAAGTCGAAATCTTGTGATAATGTATGGAAATTAGAGTGTTTTTGACAGAATAGTCGATGTCGGCTCTGCTTGCCATTAATAAAAAATAGAACAGTCTATATAATATTTTATTATGATGTCATACATCTTCAATGATCCATGTCGCCAGGAACTGAGGGTTCGTTTACTAGATAGGTACCTAAGCATTACAAATCTACTAAAATCATCAATTTGTTAAAAAATTTAACAAAAAAAACATCAAGTAAGAAAGAGCTAAAAATGTTATTTTAGGAGGAAATCTGAAGAAAATATGTAGAGGTAATATGGCAGTCGCAAACTGTCAAAAAAGCCACAATTTACCTACATTTTTGACGGATTGTGATCGAGATGCGAACGCGAACGTTGGTCTGAGGGCCAATTCTACAAATTTTTAAACAGACACCTTTTTAGACAGATTGCAATCTGTCAAAAACACCAATTTTTGACAGATTGTGACTTTGTGACGGATATGCGAATGCGAACGTTGCTTTAAAAAATAGTAGAATTAACACTCTGGTTACAAACATTATTTCACTGATAAACAGTTACTGGCACTGTCGCTGAATTAATTAGGACTACTTTGTATCGCGGAAAAGTCCACAGTCCTTTGGGAAAAGCCACGGAAGCGAATCCGAAAAGGCTACAGGTGTTATTCAGGGAAAAATGCTAATATTTTCTTCAAGATCTTTCACCGAAGCAACGCTAATATTTGCCAAACCAAGTTTGCCGTAAAACAAGGCCGCATTCGCGCTGTCATTAATACACATGATTGATGGCATAACAAAGTTACGTCACGCCTGTCCATCACATCTGACATTGACTTTGATTGTAACCGGTAGGCGGGTAGAATAAATAAACATTGCAAGTAATAAAAGTGGTTCGGATACAATAGTTATGTGATCTTTTATGTCTGTGTCTTAATAAGAATGGGACCGATTGTTAGTCATGGTTTTTATTAGGATCAATATTTTAATGTAGATTAAACTATAGGTAGATTTATAAGTACGATTTTCTACAAATGATCGCGAATTTTTTTGTGTGCCGTTTTTAAACATACTTAGTCGAAAAATAAATAAAATTTAATTAAACAATATTTAGTTACGAATTACTGTGAAAAATGGCTCGCGGATTTTTTTTCGGAGGGGTTGACGGGCTCGCAGTTGGGGCTGCCTGGCAACCAGCCTGGTATAATACAATCAATTGAATAGGCGGAATAGGCTGACCAGAGCATTTTTCTGCACTTGTGCGAAATACACTTTATTTCATGCCTAAAAGCGGTGGGTTAGGAGCCAGTTTTCGAGAAAGTGTGCTGAAAAGGTATTGTCCCCAGCGATGTCCATAGCAACGCATTCCTAACTTAAGCAGTAGGTAAGCAAATTTCCTATACCTCGCTGATGGAAAAAAATACGTCAGAGATATTTTTATCTCATTTTGTCGATGGTCAATAATAAAAAAATGATGTCACGCTTACATACCTGTTGAACGAATTAAAATAAATTTGTTTATGGGTTATCAATTAAATAACATGTTTTGATACTGGTATCATTATTATTGGACAACGAGACATTTCTATACCGAATCTGGGTCAGTTTTTATATTCCAATATAAACTGGTAGGTTTTGAAACCCAGGTAACCTATTTATTTATTTTTTTGTCGGGGTTGAAATCCTCATGGATGTTTTCCGTCCTGGGGCGAATGAAGGGGTCTGTCAGACTCTTACTGACTAAAACCACCCCGTGTTCCTCCGCACACTTGCACTGGGGGCTACGGGAGCACCTAACCGCTCAAGCACCGGCAACACACCGGTGTGCGCCGAATTAATCGCGAATTTAGTGTTTATTTCCTAATTACATAAGATTTATTTTTTATTTGGGAATTTTCACATGTCGGGGCTGGAGTCGAGTAATCTTCAATGCAGCCCCCAACAGCCCGCCTCTGCAGGCCCCGTCTCGTTAAGTAGGGGGAGTGAGGTGTTTGACTCCCCCTGCGACATCTAAGAGCGGCGCGCGTGGAACAAAACAAAACACGCCACCACCTCGGGTCCTAATTGATGGGGGCCGGTGGACGTCCCCGAGTCCACCGTCCCTGGACCCATTTAGGAGGGCCGAAGGAGGGCAGCGTATCCTCCAACGCCAAAAATAAACAAAAATACATCATCTGTGAAAATTTCAACTGTCTAGCTATCACGGTTCATGAGATACAGCCTGGTGACAGACAGACGAACAGCGGAGTCTTAGTAATAGGGTCCCGTTTTTAACCTTTGGGTACGGAACCCTAAAAACGCTCTAGGGCCTCTGACTGCCACAACCCAGTCATAGTGTAACTCGGTTTGGTTTTATGCTGTGATGCAAGTTGCAAGACATTTTTGATTAATTTACGTACCCATCCTAAGGTTAGACGCTGATGATGTGTATGCAATATGCGACCTTAAAACCTGCTAATGTTACTTAGTGTGTTGTGTGTTTACATTATTACAGAAATCATATGTTTTAGACTCAGCAGGATGTCTTAGAAATAACTAGCATGCTTTGAAACGCGATACGATGAGAAAAGGTCAAGAAAACTGGGGTAGGATTAATCACTAGTTTTTTTTTAGTATTTGAATAAGCTGAGAAGTTTTTGGCTAAATAATAATAGCCGCACGGGTCGAACTTCGAGGTTAAGCAACGCTTGCCAAGGTAGGTCTATGGACGTACTGACGTACTGACGGACCATTGCATACTGAGTTCCCTCCATGCTTCGGAAAGCATTTTACGCCGTTTTTTTATTTATGTTTTTTGGGGAATGCGCTGGCTCTTGACATCGATCCCGACTGATGGAAAGCGATGGATGAGGTCTATGATGGAGCGAGCGTGCCTAGAAGATGCCTTGAGGCACGGGTACTCCCACGCGCCGACGAAACACAGCCGGCTGCTTGACGCCGGCTCCGGTGGGAGGGTGGTCGCGAAGCAGGCGGGTGTTAACCCTACCACCGCAAGGGAAGGATTGGCCAGTCTTGTAAGGTATTAGGTGAGACTGTTCAGGATGCGCCGAGCGCTCGGTTCAGTTGAATGCCTGATGGAACAAATTGCGCTACACAAGAAGGTTCCTTCATGCATCTCGACACCAGTCTGGTCCCGTACAACGCTTGTTATGGTGTTGAGAATACAGAAAACCTACAGTATTTTATTGCTTCAGTGAATTATAGCATCTTTATAATAGTAATAAAACTAGAGCGTTGCAAGGAACATGAAAATGACTCAGCTAAGTGATTTCATGGAGTAAAAAAGTTCAGCTAAAAGTGAATAATAGAAACTGGCACGCTTCTATTTTAAAAGTATGAATAAAACTTACCTACACACAAAGCGAGATTTAAGTGGCTATTAATTTCTAAAGAAAATTGTTCGAATTGATTTTTATTAGGTACTTACGATAAAAACTCAATGAGCTTTATAGGCATAAGGTTGTACCTGTTCCATCCAATGAGATATCGATATTTTTTTATTAAGATTTTTTAGCATCTATTGATTGTTTATTGATGAAAGATATAATCGATCTTCATTCGTGATCTATTAAGTTTTTTGCTCTGTCTGAACAAAAAACCTTGAGCTACTGTTCATTTCAATATTAAATTAAAAATACTAAACGAGTAAGGCACAATTAACGGGTAGATGATTATTAAAACGTGACCTTTACATCTTCATTGCTAAAAATTGGTAAAAACTTTAAAAAATCTTATTGAAATTAATTCGTATAATATTATGGATAGAATAGTACCTACTTGGAGTTAATAAAATGACATAAAAAATACCAAGTGCCTATTTAAAAAAGCATAACATTGTCCTATTTATTTTGCTCGTCAGTGTTTTATGTATAAAAAGTACGTTGACACTTCGTTGGATGACAACGACAGTGTACAAAAATAAATTTCAATGGCCAGGTGTGTATTTATTTTATTGGCTTACTCTACTTTTGAGTGTAATAAATATTTTTGAGTGTATTTTTATTTTTAAAAGAAGGTTATTAGATTTTTTGTGGATATTCATAATAAAAAACAGTGTTATTTAGCAGTTTCAAATCTATTTAACACCTACATGTATTTATTTAGCATAACAAATAATTTACGACAGGTTTAAAAACATGTTTTTTGGATTTTATTTGGTTACATAAATATATTTTTTCAACTCTCTTCTTGCTATAATTATCTTGCTTAGAAGATAATTTCTAGCTTATAGAAATGTTTTTGTTTAATAATTTGAATAAATACGGCATTTTAAATCATATCTAACTTTTTTTTTTCGTTTTGACCTAAGTTTACGATAAATTCAAGAAGGTAGCATTCCTTACTAATAAAATTAGCATTCTAGTATTCGAAGGCAAAGCTTGTTAAAGATGCGGTAACACAAATAAGTGGTAATTGCCTGCAAACAGACAGCTGTTTGTTTTGTAAATATTTTGCATAATCAGCTACCCAACATCGTCTAGACACGCGTTTTTGGTGAATACCATTAGTTTTAGGAGGGAGAAAAAACAAGTTACGGTTGTCGAGCTTTTTGTAAAGAAACCCGTTTGGGAAATACAACCACCATACTTAATTTGGCCCAATAAGACGATTTCTAATTGCCGACATCCAGGGAGACAGTATTTTTGAATTATGAAGTTACCTACTTGTCATTTTTTTTTTTTTATTATTATAAGCCCGTAGTGTCCCATTGCAAAGGCCTCCCTTCTTTCTTTCCACCTCAATCTGTCTTGAGCAATCTGAGTCCAATCCTTTAGGTAGGAGTTCAGTTCGTCTCGCCATCTCCTTTTGGGTCTACCGCGTCGCCGGTTCTTGATGTGCGGGACCCAATCCGTGGTTACTTTTGCCCAGTTCCCATGTGGCATGCGGTAGATATGGCCCGCCCAGTTCCACTTCAATTTGGCAGCTGTGTTGCCTACATCTGCGATTTGAGTTTTGGAACGAAGTATATTGTTTCTTATACGGTCTGTAACCCTTACTCCAAGGATACTTCGTTCCATTGCTCGCTGGCAGACCCCGAGAGCGGACTTTTGACGTTGCGTTAATGACCACGTTTGTGCTCCGTAGGTGAGGGTGGGTAGGATGCACATGTCCATGAGTTTTCTTTTAAGGCAGAGTGGAAGGGGTTTTTTCATGAGGTGTTTCATCGACCAATAGCTCTTCCAGGCGTTTTCGGTGCGTCGAGCAACTTCTTTATCTTGTCTCGCCTGGAATGAGACTATTTGGCCGAGATATATGTACTCATGGACATATTCAACCTCAACACCCTCAATGTCTACTTTGCGCTTCGTGCTGTTGGTCATTAACTACGTTTTGAGTTGTGAGAGTGAGTGTGAGTCTAGTTTCTGGAAGACTTCTTCAAGCGTTGCTGTAAAGAGTTTTGGAGACAGCGGATCGCCTTGTTTGACCCCTTTTTGAATTGGAAAGGATGGGCCGGTGGTGTCTAAGCGTATGGCAGCTGTAGCAGGTAAATTCGTTCTAGTCGTTTAACATAAGTAGGTTCAATTTCTTGTTTATAAAGTGTTGTAAAAATGGCTTCGTGCGTTAAACTGTCGAATGCTTTGGAATAGTCTACGAACGCAAGGTACAACGGTAAGTTAGATTCGTAGTGTTTTTCTATCAACTGGTTCAAAGAGTGTAAATGGTCGGTGGTGGATAAGCCGCGGCGGAAACCAGCCTGTTCAGGAGGTTGGTGAGTGGTCTAGTTGGCTGGAAATGCGATTTTCGAGGACTTTGACGAAAGCTTTGTATAAGTGGGAGACAAGGCTAATAGGACGGTAATTTGCTATATCAGATTTATCTCCTTTTTTATGCAATAAAATAATATTGGAATGACAGAAGTTAGTAGGAAAAATACCTGTTTTTAAAATAGTGTTAAAAAGATTGCAAATATGTGGCAGTAAAACTGGCTCCCCCACTCGCAGTGAGTCGGTTGTGATGCCGTCCTCTCCTGGGCTCTACTTGTCATTAAAATACGTAATTAAAAGACAAATACGTATTTGATATTTCTACTTCAATTTACTACTAAAAAATAATTGGTATTTCAAATACCTGACGCTGAGGTATTTTGTAGTTAGTATTTCAAATACCTACTTATGGCTTCAAAATACATTTGAACCACACAAATACGCAGAAGCTGCGGTTGGGCTGCGGCCAAGTTTGCGGCCACGACCACGACTGGTCGTAAAGCGGCCATTCGTCGAGCTGCTGCAGTTGTTGTTCTGAGCTCGAACAGTATGGACATAGAAATTGTGTGCCTGTACTTGATGTGGAAAAGACGTTATTGGTTACATCCTGTGTTGGAAAGGACGCCGCGAATGGCTGGCCGCGGCCGGGCCGCATTCGCGGTCGCAGATCTAGTGCGCGAGCGCTCATAGCAAACTATACGTAAGTTGGTCGCAACGACCAGTCGTGCAGGCCCGGTGTGCGTCCAGTTGGCCGTTGCGGCCAAGAGCGCGACGTTCATATAGTTTCTTTAGTTAATCTGGTCGTTGCGGCCACTGGTCGTGGTCGTGGCCGTCTAGTGCGCGAGGTGCCTTAAGGGAGGCCCAGGTAAAACTGTGAATGTCCATCGGCTAAAATATTCGTCACTGGGATGGCAAAGGACCTGCAATGTCTTTAGTATTCCAGATGTCTATCACTGGTGGAAACCACATACCCTCAGGTGTGATAGTGGTTAAATAATTTTTACAAAATGACTCAGTACAATAATAATCTCATTTAAATTCTAAACAGCTTATGACGTCACTGATTCATAGTCTTAGCCGTGACTACTCATGTCATAGCACTGACTGACGTCATCTTCACGCAAGAACAACTAGTCAGCATTGCGCAATACAATATCGACAATTCCGTTGAGTGACGAACTCGCTTGAAATGTCACTGTCACTTTTAAATAGTGATGTGACGCTCAAGGTTAAAATTATATCGATACTTGGTTTTTTGTTAGGGTTTTTTTATATTTAAAATGGACGATAAAGTAGGTGGTTTTAATTAAATCTGGTTAAATGTCAGTGTTAATTAGGTGTAAAAAAAAACCTGATTGTTGGGACGCGATATTATTTATGACAGCGACGACGGTGCCTTACTAGATTTTTTAATTCAAAGACCGAGGACTGAAATAACTCCCTCATTTTTTCTTGTTTATGATAACAGTTTAAAATATTTACGAATATTTACGAACCAAACGCGTTGGCGGACCGATGACCTGGTTAAGGCCGCGGGAACCCGCTGTATTGCTAGATGCACAGGTAGATGTGGTGACACATGTGGGAGGCCTATGTCCAGCATTGGACGTCTTTTGGCTGAAATGATGATGATGAAATCTTCACAAACATTCTATTGCATTACAACATAGGTTTTGATTTATTTATCAATAACCAGTTACTGTCCTTTTACTGGGGCTGGGCAGAATGGGTATCTTGCCAACAACTGTCTCGTTTGTCTTTGAATTACCGACGATGCTCTCAGTTCAAGTGGGATATAGGTTGAGTGCCTCTACTGAAGAGGCACGTGCTGTGAGCTGTGATCCTACCCATTATAATAAATGCGAAAACTAATGTTGTTAGTTAAACGTTTGTTAAGCTTTCAAATGTTGATAAATGTTGGTACGTACAGAGATTATCGGACTGTGAAAACGGTTATGGGCTCGGTTACATAATATTTGTAAAATTGTATTTTACAAATATTATACATAATATCACAGTCTCACAATCACGGGACGCCATTGAACAAAATGAGTCGATTGATAGGCGGGAAAATCTGCAACTTCTATCTATGGACAACTAGAGTATTTTTTTAAAGAAGTAATGCAAATTGGACATCACTAGACCACCCTGCTTATTTGCCTATTTTGTGAGCCTACGGTGTAAAAAAATATTTTATACATATTCCAAATTTTTCTGGTTTCCAACCAAGGTGAAACATTAATTAATGTGCAAAGATTGCCCAATCCATCATCATTTTCAAGAAGATTGATACATTGCAATTGCATAACAAAGTAGACAGATTGATATAAATATGTCGCGAGTGATATTAATAGCTCTCATGATTGATTCGAGCGAAAAACGTTTGCACACTTATTCAGGTCAGGGCGATTTGATTGATTCGGCGAAAACGTCTTTAGGCTAATTCTAATGAGCTTTAGGCTCAGCTTCTGGAAAGAAAATTTTCGCAAAATGAATGTGACTATATAATAGTTGAATCGAAGCTGTGATTACTTGAATTAATTTTATTTAGAGTCGAGATTTTTTAATTGTCAGATAACTTTTGGCGTAGGAATTAAAGTGGCGGTTTCACAGTTTTTAAACGGGAAATAATTATTTCAAACGGCAATATTAATTATTCAAATAATAAACCATGTCAGAAACCCTTGAGGCGGTTTAGAAACTGACACTAGGGTGTGTGGGGTCGTTAGACCTTACTGCCCAAACGATAAGAAGAATAATTCATAAGATTTCTGACTGAAAAAAATATCTCTTATTTATTCATTACAAGGCGGAATTATAATGATGCAGGCGTGACGCTTCATTTTAAATGTTTTTTAGAAACCGGGGTTTTTCACGGATTTAGTGAAATTCAAACGGCTTTTAGTGTTATCATTTTTTATTGAAAAAATATTAGTTTTAGCGGCCTACTATGATTCTTTGAAGGTTGTCCCATTTCTTTACCGTTTCTCGTGGTTCGTGCTACCAGGTCGCTCTGTTGTAGTTTACCTATTTAAAGAATTTGCAGTAATAACGTTTATTCAGCCCGGAGTAGCTACTTCTTGGCAACACTGGTGTCAGATTTTCTGGCTTCTGACATACGTAACGACAGTCGGGACTAACGGCTTAACGTGCTTTCCGAGGCACGGAGGAGTCTCGGTATGTTAAGATGGTCACCCATCCGCAGACCGACCTCGGCAAGCGTTGCTTAACCTTGATGATCGACTCGTGCGGCTTTTATCATTTAGCCACGAGCTCCTCTTCTATTAGTCAACGAATTTTCGTGAATTGTCAGATTTCCTTAAAAAATAAACAAACGATTAACTCTTTAAAAGGCGTTTGTTTACCCAAGGCCTGTAATAAAAAATACCTCATTTTGTAATGTTTATAGACACCATGGATGTACCATCCATCAATTCTTATTAACCCTGGCATGTTTGATTATGTCATTTTTATTCAGAACTGTTTATTTATTCGGTAATCGTACAATCGTTACCACTGCTTATCAAAAGGGCTTCCGTATCTCGTTAGGGTTAACTCACACTGCGACGCTTCGAGCACTTTCTATAATAGCGATACAGCCGGTCGATTCTGTCGACATCTCACGGTGCACATCTAGGCGTAGTGAACGACAAGTGAGCTGCCGGTCGATTCTGACGACATCTCACCGTGTATACTTAGGTGGAGTGAACGACAACTGAGCTGTCATTCCATCTTGTTTGTATGGTTGGACAGCTAACTTGTCGTTCACTTCGCCCAAGTTTTCACTTCGACATGTTTACAGAATCGCACTGCTGTATACAACGGAGGAGCTTGTGGCTAAGTAATAACAATAATAGCCACACGGATCGAACTTCTAGACACTACACTTTCCGAGGTCGTTTCGTAGATAGAAAACCACCCATTACATACCTTCGGTCGTTCCAGCTGTCATTTGTAGATCTTTGACAGTCGTTTCGATAATCTGAAGCTTGAAAATCAGAGACCAGTCTTGCCAAAAGCTAGCTTGTTAGTCAAGTACTGGGTAGTGTAGGTCAGATAAAGAGTCGCTCCATGTAAAATACTGGTATTCAGTTAAGTCAGGTGTAGGCTTTGAAGCCTACCCCAATGTAGATAGTTGGGAAAAGCTAAGCAGATTTTATTGATAGAATTTACAACTTTATTTACCACATAAAAAGTAGGGAAAACATTTCAGTGAGCAAATTCGAATTTCAAATTAGAAATTCAACGACGTGTATTCGAATCCTCTCACTGAAGTATTTTTTTTATTGCATCTACGGCTATCTCAAAAACTGCTTGCAGCGTTACGTCTCAGTGTAAGCAAACCTTTTATAGTTTTGTTGACTTAACATTTATACTGTTCACGGTCATTGATTTGAATTTATTAAAAAGTATTTAGGTAGATGGTATGTGTATGAGAATAAGACGAGTTGTAGGGCCATAAATAAATAAATAAACTTGTTTTGACAGCGTGATTGGCGCCATGCGGGCGGATAATAGATGCTTATTTGTTGCGATAGGTCACAGGATCAATTCGAGTCGCCAGAAAATTAAAATAAACTAAAACCCAATTTTTTTGATATTTTTAACAAATTGACCACACTAATAAAAAAATAGAGGATATTATATTTTGGGACATACTTAATATGTATCTAATGAAACTAGGGTTTGGCCATTTACTGTAAAAAGTTATTGAATAATGAAGACAGAATGGGTGACTTATAATAAACGGTTTTTGTTTTGCTATCTATACCTAATAGTGATCGGTATAAATGATGACGTCAAAATATAAAAAAAACAGAATCCGTATCATGATAAGAACCCTATTCGAAATTACATCTCGATTATATATTTCAAACTTGCTGACATTTACGGGTTAAAATTGAATAAATCATATGCTTCATTATCTTTTCCGATGTATTAAATTGCTGTTTTATAATTAATTTTTAATGATATTTTTTTTCGTAATCCATTCAGACAAATGCCAAAACTGGATTAGATAGTTAAAAAATCTGTCGTAAATTAAGAAATGATTATAAATACCAAATATGATACAAATTATTTGCAGTTTGACAACTCAAACCACTAACACGCAAAAAAATGCCTTTATTTGGCAACGCGTTTTTAATCTAATAGAAAACACCAATCAAACAAAGCGCGGTGTGGCATCGTCGCATCGCGCCTGTCAGTGACAGCCTTAACTATTTTATAACAAAATAACATCATTAATCTTCTCTACTAGATAGACAACGTTTAATTTCCAGTTTTACTAATGTGACACTTCAACTCATTCATTAAAAGTTACCTATGGTAGGTATTAACAATAAAAAATACACAACTGTAACACAAAACATTGAAAACCATTTTTGTAGTCTACACACGTATACTTGCACAATGTATCAGTATTGTAACACTTGGTTTTACCCGCGATGCCACGGAGATTTATTTCAAAAACTTACGATAATACATGTCGTATGTTCGTATGTGTGTGCTTTCAGTCTCATGGTCAAAGGAAATGGGGTTTTTTGAAGGTTGCACTTCAGTTATTGGAAGTAGTATATATTTGCATTACTGGTAAGTAGATTCCGAGCATGGTAAAAGCAGTTTTTTTTATAGAATCATAAATTGTATCATCTTTTCTGATCTGAAATCGGGTGTTTTCAACCAATAGGTCTAATATTTACAATGAAAAAGAATTTTTAGAATACTCCCAAGCAATAGGGAATAAGCTTGTCATTTTTTTTATTTGGGAAATAAAATACTTTAAAACAAATATGAAAGTATTTGTAAAGGTCCAGACCAACCGAGCTCGGCTCGCGAGCCACGCTCGGCGTTCCTGCTCGCGAACCGTAGCACCAGAGGTAAATTTGAAAGGTTGCGAGCGGGCCTCGCAAGCCAACGCCTGCCGTGTTCAGTTGGTCTGGAACTCTGGACGCGGGTAATCAGCGACGAAGTTATAAAGCTTTGGGCCTGAATTATACAGAAAAGGCGTGTTGAAAACGCGCAGACGCGGCGCAGGCGGGGCGTAAGACACGTTGCCATCATTTCTGTATAATTCAGGCCTTAAAGTTTGTAATGTAGGTAAACGGAAATGAAAAAGAAGTTTTAAGTTTTAAGTACCTATTTAGGTAGGTATGATGAGCAGAGAAACCTTGTTTATTAAGTCATAAGAAATTCAATTAACATAATATCAATCTTGAAATAGGAAATACTAATAGAAAATAATTGTAATAATTCAACATCATCACAGGCAAAATTGACTATTAATTCGAATGAATATGTTTGTAGTAATTATCTATTCATACATTCATTCATTTGGAGATCATTAGGAAACACTATTGATCAATTCAATTTGATTGGACTAAGAAATAATTAAGCTAAGCCGAGTTAAAGTAGGCTAAATCCTATTTCTATGACGTAATCCTTTAGAACATAATTCTGAAACGAAGTAAGTAACCAATTTTGGACATTGAGAAACGTCCTTTTTCTTATGACGGCAGAAATATAATATACTAGCTTTTTCCCGCAGCTTCGTTCTCATTAAAGTAGCCTAGCCCTTATCCGTCTCCAGGGATCTATCTCTGAACCAAAATATACGCCGTACGGCATTTTTTTCTGATGGCTTTTAAGTCGTAAGAGTCTTACACTCTCTTCCGCTCCGCTCAGAGCGGAAGGTGTCATCTGATGATTTCCGATCCATAAACAAAAAACGCCTACCAAGTTTCATTAAAATCGGTTCATTCATTCCGAAAAGTAAGGACTTGAAAGTTTGTATGAAACGCTCTTATGGTGTTTAGACAAAAACGTGAGACAAGCTTCCTTTCACAGCATAAAAATTAAAGAGATGCCAGGTTTATTCACCTCGGATTTAAACAGAATAAACGGACATATGATTTGCACTTTTTATGTGAGTTTGTAAAGATAAGAATATGTGAAGCAAACAGAAATATAAAGCGTGTATGGAATATCTTATTAGAGTCGATAACCTTTTTATTTTGTATGTACATGGAAACATGTGTTTTCTGCAAAATAAGTTGTTTTTTTTTCTTCCATATCTTTCTTGTTCCGTATGATGTCGGACGTAAAAGAATATCACCATCCCGTCACTTCCCGCGGCTGTCGTAAGAGGCGACTAACGGCCGCTTTCTATAATATATCTCAATCCCAATCTTGATCCCGATCCTTGTCTGTAACCAATCAACGGCCGAGTTTGTGTCCTTCACCACACAATCCTCACCTTTGATTGGTTACAGACAAGGATCGGGATCAAGATTGGGATTGAGATATATTATAAAAAGCGGCCGTAAGTGACTCACCAGAGAATGGGCAGCATTCTCTGTACATTGCAACAGCTACACTACGATCGCCAGCCCGCCTGCCAAGCGTGGCGATTATGGCAAGCACCCCCTTTGGGGTAGGCTTATGTCCAATAGTGGACGTCTTTCGGCTGATATGATGATATAGCTCTCGGACTGCTTTCAACTTGTGAACGGTTTCTCTCCATCTTATCCAGCCGACTTTTGGGGTTTCGGCCTTCAGGTCTTCCAATCTCAACGGTGATTAGCGAAGTAAACAGGAGATGTTATAGTGCACAAGTGTGTGCGCAAAACCAGTTGCTCTGTCTGTTCATTTACTGCCACAATCTGGGACGGGAAACCGACGCGACCAGGGAGACATCAGGCGTCAGACGCATGCTTTGTGTGGTACGGGGGATTGGAGGTCACACCATCAACTTCCGAACTCCAGGCTTTTAACACGTTTTGCCCGACCTTAGAATCGAACCCACCCACCAACGAAGTAAATCAACGAGGAAGTCCAGTACTATAATTATTATATTTGATAGTAATGGTTAATTTTCGACAGAAATGCGTTTGGAGTTCTAGACTTGAGACGCAAACGAAAAGACACTGAGTAGTTTCACAGTTATAAAATGAGGATGAGAACGCTAATAAATGTGTTGACAGACAAATTGATAAAGTCCTGCTTTATGTTGCTTGTTCGTAAACAGGTTATTTTAAATGCAATTTTAACTACACATTTATTTATAAATAAGAAGAACTATACACGATTGACCGATGCCAATACAGTAATTATTGTATTGGTACTCGGTTGAATGTCATTGCCTACAGCCCACATTTAATATTTAGGACTATTGTTTGATTTAAAGCCTATAAAATAAAATAAAAAAGTGCACGCCTAGCTGGACAACATTTTTAAGTCGCATATAGGTAGTATATCCCTTGAAGAAGAAGTCAGAAAGTCTGATTGCCTTTTTCCAAATGTTGGAACCAACTTCTAGTCTAATGAGATGCACCTGATTACCAGTATTTTACATGAAGCGACCAGGACAACCCAGTAGCCGAGTCCCTAATACGGAATCCCTTGGCAGGTCTGGTGTAAGATGACCTGCCTTTTGAGGATCCATTTTATTTATTTAAGCTTTTTTTCTGAAGAACTAAACACAAGTATAATCTAATAGTATTAAAAAACTTAAATCTAACACATGGGGTTTGTTGTTTGTTTGGGGTTGTGATTGTGACACATAAGCCTCTTCCAGCTGTTTCCACTCATTTTTGTCTCTAGCTTTTCTAGACCTGGTAGCGCCTCCAATTTTTCTTATGTCGCCTATCCACCTCTTTGCCTGTCTTCCACTTTTCTTTTTGCCATCGCGTGATTGCCACTCTGTTATAATCTTTGTCCAGTTGAAATGGAGATGAACAGGACACACGACGAGAGATAGCAAGTTAAAATGGACTGAGTATCCATAACAACTGAAATTGCATCCACAGAACAACCTTGGCAAGCGTTTTTTAACCTTGAATATCGATCGGTGAAGCTGTTATTTAGCCACGAGCTCATTGAGGAGCTCATGGCTCGTGGCAAGAGACTACCATAAAAACACCTGAGTAAACAGGTTTCCGTAATATTTCCCAAAAATATGAAAAAACTGTGCCGCCAAATATAAATAACAGTAATTTGCCAAGAGTCCAAGAACACTTTGAAAAAATGACGAATTCCAAAAATATGCACCTTTTAAAATGATGCAACCCAGTGTTTGTTAAGGTGTAACTCTTGGCACTAAGACAAATCGAAATGATGTGTCAACATCAACAGTGACTCCGCCAGTAACGTTACGTGTATTATCCAAGAATTTCACAATGATACATTCTTCATAGGATTATAGAAAGGAAATGGAGATAAGGATAATAATGTCATAGGCGTGAGCCTTATCATTTCGACTCTCTCTATCTTGATTAAATCGTGCAAAAGGGTTTTTTTTTTCAGAATTTGCAGCTGTGTTGTCTTTGCTAGCCACAGATGTCGTCAGAATTTCATCATCATCATATCAGCCGAAGACGTCCACTGCTGGACATAGGCCTCCCCCAAGTGTCGCCACAACACCCGGTCCTGTGCGTCTCGCATCCATCGGCTACCAGCGACCCTCACCAGGTCATCGGTCCACCTTGTGGGAGGCCTTCCAACGCTGCGTCTTCCGGTACGCGGTCGCCACTCCAGAACTTTTCGGCCCCATCGACCATCTGTTCTGCGAGCAATGTACCCACTGCCACTTCAGTTTGGCGATCTTTGGGGCTATGTGCTATGTAAGCCTTGTTTGTCTTGCGAATATCATCATTCCTGATTCGATCACGCATGGAAACTCCGAGCATTGCCCTCTCCATTGAATTTCACTAGAATTTGAATTACCTACATACATAGATCCCGGAAAAGTGCACTATTCCTATGTACCTATGCTTGATCTGTAATCTGTGGCCTTAGTGCGAGTTTTTTAGCGTTAACGTCAATTTGTATTGAAACTGAATAAGCGCCGTCTGGTGACACTCACGGACAACCTGTTTTTTTCTATACAATTTGACATAAGCGAAAGTTTACGTTAACGCGATCGAGTACGTTAAAAAACTCGCAGTAAGCCCTCTGAATTCACTACCGGAGTCTGTGTTTCTTGATAGCTACAACCTGGGAATCTTCAAGGCAAAAGTGATTATATAACTTCGTCGACATCATCGCTAGGTGAGATTGTGGTCGAAAACCTTATTCTGCGCTGTGTGGCGAACAGACTCGATTGTTTATATGTGGGTCTCTGCTGCAAACTGTTCACCTCGGTGTTAGGCTTGTGGCAGTGTATCACATATTATATTCATGGTTTTGCGTATAAGTAATTAGAATAGTAATATTAACATAGGGGTAAGGAATATTTTTACTTGTGGAATAAAGATATTCTTATTATTAAAAACGAGCCTATCAATAGTAAAAAAAGCCACATAAGATTGGTACACAAGTGATACAATAATATCGCTTGTGTGTTTCGTAATTTTCCACGTATTTATGTTGATAGGTTAACCCCACTATTTATGCATGAATGCCTAATGTATACTCGCACTGACTCAGGATTCCCCGAGCCTGCCAATATAAACACAAGAGAATTGGAAACACATTTGGTTTCAAAACAAGTCTTAGTGGCTCTTTCCCGTCGGATCAAGTGAATCCGTGAATTAGTCATTCTTCCGCTCAGTAATGTAGGTCATGATATCCTAAGGCATCTAGTTTTCTATCCGGCTTAGTGTCCTAGGGCCAGTCGACAGGATACTGGTATAAACTGGCATTCCTTCTGTCAGAAGGAATGCCAGTTTATACCAGTATCCTGTCCACGGCTGCGACACCTGTATCACCTTCAAAAAAGCCTCAATTTCCATACATTTTTGACATGCGAATGCGAACATTGCTTTAAAGTTAGTAGAATTGGCCCTCTGGTGTGACGCCATTGTTTTACTATTATATCTGCTATTAATGGCCGCTTAAGGTGTATATTACATGGGGCGACTGCCTACCGGAACTTTACAACCCAGTTACTTCAGGCTGATTCGATAACCCGATACGACTTTCAAAAAGTTCTTTGACAACATGTTGCGTTATGAGTTGTGAGTACCTATTAAAAAGGCCCCATAATACTGACATCGAGTTTATTGTTCCAAAATCGTATAGCATATCTTGAATTCGGAATTCAAAAATCAAACTGCCAGACGGACAAACAAAACAAAAAACCAACGACAGAGATGATAATTATGTGAACGTTGCTTGAATAGAATTGTCACACAAGTCGTTCGTCTTTTAAAAATCTTAGAATATACCGTTTTCTTCTTCGCTTTTGCATAACTTGAGACAAAACAAAGGACGTTCAAAATCATTTTCTATTTCTACTACCACCAGCAGCTTGCCATATTCTGGTTTAAAATTACCGGCACATGAGACTGCTCAAGTGCTCATGTTTGCGTCTGAGTGACGGACGTTATGCAATAAGACATCGGAGATCTCATGGATAGACGTAACTTGAGGTTTTGCAGACGCGTTCAGATATTTATCAGGCGGTAGGTACGAATATTTATTTATTTAGATATTCTTAATTCTTTATTGTACACCATAACAACTTATAAATTTTACATTGAAGAAAGTTCCTGTACAAAGGCGAGCTTAACTCAAAGTTGAGATTTCTCCCAGCAAACCTTTGAGTGATAGAGAGAGATCACAATATAGGGTAGGATCCAGTGCACATTAAAATACTTACTACATGTTTTATAAAACATAAATATACCTACATACATAAGAATACATATACAGTATGTTAACTAACAGAGGGCGTTCCCGTTAAACCGCAATAGTATAGCATCCATACATGCTAAAAAAAATAGTACCATTTGAAAACAAAATGTTTTTTTTTTTTTTCAATATTAAAATATTGACTAAAAATGTTAAACTAACACGTAAAAGAAACACTCTATACATTATGCGTACTCGAAGAAGCGTGACGTTGCCGTTCTTCGAGTACGCATAATGTAGAGTGTTTCTTTTACGTGTTAGTTTAACATTTTTAGTCAATATTTTAATATTGAAAAAAAAAAAAAACATTTTGTTTTCAAATGGTACTATTTTTTTTAGCATGTATGGATGCTATACTATTGCGGTTTAACGGGAACGCCCTCTGTTAGTTAACATACTGTATACACATACATATATACGAATTAGGTCAAAACCGAGAGGAAATGCTCTTTAATTCTCCTCTTGAAGACATCAAGCGAAGGGCTGTCGCGTAGAGAGTGTGGAAGAGAGTTCCAGAGCCGCAGTGCAGTAACTGAGAAGGAGCCATCATAGCGGCTAGAAGTGTGACGTGGAGTACGAAGGAGAACAGAAGTGGCAGTGCGACATGGTTCACCCCTCGGGATGAGGTACTCAAAGCGTTCATAATATTATGCACATTTATGTACAAAGGCGAACTTAATGCTCTAGGTACGCATTTTCTATCAGTCAGCATGCAGTCAGTCAAGTTGGTGAAGAGATTAGCATGAAAGTTGCATTGTTTAATCTGTTGAAAGAATTTGCTAACACACTTTTAGAAAGTGGTTGGGGGTTGTCTTGTCTATGAGATTCAAAAAGTGCAGTATCTCAGCGTAATTTGTATTTAAATGACTATTATTTTGATTTTTTCAGCATCTACCAGCCTGTTGATGATAAACATTTTTATAATTGAATAGATAGGCACACTATCTCACTATTCACGTAAAGACCGCTTTTTATTTTATCAGTTTGTATATTCATGATTCATGATCAATGCATACTCAAGAAACCATAAAGAAACAAATCAGGCAATCCCAATAAAATCACTGCAATAACAAAAGAAAAACACGCACCGCTGACGTCAATGGACGTCTGGCCACGTACCTTAAACACAGCAATGCCAATAATAAAATCGAACCAGATTGTTAAAAAATTGTGTCAATGTTGTTTCAATTCATCAAATCGAACTGTAATGGATATGTAAGCGATAGAGAATATAGGTCGAATGAATTAAACGTATCGAAGATTTACATTTAATTTTTTTTGTGAGGTAGTGTGGTCGGGTAGACGATTCTTTCCACCACCTAAACAGTCACACACAACAGCCTACAATTTAACTGGTAGAATTAACAAAACATGGAGAGTTTTCTGTCGTAAGGAAACAATCGCCCAGGCTTATACGACAGATTATGACCCATATTCCAAAACGTACTCCAACCCAACTCGAACTCCAACTCCAACATGAGCACGAAAACGTCAATGAAAGCTTGTCTTATTGACGTTTTCGTACCCGAGAGATGAGCAAACAAATGCAAAAACTTCAATTTATGACAAGCTCCGATGGAGTTGGAGTTCGAGTTGAGTTGTAGTTTACGTTTTGGAATATGGGCCTATGTATCCCCAGGGTTGTGGAATTTGTACCAAAGAGTCACCGCGGCCCTGGAACGCAAAGGGCATAAGGAGGAACACGGATAGGTTTTAGTCAGTAAGAGTCTGACACTCCCTTCCGCTCCGGAGCGGAAGGAGTCATTTGATGATTTCCCATTCATTAAAAAAATGTATCCACATTTTTAACAATGGACCCAAAAAATGAGGAGGAAAAAATGAGGAGTTTCCTTGCGTGATCGAATAAGGAATGATGATATCCGCAAGAGAACCAAGGTTACCGACATAGCCCGAAGGATCGCCAAATTGAAATGGCAGTGGGCAGGGCACATTGCTCGCAGAACAGATGGTCGATGGGGCCGAAAAGTTTTGGAGTGGCGACCGCGTACCGGAAGACGCAGCGTTGGAAGGCCTCCCACAAGGTGGACCGATGACCTGGTGAGGGTCGCGGGTAACCGATGGATGCGAGACGCACAGGACCGGTTGTTGTGGCGACACTTGGGGGAGGCCTATGTCCAGCAGCGGACGTCTTTCGGCTGATATGATGATGATGGTGATCATCTGTTCTGCGAGCAATGTGCCCTGCCCACTGCCACTTCAATTTGGCGATCCTTCGGGCTATGTCGGTAACCTTGGTTCTCTTGCGGATATCATCATTCCTGATTCGATCACCCAAGGAAACTCCGAGCATTGCCCTCTCCATTGCCCTTTGGGTGACTTTAAGCCTTCTGATGAGGCCCATTGTGAGCGACCAATTTTCGAGTCCATAGGTCATCACTGGCAACACGCACTGGTCATAGACTTTCGTCTTGAGACACTGTGGTATGTGAGACGAGAAGATACCGCGCAACTTCCCTTCCCTTCCTTCCCTTCCACCTTTTTACGGATGGGATCATCAAATGACTCCTGCCGCTCTGGGCGCAACCCTGGCAGCGACTCCGGAACCGTTCGTATGCGAGTCTGACAGACTCTGACCGGGTTCTTTTAAATTTCATAAACAGTAATCTAATGATGATGTAACCAAAAGTAGTTCTAAATAGAAAGTTGTTGAGTCAGAATATCACTTGGCAAAAAACACTATGGGAATCCCCAAGTGGAGTAAAATGGATGCGACTGTAGGTAAACTGATGCACACAGTTTATTTATATAGGGAAGGGAAGACACACAATTTGTACAGTGAGAATTACATAAATATAAATTTAAATTAAGTCCAAGGGTGGTTGTAAGAGACACAATTTTATCGTGAAAGGGAAAGTATATAATCTTGTTTATTTTATGATAACTCAACAGAGCATGCAAAAAGATACAAAGATAAGGATATCACGTCGGTAGATAAGACCATATTACTCGGTTATTCCCTTAAAAACATCACTAAGGTCAGTGTCACCTTTTGACGTAAAATTATCGCGACCATCTTTAGCATCAAAGAGCTAAAAATATAAATGGTTTCTCATCATCATCATCATCATCATATCAGCCGAAAGACATCCAGTGCTGGGACATAAGCCTGTGCGTCTCGCATCCATCGACTACCAGCGACCCTCACCAGGTCATCGGTCTCCCTTTTGGGAGGCCTTCCAACGCTGCGTTTTCCGGTACGCGGTCGCCACTCCAGAACTTTTCGGCCCCATCGACCATCTGTTCTACGAGTAACTGGTTTTCTTTATCGACGATATTGTGTTCATACTATGGAATTCATTAGTCTGCTAATCCTTCCTCAACCATACTAGCGTTGGCTTCCAGTCTTACCAGATGTAGCTGAGTACCAGTATTTAACATGGAGCGGCTGCCTATCTGACCTTCACGATTCAGTAACTGGGTAACACCGGTATCCCTTGGCAAGACTGGTGTCAGTTCCCTCTGTTTTCTAACATGTCCTTCATGACACACATCTCCACACAATCATGCTATTTTATTTGATCATCCTCTCCTTCTCCATCCACAATATTCATATTCATCAGTCTTTTCTCTTTTATAGTCACATGCATTTCATTCCTCTCTCCCCCATTATGCTTCTGGTGACCAAGAAGACCAGAAGACCAAGGGTGTGACAGTCAAACAGGCATCGAAAAAATAATAATATAAGACGTATCGATACTTTTGCAGGTCCCAGCTCATACCTATGAAATGGCAACTAGCCAGCGATGAACACCTGGGTCATGTCTAAATATAAATAGTCATTAGCACGAATGCAGTTACACGGTTACTAAAGTGTCATAATTGCATTGTGGTTTATGAAAATAACCTGCGGTTTCACGCGTTAAGTTTAGTTCGATACGACTTCAAAGCGGTTGGAATTTAAATGTTTACAAGGTTTTGGAAGATTGGTGAGGTTTTAATGTTTTATTTTATGTGGATTTATAGTACCTCTCGAAAACAAACCTAAGGCAAGTCGGACACCGTAGGCGCGGGTTTGCGGACGGCGAGCGTTGGGTGGCTCGCCGTCCGATCAAATAAGCCAGGCCCAGGTCGACGGCGCGTTGTGTTCCACGCACGCCTCAAACAGATGTCAACATAGTAGACGGGGTCTGTTAGGGCCCGAGCCTGCCAAGGTTGCGGATTATGTTCGAAAGAGTTACCGCGGCCCTGGAAAGCAAAGGGCACTACGAGGAACACGGATGGGTTTCAGTCAGTAAGAGTCTGACACTCCCTCCCGCTCCACCCAGAGTGGCAGGAGTCATTTGATGATTTCCCAACCAAAAAAAAAAAAAAGCAAGTCACTAGACGAAAAAAGAACGATTATTTATATATCTTGCGCCTAGACATGATTGGTCCACCTACACTTGCCCAAGGAGGAATGTAAGGGAGGCCTTTGTCCTGCAGTCGGACGAAACAGCCTGACAATAAAGAATAATATTAACATTTTGCTGCATTTGCCTCACAGGCACTAAGCATAGTAGGCATGACTAACTTAAACATGTCCTGCGTGATAGCATTACGGCCCACTCCCTGAGAGATTGCCTGTGTCCCAACAGTGGTGTTCGGCCAATTCATGAAATGGTTTACCACCTCAAACCTAACGTAGACGACAATGCATTGCAGCGGGGCTCCTATTTCTGTCAGGAACCTAACATGAAGGGGAAGGGAACATTCCATTCGAACCTTACCTATCCGATGGGATGCTTGGTCACGTCTAAAAATGGTCAATTCTACGATATGTAACGACATATCCGTAAGAGAGTACCGTTTGCAGAATGGGATTTTATCTGCGTAATTGAAGGTGCAAATGCAGATCACGACCGGCGACTTAACTACTAAGCGAGTAACAGCTGCATAGGAGGAATTTTAACTAAACGACTACTTCTACACTACTGTTAGCTTTTATTGTGTCTAGTCGAAAACCATTGCTTTTTCTAATCATAATACCGGTAATATATATGTATAATGGTATAGAAAATGTTATTGCACCTTCCAGTATAATGTAACAACTTTCTTTACAAGATTGTGTGCACATATTAATAAATAAACTTTATCTGTGTCTGGTTATTGATATTTATAAATAACTAGACACAGATACAGTACGTTCAAGGCTTGATAGCGATGTGATTGCGTCTTATTAATAGAGATAAAACTTATTGGAAAGAGAAAGTTATCAATGCGCGGATTTAATTTTTGCTAATAGATCTTTCATCAGAAATTTAAAGAAGCATTCGCAGGAAATTAGTAGGAAAATTCCTACTTTTGACATGTTTTTGACATTTGAACGCTTTTTAAGTTCGAGAATTGACCTTCTGGATGCTAGATTGAAGAGCGTTTACGCCGTACTACGGCTTTTCATACAAACTTTGAAGTCCTTATTTTTCGAAATTAATGAACTGATTTTATTGAATCTTATTATGCATACCCCATCCAACCAGGTCTAAAAAGTTAGTTGAGAACATTTTCGAAAAAGAGTTCAGGAGGAAAGATAGAGTGAATTTTCACATTCTAAAGAAAACTTAAAATCGCTCTCTCTCTCTCCCTCTAAACTGTGATGTGATGAACTCTCAACTAACTTTTTAGACCTGGTCGGATGGCGTATGCATACCAAGTTTCATTAAAATCGGTTCATTCATTTCGAAAAATAAGGACTTGAAATTTTGTATGAAATGCCGTACGGCGTAATGTCTATTCCATGCGACTAATAGATACCAATGCAGTCTGGGAAGTTTACACTAAAGCATATTTACATGTATACCAATTTGTGGTAGATACTGCAGTGCGATTCTGTAAACATGTCGAAATGAACACTAGGGCGGGGTGCACGACGGCTGAGTTGTCAAACCAGACAATTAAGATGGAATGACAGCTCACTTGTCGTTCACTCCGTCTAGGTGTACACCGTGAGATGTTGACAGAATCGACCGGCTGTAGTCTTTTCATAGGACTGCCTTCGATCAATATTCTTGATCGAAGGCCGCGGCCCTGGGAAACAAAGGACACCACGAGGAGCACGAATGGGTTTTAGTCAGTAAGAGTCTGACACTCCCTCTCGCTCCACCCAGAGCGGCAGGAGTCATTTGATGATTTCCCATCCATAAAAAAGAGGACTATCAATGTATATGACAGTTTTTGTATTGATTTGAATTTACGTTTAATTTTAGTGACTAATATTTATGTCGCAAAGCATAAGAGGTTTGACAGGAGCCTGGACTTGACATTTCAGTGTTGCCACCTCGTGCACGTCATTTCAGAAGAAACCCCATTCATAGCCATTTTTTTTTGCTCACTAGATATTATTCGGGAAAATTATTGCTTTCCCGGACTTTAATAGGGGTTAATCTGAGATGGGTAGGTAAAACTCGGATTAACGCTTCGTGGAAAAAAGATATGTCGTGCTTCATTGACTGCCTATTCTCAATAGATTAGGTACGTATGCAAATCCTCCTAACCTTGAATCAGTAATATTCTACTAAACCAATGGCCCTGAACTCTGAATTCGTTCGCATTACCAAACAATTGCAACCAATTCACTGTTTGATCTTGCTTGACATCTGATTGAGATGTCATATGACGTTGTAAACGAATGATCAATTTAAAAAAAAAACCAACTGCTAAAAACGACTTAGAAGTTCCAAACAAGTCGCTTTTAAAGCAGTCTGATGCAGTTTGTGGCCTCAGATCTGTGATTGAACTGCATCAGAGTATCAGACTGCTTGATAGGCGACTTGTTTGGAACTTTTTAGTCGTTTTTAGCAGTCGGGTTTTTTGACAGTAATTTTTTTATTTCCTAAATTTTTATGTTACATTTTTTTTTCATTTCCGGGCGCCATTTTGAAGATTTATGTAGCCTATGTCACTACCACAATTCTGACGAATTCAACGACACCTCATATATCCAAATCCGTCCAGCATTTTGGGCTGTAGGGTGAGCGAAAGAAATGGACATACATACATGAATACGCTTGAAAAACATTACCCACCTTCTGGCGGATAAAAGATGAATATCGACTTATATTTGCTAACATTTTATGCGCACTGTGCCTGTCTGGTGAATCGCGAGCTACGACCCTCTAGAGCTCACTAAGTGGGGGCCAGTGTCCCAAAAGTTGGCACATTGTAGACTGATTTTAAATTGCGTCACTTTATAATTCAACAAGTTTATCCAGAAAATAAATTTAAAAACAGGTATAAAGCTGCTAGTTCCGGACCAACCTAATTTCATTTTTAAAACAACAAATAATATAACTTTGCAACACCTGCTTTTCAACAATTAATTGCCTGTTGACAGAATAAAACTGTTTAAAATTACCAGGGCGCCATATAGTAAAGCGGGTTTAAAATTAGAAAATGATTAATCCGTGAACGTGATTCAAGAGGAAATTGGGTTGAGAACCCCATTATTTCGCGAAGAATTCTTATGTGGCACTGTTTCGTAAACATAAGATATTTTTGTTTATATTGTGTGATAAATTTATTGGTAGGAATTAGAGTGAAGCCGGGAATTTGTAAATGTAATGCAGTGACAAAATAAATGTGAGTATTTATTTGATTTTCTGGTGCACTATTTCAAATTGATGATTTGTTTCTTTATAAGATTTTTTGTTTATTTCTTGTGAAATTTTAATAAGGACTCGTGTTTATAATAGCTGTCAAATACCTATACATGTATTTTTTTTAAATAATAAAAAATAATAATTCCTTAGTTCGAGAAGATGAAAACCTACAAAAGTATAATAAGTACTTACACCAAGTTCTTTCTGATTTTCAAAGAAAGAAAAAAATCAAAGATTTTTATATTTATTTTCGCTAAAGAAGAAACGGAAAATATAGTTAATAGAAAACCACTCACCAAGTATGGCAGTCTTGAGTAACCGTTTCACCAATCTGGTAGAACTCGCCTCTATATCTGCAGAGTTTAATGGCAGGCAAAGGAGATGGCTCAGGTTCGATCCCCAGGCAAACCTGAGGGTAGTCAGGACAGCAATCGTCGTGACCTATCGTTCTGTTGCAGAACTGATCACAGTAACATTTGCTATCTGAAAAAAAAAACAAAAAGTTACCTACAGGAAAAAAAATAGCTTAGTGTTGAGACACTTAAAAGGTCCAATGAGGAAACTGCATAACATAATCTACCTTATTATAATTTATCTACAGCTGAGATTACCAAAAGCCGGATCCTTAAACTATGACGCGGATCTCGTTAAAGAAAAAGATACTGTGGGCTAAGCACGAAATTCTTGCGAAATCGTATCGATATGGTAAATAAATACCAGACAATTACGTACTCGCTACAGCGACATGTTATATTGGTAGCACGAACTCCAAAAAACGTCTTGCGACAACTCGAAGATACTATTTGAACGATGGTTAATTTAGGCCGAGAATCCAAGAGCGATTAGAATGGTTTAAAGTGAATGGTGCGTTCTGAAAATGAAGACAAAAAACCGATAACTCTGTTTTGATTCAATTAGAGCCTGAAAAATACTAAAGATAAAAAAAATATTAATATTATATAAATGTTAAAACAAGTTTATCATTTTTATAAATTCTTTTTTTCATATAAAATTAAAAATTTCAGTTTAATAGTGATGAAATTAATGATAAATTGTTCGATTTCGAACGGTGTAACACATGATATTTGACAGATTGCATTTCACGTTTGACGTTTTCCTGCAAATGACAAAAATATAAAACCGTTAGCACACTGATGCGAACGCGTGGAGCTGTGAAGTTCTTGCGCTCGCGAACTTAAAAATTGATAAAAGCGCTTGCAGCACTCACTCCTTAACTTTTCCAGGCCTTAGTAAGTACCTAATTCCTTTGGACATAGTAATGGTAGTTAGATGGAATACTGCCTATATTATTACTAACCAAAATTTCCCAAATAATCATTCACTTGACAGAAATAATAATTATACAAGTTATATTATTACACAAATACACTTCTGGACACATCTATTGGCCCACCTTAGAGTTTAGGTTTCGATGGCCCCTACCGAAATATTATTGCTAGATTGAACAAAAACTGTTGATGCAGTTTTAAACCTGATACATTTTACCATCTTTTTCGATCGTATTGTTTTAAATTTGAATTCAGAATACCATACGACATGGAGCTATGCCTAACAAGTCGGATATGCGCCTTGTTAAAGGCAATTGATTTTTGAATAAAAAACATGTTTTATCAAATAAAGGTTTAATTTAATAACGCGTGTTGCGTCCATGGGCATCTACCACAGCTCTCATACGATTAGGCATAGAGTTTATCAACCGCTCTATGAAATTTTGAGGGATCATCTCCCATTTCTCTTCTATGGCAGTTTTCAACTCCTGCATCGTCTGGGCAACTGGCTGACGAGCCCTAACACGTCTTTTTAGCTCGTCCCACATGTGCTCAATGGGGTTCATGTCTGGGCTTCTGGCTGGCCAGTCCATAACTGTGATGTTCACATCCCGAAGATATTCCCTGACGATGCCGGCCGCATGGGCTCTTGCATTATCATGCATAAAAAGGAAATTTGGGCCCACATAGTCCGCGTATGGTATCACGTGAGGTTCTAAGCACTCACGAATGTACCTTTCAGCATTTAATGTTGGCAGCCGTGGTCCTGTAACAACCTCAAGTTGAGTTTTGCCGCTCGCGGATATACCGCCCCAGACAGTCCATGAGCCACCGCCATAAGCAACCCTCTCTTCAAAGCAGCATTGTGCGAAACGCTCTCCCTTACGTCGGTAGACCTTCTTCCTTCCATCATTGCCATGTAACACAATTTTAGACTCATCAGAAAAGAGTACACGGCTCCAATCTTGCTGTGTCCAATTTAAATGACTGCGTGCGAAATGAAGGCGCGCTGTTCGGTGGGCTCGCGTTAGTTTGGGCCCATTAGCTGGCTTGTGTGGTACCATATCGCGTTCTTTTAACCTTCTCCGAATAGTTCGAGCGCTCACAGATACTCCGTGGAAGTCGCGAAGTTGGTTTTGTATCTCAATGGAGATAAGGTGTCGATTTCTCAAGCTGGTCGTCACGATGAATCGATCCTGCCTTTCAGTTGTGACCCGAGATCGTGGCCTTCCTTGGCGACGAACAAAGCCGCCAGTCTCTAGGTACCTCCGATAAACATTTCGGACCGCAGATCGACTTAAATTAAGTTGAGCACTCACGTTTCTTTGGCTGTGTCCGGCCTGAATAAGTGCCACAGCTTGGGCGGCGACTTCAGGTGAAGTATCCATAGATTATTGATAGAACCTCACCTTAATGTTAAGAATAAGTAATGTTTGTTGCAAAACCAAAGATATCAATCACTTTTTCAAGAATTAAATCCAAGTAAACCAATAAAACCAAGTTTTCTTAGTATTCGATTGTTTGATATCAACAAACAGGTTCCAAATTGTCTTTTATTTCTTTAAATTCTGTGTTCGAAATTCAAAAAAAGACTATTGAATGAAATTGTGAATGTGCCAGGTTCAAAACTGCATAAAAACTTTTTGCTCGACCTAATATAAAATTTTAGCTAGGACCAAACGAAACTGAAAATACAAGGTGGGCCAATAGATGTGTCCAGAAGTGTATATACTTTGCAATGATTTCTTCCTAATTTGGAGGATTTGGTTACTTTTGAAATTTTTAGTAGCGCCATTTGTAAATGGTGGTGGTGACGTTGCGTCTCGGTGTATGTTTACCCTAATAAGGCGTAACGTCTGTTGTTGTTTGTTGTCATTTCAAATAATAATTGTAATTCACCAGCTTATACAAGAAAACTGTGTGCTGTACGGTACCAAGATGTTATAATTAACAAAGTCAACAAGAACAAGCTTTAGTCAAACCGTCCTTAAGGTGAAGTTCATAGAAAAGTAAGCATTTTTATAAAATTTTGTAATCTACACTTTTATTGCTCATACTCATGCAGCAATGCCAAATGCGCCTGTTATGCTGGTTCCTATGGAGTATGAGGTGAGCCTATTGCCGTACACAGCACACAGAATGAGACTTCATGTAGGGCTGTTACTGAGAAAGACCAATAACACTTTGCACGACCAATTCTTTTTCATGTTTCACAATCTTTGATTTTTGTTATAACTACTTCTTTTATCAACAGGAGATGAAAAGTAGATTATTTCAGATTCTAGCCAAGAGCCTTTGCCGGCACCACATTGCAACAATATAATCCAGCATTGCGACCAAGAGCAGGCAAACCATTCCAATCACTTACACGAGCGTCTACTAGTCTGTGACTGAGTTTCTTCAAAGACCACGACAACAGGGCATTCAACGAAGCGATTGGGGGAATCTTTTGTAACTTCTGATGATTCAAAAGTGCTAATTTCAAGCTGCTAAGATGTCAACCATGTTTGGAATATCTGCTGTTCCTGCCATTTCAGGTGTTTGGAGCACGGTCTATAAGCCATAGCTCATAGGTGCTCCAAACATGTTTGATATCTAACAGCTTTACCAATTCAATAAGATCCGTGTAGGTACCTCTATTTAGGACACATGAAATATAAAGTTTTGTTTAAATGTAAATCGATATTTTATTTCATCAATGCATTATGCTTATAATATACATAGTGAATGGTAATTTCTAATTGCAAAAGATTTTTTAGAATTTTATCTGGCATGAGCTTAATCAGCACACCAAGTTCCTACTACTGCTAGGCTACAGGCTTTCTCTGTGAGGGCGAGTCGGCCACAATCCATCACGCGGACCCAGTGAGGGTTAGCTGGATTTCACATGTCTTCGATTTTTTTCTTCTAGGATATAACAGTGTCCTCACGACGCGACGTCCTTAGCTGCTTTGAGATTAGCAATGATAAAATAAATAACACCAAGCATTTGGGTTTGGAACATCGACCTATGTCAAATCACGGGGCCGTTTACTGGATTTATTATTTACAACAAGTACTCGTCATTCTCCACTGTTTTGCTGACGAGGCTAGCCCAAAAAAAAAATGTTTGTTTTCCGTGATAAAAAAACAACATTAGTGTAGCTTTTTAGCAGAAAAAGAATTATCATAATCAGACCCTTCGATCGCCTTTAATAGTGATCGAAGATCGGACCTGACTTCCAGAGACTACCTTTACAAAGGAACTTAAAAACAAACAATTTTACCTTCTAATTTCTGTTTATTCAGGTTTTCTTAATGTATTACATTAATAGTCGGATCCAAAATAGAAATTGATTTAACAAACAAGCCTTTCATTTATTACAAAAGGTAGCGGTACGCAAGCCTTGCATGCGGGATGATTTGATCTAGGATTTGATAAACTATTTTCGAAGGAGTCTCTCACAGTGCGCTAGCAGTACGGTGTAGGTACCGACAGTAGATAAGACGCCGGTTACGATGGCAGGTCTTTTCAATAAACCAATCGTCACGCTGCGAAGGTGTTCTATTTCATATTCGTCCTGCTTTTCTCCCTTGGTAAGCACGGGTCTCTAGCCATCATCGATAGACTTGTAGAATGCGGCTTATTGTATAGTTCTTGCCATTTGAATAGGTGCTGCAACCATTTTCACAAACCTGCTGAAGAAGATGTTGTAGGTACCTACATTAAGAAATGTTAAATCTTATATTGTCGAGAATAAGGTAGTAGTAGCTACGGTTGCCTAGTACCTACATCATTTGCTCACTGAGGTTTGTTGCAAGTTCTATTACATTCCAATTTTGCGTTGGTATGGACCCGTTGAAACAAACTACATACGAGTACAAACACGTTAGGTACCTATAGCAGGATCAGTGGGTCGTCTTAGGGGCAGTATTTGTAACACCTATCACGATGCTGCGTGGTTATAACATAAATTAGTTTGAGCACCAAAAAACAACGCGGAGTTGCGGCGAATTACGCACAGAAACGAACTTCACCAAGGCGCGCGGGTGGCGCAGGGAGCTGTAGTGTGATTTGCATGAATAACACTTATAAAAATGTTTTTTGATGAGAAACTATTACGTGTGTTTACCAAGAAAATGGAAATGTTTCCTACCTCGTTTCACATCTTCTCCTAGCCTCTTTATGTATCCAGGAGACCGGATGATAAATAGGCAGCATGCCTTCCTCTTGTTTTCATGAATAAATTGCATTTTCTTGCATTACTTCCAAAATAAATACGGAATATTTTTTGACGTAAACTGTCTCACCAAGAAAATGTCAGTGAGATTTTTTTTTACGTGACAGCGTCCCAGCTAGCGAGAAAGTCGAAACGACACGATTCGTGCTACCGATTGCTATCGATTTCCATACATTTGGTTCATTTACGTAACGTTAATGCGTAAAAACTATACGAAGGTGGATGTCAATGTTTCGTGCTACCGATTAGTTAGTTCCAAATACGCACACACGGCGCTGATCAATTTTGCATACAAAATTTGTCGAAGGCGATACGTTTACGCTGTCGATGCAATTACGCAGAAATTCGTGCTTAGCCCTCTGTTGTCTAAATTATATACGTCATACTTGAGAACAAATTAAGTCTGTTCCCTTTTTTCCACATAAGTCTTCCAAACTCTGTCTCTCGGGCTTCCAGAGAAAGACGAAAGACTTGCACTAGTGACGTAAGCCTCCGCCAAGCATCGCCTCATCACTCCGTCTTATACTTCTCCAATACAGTGGATTTCACCAGGTACGAAATCTAATTTAGAACGTACCTAGAATTCTATGTGAGCAGCCATCCTCTCTATTCATGCAGCATTGTCTATCAATGCCACAGTACGGGCCGGGGGGTAGGTCGGGTCCGGAATATGCTAGAACTAAGCCAACTGCTCCGCAAACCAGCAAAACGATTCGGTCCAATCTGTAACAAAGTTAACGGAAATTAATATGACTGAGTAGAATAAAATTAGAATGCATCAGGACAGATATGGTACGTAGTAGGACGGGCGTCGTCATCGAGGAAGGCCTAGGAAACGCTGGCGTGACGACTTAGAGGCGTCTACGGATTGGTTAGAGAAGGCAACAAATCAGGAAGAGTGGAAGGCTATGGGGAGACCTATGCCCAGCATTGGGATAATTTAGGTTGATAAAAAAAATACTGGCTCTCTGCCACCGGGAACGGCGAGTAGGACATCCGAATGAAAGAAAAGGAACGAAGGTTAATGTCCTGATACAGACAAAAAAAAAACAAAAAACCCTCAAGACCTCAATAATCGTAAAAACTAAAACTAAAAAGTCCTAGAACCGTAAAGTATGGAACACCAAACCCATTGGCAACGTTATCTGAAACATTTGTAAGAAATGGGTCGTCGTACTCATAAGAGTTCATTGAGTAGGTACTTAAATATTTGCAGAAGCGACACTTTGTAAAAGTAAAACAAACTATAAAATAAATTCAAATGAAGTTGATGATAGACAAAAGACATTTGGAATAGTAGAAAGATTACGGAAATAGAAGACGCCTATTTATTTTAAGAATTGAGATCTGTGTGGGTGGTATTTTTTATTTTATCTCCAGCTTTTTTTGTACTGTGTATTCGTTCCTATCTCAGTGGGTTTTCACCTCATTAACAAGAGATCATCCCAACCAGAGTTACTTTTCTACGCATTCAGCATCATTTCAATATTCATCCCCTGTCTAAATGTTCATCTTCCACTATCAATCGTTCATTCTTTTGTTCTGCCCCTTGTTAACATTCGAAAACGAAACTATCTGCTCTTAAATATAAATTTCAATCATCATGTTTCTGCTGTCTTTATTTTAGGAGGGGGGAGGGGAGGACAAAACTCGCATCGCAGTTAAAAACTGTCAAAAACACCATTCAAATTCCCTACATTTTGTCATTGATTTTCGAGTTGAACTTGGACGTAATTCATGTTCGAGAAACCCATCCCGTGCACCGTGATATTATCTATCTCGGACTCCTATATTAATACCTCTACTTTCTTTGGCTAAAGCTTATAAATTATCTTGTAGGTAAATATTAAAGTAAACTTTCGCTTTATCGCTTCTACATTTTAGTTTTCGTTCTTTGGCTTTCAGTCTTTACGACTTATAAATTGCTTCTATTGTTGAGTTAATGTTTTCGTTTTGTTTTTGTTAGTAAAACCATTAAACCTCCTTCGATGGTTTATGACTGCTCTAGAGTAACAACCAGCTTCATCTGTTTATGTTTTCTGACAAAGTGAATGTAGTACTTTGTCAAGTTTAACAGATTCATTTTCATGGGCATCTTTATGTGTTTTCTTCGTGTCTTAGTTCTTAGATCTCGTTTAGAACAAGATAGCCCAGAGGGCTTAGTGCGACTTTTTTAACGTACTCGATCGCGTTAACGTAAACTTTCGCTTATGTCAAATTGTATAGAAAACAAACAGGTTGTCCGTGAGTGTCGCACTAAGCCCACAGATGTCTGTTCACTTTTACTTTGAAAACTGACGAGTTATAGGGACGGTGGTAGGGAACATCAACGCTGAGGATGACGCAAAGAGTTTGATATGACTGTGTGTATAATAGGGATGATTCTTGGTTCATATTATGATAAGAATCATATTATTTATTCTATTAAGTCAGTATCAAGAATCATATTACTATATTCTATTTAGTCAGTCAGTTAGATTATCGAAAAATAATGGACACGTTTTTTTTTACTTTATCAAATCAATAAAAAAGACGAAGATAAATCGCATCTAAGGTCACAAGACCCCACTTCTGTGGGGGCTTATGACGTCACGTGTGTTTAAAAAGTGTACTTGGGTACATGTGACATCTGACATCACACAAGTTTTCAACGCTCTGTACCTATCGTTTTCATTTTTTGTTTACGTGAAATAATAAAAAATATGTGTCTAATATTTTTTGGAAATCTATCTGACGGACTAATTACATTTTTTTTTAACATCTACCCTATTTATGTGTCAGATCATCAAAACCGCTTCAGCGGAGAGTCTACTCCGTATGGTCGTTGGTGCTAGTTAGTATAATATACTCTGTGGCAGGTAATAGTATATGTATCGTCCAAGTGCGGTTTCGGTACCCCGCAGTCATCACTCATCATATTTATCAGCCGAAAGACGTCCACTGCTGGTCATAGGCCTCCCGCAAATGGGGGCGGGGTTTGCCATAATCGCCACGCTTGGCGATCGCAGTGTAGCTGTAGCAATGTACCTACAGAGAATGCTGCTGCCCATTCTCTGGTGAGTTCCTTAGTCGCCTCTTACGACACCTACGGGAAGTGATGGGACGGTGCTATTCTTTTACGTCAGAAACCATACGGAACATCAACCCCGCAGTGTTCTACTATTAATATTGAATAGAACTACGCTTTGGTATTACCTATTCTCATATTTATTTTGCTTCGATCTCACCAGATTGAAAAAGTTGGCCTATTAATGAACGAGCGAGTCTATTCCATGCGTTTACTCTTGCTTTAAAAAAACACCCATGTTTTGTTTATGTGGCTGGTTAGTGGTTACCACCTAAAGATGAAAACATCCTATGAAAAGATAAAAATATTTTTACTGGCGCAAGAACACCGAATAAGTATTTAAGAGGGCGCCGACCAAACGTCGACCGCGCAGTGGCGCCCTCATCGTTTGTTTGGTTATTTCTTTTATTTTAGAATGAAAATGCAGAAAATATGACATTTAAGTTGTGCTCCACAAGATTATACGTTAATATTATTATAAACGGTAGTTTTAAATTGTTCAGTTTTATTATAATCACTAAAACGGATAAAAGTGGCCACTATTTTCCGTTTTAGTGATTATAATAAAACTGAACAATTTAAAACTACCGTTTATAATAATATTAACGTATAATCTTGTGGAGCACAACTTAAATGTCATATTTTCTGCATTTTCATTCTAAAATAAAAGAAATAACCAAACAAACGATGAGAGCGCCACTGCGCGGTCGACGTTTGGTCGGCGCCCTCTTAAGTAACATTATGATTATGATTTTAATATATTATTATTCTTTAATATGGTGGTCTGTATCATGGAACTTTATGAGTACAATTTATTTTTAAGTGTACACTTTAAAATTTCAACGTAAAAATCAAAACACAGTAAGTAACGCCTTATAATTAGTAATTTAGAGCGCAAGAGTTAGAGACACTTAGAGATTTTCCATAAGTTTTCTTGATAATATAATTGAACGAAACCTTATTTTATCTAATAACATAAGCATCAATTGGTTGAAGAGTCTTACCCACATAATATAGTAGTAATTTAAGTACAATTGACCGTATCTTTGCTAGTACCTATTTACACGTGTTCATATGTCGTAGTTATTTACTTGACTTTTAAAGCTAGGCCGACTTAACAGGCACTTATTGTCATTATTATTCATGAAAATAATATCATATTATTATGCTGATTGTACTAATCATCAGCCTATGATGACCCCACTGCTGGGATAAAGGCCTATTTTTAGAGAGGGATTGGGCCATATTTCTGCAAGCAGGCCCCCTTTTTATGGATGGGATATCAACGAATGACTACTTCCACTCTGGGTGGAATGGGAGTGTCAGACTCTTAATGACTAAAACCCATCCATGCTCCTCCTAGTGCCCTTTGCTTTCCAGGGCCGCGGTGACTCTTTCGAACAAAATCCGCAACCCTGGTAGGTTCTGGCCCTGACGGGCCCTGTTTACTATGCTGACATCTCTGAGGTGCGCGTGGAACACAACGCGCCGTCGACTCGGGTCTGACTTTGATCGGACGGCGAGCCACCCAGCGCTCGCTGTCCGCAGGGCCGCCTACAGTAGGTACGCGGGCCCACTGCGGGTTGTCTTAGTGGATGTCCATGCCTCTGAATGTTTGGTTCTAGGACATGTCGGTTTCCGCACGATATTATTATCTATTCAACAAAGGTAAACTGTATTCCTCTAAGCTGTGGGCTATGGGGTTACGTACCATTTAGTAAGATGACGTATTTAAATTAACACAAACCAACTCAGAATAATTTGACGCCGTCACTTCGTGACGTCTTAGTGTTGAAGTGATATTTTTTATATAAATTCCCTGATAAAAACCTTTTTGTAAACAATCTAAGTGTTAGTAGCTTTTGCTTGAGTCTTCGCACACACGTGTTAGTCGAAATGACATAAAACGTATCATATGTCTTTCATCACGGTGCAATCTATCTCTAAGTACCTATAGGTACCAAAAATCGCATATCAAAATTGGATCAGCTGTTTAGGTGTAAACACGTAACAAACAGAGAGACAGCAAAACAGATTTACTATCGCAGTTATTATTTTAGTAAGGATTTGCTTTCTTTAGTTTTAACAGGTCCCAATTACTTAAAATCACAAACTATAATAAGCCTGTCCCATATTTTAAACAGGCAACAATAAAAATTGCGTCAGTCCATACGTTGTAAAAAACATAAAAATACAAGATGGCCGTGAGAATTGGTTCAATTTACTTCTTTATTTTAGTACAATTGGCGGCATAAGTCACACATGTCATAGTAATGTGACCTTTTATTACTTTAGCATTGGGTTCAAATTTATTTTAAACGTGTCACATGTATTTTTGTCTGTTTGATGTTATATATTTTGACAGTCTGGGAAACTTCGAAAGGGAACAGATGCTGAAATTTTTTATGAAAAAAAATGTAGTTTGGGAATTGATAATTGCAGCATCATCACGTAACTGGATTGATTAGTTTCATATTTAATTTTAGAAGTGAAAAAATAAATAATTGAATTTCTTAAAAAAAAACAATTGAACTAATGTGAAACGTAAAACAAACTCATCTCAACGTTTGAAACTACAAAAGTTATAAAACAACAATACAACATCTCGTGCTAAAATCCATCAATAACTGTCAAGCAGTTTCATAGTGATTGACAAACAAACAGTGATTTATGGTGCCGGTGGGACTTCTCTTAAAGCTTACTAACACATACTTGGATATAATATGTTTTCTTATTTATTCTGCCCTTGTCCAAAATCCCTAACAAAGACTTAACAAACAGAAAATAAATCATTTAGCCACTTACTGTCGATTCCCATACAAAATTTACGATAGGTACGATACGGAACCTCAACAACTTTATTTGTGCGGCCACAATTGTCCGGTACCCAAACAAATGGTTTGAAAAGGTATTAGAATGAAGTGCTGTGTGTAAGTTTGTATTTCGGTTGTCTCGAGTTTCTATGTACCTACATAATATGAAGGGATAAAGGTCTTTTGTTTGATATGTCGTCTGACTGTTTTAGAATGGATGTGTGGCACATGGCAGCTTACTGACCCATACTAGAGGCCGTTTAAGTATTCAACATATCAGCCGATAAACTTCCACTGTTGGACATAGCGGCCGGGCGTAAATAGCACCATCCCATCACTTCCCGTGGGTGTCGTAAGAGGCGACTAAGGGACTCACCAGAGAATTGGCAGCAGCATTCTCTGTAGGTACATTGATACAGCTACCTACACCGCGATCGCCAACCCACCTGCCAAGCGTTGCGATTATGGCAAACCCCCCAATTTGTGGGGAGGCCTATGTCCAGCAGTGGACGTCTTTCGGCTGTTATGATGATGAGGCTTAGGTGAAATGAAAGTTACAGAAATGACGCAACCAATTTGCCTAACCCTTTGCCTACGATATTTGGGCCGGTTGCAGTCTAACGGGATGCAGCTGAGTACCAGTATAATACTTGGAATGACTGCTTATCTGACTTCCACAATTCAATAACTGCGTAACACGGTAACTTTTAGCAAGCTGTTGTCAGATTTGGCAGGCCTTTGACTATCTGTAACGACTGTCAAAGTTCTACAAATGACAGCCGGGCCCAACAGCTAAACGTGCTTTCCGAGGCACGGATGAGGACGAGTCTCGGTAAGTAATGGATGGTCACCCATCCATAGACCGACCTCAGCAAGCGCTGCTTAACCTCGAAGATTGAACCATGCGACTGTTATTATTAAGCCACGATCTCTTCCGTCTGCTATTTATATTATAAATACGTAAAGCCTTTTTGGTCATGGCCTATGACGCAACCTTACTTGCTAACCATTTATCATAGAGCTGTCAATATCTCGTCCTAACACCGTATACCTACCGAAACTATCCGGTTTAAGGATATTTTAAAAATAGAACGACGCGCGACTTTGTTTTTTTTCCTTCTCACAGGCT
Source organism: Melanchra persicariae (assembly GCA_947386135.1). NCBI lineage: Eukaryota > Metazoa > Arthropoda > Insecta > Lepidoptera > Noctuidae > Melanchra > Melanchra persicariae. The sequence continues at coordinate 14,684,859 of OX376645.1, read as the reverse complement.
TGACGTATCTAGATATGAAACTAGACGTAAGTTAAGGCCGAGATTAGAATCGTTCGGGTCTAAAAGTGCCTCATTGATTCGAGTGACGACTGGTAGGCAGGTACTAACGTAAGTGAAATATCCGATAGACCGTTTTTCAACCTGTTATGGTAGACATGTACTAGCTTTTGCCAGCGACTAAGCACGCTTAAAGGTCGGAAATTATCCCATTGGAAAATATCATTTATACCTGTATCCTAATCCGAAAAACGGAAGAAGATATACGCTCTAGAATGGTGGTGCTGGAACAGGATGCTCGGAGTATTATGGAGTTCCGCACAGAGGCATTCACAATCGAAGAATTAGCCATCAAACGGCGCTGATCGGCACGGTGACTCCATCTAATGCCTTGTTCTGCAAGGTAGAGTCGAAGGATCCATCTCCAATGCGATGGACCGACCAAATCAAGTCTACAGGGTGAAATTGAATTCATGGGCATCCTTTTAAGGGGTCATTGTACTCATCATTATGAACTACTTTTACTATGGGACTAAACCTAAAATTGCGAAAAAAAATCAGCTGTTCTTTGCATTGATGTTCACATAACTCGTCAAAATGTAGGGAAGAGCTGAATTTTTTCCCCGGTTACAGGTTTGGTCCTATAGTAAAAGTTGTTCATAATGATGATTACAATGACCCCTTAAAAGGATGCCCATAAATTCAATTTCATCCTGTATAGTAGACGGCCCATTGCATGAGTGTGCCAGAATGGCTGCTAGCAGGCAAAAATTGCGAGAAATTGTGAAGAAGATCACAACTGTCCGGAACACTTCATGACGACCACCACAGCTCTGGCAAAAGTGTAGCGACTGCAAAGAGATCCGAATCCAGGACAAACATCCAAATATGTAGCCATACACACAACAATCATTTGCAGGGCAGTTTATGAGGACAAAAAATCAAGGAGTCAGAATTTATTAGCTGTACCGCTCATGGTTCAAAATTGCATGTCACTACTTTGTGGCATAGCTCCGATATACCTACATATCCTATCTATATCAAGGTGTATGATAGTCCACTCTGCAGTGTCACTTGAAGAGCCTGTCGACAAAATATTTCATAGACCGCTCATTGGAATGCACAAACAAATGATAAAGAACAGCGGATGGTGCCATCGATCAGGGAACGTCATACCTGATTAAAATAATGTAATAAGGAGCTAATACAGTTTTTATCTAAAGTAAAACAAATGCACTGATAATTGATTTTTAGATTAGATAGGTTATTTATAAAGTGCACACATGTTAGATAATATTCTAATTTGGCTTCGTTTACGTTATTAAATCTGGTCAGTGGTCATACACGCACGACCTGCACAATGACGACAGGAGATCTGTGCCCAAGCTAGTTGCTGTAACATTGTTGTCGTTAGTGGTAACATGATTGCTGCCAATCCTGTAAAAATGAAATCCGTTAGATGAGAGAAGCAAAGGACCGAAAGATGTCTAGCAGAGGACGTCATTCTTCAGAAATCATGATGATGGTGAGGAAATATTCTTATTGATCATGCTGAACTGTGAAACGACTACACACAAGCATAAGCATCGATACCTGAAGTATCAGTTAACTTAAGGGACATTTACCCAAAATGCTAAAATGAACCTTACAGCGACACTTCAAGTAATATTTACCAAAAATTCTAAAGTGTCACTTACGTTAATTGATAATTCTGGTATCGTCAGCCTATAAGGACAAAGGCTCTCTTTAAACGCGTATCCCGAGCGGGTTGTAGATGTCACCATGTCTTTAAATATTTGGTTCTAGGCCATAGCAATTAGACCTGACTGCACTTGTAACCTAAATAGGTCTAAATCTCAGTTGCGATAGGAATGGCAAAAACGGTCCGCATTTGATAACGTGCATAATGGCGGAATATCTCTGTAGTGACATGAATCATCGGCACACATGTTTGGGTCGAAGTTAGGACCCTGACTACAAATTGTAAGATAACACTATCCTCCTAATTGTACAACGATAGTTAACTACTTACATCGACTCAAATAGGTGCATATAGAGATCATTGCAAATTCAAATGCGATCACGAAACAGAGCCGTGCCCAGCCACTGCAACTATTAAAAGACACAATTAACTATAGCGACCTAAAAAACACGCTGTCAATGAAGATTTCCAGTCAAACGAGTCAACTGTCTTTACAACCTGCAACGAAAATCAGGAAAAAACAGCAGAGCAGTAGGTCTTCAAAGTTAGAGTGAACAGGCTCCTTCTGGGTAAGCTCGCTCAATCGTAGACTTTGTCTCTGTCATCTCTGACATTGACTAGAGTCAAGAGCAAACCCATCACTAATAAAAAAAAACTCCTGAAAGCGCCGAGTCAATGAAGCTCGACGAGTCCCGGAGAACTGATTCAACTGTCTTGGATTCCGCAACAAAATTAATCAGAAAATAACAGCGGAGGCGTAAGAAAAAAATGTAAATATAATTTCCACTTCCCTCCTCAAACAGGAGACAGAAAAGATTAGAATAATAGGCCCAAAAGTGACGTTTGCAACTGGCATAAGTTCAGGGCCTCAAGTCTGCTATTACAATAGTGTCAGAATGGTCTATCATTGATTTCATAATTGTTGATTTTGACAAGTTTAGTAATCTACTAATATGAAAGCGTCATTATGACTTTCCAATGGTCAACCACTGACACTCCATTGAAAGAAATGGCATAGAATGGTAATCTCGTACAAAATGACAAATGAATGACAGACGTATGCGGTAATCTGCTTAAATTTTGACAGTTCCTTCGATCAGTGACCTACCACTAGAACGTTATTGTGCAGTTATTGCTTTTCAAAGACATTGAATATTTAGAACCACGATTCTATTACAAGACCATTGACCGACCAATGATCGACCATTATGAATTTAGCAGATTATGAACTTATAGCAAAATGACAATGGGATTGTGTTGGAATGATGATTTTTTAAAGAACAGCAGACTTGGGGCCCTGGTGGTAAGCACCATATATTGCATTAGGGATTAGGCAGTCCCAGATTTCAGCAGATAGGTTTTTTACTATTGATAAGCTTGGCTTTGACGACAATCTCACCTGATGGAAAAAGAAAATGTAATTAGATATTTATCTAAAAAAAATCCTTTGAAAAACTTTTTGATCATTTTTTCATAGAAGACATCTCTCTTTATTTTTTTCATCTCTCATTATTGCCTCATTAAATATTTATTAATTGCAATAGTAGCAGTACATAACTAGCGATACGAGGTGAGGCGGGCGGAGCGAAAACCAACACATGACAAATGTCTCCGTCAAATTTTGCGGCACATGCAACCTAAAAGCAGTTCAGGGTCAAAATGTCCAATTCTCAAAATGTCCATTCTCAAAACGTCCAATTCTCAAAATGTCCAATTCCCAAAATGTCCAACTCCCAAAATGTCCAACTCCCAAAATGTCCAATCTTTGAACCAAACCTCAAAGCACTTTAAAGTTGCCTAAAAGAAATCAGGATGCAAGAGCGAGCGAAGCAAGCTTGGGACTTTGAGCACCCCGACTCGATTATTTGTGTTTTGAAGTAAGGTTCAAAGATTGTACATTTTGGGAGTTGGACATTTTGAGAATTGGACATTTTGGGATTTGGAAATTTTCACACAGTTGGACATTTTGAGAATTGAACATTTTGACCCTGAACGCTAAAAGCCCGACTGTGTCCGGCTTTATCCGGACGCCTGGCAACGCTAAATGCGAAACTATTGCCATCAAGAAAACACTAAACCAGAATTGGAAAGCTACTAAGATTATCACAAAATTAATTGGCTTTTAAAATTGGATTTTAGGACAAACATATCAAGAAAGTTATACCTACCGTTTCAAATAACATTCGAATTTTCCAGGAATCAATCCGACCTAAATAACTGATTGATTCTAGGAATAACTAATCTAGGAATAGGTAATCGCATCTGCTATTTCCTACATATATTGTATTTACATTCCACTCTAAGATTATATGTATAATGTAGAAACCCATTTACATTGAAAGGATGATATTCTGTTTACTTTTGCTTGTGTATCGTTATGTTCCTTATAAAACGTGTAACGTGTAACAGAACAAACGGAATATCTGAAAAGGGTTCATTAGGGTACTCGATCTTTTGATCAATTTTTACTAATGGGAATGGGACCAACACCGAAATCACGAAAAAAGAGAACCTGCAAATTGGTTTATTTGTTATTAATGTTTTTAACCGACTTCCAAAAAAGGAGGAGGTTCTCAATTCGATTGTATTTTTTTAGTATTTGTTACCTCATATCTCCGTCATTTATGAACCGATTTGAAAAATTCTTATTTTTTGTGAACGGATATACTTCTCGCTTGGTCCCATTTAAATTTTATCATGTTTATTCTGTTACACGTTGTACTCGTATTTTTAAAAGGTTGGTCTGTAATAGGGAGTAGGTAATGAAAAGCAAAAGAACAAGAGAGTGTTGATCCTTATAAATATTATATGTTGCGGCCAATTAGCTTAATTATCCGTTTAATTGGTGGCCTAGCCTTTTCATTTAAATGCGCCGATTTTTCAGCAACCTAAGTGTCATCTTTTGTTCAAATATCGTTTAATGGCTTGCCAAGTGACATTACACTTATTTATGAGACACTGATAAAACGGTGCAGTTCAATGAAAAGGCTAGGCTTTTAATGAAACGACTGATTATAAAAACAACTAAGTATGTATCCATTATTTTTTTTAAAATACGTTGCGTTTCACTAGGTATTTCTCCTGTAACGTGGGTGTGTTTACAAACATATAACGTACACAAACAGCCAGACCCGGAACAACTATCTATAGGTCTTACAAATATTTGTTCCGTGCGGGAATCAAACCCGCGACAAACAGCACAGAAATCAATCGCTAATACTGCGCCAATCTGTGTTTTTGAAAGCTACAACCCCCAGGTTGTAGCTTTCAGAAAACACATAATATACAAGGTTATTTGTAAAACACCAACAACCTTTCAGTGGGTGAAAGTACCCAAGGCTATTAAAGCGAGAAGGAAGGATGGAGCTATATATATAGCTCCATCCCTCCTTCTCGCTCGAACTACTCACGCTTTAACACGCCATGGTAGGGCCCCTGGCAGTATTACAGGACTGGTCGTGGTGATACCTGGGCCAGCCTACCGATGTCTAAAAGTAGACGTCGACTGGCTAAGCTGGACTCTGTAACCAGCTTGCTAACCCATCGTTAAATGGCTGGGATCAATTTAAAAATCACAATTTTAACCAGATTTTCGTCGCCATAACCATTGAGTTAAAACCGTTTCAGAACTTACATCCAACCCAACCCACACGCAGTTCAATAAATCAAACTAAAAGCATTAAACTAGTACTAATAATAATGCATCATTATTAAGAGCCGCCTAGCCGTATCGAGCACTCAGACAGTCTAAATTAAACTTTATTGCACTTATTTACAGTGAGCATTGCATTGTAATCGATTTGCATGGGTCACCGTGATCGATTTGGGTGATTAGAATTGATACGAACTGTGATTGAGGATGCAATGTGGTGGTGTGTCGAGATGTGGTGTTCGTTTAGAGCTTGAGAGAAGAAAACTTTTCCTTGTCATAGGCATGTCTTTGAATACAATCTCACCTGACGGAAAGCGGTGATGTGGTCGATAATGAAGCACGCTTGCATAGAAGGTAACTTATACAGGGTTATTTATAAAATACCAACAACCTTTCAGTGGGTGAAAGTACTCATGGCTATTAACAACTTTTACTATGGGACTAACTCTGAAATCATCATCATCATCATATCAGCCGAAAGACGTCCACTGCTGGACATAGACCTCCCCCAAGTGTCGCCACAACAACCGGTCCTGTGCGTCTCGCATCCATCGGTTACCCGCGACCCTCACCAGATCATCGGTCCACCTTGTGGGAGGCCTTCCAACGCTGCGTCTTCCGGTACGCAGTCGCCACTCCAAAACTTTTCGGCCCCATCGACCATCTGTTCTGCGAGCAATGTGCCCTACCCACTGCCACTTCAATTTGGCGATCCTTCGGGCTATGTCGGTAACCTTGGTTCTCTTGCGGATATCATCATTCCTGATTCGATCACGCAAGGAAACTCCGAGCATTGCCCTCTCCATTGCCCTTTGGATGACTTTAAGCCTTCTGATGAGGCCCATTGTGAGCGACCACGTTTCGAGTCCATAGGTCATCACTGGCAACACGCCAGAATGAAAAATAAAATGGCTGTTCATACAAAATGCAACATTCACCCGATGAAAATGTATGAAACAGTAGATTGATGATTCGATTTTGCAGGGTTTGTCTCATAACAAAAGTAACAGTTGTTTATAATCGTTAGTAGGTACTTTCACCCACTGAAAGGTTGTTGGTGTTTTACAAATAACCTTGTATATTATGTGTTTTCTGAAAGCTACAACCTGGGGGGTTGTAGCTTTCAAAAACACAGATTGCCGCAGTATTAGCGATTGATTTCTGTGCTGTTTGTCGCGGGTCCGATTCCCGCACGGAATAAATATTTGTATGACCTATAGATAGTTGTTCCGGGTCTGGCTGTTTGTGTACGTTATATGTTTGTAAACGCACCCACGTTGCAGGAGAAATACCTAATGAAACGCAACGTATTAAAAAAAATTATAGATACATACTCAGTTTTATTTCAATATCTACTAAAACCGGGAGAAGAAACATACGAGTAAGTACATATACAATGTGAACGACTCCAGCCCCGACATGTGAAAATTCCCAAATTAAAAATAAATCTTATGTTATTGGTAAATAAACACTAAACTCGCGATTAATTCGGCGCACACCGGTGTGTTGCCGGTGCTTGAGCGGTGAAAGAATTTTTAAATATCATCATTTTTTTTTAAGTAAGTAAATGTTTGCACACCTTATTAGGTAATGAAACAGTGTAGGTACTTTATATTTACCTATTTGTAACATTTGTTTGCAATTAAAGAATTTGATTGATTGTTTTTGATTGAACGATGAAGTCATGAGTCATGAAGATTTAAAGTTGGTCGAAAGCACAACCACTCCAATGACCTAATTTTCTCAATGTAAAAACTTAACATAATATTTGACTACATTATTGTATTTGTTCTACTTAAGAACAATAACGAAATTAATAATGTATGCAAATGTGTCTTGAATGTGTTTTGTTGACACAGTTGTAAACTACCATCTACAATAATTCTTTCGTTAAAATATTTTAATGGGACATTTGCAAGCAAAAGCATGACAAAAAGTGTACATTAACCTTCCTTTTAAAACGTGTAAATATTTAAAATTTATATTAAACCTTGCGCCAAAAAATCTCAGTAGTGTTTGAGATTAATCCAATTTTATAGACAGACAGAGCATTAACAAGTAGGCACACAGTTTTGCATATAAAGAATCGCAAGTCGTCATTCCTCCCCACCAACCGTGTCTCCACGTTGCCGTCGTGGTGGGGCTTGCGTGTCTCAATGATCTTGGGGGCTTTGCCGGTAGAGCCACTCATGCCGGAAGGTCCCAAGTGAGAGACCAGACCAAGAGAGACACAAGAGGGGCACACCGTTCGGAGACTTGAGCAGTGTTCGGGTCCTCGGACGGTGTGCGTCTCATTGGCTTGCTCGCTGCTCTCTGGTACGCGTCTGATCATCAGACGTGACTGTGAGGGCAGCGAGCAAGTATTGAGAGAGAAGGGGAGAAAGGGTCATCATGGACAGTCTTAAAAGAGAAGTTGTACCCCAGGGCGGTCCGGACTGCACAGCAGTCCGGGAATCCGCCACGCCTCGTGCGTCAAGCCCCTCGTATTCTGGGGGGGGCAATAAGGCTGTCCACACTCCGCTTGCCAAGGGCAACAGTGGCCGAGGAGGCCCCCGATCCAAGCCGTCCTTTGAGGACATGATCGGGTTCAATTTTGGCTCGCCCGACAAAGCGTCGGTCGGGCGGAGCGCGGCAAGAGGCGCGCTATATTGGAGGAAGGGCTCGCCTGAGCGTCACGCGAGTGTAGAGTCGGAGTCCGAGCTGGACGCCGACGACCTGGTGACAGTGAGCTCGGCGAGCTCTGAACCTGAGGGGGCAGGGACTGCAGCGGAGGACTCGAGGTCCTTCCGCAAGCGGCCTAGGCCGGAAGACGACCGGGAGTCGTCTTGCAGCGAAGAGGTGGCCTCGGCCCGGAAGATCCCCACCAGCAGGCGGGGTAAGGGCCGAGAGGGAGGCAAGGGCAGAGTCCTTGCCTCCAAGGATGCTGGACGACCCCCCGAAGATGGCGGTCGTGGGGCTCATGGTTTGGAGTCCTCCGGCGGTGAGCCGGATGACCGGAGGGCCGGGTTTGCGGAGGTGGTGGAGGCCGCGCTTCGCGATGTGGCCTTGAAGAGGAAGCTTTCCTCTAAGAACAAGGCCATAAGCGAGGCGATGGCCTCCATTCTGGCGGCAGCGGAGGCTACCAAAGGTGGGCCTCCGCCGGACGAGATGTCCGAGCTGCGGGCGGAGGTCGCCCGCTTGGCTGCCGCCACGGAGCGTCTCCGAAAGGAGAACGAGGGGCTCCGCGCAGACCTGGCCAGGCTCCGGGGAGCCGGCCCACAGGGGGCGCCGCAAGGGGGGCGCAAGAAGGACAGCCAGCCCGTGCCGCAGGAGAGTCAGGTGCTGGACCTCGTGCGGCAGGAGATGGCTGCCTTCCAGGCGCGGTTCTCCGTCCTGGAGGGCATCGTCCTGCGCCCCCCGTTAGCGGCCAGTGGGAAGGCCCCCCCTTCAGGCCAGAAAAAGGCGTCATATGCGGCCGCCGTGGCTGCCACACCGGGGTCGTCCGGCCAGGGCAAAGGGTCCGGGCCGGCACCCGCGAAGCCGGTGCCGGGAATACCGGACCCGGCCCCGGGAAGGAAGAGGAGGGGTGGGGTTACTGCGCGGACGGCGAAGGCTCCTGCGCCGTCTGTGCAGCAGCTCCCCCCGGCTTCCTCACCTTCTGATCCTCCCCCGGCAAGAATCCCCTCCCCTCCCCGGCCGAATGGCAAGTGGCCGGGGAGAAGAAGAAGGCGGGCAAGGCAGCCAGGGCGGCCAAGAGGCGGGAGAGGAAGCGGCGGCAGAAGGCGCGAAGCGTCGCGGCTGCGCTCCGCCCCCCGAAAACCGCGGCTGTAGTCCTCACGCTACAGCCGGACGCGGCGAAGAGGGGCGTGACGTACGCGGACGTGCTCACCAAGGCGAAGGAGGCGGTGAACCTTGGTGAGCTAGGCATCGTAGGGGGTCTCCGGCTCCGGGTCACCATGACTGGGGCCCGGATGCTGGAGGTCCCCGGGGCAGCCAGCGGCCCAACCGCGGACGCTCTAGCCGAAAGGCTCAGGGCGTCCCTAAGCGCGGACGATGCCCGAGTGTCCAGGCCCACCAAGCGCATCGACATGCGCATCTTGGGCCTGGACGACTCCGTCACGGAGGCGGAGATGGTGGCCGCCGTCGTTAGGACGGGGGGGTGCTCAGCAGAGGAGGTGAAGGCGGGCACCCTTCGTCCTGACAACACGGGCACGCGCACCATTGTGATGAGCTGCCCCGTGTCGGCGGCCAAAACCATCTCGGAGGGCCGAAGGTTTTTGGTGGGTTGGGTTTCCGCGCAGGTCAAACTGCTGGAACCCCGACCTCTGAGGTGCTTCCGGTGCCAAGTGGGTCACCATGTGGGAGCACAATGCACCTCGGAGGTGGACCGCAGCGGTCTTTGTTTCCGCTGCGGTCAGCCCGGTCACAGGGCCGGCTCTGGCGTCGCCGCGCCGCACTGCGTAGTCTGTGCGGCAGCTGGCAAGCCGGCCGACCACTGGGCTGGGGGTAGGGCCTGCGCCCCATCCACCAAAGCCGGAAACAGGAGGAAGCCCTCCGCCACCGCCGTCTCTGCCGCGACCGCCGCCGCTGCCGCCGCTTCTTCTGCCGCCATTGCCGGTTCCACTGCGGCTGCTGCTACTGCAGCAGCCGCAGTAGAGCCCCTACAAAGGGCTCCGGAGGGGGCTGAAATGGAGTGCCAGTAATGGCCCCATTTCACCCCCTCCTGTTGAACGTCAGCCACTGCGCCGCCCAGGAACTGATGCTCCCGAGCATGGCGCAGTGACTGATGCCTGTGGACGGCGAGCAATGGGTAGCTCGCCGTCCGATCAGAACAGGCCCGGGTTGACGGCGCGCTGTTCTACGCGCGCCAAACCAGCAGACGTCAGCATGGGTCGGGGCCCATTAGGGCCAGAGCCTACCAGGGTTGCGGATTTGTTCGAAAGAGTTACCGCGGCCCTGGAACGTAAAAGGCACTAAGAGGAGCATGGGTGGGTTTTAGTCAGTAGAAGTCTGACACTCCCTGCCGCTCCACCCAGAGCGGGAGGGGTCATTTGATGATTTCCCATCCAATAAAAAAAAAAAAAAAAAAATGTCGTCATTCCTTAAAGCGAAGCTTGAACAAGGCAATAATTTAAAAAACCTAAAATTTAGCGCCAAAAATATCCGCCATTTTGTTTTTTCTTTTTAAAAATCTATCTAAAGACACTTGACACCAGCATTGTCGAAATCCATCCAGCCGTTTGAAAGATATCGAGGTAATGAATTTTACAAACAAACAAACATACAAGAAAACCGCGAAAAACATAACCCTGCCTTGGCAGTTGAGTAAAAAGAGTTTGGAGAAAAAGAGAGTGATTTTTCACTTTTATGGAATACTTAAAATGGTTTTTATCATATGCCTAGTATACCAGTATATTACGTGGAGCGGCTGGCTATACCAGACCTCCACAACTGGGTAACACGGTAGTTCTTGGTTAGACTGGAGTCAGATTTTCTGGCTTCGAACAATCCGTAACGACTGCCAAAGACCTACAAATGGCAGCCGAGACCAACGGCTTAACATGCTTTCCGAGACACGGAGAAAACTCGGTATGTTAAGGTGGTCACCGACCAACCTTGGCAAACGTTGCTTAATCTTGAAAATCAACCCGTGCGGCTATTATTCTTTAGCCACGAGCTCCTCATCACTAGGTCTAAACTTTTTTTCCAAAAACTACCTTTTAATAGAGACCTTGGTACCTACTCGTATGTTGATGAGTGAGTGAGTTTTATAATCGGTTCATTCAAGAAAAATTCAAATCAAGATAAAGGGCTTTAATGTTTGTATGAAACTGTTGCATGAACTTTTGTATACAATACCGTGAGGAGTAAAATAAATGCTTTTGTGTTCGTTTTAGACTCTGGTGGGAACTGGTACACAGGATATGGAAACCTGTTGAAATAAGTTGAACTAAGTTAAACATGTACCCCACGCAACTTGCCAATCAGCGGAATGCTGCCGGAACTAACAGTGGCTAACTTGAGTGGGAAGAGTTGTAGATTTTGGAATAAATGACGTTATACATACGTTTCTATTTCTATCTATAATATTGCATCGACAACCAATTAACGTACCTACCTAAGTAAGTAAAATTTTAGCTCAATAGAAAACTGGGAATTGGGTCAAAAACTTACAAACCTGTCTAGCTATGGTTGAAGGCGTTAGGGCAAACCTACCGTCAATTCGCTATCGCTCTCATGACTTTTAAACTTAAAATTGTCTGGTTTATTTCGCATTCGCCCCAAATTTTCGCTTTTTGCTCGACTTTTGAAAAAAACATCCTTATGAATAGAGGCGAACAATGGGGCGAATACGGAAAAATATAAAAACTTCCTTCTTGTATCCACTGCCAAAACAATCTCTAATTTCGCTACATTTTGAAAAGTTTTTGACATTGATTGTCGCCAATATTATATTGCGATTTGAATTTCAACGCTTTTTAAGCACGAGAATTGGCCTTCTTATCTTCGTTACAGCTACTAAAATCTTAATCATGTCTCACGTCCTGTTTAAATGTACAATGAAACAGAATATCTCGTTCTACTTCGTCAAATTAAGAGGTGTCATTCATAGAAGTTTGCAATAAATCATTGTCAGTGGCAGTTGTAGTCTAAAGAAACAAAGCCGAATGACAGTCGGACGAAAACACGTCAAATTTGACACGCACGTTTTCTTATGTTGCAACACTACTATTGAAAGGACAATGTTGTTACGTAAACAGGTTTTAGTTTTAATAATTGTTGTGTTAAATACATAGTGTAGCTTGGTTAAGGCAAGACAGATGGAAAAATACGTAGGTACCTAATTAAATTATGCATTACATTTTTAACCGACTTCTAAAAAAGGAGGAGGTTCTCAATTCGGATGTTTGTATTTTTTATTTTTTTTATGTTTGTTCGGGCATAACTCCGTCGCTTGCCAACCGATTTGAAAAATTCATTTTTTGTTGGAAAGGGTATACTTCCCAAATGGTCTCATTGAAATTTTATCAAAATTGGTTCAGCAGTTTGGTTATTAAATCCAAATAGCTGGAAAAAGTATGTGGAAAAATCATCTATGTATACGAAATTGCGTATTTTTGCTTTCCTTTGACTTTCCAGTGGTGTGGTTAGGTGTGGGGTACCACTAAAAAGTGAAAAATAAAAAACTTTTTCACAAAAAAAATAAACCGACTTCCAAAACACTACAAATTTCAAAATAAATTTAATTTCGGAAGTCGGTGTCAAATAACGAAGAAGCAACCAAAACACCGACTTCTGAAATTAAAGTTATTTTGAACTTTGTAGTATTTTTTGGAAGTCGGTTTCTTTTTTTTTTAATAAGTATCGTCAAGATTTAGTATGTTTGTTTTCGATTATTTAATGGGATTTAGATACTGTAGTATTGGTAGATATCTCTATTTAATAAACAACTAACGTAATTACAATTCAAACTATAATTCCTGACAATCTAAGAAGTCGGATTTGACAGCAGGAAACAAAATAAAATTGCTTTACTTTTTTTTTGGGACAAGCCCGCCACACATTCCCAGACCAATGCAACTCCTGTAAGCCAGAATCAATAGTGGCGACCAAAAGAAAAAAACCGAGTCAATGAAGGTCGACGAGTCCTAGAGAAATGATTCAACTGTCTTGGATCCCGCAACGAAATTAATCAGAAAATAGCAGCGGAGGAGTAGGAAAACATATAATTCCAACTTCCCTCCTTATTAAGCAGGGGACAGAACATTGCTTTACTAGTAGGTGAGTATGAATAAGATTATGAAATAAATCTCTTTCGCACTTAGTGGTAAAACAATATTCTATCCCTCTACTCAGCTGTCAAATCACTGAACGTTAGATTGTCACGAATAGACAATGTTAGTATTACAAAAACTAATCTAAATTTAGTAAAAATTAACATAAAATTAGAAGAAACAAAAACAAGATGGCGTCTTGTTTGTTGACATTTCGTCTGACTGATACCGGCGGTATTTCTATGTGTCAGATAACGTAAGAGAGAAGCGCTAATTGCTGCAATCGGCCTTGGCATTCCTTCATCTTCCATTGGTCTAGTTACAGTCAATTTATGTTCTTACATCTTGGAATGTTTGTTTCCATGGTGATCTAGATTGAACCAGTAAATGTTTTCACTGTAGGTATCAGATTTGTAGTTGCTAAAAGACATATAATACCGCGTCTACATTGCACATACCGTTTAAATTCTGAGTGTGAAAATACTGCATAATTTTACATAGATTTTACAATACCATTTAAATTTTATGTTCACTTAAAATTAGATCAATTAATTCAGGATTATAATTATTTAGTTAAAATTCAAACAACAAGTCCTATTGTCTAGCAAACGACATCAATGTCAATACCGCTAAAAATTTACTACGTGTTAAAACTTAAACGACGCGACGATACATTGTTAAAATATGAATTAGCAGATTTTTATTCTCTTGATTTCTTTGAGAATCTGCCAATCGGTATAATAATATCTGTTTTAAATCTAGTACGTTTAAACTGAATACGAGTACACCCAATAATAAAATTAATTAACGGTCAACACTTTAAATGGCCGACACCATTCTTTTGGCGCCAATATTAAACTCACATGAGCTAACCCGTTAATCCGCACGGCGCGGCTGGCGCCAGATCATTCAAGTGACAAGTCCGGTTTTTTGACGTTACATATAGCGAAAAGTATTTTTGGGTTAAGTAAAAGTGAATTCGATTGGTGTCAAAGAATGCCAGAAGGATTAAAGAAATAATAATCGCAAACGTGAAATGATCTGGTGTGTGATTTGTGAAGCATCATGTTTAGAATCTGATTTCGTCAACATTAAAGGTGTTAACAAATAGATACAAGAGCTTTTAACAGACAGTTTTATGCAAAATTGTATCTATTTTCATTGAAGAAACACGATATTTTATGCATGGTTTTCTTCAAGGGTCTAAGAACGACCAAGCCATTAAGTGCCTGAGACACACTTGAAAACTTTACTGTGTACTTTGACACCTCATACATATTTACCATAGAACCCGTAAGGTAACTACTGGTATTATACAGAATTTTAAGTAACAAAAGGAATTAAAATTTACAAGGCAAATGTGAGTGGAAACGTCGGGAGAGGACGCCCTAGAAGGACATACCTATATAGACCTAATTGGTGATGTTCTTCAGAAAGATCAGCTGCTTAGTGCTTGCAACAGGTGTGCATGTATGAATATGGGTATACTTCTATGAACGTAAACGAAGCAAAAGAAGTATGTAAGGATCGTCACATTCTGAAGGTTCTGCCTTCCCCCATTGGAAAATAGCGTGTTTAGGTATGCTTTGTTATTTTTAGTTGAAAATTCCGGGTGAAAACAAGGTGTGGTCAAATTAAGTGAAAACAAAGAAACTTTAGCTGTACATTTAAATGTAAATAAAATAAGTTCGCACAAGGGAGAATGTCGTAACGTTATTTTGCACTACTTTAATCTTTTCTCAAAGGAATAGGTTTAAGCAGGTAACTGATACATTCGCCCACACTCTTGAGACAATTTTACCCATAGGTGTGTATCTATTCCTAGATTGATTGGTATATGTAGTAAGTCGACAGGTTATGAATATAAAACTAATTTCTTGTTCACCATTTACCATATTCCACATTCGTAGTTTTACAGGTTCCGATGATTTTAATTTTAAAACTTGGAATAGTCGTCATCAGCATTATAAATCTATAACCAGTTTATCGATTGAGATTTTAATAAGAAAAAGTAATAAAAATAAATTTTACTTAAAAATATAAGAAAATAGAATTTTTAAATCGTAATTTTTTTTAACTTTGCCTTGTATACGTTGGCTTTTGAAATGTTACCTACATCTTTGAAAAACTATGAGAAGTCAGGAAAAATCCAATATGGACTCAATACCTACATCAAACAATTATGTCAAGTAAAATGTAAAACCGCACCAGGTAATGAAAAAAAGTTTTCTTGGTCTATTACCCACTCATATCTAATAGAGTACCTAATGTTATAAAACAATATAGCTACATTAAAATTTAAAGAGCGCTTAACGAATTTTTAATTATGAAAACTAAGATTACACGATTGACGATTATCTTAATGATGATTCACTGACTGACTGACTGACTGACTGTTTCTCTGAATTTTTTAAATATGTATATTGTAATTCCAATGATCTGCCACTTATTTATGATTTTGTATGTGGTATTGTAAACCTTTGCATGCCCATGTGACGCTAAAATATTCAGAACTTTATTATAAAAATAGCTATGTACCTACTTTACCCATGTTTGCAAAGAAATAAATGATTTCATTTCATTTTCGGTTCGTGGTACGTCACCCTACGTGTGCGAGTCTGCATCTCACTTGGCTGTTTTTTTAGCCGCTTCAACTTTGGTAAATGAAATTTTCTCGTTGACAAAGACTGACAGCTTACTTTCTTCGCCACAATTTATAACTATATTAAAATTCGCAAGATTGGTAGTTTTGTTTCGTTTTCGCCCCAATTCATAAGAATTTTTCCAAGGATGGGCGAAAAATTTTTTAAGTTACTGCCAAATAAACCCCTGTATGTAACTGTATTTTAATTTTTCCATTTTCGCCCTAGCATAGCAAAACTCGAAAAGAGAAATGTCAGTCTACGTATTTCCTCGACTATGACGCGTAGGTTGATAAAATGATAATGTCGTCTAGTCATTTGCTTAGAATGTGTTAATAATCCGTACACGTTATTTAGATTACGTATTTAGATTTACAACCAGTGCGTTTTGAACGCGAGTAGAACTTCATCGTTACATTGTATTTTCATACATAATATAAGTACCTAATTACCTACTTTTTTTGTTATAGGGATGGGAAATCATCAAATGAACCCTTCTGCTCTGGGTGGAGCTGGAGGGAGTGTTAGACTCTTACTGACTAAAACCCATCCGTGCTCCTCCTAGTGCCTTTTGCGTTCCAGGGCCACGGTAACTCTTTCGAACAAAATCCACAACCCTGGCAGGCTCTGGCCCTAACGGGCCCCGTCTACTATGCTGACATCTCTTTGAGGCATAAATACCTAATATACTTACACACATGTACATGTAGATACACAGGCTAAGCTATGTAGGTATAGTATTTTTGTACCATATGCTTAGTCTAATAATTAAATTTTTGTTTGAGAAAACAGTCTGAAAAATAACTATTGAAAACCACAACACATTTGCTACAACAAAACCACTGCACGTAATGTACAGAAATGACATCAAACAGGACCATAATAGGTACAAAAACTGAAAAGCAAAATAAATAACCGATTTATCCACGGTACGAACCGAGAACCGTGAAATTGTAATAAAAATACTTTTTGTTTTTAATTAAAACTACACACATACGTAGGTAAGCTTTATTGTTGAAAACTCAGACCAACAAAAAAAGGTAGACAGCGCACCGCGAACATCAAAAGTGAAGCCACAAAACCGTGCTCCTTCAAGTAAATACACAAGCTCACCCACACACCTACACTAAAACCATGCTCATCGCTCTTAGTACTTCACGAGCCGTCGTCTAGAAAACATTAATAGAAAAATATAATTATGCCTTCCTGTGTAGTAAAAATTTGTAAAAACAATAGCAAATCACATAAAAAGTCTCACGGAATCACTTTTCACTTGTAAGTACTTGAAATAACATCGTTTTTACTATAAATTAACTATGAATTTTAGGTTAGTTGGAACAAAAACGTCAACAAACGAAAGCAGTGACATTAAGCGTGAGGGTTGCCATAATACGATTAAATATTTCCCCATTCGATTAAACAAATACATATGATGTCTTTCTTCGAGTTATATTCCTATTTTTTAATAAATAAAATATTTTAGATTTGAAGTTTTTCAACACATTTGCGAGAAAACAGTACAAAAGGTAATGAAAAAAACTTTTAGTTTTTAGATAGTCAGAAAGTCGCAACAATCTTTGACGTTTGTAGTATGAAAACAGCGCGAATTTGCAAATAGAACTACATCTTTCGTCTCATTTTCTCTTTAGTATTAAATTGAGACAAACGTATTGTGCAAAAGCGCTTCCAAGTAGGTTCAATCATTTAGCTTATATTTTATTCTCGTACTTATTTATACTCCTATAAGAAAATTAAAAAAAACTGTAAAGGATACGTACGGCGCTATACAACGGAGTATGCGGTAAAATATGTACTTAGGTGAGAGTACCTATTTTACCGCACGTTCCATTCTGTGGTGCGTTATATTTAACTTTCGAATAATATTTATACAGTCTTCGTACATGCATTTTTTTGAGCAAATGTGTTGAAAAAGACTTTATTTGTTCATGATAAATAATATTCATTTTGTAAGCATGTTAAACATAACATTTACACGTTATTGTTTCGTTTGTTATGTTTTATCTTGATATTACCTACTTTTTCTTTAGTCAGTGATTTTGTTATGGTGGTCTTTTTTAATTTATTAAAGTTGATTAAAAATGTAATTACCTATTTTATTTTAAAACAATTTACATAATGACTTACGCTTGTTACGCTTCGACAACCTTTTAAAACTTAACTTACATAATTGAATGTAGGTATGTGTGATGTAAAAATTTGTTTTTAGGTATAGATCTTTCTAAAAAACTAAGTTACAATACCATACTCAACAATATCTTACTTGTGCTGACTTGCACAATATTAGCTTACCCATAAAATATTAATTCCCAAGTTATAGGGAAAAAAAATAAAAAATGGCAACCCTTCGAGACACACATAGATAAAAAGATGGCTTCATCTTTGATGTTCGCAGTGCGCCGTCTACCTTTTTTTGTTGGTCTGAGGTTGAAAAGGACAAAGAAACTATGATTATTGTTTATGGTCATATCTAATAGATAAATCTTTATGCCATGCAAATGTATAATAGTTTGTTATGTGGTCATAAGGTTATAAATTACATCTTACCTACTCGTACAATATTTCGTTAGGCACGCACGCATTGTTGGGATCCATGAGCGACGATGAAGAGACGGTGTTTGAAGCCTACGCCAAATATTCTTAAATATTTGGCGTAGGCTTCAAACACCGTCTAAGTACATTCTATCATTCCATTTTATTCTATTCTCGGTAATGTTGTACTATTGGAGGTAAATTGAAATAGGTACCTAGGTCTCCATAAGGCTGCGATAAGCTCGTAGTTTAACGATCAATTTAGCGTTCCCTAAACTAATTAGTAGGTAGGTAAGTACCTACTTAGATTAACTGTCTAAAAATAATACATTTTATAATGATAAAAGAAAATTTTCCAAAACAAAATAACTTCGGTACCTACCTAACGAAATAGAATTCTAAATTTATATTCTGCTCCCTTTACCATGACCTCATTTTGAAACAAAAAATAACCTCAAACAAACTTTAATGTCATACCAATGTCTATTTATTAGATATAGGATCAATAAATAATTCGTTCAAACAAATTCTAACCAAACGCCTATTATTTATTATGAAAACGCGGTAGGAATAGGAATCTTCAAGCGTAAAAATATATTATCAGCATAACATCGGTTTTTGACGTGAAAAATGTAAACACATGTTAGTAGTTCGAAGTATTCTTAAAAAAATATAAACATGCGTAAAAATAGTTTTTTATAAGTTTACGATTTTTACAAGAGGCCTAATAACCGTAATAGCTGCTTACGGATGTAAACAATTTATAAGTTATGGCAGCACTGTTTGGATTACAGCCTTCAATGTTTTGTCCATGGTCTATTAAAAAAACAAAGCATGTACCTATCAGCTGCTTGTCAGGATTCCCGCGTAAAATTCGGGGCAACAAAACATGTTCTATATTTGAATCAGAACTGGTCTGATTTTACGCTAGGTACTTAACGAGATGATAATAAATCGATAAATATCACGCATTTAACATACCTACTATAAAAACTTGTAAAAGAATTAATAAATTCTGCCATCCAGACTTCCGCGTGCCTTGGGTTCCCCCGAGTATGTGTTTATCTACTACAAATTGCAAATAGACTTCATTATTATTGGCCTATTGCATAATCGCGCATGGATGACGTCTGTCAATAGAAATGACAATCGGAATTGCCTATTTGTAACAACAATGTCAGAGTTAATACTTAATCAGCGTGACATAAACATCGTACTTACATACTCCTCTAGATTAAATTATTAAGTTTTCGTAAATGTCAATGTCCCGTTAACAACAAAGCCTATTAACATTTAAATCAGGCCGTTTGTCAGTTTAATCGATGCTATTTAGCTGTCAAATCGATTTAGCTGAACATTAAGTTACGTAGTTTATTCGTCTATATACCAATTTACGTTATCTGTTTGGACTGAATGATTAGAAAAAAATACAGAGCTATATTTTGATACATCCTGGTGCCTAATGTTTTCAGTTTTAATCTGAAATTAAAAAAAATTAATCTGTCAAAATGATTGTTAGCTATCAAGAGCAACATTATAGGCCCAGGTTCACTGTAATTTCTTTCAATTAGTTGTCATAGGTATGGGATGTTTTATCGAGTAAGACGAGAATGTTCATTCGGTTTCTTTAGCCTTTTACATTTTCTTTTGGATATCTGCTAAGTTGTATAAAAATACTCATTATACGGTGAAGTTATAGTGCCCTTACTAATATTTAAATTGGATATTACAATTATTATTTTGAATAAATATATTATTTTGGAATACTTATTTACAAATACAAATACCTACATATCGACAAAAGCACGGTCTTATGGATTATATCACAGTGACCACAATAGCACAATGGATGGATACAATTGAATCCAAAATGGGTCAGTGTTTCCAACCAGTGAGGTCTACAAGAAAATACAGATTATCAGGGCTCTTATCATTCTGGGCTAGCTGTTAAAAGCAATGAAGGGAAACGGCAACAACCTTTCTAGCAACGTAAATAAAGTAGTTTTGCGAATAAGTACAATATGTTGTATTTGTATTCTGGGTTCGTAACGTTTCTGGGACATTGTTCTGAAGCACTAGACCCGGTTTTCAAAATCTGAGGCTAATTCTCATTTATTTAATAAAGAGCGCACACATTCGTATTGCAGCCGCAAACTGTCAATAACACTTATACCTACTACCTTTTTGACGTTTTTGACATACCTAGATTGTCACTCGAAATCCTATTCGATTCGTATAATGTTTGTAAACATTACAAAATACGTACAGTATTTTTTATTTTTACAAACATTATACAAATAAGCACGAATTATCACGATTACGAGTAAGTGCACAAACGCCCGTAGGAATGATCGCAACATAACAAAAACCGATCGGGCAACGATTTTTTTTTTCCAGTTTTAAATGGTGGGTATTTAGCATAAAGTCAAAGCAGGTTATTTCATAATATCGTAATATGCGTTGTAAACACCTATTGTTATGATAATTCAGTTAACAGCTGAAAACATTACAATAATAGGTTATTACCTTTATGACGGCGCATATTCTTATTTTGTTTTAAAATATTTTGACCTGGCGCAGCATTAATTTTCATAGTAACGTTTTCTTTGTCATGCTAATTTAATAATACCTTCGCAGATATGTCAAACGAGGTTTTCGACCTGCTTAGAGAGAGAAAATAGCGCCCAGTTCATAATTTTACAAATCTTCTCAGAGTATTATTTCATTTAATTTATTTCTGTTACAATTTTACATTGTATCGAAAAATTACATAAAATTATAAAAAATAAAAGAATTACAATGTAAGTAATTATTATAACAGTAGGTAACCAAATAAATTAATTCAAATTAAAACATTTGCAATTCCCTGTTATAATAGGCTAAATGTCAAAAAATAAATAAAAAAGCAATATCAAAACAAAAACATTAAAGATTACACCATTACACATCTCAAAAATAAAATGTCAATAAAAGTTCTGTCTTATAATATTGAAAATGCGAGTGAGTGAGTTTGTTTTTTACGCTTTGATTGCCGAATCTATTTTGATCTTATTTGGTACATTGATAGATGGGATCTTGAAGACGGTTATGAGCCGGGCAAAAGCTATCAGTCTATACATTATATACAGGGTACTAGGTGTAGCGGAAACTGGTAGTCATAATTTACAATAAAAACTTTTTCACAAAAAAAAGAAACCGACTTCCAAAAAACACTACAAAGTTCAAAATAACTTTAATTTCGGAAGTCGGTGTTTATGGTTGCTTCTTCGTTATTTGAGACCGACTTCGAAATTAAAGTTATTTTGAACTATGTAGTGTTTTTTGGAAGTCGGTTTCTTTTTTTTGTGAAAAAGTTTTTTATTTTTCGCTTTTTAGTGGTACCCCACACCTAACAACACCAATGGAAAGTGACAGGAAAGCAAAAATACGCAATTTCCCGGAATTTTACGGATTTAATAACCAAACTACTGAAGCGATTTTGATAAAATTCAATGGGACCATTTGGAAAGTATACCCTTTCCAACAAAAAAACAATTTTTCAAATAGGTTGGCAAGCGATGGAGTTATGCCCGAACAAACATAAAAAAAAAAAATACAAACGTCCGAATTGAGTACCTCCTCCTTTTTTAGAAGTCGGTTAAAAATTGCTTCTGGCCATATAAATGGACAACTTTATTTAAAGAAGTCATACATAGTCAGTTCCTTAAAAAAAATTTTACCTCCCAAACTAATTTTAATCAGCTGATAATTATTAATAACTTAGTATGAAAAATCCCATTTTTCCCAAAATTCTTTTTTCTATGTACCTTCATTCGAGAGAGTCCCTTGAGCGTCGCAAGATATTAGAAGATTTTAGAAGAAAATGGGGATGAAACTTAGTATGGAAAGGGGTTGGATTTCAATGGGAGCTGGCTTAGCCCCCGTCACCATTTCGTTTTTTTTTTTTTCAAAATCTTTTTTCTTTTTACCGATGCGATATTCTGTCGGGCATACGACTTGCGATGCGAGTGAGGATAAAAATGCAGGCGCCTCACTCTAACGTCTTAAAACCATAATGATTCTGACGTGAGAGAGAGATGGAGCTAGACAGAACGAATAGCACTATCCTTTTCTCACAACAGAATCGCCACTTCGTAATTAAATACGGTAGGTAACTTATTAAAATGAATATAAATAATATATGTATGCCCAGTGTACTTGACGAAAATATTACATTAATAATATGCTTATCTACAGATAAACATTTGGATTATACGGACACCTTTGATAATTTTCCGGTTACCATTTCCGCTCTGACGGCCACTTAAAATTAATATCTCATTATTTGGTGTTTAATTAATAACAATTGCGGTTTACCTTATTTAAATATAATATATTCCATTATAGGCCAGTCATTTAAAACATCTAACTAGTGGACGAAAAAGTAGGCCACCCTTATAGGTGATCGTATAAACACACACATTTAATATACCTATTATAATACATACATATTAAACCCACAACATTAATAAACTACATAATAATAATGGCGCAGCTGAAAATCAGCTCTTGTCTAGGTGTGGGCGTAATACTGAATGAGCAAAAGGATATTGTGTGATATTAAAACCAGATGAGGCAATAAGTACTCCTCGTGAAATGAAATTTGTTCGAAACTTACTAAAAAAAAATATTTTCAGAAGGTTTCACCGTATATGATAATTTCGGGGTTTCCATTTGTGTGCAGTACATAAATCGTAACAACATCCCAAAAACTACGGTGACTGGCTTACGACTGGTTATTTGCATCAAAAACTAAAAACAAGTTTTAATGTCTGGTTGGGAAGAAAGGAAAACATAAATATATTTAGTATATATGTATATAATAGAATAGATTTTTTTTTAAGTCAATTTGTTTTCTAGATTCCAGATTATGATGCATATTGAAATGCCCTGGATCTATATATATATATAAAAAGGAATACCTATTTCCCTTGGTCACGCCATGACTTGAGAACGACTTTAACGATTTAATTCCTTAATTTAATCTTTTTACATTTGATAGCCTAGTTCTTGAGGAAGGTTTTACACGTCCACTTAAAAGCCGAGCAGCGGGTAAACCGCAGGGCACAGCTAGTGTACGATAAAAAATCTTAATATAATAATATACTTACCTACCTAAGTATTTTTTGCAAAATTTAAGAGTGATTCTGCGATTGTAAAATAATCAGATACGATTTGATGCGCATTTTTAACATTTTATCGGCATGAGTAAGTTGTGATAACCTAGATTTATTATTAATGCTATGAGATAAATATATATTTTTTTGTTTTAATGAATTTTTGTAGCAAGTTCAACATAAAAAAAATATATGGTGCTGCCGAAAGCAATGATTTTGTCTTATTTATCAAGAGATAATGTATTTACATTTTTGTATATTTTTTATTTTCCAAGTTCTTTCCAGAATTAAATTATGATTTAATTTAAGAACTTTGACATTATCTAACTCTAAGTAAATTGTAATCACGTCGATGAAAAATTTTAAACGATTTTTATTTACAAAAATATTATGTAGAATGCAACTGGTTGCGGTCATTAAAATTCATTGCATGTTGCAAACTAATTACACGGTTCTGAATGTTGTTGAAACAGAATGGCTTTACTTAGAATATATTTAAAAAATGGAAAAGTATACTTACGAGTAAGCCATGGCACCTTAACACTAACACAGCCTTATAGACAAAAAAATGCAAACTCCTTTTTAGTCCTTAAAACACAAATCCGAAAAAGAAACTAAAAAAAATATATCAACTGCCCATTTTGTTTCGAACTCAAAAAACACAGGCTTGTAATGAATTTATTTATTAAAAAAATAAACTTTATAAACGTCACTTCTGACGTTAGAATTCGCGCGGGAAAATGAGAGCGGTCGTCACGATAGGTTCGGTCGAGAGCCACAGCAATACTGCAAGTTGGCGCCAGCCGGCTCTTGATTTAAATACTTGTGATGATATATTTTCGTATGTTTTTATAATATTATGGATTTGAGTCTTTCTGACCGATGGGTATTTTAAAATATGACTAATTAATTACGCATCCCCTCTCATCGTCCATCTATCTTGATCATCCAGCCTTCTTGATTATTCAGCATCCTTTGAGTTGCGGGTGCGCATTGCACAGAGAATCGCTTTCTCAGTTACCTATGTGACAGTTGCCATAGATTTCCTGAAGTATTATATTATTAGGTATAATAAATACATGTAGGACTTAATTAGTGGGTACTTTAACCTTATTTTACTCAAAAGGGAACTCTTTTGTCGAATTGTCGAAGTTTCGCATTTTGTTAGTGCCCATGAAAATGACCTATCGTTTTAGCCCAGTCAAATTAAGTACGCCGAAAATAAGGCAAACTTAGCATTAATTCTTAGCTCCGTTTTTTTGCCGTAAATGTGTAGAGTATAGGTAGAGAAGTATGTTAAAATGTTTCGCGAAAATTTAACCCCCGGATGTTCGTTTTTTTTAGTAAAACGTTAATTTCAATAATGTTAACTCGGTTGGAAAAAATATTTTTCTGGCATATTTGTTTGGAGCATTTGTAGAAGAGATCGTGTTTTACGAGTAGGTCAGTAAATTAAACATTTTTAATCGTGGAACTATCCTATTTCATTAAAGAATGTTATTTTTTGATTTTGTACTTCAACCTAAAAATTTACTACAAAATAACTCAATTCGCTAACCAAGAAAATTAAACATTACTGTTAGCGCAAGTTTTTAATTATAAGTTTTTTTTGCGATAGCGATTCAGGCAAAAAAGTATTTTGAAATAAATTGGGTTTAATTTTATAGGTCATAATAAAAAAAATAAATATATCTGATAAATTTTTCAAAATTCCGTAAGTATTTAACGATTTTCCATGGGGCGAAAATGTTTGATTCTGACAAAATAAACTAATTTTACCGATATTCTACACTTTAAAAAAATGGTTAGAGATAATTTGCTTTTCCTAGCTATTATTGAAATAAACGCGTTTCTTTTTCAGAAGTATTTTTTTGTTATTATTAAGAGCTAAGATCAAGTACTTACTTGATCTTAGCTCTTAATAATAACAAACAAAAAAAAAAAAATTCCTAATGCTTATTTTTTTCTTGAATATTGTATGTACTTACATACAATATTCAAGAAAAAAATAAGAATTAGGAATTTTTGCTAGGTTTAAAGCTAACTTGACTGGCCCATTTTGCAAGTTTCAAAGAAAACATTTTTTTTATTCCCTACCCCAGTGCTGGTATTACCGTGCTAAAAAAAGGATGTACAAATAAATTTAAGATTAGCCTGCTGGCCTTGAAATCTATTTTAGATTCTTTGCAAAAAAAAATCTGATGCTCTCGTTATTTAAAAGGGGATATTTTTAAATGGACATCTGTATAATTTAATGCATACCAGAAAAAATAATGCTGTGCAAAAAATCCCAATTGATTAGAAAACATGTCTTACAAAAAAACTAAAAAAATCATCCAAAACGAGATGACCAAAAAAATGTGGTTCATACATCGGATTTATGATTTATAAAACAAAAATACGAATTGTTTATCAAAAATACTAACTTGCACTCTAAATTGCACTTCCCTGAAATAGCAGGTGGTTATCATGGTTACAATAGTAGCCGGTCATTGGGCACCCCGACTCGGACAGGTTAGGTTAGAAGGGGATGGCGGGGTCAAGTGAGCGAGCGAAGCGAGCGAACAGACCCCGCCATCCCCTTCGTGGTTATTTTTTTTTAAACCACCCAGAAATATCATTAGCCAAATATTCGTTCAGTAAAACAGTTCTGCAAATACCATTAAACAGTATATCGAATTTGATTTATTTAGTGTGCATAATTTGAGTGCAAGTCAGTATTTTTGGTTTAACTTTGAAATATTTTGATCGAAAAAAGGGAATATACAGATATCGATTTAAATACATGCCATTTAAAAGTACCTACTTTTAGGCATTTTAAATAATAAATTAATGACTGTATTGCGTGTTGTCATTAATAAACCAATTTTATTTGTAAACCTAGTGACCATTTTAAAATATTTAGATATTTAAAGGATTTTTTTTTTCTCATGTTACCGTAAATATTATAAGCAAACCTCTGAATAACAATTCTTAGTAACGTTCTAAAAATCATTTCTTGTTCATAAAATTAATTAATTAAGGTATTATTTACTTATGATTGAATGACTCAATGGCGAGCCCGCCTCGGCTATGCTAAATAGATGAGTAATTATGTTGTCTAAAATTAAATTAATTGTTGTTTAATTTTATATGTTAACCGACTTCAAGAAAAGAAGGAAGTTCTCAATTCGATCGTATTTTATATATGTGTCACCGGCAATCTGTATAATTCAGGTATTCTACAGGGTTATTTGTAAAACACCAGCAACCTTTCAGGGGGTGAAAGTACTCATCATTATAAACAACTTTTGCTATGAGACCAACCCTGAAAAATCGAAAAAAAAATCTGCTATTTCATACATTTTCATCGGGTGACTATTGCATTTTGTATGAAACAGCTGATTTATTTTTTAATATTTCAGAGTTGGTCCCATTGTTAAAGTTGTTTATAATGATGAGTACTTTCACCCCCTGAAAGGTTGCTGGTGTTTTACAAATAACCCTGTATACAATACCTAGGCAATGTATAGAATACCTGGGCCATCCGGGCAATATATGAAATAATATGAATATAATTGTCCATTTCATACTTTACCTAGGTAATGTATACAATTCCTAGGGTTTGTATAGAGTACCTGCTGGTCCACCGGCATGTGTAAAATAAATTTTAATTTTGATCTACATATATTTATCAATGTTAACCGGTCTATATGACGGGCAAGTGAAACATATAAACTTGTAAAATAATACATCATATATAATTAATAATCATTTATTTAATACAAAAGATTTGTAGCTTGAACTGATAGTAAGATAACTGATGAATATTAATATGTACCTACAAGTAACTACTAAATACTTAAAAGCAACTAGACTAACCATGAAATTATATATAAACGCGTATGAAAATAAAATAAATATATTGGGCACCAAAAAATTCATCCACATCGCTATCAATGGCAAAAGTGCCCAACACACTGGCAGCATTGCCGCGTTAAATGGCAGTTCTGATTCTTTGGCCAAAGAAAATCCCAGCCCTCTGGTCGCCTGAACAGTCGACAAGTTGCTGATGTCCCGAAAGACTCGGACCGCCTAATGTTTCAACCCCAGACGGTTCAAATAAATAACTCCCAATTATGTTGTTATATTTGCACCGTTTTAGCACCTGCAGCAGTAGCCTCACCGCAGCCCACCGTGCTAAGAAGATGGAATGGCGCAAGGGTGTAGAAACATGTTGCATTCCACACCAAAAGCCCAACCTCTTTCCAAGGCATTATGGTCATCATCCTATCTGAATTACTTAGGTGACAGTACCTATTTTACCGCAGATTCAATTGTGGTGCGTAATTTTTAACTTTCGAACAACGTATACCTACAGGCTTCATAAAAGCATTTTTTGAGCAAATGTGTTAAAAAGGACATTTGACTCCTTCAGAACTATGACGTAGGTTTACGACGGCGACCGCGCGCATGCACTTGAATGATTACACAGATATTAATAATACACCTTTAATAATACACATTCCTCATTCTTGGGCTGTTTTAGATCACTCAGTATTTATAGCAGTTACGTCCATTGTTCGTGCTTCCGACTTTTCCAGTTAATGGGTTGTGGAGGTCTGGTAGGCAGCCGCTTCACGTAAAATACTGGTATTCAGCTGAATCCGGTTTGACTGGGAGCCGACCCCAATAAAGTTGGGAAAAGGCTAGGCAGATGATGATTAGATAATATTACAGTTTCTAAAGCGAAGGTTTTCAAGAAAATTCACGCCATCAGTTAGCGCCACTTAGGCAAAAGTTTCCTATACTTTATTTAAAAACTTAACTTATGGGGTAAACTCGACGCTTGAGGTCAATTTAATTTAATTTTCATTTTCGTTTCGTTGTTTTTTGACGCCTCAGTGCTGCCACCTGGTGCACGTCATTTGAAAACACATATCATCGTCAGAGTATTTCCGACATAAAAGTAAAGTGTAACTATTCTTTGATAAAAACGACAACCATAGTAAATTATTTATGGTAGGCGCCAGATAAATGTGCAATATCGGTCATTGACCCACCTACATTTATTGACTTTCTTAATATCAAATACAGAAATAATTACAAAATTTACCGCCGAATTCGCCAACCGTAGATACACAGTCAAACTCGATCGCGGTCCACAGATCAGCGGCCCTACCATGACGTGTTAAAGTGTGAGTCGTTCGAGAGAGAAGGAGAGATGATTCTCGCTCGAATGACATTTTTTATCGTGAATCGCGTTCAAGGTTGTCTGTGTACGGGCGGCCTTAGGACTTATCGACCAAATTCGGTTGGTAGCCCATCGGTAAGATTTTTGTTTGCTAAATTTTCATTCTCTCCGATTTTCTGGCTTTAACGTACTACTGTAACGACTATTCAATATCTACAAATGACAGCCGGGACCAACAGCTTAAGAGCCTTTACGCGGTACGGCTTTTCATACAAACTTTCAAATCCTTATTTTTCGAAATTAATAAACCGATTTTAATAAAACTTAGTATGCGTACGCTAGATATCGAGGTCTAAATAGTTATCAGAAAAAAAAATCGAAAAAGAGTTCAGGGGGAAGGATATAGTGATTTTTCACTTTCTATAGAAAACTTAAAATCGCTCTCTGTCTCCCTCTGAAATCTTTTTCAAAAATGTTTTCTGATAACTATTTAGACCTGGATATCTAGCGTATGCATATCAAGTTTCGTTAAATCGGTTCATTCATTTTGACGAATAAGGACTTGTAAGTTTGTATGAAATGACATACGGCGTACACGCTCTTAAAGTGCTATACAATGTCCGGAAGGGTCATGGTATGTTATGCATAGACACCCATCATGGACCAGCCTCAGCAAGCGTTGCTTACCCTTGAAGTTCAATCCGTGGCCTTAGTGTAAGTTTTTTAACGTCCTCGATCGCGTTAGCGTAAACGTCAATATTTGTATTGAAACTAAGTAAGTAAGTAAGTAAATAAGGGTAATGAATGGTATAAGTAAGTGAAATGGCGTGATCTAACCGCTTCCGCTTGCACCCCGCGCATCTCCCCCGCGTCTTGCACTATGTCGCGGTCATTTCGAGAATTTCGCTCGTTGCTGTTGTGTTTTATGTGATAATGATAAAGTGATTTCAAGAGTTTTGTAATTTGCAAAAACTTAAAACAGGAATATTGCTCAAGCATACTGACACGTAAGTTAAATAATTTATGTATAATAATAATACCTACCTACCTCACTAAGTGCTTTTAATATTTTTAGTAATGTAACTGATAAAATGATAACACATTCGAATGGTGAATGGCCGAATGCATGAATGAATACAATACAAATACAACTTTATTTTCTCACCACAATATACATACATTATTTTACATTGGTCTTATTCAATAAAGATACATAATTAACGTAAGTATATATTGTGGGAGACTGGTGCCTAAGCTAGGCTCGAGGCCTGTGTTTCAGGACACCAGGATCCCACCCCTTTACATTTTCACTATAAGAATTATGTACTAATCGCGCTGACAGAATGTATACTTAGTAAGGTATCATACAACATTTAATATGTAGTTTTATTTATTTTGGTTATGTATGCGAGACGAATGTTAGTAGATGTGTAGTATGGGTGAATGTGTAGGTGTGTAAGTGTGTGAGTGTGTGATTGTGAGTTTAGGTTTTTACAAGCATGTTTTCAGTGTCATTATAGTTTAAATTTAGTAGCCAGTCAGTTAGCCTCTTCTTGCATTTATTCTTTGTGAGACTAAAAATATGTAACACCTTATGAGTTTTATTATATAAGTAGCCACCCAAATAGCAAAAGAAACGTTTTGCAAAATTAGTTTTGTGACGTAAATGATGGCGTTCCACTGGGTCATATCGTCTTTTCCCCCTGGACAGCGTTGGATTATAAACCAGGCGAGTATGTTGTTTCAACAGAGTATGCAGTATAAACAGTTGACGCACTGTCAGGACTTTGTTTTCTTTGTATAACTGTTCAGTGGGGTAGCGGTACGGTCGAAAAGACGACACTTTCAGAATAGCTCTTTGGGTTCTTTCAATTTCTATAAGGGTAGTGTTCGGAGCTCCACCCCAAGAGGTGATGCAGTAGCATATTATAGATTCAGCAAGGGCATAGTACACTGATTTCATTATATTTTTATCGACTACATGTCTCAGCGTTTTGAACACATATATTAGTTTCCGTAATCTGTTACTAAGAGAGGTTATGTGGTCTTGAAATCTTAGGTTTTTATCGATTGTTATTCCCAGGTATTTTACATTCTCAGCCTTGGTGAGTGGTTCGCAGTTACAACTACGGGTGAGTGGGTTTGTACACACAATAACACAACCTACCTATCTACTGATTTTGCGTAGAAATTATCAAATAAATTACATATCCTAATTAGTTAGGTACCAACCTACCTATTGATTAAGTGACTACTACGAATCCAAGTCAAATCCTTCCATGCAGGTTATGGTATCGCGTATGGTAGTGAAAGACGGATGTCCATTTCGAATATTTGCAGAGTCTAAAGATATGAGAAAGCTGTTCCAGAACTCCAGCCATAATTTGCCTAAGTCTGCTACCGCTATTACAAATATTGTAGTAAAACAGGCTGATAAAATAAAACTACCTACATCTAAGTAACGAAATTCAAAAACTAGACTAGAAGTAATAATTTTGTTTGATTTGTATACTGTTAACATCATTACAGAAGGATTTAAGAATATAGATTGTAGTATTGATCATTATAAAGAAGACTGTTAATGGTAATAAATATTTAAAGAGATTTACAATGGTCTTTTATTGGTGTTTTGAATGAACCCACTCAAAACAGTTATAATATATAAAATATAAATCGTCGATTACTGTATAATAGATAAATGCAACAGTTACCAAAAGTCCCGAGAATCCCGGGGCGTCCCGGTTCCTTTAAAAGCAAGTCCCGAAATTCCCGGGTCTCAATTATAGCACCGGGATTTGTTCAGCTGTGGGAAAGGGGAAAACAACGGCTAAATAAAAATCGCCCAAGTGCGAGGCGGACTCGCGCACGAAGGGTTCCGTATCATTATCTACATAATAAAAACGGCAAAAAAAACACGTATGTTGTATGGGAGCCCCATTTAAATATTTATTTTATTCTGTTTTAGGTTGTTATAGCGGCAACAGAAAACCATCATCTGTAAAAAACAAAATCATCTGTAAACTGTCTAGCTGTCACGGTTCATGAGATACAGCCTGATGACTGGCAGACAGACGGACAGACAGACGGACAGCGGAGTCGCAGTAATAGGGTCTTGTTTTAGGAAAAGTAGAGAAAAGCTTTACGAGCTGTATGGCCTTAAGCCCTTTATTAACACGGAAACTTTTAATAAGTATGTTGCTTGTTACTCAAAAATTTTTAAGAATACTTGTAAGGCAGCAAAGGCCTTATACATTAGCAACAAGGTTAAATCGGCAGATAACAAAATTAAAACGGTTTGGAAAATTATCAATAATGAAACAAACAGGAACAAAAAACATAATAATGATTATACACTGCGGACTTCACGTGGACTCATAAGCGATAGTAAAGAAGTCGCTGAAGAATTTGTAAATTTCTTTACTAGTATCCCAATCAAAACTACTGAAACCTTAAACTCCTCGCCCTCGCTTTCTATTGAATTATTAAAGGCGAACGTTTCAGCTTGTCCGATTGAATTTAACTTTAAGCACATAACTCCCATTGCAATAATAAAAGCATTTAAGCAAATCAAGATCAAATTGACCGAAGATCTTTGGGGTATGTCTGTAAAGGTTTGTACCTCCATTATTGACACTATCGCGCCGTATTTAGTTTTTATATTCAATCTGTGTGTGGATCAAGGGGTTTTCCCGGACCTTATGAAATACAGTAAAGTAATTCCTTTATTCAAATCCGGGGACAGTAAAGATACCAATAACTATAGACCCGTATCAGTGTTGCCAGTTTTCAGCAAGGTGTTTGAAAAGGTAATGCTTAATCAAATGCTCAGTCACTTTAACGCGAATAACATCTTACACGATAAACAATACGGTTTCACCAGGGGACGTTGTACAACTGACGCTGGTGTTACGTTACTAAAACATATCTATAATGCGTGGGAAGAGGCGCAAGATGCCATAGGTATCTTCTGCGACCTGTCGAAGGCGTTTGATTGTGTGTGCCATGAAACATTACTCCTGAAACTGGAGCATTACGGACTAGGCAAAACAGCCTTGAACTTAGTTAAGTCGTATTTGAATGATAGACAGCAGCTAGTTCATATAAACGGCAACAATTCAACAGGATTAAACGTGAAAATGGGGGTACCTCAGGGCTCAATTTTGGGTCCTTTTTTGTTTCTAGTTTATATAAATGATTTGCCCTATATTTTACAAAATAAACTTAATATGGTGTTATTTGCTGATGACACATCTTTAATTTTTAGAATAAATAGACATGTTAATAATCTTGACGATATAAATAACGCCCTACTGCAGGTACATGATTGGTTCACTGCTAATAATTTAGTATTAAATGGAAAAAAAACGAAGTGCATTCGATTTACTTTACCAAATGTCAAACGTAGTGATTGTGACATAGTATTGAACAGGGAGAAACTAGAATTCGTCGATGAAACAGTTTTCCTAGGGATTACGCTTGACTCAAGGTTACAATGGGGTCCCCATTTAACATCTCTTGCAGGAAGGCTAAGTTCAGCAGCATATGCTGTTAGGAAAATCCGCCAGTATACAGATGTTGATACCGCGAGACTAGTCTATTTTAGTTACTTTCATAGTATAATGTCTTACGGTATCTTACTATGGGGACGGGCTGCTGATATCGAGTCTATTTTTATTCTACAGAAAAGAGCCATCAGAGCCATTTACAATCTTCGCCGGCGCGATTCTCTAAGAGAACTGTTTAAAGAAATTAACATCATGACGGTGCCTTGTCAATATATCTATGAAAATATCATGTACGTTAGAAAGAATCTACATCTTTTTAGTAAACGAGGTGACAGACATAACTATGTCACTAGAAATAGGAACCAATTAGTTCAACCAGGTTTCAGACTTGCTAAAGTAGCAACATCTTTCATGGGGTACTGTTTAAAATGTTACAATAAAATACCTCCCCATATATTAGAATTAAATGAGACAAAATTTAAATCTTGTATTAAACGCACACTATGCAGGCAAGCATATTATAAGTTAGGGGAGTATATTGAAGATAAAAATGCTTGGCTCAATGCTGGTCCTGCTCCACAACGCCACTAGGTAGCCACTAAGGGCTCAAAGTAATCTGTTAGCATTTCGTAATATTGTTGGACCGGCTGAAGATTGTAAGAATGCAAATCATTTTCATTGTATAGATGCAACTTATTTAACATTGTATAATTTCATGCACATGTGTGAGTACTGTGTAGCTTTAAACTATAATGATCATTTTGGGTAGGTCTTTGACTTGAATGTACCCTGGCGATTGGGGATGTCATGCTCACTCAAAAGTCTGGCTGATGGTGGCGCATGCGTTGGATCATTTGGCTCCCTTAAAAATGGTTGAGCCGAATGGTGCTAGCGTATGCGTCATGTTCGTGAACGGGCGCCGTCAGCTGAGACTGGTCATCTCTCGGCTGCCATGGTTTATTTTAATTATTTCTTTGAATTGTTTCTTTTTTTACTCCGGACTCTTTTATCCTGCACGTCTTTTACATCGTTCTCACATAATGTATAATTTCAATATGAATGATGTTACCATAATTTTGTAACAAAATATCATTTTTAAAAGAGTGTCCGTGGAGTTTCTTGCACGTTCTTCTCCATAGAGATCTACGCTTTGGAACGTGCAAATAGCTTCATCTTTTTGACCGACCGACCTTGACAATTCAAAAGTGCCTGTAAATGGTCTAATTGAAATAAATGCTTTGACTTTGACTTTGACTTTGACCCTCTGGGTACGGAACCCTGAAAACGTTTGTTGTATGGGAGCCCCATTAAATATTTATTTTTTTCTGTTTTTAGTATTTTTTAATAGAGCGGCAACAGAAATACATCATCTATGAAAATTTCAACTGTCTAGCCATCGCGGTTCATGAGATACAGCCTGGTGACAGACAGACAGACAGACAGACGGCCAGCGGAGTCTTAGTAATAGGCTACTAAGAGAACTATTATCATTAAATCGCTGTGGTTAAATATTGCATTTGCCTCACTTGAAATAAATAATAATTTAAGTTGCATAATTAATTTATTATTTACCTATTTGTTTGTTTCAGACATCAACTCAACAAAATGGTTTCACTAAACATTATTACGGTGACGTATGTGCTGGTACAGTTTTCTCTTCCGATGGCTTGTTTGTAAGTATAACAATCAGCGGCCCTACCATGAAGTGTTAAAGCGTGAGTCGTTCGAGCGAGAAGGAGGGATGGAGCTATACACCCTATATAGCTCCATCCCTCCTTCTCGCTCGAACAACTCACGCTTTAACACGTCATAGTAGGGCCCCAGTAAATGGTTTGACCGACTGTAAAATAGTAATATCCATAAGATGTCTCGAAGAAACTATGAAAATATTAAGTTTTCCCTGCATTCCCTGCAGTTGTAACTAACTATCGACTTATACTGGGTAATTTTTTTCCAGTGCGCAAACTTTAAGAACCACTTCTGCCCATGTAAATGAACAACTTTCCCCAAGAAAGCCATAGTCAATTCCTAAAAAAAAAATTGAGTCTCCCATATAAATTGTGGTCAGTTGATGACAATTTTGTATGGGAAGTTCAAATTTTTTCTAACTTTCTTGGGGCAATTTGTTCATTTACATGGGCAGAAGTGGTTCTCAAAGTTTGCGCACTGGAAAAAAGTTATCCAGTATGTTAAAGAATATTTATTTTCGTGTATTTCACATTTAAGATAATATTATCTATTTAAATTTCGCGATTTTAAACATTCTTGTGTTAAAAATCGACAATCGATACGCATGAGCAGATGGCATAAATGCAATACCTCAGTGTTCATTGTACTCATAATTATGAACAACTTTTACTATGGGACCAACATTGAAATCGCGAATAATACTTAATATCGACTGCTCCATACATTTCTGTGCGCATACCAAATGTACTGAACAGCAGATTTTTAACGCGATTTCGAGGGTGGTCCTACAGTAGAAGTTGTTCATAATGATGAATATAATGACCCCATAAGAGGTACCTATTGCATTTATTCTGTTACACGTTGATATGCGCGAGCTCGACTCGCACTTGGTCGGTTTTTAAATCGATTTAAACATGTTCTGAGGTCTTGGAGAACTCGCATTATAATATTGCTTTTCAACAGATCAGGCAATACTACGTTGGGAAATATGCATGAACAACGGGAGATAATCAAAACATTAATTGATATCTTTATTTATGGAAAGGTAAGAATACAGTAACATAACTCTACTTGAATAAATATTTGAGATAATTTCACTCTATCGCCACCAACTCAAATATCAACTTCAACAGTTATAGGTAACTATAGTGTTGAGTATTTAAGTGACCATTTTTAGGGTTCAGACTCCGCTGTCCGTCTGTCTGTCTGTCATCAGGCTGTATCTCATAAACCGTGATAGCTAGACAGTTGAAAATTTCTAAAAACAGAATAAAAAAAATATTTAAGTGGGGCTCCCACATACAACAAACGTGACCGAAAACGCTCATTGATTGAAAAACTGCTCACAACACTTTGTGGCTTCTTTCGAAGACCACATCGTGAATTTTGCGTCGTGGGCAGTCGTGGCACTTAATGACCACAACGCGTTGTGGAAATGAAGAAATGCCATGACGCGTTCTGAGCCCTAACTGATGCAACCACATCACGATTTATATAATTATGTTGTATAGATGTCGCAGCAATTTCGTAGAATTGGCCATTTTATGGTGTGGCCGACCTTTACATGAAATGGGAAATACCTACCCGTTGTCCTCATTATGATATAGTCTGGCCTAGCTAGATCAGAACAGCTTAAATAATGGCTATCGATATCTATCTATCTATCTATCTATGGATATCGTAAAATAGTTACATTTTCCACCGTTAGAGGTGCTGACATCGTTTTGTTTTTTGCGATGCATCATGGTGGTCGACAATGATTCCGATAAATAGCTATAAAAAATGTAGTTTTGAAAGAATTGGTATCAATGAGCAATTTCTCATTTTAGCCGAAAGAAGTACCGGTCAGCTCAAGCTCAAATACTACAACGGTCATGTCTGAGGAAGATGGCACAAGTGAACAGAATTTGGCCAAGACGACTACGGACACTGCATTTAAAATAAAGGTATCGTGAAAGTAATAAATCATGTTACACTCAGGGACCGAAAGCGCTCATTGAGTTTATATCAATGAGCAGTTTCTTATTCTAGCCAAACAAAGCAACGTCGGAAGCAACGGTTACATTTGAGAAGGATGGCACAAATGAACAGAATTCGACCAAGATGACTACGGACGCTGCAATTGAAATAGAGGTATCTATCGTGGACATATAAATATTATTTTGCACTCAGTCACCAAAAACGCTCACTGAGTGAAAAAACTACTTACAACTCTTTGTGGCTTCTTTCGAACGGCCACATCGCGAATTTTGCGTCGTGGCACTTAATGACCACAACGCGTCGTGGAAATGAAGAAATGTCATGACGCGTTCTGAGCCCTAACTGATGCAACCACATCACGATTTATATAATTATGTTGTATAGATGTCGCAGCAAAATCGTAGAATTACACACCGTTAGTGGCGCCGCTGATATCGTTGTGTTTTTTGTGATGCATCATGGTGGTGGACAATTATTCCGATAAATAGCTATAAAAAATGTAGTTTTGAAAGAATTGGTATCAATAATCAATTTCTCATTTTAGCCGAAAGAAGCACCGGTCAGCTCAAGCTCAGATATTCCAACGGTCACGTCAGAGAAAGATGGCACAGATGGACAGAATTTGATCAAGACGACTACGGACACTGCAATAATTGAAATAGATATATCGTGGATGTATATATCCTTGGCCGTCGCCGTCACGTTCGCGTTGGTTTGTTCTGTAGCATGGCTAATATTGTATGCTTTACCTAAAAATAAAACTGATTATACGCTGGTAAGCGTTGGGGAAACACCGCCACGTGTGGAGGTTGTTGAAATGAAAGATATTAATAACACAATAATTTAAAAAATCTGATTTGGTTTTTTCATTTTTAGGGTTACGAACATCCGTAAGAAACGGAACCCATATAGGTCCGTCTGTCACAGTAAATTTTCTCCCAATCTACAGGACCGATTCTGTTGGGTACACGTATGAACTTCTGTGACCCAAACACGGACGCATAACGTAATTAAATAAATTTTGAATATGGGGATTTTAGGGGACACAAGGGTCCACTTTTAGGGGACAAACTAGAATTTTTATTAAAAAAGTGTTACACGGTGCAGCTGTACCGTGTGAATGTGACATATCTAATTAAAGGGCTTATTGTGATGGTATCAACTATATTTTTTTCATCATCATCATCATCATATTAGCCGAAAGACATCCATTGCTATAGTAGGTATAAAAGTCAGAGGCCTCCCCCAAGTGTCACAACAACCAGCCCTGTGCGTCTCGCATCCATCGTCTACCCGCGACCCTCACTAGGTCATCGGGTCCACCTTGTAGGAGGCCTTCCAACGCTGCGTCTTCCGGTACGCGGTCGCTACTCCAGAACTTTTCGGCCCCATCGACCATCTGTTCTGCGAGCAAGGTGCTCTGCCCACTGCCACTTCAGTTTGGCGATCCTTCGTGCAACGTCGGTAACCTTGGTTCTCTTACGGATATCATCATTCCTGATTCGATCACGCAAGGAAACTCCGAGCATTGCCCTCTCCATTGCCCTTTGGGTGACTTTAAGCCTTCTGATGAGGCCCATTGTGAGCGACGTCGTTTCGGTTCCGTAAGTCATCCATCACTGGCAACACGCACTGGTTTTGGACTTTCGTCTTGAGACTCTGTGGTATACTAGAAGATATCACGCAACTTTCCGAAGGCCGCTCAGCAAAGTCGGATTCGAAGTTAGCCCTGGACTGTTTGTCACGACTTGCAACGATGTTACAACTTCTCCGATTTTGATACGATTTTGTACATAATAAATTTAAAATAAATATTTGAAATTATTCAAGAAATTAGACGAAAAATTACCATCCCTTCCCCCTAATCTCCGAAACAACTGAGCCTAAAATTTTCAAAAAAAAGGAGATAATAGTTCCATAGATTACAGGAAAACTGTCTTATAAGAAGTCTATAGTGTTAACATAACCCATCCGGGGCGCGGACTGGGAACAGACGGGGCGCTATCGCGACTTTTTAAAACATATAGAAAAGACTGATTACCTATTTATCTCTATTTACATGTACACATAAAAACTGACTTATATTTACCTATTGATCTCTATTTACATGTACACCAGAAAACGTTCGATAGTGTTCAATAAATACTAGTCAATAAATCCACTGATTCATTCAATTATATTATGCCAAAGATGTATCTGAAATTCTACTACCATAATGATCTTTTCGGGATTCATAACGAAGTTATGTGTCAAATTTATGATTACATGGTCTAAGTTCAATTGCCTCTTTATTGTTCCCAATGCCTTTTTACCAGTAAGTCCCATCCTTTCTTCCCGATTTAAGTTGATGTCTGGAAGTGTTTAAGAGTCTTTAAATTTTAATGACCCCGTTTTTTGAACGCCAATCTCAATTTGAAAAGTCGTAAATTTTACCACTACCAAGACGCGGTCGCGAAGTCAATGGTTCCAGGAGGTGATTTTATTTTTGTTTTGAGTTCAAGACCTTGATTCAGAGATAAAAATTAAGTGGTACGAGGATGTAGGTCGGAGGCTATAACCACGTTGATTCCTTTGTATTGACTATCCAAGATGGAATCGGTTTTTCAAATGTTGAGACTCGGCAGTCTCAACATTTGAAAAACCGATTCCATAGTCTAGGTTATAGCGTCTGTTGTGGTCCACTATCTGTTTACTAGTCTTTGGTTCTAGTGTCATTGCTTTTTAGAACAGCTTTATAAGGGCGTGTCATTAGTAAAGTTGAAAATAATTGAATACTGTATGTTGTATTTGACATTTCAAATACACGACTTAAAAATATTTTGTATGTCGTATTTTAAATACACGGGAGATAGTATTTTGCCCAGCTCTGCGTGGTGCTTGGCAGCAATGGCAGCTGGGCTTACCCCAGTTGTAAATGTCCCTTGGTGCAAATAGGCACCAACCTGGGCCTAGCTCTGTTGTTTCTCCTGCTTGATATCGAGGGACGCGGAATCCAATACTGATATTTAAATCGTTTCTCCGGGTCTCGTCAAGCTGCATTGACTTTGCGTTTTCTGGTGGCCGACACTGTTGCTTCTGGAACTCAGGAGTTGCAGTGATTGCGAACAGTGTAGCGGGCTTGTTAAAGCTCATCGCAATTCTTCGCCCTTGACTTCTGTTCAAGTTATAAGCCACACGCGCAGGTCTCCAGAATAACTGTGCTGTATGAAAACACCTGATGTGCGTCATGTGTATTTCGACTATCAAACAAAAGTTTGCGAAGCGCATTCCACTGGCTGTGTTCATTTATACTGGCGTCGGTTTGGCAACAAAACTCTGCTCGTTAACCTAGCAGGTGAAACGACATATTTAAGAGCTCTATTGTAAATGCACTAAATCATTTTTAGCTCGAGACACCGATGATTTACAGTTTCACCCATGAAATAAGCATTTAGCGTTGACAATTAGAAAGAGAGGTCCGATACGAACTCTGACTCCAAATAGCATGACCTGCCTATAAAGCTGCCACAGTAAACAACGTTTTCGCGAGAGGGACAGATATGTTTGTCTAAAAAGTCATAAAACTAGTTATATCTTGTTTGTATACGATCAATTTTGATTCTATTTTCATTTTTAGTATTTTTCTTTTGTATATTTTTAGATAAACTGTTGTAAATTTACTTAAATATTCTTTTCATGCATATTAATCTTTCCTGTTCAGCGTTTAGTGTTATATTGGCTGGAAATATGTACGTATAGGTACATACTTTTTAAAGACGGCGAGTCTCATGCTAAAATAGCTTGATTTTTCTGGAACCGGTTTTTAAATTGTACTGCTCCAGAAACCTTATTCACGAATCGAGGTCCTTGTTATAAATAAACCAACTTTATACCTACATGAATGCTTCCACGCAATTTAATCAAAATCTTAGGGCTTCCTCATGCTCGTTAATGAATTATTTTCTTACTAGCTGCCCTCGTGCTTCCGCCTGCGTTGTATGAGTGCTTCCCCTTTATAAATTATAACATACATTTTCTGATATATAACCCTGTAAGCCGCTGGACACACAGAATAGACGTAAGATGAGGACGGGGCGCGAACGGGGTCCAGACGGGGTGCCGCGCCGTCGCGACTTTTTAAAAGATACAGAAAAGACGAGGCACGGACATGACGTCGTTAATTGTGGTGGTGTATTTGTATGTGACAGCGACGCGCGAGTCCCGGCACCCGCGCCCCTCCACCCGTACCCCGTCCCTCGTCCGTCGCACAATAGGGCGCAGACGAGTAAGCGTCGTGTCCGCGCCCTGTCCTTCCTATATGTTTTGCATCGCGACGCTTTTATACATTTTGTATGAAAGGAACGCGGAAGAGTCATATGTCCGCGCCCCGTCCTCGTCTTACGTCTTTTCTGTGTCCAACGTCTTAGGTTTCATCTTAATAAAAATCAAATGACACAAGGGCTATAATTTAGATAGGGAAAATAAATAATTACCTACACACGGGATGGGGCGGGTAGAAGATAGTTGAATAATTAAATAGATGTAAGTACAATAATATGTTCCATAAAACTACCTACTGATTACTGTGTCTGTACACCGTTTCATTTTATAACATTCTTTTGTACATTTGCCTGAAGAAGACTGTTCTAAAGGTACACAAATCCGACTTCATATCAGAGGG
Source organism: Melanchra persicariae (assembly GCA_947386135.1). Classification (NCBI taxonomy): domain Eukaryota; kingdom Metazoa; phylum Arthropoda; class Insecta; order Lepidoptera; family Noctuidae; genus Melanchra; species Melanchra persicariae. The sequence continues at coordinate 14,643,399 of OX376645.1, read as the reverse complement.
CTTAGTGCGAGTTTTTTAGAGATCGCGTTAACGTAAACGTTCGCTTATGTCAAATTGTATAGAGAAAAAAAGTTATACGTTAAAAAACTCGAACTAAGGCCACAGTTGTCGTGCTCCCAGCTACCATTTATGTCTATGCTCCCAGCACAGTGAAGCAAAATAATAAAAGCTTGTTAAATAATTATCTACAAAAGGGGTTTTGCACTAAAAATAGGTACATATAAAACGTAATGTGGTATTTTGTTGTAAATACGACACTGGTGAAATGAGCACGAATATATTTGTCGGATAAATCCGACGTAAGCGGTTAAAAGGTTTATGTCGAAAAAGAGACCACATCATTTTAAATGAAACTCTAACACAAGTACTTCCACTAAAACTAGGTCATGAAGAATATTCTTGAACAAATACTCGAGACTCTCAGAAATAAAATACCTGAAACATTGAACCACCAGCCCTGAAAAATATGACGCATACTGTAATAAGGTCAATAATACTAATAAGATGAATGCCATATTTTCGAGTAACCGGCAATATAATTTACCTCCAATAACATTGTATGTCTCGACTTACGAGTATTTGAACTGATTTGATTTTCCTGTATATTTAATTCGTTTATGTACAAAGAAGTGAGAGGAGCTCGTGGCTAAATTATAGTAGCCGCAAGGGCCGATCTTCGAGGTTAAGCAACGCTTTCCGAGGTTGGTCTGTGGATTGGTGACCATCTTATCATATCGAGACTCCTCCGTATTTCGCCTCTGCTGTCATTTGCAGATCTTTGGCAGTAGTTACGGATTGTCAGAAGCTAAAAAATTCAAATTCAAATTCAAAATATTTATTTGTCACACATAGGTAAAATGTTGAACATTGGTGGAGTAATAATAATAATAATAATAATAATAATAATAATAATAAACGTTTATTGGTTCAAATAAATTATTGTTAACATTATGAACACTGTCACTTAAACTAGGTTTAGGTACCTGTGCTATAAGCAACAGTAACAATTCGTGGTTGATCTATTTGCTCAAGAAAAAATAGTTTTGTGCAACAATCCGTTATTATTATAAATAAATAAGTTAGCTAAGTCTTACTACTTTATTAACTTTACAGTTAGACAACAAAAAATAAAAGCAATTAAAAGTAGAATGTTTGTATGACACGTGTGTGTGTGTGATGGTGTAAGCGTGTGTATTTGAGTGTGTGTATGGCTGTGTGTTTTAAAATGTATATAATATGTGTGTATGTAGGTAGATATACAGGTATGTGACATGTAGATGTAGAAGTTGCTCGTATTGTAGGTTACCCAGCAACACTTAAAAGATTTTCAGTTTCTTGGTAATTTAACACAACTAACAAACTTTTAATTACTTTTTTAAATTTAAAATGGCGTATTTTCTTTAGGGACACATTTTTACTCATTTTATTGTAGATATAGGGAGCTACTATATAAGGGTATCTTTTTGCAAAAACTGTCTTGTGTGGAATGGTTTTGAATACAATGTCGTTTCTTCTTCTATTATCTGTTTTGGAGCTGTTAGTCGGTAAATGGGTGTGTGCATAAATAAGATTGCGTAAAATAAATAATTGTCGAACAGTGAGGACATCAAATTCCTTGTAAAGTCTTGCAGTAGGGTACAACCTTGGTTTGGACATAAGGACTTTGATAGCCGCTCTTTGAGCTCTTTCAAGCTTAATAAGAAATGTCTTGTGAGACCCTCCCCAGACAGAAATGCCGTATCCCACCACTGATTGACAAAGTGAGTAATAAATTATTTTCAGAACATTTAAATCGTCTAAATGGCGTACCTTTTTGAAAATGGGCATTAGTTTTCGAATTCTATTTGTCAAAAGTTCAATGTGGTGATGCCAGTTAAGGTTTTCATCAACCCAGACACCTAGATATTTAAGTCTATCAACTCGATCGAGCTCAGTACAGTGGCACAAAGTGCTGCTGTTACTATGGCAGGTGTGGGCTCTTATTTTTATTTTATCTATTGCTGGCGCTCCTGATTTTGTAATACAAAAGGTGAGATATTTAGTTTTACTAAGGTTAACAGTCAGCGTATTTTTATTGAGCCAGTATAAAATCTGTTTAATGCCACTTTCTGTGCTGTTAGCTACTTCATCCCAAGTTTTCCCGTGAAAGACTATTGCCGTGTCATCTGCAAAACTTACTATTTTAGCATTATAAAGATGAAAGTTGCACAGTTGATTTATGTACATCAAAAACATTGGGGGGCCAAGTACACTTCCCTGTGGGACTCCATATGTTATTTGAGCCTCTTCACTTACATACGAGCCAATTTTTACACGTTGGGTTCTTCCACATAAGTAACTAGTGAATAAATCTAAGGCTATACCCCGTATTCCCATGTTTTCCATCCTAGCAAGTAGTTTGGGAATAGAGACAGTATCAAATGCCTTCGCAAGGTCCAAGAATACTCCAATACATTTAGATTTATTGTCAAGTGATTTAACAATAGTTTCAGTCAAGGTTCTTAGAGCATCTTCTGTAGATTTACCAGGAATAAATCCAAATTGATTTTCTGACAACAGTTTAAAAGTTCTTAAGAAATTTGTTAATCTTTTGTTTAACAGCTTTTCGAGTATCTTGGACATCGCTGGAAAAATCGATATGGGTCGATAGTTGTTTACACTGTCTCTATTCCCCGACTTAAATATAGGATGTATGAGCGCTGTTTTGAAGAGCTTAGGGAATATTCCCAAGTGGAAACTCAGGTTACATATGTATGTAATAAAAGGAGTCAGCACACTATTCGCAGCTTTTAATAACCTATTTGAGATACCATCTATTCCTACCGCGCAATCATCTTTCAGGTTCATTATTATAGACCGTACTTCGTCTTCGTCAGTGTCAAGCAAAACAAAGGAATTTGTTGTTTGTTCAGCTAGATCTTGTTTAGATATTTCACTAGTGTCTATGATGTCGATATTTTCAGCTAGTTTCTGTCCCACGGTTGCAAAGAATCTATTGACTACATTAACAGATTCATGGGGGCTTGGGTCAATTTCTAATAGGGATTCATTTTTATCTTTCTGTTTATTTAAGGATGCTATTGTTTTTATTAATTTCCAGGTATTTTTTGAATTATTTTTTGCCTTTTTGAATTCTAGGTTTTCATATGCACATTTAACTTTTGCAAGAATGGTTTTGCAGAAATTTCTGTATCTGTTGTAAATAAGTTTAATTTCTAAGTTCTTTGGGTTCTTTCTAACTTTCATATGGAGCTTATCCCTGCGTTTAATGCAGCGTAGCAAACCCGGAGTAATCCATGGTTTAATTATCTTTTTTCTATGACTAGTTATTTTAGTTGTAGTGTTGCTATTGGTTATTTTTGTAATGGTATCTGTAAGGAATTTTAATGCAATATCTACGTTAGTACAACTGTAAATATAGTTTAAGTTAGATTTTTCTAATTCCGATATGACTTTAGGATAGTTTATGTGGGTTATTGTGTGTTTGTTACAATATTCTGATAGTTTTTTACCCAGCGACAAACAAACTGTATAATGATCCGTTACAGTTGTGGTTATTACTGTCGTATTACAGCTTAGTACAGATTTTATCATTACATGATCCAGGCAATTTTGTTTCCTTGTTGGAAGCAGGTGACCGGGTAGTAGTCCATGTGATGCCATTAAATTAAGATATTCGTGAGACCGTGGTTCGTTGCCGATTTCTTTTATATTTATATTAATATCGCCTATGACAATAATATTTATAAAAGAAGACAGTGATTTCAATAGAGTATCCAGTGATTTAAGGAACTTTTCAATACTGTAGATAGGAGGTCTGTACACTGCAACAATAACGATATCAGGTTTTGTTTTAATAATTAAGCAGTTAGCGTCTTCCAAAACATGTTCAAAAACGAAACACTGAAAACAACTCTTTATATACACAACTACACCTTCGTTTTGAGTCTCGTGGGCCTTTGTGGAATAATATGTATAGTTGTTTATTATAGGTAAGGAGCTAGTATTTTTCAGCCAACATTCGGTTAAGACTATTAAGTCGAAATCCAGCTGTATTTGTGTTAAAAGTATTTCGAATTGAGACATATTACAAGAAATGCTCCTGATATTTTGGGATATTATGTTGAAATCACTATGTATGGAGTTTAAATGCGATTTAGCCTCTTGTGTATTGCATAACTTTATTTTTGAGACTGTGTAGTTATCAATCTCATCTGTTATTTCTTTTTTAGAACCCATGAAAAATAGTATAATAAATGAGGCACGACTGGAGGTTTAGTTTTTAAAATAATTATAACCCGCTTTGAGTATAATATGTGTTTGTTAATAAAATTTATTAATGTGGTCATGTGGTGGTTATGTAAGTGTTTTGCTGCTGGGATGTATACATGTGTTCCTAGTATGAGTGGGTGTGTAAGTGTCAATGTATATTTATTTAATAATAGTGTAATGTGTCGTGTCGTGTAGTGTAATGGATAGTTAATTAATTCTAGTAATAATATACTAATTGCATACAAAATAACATAATAGAAAAAGATAACTAGTCATTTACGTTCTTTTATTGACTCCAAGTGTTTTTCTGATCTAACAACCAAGTGGGGGTCTCCTATCTTCCTGCGCAAGTATATCTTACCGTTAGCAGTCCATGCAAATGTGTAATTTTCAGTTTTGGCAAATTCACGAGCTAGATAAAACAATTTCTTAGTTTTGAACGTGAGGTATTCTGAAATATATATAGGCTTTGTTTCATTTATTCTATCTATGCAGGAGGTATTCAGAGTAATTTATAATTAAATGTTTCACTATGTGCTGCCTTGCTGGGCATACAAATATTGTACAAACAGGTGTAATAAACAAAAAGCAACAAGTTAAATCTTTACAAATAAAATGTAACTTAAAATTTGACAGCAGTCTTGCCAAGAAGTACCGTGTTACCCAGTTAATGGGTTGTAGAGGTCTGGTAGGCAGCCGCTCCACGTAAAAATACTAGTATTCAGCTGAATCCAGTTTGACTGGGAGCCGACCCCAATATAGTTGGGAAAAGGCTAGGCAGATGATGATGATGATTATATTATATAATTTACTTAATTTGCAGTGCCCTAACAGGGTGCATGTACTAATACTGTGCCATGAAATTTTAATGCATGTCATAAATAATCATTGCTGTGTACATGTAAGCAAGTAACAAATAAATAAAATAAAAAATATGTACAAAGAAGTGGAGGAATAAATATTTGTAGAAATGCAATGCTGCATTTTTTGCAACACTGCACCCGTGAATCAGGCTTGGGGCAGATAACTTTTTATAGTATGCAGTGCGCGCCTTTATTCAGAGTTTACTAATCCTTTTATTTATTTAATATTTGATGTAATTCGTTGACATTTTTAATTTATTAATGTTTTAATTGTTCCTCAGGGTATCGGACGTCCGTTATTAATGTTTTAATTGTTCCTTAGGGTGTCGGACGTCCGTTATTAATGTTTTAATTGTTCCTTATGGTGTCCGACATCTTTCACTTCCCGTGGGTGTCATAAGAGGCGACTAAGGGACTCACTTTTGCATTTATAATTATGTCAGGATTTTTAAATCATTGCAGTAGGTAGTAAAATTATCTAGTATCTAAGTTATAATTTTATATTTCAATAGTTGTTCAAGCTGCTGTAATTTTAGGTTTAGTCTAATTATAATTACCATTAATGTTTTTATTATTAATAGGTATAAGTACATAAATTTGAGAACGCCAACGGCGTATAGCTGTAAACAATGGCTGTTAAAATCGCAAAAAATAATTGTAAACTTGTTATTTTTCCAATAAATATATTGCTGCATCAGAATTTTAGTTTTATTACGCTTTTACGCTAAAATGGCTGAACGGATCGTTATGAAATTTGGCAGATAAATAGCCTGGAATATGGAAAAGGACATAGGCTACGTTCTTTACGCGATAACTGACATCCACGCGGGCGGAGCCTCGGGCAAAAGCTAGTTTATTCATATTTGACAGTTGATCCCATAGTGTTGTTCACATTCATAAATTTCACGGCACTTTGAAAAAGCCACTTTGTATGTTTTAATAAAAATTTACTTTCAGAAAGATCTGAGTCAGCCCGAATCTAGAAATAAAGTGGTCAATTAATCGATGAACCGCCAAATTCAATAGATACGTCCTCTTCAGGGTTAAACTCGCAAATAACGTAATAAGATCCAATTTTCTCATAAAAGTTGCGACCAATGTGCATTTCGAGACCGTCCAATTTCCCACGTTGATCTTAGAAACAGATAAAAGTGTCTAGACTTAATTTCCGCTGCAATTCTAGAGTTTTCCGGAATTCCTTTGAAGTTATTTTTGTATATTATTTTTCGCTCGAAAGAAACATAGCTTTCTGTATTATTTCATCATCATCATCTCAACCGTGTCGCCACAACAACTAGTCCTGTGCGTCTCGCATCCATTAGCTACCAGCGACCCTCACCAGGTCATCGGTCCATCTTGTGGGAGGCCTTCCAACGGTGCGTCTTCCGGGTATTATTTCATATGCAACATATTTTAAGTTCAGGTATGGAATGACAGTTCATTTCATACTCACACGGTGAGATGATAATAGACCGGCCGTCCAGGTCGCGGTGGCGCAAGAAAAGAGTGTCTGGAAACATGGGGAGGTTTTTTCCTAGCTGTTGGACAACATAGCCTGATAAAAAATAAATGGTATTTCTATTGTAGTGTGCAGAATAAAAAGTCGTATTTTCTAGTACCTAGTACTTTGAAAATTAAATAACTCATCATCATTTTGAAACATTTGATCATCGCTTTCGTATGGACATTAATGATGTTAATTCCTATAACAATGTGATATCAAATTTCTACCTTTCCTTAACAAAGAGAGCTTTGATCTTCAATTCTAAAATATTGGAGTCAGTCAGATGAATCGAATTAATTTTAAATGATTTATTGTTCTGAGCACTGTCTGGATTCAACTGTCAAATAAATAAGAATGCAGACAGACCCTTTATAATTGGGACAAGTTTAGGGCCAGTTTCTGGAACGAAAATAAATCGCACACACGGGAATATGCATGATGAAAATATTTGTTATCCGACCTGTGAACATTTTTCAACTTGATAGGCCTTGTAGACAGTGGCGGCGTTAGGCGTCGCTGACGGCCTCGCGCCTACGGGGGCCTCGCAAGAAAGTTGTTCAAGTTCTTACTGACTTATTTGATAAAATCCATGAACGGCACAGAACTATTTGGAAGAATTAGGTATACCTACTCGTACTATCAGAATCATGCTCACAGTTCCAATCAGTATATCATATCTTCAGAGATATAAATTTCTTAAAGTTTTAACAGTCGATCTATTCCGTCGACATCTCACCGTGTACACTTAGGTGAAGTGAACGACAATTGAGCTGTCATTTCATCATGTTTGTATGGTTTGACAGCTGACACTTATCGTTCACTTCGCCTAAGTTTTCACTTCGCCTAAGATTTCACTTCGACATGTTTGCAGGATCGCACTGCAGACCTACTTGAGAAGCATGATTAGCCAAGAGAGTTTTTACATCTACGTTTTCAGTTACCTATCAATTGAAGCAACTCGTGTTTGCTATGCCATATTATTGAAAAACAAAAACTACTTATGAAGAACTCGCAGTGTATAATTCAGCTCATTTTTTAATTTTTCTCTCTGTCTGTGAAATGAAAGGGGCATCCCAAAGCTGATGTCGCCTACATCTACTTTGGGCCAAGTGCCGCCACTGTTCCAAGAAGTAGTGTTATATAATATACCTGCATTAAACAGATTTTTTTTACTGGGTCAGTACCTACGCGCCTCTGCAAACATTCCCTATTAGACGCATGACCGCCCTGAACGCGTTCCTGTATTGAATCCGGATCTTGTTATGGGTTTTAGGTATAGCCAGCAAACAGACTGCACGAGTAGAGCGATGTACAATACGGTCTAAAGAAAACCTTTCCCTCATTTGAGCATCACACGATATTCAAAGATTACGATTAAGGTTTTGAGATGGTAAGTAATCCAAGACAAACCGCTTGAAACTCTAATTTTAGTATGCTGAAGAAATCTTGGTGCTACTCCAAAACAATTTACGTACCTTGGCTAAACGGCGTCAAACAAATACCTTCACATTAGATACACTTAGATTCCAAAACGTAAACTCCAACTCAACTCGAACTAGAACTCCATCGGAGCTTGTCATAAATCGAAGTTTTTGCATTTGTTTGCTCATCTCTCGAGTACGAAAACGTCAATTAGACAAGCTTTCATTGACATTTTCGTGCTCATGTTGGAGTTAGAGTTCGAGTTGAGGTGGAGTTTACGTTTTGGAATATGGGTCTTGTAGAAAGCACTTAAGAAAACATTTTTTAAATAACTTCATCGCCGATGAAGTTATAAAGCTTTAAAGTTGACAATTGGAAAGAGAAGTCCGATATGGACTTTGACGTCAAATTCCATAGTCTTTGTTTAGTTTCATGTGCATTAGTAAGGCCAAAAGGTATTGGTCTTGCACCAGCAGCTCAAAAAAGGCTTATGGACACTTTGTATCCATAAGCAGAGGGGCACAGTTATTTGACGAGAACTGTACATCTAAACTCATTTCAAGAGCTATCAGTGTAAATAGTAAATATTCCATAGAAAAATAATGACACTGACAGCTCATAGACGTGGTTTATTCGCTGATCGCGTTCAGTTTCATTGGTGAAATAGGCCCCTAGTGTGAGTTTTTTAACGTTCTCGATAGCGTTAGCGTAAACGTCAATTTGTATTGAACCAGAATAAGCGCCGTCTGGTGACACTCACGGACAACCTGTTTTTTTCTATACAATTTGACTACCGGTCAGGCCCAACATGTGAAAATTCCCTAATATAAAATAAATCTTATGTAATAGGTAAATAAACATTAAATTCGCGATTAATTCGCGACACACCGGTGTGTTGCCGGGGCCGGACAGGTTAAGCGAACGTTTACGTTAACACGATCGAGTCCGTTATAAAACTCACACTAAGCCCTCTGTATACATTACTGTCTCAAACACAAAACAAATATGAACTTGCGTTGCGTTAAGTTGGGGTTCTGTCAAATGTCAGATACGAATGAAATAACAAACATACCCACGATATTTGTTTTACTTGAGTTATGATAATGGTATAACATCCTTGGTATACAATATCTGGTCATCCTCAGTGTCAGAGAACTAAGAAGCAAAAAGGGTAAGGCATTTAATTGAATTATCAAGAAAGAATAAGTATTTTATCCTTTTCTATTATCTTCATTATCTCGGCGTCAGTAAGTACAGGAATTTGTAAATGCAAAAACTTTTAAGATTTTTATAAGACATTTTTTTTTTAAAGTGGAGACAGCAGTGTTGGTTATTATTTAATTTGATTTTGCTACTAAAATTGTCATTTATAATATCATAGCGAAAATAATAGGTACCTACTCAGTTCTAGCATTAGTTTTGAGATATTTCGTAACATCAGAAGAACAAATAACGACAGAGGGACACTGAAAGCATAGGCTTCTTTCTAGGCGAAAATCTATTGACTCGAGCGAAGCTGCGGCCTGTGGGCAAAAGCAAACCTTTTAATAAGTGTGAAAGTTAATGAGAATGGAAGGATGTTTGCCGCTCCAGCCCCGGCGACACACCGGTGTGTCGCGTATTTATCGCGAATTTAATGTTTATTTACTATTACGTAAGATTTACTTTTCGTTTGGGAATTTTCACATGTCAGGGCTGGAGCGGTAGGCCCTATACAATGTGCCATTCAATTAGCGAATGCGACTGTCGAAATGCCAAAATGTAGGAATTTGATCACGTGACATTTCGATAGCATCTGTCAATCCCATACATTTTTGACGTGTTGACATTCGCCTTCGCCGCGCTACCGCTGACAGAATGTCACTTGTCTAGAGCCCATCTTTTCATCATTTCAAGTAAATACTACAGAAGCTAATCCTACCTTTTTGGATGGGAAATCATCAAATGAGTCTCAATCATCTTTAATCCAAGAGTGAACTGGTTACTTCTAGGCAAGCGTGCTCCACACACATGTAATATATTAATACTGACCACAAATTAAATCCCATATCATTTTCATATAATAATATATGAAAATGATATGGGAGGATAACCATTCGCATATTGAGGCCACTATACAAGTACGTAGGTATATGAAGACATGAAGTGCATACTTCCCTATCCCCCTCATTTCTATGCTCGAGGCACAGACCATAAACATTATTTTTCCATTGATCTGCCACCTGCCAGGGCCACATAGTCCTATATGAAAGAATAAACTGTTATGCTCCGGCGCATAATTTCTGGTATCAAGGCTAGTGCACGGTGACTAAAACGCCCAAACTTTGATTAGGATGTGAAAGAAAACATGTTGGACCTACTGAAGATTGTAAGATCATCTTTGCGTCGTACAGACTCGAATCTCTTTTGCATTGTACATTCTGTAAAAAAAGTATCGGGAATTGTTCATTTGTTTAGGGTTCCAAATTCATTTTTTTTGTTGTTAGTTTAGCACAACTGTTTTCCATTTTGGCGCGGAGTTTGAGTTGCATCTGTCATTTAGATTAAATTTTTGTTGGATCATCTCTAGTGTGTGTTGCGAATTTCTTAGTGGACAAAAACATCGAACAAAGGGTTTGTCTCAAATTTTGCATCGCATGGATTTCGTGTTCGGAGTCGCTGAAAATGTTACAGAAGGCTTACGGTGAATGGACTTTATCAAAAACTTGTGCTGAGTAGTACAATAGGTACGTTCAAAAGCGGTCGAGATGTGATGGAAGATTTGCCTCGTTCTGGTAGGCCATCAACGTCTTCAACTGAAGACATCGTAAAAGTGAAGGGAATAGTGATTGTAAATCCTCATTAAAGTTTGAGACAGATAGCTGCTGAACTTTCTGTGTCTCACGAGTCGATCTATACCATTTTAATTTATCACTTGGATATGAAACATGTTGCCGCTCGACTAGTCCCAAAGGACCTGAATTTTCTTCAAAAACTCAATAATAAGAGTCGCTGAGGACATGCTAGAACCAGTCGATGGTGACGAGACGAGACGTGGGTTTACGAGTTTGACATGCAAACCAATCAACAAGCTTCGAAGTGGCGTGCCAAAACCGATCAAAAGTCAAAGTCATGTTGACTGTTATTTTTGACTGTAGCTGTCTAGTAGACTGTAGGTTAAACGGTAAATGAAGAATATTATATATGCATTATGCGGCGTCTAAGAGAGCAAATTCAACGAAAAAGGCCAGATTTGTGGAAAGGAAATTCTTGATCACCACGACGTAAACGATTTTTTTACCAAAAACTCAACAAATCGAGCAACCACCTTATTCACAAGATATGGCTCCAGACGACTTCTTTCTTTTTCCTCAACTCAAATTACTACTTCGTGGGACCCGTTTTCATTCGGCAGAAGACATAAAAGAGAGCATTCGCGGCGAGAACTAAACTCAATTCCGGAAAAAGCGTTTAAAAATGTTTCTATGACTGGAATATTCGTTGGCGTAAGTGTATGATTTCTGAAGGAGCATACTTTGAAGGCGATAAAATAAATTTGGAAGAATTGTGTATTATATTGATCGTTTCCCGGTATTTTCTTGACAGAAAGAATGGAATGTAACGTTGATTTTGTAAACACTGATTTAAAAGATTGTCCATGGAGTGTCTTGCTTCTTCTTCTCCATAAGATCTACTCTTTGGAACGTGCAACTGCCGCGCTGGAGATAGGGTCGGTGAGTGTTGTGCTGCAGAACAACTTGCTACTCTTGTCGCTAGCGCGGCAGAACTAGCTTCATACATTACTCTGTGACTAGCTTTATACTGGGTAATTTTTTTTCCAGTGCGCAAACTTTAAGAACCACTTCTGCCCATGTAAATGAACAACTTTCCCCAAGAAAGCCATAGTCAATTCCTAAAAAAAAAATTGAGTCTCCCATACAAATTGTGGTCAGTTGATGACAATTTTGTATGGGAAGTTCAAATTTTTTTTATGAATTGACTATGGCTTTCATGGGCAGAAGTGGTTCTCAAAGTTTGCGCACTGGAAAAAAAGTTATCCAGTATAATTATTGACTGACAGACCTTGACAATAGGTTTAAAAAAATATGACTCTATTTAGTCCGAAAAGTATTGGTCACGTACCTATTGCTTTATTAAATCAATAAAAAATGACGAAGATAAAACACATCAAAGATCAGGGGGCCTACCACAACCTCTTAAAACAATATTACTTTAATATTACTTTGCGTTCCGCTCTGTTGGATTTTCAACGCTCGGATCAGCGCCGAGAGTTGAAAATGCAACAACAGAAATTACAAAGTAATATTAAAATAATATTGTTTTAAGAGGTTGTGGTAGGCCTCCTGGAGTAGGGGCTCGTGACGTCACGTGTAATTAAAACGTGTTTTACAAGTGACGTCACGCGAGTTTTGAACGCACTGTATAGTTTTATTTTTTTGTTTACGTGAAAAATGAAATGAAATAAAGGATTTTGTATTTGTAGTAGGTACCTAAATATGCTATTGTTTTATTTTACAGCATAGGTATGGTTTACCTTATATATCTTTTATGTATTTCAATATTAACCTAATTTATTTTTATATTCTTACCTATTTGTTCTTGGATTAAAACCTAATTTGTCGTTATTTTCCTTGGTAACTAAAATACCCAGTTTATATATCAATATGCAAATAAAACAGAAAAACCATCAAACCGGTTTCTCCTATGATTTTCCAAATAAAACCATAAACACTAAACAGCAGGTACCTAATAAAATAAGATCATAAAGACACACACACCACAGACAACACTTGAAATTGTTCGAATTTTTTAAATATGAGCGACTAAGGCGTCCTCCTACGCATCCTACTGAAAATAGCTATTGATTTCAAACACCATTCCTTTGGCATTGCAGACTCTGATTAAGTATTACACCATTGTTAAAGATGGAAAAACAATTCTATTTTATGAGCTGTAAAGTGCCTGCTATTCATTACATTACGTGCATTGGAATAAATATCCTTTGATCTAGCTTTGCTACGTTGCTGAAGATTATGTATAAACTGCCGGATACCCCACGCCTACGCAGAAGATAGCCCCCAGGTGGATTCTCCATATTCTTCCAATTTCCCGGTAGACAAAGCATCATGCTGATGCAAGATTCATATAAAAAACCGGCTAAGTGCGTGTCAGCTACTGAATCGGTTCAGTAGATTCTGAGAAAATTGGCTGTGATAAACAGACAGTCTAATAGACAGACAGACAGACAGACAGATGGACTGACGAGTATATGGGTTCCATTTTCCATTTTCGGAAACCTGAAAAGGGTCAGTACCCGGCTTCTGACAGGCCAGTCAAATACCTTTTTTTTATGGATGAGAAATCATCAAATGTCTCCTTCCGCTCTGGGTGTAGCGGGAGGGAGTGTCAGATTCTTACTGACTAAATCACATCCATGCTCCTCATAGTACCCTCGTTCCAGGGCCGCGGTGACTCTTTCGAACAAAATCCGCAACTCTGGCAGTCAAATACCTGGGGCCCTGCTATTACGTCTTAAAACCATTATCTGACTCTAGTGTGGGAGGGGGACGGAGTTATATAAAAGACGCAAGGTACTATCCTTTTGAAATGGAATTGGCACGCCATAGACTACTATGGCATGCCATAGTAGTCTATGGCGTGCATATATGGGGCAGAATGGTTAATCGGTCATAAACAACAAAAAATCAAATTAATTGACATGCGATTAAACGTCATATTCATTGAAAAGTCACTAAATAAAGGTGTTCCAGAGACCTTAGACAATGTGCCATTCAATTTGCGAATGCAAACTGTCGAAATGCCAAAATGTAGGAATTTGATCACGTGTCATTTCGATAGTATTTGTCAATCCCATACATTTTTGACGTATTGACAATCGCCTTCGCCACGCTACCGTGGCGCGTTGACAGAATGTCACTTGTCTAGAGCCCCTGAAGTGCGTGATCATAATAATTAAGGGCAGCGACAGAACACCATCTGTCGCTGCTTATGCTATAGAGTAAATAAACAATATCAAAATAAAATTAATGACTTTTTTCAAAAAATCTAACCATTGAAATGTTACGAAAAAAACACTTTTCAAGCTGTCTGATGCAGTCGGTAGCATTGAATCTGTAATTAAACTAAAATAAAAACCACTAACTGCATCAGACAGTTTGAAAAGTGTTTTTGTCTTTACTTTTTAATAGTTTTTTACGATCGAGTTAACAAATTGTTATACTATTTTTCCTAATTGTAAGTATATCAGCTAAAGAACACCACCCTCTATTGCTGTCAATCATTAGCTGGCGTTCGGCCTTCACCAATATTGATACAGCAACCTAAATACCAGCCTAGACCGTTATGATACTATTTAGTAATAATCATAGGCGTCTAGCCAAAATCCTTTCTAGTTTGATCGATGGCGCATTCTTTCAGGGGTCATTAGAAACATTCGAGATGAGTTCTCGAGCACTCTGAGTAATCAGCAAAATTCAATCTTAACATAGCATGGGTTTATCAAATAACCTTCTATAAGATTTTTTATGTCTGGAAGAGCCTATTGCCATCATCACCAATAGAGATGTTTCCTGAAAAAATCTAATTAACTCGTCAGATAGATTTCCAAAAAAATATTTAACACGTATTTTTTCACGTTAACAAAAAAAGAAAACGATAAAGTGCGTTGAAAACTCATATTATGACACTTTTTACCGGAAAGTGACGTCACAGAACTCCGGATCTTTGATGCGTTTTATCTTCGCCAATTTTTTTGATTTGATATACTTAACAAAAAAATCGTATGCAATATTTTTCGATAATCTAAAGAAGTAAGGACTTAGGTAATAGAATCATATTTTTTTTTCAGGATACATCCTTCAGTCTCTGAAATTGAAAATTATTAAGTGTACCATAGTAAGCAGAAAATATATCAAATTTGTCAGATTCTACTTTATTACTATTAAAAATGAATTTTATTAGCGATTTGGCACAAGCTACCTCTATAATTCATGAATTGGAATCATAAAGTTTCTTCGTAATCCTCGTATATTCTTCAATTGGAAGTCGAAAATAAAGTTCACTAAATCGCGACCACATACAACGCGTCGCCGAGACTGGACCGCGTCCAAGTTATGAGATCTTCTGAAGTTTGGACCACATTTTTCATCATCATCATACCAGCCGAAAGACGTCCACTGCTGGACCTGAAAACAAATAATAGGTCTTCCCCAAATGGAGGGGGGTTGCCATAATCGCCACGCTTGGCAGGCGGGTTGTATGGTGCTATTCTTTTACGTCCGACACCATACGGAACGCCACTTTTTTATGGATGGGAAATTTTCAAATTATGTACTTTTCCGCGGATGCGGAAGGGAGTGTCAGACTCTTACTATCTAAAACCCATCCGTATTCATCCTGATGCCCTTTGCATTCCAGGGCCGCGGTGACTCTTTCGAACAAACGCAACGTGGTGTGGACCACTCAGTACATGCTGCTTCCAGCAGCCTTCTTAATCGCGACTAACCATCTTACCGTTACACATTTTCCTTTCATCCGGCCTAGCACTTTTTTAGGGTTCCGTATCCAAAGGGTAAAATCGGGACCCTGTTACTAAGACTCCGCTGTCCGTCTGTCTGTCTGTCACCAGGCTGTATCTCATGAACCGTGATAGTTAGACAGTTGAAATTTTCACAGATTATGTATTTCTGTTGCTGCTATAACAACAAATATTAAAAACAGGATAAAATAAATATTTAAGTAGGACTCCCGTACAACAAACATGATTTTTTTGCCGTATTTTGTGAACAATGGTACGGAACCCTTCGTGCTCGAGTCCGACTCGCACTTGGCTGGTTTTTATAATTGATAGACTCATGTTTCACCACAATCCCACCTGAGACATTTAATTAATTCTTTCTTAAAGACGATCGCAGGATTGGATATCAGCACCTAACCACAGTCCACATATGGACCTAGGCTCTCCCAGCGTCCATAATAAAGACTAAACGATCATTTTAAAACACTTTTAACGATAAACCGTTAAAGGACAATGATCCAATACTTTCTAAAAATAGAACATTTAAAAACGCCATCTGCGTTATACCATTCATCAAAATAAATTTCACCTTTAAACGGATACCTCATCTCTGAGCTAAGGATTTATATTTAGAACTGAAAATAAACGTTTGGACGTGGTTTGGAGCATCGGTATTTTAATCGGTTCGATAAAACCGGTCAAGTGCGGTGCGAGTTACCGTTTCTTTTTTTTCGGTTGACGCAATCAGACTTCATGGCGCCAGTCCTTTTATGGCTTTTGTTTCTTAGAAACGGAATACGGAAGATGCAATTTATACATCATTTATGAAAATGTTGTGATTAGAATGATACAAAAGTATAAAAGAACTGCAACGAGCACGCTTACCTAGAGGTAGAATATTTATTAAAAAAAAAATTACAAAAAAATACAACCGACTTCCATATAAAAACCAGTGCTAGAAAGTACAAAATAACTTTAAAGTCGGTGTTTCTGCTCTGGTTTCTTCGTTTTGAAACACCGACTTCCAAAAATAAAGTTATTATTATGCACTTTGAATTGGTAGGTACCTAGTCGGTTGTATTTTTTTGTATTTTATTTTCACTTTTTAGTGCTATATATGTACACAAAAATTCCAACCAGTCCATATTTATTTAACTGTCTATCTCCGAAGTTCTTCATCAGATCTTTGGACTATTTCGGATTATACCTCTTTGGAATAAAACAAATAAGTAATTTGTAAATCCGTCTATATTATGACGGAACCCGAATATAATATTAATCCTAAGCAAACATAAAATATATATATATACAACGTGTAACAGAATAAACGCACTACCTCTTAAGGGGTCATTGTACTCATCATTATGAACAACTTTTACTGTGGGACTAACCACGAAATCGCGAAAAAAAATCAGCTGTTCACATTTTGTCGAGTTACGCGTTCAGAAATATATGGAGCAGTTGATTTTTTTTTCGCGATTACAGCGTTGTTTAGGTACTTCCTCCTTTTTGAAGTCAGATAAAAATAACACAATGTCAATACGAACAAGAAATCTCTCAAAATCATCTTGATAGCAAGGATACCTAATAGCAAGATGACCTAGGTTGACTTCTTGATAGAAACTAACCGTCAGGTTATGGCAGCGGAGCTAATCATAAATCGCTGGTGACCTGAAGGTTAAACTAGGGTTTTCTTCTACGATCTACTTTCACTTGATGTTAGGAATATAGGGGACTAAGTTATCTGCTGACACGCTGCTTCAAGGTGCCGCTTAACAGCGAGCCACAACTAAGCTATGCCCGTTTAGTTTTGTTTTTAACCAACTTCAAAAAAAGGAGGAGGTTCTCAATATTTTTTTTTTTTTTGTGTTTGTTACCTCATATCTCCGTCAACCTATTAGTTTGGTCTGTGTCTCCGTCATTAAATGAACCGATTTGAAAAATTCTTCAAAGTCGGTGTCAAATATAGAAGAAGCGACCAAAAACACCGACTACCGAAATTAAAGTTTTGCACCTACTGTGTGGTGTTTTTTTTTGGGAAAAAGTTCTTTTGTATGAAAAATTGAACAGGGTGTTGAGTTGTTTCTCCCAAAAAGAGGTTCTAACTGAAAAGCGATCCCAAAAAGCAGTTGGAAAAGGCTAGCTAGGCAGATATGGTTCGATCCCTAAGCAGTATACCTACCTACTTTTTTTCAAATGACTCCTTCCGCTCTGGGCGGAGCAGGATTTGGACTTTTAGAGTGATAAGTTTTCTTCCCGTAGATTTGGTGTCTAAAGTAATAACTGCTGAATGCATGGTGTGTTTTCAACACGCATAGTCCCGACCAATTGTTGCTTCTGACTACCTATTTATTTCAACATTATAGTTGCTTGAATAACTGTTTTTTAATAGTAGTTTATGCAACGACCATATAAAAGGGGTTATTAAAATACGAGTGTGGGTTTATGATAATAGCATCACACGAGTGTTTTAATACCTAATTATATGCCGTTGCATACACTATTTTATCTTCACTCATACAGTTGAAATAAAATAAGTGGAAAAATAGTTTATTCCAATATGGCGGATATTTTCATTGCGTATTCGAATGACAGCGCAGCGCGCGCATCCATAGACAAAAATAAAAGCTGACTTATTGACTTAAGTCAATGAGCCCGCACCAATAAATTAAAAAGTAAAAGTGTGCTATAAAAATTAAAAAGTTATTTTATGATGCAGTTGTTTAAAAATCAAACGAAATGTTGAACTGTAATGTTTTTTTTTTAATTTTACCTATCCACGAAAAAAAAGTACGTGTTTATGCATTCGTTTTTGAACTCATATTTGGAACATTACGTTGTGAGTGTAGATAAAAGCTTTTATTTAACTTGCAATGTATGTATGTATGTGTGTATTTTGTTCGGGGGGATTTTTACGACTCAATTTTTTGTGTATTGTTTTTCTGGGACTATTTGTGACATCAAATACGGTTTTTTAAAGTTGCAGGCCAGCACCAAGTAGTGACACGTGTATTTTCAATTCAGCCAGGCATAACTGTTCCTTTCTATTCTCGCTATTAATATCTATCAGATTTATCTGACGCTTTTATGATCCTGACATAAACGTTCTGCGAATAATATTGTTACTTATACTATCTGTAAGCTCATATCTCGCGCTCAACATAAATCTAAATGGTATAGTATATGTATTGAGATTTTACTTATGTAAAATTTATGTTAGCTAGCGCTTTCAGATTTGTTCATTTAAATGATAAATGATATTTATTTTGTAAGTAGGTTAAACATAACACTTTTACACGTCAATAATTTTTGGTCATTGTAAGCTAGATGAGGCCGGTGTTTCCTAGCTGACTACCTTGAGAAGAAACACCGAAAAAAACTCAGAAGTCACAGTCTCTTTTGAAGTCCATACAAATTGTACTGGTCAAATCATACGAGAACCATGAGGAAAGTGCCACACAGATTTGAGTGGACCTGTCCAGACAGTGCAAGCATTTGTCAGTTATTGTGGAGCTCAAACTTAGAACTTTAAGGAGCTCAACGATTTGACGAACAATACCAAAGTAAGGACATTTGGGTAGGCCGCATAAAAAAATTCCAAACTGTCAGACATTGTTGACTAACATGAAATGGATCCCTATCATAGCGATCTGCATGGTCCCATTTGTAGTTGAGTTCACGTCTGGATGCTGGCTCCAAGCAACCACCAACTGTCCCTCGTTGTGACTCTTCGATGCCGGAGATCGCAGTTCACATTAAAGAGGACCGAAGACTATTATACTAAGATACTTCACGCCTGGACAGCTTTTAACCTTTTAAAAAGCACAAGTCCAATCACGCATTGAGTATTGCAGCCACTTTTGGGATGGCTCAGCTAAATACCAACTTGCCACGCTTGACTCGATGGAACGCAGAGCTAAGAGGTTCAATGACGACGTAAAACTGGCGGATGCCAAGCGTCACAGCTTGGCTCATCGCCGCAAGGTTGCCTGCTTGTCTTCTACAGATTGTACTTCGGTGAGTGTGCCCAAGAACTCCAGAACCTCATGCCACCGGCTCCCTTCTACCATCGGACATTTAGACGCACTGCAAGTTACCATCCCCACCTATTTTCTATTCCACCAATACACACTAAGCGTTTCCAAACGTCTTTTAAAATGAGCACAGCAAAGGAGTGGAACTTTATACCTGCGTCTGTGTTTCCTGACGCATTCAACCTTATATCTCTTAAATGTTAGAGTGCACAGGCTTCTTCTAGGTAAGCTCACTCCATCATCGACTTTGTCTCTGTCAACACTGACCTAGACTAGATTCAAGAGCAAACCCATTTCAAATAAAATAAAAAACCTACCAAGTGCGAGTCGGACTCGCGCACGAAGGGTTCCGTACCATTATCTATAAAAAAACACGTTTATTGTATGGGAGCCCCACTTAAATATTTATTTTATTCTGTTTTTAGTATTTGTTTGTTGTTATAGCGGCATCAGCATCATCTGTGAACATTTCAATTCAATTGTCTAGCTAAGTATATCGGTTCATGAGATACAGCCCGGTGACAGACAGACAGACCTTAGACGGACAGCGGAGTCTTAGTAATAGGACCCGATTTTACCCTTTGTTTGGTACGGAACCCTAAAAAAATTGTGAAGTAAAACTTGATTAATCACAGGACTATATGGGACTTTATTGATGAAGAAATGATGTCATCATCATCTTCTTTCAAATAAATTGATGTTGTTACATTTCACTTATCAATGTCATTAATTGGATTGACGGTCAGAAAAAGAGCCTCCTTATATGATCTTTTGACATCCGTCTATTTTATTATACATTTTTATCGCACTGGTACTTCTACGTGATGTCGCAAAATTCTTGGATGCAACAAATGACAACAAATGTCATCGTGGTACAACCTAATGCCGTGCCTAAAGTTGCCCGTCTTGCTATATCTCTAAAAAGAAATACCTGTAGAAGTACGTTTAAATTAAATAGTTCTAACAAAAATAAATTCCCATAGTCCGGGAATTTACCCAGGAAAATTCCTGGTATTTTACCAAAATTGTATTTTTATTGGAATTTACTGGGTAGAATCCCATCCCTGTGGCTTAGGTATTTCTATTTACTTTATTCCAATTTAATGGCGGTCATCACGGGTCTTACCGCCGTAGTACTGCTTGCCCTAATTCTTTCATTTGTTTTTAATTGTGTCAAACTTGTTATTACTAACTTAGTCTTAAAATAATTTGTTACTAACCATATTTATTACTTAATATTATTGTCCTTTTTAGTACCAACTACCTACGATTAATTAGATGAAAATGGCGTCATGCGGTCTCGATTATTCTCAATTCAATGTGACCCAAAGTCTTAGAATTAATTAATATTAATTAATGTTATCGTGTGTTTCTAGTTACCTATTATTAAAATTTGTTCTACTTATTTTAGGAATTTACTAGTAAATATTGTTCAGATAGATTAAGAACTTTGTACAAGCACGTGTTTCTTTAATATTGAAGTGGTTGGTACAGTCAACCAAAGCCAAATAAAAATTTAAGGCTCAAGGTTACAATATGAAATATGTAAGTACTTAGTACCTACTCAGTTACATTGTACTTAGTTACTCTGCAAAACTCTAAGTCTGAATAAAAAATACGGCTATTTAAGCCATATATTTTAATAATTACCCTCAAATAAATCCAACCTGTAGAAGTCCTACAATCATGAAAAGCAAGAAGCAAGGTCTCGCAAAACAAGAAAAGAAAAATAGCCGAAATTCGTTGCTTAGAAGTAACAGGTAACAAAAAAACACAACACATTAAATGTAAGTTTGTAAGATGTATTTGAAAGACTCTTTCGAACAAGAGTGATTCATCCATCATAAAATTCTCACACTGTGTCTAAAAATCCTTTTTCTAATAACCCTCCTTCTAGCTTCGCCGTATTCGGGTCAAAAGTTAATATTTTCTCTAACGTTTTAAATCTTGTAACCTATCTTGCGTTTCAACAAGAATAAATACTCGCGAGATGGTATAGAATACCGTGAGGGGTAAACTCTTTTAATTTTCACATATTTTTACAGATGACTGTACCAACATGACGTCACGTCATCGATTGCATCCGTTCGAAGTTCAAACGGTAACAAGATGATTCACGTCACAATCATGTTTCAATAATATTGTTTTGAATGAAATTCCTGTAACTATGATTAGCTTGTTTGATTGTTTCCAATATTAATAACCAAGAATTGTGTGTATTTAGATCGTTACGTATAGGTAGTAATTCTGGGAATCTAGAGAAGAAGGTTGGTTTTCCTTCCTTAGGTACTGGATCACAAAATAATCATGCTAATTTTAACGCTAACTTATTTGAAAAGCTATTTCTAAATAATAGCAGCCGCACGGTTAGATCTTTGAGGTTAAGCAGCGCTTGTCGAGGCTGGTCTGTGGATGGGTCATCATCAATTGCGTATCGAGTCTCCTAAGTGCCTGTGCATGGGAGCAGGAAGCATGGTAAAACGTTGGTTCTGGCTGTCATTTGTAGAATGATAGTCGTTAAGGATAGTGAATAGCCAGAAAATCTGACGCCAGTCTTGCAGTTGAGTAGGTACCGTATACGGTACCTACGGATTATAATCCAGCTACCTACAGGCTTCGGAAGTCTGATAGGCAGCCACTCTACGTAAGGCCTGAATTATACAGAAAAGGCGTGGTGAAGACGCGGTGAAAACGCGGCGCAAGCGAGTCGTAACGGCGTAAGCGATGCCGCTTCAAAAAGTTTTAATACAAAATATAGGTCGTAGGTGACACGTCGTGAGTTATACACAAAGGGCGCATCTTCACCACGCCTTTTCTGTATAATTCAGGCCTAAAATACACATACCTATTCAAATGAATCCGGTTTAAATGGGAGCTGACCCCAATATAGTTGGGAAAAGGCTAGGCAGATGACGTAGTAATTCTATGAATCAAGAATAGTAGGTTGGTTTTCCTTCCTTCCTGGACCACAAAGTACATGCTATTTTAACCAGATAACCAATTCTATTAAAACAACGTTCGCATTCGCATGTCGGTCGCAATTGTGTCAAAAATTTATGGAAATTGAGGCTTTTTTGACAGATTGCGAGCACGAATGTTTTTGACGTATTTTACTAAGTATAGGAACCTACTTAACTATAATATCTGGGTACTCATTTCGCAAATAATATTTATTTGAATTAAGTAGATACTAACCCGTACGCATTAACTTGGGACCCGGCTCGGATTACGTTCTGTCGTTTTAATTTAAATTGAACAATTCTATTTCGATGAAAATTATATAAACGCAACGTTAACAGTGACGCTAACGCATTTACATTGTTTTCATCGAAATCGGTTTGTTCAATTTAAAACGAAATTCGAAATATATGTCGAGCCAGGTGCCAAGTTAACTCGCACGAGTAGTTTGAAGTCGATATAAAATATGAATGAAGTACCTACCTACTTCATTCATATTTTAAATCGACTTCAAAAAAAGAGGTCGTTCTCAATTCGAATGATTTTTTTTTGTATTGTTTGTTCAGAGATATTTTGGCCAATTTTCCACCGGTTTTTGTTATTATTTTTTTGTTTGGTAGAGTATTTTGCCGAACTGGGTGGGAAGTCTCAACATAGTTAAAGATCGCATAACGACCGAATTCAGTCGTTAACTCCTAAAGCGGCCCGTACACTGTTAATTTTGAACGCGATCCACAGACTAGATAAATTTTGATCGTGGATCGCGTTCAATGTTGACTGTATATTTCATGCTTATTTTAGCTTCATCTTAAACAATTCGTCCTGATAAAGCATCTTCAGAACGACCTACAAATCAAACACAACCCAATTTCACCGGCTGCATCAAAGATATTTTGATCCGAAGTGCATGGAGGCTAACATTAAAACCACCGTAACTCCACAAATTTTGTTGAACGACTTCGAACTCTATTGCAAGGAGAAAGGAGTGTTGTCATTGTAGTTATTTTGAAGAGTATGAGTCAGGGCATACAAAGTGGGTAAGGTGTGATGCATCAAGATTTTGGAAGTTCCATAATCTGTTTACAACTGTCTTGAGCTAATCTTGGAATTTAAAGCATTTTGACGACATGTTTACTGCGCGAAAATTATGTTTACTTAGTAGTAGTAGAGTAGAGTAGGGACTCCCTTATCCGCACTTAGACTCTCATTCGGTCCGTTGTGCGTAGATTATGTTTACTTAACGAAATTATTTAGAGCTTATGTAAGCATCCACAAAAAAACAAGCACCTAAAAATCACTAAGTTGAAAGCTACATTAATGGAGGATGTATCTGTTTATGATTTGTGACCAATTCTTAATATCTTACCTACTTAATCAAACTCAAACTAAAAGCATTGTATTTATGCCTATTTTTACCTAATTAACATGACAAGATAAAACATGCTGTTCGTTGGAATCACTTGCGAACGGCTGAAGCCTGTACAACGTTCAATTGTTATCATAGCTGGAATAAGATTTTTGGTAAAAAATAATCGAAACAATTCTAGAAAATTAAAAAAAAATGGAAGTGTCTATTCGTTTTTGAACCCGGGGACAAGCTCAGCTAGTCCATAACACCTAAGTATAGAAAAAATGGAACCCCTTATAGGATCACTCGTAAGTTTGTCCGTCTGTATCCGCCAATTTGTTCTAAATTGAACCGATTCTGTGGAGAGGCAAAAATATGTAAGTACCGACTTCCATAACCCACGGTCGCGTAACGAAATGTGGTTTCACTTTTGGGTCCGAGACAAAAACTACCTTCCTTAAGTGTCGCCACAACAACCAGTCCTGTGCTTCTCGCATCCATCGGCTACCAGCGACCCTCTCCAGGTCATCGGTCCATCTTGTTGGGAGGCCTTCCAACGCTGCGTCTACCGGTACGCGGTCGCTACTCCAGAACTTTTCGGCCCCATCGACCATCTGTTCTGCGAGCAATGTGCCCTGCCCACTGCCACTTCAGTTTGGCGATCCTTCGGGCTATGTCTGTAACCTTGGTTCTCGAACCAAATAATGCATACAAAAAAACATTTTGTAACGTACTGCTTTTGCTATGTCACAGGCACACAGCACATAAAAGGGGCACGTTTAGAATTGTAAGGCAAACCGTGAAGTTCCATTTCGAACATTCACCCACTAGAATTTGCGAGTAAATTTAGTTCATAACTAGTAACAACACCAGGAACACAACACCAACGTCATAGCTAAAACGCCCACATTTTTGTCAGGTGATGTCATATATCGAACCTCGGCGCCACCTTGACTTACTTTATGAGCACGGCTACTTAGATCTTAAGATTATTTGCACTACGGAGTAGATAGACTTGTTTTATGACTAGTTAGACTGTCGGAAAATGTAGCAGGTTTTTTGGTAAAATGGGGATTTTGGTTAAAATACTAGGGCTCTATGAACTGACGTGGTCAAACCCCTTTTTATTGAGGAATGGGCTAGCCCTTGACTTCGATCACGCCTGATGGAAAGCGATAGATGAGGTCTATGATGATGCGAGCGTGCCCAAAACATGCCTTGAGGCGCTGGTACTCCCACGCGTCGACGAAATACAGCAGCCTGCTTGACGCGGGACTCCGGTGGGAGGGTGGGCCAGTCTTATAAAGTGTCAGGTGAGAATGTCCAGGATGCGCCGAGCGTTCGGTTCAGTTGCAAGAGTGTCTGAGTAGCCACGAGCCGACCTTAACCTGGAAGAACAACCCGTGCGTCTGCTTATTTAGCCACGAGCCGACCGTTTCATTCCGTGAATTTTCTTAAAAATCTTCAGAAGTTCGGTTTCATCTTTTCCTCTACGACATAATCTTATGATATGTCTGCCTATAAACTTATAATCCAAAATAATCCAAATATTTATGGAACGTGTTCATGAATTAGTTTGCTCCATTTATGACGCCATGCAGGGTTCTTGAAGTTGTGTGATTTTTTTATGTCATTGGGTTTACTAAAAAACGATTTAAGCATCTTTGTAGATTAATCCGAAAGATGTCTAGTGCTGGATATTGTGGATCTCTGGCAACTAAAAGAGCTGTTCACTGAGACTCTTGATAAAGTGACATTCTGTCAACGATAAAAATTGTCTTGACGTGTGTCGATATTTTCTAGAGGTACTAAATGTTCTCCGCCTTCTTCATCGAGTGTTTTCCTGTTCCCCACAGGATCAAATATCCAAAGGTCTACTTGGAAGTCTCTGAAACATCCGGGAATCCAAGCAGGTCGATGTAACGCCAATCTAGTGAAGTGGAAATTTCTTGACGCAACGGCTCAAAGTTGCTGATGTGGAACTGCAGCGCAAACCATATTCCACCTACTTTTATGCCCTCTTTGCCCCAAAATTTGCGACGTGACCTTGGCCAATGCGCTGGCATAGACGATGCTGTTGAAGTGCTTGCGAAGTCATCATCATCTGCCTAGTCTTTTCAAGAAGAATAATATATATATTTATTTTTTTTAACTTTATTGGGGTCGGCTCCGAATCAAACCGGATTCAGCTTAATACCAGTTTTTCTACGTGGAGCGGCTGCCTGCCAGACCTCCGCAACCCACTAATTGGGTAACATGGTACTTCTTGGCAAGGCTGGTGTCAGATTTTCTTTCTTCTGACAATCCGTATAACGACTGCCAAAGATCTCTTAATGACAGCCGGGACCAACGGCTTAGCGTGTTTTCCGAGGTACGGAGGAATTGTTTTTTTTTTAATTTTGGTCCTTAGAATTATTTTTTTCTCACCTATAGAAGCAACAACGTTAGTGTAACTTAATGGTATAAAAGAATGTCCATGGAGTTTCTGTCACGTTCTTCTCCATAGAGATCTACGCTTTGGAACGTGCAAATAGCTCATGTTTTTGACTGATTGACTCTGACAATGCAAAAGTAGGTACCTGTAAATGTTTTATTTGAAATAAATGCTTTGACTTTGACGTTTAACAGACATACAGAAATGCATGCACATGCAAAGGCCCAGTTTAACAGTGAACTGCCGGTCTGTATGTCAACATCTCATCGTGTAAACTTAGGTGTACCTAGTGAGCATGATACGATAGCGTCTGTCAATCCCATACATTTTTGACGTTTTGACAATCGTCTTCGCCACGCTACCACTGACAGAATGACACTTGTCTCGAGCCCCAGGGATTGATCACGTGATATTTCGACAGCGTCTGTCAATCCTATACATTTTTGACATTTTGACAATCGCCTTCGCCAAGCTACCACTGACAGACTGACAATTATCGCGAGCCCCAAGGATAGATCACGTGACATTTTGATAGCGTCTATCAATCCCATACATTTTTGACGATTTGACAATCGCCTTCACCACTACCACTGACAGATTGACACTTGTCTCGAGCCCCAGGGATTGATCACGTGACATTTCGATAGCGTCTATCAATCCCATACATTTTTGACGATTTGACAATCGCCTTCACCACTACCACTGACAGAATGACACTATCTCGAGCCCCAGGGATTGATCACGTGACATTTCGATGGCGTCTATCAATCCCATACATTTTTGACGATTTGACAATCGCCTTCACCACTACCACTGACAGAATGACACTTGTCTCGAGCCCCAGGGATTGATCACGCAACATTTCAATAGCGTCTGTCAATCCCATACATTTTTGACGTTCTGACAAGCGCCTTCGCCACCAAAGAGCTACCACTGACAGAATGACACTTGTCTAGAGCCCATGGTCACTCCCACACCTCCTAAGTTTACACGTTGGGACGTTGTAAGAATAGACTGACTGTTTCATGGTGATCATATTTCTATAAATTCGAAAATGTTCAAAACCAAAGCAAAACCTATACATATTACACTCAATTGCAAATTAAATTAAGTCCAAACAAAGTTTTTGATCTAGGTATGTCTATGAATCTTTTAGCATAGATAAACTAAGATCTACAGAGCTCGGAATCGCCACGATGGCAGCTAATAGAGATAGGTACCATTAAGTACTAAGAGTACTCGTGCCAGCGTCAGAACCCGACTAAAAAGTTCCAACAAGTCGCTTTTTAAGCAGTCTGATGAAGTTTTTTTTTTTAAACGTTGCCCCACACTAGGAATTACTCCCGTAATCGAACCCGTGGCACGCAGCGCAGCAGCCGATCGCTCAACCACCGCGTCAACCGTGTCGTCAATCAGAGATCTGAGGCTGCTTGAAAAGCAACGTGCTTGGAACTTTTTAGTCGTTGTTAGCAATCAGGTTTTTGTAACATGTTACTTTCAACACATAGAATTCTTATGGTTTTCCTGTTATCTATAAGCAAAGAACTATTATCACGATTTTTTTCAAAATGTCGGTAATTTTTCGTCACATTTCTTGAATAACGTCAAAACCATTTATTTTAAAATTATGAAAAAAATATTTTCAAAACCCTCACAGTACGCCCTTTCATGTGATATATCACACCGTACACTTGGAAAAACTTTTTCCAATTTGCCCCCCAATAGACCCCATTTTTTAAATTTATTTATTTTCGTTACACGTCCGTGTTTGGGTCACAAAAGATTATAATTATGTGTACCATATTTCAACTGAATCGGCTATCGGTGGTCGGAGTCGGAGTGGCGCTGTGCGACGTACGCAGTGTGCTTGCCAAGCTTCACTGATGAGGCTGAGATTGATGATAGAGGCTGAGTATGCGCGGAATGCGCGTCCGCTGCATGCTGGTGGTCAGGATACCCGTAGAAGCCGTGGGTACTGGCTGACTGTATGACTCGCTACTCGAGAGCTTGAGGTCACAATGAGGAAGTGATGATGAAGACGTCATGGTGGAGTAGCTGCACGAAGGCTGCGCTGACGTTCAATGTCGAGGGTCACCAGTATAGAGGTAGGCGGTACAGAGAGTAAAGTCCCGTATATGTCTCATTCCAGGATATGAACTACAAGTGTTCCAAATCCCTTCAGCCGTTTTTGCCTGATTGTTACACAAACATACAAACATTCACATTTATAATATTAGTAGGATAACTCGATCCTTTTTTGAGATTTTTAAACATTTTTTTTTACTGCGTCATGCCTTTTCTGAAATGTGCTTTGGCTGATGCGAGCAAAGCCGCGGGAAGAAGCTAGTAGTAGGTATATACGACCGTGGCCGTAAGGAACTATTAGTTAATCTGTGGCCGTGGCCTCTCCATGTTCTGTGCTAAGATCTCATCAGACAGATTTATTAACGTTTTAATACTAATCGTGTTAATTCCACTGTTCTGATTGAAATTCCTATTGTATGTACATCTTCATTGCCTCATACAAGGTGTTAATGGGTTTTCTAGACGGGATCTGGTGTACCTACACTACCTCATTTGTAAACAGTCAACATATTACATATACGATTATTAGTCCTAAACCCAAATTAAGAATGAATGACATCACGATTTGACAGTTGTTCTTAGTACGGGTTCGGGACTAATAGTAGGTAAGTCCGTAGGTGATATGGAGTAGAAAACGCCCGACACTATGGCCGAAACTACGGACTTCGGGCTTAGAGAGTAGGCCCCCAGGTTTCGAGCGCGTCTGAAATAATAATTATTTATTGGCCCAAAAGACCGTACGTCTGAGAAGAAAGTACCTATTCTGTGTATTTTCTCCAAGGCATATTCCATAGTCTAGTCTAGTATTTATTACCTAATCTATAGGGAGTTTTTTGCGTCACTTTTTCTTCCAAGCTTAAACACTAGGAACTTAGGAAGTGGTGACGGGCGGGCGTTTTGGGGGATTCTCTTCGTGTAAAACTTTGACGTTCAAAAAGTGCTGATTCATCATCATCATCATCATCATCATATCAGCCGAAAGACGTCCACTGCTGGACATAGGCCTCCCCCAAGTGTCGCCACAACAACCGGTCCTGTGCGTCTCGCATCCATCGGTTACCCACGACCCTCACCAGGTCATCGGCTGATTCTTAGTCTAGATTAAATAAATGCCTTTTGATTTTGCTTTCTCAATACTTTACAAAAACATCAAAATTGGTTTAGCGGTTTAGACTTAAAGAGAGAGTTACATTCGCATTTGTAATAGTATGGACAGTAGATTTTATATTAAATATGATTGATAAATGTTTCTCCTTTAAATAATAAATCTGTCACGTCTACTGCAGAAACCGCATAGCTATCCACATTTTAACCTACTCAAAACTTTCCACACGACTCATCCGTCATTCCTGAACAAAGAATTTTAAAACAAAAGAAATTCTAACTAAGAAACACATCCTGGTCAGGCTAATTTACTTAAGAAAAGGTGACGGGAGCAAGTGTGTGTTAAAGTTTATGTTTACATAAAGGTAAGGCCAAACTGTTGCTTTTCCTTGGATCCAAGAACATAGTCAAGTCGATCTAGCTCAGGGCATATCCGTGTAGCCCAACCTAGAGGACATAAAGTGACGCAAACCCCCCCTTTGCGTCACTGGATGCGGCTTAAAAAATTAGTTGATGCCAACAATTCAGAGGTAAAAGTCACCTGATTTTAACTGAATCAAGTATGCTCCCATTCGGCACGCGTTATCGACTTATTTAGACTCCCCCTAACAAGCACGGGGGGCGTAATAACTTCAGAAGAAAGTTGGGGCAAATCTTTTGATTGCAGGCAAACGGTTTTAGACACTGGCCTAGCCTTACAATCTATGCCGAGGTCGGTCCACGGATGCTGTTCATTTATTTCATACCGAGACTTCTCCATACCCCGGGAAGCACATTAAGCCGTTGGTCTCAGATGGCCTTTGTGAACCCTTGCGTGTCTTCACGGGTAGTCAGTAGCCAGAGAATCTGCATCTGACACCGGGCTCTGGAGGTAACATTGTCTCTTTATGTAAAATACTGGTATTCAAAGGGATGCGAATTGACTGGAAGCTGATCCCTGCACGGTGGAGAATAAGGCCAGGCAGTTTGATTTCCTCTGCAACCCAAGTTGCGTAGAACGTATAGGTCTTTAAATAGTTGAAGCAAAGCTTTATGTTTAAACTCACCTTAATATAATTTTACATGAAAATTAAACATGTTTGCGAATTAAAATGCATTGTTCGAGAAGAGCTGTTCTGTGGCAAGTAGTTGATGAACATCGTCCTTTATTTATATACGTATATTGCCGTGCCAAGCGCAAAAGCGGTATCTCAAAATAAATGATAAAGTAAATTTTTAGGGTTCCGTACCCAAAGGGTAAAACGGGACCCTATTACTAAGATTCCGCTGTCCATCAGTCCACCCGTCTGTCACCAGGCTGTATCTCATGAACCGTGATATAGACAGTTGAAATTTTCACAAATGTATTTCTGTTGCCGCTATAACAACAAATAATCCTAAAAAACAGAATAAAATAAATACTTAAGAGCGTTTACGCGGTACGGCTTTTCATACAAACTTTCAAATCCTTATTTTTCGAAATTAATGAACCTATTTTAATAAAACTTGGTATGCGTACGCTAGATATCTAGTTCTAAATAAACTCTTTTGCAAAAAAAACGGGCACTTTAGATTTTTTTCTCTACTTCAATGAAGAAGAACAAGAAATAGGTTTCGTTAATTTGACGATGTATTGGCATGTTTTTTGAAGCATCCTGGCATGATTCTTTACGTTCCAAATTTAAAATTTGAAATTATTAAACGAAAAATAATGATTATTGTGGATTATTTTAAAATTGCTTTACTAATGGCGCGAATTGCTGAAACGATTTTTAACTGATTACGATATTTTAAAACTTTTTGGAAATTTTCTGAAAATTAAACAATTTAATCTTTCTTTTTACATTAAATACCACTTTTTGATATGAGTGATAAAGCGATAAGGACCGGTAAAATTATAGCCCTACTTGAAGAAGGTTGTTCGCAAACTTACGTGTCTCAGAGGCTAAATGTGAGTCGTTCAACTGTCCAGAGGACTTGGCAACGGTATCAAGAGACTGGTTCGGTCAAAAGAAGACCCGGTTCGGGAAGAAAACGATGCACAGAACCAAGAGATGACCGCTTTTTGGTGAGTCAGGCGTTGCGTAATCGTAAGGCGTCAAGTGTGGACCTGAAGAAGAGCCTTGAAGAAGTAAGAGGAGTAGAAGTTAGCTTGTGGACGGTCAGGAGGAGGCTTTTGCCTGCCAATATCAAGAGTTACCGCCCAGCTCGGGGCCCTAAATTACTCCGTGGGCACCGTGTTGCTCGACTTCAGTTTGCTCGGAACTGTGCTTCATGGACTCTGGAGGACTGGAATAAAGTATTGTTTTCTGATGACGCTAGAATCTCTTTGTGTGGAGAGGACCGACGCCGGCGAGTGCTGCGAAGACCACGGGAACGCTATGCGGAAGTGTGTTTCGAAGAAATCACTCCTTATGGCGGAGGCTCCGTTATGTTTTGGGCAGCAATTAATTCGACGGAGCGTACGGAGTTAGTTTTCATAGAAAATGGAACATTAAATGTACACCGATACATAATGGAAGTCCTAATTCCATATGCATAACCCACATTGACTGCACTTGGGGAAGATTCCATTTTTATGGACGATAATGCTCGCCCGCACCGTTCTGGCGACGTGGAAGCGTACATGCAAGAAGTTGGGATCCGTCGTTTAGATTGGCCAGCTCGAAGTCCTGACCTCAATCCAATTGAGCATGTGTGGGATGTTCTAAAGAGACGGGTAAGATCAGTGAAACCTGCTCCACAAAACATCAGGGAGCTAAAAAGAGTCATTGCAGAAGAGTGGGAACGTATTCCTCAAAACGTTATTAAAAACATCGTGGAAAGCATGCCCAGAAGGATTCAAGCTGTGATTTTGGCAAGAGGAGGTCACACTCGTTATTAGGTTTTTACATTTGTAACTTTATTTAATTAAAAAAAGTAAAAAAAAACTTGTCTTTATTGCCGACCACTTCTTATTGTTTGGGCGTGTACATCGATTTTAAAGAATCCATCGTTTTTTTTTCTTTTTATTGCTCGAATTCACTTCACGCGCATTAATTTACACGATTATAAGTATACAGACTACGTCAAAGAAATAAATTTCATTTAATTAACTAAAATCGACCTTAGAACGTAAATTTCCTTAGGTGCCCGTTTTTTTTGCAAAAGAGTGTAGTTATCAGAAAACATTTTCGAAAAAAAAATCAGAGGGAAGGATATACTGATTTTTCACTTTCTATAGAAAACTTAAAATCGCTCTCTCTCTCCCTCTGACATCTTTTTCAAAAATGTTTTCTGATGTCTATTAAGACCTGGATATCTAGCATATGCATACCAAGTTTCATTAAAATCGGTTCATTCATTTTGAAGAATAAGGACTTGAAAGTTTGTATGAAATGACATACGGCGCGGCGTACACACTCTTAAGGGGGCTCAATACAAAAATGGGTTGATGGGATTTTAATGAAACTTGGTAAGCATACGCCATCTAACCAGGTCTAAAAAGTTGAGAACATTTTCAATAAAATCGGTTCATTCATTTCGAAAAATAAGGACTTAAAAGTTTGTATGAAAAGCCGTACGGCGTTAACGCTCTAAAGGCTGAACGGGTTTGAAAGAAGCTTGGCACACGGTTAG
Organism: Melanchra persicariae; assembly: GCA_947386135.1. Taxonomy (NCBI): domain Eukaryota; kingdom Metazoa; phylum Arthropoda; class Insecta; order Lepidoptera; family Noctuidae; genus Melanchra; species Melanchra persicariae. Next base: position 14,610,241 of record OX376645.1, on the reverse strand, counting down.
ACAATATCTTTGATTAAGGCATAGGATACTTCTTTGCCCCACGAGTAAACCCCCTCGGATGATAATAGTTATTTGTTATACAAGAGTGCAAAGTTGCTTTTTAACCGCGTGTTCAATTTTGATGACCGAGCAAGCGAAGGATTCTAAAATTGAATCACGAGCGCAGCGAGTGATTCAAAATTAGAATCCTGAGCGTTAGCGAGGGAATCAAAAGAGCACGCGGTGAAAAATCTTTGCACTCGAGTGCAACACGTAACTTTTTCATTTAGTCATTTCCTCGCTGAGGTGCAAAGATTTTTCACCTCGTGCTCTTTTGATTCCCTCGCTAACGCGTATTACAATACTTCTGTTACAACAACTGACTCATTGTTAACCCAAATATAAATACTTGGAACACTTTACACTCTGAAAGGGCCGCCATCTTGTTTCCATCTGTCAACGGTTATTATTTGAACTCGATTCGAAACAATAAAGAATATAGTAGGTAAATGGGTTAGCCATATAGTTATTTGATCGGTAACCTTGGCATTATTATCGATATTTTATTCGTGAAACAGTATTTTTAAATCTTTACAATTTATTTTCTGTTTATTGACGCTATATTGGAGCTATACGAATGTTAGTTTATAGTTTCGCATTGGTGAAGTGGCAGATGGCAACAACAGCTGTTTTCTTTATTATTTATAACCACTTATTTTAATTTTGTGTCAGTCAATCATAATCCGGCGTTTTGTTGCTGGAATAGAATAGTAGGACAACTAAATTTTCTCGTAACCATGCTGTAGGTACCTATTTGTATTTAATGTGCGTATTCAATGAAAGTGTGATATCATGCGACTTGGTAACAAAACATAAAATTCAGGATTGTAACGGCATCAATAACACTATCAATCAATAACAATAACTATAACGAACTACAATAATTTACCTGCAAATTCTAAAACGCAGTATTAAAGTTGAAGCATTGATATTTTCTATTCTGTCAACACTTCATTATGTTAGCTTTGTGGTGTGAGAATGAAGTGAACTAAGTAAGTAATATTCCATCTTGTTAGAATGGATTGAGCTTACTGCATGTTCACTTCGCCTAAACTTAGACGGTGAGAAGTTTAGGTTTATAGTTTATAATATATATCATTGGCCTGTGTATACCTGCAGGGTGATCCAGAAAGGTGTGGTCATATTTAAGGGTGATGTTGGGTAGCTGATATACATTAAGGAAAAAATGTGTAAACTTAAAAAAACTTTTTTTTTCAAAATATTCGACCAGAAAAAACGACTAAAAAGTTACGAAAAAATGATTTTTCAAACAGTTTGTTATATGTAGTTCGTGGCATTTACTTTAGTTCAATCACAGATTTGATGTCACCAACTGCATCAGACTGCTTGAAAACTCATTTCTTCGGAAGTTTTTAGTCGTTTTTTTTGTGTTTTGACATTTTCATTAATGTATACCTATCAGCTACCCAACATCACCCTCAAATATGATCACACCTTTCTGGAACACCCTGTATATTTATTTAAAACACAAAATTCTAACACATCTATCTATCTATTGGGGTTTAGTTTCCGCACTATTAGCCGTCCTGATGTTGGACCAATGTGCCTGAGCTATGGCGACCATCTGCCAACCTCCTTCCAGAAACAGATCAGTTCTCCTTCTCGTCTATGCATGCTCTGCACAGAGGACTGTCCATTATTCCTATTGTTTGAAAATGTTTCTTCAGTGAGCAGTGCCCGGTGATGGTCCCCACCACCATTCGTAGGCTGTCCCATCCAGTCGCAGAAGGCGCGTGGTTAGTTTCCTGTTTAGGGATGGCATAGTCTCCTTAAACTGCCTGCAGCCTAGTGACGAGGCCTATCAGCGTTCTGCTCGTGTATGGGTGTGTTCTTGTAGTCATGTGCGCAGCTAGGTGAAGGGGAGTGGTACTATGGGTTTGGGTTCAACACTCATCGTACCAGATCCCCTTCTGGCCAGCTCATCGGCCACGTTATATCCTAGTGATCCGCTCTGTCCTCTAATCCACTGCAGCTTCACAGCGTTGCGGTTGGTTACCGTGACGCGTTCTAGCGCAATGTGGCATTGTTTGAGTTTCGAGGTGGTGTGATTATTCTTCCCTAGGGATTGGAGAACTGAGGTGCCGTCGGAAAGCTTAAGAATATGAGTATCTGTGACTCTCTTGTCTTCTTTGGCATGGATAGCGTGGATAATGCCCACGCATTCCGCCTGATAGACGGCGTTGAGTTTTCTTAACGGTCTGGATATTTTGATGCTGAGGTCGTTGAAGAAAACTCCTGTTCCGGCGGCAATTCCTATTCAACCTTAACAAACTTTTAACTCCGTCTCTCTCACAACGCAATATTGCAACAACACGTCATAGTAGGAAGCCTAAATATGGCCCTCTTGTTGGAGCATCCCAAGTGCTTCTGGGCTGTATGGTCGTTGGCTTCTTTGGTCTTAACTATAATTAGGTAAAAAAACAATCAAGATTACTTCATTAACCTAATTTTTATTCCCAAAAACCTGTTGTGACGGAGATTGCGCTGACGAGTTATAGAAATACAGATATTTATAAAATTGACAATATCGAGCTTTATCCATTAAGTGTTTGCTGATAGCTTTGCACATTTTGTCTTTAGGGGTGTTGAATTCGACGCTATCCTCGAAAGTGTTAGCGATATCCAGGATGTCTTGTGCTGTTTCATCGCCGGGGTTTTCTTCAACGAAGTACCTGAAACATTCAAGTAATAACTTGTTAATCTCACAACGAAATAAGAATGATGATGATGGAATATGGCAATAACACCATGGCATTAGAATAATGATGACGGGATAAAGCAGAAAGACGAATCAATGTGCATAGGGTTTTAACAACTATATTGGGGTCGGCTTCCAGTCCAGCCGCAGGATGCAGCTAGAAACCAGTATATTCCTCGGAATGAGGGCCTATCTGACTTCCACATCCCATGTAGCTGGGTAACGCGAAAGCCTACACAGGTATAAAGTAAAATAAACCCACAGTTTCGCCAAGACACTAGCTTAATGCCAGCTGCTTGAAAATTATCCCACGGCAACATACCATCTGGATAATAGTGTCGTTTGTCCTAATCCACGTCATCATCTCTCATCATGACTCATGTGCCAAGTTTCGCCATACCATTAAAGCGACTGACTTTAACATAGTATAGGTTGGATACGAGTAGAGCAGATACAATCAAAGCAAATGGCAGCTCGCAACACGCGCAAGCCGCTGCGCAGGAGCAAATTCATGTGACAACGGGGGTGAGGGGTGTGATACTGCGAAACGCGAACTTCGTAACACACAAACGTCTTCTAATCTGAATCGACCAATAGCAGGATAGTTTAAAGCCACTAACGGATGTAGACTGCGAAATCCCTGATGGAATAACCCAATTATGCCTTTGCTCATCTTAGGAATCGAACCCAGTACCAGCAGCAACCACTGTGCTACAGATGAGACAACCATTCAGTAGGTACAATCTATAATAAAGACGGCGAAAACGAGAACTCACCTCAAACAACTCCTCATATAAGTAAAATGATCCAAAAAGCAGGAGCACGGTCCAAATTGAACCAGCAGCGGCGTCACAGGTACAGTACTGACAGCATCCAAGACCTCATGCCTTGACGCACTCGGCCGCCTCGACTTGTCCACATAAGTCACCTCCGACGGTTTCTCTCCAAACTTCTTCAAGAACAGTTTCCTTATCAAGGTAGAAGTCATGACAGGCATTTGCTTGTTGACGTTCATCTCAAACGTCCTCTTATTGTACTCCTCGTGCTGCTTGTCGATTGCTACATCTCTCTTGACCTCTGTGATGATGGATTCGAGGTCCTGTGTTACAGATAGGGTGTCGATCTTCTTACAGAGCGTCTGGACGAACCAGGAGCCGTAGAGTTCGTTTCTGGAAGAATTTAACGATTGGTTGAGAAATTTATCGACCATGTTGGTTTGAATTTGTAATTGCCAAACTGTATAAGTACATTGTTGTTGGCTAACAGTCAAAGTGGCAATTTAAGTGGGGGAAATGGTAGAGATAAATGCTACAAACCTCAAGTTACTAACGAGGTCTGTCAATTTTCTGCGACAAAGATAGGTCAAAAATGATTGTGGAGAGCCAAATTAAGTACATGTGGCGTCACGTACCTATTGTTTATATGTGAACGCACCTTAAATATAGGATTGCATGTATTAATATTTAAAAGAACTATTCGGGGCGCTACTCTTAGCGTCCCTCGCTCACTTGTCAACCGCCACGAGACAAGGTGCACGTTAGCCCATTATTTTTGTTTAGAAGTTAGATATACATAATTGTTCCTAACTGCTACTGTTTTACAATATATTTTTACTGCAAATATGACTTTTACTCCGTCTCCGATTATCAACCTCATCGCAAAACGCATAAAGGGGACAGACAGAATACCTTCTATCTGCATCCCCTAAAACATTATGTATTTTCACTTTTTCCATTCCTTTTTCAAATAGTGGTGTCGATGTCGTGTCCATGACAACATTAATTAATAAGAAAGGAACCTACTTTTGTAACTCAAACATGGCTAAAATATGGTAATGAAATTCGTGTTAATTCATCTCTTGAAACAACACCCGGATAAACACGGTGATAATGAGACGCTCCGTCAATTAAGAGTGACGAAAACGACGCTCTAAAAAGCAGAACTTTTGCCTAAAACTCGATGATGCTCACAGTTTTTATTTGGTCACACTGCGGAGCAAAGGCGTCAAGTTTGAAGAACTTGAGGGGGCCGACAACTCTTCTCTTAGGCTACTTCGAACCAGCGCTCATGGTAAGCGTCTAGTTCTCGACATCTCCCTCTGAAATCTATTTTCATTGCGGGGTTTTAAAGTAAGAATAAAAAAATTACCTGTGTGAAGCGCGACCTGGATATGAACTATGCAGAATCAGCAAGTCAGATTCCACGGGCAGGATGTATGGCTCCAAGTCCTCTTCGTCCAGGTCTTTGCGAATCTTCCCTGAGTGGAAGACTGGCATGCCTGTCATGATTTTTGTCCCCCGGCACGCCTGGAAACGGAAATATTTAAGTTTTAATGGAAGGGTAAAAAAACCTAGACCCATCGAGTATTTGATTCTAAGAACAAATGAAAATCAGAAAACAAACAAATCGCATTTACGACTTTCGGTAAACTAAATTTCGTGATTTTTAATAATAGACATTATAATTCTTAGGTATTATGAAATTCGGACTTGAAAATCGGAACATCGAAATTCGAAATAAAATATTTCGGAGTATTTGGGTGTTCCCGCATGATGTTGATGATGAAGTTATTTGCAGTATGGGTAGGGTACCCAACCCTCCCGGAATGCTTGGGAGACTCCAGTAATTATGGTTGCAAAAATTTCTCCAGTTTTCTTTAAAATGAAACTGATTGTTAAAAATAACAAAATTGGTCACCTTCTCTGCGTTGTCGCATGCGCTGTATATATACAAACCTACGCACACGCAGTCTGGGTGAATGCGGTAAGGCAGAATGAAAGCGAGCAGTATTTCCGAAAGTGTTTTGGGCCGGCTAGTCAAGAACGAAGCAAGAACGCCATACTCGGTCATTTGAAAACAAGTGAATATTTTTCAGTAGCGAGTAATTCGTCAAATAGAGGGAAAACGTGCCCATTATTAATTAAATATTTTTTATTAGAAAAAGGTTCTATTAGAAAATTAAAATTGTTAAAATTCTCCCGGGTTGGTTGATTAGTTCTTTTGAGAGTTGGCAACCCTATATATGGGTAGTAGAAATCCACTGGATGCGAGACGAACACGACCAGTCGATGTGGTAACACTTAGGGGATAGGACGTGAAATGATGGTGATGATGGTAGTAGCGTGCTATAACGATATCGGAAACAAAAATGATCAGAGGGCCTCAATTCTACTATTTTTTAAGCAACGTTCACAATGTGCATGTCAATTGCAATCTGTCAAAAAAGCCTTAATAGTCCGGTCAATTTAGACATTCGAAGGTGCATAAAATCCCAACAAGCTGAAAATCAGTAAAATTGTTAAAACATAATTATAAATAATATTTGAAAGTTCCCCATCATTCCCGTGTATGGAAAAATTTTGATTCATGATCAAAGGTCAAGAAAATGAGTTTTTCGCGATTTTCAGCAAAACTGTAAGTTTTATCATAAAAGTACTTTTGACAAAAATTGTAGATCATAAAATTATCTATAAAAAATGTGTCAATACTTTTTTTCCTACGAGACACCGTTTCTGAGATATAACGATTCAAAAAGTTATAAAATGTTGTTATCGTCATAATATGCACACGTTTCCCCGCCACCTATGAGGTAGTGTACTTAGCGCGTTTTTTTTAACGTGGTTTCCCTAGTAGGCCTACTTGCAAAATAACGGAAATTTTCAAAGATTGGGAAAGATAAAACAATGTAAATTAAAAAAAAGTGGTGAAGTTCATTCGCCTGATTCGTAAGTTTCAAATTCTTCTTGTTCTTCTTCTTCTTCTTCTTCTTCTTCTCCTGCTTCTTTTTCATTTTGGATGCAAGTAAATTGCGTCAATAGCGATGTATCGCATGACACTTCGTCGGAATCAAACGAATCCTCCATTGTTTGTGATTTAACATTAGAGCACGACCGGCCTTGACAATTTGTGCATGCCAAAGAACAAAACAGTCCGACTTTTTTGCAACCACAAAAAAATGTGTTCAGCAGTTTTTCCGGCGCAGGTGGGAGTAAAGATTGAACTGGCTCTAATATATTGTTGACCAACTTCCAACCCCAGTCTGTAGGGTCTAGCTGATAACCAAGCCACACTTGAACTTGGTAATATACCCGAAAAAGATATTGATGAGCAGCAACTGAGGTTGGAGGAAGACAAGCTAATTGAACTTGTTTTTTATTTTTAGTATTTTTAACGAAACATGCATATCGATGCTTATCTAAACAGGTAGTTTTTTTAGGAGCTCCGTACATAGAAAGAAGAAAGCGGATGCCGATGGTGATAACTTCTTGTTGAGTTGAATTACTCTTTTTAAAAACTTCAGCACATTGAACTAAATCTTGTTTTTCAAAAATTTTTAAAACTGCTGTTTTACCCCTCCTGTAAAATGCAGATGTCGTATCACAGCCAGTTATTGCGTGTAAAAATAGTACATGATTTTGACACTTTACAAAAGTAGATAAACTTTTTGATGAATATATATCTGATTGATGTTGAGCTTTTCCTGGTTTTAAGAAAAAATAGCTTTTCAGTTGGCGTTCGAGCAGTGAGTAACCAACCACCAACAACAATAGTTGTATTTGTCAAATTGAATTGCTCTATTGCTGTTTCAATAATCAATACATCAGCATCATTATTATCTTGTTTTACCAATATATTTTCAGCAGTACACTTTTCGTTCAACATTGAAATGAACCAAGACTTGTTGTGAGTATTTGTAAGAAATTTCTGTTGACTGGTTGGAACTGTATAATATATAACAACTCTAGAGAGTATATACGTGGCGTACTCATGCATATTATGACGATAACAACTTTTATGACTTTTTGAATCGTTATATCTCAGAAACGGTGGCTCGTAGGAAAAAAGATTGAGACATTTTTGATAAATAATTTTATGGTCTACAATTTTTGTCAAAGGCTTTTATGATAAAACTTACCGTTTTGCTGAAAATCGCGAAAAACTCTTTTTTTTACCTTTGATCTTGAATATTTTTTTTTCCATACACGGGAATGATGGGGAACTTTTAAATATTATTTATAATTATGTTTTGAACAATTTCACTGATTTTCAGCTTGTTGGGATTTTATGTACTCTCATTTATTGGTCTAGATTGACCGGACTATAATTTCCATACATTTTTGACAGATTGCAACTGACATGAGAATGCGGACGTTGCTTAAAAAATAGAAGAATTAGCACTCTGTTATCTTTGAGAACTTACACCACCATTTTTCGCATAATAAGACACTCATAAAAATTACACAATATCGATACAAAATTGCGCTTTATCGTATCTAATATTATCAAAATAATAACATGACATAGAATACCAAGTTCCGCTTTAATTTAGGTACCTAAATCAAAAATAAATAAACACTAATGACTCATTCAATGATAGTGCCACAGTTGGTCTTTGTCTTTTCAAATTTCGATAAAAACAAAATAATGACGAATCGTTCTGGCATCCTTATCTAGATGATCTAGATCATATTATGTTTTGCAATTGTGGCCTTCGTTGGAGGATTATCTAGCGTCACAAGGCCGGAAGGAAATCTCAAGTGGCTGACACCACCGTGGTTCTGATAAGTTAACGGATCTTGTAAAAACCCGAGCTCCACAGAGTACATTATAATATAATGAAACGAGCTCCGAGACGCCTCGGCGGCTACTGCAAGCGATGACACTGCCAAAACATTCTATTCCATTTTGAATTTTGAATAAAGATTTATTATCTATTTAGCTTTTATTATTTATTCCATATCGTAAAACGGGGTGTTTGCGCTGATTTCGACTGCAATTACAATACTTCACATTTTCTTTATTTTTGTACGTTGGCTTAAGAGCGTTTACGCGGTACGGCTTTTCTTACAAACTTTCAAATCCTTATCTTTCGAAATTAATTAACCAATTTTAATAAAACTTGGTATGCGTACGCTAGATTTCTAGGTCAAAATAGTTATCAGATTTTTTTAGAAAAAGAGTTCAAGGGGATATAGTGATTTTTCACTTTCTATAGAAAACTAAAAATCGCTCTCTCTCGCCCTCTAAAATTTTTATCAAAATTGTTTTCTGATAACTATTTAGACCTGGATATCTAGCGTATGCATACCAAGTTTCGTTAAAATCGGTTCATTCATTTTGAAGAATAAGGACTTGATTGTTTGTATGAAACGACATACGGCGTACACGCTTAGTAACAAATTATTGAGGCAAGTGGGTTGCGGAATATTTTCGTTCGCCGCATTCTATTAATTTTCGGGCCTCCCCGGCGACCACTGGGGACGTTGCAGCACCCAGCTTGATATTATAGGTAAATTGTATAGGGTCGGTCTGGTCGACGCATTTTCCACACGAGTGCTAAAACACATCATTGCGAGCGATTAAGCGGTGGGGTTATAGGAACCAGTTTCCGAGTCAGTGTGTTTAAAAAACCTTTGATTGATTTGAGATTTCCGTTATATTACCATGATTTCTAAAACCATAAACATTAAAAATATGAATGAAATCCTTAACACACAATATTTAAATAACGTGAAAATCCTCAAAGTCACTTCAAAGTTTTATTTCTATTCCCACTGTTTTTCTGTACAGCTACTATTCGAAGAATGTCAACGAGCAACAAATAGGTCGCTTTCGAAGAAGAGCAGAGGTACCAGCCCCGGCTACAATTCTCCTGCAAGTAACCCTGTTAATGGATGACATAATACCTTGGTAAGAAGGTGAACCGACGTTCTACCTTTTACTAACCTGTCATTTCAAAACAACTTGAACGTCCTCTTGCTTTTACTCTTACCCCAATTTTTAGGAGCTCAGCGCAGTACCTATGCAGCTATGTCTTCTTCACCCATACATTATATTTGCCGTCATCACAATACCTTTCTACCTCTAGTCATATCATCATTCGAAATCCATATTTATCATTTCTCAACCCTTACAAGAATTTTTTTCTCACGTCATGCTGATAATTAATCGAAAAACTCACCTGAATGATAAAAATCTTTGGTTTGGTCACGAGGGTAGGCTTGGAGTAGTCCTTGAAATGGTTGATGACCTCAATCTCGCTGTAAAGCTGGTCCTTGGCCCTCAGCATGCCGTTGTTGGAGCCGTGCGTTAGTATCGCGACTGCCACACACCCGTAGTCCGTGAAGTCTCTTTCGCTGACTGAAAAGAAACGCCCAATACGTTAATATTTGAAAAGATTTTTCAACACACTCGAAAATGGCAACACAGCTTTTCAACACGGAGGGAGTATCACACTATTACGTACTAAAACACACCCGTGTTCCTTTAAAATGCCCTTTACGTTCAACTCTTTCGAACATTTCCGTAACCCTAACAGGACAGGCACTGACCAGCCAGCCCCCTTTTTTTAAGGATGGGAAATCATTAAATGTCTTCTTCCACACTGGGTGGAGCGGCTGGGAGTGTCAGACTCTTACTGACTAAAACCCACCCGTGTTCCTTCTATTGCCCTTTGCGTTCCAGGGCCGCGGTAACTCTTTCGAACAAACTCCGCAACAACAGCCAGCCCCTACTAATTCAATAGATTACTGGTGTTTATAATTATTATTATGTGTTAGATATAAGTCTGGTCACTGGCCAGCCCCAAGAAAATGAAGCGCGGCGCAAAAATTTCAAGAAACCTTTCTGAGAACAATTTGTTACTAAAGATAACGTTTATGAAATTTTATTTATTTTTTCGAGTAAGTTTGTGAAAAACGTCAATAAAAGGAAGTTTTAACAGAATTCGTAGTAGACATTTTTCATTGCAGTTTATCGGCTTCATAAAGGCCTCGCCTTAGACTCGTGCATCTATTTCGCTAGCAATTACAAAATTTACCCACTTGCACCTGTATACTATTCCTGTAGACACGATAAACTACTCTAGTCCTGTCAACCAAATTTCGGTCATAGCAGCCAATCTCATGGGATTAGTTTGATATTACGTGCGCACTTTGAATAGATAGTAATCAATGATAATGATCTTTGTTTTTACTAAGATGGCATAAAAAGTGTATACCTGCGCGTGCGCAAATACAGATTCCCTTTCGATTACCTCACCAAACTCCAAGCTGTCACTGAGATTTTTGTTATACAGAAACCTTACAAAACTTTTCCCTACTTGTGAACCGAAACCAGGCGTCAAAACCTCAAACTTGTCAGGCAGGTCAAACATTAACCCTGGACAGTATTCGTTCAGGATCGACGAAGAGGACTTTTTGTTGCTTAAGGGACCACTGGTTTAATAATTAAATTCATCTTTAATGTTTTAAAATATTAGTAAGGCAAATTCAGGTGAGTGATGTACGTAAAGATGTCGCGTCAGTTCGTACACATACCCGCAGCAGATCTCAATAAGGTAAAAACCCTCTAGTCGATAGAATAATGTAAGGAAAGTCGGCGAATTGGATCCGTAACATCGAAATTACTAATTCGCGCTAACATCCACGACACACACACATAATGCTGGTGAAGGAGGAGGCAGAACGCATGAGGGAGAGACAAACCTCACAGCCTTGCCACCGCAACAGAAGACGCCCCGGGCGTCGGGAGTCGCAGGGCGATTCCTGGCCACCGTACGTGCGGGCGGGCCTGCGGACAGGGAGCGTTAGGTGACTGGCCGTCCGATCAAAACCAGGCCCGGGTCGACGGCGCGTTGTGTTCCACGCGCGCTTCAAACAGATGTCAGCAAAGTAGACAGGGCCCGTTAGGGCCAGAGCCTGCCCGGGTTGCGGATTTTGTTCGAAAGAGTCACTGCGGCCCTGGAACGCAAAGTAGTGCCCACTACGAGGAACACGGATGGGTTTTAGTCAGTTAGAATCTGATACTCCCTCCCGCTCTACCCAGAGCGGAAGGAGTCATTTGGTGATTTCCCATCCATAAAAGGCACATAATGCAGCTTTATCAAAATATCACTCTAGCTACGTCTAGAGTTTCACTGCAACTCAGTCCCATGTAATAAGCAGTTTCCTAGGTCCTTTGCAACGTCATCATTAGACTGATAACTGTGAGTTTAGTAATGGAATTGCAAATGCAATATAAAACTTACACGTTTTAAGCTCATCAAAAAGATCATCTTTGGTCAAATTGTCGTGTGTTGTAACTTCAAAACCGAAATTCTTGAACGTCTTAGTCAAAGCGTCCACGTCTTTTTCTGTACCAAGCCTGGGTTGGTGACCATCAATTTCTTTCTGATTAAAAATAATCAGTGCATGTTTATCAAAAGTCTCTAGTTCATACGTCGTCGCCTCTTTTGGTAAAGCTCTGGTATTTAAAGAGTATTGTTTCTTTGAATCAATATTTTCAATTACATCTAATGCTTCGTCTTCAAGATTTAATTTGTCAATGGAACTCTCTGGTAGCTCTGCGTTTTCTACGACATGCACTTTAGTTTCAAATTCGTATTCTGGTGCAACTGACATCATAGCGTCTAATGACACTCGGTTTTCGTCGTTGAAAACTGCATCATCTTCATTAGCTCGCAGAGTAACAGCATCTCTAGAACCTTCCTCTGTACCGCTATTGTCATCCGTTAATGTGGCATCGTCCACTGATTCTAAAGTCCCCGCGTCGCTTTTGATATCACCACTGCTATTTTGGGTTTTTGTTTTTTTACCCCTTTTTTTCTTCTTGCCTCGACTTTTTTTTAACAGAAACTCGAATCCAGAGTAATTTGGATAGTACTCGGTGTTATCGTTTTCCATTGTTTCGATTTGTTGGAGTCCACTGTTCGCTTTTCGATTCCACGGCTTGTTGTTTCTATTTCACAATCACTTTCAATAACACCTTCGATATTTTCACCTGTTTCACGTACACAACCTATCAATTCAATGTATTTGACAATTTGTGCTTCAATATCGACGATACTATCTTTTCTGTTCTATTATAATTTTAATCTTATCAAGCCGATAGTGCAGCCATCGACATCGGGACTTAGTGGTGACATCATGCAGCATATCTTCTTGTATTAATACACATTTTTCCTTGCTTAATATATCTGAAACATTTGTGCGTGTACTTAAGAAAAACGATACTATCTTCCATAGTAACAGCTATAGTTCATCTTTGATCTGTAACGCCTGATATTAAATTGAAGGCAAAGTCTTAAGTGCGTTAAGTTATAAGATTTTCACCGCCCATCGCACGGCGCGCTAGTCAAAAAACTCCCTCTCTCTTTCCCATGTCTTCAGCCCGGAAAGTTTTTTCAGTAGCAGTCATGATGTTTGTCTTGATCTTTCGCGATGTCACCCTCCTAAAGATAAAGCAACGGCTGTCAAAATTCAAGATTCAAAGCATTTATTACAATTATAAACCATTAACAGGCACTTTTGAATTGTCAAAGTCGGTCCGACAAAATCATGAAGAATTTGCACGTTCGAAAGCGTAGATCTCTAAGGAGAATAATGTGCAAGAAACTCCACAGACACTTTTCTAAATCATTCAAAAATCTTGGTAACATTATCCTTGTTTCTTCTTTATGTGAGGACAATGCAACTCAACTAAAAGCGTCTCTGAATCATGCTCCGAATTCGGTTTAAGGCGCTTGAGATCAATTCATAGCGGTAGGAGAAGGGACTTTAAAATATTACAAGCACTACTGTGTAACAATGGTAATAACATCTTTAACAAAACTTATAATAATAATTGTAAAAAAACACAATTTTATATTGTGCAATTACATATTGCGCTATGTTGCGTATATTGATATTAAAGGAAGTAGGTAGGTGTGATCATTTGGATATCAACTTAATCTAGTTGCATGTTGTGTGTCTAGTTGAAATTATTGCACAATCATATTTCAGCTGTGAGGGATTCCTCACGCATTCGTCATTACGAGTTCTCCAAAAGAACCGCCTTCCGCGTCGCTCTGAAGAATGATTAATGCCCATTGCCCAGTTTCACTGACATACCAACACTTCGATAAAAGTGTGCCATTGGACTTTCAATCGTCGGCTTCAGCGCCGAGAGTCTATCAGTGCAATAAATTAACCGCTCCGGCCCCGGCGACACACCGGTGTGTCGCGAATTAATCGCGAATTTAATGTTTTGCCTAGAGTGAAGAAAAGGAGCATGATGCTCGCTCACACAGAAATCGCTAGACTAGACAGACATTTTAGCAATGCTTGATGTGTATAGGAGACGTTGAATCCCAAACTTGGATGTAGTATCTAGCCATTGCATTCGGCTGAAAATTAACTATGTGGCTGACCATAAAATTCACTAGGTAATCTATGTAAGTATATTCGTAAGCTTGGTTTTCAAGTCGTGTTAAGTGTTTTTGGGTATTTCATCACACAGTTCATACAGTCAGTGAAAACGGGCATCATGAGGCTCTATTATGGAAAACGCTGAACTGGTCGTTGCGGCTATGCTTAACGTATATGGGAGAGGTAGAATCCCAGACTTACATGTAGCAGCCGTTGCCATTCGGCTGAAAATGAAAATAATTATGTTTCTGACCATCAAATTTACTATTATCTATGTTCGTAAGCTTGATTTTTAGGTCGTGTTATGACAGTGTGTTTGGGTATTTCATCATACAGCTTAGAATCTGAATAAGTCCACATATGGTCCACATGGTAGTACCATAAGACTACGAGTACGCAGCATTTTCACAAAATCTTTCCTACATCTGCCAAGACTTTATAATCTTCTGGAAATCTCATAGCACAATTAATTCGCCACCGTATTGACAAATTGACATTAAGTAGGTACTTTATTCATTCGATTCGATTATAGTACGTAAAGTCAAGACAAATAATATGAGGTGGTACAAAAATACTTTTGTATTTAATTTCCGTAATAATAATCACGTTAACTCATGAATCTCTCTCATCTGCCTAGCCTTTTCTCAACTACAGTCATAACGTTCTATAAGACGACACGGTTTTTAAGGTCAAGAACGCTAGACATCGCGTTTTTAAATATATTCATTTTCGTGTCATACAGTCACTAGTGGCCGTGGGATTTATTATTTATTAGTGAGGTTTTCTAACTAATATAATACCAGGGAAATAATGTCATTTTAATTATGAAAAAAGAGTTCTATCAAAGAATTTGCAAAAAGGAAAAGATTTGACATTATTTTTTTATGCTAGCAATTTTACAATAATTGTCACCGGTCACGCCTGCCTGGGTCTGTCACTGTCAAAAATCAAACGTCAACGTCGTCAACCATAACGCGAAAGTGTCGTGAAATGCGTTTATTTTTTAGCTTTTAAAATATAAATAGGCCGAAAATGTATTACGTGAAGTGCAAAAAATATATATATAGTAACTAGGTAGTGTTTATTTAATATTTAATTAGTGTAGAGTAAGTGTAAACAGTGAAAATGTTCAGTTACAAGTATCTGAGCCGAGAACACCTTGAAGGGTTCGATAATTACAAGGTATGGGTTCTTCTCTTTATTAAATTAGTGTTTTCCGCTGTAAATAGTACTGATACACTTTTTGGACCGGTAATGCGAGGCTCAGTTTATGTGTTTAGTGCATTAAAATCGTGATATAACCTTAAAAAATATTGATTTTTTTTACGCATCGCGTTACCAGGAAGTAGTTCGATATAATTGCCGCATTATGATGATACGCTTAACATAAGTCGTAGTTATTTGTGGTTCATTAATTTATTCGTTTCGTATGACTCATTAATATGCTATTTATGTACGAAACAATGTTATTGAAGCGCATCGGCAGCTAAAAAATAAATAGAACGCACATCGTTCGAGTTTTGTGTATATTTATAAAGTATTCACTTGCTAGATTTATGATAAGGTAATGAAAAAAACAGCCTTATTATATTACCATGCAATAAGATTGATTTATATGCAGTATATTGTTCACAGACTATGCAGGTGTAAGCATAGTACTAAAATAAAATACTGTATAAAATTCAATACAAATACCTATTCTAACAGCAATATTATTTAATAATGTTACCTAACCTACCTTTAACAAGACCATAATTTTTTCAAATTTTGTTTTTTTTTTGTGTTGTTGGCATACCAAAAATAATGATTTTGCTCAAAGTGGTACCAACAAACATGGATTATGATAATTATCCTCATCAGGAAAAGAATGAATACCTATATGTTATTTTCCTATACAATATGTATCCATTCAATACCTACAAAATATTATTGTTCTGCAAAGTTGCTTACGACATTCCTAAATATAATAAAAAAACAAGACCATTTGAAAGAGTGCAAAAAGGAGAAATCAATAAAAATGATATACTTACCAAAGAGTTTCTGTTATAAACAATTTTTTTTACAGTATATGGCCATAGACACCAGCCCGTTGAGTGTTTATGTTATGCACCCTTTTTGGAACAAAGTTGTAGAGGTGAGTAATACTTCTTTTTATAATTTCTTCCCCTATTAAACCTTTGGAGGACTTCCACAAATATTTCAAAACTAAAATTGGCCAAATTGGTCCAACAGTTCTGGAGTTTAGCGAGACTAAGAATTACGAGAATAGCAATTGATTTTATATAATTAGAAGAAGATGAAACAAAGTTGTTTTTCATGTCACTTCAAGTGATTGAAACAAAACTTAATTTAGAGGAATTTGTGGAGTTTTAGATCACCAGGCTAAAACAGAGATTAGATTGCTAAGTGTTATTAATAATACGGAAATGGCCACTCTGATGTCCGTAACTTTATGTCCTAGTGCATATTTTGAGTACACCATAAACAAACGGAGTTTGCAATTGCAATTGAATACACCATGGCAAACCTTTAGCACGCGAGCCAGTGATGGCATGTGTCGAAATAATCTGGGCATGAACAATCCCACTTATTTATTAAACCTTTTTTCTTTTACGCTTTTCGCTTCAAGAGTTGTCCATATCACTTAGTCAAGTTTCTTTGATGGGCCTTCATGGCAGCAAAATTATTTTTTTATAAATAACTAGCTTTTTCCCGTGGCTCCGCCCGCGTGGATCTAAAAAAGTAGCCTATATACTTTTCCATATCCCAGGCTATATATCTGCCAAATTTTATGACGATCCGTTAGGCCGTTTTAGCATGAAAGCATAACAGACAGACAGACAGAGTTACTTTCGCATTTATAATATTAAGGTTCGCCATTACTGGTCTAAGGTTTCGTCCTCATACAAACTTCTATCAAGAATACAAAGCAATTCTTGATGGCAGACAAATACATAGCAACCATTCACTAGTGATTTGTACGAAAGTCTACGCAATCCCGATTGCGTAGTCGTGCCGACAAAGAGCGCCTTTCGGTTTTTCCGAACGAACGCTACGATCGCGTATTCGACTACAATAGTGGGCTTAGTGCAGTGGTTCCGAAACTGGGGGTAATTACCCCCGCGGGGGTAAATCAGCTATTCAGTGGGGGCAACAAAGAACCTAATGAACAAGACCTAATGTAATAAAATACTTAGCTATATAGTACACAACTGTGTGAGCAATTGGTAAATATTGAACCAAACAAAATCACGTTTGAAAATTCTGTGGTTCATCATTTATCTGCATTAATAGACTCACTGAAGCAATACTTTCCATGGGCATGGATAATCGTTGGTCCAGCTCTTGGATATTAAGACCATTTACTACCGACAGTAATTTTATTAAACACTAGCAGCACGCCGCAGTTTCACCCGCGTAGTTCCCGTTCCCGTGGGAATACGTGGATAAAATATAGCCTACATGTTACTTCCTAATAATGTAGCTTTCTATTGGTGAAAGAATTTTTTAAATCGGCAGAGTAGTTTTCGAGTTTACTCATTACAAACATACACACACGCACAAAGATACAAATCTTTCCTCTTTATAATATTAGTATAGACGAATACGTGGCGGCCAAAGAGGAATTTCTTGGACTACGCGAGAATACCACATAGGTACAGATTAGAATTTCAAAATTTTAATTAGTATTATGGTATTGTTAGTATTGATAACAATTTAAGGTAGGGGTAAAATCAGTTTTCCTAATAGGTCACAGGGGTTATTGGAACCACTGGCTTAGTGCGAGTTGTTTAACGTTGTCGATCGCGTTAGCGTAAACGTCAATTTAGATTGAAATTGAATAAGCGCCGTCTGGTGACAATACCTAACGGAAAACCTTTTTGTTTCCATAGAATTTGACATTATATGCGAACGTTAACGTTAACGCGATCCAGTAGGTACGTTAAAAAACTCGCACTACGCTCTCAGTAGGTATATCAATCTGTTTTGTAATAGACCTAAACACAACAGTGTAATGTTTACAAGCATTTTGATTAAAACACAAATAATTTATTATAGGCAATAAAATTACTTTCTAGTCATAAAACAAGGAAATACCTACTGTGGTAAACATTACTAACACAGAACCATGACGAATATCGTATGATTCCTTATCATTATCTGAGGTTATGAAAAAACTTTACTGTTTACTTAATTTCAACCTCATTCTGTTGAGATAAGGTACAAAATTGTTTGTTTAAAGTTTGTTCTATAAAATATCAAAAACCGGTCCTGTTTACTTAATTTCAACCTCATTCTGTTGAGATAAGGTACAAAATTGTTTGTTTAAAGTTTGTTCTATAAAATATCAAAAACCGGTACTGTTTACTTAATTTCAACCTCACAGTGTTGAGATAAAGTAAAAAATTGTTTGTTTAGTAATGCATAATACAAAATATGAGAAAACAGTACAATTAATTTAATTTCAACCTTGTACCATTGCATTAAAGTTTGAAGTTGTTTGTTTTGTTATCTATTAGACAAAATATTAGTATCAAGCACCTTTTTTTTTACGTGGTTGGGAAATCATCAAATGACCCCTCCCGCTCTGGGTGGAGCGGCAGGGAGTGTCAGACTTCTACTGACTAAAACCCACCCATGCTCCTCTTAGTGCCTTTTACGTTCCAGGGCCGCGGTAACTCTTTCGAACAAATCCGCAACCCTGGGGTATCAAGCACCTTGTGGTTCATTTTATCAGCCATTGGGTCATTGTTGTTACAATTATTATTATCCATTGTCAGAATGTGTGTCATCTTTTCATGACATGTGTCAGACTGTGACCTTGAATAAGGCATAATGCATAGCATTATCTCTTTGTTGATTAGTTTATGAATGACTATTGTTTCCTTTCATAATACATTTCTACATTAATAGTCCCTTGATAAGAGGCTTAGCAATTTCAGCCATTCCGAGATGACCGTGCTTCTGAGTAAATAATAACAGTAACGGGGATCGAACTTCGAGGTTAAGCAACACTAGCTGAGGTCCCTGGATCGGTGACTAGCCATGACATACCGAGACTCCTCCGTGCCTTTGAAAAGCACGTTAAGCCAGGTCCCGTTTGTCATTTGTAGGTCTTTGTCAGTTTTTCCCGGTAGTCTTTTTAAGAAAGGGAAATCTGTAAATGACTCCTTCCGCTCTGGGTGGAGGAGTGGAAGGAGTGTCAGACTCTTACTGACTGAAACCCATTCGTGCTCCTCCTAATGCCCTTTGCGTTCCAGGGCCGCGGTGACTCTTTCGAACAAAATCCGCAAACCTTTCGTGGTAGCCTGGATTGTGGAATTATGAATTCAGGAAGGCAGTTGTCCTATGTAAAATAATGGTACTTACTTATATTCGTGACAATCTAAGAAGTCGGATTTGACAACAGGATACAACATTGCTTCACTAGTAAGTATGAAAGAGACATGAAATAAATCTCTTTCGCACTTAGTGGTAAAGCGATCTTCTGTCCCTCTCTACTCAGCTGTCAAATCCGACTTCTTAGATTGTCACGAATATAGCTGAATCTGGTTAGAATGAAAGCCGACTCCAACAAAGTTGGAAAAAAAGCTTGTTAAATGGTCAAGAAGATTGTTTTTTTTAATTTTGTAGCTGGCCAGATATAAACGTCTGGAGTTGAAGCGGTTACGCACTGCATCCGATCCGAATCCGTGAAAATATGTTCCGAAGTAGTCATAGAACTATTTTTATTCTAGTTTACGCACTAGATCCGACTTCCGTTATCCGATTTTCTCCGTCATTGTCGTCCGTGAGTCTTCAATTCGGAAGAAATATTAACGGGCCGAAGTAGCCGTAGTACTGTTTGTATGAACGTTTTCGTATCACCTCGGATTCACATCGGACATATCCAAAGATGGCCCTATTCAGGGCCTGATTTGGATCAGAGATCGGATTAGTGCGCAAGCAGCAATATCCGAATTCGGTCCGAATTTTTTATTTTCGTATTTTCTCGGATTCGGATAAGTGCGTAACCGCTCTTACAATATTATTACTAGATTAAGATTTAGATCACCGATACATAAAAGAATATTATTAGGGTGTTATCATACGCTCTCGATCGACTTCGTATTTATGCTTTGATCAATATCGATCGCGTAGGTGTTCTAAGCTTTGCGGAATTATTCGAAACAGTTATCGCGGCTCCGGAACGCGAAGGGTATTTGGAGGAACCCCGGTGGGTTTTCGTCATTAATAGTCTGACACTCCCTTTCACTCCGCCCAGAGCGGGAAATCATTTCACGATTGAAATCCAAAACAATAACGTTTCATAAGCTGAAAATGGCGAGCTTAAGGGTCAGAGCACACCGAGACGCGTCAAGCAAGTCGGCAGCCGCCATCTTGTTTCTTTTTCATATCCTATGTCACTTCGGCACTAAAGACGAATCTTATGATACCTTATTTGTTAAAATCTATCCAGCCGTTTAGGCTACAGGGCGTGCCTAAGAAATGGACATACAACACACAGGTTCGTACCTTGCTCTCTCCCACTCTCGAAACGCATTACTTTCCTTTTGGGACAATCGGGTCAAAAGTAAGCGTATCGATACGTCTCTGTGTGAGCTAAGCCCTACACACAAGCTCTATCACAATAATAATAATATCGTGCTCCATCTTCGACCACATCGTTGCTTACCATCAGGTGAGATAGTGGTCAAGCGCGTGCCTATCAATAATAATAATAATAATATATTATTATATATATATTATTTTTAAATGTTTTTTTTTGTTATTGAAATATTTAAAAATATAAAAAGTATGTAAAAAATATGAATAAAGAGAATAATAATATGATCAATATCAATGATCGCAATCCTGATTTTACTATTGAGATAAGAATACGATCGCACGTACAATGTCAATCTGGATAATCGTTTTTGATGGTTAAGATTGTTTGTGGAAAGTGTCATGAGTGCCTATGATTGCGGCATGCACCACTCCTTCAACGGCAATCGATCTTTACCAAGAGAGAGAGCATTCAAACTTAATAACTCAATTCTTCACAATTTTGGCAAAACCTGACGTCTCGACGACATCAAGTTTACAGAAAATGCCAAGATATGCTTTGCCAAGTATTCGGGCAATGTTAGATAATTTATAAGTGCACATTATACACCTTTTCGCTGTGTACCTTTAGGCACTTTCAATCTCGGATCACCACGTATAAGCCGGTGGTCCCGGCCGCCAAATGGCGGTCGTCAAACCAAGTCAGAAGCCCTTGAGGTGGTTTAGAAACTCTGACACTAGGCGTGCGGACGTTAGTCCTTACGCCCACACGATAAAGAAAAAAACAATCTCGGATCGATGAATTGATCTCATTGACCACTTAATACGGATGTTTCCTGGAAAAATCTAATTAGTCCGTCAGATAGATTTCCAAAAAATATTTAACAGGTATTTTTTCTCTTTACACGTAAACAAAAAATAAAAACGATACAGTACGATGAAAACTCATGTGACGTCATAGACCGGTACATTTTTACCGGATGGTGACGACACAATCACAAGCCCCCACTGATTTTTGATGCGTTTTATCTTCGTCAAAAATGCGTACCTACTTATCCAATATTTTTCGATAATCTAACTGACAGACCTTATCCCTATTATAAATAATATTATAAATGCGAAAGGAACTCTGTCTGTCTGTCTGTTTGCTTTGACGCTAGAACGGCTAAACGGATCTTCATGAAATTTGGCAGATATACTGGGTATTTTTTTTTCCACTGCGTTAACTTTAAGAACCAAGAAAGCCATAGTCAATTCCTAAAAAAAAAATTGAGTCTCCCATACAAATTGTGGTCAGTTGATGACAATTTTGTATGGGAAGTTCAATTTTTTTTTTAGGAATTGACTATGGCTTTCTTGGGGCAAGTTGTTCATTTACATGGGCAGAAGTGGTTCTCAAAGTTTGCGCACTGGAAAAAAAGTTATCCAGTATAGCCTGGGATATGGAGAAAGACAGGCTACTTGTTTTACGCGATAACCGACATCCAAAGGCTATTAGTATCATATTTTTTTTACTCAGGAATCATCCCCATTAACCCGGACAAGCTCGAAAATAATCTCTACTAAAGTCTATCATCAACTTCAATTTGGTGGTCGGCTACTAGTCTAACCAGGGGGTCTACTCTATAAGTCCCGAACCCGAAGCTCCTTTTGCTCCTTTTTTTGTATGGGAAATCATCAACTGATTCCTCCCGCTCTGGACGGAGTGAAAGGGAGTGTCAGACTCCAGTCCAGGCCAGCGTTCCAGCAGGCCTAGACAAAAAACTTTTCTGTAGCGTTAACGTCAGGTGTGGAAAGGAAACGTCATTCCCATACATTTTGTGTCGTGAGCGTCTGACGTTAACGCCAGAGAAAAGTTTTTTGTCTAGGCCTGCAAGACCGCTGTAACTCTTTCGAACAATTCTGCAACGACCACGAGCTCCTTGTAAAGTCGTTAGAAAAAGACAGAAAATACGTTCCGCCAGGAATGACGCACAAAATAAAAAGAAATTAAATTAACAGCTAACTAAAAGCTTCAACTTATAAATAACTTTCTAAACTTTTCCAGTTTGTACCAAAATGGGTGGCACCCAACGTTTTAACCTTCGGCGGGTTCATGCTGATCGTACTGAATTTCCTGCTCCTGTCGTACTACGACTACGATTACTACGCCGCCAGTACGCCGCTGTTCAATGAGACCGTTGCGGAAGTGCCTCTGAACGGGCATATGGAGGTCATACCGCAATCCTTGTGGTACTTCATTGGCGTGTTCTTGTTCCTGGCTTATACTTTAGGTAAGATCTTAGTACTTTTTTCCGTTTTTTGAAAGAGACAGTTAAACACAGTCCGTAGGAATGTGGCCGTGGCGTGTTTCTTAAAAATTCATTATTTTTCCTAAAATAAGATGGCTTTTAAAAGTTTTGATTGAACTTTGAAGGCTGATCCCAGTCGGGAAAATAAATTTAAAAACGGGAAATGGGAATTTTAGTCGACGGATGACACAAAAATTCCTATTTGTCCCCATTCGAGGACAGATGGGAATTATACTCCGTTCCCGGTTGATGGCAATAGGGTCACCCTACATCACATGATACTTAAAAATAACTATTGAAAATAATCGAAATGTGGAAGGTCGTTCATTTATTCCCTTATAATATTTAACAAATTGGCAGAGAGCCTTTTTCCCCATAGAGACTGCAGAACTCCGCCTGCTACGCTCCTTAAGAAGTGCGCTCATTGCTAAGTCGCAGCCTGATTTTATAGAGGACTTTTTTTTAAGTCGAGGTGGATGGTTTAGCTTTTATTAGGCATGTATTTAACGCGGCGACAAACTAACCTGTTATAGGGTTTTAAAAATAATTAAGATGGGTAGCAAAAATAATAGGTTGGCAGCTACAGTGAAGTAGCATTTTAAGTATACCTATATAAAGAGTTGTGAGCTCTGTTTAAATTTAAATTGGCAGTGATTCTAGCATAAATAAATAAATATTTTTGGGTGGTTTAAAAAAAATCGAGCCGGGGTGCCCCAAGTCCCGAGATCGCTTCGCTCGCTCTTACACCAATTAAAACACATATACGTATAACATCCCACTGTTAATATTAGCCGCCAAGTCATTATTTTTTGTAACCAATTAGTTAGTCGCCTAATAAGTTGTTATTCGCCTCAAAAATAATTAGCCCTTTTATTAGTCATAATTCCACTGCAACGCCGACTCAACTTAGCAGTGCCCCCACTCGCCTGACATACGCCTTTTACTTCCCTTAGTATAGAAGTTCTAGTATTCAACATCTTTAGAATAACAGACGTTATATATTAAGCTATTTTTTCGTTTTAGATGGTATCGACGGTAAGCAAGCTCGGCGCACGCAGACTTCGGGTCCTCTAGGAGAACTATTCGACCATGGACTGGATTCATACACAGTATTCTACATTCCCGCCTGCCTCTACTCCATCTTCGGTCGGCTGGATTACTCTATACCGCCTATAAGGTAAGCTGAAAGGACATTGGGCATAAATGTATGGGGTTTGTCTCATCAATATTAGGTTAATAGACTATTCAGTGACATAGGTCTCCTTAGAGACGATTTTTCAATGATCAGACAACTTTTCAAATCAGAAGAACAAAAATATGGCTGTTTGTCATATTTTCTACGCAAAACGCTGTCTAACCGCCATTTTTATTTCTCATTTAAATCTTTTAAATCTAACTAACTTTTGCAAAATCGGTCCTTAGTGTTAAAACAAAAACCTTTGACTATCTTTTCTTTTGTCTAAACGAAGAAGTCGGTTAAAAAGGAAGAATTAATTAAATCTAATATAACTTGGTCAGATGGGTTTTTTACAACTAAAAACGGTGTTTCATCACAACACGTATTAAACCTCTTTTCAAGTATTACTTGTCACGATTTAAAATGGTACTTGCGTGCATGCATAATGATTCACAATACTGTGCACAACAACATATTGTTATGCAAAAGTATGTGGATCATGCAAAATAAGTGTTAACTTGTTTGTGACCGCTACTTCATCCGCGACGGGGCGTGTTTTACATAATTTCCCGAAGAAAATAAAATTTATTTAAATGCATGAGACACGCACGGAGTAGAAATAACAAAAAATGTTATGCCAAAAACTAAGTGTAAGAAAGAAGGTTCAATAGCCCATTTCACTATGCTTATTGTTCTAAAAAAAATTCTACAGGTTTAGAACGTTATATACGTCCAATTTCGACCCTGGCAGGATCTCTAATATTTGCTCGACAAATTACTTATATGTTGTTCAATTTGTTACAGAATTTATTACGTCATGTGGAATCTCCTTCTCAACTTTTACATTAGCCATTGGGAGAAGTACAACACTGGCGTTTTGTTCTTGCCGTGGGGTTATGACTTTAGTATGTGGGTAAGTCAGTTCCGTGTTTTTTTTTCTCTGGTCAATTGAAAGAAAAAATATTTAGGTAGGTACTGTCAGAAAACTGACATGCAATCTTAACTAATATTCTTCAATGATAGCAATAGTAGTACTTAATTATGTTAGTAAAGACAAATAATAATGATCGGTAAATCAAATAAAGAAAAAAAGGAAGACACAGAAACTATAGTAGGCGCCAATAAATGTGCAATAACGGCCATTGACCCACATACATTTATTGACATTAATAACAAAAACAGATATAAAGACAGAAAGAAATCCTGAATCTTTTATCGTGATCCTTCACGTTCTCTATTAATGAAAAACGGTTCATAATATATCGTTCGAGTATCTACGAAGGTATATTAGGGAAAGGACAATGTACTTTATTGCAAGTTTATCTGGCGCCTACCTTAGACAGGTACATGTCTAACTATTATTTATTTAACAATGTACCCGTATGCACACACATGTAACAAACAGATAAGAAGAAGGCACATTATAATAGAACAAAGGTGATGCTTGTTTCTACAAAAATCTCTTCCAGCTTCTAACTATTTATTTGTTAGTATTTTTGTGAAAGAATTAGCTTTATTTAAAAACCTGATTAAGATTTTTTTCACTGACAGAATGGTACACTGCGGCTGTGGCCACAGTGTACCGAGCCGATCCGCTCACACCGAGACCTGACACTGCGCCAATAATTACACAAAAACTTTCACATTACAGTAGAAAATTCGATTTCCTCGCGTTCTATTCAGATTCCCTCAATAAAATATGTACCTTTTCGTGAAGTCAATAGTCGATATTGAATCGCTGTCTTAAAAAATGCGTCTCGTCTCGTCATGTACCTACCTAATATTACACGTAACCATAGACTATCAAGTTCTTGCCTATTTTCTTCTTTTAACCAGTCCCGTATTCTTGCATTCCAGGCTTCCACAGGCTTCTTCCTTTGGACGGGTGTCAAAGGCACAAGTTTCTACAAAAAGTACATATTCGCGGGGTATACATTAGCGAATATGTTCGAAGTACTGATCTATGCCACGGGAGTCGTGACCAATCTGCCCGTTGCCCTTTATAATATATATCAGTGAGTATGTGTTTTAGCCTTAAGAAAAGTCGTTATCAGCCTTTTGTTATTTAAAGTTTATGTACAGTAGTGGTACATGTGTACAATAATGGTGTATTTTTTTTTCTAGATCCTACAAGCTCCGCACAGGCAAGATGCGTTCCCCCACAGAGGCGCTAAGACCTCTATGGTCGTTCCTGACTGTGTTCCTAGTCTGTTCTGTATGGGTTCACAAGTCTAGCCGGCTCCCCGACTATGACCTGAGAGCGCTGTTCCTGCTTATCGGGACGTTGTTCAGTAATGTAGCTGTGAGTATTACTTCTTCTATGTTCTGTGTGCCTGGTACTTCATATCATATCGTGTATGGGTCTACAATTCTAGGCGACTCCCCAACTATGACCTGAGAGCGCTGTTCCCGTTTATAGGGACATTGTTCTTCAGTAATGTAGCTGTAAGTATAACTCCTTCTGCGTTCTGTGTGCCTGGTACTACCTAGTCTATTCTGTATGGTTCCACGGATCTAGGCGGTTGGCCCTCAGTGGTTTCATACAAAAATGAACCTTACTTGTATCTGTTGAAATTTCATTTGGCCCAACTTGGAATATCAAAATATTGCCCAACGTAAGCGACGAATTTTTTTCGCCCGGCGCCCTAATAATTTGGTGACCAAATTGGGACTCCAAATTGTCAAGCCCTCCACACCACACCCAACCACCACACACCACAACCACACACCCAACACACCACACCACCACACACCACACCACACCACACACCACCACACCACCACATTCCCAAGCCACTGCAACTTCTGAAAGCCAGAATCAACATTGGCGACCACCAGAAAAAACGCAGAGTCAATGAAGCTCGACGAGTCCCAGAGAAATGATTCAACTGTCTTGGATCCCGCAACGAAATTAATAAAAAAAAATAACAGCGGAGGAGTAGGAATAAAAATATAATTACCACTTCCAATTGTCAGCTACCCTATATCTTAGATACAAATAATTATTTTTGTTAATAACATCGTTTTTCCAGTGCCGTCTAATCGTCAGTCAGATGAGCAACCAGCGCTGCGACGCGGTCAACTGGCTGCTGTGGCCGCTGACTGGCGCGGCGTCCATCTCCCTGCTACTGCCGCACTACGAAGTGTCGGCCTTCTACGCCGTCACACTGCTGACCGTGCTGGCCCATGTGCACTACGGTGGTTGTGTAGTAAGTATACATAACTTGATTGTTGACCTTAAGAGGGCCCTTCCCGGTCCGACTATCGCCAACGCGAGCATGGTCGAAAAGCTTGTTGTTTCATCCAGCGCAATGTTGTTGACTAACAAGCAAGCGAGAACGCGATAACATTGAACGAAAATAGTGTTTAAAAATTGCATAAAACTTGATCCAGGAAATACGTGTTTTTGAATAAGCCTAACAAGTTTATTCATTTAGAATCTTCATTACATGTGCAAGGTTTCTATCACGATATTTTCTTTACTTTTATAATGTATGAGTACGTTATGTACGGCCAAAGTTCAGGCAAAATATGTACAATACAGGAGATTTTTGGAGGCTTATACTGAATTTATTTCTCCAAATTTTATTTTTTTACTTGCATTGAAACCTAGATCATACAGTGCATAAGATACCGTTTAGTTTAAAAAAATCAAAGATATGTGTTGACAACGGCAATCACGCACGAGCGTTTGAATGAAAAGTATGACGGGTTGGCCGCTCTTAAGGTGGAAGCTCCAGGGTAGCCCGCGAAATTCAATGAACCAAAACTAATAGAATGAATAGACCCTGAAAAAGTTTATGTTATTTTCAGCTGAGGTAGGTAGCCCTTTTAATAGGTACTTATTAAATATGCAATCGAGCGACTGTCAGAGGGCGTACCATGACGTGTTGAAGCGTTAGTCGTTCGAGCGAGAAAGAGGGATGGAGTTTTATAGGGTGTATTGCTCTATCCCTTTTTCTCGCTCGAACGACTGACGTTTTAGCACGTTATGGTACGCCCTCAGATCTACAAATGACAGGAGGGACCAACGGCTTAACGTGCTTTCCGAGGTACGGAAGAACCGGACCGTAATAATGGATCCATCTACGGACTGACCTCAGGAAGCGTTGCTTAACCTTAAGTATATACCTATCCTAATCACTTTCGTGTATATTTTTAACAATAAAAATATACACGAAAGTGATGCAAGAGAAACAAGGTTACCGACATAGCCCGAAGGATCGCCAAACTGAAGTGGCAGTAGGTAGCCCTGCCTACTGCCACTTCAGTTTGGCGACCATCTGTTCTGCGAGCAATGTGCCCACATTGCTCGCAGGTCGATGGGGCCGAAAAGTTCTGGAGTGGCGACCGCGTACCGGAAGACGCAGCGTTGGAAGGTCTACCACAAGGTGGACCGATGACCTGGTGAGGGTCGCGGGGAGGCGACGGATGCGAGACGCACAGGTCCCGTTATCCAACAGTGGATGTCTTTCGGCTGATATGACGATGATTATGATGATATTTTTAACCGACTTCAAAAGTATGTAATTTTGTATGTCCGCGATTTTCTCAAAAAATTTTGAGTTTGGTTACATATAAATGCATAATTATATTTTTCAAAGAAGGTTTTGACTAATTATTTTTTCTTTCCCAACAGGTACGTCAAATGTGCGACCACTTCCGAATAAGCTGTTTCTATATAAAGCAGAGGTCAGATTGACTCTTAGACGACAATGCGTGTTAGTAACATAACATACTGTGAGCACACAGGTTTATATTAACAGCATCATGTACACGCGGTTTTACATACTTACATAGTTATATACATATCCATGTCAGTATGATGCTAGATTGTTTTAAATGTCGTAATGAACCAGATAATGGCATTTAAGGCCCAGTATGGTCAAAAATATAAAAAAATCGGGGTGACTGTACTATCAGAGATGCAGCAGGGCAATACTTGAAACGTCTTGTGAACATACAATTGTACTGCGGAGTACCTAACAGGGTATTTTAATGAAAAATTTAATAGTACTTAAGAAAGATTTCCAAAAAATATTGGACGCGTATTTTTTCTTTTTTCACGTATTTCAAATATGAAGACGATACAGTGCGTTGAAAACATGCGTGACGTCACTATGATGTTACATTTTTTACCAGCAACGTGACGTGCGCGCAACGTGACGTCACGCGTGTGACGTGCAACATGACGTGCGCGTAACGTGACGTCACGCGTGTGACGTGCAACGTGACGTGCGCGCAACGTGACGTCACGCGTGCGACGTGCAACATGACGTGCGCGTAACGTGACGTCACGCGTGTGACGTGCAACGTGACGTGCGCGTAACGTGACGTCACGCGTGTGACGTGCAACGTGACGTGCGCGTAACGTGACGTCACGCGTGTGACGTGCAACGTGACGTGCGCGTAACGTGACATGCATGCAACGTGACGTGCGCGCAATGTGACATGCGTGCAACGTGACGTGCGCGTAACGTGACATGCGTGCAACGTGGCGTGCGCGCAATGTGACATGCGTGCAACGTGACGTGCGCGTAACGTGGCATGCGTGCAACGTGACGTGCGCGCAACGTGACATGCGTGCAACGTGACGTGCGCGCAACGTGACATGCGTGCAACGTGACGTGCGCGCAACGTGACATGCGTGCAACGTGACGTGCGCGCAACGTGACATGCGTGCAACGTGACGTGCGCACAACGTGACATGCGTGCACCGTGACGTGCGCGCAACGTGACATGCGTGCACCGTGACGTGCGCGCAACGTGACGTGCTTGTAACGTGACGTGCGCGACGTGACATGCGTGCAACGTGACGTGCGCGCAACGTGACATGCGTGCAACGTGACGTGCGCGCAACGTGACATGCTTGCAACGTGACGTGCGCGCAACGTGACATGCGTGCACCGTGACGTGCGCGCAACGTGACATGCGTGCAACGTGACGTGCGCGCAACGTGACATGCTTGTAACGTGACGTGCGCGACCTGACATGCGTGCAACGTGACGTGCGCGCAACGTGACATGCGTGCAACGTGACGTGCGCGCAACGTGACATGCGTGCAACGTGACGTGCGCGCAACGTGACATGCGTGCAACGTGACGTGCGCGAAAAAATATGTGTCCAATATTGTGTTTGAAAATCATTCTGACGGCCTAATTAGATTTTTTCAGCAGCATATAAAATTTCCGATTGCTAGATAAACTTTGTTACGAATGCGTCGTCCTGCGCCCGATTTCATCACTTTTCACACCAGCCATAATGCTCTACTTAGTAATGACTTCTATTATCTAAATGAAGGCAATAAAATAATGCTGGTAAAGTGCTTTACTTCCAAAATAACAAACAAATATTTTATGGCGATTTCTCTGGTATTCCGGATGGCCATAGCTGGCTGTGGCCATATTTTAGACACAGTCTGAAACTGAATTGACGAATCATTGAAATATTGCAAGATGTTCAATGTTTAAAATAATCTAGTAACATAATATTTATCACTTGAACGGGCTGTTTATTTTATTGTAAAATTCAAAAATGTAGTTAAAAAAATGAAAAAGTATTGGTTATTCGAAACGATAAAATGATTATAAAATAAACAGCCAAATAACTCAATAATATTGCTTAATAGAAAAAAAAGTACACTGTTCCTTACATAGAAAAAAAAACTAATACAGAAGTAAGTACATTTTGTTGTTATAATTTCTAAATGTTATGTTATTTTTATAAGGATTGTACACACACAGCAGAACCTATATTTTTATGATATACGCGATTTTAAATTAAAAAATAGATTCCTAAGGTTTTTTTTTTATTTGAGTGAACATTTTAATAGCTTTGTTTTTCTTTTCTATTTTGTTCTTTTTTCATAGTATGTTTTGTCTCACTTGTGTACGTCTTTATTTTTAAGGGTTCATAGCGCGCATTGTCTCTTGATTTTAATATATTTAGTACCAACTTAAAAGGTACTTTAATTTAATTTTAAGTAAGTGTACACATTTCGGTCAAAGTTCTTTGTTTGCTCAAGATTAGCCGGAGAATAGAAAACAATATTTTAGAAGAACTCTTTTAGGCACCGCGTTAGTTCGTCAAAATCAATCAGCATGGACTTTTTTAACGGCCATTTTTTGCTGGATTTAGCTTTAAGTTACGTTTTTTAAGGATGAACGCAAGGGGAAAAAAGTGCCGTTTTTATGTTAAATTAACTCTGTTGATATATTTCGGCATAATAATGGCTAATAAAAATAAATCAAATGCTATTTCAACAAATGATAAAGATCGCCTTCCGGTTTTACCGAACGCGACGACCGCGTAAATGCGCGATGATCGCTTTCCTTTCTATGGCTTTTCATATTATATTATGGTACTATGGCGGTCTTATCGCTGACAGCGATACCTTCCAGAAAACCTTTAAGGTGGAAGCTCCAGCTTCAAATTTTCTTACGTTTTTTGCAATTTGCAGGTCAGTGTCAGGCTGTATCTTGGTCAAAATTTGATTCGCGGCCGTAGCAAGTATGTATATATAAAATTAATCATTAAAATCGTCAATACAACTCGTTCAGTTAGAATTGATGTCAAATGTAGTATTTCAATGAAATCATAACATTTGGCATCAATTATAAATGGGATAGTGATGTACTGCAAATAAATAATATACTATTATATTGTTACCGGTTATTTTTGATTAAAAGCAATTAACTTTGACCGATTTTATGATTGTACAAATTGAGGAATGAATCATTATTTGAACAGTATTGATGAGCAGATATTTTTTAGTTTTATTTGTTTTATAGTTTTCTTTAGTTTACGACAATCACTTTAAGATCTGTAGTTTTATTATACTGTAACTTATTTTAGAGAGTAAAGGGAAAAAAAATACTTTAATAAATTGTAAAACGATGTAAAAATCACTATTCATTATTTATTTTTACTAGGTACACTTTTGGCCAGGAAAAAATACTTATGGGTTGTTTTTTTAATAATAAGTAACAGAAAACAGGTATTCTAAAATATGATTAAAATTATTATCTTTTAGCATATTTTGTGTTGTGATGAGATTTTTGTAAGGTTCATTCATCAATTTGTATTATTTTTATTAGTCGACCAAGTAGTTATTTTAGTGAAATATTAATTTTAATTATTATATTTTTGTAAAAATAAAATAATCAAAACAAATATTTTAGTTTTAAGCGAAAATGAGATTTTAATCAGAATAACGCGAATTATTCCAAATTATCTGTTAAGCACTGCCTTATTTAGCAATTGGACTCTGACTATTTGTATATTTCGTATTTTAACTTTCTTCAGTATTTCTAAACCAAAATTATAACACTATCTTTAAAAACAATTATTTTGTCTTTTGAAAAGCTTTTATGCTAATATCGTTAAACAAAAGTATGTTAAATAAAAAATGCATTATTTTAATATCCAAAGAAAAATGCAATTTTTAGAATGTAATCGTAATATCCTAACATTCGGTTTTATTTAGATTTAATTATGAGATAAAAAAAATGTTTGGAAAATGTTATAAAAACTCCAGACGAAAGTACCAATGTTTAAATCAGCTTAGTTAAAAATGAACTAATATAACAAGTTCATTAATATAATTTTACGGAACATATCAACAAAAATAAAATTTAAACGAAAATTATGCAGAATATTATAACTCCTTAGTATTATTTGTTTGAACCCACCATAATTATGGCTTATTTGTAACCCTAATTTTAACCTTTTGAAGATATTTTATTTTTGGTTATATTATGTATTTGTTACACATTGTTGCAAAAATAATAGGCTAGCCTTTACAAAAAAAACACAAGTGGTCGATTTTTTCGCAACATAGTGTACCTACTTAATGGAATATATTTTCAACATCCTATACATTTGTTATTCGCAATAATACTAATAATAGTTAAGGCCGAATACTACCCATTATTTAATTAAAATAATCTTAATATTTATAAAAATCTAAGAATTCAGAAGCTACTTAGAATGGAATTCACATTTAAGTTCTGGTTTCGAATTTGTGTTATTTCCATTTAAACATAATTATCAACTTTATGCGTATATAAATTAAGTTGATTTCAGAATGACCAGTACCTACTATTGAATAAGTCATAAGTTGTTTTGAAGTTGTATCACAAACTGAACGTTATGTGTTAGTTAGTAGTAAAGTTATTTATCCAATAACACATACTTTGTTCATGATGAATTCATTGTTTTCTAAATATGAGTAGTAACCGGCAAGATTAAACGAGATTATACATAATATAACTAATATTCATTACAAAATAAAAGTGCCTCATGATAGTAAAAAAAAAAAAAATAGTTATCCATAGATTGCTTTTTGCTAGTTCTATATATACTTATGTGTACGTTAAGATGAGCTTCAACACCGTAAAGGAAATATTTTTCTGTTTTTCGAAAAAGAGTTTAGAGAGAGAGATAGAGCGATTTTAAGTTTTCTATAGAAAGTGAAAAATCACTATCTTTCTCCCTGAACACTCGAAAATATTCTCTACTTACTGTTTAACCCCGAATATAAGTGTAACAGAATAAACGCAATACCTCTTAAGGGGTCATTGTACTCATCATTATGAACAACTTTTGCTATGGGACCAACCCCGAAATAGCCAAAAAAAAACAAGGGCTTTCAGTACATTTTGTGGAGTTACGCGTGCAGAAATGTATGGAGCAGTCGATTTTTTTTCGTGATTTCAGTGTTGGCTCTATAGTAAAAGTTGTTCCTAATAATTAATACAATGACCCTTTAAGAGGTATTGCGTTTATTCTGTTACATGTTGTATAGCGGATGCATACCAAGTTTCATTAAAATCGGTTCATCCATTTCGAAAAATAAGGACTTGAAAGTTTGTATGAAACCGCGTAAACGCTCTTAAAGTAACTTTGAAAGTTACGTTTAAGCACCTCCCACCTAAATGACGCCATCTGGTGGCGTGTATTTTCCTAGAAACATCAGTGTAACATTTCTACGCGTGAAAACAGACCTTTTAAAATCGCTATAACTTATAATAATGTTTCTTATTGTATGTTTTCTTTGAATGTATTAGGTTACTCTGATTCAATAAAAAAAAACTGTATAACTGAAATTAAAAAAAATAATTTTGTTTATTTAGACGATATTTATCAATTTTACTGTTTCTTCGCAAATGTGTTGAAAAACGTCGTTTGATACTCGTGTGCATTTGTCATTGCAGTCTCAGCTCCATAGCGACCCCGACTCTGTTTCGGACATAAATTTCGTCTCGACTGCAATGCCTAAGTTTGCTCATTTGCATCAAAATGTGTAAGTAAACTAGCAGACTTTGACATATTCTTTCTTTTTTGTCTGCTTCGCGAAATTTTCTGAAAACCTATAAAAAAATTATATACTTACAACGTGTAACAAAATAAACGCAATACCTCAGGGGTACTCATCATTATCAACAACTTTAAAAATGGGGCCAACCCAGAAATTGCGAAAAAGAAATCAGCTGTTCAGTACAATACCTCTTAGGTATTTATTTTATTCTTTTACACGTTGTATATATTTTTAGTAGAGCAGTAGGGTAATACGAACCTAAACACCAGATTCTGGTGGCTATATTGTTGTGATTGGCTGTTGAAGATTCATTCCACCAATCATGGTACTTGCGCGCTTGACAAATTTCTTTTAATGGCGGATCCAGGGGGAAGGGGCTAAGGGGCTCAAGCTCCGCCAAAAGAACCGGATTTCTTTGGTAGTCTACAACCTAATGAAAACGATTGAGAAATTTACGAAAAGTAATCCAAGGCGGCTTGTTATACGTTCAGCAAAATAAAATGTTATGTGATTTTTTAATCGACTTCCTTCAAAAAGGAGGTATTTTTATGTATATTCACCGATTTCCCCGGCAATTGTGTACCGATTTTCAAAATCTTTTTTGTTCCTAAACCTTTACTACCTACTGAAATGGTCCCATCGTCACGAAGTCAGAATCTGATGATGGGATCCCAGGGAAATCGAGGGCAACTCTCAAATTTTGTGTTCAGAGGGGTCAACCCCCCCGCAAACGAAAATCCTGGATCCGCCCCTGTTAACTGTGCTAATATTAACTTTCTAGTGCCTAGATATAAGGCCACGTTTCCACCTGCAGCTCGCATACAAGGTGCATTACATTGCGGCCTACCGAGGTATAATGTGATCAATCGCTCGATCGTGACCCGTAATAATTAACCTTGCTTGCGAATTGCTTGCAGGTGGAAACGCGGCCCGAGACTGACGTCATTGATCCTACTGCTTTACGAGAATAAAACCGTTTTCTGCGGTAACCTGCGGCCCTACCATGACTTGTTAATATAGGGATGGAGCTATACACCCTATATAGCTCCATCCCTCCTTCTCGCTCGAACAACTCACGCTTTAACACGTCATGGTAGGGCCGCTGTTATTCCTAATTCGGACTGATATGAAAGTCAGGGTAACCCAAAGAGTGATGGAAACGAAAACTGCGTACATTTGAGCAAAGTACTAAGAAATTGAGCGTTAAATATTGTACAATGTATAAGAAAATGTAGTCGTTAAGATTTCTGAGAGAGATTGTAATTGTTGATGCTGTTTTTATGAAGCATATCGTTGATCTGTAACGGTAAGTTGTTTCGGGTAAAGAAACATACTTTTGCAATATAAATTTCACCGGCATATTGCAAGCACCGTAAGTTTATAATAAATCGCGTATGATTGCTAATTCTCGATAAGAGACGGATATGCCACCGAAAACTGGCAAACGTTAAAAGATTGTAAAATACTTGAAATTGTAAACTATTTTTTCTAATTAAGATACGTATATATTAGAAACTACAATTTGGATAGGATTAA
Source organism: Melanchra persicariae (assembly GCA_947386135.1). Lineage (NCBI taxonomy): Eukaryota > Metazoa > Arthropoda > Insecta > Lepidoptera > Noctuidae > Melanchra > Melanchra persicariae. The sequence goes on along the minus strand of OX376645.1, from coordinate 14,574,429 downwards.
TTGTAAACAAAACGAGTTTTTCATAATAATCCAATCAACATTTATTACAATGTTACGTACGGAGTCTGCGATTTTCCAGTGACAGATATATTGTAAGCTATCGAATTTGACTAGGATCGATTGTGTTCTTACGGTGTTTGCTTATTATGACCCCATCATCATGTCTATGTCACGGATTATCCGTGACATAAGACATGATGATGGGGTCATAATAGACCAGGAACAAATCGGCGATAAAAAGCAAATTAGTGGCTCGGCGAAAAACTTAATGATTGCCCTACAACATAATGGCGCTATCAATATCAAATTGTTACCAGTGACGCGTTATTGAATTTACTCACAGTAAGCTAAAATGTTTCTAAAGGGCCATAACCACCGTATTCATGAAGGTATGTTAAAGCAATATTTTGTTCTGTTGCGATAAGGTGCAGCAGCACTGGTTTTTCTAACACGTCATTAATGTGAGCCTCTGTTATGAAGAAAAACTGTGTCCCTAACTTTTATTACCAGCGACAAAAAAAGAGATAGAGCTACACAACACACATAGTGCTATCGCTTTTTCGCACTGTCAAATTGATGATGACAGTTCTCTATACAGCCCCAGTTGTAACACTGTATAAATGATAATTATAGAAATTTAAGAATGGTTGTGTATTGTATTATACTTAATATTATTATGTATTAGTTTTGCACAGATGCACGCAGTTCGATAGATTATATTCTTAGCAGTACGTCTAATTTTGGCTAGAGTTTAGCCAGTATTCTGACTGCCTTATCTGTCATGGGCTAAGTTCAGATGATCTTATGATGTAACAATTTTGTTAGTACTAACTGACCAAGATATTAGTCAACTAGCCTTTGTTTAGTCGCTCGTTCTGAAGTGACACCCTCTTCCCCCCCCCCCCTCCGCACTACGCCACTGGTTCGATGCCAAGACCCACAACCTAGGAAGACGCTTAGTGCGGTCGCAAAATAGGCTGCACATGCTAATGGGGTTCCGCTGAAACTTTGAGCTGAAGCTGAAATGTTGAGGGGGTGAGGGGGATGGACCGCTCTTCCAAGGAGAAACCGTGGCGAACAGTCCTAAGATGAATGACCTAACCAAAACCGCCAACAACTCAAATGCCTGATTATCTTGATAGGCTAGTGCCATGTGACGTCATGATTGTCTGAACTCGGCCACTAACTCAAGACCAACGAACATATGATCGAGAAACACGTTCTTCCCAAATTGCCTTGTAATGGTGATGGTCTATATTTGTAGCTAGCTGGTGGCTTTTTACACTAAGTGGCACTTCACGTCAAAAAATACGCGTTACTTGAATAAATGAAAATATACCCTAACATCATCGGGGATAAAGTTCCTTTTTTAACAAATATCGCGAATTTTTGACTTGTGGTGCCAGCAGACACAGTCATCGCTTCTCCACTGTTGTATGTGTCACAATAAAATATTTAGATGATTTTTTGTGGTTTTATTTTATTTAGCATTAAGTAATCCATATTACTGTTGAAGTCAGCCAGCGCTCTTCAATTGTTATTTGTGATCTCAGACCAACAAAAAAAGGTAGACAGCGCACTGCGAATATCTAAAGTGAAGCCATCTTTTTATCTATGTGTGTCTCAAAGGGTTGCCATTTTTTTATTTTTTTTCCTATAACTTGGGAAATAATATTTTATGGGTTAGCTAATATTGTGCAAGTCAGCACAACTAAGATGTTGTTAATTATGGTATTGTAACTTAATTTTTTTAAAGAGATACCTAAAAAAAAATTTACATCACACATACCTACTTAAGTAGGTACATTCAATTATAAGTTGTCGAAGCGTAAATTATAACATATTCGTAGGTATGAGTAATTATGTAAATTGTTTTGAAATAAAATAGGTAATTATATTTTCAATCAACTTTATAAAATTCAAAAAGACCACCATATCAAAATCACTGACTAAAGAAAAAGTAGGTAATATCAAGATAAAACATAACGAACATTGACGTGTAAGTGTTATGTTTAACCTACTTAACATAATAAATATTATTTATTATTAACAAAAAAAAGCATCTTTAGTCTCATTTTCTCTTTAGTAGAAATACTAAAAAAAAAATTAGACTAAAGATGTAGTTCCGTTTGCAATTTCGGGCTATTTTCATATTAGAAACGTCAAAGATTGTTGCGACTTTCCGACTGTTATCTAAAAACAAAAAGTTTTTTTCATAACCTATTGTACTGTTTTCTCGCAAATGTGTTGAAAAACATCAAATCTAAAATATTTTGCACATTAAAAAAAAGTAAATAGGAATATAAGTCGAAGAAAGAAATCATTAAAATTTGCTGAATCGAATGGGGAAATTTTAAATCATGTTATGGCAACCCTCGCACTTAATGTCACTGCTTTCGTTTGTTGACGTTTTTGTTCCAAGTAACCATAGTTAATTTATAATAAAACGATGTTATTTCAAGTACTTACAAGTGAAAAGTGATTCCGTGAGACTTTTTATGTGTTTAGCTATTGTTTTTACAAATTTTTACTACACCAGGAAGGCATCATTATATTTTTCTATTTATGTTTTCTAGACGACGGCTCGTGACGTACTAAGAGCGATGAGCATGGTTTTAGTGTAGGTGTGTGCGTGAGCTTGTGTATTTATTTGAAGGAGCACGGTTTTGTGGCTTCACTTTGGATGTTCGCGGTGCGCTGTCTACCTTTTTTTGTTGGTCTGAGTTTGTGATTTACTCTTTATGTCAATGGATTAAAGATATGTTTCCAAAAACCACAAACATTTTGGTTCGATTTCGAGCAGCAAATCCTAAGTTAAAACGGTCTTGCTCGAATTAACGTAAAAGCGTTGGACGCACGTGGATTAAACCACACATGCATACTGAAATGTGAAGTTTATAAGGTTTTATATTGTATTGCTATCATAAAAGTGTCACATAGCGTCTCAGTATGAGCCAACCGTAAAGTGATACTTATGTAAATAATACAAACATACAGTATTTGTAAAATATATTAAAGTAATGATCGTACTTATAGGTTGGACACCAGTTAGCATCACATCTCATTCAAATTATATATTACCACTAGCAACACATAAAGGCAAAATTCCTTCTTGCCACCAGGCAGAACATCTACTAAAATGCAGGTCAGATACAAAGCCATGAAAGCAACTTCAATCAATATAGTTGCATGGGTGATAGCCATATTGTTTTTTAACATTACCCTCTTACTGGAGTAGTCAGATTAGAAGTGACAGCTGACAGTTGTTACCATAGAGCAGACTCTGTTTTCCTTTTCACAAAATATAGGTTTTACTAAAAACTTTTTACAACTTTGCAAATAGGTTCTCGGAATTAAAAAATGCTATGTACAATGCCAGTCTATTAGTAAATATAAAATTGAGGTTTATATTTATTGTCTATAACTAAATTGATTGATCCAAGACCAATCTTCGCTGAAAATTACATATTTTACTTTTTAATCTGTACTATAATTCTTAAACTTTTTAGACTAGCGTAGAGTAATAAATACATCAATTAAAACTATCTTTAACAGTTTTGAAGTATTGTTCCTTTATTCCTGCTCTATCTTCTACTTCAGGTAAGTATGGATACTGTCCTTTAGCTTTCCTATCCTTGTAAACTTTCCCCTGAAAGAAAAAAATACCTAATATTGTTAGTAAGCCTATACAAAAAAAAGTTGTTTTGACAGAGAATAAAAACTCATGCAAGCTAAAGCTGTTAACTATGGTATTTCAATAAACCACCTCAGAACCAACTTGAAGGATCAGCAGCAGGGTGAGGATATGGAGGTGAGTCGCAAACTACGCTCCACCTCCATTCCTACCCTCTGTGCTCAAAAACATGCAGTCAGTCACGGGCTGCCACAAACAATGTCATAGAAGCTGCAGTTTTGAGCCACACAAATCTGAATTACTGTTGAGCCTACCCTAAGAAAAAACAGAAGAATGTGAAGGTCCGTTGTATGCTTGTTAATCTATAATAGCTGAATGGATTCGAAACAGTCAGGATTAGGTTAAGTTAGGTTTTTTCGCGATTGTATCTATTTTCCAGAGGGATAATAATCCACTACCACGCGGCCGGAAGCCGCTGGCAAGGCTAGTAAGTATCATAATGAATTTAAAAGCATAATATAAACATAAATAAGTTATTAATTGGAAGAAATGTAACCTCAAAACATAGAACTTGTTATTCTCTTACCCAAAACTTTTTACATGTGTTATAGTTATCAAAATAGTCCTCACATTTAGAATTATCATATCCATTCTTGCTCAAACATTGGTAGGACATTTCTTGCTCCTAAAAAAATAAATAAATTCGTTACATAATGTTGAACTTTTAAAGGAATAGGTAGTAGAGTAGAGCAAAAAAAAATAAAACCTTAAGACATGGATTTAACCGTTCTGCATCTTTGTTAATCAGTTTGGTCATCTTAATTATTTATTAAATTATTTGGTTTTTAGTTATTTTTAATGGTTTTCGTCAACGATTATTGATTGTTTTTGTTGTTTTGATGACATTGATGACAATGACATTGATTGATTGACATCAATGCAGTGTTGCCAACTGCTACCTTTAGTCAGTAGCTAGATAGTTTGTAAAAAGTGGCTAGATTGCCAGATATTTTAACCCAAAAAAGTTGCTAGAACTACAGTCCGCGTCAAATAACTGTGCCCCTCTGAAGTTAGCCATTTGCAAAGATCGCGCAGGTGCAGTCACGTAGACGGGAGCAAGCGGGACGCAAGCATGCATCGAACGCAAACGAGCGACTGAGACATAAAATCGCGCCGCCATAATCCCCGCCCCACGCATGCGCAGTTGCCGTTTGTTCGTAATTTTGACTACTACGCAGTCAACACTCGTAGCCAACTTCAGAGGGGCACAGTTATTTGACTTGAACTGTAGCTGGTTGCTACTTAGTAGGTGGGAAACGTGATTATAATATTTGACCACATATTATTATCTTCCGATAATAATATGTGGTCAAATATTATAATCACGTTTTACATAGGTATTGGGTTAAAAACAGGAGTAAAATTATCGAAACGTAGTAGGTAATTACAATTAATGTAATAATAACAATGCCGATAGTTAATTAATGTAACTGAAGAGAAAGATGTCGATGGCTGAGGATCATTATCTGTCTTTTTGTGTTGGAGTAATTTTCTTCTGTAGGTACCCATTTTCTATATATGTATTTATACATATATATTTTTTTTTTGGCAAAACGCAACATTGATCAGTTTTCAAAAGCATTCATGTCATTTAAAAGGTTGCTAGAAAGCTACAAGTTTTATTAAATAGTAGCTGCCTGACACCGATAAATAGCTAGATCTAGCTATAAAGTCAGGTGTGACAAGGGTTGCCAGGTCTTAAAACTGGAAAGCCGAACAGCCTAGCTAATTTAGCCGAAGAAAAGGCTGGACAACTTTTCCTTTTGACGGATTGGATTGTGCTTTCATTATTGTTAGTAAATGTAGGTTTTTGACTCGTCAAAAAAAACCGTTTTAAGTTATAATTAAAAAAACAAAATTGGATGAATCAATTTGTGAAATTGGTAAAACATTAGCAAAAGTCAGATAGGCCGGACACGGTCCCACCTCGGATAGGTTTAATTATTCTTACCATTCATACTTATGTAAATAGAAGAAGCTATTTTGACTAATCCAAGAAAGCTCAAGAACCAAGACAGTGTAGAATGCTAGAGCCAGTGAATCGAAATCGAAAATATTTAGAGCCGGGCCCTAGACTACGTGGGCTCTCTTCCCTACTGTGCCCCTGGTGGACCTGCGTAGGCGAACACCTAGGCTGGCCCCACCCTTTTAAGGGTTCCGTACCCTTTGATATAACAGGACCCTATTACTAAGACTCCGCTGTCCGTTCGTCCCTCCGTCCGTCCGTCCACCTGTCACCAAGCTGTATCTCATGAACCGTGATACAATTGAAATTTTCACAGATGATGTATTTCTATTGCCACTATAACATGAAATACTAAAAAGCAGAATGAAATAAATATAGGGGGCTCCCATTCAACAAACGTGACTTTTTTGCTCGTTCTTGCTCGATATTGTTAACGGCAACAGGTGGACGCTTGAAATATTCACAGAATATTTAGATATACATTCACTTTAAAAATAAATAATTTAATTAAAACAAATATTTAAGGGGGGCTCCCATACAACAAACGTGACTTTTTTGTAGTTTTTATAGATAATGGTACAGAACCCTTCTTGCCCGAGTCCGACTCGCACTCGGTTTTTCGTTTGACGTGGCCAGTCGCATTTTAACACGCTAGGATTGGTACCGTACTATGCTATTCATATGCAAAATGACCGCTCGCATAGGGCGCCCGCTTTGGGGTACGAACCTCGGCTTTGGGGCGTTATTTCGGGGGGTGCAGCAAGGGACAGTAGGAGGCTAGGTCATAGTATAGTTACGCCACAGAGTTATCATCTCGAACTCAAAACTTTCTGAAATATTTCTAGTATGGTAACATTCATAGTAATGTCATTCTTGAGACGTTCCATTTAACGCAAGTTACGTACTTTAAATTCAGCTTTACAGTTCAAATTATGAAATAGGTGGTAGTTGCGGAGAATATTGTAATATGAAATACTATAATGTGAATAGGGTCTTGACTTGACGAATTGTTAAATCCTTAATCTTGTAGAAGATTATTATAATCTTTTGAAATACCGCGTCAAATGAATCACAGAAACAACTGTCGTTATTCGTTTTTTTATTTTTAGTTTATATTTGGCCAATCACAACGCACGATGTTTAAATTAAATTTTAAAACCTGACTGTCATTGGTGAAATTATTGTTGAGTATTACTAATGCACGAAAAATGTTGTAACTGAGAACAAACTCATTGAAATTACGACGCGAGTGGAATGGACACCGTCATATCAATAATTTAATAAAACTTTTGATATTTTACAATGTTGTGTTTGAAATTAAGTGCCTAAATGTTTTGAGAATAGTTATATAGTGTTAGTGCTTTATATTAAATGCTTTAGAGATGTCGAAGAACAAAATAGCGGCTCGTGTTGACAGTCAAACTGTGGAAGTCAAAACTAAGGTAAGTGGGAAGGAATTTCTAATTTCTTGACCAAACTGGAAGAGTCACGCGAACTTTTGGAACTATTACGAGATGACAGAGCAGTGCAGACTATCTATTTTTTAAAATCTGGCGATATTTGTTCCGGGATATTTGTATTCATTGCCATGACATCTATGCGAAAAAAAATACTCGACAGAGAATAACTATCTAAAAGGAAGCATGGGCTCGGAAATTCTTAGAATTCCTTACAAAACCATATTTTCCTTCTGTAATCAAGTTATCAAAACAGGGTGTAGTTTACTTGCTTCAAAAGTTAGGTAATTGATAGTCATAAAATAGTTGTTTCAAAAACTTGAAACATTGCATTGATGAAAGAGACGTTTTGAGTAATTGTAGTGACTTGGGAATTAGGTCTGTTGAAGATTACAAACTGAAATTTCACTCACAAGTATTTTATAAACATGGACAAAATTATGTGGAAGCCCAACAGAGATCAATTTGTTTGTTTTGAAATGAAACATTTGTAATAAAGTTTAAATATGCTGTCAACAAGTGTTTTTCGTGATTTTTGTGCTGTTGTTTTAGATAATGGTACTTATATACTATTTCTACCTGACTGCAAGGGAAGGGTTATTTTTTTTTTCTTTGTACGTAAATTTCTTTTTTATACACCCAAACCACTTTTGTGTTCCTGGCCATTTCTTGCGAAACCACATACTCTAGTTTGGTATTATAATGTGTTGTCTCTAATTCTTAAAACGGATAAAACCGGGATAGGCGCGTATGAAGTTGCGGGAAAAGTAAATAATAAATCCTCACAAATAATTGATTAATGTCATACCAAATATTGTAAAACTTACTTGCTTACTTACTTGTCCGATTTTCTCCATATAAATCTACTTTTGCGAATGGACAACTAGAGTCACTCATAATCATCTGCCTAGCCTTTCCCAACTATATTGGGGTGGCCTTCAGCTTTGGGAACACTGGGATGCATGCCAGTGATTTATATGAAACGGCTGCTTACCAGACCTCACAACGCATTAACTGGTTAACACAGTACTTCTTTGCAAGACTAGTCAGATTTTCTGGGTTCTGACAATCCATAACAACTGCCAAAGTTCTACAATTGACAGCCGGGATCAACAGCTTAACATGCTTTCCGAGGTCTCGGTATGTTAGAATGGTCACCCATTCACAGACCATCCTCAGGAAGTATTGCTTAACCTTGAAGATCAAACCATATGGCTGTTATTCTTTAGCCACAAGTTCCTTTAGAAGACAACTAGAGTCATTTTAATATTTTATTCTTAGACTGTAAATTTGATGTTCAAAAGTGTCTTTAATGAATTGACTTTGACTTTAAAACACTTACCCAAACGACCGGTTAATATGAGTATTGTGAGTGAAAACGCAGGGAGAAGTCAATAATTGTATATTTTTCTCTCTTCACAGTTTGATGCAGAATTCCGTAGATTTTCGCTCAGTCGTACCGAAAAGCTCAAGTATGAAGACTTCAAAGCCTTGATAGAGAAACTACACAGACTTCATGATGTGGCCTTCCTTATATCTTATACGGACCCGAGGGATGGAGACCTGTTGCCGATCAACAACGATGATAACCTTGCAAGAGCGCTGCTCACGGCCCGGCCGCTACTCAGGGTTATTATACAGAGGAAAGGTAAGTGAATAAAAGCTATTTACAAACAATGTCTATTGTGCTTTGAAATAAATTTATACTGAACTGGCCAAACATGTCCTGCTAAAACTGGGTACATAAGAAGTACCTTCAGAAATGATGCGCTTAGCAACGAACAGCATATCTTTTTATACATTTGTCTATGTTGTAAAAGTATTTTTTGTAAAAATTAGTAATGATCAGGACAGTTTGTCGTGAATATTGGTATACTATATTGGCAACAAAAAAAGTACCCTTTATTCAAAGAAGTGATTTTGACTTCTCACCATGCATCCAGCTATCCCAGTATACCTTGTGTTGTATGTATGTAAATCGGGCTGGTTTCCGCAACTCCACGACTAAGCGCGTATTTTGCGTGCAGGTGGGACAAATATGTCATTCGATCCACCCCAGCTCCCCAAGGAAGGCCAGCAACGCCTTGGTGTTACTTACTATCTCACAGAGGGTACCTGGGTTTCCGAAGTACTTAGCCCTGTAATCGGCGACTACCGGGCAGCTTAGAAGTAGATGTGCTGCTGTCTCATCCTCCTCCATGCACAGGCTCTGCAGAGTGGGCTGTCAGTGACTTTATATATACCCTGTGTAGGCCTTTGAATTCATGCCAAATCCAACTACAATAAGTTAATAAATGACAGGTCATCATATCATAGCCTAAAAAGTCATATGGGCGCCATAATGACTTATCCTCAATCAAAACTTTAATAATTAAAAAACCATGACCTCTATAGAAAGACACACAAGTACCAACACCCATTGTGCTGAGAAAGACACCTAATTAGCATAGAATGTGAGCACTCCTTCTGTCGTCACAATATAGCGTTTATCCCAAGGTATCAAAGTTTATAATGTCCTCAGCATTGTTTGGCAGATACAACTTTTAGGGCTTGGTTACATCGCTTGTGTACTTATTTTGGCCATGCATTCCCACCATCATCACAATACAGCATTTATGCCAAGGCTGTAAGGTTCATAATGGCCTATACCATTGTTTGGTAGATACAACTTTAGGGCTTGGTATCGCCACTTGTGTACTTATTGACTCTTGTTAAGTGTTGTGGACATACCCGAATTAGTTTGAGTTGTTTGATTATACTCGAGCCAAATTCGATGTGACGTTTGTGTCAACAAATCGGCCATACATTATGTTGTTATCAGCAAGGCTGGGCAGTATTTGAATTACTTGTAATTAAAATACGTAATTAAATTACAAATACGTATTTGGTATTTGTATTTCAATTACTTCTTGAATACTACTATTTTGTACTTAATTAGTATTTCAAATATTTATGGCTTCAAAATACATTTGGCAAACTTTATAGTCGTTCGAGCGAGAAGGAGGGATGGAGCTATATAGGGCGTATAGCTCCATCCCTCCTCGCTCGAACGATTCACGCTTTAACACGTCATGGTAGGGCCGCAGCTCTGGTTATCTATCAGTTTATGATAGACTACATTAGGAAGCACGTTTAGCCGTTGGTGCCGGCTGTCATTTGTCTGTAGATCTTTGGCAGTTGTTACGGATTGTCAGAAGCCAGAAATCTGACACCAGCCTTGCCAAGAAGTACTGACATAACATAATAACACTAAAATTGTACAATTAGTTCGCAATAAACGTTTTGACATTGACTTTGAAGTACCTAGTTAGCCAGGGACTGGCATAGAAGTCAGATAGACTGTCGCTGCATGTAAAATACCGATATTCAGCTGAATCTGGTTTGACCGGAAACCGACCCCAATATTGTTGACTCCGCACTCAGGTCAGCCGCAGTAAAGACAACCACTTCAGGTGAGGGTTCTCGGATGGCTCCGATCTTCAGTATTTGTGTGGCGATGACGTCTCCGCAATCTATGGCCCACGCCCAGTCACAAGTACATGTGAGAACCTTATGACAGTTGTGGCTGTGTCAGCGAATGGTGTTACCGTAGCTGAATAGATATGTTTGTAGAAATAACATCTAGATTAATCTAGAAGTACTGAGGCCTTAGTGCGAGTTTTAAAAATGTTTACTTATTACGCAAAAAAGTTTTTTTTAGATATTGTCACCATTTACGTTAACGCGACGTACGTAAAATCGTACGCAATAAAACTAGAAAAAAGGCTACTGATCCGATTTCGAGAATTCTTTCACTGATACAACACTAAACAATCTCCTAGTACCATAGGCAAGTTTTTATGCCGAACAAATTCACGGTTTTTACGGGGAAACCGCGATACAGCGAAACCGGGGAAAGAGGTCACATAAAGTTGTAGACAGCAATCGCCCAAGGATTAGTAATAGATAATTATGAGTATGGTAAATAATAATTGACCCTTTTTTTAAGGATGGGAAATCATCAAATGACTCCTTTCGGGCGGAGCGGAAGGGAATGTCAGACTCTTACTGACTAAAACCCATCCGTGTTCCTTCTAATGCCCTTTGCGTTTCAGGGCCGCGGTGACTCTTTCGAACAAATTCCGCAACCCTAGCAGTAGTAATTGACCTAGCCTTGTGAGTTACGCAACACTGCATATCTCTGAAAATTAACTACAGTTAAACTGCCGCACTGCATGCAATTTCTTAATAATATCGCATGCAAAGAGTTGAGGAGCTCGTGGCTAAATTATAACAGCCGCACGGACCAATCTTCAAGGTTAAGCAACGCTTGCCGAGGTTGGTCTGTGGATGGGTGACCATATTAACATACCGAGACTCCTCCGTGCCTCGGAAAGCACGTTAAGCCGTTGGTCCCGGCTGTCATTTGTAGATCATTGGCAGTCGTTACGGATTGTCAGAAGCCAGAAAATCTGACACCAGTCTTGCCAAGAAGTACCGTGTTACCCAGTTAATGGGTCGTGAAGGTCTGGTAGGCAGCCGCTCCACGTAAAATACTGGTATTCAGCTGAATCCGATTTGACTGGGAGCTGACCCTAATATATTTGGGAAAAGGCTAGGCAGATGAGATCGCATGCAAAGAGTTAGGAGTAGCATTGCACTACGTTAAACGACAGTTTTGATCAGTGATTCCGTACCAATTGTTTGCATAACCCTCGAATCAAGACATCTGCTAATTATTTTTCTACTTATCTTCTACAAACGTATCCTCACTAATTTGTAAATATCTTTTTCGCACTGAGGTTTCCCAAGTCAAATTCAGTGACAGAATATGCACTGCATAAACGTTGGGCGTTTTTTGTTTTCGGGGGGAACTTTCTAAATGAGCCTGGTCTTTTGGGGAAAAAACCAGTGAGTGTGGGATTTTTACCTCACTAAAACCAGCCTGGTGATCACCATCAGCTCATAGAAGGGGCCCTGTTAGCTCTTAAAAGACCACTCCGCTAACCCCTGTGTGCAGAGCCTGATAGGGCACATCACTGGGGACACTGTAAAGGGATCTCACCTAAGCCCCCGTGACCCCGGAGTCCCAGCTACCTTAAACGACGCAGACGGGGTGACGGCGTTTTAGACGTCGAGGCGTTTGCCTCCCCACGCCTGCGCGCCTGGCACGCCTCCTTCTCTACACAGATTTTTTTGCAAAAGAGTTCCTCTTGTAACGCAATACGGAGGGACATTTAAAAATAGGTGATGGAAGATGGAAATTAGCCTTTAAAAAAAAGAGCAGTTGCCCCCTGGTCGTGAATTGCACTGGCCTATTTGAAAAGCGCTGAATCGTTTGCGCACCCAGATAGGCCACTGCAAGTACAACTTGGCGAAATGGGGTTTTATAGATCCGTCGGATACCCAATGTGAATGTCGCAGCCAACTAGCTTAATCAGCCGTTTCATTAAAAGCCTAGCCTTTTCATTGAACTGCGCCATTTAATCAGCGACATAAGTAACTTGGACAAGTCATTAAACGATACTGAACAAAAGAAGAAGGCTAGGCCTCCAACTAACCGGCTGATGATTAAGCTAGTTGGCTGCGACATGAATACGGTGCCCCGGTGTTCAGAGCATGAGCCACATGTTGGAGTGCCCCAAGTACCCATTCATCTGTACCTACATAAGAGGATTTAATTCATGTCACCGTTATGCTGCAATTAATGTAGCATACTGGGCCCAAACAATATAAAGAGTTAACCATCTAGTCGAAAAGAAGAAGAATAAACATTTATACGACACAACACAACAGAGACAAAAACATTGTGAATGAAAGAGAAGAATAGTATCACAGAATAATACAGTAAAATTGCGCTGACCTTGCCTATTACTGCTCATACCGAAAAGGTACCTAAGCAGGGATTTAAAATATACAGTTCTCGTCAAATAACTTTGCCCCTCTGAAGTTAGCCATTTGCAAAGATCGCGCAGGTGCAGTCACGTAGACGGGAGCAAACGGGACGCAAGCATGCATCGAACGTAAACGAGCGACTGAGACATAAAATCGCGCCGCCATAATCCTCGCCCCCATGTCTCTTGCGCATGCGCAGTTGCAGTTTGTTCGTAATTTTGACTACTACGCAGCCACTCGTAGCCAACTTCAGAGGGGCACAGTTATTTGACGAGAACTGTATGTATGACTAGCGATAGTATTTCTGCGGTCGAGTCTTTTCAATGAGCTTTCCTATTATGGCTTCTGCAAACCGCTTCAACAGGTGTTTATGGGAGAATACCTGTCTAAATACATTGCCATAGTTGCTATTTAGATTTTAAATATCGAGGAAGATATTAGGTTATAATACAGCTAAGAAAACGGCCCATAATTTTGGCGAAAACTGCGTATTCTGGCCTAAAAGTGGAACCCTATGGGTAGTATACTTTCCTGCCAGGGTTGCGGAATTTGTTCGAAAGAGTCACGCAGCCCTGGAACGCAAAGGGTATTTGGAGGAACTCCGATGGGTTTTAGTCAGTAAGAGCCTGACACTCCATTTCGCTCCGCCCATAGCGGAAGAAGTCATTAAAGATGATATCCCATCCTTAAAAAAATGGGTAGTATACATCATTATCTACTATTCCCTTTCATTTAAGATGAGAAAAAAAATTAAGTGATCCGATTAGATCTAGATAGATAGCTACATTAATGACTGAGTGCTCTAAGCAACTTTTATTATGCTGGTACGAAACCAACAGAGAAATATTATTATTTTAAAAGTCAGATTTATGCAGTAACTAGCTTTTGCCCGCAAGTTCGTCCGCGTGGAATAGTTACTTTGGGCAGCCATTTTTAGGGTTCCGTACCCAAAGGGTGAAAACGGGACCCTATTACTAAGACTCCGCTGTCCGTCAGCCTGTCTGTCTGTCACCAGATTGTATCTCATGAACCGTGATAGCTAGACAGTTGAAATTTTCACGGATGATTTATTTCTGTTGCCGCTGCAACAAAAAATACTAAAAACAGAATAAAATCAATATATAAGTGGGGCTCCCATACAACCAACGTGATTTTATTGCCGTTTTTTTTTTATATATAATGGTACGGAACCCTTCGTGCGCGAGTCCGACTCGCACTTGGCCGGTTTTTTATTTTATTTTTAATATACTATTTTTTGTGTATTTATTTAAAACAAAGTTTCATAGTTTTAGCCTCAATAATGACGAACTGCCATACAAACTTTCATCCCCTAATACCCCTTCAAGCCCTTTTCTCGCGACAAAAGGTAGCCTATGTCCTTCTCCAAGGTCTAATCTATATCTGTACCAAATTTCATCAAAATCGGTTCTGCGGTTTAGGCCTGAAAGCGTAACCGACAGACAGACAGAGTTACTTTCGCATTTATAATATTAGTATGGATTTTATCCAACAAACTAGTATATAATTTAAAATAATCTGTAAATTAGTACCTACAAACTCGAGTCACGGTGCAATGCATACTGTTTATTACAAGATGGCCAGCGTCGCGTGACGCTCTTCTGATTAAACGCTAATTGTGAACCGCATTATCTCGTTATATTTCACACTTTTTGTCTATCATCTTGTATAAAAGTAGCAGCTTGCTTTGGAATAGCATTTGTGGTCACTAGCTGCCGTCCGCGACTCCGCCCGCATGAATGTCGATAATTATCCCAAGGGAACATACTCCCGAGATAAAAAGTATCCTATGTGTTATTCCAGACTATAATCTACCTCTGTGCCAAATTTCATCAAGATCCATTCAGTAGTTTTTGCGTGAAAGAGTAACATACATACATCCATCTATCCTCACAAACTTTCGCATTTATAATATTAGTAGGATTATTATTATAGTAGGATCTGCTGTCATTTGTACGGGTTACGGGATCCATTAATCATCATCATCATCATCATATCAGCGGAAAGACGTCCACTGCTGGACATAGGCCTCCCCCAAGTGTCGCCACAATAACCGGTCCTGTGCGTCTCGCATCCATCGGTTACCCGCGACCCTCACCAGGTCATCGGTTCACCTAGTGGGAGGCCTTCCAACGCTGCGTCTTCCGGTACGCGGTCGCCACTCCAAAACTTTTCGGCCTCATCGACCATCTGTTCTGCGAGCAATGTGCCCTGCCCACTGCCACTTCAATTTGGCGATCCTTCGGGCTATGTCGGTAACCTTGGTTCTCTTGCAGATATCATCATTCCTGATTCGATCACGCAAGGAAACTCCGAGCATTGCCCTCCCCATTGCCCTTTGGGTGACTTTAAGCCTTCTGATGAGGCCCATTGTGAGCGACCACGTTACGATCCATTAATAACACTTCACAAAACTGATTTAGATCCTTACTCTCAACGTAAGGTTGCAGCCCTGAGGCACACAATGTTCCTTCTTCTTATCGTGTAGGCAGTAAGGTCTAACACCCTAGTGTCAGAGTTTCTAAACCGCTTCAAGAGCCTCTGACATGGTTTATTTGACGACCGCCATTTGGCGGCCTTATTTTGTCACAATGTTCCTTATTTTTGTTCATACATTGTGTTTTTAACCGACTTCAAAAACAAGAGGAGGTTCTAAGAACCGATTTTTAAAAAATCTTGTTTTATGTAAAAGGATACCTATACCTACTTCTCGATTGGTCCCATTGAAATTTTATCAAAATCGGTTCAGTAGTTTGGTTTTTAAATCCAAATAGCTGGAAAAAATATGGGGAAAAATCATCCATGTATACGAAATTGCGTATTCTTGCTTTCCTGTGACTTTCCAGTGGTAATTTTAGGTGTGTACCACTAAAAAGTGAAAAATAATACAAAGTACAAAATAACTTTAATTTCGGAAGTCGGTGTCAAATAACGAAGAAGCAACTAAAAACACCGACTACCGAAATTGAAGTTATTTTGTACTTAGTAGGGGTTTTTTTTTGGAAGTCGGTTTTTTTTGTGAAAAAGTTTTTTTGGAATGCTACTGTGTGACATGCCGTCTTTTTATCGACCTTTTGTAGAATTATGTAGTTTCTTGACTTGGCTTGCATAGAATTATTTAGTTACGGAAGGAAGCCTTTGCGCTTCCGCAGTGCACTGCAACCTTTTACCGCACGTTACTTAGTAGAATATGCGTTGTGTGTGTGTCTCTAAATTGCACCAAATGGGACTCCAGCTCTGCATGTGCCAGACGCTGGTGGAGGATCACCATAGTTCAAACTAGCTTAAGCCCGCGACTTCGTACGTACGTACGTACCTTATAGCCTATAGCCTTCCTCATGAATGTGGCTATCATTCAAAAATAATTTTCCAAATCCGATTGGAAGTTCTAGAGATTAGGGCGTTCAAACAAACAAACTCTTCAGCTTTATTATATCAGTATAGATAGATTTGATCTCAGAATTGTTGTCTTCTATTTTATAATGAACTTGTGTTGTGTCCCACTACAAAGCAAAATCTTCCCCAGATTCTCATTCTTTTTATCCTTCCGTTGATGCCAATCCTTTAGCCAAGACCTTTCAGTTTCAATTTTCCAATTGTCTAAAACTCGACATTTGATTCTTTTGTAACACAAATGAAACCATGGATTGACGCATGCCTTTGTCAATCCCTGCGGTCTTTGGACTCGATGAATTTAGCTGACCCTAAAAGTAATCAGTAACGAATTCCCCACATAATAATTAAAAAAATGAATCATTTTACACACAACACACACAGTTTTCGCATAAAACTGACTCATCTAACGCCACGAAACATTTCACGCAGTTCCGTCAACCTAACCTGTCGTGTTCCGATGTTTCCGGTCTCACACAAAAGAGCCGGTAACATTGTCGCATTGCATTATGGTCACAGGCCTTGTGCAGAGAACGCGCAGTGACTATGGCGTTTGCGGGTGCGGTGGCGGGCGCGATTGGGCGGCCCACAGTGCATCGCTAGTTGTTGTAGTGGGCAGTAGAGGCAAGACGTGGTTCAAAGAGTCACATCTGCGTCGAAACCCAGTTGACCCTTTTTTTTTTGGATGCAAAATCATCAGCGAGAGGGACTTTCTGCCAACCCACACGTGTTTCTTCAAAATGCCCTTTGCGTTCCAGGGCCGCGGTAAGGCGCTGGACTCACAGAAAAGACGTAAGACGAGGACGGGGCGCGGACATAATTATGTCTCTTCCGCGTCCCTTTCATACAAAATGTATAGAAGCGTCGCGATGCAAAACATATAGGAAGGACAGGGCGCGGACACGACGCTTACTCGTCTGCGCCTTATTGTAAAACATACAGAAAGGACAGGGCACGGGCGCAAGCGGACGAGGGATGGGTGAGAACGGGGGTGCGGGGGGGTGGGCGCGGGTGCCGGGACTCGCGCGTCGCTGTCACACACAATTACACCACCATAATTAACCACGTCACGTCCGTGCCTCGTCTGTGCCTCGTGTTTTCTATATGTTTTAAAAAGTCGCGAAGGCGCGCGGCGGGCGCCCCGTCTGTGCCCTGTCCGCGCCCCGTCCTCGTCTTACGTCTTTTCTGTGTGTCACCAACAATTCTGCAACCCTGGACCCAGTTTACCCTTTTGGTAGAAAAGTTGGCTTGGCGCCAACGTAACATCAACTTCAATTCGTTAGCAGTGCGGGTTCTAACAAAGAATCGAGATCTCTGCATGCAGGACGATTTCTGTCTTGCTTATCAAAGTTTTCGTGGAAAGTGACGCGACGCCGTACAGCGCAGTGTCGCCGACACAGTCACCGCTTCATTTGCACTAGTTTTACTCATTGTTTTGCTGTAAAATATTTATGTTCAGGTTGAGACATTTCTCTAAGGGCCATGTTGCCTGGAATAAATGTTGTATTATTATTACCTAATTGTTTTTATACATTTTCGTATCTCGGCAATGTTCTGCTGGTTTTATAGAATAACACGGGTCCGCGCACGCTCCTCACCATGATACCCACTTATATGAGTACGACCCATGACCGTGACACAAAACGACGTATATATATACATGGAGAAGAACCGGTTTAATTCTCAATAGGAAAGCGGTTTACTTGGGGAAGTCGGGGCTTCTTCATTGTTGAGAAACACGGGGATTGGAGGGTTGGGGCTGATTGACGTTTTTCGCATGAATTGTCATGTTTTAGTAAATCTTTTTTTCCTTGTAGTGATGCGGAAGATTTGATATTTTGAGGGTCGAGTGTTGGATTAGAATGATATGTTTCACACAAAACAGAAAGACATTGTCAAGGTCTCTTGTCATAAAAAAAGTTATTATTTGGCTGCAGAGCAACTTGCTGCTGTCGCTAGCGCGGCAGAACTAGCTTTATCTATTTGACTGACAGACCTTGACAAATCAAAAGTGCCTGTAACTGGTCCATTTGAAACAAAGGAATTTGGATTTCAATTGTTTAGAATCTTTGGCTTGGCATTGCTTCCCCTGGTCCTCCCCAGTGGCTTTATATGCTGTGTATGTCTTTATAGTAACTAAATGGGGGGAAATACTGAGCTGTAAACTGTTGTCATCTCGGTATTTAATTCTCCCCCTTTCCTTCTTCCCTTCCTGGTCCGATTTTGATTACTTATGAGGACTCAAGACTTGCGTAGATTTAAGTCCAAATTAATCTCCTCATGTGAAAGTTGTTATTACGAGTGACCAGTTACAGCAGTCTTGCCAGGGTTATCGTATTACTCAGTTACTGGGTGGTGGCTAAATAATAACAGCCGCACAGGTCGATCTTCTTGGTTAAGCAACGCTTGCCGAGGTCGGTCTGTGGATGGGTGACCATCTTAACATCAGAGATTCCTCCGCGCCTCGGAAAGCACGTTACGTCGTTCCTCCCGGCTGTCTTTTGTAGATCTTTGTTAGTCGTTACGGATTGTCAGAAGTCAGAAAATCTGACACCGTTTTGCCACGAAGTACCTACCGTCTTACCCAGTTAATGGGTTGTGGAGGTCTGGTAGGCAGCAGCTCCACGTAAAATACTGGTATTCAGCTGAATCCGGTTTGACTGGGAGCCGACCCTAATATATTAAGGAAAAGGCTAGGCAGATGATGAGTTACTGGGTTGTAAAGAGTCACCTCGGCTTTGGAACGCAAAGGGCTTATGGAGGTACACGGATGGAGTTTAATCAGTAAGAGTCTGACACTCCGTTCCACTCCGCCCAGAGCGGAAGAAGTCATTTGATGATTTCCCATCCTTAAAAAAAGTTATCTTTCATCAAAAATATCATCAAGGCATGTCTAGGTATGACTGGTCACTTGCATGGTATGACAAACCCCCGCTTCTCTCTCTACACTTGACGCAGACAACATCACGCGCGCACTGATGCATTGCAGTATGGATTTGTAGCAATGATCTCGTAACAATACGTAGCAGATATTGTAAGGTCCTCAGCGATTGACTCGTTTGTGCATACATGTCGCATTTCCTCTGAAAAACTGTCATAAGACGCTGAAAGCTAGTTTTAAGAAAAAAACGATTTAAATAATTTTTCGATAAATTAATGCTATTGTGACTTTTAGGTTACAAATTTTTACCTGTTTACTGTTTTAACTACAATTGTGGCGGTTTCATTGATCGATAGAGAATGAAAAACTTAATAAAACTGTATTTAAATCTGTTTCTACTTTTTCTTATGTTACGACAGTTTTTTAGAGGAAAGTCGATGTGTTTGTTGTGTATTGAAACTTTTAATGCTTTTTACTATGCAATTTTCATTAGAAACCTTGTAATCTTTCACCAAAAATATCATCAAGGCATGTGTAGACATGTTATGACAAACCCCCGCTTCTCTCTCTATACTTGACGCAGACAACGTCACGCGCGCATTTATGCATTGCAATGCGGATTTGTAGCATTGATCTTGTTAGAATACGTAGCGGATATTATGTAGGCCCCGGTGATATTAAATTTAATAGGCACGTGCAGAAACTATAAGTAGCAGCACAGAAGTGTCATTGTCAAGTATATTTAACTTATAAGTTTCGAATTCGCAACGCTAGATGGCATAGTCTACTTCGTGCCTGTTCTCTTAAACGCGTGCAGGAACTATAGGTGGCAGCACAGAAGCATCAATGTCATGTATGTTTTACTAAGACTTTTGTAAGATTGGATTAAGCAACACTACACTGAGATGACAACGTACTTTCGATTCCTCTATAGGTTCAGGGGGTATACTCTCTCTACTAGGAACTAACTAAGAACAACTGTCAAATCGTGTTTTCATTTATTCTTAGTTCGGGTTCGGGACTAATCCTAAGTCCGTAGGTGATACGGAGTAGAAAACGCCCGACACTAAGGCCGAAAATACGCACTTCGGGCTTAGAGAGTAGACCCCTAGACGTGGCACCTCCGTGCCTCGGAAAGCACGTTAAGCCGTTGGTCCTGCGCCAGATCTCTCTCCGGTTGTGTCGGGTTGCCGTTCCATCGGAATATGAGAGTAATGAGTGCGCATGTGTTTGCGCACACACTTATGCACTATATGTCTCGCGCCGATAGCTATAGTCTCCGCTATAGGCCATGGCGGCCGAATACGTCCGAATACACACATATACAGACATACATTTGTACATAGCCAGCGGTAACCACTTACCGAGTAGACTGCCTGCTTGCTTACCATTCAAAAACAAGAAACATTGCCTTGTTACGACTCCAGCTGAATCGAAGTCCCGACCACCAAACATACCAACTTCAATTGCAAAACATTTTCCTAAAATAGTGATATCAGATAATGACTAATTGAGCAATGTGGTATACGAGGTGAACTGTTTCATTATCTGCTAGCCTGGTTCTTCTTATTAGGAAACTTGTAGGCTAAGGGCCATTTTCACCAAGCCAAACTAATAATAATAAATAATAATATAATGCCGCTGACAGCTCTTGAACGCAGTTTAGATGATCTGATTATGATACTGATCGCGTTCAGTTTCATTGGTGAAAATGGCCCTTAGTCGCATACCGGTGAACGCGGGTCGAGCGTGAGAAAAATGGCATTTGTTTCTGTTTGAGGAACTCGTGGCTCGTGATAACAGCCGGACGTGTCGATCTCCAAAGTTAAGCAACGTTTGGCGAGTTTATTCGGTGGATGGGTCCGTCCGTTAGATACTGACATTCCTCCGTGTCTCATGTTGAGGAGCTCGTGGCTAATAACAGCCGCACGGACCAATCTTCAAGGTTAAGCAACGCTCGCCGAGGTTGGTCTGTGGATGGGTGACCATATTAACATATCGAGACTCCTCCGTGCCTCGGAAAGCACGTTAAGCCGTTGCTCCCGGCTGTCTTTTGTGGATCTTTGACAGTTGTTACGGATTATCAGAAGCCATAAAAATCTGACACCAGTCTTGCCAAGAAGTACCGTGTTACCCAGTTAATGGGTTGTGGAGGTCTGGTAGGCAGCCGCTCCACGTAAAATACTGGTATTGAGCTGTATCCGGTTTGACTGGGAGCCAACCCCAATATAGTTGGGAAAAGGCTAGGCAGATAATGATTCCTCCGTGTGTCGGATAACACGTTAAGCCTATCATTTGTAGATTTTTCAGTCGTTACGGTGGTCCGAAATTACTGGCCTTAAACAATATTTTTTTTTTATTTCCAGGGGACAGCTTGGAAGAGCTAAACGGCTATGGAACGATGCGACCAAGGAACATAATCTCCTCAATACTTAGTGGAACGCCGGCCAAGAACAAGGGGCTCGCTATATCGAATCCACATGATTTTAGGATGGTGAGTAATAAGTACTAATTCCATGGACTAACAGTAGCCAACTCGGCTTAGCCTACAGCAGTGCGATTCTGTAAAGATGTTGAAGTGAAATTTTCCCAATATAGTTGGGAAAAGGCTAGGCAGATGATGAATAATACGGCGTATGACCCGGAGGTTAAAACCAGAACTCAACCCTCAATCTTCTTGTCAATATTTGTCTATTGATGGCAAGTAAAAAGTTATTAACAAAGATTTAATATATTTCGATCAATTTATCAAAACACTAAATGAACAATTTCAGGTATCGGCGATCATAGACGTAGACATAGTTCCTGAAACGTGCAGGCGAGTCAAACTACTGAAGCACGGCTCAGATCGACCACTAGGATTCTTTATTAGGTAAGAAAGAGTTTATTGTGTTATTTAGATACGACAAAAGAAGTAACACAAATACGACAAAAGAAGTAACACAAATACGACAAAAGAAGTAACACAAATACGACAAAAGAAGTAGCACAAATACGACAAAAAAAGTAACACAAATAGGGAATTTATGCGTCACATCCGCGCAAACCGGCCATCGCTCATTAGATACTAAGAATCGTGTGCGGGACATGGCATCAGCGCTGGTTTCATTGTCAACTTTTGATCACACGGATGTGCCCGACCATTTCACAAGCGACTTAATACCCAATCACTAACATCATAATTATTGAAGTAGCAGAATGTGTGTCTCAAAACTAAGTTCACTTGCAAACTTATGTTGACACTATGTTAAACCTATATTGACATAATTATACGAGGTTATTGATATGATTAGGATTCGCTTTAAAAATGTGCATACTCTTCCAAGATTTGTTTAAAATAAAAAAATAATATTTCATATTTTGTTGTACTGCGATCAAGAATAATAATAATTGTATAATTTGTGTAAACTTTTTAAACTATTGGAAGAAAATGAACAACAAATCAAAAATTTATCTAGTCTTTATTTTTAAACTCGGTATCCATATTCTTAAAAAAAAAGTTATTCGTTCCAGAGACGGCACCTCAGTCCGGGTGACACCTAACGGCGTCGAACGTTCCCCCGGCATCTTTATATCGCGATTAGTCCCCGGAGGACTCGCGGAGTCCACCGGACTACTGGGCGTCAACGACGAGGTGCTCGAGGTCAACGGCATCGACGTGTCTAACAAGACCCTGGACCAGGTATGTGAAGTCACACTTCACATCGAGTCTAGTCCCCAGAGGACTCGCGGAGTCCACTGGACTTCAGATTAAAAAAGTCAAAATACAAAATTGTACTATAAGTTTTGTTTTGTAAACTAATTTTCCTTTCTCTCATCTCCAGGTGACAGACATGATGGTAGCGAACTCGTCGAACCTGATCATCACAGTGAGGCCCGCCAACCAGCGCGCCGGCCCGCCGCCGCCCGCGGAGACTGTGTCGCGGAACTCGCAGCCCAGCAGTGAACCTGACGAGGATAGGTGAGACAAACAAACGCCTTCAAGTTTACGTTGCCATGCGACCCCAGCAGCTGCACTCTCGGCGCATACTTCAGCCTCTGGCGCTCGTACGTCACGAGAAGACTGGGCAGATTGCATTTGTATAAATTGGTTTGAATATGCAATACTATGGATGATGAAGAAGATGTCTAGAAGGTGGCGAAGCGAATCACTCAGGACCGGTCGACGTGGCGACTCTTGGGGTATGCTTATGTCCAGCTGTGAACGTCTTTCGGCTGATATGATGATGATGATCCAATACTCCCTTTTTCGTCGAAGATTAGACCGAAAACCACAACACATATTCTAACCTTTATTTCTATTCCTCCGCAGATTCGACCAAGACGATCACGACGAGATCGTAGACCTGACAGCAGTGACGCTGGAGGAGGCCGAACCCGCGCCCTTCCTGACGTCGAAGGACGACGGTCAGGTGCTGCACCTCTAGTACATACTGCGCCGGTACTGCGCCGCTAGGGACCGTGCGGCTAGCTGTTAGTTTGCTGCGGTTGGTACATACTGCGCCGCCATCCGTGCGGCTAGCTGTTAGTGTGCAGTGGTTGGTACATACTGCGCCGCTAGGGACCGTGTGGCTAGCTGTTAGTGTGCTGCGGTTGGTACATACTGCGCCGCCAGGGACCGTGCGGCTAGCTGTTAGTGTACTGCGCCGGTACTGTGCCGTCAGGGACCGTGCGGCTAGCTGTTAGTGTGCTGCGGTTGGTACATACTGCGCCGCTAGGGACCGTGCGGCTAGCTGTTAGTGTGCTGCGGTTGGTACATACTGCGCCGCTAGGGACCGTGCGGCTAGCTGTTAGTGTAGCACGCGAGTGTAGTGGTTGGGGTGGGTCTAGTAGGTGGGAATGTTGCTAGTGTTTTGTGTGGGAAGAATAATTGGCTCGATATATGGGGCTGTTCAATTCTCTTATATATAAGGAACGCAAGCAAACTGGCAAAAACGCCACTATTTCGACATTTGATTGATTTGTATACAACCAAAAAAAAGTAAATAAATATTGCTGTTATAATCGCCATTCTGTCCCACATGTTATCAAAAAGGGTGTCACCCCTTTGGTGCTTACGTCATACTTCAACAGGCCTAGGATTAAATCCAGTTAACGGCTACCCGGTTGATTTTTCATAACAATGTGTAACAGAATAAACGCAATCGCTCTTATTGGGTCATTGCACTCAATATTATTAACAACTTTTACTATGGGACCAACACTGAACTCACTAAAAAAAAATCGATTGCTCCATACATTTATTTGCGCTTAACTCGACAAAATGTACTGAACAGCTGGTTTTTGTTTTCGCGATTTCAGGGTTAGTGTCAAAGTAAAAGTTGTTCATAATGATGAGTACAATGAACCCTTAAAAGGTATTGCGTTTACTCTGTTACACGTTGTATTATGATGGGCTAGAGAAGCGCTTGTAACCAGTTATCTGATTTGACTGACCGACTCTAAATGCCCTGAAGAAAAAATCGTGAATATAACATATCAACTATTTTTAAGTACTTTGGATAAACTGAATGAAAAGGGCGTATCTTAGGCTGCAGACCTAAGCTGCAGCTCGATAGGTTAAAAGCGAAATTTTCAGAGCACGCGTTACGTTGAACAAGCCATGGTCAAATCGGGCATTATCACACGCTAGTACAGAGATTATATGCCCAGAAACGAACAAAAATGCCCAGAGAAAAAAAAACGCGAATATCGTGTTCGGAAAGAGTGACTTCTCCACGAAATATTACTTATTTTTCTATGGTTGAAGTAAGGACATTTTGATCGATTTATGAATTGCGCAGTACCGTTGTATAGAAAATATCGATATCATATGAATCATAGGAAAAAATCAAATAATTTAAATACTATCTCACTACATCACCTCAACCACGACTTAGCAAACCACGAAGTTACTACTTACGTAAGAAACATTCCATTATATGCCTTATATATACTGCAATAAGTGTCAAAATAGCTAAATTAGGCGTCACAATAGATTAGGAAGCAATACTTAGGTACAGACGACATAGTGAAGTATTATTACATATCGCGAATATTATATAATTCTCAAGTATTGAAATGTTATATTCAAAAAGTATGCTTTGAATGTATATATGCACTCTAACATTGCAAGTTTTATACCTACGAGAAAAGTGTAATTGGGTTTTTCCATCAATATTGACCAGAGTCTCCCCATTACATGGACTTTTAAGTAGTGTATATCTGTGCCTATCCCTCTCAGGAATGTAGGCGTTATTGGCGATGCAAAAAAAAACGCGCGCGCCTCTAGCGCCGAAATTTAGAAGTTGTCTAAGAACGACACTTGCTGACACCAATTTATTAAATTATCCAAAAATCTAAGTCAAATTGCCTAACTTGAGATTCCCTGCAGTTTGGGGAATGGGGACTATGCATGCAATTTTTTTATTTGCAAAATGAAATACTACTACTATATAAATAGCTTTAGAAAGCACTTATGAAATAATTTTTAAAATAACGTCAATGGCGATGAAGTTATAAAGCTTCAAAGTTTACAATTAGAAAGAGAAGTCCGACATGGACTTTGACGTTAAAGTCCATGACGCCTGATACAGCTGCCATACAAACCAGCGTTTTCGCGAGAAGGACAGATATATTTGTATGAAATAGTTATAACTCGTTGGTTTTTCGATCAATTTTGATTATATTATATTTTTGTACATTTTGAGATAAACTGTGTAGATAAAAAATATTTTTTCATGCATATTCCTATTCCCCACACATAGGCAACGCTGTGCGAAAATTGTCAAAGTGTCGTTCTTAGACAGCTTCACAATTATGACACTAGGGGCGCTAGTTAAAATTTTTGCATCGCCAATATGAAAAGCATATATTTTGCATATAACATTATAATTAGACGTAAATACTTAATTATTGTGCCTAAATATGTATATGTGTATAGTATTTTTTACGTATTTCAAATATTATAAATAAAATGTCCATAATTCCATTTAGAATGTACTTTGAAAAGGAACATTATAATCTAACTTCAATTTCTACGATTTTAGCTCAATTTTTCATAACATATCAAATTCTATTATCATACAATCAGGCTTCGAATATAATCATTCGTTCAATTTATCTCATTCAGTCTTCATTTTCGTTCATTCATCATTCTCAATCAAGTATTTTGTAGTTAAATTATAATCATCACATTGTTTTTTTTTTTTTAAAATACTTTTATTTCTTTAAAAACGGTTAAATCTTTCAAAGATAAACATAGACATTATTATCAGTTGTAAAATTGTTACGTTATTGACAATAACATTAGTTGTAAAATACTGCGTAAGTGTCAAATTCCATCCATTTTTGTTTGAATTTGCTATAGACGACACACATCGGCAATCAGCTCATTTGCGCAACACAATAATTTCTATCTCATTCCGTAATTCCCATCACTAAACTATTAAATGAACTAATTGGTGCCGTTGAAGAAAGCCGATTTTAGTATTACATGTAAACTTTAGAAATACCTTTAAAATTTTCATCCACGTTATGGGTTATCTTTAAAACTGCAAAGATATTTGATTCTATTACACTGCAGAGAGATATCGAGTCTTCACTGCACTGCATAGATTGACAAAGTCGTATACTCGTCAATGTCAATAATAAATATTGTGGAATTGCATTGCATTTCCATTAATCGTGTTTTATTCAATAATTACACTGCAGGTTTTCTTGCAACCATAATTATAGCTTATAAATCAATGGCGTTACTAGCTTTTCGTACACAAAGAGCTTAAATAGAAGAAAGTATATCATAAAGTCAAAGTATTATAACTCCATTTTGTAAGCAGTGTCGAAGACTGGTAACTAATCGGGCTAATTTCGACTGTTTTCGAAGGAAGATGGTTGCAAGTAAAAGTCATTAATTGGTGAAGATTCTGATGTATGTCGTCCCTAACAAAGCCGTAGTATGAAAGTCTTTACTTACACTTAGATAGTTTTATTCTCACTTCCTATGGAAGGTGCTATATGAAAATAATCAAAATTCATGTTTTACATAGTTAATCGAAAACTTAGGGTTAAATAATTATGAATTTGTCAATTTTTCTATGAATTATTTTAGAATAGTAAGGTGGAGCCGGAAATAGCAATTTATTTAATTGTATCATGTAGTTTCTAAAACCGCCACTGGTTCGACAATGGCGGTAGTGGACCGCTCAGTCCCAATTCCTAACAATAACGAAAATTAATATTTTAGAGAAAGATAATAATATTAACTTATCCTGGCGTACGCTTATGACATATTTGAAGCATTTAGGAATATTTTTAGCAAGGAAAAAATGTAGTAAACTTTTGCAATAGGCTTAAAAGTCAAGACCAATCGCTATACGAAGATTCTTAT
Source organism: Melanchra persicariae (assembly GCA_947386135.1). Lineage (NCBI taxonomy): Eukaryota > Metazoa > Arthropoda > Insecta > Lepidoptera > Noctuidae > Melanchra > Melanchra persicariae. Next base: position 14,546,778 of record OX376645.1, on the reverse strand, counting down.
TATATGTACTTACTTAATCTTAAAATCATGTTACTTAAAAATATACATATTTAATACTTACACGCTAAATGCATGCATTTCATAATTTTCAAGTATTACAATGATTTTTGTCAAGAAAAAACATTCCATTTTGTAAAAGACAATGTGCCTTGAATCTCTTGTAGCTTACATTAATTTAAATTGGTCGAGTCCAAATTTTTAAATATCGAAAGGACCACGTCGTAAGATTGTCTATGGTAAAAAAAAACTGCATGGCAATCAGCCAACTCGCGCGCTTATATGCAACAATTTATTGGTGATCCGTCGCGGATCATCCGGTTCAGTGCGAAAGCAGCCATAGGATGGTAGACTACTCTAAAATACATACTATAGTTTTTAATAAATAAACAATGAACGGCTAATATACAACGTGTAACAGAATAAACGCCATACCTCTTAAGGGGTCATTGTACTCATCATTATGAACAACTTTCACTATGGGGCCAACACTAAAATTGCGAAAAAAAAAATCGACTGCCCCATACATTTCTGTCCGCATTACTCGACAAAATATACTGAACAGCTGATTTTTTTTTCGTGATTTCGACCTTGGCCCATATTAAAAGTTGTTCATAATGATGAGTACAATGTGTTCATAATGGTGATAGTAAAAGTTGTTCATAATGATGAGTCCAGTGATATATAGTCCCTTAAGAGATATTGCGTTTATTACGTTACACGTTGTATATTCAGTTAACTTCGTTCGTTTTGTGTTTGGCCTAAAACATAATACATTCGCAAGCAATAAACTGCAATCACTTCATCGCGCGTTGCTCAAAAGAAGACCTGAAAACTGCTTTAGTCGAAGAGTGGTAGTAAATCCCACAGGATTCCATGAGGAAACTCATTCAGTCAATGAAAAACCATTTACAGGCAGCCATTGAGGCCAGGGGTGTTTAGTCCGGTTAAGCAGTTGATATCCTAAGTGTGTTAACTTGCTAGTGGTCATACCTAAAAAAAAAAAAGCCAGGGGTGTAATACAAAGTATTGAGGGGTAAATAACATAAATTATAAATACATTTTTTATCTTTTCATAAATATTTTTGATATCATTATGAAAGCTAACAAAATTACCTTCCAAATGATATACCACAATCCTTAGTTAATTGTAAAATATAGCTTTGAGCAACGCGCGATGAAGTGATTCCATTTTATTGCTCGCGAGTGTATATTTGCAATAAGAGATTAGTTCGGATAGTATTGCGTCCCTCGCCGTGAAAAAAAACGTCGCCTTTTTGAAAAATAAATGAATCGACAAATTCTAAATGAAAACTTTTTGCATCGCTGGCCTTGCAAAAAATTGTCGCCTTTTTGGAAAAAAAAAATGTAATTATTAGACAATATTCAAAATTTTTTTTTTTTCAATTTTCTAAATTTTCCGGGCTATGCTTTATTTTGTGGCCTATCTTTACTAAATTGTGAAAACTTTTTCTTGTGTCTCAATTTTATTGTCAAGGCCTATAATCGTGCCTTTGGTGGATGGCAGTGCGCCCGCCATGTTCATTCGAGTTACGGTAAATAGTTATTAAAATCAGTTCTGAAAGTGTTGAATGTTAAATTGGTTGGATTTATAAACCATTTTGTTAACCTTTAACTATGGACGTTCTTTTTTTGTCACACTACCATGGACGCGCGGTCTCACAGACCGCTATATTTCATGGTAAAATTAATGATTAGATGCTTGTATTTTTATTAGTTTTTTATTATTATTATCAACTAGAGGTTTCAAACTTAAAGACTTTACATGTATTTAACCAAAACTTATTTTATTTTTTATGAATTTTAACAAATTATCATTTTAAGGCACTTTCAGTCTAAATTTTACCTGAGATCACTTAAAGGAAGAAAAAAATTAAACTTTAAAGTATTTTGAACAATCATCTAAAATATCTTTAAATCTAAGGTTTAACGAATATAAAAAACAAAAAATGTACTTCTCAAAATAAAACAAAAAAAATCTGACAATGGTCCAACATTGGTAACATTATTGGCAGTCTTTGCATAAGGGCTTGGAACACTGCAGGCAAATCGCTTGTTTACAACTTACACAAGCGTAGTTAGTCTTTCGTTTTAATTTTGACGGACACAGCCTGCACGTCTTTCGCTTAGAATCATTCATTTCCGGTGTAGAGGACTCTCCAACAGGCATATCTGCACCTAAAATTCGTGTCAATGCCAATTTCAACTCCTTTTGCAAATTTGAATTTAGAGCACGTCTTTGCATACAAGGAACTACCAGAGACCGTGCTAATGCCTTGAGAAAATCTCCTCTCTCGATTTCTTTGACCTGATGCTGGTTGTGTAGAACGTAAGCATTTACACCACACAGATCGAGGATTCTATAAAAAATCACCAGCGGCCACCTCCTTGTTCGTCGACTGCTCGAATAAATTGAACACTTCTTATCCGTCTCATCCACTCCTCCCTTGGTGGAGTTATAATATTGTATTATCTCAGGTTTTTTGGAGGCCTCGTCTACTGTGTCACTGTGATGCATAGAAGATATTAAGACAACGGCTTTATTTTTCTTTGGGACATGTGAACACAGAGTTTTATCTTTAGTGAAACCAAATAAAGTTGACTGAATTTCTCGAGACTTCCTTGGTTGGAATTCTTTTGGTATCTCTCTCTTATTTTTCTTCACAGTCCCAACATACGTCAATTTTCTCTTTGACAGTTCATCTACAAGTTGGATGGACGAAAACCAATTGTCTGCGGTCACGTTGCGATTGGTCCCTTGAATTGGTCTCGTCAAACGAATAACGCATTGAGTAGGAACGAGAAACTTCTTTTCATCTTCTGATAACCCAATGCCATCAGAACCTTTACCAGAATAAATATAGCCGTTGTAAAAATAAAACGTCTTGGCGTCACACAAGGCGCGCACAATAAGCCCATATTTTCCTGGTTTCTTTGGCATGTACGAGATCATGTGGCTTCTGCCACGAAACTTCACCAACATCTCGTCAACAGTGACGCACTCGCCAACTTCGTAAAGTTTTTGAGAATTTGTGACGAATTTCTCAAAAATAGAAGAAATAGCCGCCAGCTTATCATTCTTTTGTCTTTCTGCACGATTAGCCTGGTTATCAAAACGTAGACATCGTAAAATGACTAAAAATCTAGTTTCAGACATGCAACATCTAAATATTTCGCAACCCGTACCATCTGTGGCGAAAATATAACTTGTACTTTCATGGTTAGACTTTAATACAGCAGAATAGTACAGTAATCCCAAAAAAGCATTCAACTCGACCATATCCAATTCTTTCAATTCGGGTCTTCCCTGCCTTTTGAACTTTGCTCTAAATTCAGCTATTTTCACATTAGTCCAAGTCAAAATAGTCTCTCTCATTTCTGTATCAAAAAGCTTGTCCCAAATACTGAAAGGTTCCCTTCTTTCATCTTCAGCCAAGCGTGAGACGGGTCTGCTTATAACAATGTTATGCTGAGCAGTTCTAACCCTACTGGAAGGTGGATTAGTACTCCATTTGAAGCGATTTTTGCCATAATAATATTGAGATCGTCGTTGGCGTTGTTGAAGTTGTGCAATGGGCACATTGTCATCTGAGCTGTCATGTTCAGATTCAGAACTGGAATTTCTTTCAGAAGTGGGATTCCCTACAAAACTGGGATCTTCTTCAGCTTCTCCTTGGTCACTTTCATGATTTTGTATGTAATCCTCTTCAGATACTAAACAGTCAACAATATTATCTTCAGAATCGGATTGGTCCGACTCCAAAAGTAGTTCGTTTACTTCATTTTCGAAAGTAGGATCATCAACTCGCAATATTTTGTTTGGCCTCTGTTGCAGTGGCGATTTTTGTGGTCGTTTTGATCTATTAGTATTTGATGGATTATTTTCTGACATTTTGAACCAACCTAACCTAAAACAAACACAGTATTGATAAAAAATAAAATGTATTGCAAATATGGACCCGAGGTCTCACAGACCGCGATCAAAATTTAAAGTCAAATTACTCACCCGATTCGCAGCCAACGACGCAACCTCCCGCTTCAACAGTCGTTTCGTTACTAAAACCGAAGCTACTGAGCGCGTCAGTAGTGAGGGGGGCGGGGAAGTGCGTGAACACGAAAATTAAAAACTGCGAGCGGTCTATCAGACCGCGCGTCCATAGTTAAAGGTTAAAACTAAAATGAGAACTCAGTTGAAATATAAATTTAAAATGTTTTGTGTTAATACAAACAAAATGAGCTTATAAAGTTTACTTTTAAAAAATGTTTTAGATACAATTTGAAATATTCAAAATTTAATTAATAGTTTTTTTATATGAAAAATGCGTTATGTGAAGATCACGTTTATATGAAATTATGTCGAGCAAAGTTATTGGTCCGTCAATTTATGACGCTATGATCAAAAATTATATTAAGCTGCGAAGACTATTGTAATTTATCTATCGATGATTATGTGAACTCTGTATCTAATTTAGTATACAGGTTAAATAAAATAATTTTAGGTTATAACCAATATTTAATGTATTATTTAGATATTAGATTTTTATTATTAAGTTTTCTTTCATAATTTGTAAAGCCTTTTTTATGTTTATTCAATGTTTTGTCACCATCATTTCAGTATCGATTTTATATTAAAAAATATAAGTTTATACATTTTTACTTTGAAACGTTTCGCCTACAATGTACTTAAACATTCCTTTTTTAAATACTTTATTCGAATTTATGTTAAAAATTATATTCCGTTTCACAACGATTTTTTTATCTGTGAAGGCTGAATCCGTATTCCTTTAAAAAAATCATTTTTTTATGTTAATCGCATTTTCAGCATTCCATAAAAGTATTTTTGAAAACATGTATTCATGAACAGTATTCTTTTACATATTGACATTGTGTGCATACTGTGATTACCGAATCAAATGTACTTAAAATAAGCCTGTATCTGGGAAATATTAAGCCCAATTTTTATAAAAATGAGATATAAATTTAAACTCTTTTTTTTTTCAATAATTTTGCTGATTGGCTCAAAACTATGTCCAAAATGTTGTTATAGTCAAACGATTATACATAGTTAATATTTACACATGTAAGCTAGTATACTTGTGTTATTATAAAATATATTATATTTAATTTAAACTTTGACTTTTTTTTTATGACTGCCAAGCTCTGCTACCAAAAAAAATCAACCCGAACATATTTCAGAAAAGTTTGAGCGAAGATATGTCCGTGACTACGGCAGGACCACGTACCCCAATCGCTTCCATATTTGGTAAAAATAAATACTAATTGGTACTTGAGCAACAAACTTGGTACCGTAGTAGTAGTAGTTTTCGAGAAAATCGAAGGTGGTCACGCTTCTTTCAGCAGGACCACCATGAGCGCAGAAAAAGGGCTAAGTAGACAAATAATTGGTACTTACCCTTAAACGTGGTTCATTTCGTAAAAAAATAGAACTGAAACAATTGTGTTTACCGAGAAATCAACTATGATAACTTTCGTGCGGTTGTTCAGCAGGACCACGATTTTGAATGTCGATTCCAAGTTTCAGGAGCTTGTCGTTTTCCTCGAACCTACATAGAAAATTAGTACCCTGCATGATAGAATTAGTACCTAAAATTCAAAATTAGTGCGCCAGTAGTTTATGAGAGTCGAGATATACCGTGCCATTGGTGGGGTGGCGGTAGTCACGGTGTTAAATTTTCATTTCAAGATTTTCCTGTTAAAAACTAATTTCTCCTCAAATTTTATACAAAAATTAGTACTCCTAAAGAAGTCATAGTGACCAAAAATTTATATTCCTGTGTTGTATTTTAAGAGAAATCAGCTCTCGTTACTTTTCCATACTAAATCTCCGCGTTTAACCCGACCAAATTAAGTTGAATTTTGTTGAGTCCCAAATGAGTTATTAACCAAATATGGAAGCGATTAGGGTTCGTGGTCCTGCCGTAGTCACGGACATATCGAAAAGTGCTGCCGACCACAGTTCTACTAGGGTGTTACTAAACCAATCGATACCTAATCGATCGTCGACGTCGACCAATTGATTCTACCATCGATTGATGGCATCTATCGACGATCGGTCGATTGGTTTAGTAGAAACTATCGATTTTTTTATGTATGTATATATTATTTGGTAGGTAAGAGAATATAGGTCGTAAAGTTTATTTCATACTTGATATGCGCATACGAAGTCGCGGGCAAAAGCTACTAATTTCTAAATAAAACAATGAGAGCTTTCAATAGTACTTAAATAAACACCAGTTTCTGACGTACCTACAATATAAATCAAACCAAACGTTTTGACATCCTGAATAAATTGAGCAAGAACGTATTAATGCGTCTTACGCTGTCAAAGTAAATTATTAGCGTCGAAAATAATGTTTTTGCAATGATTTTACAAGGTAACCTTTTTCAGAGTTACACGTGTACACGTAAGTAGTCATAAATAAACACAGCTGGCCTCACCAAGCGTCAGCATAACTGGTCTACAGCTGCCATTCGGACAGCTTGTGGTAGGCTCCTTCTTTTTTTTTGTTTTTGGGGGAAAACTAAAGTCCTTCAAGAGTTGCCTGGACTTTTCGAGAACAGACCAGGAAGTGTGGGTTTTTAACTCATTAAAACGACCCCGGTGATCATCTGGAAGGGTCTGTTACCTCTTAAATTACCACTTCGCTCATTAGGGCACATCCCTGGGCAGACTGTAAAGGACCCTCGCCTGTACGGCAGCACGATCACTGTGCCACCGCCTTTCCTGGGATCACTCGGTTGGCGGTTCTTACCTGGTTTTTTTTTTGTTTTCGGGAGAAACCTTCAAAAGGCACCTGGACTTTTAGGGTAAAGGCCAGGGAGTGTGGGATTTTTACCTCCCTAAAACCACCCCGGTGATCACCATCAGCAGCAGTTACCTACTTCTTAAAAGACCACTCCGGAACCTCCTGTGCAACGCCTGTTAGGGCACATCCCTGGGCAGACTAAAGGGGTCTCCCTGAGCCTCGAAGTGCATGGCAGCACGTGATCACTGTGCCACCGCCTTCCCTGTGATCACTCGGTTGGCGGTACTTAGGTATCAGGGCCAGAAGTCTCGACATAGTTACCGATCGCCTACCGACCGAATTTTGTCGTTAAGTCCTAAGGCCACCCGGTCAATCTCACGATCAAAATCAATGATCTAATCCGTGGATCGCGTTCAAGATTGACTGTGTACGGGCGACCTTAGGCCTTATCGACTAAACTCGGTCGCTAGGCAATCGGTAACTATGTCGAGACTTCCCGCCCTGGTAATCGAGTCCGGACCGACACACTTGCGACTGCCAGACTTCAATCATTAGGTCCCTAGGGAACGACCCAGGATCTACGAGATGGTAATTTTGAGACATCCCTAGGTTACATTAACACTAATACTAACGGCTCCACCCATTAGTATTAGTGTTGATGTATAACCCGTGGTGTTTGAGAACTGCGCTAAACCTAGTTGTTTATGTCCCTTGGTGCATATTTGGCCTAGCTCTGTTCTGTCTCCTGCTTGATAAGGAGGGAAGTGGAAATTAAACTTTTTCCTACTCCTCCGCTGTTATTTTCTGATTAATTTCGTTGCGGGATCAAAGAAAGTTGAATCGTTTCTCCGGGACTCGTCGAGCTTCATTGACTCTGTATTTTTCTGGTGGTCGCCACTGTTGATTCTGGCTTTCAGGAGTTACAGTGGTCACTGCTATTCAACCCCTACCAGCGTCTCCACCAAGATCGTGGCTGCACCTAGCGTGAAAGCGTCCTATAAATTTGCCGATTTGCGTTATCCAGAATTTCTATAACGTCTACTACACACGGTGTGATAAGATCCCGGTTTTTGTGTCATCGTGTTTTTATTGAGATTCCGACGATTAGAGTAAAAGTCCGGGTTCGCTAAGACTTGTACTTTTTTTTTTAAATTTGAAAGTTTTGCTATATCCGACTCTTGAAAAACGAAAAAAAAATCATTAGAATAATTTAAGTGGAAGTAAGTACTTATTCCAGAATTTATTTATTCTATCGAAAAATGGTATAATTTACGACCTTTCTACCAATTCCTGTTGCTTTAGTATATGGGTCGAGAGATATTATGATTCTTTTTCTCATTTTTCGTTTTCGTTTTTTTATTCATCTAAACCGCCACAGTGAGTGGTGATGAGCGATAGATTTCAATGTATAATTTCTTGCTGTTGAATGCTAAGTCTTCGGTAGTCTTCACACAATGCTTATAGCGGACGAAGCAAGATTTTTATTTGGTACAGGGGCCCTACCATGACGTGTTAAAGCGTGAGTAGTTCGAGCGAGAAGGAGGGATGGAGCTATATAGGGTGTATAGCTCCATCCCTCCTCGCTCGAACTACTGTGTTACTGACTCTGGCAGAGCCACCATCAGGGATTTTCATTTTGAAAACACAAAAAAATTGTCGCTAATTAGTCGAAATTTGTCGCCAAATATCAGAATTTGTCGGTCACTGGTTCAAAAGATATAAGGGTTTATAGGTGGCCGATCTGGAGAGAGTCTCCCCAGCAGGGCCACATTTATATCTCAAAAACTAGGGCACCTAGCAAATATCTCTTTTCTCCCATAATTTGTCGCCAATTAGTCGGAATCAGTCGCCAAATATCAGAGTTTGTCGGTCACTGGTTCAAAAGATACAAGGGTTTATAGGTGGCCGATCTGGAGAGAGTCTCCCCAGCAGGGCCACATTTATATCTCAAAAACTAGGACACCTAGCGAAGATGTGTTTTCTCCCATATTTTGTCGCCAATTAGTCGCAATTTGTCGCCAAGTCACAGATTTAATCGGATCTTAGTTTAGGAGATATAATGAGTTCAATTAGTAAGGTATAGTCCAAGAGCTAGGTCGAAGAGTTCACGAAAAATACCAAGAAAAAAATATTTCTATTAATATGTGTAATATACTTCTAGTTTTATCGGTCTAAAGTCTTTAGAAATGTCCGAGAGAGATAAATTCTCAATTTAATTCATGTTTTTATGTTTTAAATTACTAGGTTAGAGTGGCTTAAACTTCTTTGAAAACATTAAACCTTGCTCTTGGTCTATTTGGTGAAAGATGTACAGTCGCATGCAACTGTTTTACCACTTTACAATGTTAAGCTCTAATTAACTTTAGAATAATAAATAAATGTCGTACCTTTAGTAAAATGTTTAAAATACTTAAACGTTGAAAAAGTATTGTCAATTGTAATCAAATTTTATTATATAAAAATGAATTTCCATAAAGTTCGTTTGATGTGTGTTGTGTTGGTGTGTATTTTGAGGTGATTGCGAGTGTTGTGTTGTGGGTATGGACGGGTTGAGTTTTTATTTTATCTTAATTGAGGTTAGAATAATAAAACTTCTGTTGTCGAAATATAAAATGATTTATTACCTTAAAATTATTGTACTTTCAGAAAATGTTACAAATAGGTATTTGTAACATTTTCTGAAAGTACAATAATTTTAAGGTAATTTAAAATTATTGTACTTTCAGAAAATGTTACAAATAGGTATTTGTAACATTTATAAGTAGGTACTTATTCAATATTATTAACAGATACAGTTTGTGACTTTGGATGTTAGGGGTAATCTCCGGTAAAACTGATCCGATTTTGAAATTTTTTTCACTTTTAGTCTAGGCTAATAACATTATGACCGATAATATTATGACGTTATGACCAATAGGAGCGGAGCCTCAATGAAAAATGTTGCAAAAACGGGGAAAATTATTTCTTTGGCTCTATATCTCTGTGACGCAGACGAAGTTGCGCGGGTCAGCTAGTTAGGTACCTATATATCATAATTTATGCACTGAAACACCTAAGTATTGTTTTTATTTAAATTAGCTATCCTAATTGTAGCTAAATAATATATGGACATCGACGGCTTACTTTAGCAGGTAGCGCCTCGGTATTGGTATCTAAGGACGCACACACAAACACGCTAGTGACGTGAAAAATCAAGGTAACTTACATATTAATCTGCACTCATACGGTGTCCTCTTTTCAAAACACTCTCAAATTGTCCACTAACTTGTTCAATGCACTTAAACACCCGTATTCGTAATTGTTCTTTTAATTTTTCACACAAACAAACCTTCTCGCTGTACTTCCGGTGGATGACTAAAGAAAAAATCCTTTAGAGCAAGTTTGTTTGTTTACCTATTTTTTTTTAAGTAGCTACTTTGAGCGGCGGGCGCGAACGCCGACGCGCCGCACCCGTGACGTACAGCAGGTGACACCCTCGTTATATCTCGCTCGTTTCTCCGTTTTTGTATTTTCGGAATACCTAGAGATAACAACACTCGAGTTCGTAACTATTCATAATAAGTTCCACTTTAATTAAACTGGCTGACTTCAACTTACGTGACGGGCAACTCGTTCGAAGCAGCTCATCTGTACACGCGCATCTATCTCTTTCTTACTTACCGTAAATGAAACGGAGCGCAGCGATCTATCTGCCAGCGACTAAGTGGTAAGTGCACATTGTGTTAGATAAATAATTACATAATTATATGTATTGTAGATTTGTTTATAGGTAATGAATACAGCTTTCCTATGGTGGGTTGAAATTATAGAATAAGTTTACATTTATTTAATTCGAAACAAACATTCCTCCATAAGACGTCATAGATACTGTCTAGAAACTACATAAAGTATTTTGTACTCGCTTGTACCACTGTATGGGGAAATTGAATTCTTTAATATCTTTTTAATTACACACCGACTAAATCTGTAACTTTGCGACAAATTGCGACTAATTGGCGACAAAATATGGGAGAAAACACATCTTCGCTAGGTGTCCTAGTTTTTGAGATATAAATGTGGCCCTGCTGGGGAGACTCTCTCCAGATCGGCCACCTATAAACTCTTGTATCTTTTGAACCAGTGACCGACAAACTCTGATATTTGGCGACTGATTCCGACTAATTGGCGACAAATTATGGGAGAAAAGAGATATTTGCTAGGTGCCCTAGTTTTTGAGATATAAATGTGGCCCTGCTGGGGAGACTCTCTCCAGATCGGCCACCTATAAACCCTTATATCTTTTGAACCAGTGACCGACAAATTCTGATATTTGGCGACAAATTTCGACTAATTAGCGACAATTTTTTTGTGTTTTCAAAATGAAAATCCCTGATGGTGGCTCTGCCAGAGTCAGTGACACCGAACTACTCACGCTTTAACTTGATAGGGCCGCAGGTCGTGACTTAATTATAACAGCCGCACGGGTCGATCTCCAAGGTTAAGCAACGCTTGCCGAGGTTGGTCTGTGGATAGGTGACCATCTTAACATACCGAGGCTCCTCCGTGCTTCGGAAAGCACGCTAAGCCGTTGGTCCCTGCTGACATTTGGAGATCTTTGGCAGTCGTTACGGATTGCCAGAAGCCAGAAAATTTGACACCGCAGTCTTGCCAAGAAGAGGTACCTACCGTGTTAGTGTTACCTAGTTTATGGGTTGTGGAGGTCTGGTAGGCAGCCGCTCCACTTAAAATACTGGTATTCAGCTGAATCCGAGAAAGGGCTTAAACTTCAAGGTTAAACAGCAATTGCCGAGGGAGGTGATAACTAATTTCCTCCGAGCTTCAGAAACGTGCTTTCCGAAGCTCGGAGGAAATTAGTTATCACCTCCCTCGGCAATTGCTGTTTAACCTTGAAGTTTAAGCGTTGCTTTACCTTGAAGGTTAAGCCGTTGATCCAAGAGGTCTTTCGTAGATCTTTGTCAGTCATTACGGGTAATGAGGAGCCCGATATCCAGACAGGTAGCCATCATCATCTACAGTCCGACTTCGCCCAACTTCGAACTTCCGAACGAGAGATTGGCACATCACAAAAAGAGTAGGCTCTTTTTATGATGTGCCATTAATCTCTCGTTCAGGGGTACGCAAGGTTCTCGGTAGGTATGTGGATAGATGTTCACCCTTTCATAGCCGTACGAATCGATCAGAAAGGCTAGCCAAAGTCTGACTAGCCCTTCTGATCAATCCGTACGCCTTTCACTTAGTTATAAGTCACCATTTTGTCGATTCAAACTTAATAACGTCCGTGAAGTTCGCTAAGCAGTATCGCAGTACCCTCAGCAGCACCCTCTGTCACATAAATCTGCTACTGCGCAGCGAATTGCGGAGCGTTCCGAGCCGCCATTAAGTTTGATTCTACTAGTAAATAACATATGACCTATCTATACAGACACACAGTTATCCCATATTTTATCAAATGTGTTTCAAGTTCACCGCGACCTAAAACCGCCATCTAATTCTGTCTTCTATTGCGTCAGGTAAAAGAGCATTAGGCCATGCTCGTGTTAATCGGTAATGCACCTTACAACATGTGAATAAAGTTGAGAATAGTAGATAGGAGAGATTAATAATGAATTTGGTCCCTCCGCTTCCTACCGTCGTTAAAACATGTTATAATTTTCTCCAATAGCCTTGAATAACATAGAAAGTGCCTACAGACTAGGAAGTGGCAAAAGTTTAATCTCAGTGAATTTATGACCGGGAGAAAAAATTCGGATTAAATGGAACACGGTCAACGAAATTAAAGAAAATCGTTGGGGAAATACACTTTTGCAGTTTTTAACCTATCCTGCCAGGGTTGCGGATTTTGTTCAAAAGAGTCACCGCGGCCCTGGAACACAAAGGACATAAGGGGAAACACGGAGGGGATTTAGTCAGTAAGAGTCTGACACTCCCTGCCGCTCCACCCAGAGCGGAAGGGGGGGTCATTTCATGATAATTATCCCATCGTTAAAACAAGAAAACCCTTTGGTTTATTTTCATGAATGACGCTGGATACTTTTGTTAAGTAGGTATGTACATGATGGCTACCTACTTATGTTTTCACATTACTTGCCAAGCCATTCTAAGATATTATATCATTATTAACATCTATAATAAGACACTTATTTTCGTTCTCCATTTCATCATACATTAGAGTAGCAATAAATAAAAGTAATTAATTTCATTTATTAACACTTTTGGCAGAAGTAGCCAAACGTCAACATGTCTCGCTGTCTGTTCAGACACTCCTTGAACTGGCTAAGGGTTCAACGATCACACAGGCCTATTAGATATTTAGATCAAGTCATTATCGCCCTTAACACTGACTGTTTAAGACTAAAATCCCCTGAAAGGTAAGATCCAAAATTTTCAGCAAAACTTCAGGCGAAATTTAACCTTAAAATAGGGTGATAAAGTTGATTTTGCATTGTGTGTGGTCCTTTATTCCTATGTTTGACATATTGACAGGCGCATCGCTGTCTCCGTATTCGGTTTCATTGTATTTGGCGTGCATCAGTCTTGGTTTTGATAGCGTGATAATAACTCGGGCTCTTGATAGGTAAGTAATTGATTTACCTATTCATTAAAGTGGTGAAGACATATTATGGCTGCTAAAAAAGGTCTTTCAAAATCAGTCCATATTCGAGTGGCAGATGTGTTCTGAACCTAGCTAAACCAGGGAATCAGTCAGAAGTCAGAAAACCGTTTCAGGTTGACTTATAAGACAGTACGTTTGTTTCTGTGAGAAAATCCTAGGGGGCCCTAATCTTACTTATTAAGTTCTTCTAGTAGGTAAGTACCTAAGTCCTTCACAGAATGTCGCATAAGTAGGCACAAGGCATTTTTGAAAGATGGTGGGTTTATTTATATGATCTATCGATATCAAAGGCGATGAAACCAAAACACAAACAGCAATGGAAAATACCTATCGCTTGATTTACTTAATACTTAATTTTATCGAAAATATTGTAGGTATTAAATTTACTAACAAACCAATTTGTAACAAGCTTTTCGAACAATTCATGCGCATCAAACGATTTTATGCCCCCATAATTTTCTTATTGCACATCTACAAAGCACATCCAGCCGGAATTAGAAACTTAAAGCACGTCATGTATAACAATAACTCAGTTCGCCTACATCATTGATAAATAAAACATCTGTAATTCGAAAGCACGAGATTTAACACGCGACCAATTTTCCGAACGATCTCTCAAGGAGGGAAAACCTAACCTCAAAAATAACAATCATTTATTCTTACTTTCAATTGTGTCGAAACAAAGTTAAGAATCGTGAAAAATTAATCTTTTACGCTAGAAATTGATCGTTGTAAACATAAAAGAGACTCCAGAAATAAATGTTACATCTCCAGCGAAGCCAGTGCCAACTTTTCCCGCCCTTTCTAGTCAGTTAACACGCAAAAACCGCGCTAGATGGTCAACCGGAAAAATAACCGGTGCTGAAAATACTTGTGCCCAACAAATTCAAATAAAAAATAATAATTTGACATACATTGCGCGGTAAATAATAATCTTGTTTTTCTTCGTGCAGTGACAACAAACTAAACAGCCATGGGTGATGAGAATGAATACGAAGCGAGAGAAATATTTTCAAGGATAGAAAATATCACGGAGCAGGATGATAAAAATTTGGCTGGAGCCACAAAGGAAATTAGGAACGAATTAACAGTTATTATACCAGAAAACCCGTTCCCAGACATCGAAGTAGATGCGTATCCACCTTTAAAATTCTCCTGGGTGATTCCGAAGAAAATAGCAGCCATGGCCTTTCCTAGGAATAAAGAGAATTTGAAATTTTTAATAGATCAAGGTGTCACGGTTCTGGTCACATTAACAGCTGGTAAGAAACCTCCAGTGGATGATATGCCCAGGCTAAGGTGGGTAGAAATACCTGTAGAAGAATTTGAAGCCCCCAGCATAGACCAAATTAAGAAATTCATCGACATATGTAAGAAAGCCGATAAAAATGGTGAGGTAAGTGTTGAAAACTATCCATTTCGTACCGTTGTTCGTGTATTAAATATGGCACTACGTAGAGAGAAAAATGAACAATACAATTATCTAGTCTAGTTTTAACCTACAACAGATTAATATATTCTTCGCGTTTGAAAATAAGTTTCGACCAGGGTAGGCAGCCTACAAAACGCAGGTGATAACTTTTCTAAAAAAAACAGGACGGTGACCTCATCTATGATGCGTTGAGATTCTAATTTTAAATGGAGAAAATGTCAACACACTGGGTCAGAGATTTTTTCGGGTAAGCAGAGCGGGCTAGGCTTGAAGAAGACTGGGAGTTCTTAGTTCTAACTTGCCAATGGGTAGACACCCATTGGCAAGTTACAGTGGTGGTGCAGTTAGTTAGTTGGCTTCCGAGTTATAGGCGTGTAATAGACATTACACGCCTATAACTCGGAATAAAAGACAACTAACAATGCTATCAAGGAAACTGAGAAAAGAGTAGACAGCAGGGCAATTTCTTTCCGTTTGCTAAAGACAACAACTTTATCATTCATCACCAATTCATTTTCTAAGTTTGGTGATTAATGTTTCCTAGTTAAGTTAGTGGTAGCGTAAGTTTCTATCAGTGAAAGTAGCTTCGTGATCGGATTAGTACCTACTCCCAGAGTTTATCTATACTAATATTATAAAGAGGAAAGATTTGTTTGTTTGTTTGTTTGTTTGTTTGTTTGTTTGTTTGTTTGTTTGTTTGAAATGAATAGGCTCCGAAACTACTGAACCGATTTGAAAAATTCTTTCACCAGTAGAATCGTACATTATCGATGATGGACATAGGCTATAGAATACTTTCAAAAAAGTTAGGGATCCGTATGAAAACTTCGATAATGTAACCCAAGGTGTGAGAAAAAATCCTTATATCGCGTGCGCTGCGGAATCTATTGACAATAGAGCAAAGTGATGTACTACAGTTTTATAGAAGTCATCAATGTCTACAAAAAAGTCCGCGATACCATATGTCTAACTATTATGGTTAAGTCACCGTGACCGCTTTTTGTTCAAATTATTCAAGCAAATCCTTGGTGATATGAAAAAAGGGTGATTTCGGTATCATGATATTAATCCTTATCCATTTAAATGGTTTGATAATTAAGGTTGATTATGTCCGTATAAATCACACTTTAAATTATTCAAATCGGACCTTTGGTTCAAAAGTTACGACGGTAATAAACATGCTCGGAGTAAGAAAAATGTCGCGGCTTGAGCGAACTGGGGAGAATCATGACAATGCTTGGTCCGATGATGTTGATGAAAATGATTTCGATAAAACAATAAGAATAACAAATGTTTGGATTTTTCGCAAATAAACTACATACATAATAAGGGGTGAAGCAGGGGTTGCAGCAAGTTTTTAGGGGAGGACATTATTGCTTGCTTTAATTTACGTCGGAATGCTATGAACGAACTAAAAATGGGATTATTGAAACAGATGTACCTAACAATTTTTGCATAATCAACTCCTGACGGGGTGAACGGAGTGAACAGTTGCGCTGAACCTGAGACCATAGAATAAGTAGAAATGGCTAAGTAATAAATGTAATTATTGAAAATCGTTTTGCTTAATTTTCCAAAACTAACCTTTAAGGGGGTATAGGGGGCGTTGAAGTTTGTGGAGTACCTACTAAATCCGCGCGGACGAAGTCGCGGGCGAAGTGCTAGTCTTCTATAAAAAGATTCGCTGAGATAGATAAACAGACAGCCACCACGAGTGAATCTTTATGAGTTCAGTTTTTCCATAGAATGTAGAACCCTAACAAAGAAAATGTAACTTTTTTATAACATTATTTTTTTATGAGGACTTTGACGGAGTTCTGACTGAAGATAGAATGACCTTAGGTACATCATTAGCGTCTAAAATGCTTCAAAATTTTAGCCCAAAAGCGCTTCACCCGACATAAATAAACAAAATCTATTTCAGGACTTCTAGGTATAGAGATTTACCTGAGCATATACGAATTGCGTCTCGCATGTGCTGATGTGCCAAATAAATAACGAGAATCATTAAAATTGTGGCTAAATGCCATAATTATAATACTGGACTAACCACACAAGTGCTTTTCCATTTTGGTAAATGTGTGACGACGAATCCCGTCAACTGTATTTCAAACAGCTTGTAAATATAAATTATGTGTAGTTACGGTCACACAACATTGGCATTGGCAAATTAGTAATAGCACCAGCTTCATCAATTTGTTATATGCGCTTTGCCCGCTCTTCTCGTATTGCTCACTTGTTTTTGTTTTTTAATTATGGGAAATAATCATATGACTCTGCCGCTCTAACCAGAAAGCAGGAGCAGAAGGGAGTGTCAGACTTTTACTGACTAAATACACATCCGTGTTCCTCCTTATGCCCTTTGCGTTCCAGGGCCGCGTTGACTCTTTCTGTATAGGATCTAGGTACCTACTACAAATTTGGAACGTGCAACTGTCGCACTGGAGACAGGGTCGATGAGAGTGTTTTGCTGAAGAACAAATTCTTGCTGCTCCTGGCGCAGCAGAACTAGCTGCATCTGTTTGACTGACAGATCTTTACAATTCAAAAGTGCCTGTCAATAGTCTATTTGAAATAAAGAATTTTGATTTGTATGGTAACTTCACAGGTGATGGGCGTCCATTGTCGCCAGGGCAGGAGTAGATCGGGCGTGATGCTGGCTTGCTACCTCATACACTTCCACCGCTTCGCGCCCGACCAGGCCATGAACTCAATCAGGATGATCAGGCCAGGTAAGACAAGACATATTTATTTTAGGGTGATGAATTTTGATTTTTCAGAGTGGATATTATAGGTACTTATGTCTATTAATCTATTAGTTGATTGACTGGCAGGCGGATTTACAATCGCTTTGATTTGTGAGGATAGTTTCATACTGTTGCTGGTTGTTGCTATGATCTGTGTTTATTTTCTATTATTACCTAGCTAGGATATCTAAAAAGATATCTTAGCTTTGTTCCTATGGATGGGGTTCAATTTGAGAGGCATCGTGTTACACGTCAGATACTGAGCTATGGAAGTCAGATAGGCAGACACTCGTAAAAGGACTACCTACTGGTATTCAGCTGCTCCATCTGGGTCTGACTTCCAAAAACCACGTTAAATTAGGTAACGCCAATGTCTGTATCTAGTGAATGCCTAAGCCATAACTCAGGCCTCGTTTACAGAGATGTGGGGCGTCGAGCGGTGCGTTCAGCGACGCGGCCCGTACAACTATTATTGTTGTAATCTTGTTGAAGAAATAAACAAATTTGAATTTATGTTTACGCGTGTCATGATGCTGGCCGCTGCACGCGCCGCCTGTCTGTAAACGGAAAAAACCAGCCAAGTGCGAGTCAGACTCGCGCACGAAGGGTTCCGTACCATTATCAATAAAAAAACGGAAAAAACCCCGTTTGTTGTATGGGAGACGCCTTAAAAAATATTTTATTCTGTTTTTTTAGTGTTTGTTGTTATAGTGGCAACAGAAATACATCATCTGTGAAAATTTCAACTGTCTAACTATCACGGTTCATGAGATACAGCCTGGTGACAGAAGGACGGACAGCGTAGTCTTAGTAATAGGGTCCCTTTTTACCCTTTGGGTACGGAACCCTAAAAACGTCCGACGCTTCGCGAGACGCCACGCCCGCCGCACGCCACGCGCGATACCCCGCGTCTCCGTTAACAAGGCCTTAAGCTTCTCACTAGCCTCACTAAATAACGACGTTTTAAACGCGTCTTTTCGAAACAAAATAAGCGTCGGTAATCTAACCTTGTCCCATACCTATTTTCTAGTTACCTTGACCAAGAATCAGACACCAAATATAAATAAGTAGGTACAAAATTTTCCCGTCAACAACCAAAATATGTTCGACTCTGTTTTAATGCCGGAAGATAGGGCGCTAAGTTCTTTGAAAACCACTAAAAAAAATTTCTATAAATTTTCAAATTCTGGATGCAATTGAGGAGACACAGACCTAACATAATAAAGCCGCTTATTGCTCTTCTTATTTCCATGGTGATGTCGATTGGCTCAACTTTTCAAATGTGTCCGACCAATATGAATATATATCGATAGCCACATTCAGGTCCTCGAAGGTAGGTCTAGGAAGGTAGGTAGGGGGCATAAAAGACAGGAAAGTAGGCAAAGCATATCCTTCTATGGGGCTCCACACTGGCACTGAGTTTAGGATGACTCTATGATACCCCTTTGGCCAGATAGTTTCTACATCGGCCAACCTGGGCTCGCAATCGGTTAGGAGTTTTCCAGATTGACCATTGAAGTTTATGTCCCGGGAGCAGATGCTCTGTCCGAGTGGTGATGTGTGGTATCTCTCATTAGCCGCTTAAATAATCGTAAAATTATCTTGAAAGACTTTGATCATAAACATTGTGAGTTTCACATTGAAAACTATTTCGATTCGTGTTCAATAAGATTGACTTCCGGTGGACCACTGACGTCTTTGTAGTATTTACAGCCGAACTATGACGAAAGCGCTGGAATAAACGGTCTGAGGGAAACTTGCAATTATTACCGCGCTTTTAAACGCATCACTATTTATAACGCAGAGTAGAATGTATAGCCGATGTTTGATGAAATCTTAATGGCTAGCTGTACTACCAAATTCTGATAGCTTATTGCGTTTACGCGGTACGGCTTTTCATACAAACTTTCAAATCATAATTCTTCAAAATGAATGAACCGATTTTAACGAAACTTGGTATGCAAACGCTAGATATATAGGTCTAAATAGTTATCAGAAAAAATTTTGAAAAAGATTTCAGAGGGAGAGAGAGAGCGATTTTCAGTTTTCTATAGAAAGTGAAAAATCACTATATCCTTCCCCCCGAACTGTTTTTCAAAAATGTTTTCTGATAACTATTTAGACCTGGATCTTTAGCGTATGCATACCAGTTACCAAATCCGGTTAATAATGTAAAAAAACCGCGACGTCGTCTATCCCGCCAGCTGCGAACTAACTTAACGAAATCTTGAATAGCGGTATTAGAGTTTTCCGTGCGATTTGAACATTTACAACAGTTCAAATATCAACTATCGGGGAGTTGCCCACAGAACACAACAACCGTCTAGTCGAGGATCCTCCCTTTTCAACGGAGGTATGCGGGACTTTTCACCTTGTACCGCATACCTCCATATATAATTAGTCACATCGATTAGAAAGGAAGGCTAGTCCATCACATCTAGCTTGAAATAAAGGTAATTTTTCACCAAAAATCCCCTAACATTAAAACTTAGATAGGTACTTATCAAGACCGTAGCCAGTTAGGAACTAACTTGAGGGGGTGTCGAACTCTGCACAAGAGTAACCAATGAAATATGACATTGAAGGATGTATAGCCAAGAGGTAACTCGCCATATTTTAGTACCATTTCTAACTTTAAAAAAAATTTTGTGGAGTACTTAGGTATATTTCGATTAGACTTATGCCGAAAAACGAAGAAGTTTCTAGAGAAGAAATATTTAAAAACATTTTTGTCTACCTAGGTCTGTGTAAAACGGTGGGTTTCGTCTGGAGTTGAACTCTCAAAACCCTCCCTGCCTTTAGGCCTTAAGAGGGCCCTTCCCGGTTCGTCTATCGTCAACGCGAGCTAGGTTGAAAAGCTTGTTGTTTCATCAAGCGCAATTATTTATTTTATACTTTATTGTACACCTCATCAGTGAGAACGCGAACGAAAATAGTGTTCGAAAATTTCATAAAACTAGTTCCAGGAAATACGTGTTTTTGAATGAGCCTTACGAGTTTGTGAAATGAATATTATTTATTTAGAATCTCAATTACATGCGCAAGGTTTCTATCAAGATGTTTTTTTTACTTTTACAATTTATGTGTACCTACATTATGAACGGCCAAAGTTCAGGTGAAATTTGTGCAAAATGCAGATTTATGGAGGCTTATACTGAATTTGTGTCTCCAAATTTTTGTTTCTTGCTTTCATAGAAACCTAGATATAGTGCACAAGATACCTATTATTTCAAAAAAATCAAAGATAGATGTGTAACAACGGCATAATTACTACATAATTGACTAATACATAATTGACTGGCCTGTTGATCTAGTGGTTAGTGACCCTGACTGCAAAGCCGGAGGTCGTGGGTTCGATTCCCACCCAGGACAAACTTTGTGTGATGAGCATTATTGTTTGTTCTGTGTCTGGGTGTAATTTATCTATAATATGTATGTATTTATAAATTATATAAGTTTGTATATCAGTTGTCTGGTTACCATAACACAAGCTCTGCTTAGCTTGGGATCAGATGGCCGTGTGTGAGTTGTCCCAAGATATTATTATTATTATTATTATTATAATCACGTACGAGCGTTTATATGAAAAGTATGACGGGTTGGCCGCTCTTAATACCTACAGTAACTGTTCCTAACAAGTTGATTTGTGTTACAGGATCCCTAGACGCCGAAGAGCACGAAGAAGCAGTGGGCAGATACTTCGAGTACCTATCCGAGGACAATCCAGTGAGGTTCGGAGTGAGCGGCGACGTCATGGAAGAGTTCGTGCAAGCGGCCAAGGAGTGCACCAAGAGTGTGCTCAGTTAGACGACTGTGATCTGCTATATGTGTACCTGATGTTAAATATTATGCGTTTGTTTTATTTTTTGCGGTTTCATTCAAACTTGCAGACCCTTTTTTTTCTGGATGAGAAATCATCAAATTACTTCGCCCGCTCTATAAGGCGGGGCGGGAGGGGATTATAGGCCTTTGCGTTCCAGGGCCGCTGTAACTCTTTCGAACAATGCCGCAAGCCATGTCAGACATTGGCCCTAGTGGCCTACAGTACTGTGCTAAGTATGCGCAAAAGCGGTACCTCAATACAAATCGTAGAGGTAGTTGTTTTTATGGCATGGGATAGCTTAAAAAAATACGATTCTAATGAATATTAGGGTAAAACCGGGATAGATGCCACACTTTATGAAATAATTTGATATTTCCCAGTACAAAAATCAAAATATTTTATTTGCAAAACTGGCAAGTAGGTAGGTACTTTGGTTTTTTATCCACAAATTTATGAAAAGTAACAAACATTATCTTTTATATTTCCCGAGTATTATCGATTTTTATTATATTATTATTATTATTATTATAGACGACCCGCTGAGAAACAGGGCATCTATCCCGAGAAAATTTTGATCGCTCCACTCCACGGACACGGACTCCAAGACACGGTCCACTTAGTGGTAGTTGGAAAGTCGCTCGATAGATAAATAATAAAGCACGCGATTCATCCGCGAAACTAGAGAAACTGAAATTGGGGCACCTATAACACTGGGGCATCTATCTCGGCTTTACCCTATATACTTAACCATAATCACGGCACCAGTTGGCGCCACTGGCAAGAGGTCCGCCATATGTAACGTAGGACATCAACATGACGTTGACGTAAATTTAAGAAATGTCGGAAAACGTAGAGCTTTGACATGTGAGGACCTAACGTCTCAGTGCTGCCACCTAGTGCGCGTCATTTCATAAAACCCTCATTGAATCCAAGCGACTCACCAACTTAGCCATTTACCAACAATATTGGGGTTAGTCCAATCTAGTCAGGTCAGGGAATCTGGGAAAAGGCGGTAGGCCAAGTGTCCAAGTGTGACACTGCAGTGCACAGAGAGACACATTGTGTAGCATGGCAGTGGATTACCCCGCCTATTTTTTCATACAAAGCTTAAGTGAGATCAACATCACTGTGTACTTATGCATACATCGTACCTACACCACTGTGTGTATATGTCGTGGTGCGCGATACACCAATCAAACGAACCTGCAGTGCGATTCTGTTAACGTATCGAAGTGAACACTTGGGCAGGGTGAACGACGGGTGAGTTGTCAACCATACAAATAAGATGGAATGACAGCTCTATTGCCGTTCACTCCGCCTAGGTGTACACCGTGAGATGTCGACAGAATCGACCGGCTGTGTAGCCCTACGTCATAACACGTTTTGTAGCCACTTTGTAATAACAACTGTGTCCTGCTACGACGACACAACACTCTAATGTGACCCGAGCTTTTTCGAGACGCCTTTACAGTAATTCTACATGGAGACTTAAGTGACATAACCACAGAATGGCGCCAAATGGCGGTTGTCAAATAAACCATGTCAGAGGCCCTTGAGGCGGGGTTGAGAAACTCTGACACTAGGGTGTGGGGAGTCGTTAGACCTTACCACACACTCTTCTGCCCACACGATGAGAAGAAGAACCACAGAATACTTAGATAACGCAAGAGCAACTACTTCGCGTGCCCGATTCGATACCCAGCTTACGTACAAAAATCGTAAGACGTCACTATCGCGCTCACTCTGCATCGGTGTACGCTATTCGGACGTCAGTTAGGTGCCACACGCGGCGGCGTGTTTGAATCGATTTGATTTTCCCGTCACTAAATAGTGCTTGTGCGTGACGTCATACCTGTAGGTAAGTAGTCAAAAAATGACACACTTGGTTTTCATACAGATCGTGATATTATCTATGTCTATCTGTATCTATGGACATAACTAATCCAGACCGATACACGACAATTTATAAAATAATTACAGTTAGGTACTTAAAGTCAATACTTTTACTAACTGTTACTGGGAACATTCTGAAAAAGATGCAGGCATAACATAACGGCACAAATCTAGACTCCCGGGATGCTACTAAAAATTCTTGATATCACTGCTCGACCCGGGTTCAAACCCAATGACCACGTGTTTAGCAGTAGGTACTTAGCGCTTGTAACCGCAAAACCAACGAGGCACACTTTCAGAAAGATTTATTGAGTGTGAAAATAGGTGTTGTTGTCACATCAATATATGACTCAGTCCAAATAGTTATAAATATAATGAAAATAAGGTTGGAACACCTGACTCTTCAATAGTTTATCTCATGTCACACAAATCGTTTATTCAAGGGCTTCTCTTTAGAAATTGGCTTGTTGATTTTAAATTCCCACACTTATTTAAATTAATCTAACGGGACGTAACCACTTTTACACAAGATTTACACAGCTTGGCTCATGCCATCGCACGTATATTTCTTAGCAGGGGGATACATACGCAAGATCAACAGTCATAATATCAACAGTTAAAACATCAACACCGTAAGACCAACGATTCAAAATCTCAACACTTCAGAATCTCAACAGCTTAGTAAGTCAACAGTTCAGAAGATCAAAGTTTAAAATCCCAACTTTGAAAGTGCCTATTAGGTCAATACTAGCAAGTCGGAGCCCCGCTTCGCGGGGCTCAAGGGTTTGAAAAGAAAATAACCACGAAGGGTATGGCAGGGTCAGTTCGCTCGCTTCGCTCGCTCACTAGACCCCGCCATCCCCTTCTAACCTAACCTGTCCGAGTCGGGGTGCCCCATGTCAAAGTTGGGATTTTAAACTTTGATCTTCTGAACTGTTGACTTACTAAGCTGTTGAGATTCTGAAGTGTTGAGATTTTGAATCGTTGGTCTTACGGTGTTGATGTTTTAACTGTTGATATTATGACTGTTGATCTTGCGTATGCCTCCGCTTAGCAGGGCGCAAATTCAAATGTTTGAAAAAAAAAACTTATTTCATGTCGGGTGCTAAAATTTGAATTTTACACTCCTGGATCTCTCGTTTGGAGACTCCAACATGAACTTGTTTTTGTTCATTTTAATTTATGCGTTTCTTAAGAAACTTCGAAAATTTTGATCATGTTTGTTTAGAATTAGTTTTTGTAAAAAAAAACAAAAAATATAATAATATAGGTACCTACCTACCTAAGTACCTTTAATATCTCTAGAACCAATACTTTCCCATGTCAATTCTAGAAAAATAAATTGCTGGGTACATAAATTAATTGGTCTTCATTATCAAACCTGTAAATGTAATGTAATGGTGTCTATGAAATGTAAATGTAATGGCGTAGGTATGCAACGAAATAGAAAAGATTAGAGCGCGAGCGTCGTCATTTAAGAATTCGCGGGTTTTATCTATACTAACTCCATAGCTCGAGTGACAATTTGATACAATGTGAAGTTATTCACACTTCGTAACAAAAAAACTAACACATCTAAAAAAAGCCTAATTATTTTGTAATTGACATTTCACTATAAATATAACATTAAAATGTCGAATCTGCTCGTGCCAATGTGGCTGCCAATATCGGCTGGCGAACTACCAAGTGCGGTGTACTTACCTACTCCGTTAAAAATAAACATCGGCAATTACTTTACAAGTGAAGTTTATCGAAATTAGTGTTAGTGAGGATGAGTTCAGTGCCCAACCGGCCCAACGTGAAGTTGGCCAAACTTTGGTACAAATATAGGACGGAACCGAAGGAGAAGACAGAAGAAAAAGTTGTAGAAGTCGAAGTTCCTCAAGAAAAGAAGGATTATGAAGCCTATCCTCCGATCAATTTCTCGTGGTTTATTGAGAACAAAGTCGCGGCTATGGGCTTCCCCCAAACAGTGGAAAACCTGAACTATCTCGCAGATGTAGGTGTCAACCACCTCGTCACGTTGTCACCAGAGAGAATCCCGCCAATTTTGGAGTGTGAGAAAAAGTTAAAATGGTCAGAGATAAGGATCAAAGAGTTCGGTGTTCCAACTTTAAAACAGATATTGAAGTTTATTGAGATTTGTGAACGCGCTGATATACGAGGAGAGGTCAGTATTTTGTTTATTTGGCTTTTCATGTGACAGAAAATGTACTTACCTACCTATTTACATAAAGCTTAGCTTTCAATAATAGTGACAGTTACAGCCACTAGACGGCGCTAGTAGCTTCACTGTTTACCTACCCAATGTTGTATGAAAATGAACCGTAAACAAAATTTGTTTGGAACTAGATGGTTCCAAAGTTTATGGAGCAATTGGTGCAAAATATGAATCACCGACATTGTAGGGAACAGTCCTGTCAGAGAACATTTGCGGAATTATTCGAGTTACCGCGGCCCGCAAAGGAACGCATAGAGCATTTCGAGGAACACAGGTGGGTTTTAGTCAATAATAGTCTGAGACTCCCTCCCTTCCGCTCTGCCTAGAACGGGAGGAGTCACTTGATGATTTCCGATTAAAAAAGGTCCTAAGTACATAAAATATTAGATTAATGTAAATAATTGACTACCCTAAACTGTATAGTTTATTTTCAACACTCCAGGTGGTCGGCGTCCATTGCAGACAGGGCCGGGGTCGCACTGGCACCTTACTGGCGTGCTACCTGGTGCACTTCCAGGACATGGCGCCCGAACGAGCTGTCCTTACTGTCAGAGTGAAACGACCAGGTAGGTAATATTAAATGACTAGCAATTTATGCTCTAGCTCATAATGGTTATTGACAGGCCGTCTCAGGGTGTTGACTAAAGGCCTGCTTGTAAAGGTGACACTTCACTTGGCGTATTTGGCCAAATATTCGCATTCCTTGGAGCATAAAAAACTAAGGCAAATATTTGCGCAAATACGCAAAGTGAAATGCCAGCATAAAACAACCAACAGGCCAGAATGGATAGTCAGTATCAAACGGATAAATAAATCAATATTCCATAAGAATTTGCATGAAATTATTGTGCCATGGGGATTTGTGCTTGTACCGTCAACCGCAAATTATTATTAGTAACTACCTACCTGTATACCTACAAAAAAAAATTTGAAAGTCTGTGGTTACTGTTGTGGTTTCTTCGTTTCTAGACACCGACTTCCAAAATTAAAGTTATTTATTTTGGAAGTCGGTTATATTTTTTGTAAGTTTTTTTATTTTTCTCTTCCACCCTCATAAAATTTCAACCAGCACATATCTGTTTTAACTGTTAATCTCCGAAGAATTTTGCAAATCCGTCTATAACACGTGTAACAGAATAAGTACTGAACAGCTGATTTTTTTTAGTGATTTCTGTGTTGGTCCCATAATAAAAGTTGTTCATAATGATGAGTACAATGACCCCTTAAAGAGGTATTGCGTTTATTCTGTTACACGTTGTATATGACGGAGGTATGCCCGAACATCCATGAAAAAACATCCTAATTGATAACCTCCTTCTTTTTGAAGTCGGTTAAAAATCGGCTTTCGATTTTGGAGGTCGAGAAATGCTTATTTTCGTAGCATGCGGTTGAACTCACTAACCCCATTAATTCTCACAAAGAAAGCACAGTATCTTAAGTTCATGGGAACTTAGTGATCTTAGTATTTCAACAGAGTAAATCAGTGTACAGTTCTCGTCAAATAACTTTGCCCCTCTGAAGTTGGCTACGAGTGGCTGCGTAGTAGTCAAAATTACGAACAAACTGCAACTGCGCATGCGCAATAGACATGGGGGCGGGGCGCGATTTTATGTCTCAGTCGCTCGTTTACGTTCGATGCATGCTTGCGTCCCGCTTGCTCCCGTCTACGTGACTGCACCTGAGCGATCTTTGCAAATGGCTAACTTCAGAGGGGCAAAGTTATTTGACGAGAACTGTAATAATTATGTTATGGTTTACAATAATCAGTATATAAATATTTTTCAGGTTCATGCGAAACCTACGAGCAAGAAAAGGCAGTGTGTCACTACCACGACTGCCTCCGAGGAACTATCGAGAAGCCGGACTACCGCCTAGCCGATGACAAGCTTTACTTCGATTTCTCCATGAAATACATGTATAACAACGACGAAATAACATTTCGTAAAAAGGAAAAAACAGAAAAAGAAGGTGACGCAACAGAAATCCAAGATGGCGACGATTGGGACCATAAAATTATCAAACTCGGCGACCCTAAAGAGAAACACGTAAAAATAAAACTTCCAAGGAAAAAAACAAATGCAATGGTGATCAATCATAAGATTTATTTTTAAAGTCAATTATTTACCATATTATTTAATTTTTTGGTTATTTTTCTTTGAATAAAACATAGTTTGTTAATTATTGTTTTATTATCAAAACTTCTTAGTTTTATATTACGAAGCATCATGGCAGTATATTAAAACATGAAATCATCAATGCAATGTGCAATATGTGTATTGTCATTAATTCAAGACACCATTTTAATTCAGGCGGCTGCACCTTTGATAACAAATAATTGAAACAAAAATAAATCATTAACTTCGCTCCAACATAACAAAATACAGACTTCCTCTATTTTCAAAATTTTAGCTTATTTAACAGAAAAAAAAATTATGCTTTTCTCTGTATATGGCAACCCAGGAGGCCGGGTTGTTGCCAAGGCCTAGGCACAACTGTCAAAATGACAGTTGTCCTGCCTCTTTTCACTTTGACGTTTACTCTTTGACCAACAGAGTGCGCCACTATGTTGTTAATCTGGGTCATGTCTTGAAAGTTCTCGTGGTTGACTGAACCGAATTGGAGGATTGCGTCGTATTCTTGTAAGCCCTGAAAAGTAAGGATTTTATATTAGTATTTACAATATTTATGTAAATGATGAATGGTAGAAATGCATGTGTAACCACTATTAAAAAGCATCGGTAACAGTAAATACAACGTGTAACAGAATAAACGCAATTCCTCGTAAGGGGTCATTATACTCATCATTAGTACCAACACTGAAATCGCGAAAAAAAAATCGACTGCCCCACACATTTATGTGCGCATAACTTGACACTATGTACTGAACAGTTGATATTTTTTATGAGTACAATGACCCCTTACGAGGTATTGCGTTTATTCTGTTACACGTTGTATAGAAGAGAAGTAATGGTTGTATTATTAGTAGGAAATACAGGATAGTAGTAAATACAGGTAGGATTAGACAGCCTAAATTTTAATCCAATTTATACTTACAGCTACATCTGCAGGTGATCCATCGCTAACATAACCAACTACAGCAAAGGCCTGCTCATGTTCAACCACACGAGAGATGGAGTCCCCACTGCTGGTCCCGTTTGTGAGCCCGTTGCTCGTTGTAGCGGCATTCACTGATGGCCCCTCACCATTTGATCCGAGGAGATCTCTGTGAACCTCTGCCAGACCCCGTTCAATTGATTTCATAAGACTTTTATGATCATTTTGGAGACCTGTAATTTTATTTTTGTAAATGAATATTAAATTGTTAAAACCATTATAAAACAATAATTGGAAGCACTGCATATTAAATAACTGCTTTTTTTGGCAGAATATATACCGTCCTGTTCTCGTAGTAAATTTGAAATGAACAAAAGGCACTTTAAAACCAAAGGAGCTGGAAAAAAAATCACCAAGTTTCTTTCGGTATTGGTGTGAGACAGTGGAAGTATCAATGGTGGGGAATATTACGAGGCCGGTCATTAGTTTTTAATCCAAATTAAGGTCGAGGTCATTTTCAATGTCAAGGTCACAAACAATTCAAAGTCAAAAGTATGCTAAACAACGTTCAAATATTCTTTTTATCAAACTCCAAGGTCGAAAATATCTGCAAGGGCAAAATCAAACATCTCATACACAAGGGAAAAAAATCATGCTTTTACTTCAAGTTCAAGGTCACAGACAAATCCCTAAATTTGAAAGAATCGACGGAGCCCCGCTGCGTGAAACTCCTTTTTCTGTCTACGGGGTTTAAAGTCACCTAACATGAATCCCTAGAGAAGAACTACATCACCTCGAAACTCATACAAGAATGCCACAACGCACTAGAACGCGTCACGATGACCACAACACTGTGACGCTGCAGTAGATAAAAGGACACAGCGGATCACTAGGAAATGACGCAGCCGATGAGCTTGCCAGAAGGGGATCTGGTGCAATGGTTGTTGGACCCGAACCCATAGTACCTATCACTCCCTTTCACCCCGCTGCGCACGTGGCTACAAGAACATACCCACACACAGGCAGAACGCTGGTGGGCCTTGGCACCAGGCTGTAAGCAGTCCAAGGAGGTTATGCCATCCCTAAACAGGAAACTTACCAGGCGTCTTCTGCAACTGGATAGGGGCAGCCTACAAATGGTGGCAGGGACCATCACCGGACACTGCTCACTGAACAAACACTTCCACACGATAGGTATAACAGACAGTCCTCTGTGCAGAGCCTGCATGGAGGAGGAGGAAACGGTATCGCACATGCTCCTGGAGTGCACAGGTGTTACCTAAATACGAAGGCAAACAATAGGGACACCTAATTCACTCACAGATATCCTGAACACAATGAGAGGACTGATCTGCTTCTGGAGAGAGGTTGGTTTGAATGACGGCCGACATGGCTCACGCACAATGGTCCACAGCAGGACTAAGTGCGGAAACCATACTCAATATTTAGATAGAACCTAACATGAATGTTATGACAACAGCTAAGGGCCACTCTAGATCCCGCCATCCCATTTGAACCTAACCTATCCGTGTCGGGTGCCTCAAGTTTTCTGTGCCCTAAGTTCAAGTTAGCAAGGCAAAGTCAATAAACAATATTGAACCAATTCATCAGTCTAGCTATTCAATTGAATGCCAGGATGTCACTTAAGCCGCTAATTAAACGGCGCCGTTCAATGAAAAGGCTAGGCCACTAATTAAGCGCGGATGACGTCCGAGTGTCCAGGCCCACGAAGTGCATAGACATGCGCATCTTGGGCCTGGACGACTCTGTCACGGAGAAGGAGGTGTTGGCCGCCGTCGTCGGGACGGGGGGGTGCTCTGCAGAGGAGGTGAAGGCGGGCACCATACGTCCTGACAACACGGGCATGCGAACCGGAGTGGTGAGCTGCCCCGTGTCGGCGGCCAAGAAAATCTCGGAGGGGTCTCCGCGCAGGTGAAACTGCTGAAGCCCAGACCTCTGAGGTGCTTCCGTTGCCAAGTTGGCAACCACGTCGGAGCACTCTGCACCTCGGAGGTGGACCGCAGTGACCACTGCTTCCGCTGTGGTCAGCCCGGTCACAGGGCCGGCTCGTGCAACGCCGCGCCGTGCTGCTTCGCATGTGCGGCAGCTGGCAACCCGGCCGATCACTGGGCTGGGGGCAAAGCCTGCGGTCCAACCGCCAGGGCCGGGACGAGGAGAAAACCCTCCTCCACCGTCGCCGCCGCCGCCGTCGCTTCCGCCGCAGCCGCCGCCACCATCGCCGCCGCTGCCACTGCTCGGGAGGGGGCTGAAATGGAGTGCCAGTAATGGCCCCATTTCGCCTCCTCCAGGCGAACGTTAGTCGCTGCGCCTTCCAGGAACTGACGCTCCTGAGCAAGGCGCAGTGACTGACGCCTGCGGACAGCGAGCAATGGGTAGCTCGCTGTCCGATCAGGTCAGGCTAGAGTCGACGGCGCGTTTCACTCCAAACGCGCCGGAAAGAGCAGTCAGCAACGGAGACGGGGCCCGCCAGGGCCAGAGCCTGCCAGGGTTGCGGAATATGTTAGAAAGAGTTACCGCGGCCCTGGATAGAAAGGCACTAGGAGGACAAAGGGTGGGTTTTAGTCAGTAAATGATGAACAAGGCCACTAATTAAGCAGCTGATTAAGCTAGTTTGCCGCGACACATACAATCATATTCCAGAAATTTCCATTTCTTTTACCACAATTTATTGATAAAAATATTTTGAATTTCAGTTTTTTCTCATTCATTTGATTATTTGGTTTTCATTTAAATATGCTACAGCAGCGATATTTAACACATTGAGTGCCTACTACGCAATATTACATAGCTTGTAATAATGGCAGAGGCTGACTATGTATTATTTTGTAGGTCTTGCCTTCTTCTATACCACAACATTTATTTTATCTAGGATGCTTAACTACGCAATATTGCGTATTCCCAATATTACGTACCCTGGCATCCTTCTATTAAATTGGTATCCCTAATGCCAACTACGAAATATTACATAGCAAGCCATTTGTATGGTGGCCACTGATTTTGATTCGACTGGTAACTTCGGCATTCAACATGTTAAGCAGATATTTAAAAATAAGATAAATGTATATATTTAAAGAAAAAACCATTTAAATATGTTTTCACATAATCTGAACGTAAAACGAAACAATCTAGGAATTTTTAAAGTTACCTGTGACAAAGTATGTCAATTTTAGGTAAATAGGTTGCTTTTTTCCCAAAAACTGTGAGGTTGCTCACTAAGAAAATTTGTGGTACAGTTTTAAAAGAGTTATTTATATTTTCCCAATTTAAAGTTGAACCCTTATTACCACTAAGGAAGAGAACCATTCAAATCGAAGATGCAAGATGACCCTCTGACCAAAACTGCTTAGTCATTCCATGAGCTGGATCTATTTTTGTGGCGATTACGAAAACTAAGATGAAGTACTCACAAATTATTCGATGCCTTGCATGTCGAACCTTGTAAACATCTATATCATTCCGAGGAAAACCTTCAGCGTCGCCCAAAGGGTCATCCATACCAACATTGTTAGTCTCCAATACAGCGGTTTGTTCTCGAATTTCACTCTCAATTCTGTCTTTATCTTGAATTAATTTCATCACCCGATCCCTGGCGGGTCCGTCCATGTTGATTCCTACCATTACCTGTTTTTAATTAGAGTTTTTAGTTAATTTCAGTGTTTATTTTTTTTCTGAATCACAAAAGTTTACAAAACAGATTTTCAGTAATATTTGACGTTTCACGTTGACAGACAATGTTGACATTATCACTGACAGCAGTGCAGTGACAGCAATGTATAATGTTGCCATACCATTTACGGCTCCAATAACGGACAATGGGGTAACCGTTACAAACAAGTTATATATCGGCTATTTGTTTTTTGCGCTCTGTAATGATAATGATTGTATTTCTATTGCCGTTATATCAATAAATAATCAAAATAAAAACAAGGATATTTGCGTATTTTTTGCTCTATAGTAAAATACAATGTATAACGTATAATAGCAGACACAACAGTAAAACAATGGCGCATCGACTCCATGAGTCGACGTTACGGCTAAGGCACCTCGCGCACTAGACGAACACGACCAGTCGTGGTCGTGGTCGCAACCTTGGTCGCAAAAGCCATGGTTGGGCTGCGGCCAAGTTTGCGGCCACTACCACGACTGGTCTTAAAGCGGCTGCTTTACGACCAGTCGTGTGCCATTTGTCGAGCTGCTGCAGTTGTTGTTCTGAGCTCGAACAGTATGGACATAGAAATTGTGTGCCTGTACTTGATGTAGAAAAGACGTAATAGGAAGAGACGTTATTTGATATATCGGCGCTGTCCTACGCTACGTAAGACGCTGCGAATGGTTGGCCGCGGCCGGACCGCATTCGCGGTCGCAGATCTAGTGCGCGAGCGCTCACAGCAAACTATACGTAATTTGGTCGCAACGACCAGTCGTGCCGGACCGGTGTGCGGCCAGTTGGCCGTTGCGGCCAAGTGCGCGACGTTCATATGGTTTCTTTAGTTAATCTGGTAAATGCGACCACTGGTCGTGGTCGTGGCCATCTAGTGCGTGAGGTGCCTAAGAGGCTAATGATCATCATCATTGGCCTAACCTTTTTCCAACTTTATTGGTCCAACTTAATTTGGTCGGGTTATACGCGGAGATTTGTATAGAAAAGTAATGAAAGCTGATTTCTCTTAAAATACAACACTTAGGAATGTGAAATTTTGGTCACTATGACTTCTTTAGGAGTACTAATTTTTGTATAAATTTGGGGAGAAATTACAGTTTTTAATAAGTAAATCTTGAAATGAAAATTTAACACCGTGACTACCGCCACCCCACCAATGTCATGGTATATCTCGTAATCTACTGGAGTACAGTTTTCGTCAAATAACTTTACCGTTCTGAAGTTAGCCATTTGCAAAAATCGCGCAGGTGCAGTCACGTACACGGGAGCAAGCGGGACGCAAGGATGCATCGAACGTAAACGTAAGAATGAGACATAAAATCGCGCCCCGCCCCCATGTCTCTTACGCATGCGCAGTTGCAGTGTGTTCGTAATTTTGACTACTACGCAGCCACTCGACACAACTTCAGAGCGGCAAAGCTATTTGACGAGATCTGTACTAGTTTTGAATTTTGGGTACTAATTCTATCTAGCAGGGTACTAATTTTCTATGTATGTTTGAGGAAATCGACAAGCTCCTGAAACATGGAATCGACATTCAAAGTCGTGGTCCTGCTGAACGCCCGCACGAAAGTTATCATCGTTGATTCCTCGGTAAATACAAATGTTTCAGTTCTGTTTTTTTTACGAAATGAACCACATTTAAGGGTACTAATTATTTGTATCTTAGAATAGCTTTAGCATGCCCCCTTTCTCTGCGCTCATGGTGGTCCTAATGAAAGGAGCGTGACTACCGCAGGACCACCTAACCATCAAAGTAGTTTTTCTCGAAAACTACTAAGGTACCAATTTTGTTGTTCGAGTACCAATTGAGTACTAATTATTTGCAAAATATATATATGGAAGCAATTAGAGTTCCTGGTCCTGCGGTAGTTACGCTCATTGCCGTTTCCGTTGACCCAGAATTATGAAATTTCGCAAGAAACAAGGTCTCTTATACATAGCTGTGGGACTGACACTGGGACAGCCACTGGCCACCATCAGGGATTTTAATTTTGACACAAAAAAAATTATCGCTAATTAGTTTGAGATATAAATGTGAGGTCGGCCACATAAACATGCTTATAACTTATGAACCAGCGACGAACATGTTTCTGATATTTGGCAACTGATTCTGACTAATTACCGACAAAACTTGGGAGAAAACAATCTTCGCTAGGTGCCTTATTTAGAGATTCAAATTGAGCCAAGCTGGGGAGATGCTTCACAGATCGGCCACCTTATAAACCCTTATAACTTTTAAACCAGTGACCAACAAATTCTAATATTTGGTGTTATCAAAAATAAAATCCCTGATAGTGGCCATGCCCGTGTCAGTCACACTCCATTGCTTCATATTTTTGAAAAAGTCGTCTGCTCAACTTCTCATCAACTTATATAGCAAAATGAATGTAGGTAAATTGTCTATCTACGGTACAATATTTTGCAAAACAAGTTTAATAGGGATTTTTCAGGTAGTTTTGTATTAGACTTGTAAAGTAGGTTTTTACGCGGTTTCTTCGCGCTGAGAAGAGGGAACTATGAACTTATGTCCTTTGAACTTGTTGTCCGCCTCTAAGACGACTCACTGATCCTTATTTGTGCTAAATAATGAGTATCGTGTAGATATTGTCGCATGAAATAAAACAACAAAATAATTGTTACTTTTCATTTATTTGATAGGTATTTTGTTATGAGATTTTAAACGGATGTAATGCAAAGATATCCTTTTATATAAAAAATATCATAAGCCTTTTAGTAGATTTGCCATGATTTTACATAACAAATATAACAATGATTTAAATAAAAATGACCAGATTAATAATTTTTCGTAATAATAATAATTAAGCTTAATAACAGGGACAGATTTATATTAAAAACTTACAAATAAATGGTGAGCGATGGTTAACATTTTGAAAGAGGTTACATTTTAAAGCAATTATTTCAATAAATATCAAAATATTCTTAGCGCTTTAATAAACAATGTCTTTTACGACAGTGTACTTGATGTACTTATAAATATATCGGTCATCATGATTAGATTTTAGATTTTTATAAAAACGAAAATCACCTTCAACTCTGGCGAAAGTCGAGAGTGACTTTCCATTTTTGGTCACACGAAATAACTGTTTCTTTTTCTCGAGAAGAGATTGTGCAGTTGTGATAAACATATAAATTATATACAGAAGTGTATAAAACAGAAGAATGATTAAATCAAAAATCACGTCTAATGACAAATTAGACTTAAAAATATAAAGGGAAACACATAATTGTGCATTACAAAAGAAAAAGTATTCTATTATCACCTTAACAGATTGCAGGCGACAACTTTGAAACAATCAATCTGAACGAATATCTGGCGAAATACACGCAAGAGTGCGATCGTTCGAAAGGGGTGGCCAACAATCACCTATCTTCATTAATCCGTTAAACCAAATGGTCCCTAAAGAAAACAATATTAAAATCGTCATCACACTTTACCAGTCTCTGTATAGAGACAATAATACGCATTTTTACATACAAAAAACATAGGTACACTAACAATTATGGCAACGTTGACAATAAATAAGAAAAAGTATTTTTATTCACATCGACTAATGAACAAACATGTCCTGTAAATCTTGACAGCACAAATAAATAAAACAAGTAATTACGAAGTGCAAAAACTGGCGCGGATTTTAGAAAAAAATACAAGGCAACAAGTGCAGACTTTAAGTTTTACTAATACCATTATCTATAAATTGTTCTCACTTAAATTAAAAGCCATATTGGCGTATTTTTTTATTAAGCTTGGCTTAATTCGCGCGTTGGTTAATTTTATGTTAGTTATTAAATGTTATGTCAGCACTTGCCTAGACATGCGAGCCGCTCTGTCGTGGTAAAAAATTTAAAGGTGGGGTATATAATAATTTTGGCAATTGATTAAACATGATTTTAAATTGTATAGCATAACGTCAGAGCGACTTGCATAGCGTAGTTGTTGTCCCCAACTTCATAATTCTGATGTGTTCAGAAGCATGAAGTGTTTGGGTTGGCGTTAAATTAATCGTCTAAAGTCGGAATGGTTCGCGTTTCTCCGTGGTTCGAGAGGATGCCGGAGTGCCGCGTCGTGATGCGGGCGTGGTCGGCGTGCCCGTGTCGGACGCATCTGAAGGCTTCCTTAACAGCCTCGTCACTGCGGTCTGTTGACCTGACCGCACTGGCGTTGTGCTCCCCGACGGTGTCCTTTGCCTGTCGTAAAATAAAATAAATTAATAACATTCCTGCTTAAAACCCGTAACATGCAAAGCACCAGTCAACACTAAGTAACAGAAAAAAAACAAAACATAAACCCATTTTTTACCGCCAATTGTTCTACATTCAAGAAATACCTATACAATTTTGACTACAAAGAAAAAAAACAAAGGAAAAAGCACACTACATAATTTTAGTAGTTACCTATTCGTGTTACTGTTAGTATGGTGATCCTTTAGTACTGGGATGCGACTTCTGCCGGGGGTTTGTCCTTCAGTAGAGGCAAACGACCCACTCCTATGTTGATGTTAGCGAGCACACAGACAGACATATAGAAAATTAGTCAGGACAACAGAAAAGGAAATTTGTTAGATTGTCACTGCACATGTATT
Organism: Melanchra persicariae; assembly: GCA_947386135.1. Taxonomy (NCBI): domain Eukaryota; kingdom Metazoa; phylum Arthropoda; class Insecta; order Lepidoptera; family Noctuidae; genus Melanchra; species Melanchra persicariae. The sequence continues at coordinate 14,509,924 of OX376645.1, read as the reverse complement.
TAGACCAAAGCCTTGTAATTTTTAAAAACTTTCCAAGAATTATATTTTGAAGTAGAAATTCATGTGCAGATACAAAAATAGAAACAGATCATAAGACACAACATAAATATACCATTATTACATATCAATAAAGAAAGGTGTTAAAATATTACAATAAATTGAAACAAAACAAACTTCTTCAAGTTTGATCTTCGGGATATTTTTACTGAATATTTTTGACAATATTATAACTTTATGTTCATCATATTGCAATATTTATGTTATTCGGACAAGACAATATAAAGGTGAATTACACAACGTGCAGGTTTATGTCATGTACAGAGAAGCATGTCAAAAGAATGGTGGGATGGTGCGATAAAGATTCCAAAATAGTCAAAAACAACTTCGACTTAATCGGTCACTTCCATGTTGTGTGGTGCAAAGCTATCATTAGCCGTTAGTGCTTTAGGCGATGTTAGTATTATTGTATGCAGTGATATTATCAACAGATGACGTGTTCATAGTGCGATAAACAATCTGAGATGAGCGGATCCATAATTCGACAAGCAGATGATCTGACAGATGAAATGAAATTTCATGGCGATGACATGTAGATACGTATGAAAACAAATTCCAAAATTCAAAGAGCATCAATCAAAAATAATCGGGCAAAAACCGAAGCTAGCATTCTACAAGCTTGTACCCTTTGACGTCGCGCTGGGTCGGCTTTGACGCTTCGCCGCTCGACTCGCTTATATTACTCTCATATTCATTGTCACTCGTCATTCCCGATATGCTGAACAGTGAGGAGTCGTCTTCGGGACTTCTCTGCTCTGATTTCCTCGAGGGGCCTTGGGAAGTGGGACTGGGTTCTTGGGAAGTTTCTCTCGAGTGCGATTTTCTAGATATTTTCAATCGCCTCTCAACGGACGGGGATCGGTGTGAGCGGTTCCCAACGTAAACTGGAATTTTAGTGGAACCTTGTGTTTGGAATGCTGGATGAGTATGGGATAAGGATTTAGGATGTTCGGACGCCATTGAAGATGGCTGGGAATGTGTCGAGCTGTTTTATTTTGTTTTCCATTTTGCATGCGGGAAGGAAAAAAATAGAATCATTTAGTTTAACGCTCTTGATAATTCTGTCGTTTTTGTTAGTAAAACCACACTGTGTAAAGCTGCTTAGCTGGCTACTGGTAACATGCCTTTGGACTTCTTCGATACCAAACCTTGAATGATTTTTTCCACCACCCTTTTTTACATAATTTTACATACATAATACGATATCATAGGACATAACAAAAGACAATATCGTGATCTGGCCCAATACAGGTGCACCCAAACATGACTAGACGTAACCTTGACGTCGCTACCTATAAACCCTCAAGAAGCTTAACGTGCTCAAAACTCGTGTATCTTTGACAACCTTTTTTCGGACACAATCTCATCTGTTAAAGACTGTTGAGATTTTAATACCCTTAAAATGATAATTTAATACAAGACTTGAATTTCATTTTAGTAGAAAACATGATCATGTTAGGTTTTCGAAGAAATTGCATCCGAAAAATCCACGAAGATACACGTTGGACAAACATGTCAAGGGCGAACTCTGAGTGTGTACCTCACTAACGCCGGCACCGGTGACAATGTCGGAATACTGGATGTCCGGTACATCCCGCCGGTAGTATACCTGTCCGTGCGTATCAGTACACCGGTTATTTTAGTTTTGCTACATATTGGTGGAGAAATGAATGATTTTAAAAGGACAAGTAATAAAAATATCTTCTTGACGAACTTTTTGTCACGGCTGCCAATCTCAGCGAGGATTAGCAGGGGAGTGAGGTGTAGGTAGTAGGTGTACTCGCACCCTCAATCACATAGAACGACGGGAAGATAATTTGACACTATAAATTGGGGAATTGCTATATTAGTACTTCTATTGACTGATAAGATATTTTTTACCTAAATAGACAAAAAAGGTGGGACTGAAGAGAATCATTCATTTCTCTGATAAGACACATTGAATGTAGATAGATCGTCATGTTCATGATTCTGAAACCATTCCATGTACCGTTTGTATTAAAAAGCGGTTCTTGAAAGAGACAAACTTCAACCTTATCTACATTCACCAAAAATATTTATAAAAGTTTTTTGAAGTAACGTACCTGCCGCTGGCCGGAGTCAAGAAGCCGGTTGGCGTACGCGGCCGTGATCCTCCGTTAGGAGTGGTAACACCGAGCTTGCTAGCGTTAGCGGCCGCACGTGCTATCGATGTCTTTGTGTTCGTCACTCTTCGCATCGGGATGCGAGATGGTGTCGATACGTCATCTAAAGAATGGGTGAAGAGATAATTTTTATTTTGAGCAATAGATGAAGCGAAAGTTAAGTAATAGTTAAGAGACGATCTAGATGCCCACGGCAAAGTCTGGGTCGAGGTGGCTCGTAAAAGAATACTTGGAAGGTGCTACGCTGTACATTGACCCTAACTAACTCGTCCTACTTACTGTGAAACGTTGCTGTTTATTTAATCCAACATTAATTGTACATAATTACCTATTTTCAGTAGCAATAAAACCTTTATACGAATCGGTTGCCTACTCATTCAACATAACTTAACATTCAACATAACATCCCGATACACAACATCAACATAACATTTTCAATGTGGGGAGTTACGCCCCAACAGAAGGGTTTGGGGGGAAGGATTTGCCTAGCAGACTAAGTAAGCCAGAAACTTATTGAACCGCATATTTTTATGTGTAGTTTGTACTGACCTGTACTATCTAGAGAGAGATTAGATCCGTGCCTCGATGGTGGCTTGGATCCGGCCCTTGAGCCTGGCCTTGAGCCTGGTCGAGATCCTCCAGGTGTTAACGTTGACCTGATAAAAATGTGTAAAAAATATAGTCGGCAAATTATCTCGTCGAATAAATTTATTTTACATATAAATCCTTTTTTTAGTAGAAGTTTCAAATTATGTTTCTTTTTTCTATCAACTCACCTAGGCACGCTGGGTTTCTTGTACCTCGCTCCAAGTCCACTTGCCGCTTCATTGTCGCTCAAAGAGTCAGGTGTACCAGCACTCAGCGAAGACCTTGACGCCCTGCCTGCCACTCCTCCCGCGGACATCGGAACGGAACGAGCTGTGCGTTCCCTTACCTATCATGAAAAATCTATTGTTAATCTGCACTACACACATAATCGAATCCGAATAAGCATCAAACGTAGTTTAAGCTACTTCAAAATCTTTCGTGTTTATGTTCATCGAAAAGTGATTATTCAAATCAAAGCAAATATGATATTCAAATCGATACACAGTTTACTATAATCATGCTACTCTAGCGGACTTGACGGTGACTACATTACGTACATATACGATGGGACTAACACAATGAACAAATATAACATAAAACCTCAAAAATGATTCGAGAGTGCAATCAACCGCGCCACTTTCACACTGCCTACATAGCATTACCCAATGATATCCTGGAGAGGGCTGGTAGCCGTGGTGGTGGCTATAGTGATGCGGGCCCGGCGTCGTGGAACCTTGAGATCTTGAGTGGCCGTATATGAACGCCTGCTTAGTGCCATGTGTTGAACCGACGTGCAGGGGATACGAACACGGAAGCTCCTCCCGCTGCCGTAGAGCCTCAAATATAGGCCTCAGCTGCTCCATAAACTCTTCAGCTAAACGCACCAATACAAAACCGGGAGGCTTATTAAGGAAAGAACCGTAAAAAACGAAACAACTCGTTTTTGTCTTCATAGTGCCAATCGTTTTTTTCCGGAACGCGTTTGTTTATGACGAATTTTCACGTTGTTACTATTAGTCCACACGTTTAGTCGAACGCGAGTGAATTTTACTGATGCGGGTATGATTGGGGACGAGCGGGATGGGTGAACGAAAATACATTACCAAAACATCCATAGGCGTAGACGTGCCACCTCTCCAATGCAGTGGATCCAATGAAATACACTAACAAACAACACCAAAACACTACACGAGCCTGTGCGTCAATGCATAGCTGAACACTAATGCAGTACGACCAATCTCTACGAGCTCAACACATGCTGCACTCACGACACTGCACCTTGCAAATGGATGTACACAATCCATGTGCAAAGTTCAATCAGAAAAACAAAGCGAAAAAGTTGATTCCCAAACCGATTGCTCCCCCTCCAACAACTACTGTGCGCTTTTTACTTGTGCGAAATTAAAACTAAGTTCTATCCTGTAGGAGAGAAGACGTATTTAAGTATAGCGGTTTGAGTACTTACCTTTGTAATAGGTCCAGTGGACGGTGGCGTGTTTGTGTTAGAGCGGGGCGTACGTGGCCTAAACGCTGCCATGCTCTGTGATACTCCATCGGCCAGAATGAATTGTTCTCGCAGTTCGATGTTGGTGCGTCCCTTGGCTGCATGCGGGCGGCGTCCGGTGCGCAGGATCACAAACGGAACAGGATAGGACAGGGCCAAAGAAACCGTTCGGTAAAAGGATAGGCAGAAAAATAACACCGAAAAGTGTTAAAAAAAACGGGACAGCGTGCATAGGTAGTGAGGAAAAGAAAAAAAAAACAACAAACAAATCAGAACATGTCAACATAAATAAACATAACAGTAGTAAAAAAACGGGGGAGGATTTTTAATTTTGTGCAGTTAGGATAGGAATAGTAAAATACGATTAGTATATTCTCTCACCAAATATTATGCAATTGTATAAATCAAGAGCAAGATTGTTAACGATAGGTAAATAAATATTTACATGTGAAAAGTTTTTATGAAATTAAAAATAATTACATTACAATATTATGTGCAAGAAACGTCATTAAATATTTACATCGTGACGAAAAATTAATATTTAGAGAATACTGTATCTTGCGCTTGAATTATAAACAATTAGTATCTACCAAATAAAATAAATTCCATAATAAAAATACTTAATGCAAATAAAGAACCATTTTCATGCCATTACGTATATTAAGCAATTTTTATTATTTTGTCACCACATATAACCACTACAATATATTATTTCATATTAATAATAAATTATAAACACCCAAACTACAGTAGCATTCTACACATTTGATGGAATAAAAGCTGTATCACAATAAAAGCACCAAACGTGTAAAATGTATTTATAGAGCCAAATAATTCTACAACGTTGCAAAAGTAAAATCTAAAGCCACACCAACTAGACGGACTTGCGATGGAACCATAATTATTTTACAATTTTAGTGTAAATAAAAAGCCAATAAGTGTAAAAAAAAGAATTTAGAAAGGTTCCAAAGCATGTCTTATCTCTTACCGAGCGGGCAACAAGCTTCATGCTGCTCCGGCTTGCTCGGATCAGGCAGCGGTAGCACTAATGATACTACTTATGTAAAGGGATTCCATAGGGATTTAAAACAAAATAAAAAAAAGTAAAAGAAAATAACGAATTTTTATAAGGGACCACGGGAGGTGGATTGGGCAAAGCGAATACGAATTAGTAAATTAGTAGCAACATCAAAATTGTATGTGGACATATTTATGCTTACTTTAGCAATAACAACATGTTTGCTGATACTAGCTCTTTGTTGGTAAATGCTTCACAATGAGAGTAAAGTGATTGCAGTGTAAGGTTTCATATGTTTTAAATTAATTCTTTTCCGCATTGATTAAAGGCAACTCATATCTAGTTTTATGTTTTTTTTTTATTTAACGTCAAGTGATATAACGTTTAAAATCGTTAGTGTTATTTTATATCAGTTTTTTAGTTAACCGTTTAGACCGTTATCGTTATTAGCGCTACGTTTTTCGCTGGCAACATCAATACTGCGCATGTCAAATACATCGCGTCGAAAAAGAAAACAAGAACAATGGAATTCACCACCGGTCGATTTTAGCTCGCGTTGACTCAGATTTTAAATGTGATCCGTGTATTAAACGTCTGAAACATGACGGGGACTATAATTGAAAACTTAAGTGGGCGCAAACTCGCCATTTTAGTAAGTTTACTTTTGTTATGTCAGCTAACATGTTTCTTGATCGGTGGGCTGGTCGCACCCATGCCTGCAAACGCTCAAAATATACTTGCTACCGTGTGCCGAGATACTTCTATAGTGAAAAATGACACGACGAAGTGGTATTACAACCGTGGGAAGGGTTCCTGCAAGACCGTCGACCTTGGAGAAACGCATCACGATTTGTCGGAGATGGACATAGTTTTCGCTTTTCAAATGCCGACTCCGCGAGAGAGCAAGGTTCTAGACTATTCGCGATGGCAACAAAACTTGATCGGAGTGCTGCAAGTGGATATAAAATACCACGCGCAGGTCGAGGTGCGGCCACGCAGTACAATAACAATCGACGCGCGTCTGGCGTATCGAAATAAAGGCGATCCCGAGGATGAATGGAAGCTGTACACTCAATCCATCGAAAAGCGTCATCTAGACTGTGATATTGATGTAAAAAGTGAAGAATATCTGTACAACTGTTCAGCAATTCCATTGTTTGAACTTGGCTCTTTGTTCCATGACTACTATTTACTCAATGTAAGGCTACCGGTTGACACACCAAAAATGAACTCTCATATAGGGCATATACAGGACATGTGGTTGACTGTCATCAACCAGAATGGAGGTTTTACTAAAGTTTGGTTGTCTCTGAAAACTGTATTTTTCCCTTGCATTATTGGTATACTTGTTTGGTTTTGGCGCCGCATACACATGCTTCAGCGGAAGCCTGTGTTACTGGAAAAGATGCTTTTGAGTTTAGGTTTAGCTCTTTGCCTTTTGAATATGCCGATTGAATACCTGACCTTGCATTTTGACTTACCCTTTATGTTATTACTGGGAGATATTCGTCAAGGGCTATTTTATGCTACCTTATTTTCATTCTGGCTCGTTTTTGCTGGTGAGCACATGTTGATTCAAGAAGCTCAGAGCACTGTGAAGCAGTACTGGAGGCATTTGAGTGCTGTTGCCATGGGATGTATCTCCCTATTTATATTTGATATGTGTGAGAGAGGTGTACAACTCCGCAACCCGTTCTACTCTATATGGGTGACTGATATTGGCACTAATTTGGCTTTGACTTTCATTATACTGGCTGGGATATCAACTGGGGTCTATTTCCTGTTCTTATGCTACATGATCTGGCAAGTTTTCATCAATATCTCTCACAAAAGGCAGTCCCTACCTACTATGTGCTCTGTCCGTCGCCTGCACTATGAGGGTATCATCTATCGCTTCAAGTTTCTGATGTTGGCTACCCTCCTCTGTGCCGCATTGACTGTGATTGGTTTCATTCTTGGACAAGTTGCTGAAGGCCAGTGGAAGTGGGATGAAAACATTGAGCTTGAATACACTTCAGCATTCTTCACTGGAGTGTATGGAATGTGGAATATCTACATCTTTGCATTGTTGGTCTTATATGCCCCAAGTCACAAACGTTGGCCAGCAGTGGAGAACACTTCTGACACACAGAATCTGAGCGAGGAGATGGAATTCAGCCCTCTTCCTAGCGAGAGGGCTAGTAGTGAGATTTCGTCTCTTACATCCTTCATTAGAAAGACCACTATTGATTAATCGTGCCAATTTCGTATTTCAATTAACGTGTCGTAGTTTTTAAGTAATGTTTGCTCTTCCATCTTTTTGATGAATTTTAGATTCCATTCATTGGAAATAAAACTCGAAAAGTCTTGCCTTTATATGGATTTTGGCCCAAATGTTTGCCCCAATATGAGATTAGATCAGGCGCAAGACGTGATTACGTAAGAAACTCGCTTCTAGAATACAACTTTACGATAATTATGGTCTTAAATCGTCATATTAGTCTGTCTGGCGGTCGTATATCGGCGTTCAGGCTTACCGTAGGCGTTTATTAGGAGTGGGATGAGAGAATCTCTCAGTATAGGCATTATAGTCTCACGTATCGACAGAGCTATTTGTCTCGCCGAACAAATTTTTGTACTCGTATGTTTAACCGGAAATGTAATCCATATTTATTTAGTCTTATCGCAAGTGTGTAGGCTTGACTTAGCTAAGCAGTAACCATTAGATTTAAGTAATATTTCCGAGACTTAACTTTGTTCTAACTGATTTTTTATTTGTAAGGTGTATTTGTCCAGTTTTTCTTTTATAAAATTTATTTGAACTGAATTATGATTAGTTTTCTTATACATTCTTCGAATTAATTGTGAAATCAATGTTTTGTAATGTTTTCTAACTTAAGTTGTCTCAGAATCAACTTTAGGCAACTTAGATTGTATCGAGTCATTCTAAAAATATTTTTTAGACTATAAAGCAGGTAGTTTGACCTTGATATTTCCAGTTTTACTGAGCTTCCAAAAAGTATTTTTTAGTGTGTAACCTGTATTCTGTGATTTTTATTTTGCATTTCTAAACAGTATTGCTAGTTTAAATTAGTTCTTTAACGATATTGCCAGCTACTTAATAATTTATGAAAATAATGTAAGACAAGTTTGAATGTGAAATTAATTTTTGTAATCTGTAGTTAATATTTGTACCCGTAATAAAATTGTATTAAAAATGTGTTATTTTGTTATTTTAAAACACTATTGAACAAATATTTCCTTGAAAATCTGAATGTATAGAGTAAAAATCGTTTTCAGTGCCTTTTAACATCAAAGGATTATTTTACGAACTTTAAAACGGCCTTTTTCTTACTAATATTAAGAGAAAAGACGACAGTAGAGAGATTTTTACTATGGACTCAGTTGGAGTTCAAAGACACGAAGTACATAAAAGTTATCTTTACCCCATAAATAAAGACTTAAAAAAAATACTTGTCCATAAAGTTAGGGACGTTCACATATTAGTCAATATATCCCTTATTAGGGGGTTAACACATTATCTATACGAAGTACCGAGACGTTTGATTGACACTTTGAATATCACCATACATACCTAATACATATGAAAAACATTCCGAATAGAAGGCACTGACTACCACAAATAAGAAAATTCAGTTATTTTTTATTTCCATGACGTAAGAGATACAGTTTAAAAAAAATACGCCATTTTGTTTTTTCGTGGCGCAAAAACAGTGCCTAGTTATCGGAACAACTTTTACAGCGCTTTCGTTGTGAAAGCGTTGTAGAAGTTGCAAATCATTAGTTCTTTATGAAGCCAGAAATTATTGATCGTTAAAAAGTTACGATTTCAATATTATACGGGGTATGTGTAAAGAGAATCTAAATTGGCTTCATAAGTAGAAAATGGAATGTGGTGGCATAATTTTTATTAAATAATTATCTTTTAAATACCTATGTAACAGTACCAACTAAACTTACTTTTCAGATTTAAATTCGTAATTTTACCCATCCACATTACATTTTCGATACTAATCCATCCATATTTCAGTAGGTAGTAAGTACCGGGTAAAGTCGGGTTACTTTGGCCCTTGAGGGTAACTTTGGCAATAACTCGTTAACCAATTGGAATACAGCACACTATGTTTACTGTAATCTTATTGGTTAAAACTTGGGGCCAAAGTTGTACTCCAGAGCTAAAGAAACCCGACTTTACGGTACTTAAAACATCATTTTTGTAGACAAGGACAAACATATAAGTACTTAGTTAATTTTTAATAAATAAAATGATGTTTTATCCAGACGAGTTTACTCTTTGATAGCAAGTAGGTACTGAAAACAATATTGCTCTTTTGAATTTTGTAGGATCTTGCTAATTAAAATTGTTGACAACATAAAATCATAGAGAAAACTCCTCTGAGAAATTCTACGATCCTACTGCAGTTTAATATAAACATACTGAGCAGAGAAATACATTCGAGTTTTGTTAATTTGTTTACATTCTAGACCACTTTAATATTGGTCCTTGGATACAGAACGAAACAACATTGCAGTAAGATCGAAAATATTATAAGGAATTCAGATTACCGTGGGAAAGATACTAAGAATTTAAACAAACCGAGTTAGTTTGATGTTAAATTATTTTATGTACCTACTAATGATGTCGAAAAAACAGAAAAGGAACAAAAATATAGTGTTACCCATTAAAAGTAATGAACTAATGACACCCCAGTTATTCTTATTTCCAAAATGAATTTGATGATATGACAATCCAACAAGTTTCCGTTAAAACTCATGAAGCGTTTCAAATCAGTTACCCTAGTAAATGTCAGTAACATAAAATTATATTTCCCACGGTAATCTGACAAATAATTTAAACCCATGAACACAATATTCCACTCTCGTCACACTTTCACACATTCCCTTCAAGAGACGTAAATAATTGAAAGTGCCCAAAAGTGTCATATTGTGTACAAGAAGCCTAACATGCACTACTTTGACAAGAGAAGTGTCACGCACTGTTGGAAAAGGTATCATTAAAATTTTACGGCATTTGCTCTATGGCCGCGTTTTCTCTTGGAAGCAACTCGCTTGCAAGTTTAATTACATTGCGGGGCACGACTGAGTGATCGATCACGTTATACCTCAGTAGCCCGCAATGTAGGTAATGCAACTTGCATGCGACCTGTGGCCTTAGTGTGAGTTTTTTAACGTTCTCGATCGCGTTAGCGTTAATGTCAATTTGTATTGAGACTGAATAAGCGCCGTCTGGTGACACTCACGGACAACCTGTTTTTTTCTATACAATTTGACATTAGCGAACGTTTACGTTAACGCAATCGAGTACGTTAAAAAACTCACACTAAGCCCTCTGGTTGCAGGTGGAATTGAGGCCGAAGATTTTCTTAATGTAGGTAATATTAGCGTTATTTTAATTCTGCCTCTGTCTAATTCAAACAATAGACAAAGAATTAATTGTATTTAGTTCATCATCCTTTACAGGAAAGTTCTACACCTATCTTGCCAAAGTAACCCATGAAAAGCTCATAGGAGTATCCTATCAGCCCACACCCCTTAGAACAAGGTTGTACATACCTCTGCAAGGGTCGTTCTTGACCAGGAACTCGTCGAGGGCCACCCAGCCGCCTCCGACCCTCACCATCACGGTGGATCGGAGGATACGGACCAGGCGCAGCTTTTGTGAGTCGCCGAACTGTTGGGGAAGACATTTCTGGGCTAGTCGATGTTCTAGTAAGGCTAGTATTAAATTTAGGGCCATCAAAGCCATCAAAGTTTGAGTTGCCCTAAGCCTATTCTGATATTTAGTTTCATTTTTGAAAGTCTATTAATATAATTTAGCTATCGTAGATATTATGTCTGTGTAGGTCTTTCATAGATATCGTAAATAGAGCTGCTCTCGTATACAATATTACAGACGATACTTCAGTCCCCCTTCTCTCGTCCAACTTTATTTATTTAAGTATAACAACTCTATGAACTAGTAAAAAGCACTGTCTAAAGGCGGACTTAAATCATGAAACCTGAAACTCTTGTAACAGATTACATAAAAAAAATATATTAAGTGGGTTACATCTATTATATAATTACAGCTCTTTTTCATCACTAAAAAGAAGGCGACTTGTAAAAATTGAGTCCTTACCCATGCAGCTTCTATAACCACAATTATGTAAAGTAAGATACTGCTTCAAAAGTACTCACCCTGTATTTGCCCTCTCCAACCTGGAACACCCTGAACTTCTGTCGACAGGTGCACAGCATGACGAGGCGCTTCACTTCATCGTGGATCTTGTCCGCGTCCGTCGGAGGCCCGCGGTTGCGTTCGACCTGAGGACGAAGTGTAGGGTTAGAAGAGTTCTCCTAGGATCGGTTCGAAAGAGTTCCTGGAATGCAAAGGGCGTTCGCAGGAACACTGTGGGTTTTAGTTAATAAACAGTAGTCTCGCCCAATGATATCCATCTACAAAAAGGGTTAGAAGAGTTTTTTAGACGAAAGATTTTGCTGGTGGTTCGAGAAAGAAGATTTGTCTCTGGCAGCGACCCAGAGACAAATCTTCTTTCTTGCAGCGGATAATTATGTTGGATAGGACCCACTACGTAGGTAATGTGTTCAGAATACATGCAAAATCTGAAGTGTACAAAAAAATGGCTAACTTGGCAAAAATACTAAACAGTTGATTATTTTCCGTGATTTTAGGGTTGGTCCCATGGTAAAAATAGTAGGTACCGACGCATAATTACTCGTTTTGAGTATTTGCGTTCATTGTATTTCGCCTTGTACTTATTTTAATATGGTTAGATTATAGTACCTAAGAATGGCTTTGCTGGATTAAGATTTGTGTTGACTACGAAATAGTTCCTACCTACCTATTCCTGCCTGCATTCTGTCTATCCTGTCTGTTACCTTGCTGGATAATGAATTTGGACACAATCTAACCTGATTTTCGTCCCTAAATATGAAAACTAATAGATGGGGTAGTAAACGAGAGAATTCTGCCATTGCCTGCATGCCAACAGATTGTTTCTTGGCTGTAAGCTTACATAAACATACATTAACAGCTAGGTCTAAAATAATCTGCCAATCATCTAAAAACTAAGGTGGATTTTTAATGGGTTCGCTCTTGACCTCCATCACGCCTGATGGAAAGCGATAGATGATGTCTATGATGGAGCGAGCGTGCCCAGAAATGTCAAAAATATATCTAGGTATATTTGTGCCAAAAATAAAAAAAATAGATTTAAGGCTTTTCTTGTCAAACCAAAAACAATAAAAAAATTGCCTACGTACATCAATATTATCAACACACTAAACTGTATCTATGTAACAACAAATAATACTGTGAAAGCGATTGGCCCTTTCTCTCCCTGTCGCGAAAATATGACGGTATCAGTTCGTGATAAGAATAATCTGTGCATCGTTGATAAGTGACACGGTATATTAAATGCAAACAAAGCATTACATGGCATTGATGCTGATAACAATTCGTTTAGGATGTTTTAGTGGCCTAAAATAATGAGCTTGACTGTTTTTCTTAATTTCCTAAAAATATCATTTTTTTCTGAGTCAACTTTAGTGATCATTCTATTTGGCAGTATTTTTTAGATTTGCTCTTAGGTCCAAATTTAGGTTTTCCTCGAAGCACTACTTGTCTTTAGGGTTCGTTACGGTCGAATGAAAACACCGAATTGGAACCCTTAGGCGTCGTCCTAATACAAAGCGATCATCGCGCGAATACGCAATCATAAATGGCTACGCAGATGATAAGTCTTTATCGAGCATCGGTGGTTGTTTACGGTTGAACTCCACTGATACTCTCACTGAAGTTCATCTGTTATACCTTTTGTTTAGACTTCAAGGGTTCAAGAAAATATACGGGGTCTTCCGTCTTGGTCAGTACAACTTACCCAGTCAGGCCTGAGTGCTGCGATGAACTCCTCCCAGTCGATGAGGCCGCCGCCGTTCCTGTCGAACAGATCGGCCACAGCGCCCATCTCCAAACGAGACGTGTCGAATTCTGTAGGACGGAGATAAGTTATAGTACTTATCTATGTATGAATAGACAGGTAAGTTTATTTTTAGTCTGTTCTGTCCCACTGCCGGACAAAGGCTTCCCTATCTTCCTCCATTCTTCCTGACTTTGGGAAAGTGTCCTATAGTTAGGCGTTAAACTCGTTCCCTCATCTACGGATGAATGAACTTGGATATTTTCTGGTATGATAAACTTCATTTCTGCAGATATAATAAACGGGGAAGCACTCCGAATACTTGAAAGGAACTAGTTATATATCGCTGCATTTGGATACTTATCTGTGAATCTTCAGGATAGCCTTTAGTAGCATAGGCCAACCCCAGCTGATCACATAGGCCATACCTACCTTCCGTGCAAAGAACTTCCAAGGTATTTGCTTAAAAAATCTTATCAAGTATTGTACTGATTGTCTTACCACAAGAGGGCAAATATCAACGTTGCTTAGAAATTTGAAGAATTAGCCCAACAATAAAGATTTTAATTTAAAAATACTACTATTTATTGCTGGCGACCAAACCTCTGGTCCTATAGTACACACAACATTTGTTCCTAAAGTTCCAGTTATTGGCTGTTTGTATACTCACTGGTGTTGATAATTCCGTCGATGAACTCGTGTCTTGCGATGAGTCCGTTGTTGTCCTTGTCCATCTTGCGGAACAGGTCCGTCAGACGGGACTTCTTATGGTTCATAAACTTCAGGAACTGAGGACAACATTGAAGTTTATCTATCTAGTCGAAAATATTTTTTCTGTGTTTACTACGCGAACTCTTTAATATAAATAGCTATAATTATGATAAAATTCCCAGTTTACACGAACACTATTCTCGCTGCCGTTTTATTTGAACTATGCCCGCTGCTTATACATATAGTTGCACGAGGTGGAATAATTGGATGCAGCCCGACTTCGTCTACTGCTGAGCATGGGCCTGTCTTTTCAGGGTTCTACGATAGCAGCAATGTCATCCGCCCATCTCACATAGCAACACTCACCCTCTTCCTCCAGTCGTCCCAACTGAAGTTGGACACCCTCTGCAGCTCCTTGAGGTGCACTAAACGTTCGTGCAGCCTCCTCTGTCGTTCCCATGCGAGTAACCACACGGTACGCCATTTGTCCCACAGCTGCTTGACGCGGGGTGACCTGAATTCTGGTTCGGCGCCCTTGCTGCTAGGAAATGAAGGACGATGTGAGTTTTGGAACGAAAAAAGGAGGCAGAATGTATTTATTGTGTGTTTTAAAAAAATTGTCAGTTTCAGTCAGACTGTTACAGTTCTCGTCAAATAACTTTGCCCCTCTGAAGTTGTGTCGAGTGGCTGCGTAGTAGTCAAAATTACGAACACTCTGCAACTGCGCATGCGCAAGAGACATGGGGGCGGGGCGCGATTTTATGTCTCAGTCGCTCGTTTACGTTTGATGCATGCTTGCGTCCCGCTTGCTTCCGTGTACGTGACTGCACCTGCGCGATCTTTGCAAATGGCTAACTTCAGAGGGGCAAAGACATTTGACGAGAACTGTACAGGGGATTTAAAAAAAATTCTAAATGTAAATTGTGACTTTGGCAAATTAAACTTTATTTTTGACTGAATGCATTCTTTGACAATGATTAGTATAAGTACCTATGTGAAATTTACAGTGTGTATATGTTACGGCTAATAGCCGAAGTGCGGCTACACCTAGTTTTAGCCGGTCATTGGGCACCCCGACTCGGACAGGTTAGGTTAGAAGACCCCTTCGTGGTTATTTTTTTTAAACCACACAGAAATAGGTACTTTAAAGTGTTTTCAGGTAAGGTTAGAACTAGTTGTAGCCAGTTAAAACTAGGTGTAGCCGCACTTCGGCTATTAGCCGTAACATATATATTAATGGGGATGTAATCTGAATCATTGATAGCTAAATATCCTTGAAGTTATAATAAAATAATATATCAAATTCAAAAGCTATTTATAGGCTAAATAAATATTTACTCCTTATTTATACAGTTGCCAGCATGCCAGTTATACTAGCCATGCTGAATAATAATCCTAAGCAAATAATACAATACAGTTTAGCAAGGGTTGTCACACACAAAACCCAGTAAAATAAAAAATAAAATGGCACAAAAATACAAGCATAATATTCTCCCTCTACCCAATGATGTGACATGCACAGATAGGTATAGATAGACATATCTGTGTTGACGTGGTTCTCCAGACATGACTTTTTAGGGTTCCGTGCCCAAAGGATAAAACGGGACACTATTACTAAGACTCCGCTGTCCGTCCGTCCGTCCGTCTGTCACCAAGCTGTATCTCATGAACCGTGATAACTAGACAGTTGAAATTTTTGCAGATATTTCTGTTGACGCTATAACAACAAATACTAAAAACAGAATAAAATAAATATTTAAGTGGGGCTCCCATACAGCAAACGTGATTTTTTTGCCGTTGTTTTATAGATAATGGTACGGAACCCTCCGTGCGCGAGTCCGACTCGTACTTGGCCGGTTTTTTAAACCTCATATGGTATTTGGATTACAATCAAGACAATCTATTACTTAGTGGTAACCATTCATAATGTTGCCTATTAGGATTTAATACAAGATTTTTTAAAATAGACTTTCAGTTATCTACCGTTGTTTAATAATGTTAAGTATATCTAGTAGGTATTTAAATTGCATCATCACTCAAATAACGACAGTCGAAACAAAATATCTGTATTTGACAGATCAATTATGAAATCCTTTATTTCTCAACTATGGCATTATGAAGTCCGTTTATATTTCTCAACTATGGCATTATGAAGTCCGTTTATTCTGAACATTTGATGGTCTGTTACCAATGATCATCGCGTTCCAATTTTAAACGACCGCGCTTGACGTGTTCCTGCAAAAATCGATTCCTTACCTTCCCTTAGCCAGGAACCTCGGACCGTAGTGCGGCAGATTGCGATCGGGCGTCTCTCGTCCGGGACTCAACCGACTAAAGCACACGCAATATTATAGTCACAGGAAAACGAACAAACCAAACCGTTAGTAGATGGCAGACAAACCCACGGCGTGTTGTTAGACTTGTAAGTAAACCTCCATGACTCGCGTGATGTTAGTCGACTTATACCTTTGACAACCCTGTGTTAGTTAGTGCGGACTAAAAGTGAACTTTATGTTTGAAGCGGTACAGTGCGTTTTTGTTTGCAAATAGTGCGTAGATTTTTTGTTTTGCGGAAATTGTGCCTTATTTCTGGAACGATAGAGTTTGTTTTTGATTTATAGGTTTTTGTTTACCTATTTGAAGTCTGGATGGCGTCTATGTTTAGTCTGGTTAGTGTTGTGATTGACAACCCTAGGTCATGCGCTATTGAAATAAATTTTAACTCAAGCAAAAATATTTATCAGCTGTGCTTTTAAGGTACGGTGAGAAAACCGTTGTCAAAATCATCAAATATTCATATTTTTGTTTGCTAAAAATAGATAAATCTAACTACTCATGCATCAACACTATTAAAAGAATATCAATAAACCAAGCAAATCAAATTGAACTTTATTGCATAGCATTGAAATTCTAAATTGCATAGGTTTAGCTGTTGATATACTCTTTTACTATCTACATTCTACTACTCGTTTAAACAAATAGGTACCATAGTTTACCTAAAGCAAAATCCGCACTGTCTGCATTCCAAGGATGCAAGTAAGATGAAATATAGAATAAATTATGAAACATTCATTACACATTCCAAGCGAGAAAATTGAACAACTACGGACGGGAGGACCAAACACAGACGATTTGGTCCTTTTGATTTTTCTGGGTTTATTATATTCTAGGATCAAAATATGCTTATTTCAATATTAACTTTAGGAAGTTTTCCTTTTGCAAATAATGAAAGACTAAGAATTTCAAGCGGAACTATAAAGTTTTTTTTTTATTTTGACTAGAATTTACTAGCTTTTACTGGTGTCAGATTAAATAGCTTCTGAAAATCCGTAATGACTGCCAAAGATCTCCAAATGACAGCCGGGACCAACGGCTTTTCTTTTTCCGTAACTGGGTAATACGACCACTCCCTGGAAAACTCTAGCTACAATATTCAACACACATGCTAACACACAAAACTACTTTATTTTCACTACTTTTCTTCTAAAGAAAAAAATACAGGCAGCTAATCTACACACACATTTAAATAAAGAATAAGTCGTTCAAACCTTCCTCTTCTACTTCGACTGTGTATCCTGGACCTGCCCGTGTGAAGCGTGCCAGAGCGGGACGGAAAGCAACGTTTACATGTGTTAGAGCGAGACGAAGCAAATGTAAGGTGCGTCATCAGAAGTGGGATCTTTTGAGTTGAATGTGTTTGACGTTTATTTTTTTTAAGTAATGCTAGCGTCACTTGTACAGTGCAAAATGTACCTTATGATTTTCGCAAAAAGGTTAGTTTTGTATTGCACAAGTGACGCGATTATCTAATATTTATAAAGGATAAGAATCTCTGACAACGCACCTACAGTTGAGTTACACAAATGACAAACATGTAAAGCACATGAAAGTAAGTAACCACCATTTTAACCAACTTTGTATAAACGTAAATATTATGAACATACCTATTCATATTTTTTAATTATTTGCTTGTCTTTGTAATTTCTTACGTTTATATAAAATAGGTTTAGTTATGACTTTATGACACAATTTGAGAAAAAAAAAAATCTTTGGAGTATTTTACCATGTTTGTTTTGAGAAGAATTGTGAAACTATTCTGTCAGTGATCATTAAAAAATATTTGGTATGTACTTATAATTATTTTGCCCATTGGAATAATATTATTCGATTTAGTTATTCTTATTTGCTTTCCGGGGCCAGTTTAAAGCAATGAATAATCAAACAGACAGTTCATAAAAACACGTTTAGTATTTTTCATTCAAACATGGTAAAAAAAATCTCCAACAACGAAAAAAAAAAAATTCATAGAAAGTTTTATTACTATTGATTTTAAATGAAAATAAAACACACCTGAAACGCCTAGATCCATAATAGTCAGGCGACACTGACCTCTCCCTATTGAGGTCGTGCTGGGAACCGCGGCTATATTTGTGATGGCAACACACATTGCAAGCAGGCAACACCATGCAATGACGTCACAAGATGGCGGCGAAGTGTCGACGTGCATGATTCGTGAAAGGTGGGGAGACAAAACGAATAAACATAAAATAAAGGTATGGAAATGAACACACAACATAAAAAAAGTAATTAACTAAAAAGAAATTGGTACTAAAAAAAATTAAAATGGACAACACTGAAGCTTTTTTTTAACAAAACATTTTTTTTAAGCTAAGTAAATAAAATAATTATTTAAAAATGTGAACTACAATACAATAAATAAAACACTTAGTAAAAAACCTATATTTCATGACATACCCAGGTGCTCCCTTAGTGGCACTCTTTGCTGAAACCTTCCTTGGTGTGCTTTCACGGCCTTGGCTCTGACTCTTGACCTGTGTAGAAATAAGCTTGAATTATTATAAGGTTCTCCACTTAAAATATAATTTAATTATAGAAATGACTCGCCGAAGGTTACTGATATCAAACTTTATGTACAGTACTCAATACTCAATACTTCATTGCATTCCATAATGTTCACATGTAACAGTTGGTATGTTAAAACATCGAATCAATTATGGACCCTGTCGGGCACAGCAAAGTTACAGACAGTTCAGTACATGGTCGGACTTCATGCAACTTGAATTCTATACCAGTCAACCTTGGGTTTCGCTTACGATGCATACATGCAAGAAAAAGCTGTAAACATGAAATTAATATTCATCATAACCGAAGTCGTATACACTCTTGTTGAATGAATGAGGGAATCGAACCCTACCCACAGAATTTTCTGGTATTACAATTCAAAAGTCATGTGCTAAAGTCAAGATAT
This sequence comes from Melanchra persicariae, assembly GCA_947386135.1. Lineage (NCBI taxonomy): Eukaryota > Metazoa > Arthropoda > Insecta > Lepidoptera > Noctuidae > Melanchra > Melanchra persicariae. The sequence continues at coordinate 14,490,693 of OX376645.1, read as the reverse complement.
AATTTAGTCTCTATTGACACTGTTTTCTTAAAGTATTTTTTAAAAAGTTGTAGTTTTTTAGGTTTATTGGTTTTTACCCGGAATTCGGCCAGATAATTAAATAAATCTGGGCATTTTGCATATCATACTTCTAAAGACTATCTCTGTTTTGTATCGCTTTAAAAAAAGGTGCCGTTTTTTCATTCGGACCTACAGAACCCTAAAGATTGGTCCTTTAGTACTACACACCTGGTACGCCTTACAGACGCGGTCGACTTCGTTCTGTCTCTTCTGCGTGTGCTCCATCAGCTCCTTGTGGTCCTCAATGAGGCCTTCGAGGAGCTCGATGGATTCTGGCAGAGGTTCTGATTCGAGCGCTAAAGAAAAGGAAGAATGTTTTTATTAATGTCCTCCTTTTGGAAGGGAGAGTATTTATTTAGTCACACACGACTTTCTAAAGACAGAAAAATAAAATGAAAAAAATACACTACATTTTTAATTAGTACAAATACTTTAAGGGCTTATTAGAGAAGGTCTTGTTATTAAAATTATATGTAGTCTAAATAAATACTATTCATAAACAGCAAAGCTATTTATGGAAATATTGTACAGGCTATTCATTGCCGGGCCCTATGAATGGCGACCGAAATGGAAAAGCACTGCGCGTAGTATTTTCTAGTAGAAATTGTTATGAATGATTGATTCAGGAATTTACCAATTATGACAAATTTTCGTGGACAATTTTCGGATTTCGTTTTTTTGTCTTTTGACTACACAAATATGATCAGTAACGGGTACGGATAGAGCCCCATGTTTTTTGTACTAATTAAAAAATAGTGGTGTATAGTTGATATCCTTCTGATGAAGAATAAGCAGACAGTGGAGTTAGTTAAAATCAGATCTAAGAGATTATGTACATAGATGTTGATTGAGATAAATTCAGTTATGCCTAAGGCCCATCCAAGTATTAAGGAGAGCCTATACAATAAACTAAGCTAGAAATAACGTAAGGAAAGACCTCTTAACTCCACTAGACCAACGATGCGGGCTTAATTAAATTTTACAAAAATAATGGAGAACGAATGAATTATAGAGTGAACAGGCATCTTCTAGGCACGCTCGCTTCATCATACACCTCATCTATCGCTTTCCATCAGGCGTGATCGAGGTCAAGAGCAAGCCCATTACAAAATAAAAAAAAATAAAAAATAATTGGGAAAAGTATCAGAAACTTACAAAGCAGCGTGTTCTCCAAGCCGATGAGCCATTGTAGCAGCTCTTCGAGCACCAAGTCGAGGTCCTTCAGACTCTGCATGTGCGTCTCCAGTTTAGTACCGCGCTGCATCGCCCATTGCCATACCTGTGTCAAAAAATATTGGGGTCAATTGTAAATGAATTTAAATATTTCAAGACATTGAATATTGGGGTCAATTGTGAATTAATTTAAATATTCCAAGACATTTAGTTTCTATACAGGTTTCCAAACGTTATGTTATCTCAGTTCGGATTTCAGTACCTACTGCATTTTGGTAGGTTTGTAATTACGTTCACTTTTTTCAATCGATAATAAATATGCGAGCGTATGATTAAATATGACCAAATGCCGCAAAACAGAAAAAAACACAATCAAACTGTTACGGCACACGTGACTACCTCCCTACTGTGGTGGTTCAGTTTGTGGCCTCTCCTGAGGCCTTGAGTTTTTTAAGGTTCTCGATCGCGTTAGCGTAAACGTCAATTTGTATTGAAACTGAATAAGCGTCATCTGGTGACACTCACGGACAACCTTTTTTTTTCTATACAATTTGACTTAGGCGAACGTTTATGTTAACCAAGGAACTTCTATTACAACCTGGAATGAGCATTGTCAATTTGACACCAATATAAAAATAAACCTTATGTTTATGAAATTAAGTTCTATTACAGACAATCACTTGGTTAGAATGAATAGAACTATTAATAAATTATCTGTTAGAATGAGAACATTTTTTTAGCAATAATTTAGATACTGTATTGAAATGTAATTAAAAATAAAAGATTATTAGTAGAATATATAATTATATAAGTTAGACTGGTAACCCACCAGCCATATTTATTTGTTGTAAAAAAATCAATTTCTTTATTCGGATGTAATAAAGATGGTTAAAAAGTGTGCGATTCAAAAGCTGTTCGGTTGCAAAAGCGAATCCTATGCAGGATGCGGTGTTTCTTTCTTCAAGTAAGTATATTGCAATTCTTGAAGTAGGGTGCCCATAATGAACGAAATTATAAGATTATTTACACATTGCAGCATATAAATAGGAGGTAGTCTTCAACGTAAGCATAATAAAACTTTAATATGGAATGGTGTACCGAATACTTAAAAGGCGTGATCATGAAATTTCACATTTCCCGAGGAACATTGTAGGGAAATGGCAAAAAAGTTTCAACTTCCCATATTAATCGCTGATTAAGGTGTGTTACTTCGTACATTTGAAATAAATTTAAAAAATATAATTTCAGACTGCCTGGAGAAGAATCAGGGAGAAAAAATGGCTTGATGTCATTCCAAGTCATTCAAATATCAAAAATTATTCCGTTATTTGCAGTCTTCATTTCAGGCCCCAGGATATAATAAAACATAGTTTAATGCGTTTTACTTTAATCCATCCTTAAAGCATAATTATTATTAACTTATGAAATCAAATTATTGGTTAATATATTATATCCTATTATATTAGTCTCAACCTACATTATATTGGTTGGTCACCCTAATGAAAGGGACAGAGGGCTCTCGCGAAGCTATCTCCCTCGGACCACGTATCGACAGCCTGTGCACATTCCAGGTTGTAATAGAAGTTCCTTGATGTTAACGCGATCGAGTACGTTAAAACTCACACTAAGCCCTTTGTACCTCTCCTGTCTGTGTGTAATTCATTTTCACATTCGCGGTTCTGATCGAAGTTATGTTGTTGTCACATCATCCAGACCTAGGGTAATCTAATAAGCATTAGAATTAAATCCGTATTCCTATCTTAACATAAATTTTAATGTATTTATCAATGAATAGGTACAGTTTTTATGATGTGATACTGAATGAAAATATCATTAAGAACTTTTAAATCTGTTTCGAAGTGACAAAAGGAATTAATGGTTGTGGCCTTCAGTAAATAAATATTACATTCTTTTTCAAGCTTCTGCTTATCTTGATAGGAGTTTAAAACTGTCCTTCGCTTACAATTTTATTCTAAATCAATCACGAAAAAAGTGAGAGAGCGCTTGCATTAGGTTTTTTTGCATCACATGAAATATACAACTGAATAATTTCTTTCATACGTACATAAACTCACGCTTGTCCCCCATAGGGATAGGCAGAAACTACAGAACGCCGCATGTTACGATCCTTAGATACTCCTTTTTTATGGATGGGAAGGAGTTTTAGACTCTAACTGACTAAAACCCATCCGTGCTCCTCGTAGTGCCTTTTGCTTTTCAGGGCCGCGCTAACTCTTCCGAACAAAATCCGCAACCCTGGCAGGCTCTAGCCCTAACGGGCCCCTTCTCCTCTAAAACCTCTGCTTTGTTTACGTTCAGACATCTGCCAGTCTAGTGTGGTAAAATATCACCACCACCGTGTAAACTTAGGTGACGTGAGCGTGAAGTGAACTAGGGGCCTAGACAAAATGTATGGAAATGACATGAGGTGATGACGCTTCCTTTCTACACCTAATCTCATACCCATACATTTTGTCGCCAGCGGCTACAGAAAAGTTTTTTTGTCTAGGCCTGCTGTCATTACTGCTGCACCTAAAGCTATGTATTGACACCTCATGTCAAGCTCACTCCACCCTAAGGGTACATGGTGAGATGGATACAGAAACACACTGCTGTCATACACGCACATAGCTTCCTAGGTTCTACCCGCGACTTCGTACGCGTATATCCCGTTGTTTCCTGTTTCCGTTGGAATTTCTCGTTCCCGTATAGCCTATAGCTTTCCTCATGAATGTGGCTATTATATACAATATGAATTTTAAAAATCCGTTCAGTAGACCCAGAGATTACCCCCTACAGCCTCACAAACTCACAAACTTTACCTCTTTGTAATATTAATATAGATTAAACACTTATTCAAAGTTTTAACATTACCTGTCCCGCAGTAACTTTCCTAAAAATCTGTATCACTGGCAACATTGTTGCAACCAAATGTCTCTAATCCTTACTCATTTACACCAAAAAATATTCAACTGTAACCAAACCAAAACTCTTTAGACAAAATCATAGAGAAATGGTTATTTTTTTTATTACTAGCACTGAATAACTGCATTCGCATTATGTAACTAATTAAAAGTAGAAAAAGTCTTCTGTTTTATTTAAAAATGAAATCGATAATCACAGATTTGATAGTGCTATCTTTAAATATCGATATTTTTATTGGCTGATGTTATTTTGTTTTGATGGTGCAATCAAATTGGTGCAAAAGTCTACGTGGGAAAAAGATAGTGTATCTGTTTTTTTTTTGTTTAATCTTGGCTTATCTTTTGTAGGAAATGGGCGTATGTTATAGTCAATGCTACTGTTAATCTTTTATTTTGCTACCAACAAAACTATCTCATTGCTTCAATAGGCCTGCAAATAACTACTTGATAAAATTCTTATCAAGATTTTTAATTTTTGGTCTTTATGGCAATGGTTCTCGCTGATAAAATGTCACTTCCCCTAATATTATTATTTGTCCTAGAAATTAATGAACCGATTTTGATAAAACTTGGTATGCAAATAAATGGCTTAAATGGTAAGCGGAGAACATTTTCGAAAAAGAGGAAAGATAGTGATTTTTCAATTTTTACAGATAACTTAAAATCGCGGCTCTCTCTCCCTCTGAACTCTTTTACGAAAATGTTCTTTACTTACTATTTAGACCTGGATATCTAGCGTATGCATACCAAATTTCATCAAAATCGGTTAATTCATTTCGAAAAATAAGGACTTGAAAATTTATATGAAATGCCGTAGGGCGTAAACGCTCTTCAAGTGTATTTTGAAAACACGCCACATCGTAGAATTGGCTATTTCATGATGTGGCCGAGGGTAGGTTAGTTTAGGTCTCAGATGGCCAACCACTAAGTGAAATGGCGTAATTATACTACTTCATGAAATGGCCAATTCAACGATTTGGCTTCGACATGTATAGGAAATTTAGTACCTATAGCTTGACAAAAAAGGAGTTTGGAAAAAATGAGGGCGCCACTATCTCACTTAACGCACCACAATATGGGAAATCAGTAAGAGAATTTAATCAAATCGTTAAAAATAAATGTGGAACAATAAACGTTACTCAAAATTTAACACTTGTCGGCCAAGTAGTGTCGACATCATAGGTTTCAATTTAGTAAAATATTTAGTTCTACTTGTCACCACATCATACTCGTTTTTGCCAAGCTGTACAGTTCTAGTAATTATGGCGACTTGTCTGAAAATCTAAGTGCCGTACTGACAAAATACATATATGAGTAAAAAACAATGCTCACCTCATCCCATCGACTCTGAATAATGGTAATCCAGTGTTTGATGACAGTGACAGCATCAGGATGAGCCTTGCTCAAGATGGAGTGAGCGAGCGATATCGTGTCGTCCTTATCCCGCTGCTTCTCGTTCAGTTCGCGAACGAATCGTTCATGTTCGCGAATCTGTGTCTGTGTCTCCTGGTCGCCTTCGGGCAGTTGTCCCGAGAAACGGAGCTTGGTTTCCGCGTCTGATAGCCATTCGAGGAGCATGTTTACGGAGCGGTGGAGTTTTTCGGCCTGGGGAGAAAATTATTGTGATTTAAACGATGTATAAACATTTTGGTTGACTGTCCGCGAAGCAGATAACCGTAGCTTATTTTGCGGGCCATACGACCGTGAAAGTGAAATATTTAGTGATTCTTTTCAACTGTGGTAAGTTAAGTCGCACAGAAAAATGTTGAAAAAATTCGTAAATATTTTATTTATTTTCAGGATGTAGCACAAAATCGGTCGGGCACAATGGAAGGAGTGGAGGGAGGCCTTTACCCAGCAGTGGGAAATTTCAGGTTAGATGTACTTAATAATAATAATTTATTTTCACAAAAATCCCTAATTTGTCCTGCACTTTACAGTTTTAAGATTGGAAATGTGTTATTTCTTTCTTTTATAAATTTCTAGCCCCGCTGTTGACCTCGATGCGTAATATTTCTCTACATTCACTGTGTTTGAACAAAACCTTACCTCTTTAAGCGCGGTCTCCAGTTTGGTGGCCTTCTTCTCGCTGAGAGTCTGAACAGCCTCCCAAGCGGTCTTCAGCTCACCGCATTGTTGACGAATACTAGCCGCGTCTTCACGAGGTACCTGTGAGGAAATGTGAACTTTATGACATACTACTTAAGGTTTAATATTGCTTAGCGGAAAGACAAATGACGATTCTGGTTTTTTGGCTCTACAAATGTGAACCTTAAGTTTTCAATGTTTGATCATAATATCATGCACCTAATACATACAAAAGAAGTTCGGATATAACAGTCACTTGTCGATTAATATTGGACTTTATTTGAATATTTTTACATTATAAAATAGTTTGACACGTACCGTTGCTTCCAGATCTTTGCCAGTCTTCATTACAGACTGCATTTGTTGTTCGCGCGAGTGTAGGTCCTCCTCGAATTGCTAAAACAAATAATGTGAATGAAAAATGAATTCAATTCTCAAAATAACAATAAACAGCCAGTTTTGTCTCGACAAACCATTTTTTTTCACAATTCAATCAGATAGGTACGATTTGTGCAAAAATAAACTGATAAAAACAGTTGTTCAGCACATTTTTGTTGGTATTACTCGAAAAAAGGAAGACAGAAACATTTAGTAGTAGTAGCATCCGAATTACCAAATACTGAGACTTTTTCTCAGTACACTTAAATTACAGCTAAGATGCGAGAGACACCGTGCCAAACGACACGGTTGGCGCAGTGTTTGAGCGATTGGCTGCTGCGCTACGTGTCGCGGGTTTGATTCCCGCACGGAACAAATATTATGAATGGCCTACAGATAGTTATTCCGGGTCTGGCTGTTTGTGTATGTGAGTTTGTATGTTTGTAAACGCACCCACGATACAGGAAAATTCCTAGAGTGGGGCAACGTTGTTTAAAAAATAACGGGTTGAACTCCGGGAGTGCCGGTAGAAGTGAAAACTTGAACATTAACGTTGTGCATTTTTGAATATTTTGGAATGGTTAGGGAATAATATCGCACGAATTGCTTTATATATTAGTATAAAAGTACTATCATTTATGTGGTTAAGTACAATATTCATTTATTGCGCTATCGTACACAAACATGACAATTTATATTGCATATTAAATTATCCGTCTTACGAATTTTCGATCAGGTCACGTGTCCTGACGCGAGTTTAACATTTTTTACCCATCCCAAAAAGTGCACAACGCCGCTATAGCAGTTTTCACTTCAAAAACACTTGGTAACTACACAACTAGCGCCATCGCTCGCGTGATTATCGAAAATGATCCCAAGAGAACATACACCAAAACATGGTTCCTTTCGCATTTATAATGTTAGTGTGAATTACCTTATGCTGTTCAATAAGCGCCATGACAGTGTCGAGGTCTCCGTGCACGGGCGAGTCTCCGGCGAGCTGCTTCTGCTGCTTCTTGAGCCAGTCTAGCAGCGCTGACATGGCGTCCTTGAACTGTCCTGAGTAGAGCAGGGCTTCTTCTAGCTTGCGTTGTCTGTGAAAGAAAAGGGTCATTAGATATGTAGTCAAGCATGGAGGTAACATTTTGCTTTTAAGTAGTTCCCGCTTCTTCTCATCGTGTGGGCAGTAAGGTCTAACGACCCCACACACCCTAGTGTTTCTAAGCCGCCTCAAGTTTCCCGTTGTAATTAATATTTAACTTTCATTTTCGTCTTATGAGCTTATTTAAGTCAAAAACATCCCCCTTCTGGGGAAGTCGGCAAAAACACACGCCACCTGAGGGATAGGACACATGAAAGCCGCAGGAAAAGAGCTATTTATTTATACGACGTGTAACAGAATAAACGCAATACCTCTTAAGAGGTATCATTATGAACAACTTTTACTATGGGACCAACCCCGAAATCGCGAATCAGTCGAGCACAAAAATGTATGGAACAGTCCATTTTTTTATCTTCCATTTCATGCCATCTAGTGTTGCATATTCGAAACTTTAACGTTAAGAATACGCTTCTGTGCTGCCACCTATAGTTCTTACTCGCTCCCTAGAAACCTGTCCTGGTTTCTTAGTAGTATTTTGACATAATTAATATTCCGTATGGTATTTCATGAACATGAAATCGAGGGAAAGACGTTACAATGATCATTTAATTTACCTGTCAACAGCCTTCGAACAGACGGTGGTCCACTTGGTCTTCATATCCGCCATCATGGTCTTGAGCGTGTTCTCGTCTCCCTTGGGCGCCTTGTCCTTGAGCTGCTTGCCGGTCTTCATCGTGTGGTCGTACACCGGCTGCTTCGCTGCTAAAGCCTTTTGGAACTCGCGGTGTTTCGTCAATCTGTGGAGGGGAAAATTGTGCTCAGTGTAAGTCAGAAAATCATGAACATTTTTGCCCCACTACTGGACAAAGTTATTCCCCGTATGAACGGAACAATATACTTTTTATACGCCTTGTAAACCTTGTGGGTTGAAATGAATTACGACCGAAAAACCAACGCGCTATTTTGATTTAATAAATATTTGAAACTTTCTTTCAAATCAAATTTTTTCGCACTCCTCCGTATTACACATTTTGTAATCATAACTAGCTTCCGTTTTTTAATTAAAACTTTTTATCACAATAGAATATCAATGTGGAGCGTATTATTTACCTCTGTTTGATTTTCTCCGGGTCGTTGACTGTAGCCTCAGAGTTGAGCACGTCCAACTGTTCTTCGGTGTCATTCAGCCAGTTCATCAAGTTGTTCCTACGAAGAAAAAATATTAAATGATAATACCAAATAAAGCCTCCCAAATTGAAAAGCACTTGAAACTAATAAAGAACACCGAAATAAATGTTACTCTTTCTAAATTCACATTAGACAAAAGTACTTTCTTGCAGCGAACGCTTGTAACAAAATTATTGTCACAATAAGAACTATTGTCAACCGGGGTCAATAAGAACGGAGGGGTGAATAGAAACAAAACTTTGATAAGGTTTTTCACTTTTAAAATAATCATAATATTGATTGTCTAAGAAAGCAACTTTATTTTATTTACAATATATCGATTTAATAAAATTGGAGACCAGAAATGCTGCAAACAAGATTTAAATAACGTAAAAATGCCGTGCAAAGTTCACCCCGTTTGCAGGTACTAACTTTTTAAAACAGTACTCTTTTTATCAACCTATGAAAATGTACACAATACTTTTCCGACCGATCAGAGACTATTTCCCACTTACCACATATCATTAAATTCCTTAGCCTCCTTGAACCCATGATCCAGCGCCCTGGTCCTCTCAGCCGCCTTCGACACGACCCTCTCCCAGCGATGCTGCACGGACACCAGCAGGTTCTTGATGAGGATAACGTCCTGCTTCTGGCTGAAGTACTTGAGGTGCGTGCCCTTCTTATCGAGGTGCAGCATGGTCTCCCTGTGGGTGGCCACTTCCTTCTGGAAGGACTTGTGCTCTTCGATTTGGGCTGTTGAGAGAAGGTGGATTAGTGGTTGTGTCTAGAGAAACGTTTTTCTAAATAGAGTTCTGATAGTCCAGCTGAAGTTTCTGAAAGCCTAATTGTTTATTATTTCATTAAATATAATCCGAAAATATTTAGCTATTGGGTTGTGGAGGTCTGGTAGGCAGCCGCTCCACGTAAAATACTGGTCATTCAGCTGAATCCGGTTTGACTGGGAACCGACCCCAATATAGTTAGGAAAAGGCTGGGCAGATGATGTAATCCGAAAATATTTATTTTTATTGGACTACGGCAAAGTATGCAAGATCTATGACATGCTTGAACTTTAGTCGCCTCAAGAGATGTTAACAAGAAAAGAAATTATCTTAGCTTTTCAGAAAAAAAATGTAGAGAATATAGAGAAGATATATCTCGTATATGATATTTTTTTCTGGCTAAAGCTACTTTTTTATTACTCAGTTCCCGACTCCAAGAAAAATCTGTGTTTTTTTTACCGAAAGTAGTAAATTGTGGGTAGAAGAAGTACCGACAGAACTTCGTTAAACACGTGGCGAATTCTAGCAGATTTTTTCAAGTATACTTACTAAGCAGTGTCTCCATGACTCTGGACACGGGCTTGGCCGAGGTGAGCGTCTTTTCAGCGCTGGTGAGCCAGTCCACGAAGGCTTGCAGCGCGTCGTGGAACTCCGTAGCTTCCTTCAGGGCTATCTCTAGCTTGATCTTCTTGTCTGAGGCCCTGTTGCAGACGAAAATGATATTTAATACCATGTTTATAAAGACTAATTTTGTGAATAAGAGAATAGGCCTTAGGTGTAAACCTTGCATTCTTCTTGCACAAACACGTGCACTCTCTATTCTTTCTACTTTCATATTCCGTTGGGTATAACACAACCAATATCCAGAAATTCCTAATGGAAAATACTCAATAACATTTTGTCCAACCTGGTAATCGAACTTAGGACTCCACGCTCAGCAATTTCGCTTGCAATCACGAGACCAACGAGGCAGTTAGCATTAAATATATTATTTTTATAACTGCGTATAGGAGTTTGTTACTTCATCTGGCAGATAATTTCATACAATTTTTATTTTATACGGAGGTATACTGAGTATTGCAAAATTTGTTTGAAAGAGTCACCACGGCCCTGGAACGCAAGGGCTTTGGGAGTCTCACACTCCCTTCCGCTCCGTTCAGAGTCATTTGATAATTTCGCATCCATAAAAAAATACTGCCTATCGATGTCTACAAAATCTAGTAAATGCCTATAACAAAACAGCTGAATCTTCCATCCTTACCTAGCCGTAACATTGTCCCACCGCGACTTCAAGTTCTTAAGGTTATGATGCAGCTGCGACGTGGGGTTGGGTCGGTCCTGCTTCTTGAGGTACTCCTGGCCTTGTTGTAGGACGGCCTCCACCTTGGGCCGGTTGGACTCGATCTCGTTGTATACCTCCTGTGAAGGTCAGTGTGTTGGTTAGCCATCATCATCATCATATCAGCCGAAAGACGAAGCAGTGGACACTGCTGGACATGGGCCTCCCCTAGATGGGGGGGGGGGGTTGCCATAATCGCCACGCTTGGCAGGCGGGTTGGCGATCGCAGTGTAGCTGTAGCAATGTAGAGACTTCTGCCGCCCATTCTCTGGTGAGTCCCATAAATAGTAAGTAGAAAACTTAAAATCAATATCTTTCCCATTGAACTCTTTTTCGAAAATGTTCTCTATTAACTATTTAGACCTGGATATCTGGCGTTTGTATACCAAGTTCCATTAAAATCGGTTCATACATTTCTAAAAAAAAGGACTTGAAAGTTTGTATGAAATGTCGTAGGGCGTAGACGCTCATAAGTTCAATGGGTATTGTTTCAGATATCCTTATAAAACATATAATTAAAACAATCTTCTTACCATGAATCTCTCAAGCTGTTCCGTGGCGGTCTCCGGCAGGCCTCCGACGGGCTTCGAGGCGGTGATCACGCTGTCCACTTCAGATAACCAGCTCAGCAGGTCTCCGATCTCAGCGTTGAAACTGGTGGGAAGAATAATGTAATGTTACGGATGTTTACAGTGAACAGGGAACGTGATTTAAGGACGCGTTTACAAATGGGTAGTCAAATCATTACTTTTTTACACAAAAGTATGTTTATTAAATAAAATGCTTTGCATTCTTAAAATGCCCTCAACTGAGAGAGTATTTACTGTCTTCTCTTTTTAAAATAGACCGAATGAGGTTTGTTAATTTGAAATGGTTGGTATTCCATTCAGTTGGAATGATAAACCATTTTTTTTGGTTTATTTTTTACAAGCTCTTATTTAACTTACAATGTATGTATGTATGTAACTATGTTTGTTCGGGTGAATTCTTACAACTCAATTTTGAAGCAGATATCTTCAACCGATTGAGCTGAAATTTTGTATACACGTTTTGTTTGGATGACAATGCATGTAATGTGGTAAGCTGTGTGACATCATCCTAAATCCAACATGGCGGAACACCCAAGATGGCGGATTTGTTATTTCACAGAGATATTCAATAAGGATATTAATGTCAAGATTTAGGTTAATTCTGATTTTTTGTAAAAGTAACGCTGTTTAAAAAAAAGTTTGATGTTGATGTTGTTCATTGTTTCGATACATGAACATTTTATTTAATTCTAACACTAGTCTTTCTATCGTACCTAGTAATATGAGATTCTCGACTGCAATTTACCATAAACAAATATCTCTCATCATTCTTACCTCTGTGCCTCTCTAAGCGCATCTTCAAGTTCGGTCTGCCTGTCCCTAGCCTTCTGCTGCAGTTCGCGCCACTTCCTGTTCAGTGTTGCCAACTTCTCGGCAGTTTCACCCGCCTCGTCGGTACCTAAAGTTTGTGAGTAAGGAGGTAAGATCATGCAGTCTATGGTCAGGTCTTGGAGGGGTAAGACCATGGATAAAATAAGAACTTAGAAGACTGTTTGTCAAGATAAAAGATAGAGTCCATTGATTTTACTTTGAGCAACTTCATACTATGTTTGGATGACCCATTTTTTAATGTGAGGGCCCTATGATTCTGATTGACATAATCATGCTTAGTTTTTAAATATCCATTGTTTTGTTGTGAGGAAAAAATACACAATATTAAAGAATTTGCAGCAACATCATCATAGTATGATATAATATTGAAATATTGCAAAAATTGGGTTTTTAAGGTCCAAACGAATAGGGATAAAATTATTTACTACTTTTGTCAAGTTTTTCGGGCAAAAAGACTCGAGGTTGGAATATTAATTCTAGTATTAATAGTTTACACATACACGATCACAAACACTTAAAGCTCGAAGCATTAGTGCATATTGCACACGGTAAGAATTACATTAGTTATGAAATACATGTAGTATTACAAGATTAGAAATATTATTAGTTAAGGAGATTGATTTGAATACTAATCTAAGAAATGCAATAAGAAGTTTTTCGGTATCTACTGGAATGTTAATTTTTTGGATTATTTCAAGATGCAATTATTACAGTTCTGATATTTGATTTCTAGCTAAGAACTAAATAGTCAATGTTATCTCAAAAGATGCAATTATTAAGGAATTGTCAATCACGTTTGCTGAAAGATGATTACTAAATAAACTAAGTCAATCGAAATATTCTGGCAAAGGGATTTATTTCGTTAGCATCGAGAGTGAACAACATGCGGGCATGGACGATAGTCAGGATATAATGAACAAATATTTAGCTGTACTTTAAAAATGTTACAAATTATTCAAACATTTTTATAACATAATTTGAGAAGTGACTGTGTAAAAACGCATGGGGCTTTCATGGTTTATCATCCATTTTTTTTTGTTGAAGGAACTTTTAAAGAACTTTGACGCTCATAAAGTACTGGCACTCAGCCTGATTTGATTAAAAGACTTCTGATTTTGATTTCAATGGTCGACATTGGTCGCTACATCATTACCTTCCTTTTTAGGCTCCACCAAAGTTAGGTCAAATATATGTGTTATTTTTAACCCTTTCCGTTCTAACAATAGCCCAAAAACATATTTTTACATCCTCACATCAAAGATATTTTTACCACTATTTAGTCAAATGTAATTAAATAAGACAAGACATTTTATAATCTTCAATAATGACATCGTTATATCAATATTTTCTTCTACCACTTTAGAGATATTCAAATCAACTCTAATCCATCCTGACTACGTCCCTACACTAAGAAATGAACGAAGATACAAAAGCGTAAAGCGCGGCCACATACCCGTACCCTGCTGGACTATCTGCGCGCCGGCGTCGTTGAGCGTGTCCACGCTGGCCTGGTGCGCCGCTATGTCGTTGACTAGAACCTTCAGCTTGGCCAGCTCGACTTCGAGGATTTGTGGGTCGCCGGCAACCTGGGAGAGAGAGTTGTTAGGTTTGTTGCGGGGAGATTCAATTTGATAGGATAGTGTAGTACCTATATTTAGGAATATGCATGATAAAAAATATTTGTTATCTACACAGTTTATCCGAAAATGTACAAAAATATAAACAAACAGTGAAAATAGAATCAAAATTGATCGAAAAACCAACGAGATATAACTATTTTAAACAAATAATCTATCCCTCTCGCGAAAGCGCTGTTTCGTATGGCGGCTGTGTATGCGTCATGGACTTTGACGTCCATACCTGACTTCTAACTTTCAAAGTATACAATTAAATAGAGAAGTCCGATATCGAAAACTATGACAGAACAGAATCATTTAACATTCATCGTCTAATAATTATTACAAAACACACACATCATCACACATCACACACCATCACCATCACACACACATACACACACACATTTCGAATAACCATCACCAAACATCATTAACATGTCCACACGATCCGCTTTCCTCGCTATTATAATTATGTATAATGTCAATCCCTGAACATGCTGAACACTGTCTCTTAAGATACAGGTATTATTGCCTAGTTTAAGAGACAGGGCTCAAAAAGTGTATCTACTAAAATTGTAGATAGTTAAGCTATTATAGTAAGTTAAATAGTGCACTGTACCAGTTAAATTTTGGTGATAATAAATATTTATTATTATTATTATATGGACTTTTAAAAAAACCAGGAATTGTGCAAAATACGTACTTCTCACTTTTGAGTTAGCATTTTTCTATTGTTATTTTTATTCTAGTTTAGTACTCACCGGTCTCAAAGTGTCCAGCGTCTCCGTAGTGTTCTGTATCCAAGTCAGTAACTCCTGCAAGGCATGTTGCAACTGTCCCAGCCTCAACAGAGCCCGTTCCAGCTGTTGCTGCCTCTCCACCATGCCTCTAAGCAAGGCCGACCAGCGAGAGTTGACCTCTGTGAGCGGTGCCTTGATGGCCGCAGCTTGCTCGGAAGATGTTCGCTCTGTGAGCTCTTGTGCTTGTCTGTGGATGGGTCAATGGTTAGGTTGGTTGTTGGTTGTAAGGAATCGTTGGTAGCTTGATTTGATTTTGAATATGGAATGTAGTTGTGTTTTGTTTTTGTGTGTGTGCATGAACAGCTGTCCTTTCTATTTTGTCCCCAGTAATTCAATAGTTACCTTATTGCAGTCATGATAAAGTTTACTTTGATTTTGACTTTAAGGCAAAATCAGAAGCAAACTAACTGAGAAAGGACTGTAAGTTAATGTTACAACGATCTGTTTTTCAATTATCACTATCAAGTTGATATTGAAAATGAGGTAGCAACTGGTTTTGCATATATTTTTGTACAAAAGTTTTCGATCAAGTATCTAAACGTACGTATCAAAAATGTCACGTGTGTTTTTGTACAAACTTAATGTCATATTAGTCATATAATCAAGCCACCATTGATTCATAAACTTTGCATAACACGACATATTGCAAACAAGACAGAGAGAGACATATCACAATGTGTTAGTAACAGAAAGAGACGGAACAGAACACACTCTTCTAGAAAACAGATTGAAGGAGAAGAGAGAAGTAGTTAAAAGCTGTATTCTTCCTTTAATGAAAGTCATTTAAGTTAAACATCAATCAGGCCAAGTCTAGAAGTACATTCTTACCCAGCATGTTTGCCAAGAGTTTGATATTTCAATTCAGAATTCGATATCATAAACTCTATGTCAATCGAGACAATGTTCAAATTACATTGCAACAATTACATTCCTAGGGCACATAAAAATCAATTTCACACAACTCTCAAAGTTGATAGTTGAGTGAATTAAATAACGGTTTTTTCCTTTCTTCACTGGCTTTTGCCTTGTTTACAAGCAATCATATTTTTTTACTTGGCTTTCTTGCTTGCTTGGCTTAAGAACCTATTTATTCAAAATTCAAATTAACGAAATTATTATTTAGTTAATTCGAATCCACACATTCAAGGTGTTATGTCACAAATGTTCACAAAAATACGCAGAAAAAAGATAGTATAGACACACAAAAAACAAGGAACTAATATAACTACAATGCAAGATACAAACAGAAGCGCACACAAGATTAAGTGTTATTCCTTGCCTCATAAGACTCCTTTTTCAATGTCGGGGCAATCCGGGGTACGCATAGAAAAATACACGATTAGTATTTGATAAAAGTGCTGTATGGTAAAGGGGAGAGAGGGGTAAAAACTAACTAATGGCTATTTTCTTGTCTACTAAAGCATGATATTTATTTAAGAGTAAAAAAAACAACAGATTTAGGTTTTTAATATCCTTTTTAATAAAAAACCGGGCAATATGTGTTCTACTTTTTTTAAAAGCAGCAAGTTGTGTGCAAGTTGTCGATTAAAAGCATATAGGAGCTCTTAAATTTATTTATTTTGCAATCTTGAAGGTGGACTTTTAGTGCTAAAAAAATAGCATCAAAATAAATATAAAACATGAAAAGTAGAGGAGTTTAGAGGAGGGTTTTTTTTATTTTAGGACTAGGACCATCACCAAAAATAATTAGTTACAATAAAACGAAAATATAATTACATTGTATTTTCAATCCCCCAGCAAATTATTTAAATTTTGTCTATGGAATTTAATTCATCGAGGATTCTAGTAATATTTATTAGTTCGTTATAAACAACGTGTAACAGAATAAACGCAATACTTCTTATGCGGTCAGAACAACTCTCACTATGAGACCAACACTGAAATCGCAAGGAAAAAATCGACTGCCCCATACATTTATGTGCGCATAACTCGACAAAATGTACTGAACAGCTGATTTTTTACGCGATTTCAGTTTTGGTCCCATTGTGAAATTGGTTCATAATGATGAGTACAATGACCCCTTAAGAAGTATTGCGTTTATTCTGTTACACGTTGTATAACAAAAAAGTCTCGAAATTTATCAGCGTTTGTCCTCATAACTAAAATTGCAAACCCCAAAATAAAAGCATCCCAGACCCCACTCAACCTTGAAAACATCCCCTACCGCATATGTCACTAAAAGTTTACATTCAAATCAAAAATAAAACTTTGAAAAGTAAATAAAGGATTAAAGAATATGGGTATCAAAGGACAGGTTTAAAAAAGGTACAGGTGACATAGGTACAGGTATAAAACGGTATGGGTGTGAAAGTAACAGGTATAATCGGTACAGGTGAGTAAAATGGAACACATTAGTACAGGTATAAAATAAATCTACGGGCGTATTAAGATACCGGTGTAATTGGAACGGGTGTCAAAAGATACAGGTGTCAAAATACATAGGTATAAAAAGATACAGGTATAAAAAGATACAGGTATAAAAAGATACAGGTATAAAAATCTACATACCTATTCAAAGCTTCTACTTTAACCATGTGCGGGTCGACCTCTTGCTTGAAGGACGCGAGTTGCGCGATCTGTCGCTTGACGGCGTCGATGTCGGAGCCCAGCGGACCCATGCGGGAGAACTTGTCTTCCGCTTTGTCCAGGAACTCTTGGAGGTTCTATAAAAATGGGCAGTTGGTTAGTATCGCATAACATTACGTATAGAACAAAGGACCCCTAATTTAAGTACTTTAAAATTTAAAACAATGTCTTTCGTCTGAGTATTCGCTTAGAACTTATAAAACTACTTGACAGATTTTAATGCGATTTTTTTATCATAATTCTATCAGATGGGAAATCATCAAATGACTCCTGCCGCTCTGGGTGGAGCGGGAGGGAGTGTCAGACTCTTATTGACCCAAACCCAAAAGTCCTCGTAGTGCTTTTTGCTTTCCAGGGCCGCGGTAACTCTTTCGAACAAAATCCCTACTAATATTATAAATGCGAAAGTAACTCTATCTGTCTGTCTGCTACGCTTTTACGCTAAAATAGCTGAACGGATCGTCATGAAATTTGGCAGATATATAGCCAGGAGAAGGACATAGCTTTTTTACTTATAATTATAAATTTTCGACATTCACGCGAGCAGAGCACCGGGCGGCAGCTAGTTTTACTATAATTCTAGTCATCTTACCTGTAGCGTATCATGGAACTCCATAGCCTTCTCCATGGCATCGATGAGGTTCTCCTCCCTCCTAGCGTATAGTGCGGTGATGTTGTCCCAGGCGGAGTCCAGGTCTTCCATGTGCTTCTTGACCTCGGGCTTGTCTGGCTCGCCGCAGAGAGACATCAGGGTGGAGCCGGTCTTGCGGACTTTTTCCACCTAAGGTGAACGGGGAGGTTATGTTTTTGTAGTGACAAATATGTTGCAAGATAGGATAGTTTTTTTGAGAGATCACTATTTCTTATTGGTTGGTTTACCCAGCCAAGTTTTCTGGACTTTTTATACTAGTTTCTTTGTAAATCATGTTTTACTATAAAGTGAAAGGATTCTGTTAAATAGAAGTTATTCATGGATTTTGAATAGCAATGTAATTTATGGGGTTTTCTATTTATATAATTGCCGCCTATTATTACAGCAAAATTATTCTTATAACTATTTTGCAGATCTTTAATGCCGAAATAGGGCTGAAAGTTGATGTTTTCCATAGAAAACTGTTCCATATTCAAAATTATACCAAAAAAGATAAATAGCCTTGGAAAAAAACAGCTCCTGAATTACGACAAAACACTCACCTCAGGCTTAGTATGATCAATCTCATGTCTGATCTCCTGCAAGGCGACCTGCTGCGCCTGGATAGCTCTAGGCTGAGCCGCGGGCGGTGGCTGGGCCGTCAGCGTGTCTTCCAGCTCTGACAGCTGGGACATGACCGCGTTGAGCTGCTGCCAGAACTTGCGGGCTACCTCCAGGGTGGAGTCCAGGGAGTTGCCTCGGTCTGAAGATGATTTTTGTACGTCGTCCCATAGTCTGTGGAAAAGAGGTAGTTTAGAGAAAATGGCTAAAAGGGATCCTTGGATTCATCATAATAAACTATTACTTTGGGATCTGAAATCGATAAAGAAAAACCGCAATTCCATACATTTTGTGGAAATTGTGTAGGGTTTTTGACGTATACAGCTATATTTCAAAGGCTCGTGATTTAAGGAATAGCCAATCAATGTTACTAGCCGAGTTCGATCCGTCATACCGGCTTTTACTGGAAGCCTATTACTGGAAGTCTATTACTGCAAGCCTATTATAGTTCTTGTCAAATAACTGTGCCCCTCTGAAGTTAGCCATTTGCAAAGATCGCTTGGTGCAGTCACGTAGACGGCAGCAAGCGGGACGCAAGCATGCATCGAACGTAAACGTAAGACTGAGACATAAAATCGCGCCGCCATAATCCCCGCCCCCATGTCTCTTGCGCATGCGCAGTTGCAGTTTGTTCGTAATTTTGACTACTACGCAGCCACTCGTAGCCAACTTCAGAGGGGCAAAGTTATTTGACGAGAACTGTACTTGAAGTTTTTTACTGGAAGCCTTTTACTGGAAGCCTATTACTGGATGCTTATTACTGGAAGCCTATTACTGAAAGCCTATAGTTGGGTCAACGCTAGGCAGGTTACTTACTTGTTCAGCTTGTCGAGTTTGTTCCTGATGTCTCGTACGGCAGGGTCGCTCTTGTTGGCCTTGCTGATGACGTCAGAGGCGGCGCGTTGTACTGCATTGTAGGCTTCTTGACGCTTCTCTAGATCTTCTACTAAAGCGTTGTTCTCTTCGATTTGGTCTCTGTTGAGGTGAATGTGGTTTTAGGATGGCTCTCATAGTGATACAATTTGTATTCTATTTTTTTTTGTGTATTATCAATTAATTTTATTCTCTTTTGAAACCGATAAGTTTTTGTATTGTGGATGTGACGTCTTTGGGCTGATATGATGATGATTATGATCAAAAAAGTCAAAGTAAAAGGGTATCCTCACTCAATCTTAGGCGGGTGTGCGGACACGGGCTCGGCGCGGTGCAGCTGGTCCGCCGCGCCGGACAGCGCGCGCAGCATGCCCTCCAGCTTGTCCGAGAACTGCGACGACTCCTGCAGAGCCTGCGGGGGAACATACACGTTAACATGTGGGGGGTAGGGTCGATTGTGGTATGTTTAGACTCTAGTTGAATGAGAAGAGGGGAAATAGATGTTGATGCGTTGCAGAAAGAGGCTGCGGAAAGGGAGAGAGAGATCTTACCTCTTTCTTGGACCGCAGCAGGCGCATCGGGCATCGAAGGAGGGAATACGCTGCCCCTTCGTCTCCGCAGAGCTTGCTAGCGCTTCTCTAGCAGTAGGCTTACCTGTTCCAACTCCTGCTGCCTCTGCCTCAGCTCGGCCCGGAGCGCGTTGTATCTCTCGCAGTCGGCGTCCACGATGTCCTGCACCTTGGCAGAGTCTTCGTCTCCGCAGAGCTTGGCTAGCGCTTCGCCCGTCTTGACCAGCTTGTCTACCAGCGGCTTGTGGTTGCTGATGGACTGTTGTAGCATCTGGGTGTAAAAAGAAGATGTGGTAGTCAAATATTCGCACAGAATAAAATGTTCAGCTTTTTTTGTTAGAATCTAGACAAAAACCGAATCTTCCAAAGTATGAAAAAGTCATGATGAAGAATAAAAATTTTGGCCAATTGTTTTTTAATACATAGCATTTTTGAATCCACTTATTTAATAAAAACTTCTACTTCACAGCTGAAAACTAGTAAATATGAAGATAAAACACTAATTTATTTCATGTAATGCAACTCACTTCATTCTTGTCTTGCTGATGAACGATCTGTTCCGGTCGGAGCGCGGGCATGGCTAGCATCTGGATCTGCTTCTCCATGTCGTCCAGCCAAGATGATAAACTGTGGACAAATTGTATTATTATTAGTGATTAAGAATTTTGTTGGTTCAAGATATAATAATCGTAAGGCTTGCAAAGAGTTCTGATGAATTAATGCTGAAATTTCAACAGGGAAAGCTTTCAAACGAAACAAAAGTTTCAGTAGGTTGCGACATACAAACATAATAATATAAAAAATACAAAATTCGTCACTATGGATCAATCGATATTTCTTCTTAAAATCTGAGTTAGGATGTTTTTTAACGTTCCATAAATATCAAATATTTTACTTTTTTTTTAAATATTTTACTTTGCGATAAACTCGATTTTCGAATCGTGAGAAGCTAGTGCACGGTTTGTATTGGGCGTTTTCTATGGAGAAGAGCCGGCAAGAGACTTCTTGGTACACTCTTTCGGGACCAAATCTTCATCTTCCTGCTCTTTTTTTTTGAGGAATGGGCTTGCTCTTGACCTCGATCACGCCTGATGGAAAGCGATAGATGAGGTCTATGACGGAGCGAGCGTGGGGTCAGCGCAACTCATTTTTTTTCCTCCATTCTGTCACGCTTTCACTGGACCCTTTTCTTTCTTTTGGGACCAAATCTTCCAAATAACCGTCAAATATTCTTGTGAACTCACCCATGATGCGTGTCAGCGAAGTGCTCGGCAAGCGGTAAGGCCTGCTCCAGGGCAGCGAGTCGCTCAGCACTAAGATGTCCTACTTCCTCCATCATCTCCTTCAGCTCCTCGCTGCGGTCGCGGATGACCGCTGTCTCTTCCGATGACTGACATTCGCGGAGGACCTGGGCGATTTTTTTTTATTAAATAAAGAATAATTATTTAATTTCAGAATCTAGAACTCGTAATGTGACGTCACAAAGACTGGTTCGAGGTCGCTCGGGAAAAAAATGGATTTGGGGAGACTTTTGCACAGCAATGGAACAGTAATGGCTGAATGGCTGAAGAAGAAAAATACCCAGCGTAAATGTTTTTAGCGAATTCATATAATTAATTTTAATACCAGTTAACCAGAGAGAAAGAAAACACTACGACTTTGGCCTGACTGGTATATAAGGCCTTTAAAATAAATTTTGCACTTAAAAAACGCCTCAGTGTTAAGTCATTACCTTCTTAGCCTGGCTGAGTAAATCCCTGACCCTGACCCTCTGCGCGGCCACGTCGTCGCTGAGCGGCCTCTGCTCCTTGAGCTGCGCGCGC
Source organism: Melanchra persicariae (assembly GCA_947386135.1). Classification (NCBI taxonomy): domain Eukaryota; kingdom Metazoa; phylum Arthropoda; class Insecta; order Lepidoptera; family Noctuidae; genus Melanchra; species Melanchra persicariae. The sequence continues at coordinate 14,468,713 of OX376645.1, read as the reverse complement.
ACGAGGGCGGCCTCGCACGACGGCGGCTCGGCGGCCCGCAGCGCGGCGTCCACGCCCCGCAGCCACTCTAGTACTTCTTCCATGTCGCCGACCACTTCCAGGGATCGCTGAGATGAAAAGGGAGGTTAGATCGCGTAAGATATAACGTGTAAAGAAAAATATTCGAATACCGTAGGGAAATTTGATTCGCTTTCTCAATAAAAGTTGGCAAATAGGGGGTTGAAAATAAGATTTAAGCATTATTTTTCAGGAATCACTTTCAAAAGATGGCTCTAACATCATTTTGTGAATGCCTCAATAATAATCCGTTGTGCAGAAACCTTTTTGCTTCTATACACATCAGACCTTTCCTTTAGACATAACTTTATAATCATTAATTCTACATATTTCTACGCTGCCTTCTCTACTGTTCTTCAACACGTTAACGAATACTTGGCTTACACATATACGTAAACATAAATACACGCTCAATCTGAAATAAACTTAATTTACACTGTCATAAAGCTGAAAGTTGAACAAATTCAACTTTCACTAAACCTGATCATTCAGAAATAATCCTAATTCAGACTATTCTCAAGTAGAAAGTAGCCCAAACAGCATACCTTCTTGCTCAACAAGAGCCTCTCCGCCTTCCGCTGCACCTGCTCGGCGATGGTGTCGAAGCGGCGGTTGTCGCGCGTCACGATGCTCTCGATGTGCGTCGCGCCTTCTCCCGGGGAGATCTAGGGGGAAAGCTAATTTAGTAACAGTTGCAGTCGTTTTAATAATAAAGAACTATTTGTTAAAACCTTGATAAGAAGGCCTATTCTTGTTATTAAAAATGTTCAAATTCAAGTCGAAATGTCATATAAAGCGATAAAATATAGGGAAAATAGAGGTGTTTTTGACAGATTGGGAATGCGATAATTACTATTGTTTCTTAAAATACGAAAATTGGTACCAAGATCATTTTGTATCATCGGGAAGGCTGATTCATGGTTTGTTTTTGTACCGACTTTTGTTGTTTTGTTTTGTTTTGTTTTGTTTGTTGTGTACAATCCAATCTATGTCAAATTACCACCCATCAAAACACCAGAGTGCTGACAAAAAAAAATAGTCCGAACAATGAGTTTATAAGTTCAATTTCCACAGAATATGTAGTGTATAAGTCGAGAATATAATTTTATGTTGTCGATATACCAAACAGCATTTTCTATTGTAAAAAATTTGATCTTCAAAATCCAAGTTCCACAAGATATGGAAAAAAACCGCATACTTCTATTTAATAAATCATTCAATATTATCATTATATCATTCAATCATTTTGAATACAATTCCTTACCTGGCACAACTGCGGTCCAATCTGGTTGAGGTTCTCTAGCACGGGCCTGTACTCCTGCAGCTCAGCCTCCAGCCGCAGGATGTCTTCCTCGCGCGGCTCCACTGACTGCAGGCACGACTCGGCGCCAGCCATCCAGTCGGTGAGTCTGGTGGAGAAGATTGTGATGTAATGTCATAGTTTGCGTTGGAGAAGTTGTTTTTGCTTGCAATTTTGTATTTAAGAAAGTGAATGCGTAATCTGGGCCTAAACCACCAACTCTTAAAGCAGTATTATTTTAATATTACTTCCAGTGGGAAAGAGACGGAGCTATACGTCCTGTATAGCTCCGTCTCTTTCCCACTGGAAGTAATATTGAAGTAATTGGTTAGGCCCCTGGTCGGATAAGACTATGTACCACAGACAATTGTTTTATTTTCTCTTGTCTTTTTTATTCGGCCTTGAAAAAGATTGGTACTCAAAAGCGAATGTAAGCCGATATCAAGAAAGGCGAGAATAAACAGGATATGGACACTCTTTTTCACACTTAAGGCTGATTTTTCACTTGTTGTTTTTTGTTTATTACACCTGTTTGTACAAACCGTTTGTACAATATTTGTATGCCCAGCAAGGCAGCACATAGTGAAACACTTAATTATAAATTACTCCACGAATGTTCAACATTTTACCTATGTGTGACAAATAAATATTTTGAATTTGAATTTGAAAAAAAGCTGTCAAACCGCCAATTTAATTCCCCAGATAAAACTTTTCTGAATATTGGAAAATCAGCCCTGAGTTAAAAAAAGCAGATAAAGGATCCCTCCATGTAGAAGCTAACTTAACTTTCATACACGATAATTTTAAAATAATACAGCAAAGAAATAGCATCAAATCTGTGATTGAAGTGAAAAAAATCATAACCCTCCTTTTTGTTTCAACGCAATCGGGGAATAATTGCCAGCAACTGCATCAGACTGCTTAAAAACTTGAATAGTCATTTATTTAGAATATTTTAGTCGTGATTTCCAGTCGTGTTTTTTGATATAAGTTGGTTGTCATGCAGAACATGGCCAAGCACTTCTGAAACACCGTGTATATACTAACCTGGCATGACTATTATACAGCTGCTGCACAAGCGGCAACGTTTCCGAAGCCACTCGCAACAGCTCAGCTCCCCTGCTGGTCAGATCGTTGTACCGTCGCTGCAGGGCGTCCAGCTTGTCCTTAAGCTGCAGGGCTTCGTCTCCTGAGATGTGCTTCATGAGCTCGAGGCCGGATTCCACCGTGCTGTCGACCGCTTCTTGCTTTGAGGCAATCTCTTCGGTTTTTTCCTGGGTGAAAGAGAGGGGAATAGTTAGTTTTGGTTCTGAAGCGAGGAGGGAAGAGTGCAAAACTCTCAATAACAAGCTGCTTGAATAACAAACACACAGTAATAAATTCAACGTATATATGAATATCTTGAAAACTGTATTTTTGAGTTGGGGCGATAAAAATACACTAAAATGGACAGACCAACAATAAGCTATACTATGTTACAGAAAGATTCTGTTAATTGATTTAATAATATCATATCATCATAAAATTGATCCTGACAACCTGTTCTTTTCCCCAACTGCCCCGAAATAAGGCAAATCTGTGATTGACCTAAAATAAATGCCACCAATTGCTACAGACTGCTTGAAAAGTGAATATTTGGAACTTTTTAGTAGTTTTTTTCGTTTTTTGATAAGTAAATTTTTGTTCTGCATAAGTCGAACTGGATGAACAATTTTTGAAATATTTTCAGAGGATAACACTTACTGCTAACTCATCCATCTGCCTCAGCAGTTTCTCCATGTGGACTGGTAGGATTTTCCTCTTAGCGAGGTACTGCTCCATGGCGTCCATCCAGGCGGACAGGTCCTGGTAGGTCAGCACCAGGTGGCGCAGACCCTTGCGGGACGCTTCTAGTAAGTCGCCGATCTCCAAGCTGTGGTCTACCAAGGCTTGGTATCTGGGGAGAGAAGAAATGCGATGTTAGAGAGATCCTTTGCTATTTAGAATTTGTTGTGATTGGAAAGGAATGAGGACGACGCTTTAACTTGATATTCCGAAGAGAAGTCGATTGAAAAGCATAATTCAAAAGCTACATAAGTCAAACTTATAAAAAAACTGATTCTTTTCAAAATATGCTAATGAAACTGATGTGTGAGTCAGTAAATGGATAAAATATCAGGAGTATCTTTTTGAATAAATAATATTGACTGAAAGTCCAGTCAAATCAGACGACTTTTGACTGTTTTCGGATTAAAATCTCTTCAAACGATGATGTTCGTACAAGATGTTAATTATGACATTTAAATGTGCCTCAAATGCCTAATAGGAATATGCATGAAAAAAATATTTGTTATCTATACAGTTTAGCTCAAAATATAGAAAAATATAATACTAACAGTGAAAAACTTTTGACTGACTTTGACAATTCAAAAGTACCTGTGAATGGCTTATTTGAAATAAATGCTTTGACTTTGACTTTGAAAAATAATCAAAATTGATCGAAAAACCAACGAGATATAACATTTTAAACAAATATATCTGTCCCTCTCGCGATAACGCTGTTTTGTATGGTCAATATCGGACTTCTCTTCCTAATTGTTAACTTCATGGCCAATGGAGTTATTTTAAAAATTATTTCATAAGTGATTTCTTAAGCTAATAAGTATTTAATTTTGTAAATAAAAAAAATGCTTTACTTTGAATTTGAACCTGAAACTGCCGAAAGAACATGAGACTAGTTGAGTAATATTAGATTCCTTACCTATCCGTAGCGGCTTGCAGTCTGTCAGCCAAGGCGCTCGCTTCGTCATCGCCCACCAGTCCCATGAGAGTGGAGGCTGTCTCCGTCAGTTGTTTGAACGGAGGCTGCTTGGAAATGATGTCTTCGTGGAGGTTCTGTGGTAGAAAGCATAGGTTAGTGAGAAAAAAAAACGGAATATTCTGTAATATTCTTGATTTGGATATGACCAATGATTTATCTTAAAATAATTTATCAACATCCCATTGAATTGTCCACTGAAATAGAAAGCTAAGCCATCGGAATGCCGAAAAGTGACACAGGTCAAGAATTTTCTCAGTAGGGGCTCGCCTTATTACATTTTATATTGGGATTCCGGGAAGCGACTAAGGCAGAGTAAGTGGCACTAGTCCGGGCTGCGGAGGTCTCATACGCACCCGGAGCCCTGGACACTAGATCAAGAGGGAACACCGGAGAGGGTGGGTGAGTTTTAATCAGTACGAGCCTGACAGACCTCTTCGCCGACCACTGGGCAAAAGATTTCCACCCCGAAATAAAATAAAAAAAAGACAAAGTTAGCGTAATAATCTCAACTAAACGTTGAACAGGGTCGGTTTCTGGTATTTCAAGGAATAGAAAATAGGAAACGTGCATGGCGTTGACTATGCTATCTAGTGTTGCATATTCGAAACATCAACGTTAATAATACTTCACATGACGCTTCTCTGCTGCCACCTATAGTTCCTGTACGCTCCGGGAACGCGCACGAAGTAGACTGTGCCATCTAGCGTTGCAATATCGAAACTTACAAGTAAATATACTTGACAACGACATTTCTGTGCTGCCACCTATATAATTCCTTCACGTTCCCCATGACATCTGTCATAGTTAACATACCTTGTGTTCCCTGATCTTGTGTTGTATCTTCTCCTCGTCTGTGGGCACTAACTGCAGGGATTTGACTCTACGTTCAGTTGTTCCGAGCCATTCGACCAGTGGTTGCAGCTCCTCTTGGAATTGTTTCGCCACCTAGGATAATAACAGATCAAATAATAATATTCCTGTTAATTATGTGATTAGTAAGTTTAGTTAGTCATTTCCTAAGTATCTTCCGCTTAAAAGCGAATGCCCATTTCCTATGGTCGCCGTATCTTGATACCCCAGTGCAATTATATTTGTTGCAATTTTCAGCTCGGTTATAGAAGTTAAATAATTAAAACACTGAAAGACTTTTTCATTAAATCATGCCATATGAGGTTTCTTAACTGAGACAGCTGTATTGATGATTTTAATTAATTCGGTAAAATTGTGTTCGTACAAATTGATTGAGACGTTTTAGTTTTAAAATAGATACGAGCACGTAAATTTTACATAATTTTTGTGTTCTTAGTTATTTTAAAATATAGTTTTGTAGTCATCTCCATCATTCTTTTGACTTTATTTAAAGTTATTTGGGGCGGCGTAGCATGCAGTATGGTTAGCAATTTGTGCTGCTGACAGTCTGTATTTAGCAACTAAATATATTAATTGGGTTTTGTAGTAAGAAAATGTGTTGGTGTTTTATTTAAATCTTTAATAGCTGTCCCGTAGAAACTTCGTACCGCCTGAGAATTCATTTCGCCAGAAAAAGATGATCGTACAATTTTTTTTCTTTAATTTTTCCTGTTTCAATAGTTATTCTGCTATTTGGGGTAAAGGCACGGAACAAATATTTGTACAGATAGTTGTTCCGGGTCTGGCTGTTTGTGTATGTGAGTTTAGTATTTGTAAACGCACCCACGATACAGGAGAAATTCCTAGTGTGGGGCAAAAAAAAGACGAATCCAACAATCAAAAAATCTTTAAAATTGGTCCTGCTGTTCTTGAGTTATAAATTATGTAACTAACCCGAATTTGTTTTGTATATAGATTTATGTTGTCCCTTTTTATTTATTTTGTGCCAAAATTATTAGAAAAAGTAGCGTTTATGAAGTTAACCGTTGCGAGACCGAACTGTCAAACGTCAACATCCTATAAAATACCTTGCTATAGTAATAATAGAGTTATAATACGCGTGAATCGGGTGGCGGTGTGCCAGCGGTGCTTGACAGGTGCTTGTTAAAAAACAACGTTCCCTTACCATCATAGCCTGTTCCAAGTCCAGCATCCTCTGCTGAGCTCCATTAGTCAGGGCATCGAACCTCTGCATCAAGCCCTTGAGCTGCTTCTCGATAGCCTTCCTCTCGGCCGGCTCGCAGCCGCCCGCCACCTCGTTGCCCATCGCGAACAGGGACGACATCGAGTTCTGACGGTCCATTAGCATCTTCTTGAGGAACTGTGGGAAGAAATAATGCGTTTTAGAAATATGGATAAAGTTTATGCAGTATGGCAACCAGCCCTGTGTGGCAGTATACAGGAGAGCTACAAGATCGTGTCAAGACAATAGCCTATCGATTGGAAAGAATAGAATAGAATAGAAAAAAAATATTCGATACAGACACAACACAACAGCAACAACTGCATGTTATAAGAAGTCGGTTAAAAAAGAAAAGAAAACATACACAATAAGATGGTACATACCTTGCCTGTTAGTAGAAGAAAGCTTATACTAACAGGCAAGGTACAGACTTATAACCAGAATATATATGATTATTCAAGATAATGTCAGTTTAGAAAAACTACAATGTAGGTGCTAGCTGCCGAAAAGGCGATTGATTTCCCAAAAAAAAAATAGGAATAGTTATTTCATTGTACAATTTTCAAAATGATAGCTTTTGCGCTGATGACTATAATTAAGGTAACAAATACGTTTATAAACTAGACTTAAAACAAGGTAATTTCGTCCAAGATTCTAAACGCAAAATAAAAACATCAAAATCGGTTCAGAAACAACGAAATGAAGGCTGTACCTACACACGAATACAGAACCTCCACCTTTTAGAAGTCGGATAAATAAATATATGATGAAGCCTAAAAAAATCTTCAGTGGTAACAACAATAGTGGTAATATAATAACCTAACTGAGAATTCAACCACTCTGGGGACCGCGTTAAAGTTCGAAAAGAAGAATGGTTACGTCGTCTTAAATGTAAGAAAAATACGTTTCATTTATATATTCTAAAGACATACCTTCTGCTCCTGCAACTGCGCCTTTACGACCTTGTAGTCAGCTGAGGGCGGCTTCTGGTTGTTGACCATGTCTTCAGTGTCAGCGAGCCACTTCTCGAGCCCGGCCAGCGCCTCCGCGAACTTGCCCGACTGCAGCAGACCCACGTCCAGGCGGCGCTCGCGCTCGTTCGTCTGTGGGAGGGAGAAAGAATTAGTAGGTTAGTTTTTACCTGGGCCACCATGAACCTCCCTTCGTGGTGACCAGCTATTTAATTAAAACGATTCAAAAACCAGTATTAACAACTCACCTTTTCCTTCAACGCATTCCACTTATCGTTCATCTTCTCCAGATCCTTCTCGAGCACGCTCGTGCTGACGCCCTGGAGCGCCGACCTCACCAGCCCCTGGCCTATCTTATTGCAGTGCGCCACGTTCTGTCCCAGCGGCTCTAGGGTCTTTCGCTTCAGTTCCGCGAAGTCCTTCTGTTGGGACCTGATCTGTTCCACTTCGGAGGAGACCGGCTTTAGGCTTCGGACTTGTTCTGAGGCCTGGGGGAGAGACATGCGTTATTAACCGACAAAAAGACGGATCATCCGGTGTGTTCTGTAAAATGTTACCGCGAGGGCGTTGGTAAATTAAGCTTGGACTGAAGTGTCATTTGTCACTTTTTTTTATGGATGGGAAATCATCAAATGACCCCTTCCGCTCTGGGTGGAGCGGAAGGGAATGTCAGACTCTTACTGACTAAAACCCATCCGTGCTCCTCGTAGTGCCTTTTGCTTTCCACGGCCGCGGTAACTCTTTCGAACAAAATCCGCAACCCTGGCAGGTACTATCTTGTAAATATCTCAGTGAGATACCTATCGATTCGAGTTTGAACTGAGTTGTCAAGCTTCAGGGTGGTATGGCGGTTCTCTTAACGCTTACTATTCCTTAGGTTTCTCGCAGAGTTTTTTTACATAATATAAAGGCTGAAGATAGTCTTTGATAAGTTATCACGGAAATATTTTTAATGGAATAGCACTTTAGGTTCTCAAGTCGACCTGTTTGTTTTTTTTTTACCTTTGGGTAACATTCTAAGTTTAATTAGATATAGATAGTAGTAATACTGATCTTGGTGTCTGCAGGACAATTTTGTGTGTTGTCATAACAATCTCATATCAACTTAAATGATTAGTTTTGGTTGTTGTTACAAGGCTACTCAATCATAGAAGCTTATATGAGATTTAACAGAAGACATATTGATCAGACAGAAACAGACAGTAAGTACACAAAAACTCAACCACAAAAATACAAAATCTTACTTTCTTAGTCAAAACAGGTAAATTATTTACAATAAGGTTCAATTTCGTTCATTTAACAAACATTAATGGAAAAAGTGGCTTTGACCACCAGATGCAATAGAATAATTGCTTACCTAATTACAAATTTATTTCACTCAGCATAAGATTGAATATCGCTTACCTCAGTAACATCATCCATAACGGAATCGTAGGCCTTGTAGAAAGCCTCTAACTTGCTGAGTGTATCATCCAGATCTTGTTCCTTGGAGCGAGCGCGCTCGTCCAGCTTGCCGAGTTGTTTGCGGAGGGTTTCCACCTAAGGAAAGGAACAAATATTAGAGTGGTTTTAGGTAACTATACATAAAGTCAACTTAGTTGAGTCGAGTATTTTATATTTCTCAAGCTTTTAACGCTAATTGATATCCAAAAAAATTGTACATTTTTAGCAGTCAGAGTATTTTTTTATTTTGTGAAAACAAGAAGCTCGAGTGACTTCCACCAGGTTACGTCCACAAAATATGAATTCTTATTGAACACTATATTATTCTTCTCCAGTTTTTTGATAGAATGATAGAAAAACGGTTGTATCATCAAACTTTGTATCATCATCTGCCTAGCCTTTTTCCCAACTAAATTGGGGTCGGCTCCCAGTCAAACCGGATTGAGACAAACATACAAACAACACGCAACAACTCCAATATCTCAGCAGACTGCCAAGTCAAATATTCATCCTAAAAATAGGATTTTAGCATTTACTCTGTGCTGAGAATCTTTGGTTTTCCTTAGATCTCATCCTATTCTGTCCCACCGCTAGGCAAAGGCCTCTCCCAACTCTCCAGATATTTTGTCCCGAGTCACCTCGGACCAACCCCGGCAGTAGGGAGTCTAGGTCGTCTCTCCTCCTCTTCCTGGGTCGACCACGGCGGCGCCGCCCACCTCAGGCACCCACTTTGTGGAAGCTATTGTCCAGCGGTCACTGCGCATGCGGCTCTTTATGTAGAATATAGCCTTATAAACCTATATCACTATTTAAAAATACATAAACTATCTCCACATACCTGGTCCCTAGTCTTAGCACTATCCACCGTGTATCCACTCTCCACCAACATCTCAGCGGCCCTCTCCGTATCCCCGACTAGGTCGTCAGCATTCTCCAATCGCTTGTAGAAGCGGCCGATGTCATCGAGCTGCTGCTTCACTGTCTTGATGTCGCGGCCCGGGGGCTTCATGCTGTCTAGCTCCTTCTCCAAGTCCGTCAGGTCGTGGGATAGGTTCTTTACTTTGTCCTGGGGAGGGAAGATTGTGTTGTGGTTACTTTTATATCAGATTTTGCGCTGGGGGGTTTGTTGTGCTACTTCTTCGCAGCTAAAACACTAGGAAGTGGTGACGGGCGGGACTTTTTTGGGGGACTATCTTATTGTAAATGTTGATGTTCAAAAAGTCCTGGCACTTAGCCCAATTTGAATAAATGACTTGTGACTTTGACTTTGAAAATAAAGAAGGCCTATTTTCGCAGTTATAAAACGTTACAATTCAAGTGGCAAAGTCATCACAGACACAATGACAAAAAATGTGGGAAAATTATAAGTATTTTGACTCAACGAAATCCTGCATCGCGGTGTCAGAGTTTTCCGTGCGATTTAAACATAATACAACAGTTCGAATATCAACTATCGGGCAGTTGCCCACCAGACACAACAACCGTCCGGTCGGAGGATCCTCCCTTTTCAACGGAGGTATGCGGGACTTTAACTCTCTGTTTCGCATACCTATAAACACTAATACCCGGTTTCTGGGAAGAAAAGTATCAAATAGTCACAAATTAAACGCAGGTCAAGTGATGCGGTTTACTGTTCAAAACTCATTCAAACACTCACTGCGAGTGAAAAACGCGTAATAATTTTCGTTCGAGAAACTGGGAATAAGATTGAAATTCTTAAATTTTAATAAAAAAAAAAAATAAAAAAACAGAACAACACAAAAATTGTCAACTGTTGTGATTGGTTGGCAGAATAAAAACCAATCAGATCACTTGACACTTGAATTTAATTCAACGACACTTTCTTCACAAAAAAACTTAGTCTATGTTTCTGGTATCGAAATATTTACATTAAAGACACGCTTTAAGCCGCCGCCTTTACAAGTACAGTGACAGCGGCATCGCAGACACAAGAATTTAAAAAACGGCATGGCTATCCCCCCTATGGGTCTTGCACTGACATTCTAGAATTCGACTGACACTTTCGTAAAAACTGCACGACTAAACGCGCGTTTCTCGTAGATTTTGTCAAAATAAACTAAAGAATGCTGTGAGCAAGATGTCGAATATAAGATTTACTTATCTGAAGATTATCTTGTGTTATGATATCGTATCATATCAATAGTTCTTATCATTTTTTTATATGTTTAAAGTAGCATCTTACAGTATTTCAATATCAGTAACAAGGTAATTGTGTAATGCATTTCCTTATCGTTCGATCTTTAAAGAGTTTGAAAACTCGATGAATATGCTAATTTGATAAAAAAAAAACCTAGAAAATGCGATGTTTAAAGACAATCATATACAACGTGTAACAGAACGTAATATCTCTTAAGGGGTCATTGTACTCATCATTATGAACAACTTTTACTATGGAACCAACACTGAAATCGCGAAATAAAAATCGACTGCTCCATACATTTCTGTGCGCGTAACTCTTACGCGTAAATGTACTTCAAGTTGTATCTACCCATTTCGAAATACCCGTGGCTGTATTCTGTCGTCACAGAATCGCAAGTGATCCAGTCCAGTGTCACAGAGAGAGATGGTTCTATTCAATAGAGATAGCATCATCTCTTTTCTTCACAATAATAATTGCTTCTGAACTTTGTCCAGTGCGGTATTGCGGTATAATTTAACCGTATTTTTTTGTTATTCCGTGTAAGCCTGCTACACTATTCCATGGCAACTGTAGAAGTTAAGTTTACGTGTGTAATTTTATTAAAAAACTCGAAAAATTATCATAAGGTAATAAGGTCGTTGAATTTTTTCAAGATTTCAGGGTTGGCCCTGACCCATTATAAAACTTATCATTAACCCATTTTCATGCTATAGCAGCCTCACCTGGAAGTGCGTCATAGCAGCCGCAGCACCAGCCATGCGTCCCTTAGCCTCGCCGGCCCTAGCCTCCAGGTCGTCCAGCCTGTCAGCCAGCGCGTGCGCCTGTTCTTCTAGCACGTTCTTCGCGCGGGCGGCTGCGTCACGGCCCGAGCATTCGAGAGCTAGCGTCACTATGTCGTCGGCTGCTGCGTTGATGCTCTGTTCAGAGGAAAAAGTTTGTTTTAAAGAGGTTTTTTTCTTTGGAAGTAATATTGAAGGGTGTATGAGCTGTTTGATCGAAATAACAGAAATCATGGCAGAGCACAGATGTTTGGGGAAAAAGGAGAGGGAGGCATTGTCCCAACCTCCAGTAGTGTCGAGTTCCTACCTGCAGCGGCGCCCTAAGCGCGTGTATCTGGTCGGCCAGCCTGGCGACCGCCTCAGCCGCCTGCGCCGGTGTGGCCGCCAGCGCCTCCTCCAGGCGCTCCTCGCAGCGCTGCAGCGGCGTGTCGACGGCGCGCACGCGCTCGGCGAACTCGCCCAGCTTGCGGGCTGTTGTCTCGAGGAACTCTACTTGTTGGAGGACCTCTGTAGAAAGAAGTTGAATTTAAGTTTTGGTAACCGATAAAGTCAACTACTGTCTTCTTCTGTTGCGGCGGCTAGGGTGTGAGGTTTGCCTCTCCCTCACGCGCCCCGCCTCCTCCTCCGATTGCATTACCGCTTCGCAGAAAGAGGTGACTGCTGCCTATGCCTTGATATGATTATTATGATTTCGTTCAATCCATGGGATTGAACCAGGGCCGGACGCGAGGTCGCCGCCGCCGATCGCCTCGACGAGGACACGGCGGCGATGCTCCGCTCAAGCAGAGCAGACCTCCACCATATGCTCCATCGTGTCCTCCGGGAGATCCACACAATGGTGACACCCGGGCGTGTCCTCCGCCGATTCCGAAACAGGTACCTCCCGAAACAACCGTGTCCGGTGAGTACCGGCGTCAGGCGGAAGGAGAGGACGCCGTGGCGCCTCCTTAGCCACTCCTTAAGGGGGATCCCTAAAGAGACCTCGCCATACATTTTTCAGGAGCTGTAATCTCCGTAAATAAACAGTTTCTGCAGAATAAAGCAAGTATAATGAGATTTTATAATGTATTGTGATCGCCTATCGCCCAAATTTTAGAAAAAAAACAGTCTTTCTATGAGAATTAGACCCAATAAAAAACGAAAAATCTTTACATGTGTGAGTGACCTGAATCGCGCCATCTGACAGAAATTTATAGAACCACCGAGAAAAAGTTCATTGCTGTTATGTTACGAGTTTACGTGCGGTGAACATTTTAAGTAGATGGCGCTGTTCGAAAATTCGAACAAGCGCCAAGGTTATCGAGTGACGGACGCGGCGATGCGACGTTGCCATTCAAGACGCAATTTGGCAACAACGCGTGTTGCCAAATTCCAGTCCATGCGTGATTGTGTGTCAAAATTGTGTTTCTAGCAAGTTAGCGCCGGCGCGCGGGTTTGCCCGCGGATTTTATATTTTATGATTGATGAAATGTTTTTTTTTAGGGAATGAGAAATAATGCTAGAAAGTGAAAACAATTATCTGCGATCTGCCTTTGGTTCACACAGATACAATACTAATGTTATTATTGTATTACTTATCTACTTTAAATAAATAGTGCCTACCTACCTAAAGATTTAAAAATCTTTCCACTGTATGTAAGTAGGTACTGATAAAACATTTTCTGACACGGTTAAGTACTAATTCATTGGTTTGGGTTGAATCAAATCAGAGAAAAGAAGTTCATGTAGGTATACTTAGGGTACCTATACCTAAATCAGGCGATCAGCGTAGGCAAACTTACCTATTTTTTTCCTAGCTACCTACGCAATGGTCGTCCGTCTGTCGGTCCGTATGTCTGTCTGTCCGTCTCTGTCTGTCACCAGACTGTATTTCACGGACCGTGATAGCTACACAGTTGACATTTTCACAGATGATGTATTTTTTTACATTTGTATCGCATGATTGTAATATTATAAGTCGCGTAAGATTGTATATTTACAAGTACCTACTTACTTATAATTTCTTCTAGATAAGACAAGTATTGAAACTATTGAATTTGGGTGTGATTCAGTGTATTCGAAATTATTTCTTCTCAACACATCATCTGCCTAGCCCTTTCCCAACTATACCTACTGGGATTGGCTTCCAGTCAAACCGGATTCAGCTGAATACCAGTATTTTACGTGGTGCGGCTGCCTACCAGACCTCCACAATCCATTATCTGTTCTCAACATAATCATAGATTATAGTCTAAAACATAAACAACATTTATTACAATCTTACGATGTTTGGAATTATCCGGTGACACATACGAGTACTTACATAGGTAGGTACCTACTCTAACCAACTAATACCAAGATATTCTAAGCTGATAACAACCCTTTGCTTTGCCATCTAAAACCATTCCACCAAAGAACGCCAGTAATCACACTAATCACTGAATGTTACGACTGTATCACCTAAAGAAAACATTCTTAGATCGCGACGAATAATTGCATAAATAATCTTTTATTTATTTAGTACCTACACGTCACAATTTATTTACACGTTAGGTACTATTTAGGTTCAGTCACATTACAACAACCTGTGTAGGTACAATATACCTTTATTACCATTAGATACGGGACTTAGTCACAGCAAGCGGTCCTACTCAGTTGGCACTCAGTCGCGCACGGAAAATCATTGATGTGACCTTCAGAATGATTGGCCAAAATGACCGATCAGCTTAAAAATATTACTAAGATCTAATACCTATTTGCTACTATTTGATATCTTTGTTTAAATAATTGGTACCTAATTAATAACTGAGAAAATGAATTTAAAAAATGGGCAGTCATTCTGATGTCAGGATGGACTGCCGACATTTAGGATCTCCACGTAAAGGCTCAAAAATTTCAATTCGCCTTTACAAAAATTTAGTACCTATTTGATACCTAAACATACCTATATTTTTTCTAGATTTTTAAGGCAAAGAATTTTATTAGAGATTTTTTGTTTAGGTAGGTACTATGAATAAATATACTTACCTAGTTCTACCCACATGTTAGCTTTTATCAGTATCTCGGAAATTGTTATTAATTAGTAGTACTTATTGCTAATTATCGTGTAAATTGAACTACCTTCACTCCATAGACTTGAAAAAAAATTGACTTCACTTGACTTTCTGTATCAAGTAGTACCTACCTAAACATAGGAAACCAAAAATCTGTAATAAAATCTTTAATCTTTGCAGCTCAACAGTGTTTTAATAATACTAGGAATAAAAATAAGACACACCACTCGTAAATACAGCCAAAAATGTTAATTTGTTGAAAATAACAAAAATATTTTATCGTTTGCTTCGCCATGTTTGTGAGAGCGAGATAGATATTAAAAACATGCGTGAGAGACACGATACGCACAATTCGCGAGTTGTTGAGAGATTTTGTAAACAACGCGCGACGACTAGTACCAGACCGAGGTTGCGTAAGGTTAGCAACACAAATTTCTTCAAACATATTAATAGTTTTTTATTATTATTGTTTTACCAACCATGATTATTTAAATTCAAGTCAATTTTATTAATAATTGATAACAGTTATGTTTTACGCAACAGGTACTTATTTAAAAAAAAATGTTTTATAAGACAAAGTCTAGTTTTTAGTACCTAATTGTTGGTGCAGAATCACTACTTCACTATATTTAGTTATCTTTATTACGCGACTGTGGCAAAGCAAACGGTTATGATTTCAAGGCTTCCTCGTAACTCCCAAACTGCACGTCATGTGCAGCCATATTCTTTATTTATTTATACATAAATGCATAATGGTGATACTTAAGGCTCTTTTTTATTCAGGTTTCCTAAAGATGAATTAAGGAGACAAAAGTGGCTTGTTATTGTCCGAAAACAAAGGCAGAAGTAAAGCTTTAGTAACCTTGCGCGATCGAGCGAACAATATTAATTTCTTTTTTAACTACCTCAAAATAATTAATGTTTTTTATTTTATTTGCTAACGCTACCACATGCCATGTCATTCATAATCGTAAACATTCGTCAACATTCGGCAGCTAACGCGATTTCGCTCGCACGACAGCGCCGTCTCCTATCTCTATCCTTGTCTATCGGTAACAGTAGGTTGCGACTGTGATGACACTGATCACAGATGTGTGAGTTTCGGTGCATAGTCGTACGCCGAGCCCATGTTTACTGATTGCGATGTTAGAGCGTAACATGCAATGTTTATTACCCAAAATAATTTATCTGAATAATTTGTTATGGTGAAAAGGGATACCTTTTTACCACCAAATCCGATAGGATATCGAGCCTAGAAACAAAAATATGCATAGACCAATAATTATATTATTATTAATATTTGAAAATATTAGGTTTGGTAAGGATAAAGAAAGATAAAAAATAATTCAAAAATAAATACAACTATTGAGATTTGAACCCACACCAAGCCTAATGAAAGGCAGTCTCTAAACCGACAGTCTATTTGTACGGTTGATAATTGTTTCAAATAGCCGACCTTATTTATGTCAAGGTTTTTAGCTGCTCAGCTTCCCGAAAGTATAGCGTGATGATAATCATTGCTAAGGTTATATTAATAAGAAATAGATTGGAATATAACAATTTGGTCCTCTGGACATTTTAATTTCCAACCATTTTTGAATAAAACGACATCTAGTAGGGTCGAAAGTTACTACTATTTACTTTGCATGTGTGTGTAAAGAGTAAATTCATGCGGCTAAATCTTTATTCTGCTGTAATCTTTGTATGGTAGCAGTTAACAAGCATAGTGATTATCTAAAAAAATCAAGTTAATGCCCTAGGTATAGCCTATAATAAAGTTGTCTATTAAAACTTTCTATGTTAAGTGTAAAAATTGAAAATGTTCGAAATTGTGGATGTGTCGCCATCTAGCGACAAAATGGCAGTGAGAGCATTCATCCATTCACCTTAAAGAGGAGACTTACTGCCGCGTGGGCATTTATATTGTTGAGAACACTTTTAGTTACAATTAGTTAGTACATACCGTTGTTAATCCTATCCCATCTCTCCTTGATGTTGTCCAGTAACTTCCTGACGACTTCCTGGTCGATGTCGCACGAAGAGATGAAAGTCTCGCCCAGAGTCTTGTTGTTTTCATACTCGCCAGATCTAAGGTTAAGAAAACAGTTTAGTTTGGCTGGCAAAAGTATAGCGTTTCGAATTGTAGAAATATAATAGTAATTTAGGACGGATAGATATATTAACTGGTCACGCGTTTTAATTTAAACTCTATTATTACAATATTAAGGTATTTTATAGGATGTTGACGTTTTACAGCTCGGTCCCAACCGGTTTAAATATCATCGTTAGTGACTACTCTCTGATCTGAAGCACAAAGCTCACCTCTTCCAGATATCGTTCCTGATCTGCTGCAGCTCCCGCAGTTGTTTCTCGACCTCCTTCTTGGTGAAGGCGGTGGCGGGCAGCTTGGCGAGTCGGTCCTCTAGCTCCGATAGCCACGGTACGAACGATTCCTGCGCCTTGTGGAATTTGCGGCAGTGTTCCTAAGGACGGGAAGAACTTGTGTTAGTTTGAAGTTGTTTTTTTGTAGAATGCTGATAAAATTAATAATTATCGTTTTATTAGTGGTATTGGTACAGCAAACCAGCTGTTTTTACAGTACCCTAACAGGGTTTGTATCGAAAAAAATGAAAAAAAAAAAAATCTTCTTTTTTTAAAAAAAAACATTGCCCCACACTAGGAATTTCTCCTCAAACATATAAACTCACATAAACAACCAACAAATTGGCACAGCCAAATTGTGATATGTGATGTCCATGAGAGCAAATTGAAAATGTATCTTATTATCTATTATTTAGTTTATAAAAGGGGTTTCATTTATTTGTATCCAAGAGTAAAATTCAAGTCGAAAAATAAAGGTCACTCACCATAGCGGTCTGCAGTCTGGTGTGCCTGTCGACGGTCTCCCGCTTGAGCTTGTCCCACTGCGTCTGGATCCTGTCCAGGTCCTTGCGCAAGCCTTGGTGCGCTGGCTTCTTCTCCATCTCACGACCTGGGGGACAAGACAATTCAGAGTTCAATATTTTGTTGATATGAAATTCAATCAGTGTCAGCTGGTAGCTGCTTACTGCTCAAAATATTCCTCACTTTTTGTATACAGCGTGTTCCACAAATTCGCGATCATATTTAAGGGTGCTGTTTGGTAGCTGATATACATTAAGGAAAAATTTTCAAAAGAAAAAAAAGGGGCTTTAAAAAATCGACGTCAAAAACCGATTGAAACGTTCAAAACAAATGACTTTTCAAGCAATTTTTATAACAGTTGTTGGCATTTATTTTAGTTCAATGACAGATTTGATTTCACTAACTCCATTAGACTGCTTGAAAAGTGTTTTTATGTTTATTCGTTTTAGATGGTCGAAGTTTTTGAAAAGTCACTTTTTTTTTCTTTAGCTATATTTCAGCTACCCAACATCAACCCTTAAATATGACCACACACTTATAGAACACCCTGTATAAATATTGTCACTCAAACTGTTTCATTACTTGCTCATCATCCACATCAAGAGGATGTTGGTATGAGCCAACTAATATTATAAACGCGGAAGTTTGTATGTATGGATGGTTGTTACTCTTTCACGCAAAAACTGCTCGATGGATTTAGATGAAATTTGGCACAGAGGTAGATTATAGTCTGGAATAACACACAGCATACTTTTTATCCCGAGAGTATTTTCCCTTGGTATAATTTTCGACATTCACGTGGGCGGCAGCTAGTATCAGCCGTTATCTCAATGTTCGGGACCTTTGTAGGCCCTGAAGCGTCATTTAGATATATCTTACCCTTATCCAACAGCATGATGAGCTCATGCTCCCTCTGCGTGAGCTCCCTGTACAGCGGCTCGTGCCTCTCCAGCTGCTGTTGCAGCTTGCTAGCCTCGGCGGACACTTGCAGGCGCGCTGGTAAGGAGTTCAGCTCGGACTGGAGCCAGCCGAGGGTGCGGGCCACGTTCTCCTCGAGGTTGCGGCCGTCCCTGGGGAGGAGAATTGGGTTAGGAGTGGTTGTATTTGCACTTATTAGAGACTGAGACTTGTTTCTGGTTTTAATGTGTCCACAGCCTGTTTTGAAGAGGTAACGCCGCATGTCTTAATTTCATTTATGAAGAAGATAACTAAAATGTTTTGATGTTTATCATTGAGACGAAAAACAACTTTAAATTATTGTCAATTAAGTCGACTTCAAAATAACTAGTACTATTGGAGAAGTTACAGATATGCTGTAGCAAATATTGAACTTTTCCAAAAAAACTTATTTTTGTTTATCTACACACTTACTGTTTATTTACTTGAAAATTAATGTCTGGCGCACGCATACGATTACAACAAATTATGTTGCTAAAAAGCCAGAGTCCAGAAAAGTTGTGAAATTTCATTTCAAGAATTTAAATTAAGAGTAAAGCTGCAAATGCTGCAATGCCTCAAAAAGGACTCTATACAATCAAATTTAGAACTTCCATGATAGAGCTTGGACACAGTTAAAAAAAGATCCTCACTTCAAAGCAGCCTCAATCTCCGCCTTCCTATGGTCGAGTTTCCTCTGCAGGTTGTCGTACTGGCGCGCCACGGCCGCCAGCTTGGTGGCGATGTCCTGGCGCGACGCCGGGTCCGACAGCACGCGCGCCAGCGCAGCGCCCGCGGCCTCCAGGTCGGCCAGCAGGGGGCGCTGGCCTTCCAGTTGCCGCTCGAGGTTCTGTGGGGGTGCTGGACTTAGGTACTGGTTCGACTTCAATTTTGACGTTAAGATACAGGTGGATACGTGATGAAATAGTAACGACGAAGCAGTTGGGGGAGGCCTATGCTCAGCAGTGGCCTCTTGCGACTAAAATGATGATGAGTTTTAGGCTGCTACATTATGTTACATTTTACAAAATTTTCATAAGGTTTCATTAGTATAAGTTTCATTCTTCGAAATTTTTCGATGTGTATGTTCTTGAATGATACGCTCAACTGAATCGATGCAAAAACTCGTCTTGGGTGACCTTAGCCTTGCACAGCATTTCAGTGCAAAGCTCAGGTATGATATAAGGTTACAAGCTTCCACCATGTTCGTGTTACCTCAATCTTGCGCAGCTGGTCGTCCGGCTCGTTGTCCATGGCCAGCTCGTCCAGCTTGTCGCTGATGGTCTGCAGCGCGTCGCGCAGGCGCGTGAGGCCGGCGTCGAACTCGCGCGACGTGTCGGCGGCGGCGCCCAGGCTGTCGGCGCGCTTCTCTAGTCTAGCGGGGGAGAACATGTTACAACGATGTCTGTGTAGTCACACACGTCACATACCGAAGTATAAGTCCTTTACTTATTTATTTTTTACTATTACTTTGTCGAAAAACGGTTATTACAGTATCATAAAACGTCCGTACGTACGGACACCACAAATTGTCCCGCAATGACGGTTTTCAGGAAAATTTACGCCAATAGTTGGCGCCACATAGGCGAGACATCGTCTTCTCCCATATCAACGGCATGTTTACGTCAAAGTCACTTTTTCAATGAAGAGATTGAAAAAGTGACTTTGACGTTAACATGACGTTGATGTCAATTTAAAAAATGTCAGAAAACATTAGCGTTTTGATAGGTGCGTGGACCTGACGCCTCAGTGCTGCCACTTGATGCTCGTCATTTCAGGAAACCCTCATTGGCCAGTCTAGACCGAACACGCGGTCGACCATCAGCGGTCGTGTACACGAGACATCACATCCCGCGTTCCTTGTTTAGTGAACATATAAACAAACGCTCAGAGGACCTATGTATACTAATTAAAACAATATTGATTAATTTTATTTTTTTCTGACCATTTCTGACATTAGATTGATGACGACCACCGTGACATTTTATCAGTCCAGAGCAAATATTTGTGAGAGATTTTAAATTATTTTTTTTTAATTTATCGAATAAGCAAAAGAAAATCGCCAACTAATTAAAGTGTCAAAGATGAAATTAAATTTTACAAAAAAACACACAAACAGAAATTTCCTTTGTCACCCCATTGACGCCGGTCAAAGTGGTGACAATGGAAAATAATCCAGTCCAGTTGATTGTTTGAATCAAACAAATGCTACTCACTTGTCCAGCAGGTCGTTCCACCTGTCCTGGAGGTCCACCACCTTCTGCTTCATCTTCTTAGCATCAGCAGAAGCAGGCTCGAGTCTCTCCAGCACTGCGGAGCCTACTTCTTCCAAGTGAGCCAGCTGGGGCTGTTGGCCGCGGAACTCTTCGCGGAGGACTTGTACCTGATGGGGAAATCAAGAGTTAGAAAGTCGATTTTTTCAGTAACATACCCTACAATGGGATACGCGGTCGCCTATTTTAATGATTAGTCTATAGATCTTTCAAATTTCGCCTGTATTGATTCAGAAGATCCGGAGTAAATTGGATGTGTCAGTCAGGCAGACAGACAAACAAACACGAGCGAACCTATAAGAATTCCGTTTTTTCATTCGGACGTACGGAACCATAAAAATAATGCTTATGAGAGTGGTTCTGTAGACATTGTTTTGCTTATTAAGTACGTACTTGTTGCACTTGCGTCTGGACCATCCTGGAGTCTGAGGAGATGGGTCCGAGCGCGGCCATCATGCGGTCCTTAGCGCTCAGCCACTGCGACAAATTGCTGTGCGTGTCGTGGAAATCCTTCATTTCCTCCATTAGGCGGATTCTGATGAGAAAATTATATTGTTTAGTACGCTGGATAAATCAGAAACAAAAAAGACATCACATATGCTCTAAACGAAAGACTTCGCTAAAAGAATTTGACGGGAATCGTGATTCTGTGCTAATGTTGAATAAAAAAAACCTTTTTTGCCATCCATTTTTATTTTTTGATAGATTTTTATAGTATCGCTAGTAAATGTTGAAATCATTTAAAAACTTTAAATAATTTTAGGGACCGAAGGATCATTCTTACTTTTTTTTTGTGAAATCATTAAATGACTCCTTCCGCTCTGAATGGAGCGGAAGAGAGTGTCAGACTCTTACTGACTAAAACCCGTGCTCCTCCTAGTGCCCTTTGCGTTCCAGGGCCTCGGTGACTCTTTCGAACAACTTCATCATTTTAAAACCCAGGATTGAGAAAGATCTCTTTCTCACTTTTGGAATACATTGGGAAATATCAGGGTATATTAGTTAACTAAGGGATTATTTGGACAGTGTTACAGTATACAGTTAAAGATATAATTTAAGCATAGGTCTTACTTGTCCTTGAAGGCGTCGTGTAGAGCCTTCCATCTTGAGGATACATCTTCCATCTCATCGTGCAGTCTGTCGGCTCCAAGAACGCTTTGTTTGCGCTTCAGAAGTTCGCGAACCTGATACAAAACAAATTAATTAAATATGTCATTAAAATGAACACGGCTTATATTTACCTAAGTACAGAAAATTCATTGTCATGAGGATTCTACTGAGATATAGATTGAGAAATTAAAACCAAAAATGATGAAATCAACTTATACGTATAAGTTAGATTCAGGCATATTTATATTCTAATACGCCATGAATAATTCAGTCTAAGCTGCAAGACATTAAAACTGTAACAAGGCGGACATAATTTTCAAAGGTGCCATGCAAATATTAAACCTTCTAGATGTAATTTATCTGTGATTCATCATCAGAACTTTTGTAGTTAGCGTACTTAATACAAAATAGTATCACAGCAATTTCTAAAACCATTCGAATTTAGGTATATCGCAATGGTGAAGTGAGCCTTAGAATTTAGAATCTTACCTGTGTCTTAGTAGAGTCCAGAATGCTCTGTTTCTCGTACATCTCTTCAAGCACAGCGCGGGCTTGCTTGATGGTCTTGTCAGCTTCGTCCTTTGTGTTGGGTACCGATTCCTTGGGCAGCTGTCTTTGTACCTGGTGGAAAAAAACAGTAGAATATACTAGAATTCTTAATTACGTCAAGTTTTGGGATTATAAGTTTTATCTTATTTGTGTTAAAGTTCAAATTCTATTGCAACCGTAATTTGTTTTGCATGAGTATCATTCATTTTATTATAGTTCATGCTTTCAAAAATATTTTAGTATCCACGGCATCCATGGTATCTCACCTTGTCCAGGAAGGTGTTGAGCTGTCGCAAGCTGTCGAGATGCTTGCGCAGCTCGTCCCTCACGGCGTCCAGCTCGGCGGTGCGGTCGGACAGCTTGGTGCCCAGCAGACTGTAGCGGTTGTTGATCTCCGACAGCTGCTGCTGGACTGGGGATAGTTCTGTGGACAGAAATATATGGTTTTATAAATAGAGAGAGAGAATTTTTGACTGGATTTGTTTTATTTTAGTTCTCAAAACCTTAAGAACAGATAAGACGCAGTAAAAAAAAAGTTTGGAGCGTTTTTCTAAAAAATCTCTGATAAACAGAGACAGCACTAATTGCGTGTGACGTCACTCACAAGCATCGCCATAGAGAATTTTCACCATCTAGTACGAACAAAATTGCGTGACAAGGATAAAAAATAACTTCAAAAACGTGTAACTTCCCTGTTTTTACACCAATTTTATTTTATTTTTTCACAAATCTTACTGTCAAACATCTATCAAATAAGTATTCTTTCATATATTTATATAGGTAGGTAGTTTGGCACTTCTGCCACAGATTACCATACAGACCTACTCAAATCAAAGTGATCTGTTTTTTTTTCTTCTCTTTTGTTTGTTTGTTATTTCAAATATTTGCTTAGACTACTTTGTATTACTCGTATTTTTCATAATCTGTGTAACTCTTTTGTATGCCGTGTTTCTTTACTTGCATCAAATAAATGTTTTATCTATCTATCTATCTATCATATTTTTCATATTAGTCAAATACCCTGATATTACACACAGTAAGCAGCAGTTGAGCAGGCACATAGGCAGAAGCATTTACACTAGTGCCGCAGTGAGACAAGTGATTAATGCTAACAACGTAGCAGATGTAAAATTATAACATGACAGGCATTGTATCAAAAAAGTTGTTTACATGGCTTTGAAATCCGGCGAAATGTTCGTTCCAAAAAACCAATTGGGTTTTTTTATTTAGCTGATTTTTTTAAGCCTTTTGTCCAAGTTGTAAATATATGGAAATAACTATGAACTGAAAGTTTTCGCTTTTATTGTATCTAATAGCAGTCCAGAAACTGAAGTCCGGTCGCGGAGCAGGAAGAATTTCGTACAATGACCTCTTATTACCTGTCTCCTTCACACCCATGTAAATATAATGCGTTACGCTCGCACAGATGCCTCAGACCGTCCTCTGGGATTGTAAACCTTTTACCGTATCTAAGGTTTGTTCTTGTTTGCACGTGGTTTTAGTTGGCCTTGAGTCACACCAAAACCTACGGCTTGCTTGACATAGTTAATCATTTTTAAATAACGCACGAACGACATTCCATCTTGGGATGCGTTAGTGATCGATCAGTTTTTGGACACAGTTATACTAAAATGACGTGATTATTTACGAACAATTTGATACCAATAATAAATCATTTAGTTGTGATTTCGAAGTAGGAAATCTTATTGCATAAACTAAATTTGGGTGACGAAAGTCACCTTGCGCGTTCGCGCGGATGTTTGTGACCACTACGGTAGGCAAAGAAGTCATTGTACGAAATTCTTCCTGCTCCGCGACCGGACTTTTGTCGATATTATTCTAATATAAAACATACAAAAGTTTCTGTGTTCATGTTCATTACGTAATATGAATGTTACCTTCAAGATGGAATCCATCCTGGCTGGATCGGCGCGAGGAGAACCCGCTGGACGTGGAGTGCGTGGAGCCCGGACTGACCAGCCCGTGCGCCTTGCTGGGCGACGGCGAGCGGCCGTCCAGCGTGCGGCCTGCGACAACATGTCACAAGTGGTACAATAGGTTCCACTTATTCTTTTTTTTTTTTTTCTTTTTTTTTAAATGTTGCCCCTCACTACGAATTTCTCCTGTATCGTGGGTGCGTTCACAAACATATAAACTCACATACACATACAGCCAGACCCGGAACAACTATCTGTAGGCCATACAAATATTTGTTCCGTGCGGGAATCGAACCCGTGACACGCAGCGCAGCAGTCGACCGCTCAACCACTGCGCCAACCGCGTCGTCATAACCATGTCGTCGTTCGGGTGGAATGAACGAATACATAACTTTGAATGGGTCAGAAATCAATTGTAGAGGTTGCGTCATTTCCTAATACTGGGTAAGCCAATGATAGAGCTGTACAAGTTGCTTAATACTGGTCAGACAAAATTTGAAATGAGTCAATCGACATGAAAGAAGAAGAAGAAGAATACTGGGTATATTTCTCAAATATGTCTCTTGCGCATGCGCAGTTGCAGTGTGTTCGTAATTTTGACTACTACGCAGCCACTCGACACAACTTCAGAGGAGCAAAGTTATTTGACGAGAACTGTAAATGAGCAAGTTTCCGCAAGAAATCCATAGTCAATTTCTAAAAAAAAATTTGTACTTCACACACAAAATTGTTATCAATAGGGTAGATGACTAAAAAAAATTTAATTAGTCCATCAGATAGATTTCCAAAAAATATTAGACACGTATTTTTTTTTTCACGTTAACAAAAAATGAAGACGATACAGTGCGTTGAAAATGTGTGTACGTGTGACGTTGTAGGCGACATTAATACCGCCACAAAAAATCAACGTAGCAGAATCAACAAATGAGACTCGCAGCGCCATCTATCTCGACAGCTGCTAACTAACTAGACAAAATTCTAAATCGCGATATCAGGGTGTACCGTGCGATTAGAACATATGCGAAGCCCGAATATCAACTGTCGGGTAGTTGCCAACCAGACACACCAACCGTCTGGTCGGAGGATCCTCCCTTTTCAACGGAGGTATGTGGGACTTTACACTCTGTTCCGCTACCTCCAAAACGTCACTTTTAAGTACACTTTTTACCTACACGTGACGTCACGTGCCCCCACTCCTGAAATTTGATGCGTTGTATCTTCGTCGTTTCTGACTGCTTGGCTAAAGCAAAAAATACGTGTCCAATATTTTTCGATAATCTAACCGACGGACTAAATAGAATCATATACTTTTTAACCAGGAACCATCCCTATTGGATACTCACTTGGTGTCTGTCGTTTAGTGGGGCTGTAGACCTGACGCTTCCTGTGCGGACTGTCGGCGCGATCTCCGCGAGTCAGCGCTTCGTACACCGCGCCGGCTTCGTTCACCTGGTGGATACATTCAAATCAGTTACGCACTATTAATACGCTGGAGGACAAGACGATAGCCCAGTTGCGTGTTGTTAAATATATCTAAAATGTATTGACGATTAAATTTGTGCATGTATAATCTGTACTGAAAATAAAATGTTCCGTTTCCGGTTTGATCTTGATCACGTTGTTTTACTACAGGTTATGGGCCCAGTACGCGTCCACTACAGTATGGTCATCAGGATTGCTGATACGTTTTCGATCCAAAAAAAGTTAAAAGTCTCATGTCTCTGTAGCCATATTAACTTTCCCAGAAAATACATGTTTACAAGTTTAGAAACTAAATTGCGAACTTAATTTTGGACTGTATATTTCAATCGGAGTTTTTTCACTTAGCTGGTGTAGTGTCACGAAGACACCTATACACAAGAAATAAATATACAAGTGTTACCTTGTCAATGGTAATGGAGAAGTCCCTGTACTCCTTGACCAAGGGTCTGAGCTCGTCCTGCTGCTGCTTGATGACGTCCAGCTCCACGGCGACGGGCTGCAGGCGCGTCACGCGGCTCTCCATGGACTGCAGCCACTCCAGCACCTGGGGCGAGGGTTGAGATAGAAGATACAAAATATAACAGACAAGAAAAGAACGTAATAATATAATATTTATTAACGATTTTTGTATTTATTCAGAAAGATTTTGAATAACAAATCTTCCGCAACAAGCAAGGCGTGCAATCGAACACAGGACGCTTTCTTTTATAACTTGTTATATTTTGAAAGATGTATTAATCCATGAGCTATCAGAAAAGTATCAGTTTACAATCGAAACAGGAGTAGATATCTCACAATTAGTATTTTTAGTCGTGAGGCACAAGAAATTCCAAAAAAAAAATAAACTTCGATAACTCGAAAACTACCCAATTTGGACCACATGTTTTCTCGGAGTGAAAATCGTTACAAATTTGCTATAGTACTAGGTATTTCAAGCAACGCAGTCAATTACGATTTAGGTGGAAAAAATAAGAGATGATGGCCATATCCGAATGCTGCTGTAAAATAGCCTCTATAATAAGGTTAATAAACTCACTTGTATCTTGAGCGACTCATACTGGTTGAGTTGGTCGGCCCTCTGCTTGGAAAGCTTCTGTTTCTCCTCCAGCGTCGCGTTGAAGTCGCGCCATTGGTTCTCCAGAGCCTGGAAGATCAATTTTGATAAAACTTTTCACAATTTTCAAGAGCTACCGTTTTGACAGGATGACACCTGGCATCCAGGAAGGGTAATAAACGGTACTAAATTATTAAAACTTAGTTTAAGTAACAGTAAAACTTAGTTCTGATGGCCTTTTTTATGTATGGGAAATCGTCGAATGACTTCTTCCGCTCTGAGTGGAGCGGAAGGGAGAGTCTTACTGACTAAAACCCATCCGTGTTCTTCCTAATGCCCTTTACGTTCCTGGGCCGCGGTGACTCTTTCGAACAAATTCCGCAACCCTGGCAAGTTCTGCTGGCCTAGTGCGAGTTTTTAAACATACTCGATCTCGTTAACGTAAACGTTCGTATGGTAAGGTTTTCCATTATCATCACTAGACGGTGCTTATTCAGTTTCAGTCCAAATTGAAGTTTAAGATAAAACCCGCACCAAGGCCAATGTATGCTATCTGGCTGTAAGGAGAATGTTTTCTTACCTTCATCCTGTCACGGATAACGTGTGTGTCGGTGACATCCTTCTTTGAGATCAGCTGCTTGCCGCTGCGCAGGCATTCCTCCAACAACGGCATATGTTTGTCTCTGGAAATACGATATGTATTGACTTAGTAAGAAATAAAGGTAAAGTAAAGGGTAGTTTCAGAAAGTAAATTTGTACCGACTCAAATCAAATTAAAATCTTAATTTCTTAAAACTTCATGTGACACTAAAGTATGCAAATAAAAGTCCTACATCATATTTTACCCTATAATCGGTTATATGTATAGTTCGTTTATCACTTATATAGAAATACTGGTACCAAGTTGATTAGAAGCCGACCCCAATATAGTTGGGAAAAGGCAGCTAAACTATGAGTTGTATTTCTCATCAGAAATCTCCGAAATACTACGGTAAGCATGCTCCATCGTCGATAACATCATCCCGTCGACACACCGGTGTGTCGCCCGATTTACGCGTTTTAAAACTCTATTATCACAATAACGTAAGGTATATTATATGATTTCGAATGTTGACATGTCGGGAGCTAGCTTGACCGGTTAACAAATAGCAAATAGTATCGTCACCTGTAAGCGGCCAGCTGCGCCAACCTTGGGGCCAGCTCGTCAGCCGGCAGGCGCGCCAGCTCGCGCGCGTCGGCCTGCTCGTGCAGCTGCGCGTGCGCCGCCTGCAGCGTGGCGGCCTGCGCAGAGAACTGCGAGAGCTCGGACGACACTTCCTCTAAGAACTCGCTGCGTTTGGATGAGCGTTCCACGAGTTTTTCGTATCTGTAGAATGATAACATTTTGTGAGTATACAAATTGAGTTTGCTTGTTGTATAAAGTTTGATTGGTGTTGAGGATAAAATAAGCAAAAAATACAGTAGTGTCTTTTGCAATGGACGTTATATTTAAAGCTGCAAGGAACAAAATCTTAGTGCAGCAAGGAATTCAAGCTCGACGCGTACAATAAGGCTTCGACATTACCTTTAACTACAAAATCTTTAATTTAAAAAAAGGACACACGAATTGACTATAAATAATTATTATTAAAATCGTTTTTTTCCCAAACTACTCCAACTATTAGTTCCATTTATCACACCTTATTGTAATTCTGACAAAAACTCTTCAACTTATTTTTTTTATCAGCCTATTCTGTGCCACTGCTGGGCAAAGGTCTCACCCAACTCCTTCTAGAAATTTTTGTCTGAGCACCTCAGACCAACCCTAGCAGTAGACATTTTTGTGAGGATTCGTAAGAGATTCCGTTTATATCGACTTCTCAAGTTGTTCAAAATCTCCTAACCTGGCATAAATATCATCTGCTCTCTGCTCCAACTTCTTAGCGATCCTCGCGTTGGATGGTGTAAGCGCGGCTTGGCGCGCGCTGGCCAACAGTTTGGCCAACGTTGGCCGCCTGGCTTCCAGCTCGCCGATAGCGATGCGCTGTTCTCGCACTTGCTCATCTAGACGCTCGCGGATCAGTGACGCCGGCTTTTGTTGGTTCCTGAAAGGGGAGTGTTGTTATTGTGTGTGTATGTGTGTTTGTGTGGGGTGAAAGTGAACATAAATATCGGTAAAATTTTTCTAAAACATAAATAAAAGCAGTTTGCACATGTCGAATAGTCATATTGCGTTATTTGGTGTGAGCTGGGGAGTTACATGAACTCTAACTGCATTGTACTCACTTGAACAAGCTCTCCGCCTGCCCCACCCAGTGCGCCTGAGTCTCGGCTGCGTCCTGTAAGCCCTGGCACTGCAACAGAGCCGCCTCTAGCTCAGAACACCTGGACCCCACAGCGTCTGTGATGTCCTTGTAGCGAGATGTCAGGTCGATGACTGGCACTTCCAGTTGACGGATCTCCGACGGTGTTAGGTTGCCTTCTAGAGATTTTACTAGTTGTTCGCACGCCTGGAAAGGGGAATATTTGGTTGGTTAATTTTTTTAACTAGTTTTCGCCCAGTGGTCGAAATTCGAACATATTTTTTTAGTAATTTAAAGTAATTTTTTTATGCATTATTATTATGTTTAAATAACCTTTTGCTTGCGACTTCGTACGCACATATCCCGTTTTTTGTAGTATCAGCAGGGATTGCGAGAAATCCCCAAGGAGCCTACACGCTACATTTAAGTTTTCTACGACCAGGGGCCCGAGTCTGCTATTGCAATCGTGTCTCAATGACCGGTCAATGATCGATTTTTGACGTATAACGTCAAACTTATGACACATTTCCCATACAAAAACTGTCAAAGTTGTCAAATATTCGATCACTGACCGGTCATTGTGACACGATTGCAATAGCAGACTCGGGCCCCAGTAGTTTCGGTTGTCTGTCAGTTACTCAGTCACTTAGTAACGGAAGAATTTTACTAGCTCTTGCCCGCGTGTATGTCGGTTATCGCGTAAAAAAAGTAGCCTATGTCCTTCTCCATATCCCAGGCTATATATCTGCCAAAATTTCATGACGATCCGTTCAGTCGTTTTAGCGTGAAAGACTAACAATTAAACTCAATTTCGCAGTT
The DNA here is from genome assembly GCA_947386135.1 of Melanchra persicariae. NCBI lineage: Eukaryota > Metazoa > Arthropoda > Insecta > Lepidoptera > Noctuidae > Melanchra > Melanchra persicariae. The sequence continues at coordinate 14,438,732 of OX376645.1, read as the reverse complement.
AGGATGTATTGATTGATTGCAATGTTACCATGGCAACAAGGCACAAAAATTGTAGTAAGTGATTTTCTTTGGTTTCAAATACACTTAAGAGCGTGTACGCCGTATGTCATTTCATACAAACTTTCAAGTCCTTATTTTTCAAAATGAATTAACCGATTTTAACGAAACTTGGTATGCATACGCTAGACATCCAGGTCTAAATAGTTGTCAGAAAACATTTTTGAAAAAGAGTTCAGGGGGAAGAATACAGTGATTTTTCACTTTCTATACAAAACTTAAAATCGCTCTCTCCCTCCCTCTGAAATCTTTTTCAAAAATGTTTTCTGATAACTATTTAGACCTGGATATCTAGCGTTTGCATACCAAGTTTCGTTAAAATCGGTTCATTCATTTTGAAGAATGAGGATTTGAAAGTTTGTATGAAAAGCCGTACCGCGTAAACGCTCTTAAGTAGGGCAGTATTTTAATAAAAACGAAAAGGGAGAGGGAGAGTTTTGCCCAGCAGTGGGATATAACGAGCTAAATTTGATTAGATTGAGTTCAGTTCAAAACAAGTTATAAATAATAAAGCAAAAATGATGCTAAAATACAATTCCACATGGCTTCTTTGATCGGTTTGGGCTTCTTTTGGGACACTTATTCAAAAATCTTAATCATCTTGAAGTAGGTACAATTTCAAAATTCACCACAAAGAAAATTGTCCTAAAAATATAGTTTCGTTATGTTAGAACAATTTTCTACTTAAAATATCACTCGTTCACTTTTCTTTTTTTTTTCAAAACGTTGCCCCACACTAGGAATTTCTCCTGTATCGTGGGTGCGTTTACAAACATACAAAGTCACATACACAAACAGCCAGACCCGAAACAACTATCTGTAGGCCATACAAATATTTGTTCCGTGCGGGAATCGAACCCGCGACACGCAGCGCAGTAGCCGATCGCTCAACCACTGCGCCAACCGTGTCGTCACTACAAAACACAGTGTTGTATACTCACATCTCTAGCGTTATCAATGAGGCGTCCTTGCGAGACGATCTCGTTGTGCAGGCTCTTGGCCTTGGACAGCTGCGACTCCACCGCGCGCGGCTCTCCGCCCACGGGCTCCGATAGTACTGAGTGGACTTGTGGCTCGATCTGACGGGGAAATAACGAATTCATATCGCAAAACAACATAGGGCTTTGCAAACCAGTAATGTTTTTCTATAAAATCCTTCAACCGCCATGATTCCGGCTTGAATGAGAGACAGAGCTATGGAAAAATTAAGAAGAAAGATAAACACATACACAGGACGAATAACACTATTGTTTCTCACACCGGAATCATGATAATATTGGCACTTCGTACTATTTATTATGCTTTAGGAAACAAAAAAAAATGGATTTATCATATTTTTTTGGTGCTTAAAACTGCTTTTTTACACTTCAAGGAGCTACAGGGGAAGATCAACCTTATTGTCTAGGACATACCTCACTAATCCACCTGCCAGCCCTCTGCAGTGCGTCGTATACTTCGTGGTGCTACAGGGGAAGATCAACCTTATTGTCTAGGATATACCTCACTAATTCACCTGCCAGCCCTCTGCAGTGCGTCGTATACTTCGTGGTGCTACAGGGGAATATCAACCTTATTGCCTAGGACATACCTCACTAATCCACCTGCCAGCCCTCTGCAGCGCGTCATGGTAGTGCCTGGTGACGTCAGCAGCTCCTCTGAGCCTGTCCTGCAGCCTCTGTGCTCTCGCACACAGGTCGGCGTGGCGCCTTCGAGCTGATCCTGCTCCTTCACGGACGCCACTCTCACTGCGAGGTACGATGTGGGATAAACGTGAGGGTAGGGAGGTACGGTACTCGTTGAGGATTGAGAGGAATTCCTGCGGAGAGAAAATGAGGTATTAGTACATAGTAAAAAAAAATACTTGTAGATGATACCATGTGTTGCGATATTAAGTTTCGCTCAGTTTTCTAATAATTAAACAGAAGACTTCATTTTCCTAAACATAGAGGTTTATCATTAATTTAAACGTTCAATCAAATCCTTATATCACCAAAATTAAGGCCACGTTGCGGGGTACTGAGGTATTATGTGATCAATCGCTCGATCGTGACCCGCAATGTAATTAAACTTGCATGCGATATGCTTGCAGGTGGAAACTACACTTTGGATACGAATTTGGTATCGTAGGTAAACGTGAATACTTGTACGAATTGAGTGCGCACCCTAAATACGCGCTCTTAAATACTTAGAACGTCGAAATCGTTCGTGCGTATTCGTACGTGTTCGCATCCAAAGTGCGGCTGGCCAAAGATCTATCAAGCTCATTTGTTCCACAAACCTTGCTCTCGTCGACAAACTTCTGCGCGGACATGGTAATGAAGCGCAGGTCGGCCTGGTGCGCGATGACGTCGCTCACGAACTCCCTCACGTCCTCGCTCTGGTCGGGGAGGGAGTTCAGCTTGGAGAGGGCGGCCTCCTTGTCCTCTAGCGTGCGGTACGCGCCTTCCATCCACGTGTTGAAGGCGTTTAGTTCGTTACTAAGGAAAAAAGACGGTTAATGTGATTGATTAGATTTTTTTAAATTGATTTGTATAACGTGCACGGCGTAGGCTGTTCTATTTAGCATTGCAAATTCAAAACTTTACTTTAAGAGCGTTTACGCCCTACGAAATTTCATACAAAGTTTCAAGTCCTTATTTTTCGAAATGAATGAACCGATTTTAATGAAACTTGGTATGCATATGCAGGATATCGAGGTCTAAATCGGTAGTAGAGAAATTTTCAAAAAATCTCATCATAAAATAACTTGTTTTTTAAATCTTACCCGAACTTTCCGAGCTCATCCCTGGCGGCGGCCAATCGTCGCAGCATCTTATCGCACTTGTCGGAGCACTTGTCGCATCGCTGCTTGAGCTGTCGCACGCCGCGCTCCAGTGCCGCCACCTGGTGGGCCACTCGTGAGTTAGTGACGTAACACAATGGAGTTATACAGGTGGGTCACAGAGATAGACAATGGCAGAACATCAGGTGAATTTGTAAGATATACATTCTACAATAGGTTCAATGAAACGGAACGGTGTGTTTAATACAACAAGTTTTTAATACTATTTATATGAATAATTGTAAATTAGGGTGTGGGGTCGTTAGACCTTACTGCCCACACGATAAGAAATAGAATTATTGTGAATGATATTATGAAATTATGGATAGTGTGTCAGACTATCGATACACCTGTTTAGCTGTAGGTAAATTAGGTTCAGTAGTAGTAGGTTAGTGTGATTGAAACAATTGCTCATTGTCATGTTATAATCGATTGTAAAGTCGATTCTACTATTTCTTAAGCAATGTCCGCATTCGCATCTGTTGCAAACTGTCAAAAATGTAGGGAAATTAAGGTTTTTTTGACAATTTGGGACTGTCATGCGAATGCGAACGTTGTTTAATAGATAATAGAGAATAATTAGTAGAATTGGTCCTCAGGTGACATCAAGCCTAATTCTTCGAGCCAATAATATTGCCGTTATGTCATTTAAGCTGCCAACGTCACTAATGGTTTTGTAGTGACAAAAAGAGTTTCATAACGTCATATAACGCTTTACAGTAAAAATCGAGGACTTTAGGAGTGTAGAGCCGTCCTCTCGATGCCCGCGACCCCTGAATAAAATGTGACGCCATTGTTTTACAGCTCGCGTCAAATAACTGTGCCCCTCTGAAGTTGGCTACGAGTGGCTGCGTAGAAATCAAAATTACGAACAAAACTGCAACTGCGCATGCGCAAGAGACATGGGAGCGGGGATTATGGCGGCGCGATTTTATTTCTCAGTCGCTCGTTTACGTTCGATGCATGCTTGCGTCCCGCTTGCTCCCATCTACGTAACTGCACCTGCGCGATCTTTCCAAATGGCTAACTTCAGAGGGGCAAAGTTATTTGTCGCGAACTGTACTATTGTGTCTGCTATTATGGCCGCTGAAGGTATATATAAAAGATCCATCAGTTTACCTCATGAGGAGCCAGCACGTCTCCACCAGAGACGAGCAGCTGCTTGGCCTGGTCGGCGCACGCGGACACCTGGCGCTGGTGGCTCTCCAGGTCGTCCTTGATCAGCTGTAAGTGATAAAATTAATGTTAGAATACAGTAACAAATGTTCATCAATATAGTGTGGACTGACTTTGAAGTTTTAAATGCTACAGAGGAAAACATCTCTAAGAAGTCAATTGAATATGGTCCAATTTCATCCAGCCATACATGCTGCTTATGACATTTTAAGGAACATAATCATACACCCAGATGTTTCCGAATGCGATATTGCGTAACAGCTAGTGAATGCTTGGTCAGTTCAGTGAAAGACGTTCACTGCTGGATATAGGCCTCCCCAACAGATCCATTTTAACATCGTGTAGATGTTTTTATTGATTGCAGAAATAGCAACAGCGCATCTTGACTTGCTATTTAACTGACAGAAGCTAATGATCAGTTTCAAGTGAGTCAGATACTTTTAATTCAGCTGTCAATAAAGCAATAAATTACTGTACCTTCAGAATATTAATCTGGTTACGCAGTTCATCCATGTCTTCCTTAACGGCTTCTTGATTGGCCAGTCTCTCTTCCACCACCGCGATCCACTCCAATAACTTAGACAAGGAATCATCGCAAAGCCTGTACTTCTCCTCCACTGCTTGCTACACACAAAATACACACATCAGTATATAAACAACACAGTAAATTATATACATCGCTCTTAGAGCTCAATAGTGCATCTATACTATAGCAATTGTACAATGCTTTCTATCTACTCTGTGCGTCACTTGAGACAAAGTGAGTGTAACAATTAAATGCGAATATGGAACTGTACATGACATTTTTCAAGTAACAAAAAGGGTTTTTTACACAGACGTTCTGCAACTTCTATACTTTTGGGGAAGAATATGTACATACATAGCTAAAAGTTACTGCTTTAAAAATGCGAGCAATTAAAAATCATGTTATGAATTGACGCATTTTTAAAGCATTTATTCATAAATCGTAAAAATGTTTTATGAAGTTACTTTCCGTTGCAAAACGTAAACACATGCCCCATGAGATAACTTAGCTCATGCTGACCAATAGAGACCTGAAAAAAAGCTTAGATTGAACAAAATCTACGCAGACAGGAAGCGAAGTCGAGAAACATCTTCAAACGAGAGGCGACGGAAGACAGCCAAGTAAACACAGCATGGGAATGACAATAAATTCACAACAGGACCGAAGTTTGCGAACGATCAACAGAAAGATTCATGCGAAGCGTAGCATGCAAGCAGTGAAAATATATTGTTGCAAACAAATTTCAGAAATATTGTGAAGAGTGATTTTGATATTCTGGTAGTGTGAATAGAGATTTTGTTAAAACATCCCATGCATAGTGAAAAAGGGGTCTAATAAAACCTCAAAACACACTACCGCCATTGTCGTGCTAGTTTTAGAGTAAATTGTTGCCACTTCAAAATATTTCTGAGATTTGCATAAAACATTTGCGTTGCGCTTATGGTATCAACATCTTCCGATATTATCTTATAATATTAATGTTTGTATTAGAGTTATTTGTTAAAATAGGAATTAAAATAAGTTAAAGAATACCTTGTTGAAAATCTGAAACTTTGAAAGAGTATTTTTGAACAGTAAAAGTAAGAAAATAAAGTATCCTTGAAAAGTAAACGAAGTATAAAGTCAAGAATTTACATGTTTAAACGTCGAACGTATTTTACATAAAATTAAAAATGTGAATTCATTTTTTTTAACCCTTTAATTGTCTATGAATTCACTGTGAGTACACAATTATGAAGTTTTCTTAGATAAATAGTTACAGAAAAACACTTTTATAAAAGTGTACTATGAAAACACAGACCGTTAGGGGGTTAAACAATAATAGTTCCAAATAAGATTTAAATGAAGTCACATTTAACCGTTAACACGTTTAGTTTACGTTACATAAAGTCTATGACATGCCAGACCAATGACTGTCAGTTGCTTTATATTTCATATGAATAAACATAAAAAACACGACATTCACATAACAAGAATGCATCGCTACGGTTTAATAATATAAAACATAAAAACAACTAACGACGACGTGACAGCAAGTCACATATATCAGGCAACGTAAGCTAAAAATATTACCAGTTCGAAAAATCTTTTAAATAAAGACCATAATGAATAAATACTACCTTCCGTGTTTGTGTGTTGAAAATGTTTTACCATTTCGATATTGTGAATGTTTGCAATAATCCGCCTTATATCAACGTCACAAGAGCATAGCTTTGTTCATGCATTCCAAAACATGTGAGCACGGGTTCCAAGGAATGAGTATGTCGTTCGAGTTCGAACTCAAGGAAAATCTAAAACGGAACGGGACCAGCAGTCATAGTACACTGGTTTTTAATGGAAGCGAACATAATAAAGCTGATAGGTCGGCAGGCCTCTCGGACCCACCATCGCGACCAAATTCTTAGCACAATGTGAATGGGAGGTTAGGTATTTGGCGAAACGGTGATGGTTCTTTATATCGTCGTTAATATGATCCCTCACAGGCAAGCATTCACGATTTAGCTCAAAAGGGTTCTCTAGCATCGCAGGCAACGGCTGGAAATAAAAAACAACATACATCGAGCCTTAGTACAATGTTGTAAGCACACTTCCCAATCGTTAGTCCTTCGGCGAAGAACTAGCAATTGACGAGCGTTCTAACCTAGAATAAGCATTTAAGGACAACACAAGGCACTGAGATTTTACACTACGATTTAAGCTCAATTTCTTGTCTAAAGAAGTAGAAAGCTAACTTTACTGAAATCAAAAATGTAAGTGAATAATATAGTATGTATAAGTGCTGTGACTACCTTTATGAAAATCACTATTTATTTAAAAGTCTAATATGTTGTATGTTATGTCAATTAGTGTGGGCCACAATGTACAAAACTGTGACATCACCAGATTGCTTATCAACCCCGAAAGTCGACACATAGTCCGGTGGGTCGTGCCATGCCAATGTTTAAGCCAAACGCTTTAGATAGAGATCACCTTCTAAGAATGGAAATAGGAAGATGTAAAGCAACACCTTTGCTCGATAGAAGCACAAAGACAGAAGCAAAATAGAAAAAACTTACCCTCGTTTCTGCTGGCAGCAAGTAGCCCTTCTTCAGAGCTTTGACTAAGTCCAAACTGATCGATTTAACTGGATCTAAAGTGAGCCTGCCTTCGACGGGGTCAACTAGTTTCTGATCTATCGCTTGTACCAATGGGCATATCTTTCCTGTCTCTGGATCTTTGACGACAGTACTTGACGGGTCAACGATTCCTTGTGCGATCGCTTCACCTAAGTTCAACCTCTTTCTATCCATCACACTTGTGGTTATGAATGGATCGTTCAGGGCTCCGGTTGTTGGGTTGTAAATACCGAAGTTCAAAGTTTCTATCAAGCTGAAGCTTTTCTTAGGAGTCATGAGAAGCCCACTCTCAATGGCAGCCGTTAAGGTGTTAAGTTTAGAGGTCTCTGTGTCTAGTATGTTACCCTTTTCGGCATCCATAAGGCCTTTACGGAATGCCTCAGGGAGTTTGACAAGCCTCTTCTTGAGATTATCTTTTATGAGCGCTGTGTCTGGGTCTATGTAGCCTAATGCGGCAGCGTCTCTGATTGTTAGCACTTCGTTGGAGTGAGGATCCGTGAATCGAGCGGTAGCTACATTCAAGTGTCCTTTTTCGATCGCTTGCTCAAACGTTAGAGGCTCACGGACGTAGACAATCAAACCATTTTCAAAGACAAAGCAAAGAGTCTTAGACCTATTCTGAGTATCAAACGAACCTTTCGCGTTTATATCGATAATGCCCTCAGTAATACCTAATTTTAATGGAATGTATTTATTCTTATGAGGATCTTTGATAACAGCCGTTTCGGGATCGATAAATTCGTATTTTATGGCTTCGTCTAATGTGAACTCTCTAAGAGTTGGCTCTTTAGAGGCTGAAGAGTCGGATACGTACCTCCTAGTTACAGTTTGGGAGGTTATAGGTTGGATAACTGTCACGAGAAGGCCTTTGTCGAAGGCGATGTCTAAACTATAAGTTTTCTTAGCTTTAGTATCAATGACCCTACCCTTGGTGACATCTACATCACCCTGCTGAATAGCGGCAGGAAGAGGCTTGTATTTGTTTGTGAAGTTATCCTTGACAACAGTAAGATCGGGGTTGAGTAGGTTAATTTCTATGGCCTTATTGATATCAATGAATTCATTAGTACTTGGATCAACAATTTTACCGTTATCGGCTCTAAAAAGACCGTTTCTGATAATCTCTTCGAGACTCAAGTTCTTCTTAGCTGTAACCACAAGACCGCGATGTTTAGCGTCTAGCAAGTTGATTTGATTTCCGTTTGGTAAGATGTAAATACTATTTTCATCATCGACAACACCGTTTTCAATAGCTTCGGATAATTTGATGTATTTACTGCTTGGAATATGTTTTACTAATGAGGTTTCTGGGTTAATCAGTTCCTCGGCTATAGCTGTTTTTAGTGAAATTGGCCTGTCAGAAACAGGGTGAATTAATGCTAGTTCATTGATGCTATACATGTTCATGGCTAAGGTTTCATAGAGAGTAAATCCTGCGCTTTCAATGTCAACGATAAGACCTAAGCTCATCGCTTCAGACAGGGAGATCTGGACGTCAGAACCTGGCTCGTAGAATTTGCCGCTTCTCCTATCAATAATCTCGCTGCGACAACAATCACCCAACGACAAAGGTTTCTCGGATTTCTTGTCGAAATAGCAAAGGTATTTTGGACTAATGATCGACCTTCTGATGGCCTCATGCAAGGTAATCTTGCGGTTTGTTGCTGGGTCGATGATTTTACCTGTGCTGTCATCATACAGACCTTGGTGTAACGCACGTTGGAGGCTGATGGGCGCTTTACTATCTACTAACAAACCTATTTCAAAAGCTTTACGAAGACTAATCTCTTCATTGTCGCTGTTGATGTTCCTAATCTTACCGGTCTGGTCATCAATGACCCCGGTTTCTAACGATTCTGGTAAAGTAATCTTGTCCCATTTGCCTAGCCTGTTGTCCAAGATGTGTACGGAGTGAGCGTCGATTAAGCTCATTCGAATCGCCTCAACCAGAGTGTATTTCTTACCACTCTGTGGGTCCATGAAAAGTCCTGTTATTTCATTGTAAACACCCTTTTCGAGGGCTTCAATAAGAGACATTGGTTTGCGAACCTCAACGAGGATTCCTCTCTCGAAAGCTTCACGGAAATCTATGTTTTCATCACCTAATCTGATTGTTCCTGTCCTACTATCAATGATTCCTCTATCTACTGCAAATTCGAACGGAATTACTTTACCAGCGGCATGTACTAAGGTAGACTGTGGATCAATTAAACGTTTCTTAATAGCTCTATCAGTAGGTATCTTTTCCTTGCTTACAGGGTTAGAGAACTTGCCAGTTTTAGGATCGTAAAAGCCTTTGAATACAGCTTCCGGTAAGCTGAGTTTACGTTTAGCTGGTACAATTAAGCCGCGCTCCGAAGCGTCGGTAAGTGAGATTTTGTCGCCAAAGATAGGATCTCTAACTTTGCCTTCCTTTGAGTCAATTATACCTACTTTAATGGCATCCGCCAGTGAAATGATTTCTCCGGTAACAGAGTTCCTAACGGTAAGTGCTTCAGGGTTGATATTGCCGATTTCAATTGCGTCTTGAAGAGTCATGGTTACGTCATTGATAGTTAACAGACCTGTTTCGGGATCGTAGAATCCCTGCACCAGACCTTCTTGTAAAGTCCAAGGTTTTTTGTCACTAAGTAGATATCCTTTGTCACAAGCATCTTTAAGATTGCATAGAGGTGAAGTTATAACGCCTTTCTCTAAATCAATAAGACCCGATTTAACTGCCTTATCGAAAGGTACGACTGCTTCAGATTTGTCATCTTTAATTTTGACATCAGTTGGATCTACAAGTTTATCTTTGATAGCTTCTTTCAATGTAATTAATTGCCCAGTTTTAGGGTCCATCACCTTTCCAGACTCGGAAGAGTAATATCCTAGTTCTATAATATCAAATAGAGAGAAAGTTACGTCCTTCGTTGCGACCAATCCCTTCTTTAATGCGTCGTCTAATGGAATGTCTTTGCCAGTCTTTTTGTCCCTAATTTTACCGGTTTCTGGGTCTATTAGTTTTGTATCGAGAGCTTCAGAAAGAGGGATGAACTTCTCTGTTGCTGTGTCCTTAATTTCAGAGATGGTGGGATGAACGATATTCCTATCTACTGCATCACCTACGGTAACTAACTGTTCCGTTACCTTATCCTTTATCTTACCAGATTTGGGCTCATACATATCATTGTCAATGACCGCCGCGATGGAAATAGGTCTACGTATAATAGTGATAAATCCACGTTGGATAGCTACAGATGTTTCAATAATTTCGTGCGTTTCAACTATGGTAATAACACCCTCATGAATTTCAATGATATTACGCTCAATAGCGTCCGATAGTGTGATGACTTCGTTAGTGCGGGGAACCTTGATAAGTAATGATTCCTGATCAACCAGCCCCTTTTCGATGGCTTGTCCAATAGGAACTAACGCTCCCGTATTGACGTCTTTAATTTCTCCCGTTTTCGGGTTATACAAGCCTTGTTCTAACGCTGATTCGATTGTAACTTGCTCAGGAATAGATACGTCCTCGGGTTTTTCAACTATCCATCCCAACTGTACACATTGTAAGAAAGGTACGCGTTTACCAGTCTTAGGATTAACCATGTGGCCTGTTGTTTTGTCAATTATTGGCCGAGCAATCGCTTCATCAAAGGAAATGTAGTCATCTGATTTAGAGCCTAAATCTTTTACCAATATGGATTCCGGGTCGAAAATTTGAAGGCCGTAGACTAGTTCTTCAAAGGAGATTTTAGCTCCAGTTTCTGGGTTTAAGAATATTTGTTTTTCGATGTCGTAGACGCCCATTTCAGAAAGCTCTTCCGGTGTTATCCTTTGAGAAATAGCTACGGTATAACTAGGTTTAACCTCTCTAACTACAACGCAGTTTTTAGATAGTATATCAACTGGAGCGAACCTGCTTATTTGTTCCTGTTCTAACGAGTCTTGTACTGTAAGTGGCAACTCGACGCCATTGACAATTATCCTGCAAACTTTAGGTTCGATTTTACCTTGAGCAATAGCGTCAATTAATTGAATGTTTTCGTAAAGAGGTTTAATGGGTTCGGTCTTTTCTTTAGTTACGTTTTGTTCCGTGATCTCTTCAATCACTCTCAAAGGCTGTCGTTCAGCATCGATAAGCATAGCAGAAATAGATTTACCATCATGAACAATTGTTGGAGTTGCTTTACCTAATTCAATCATTTTCTGTTCAACGGTGGTAGTAGTAACTTCAGAAACAACTGGTTTAGAGAACTCTGTTGTTTGTGAAATTACTACTTCACCTGGACGTGTGGTGGTTTGAGTAGTAGTATAAAGATTAACTACTTGTTCAGAGTAGGTCACACCTGTAGTTATGTCAACTATTTCAGTTGTTATTCCTTCAGGAGTCTGTGTCTTGATCATTTCCTCATACTTCTTGTAAGTATCAGCGTCGACAAGACCTCTCTCGCGTGCTTGATCTAACGGAAGCTTTTCGCCTGTCTTAGGGTCGACAATGACAGCACTCTTTACCACTTGAACTACTTTAGCTGCAGCTAAGATTGGCGCACCGACTACGGCTATCAAACCGATCTTTGCAGCATCTGCGATACTTATCTTCTTACCAGATTTATCTTTGACCTCTCCAGTTTTATTATCAACCACTCCCTTGTTGATAGCTTCATTCAAAGTTATTTCTTTACCAGTCTTTGGTTCAATAACTTTCACGGTTTCCGCGGGTACAATACCTCTATTTACAGCTTCCAATAGGTTGTCAGCAACGCCTTCCTTAGTAGAAATAACAACTGAAGTGTTGGGATCGTAAATGATGCCAGGAGCTACCTCTAAAGGCTTCTCAATTTCAATTTCTTTCCTTTCACCAAATTCTAGTGTTGTGTCTTTGGGAACTTTTTGATCCTTTATCTTTTCAGGTTTCGGTGTTGGTTCCCTGACTGCCTTTTCTGGGCCAGTTGGCGACAAACCTTTGGGAAGTTTGTTATCTTTACCTGGTTTCATGAATTCATCGCTATCAGGAGACACTTGGTATTCTCTAGGTGTCTGAATATCGTCAGTTTCATCTGGAGCTTCAGTGACTTGATATTCTTGTGTTACAGTCTCAGTAAAGTCTATAGGTCCACTGGTTTCTTCTGTAACAACTTGGTATGATGTTGATTGATTTTGAGTTATTTCCACCGTAGTTAATGTAGATGACGATGAAGTAATAACAGTGCTGCTGTGTTCAGTAAAGAACTCTGACGTGGTAGTAGGTTCGGATTTTGAAACAGTTGTTTTAACAATTCTAGTAACTTCTTGTCCATCAGGAGTAATTTCATGGATTTCTTCGATAGTTGGACCATCGTCGAATTTCGTGAAGTGATCGTATTCAGCTTTAGGACTTTGCTCTTCTGGTTTATGTGACGCCGATAGTTTATCACCGGGTTTAACTTTATGGGCCTCGGGTCCCGCTGAAGTTACTACAGTCGTCTTTTCTGAAACAACTGTTTTGCTTTCACCAATTGGAGTCTTCTCCTTTGTAACATCAAGCTTAGTCTGATCTGTGGGCAAACGGTCTTGTGGTTCTTTTGTTGAAGTTTCCTCCGCAGTATCAAACACCGTTTTAGTAACACTAGTTTTAGTCAAGGTTATAATTTGTTCACCCCCAGCGGTAGTTTCAATAAACTCCTGAATAACTGGTTTCTCTTCAAAAACAACGTGTTCCATATCCCTAATAGGGCTAGGTTTTTCAATTATAGGTTTAGTTTGACTATCCAAATCTTTAAGAAGTGATTCATTCGGTTTCTTTGGCAAGTCTGTCACGACAGTAGTCTTTTCAGTGACAACTGTTTTACTGGCCTTAGGATCTAGTTTGGGCTTTTGTACTTCTTTTTGTGTCTTAGAAGGAACATCTTCAGGTGTTGTATCTTTTCCAAATACAATAGTTTTCTTTTCGACAGTTATTTCAGTAGTAGTGGCTTCGGTTGCATCTTGCCTTGAAACTAGTTCTTCTTGTAATTCGTATTTCTCCGGAACTTTGCTTGAAAGATCCTTACCGGGAACTACAGTTTTCTTTTCAATAGTGACTGTCTTAACCGTTGGTATCGGTGGTCGTTCTTTGTCCAATGGTGATTGTGGAGACGATTTTTGAGGTTTATCGTCTTGTTTGCCAAGTTGATGATCACCTGTGTCAGGTTTTTTGTCTTTGCCTACTGGTTTCTTGTTTTCGTCTTGTTCAATCGGTTCATCCCTTGTCGTTTTCCTAGAGGTGGTAATTCGACTGGGGGCTTCTACGGCCTTTTCCTGTTTAGGCTGCATAATCTTGCTTGTTACTGCCTTAGCTCCTTGCACAACTGCCATGCCGGCTAGTACCGGTGCAGCAACCACAGCGATCAAGCCCATCTTGGCAGCGTTTTTAATATCAACCGACTTCCCTGTTTTGGGTTCTTTCAATTTTCCAGTCTTCTTATCAATCAATCCTGTATTTAATGCTTCTCTCAGTGTAACTGGTTTTCCAGCTTCGACATTGTAAATAACTGAGTCAGGATTAATTATTTTCTTGTCAAGAGCTTCTTTGAATGTCAAAACTTTATTAGGTGATTTAGGATCTCTAAACTTTTGGGTCTTTTCGTCAAACAGAAGTTCGAATGCTTCATTAAGGTCTAACATTTCTAAAACTTGCTTTTGGGGACTCGACTGTGCTGAATCTGACGGAACTTCTGTGTTCAATAACCCACTAGAAACTGCTTCCGAAATAGTAACAGTCTCACCCGTTTTAGGATGTGTAAACGTGCCGGTCTCAATGTTAATGTATCCGAGGTTCAGTGCATCTTCAAAACTGATGTTCGTGTCATTTGTGATAAACTGTTCTTTGCTTGTCTGTTCATCTCTGACAATACCCTGGCGGCGAGCTTCATCAATGGATATTATTTCACCTGTCTTTGTATTTTGAACTTCATTTGAGCTCACGAGCACATAGTCAGCAAGAAGTTCGATCATCTTGGTTGTAACAGTATGCTGAGACGTAAAAGTTTCAGTGATTGTGGTTACAACGCCAGTTGGTTGCATGTCTGTCATAGGCTTGATGGCCAGCAGACCTTGCTCCAAAGCCTTATCTAGAGGAATTACTTCTTTATTCTTGGGATCGGTAAACGTTGCATATTTTAAATTAACAGCTCCTTTGTCTAGAGCTTCTTCAAGTGTTATAGTTTCTGATGTTTGAGGGTAAGGAATACCCATAATCAAATCTTTTTGAATAGCATGACCCACAGGTGTCATTTCACCCGTTAAAGGATGTTTCATTTCACCAGTATGAGGGTTTATAAGATTCTTTTGAATAGCAATGTTTAGTGTCATGGCTGCTGGTGGAATATCAATGACGGGCTTGATTTCAGAATCAGGGAACACCTGAGCGTTAACCGCTGCTATGAAATCAAGGGGACCGTCAGTGGTTTTGACTACATTTTTGTCATTATCGATAATATTTCTTTCGATAGCTTCAGCCAATGTGATCTTCTTTCCAGGTGCGATAGTAATGCTAGATAAAGGATCAACAATATCGCAAATAATTGCTTCTCTTAATGTTAAAAGACTTCCAGTCTCAGGGTGAACTATTTTACCAGTTACTGGGTCCAAAAGTCCTTGTTCCAAAACTTCTGGAATAGACAGACTCTTAGCTAACGGGATTAATACTTCATCCTGACCTTCAACATCTAGTATTCCTCTCTTGATAGCTTCTTTGATGGTAAGAACATCACCACGTACAGGGTCGACAATGTGGCCCTTGTTTTCATCAACGAAACCCTTCTCAATTGCGATTTCAAGATTAATTGGTGAACCATTCTCGTCTTTGTAAACTTTGACGGCTTCTAAAATGGTTGCTGTTTCTTTGTCTATCAAGCCTTGTTCGACAGCCTCAAGAGGAGTGACGACATGTTTTCTAAGTTTTTGTAATATAACAGGTTTTGCTTCAAGAACTTGCCCCTCGGGGGTTTGCTCCCTACCTATATTGACTCTATATTTAGGTTTGTTACTGGGTGATGTCTTAGTAATTTGTATTACATCAGTCGGTCTTGTCTTTGTCTTGTCAGTAGCAATAGTAGTTTCAATAACTCTTCTATTTTCAGCTGAAAGACTGTTTTGAATTGCTTCTACAGTTATGAAACCTTCAGAAACTGCCGCGCCTACTGATACAGGCTTAGTTACCTGAGAAATTGTAACAGTGCTTGTACCTGGGGTAGATTTACCAGTTGCAGGTTGCATCAAGACTTCTTGTTGTTTAATAGCTAAAGCATCCTGGTATATTTTGTATGTAATAGGATCTACAATGCCTCTTTCATACGCGACTTCAATAGGCAGTTGTTCGCCTGTTTTTGGATCGACTACCATAGTAACCATTTTGCCAGGTGTAGTTACGCTGGATACTTGAGTAAACGTAACGCCGCTGGAGCTTGGTGAACTTATAACTTTCTGAGCGTATTCAGGAGACTTCTCCTTGATTGATAGTTCATACTTCTTGTACGATTTAGGATCAATGAGCCCTCTTTCATATGCTACTTCTATGGGCAATTTCTCACCAGTATTCGGATCAACTACAACGGTAACGGTAGTTTCAGTAGGTATCGTTTTTGTTGTTGTCACTTGTGAATAGGTCACACTACTTGTACTTGACGTCTTGAATTCCTGAGTAACCTCCATTTCCGGTGTCCTATCCCTGAGTGATTCTTCGTATTTTTTGTAAGTTACTGGATCTACTAATCCCCTTTCATAAGCTACTTCCATGGGTATATTTTCACCGGTTTGTGGGTCTACAACCATTGTGCTCTTAACAACTTGTATGATCTTAGATGCTGCAACTAAAGGAGCTCCTACTACCGCTACTAGACCTATTTTAGCCGCATCTACAAGACTTATTTTCTTTCCTGTATTATCCGTGTATACACCAGTTCTGGTGTCAACTATACCGTGTTGCACCGCCTGTTTTAGCGGTATGGCCCTGCCTGTTTTAGGCTCAATAACCTTGACGCTATCAGCTGGTAATAACCCGCGATCTACTGCTTCTAAAACGTTTTCAGAAA
This sequence comes from Melanchra persicariae, assembly GCA_947386135.1. NCBI lineage: Eukaryota > Metazoa > Arthropoda > Insecta > Lepidoptera > Noctuidae > Melanchra > Melanchra persicariae. The sequence continues at coordinate 14,422,502 of OX376645.1, read as the reverse complement.
CACCGGTCGGGGTGGAAATTACTAAAGCTGTGGAAGGATCAAAGATCACTCCAGGAATAACCTGCACAGGTTCTAAAACTGACTGATCTTCAGTTATATACTCTTGGGAAGGAGCATCGTGCATTTCAGATATTTCCATCTTGTCGGGCATTCCAGCTATTGATGTGATAGTAATAACTTTCTGTGAATGTGTTGTTGATGTTAAGGTGATGAGAACAATATACCTACGTTCGATTGCCTCCTTCATAGTAATTATTTCCGTTGTGTGTTTATGATGTGTAGTGTAATGACCCGTACTATCGATAATACGTGATTCTAAAGCTCGATCTAGAGGGACTTCTTTTTTAGATTTGGGGTCTACTACGTTTGCCGAGTCCCCATTTATAATGTTAAGTTTAATAGCCTCCTCTAGATCTAAAACTCTGTCTGTGCCAGGGATTACAAACATACCAATAGATGGGTCGAAAAGATTCTGTTGTATGGCTTCTTTTAACGTCCAGCCGCCGCGTGGCAACTCTATCGTATTCTTTTTGATGGTCATGGACGTAACCGTGGGTTCAGTAACAACTGATTTTGAAGTTACAGTTCTTATTTCTTGGACTAACCCCTCGCGAGGTTGCATCGTTTCGTGCATAGTAAAATCAGGGCTTTTGAGTGTTTCAGGCCTACTGCTATCCCTTTGGACTTTGCCTTCAGGGCTAGGTACATCCTTGATGTATGATTTTTTCGTGATTTTTAATTCAACAACTTGACCTGGTACTAAATCCTTCTTACCGACTCGGTCAGATATATGAACAACGCGAGGTTCATTCTTTTCTACGCCTAATAAACCTTCGTCTAAGGCTTGTTGTATTGGGAATACAGTTCCAGTGGTCGGGTCAGTGAATGTTTGAGTATTTTCATCGATAAGACCACGCCTTATGGCCTCCGCGAATGTGATTATTGTTTCAGATCTCTGCGTATTACTAGTATTTGTTACTGTTACGTATCGTTTTACTGTTTTAGTAACAGTTTGCAATGTAAGCGTTATATTCAAAAGCGAATTTAACAAAGCTGCTCCTTCGGGTGTAATCATATTTATTTCTACAGCCTTATTAAATGGAATAGGCCTTTTGTTTGTAGAATCTAACAAATGTCCTGTCTTGGGATCAAGAATATTTTTGAATACCGCGTCTAAAACTGACAATTCCTTACCATTATCATACACTCCTATCTTACGATTAAACATTTCTAATACCTCAGCCCTAACTAAAGACACTTTAGTGCAGTCTTCTAGGAACACCCAGTCTCCGCTTTCTGACTTAAGGAAAGTCTCACCGTTTACGTATTTAAGATTGCCCTTACTGAGAGCAACGTTGAAGGAGACGAATTCTCCTGTTTTTGGGTCTTTGAAACCGTCTATATCGAAAATAGATCTCTGAGAAACCGAAGTAATTAGTCCACGGTCTACCGCCTCAGGAATGGTACAGATTTCTCCTGTTAAGTTATCGCGAAATTTATTGTCATGCAAGATTATTTTCGCGCCTAAAGCTTCCGAAAGCGTTAAAAGACCACCTGTCGTTGTATTGGTGATGCATTTAACGTTATCGCTATCGAGTACACCAGCAGAAATAGCTTCTAGGATGTTCAAAGGAGCTCTATTCGCCGGAGATAATATCTTACCATCGTTAGTCATAAGATTGTTGTCGCAGACGTCTTTAAGTGTCATGGGTTTGCAAATATACCGTTTGGCTGCTGCGTCTTTGAAAGTTAGTTTCTCTTTGGTTATAGTATGTACGTATTTCGAATGTTTTGTATTAATAATATTCCTCTCTATCGCTTCAGCAAGCGTTATTTTTGTGTCGTTTTTAGGATCAACCACTTCCCTAATGTTAGGATTAATAAGTTCATTTTTAATTGCAACATCAATTTGGTACCTGTCACCCGAATTCCTGTCCAAAATCCAACCGCTGTTATCAACTAAATCTTGACTGATCGCGTCAGACAGACACAACGCGCTTGACTTTATTTTGATAATCTCGTTATAAATGAGGTAGCCTCTCTGGTAGGCTTCGGCTATAGTTATGTAGCTTCCATTAGGTAGTCTGTATAGACCTCTTTGTAGATCAACTTGTCCGCGATTAAGTGCATCCGAGATACTCATTCCTTGTGTCGAGTTTTCGCCTTCGACTGTTACCTTGATTCTCTTCTCTGCTGGGTCTGAGAGTCCTTGTTCGGCATCGTATAATTCTCTCTGTATAGCTTCTAACAATGTGACTTCGTTTCCGTCTTCGGTCATGCCGCACGGTCCTGTTAATCTTGCAGCGAGCTTAGGGTCTATGAGACCTTCTTGCGCTGCTTGTTCAATGCTCATCGTCTGTCTTGTGTCGGGTGCTGACAACAGTCTCCCCGTTCGTACGTCAAGTATTCTCATGCTGATAGCTTGACCAACAGTGAGTATTTCTTTAGTCTCGGGATGCAATATACCTTTAGATTCAATAATGTTTGGTCCTTCATACATTCTGTGGACTCTTTTAAGTTTTCTTACGTCAGGTCTGTCATCTTCCGTGATGGTTGTTTTCGTTGTATAATTAGGTGAGGTAAGTTTGCCATTGGTCATTGATTTTACTACTGTTTGACCGTCTAGCTCTGTTGATTGTGACGTTCTGACGTATCTGGTTTTAGGAGGAAAGCTTGATTAGTTTTAATTATTACTAATTACTAAACGCCATTAGACAAAATACTTCTAACCAACTGATTAAGCTGTACGAACAGATGAAAAATGTTCGTTGCAGGAAATAATGAAGATTATTATTCAGTCTGCATACAATCTTCTTTCTACCGGTAGTGTCAAAAGTATCACTTATTTTTTATTTATGCATATTGCAAACTTATATTATTACTTACTTTTCTGTGGTATAGTGCGACGTGTAGGTGTGTTCTGTTGTCAAGTCCTGCATATTGAACTCTTGGCGGAAAGACCGCGCCGACCGAGGCGCCATCGCCTCAACGAGACGCTGAAATTTAAAAAAATAAACGTCATTTAACTGTCAAACGACTGTCATTTGCATTCTAAGATCACATGCCAATGGTTGTAAATTCTAAATGATTGCAATACATTAAAGTAACATCATGATCATAATAAGTTTATTTATTACTGAGATAGTCGTACATAAAATATTGGCAATTACTTTGCACAACATAAAAACTAATTTTCCTATTATTCAAGAAATCATTCTGTCTTATGTCCAGTATGACAGGTTGATTAAATCGATTCAATAGTCTTCAGTTTTGGCATACGTAGTTTAAGCATGTCATAATTTACAACAAGTAAACAGTTTTATAAGAAAAAACACATGAATATTAATGTGATAATTTGTCTAAGAAATTATTTTATATTTAATATATCAATCACTAAACAACTATTGAAGATAGATAAACCAATTGAACGTCTTACATGACAACCGATGATATCCGTTTAGTTTTTTCTAGATTTATATCTTGCCAGTTATAAAAATGTAATGGAGATGTTTAATTTGATTTTCTCGATCTCATTCCATTTAACAGTCGCCACCGATCTTGGCTGTCAAATTAAGCTCTAATTTAAAATTTATCCTTTTACCGGACATGAGGACCACGAATGAAGTCGGTTAAAAAGTGCATAATTACGAACGTGAAAGAGAAGATTAAAGAAAATTATCGATAATAAGGAATGTTAGGAGATGACAAGTTTTCTTTCTCTCAAATCAAGTTCTGTCATTTAAACGGTTAATATGCCAGAAAACTATCGATATGTAAGTGAAAAAGATTTTGATGTAGGTACGCAAAAATTGCCTTGTTATCTTTGGCACGAAAACATTGTTGTGCAATGTAAATGATGAAAGGAAGTGATGCATTTAAAACGCCCTCATTAAACTGTAAAGCTTGATAGAGCCGACAATAAGGCATTTTGTCGCAAAAACTGGCTCCGAACCATCGATGCTTCGACCGGGGTAACTGACCTCACGAAAGTAAGTTAGTATTGCAAAACTTCACGTTTTTCCTATAAGGCCATGTCGACTTAACTGGTATCATTTGTTGGACTGGTCGACATACATAACTTCGGAAATGTTAAAATCGGTCCAAAAGACCAAAAAAATATGTTGTTGAAAAATCTTTCGACCCACTTTTTATTTTTTTAAGTTATTTGATCACCTGTTTGGCACTTTTATCGAATGCCGACTGCTGAAGTGGTTTTATCGTTTCGAAAACGAATTGGAGACTTGTTTTTGGTCAGTAATAACTTTTTTGAGCGTAAAATGTGCAAAGGAATTAAATAATTTTTTACTGTGTATCGAAAATATCAAGACAGTTTATAGTCATTTGTTTTATAAAATGCGCAGTCACCTGTTTTAATGCATTGTCTGCATTGGGTCAAACATTGGAACAATGCACAAATATTTGGACAAAAGTATCAATATATAGTAGAATACCAACCCGGCACTCGTACGCGAAGTCATACTCGTAATCCTCCTCCATTTTCACACAATTTTAACAACACTACAGTTTCTTATTTATAAGGTTCACTTAGCACATGCATGTCTCACAATGTACACTGCACTTTATGTTTTAACGTTCACATAAACTATTATCATGACTAACGAAATTAACCTACAATAAAGCTAAAGAAAATAAAGAAAATTTTATAAACGATAATTTAACAATAACAAAAGAGTTTTATAACGCAAAAATCGTAAGCAAATCTTATAAGAATACAGCTATCCGTGAACCCGACTGGCTGGAAACTGAATGAAAGCCAAGAAAACCGTAAATCGAAAAAAAATATCGCCGGATTCTAAATTTAAACAATTTCGTAATGGCATCCGAAGCGTCTAGACGTCCCGTGCGATTGTCCGTGCGGTAATTTTCATTAATTAGGCGTTTGTTTCGTGAGGAATTACGAAACAGCTGTTTGGGGTTCGATTTTGAGGTTAGGAAAAGTGACTGGCCGATTCAATACTACGGAGGAAAATTTGAGGGCGATGCGCGCGCACCCCGCCGCGCCGCCGGTGCGACGCCCGGTTAATCGTGACACTATGACACGTATTTTGGAAACAATGTTGTGTTATTCAATAACGTTTACGTTTATTCATACTGCTTCCATCTCATTAACACTCCGTTACTACGTTCTGCAAAGTTTAGTACTAAAAGTGACGCTTGTGATTCTGTGCATCCAGTATGAATGAATAAGTTGTTATAAAATATGATTCGTCGATTTTATAGGTCACTCCTCCCCCGTAAGGATGAAAAGATGTCATCCTTCACTTGCTGGACACTCATTTTGTAGATGCATTTCTACTTTACAATTTTATTTTCAGTAGTTAGGGTCGGATAACGCTTTTTGTCCTTCTGCAACTGAGGTGTTAACGACTATAATATTGTACCAGATAACATTTATTTGAAGAATTACATTTTAAACATGTCAGTTTGATATGTTTCTCATACAAGAGCTGTCAAACCGCCATTTTTATATCTCAGTCAAAAGTTATCTGACGATTGAAAAATCGGCCCTTAGGAGCAAAAAGGGTTAATTAAATTGGTTATGAATCCCTACTTCCCTGCTATCATATTATAAATGCGAAAGTACCTCTGTCAGTCTGCCTGTTACGCTTTCATGCTAAAACGGCTGAACAGATCGTTATGAAATTTGGCAGATATATAGCCTGGGATATGGACAATGATTTTTTACGCGATAGCCGACATCCACGCGAGCGAAGCTCCGGGCAAAAGCTAGTAAGTAGTAGGCAATAAAGTAATATAGAGGTAATATTGAAGTCTTGTTTAATAGTGCGTGACGCATACCGACACTTTCCGATTAGCATTACTTAGGGCCAATTTCACCAATGAAACTGAACTCGATCAGCGAATAAACCACGTTTATGAGCTGTCAGTGTCATTATTTGACACTGACAGCTCTTGAACGCAGTTTAGATGTACTGATCGTGTTCAGTTTCATTGGTGAAATTCGCTCTTAGTATTAATGATAGAGATCAGATGTATTTCCTACGTATAGACAAGATAGCCAATTCTATTATTTTTAAGGAACGTTCGCACTCGCAACTCAGTCGTCATATGTCAAAAATGTAATGAAGAGAAGGCTTTTTGACAGTTTGCGAAAGGCATGCGAATGTTGTTTAAAAATTTGTAGAATTGGCATAAAGATGCTTGAGAATAATTTGAATATCGAACGTCGGACTGACATGCTAAAGAATCACTGAATAAAAAAAAACTTTTGAAAACTCTTATCTACAGATACGTTATTGTTACATTGAATAATGGGACTTAATAGATATCTTGCATAATTTTCAATCTTAGAGACAAAACATTTAAGCCTTAGGTCAGAAATCTTGATGAATGTTGTTTTTCTATGAATTATGCATTGCATTGATTGTTTAGTTATTTATCTTACAAAAAGTTAAGACTGAAAATAAAGATCTTCTCTCTTTAAGGGCGTTATCGGGCACAGAAAATTAGGAACAAGTATAAACTTTATAGCAGAACATGCACGGTACACGGTTACAGTAACGACTATATTTTAACGTAGGCGATCCAAATCGCGGTAAAGAAAATGAGGGGCCTTACCATGACGTGTTAAAGTGTGAGTCGTTCGAGCGAGAAGGAGGGATGGAGCTAAACACCCAATATAGCTCCATTCCTCCTTCTCGCTCGGACAACTCACGCTTTAACACGTCATGGTAGGGCCGCAGGACAAGACTGTAGCAACACATTAAGGTACACCAAAGAGGTATTACAGTGTAGGCGGAACTGGGCAGATAATAAAGCCTCAGAACAAGGTTGTTTAATAGTTTTCTCACCCACACCGTCTCAAATATGACGGGGACAGCGCCATGTTTGTTGATGGACAGTCGGGAGATTGAACCCTGAGTCGACGCTGGGTATATAACGATGGTAGTGGTAACTCATTGTGTGTATATGAGAAACAGCTGTTTGTCGTTCTAAATGCCAAGTTTGGTCTTATTATCTGTCATGTTAGTGTCAATCATCTTCACAATAGAAAAGGTTAAGTATTAGATTGTGAATAATTATGAGTAGTCTCTTAAGAGTTTTGTACTATTTCATTGGTAAGACAGAACATCATCTGCCTAGCCTTTTCCCAACTATATTGGGGTCAGCTCCCAGTCAAACCGGATTCAGCTGCATACCATTTTTTTACGTGGAGCGGCTGCCTACCAGACCTCCACAACCCATAAACTGGGTAACACGGTACTTCTTGGCAAGACTGGTGACAGATTTTCTGGCTACTGACAATCCGTAACGACTGCCAAAGATCTACAAATGACAGCCGGGACCAACGGCTTAACGTGCTTTCCGAGGCATGGAGGAGTCTCGATATGTTAATATGGTCACCCATCCACAGACCAACTTCGGCAAGCGTTGCTTAACCTTGAAGATTGGTCCGTGCGGCTGTTATAATTTAGCCACAAGCTCCTCAGGAAAGACAGAACAATGTCTTCCTGAATGGATTTCGTAAGAGCTTTTAAATGATGTTGTAGTTCCCTATAATTCATTAACAAGAATGCAATGGGTTCGTTTATTAGAGGAAACCTTTGAATTTGTTCCTTTCCTGCAGTACATGAATCAGAATCGTAATAGGGCCGTTTCATGTTACGGAAGTTCCGGCTGGAGGCGATTGCACTGTGAATACATGTGCAAAATCAATTCAATGGATGGGTTTTTACTACCCATATTATGGTAGTTAAATTGAAGTTTCTTTATGCTTATGCGCAAAGTCTGATATTAATGCAGCATTTTTTTAGATTCGTCTATTTGACGTCATTCATGCATATTATCCAAATTCAAAGATGAATGACGAACAGAAAAATATATCCAGTAAATATCTATAAAAAGAAATATGCCAGCTTTGGCATCTATCCATAAGAAGAACTCATCCATCAAAACTCACAAAATCGTAGTAAAAAATTGATTACTACCAACAAATCATTATTTTATCAATTACAAAGTAGAATCTTTCAACGTATTTACAATATCAACATTTGAGAGAGTTTACTTTAACTCATCGATTAGAAATAACGTAAATATTTATTAGTACGAGCCGTTTCCACTTTAGTAAGTGCTATATTTAGTTGTATGAGTAAGGTGTATCGTGGTGGACCAAAATAAACCGATGTTAAGTAATAGCAAATTACAATACGTATCACTCAGACCTGTTATATAGCATGAGGTAATCAGAGGAGAAACCGATGCCAAAACATTTTTTTAAACTGAAAGTGTCTTAAAACATAACAGTAAAAAAATACTTTAACTAAATAATTTATCCGAAAAAAATCGGTAAACAAAAACTATCAAAACTATTCGATCCCGCAGGCAAAATATATGATGACAGTAATCCAATATTTTAACAAGCGATTGACACTATTCACAAAAAAGGGTTCAATATCTCCAATCCGACGCATGACATTTGAACAGGCGAAGAAAAAAACGAACAAAAGAATTGCATAACGAAAGTAGTAATAAAGTTCAATGGAACACAACAGGAGAACGACGAGCTAGAAGAGGAAGCATCTATCTTAACGGCTGTATCTATTTTAGGACCTACAGTTCTCTTGTAGTGCACAACAAAACACGGTACATAAAACGTGGGCTGGATTAAGGGAAGCAGTGAATCGTACTGAGGTAACCTAAATTCTATTTAGTATTAGAGGAGTAAAACTTATTGTAGGACTAAACAGACACATACTTTACATGAATGTGGTTATTGTAACGATGACTGAAGACTTTTTGACGAAGGGGTGATCGGTGGGTCTGGTGAACTGTCTATGGATGAGAGGCCTAATTTTAGTAGAGGACCGAATTCGACTTAAGTTAATCATTATGAAAACAATCCTCCAGCTCTTATCCCAACTCATTTGGTGTCGGGTGAAATCGAGAAAAATGATGATTAAATACCGAATTGATGTAAATTAAGAGCAATATGAAACATAAGCACTCGCATAACACAATAATCCAAGCATAAATATGCTCAGTGATAACTAAATTCGGCATCATGAAAAGGCCGCTTTAGATGAAAATACTAGGAACATGGAGATTTCACATTTCTATAAATATTTCGCGTATCGATCGGGGTACACTTTATTGTATTTATATTTTCCGCTCTGTTTGAATGAATGAACTGCGTTGTACTGTTCGTACGTTTGTGTTAGACTTAATCAATGGGAATGGAAGATCAGAGTTCCTTAAGTAATGTGAGGACTAGCGCATTGATATTTTTAGATATCATGTAAAGCCGTAAGGTAAATACTTTGTACTTTAGAAAGTTACATTAGAGTCATAAATTATTACCTCTAGCTTTACTCACTTACTACAAGATATATGCCGCCCTCCCATCATCATGTTAGCATTTCTACTACTACTACTTACATCTCGATTCTCTCTTGCATTATTGAACTTATATAATAATTGTTGTCGAATTTGATTATAAACATCTAAATGCTTATCATGATAATCGAACCCTCAAACCACAATAATAAATTAATTACTAACTGTACAACGAACAATTACAATTATTATTATTTGTCTTGCCTACTGACAGCTCCCTATAAAGCCCTTCCTTCCTACTCCTACTTCATCAATATTGATGAGATTCCGTGCTCAAGTTTCCAAAACGATGTTTACTTTCCCAAGTTAATCGCTATTGATCCAGAAATCAATTGATGTATAAAATGAGTATAAAAATTAACATTTTCTACGTAAACAGAGCGTAAATAAGAAAGCGCTTTTTATGAGATTCTTACACGTAAACATTGTTGGTAGGTCTAGGCATAATGAATTGTTTCTTTGTGCTATAATTATACCTTATTAGGAGATGTTTGGAAATGCGTAAAAATAAAAGGAAGTGTTATTTTAAACATGAAATAATGATAATTCATCTTTCACAATGCTGTTGTGACTGTGGGCGGGATTAAACCATATTTTTAACTAACATAGGCCCTAAAGCAGTATCTTGAAGAATTACGTCGAAATTATTTGCAACACCAATAGGCACGATCGAAATCATTCGAAATATTTGTGACTTAGTGAGTAATAAATCACAGAATACCTCACGCCTAATATAATTAGTGTTTCACGGTGAAAAAAAGATGTTTACCTTGTCAGAAGATTAGCAACACAATCAAATGCCTACCATGGTTCGACATTTTTTAATTTAGGATTTCAATACATTGAAATAAGTGTGAATTTGGAATAGATCATAAATTCTAACGTTTACCTGAGACAAATATGTTACATCAGTCACACTGATATGTTTTCCATTCATACTTTTGCGGATTTTAGAGCATACTAGGTACTATTAATATCAATATTTGCGTTTCTTAGAACTTCTCGTATTTTTCACAGTTGTCTGCTAAAACAAGAATTCCCTATTTAAACATGTTTTTAATTGGTTTAATCTGTAATTTAGATTGATTCGTAAATCCGCTTGAAAATTAAATATTGACAGGGAAACTTTGCGTTTTTACCTTGTTTACGTTTACCGTTTTATGTTAAAATGTTGTTCGGTTTTTTTTCCTTTATTAGTATTTAAACAACGTTAGGCATTAAGTTCGTACCTAATACCAACGTTGATGATTCAATACCGCCTTTATTCATGTAGACCTGACGTGCGTACAGATCGTATCGTTAAACTCCAGCATTATGATTGATAGACTCGAAACGCGAGCTACTAAATCAAACCAACGCTAATTAAAAGAAAGTAAACTAAATACTTGAACAGTTTCAACTCACTGGATCAGTGTAACTCATTTCAGTTCTTGTTTAGACGTTGCGTGTACAAAACGTAATATAATTTCAGTTGTTATAGTCCGCTTCATAAAGTTCATTGACCTACATAAGTTTAAACAGTAGCTATAAATTCAATGGTTTTACAAACAATAAATATAAATCTTCTGCTATTTCGTTACTTTACGTAATAACAGTTTGTGTCAGAAATTCGCGTGGGAGTGGAAAAATTGTAGTAAACTTTTATAGAGCCGAACGATAAATTGTAGTGAAATATTTACATATTACATACACGTTACACTAGAAAAGTATAAAAACAAAACAATATTTGATAATCATAAACTACTAGTTTATTGTAACGCTTCACCTATTATTTGGTATTGATCGAATGTAAATAAGGCTTTCAGACGTCCCTAAGCTTACCTAAAGTAACATTTGGATTCAGTAATGTCTACGGGCGAATCGATTGCAACACATTGTGATTCGATTACTAAAGAAATATTATAACAGTCGCAAAATACAGTTGATCGTTAAAATCGAAAAAATATATTACACATACACGCGACAACCTTGCGGTACTAGAAAAACAATTTCAACTAGTAGGCTAGCATTAGAAATGCTCGAATTAACCTTGGTTTTGAAACGGTCCGTTAACGATTATACATTTTCATGCACTTCTATTGAAAGGTGATGATGGTAGTTAGATTATTATCGATCATTATCATGCTGACCTTGCAGTCTATAGAAATAAAGCTGAACTATTTGGAGTTTTTGGACTTTGAATCAGATAAAGGGTTGTGCGTGAGCTTGAATATAAGGCATTATATCGTGATTAATGTGCATGTCTTTACTTTATCTAATGACACAGTAAAAAGCTCAGATAATGTGAATATATTTTAAAACATAAACACTAGAATCATTCACATCATTAGAAGTTACTAACCTACTGACGATAAATGCAATCATAAATAAAAACATACACAATCACAAAACACTGATAACGCTTCAGCACAAATCAGAATTCAAAGCACGCGTAAAACCCATTAAGAAAACTAAGAAGCGTCAACAAAATACAACAAGACACGAACTTAGCCCACATCCGAACATTAACTGCACAGATACACATAATAAATAAACGAATAATGAAACTCACGAATAAGAAGCAAAAATAATCCATATTTCACAAGCAGAAACGACGATAGTCGCTCGAATACTATTTCAACGATCCACTGGATTTACAGATAAGAAAGTAATTATCATTTTATCGAAGAGCAAATATAATTGAGTTTTGGAGCGACAAATGTCGTAGGTGTAAAAATAGTGGTTTTGGCACGTGTTCTGAACCAAATCCGTTTGGAGCTGGTTGCCAAATGGCATCATGAATGGTTCACACGATGGTCAGGCGAGTAGCTAGACGCATTGTCATTGCAACAAAAGATTACTTTGGGAATATTTTTGGGGAAACTTTAAAATGGGGTCAAGACTTCTGCGGTATTTATGGAATGGAACATTCTATATTAGTGACAGAATCATGTAATCCAAGTGTGAGAAGACCGGATGGTTGAACTTGAAAGATTTTGTTGGAGGTTATAGTCGTTGTGACACAGTTAATTATAGTAACTAATAAATCATATTCTAAGCTGACCTCACTTGCATCTTATTTTGAGGTGACTTATTGTTCTTAGCTAGAATAAGTTATTTTTGCAGCATGGATCACTTATTAACTATATTCAGAATTATTATTATCCTTTATTGCACGAACTGTTGAGATTTATTCACCGCATAGTGTTCGGTCCCCTACAGTACTTATTGTGTCACCTTCATTAATTCAATGACCCACCTCTTGATCGCTGTGGCTGCTTCGTTTGGCATACAAATAAACATCAACTATCTAAGCACCTTTATAGACTTTTTGCCTTAAACGTGTTTCAATATAAACTAGTTTAACAGAGGCTCCATTTTATAATAACGAATTCAAGGAAAATAAGTAATATCCAAGCTTTGAGTTTTTCATCTGTTTCATTTTTTATCCGGATCAATTTATAGGACATTACATCGTACAACGATGATGTCACTAAAAAGTCAACAGTCGTTAAAATAAATACACTCGATTTCTAACATAAAGCAACATTGATGGTGGAAGCAATCAGACATTTCACATGGAACTTTAATATGACTACCTGCCTGAATATAAGAATTGAGGAAACAACTCGGTAATTGACATAGCACGTTCGGCAGACGGAAAACAACAATGGCATACATAGCGTTATACATAAGGACAAGCGATGACGTAATGATGCAATGACTATTTGAATAAATAAAGGTACAAGGTGAAGCGATTGCAATTTAATTCTGAATATAAATGAAGATTAAGGCCAAGAGAGATAATACTTTTATAATAACATTATACATGTAATGCGAAAACACAGATAGACTAGAACTAAAGAAAATTATGGCAAAGAAACACAGGATATCGATGTTGTAAGACGATGCGCGATGGTTGGGCTGACGATATTGTCGAAGGGTCAGGAAATGAAGAAGGACCTGAAAAAAGGAACGAACAGTCTTGGAGACTGTCAGAAGGGAAAAGGGACCCTTTACTGCTATCAATGTTGATGAAAGATATTTCCAGAATACAATGAGCAACTGAAGTTTTCATTTAGGGGGTATTTCCCTTAACACAAGGCTGCTGTAGAAAAGTAATACTAACAAAGTAGTACTTATAATATTGAATAGTTCTACTGTACTAGCTACTAGCACTCCAATTCTTGAAAAGTAATGACATCAACAAAAACGATTAATCACACACAACAGGGACCCTTGTTTACGCATGTAGAAATAAATGTCAAGGTATAGACTTATGAGTAAGACTTCCCTTGACCTTGAAAAGAGTAGTTCAAGTTTAGTCAAGGCATAGTGCGTTTACGTATTACGACTAGGTCAATTTTCATAGTAGTGTAAGGGCATCGATCTGACCGGAATCAGCACATCTACACTTTCGATCAATAGCTGTCGATATCAGAATTTTGCGGAATAATGACATTGACAGTTCTTAAACGCGGTTTAAATGCGATGATAGAGTTCAGTTTGTTCCGCGAACTTCGCTGTATGTTTAATTCTTACTTTTTTTTTAATAGCCTATTCTGCCCCACTGCTGGCCAAAGGCCTCCCCCAACTCCTTCCAAGGGAAATAAATTTAAAACATAAAAAAGCGGATTATTTACCTGGGTATAATTTTATTTTGCTCGTTGTCTTAGCTTTTTATAGGACATATTTCAGAAGAGCTTAAAATTATAATCTATCATGAAACAATAAATACTAATATACCGAGTCATTTAAAAAGTAAAAGTATCAATATTTAAGGCATAGCATGTCCAGACAGATTTTCTGAAAAAATATAATTGAATTGGTAGGTAGCTATAACGTTGAACGGTTATAAATAATTTAAACGACGTCTATACTGATACATTTAATTTATTTATTGTGCCTTTTCTTTTCAGGAATCCCTGATTATTTTGACTTCAAAGAAAATTGGTCCTTCGTACTTTTTGATCATAAGAACCACTTTTCATGTTGAAATTTTTGACGCCGAAGAGAATTTGTCCTTCGAACCTTTTCTATTGAAACCTTGAAAGGTCTAAGTTACTTCAGTGAGTTATTTATGGTCTTATATGATTGGGTTATATGATATCTAATCAAAATTGACGTAATTTTGAGAAATACATACAACATATCGGTTCAAGCTGATTACACACAAGTGCATTATCTTAATTTTAATACTCCTTCAGATATGAAAGATAAAACTATCTTGTATGGCCGGTACTATGTGTTGCGATTTTATGCACTATTGAGTAAATAGTTTGTTTATATTCAATTAATATTAGGATTTTTTTTACAATCATCACCATCGTCCTGCAAGATGATGATGCGGACGAGCTCATCATCATCTTATAATAGTGTTGAATTTATGTAATTAAATTATATTTTATTCGTAGGACACAGTCTTGAAATCCACGCACATTTTAATATTTCACGTTTCAACATAAATCATAAAAACAGTACCTAAGTACCTAGATACTGTCCACAGAGAATCGTTAAAATTCTTTGAATCGATACCAAGTAATACGAATATCGAATACATTCGACTTATCGCTTGTATACAACAGCTGTTTCTCGTCATCTATAATCGTCATCTATAATAAAATCAAAATCGTTCAGCTGGTTTTCCACCTCATATTTCACGGACAGTTGCTATTAAACCTCTTTGGCGACTAAACTCGGTAAAACTACATATATTTGCTTCACGCTCCTCCTCAAAATGATATCCAAACATAGCAAAAACTACTCGTTTCAGACGACCTTAAGCATGTAAACAAAACAAAAATACTGTATGTACTGTACGAGTAATTCATCTGCTACTATGCGATAGATTAATTTATTTTCATTAATTTTGTTTCACAAAACCTATTCGTCACTCGCCTAGCAATAATGCAATACTTTCGAACTGGTTTCAGTTATATTTTTCTCGTTTACATTAATCATAAAATGTCGGTTAAGGTCGCCAGTTAACTTCTTAACTTCTATTCTTAGTGCGAATATCTCGACTTGTAATCGCAGTTGTAAATTCTTAATAATCTGTAAACAAAATACAGATAAGCCTAAACCGGCATTGTAAAATGATATAAAATTGGAAAACATTTTTAAAAGAAGAACACGTCACATTCGAACATAAACTTTTCAACACAAACTTTTCACTGTTCAAATACAGGCACACAATAATTTGCACTCCGAAATTAAAATTCGAAACTGAAAAATCGTATTCCAAAATTCGTTCGGTTTAGTTGAGCGCGGCGTGCGTCGATCGCCGGTCGTCGTTCGCGCGCTACTAAAAAACGGACGTACAGTCATCGTATCAAATTATTGCTATCACGAATAGGTATTCGTTGCAACGTTCCGAATGACGGCACATCTGTACGATGGTTCTGTAATTTTGCTAAGGCTTCATCCGATCAAGGAGTTTGTAGACTGTCCTAATCCTATCATATTGTTTAAGTTGTTAGTCCTATTTACATATGTTAACTGATCCATTTTCTTGGACTTATAAGAAAACATTCAAGTTGTAGCAAAATACACAGGAACTAGTCTCCTAGATCATAACCACTTCCCTTTTATAGGATATGGTCTCTCGCCAGATTGTTCCTTTAAGAAGGTCAAAAAGTTCAGTAACATATTTAACGTTTTCCAGCACCCATCTCAGCTCCCATCTAGTCCTAATACTGCTAAAACCACCAAAACTATCAAAATCATGTCCGTCTCTAATTTTCCTGACTTTCTTATCGTTCCATTGCAGCCAAGCAGTTTATTTTCAAACGTTATCGCTCTAACTAATTCGACCTTGGCTTTTATTGTGGCGACCTCCGTTTAACCCAACCCTGGTTAAAATATTAAAGCCAAGCCCGAGGAGCGAGGAATCAATAGGCTTCCAAAGAGTTGAGGCTTTGTTTCGTAATATGTGAAGTAATAAATGTTTGTGGATCAACATGGAACACTGTATTCGAATGAGGCAAATATTCATTTTGCGTAAAAAGAAACAGTGTTTACTTTTTTATAGTCTTTATCCGTGAAGACTTTGTTTGGTCCTCACTCTATCTATACTGGCCATGTATTTGGTCTTTATGTCCAAGAACGGCTAGTTTTAGGCAAGTTGCATAAAAATGATGGACATTACTTTCTATAAATGCCACGTTATTAGCACCTGTATTTTCAGATTTTTCCGAAATTTTGTAGTCAAGTACAGCACCGTTCTTATTCCGTTACAATTTTTACGTGTGACTTATTTTGTAACAGAACAACATGCATTAAAAGCAAAATGATAATTAAACGACTACGGACCTTGACACTGCGACCACGCTGAGCATAATATTACGTCACCTAGATTTAATAATTATGAATTCCTCACGCGAACACACTTTGATAACGTTAAAAATAATAATAACATATTCACACAGTTTACATTATGGTCTACACATGGGTTTTAATACAGGGCTGTAAGGCACGAGGCTACTGAGAAGCGGAATTATCAAAATCTATAACAGGATGTGAGTATAACAGTCCAGTCTTTAAGTCAAGAGTGAATAGGTTACTTCTAGGCAAGCATGCTCCATCGTCGACCACATTATCGCGCACCATCAGGTGAGATAAGTGGTCAAACGCGGAACTAACAAAAATAAAAGGAAATATGTATAAGTCAACGAAAAATTGCAGTCTCCGTTTTATTGTAGTTAATCTTAGATTATAATTTCCCGAGATACTATGAAAAAATTATCCCACCAAACTTCAAATTTCATCCAAATTTCATAGTTTCCAATTTCACGCGATATTTTACGATCTTACGGCGTTTGCAATTTTCCAGTGACATAATGTAAAAATCCACTACCAACAGACTGGACTTGTAACATCTGGATTTTAGTATTGAAAAACTTTAAGTAAACTCCTAAAGGTAAATACCTCTTTATCTATAAATAGAATGTGTAATTATGTCTGTTTCTCTGCATAAATATTCTAAAACACGCAACGGTTTTTGATGCGGTTTTCACTAACATAATGATCTATAAACGAGGGGAGGTTTGAGTCCATAAATTGCATCTGTACGAAGCCAGTGCTAGTTCTAAATATTCAATTTTAGCTAGATGATTGAAATGTTTAGCTGGCTACTGAATTAACGACTAAAGGACCAATTTCAAGCGAAAACTTTATTCATGTACAAAATTTGGTCCTTGTGAAAGAGCATCTGCATAAAACTGTACAAATTAGGCCAAACAGCCGTTGCATTTGGCCAGTAAAGCACGTGGGAGGAGTTACAGGCCGATAAGTGGCGTATAATAACGGTCGTGGTACACATCATGTCGGTACCGCTAAGAGCCTTACCCCGTATGAAAAGCGTGGGCGAGCCTCGTTAACTTGGAGATAAAACATTAAGAACAATTTATCAAAGACTGTGAAGCATTAAATAGATATTTAGTTGAGGTAAATGGATAAATTTAGGTTTTGTTCATTTCGAGGCCCTGTATGTAAAATACTGGTAAGTATCCAGTTAGACTGGAAGCTGACCCCAGCATAGAAAATCTAATAAGCCCGTCAGATTAGATCTCCAAAAAAATTTAGACACGTATTTTTTGCTAATTAAAATCGCTTAAAAATTATAAAGATAAAGCGCATCAAAGTTCAAGAGAGGGGGCCAGTGACGTCACGCCGCTAGTAAAAATTGTACTATCACAGTGACGTCACGCGAGTTTTTAAAGCACTGTATCTTCGTCATTTTTTGTTTACGTGAAAAAATAAAAAATACGTGTCCAATATTTTTTGGAGATCTATCTGACGGGCTTATTAGATTTTTTCAGTAGAATACCTTATTATCATAATAATATTCTGAGGCTTTAGGCTAAGCGCGCACTACGAAAATAAATCGTTGCGAAAAAAAATCGTCAATCTGTAAACAACAGAAATGTACTACAATCCGCGCACTGCGAAAATAAATCGTTTGCGGATTGTAGTACATTTCTGTTGTTTACAGATTGACGATTTTTTTTCGCAACGATTTATTTTCGTAGTGCGCGTATACCCTTAGTGCGAGTTTCAAAAGTACTGGGATCTCTGAAAGTCAAGTTATACATTATACTACTAAATAAGCGCCGTCTGGTCACAACAGCGGAAACTCAAATTGATACAAATTCATGAGTCGTCAAGTAGGTACTCTATCGCGTTTAAAAACACGGCCAGTAAATAACAGCTGATATAATATTTTTCAGGACGAGTTAGAGATGCTTTCCACTGCCAAAAATATCTGATCGTCTCCACACATTCATGGTTAGGCTCAAAACTAGTGTCGATTAAATTCTATACCTGAGATAGGTATTTGTTTTGAACAAAAGCGCCTTACCTACCATTATTTACTATGGTAATTAAGCTTTTAGGCAATTAGCTGCAATTAGAATCTTTCGATGTACATAATATGTGGGTAGACAACTATGGTTAAAAACTATAGGTAGTTGACTTTGAAATTCCCCAAAATGGCTTGTTTTAGTGTACATTGTTAATTTAATTGATTGCCATTACATCATCGTAGGTACAAAGATTTATCAAAACATCTCCAAATATGCTGCCATGCATTCATTATTTTATGTTAAGAACGGTGAATCTGATCTTTTATTGTTCTCTTATTAATTTTGCTGGATGTCCGCGAGAAAAAAAAAAAGACCTACAGGTTGGTTTTGTGATTATGATTTTAAGTTATGAGTACGAAACTTTTCTAGCTGAGTGCTGATTCTACTAATTTTCAAACAACGTTCGCATTTGCATGTCTATCGCGAACTGTCAAAAAAGCCTTAATTTTCACACATTTTTGACAGTTTGCGATTGATTTAAAAAAAAAAAGTAGAATTGACCCTCAGGTAAAATTTTGCTTTATGGAATCCAAAACTATCTAGTCCAAATCATGCCACAAGAGAACTGGGCGAAAGAAGCTATTGATTGGGTTTCAAACATCAGTAACCGGCGACGCGATAGACTCTAAAGAAGATGGCAAGACGAGCTTGACTCCTACTTAAAGCATTGGGCTCAGAGATTCTCAATCCCCATTATGTGGCTATCAAATGAAAGGGCTTAAAACAGAGGCTTAGTAACATCACACTAAATTCAATAATGGCCGCTACTTTTAAGCTTGTTTACAAAAAAAAGTTAAATTGATAATATTAACTAATTCAATTTATCAAGTTCTCATCTCACTCCTAGCCAAAGGAGTTTAAAAACTTGATAATTTTCTAGGTATGTTGCTTACAACCTTTTTGCATTAGAGATGCGTGACCAACAGATTAATTCATCTTAAACATATAATCTTCATAAAAAGTTCAAAGTATGACTCTGCGCTGCATCGCTTACGTGAGCGTTTCAGCGGAACTTCGCTTTTTTGTGCATCTCTATGAGTAACTCCTGACGTCATTGGCAAATGGGACGCGTTTTTCTTTTTATGCTTTACGATTACTTTGCGATAAGCTGTGAGGTGTTGAAGTATTTGGGCTCACTGTTTTATGGTTTGGCTTGCCGTGAAATGGATACGCTACGGTATAGACATACATTACTCTTTATTGTACAACATGACATTACGAACTTAAGAGTTGTGGTTTTACAGTCCACTATTGGATGGACTTGACAGTGATGGAGATTGTGGACACAGGACGAGCTTTACAGCATGTCAAGGATTATAAAATATTATTTTAAGGAAAGAGAACCCTTATGAGCCTGAGGACAACAATGATGCAATAAAACAAGTTTTAACAATTTTGCAAGTTTTAGGTATCATGCCACAACAGTTTTACCTTCCACTAAAGTGCTTTTAAAGGACAATTAGCCTGAACTAAAAATACAATACCTATACAAGTGATGACGTAGGCAGCCTGTAAGCGGCTTAATAATACCGTAATACTTATAAATAGCACTTATCGCGCCGGAGCGCGCGCGAGAGTTTATTGTAATGTCAACTTGCTCTGATTGCATTGATAGCAAGAGGATATCTACTAATGAATGTTGAGAATTGCTTGGTCGAAGATTGTATGGGATTGAAAAAGAAAGATTTTTTGTATCAGGCGTAATTGTCTTGATACTGTATTGGTAAAAGGGCTGCACCTACTACCTGACACAGAAAAGACTTGTAAGGCCGAACTCTAACTCCAACATGAGCACGAAAATGTCAATGAAAGCTTGTTTTATTGACATTTTCGTACTCGAGAGATGAGCAAACAAATACAAAAACAATACAAAATTCAATTTATGACAAGCTTCGATGGAGTTGGAGTTTGAGTTGAGTTGGAGCAATCCCATCACCAACATCAGTTTAGATGATTGAGAGGGAACCAAGAACTTGTATTTAATACTAGCTTCTGCCCGCGACTTTGTCTGCGTGGAGTTCAGACAAAAAATATTATACAGGGTTATTTGTAAAACACCAGCAACCTTTCAGGGAGTGAAAGTACTCATCATTATAAAAAAACTTTTACTATCGGACCAGCTCTGAAATATCAAAAATTAAATCAGCTGTTTCATACAAAATGCAATAGTCACCCGATGAAAATGTATGAAATAGCAGATATTTTTTTCGATATTTCAGGGTTGGTCTCTTAGCAAAAGTTGTTTATAATGATGAGTACTTTCACCCCCTGAAAGGTTGCTGGTGTTTTACAAATAACCCTGTATAAAGGTTAATTCAATTCAATTCAATTCAATTCATTTATTGTGGATCATAGGTTCATAAGATGTTGTGTTAGTTACAGGTTCTGCTTGTCCCGCCATTGAGGCATACAAAATTTATTTTATTAGTCGGGTACATAGTTAAGATACAATTATTACATCAAATGGTCATGCAATACATTAAGATTAAATTTTCGCTTTTTAGGAACCTTTCTAAAAATTCAAAGAATATAGGTTGGTACTTATTAAAAAAATATAGAGCTTATTTTTAAACTGTAACTTGTACCTACTTTCTGAGAAAATAAAGAACTAATCTATTCTAAATTGGTTTGGCCATTCTCGAGTTTTGCGTAAGTTTTCCTTAGGCCCAAAGTTTCAGTACTAATTCAATTGAATAGAGGAGTTTGTTAAACCCAAACATTTTTACTTCTGTTTTTTACGAAACAGGAATTGACTTGTCATTTCAGTTCTATTACAAATTGGCCAATTCTACAATGATTCATCCTCAAACGAATTCATATAGTTTGCAGATGGCAGCGGTGAATAAAAAATGCTACATTAGATGACGAAAATAGTTTGTCAACAAGCTAAAAAATGTATAAAAAGCTTTCCTGAATAGCATAGCGTCACGCGATGGTTTGATCGGGCTGACCGCAGTTTACTTTCAAATATTATGAAACCCGAAATTATGTAGGTAATTTCGGGTCAAAGAATCTCGGTACCTATGATAAGGTCACCCCACTGACCGACCTTTTTTTATGGATGGGAAATCATCAAATGACTTCTGCCGCTCTGGGTGAAGCGGAAGGGAGTGTCAGACTCTTACTGACTAAAACCCATCCATACTCCTAGTGCCCTTTGCTTTCCAGGGCCGCGGTAACTCTTTCGAACAAAATCCGCAACCCTGGCAGGCTCTGGCCCTAATGGCAACCGAGACCAACGTTACGGCTTAGCGTTTTCCGAGGCACAAAGAGTCTCGGTGTAATAAGGTCACCCATCCACTGACCGACCTTGAAGAACGACCCGTGCGTCTGTTATTATTTAGCCTGGAGCTACACCTAAATTATTTTATAGTTACCGAAAAAGAAGCGAATGAAACAGTCAATTACTACCCCGAAGACATACACAAGGCTGGTCCCCGACCTCATTGTACAACAGTCATGCAGGACAGCCTAGACATGTATGCATTAGTTTTTTGTCAGTTCCTATACAGAGTCAACGAACCATGTATCGACCGCCAAGTTTCATTGCAAATGGTGGCTCTTTTTTACGATTTTGTAACAACCTTTGTTATCAGACTTCGTGTAACGGCTGCGTAACTCCGGAGTAATTTTGGGAGGTTTATTTGACGGTCGCGATTTTATTTTCTTTTAACTTTAAGGTAGATATTGAAGAAATGGGTACAAGAAAAGGCAGGCCAGCCAGTATTATAAAGCTTTCCCAATCCATACAGAGCGAGGTTTTATATACTAATTTGAAAGATAGCGATTTCATAGCACGTTTTTTCACGAAATTTCTAGTTAAGATGCATACGAGTACCTACGATCAAATTGATTTCGTGAGGAAAGGAAATTTCTATAAATTACTTCAGCTACCTACCTCATTAACTTAAAGCTATTAAACCGGACGGTATCGCTCTGAGGTCTCAAGTTCGATGCTTAGGTCGGGCAAAGTGTAAAGTAATTGGTGTTTCCAGTTAGAAAGCTTCTTAGTTATAGACGAGGATTGGCTGTGCGATAGTCGAAGATAAGTTCAGTTACAAGACTCGTATAATATCGGACAATCTTAAGAGCGTTTACGCCGTACGGCATTTCACACAAATTTTCAAGTCTTTAATTTTCGAAATGAATGAACCGATTTCATTAAATTTAGTATGCATACGTTAGACATCCATGTCTTAATAGTTAGCAGAGAACATTTTCGAAAAAGAGTTCAGAGGGAGAGAGAGCGATTTTAAGTTTTATATACAAAAGAAAAATAACTCTATCTTTCCCCCTTTCATTATAATCGATTTATTCATTTAAAAAAATAAGGACTTGAAAGTTTGTATGAAATGCCGTACGGCGTAAACGCTCTTAAGGTCTAGTAAATCTCAGCATGCCTAAGTTATGAGCTGAAAGTATCTAACATGCCATTGTGCCTTAAAAAGTTCTGACTGCTATATGACGCAATGGCATGCAAGTGACTAGCATACTTTTGTCCGAGTAACAGGCAATTCTACTACAGTCTTTAATATATTACTGTGAATTATTCTTACTCCCAGAATAAACACGACACTGAAGAATTATAATGTATAAATAGTCTGCCAAAACAGTTCACTTTAATCCGATAGCAAATCTACCTACCATGAAATCATCATAACAGAGCCTAGGAGCAATCAAGCCGGTTCCATATAGGTACGATTGGTCCTATACCCACGCCATGGACAAATAAGAAGAAATCGTAGGAGGAGAATAAATGGTACTTCACTAACTATTAAATGCAATTTGAAGATTTCTACACTTAAATATTATCAAGCTGAAGAGTTTGTTTGTTTGCAATAATCTCTGAAACTACTAGTCAGATTTGGATTATGATTTTCGCATTTGATAGCTATTTGGTTGGTTATATGTTATTCAACGTCCTGCTACGACTCCTCGGAGCAGCGCAAAACCCAAAGAAAATCAGAAAGAACGATAATAGTGCGGGCGGGTGAAACCGCAGGGCACATCTAGTCTCTGCGCACGCAATTGTTTTGGCAATATCTGGGAATGTGGGTGTTGGCGGAAGTTGAAACATAAAATTGTTTGTGAATGCCTCTTTGTCAAGGTAATTTTTTGAGGTCAGCCAGTGTATGAATTTTGGAACGATTAATAATTGAGATAAGATCGTTCTAGAATGATTACAATTTGAAATGGAGACCAAATATGTACTGATATAATCATTTAAACAAACATTATTTTTGCACAAATTTAGACGAAGTATTTAGATATGCACATTCGTTAACTTCTTTGCGGTTTCAAAAAAAGCTCTAGACTCGACTGTCCCTGCCAGGGTTGCGGATTTTGTTCGAAAGAGTTACCGCGGCCCTGACACGTAAAAGGCACTAGGAGGAGCATGGATGGGTTTTAGTCAGTAAAAGTCTGACACTCCCTGCCGCTCCACCCAGAGCGGAAGGGGTCATTTGATGATTTGATGATTTCCAATCCTTAAAAAAAAGACTCTCTACTGCACAAGTAGTACAAGTAATTTTATTGAATAAATGTATTGAACAACAATACATTTATTCAATAAAATTACTTGTCAAAAAGAAGTAACGGCTTCTGAATTCAAATCAAGCATCGAATACACCATTGACAACAAAAACGTAATTCCAATTCGAAAATCCTTAACGTCAAAATTTAAATAGTGATCGGCCTTGAGAGATGTCCGACTGATGACCTCATGGTGACATCACTACGCATAAGAGAATTAGGTAAACGTTCGTGCGACGCGAACGTGATGTTTTCCAACTACGTGACACGGTTACACTGTGTGCTTGTGTGTCTATTGATGATAGAAAGCGCCGACGCCTGATAGAATAAATAAATACGTTAACCGCTCAGGCCCAACATGTGAAAAATCCCTAATATAAAGTAAATCTTATGTAATAGGTAAATAAACATTAAATTCGCGATTAATTCGCGACACACCGGTGTGTCGCCGGGGCCGGACAGGTGCGTTTGTGTGTTATTCTAGGAATGAGAGAATGGGAAGATCGATTTTCTGAAGACTGAGATTGTTTAAATCGTGTGCATTAAGAGTCACATCACACTAAGGAAAGTCAAATTGGAAAAAATGTTGTGGGGAAAACCCACAACATTTTTCCCCGAGTCCTCCCTCCTTCCCAGCCCGAGTATGTATTTCCTGATAGCTCTAACATGGGGGTGTTTAAGTCAAGATTGAATAGACTATTTCTAGGTGAGCATGCTCCGTGCGACCACATTATCACTTGACATTCGAGAGATTGAGCCTTTAAATATTATAATAAAAATCCCTAGTTGGAACGAAGTTCCTTATTATTATCCTAGTTTTCTTCACATCAAGTAGCTACTCGTAGATAAAACTACCTGTAGTTCTGTCTGTCCATCTTTAAAATACATCCTAAGGTCTTTAAAAGAACAATTATAGCGCTAAGGCCGCCCGATAGTGTCACTCTATGTATGTGTCGCAGCCAACTAGCTTAATCAGCCGTTTAATTGGTGGCCTAGCCTTTTCATTTAACTGCGCCGATTTTTCAGCAACCTCAGTGACGTCTTTGGTTTAAAATCGTTAGATGACTTGCCCATGTCACTTATGGCGCTGATTAAATGGCGCAGTTCAATAAAAAGGTTAGGCTTTTAATGAAACGGATGAATAAGCTAGTTGGCTGCGCATTTTGCAATTTTTTCAATAACTTGTATGGTATACCTACATAATAATAAGTATTCTATTTTAGCTGTTAGTAGTGTAAAATGCATAGATTTAAATAATGTTCTATCTTGCTAACAACATAACATTTTCGAGATACTACACCGCGATAGCAATAAAAATAAATAACCACAGAATTACAGCCATATTTCAAGTGTGAAGCAATTTATTTTTTTACATGTAATGCTTGTTTATGAGGTCGATTCTACGCGTGACATTGCTCAGGCAACATTGGAAGGACAATTTGTTTCAAACTAGTTTCGTGCGATTTTATTAAAAACGGGATTTTACACTAGACATACTACAAACATTTCTTTGTAGCTTTTTGCTAAGGTATTTTGGGTGATGTTTTCTTTCTTTGCGCGTACAGCTAAGGAGGGGAATTCCCTGCTGAAGTCAGTTCCCTGATAGCTACAACCTGGGTGTCTTTAAGTCTAGAGTGAATGGTTACTTCTAGGCGAGCGTGCTCCATCGTCGACCTCATCACCGCTTTCTACCAGGTGAGATTGTGGTCAAGCGCGAGTCTACTAATAGTTATACACTTTTTTTTTTACGTTAATATTATGACTTGGTCTGTCTATAAAGATTCTCAAGCCAGTTTCTTATTTGGCACGTATATTAATAAATTTCCTAGGTACGTATAATGCCCCGTGGCACCTTTTGTAATTTAAAATACATTACGATATTACGGCACGTTTCTCATTAATAGAGCCATTCGCAGAGGTTGTATTAATTCTGCTAATCAACCTCTTTGGTACGATCAATTGGTTTATTTTTCATCTGTGATTGTTTGTGCAATTACTTAATAATATTACTACGAATGTTACATACTTAGAATAATAACGCCTAGAAGGAGTCTCATACACGCTCCCTACTAAAAAATGAAGCAACTTAAGTACTTATGTGTGAGTGAGCAGTATGTAATTACAGCCACAGACACGCACACAGCCGTAAAAAAATGTTGCTAGGAATGAACACTTTCCCTAAAATCGGGAAAAATGGACTAATCATAGATCAACATAAAAAAATGTTACGTACGTAACTTGTCGGTACGTCCTTATTGTAATAAGCCATGGTTTCTGGGGTCGCTAAAACCGATTAAAGGGTCAAAATCGAAATCCAAGATGGCGGCGACGAAATTTGCTAACTTTTCGTCATTGGTGTCATTTTTATGGTTACTGGGGTCGCTAAAATCGATTATGGGGTCAAAATCGTTATCCAAGATGGCGGTGCCTACTGTATTATGGGTATTTTTTATTTACAACTGGCAACAATACATTGTGACAAATTAGGTTATGAAAATTTTTATTTGAAGATTGATTTACGTAAAAATAATGGATTTAATGTAAGTACTTAGGTGTGAAACGTGGTTTTATCACATTTTTTCAGTTTTCCGGTTGTGTTAGAGCATCTTTTCATACAACAAACTGTCATTTTTAAATATTTCTCGGCAGGTGCATTCAACAGAGCGTGACCTTGAGCACTGACGGCTCGCTGCGCCTAGTACTCCATATATGGAGTAGTCTGAGTAGCTTCACTTATGATGCTCGTACTAGGTTTCTAGGCGTTATTATTCTAAGGTTACATAGTAAAATACTATTTTGTGTATGATAATACCTAAAATTAATTTATTTTGAATGCAAATTAAATGTTAATTGAATTCATCCGATTTCTTGTTTAAATGCAAATTCTTAATTGCAATTTTTAATTTAGCGAGTGTCTATCTCATAAATCAATAGGTAGAACTAGATTTCGAATACTAAAAAACTTAATACTATGGATCACACTTATGAGATTTGCAAATTTATCAGACCATTCTTTGAAAAATTACGGTCAGTTTCTAGAAAGAAAATCAACATCAAAATTAGGTTGTCAAGCTACTGAGAATTACTGTCATTGGTTCAAAGAATCATCGACAGAGCAGCCAATCACATCACTTTACTAGTTTGAATTTAACGCATCAACAACTATCCTTCCACCAGGCTGGAGGCATTAATTCTAAGGCCGCCAGAGGCAATTCTGGTTAAGCAGAGGACAACCTCCTAGGTTGATCAGTGATCCCTCGTAAAAAAATCATCCAAAAACCGATTCTTAGCCTCCTCTGATAAGTGTGACCCTCAAAAACAAAAGCAAAACAACTCACCAAAGTAACGATGTCTCCGGGATTAGCAGCAGCAATCCTTCTAAGCCTCTCATATAACATATCCATCAGTCTCTGGTAGTTCGCATTCAAGTCATCAAGCTCCCTGGCCACAGCTTCGGAGCCCGCCGGTATGCGCTCGGGATCACTTCGGCCCCGCGCTCGGAAACGTTCGGCTAGCTCGACGTCGGCTTGCCGGCGCAGCTGACGCATGTCCAGCGATGGGTGCACCTCGTCGCAAAGCCATTCGGCGTATCGCTGACATCTCGACGAGTATATCTATGTCGGGTTAGGGTCAAGCGGGTTATTAGGGCTGTTAGTTAGGACGCAGACTGTTCTTTTTCAAGTTTAAAATTGGAACCAAAACTGTAGCAAAAAATTTAGGCTGGAACACCAAAAAAGTGCAAACTTTTTTTGTTTCGTGTAAAAGAACAATCTGCCTGCTAAAATGAAGCGTTCATTAGAATAATTCTGTAACCTTTCATAATTACTTGCACACTTTTACAGGGTTTCAAGATACTTATAAAATATGTGAGGATCTCAGACATACATACATTCAAAGATCACCGACTCAAAAGACCAGTAGTTAAAAGATATAGTATGTTTTTCCTTACAATTAACTTACGAAGAAACGAAGAAAAAACATCGTTACAATTGCATAGTACAATTTAATTACTGGTCCTAACATCCATTCGGTCTTTTAAACGTTTTTTTCACTATCAACACTAGTCCAGCTTACAGCGGGAATGAAATCATGCTGGATGGAAAAGATTGGCCTGTACAGTACACAGGTATTTTTAAAGCGTGCAACACCGAAAGTGAGGCCACACTAAGACTAGCACCCATATCGTGCACATTTAAGCGAAAGAAACTGTGTATAAACAGAAAACCCACAGATAGTGCTATATTTTTACTAAAATGGTAGATTTTTTTGCAGTCTGGCAACATTGAAACACCAAAACAATGCATGCAAAGCCACATTTGTAAAGTACAATGAACTCATTTGTAGACATTTTGGAAGCTATTTACAAGAACTTAATTTGAATTACAAATTCGCGTTCTATTATGGTTTCTTAGTTTTTTTTAATTCCGCCGAAACGGAAACTTTTTTATGCCTTGTCTATTTCATAATATGTATTTAAGCATTCTACTATTATTCAACAATATGGTAACAAGATGTACGTAAAACGCGATGTGTTAAAAATTCGTAACAGTTTTTTTTAATTTTGGAATAGAATACCTTTACTTGTATGAAACATGGTTTAAGTCGTAAGGTCTTAAAATGGTTTTATGAAATAAAAATGAATTCTAGGGTATATTAGGTACAATTTCCATTTAAAAAGTGCCGAATGATTAAGCACGCACAACGCAAACTCTTTACAGAATTCACAAAAACTTTTAGTCACACAACATTGCAAACTATAGCAGTAATAAATTGCTTTTCATAGTTAAGTGTCGCTCACACACACATCTCGCATTCAGATGATTGCGATTAGTCGAAAGCGAATCGATTCAAATCGATTAAAAAGTTAGAAGGCAAAGCATAGTTTAGTATAAAATCGCAAGCGTTATTTTTAAGGGCGAAAGCTTTCATGCTTGACGAATTTGAGCCTAAATCACCTCTGACATAAGAAGAGACTTGGAAAGACCCAAAAACAAAGATCGAAGCAGACAGTAGCAGGAACGAAACGCTGGACCGAACTCTTTTCACTCAGAACCTCTCATCATCAAAAATCTTGATCTGTTTTCGTAACATTTTGTGGAATTTTCTTCATCCACATTTTGGACAGCCAATGAATTCGTTTCACTGAGTAAAATAACTTAGATAAGTACATAACCAATTTGTTACATACATAAAAAGTTCACGTACAAATCTAAGATGAAAACACTAATACCTCAAAAGACCAATACTCACTAAGCATTGGTCTTTTGAACCTGTGAAACAAAAAATCAACTAAACGTAAATATGCAACAGTATTCTCGAATACTCCACAAAACGCTACAGCTTAATCGAATGTCTAAGATATGACTTAGTCTACTGATATTTACCTTCGCCTCTCGTATGTATCTGCCACCGTCTACGTTAACCTTCTCGATCTTAGGCGTCCTCTCCACCACGCTAGTGAGTAGATTCTGTGGAAACCACGTAACACCCAGTAACATTAGAATTAGTTTGGTGCGAAAATGGGAATATAATTTTTGGTGAAGTTAAAATTTTTCCGTTAGTCGTTGGACCGGACCAGATCCTTTTACAAAATATAATTATGAGAGACACACTGTGCAAATTTCCGTTATTCTTTTGTTTATTAAGTTATAACTTAACACCATAATAAAGATAGCTATTCATTAACAATCCTCCCCTCCCCGTTGTTCAAAATAATTACAACATGCGTATTTATAGTTAGGCGTATCCGGCTCGAAGGACCATCAACCAAAACCAACTTATCTTATAATTGTCCAAGTTAAAGTACATGCATTCATGTAACAATGTAATATATTCAATGTGGACCGAATTAGTCACGCTCTTCCGCTTATGGTTGTATGTTAAAAACCCTTAAAATTAGGGACTTAAATCAACCAAAAACCATAGACACGTCGACCCAACTGCAGAGTCCTAAGACTGGCTGACGTCCTGGTAGGCGCTTTTCCTATCATTGTCCATAAAAGACTCATCTGAAAATCCTTTCTCCTCAACTCGATGTCCTAAACACTGAAAATACTAAAGGACCAAGAATGTATGCTTTCATATAAGTCCTGGTATCATAATTCTCACCCTTGTCGGTTCAAAGTGTTCCTTAGGCCTGACTTCCACAGGCGGCTGCGCTTGCAACTTGTTGTACGCGTCATCGATCCATTCGGCTTCCTTTTCTAAGCCGGCGTTGTAGTTGCGTAAGAGTTGATAGGCTGCCTCGCAGCTTCGGAGTCTGTATGAAAAGTGTTTTAAGTAAGCAAATGCTAACTATAAATTTCCCAAAATAAAATAAATTGTTGTAAGTACTATTATCTTTTTGATATGCCACAACATTAGAGACACGTTGTTTGTTGTTTATAACAAAAATTATGGTTCTTTTAAAGGCTTCAAAAATAAACAACCAAAAGTCAAAAATGTTCTTTATTTAGAAAGAGTTTTCTCCATCAATTATATCATTCATTGCTGGGTATTGGTCTAGGAACATAGCTTTATGATGCTCTTTCCTAAACCCTGGTTTCTGGCAAAAAAATATCGAACCGTAAAAATTATTCGCGAGTCAAGTGGTGCGATTGACTGTTGAAAATTCAATCAACCAATCAGGGCTAGATAACGCGCGTTTGACAATAATTTGACAGAATAATTTTGTTACAATTATCGTAGGAGGAATTGGGCCTAAGTGTTGCCATTCAAAAACATAATTCACAAAAATCTACGAGCTTGAAATAAAACCTTAACACAGTAAAAATTCTTCCTTCACTCACCTCTCAGCCAACTGAGTGCACACATTATTCCACCTATTGTTCAGTTGAGACACTTCCTTGTCCAGCCTCTCTAGGTCGATATGCTTTCCTGCCCTAGGTAGCGAGGAGTGCGGGAGACCAGCTCGGGAGGTCTCCACGAGGCGGCGGCAGTTCTCTGCGTCGTCGTTCATCTGGTCCACCTGGATCTGTTGCTTGCTTACTGCTACTTGCATGCGGAGGAGGTCTTCGTGCATCTGGTGGGAAAGAGTCATGGTTGATCAGTGTTAGGATATGAGAACTTGCCTGTTTGAAGAAGATGTTTCAAATTTTTGTATCTTTTAAGGAGAAATGGAGGTCATATTTTAGATGCAGGTACATCGAAAGAATGTAGAAATTAGAGTTAGGGAAATTAATTACTTTTCAACATAAGATTGAAAAATGACAGAAAATTGCGTTGGGCATTGAATCTTACTCGTGACAGATAACTTAGTTTCGAAAATGAAATTTACAATATTTTCTTGTAAAAAGTTTTATCATATCTGCTCGTCCAATATGGTGGTGGTGTAAGTTTTTCTGAGGCTCTAGATAAGTGGCATTCTGATAGTGGCTCAAAACGTCAAAAACCTGTGGTATTCATAAAAGCTGTAGAAATGTCACGTGATCAATTCCTAACAGAATCGCACTTTGTCTTAGAGCCTTAGGTGTTTCTCAGCCACTTCAATCTTTTAAATCTCCATCTCTTATTACAAAAACGAATAAATGCTAAAACACTCACATCCTTCAGCAGCTCAACATCGTTGGGCAGGTCGTTGAACTGCGCGAGTTTGATCTCGAACTCGGATATCGTCTGGTGGTTCTCCTCCATGCTGTTCACTACGATCTCCACTAACTTCAGCCTGGGGATCAAATATGAAATTCGAATTATAACGCAGACATAAAATACCTTTCAATAAGTGTCGTAATCTGATAAATCCATTTATTTGGACTTTAGTGACCAAAGTGAAGATTACCCTTTTAAAGATTGAATTTACACCACAAGACACCACTGATGGTTCTGTTAACGTGGCAATCTACTGAACTAATTCAAAAAGTTTCATACTTAAAAATAAATGAAGAAAAATTAACTCTGGCCTCATGTAGATCAATGCGACACACATTGAGTTTTTGGTGTGTTTAAAACTTATGATTACGTGCTTCCAGAGCAAAATGGAACTTCTAAACTTATTCGAAGATTATTATCAAGTTCTTTTTCTTCTTTATCGTATGGGCAGTAAGGTCTAACGACCCCACACACCCTAGTGTCAGAGTTTCTAAACCGCCTCAAAGGCCTCAGACATGGTTTGACGACCGATTATCAAGTTAAAAACGTTACATTACCTTTCGACAAAAAGTTGACTCTTGGACTGCATGTCGTTCCACTTGCCCATCACTTTGTCGAGGCTCTTCTTCATGGCGGGAGTCTTGAGGGCGATGCCTACGGAAAAATAACATTTTTTTTCGATAATTGATCGAGTACTTACTCAAAGTGTTCACGCATAATAATGTCATGGTGAGTTTAAAAGTGATAGAAAATTCGAGGCTGAGCGTCTATTTTGCTTGCGTCGTGCGGGAAGGAATAGATTAACCATCCATCTGCCTAGCCTGTATATTACGTCGAGCGGCTGCCTACCAGACCTCCAAAACCCATTAACTGGGTAACACGGTAGTTCTTGGCAAGACTGGAGTCAGATTTACTGGCTTCTGACAATCAGTAACGACTGCCTAAGATCTACAAATGACAGCCGGGACCAACGGCGTAACGTGCTTAAGGAATAGATTAACCAGAGCCTGAATTTGCTGACGATCTCGAAAAATTCGTAAGTACTCTGACCAGTCCCACTCGTTACGAATTCCGTCTATTATGTTAGTAGCTGGCAATGAGGTTTATTTGTGCCATGCACCGTTCAAAATCAACAATTTTGTTTTTCTGGAATAAATATTTCTTAGGTGTACAAATTTTGCTTTGAAAATATTTAAGAACCAAGTTCTACCTCTAAACGTAGTCTGCACCTCCTCCACATCGCTGGTGAGGCTATGCACGCTGGTCTCCCAGTCCTTGTGCTGCAACACCAGGTGCTCCAAGGTGTCCAGGTCGCGAGGAATGTGGCTTGCTATCCTTTCATGGAGCTGTCTCTCCAGCACTTCCAGGCGTTCCAAGAGATTCGATGACTGTTCTGTGAATATGCGGGCGGCGTTCTTCGATTCCTCTGTGGAAAGAAGAAAAAGAATATATTAATATGAGTTGGATTGTATTAAGAACAGTTGAATTAGAACAAGATCTTTTTGGGGTGCAATATCGTGACCCAATATCGTCGTATCGTATTTTCAAAGTTAGGTATTAGAGTTTACTGCACGATCTTCTCCATAGTGATCTACGTTTTAGAACTTACGACTAGCTTTATCTTTTTAATTGGCCGACCTTGACAATTCACAATTGCCTGTAAAAGGTTTAATTGAAATAGGTAAATGATTTAAACTTTGAGATTTTTGCGAGACTGAACTTGTATGAAATTGTTGTAGATTATAGCTACTAAACAAAGGCTCAGTACATAGATACTGATCAGACGAAAATTAAGTACATAGGTAGGTAAGTGGTTGGTTAATAATAATTCCACACCAGCGAAAGAATAAGTGTTGAACGAAATAGAAGTTACCATCTATGCCTAGACTCATATACTTAATAGGTGCCAATCGCAACGCAACTGAAATGAAGTGTTTTCAAGAACAGTCCTTATACTCGCTAATTCACTATGCAAACTTTTTTATTACGGTAATACATTCACTAATTGAAAGTAAACAAGTTCGTGAACTATACAGGATGACTCTTAGTTCAAATCGTTATTTACAGACTCTAGACTGCCAGCATAATAAATTGACATTATTTCTTGACCTATTCATGATCAGTACAATTAATGAATGGAAGTTTATCGTTGTAGTTATCATTAAGAACGAAAGATGCCTTTATGTACTATTTTGTTCACTCATTTGTGCCCTGCAATTCACGGTTTTTTTTGAGACACTCATGCTTAAGATTTTCTAATAGTCATAAAAAATGAGACAATTATAAACTACTCATTGACGTAACCCACCGTAAGGCTAATTTCTGCAATCATACTGATTGCACGAATTGTTTTTGTGTTGTCATTCTTCAACAACGAAACAGCGCGAGCGTAGTAAAACCTATTTAAAATCGTGAGGCTTCATTTCGCAACAACCGCTGCAAGGCAACTGCAAGAAAATATCAACGGTAAAATTCTAACCTCACTTCATTCACAAACAGAAACCATAAACAAAATGCAACTCCAGCATTCAAAACACAAAAAAACCAATCACGCTTAACCTCTCATAGAGTAAACATGCCACATTCAAAACCACGAACACTGATTCACGTCATTTCAATCTGTATATAAGGACCAATTAATCGCTTCACTAAGCACCTGGTTCCCGCCGCCTCCGCTCAACTCGTTCCACGGTCCTCTCAACATACACAATATAGATCCTCAAATACATTTAATATTTTATCAAAAGTACTGAAAAATGTTGAACACTTGACCGCGTTCGTGTTACTGAAAGTGGGAGATCTAGACTGGCGGAATGACACGACACAGACTGTCGAAAACAGTGTGACGATAGACAATTTTAGGCAGAATTACGCAGTGAGCTAAGAATCGACGCTTTGTCTATTCTTATGCATCATCTTTACACAAATGGCAGCAGTTTTAGAGTTTGGTCTGTAATAATATAATAATCTCGTAATCTAATTATATTTTTCCTCAGCAGGAAAGTATTACATTGACTTTTTGCACCGCGAGCTCCGTCGATGAATCACTAGTTCGTTGGGAATAACGGCTTAATGAAATCAATAGGTTTCTATCGACACGTATAAAATGTAAGACAACTAGACTGCTTTTTTAGCAGTAACTAAAGAAACTGTTAAGTATAATAATTACTTTAGCGAAGCGGAACTAATTATTATATCATACTGTAGGTTTCCTTAGCTGTATTGACGACCCAGCAAGGACACATCTGGTGAAAATGACGAAGATCAGAATCACAATAATGGGGTAACATTTCTGGAGCATACACCACATATTTCTACGGACACGAGAGCTCGTTGTCAAACTGCAAGTAATAAAGTAATTCTACCATATTCAAAAAATCAGTTCATTCGTAACTTGACCTACTGTTCTCTTCTACTCTATACACCTCCCACTCTCCTCTATTGAAAATTGCAGTGATAACTGTCCCAACCTGTATTTCAGCACGCAAGGTCAATCGAATTGAACGTAGACTGTTCAAAAATACTATGACATCATTAGACTGTAAAACTAATTGACGGTACTTTTAGGATTCAAAGCGATTCTAGTTAGCGACCATTTTAGAAGTCAGGGGTCAAAGCATGTGACTTCAATTAGATTCTTTCTTTGAATTACTTTTTTTTTAAGTGAATCCGCAAACCATGCCGCGAAGCTTCAAAATTAAAAGCGTGTGTGTGAATCATTTGGTAAGAAAAAAGATTTCTCGGAATACGCTTTAGCAGTGTTTGGATTACTCAACCGTTTGTGCTAATTATTTAAGCTGTTTTGCTAGACTATTTTGAAAATCTGACTAAGTTATACCTAATATTAAGATGAAAATTCGAATATTTTTAGATACCATCTCACCATCATTCACCTTGCTGGAGCATTTTTTTTGAACTAACAATTCATCTTTTACCGCGAATAAGTAATACCGTGCCAACCCACACAAATTGAGTTTTCGTTACCGTGGCGTTGTTAGAACAAATGTTAAGACAGTTTTCAATATAATGTTCAGTGATTTGAGATCTTATTCTTTTGTCGTGTCAATATTTAATGACGCTAACGCTAATAGTTCAAAAACTTCAAACGAGTCTTTCTCAAAATGCCTGCGGTGTCGGCTGTTAATGCTTATTCGCGTTCATTTACAAATTGTGAGTCTCGTATTAGGTTTATCTACCAACTTCATTCTAATCAAAGTTTATATAGCATTTAATATGAAGTCTGTACTGTATGTCGTGACTTTCTGTGTTACGTCTAAAACATTGCGTGTTAAGCAAAAGTTTATTTATGTACTGTCGAACAGCAGTGAGCTATTTCTTCCTACATAAATCTACATATAGTACTGTCAGTTAATGAATCTACTTAGCCTATGGTCTACAATGGTTTGAGTGGTAAGTAAACACATAGCCTTAACAGCAACTAGACGCCATGAAACCAATCTCACCATCAATTTAAAACAAAATGACATCACCATCACACACGGTGGGCCTTTACAATCAAAAACATGCTCATTAAGCTTTAATTCATAAAAAAAGTGGGAGTCCTTTGATTCATTTGTGAAATATCTCATAGGCAAGGTCGACACCTCGGTCTGTTGTTACAATTGGTCGGTAAGTGCTGCGTGAGTGATATCATCGCAAATTGGGAGTAGGCGAGTACCGAGGTGTTTTCGACAGGATAGATGAAGGGACTGGTCCTTGTTTGAATTTGGTCTTTAGGAACGGATAATTCTGTTTAAGGGATTTTGCTTTATGTTTTTGCCATGTTTTGCATCTTAAGGTTGAACTAGTCGCGGGCTCGAACTCACTGGTGAGCGTGGCCAAAAAGCACGCTGTATCACCGGGCATCGTGCCCGATAGAGTCAGTATCAGTAATGAGCAGTTAGACGCTAGTCTACACGCACAATGTCTAGTTCCCACGCACTGAACACCGTTCAGAACGGAAACAACGTTAGATGATGCACGAAAAGTCTATTGGAAAGTTGAGTTTTATGAAAAAACCACTGCATAAATCAATTACAAATAAAGCTTATTGAACTCTTCTATAATTGACATTTGTCGGTACCGACTTTGTTTTTGAGATTTTACACTTCTTTTATTACTTATTTACGCCCAAAGTTGCGTTAAAATTAGCAAGAAAAACGAATCTTTATTGGCTTATCACTTTTTAATGGCCTTTTATTTTACTATTCTGTTTCCGTACAGACAAAATTAATAATGAGCTAAAACGATATCATGTTTAACTATGAATGTATAATGTCAAACAGTGGAGTAATACTCCCCCGAAATTTGTATGGAGAAAATATCGATTAGTGCAACCTTAAAGTCTGAAGTCACTCACTCCAGTTGGCCAATATTATCAGTTGGTCATTCAAATCAAAATCTAGTCGAAATCTAAACTCAGCGACAATCGTTGTAAAGAATGTTCTTAAAAATATGGGAGATGCCTCTATGGTTATTATTAAATAAAGATAAGTACCAAAGAAACGTATTTATTTTTCAAAACCCCTGTTTTTACTCACTCATGTTAACTTATTGGACTGAAGTTCAAACAAGCATAATTACAGGCAATTTCCAAACAAATCCAATTAGGTTTCTAGACCATCACTCACGAGAAGAATTAGAAGCTTTTTTTCTAGAAAACAATTTATTCAGATTGCGTGCGACTTAATGGAGCTACGCATGTAGCATCGAAAATGAGAAAGAACAGGGTCATTAGAAGTTTTATAAAAAGAGAGACCTGATTACACTTAACATTATTGATATAATATGAGGAGCTCGTGGCTTAATAATAACAGCCACACGGATCGATCTTCGAGGTTAAGCAACGCTTGACGAGGTTGGCCTGTAGATGGGTGACCATCTTAACATAGGTACCGAGACTCCTCCGTGCCTCGGAAAGCACGTTAAGCCGTTGGTCTCGGCTGTCATTAGTAGATCTATGGCAGTCGTTACGCATAGAAGAGAAGGCAGAAACTGTGCCACAAGTCTTTCCAAGGAGTACAGTTAATGTTGTGGAGGTCTGGTAAGCAGCCGCTCCGTAATAATACCTTTGACGACACGGTTGGCGCAGTGGTTGAGCGGTCGACTGCTGCGCTGCGTGTCACGGGTTCGATTCCCGCACGGAACAAATATTTGTATGGCCTACAGATAGTTGTTCCGGGTCTGGCTGTTTGTGTATGTGAATTTATATGTTTATGAACGCACCCACGATACAGGAGAAATTCCTAGCAACGTTTTTTTAAAAATAAAAAAACCGGTATTCAGCTGAATCCGGTTTGACTGGAAGCCGACCCCAATATAGTTGGGAAAAGGCTAGGCAGATGATTATAGGTATAACATGTGTAAGCAGGTATAAAAACTGGGCGGCAGAAATCCGCCGCCATCAATGGGAAAAATGCCCAAAACGCTGGCAGCGATGAATAGCAATGCTGATTCATTCGCAGAAAAAAAGCCAGCCCTCTGGTCATGTAAAGAGTTGCCAACCACTTGTCGATAATATGTTGAAAACTTAGGTCGGATCTCGGGCCCTATATACCTATTGTTTCTAGCCCAAACGGCATAAACATTTAAATCCTAATAAGGTTTCACAATACATTACCTCCTTTCCCGAAAGAGAACATTCGTTTTATTTTCTTCATTGTTGTTTGCACTTATCACTTTTAGTTAAATATCACTCAAAACATCTCACAATGTCACAGGATAAAACATATTCACTTGTTGATATTAATAGACAACGAAATATTCGACAAAAACCAAAACAACAACCTTTCGTTTTTATATTTCAAAGTACGATCTATTTATCTAACGAAAATTACTGGTCCTTCTCAAGGAACGCAGGACCAACTTATATCCTAAAGTACCACTTATAATGCTGAACTTTAGAAATACAGAAAAATTAATTTTAAACCAATCTAAAACAACGATAAAATAAAAACTACACTAGAAAAAGTATCAGCTTTTTGTTAACGATTCACTGCCTAAACGCCAAAAGGCCTATTATTGAACTAATCACATTTAAGTAGGACCTACCTACAGATAAACTGAAAAATTATTATTCGACCTACGGACATCGGACTCAAACTGAACGTTACGCACCAAGGATGAATCGCATATGATTTGCGTATGAAAAAAAGCGACCTAATAATAGAATTCCGTCTCATATCATTTTGGGCAATTACTGGAGCACTGGGCGCCATTAATATTTAGAGTAATTAAAATATTAGGAACGATTACAATATTAATATTTTCATGGGAACGGAAATGGTGTATGTAACCATTGAAGTTAAAACAAATGTATTTTGGGCTTTCATTGGAAGTACAAAGTTTATTTACGGGCTTTAAATCAATAGTAGTTAGGTACCTACCTAAACAGTGAAAGAGCACCTTTATAAAAGAGGCTTTTCTAGAAATTACTTTTAAATGGCACTTCATTAATTTAAGTGAGTCAAAGGAAAGTCAAAGTCAAAAAGAAAAGACCGAATAACCTTGGAGAACTTTAAAATTATCATTGAAAAAAAAAAAACAAAATCTTCGCCAGAGTCAATAAAATTCGCGCCAAACGTCTGTGTGAAAACTAGTCCACAGAATAAGTATCAACAGTAGGTATAAACATTGCTAAACTGAACTACTTAGTTGCAGGTCATGCTAACAGAAACATTACTCAACTTGGATAGATAAGAGAGATGCACCAATATGAAGCAAGATTAGAAACAAACCAAAAAGGAGCTTGTGGCACGAAATTATTTTTTATTGAGGAATGAACTAGCTCTTAACCTCGATCACGCCTGTTGGAAACGGATGGGTGAGGTCAATGATGGAGCGAGACGTCGACGGAACACAACAGACTGCTTGACGCCCGAGTCCGGTGGGAGGGTGGTTGCGAACCAGGCGGACGTTCCCTACCACCGCAAGGGAAGGATTGGCCAGTTTCATAAGGTATGGTGAGACTGTCCAGGATGCGCCGAGCGCTCGATTTAGTTGAGTGTTTGATGGAACAAATTCCGCTACACGAGGAGGCTCGTTGATGCATCCCAAAAATTCAAGGTTAAGCAGCGCTTGCGGAGGTCGATCCGTGGATCGGTGACCATCAATTACATACCTAGACTCCTCCGTGCCTCGGAAAGCACGTTAAGCCATTGGTACCGTCATTAGTAGATCTTTGACAGTCATTTAGAGTATGGTTATATGAGTAGGGGAAGACCAATGAAACACCACCCTTAGATATGACCACGCACTTCTGGAACATCCTATATATAGATGAAGAAGACTTGAAGCTCAATAAATCAAGTAAGGGCAAGATTGAAAAAGGACCAATCGGAAATCACCGAAAAACAATTGACTTGTCAAAAATGAAACTTGAAAGAATACAGTAACGAGATAGATGAGCGTAGTAAAATTATAAGAGACGAAGTGTGGTGAAAATATCAGTACGGTAGGCAATGTTTTATGACATGCGAAGCGTTTTTAGCGAAATCGATATTTAAGTGATGTGTGGCATGCGGGCTGTGTGATGTATCTTGAAAATAAAAACTCAAAGACACCATCAGCACATCAAGCTACCCGAAACTGCCAAATTTTCCCAATCAACCTTGAACCTAATGCTCTAGCGATAAAGTTGAAAATCTACTAAAGAAATTTGACACATTGGTGTAGCTACATGTGCTGCCGACTGTACTTGGGAAAAGTTGAATATGAACTGAGGATTTTAATTTTACTTGGGTTTTTAAAGGAGAACTACATTGATACTGACAATGCTGAATGCATGAATTAATTAATGTTGTTGTTTTAATGACTGCAACGAGTACCTAATAAAAAATTAATTATATATCATTTAGAGAATAAAATACAAAAGATATAACATACACAACTTGATTGTTACCGAACTAAACCTTTATTAAAAGCTAACACTCAAAATAAATGAACAACAACAACCACATAAATAATAACAAGTTTCAAAATTATTTCCACATTCCAAATCCTAAAAAGTTTAATCGACCCATAAAAAACACTATTTTCATGGATCGAAAACAAAACAACACTAAAAACTCTTATCCTATTTATCCGCGAACTATTTACTAATACAATACTACTAAAAGTCCTACGATTCATTCATTGTTGAACCACTGACTGCTGACTCACAAAATAAAACAACAGTAATAAAAAATTACAAATTAAATTCACTTAAAATATTTCTAAATTCCAAATCCAAAAAATCTAAACAACCCCGAAAAAAAAACACTATTTTCTTTTCATCTATAAAAAGACACCCTTTTCCACAAAACTATGGTCGCGAATTACGTTTTCTACAAACAATGATACTACACTACGGGTCGTACGGTTCGCTAATTGCGACTGACGGCGTACCCGTAGATCGTAGCCCGTAGGACCGAGATGATGCGTCCTTTGTCGTAAGACGTCGATTTTATTGAGCAGTAGCGGGAGCAACGGTTTTGATACTTTAGCCTGATCTAGGGACAACATAGCTGTTTAAACGTGTAACGAAAAAGAGTAGAAGAGAAATTTATGAAAGTGGGGGAGGTTTTTAAAGCTCATGTAATAGAAGTATTTCTATTATATTCTAAAGAGCATAAAATTGTCATGGTCATATAATATTAAATATTATTGCACTGTGCCCGGCAGAACCAATATTGGACCAGTCGGTAGGGTGCACACGAATTTACTTGTATTCCGGGCCCCAGTATCGTGGGGTTTTAGTCGCTAGGAGTCCGACGTAACCCTCCGACCTCTTCGGTTCGGTTTTATTTTTTAAGATACCATGGTACAATAATAATTGTTGTGTGAATCCGTGGTTTCTTTGCGTTAGTTATTTTTACTTTACTTTGGAAACTGAAAACTGTCAAATTAAGCCAATTTAAATAAATACTTGCTTCGTTTACAATCCTTAGTACCTAAAATCGCCAGATGCATTTACAATTTAACCAAAGTATCAAAACCACTCGCACCACGGTATAATGTCAAGGTGCAAATAAATTACATTATCTCACTGTTAACGGGACATTATAAATCTAGTAAATGGACTTTTAAGTAAAGAGCACTTTTTATAAGCACTTTTGTTATTTAGCTTTATCTTTTTATTGAAGTGGAAGTTTTTTATATTTTCTTTTTCTGAATAAAAGATGAAGTTCTATTCCAAGTAATAAGCCCGTTGCGTAAATTGTTCGAAAGAGTCACCGCGGCCCTGGAACGCAAAGGGCATAAGGAGGAACACGGATGAGTTTTAGTCAGTAAGAGTCTGCTGCGCTGTTCCTTCGCGCAGAAGGAATCATTTGATGATTTCCCATCGTTAAAAAAAAAATGTAATTGTACACCAGAAGTAGTTAGCAACTACCAAAATTGTATTGGTTGGGAATAATATGGCGGTTAACCCCAAATGTAAGAAAAAAAATTGCAACACTTTTTTTTTAAATTAAGTAATTGAATGAAATTGCTTTAACTTTATTCTTTTAAATGAATCTAATGATATAGTAATATTAAAAAAAAAATTGCTGTGCCCTACAGGGTCATATTATGACATTATGGTAAGCAAATAAAGATATGAATATGAATACATTCTTCAAAATAAAATCCAAGTATCAAAACGTCTCGCTAATCAAAGTGTCAAGGTGCAAGCACTATATAAATTATAAATTACGTTATCTCGCCGTTAGCTGTACACGGGGCGACTGTTTGGTGGCCACTCGACCGGTAGTAAACAATCTGAGAGAATTATTTATAGTTATTATGTCATGAGGAAAGTGAGGGGGCTTTGATCGGACCTTAGGACCATTTTCAATAGGTACGACGTCAAAATGTGATACCGTTTAGCCCTTACCTGAGGCCCTAGACAATGTGCCATTCAATTAGCGAAAATGACTTCAGGTGAGATAGTGGTCAAGCGCATGCCTATAAATAATAATAATTTTAAAAAAATGTAGGAATTTCATCACGTGACATTTCGATAGCATCTGTCAATCCCATACATTTTTGACGTATTTCCAGACACTTTTCTTGCGCCGGCCGCCTCGAACCAGTCTTCGTGTTGTACTGTACTGAAGTACCCACGTAATAAAATTTCAGTAGGATTGGGATTAGGTCAAGAAAATGAGGTTTCTTGCCGTTTTGATGTGGTTATTTTTTGATACCGAATACTTGCCCTTAAAAAAATATAAGTACCCTCATCTTAAGACCTAAAAATTTTATAGCATTCAATTCTAATGACTGCAGACAATGTCAAAATACATTTTTTTTTAATGGTGGTGGTACCTACTTCTATTAACTAAGTAAGTTTTTCATGTCAAATGATACAGAATATAATAATTATTTATCTACTCGTGGGCAAGAGAAAAAGGCAGTTCATCGTCAATACATCGCGTCACCCAATAGGACAATATCCTTTAGAATATCAATCACATTTGCAGGTAAGTTACCAACGAGTAACTTGGCACTAATATGCTATTGTGTTCTATCTCAATACTTTATTGTTGTTCGTTTAAAGGTAAGATAACGGTGCCAAGCGCCCTAAATAAACAGCTTACTTAGTTGTTTTTTTCGTCTCGAATAGAACCTATATAGGTACTTAGGTACCTAGTATTTTTGGTATTTGATTACTACCAAAAATGTATATAAATGAATATTTATTTGAAAAATGTCACACTTGTTACTTAAGTACTTAACAAATAATACTTAAAAAAACAGAAAAGTTACAGATTTTTGTTTTTTTTTTTTATTATTATGGATAGGCACGCGCTTGACCACTATCTCACCTGATGGTAAGCGATGATGAATTCTTCAATCCTATTCACGTAAAACGTTGTTTCCACGGAATGGCGCCAAAAAACGATGTTACACGCAATTAATACTGTCTCAGTTCATCATAGATTTTAAATATTTGCCATTTTTTTTACTGTGTCTTGTTTCGTCTCTTGGTTTTGAATATTTTATAAAATTCAAGTCAAATACTAGGCTGTTGTAAGCTTGCCTCATCATCTTCCTGCCCTTATCCCATGTTACTTGGGGTCGGCGCGGCGCAACACGTTTTTTTCTTACATTCTGTCCTATCAGCCGTCACACTATCACTAACTCACCTAAGAAATAGAAGATGCAGTTATAAGAGATTAGTTAAGCTAGTGCATATCTAACCTAATCTCTTATAACTGCATCTTCTATTTTAAGGTCACCATACATAACGCATCACAAATAAAGATATCGTTTCGTTATAAATCTTAATTCTCGACGCCCATGCTCCAAACCGCTGTTATTCAATTAGACCAATAAAATGTTGATTTGAATTGAATTTTTCTAACTGATTAATTACGTAGTACGAATCATTCGATTACAGTTCCCGGCCGTGAAAATAGCACGTCAGTATTTAGAAAAAAAAGGCTTTGTAGATACGTTGTCTCTCGTCACTTTTATCTGTTTTGACCATAGACAAAAAAGAAAAGGACTGAGCAATACCGTCGCACAATTAATTTCTCTGTTGAAAGTGACCATGCAGCCAAAAGGCTTAGTGTGAGTTTTTTAACGTACTCGATCGCGTTGACGTAAACGTTCGCTTATGTCAAATTATATAGAAAAAAACAGG
Organism: Melanchra persicariae; assembly: GCA_947386135.1. Taxonomy (NCBI): domain Eukaryota; kingdom Metazoa; phylum Arthropoda; class Insecta; order Lepidoptera; family Noctuidae; genus Melanchra; species Melanchra persicariae. The sequence continues at coordinate 14,378,063 of OX376645.1, read as the reverse complement.
TTGTCCGTGAGTGTCACCAGACGGCGCTTATTCAGTTTCAATACAGATTCACGTTTACGCTAACGCGATCAAGGACGTTAAAAAACTCACACTAAAGCCACAGTACCCGTCTCTTTCAACACTGCGAATGCAACAACCTGTGACGTAAACCAATCAGAATTCTAGAAAAACGATAGGGAATAGGCGTAGTCATTGCTGAAAAAATAAACATTCAGTCGAATTGAGCCTTCTTTTTTTGCACACACTTCACTATTTACTTCACAGCTTAAGGACAAGAGGTCCCAGCGGCCCTACCATGAAGTGTTAAAGCGTGAGTCGGTCGAGCGAGAAGGAGGGATGGAGTTATACACCCTATATAGCTCCATCCCTCTTTCTCGCTCGAACGACTCACGTTTTAGCACGTTATAGTACGGCCCCTGGGCTGTGAAGTGAATACTAAAGTCCATGCCTCTAAGTATTTTTTTTTTGTAACGGCATCTTTCTAAAACAAGTTGTCTCATATTTACGGCCGGGAGTGTAGTTTGTCTATGACACGTTTGTATTAAACGATAAATATTAATTGAAGTGTTCTAGTGTTCTCAAGGATATCGTTTGGTCGCAAGAATTGCTTTGATAATAATCTTATGTCTATAATAATATGTTTTGCGGCCTTCTTCCTTCAATACGTAACGTGATGTTTGGTGACAGTTATTTTATCTATCGTACCGATGAAATACATTTGCTTTATTAATAGCTATTTTCGGCGTAGGCTATTTATTGCTGATACCTACCAGAAAAACATCGCACAAGTGAGTTAGAAACGGTGTATCCTGCCATGTATAAGGTGCGTTGGGGTAAGATCGGCGCTGGGGTAAGAACGTAGAAATCAAATATCCCACTTATTTGGTTATATTTTTTAATGCTAACAACATTGCGCGCCAGGTCATGTTTCGCCCCGCCCCGCAGTAGTATTAAGCAGATTTTGTTGATGCCATGTTAAAGAACAGGAAAGATCGGATACATTCTTTTCTTACACCTTGAGCTCCTATCAATAGATGTAGTTTTAAATTGTTGTCCGAACTTAACCCTGGATGGCCAAATTGTCATTAAATTGTGCCCTGATTTTACAGGCTTACAAAGCAAAAAGTATTGAGTGTTTATAAATAAATTAAATTTAAAATTACCTATACTGTGTTGAATCACGATCAATTTACACTATTTGAAAAGAGTGTGGTGTATACCAAAATTGAGAAAAAAAAAAGTTTTTGCAACATCCTTGAAAACGCACCTTATTTATTTCCCTAAACCGTCTAGCAGTTAAAAATCAAAGTTAATTAATTTATTACAACTAGACCATTAAAAGGCAATTTGGAACGTCTTTACAGTTTGAAAATAAAATATTATAGTGACTCCAGATGACCATTCGCAAATTGTAGATTCTTATGGAGAATAACGAACAAGAAACTATAGTTGACGGTCCTAATTTAAGACCATAGGGCTGAGCGCGAGTTCTTTATCGTACTCGATCGCGTTAACGTAAACGTTCGCTTATGTCATGTACCTATATAAAAAAACGGCAAAAAAAAATCACGTTTGCTGTTGTAGGTGGGAGCCCCACTTAAGTATTTATTTTATTCTGTTTTTAGTATTTGTTGTTATAAGCGGCAACAGAAATACGTTATCTGTGAAACTTTAAACTGTCTAGCTATCACGGTTCATGAGATACAGCCTGGTGACAGACAGACAGACGGACAGCGGAGTCTTAGTAATAGGGTCTCTTTTTTACCCTTTGTACGGAACCCTAAAAAAAAGGTTTTCCGTTTTTGTCACCAGACGGCGCTTATTCAGTTTCAATACATGACGTTTACGCTAACGCGATCGAGAACGGTAAATAACAGAAAAACATTAAGGCAACTGGTTCATATTCCACGTACCTTCAGCCCGGGCCCTGCGCTCGAACTCGTCGAACAGTCGGTTGACGTCGTCGATCTCTCTGCGCAGCCTCCTCAGCTGCGGGTCGGCCGGGTCTCCCTCTGCTAACAGCTTCTCTGCGTCTTCGTTCAACGCGCGGCGGATTGCTTGACGCTGTTCTGCGCCCATCGCTACGAACTGGTGGGATAAGATTTTTTTTGTGAAAAAAAAACATCGATTGAAGGACAGTTTCTTATCTACATACAGAGGAAGTATACCATAGTAAACCATTTGGTTAAGCTCGTCGACTTGTTTTTGATAAGAAAATCAATTATCAAAATATTTTTTGGAAATAAATTAAAAAGTATTTTGTTAGGTTGGAGATTCACAATAACAAATCGGTTTTAAAACTGGTACCATGTAGGGACTCCAAAAATCAATAAGAACTGAAACAAAATAGCAAAGAAATACTCACTTGTGGGAAATCCCATCCCTTCACCACCTTGATGGTCGCAAAGATCATATTCTGCCTCATCCTCAGCTGTTTCCTCTGCCATAGTTGTATCACCTTGAGAAAAACACATAGAATCAGCGCACATACACAATACACACAGTCTAGGACTAGACCCATCGCGTTACAACACTGAGACACTTTTACACGACTATTTTATTTGGAATTAAACATTTCCACCCTTAGAAACGCCGATAAAAAAGTAATTGACTTTATTTATTTTAATAGTAATTGGACCATCATTAATGTTGTTATTTTGATTAAAGACATTGAAATTATAATCAGACAACCCCAAAAGGTGAGCCTGCAATAAAATTGGAGCAGTTTTTAACGATCTGTCACGATGGGTGCATACAGAAGAGAGACATTACTGACAATCTGCACCATGTTTACGTTTGGTTTATCAGTTGTTGATCATTCATTAGCTGAACTGTGATATTATTATAATATTGGATTGGGTAATAAGGTAGATAAAATAAGTGTCACATTGGTATTTGTTTTTATGCAATATTTTATGACATAATTATTAATTTTAGTTTACTCAACTTGTGATGCAAGCTTATTGCCAGGAAAGAATACAAGGCACTGGCGATAAAGAAAACCACGACTCTCTTTGCAACTATTTTTACTTTCGCAACCCTGGCAGGTTCTGGCCGCAGCAGGTCCCGTCAACTATGTTGACATTTCTTAGAGGCGCGCGTGGAAGACAACGATCCGTCGACCCAGGCCTGGGGGTCTATTCTCTAATCCCGAAGTCCGTAGTTTTGGCCTTAGTGTCGGGCGTTTTCTACTCTGTGTCACCTACGGACCCCGAACCCGAACTAAGAACAACTGTCAAATCGTGTTGCCTCTCCCTCACGCGTCCCACCTCCTCCGTCGGTTGCATTACTGCTTCGCAAAAGGAGGTGACTGTTTCCCATGCCTTCTCATGACCATGTATTTTGTACCAGGGCCGGACGCGAGAAGTCGTTCCCGCCGATCGCCGGAAACGATGCCCGGCCCAAGCAGAGCCGACTTCCACCGTATGCTCCACCATGTCCCCCGAGCGATCCACACAGTGGTGACACCCGGGCGAGAACTCCTACCGAAACCGAAACATTTACCTCCCGAAACAATCGTATACGTCAAGCGGAAGGTGAAGACACCGTGGCGCCTCAATACATGAGGAGTGTCCTCAAAGAGAGGACTTATCGCCACGATAGGAGAGTACTACTGGGACAATGATCGCTTAAGAGATGACTTACCCTATCGTATGCGCTGCGCAGACGGGCGGCGCAGTCGCTGGCCTCCTGGCAGGGCGGCGGCAGCGCCACCACGGCGCCCGGCAGCTGCACGTCCGTGCCCGCGCCGCCCAGCCGCACGCGCCAGCGACTGCGTCCGGAGTTGTCTACCACCGTCACTGCGGAGCCCTTCTCGATGGCCACCTGTGGGGGGGAGATGGAGTTACTTATTGTTCTTGGTTCTAAGACCTAGCCATTATTCTCGTATCCAGACAGGAAGACACAGCAACACGCCGTACAAGACGTACGGCGATGCGCCACCTGTACACGGTGGACATGTCACACATACGCACAAAGCGCTTTGGGACTACTTTTGCGTACATTTAAGGAGTGGAATTCCCTGCTGGAGATTGCGTTTCTTGGTAGCGATTCTGAGGGTTCTTTAAGTTCACAGTGAATAGGTTACGTCTAGGCAAGCATGCTCCATCGTCAACCGCATCATAACTTACCAAGATAGTGGTCAAATGCGTGCCTATAAATAATAAAAAACACAGTACTCTAAAAACAATATTTCTATGACTGATGGGAAACTTATAATGGTTGCAAACTAATAATGTTGTTCTTTCCCGAGGTTTCCTTCCCAAGGCCTATGCCATAGGAATGGTGATTTTTGGATGAAACCATTTGACCCTTAGCTAGAATACCTAGCAAAGAAGTGTAACCAGTGAGTAGCCAGAGGTACATCAAATTGGACTAGATGCTGACTTTGAAAATGTCTATATTGTAAATCGCCAGGTGATGGCCACTTAGAATAGCACTTATTACTACGAGATAAAGTTCAAATTAAGGTGCCCCGGAGCTAACGCAACTACGAGGCTATAGCAACTAAATTAAATATCTCCGTTATTATAACATTTTTAAATATAACGCCATCTATAAATTACTGAGCAAACCATATTGTCACATGAAAATAGCAGGTGGCACTGCAGCTAAAAATGAAGGTAAAACAGGTTGATCTTTCAATCCGCCATTTTGTAGCCAAAATGGCACCACGTGCGAACGCACGTGATGACAAAAATCAACGAAAAATATGTTTTAGAGTGTTTTTTCATGGGGTTTCAAGTGGACTGCATAGCTGACAACCTTATTTTTTTTGCTTAAAGATTCGTTACAGCGACAACAAGATATGTGAATAGTTACATTTTCCCTGATAATAACGTAAAATGGGGTTATTGCAACTTTGAGGTTAGTTGTATTAGCCCTATGTTGTTGTTTGTTTGTATGAAACCATGAAACAATAGTGATGTACCATGTCGATATTTTAATTCTGTGATTTTTTTATGATGTTGAGTAGGTACTTTACTATTGCATTAGATATTGATATGATAAAAACTGGATATGTGTACTTACGATAGCGGACCAGATTGAACATATTCCATCATTCTATTCTACTTCCTATTAATATTATGAATGTGAAAATTTGTGAGGATGGATGGATGGCTGGATATTTGTTACACTTTCACTCATAAACTACCTAACTAATATATATTAGTATTTAATAGTACAGAGCTGCAATTTGCAAAAAAACGTAGAAACGAAAAGCTTGTAGGCCAACTTTGCGCATTTGCTTCAATAATAAAATTAATGTATTGTTTTAGATGGTCCGGAATTATAAACGGAGAACAGAAATTCTGAGAAATTCGAAACGAGAAATTCCAACATTTGTTTAAAATTTTATATGAGATTTTATTTTACTTTTCATAAAGACTGACAACTCGTTAGTTTCTTTTCTTTCTTATTAAAACACTGTGTCATTTATCTTGCTTTTATTTTTATTTTCCTCTTATCAAACATTCAATAAAAAATCGATTATCGACAAAAGTGAAAATTAAATTCACAACACTAACTGTTAAAGAAATAGTTGCAATTGCCCCTGAAGTTACAAAATATTTATGTTACTCCAAACTAAGCTTAGTTACGTGAACTTACGTTTCAAATTCGCCTTCGTTATCACATTGTGTTGAAAACCCTCTTGTTATAATAATTTTAAGACCAACAGATACACTACGATTATCATTAGTTGCATTTGCCCCTTATCGGGGGTTAAGGCAACTTTTTCCACCTTTAGTAGAAAACCGTTATATTATTTCAATTCCTTACGGGCTTTCTTTTTAGAACGAGGTTATATTTAATATTAATGAAATTGTTTATCAAGCAGTATATTCAAATAAAGAAAATTTACAGTAAAAATAAAACTGCACAAAATCAAAGTTGGAACATTATTTTTTCTAGTTGCATTTGCCCCGGGGCACCTTAATATAAAAGCCACACAACAGCTCCTATGAAAACATCGCAAACATAAGGTCTAAATTAGAACAACAACTCATACTCACATTGGCATGCTTATAAGCACAGACAGTTTCCGCCCTTAAGGGCCTTGTAATAGGGGCTCTCCGTTGCTTCACGGGCCGGATCTCCTGCGCGTCTTCCACCAGGCGCGACACCAGGCCTCCGTGAGAGTTGAGCTCTTCGCGCAGCTCCTGCATGCCCTTGAGTAGGCGCTCGCCCTGGTCCAGAGTGAACTCGGATTGCGAAAATGTTGTGTTTAGAGCTTCTTCGCGTCTGGAAAAAGGGTAGAAAGTAAATTCGTTGTTTTGGAAGAAATTCCATTTAGTATAAAATCAAGGCGGTTATCCTCGACTAGATAAGTAGAAGTATATTATAGCACCAGTACATAACACTGTAAGTTAAAATAAGGAGAATCTTAGTTGAGGAAAGTTTAAGGAACTAGGTACAAATTACACAGGCAATGTTGTTGGAGATAATTTTGATTTGTGTGATGACTTGATGAGTTTATATTGTTTGTTTTTACAAAAAAAAAGCATGTGACTTTATTTATTTTTATTGCTTATTCAAAATAAAGCACATCATTAGATCCAATATAAGTCGTTCCAAATTCAACTGAAACTAACTTGACTTTGCGGCCATTTCATTATGATCCCTTTTGCCCTGCAACATAAAGTCCACATTCATATACACCTCCCACATAACAGGCATAGGTACTTACTTCTGTATCCATTTCTCAGCTTCCTTGACCTCCTCGAAGAAGTTGTGGTACTGTGTGGTGTGCTTGAGGTGGGTCTCCAGGCACAGCGTCAGCTGCAGCACCCACGCCCATTGAGACTGCATTACCTGTGCAGTAGTAAGGGGATTAAACACAAGGAAATATGAACCTTACACCAATTAAGTTAAAGTAGATTTCCAGCTTACTCTAATCAAGTGTTTTATACCATTTTGTATAACACTCGCAAGGAAACATAAACCTTACGTCTATTCAATTAGGGTATCATTCCAATTTCAACTAACCTGCAGATGTGACTCAATAGTCTTTGTAGCGGGATGGTGTTGAGCGATGAGAGCTTCTCCGCGGTCGATGACGTTGCTGAACTGTAGTTCTCGCTTCTCAAGAGATGACATCAGTTGCTAGAGAAAAATATAACTTATTAGATGCAGTTTAAAAGTGATATTAGCTTGGAGCAGAGTTTCAACTGTATTTTAATGGTTAAAAAGTACTAATTGTCTCATGTCTAATGAGACATCTATGAGTTTGAAAAAGAAAAGTTCTGTCGTCGATACTTATCAATTATAATGACTTTTATTTTACATTCTTATTATTTTTAAATTTATAAATAATTTGTACATTATTTTATTACTTCAAAATACTCTAAACATCGACATGCAAATCTAGTTTATGAAAGACAAAGCACATCGAAAAATAAAAACGCCAAATTAAAATAATTGAACAATAATTTAGATACACTTCGCATCTAGCGTAGACTTAGATCAAACGTGTACGCTGCGTATACGCAACGTGTACACTGCGTATACGCAACGTTTGCGCCGCGTGAAAGCGGCGTGAAGCAACGCTAGATATGAAGGAACCTTAACATAAAACATGTAAAACCAACCTCTCTATCATCTCCAAACGAATGCTTGTAAACAAACGAATTGTTTGAACTTATTGTAAAACAACATCTTAAAGTACATGACAATGGATTCTAACGGGCTCTAGGATTCTAAGGGATCTAAATTATTTGATTTTTCTTAGTAGAATGACGAGGTATAACATTTATGTAGAAACTGAGTACCATATAAGATGCTGGAACATCCTGTTTGTAGGTTGACATTTTTATGGTACTCTGTTTCTACTGACTTCAATAAAAAAGATTTTTATGAGCGTATGTCTTACACAAAGGCATATTAAAGGACTTAATAAAATACGGTCGTACCACAAAGGTTAGCAAATATAAGGACGATTCTACTAAATTTTAAGCAACGTTGGCATTTGCATGTCATTCGCAACCTGTCAAAAATGTATGGAAATCATGGCTTTTTTGACAGATTGCGATTTTGAATTGACATTCAGGCGATAAAATATATTCTGGAAAGGACATCTATCCAATTGGATAACGAAGGGAACTGTTTCGATGGGTCTTTGCAAGGGGCATGCAAAAATCCTTGGTGTGACAGTACTCGTATAGAGGGACCTAACGAATTCTTCCAACTTTTATAGTTGACTCTATCAATTGCAGAGCATTTTTTTTATTGAGGAATGGGCTAGCTCTTGACCTCGATCACGCCTGATGGAAAGCGATGGATGAGGTCTATGATGGAGCGAGCGTGCCACAGAAGATGCCTTGAGGCACTGGTACTCCCACGCGGCGACGACACACAGCAGGCTGCTTGACGCCGGAGTCAAGTGGGAGGGTGCGAAGCAGGCGCTACCACCGCAAGGGAAGGATTTTCCATTCTTGTTGGGTGTTGTGTGAGACTGTGCAGGATGCGCCGAGCGAGAGGTTCAGTTGAGTGTCTGATGGAACACATTGCGCCACACGAGGGGGCTCCTTCATGCATTTAAAAAGGGGCTTGTATCCTCAAACTTTTATCAATCTGTCATTCAATATCACCTACAGGGTTAAAGGATCTGCAATTTCATTCATTCAAAGCATCCACTTCACCTCCAAGCGTCTACCATACCTCGTAGTAATGCTGTACAGCCGGCAGGTTGATGTGAGGATCCGCCCAGTCCCTGGACAGTTCCACCTGTTCCTTCTCGTTCAGCCAGTTCAGTTCAGCCGTCGCTGATTGGAGGAAGTCTTGCAGGGCGTCTAGGTCAGACATTCTGGGGGGGAGAGAAAACTTGTCAGTTGAAATTGAACTTTATTATTCAGAAAAAAGGTTCATATTCAATCAATGCGTTGAAATTGGCAAGAAATAAAGTCAGTTAAAATTGTACTTTCTGATTTGTGAAATAATGTCTGTAATCCATTGCAATTCAACTAAATATTTATTAATATATTACCGTTTAGTGCTGGTAGAAAGCAGTTCAGCGTACAACTTCTGCAGCTGACTGAGGTGTTGGTTGTAAAGGTTCAGCTCTTCGCCGCTGAAGTTTGAGCGGTTGTTCACGCATTGTTCCACCTGGAAATAAAGACCGGTCGTTAGCATGGGACATAATATATGGAAGAAAGAGATGAGCATATTTGCATCAGTTTGTAAAAAGTCATTTGTGTTTTAAAACTTTAAAAAAGAATGAATGGACCCCACATTGGTATTAAGTCGAAAATAAAAAGGCTTAGGTTTCTCTCTCAGTTTTATCTGAAACTCTTGCTGACCGTGGTCAGCTTGACTATTTTTTTTTGGACTTTATTTCATGTTCGATAAAGTTGATAATCTTTTGTCTACGAAAAATTCGCTGCGTTAACAATGTATGTCTTCGTTTACCAGAGTTCCTTGTTCATCAAAGTAGGATACTGAAGGCTAGTTTCAGAACGAAGTACTTTGAGTTAAAATATGTCAAACTCTTTTAATTCTGGTTTGGCTCGTGTTAAGGCTAAAATAGAGTTTGACGAATAGTCAACATCAAATTCTTAATTTAGAAATCTGGTGTTAGTAAGAAGCCTACATGACATACTTTTTTTATGGATAGGTAATCATCAAATGACTTTTTCTTCTTCTAAGGGAGTATCAGACTCTTACTGACTAAAACCCATCCGTGTTCCTCCTTATGCCCTTTGTGTTCCAGGGCCGCGGTGACTTTCGAACAAATTCCGCAACCCTGGCAGGCTCTGACCCTAATGAGCTCGTCTACACATAAGTCATACCTACAATATACTCTTGCCCATTAACTTCACAATAAAAAAAGTTTTTAACGTACCTTGGCGTGGAACTGATCTATCTGTTTGTGTTCTCTCTGGTGCTTGTCCAGTTCGTGTTGCACTGAAGGTAGGTCCGAGCCGTAGTCTGATTCGTGGAGCTTTTTCTGTAAAGAAAATATTATTCTTAGTACACGCAAACATTGGGTGTAGAATAAAAACCGGCCAAGTGCGAGTCAGACTCGCGCACGAAGGGTTCCGTACCGTAAAAAAAACGGCAAAAAAGTCCCGACTTAAATATTTATTTTATTCTGCTTTCAACTGTCTAGCTATCTCGGTTCATGAGATACAGCCTGGTGACAGACAGACGGACAGCGGAGTCTGAGTAATAGGGTCCCGTTTTTATCCTTTGGGTACGGAACCCTAAAATACCAACCCATAATCAACAGTCATGTAGGTCATCCAAATGGCAGAAGCTATTCTGGTGTCACGCTCGTTGCTAGTTTCTCTCCGGACCGTGGTATGTTCGACCTATGCTCATAGTTAATGTACTCACCAGCTTCTCCTTACACCACCTCGTCGCTTCGCTAAGCTGCTGGAACTTGGGGTCGGCGTCGTGGACCCTGGTCTCTAAGACCGTGCGAGTCTCTCTGCGGACCGTGGTCTGCTGGACGGGCATGCGCACTGAAGACAGTCGCGGCACCAAGCGGCCGGTGAAGGACTGGCGCGCGTTGAGCCAGCGGTCGTGGACTTGTTGGACTCTGTAAGAAGAATGTTAATTTTAGTTCAAATTCCTATAGTCTAACTACACAATGGCTTAAGATCATAAATCATTATTATTTAACTTAGATCTAGCACATGAGTCGCATTGGTGCATTTTTGGTTAACAAGAGTATGTATGTTTGTCCCTCTTTAACACAGCATCGGAGACACGTCTTGTTTTTTTGCATAGGATTAGCTTATAAAACCAAAAGCAATAAAGGATACTTTTTATCCCGAAATAGCACCCAGTTTCTATTTAAAAGTTCAAGGTTCTCAAAAAAAAAATGCCCAAACAACAAATTTTCATCAGCATCCTGAGGATACCTTCCCACTCCAAGCACATGGGAGTCCTGGAAAATCTCCTGTATAGTATGCTAAATTGCCTTAAGGTACTATTCGAGCTTATAAACTTCAAAGCGACATAGGACTGAGAAATAGTGTAGAAAAGAATCACATTTCTCCTTACCTTCGTTGTAAATCAACGGCCTGAGGGTATCTGCCCTCTCTAAGCACGTGGCAGTCCTGGAACATCTCCTGTATGGTGTGCTCCATGCCCCGGAGCTCCTGCTCTATCTGCTCGACGGCGAGCTTGGCGTCAGCGGGGTGCACGCCGCGCTCTACGCGACGGATCTCTGACTCGATGTGACGTTCGACGCTGTCCAGGCCGGCTTCTGTTTGTTTTATGTCCCTGTTGAGGTGAAACGGTTTTGTTAGAAAGAGACACATTTTTTAATTGGAAAGAAATCCCAATGGTTTACATGCTGAATATCCCGTTTTATCTAGGTCTGATTCTAAACAGAGCCTATTTCTTAAAGCCAGGGACCACTTAGTAATAGTGTATGTATTGAAATAGACGACTCAAGAGTCATACATAACTTCTTACTGGGATCACCATACTGATTGTCCATGATGTATAAACTTCTGACAAGTTGCGACAGTGAACTTTCATCCTGAGATAAAGCTTATTAATCACAATCGAGCATGAAAATCGAGAAGAGACGAACCATCCTAACAGACCGCTTAAGCAGAAAGATCAGTAATTAGTACACCGATTACATAAACTAGCATGTACACATACCTGTGTAGCTTCTCAGCGAGTCGCTGCAGTCGCTCCAGGCGGCGGATCTCGTCGGTGAGGTCGCGCTCGCGCTCCTGCTGCGCCATCAGCAGGCGCGACCAGGCCTGTTCCAACGCGTCCGGTCGGAGTGTCGGCTCGATGTCGCACTCGCCCACAGATTCGAAGTATTTCTGGGGAGAGAAGACATTTAATATTAGATAATGAGTATGGCAAACAAGATGAAGAGCAATGGTGTGATATTTTAGTCGCTAATCGGCTTTGCAGCCATTTATGCGAGTCGCTAATCGGCTTTGAAGTCATTTACCTAGTCGCTAATCACCTTTGCAGCCATCTATGCGAGTCGCTAATCGGCTTTGCAGCCATCTATGAGAGTCGCTGATCAGCTTTGCAGCCATTTATGCGAGTCGCTGATCAGCTTTGCAACTATCTATGAGAGTCGCTGATCAGCTTTGCAGCCATCTATGCGAGTCGCTAATCGGTTTTGCAGCCATCTATGAGAGTCGCTAATCAGCTATTCATATGCGGGTCGATAATCGGATATGCAGAAATGCATCTTATTATTTTTTAAATGAAGCCTATTCTTACCTCTAATTCCCTGTAGTGGTGGAAGAGTTTCTGTTTCTCCCTCTGTCTGAGCGGCACCTCTTCTTGGCGGAACCGCGTGCTCTCGCTGAGCAGCTTCTTCATTTCGATCAAAGTTGACGGGAAAGCACGGTCCTGAATGATAAGAAGAAGAATTAGTAAGTTACTCTCTCTCTCTCTCTCTCTCTCTCTCTCTCTCTATGATCAGTAATTTGTAGTATGGAATATCAAGAGCAAGATTTGAATAGTTAAATAAACGACAAATACTTATACATATTTTCTATTTAAACAGTACTACACTATCTCAGCAGTTTTCTTTAATTACTAGAATCTAATTGAAAAATAAGCCGCGGTGCAGCGCAGCCTGCTCGGTGTACTAGGCGTGTACTGTATTGTTAGAAGTGATAGCTAGTAGGTCCTACCTCCATGAGGGCGCACTTCTCGTGCAGCCAGGCGCGGTGCAGCGCGGCCTGCTCGGTGTACTAGGCGTGAACTGTATTGTTACAAGTGATAGCTAGTAGGTCCTACCTGCATGAGGGCGCACTTCTCGTGCAGCCAGGCGCGGTGCAGCGCGGCCTGCTCGGTGTACTAGGCGTGAACTGTATTGTTACAAGTGGTAGCTAGTAGGTCCTACCTGCATGAGGGCGCACTTCTCGTGCAGCCAGGCGCGGTGCAGCGCGGCCTGCTCGGTGTACTAGGCGTGAACTGTATTGTTACAAGTGGTAGCTAGTAGGTCCTACCTGCATGAGGGCGCACTTCTCGTGCAGCCAGGCGCGGTGCAGCGCGGCCTGCTCGGTGTACTAGGCGTGAACTGTATTGTTACAAGTGATAGCTAGTAGGTCCTACCTGCATGAGGGCGCACTTCTCGTGCAGCCAGGCGCGGTGCAGCGCGGCCTGCTCGGTGTACTAGGCGTGAACTGTATTGTTACAAGTGGTAGCTAGTAGGTCCTACCTGCATGAGGGCGCACTTCTCGTGCAGCCAGGCGCGGTGCAGCGCGGCCTGCTCGGTGTACTAGGCGTGAACTGTATTGTTACAAGTGATAGCTAGTAGGTCCTACCTGCATGAGGGCGCACTTCTCGTGCAGCCAGGCGCGGTGCAGCGCGGCCTGCTCGGTGTACTAGGCGTGAACTGTATTGTTACAAGTGATAGCTAGTAGGTCCTACCTGCATGAGGGCGCACTTCTCGTGCAGCCAGGCGCGGTGCAGCGCGGCCTGCTCGGTGTACGCTGCGGCGCGACGCTGCGACTCGGCGTCGAACAGCGGGTGCACTGTCGGCGGCTCGGGGAACGTCTCGTACAGCGACGAGATGTATGTGATGAGAGATTTCTCGTCGGGCTCGTGGGTGTCCACATCTAGGGAGGAAGAGCAGAAGAATTAGTTGATGAAATTAAAGTAAACAGAGGAGACGATGTCATCGCCATATTTATTTCCGTGTGACGACAAAAGACCTAGGGAAATTTTTGCCTGGTTCAGGCTCATCTGCACCTATGAACCGTACGAGATAAAATCAACTTCAAACACAATGAATCGTTGTAACAGTAGCTTATGGTCTAACTTTCAATTAAATATCTTCTACCAGCCTTATAATCCAAAAGTTCACATACATATCATTAAACTTCCCGCTAAAACCCACATACCCACTAGACACACGAATAGCTTGCAAACTTACAAAATTATGGCAATTAGTCGCAACAACGCGACAATCGCACAATAAAATCGTACAGTCGAGGCTGCACCGATTATCTACGCCAAGCTGCACCGACTTTGAAATGTAATTATTCTTTTGTTTGGCACTGTTTTACTGCGAAGGCGTCCCAAGTATTATTATTAAAATGTTATTTCTAAACAATCAATCGAGATAATGAGCAGAACGGCCTATGCCTCTTGTAGCACATGCGATTCCATGGAACATTATGGCTATCTATTTACACATGCTAGCGCTCATGTATGTGTAGGTCTAATACATAAATAGAAGAAGAACGTCAATACTAACACCATAATGCTTTGCGATCAATACAATATTAGGTATCTGATAATTGTGTTAATAGTAAACTAGTCAACGACCGGTATCAAATGTGCTTTTCATATTGCGTATATTGTTTAAGTGACGGCTGTGTATGTATGTGAGGTTATACATGTGTTTGTAGACGCACGCACGAAAAATGAGAAATTCCTAGTGTGGGGAAAAGTTAAGAAGAATCTCGCACCTATTTGAATTAATTTAACATAGGTACATGCATTTTTTTATTTATTTGTTTTAACATTTTACGCAAACAAACGTTTGCCATAAATTTATTAATGCCATAGGCATTTTCTACCAGTAAATTTTCAAAGGTGTCGACTGTTTTTTTTTAATATAAACGTATTATATATTATGCTGACCCGTCAGATGTTACCATGTCCAATAATTTCATACCTGGCAATGTCCGAATAGACTATCGAAAAAAGTACTTTAAATTTTACTTCAATTTTCTAAACAGCATTTTCAATTTATTTATCGTATATGAACCTTACCTACTTGGACAAATTAGAACATAAAACATCGGCCAAGCCGTTCTCAAGTAATGCACACGCAAATGAACTGAACAGCACTAACTTTGCGCCAGCCGCCAAATGGCGGTCGTCAAATAAACCATGTCAGAGGCCCTTGAGGCGGTTTAGAAACTCTGACACTAGGGTGTGTGGGGTCGTTAGACCTTACTGCCCGCACGATAAAAAGAAGAAGCACTAACTTTTATTTATTTATATGGATAAACATTCAAGAACTGGTCTCTCTTTTCCACCTCAACAAAGACATCAGTACAATCACCTGCCTCATCACACCACAAGCCCACAATCACATCTGACGTCACAGATCACCCACACTTGTCCAGCCGAATCGTGAACAATAGCTCGTAAAGCACTCCAATTGAATGTGAACTGCGACCTGACGAGTTTATTGGCTAATAATTTAATATTGTCTGCAAGACTGATTCAATTCGTGATTAGAACCTGTTGGGCGGGCATAATTGATTTTGTTGCTATGCTGGGAAAAGAATGGCGCCTAGGGTTGGGAACTTCCTTGTTTTTTGAAGACGATTAAAATGATTCGGAAATGCGGAAAAAAATACAGACAGAATATCAGAGAGTCGGCCCATGCGGCTGGTACCTACCTATTGTTTAGCCACGAGCTACAAATTTTGAACTTTTTGATAACATTAACATCACCGTCAAATGTAGAAAGAAGCCAAATAATAGTTTTCCCAAGAGAAGTCAACCAACTCGCATTTTCCTAGTTGACATAATCAAGCAAATTGCAAAACCATTTCTGTACGTACGTCAGTAACTAATTACAATTCTGTAAGCATTACTGCATTGCCTTCACTAATGTTAGCAAGCTTTTAAGTGGCTTTAAATGATTCTCGTCTTATATAAACCGTTTTTCTTATGTACAGTACCTTACGTAGGAGTTACCGCGAATCTTAGTGGAGGGAGAGGAACGTGTTTGATTTGTGACGATCATTTTTGGGGTTGCGTACCCGAAGGGGAAACAACGGAACCCTATTACTATACCTCCGCTGTCCGTCCATCTGTCTGTCAGCTGGCTGACCTGTAGCAGAGGGTATACTCTCTAAGCCCGAAGTCCGTAGTTTCGGCCTTAGTGTCGGGCGCCTACTCCGTATCACCTACGAACTACCGATTAGTCCCGAGCCCGAACTAAGAACAACTGTCAAATCGTGTTGTCATTCATTCTTAGTTCGGGAGGCCAAAACTACAGAGTTCGGGCTTAGAGAGTAGACCCCCAAAACCATAGTTTATTTCTATTGCCGATTTAACAAAGAATAACAAAAAAAGCTGAATTACAAATAGCGAGCTAACCATTGGTTGACAGTCGCTAGGTATTGCTTACAGACTGTAACTTCGTTGCGGCTCTTTGGTATCTGAGGTTCTCAGATAAACTCAAAAACGGTCATTCAACTCATCAGTCACTTATTATTATTTTCACGACACGTCAAGTCCTACATAATATGACATCAATTTCTATATGTAACATACTGATGAATCATATTACTACTGCTTCTGATTCTAACATAATGAGGAGAGTGTCCTGGGAGTCTTTAAGTTAAGAGTGAATAGGTTACTTCTAGGCAAGCGTGCTTTATCTTCGACCACATCATCGCTTGGTATCAGGTGAGAGAGTGGTCAAACGCGTGTCTATCAATAGTAAAAAATATAATATACGCGTCGACTTGAGAACCTCCTCCGTTTTTTTGTCGTCGGTTAAAAAATTAGAAAACAGTGATAACTCCCTAGTCCTAACAACACTACTAACAAGTCATGCCGCGTTTAGTTCCCACTAGCGAGCGAACGTTACGCTTTGGCGCGAACCATTCGATCCGCAAACATTATCGCGTTTTATTACCCGTGACTGGACTTTGCATGGGATGGTTTATGTCTGTAAAAAGTCAGCAAAGTTTGATTAGCAGTCTGGTTTGATTTTCTCATGGTTTTTTTTATAAACAAATGATTTACTAGGAAGAAAATTCTCTCTGATTTTTAAGTGCTTATTGTGGAAAATATTCAATACTAAATTATCTTCGAATCCATTTAATAATTAAACGACGCACGATTTATTTTAATCGATGGTTGGTCACGAAAATTAAACTACAATTTAGCGCTATTACTTTTTTTTTCGACAATTTGGTGCTGAGAAAGATTACCAACAAAACTTTGCAACTGAATTTTATAATCAAGTTATTGGCACGACGTGCTTTCAAAAGAAAAAAAAAACAACCAGAGTAACACACATCGGCACACATGACATGAGTACCTGAGATATTGAATTACCTAATTGACCTATTATATGAACAATGGCAAAAGAACATTCAATTATGTCATATAGGATCCAGTTCAAAATCATAATTATGTATATTTAATGTCTGCAATCGCCATGTGCAATAATCATGATCCTTATCCTTTTCAAAAGAAGACTTTCCGTAAAGTATATGACAGGCTGCCTGGTAATCCATAATGTTTATAAACTCACCTTCGGGGTCCAGTAGTCTGGTAACTCCATACTCCTTTTCGACTACGTGGAAAGCTGTCTCCAAACGCTCACGGACTTGTCTTGACCTGTGAAAAAAAACAATAGAGCATTGTTATAGCTGTTCGATCAATGTTATTGAAATACTAATGGTGTAATTAATTTTACGAAGACTGAGTTAAACCAAGGCAGCTATAAAATAACTACCTATTAAATAATATGTCGCGAAACTAAATGGTCGGAAAAAGTCGAAAAGTTGTATCTGATGTTTTTATTCGTCGAAAAAACCAAAAAAAGTACTTCAGCACACTTCATTTCACGAATTTAGAATTTATAAAGTTGTGGTTAACCTAAAGGTATTGTGCTTTATACCAATTAAGCATTTTTTTTATTTAAGAAACGTAACTAACTTGTAATCATGACAAATAATAATTACCTGATATTACGCCAGTCTATCAGATCAGGACGGTTCCTGTGTATGAGCGCATTGAAGGCCAAACCGTCGCGCCAAGATGATGTGAAGTCTGCGACCCTTACTCCAGGGTATTTAGCAGTGGAGCGTCGAGCCCAGCTCAACAGCGCTTCACGGGCTGTCACGTTGGCCTCTTGACCAATCACGATGTCAGATATCTGAGGAAAAAGAAGAATGACTGGTTAGATTTTGAAAAATAAATGAAAATCGAAAATACTGTTCTAAAAATAAAATTACAAAAAAATAGGCGACGAACTTGGCTCGAATTTTTTGTGCGTGATTTTGCGAAGATCGCTCTTTGTTTTATTGTGACTAGGACACGTAATTAATTGATTATTTCTGCAGTAATTCCTTTTAAATAAATTAACGTTAGACTGTAGAAAAATAACCGTTGATTTTCGACAGTTGAGCAAAATAAAGTATCATTTTCTTTCAAAAGCTTATTACGACATCTTCACGGAAAATTATACCTTATCTCAAAGAGGTAGAGTGCATTCTTATTTGGTAAATGTTCTGTATTTCTTCTGCACCAAGAAGGTAAAATATGAAAGACCATAAAATAGAACTGTATCTATGTCGATGGTATCGCGAAAATTTTACAAGACGTGAGAATACATCCAATTAAGCCATTACCAACAAAGACTAGTTAAAATATTTGCACTCTCATTACAATTTCAGTCTTAAGAGAAAGTGATAGAGCTGATAATGGAACTGCAAGTTAAGAAACTATGATTGAACAGTTTATGTTATGAGATTTTTATCCTGATTATGATTTAAATATTATGTTGTAGTCAATCTTGTAGATGGAAGATATGACAACTTTCCTGTGTAGGTTGAATAGAGATAATAATATGATTTTATCAGTGGCATTGTAATTCCTACTTCATTTAAAATTATGTAACGATCAGACAGCTTTTAATAACACGAAAATCTGAAATTACCTAGAAATAGCAACCAAGCCAATCATTTCAGGATGATTCCTAACAACTTGCTTGAATTCAATCACATAGATGCACAAACTTAGGAATCTAAAATTATGTTGTGAGTAGTTCAGCATTCCTATGACGCTCAAATATGAAAAGTAATTAGACTTAGAGCATCTAACGAAGCTGAAGAGCTTTTAAGATTAGCAGCTGAAGCTCTAGACATTCAGTGACATTCTGTCAGCGGTAGCGAAGGCGTTTGTCAAAACGTCAAAAATGTACGGAAATGGCAATCAGCTATCGAATCATTTCGTGATCACAGATCAATCCTTTGTATTTTGGCATTTCGACCATCGCATTAGCTAAAGGAATGGCACTTCATCTACAACCTCCGATCCAGTCAATTGTAGTATTTCAACTTTGTATGACAACAAAAACAGAACACTTTCAGCCGAACATAATACCCAACAGCTCATAATAAGCCTAATAAGCCGTGTCAATGAACAACCAAACTTGACACTAAATCCTCTACAAACATCATAATCACTGATATAAAGTTTCAGTGAAAGTGAGTCCAGTTCGACGCACAGTCTGGCTGACATCCAGGCCCAATAATAGACTGGAACTATGAGGAAATGCGTCTAGTGGCGTATTAGTGGGCCACTGTGTTTATTGGTGGTAGGATCACGTCATACTTGAGTTCGAAGAAGGGTAAATTATGATAATTTAAAGTTGAGTATTTGATAATATCTAGGCTGAAAACCAGTGCTCTACATAACAGAGTGCTCGAGTTTTCAAATTTGCAAACAATGGGTATCTTTAACCTGAAATAAATCACAGTTGACGTAAGTAAAAAAACTACAATTTGTACGAGAAATGGGCACTGAATCGATTCATAAATCTGAGTAAAAACCTACGATGTTTTCATTTAGACCGAGAGTCACCGTTATTCTTAAAACTCATTCAAACCGTAAAATATGTATTGAAAAACAGAAGTTCCACTTGATTTCACAAATTAATGAAAATCGAAAGCAAGCATTACTCAATTTCTGAAAGCTCCATCATTTTTGACGTCAAATGTTAACAACAGCTATGTTGTGACCCAATCACACAGTAATAAATATAACGAGAAAACATTTATATATGTCACCGGAAAAGGGCCAACGCCGTTAGATTGTAAAATATCGCGTGAAATTGTAAACTATTTTTTCTAAATAAGACACGGATATATTGGAAACTATTGCATTTGGATGAGATTTATTGCACATATACAAAACGATTTTTTCATGATATATTGAGAAATTATAATGTAATCAAGATTTATCACAATCTTACGGAGTCTGCAATTTTCCGGTGACATTTATATAAATGTAACACAAGGACTAAGGATCATCATCTGCCTAGCCTTATCCCAACTTTATTGGGGTCGGCTTCCAGTTAAACCGGATTCAGCTGAATACCAGCATTTTACGTGGAGCGGCTGCCTACCAGACCTCCACAACCCATTAACTGGGTAACACGGTACTTCTTGGCAAGACTGCAGTCAGATTTTCTGGCTTCTGACAATCCGTAACGACTGCCAAAGATCTACAAATGACAGCCGGGACCAACGGCTTAGCGTGCTTTCCGAGGCACGGAGGAAACTCGATATGTTAAGATGGTCACCCATCCACAGACCGACCCCGGCAAGCGTTGCTTAACCTTGAAGATCGACCCGTGCGATTAAAATTTTTAAGGCACGAGCTCCTCACTAAGGATATTTGTCAAATAAAAACACAATTCCAAAGAGTGGCAAAATCTGATATTCAAACTACTGAGCCTTCTGTAATACTTCCGATACTGCTACTAGTCAATATCAAAACTATAGCGGGTTCAATGAACTGTTTGGCGTTGAAACGATTCGATGAGCAACTGAATGCAGCTGTGACGGAATGGGTCCAAACGACCTTATTCCGAACAATTAAGTATTAAAGGAAACTAATCGGTAATGCGAAGCCATACAATGGAACTGCTTTAGTGTTGATCAAGAGGAAGTAAAAAAATTTGGTGAAGATAATTTTGTTTCGGATGGTTTTCGTGAACTGAAAGATGAAAAGATATGGAACGGTGTTATTGTATAAATGTAACATATTGATAACTGAAAAAGAACTGGATGACTTAATAAAGAATAGATAATACTCGATCAAAGTAAGAATTGAATCCATAGGGAATCAAAAGTCAAAGTCAAATAATAATATAGTAGAATACAAGATCATGGTCATAAAATAAACCGATTCTAAAAATACCCTTCCTATAAATAGCCATTTCTGTTAAAATAAAACACTTGTGTACAGCAAACGTGAACATGAATACAGTTTTTATATAGGTACAGAGTTGTTTACAAAGAAAACTTTTTGTGGGTGTACGTGACATATTCGCGACAGCACGCTATTGTATGGACTGTGAATGAGATAATTCTATGAGCATTTAATACACGAACTGTCATAACAACAACAACAACAACAACAACAACAACAACAATATTTCTAACTTTTATCGTTGTGAGAAGAGTGATGGACGTCCAGGTAATGAGTGCCAGTATCGCTGCCCTTTTCATGCACAAACATCTCCTTTTACCAGTATTTAAACGAATTCAGTGTTGAAATCTCCAAGTAGCTAAATTGTGATCGAACAAAATTTGACTCAGTAGCCAATCGACTCGAAAAGAAGTACCAGTAATATTGCTGAGAGATAAAATTGGAAAACCTAGCTTTTACGGCAGGGTTTTTACGGGGTTACACTGACCATGAAGCGGACGGTAGGTCTATTTGCCAAGGTATTACTTAAGAGAATCACAAGCATGTGTCACTAACGTGCCTCGGAAGGTGGCAAATTGGATGCTGTGGCGCAACTTGGGACCGGAGTCTTATTAGCAGACTAATGCCAGTTGCAGCATTGGATTACCAAACACGCCTGTCTCGAAACATGGCTCCCATAGCAATTTGTCTAAAACTACGATTTGGCAAAGGCATTTGAGACGGCATTACGTAGAAGGGAATTGACATTTTCCTAAAAACCATAGAAGGCTTATTTAGAGATTTAAGTCTGTCTGGGTAAATAACTTAGATTGGTAATTAATTACCTAGAAGTAAGGAATTTGTACGAAAGAGCTAAAACACTAAATTACCGTATATGCCAACTGTTAACGTGTGCATCCACTGAGCCAATAAGTGAAGACAAGATGTTAATCAATTTCTTCCGAACAAAAAATCTTGCGACGCCTTTTACGTGAGAATGGTAAACAGATGATAGAGGCATTGTGATTTCTTTACGTGTTATGATCAAATTAAACGATATAAAGAAACAAAACGCTATTATAGCAGACATAAGAACAATCATGATCAACAACATCATTATTTGTATGTAGCACAAACATATTTGGCGTAATCGAAGAAGCTAACTCATAAACAGCCAACAAGTCCAGATTCAATTTGAATTTGAATGAAGGTACTATTAAATTGTATTCTTGAATTGTATGATGATCATGCTAGGATCGTAGGACTGCAGTCCTCAAAAATAAAGGAAATTTTAATGTGTCAATTTAACCAAACTCATTTTGGAAACTATCTATGACCTGACTTGGAACAACGATACTAATGGCCAATGCATAAAGTATCCAAGTTAAGTCAAATTCCCATGGGCGAAATTGGATGCTGGACCCGCCTCTTGACCTTGTGTCCATCACTCGAGATGTGTTACTGAACAAGTTTCGAATCTCTGACCTTGCGTGACATGCTACATATTACGTACTGACATTTTGAAGACCATAATTATAGTGATTTTTGATGCGAAGAATTTATAGCAAGAAATATTTGGAATACATTTTCTGTGAGGTCTTAAGGAAGATTTATATGAGAGCTAATTTTATAAGCTCCTGAGTTAAATTATAGTGTTTCTTAAGATTCGTCAGTGGCTATTCAATTTCACCTTATTGGTCATGTGAAGCATGTTGGTAACAACTTCTGTGTGAACTCTACAACCTTTAGGGAAACTATTAATTTATAGAATGATGTTATCGATGTACAAATCTCTCTGGTAGTAGATGATCTCCCTGATAATTCAAAAGGTGTCGATGACACTATAGCATCTGAATATATTGAAGATGGAATATTGATCGGAGCTATGAAGAATACAAAATAAACAGATGCATATAAACTGCAACAATGTTAAACTAGTAGCGATCTAAAAATTAGTAAATTCAAGAAAGTACAATCATCGTGTTCATTGGCTTGTTCCACGGGAATCAGTCCATGAAAGCATAGTATGCATGTTTGTACAACTTTCGCTCATGCTAATCGTACGTTAAAATATTGTTGAAGCAGAATTGATTGGACTAATCAAAGCAAACCTAACCAAAGAAAAAAGTCATCCATATAGCTCATATTTGTAATTGGTAAAAAAAAATTCGATACTAAGAATATTTAAGATATGTGTGGTTTGACACAAAGTATAGAAACTTCTAAATCAGTAAAAGAAACAAAGTTCATAACTCATGCACTCACAAGATCAATGTAATGCTTAAGTTACATAAACAAAATTACCAAAATTCTAATAACGTCTCCTCTGCTTAATTGTCATTCAATTTTCGTCTTTGTGGCTGTCAAATTAAGGAAAGATATGTTTTTGTTGGTATGTTTAGATAAGTTGGCAAAGCGTGGGCGGTTGGCCGAGGCTGTGGAATCTATGATGTCATACAGACGATGTCAGGGTCTTTACTTAAAGATGCCAATAGCTATTAAAATAAGTGTAGTCACACTTATTTTAATAGCTATTGGCATCTTTAATGGATTTAACGGAAGCCTTTGACTGCAATTGAATTCAATTTTCAGAAATATTTGAATTGGTTTTGGCTTTTTCTTTGTGATGATGATGAATAAGAATATTGTTTGGTGACAAAAAAGTCATTTCTTTTAGGAAAAAATCTTCTAAGATGCTACTGAAACCAGTCCAAGATTAGCAGTACTAAACGAAGGCCTGCAAGCAGTACGAGAAACGTAGCAGAATATTAGGGAAACCATAACACTGTTACATGAGTGAACTATTCAACTGATGAAATAGAAATGCGCGAATGTATGACTCAAGTGTAAATTAAAAAAGTTCCTGTTGGCGACGCTTGAAGAAACAACGTTAGCTTTAGTAATGATATCTAAAATTTTCGTTCTCGCAATCATGAGTAAGACAAGTAGTAAATGTTCTTACTCTCCCAAATCAAAATGAAAATCAATTCTTACGTCCTACTTTCCAGGTTACCATCATAGTAAATTGATTCTACAGTTTACTGTGTAATATGTTTAAGTTATGTAAATTACTTATAAGTTATTGCAAGGTTGTTTACACATTATTATGATAACTTTTTAAGTAAAGTGAGAGTTTATTTATTGCCTGTTTTCAATTTTATGTTAAGTGCTGAAATTCTGCCGTAAGTTTAATGGAAAAGCTGTCATTAGGAATTTATGTCTTCAATATAATTATCTCTTATTGCTAGGATTGTAGAACTTTATGAATCTTTAATGGAATATTCTTCTGAAATGCCAGCATGAATCAGAAGTATATTTATAATAATGAATGATGATTGACCTACCATCAGATACATTTTTTTTTTTTTTGAGGATGGGAAATCATCAAATGACCCCTCCCGCCATGGGTGGAGCGGCAGGGAGTGTCAGACTTTTACTGACTAAAACCCACCCTTTGTCCTCCTAGTGCCTTTCCTTCCAGAGCCGCGGTAACTCTTTCGAACATATTCCGCAACCCTGGCAGGCTCTGGCCCTAACGGGCCCCGACCTATGCTGACGACTGCTGGTTTGGCGCGCGTAGAACACAGCGCGCCGTCAACCCGGGCCTGTTCTGATCGGACGGCGAGCTACCCATTGCTCGCCGTTCACAGGCATCAGTCACTGCGCCATGCTCAGGAGCATCAGTTCCTGGGCGGCGCAGTGGCTGTCGTTCAACAGGAGGGGGTGAAATGGGGCCATTACTGGCACTCCATTTCAGCCCCCTCCGGAGCCCTTTGCAGGGGCTCTACTGCGGCTGTTGCAGTAGCAGCAGCCGCAGTGGAACCGGCTATGGCGGCGGAAGAAGCAGCGGCAGTGGCGGCGGTCGCGGCAGAGACGGCGGTGGCGGAGGGCTTTCTCCTGTTTCCGGCTTTGGCGGGTGGGGCACAGGCCCTACCCCCAGCCCAGTGGTCGGCCGGCTTGCCAGCTGCCGCACAGACTACGCAGTGCGGCGCGGCGTCGCAGGAGCCGGCCCTGTGACCGGGCTGAACCATCAGATACATCTGAATCAAAGATGCTTCTTGGAGTCTGATTAGGAAAATAGTTTCGTACTAGACTCCAATAGCACAAGGTGTTCAGCTACCAATGAGGTTATTAACACAGAACAATATAGTCACAGTAAAAACGCTTTACAATAAATCACGGCGATGAGTAACCTTTTTAAGTAAGAAGGAATAAGATCCTTTGTTCTGCATACAACAGCCATTTTGAATTCTGATGGTATCGGTATCAGTATTCAAAATGCTCAGTGTTGGAGAAACGATGATTTCATGGTAAAAAAAGTTGCGAAGATGACCTAAGCGAAGCAAGAATCAGACGAAACGAAATGGAAAAAATATATAATTATTACGTCTGCAAAGTTTAATATTTGTTGGAATGTTTAAACTTTACTTTAGAAAGCATAAGTATTTTACAGAAATAGGTGAAGGTCTTTTGTAACTTAGCTACTGCTGGATTTATTAAATTATTAGCTTTGTTTTATCTTTGAAATTAAATTGTTATTGCACATTGCTATTAACATTTATTAATAATGTTATTACTACTTTATTAGATTCCTTGTATAATTTATTATACAACGAATTCAACGCCTCCTCGTGTACTACTTCTTAGAATTGGACATTGACCATATTTATTGCCTGTAAGTCAGTAGGATTCGAACCTTGTTGGAAATATAAGAATAAATCAATTTATATGTCAATGTTACGACAAGTCGATTTCCTGTCTATACTTTAAATGGCAGGATTTAATAGTTGGTTGATGTACATCTAGTAATAGGAGGAATTTAAATAGATCTTCTATAATACAAAACACAGTTATTTCCTCAACAATATTGCTAAAAGTCAAAGTATCTTATTTAGATGTTATAAATAAAATATCTTCGATAAATTCATCGTCTTCACAGCCAAATAAGTGATTAATATCTTTAAAATAATGAATACCATTACTGTCAGTACATTATCGATAAAATCATAACCCGACATGATACTTTGCCATTTAGCCGTTTGTAAAACAAGCCTCGTGGGTACCAGTAACAATATTAATATCAGCCGTAATTAGAACCGTATCTTAATCCATATCAATGACTTGAAGTATATCAAAAATGGCGGCTTTTGGACGTCGAATCTTAATGAAACCGTACGGTCATGGTCTAAGAAACAACCAAGTTATATCTGCGTTCTTTAAAATGACATCTTTAGAAATATCCGAAGAAAGAAGTTTTAAGTTTGTATGTGCGACGGTAATTTTAACTTTGTCGACGGTTTGCGGTTTGCCCACAAAAATGAATAGCACAAATAGTGTTTCCGTGAAATATGGGAAATAGTTTTTGTTGTTTGAACCACAGGTATTATTAGAACAGAGATTAGCGTACTAAAATATCAAAGTTACATTTATTTTAGTTCTTTTGCTGTCTCTAACCGAGATATTATGGCATAACGGTAAACTTGACAAATACTTAAGCTGTCTGCCTTGTCTTCCTCTTGCCATATTTGGTTTACTTTATTTATGGCGCCTAACTTATCACAAAGCATGAAACAGAGGATATTTGCCAAAAACTAGATTTGAAAAACAAATATCCGTTTTAACTTCCGCCAGCAAATTACCAAGAAAACTAAAAACTTTTAGCTCCAAACGGCCAAAAGGATTTGCTAGTGATGACAGATCAAAATCTCAGAGCACTATTTCTTCGACATTCATAAAATCCGTGACACAGAAAATACTGCCCGAATTCCTGAGAACAGTATTATCGCAATAAACCTGCTGAGCATGCACAGAGTAGCACAGAAGGTTAGTATCATAAAAACAGGCGCACGCACACATAGACGCGTGCGTAAGACGACTTCAAACAAATGCCAGTTGTAAGTGCATTTGCACTTGCTGTGCATCAGAAGTGTCGTGTGTGTGCGTTTTTGCTCACTGCATGGACCCTACCTTCTGCACCTTTCCATTCTGTGGCATAAGGTTGGGCGCACCACGATCCTATCACGCTATTTAGAACGGTATTCGGGTCTCCATTTCGCCAAATCTTGTCTGCGTAAAATATCATCAGGTCTTTCAATTTGTTCGGCTGATTTTCTACGAAGATTACTTTGGATTGGTGTGAATATTGGGGTTGGTACTGTGGAACAGTTATAAATGAATTATTATTAACGTCGCCTGGTATAGTGATAGTTGTATCTTATTCTTTAAGTAATCGGATCACAAGATTCAGACATGCGTACTTTTTAGGTGTCAATGTGATTGGAACCTGTTAGGTTAAGTCATCTAACAAACATGGCTTTTCTTCCGTGTATGAGTAATGTAGCGTGTAAAGTAAGCGTGTTTTACTTACTTCGTTGTGACAACTTCATGCGTTCACTTCATTATGAGGACAGTAGTCAAACATAGTCATAATCTTTTATGTTAGGATATAAATATTTTTGTCATTGTCAAGCATTTCATTTTCGTTTTCCCACGTTCGATAAAATCTAAAAACCGACCTCAAAGAGGCTACCGAAATAATACAGACAAAGGAAAGTGAATGCTATACATACAATCAAAGATATTCGGCCTCGTTAAATTTATCTTCGGGTATGCTTGATCCAATCGATGTATTTCTGTCCAGCATTGAACTTCAAGACTCAAGTATTGGGGGCAACGAACCTATTGAATTGTTTTTATCCATCAATTACAGTATGGATACTATTGTGCAAATGCTTGAATAGACGTGAAACTAATCTGAGTGAGAATTTTTTTTCTATTTATTTTGGACTAGCTGACCCGCGCAACTACGTCTGCGTCACATTTTTCATAAGTGCTCCGCTCCTATTCGGCGTAGCGTGATGTTATATAGCCTTACTATCTATCTATCAAACACTAAAATAATTTTCAATTCGAACCAGTAGTTCCTGAGATTAGCGCGTTCAACCAAACAAACTCTTCAGATTTATAATATTAAGTCTTTAAACATTATGCTAGTTTTAGCTGAAAGATACCTTTGAGTTAAAGAAGTAACCTTTGAGTTAAAGAAAGTAAAATCAGTATTCTACAAGAGTAATTTGGAATTACTCAATCTCAACCGTAGGCGAAGAACTGACAGACAGCTTGTAACAAGCCTGTCAACTAACTCGTATGCGCTTTTGCAATATGTTGTAACTCTTGCCTCCTACGCTGCACTGAATTGACTCCGTTAGTACCAAGAGTGCATAATCAACTAGGCGTCAGCTGCAACCAGTATTGGAGACTCGTGACAAGCTAAGAGCTTGTCTAGACGAAGGGGGTTGAGTTAATCAACTTATCGGGAGTGCTTGTTGCAGAGCTTGATAAGGAGCGTGAACATTTAGATTGGAAATTACTGCAGTGTGAAATACTGTTACTTGGGATTTCTATAAAATTAAATGGATGAAGTAGTAGTAAAACAAAAAACGATTTTCTGAAGTTGTTTCCACGAGTTGAAGAAAATTTAGAAAAAACAACTCTGAAATAAGGGTGTTGGAAAATTTGCATAATTATTGGATTTAAAGAAAATGTAAAAGGAGTAGACAAACAAACAGAACTTTCTTAACATGACTGCAATTCCGTTAGTACACCAGGGTACCATAATCAACTAGGCTGCTCCAAATAAATATCAGTGGCGTGGATTTGGTTCGTGAGGCGCGCTCGTGATCGACCGATAAGTATCTGCCCACGAATGGTACGTCACTACTACAGAGGAAATACTTAGTAGCGGGAGTGACATGCGAACTAAAAGTTAATAGAAAATTATAGAATCTTGAAACACGACAATAAGCAATAAAGAAAATTACCTTCACGAATGCATACTTACAAGAGACGAAAAATATAGATGGCATATACCTCCAGCTAGGCTATAAAGTCCTGGTACCTCACTTACAAATATGATGCCATGCAATAACTATTATTTTATCATAATCCTTTTAATTGAAGCAAAGTCGAAATTGGCAAGATTGGCATCATAAAATACCTTACTTTTAATATTCGCGACGCATATCGTTTTAGATAACAAAACACTTTTACTAGTACAACGTGCTACTAAAATTGACATACACGCACAATGTAGCAACATCCTTTGGGGCCAAGGTTTGCCAAGACAGGCTCAAAAAATGCAAGGTGTGCCAAACGTGACTCTTTTAGATAAGTTCAGACTGACCTCTGTTCGTCTAGTTGGTACCGACAAACGGGTTAAACTTAAAAGGTAATAAAATGGGTTTTGCAAATCTCTATAAAGTAATGATGGTGCAATATTTTAAGGTTTCAGCCAGACATATTTTGTTTAGAAATCTGTTTTAATATCATCAGGCAGATACAGATAGAGTTGATAGAAAATTGAGGTACCTTCGAAAATGCGATGAAATGCAGTAAATCCTCATGAAGATACTTCAAGTTTGTACAGGGCGTAAGTTACTGCTTAAAAAGTTCTCATTAACAGTCATGAATAATGATCAACCAAAATTACAGTTTCCTATAGCAACGAAACATACATCTTAACATGCAAGGCATCTTTCACACAATTCAATAAACTACTATCTGATAAAATCAAGGTCATCTTCTTTCCCATCAAATCATAATTAAGAATCCTCACAGCGGTCTGTCAGTATTGTATCGAAGATTTAATACTGTACCATTCTTCACACAGCACTTATGCTAATGTGTTTACAGGCCATAAAACTTGGTGTATACAGCCTAACGATGCGAACATACTCGAATAGGGATCAGTTACAACGGATTGTCTTGTTGGTAATTAGAAAATTGTAGAAGGAACTACGTGAAAACTTGTTGAAGATAACAATAAGAAATAAAATCGTGGGGACAATTGAGAGACTAATATTACATATTCAAGAAATAATTGTTATAGGAAAAGGCTGTGGATAAAGAAGCTAGCTGAGAGCACGAAGATAATCATCCTCTAGCTTACACCACTCAATGATCAGTCATCAATCAATGATGATAGCCATACTGTAGTCATGCTTAAAGCAAACCCAAAATAACAGTTATCTATTTTGCTGTCAAACAACAATAGGTCCCGTACTCGCAGAAAGATTCAAAACATCATAAAAGACAAAACATTCGAACCCGCTACCAAACAATTGACCAATTACATGACACGTATGTAAGTGAAAGACCGTCACCGTCAGACGGTTCGCTGATCGTCGGCTGATAGACTGGGAACCCTCCATTCCCCCATTGTTGGGGACTGAAGAATCGCCCGATTGTTAGCCTTATCTCCTGTGTGTATTAAATAGTGTTCTTGTGCTGTGGCTGTGGTTTAAGTTTTAAGTGATGGTTTAGTTGCATCTTGATGAAAAGTATAATTTATGTTATCAGGTATAAGCGGTTTTGATGAAAGCGTTTTTATTTCTCATACCTTGGATGAAGTATTATTACAATCCCAAGCAAGAATATTAGTACTTGTAAAGCTAGCATCGAGTCGGATGATGACTCGGCACAAAAAGAATAGAAAAACAAAGAAACACATCATTTTACAAACCATCTTGTGCTAAATAACTTAATAAATATTAGATCATTCTTGTGCAACTTTAAGTCAATCAAGTTGATCTAAAATTGCATAGATGATAAGAGCATTAGTGGCTGATGCAACTAAACACACTTAACATCCAGATCTGCCCATAAAATTAACTATAAACCACAAACGATCAAACATAATCGACAGTTCTGACCAATGAGATCATATCGCTGTTGACATCATGCCCATATATGGACTGCAGTACAGTCCAGACAAAAAGTTAAAAGAAATACATGTAGGAGTAAACATATTTATAGCTATGATATACGGATATGAAGATTTAGTAGTAAAAACAATGGAGGTTTTAATTGTAAGGTTTGAAGATTCAATCTGGAAAATAAATGTGTCTGATTCCTCGCACGTTGAAGATGTGGGGAAAGATTTAGAAGCCAATTTAAAAGTTGAAACATGAGAATAATTTACACTAGCGGCAACTCACACGCACATGCGAAACCATTCTCTGGAAAGAGCTTTGGAACTTAGCAAAAGACGCAAAAAGCTTGGAATATTATTTTCGAAATATTTACTAGCCATTATATACAAAGAAAGTCGGAGAATTAAAATATGTTGAAGAATATTATCCATGCTAGAATCCAGAATAAATTTATTTGGACAAAAACACGTTCTACCACAGCTGCTTGCGTTCATCAATATTTTCCAAGAACTGTCAGTTCCAGTAACTTGTATTTCGCAGCTTTCGCATTATCGCTATTATTATGAGCTTTATACTTAACTGGAAGCCTTTACTTATTTGGAACTTTAATACGAAGAAAGGTTATTTATGTCGTGGCAAGATTGGTTCTTTTTATTTTTAGAGCCTAAAAATAATTCCTCTCCACATATTATGTCTAGATGAAAAATAAAATTATATTTATACGTATTTGGACTACCAAAATTGTCATGCTATATTTCAACATGACCATTGACCAGCAATAAATTGGAAAGCTTAAGGCATGTTTAACCCGACACAAAAGACATTCTCCAATACAGTTAGAATGACATCATGTGTGAAACCAGCAGGATCTCACCAGAGCATGCCATATACAGAATTCTAGTTCCTCAGGATTAACGGTACATGCACATGTGAGAAGATTTAGTGCACTAAGATAAACTGACAATTTAATGGAAGTCTGAAATAAGAATAAAGATACTGTCAAGCATGTGCAAAAAATGAGAGGAAGTCTCAACGGATATTGGTTGTTAAGTGCAGCGAAGTCTATCAAAGTCATATTAAAGACGTAAAGAGGACAAAGGTAATAGAGATACATAAATAGTTTTTGTACGTTTTATTGAATACGGACGAATCAATTAACAAAGACACGGATCGATCAAATTTGATTAAGAACAAAAAAATATGAAGTCAGCTAAGAGCAATCCGCTATTGGGAATAAGCCTTGTGAACAAGACAATTAATTTAGTCTATATTTTTGTGGATAAGCAATCTCACTTGAAAGTAGGTACCGTTCACAGAACTTTCAAACAAATCGCTGATAAAATAAACTCGAATAAAATGATTATAACATCAACAGATAACAGTTTATATGACAGCGCATAAACGTTCCGAGATCATTAAACTAGATTAAAACGGAAAACTAAATTAACGGTGCACCAATAAATATAGCCAGTGATGTCATGGCGACGGAAACTGTTCTAGGTGGGCTAAAATTTGCATGTTTTACGGATATTTCAACCAGTTTCGAGTTGGGTACCTATAATATAAGGAGTTATAGAAGAGCCACTTCGAACAATGGTAAATAACCAACTATGCAACAACAATGATCAAAACTTCCCTTACCCAGGATGCGATATAGTGCAAAACGATTGATTCTAAAGTAATTCCTGGTCAGAAGACAATCTATGATGATGAATTAGCAGCTGCCAAAGACAAAACTAAAACTGGTGATGAGCAAAAGGTGGAACGAACTACACGTTTCATTAATGATACCTCTTAAAATAAAATAATCCTCCCGACAGAATTTTGATCACGTAGGCCAATTTCAACGGAGATTAGCAGGTACGCAGAAGTCATTATAGTGCAAAAGAGTGTGCGTAAATACAAATGCACTCTGTGATCAGGTGAAAGACCAAAAGCTTTACGTCCTTTCCGAGACACGAGGGTGTCACACGACCAACTAGCAAACTCCGGGCTGATACTGAGAAATTCAT
Source organism: Melanchra persicariae (assembly GCA_947386135.1). Lineage (NCBI taxonomy): Eukaryota > Metazoa > Arthropoda > Insecta > Lepidoptera > Noctuidae > Melanchra > Melanchra persicariae. Next base: position 14,345,449 of record OX376645.1, on the reverse strand, counting down.
AATGGAAAACCCAATAACACAAATTTGACCGCATAGTATTTATAGCCTGTTAGCTTTTTTAACTATTTCACCTTATCATTCTCTGATTATTGGTTCTATTAATTTTATTTTGATTGCCATAAATGGATCATAACATTCATTTTAATTCAGCATCGGCGTTAATATCCTTAATCTTCTTATCTTTATCAAATTAAGTGGCACTTCTGTTACTCCTACATTCGCTACTAAAGTGACTGACATGATAACTGCAGTTTCTCAGAATCTGCAACTGGTAGCTTATTTAATCGCTGCTACAAAATATAATGTTCCTTGTCTCATGTTGCCGCAAGAAATGTTGGTTTAAAACGTGCTGAATTGAATATGTGATCAAAGATTAGAATTGTCAAGTAAAGTTTTTTTGAGGCATAAATTATGTTGAAGGCGGTGATAAAGTGAAGGAGTCACGTAATTCAGGAGCATTTTTTGGTGCATCGCAAAAATAAAGCTAAATAAAAATGAGGATCAAGGACAAAGAGGATAGAGATGGAATTCTTCTAAATAAAGAGGCACTTGTATTATACAAAGTTAATAAGTCCGAACATAACAAATAACAAGCATGAACACAAATTATTTTAGAATAAACACGCAAAACTATAAGTGTTTTACGAATTTAACATGCAACACCGGATCAATTTAATTTACATGATTCTCACTAGAATGAAACCCGCAATAATTCGAAAATATGGATTTAATTTCAAATATCTCTACTAACGTCCGAAACGAAGGAGTCATATTTTATTGATTTCTCATCTTAAAAAAAAAAACAATGCTAATGTTATAAAGCATCTCTGTTTGTTACCTCGTCATGTCTTAATTGCTAAACGGATTTAGATTAAACTTGGCACACGGTAGACCATATCTACCTAGACTGCTTGCTGCACTAGAATCTAGCGTAGACTGCTTTTACGCTACGATGCGTAAAAGATGCGCATCCCTGGTGCGTAGAGTACGTGGCAGCGCCAACAGCATCCTTAGTATGATCGCTAGTCGGCTGGACTGTAGTTACATCGGTCACTGCTGCACCATTTGTCATGGAATGGCGCAGTAGTGAATGCTGAGTTTACTTTCTTTTTGTTTTGTTGAGGGTAGTTTTAAGTATTACTAACACTAGTCTATAAGAAAATTGTTACTAACAAAATGGACACCATGGTCTGAAATAAAGTATTTATTATTATTATTATATCTAGGATAAGACATAGGACTTTTTATCTTGTGAGTATGTGCCCTTAGCATAATTTTAGCGCGGGCAAATCCGCTGTCAGAAGCTAACCAATTATAAATCCGGATTCACACGGGTATAGAGTCGCATATTTATCGCCTTCTCACTTTCCCAGTCAGTGTGCGCCAGCCCTTTGCTTTCTAAGCGGCGCCGGCGCAGTTATTAGTGCGGAACCACCACTTTCGATGTTACGTGTCTGTCCTAGGATTAGGTTTAGATTACCTATGTTATATCCGTTATATGATGCGAGGTATAGAGATGGGTAAAGAAGGAAAGCAAAATTGTACTGTTTAGGAACGGCAAAGTTCTATCTATTGATCTCTCAAATTACGGAAAAAGGTTACGCTTGTGGAAAACAAACTCTTTACCAATGAGCATAAAGTCTAAATAAATAAAAAAAACTGTTTAACTCCAATTAATTGAAACATTAAAAAAATATGCGGGCAAACAAAACTTAAACCAGGTAACAGATTTTTTATGTTGGTTACATAGATTTATAATGAGGAAGAGTGTACAATTCACACTCAAGTACACTTCGCTGTATATGGTCCTAAGCAGAGAAAACGTACATCGTCTTACAAAAATGACATATCCATCTTATCCTACGACGAATTTTCGAACCAGACCCCTCCAAACCATCGCACCCATCCTCAAAATCCGTCCATACGGCACCGCATCAAGTTCACGTTAACGCATGGCCGCGCATTCGCGTGTCATGTGCGCCCGCGCAGCGCACCTGTACGTGCTTCCTGTCCGCCATCTTGCCGGCTATGTGCTACGAACTGCGAACCCTCGTACTGTGCAACGGACGATATATTGAGTATAGCAATAGCATACTTTGGAATACATGTTTGAAGATACTATTTATTTATTATTTATTTATTATACACTTTATTGTACACCAAAAGTAAAACAAAAAGGAACCTTAAAACTAAAACACATACAATGGGCGGCCTTATCGCATTACGCGATCTCTTCCAGACAACCTGGGATGGACAGTAATTGTCTGGACATGAAATGGGTTTTCATTGGCGTGAAAAAGAAAAAAAAAAAAAAAAATAGAAAACCAATTCATTTATAATATAACATAATAGATACACAGATACATACACTATGTTACTGTACTAATTTTTAAACAACGTTCGCATATGCATGTCAATCTTAATATGTCAAAAATGTATGGAAATTAAGGCTTTTTTGACAGATTGCAATTGAGATGTGAATACGGACGTTATTTAAAAATTTGTAGAATTGGCCCTCTGGTCTGATATTCTAATCTTAATTGCCTTAAACTAGACAGCGGCCCTACCATGACATGTAAAAGCGTGAGTAGTTCGAGCGAGAAGGAGGGATGGAGCTATATAGGGTGTATAGCTCCATCCTTCCTTCACGTCATGGTAGGGCCCCTGGTTCGGTTAAATAGTCTTCTAGTATTTTGGTACAGCTGTGTACGAGTAGGCATCAAAATAATATTGGAAATAACAATACCGGCTTCATGAAATCATGAAGCAACAGGTAGAGGTCAAATCCGAAACAATAACATCTCTTCGGAAATATTTCCTGAGTTCCTGACACTTGTTGCTTCGTGAAAACAAACCTCGTAGGAAGCCTCAGCAGTGACAATTGAGATCAATTGGTTTTGACAGCTAGATGTGTTACTTTTAGGGTTTCTTTTATTTCGAGAATTTCAATTACATATTTTGGTTTTAGGTCTGAGGGCCAATTCTACTTGCGTAAAAAATTAGTGGAATTGCCCTTCTGTTTCAAGAAGGAAGTGATCACAGGAGTGAGCGAGAAATTCGTATTAGTGGTAAATAAAGGGACTCGCACAGGACAAACAACTAACAATAATAAAAGCTACAAACTTAGAAAGACCTGTAAGAGACCAAGGCTGACGGTAGATGTCTATGGTAGATTCCAAATAAATGTGCAATAACGGTCATTGACCCACATACATTTATTGACTTTCTTAAAATCAAAAACAGAAATAAAGACTTAGAGCAGTCCTGAATCTACTTCTATCGTGATCCTTTATGTTCTCTAGTAATGTAAAATGGTTCATAATGTATTATTCGGGTATCTACGAAGGAATATTAGGGAAAGGTCAATGTACTTTATTGCAAGTTTATATGGCACCTACCATAGTTGATGATGCCATTTCTTTAGTTACGAAACATATTCACTCTCAATAGTACCTACAGCTTACATATTTTGGTCTAAAAAGACCAAATTTTTTTTCTAATTCACTTTTTACAGCTAAATATTAAGCAACTTACAATACACATAAACTAAATCTTCCACAGACGCTCAAGACCCACCAAGCCGTCACAAGACGCGTCCGTGATCATAAATTGCACGTACATTATGTGCCACGATAGATACGCCAAGCAAGCACGGCTCACCGTTAACCCCCGAGCTACTGTGCAGACCACGGGTTAATATACAGTTTAGAAATTATGTGATGTTAGAATAAGAGTGGCAGCCATCTTGGAATATTTTTCCAGTTGTATTTGTGGCGGAATTTAAAAGTGAAATGCTGCGCTTTGAGTTAAATAACCGCGAACAAATAATCGTAGAAGAACAGAATAGAATTAAACTCTTTATTATGTACACCATATAAGTAACAGAAAAGATAGATGAAGAAAACATTACATAGGGTGACACAATGCGCGGCCTTATCGCTAAGAGCGATCTTTTAAAGACAACCTTTGGATGGATTCTTTGGAAGATGAACATTTTAAAAATCCCATCTTAATCGTGCAAGGTACGTATTTATTCAAAGAGTGTGAAGAAAGAAAGAGGGGACAGAAATAATCAAAGGTGTCAATAAAAGAAAATGTAACAAAACAATGAACCTACACGAGCCCCAGATAAATGATTCAACTGTCTTGGAACCCACGACGAAAACAATCAGAAAAAAGAACAGCGAAGGTGTAAGAAGGCCCACACTTTCCTCCATATTAAACAGACAAACAAGAGAAGCTACGTATGTAGTTTGGTTCAAAGAAATCTTCAAATGTGTTTCTTCAATCAACAGACTTGATCTGCAGTGTTTTAACAACTTAATACGACTTACGAGTATGTATTACTAAAACCCTACGTTACGTCTGTTTCAACAGCAGACGCAGCGAGGCGGAACCCCGCATGCGCCTGCGCCGGTGTTCGCTCGCTCGCCGCGAAACTATGACGAATCTTAGAAATCTTGCCGATGTCGCTATATCAAACGTCACACGCTGCTGGGACTGCATATTCATTCGTCATGTTATCTTGAATGGACGTGTTCTTAATAACGTGGGGTAGGCTTTTCTAAGAAGAAACTATGATATATACTTAGTCCAAGATTTATAGTCTTAACTGATCATCTCAAAGACCGCAAAAATGCGTTAAAGATGATACACAGCATCCGTGTGTGTTACTTCATGCAAATAATTGAATTCGACGCGAGATCAAACGGAGTATGATTCGATTAGGACCAATTTATTTTCCATTCGATTCATGCCAGCTACATGATCTTATGACCTGAAGATGTTACGGTGCAATTTGAAAGATGACTTTATCGACCAATATGACTATGTCTTAATACTGTTCCTTTATCATAGTGTACCCACTACATAATAAGGAAAATTATTTAACATCTCAACACATACACGTATGGTGAACTATAAATAATAATTATACCTGAACATGTGCTTAACATGTCTGAGGTAATCTCGAGTCACGAACATAACTCGAGTATCGAACAAGATCATATGGAAAATAGATTTTAAAGTAAAGGCTTCTCGATAAAGAAACGTTGATTGATCCATTCATTAGAGGATGTGTTAGCACAGCCAGCGTGAATGGCCTAGTTCGTCCAATGGAGTTATTTCAAAAAATTGTTTTTTTTTACATAAGTAGTTCTAGTTCGAGATATCTTGAATTTTGGTTGAGAACGAGGACGAAAATGACCATTTCAACATGACATGTATAGGTTCGAAGCTACTTAAGTAAGGCTCAAAAGATCCGCTTCGAAAATATTTTTTATCACAACTTCAATTAGGCCCACGGTCCACCCACTCAATGAACGATTTAGTCAACGATTCGCAATTCCCCAACAATTTGTTACCCTTTAATTACACGGCAACTTAAATCATCTTAGAGTTTATTGCTCTACCATTAGGACTTAAATTACATTAATTTATCAACTAAGCAGCTCAGAAAGTAATAAGTACCTATACACCTTACCAGCAAATTACACTGCACGCGCAAAAAAGTGGTCATCACAACGCTCCGCTTAACTTTCTTCGATGAAGATATGACAAAAACGCCTGCCTGATTACCATGGTAAACATGTGTATAAGTGCACTGAGGTGTGCAAAAATTATACTAATTACGTTTAACTCGACAGTTAGCGTGAAACCGAGAATATCTTCCAATAGAAAGAAGAAAGGTAAGAAATATTTGGGACTCGCAGAAGTAAAAAAAACAAATTAAACTAAGTAGTTAAAAACTTACAATATAAAAACACCATCAAATACCAAACTTAATAGCAAAATAAAGCGATACAAATGCCTATAACTTCTAACAATAGTGCGCCTAGCAACAACGCACTAACAATCGCGTGTGAAAACTTCCGAAGCATCCGAGACATTCTCCAGACATTTTTCACACGCATCATTGTTCACTATTATCAGTGTTGTATTCAAATGTACAAGTACATAAGTATTGTCAACAAAAGAAAAAGATGTGAGGCTAACAAATAAATTAACCTCTGCATAGCAAAGGTACCATAGATCATGAACCGCAGCACAGTCCTCTTCTCTTTTTTTGACAGCACAGGAACGACGCAAAATTTAAAATGTGTATCAGCAGTTCCGATTCGATAGTTCGATGCTCCCTCGAAACTAAATCCATTGGTTCACTGGTCAACTTTTTATGCAAGGATGTGTAGAGCGGAAGTTCGTAATTTCCCTTGAATGTAATTTGTTGTTTTTGTTTGCATGTTTTCACGAGGTTGAGTTAAGTACCGCGAAAGACTACAATAAAAAATTGTTTTACTGGGGCCTTACTCAGAAAAATACGAAGACGGAATTCACTGGATAAGTCAGAGAAGCCAATAAGCATTGAGTTCGAGAAACAGCATCATCAACGGGAACATAAATCATTTTAAGTAAGGTAAAAGGACTAAAGTAGAAGCCAATAAAAATTGTCCAAACTCAGTGAAGAAGAAGGAAGTTCGACCCGAAAATACCCAAGAACCATAGCTAATCATATATATAATACTCTTGCTTTACTGAGAGATTGAGTGACTGAGTGACTGACAGGCAGCGCACAGCCGAAACTACTGGTCGTTGAAAACTGAAATTTGGCATGTAGGTTACTTGAGGAGTGTAGAGGGGATTAAGAGGGAGAATTTGCCAAAATCCTTACGGAAACGGGATAAAACGGGATATGCGCTTACGAAGTCGCGGGCATAAGCTAGTCTAACAATAAACTTTTAGAACTTCTTAGGACACAATGACAATCCTTAAAAACGTTAGACGAGACAACAAAAGGAAATCCTCAATAACTATTTTTTTTATAAGACACAATAATTATTTAATTATATTTAATTATACTTAGCATTTTTTCTTCAGCCGTAATTGCAGAGGCATCGGTCCGTGAGATCCAGGCACGCCACGGAAAGTGTACAATTTGCATGCCAGAGCAATCAACAGGTGGACATGAATGAAGTATTTATTAGTAATAATGATGGAGTTGATAGATTGATTGAATATGAAAAAGTTTCTATACCAGCGGACTATCCGCTTCCAAAGATTCAAATGTTCTAGCAATAGCCTGTTTACTTATAACATCACACATAACCCGACTTCGCCCAAAGCTGAGCGTAAACCTCTCTTTCCTGTGCCAGCCTCTTCCAGGTTCTACCCGCGTTGGCAAGAATGACGTGTGCCCATCTTACTTAGTAATAGATTTAACTTAATTCTTCTGAACTAAGAGGGAAATTAACTCCACAAACAATGTTAAAGTTGTCTTAAACAATTACTATGTTAATGACTTCTAATTTAGCAGTCTTGAACCAAGAAGACCTTTGACCGACTGTGGCATATATAAAAACATCATAATTGCTTACTATTAACGTTGTAAAGTAAGATATTTCCAAACATGGTTGTAAAACTAAAGCATTGAAGTTAATGAAAAACTTAGTTAAAAATTGCTAAGGACTAAGAATCTTCAGACGGCCTTAAAAAACGACCCTCAAAAATTTAAGCAGAATAGTTGTTATAATCACGACCGGTAACTTTACTTATTAGTGATCATGAAGTAATAAAAAGAAAATAAGAATAAACAACTTTGAGCAACTCTTTACCAAATAAGGTCTTGTTTATATAAATATTACTGTTTCTAATGAACCCCAGTATTGTTTGCCACTGATTAAAGATGATTGAAAAAAGAAACTAGATTTTAACCAAACGATTACAGAGTAGGTCACAAATATTTCAGAACCACTGAGAGAATCCAGAACAAAGTGTTAGTACATCTATTGTTACAGCCTGTCACAATTCTGGGATACACTCGTGTGATTGTAAAAACTATCTGCATGCTGTGCTCATATCTCATGGTCAATTTAATGTACAAATTGGTTGGGGTGTCCATATATTGTGCATGTGTAGTGTTTCTGGAGTTTGCATTTGATCAAATCTATTTTATTCTATTATATTGATGATGTTATGTTAATGACTATGCTCTGTGGGTTAATTGAACAAAATGTTACTACAGGGTACAATTGAAATAAATGTTTTGACTTTTAATTTGACCTTGCACTAAGTACTGCATTAGGTCTACAGTTGACTGCGGTGCGATAGGCTAAAAGCATGAATAAAATAAAAGGTGAAGTTCCAAATGTCACCTGAACTATTTATTATTATAACGACAGGGGATATAGCTTTAGTCAAATTGATTCAGGATCTCGGTACGTTCAAGAGTCTCATTCCTCAACCGCAAAGCATAACTTTCCAGGCAAATCGTTCCCTTCACATAAATACTCCCAAACTTAACAATGAATACAAGAGGCTCTTGATCTTCAACCCGACATCGCATTCTGCATGCATGTGATCATATACTGTCAAAAGTAGGTTACTGAAATACCAGAAACATTCATCCGAATGTAATCCCTATTGGACTTACTATAGGACTGTATTTCCATGGAGTGTTCGCTCCATCGTGACATTACTGAGTTTATTTCAAGAGTTGAACTTTACAGCACAATTGACTTTATCTGATACTTTCTATCAGCTGCGAAAAGGGCTGGTGGTACAGGTCGGTGGCATCTAAGCACAATGCTATTGTTTGTTCTGTTTATTTATTTTCTGATAGGTAAGCTAAATTAGAGGAGGTAGCAGCACAAATTGATTATATACCATTAGTAACTTTGTAGCGCAAATCAACGTAGAAGAAATAAACAAGCATCGAATCAGAAGTACTGATTCTGAACTGGTCATTAAAAGTAAAATACTGACTAGATATAACAATCAATCAAAGTGAAGGCAATGAAGAAATAGAAAGGTTGTAAATTGAAAACCTTTCAGTTGAAATGTAGCCACAAACTCTGTCTGACTACTACAATATTTGGCTTATTTTATAATGCTATTACCAAACATCACTATTTTTTTTGCGCATTTTAAAATTAAATCAAGAGTGCATAAACAACTTACTACGCAATCATTGAATTAAACTCTGACCTTATTGAAGAAGCTTTTAACTTGCATGATTATAAATATTCATACGAATTTGATGATGATCAATCACACACATCACACAGCAGAAGGGCAAGGATATCCGGCTCAGTAAAGGAAAACATGCTTACAGAGGTTACTTACTCGTCTATGGATTATTGATTCTTAATTCAACATTTTGTATTTTAAACTAACGCTTATAAAGCTTCCTTATTCAAAAAATGCATCCAAACTCGATTCGAAACAATTTTCGCAGGATGACTGGTCGAGGATTGAGTTCAACGGAATGCGATTAGATAGGCCTATGTAATACAGTGGACTGAAGTAAACCGATGATGATGACCGAATCATTTTGCCAGAGTAATGACGTTTTGTATAAGGTGAAACAATCGAAGCATGTTGTTCATAAATAACAATAGATCTATCTTCAATCTGTAAGATTATATTACACCTTCTACTAAAGGTACAAAACAATGTTATACCTTTACCGCAATAATTATAATGTAAAATGAATAGTTGCTGAGCGCCAGGATGCTATAGGTTAGGCGCCAACTGTTGTTATTTATTACTCGTTTAATAGAAAGGTTAAAGTAGTTCTTTTATAAAATACTGAGATATCTAAAGTAAGAATCTAATTGAAACAGATATAAAAACCACACTAGCTGTGATTTTAAAATTTGAGACTACAGTAATAGCTGAGATTAATGCAGACACACGCCTTGATAACGACGACGACTTTTTTAAAACAGAGCCTTAGCAAATACTATCTACAATCAAATCAACTCATGCATGGAGAATATTTAGTTCAATAACATATGAAAAACCCTCTCACAATGTTTAGATACAAATCCAAAGCGGGCCTAAATTCTATGTAGTAAGGTTATCGATAAAATCATGGGTGACGTCATCAAGGCTGTATGGGTCATACTCGTGCGCACTTCGTTATTGTCATTTGCATAGCAATATGGACGACGATTAGCCTGTGCGAGCGCTGGTTATGTTCTGATTTTGAATTGTTTAGCTGCAAAATTCTAGGGTTCTATATATGAATTGTCTGTACGCTGGATTCGAGGTAAGCAAATTATCAACTACATCACAAGTTGACTGGTAGATAGATGAAACACAAATCCTACACAATAATGAAACTTTATAAGTAAAACACAACATACGTTCAAGTGCATGAGAGAAACACAACAATATTTTAAACCATCAAAACGAAGATAAAATAATACTAGCAAAACTGGGTTATCGTAGAACGCAATTGAATAAAAAAGACATACTCGTAAATATATCTCTTATAAAAGCTACTATACAATTCAATGCTTACAATGCAACAGTTATTGGTACAATTCACGGACTAAAAGGTAGCAATATTGCGGGAGATTTCTACATCTTCATATATTTCAAGACCTTTAAAAGTGGAAGTCCACTGGCTGTGACATATATGACACACATAGACACAGATATGAAACATTCAACCTACTCCCCAACAAAGACTTACCATATGGCGAAACAGTCCTTACAAAATCACAATCGAAGCTGAACTCTCTCCATTCAATTGGGAAGATTGATGTAACAAACTAACTCTTAGGATTGCATTCAAGTGATTCTAAAGAGCATAATTAAACATTTTGATGTTTTATTTTTGGATTGGTATTTGAGAATCAAAGTGGTCGGAGTAGGCTCTTGGGTTTCCACTTGTTAAGTCTTTTGTTTAAGAGTTTATAAAAGCTCTTTCAGGTTCTTATCAGTAAGAGCTTTTAATATCGAAACAAGGGATAAGTTCGGTTAATTAATTCTTGATCAAGTATCTTTCCAGGTTCTAAAAACAAACTCTCCAATATATACCGTTAAAAGTCAATACATCTCATTCAAAAAAATCTAGGCTACACAAATGTATGTCTATGTAATAACAGTCTTCAAAAACACCAGCCATTTGTAAACTGTCTTCAATAATTACACTAACGGATATCTTTGTTACTTTGTAATTTTACACTGAATTGAGACTATCAATTTGACAGGCGCCATCAGTTATAGCTGTGATAGGATATTATTATAGCTTGGAACTAATTGTATGGTTTTAGTTCTCATCGTTGTGTTAAGAAAGAAATGTCTATCATTAAAGTTTAGATTATTGCTATCTAAATTAGGATCACTTTTTGTGATGTTTGTTACTTCAAGTGGTTTCATTTTGCCACTAAAAATGTTAACTGCTGTAATGACGTAAAGTAGGTACAGTACAATAATTTTTATTCGCATTTTAACCATTCTTTTACACGCCCCGTGAAAAGTAATAAGTATGTAGCGTTTATGGAGCTCGTTTCTTTCTCCTAAAGACGCATCACAAATTACACATACTTATTTTAATCTAGAATGATTAGATTACGAGTGATTTACCAACATTAAAAGTGTCTGTTAGTAGAATCATCATTACCTTGACTTTTCTTGGAAGCGATGATTCCATTTCCACATGTCTGTAATGCTCAGCAGATCTGTGCACTGATCCTCCTCGAACGTCTTCTGCTGAAGCCTTCTCTTCACCTCGAGTCAAGGTGGTCACCTTTCTAACAATCCTTGTGGTGATCCTTCTTTGACCACTGACATCGTCTTTCTTCGAGATTTTTGTCGACTCTAAAGAAGAGCCTAGAACCTCGGTCGACATTCTCTTGTTCGTATGAATCGCCTGCAACTCTGACATTCCTAGGCCACCGGCTGACGTCGGCACGGCTAGCGCGCTCTCTCCATCATACTCGAAGTGAGTCTGATTCCCATCGTGTACAATTCTTCCGTTGTAGCTCTCCTCTCGGTAGGACCCAGATCGATAACTAGATGATCGCTCCATTCCGGGGTAGTTTCCATCGTAAACTGTCTCATGTCTCGTCAATCCTTCTCTCAAACTTCTGGGCACAGAAGCCAAGTTCAAACTTGTGGTTATGGGTGACCCGACAGGGGATGGAGAGGATTTCTTCAAGCTAGATTTCAGGGGTTTCGAGTCATCGCTTTCTAGCGTCCCCTGAACAAATAGACGCTTGCTGCTTCCGCCTTCTTTCACAAATCGGTACATCGACATCTTCGCTCCGCTTAGGCCTTAAGGCCGCCGTAACACATAATACTGTTCTCTGCAATGGAGTTCCCTCTTATTACGGATTCGATACGCGTCGCGTTTACTTATTCATATACCGGTGACAACTTATGGTGTGGATTCTTAAGACATTAAGGAAAGGTATGCTAAGCTATTCTTTTGTAATTTTGTGTAATGTTATTTTGTATTGTTCGTAACTGAAATGTCCTTAAAACGGTTACTGCCACTTTACTGCTTTCTACGACCTATTTTATTAACATTTGACATTACTATATTATTAATAGAAAAATTTACATGGTCGTCCGTTTTTCTACTGACAATCAAAACAAATCTTGTCGACAAAAATCCAAGACAAAATAAACGAATGCAAGGCAAAAACCATGAAAGAAAACCGATAGGTGTTGAAACTAAAAGTGGTCGTATGTTAAGCGTGCGACGGATTAGGCGCGGTACTGCCCCATATATGAACCGCACGAGCCACAAATATGGCGGAGCCCTTCCGGCGGACGCAAGCAGGAAACTTAAGGACAAGATTTATAATTTTAAACGAGAATATATGTGGATAAACTGTTTCTTTACTAATTAAATACGGAATATAAATGATACTAGTTCAATAAACCTTAAGTTAGAAAATAAACTAGGAAATTTAATCGATGACTTTGAAGATAAAGGCGATCAAACACCACTTGACCAAATAACAAAAATATTTGAATGAATAGTGAAAGAGAAAATTTAATTACTAGCGGAGATCAACAAATAATTTCAACGCTTTGAAGGTCATACATAATTTCGATACAAAGATGCAAGTGAAAGTACAATTACAATTAAAGTAAAAGAAAGATAGCTTGGACAATAAAGGCCAGTATTTCGATAGAAAACAAAAATGGTTAAGATGAAATGCCAAACGAATTAAATAAATAAACAAAACAGCATAACCAGTCTATTAATCACTTAAAAGAAATGAAGAATGTCAGTGTCAAAGTCACAGCTAAACTTGACCTAAATGATAGAGCAAACATTTTTACATAACAGCAACTGGTTACACTTGATGAAATAACGCTTATTCGTGCGGCAAAGTCATTTTTAGACAGAGAAAAATAAATTATTACTGCTATTTATTTGAATGACACTTTCTACTTTATTTTCATAGGTTGCAACTTGTAAAGCATCTACGTGATACTCTTTTTGCAAAGGATTTTTTATTACGTCGTCTCATTGTAATCGCTTAGTGCTAAAAAGGTATTTAATGGCAACCTTAAATAAATTACCAAAACTACTTTTACTAAAATAAACCATTTGTCTAATCGAGGACAAGATCTGTTCTATTAAATAAATCGTGCTTAAAGATTAAAACAAATCGTCATTGAAAAATACTTCCAGGTTTATTTATGAGACAGCGGAATGCAGTTTTGAGGCCATAACTTTTAAATCGCTTATAGGAAATGATTTAACGTATTCTTAGTCATGTCTTCATGTTTTCAATAACATGAAGACGATAACGCTATTTCAAAGTCATAAAATTCAGATGATAATAATTGCCATAGGAGTTCCGCATATGTCGTGAAAATAGACTCGTTCCTTCGGAGACTCATCAATTGAATAATGATCGATACCAAGCACAATAATTGCTAGCAAAAATAAATATTAGAAGTTAAATGGTAAAAAATAGAAAGAAATTGTAAATACTACAAATTAAGGCTTATGCTGGTTTACTATTAGAATGATCATCGGTAAATAAAATATTTGCGCGATGACCACACATTGTTCATAGCTAACGAGGCAGCCCAGGTAAATGTGCTAATTACTATTGTTTATGTCGAGGCCTCTTCAAATATACCACTTGCTATTGTGCAATACGTGTTTAGAATATCGGTGGCAACTGGCATAGCTTCGAAAGGGCATCGATGGGAATGTACTGCTACTGCAGTTTTTATGGCAAATACAAAGGATCTGAATAATGCTATGATTGAACTACGGAAGAAGCTACTGATGAAAGGGACGAAGTGGACTAACTAGCACTAAAAGATGAGAGAGATCTCTCTGTCTCGTCTTTTAACTAGCTGTAAAACAATGATCTATGGAGGCTGATAGATAGCATTTGTTAAAGCAAATATTAAAACTTCTGTGGATGATACTGACGAATGAGATAAATAACAGATAAAGATAGAAATAAAGCAGGCAAGAAAAAACGAACGTTAACTTTAATCGAATAAGGAACTACAGAACCAAATTATCTAACAATAAATGATTGCATGTTCGACATAAACAACACTCTATCAATTGCATGTTGTCATTGCAATTGATATCAATGAATCAATCAATATTTATCATAATACTTATATCATTTCTGGGTCACTATCTCGAATACTTTCGATATGACATAAGAACAACTGTCAAATGATAATCCATACGATTAGTTGTCATTTCTTCAGGTAGCAAAAACACATGCATATTTAGAACACCTATTTTTTAGGCGCAGTTTTTGCTTAATCTTTTAAATTGTATTTCTTTTAACATCTTGCTTTTTATAGTACATATTTCGATATCTTCTTTTATGTTAACAAAATGATCTACTATCTCATCTTCTAAATCTAATGCTTATTCCTCACCAAAATCAATTACAGTATCCTCATTATTATTTTTTAATAACCTAGCAACAAAACGTATATCTATTTTTTTTCTAACACTTGTGTGTTTCAATATAAATCATGTTCAGTCTATTTTCAATGATATCCCGTGTGGGTGAGAAGTTACATAGTTTTTACGAAGGTGGTATATTCAATGGTGACTCCCACATGGCTGGACCTTGGCTAACTTTATATGGGGACGACATTTTATAGCATAATTGTCGGCTACAATTTAATTGGGCGTTGGAATTCTTGCATAATGCATTTTTTATAGGAATAATTGAAGTTTCTTTGTGATGACGATTGAATACTGAAGGCGGGGAGGGTTTTCGAAGTACTTAGAAGAAATTTAATAACAGCCACTTTAACACAGCCACAAGAAATAGATTTCACAATCATTAAAAACAAATTCAAAGACGGATTTTAAATAGTTAATCTATTCGTATTTTTTATGATTAATCTATTGATTTGTGAAATCCTAAAAGGAAGATTTGAGTGAGCGTAGATCACATACGAAACAGCGAGACGAAGACCGGGAAGGAGATGGTGGGACGACCTGGATGTCTTAATTACGAATTGGAAGGAAGAGACACAACACCATGAGCATTGGAAGGAATGGAGGGAGACCTTTGTCCAGCAGTGGGACAGTACGGGCCAGCAATAAATAGATCACAATGCGAGTAAGAATTTGCCTTCTGTTAACTTGTAGCTGGCTAGTGCAACATCTGCTTCCACTGACATAATATCGGACAAGAAAAAGCAAAATGTATCCAACAGTTTACTAAACAAATGACCACAAGTCAATAAGATTCTTTTGTTTTTGTTTACATTTTTAAACATTATCAATTCTGCGTCAGATTACTGTCCTGAATTTGCATAGATGTCACCTTAGATATTATAGTTTACGTTTTAGTAGTTTTGTTTTAGATATTTAGGAAATGATTATGAAAGGACGTTTCATTTTCTAAGTAACAATTGGAATATTAATTAAAGCCGTCAAAGAGTAGGTGATGGTATAATTTATTAGCAATGTTATGGGAATTTTAGAAGGTTGATTTCAACACAGTTCCTTTTAGGAGTGATTGCACATCTGCGTGGGATGCACCCTTAGGTTCTATATTCGAATTCGATGAATGACGTCAGTGCCCAACAAACAAATCAACTGTGCGGGCCCAGTCAAAACAATGATGAATTAACATAGCAGAACCAAAGTCCTTGTAACTAATAGACCACCAATTAACAGATATTTCAAAATCCAAGCATCTTCATTGAACCCATTGATAAACAACAAAGCCGCATAAAACCGTTAGTTGTCACCGGTATCGGTAAAAATCGAAAAAATCGTATCGAATCCCTAATGCACATCACTACACTAAAAAACAAAAAACACTAGGTACACACCACTAGTTCGATTTTCAAATCACTATTAGTCGGTTAGTCGTGTTAATTTTCGAATTCGTGTTCGGAGTCGATATTTGAATGTTTGTTTTTTAACGCGATGCGCGCGCGTCTGCGCCGGTAGCTTGCAGGTGACTGGCGGCGCGAGCGCACTGTACGGTAAGTTACCCATGACGGGTTATGTCCGTAAAAAATAAAGTATTTCGTACGTGGGATTATGAGTTTTAATAAGATTGCATTACAAGTTGTTATCGATAATTTTAATTGATTAGATAATTGATGTTTTATTTTTCTTGATGATCTGGAAATATTTGAACTTTTTGTGGAAAAGCGACAGGGAGGTCTTTACCCAACATTATGACGTAACAGTGTGGTAACAGGCTAAATGGATCGATAGATTTGAATCATATTATTATAGTTTTAGTAGACCACCCTTAAAATAAGATTTCTTGTGAGGGCTTTTTCATCGTACTCAATCGCGTTAACGTAAACGCTTATGTCAAATTTTATAGGAAAAAAACAGGTTCACACACTAGATGGCGCTTATTCAGTTTCAATACAAATTGACGTTTACTTTAACGCGATCGAGAACGTTTAAAAAACTCGCACTAAGACGACTGTTGTATAAAATGTTTCGTGTACAACAGGAAATATTCTCCTCTGCAGTGAACTGAACACTACTGAACTGAAATGTGTGAAAAAGGGAAAGTCAAACTGTTAGCACCTCCGCCCTACGTCATCGATACTTTCCAGTCATTGATAACATTGAGTAGCAGATCTTATTACTCTGAAGTATTTATTACAAGTAGATACTGCTCGACCACAGTATAGATTATCTACCAGTTTTGTGACTCGGCCATATCCTTGAAATAATTACCTACAGCCGCGCGGTGTAAATATTATACTTTTTATTTAAACATGAAATTTGTTCTTAATGAAATAGGAAATGTTCAATATAAATATAGTTTTGTTTTTTGATAAGTAAATTTTTATTAAAATCTACTAATAAAAAAAAGACACATATTTGCGCCTCGACTGAGACGTAAGAAAAAATTCCATATTCGGTTAAAAAGTTTATTTAAAAATCTCTTCGCCACATTAAGTTTGTACTTGTACGTATTCACGCGCATGCTTACTGCTTACAAAACCATGAAACTGTTCGTTCGTCACTGCATTTGCGACCAGTTGTATGTATATGGAGTGCATACTGAAGAGGCGCGTAGGCATGACTCGCGTTCCGACCTTTTGTATGAAGATAGAATACTGTAGATATTTACTATACTGTGGCTCGACTACTATGGAAAACTTCACTTTATGATCTTGTAGTAGCACTGACGGTTACAACAATCATTATGGTCTTTGTTATTATAATAATTGAGAAAATCTCAACATTCGAAGATTTTGAAATAGATATCCAACGTGTATGTGTTGAAAGGTACGGGCGGATGCTATAATAGGTTATATTCTGCAAACATCGTGTATTGGTACACCGGAGTGGTACCTAATTTCATGAAAGCGTTTTAACATACAAATTCACATTTTATCATACTAAACTTTGCTTATTGCCGAAGTGGGATAAAAATACAACTACTTTATTTAGAACATTTTTTTCTCGTTACAATTTTAATCCATAACCAAAAATAAAAAGCCTAAACATTTGTATAAATAACCTCATTTAACGCATACCTACTCCAACTTCTAAATGACTTTTTCATACCTACTCCAACTTCTAAATGACTTTTTCTAAAAGGCTTTGAAGTTTGCTATTTATCAAATTCTACAGTATGACACGTCCTTGTCTCCCAGTACTTAATTCAGAACCAATTAAAAGCTGACTCATTCGCAAATAAAAACCACTCGAAATCATGAATTCCTGGTACCTACCAGTCTCACAGCTACGCCTGACTGCGTAGCGCTACGCACAGCGTAGCCCGTACATAGACTTCGTAGAGGGATCTACGCTACGCCTGTAACTCATTTAAAACAGTGTTTGATCAAGTATCTGCCGCCTTGTCAGTCAGGTTGTGATTGATCCGAGATGCAAGCGTTGTTGCTAATGATTGGCTATATTATACTGTCATATTATAGTATGATAGCTATGGCAATATTAGTTATACAGTGTCCTATTGCCGTAGAATAATTACTTTGACACACGGATAAAATCAGAATTTTCGCACTAATGTTGTTCTGGAAATGTTGAAACAGAAGAAACATGATTTATTAATTATTATCTAAGTAAATATAATGCAGTATATCTGCTTACCCTTCGCGTAGGAGCTTTGAGCTAACCACCTGTCAGTCTGTTGGTACCAGTTTTTGTCTTCAATACTAATGCACGAAGCTCATACAATTATGCAAAGATATCTGTGCTGCATTACAATTGTAAATCGTATTTATAGACAAGCAAAACAAGTAAATAAATTACGTTTCATCGATCACTAATAAAGAATTAATGATCGATGTTACGTTTACATAAAAAACTTTGAACGTTAAATAAAAAACAATTTATAACATAAAGGTACAGACCTACTTATTATCTAGAACATCATTAAATAAACTAGTGATTATAATACGTATACAATAAATTCTACATAAATATATACTGTAAACTCATATTAACAGTAACTACTAACTTGAAAAGCTCGATTATAGTTTTGTATAAACAATAACATTGCATAGATCGCAACTACTAACGCCATCTGTTGAGGCGAACAGTAAAACGATACGAAGCGACTTGAGTACGAACCTCCACAGCGACACGCGCCATTCAGCGCCATCTATCGAAAAGTAACATCAACAAGCGGACAAGCTTTTTTTTTTTGGCGCGTTTTTTTTTCGCTCTGACAACTTACCAAAATGGTCTGGCCAGAGGTTCGCATGTACAAATAAAGTGTGTGAGTAAAAAATAATACGTGCATAGTAAATTGGCTTATAATAGTAAATAGATGCTAGGTTTATTTTAGCTAAGCCTGCTTCCACACACATAGGACTTTTTGCTTAGTCTAGAAACCTACTCGAAATATAATTCTTCAAAATAAAATTTGATTGATTGTTTTATACATTTAAAGACTCCTCAATGTAGATGTAACGGGAAGCATTTACCTAAGATCGTTTTAATAGCTGCTCTAACGACGCTCATCTCATCGGCAAACATTTTATCCCTTAACCTTTTTGATAGATTTGACATCGATAATAACAGTCGATTACTAGTGATCGATCACGATCTATAAATTGATTCGTCAGTCGATACTCAGCAAATACGTAATGTTATTACTGCTTATAAAGGTACTACGAAGTTGATAAATTAGAAGAATAAGTATCGGAATGAATAACTCAAGAATTACCAATGCAAATGGAACCACACCTTAATTCTTATTTATCTCGGAAGTAATTTTAATGACATCAGCTGCTTGACTACCTACGTGCGAAATCAAAATATAAAAGTCGAATCATAAGTAGGAAATGCTAGAAAAAGCTTTGGAACACATTATTATTGCGAAATTATATTAAAGAAGTTTAGGAACACCCTTAGTATATAGACAAATGCAATTCGTATGACGTATCCGATAAGGATAAAAATAGCTTTTGGTCAAGGTTCACATGAACTTGTACAAGAAACCTACGGTTAGGACTAGGAGTAATTAAATTGCAAACAATAATAAATCAAAACAAAACATGACACAACACTCACTTGGCATGTTATGTTATAATCATTGTAACAAAAAACGTAAACATAACTTAACATGGTAAATAACTTGACGTAACTCGTAAATCAGGCGTCAGACGTAAATGTCAGAGTTCTATTAAATAACATGTAGCTTGTGTGTATAATAAGAAATAATAATAAAGAGCGGTTGAAATTGAATAGAATCTCAATTGGCTTGTCTAACATAACAATGAGAACGACTAAACAATTTAATCAAGTATATTTGCAGAATTAGATTTAAGGCAGATTGTTTGTTAAATAATAACGTAGCAAATGCAGTCATCAATAAAAATAAAGATGTAGATCGGAGGGGCAATTCTCGTATATTAAGAGTGCAGTCGCGAACTGTCATAAACGCCTCTAACTTCCCTACATTTTGACTATACTCGGAATTTTAATTCGATTCCAGATTTGACAATTTCAGTGTTGCAACGTTATGACAAGTACTAAATAGTGACGTTGCGAAATTATTCGATACGGAAATGGAATATTTCCGGATCGATTCCTCTCATTTATAGTAGTATATTTAAACAACTACTACTTTAATAGAAACTAAGTAGGTATATCAGGAAATTAAATATTTCTGAACGGATAATTTAGGTTATGAGTTCTCTTTTATTATAAGTTTTGTTTTTAACCGCTCAAGCACCGGTGTGCGCCGAATTAATCGCGAATTTAATGTTTATTTACCAATTACATAAGACGGTTAAGCTCTTACACACCAAGTGTAGTGTGTAAGAGCTTAATATAAAAAACAAAAATATTAACTTTTTATTAAATAAAGCAGCGGTTACTAATTAATAAATAACTATTATGAATAATTATGTATTTATTTAAATAAAAATCAATAATTTAGTCTTTAATTGGCACACCAATATTATGATTAGGTACATAAACATAAATCGCGATTATTTATCGATTTTTGTGTTCATCACTACACTATTATATGTGGTATCATTATTTTACAAAATGACAGTAGCTAATGTCAAATGTGGAATCGAATTATAATTCCGAGTATAGTTCTTGACATTAATTGCGACAATATTGCGACTTGAATTTTAACGCTTCTTAACCGACTTCTAAAAAAGGAGGAGGTTCTCAATTCGGATGTTTGTATTTTTTGAGTATGAGAATTGGTTTTCTGGAATAATCGAAATGTAATTGCTGCGAGTACAAGAATACTTAATATTCTTTTAGATTCAATTAGATAGGACCATCAAGAAAATTAACCAAATTCTAAAATAATGGGTTAATCGCCAGTCCAAGACAATATCATAGGCTTGCTTAGGTTTGACATACCCACAAATCGAATCCAAAATTCATTTAATCCCAATAAATGTCGAAACGCCACTTAATCATTTCAAAGACAGGACACAAAAAAATCAACGATACTGTTACACAAGAGGGTGCGAGGGCGTACTGTAGGTGTCACCATCTGGTGTACGGCCTTCGTACCGACCTACATAGACCCTACGGACTATAGGTCACCCAGAAGACGTGACGTCACTGAAGTTGATACTGAACCGGAATGTCGGGCTGATAAGTATGCAAATGATCTGCGTAGTGTTGGAGGAAGAATGCTGATAGTGTCCATGAAGTTAGTTTGGATATGTGGACGATTTGCGAATGAAGAAGGAGGAGATAAGGAAATATTTAGTGCACACAATACGTCTATAGGAATGCAAACTTCTAATCACCAAGGAACTCTATCTAATGGGTGAACTGTTGGCATAGGTAAGTTTTGTATAGCCACATTGCCATGACCTAATAAGCAAAATAACGGTGCCAACCTTCATTTCCGAATAGGCATCAAAATAACCCAGGTTATGAAAAGAAACAAAGCATGACGAATTTAACGATACAGTACATAACAATGAAAATAACCATCTAAAACATGAAACACAATGACGTGTTGTTAAATTAATTGCCAAAGGCAACGTAAAAACCACAGCAAATGAAATAGACCGGATATCAACAATCAAAATCGTTATAACTGACGGATGCCACAGCAAAAAGGAAAATAAGTTATAACTTCTTATTATAGATGGCGTTGTCAACCTAAATAGAAATCAATTTATAAGTAAGTTGTCAATCTGTTCGTATTCCATTGTCAAATTCTTTAGAACGGAATTCACGATTTCGGACTTAAAATTGAAACAAAAAATAACTGTCTGCGATAGTGCAAGGTCAGTTCGTGAAGTTTGGAGAAATCGATATTTTTTCTTTTTATCATTATGTACATGTGGATGTCACATTTTATTTTAACAGTTTCCTCTACATTTTTTTGTATTGTTTGATAGAGATACAGTTCATCTCTAACATTATTACTCTGAGCAAAACTACTTTTCACATACACGAACTCTCTCCGCGAAAGCCTTTCTGCGTTTATGGGCAACAAAACTAGATGGCGCTAGCGGCACAAAGTGGCAAAGACCTTGAACAAACAAGGACAATGTCAAATCCAAGTGACGTCATCACAATACTGCGATGTTTACTTAGGAGGCTTTTGTTACCTAGTGCTCCGGATAATAATACCTGAAAGCATGAGTTCAGGATAATTTTAGCATTCCTGTATGTAGCAATTTCCTCTTTTTTGATAAAATCATGAAGGTCATTATTATTGACCTGAGTTTCCTTACATCATTCCAATAATAAATGCAAATAAATTTTAAGCAAGCGAATTAACGAAAATAAGCCGTTCTAGACACAGACAGATTCCTTAGAACACATAAAGAACTAGGTTCAGTTTTTATGTAATATAGTCGCAAAAATTTGAGTCACCTTTGAGGCTAGAACTAAAAAAGGTGTAACTACACGCGTGGCTACTAGCCGGTCGTCGACCCCCGACCCGCGTAACTGTACGTGCTCTTGAGCATACAGCGAGCCAGCTTCAGAATGGGTACTTCGGATTTTGCAGTTCCGGCTTTCTGGCTATTGCTGAAGAGTTATAGCTAAATGCTTATAGTTAGTGTACGTTTAATGGGAACTGGTATAGGAATAGTGCTGGCTGGAAACGTTATTGGAACTCTAGATGGCAACGTTTTGAATTTAGAGCTTAGGGTGTTGGGTTTGAATTTAGAACGATTGCTGATTGGTTGGGTAGGGACTTTCTTTATTTAAAGTTTGGCCGTTTACATAAAGCTTGAACTGACATCACACATGCAATTATTTTTTTTTTGATTTTTTTTGTTAACCAAGCTAACTAAAATCATGTTTGCATTCTAATCACGGTAACGGATTTTTGTAAACAAATTATCTTCTAAAATGACGTTATCGATGATATCATTAAAAAAACTTTAAACAAGAAATAGCTGTATGTAAAATATTAATAAAGTAAGATTTATCAGCCATTCATTAATTCGTGAAGAATATTCAAGCCTTTAACCTTAATAAGAAGACATCAATTCAATATTTGGCAGCAAAGCGAACAGCGAAATAAAATACGCGACTTACAATACAATGAATAATGACCTTTCAACCGAAACAATTTAATACAAACTTTAACAGAAATTGACTCATCACAGGCCAATGAAATCTGATCGCATCTGAATATTACACAATATGACAAAGATATAAAATCGCAACAAACCCAGAGAGAGAAAACAGGATGAACTGGATTTTCACTAAATAACAGACACTAGATGGTAACTGGCTGTTGACAATGACAAGAAAAAAAAGAGAGAAGAGGTCTTAAATGTTTCCCCAGAAATTTTTTGATGATACGTCTAGAAGAGTGGTTATGGTTAATCGTATCAATGTCGCAGCCAATCAGCTTAATCAGCCGTTGAATTGGTGGCCTAGCCTTTTCATTTAAATGCGCCGATTATTTAGCGAACTAAGTGACACCTTTTGTTCATTAAATATTTCGTTAAATGACTTGCCCATGTCTCTCGTGTCGATGATTACACGGCGCAGTTCAATGAAAAGGCTAGGCTTTTAATGAAACGGCTGATTTAGCTAGTTGTCTTCGACATCAATACTATATTTTTGGACATTTCGACAATCGCATTTGGCCCATACCAAATCTTAATATCCAGAATATAGACACCAGATTCACAAAATAACTCTCTAACATAGAAGCATGAGGAGTTTAACCTTTAAAGCAAATCCTGACGTAAACAGTAAACATAGCTAATTGATTGGACAAGTAGCACATACACGTGCTATTTCATGTAAGTCTACAATGTCGTAAATACTACGGTGATGATGTAACCAAGGAATAGAAAACTAATAATAGTGTATAATTAGAATCTTGGGACCACTTCAATCTTTCAACTTTATTCTTTGGCTAAGACTAAATGGTGAAAGCATCTTCGAGCAAGCATTCAAAATCAGTGTAGCATATACAGTTCTCGTCAAATAACTTTGCCCCTCTGAAGTTAGCCATTTGCAAAAATCGCGCAGGTGCAGTCACGTAGACGGGAGCAAGCGGGACGCAAGCATGCATCGAACGTAAACGAGCGACTGAGACATAAAATTAATCCCCGCCCCCCCCCCCATGTCTCTTGCGCATGCGCAGTTGCAGTTTGTTCGTAATTTTGACTACTACGCAGACACTTCTTCTTCAGAGGGGCAAAGTTATTTGACGAGAACTGTACATATTCTTCTTTCATCCATCCCTCATCATCTGCCTAGCCTTTTTCCCAACTATATGGGGGTCGGTTACCAGTCAAACCGGATTCATCTGAATACCAGTATTTAACGTGGAGCGGCTGCCTACCAGACCTCCACAACCCATTAACTGGGTAACAAGGTACTTCTTGGCAAGACTGGTGTCAGATTTTTGGGCTTCTGACAATCCGTAACGACTGCCTAAGATCTCCAAATGACAGCCGGGACCAAGGGCTTCTTATTCTTCCATCCTTATTAGCCATCTTTTAATGTTCACTTCTTTTCTAGCTATCCCCAGATCCTAAGTAAATCTATTATTGGGTCTACCTCACTCCTAAACGTCATTCTTATTCATACTTTTAACCCTTGTCATGTCACATGCTCCTTATTCGTCTGCATTAAAATTTTAACAAGTTTTTTTACATGGCTCAATGACTCTTAAAGTAGGAGAAAATCAAAGAAACAATTCATGGACTGTTTGAAAGATGTGTATTATGCGTAACAGTCTAACATGTCCTTCTTCACTTTCTAGTGAAGGTGGACATGTTGCGAAAACCCCAAATAAGTTGGGATAAGAGCAAATATTAACAAGATATTTATCCACTATAGCAACATTACACACATTTTCAATTCATTGCCACATTAGTATGGTAATAAAATAATATATTCAATATACAACACACAATGTAAAGTAAACGGCTTGTATGAATAAACAGATCTGTTATTATTTACAATGACATCACCGTATAAGGAGCGAGAGGCTGCGTGTATAGGGTGATTCATTTTCGTGTATTTGGAAAAATAATGGATTTATTGAGTAAGGATGATGCTGAATGTGTTGGTATTGGAGGATGTGAATCATAAATTAATCTGCTGGTTAGATTACTGTTTCTATGCGTAAGTAAGTAAATAAAAATATTTTAATATTAATTTAATTCCATCTAGAAAACTGAACATATTGAAATTTATGATGACAGTGACATTCTTCTATTTTTTTTTAAAAAGAACGTAACCCCCCACCTTAGGAATTTCTCCTGTATCGTGGGTGCGTTTACAAACATATAAACTCACATACACAAGTAGTCAGACCCGGAAAAACTATATGTAGGTCATACAAACATTTGTTACGTGCGGGATTCGAACCCGCGACACGAGAAGTCAATCGCTCGACCACTGCGCCAACCGCGTCGACTGGACAAGTCGTTTCGACATTCCATCAATAAATATCCAACGCAAAAAATACTTTGAACTAGAATTATACATGTAGCAGCTAATAATAAGTCTGTAAGATAAATAATAAATATGATATCTTTAAAACAAAACAAATACATCCAAAAGACACACATGGCTCAAAAGGACCGCCTATATTCCGCATTCAGCGCTCACTAACCAAATTAATTACATACCGCGCAAAATTCGACCACGACTCAGTACCATCAATCATGCATCCTTTCAAAAAGAGAACGACACAAAAAAAGAAGGCAAAAAAGAAGAAAAAAAATCGTACTTGGAACACCCGGTATAAAAGCGCCGCTCCATACAAGGGTAGCGAGTAAGTGTGCCAGCTACTACCCACATGACTGTACATAAGATGCTCCTCATTACTGTATTATTTATGAATATTGGACAGCAAATCACTTTCGCTTTTGACTGTACCGACGAAGGATTTTTCTCAATGACGTTGGGGTGTAATTAAAAGTGTATTTTCGGAATCTGGAATACTGGTAGCGTACGTTTAGAAAGTCATAACCAATATTGATAGTGTTGTCGTTCAGTTGATTGTCAAGTCCTGAGGCTATCCGATTTTACTAGATGCAAATGTCTGACTTGAACAACCCCAATTTTAGATATCCCAAATTCAGGTTGCTCGAGTACCTCGGACGCTCAGCAGGAAACAAGCTATTCTCGTCTAGCTGGAGCAGACATGACATAAATCTGAAGAGAAAACGGCTACTACTGTAGGAGGCATCAATTCCGCAACAAAAAATCAACGTAGCAGAATCTACATCGCAACAATGAGACTCGCAGCGCCATCTATCTCGACAGCAGCGAACTTACAACGAAATCCTAAATCGCGATATCAAAGTTTATCGTGCGATTATAACAGATACAACAGTACGAATATCAACTATCGGGCAGTTGCCCAACGGACGCAACAACCGCCCGGTCGGAGGATCCTCCCTTTTCAATGGAGGTGTGCGGGACTTTACTCTCTGTTCCGCTACCTCCAAACTACCACAAGTCTTTAAATATCACAAAATAACATATCAAAGACGATAATGACTATCATTGAACGATCTCGATGCCCCATCGCACTCCTTGCCTTGTAAGGCAAAAACTCCGATCGTCGAAGTACGAATGATCTCATAACTTATAATTTTACTGCAAACACATCGACTAATGTCTATGTTGACCAAGTAATAATAGGTAAGGCAAAAAATTGTAGAGGTGAGATCAGAGGACTAAATATGAGGTCTAATTCGCCAGTGATTTGCATGTCACAGGCTGTTATTTTGTATGCAAAATTACTTATTATTAAAGTTAACATTGGTCACCTTGATTTTAAATACTTAATGCTTCTGTTTCCTGAAAGTATCTTTGGTCTGCATTTAAATCTCGTGCATGTGTGAAGTGATTTGAATAAATGTTGTTGTTTCCGCCAACTAATCATAACAATTATAGTAAAAAATGGACAACAGTTTTACTGAACATAGACTTGATAATCCGACACAAAGGGAAGATTTTCAAACACTAACATCAGTAGTACAAGAGAAAGTAGGTTTACCAATAAACGAAACATAATAACTGTTTAGAAATGATTATTGTGATTTTAAAGCACACTGTAAATGGAATGCGGACCAAAGGACTGAATGAATGCCTGTTCCCAATACAACAATTCATTCTACATATCATAAAGGACTATAATCCATCCGCAGATTCATATCTGCAAACGCAAAGCAGCTTACAAACAATAATAATATACGTAGCGAAAGTGAAGCAGTGATTATTCGGACGCTCTCAAACAATACTGTTGCATCACCGCTGACTCACAGTCACACTATAGTGAACAGTACCGGGTTTACTTGTCAACAATAACAATTGAAAGTAGAAATAGTAAGGATTGTTGTAACAAAGGAGGATAGAACCTACTTGAAGTGTACTACAGTATTTGAAGTTATTATTTATTTATTTATTTATTAATGATCAAAAAGGTACATTTTAGGCTTTATAACATACATAATGTCCAACAAAACTATTACACATAGTTTGTCTGTTGGATCAAAATTATTACTATTTACTTAGGATTATATAATGTTATGTATGTATAGTACTTATCACTAAGATTTTATAAACCAGGTTTATTAGCAGTATAATCTATTAGTAGCCAGATGTATTAAGTACGTAAGCATGAATATCGTAGATTAAATATTAGTTTAGATATTAAGAGTATATAGCTTATGTAAAATAGTAGTTCAGGATATGCAAAATAATGTAAAGTTATGGCAGTGTACTTAGTAGGTATTTTTTTAGATTTATCTTAAATTTATTTTTCTTTTTTTCGTCTCTGATTTCGTCTGGTAAGCTGTTGAGTATGTAAGGGATACGCTTTTGTAATGTTCGGTCTCCATAGACATTATTTACTCTCGGTACTACATATTTACCAGACGACATCGCTCGGGTGTTATATATGT
The DNA here is from genome assembly GCA_947386135.1 of Melanchra persicariae. Taxonomy (NCBI): domain Eukaryota; kingdom Metazoa; phylum Arthropoda; class Insecta; order Lepidoptera; family Noctuidae; genus Melanchra; species Melanchra persicariae. Next base: position 14,317,360 of record OX376645.1, on the reverse strand, counting down.
TACTTACATTTATTAATAATGAATTATGCTCATAATTACCATGGTTATTAGTTGCAAGTAAGTACTTATGTTTTATACTAACCGGTAATACTTTACAAATTTTATATAGTTTATAATAATCTTTTTTATATTTATGATTAGTTTTTTTATCTACTATTAGTTTTAGGAACCTAACTTGTATATTTTCTAATTTTTCCATGTAAGATTTGAATGTAAGGCCATAGCAATCAAGAGCATAATCGATTATAGATTCCACCATACATGAGTATAACATTTTTAGGGTACTAGTAGGAACCCGATAACTTAGGTGGTAAAATTTACTTAGTATAGTTTTAAGCTTATTGCACAAGAAATCTATATGTTCTTTCCATGAGAAATGCTCGTCGACTTTAACTCCTAAATAAGTTACACAATTAGCTCTCTGGATTGGTTTACAACTACAATTGACACGGCTACCATGAATGCAATCAAAAGTATGAGTGTATAGTGGTTGAGGATCTTCCTTTAGTGGTAAGTGTGGTGAATGAATAATGATGTATTGTGTTTTTTCCGTATTTAATACTATGCCGTTATCGTGAGACCATTTAACTACGGCGTCCACATCATGCTGCACCAGCCGACACGTTTCAGCGAGGTCCGTGCCGGCTCGCAAAGCGCAGAGGTCGTCCGCAAACATATGCGCCGAACAATGCTGAAGCACATTACACAGACTATTTACATGCATTAAGTAGCATACGGGACCACTTCCTGAGCCCTGCGGTACCCCGCATCGGACCATTTTTTCATCGCTCAACGTGTCGCCTATCTTGACCCGGTAAGAGCGTGATGTGAGGTAGTCTCTGAACCATTCCTTCAGGGGCTTCTCCACACCACATTCTTCTAAAGATGTTATTAAGGTGTTTATTTCTAAAGTGTCAAAGGCTTTTTTGTAATCGAAAAATATTGCGACTATAAACTTCTTATCATTTAAATAGGTGTTAATCTCGTTGGTAAAATTAGACAGTAATGTATTAGTACTCTTTGTTTTTTGAAAACCGTGTTGTGATTTATTTATTATGTTATGTGTGCGTAAATAGGTACCAAGTTGGTTTATTATGCATTTTTCTATAACTTTGTCAATGCTGGATAAAATTGCTATCGGTCTATAATTAGAGTATATCTTGCGATTGCCTTTTTTATATATAGGACGTATTATTGCTTCTTTCAATTTTTCGGGAAATTGATGTTTTTCTACTGACAAATTAATTAACTTCGCTATAACAGGACTAATTTCGTTAGCTATTATTTTTAAATCTGACATACGTATAAGGTCGCTTCCAGGCGATTTGTTAGCGTCCATGTTTTTGATAACTTTCGCAACGTAATTATGAGTCACTGGTTGCCACCTCATATTTATGTCAGGTTTTTGTACGTAATTGTGTCTACTTAACAATTTGTCGTCGCATATATGTTTAATTTGTTGGATTTCCTCATCAAAAGTAGTCGCAAACCCATCCGCTATATCTTTCTTGTTTCCCTGCACGTGCATATTCGATAATATCACAGAATCTAACGATTGCTTACTGTTTCCTAACAATATATTTATTCTCTCCCATATCTTTTTAATGTTTTTATTACAGATAATAATACTTTGTCTATCATATTCATTGCTACATTTAGTTATAGTTTTAAAACATTTGTTTCTATATTTAGTGTATTCTAATCTTTTTATCATATTCTTTGAATCATTGCACCAAACCTTGAAAAGTCTATCTCTCTCCTTTATTAAACCTTTTAAATAATTCGTAACCCAACTTTTATTTCTAGAGCTTACACTAACGCTAACAGTTTTATAGCAATCATTGTAGATATCAATGAACAGCTGCTTAAGCGAGTTATACAATTCTATTGGACACTCAATAGATAACAATGCTTTAAAGTCAGTACTCAATAAACGATCACGAACCAGCCGATTATCAAGAACACGGCGGTAACTCCCGGTAGGCATATATCTCCCGCTCCGATCATCAGCTGACCGCCCGCGTCCGCGCGATGCGCTGTTGCCAGCTCGTACGCTATTTTGTGTAGTGTGGTTCCACTGCACTGCGGCAGACACTAGGAAGTGATCCGATATTTTTTGCCGTATTACCGCGGAATTTATTTTTGCAGAAGGTGCCCTAATATATATATGGTCTAGGCATGATTCAACAACATTTCCTTTCATGATTTCTTTACGTGTTATTTTATTTATGCATTTAATTAATCCAAATTCAGCTAATAAAGTTTCATATTCCATTACCCGGCAATCTTGACTTTTTAATAAATTTATATTTATATCTCCACATATAATTAAGTTACTCTTTATTGGTAAATTTTCTAATATTTTACGTAATTCTTCGAGAAATTGTCTAGTTTTATCTTGTTTGTCAATTTTTGGTGGTCGGTAAATGCATAGCAAATAAATCGGATCACCCTCGCTGTCGAGCGCAATGGAAACACACTCTGCCGATTTCATATTATGTATACATTCCGTATCATTCAATCGTGCCTTCAAAGTTTCGCGCGTGTAAACTAGTACGCCGCCCCCGGTTCGCCCCGTTCTTGTAACACTATGGATAATAAATCCTTTAATCTTATAGAAATTTACCATAGAAAAATTAATGTTTGGTTCTGTAACTATAATTATGTCGATATACTTTAAATTATCATGTAAGGTGACAGTTAGTTCGTGAAAGTTCTTCTTTAAAGATCTAATATTTAAGTGTAAAATACAAAGGTCATTTTCATATTTTATAGATGATATCCACGTTTTTAAATTTTCTATTTCGGATGTTGTAATTGAATTATCACTAATTATATCAATATTGTCCAGGATATTGAATTTTGATACAGTTTTAAACACTTACTACGTGAGTATTATGAATATACATGTAAGAAATGAGGACATTAATCATTTATGGTCATCATCTTTGATTGATCGATTTAATTGACGATTGATCGACATTCGATCTTCATCGTTGATTGCATGAAGACAGTGATAGACAGGCTTGAATGTTTAGAGGTCTGTAAGCTTCGGGTAAAAGACTGGTGAATCTTACAATGAGTATAGGTACAAGTGACTGATGCCAGAAACCAAAGAGAATTGTAGCATAGCAGAATTGCGAAATTGGATTGGAAGCGAAGGGCCCAGAAATCAACAAACCAGATAAGTATAAATCAATTATTAAGTTAACTGGAAATTGGTACCTATTTAGAATTGCTTCATTCATTCATTCATCAACTACAGGAGGTAATTGTTATTAAACGAAACATTGCACTCCATAAATGTGTCTCTCCAGGATATGGTAACGGTATTTACAACACAAGATATCTCAGGGTGTGGTCAAAATATGTACAGGCCAATAAAATCATAAAGCTGCATTGATGCATTTCCGATTTCCTTCACCAAATCGTGACATCCTGATCGTGTGAAGAAGACAACAACACAGGATGTGCATTACATAATACGAGTGAAAGAGAAAGCGATCAATCAGCTTTTGATGCAACACGACATGAAGATTCTTTATGTAACATGACATTTTAGAAGTTCAAAAGCTTTCTGATATAAGGATTGATTGGGTTGAGCTTTGAGTTAAAAATAACACTCTTATATGATATAATTGGGATTATTTCATTCATACAAAGAAGTTCTTTGTATGAATGCTGAATACTATTTTTAAATCAAAGAAAAGAAGAGTTGCTATGATTTGTCGATTACGTGACGACCTTTCAGTTTCTTTCAACGTGGTTTAACTTGAATTTAATTTCTTATGAGGATCTTTGCTGATTACACGAGTTTAAACTGCATAGAAATTCCTGTGTCCATGTTTTAAGCAATTAATATTGATCAGCTCGATTTAGCCCTTTAGAGCATGTCGAAAAGGTACTAACTGTATCTCTGATAGACTATCTCTATGTCTTGAGGTCATCGGTCAAGTTAAGCTATGCAGTTCCTGTCCATATTTATAAATCAGTTCGTATACACACATGTGGACTATACCACATATACGTAGACAAAGTTCATTGATATCGAAGGCCTAATGAGCTAAGGATTAATCCCTAAGCAGGGAAGCCTTGTCGCTACATGCCAGGGTTCTTGGGACATCGCCTGAAACCTTTCTACGAGCTATTTCTATTCAAATCTATACTTTGTGGGAAGGACACTGGGTTTATATTTTAATGGCTACGTGATTTGTTTGAAAATTGGTGTATTGTTGTAAGCAGCAAGTCGTTACTCGTGGTTACAAATTTTATGAATCTATGTAATATTACTACAAGCCACGTATACCTAACTGGTTTTTCAAATTGTACAAAGGTACGCAGACGCTCTATTGAAAAGCACATCCTCTAAAACGCAAGTAACTATTAACCGCAATATAGCTATTATAGTGGTTATAAATGCGGTTTCTATGGGTCAAAGAGAATACTCGTAGAAGGCATGCATAAAATCCTTCCATTTTAGTAATGTGGCCATTAATTTAACTTAGAAGCTGCAGTTTTGATCATTTCTCATTTAGTCTGATGAACTGTCAGTCAGTTTAGCAATCATTGGAATTTACATCCCAGAACATCATGAGTTACCTACCTATGTCTCAAGTCGTATAATTCAAAATCATCACAGTAAAGACCCTCTTCTGAGTTTTGCAGCATGAGAGCTGTAACAAAGAGACAATCTATACGCAATAACGACTGTTGAATCTAAAATGTTTTTGATAGAATACGTTGCATTTCGGTAGCATACGTTTTCGCTGAGAGAATTTCTATCTGTCTGGGCCCTCAGGACTTTGCTGGTATCAATTCTACCTATTCCATCTGGCATATACCACGAATTCAGCGTGCGAAAATCACAAGAAACATTACCAAAGATACTCCACTGCCTATAAACTTAAGTGTCCTAAATGCTTGCACGATGACATCACTTACATGTACTCCATTATTTGGACGCAAACGTGCTAAAATCGATTCATTTGAATTTGAAAGACGCCGATATCGACGTTTATAGCTGTGACATCAACGGATCTGGTTTGTATGAGAGTCAGTGATCAGAGGGACATCCTTTTCAATCCTTTGTGCAAAGAGCTGATCCGATGCAAGGATATGAAGACTAAGTGCATTTTTAATAAGAGAAAACTAATGTGTTACCATTCGTGACGTACGTAATGAAACCTGTTCCCAGCATATTTCTGATATAACCTAAGGACTAAAGGAGGCAATTGAAAGACGAAGAAGGACGGAAAGAAAGAAAGGACGATCTTCAGAATATTTTTCAAAGTGCAACAATGCCAAGTTATCACTATGCCTGGCATTAAGCATACTGAGGGAAGCATATTAACACTAGTTGTTGGTAAAGACCTATTTTTCAACGTATATATAAATGCTTTCTTTTCTCTTCTACATTAGTATGGCCTCTCTTCCTCACATGATGACTAACCAAGTGTATAAATTTAGCATTCAGAGCATTTTTGAATAGTACGTTAATGTGATATCATCTATTTCGAGGAATTTCATCTACTTTATCCTTGTTTGTTGCCATAGCGGATACTACTGGGGTTTTTATTGGTGTCGCGATTTCTACGGTCACATCACCATTCATCACCGGTCTATTTACTCTCGATTTGGTATCATCATTCTATTAACAGTCATCAATTACGTCATCAATCTCATGCTCTTATCGCAATATATTTTGGATCGGTGCAACATGGCTTCTTCTCTTACTTATTGGCTAGGCCTAGAGTTTCCTCGAGTGCTCCTAACCATTTCTTGATCGTTTCATCTTTCTCTTATTAAATGTAGGGGATTTCCAGTGACGTATTGAAAGGTTCCAGTAGCTTTCAAACCAGGTCTAAATAAATATGGTGGTGGTACTTTTCTAGATGAATCCTTCCGAAATTAACAATAACATGATTTAGGATAGAATACTTATAAACAAATCGACAATAAGACATCCTTTACTCATAAATGCAGATTATAGCATTTCTAAAAATAACAACATCTTATTTCATAATTCGTGAACGCGTTCTCTTAGAAGTTTAGATAATTACAATGTGCATAAAAATAAGAGCTAAACGTTAATTGTCTGAAATATGAGACTTCCGTAATGATGTCTCTTTATTAAAGTTTTATAATGTTTAGTTAAATTAAAATGTCATAAACGAGAGTCTCGTTCCAGTTATGTCAATAATTTAGCAGAATACAAGGAGGCGGAGGAACCACACAACAGATTTTTTCCAACGGGCAGAAGGGCCCGGATAAAATGACATAGGTATCTAATTGGGTAGATGACTAAAAAAATCTAATTAGTCCGTCAGATAGATTTCCAAAAAATATTAGACACGTATTTTTTCTTTTTTCACGTTAACAAATAATGAAAACGATACAGAGTGTTGAAAACTCGTGTGACGTCACTTGTAAGTACATTTTTTACGTACACTTGACGTCACAACCCCCCACTTCTGATCTTTGATGCGTTTTTTCTTCGTCTTTTTATATTGATTCGATAAAACAAAAAATACAAGTCCAATATTTTTCGATAGGTAATCTAACTGACGGACTAAATAGAATCATATATTTTTGACCAGGAATCACCCATATTGATAACCTTAAGGTATTGAATCGACATCCAATACCGAAATATCGCGTGGTCAATCCGAAATTTTACAATCCCAGTCTCATTAAATGCCAGAAGACAACGTGGCAAACCAAGGTGAAGATGGAGGGACGAGCTCGACTCCTACTGAGAAGTCTGGCCAGAACTTGCCAAGAACTGAGTTGTGTGTGGAAAAGGGAGAGGCCTTTGCCCAGCTGTGGGACACAATAAGCTAGATAGAGAGATAAATAGAGGTTATCGTTTAGACAATAGACATTGTCAAGGATGTAGTGTAAGCAAAAAGTCTTAGTAAAATTTCACTCAGATGAATCACAGATAGCACGACTGAACTATTTCTAACAACAAAGGCATTATTACACTTCCTATAGACAATCATGATAAACATAATTCGCCACACAATAATCTTACAGAAATCAGTCATGACAATTGAATCTAATGTTATTCATAACATAATCCGATTGCGATTCAAATGCTAAGCAATGTTCTGGATTTGTGTAATCCTGCTATTGTGTTATTAGATATTATTATGTTATTTGATTGTAGTCACGAATTTGCAAAGGAGCATTCCCTTAACAAGATAGGTAGTTGCTCCATGTCAAATACTTGTGCTCGGCTGTATCCAGCTAGACTGGAAGTTTTTGACTGACTTTTTGAAGGAAATCATCAGTCATTTGATGATTTCCTTCAAAAAGTCAGTCAAAACCTAACCTAACCTAACACTGTCACTAACTCCCTTCTCTTTCATATCGCCCCTCACACAATCCATCCATCTTTTCTTTGGCCTCCCTCTTCCTCTCCCTCCATCCACATTTATATTCATAACCCTTTTAGTTACGTGCGTTTCATTCCTCCTCTTCACATGACCATACCAGGAAAGGGAGTGTCAGACTCTTACTGACTAAAACCCATCCGTGTTCCTCCAAATTTTTACGTTCCAGGGCCGCGGACTCTTTCGAACAAATTCCGCAAACCTGGCACGGCCCTAGCGGGCCCCATCTACTATGCTGACATCTATTTGAGGCGCGCGTGACACAACGCGCCGTTGACTCGGGCCTGAGCCTTATTGGATGGCGAGCCAGTCATTACTCGCCGTCCGCAGCCCTGCGCCTACGATGGCCGGGAATCGCCCTGCGACTCCCGACGCCCGGGGCGTTTTCTTTTGTTGTGGCGCCTGGGGCATGAGGTTTGACTCTCCCTTACACCGAGAGTGAAGGCTAATGGCACTACATTTTGTGTAATGAATGATATGAAAGAAAAGGGATTCAGTGATGCCATAACAGTTGACAGGACGGAATGGAAGAAACAAAACGTATTGCGCTGACCGCAAGTAATATAGAACCGGCCTGTTGGGAATTGTTCAAAACAGTATCCACGGCCCTGGAACCGCTTCACCCAGAGCTCGAACTCATTTGTTGATTTCCCATATAAAAAGTAACAAAGAGCAAGGGTAGGAAGGTGATGATTCTCTTAATTATACATAGATGGATTGAAAGATAGCGTAGCACGTTGTCTATACATTGGCTTTGGAAAGCCTTTGAATGTTAACATAATTAAAATGCATAAAGTCACTAATTAAATACCTTGAATTATTGGCTGAACAAGCACAAGATTGAGCTTCGAAGCTATCCTAATAGAAAACCAATGAATCCGATAAAACGGCATGCACACTAATTATCTAAACTTATTCATTGAAACGCTCGATAGAAATGTCGATCAATTAATGGTCGATTAGTCCCACAGATCTATTTGTAAAGATACGCTAAGACGTTACGACTTACGATGTTGTGGCAATCCTTGGCTTGAGAAAACATACAATCAACCACACACACTTTCACTACGAAAACCATCCTTGCCGCTACGAAAATAAAGGCGGTTTGGAAGTCAAAGTGTTACCAAGGACGAGTGGTTGAGTGTACTAAGCTGTTTGCTGCCAAGTCCGGTTCAGCAAGTGTGTCAAAAATGCTGACTTCTGGTCGGAAGCCAGTTTCAAGTGCAAGATTTGCTATCTAGGTTTTGCTGAAGAAGATTTTATTAGATCGTTTTTAAGATAAGAGCGGAGATAAGAGTTTGGCTCGTAAATTCATTATCAGAAAAGGTTTCATCTGGTTCATACTTCGATCGTAGTAATTTCAAACAACTAGTGTGTTGAAGTCTCGTTTTCCAACAACATCTCAAGCTGAAAATGAAGCTCCTATGCAGTAGAAAATAATGAATAACCTGAGAAATCTATTGTCTACCTAGTTTGGTCTCCAATCATATTCTATAATGTATCTTTAAAGACTCCTTAACGCGTGTCTATTAAAATATTCAGAGAGTAATTCCAATAAATCATCCTATGTGCCATCACCAGCATGACGCACACATATGCGTCATGGGTTAGTATATCACAACACTAGATCACTACAAAACCTATCCATAAAAGCGAGGCTCACTAATCGCTTGAATATTGATTTTTTTAATAAGTAACGAAGCTATACAGAGTCGAAGACGTAAATACTAGGTAGAAAAGCAACGTGGAGACGTTAACATGACGCTTTAAGACGTCACTGTACACGTCATTAAATATTTCTAGTTACTATTACTCATACAAACGTGATCGTTAAGCCGGAACTATGATTCCCAATTATTCTCTAATGTAACACGTAAAAGAACTTGAAATAGCTAACAACATTACAGTCAAAAGCTGACGTAACATAACTATTGCATGTAACATTAAACTCAAATTCGATTAAAAAAAATTTAGCCAAGTTCTAAAAAGTGAATCACTACTACAACCAACAGCTAGCATAAAAAAATAGAAAAAGTATCAAGTTCATATTTGAAAAAGTTCTAAATTCGAATCAGCCGTTGCAAGCGCCAAAAACACAAGCGCATCATATCGTAACTGTCAATGTCTATTTTGACAGTACGAAAAACAAAATGGCCACTGACCTGGAAGTGCAAGATGATGGTCCATATCAGTCCGAGGGTCAGCTTGGGGTTGCCGTCGACGATGTCCTCTGCCCGGATGTTGACGAGCTTGATCTTCTTGTAGCGAAGGAAGTCGAGGGCCATCTGGACGTTCTGCAGCATATGGAACCGCATACGGCCTCGTTCGCGCGGCTGAAAGGTTAGAAGATGCTTATGAGATATTTTGTTGGGAAAAGCTGTCAAAGTATGTTAAAAGGTTGTTCAGTTGAAAGTTTGACTCTGTGTTTTTTATTAATATTATTCGTTGTTTTTGCCACCTACGTCCCGCCCATATCTAGGCTAATAAACGTAAGATAACACTTTAAATTAAGTTATTTGAGACTTTAAACTGAAGTAAGTTTATCCGGCCAAAGTTAAAAGAAATTAACATTAGCCTCACCTCGAAAATAAACTTAAGTTTAGCCGGTTAACTTTAAGTTTATTTCTATACTTATCATTAGCCGTAACATATCTATGGGTTGTGGATGTGTTTTTAAAAATTTAACACCTTGAACTAAAACTCTTGACTAAAACCTCTCTATAAAACAAATTGGACATCGATGACTTCGTTTTAAAAACAACCCCATTCAACGCATTAATCACTCCCAATATTTCAAATACCGGGGGTATTTGAAATATTGGGAGTTAACCCATCGGAGTAGTATCGTTTACCTAGCCACACCTGCGATCGGCCTGATTAATTTCTATAGATCTAGATAACCCCTTCGGGTTACCGCTTCCCCTATCTGGGTTAATGGCGGATCGATGAGAAGTTGCAATGGGTTACCTACCAGATGATAAGGAAACTGATAGGATATCTTATAGAGAAATCTCAATTGGGGGAAGTAATAATGTGTTAGTAGGATGCTTTGAAATCGTAAGTATCAAAAAAACTAAAAAAAGAAAAGAAAAGTCTTTCAGACAACCTCTTATCAGTTTCTGAATTGACAACTTGAAGTTTAAAATGAGCCAAACCTTTCGTTAATGCAAAGTTTGTCACGTCTTACTAAAGTAGAGTTTCGCAAGTTATCAACTTCAAATTCTTATTCAGAATCCGGGGTTCAGTCAAGTCATTCGACATAAGCAGATTACGAAGGTTGAAAAATAAATCTATGTATTTTGTAATTTAAAGCCTCATGTACAAAAATAGTCAAATATTTCTTACAATTCGCATTTACCCAAAAAATCTACATACATCCACAAAAAAGATCATAAAAGTCTATGTTTACGGAAACTTTAATAATTGCTGTTAATAACTTCATTTCATACCGTAACGCACGAATCAGCGCTTAAGCACGCGAACATATCGTTACTCCAAATTAATTTCGTTACAAACTATCATGAAGGTATCATATGGTTCACACCCCTGTTTCAGCAATTTAGGTTAAATAAAACGGGTCGTTGAAAATAGGACGATGATAATCCATTTTTAGAGCATTAAAATCATGGAATGCGGAGTCGCTCGTTTGCAACGCGTAGACGCCATTTCTATCCATTACTTTCATTTTTTTAAGGATGGGGAATCATCAAATAACGGGGTGGAGCGGAAGGGAGTGTCAGACTCTTACTGACTAAAACCCCATCCTCCTAATGCCCTTTGCGTTACTGGGCTGCAGTGACTCTTGCCAACAAATTCCGCAACCGTGGCAGAACAATGTGCGCTTAGGATAAGTTTCAGAAGGCATCATAGCCATAGTCAGAATTGTCGCGAGCTGTCAATGTCTATGATTGAACACTAAGCCGATTGGCTTGGCTGAAATATTTTGACACTGCTGCCTCCAACAGTGGTCGGCAAGACCTCTTAGCGCTCGGTCATCAAAGTGATAATAATTTAACAAAAATGTTAGTAAACCTACTAAGCATTCTCAAAGGGACAGAAATAAACACTACTTAAATGAACACTAACTAATTCCCTTAATTAATTCTTGGGCAGTTAGTCAATTAAGCAATGACATGTAGGACCACCTGCATTGTTGGTTCAATTAAGAATTCCAAGAGAGAAATGGCTGACAGTGGCGAAAACATTGCTATATAAATGCCAGAAAACGTACGAAAAATTCGTCTGATTTATGAAAAGCCTTTGATATCATCATCAACAATTTGTTTTGTTTAGCCCAATTTTAAAGTCTCAATTTTTACGCCACAGACTTTTGAGGACGAATTTGATCAGCACTGACACTGGTGAACCTCCACACAAATTTCTTCAAATCTGTTTTATTCTTAACTAAGTAACTATTAACAAATTATACTTACAAGGTGTTCGCCAGAAAGCACCTCCAGCAGCGAGATGAGGTTGAGTCCATCGCGCAGGTCTTCGAATAGATCATTCACGTGACGGTTCACCTGGACAAACAAATAATATTAGATTTTTGAACTATTTATGGTCATCTTCATCTTTCGAGAAACTGTAGAATTGGGATGATACACAATTTTACGGTACATCTACGGGCACTGAGATCAGGTCACATTTATTTTGAGTCAAAATATTATTGTGTATCTGTTGAAGGTATGTTTTGTCGGTACAGGTAGGCAAATACACAAAGACTAGGATATTACAAAGACAAGCTTGAACGAGTTTACTGAAGCTTGGAACTCAATCTTTTCTGTAGAACTACTTTGATAGTAAAAAAATAATCACAGGTCATCGACAAATAATGCACTACAATGACATGAGTCCTACTAGATCGAATAACTGATGATATTAATGTTAATAAAAACAACAAAAGCAGCCAAACATTTATTAATGAAGCCTAAAAACAAACAACAACGAAAAAACCTAATAAAAAGATAAACATCAAACAATACGATAAAAAGTAACTAGAATGACTTAGAGCAAAAAAAATATTACTAAAGCAACAGAATCTACAAAAAAATCTGTGAACTCAAATAAGCTGCATGCCTAAATTGGACAGACGTTACGCTGTGCTACAAGAAAACTAAATCAATAAGGGGAAGGCAAAGTACGAATATTGAAACAACCCCATTTTTTAACCAAACATAACATTTGACAAAGATATTCTTGTATACGTACTACTTACTTCATTATTTAAGAAATCAATATTTTCCAAGCCTAGCTGGCTTCTGTCCAATACTGACCTAAATAAAGTCTAATCAAATATGAGAATACGTTAGAATATGTCTTGAAGCAGAGTATATCGCAGAATCGGTTAAGTTTTAATTCCATAATTGCTGGGAACTTCGATTTTAGATTAATTATCGTCGAGTACCTAATTAGGTTAAGCCAATAGGTCAAAAAATTTTGTTGCAGGAAACTCTCCTTCTTACGCAACGTTATTAAACTTCTTTTAAAACTAATAAAGGCTGTTTAAAGCCCAATAGCCTTTTATTCAATACATATTTTACTTGCCTTCCCCATATTAAAAGAAAAAGAAAGATAACAACAACAGAAAAACCAGAACAACATCAAGCCACAACAACTAACAACTTACTTGCTGTGGCGGACAACATGGTTGGTTGTTGATCACCTCGCAGACATGGAGACGTGTGTAGGTCTGTCCGAGCAGCGTTGGACAAAGTAACGATAACACCTGGATGAGAATATGTATGAACACCTACTAACACAAGGGACAACGTGACAAAATATGATGGTGTTATAAGTTCAAGTAAGGCTCATCGGCGAACGGAGTCCAGAATCAATGATGTGTTCGAAGAAGTAATTCATTTGGATTCATATTTAATAGTTATGGACAAAGAAAACTTTAGTGACTTCTCGCGTGATTGCTTGGTCAGCACAGGAAATTAGGTTATTACATTCAAATTATCATGCAGTAGGGTCAGATAATGATACGACTTGAAAACGAATTCTCACCTTGTTGATTTCGCTTTCAAGATTGTTTTATGAATTACCTACAATGTTCTGTTCATTCAAGAAATCCAGCTAAGAATAGTTTTAAGTTTTCATTAAAGCTACGATTGTATTACTGCCTCTATTTACAGGCAATGAAACTAGGACAGGATGTGGAGTTAAATACATTTTGTCACATTGTAACGCAGTTTACTGACTTGGATTTGTTTAGAAACATCAGAATAAAGTTGTAATCCTAAGCCATCTTTAGCTTACCTGTTTACTAACAAACAAATACTAAGTAACAATACAAAAACTGGCCAAATGCGAGTCGAACGCGCGTGCAAAGGGTTCCGAATTATTATTTTTTTAACATGTTACTTTAAAATCAAAGAATTCTTATAATCCTGTAATCTATAGGTAAAAACCAACTTACCTGCATTTTTTCAAAATTTTAGGCACAGTAGTAGTAAGGCGATAAGGGGGAGTGGTCAATTTGCATCTATTTTTTTTATAACTTCGGAATGCAATATTTTAACATTATAAAAAGATACTTTTGAGATGCTTACAATGAGCCCTTTCCTTTGATATGTCTCATATGTCACACGTCACAGTTTTACAAACCTTTTTTTAAATTTTCTAAATTGTTTCCGAAAAAATTATGCAATTTTAAAAGTTTATTTAATTTCGTTACGAGTCCGTGTTTGTGTGACAGAAGTTCATGTACCAAATTTCATCTGAATCGGTCCAGTAGATTCGTAGAAAATCGGCTGTTACAGACGGACAGACAGACAACAGAGTGATCCTATAACGGTTTTCCCATACAGAGGTCGGAACCCTAAACACAAATTGTTAAAAAAAAATTGCTGAAAAAAATAGCTCCTTATACGTGTCAATATGTGGAAACTAAAATCAAAACAAAAAAACTAAAACTGAGAAAACTGGCGAAGAGCATGCAAACTAAAAATATAAAAAATGATGGATCTAACGACATGATGATATTGCCGGTACTAGACTATCAACTCTTGAATCAACATTACAATTTGGTGTTTGCGTTAAGGTCTTTGATCAAACATATAATGACTTACAAATGACAAGAAATCTATTTATTAAGAACTTATTTTAGGCGAAGATGTCTGCAAATATTATCTTTATTGCCTCTGTGACCATATTGATATTATTTTCTAGAATATTTACTTTAACTATAACCGAAATATTTTAGACAGAAATAAACATTTAAAAGCTCGCCATTGCATATTTGGATGAATTTATCGTTAGCAAACACAGCTAAGCTAATTTATATAAAGTTTTTTATAGCCATGCAGAAGTGGATGAGTTCTTTGACACTACATTGTTAACATAACTGTTCAGAGTTGATAGACTAGACGACACAGTGTAAAGCTGTGTAAAATACTATTATAGACATACTGCCAAATTCCATAACGTGTTTCCTTCTAAAAATATAGATATACTTCAGTTTGTACAAGGAATGTAACATGGCAATGTGTCTGAAGGAGCCTTAGCAAAAACAGACGAACTAACGAATGCTGTGTATACTACAGACCTTGAGATATTTCCAGTGCTGCTCCATTCCCAAATGACAAGCGATGAAAAATCAAACATGTAGACTTTTATATTAGTGAAAATTTTAAGTTTGACAAAATAAGTTCGAGAAAAATTATTCTGCCAAGTGTAGAGTTGCTGTCACAATTTGCTCAGGATCATTAAAATTATAATGACTAATATTGTAATACAAGAATCGTAGTAAAAAATAACACGGTCAATACACCCGATGTATTACATCTATTGTATGAGGTTACACAATAAGAAAATGTTAAGGCATATTGATTGGGCGTTTCATTGTTTCTATTTATAATCGAATCTAAATTGATATCTTAAAAATAAAAAGACGTACTAGTCGATGTTGTATAGACTGGTAATTTATACTACTTGTTAACGCAATTATTATAGTAGTTGATGTTTTATTGGAATTTTGTGCTACTCTAGTGGTTATTCTTCAAATGATTTAAATTCTATATCCAATCCAATCATCTTCAGCTTCATCAATCTTCTCCTTGCTTAGCTCACTCAAAGCTACTTCAGAAGCTCTAATTATAACTAAACTCCTACTTAGCTGTTCTTCATTAGGACCATTAATAAATTAACATCGATCAAATTAATGACTACTTCCTTTTAGCTAACAGTCATGATTCAATCTTAGGCAGATGTATTAATTCTCGTTGCATCTTTGTAATAGCACTTAACAGGCATAAATTGAGTGCCTAGATTCCTATCTATCTCGGCATCGAATTACTAGATACACAATCTGTGCATGATTTAATTTGCAACACTCGTTAAGTTAGTAACTGTGTGATTGTCCTGACTAAATGCTAGATGAAGAACCGTCAATTGAATTTCCAACAGCTGCTTTAGATTTATATTTGATTTAGATAAGTGCTAATAAAAGGTGAAATTATCCTTACATTAGATTTTGATAACAAGCTTTAATAGCGCAATGAAACATCGTAACAATACTGATAGAATGATCAACACAAATGCCGACAGATATTTTTTATTGTTATGCAAAGATAATATCGATTTTCGTTAGATATAAGTTGATTAGATCTTAATTGGCTAGTTATTGACTATCAAGTAGGTACGTCTACTTCTATAATAGGTACTTTTCCATTAAAAAATGTCGTTTTCATTTGACTGGTATTTCATGGGTCTTTAATATGAGTTTTCCATCTGCTTCCGGCCTTGACTTGTTCAGAGAAGAATGGTAGAGAGATCCTCAGTTGTGATAAGCACAACTGAGGATCTCTCTACCATTCTTCTCTATAAAGTATTCTCTCACTATTCATTTACATCATCATTAGTATTAACGAACAGTTTGTAGCGGCATTTATACCGCCACAAAAATCAACGTAGCAGAATCAACGAATGAGACTCGCAGCGCCATCTATCTCGACAGATGCGAACTAACTTGACATAATCCTAAATCGTGATATCAGAGTTTACAGTGCGATTAGAGCATGTACAATTGCCCGAATATCAACTGTCGGGCAGTTGCCCACCAGACACAATTACCGTCTGGTCGGAGGATCCTCCCTTTTTAACAGAGGTATGTGGGACTTTACTCTCTGTTCCGCTACCCCCAAAAGTTTATTTCATGGGTCTTTAATATGAGTTTATTAAAGAGTGATTTCCATCTGCTTCCTGCCTTGAGAGATTTCCTCAGTTGTGCGTATCACAAATGAGGATCTCTCTACCATTCTTCTCTATAAAGTATCAACTATTCTCTCACTATTCATTTACATCATCATTTGTATTAACGATTACTTAATCTTAAATTAAATCCTCTCTCCACATCAGGTTAGAGTGGACCCACACCGTTTATTGGCTGACATAAAACAAATGTTCCTAAAAGGAATGCACTGCTCTGAGTCATTATCCATGATTAATTCTTCCATTTGCTTGTTACCATTTATGTTATGTATGATGTTCAAGATTGGAAGCTTTGCTTGATGATTAATAGCTTTCAATTAATCTTTGATATTAAGTGCATGTGGATGGATTGGAAGAGAAAGATGGATGCCATATGGTGTTGGGGTGTGTGGAATATGATTGTTTGGTTCAATTGATCCTGGGCGCAAATTGTTTGCATATGCAGCATTCCTGTGAATTGTTTGATTAATATCTGTTTTAGCACACCCGAGACCTCGTTTTGTCTCGATAGGATATAAGAGCGTGTAAATTTGTTCATTTACGTTCACATACTTGCTTTTATTAGTAAAAATCATTCGTGTTGTATGTTTGCCGATAACTATTCTCTATTACTACAAAGGTATATTTTCATGCAGAGAAGTTATGGGCATAAATCATAACGCTTGCTCAAGGTTGGTTGGCGATTTTTGCGAAGTCTAAAGACGCAAGTTTAATCAGTATTCTCGAGTAAGTTAATAATGACAATTGGATTACAGCCACTCAAGGAATTAAAGATAAAACCAAATCTAATTTCGGTGAACCTGAAAGTTAACCCCAAGACATTAAAAGATAAAAAAATGATGAAGATAACGACAAGCATCTTAATTACTGCAATTGACATGTAGTTAAGTATTTTTTTGCTTCAGAAATGTCTAATTACTTCGCAGTAAAAGTAAGTGGTGACACTAAACGTTTTATTTTTCTGCAGGAGCATTTCACCGTTCTACTATCTGATTTTTCTTTCTAAGATAATAATCACTTCATGATAATCTATTGGGTATAGATAACTTTGTTTCACATGTTGACTTTCAAGATTACCGTCTACTTACAAAGGTTATTGAACTTCAGTTTTTGTGAGTTTCACCGTGTTAGGATTCTTAATGCAGGGGCGTATGCATGATCATGTCCTTTTTAAGGAAAACATGCTCAAAGTGCAAGTACACCTGAATTATCCTTAATACCACATGAATTAGATTGTTTTGTTAAGATTCATATAATTGTCACGCTATCCATTTGTTCTACCTACACTCCTGATTATTAACATCTTTATTCACACTTAAAGTGAAATAAGCTGAATCATGGGAGAAAAATCAGACAAAAAATTTTCAGCATCTGTCAAAAGTTCTGTGAAGGTAGTCTTCTCATCAGATGATCAGATATTTAAGTGGGTAGCTATTGGCAATTTTTGTAGGCGTTCTCACAGGGATCTTACCTGATATGGTTTTAGGTCAAATATGAGTAGTCGGCGATCATAAATTTTAATTTTAACACCCACAAAACGAAAGATTATGTCACCGGCCGCCATTTCTGTGATTTCACGGTTTTTTTACGTGGGAGCTGACTGACCGTAGAAGGCTGAATTTTAAATATATATACAATTCAATTTATTGTTATGTCGTGAATGTTGGTAGTAAAAGTAATGGGTAATGCCTTTATTAGTGCTCAGTGTAAAATAAAAACTTGAATGTACACAAATATTTTCTGATATTTAATAATATAAAAGTTTCTTTTTATGAAAAGGATGTCACAAAAACTTTGTATCGGTCAGCGCACTGGATCTTTCGCCGTCTGCCCTACATCATCATCATTATCATTGAGACCAAATCCGTCCACTGCTGGTAAGCCTTTCCAAAGTATAGTCACACCGATGCCCTTATCCTTCCTATCCTATTATTTATGTCTTCTGCTTCTTCCGTTTATCTCTGTAGTTTGCCACTTCCTCCATTTGTAGCCATATCATTCTCGTCCATTATTTTTACAACGTTCTTTATGAAAGTTTCTGTAACAATTATTTCTTTGATCTTACATTTATCCTCATTCACATCCGTAACTTTCCTCCCGACTTTGTTAACCCAATGACAAGACACAACCACTTCATTCACACCTCAGGCATTAAAATTTTAACTAGGCACGTCTCAATAAAATTCATTATGCGTTCAGATCTTCTCCTTATCTTGCACTATCAGTGACTAAAGTCTTATTCACCAGGTCAGCCGGCCAGTTGCAACATAGCGGCTTGATGAGTCATAGATAACATGGCTTTGTTATGGGGAACTATGGACTCAACGTTCTATACTCTGTGGTATGCCAAACATCAAAACATTCTAGTTGTTATGAGTGACAAAGGTCTATTGTAAGGAGCTATATAGGTCTTGGGTAGTTGTTGAAGTTTTAAAATTTTATTCTAGTATTAGTACTCGTAGATAATATTATGTACTTATAAGGGATATTTTTACGGAACCCTTATAGGATTACTCGGTTGTCTGTCTGTAAGTCCGTCTGTCACAACCGATTTCATCCGAATCTACAAGACCAATTCAGTTGAAATTAGGTGCACATATAATCTTCTGTGACCCACCACACCACACCACACGGATGTGTATCGAAATTAAATAAATTTAGAAAATGGCGCCACTATTTGGGGAGCAAATTGAAAAACTTGATAAAAGTTTTTGTACCGTGTGGTATTTCAAATGACAAAAATGAGATTCGTACGGAACCATTTGCATGCAAGTCCAACTCGCACTTGGAAGGTTTACGGACTCAAAAAAGGATGTTCTCAATTCGAACGAGTGGGCCCTAGAAAATGACATTCTGTCACAAATGACGATTGTTTAGCTAGAAGACCAAAATCTATGACATCGAACTTTCAATGGACTTTTGACAATTTTTATCGGTGATAAAATGACCACCGGAAAAATATTTGGAATAATCACAATCGAATCCGATCATAGTCTAAAAAAAGGATTTGACATGATGGTCGAAGAAAAACTTCTTTTTTACCAGTTTTCATTTTTTAATGCAACGCATATTGAACTAACTAATATTTGTACTAATATTTGTTCTTCTATAAATTCATACTTCTGTGTTTGTGATTTATGTACGTATTCCAACCAGTTGGTATGTTACTGTCTTTTAAAATAACCGTATCACTCTTTCAGAAACTTGACCCAAACGTCCCAAACTTTTCAAACAAGGAGCCGTTCACATCGAAAATAATCATTACATCAATGTATAAAGTTTTTTGTACCACTTTCACACAAGATCTGACTGTGAGTCACTCTTCACTTGGTACAGTACAACCTCTTTGTTCAGAATGCTATCATCGGCTAAAATTGCTGATGGTATCTTGAAGTCAGATAAATAAACAAGACCATGTTGGGTAGAATTAATTACGTATGGATAATAAACGTGAATTTCAACGGATGTGTTGAAATGCGGATGACGAAACCGGTAGCGGGGGGCAGGGAATTGGAAGGATAACTTTATTTGATGCACACGATGTGGTCTGAGATCAAAGTTAGATCCACACTGTCGTGAAAAATATCAAGGAGCAAATGACTTCCCAGGGGGGGAAGAAAAGAGCTTGAGGTTGTACTGGGAGTTCAGAAGTTACAAGGATAGTGACAAAACTGGTGCAATATGACAAAGTGACAAGGTAACACCATTTGATTGAAAATAAAAGTCACGGTAGTGGTGATATAATAAATGTTTTATGGAGGACATAGCAAGAATTACCAGGAGTTCTCACTAATCAGGAGGTTGGACCTTTTCATTTAGCTATTTTGAAAGCTCGAACCAATGTTCCTGTGGTAGAAACTGAAAGGGTTTTATAACTAAATGCAAAAATGAATCGAGTCGTCCTTAGACATTACCAATATGTACTAACTAATCTCAACACGTACGTATCCACGTAATAGTCTTGTTCTATGGGTCAGGTCTGGCATTTGCGCATTGCCTTAAATGGTTTGTGCAAATGTCCAGCGTGCCCCTTCACTTGAGCAAAGTCACCGGATTAGGCGCCGAACACACTCGCAATTGTGAAATTGTCGTGTATATGATTATGTGAATGGAATGTCGTGTGGAAGATGCTCTATTGCTCATCTATTTTGAATATCTGAAGCCTACACTTAAAAGATTGAAGGCAGATTTTGGAGCACAAAAATAATTTCTATAGCGATTTTAATTCTTCTCTAACTCTATGAATCTATGTTTCCTTAGGAAAAGGTAACCAAATCAGTGTAGTCCCTGACTCTTGTGCTAAGTGATAAACCTGTGTTACAGGAGGATCTACCTCAATAGTTAAATCAACCAATAGTCCAAAATGGTTTTATCGATCAATTGAATGTTATTAACTTGTAGTTTTTAAGTAAAAGTTATTTATTTGACCATTGGTCAAACTAACAATTGATCGAAGGATCGGGGTAAGAATCAATAACACGTGTGCGGAGAAGTGGGCGGCAGCTAATATTGCATACGAAGCAATACTAGCTGCATACCGCAGCGTGACGGCATCCTATGATAACTGTAAGCTCATCTAATACCCTATTAACCTTATGACACCTTCAACCTTCAAACTTTCATTCCGACAAGAGAAAAGTTAAGGCTGTCTTCTGACTCATCCCAACCCACAAAATCATTTCCCCTTACCAGCTCTTTGAAGTTATCGCCAAAAGCACCACAAATATGTTTGGTCAATAAATAAAGCCCTACTAATAACATCCTGTTCGCTTACACACGGCCAAACGGACAGACATACAAAGGAAAGCATTATTTGATCTGTTGGTCCTTTGTTCAGCGCAGGTTAACGACTGATGGGATTATGTTGGAGGTAAAATTTTGCATGTTTATTTTGCAAAACAAGATCTTGCATCAATTAGATTTGTTTTGCGTATTTTAGTGAGATTGTAAAGGTTTTGTATATCTAGTCCTAGTGCATTGACTTATTCGTGGATGGGTGACCAATTAACCATCCATTAGAAATCGAGCCTTCTCTGTGCCTCGGAAAGCACGTTAGCTGTTGGTTCTGGCTATCATTTGTAGATCAGTCGTTACAGGTAGTTAGAAGCCATGAAATCTGACAAGTCTTCCCAAAGGGCATCGTCTTAACCAGTTACTGAGTTGTGGAGATCAGATAGACAGTTAATCTATGTAAAATACTGGGACACAACTGCATCCTGTTGACAGGAAGCCGACACCAACAAGGTTGGAAATAGGCTAGGCAGAACGGGAGTCAAGCCAATTCCAAACTGTCTTTTAACACAGGACATCACTTTCACCAACCACGACTGCAAGTCCAAAGAAGCAGTAGACACCGCTGCATTATTAAAAGTGCAAGCTGCAAATGATTGACATCTAACGCGTGGACAGGATGCAGAAGCCAGAGAAACCTGGCCATGATGCAACATAGAAGAGTCCTATGTCTAGCTATGGACTGCATATCCTGTGTTGATTGATAGATGATGAAAATGAGCAAGCATATCACGTATCCATTAACGCATGCGATTATACTAAACATGTGATCCGATCACGGATATGACTTTAATGAAAATGTATGAAACGCTAATGTTGTGTTTGTCACGGGGGATACGTATCTGAAAGACACGTGGAATGGTGGCAATCAATGGGTTAATGTTTTTCAAAATACGGGGAACGCCGAACTATTAGATGTGCCTTATGTGTGTTCTAAATGGTTGGATAGTTGTGCCTCAATCTTTTCTCCTGCTTGATTTTCTGCAGCCAGGTGACGAGGTTTGTCTTGGTCATCGTAGTACTTAGCCAGTCCCGGATACAGTAGAATACCAGCATTCTACATGACACGACTTCCTATAATCTGAACTGAATCATCTACTGGGTGATACGATACCTTTTGGTAAATCTGTTAGGGTTAAAAGTTTTCTTCTTATAAGACGTTTTCAGAATCGTCAGCCAGTCAGTTGGCAGTGTGTGTGTGTACTGTGTTTCATGTGTGGTATAAATGTTCCTTTGCGAATTGCCACCATGTACAGTAGATCTTTGACAGTCGTTAAGGATAGCCAGAAACCAGAAAATATGACAACAGTCTTGCAAAGGGGTACCGTATTTCCCAGTATTTTTTCTTCTTGATAGGCACACGTTTGACCATTATCTCACCTGATAGTAAGCGATGATGTGGCCGACGATGGAGTACACTTGCACTAGTTACTGGTCAGATGGTCAGTCATTCCATGTAAAATGCTCAGCGGCATCCAGTTTAGGCAGATCATACAGCCATTTTTTTTATGTTAGAAAGTTATCAAAATGATTCCTTTCGCTCTGGGTGAAGCCGGAGGGAGTGTCAGACTTACTGACTAAAACGTGCCGTGCTCCTCCTAGTACCCTTTGCGTTACAGGGCCGCGGCTCTTTCGAACAAAATCCGCAAACTACGCTCTGGCCCTAACGGGCCCCGTCTACTATGCTAACATCTCTTTAAGGCGCGCATGGAACACAACTCACCGATACACACACCTTAACATCAGAACACGTCAACAGAAGTAAGTCAAGTGCGCGACAAGTACGGCACACATCATTATGCAGTCGAGAACGTTTATACGCGTCTCACGACCGGCCAATGAATATTGACGTCTGTCCTCCGCCAAAGTGACAATTTATAGCACACGTTGGACTTACTAAGTGAATATGGCGCTATAGTAATATAGAAGAGAATTACAGTAATGCCGAGGGTTTTAGCCAGACTGAGGCAAATTCTGTAAGGGACACGAAGGGGAACTTCACGGAACCAACATCGTCGGTCGTCTGGTGGCGAGATGGGCAGTCGACATTGTTGCCATCTCGGGTAGAACCTGGATTAGGCGGGATCGTGGGGATTAGCACTAGAAAGATAGGCCTATGCTCAGCAGTCGGCGAAGTTGGGTCGGGAATGATTATGACATATCTTCGCAGATAGATAGGAATCGTCATAGGTTTTGCTCTGTGCAGGATTCACCTGTCCTTATAACCTCTTTAGGAATGACTTTTGAAAAAAGATTCATACTGAAGCATGGGTTAAGGCCGTCGATTTCGGAGGAAACCCGTGGTAATGCTCATGAGTCATGATGACATAATATAACATTTTGTTTATAACGTGTAAATCCTAAGTTTACTGCCAAATACTTGGAGGCGTCAAATCGATCACTTCACTTGCGTGTAAGTGATTCGTAGCGTGTTACAAAAGAATGGCGCACGTGACGCTTGTTCGTAAAAACATTCGTCACAAACATTGTAGAACAACCAGTGTCTAACGAAAAAGTTCTTTAAATAATAATATAGAATCTCTCATTTCAGTGTACCTCTTAGAAAGGCCTTCACTCTACAAAATTGGTCCAAACTTAGGTCAAACCTTAGGTCCCCTTAGACCTTAGGTCATCTGCACTTATTTCTAAAACTGTCTTTCGATTGGTTTGTTTGACTAATTCATTGCCGAAATCGAAATGTACTAAATCTACACTAATATTATAAAGAGGAAAGATTTGTTTGTTTGTTTGTTTGTTTGTTTGAAATGAATAGGCTCCAAAACTACTGGACAGATTTGAAAAATTTTTTCACCAGTAGAATCCTACATTATCGATGATGGACATAGGCTATAGAATATTTTCAAAAAAGTTAGGGATCCGTATGAAAACTTCGATAATCTGACCCAAGGTGTGAGAAAAAATCCTTATATCGCGTACGCTGCGGAATCTATTGACAATAGAGCAAAGTGATGTACTACAGTTTTATGGAGGTCATCAATATCTACAAAAAAGTCCGCGATACCATATGTCTAACTATTATGGATAAGTCACCATGACCGCTTTTTGTTAATATTAGTCAAGCAAATCCCATGGTGAAATAAAAAATGGTGATTTTAGTACCATGATATTAATCCTTATCCATTTAAATGGTTTGATAATTAAGGTTGATTATGTCCGTGTAAACTACACTTTAAATTATTTAAATCGGACCTTTCGTTCAAAAGTTACGACGGTAATAAACATGCTCGGAGTAAGAAAAATGTCGCGGCTTGAGCGAACTGGGGAGAATCGTATCAATGCTTGGTCCGATGAAGTTGAAACACCACGGCATTTCAATGTTTTCGATAAAACAATAAGAATAACAAATGTTTGGATTTTTCGAAAATCAACTAGGTACATACATAATAAGGGGTGAAGCAGGGGTGAATAAATTTTTAGGGGAGGAAATTATAGCTTGCTTCAATTTACGTCGGAATTCTATGAACAAACTAAAAGTGGGATAATTGAAACAGATCATGTACCTAACAATTTTTGCATAATCAACCCCTGACGGGCTGCATGGGGTGAACAGTTGCGCTGAACCAACAATGAGAATCGTTGTGCTTAATTTTCTAAAACTAACCTTTATAAGGGGATATGTATAGGGGGCGTTGCAGTTTGTGGAGTACCTACTATCCCCACGCGGACGAAGTCGCGGGCGAAGTGCTATTGATTTATAAAAGGCGTAAAACGTTGTCGGATACTATTAAAAATTAATTGGTCAAGCCTAATTATTATAACTAATTTGCAGATTTTCAATCACGAAACTTAGTTTTTGTACTCAACAATAAGCAAATTGTGACAGTTAGTAGGAAAAAGTAAAAGAAAACAAAACAAACAGTGTGTTTACCTTTTTGAGATGTTTGTTGACCCATTTTGTGAACGTCTTCTTTTGTATCGCGTCACGCTCATCTGTAAAAATAAAAATAAAAAATATTATTGCATGTAAAAAAAACATTACTTCATTAGTCGGGTAAAAAGTAAGTCGAAAATCATAAAATTGTTTGTTTTACATTTTTATCCCAGACAATTCTGTGGTAAAAAATCTTTTATGGCAGTACAATGTCTGATTGACAATAATATGGCATTTTACACATTGAAAGCTCACTAAAGAGCCTGTCACCCTTTTTTCAACTCAAAACAAATCCATTATTTTTATGAGAAGAGTGTGAAACAATCGAGATCAATGACTCCCAATAAATAAATTCCGACTAAAAAAATCTACCAATGTCTAAACATTGGCTGTATAAAAATTCCATCATCACCATTTAAAAATTGCACAGAAATTCTATCAATATAACACGGCCGAATTAAACAGCTGTCCGGTCAACGAACTTGGGCTGGATAGATAACATTCTTATTTGGTCTAATAATACGTGAACTATTTTGGCGCGCGATGCTAGTTGCCAAATTATTTCTGGATCGGAAGTACAACGTATGGGAACTGTCTACACTTTTTACAATGATTGGTTATTGGATACGCGTTTTTTAGTCTGCAGTTTTTATTTCTGCCATTGTTAAAGAAATGTTATTAGATTCAATCTTTTATGAGGAAAAAGATTTGGTATGATATCGAGCCAAACATTTTTTGAGAGTAAGATAAACTAATGTCATTGACCAGGGTTTTCAAAGAAGTTCGACAAAACACAATAATTTGAAAAATAATAAGAATTTAGTACCTACAGAAAACACTAAACTAGTTCAATTTCATTTAATTAATAAAGACTACAACGAATTATGTTTTAGAATCTAGCCCAACATTAAACCTAGATATAAAACAGGAAATTATCTAAACATACCAGGAGCGAATGAGACGGAAGAGCTTCGCGATATCTTAATTAAGCGTGGCGATGGTTCATTAAAATGTTTAGCGTACCAGGCTGGCAGGCTTACCAAGTACGGTCGCGGAATTGAGCTACGACTATGTGGAGTGTAGATTAGAAAGATTGATTGCAGATATTAATCTGAATGTGTTTTGAAGGAGCTAATATTATGCGATATGTAGTATAATGTAGAATGCTTGATGAAAATATAACGATTAATTTGGATGACGTTGGGGATTTAATTAGGGACGGAGAGGAATTATGATGTTTAGATATGCAGCAAGACATTGTTTAACTTGACAGTTTGACTGTTTTCAACATAGAAGAAACGATAATTATACGAAGAAGAAAATATAACAACCGATTTTAGCAAACTGTTATTGGGTTTATTCGAACTATGACACAGGTCTTTAGCGACTGGCAGTAGTCGGAAACCGGACAAAATAGTACCTACATTATCCGAATAGGGTACTAATTATATATTATAGGTACTATTAATAAAAAATAAACATCATGGAAAAAATCTACACCAATAAATCGTCACCAACGACTGTCCAAGATCTACAAATGACAGCCGGGACCAACACAACTCAAAGTGCTGTCCAAGCCACTTGGTATGACATGGATGGTCACCCATCCACAGACCGACCTAAGCAAGCGTTGCTTAACCTTGTAGATCGATCCGTTTGGCTATTATTAGCTCAAATTCCGTTCTACAATAAACATAGTATCGAATGTAGAAGGTTTAAAAAGCAAGTTCAGTGCCATAACCATCAATATTTTATACTCCGGCGCTAACCATGCTTATTCGATGACATGGAAGCAAATCAATTACTGTACCTATGTTACTTCCAATACAACGCACACCTAATGATGTAGTACACACCCTTGACAAGTAATGGTATGTTTTTATTGAAGTGCTAAGTAAAGATGGTGTTATTTTTATTATTGCCTCTTGGAACTGGTTTTTTGGCCGTTTTTGGTACTTTGTCCTCAAAAATCAAGACGGTTTCAGTGATAAATTGTGCGAAAATTGATGACTAACTGTAAATGTTTGGAAAATACAATATTTGGATAGCGATTTGTTTAATCCATTTTATCAAGCGATTTATTCTGATTTCTGACGCCGCTGTTAGAACTAGGCGCTTATGAAATAACAAGAGCAGTAGAATCAATCATTTTTCTGCTGGTATCCTAATTTACATATTTTGAGGTTGGATTCGTTATCAAAACAATAACTCACGAGTAGTTGCATCAACTAAGTTTGTTTGACTAAATTATGTTAACTTAGTAAAAAATAAATAGCCCAAACTACGCCCAGAAGTTGTTGTTGTTGGTTTAATATAACCAAGAATAAGAAAAAGATAAAGTAAAAATGCTCCTTGTCTGCACAAAGATTGACCAGGGGAACAGATTTCAAAAGAGTTCTCACACTTAAGCTCAAGAGCTCGTGTGTCGGCGACAGTCGGCGTCGAGTGCTGCCTCTGTTGGCAGTTTTGCGAATGTAACTGACAGAGTTATCGAATGAGAGCGCGATTGTGATATGATGAGTGATGCCAAACTGGCGCCAGCGCCCGTATGCCCTGTACCTACCCTGTCTTCTCAGCGATGATAAAGAAAGCACAAAAAAATGATTATTTAACAAAACAATAACGCGAGGTCAAAAAGGCTTCCAAAATCAACTAAAACACGATAAAAAGGCAGTAATATAATAATATATTGTCAACGATTTCTAATCAATCAGTGAATTGACAAAAAGAATCGCGGTACACTAAACTATAACTGCTTCTGAATCTGTCAAATCACCAGAAACATAATAAAAAATTGAATGATAAGCCGCAAACAACAAAACTAAGAAACCAGGATCAAAGAGAATTCATCTCACACTTCGTCACAACGTCCGCGTTAACCTTGACAGTCGGTCCAGTCAAGTGGATAATCCCAGATAAAGTAAACTTGACGTCCGGCGATCGATGTCCAGTTATCCACTGTCAGACGTTAAATACCTAGATTAAGAGGCGGCAGACATCTTCGCATTCCTTCGAAATGCGGGAAAAACAAAGTACTATAGAACAAAATATGTATCCTACTAGACAACAGGATGAGATAGACAAAATTAGGCGAGTTCTCGTACTCAAAAATAGTTCGCGATTATTATCATCTAGTCGACAATCAATTGGCATTGATTGTCGCCTATTTGTCAAATTTTTGAGGAATTATCTAGAGCTGTTTTTGACAGTTTGCAACTAAGATGTGAATATCGACATTTCGCTTCGACATTTCAAATGGTTTCGACTGTTTTTACCCCACTTTCGCAATGAATAGATTAAGACGATGATTTCAAGAAGTGAAGGTTTACTAATCATCAAAAGATTTTAACTTCCACATAAGTTTCGCAAGAAACAGAAGACCTCAATACTGCCTTTTAAGACCTTACAGATGACACTACTAACCTTGTATACGAATGTATTGGGGTTCAAATTACAATAGGACACAAGAGCGTTGCTGGCTCATTGCCTGCACTGACTAACGACCCATTTCCCTCGTCCACTCCTACACTATGCATTAGATAAGCTACTGATGCACTCACACTTATTATTGTTACATCTGCTCTTGCATACGCTTAAGAATTCATCGTGGAACTAGCTCTAGCCAGCCCGGTTTTGTCTACGAGGTTTCCAGAAACAGGAATTTAGATTTCCCCATAAAACTTTAACATCAGTTACATACACTTTGAAGGGGTAGATTTCTGTTTTGTTTTTTTGTGAATTTTTATTCATAGGTACATATTTAAGTAAGATTATACTAATTTTAAATTCTGGAATGCGTTTCCGAAATCTATTACTATATAATCCAGAAAACGTGAACTGTGAAAGTTTTAATTCCTTTTAATTTAAAACTATTGCCCTTAGTTTTTGCAAGGTACATAGAACCCGATTGACAGACAACGTCTCTTTATGAAAAAGTGCACAACACACATTCTACATGGAATAACTGCTTTAGGACGCCAGCCAACGACACACCCAGCCAATGAAACTGCGTCCTCAAAGAATTTACACCCCAACAAACCAGAAAACGTTCAATTACACAAACGTTAGCTCTGATTTACGGCCAATAAAGGCCAGCGTCCATTCACGAGAAAATACACCATTGTCCAGTATTGCACCAATATACGCAAGTGCATCGCTCTTGCACCAATCGTGTTGATTGAATTGAACATGCTTCACGACTACGCATTAGCTTCGGGCATTCACACGGTGTGTTGGACAAGTTACGTCATCTGAATATTGTACCAATCTACACTGAAAGTTTATTCACATTCATATCATTGTCACTTAAATTTAACAGAAAACAAAACAAGTGTTATTGATAGAAGGAAAATATATGTAGCACACGAGGCATTGTAGTTTCGCTTACATCATAGACGCATCGAGCATTGTGTGATCTAGGTTGCTAGGTTGGAATTCAGTAGAGCATTATTATGTAGATACCGAGAACCTTCACGATATACCAAACAAACGATGGATGGATTGAGTGAAAGATGATGGGGCATGAAAGGAGATGATTATTTAGATGGCGGTGAAAAGAGACTACTTAAAACTCCAGGAACATCTGCCACCCGGGCGTGAATTGTAGGCCTATATAGAAAGCACTAAATCGGTTACGAAATCAGGTTGGCACCAGCAAGCACTAACTGGCGAGTTCGGTTTTTATTGACCCGTCGGATACCCAATTGGAGTACGGTGCCCCTGTTCAGGACATAAGCCACACGTTGGATTGGAATGCCCCAAATGCCCATACTTGTAGATCTGCACTTTGGGGGAGGTATGAATGCCACCAATTTTGCAATCAACGTAGCCACCAACTGAGCAGAAACAATCTAAGGACCACCAATCGACTCGAAAAGTAGAAGAGGAGAGATAGACGAAGACATGCATAGCCGGCACCATCTGCAGGAAACCTTCACAGATATCTAGCAGTACTGCACGGTGCACCTGTTCCACTGCACGTGAGCTCAGTGTAACAATCAGTAATTGCATCAACGGTTATCATTCCACCTGATATGTTGATAAACATTACCACGTCATTCATTATGTTTTGCAAAGATAAAAGTATAAAGCGCTTTCTTCTTATAGGTAGGGTTTTCTTCTAAGAAATTTCATGATAATCTTAATAAGAGTTTAGAGAGGGCTATAAAAAGATGAATGCAGACTGATGGATGAGACAGAAAAATAAGAAAGAAAAAAACGTACTAAAATCAAATAAATTAGAAAAACCCCAAAAAAAATAAAAATCAAATTCTGTTTTTTCGAATTGAGACAAAACAGACTACTACAAAAGCTACTTTTACTTTTGTTTCGAAAGATAAACTTGCGCAAGTTTCGGTAGTGGGAAGTACTCACAAAAAAGATAATAATCAAGCTTATCAGCAACCAGATTACCAACACAAGTACCAGGGTAACATGAAAACTAGGACGTCAAGTTGCGCAAACTGACAGGTGGCAGTGGGTAGTCCTTATACAAAGTCTTATCAGTGGGCGGACAATTACTTACGTCGAAAACTCTCTATCGCCTTGAGAAATGCAAATTGTGTACTGCATTGACCTAGTTGCTAATCTCGACAGACGTAGCTTAAGTTATAATAATGTTACTTATTGGATTGAGTCTTGAAAGGAAAAATAAACAGTTGATATCTCGCTCATTGATGCTAGCAAGCGTACTATCAGTTTATTGAATGAACAAGCGACACTATTACGGCTCGATAGTGTTTATTTAGAATTTAGTCCTGAATCTGACATTGTAAAATGCTTTCCTGAATGTAACACTGCATCTCAAGGAAAATTTATTCTATTTTGGAGTAAATTTTCCAAATGCAGAAGATAAATAACACAGGAGAGGGCTAAAATAAAATAGGAGCAAAAGTTCAGCTGGCAGGATCGATATCCTCTAAATAATTGGCCCATTCTTATGAAGATCCGTCGGCCGAATGCGGTCCTCACATTCCACACACTGAACTCCTAGTGACTAGTCTACAACGAATGATGCACTGACAACCTTTTTGGACAAAAGGAAAATAAGGCTCCAACGAAACAAAATAATGCGTATTTGTGCGGCCTTTCTTTCCATTTCTACATAGAAAACTGTCTAAGAACGTTCATAACTTACAATTTGTAAAACATCTAAGTAAACAACTTTCATGCAAGTTGCAACATTGTAACGGCTATAAATAAAAGCTTAATAAATTGTGTCTACGATGCCCAGCTCCGCGACTTGACTAATAGTCTACCTGAAGTTTATCAGATCGAGCATACTTTGTAAGAGCTCCTGAACTATAAATATCTTTGTAAGTATGTAACATTGCATTATGTACATGGATTTTTGTAAACAACTATTTTTAATGTTATTGTTTGTAATGGCATTGTTGTGTAATGCTGCATAAGCAAAGATTTGTGTGTGAAAGGGAGAGGGAGGCAGTTGCTCTGCATGGCACTTAAAAGCTAGATGGATAAATGTATGAGAACACGTAAAAAAATATAATCGGATTGAATGAAAAATATATGACTAGAAAGGAAGTGAACACTGACCTAACGGCTAATAGAGATGTAATAATGAAGAATGCATACTTCTCTAATTCAAAAAATATTTAAGTGGGTCCTAAAGGCAGGAATAGGGATCAAACGCATTTGTCAAGAATGCGTGATTTAGTTCAAGATGTTTCAATAGAATTTAGATTGATAGTTTTACTTCATAAAAGACGAAGCATTCTTTCTCTATATGGAAATAATCAGCATTCAGGTTATTAATGTAGGTGTAAAATGTGTCTATGCTTCCATAGTTTCGGTAATTACGCCACATTACCATTTGTTATTTCCACTGGAATTTGAAATAGAAGGGAATCCACTAAAATCTCCTTTAATGGCAGCTGCCCACACATCTCACAAGCCATAAAAATCTACCGACGAACGAATGGTTTTTGGTATTTATGTGGCAAACCATGAAAGAGGTAGACAGATTTAATCATAAAGCGAAAAATGTTAAAGAAAAGTTCAAAGTGAGTAGAAGTAAAGGAATTTCAGAGAGGATTGAAAGCTAAACAGCGGATGAAGCGGATAACGATGCACATTTCCAACTTATTGAACCTAAAAACTAAATTCAATCAAGTGTTTCATTGAATTTAGTTATAAGGCGAGCGCGAAAGAGAGAAAAAAATGGGAATTCCTTTCGGTGACCAATTATATTCACAGACAGGAATTCCCCAGCATTTACCACAAGTATTTAGAACAAATAGGCATTAAATTTTGTATAGTTATTAAGTGTCGCCGAACACAAGATCGGCTTTTGACGATTGAGTATAATAACAAGTAAAATGCCTTCCAGAACTTTGACTAAAGTCGTGCATGAGTTCCAATTATTCAAGCAAGCGCAACAGCCCAGTCTTTCAGCACACGTCATCATTCTCATAAAGAATGACAAAGGAATAAGAAGTAGAAAGAAGCAACTATTTAATAAAAACCTTAACAAGGGCGTTGAAAAGGTATAGGGTCGATGATGTCACCAAAGCCGTGAAAATACCTTGATGAGAGCACAGAACCAAGAAGTAGGTATGGCAGAACAGAAAGGAGGCATATATCCAGAAGTGGGTGAAATGATAATGATAAATGACATCTAAAGAATTGCCAACATCGTTAGGGTATTTGACTGGAGTTTTTGTAGTAATTATATAAACAGAGACAGTGCTAATTGGGTGTGACGTCACTCACTTGCATCGCCGTTGTGAATTTGCGCCATCCAGTCCAAACGACATTTTGCATGACAAGGATAGAAGAATAACTTCAAAAACTTGTAACTCCTCTATTTTGCTATCAATTTCATTTATATTTTCACAAATCGTACAATTTTAGTGATAGCTTTTGGATACGTATTCATTCATCTCGATTTTTGATAGTTGTTCAAATACACTATTTCTACTGCCTAATTTCTAGACGCAGACCGACAGATTCAGGGTAAGATACGCCATTTTATAAGCGTTATATCAATGGCAGCTAATTGCTAGTAATTAACCAATTCGTTCCAATGTCTCCGGGTCAATACAATCAGTTTTGAGGCCGGTATGAGGCCAGACCCAGATGGTTAGATTGCATCGATCATAATTGTTGCGTTTAATTGCATGATGATATGAATATTTTTAAAGACGAGGCAAATGGTACCGTCATTTTTAGATCCATCAGAAGCCCGTAAGTCTGACAACCAGTCTTCTAAGGGGTTCCGTATAACCTAGAACCTTGTGCAGGTCAAATGGGCAATCGTTCCATGTTAAATATTAGTAATCCGCTGGACAACATGTGTGGTGGTGAAAAGGCTAGGCCGATCATGATGAAAAATAATTATTTTGGCAGAATGTGAACGTGAATGAAAGAATGTGAATGTGACTCTACTTTTCTTTATTTCATTCAACACCAGCAATTTTTGGTTGGTGAGAAAAAGAAAAATACAGTCAACATCAAAAATAACTGTCAGTATTTTTCATCTTTAAAACTGAACATATCTTAACATTATCTCATGAATGACTGTGCGGCTATTTTCCAATGTAAATACAATCATTGGCTAATCCATTGAAGGGAAGCCACCGCCGCCACCGTTTGTAGGCGAGGGTCACGCAAACATTACCTAAGCCAGGTTATCATGTACATACGACAGCTTGCATTAGGTAAGGTTATTACATTCCATACCTAACGTATGTGTTACTTTACCATACATGAAGATATGTGTGAAGTACTATGTACCTATGTTTATTCTATGAATAATATGTCGACTGCCGATTTTTTTTTACTGATGGGACTCATCAAATGAACGCTTCCGCTCTGGATGAAGCGGGAGGGAGTGTCAGACTCTTAACTGACTAAAACCCATGCGTGCTATTCCTAGTGCCCTTTGCGTTCCAGGGCCGCGGTGACTCTTTCGAACAAAATCCGCAACCCTGGCAGGCTCTGGCCCTAACGGGCCCCGTCTACTATACTATGGCGCCGTCGACCCGCGCCTTCGGTATGTTGACTGCTACCAAGAAGGATTACCTATGTACAGTTGTCAGTTACTACAGTAGGCACAACTATTTGTTTTTGATATTTCAGAGTTGGTCCCATAGTAAAAGTTGTTTATAATCATACTACCTACTTAGATATAGAGTACTTTCACCAAGGGAAAGGTTGTTGGTGTTTTACAAATAACCTTGTATATTAATTTGAATTCTTAACTAAGTACTTTTTGATTTATTATATGTGATACATATAATAATAAAGTACTTAGATCTGGGGCTCTAGACAAGTGACATTCTGTCAGCGGTAGCGTGGCGAAGGCGATTCAATACGTCAAAAATGTATGGGATTGACAGATGCTATCGAAATGTCACGTGATCTAATTCCTACATTGTGGCATTTCGACAGTCGCATTCGCTAATTGAATGGCACATTGTCTAGGGCCTCTGATCATCTTAGCTGTGATCATTGTATTTGATCGTGGAGCGCTATATAATGAAGTAATGACTGTGTACAAGCGGTCTTAGGATTTATCGACCAAAGGACATTGCTCTGCTTTGGTCGGTCTCGACATAGTTACCGATCGCCTACCGACTGAGTACGGTCGATAACTCCTAAAGCCGCCCGTACACTGTCAATCTTGAACGCGATCCACAGATCAGATCATTGATTTTGATCGTGGATCCGACTGCGGTCCCAGGTTGGCCGCTGTCAAAATAATCTGGCCAAATGGGGCATTCTTCACCCATCCCAAACGCAGTGCCAGTGTGGAGCCCCTTCACAGGACATGCATCACCTTCTTAATTGCCCCTCGTGCACAACCACCTGCACCATCCAAGATTTGAACGAAGCCAATGATAGAGCTGTACAAGTTGCTCAATACCTACTGGTCAGACAAAATTTGAAATGAGTCAATCGACACGAAAGAAGAAGAAGAATCGTGGTTCGCGTTTAAGTTTGACTGTGTACGGGCGGCCTTCGGACTTAACGACTGAATTCGGTCGTTATACGATCGTTAAATAAGTCGAGACTTCCCGCCCACCAGACCTTCTAGAAGTGTTACGCAATTATCGACTGATCTAGTTAAGTAATTAATTGAATTTGAGGATTAAACAATTAAAGTATGTAGGTTTTCTAATTCTTGCGTTTTAAAGATGTTAACTTTAAGAAGCTTAGCCGCTTAGAACGCTGAAGGAATGTGGGTTCCAATTGACGGTTAATTTTTCCACAAAATTCTCGGGCACCGAGTTTCTGAAAAGTAAATTGTCGCGCCAATGCGATAAATTGTCGAGGGTGCGGTTAACTGATGTGATTGGTTGAATGAATCATCAGCAGCCAATCGCCACACTTGTTTAGCGTTTAATATCTGATTGTTCGATTATTTAATTGTAGACACCGGGCTTTTGGCGTTGGTTGATATATTTTTGAGTTTTGGTTCAGTAAGATTCTGACACTCCCAGTCATTTGATGAGTTCCCAATCTTAAAACAAAAGCTGTGGGTGTCACGACGTAAATGCGTATTTAAAATGTCCATTTTTGCACTAGTTGAACCTCTAATAACTTTATTCCTTAATTATTTGGGAAGTGGAAGTGAGTGTCTTACAATGGACAAATTCCAACAATTAAATACAAAATATTGATTGACAAAAAATATCAGTACGGACATCATGTACCGATATCAGATATAACCGTTATCTATAGATTACGTTATCTAATCGCCATGTGTACTAAACAAAGATATAACAACGTAAAGTAGTATTATGTACGTACTAGTTATTTACCGGTTCATTAACGCTGAGATTGTGGTCACGGAAAATTATGGTTTCTTAAGAGCGTTTACGCGGTACGGCTTTTCATACAAACTTTCAAATACTTATTTTTCGAAATTCATGAACCGATTTTAATAAAACTTGGTATGCGTACGCTAGATATCGAGGTCTAAATAGTTATCAGAATTTTTTTTCGAATAAGAGTTCAGGGGAAGTTCACTTCACACACTTTCTATAGAAAACTTAAAATCGCTCTCTCTCTCCCTCTGAAATCTTTTTCAAAAATGTTTTCAGATAACTATTTAGACCTGGATATCTAGCGTATGCATACCAAGTTTCGTTAAAATCGGTTCATTCATTTTGAAGAATAAGGACTTGAAAGTTTGTAGAAAGATATTATGGTGTTTTTTTTTTGTAATTTTAAACATTTTATTTTTGCAGTGTGACTATAAATTCTTATTCACCAAAAATTTTAAAAATACTGATATAAACTTAAAATAAACTAAACTAACTAAACTAGATAGCATCAATAAATTCGTCCTCAACGCTGTCAGCTGGTAATGTGCCCAAGAGACTGGCGGCATTGCTCTGGCCAAAGTAAAAGCCACATAGTGTGACTTTTAATTCATGAATATTAAACAATGTTGACCGTGGGATCAACTCTGAAATCTAAAATGAAAATGCTGTGGAATTGTGTTTGCGTAAGACGACCGGTTAGCTGATTTTCGATAGGTAGACTGCTCCAGGGTTCTCTAAGTCTCGTTATAGTTACCGATCGCCTACCGACCGAATTCCGTCGATAAGTCCTAAGGTCACCCGTACACAATCAATCTCTAACGCGGTCCACGATCAAAATAAATGATATGATCAATGATTTCTAAATTAAGATAAAATTCGGTAGCACTATGAAACAGGATGTACACAGATACTGCTTTGTTTTTTTTAACTATTGATATGCACGTGTTTGAGCACTATCTCACCAGATGGTAAGCGATGATGTGGTCGATGATGGAGCACGCTTGCCTAGAAGTAGCCTATTCACTCTTGACTTAAATACTCCCAGGTTGTAGCTATCAGGAAACACAGACTTAGGCAGGAAATCCCACAGTACGCACAATGAATGTGTTCCGAAAACCGTTCGTGCGTGGTTTCTGAAACCAGCGGCAGGGTGGATAAAAATTGTCTTTTCCTACTAATTCCTATGTTTAATCAGCTACCAATCAATAGGGTACCTAATGATGTTATGACTCTGAATACTTTTCATGAAAACATTTCGACTGCAAGACTTTCAAATCTTAGGTCCCAATGAGTCAGTGGTTTACGAAATAAACGTAGGAGTCGAGAATGCTACAGTCACCGACATTTACTTATATTAAGTGTTTATTATGTATAGGTATACGTTTTTTTTGAATAACATTAAATATTGTTAAAGAGGCGAGAGTTTTGTACGAAAGTGAATGTGGATTTGAGTTTATATAAGTATGTAAAAAACCGGACAAGTGCGAGTCGGACCCGTGCACGTTTGTTGTATGGGAGCCCTTAAATATTTATTTTATTCTGTTTTTAGTTATAGCGGCAACGGAAATACATCATATGTGAAAATTTCAACTGTCTAGCTATTACGGTTCATGACTTTCATGAGATACAGCCTGGTGACATAGGTACTGGTTTTTTACCCTTTGGGTACGGAACCCTAAAAACGTAGGACAACGCACAGCCTATATCACTGAAGTAAGCTAGGTATTTTATATCGAGGATGTAGAGATGAAACTAAGACAGAATTGTTTGACTAGATTCGACTTCTCCTGAAGATTTAGAGAAGTGACGTTCCACCAGCGAAAACTATTGCCAAAACCAAAATAATATTTATAGTAAAAACTTTTTCAAAAAGGAAATTTAATTTGTGCGTGTATGACGTGTATTCATGAAAACATCGTGTCTGTACCGTTGATCGTTGAGGAGTTGCTTCTTCTGGAGCAAATCCTAGTTAGAGAATCAGGTCACATTAAAAAACAATTGTCATGGGAACTGAACCCACATGTAAAATTTCAGCTCTGTAGGATAAGAGGAAGTGGTTCTAATCCAGCTTGCAAGATTTGACTTAAACTAACAAAGCTTATAAAAAAATTTGTAAGTAAACACGCTGCGCTCAAAAACGGGCATCATATACGTGGGAGAAAAGGCTGCCAAGCTAAAATGGGAATGGGCGGCCCATGTCAACCGCATGTACAGTGACCGCTGGGAAGCTATTGCCCAGTGGAAGGATGCCTGAGGATGGGCGGCGCCGCCGAACTCGACCCAGGAAGAGGTGGAGAGACGACCTAGACGCTTACTGCCAGGGTTGGTCCCAGGTGGCTCGGGAAAAAAATATCTGGAAGGAGTAGGGAGAAGCCTTTTCCCAGCAGTGGGACTCCTTGACACATCGTTAGTTCATGTCATTACTACAATTTTGTCTTTGCAACACTGTCTATCGCTGATATCACCTTGTTTAACTGATGCCTCTTGTACGTAACATTAAAGAAAGTATTGCTTAAAAGTGAATGTGAATTTTGAGATACATAATAACTACGAGTATATTCATGAAGTAACCGTCTGCTGAAAAACAACCTCCTTCGAAGATTCTTCAAAGCAACGAAGCGTGACATAACGCTGTTATCTTCATGATTATGAAGTTTACTCATAAACGTTGTTATTATAATCCTACTTGTGAAGGGCTGTATCTGGCTGTACTTCTAACTGAAAACCTTCTTAGTCACTTTGCATGGGACAAGATGTACTTACAAATGTTCATAAAAAATACTAACCACGTAATCATTAGCAGAATCTTTAAACAAGTTTTCTATAGTGAATTTAGATTTAGAGTCTGTACCAGGATCTTTCAGCGTATGGCCAAAGTCGGAACTATTGCTACCATCATGTTTTTTTAATTGATAAAAGTTATATATAGTCCTTATATAATTCAAAAATAAAATAATTATAAACGTTGGCGCCATCCTATATCACAAAATATAATTAATATGAAACTACACAATAACAAGACACAAATCGATCTATTAGTAAAAAACCACATCAAAATCAGATCATTATTTTTGACATTAATCCAGATTTACGAACAGTCATGCCAAAACACAAATATGATTAGTAAAATAATAAAAAAAAAACGTTACAATTTGAACTAT
This sequence comes from Melanchra persicariae, assembly GCA_947386135.1. Taxonomy (NCBI): domain Eukaryota; kingdom Metazoa; phylum Arthropoda; class Insecta; order Lepidoptera; family Noctuidae; genus Melanchra; species Melanchra persicariae. The sequence goes on along the minus strand of OX376645.1, from coordinate 14,278,119 downwards.
AAATCTTAAAAGTCGTTAACTCATTTGAATTTAAATTAAGAAGGCAACACAACAACAAATAAGAATTGTAAAAACTTCAAACTTGTTTTGCGAACAAGAATTGGTTTTAAAACTGGTTTTTATACAAACTTAGTACAGCAGCTGAATTTAAAAGGATAAAGATGGAAATTAAATAAAGGAAAATAAGTTTAATTAATGAACTATTTAGGGCAAATTTTAGTAGGCTGAAAACACTTCCGAATTTTTATCTAATCTAAAGTTGCTAATATTAAAATTCATAAATTCTAAGGACTTTTTATAAGTCCTCCCACTCTAACATAGGGAATGTATGAGTGACTTTTGAATATCTATTATGTTTATTAGCGGAAGGATGGTAACACTAAACAGTCTAACAGAATGCGCGAAGAATGTTAAAACATGGCATCTATCGAAACAAACCAGTGTTTTTAAATGCAAACAAACATTCAAACCCAATACTAGTAAAGTCATAAGTTTTTAGAAGGGCTTAATTAATAATATCTGATCAAGTCTTAGAAAATCTTAGGCTCACTTGTACAAATCACTTAATTCGTACAGACGCCCACACATCAAGCTACAAGGAACTGTCAAGTCCTCCCAATCAACCTTGAACCTAATGCTGTAGCGATAAAGTTGAAAATCTATTAAAGAAATAAGACAGATTGTTGCAGCTTGATGTGTGAAAACATCATAGAGATCTGTGGAGCAAGTAAACCTTTGGTCGCGTTTCCACCTGCAAGCAACTCGTATGCAAGTTTAATAACAAGGGCAAGATCATCACTTCGGTAGCCCTCAACGTAATTCAACTTGTATGCGAGCCGGTTGCAAGTGGAAACGTGGCCTTAGACACATTTTACAGATATTATGAAGAACCCATTCTAATTCTGTTATTTCTGCTCTTGAAATACCACACAGTGCCACGCGCAATCTCTATAACCCACCACCACGAACCTGACTGTTGAATAAAAAACCCCCAACACGTTGTACCTTTGAATTTGGTCAAGTTTTCCTCGTAAACTTGATCATGGGCCTCCGAATGTTCGCCCCTGTGCCGTTTCGATGGATGAGGGCCTTCATAATAGGCCCCGCCGCCATTGACGCCATCTTGGATCGCTTCCTGAGGGTCGAAACCCAATCGCTCCTTGTAATACGATTGTGTTGACATTTTCACGCACACACACTTTTCATTTCACTTGTTTTTATTAAAATTTAAGGTTAGGTTTCACTGTTTCGTTTTTGAGATTATTATTTTTAGTGAGCACTTTCGTTTTTGGTGATTAGGGTCCGAGCACTGTCGCTTCCCGAGTTATTATGAAAGGATTCGCCAAAATCCAGCCACAATAAGCCCGTTTAAGGTAACAGAGGTCGTATTTAAACGATTCACCACTATTTTATCACGATCGATGTCATCCAGTTCGCTTGTTCTACAAAAGGAAAGTTGCGAAACCCCCTTGACACACACTCATTGATCTTGACACAATTTTTTTTCTGTTATTACTCACTTAAATGTCTGCCTTATCGAGTATTAAAAAAGCTTGTTAATGTTAATATGGCAACACTAAAATTAAACGTTAGTTTTTTTTCAATTTGGAATGCTTGGTTACGTTTTAATATTAAAATCCGTTCGGATACGCTGTCGGTAAAGTATGATTCACTTGTATTCAGTTTTTCACATAAAGCTTCTTACACATTTGTGTAAATAAAACTGGAAACGGCCTGTGGAAACAAAAGGAACGGATGATTTACATTTCGTTTCACGAGGTCTGTGTTGCCACACACAAATAATGACTCACACGTTCTTTTGGAGGTGTTTTAATGATACTATTAAACATGAGAACGAGGATTTAGGTAATTTGGATGACCTTCAACAAAAAAGTAAAGTGAATGTGCAACGATATACCACCAGTATTTTAAGTATTAAGAACTTTGGTGAACAACCTCATTTGATGAAGTCAAGTGTGTCTATGCTCCGACCGCAAACATTTTCGCATGAATTTAATTATGTTTCTGTCTGTATTCTCACATTAAGAACCTAATAACTTAAATTAATGACCTATTAAGAAAATAGAGTGGATCATTTTAAATGTTAAATGCTTCTGTTACTAAGAATTAATTTACAAATTATATGCAAGCCATTTAAAATATTACAGATCAAAATAACCATTAAGTAATAGTTGTATTACATAAAGGCAATTTTTTTATACGAAAAACTTGTATTATAAAACCATGTATATTTTATTGGGTGAAGATTTATTCATTCCGAGCCGATCAGTGTCATGGTCGAAGAATAATAGAACAAATTATATAAAATTGTTAACACGTTAAGAATATTTAAGATATTCAAATTCAATGTCATTTTAATTAATACACTTAGAACACGTTTCAATATTCATGTTTTTAAAGGAATCTGGACACTTTACATTATTAAAATATTATGCCCAACGATTCACGAGATAATCGCAAACATACATACATCAAACCGAGAACCCGTTATTTTTAAGTCGATTAAAAATAAGTCCCATCTTCTTATAAAACGTAATCATGATAATAATAATAATAATAATAATAATATCTTGGGACAACTCACACACGGCCATCTGATCCCAAGTTAAGCAGAGCTTGTGTTATGGTAACCAGACAACTGATATACATACTTATATAATTTATAAATACATACATATTATAGATAAATTACACCCAGACACAGAACAAACAATAATGCTCATCACACAAAGTTTGTCCTGGGTGGGAATCGAACCCACGACCTCCGGCTTTGCAGTCAGGGTCACTAACCACTAGACCAACAGGCAAACGATTCTTTAATAAATCAAGAACTCAGTTTAAATCGAATTAATCTCATTCGCAAATCGACCTTCATGACGCCGCAGAGAAGCGTCAATTTGTCATCTCACAACCGCAATACTTTAATATACTTACTGCTTATACATAAACTTTTAAGTACTGCGCAGTTTTCAACTTTATACGCGAAAAATGTAAGTGAAAACTCGTTTCGAGTCAAAACTGGAATGAGTTATGACTCAACGGACCCGTTTAATTTCTTTCGATTTATTTCAAGATTTTAACGACACCGAAGTATCGATTGCAATTACGAATAATTGCGATCGCATCCAATTTTAATCGTTTAAGTTGACTCGAATCATTGTTACATAGGTACTTGTAAGGTAGAAATCGAATCGTAGAAAACGATTTGTAATCGATGCAATTCGACAGGGTAGATAAGTGAATAGGTCCACATTCAAGACAATTGACTAAATGCATTTAACGCAAAAAACTATTTATAACTCAATTTTGTCTCTGTAATTTACACGTTTGATTGACCTAGATCGAAGATTTGCATTTGTTTAGCGTTTTGTTTAACTCTCTCAGTTAGAATTGATGCCAAATGTAGTATTTCATGAAATCATAACATTTGGCGTCAATTCTAACTGAAGGAGTTGTATTGATGATTTTAATGATTACAGTTCTGTAAATACGTACTTGCTACGGCCGCGAATCATATTTTGACCAACATACAACCTGATACTGACCTGCAAATTGCAAAAAACTTAAGAAAATTTGTATTTCGCGGGGTACCCAGGCGCTTCCACCTTAAACCGATGATTTTGCAACCACATCATTCGTAAAGACATTTAAGTACAAAATTTCATGGATTTTAAAAACTACGATAAACACTACCAAGTTCTGATTAAGTTATGAAATCCTGCCATTTCGGAAATTCGTATTCGGTTTTAATATTTGCCAAAATCTATTTCATATTGGATCTTAGACTACATTTTCTTTTCTAAGCCGCTGCAAAGATTGTAAGGTTATCGACCGACTACCAAGCCGACCTTGTAATACAACTCGATACTTAGAAATACTATTTAATCTGCCACAATTTCACAGTCTACATCTCTATAAATTGAACGAAATGCAAACAGCACGTGCAGAAAGCAATTCTCTGTATTTTTTTTGCTGCAGTTTGGTATTCAAGTACTAGTTTGAGAATATTTGCTTTCGAAAGCTTAACGTAAGTTTAAGTAACTTCTGAATCCAAAGAAATCATAACCATCTTACAGCAAAACCACAAAATAAAGGCTTATTACATTACATAAGTTATTTACCTAACCCGAAATCACAATATTTCGCAATATAATCTGATACGTCAGAGCAATTTCACGGACAGACTCGCGCGCAATCTCTAGCGTAATACAATAGCGACTTTAATCTAGATTTTTTGTAAACCTCGCGCCATTAGCTGGCAAAACCAGTTGCACGGAATAAAAATGGCTGATTATAGTGAAATATTTCGATCTAAGTATGTTTTCCTCGTAACTATGGCTGTCAGCGCTTGCGCACGCGTTAGGAATAGAGAAGAGGGTTGCTAAAGAACTGCTTAAGAAAAATAATGGTGTCTTTTATTTCGTAGAGGAACTGGCTTAGTGACAGGTCTCCACTTCATTTACTCGGATAGGACTTGAAGAAGATAAAATAGATGCATTTTGGCAAAATTCGACGTCAAAGTCACATATTATTTTACACTTACTGTACCTAACCTAACCTAGGTTGTCAATGACCCAGGTTACGTTTTTGACTAAAACAATAAAATAGTATGATTAAAAATTTTGGCTTTTGTGACTGATTTGGACTTGAGAAATAGGTGCAGTGCAAAATTACTTATTATAAGTACCTAAACTGGTTTGTCAAGGACCCATATTACGTTTGTGTGTAAAAATATAAAACATAACAACACAAAAGTAACTTCCTTGCAATCGAGTTTCACACGCTAGCTAGACGACAAAACAGGTTTTCCAACAATACGAGTAAGTACCCCAAATCGCGCAGTGAGCTACATCCCAACTGCAGACAAAACTCCAAGGTCGGGCGACCTTCGTCCACACTGACCAACTCGGCCGTGGGAAACGGCGAACAATCGTAAGGTTGGGGTGCCAGTTGCAGCGAGAAGAATGGCAGAGTTTTGCAAGAGGTCTGGGAGTTGGGGAAATTGCTCAAGTGGATGGGCCAGTGGTTTTATCAATACAGATGTAACTGGCAAGACTGCATCAGATCAAACTAACCAATCATCTTATTAGGGGACAGATGCAGTTTTTTGTGAAGTTTATATACACTGACAGCCCTAAACCTACCTTTTTTGTATTCTTTCGTGAACGAAAAGGTTCATCCAAAGGTAAGATATTACCCTTTGTATAATTGTTTTATATTTTTTGTCCTGCGCATATTATGAGGTGTAAAATGATGTTTATAGTGAATTGATAATGAAGCAGTGTGAACTTTTCAGAGGTGATTGATCTACTTGTGTTCGAGACGTCATTAAGACATTATTTTGATACGAAAACGTAACCCATCACGTATTTTTTCTGGGCTTGTTGCCAGTTATCTACGATCATCGGTAAGCTGTGACCGATTCATTCATCTAGAATGCGACGGAATCCGGTTTAAACCAGAAATAAATAAATTACAGTAACATACTACGCCGAGACAAAGTAATCTACTCTTCCTGGCTTATTGCCAAAACTTACGTTTCTTATCATCAAATTGTGATTGTTACCTTTATTAACTGTTAATTCTTGTGAATGGTTAGAAATATTTGATACAATAATACAATAATGTCAAGACCTACTGGTTCGAATTGAAAAATGATTTTAGTGTTAGATAGTCTATTTATCGAGGAGGGCTATATACCATCACGCTACGACCAAAAGACCTCCGCTCCTAGCGGAGCATTCCTGAAGAATGTGACGCAAAGTTACGCGAGTCAGCTAGTGGAGAATAAAGATTGGATTGGTGTTTGTTTTCATAGGATTAGATTGGATTGGATTGGTGTATATTATTAACTAGCACTTCGCCCGCGACTTCGTCCGCGTGGGGATAGTAGGTACTCCACAAACTGCAACGCCCCTATACATATCCCCTTATAGGTTAGTTTTGGAAAATTAAGCACAACGATTCTCATTATTGGTTCAGCGCAACTGTTCACCCCGTTCAGCCCGTCAGGGGTTGATTATGCAAAAATTGTTAGGTACATGATCTGTTTAAATTATCCCACTTTTAGTTTGTTCATAGAATTCCGACGTAAATTGAAGCAAGCTATAATTTCCTCCCCTAAAAACTTTTCACCCCTGCTTCACCCCTTATTATGTATGTACCTAGTTGATTTTCGAAAAATCCAAACATTTGTTATTCTTATTGTTTTATCGAAAACATTTAAATGCCGTGGTGTTTCAACTTCATCGGACCAAGCATTGATACGAATCTCCCCAGTTCGCTCAAGCCGCGACATTTTTCTTACTCCGAGCATGTTTATTACCGTCGTAACTTTTGAACGAAAGGTCCGATTTGAATGATTTAAAGTGTAATTTACACAGACATAATCAAACTTAATTATCAAAACATTTAAATGGATAAGGATTAATATCATGGTACTATAATCACCATTTTTTATTTCACCATGGTATTTGCTTGACTAATATTAACAAAAAGCGGTCATGGTGACTTATCCATAATAGTTAGACATATGGTATCGCGGACTTTTTTGTAGATATTGATGACCTCTATAAAACTGTAGTACATCACTTTGCTCTATTGTCAATAGATTCCGCAGCGTACGCGATATAAGGATTTTTTCTTACACCTTGGGTCACATTATCGAAGTTTTCATACGGATCCCTAACTTTTTTGAAAATATTCTATAGCCTATGACCATCACCGATAATGTAGGATTCTACTGGTGAAAGAATTTTTCAAATCGGTCCAGTAGTTTCGGAGCCTATTCATTTCAAACAAACAAACAAACAAACAAACAAACAAACAAATATTTCCTCTTTATAATATTAGTGTAGATAGTGTAGATTATTGGGTACAGAAATGTACTTTCCTAATCAATCATAATTTTTATATTAAGTTTTCATCCACCAAACATTTTAAAATTAAGAATACCATACGATAACTTTCTGCTGTCGGTACCAAAAAATATTGCAGCCAACAAAATGCAATTTCATCGTAATAATGAAACACCAAATCATATTATTTCGCTGCCAGTGGAACTCCACTGTAAACTAAGGTCGCAGACAATGGCATGATAGGGTCCGGAGTTTCGATGCATTGTTCGTTTTTCAAATCCCAAAAATAAGTGATGCTGGATTTTATTATGTGCCAAGAATAAACTGAGAAGTAAATAAATGTATGAAGGTTTTGCGTAAAACTTGTTTATTTTAATAAAAAAAGTGTGAAAAGGAAATCTTTGTCGTTATGATAAAAGAAAAGCTTATTTCTTCAAATGAAATATAAGTCAGAATCGTTTCAAAAGAATGGGCGGATTTTCGTCTGTAACACATTAGCATACCTAGGTAAAAATAGTAATTCTAATTATAGAGAGAAATTCTTCTGCCTATCAGAAGTCATTTTAATTACATGGGAAAATAAAAAGGTCTTTAAAAGGTCATCCACAGACTCTGATAGACCTTGAATTACTTAATAAAAGAATATTACGGAATAGCTGTCGTATTGTTCACCCAAATTCCCACTTCGCAGTTCTTATTTACCAGTTTACCACAACATTTCGTAAACCTAAAAAAATACTCATAATTTATAAAAGATTGAGCGTTTTGTAATGTCCGTAATTATTGTCGCGTTATGTATGACGTTTCACATAGAAAAAAAGTGTGTCACCCCATCCATGTAGGGTTTTATCTCAAGGAATAAATGTGTCATATTGACAGCTTTCGATGGAGCAAGTCAATCCCATTTTTTCAGTGTCATTTTCGCTGATAAAATGTCACTTTGCAAAAGGCCGACCACCACTTTTCCATTTTTGAACTATAGTTTGTTAATAACAAAAGAAAAAAAAAACAACTCGACCGTTTTTCGACGAATAAAAATTTGTTAAAAATGGAATTGGTTTTATCAGTTGGCGGCAAATTAATTTGATTTCGATTCGAATCGCGAAAACTTTTTCATTTGTTTGTAACCGTTCACATCAAACCGTTTATCATGCGTTAACAGTGGACATGTAATTAATTTGGACTGTACTTTTTCACTTATTTTTCAGTAGCTCGTGACCATCGTGTATTCTGCAAGTTTTATGTCGGGGTCGGCTCAGCCTTAGTGCGAGTTTTGAAATGTACTGGATCGCGTTCATTACAAATATCAGTGTTTAACTTGTAGCGACCTATTTTGAAAAACGAAGCACTGTTACACCAGAGCGAATAATTGAATTCTCCTCACTTTATGGAACACGTCACTTCATCTGATCAATATTCAGCCTCTGATATCATTTGAATCAATAAGAGTCGAAACAAGTGGCAAAATGAATGAATATCTAATTTAAGTCAACGAAGTTTGCGAGGTTGAATTTGTTGACAAAATGTTTGTCATCAAATGTGACATTTCTTTGTTTACGTGAGTAATTAATCTGAAATTCCAATGGCTAATAGTAGGAATGCTTGGCTTGGCAAGAATTAAGATGACGACAAATACTCGAAGAGCTTCTTGGCTTTTGGTCCGTGTCGAAAAAATACCTACTCGGATAGAAGAGATTATACGACCAGTCTCTCATTTACTTTTTTGGCAAGAAGCCTAGTGTATCCAGCAAGAACGAAAAGGATTAGTTACAGAACCAGGCTTTAGAATTTTGCCTTTGCCAAATGTGCTGTCTTATTTAAAACTAGCTTTTGCCCGCGACTTCGTTCGCACATTCCCGTTCCAGTAGGAATTTCCCGTTCCCGTATCGCCTCATGAATGTGACTATCTTAAAGAAAAAATAATTTTCCAAATCCGACTGGTAGTTCCAGAGATTAGCGCGATTAAACTTTTCAGCCTTATTAGTTTTTACTTATTATATTAGTACAGATAACAGCTACTGTAGATAATTAAGTGGAAAATGGCCATCTGTGCCATGGACGATGAGAAATATTCAATTAAAATTCAGTATGATTTTATTTGCAGTTTTATTTAAATGGTAATGTTGTCATTGTTGTTTTACAGACGTTATTGGTAGAACATTAGAAGTTATGCTTATGGTAAGGTGTCTTTTAAAAGTTTTTTTTTTAAATATATTTCATGTCGGAGGTTTTAATAGGCTTTTATTAAGGAAGAATTGTTCCACGCTACTGCAACACTGAGAGGATTGAAAGGAATAGAGTTAGGTCTTTGCCCTGCAGTGGGGCAAAACAGACTGAAAATAATGTCACCTACATGCGAAATCAGGACCAAAAATTTAAAAGAACCAATTACACAACTCGAATCATTAACAGTACGTATGCTAAAAAACTACACAGCAGTGCGATTCTGTAAACATGTCGAAGTGAACACCCGGGCGGGGCGCACGACAGGTGAGTTGTCAAACCATACAAATAAAATGGAATGACAGCTCAATTGTGGTTCACTCCGCCTAAGTGAACACCGTGAGATGTCGACAGAATCCACCGGCTGAACTATAAATTCCAATTCGCGTGCTACCTACGCCCACACCATTCATACGAGTGTCAAATGTTTATTTAAGAAAAGTAGCACTATACTCCAACAGAACACGGCAGTTTTGACAACAAACATTGAAAAAAAATCGCTTACTCAAACAAAGATGGCGCACGGCAGTTAAAAAATAACGCTTAATAGTTTGACGCGTCTTAAAACAAATAAAGTAATTTTACGACTTCTGGTCAAAGCCGTTAAGTTTTGTCTATGGATCTGTATTTGGCGACTTTGGGACGTGCCTCGTTGTGTTTCAATGTCTCATGGACTAAGTTTTTAAGGCTAGTTACATGTTAAGTTTATTAAAGTAGGTACTATTTTGATGTTACGTGCATAGAATATTTTTATATCCAAATCTTTCGAGTTCGGAAAAGTAGATTTAGTATGGATTCAGTAGGTACTACAGGTTAGCCAGACTTAATAATACCATGGGAGAACCCAACGTTAAAAACTGGCTTCCTTAATCATGTTGGTATTACGAAATAACTTCTGCCGATATAAATCATTCAACCCAGCCTACCATTGAAAAGACAATTACTTAAATGAAACTTCACAAGCCATTCACTTAAAACACTACAGAATCATTTAAAAATCATTGCCTCAATACCCAGTGGTCAATTAATTAGGTTATGCCGACAACTGTCGGCCAAAGTCGGTGCTAATTGAAAAATTGTGTTCGATTCAGTAAACTGGTCGGCGAAATTAGTCGCCGACATTCTGCCGCCCACTGGTGTCCTGGTACACTGAGGAGAATAGAGTGGTTCGTTCTATAGAAAAACTGCAGATAGTTTAAGTTCTGAAGGTTGGTGTAAGGACCATTATTTGCGGTTGCTAGATAATAGGGAATCCACGTTTGTAAATGGCTATATCAAACAAAGCCTTCCCGCAAAGGATCATTGATGAAGTTGGCAGTAGCTAAAGAAAATGTTAATAGGGTTTAATTTAGCTTGCAGCCTTCTATGGCAAATATCAGAGAAAAATTTCAAAGACTTTATATGACTTGCGGCAACTCGATCAATAATAATTAGATCGGCTACCATCTTAAATTAGGCGTCTTACCAATCGAAAACACTACTTAGTGCTTCCGTTTAGTGTTTGACGCCTAATTTACGTACCAAGTTCTTCATAAACTTTTTTATCTACCAGATATTCAAAAGGAAGTACAGATTTAGAACATATCCACAGTTGTTATTTCCCTCTCCGACTAAAGAAACAAGTACAGCCTTCGTCTAAAGAGCGTTACATTTTACATTGAGCTCTAGCGCCTTTTCCTGAGTCTTGCATTCACTAACCTCGGTACTATCCGCTTTGAGTTTAGCGATCGTTTGTACAGATATCTTGTTATTTATTGTACGAGATTTAAGGATGCTGTTCAACTGAATTGTTGCTAAAAAGGTCTTCATTATTTTTGAATTTTTTTTTGGCTCAAGGCAAAGTGTCATTCCATCAGCCATGACGATTATCAGTCTTAAACGTTATGGTAGCGCTTGTCAATCCCATAGCATTCGGATTTTTGACTATCTTTTCGTTTTGAGTTAGCGCGATCATATCACCACTTAGGATATCCGCTACCAACTGTTAAGATACTATTTCAAACATACACTCTACGTGGTGTACCTTACACGAGTTTTTAATAATCCTAGTAAATACTTTACCAAGTAGCTCGGTAAACATAACTAGCTCAAAGTATTAACTCGTAAATAGTAATAATTATAGTTGAACGAGCGCTTGTTTTAATGACAGCAGCTGTCAGTACTGGAGTGTTATTAAAACGAGATATCTTCACGGCCTGCTACTCTTTTGGAACGAGCAGAGTTCGCTGTCAACGGTTACTATGGTGACTTGTGGTGACAAGTCCGAAAGATAAGACACAAGATAAATAGATAACTATTTAGGAGCACTGAATTGTGAAAATGTTAGTCTACGTCCAGGGCCGAATATGGACCTTTTAATAGTTGCTACAATGGACGGGCTTAGAAAATATGTTATGTCCTCCACACGCTTACCACAAATATATATTTTCTAGATATATCAAAAGAGAGAGAGGTCCCATTTGAGGACTTGCAGAAAATCTTGCTCATTATCTTGCAATAAAAAAATACATAGTTAGGAATTCATTTTATTGAAACCTCAAGAGTATAGTAGATAGTTGCCTAACTTCTTGAAATCTGGAGTGAGAAATTGAAATTTCTAGAGAGAGATAAAAATCTTTTCTCCATTGTCTCGAAAACCTAGTCCTATATTGATGACCCAGAACATATTACTAAAATAATGAGCAAAGGAGGTCAAAGCTTTGCGATTAATACATGATCACCTGATGGTTCAAACTCTCTTGAATTCAAAAACATTTTTTTTTTTTGTAAGTATTATCTCATACTTCCAGTACAAGAACATTCCATATAAGATATCACAAATGACATAATTGTTTACGAGTAAGGCCGACTTATCTTGATATCCTCGATTAATAAATAAATACTAGTATTTAACGTATCTTATGTCATTCTCATTGATAACTTGGAAATGTTTCCTTTTGAAATTAAATTATTTTTAGCCAAAATTGGCGGCCATATTGCCGAAATCAGCTGGGTGTCAATGGTGTCGTTCATTCGAAATGTCGGCTTTATTGACATTAATTACAATGGGCTTACTAACATGGAGTTACAAGAAAATATCCTGATTCGAAAAAAAAAACATAAAAATAAATTCAACGGATGGAATTTTCGATTTTACGTTCTGCAAGGTAGCCTTCAGAAGTTTAATTTTTAAACTCTGGTAATTGTGCAGTTGTCAAATACAATAGAGTATTTATTTTGACAGATCAGCAAAATTCTTGAGGTTGATCGAACTATTGAGAAAACGGTTTTATTTATTTTAAAATCTGAACTATAGTCAATGTCAGTCAGTACAACGGCTATAGCAACAATAATTGACGACACGGTTGGCGCAGTAGTTGAGCGATCGGCTGCTGCGCTGCGTGTCGCGGGTTCGATTCCCGCACGGAACAAATATTTGTATGGCCTACAGATAGTTGTTCCGGGTCTGGCTGTTTGTGTATGTGACTTTGTATGTTTGTAAACGCACCCACGGTACAGGAGAAATTCCTAGTGTGGGGCAACGTTTCTTTATAAAAAAAAAAATATTTTACCCAATAACACTAAAGAACTAGGCTCTTACAACATTTCTAAATCTTGAATATAATAATCCTTTAAAAATTTCGATGGCATTCTAAACATATTGTTCAGTAAATTAACATAAATTCATCCACCGTATCTTCAAACACAGCGTAAGTTCGTGTCAGTAAGCGATTTTGGCTTATGTATATTTGTCAAAGATATTATCTCCATATTTATCAACATAGATGCTACGCAAACATTTAAAACGCATGTTTTTGAGGTAGGTCATAAAAAATGTACGTGACAGTACATATTTTACAGCTGATCTCATCTTTTCAACATACGGCATTTGTGTAACCGTGCATTCGGTAATCTCGGTGTCAATTAAAAAGAATGGAATAAGAGCAGAAGCATTTGATTTCTCCGCAATGGCAGAACAGAAAGATATCATTAATCAATAAGTCTTCTTTTTTACACCAACTAATATTGCTTCACATATCGAAACAAACCAGTGTGGCAGCTTCGACCGCTTGGCTGGTCGGAAAAAAATTGAGAAGCAGAGTCAATCGACAAGAAAAGGAGAAGAAAATCGAAATCAAGACTAAGTGTTAAATAATATTAATATTAAGAAGGTAAATAATGCCTAAGATAAATCAAGGAAAGGCACCTTGTCAAAGTATGCACCTATATTCTAAGACAGTAATGCATATACTTTACAATTAGACGTAGTTGTAACAACCATACATGACAATGCTATACTTATGAATGACAAATTACAACCGCCTACGAGCATTTAAGTTGTTTTCCTTGGCTCACTAACACAATTATTATTGTTACAGTACTGAATGATTGTAAAAAGTTACTAGAACAAAATCTACAACCTTTTTTTTAGCAGGACAAATTATATTGAGTGAAAAAGTTTAAAGAGTGATAGCAAAGTTGGCGAAGAAAATAATAAGAAACTATAATCTGAATAAACCTTAAAATAAAAACACCTCCAGAAAGCAGATAAGAGTACCTAAGTATTAAAAAGATTGGAAAAATAGATGATGAGCCTGCTAAAATTTATGATGAAAAAGCTGATATTAACAGTTAAATATCCATTTTTCAAAGCTTTATCGTCTTTGGTATGTCTGACTGGATTTTAGCTGACGCTTCCTAATGAACCAAATGTTATTTTTAGCGTGTCGATAATACACTCTTATTGCGATTCCAAAATATCTTATTACGTTATTTCCTTGTCTCACGACAAGTATCTGTCATTTGACGTATGATAAACCTTAGTTACTCTCGTCACCATCATTATTAATGATAGCCATGTTCTACCTTCTGCTTAGCATTTTTATTCTAGTAAAAGTAGATTTGTCAAAATTTCCTAGTGAAGTTACTCAAAATTGTCTTTAACATTTTAATAACTTCTAATAGCACCTCCTGTACCGTTGTTAAAATCCACTTAAGTTCTTAAAGCTTTTCTAAAAGGGTCTCCCTAAGTTAAAAGGATAATAACAGTGATCGATATTCATACCTAACAAATGACACCAGACCAATGTCCTCTTCATAATGTAACCAGTTTCCGAGGATTATAATCCTAAAGAAACCGTCAAAAGTATCAGGTTACTTGGTGAAAATTAAACTACTAACAACTTTAATATAAAGACAGTAAGACTTAAAATTGCTGTTGGGGTTTGTTTATGTGTAACAGAATATGCGGGATCCTTAAGTAATCAGTAACATTAAGTTGTTGGTGATCCAGATGAGGGTAAAGTATCGTCCCATAATGTGGTTAAAATAAGTGATGTTTGTTTTTAAGTTTACTGACCACAATATTGTTACTGAATATAATTTGGGACTCTCAGATCAAAACAAATAAACCACTATCAATACGGCTTTGAAGTTTGCATTTAGACAAGGAAAAAATATGGTTAGTAGGTACTAAGTAGTTTATGATACAGAATAAACCGACTTCAAAAAATCATGAGACAATACTAGTAGGTAACCTAAGGCTAATGGTGGTAAACGTATATGAACTTAAAACAACGTTGATGATCGGAAAGAACTCGGAGATTCTCAAAATCAGTCCAATGCAGACCCAAATTTACAAAATGCAAATTCAAAACCCCCTAATCATACCAAAAACTGTAACAAAAACCAGCCGGTCTCGTGCGAAGTAATTAAAATTTCTCAAGACGAATCACCTATTGTGCGTGACAGCGCAGCGTTTGCTCCAACGAGATCCATTCCATGACCATTGACCGCGCACACCGTTACATGACATAGCCGTGAAATCACTTATATGCAGAACTAAACTTTTGACGTCAAGTGAGCCGTCTTCTTTGTGTAAAATGAATAATTTAGAAGCAAATCCTGCTTTTAACATTTCATGTTTAATATATTTAGTCTTTAGGTTGCTGATTTGAATAGATTTTCACTAAAGATATAGAAGATCTTATCCTTGTGTCTTAAGTGTAGCGACGAGGCGATTTAGATTATGTCCAGATGCATAGCTGCATTCACGACCTATTGAGATTCTATACCGATTGCAATGGCATTTATCATTAAAGTATATAATACTTAGGTCGTTGGTCCTTCTGGGCTCAATAAATCTGAAGTTTAAACAAAGGAGGCAGCCCCCTAAATTGCAGCCAGGACATTAAAATTAACTGTTCTCAGTTCGGATCAATTGTCTGCATTCAAATTCGGACATTCTCATTGAGTCAACAGCCTAACCGCAATCCTAATGAGAGCCCATTATATTTCAACGCGCGAAGTCTTTATCTCCTTTGCAAATGCAGTTTCTAAAACTACTTAGGCATGCAACTAGGATTACATCTTCAGATAATCAAGATTCTAAGCACACAACCTGAGAACTTCGGTTACCGGTTTCAAACTTGCTTTTTCTTAAGCGAAATTGCATAAGATGTGAGTAATATAATCGTCATTGTAACTGTGATTTATATTTCGTTGGGTTAAAAAGATTTTTGGTTGCAAGATGAATCAGAGGTCAAGTTTTATGATTAGACTGAAGGTATATATAGGATCCAACATTTGGAGATTACGGACCAGTCATTTTAAAAAATAGAATCGCAAAAATACTGAAAATACTGAAGTGCAAAATCACTTGTGTTTCAGTTTACATAGTAGGTTTAACGGGCACACTAAAACGACTATATTCAGAGCAAACTAGGAGAAATGTGTTACTCCATCTCAACCTATCACGATTGTACACAGAAAACCGCATGTGGTACCGAAGAGCATTTTGCCTTACTATACGATACTTTCAGTTGATCATACCCATACCAATATTGATGTTGATCTGGGAGCAGAACAGAATAACATAGTAATATGAAGACTAAGACCAGAACTGAATGAAAAACGACTGGTTTTACTGAAATAAACAACAATGGTAGTGACCATGTTTCCAGTATTGTCGTTAATTCCAGGCAAGCCTATCCACGCATGTCATTTGTTTAAGTATAACTGTCAACTCGACAACCCGGACACGGACCATAGCACAAATTGCACATGAAAGTACCAGGAGAACAAAGACGTATTGGAGAACTAAAATCAGTCTCGTATTCGTCAAAACAATGTGGGGAACGCACGGCATTCCAAGACCGGTTCACTAACGGGATTGTTGAGAGCCGGGATGCACGAAACGAACGTTTGATACGGTAGTTGTAGATGTTATGATCACGTATTGCTAGAGGGTAGGTACTTCGTAGGTTGTACAGTATGTTCAACACTATGATCATTGCAATCTGAACTGTTTTCCGGTTCCTTTACCTCCTATTTTCGAGTTTCATTGATTGTAATCACAGCCAAATCTAGATTTGCACTTGCAGCATTAAAGTAATTAACTACACTGAAGTTAACCTTCCCAGTATTCAAAAAACGCGATTCATCATCGTTATTAACTAGAGCATGATAAAGACTATTATTACGAACATTGCATTCAATCGACGAACCAATTTGGATCAGTCATCCACCATTAGACTAAGCGTTTCTTACTTCATAATTCCCAGTGCAGTGCAATTAGAGACTTTTACATGCACCTTTCACCTCTCTGTAAGTATCGCTCATTATGAGCACCATTGCGGAGTTTATGGCTGCGGGGCATGAAAGTATCAAAACAAAATGCGACCTGGACGCCTTCCACGTCGACATAATCGTACGCTGGCCTCGTTTCTGAATACTCTTCGTTATCTTAGCTGACTGGTAGTAGTTTGTTCAAATGGATTGAATTGTTAGAAGTAGTTTGAGTAAATATTATTGTAACTATAATTACTTTAATGGACGACTAGTCTGAATTTTTATATTATTTTTATGCGAACTTATGACTTTTAGAGGTCAGACGTTAAAAAGATGAACGAAAATAAATATAGTCCGTTGATTAAAAAAGGTAGAAGAAAATAATATAATTGGATTTGCATAAGTTGGTATAGATTGAGATCGCCTAATAAAAGTAAAATATTACAAAATATAGTGTTCATTTGACATTGAAGGAGACACCTCGAGGGAAGCCGGTCTTGCCAAGCCGGGGTCTGTTGGTGGTCGTTAAGATGCACTAAAGAATCATTAAGGCAGCGTAATAAATATTTCTGTATGAACCCTATTTATAGAACAATATTGAGACACTACTTAAAATAAGTTACCTTAACAGTGTATAGGCTTTACTAAAATCAACAAAAATAACGTCTATAATAAGGTAAGCAATAAATGTACTAAGTGAAGTTACTCTGACATAAATGAGGTTAGATAGTAAAAAGTGAAAAAATATTGCGCGAATTCTATCTAAGATTACGATCATCAGTTTATTTGTACGCGTTACCAAGCCTAGTCTAACAATTTATGCATAACTGCGTTCTTTAGCAATAACTGCAACATCAACAAACCTCAAATTAGTACAATTTCAAGCTCTATTTCTTCCGCAAAAAGAGAAAACATTAGCATTATTTAACATTACATCTATCTTAAATATTGCACTCGGAGTAAACATATAATTTCTGATTGGTTCGATAAAGATATCGATCTGGGACACAAATTAGACGATGACTTGGTTTCTATAAATGATAACTACAGTAATTAAATTAATGAACAAAGCTAATGATAATGAAGGAATCGAGAGATATAATTATACAATCTATATTAGTCGATGACGTCCTTTCGGTCATCAATAAAAGGAATGCTTTAATCGATGCACCGACTTGCAGGAACTTGTAAAAATATTGGATTGTATTGATAAAGTGTTTAACTTGTAAAAAGATAAGTAGCGTAACATTATAATGAAAATTTACTTTCTATCATATCTATTAGATATTATCCAGTTTAGTGGAAGAATGACACTACCCAAAAAGTGTTATTCTTAGCATCTATACTAGTACAAATGGATTGACAAGTAATCCTAAATCATTTTCTAGGTCTAGCTTAACTCCAGCTAATACAAGACTTCCATCAGTAATCCACCTTACGTGTTCAAGTATCAAGAAGCCATCTAAGTCTGAGCTAGAACACAGTACTCTTTATTACCTAACTTTCTTTTTTATACCTCGAGTAAAGCACGTGGGAAGTTTTCCATAGTTCTGCCATACTTTCCTATGTCGAGATGTGAGACTGACATGCGAAAACTGATTATTGTATCATTATGGTGTGTAAAAGGATCACACTTGGTTGGTTTTTCTGCATTTATATCTTTAACTTGATTTTTTTATAGATGTTACTATGATTATTATAACAGTTCCGCTGTGTTTCTGTCGTATGCTTATTGAAATATTAAAACTACGTGTAGCAAATCTTGGTGTTTCACCAATATTTTAGTCTAAAGCGTATTGTAGACCGGGCATTAAAATCGTTGGTCAAAGCCCTCTAGTAATTATACGAGTATATTCAGTCAGACTGAGAGGATGTAGCAGATATGGTTGCCACTGAAGTCCATAAGCAAATATATTAAAATCTAATATGAATAAATTCACTAAAGAAAATATGAATTAGAATATCCTACTCAGAATTTATGATGATGAATTTAACTGAGTTAGATGAAGTTAAATTTAAATGTATTTTAAATTAAGAATGTCATTCTGAATGTCGTTAACGATCATGAAGACTGTTTAATAACAAAAACAGACTATTATAAGATTTATAAGACAGATTCAAACTTGAGCAAAAGACTGTGCATTTAAAAATATTGTTATGCTTCTAGAAAAAAATCAATGTAAATACACATACATTTACAAGGGACAGTTCACATATTTAATCCCATTTAGCCTTCATCATCGTCCTGCCTTTATCCCAATGTATTTGCGGTGACGTATTCTTCATTATACATACATCTCTATCTCTATCAGTCATAATCTCAATGCTCACTCTCTTTCTTTCAACATTATTCACATAATCTGTCACGGTTGGCTGGTTTTTAGTAACGTTACATATGTTTCCGAGTTTACCAGCCCTAGTAGGTGACAAGCGACAACATATTCCATTGTGACACCTCTACGGCCGTCGCGTTTGAAATTAACGGCGGCTAATTGTATTTCAATATTTTAAACGATACAAGCTCTGTCATGGTCGGTCACTACTTTATTTGTTTCTTCTTTTATTTATTTACCGTTGGTTTTCAGACCATTGATTTAATCTGTATTAGTTCTTTGAATTATTATATGAAACAAAACTTCTGTGTTGTTTAGATTGCACATACAATTCAAAGGTTTTTCTTAAAATCCGCACCAAAATTGAAACAGTAGTTTCTAAGATAGCGCCAACAATTAGAGTAGGCAGACGGAATCAATTTAGAACTCGTTTTAATATTATGCATTGATTACAAATACTGACTCGTCCTTGAGCGACCACAAACTTGACATCATTAAACAAACTCCTTGGTCATGTTTGATATTTATATCGTTCGTATCGTCTGTATTACGTCAAATCAGTTCCGCCTAACTATATCTGAATTATATCTTATCTAATGATAGCATTTTATGTTCTGCATGTTTTTTGAATTCACTGACGTCTATATTTATTTATTTATCGACTGAATTTATATGCACTTGATAACTACAATTTTTCAATTTAATTAAGAAAAGTACTAGGCTTTAATAAATTCTAGGTGGTGTTACCGTAACTTGAAGTCATCTTGTACTTTCTTTTCGATATTGACAATAATATGCCAACCCTCTGGTTTCTTCACTAAAACAACAGTAGCCCTTTCCAGTTTTAAGGATATGCGTAGGACGAGAACCAGATTCTATACTTTATAAGTGTGAAAGGCAAAGTCAGTGAGTGGTAGACAGAAATAAACGTTATTTGAAACTAGTGAAACAGGTCGCGCCAAATTGAACTGGATTAGCCAATCGGAAATTATCTTGATAGCAATCTAAGGGAGTGTTCTGACTCGCACACTTATTAATTTAATGATAGTTGCTTTAAAAATATCGTAAGTATACTTCACTGGAGTATTATTGTCATCGTGTATTAGTAAGTACTGCCATTTTGAATGGATCCAATGATTTATCAACAGACCGAGGTATCTGGGGAAGTCCCTCCTGTTAAAATTTTACTTATTTCAATTAGTTGTACGCACTACCAGTTACATTATTTTTTTTTCTTTACTTTTTTTTTAAACCATTTTACTTTCAAAAAAACGTGGGCTATGAATTTGAAGAAACTCTTGGCATCGTCGCCATTTCGTTGGTATAGAATTGTATGGAACATATACATCAGTTCTGTTCAAATTCAGGGACCTTACTAACAACTGATATCTTTATCATTGCTGCCTACTGCTCGTATTTGAACCAACTTAAAAAAGGAGTAGGTTCTCAATTCTGTTGGTACGTATATGTTTTTTTATTAACTACTAGCTGTCTCCCGCGGCTTCGCTCCCGTCAACTGGCTACCTATCTACCTACCTACCCTACACATACATGCATGCAAATAATTCTATTTTATTGAGGTATTTCTTTCCTGCTCGGTTAATATACATGTTATAAAAATAATTTATAGCCTATAGCACTCAGGAATAATGTAGCTTTCTACCAGTGAAAAAATTTTTAGAATTAGATCATTAGTTCCAGAGATTACCCCCTACATACAAACTTACAAAGGACATGGCTAAATGGAGAATGGACGATTGCCCTTAGAATGTATAAATATGGTACCTAGCAATATGTAATGCTGAATAGCTGATTATTAGTATTTCGTTTAAAAAATGTTTCAGGAACTGTTTATATCTTTGCAATCCTGAAAATTAAATCATGTTACTCCTACGTCAATACGTATCGATAAAACTTCAAACAAACGGCATTGCTATGAATTTTTGCGTAGGCGTTTGAATGTATCTGCGATTTTATTGATAAATTGTATATTGATATAGCGAGCGACCCACCCCGATTTCGCACGGTGGAACTTACTTACCTAACCTACTTGAGTAAATATCTACAAAGGGGTAATTGCACCAAAAAGTACAAAAAAAGCACAAAAACATGATACAACTTCATTTCTGCAATCCGCGAAAATACGCTCCCGCTCGCGCGAAATATTAAACTCTCGTAAAGCCTTACTACTTATCCAAATGAGTTGAAATAAAGACAGTTTTCACGGACAATTTAAATAATGGTTAAACATATTTGAAAAGATAAGGATTAATATTAACTGACTTAAACAAACTAAAGATTATTGAATTTGAGGTAAGTAAACAATTCTGCAGTAGGTATGTACTTTATCAAATATTACTCACGTTTTAAGCTGCACACGCAAGAAAAGCCCTCAGGATTTTTCTGACTTGATTTACATTCAATAATACCTACACGAATGTACACCTAAACCTTCCGGAAGAACCAATCTACCTCATAAGCAGTGACAACCCCATCAAAATCTCTTTCTACATTCGTACAGACAGACAAACGCGCCAGGGGGACTTAGTTACCTAGTATGTGTTGATTGATAAATCCAGCCTTAACAAGATAACGAACGCACTGCGTAACCAAGGAAATAAAAGATTACCTATTGAAATAAAACAGCAAAAATACGATTTATTTATTTATTCAATATTCTGAGTGTCTTACAAGAACATTATCAAAAAATGGAGCTGATAATGTGTTCTGGTGTATCGCCCATCCTCAGATACCAGCACTGTCATGACTAGGAGTGTGACGAAAATATTAGTATTAGTTAAGAGATTAGTAATATTCTATGGATTCTCGTATTAATAATTAGACGATCTGATATATGCTTGTAGGCGACATTAATATCGCCACAAAAAATCAACGTAGCAGAATCAACAATTGAGACTCGCAGCGCCATCTATCCCGACAGCTGCGAACTAAATCCTAAATCGCGATAACAGGGTTTACCGTGCGATAAGAACATATACAAAGCCCGAATATCATCCTTCGGGCAGTTGCCCACCGGACAACCAACAACCGTCCGGTCGGAGGATCCTCCCTTTTCAACGGAGGTACGTGGGACTTTACTCTCTGTTCCGCTACCTCTAAACTGGTGACCCTCGACGTTGAACGTCAGCGCAGCATTCGTGCTGCTACTCCATCATGACATCATCATCATTACTTCTCCTCATTGTGACCTCAAGCTCTCGAGCAGCGAGTCATACAGCCAGCCAGAACCATCGGCTTCTACGGGTATCCTGACCACCAGCATGCAGCGGACGCGCATTCCTGTTCAGCATCCTCAGCCTCTATCATCAACCTCATCAGCGACCTTGGGAAGCACACTGCACTTTCGGCCAGTCACATGAAGAGTCTTGAAGAACCTCTCCTGGTTGACGCCAGCAGGCACGTTAGCACGTTGCACAGCTCCGACCCACCTTGGCAAGCACACTGCACCTTCGGCCAGTCACATGAAGAGCCTTGAAGAACCTTTCCTGGTCGACACCAGCAGTCACGCCAACAACAGACAGTTCCGACTCATCGAGAACTCTGCGACTTCCAGTTCCGACTCACTGGAACCAACCTTCCACTGGCCTGGCAAACATCTCAAGATATGGACGAATCATCCACTATCGACCTCCGGTCTCCGGAGGGGGGTGATGTAGGTGACATTTATACCGCCACAAAAAATCAACGCAGCAGAATCAACAAATGAGACTCGCAGCGCCATCTATCTCGACAGCTTCGGACTAATTGGGCAAAATCCTAAATCGCGATATCAGAGTTTACCGTGCGATTAGAAAATTGGCAAAGCCCGAATATCAACAGTTGGGCAGTTGCTCACCAAACACAAACAACCGTCTGGTCGGAGATCCTCCCTTTAAAACGGAGGTATGTGGGAGTTAACTCTCTGTTCCGCTACCTCCAAATGCTAATATACATTCACATAATCCACAGATTACTAACATGTACACAATCTTTATCATAATGTGAGATTCCATTCACTTGGCACAGATCGGCGGGATCGGATTCACTCAATCACCCTGACATGTAGTCGTGTAGTTCTTTCCGACGAACTGATATATGCTAATATTTAATATTCACATAATCTACAAACTACTAATATGTACTAATCTTGAACATAATTTGAGATTCCATTCACTTGGCACGGATCTTCTTGGATCGGATTCGTGAAGTGATACGTATTATTAGGTTTTAGTTAAATATCACTGATCCTCATATATTAGTTAGGATATTGTAATTATTCTAGACTTGTATATTCGTATAAGCTAATACTGATAAATATCGATATTAACCCATCTTTAGTCATGACACTCATGACAGATAACTGACGTTGGTTTTTGTTATAATAAGAGATGGGATTGAACTTCAAGTGTAACAGAATCGATAAAATAATCGTAAGGTTTGTAAAAAAATGAATTTGTTTTGACGAACATTATTCAGTTAATATTTTTCGTTACAAAATACATAGGTAGTAAGAATAAACGAAGAAGCACATTCCGAAGCTTTCATCTATTTTTATTTGATTTCGATTAGAATAACATGGAATCGAGTGAAGTTGATTGTCACTTAAAACAACCCTGATTTCCGAATCAAAACTCATTTAACAAACAATAAAACAGAACACCGAATTGAATGCCATAATTCCCACCAAAATCTCTGATTGCCACTTCTTAGTTCCGAAGATGTTTCCAATCATTTTTAGACATAATTATGACTATTCAAAAAATCCGCCGACCGCCTACTATGTCACTATTTTTCTCGCTAGCTGCCACCAAATGTCCTTTTCTAGAATATTTTGTCATATCAGTGGCGCAAAACTAGCACAAAAAAGCAGAATGTTCTAAACATCCTTTCGCCAGTGGCAAAAAATCGAACTAATGTTTTGCCTTATGTTTGAAGTATTTTTGACCACAAAAAAAACATAACCGTAGACAAATGAGGTCAAAACGAACAAGATAGGTACTGAGGAAGTCATTATGACGGTCATCACTTGAC
Source organism: Melanchra persicariae (assembly GCA_947386135.1). NCBI lineage: Eukaryota > Metazoa > Arthropoda > Insecta > Lepidoptera > Noctuidae > Melanchra > Melanchra persicariae. Next base: position 14,254,106 of record OX376645.1, on the reverse strand, counting down.
AATGAATCGAGATAAAGCCTCACGAAGTGGTTTCGAAGATCATAAAATGCATGTTGTCGATACCAGCTTATGATCAATATCGAATCAAGTCTAGTGACGTTAAGCCAACCATCATAATGTCCAATGATCCAAAACGATCCCAAATCGCCCGAAGTGCGACCTCTCGCGTCCGGCCCTGGTTAAATCCATGGATGGGTTTTAATCAGTAAAAGTCTGACACTCCCTGCCACTCCACCCAGAGCGGAAGGGATCATTTGATGATGTCCCATCCTTAAAAAAAAAAGTCGCCTGAAGTGTTAGTATTGCTTAACCAGCCATAATTAGGTAGTTTCAGAAAATAAATCGATTTGATAACTGTTTTCAAAAATCGATTTAAGTACAGTTTCTATTTGACATTCTGGAAAAGCGACATGACCCCTCCCTAGCTTTCCCTTTGACCTTATGTTGTCAAACAAAACAAGCTTAGAAAACAATTCAGATACTTTTTTTATGTCTTACAGTTCATTAAAGTTCTATAAAATTATTAAAAACCAAATAATTCACGAAATAATATTTCAATATTTCGAGTTAATGTAAGATTCTTATACATCCTTAGGGCAGTCATTTAGCCATGTCCTTTTACCTCTTTATAATATTAGTATAGATTCGCAAAACTTAAACTTATTAGCGTTTTTTAACAAGTTTCCTTGACATGGTTTTCGTGTCATTTTCCTTCCTCTTATTTAGGCTTGAGGAGCACTATCGTCAACTGTACTAGCAACTATTACGACATCATCATCATCATCATCATCATCATCTCTTGTTCTTGTCCCATGTAACTTGGGGTCGGCTCAACACGTTTTTTTTTTCTATTTCGTAATCTTCTATTACTAATGCATCACTGGCATAAATGTTTTCCGTCTTCACTAGACTTATCTCGACTTCTTGTTCACACGCTAAATGATCTATCACTGTATCAAAGCTGTGTATTATATTACAGTATTGGCTTACCAATTTAACATATTATATAGAAACATTTTACATACAGTAGCGGCACTGAGATCATTATTACCTAACACCTAAGGTTGGAATTTCCTTGAATGTGCTCAGGAGGCCTACCACAACCTCTTAAAACAATATTATTTTAATATTACTTTGTAATTTCTGTTGTTGCATTTTCAACTCTCGGCGCTGATCCGAGCGTTGAAAATCCAACAGAGCGGAACGCAAAGTAATATTAAAGTAATATTGTTTTAAGAGGTTGTGGTAGGCCCCCAGGTGTCAGAATTTTGTCATTCCTATGGCAGGTCTTATATGACGTTATCTGTGAGTCAGGTGTGTAAAAAAGATATTTGGATCCTAACCGCTTTAAAAAGAGGAAAAAGAATGCGGCTTAGGGTTTTTGGGAAATGTGACGTCATCAAACCTCTGGCATAACCTTGCGCAAGAGTGGTTTTTTATGGACCTTAGTTTAAGCGCATAGGAGCTTTAAATTTGTTTTTTTTTTATGATTACTTTAATTTGATCAACCTTAACCTGTCAAGGTTCCCTTCAAAATATTACCTACCAAGAATTTGTTTATAACGTTTTTGTTTAACTTTGAAGCATTCTCAATTCAAAACGAATAATTAAAAATTGTAAATGCCCATTCAAAATCTTTTTTTACCGTTTGTTAGCTTGTAACAACATAGACTGATTCATCTAAGCCGAAAATAATAGACTCGGCAAAAAGTTCGACCGTCGCGTCGTTCATAGGAGATTTTTTTTTCTGAATCATTGTTTTATATTTCTCTAAATAATGTGATTGAATACAACATTTTGGGGAATGAAAATAAAGGTAGTTTTAAACAAAATATAATGACATTTTTTATATCTACCCTACATTTGACAGATAGGAAAATTACGATTGTATTTTACGTTTGTTTACAAACATAATTAACTGCTGACGAATTCTTAAAAAAACTAATTAGTTAATTACTGTGCGTATAAAGTAAGGCAGAAATATTTTATAGAAAGGGATTAGAATGTACTTATTGTTTTTGAAAATATTTTTGTTTCTTTTTCTTAGAAAAATAAAAATCTCTATCAAAAGCTTAAAACGTGAGTCTAATTTTAGCGACGTTATATTTATATTTATTTTAGTATTTACAAAATATGGTATGTGTAACGTGACAATTATATTTTCATAATTATAGGTAGTAATATTTCCTTATAATATCGCATAATTATTATTAATGCCAATGACATCATTTATGGCATTGTCAGGTTGATATAATACAAATATATTATAAATAGGAAATGCATCAACGCCGTCAGTTGTAACTTAGGAATGTTCAACATTAAAAATATCAATGGTTTTTTTTATAATGGATCTAAGCGTAACTAGTGTAAAAGTAGATGAATAATAATCTTATGGCCATCTTTATGTGAATGTATCTTTCTAAGAAGAGATTAAACGGTCAACAAAAATCGTTAAAGTCTTTTAACCGTAACCTACATTTTGGCGGGACGTCACCTACAGGCAAACTATTTAAAACATGTCGGAGCACAAACAAACCTGGACAAATCCACCATTTTCAACACCTTAGTACTTACAATAGTACCTATACATTTAACGATTTCCCGATAATTATTTCGCAATTTACATAACACCGGTCCATGCCACGTTAAAAAAAACTTTATAGTGAATACCGAAATCCTCGTTATATCCAAAACAAATACATAATTTAAAACCTCCACAAGAACGTTAGCATTAGCACACACTTACACAGTTGACACGTTTAGTTTATTTTTATTAAAAAAATAGTCCGCGTTTCGTAAATTCAAGATGGCGGCGGTGAGCGATCGTGCCGCGACGCCGAGCATCGGCCAACTGATGCGGCTGCCGCGAACTGTCAAACTCGCTTTGTTTATCTGTGTGTGTGTGCAAGTATTTCCGTGCTTGTGTGCGGAGGCTTGAATGGAAGGCTCAATACAAACTTGGTAGCGGCCGACTCGGCGACCAATGCTGTGTTGCTACAACAATTTTCACAGAATCCGAATATTCTTAGTTTCCATTTTTAAAGTTTCGGTCATCATTTGAACTGGATTCCGAAAACGTTGAGCCGTTTGAAGTCTATAAATTATGTTTTAAGATATAAATTGGGAGTAACTGCGAAGGATTGATGGCTATAATATAAAAATAGATGAAAGGTACGGAAATAGTGGTTTCCATGTTATTGGGTTCCACTTAACCGTAGCCATTAGGAATAACTTAAAAGAATCCGAATTAAATAACATCAATAAATTATTTCATAATGAATGATTCAATGTCAATCTGGCGCATAATACGAAATTTAATTATTCATTAACATGATAAATAAGAATATTTTATGCATAGATTTATTAGAACGGAATCCGGAACTCGCAAATTCAAGGAACTTTATGAATTGACTCAAATAAATAAATGTCATGCTAGAAAAAGATCCCAAACCCATTTACTAATTAGGTAGGTGGAAAATACGCATTTTGCAAAAAAATATTGATAAAAATGTCAATGTGCTATGTGCTATGATTGTGTTCCTTTTGTTAGTTACAAAAAAGTTACCATTCCACCACTTGAAGCCAACATCATAGTCGACATCGGCTCAGTTGCCAAATAAAAAAAAGAAATTACTATTCCATGTGATCATTGTTGCAACAGATTTCTCAAAAACAGCTGCTCACTGGGTTTTTAAATCCACCAATTAAACAAATTATATTTCTAGTTAGTTTACATTTTTCGTTTCATTTGCGTTATCTATAATATTATCATGCAAATTCTACTTATAAAATGACATCCATTCTTGCACGTGTTATTTAAAAATCAGGCTCTAGCAACACAGACCCCAATGACTCAGTTGCGTGGGCTGATAAAAACGCGTAATTATTCTTCATAGGTTGTGTTACATTGACAGTTTCAACTGCTGCACTAAAGTCAAGGCCATATCTTTCTCCGTCACGTTTAGCCTCATTCTTGGCAATTCTGCCCACACTGCAATTACTTTGGCTTCATTTGTAACATTATGTAATCTTGTAGTATTGTTAACGAAGATTTTTGCGTGATCAGATTGGTAGTTGTGATCTGTTACTGCATTATTTCCAGGTTGCCTGGAAGAGATTGCGGAATGCGATAAGGCCGCCAATTGTATGTTTTTAGTTTAAGATTTCCTGTGCATTTTTAGTTTTGGTGTACAATAAAGTATATTCAAATAAATAAATATTTATATTCTTTATTGTACACAAATTTAATACAATGTTACAGTGTAACATCTTCAGACTTATTTACAAAAAAAAATAAGAAATTTTGAATTAAGAACCCATAAGAAGATACGTAGTAAATGCCTATTCTCCAATACATCGTTTGGGTTTCTGCAACTCCAATGCGAATTAAGAATCTGCTAATTAGTAACCTCACTAATCATAAGGCTACATTTTTTTGTTTTTAATAATGCTGTTTATGTACAAATATCTTTTGTAAAGGGTTAATAAACATCATTTGTATAAAAAAGATGTAATGCGATTATTTATCTCGTAACATAAGTAGATACTTTTATAGTTATATGGGACTGATTTTAAGATGGAAAACAATAACGCATCATTCAGACATGAGCTTGATAATTCCAATGTTAAAGATGGTTAGATTATAAAGATACAAGTAAAAACACTTGTAATCCCCAAATGATTATCAAGAGCTGCACTAGTTCCCAAAAACATAACCAATAACGGTATTTAGTTCAATGGGGATACCGAACTTAATTCCAATTATTAGGCAAGGTTCCAATAAAATAACGCGTAATGCAAGCAAGTTACCAAGACAGAGTTTTATCTAGCGAGACAGAGCAGGGAGCATGCCAAGAACTAAGACAAAAGATTTACCATTGTAAAGTTCAATGGAGAAGACAACCACCTACATGCAAGGAAAAATAAACTTAGTTCGACCTCCCGGGAATACATTATAAAATGCCATAAAACATATAAAGGAAGATTTAAAATTCTTGCTACTTTCTCTCCATGTCGTGGTCGTTAAGAAAGCACCAGGATATGTTGCAATTAATAACATGGATGATTAAATCCGGAAATATGTTGATACTGACTCAGAAGCCATATTATTTAATAACATAGGCACATACGTTTATAAAGATTGGCACCAGCCAGGATAAAATAGGAGAAAAAAAGATATTATATGGAATGTTTAATAAAACACGTAATGTATGATAACAACACTTAAGAGGAATGAATGTGGAATTTGAAGTGAGTTTTTTCCACTACTATTATATAATTCTTATTGAAAAACAAAATGATGATGATAAACGTATAACATAATACAGGTATACCATGGAGCTCACCAGCTCTGAAACAAATGCTTTAAGTTTGAAAGAATGTGTTTAGACCCTCAAAGCACAAAATAAATTGGACTTGCAATATTTAGACAAAACCAAAAAACGCGTATAAGAAATCTTCTTAACAAGCTAACGAACACGTTGCGCCGGTTTTTGTTTCCCCAATAATACCAGACATTACGTATATTCCTGAGAACTAAATCGGAACATCCAATAAATATCAAAACACCTAAGCCGTCGAAACAACGATGGACCGAAAAAAGAAACTAAGAACTCGCGTGCCTCAGCTAAAAATATACAAAATGGATTCCAGGTATCCTTTGATTAACTTTTGAGATACTAACTTGATACAAAGGTTTGGTCGAAAACGAATTTAAATACTGTTGCTTTCAAACTTTGTTAGCGTAGCCATCTTGGACATCCAAAAGAGGTACAATTTCCTTTCATTATGACATTTCTACGCCCGCAAAGGATTAGTCGACTCGTATGTTATTCTACTGGTATTGTTGGGTTCAGCAATCTTTTTATGAAGTATGTTGAAACTGCCATATCTCTCACAGGAGCAGTTCTACGTTTATTGGTAGTGTCTACAGACTACTGGAACAGGAACACTCCGTAATTACCTGTAACAAGAAGAAAAATACATTAACATGGTTTGAAACTTTAAAACAATTTTTTTAATTTTTATAATTTGGGAATGGGCTAGCTCTTAACCTCGATCACGCCTGATGGAAAGCGATGGATGAGGTCTATGATGAAGCGAGCGTGCCCAGAAGATGCCTTGAGACACTGGTGCTCCCAGGCGTCGACGAAACACAGCAGGCTGCTTGACGCCGGACTCCAGGGGTGGTCGAGAACCAGGCGAGCGTTAGCCCTACCCATTCAATGCATAACATAAATGCAGTTAGGATGCTTGGACAGTATTCCAGAAAAGCTTCCTGGAGCTCTTGCAAATCGTTAGACTAAAGTCATAAGCAACTTAGATTTATATATGCAGCAGACAACAAAAACAAAATAGGATTAAGACAAAAAGTATCAGATTCCATAATTAACAATATTGACAGTTTCCTCAATCATGAACAACTAAGAGAACATGCAAGACCTTCTTACAAAGCTCCATAAAACGAACTAATCAAGATATTATTAAGGAATCAGGAGGCTATTACCATAAACAGCGATCAACAGCAAGAATGCATAATGTTCTAGAAAGACTAATGATGACTGACAGGTTAATAACACAGTTTCCTTGGACACCGCTAATTTATGTAGGAGATTGAATGCCAAGCGCGTGTAGATATTTTTATTACTTATATGATGTAAATCAAATCAACACATGTTGTAACCTTTCCTGACTCCTTTATTGTCTACAGACTTTATTTTTTAAATTATTATTGTCTTGCATGTGACCAGTACCTCACCTGATGGAAGGCAATGATGTGGTCGAAGATGGAGCATTTTTTTTTTATTGGGATAAGCCCACCACACCACATTCCCAAGCCACTGCAACTTCTGAAAGCCAGAATCAACATTGGCGATCACCAGAAAAAACGCCGAGTCAATAAAGCTCGACGAGTCCCAGAGAAATGATTCAACTGTCTTGGATCCCGCAACGAAATTAATCAGAAAATAACAGCGAAGGAGTAGGAAAAAGATGGAGCATGCTTGCGTAGAAGTAACCTATTCACTCATGACTTACGGGGGTTGTAGATTTCAGGAAACACGGACTCTGGCAGGGAATTCTACTCCTTAGCTGTAGACTCAATAGAAGCCAAAACGTTTTCTGCATTCAGTGTTACTGGAGACCTATCACAACTCAACCCATCAGAAAGCTCTTGTCAATCCTATACTTTCAATTGGAGCTTCAATATCTTATTTTTTTTTATAGCTCATCATCATTGTTTACTAGAAGAGGCTCCAGACAAAGACAAATTCGAAACGTGAAGCTGCAAATCATCTACACTCGTTTTTCACGACTTTTGCTTTCGCGCCGCTAGTGTAGAACCTGCTGATTGATCACGTGACTTTTTGGTAGCGCAACCATTTAAAAGTTGTTGACAAACGATATCGTTGATAGAAAATTTTGTCGAGAATCTAAGGTCGTATTACGTAAGCATGCAGGACGAAGGGTATCTGACCTGAATCTTCGAATTATTTCCAGATTTCGTCATGAGTCTATGCGTGAACATCCTTCCTTATTCTCTTCTCAGAAAACTACGAGAAAAGATGTGCCTATTTTGCACGACAACAATTACATCTTAACCCAATTAAATCCTAGGAATTTCACACATTTTCCTTAAACAACATCATCTGCAATATGACCTGAATAAAATCTAGGACACGTTTATTTTCCTTCACAATTATTTCCAATTCAAGTCAGCGACGAAACGTGATTCGCGTATGATGTCACAGTTCTATGGAAGGCCAGATGTCAGTCAGGTCTGACTCAGACACAAATAAGTTTATTACTGTTACCAATAAGTGAGCTGCTTTGACACCAACACTTACGGCGCCGGATAGCTAATGGCTAAATTATTTTGTATGCAATAGCTAGATTATTAAGATTGGTGGAAGAAATGATGTGGGCTTTCGATCCTATATTTTCTCCATCGAATTTATTTTATCAGTTCGCAAGATTTTTTATAACAATTTGTCTACTTGAGACTCATCATCTGTCTAGTCTTTTCCAAACTATATTGGGGTCGGCAGTCAAACCGGATTCAGCTGAATACAAATTTTACGTGGATTGGCTGCCTACCAAACCTCCACAACCCATTAACTGGGTAACACGGTATTTCTTGGCAAGACTGGTGTCAGATTTTCTGGCTTCTGACAATCCGTAACGACTGCCAAAGATTTACAAATGACAGCCGTAACGTACGGCTTCACGTGTTTTCCGAGGCATGGAGGAGTCTCGGTATGTTAAGATGGTCACCCATCCACAGACCGACCCCGGCAAGCGTTGCTTAACCTTGAAGATCGACCCGTGCGGCTGTTATTATTTAGCCATCAGCGATAGCAATTGTCAAAAATGTATGAGATTGACAGAGAGAAATGTCGTGATCCCGTATAATTTGGCATTTCAACAATCGCTTTCACTAATTCAATGACACTTTGTCTAGGCCCTCAGAGCCTCTAGAGAAATTGACATTCTATCAGAGATAAAAACTTTCGAAAATTCAAAGATATAATGCTGAACCGAAATGTCACGTCTCAACCACACACATACATTTCGACAATCGCTACCACCGTTCGATTGTCACTATCTAAGAGCGGATTTCACCAATGAAACTGAACGCGATGAGTACATCTAAACTGCGTTCAAGAGCTGTCAGTGTAGATATTCCATTGAAAAAAAATGACACTGACAGCTCATAAACGTGGTTTATTCGCTGATCGCGTTCAGTTTCATTGGTGAAATTGGCCCTTAGTGACCCAGGCTTTAAACATCTTGGATTATAAGTTATCTCAAAAACCGGCTGAATGCGAGTCTGACTCTCACACTTCTTGTATGGGCCTCCCTTTAATTTTTAATCTAATCTAATATTTTTTATTTGTTGTTAAAGCGGCAATAGAAATAAACACTCTGTGAAAATTTCAGCTGTCTATCTATTACGGTTCTTGACATACAGCCCGCTGACAGACGGACGGACGGATAGCAGAGGCTTAGTAATAGGGTTCCGTTGGTTGGCCCTTGGGTACGGAACCCTAATAACGATTTGATTATTTAACTATGATTATGGCATATACTTTTTATAAAACTCACAACTGTGTTAATGAGATCACGATTATCATAACCGTTAAAGTAAGTAAAATAAGTACAGGACAGATCGATCGTATCTATTTAAAGCAGAACTACTTATATCACGTAACACAACGATAACTATTCCTAACTCGCTATAAGGGTATATCTAATAAGGCCATGCAGATTTATATCCTCAAGAAGCTAATTATTCTAAATTAAAACAAGGCCGGAAAGACTACATCGACATAGCAAGCTGAATGGGCCAGAAAAAAAAAGCTACAGATACAAAAATGGAAGAATTTAATGAAGTGATTAATGATTATTACCACGTACGAGTAGACGCGTACAAGTAATATGTGTGCATGGTTGATTTCTTAGATCTTCGAAAAGAAGTGAATATCATGGCAAATCCAGATGGTGTGTGGACTGTGGATTTTTGTAATACTTTCGTGTTTAGCAAACCATTCCTATAATTCAAAAGAGATTACGGAAGGGATCACAGAAAATGTCACATATAAAATAGATAGAATACTTATACCTGATAATAAATTGACTGTGAAATTCTGATTCTAGTGTTTTATTTTATTACATACTAGCCGCACGCCGTAGTTTCACCCGCGTAGTTCCCGTTTCCGTGGGAATACGTGGATAAAATATAGCCTATGTTACTCCCTAAAAATGTAGCTTTTCATTGGTGAAAGAATTTTTGAAATCGGCACAGTAGTTTTTTAGTTTATTCATTACAAACATACATACACACAAAAATACAAATCTATCCTGTTTATAATATTAGTATAGACATGCGGGCCTAATTGAAAACCTCCTTTTTTGAAGTCGGTTAAAAACCCTATAAACTTCTTCAACTTGTATTCACATTACCAACCGAAACAAAATGCCACATTCATATTTTCCATTTCTAAGCTCAAAGGCAGCTTCCCTTGCTTATTCAAATATGGTCCAAGTATGCAGCCCAGAATGTCCAAGCAATGTTATCAAGTGTTGCCACGGTAACGCTGTCCAACTGATTTGTGTAGGCTGTAGCATGGCATGGCTTATAAATGACCTATAAGTAGGCCTAGGAGGAAAGAATCGTGTATTAAAGTGTCTTGTTTTACCGCAAATTGTGGTGAAGACCGTTAATTTTAAATTGAAAAGAATTGATCTGTTGGTCTTGATAGGATTCGAAAATTCCTAGAAATATACAGTATTTTATTAACTTCGGTAAATCAGTCTAATAATGTTTAGGACATCAAAATTTCTCTCATCATCCTCGTCTCCCAAAAATTCCAATTTTGGGAGACGAGGTGATTCATTGACTGAGTACAAGTCATGCTAAATTATCTTTCCTTTGTTCTAACAATGCTATTTTACTTTTCAATTAGTTTTTGGTGAATTATCTTCACAATCGAAACTTGCCATCATAATGCAGATATTTTTTACAAGACTTGTCTAGTTTAGACGTTTTCCGTGAACCTGTGATCTTGTTACCACATCCATTGTTATTTAGGAATTTTGTAAGTTTGCTGATGCATCAGACGTTACTTTGAAAACGTAACTATCATTATTATTGTCATCCACTTTTTCAAAGTAACGTCTACTTTGAAAAAGTGGATGACAATAATAATGTTAGATAATTCATAAAATAAAAATAAAAACAAAAACTTTTATTTTATTTAGCTTGTATATTTTGCGGGGGGGTATCTGTGGTACCAAGCCTGGAACATTAGGTGGTGTTTCTTAATATTGAAATTGCATGGTGTTCTATTACACTCAGATTCTGAAGGAGTCATTCAAAATCTTCAATACTTACTACCTTCAACGCTTATTTATCCATCATTTGCATCCGTTGTAATCCTTCAAGTAAGTTTATCATTAACCATTGATTGATATTTTACATAGTATCTATCCTGTCCTTGGTTTTCTTGGGCTTTACCGGTATCATTACACGGATCATAAACGAAGTATTTACATTTAATAGCCGTTTTAACATCCCCCAGGTATGGGCATTACAAATCGTAACTAAACGTGTAACGCGTGTCGTAAACACCAATATGGCTTGGTCCTTATATGCGGTGTTGATCGTAAATCAAATTCAAAAACTCTTGCAAAGGATTAGACCAAATTTGTCAAAAAGAGCGATGTTACAAACTAAATACATATTTTTTACGGATGGGAAATCATCAAATGACTTCTTCCGCTCTGTGTGGAGCGGGAGGGAGTGTCAGACTCTTACTGACTAAAACCCATTCGTGTTCCTCCTTATGCCCTTTTGCGTTCCAGGGCCGCGGTGACTCTTTCGAATAAATTCCGCAACCCTGGAACTAAATACCACTACGTCTTTGTTAATAATGCTTTCAACATTTTTTTTTGAGATGGGTTTTCTCTTGACTCTAATCTAGGTCAGAAATTAATGACAGAGACAAAATCGACGATCGAGCGAGTTTACCCAGAAGATGCCTGTTCACTCTAACTTTGAAGAGATTGGGGTTGTATCGTAAGCGTTCGGAAACACAGACGCAGGCAGAGAGTTCCACTCCTTTGCTGTGCGCATTATGAAAGACGTTTGGAAACGCGAGAACGTAGTGCGAATTGGTTAGAAACATTGAGCATTTTTGTCAACTAATTTTAAGAGGAACATCCTGTCATACGAGTACCATTAAAAGAGAAGCTCCGGACCTTTCTAGGATAGTTTATTCCGAAAGTCTTTTATCTAAGACCTTAGGCAAGGGCTCTTATTAAAAGGCCGTGGTAGGTGAAACGCAATGCGAAACAACCATAACACCAGAGGTTAGGCAGGGGTGTAACATAGTTCCCACATTTCGCCAGGCTAAAATCGGACTTAGATCAGTTGCTGAGAAATTCCTGATGGCAAAACCCATTATCACTACCAACCTGGGAAACGATACTAGAAAAATTACCAGTCTACTGACGCTCAGCCGTAGCACTTGCCACCTCTAAACCAAGGAGACATACAACGGGAAAAAACTTTTAAATAATTTTGCTATATTAAAATTCCGTGTCACACCATAGCCCAAGATACAATAGCTACTTATAACAGGTACTTACGCCCTCTACATTACACCACAGGGCTGAATAGCTAAGCAAATCTATGAGCAAGCCTTGCAAGTACTTGTTGAAGCAATAATTAGCACATGAGTGGGAGTCATTAGTCAGAATCTGACGCGGCGTAAGATTGGTAATAGGTTCCGTTAAGCCTTGGAGACTCGGCCTCTTTCTCTTTGAATTAGGAAGCGGGGTAGGGCTGTTTAATTAATATTTTGGATAAAGAATGACAGATTGTGAAATCTAAAAAAAAAATTATGTCAGTCTGGGGACTGCCGACTGCCGATAGAAGGAAAAACTAAGTAATATTGTATTGTCTGTGCATGGGAAGCACGTGGTGACGATGACGCGAGTTCATTTTTGTTCACTTCAAAAACAAATGACGGAAGCTTTTAACGAATATCAGCAAAGCCGCGGGAAACGTTTGTATGAGGGACGCACAGAACTGAGACGTTATAGAAGACAATAAAGAAGGCCTATACTCAGCAATGAGTTATTCTAGGCGCGTATATGGGGATGCTGAATTCATATGCAAAAACTGTCAATGTTCTGATACTGAAAATTGAGCTGTAAGAAAAATTGAGGTGCTTAATGACAATCTTAAGTGAGATCCAATAAGAAAAGTGAGGAAAGGTATAGACAATTTATAACACAAAGATACACTCTTTTATCAAGACTATGGGGTAAGATTTCTGATATGGTTAGTGAGCCCTTGGCAGCCTGTCCAGGTATCTAACTTAGGTACCCTTTTAAAAGAAAATAGATAAAAAGTTAAACGCGAAGTATAGGGCACCTCGATATACTTATTTTAAACTCTGACACCTCAATAAAACAGAATTCATCTGTGCAAACAATTCGTCATTACAGAGATGTTTTCCAGTAACGTTAATAACAAATGAATGAATAATAAATATTAATAAGAACTCAATGACAATTGTTATTAGTTTCGGTTCAGCAAAAACAAGATATAAAACAAGAATGATATCGACTTAGCGGTAGAAACATGCAAAACCAATCCACGAAGAGACAAAATTCTGAGAAATTGTAGCATCATTTTGCTGAATAAACTCAATATTGCATCCAATCATTAATTCAGTCATTCAAACGAAGGCTTTTTTTTTTTTTTAGAGGATGGGTTATCATCAAATGAACCCTCCCGCTCTGGGTGGAGCGGCAGGGAGTGTCAGACTTTTACTGACTAAACCCTTAGTCCTCCTAGTGCCTTTCTTCCCAGGGCCGCGGTAACTCTTTCGAACATATTCCGCAACCCTGGCAGGCTCTGACCCTGGCGGGCCCCGTCTCCGTTGCTGACTGCTCTTTCCGGCGCGTTTGGAGTGAAACGCGCCGTCGACTCTGGCCTGACCTGATCGGACAGCGAGCTACCCATTGCTCGCTGTCCGCAGGCGTCAGTCACTGCGCCTTGCTCAGGAGCGTCAGTTCCTGAGAGGCGCAGCGACTAACCTTCGTCTGGAGGAGGTGAAATGGGGCCATTACTGGCACTCCATTTCAAACGAAGGCTTACGTCATAATCTGAATCGCAAGGGTTTCAAATCGACTACAGAGCAAAGAAGTGCCTTGCTAGGGATGGCTTTGTCAATCCTTTCCAAGCGTGTCAGTGAGTATCGACGTTTCATCATCAACATCATCTGAACCGAAAGACGTCCACTGCAGGACATAGGCCTCCCCCAAGTGTCGCCACAACAACCGGTCCTGTGCGTCTCGCATTCATCGGCTACCAGCGACCCTCACCAGGTCATCGGTCCATCTTCGGCGTCGGCGTTTTGCTCATAGAAAATGATGGAGTCGTGAGCGTTTTAAAATCCTAACGTATATGCTGACTGTACATGCCTATTACTTACATACTTACATACTTGCATGCCTTAAATTATATTTATTTTGTAAGTAGGGGGGTCTGCCAGCGAGCAATGGAACGAAGTATTCTTGGAGTCAAAATCAAAGACCGCATAAGACACAGTACTTCATACCAAACCACAAATCGCAGACGTAGGCAACTCAGCCGCCAATCTAAACTGAACTGGAACTGGAACTGTGCTGGCCACATCTGCCGCATGTCGCAACAGAACTGGGCAAAAGTGGCCACTGATTGGGTTCCAAACAGGAACAGGCGACGCAGTAGGCCCAGGAGGAGTTGGCGTGATGAATTAGACTATTACCGAAGGATTGGTCAGATATGGCAAAGGACAGAACAGTGGAAGAAAGGAAGGGAGGCCTTTGCCCTGCAGTGGGACAGTATAGACTCATAATAATATAATTAAAAGTAGGTTGTAAATAACACTTTTACACGTCAATCTTTTTTGGTCGTTTTAAACTAGATGAGGCTGGTGTTTCCTGACTATTCTGAGAAGAAACCGAAACAAACTGAGAGGTCAAAGTCTCTGTTGATACTGGTCAAAGCATATGAGAACCGTGTAGGTTGATGTCTGAGGTTGGACTTTTGAGGAAAATACCACACAGATTTGGGTGGACCTGGCCAGACAGTGTAAGCATTTGTCAGTTATCGTGTAGCTCATAGTAACGTCCACCAATCAAATACTACAGTACAGTGGCATGCTAGACAGTTTAGTTTCAGGCAAGTGTATTATAGACTTTATAGCTTTATAAGCAACAGCGTCTCTATTCGCGTTTCGCTCTGTGGCCACAACCAATGAATCACTTCAAACATTTTGACAACCCTATTTAGCACAGTGTAGGCGATTCGAAAAGCTGCCTACCTCGACAAGAGCAGTCTAAAGTGACAAAATATAACATTTAGTCTAGAATCTAGTCTGCACCGTGTCTGAACTGCTTCCTTTGTCGCAAGCAGACAACCTCGACAGTAATACTGGACTAAGAATATGCAAAATCAAACGAAACAATATCTGAGCGGGTTTATCTAGTCTGGTTGATAATCTAGTGTCTCTAATATAGCTTGGAACCTTGATGAATCTGATAAAAATGTCAAGGATTGTTTTAAGTTTTGAATTCTAGGAATAGGTTCAAATTAGCTGCGGGCAACTGATTAAATTTAATCTGTTTTATTGCAGGCTAATCCTAATAAAATCCTTGTGGTCGGTTTCCAGTCAAACCCTATTTTTTATTGAGGAATAGGCTAGCTCTTGACCTCGATCACGCCTGATTGGAAAGCGATGGATGAGGTCTATGATGGAGCGAGCGTGCCCAGAAGATGCCTTGAGGCACTGGTACTACCACGCGTCGATGAAACACAGCAGGCTGCTTGACGCCGGACTCCGGTGGGAGGGTAGTCGCGAACCAGGCGGGTGTTAGCCCTACCACCGCAACGGAAGGATTGGCCAGTCTTAAAAGGCGTTAGGTGAGACTGCCTGATGGAACAAATTGCGCTACACGAGGAGGCTCCTTCATGCATCCTAAGCAGCAATGCAGATAAATAATATAAATTTACATGGGGCTATTGCCTGTACCTTCAAAATGTTAACATGTTAAAATTATAATCTATCCTTTGATAAGACTGATTGTCAAACGAAAAACAAAGATCTATAAATCAGGAGACGAACTTCAATCTTAGCGGAAAGACCGGCCCAAAATAGCTGAGGACATATGTCTGTGGGTCTGAAAGAGAATTGCCAAAGCCCAGCAGCGTACAACGGGCTAGTTAGGTAGATGTCACCCACCGCCCACAATGAACACTGAAACCGGGCCATACACGTTCAAGTAATTTGATCTAACAGGCTGGTTCAAACAGTTTTATCAAATTAGCATGAATGTCTGAGGGAATTTCGTAATTCTGTTTGATCAACTGCAACTTTTAGGCGATTGACTTGCATATTTTAAGACTGAAACTGTACGAGAGCCCTTGCAGCTAAGGTTTTCTAGTGTCAATATGCAAGATTTTATCAAGCGTGGTTGTGTCAAGATATTATCAATGTTGCAAGGGTGTTACATGAGTCAGCAGCCCTGTGTCCTCAATACTTCAAGTGTAGGTGTTTCGTTTGTGTGAAACAGTCCATTCGGTGGGAGCACGCGATTGACTGGGTATAGTGGAACTACGGGGAGGATTGCGCAGGTGGAGGCAGTGTTGAGTTTCCCACAGTCAGGTTTGTTGAAGAACTGATAAAGGCAGCAGATTCGATGAAGAAGACTTATTACGGGGTGTAGGCAACTGGGAAGACAATAAAGACTAGATATTCGATTGTATTTTGTATTATGTTTGTTGTTTTATGAAAGGATATACTTTCTGACAGGTCCCATTGAAATTTCATCAAAATCGGTTCAGTAGTTTGGTTTTTAAATCAAAATTTCTGGAAGAAATATGCCATGATCGTCATTGTTCGAAAGAGTCACCGCGGTCCTGGACTGGAGGGAGACTGGAGGGAGTGTCAGACTGGAGTCTGACACTCCCTCCCGCTCCACCCAGAGCAGGAATCATTTGATGATTTCCCATCCTTAAAACAAAAAAAAGGTTATGCTACTGTTTTATAACCAACTTCGTCTTCCTCTTGAACCACTTTCATTTCATGTCTTTTAAATCGAGGCAGCCATTCTGCCATAAACTTTCTGTATGAGGAATAGGCACCAAAACTTTCCCTTATTGCGTGACAAGCAAAGCTCATTGAAATGTTTTTACTCAAATGCAAATGATTCGCTAACGATTTTCCTTCATTTCAGTCTAGCAACTATGTATGAAACTATGAACCTGTATTTCCAGCCAACGTTATCAATATTATTAATCAAAAACAATTCCAAATACAGTGCAGGTCCAGATCATAAATCTTATATTAGCATAGCGGCACAGGCATCGAACCTGCAACAAACCGGTGCACTTTCGCTGGCCACGCCTTTCGCAACTGAGCTCCTGGTAATAAATTAATAAGCTGTATCTGTTTTCGTTGTACGCACTTTCCTTTAGTGAATGAAATCTGATACAATATGGCAGTTCATAAGGTAGAAAAGGAAGCTTTAACTTAATTTATATGGCTTCCGCGAAGCTGTGCTTCCTCATTCCAGATTTGAAATAAAAGAAATAAGAAAGATGTTCGACAAAATCTGAGCATTTCGTCCGTGTCCTCTCCTTTGTCTGTCACATTCCTTTGTCAAGGAGTGTGACAGTCAATCGAATTCATAAAATTTCCTGCCCTTATCCCATGTTACTTGGGGTGACACGTTTTTTTCTACCATTTTGTCCTATCAGCCGTCACACTATCACTAGTTCCCTTTACTTTCATAATTATCGCTCCTCACACAATACATCCATCTTTTCTTTTGCCTCCCTCTGCCTCTCCATCCATCCATATTTATATCCCGTTTAGTAACATGCGTTTCAACCCTCCTCTTCACATGACCATACCAGGACAAGAGTTACTATTCAACTTTTCCGTCACTGGCGCCACTTTTAAACTACGTCTAATGCACTAATTTCTCACTTGTCAATGTTCATTATGCCCACAAAAGCGTGTTATAAATTATAAATGGTGTTAAAACCTCTCGATATTAAAAGTATTTGAATTCCATACAAAAAAGTAGCATTGGCCAACCCGTACAAGCGGAAAGTGAAACGGACCTTAAAAAAACTTAATTTAAAAAGTAATAAGTGCTCGATTAAGATCTCAATAAGATCAAAGACAACCAATGAAAGCTAAATGACTTGTACCAACGTTAGTAGGTCTACAATAGACAAAAACTTCTCTTTTTTTTAGTAATACAATTTGGTACAGGTGCTGCCATCTGTAATACGTTACATGCAAAGTATTGCTATTTGCCATACAGTTCGAAATATTACATAAAGAAAATTCGACTTTCCAGTGCTATCATGGTAGGCGCCAGATAAACGTGGAATAACGGTCATTGACCCATACACTACATTTATTGACACACTTAATTTCAAAAACAGAAATAATGATATACAGCTGTCCGGAATCGACATATATCGTGAATTCGTGATTCTATGGGGGTAGCGGAACAGAGAGTAAAGTCCCACATACCTCCATTGAAAAGCTTCCGCTCCACCCAGAGCGGAAGAAGTCATTTGATGAATTCCCATCCATAAAAAAAAGAAAGGAGACCCATTCATTGGGTTCAGTTTCAGATATTCTCTCAAACAAAGGCCATTTGCGCTGATTTCCGTTATGAACAGACAGTCTTCCAATATCGAATACAGACACCAGCTTTTCCAAAACATAAACATTTACAAACACAATGAAAGCCCATCTAAAATATGGCTAATAAAGGTCACTCCAAACCGCATCGGAAACAGAATTCAATCAACATTAGGGTTCATTCACACGACTTCTATTTGCGAATGTTAGCACTTTTTGAGTTTTATGATTCCTGTAAACTGCACTAGGAGGTAAATCATGTAAAAGCTAAAGTTCAGTAAATTTTGAATCATAACTTGTTGGTATAAGAGTTGTTTTACAGTCTGATTAATTATAAGTAAAAGTTTAATCATAACCATGTAACTTTGATCGATTTTAAACTCTAATCCGTCAAAATAAGCTCCTTTGATGGTATACTAACATTTTCAGCATTAGGTAGGTAGGACAGAAACCTTAACAGAGACTATAAATCATACTTTTGTCTTTAAAATATTCGCTTATGGAAGAAGACTCCTACAATCCTAAAAATTTTGATTGAAACAATAAATCATCACATTAATTACGATCCACCCACACCGCTGTAAAAGCCTATCTTTGTCAATTACATGCTGTATCATTGATTAAGAAAAGAACTGAGAGGTAAAACAGATCATCTTCCTACGTTTAATCATAAAATCTTATTTTATAGAAGATTGATTTATGATTTAAAAGTACTAGGCTAAGGAGCATCGTTAAAGTTTTGGTATGGGGAACTCCTTTGAATAGACAATATCTGCAAAGCTGCTGGCATCCTTACTGACAAATGGCAAGTCTATCAGGAATTGAGCTACATATGCAAACGAATCTCTGCCTCTAGTGTCGATGAGACGCTTCATAATGACGTGTCAATGCTATCAGGATTCCGTTGTTAAGAAGGGATTGTGGTATTCGTGGTGTATAGCTCCGTCTATCTCACACAAAGGAATGATGACAGCATTAGCCTTGTTATTACCACAGGCTATGCCGTCATGCGGATTTTGTTAGAAAGAGTTACCGTGGTACTGGAAAGCAAAGGGCACTAGGAGGAGCACGGATGGGTTTTAGTCAGTAAGAGTCTGACACTCCCTCCCGCTCCACGCAAAGCGGAAGAAAGAAGTCATTTGATTATTTCCCATATAAGCATCTTGTATAGCCCCATCTCCCTCACACACCGGAACCGTGATGGTTTTAAGACATCACCGTAGAGCCCCTACATACATGTCACAACCCACCACTCCACTTCCCATTTCCTAATGACTTCAAACTTTATAAAAACCGACCAAGGTCTAACAGAAAATTGTAATGAGACCCATTAGGCCTATCTGTCACTAAGCAAGTCATAGGAATGCCGCTCACAATACGTTTAAGGACTGTGTAGGCTACTCGTAGGCGCGATCGACAATGATCCGCCGACACCGAATATGGTGTAGTTTTCTTTAATGAGGTGGTTGCGTATGGAACGGTTGTCAGAAGTATGGTCAGAAGTTCCACTACTTGCGAATCGTGTTACAGAACCCCCTTTGTTATGGATGGGAGACCATCAAGTGACTCCTTCCGCTTTGGGTGGAGCGGGACACTGTCAGACGCTTACTGACTAAAACCCATCCGTGTTCCTCGTAGTGCCCTTTGCGTTCCAGGGCCGCGGTGACTCTTTCGAACCAAATCCGCAGTTTTGTAGAACCCCCTGCATCCCTAACTAGCAGGATCATATCCATCTTGGTAGCGATGGAGGGTCAAAGTGATTAATAAACCTAGAACATACATTTCTGCAAATTCATACGCTGCTGCCTGCCATATTGCCTTAAAAAGTCAGAATAACTGATCCAATATGTATTTTTTATTTTGCCAATTATCGACTTGTGAATTGTGATGGTAGCGGCAAGAGTGAACTTTCAGTGGTTGGTACATAATCAACTTGCTACTCTTGTTATATTTGTGACAATAATTTCAGACAAAAGACGTCAACTGGAACCGGACTTAAGCCTCCCCAAAGAGTCGCCACATCGAAGGGTCCTATGCGCCTTTCATCCGGCGTATACCCACGGCCTTTACCAGGTCATCGATCCACCTTGTCCTGGCCTTTCAGCAATTCATTTTCTGGTAAGTTGTAAGAAATATGTGTGTATTTAATTCAATAATACGAGTTGAACACGTAAAAACATGCTTCTTCTACTAGTATGTCATGAGGAACAGTCTAGAGGGTCATTAGGAACGGTCCTTCTGTGCGTTATCTGCAGCGTAGTTTTATCAAGTGTTTTAACATTTTCCACATCTCCTCATACGGGAGGTGTGTTTTATTGTTAGTTTGCATGTAATTTGGCATATATATTAGCTCATTAAAATGAAGATATAGTCATAAATATCGTGGTTTCTAGATCATTGAAAAGTATATGAAGTTTCTGATGGAGCTTGTTTTCAAAGTCATCGAGATAGAAAAGGATTTATTGGTTCACGATTAGTTATTCGAACCCACGTAGCACCATTTCTTTGTGTAAATTATTTCATCACTGGGTACTTCTCCCAAAAATCAGTGAAGGAAAACATCATGAGAAAACATGTGATATTACACTAATCCGTACGTGGTGGTTTACATCCAACTCCCTCTCAAAAGAAGAGACCAGTAGGCTGTGTCCCAGCATCAGAAACGCACCACAATTCTAAGGCAGAAACAATTTAGACATCAAAAGAATACTTCGCATGTTGCATAGACTCAATTTGTCGCAAGGGGAATGCCCAGAATACCTACGCTTAGACTGATTGGTGATCACAATTTGTAGTTATTGGCAGACAAAAGGACCTCTACTCTTGGAGTAAACCCTGCGTCGTCTTTTATGCTATTCACGAATGTAACCGAAGGCCAATTTACTAGAGACCCCATGATCTTCCTTATTCAAAGTGAGGACAGTGGTAGATAAGTTGAACGAGCATTGTTTGTCTTGGTATGGGCATGTGATGAAGAGATATGAAACGCCTGGGATGTTAAGAGTTGTAAATATAAATGGAGATGGATGGAGATGCAGAGCAGAGAGGGAGGCCAATGACAAGATGGATAGACTTTGTGAGTAAGAATATGAATATAATCATAATACATTAATTTCATTCATTCTCATATGAGTCTCGTCAACTATCAATCAACTCAACTTGACAAGCGGAAGACATTACTGTTCAAAGTAGGTCTTTCCCAGGGTCTTTATCGGCATCACTTTCATACGCGCCTGTGCTAATAACAATTTCCTTTCAAACCAGTTCGTGAAGTTTATCAAAGTCCTCATGCATGATTTTAAAGTTAATCTTTCTATCATATGGATAATTTTGCCTTTTCTCTGAGGGAGAGTCAAACCTCACGCCCCAGCCACTGCAACAGAAGAAGACGCCTAGGGCGTCGGGAGTCGCACGGCGAT
Organism: Melanchra persicariae; assembly: GCA_947386135.1. Taxonomy (NCBI): domain Eukaryota; kingdom Metazoa; phylum Arthropoda; class Insecta; order Lepidoptera; family Noctuidae; genus Melanchra; species Melanchra persicariae. The sequence continues at coordinate 14,232,472 of OX376645.1, read as the reverse complement.
GCGCGGCCACCGTAGACGCGGGCCTGCGGATGACGAACAATGGGTAGCGCGAACTAGAACGCAAAGGGCATTTGGAGAAACACGGATGAGTTTTAGTCAGAGAAAGAAAAGCAGTAAGAGTCTGACACTCTCTTCCGCTCCTCCAGAGCGGAAGGAGTCATTTAATGATTTAAATAAAATAAAAAAGGAGGTAAAGAGTCTTTAGCAGTTCTGAAACAATTACAAAAAATTCGTTCACTCATTCAAAGCTGCACTATGTGAAACTTATTAGTGTGATTGATAAATCCTCGAACTTCATCTTATTCTGAGAGGCTGCTTGTTTATTTTCGTGTTTGCACAGGAGGAGCGCAGTTCACACTTTATCACGAACGATTCCTGAGAGATAGATCGCAGGAAAGGCTAACTCACTCGGAATCACTATGAAAGCTAGAATTATCATTATTGACTAATGTTACCAGAGGTCGGTGCAACACGTTTTCCTCTTTCATTCCTCCTATTACCCATCAAGCTCTCATAGACTTCATTTTGCTAGCTAGCATGATGATCAATCCTCGTTCTTTCTCTACGTATATCCCCTTTAGCCTTTACAGAACGTGCCCTGAACCCTATGATTCATTTCCCAGTACCATTAATTCAGAGCCAGATCTCAAAGATTAATGCTGATCATCACTCATAGGTTAGACAGGCGATCATCCTACACAGTCACCTAGATTCTACTAACTTGAATGTAACAAAGGAAGGGTGTCGCAACTGTTCGCCGTCAACTGTGATTTAATGAGAGGGGTACAGGTGATGACAAAATTGTCTTCGGTGGCAAAAGCCAAATTAAGTTGCTTGAGTTGGTTTTTATTTAAATTTTCAGAAGGAAATTATACTTAGGGATATCTCGCAAGTGTATCAACCCATCAATGCTTACTTCTAAAATGGTGTACAGCATTTTGCCCGGACACTATTCAAATCAAATTAAAGTAATTCATTTCAATTTAGCTGAGAGCCAGCACTTTTTGAAGGTGAAAGCTTTACATAAAGACAATGGCCCACAACAGCCATGTTCACCACGAAAAGGAATAATGCCACTCATGCTAAAGTAACTACGTCCTCAGTGCGTCTTACTTCCAATGCTCTGTTACTTCGATATAATTCCTATAATGAATCCCTCGATACCATTAAATGCACCAGCCGTAGCTACAGAATCGCAAAATATAATATGACTTTAAAACTAACTTCTAAGAACAAAAACTGGGTTAAACTACCCTCCGAAATGAAAAGAATATCAACAATGCATACACCTTAGAATAATAACGGCATACACATATTGTTATGTCCTACATTTAAATGTACCTCTAGATATTATCTTATTCAGCTGTCCACTACCGCATGCCACCGGGTACTAGGGGAGAATAAAACGCAGGTGTGCAGACTGCCCTTTACGTAAAAACTAACAATTTTATCATAAGGTCAACTGCTAGCTGCGAAGACTTGGCTAGTTCATAGTTTCATATATGGTTATAAGAATATTTTCGTGATACTTCCCGGAGAATATAGTATTGATAAACGGGGGATTTGTAACAATTGGACAGGAGTAATTTGTAGGGAAATAAGTGCAGCTGTTTTGAGCGTCTCATTCAAAATATTGATAGTCTTAATTGACCAGTAATATAAGATGAAACTTAGGGAGAAATTAAAAAAAAACACTCCAGAAAATCGAATATTTAAATAGGATATTTATACATTTAGATTGCATCGGTATAGAAATATTAAGATCTTCAGAACTATAACTACTAGAACAAGAACACAACCTTTGAAATAATATGCAATGCACAAAAAAGGAAAAATAAAAGTTGCATAGAAATTGTTTATATCAATAAAGCAATTTTTATGAACACGAAACGAGTGCATTTTATGCAAATGGTCAGGGCAAAGGTAAAACCATTAAGTATTAGGCCCATTATAACCAGCTAAAAACCAATGATATAGTTGGGAAAATGCAAGAGGTATTAATCGCATTATGGATATTTCATCAGCTCATGTCGTATTAGCTAGAACTGACTGAGACAGGGTACGATGAACGTCTGTAAGTAGGTATAACCATTTGTAAAATCTTTTTTAACGCAACCTGAAATACCTCTTAATCCAGCCCTAGGGCTCTTAAACAAAATTCGTACTGGCATGTCAGTCGCAAACTGTCAAAAATGCCTCAATAGTTTGCGACTTACACGCGAAACTGATACGAATTTTGTTTAAAAATTTGTAGAATTGGCCTTCAGAGAAAATTCAAAGCAGGTTATATAGTAATTGCACCCGACTGTACAAGTTTAATTATTCAAAGATCATGTGCATAAAGTGTTATTGTGCAAATATTTTACGGCGCGATCAGAATATCTTGTTTTTAATTAAACCAGATTCGTTTACAACTTCTACATAATCATACGGTAACTAGCTTTTGCCCGCGGCTCCGCCCGCGTGGATGTCGGTTATCGCGTAAAAAAGTAGCTTATAGCCTTCTCCATATCCCAGGCTATATATCTGCTAAATTGCATGACGATCCGTTCAGCCGTTTTAGCGTGAAAGCGTAACAGACAGACAGAGATACTTTCGCATTTATAATCTTACTAGCTTCTACCAGCGGCTTCGCCCGCGTGAATATCGGAAATAGGAAGGTTTCCTGATTTGTATCGTACATTTTTTACTCAGGAAACACCTACCCTACACTACCCTACACTACCCTACCCTACCCTAAACTACCCTACCCTACCCAACCCTAGACTACCCTACCCTACACTACCCTACCCTACCCTACACTACCCTACCCTACACCTACCCTACCTACATAATTTATTTATTTATTTATTTATCTTTATTTCAGGTAGAACCCATAAATTTGTTAGTATTCCTTAACCTATGTTAGTATCATAGACTTTAACACACAACTAATAACTATATAATACTTAATTACGCCACCTCACGGCTACACCTGGTAACAGTGCATGCACTGCGCACAGGTGCCCCATAAGGCGTCCCTCAGTCTTACTAGCAACAATGCTCAGGAGACTGCTGTCGCCACCCCGATTCCGACGCAGTAGTGAAGCGGATTTTTTACGAATAATCGCAAAGAAGTCATCTGTACGCGCTGCTGCGAACATCCCTGATGCGCTACAGAAACGAGGTAGCGCCAGCAATATCCTAAACGCATTGTTGTATTGCACACGCAGGGTATTAAACGTCTTCTGCGTGTATCTGGTCCACAGACTGCATGTATAAAAGGTCTGGCAATAAGCCCTAAACAGAGTTATCTTGACATTGCTGTCGCATTTTGCAAATCTGCGGGCCAGCATGTTGCATCTTACGGCCAACGCCCTACGCTCCCTCTCAATATCACAGTTATCAGTGCCATCCTCTGTAACCCAGTGACCAAGGTACTTGAACTGTTTGACTCTGTTTAGAGTGGCACCACATAGCGAGACTGGTGGTACCACTTCATATGTCTTATTTTGTGCCCTAAAAACTAACATCTCGCTTTTCTTGGCATTATACCTTAGTCCATGAGCTCCAGCATAGCACTCACATATATTTAACAGCTTCCTAAGAGCACTGATCGACGGACTCAGCAGCACCATATCGTCAGCATAACTGATGTTGTTGAAGGACACACCATCGATCGTGCATCCGATGCCAGTGCTGCTGAGTTCCTCGATCAGCTTATTTACATAGATGTTAAACAACTTGGGCGAGGTCAGACCCCCTTGCCTCACCCCGCACTCTAACCTGTACACATCTGAGTATGAGCCTGCCCACCTCACCTCGTTGAGTTGGTTCTCGTACCAGAACTTTAGTACATTAATTATTTCCGGCGGCAGGTTAGCTTCATTAGTTAACTTTTTCCACAAGATGTCATACGAGACAAGGTCGAAAGCACTGGATAGGTCCAGGAAGCATGCATACACAGGTGTCCTCCTCCCAGTGTAATATTGCACTGTACTCTTTAGTCTTTATACCAGCCCAAAAAATACTATGACATGTTTCTGGTCTCCTGGTACTTGATGTTTTTGGTCTCGTGGTACTTGTGAATCTGTAGTACTAAGGCAGCAGTGGCTCTGAATTTCCACTTCCTCCTCAGTCATCATTGATCCATGCCACTTACTGGGATAAAAAGGAGCATATGTCTCATTCCAGGATATGAACTACATGTGCGCCAAATTTCCTCCAAATCCCTTCAGCCGTTTTTGCCTGATTGTTACACAAACATACAAACATTCACATTTGTAATATTAGTAGGATTATAAGGGAAGTAGGGGTTGTGATCCAAGTTGTTTCATAAACATTATTGTCCGTAGATTAGGTCGGATTAAACGCCGTATAGGCTTTACTTAGACAGAAAATCTTGAACTATAAAGTTCACTGTGTTTATTTAAACCCAATACTTGATCGATATTTCTAGATCTCCTTTGTGTCTGCCAGGATTGCGGAATCGTTTGAAAGAGTTACCGCGGTCATGGAACGCAAATGGCATTTGAAGGGTTCCTCCAAAGTAATTACTTAGAACACATATTCAGTAAGAGTCTGTCACTCCCGCACAAAAAAATCTATGTCAGTCTTTGAGGATTGCCGATAGAAGTGTAAACTAAGTAATATTGTATTGTCTGTGCATGGGAAGCGTGTGGTGACGATGACGCGAGTTTCACGATTTTTGTTCACCCAAAAAGTGCTCAAAGAAGCCTAAAGAAGTTTTCATTTTAAAATTGTCTCCTTTGAATTGCTGGAAGGTTCAGAAAAAAATACTAATGATTAAGCTTGAAAGTGACAGTAAATCAGAATATAAGTAAGTGACGGGACATTAAATTAAAGGCAAAAAATGTTGCACTACCGTTATTCAATTAGGCACCTGAGAAATTAGGGCTGTCCAAAGCAATGTCAGCAGCGCGGATCTACGATTTTTCTGAACCGGGGCAGAAACTTGATAAGGCCGACCCCTCTTCTCTACGTTTGAAATTAATTTAATATAAGAACTATAAAATACAAGAGCGAGCGAAGCGATCTAGAAAATTATAGTATTCGTCATCGAATAACTTTTACCGATTATTCAAGTTTTTCTTCAGATCTGAATTTTATTTTGTATTAGCGCTCCTTGAACTTGCCGCCCGGGGCAAGTTTGCCGGAATTTGACAGTTTGTGCCAAATTCCATCAGTCAGTACAACCTACTATTTGACCCAAAAAATCTTTCTAGAGTAAAAAATTGCATCTAGCTGAAACCAATTGTTTTCAATTCTTTGAAAATACCATAAATCCGTAGCCAAAAAGTAGTCATTCCAAAACTAAAAATAAATTATTTTTTTCTTATGGATGGGAAATCATCAAATCTCTCCTTCCGCTCTGGGTGGAGCGGGAGAGTGTCAGACTCTTACTGACTAAAACCCATCCGTGCTCCTCGTAGTGCCCTTTGCGTTCCAGGGCCGCGGTAACTCTTTCGAACAAAATCCGCAACCCTGGCAGGGCTAGCCTTAGCATACTGACGTAGGCAGTCCACCGATAACAACCTACCCACAAAAACATGACGGGCCCATCTATATATAATTTTTTCGTCACCAATCGGTCACTCGACTGACCTTAAAAGGCTAAGAGATTAGCGAGGCAAAAACTTTACAAACTTGAATGGGAGTAACGGTGCTTGTACTTGCGGTAGGTAACTGCTTACTGAATGGACGCTGTTACAATTTTTGGAGGCATACATTGAGTACTTAGAGTTAGAACTGGTTTCGGTGTTAAACTAGAAAAGGATCATTGACATAACTGTGAAGAGTAGCCACTAACTCAATAATGTTACCGGCTTCAACTTTGGGATCAACAGTGAAATTTAAAAAAAAATCAGCAGCTCTCTGTGGTCCCATAACCCATTATCATGAGTACTTTCAGCCTCTGAGAGATTGCCTAGTCATTCAAGTTCGGTGCACACCAGCACTTTTTGAACTTCAAAGTTATAAAGGCAAGACCAGGCCCAAGACGCTCACCCGTCACCAGATCCTAATGTTTCGTTGGGAAGAAGAAATGGCCATCAATAAACAAGGGCCATCATATGGTAGATACCAGATAAATGTGCATTATCGGTCATTGACACATACATTATTGACTTTCTTAATATGAAAAACAAAAATGACATAGAGCTGTGCTGAATCGACTTGTATCGTGATCCTTTTCGTTACGTTACTGTTCATAATTTATTATTTGGGTATCTACGAAGTGATATTTGTAAAAGGTCCATGTACTTTATTGGAAGTTTATCTGGCGCCTACCATATTGAAAAAAGAAATTAACGTAAAATATTTTCTTTAAAACTGGCCTGTATAGTATACAACTCCAGATGTAACCTGAATACTATCTAACATAATATTGCGTTCAGTTTGCCAAAGAATACACTCCCATAAGATATGATGTGCGGATTGTTCGTATTCAAGGTCAGATGTAGAACATTGACAGAAAGGAGAAGTCACAAGCTTAAAGGAAAATAATTGGTGCAGGTGGTTGTGCACGACGGGCAACTAAGGAGGTGACGCATGTCCTGTGATGGTGCTCACACGTGCACTGCGTTTGGGATGGGTGAAGATTGTGAAGAATGCCCCATTTGGACAAATTAGTTTTACAGCGGCCAACCTGGGTCCGCAATCGGTTAAGAGATTTCCAGATTGGCCAATGCAGTTCACATCCAGGGGGTAGATATTCTGCCGAGGTGATGAAGTGTGGGTAGGGTGTTTGTGCCTCTACAATGCACACCTCTCCTCTGCCGCACTGTCCACTGATGAGGTCGTACATCTCACCAAATCTTTTACCGACTCTTTAGGCGTTTTCTCCATGATACGAAGTAACTTCGATAGGCACCTACTTAAATTTACTTCACAAAAAAACATATTTACGACAACTCCAGCTAAACCACAATAAATGACACAATTATGAGCTCATTTGAATCGATACAACCGATGACATCAGTCGGGCATCAAACCTGCATATTTGGCCATACGCTCGCCCCCACTGCGCCCACGGTCGGTAAATAACTTCACGGTTAGTCGTTAAGGGCACGAGTAGATGAGAAGGACAGATTGTAAGTAAACATGTTACGTCATTTGTAGTTATATGTTATGATTGTTATGAATGAATTTGAGGGTTATGTAATGACTAGTGAACTTGAATGGGGAAATCGTAAGGTTCTTTCCGAATATAATAGTCATATACAGCCTGTTCCAGAAAGGTGTGGTCATATTTAAGGGCGGTGTTCTGTATCTGCTATATATGTATATACATATATACTACAACTCAAAAAGAATGAGAAGGCGTGCCTTTTCTTTTTTGAGGATGGGAAATCATCAAATGACCCCTCCCGCTCTGGGTGGAGCGGCAGGGAGTGTCAGACTTTTACTGACTAAAATCCACCCATGCTCCTCCTAGTGCCTTTTGCGTTCCAGGGCCGCGGTAACTCTTTCGAATAAAATCCGCGACCCTGGCAGGCTCTGGCCCTAACGGACTCCGTCTTATGCTGACGGCTGCCGATTCGGCGCGCGTGGAACACAGCGCGCCATCGACCCGGGCAGAAGAAGGCGTGCCTAGGTACTTAATAAAATTAAATATACAATTTTAATGAGAAACGTTCATAGATTAATAACAAGACCAGTTTCGGGCCCTTAAACAAATAAGTAAATTAATCATTTCTAATTCCCGATTTCCGAATCTGATTAACTCGTTGGTATCATCGAATAAAACTTGTTAGTCCCATAATAAAACCAATTTATTAGAACCGGTCTAGTACATTTCGGACAAACGATTAGGGTTCCGTAGTAAACGTTTTCAACTGTTGCTTTTTTATGGATCAAAATATGACTGCTTGCGCTCTGCGTGGAGCGGGAGGGAGTGTCAGACTCCTACTGACTAACCCATCCGTGCTCATCCTACTGCCCTTTGCGTTCCAGGGCCACGGTGACTCTTTCGAACAAAATCCGCAACCCTGGCAGGCTCTGGCCTTATCGGGCCCCGTCTATTATGCTAATATCATTCTCTTTGAGGCACGCGTGGAACACAGCACAACGCGCCGTTGACCCGGGCCTGGATTTGATCGGACGGTGAGCCACCCAACGCTCGCCGTCCGCAGGCCCGCGCCTACGGTGGCCGGTAATCGCCAAATATAAGAACGACTGTCATTTGAATGTTTTTGACAGTCGTTACGGGCAGTCAGAAGTAAGAAAATCTGACACCAGTCTTACCAACGAATATTGTGTTACTGGGTTGGGAGGTCTGATAGGCAGTCGCTCCATGTCAAATACTGGTATTCAGCTAAATCTGGTTTGACTAGGAGCCGACTCCAAATGACAATCGGGACCAATGGCTTAACGTGGTTTCTGAGGCATGGAAGAATCTCGATATGTTAAGATGGTCACCCATCCACAGACCGACCTCGACAAGCGTTGCTTAACCTTGAAGATCGACCCGTGCGGCCATTATTATTTATACCTTGAGGAAGAAACGCTCTTAACAAAAGCTCTTGTAATCCCAAAATAGGCGAGCTTAATTTAACAATCAGAAACTTTAATAATATTTCTACGGAACCCATAATAAAAGGCTTCGGAAACGTGGCAGCCATTAGTAATTTGTATGTCAAACTAGTTTGAGAGTAATTTGGCGAATGGCGAGCGATCCGAGTATGGTCTCCTGTGACAGATAGCATTAACCTTGATACAGAAAGTGGTTTAATAGCTCAAGTTGATGCTCTGGTTGATATGGTAATATGGGAAAAGTTGGTATCGTTGCTTTGTTGTATTTTCATAAAATTACTACCAATATACAGGGTTATTTGTAAAACACTAACAACCTTTCAGTGGGTGAATGTACTCATGATCAGAAACAACTTTTACTATGGGACCAACCTCAAAATCGCGAAAAATAAATCTGCTGTTTCATACAAACTCCTATATTCACCCGATGAAAATGTATGTAACAGCAGATATTTTTTTTTTCGACTTTTCAGGGTTGGTCTCATAGCAAAAGTTGTTTATAATCATGATTACTTTTACCCACTGAAAGGTTGTTAGTGTTTTAAAAATGACCCTGTATATGCAAAAGTTTGAATGGATAAATGATTGTTACTCCATCGCGCTAGAATGGCTGAAAGGATCTGAGTGCCAATTCTACTCATTAACCGACTTCCCAAAAAGGAGTAGGTTCTCAATTCGACTGTATTTTTTTTTGTGTTTGTTACCTCATATCTCCGTCATTTATGAACCGATTTGTAAAATTCTTAGTTTTATGTGAAAGGATATACTTCTCGATTGGTCCCATTTAAATTTTATCAAAATCGGTTCAGCAGTTTGGTTTTTAAATCCAAATTGCTGGAAAAAATATGTGGAAAATTCATACGAAATTGCATATTTTTGCCTTTCTGTGACTTTTCAGTGGTGTTTTAGGTGTGGGGTACCACTAAAAAGTGAAGAATAAAAAACTTTTTCACAAAAAAAAACCGACTTCCAAAAAAAACCACTACAAAGTACAAAATAACTTTAATTTCGGAAGTCGGTGTCAAATAACGAAGAAGCAACCAAAAACACCGACTTCCGAAATTAAAGTTATTTTGAACTTTGTAGTGTTTTTTGGAAGTCGGTTTCTTTTTACGGTTTTTTGTACGCACAGATAACTGTCTTTGTTTTTTAGAGTTGTCGCGCCACTTTTGGTGACCACGTTCCATCGCATGCGCAACAGTCAGTTGCCAAGTATACTATTGTAGTCTTTGGTTGCCATCTTCCACCTTATATTACCCACATATATAATTATATACATATTTTGTTCATTTATTTCGTTTTACTTTATAAACTGTTCCGCTCAACGTCATTCTGTCAACGCCGGCTGTCGCTGAAAACCAGCGCTGTGGCTCTGTCTTGCACATGAGTTCCAGCATTATGCGATATATTAAGCGACGTTCGCATTCGTATCTCAGTCACAATCTGTCAAAAAAAAAAAAAGAAACCGACTTCCAAAAAACACTACAAAGTTCAAAATAACTTTAATTTCGGAAGTCGGTGTCAAATAACGAAGAAGCAACCAAAAACACCGACTTCCGAAATTAAAGTTATTTTGAAGAATGCGAACGTCGCTTAAAAATGTTCTCTGATAACTTTTTTAGACCTTATTGCGTAGGAAATTTCATTAAAATCGGTTTATTCATTTTGAAAAATAAGGACTTGAAAGTTTGTATGAAATTCCGTACGTCGTAAACGGTCATATGGAAAATAAAGTACCATTTAATTCAGTAATTCAACCATACTGTATAGATAGAAAGTGATTACTGTTTTCTTATAGTGATGGCCGATCTTGAATGGTATAGGTAATTCTTTTTTGTTAATATCGGAAATAAAGAAATGGATACAAGATAATGATACTGTTATCTTACATCTAGCTAGATATTTGCTAGGCTAGCCAATTCTTTAAGAATAATGATTTGGTGCTGCAATTAAACATATTCAACGAACCTTGACTTCTTTCCTAGCCGCATGCAATATTAAATTTTCCTACAATGGTTATGGACTTATTGTAATGCTATTCCTTGTTAAACATATCTTAGAAACCTTGGCATTGACACAGATCGTTTGAAATCCCAAACGACAAGCCATTAGGAGTCATAAGCATGATATAACATGAGGAATTTACATTTTTGGCAAGCGATTCACGAAAATAAAGACACAAATCTGGAATGTCGTGAAATTAAAACAAAACCCAAAGACATGTTGCTTGTGGATTTCTTTTTAGGGTTCCGTACCAAAATGGTACAATGGAACCCTTATGGTGCGACTCAGTCTGTCTATCCGACTGTCACAGCTACATATCCTAACAACTACTAATGCTATCAACTTGAAATTTGGAATGATTTTAGATGACGTTTGTCCAACTTTTTTGCAATTATTAGTATTTTTTGTTGCAACCGGGACTGAAAGGGGGCGTCTTAAAAATTCGAAGTGGGGCTACTCCTTAGTAGTAGTAGCCCCACTTCGAATTTTTAAGACGCCCCCTTTCACCATGTGCCCATGTGCCCATGTGTGGTATATTATATGAAGGAGCGCTATTTGCACATGTTTGTCAAACATTTTTCTTTTTTTTTTGACCGTAAAGTTTTCGACTTTTGACTGAAGAAAAAAGATCCATCCCCCCCCCTTATCTCCGAAGTTTGAATAGAGAAAAATCTGAAATTATTCTATGTGATAGAAGTGTATGTAAAGATTACAGGAGAAATAAAACAATGTCTCTAAATAGCACACTTTTTCAGAAATCATCATAATGGTACGAAACCCTCAGTGCGCGAGTCCGACTCGCTCTTGACCGGTTTTTTAGTTGAGTAAGTTAAGTTATTGAATTTTTCGTTTAGAATTTCTCCGTAGTCACCCGTCTGGATCAGCACCCAATTTATAGCAGAGAATAGATCCCTACTGCCAAAAATCTGTATTAAAAACAAACGGAACCCTTGTAAGATCACTCATGTGTCTGTCTGTCTGTTTGCCTATCACAGCCAATTTGTTCCCAATCCAAACTAGAGAACATAGTTTTTTTGGAAAAAAAAAAACATAGATTACTGATAAGTTTACCTGTAGATACAGGCAAACTTATAAGCAATCTATGGTTTTTACCCCTTTGGGGGACAGGCGGGGTATTATGTCAATCCCATGCGTGAATCTCTATTATACCATAGACTCAACGCTAATCTAGTTTTAAATCAAGATTCACACTTAACATCGTTCAAACTCAGGTCTAAATCTCTTCCTGAAATCTCTGATCACGGCTGCATGGCAGAGCTTGGCAAGTTCGCATACCAAACAGCACCTTGCCCCACCCGCAGTATGTTTAAACTTCAAAGCGCGCGAAAGTCAATAAAATCAATCAGCTGGCAACATTAACGTCGTCATATTTCGCGGGAACAGCGAATAAAACGCACTCGACGAGTGTGCGAGACATACGGCACTGGCAACACTGATTTATTGAAGAATGTCAACTGCGATTGGAAGAAGTCATTAGTGAGAAGGTTTAATTTGAATTTGTAATTAATTTAGATGGTCTTGTTCAGAGGGAGTTGTTTATTGCGTCTGAAGTATATTATTACCGGGGTTAACTATTACGGCTGTAATACACATCTTGCACGTAAATATGCAAGTAGCTTGCATGCCATATTGACATTCACCAAACAAAACTTGTTAGGGCAGGATGACATGCAAGCTACTTGCATGCGTTTGTGCAAGTTACAGGCTTGTGTATTTGCGGCTGTGGCGAATTTTTCAATTGTTGAAGATAAAACCTTCATGATGAAAATCTGAACTTTTTTTTTGCATCGAAAACATTAAAATTTGTCATTAAACCATGATTCGACAAATCTGTCAAAAATAAACGTCAAAAGTTTTGTAAAGATATTAATTTTTATAATTATCTTAATTTCTAATTAGTTATATTTTATTTAATAACTTGAAAGGCAACATACGAGTAGACCCACCCTTTCAACCTAACAACAAAAAATGTCGACATACGACAGAGCAATAACAGTATTTTCCCCAGACGGCCAGCTGCTCCAAGTGCAATATGCCCAAGAGGCAGTGAGGAAGGGATCCCCAGTGGTGGGCGTGCGAGGCCCTGACGTCATAGTGCTGGCTGTGGAGAAGAAGATGGTGGAACTGCTGCAGGATGAGAGAACGGAGAAGAAGATAGTGTCGTTGGATGAACATGTTGTGCTGGCTTTTGCGGGGTTGCGTGCTGATGCTAGGGTGCTGATTGCCAGGTATGATCGACGCCAGATAAATTTGCAATAGCGGTCTTACATTGCATTTGCGTTGGAAGGCCTCCACAAAGTGGACCGATGACCTGGTGAGGGTCGCTGGTAGCCGATGGATGCGAGACGCACAGGACCGGCTGTTGTGGCGACACTTGGGGGAGGTCTAAGTCCAGCAGTGGACGTCTTTCGACTGATATGATGATGATGATGATGATGACCCCAACGGCGGCGATATCAAGCGAGAAGCTGTGGTTACAAGAAAAAACTTCACTACCAATATTGCTTGGTAAGATTTCAGATTCACAGGACTATTATTTGGATCATACAGTTCCATGGAACTTACAACAAGCGATATCAATACTAATATTATAAAGCTGAAGTTTTTGTTTGTTTGTTTGAACGCGCTAATCTCTGGAAAATAGCACCATCCCATCACTTCCCGTGGGTCTCGTAAGAGGCGACTAAGGGACTCACCAGAGAATAGGCAGCAGCATTCTCTGTACATTGCAACAGCTACACTGCGATCGCCAACCCGCCTGCCAAGCGTGGCCATTATGGCAAACCAACCCCTTTTAGGGGAGGTTGCTGTCCAGCAGTGGACGTCTTTCGGCTGATATGATGATGATGATGATGAATCTCTGGAACTACTAGTCGGATTTGGAATATTATTTTAGTATATGATAGACACATTCATGAGAAAGGCTATAATAGGTTATAAGGGAACGGAAAAAAAACGGGATATGCGCATACGAAGTCGCGGGCAAAAGTTAGTTAATAATACTTGCTCTTCAAACGACCCGTGTTTTCTCAAAATGCCACTTCTAGGTTACTTCCTTTTCAGGGCTCAAATAGAATGTCAATCCCACCGCCTGACAGTAGAAGACCCGGTCACCCTAGAGTACATAACGCGGTACGTAGCGGAGATGAAGCAGAAATACACTCAGAGCAATGGAAGGAGGCCCTTCGGCATCTCCTGTCTGATAGGAGGGTTCGACTACGACGGGAACGCGCACCTGTTCCAGACTGAACCTTCGGGGACTTATTATGAGTGGAAGGTGAGTTGGAATTGCTCATAGACAGAGATAGATAATGGACTGAGCGGTCCTCCTGTTCAGGTTTGAAGAGTAGGCTAGCGGAGAAAGGAATCTCCGACTTCCATTTTATGTTTTGAAACTCTGAAGTACGTAGGGTTTTTTTTAGTAAGGGTCAATGGGTTCTGGTCATTTCGGATCTCGGATATTCTGCAGCTCATTGCGATGCCGATAACTACGTAATGGTCATCCAAAAATAGGATTGGAAATGAGCGTTTACGCCGTACGGCATTTCATACTTACTTTGAAGTCCTTATTTTTCGAAATCAATGAAACTTGGTATGCATTCGCTAGATATCCAGGTCTAAATATTTATTAGAGAAAATTTTCAAGAAAGATACAGAGATGATTTTTCACTTTCTATAGAAAACGCTCTCTCACTCCCTCAAAACTCTTTTTCCAAAATGTTCTCTACTAACTATTTAGACGTGGATAAAGCCAAACAGTTCAAAACGATATTTAGGGTACTTAAATAAGAAAAAAAATAATGTTCAGGTAAGCCTTTGACAATTTAAAATTATCCTGATTTGGCAGGCTACCACAACAGGCAAATACGACAAGACAGCTCGGGAGTTTCTGGAGAAGAACTACGATGAAGCCGTCGTGAAGACTGACCACGGAGCCACAAAGTTAGCCATCAGAACTATACTGGAGGTCTTGCAGTCAGGACAGAGGAACTTGGATGTAAGTACAGCAATTCAGTAACTGGCATAAGTATTTTACCAGAGGTCAAAGTCAAGGCATTTATTTCAACTAAACCATCTTCCGTCTCTTTTATGCCGTAGAGGGCAAACAAATTGGTGACTTACCAGATGGTAAGTGGTAACCTGCAACCGCCTATGATCTTCAGCAATACCAGGGGTGCGACAGGTTGCCTGGTTCCAGGGAATCAAGTCATCCTAATATGTATAGGCACAGATATAGATAGACATAGATAACGCAAGAGCAAATACTTCGCGTGCCCGATTCGGTGCCCAGCTTACGATCAAAAATCGTAGGCCGCTAATTTCGCGCTCAGTCTGCATCGTCGGTGTACGCTAGTCGGACGTCAGTTAGGTGGTTAGGGTCTTTGAATCGATTTGATTTTGCCATCACTTAATAATGCTTGTGTGTGACGTCATAGTAGGTAGTAAAAAATGGCACGCCTGGTTTTCATACAGATCGTGATACTTGCGTTATATTTGATTGGCCTGTTGGTCTAGTGGTTAGTGACCCTGACTGCTAGGACGGAGGTCGTGGGTTCGATTCCCACACAGGACAAATCTTTGTGCGATGAGTACGATTATTTGCTGGGTGTGTAATATCTATGTATGTATTTAGAAATATATAAGTATGTTTATCAGTTGTCTGGTTGCCATAGTACAGGCTCTGCCTAGTTTGGGATCAGATGGCGGTGTGTTGATTGTCCCAAGATATTATTATATTATATCTGTGAGTTGAGGGAATTTTATAATTTTTTAAAGAAAATTTATTTTTGTTACTCGTATGATCAGTTTAATAGCAATTATGAGCCGATGTGCATTGTTTTAAAACACATAACCTGTGGACAGTTAAATAAATACAGGAAGCCTTGCTACTGCTGGTTCCATTTCCTGAAGCATGTCCGCGGAAATTAACTTCTCCAATCAAACTTACTACTTGACAGAACGTTTGAGCTTTTCGAAGTTTCTGGCTCGCCGAGCCGTGCCAACTATTACCGGTTTTTTAGCTGACACGACAGATGGCCGGTCAAAAATCCGATTTCATCCAAAATCCCATAGAAAAAGTTTCAGTTTTTCCCGAACTTTCAAATTTTTCACAAACTATTCGAATTATCTTTTTCTTAGAAACTCCGACTATTATATAAAAAAACAACCATCTCGAATGATGCGCTTACCATCGGATAACATGCCATATATACCTATTAATTTTTTCTGATATAAATAATTCCGCCATCATAACTACCATTTTTATTCCGCTATACCTTTTGCTTTTCTATTAACATGGTACCCTTATCTCTACTCTTCGACCTCAAGGCAATAAAAAACATCTCTTGTTCAATATAAATCTGCAGACCTGTAAGGCCATCATCAATTCTAAGTACCTCTACATGAAAACAGCCTGTGATTAGCGAAACTGCAATTAAATTAGCTTTTAAAATATTCAATGGCTAAAGAATTTCTCTAAGGGGCGCTACACACTTAAGCGGGCACCATCGGTTCGGCGTTTGTTGTACGACAAGGCCGGCCCGAATGAATAACTACTGTCTTTTTCTCGACTGTTTTTTATTCGATCAGTGCCGATCGGGTAGTCCGTTTAATAACAACACGTCGTTTTCTTCCCACTTTCTTAGCACCAATGAACTAATATAGATCGCCAGGTCCCGCGACTGGCATAGCCGGGCGGCGTTTTCCCGATCATTCATCTACATAATATTATATTCCACTAGCATCTGCCAGGCCGGTCTTCAACCGCATGAATATCAGAAATTATCCCAAGGGAACATGCTCCCGGGATAAACAGTCGCCTATGTGCTATTTCAGACTATAATCTATCTCCGTGCCAAATTTCATCCAGATCCTTTCAGCCATTCCAGTGGGATCGAGTAACAAATATCCATACATCAATCCATCCAAATTTTTGCTTTTATAATAGTTGTAACATTTTGTCGCCCGATTGTGCCGATTAATTGCTCGCTTAAGTGTGTACTGCCCCTTAAACTGAAGCGGAAGAGATTAGAGCAGAAAAAATATGAGCATTACACTGTAGAGAAAAGGGTGAATTGCTATGTTAAGTTTCAGATAAACGCTTCTGTTTCGCGGCAGTGTAAATTGAGCCTTAGAATTTAATTTTGAGAATGTGGTTTTCGTTTATAGGGAAATGCTCTTAGGTTGAAGTTTAAGGGTTTTAAAGGTCATCGCTATAGTAGTAATGGCTAAGGATAGCAGTTATCTTGCTTGGTCACGTGTAGTTTTACTACTGTGCTTAAGAGGGCGCCGTGCATACGCCGGCTGCGCAGTGGCGCCCAAAATAAAAGAAATAATATTATGTAATACTGTTATTGAGCACTGCAATATAAATGCCCACGGTTTTCTGCATACTTACAAATTAAATTGTCGACACGGTTGGCGCAGTGGTTGAGCGATCGGCTGCTGCGCTGCGTGTCGCGGGTTCGATTCCCGCACGGAGCAAATATTTGTATGGCCTACAGATAGTTGTTCCGGGTCTGGCTGTTTTTGTATGTGAATTGTGTGTTTGTAAACGCACCCACGATACAGGAGAAATTCCTAGTGTGGGGGGGCAGCGTTTTTAAAAAAATAAAAAAAGTACATAATATTAGTAAAAAAACACTGAATTCTGAACCTAAGGTAGGGGCAATAAGGGCTAGTTTTTCGATTGTATTGGAAAACAAAATGAACTGATGCTTTAATTGTCGTTGTCATTTCAGGTGGCTGTAATAAAGAGAGGCAAGCCCGTGAACATGTTAGAACAGTCGGCCATCTTGGATATAATAAGGGAGGTCGATAGAGACAAACAGGAAGCGGAGAAGAAACGTTAGGTGAACTTATCATGAAGGTTTCCCTTATTATAGTGACGTCACTAAAAAGGTGCTGATTTATACTGACAAGTTATGGTGCATCTCATCATTGGTTACTGTAGCTCGAAATATAGGGGGATTACAACTCATATCCTCTGACTCGACTCCACCTCGCATCATCAAATTGACTACGGTACCTATTGTAACTTTGGACAATCGAGGGTATTTATTTCGTTCGCATGGCGTCTGAGTCGAAACTATGTCCATCAAACTGACTCTGATTATGAGCCTAAGATTTTATGGATTTTGAAATATAGTTTTATTTTTAAACAGGAAAATCTTTCCTTTGAATTGTTTGCTCTTCTTAGCTTCTTGGGTACAACTATTTACATGTCACTCGGCAATCATTACATTTCCGAATACAAACGAATGCTAATTTCCATGTCCATCAAATTATTCGATTTATAAAGTACTTAGTTCTGAATTCAAATTATTAAACACGTTTGTATTCAGAGATGCAGTGATTGCCGCATCGAATACAAAAACAAGGGACATAAAGAAAATAGTGTACTGTACTCGGCTGCATCTGGACTGGAAGCCGACCCCGACATAGCTGGGAAAAGGCAGATGCCGGACACAAATCATTAACATTACAACGTAAGGTCCATTCTACGATAAATAATAAACCAAGAAAAATACTAGCCAGTCTCACTTCTTGTGTTGCCAGAAGTAAAGTCAGTTCAAGTAAACATAAACATAAAATAACCTAAAATTATTCTGTAGATACCATAAACATGTTTAAGCAATAAAAGTTTTGCAATAAAACTGTTCAAATGGTCATAATATGGGCAGTGTGGCCTACGTGACTTCTGATCGAAAAGATGATAGGTACTGCTAGAAAATAATCTTTTAATAGATATTTTACCGAGAAATTGATAATGCCTGTAAAATCCTTAATCGATTCAGCTGGTTCACGATATCGATTCAATCCTTCTGAATAAATTAATTTCGAGAAATAGTAAAGCTTTGATAAGATATTTTTAAACCTTCGCTACTAATTTACATAATATATAAGCAATATCAGTATCTAAAAATAAATCGCAGACAAAAATACCTTATTACTTTTGTCAGGTATCATTAATAAATGCTACTAACTTACTTTTAAGTATCCTTCCACAGTTTTGTTTCAATATTTATATTTTCTAACAACAGGTGTGTAACGTTACCTGAAAAAGAGAGAAAATATGAATTAGTTATATTTAAAATTATAATAACATACATATTTTCATACAACGCCATCTGTCCTGCACACGTCGAACTGCGGGAGAGTTGAGAACATCTATTGTTTCACGCTCACTGCGTGCGTTAACTGCCTGTTTATTACAACGACCGGCAGATGGCGACACTATTCTCACAATACATTTTTCAGGAGTACTTTGTTGGCGGGTTTTCTGTTATTGTTTTGTGTTTGGTAAATAAACAATGAAAATAATGACGTAAGTATTTGAAATTTATACTATAATTGCAATAACGGCACTAAGAATTATGATGCGCAGTCAGCATAAAACAAATCAGGCATGGCCTTGAACTTTTCACAGAGACCTTCAACAGGTAGGTAGTGAAAAAGCGACTACGAAATACAAAGATTCTTCTTCATTTAAAAAACAATGAGATTGATTTCTTCTCTTACAGTTTGACTTTATTTATAATCACACCTCAGATAGTCAAATGCTCATCAATAATGATGTCTGCAGTTCAAACAACCAAATAGCTACATAAAGAAAACTCGCAAAAGCAGATGTAAATCACCCCAAAACCATCACAACAGTTTAAAATCACAAAAAAATCTACATCTTAACGTAAACCCTGACCTACAAACAAAATGGCGCTTAGTATTCCACCTGTGAGGTATGAGCCGCGTGTGAAATGCACGGGTCAGTCAAAACACGCTGAGCGGAACCTGAGCATCGCCCGCCGCGCGCCGCCAGTATGTGGAGCCGAGAAACGAGCGGGGACAGCCGCTTGGAGAATTGGTGGTCAAGGTACTCCGAAAGCCGTATCAAATGGGCACCCAGTGACGTTTTGGGAATCTGGCGTTTTGGCAACGAAGGCCCCTGCAAATATCACTTGTCAAAATCGGGTTTTACACCAAATGACGTCAAATGTGAGTGCGGTTCGCTCACTTGTCGGAGTACCCAAGTGCACTTTTTTTTTTAAAGATTGGAAATAATCATAATTTTGACTCCTTCCGCTCTGGTCGGAGCGGGAGGGAGTGTCAGACTTACTGACAGTTCTAGTCAAATAACTGTGTCCCTCTGAAGTTGGCTACGAGTGGCTGCGTAGTAGTCATAATTACGAACAAACTGCAACTGCGCATGCGCAAGAGACATGAGGGGGGGTAAATGGCGGCGCGATTTTATGTCTCAGTCGCTCGTTTACGTTCGGTGCATGCTTGCGTCCCGCTTGCTCCCGTCTACGTGACTGCACCTGCGCGATCTTTGCAAATGGCTAACTTCAGAGGGGCAAAGTTATTTGACGAGAACTGTACTTATCCGTGTTCCTCCAAATGCCCTAAAATTGCTCGTGAAGTGATTTCTTCAGGCTGGAACGTAACCCCACAAATAGGTTTGTCTTTGAGAAATCCAGAGTCGCTTTCGTTTAAACCACAGCAAGTGCTGAAAGAGGAGAAAACAAAGAGAATCCAACTGCCTCTTTTGAGGCGAAACGAAGTGCTCCTATAAATCACGCTTTACTTTCCACCATCATCATAATCATTTCAGCCGAAAGACGTCCACTGTCGGACATAGCCCTCCCCCCTGGTCCTGTGCGTAATGTGCGTTTTGCATTCAGCTGATTCCCACGGCCTTCACCAGATCACCGGTCCACCTTGTGGGGAGGCTTTCCAACGCTTTGTCTTCCGGAACATGCAGTTTTAGAACTTTTAAACGGAAATCCGCTAATTTCCTAGCCACACAAAACAAACTCACTGTTTATGTAATGCACATATTTAGTTCATTGTTCACGTGTAGAACAAAAGCATTTAGCTGTTATTATTATATTTTTAAGTAAATGTGCCAGCGCTTAGTAAAAACACCTTGAAGGTTTGGTCATTTGATCTGACCTCGCGATTATACGGTGCAGAGAATTTTGTGAATATGCAGGGCTTTTTACTGCATACTGCATCTAGGTGAATGCCGGATTTCCTTGCCCTCTAGAACTAGTAATTCTAGTACCTACCTACTTATTGTGGTCTTGTAAAACTCATTTGCTAGGATACAGTCAAACGGGGTGAATAGGAACGCGGGGGTGAATAGAAACAAAACTTTCATAAGGTTTTTAACTTTAATATCATAAATATTGGCTGTAAAAGCAACTTTTGTTTTCTTTGAGCATGTAACTGTTTTTATCCCCAATAAATAAATAAATAAATTGTATTTAATTTATATCAATTCAATAAAATTGGAGACCGCAAATGCGGCAAACAAGATTTAAATAACGAAAAATCCCCTTCAAAGTTTTGTGCCGATTCACCCCTGCATTCCTATTTACCCCGTTTGTAGGTAGTTATTATTGTGGTAATTCCCCTCAGAATTTATGATAGGTACCTACTCTAATTTATTAATCATATTAACCTGCTTACGGTAGTACAATACCTGCTTTCCACCACCGTATTAAGGCAAAGGGAAACACTTTCTTTCCAAATGTCTCGATGTAAGGTGACTTAAGACCAGTCTTTATGGAGATGCCATCGTTTTACAGGGACTTAAATTGGCTAGTGATACTTCACAAATGATGGGTGTCGATATCTTAACACGACAAAACAAAACATTATGTGGTGATGAATAAAATAATCTACACTTTAATGCTCTCAAACCGGTGAAAGAAGGAAACCGCATGATCATCATGATCATCATCATCATCATCATCATCATCATCATCATCATCATCATCATAATATCAGCCAATTGCCGTCCACTGCTGAACGTAAGCCACCCACCAAAGAGCGCCAACCATCCCGGTTTTGAGCAGTCCGCATCCATGCATGCATAGTATCCAATAAAAAATCGAAGAATTGACATTCACAAGTACAGGCCTTTGGCCCGCGTGGTATGTACCAACATTACGGTCCACTCTCAGAGAGAAGAGAGTCCCATGAGAGGCCTGTGTGCATACAGAACATGATAAACTGATTATGCTGTACACTATCATGGCCCAATAACCCAGTTTCCAACCTGACATCATGAATGAACGTGGTCCGTGGTGAAAACAATAGCAATCGTATGATTGCACCATTGTGCTAAGTGATTGTTGACTTATTATGGCGATTGTGACAATTAAGTTTCTTTCTTAGTACTGCTTGCGTTTTTATTGTGTCGATGAGATAATTTAGCTCTCAGATGATTTAGCGTGGGATCACCAAGGATTTAAGTGTGTTAGGCATGTCTATGACCGATGTGCGTAGAGCATCAGTCTAACTCTAGGTTTTTTTAGGGTTCCGTACCCAAAGGATAAAAACGGGACTCTATTACTAAGACTCCGATGTCCGTCTGTCTGTCTGTCTGTCCGTCACCAGGCTGTATTTTATGAACCGTGATAGCTAGACAGTAGAAATGTTCACAGATGATGTATTTCTGTTGCCGCTATAAAAACAAATACTAAAAACAGAATAAAACTCCTAAACAACAAACGTGATTTTTTTGCCGTTTTTTTTATAGATAATGGTACGGAACCCTTCGTGCGCGAGTCCGAATCTCAGATGTGAAAGAGTAAAAATCAAAGCAGTCTATTCTGTTAGTCTTACAGTGAAAACTTGAGTGAGTTTGAGGGGAGCTATCATTCTCTAGCAATAGTTGGAATGACAGTTCATTACGAGCTCACCTAACGTACAGTTCTCGTCAAATAACTTTGCCCCTCTGAAGTTGTGTCGAGTGGCTGCGTAGCAATCAAAATTACGAACACACTGCAACTGCGCATGCGTAAGAGACATGGGGGCGGGGCGCGATTTTATGTCTCAGTCGCTCGTTTACGTTCCATGTATGCTTGCGTCCCGCTTGCTCCCGTGTACGTGACTGCACCTGCCCGATCTTTGCAAATGGTTAACTTCAGAGGGGCAGAGTTATTTGACGAGAACCGTAGGTAAGTTTCCGCGGTGAGTTTTACAGAATCCACCAGTTGGTTACAAATAAGAATAAGTATTTTCGTGTCTATTTTTTGATTAGCCAATTATAGCTATAAATATAGATACTAAGGTATGTTGAATTTAATTTTTTTGAAAGAAGGTAGGTCTCAATGGTATTAGGCAGTGTCTTACAAATATAATCTATGGCCAGTGTGGTTTGGAGCCAAAAAATGTGCAATAACGATCATTGACACACATTTATTTATTGACTTTCTTGTTATCAAAAACAGAAATGACATAAAGCTGTCCTGAATCGACTTCTATCGTGATCCTTTACGTTCTCTAGTAATGAAAAACGGTTCACAATTTATTGTTCAGGTATCTACGAAGGTATATTAGGGAAAGGTCAATGTACTTTATTGTAAGTTTATCTAGCGCTTACCATAGACTCTGGCTACCAAGGTAGCCTTTAACAGTAGCCAAATTCCGAAGTATCAATGAAGAAGACATCAGTGTACATCAAAATAAAAACCCAATAAGGAAGAAGGCATTCAAACTTCGATAATAATCATAATCTAATTAATTTTTCATTACAAGCCTATTCAAAATCAAATCAGAACCGAATGAAAATTAGCTCAGCCGTTTCCGAGATAAACACATTTAAACGAGCTGACAGACGCTTTGATTTATAATGTCCGTGAGCACATTCATCATTAATACTTGGCTATTTAATATTAATTTAATTAATCAACGTTTAGCAGCTTCGTTAATCGAAATATATCATTTATAACTGAAGATGTTTTGAACATAGATAAATGCTCTTTTTCTTAATTATTTCAACGTTTTCCGGGTACCTGTTGTACCAAGGTTTTCTCAAAGTAATTAAATAAATGACATTATATTATGTACTTACCTATTTACCTGATTTCTGAACTATACCAGTTTTGGGATCATGAGGTCCCTATATTGCTCATACTATACAGACGACAGCATATCAAGCTACCCGAAACTGTCAAATATTTCCAATCAAACTTGGACCCAATGCTGTTGCGATAAAGTTGAAAATCTATTTAAGACATTTGACAGATTGTTGTAGATTGATTTGCTGGCGACTGTACAATCATAGATCTAGCGTCGGCCATTCTTGGCGCAGTGGTTGAGCGATTGACTGCTGCGCTGCGTGTCTCGGGTTTGATTCTCGCACGGAACAAATATTTGTATGGCCTACAGATAGTTGTTATCTTGTGGGATGTCTATCGCTTATGGCCACTTAATATGTCCAGCAGACCTTTTTTGTTTTTTTTTTTAATTACCCCTTCCGCTCTGGGTGGAGCGGGAGGGAGTGTCACACTCTTACTGACTAAAACCCATCTATACTCCTCCTAGTGCCCTGCGTTCCAGGGCCGCGTTAACTCTTTCGAACAAAATCCGCAACCCCGGCAACAAAATCCGCAACCCTGGCAGTCCAGCAGTCCTTCGTCTGAAATAATTATGAGGATAATGTACAAATATTAACGAAGAAAAACCTTTTAATAAAACCGCCTTTAAAAACTGTACAAAAGCCCCAAAATATCGATAATTTGCATAGACAATAACAGAGCAGGAAGCAGCGGCCATAAATAGTTACTCATAGCGCTAACTTGTAGGCAAACATTCGCACGAGTTGATTGGTTAGCGGTGCGCTGTCAAACACTCTTGCGCATTGGTTAGTGGTCATCAACTGGTGTTGATGTTTTGTTTCTGAGGAATTTTTGATGATCACATACGTCTTTGAGATACAATATATCAATATCAGTCATGCTTGCATTTGTGTGATTACTTATCGCCTACATTTCGCAAGTTTTAATTTTAGGCCCATCTCTGCACAAATCTATGAGAAATCAGGTTGCTACTGAGAATTTCCTGATGATGAAATACAATTATCTTTGTCTGGAATAAAACCCTAGACTTCTAGATCATAACCTCCCTGACCGCCATAGTATCCAATAGTTAATAGAGGTCGTACGTCGACATTGAACATCAAAATATTGTAAATATTGTACTATTGACTTCGTACGTACAGTTCTCGTCAAATAGCTTTGCCCCTCTGAAGTTGTGTCAAGTGGCTGCGTAGTAGTCAAAATTACGAACACACTGCAACTGCGTATGCGTAAGACATGGGGGCAGGGCGCGATTTTATGTCTCAGTCGCACGTTTACGTTCGATGCATGTTTGCGTCCCGCTTGCTCCCGTGTACGTGACTGCACCTGCGCGATCTTTGCAAATGGCTAATTTCAGAGGGGCAAAGTTATTTGACGAGAACTGTACATACACCGGTTTTTACCGTTCCCTTAGGAATTTCTCGTTCCCGTATAGCCTATAGCCTCATGAGTGTGGCTATCATATAAAAACAGAATTATTCAAATCCGACTGATAGTTCCAGAGATTAGCGCGTTCAAACAAACAAATTCTTCAGCTTTATTAAGAGTATATTTGCATAGATAGTATAGATTAGCACTTCTATCTATACTCAATCAAGAAGACACAATAAATGTATGTGGCAACTTTCATAAATCATAAATCATAAATCATTTATTTCGCCAGAGATATGGTACAATGGGTGTTACAAGAAAATAGGTCAGCACATCTCACCTATATAGTAGGCATGCGAAAATTTACTGCTAGGTACAGTAAAATATAATAGAATAAAATAAAATAGTTCACAAAATTTACAGAGATTAAGTCTTACAGTTAAAAAAATCATCTAAGGTATAAAAACAGTTTTCCATTAACCATAATTTAATTTGCTTTCGGAACATATTTAAGGGAAGTTCTCTCAACAGACGTGGAATATGATTGTAAATTTTAATGGACATCCTATAACTATTCCTTTTATGCAATGCGCTTCTACAAGAAGTATGAATTTTCAATTTAGTCGGGTCTCTTGACCTATATTTACAGTTTTCATTACTGTTACAAATAAATGTGATTGGTTTCTAATGAACATCCCAATTTCCATTATGTACATAGAAATAAGAGTAAGTACTCCTAGTTTTTTGAACTTTAACACATGATCAAACAAATCCATGGTCACACCATCGCATCTTCCTCAAAGGATGGCAGCAATTTCCTGCTGAGAGCCAGGTACAAACAACGGAATGACCAAATTACACTCAACGATGGACGGTTACATACGAGTACATAGCAACTTGTAAGTACGTATATATGTACATCCTAAGTACTGCCTTCCTATGTCCTATGTCGTATGTCACACACGGTGACACGGTCACATCAGTTCAATCAAGCGTCAGTTTTGTGTTCAATTTTGCATGCACTTGCTGCGCTTATAGTTGAAAGAAGGTCTTCGAGCAATTTTTCGGTGGCCTGTTGGTCTAGTGGTTAGTGACCCTGACTGCTAGGACGGAGGTAGTGGGTTCGATTCCCACACAGGACAAATCTTTGTGCGATGAGTACGATTATTTGTTCTGTATCTGGGTGTGTAATTTATCTATAATATGTATGTATTTAGAAATATATAAGTATGTTTATCAGTTGTCTGGTTGCCATAGTACAGGCTCTGCCTAGTTTGGGATCAGATGGCGGTGTGTTGATTGTCCCAAGATATTATATTATTAAAAAAAAAAAAAAAAAAAGTTTTACTAAACAGGCTTTGTGTTAGAATTCGACATTACAGTTGAATACAGACGTTTACGAAAAACGACGTTTTAGTAACACTAGGTGTGTAGCTACGTATAGCTAAAGAGTGGAATCCCCTGCCGGAGTCTCTGTCTAGGCCAGCGTGCTCCGTTGTTGTCGACCACGATATCGATTTCAATCAAACGCGATACATCAATAATAATAAAATAAGTGAAATTGAACGGGCAAATATCTGAAGGACAATTCCACTCATTTTTATACAATGTTCGCATTCGCATGTCAATCGCAAACAGTAAAAAAAAGTCTTCATTTTCCTTTAATTTGCACTAGCTGTCCCCCGCGGCTTCGCTCCCGTCAACTGGCTACCTACCTACCCTACACCTACCCTACACCTACCCTACACCTACATGCATGCAAATAATTCTATTTTATTGAGGTATTTCTTTCCGACTTGCTAGACTAAAGTTGTGATAGCTCGGTTAATATACATGTTATAAAAACAATTTATAGCCTATAGCACTCAGGAATAATGTAGCTTTCTACCAGTGAAACAAATTTTAGAATTGGATCATTAGTTCCAGAGATATATTATAGTATAGTATATAGTATTATAGTATAGATACATTTTTGACAGTTTGCGATTAAAATGCGAATGTTGCTTGAAAATTAGAAGAATTGGCACTCTGAATACCCAATATATTTCTCGTTTTATCTTTAAATAATAATTTCAGAAATCCCTCCAACCCATCCATTCTCGCATGAAAATTGGCCTGACTGCCATGCCAGTCATTGTGTCAGGCTAGGATGAACTGAAACATAAATTGACCACGTAACAAATGCTTAAGAACTTACGAACGTACGGCATTTCATAATCATGTTACTCGTAAAATCGGTTCATTCATTTCAAAATTAAGGACTGGAAAGTTCGTGTGAAATGTAGCGCCGTAGGGCGTAAACGCTCATAACCGTCTAACTTGCCTTGCGTTCTACTAATGCTATAACCATGGTAACTGATTGTGATACAACGAGTACATAGGTATGTAACTACTAATTCTATGGACACAACGGAGCGGACAAAGAAACAAATTGACGAATTTATGACCGACGAAAAGAGTTTTTAAATTAAACCTAGTAGGAGGGGGAACAAAGAAATTAAAGCCAGTTGTTGCCGGGTTTTCGGCGACGGATGCAATACACCATGATGACTTCCCTCTGTGGGTGTTAACAGAGGCTAATCCGGGATTTAACGAGGATAAGCGGAATTTAATAGGATCCGTGAATTATAAGGATTGGTGATAATTTCGACTTGGAGGGGAGAACGGAAGAAGAAAACTTGTTGAAAATGATGACAATAATTGCGTCGTGAAACGAGCTGGAGATGATATAATTTTTAACAATCATTTTTGTTCGTAAAATCATTTCACTTCATCAAGACAACAGTACTGCGATTCTGTAATCGATCGCACGACTGTAAACTTGTCGAAGTAAAGGCTTGAGTGAAGTGGTGGAATGACTGCTGCAGCTCACTTTGTGAGAACGTCTTCTACCTGGATGTTGATAAAAAGCTAAATTAAAAATAATGGATTTATTTTCTTCAAGTTCCGGGGGCTCGCCTATATATTATTTTTATTTCAAAGTGTCATAGTGTGGTACACTAGCAGGCGATCCACCTGATAGAAAGTAATCACTACCGCCTCCTAGGCGACTATGTCCATCTGCTATACCAGGGAGCCATAGGTTCGTTGCCTACCTTATGAAGCTTGAGTCTCATATTGTTTACCATTGCCATTCCCAAAGCCTGCTGCAGCTGAAAACATGACTGACATGTTCTAAGTTCACAGAAATGTAATTTCCTAACAGCATTTTCATATACGTCACCAGACAACCGAATGAGTTCGTTAGTCAACTTAAGTATCAGTCATTAAAAATCTTAGTAAAAATCAACATTGTAATATTAAAATCATCCTTTGTCCCACTATGATAAGATAGACGAGAAAATACACTTATCTCGGTATTTATACAACTAGAATGATAAGAGTGATAACAGCTTCCCTTACATTGTTTGCTGAAGGCTTTCCTATTCTCTGATGTAAGTAGATGAAAGTACTTTGTAACCTAGCACATAATCAAAATAAAGGCCTCCCACAAGATGAACCGATGACCTGGTGAGGGTCGCACGTAGCCGATGGATGCGAGACGCGCAGGACCGGTTGTTGTGGCGGGGGGAGGCCTATGTACAGCAGTGGACATTTTTCGGCTGATACGATGATGATGATGATGAAGACTAATATTATAAGGAGGTAACATTGTTAGTTCTGGTCTTCCGGGCTTTAGAAGGGGCCTGCTAGCGCCAGTGCTTGCCAGTGTTCGAGAGAGTCACCGCGGCCCTGGAACGCAAAGGGCATTAGGAGGAACACGGATGGGTTTTAGTCAGTAAGAGTCTGACACTCCCTTCCGCTCCGCCCAGAGCGGAAGATGTAATTTGATGACTTCCCTTCCTTCAAAAAAAAATCGTCTGGGCTTAGTCGTCAGTCGCTCAATGTAAAACTAGCTGTTGCCCGCGACTTCGTACGCGCATATCCCGTTTTTCTAGTGGAATTTCAGGAAATCCCCTCTCCCCGAGGAACCTACATGCCAAATTTCAGCTTTCTACGGCCGGTAGTTTCGGCTGTGCGTTGTCTGTCAGTCACTCAGTCAGTGACGGAAGAATTTTATACATTAGGATACTGGTCGTCAGCTGCAACCGGTTCTCCTGATAGAACATGCTAGAATGCTTCTACACTATAAATTGCCGAGTGTCTTAATTTTTGTCCCAGAAAAAAAACACGTTTCCTGTGGGATAGGCCATAGGACGAGGCCGCCAAAAAACTTGTACATAAACAATATTTTACAGAACCTTACTTAGCTTCATGTGCTTCAATCTTCAATAAAAGTTCTTCAGTAGGGTAGCCAATAATAAAAGAAAAATGGGACAGTCTCATAAAAGCGTAACATTTTATAAGAAAACAAAAATATATTATTCCAGTAAAAAGCACTTTTACGGCCCTCTAGATGTTTACAAGAAAAATATACTCCGCCGAAGGGTAAAGGCACTTATGATGAAAACACACAGGGATTACATTAAAGACGCTTTACTGAAAGTCAGGCTAGAAGAATCTTTGTGGGCGCCGAGGGAGGGCTGACAATGCCCTCTTCCGTCCCCCGTAAAGTGGCCTGCGGGTGACGGACTTGGGGAAGTCCGTTTTCCAAGCACGCAGGCCCGAGTTGGTGTCGCGTGGTGTTTCCGCGCGCCTCTCACAAATTATGAAAGGGTCAGAAGAAACTCACTCATCCCCTTACCCGAGATGCGGTTTGCAAGCGCAAACGTCACTGCCGGGGTGATTGTGGAGAATGCGAACGTATCCCCGCACTCCAGCCAAAAGTGATGAGGAGGAACACCGTGTGGTTTTATTCAGTAGGAGTCTGACAGACCCCTCCGTCTGCCCCAAGACGGAGTACATCCATGAGGATTTCCACACGTAAAAAGGGTCGTCTAGAAAAAATAAAGATAATTATTAATTATTATTATTATTTCAATAAAAAACTTTTTCACAAAAAAAGGAATCCCACTCCCAAAAAACACTACGAAGTTCAAAATAACTTTAATTTTTAAATAATAAAAAAACCAATTTCGTATACATGGATGATTTTTCCACATATTTTTTCCAACTATTTGGATTTAAAAACCAAACTACTGAACCGATTTTTATAGAATTTCAATGGGACATTTTGCGAAAAAAGAATTTTTCAAATCGGTTGGCAAGCGACGGAGTTATGCCCGAACAAACATAAAAAAAAAAAAATACAAACATCCGAATTGAGAACCTCCTCCTTTTTTAGAAGTCGGTTAAAACAGACATAAAGCAGTCGTGAATCGACTTTTATCGTGATCGTTTACGTTCTCTAGTAATGAAAAACGGTTTATAATTTATTGTTCTATATCTACGAAGGGATATTAGGGAAAAGGCAAGTTTATCTGGTGTCTCTGTCTACCATATTCAGCATCATCATCCACCCACAATCGAAGAATGTTAGATGTCTTACTAGCAGTTTGGTGGTATGGGAAATCCACGATTAATTTTAATATATTACAAATATGTAATTTTAATACCTAATCCACACAATAAAATAATACAGTCCTCTCTGACCTTGAACTACATACAGAAATAAATTATCATAATTTCCTGTTAGTATGATAAGCTTATGAAGTCACCGGTTCTTGCATTACATTTGACATAAGTGGATACATACATTTATTTTAATTGAGAATTTGCTGTTCTTTTTCTATTAAGAAATAGTCTGATTAATGGTTTGCTGATGCCCATAACCCAGAAACTGGGTAACGCGTTATTCCTTGGCAAGACCATTGTCAGATTTTCTGGCTTCTGACTATCAGTTACGACTGTCAAAGATCTACAAAGCCGTTGGTCCCGACTGAACACAAGAACAGCTTAACGTGATTTCCGAGGCAAGGTCTTGGTAAGTAATGAATGGTTACCCATCCTCAGGTCAACCTCGGAAAGCGTTGCTTAACCTTTAAGATCGATCGGAACTAAACCCAGAACGTGTTCGTACGTGTAGTATTTTCTCAACTCATAAGCTCGTTCATAATATACGGTGGTGTGTTGATGTCAAGTTCATCAAACCGGGAAGAGCTATTTTAATCCTCGCACGCTCAGCGTGGTTTTATTATAGCAGCTGCTGTGACCACGCGTTGCTAACAAGTGGGATAGAGATCATTTTTTATTAGAATGATGACGTGGCGATTGTTAGAATTTTTACGCGATTGCAGATGTGTTTTGATGTCTGCAATGGCGTAAAAATGTTTTTGCTGCTACTAACTTAAGTGGAGTGGGCTCTCAATTCCTGTACCAGCAGTGCAATTCTGTGAACATGTCGAAGTGAACACTTGGGCGGGGTGCACGACGGGTGAGTTGTCAAACCATACAAATAAGATGGAATGACAGCTTACTTGTCGTTCACTCCGCTAGGTGTACACCGTGAGATGTCGACATAATTAACCGGCTGAATTTACAGCTCATTTCACCTAAGTTATCACATTGAGATTTTTTACATTAGATCAGCCTCTTAATTATGTAAACATCTCAGCATAGAAACTTAAATGGAATGAGCTTGAAGTGAACTATCATTTCATCTTGTTCATATGGATTGACTGCATGGCCCACCTCACTTAAGTTTACACAGTGAATTTTGTACAGAATAGCAACGCTTAAATTATTAAAGCTTATCAAAAGAGCGGAACGAAAAACGGTAACTTGTTCCCGAATAACATAACTGAAGAAAGAAACGTGAAGAAAATCATGCCATTTATTTTTGAAAAAGGCCACTTGATGCTACTAAACGCCGCGGCAAAAATAAATCTTCGAAATGGCCAATTAAATACGTCAGTCCTGTCCACATTTCCTGAAATAAATCCCCAAATTCTGGAGCCCCTACCTCGACTGCGGTGTTTGAAGTTCAGCCAAGTAATGCCAAACGTTTAACACCAAACGCCGCAGTAAATTTTATGTGTCCACTCATTATAAGTTAGGTTACATAAAGTTATATATCAGCGAGTGCATGTTTACCGTAATATATGAAGCTGTGGAAGGTATAGACTGCAACCAATTGCATCAGTGACGAAAATTTCGAGATCTATGGAGGAGCCTCCTCGTGTAGCGCAATCTGTTCCATTAGAGACTCAACTGAACCGAGTGCACGGGGCATCCTGGACAGTCTCACCTAACACCTTATAAGACTAGCCAATCCTGCCCTTGCGGTGGTAGAGCTAACACCCGCCTGGTTCGCGACCGTGCCACCGGATTCCGGCGTCAGGCAGCCTGCTGTGTTTTGTCGACGCGTGGGAGCACCAGTGCCTCAAGGCATCTTCTGGGCACACTCGCTCCATCATAGACCTCATCCATTGCTTTCCATCAGGCGTGATCGAAGTCAAGAGCAAGGCCATTCATAAAAATAAAGTTATGGCGCTTTTCACGATATTATTTACACAACGTGTTACAGATTAGACGCAAAAAATAAAAAGGGGTCACTGTATTCATTATTATGAACACTTTAATTGATATGGACTAACCCTCAAATTTAAAAAAAAACGATCCCATGAATGGTTGACTCTTCGGCCTAGTACTGTCAAAATCAAAATAAATTAATGAAATGAATGAATTAATGAAATGAATGAATTAATGAATGAGTCATATCAGTCAATATTTCCCGACTCTCTTTTTGTCTCAACAATGTCCATATGATGTGATCCTACGTAATAGGGACCGCCTAAACACATAATAATGATCAAAACCAACACAGTGTCTGTCACCTAGTTGTCGGCAGGTTAACGAACTGTTATCAGGTTACAGCTGAATTCATTATGAACACCTATCGTACCACAGAACATGAATAAGTTTTATAGGACGCCATGATGCGTCTCCAGGATACTACAGGACGCATTAACGAGACGATTATACAACTTTGAGTTTCCATGCAACTGGATGCAATTCAAATCCAGCATATTCCTGATCTACTTCTTACACACGGTGAAACTATGACATTTTGAGCAAAGTTTTTATTTGTTAGATTTAATAACCCGACTGCGAAAATTCGGTCACTAAGAAAGCTATACGTGTTGCGGATTTTTATCGAAAGAGTCACCGCGTCTCTGGAACGCAACGGGCATTTGGAGAAACACGAGGTTTTATTCAGTAAGAGAAGTCATTTCATGGTATTCCAACCCTTAAAAAAAAGGAAAGCTATAGGTACTATCGCCAAGTGCCACAGGCTATATTTTATCCCGATAACAAGAGATGCCACGGGCAGAGACTGCCCTAATAAACATATTCTTAGGTAGAGAGTCAGCACTCTTTAAGCATCAAAAGTTACAATGTTGCAAGTCCCGAAATGATCTCCAAAATATTGGCTACCCTAGCATACCACCCTATATATAGTACAGGGTCAGGGAGGTAGAAGTCAGAGCACCGTAAATTATTTTCAAGTACTTATCTCTTAATCTTCAAGTATCAGCGAATATTTAACACATTGTTATGATAAGTTTAATAGGTACACTTTCCGATACGTTAATTATGTTCTGTCTATACTCAATAATCAATATTAATGGGCTGGTTCTTTGAAAGAATGCGGCGTGCTTTGAAAATATGTGGTCGCTGATTTGTGAAATATTTTTTCGTACTGCTACTGGTCAAGCAATTAAAACCCTTTTTTGCTTAACTTGAAAGACTGCTCACAAATTGTTTGGTTGCAAAATTTTGCATGGATTATTAAAGTCAAAGCAATGTAAAGTCCTATTTCTATGCCTCAACAATCTCCCTTTTTATTAATCCACCGATCTCAGCGGTTCAAAGTTTCAATTGAATGAGGTTGATGGGTTTTAAGATCATCACAATTCATCATCTGCCTAGCCTTTTCCCAAATTCATTGAGGTCAGCTTCCAGTCAAACCGGATTCAGCTGAATACCAATATTTTACGTGGAGCGGCTATCTGCCGGACCTCCACAACACAACCCATTAACTAAGTAACACGGTACTTCTTGGCAAGTCTGATGTCAGATTTTCTGGCTCCTGAAAATCTTTAATCACAAAGATAATCACAATTGTTTTGGGTGTTTCTAATCGTTTTTATTATAGTAGGCGCCAGATAAATGAAGACTAACGGTCATTGACCTTTCCTTAATATCTCAACGTAGGTACCCCGGACAGTAAATTATGAATCGTTTGTCATTACTAGAACAGTAAGGATCACGAAAGATGTCGATTCAGGACAGCTTTTCTGTTTTTGAAATTAAGTGTGTCAATGAATGTAGGTGGGTCAATGACCGTTATTCTTCATTTATCTGGCGCATACTATAGGCATGAGCGCTGTACGGATTTAGATTTATTTTGGCACACAGATACCTACACCTTTTTTCCTTATTTTATGGATGGTAAATCATCAAAATACCCCTTCATCTAGGTGGAGCGGCAGGGAGTATCAGACTCTTACTGACTAAAACCCATCCCTGCTCTTCCTAGTGCCCCTTGCGTGCCAGGACCGCGGTAACTCTTTCGAACAAAATCCGCAACCCTGGCAGAACCCAAGGTGGTTCTGCCAGGGTTGCGGATTTTGTTAGATTACCAACAGAAAAAGACACATTCAAGAAGTACCAAGGTTGTGCAAAATCATGGAGTAAGTAGTTTGATTACCGGGACTACTACGAGGTGTTAATGCCATCACGATTCCGTTGTGGAAGAGGGACGGGGCTATACAGAACGAATAGCAATGCTCCTTTTTTTAGGATAGGTAAACATCAAATGACTCCTTCCGCTCCACCCAGGGCGGAGTGTCATACTCTTACTGACTAAAACCCATCCGTGTTTCACCAAATGCCCTTTGCGTTCCAGGGCCGCGGTGACTCTTTTGACGAAATTCCGCAGTCCTGGCAGGCTAGCACTAGGTACTCCTTGGGCAAATCATAGTTCTGCCTCTGAACTTTAACCTCAAACATAATAAAGTCATAAACTCATAAGTAAAGTTGAGCTTGAGATTCACACAAAAGTATGATTGTGGAATCTATCGCAGTAACTGCAATATCTCAGCACATAACACTTCAGCGTAATCAGGAAATAAATCTCAATCGACGGCACTTTGTTTTGATTTTATTACCGAGTCCGACAGATCTTCATACGTTTGTTTATGATTGTTTATGGTCAGGCTAGCATCTGGGTATGTATCTTGCAAGGCTAATTTATAATATTACCATGTTATAGACACCTGACTAAATGATAAACTGGATTCTAGTGGTGGTCGTTCCAGGTCTAATTTTAGCGTAGGTATTGCCAATAAGGTAGAAGACTAAAAAAATCTAATTAGTCCGTCAGATAATTTCCAAAAAATAATACACGTATTTTTTCTTTTTTCACGTTAAAAAAATGAAAACTCGTGTGACGTCACATGTAAGTACACTTTTTACCTACACGTAACGTCACAAGACAACTCAACTTTGAACTCAACTCCTGAACTTTGATGCGTTTTATCTTCGCCTGTTTTTATTGGTTTGATAAAGCAAAACATAAGTGTCCAATATTTTTCGATAATCTAACAGATGGGCTAAATAGAACCATATTTTTAACCAGGAATCATCCCTATTATCACCACAACAATATCAGCCAGCGGCTTCGCCCGCGTGACAGTCGAAAATTATCCCAAGGGACCAATACTTGGTTGCGGATTTTGTTCGAAAGAGTTACCGCGGCCCTGGAAAGCAAAAGGCACTACGAGGAGCACGGATAGGTTTTAGTCAGTAAGAGTCTGACACTCCCTCCCGCTCCAACCAGAGCAGCAGGAGTCGCTTGATGATTTCCCATCCATAAAAAAAGGACTTCCGGGATAAAAAACCCTATATCCTATCCAGGATATTCCAGGACGTGGTCTTCCTGGATGCTATGTTTCATCCAAATAGGACGTACGATAGGACTTTTCATATCGGGAGTATGTTCCTTTGGGAAGTTGTGATGTTTTTGTGAAAAATATATGCCGAATACCGACAACTGTTGGTGTAACAGTCGTGAAAGAAGGTGTAATTTCTAAGTGTTGTATTTTAAGATAAATTAGCTTTCATTATTTTTCCACACTACATCTCCGCGTATAACCCGAACAAATTAAGTTGTCAATGGTATTTTTTTTTTTTTTGAGTCATGGGCTTGCTCTTGAACTCGATCACGCCTGATGGAAAGCGATAGATGAGGTCTATGATAGATTGAGCTGTTTAGGAGATGTACACTAATTAATGATACGTTATTTTTTTTCTTTATTAAATAGATTTTGAATTGTTGTTATTACTATTCTGACAAAATAAAAGCACAAATTATAAAACATCGTCGTATGTTTTATAATTTGTGCTTTTATTTTGTATCTATTTTTCTTTTTGTGCGTCTTTTCGGAGAGAATAAAAGTGTTTTCTTTCTTTTTCTTTTCTTTTACATAAAATATTCTCCTTTGAGCTAAAAGACTGAGTACCTACTTGTGTCAATAACAATTTTGTGATAATTCTCTTGTGCTACGCTTACTGATGACCTGGATATCCTTCCCCTCTGAAGCGCCAGAGCGATAAGAGCTGACACTAATAGCACATTATATACATAGATACACATTATGTATAAAACTGACATACAATATACAATCAAACAGTTCACAAGTACATGATGCCAATGAGAGAACTGATTGAAGTGACATATGACATCAGCGGATTGACGCGGCGAGGTCGGGGGTCAAACCACTGCGTCTATTGTTAGTGTCAAGCTTCTGATTATTCTTTGTTTATTTCTTGTTTTGGAAGATTTTGGTGATGCTGCGCAGGAGATAATTCATATTTTGAGGAAAAATTAAACGCACTTTTAGCGATATTTTTGTGGGATATTTTTCGAATGATGAATCGAAGGATGGATTTGCAGTAGAGCCCAGTAAATAAAATAGGCAGTTTATATGATAGGTTTTCACGTTCATGTGGCAGGTAGCTGAAGTAATGCTGATTTAGAACACCCGAATTGAGGCTCCTTGCGAAAAGAAGCACATAAGTTGATCAGGGCATAAAAGAACTATTTGGGGTTTTCAAGGCTTAGATGAAATCCTTACAGACGTTGGATTTATTTATTACCATTAGTAATGCTTTTGCCCGCGGCTCTGTGCGCGTTCTGATCGCGTTACATTTTTGCGAAAATATTTTCGTAAAAAAGTACCCTATGTAATACACTAGCTGTTACCCGCGACTTCGTACGCGTATATCCCGTTGTTTCCCGTTCCTGTATAGCCTGTAGTCTTCCTCATCAATGTGGCTATACTTATACAAAAAGAATTTTCAAAATCGTTTCAGTAGATCCAGAGATTACCCCCTACAACCTCACAAACTTTACCTCTTTATTATATTAGTAAGTATAGATAATATTGTCTCCAGAGACCCTTCGTCTATCTCTGTAACCAAACTCATCATAATCAGTCCAGCGATTTAGGCGTAAAAGAGCAACACACAAATTCACTTTCGCTTTAATATTAGTTAGGAGGCTAAGGCTTACAAAAACAACAGCTGTAGACTAGAATTTGACCCATTTTATTTATTTATTTACACTGTATTACAAATAGTGGTACATGGGCGGACTTAATGCAACAAGGCATTCTCTACCAGTCAACCATTGGGTTAAAAAGACTACACTGTGGTAGGTGTACAACAAATCAATAAAATATTAAATAGAATTTTGTTTCGGAAAGAATATACAAATAATAATAATATACATATAAAACTAATAAAATGCATTATATAAGTCATCATCTGCCTAGCCCTTTCCCAACCAAATTGGGGTTGGCTCCCAGTCAAACCGGATTCAGCTGAATACCAGTATTTTACGTGGAGCGGCTGCCTACCAGACCTCCACAACCCATTAACTGGGTAACACGGTACTTCTTGGCAAGACTGGTGTCAGATTTTCTGGCTTCTGACAATCCGTAACGACTGCCAAAGATCTACAAATGACAGCCGGGACCAACGGCTTAACGTGCTTTCCGAGGCACGGAGGAGTCTCGGTGTGTTAATATGGTCACCCATCCACAGACCAACCTCGGCAAGCGTTGCTTAACCTTGAAGATTGGTCCGTGCGGCTGTTATAATAAACTAAAAAATATAAACATCATATTTTTTAGTTTATTATAACAGCCGCACGGACCAATTGGAGGAATTCAGATAGTGGGTTGGAGTAACCTTCTTCGACATAAGAACCTTGTATATTTGCGATAATATAGTGTCCCGACTAGAATTATTAATAACCGCATTTTCGATTTAATCTATCGTGTTCTAGGAACGTCGTAAACTCTAATCATAATACTAATAATACGTTATTCGTAGAACTAATGTATCACATCTAGATTATTCTACGAGTTAATATTTTATTATCTTTTGATGACCTGTACCTTACCTACTAATATATTATAAGCCAATAGCTAAGTTTATGCTCCAAGGATCCAAACGTTCTTATACAACGTAAACAGAACAATATAAAATTGCAACAACACAACAGTTTCTGTTTAGTTTACCTCTTAAGGGGCCATAATTGTACTCATAATTATGAACAACTTTTATTATGTGACCAACAC
This sequence comes from Melanchra persicariae, assembly GCA_947386135.1. Lineage (NCBI taxonomy): Eukaryota > Metazoa > Arthropoda > Insecta > Lepidoptera > Noctuidae > Melanchra > Melanchra persicariae. The sequence continues at coordinate 14,194,146 of OX376645.1, read as the reverse complement.
TAAAATCAATAAAATAAAATCGTCTGCCCCATACATTTATGTGCGCATAACTCGACAAAATGTACAGACTGAACAGCTGATTTTTTTTTCGCGATTTTATGATTGGTCCCATTGTGAAAGTTGTTCATAATGATGAGTACAATGACCCCTTTATGAGGTATTGCGTTTATTCTGTTACACGTTGTATAACCAAACATACACAGTTGTGTTGCTGCAATTTTATATTGTACTTACACTTCTTCTTTCCAACTAAAATAATGAAAAGTGGTTAATGTTCGGCGATGTAGGGGAGAGGCTGACCTTTCAACGTTTAACCTTCGAAAGGGGCTGATTCTTTTAAAGTAAGACTAAGGGCTGATTTTACAATAGTCAGATAACTTTTATCTGGGGAATTAGATTGGCGGTTTGACAGCTTTTGTATAGTAAATATGTCAAACCGCCATATTTATTCTACAAATAAAATTTATCTTCCTATTGAAAAACTAGCCGTAAGATGTGAACGTTGTTGACAAAATTGTTGTGCCAAATTCTTACCAGCGTACAGCGTGCAGCGTAACTCGAAAAAGCGTGAGGGAGGTGTGAGGGTTATCTGCAGCTTTTTACGTTAAAAAAGGGCTGATTCTCTCAATGATTTTAGATTTTCAACCTTGCCAACATGATTCTAAGTATTGGATTGGCACTAATTGGAACTGCTTGACCGGTCTGAGATCAGGGCCCTGATTTTATAATTTAAACGACTGATAGGAATGAGTTAGTTTGTGGATGATAATATGACAAGGTCAAGATAAAAAAAATCTGATATTTATAGATAAGTCACAAGATAATGCAATAAGGAACAGCTTTTTTCAAATATCAAATGCATTTTACATTAAATCAACCTGCCTAGCCTTTTGCCAACTATATTGGTGATGAGATGGTCATCTCCATGGACCGACCACGGGCTCCTCGGTTAAAATAAACTATTTAAATAATAACTTATGATCGGCATTATAATATTAACAAAAAGATTCATCATCACTCTCATTCTCTTGCACTTCCGTCTTCACTCTTCACCCTAGGGGCAAAAGGGGCACTTGCCCTCTTCCTTACTCATATGGACTTGATATACAAAACAGACGGGCGCGCGGACAGGGCGCTGACAAGATAAAATGTATGGCGTCAAAGGAACGAAATATACTTAGCGTCGCGGGCGCGCGGCCAATCTCCATACATTTTCGTCGGCGCGAGCAGCCGCGCGACCCGAGCGCTTTGTATATCAAGTCCCATAAGGTCTTAAGCATCCCAATTTACCTATTTGGGACCGACCACTTCCTCACCATAAATATCAACGTAAATATCGCTTGGTCAGATAAATCGCCGACGCTATGTATTTGAATACAAGAGTGCCAACTACTAATTTTAAAGCAACCTTCGCATTCGCATCTCAATCGCTATCTGTCAAAAATGTATGAAAATTAAGACTTTTTTGACAGTTTGCAATTGACATGCAAACGTTGTATAAAAATTAGTAGAATTGGCCTTAGGGCGGGCAGTGTGTTGCCACTAGCGGGAGATTCGGTTGCTGGCAACAGATACCAAGTGAGGTTCCCAATTACAACTGCATTATACATTTTGTTAGTGGCGCGACCGGGTAGCCGCTACCATGGTGTCCTAGTGAAATAGGGCCCTAAGAACATGCAACATAATACATGACAGAACTACCCGAGACAACCCATAACACAGACATTATCTGTCCTCCACAATCTTAGCAATACGTCACTTCATAATCCACATTTACATTGACTTGTCAAAGCAATGATACTTTATGATACACCAACAGATTTTTCGCACATGTGAACTTGGAATCGTGACCAGATAACACGGATTTACAAAGTAACCCGTACTTATTGTCATTGATATGATAACTGTCGATACGTAAGTTTGAAAGAATTTAGCACGTTATAGATAAGATTGGTAGTTTATTCAAGTTTATAAACTGTTCAATGTTAACGAAATACTTGTAATTTATGATGTCGTGGGTTTTTGGCACTTTCTGTTGGTCTTTACATAGTAACTAAGTCGCTGCCTGCTGTCTGTCCCTCTGTACGCTTCGGATTTATAAAATGTATGGCGTCAAAGGAACGAAATATACTTAGCGTCGCGGAAGCGCGGCCAAACTCCATACATTTTCGACGGCGCGCGCAGCTGCACGCCCCGAGCGCTTTGTATATCAAGTCCCGTAAGGTCATAAGTATCCCAATTTATTTATTTGGGACCGGCGCGGCTCAACACTACGTCTTCTTCCATACACATAAAATATTGTGAAATACAGTCATGTTTTATAAAGCTTGGTAAACCCATTTTTTTATGTAAATATCATGTTTCTTTTCAGGTCACTGAGCAACTGAATATCCTAATCTAACATTATTTCTAATCATTTATTCTGGACCGGAAAATAAAGTGCTTCTCCCAAGAGCTTTCTGTTGGACGCCATTAAATAATGACGTCAGAGACATGGTAATTCAGTGTTGGAAAATAACTGGTAAGTACCTAATTATATAGAAATCATGAGTCATCAGAAAACTTACCATGTAGGAACCTACTTAATTGACAAGTTAAAACTTTTTGTTTTTGGTTGATTCTTCGTTAATTGACACCGACTACCGAAATTAAAGTTATTTTGTACTTTGTAGTGTTTTTTTTGGAAGTCGGTTTATTTTTTTGTTAAAAAGTTTTTTAATTTTCACTTTTTAGTGGTACCCCACACCTAACAACACCACTGTAATGTCACAGAAAAACAAAAATACGCAATTTCGTATACTTGGATGATTTTTCCATATATTTTTTCCAGCTATTTGGATTTATAAAAACCAAACTACTGAACCGATTTTGAAGAATTTTTCAAATCGGTTGGCAAACGACGGTGTTATGCGCGAACAAACATAAAAAAAAAATACAAACACCCTCTTGAGAACCTCTTCCTTTTGTAGAAGTCTGTTAAAAATGTAGAAGATATATGAACAATTGAACATAGGTCCTGTATTTCTCGAAGAACAACTACATCCACGTTTCGCCATTTTGTTTGTTGGGTCTACCGCAATCTAACGGACCGAATGGGGGTTTTTATAACATTACATATTTTTCAAATTGTTACTTTCCTTTTGCCGACAGTCCGCCACTGGAAGAGGCTGGAAGGTGGGCCCAAAGAGCCGGACCAAGCAAGCCACATCTAGCCCACCTTACCTCCGTGCTCACAAGTAAAAGCCACATTCAGGTCAAGGATACCAGCCAGGGGAACGAAGCGTGAATTACAACCGTCATTCGTCAAAGGACAGAGACAGTTTTTATACTTTCATTGAGGAAGATATGAAAATGAAATAGGGTTTGCGTTTGATACGATTGTCACGTTCGAAGCACTTGTTGCTGATATTAGGGGAGGGTAGGGATTCCCCAGGGGTGAGTGCCCTTTGGTGTAGACAGGGCTATTAATTATTTTCATCCCTAGTAGGGATGTTTTGCCAGAGTTGCGGAATTTGTTCGAAAGAATCACCACGGCACTGGAACGCAAAAGGGTTTTAGGCAGTAAGAGTAATTTGATAATTTCCCATCCATAAAAAAGCTAGGATGTTCAGGAAAATATTATGGTGAAATTGGATGTATCTTTGTTTGGAGTTTTTGCTTTTCAGCTAAGCGTCAGAACTAAACAATCGTTGTACAGAGTTCCATTTAACTTGAGAAACTATGAATATTAGAATGTTTTTTTTAATGTAATCAAAAATGATATATTTCGACGTCATGTACCGAGATCGACGCAAACGTTCCGATAGCGTCACATCACATATCAATTTTCATTAGGGCCAACAGTTGTGTAGCCGGCATCAATGCCGCCACAAAAAAGGGCAGTTGCCCGCCGGACACAACAACCGTCTGGTCGGAGGATCCTCCCTTTTCTATGGAGGTATGCAGGACTTTACTCTCTGTTTTTCTACCTGTAACCATGTAAACTTGTGAAGAGGACATGAAGTGAGATACCAATCCATATCAAGGTGAAATGACAGTTAATTTCAAGCTTACTTACACCTAAGTTTTCACAGAGAGTTGTTTAAAGAAAAGACCATCTGGATAACATTCATTTTATCAGCAGTAACGATTGTAAAAAAACCACCAAAATATACTTGACATGCACCACTGAAATATGACAGGCGAGCGTTTTGGGGGACTTGTCTTTATGTAAAATTTGACGTTCAAAAAGTGCTAGCCTAATCTGGATAAATGACTTGAATTTTTTGCCTTTAATAACGTGATCAATCAAAAAAATAAATTGTGCTTTTACAATCCTCTTCGCTGATGGAATTTCATTTTGTCTAGAACACATTATCATACAAGCGGAATCAGCTAGGGTAACTGCTATATTAATTGGCCATGCTATAGTAACTGGCCACTCATAACAAAAGAGGTAGAAACAAGGTAATTCACAAAAAATGTTCCAGTATCTGATACAGGAATATTTTCTGTCCTTAACATTCATGGGGTTGCTTCCATTACCTTGTTTCTACCTCTTTTGTTATGAGTGGCCAGCAACTATAGCGTGGCCAATTACTATAGCAGTTACCTTAACCATCACAAACACTTCATCCATCTTTTAAAATCCCGCTTAAATAGTCCCATTATCGTAAGATATATGATAATCGTACTGGTGTACTCGTGTTCTATGGAAAATGCATCTTTAATCCTGACATTATCAAATTCATCAACATCATCCCACTTCATTCTTTCAACGTTCAATAAAACAAACTACATAATGAATCCAATTACATTATTAAATTAACGTCCTAATTGCATTAAATAACAATTGAATTGTCAGCAATAATTAGGTACGACAAATTACAATAATTACAAACTGTAATCCGACTGCCACCGGTTTTTCCAAGGGTGACGTCACTGACGTCAGAGTCGCATGCGATGCAATATTGATCGAACGAGTGGGTAGTAAAAGTTGTTTTAGTTAGTCGTAGCTTTGAAATTAATAGTTTATATTAGAACTACTTTTACAGATGGATACCACGGTTTTATGACGATTGATGAATAAACTTAAAGGAGTGAAGGGCCGTTCACAGCAGGCTTCGGACTCCTACCGATACTTGCGTCCCTGGTACAAGCAGCGGTAATTCCAGGTTGATGATAGCCATTAAGAGTTATAAAAGAGCCCTTTTATATTTTTTGGGACTTAGGTAGGTACTGTATTTAGGAGTAGAAGTATTTCTAAAAAATAAAATTTTCAACGAGCTGTTGAAGACTCCACCATCATATAACATCTCTCTATATCGACAATATCACTTTGGAATCCAACGATACACCAGCTTCCTTAAACAGATATATCTACCATAGCTTACGTAATAGCACCTCGCAAAAATGGAATACCCTATACGAAAAAAATCCGTAAAGAATTCCTACCGATTTCTGTGTTCCTGGTATTCGCTGCGGGAATGCACGGCTGAAGGCCATTGAGAGCTTTTAAAGAGCATGGAACCTTTTAAAAGTTCCCTTCAAAATTAAAACACAAAATACTTGAAAAGCTTTACTGACTTAATAAATTAATAAGGGAAATTATAAAACGATCGAATAAAAAAATAACTTAGCGACTGATGATGCGATACTGTTTTAATAACTTGAGCGGTATGAATTTGAATAAGCGAAAAATTAGCTAAACTAACGACGAATATTGATTAATAATAAAATCAAGAACGAGCTTACAAAAAGTGGGTTGTAATTAATCCATTTCAGATATTAAAATTCTAATCGTGCGGCTAAATTACTAAGTGAGCGACTAGAAATACAGAGAGGGCAACTTCAATATTGAGATAGAGATGATTTTTCCAATTGAGGTTTTAACATTTTGGTGTTTTATTTGGTGCGCAAGAGCGAGTGATGCCAGCTCGGGATTTGGGGCACCCCGACTCGGACAGGTTAGGTTAGAAGGAGATGGCGGGGTCAAGTGAGTGAGCGAGCGAAGCGAGCGAACAGACCCCGCCATCCCCTTCGTGGTTATTTTTAACCGACTTCAAAAAAAGGAGGAGGTTCTCAATTCGGTTGTATTTTTTTTTTTTTTTTTTTTTTATTTTTTTTATTTTTTATGTTTGTTACCTCAGAACTCCGTCGTTCATGAACCGATTTGCAAAATTTTCTTTTCCCCTTGCTTGATATGCTTCCAGATTGGTCCCATTTTTTTCAAAATCCAGTTCTGATGATGGAATCTATGAGAAATCGAGGGAACTCCTCAAATATTGTAGGCAACCATATAGTTATTTTGGTATTTTCATCGAGAACTTAAGCATCTACAGTCAAAAAGTAACATTTGATGAAGTGGAACTGGTGGAGAAGATCAGAAACCAGTGGCCAACGGAACTTGACACTCGCATAAATATCACAATGCAACTATGACAATGCAAATAAACAAATGATTCTGAATAGTTATGTTGAGAATGGTATCATCGAACTGATCTGATGATGATGGAGCTGGATGGTAGGCACCGGAACTGCGTAATTAATCACTGTATCCCAGCCGTGTTTGGGCTTATTAGAATTGTCATGAGATGCACTTTGGCTATAAGGTATAGTTTTTTTTATCTCACGAGTGCGGGCGAGCCATAGTTGCGTAGGTAAATGTACGTGCACATTGTCTTAGTGTGCGTGAGCTTGTGTCAGTCGCTCTCAAGGTTACGCACACTAAGACAATGTGCACGTACATTTACCTACACAACTATGGCTCGCCCGCACTCGTGAGATAAAACAACTATACTATCAGACTGTTCTGATGATGGAACCGGAAGGTAGAAGGTAGGCATGGGAACTTCATAATAAAACAATGAATTCTAGCAGTGTTAAGGTGAGAAAAATGCCTACTGAGTACTGCTAGTTTTTCGGTTTTTCGTAAGGCGAGAACTAATTCGAATTTGTAAAAAAGGACATTTTTTTTATTTGAAATAGACACATCGATAGTAGGTATTTTTTGCGGCGTATCATCCCTTCACGGGAATAAAACGTTTAAAAAAAAACAGTGTACAATATTTACGACATGGTACCTTTTTCATAAGAATATTCAATGTAGGAACGATATTAACTTCGTTGCCTTCATTTTAATAAAAAAAAACACTAACCGGCGAGAAATAAAAAAAAAATTTACAAAAAAAAAAACCGCCTTCAAAAAAAACAAACAAAAACCGTTCCCACTAAAAAGTTTAAAATAAATATTTGAATTGCTTTAAAGAAACATAATTTAAAAGTAAACTTATTTGACATTAATATTTTGCAAATATTTAAAATTTATTACTTCTTTTTGGAGTCGGTGCCAGCCAAAGCAAGGAAATACGAATAGGCAATAATTCCTAGAAAAACTACCTCTAACTTAACTATAAAACTACCAAGATACCAATTGCATACACATATTAATTAAAAGACGAATACGGACTAGACTAAATTCGAAAACATTTAACCAATATGCACAATAATTTCTTTTAAACGAAAAAAATATACTTATAAAAAAATTCCAGCCACTTTTTAAGTAAGTACTTTGACATTTTTAGCATTGTCTTTATGCATCTGTTTTTAAATTTTGTCATTGTGGATCAAAAAACAAAGGCACGGGATATTAAATATAACTAGATACTTATCAAGTTCCAACAATAAAGCTGCTGGCACCGGCTCCAAAAAGAAGTAATAAATTTTAAATATTTGCAAAATATTAATGTCAAATAAGTTTACTTTTAAATTATGTTTCTTTAAAGCAATTCAAATATTTATTTTAAACTTTTTAGTGGGAACGGTTTTTGTTTGTTTTTTTTGAAGGCGGTTTTTTTTTTTTTTAAACCACCCAGAAATATTATTTGCCAAATATTTGAAAAAATGCAGGACGTAACGTTGACACAAACAAATATTAGGTCGCTCAAATATTATAAAGCTTCTCATCTAGTAATGTTTGTAAGTTGCTGTTCTGTTGATTTCTCGTCACTCGCAGTCAGTCGCTCACTTAGTAATACTATAACGTAAATTAATTATTTTTGTCACTTAAAACTTTAATTTACAGTCACTCGTTTAAATACTACCCAATTAATAATAGCGGAGGGGTGTGTCAATAGTAACAGGGAGGCAATTGTTGTAACATTTGATCCTACATTTGCCATTTGTTGACGAGAAGCGGACACTTTTGGTGCCAACCGAAGCGTCATAGGATACTGCTTTACCAAGTGAGTTGACAGTTCCAACCGTTTCACGCGTAAGTAAGCTGTCAGTAGACGAAAGTTGCTTATTACGAGGTGATAGTGAAAACAAAATGTCCGCATGATTTTTGTGATTACAATATAATGTAGGCGTATAACTTTAGTTTAGTGCAGTTTTTCAAAGGACATATATCCGTACACAGAATTAGTCAGCTACGCCAATTTTTTTTGAAAATTAAGTTTTTTATGTCAGCAGACCGCAATGTTACAAAAGTAACAAAACAACGGGATACAATTTTATTGTATCATGTTACAAAATACCAAAAATAAAAAAAATAGTCTGAAAAAACTATAAATGTTGAAGACGAAGAAAACAATATTATTATTAGTGTATTGATTGTTTCGAAGATTTTAAGAGCAATACCGAGGATTCGATGCAGTGCGGAGATAACCATAAATGGGCTTGTAGCGGCATGAATGCCGCCTCAACAAACCAACAACGTAACAAAATCTACATCGCAACAGAAAAAACCGCGACGCCATCTATCTCGTCAGCTGCGAACTAACTTAACCAAATCCTGAATCGCGGTATCAGAGTTTTCCGTGGGATTTGAACTTATTACAACAGTTCGAATAGGTATCAACTATCGGGCAGTTGCCCACCGGACACAACTACCGTCCGGTCGGAGGATTCTCCGTTTTCAATGAAGGTTTACGGGACTTTACTCCGTGTCCCGCATAACCTCTATACTGTTTAAATTGTTTATCAGAATAATATTATTTTTTTAAATAAATCTATATAAATTTATATAACGTTAACTAATGATTAATTATTGTTTCATTGTTGGTTTATTGTTGTTGTTATTGTGTTACAAATGTCCCTCTTAGAGTAATTAATTGTAACACTACGCTTTGATTTCAACAAGCGTCATTTTCTCAAATATTTGTGGATAAGTATTATGTTCTGTTATATGTTATATTTAATTATGTAAATGGATAAGTGACCTATAATCTCTACATTATGATGGCTATTGATGACGTAATTTTAACATCTTACTATCATCATCACATCATACCGGGATCCCACGCAACACCAGCTTCCCTATACAACGTGTAACAGAATAAACGCAATACCTCTTAAGGGGTCATTGTACTCATAATTATGAACAACTTTCACAATGGGACCAATACTGAAATCGTGAAAAAAAAAACATACATTTCTCTGCGCATAACTCGACAAAATGTACTGAAAAGCTGAGCTTTTTTTCGCGATTCCGGGGTTAGCCCCATAGTAAAAGTTTTTAAGAGGTATTGCGTTTATTCTGTTACACGTTGTATAAAGATACCTATACCCACCATATATAGCTAACGATACGCGGAATACATTTCCTAAAGAATTCCTTCTGATCCCTGAGTCCCTGGTATTCGCAGCGGGAATGCCTGGCTGACGGCCATTGCGAGTTCCAGTGTAAATCAATACTGCTACAGAGTACATTCCCGCCATATTGCAAGAACTAGGTTAAATACTAAACGGGTATGGACTACGGAGGCTCTACTAGATGAGATGTGTTTTTGGTGTTGACTTTAAGTAACTTCTATTTATCTGTATGAAATCGGTCGTCATAAGAATCTCATGTAAACTAACGCTAGCGTTTTTTTGTTTAAGTAGTTATAGCATTGTAGTAACCGCAGTCACAGAAAGTACAGAGACTTGGTCAGTTTTCTTCAAAAGGGAGGTGATTAGTTCTGCTCTTCGATCAGGGCAGGGGCGGATTCAGGATTGTCGTTGGGAGGGGGGGGGGGGGGGTTGACCTCGCATATGGTAGGTTTACCAAAGTAGGTTTAGCAAAGTAAACCCTAAAAGAAAACAACATTATATTTTGCTTAACGCAAACAAGTCTCCTTGGATTACTTTTCGTAAATTCCTCAATGGATTTGTTAGGTTGTAGACTACCAAAGATATCTCGGACTTTTGTTGGGGGCTTGAGCCCGTAAGCCCTCCCTTTTGGATCCACCAATGATCAGGGGCCTTACTATGACCTGTGCTAATGCCCTCATGAGTCCGTTCTTAAAATCAGCAACTACCTGTACAACTAAGCGAGTAGAATTCCCTGCAAGAAACTATTTCCTGATAGCTTTAACAAGGGCGCCATTAAATCAAGAGTGAACAGGTTACTTCTAGACAAACGCGCCCCATCGTCGACCCATCTCTTACCGTTAGGTGAGTAGTCAAAATCGAGCATATCAATCGTGAAGATACCTTTGAAGAGCATTGATCCAAATATTGGCGCCAAGGCCCCAGGCGCCAACATTACAATCAACCAAATCACGTTTCAAACCTGACTGTATGCTAAAGGTACACAAAAAGCAGTACAAAAACATACGATTCAATACACAGTGCTCATCCGAATGTAAATTGCCACAGGGATCGACTGACAGTGCCCGATGTTCGATTGAGAGGTTACAGAATACAGGAATGGCACAAGTCATAAGCGAAGGTAGTAGAAACATTGGAAAAAACAGTACAAAAAGGTTAATGATCCTAGACTTCAATGGGTGTACAATCGATTGAAAGTTTAGAGCTGCGGTTCGAGTTATAAGCGGTTAGCGGGCGAGGCATAATAATATGATGCTCAAAATTATTGGTCCTAACAGAGCTTTTTTATCACACAGGCCAGTAAACTGGACAGTCAATTCAGAGTTATCTTATAGATTTTTATTCGAATACTGAGCCGTATGAACATTTACGACCTGCCTTAGAAACCAGCGTGTACGTTAAAGCGTTAAGGGATGACTGTAAAAAGTAATTTTAGTAAAACTTCCTTGTTACTTGAACCCTGAACGTGAACCTTCGAAAATTGATATTTCAATTGAAATTGATTTTGATGATTTTTTTTTTCTCAAAACAACCTTTTCTATTTAACTGCACTCGATTACCTTTACAGAAGGTATAAAAATATTTTCTTCAAATCGCCTCCTCTTCTGCCTTGCGCCTCTCAGATCAGTGCCCTGATAACGTGTCGTAGGCGTCGTCGGTTACAGACAATATGTAACGGCGTTTTTTGTAATGTCTGCTGTCGTATTGTGGGTTTACTACTCGTAGTATTAGTAATAAAGGTTGCCGAATTAGGTTTACGTGATGATGGTTTCTTAGGATATTGGGACTTTGAGAAATCTAATCTGATTTGAGATATTAGCCAATGATTGTTTAGAGGAATTTCTGACTCATGATAGCTTCTTCGTGAGTTTTTAGATTTTACACACATATACGAACTATTCTCCTCAAACGGAGGATACCACCAAAAAGAAAGAGAACTTCCAATCTGAATCGCTTTTCTGAATATACTTTTATTTAACTACACTGTTCGAATATAATATGTTTGTAAGTTGTCCGTGAAAATTTGCAAACCATTTTTCGACCATTTGTTGTTATCCGATTGAGCTGAAATTTTGCATACACTTTTAGTTCTGGTGACAAGACGACGAGAGGATCGAGCAGACGACATCATTACCATCGCGGGAAGACCCTCGATGAGGCTGGCACAGGAACTCAGGAATTGACACATGAAGAACAACAGAGAGTTAAGTTGGGCTTAGGATGATGATCATGAAGATGGTCATCACATCATCTTTAGCTTTGAATGATCAAACCAACTTTTGTCAGTCCCAATTTAGTTTTGATATACACACACACACACAACACTTCGACACCACGTGCACGTTCAAGCACAGAATATGTCCACCTACATAATATCATACACAAGTATTTATTAATTGATAGATCTTAACAGCTGTTTTAATAAATACTCAACTAACTATATACACTAAAAATCAAAAATCCTAAGTCAACCCCAAAATATGGCGTCAAAAAATTCATCCGCATCGCTGTCGACTAGAAGTGTGTCCAAGACTGGCGGCATTGCCACGTTGTATGACAATGCAATACACAAGTCAGTTGACACTACGATAAATAACAACACAAACACTATCATAATAATCAATCTTATAACATTTATTTAACACGTATGATGTCACATGTTTGTCTAATGCCCTTTGATGGCTATCTTATCGCAAGGTCTAATGCTTACAAAATTGTATTAAACCAAGGATTATTATTTTTATTATGACACTTGAACGAAATGCTGTCTTACCTTGGTAGTACCGGAAGATATGTTAATGTCTATTTTATGAATCATGTGGAGTAAAACTTGGTAGTGATATAACTGCGTCTTTGGCCAGATGAATCTTAAATACATTTATTCACTGACAGACAACGGATAGCCATATAGCACCGACTCCAGAACAATGTTTTGCTCATGGATTCCTCATACATTAGCAGAACTAAGGAACGATATTCCAAAATTCATGGGATAAAAATGTTGCAACTATGTTATTTGTATGTAACGTCTCATTTTACCAAAGGGAAATACCATACCAGAAACACATCCTACAATATGAGGAATCTTCTTCTTTCACCTAACACGATGCCATATTGAACAGCGGGTCTTCTAAGTTCTAATAAAGGGAATTTAGAGGTATATGTATAGACGCTTCTTTACAAACTCATTGTAGATACACCAAGGGTCGGAGCGAGGAGGTATGGGAAGCCGTGACCTCCTTCTGCGAAACAGTAATGCTAGTGAAGGAGGAGGCGGGCCGCGTGAGGGAGAGACAACCCTCACGCCCCAGCCGCCACAACATAGGAAGACGCCCCGGGCGTCGGGAGTCCCAGGGCAATTCTCGGTCACCGAAGGCGCGGGCCTGCGGATGGTGAGCGTTGGGTGACTCTCCGTCCGATCAAAGCCAGGCCCGGGTCGACGGCGCGTTGTGTTCCACGCGCGCCTCAAAGAGATGTCAGCAGCATATAGTAGACGGGACCCGTTAAAGGCCAGAGCCTGCCAGGGTTGCGGATTCTGTTCGAAAGAGTTACCGCGGCCCTGGAAAGCAAAAGGCACTAGGAGGAGCACGGATGGGTTTTAGTCAATAAGAGTCTCGATACTCCCTCCCGCTCCACCCAGAGCGGAAGGAGTCATTTGATGATCCCATCCATAAAAAAGGTACACCAAGGGAATCGTAGGCTCTTATGAAGAATTGAGCAATTTGCGACTATAAAATAACAAATTCAGTAGCCATCAAGAAAAATGTGCTCTCACAGTAATAGAAAAAGTACCAGGGCAGTATAAACAACACGGCAGTCTTTCTGTCGTATATCATTGTGTAGTACTGTGGCCCTTTGTTGTTCAGAATCTAAGCCCTGGCTCGTATTGTTTATTGTTCGAAGGTTGTTGAGCCCGATTGTGGTTGTAGACGCCGATTCTGAACAAAACCTTCTAAAACGTTTAGGGATATAGAATGATTTTGTAACACATTTGTCTCAAAACGAATCCTTATTATTATTATAAATGCAAAAGTGAGTTTGTTTATGACGGTTTCATCTAAATCACTGAACCGCTTTTGATAAATTTTGTTAGAGAGATAGATGGAACCCTGGAGACGGTTAGGTTTAGGCTACTAGCTGGTTTCTTGCGAAAGTCCATATTAATAAAGCGAGCGAAGTCGCCGTTCAAAACTATTGCTTATGTTATAAAAACACGCAATTATTGTTGTTACTAGGAGGAGCCCAATTAATTCAATTACGGCAAAATAATAAGAAATTATTTTTTTATGTTAAGTACAAGATTTTATTCATTTTCTTGATTGACCATCGGACCACTCAAGACGTAGATGGAAACTTTTTCCACAGAAATTGACAGTCAGACATTTTTTAAAACGGCCAGCAATGCCAACCCTACTCAAGAAGCATACAGAATCATTTCGCAAGAAAAAATCGTTGTCCAAGTCGTTTCTCAGAACCGCTTGAAAGAGACCAGTGTTGCCAGTGTCGACAGTTACTTGGTTAATGCAAAAACAATAGCAGTGGGCCGACCACAGAAATATGTATAAAACAGTAACTATGGGGTCGACCGATACATAGAGATAGTTCATATGCTACTCTTGGGACACAGTCATAATGTACTGACTAACTTTACCCGCGACTTCGTACGCTCATATCCCATTTCTTCCCGTTCTCATAGGAATTTCCCGTTCCCGTCTAGTTTATAGCCTTCCTCATGAATGTGGCTATCATCATATTCATATACAAAAATAATTTCCTTAATCCGACTGGTAGTTCCAGAGATTAGCGCGTTCAAACAAACAAACTCTTCAGCTTCTTATATACTAGCTTTTGCCGCGCCTTCGTACGCGCATATACCATTTTATCCCGTTCCCGTACAGCCTATTTTACCGTAAAGCCTTCCTCATTGATGTGGCAGGAAGTTCCAGAGATTAGCGCGTTCAAACAAACAAACTCTTCAGCTTTATTATATTAGTATAGATTTGTACACTTTTCGTCAAATAACTTTGCCCCTCTGAAGTTAGCCATTTGCAAAGATCGCGCAGGTGCAGTCACGTACACAGGAGCAAGCGGGACGTAAGCATGCATCGAACGTAAACGAGCGACTGAGACATAAAATCGCGCACCGCCCCCATGACTCTTACGCATGCGCAGTTGCAGTGTGTTCGTAATTTTGACTACTACGCAGCCACTCGACACAACTTCAGAGGGGCAAAGTTATTTGACGAGAACTGTAAAAAGGGTCAAGGTGTTTGACATAGGAGTCACAATAAGTTTTTACATTCTTCAAACCTAAGAAGGTACTACTGACTTTTGTAAATGAATACCTGCTGAATGCGCATTGAGAAAACCGATATGATTTATTTTGAACCGATTTCAAAAAGGAAGAGGTTCAATGTTCGACTAAGTATTTTTAATTTTTTTATGCATGTATGTTCACCAGTTTTTCCGCCAATTGTGGACCGTTTTTCATTTTTTTTTTTGTTTGTCATCATAATGTAAGTTGACACAATTCTACGATAATATTAATAACACCCGCATGTACTCGCACAGACTTACTAATTGACACATATACCTAGTTTTGAATATTACTTAGGTACTAGTTTACTGTTCCATATTCTAAGCTATAAACTCAAAATAAAATGGCCAGCAAATACTAAAATCTATCTCACAACTTGACAATTTTAATTTATGATAGCAATCAAAAACGCCATGCTATTAATACAAAAAACTCGATCTAAAACAATTATCTCGCCCTGAACCTCTGATGGACATAACTCGTCCATTGTTCAACACTTTAATTAATGATATACATTACAAATGATAACAAAAAACGTTTAATCTAATTTGCTGCGCGAAATACGCCGTAAAAACTGCTACTCGGTATATCGAGTCATGATCATGTTATTGATTTTAATGGAGTTTCTCAATCTATGCATGGATGTGGAGTAAGTTAAGAGTGAAAAGCGGCGAATTCATTTGTCTATTCTAGCGCATTTGATCGACAGTCGCAAGTGTACAGTCACCATCGAATGCGTGACCTCTTTCCTTTCCTAAGTCTTTTTAACAAAAGTATAAGATATAATGTAAATCGCTTCAGAGTAGAGTAAAAAACACCGGCCAAGTAACGAGTCGGACTCGTGCACGAAGGATTCCGTACAAATATCTATAAAAAACGGCAAACAAAACACGTATGTTTGAGGCTTCAACATTAATTTATTTTATTTTTACAGAGAATAATATAACTAAATATTCTGTGAATATATCAAGCGTCTACCTGTTGCCGGTATCAATATCGAGCAAAAAAAAACACGTCTGGTGTATGGGAGCCCCCTTAAATATTTATTTTATTCTGTCTTTTAGTATTTTTTGTTATAGCGGCAACAGAAATACATCATCTGTGAAAATGTCAACTGTCTAACTATCACGGTTCATGAGATACAGCCTGGTGACACATGGACGGACGGACAGCGAATTCTTAGTAATAGGGTCCCGTTTTACCCTTTGGGTACGGAACCCTAAAAGACGACTAAATTATATAAAAATAGACTAAAAATAATTATAAATTATTATAAAATGTTAGTAACAATTGTTGCAATACCTACTTTTAAATCCTGAATTACATTAATAATATCCAAATCTTTCTAACCTATTTTGTCTCACTGTTGGGCAAAGGTGTCCCCCATCGCTTTCCAACGCTCTTTGTGTTTTGCCATCTCCGGCCAAACCGTCAGGAACGAGTCTAAATCGTCGCGCCAGCGTTTCTTTGGCCTGCCTGTGCTTGCAAGCAATTTGTTAAAAAAATACAATGAAATCGCTACCGCTCATAACTAAGCCCACACTTCAAAATTGCATAAAAACGTCGCTAGTCTGCCGTACCGTAACCACCACTTTCTCGGACAACGCCTCTCTTAGTAGTAAAATATAGCTTATTTACTACGTTCTATATTATTTACTTATTGCATAAAATAACCTGAAACGTGGAATTGTATGAAATTTGTCTCACAGCAGTCTTTTTGCTGGATTGAATTTAGCAAGATTTTCGGAAATGAACATGAATAGTGTTGTCTTAGGCCTGTGGTCTTCAGAGCCTGCCAAAATTTGCGGATTATGTTCGAAAGAGTTGCCGCGGCCCTGGAAAGCAAAGGGCACTAGGAGGAGCACGGATGGGTTTTAGTCAGTAAGAGTCTGACACTCCCTTCCGCTCCGCCCAGAGCGGGAGAAGTCATTGGATGATTTCCCATACATAAAAAAAAGGCCTAAGGTCTTCACTAGCTCCTGCGACGCCGCGCCGCACTGCGCAGTCTGTGCGGCAGCTGGCAAGCCGGCCGACCACTGGGCTGGGGGTAGGGCCTGCGCCCCACCCACCAAAGCCGGAAACCGGAGAAAGCCCTCCGCCACCGCCGTCTCTGCCGCGACCGCCGCCACCGCCGCCGCTTCCTCCGCCGCCAAAGCCGGTTCCACTGCGGCTGCTGCTACTGCAACAGCCGCAGTAGAGCCCCTACAACGGGCTCCGGAGGGGGCTGAAATGGAGTGCCAGTAATGGCCCCATTTCACCCCCTCCTGTTGAACGTCAGCCACTGCGCCGCCCAGGAACTGATGCTCCTGAGCATGGCGCAGTGACTGATGCCTGTGGACGGCGAGCAATGGGTAGCTCGCCGTCCGATCAGAGCAGGCCCGGGTTGACGGCGCGCTGTGTTCTACGCGCGCCAAGCCAGCAGTCGTCAGCATGGGTCGGGGCCCGTTAAGGCCAGAGCCTACCAGGGTTGCGGATTTGTTCGAAAGAGTTACCGTGGCCCTGGAACGTAAAGGCACTGAAAAAAAAAAAAAAAAAAAAAAAAAAGGTCTTCACTAAGGGTATAATGACCCCGTACCTATGCAAAGAAGTAGCGCCGATAGAGGCGGTAGTAAAGGAGTGTTTACACAGGCAATTTTTTTAGAAATAATTGCTCGGCAACACGTATGAATCAATCTGGAGCTATTAGTTGAGCTAATGCAGCAACTTCAATAAAATACAGCAATTGTTTCGGCAATGTTGTATCTAATTGCTCCTTATTCCATATTGCTCTCCCTGTGTTCTTTTTTTTCAACTGAACCGCTCCGGCCCCGGCGACACACCGGTGTGTCGCGAATTAATCGCGAATTTAATGATTATTTACCTATTACATAAGATTTATTTTTTATTTGGGAATTTTCACATGTCGGGCCTGGAGCGGTTAATCGTGTACTTTCTGCCTAGTTTCTTAGAATTTCCCCATATCGCTCAATATTGTCATTGCAAGTAATTTCGCCAAATTGACGCTTGCTGCCGTGGCCGTATGGTGTCGGGCGTAAAAGAATAGCACCATCCCATCACTACCCGTGGGTGTTTTAAGAGGCGACTAAGGGACTGGGCGGCAGCATTCTTTGTAGGTACATTGCTACAGCTCGACAAACCCTCCCATTTGGGGGATTGCCTATGACCCGCAGTGGACGTCTTTCGGCTGAAATGATTATGATGATGTCGTTGCCGTAAATTGCTTGATGTTTTATGACGTAACTATCGACTAATATATTGCTTATAATTGATCAATTTTCATTGGCCGTGTAAACGCACCATTAGTTAGGTAGGTATTTCATTTTTCCTGCGATGAATGATATGTACCACACCTATCACAATGCAATGTATTATTTTTAACCTATAGGTTGACTGGTAGAGCTGAGTTGCATTAAGAGTTTAAGACCACCTAATAACATCATCCCAACTATATTGGGGTCGGCTTCCAGTAAACCGGATTCAGCTGAATACCAGTATTATAACGTGGAGCGGCTGCCTACCAGACCTCCACAACCCGTTAACTGGGTAACACGGTACTTATTGGCTAGACTGGTGTCAGATTTTCTGGCTTCTGACAATCCGTAACGACTGCCAAAAAATATTTACAAATGACAGCCGGGACCAACAACAATAAAGTACTTAGTTCTGAATTCAAATTATTATACACGATAAATCTATAGATGGACATGGAAATAGCATTCGTTTGTATTCGAAAATGCGATGATTGCCGAGGGACATTAAGAAAATAGAACTTGTACTGTAAACCAGTGGTGTTTTCACAAGTTAGTAGACTAATAAAAAGTTACAGAGCCGTACCAACGCTACCAAGTATACATGTATTGCACGGACAACATCGTTAGCAAATTGGAATAGTATACTTTAGTACCAGTTTGCATATTGCAATCTGAGTAATTCAAGTAATAACTAGTGTTCTACTCACGAGAGTCGTATTCAAAATAACATACTCAGGCTTATCTTCTCAAACTTACTATAAGATAACAAAAGTTTCATCAATTGGAATATTCTCATTCTGGTGAATAATTGATACTTTTGGTTGTGAGGACTTGTTAAATTATTATTTTTTTGTTTGCTTTTGACCTCGATCACGATGACCTGATGGAAAGCGATAGATGAGGTCTATGATAGAGCGAGCGTGCACAGAAGATGCCTGTTCACAGTGTTCACTCTTGCTTTGAAGGCAGACGGGTTATATGTGGAAAGGAACACACGCTGGCAGAGAGTTCCAAACTTTGGCCGTGCGCATAATAAATGTGGAGGAGAGGTACTGAGTACGACTAGTCGGGATATCGACCAAGTGCGGATGGTACCCAGCTTTACGTAAACTAAGACTTTACCAGATTTATCTATTAAAATAACAATGAAATCGCGAAAAAAAAATCGACTGCCCCATACATTTACGTGCGCATAACTCAACAAAATGTACTGAACAGCTGATGTTTTTTTTCGCGATTTCGTGGTTGGTCCCACAGTAACAGCGGTTCAAAATTATGCGTACAGTGACCCCTTAAGAGTTATTGCGTTTATTCTGTTACACGTTGTATAAACGAAGCAAAAGCAGGAAGAGGGTGGTGGGATCTATTATATATATTTATTGAATATATAAATAGTGCACCCAAGACTACCTACAGAACTATAAATCCATCCAAACGTTGTCTTCAAAAGATCGCTTTTAGCGATAAGGCCGCCCATAGTGTCACCCTATGTAATGTTTTCTTCATCTATCTTTTCTGTTACGATTATGCGAGCGAACTACAGACCGTATAAGGATCAGTGTGCTTCGTTCCAAAACTCAAATCGCAGATTTAGGCAACACAGCTGCAAAATTAAAATTGGAACTGGGCAGGTCATATCTACCGTATCAGCCGTATGCCACTAGAAAACTGGGCGAAAGTAGCTACAGATTGAGGGAAAACACCAGGAGCCGGCGACGCGATAGACTCAAGAGGAGATGGCAATACGAGCTGGATTCCTGCATAGAAGATTGGGCTCAGCTCAGGTAGCCCAAGATAGATCAAAATGGAAAAAAATGAAGGAAGTCTCTATCCTGCAGTGGGCCACTACGGGCTTATAATAATAATGATCAGGGGCATTCGTTTTAATCAAGAGAATAAGACCACACCTGTGACCACGCCCAAAGCTACTAATAGCTGTCAAGATTATAATTACTACCCGCATAATTACCATAATCCCCAATTAACCGACCGTTACTCCAACACAATCGTGACTGGTCTATCGCGAATCGGTTTACTTCTACATAAAGGTGGGTGGTTCCACACGACACATAGGTAATTTTGTATGTACAGATGATTGCAGAATTGTTCGAAAGACTTACAGCGGCTCTGGAACGTAAAGGGCATTTGGTGGAACACTGGTTTTACTACTATCGTTAAGAAATTCTAGTTTAAGTTATAGTATTTATATGTCTGCATGTCAGTTCTGTGACGTGTGTGATAAACACTTTTATTTTCTTCCTTATACCGACTTTTCTACCACACCGACATTGGCCTGCTTTGCCTTCTTGCACCTCAGACCAACAAAAAAAGGTAGACAGCGCACCGCGAACATCAAAAGTGAAGCCACAAAACCGTGCTCCTTCAAGTAAATACACAAGCTCACCCACACACCTACACTAAAACCATGCTCATCGCTCTTAGTACGTCACGAGCCGTCGTCTAGAAAACATTAATAGAAAAATATAATTATGCCTTCCTGTGTAGTAAAAATTTGTAAAAACAATAGCAAATCACATAAAAAGTCTCACAGAATCACTTTTCACTTGTAAGTACTTGAAATAACATCGTTATTATTATAAATTAACTATGAATTTTAGGTTACATGGAACAAAAACGTCAACAAACGAAAGCAGTGACATTAAGTGTGAGGGTTGCCATAATACGATTTAATATTTCCCCATTCGATTAAACAAATATATATGATTTCTTTCTTCGAGTTATATTCTTATTTTCTTTTTTTTTTTAATGTATAAAATATTTTAGATTTGAAGTTTTTCAACACATTTGCGAGAAAACAGTACAATAGGTAATGAAAAAAACTTTTTGTTTTTAGATAGTCGGAAAGTCGCAACAATCTTTGACGTTTGTAGTATGAAAATAGCGCGAATTTGCAAATGGAACTACATCTTTCGTCTCTTTTCCTCTCATTAAATTGAGAAGAAAGTATTGTGCAAAAGCGCTTCCAAGTAGGTTCAATCATTCAGCTTATATTTTATTCTCGTACTTATTTATACTCCTATAAGTAAATAAAAAAAAAACTGTAAAGGATACGTAGAACAATGACGTGTAAATGTTAAACATAGCATTTACACGTCATTGTTCTGTTTTATCTTGATATTACCTACTTTTTCTTTAGTCAGTGATTTTGTTATGGTGGTCTTTTTTAATATATTAAAGTTGATTAAAAATATGATTACCTATATTATTTTAAAACAAATTACATAATGACTTACGCTTGTTACGCTTCGACAACCTTTTATAACTTATCTTACATAATTGAATGTAGGCATGTGATGTAAAAAATTGTTTTTTAGGTATAGATCTTTCTAAAAAATTAAGTTACAATACCATACTCAACAATATCTGACTTGTGCTGACTTGCACAACATTAGCTTACCCATAAAATATTATTTCCCAAGTTATAGGGAAAAAAAAAACAAAAAATGGCAACCCTTCGAGACACACATAGATAAAAAGATGGCTTCATCTTTGATGTTCGCAGTGCGCCGTCTACCTTTTTTTGTTGGTCTGAGTCTTGCACAGACAAAATTCTATAAAGTTTATGGAAGTATGTACCGTGTGGACCCACCGTAATACGCTATTGTGTCACTAGGCGTGTTATCAATGGATCGTAATCGTACAACAATGCTCTAAGTGAGTGTATCAATCAAATGTGTTAGTAGTACGGACCTACAACATTGTAGGTGCGGCTTGCCATAGAGTAGCTGGCAATATAGAAGAGACAGAGAGAAAGTTTTGCGACGATCTCTGTTTGACAGATGTCAAAACTGCTCTTTAATGGGGTTGACCGCAATGTAATGCAACTTGCATGCGATCTGAGTGTCAATTCTACTATTTTTTAAGCAACGTTCGCATTCAAATGTCAGTCGCAATCTGTCAAAAATTTATGCGTATTGGCATTCTAGTTGTAGGTCCAAACGAGGCCTTAGTCTTATCGTAGCCAGTTCAAGTGTTAAGCTTGGAGTTCAGGGTTTGATTGGCAGCCAGGGTAGCTGTTATCGGGTAGTCCGGAGTCAGAATGGGGCCGTACTATGAAGTGCTAATGCCATAATGATTAGCCATATGAGGCCGGCTTTAAATTTGAACAAGTATAACATAGGTACATTCCACCAAACATTAACAGAGCCGAGTTCTGATGATGCGAGAAAGTTGTTCAACTTTATGGCCCTGATACATTGATCTCGTCGGTTTGATGTGTATAGTATCTTAGGGTACGATGGGACTGACATACGCTGCACGTTATAAAAGTCCGTAAAAATAAATTACAAAGAAAAATTGTAAGCTATTCGTCCTGTATAGCTCCGTCTCTCTCTCACACCGAAATCGTGATGGTTTCTAGACGTGTCACTGCCCCAGTTTGCGGCAGCAGCCTCGCTACTTACGTTTCGGACATGGGATTTGAAACATTACCGGCTAAATATTATCATCTTTGTCTAGACAAAGTACCCCTTCGAGAAATACACGCGTAATCATAAAATCTGTCTTTGATGGAGCGAGCGCGAAAATCTTTTCATCAGTTAGACAGAAACCTCGATCTGTCAAAGGACTGTCTCATCTGTCATTTTTGTTTTATCACATTGAGGCAGGTCAGGCACACCTTTGCACATGTGGGCGTCGACTATAACTTTTTGCCTTATTGCTATTCAGTTAACCATTTTGACATAACGAATCACTTAGTATTAATATTATGGACGGTCAATGACCTGTCAGTTGGTTATCTATCACGTGCTAATAAATTATTTATTGAGTTTGTTATGAAGAAATTATCAAAGCAATCTGTTTTGTGTAAACAGTGAGATTATTGGATGAAAAATGTGGATTTTAATTTACTAATCTTGGGTGGTCGTTTCAGGTGAATGAACGGTGATTGTACTCTAGTAGGTTAAAGCAAAATTAACTTTAAAGATTTAAGTTTAGTTTCAATTTTAAATGCATCGTTGTGGGATGTGTCCCACAGCGACGGAATACGAACGATAACGAACCTTGATAATGTGTTTTTTTAGTCAAGATGACTTAGGCTTACGAAAAGTATGTACTGGCACAGTTAAAAAACTTCGATCAATCCTGCAATCCCAGCAGGTTTGCTATCATTTATTGATCAGTTCCGTTATCTATCTCCGAAGCTCTTTATCAGATCTTCACCAAATTAAAATGGGACCAGTCCGGGAAGATACTCTTCCAAACAAAAAAATAATCAACAAAATCGGTTGACAAATTGGCGAAAATATCGCTGAACAAACATACAAAAAAAAAGTCTAATTGAGAACCTCCTCCTTTTTTGAAAGTCGGTTAAAAATATATAAAACTCCTTAGTAAGGTAAAACTTGCCACCAAAGCAGGCCAAGCTAGGCCCTACTATTTGTAATGCTCTCGAAAAGCTGTATACAATTTTACGAGACACCATCGAACAAAAAAATAAAATAAAGAAATAAACACTTAAAATTCATGTCATTCCATTCCATATCAGAATACATTTCAAATTCACTTATCTTGCGATTATAAATCGCACATACTTATGCACTTATTCAGATAAAAACTGTATAAATTAACATACTAACACAGAAGTGTGCAACGTACGCATACTAAACTTTACTAAAGTCAAAACAGTTTTATACTGACTGGTAATTGAGCTAATTTGCATCGATGTCTCCATGTTGTTTTCGGGTTTTGAGGTTTTTTAGAAATGTTCTGCGTTACAACCAAAAATGCATTTTTTTAATTCAGAAAGTGTTTTGAATGACACACGTTCTGTCAGAGAAGAGCCGATTTTGTACCGTATCTTTACAAATAACTGACCCAGACCAGTTCCAAGCAGTTACGGAACAGACAAGCCCAGGTCTCCATGCAGCCAGGTGGTAAGTTCCCAGTTACCACCGGCATTCAACCTTCTTGGAAGCTCCAAACCAGCACAGCATCATACCTGTGAACAAAAAGAGGTAACCGTCAGACAAGTTTGTCTTCAAATGGGAATGCAGCCCACGTGCGGGACCCGTTAGCCGCTAAACCACGGGGTGATGGTGAGAATAGTAATCGTATCAGTGTGCTTTAGTACTGAGGTCCGTTTTGTTTTAGTATGTATTTATGGAATTGTTTCTCACGTTTTTGGATTATTGTAGACTGAGCAAACATCACAAGAAAACCGTAAGTAAGCATGTACAGTTTTGATGACTTTAACAGTAGGTATTAGGGAAACATGAAGATATTGGAAACTGCTGGCCTTTGCCCATTTGGATAAAATTCTAAGATAAGCTCATCACTATCAGACACGATAATGAAATAATTATCTCAGTAGCTTATGCAGATAATCCTCAACTAGGTAAGCTTTTTGCAGTTCACAATCGCTTAATCCAAATATTCTTTTTCAATTACCTGAGTATACGACAGGAGCTTCCCTAGGTGACAAAGCTTCAACCCTAACTAAGATCAGTAACGTCTATTTTGACCGCAATATACACTATAGCTACACTTGCTCGTACAACTTGTTACAAAATTATCTCAGCAAGGTGTAAACATATACTGTGACAATGGTATTGTTTTGCGGCTCATCGCTAACAAAGCTTTGACGTCAGGAGCTAAGAACAAGTCACCTGTTTCTACCAAGTCATGCATGGAAAATGTGTTTCTACAGGTAACCATAGAATAAGGCTGACAGAAGCGAAGATACTATGAAGATACAGGGACGCATTCTAAAGTACTATAGTTAAGGGGTGTTAAAAAAAAAACGTTATCTAATAGCTCGCGGAACTTGTCGCTCTCAACGGTCGATTTCTTCTTGGGGCAAAAAATATCTCTTCACTTGTGGACCTTTTAGCTCACTCCCTTTGCATCCATTTCATCCGTCACACAGTCCATCTATCTTCAGTCTTCCTCTCCTTCCCTGCATCTATCAACATACTTACACTTACTTGTTCACTTTACGAATCATTGTTCCAAGATACACTGTTTTATGTCATATTTTCTACCAAGTTATAATGATAGTGTAGAAATAATAAACTATCTCCCGCTTTCTGACAGCCTAGTACAAATTGCTGATTGATCAATAAATGACATTTATTAATAACCCTGTTTTGATTTAGCATGAGTGGCTTAGTGAGAGATGCTGGGTAAGCATGAGTTCTACCAGGATACCAGAAAACAGTAGATGATTTGTTCCAGTAACCAAATTAAAGTTTCGCTTCTGTACGCATTTCTTAGTCTATGAACCTGCGCACACGACTCTTCTAATTAAGTGTCGTTGATCTGATTGTGAATGAAGTTTTTCTTCGCGTTGTATTGTATTATCTATTGTTCTTCTCTCGCGTGGTTGCTGGATGATTAGCAGTATAAATTGATTATTAGTTGAGAGACGTGATTGGAGTTTTGATTTTTAATTCAGTATTGTGGTGTTAATGGATCGTGACGAGTAATGGCACGTCTTGTAGCATTTTCTGAAGCTGTGATTCCTGGAATATGCTGAGAGGGCCTTGACTTGACAAATGATTTTGTTTTATTAGTAGTTTTGCCCGCGATTTCGTACGTGCATTTCCCGTTTGTTCCCGTTCTCGTATAGCCTATAGCTTTCCTCATGAATGTGGCTATCAAGAAACAAACAAACCAACCCTTCAGCTTTATTATAGGTATTAGTATAGATAGGTTGGCGTTTGACCATAATCTCATCTGATGAAAAGCGATGATGGGGGGGCAACGATGCTGCATGCTTGCCTAAAAGAAACCTTTTCACTTTTGTCGAGACCTAACCGAGTTTAGTATAGTATACATAGTATGTACTGTCAGACTTGGCTGCAGGTCACTGGCAGACAAGTTAGTCGTTGAAGCGTCCAGCAGAAATATAAATTGTATTTGAATTTGGAATGAAAAAGAATGTGTTTTGTTTTATAGGGGAGTCATGTGTATCAGCTACCTTTTAAGCCAGATGGCCTAAATTTTTATTTTTTTGATCTTAAACTGTGTTTTATTTGTTAACATTAGTATCTGGTACCACGGGACCGGGAGCCCTATGGTGCTACGGTATATGTCTGAAGAAAGAGTAGATTATAAATAGAGCAAGTTGCGAGCAGACTCGCGGTGTCTACTTTACTAACTAAACCCTTCATCATCATCATATCAGCCGAAAGACGTCCACTGCTGGACAAAGACCTCCCCCAAGTGTCGCCACAACAACCGGTCCTGTGCGTCTCGCATCCATCGGCTTCCCGCTACCCTCACCAGGTCATCGGTCCACCTTGTGGGAGGCCTTCCAACGTTGCGTCTTTCGGTACGCGGTCGCCACTCCAGAACTTTTCGGCCCCATCGACCATCTGTTCTGCGAGCAATGTGCCCACTGCCACTCAATTTGGCGAAACCCTTACGGCCCAGTAAGTTAACAAGTACAAATTTGTCCCCAATCATTGGACCAAAAAGTCAGAAAGTTGATATATCCATTCACTAACAAACAAGTCGATGCTATGTATCTTATTACAGAAACACTACAGAAACGATAGTAAAATGACACAGATGTAAGAATTTAAATTGGACGAAATGATGGTTTGATGAAGTGACCAATTTGATTTAAACAGGCCTAAGTGTGATGTCAGCTTATTAAGTGAAGATGAGGAGGTGACCACTTGTTGAATGTGGTTAGTTTTAGCGTCGTACGAGGGATTTCCAACTTTTGGTGGTTAATTAAACATACGGGGTGAGTCTCCTCTGCTGTTCCAATCTTTTCCAGTATTTCATTATTATGCTATGTATAGGTATTATTACATTTTTGAACACGCAGATTACCTACTGTCTTTCAAATGCATTAGAAATAACCGAAGTAAATACAGTTCCCGGCACGTAACTTGGCAAAGATTTTCGTAATGGGGGAAGTTCGCGCATGTAAAAATGTATGAAATTCTGCGTGCGCGAATTTCCCCCACTACGAAAATCTTTGCCAACTTAGGTACGTGCCGGTAAGTGTACTACAGTGTCATGAAAAAGGACGAAAACTTTATCAAGTGAAGGACTAGTAATTGGATATTTATATTACCAACAGACGTTGAACGTACCCGTTTGTTGAACTCTAATAAAGACTGACTTTTGCCTTAAGGTAAATAAATTACAATGACAATACCGCTTAAAGGCTTGTTTATTACCAACAAAACATCGAAATGACATTCACATAAACATGAGACAGGACACGACAATTTGGAAAAAAACTTCTTAAATTAAAATGTTCCTAATAACAAAAGGAATGACATTGCACATGTAAGTAAACTACCTACCGACAACAACTCAAGCGCACTTAAATGCAGTTAACCAGATGCCACATTCAGCTCTGTGAGTTTGGAAGGTGGGTAGGCATAGGAATCGGTTTTAAATGTCAATTATTACGATGTCAAATTGAACTTCCCATACGTGGCTAAATAATAACAGCCACACGGGTCAATCTTCAAGGTTAAGCAACGCTTGCCAAGGTTGTTCTATGGATGGGTGACCGTCTTAACATACCGAGTTTCCTTCGTGCCACGAAAAGCACGTCAAGCCGTTGGTCCCGGCTGTCATTTGCAGATCTTTGGCAGTCGTTATGGAATGTCAGAAGCCAGAAAATCTGACTCCAGTCTTGCCAAGAATTACCGTGTTACCCAGTTAACGGGTTGTGGAGGGCTGGTAGGCAGCCGTTCCACGTAAAATACTGGTATTGAGCTGATTCCGGTTTGACTGGAAGTCGACTCCAATATAGTTGGGAAAAAGGCTAGGCAGATGATCCAAAATTCGACGATCACAATTTGTATATCACAATTTGTATGGGAGACTGAATTTTTTTTTAGGAATTGACTATGGCTTTCTTAGGGAAAGTTGTTCATTTACATGGGCAGAAGTGGTTCTTAAAGTTTGCGCACTGGAAATAACCTTTCCAGTATACTATTCAGAGAATCTTATAGCTACTGAGATAGTTTAATTTACTACTACTTGGCTACTTAACCCGGCTATAACAAAGCCCAATATTATTTTGAAAACAAATCTAAATATGGCTGTAGCTACTATTCTTGCGAAGGATACTTGACACCACGCCAATTAAGTTAGTTCCTGGAGAGACCAAGCAGCTGGCCGTTAGGCGTGTTCCTATAATAAACACGGGAATTCGAATTTAGAACATCGTTATTATGGCTTAGGACAGCCAGTCATTCAGTCGGTATCGAATTATTGTTGAACTTTTTTTTTAATATTGGTGGCATGGTTTCGAAGAAGTCTTTATATTAGGCGTTTCATAGACGGAGCAACTTTACTAATTGAGTTTTGGCAACTGGTAATCCGCAGCTACCTTTTCGTGACATTTTTCATATTTTGAAGAGAGTGGGCAAGCATGCACCATAGTTGACGAGTTTCAGTTATCGACAAAAATTTTTGATTGATGCACAAGGAGATAAAATTAATTCTAAATTGATGCAATTAGCAACTGACGAATTTAATCCGCATGTGTTAAGTTGCAGGTTGCTATAACAGCAACTCGTTGAGCGACTTTACTCCCTTTATGTTCTACGCAGCGCCCTTGCTTAACGTCAATCGCTGCTGTTTGTTGATTGCACTGCTTCAACAACCATTGAGCGTAACTTTATGAAATACGGTAGAACAGTTGCGTCAAATAAAGTTGCTCCGTGTGTTCTGCGCCTAAATTATGGATTGATTCTATGAAGTAATGAAACCTATCTCTATTAAGGTATTGGAATTAACGTAGTGTATGTATCGCAGCGAATTACCTTAATTAGCCGTTTAATTAGTGGCCTAGCATTTTCATTGAAATGCGCCAATTTTTCAGACTTGCCAATGTCACTTATGTCGCTGATTAAACGCCGCAGTTCAATGAAAAGGCTAGGCTTTTGATGAAACGGCTGATTAAGCTAGTTGGCTGCGACATACATAATGTATTTTCTGATCAAGGAAAACTAGCTAGTAAACGGATATTGAATAAGTTTAATTAATCAGTGAAAGGTATAGAGGAGCTCGTGGCTAAATAATATCAGCCGAACGGATCGATCTTCAAGGTTAAGCAGCGCTTGCCGAGGTTGTTCTGTGGATGGGTGACCATATTAACATACCGAGACTCTTCCGTGCCTCGGAAAGCACGTTAAGCCGTTGGTCCCGGCTGTCATTTGGAAATCTTTGGCAGTCGTTACGGATTGTCAGAAGCCAGAAAATCTGACACCAGTCTTGCCAAGAAGTACCGTGTTACCCAGTTAATGGGTTATGGAGGTCTGGCAGGCAGCCGCTCCAAGTAAAATACTGGTATTCAGCTGAATCCGGTTTGACTGGGAGCCGACCCCAATATAGTTGGGAAAAGGCTAGGCAGACGATGAATGAGTGAAAGGTATTTTAGTACAATTACGATTGGATTGCTAAACCCAAGTTAAACGAACAAAACTTTCAGTCATTTATTTACATTTGAATCAATGTAAGAATTGCGAAAGGTTTTGGTTGGACTTTAGAATCTCTGTTTATTACCTACAAACGGCGTGAATAGGAATGCAGGGGTAAATCGGCACACAACTTTGAAGAGGATTTTTCCGTTATTTAAATCTTGTTTGCAGAATTTGGGGTCGCCAATTTTATGGGATTGATATAAATAAATTAAAATTGCTTTCTTAGCCAACCAATATTATGATATATTAAAGTTAAAAACCTTACCAAAGTGTTGTTTCTATTCACCCCTTCGTTCCTATTCAGCCCGTTTAACGTACCTACTTCTTGCTAAATTTTATACTCGGCAAAAGGTTCGCTAAGGTGGATCGGTGGATGTTACTCTTTCACGCAAAATCTACTGAACGGAGTTTAATGAAATTTTTAAGTATAAGTAGCTAATAGGAACATCAGAATCACACATAGGCTATGCTTTATAACAAGTGGAAATACAAATTAGTCGCGGCTGAAACCGCAGGAACCCAGTTAGTTGGCTTATGAAAGAGATTTTCTCTGAAATTCAAGTGTTGTGTAAGCTCTCAAAGCTTGGTTTCTGATTTCTGGAATCGGCAAATAAAACTGGCGTTGACTGCCTGTGAAATTATTTTACGCCACCCAAGTATTATTTTCAGCACGTTAGCAGGAACTATGCAATTTTATGTGCCACCTACCAAGAATATTTGTCAATGGGTACAGTAATAAAAAATAAGGGGAAAATATGATGGAATCGTTTCGTTTAAGTAGCATATTGCAGCTTTTGCAACGGAGACACGGGACATCAATCGGTACTTTTCACACCTGACTGAAAATCTATTGTTTGATATAATTTTGATCTCCAATCTGGCTTTTTTTTTATTGAAGGGAAATCATCAAATGACTTCTTCCTCTCTGGTCAGTGCGGAAGGGAGTGTCAGACTCTTACTGACTAAAACCCATCCGTGTTCCTCCTAGTGCCCTTTGCGTTCCAGAACCGCGGTGAAATTTTCATGATTCCGGGATTTAGGAGGAGGTATCATCTACTCTATGTTACTTACTTCTTCGAACTTTACGTAAATACAGTCCACCTATTCCGATCTCTGATTATAACTGTAGTTTAACATATTTATTATAGGTAGGTACAATTATTAAAAAAAAAAAAGAAAAAAAAAAAAAAGAAAAAAGAAAAAGTAAAGAAAAAGGAGTAAGGAAAGTATATAATAAATAAATAAATAAATTATTATCATATTTTTATTATTATTATTATAACATTTTATAATATTAGGTACTTACCATTTTAATTTAAACTAAAGGAACTCTTTAATAGTATAGAAGGAATCCTTAATTAACCAACTGCCTAAAGCCCTTTTGAAGCCGACCATTGGAAGTTCTTTAATTTGATTAGGAATCTTGTTATAAATCTGAATACACATAGGATAGCAACTTCGTCTATATCATGTACGAGTATAGTTCCGTTTTCAAGAGGCCCTAGCATGCTATGGCAACTTAGAACAAAACTAAAATTCCATTTTTACTTGTAACAATATTATAG
Organism: Melanchra persicariae; assembly: GCA_947386135.1. Taxonomy (NCBI): domain Eukaryota; kingdom Metazoa; phylum Arthropoda; class Insecta; order Lepidoptera; family Noctuidae; genus Melanchra; species Melanchra persicariae. The sequence continues at coordinate 14,163,017 of OX376645.1, read as the reverse complement.
GAAAAATAATATGGCGGGCTAGCCGCGCGTGTCGGACGGCAAGACGGTAGGCGTGCGCGCGGTCCCGTGGCTATGATGGCTCTGAAGTGGCGAGCATGCTATGGCAACTTAAAACAAAATTAAAATTCCATTTTTTTATTGAAAACAGCGCCATCTAGTTTTTAGTTAAGGGAAACAAATTGCGGTGTTGCTACGGTTAAATATATTTTTTTTTCTGGGAGTTACTTTGTAACATTAATCAAGAAAAATAATATAATTTCATGATCTTCTTATATAAAAATAATAGAATATATGAATTAGTACATAATTAGGTTTTTATTATGAGCTTTAACAGTGAAGAAGTTATATTTTGGTATTGAAACGTGCAGAAGTTTGTTTTTGAATGGCCACACTTAAATTGCAAATGGCTGCGTGAGAGTGTAACTACTCGTGCGCATTTATTTTCCTTTTGCAATAGAGTTTTTGTTGTTTCGCTAGTGCATCTGCAGGTTGAGTTGAGCTTTCGTTTCTCCATGTTGTTGAGCCGCGTTACAATTCGTTCGTACGTTCGTGTTGTGTGTGTTGTTGTTGTAAACAACTGGTGCAAAGATATCAATAATGTTCTCACTGGCCAAATAACCTTTTGGAATATTAACGATTCAATGAAAGAAAAGGCTAATCGGCACTACCCTAATCATACGGGACGAAAAAGGCGAACATAAAATTTTATTGTAAAATGTGTGATGTTTTTCTAAATAAAATGGTTTAATATTCAATTATGTGGTTTTTTTCCTTTATATAGTACGTATGTTTGTAGTATATAGCGGATACACTCATCTCTCTACCTAATATCATAAAGGATCAGACAGCAGCTACACCTACCAACCTATAAATTTACTTATATAAATTAGTTCCCTTGGCTAAAAACTAGATGGCGCTGAGTTCGACCACTTCCTAGTATTAAAAAATAAGGTAGAGTTGCCTGTCTATAGCCAGTATACTATTGTAGTCTTTGATCATAAAGGATCAGACAGCAGCTATACACCTACCAACCTATACATTTACTTATATAAATTAGTTGCCTTAACTAAAAACTAGATGGCGCTGAGTTCGACCACTTCCTAGTATTAAAAATAAGGTAGAGTTGCCTGTCTATAGCCAGTATACTATTGCAGTCTTTGGGCCCTAGACAATGTGCCATTCAATTAGCGAATGCGACTGTCGAAATGCCACAATGTAGGAATTAGATCACGTGACATTTCGATAGCATCTGTCAATCCCATACATTTTTGACGTATTGACATACCGCCTTCGCCACGCTACCGCTGACAGAATGTCACTTGTCTAGAGCCCCAGGTCTTTTATGTGGTGCTACGTGCTTTCCGAGGCACGGATATCATCAAGCATCAGTAAGGTTTAGGTATGTCATGGATGCTCATCCATCCACTGACCAACCTTGGCAAGCGCTGCTTTTTTACACACTAGGTCATCACACAAATGAAAGAAAATCGCTTAAAAAAGCATCTAAGTAAATAATCTATTCAAAACTAATAAAAAACATGAATCTTCACCATTTTGTACCAGGCGTGCATAAATCGTAAGAGATAAACGGAGCACCCTAACAAGCCCTTGCAATTACGTACGCCTTATGCTTGTTAGTACTTTATTGGCTAACTAGTCTTTCCAGCCAGTTCTCTTGCATGATTCCGAAAATAGGTTTTATGAATTAATTAATCAGTATAAAATTGATAGTTGAAACTACTTCGAAATTTATTTTATGCTTGGTCGATTGACAGTGAGAATTAGTTAACTGGAAGGGACACTCACTTTGAATTAATCAAGAAAATTGATCTTGCAGGCTCAATCTATCAGGTGTAATTTATGTTACTCGAGGCCTTTTCTAGATAAACCACTAGCCATTGATATCGTTAGCATAGAAAAAAAAACGGGTTGCACTCCGGGAGTGCCGTCAGAAGTGAAAGAACATGCACTTTGTTCAATTTCCATATTTTAAACACATCCCTCCGTCTTATGAATTTATTATCAGGTAACGTGTCCTGACGCGACTTTAACATTTTTTACCCATGCCAAAAAGTGCACAACGCCGCTAAAGAAGTTTTCACGTAAAAAAACAAAATATTTATTCATTATCCCTATTAGTTTATAAATGCGAAAGTACGGCGATGCGCCACCGTTGCATGGTGGACATCCCACCCATACGCGCAAAACGTTATTGGAACACATTCATTGTGCGTACAGCTAAGGAGTGGAATTCCCTGCCAGTCAGTTTTTCCTGATAGCTACAACCTCCCGTCTTTAAGTCAAGAGTGAATAGGTTACTTCTAGGCAAGCGTGCTCCATCTTCGACCACATCATCGCTTCGCCATCAAAAAAAAAACCGGCCAAGTGCGAGTCGGACTCGCGCAAGGAGGGTTCCGTACCATTATCTATAAAAAAAAAGGCAAAAAAATCACGTTTGTTGTATGGGAGTTGTATTTGTTGTTATAGCGGCAACAGAAATATATCATCTGTGAAAATTTCAACTGTCTAGCTGTCACGGTGCATGAGATACAGCCTGGTGACAGACGGACGGACGGACGGACAGACGGACGGACGGACGGACGTACGACTTAGTAATAGGGTCCCGTTTTACCCTTTGGGTACGGAACCCTAAATATAAAAAAGTAACTCCGTCTACCTGTTCGTTTGCCACCCATTCGCGTCTCAACGGCTGAACGAATTTGGGTAAAACTTCGCACATAATCATAGTCCATGTCTCATGTGCTGGAATAGGACTTGGGTTCGTTTTATTCCGGGAGAATGTTCCCTTGGGATAATTTTTGAATTCACGCGAGCGAAGTCGCTGACAGAAGTTAATTCTCTATAAGTAAAAGTTTTGTATCTGTCACCGGAAACTGGAAAAGCCGTAAGATTGTAAAATATCGCGTGTTATTGTAAACTTTTTTTTTTCTAACTAAGACACGGATATATTGGAAACTATGGAATTTGGATGGGGTTTATGGCATAGGTACAAAACGATTTTTTCATAATATATCGAGAAATTATAATGTAATCAAGATATCACAGTCTTACGGAGACTGTATCGAGATTCTAAGCAAATGCTTCTAACTAAAACCTACAGCAATCGGATTGGTGCCTTTTGATGAAAAATATTCATGCCTTGACCTTATAATTCAATAAGCTAAACCCTCCCAATGGAAAACTTTAATATTCGCACAAAAAGGAGCGTCCACACATTTCCACATTTCATGACACGATGTAAATACTTACCCAGCATTTACTAGTCACACACTAGGCCACATTAGTAAGCTCATTTGTATATTTACCATCAATTACCCGAATTAGACCTTTTTGAGCTACAGACGGGCAACTTTTAGTTGCTACATCAAACGACTTTTATGTAAGCTAAGTTTACGACCTCTTAAATTAGAAGGAATGAGAAGCGTCCTATTTATTTAGGTAAGGATGTTTAATTGTCTTTATGGCGTTGGCTGGAAGGAACAAAAGAAACAAGGAAATATAAATAAAGTAGCTAAGTACTGCCAGTGTCTTCGCCAGCGTGACAGTCGGTAATTATCCCAAGGGAACGTAATGCCGGGATAAATAGTATCCTGTGTCCTAAACTAGGACATAGTGCTCAGACAGAGTAACATTCGCATTTATAACGTTAGTATGGATTAAAAAAGTTTTTAACCAAGCTGGCCCATCGTAGAGGCAGGCCAAGAAACACTGGCTTGACGATCTGGGTATCTACTATGACGTCTTAAAGCCATCATGTTAATGGTGTTAGAGTGCGCCGGAGCTATGCAGGACGAATAGCACTATCCCTTTTTCACAACATTATCATGGTGACATTATGACATCTTAGTAAGGCCCCTGACACGTTCTTGACAAATTAGCCGAAAGGGAAAAGGTAAAGAGATCTGGAAAAATGGAGGGAGATCATTGTCGAGTAATTGCATTGGACAACATATATTTATTTTACAGTACCTAATATTATTAAACAAAAGCCAAAAAACATTCAAGTTCAAATGTAAATCACAATTATTTTAAGTCCGAAATAACATGATAGAGATTTAACGACCATTATTAAACCAACACGTGCTCGGAGTGCATTAACAAAAGACACAAATCTCTGTCAGATAATGTTTTACCAAGCGCCGCCCATCAACGCTTGTAGGGCTGTCTGATCGAGAATCTGATTTAAGATAAGATTAGATAAACGTAGATGATCACTAATTAATTATGTTGATTATAATGGCTTTATGTTCACCACAGTTAATAAAGTACATAATGGCAAACTGCATGTTAGTCTTGTCTTGTGTTTTATTATATAGTGAATTATTATGAACTTATACTTCGAAACTTTTTTCAGCGCAACTAACAGCAGACGAGATGTTTTCAGGCCTTGTCCGATTATAATAAACTAGCTTTTGCCCGCGACTTCGAACGCGCATATCCCGCACATTCCCGATCCCGTAGGAATTTCACGTTTCTGAATAGCCTTCCTCATGAATGTGGTAATCATTGACAAAAAAAAAAAAATCCAAATCCGACTCGTAGTTCCAGATAATATTAACGCGTTCAAACAAACTCTTCAGCTTTATTATATTAGTAATTAGTATAAATATGGACCACAATTCAAAACATTTTATTTTAGACCTACATGGGCACTTATAAAACGAAAAAAATGTATATGTATATTAAAGTAGTGGTAACAACCCTAACTCAAGCGACTTTGACTAATATGATTGGACGCACTCATCATACATTGTGCACGGTGATCAACTCATTTGGAAGTTTGTTCACGAAATAATACCAGATTGAACATCGTCTGTGCCTACAGCTATTATAAGTGTGGGAATCTAGTACAGATCATTGTCTTTATTTTATTCTTTATTATTAAATACAATTGTACATATTAAACAGATCAGGATGGTCTGTGACACCCAAACTAGACATTTGCCTATATCTTGAGGGTCAGAGTTGCCACATGTATGAATTTGACGAGATAGTTCAAAAATAAAAATATAATTAAAACAAAAAACTTAATCTAGATAACCCAAAACAGCCTTGAACTAACTAAACAAAATAATATACCATCGACTCAAAATTCGTGATCAAAGGCCAATTTTCGTATGAAGGCGTTCAAATTCAAGTCGCAATATTATTATCTCAGCGACAACCAATGTCAAAATTTTTTTAAAATGTTGAGAAATAAGAGGTGTTTTTTTTATAATTTACGACTGCGAGTGTACCCCCATCCTGAACCTGGAAATCCTGTCTACTATTCTTCTGTAACCTCAGGTCAGATATCCTAAACTTATTTATTTATTTATCACATACTAGGTATATGATAGGTTAGGGCTGTATAGCTTAGTAGGTTCCTGTAACTTTTCATGTATTTTCAGGTGCCGTCACACCCTTGACAGGCCCTTCGTCACACCCTTTTTGTAAAGGGTGGAAGTACAACGATTGAATGGATGCCTTTTCTGCAGTAAAAAAAACGCAACATATTGAAGAGAAAACAAGGCTGCCATACAACCCCAGCTATTAATCCATAAATATATTACTTTTATCACTAATGGACCCTTCGTATAAATATCGATGCCAGTAGCGAGCCTATTGCCAATAAGCTATAAAGTACTATTAAGCACCCTTTTGAACTTAACTTTAATTAAAACGAGCTTATAGTAGACAAGTTCAGTTAACGTCTTTAGTAGGTAGGTAATTAGAAAAAAACAGATGGCCAAATTAATGAAGCTGGTGTGATAATGACGTCAATTAAGTCGAATATTAGTAGTGGACGACGTTGATATATGGAGGAAGTCCAACTCGAAAATTAAAGTTTCTTAAATTGGATTCAATGATATTATGTACCTACGTTTGAAAAGGAAGACAAAACTTAAGAGCTTAATGCGCAGGCCATTTTTTGGAAATAATTTGTTGTTTGTTTTATTTTGTGAGAAATCGGGCGGTGGACGCATAAAACACAATATACGGTGCCCTGAAATCGCGAGACGGGGCCGCGGCAGACTTGGATGTCTCCCTCAGGCATTGGCAAGATGTTGCACAGATCCGGAAACAATTCACATAAACATAATAACCATGTAATATTGTTTCTTAAGTTTACATTGAAGACCAAGGCTTCGCAAATGATTAAGACAAGTTAAAAATTAGTTACTGAGCAGGTGCTAAATAATAGCCACCACTACATAGCCGTTGACGTCCGACAAAAATGGCTACGAATGCGAACTGCGCTACCAAAATGTCACGGGGACAATCCTATATTTTGCGTTATTTTGACAGCCGCTATCGCTAATATAATATCGCTTTGCCTGTAGCGAAAAGTATCACCCAAACTTTTCGACAGGGAAAATTGCCAAGAAGTGTCCCGTCTGCGTCAAACCTCACCTGTTTAATATATTATGATGACAGGTGGCGCACAAGTGAGCCGCGCCCGGTGACATCATTATAGAGTCACAGGAGCTCGTAGGTCCATCGGCCATTGTGGATCGTCTCGAATAGACGGGCGAAGGTCGGGCAACAAATGGACCGGGAGACAGAATGGTAGTAGGTACAGTTTTTATTACAGGTGCACATCGATTGTCTTTTGTCACTACCAAAGATAAGTGCGACACGATAATGTGTCAAAGATTTTTCGTATAAATTGTTGAAGAATTTCTATGAAAACGCGTTTTCGCATTGTAGCTTCGAGCCTGTCTGCGGGGGCTTAAAGGATGCAGGAAGATCTTGGAAACGATGGGTTTTGTGAAAGAAATCAAGTTCATACTTATAGCTCGCTTAGAAAGAGGGTTAATTGGTACAAGAAGACTGACTTTATGTACTACTTTGCCGTTCTAAAAATGCTTACTCTCAGCCTAATTTTGCATAAATAAACGACTTTTGATTACAAACTCTTCATTTTGTTGGCTGGTTGAGTGCAGAGACCAGAGAAATAATAAAAAAAAAACATATGCCGCACCGCCGCCCAATAAAGTTGAGTACCTATCGGACTGGCTTCAGCTTAATAGCTAAGCATATTTAATGGTGGTCGTAAACTCGTAAAGGATGGGCTTAGCACCTGCAAAATTACATTTCAATAAACATTTTCTCGTTTTCATAAAATAATTCATTTAACCGATTTGAACTCGCACGCAAAATACGTGATTGGACTGAAAATTGCTGATGACAATTGTGATTAAACCCTGCACCATCACAAAGGGGTGATTATCTTTCACTATTACTAGTTAAAAAAAAACAACGGGTTGCACTCCGGGACTGCCGGCAGTGAAAACTTGAACATTTACGTTGTGCATTTTTGAATATTTTGGAATGGTTAGGGAATAATTTCGCACGAATTGCTTTATTTATCAGTATAAAAGTACCTACTATAATTTATATGGTTAAATACAATATTTATTTACTGCGCTATCGTACACAAACATGACAATTTATATATCCATTCGTCCATTTATATTATCCGTCTTACGAATTTTCGATCAGGTCACGTGTCCTGGCGGTCACGTGTCCTGAAAAAGTGCACAACGCCGCTAAAGAAGTTTTCACTTCAAGAATAATCTTGCAAATCCTTATAATTATGACGGAGTCCTGAACATACTCGTACATAAAAAAATATTTGGTTAAAAATGAGTAGAATTCACCCTTTGCTTTTTACTTTGTGTCTGTTGCTATTGTTTTGTTTCTGTGCCGAACTTTTTTATTCTATACTGTTCAATCAAATGACAGCCGGTCGATGGCTGAGGCCTTCACAAAATAAACACTCATGACCTGATACTATACTTAGAAATAAAGCTTATACGATATCGAATCACCGGATTAGCTGTTTTCCTAGTACCCGCGGTATTTACATGACAAACAGTCCACTTCGTTAGTCTAATACGATTAGGAGAGGATTATTTTAATTATTTTTTTTGTAGTTACATGACTTTAGTTGGTAAGTTCCGTGGTATCTTCTTGTCTCACATAATGTCTCAAGACGAAAGTCTATGACCAGGGCGTGTTAATAGTGATGACTTATGGCAACGAAACATGGTCAAACAATGGGCCTCATCAGAAGGCTTAGTCACGCAAAGAGCAATGGAGAGAACAGTGCTCGGAGTTTCCTTGCGTGATCGAATCAGGAATGATGATATCCGCAAGAGAACCAAGGTTACGAAGGATGGCCAAACTGAAGTGGCAATGGGTAGGACACATTGCTCGCAGAACAGATTTTTATTTACTTACTGCCTCTAAACTGTATCCTCCCTTTTCTATGGAGGTTTGCGGGACTTTACACCCTGTACCTACTGCTCACCTCTAAATTATTTATATTATATTTTATTTTTATACTTACATCATTATTTACTCTGACATACCACCGAGCTGGCTTGACTGCATTTTTAATCTAATGTCAAGGCAAAATTGTAATTTATGTATCAAAATCATTTTGATATTACCATTTAGAGCAATATTTTAACATAATCGTGGTTTTATGATAATTTTGTTTGGCGAGGCTACTGTGGCGCATAGTATGAAGAAACAGAAGGTAAATTATTGTAAAGCGTTCAAACATCTCAGCGACCATCAATGTCAATAACTTGTCAAAATGAAAGAAAGTTACCATAGTGGCATTTGTGACAGTTTGCGACTGCGAATGCGGACGCTCCTACCTGTCCGGCCCCGGCGACACACCGGTGTGTCGCGAATTAATCGCGAATTTAATGTTTATTTACATATACATAAGATTTACTTTATATTAGGGAATTTTCACATGTTGGGCCCGAGTGGTTAAAACACGAGAATTGTCCCTCAGAACTCAGAAGACCCATTGGCTGTTGAAGAAACGTCAGCTTTTATGTAAAAGCACTCTTCTACTCAGTTGGAATTTAGAAACTTGAAGACTAGAGTAGACCAAACACGTCATGATCGAGTCTAGTGGCATAATCTTGATCCAGTTAGCAAAATTGTTTGAGCGTCAATACAAAAACACGCGAAAATCGCACGCTAGTGTTTTGTTTCACAATTTAAACAAAACAACAATAAGCCTGCAATTCTGTAAAATCTTACGAGTGACTGTCATGAAGTGGGCTGTTAACCAAGGTGGAATGATTATTCACTTTATTTATTTTAATTTCTTTATTGAGGAATGGGCTAGTTCTGGACCTCGACCACGCCTGATGGAAAGCGATGGATGAGGTCTATGATGGAGCGAGCGTGCCTAGAAGATGCCTTAAAGCACTAGTACTCCCAGCAGGCTGCTTGACGCCGGACTCCGTTGGGAGGGTGGTCCCGAAGCAGGAGCTACCACCGCAAGGGAAGGATTGGCCAGTCTTGTAAGGTTAGGTGAGACTGTCCAGGATGTGCCATACGCTCGGTTCACTTGAGTGCCAGATGCATGTATTCCAATAAGCTTGTGCAGTGACTGTTCACATCAGGCTCACTGCACCTAGTTTTGACAGACCTGGGCCTAAACCACCAACTCTTAAAGCAGTATTACTTCAATATTACTTCCTTAATAATGAAGTAATACTGCTTTAAGAGTTGGTGGTTTAGGCCCTGGTTCTTATCGGACGCAGTCCTAGGCTAGATTTACAATTTTTGATTTTTTTTTCCAGTAGGAACCTGACTGAAGCAGTCCGGAATCTAATTTTGTGGCCGATTAATGCATAATATAAACTGTGTGACAGTACCTATTTATCATATTATGATAAATAGGTACTGTCACACAGTTAGTATTGGATTTGTGTATATGTGACGTCTTCTTCTATTTCTTTCTAATTAAACTCAATGAACTGATAAATCAAGACTTATGTTGTATTTTGATCCGACTTCAATTGATCCGAGTCTGACGGCCTAAAACAAATCATCATCTTTCTTACTATGTAAATCAAAACCTATTCTATATTTGCATGACCATTTAAAAATCGATTGCAGTATTTCCTGCCAGTATGTATAAAGGCTGCATCACAGTACCTAGTCTTCATGGATCTATCTATGTACTGTAACGTCTTTATAGCATAACCTGCGTAACTACGGTGTTATGATTATGACGTCATAATAGTGTTAGATGACGTAGATAAATAGTTCGCGGTAGCTACAATAATAAAGGGTTTATCAAGATTATCGCGTTTCCTCTTCTTAAAATGACAAGAATATAACTCAAGGATTGTGTTCATGGTATTTTTATGAATGGTTTTTGATGCTATGATGAGAGACCTTGGAAACTATGAGATTGGAGATTCTGATTCTTCAGGTTTGCGTTGTTTATATTTTGTTGCTTGATGTCATATATTTGAATATAATGAAGTCATACAGAAGCCAGCCATGAATAAATGTCGACGGATTGAGGAGGTCAATGATAAGATGGATGGATTGTGTGAGGAGTGATATGAAAGAAAAGAGACTCAGTGATTGCGTGACGGTTGACAGAACAGAATGGAGGAAAAAAAATACAGGTACCTATTAAATACTTTGTAGCGTTTTATTTGGAGGTCGGTTGTAAATTTTTAAAGGTACACATTTAGAGGCTTCCGGCGACTGGGACCGCAATTAACTAGGACCGCGGTCCCAGTCGCCGGATCCATAAAAAATAAATATTTTTCTTCCGGCGACTGGGACCACTCATAAATAACTTAAAAAAATCTATAATTCAAGCCAAAATCGGTACAGTCAAACGAAAAAAAATTTAAAATCAAAAAGGATTTTTCTTCAATTATTACATTTAAAAATTGTTCGTATGACTGTACATTTTTTGATTTCAGTTATCATTTATGAGTGGTCTCAGTCGCCGGAAGAAAAATATTTATTTTTTACGGATCCGGCGACTGGGACCGCGGTCCTAGTTAATTGCGGTCCCAGTCGCCGGAAGCCTCCACATTTATACGTACCTATCCTTTAGTATCTGAGGATGACCCTTTTTGCAACGATAATGTTTTTAGTGTACCAAACGTCCGTATAAAAAATTTAACCTTCATTATGATCACTCGTGTGTCCTACTGTCCTTTTGTCACAGCCAATTTGTTCCGAATATATACTAGTGCACTTTTTCGTTATAGAAACCTCTCATCTAAGTGCCTTATTCATGCCTTGAATTAGTTCCTCAGATGTGTATTTAATTACCGTAAACATCATTTGATTTCTGACATTGAAATACTTTCCGTATTGGGGTTTATAGCTTCTTATAAGGTTATTTGATTGTTGTGCTATTTTGGTTGAAGTTCCTAATGACTTTATTTCATGATGCTGTTGAAATTGGCCGGTTTTATCGTATTTTTTATCATATAAAGGCCTGTAAGTAATTATTCCATTCTTGCCATCCAGGAAGTCTTTAAAAAGACTCTTGACACTGGTTGGTCGAAGCAAGGAAAACCTGCTCATGTTTACATTTATAGATGCCTTCACCCTGGGACATGATGTGATGCTGTTCCACGGACGATGAAACACTTAATGTAGTGTTACGCGTGTCCTATTGCCTGCACATTACAGGAACTGATGAAAGCTAGGCACTGATGGCGCCAAATACATAGCTGAATTCTGGACTAGTTGGTTCTGTTTAGATTGTCATTGACTCACTCAGGAGAAGGAGAAGGATAAATCTCTCCATGTTTGCAGCCATGTTGAAATCCCAGGTAAAAGAAGACGAGCCTATTGGCATGAACGGGACAGAATTCAACGCACAGGCTATTAAATTCGGGATGGAAAATCCCATACAAAGTGGACGGGATTTTCCTCGCTGTCTGAATAGGTTAATTTTTTATTTAGTTCCATAAACCGCGTGCCACTTAATATTGGGGCACGCCCCGTATTACACACTTGTTACATAATACCCCCTGTGGGATTCCCGAAGGGCTGGGGACGCCGGTCGTTGGCATCGATAAGGTTGGGTAATTAAATAGCCCCAAGAGGCAGGGGTTGTTGTTCCTATTGTTATTTGTTAGGGGCTATTTCAACCCCATACTGTAACGGAGTGCTTGTAACGATAACAATTTTAATGTGGCATTTTCTGTTTTAGCTGAACTTGAATCAAATGAGCGGCAATCTTCACAATCATCATCTGTCTAGCCTTTTTCCAGCTATGTTGGGGTCATGTTCCAGTCCAGTCAAGCCTGGTCAGCTCATCATCTGCCCAGCCTTTTTCCCAACTATATTGGGGTCGGCTACCAGTCAAACCGGATTCAGCTGAATACCAATATTTTACGTGGAGCGGCTGCCTACCAGACCTCCACAACCCATTAACTGGATAACACGATACTTCTTGGCAAGACTGGAGTCAGATTTTTGGGCTTCTGACAATCCGTAACGACTGCCAAAGATCTCCAAATGACAGCCGGGACCAACGGCTTAACGTGCTTTCCGAGGCACGGAGGAGTCTCGGTATGTTAAGATGGTCACCCATCCACAGACCAACCTCGGCAAGCGTTGCTTAACCTTGAAGCGGCCTGTGCGGCTTTTATAATTTAGCCACGAGCTCCTATAAGCCAGTTCAGATACTGGATACTGGTATTGAGCTGACCTGAAGCCAGATCAGCTAAATACCAGTATTTTCCCCCTCCGCTTCACAATCGCACCACAAAAAATAACTATGAATCAAAAGTACTAGAACAACATAGCAACCAGGAGTTTAGTTATTGAAAGAAAAATACATTACTTACACACAAGTAGCCTACTGGAGTTAACCAGCAAAAAAAAACAAAAAGTACCAGCAAAAACAAAAAGAAACAACCGAAAAGTACCAGGCGACCATAGAAAGCAGAAGCTAGGCCCAATTACGACACACATTCTGAACAGTTCAAAGTCGTAACGCAGCTACTAGCTAGTGGCTGCTAACAATAAACACAATGAAAAGAAAGCCTCACGGTCATTAGCTCCAATTACTTAAGAACGTGTCCACACTTGAGCTTTGGACAATTAATTAGGCCTGTTAGAGGTATGTGTCTAATTTGTCACAAGATTACGACACTGTTGGCTTTTGTTACAGTAAATTGGGGGAAGTTACCGAAGCACCGAGACGCTTCGGTGGACACTGCGACAATTGGCATTGTCAAAAACTTCGATACAAACCAAGCTTGTCAGTGAGTATCACTGTTTTCTCATAAAGTGGATGGTTTGTTGTGACTACCCTTTTATTTTATTGGATGGGAAATCATCAAATGACTTCTCCCGCTCTGGGCGGAGCGGAAGGGAGTGTCAGACTCTTACTGACTAAAACCCATCCGTGCTCCTCGTAGTGCCCTTTGCTTTCCAGGGCCGCGGTAACTCTTTCGAACAAAATCTGGCAGGCTCTGGCCCTAACAGGCCCCGTCTACTTTGCTGACGTCTCTTTGAGGCGCGCGTGGAACACAACGCGCCGTGTTGTGACTTCCCTAACGTGGCTATGATGGCCGAAAGTGCTCAGCGCCCATTTTGCGAGAAGTAAATTAAATATTTTAGTTTGGTTTTTTCGCCGCTTTCGGGAGCCACTTGTCATCAAGGTAAGAGATACACCATATCGTGTCTACTATGGTGAAATGATGAGGCAGCCAGCGAGTTTACATAGGAACAAACTGCTCAAGGTATCTGCTGGTCAACTAAGGGTGTACGACTCAGTTCGGCGATCAATCGTTTGAAGTAGTAACTATAGTCGTAGTAGAAACTGTCGATCGACGCCACACAGCGAGAAACCAAGAGAACGCAAGTCATACAAATTCAAAACTATACTTTTACAAGACTTATAACCATTAGATTGTACAGTTCATTACATATTACATATATATAGCTCCCAAGGCTATCTGAGGTCAAATCACAGCATGCAGTGGACTGGTTTGAACTACCAGTAACATTTAAAAATTATGACCACCTCAATGGATTAAGTCGTTTAAAAAGAATGTCGTTTTAAAAAAATCGCAAAACTTCACAGCTCATATTCTTGGAAACTATACCGGTTCCTCAAAAAGTTTTTATACAATTACGTTATAAAAAGCTAGTTTCATGACGAGATTTTGTGACATTCTTATCTTCTATGAGATAACTTCCTAGATAGGAAAAACTAGCGTTATTTTTCGTTGCCGGTGTCACGTTTGCAAAACCTTAAGATCTTTCATTTCTTTACTTTACGTTCTGAAACCGTCGAACTTCAACTCAAAAAGTGCTAGAAATAACTTGAGTTAAATAAAGTAAAAAAAGATATATCTACTCGTATTTTGCCACAGTAGCCCACCAGTGGGACAAGGAAAACAGGCCACAATTTTGGAGTTTACTCGACTCCACTATTTCTAGTGGGGTAGAATAAAGTCTCTATATATTTTGCACCACCACGGCCATTGCTTTAGGAATTGGGTGTTTTAAATGAAAACAATATTTTTTAATTAATTCGAAAAAATCTTCGCCTATCATTTGTTATTCCAACTTTATTCATATTGAACTATTAACATCAGTTTAACTTACAGCACAGTCATAAATACATAGCCGCAAACAGGACAGTCACAATCTTACAATCCGAATCGAAGGACCGGTAAATCCGCATCATGCCTACATGACTCACGTATGATCGAGCCCTAACCGCTGTGAACTAGACGACAGTTGCTCTAGATGTCGAATGTCAAACACGAGGAGAAATGGACTGAAGTTGTTACTGGGAAAGGAGAGCTCAGGAATTTGAATCGCCCGAGGGTAGTACAGCTTAATGCAGAGAGATTTAAAGGCGGAGATTTATATGACCAACAAGTCTTTTTAAAGATCAATTTTAGTATGGGTAAATTCTAGTGAAAGACTCAATATAGTTGAGCAAAAAGACCCAATAAAATAGCCTTGTCTAGCCCCCTAGTGTTACCTAAGAAGTGTGTAGGTATAAGAAGAAGTCACGCGACAAATTGTCAACAGAATAGAATCAAACAATGAAACTTTACAAGCAACTCGAAGTTCAAAAACAATAATAAGGAGACTTCAAGTAAGAATAAAACACAAAAAAAAATACAATCGAATTGAGAACCTCCTCCTTTTTTTAAAGTCGGTTAAAAATAAGTCCGTGGATGGTATCTGATTGCTGTTATTTTCCACACGATGAAGGACACGATAACAAAGTGATAAACGATGTTAAAATAAAAAAGCAGGCGTGAGATGAGAAGCCTCTGATACATAGTAGGTAATTTCTTCTTTTTAATTCACCATAAAACCAGTACTCAGTGATAGATTACCTACTTTATCAAAACCTATTTATCATTAAACGCAACGAAAGGTGGCTAACATTACATTAGTGCCAAAAAGCTTACCAAGGTAGTCTTTAAGTTATTGCGAGCGTATAATTTATCTATTAAACAGAACGTTTGCGTATGCTCTATTTCTGTCGCATCGATTAAATGGAGACAGAAAGTTAAAGCCTGTGTTTCTAAATTATTCTACATTGACGATGTAATTCATCGCTATTGTGGGCCGTTTTCTCAAGACATGATCTGTCTTTACGCCAGTCTACTTTCCCTTGTACAAACCTTGGGCTCCAGACAAGTGACATTCTGTCAACGGTAGCGTGGCGCAGGCGATTGTCATTATGTCAAAAATGTATGGAATTGACAGATGCTATCGAAATGTCACGTGATCAAATTCCTTCATTTTGGTATTTCGACAGTCGCATTCGCTAATTGAATGGCACGTTGTCTAGGGCCTCTTATGTTTAACGCGTTTCTACGCAACCAAATTCGTAAGATATAAGGAAATTGAGACATCATTTTACCTCAAACAACATAGGTACGAAGGCGAAGTTAATATCAATGAAAATCATCGACATAAACGGAAAGACTAAACAGTCACCAAATAAGGAGAAAAGTTGAGTCAAAACAGACATCGGATGTCAAACAATGGCGCCATAATAAATGAAAAGTAATAGACAAGTTCCGTTGACGAGTTAAATTTCAAAATTCGAACCACGCTTTCGCGCGCTAATCGGTCCATGCGCGTACAGCGTAATCCACCAGTCTTGTTCTGCGATCGCGGGTCGACGGCCGTTTGGAACAACTGACCAATGTCCGGTACCTTGGCGTTCGGTCACGGTCCCGTCTTGACATTGCACGTTCTTTTTATGAAATGTCATTCGGTCGGTGTTTTAATCGATATGATGGAAATCGATTGAAAGCTAATTTTTGTTCATATTTTAATTCATTTTTGTTGAAAACGAAAGAAATATTGGCGCTTTATCTAAATCTATACTAGTAGGTATCATCTAAATCTATACTAGTATCATAAGTGCGGAAGTAACTTTATCTGTTCTAACGTTACGTGTTTACGCCGAAACAACTGAAGCAATTCAGATGAATTTTGGTATCTAGATAGACTGTACGTAGGAAAAGGCTATATGATTAGACTTTTTGTCCCTGGAGGACATTTCCTTGAGATAATTTTCGACAAATACACGGGTGAAGCCGCTGAAAGCAGAAATCCATCACTTAGACAAGCAGTTCATCACTTTGTCCAAAATCAAATGATGTATATGCCCATAAATATCCCATTGGAATCCCTGTCAAGAAGTCATAAATATAAATTATATCCTAAATACTTGACTATTTTACTAATCAGTAGCCATTACCAATACTTAGATATAAATAACAAGCACGGAATGCACTATTAACTTCACATATGAATTGATTTATTATCATTGCATTATCAATGCGATTTAATCAGTGTTCGTTCTATTAAAATACACTTAATCATATTTCCACTGACCTAATTTTAAAACTGAAGATTATGCTGTTTATTTACTTATTAAGATGTTTTGATTTCTTTTAAAAAGTAGATAACGACGATGTTTCTGTTCTCGGCTCTCTGTATCTAGCCAGTGTTTTGTTTTTTTGCTATGACTTTGACCGACGAGGGTCCATTCCTAGTGCATGGTTCAATGCATCATCTATATAGAAAAATATACTATGACCTCTGTGCTCTTTCAGCTAACCATGTTTACATTAGTAATTTAATAACAATAAAAAACTTTAATTTCGGAAGTCGGTGTTTTTGGTTGCTTCTTCGTTATTTGACACCGACTTCCGAAATTAAAGTTATTTTGTACTTTGTAGTGTTTTTTTTTGTGAAAGTTTTTTATATTTCTTTTTTTTGATTTTTCCACATATTTTTTCCAGCAATTTGGATTTAAAAACGAAACTGCTGAACCGCTTTTAATAAAATTTAAATGGGACCAATCGAGAAGTATATCCTTTCACATAAAACAATAATTTTTCAAATCGGTTCATAAATGACGGAGATATAAGGTAACAAACACAAAAAAAAAAAAAAGATACAGTCGAATTGAGAACCTCCTCCTTTTTGGAAAGTCGGTTAAAAATAGAAATGGGTAACAAGCTCCTACATATATAAATGGTAAGGTTATGAATGTTATGATTGTGGATTGCAATTGGCACAATAATAACGCGTAGATGAGAATTTGATTGAATCTTGCTCACACTGACACTATTCTAGCTCTATTGGACATCCCTTTGTTTCAATTAACACTGATCATCATATGTAGTGGCAAACAAATGAGGCTTTAACTGAAGTGGTTTTAATTGATACTCATGTTTAGGACTGAATAATAATAAACTGATAATGATAATAATGAAGACTCTCAACTCAAAAGTCATCATCATCATCATCATCATCATCATATCAGCCGAAAGACGTCCAATGCAAGAAAAAAAGCAAAAGTAATTAGTGTACTATCATGAGTTCATGACAGTACCTACTACATACCTACGTTTTAGATGTATCTGTCAATCGGTAGTGCAGAAACTATTGAAAGTTACTACAAACGCTTACCTTTCACCGTTTACTACTCCTAAAGAATTTTATTTCTTATTTAAAACTGGTATTGGGCAAAGGTCTTCCCCACAGCCCTTCCCCTTCTCAATGTGTTACTTCTCTACGAACAATCTCTCGTCATCATCTGCCTAGCCTTTTCCCAACTATATTGGGGTCGACTCCCACTCCACCTGTATTTTACGTGAAGCGGCTGCCTACCAGACCTCCACAACCCATTAACTGGGTAACACGGTACTTCTTGGCAAGACTGGTGTCAGATTTTCTGGCTTCTGACAATCCGTAACGACTGCCAAAGATCTCCAAATGACAGCCGGGACCAACGGCTTAACGTGCTTTCCGAGGCACGGAGGAGTTCAGTATGTTAAGATGGTCATCCACAGACCAACCAATCTCTCAAACAACAACTACGAACAATCTCTCGTAAACGCCGCTAGGGTTTTCTAGGCTTCCTTCGGCGACGATGCCCACCGTCTAGCTCCCACGGCCTTCTAAACAAGTAGCTCAACAAAATACTCAGCTCCTCTTACGAAACTCAAGAGATGAGTTATTTATTTATTCATACAGCACAAGATCCCAATACCTAATTATCTCTAGCAAACACGATACGTTACAGACACTGGCTCCAGGCAAAGTTAGAAAGTGTTACGCTTCAAAAACTTTTATATTCGTGATATACGGCCATTATGTACGGCATGTAAATAGCGTTTATGTATTGACAGGCCGATTATTTATTAAGTATTAGTTTTCGCACGTTAACCACACTTTATTGAAAGCGAAAATGCGTTTGATGACATCGATTTGTATGGAGATTATTTAAATTGAAAGTCTGTCTTCGAAGCAAGAGTGAACAGGCATCTTCTGGGCACGCTCGCTCCGTCATAGACCTTATCTATCGCTTTTCATTAGGCGTGATCGAGGTCAAGAGCTAGCCCATTCCACAATTAAAAAATGTAATTATAGGCATTATTTAACTCGACAAAGAGCAGAAGTAAAGATTTGCCAGGCGTTTTGATTATAGCTACTGGGTGATTAGGATTACATACTATTTTGGAATTAAATTATCTAAAAAATTCATTGATTTGAAAGAAAAACATTTTGTTATAATAAATAGTTTTTGTTTATAATCATCGGGGATTTTTATGTGATGATGTAATTATTAACTGATGAAATATCACTGAGTTCTGTTGTATTGCCACTTCGTAAGACCATTTTTGGCAGTAACCAATTCTTATCGGCGCGTAGCGAAAATTGTATAGGAATAATACAGCCGGCTATTAATGATAGATTATAAAGCAGGATGTAACACTGCTTGACTTTTAAACACTTGAATATTTATTAACTGTGTTAAAACCCATACAATTATAATCACGGGATGTGTAATAACGGAAGCTTCTGATAATCGTAAATTAAAACGCTTATTTTACTGAAAGCATTAAAGTTATACCGGTAGTACGAAAGAAAATAGTAACTCATTCATTAGACTATCCTTGGCCTTTTCCGACGTGTCTTTCCTTAATAAAACCAACAATGATTGATCGAGACGAAAGTATTACATAATGTTGCTATCTCATTCACACAATCTACCATACTATGTGAGGAGATTCACGTATTTTTCGTTCATGAGTCATACCAGTGTTAATTTGCTTAGTGTATTCAGCTCCTACAGTATAAGTTTTAACAGTCTTTCAGTCAGCGACCTCTCTATGTGGGATCTCTGACGTCACAGTTGTACGTCATGTCATGTTTAAGGCGTCTAGGAGACTAGCCTCTGTTAGGTTATGTATTGACCTATGATTTGCGTGTTTATATGAAATGCCACTGCTAATGAGGAGCTATCTTTTGATGGCGAACTTTGCTCCAATCATGATCTTACTGACGCCCCCCTGAATTGCCCCTCAGTACCTACCTATTCATTTGAAAAATCTTCATGAAAGCATGTCAGTAACTTGTTTGACATATGTGCGATATGAATGTTAAAACATTCCTCTCGCTAGTTTTAAGCAATGCTGCGGCGCTGTAAAATCATGCATCAGTATTCAGTACCTATCTATTTCTTTACATGAATCTGCAATGATATTCATAAGCAAATGTATGCGCAATGTTTTTCTCCCGAGGTGAACAAAAAGAAAGTGCGCCGTGGTTTGCGTTGTGGTCACGCTTCAGTGTTTCCACGTGATAAAGCGTAATGTGCTGTTTTCTATGCGTCTTCTCTGTTATTGTAAAATGGCTGACATGATTCTGTTATTGCGTTGTCTCTGCCAGGTGGTTTTGGTTTAATATTCGTAATTGTTTATTGAGTGGCGGCTTCTCTTGGTGAACTGGCGGCCTTCGTTTGTGTATAGTTTCTAAACGACAAAATCTTTTTACAAAAAAAATTAAACCGACTTTTCCCAATATTAACCGAAAAAAAAGTTTTTATGAATATTATTTAAACATGACGGAGTTATGCCCATTAAAAAATAAATGTATAAATAAACCTCCTTCTTTTTTTAAATCGTTTAAACACGGGTCTTTCTTCCTTTTTAATGATGAAGAATGTGTGGCTTATTCATTACTACAAAGCCGCTTTAACATCCTGACAAAGTTAAAAGAGGAAATGGAAACTTGATCCTGCGCGGTAAGCTACAGCCGATAAAGATCTTTGCTATATGTTGGTATTTTGGCTTTAATTATGTTTCGCCGTTGGAAGTGCGAGAAATTTCGGCCCCAACATCAATCAGAGTTAAGACAGTCGTGGTTCAAAAAAGTTGTCACTGGAAAAATCCGAAACATTTTGTCTGATCTGGAAATCTGTTGGTATTTGAACGCCAATTCTACAAAGGACATTGGGAAGAAACGTCCCCACACTTCCAACAGATTTCAAACAAGTATCATCGGAAGCGTCTCGTTTGATAGATAATTTCTTGTTATGGTGACTTACTTCAAATATATGGGGTTTAGGATTTATTATGTATTTTAATATCAATTGCAATACTAATAAGTTATAGGAATAATAAGTTTTAAATGTCATTACATGATTTGTCGGTCTAAGAAGAAAGTTTTTTTTAATAGAATTATTCTTATTTTCTATAAAATATGCTTTTATTTACAAAGAATATGATTTTTATTAAAATTAGAATAGATTTCTTTTCCCAAAAAAGAAAATTTTTGTTATAAAATAAACCCAATCGATTTTGCAACTAAAACGGGTATTTTGACTTTTTTTGGATCCTTATAAATATATTGTCACGCATTCCTCGACTGTTGGAGGGTGGGGACGGGGTCCATATAAAATCCCCCATTGTCCTTTATAAGCAGCGTTGGCATTCTCATCTCAGTCGCTATCTGTTGAAACTAATGGAAAATAGAGAGGATGTTTTTGACAGATCGCCACTGAGATGTTGCGAACTTAATAGAGTAGAACAGGGAATATGTATGAAAAAAATATTTGTTATCTACGCAGTTTATCTCAAAATATACAAAAATATAATACTAACAGTGAACATAGAATCAAAATCGATAAAAAAAACCAATGAGATTATATAACTATTTTAACAAATATATTTGTTCCTCACGCGAAAACGATGCGTTATGGACTTTGACGTCAGAGTTGGTATCGGACTTCTCTTTCTAATAGTAAACTTTGAAGCTTTATATCTTTACCGCCGCTTTAGAGCTAATAATTATAGTCAGCGTAGAAGATGGGGCCCGTTAGAGCCAGAGCCTGCCAGGGTTGCGGATTTTGTTCGAAAGAATTACCGCGGCCCTGGAACGCAAAAAGCACTAGGAGGAGCACGGATGGGTTTTAGTCAGTAATAGTCTGACACTAAGAGCGGAAGGGGTCATTTGATGATTTCCCATCCTTAAAAAAAGAGCTAAGTAATAATTATTTCATTTAGCAAATAAAAAAATGCATGCATATTTCCTTAATGGCCCTATGATGAAGCTACACGTCGAACATGTTTTTGTGTAGTTATTTCATTTTACAGATGCGTATGTAGTGGGTAATCTTATCCCAGTACCTCAGAACAGTTACCGGTATTTCAGCATGCCTGTCATCGGCCAACCAAACCACTTTTTGTGTCCATCAGTGTATCCGGTTAAGCACACAAACTCGTCCGTGTTAAACACAGTAAAAGTGAACGTGTTAAAAATAATATAAAAACGTACAGCGTGTTACTCGAGCGTGTCTAACGGACGTATAATAAAAAGCGAAATTACTTATTTCATCATTTTATTGTAGTCCATTTTCTCATTTCGGTGTTCCGTGCTGCTTATTGGGGCGTACGTTGTGCAAACAATCTGGAAGAATACCTATACGACGTAGGTATATATCGTTTACGCAGAATAAAAAATTAAAACCTTACGTCTTCATTTTCAGAGAACTTGTTCTTAACTAGAATGTACCGGAATGTTCTTTAAACAGAATCTTGTTCAAAGATGGGAACTAAGAACAAACTGTCAAATCGTGTTGTCATTCATTCTTAGTTCGGGTTCGGGACTAATCGTAAATCCGTAGGAGATACGGAGTAGAAAACGCCCGATACTAAGGCCAAAACTACGGACTTCGGAATTAGAGAGTAGACCCCAGGCTTGGCTTGACTAAAATAGAGGTGAGAAAATTGATGCTCAAATCAGAATGAAACCTTTTAACTTTTATTGCACGATATTGATCTCTTACAACTACAATCACAATTATCATTGAGCTTTGCAAATGAATTGTCAACCGCTGAATCTGTGACCGCAGTATGAGTACTTACCTATACTATTGATTGTCGCTCAGACGATGAATCCTTCAATCGCTAAGAAAACTGCATCAAAAACTTTTCGTATCGGTTTAACACTCATTGCTATTCCTATTTTCATGAAATCCTTGCAGTTGCCACATACACGAAAAACATTACGTACAAATGTGTCATCGGAACCTAACACCGAAGTGTGTCGCCACTTCGACAATTTCTCTGCGTCCAGCGAATTCCTGCGGCCTTCACAAGGTCATCGGTCCTCCTTTTGAGAGACCTTCCAAAGCTGCGTCTCCCGATACGCGGTGGAACATAATATAACTTATGTATTCCGCCATGTAGCCTGATTTAATCAGCCTCGCTCTATTTATCGTTCAGGCTCTCTTTGCCGGTTCACCGGCCTCGTACCATTCACGTACTTTCTCCATTAATGATTTTAATAAGGTATTGTGTTTATACTTCCCGATGCCGCGGGTTGTGGTGAATTCATTTCGGTTTGATTGGGAGTCTGCTTTTCTTGTCACAATTTTGCATGGAAGGGAGCTGGGTGAGTTTTCGAAGCACAGTGTTGCTTGCCGTGTGAGTTCTCGTTGCGTAAATCTAGATCATTGGTGCTGTGAGACTCTTTACACTCCTTGCACTAAAAGTCACAGAACCGATAAATTGACAAGTACTAATATTATTTCGCCGACATTTTTGGGATGCATGAAGGAGCCTCCTCGTGTAGCGCAATTTGTTCCATCTGACACTCAACTGAACCGAGCTCTCGGCGCATCCTGGACAGTCTCACCTAACACCTTATAAGACTGACAAATCCATCCCTTGCGGTGGTAGGGCTAACGCCCGCCTGGTTCGCGACCACCCTCCCACCGGAGTACGGCGTCAAGCAGCCTGCTGTGTTTCGTCGACGCGTGTTAGTACCAGTGCCTCAGGGCATCTCTGGGCACGCTCGCTTTCATCATGGACCTCATCTATCGCTTTCCATCAGGCGTGATCGAGGTCAAGAGCTAGCCCATTCATAAATAAAAATAAAAAAAAACATCGATTTCTTTTCCAATCAAATTCAAAACCTATTTTATTATTTGCGTTTACCCTTTAAAAACGAATGAACAATTTTGGCATGAACTTTTTCTTTTAAATTGCAAGCACAAAGGTTGAATGGTGTGGCAGTAGGTACCTATTGCTATACGTATAGCAAATTCATTCCCGTGGTCAGATTACAAATTGAGAGGCGACTATTGGGGAAATGTCGGTCTTTACTAGTCTTTACATTTACCTGTTACTAGTAACTTTTTCTTTAAAATATCAAGTCTTAACTGCGAATGCACCCTGGCCACTCGTTGTTACAGCTTGTTATAATGTAAAATGATTGCAGCTTGTCCATCTACTTCATTACAAACCCAACAAAACCTCCAAGTTTACGATACATTTCTCAACTACTGGCTGTTGAGAAATATATCCCAAGCTTATTCAACTCAGCTCTAACTTAAATTCAATCGTTATTAAATCCGCATTGCATAAGCACTAAGCAACAAGGCTTGGTAATGGGCCAGGAGATTTAAAATACTGGCTAGCACGCTAGATAGGGACCATGCAGTCCGTCCTACATTGGCTGGAGACGACAAGTCTCGACAAATGGCGCCCGTGACGTCACGCTACAATCATGGCTTTGCGGACAAACTTGAATTGGACGGCGAATAATTGATAAAGTCTTAACGTACATCGTGGGAGGTTCACCTAGAGATTATTTCAATCTTTTCACTTTAATTTGACTGGCCTGTTGGTCTAGCGGTTAGTGACCCTGACTGCAAAGCCGGAGGTCGTGGGTTCGATTCCCACCCAGGACAAACTTTGTGTGATGAGCATAATTGTTTGTTCTGTGTCTGGGTGTAATTTATCTATAATATGTATGTATTTATAAATTATATAAGTATGTATATCAGTTGTCTGGTTACCATAACATAAGCTCTGCTTAGCTTGGGATCAGATGGCCGTGTGTGAGTTGTCCCAAGATATTATTATTATTATTATTTCCTTTATTCATTACAGTACATATAAATTATATTTTTAAATATTTCTACAACATTAAAAAAAAACATTTAAAAATATAAAAAATAGTAGCCCACCGGTATCGGGAACAGAGTCCAAGCTACCGGTGGTCAGGGCCCCTGAGAGAGGAACCTCCTAACGATACGCGCCGTGTCCAAGAGAACTGCTTTCTGGATCAAGCCCTTGATCCAGCTGCCCAACGAGAGCCTCTTGAGATGTTGGTCGAGGCTCTTGGCAATTACGCCATTGGCCGTGACGATTATTGGCACAATGACTGCTGTGTTCACATCCCACATGTCGACAACCTCGCGAGCCAAGTCAAGATACTTTGCTTGCTTATCTTTCTCAGACTTCACGAGGTTCTCGTCATGAGGGACTGCTATATCAACAATCATTGCGCGACGCTCTAGTCGGTCTATCACCACTATATCAGGCTTATTAGCCACAATAGTCCTGTCAGTGATGATAGACCGATCCCAATACAATGTGCAATTGCCATTTTCGAGAACTGGGTCGGGCACATACCTATAGTACGGTACTTCCGATTCCACAAGATTGTATTGAAGAGCAAGTTGCTGGTGGATAATCCTGGCTACAAGGTTGTGCCTGTGCAAATAGTCTCCGTTAGCCAGACTAGAACAACCGGAAATAATGTGGCGGATGGATTCCCCGGGCCGGTGACATGCCCGACATATGTCAACCGTACCGTCCTTCACAATGTATTTCCGGCAGTTGTTCGTCATCATAACTTCGTCCATAATCGCACAGACAAAACCTTCGGTTTCCCCAAAGAGGTCACCAAAACGCAGCCAGGCTACGGACGCTAAAAAGTCTACATCGGGCCCATGTAGGACCCGATAAAAACGTCCGTGAAGCTCCTTGCTCTGCCATACCTCCATGCGGTCATTAGTATCTAATACCACAGGTTTGCGCCAGTTCTCGTTAGCCAAGGAGAGCGCGGTAAGGCCTTTGTCCACCGCTACCACATCCTGATGCATACCCACGTCGGCCTCTAGGAAATATTCCCTAAGGCTGCATACCTCGCGGTTGTGCAGGGTCTTAGCATTTAAGAAGCCACGACCCCCGCACTTCCGCGGGATATACAGCCTCATCACCGATGACCGTGGGTGATGCATCCGATTTGCGGTAAGCAGTGAGCGTACCCTCCTATCCAGGGCGTCAAGTTCCGTCTGAGTCCATTTGAGTATGCCGAAAGAGTACATCAATACCGGCATGACCCAACCGTTGAAGGCGCGCACCTTGTTTCCGCCTGATAAAAGACTGTTAAAAACTTTGTTCAGGCGGCCAAAAAAGCGCTCCTTCAACGATTGTTTCATGTCAGCAGCATTAATGCCTAACGCTTCCGACATACCCAAATACTTGTAGGTTTCGGTTGAGGAGAGGGACCTAAGGTGTATGGAATCCGAGAGTTGGGTTCCCACGGATTCCATAATCTCCCCTCGCTTTACATGCATGACCGCACATTTGTCCACACCAAATTCCATCCTGATGGCGCTACTGAAGGTTTCTGTTACCTTCAGTAGCTTCATCAGTTGAAAGTTGTTAGGAGCAAATAGTTTCAAGTCATCCATGTAAAGGAGGTGCGATATGACCTGACCACCTCTTCTCAACCGGTAGCCTTGCCCCGAACCCTCCAGCAGTGTACTGAGAGGGTTGAGGGCCAGGCAAAACCACAGTGGACTCAGACTGTCGCCCTGAAATATGCCACGCTCGATCCTAATCGGGTCGCTGTTCGCCTGGATCTGTCGACACCCTGGATAGCGAAGAACCGTCCTCCACTGCCCCATACACGACATCAGGAAGGTGCGTAGGACTGGATCAACTTTATACAGCTCCAGCACCCTCATGAGCCATGTATGTGGCACCGAGTCATAGGCCTTCTTATAATCTATCCAACATGTCGACAGATCCTTTCGGGAACGGCGAACCTGTTGGCTAATGGCAATATCAATGAGGAGCAGCTCCTTAGTACCGCGGGACCCGTTCCTACATCCATTCTGAGAGGCAGACATTATTGAACTACTGTCAATATGATGGTTAATCTTTGCTCTCAAAATGGATGTAAGAACTTTATAGACCGTCGGTAAACACGTGATCGGTCTATAATTTTTAGGCTCCGCGGTACTACCTGATTTATGGAGCAGATGGGTTAGTCCTGTAGTTAGGAACTGGGGCAGCGACCCTGACTCTAAGGCAGACTGGAATTGAGATGCCAAGCGAGCGTGCGATCTTTTGAACCATTTTATCCAAAAGTTGTGCAGCCCGTCCGGCCCTGGAGATTTCCAGTTAGGCAACGGACGGACTGCACGACAAACATCTTGGGGGCTGATGGTGATTGCCCCCATTTCTGGTATCAAATCGCACGCGCGCTCGACCTCCCGAGTCCAGTCACCCTCGGTATGACTGACAGGCACCGACCAGATGCTGCGCCAGAAAGAATACATGGCGTCATCATCGGGTAGGCGCGTATCAGTCTCACCTTGGTCCGGTCGCTCCCAAGCCCTATAAACCCACCTCTCATTGCTTTGGAATGTGCGATTCTGAGTGTATCGCTCCACTCGCCGCTTGTACCGACGTATACGGTTTGCCCATGCATAGATTTTCTGCTTCAGGAAGTCGATACGCTCTGTGACGCGGGCAAGATATTCCCGAGGAAGAATATCAGTCCCCGAGAATGCCCGCCTCACAAAGCGCATCACTCTACGGCGAGTGTTGCCCTCCCTGAAGCAGATTAGTTTGCCGATGAGTGCTCTAGCCTCACCGATACGACGCTCGATCCTGCACTGCCAAGCTGGTACAGCTGGTCGTGTAGCTCTGTCAGTATTAGGAAATCTGACATGAGCTACACGACATGCCGCTGCAGCCGCACAGTACAAGATCGAGTGGGTATCGGCGAGATCATCGCTGCTATCAAAGCAACTTGCTAGCTGCGAATCTAGAGCACACATCAGCGCCCTATTTTTCTTATGCATGGGCAAACGAGGTAGCCGAGGCCTAAGCTCAGGCGGTGTGAAGCGATACTCCCAGAAAGCATCCTCCAAAGCGCTCCTCAGTCGCTCATTGCATTGGGTACTCACGGATATAGCCCCGTCATCGTCGTCTTCACCAAAGTAGTCGGGTCGCGGTGAAACACTAGGTTGTATTTGCACCGCGGCCGGTGGTGAAGCAGGTGAGACGCGGCTGCTCCGAGATTCCAGACGCAGTCTATCAAGTACGGCGTCATCCAACATACGGTTACGCTGGATGACCCGTACCTGATCCGATAATCGCTGGGCTGATACGTTGACAGCTGGCTCAAGTACCTGAAACAGAGAGAGCATCCGACCACGGTACGCAGTCAGGTTAGTTCCCCCCTCTGTAGCCCCAAAGTATGAGCGCATGACATTTTCGTTTACCGATTGAGTCCATCGCATGCGCTGCACACTTCCACCGATAGCGGGGACCCTGCCAGAGGCCGGTGGGCCTCGAGGTCCCAAGCTGGTCGGAGGTCGGCCTCGTCCACGCCGACGCGCAGGTGGTGGTGTCGTCGGTGGCGAGAAGTATTCGTCGCTCGAGCTCGACGCAACTGCAGCAACCGGAATCTCAGGACTCACGGCTGGCGCAGATCCCGGCGGCTGCGAGGCGGAGCTGAGCGACGAACCCGAAGATGATGGTTGTGCGGTTTGTGCTCGTGCCCGGCTTCTTGTCAGCATGTCAGCATGTATTTGTTCTTGATTTTTTCTATTCCAATTTTCTATTGAGCTGCATTATGGTAGAGATGGTAATATATATATTTTTTTCTTGATGTATCATGTATTATGGACATTTTATAGTCGATATTTATTGAAATTATTACAAAAAATACGGGATGAAATTTTTTAGTGACAGTGAACTTGACAGCCGGACCACAGATTATTATTATTATTATTATTATAATTAACCCTTACGTGGGAATCGCAAGAAGTGTCTAACGGTGGGTGGGCAGCTACATCAGTGGCTGTAACTGTTTTCTGATAACATCAATACTGCGAAAATCTAATTTCTCGCCGTCAGCTCGTGCAAGTCTAGTAGCTTGTTAAATTATGGATATGATTAAGACATTCGCTTAGTAATAGATTAGCGCTGGACTAAGCGAGTAGCTTTATGAGGTCCTTGTTAATCGCAAGGATTAGTTCTCTTGTAGATATGTCGCAGCCAATTAGCTTAATCAGCCATTTAATTGGTGGCCTAGCCTTTTCATTTAAATTTGCCGATTTTTCGACCTAAGTGACATCTTTTGTTCAATATCTTTTGATGACTTGCCTATGTCACTTATGTTGCTAATTAAATGGCGCAGTTCAATGAAGAGGCTAGGCTTTCACTGACACGGCTGATTAAACTAGTTGGCTGCGACAGATACATAAGTTTCAGTCAGGTATAATAGATATTTGGGACACTCCAGAAAATGGATTGGATGGATAAATAGAGGATTAGTCTGCTGTGTACCTACTGCTAGTTAATTAATTAAACTTCTTTACATGGCTCACTATAAAATTTTATATTAAACAGAAAATCAGAAGGTACAATCTTTATCCTCAACTCCCAATCAATTTCACAAGACATTATCTCCAATATTGACGCGATACATCCTCATCACTTGAAGAAACATTTAAAAAGCAATTTATTGACATAAAATGCTTTGAATCTTTGAGTTTTTAATGCGAAACATTGCCAATTACTCCGGCAGACAGACTGTATCGTAAACGTATCGTGGTCGTAAAGAAATAACGACAGAAAACAAATTAAGGTTTACTTTGATGTCCTTTTCGATAACAGGATCGCAGAAAGAGTAAGGGGATATTGATTCATCAAATGTTGATGAAAATAATTAAAAGTTAATCCAATTCCTGCCTATTTGTAAGATAATTCGGTAACGCCGCACAAAGTTTGTGTCTATTTCTAGAAAGGACATGCAGAAAGGTTCACTTCAATGTACTTTTCGATACCAGGATCGCAGAAGGAGTAAGGATATTGGTTCTTCAAATATTGATAAATATATTTGAGGTCCAAACGTCTTTTATAATGCGCACAGCAAAAGAGTGGAACTCTCTGCCTGCGTCTGTGTTTCCAAAAGCTTACAGCCCTAATCTCTTCAAAGTTAGAGTGAACAGGCTCCTTCTGGGTAAGCTCGCTCCATCGTAGACTTTGTCTCTGTCCTCTCTGACATCGACTAGAGTCAAGAGCAAACCCATCTCTAATAAAAAAAAGGTATTCCAATGTCTCTTGTAGTAGGTATTTTGTAAGATCATTCGGTAACAGGACGCACTGCAAAGGGCATGCTGAAAGGTTCATTTTGATTTAGTTTTCTATACCAAGCTCACAGGAGAGAGGATGAGTCTTCAAATGTTGGTGAAGATTGTTTGAAGTACACACGCATTCTTTTAAAGCAGCTACTTAGAAAAAAAATATTCGGTAACAAGACACAAACTGTATACCTTATCCTGAAAACTAGTATTTAAGTAAGTAAGTAACTACGCAGTATTTTGTGCAACGCGCAATATGGCGTTCGGCTTCAGAGTACTGGCAGGGTGTAGACAAAATCAATAGAACGTGGGGTGTTGGGTGTGCCAAAATAGATTGTGAAGAATATGTTGGAGCAAAGCGATGCTTAGCAGCATTAAAAAGAGTTTATAAATAGGTCCACAGTAGGGTATCCATGTCCATGAGCATGACCCATCCTCCTGCCCAGCCTGCACAACAACCTGCACTTTCCGCGACCTCAAAGAAGCACCGACAGAGTTATTCCGTGGTATTAGAAAAGTGACATTGTGTCAGCGGTAGCGTGGCGAAGGCGATTGTCAAAACGTCAAAAATGTATGTACGTTTGCCCAGCACGGCCCCCCAGATTTTGCGAATTAGGTGTGCACCAATGCAATGTACTCGCCTCTAGGAGTATATGTACCGGTTTCTTTTTCAATGTACCTCTGTACTTTTGAAGAAATATGCATAAAAAGGGGGCCGTGCCAGCCAAACGTTTTCAGCACGGCCCTCGTGTAACTTGAAAAATAAATAGCGTATTCAAAAGTTTCTTAAACACAACGAATGTACCCTATTAACACATTATATGTGCCGCAACAGATACTGTGAATTCGTAAAAACAAATAATATATAGACGTAGATAGGGGGCCGTGCTGGAAATAAGGAATATAAGAAAATATCTAAAAAGACAAGTCAACCTTAGCCAAAAACTATTAAAATATAATTGATTTTTGGCAAGTAACATATGTAACGCATTGGTGTCTCATACAACTTGCTAAATTTGAAAAATAAACCAATTTTAGTTCATTGACAGGCCTGTTGGGCTAGTGGTTAGTGACCCTGACTGCAAAGCCGGAGGTCGTGGGTTCGATTCCCACCCAGGACAAACTTTGTGTGATGAGCATAATTGTTTGTTCTGTGTCTGGGTGTAATTTATCTATAATATGTATGTATTTATAAATTATATAAGTATGTATATCAGTTGTCTGGTTACCATAACACAAGCTCTGCTTAGCTTGGGATCAGATGGCCGTGTGTGAGTTGTCCCAAGATATTTATTTATTTATTTATTCAGCACGGCCCTCTAAATTTGCCTATATCTTTTTAAACATGGCATGTTTCTTTACAAAATTCGACTACCTGAATTATGTGCAGGAGTACATTCGTTCCACATAATTTGCGATTCTGCTGTATCAGTACTTTAAAAGATAAATTGGATCAAAAATATCACATAATACAACTGATGGGGTGACCATGATTCCATATATTAGGTAGGTACATATTCTGTACCTATATTAATAAAATTATGTGACTACATTAAAATAAACATTCTTTTTTAACGGGAACCGATCACTTTTCCAAATTGTTTTTGTTGGAATTTCATTTTACTGAAAACTATTGACCGACGTCTTTTTGCGTATGCATTATTTGACATATTCTTAGATCATCGAAGTATCATGTGCCATAGGTATTATTCTACTGAGCTAAATTTCGCCGATTTACAAATTAACTTTTTGCTATTGGCCGAAGCCTCTTTTGAACTTTTTTCATGTGCCAGATTTTCACCACACCGAAACAACATTTTACGGAACATAATTTGGTCACAAATATATAGCCGGTTACTTGGTAGCATTTTCAATATTAAATTAAAACAGTGTCATAAAAAGTCAATATGTTGTGCTATTTATTTACTTGCATACTGCAAGCCTGCTTGTACGCTGCATGCTTGAAGCAAGCATCGTTGTTTGCATGCTTCTTATCAACTTTTGTTCATAATCAACTGTTTTATTAAGTGCCATTACAATTAAATATTTAATTTGAATGTTCGGAAACATAATACTTCGAACAAATGTTATTTCGGCTAAGTGTAACTTCGGTAAACATTTTTTCGACCAAATGAAACCTTGGAGTAACGAAAAAAAATCGAATTGATAATAGTCAACTGACAAACGTGACTTCAATGAAGTAAAAAAGAAACGAAACGCCAAACTTTTCAACTGTTATGTTGAAAAGTATTAGTTGAAATGAAATTCGGTCAAATATTTTTTGGGTTTATGATAGGTAACCCTTTTTTACAATTTGTTTTTTTTTCTTCGAATTTAATATTATCGATTACATCTTGTAAAGGAATTATATTAGTTAAAACTTGTCGTGTGCGGTCGCTATTAGTTCACTGATGCTACCGTAATTTTTGAAGATGTGCTGGTATCGCGGTTACTTCATGTTGCACTCAAGTGTTTATTGATCAAGTTTAAACTGATATAATTCCTTTACAAGATGTCATCGATAATATTAATTTCGAAGAAAAAAAAAACAATATGTAAAAAAGAATTTTTATTTTAATGTAGTCACATAATTTTATTAATATAGGTACAGAATATGTACCTACCTAATATATGGAATCATGGTCACCCCATCAGTTGTATTATGTGATATTTTTGATCCAATTTATCTTTTAAAGTACTGATACAGCAGAATCGCAAATTATGTGGAACGAATGTACTCCTGCACATACTTCAGGTAGTCGAATTTTGTAAAGAAACATGCCATGTTTAAAAAGATATAGGCAAATATAGAGGGCCGTGCTGAATGAACTAAAATTGGTTTATTTTTCAAATTTAGCAAGTTGTACGAGACACCAATGCGTTACATATGTTACTTGCCAAAAATCAATTATATTTTAATAGTTTTTGGCTAAGGTTGTCTTGTCTTTTTTAGATATTTTCTTATATTCCTTATTTCCAGCACGGCCCCCTATCTACGTCTATATATTATTTGTTTTTACGAATTCACAGTATCTGTTGCGGCACATATAATGTGTTAATAGGGTACATTCGTTGAGTTTAAGAAACTTTTGAATACGCTATTTATTTTTCAAGTTACACGAGGGCCGTGCTGAAAACGTTTGGCTGGCACGGCCCCCTTTTTATGCATATTTCTTCAAAAGTACAGAGGTACATTGAAAAAGAAACCGGTACATATACTCCTAGAGGCGAGTACATTGCATTGGTGCACACCTAATTCGCAAATTCTGGGGGGCCGTGCTGGGCAAACGTACATAAAAATGTGTGGGACACACAAACGCTGTCGAAATTTCAAGTGATTAACCTCTAAGAGCGGTTACGCATTGCACCCGATCCGAATGCGTGAATATACGGATCTAGTCTAAAAAACTACGACCGAATTCGCATATTGCTTACGCACTAATCCGATCTCTGATCCGAATCCAAGCTATTCAGGGGCCATATTTGTATATATGTCCGATTTAAATCTGAGGTAATGCGTAAATGCTACATCGAACCGTCAATATTTCTTCCGAATTGGAGACTCACGGACGACGGAGGGAAATCGAATGACGGAAATCGGATCTAGTGCGTAAAATACCATACAGCTAGTTCTATCAACTACTTTGGAACGTACCTATTTCCATGGATTCGGATCTGATGCAGTGCGTAACGTATCGACAATCGCTATCGCTCATAGAAATGTTGGCCCATTATATATACCGTCTTTTAATGATCACTCGCGCTCACAACATGTTTGCTATTCATACACATTAGTGACACTTTGCCTAGAGCCTCTGGTGGCTAAATATTGGTCAGACAAGATTTGAATCAAATTGACACGAAAAGAAAAATAATATCCACCATCGAATGCTGCTTGGTCTAGCCTTTGAATTCCATAGCAAAAAGGAATATTTTCGAATATTTTCATGCTATACATTTTTCATAATAAAAGTGAGTCAAACCATAGAGGGTACATGTTAAACACACATTTAGGAATTCATTATGTAAATAGGTCAACTGAATATTGTCAGTTAATCTATTGTCGAATATTTTTGCAGGTAGACGTTAGTGTCTACCTACAAAAATATTTGACAATAGTTCCACGTGGAATCTAAAGATATAAATAGAATATCTTTAGATTCCACGTGGGAACGAACTCCATTGAGTCGTTTGAGTTTATGTGGGTATTTGACAAAAATATTGTTATAATCGTGAAGGCGAAGACGCAGCGTTGGAAGGCCTCCCACAAGGTGGACCGATGACCTGGTGAGGGTCGTGGGTAGCAGAATTTTGGATACACGAGCGAGCGAAGCGAGCTCGGAATTTTGGGCACCCCGATTCGGACAGGTTAGGTTAGAAGGGTAGGTATGGCGGTGTCTGAAAGACCCCGCCAGCTCCTTCGTGGTTTTTTTTTTTAAACCTTTGAGCCCCGCTTAGCGGTGCTCCGACTACGCCTTTCGAATCAGCGTCGCAACAACGTCATTCGATATAGCGGTTTTCGACTCAATGTGTTTTCGAACTGGCGTACCACTCGTATTATTTTTCGAAATAGCGTGCGTCGATATAACGGCATTCGAATCTTCATATCACTCCCCTAGGCAACATTTATAAATTTTGGTTTAAACGTACGAACAAACACGAGTTTCGTTCGCATTTATAATATTAGTGCGGATTTAAGTAACGTACGATAAAATAATATAAACTAAGTAAGCAAATAGCTTTAATTAAAATACTGATAACGGAGACCAATAAACGTATTTTCAAAAGGATGAGAAATCATCAAATAACTTAATTTTTGGCCTACCTACTAAATTTCCGTTTTCCAACATCTAGCGAGCCTTACCCATATCGGGCAATGTTCCAACTCTCGTCTGAAACTACACTCTTTCGAACAGGAAACGGCAAAGTTTTCCGCATTACCAATATTATATTTAGGTACTTAGTATGTTGTGCCAACAAAGATCGTAAAAGATAACAAAGGTAGAGTTTATGATTCAGCCGTGATGAGTAAGTTTATGAGTAGTAGTTTCCATTATACTAGTATAATGGAAACTATCTTTATAAAAGTAACAATAAATTAGGTACATACTAGCTAAGGTATTGTCACGACTCACGATAGTATTAGATGACGATGACGATGGCAGAAAATAACGTGAATTCAGTATAGTATACTGAATTCACGTTATTTTCTGCCATTTAATTCCAAGTGTTCCTAATAAATGTTGTGTTATTACTTTTTTGATCATCATCATCATCATATCAGCCGAAAGACGTCCACTGCTGGACATAGGCCTCCCCCAAGTGTCGCCACAACAACCGGTCCTGTGCGTCTCGCATCCATCGGTTACCCGCGACCCTCACCAGGTCATCGGTCCACCTTGTGGGAGACCTTCCAACGCTGCGTCTTCCGGTACGCGGTCGTCACTCCAAAACTTTTCGGCCCCATCGACCATCTGTTCTGCGTGCAATGTGCCCTGCCCACTGCCACTTCAATTTGGCACTTGGCACTTTTTTGATATTTTCACTTTTATTAAACAACCATATTAATGGTTTCTTACAAAGCACCCATTTCAAAAAAATAAAAAAATAATTTAAAAAAATTAAGTTCTTCATTGCTGCAAACGTTTTTAAATGACGTGAAAATTTCAATCTGTTTCGTTTTTCACCCCTGCATTTCTATCCACCTCGTTTTACCCGGTATGTACTATCTGAATAAAAAAAAAAAACACTGTTAGAAAGCTATATTAACGCTAACGCTGAGTACCATAGGCTTCTTTTTACGCACAAAGGTTTGGCTCCTATGCGATAGAGCACGGAAGGAAACCCAGCAGAAAAAACTAGCGTTTTATAAAGGCTTGCTTATTACTACCTCCTAACCATCGATCACTAATAATGAAGTTCTATATAGTGATCAATGTACCTAACACTAAAATCATTATGTAAGCTACTTGATTAACTAAGCAATCACTTACTACCGGCCGCTTTCTATAACATATCTCAATCCCAATCTTGATCCCGATCCTTGTCTGTAACCAATCAAAGGTGAGGATTGTGTGGTGAAGGACACAAACTCGGCCGTTGATTGGTTACAGACAAGGATCGGGATCAAGATTGGGATTGAGATATATTATAGAAAGCGGCCGTACATGAAAACTGAAAATTCAAAAATACAACAAACAGAAAAGTACAAGTGCAATACCTTACTTAACCCACTCGCGAGCATTGACGAAATGTTTGACAAGCCACTTTTTCAAATATCTCGCTAAAATAATTAAGCAGATTCATCATCATATCAGCCGAAAGACGTCCACTGCTGGACTTAGGCCTCCCCCAAGTGTCGCCACAACAACCGGTCCTGTGCGTCTCGCATCCATCGGCTACCCGCGACCCTCAATAGGTCATCGGTCCACCTTGTAGAAGGCCTTCCAACGCTCCGTCTTCCGGTACGCGGTCGCCACTCCAGAACTTTTCGGCCCCATCGACCATCTGTTCTGCGTGCAATGTGCCCTGCCCACTGCCACTTCAATTTGGCACTTTTTTGATATTTTCACTTTTATTAAACATCCATATTAATGGTTTCTTACAAAGCACCCATTTAAAAAAAATAAAAAAATAATTTAAAAAAATTAAGTTCTTCATTGCTGCAAACGTTTTTAAATGACGTGAAAATTTCAATCTGTTTCGTTTTTCACCCCTGCATTTCTATCCACCTCGTTTTACCCGGTATGTACTATCTGAATTTAAAAAAAAAATCACTGTTAGAAAGCTATATTAACGCTAACGCTGAGTACCATAGGCTTCTTTTTACGCACAAAGCTTTGGCTCCTATGCGATAGAGCACGGAAGGAAACCCAGCAGAAAAAGCTAGCGTTTTATAAAGGCTTGCTTATTACTACCTCCTAACCATCGATCACTAATAAAGAAGTTCTATATAGTGATCAATGTACCTAACATTAAAATCATTATGTAAGCTACTTGATTAACTAAGCAATCACTTACTACCGGCCGCTTTCTATAACATATCTCAATCCCAATCTTGATCCCGATCCTTGTCTGTAACCAATCAAAGGTGAGGATTGTGTGGTGAAGGACACAAACTCGGCCTTTGATTGGTTACAGACAAGGATCGGGATCAAGATTGGGATTGAGATATGTTATAGAAAGCGGCCGTACATGAAAACTGAAAATTCAAAAATACACCAAACAGAAAAGCACAAGTGTTGCCAATACCTTACTTAACCCACTCGCGAGCATTGACGAAATGTTTTACAAGCCACTTTTTCAAAAATGTCGCTAAAATAATTAAGCAGATTCATCATCATATCAGCCGAAAGACGTCCACTGCTGGCCATAGGCCTCCCCCAAGTGTCGCCACAACAACCGGTCCTGTGCGTCTCGCATTCATCGGTTACCCGCGACCCTCACCAGGTCATCGGTCCACCTTGTGGGAGGCCTTCCAACGCTGCGTCTTCCGGTACGCGGTCGCCACTCCAGAACTTTTCGGCCACATCGACCATCTGTTCTGCGAGCAATGTGCCCTGGCCACTGACACTTCAGTTTAGCAATCCTTCGGGCTAAAGTAGATTGGTATTAGGTAATTTATTTCATGCAGCTTTAAAACTCTCAGGGAACAACCAACAACAATTTTACTTGCAATCTATCGAATGACGAAGCATATTGCCGTGTCTCATTTTGGGGTATTTAAGGGGTTGAATAGTGATCTTTAACAATCGAATTTTCGAATAGTCAAAACTGAAATCAGCCGCATAATTAGTACTGCCTTCGAAAGGGTTAACCACACACGTCAGATCACATTACACTAGCCGCAACACTGGTGCATTGCAGGCGAAATCGGGAGCAACTCCGCAAGTTTGCAAGAAAGCAAACACAATAAAATAAACGCACACAGGCCTTGAACCTACGACCGCTAGACTGTTTACCTCACTGACTCATAAGAGCCTCCTACGCCGTCGCTAAGATTTTAATATAAAACATATAGGCATGAATAATCAGATTCTTGATATACTAGTTGAGTAGTCGTCACTCATTGACTAGATTTTTTAAATTGAACGTAATAAAGCTGACAGAATAAGAAACGTTAGACTAAAAAAGCCTGCCAAGCTAAGGCTGCGTTTCCACCAGAGATGTGCGAGGATGCGTAGCGAGCAATGTGTTTGTTAGGGATCAATATAAGCTTCATGTACCAAAGCCTCAGGTAAATGAAGCGATTCTATTGGTTTTTAACAAACACATTCCTCGCTACGTATCCTCACACATCTCTGGTGGAAACGCAGCCTAAAACTGGATGGGAAAAGTCAGCCTCATGCTCAGTGACCGCTGGGCAATAGTCACCACAAAGTGAGTGCCTGAGGATTGACGGTGGAACGAGGATCAGAAGGCTAAAAATTTAAAGGAAATTAGGGGTGTTTTTGGCACATTTAGACAAAATAGAATTCGAACGTTCGTAAAAAATTGCGTCTGCCTAAAAGACCAATATTAGAAAAAAGTTGGAAAAAGCTAACGAGCTTTTCCATCTACCCTCAGTTTTAGAGACATATTTTAACATCAAGGCATACAATTATAAACAGCAGTATTTAAGTGGCTTCAATAAATAAAGTAAAGCAAATGTACTTTCAAAATATTTGCCGACGTGAGTCATGTCTGTTTGTCTATTTAAAAACTAATGGCAAAGTTATTGCCTCTAAATTACTCGAAATAAATAAAGAAACAAAAATTAGCTATTTAAACAATAATTTAAAATGGACTATTTAAATCCCTCTTGTTTTGCTTTCTCTTGGATAAAACCCAGATTTCATGCAAGAATCTTTCTTCCAAATGTTTTTATACGCTCTTGGGAAATCTTCTAGGCTGAAATTTTCCGAACTACGTAGAAAATACAAGGTTACATCATCATTAATCAACTTACTTCATGACAGCTCTAGTACATTATTATGTACTAGCTTTTGCCCTCGGCCCCGCCTGCGTGGGTGTAGGTTATCGCGTAAAAAAAGCCTATGTCCTTCTCCATATCCCAGGCTATATATCTGCCAAATTTCATGACGATCCGTTCAGACGTTTTAGCGTGAAAGCGTAACATACAAACTCATATTCACATTTATAATTAGTAAGGTTAGTTAAGATATTCATACCTACTTTCATTGGTTAAGATAGCTGACCTCTCCTTTGTATCAGTCCATCCAAAGGTTGTATGAGACCGCCCTGTGCGATAAGACCCCCCCTATTGTACTCATGCATTTTATAAATATTCGTCCCGCCTTGATTATGTGGGGTAAAAAGGTAACGCTATTTCCACAATATATGTTTTATGGTATGCGTCATGCTTGATTTAACATCTTTGACAGTCATTCCTCCAATTTCCATACATTTTTGACAGATTGCGACTGAGATGCAAATGTCAACTTTGCTTAAAATAGTTGGAAAAAACCTTGGCAGATATTTTGTTATGCTTCATTGAATATTTTAATAAACTCTATTCTTTTTTTTCCTAATTTTTATTACTTTGTAATTGAAAAAAAAAATAGGGTAGATGACAAAAAAATATTATTAGTCTGTCAGGTAGATTTCCAAAAAGAAACACGTATTTTTTCTTTTTTCACTTAAGAGCGTTTACGCGGTACGGCTTTTCATACAAACTTTCAAGTCCTTATTCTTCAAAACGAATGAACCGATTTTAACTAAACTTGGTATGCATACGCTAGATATGCAGGTCTAAATAGTTATCAGAAAACATTTTTAAAAATGATTTCAGAGGGAGAGAGAGAGCGATTTTAAGTTTTCTATAGAAAGTGAAAAATCACTATATCCTTCCCCCTGAACTCTTTTTTGAAAATGTTTTCTGATAACTATTTAGACCTAGATATCTAGCGTACGCATACCAAGTTTTACTAAAATCGGTTAATTAATTTCGGAAAATAAGGATTTGAAAGTTTGTATGAAAAGCCGTACCGCGTAAACACTCTTAACCAAAAAATTAAAACGATGCAGTGCGTTGAAAACTCGTATGACGTCACATGTAAGTACACGTTGTACTTCACGCGACGTCACAAGCCCCCACTACTGATCTTTGATGCGTTATAACTGATTCTGAAACATTTCTCCGACATTCGTTTCGCCGTTGATCGGTTCACCGACAGAACGATTTACTTTTCATTTTTTCTCCGACAGAACTTTTCAGTGACGAACGTTTCGCCGACACAACGATTCACTTTTCGTTTTTTCTCCGACAGAACTTTTCAATGACGAACGTTTCGCCGACAGAACGATTCACTTTTGAGAATTTCATCGACAAAACTTTTCACCGACGAGCGATTCGCCGACACAACTGTTCATCTGCCCCTGGGGTATAAAACATAAGTATTCGACATGTAGACCTGTTTCCGTTTGTTGTTTACACCTGAATCAAGTTGTGAAGACGAAACTTAAAGTTTTATGCAAAACTTGAACAAAACTAACCAAAAAATGACAAAAACGTATTTGATTCAACGTCAAATACATGTATAATATACCAAAAAAACACCAAAAAAAAAACTTTGAAATGCTACCAGTTTCGTATTTTCCTAATTGTATTATCTGTTTGGAGAATGGATTACTCCGCGGTACTCTTGTCATGAGAAATGCCTATTTCATACAGTTTGAATTGATATAAGCACCTATACCTAAAACTTAAACCAAGCTTTTCCAAACGTAACTAAAAAGCTTGTACTAGCTACCAAAATTCCGTTCGGCATTTAAGAAATGACGAGGCAACAAACGAACTCACTTTCTTATAAGTAATATTAGTTAGGATTCAATAAGAATAATTAATTATAAGAAATAGTGTTACACCTACTTTACTTAAAACTTACACTAAACGGAAACAGGTCTACATGTCGAATACCTATGTTTTATACCCCTGGGGCAGATGAACAGTTGTGTCGGCGAATCACTCGCCGGTGAAAGGTTCTGTCGATGAAATTCTCAAAAGTGAATCGTTCTGTCGGCGAAACGTTTGTCATTGAAAAGTTCTGTCGGAGAAAAAATGAAAAGTGAATCGTTGTGTCGGCGAAACGTTCGTCATTGAAAAGTTCTGTCGGAGAAAAAATGAAAAGTGAATCGTGCTGTCGGTGAACCGATCAACGGCGAAACGAATGTCGGAGAAATGTTTCAGAATCGTTATAACTTCGTATTTTTTATTGATTTGATAAAGCAAAAAATACGTGTCCATTATTTTTCGATTATCTAACTGACGGACTAAATATAATTATATATTTTTAACCAGGAATCATCCCTATTCAACACAATATATATTTTGTTACTAAAAACTAAAACATAATAGCATTAACATTAGGTTACACAATATCAGAAGCTCAAAATGAAACCTCTAAAGTTATTCTAATCCGTCGCACTATTGATTTTAACATCAGATAGTCTGCTTGCTTTGTGACTGGGTCAACGAAGCTTGTTCTTTATTGATTGAGGCCAAAAATACTGCTCTAGCACTGAAAAGGCTGGGTTTATGTAAAACTTTGCTTTGAAAACTTGCGAATGTTGTCTGTTGTGTAGAATTGTATCTAGGGGCTTGTGGAACTTTATTCTCATCTATACCAACTTTCAAAACAACCAAGTTATAATTTTACCCAAACCACTTGAGTATTCCCAAAGTAAATTCGGCTAAGACTTACATAAGTTTATCTAGTCATCTTCTTTAAAGTTTTCAGTATCTTCTGAAACTAAGGCACA
The DNA here is from genome assembly GCA_947386135.1 of Melanchra persicariae. Classification (NCBI taxonomy): domain Eukaryota; kingdom Metazoa; phylum Arthropoda; class Insecta; order Lepidoptera; family Noctuidae; genus Melanchra; species Melanchra persicariae. Next base: position 14,121,427 of record OX376645.1, on the reverse strand, counting down.
GTAACCACAAAGATCTACGTGCATTTTAGCAAAGTCACGTTCCATCGTCGAAGTTCTCTGTTGCAAAGCACTTAGCTGTCCAGTTTTCTCGAATTTAAGCTCCAGCGAAAAATTATTCCCGCAGGAAACTCCTGTACATTAGTGGACTACTTTTCAACCGGGTAGAAAATAGGACACAGTATCGAGCCCGGAGGTACGCCAAACTCCCCAACACCTCTGGTGTACCTGGGAACTAAATCACTTAGCAATATTGTCAAAACATTTTCATAGTTAGTATTGTGACTCGATCGTTATGTAAACAGCCAGTCATGTAGAACCACATGTATTTGAATTTCAAACTGCCATACATTCATGTGGCTATTGAATTGTTAAATTTCGTATTCGTCGCGACAGCTCATGTGGTATGTATGATCTAAACTTGTTTTATGTTTGGAATATTTTTCTAGACCTCACTTAGCAGATTTGCGTCACCGGAATAGTAGGTCTCCTCCTTTTTTTTAAGGACACGCTACAAATCGAGTGTGATACGTGACTTAGAAAAGTGTAACACTGAATAACACGTCCCCGTAAGTTTATGAATACGAAACTAACTACCTCGAATAACTTAACGCCGTAGCCATGCGAACTCGAATAACTAAATCTCTAATTCACCTAAGTATTCGAAACACTAATTCTATTGATTTTATAGATCGAGCACCTACGGTATTATAGCTCAGATAGGAAAATTGTGTCATTGGTCTACTAGGAACCACACCTTTTTATCTTAATTTACTTGGGGTAGGCGCAATAAGTCGCCATTTGAGAAGTTATCCCCGTTCTGGCCATATCTTCACACAGACCATACACCCTTGTATGGTCATCCTTACTCTCACATCCAACCGCATTTATGAATAAAATGTAAGCATCTGATTCAATATAAATTCCAATACTTTTTTACAAGAAACATGACTGTTTCGTACTTGCCAATGTCAGCTACGATCGATCTCCATTAGCTCGAAACTAGAGGTTTAATGTAACTTTAACTACTATGCTCGACCTCTACTCAAAGGGTAAGTTCACGTCTGCATCCCCCATTCCTCCTTCCAACAAATATCAAGTATTGAGCTATTCGAAGCTCCAGACGCTTTTGTTCGCAGAGTAGGGTTCCTTTTCAAACTCAGACTCAGCTGTTTTCGCAAAACGTTTGGGTTCAGCTACAAGGTATGTTTTATCTGTGACACTTATCTATTTTGTGCCATTTATTTCAGTAAGAATGGATGATATTATTTTACTTCTAAAATTCCTTCCAGATTCGCGGTGTAAAATCTCGGGTTCGAAAAGCAAATTTTTCACTGCACGTCATCCTAAAAGATTTGCCTGGCTCGTCGTAAAATTCTTCGAAAATTAATTTTTCATGGTGGATAAAGGTGTCATGGACCACATTTTAATCATACTTTTACACAAACTAAATGATAGATGGAAGATAATATGAAACATGATGATATGAAGCTAGAAAGGATGTAAACACTGGATGACTGCTAATAGAGCTTAATGGAAGAAAAAAACAATTTAGAACTCAATCCAATTGGGTTTAAGTATTGGGATAGTGGTATCAAAACTACCTACATGGAGTCAAGTATCTACTTTAACACAAAATAAAAAAATAAACATGATAATAATGGGTAGGTGGGAAATAAAAATCACTGCTGTTAAGACTAATAAAGGATGAATGAAAAACAGTACTAAACAGAAACCCAAATCACTTAGTATGCTACAGGGCAGAAAGGATAAAGATCTACTTCTACACAAACAAAATCTGTACAACCCTGCAACCCTGCCTCCACATTTCAGCCTCAAAACCAAGACATCTTTTTAAACGCGTTTGCAGGAAATTCTCAGCGTGTGAGTCAATGCTCTAAGTGCGAAACACCTGAACAATGGCAGCTGAGTTTACATATTTATTTAAGAAAGAAGCACGATGATGAATATGGTAAACTTTGTAAGGACATGTAGAAGCATGTTGGGATAGATGTTTGCTTTCTTGATGGGAAGAAATTCTTCAGGATTGCATGCAGGTTGTCTGGGAACAAAGGATTGTTAGTTAGAGGGGTTGTTAATTATTGTTATTATGTTGGGATCGAAGCCGATCCTGATACAGGTGGGACAAGACTAGGTAGATATGGTGGGATTGAAGAAGATTGTAAGCTCTATCTATTCAAACCGACTTTATGATGACACGGTTAGCGCAGTGGTTGAGCGATTGACTGCTGCGCTGCGTGTCGCTTTTTGCGATTTGAAGCCCTTGAAGAATCGCATCGTAAACTATCTGATACATTTTTCGAGAGCTCAGTACATAAAGATCTTATCTATAAAGAAGCAATTCGGACAATACAATTAGTAATCACCGAATAGAACTCTCTAGTGCACCGTGCACCTGATTAACAAAGGGCCGAAGATGACTTGTTAATTTCTTTTACAAGCTCCAATACTTACACTGTATCGACTCAATTACTTACTTATGAGTGGTTTTGCGTCATTGCTATAACAATCAATTTACTTGACCGTATTCACGTGCAATCTTACGATATTAATACGTAACATTACGGTACATGGTGGACATCCCACCCACACGCACTAAACGCAACACTATGGGAACAAATTAATTGTGCGTACAGCTAAGGAGTGGCATTCCCTGCCAGAGTCTGTGTTTCCTGATAGCTACAACCCGGGAGTCTTAAAGTCAAGAGTGAATAGGTTACTTCTAGGCAAGCGTGCTCCATCTTCGGCCACATCATCGCTTACCATCAGGTGAGATAGTGGTCAAGCGCGTGCCTATCAATAATAAAAAAAAATAAAAAATTATAATAAATATATTATAACGCTACCATATAACTACTATAACAAAGAAATAGACTTTGAGTATTAAAAGAAAGCCTTCACAAATGGCGATACTACGACGTCTGCAGTGCGATTCTGTAAACATGTCGAAGTGAACACTTGGGCGGGCTGCACGACGGGAGAGTTGTCAGACCATACAAATAAGATGGAATGACAGATCAATTGTCGTTCACTCCGCCTAGGTGAACACCGTGAGATGTCAACAGAATCGACCGGCTGTTCCGTCCCATCCATCTATCACAAATTATTATTAGTAATCGATGCCCGTCAGCCTTCAAATCAGGAGCGAAAACTCACAGATGTCATCTAGGCTCGGTCGCTCCATCATAGACCTCATTCATCGGATACCATCAGGCAAAATCGAGGTCAAGAGCGGACACATCATGAATAAAAAACCGGCCAAGTGCGAGTCGGACTCGCGCACGATGGGTTCCGTACCCTTGAATAATAATTTTATTTTATTTTAAATATTTATTTTTAAAGTGAATATACAACTAAATATTCTGTGAATATTTCAAGCATCTACCACGCTAAAAATCACGTTTGTTGTATGAGAGCCCCCTTAAATATTTATTTCATTCTGTTTTTTAGTATTTGTTGTTAAAGCGGCAACAGAAATACATCACCTGTGAAAATTTCAACTGTCTAACTATCACGGTTCATGAGATACAGCCTGGTGACAGACGGACGGACGGACGGACGGACAGCGAAGTCGTTTGGGTACGGAACCCTAAAAACCGGCCAAGTGCACCTATTGCGGTTCATGAGCTACAGCTCACTGACTGACAGACAGATTTTGTTAAGCAATGATGTCCGCGAAACTCAGTACTCTATTGTACGGTCAACACCAAAAGTCGATTAACAATGTTACTTTTTATATCATTTAAACAGACACTAAAAACACATAATGTACTATGTGTCCGAATTTCAGGCAATAGCTAAGGGTTTATTATATCTTAATTTTATATTCATTGCGTTTTACTTTTAAAATTGTACTTAATAATTAGGATTTAAAAATTATAAATGTTCATCGACTTTTGGTGCTGACTGTACCTGACAAATCATTTAACCATGGCTTGGGATGTTCGTGTATTCTTTTAGATTCTAACAACAAGTGAGTAGCAGGTAGTAGCTAGTCTGTTACAAGTAGAAGTGCTACCATATTGAAATAACAAAACCAATGAGACGGGAACCCCGTTACAGTACAATAAAGACACGCCCTACATAAAAACAATGCCAAAAACTGTTAAGAGGAAAGTACAAACCCATGTTCACGCAAATTGAACAGTCCTATAGTAAGTGTATTCCATCTGCATAGGCCGGTCGGAATGTTCGGAGTTCGTTGTCCTCCGAAATTAGGACCATTAGGGGGCTTCCTCTTTATTCTTGCTTTATTCGGCCGTAAAACCTGAGTATTCGAGACATGACACCTTTGTTTTACGGACTGCATCATTTTTAGGGTTCCGTACCCAAAGGGTAAAAACGGGACCCTATTACTAAGACTCCGCTGTCTGTCCGTCTATCACCAGGCTGTATCTCATGAACCGTGATAGGTAGACAGTTGAAATTTTCACAGATGATGTATTTCTGTTGCCGCTATATAACATCAAATACAAAGAAAGAAAAAGACTTTATTTGCGCCAAGCATGACGCATACCAAAAATAAACAAAATTACAACAGTTATGCAAGTTGGGAAGATATGCGTCACATTCGCGTATAACAAAATCGGCAATTATACAACAAACATGATTTTTTTGCTCGATATTGATAACGGCAACAGGTAGACGCTTGAAATATTCACAGAATATTTAGTTATACATTAACTTTAAAAATATTATATTAAATTAAAATAAAATAAATATTTAAGGGGGACTCCAACAAACGTGATTTTTTTGCCGTTTTTTTAAAGAACGGAACCGTTCGTGCGCGAGCCCGAATCGCACTTGGCCGGTTTTATTTATTGTTTTGTCTTTCGGGGTTCAAGTAGTGGGTGGAGTGAACACGGTGAGACGAGTGAGTGTTGTCAAAAAGTATTGAATTTTTCATTCGGTTGTTAGAGTTGTATGCAAATGTACGTTATGAAAGATATGTTTGTACAGCTTGTGAACTGTGCACTGTAGACAATATGCTGTGTTAAACAAAGCTGTTTTGAAAAGATCTGAATAAATCATATGTTCACCATTCGCTTTATTTAAGTGCCACTCTTCAAGGCTTTGATATTTTCATTTGATATTCCAACAAAATCGTAAATTTTATCTTTTGTTAAGGTGTTGCAATACAGTTTTACTGTCAAACTTAGCATTCCATCGCAATTCGCCAAGCCGTTTACAAGCCATAGGTAATAAAATACCCTTGGGGATGTTTACGACTTACACGAAAACATTTAAACAGTTCATACAATCCTATAAAACTCTTCAATTAAGTGTCAAAGAAAATAGAGATAACCCGCGCTGTACCTACATCAAGAGGCTATAATCTATTTATTATAACCAATTTAAATAAGTCTGACCTCAGATGAACTGACCGGATAGCGCCGTATTGATTGATCGGCGATATCTGGCCACTTTATTGATAAAACAACTAATTAGTCGGTCTATAGAAAAACCGTCAAATTTTTTGAAGGTTGGCAAGAGCAATGACTTGGTGAGGGTCGCGGGTAGCCGATGGATGCGAGACGCACAAGACCGGTTGTTGTGGCGACACTTGGGGGAGGCCTATGTCCAGCACTGGACGTCTTTCGGGTGATATGATGATGACCCATTGTCATCAGGCAAATTGATTCTTAGGCATGCGAGCTCCAACTTGTAGTGGTCCAACAGGTAGTGGTCAAATGCAAGTCTTAATATTAAAAAAAAAAAAAAATAAGTAGATTTTGAACGAGCAGATTTTATGACTGGCCACTTGGAATCGAAAGATAACGACTTAAAATAAACATGAACATTACTCACCAAGTGCTTCAAGTAGATTTAAAGCGCTGAATCGTATCAGACGGTGATATCAAGAGCTGGCGTAAGCAATATGGCCGAGCCGCCTCCATAGTACAAATGATGATGTTGGAAGTCTAGATCGATCGATAACTTTCATCGATATCGCTTGCTTAATCGATTCTGCAGATGGATTGGTATGGTTGTGTTCGGTAGGTACAAAACATCAGTCATGGAAATCAAAGATGTTTTATTTGATTCGCTGAATTTTAAGCGGCTTAAGATTTGGATATCTAGTATTCTAGTACGATGTCAAGTTTTAAAGTATCTTTGATGACTATCGGGTTAAGATTTATTTTTGTTTGAATTCTTTATTTGTATTATGCGTGAACGGTAAGTAAAAGAAAAAGTATAAGACTTTTGTGTTATTTTTTCCTTCATCTATATTTTTTTAAGTGGTTCGCTAAAGTTTTATGTTGGGTAGTATTTATAACAATAAACAAGTACCTATACCTACTTAATTGAGAAAAATAATAACCACGAGTTCATTACTTATCCAACCAAGGACGGGAAGGGATAAAACCAAGAGACCTTTTCATGCATAATTTTTAATTGATCACCTTTTCATGGTTCAATCCCTTCGATCAGGCGAAGTTCGATCCACCATACTTACATTATGTACTTGAATAATTAAATATTACTGCGCCTTGGAAAATGTGTTTAAAACTAACTTACATTTTTCAATTATTCCCTACGTTAATCATTTCAGTCTGCCGTACATGCTTCAAGCATAATATTATTATTATTCTCTCTCACGGTCGCAGGTCACAAGGGAAATCGGTAGCGTTCTTGGGTTGATTAATTTGCACTACACTGTACTGCATTGCTAAGTGAAACAGACTGTCCTACTGCAATGTTCTACGTTACAGTGTAATGTAAATAATTTGACCCAATTTTGGTTTCGTGTCTTTTCGCACTTTGTCTACTGGGGTTAACGTAGTTTAGAACTGTTTTTGAGGGGTGTGTAAAATATTGCTTTTACTGAGTTTGTGATTTGATCGTAGGTACATTGTTTCATTCTTTTTTACTCCGGACTCTTTTATCCTGCACGTCTTTTACATCGTTCTCACGTATATGTATAATTTCAAAGTGAATGATGTAACCATAATTTTGTAACAAAATATTATTTTTAAAAGAGTGTCCGTGGAGTTTCTTGCACGTTCTTCTCCATAGAGATCTACGCTTTGGAACGTGCAAATAGGTTCATCTTTTGGACCGACCGACCTTGACAATTCAAAAGTGCCTGTAAATGGTCTAATTGAAATAAATGCTTTGACTTTGACTTTGACAAAGTAGGTAATCCCAGTAAAGAAATACCTACCTAAATGTAAATATCTCTCATATATTATGGTGTTTTTATATAATTAATCGGTAACGCCGATTGAATGGAACGGTCACATAGGTGAACTACTACGTTCTAGATTAGGACCTGAAATACCTAATTTTTAAGCCGTTAGAACGTCCCCTTGACATAATTTCTGACATCCACACAGGCAAAACCGGTGGCTGAAACTAGTGTCCTATTCGATTACATGGAAGAATGTTTTCCATTCTCGGGAAGAGACTGAACAAAACAAGACCTAGACAAACAGAGTTTAGCAATTCGCAAATAAGTAAAATCATTTTCAGTTTGCTCAAAAGGCGACCTTAATCAACATACACGCTCCAAAAACTTGTTAATTGCTAGGCCAATTTGAATATTCACAAGTTGGCATCGGCACATAAATTGATAGACAAATATTGACATTACGCAATGGCTTGTAAAATTAACCATTACACAATCTTGGATCAAAGGCTTTTTGTCCTTCATACGAGATAGAAGTACAAAGTTTGAATTGTACAAAAACACAAAAAAAAACATAAAAAAATTCAATCGAATTGAGAACCTCCTCCTTTTTTTGAAGTCGGTTAAAAAAACAGTTTTGATCATCATTTGGATTAAATTGTCATCAAGTCACTCACGTGCGGAACCATTAGTGAATCAATCACTAAAAGTTGGACAACCATTTATTTACGTCGACTATTTTTTGTAAAACAACCAATATTATTAATTTACTAGCGTTTTCCCGCGGCTTCGGTCTCGTGGCGATCCAAAATTAGCGTTTGACAGCCGCCTTGTCAAGTTACTAAAATCGCAAGCACCAAAGTTGGGTGCCGACCGAATTTGCCGTGCGACAAGCCGCATGCGGTGGGAGACTAAAATCGACCGATCAGCTGCAGGCGATCGCTCGCCGCATGAGGTGTGTTTTGAGCTGTGTATGAGTCGCATGAGATTTTTTGACGACCTGTAAATGGCGATTTGATTTTTAAAAGCGATGCGACTGCTGACTTGCCGCCCGCCGCACGTCTAAAATCGCCCCGTGATCTCCCTTATGACAGTATTCTGGTAATCGTCACGACTTTAGCATCGGCCTTACCAACAATCTAGTTTAAAAAAACATAAATTTAGCTCAGCATACTACCTATTTGTGCAAAACAACCAGTTTTGTTAATGAGTTTCCTAAATTGCGACACTTGCGCGACCGGTCTCAAACCTGTATGTGCGCTATTATTTAAATTAAACGACTTTCTCACGTTCGCTGTGGCAGAAATTAATTGTCGTGTGTATTATTTAATTTTCTGATGAACTCGATAGATAATTTCGAGCGAAATTATCGACGGATTTTGATTAGTTGCACGACAGGTAAAAACTTGTTGGTAGTTGCATGATTGATCCTTTTTTCAGGTATTATATATATTGTGATCCAAAAAGTTGATTGCGCCACATTTACGTAAACATTTAAAGAATTGCACCACGTATGATAAAACAGTTAATGAGTAGGTATTTTACATTTATTATTTAAATCCCGAATACACTTTGTCAATGGAATTACCTTTATGGAAAAATAAGTAGGTACAGTCGAGTGAAACAACTGTAGGTACAGCTTATGTGGTCGACTTCGTGGTTGTTATTACATTTAATTTTGTTTAGTAATTAATTTTATTGTGGTATGTTAAGGACAAAGAAATACGTAGGTACCTACATTTGAGGTAATTTTTGATGTGACTTTACAAGAAAAATGTTTAATGTAGTTTAGAATTAAAATGTCAGCCTTCAAAAGTGGTAATATTTCTAGAAGAGGCTCTCTTAAAATTACTCACGCTCGATAGGAAACCACCATGTTTCAGAAGTTAATATCGACCATAAATTCGCAACATGCAATGGACACGATGTATTTAAATTACCTATGACGTTATATTATATTTGTTTTCTAAAAGACTTGGCTTCTACAGTGTTTGTGTTCCACGCGCGCATCAAAGAGATGTCTGCATAGTAGACGGGACCCGTCAGGGCCAGAGCCTGCCAGGGTTGCGGATTATGTGTTCGAAAGAGTCACCGCGGCCCTGGAACGCAAAGGGCACTAGGAGGAACACGGATGGGTTTTAGTCAGTAAGAGTCTTATCTCCCTTCCGCTGCACCCAGACCGGAAGGAGTCATTGATGATTTCTCATCCTAAAAAAAAAAGTCTTTTTAACCCAAATCTTCGTAGAAAATGCCTTGTTGCATTAATGCCGCCTATGTACCACTACTGCACAGAAGTTTAAATAAATAAACATGGTTCTGCTGACCTTATTTCGTCTTCCCCCTAGCGTATGATTTACACAGTTGAATACATCAGCCCAGTTTCCAATACAAACACAGAGATACAATTTTATTTCAGACAGAAAGAACGAAAAAGTATTCATTTCAGCTGTAGAGTAACGTAGTGGAGTTTTACGTAGCTCAGATTCATTCAGCTCGATTTTTAATTGGCAACCTCTATCCGTAGCGAAAATTGGCTAGAATTGGATTTGGCTACATTCATTTCTACCATGTTCCTTCCATATTGGTGTTTTTTTTTACTTTACTTGTTTTCCCGTGTTCCACGGAAACGAGCATTTTCAGGATAAAAAGTGGTGTATGACTCAGTGGTAGGCTTCAATCAGTGAAAGAATTCTCGGTCAATGGGTATCCTTAGGAATTCTCGTAATCGGATCAGTCAGAGATTCCCAATCCATCGGCCTAGGCTTTTCCCAACTATGTTGAAGTTGACTTCCAGTCTAACTGGATGCAGTTGAATACCAGTGTAGTACGAGGGCGACTGCCTATTTGACCTCCACAACCCAGTAACTGGGTAACACGGTACCCTTATGCAAGACTAATGTCAGATTTTCTGGCTTCTGACTATCCGTTTCGACTCTTAAAGGTCTACAAATAACAGCCGGGACCAACGGCTTTACGTGCTTTCCGAGACACGGAGGAGTCTCAGTATGTTAAGACGGTCACCCATCCAAGGACCAACCTCGGCGAGCGTTGCTTAACCTTGAAGATCGACTAATGCAGCTGTTATTACTTACAATTAGCCACTTCCGAGATAACGTCAACAAACAATTAATGTTACCTCTATAGATAGTTTAGATTGCGGTAGGGATTTCCCACCGTCCTGCGCCCTTATAAGGGGGAGATAAGTGAAACACTTACCACTAATAAGCCATTTATCTTATAGGTCTCGTAATCTGTTAATCGTTGACACTTTTAATCGACTAACTTCAATGGCAATCGATATCTATTACACAGTACACAAGATAATTCTAATGGACCTGATAGGTACTACCAACATTACAACAGACATAATAACGCTGAGAATTCTTCAAATGAAAATGAAGTATCGATTTGATAAATCGGAATCGATTTAGCGAATATAATCGAGTCACGATAAAGTCGAACTTTAAGATGAAACTTGACTTACAAAGCCAATATAATTACAAGAAGAGAATATTAACAGTAGCAAAGAAAACGAAAGTATTTCGGCACAGACCGTTACAAAAATAGTAACGGCTACTGTGTAGTGTTGCAAACAAAAAAAAAATCGGAAGAGTTTCATGAAATGAGTAATGGTAGTAATAAAAGTTACTGTAATCCGCTTAAGTAATATCGGATGAAAGTCTCATTTTGTGGTTCCGAAAGCAATATTTTTAAAGCAGTTCGCTGTGTTAGGGAACCGACCTCTCTCTTTCAGTAAATTGAAAATGTTTTTTTTTTTGCGCAATTTATCAAGAAGGATTTTGTTTTTCTACTTTGAAGTAGTGCTGGGTTCTTCTAATGACTGTAAAAAACTTAACAACTTTGAAAAAAAATTTGAAATGATACTGGCTCGACTCACGATTTTAATTTTTTTAGCTATTTACAGATAATTGTGAAAATATTTTTCCTCTTAATAGAACCTCGTCCCAAAGCATCAATACAATAGTAAGATCGAAAGATAGAAATGTTTTCAATGGAGAACGGCTATCTGTATAATTAATTTTATTTAACAATAAAAGAAATGCTTATAAGAAACTAAAAATAAAATGATGCAAATGAGATCTTCAGTGTCAGATAAACAAATACGGCCATTCTTATTGGACCTTGATAGAATCGATTGTCACCTTTCGAATGAAACATCGATTACAATGGTGAAAGCCAGATACGGATTGCTTGATAGAAAAACAAATGTTAGAACACCAAAGAAGTTTAAAATTCAGTTGTTTTTGATTCCAATGACTTAATATCGCTAATCGATTCTAAATATTCGATTTCGCAATCTAATATACAAGCCGGTAACAGTTTAGCACCTTTTTTTTTGGTGTTCGACGAACATAAGAGAAAAGAAGTTAGGTTATGTTTTAAGTTTTTATACCAGTGGTTATTACGTGGTTATTTTGTTTTAAGCTTAGATATAACAATTTTCGATATTTCGTAACAATTTATATATGTCGCAGTAAGATAGATGAAGCCGTAATATAGTTATATCCCTAGGGATATAATTATATACCGTAACATAGTTATACGAAAGCGATTCTTTACTATCTCACTAGGAATATAGTTATAAAACGGTCCAAGTTTAGTGATATACTTATATTACTAGATTAAGTTTAGTGAAATAGCTGTAAGAAGCATTCAGTGCTATGTAATTCTAGATGTCATGATTCCTCTTCTTGTCTGAACAAAAAATAAAAAATAATAGGTCTTTACCTATGAAATTGCCGTTTTGTATGAAAAAATTTAAACGATTTTTTTTCATGTATTTCTTATTTGTATTAATCGAAGTAATCACCCATGCAATCAATGCATCTTTGCCAACGCAGTGGCAGTTTATTGAGGCCCTATTTAAAGAAATCAGCCGGACGGAAGGCAACAAATTCTTCAAAGTCATTTTGTACTGCCTCTCGGGTATTGAATTTTTTTCCCGCCAAAAAACTTGGAAAAAAAACCATGTTTTTAAAATAAAATTAATTTGAAATTAGAATTCTTAGCCAAACAAAAATTATTTTGATTTGAAATGGCCAGTACTGCAGAACGGCAATTTCATAGGTAAAGACCTAATACTTTTAAAGAAACCGAGATCTCAACTTGTTGATAAGAAATAAAGATATCTCAAAACTGTTTGGCTTTAAAAGATTTTGAATGTTTTATTATTAAAAAAATTATCGTTTTAATTATAATTACTTTAATACGTGTTAATGTCACAAAGTATTGTAACTAACTGCAGGATACATAAAGTTGATTTATTAATAAAGATAAAACCAATAAAATTTTGTTTTATTTAATTATATATGGTAGATTTTTATTTCACTAAGCTTAATCAAGTTATATATACCGTCATTGGTAAAATCGCAAATTTGTCAATTGAAGTACATGGTCAAATGAATATTTTTGGAATGATATTTTAACATCACCTATACTAATATAATAATCCTGAAAAGTTTATTTGTTGTATGAACGCGCTAATCTCTGGAACTACCAGTCGGATTTCGAAAATTCCTTTTGTAGTGATAGCAACATTCATGAAGAAGGCTATACGGGAACAGGAATAGCCTATACGGGAACGGGAAAAATCGGGATATGCGCCGTATGCGCGCACGAAGTAAAACGTAAAAAAGTAAAACATTTGCGAAATCTGTATTTTGTCAAATCATTACTTACAAAATAATATGTTTGAGAAATTATATGTTTGTCAAACGGTTATGATTAGTTTTTATCACATTAAAACAAACATTAGTGAACCACAAAAGAAGCAAGTCGGGTTATCTTTCGAATGACAGTTCGTAAAGATATGTAGCATTTTTTTAAAAGAAGCCGCAGAGTGGTTACCTTATCACTATCAGTAAAGCGTGATTTACTTTAATTACTAAGGCTAATATAGTGCTAGCTATAGTGTTTATATTTTTTTCGCCTGGTTTACTTTTAACTGATACATATTAGTTACCTACAGTGGCGGATTAAACCAGCGCGGGACCTGTGTGTAGCAAATATTACTTATGGCCCCCCTATACCTAAAGTCTCCGTAAAATATAAAAATCAAATTAAAACTTCTTTGATTCATAGCGGGGTAGTTTGCACGGTTTTTGAGCAACCATTGACAGCAGCAACAGAAAATGATGGTCACTTTTGAGTACCTACTTTTTTAAAATAATGCCACGTATTTTCCAAAAGGCTTTATTATACCGTCAGATGTGAATAAATTCACTATCAGGATTATTATGTATATTGCGAAGGAGAAAGAGAAGATTTGCCATGAAAATCCTTTAAAGTAATAATGTTACATGATTACTTATTTAATAAAGTAATACGTTTGCGAAATTAGATGTTTATCAAATGATTAGTTTTTATCACGTTATTTTTAAAATGATCATTGGCATCGTTTTTTTTGTCAAACATTAGTGAACCACAAAAGAAGCAAGTCGGGTTATCTTTCGACTGACAGTTCGTAAAGATAGCATAGTTTTAAAAGAAGCCGCATAGTGGTTACCTTATCAGTAAAGTGTAAAAAAAAAACAAAAAACACTACTGATAGTCTTAGTATAATTAAAGTAAATCACTTTAATTACACAAAGACTATCAGACTTAGCGTATTTTGTTTTTCGCCTGGTTTAATTTTAACTGATATAATAACCTAAGTAAAAAACCTTAACACAACGAGGTAAATATTTTGTTTGGCTAATGATTTCTAGGTGTGAATGAAAACTTCTTACATTCTGCTATGAATGGATGATATTGATTAGAATAAGTATAGGGAGACATAGGGTGTTGCAAAGGGGTTAGCTTGGTTAAAAAAAATCCCACCTGCCCGACATCAGCAAGTTATGCCAACTGCCACAAAAAACAAACAAAAACTTCTTTGTCTATTGACCTTTACAGTAAGTTTTTGAGAATTTAAATTTAGAACACTCCGCGCAATGCGTCCGGTAACAATAGTCAGGCGATCGCGAGAAAGGGAAAGAAAGACGTAATTTCAATGAGCGGAATGAAACAGCACTAACAAGTATGCGGAAAAGGGAACCTAAGGGTTCAGTTATTATTCTTCTATGGCGAACAAACACCTGCCAGTACATGCTATAAGTAACGGTTAAGTAGGTTCGCCGTTCATTTGATAACGTGTATGTAATATATTTAGCCCCAGTATTAAACTAGGAACGAGCTGACAGGTACACGCCGGATGCATTCGTTTAATTCAGTCGTGGATGATGGTCTACGTGTTCTGTGGTTAAATACAGGGCTCCGGTAATTAGCATTAGCAGCTGTATCGTTGCGAAGATTTAAAGTAGGTACTATTAAATAGGCGATGAAAATAAGTACTGAGGAGTCCGTGCTCATATTGGGACTGAGCTGGGTAGAATACCAGGCAAGGCGCGGTGATGATAGGTATAATAAGGCAGTGACCGACTGTCGTCCGCAGACAGGATGAAGTGTCAGTCGTCCGGTGGCGAGATGGGCAGACGCCATTGTCGTCTTCGCGGGTAGAACCTGGACGAGGCTGGCACGGGAACCGGTTTGGCATTTTTTTTTTTTTTTTTTAGAGGATGGGAAATCATCAAATGACCCCTTAAACCCACCCTTAGTCCTCCTAGTGCCTTTCTTCCCAGGGCCGCGGTAACTCTTTCGAACATATTCCGCAACCCTGGCAGGCTCTGGCCCTGGCGGGCCCCGTCTCCGTTGCTGACTGCTCGTTGCTGACGGCGCGTTAGTCACTGCGCCTTGCCCAGGAGCGTCAGTTCCTGAGAGGCGCAGCGACTAACGTACGTCTGGAGGAGGCGGAATGGGGCCATTACTGGCACTCCATTTCAGCCCCCTCCCGAGCAGTGGCAGCGGCGGCGACGGTGGCGGCGGCTGCGGCGGAAGCGACGGCGGCGGCGGCGGCGGCGGCGGCGGTGGAGGAGGGTTTTCTCCTCATCCCGGCCCTGGCGGGTGGACCGCAGGCTTTGCCCCCAGCCCAGTGATCGGCCGGCTTGCCAGCTGCCGCACATGGGAAGCAGTGCGGCGCGGCGTTGCACGAGCCGGCCCTGTGACCGGGCTGACCACAGCGGAAGCAGTGGTCACTGCGGTCCACCTCTGAGGTGCAGAGTGCTCCGACGTGGTTGCCAACTTGGCAACGGAAGCACCTCAGAGGTCTGGGCTCCAGCAGTTAGAAAACAGAGGCCTATGCTCAGCTTTGGGCGAAGTCGGACTGTGGATGATGCTGAAGTTCACATTGGTGTGTCATTCTGTAAACAGCTACGGAACTTCAAGCGATTTACAGTTCTCGTCAAATAGCTTTGCCCCTCTGAAGTTGTGTCGAGTGGCTGCGTAGTAGTCAAAATTACGAACACACTGCAACTGCGCATGCGTAAGAGACATGGGGGCGGGGCGCGATTTTATGTCTCAGTCAAAGACTACAATAGTATACTGGCTATAGACAGGCAACTCTACCTTATTTTTTAATACTAGGAAGTGGTCGAACTCAGCGCCATCTAGTTTTTAGTTAAGGGAACTAATTTATATAAGTAAATGTATAGGTACGTGTATAGCTGCTGTCTGATCTTTTATGATATTAGGTAGAGAGATGAGTGTATCCGCTATATACTACAAACATACGTACTACATAAAGGAAAAAAAACCACATAATTGAATATTAAACCATTTTATTTAGAAAAACATCACACATTTTACAATAAAATTTTATGTTCACCTTTATCGTCCCTTATGATTAGGGTAGTGCCAATTAGCCTTTTCTTTCATTGAATCGTTAATATTCCAAAAGGTTATTTGGCCAGTGAGAACATTATTGATATCTTTGCACCAGTTGTTTACAACAACAACACACACAACACAACACAACACGAACGTACGAACGAATTGTAACGCGGCTCAGCAACATGGAGAAACGAAAGCTCAACTCAATGCACTAGCGAAACAACAAAAACTCTATTGCAAAAGGAAAATAAATGCGCACGAGTAGTTACACTCTCACGCAGCCATTTGCAATTCAAGTGTGGCCATTCAAAAATAAACTTTTGCACGTTTAAATACCAAAATATAACTTCTTCACTATTAAAGCTCATAATAAAAACCTAATTATGTACTAATTCATATATTCTATTATTTTTATATAAGAAGATCATGAAATTATATTATTTTTCTTGAAAGTAACTCCCAGAAAAAAAAATATATATTTAACCGTAGCAACACCGCAACTTGTTTCCCTTAACTAAAAACTAGATGGCGCTGTTTTCAATAAAAAAATTGAATTTTAATTTTGTTCTAAGTTGCCATAGCATGGTCTCAGTCTTACGTTTACGTTCGATGCATGCTTGCGTCCCGCTTGCTCACGTGTACGTGACTGCACCTGCGCGATTTTTGCAAATGGCTAACTTCAGAGGGGCAAAGTTATTTGACGAAAACTGTAGCAGAATTTTGACAGTTGTCATTGTGATGACATAATATAGGTAATCAATCAATGGTCTGTTCTATTCTTCTAGTGACTAAACAATCTTAGAGGGGATGTTAGAGTACCAAATTCTACTAATTTTCAAGCAACAATCGCATTCACATCTCAATCGCAAACTGTCAAGAATTTATGAAAATGACGGCTTTTTTGACAGTTTGCGACTGACATGCGAATAGAATTAGTCTTCCGTTTCAGAACTTATCAAAATGATGTTGTCTATGGTTTCGTTTGAAAGATGTTGTTCTGCTATTGACTTTTGAATCGGCACGTTATAGGTTTGGAAACGAAAATAGTTTATCCCCTAGTAAGAAGATTAACCAGCCAGCAAGGTCAGCGGCTGACTTCCATGATGCGCCAAAAGTAGGTATTATTTTAATTATGGTCACTCGTAAAGTCATAGATTCTTCTGGGTGCTACACTGCTACGGTTTAACATCACAATTAAGCTGGGTTTACGACACAACCCAGTAATGTGTCGAGTTGTGGCGTCTTCTGACGCAGTTGATTGATTACAAAACTCGTTGTGATGTGACGTAGGCCTGAGTAGATTCGTTTCATTGCTGTATCCCGCGCCACAACACATCACGACCCGGTAATGAAAATCTAGCTTTGTGTTACAAAAACACCACGTTCCTCTTGTAGGTACTAAGTAACGAAAAATGTTTGAAGAAAAATTCTAGCAGGGAATTCTTTCACGCGAAAAGTAGGTACCTTGAAATATAGGAACCTACTCACCAACACCAACACCTAGATAACAATCAAGTAGGTTTTAATCAGTCAAGTGCTTCTAAAAATATCGTTGACTATGTCTATCTATCTATCTATCGGGTATGGTTTCCGCACTTAGTCCTGCTGTGGACCATTGTACGTGAGCCATGTCGGCCGTCATTCCAACCAGCCAACCTGCCTCCAGAAACAGATCAGTCTACTCAGTGTATTCAGGGTGTCTGTGAGTGAATTAGAAAATATAGAAAAAATAGGTGTCCCTAATGTTTGCCTCCGTATTTCAGTAACGCCTGTGCACTCAAGGAGCACATGCGATACCGTTTCCTCCTCCTCCATGCATGCTCTGCATAGAGGACTGTCTGTTATACCTATCGTGTGGAAGTGTTTGTTCAGTGAGCAGTGTCCGGTGATGGTCCCCGCCACCATTCGCAGGCTGCCCCTATCCAGTCGCAGACTATGTTTTTATGGTAGTTATAAGACACAAACAACTAACGAATCACAAAGCCTTGGTAAATGGGTCCTTCAGTTCTTGCTGTGCCGTAAAGGTAGTACCTACGAAGAAGTCTTGAAGTTTCGTCTAGGCTGGAAGGAGAAACACCTAAATACTTACTGACTACCTACAAGGTACCTACTTCGATTTTCTTGACGTGTGTGTTGTCTTATGTCAGGCAGCCGTCTATTTTTGGTGGGAAAATAGGTAGGTGTAATGTAAGTACCTATTACCGATATGCCTTTCAGCCATTAGCTGAAGGCTAGAAGTACCTAGTCCGCTCATGATAGTGCAACTGAGTGTTAAAAATTATAAAGAACAGTGTGAATGTGGGCCCGGTTTTAGAACCAACATAGTACCTACATACCAACATAGTGCTACATCCCGCGCTATTCGGTACCTATCGGTTAGTGTCCCCTTTCTAATTCCGGGTATGACACACCGATGTATGGACGACGTACGTAAATAAATGATAAACTAGATAACTAGCAAAGTGCAAGATAGTCACAATCGAAAAGTACTCACATTTTAAATATGTACCTACCCACGATGACAAAATAACAAAGGAAAACAAAATCATGAGAACTCATGGGAATCTGCAGTTGGCAGCGCCGTTGGCATAATAAAAATAATACCATTACTTTATTACTCTCTGCCATGGGAAAGTCACACGAACGGGGATTCTCCGTGGTAGGTAGATAGCTATATATATAACCGGCATGCGATAACGCTGTTTGTATAATGAAAAATATAAAACAAACACGAAAACAAACTACAATCGGACGAAAGTGAAAACCTAGGTATGCGAGGTCGTACAGAGCCGTGATCACGCGAAAAAAAAAACACTAAGTTGAGCCAGGCGCTCTGAAACGGTGACGCGAAAGTAAGTAAACAGATGAGGTAAAGTACTTTTTATCGAGTTCATAATGCAAACATTAATCTTACATGTCGTAATTATCGCTGTGAACGATAACGTGACCCGATTATACGAAAAAACAATGATTCAAAAGTAATAATTAACATAGTATGAAACATCCTATAAATCTGTTAACTAGGGGGAGGAGACCAACCTGCTATCCTCAGAACTGCACGGTCGGCCGGGTCCAACTGCAGAATGGACAAAGGTTTGTCCTTCGCCCATTCTTTCAAGCTGAAATCGTTCTCAAATTCCATTTTTCTGTCATCCAAAACACAAAGTCTCGCGCGAACTCTCGCACATACTTGAATCGATCACAATTCACAACACTATCGTCGAATTATGCACATTACGAACATGATATACACAATATTACGAGCAAATAACAAGTAAACAAAACGTTACGTTCATTGTAAAATGAAAATCGATAAACGCTAGCAAGGATACGACAGCAAGACAAGTGCGTATCCGACGAAAGAAAGATACACTCGTATAATTCACTATTATGCAACACTTAAACAATAATAACTAAGCAGTTACTAAAACAAATGCAAAATCGATTATAAAGGAACTCCGGTTCACAGGACGGAGTAACAACAAACTGTTTAGAGGTTATCAAAGCCGCTAAAGCATCATACACCGAACCGGCGGGCAGACATGATGCGACTGCCTAGTTCTGTCAACTGCCGCTTCAAGGCGCTGTTATCGCTCAGCTGTTTTCACGCATGCTCACACTACATATTACCCACCTAAATTAAAATGACTCTTCTCATGCACTTCTTTACCATGAGTGTTTTACTCTTTCAGATTTTGTAGCATAGCCATTGTTTATGGTGCCTTTACCGCCATCTATCTATTTGAATCAGAATTGCTGTTTGGAATAGTATATCAACAGATGGCAGGGAATGGAATTCCATTTTCAACCTTTTTCAGTTTTGTTTTTTCAATAAACTAATGTTGCCAGCACGAGTAAAAATATAATCTACTACTTAACGACTTCAACTCGCAAATATAATAGGCTCTACGAAAATGGAGATAAAAGTATGAAAATTTTGTTATTTTTTTTTATTTTAGCTAATCAAAGTACTGGCCCAAATTATCTATAAAATTTTGCCATTTTGATGGCAGTTTGTCTTTACTGTAGAAGTCTGCCGGATGGGAGGCGATGAAGTCAGCGAAAGTTTTGTACTGCCTCTCGGGTGTTGAATTTTCTAAATACATTTTGAAAAAAGTAGAAATCTGTTGGGGCAAGGTCCGGTGAGTATGGTGGGTGACGGGATCTTTCAGCTGTAGTATTTGTAGCTTTGTGATGGTCTGTCGTGAAGTGTGAGCTCGCGCGTTGTGGTGGAGAAGCAATGGGGAAGAGCGATGGACCAGTCTTGGTTGTTGAATTGCGAGCTTCGCCATCATTGTTTGCGATTCTTGGCAATAAACAAATCTGCCGTCACTGTTGTGCCATTCGGTAGTCTGGCACTGGTCCACCAGACAGTAACCATCAGATGATGGTTACTGACCGTATCCACTGAGATGAATGCTTACGTACGGTTTTCGTAAAAGATTCACTTTTCATCGCAGGTAAAAATTCTGTTTAGAATTTCCACGTATCTTTGCCAATTCAGCAGTGCTGTGCATGCGTCGACGCGTAAGTCTCGCTGCTGGTCGCTTAGTTCGTGTGGCATCTTTTATCCAGCTTTTTATCTTTCCGATTTGACGCAAGTGGTTCAATGTTGTTTTGACACTTAGGTACTCAAAGGCCCGCAGCAAGCTCAGCCGTCGATTGAGTTTGATGCGCTTCCACTACCACCTTCAGTTCGTCGTTGTCGACAATGGTTACTGGTCAAATTTTTCAGATTACAAACGATTGAAACAATAATGGACCGTGTTTATGCAAGCAGTGTTAGGCCCGTACACGTCGTTAACGTTTCGTGCTGTTTGCGCAGCGGTATTGCTACGTAGGAACTCATATTCGAAAATATGTAGTACGAATTTTCAGTTTATGGCGCCAAAAACTAAACGCAAAACAAATGACTAAATTTGAAATAACAAAAATAACGTAGCTTTTGAATAAAATTTATTTGGATTACGAATTCCGCGCCAGTCCACACATAATTAAACCTGAAAATGCTAGTTAGAGAATCTCCAATTACATAGGTAAGGTAAAACCTATTATTATGAAAAATTGAGATTATTTTTCTGAAGTTTTCAAGGAGAGTATAAATTACACGATGACTTTACGGCCACGACGACCGCTTGTAGAAATGGCATTGTCAACTTTATCATCCTATTCCTAACCGAGCGTGTCACTGTTTTATCGCAATAGGGAACATGCAAGAACTGTAGGTGGCAGCAAAATAGTGTCATAATCTAGTATATTTTACTTATAAGTTTCGAAATTGCAACGCTAGATATGCCACAGTCTACTTTGTGAACGTTCCCCTAAACGGAGCGTGTACAAACTATAGGTACACACTATATGCACAGAAGCGTCAACTTCAAGTGGTCTTTACGTAAAAGTTTCGAGTTTGCAACACTAGACGGAATAGTCAACGCCATGCACAACACGAATGACGTAGGTATCGATAGAAAAATGGTTTTAATGTTGGGTTTTTTACAGAACCAAGGAAGGGATTCATTCTCAGTTATGTTTTTTCTGCTGTAGACAATGAATCCATGACAAAATTGTAAGTGTGCTAACGCACGCGGTCAAATTTTAGGAGGGGCAAAAATTTAGTTTAATACAGACATGACCCTTCCAACTGCTGCTCCCTGCCAAAAAGCTAAGTCCACATCTATTATGTAGAAACTAAACGTCATTGGCCACATAATGTAAGACACGAAGCAGATATTTTTCATCTGAATAGTACTTTGTTTGGTATCGGAATGTGACACTAACAGAACAGCGTTAGAGTAGCGTGTGGCTGAATTTTCTAAACAATTTTCAAAATAGTGTTTTATAAGTAAAATGTCAATAGGAGTCAGAAGCGGAACATGTATCATGTAAAATATAAACAAAGGGACCTAAAATTTCCGAGCTCGCTTCTCTCGCGTTAATATTCTACATTATCTTAATCCTTCCAAGTTTTTTCCGTTGCTCCACCAACTCCATGAGTATAAACGTATCAGTCCTGCACACTAAGTAATCTGCAGGAAAACTTTTATCTTAGCTCTTGGCTCATACATTGGTTTGAAGGTTTATGATGTTTTAGTTTTCGGTTAAGTTAGTTCCTCAACCTAAACATCCACTTAAGCAGTATTTATTTTTTCATATTTGTTATTCAACTCCTTGTTAGACACAATAGACACTACATGCTGATGCCGATAACTTTTGTCCAAAATAATGCAGAAACTTTTGAAAAATACTAACCCACTATACCTTTTTCTGGTTGGTCACACCCTGGTCACCATGACAACAAATCTGTCAAACTACTGCCGCAGCCGCGATGTTTACGTTTTCAAATCAAACATTTATTTTAGCAATAGCAATAAAGATATATCAGTAATTAAACTGTAAAAATAATCGAATAACGTGTAAACATGTGTTCAAAGTGAATTTCATTGGTTTAATATTCGTCGTTAGATGATGACAAGTAGTAGAGAATGAAAATGTTTGCCAAAACTTTAATGGAAGTTTTATCAATAAATGGGAGAGAGTTGCTTTATTTATGTCCAGAATTTTATTGAGCCGCTCTACTGACCTACTTTAGAGTTTTGTCTTTGTGTCATAGTTATCTTTTCGTACACAAAGGTCTAACGTATAACAGAGGCTGAAGAACCTTTGCTTTGTCATTTTGTATTTACCTACGTTATAAAAATAAATAAAATGGCTAAGATTGAGGATTGTAAACTGGAAAGTTGACGATGGATGAGCGTAATCCGAAGGTACCTACTTTAGTTTAGTTTACTAAAGTCTTAAATTTTTTTCGTGTTGAAACAATATTTGGCTTTATTGGCTTCGCTCTCAAGGGTCCCACCCATCCCACAGGAACCATGCCTTTCCCCAGGACTGCCTAAAACACTCAATAACAGTGTAGCTTCCTCCAAATGAAAGAGTTTTTGTAATCAGTTCATTCATTGATTATACTTACAAATGATACACTAATAACTGTTTTTGTAGGATTACTAAAAAAAAAAACAATTATTAGTCTATTTCTATTGCAGCTATAGATAGCTAAAAGTTATAAAAATTTAGCAAATAAAAAAAATAAACTCATTCCGCCCCTAAGATGACCCACTGACCCATTCTAATAATACATAGTTTTGACTAAAACTAATTCATAATAACTTAAATTAAAAAATACACAAAACTCACAACAAACTAAAATATAGCATCAAAGAATTTGTCCTCAACGCTGTACTACAGCTAACTAAGCAATTATTAAACTCAAAACAAAAAAGTTTTTTATTGATACCAGAATAATCATTCACACATCTCTTTCTGAATGAAGCTGACAACTTATATCTAACTAATTTCCAGCAATCAAACTACGGAAGAGCATCAAAGAAAAACTATTCTCCAGAGAAGCTAACATTCACCGGGCAGTTCACACAGAAACACAAAGTGTTCGATATATCGGCACCGTTGCGGAGAGCGAGCATGCGTCAGGATATATTGGATATTGTTGAGAGGAAGACCGAGTCCAGGATTGAGGGGAACAGAGGATTTGTTGATGATAATCCGATGTATGAAGATCCTAGAGATGTTATTGGTGAGTCAGCCTTGATTTTGCAGTAGAAAATATTTAAGAAACCTGGTAGATCCACCATTAAGTAAGGCCACATACTTATTTCTAATCTGAGAGTTTTATTGTTGTAGTTGAATTAATTGTTACTTATTAAACAAAGAGCAGTTAATCCATCACCCTAACGAACTTGCTTGTCAACTCACCATGGACCGGTATGTGAGACGACTAGAACATCATCATATCCTAGAGCTAGAAGACCAGCAGTAGCTATGGGCAGCAGAGGAGTAGATGCTTCCAATGGGAAGCCCCTCCGCATGACAGCATCGCAGAACAGACTTACTCATAGTCCTAGGGGCTGATTGCAAATAAACGCAGAGAAAAAAAAAAAAAACTTATTTGGGCACTAATTATTAAAAAAAAAAAAGAAACTCATGAATCTGAAATCAATCGGGAGTAGGGTTTACTCGTCATAGGACTACCTTCGGACGGGCCCACTTCATTGACGGACTTAGGGAGTCTATATCATTTTTTTTAACGATGGGAAATCATCAAATGACCCCTTCCGCTCTGGGTGGAGCGGCAGGGAGTGTCAGACTTTTACTGACTTTTACTGAGTAAAACCCACCCATGCTCCTCCTAGTGCCTTTTGCGTTCCGGGGCCCCGGTAACTCTTTCGAACAATATCCGCGTCTCTGGCAGGCACTGGGCCTATCGGGCCCCTACTCCTATGCTGACATCTCTTTGAGGCGCGCGTGGAACACAACGCGCCGTCGAGTAGACCCACTGCTCCTGGGCAAAAGGTTAAAAATATACAACTTCTAACAGAATAAACGCAATATCTCTTAAGGGGTCATTTTTTTTTCGCGATTTCAGTGTTAGTCCCGTAGTAAAAGTTGTTGATAATGATGAGTACAATGACCCCTTTTATTCTGTTACGCATTGTATAAACTACGTTCAATCCATTTTAGAAAAAGCTACAGCAGTCGTATGTTTCATAATTGTTGGCAGATTATACCGCAAAGCAGCTGTAATATTCCGGCAGCGCTTGAAGTCAGCGACAGCCCGCGTGACCCGCGCGCGCACCAGCTTACAATGACTTTTTTTTTTTTTTTTAAGGATGGGAAATCATCAAATGACCCCTTCCGCTCTGGGTGGAGCGGCAGGGAGTGTCAGACTCTTACTGACTAAAACCCATCCATGCTCCTCCTAGTGCCTCTTATGTTCCAGGGCTGCGGTAACTCTTTCTAACAAAATCCGCAACCATACTATGAC
Organism: Melanchra persicariae; assembly: GCA_947386135.1. Lineage (NCBI taxonomy): Eukaryota > Metazoa > Arthropoda > Insecta > Lepidoptera > Noctuidae > Melanchra > Melanchra persicariae. Next base: position 14,096,714 of record OX376645.1, on the reverse strand, counting down.
CCCTTCAGAGGTATTGCGTTTATTCTGTTACACGTTGTATTTCTCCTGTCATATTCCAGGGGAGAAACCCGCAAAGCCACCTAGAAAGCGGACCATCCAAGCCATAGCGGTATCATCTCCCCGGTCTACGAAAGAAGGCAAGTCGTTACTCAAGGAACAAAAGAGGAAGCTCACTAAGAAGTATGAACAGCTTATCACATCATTGATGGATCGGTGTGAGGATAATGTCTTGCAGGTAACGGCTTTTCTGATGTTATAATTAAAAATAATGAATGAGTTACAGGAAGAAAACATTGTTAAATTGACGGCTGAAGAAAACCTGAAATAGTCCAAAGATTTGAAAAACAATTGCAAAGATTTGTTTAATAGCTTAAATATGTATTTTAATTGCGTTTGTGATATAATCAACAACATAAAATTGTTTATATTTGAAATTGAAATACTGTAAATTTGTCGAATCTCTAACGCGTATAGAACAAAGTCTGTCGGACTGTCTGTCTGGCTTCCTTCCTTTAAACCACGCAACGGATTTCGAGACAGTTTTCACCAATAGAAAGAGCGATAAACCAGGAAGATTTGTGTTAATAAATTATAATAATCTCCACTAATAGTATAAATGCGAAAGTAAGTCTATATGTTTGACCGTCTGTCTGTCTTTTCCTGACCGGATCGTCATGGAGAAGGATATAGGCTACTTTTTTACGCGATAACCAACATACACGCGGGCGGAGCCGCGGGCCAATGCTAGTAAATAAAAAATGTATTAATGAGTAGTTTGTACATGGCACAAGACAACTCTGTGTCTTATATACTTAAATGTTATATAAAGAAAAAAACAGTACAACAAATATAAAATAGGTCAAGGACTCCGTTTCATGGCAGGAAACCTGTCTGTATCTTTGGGAAGATAGTTTATAATAATATGTACCCGTGCGAAGCTGGCGTGGGTCCCTAGTAAATAATAAATCAATCCTTCCTGATTTTTCCGTTTCGTTTTTAGGGTTCCGCATCCAAACAAAGGGTAAAAATGGGACCCTATTACTAAGACTCCACTCTCCGTCTGTCCGTCTGTCACACACCAGGCTGTATCTCATGAACCGTGATAGCTAGACAGTTTATGTATTTCGGTTACCGCTATAACATTCAATCTAAAAACAGAATAAAATAAATATTTAAGTGGGGCTCCCATACAACAAACGTGATTTTTTTGCCGTTTTTATAGATAATGATACGGAACCCTTCGTGCGCGAGTCCGACTCGTACTTGGCTGGTTTTTTTTATGTATTAGTATCTAAAGTTTTATATTTATGTATTGTATTTTGTATGGGCCACAGATGCCTAAAATAAAGAAATAATAATAGACTGCTTTATGCGCTTAAATTGGAAGTATTGAGAATATTCTTGGGCCAGATGGTTAGGTAGAAACAAAACAGAAAGGAGTTTCTGTTTCGTTTCTACCCAACCATCTGGCATCATAGGCAAAGGATATTTATAATGCTACCAGCTTCAGCCAGAGGCTTCTCCCGCGTGAGACAGTAAGGAATATAATCCCAGGATACAAAGTGTGTGTTTCCTTAAAGCTATAATCTGGGAGTCTTTAAGTGAAGAGTGAATAGGTTCTAGGCAAGCGTGTTCCATCTTCGACCACATCATCGCTAACCTTCAGGGGGACTAGACAAAAAACTTTTCTGTAGCGTTAACGTCAGACGCTCATGAGTCATTCCCATACATTTTGTCATGAGTCATGACAAAATGTATGGGAATGACATTAGGTGTGGAAAGAAAACGTCATCACCGCTCTCCGGTGAGATAGTGGTCAAACGCGTGCCAATCAATGTTAATAAAATCTACCCTTTTGCAAAGTTTCATTAGTTGTTATGACGTCAAGAAGTAACAAGAGATAGATAGAAGTTCAAACTGACAGAGCTAATTTCGCATTCATATATTTCCCGTTCCCTCATGAATGTGGCTATCATATATTATACAAAAAGAATTTTCCAAAACCGGAACTGGAACTGGTAGTTCCAGAGATAAGCGCGTTCAAACAAACAAACAAACTCTTCAGCTTTATTATATATTAGCATAGCATTGCCAAACTCTCTACACCTGCAATCTGTGGGTCAGCTACACTCAGCGGGCCATCAACGCTCTCCGAATACAATATAATAACGCGTTCAGGGTACTGGTGTGGCTCCCACGCTATAGTAGTGCGTCTGCGATGTTTGCGCACGCGCACACAGACGGGTTTCACACTGTGCTGCGGCGCCGTATTGCGTCGCTGATGTTCCGCACGCGTGGGAGCGCCAACACCATCCTGAACGTGCTCAGCCACAAGCTGGACAGCCCCCTTCTGGGGCACTGGGTTCAAGCACAAGTGCGTGTGCCCGGGGCCCCAGAGGGCGGCAAATACTTAAATTAATTATTTTTTTAAATTTACCTAACATAGTTTTAAAGTCTAACTACTAACAATATTATGGACCAAGTATGTCTGAAATAAAAAGATTTTTATTTTATTGATCTCAAATCCAAAAAAAACCGGTCGTACCGATTCCGTTTGACTGGGAGCCGACCCCAATATAGTTGGGAAAAGGCTAGGCAGATGATGATTGATTTCAAATCCACAGCTATCAGAAAAAGACTCCCAGATTGCCAAATTAAAAGAGAAATTGAAGTCAGTGCTAGAATACAACAAGCTCTTTGCGGAAGAGAACGACCAGCTCAGGAGTCAGCACGACACCCTGGTCAAGTACGCAGAAGAGTGTAAGAAGGTCATCAAAGAAGAGAAGGAGAGGAGTAGAGTCTTGCAGGAGAAGGTCAAGCAGTTCGAGTTGCCTGATAGAGGTGAGGTTTCTTCTGTTGGATTACTTGTTTGGTGTACACAAGGTTTAGCTCATTAGTCATTAGACAAAGCTTACAGCCCTAATCTCTTCAAAGTTAGAGTGAACAGGCTCCTTCTGGGTAAGCTCGCTCCATCGTAGACTTTGTCTCTGTCATATCTGACATTGACTAGAGTCAAGAGCAAACCCATCACCAATAAAAAAAAAAAAAATAATAAGAATTTATATTGGGATTATTTTTATTGATTAACTAGCTGTCCCCCGCGGCTTCGCTCCCGTCAACTGGCTACCTACCTACCTACCCTACACCTACCCTACACCTACCCTACACCTACCCTACACCTACCCTACACCTACCCTACACCTACCCTACACCTACCCTACACCTACCCTACACCTACCCTACACCTACCCTACACCTACCCTACACCTACCCTACACCTACCCTACACCTACCCTACACCTACCCTACACCTACCCTACACCTACCCTAGGGATTCTTAAATTTTCTAATTTTCCGCGCAATTTTTTTTTTTTTTTTTTTTTTTTTTTCATAAGAACCTTCTCCTGACAATAACAAACACAACAAAAAAAGAATTGGCGAAATCGGTTCAGTTATTCTCGAGTTTTGCGCTTACCAACACATTTTGCGATTCATTTTTATATATAAGATTGGCTACTTTCCTGAAAAAATTAGATTAGTCCGTCACATAGATTTACATTAGTTATGAACTTGTATTTTTAATTTTTTCACGAAAACAAAAAATGAAGAACGATACAGTGCGTTGAAAACTCGCGGGACGTCACATTTTTGTTCACTTTTTACTAAAACTTGCCGTCACCAGCCCCCACTCTTGTACTTTGATTGGTTTTATCTTTATCCATTTTATCGATTTGGAATGGCAACAAACACGTGTCCAATATTCTTTAAGAATCTAACGGACGGTCTACATGGAGTTATTAGTTTTTTATCCATGACAGTACCCAATTATTCACACTTAGTAATAAAAACAGTTCAAAAATGTCTTCTTTTTCTGTGGAGCCATTTTTGACTTACTGACAGATAGATCTACGACGCCATTAAAACTACACGAAAGCAGCCTTCAGCAGGTTTGGGGAGAGATTTCTATTAAGAACAAATCATATAAATTCAGAAGTGTCCACTTTCGTTCCTAACATCCATGAGCAGCCTTTATGCATCCAACGTCCTTTTACGTCTGAAGGAGCTGCTCCCAAATTTTCTTGCCTTTTGTGATAAGGATGGACAGCTTCATGTTTGATTTTAGTTAACACAAAACTGACGTATTCTTTCAGAATCCTTCGATACCTATATAGTTATCGTATAAATAATCACTGTATGATATTCAATGATATTCAATGATATTCAATTATATTCAATGATATTCAATGATATTCAATGATATTCAATGATATTCAATGATATCCAATGATATTCAATGATATTCAATGATATTCAATGATATTCAATGATATTCAATGATATTCAATGATATTCAATTATATTCAATTATATTTAATTATATTTAATGATATTCAATGATATTCAATGATATTCAATGATATTAAATGATATTCAATGATATTCAATGATATTCAATGAAATTTAATGATATTCAATGATATTCAATGATATTCAATGGTATTCAATGATATTCAATTCACTTTCCACAGATCACGAGTCGTCAACAGCGATACCGCTAGTAGAAGTATGCATGAGTTGCAGCAGTCGGCAGATCATAGTGAACCAGGCGCGGGAACACAACTCCAGGCTACAGAAGGACATGCAGGCGCTTAAAGATGTTCTTTATAGGTAAGAAATTCTCTTCCTCACTTTATCCCATTATGTATGGTCAGGTCTCCTCACTTTCCTGCGCCTAGTCGAACTATCTTGGGTGGTTGTTTCCTGCAATTGGGTTTTCTCAAGGTGTCATTCGGGCGGCTTCTCCCTCTCCTGAGGTTCAGTGCGTTTTGGACCACATGGACTTCGCTTCCTCCTCTGACATAGACTTACATTGAAATTCTGAACAGCTGTTGCAAAGACGTTCTTAAATTCGGTCGAAAAAACTGATCCAATAAAAGATCACTCGTGTGTCTGCTTTTATGTCAGCCAAAGTCAATTTGCTTCAAATGACTGAATCTTATCGTGAGGATTGGCGAAAGCGATGTAAATGGACTTTGTGTTAGTGGTAGGTGGAAAGGAAATAAAACTAAAGCACATGGATTTCAGTGGGTAAATTGATGAAAAATCTCAGAACAATCCAGAAACCGTCAACGCGCTCAAGTATGAGGCGGTGTAAACAACGCTGGTATGGGCTGGTTCATTAAATTGTCAATTAGTCAATGGCCGACGCGCGTACTGTTTACATCTAGTTGCAGCTGTCAGTTTTTTAATAATTATGCCGTCGTGTATCGTTCCCACTTGCAAAAATGCTACCGGGCATACGAAGAAATCAGATGGGATCACGTTTCAGCTGTCCGAAGCACATTTCCAATCCATTTTTATTAAAATGTTGATTTCGTTTTTTTTTTATTTATTGTTTGTTTGTTTTTATTTTATTGTTTGATTGATTGTTATTACCTTATTTGATAACGAACATCATGCCTATAAAAACAACAACACGTTCCTGTTGAAAGCGTTACCACAGAATAATGAAATATTTTACCAACCTTTTTAAAAAAAATCAAGAACTCAAAAATGGCATCACCTTTGTAGGTAGGTACCTATTTTTCTGTTTCCTTCTTCTTATTTACTTTTTTTTAAATGTGTGTATAAATTGTAAAATAAATAAATAAATTGCGTGTGTGTGAAAACAATTTTTCGATTCAGGGATCCGTTGCAAAATATTAAGCTTTAAATTGCCAATTATTTAATTTTATAGTCAAGTGTGCCTGTCTGTCAGCTAAATGATTGTTTTAATTTTACCCTAAAAGAGGTAATGTCACGATGCGTTAGTAACACTACGCGGGTGGGTGAGTGAGGCGCGGGAGGGGAGTTCTTTTCGACACTATGTGCTGCGTACAAATGTGATTGAACACTTTTTCTGGTTTGTTCTGTATTCTGAGGATTTTTTTTTCGGACAACCAAACGAAACCTTTTGACAGATAAGTACAAAGAACAAAAATAATCATGTGCCTAGTCTTTTTTCCAAAGAACAAAAAAATTACGGTCAAATAAAAAAAAATATAAAAAGTCACTGCAACCAAGGAGTTTGCAACAATTGGGTTTGGATCACATTCATTTGGACGAATATAATAATATTATACGTTAATAATATTATAAACGGTAGTTTTAAATTGTTAAGTTTTATTATAATCACTTAAACGGAAAATAGTGGCCACTATTATCCGTTTTGTTATTTTCTGCATTTTCATTCTAAAATAAAAGAAATAACCAAACAAACGATGAGGGCGCCACTACGTGGCCGGCGTTTGCACGGCGCCCTCTTAATAAACAAGAGGCAATTTTATTAAACAGCTCTTGCTATTCTCTTCTAGACTGAACGTCCAACTGTCCCGCTATCAAGAGCGACTCCGCAACAACACACAAACGATGGCGCGAGATAAGCCCGAGCCGGTGTTCAAGCCGGGAGACGCTCTGGACTCGCTGCTTACCGCCAGCTTGGGTTATAAAGGTGACACATTTTTATTTTGACATTTTTATCATCATTATTTTCCTAATAAGTTGGCAAGACGTCAATCTTCTGATAGAATATATATCTTTAAAGGTGAAATCCTCCTTAACGGCCGGTCCGATTTTGATGAAATCGTTACCGCCAGTCTGACATAAATTTTGTGAAATAACTGCGATGTACAAATGAAAATATACTTTACTAACTTTTACCCGCGACTTCGTACGCTAATATCCCTTTGTTTCCCGTTCCCGTTGGATTTTCTCGTTCTCGTATAGCCTATAGCCTTCCTCATGTATGTATACACATGTTTAAGCAAATAAATTTCTTATCTTATCTTATCTTATCTTATCATGAATGTGGCTATCATATACAAAAATAATTTTCAAAATCGGTTCAGTAGATCCAGAGATTACCCCCTACAACCTCACAAACTTTACCTCTTCATAATATTAGTATAGATGCATGTGAACAAAGGAAAGTAGACCTTATTTTAATATGAACTTTTAATGTTTTCAGAAACATTAAATACAGAAGACGGTCAGTCTAAAGGTGGTACTGAAGAAACGCCGTACACCGGCAGAACTGTGGACCTTTCCGGACTGCTCAGCGCTCAAGCACTAGGTACTGTGATACAACCTCATAATGGCAGGAAATTATTTTATCTGCTTTTAAAATATCGAGCTTTAGAATAAATAGGATTTTTTTTTGGGGTTATGAAACCAGCTTGTAGCGGCATTAATAAATACCGCAACAAAAATCAACGTAGCAGAATTAACAAATGAGACTCGCAGCGCCATCTATCTCGACAGCTGCGACCTAACTTGACAAAATCCTAAATCGCGATATCAGAGTTTGAAGTTTACCGTGCGATTCGAACAGATACAACAGCCCGAATATCAACTGTCGGGCAGTTGCCCACCGGACACAACAACCGTCTTTTCAACGGAGGTTTGCGGGACTTTACTCTCCGTACCGCTACCTCCAAAAGCTATCGAATAGGACTATCTATAGGAGAAACGGTAATTTAATTATCTCCAATTTATCTACATCTACTCTGTTTGTGAAATCCATAAAATTAGTGCTTTCTATTTGCTCGGTATTATTCTGCGCGAAACTACAAATTATTTATTTATGTACTTGAATCCTTGTTGCCCAGTCCATTGAAATGTGCCCAGGAAAGAATTCATTCTTTCCCTGGCACATTTTTATAAGTAGGTACATAATTTATTATTATTATCATGTAGGTAAATGAATAAAATCAAGTTCCTAATTTCTTAAATAAATATTTTATCAAATCCGCAGCCCCCCTCTTCGACGCCTACCAAGAAAATCTCCAAGAGAAGGACTCACTAATACTGGACTATGAAAAACAATTCGAGGTCATCAACAAGAAGTCCAAACAAATTGTCAGCGAAAACAAAACACTGACGGACAAACTGAAGAGCGTAGAAGAAGAGCTGGTGGGAGTGAGACAGAGTTACAAGAAGCTCGTGGTCGAGAAAGAGACGGCTGATATTGAGAAAGCTACGCTTGTGGAGAGAGCGGAGAGGGCGGAGTCTAAGTTGAAAGAGGTTTATGAGCTGTATGAGGATAAAAGTAAGTTGTGTTTTAGTTTTATCAATCAAAAACATTACCCTCCTTTTGAGGTAGTCGGGTAAAAACATAGACAATAATGGTGGCTTTAGTAATTTGTAAAAATCACAATGCTTGGTTGATTGTTACCTAAGGCTAAGTAAACACCAGATACAGTTCGCGTCAAATAATTTTGCCCCTCTGAAGTTGTGTCGAGTGGCTGCGTAGTAGTCAAAATTACGAACACACTGCAACTGCGCATGCGTAAGAGACATGGGGGCGGGGCGCGATTTTATGTCTCAGTCTTACGTTTACGTTCGATGCATGCTTGCGTCCCGCTTGCTGCCGTCTACGTGACTGCACCAAGCGATCTTTGCAAATGGCTAACTGCAGAGGGGCAAAGTTATTTGACGAGAACTGTAAATGTGTAATAACGGTCATTGACCCACATACATTTATTGACTTTCTTAATATCAAAAACAGAAATAAAGACATAAATCTGTCCTGAATGGATCTTTTACGTTCTCTAGTAATGAAAAACGGTTCATAATTTAGTGTTCGGGTATCTGCAAAGGAATCTATACTAATATTATAAAGAGATTTGTATGTTAGTATGTTTGTAATGAATAAACTCAAAAACTACTGTGCCGATTTCAAAAATTCTTGCACCAATGGGAAGCTACATTATTCGGGAGTAACATAGGCTATATTTTATCCACGTATTCCCACGGGAACGGGAACTACGCGGGTGAAACTGCGGCGTGCTGCTAGTATAAGATATAGCTCGATGTACTTTATTGCAAGTTTATCTGGCGCCTAATATATAAATCTGAATTGTCTAACATACGCGTTGACGCCGTGTTATTGCCAAAATAATCTATGAGTTTTATTTTAACTGACATATCAGAACACAAATCAACCGGAGCAAAGACAATCTTAACAGAGATTTTCATAGACAGCTCAGATCTCAAGTGCGTGCCGCAGATACTTGCCCACCTCGGCCACCTCATCTTACGCTGCATGGCCCTAAATTAACATATTTAACTTACTTATTACTTTTTGGTACCGATGCGCTTAGAAGACGACTGAATATTTTACATATTTGGTGCTATTGCATTGTGTGTAATCAACACGTGTCGAATTAAAAATACACGAAATTTACAACAAACTAAAATATAGCATCAAAAAATTCAACCTCAACGCTGTCAGCTGGTAATGTGCCCAAGAGACTGGCGGCATTGCCACGTTGAATGGCAATGCTTAATCCCTGCCCAAAGAAAAAGCCAGCTCTTGGGTCACGGGAAGTGTCAACTAGCCGTTTCGGAGTTTCTTTGAAAAGGCTGTGAGCACAAGGGCCCCACGGCCCAAGGGTTTCAACCCCAAACGGTTCGAAAATATAGTTACCAATGAGGTTATTATATTTACGCCGCTTGAGGTTTTCCACAGCCGTAGCGGTAGCGTCAGCAGAACACGATGAACTAGGACGATGGGATGGCGCAAGAGTACCGACACAGGTTGCGTCCCACACTAAAGGCCTACCCATCTTCCATGGAAACAACAACACACAACATTGGGTTCTAATACGGCTGGAACGCCGACGGTGACGAGAGGGCGTCGGATTTTTTTTCACCTTTTTTAAATAATATCTAATAATAATAATATCTTGGGACAATCAACACACCATCTGATCCCAAACTAGGCAGAGCCTGTACTATGGCAACCAGACAACTGATAAACATACTTATATATTTCTAAATACATACATATTATAGATAAATTACACACCAAGATACAGAACAAATAATCGTACTCATCGCACAAAGATTTGTCCTGTGTGGGAATCGAACCCACGACCTCCGTCCTAGCAGTCAGGGTCACTAACCACCAGACCAACAGGCCACAAAATATAATAAGGCCATAAAATATTTTTTATCTTTTTTTTTATATTTCCTAAAACCATAATGCTTTTATTCCAGTATCATCAATGATGCGAGATTACGAAACAGTTCACCGCGAGTACTTCACCGTAAAGAACAGTCTAGAAATGGCAGAGAACAAGCTAGCGCAACTAGACGCCATGCGCGCGCGCACTGTGCCCGCTGACATGCACGAACGACGCCTGGAGCATTGCAAGAGGTAGGAGAAAGACACCGAATGTTAACTACATTTTCGGCATCAGGCGCATGTTTCCGTATTTTCATGGCTTCATCTTGGATTCTGATAATGGCCCAGTTTTCGGCATCAGCAACACCGAAAATCATATCCCGTAAAGAGCTTTACAATCCAGCTATCTTTGATTCACAACATGTTTGAACGCCGACGAGACCATTGCAAGAGGTTAATTATGATAAAATACATGATAATTACACCCATGATTAGAAGTTTAAAATAATAAATTCGTCGTCTGTGATCATCTTCCATAATAATAACCACATTTTATTCGCGTGAAGAATAGCTTTCGATCACTAATAAAGAACTTTTATTATTGATCGAAGCTTCGCATCATTGCCATGTGAAAACATGGCATTTAGTTCACCTACTGCGTAGGATTTTGGCTTGGGATATACTATTGTTGCGCGCCACATTTGATGCCGGCTACACAGTGGTATTATTTACCCCTAGCGCCATCTGTATCCAGTAGCAGAACTAGTAGAGTCAGGATCTTGCTTGACTTTTCTATGCTAGATCATTCTAGAGTTCTCGACATCTGGGCGAACTTTCTAGACCTTTCCACCATGGAAGGTTCTGGATTTAACTGACGCCCTATATAAGGCCTGCATAGTACGCGATCGAATCAGTATTGGATTTACGATACGAGCGATAACTCGGAAGGGATCTTCAACTGCGAGTGCGAATTGTTTACTATAGTAGGCGCCAGATAAATAAAGACTAACGGTCATTGACCTTTCTGTAATATCTCTTCGTAGGTACCCCCGGACAGTAAATTATGAATCGTTTTTCATTACTACAACAGTAAGGATCACGATAGATGTCGATTCAGGACAGCTTTATGTCATTCTTTCTGTTTTTGAAATTAAGTGTGTCAATAAATGTAGGTGGGTCAATGACCGTTATTCTTCATTTATCTGGCGCATACTATAGTGTGAAATAGTGTTTTATAATCAGTGTTCAAAAGTTGCAATTAGTTTAATTTATCTAAGGTGTCATTTTTGGTTATTTAATAGGTTATTTTTAATGTCACGAACCCCAAGCTCGTAACACTATGAAAACATTTAAAGCCCACGAAATCTACTCAGGTTATTAGAAGAACTGAAGCACCAGTACGGTATGGAGACGGACCGCAAGGGCGAGCAGGTTACCAAGATGGCGGAACAACTGAAGGTGGTGGAAGAGAAGTGTGCTAAGGTCATGCAGGAGAACCAGGGCATGAAGGAGGAGCTGGAGAAGGCTTTGAAGAATGTCAGGTATGGTGGACAGTAGAATAGCAAAACTATGAATTCAAGTGAAATTCGTGTTCAAAAATTTGCGATTTTGCGATTTTGGTTACTGCGTCAGGGCGATGAGATGAGCCCTGTTATGATTTTACTTCGTATTTTTATAAATTTGCTCGTACCTAGCTGAATAATAAAAGCAGTACGGGTTGAACTTCGAGGTTAAGCTACGCTTGCAGATTAAAAAAAAAAAAAAAAAACGTTGACCCGCACTAGGAATTTTTCCCGTATCGTGGGTGCGTTTACAAACATACAAAGTCACATACACAAACAGCCAGACCCGGAACAACTATCTGTAGGCCATACAAATATTTGTTACGTGCGGGAATCGAACCCGCGACACGCAGCGCCGCAGCCAATCGCTCAACCACTGCGCCAACCGTGTCGTCAGATATCACTCCGTGGATGGGTTGCAGCATGAATGGTCATCCATTACATATCGAGTTGCCTCCGTGCTTCGGAGAGGGTGCAGACTGTCGTTATGAGTAGTCAAGCCAGAAGTTTTGACACCAGTCTTGCGAAGGTATATCGTATTTCCCAGTTACTGGGTAGTGGTAGCTACATCCTGCTAGACTTGAAGCCGACCCCCACATTATTGTGTAAGGAAAGAAAATTGATGAAGATGAATGTTACTTCATGCAAGAGAGACAACACTTGCTTTATACAGCGTGTAACAGAATAAACGCAATAAGTATCTGAAAAGAGTAAATCCAGAAATTGCTAAAAAATAATCAGCTTTTCAGTAGAGTCGAGTTATGCGGACAGAACTGTATGGGGCAGTCGATTTTTTTTACGCGCTTTCAATATTGGTCCCATAGTAAAAGTTGCTCATAATGATGAGTACAATGACCGCTTTTAAGGTATTGCGTTTATTCTGTTACGCATTGTATAAACTACGTTCAATCCATTTTAGAAAAAGCTACAGCAGTCGTATGCTTCATAATTGTTGGCAGATTATACCGCAAAGCAGCTGTAATATTCCGGCAGCGCTTGAAGTCAGCGACAGCCCGCGTGACCCGCGCGCGCACCAGCGCTCGACGAGCTAAGAACAACAACGAGCCGCTGCGGCAAGCGATGACGGCGCTGGATAAGATCAAACATGAGATCAAGGTAACATCATCTGCCTAGCCTTTTCCCAACTATATTGGGGTCGGCTTCCACTCAAACCGGCTTCAGCTGAATACCAGTATTTTACGTGGAGTAGCTGCCTACTTGACCTCCACAACCCATAGACTGGGTAACACAGTACTTCTTGGCAAGACTGGAGTCAGATTTAATGTCTACCATAGTAGTAGTCCACTGCAAAATCCTACCCTTCTCTTTCACTAACATTTCAACTCTCTCTCTCTCTCTCTCTCTCCAGTCAGTAAAATCCCGAGCCTATACCTCCCTAGAAGAGCTGGAACGTCGCATCGTAGAACAAGAGCGTAGGGCTGCGCTCGCGCACGCTGAGTATCGACGCGAGCTCGAGAGGGCATCACTAGCGCTGGAGCACAAGGAGGCCATCATACGCAGCCTTATCGATAAGGTGGCCGATGTTGAAGAAGTGAGGTTGGTAAAGTTCAAGTTGATTTTCTTTACACAATTTTCAAAATTGTGTGAACCCCGTGATAACTCTTTCGAAAAATATAGTCTTAATTCCATCACTATCTGCCCAGCCTTTCCCAATTATATTGGGGTCGGCTCCCAGTCAAACCAGATTCAGCTGAACACAGTATTTTACGTGGATAGACCTCCACAACCCATTAACTGGGTAACACGGTACTCCTGACATACCTAATTCGATACTAAGATTTTATCTTTCGTCCATAGACTCAGTCAAACCAACACGCACCGTCTCCAAGGCATCGTAACAGATTCGTCACCAGAGAGGTCTCCCACTCCTCAAGCAGAGCCTTCACAGAGGAAGGACGCCAAGCCTTCCGTCAAGTTGGTGCCAGGACACGGAGGTTACTTCCAAGAGAGAGAGGGCAAGAAGAAAGGGAAATAGTTCTTTAAAAACATATACGAACAGTTTTACTGGTCATAGATAACGAAAAGTGAAGTGTTGAGCGATTTTGCGTCGTGTGTGGTAAGATTTAACTTCCAAATTGGCCTGCCCTCTACTAATGAGACGGCCCTAGTAAATAATTTACCTTGCAATCAAAGCTATGACTCGCTTAACCCAACACCCATCGTCTGCAAGGCATCGTAACAGACTTCTCACCCCAGAGGTCTGCTACTCTTCAAGCAGAGCCCTCCGTGCAGAGGAAGGACGCCAAACCATCCGTCAAGCTGGTGCCTGGACACGGAGGGTACTTCCAAGAGAGAGAGGGCAAGAGGAAAGGGAAATAGTGGGAATAGTATAGGTTTGCTGATGAGGAAGGTTACCCTTACTCTTATAGCAGGTCAATATACAACATGTAACAGAATAAACACCTCTCAACCCCGAAATCGTGAAAAAAATCAGCAGTTCAGTACATTTTGTCGAGTTATTCGCACAGAAATGTATGTACAGTTCTCGTCAAATAGCTTTGCCCCTCTGAAGTTGTGTCGAGTGGCTGCGTAGTAGTCAAAATTACGAACTCACTGCAACTGCGCATGCGTAAGAGACATGGGGGCGGGGCGCGATTTTATGTCTCAGTCTTACGTTTACGTTCGATGCATGCTTGCGTCCCGCTTGCTCCCGTCTACGTGACTGCACCTGCGCGATTTTTGCAAATGGCTAACTTCAGAGGGGCAAAGTTATTTGACGAAAACTGTAGCAGTAGATTTTTTTTTCCGCGATTTCAATGTTGGTCCCATTGTGAAAGTTGTTCATAATGATGAGTACAATATTTAAAAAAGCCGAAAAAAGAAAAGTTTTTGTTAGGACAGACCTTCAGTCTGAAAGAGGGCAGGAGAAAACGGAAACACTTATCTAAAAGTGGTTTTTGGACGACAGGCATTATACAGTGGGCCTAGCACAAATGTTTTTGATGCATAGTAAAATATTTATTCTTAAATTGAAACTTTATGTACAATAGTGGTACCTACATGGGCGGACTTAACGCAACAAGGCAGTCTCTACCAGTCAACCTGTGGGTTAAAAAGACAGACACACACACACACGCTGACAGACACTGTGGTAGGTGTGCAACAAATCAATAATATTTAAAATAGATTTTTTTAAACATTCGTACTAGGCCCTCTGGTTTGGATTTGGAATAACATATTGTACTACCTGCATATCTCAAATTGTTAAATGCGAAAAGTATACCCTCGTTTCTCGTTTATGTTTACGTCCAATGTCACAGAGAGCATGCTGTTAAATGGACAAATGCCTGAATTTGGAATTTAGGTTCAAAATTGTTTTTACTAACGCCAAAGAGGAAGATTCGTAGAATCATTTTTAGAAACCAAAACTAATTGTATCTTCTAATATAGTAAACTAATAAATGAGTACTGTCCCACTGCTGGGCAACCCCATTCCTTCCAATGCTCACGGTGTTGTGCTTCATCCTTCCAATTCGTAAGGAAGACATACAGGTCATCCCGCCATCTCCTTCGTTGAAAATGATTCTAGTCATAATTAGTCTGAAATTTGAATAAATTTTGCCTTGAAGCACGTTTTAGTGTTAAGTGTAGGAAAAGTCAAAGATTTAAATCATTCGATTGGCTCAAAAGATCGTGTTCTGTTTTGTAGGAAAAAATAAAGTCAGGCGTCAACAAAGCGATCATCGCGCGAATTCGCAATCGACGCGATCATTTTGTTCGACGAAAACGCGAACATCGTGTATTCACGCAATGGTCGCTTTTTATTAGGACGACGACGATATAAAATGATTTAAATCTTTGCGGGACAGTAGAAGAATTGATTTGAAAGCTTGTAAGCCACTGTTATATACAGCGTTAGAAGAATATATTATTGAGTCTTACTTAGGCTAGATAGTAAGTACTTTTTCCCGTCAGTATCTTCCAAGAACAAATAAAAATGTATACCTCGTATTAATAGCGCAAAATTTACTTTCTTCAAATTTTTGTTAGTGTACAGTACAGAGTGAGAGAGACTTATTATTTTGTTACTTAAAAAAACTATAAATTGTACTCCAAATGGATTACTATTATTACTAATAAGAAACGATTGCCAGTTGTCAATAAAACTATTCGGCATCTAAATGAATGCCCAAGTAAAAACGCGCTATTAGAGTATGAACTCTTGACTCAGCGCTGAGAATTGTAAATGAAACGGTACAATATTATTTAGGCATTACTTTAGATCTCATCTAGCGTTAATGAAATCTGACAGTATTATCTCTATCGGCATCTCTTACTCCTCTCTTCTTTACAAGAAAAAAAAACGCCCTGTATTGTGCACTTAAAATAATTTAATATAACGGTCGTGAGACTTATTCACGATTATGATTGTTTATTGTTTTAATCACGTGTACGATACATAAATGAGTTATATGTGATGAATAAAACTTCGATAGTCCAAAGAAACAACTCGGAATTGGAAACATACCACACCGATACTATAAAGGCGCAATTACACTTGCTAGTTCGTTTTCGTTTGATTGCCTTTGGAATTCGGGCATCTAGTGTAATGAACCAGGTCGAGTACGCCCGTCTTTGGAAATCCAGTCCAGCTTCAGTTTCCCGGTTAGTGGTAGTTTAAATGAAGTTTAATTATTGCATTGGGTGCAATAACCCGTATTCGGGTCAAGTGTTTTGAGCACCTGAAGCAGCCGCTTAGCCGTGCAACTTCCATATAACTTTTTCCGTAGTAAATAAAGGAGATGGTTAAATTATCAAGCATGTATAGGAATCATTAACTCGTAATATTTAAATATTCATTCATTAATTATTTAGCGTTTAATAATTTCCTAGAGCTTTCGGTGAACTGTTAAAAATAAAAAAGCATCATAATTGTTTTTTTAACTTTTTGTTTGACATGGCAAGATCAAGGGGAAATAATACAGTACTGCAAGCTAGGGAGGGTTCCCATCGTTCCTAAATTCTGCCGCCTGAGTGCTTTTCTTGCGTGTGTCGCTTAAAACGAGAGTTATTTATATTATTAGACATAGTGTATAGCAGAATTCTTTACCTACCTCAATTACAAAAATCTACAGTGGTTTGGGTCAGTTTATATTAATCCTTATATCTTTTCAAATACGTTCATCATTTAAACCATTTATTTAAATAGTCTGTGAAAACTGTCTTTATTATAATTCATTTCTGTATTTGTACCCCTTTTTAGATATTGACTCAAGTACCACCGTGTGAAATCGGGGCGGGTCGGTAGATAAAAATACAATAATTATCAATATCATCGCAGATACACCCAAACGCCTAGATAAAAGTTCATAGCAATGTCATTTGTTTGAAGTTTTCTATACCTATTGACGTAGGAGTTACACGATTTTATTTTCAGGATTGTAAAGATATTTTTATACGAAATACTATATTCAGCTATTCAGCATTACATATTGCTAGGTACCATGTTTATACATTGCTCGGGCACTCGTCCATACTTCTATTAGCCATCTCCTTTCGCGTCGTTTCAGTGTAAGAAATAAAAAATATTAAATAAAGATTTTATAAAATTGATATTATATTTACTATAGTTGTTATTTCATGTAAGTAATGTAGAAATTATGTTCATAGTCGAATGTTAAATAATATAATTGAGAAATAAAGGTGTCGAAATATTTTTGTGTTTTCCTCAACTAGGTACTCTGGATTATTTTTAAGAACCACAATTACGATACAATTTATTTGTGTGCTGTGAAATAGTAGCTGATGAAACTTAGCAATATAAGTTTCTATCAGTTCTATCCTTCAATCAGGGAATTCTAAGCATTGATTACAGAACTTAAATTGGCTTGGCAGTCAGGTAAAACTTCAATGAATTCACAGCTTATTTTCGTGATATCAGTGACGGGCCAAGACTTAAGTCTTGGCCCGCCACTGCAATGCGTTTTATGTGGGCAAGATTGGCATTTTGCGAGGCTCTCTAGGTCCGACCTAAGAATAGAGTGATTTTTTGAGGGAGTTTTCAGAGGTTGGATTCAATCACACCCCGCCACGAATAGTTTTGATTTTCTTTTGACTTTTCGAAAAATAGTAATTTTTGGCTAATGTCGGAAAATTCAAGAATGAACTAATATAAACAAAGAACCTATGATATAAGAGCGAGTACATAGTGAGCTTGTAAATCATAGTGCCAATCCCGCCGCGGCTAATATTTTGACAATACTTCATCATCATCTTCCTGCCCTTATCCCATGTTACTTGGGATAAGGGCAATACTTACTGAAGTAAAAAATAATTCAAATGGCAAGAGCAAGCAAAGCGAGCTCAAATAAATTTACTAATAGAATCGGATAAGTTGGATTTTTTATGGCCTTAGCTACGATTTTACGAGTTGACAAAAGGCAAAGCTGCGAGGCCCTTCGGACCGCGAGGCGCCTCTGCGTGATGTGCATGGTGCATTTTCCAGCTCTGCCTTTTTTGTAGTGGAAGAAACGAACCGCAGTTAGGTCTTTTTTTCTGGACAGTCCTGTCACACTTCCCAACCACTGCAACTCCTGAAAGCCAGAATCAACAGTGGCGACCAACAGACAAACGCCCAGCCCACGAAGCTCGACGAGTCCCGGAGAAACGGTTCAACTGTCTTGGATCCCGCAAGTAGGAAAAATAATAATATGCAAATAGGTCTGGAAAACCTGACACCAGAATCGAACCCACATGCAGAATGCCACGCAGGGCAATCGCGTTTAGATCAATTAGGCAGCCTTGGAACCCCGCATCGAAATCATTCAGCAAATAACATTTTTGTAAGTATTCATAACCGGCGTGCGTGAACGAAGAAAAAGGTTTTATGTAAGAACCGTCCAAGTTATCTGTAGTTTAGGCCTGACGAGGCATGAGAATTTTAAGGGAAGGTTAACATCATCAAAATACCTACCTTGCCATCAGTCCTAATTCTCAATCACCAGGAAATGTTACCAGCCCAAATAAATTGTTACATCTATCTCCACATTTCGCAAGGTCGCTTCAATTTGGGTCAAGAGGAACCCAAATCTTGGAAAATACACCGCAGCGCACACGTTCATTTGTTTGCAGTGTTATCTGCAAGGTTCCTGATAACGTAACTGAATAATTGATATAGAGCATGATGGGTATTTTTTTCCATAGAAATGTTTGTGCGTAATAAATGGGTTTATTTGTGAATCTATGGATGAATGAGGCCTACTCTTTTTGGGGTCGGTTTCTGGAGGAGCTCGCGGCTAATTATATGCAGTAGCACAATTCGATTCGAAGGAGTCTCGGTATGTGAAGTGGATGGTCGCCCCTCGACAACAGTTGCTTCACCACGATGATCGAAACGATTTGAAAACCATGTCGTATAGGGCCATCGATCGGGTAAAGTGAAAAAAGGGAAGTGAGGCCTTTGCCCTACAGTACTGTGGGACGATCCTTCGGGCTATGTCGGTAACCGTGGTTCTCTTGCGGATATCAAGTACTTGCATGGCGACCGCGTACCGGAAGACGCAGCGTTGGAAGGCCTCTCACAAGGTGGACCGATGACCTGGTGAGGTCGCGGGTAGCCGATGGATGCGAGATGCACAGGACTGGTTGTTTTGGCGAAACTTGGACCCCCAAGTTTCACCCGTTTGTTCTCGCGGCCTCTGTCCAGAAGGGGACACGTCTTTCGGCTGATTATGATGATGATGACAGATCGTGGGACAGTAGAGGCTCTTCCATATGAATACCTATTTTAAATGCAAAAATAACTTTGTTCGTGTGTTTGTCGGCGACGTGAAGATGTACTTCACGTCTGAACGGATTTGGATGAAACTTGGCACGTGGGTAGATCATGTAGGTACTCCTGGATAAGGACATAGGATTTTTATCCCAGGAGTATGCTGCCTTGGGATTATTTTCGACATTATGTTACGCGGGCGATGGCGACGCCGCTGGCAGAAATCTAGTAATCAAATGAACTATCTGGATCATCTAGCCTTGGGTGCTTTGAGAAACTTTACAAGGCCTTTGGCAATCATCAGCGGTTACAGCTGTCTATTGCTGGACCTCATCATCATAATCCACAGCCTAACGTCGGCATAGGGTGCTGCGCATAGGGTTCTCTTTCCTTGTGCGAATCCTCATGTTCCAGTGACACCCTCATAGAGGTTTACCCGCGTTGGCAACAATGTTTATTGCCTGCGTATCTCGCCGTCGGACGAATGACACTCCTTCTTCCAGTCCGTGGCGTGACGCCACTCGTTCACCGCCCTAATCATCGTCGCATGCCATACCTACTCTTACTGACTAAAACCCATCGTGTTACTCCGAATGCCCTTTACTTTCAAGGGCCGTGGTGAACCTTCGAACAAATTTCGCAACCTTAGTTTACGTCTACTCTGATCTAGCTGCTACCAGCCACTCTACTTCGATCGTCTTTTTCCTAAGCGCCAGGCAATCGTCATCATCATTGTTTCATCCGAAAGACATCTACTCCTGGACATAGACTCATCAAGCGGTGGCAATTACATAAGTGATATTAGTAACCATTTCATTAAAGGAGAATTGTGTCTCCTAGTGACAGGGGTAAAACAGGAAAATCGTATTTTAGAGTGACTTAAAGTGGATTTTTCAACTGTAAATATTTAATATATTTTATATGCGGATTCTAGGACACATTGAATGAATAGCTTTTGACCAATCAGCCAAAAAAGTGGGGCAAAATGGGATCGTTGACACATCCAGGAAATTTTACTACCCAATGTAAAATAAAAATAATTTAGGTAGTAAAATATTCTGGATGTGTCAACGATCCCATTTCAAAGTAAAATAAAATGATATTTTACTTCTGTTGCTTTTCTTCTTAGCGTGTCGTTTAATTTATGGAACTTGTAAGTTTTTTTTAACTTATTATTATTATTTAAGCTCGCGTTTAACTACAATCGATGGATGAAAAGCGATGATGTGGTCGACGATGGAACACGCTAGCTTAGATGTAAACTATTCTCTCTAGACTTAAAAACCTCTAGGTAGTAGCTATTTTATGTTTAATGCTATATTTGGCCCAGTTCTACTATCATCCCGCCAAAGTCAAGCAAACAAGGTCGCTGTTTTCTCGAAGCATATCTCATTAATTCATTTTACCTCAATTAAAAACAAAAACATAATTATGTCCTTAATTTAACATTTCTACATGAAGACCTGCATTATTTATATAGCTATAAAATATATTGTTATCAGTAGTGGAACCTTCAGGCGAGGTATTAGCTTGTGTGATCGTGTGTCCTTATCACTGTGTTTTATTTAATTGTCTCATAAACACGACGCTCATACAGATTTATTTTTACTTGGTCGTCATTAAAGAAAACGTTGAAAAAGATTTTTTGTTGAACTAAAAAATGTAGCAGTAATTTTAATTCAAGAAGACTTACATAGATAATAGTTTAGTGTTTATAGTGGTATTAAATATAGTAATTTATTAAATTAAACGATAATTAATACATAATTTAACTGAAACTGTACCAAAGTTGGAGAGGACTCCAGAATCTGAAAGACTTGTATACTATATTCAGCATACTTCAGCAGCAAGTATGAATACGCCAGGTATGTACCTAAAATGTTTGTGTTTTTTTACATTATTTTCATAGATTTTCAAAATTCCCGCCTTTTAAAGGTGACAGTTTCCGCTCATCTGCTTATACTTAACTAGCGACCCGCCCCGGCTTTGCACGGATGAAAATAATATACCTACAAAACTTTTACGTTCTATTAGTGTAGATACACCGTACACCAAAGACTTTTCCATTTCCTTCAAGTTGAAATTGCTAAAAAATGTGTCCTGGAAGCTTGCAAATGTGCAGCCGTTGCCCAAAAAGGGTAACCGTGCCGACCCTGTCAATTACAGACTAATCGCCATAACCTCCATACTATGTAAAGTGATGGAAAGGGTGCTTAACAATAAGCTACTAGCATACCTAGAAGACAATGGGCTCCTCAGTGATCACCAGTATGGCTTCCGTCGTGGTCGGTCAACTGGGGATCTTTTTGTGTATGTTACGCATTGCTGGGGCGACGCCATTGAGAAACACGGCGAAGCCCTCGCTGTATCGCTTGATATCTCAAAGGCCTTTGACAGGGTCTGGCATTCTAGTCTGTTGGGTAAGCTTCCCGCGTACGGCATCCCTGCTGACTTTTGCAACTGGATTTCCGACTTCCTCAGTGAGTGTTCGATATATGGGGTTTTGGAGGTAGCGGAACAGAGAGTAAAGTCCCGCAAACCTCCATTGAAAAGGGAGGATCCTCCGACCAGACGGTTGTTTGTGTCTGGTGGGCAACTGCCCGAGAGTTGATATTCGGGCTTTGCATGTGTTCTAATCGCACGGTAAACTTTGATATCGCGATTTAGGATTTTGTAGTTAGTTCGCAGCTGTCGAGATAGATGGCGCTGCGAGTCTCATTTGTTGTGATGTTGATTCTGCTACGTTGATATTTGTGGCGGCGTGAATGCCACTACAGGGTCATAGATGGCTGCTCATCGGATCATATGGCTATTAATGCCGGTGTTCCTCAGGGGTCTGTTCTCTCTACGATTTCTGCTGCACATCAACGACCTGCTGCAACTAGGTGCAATCGGGTACGCAGATGACAGCACAGTCTCAGAAAGATACCTCTCCGGTGCAGGTGCCAGCAGAGAGGAAACAGCTACTCTCAGAGAGGCTATGGTAGAGGTGATGAATTTGACCTTAAATCTAGTTTCCTAGTGGGGCAACGACAATCCGGTCAAATTCAATGCTCTGAAAACACAGGCGTGTCTTTTCACTGCCAAAAGGGGTCCGTTTCAGTTTTCTCCTACTTTCCGGGGTGCGTCTGTACTTGTTACCGATCGCCTGGAGCTTATGGGCATGGAGCTGACATCTAATCTTAACTTCGGCTCAACCATCGAGTCAAAAGCACAGACTACAGCCAAGAAGCTGAGCATCCTCAATAGAGTTAGGCGATACTTTACATCTGGACAGCTTCTAAGTGTGTACAAAGCACAAGTCCGTTCCTGTATAGAGTATTGCAGCCACTTATGGGGCGGCTGAGCAAAATATCAGCTTGCTACATTGGACTCAGTGGAACGTAGAGCAAAAAGGCTTATAGGCGACGAGACGCTGGTGGCTAAGCTTCACAGCCTGGCTCATGGGCGTAGTGTTGCTTGCCTGTTGGACTTCTACAGACTGTACTTCAGTGAGTGCGCAGGAACTCCACGACCTAATACCACCATCGTCCTTTTACCACCGGAATACCAGACGTACTGCTGGATACCATCCGCACTTGGTCGATATCCCGACTAGTCGTACTCAGCGCTTCTCCTCCACATTTATTATGCGCACAGCCAAAGTGTGGAACTCTCTGCCAGCGTCTGTGTTCCCTTCCACATATAGCCCGTCTGCCTTCAAAGCAAGAGTGAACAGGCATCTTCTGGGTACGCTCGCTCCATCATAGACCTCATCTATCGCTTTCCATCAGGCGTGATCGAGGTCAAGAGCAAGCCCATTACTCAATAAAAAAAATAAAACAACTTTCAAGATAAAGTAGTTTTTGCTGTTCGACGACGATGTCATAAGCAGATTTGGTAGTCTAACGCTGGGTCATGACATGAGACCATACTGTACCAGGGTCTTACTAGAGTTAGAGTAAATGATACTTCATTTAGCCAACCAAAGAATGACCAATATCTGGAAATAGACCTCCTTTCCTTTCTGGAATCTGTGCGTTTCTCATGTTCAGGTGTTTTCCGCGACATGTCTTCATATAAATTTTGACGTTCAAAAAGTGCTGATTTTCAGTCTAGTTTGAACTTAATAAAAAAATTACTTTTGATTTGATTTTTAGATCTCTTTTCATCTCGTCGATCAATACTTTAGGAGGCTCTCATTAAGGGGTTAGATCAAGGTCTTCAGAAATCGTTTTTCTGGACTCGGCTCGTATAGTTGGGAGGTTCCTCTCTCTAGAACCCTGACCACCGGTAGCTGGACCCGGTTCCCGATACCGGTGGGCTACTATTTTTATATTTTTTAAATGTTTTTTTTTTAAAGAATTATTTAACAATGGTATACTTAATACCATTGTTAAAATTCTTAAAAAAAAGTAATTAATAAATAGGTAAGTAAAGAAAATGAATTACGCGGAATTGAACTAGTCCTTCATAAATTAAAATCAAAGAAAAACCTTTGTATATGTCGTAGGATAATTTGATACTTCGAATCTTCGCGGAAATCCTAGGGGTTTTGCGAAAACGCGCATAATTAGACATAGGCGAAAAATTATCAATTAGGGCACCCCAACTCGGACAGGTTAGGTTAGAAGGGGATGGCGGGGTCAAGTGAGCGAGCGTAGCGAGCGAACAGACCCCGCCATCACCTTCGTGGTTATTTTTTTTTTCGCAAAAATCCAGACTTTGTCCAGTAAGATTTGATAATTTTTCGCCTATGTCTAATTATCCGCGTTTTCGCAAAACCCCTAGGATTTCCGCGAAGATTCGAAGTATCAAATTATTCTACGACATATATTATATTTTAGGGCAATAAATAATACTGTATGCTGTAGCTACGGCACTATCAAACTGCGTGCTACGAGAATAGACTCCGCCTTTTTCGTAGACCTCTGCTACGAAAGATTTCGCTACGAATGGCTACGAATACTAATCACGATTCCGGGGCTGCTGCGTTATCTTTTTGCCCTAATATTTATAATATCGTTCATGTAAAATTCGTCGAGTTCATCGAGTCAATGGCCGGAGGAGTGCGTATAGGTGTTATCTATAATTATTTATAACTAGCTGCCGCCCGCGGCTCCGCCTGCGTGAATGTCGAAAAATATCCCAAGGGAACATACTCCTGGGTTAAAAATCCTGTGTGTTATTCCAGACTTAATTTTATCAAGATCCATACAGTAGTTATTGCGTGAAAGAGTAGGTAACAAATCTTCTGGACTGTCGCGAAACCTAATTTAGCTATGACGCCATTGTTTTACTATTGTGTCTGATGCGTTGACAGTTGACAATTTCGAACAAACTTTCGCGTTTAAAATATTATTAAGAATTGAGCAATACAATTTTGAAAAGTTTAAGAATTTCCTAATTATTTTTCGATATTACACCTACGAAAATATCAAACCACGTCAAACATTGCTGTATAATTCACAAGTAGGTATGTTTAGTATAATTCATATTTGTTTAACATTTGTTCTTTTTTCATTTGAACAAATACATAATTTTAATTGTGTGGTAATGATATTAAAAAAAAATTGTTAGGTAGCAATTTTAATAGTAACATGTAACTTGCAACACGTGATTTTAAAAACCACTCTTTTTGTTTAAGTTTGGAACTAGAGTACCAGATGAACCATAGATACCTATGTAGCATATTCGTAAACAAGGCTTCGTAATTTAAAAAACGTATCTATGAGTAATTGGTTTTGCGGACTGGAAAATTACTTTCGGCACTTGTTTTGAGTTACTACGAAAAGAATATTCAGCTATGATAAGAGAGATAAGGGTCTTCGATAATATTAGGTTTAGGTACAGTCTATAGATCGACTGTTTAGATATATTATTTATCATCCTACTTCTGTTGGAATACAGGTTGTTTTGGAATAAAAAACCGGACAAGACCTTGCTTCTTGCCCTTAATTCTGGGACAGCGAAAAGTACCTACAGCAGCCCTACCATGACGTGTTAAAGCGTGAGTCGTTCGAGCGAGAAGGAGGGATGGAGCTATACACGGCCTCAAGTCTGCTATTACAATAGTGTCAGAATGGTCTATCATTGATTTCATAATTGTTGATTTTGACAAGTTTGGTAATCTACTAATATAAAAGCGTCATTATGACTTTCCAATGGTCAACCACTGACACTCCATTGAAAGAAATGTCATAGAATGGTAATCTCGTACATAATGACAAATGAATGACAGACGTATGCGGTACCTAATCTGCTAAAATTTTGACAGTTCCTTCGATCAGTGAGCTACCATTAGAACGTTATTGTGCAGTCATTGCTTTTCAAACACATTCAGCCGTATTCATAAAAACTTTAAAAACATTAATGAGCAAAAATACTGATAAACAGATTCTTTATTCAAAATGTTCTATGGAGAATTTGAATTTAGAATCCCTTAAACAGTATTTTAACAAAGTAATGTTTATAAAGTTTTTTAAAACGTTTTATGAATAAGAGCCATTGAATATTTAGAACCACGATTCTATTACGAGACCATTGACCGACCAATGATCGACCATTATGAATTTAACAGATTAAGAACTTATAGCAAAATGACAATGGAATCGTGTTGGAATGACGAATTTATAAAAATAGCAGACTAGGGGCCCTGGTCTTCATTTATTTGCAATTACCAAAATATATTGCTTATATTGCCGAATTATATTATAAGCTTGATTTTTAAAGCTCATAACTTCGTACTTATTTGATATTTATAAATCGATTTACTGTCACTTAAAACTTTTCTTTCTTTTTTTGTTGTCAAGTAATAATTATCATCATTATTCCCCTGTCCTTATCAAAATTTATATGGGATGATCGTCGTCACGTGTCTTAATCTATCATACTTCTCTATTAGTCGCATTGATACCTATACCTACTTTGTCAGTAATTTGCTTACAAAAGAAACAAAATATATGTTTATATTCGGGGCCACACGATATTCCGGTTTTAAAGCAGTTGATAACGATACGTATGGTGCAGACATTTAAATATCCAATAACTATTGTATTATATTTTGACCTTTATGGCAATTTTTACCGTCTCTACAATGTTTTCGCAGATGGTCACATGTCACGGAAAACGAATTGAATCAATTCGATTCACTTTGCGACGCTTAAATTCCGAAAATTCAATAACATTTTCAAAGAATGGTGAATAATTAAACCAGTAGGTACATTATTTTGTCGAATCCTCAATCATTGACACTACTTAATATAAGTAAGGCGTAGATACCATAAAGATATCTAAAATCCCTGTTCGATCCAGCCCGTCCCTAGCTGTTCTCCCCCAGCGACGCCCTAAGCCGAGGTCCGTACCCTACCCCACAGGGGTGCCCTTAGCGTGTAGTCGCTTAGTTTTTAAGCTTACAAGCTCTGGCTGAAGGCTTTAATATGTATATTAAAGCTGCCACATGCAAGTCCGGATGAGCAGACGACAACCTCCTTTTTTTTTACGAGGGGAAATCCTCATGGATGTCTTCCGCCCTGGGGCGGGCAGAGGGGTCTGTCAGACTCTTACTGACTAAAACCACCCCGGTGTTCCATCTTCCACCTACGCCGACACTCCCTCTTTCACACTCTCATTGATCAGCTGGTCGTGTACACCTAGGCGGAGTGAACGACAAGTGAGCTGTCATTCCATCTTATTTGTATGGTTTGACAACTCACCCGTCGTGCACCCCGCCCAAATGTTCACTTCGACATGTTTACAGAATTGCACTGCTGGTGCTGGACCACTTCGTGTTGTCACAGAGAAGTTAAACCCAATAACACTTTTTGGCCGAGCCGCTGAGCGTGGTTGATATACTTAATGTCACAGCCAACTAGTTTAATCAGTCGTTTAATAGTCTGCCTAGCCATTTCATTAAACGGTGACGTTCAATCAGCGGCCTAAGTGACAAGCCGACATTATTTGAAGAGTTAGGTAAATGACTTGAGTCAATATCGTTTAATGATTTGCCTAGACTAGTAGCGGAACATATAGGGCACACCCCGATACGAATAGATTATAGGTTCGAAAGGTATGGCGGGAGCTAGAGTGAGCAAGCGAAGCGAGTAAACTGCTCTCGCCATGCCATTCATGTTAATTTATATTTCTATGCTTTTATTTTTTTAATGGATGGGAAATCATCAAATGACTCCTGGCTCTGGGTGGAGCGGCAGGGAGTGTCAGACTCTTACTGACTAAAACCCATCCGTGCTCCTCCTAGCGCCTTTTGCTTTCCAGGGCCGCGGTGACTTTTTCGAACAAAATCCGCAACCCTGGCAGTCTCTGGCCTAACCGGCCCCGTCCACAATGCTGACATCTCTTTGAGAAACGCTGGAACACAACGCGCCGTCGATCCAGGATATTTCTATGCTTTAAATCCTGCAGAGGCGCAGCAGGGCTCCGTCGCCGAGGTTAGAATGTTGAAATGGATTCTTGTTTGAAATTAGAATTCCTGAATTAAATATTTCATGTAGGTATTTTCGTCATGCGGTTACCCTCATCAATGAACGGCCTAAGCATCTGCTAGCCCGTTCATTAATCGTACTAGTCGCTTAACCTGCACCCAGGTAAAGTTCTGCACACCTCTGCCAGCATCAGTGTTCCCTTCCATTTCTTTCCTGCCTTCAAAGCAAAAGTGAACAGGCATCTTCTGCAGTGAGATTCCGTAAACATGTCGAAGTTAAGGCTTGGGTGAAGTGATCACGAAGTGTGATGTCAATCCATATAATCAAGATGGAATGACAGCCCACTTCGTGTGTAAACATGTCGAAGTGAACACTTGGGCGGGGTGCACGACGGGTGAGTTGTCAAACCATAAAAGATGGAATGACAGCTCACTTGTCGTTCACTCCGCCTAGGTGTACACCGTGAGATGTCGACAGAATCGACCGGTTGGGCTCACTCGTGCTATCTTAGACCTCACTCATCGCTCACCTTGTGAGATCGAGGCAAATCATTGCATTGTTTATTTTGTTGGAAGACAAATAATTTCTATCAATCAATCAATATCAATATCGCAGCCAACTAGCCTAATCAGCCGTTTCATTAAAAGCCTAGCCTTTTCATTGAACTGTGCCGGTTAAACAGACACATAGTGACACGGGCAAGTCGTCTAACGATATTGAACAAAAGATGTCACATAAGTCTCTGAAAAATCGGCGCATGTAAATTAAATGGTTAGGCCACCAATTAAACGACTGATTAAGCTAACTGGCTGCGACATCAATAAAATAATATTGTAAAATTCTTCCGATACTGAGTGACTGAGTGACTGACAGACAACGCCAGCCGAAACTACTGATCGTAGAAAGCTGAAATTTGGCATATAGGGTCCTTTTGGAGTGTAGGGTAGCACTAATGAGAGGATTTCCCGAAATTCCTACAGGAACGAGAAAAACCAGGATATGCGCGTATAAAAGGTAGGTAGTAAAAATATATCATTATTTAAAAAAAATAGTTTCAGTTGTGGTTTAGATGTGTGACACCCTGTTGCCTTTTCGATTGTTTACAAAAAGGCAATAATCAGCGTTATCGTAATAGATAACCACATTAAATAATTCTTATCGAATTACAAGTCTTGTGCCGACGTTGATTGGCCGGTGTAATTACCCGGTGGTCCTTTGTTGGGGCCTATCTTCTCTTCCCAGCTGTGAAGAGGTGAAGACATACAAGTTTTCAGGTAAAAAGTTTGAAAACAAAATTTATTAGAAGTCATTAACGAAACTTCATGATTTAAACTACTGTTTCTTCAATATAAGAAGCAATGATATCGCTTCCTCTGTAACAGAAAGATATCGATGCCAGAGTGCCAACTTCACAAATTTTCAGGCAACATTCGCGTTTGCATTTCAATCTCAAATTGATTGATATATCGTTCTTTTTTCACTTCCCAGCAGCATACACCCTATATAGCTCCATCCCTCCTTCTCGCTCGAACTACTCACGCTTTAACACGTCATGGTAGGGCCCCTGTTCATAACCGTTTATTCATTTCCCACAAGGAAAAAGTACGTAAAACCAACAACGTCCCGGACACGTAAACAAGTGTTTCAACCATACAATTACGATTTGTTCAGGTGCTGAACAAGACAATTATTATGGTAATTTTGGAGCACAAATAGTTGTCGGGTAATATAATACCAGAATATCAGATCGTGTGGTAGTTTTGTCGTTTAGTTGGTATAGATAGTGCTGTGGAGGTATGTCTGTATTTAATTAATGTTTTTTTTTTCAATATGAATATACATAATTATCTCTTAGTCACTTTTCGCCGTCTGTCCCTTTTCACGCATAGATCTTTAAACTATAAACGTATGATATGATTTAGAGTATTTCTTTCGGAAGTTTTATATATGTAAATACACTTTTAATCGTCAACTGAATGAGTCAGAATATGTTTTCTCTAACAACACATCAATGTACTTAAAGAAAGCTACAAATGACAGCGTTAGTAAATTAATTAAAAACACTAATACTAATAAAGCTCCTGGGATAGATAATATTAGGTGTGTTGACATAAAATCCATCTGCGATTAGATTGCAGGCGTCATTGTCAAACTAATCAATACTAGCATTAAACAAGGAAAATACCCGGACGTCCTTAAAACAGGTATAGTGCGGCCAATACATAAAAAGGGCAGTTTCGCAGATTATGCGAAAGCAGACCGATCACTATTCTACCAGTCATTGACAAAATAATAGAAAAATATATATGTAACCAGATACAAGACTTTTATATAAAAAATGAAGCGTTGTCCAGCACACAATACGGTTTTCAACCTAGTAAATCTACCTCACAGCTGTTGTCAAAATTCACGGACGAAGTAAACGAATGTCTTAACGATAAAAATCAAGTAATGTTGCTATTTATCGACTTCAGCAAGGCGTTCGACACTCTTAGGCATGACACGCTGTTGACAAAATTAGATAACTCTGGAATTCGAGGACATATTCTTGAGTGGTGCAAGGACATAATCGTAAATACTATGTGAAGATCCAAAATGAAAACAGTGATGCCATTGAAGTCACTGAAGGCACGGCCCAAGGTTCAGTTCTTGGGCCATTACACTACCTAACATATGTCAACGACATGGAACATGTGGTCAACCACTGTTCTGTATATCAATATGCCGATGACACGTGCCTGGTAGCTGCCCACAAAGATGTGAATGTAGCTGCTCTGTGGTTGCAGGATGATTTCACTCGCGTCTCCAAATGGGCACATGATGCTGGACTGGTTCTTAATGCAAGCAAAACAAAAATCATTCATGTTAATTCTAGCCATCTAAAACAAATTGCCACTGTTAAGATAATCGCACATAGTCACAGCTGTCTTCACTCCCCTCCATCAGGTACATGTCAATGTGAGGCAATCGATCAGGTAACGCACCATACCTACCTGGGTTTAGTCGTAGATAATCGATTAAACTGGGGCTATCACGTAGATTCAGTGTGTGATAAGTTGCGAGCCATAATGGCAAAGTTCTACATTTTAAAACCTAAAGTTCCTTTTAAAATCCTGCTTAACATGTACAGTGCTTTAGCGGAGTCAATAATAGCATATGGAATAACCAGCTACGGGCGAACATTTAAATCGTATACTGAAAGGATTTCTAAACTTCAAGTTAGACTTCTAAAACTAATAGTACCCAGAAAAATAAAAGAACAAAACAAAGAAAACGTCATAGAACTATTTAAAATAATACTGTAAAATTTTACCAGTTAAAACTAGGCTTAAAATGGCCCTCTTAACTGAACAATATAATAATAAAAGCTTTCAAAACCCATTACACACAAAATAACCACCCGAAGTATCACGAAAAATAAATTAATTGTACCTCGGGCTAAAAACTATTACGGTAGACGAACACTAAAATATTTAATCCCCACATTTATAAATGAAATCCCTCCAAATGTAAGAAGCGAAATAAATACCAAAAATTATAAACAAAAATACAAGAAATACTATCACGACTACATAAATAAATAACTCAATATAGGATTTATTTTTCATTTTTGGAACACGTATCAATTAAAGTGGAACAACCTGTATACGTCGATTAGAACCAGTTTTCTAATAACAGTACGTTACGTGCAAATATCTCATGTACCCACTTCTACGTTCTAACTAATGGATGTTTACGTCAACTTAGTTCGAAGTGTTGCTAAGATACCCACATTAAATAATGTGGGTATCTTGGTAACATTTTGAACTTATTATCGAATAATATTATTAGCTTAGAATAATAACGCCTAGAAGGAGAGTCTCATACACGCTCCCTACCAAAAAATGAAGCAACTTTCGTACTTATGTGTGAGTGAGCGGTATGTAATTACAGCCACAGACGTAAAAAAATGTTGCTAGGAATGAACACTTTCCCTAAAATCGGGAAAAATGTTAATATACTTGGGACTAATCATAGATCAATATAAAAAAAAATGTTAAGTACGTAACTTGTCGGTATGTACTAATTGTAATCGAAATCCAAGATGGCGGCGACGAAATTTGCTAACTTTTCGTCATGGGTGTCATTTTCATGGTTTCTGAGGTCGCTAAAATCGATTATGGGGTCAAAATTGAAATCCAAGATGGTGCCGACGAAATTTGCTAACTTTTCGTCATGGGTGTCATTTTCATGGTTTCTGGAGTCGCTAAACCCGGTTTCAGCGACTCCAGAAACCATGAAATTGACACCCATAAGGAAAAGTTAGCAAATTTCATCGCCACCATGTTGGATTTCGATTTTGGCCCCATAATTAGTTTTAGCTATTCCAGAAACCATGAAAATGACACCCATGACGAAAAGTTAGCAAATTTCGTCAGCGCCATCTTGGATTTCGATTTTGACCCCAAAGATCGCCCCATAATCGGTTTTAGCGACCCCAAAGATCGCGAAAACGACACCCATGAAAGACTGGTCGGCACCCGCGGGGCCGACAAGGCTCCCGCCTCCCCCTGCCCCCCCCCCTGGTTGGCCGCCCAGTCTGATGTTCCTTTATTTCAATTTTAAGACACGATCTCATACACAGGTGTCGGTGTCGCCGCGTGTCGCGACTATGGTTTTTTCCCATATGAAAACTGCCCAACGCGCCTAAAGAACTTTTCACTTAAAAAAATGCGCAAATTATTTGAATCAACCGTAATTATTAGCTTTCGTTTCATACTTACAACTTTAAACAATAAGCATCATAATACAGGTAGACTCCAACAGTTAGTGCTTACTGTATTATGGGTAATTTTTCTTTACACCTGGCAACACTACATTGTGATAAATTAGGTTATGAAAATTTTAATTTGAAGATCGATTTACGTAAAAATAATGGATTTAATGTAAGTACTTACTTGTGAAACGTGATTTTATCACATTTTTTTTGTTTTCCTGGTGTGTTAGAGCATCTTTTTATGCAACAAACTGTCATTTTTAAATATTTCTCGGGAGGTGCATTCAACAGAGCGTGACCTTGAGCACTGACGGCTCGCTGCGCCGAGTACTCCGTATATGGAGTAGTCTGAGTTGCTTCACTGTTGATGCTCGTACTAGGTTTCTAGGCGTTATTATTCTAAGATTATTAGTTATTAAGTTTTAAGGTGTATTGTTGTAGCGAATTGTGAGATTTTAAATTTTTTAAATTATTTTTCTTATTAAGGACACGAATATATTGGAAACTATTGAATTTGGATGGGATTAATTGTAAAAAAAAAACGATTTTTTTAAATAAATATCGGGATATTATAAATTGCATATCAAATAAATAATCGCCTCTCAATACATACTCGTTTTTTACATCAAATAACTTACTTCACTACAAATAAACTAAATGTTTAACAAAACTCAAACTGCAGATAATTCGAAATCATACATCAATATGACATTACTTCTGGTCACACATAAAAAATCTCCGGAAAAGCAATTCGTCTTACCCTCCAGAAATGACTCTCGGCAATGTAAATGCGTCCGACAGTAAAGCCATTTCAAATTTATTTGCAGAACAGTTTTCTTCAGTATATGATCCACCTTGCGAAAATCACAATGATTTCCTTAATAATTTACCTTCCATTTCGGTTCCGACGTTGCCCATTGATGACTTTTCAATCCTTCCAGAAACAGTATTTACTCTCTGGACTCGATATATCTAAAGGTGCAGGACCTGACAATGTACCCCCAATATTTTGGTTAAGATGCGCTAAGCATTTGTCCTCCCCACTGGCGAATATTTACAATACCTCGCTAAAAACAGGGGTTTTTCCAAACAAATGGAAAAAGGCTAGAATAGTACCTATTCACAAAAATGGGAAACGAGAGTTGATATCTAATTATCGACCCATCTCCATTCTATGTACTTTGTCTAAGGTCTTTGAATCACTTGTGTATCCAATATTACACGACCATGTTAAACAATTAATATCCTCTAATCAGCACGGTTTCATGGTTAAGAAGTCCACAAACACAAATCTAGTTACTTATGTCACTGAACTAACATCCGCAGTTGATAAAGGTCTGCAAGTTGATGCAGTGTATACGGACTTTTCGAAGGCTTTCGACAAGGTGAATCATGGATTGTTGTTAATTAAGCTACGGTCGTTGGGTATAACTGGTACCACACTTCGCTGGTGCAGAACTTATCTCGAAAATAGACCTTCCTCAGTGGTTGTGGATTGTAATGAGTCAGATCCCTACATTGCAACATCCGGTGTACCTCAGGGGTCCCACCTAGGGCCGTTATTTTTTAATATATTTATAAACGACATACCAAACATATTTAAATACTCCACACCATACCTTTTTGCCGATGATTTAAAACTGACCCGTGTAATTTTCAACAATTTTGATACACAATTATTGCAAATAGATATAGACAGCCTGAGTCAATGGTGCACCAAAAATAAGATGTACTTGAACTGTGCTAAATGTTTTCATATAAAATTTACAAGAAAATGCAATAAAGTTGAGTCGGTTTACAATATTCAGGGGAACACGCTAACAGAAGTAACATTTATTCGTGACTTAGGAATATATATAGATTGTAAACTTAGTTTTATAAATCATATAGACCAAATGCTTAATTCAGCTTACAGAGCTCTTGGCTTTATTTTGAGATCCTCCAAAGATTTTAAAAAACCATCTACTACAATACTTTTATTTAACAGTTACGTACGAAGCCAACTTGAATACTACAGCACGGTATGGAATCCTTCATACCAGGTCCACATAACCCGCATCGAAAGGGTTCAAAAGAGACTTGTCCGTCATCTAGCGTGTCGGTTCAAGGTTAGAAATTGCAGATCTTACGAACATAGACTAAGTCACTTCAAACTTATAGATCTAAAATCTCGCCGCACTATCTCCGACATGATGTTCCTGTATAAATTATTTAACAATGGCATTGACTGTTCTGATCTTCTTAGCAAATTATGCATTAATGTCCCTTCTCGTATTCCTCGATATCCCCGTCCACTACTGAAAGCCCCTCAATGCAGAACAAATCTGGGTACACACTCGCCAATAGTTAGGATGTCCAATCAATACAACTCTCTATCATGTTCCTCCGACGACATAGACATTTTCTCCAACACCTTAGGTAAATTTAAGTTGCTTTTACACTCAAAACTTAAAGTTGAGTAAGTGTTGACCTACCTGGCTTACCATCCACCTCAATATTTTTTAATTAAATTTTCATTGTTCTTTTTACATGTCTAATTTGATTTACCTATTGTTTGTTTGCTATTTTAACGCAATTTGTGGTCTCCTTTAATTGAAGATTCACAAGGAATTGTACCTATTTATAATTTGTTTAATTTAGCATGTAAGGTGTAATCTTTGTTGGAGATCCAAATAAATACAAATACATATACAAATACTTTTTTCCTCATAATGCAATACCTACAGTTAAATTTATTTTTGTACAAAAATACTACATACATAGCATAAATACTGACTGCACAGCAAATTTTCCATATTTCATAGCAAAATAACTAACTTTGACTCGATATTGGGTATGTAACGGTTGTTATATCAGGAGAAACTGGATGCAATCGGGACTTTAGGGCACTCCGACTCGGATAGGTTAGGTTAGAAGGGGATGGTGGGGTCGTGTGAGCGAGCGAAGCGAGCGAATAGACCCCGCCATCCCCTTTGTGGTTATTTTTTTATAAACCACACAGAAGTAGGAGCCCCGCGAAGCGGGGCTCCGTCGACTAAGCCCACCATCAACTATGCATAGAATATTTTAAGGTTTGGCTAGGTCTATTCGATTTGGATAGGTCTATTAGATATAAGATTATTAGCTGTGCATTGATGAAAAAGCTTTTGCTTTAGGAAAAATCGCTGTACGCTGCGAAAATAAATTGTAGTGTGTTTAGTGATATTTTGAGTTGAATATTTTGCTGTGCAATCAGTAATTTTGATGGGAATTCGGAATCTTATTGCATAGAAAAAGGACATTTTTAGATTTGCGTTTTAATACTACCCATAAATATCTTCAAGATTTATCATAATCTTACGGAGTCTGCAATCTTCCGATGATATATATAATTCATCACCGGACAGAGTGGAACCGGCGAGAGATATCGAGCGGTGTTCCTCAGGGTTCGGTTCTGGGGCCGCTCCTGTCATCCTGTGAGACATATGTTTTGTGTAAATTGACTATGATTGTTGAAGATGTCGCATTCACGCCGACTGGGTGCCATCACGCAGACTGCTTGAAAAGATTTTTTTTTAACAATTTAGACGCTTAAATGTGACCACGCACTCCTCGAATATCACACTTCTGTATACATACAGTATAATGACAAATTTACGGAAGTCATAATACCTAATTATCATGAAAAATCGTAATTTTATTGTATTTCTAATGTTTTTATTTCAGAAATGAGGTTTAGACTGGTTTTATTGCTATGGCTGCTGCACTACTCATCAGCTCAAGATGTCAACTGCGATTTTTATCGAGATGTAAGTTCTCTCTTGATTTATTTATTACTAGCTGTTGCCACGCCGCGTGGTTGACGGTTATCGCGTAAAAAAGTAGCCTATATCCTTCTCCATATCCCAGGTATCTGCCATCTGCAAACATGACGATCCGTTCAGTCGTTTCAGCGTGAAAGCGTAACAGACAGATAGACAGAGTTACTTCTCATTTATAATATTAAAGTATTATTAGTATTATAGTAGGGATTTGACTGCAGAGTCCCGTTGCTAACTAACTGCCTCGATGGTCTGTGATTGAACTGAAAAGTACTCTTCTACTTATTTCAGAAGTGGGACGAAATAATTTTCTGTTGAGTTTTGTCAAACTCTTCTTTAGCCTGATATCCTGTCAAACTTTAGCATTCCAGTAGGGTTTGACACGAACTAATCAGCCGGCTACTCAGTCTTGATTTCATGCATAAGAAAATTCAGCCTTTGGAGTTCGCCTTGTTTTGGAGTTGGTTTGGCAGACAGAAACTGCAAAACAGCACCTACTGATTCTCATAATTATAGTCTCATAATTACAATCAAAATATTGATTGGAAACTAGCTACTGCCCGCGACTTCATCTTCGTGGATTTCAGAATTAGATGCAGAGAGAGAGAATCGAAAAAAAAAAGTGTAAATCTACTAATGTTATAAAAATGTAAATCAAGGTAGGTAGGTAGGTAATAGTCACCCCTGGGCCCCGGTGTTTTGTTTTCTTTTCTACATATTAATATAATTCTACTTACTTTTATGCAACATTCGCATAGGTCATAGACCTATATCTCAATGGCATAGGTACCTATGTACTCATGCGAATGCGAACCTTTTTTAAAAAGTATTAGAATTGGCCCTCGGTGGTTTATAAACTTAGTATGATTACACAGTCGATGGTGTATTGATATAAGATTAATTGAGTTATTGTCTCAGGTGGCTGTGGGCAGGACCTACTACATAAATAACGCCGAATACCCTAACTACTACCAGCCCGGAGTGCAATGTCGGTGGATCGCCGTCTGCCCAGCTGGCTACAACTGTCGCCTCGACTGCCCGGAAATCAGACTACCACAGGTGAGATAGACAGACTTATTACTGTAGGAGCGGGAGAGAGAGGGGGAAAACTGGGGCTTTGTTCGAAGAGTGTATGTTAAGAAGGATTCGTGTGGGTTTCGGTTCCTGTTCGGTCCAGCTGTCCTCCCCCAGCGACACCCTAAGCCGATGTTCGAAACCCACAGGGGTTGCCCGTAGCGTGTATAGTCGCTTAGTTTGTAAGTTTTTTTGATTAAGTACTGGCTGGAGGCTTTAATTTTATATTAAGGCTGCCACATAGTCCAGTCAAATTACGCCGGAAATAATTGGCAAACTTAGCATTTATTCTTAACTCCGATTTTTTGCCGTTAACGTGTTAGTATAGGCAGAGAAGTATGTTAAAATGTATGCTGCGAAAAGATAACCCCCGGATGTTCATTTTTTTTAGTAGGTACTTAAAATATTTAATTTCACTATTATCTAATAACTCGACGGGAAATAATATTAATTGATTGGAGCATTTGTAGAAGAGATCGAGTTTTACAAGTGGGTCAATAAATTATACATTTTTAATCCGTGGAATTATACTATCCTATTCGGGTATTATTTTTAAACTATTAGCTATCAGTCCCATTGTACTTGGGCTTCATAATAGGTAGCCTACGCAAGTGGTTGGTAAAACCACGGATAATATTTATTAGGCAAAATCGTATCTTATTATGCCATTATTAATCTTCATTTTGTGTATTACGCGTTGAATTAAATTAATTCTAGAATTCTGATGAACTTTAAGGACGCTGTTACAAATGGGTAGTCAAATCATTACTTTTTCACACAAAAGTATGTTTATTAAATAAAATGTTTTACATTCTTAAAATGTTCATTTCCAGAATTGTTGATAGATGTACATGGTACGATTCTGAACTATAAATATAATTTTAGATAGCTACAGTTTCTTAATAAATGTAACGAAGTGAAATTTTTACTTAGAAGCATTTAATACTTTTGTGTAAAAAAGTAATGATTTGACTACCCATTTGTAACATAATTATCATAATGGCAACAACAGTGTGAAACTTTTAGCGCTTGTCAGTTGTTTCGCTTCCGCCTCCCTAGATGGCGTTGTTAGGTGAGCGGCGATTCCTGAATCGCGCTATGGTTTCGTTACCGGCGAAACATGACTCACTCAGTGAATCGACGGACGAAATTAACGGTCAGACAAACGCCCGCTCTGTCGGGTTAATAATCTATTTTTGGAAAAGGCAGTAATTGCAAAATTGCTGCCTTGCTTAAAGGGAATTACCAAATATCGTCTTGTGAAGGTTTGTTTATTTGTTATTATTAAGAGGGTGCCGACCAAACGTCGACCGCGCAGTGGCGCCCTCATCGTTTGTTTGGTTATTTCTTTTATTTTAGAATGAAAATGCAGAAAATATGCCATTTAAGTTGTGCTCCACAAGATTATACGTTAATATTATTATAAACGGTAGTTTTAAATTGTTCAGTTTTATTATAATCACTAAAACGGATAAAAGTGGCCACTATTTTCCGTTTTAGTGATTATAATAAAACTGAACAATTTAAAACTACCGTTTGTAATAATATTAATGTATAATCTTGTGGAGCACAACTTAATGTGCTTATTTTGTGCATTTTCATTCTAAAATAAAATAAATAACCAAACAAACGGCGCGACTGCGCACTCGGCGCCCTCTTAATAACCAACCTACTTTTTCCGACGTCATTTGTGACCTATTCCGCTGGAACCATGCATTTGTCCGGTAGTACTTTATGACTGTCAGTAATGTCAGCAATACTGTAGCATACTTACGTAAGCATTTTGTAATCGGATTAGTCCATCGAGAGACAACATTTTATAAACACACACAAAAAAAACTCATTAACAGAGTGTATCAGAAGTTCATTGTCATATGAAGCAGTTGGCGACATTAAATCTGCGATTGAAACTAAATAAATTCCACCAACTGCATTATACTGCTTGAAAAGTAATTTGTTTGGAACTTCTTTTTTTAATAGTTTTTTTTGCAGTCTGGTTTTTTGATACCTAAATGTATTTTTTTTTGGTTTTTGAATTCATTTCACAAACGAAAAAAAGGCTATTTCAGAAAAGAAACAATAATTTTATTGTTTCTTAACGTCGCCCTAAGCACTTCTGTAACCGAAGCAACCTGTATGAACAATGTATACTTATATATGAATACTAAACATTTTTTCAATTTCTAGTCCCAATCATGTTCGGGTGATCGCTTACTGGTGTCAAAGACCGGGGACCCGCAGCTGAACGCTGCTGAGAGATACTGCGGCACAGGATCACTGACCGCTGTGTCCACCGCCCAAACCATCAGCGTAGGTAGGTGCCTAATCGCTATATATCATCATCTTCACCGTTCCCCGAATAAAAAACTTTTTATTTAGAAAAAAAAACAACCGACTTCTGAATAAAAACCACTAAATAATAGAAAATACTTTTAATTTTGGAAGTCGGGATTTAGGTGTGGTTTCTTAGTTTTTTGACACCGACTTCCAAAATTTAAGTTATTATGTACCTAGGTGCTCTTTTTTATTTTTCACTTTGTGCTGCCAACTTTTATTGCCAAAAAAAACGTATAAAATGGTTTGAATAGGATAAAAATAAAATATTTGAAAAAAAAAAGTATTTTTCAAATTGTATGATTTTATTGCCTTAAAAACGTATTTGTGTGTGCTTTTATCACATATGCTAACAATTTTTTGCTATCTTTAAATGTTTCAAAGCTTGTTTGACAATCGAAATGCAATTTAAAAATTCGTTTTTAATTAAATTTATTGACGCTCTATTTCTTTCTTCTCGCCACTTTAGATTAAACACTGAAAAAACTCTTTCAGTGAAAGCTGAAGTGGCGGGAACGGAGAGTAGGTAAATAAGCATTTCTTGTTTAATTTGGTAAGCTATCAGAATCACTCGTCATTTAAGGAATTAATATTTACTTAAAAATTTATTCTAAAAACAAAAACTTATGTCATCCAAGTACCTAAACGTAATTGCGTATTGTGCTTTCATGTGACTGCCAGTGGTGTTGTTACGTGCCACTAAAAAAATACAACAGACTTCCTTATAAAAGAACACTAAAAAGTATTTAATAAGTAGGTGATTTTGGTTGTTTCTTCGTAATTTAACACAAACTTCCGAAATTAAAGTTATCTTGTACTTTAGTGTATTTTTTTATTTGGAAGTCGGTTGCATTTTAAGCTATTGCATAGCTTCTATCGCGGGCCTTGAACGTGGAGACCGAATCCAGAAATTCCGTAACGAAAATAACCTAACACCCCCTACTCCGACCGGCACAGCGGTGATACTTTTTGTTTCTATGACGATCTGTGTTCTTAATTTGAAAGTTTTGTTTTTTTGAAATTATTTTTATAACTAAGTTGCGAGTGGCATTTTTGAGCTGTCAAATGCAATGTGACCTCTTTTGAACTTTTTGAGGTTGGTGCCCTATTTATAAGTATTGCTACTTTCCCGCGGTTTTGCTTGCATAATTATTAAGCTATTGCAATAGCTTTACCGCAGCAGTCTCCGAGTGCCACACGTCTTTTTTTAATAAAAAGTTTTAACATAAGCACACCCGATATCTTAGGCCGACGGCATTTGTTACTGAGAAAATAGGTAAGGTCTGGGTTCCGGGATTTTAGTCTATTAAATTAATACATGACCCACTAAGCTTGCTCTGCTTTGCAAAATTTCAGAATGGTTTTCCACAAATACGAAAACGTAGTTAGCCCTGGCTAAAACTATATTTGTAGTTATTTCACTAGCCTCTCAAAAAATACCAATCTGCCCAAAAATTAAAATTAGCACAGTGATAAGCGGAGCAGCGCAAGTGGGCCTAATAGTGATTCCTCCTCGCGCTGTTTCATACAAAATACCAAGTCCTTATTCTTGGAAATTAAATAACTGATTTTAATGAAATTTCAAACTTGAAAAATTCTATGTCTACACTAATATTATAAAGAGGAAAGATTTGTTTGTTTGTTTGAAATGAATAGGCTCCGAAACTACTGGACCGATTTGAAAAATTCTTTCACCAGTAGAATTGTACATTATCGATGATGGACATAGGCTATAGAATATTTTCAAAAAAG
The DNA here is from genome assembly GCA_947386135.1 of Melanchra persicariae. Classification (NCBI taxonomy): domain Eukaryota; kingdom Metazoa; phylum Arthropoda; class Insecta; order Lepidoptera; family Noctuidae; genus Melanchra; species Melanchra persicariae. The sequence continues at coordinate 14,055,338 of OX376645.1, read as the reverse complement.
TTAGGGATCCGTATGAAAACTTCGATAATGTAACCCAAGGTGTGAGAAAAAATCCTTATATCGCGTACGCTGCGGAATCTATTGACAATAGAGCAAAGTGATGTACTACAGTTTTATAGAGGTCATCAATGTCTACAAAAAAGTGCGCAATACCATATGTCTAACTATTATGGTTAAGTCACCATGACCGCTTTTTGTTCAAATTATTCAAGCAAATCCTTGGTGATTTGAAAAAACGGTGATTTCGGTATCATGATATCAATCCTTATCCATTTAAATGTTTTGATAATTAAGGTTGATTATGTCCGAGTAAATTACACTTTAAATTATTCAAATCGGACCTTTCGTTCAAAAGTTACGTCGGTAATAAACATGCTCGGAGTAAGAAAAATGTCGCGGCTTGAGCGAACTGGGAAGAATCATAACAATGCTTGGTCCGATGAAGTTGAAAATGATTTCGTTAAGACATAAGAATAACAAATGTTTGGATTTTTCGCAAATAAACTACATACCTACATAATAAGGGGTGAAGCAGGGGTGATTAAGTTTTTAGGGGAGGACATTATTGCTTGCTTTAATTTACGTCGGGATGCTATGAACAAACTAAAAATGGGATTATTGAAACAGCCGGTCGATTCTGTCGACATCTCACGGTGTTCACTTTGGCGGAGTGAACGACAATAGAGCTGTCATTCCATCTTATTTGTATGGTTTGACAACTCACCTGTCGTGCGCCCTGCCCAAGTGTTCACTTCGACATGTTTACAGAATCGCACTGCAGATGTACCTAACAATTTTTGCATAATCAACTCCTGACGGGGTGAACGGGGTGAACAGTTGCGCTGAACCTGAGACCATGGAATAAGTAGAAATGGCTAAGTAATTAATGTAAATTAATGAAAATCGTTGTGCTTAATTTTCCAAAACTAACCTTTATATGGGTATAGGGGGCGTTGAAGTTTGTGGAGTACCTACTAAATCCGCGCGGACGAAGTCGTGGGCGAAGTGCTAGTATTTCATAATAAGCTAGTAAAATGGCACGTGGTCTAAAGCCTGTCTAGAGAGCCTCTCGTTCATCTACTTACAATCACGTTCATTTTACAGGTCTGATCACAAGTACTTCTAGTACTGGAGGTCGGTTCCAATGCTCTCTGACGGCTCAGGCTGCTCAACCTCCTTCTCAGTGCACCTGTGGAGTGAGAAGACAGGTGACTATAAAATTATCTTGATTATAAGAAGTATATTTAAGTTCCAGTCCTTCGAGCTTTTAATGATGCTCACCTGCACGGTCTCAGCTAGTAATTTTTTTTGATTTAGAATAACCTCAGTAGGTATGGCATTTTCGGCAACCGTAGGAGCGGGCCTGCGGACGGCTAGGCCAAGGTCGACGGCGCGTTGTTTTCCACACGCGCCTCAAAGAGATGTCAGCATAGTAGACGGGGCCCGTTAGGGCCAAAGCTTGCCAGGGCCTTGCGGCTTTTGTTCAAAAGAGTCACTGTGGCCCTGGAACGCAGAGGGCACTAGGAGGAGCACGGATGGGTTGTAGTCAGTAAGAGTGTGACACTATCCCGCTCCACCCAGAGCGGAGGAGACATTTGATGATTTCCCATCCATAAAAAAGGTATGGCATTTTCCGACCTTATCCTTGCGTATAAATGATTTTCTATTTATAAAGGGGAAACTGACTATTTATAAAGGGGAAACTGATTGACTGCCATTGGAACGCACAGCAGATATTACTTTAAAAAAAAAAAAAAACTTTGCTAAAAACTAGTAATTTCTCCTATAGCGGGGCGTTTACAAACATACAAACTCAATACACAAACAGCCAGACCCGGAACAACTATCTGTAGGCCATACAAATATTTGTTCCGTGGGGGAATCGAACCCGCGACATACAGCGCAGCAGTCAACAGCTCAATCACTGCGCCGTGTCGCCAAACTGGTGGTACTAGGAACATGAAATTTTGCACCAGGTTTTTGTGAAGAAAGTGAACATTAAGAAGAGCTTTTTGGAAATTATTCTTTAAAAAAAACTTATTTCAGACATGACCACATGAAAATACAACACACACAACATACGTCATGTCTTTAGGGGGGTGAAAAGGGGAAACTTGTTTGTGCTAAATCTGCACTGTCGCTAAAGTTGCGCTGCGACCGAAGTGCTATAAAATGTAGTCTATAATTTTTAAGGTACATGTGCCCTAAAAAAAACAACTAAAAACTTTCGAAGAAATAACTTTTCAAGCAGTCTGATGCAGTTGGTGACATCAAATCTGTGATTGAACTCAATTAAATGCCACCAACTGTAAGAAACTGCTTGACAAGAAAAGTAATTTCTTCGGATTAAAAAAAAAAAAAAAAAAGTATTTTTTTTTTTTGCAAGAGTTCGTGGCTAAATAATAACAGTCGCACGGGTCGATCTTCAAGGAAAAGCAACGCTTGCCGAGGTCGGTCTATGGATGGGTGACCATATTAACATACCGAGTTTCCTTCGTGCCTCGGAAAGCACGTTAAGCCGTTGGCCCGGCTGTCATTTGTAGATCTCCAGTCGTTACGGATTGTCAGAAGCCAGAAAATCTGATTCCAATCTTGCCAAGAGTACCGTGTTACCCAGTTAATGGGTTGTGGATTGTGGTCTGGTAGTCAGCCGCACCACGTAAAATACTGGTATTCAGCTGAATCCGGTTTGACTTTGATCGGCTCCCCAATAAAGTTGGGAAAAGGCTAGGCAGGCAATTTTTTGTATATCAGCTACCCAACATCACCTCGCAATTCTGGAACACCCTGTAGAAAATAAAAAAAGAAACAACGGGTTGCACTCCGGGAGTGCCGGCAGAAGTGAAAACTTGAACATTAACGTTGTGCATTTTTGAATATTTTGGAATGGTTAGGGAGTAATTTCGCACGAATTGCTTTATTTATCAGTATAAAAGTACTATCATATAAGTGGTTAAATACAATATTCATTTATTGCGCTATCGTACACAAACATGGCAATTTATATTACATATTACATTATCCGTCTTACGAATTTTCGATCAGGTCACGTGTCATGACGCGAGTTTAACATTTTTTACCAATCCCAAAAATGCACAACGCCGCTAAAGAAGTTTACACTTCAAAAATTGAATAATAAGATTTTTCTCTGTTCCATTTTATTGTAGAACCGTATAGTTGGGGGCGTAGAGACTGGTATAAACGAGTTTACAATGCTGGTCGGTTTAGCAGACGTCAGGATCAGCCAGATCAAATGCGGCGGGGTCATCATAGCAACGAGATATGTCCTGTCGGCCGCACATTGCGTGATCAACCAATCTGTGTCTAACTACGCTGTGGTCGTTGGCGAACATGATGTTACTAGTGGTAAGTTTAATCTGAGATGGGGTGCTAAAATTTTCGAGCTGGCATCGCTCACTCCGGAATCCGTTTAATTTCTTTTCTTCATCGTTTCAACGATTAAATGTATTGATGTTGCAATGACGGCCCCAGTTTATCACCTGTGGTTGGTTGGAGTTGCAATCAGAGGCCTAAGGTTGTCACGAGCAGGAGCGGATTCAGCCGGTCGATTCTGTCGACATCTCACGGTGTTCACCTAGGCGGAGTGAACGACAATAGAGCTGTCATTCCATCTTATTTGTATGGTTTGACAACACACCCGTCGTGCACCACGCCCAAGTGTTCACTTCGACATGTTTACAGAATCGCACTGCAGGATTTCGCTCGGAGGGGGGGGGGAATATTTTTGTTTGTGGGGTGAAGCTTGACAATTTATAGTTTATGAACTAACGACTTTTTGAGAATGTGTAATTTTGCTATTTAGTTCATTCAGTTCATTTATTCAGTTCATTTAGTTCATTTTGAGAAAATACATTTTGCGAATGTGGCATTGTGCGCCTAATCCATTTCAGTAAATTACTTTTGATTTGATTTCCATGTTCGAGGGGCTCCTAGCACGATTGTTGAGCAAAAGTTAAAAGCTGTGGATGCCGCTTGCTCCCCTTTCACAAATATTAATTTTATATATTTATGAGAATATTTGTGACTAATTTCAGATAGAATCAAATGTCCACTTTCAGATTATCAAAAATGGCACTTTTAAACGTGATCAGAGTCGATAATTTTGATCTGATCGGGTGCGGGTTGAGGCAAAATGACATAAATAGACAAATCTAACGAAGTAATTGTGTGCTTTCCCCACCTCTTACGACTCTGAAGATCACTAAGTGCCTTTTTTGAAATCTGAAAACCTCTTGGATATTCGGGGTCCTCTCAGCAAGCTGCATCTACTTGGCTAACCACTTTTCGCCCTGAATATGGTTGCACAAAAACCGTGACAACTCCCCCTCCGTATTTGTGAAGAGGTCACCGTCACCACTTCCTAGTGTTTTAGCTGGGAAGAAGAAGTGGTGCTACAAACTCCCCATTGTAAGAGGCCAGCGAATTATTCAATGATTTGGGTTAGGACTATATGTATACAAAGTGTAACAGAATAAACGCGATACCTCTTAAAGGGATCATTGTACTCATCATTATGATCAACTTTTACTGTGGGGCGAATCCCGAAATCGCGAAAAAAACAGCTGTTCAGTACATTTCACCGAGTTATACGCACATAAATGGGACAATCGATTTTTTTTCCGCGATTTCTATGTTTGTCCCATAGTGAAAGTTGTTCATAATGATGACCCCTTAAGAGGTATTGCGTTTATTCTGTTACACGTTGTATACATATAGTCGAAACCCAAATCTTTGAATAAGCCACTGGCCGGTTACAATGGGGAGTTTGTAGCGCCACTTCTTCTTCGCAGCTCAAACGCTACGAAGTGGTGACGGGCGGGGCGTTTTGGGACACTGTCTTTTTGTAAATGTTGACGTTCAAAAAGTGCTGGCACTCAGCCTAATTTGAATAAATTACTTCTGATTTTGAATCTTGCTGTCTGCTCAGTATTTACTGCGATACCAGACGAGATGCGAAAATGTTTGGTTTTCCATCATTTGAACTGTTTTTTTTCAATTTTTCAGGGGATACAGTCCCGTTCGCAAAGGCGTATGCCATTGAGAGATTCATTATTCATCCAAGGTTTACAAGGTAAGTAAAAAGAGAAGAGAACGAAGTAGTAATTTGATGCAAGTGGCAAAGTTTGTTATTACCGAGATACTCCAATGACAAATGCCCACTACGGTGTCCCATATTTTTCAACTTTGAATTGTGATCGTGGCCCTTTGGCGTACGATACTCTACTATGGCACATGGATTAAATGTAAATAAACTACTTATATTAAAAAAAGTTTTGAATTTTCTTAAAAATGCGAAGAAACTTTTTCCCCAACCTATTATATGCAGAATCTGGAATAATAACCAAGCTACAGTAAATTTATGGGGTATATAGAAGGAAAGTTGAATTAAACAAGTACCATTCTATTATACAATACAAAGTTTATTCAAATCAAACATTAGGTAGGTACATACATCAAATACACAGGTTCATTAACATATTCCCTAAAAGCCTGTAACACTATTCCAATTCTGGATCACCTCGTCTCCGTACCGAGGTCACAGATTACTGAATAGTGGTGTACCAGAGTGGGAAAATGTGCATTCACTTTAATGTTTAGCAACCATTCAATTACTAGATCTTTCTATCTTTAAGTGAACATAAGGTTCATTCTCTCGTTCTTTCAAAATGTGACTGACATAAAAATAACTTCTAGGATAGCAAGCTGGTTACTAAATTCAATGTTAACCTGGGTAGAATGTACCCTGTGGCGTTAAACAAGTTAGTTAGCGAGTTAACGAGAACCTACTTCTCGCGGCTTGGCGGCGCGTCAGAAATGATCCCAAAGGAACGTCATTCCGGGATCAAAAGCAAGTCTAGGTCATGCTCCATCATAATTCATAACTGAAGTAAATGCCTACGTTTGAATGGGAGAGAATGTCTGGTCAGTCCATTATTAGCAATCAAAATTTTCCACGCAGCAAGCTTGATTTGATATTCATATTTTTATTTTATAGTGCCAACTACGACAACGACATCTCGATTATTAGGACGGCTGTAGATATACAGTTCAATGACCGCGTGATACCCGTGTGCCTGCCCTTCTCGCAAGTGAACAACGACTTCGCTGGAAGCAAAGTTACTGTAGTGGGTAAGTAAAATTGTGATTACACGTAGGGTAAGGTTGCTCAAGTCGTACCCCCTAAAAGGGAACTGCTGTAATTTTTATGAAATTATATTTATTTATTTATTTATTTATGTACACACAATAACCTTAACAATAGAAATTATACCTTTAGTAACTTAAAAAAATTTTTGGTCCACTTAATAATTATTTCATCATAACTTCATAAGCCAGTTTTTACGAAAATATAAAAATCTTTTAATATTTTTTTTTTTTTTTTTTGAAAAAGCACATTCAGTGCGACAAACGCGCCTTACTGGTACTTCCTATAACCTAGTCGTACTGTGGGATAAGGGAGGAATTTTAAAGAAAAACGACTCAAAGTCTTGGGCCCATATTCTAAAACGAACTTCAACCTAACTCGAACTTCAACTCCATCGGAGCTAAGTATATCAGCTACCCAACATCACCCTTAAATATGACCACACTTTTCTGGAACACCCTATAGACAACGGGTAACATAATATACGGGTCATTGTACTAATCATTATGAACAACTTTTACTATGGGACCAACACCGAAATCGCGGAAAAAAAAATCAACTGTCAGGTTCAATACATTTTGTCGAGATAAGCGCACACAACGTATGGGCCAATCGATTTTTTTGCGTTTATTCTGTGACACATTGTAAAGAAACTCTTCCATTACATGAGTGGCTGACTGAGTGACTGACAGACAACGCACAGCCGAAACCACTGGTCGTATATCTCTGAAATTTGGCAGGGTTCCTTGAAGAGTATAGAGGAGCACAAAAGCCACTAAGAGAGAATTTCGAAATTCCTACGGGAACGGGAAAAAAGGGATAGGTACGTGCGTACGAAGTCGCGGGCAAAAGCTAGTAAGAAATATTTTTTTAAGGAAGAACTATTTGGCATAGGTATGGCATAGCTTATAGAGATCCCTCTCTATTAATTCTCTAAGAGCGAATTTCGCCAATGAAACTGAACACGATCAGCAGTGCGATTCTGTAAACATGTCGAAGTGAAAACTTGGGCGAGGTGCATGACGGGTGAGTTGTCAAACCATACAAATAAGATAGAATGACAGCTCTATTGTCGTTCACTACGCCTAGGTGAACACCGTGACATGTCGACAGAATCGACCGGCAGTATCTAAACTGCGTTCAAGAGCTGTCAGTGTAAATATGCCATAGAAAAATAGTGACACTGATTCAGCTCATAAACGTGGTTTATACGCTGAACGCGATCAGTTTGGCTTGGTGCAAATGGGCCTAAAGCACAGTTTTTTGAACAACCATTTTTAGGGTGAAAATTTGATAGCTGAGCAGTTGCGGAATGCTGAGAGGACCCTGAGCGTCAGGGAAAGCCCACAATTTCTTCGTCAGATTTGCCTATTTATGTCATTTTACGTCAAGCCGCACCCAATCAAATCAAAATGAAAGACTCTGAAGAAACCTTTGATAAGTTTCCATTTAGGAAATCTAAAAGTGCCTCTAAGCTGTATAGATCTGCTCAGGCTAAATTGCCTCTTTTTCTCATATTTTAACTAAGTAATTTGTTTTAACTGGTTTTCCAGGGTGGGGCACACAGTTTATCGGCGGGCCAACCTCCAACGTTCCCCTGAAGGCGGACCTGGACGTACTCTCACAAAGTACGTGCAGAAGCAGGGGGGCGGCGGTCACTGACCGACAGATGTGTACGTTTACCCGAGGGAAGGACGCTTGTCAGGTACCATTACCAGATGAATATACAGGTTCACAAAGGTTTATTTTTGCTCGCAAAACTCGGCAAAACATCGGGAACACCTGATTTTTAATGATATTCGCGCACAACACTGTGATTTAGTAATGCCTGCCAATCCTGCCATTGAGATTACAGATCTAATATACGCATGACCAAGAAAAGTCACTGTCAAAGTGACACCACAATGACACGACACTGGCGCAAAAACATGTCAGTTAAATTCTGAATACAGGGAGTCTACTCTCTAAGCCCGAAGTCCGTAGTCTCGGTTCTTCCACCGATCCAAATACCGGCCCAAACCATTATTGTTCCCCCTCCATATGAATTAACTTCCTGACAAAAGGAGAGGGAAACAAATGGGCCCAAATGTAAAGAGTTAGATATGGTTTAAAAAAATAGTTATTATTTTCTATTTCAAAATACAAAAAAATTTAGCAATTATCAGTATAGAAGACGAGTTATCTAAAAAAACAGTTTAGGTCACGAATAACCTGCAACAATGTCGCTTTCTTTAGAAAGGTTGATTGTTTTTACGTCAAACAGCAGTTTGGTTGACAGAAAATTATGTAATATTGTTGTTGATGAACACTGACAAAAAAAAAACATAATGACAGAATTTATTTATGACACGACATACTTTATACCTCCTGACAAGGATATTTAAAAGAGATAGGTTGATGATACCGGCCAGTATATTTTTTAATAAAAACTTTTTTCGTGCATTGATCCGTTTCAAGTTGTAATGTAGGCGCAATATTATACTAAATCTCTTCTATCTCTGCTCTCAGATTGCCAAAATCCGCAGAATTTTCAGAGATTGGTTGACAACATATATAATCTATTGATTGACAACACTCTCATCCTTATACATCTAGGCCCAAGATTATATGACAGCTGTTCCGTCTCCTTTCAAAGACATCCAGAGACGTCTTGTATCCGGCCTCTTACCGAAACGAGATTCATCGGAAAAGCAAACACAACGCCAGTCTTCTTCCTCCCAATTTCTGTGTTCGCGAGCCCATTGTAAACGGGCCCTACGATTGCGGGGTGCTCTAGGTGGAACTCTCAGCGACCTTCGGGAACGCAGACCTACTTCACGTAAACGATTTCAGATGCTTTGGTCGCTTGTCAGCAAGCCTGAAGAGCGTTGGAACCTTTTAGTCAACATCATGGCGGTCATGTACGATTCCGTCAATTTTTTCAGTTCCGATGCAGAAATTGTAATTGTAATTGATTTGCGGCGATACTCTAAAACGTATGATACCTAGCCCAGACACTTTTGGTGTGTGTATTTTAAAGAACGGACCCCAAATGAAAAACCCGAAACGAATTGGTGACCCTTGGGCTAGACCATAATCTCACCTGATGGAAAGCGATGAGGTAGTCGACGATAGAATGCTTGCCTAGAAGTAACCTATTCTTTAATTTCGCAGGATGACTCTGGTGGTCCCCTGTTGTGGACCAACCCAAATAACGGTGCACTCTACATCGCCGGCATCGTGAGTTTTGGCACATCCTGTGCGTCTGAAGTACCAGGAACCAGCACCAGGGTCACATCCTTTCTAAATTGGATTGAGATAAATACCCCGGAAGTCAACTACTGTGTGAAATGATTTTAGATAATGATTGTATAAAAGGTTTATTGGCGACTTACCTATCTATTGGCGATGCAAAGATTACGCGCGGCGCCTCTAGCGGCGAAATTTAGAAGTTGCCTATGAACGACACTTGCAGCGTTACCAACACGAATTATCAAATTCCCCGAAAATCTGATTAAAATTCCCTAACTTGAGGTTACCTGCCGTTTGGGGATTCCCCACCCGTTGGCAACGCTATACGAAAACTGTCAGAATGTCGTTCTTAGACAGCTTCACAATTTTGACACTAGCGGCGCTAGTTAGAATCTTTGCATTGCCAATTATTATCAAGTACCTACTACGTATTTAAGTAACGTAAACCAAAGATTATAACTGTAAATCAGCTGTTTTATAAATAAGGAGCCATTTTGTAAACTGTGCCAAAGTTCTTTACGTACTTGAAGTAGGTATTTATTAAAGTAGGTATGAATGTTCACATTGTGTCTAATTTTCTTATCCCTTGTGTTGAGAAATTATCGAACTATCGCTAAAATAAATAAGATAGCATAGATACGTTTTTCAAGTGAAATAAATTAGGTTAAGTCGAATGTCGATCCTCAATTTGGCGATCCTTGGGTAACCTTGGTTCTCTTGCGGATATCGTCATTCCTGATTCGATCACGCAAGGAAACTCCGAGCATTGCCCTCTCCATTGCCCTTTGGGTGACTTTAAGCCTTCTGATGAGGCCCATTGTGAGCGACCACGTTTCAAGTCCATAGGTCATCACTGGCAACTGGGCCGAAAAGTTTTGGAGTGGCGACCGCGTACTGGAAGACGCAGCGTTAGAAGGCCTTCCACAAGGGGGACCGATGACCTGGTGAGGCTCACGGGTAGCCGATGGATGCGAGAGGCATAGGACACCTTGTTGTGGCGACACTGGGGGGAGGGTGAGATGTGGCCCGCAGAGGCGGGCCGGCACCAGCCGGGGATTACGCAAGTCGCCTATGTTCCCGCGATCCCCGGCGTAGGTGGAAGATGGAACACCGGGGTGGTTTTAGTCAGTAAGAGTCTGACAGACCCGTCCGCCCGCCCCAGGGCGGAGGACATCCATGAGGATTTCCCCCCGTAAAAAAAAAAAAAAAAAGGGTGGACGTCTTTAGGCTGATATTATGATGATGATGATGAAGTCGAATGTACGTATTATAATAATTATTATACTTACATAGATATGTCACACTGACAGCCAACTGGATTAATCAGCCATTTAATTGACTGCCTAGCTTTTTCATTGAACGGTGCCGTTAAATTAGCGGCAGCGGCCTTAATGACATCTAGTCAAACCGTCTAATACAACATTTAATTAACAGGATATCTGGATACTTAGGTCATTCATAGAGTAGGGTATGCGTGTGACGAAAAAAATTGAAATATTTAGTTATGGGCAAAAAATTCTAGTCTAAACTCAATTATCGGGGCTCCTATTTCTGTCTGCAGGGTTTAGGAACCTAACATGAATGGCATGACGTTCGCATTCACTCACTCAATCTAGCTCCCGTCATACCATTCGAACCTAACCTTCCGTGTCGGGGTGCCCTAAGCTTGGGATAACCGCTCTATCGACGAATTCTAGTTTCTCTACAGTTCAACACTATGTCACAATCACTACTTGTGACATTTGGTAAGGCAAATCTTATGCACTCTGTTTTTTTCCCATTTAAACCAAAATTATTATCAGTGGATCAATTTTAAACTTGCAGAAGGGCGTTATTGACGTCGTCAAGATTATAACTACGTCTATATTTATATTAAAAATCAAAGAAGTATCGTCAGCAAAGAAGACCATGTTTAGCTTCTTTTCCAATAAATGGGGTAAGTAAATCAATAAAAAATAAGAAAGGAGCTATAATCAAGCCCTGGGGGACACCAGATTTTGACGTATAAGCCCAAGGAATTGACACCGTTTTTAAACTCATTGCTGTCTATCATTCAAATAAGATTTGACTAAGTTTAACGCTATTTTGCCTAATCCGTAATGCTCGAGCTTCAACAATACTGTTTTGTGATTAACGCAATCAAACGCTTTCACACACAACAGGTCGCAGAAGATGCCTATGACATCCTGCGCCTCTTCCCACGCATTGAAGATAATGTTTTAGTTAATTTACACCAGCGTCAGTTGTACAACGTCCTTTGGTGAAACCGTACTGTTTATCGTGCAAGATGTTATTCGTGTTAAAATAATTAAGCATCACCTTTTCAAATGCCTTGCTGAATACTGGCAACACGGATAGGTACTGGTCTATAATTATTTGTGTCTTTACTATTTGAAAGACACCTTGATCCACACACAAATTAAACATTAACCGGTCTAGCTCCGCCGACACACCGGTGTGTCCCCCGATTCACGTTTTAAAACTTTATTATTCCTTTAACGCAAGGTATGATGTTGAAGTTTGACATGTCGGTCCCGCACCAGAAGCTAAGTACGGCGCTAGAGCCTCAATAATTGAGGTACAAACTTTGATGGACAACCCCCATAGATCCTCGATCAATTTAATCTTGATTTGTTTGAAAGCTTTTATTACAGTTATGGGGTTTATATAATAATATTGTATACTTACTTAAAATTAAATTCAGTCGGGCAGATTGAAACGTTCGCCTGTAATAAATCAAAAGCAAGCGAAGGCAAGAAATTTAAGGCTTCAGTAGTTCTAATTGGGATAATGGTAGGAAAAGTTTACAAATTCTTGGGTAACTTTTTGTTTATTGAAAATAAGACCGTATGAAGTGTCAAACCGTCTTTATTATATTTTCTGCTGTATTTACATATGCAATAGGGTTAAATCCTGGTAGCCTTTACAAGTATTTTTATACATTTTTGAGTTGGTACCTACATAATTATTATAAGTTTCAGTGTTAATACAGCTCGTAAAGTCATTCTACTTATTATGAGTCCTTAAGTCGCCCAGTCACTAATTAAAAACGTAGGGCAGATAGTTTTAGTTTTCTTTTTAAACGTATTATTGAACTCGGTTTGGACTATAGATAAAATCTAGGTAGGTATATAAGTATAAATATTACCATTGTCCATTGTGGGATTTAGATCACTTAACTTGCTGCTTAGTGTTATTTAATTAAATTTATTTAATTTATACGCTCTTATTGGTCTGGATTGTATCTGCACTTGCGGTATGGGTATGTTGCACTCAAAAGTTACCGCTCGCATAAAAAGGATCATATTATGTGTTATTTCAGACTATAATCTACCTCTGTGCCAAATTTCATCTAGATCCATTCAGTAGTTTTTGCGTGAAAGAGTAACAAACTTCCATACTTACATACAAACTTTCGCATTTAGAATACTAGGTACCTATAAGGATTAGTAAGGATACTCGTCAGTATTTGAGTCAGCAATGAGCTTAGGTAGGTCGCTGATTAAACGGCGCCGTACAATGAAATGGCTAGGCAGCCAATTACACGGCTGATTAAGCCAGTTGGCTGCGACATAGTTATATAACCTCAAACCTAAACTAATAAACTTATTTCCCTAAAAGTTTAACTCATAGTACGGTATTTCGATAAGAGATGGCGCCACAATCATTGCGGCCTGCGCGTCAATCTGCCGCGCGAACTCAGCCGCGCCAATATTGATTAATTTACCGTCCCCAGTCCGGAGCAACTTCACTCCTTCCCACTATTATTCTCACACACAGTCCCGCAATAATCAAACATTTAACACTTTTTATTTACCAGTAAAATGTAAATTCATTAAAGAAAATAACCAAATTATGTTTCTAACAAAAATTATGTGTTTCCGAATGATTTGACAGTGTTTTGTTTTCGATTAGTACAATAATATTTGTAGCTATGGAAGTGAATAAATATTTGGATTTTAAAATAAAGAGGTAGTGCTAATTGTTCTTTTAAAATGCCAAAACGAATTCCGTTTCACGTGGTTTATGCGACAAGTAAGTACTTACCTACATATTTCTTTATGTATTTTGTGCAGTAGGTATACCTGATAAATGTAAAAAGTATTTAGGACGTATTCCTTATTTATTTTTTCAATTCTGTCGCCTTGTACTTAGCTGTAATATTACAGATAATTTATGTCATGTTTGACTTTTTTTACTGACGTTTACATTTTTTTACTGTAGGTGTCTAGTCAAAGAGTCAGTAATCTCTACTTTATTTAATTTTCAGGTGTAGTCCTCGAGACAGGTCTTCATTTTTAAAGTCAGTCTACGTTAATATCCTTTACGAAAGACAGATTTGATACTCGAATTAATATTTTTATAAGTACACTGAATTAATTTGTTGTTTTAAGTAAAATATAAATACATAATATGTACCTACTAGATACTATATAGCCGCTAAGTCCTCATGAATTTCGAAAATTATCCCAATAAAAATAGCAATAATACGAACCGGGATTAAGTACCTATCTGTAATATCTTTGTCCCGGATGAGGCTGGCAAATCTGTGCGTGCACAGGAACGTGGGTATTGGTATAAGAAAAGAGAGGCCTATGCTCAGCTGTGGGCGAAGTCGAGCTGTGGATGATTATGATTTCTTCCAAATCTGTTCAGCCGTTGAAAAAAAAAAAAAAAAAAAATACACGCCGTATTTTTTTTTTTTTTTTTTTTAACGTTGCCCCACACTAGGAATTTCTCCTGTATCGTTTTGAACGTATTGTTTGTATGAATGTTTGAATGTATTGTTTTGAAAATACCTAAATATAGGTTAAGGGTACATTACTTATTTTCTAATTTATATTATAAGCAGGAAAGTAGGAATAATAAGTTGGAAGTTAAGAGAGTCTGATTCGGTGTCAACTTCTGTATATCGATCAGTGATTACGAGTGAACAGTTAATCACTGTTAAATTATAACAGCCGCACGGACCGATTTTCAAGTATAAGCAACGCTTACCGAGGTTAGTCTGTGGATGGGTGACCATCTTAACATACCGAGACTCCTCCGTGCCTCGGAAAGCACGTTAAGCCGTTGCCCGGCTGTCATTTGGAGATCTATTAGCAGTCGTTACGAATTGTCAGAAGCCAGAAAATCTGACACCAGTCTTGCCTAGAAGTACCGTGTTACCCAGTAAATGGGTTGTGGAGGTCTGGGAGGCAGCCGCTCTACGTCAAATACTGCTATTCCCCCCCAAATATAAGACCCCAATATAGTAGTATAGTAGCAGATGATGATTATGAACTGTTTCTTATTCTTTATTGCACACACACAAACATACAAATATTCAGGCCCGGACTGGCCATATGGCAAATCGGGCAAATGGCCGATGTGCCAGATGGGTCGGTGTGGCCGATTAGTGGTCAACTTTTTTTTACGAGAATTTAAAAAAATACGTCGACTGGAAAATGTCCTCTACCGTCAAGTTGAAGACCTAATTCAATTTACGTTACCCTATAGCTCAGTAGGTGCAGCCTGCTGAGAGAATATATACTATCTGAAATGTTTCAGTGAAATGTAGAAAAAATAACTTTTAGCATGATCTTCAATGCCGTTGATTTTGGTTTCATTTTGGGATCAAATAAAATTTTAAATTTTGGCCTTTCCTCAAATCTGATAACTTCGAAAATTCCGATTGCGGCAGCTTTAAAAGGATGTTCATGGCAATTCTGAGCAATTGCGTTACATGTCCTGATAAGGAATTTGATCGTAAGTTTCGTAACTGATGCGAGAATGAAGGCCTTAGCAAAAAATGACGAAATTTCGTTCTATACACATAGGTATAGTGTACAACTATAAATTGCCGAACATACTGCTTCGGTTGGGATGAGTCTTTCGCTATTCGACTGTATTATTATTGTTGGATACAAAGAGTCAACAAACGAAGAGACCACACGTTGAGTAGATAAATACCTACTGTTTTTATTTTGTTTTAAAAAATATTGGAAAGGAAAAGAAGCCACAAAAGTCAGCTTTTTTTACAAAATTTTGTTCCGATGTATTATTTTACTTTCCATTGACCTATGAACTTGAAATATGTGATAAATACGAATATTTTACTAAAAATACCAATATATTGATAAACTAGTTTTTTCTTTTAAATTACCTCTTTTTTCTTATTACAACCAATTAGTCCTAAAAGTGCGAAGTCTGACACAAACTTGGTCGTTTTTTTTTTACTAAAAACTTCTAACTGTAATGACAAAAAAGACGTGTCCATTTATTTGTTTAATGTAATGGACAAACTTGATATATGTCTATTAAAATACCCTATTACTTTAGTTTTCGGTATTTTAAAACTTTTGAATATCAGCAAATCTTCACCAAACGATCAGCTTCAAATTCCGCGAACAATAATCAAAGATATTGGTGAGAAAATTGAGATAGGGTTCGGGACTAATCGTATGTCAGACTTTCAGACAACGACGTGAGAAAATGGGGTAAATAATACCTCTCGTATAATAGTAGTAGATACTTATTCAAACTAGAACTTACCTCAAAAGTTAACCATTCCGAAAAAATTACAATTACATCTGGGGGTAATGATGATATTACACATGCCGTCTGATGCATTTCTAATTGTGATACCACAGTTAACAAACGCTTGTTAGAGGTCCATTTTTCATATGTATATTACACAGTTTACAATTAATTATTAGTGGAGCACTCGCGTGGGGCTACGACGCTATAAAATATAAACGTGCGAAAACATAAATTCAAATCAAACAAATACCCCCCGAATACCAAACGAAAACCGGCGCAAACGTCTCTTCTATTCTATATTTTTATATGGCAAGCAAAGCCGATGTCGACTATTCTGCAAGGCGCAAACGTCGAAGAATACGGTAATGACAATTGACATTTTTTGCCGGTATTGCCAGTAGTAACTTGATGTAATCCTACCCGTCACTGCACTAATATCTATAAGATGGTTTGATTTATACCTAGATAAGAAAACATACAAAAATAATTAGGTTACAAATAATTTATGAATATATTTTAGGCCGCATAGAAAAAACAAAACTCTATTTTTCCTTGTTTTGATCTTTGTTAATATTATATGGCAACATTAATAGGTATTTTAGAACAAAATTCAATAGAAAAACTTATAAGTAAGATTATTTTTCCAGTTACTTTGTTCTTGATACGGAGTAGAAAACGCCCGACACTAAGGCCGAATCTACTGACTAAGAGCGGATTTCACCAATGAAACTGAACGCGATAAGTACATCTAAACTGCGTTCAAGAGCTGTCAGCGTCAATATTCCATAGAAAAATAATGACACTGACAGCTCATAAACGTGGTTTATTCGCTGATCGCGTTCAGTTTCATTGGTGAAATTGGCCCTTAGAGAGTAGACCCCCCAGATCATTGTTTATGATCGTGAATAGCGCTCGATATTGACTGTGGGCCTTAGGACTTATGAACCGAATTCGGCCGGTAGGCGATCGGTAACTAGAGACTGCCCAGTGCTCAGCTCATGGGCCTTTCATGCAAAAATGTTCAATCGTTGCTGAATGATTGAGTGGCATACTTCCTAGTGTCCTCATCAGCAGAGCCTCAATGGTTCGTCATGATTTACTCTGATGCAATATTTTGTATTATTATTTGTAAGCCGGTATTACAAATAAAAAACTTTTTTACAAAAAAATACAACCAACTTCAAAACAAAAAACACTACAAAGTATAAAATAACTATAATTTCGGAATTCGAATGTTTTTGGTTGTTTCTTCGTTTTTTGACACCGACTTCCGAAAATATTTTTCACTTTTTAGTGGTTAGCTTTAACTAAACCCAACGCAAAAATAATCATTAAGATCGGTTCATAAACAATACAGTTATGCCCGAATAGATAACCCCAAACATAGTTGAATTGTACACATCTGCGTACCCTTCACGGCACCTGCGTGATGTTATGTTATGAACTGGGCCCAAAACCACCAACTCTTAAAGCAGTATTACTTTAATATTACTTCCAGTGGGAAAGAGACGGAGCTATACGTCCTGTATAGGTCCGTCTCATTTCCCACTAGTTCGAGCGAGAAGGAGGGATGGAGCTATACACCCTGGTGGTACTACTGGTGGAACTCTCTGCCTGCGTCTGTTTTCAAATGCTTACAACCCTAATCTCTTCAAAGTTAGAGTGAACAGGCAACTTCTAGGTAAGCTCGCTCCAACGTAGACTTTGTCTCTGTCATCTCTGACATTGATTACAGTCAAGAGCAAACCCATCTCTAATAAAAAAAAAAAAATATATATATAGCTCCATCCCTCCTGCTCGCTCGAACTACTCACGCTTTAACACGTCATAGTAGGGCCGCAGGGGCCTAACCACCAACTCTTAAAGCAGTATTACTTTAATATTACTTCCAGTGGGAAAGAGACGGAGCTATACGTCCTGTATAGCTCCTCTCTTTCCCACTGGAAGAAATATTGAGAAGTAATATTAAAGTAATACTGCTTTAAGAGTTGGTGGTTTAGGCCCAGTTCATAACATAACATTTCGCAGTAACTCCCCACTGCTCACGCTTTAACACGTCATGGTAGGGCCGCTGGTGTCAATTTTTTCGTTCGAAAAACTGACTTTTGTGGGTGTCGACGGGCTCGCAGTGGGGACTGCCCGACGACCAGCTCACACTTCACTCTTGCTTTGAAGGCAGACGGGTTATATGTGGAAGGGAACACAGACCCTGGCAGAGAGTTCCACACTTTGGCTGTGCGCATAATAAATGTGGAGAAGAAGCGCTGAGTACGACTAGTCGGGATATCGACCAAGTGCGGATAGCATACCCAGCAGTAGGTACGTCTGGTATTCCGATGGGCGGTAAAGGCTCCCCTCCCTCACCTCCCACACCTCACTGCTTTTAGGCACGAAATGAAGTGTATTTTGCACTTTACTAATTTATTTTATTGTATTTATTACACCTACTTCGGAAAGTCCACGGGAATTCCACGACCTGATCCCACCATCGCGATAGTGCCGCGCAATAGACAGGGGCCGACCAGCGACTTTTCCGCACTAGTGCAAAATACACTTCATTTCGTGCCTAAAAGCAGTGGGATAGGGGCCAGTTTTCGAGTGAGTTTATTGACAATAACATCGACTTAGTTCGAGCTTAATCGTTATTCGGAAAACACTAGAACAGTATTTTATCGACAAAGTGAAACTAAAATGATCAAACATTCAATAAAAAAAATTGAAAAGCCATTAATTAAATTCAAACAAAAACCAACTCTACGCTTTAGTAACAAAGTCCCTTTACATTCTACACAAAAACAAAAGAACGACACCATTATTTACATTCTCAATCAAAAACGAACCCTAAGTCCTAGCCACAAAGTCCCTTTTCGATTAAACACGAGCTGTAATAGCAATTAGCAAATGCTATCATTGATTCAACAGAAAAGTACTGGTTGTCTAGTGTCCAGTAACTATTTAACTAATAGCAGCACTGTTCCATCAATTATGGGACTCTATTTGATGAAAGAAAGCGGAAAGTTTGTAAAGTGATGTTTGGATTGTCGAATAAACATAGGACGGGGCGGTTGTTTTGAAAACATTTTGTCGTATATCTTCGTGAAAGATCGGAAATTTATTAGTATTATCTTGGCCGTGTTGAAGGGATCTCAGTACATTGTGAGAAAGTTGGTATGTCTACTCGTAAGAATCGAAAATTCGAAGATGTGTGACATCTACGGTTCCGTACTGGGCCCGCGTGGATTGCAGACCAGTCCTGATCAGATCAGTCTGATTATGCCATGTTATCTTATCTATGTTAGTAGTAACATACCATGACCTGAATTAAGTAACTTCGTCTACGAGTCGAGTGACTTACATTAAAAATGTAAAGCACAGCCGTCAGGATCGATCGATACTTATCGTTTCTATTACTTCTATCGCTCAGTAGCCATTGTTATGTCTGGCTTCCGATAGTACGAAAAACTCCTGCTTTATTTGATGACCCAGGGTCGCAGGCGCGGTGCGTACATGACAGCATAGAAGACGGTGCCCGCCAGGGCCAGAAGCCAGAGCCTGCCAGGGTTGCGGAATTAGTTCGAAAAAGTCACCGCAGCTCTGGAACGCCTTTTTTAATTCCGTATTTTTACGGATTTGGATCGGATGCAGTGCGTAACCGCTCTATGTCAAAGATTTAAGGTCGTCTTTTTGTTGTCATAACAGCAGATGCCGTCACTAGACGCTGATTGTTGTTCTTAAATACGTCCCGTTTCACGTTATTAACCGACTTCCAAAAAAGGGGGAGGTTCTCAATTCGACTGATTTTTTTTTTGTTTTTTTTTTTTTTATGTTTGTTCATCGATATTTTCGCCAATTGTCAACCGATTTTGATGATTCTTTTTTGTTTGGAAGAGCATCTTCCCGGACTGGTCCCATTTCAATTTGGTGAAGATCTGATGAAGAACTTCGGAGATAGGTAACGGAACTCTTCAATAAATGATAGCAAACCTGTCAGGATTGCTGAAATCGCATGTCTGTTTATTGTTTACACCAGTTCATAACATATCATCACGCCGGTACGCTTTGAAGGGGTACGTAGATGTATACAATTCAACCATGGTTTTGGGGTTATCTATTTGGGCATAACTTTATTGTTCATGAACCGATCTTGATGATTCTTCTTGATGATCCGCCCCTAAGACTGACCGGGTTTAGTTAAAGCTAACCACTAAAAAGTGAAAAATAAAAACTTTTTTACAAAAATATACAAGTGTTGTTTGCAGACGACACTTCACTTTTATTTAAACTCAAGCGTCAGCAGCTGGTTACTGACGATGTTAATAGTGCCATCGCAACTGTAGTTAACTGGTTTAATATTAATAATCTTCTGCTTAATGAGAAAAAAACCAAATGCATAAAGTTCACGTTACCACATGTTCGACAAGTGAACACTTGTGTGTCAATAAAGGGGGAAGAGTTGAAACCCGAAGATACCACTGTGTTCTTAGGCATAACTTTGGATGCGAAGCTAAAGTGGGGCCCCCATATAGATAAACTGTCAAAAAAACTTAGCTCTGCAGCATACGCCGTTAGAAAAATTCGTGGTTTAACTGATTTAGAGACAGCCCGTTTAGTATACTTTAGTTACTTTCATAGTGTGATGTCATACGGCATTCTGTTGTGGGGAAATGCCGCCGATATTCAGACAGTATTTGTATTACAAAAAAGGGCTGTTCGTGCAATTTATAAATTAAGTCCTAAACACTCCCTCAGAGACAAATTTAAAGAGATTAATATAATGACTGTGCCCTCTCAGTATATTTATGAGAATCTTTTGTATGCACATAAAAATATTAATCTATTTAAAAGATACAGTGATATCCATAACGTAAATACTAGGAACAAACACAATTTTGTCATTCCTAAAACCAGGCTCAAAAAAATAGGTGGTTCATTTAGATGCCAATGTATACGTTTTTATAATAAACTCCCTAGCCATATTCAAGACCCTAGTATGAATAAGTTCAAATTATTTGTAAAACGTAAGCTATGCCAGAAAGCTTTTTACACAATTAAAGACTATCTTGAAGACAAAAAGGCTTGGGATTGAGCTGCTTCAATAATGTACATGGCCTAATGTTACATACCTTTTTAATTTTTAGAAATTGACTTTTTATACTTTTCTTTCATCTCGTTGGTAAATTTTGACATGAATGTTTACTTTATTAAGTATTCTATTTTTATTATTTTTGACATGGAATATTTACTTTGTAAAGTAATATATTTTATTTGTTTTTTTTTTCAATTTATTATGTTTGACATGAATACTTACTTTGTAAAGTATTATATTTTTTTTTAATATTATTTAACTCATTTTGTGAATATGGGGACCATGTGGGTTATTTTCTTCTTATTTTTCTCTTCTTTGAAATACTTCTTCTTCTTTGAAGTATTTTTAACGAGGTCTGGCAGTTTGAGTACTTAAATGCGGCCTACACAAATGTCCTTTCTTTGGCATGTTCGTCGGTTCGTTGAGCTCCTTTTTGGTTCTAAGTTGAGCTACTCGACTACTGACCAAAGCTTGCACTGACTGGACGGGTCCACTCAAATCTGTGTGGTTCTTTCCTCAAAAGACCATTTCAGACACTGATCTGCATGATCCTCATATCGTATTGTGAATGTGGGGACCATGCAGATCGCTATGATAGGGGTTCATTTCATGTTAGTCAACAATGTCTGGCAGTTTGAGATTTTTTTTTATGCGGCCTACCCAAATGTCCTTACTTTGGTATTGTTCGTCAAATCGTTGAGCTCCTTAAAGTTCTAAGTTTGAGCTCCATAATAACTGACAAATGCTTGCACTGTCTGGACAGGTCCACTCAAATCTGTGTGGCACTTTCCTCAAAAGGCCACCTCAGACATTAACCTACATGGTTCTCGTATGATTTGACCAGTACAATTTGTATGGACTTCATAAGAGACTGTGACCTCTGAGTTTGTTTCGGTGTTTCTTCTTAGGGTAGTCAGCTAGGAAACACCGGCCTCATCTAGCTTAAAATGACCAAAAAATATTGACGTGTAAAAGTGTTATGTTTAACCTACTTACAAAATAAATATCATTTATCATTTATCATAACCGACTTCAAAAACTACAAAGTATAAAATAACTATAATTTCGGAAGTCGGTGTCAAAAAACGAAGAAACAACAAAAAAAACCGTCTTCCAGCCAGAAAATTTGACTCCAGTCTTGTCAAGAATTACCGTGTTACCCTGTTAATGGGTTGTGGAGGTCTGGTAGGCTGCCGCTCCACGTAAAATACTGATATTCATCTGAATCTGGTTTGATTGGAAGCCAAAGGCTAGGCAGATGATGATCATTATCATAACACTAGAGTGGCCAGAGTTGCCAAGGGGTGTCGTGTTACCCAGATACTGCGGTTGTGAAGGTCAGAAAGAGTCGCTCTATGTAAAATATTGGTATCAAGCTGGAACCGGTTAGTCTGGTAAATATATCGTCAAATATGCCTCCACAATCAGTCTGACCACTAGCCATAAGTATATGGGCCTATATCAACGAGACAGTTTTACACACATTGAGTAAGTATCTAAAGCTTTTATGCGTCTGAGAAGGACATGATTTAGCACTTCGGAATTAGGTTCACTAAACTCAATGTAGTCCGTATTCAACAACTGTTATGGAACTATATAGCTTTTGCCGCTTGAATCTCAAAGGAACATTCCCCCGGGATGAAAAGTATGTGCGATTTCAGACTATAAATCTATCTCTGTAGGTACTAAATTGATTGATTATTGACAAACAAACATCCATCCATTAAAACTTTCGCGATTATGATAGAATAGAATAGAAGATCATTTATATGCATAAAATATGGTAGGTACCTTGTCTACTGTTAGGAGCTTGGGGTTTGTGACAATAAAAACAGCCGAATAAATAACCAAATTGACACTAATTACAACTTAAAAACTCACTAATTATAAAACGACTCTTCACGTGACCAGAGGGCTGGCCTTTTCTTTGCAAAGCCAACGAATCAGCATTGCCATTCAACGTGACAATGCGGCCAGTGTTCTGGGCACTTTCCCGTTGACAACGATGTGGACGAATTTTTCGATGCCCTATGAGTTCTTCCCCTCCCCTTTTTACTCAGCTTTTATAGTTTCTACTAGTTTGTATTCAGTATCTTTAAGTTTTATATTAGTGGTAACTAGTTTTAAAATTGATAAATAAACGTAAGTAGGTACTTATGTAAAAAGAAAAAAAAAAACATCCGAATTGAGAACCTCCTCCTTTTTTAGAAGTTGGTTAAAAATAGCATATTTTGTATTATTACACCATCCGAAAGTGTCGCCATAAGGATCAAATTATGGGAAGTAGCGATCTACTTAATAAAGTTTTAAAAGTAAAACGTGCTTCAAAGAAAGAAAACTAAATTAGAACTCGGTTCAAACATGCCATGCATGAGCATGACACGGTCGCTTTAATTAAAATGATTCACATTGCAGCTCATACTACGAGTATGAAATATTTGTGACATGAAGGAATTTACTATATTGAAAATGCTTTAAATACTTCATTTTTATTTCCATTTACTAAATTACGTTGTTGTTACGTCATATAGGTCATGGCTGTTTATTGTACAGTTCTCGTCAAATAACTGTGCCCCTCTGAAGTTGGCTACGAGTGGCTGCGTAGTAGTCAAAATTACGAACAAACTGCAACTGCGCGTGCGCAAGAGACATGGGGGCGGGGATTATGACGGCGCGATTTTATGTCTCAGTCGCTCGTTTACGTTCGATGCATGCTTGCGTCCCGCTTGCTCCCGTCTACGTGACTGCACCTGCGCGATCTTTGCAAATGGCTAACTTCAGAGGGGCAAAGTTATTTAACGAAAACTGTATTTCTCTGACAGTCGTTACGGCTTTACGAGATAAAGGTCAGATTGGTTGTGGCTCCATTTATTAATTCTGGTATTTAGTTGTGTACATTGAGACTGTGTAGACTCCAAATCCGTGCCTGCCAGGATTGTGGATTTTGTTCGAAAGAGTCACCGCAGCCCTGGAACGCAAAAGGCACTAGGAGCACGGATGGGTTTAAGTCAGTAAGAGTCTGACACTCCCTCCTGCTCCACTCAGAGCGGAAGGAGTCATTTGATGATTTCTCATCCCTAAAAAAGTGACTCCAAATACGTAGTTCAGAAGAAGTAAGCGGAGTAACTCAGGCAGATAGCAACTTGGTTTTTTAGGTACCTACTATTTGGAGATCGATCTGAGTGCCAGTTCCACTAATTTTTCAACCTACTTTCGCATTCTCATGTCAAAACAATAAATTTGTCTAAAAATGTATGAAACTTAAGCCTTTTTTGACAGTTTGCGATTGACATGCGAATGTAGTTGTTTCAAAAGAGTAGAATTGGCCCTCGGTTTTAACAAAAAGATAAATTTTATTGATCTATTGAAGCGACCTTTTTATAGGGGTAAGGCACTTTATTCCTGCCAGGGTTGCGGAATATGTTCGAAAGAGTTACCGCGACCCTGGAAAGAAAGGCACTAGGAGGACTATCGGTGGGTTTTAGTCAGTAAAAGTCTGACACTCCCTGCCGCTCCACCCAGAGCGGAAAAAAAGGCACTTATTATTCACCCGAAGCCACCACACCAAGATGAATCTAAATTACCTAGAGACTTTGTTATAGACGTGATGGGCATCAATATAGCTATTGATGATAAAAAGCAAAAAAATTAAAGCATCTTCAACAAGGTTTTGAATGCAAGACGCGCAGGACTTGCCTACTAGCTGGGAGGTCTATAACCAGGGTTGGATGTCTATCGACTGAAATGAAATGATGATGATGATGATGCTACTAGCAGTCTTTGGCTCCGGAGTCGACTATTTAAATTATTTTACATTAAGGGTTAAATTTGTGATATTAATAGTATATTGATACCCGTTACCAACACGAGTTTTCGCCAAGTAATTGAATTAGTTCCTGCGTTTTGATGACAGCTTCACACCCGGTTACCAAATCCATCATGACTCTATCCCCAGGTGAAGACAGCTCCTACCCAGCATGCGAGCTGAACTCCCAGGGACCGGCAGCGCGGGGGTGGCGCAGCGAGGGTGCTCCGCCCCACGAGCTGCTTCTGAGGCTCGCGAAGGTCACTTCAGTCCACAAACTGCAGCTGTTAGCACACCATCAGCTTATACGTGAGTAGCAGTGTAGATACTAATTGTTCCATTTAACGGATAACTGACAGTCATGTCAGCGAAATAACTACTAATTTCGGATACCTACACGTTATCGCGGTAAAATACTGTGACGATACGGACCTTCTTTATTATATCTATGATACAAAGAAAACAGTCGCGCTCGCGATCGCGTAACCAACGGTCTTTCCGTTGGTTACGCGATCGCGAGCGCGACTGTTTTGCGTTGATACCTGGGTTCGATTCCTAAGTAGGAAGTAAACTTTGAATTTATCAGCCGAGAGTTTGGAAGTGAGCGTTTTGATGAAGCCCCCGTGCCTCGTTGAGCACGTGTCGCTGTCCGTCCAATAAGGTAGTTGACTAAAAAAAATTAATTTGTCCATCAGATAGATTCCCAAAAAATATTAGACACGTATTTTTTCCTTTTTACGTCAACAAAAAATTAAAACGATACAGTGCGTGTAAGTGTACCTACACTTATATACATGACGGAGAGGCCGCATTATTAGCATCATCATCCGACATAGTGGGCGTATAAAATGGGTAATCGAGCAATGAGACAACGAATTACACAACAAGATTTAATACACTGAACACAAATCACAAATTAAATCACACTGTACAACGAAACGTGAGGAACAGTTCCTAGCTTTGTGGAGAACTTGTCTCCAAGACGACCCAATGGAATCTCCGTCTTGGTCCGACACCCCTCCACTAGGTAGGCTCTGTTGTAGCACGAAGTTAGTTGTGAGACGGCGACGGTGCTGCCATCTACCGGAACTCGTGCTTCGTTTCGTTATTGGTCGGTACTAATATCCGTCTCCGACACGGCCATCCTGCGCCGACACACGACCCCGTGTGTTTATTCTGTAACAAGGATAACGTAGCACAGTATATCGTTCGGTCACTCCTGACAGAAAGTTTTAAGACGGTTAAAGTTTTAAGCTCCCTTAGTTCTCTAAGGCTTAAAAAGAAACTAAAAACAAACTTTCTATCATAATCATTTTAAATTTACCTTAATCCTTTATCAAATTAATCATTTAAATCTAAAATTAAGTTAAGTAACAATTGTATTAACTAGGAATGCATGAGCGACCAAGTACCAATGTCATATCAACATACCATTAGCAGTTATCGTTAAAGTTATCACAAAACAATAACACAAAGTGTGAATCAAATTCGTGGCCTGTGGCTTTTCACTAAGCCCTCACACACTATTGCATTCCCTTGAATGCCGAGTCCCACGGACTCTTTGGTCTTCGCAAGACCCGACCTCCGCCAGACCACCCGCGCACCGCGCATCCACGGATTACATAAAGCAAATACCGACTTCTAACGGACTACGGCTACGAAATGGCTACTGGTACGGTCCGACCAGCCGAACTAAGATTCACCACTATCACTCAACTCAAACTCTTCTACTTCAAGCGGTACTTGGCCCTCAGGCACTCTCCTTAACCTATCATGCGCGTACCTACTTGTAAGTGCGTCTAGAATTTAAAGCTCTCAATATATAACGATCGCCATCTAACACTTCTACAACTTTAAATGGTCCTTTAAATTTAGGGTCAAGCTTAGCTTGGTTACGTTCTTCATTTTGAAGAAACACAAAGTCACCCATAACCATGTACCATCGTTATCCACAACAATAATCACTTTAATCACAAAAAGCCTCGGGGAACCACTCACACAAGTAAACAACTCTTACACCACGGCTCTCATAGCCGATCCACGGTCACTACAGACCACGAGCAGCAATCACACCATTGCTCTCGAAATACGTGCCTCCACACACATGTGGACCACAACCACTATGGTCACAACAGAGAACCCTACTCGCGTGTTCCCCGCCTCGGCATGCTTGTCACCACTGTGACACTCACTTCTACCATCTACTTTGACTGGTACATGACTTTGGCATCTTTTTTTTTTCACCCTTCCATGAGCTCACCCAAAATAGTTCAGAACTTACAACGAGAGATTACCATCCAAAACTTCAGCTACTTTAAACGGACCTGTTAACTTCCATCTTATTAAGTCTGATTACGATCTTCGTTTTCTAATTATACAAAATCACCGGTAGAAAACTTTGTTTAAGCTATCATTCTATTATTAAATCGAGCTTTAACATATTCCCCAGATCGTTTAATGTTCAGTGTTACTATCTGACCTAATTTACTCCTACTCTATAAAAGTCTCATGTCTTTGAACATTTTTATTCTAAATACAAAATTCTGTAACACCATTGAAATTACACAAACAAAAATAAAGTGACTGACCATTGCTGCAAGATCTTCCTGTACAACTCATTTCACAGTAACAAAGTCATCCCTGTGACTACAAGTGTTCAATGGTAGTCATCCCTGTGACTCCAAATTATCAGTCAGTCAACCCTGTGACCTCAATGATTCAGTCATCCCTGTGACTAATCAATCAATCTTATTTTAATCTCATCCGCATTAACTTACGTAGGTACCTATTTTGACATTGTAATAGCTCAAAATTCTCTGTACTCGTAAAGTTTTAATCAAAATTAACTGTTGTTATAAAAGGAAAACTGTCCCCGACACGTTAACACAAAAGCCTAGTTCCAATTTTTCACTAAAAACGTCTAAAGTCGGAACATGACGTTGTGGCAACCTTACCATGCAATATCTGTCAATGGTAAAATTCTTTAGGTACTCGCTTTGTACAAAGTATGTAAAAATTACCAAGCACTATCAATTCAATCACTGAATTGATGTAAACAACTTTCAAGCTTTGAAAGTCACAATCAAAATTAAATGGAAGCGACTCACTCGATATTCCAGTCAGCCTTGAATGCTCTTGTCCCCACAGATGTTGACATGATGCTCGGCTATTGCAGCCTGAAAACTGCTTGCTGACCTTCGGTCTGTCACGCTCAGAACCGCTCAGGAATTGCAGCTGCACAGCAATTATAGCAGCATGCGGACCGCTAGCCTCCTGCTGGCTTCATCCACCGATATACGATATCTGAAACTGAGAAACACTGCGAGAGTACAAGTCCAATCAAAGCTGTGGTGGAAATAATGGTTTCAGGTTAGCGTAGTAACCACATTATCAAAGTCAATCTAAAACTAATCAGAACATTGACACAAGAAAGAGGCCTATGCCCAGCAGTGGACAAAGTCTGACTATGGTTGGTGATAATAAATCAAAATATTGCTTTTGCAATTATCTTAATTTTCAATAGAGTGGGTACGGTGTAATGTTGTGACTATTCAATAATATCGCTCTTATGTCCAAACAACAATAGCTCTGAACTGCCACTGCACTTCATTACTCAACGTGCGATAGCAGAATATTACCGCTTCATTAGCATTATTTAAAACGCCAAAGCTATAGCGCCTAAACTACAACTACCCTGTTTACAGTAAAGCGATAGTCAACTTGAAAATAACAACTTCACTTTAGCGACAAAGCGACAAGTCAATTAACGAACGTCGATAATCGCCAATCATGAGACCGTAGCTTTTTGTAAGTCAGTCTCCACAGCATTAAAATGTTTACTCGTAAACAAAATAGAAAAATTAACCAACGAGTACCTCTGCTCCACAGTAATAACAAAACGAAAATGGCTCACCAGATTGACGAAAAGAACCTCACGGACATTCACGCACTTCTCCTTGACCTGGCCAGCTGTTATGAAGCTGTTCGCCTCCGTTCTGGACTGGTTTTTCATTTTTCAGGTTGATGAGGGTAATCGCATAAAACTCGATAAGAAGAAATTTTGACCTCGAAATTTTCCTTGAATTGGTCCCACGTTGAACACAGATAGGTAACCTATCTAGGTACGACCGGCATGTAGGCGCAAAGCTCTTCGTCGCCTTACTTATGGTCAAAAATATGCTGCACTGCATTCTCGACCAAACATACCACCGCGGTACGTTTAGTGCTTGTATTTGTGCGCGCATTTGCTCGTTCTGCATTTCAAACATCCTTCGCCACTGTGCGGTATCTAGGTTATCGCCACGTATTTTTTCATTTGCTCGATTAGATCCCACGTCTGATGACGGAGAGGCCGCATTATTAGCATCATCATCCGACATAGTGGGCGTATAAAATGGGTAATCGAGCAATGAGACAACGAATTACACAACAAGATTTAATACACTGAACACAAATCACAAATTAAATCACACTGTACAACGAAACGTGAGGAACAGTTCCTAGCTTTGTGGAGAACTTGTCTCCAAGACGACCCAATGGAATCTCCGTCTTGGTCCGACACCCCTCCACTAGGTAGGCTCTGTTGTAGCACGAAGTTAGTTGTGAGACGGCGACGGTGCTGCCATCTACCGGAACTCGTGCTTCGTTTCGTTATTGGTCGGTACTAATATCCGTCTCCGACATACACATGACGTCACAAGCTCCCAGACCTGATCTTTGATGCGTTTTATCTTCGTCTTTTTTATGATTTGATAAAGCAAAAAATACGTGTCCAATATTTTTCGAAAACTGACGGACTAAATATAATCATATATTTTTAACCAGCGGCCCTACCGTGACGTGTTAAAGCGTGAGTCGTTCGAGCGGGAAGGAGGGATGGAGCTATACACCCTATATAGCTCCATCCCTCCTTCTCGCTCGGACGACTCACGCTCATGGTAGGGCCACTGGAATCCCTATTTGATGCCTCTTCTGTCGTCAGTCCCTCCGTCCCAGTAAAACAACAATTTGATGTTGTGTTTTTAATAATATTTCTTATTCTTGTTGTCATGTCGCTCGTCTTCATCGGCCTATCACTAGACAGTATCTACCGTCAAAAGGTTTTCACGACTCTGGTCAAGTTGGCCTGGCCGCGAAATATATACTGAAGTCGCGCGTTCTCGTAAATATTGTTTACTGACTCTATTATTATAAGATCTTACCGTGACTTTCTTGTTATCAAGTATTCTCTTTCCACATTGCAGCGTCATGCGTGGAAGTCCTGGTGTCTGGAGGGCTAGTCTCCGAAGGCGCGGCCACTCCTTGCGGCGCCACCTACACCAGCGTCGGCAGGGTCACGCTCGCCAGGCCAGCTCAGCAAGCCAGAACACGAGAACTGAGGTAAGTGGTGAAACATGGCATCGACAAAATTCAAATTCGAAGTAGATGGATAAATCCTTGTGATAAAGTATGCAAATAACCAAGTCACAATATAGGTATACATATCATCGAGATTTTCTTGAGCCACAATTTTTTACAGGTTTCCCTTCAATCGAATGGCAATTCGGGCTATGCTCTAAGTTTCATATTGTTCTGCCTTTAGGTCAGCTGCTCTTCCTGAGCCAACCATAGCACGCTTCGTAAAACTCAAGCTTTCCGGACCACACCCTCCAGCCAAAGAAGATGATCAGGTATCTACTTTTTTATATCAGTAGGACTTGTGTAACTACTACTTATAGTATAGGTTCTCCTGGTGACTCTTTACCTTCTACAGTAGGTACGGGGAGTAGTGTACTGTAGAAGGTAAAGAATCATTAGGAGCCCTTTCAAACCTTGGTAAACTTGAAGGGAGTGCAAGAGCTATGTCTTGTCATATCACATAGTATTTAACAACAAAACATAGAAAAAGGTAGTGCCTTCCTGAACCGCGCGTGCCTATCAAAAATAATAAAAAAAACCATTCGCTAGAAACTAGCACACAAAGTCAAAGTCTAAGTCAAAGTCAAAGCATTTATTTCAATTAAACCATTTACAGGCACTTTTGAATTGTCAAGGTCGGTCAGTCAAAGAGGTGAAGCTATTTGCACGTTCCAAAGCGTAGATCTCTATGTAGAAGAACGTACAAGAAACTCCATGGACACTCTTTTGAATCAATTAATTATTACAAAGTTGTGGTTATATTGTTCTTGTTGAAATTATTCATAGACATGTGAGAACGATGTAAAAAGACGTGCACGACAAAAGCAAAAAAGGAACAATTCAAAATACTAACAAATTAAAACAAACCGTGGCAGTTGAGAGATGACCAGTCCCAGCTGACGGAGCCAAATGATGAATGAAACACAAACTGCACCATCAGAGAGACTTGAGTGAGCATGACACTCCCAACAGCCAGGGCACATTAAAGTCTTACCCAAAAATGATAGTTTGACTTGAAGGTACACAGTACTCACATATGTGCCGTTAATGCATGAAATTATACAATGCAAAATTAGTTCGAGTCTATACAATGAAAAATCTATGTTCTTTCAATATTCAGCGGGTCTCACAACTGCTAAAAATAAAAAAAATAAAAAAATAAATAACTAATTTGTGCGCCCTAGTGGCTGTGGAGCAGGACCAGCATTGAACCAAGCATTTTTATCTTCAATGTAATCCTCCAACTTATAATATGCTTGCCTGCATAGTGTGCGCTTAACACAAGATTTAAATTTTGTTTCAAATCAATAGGTACCATTTTTTTATGCTCAAAATGTTTCCTTTACCATCTCTACTCATACCTACTTCAGGTAGCACTAATGGCAGTGAACGTCCTGGGCGAAGAAGTAGAAGACAACGAGAGCTCACCAGTCCAGCCAGTCAACAAGGAGCCTGCCTACTCGCCGTACGACGACCTCGCCTTCATTATGTATGTGGACAACGATATCGCCGACCTGGTCAGGAGTCTCGATGAGAAGAAGAAGAACGCTGTTGGTGGTGAGTTGGGAAGAATGTAGGAGGCTTTTGTTTCAGAGAAGTTGAAGGATGAAGGTTTTTGAGCTAATGAGCGGTACTGTGAAGAAAATAAGTTGTTAATCTAAAGATTGAAGAATTTCAAGACTGTTAACAGCTTTCCCGCTTTAAATTACAATAGGTTTGCATTTGTTATATTATGCCATTTACTCAATTATCAGCGTCAAGTGAACGGTTTCTGGAGGTTTTCAGTAAAGGCTTTCTATGATGAATATATTGGATCGGATCGAAACCCTATGTATTTTATTTGACACACGTTATACGTAAGTATAATTACAAAATGGTTGTCCAGACCGATGTCGGCCATGGTGGCTCATCTCAGCAAAGAGTAGCCATCAACGCGGCGATGTGAGGGATATTAGAGGGCACAAGCTGGTAAGCCCCACATAAAGCAAGCGTCGTCGTCGGGCATCACATTTTTATCTTTACTTAGGCCAGTCCCGGATCTACGATTTTTCCAAACCGGGGCAAAAACTTGATAGTGGCGCCCTCCTCTCTTCCACACTTCTTCTAATATATAAAATTCTCGTGTCATGTCACAGTGTTTGTTACAAAACTCCTTCGAAACGGCTTGACCGATTCTTATGAAATTTTGTGTGTATATTCAGTAGGTTAGGTGTAGAGTAGATTTTACACAAATATATGTAGGTAATCGATCTTCACCGGGTCATCTACTTATTTATACATTATTATTATGAAACTTTCGATAACTATTTTAACTAGTGATCGAAATTCGACCTTTCGAATTTTTTAAGCATTATTAAAAAAATATTAGCTTTCTGGACTCATTCTCCATAGACTTTATCTGTGTAGCGGCATTCATGCCGCCACAAAAATCAACGTAGCAGAATCAACATCACAACAAATAACTACAAAAATCCTAAATCGCGATATCAAAGTTTACCGTGCGATTAGAACACATGCAAAGCCCGAATATCAACTCTCGGGCAGTTGCCCACCAGACAAAAACCAACCGTCTGGTCGGAGTATCCTCCCTTTTCAATGGAGGTTTGCGGGACTTTACTCTCTGTTCCGCTACCTCCAAACTGGTGACCCTCGACATTGAACGTCAGCGCAGCCTTCGTGCAGTTACCTCATCATGACGTCATCATCACTTCTCCTCATCGTGA
This sequence comes from Melanchra persicariae, assembly GCA_947386135.1. Taxonomy (NCBI): domain Eukaryota; kingdom Metazoa; phylum Arthropoda; class Insecta; order Lepidoptera; family Noctuidae; genus Melanchra; species Melanchra persicariae. Next base: position 14,022,408 of record OX376645.1, on the reverse strand, counting down.
CCCCAAGCTTTCGAGCAGCGAGTCATACAGCCAGCCAGAACCCTCGGCTTCTACGGGTATCCTGACCACCAGCATGCAGCGGACGCGCATTCCTGGTCAGTATCCTCAGCCTCTATCATCAACGTCATCAGCGACCTTGGCAAGCACACTGCACTTTCGGCCAGTCACATGAAGAGCCTTGAAAAACCTCTCCTGGTCGACGCCAGCAGTCAAGTCAGCACGTCGCACAGCTCCGACCCACCTTGGCAAGCACACTGCACCTTCGGCCAGTCACATGAAGAGCCTTGAAGAACCTCTCCTGGTCGACGCCAGCAGTCACGCCAGCAGCAGCATTGGGGCGCCGCAGACAGTTCCGACTCACCGTGAACTCTGCGACGCAGACAGTTCCGACTCACCGATAACTCTGCGACTTCCGGTTCCGACTCACTGGAACCAACCTTCCACTGGCCTGGCAAGCATCTCAAGATGTATGGACGACTCATCCACTATCGACCTCCGGTCTCCGGAGGGGAGTGATGTAGCGGCATTCATGCCGCCACAAAAATCAACGTAGCAGAATCAACATCACAACAAATAACTACAAAAATCCTAAATCGCGATATCAAAGTTTACCGTGCGATTAGAACACATGCAAAGCCCGAATATCAACTCTCGGGCAGTTGCCCACCAGACAAAAACCAACCGTCTGGTCGGAGGATCCTCCCTTTTCAATGGAGGTTTGCGGGACTTTACTCTCTGTTCCGCTACCTCCAAATCTGTGCCTGCGTTTTTTTCGTAAAAAGAGGTACAAAGATTTGAAAGAAAAGAAAGAAAGAAAGAAAAAGACTTTATTTGCGCCAAGCATGACGCATACCAAAAATAAACAAAATTACAATTGCTATGTAAGTTAGGAAGATATGCGTCACATTCGCGCAAAACGGCCATCGCTCAGCATAATGCTGGAACTCATGTGCAAGACAGAGCCACAGCGCTGGTTTTCAGCGACAGCCGGCGTCGACAGAATGACGTCGATCGGAACAGTTTATAAATTAAAACGAAATAAATGAACAAAATATAAATATATAATTATATATGTGTGTAGAAATATAAGGTGGAAGATGGCAACTGACCGTTGCACATGCGATGGAACGTAAATTTGCTTTTGTATTACTGAAGTAGGTCTATATAGATAACTCTGATCACTCTCACATTCAGTCGATTTTAGATCCTTGAAAGGGGAAAAGAAAACGTTTCCAAAGTTTGCTTAGGAGTCACTTTTACGACTTAAATGCAGAAAAATAGAGATTCAAGAGAATGCGAAATTCAAGAGCGAATGTAGAAAGCTCGATAATTTTACCACCCCCATCGAATAAGTTTTTTTTCAAACATGTGAGTTTGGCGCCCCTTGAACTTGCCGCCCGGGGCGTGGGCCCCGGCTTGCCCCCCCCTAGATCCGGGGCTGACTTAGGCGTATCTTTTTATCTATTTCATTCTCTACATCATTTCTTAATTATATTATATTCTTAATCCCTTTCAGAGGAACGCTTCGAATACGCTCGCCGCTTGAAATCCGCCGGCGCAGCGCTTGCATCCGCTGGAATCCGAATCGGTCGGTGGCGGTTGCGCAAACGCACAGCCGCAGCCAGGGATGACTTCGAGCTGGCGAGGAGAATGAGGGATAGGATAGCGGATGCTCTGTGTGGAGTCAAGGAGGATCCGCAGTTGTGTCGGCTGTTTGAAGAGGACGGGGTGAGTTGTGAAAGGTTTTGACATGGGGATCATATGGGAAGACAAAGATGAGTAGAAATTGAGCAATATCTGCTTGGGACGTATTAAATTAACGACTGCTCTCCTTAACTTAGTGTAATTTTGAAGGCATAAGGGGTAACTTGGTATCTGGAGAAAGCTGACGCTGAACTGATTAAAATTAAAGCACCAACCGTTGTCCAGAGTTTAAGATTTAAGTGTCTTTACTCACTTATTCTGGAATAGTCACCCAGACGATTATGCTGTCGTGGAAAACAAGCGCTATGGCTTTGTCTCGCACTTGAGTCCTAACTTATTGCTGAGCGAAGGCCGTTTTGCACAGATAGTTTCTTAAAATGTAGAAATATACAATTTTTCTTTCTTTTCAAAGCCTTTGGCATCAGGGTCCCAGACTAGCAAATGCACATTTCGATTAGTTGAGATCTCTTAGTACCTGGCGCTACAGTTTAGAGATCTCAGTACCAGTTGTAACTCATCATCTTCCTAGCCTTTTCCTATCTATATTGGGGTCGGCTTTCAGTCAAACCGGATTTAGCTGAATACCAGTATTTTACGTGAAGCGGCTGCCTACCAGACCTCCAGAACCCATTAACTGAGTAACACGGAACTTCTTGGCAAGACTTGTGTCAGATTTTCTGGCTTCTGACTGACCTGTTGTAATTGCTCATAATACTGATTTTTCTTTCTTTTTTCCTCTAACATGATTTTTCTCTTACAGCCTGACCGCCGTAACGACTCGTCAATGCCTCAGGAGTACGACTTCTCCCATCACCTGTCGCCGTCCGTCGCAGCCGGCTCCCTCAGCCTGGACATACCCTCGCCAGTGCCGCCCATAGAACCAGAGCCGGAGCTCCAGGAACCAGAGTATGTGAATGGAGACGATGAGGAAGAGGATGTTCAGGATATGCAGCCGGTGAGAATATTGATGGCAATGTTTTGGGGATTAATGCCCTTTGTAAATGGAGTACAAGTTATAGTTGAATGAGAGGATTCAAGATGGGTTACTGAATTAAGAATTCGGATTTACGAACGTGTCAAGCTACTTTAATGCCAAAGACAGAGTCTCAGGCTAAAGAAGAATTTGGGGGATTGGGGGATAACGCCTTCGAGGTCGAAGACGATTATTGGTAACTAAGCAAGCCCGAAAATGAAATGCGTAGAATGTTAACATACAAGATCCAAGTGTTCAACAAATATTTAACCCCGGCTGAGCAACTAACTCGGACCTTAAAAGCGTAAATTTGCGCAAGAGGGCCTTAGCCAATCTAGGAATCTGAATCTATCCAGGTTGTCAGTTACACCATTGCAGTACTCTACAGATCTTTGGAATTATGCAAAGATGCCCTTGAAACTGTATTTTGTCCTTAGTTTATTCCACTTTCTTGAAGAGTTGTTTATTGTGAATTATTTTTAATTTCAGTCACCAGAACCAACTTTACAAGAAGAGATTCCACCTTCATACCCCGAGCCAGTGCAACTCCAGCCCGTCCAGATGATGCCAGAAGAGAAGGAAGTGCACAAAAAGATAGAAGAAGAGGAAATGAGGAAAGAGACTGATAGCCCGAGGAGGAGTATCACCCCTAATGCTGCTAATGGTAACATTACTAGACACTTTTGAAATATCAACAGATAGTCGATATAGTGAAAGGAAGACGAAGCGTTGGCGCGGCCTCCCACAAGGTGGACCGATGACATGGTGAAGGCACGGGAATCGGCTGGTTGGGAGACGCAAAGGACCTGTTGAAGTGACGAAACTGAGGGAAGGGCTATGTCCAGCATTCGTCGTCTTTCGGCTGAAATTACCATGATGATGATGATAAAATACCTGCGCACGTTTACACAATTCATGCATGACTAAAACCCAGAAACTCCAATTTTAAAGTCGAAATAGAGTTTCATGGCTGTGAAATGATGGTACATAAACTACTGATGACGTTATTCGATAAGCTTCCGTTGTTCTCCAGGTTCCGTGGTAAGACGAAGAAACAAGAGTGCTGGACCAAGATCAACCTTCGAGGCTTATGAAGAACGCTTACTTCCTGCGTTGAGGCAGTAAGTATACTTCAGCATTTTCAACAATTTTAGAATTATTCTGACCCTTAACAAACACGATGTTATATCCATCCACGGTCAATAGTCCTCTATTAATAAAGTCCTATTTACAGTGAATTTTTAAAATGTGAAACTATGAGGAATATCGAAAAACAATGAAAAGAGTCTCGAGCCCTTTTTTGATAAAAATTAAAACTGCTTTATTGGATTTTTGAAAAACGGTATTCCTAGCCAATAATCGAACCAGTTGTAGTGGTCGTTTCGGCTAATAGCCGAAGTGCGGCTACAACCAGTTTTAGCCGGCTTCAACTAGGTGCAGCCGCCCACATGAAAAGGCGAAGTCGGAGCCGCGGTACGCGGGGCTCAGAATTAAAAAAAAATAACCACGAAGAGTCTGAGACCCCGGCATCCTCTTCTAACCTAACCTGTCCGAGTCGGGTGCCCATTAGCCGAAATGTTGTATTATTTTACAAGTTCTAATTCTAACCGAAGATAAGTAGGATACGTCATCTACATTAAACCGCATGTGCCCCGCTGCACCTAGTTGTAGCCGGCTAAAATTAGGTGTAGCCGCAATTCGACTATTAGCCGTAACATATTATGGATTAGTATGGATGGTCAGGTCGTACGTAAGTCTGTACAAACAAGCTACTTTATTGAATTGTGACTTTATGAACTTTAACGCCCCTGTGTTCCAGCTCCCACACCAACGAGTACCTCCGCGAGGGTCGCGAGGAGGAGTGCAGCGGAGGGAGCGCTGCCACGTCACACTCACGCTCTTCGCAGCCGCACAAGCTAAACGAGAGGGAGAGGAAGCATGCTGCGCTGCCCATTCTTATATTTGGTTATCCACTTGTAAGTACCTCATCTTCCTGCCCTTATCCCATGTTACTTGGGGTCGGCGCAACACGTACAATTAGTCACCATGCAACACCACTTGTAAGTACCTTCCAGTAATGAGTTTAAGCGCTAAGGTTCGAAAAGTCTATCAACCACTGGGATTAAAAATGCTCAAAATCTTCCTCATGCTTTTTCATAGCTTCTGGTACTCGTAACTCAGTAACTCGTCATCAAATTAACTGCATTGTTTCATAAATGCTGTCAGCAGTCATTGTTCCAAATTCTACAATAGATATTATGGATCTCCGGAATCGGATTCCAATTAAAGTTTTTCTGTTTGCTCTCACTAATTTGAAAGGAAACGCGATGGATAGCGTCTAAAAGTTCCAAAGGAAGACTCAGGTTACATTCAAAAGAGTATTCCTCCCAACAAACCAATAAATTGATCCAACATACAGTCTAAACATCACCGAAAAGTATGCTATAAATGATGCACCAATTAAATCGATCCATCTTAAATTCCTGTGACCCATGGACTGGTTTTTTACTTTGGCCAAAGACTTAGCATTGCCATACAACGTGGCAATGCGGCCAGTCTCTTGGGCACATAACCAGCTGACAGAAGTGTTGAGGACATTTTTTATGCTTGATTTTGGTTTATTGATAGTTCATTTTATTTGTTAATTTTAGTTAACGTACTTACAGAATTAAGAAATAAATTCCTAAATTCTAGGTCGAAAAATTCTACTCCAAAAACTATCTAGACAAAGAGGAAGGTCTGTCCCGCCTGCGTGCAGAACTGACGTCACCATCCAACGGCAGCACTAAGACGTCTCCCAACAAGACAGCCAGGGCCGCAGCCATCTTGTTACAGAGGGCGCTGAGGGACAAGGTGTTCTCCGTGTACAGCCAGGCCAATGAGGTGGTCAAGGTGCTGTTTAAGGAGTTCGTGCCAGATAGGTGAGGTTTTGGTCCATGTTACTATATTATACTACTCGTAGATCTTCTGAGGGAACATGAGATGATATTATCTGCTTCAGAATGCACACTATCTGCTCAGCCAATAGCCAAATTTATGTAAACAGAAGCGACAATAAGCGAGTCGGGAAAAAATAAGTAAATATTGCTGAACGTAGTCACTATTCGGACCCCACCGTCCCCTACGTCATCAAAAATAAGCATAGTAAAGAACCCCTCACCCCCCCTTTGTGCTTACGTAATACTTGAATGGCATGGGGCCATTCAAGTATTACGTAAGCACAAAGAAGATTTGGGTTACAAACGTTTGAAGAACTGATTGACGCCCCCAGTTTTATTTTATTTTAAAATTCTGTTCAGGGAAATCGCCAGAAAGGATTCAATTTCCAGGGTGTGTGCTGCCGAGGTGGGTCGTTGTCTGGAGAAGCTGTTACCTGAACTGCTGAGAGCCTGCGGGGATCCTGCCCCGAGGGTGCACTCAACTGCGCAGCATACTGTACTCACTGTTGCTGATTGTCCTCAAGTCAGGTATGAGCATATTTTATTTATATAAATCCTGCTAGACATTAATTGCATCATCAGAAAATTGATGTCTTTCAATGGCATGACTGTTTCAGATTTTGTTGACAAAAAAACTTCACCACTATCATGCGTTTGTGTCTAGGAAACTTTAGATTTCAAACTAGTAATAAGAAATCCAGCAACGAGACAGAAGATTCCCCCTGTTTATGAAAGAAATAAATGGAGATACGGCAACACTTAAAAAGTATAATATTACTTTGTTCTTTCAATTGCAGGAGCCTCCACCTAATCCCTCAGCAGTTGGTGCGACCGGTAGCTGCATCCATGCACCCTCGGCTGGCTCTGTCCAGACTTCAGATGTTGGAACAACTCATACTAAGCCATGGTATCTCTACAGACAAGAATAGGTGAGTGTCACATAACCGACTTACCCAGAAGCCATTCCTGAAACAACAGCTTCAGGAGTGGCTTTTAGGACAGATGGGAAACTTGGAGATATTTAGGAAAATGAATTCCTTGTAGATTAACATAAAATATTATTATTATAAAAGTAAAAATGCAAAGTTAGCTAATTCGATCGTTTTAAAAAACATTTCATAGAATGTCAAAATCATTATTTTTCATTGAATTATATTTTTCTAGATCCTACAAAAAGGATAGAATTTAGGGGACACCCGGACTTGAACCGGGGACCTATCGATCTGCAGTCGATTGCTCTGCCACTGAGCTATATCCCCGATGAAAGCCTAGCTCAAATTAGGCATTTCATTCCGAACACATTCAGTCTTTTGTTTTATGTTTTTCTACGCATGAACGGCTCTTTGCCGTTGCGTTGTGAGCGGAAAGGTCGAAGGCTTGAAGCATGAAGGTTGTATCATATCTTGTAATATTAAAAATCATAGTGTGATTCTTTCTTTCCTTTTAGGACATTTTGTCAATCTCGGAACCCTGTGGTCCCGAACATCTTTATTATTAGGAATCATGTTGGCCGTTGAATTTAGGGTAGGTAGATTCGTATCATATTGAAGCACGTAGGAGTACTAATTATTAAAAAAGCGAAGTTTAAATGCCTGTACCTTTAGAGTGGACATACCTGTGGTCCCAAGGTATATCTACTCTGGGTTACGGGATTGTTCTAAAGAGTTACCGCGGCCCTGGAACGCAAAAGCCAATCGGGTTTTAGTCTAGTCTGACACTCGTTCACGCCCCGCCCAGAGCGCAAGAAGTCATTAGATGATTTCCCATCCTTAAAATAAAAGTATATCTGCTATAGTATAATATAATATAATAATGTATATGACGGCGCGCAGCTAAATTAAAAGTAAATCCAAGATTTAAGATGAGAGACTGATTGTGTTATTTGGTTGAATAGTAATTATTGTTAAATTCAAAATGGTGATTTATTTCAATTGGTCGAATATAAATGGCGATTTATAAAATATGAGCGGGTAACCCCGAATAGGGTAGCAAGTTTGCGTCTACGCCGTGACAGCTGGCATTCTTTTGACAGACAGCGTACGAAGTGCACGCGTGCTAACCTATTGGCTCGTAATCTAGTTTCATCTTGTGTTTTACCGTTTATTTTGTTTACAAATGTAATAGAATGAAACGAGGGACTGTTATGAATCACAAACGTGCTATTATTTCAACGTTTCTTCTATAACACGCCCATGATGGATGACTATCACAAAGACCGCTCCGCTGCCCATTCTGATATTGCGTCATCAGGCGTGGGATGTAACTCACATGGCCCACAAGGAAATTCGTGACAATACTAGTGAAATACGAGGCGTTACGTTTTTAAATGCAAAACACATAGTGACAGTGATAGTGAAAATTGCGGTTCTTTTTGAAACGCGTACGCTAATCCAGACGTTAAAAACTCAATGTGTGCCGTGAAGTGCCCTGAAATTTGATCCGTTAAACCCAAGTTTGACGCCCGATCATAGTGCGGTATCACGGTGGTATGTTGCGTCGAGGATGCAGTATTGTGCAGTGCAGCTTATTTTTGGCCATTAGTAAGGCGCTGAAAAGCTTCGTGCCTTCATGCCTGTCGTAGATAACCTATCTGGGTTCAACGTAGGAAAAATTCAAGGAAAATTCAAGATTTCTTTTTGTCGAGTTTTATGCGACTACCCTCATCAACCTGAACAATGGAAAACCAGTCTAAAACGGAGGCAAGCAACTTCACAGCAACTGGCCAGGTCAAGGAGAAGTGTGTGAGGATATTCACGACAATCTGGTGAGCCATTTTCGTTTAGTTATTGCTGTGGAGGTGAGGTGCTAGTTAGTTAACATTTTTCTGTTTGTTTACGGGTGAACATTTTTATGCTGTGGAGACTGACTCACAGAGGGTTACAGTCTCATGATTGACGACTATCGATATTTGACAGTTGACTTGTCGTTTTATTGCTCTACGCTAAAGTGAGGTTGTTATTGTCGTGTTGGCTATCGCTTTAGTGTAGTAGTAGTTTAAGCGCGATAGTTTTGACGTTGACTGGTTAAGCGATGCTTTATGTAATGCTCATGAAGCGATATTATTTTGCTATCGCTATTTGAGTAATAGACTTGATTGTTTAGTGTTATTGTTGTTGGAACTATAGTGGCGTAAATACCTCCATGGGACAATAAAGCGCTATAGTCTCAATACCGTACCCACCTAACGCTTTTTCTGAAAACTGTGTTATTCGCAAAAGCCATGTTTTGATTTATCATTACCTTCCATTGCCCGGGCTTTGCCCACTGCTGGGCGTGGGCCTCTTTTCTTGTGCCAATGTTTTGTTTAGTTTTCGATTTATTGACTTTATTTATTGACTGCTACTACTAACTGAAAGCTCTATTTTCAACCACAGCTTTGATAGAACTTGTACTCTCGTAGTGTTTCTCAGTTTTCAGATATCGTATTACGGTGGATGAAGTTAGCAAGAGGCTAGCGGTTCGCATGCTGCTATAACTGCTGAGCAGCTGCAACTTCTGAGCAGTTCTGAGCGTGACAAACCAAAGGTCAGCAACCAGTTTGCAGACTGCAGTAGCCGAGCATCTTGTCAACGTGGAACTGGGTGAGTCGCTCCCATTTTATTTGTATTGTGAGTTTAAAAGTTTCCAAATTCTTCATATGTATTCAGTGGTTAGTTTGATAGTGCAAGGTTATTTTGACATACTTAATACAAAGCGAGTACTTAGTTTTCCCATTGGCGGTAATAGTTTCAACATTTTGTTCAGTGCGAACTTTAGAATAAGATAGTGCATGGCAAGGTTGCCACAAGGTCATGTTCCGACTTAGACTTTTTTGGTGAAAAATTGGACCCAGGCTTATGTACTAACGTGTCGGCGACAGTTTTCCTTACATACGTTTACATTTACGTACGTTTTCCAACAGTTAGTTATTTCGATAGTAAGTAAACCATCATGAACAGTAACTTGATTTTAATGACAATGATTAAAGGTTTACAGGCATAGAGAAATCATGTGATTAAAATTTCTAAATAGATTTTTCCATTCTCACTACTGGTTTGCCTACCCGGTATGTGAGTTAATACGGGTGAGATTAAAATAAGATTTATTAATTCAAATTGAACAGTGCAGTTATGACCGTGATGTTCGTAGATTAACGTAGAGTAATTCGTGAACGTAGCTCCTTCACATGAACGTTTGACGCAAACATTGTATCTTTTTGGAAGCTCCAATGTGCATAGCTTATCGGTCTGTTTTAAAATCTCTTTATGGGGAAGAAGACACCCGAGGCAAAGTACCAATAGACGTTGTGAAGTAGATGTGAACAGGTTCTGAGTTCTGTGTGTCAGTGACTGTACTAGAGTATCGTAGCAGTATCCCAGAGTGATACAGACGAAGGAGTCTGTAACAGGGTTGCGGTAGCTCTTTGTCGTACAAAATAAAACTTACTTGATATTATTCCCATGGGGAAGAGCGAGTGTAGTAATTGTGTTGTGTTGAGCTATGATATGATAGCTGTTGACTGTGATGAGATACCTGGTCTTTGATTTTCTTTATTCAAATTATTGTGAGTTTGGTGACTTTTACCGGTTTTTGGACTTGGTAATCACGAATCTTGAATCAAACCGCATTTGTTTCAATTAGGTCATATACAGCCGCTCTTGAACTCTCAAACGGCTAACTGACTGACCAACACTAGTTTGTAGACAATTGCCGTAGAATTCAGCGACAGCAAATAATGCGTCAAAAATGTTAGACTTCATCTGTAGAGCGTGTGATTTAAGTAACTGCGAGACCCATAATTGATGTTTGGTTATGTAGATACTGGAGTCGATTAGATGAGGTCCCTGAGATTTCATTACAGGGTTTAAAACGATGCGTGGTATAAGGTAAAGCTCAATTTGATTGTACAGAAGCAGCTAAAGATTAAGTTTTCCGTTAACGATTTCGTGTTATTAGAAGATTATGAGTGAAACCAGATTAGGTACGTAAAATCTTGAATTAAACGGTCCATTTAAGGATCATCGAAGGATCATCGAAGGGTTATTTACCTAGATAGATACCGACTAAAGGCGCTTAACTCTCCATGATTGTGCAAGATTGAGGAAGATTCCCGATCACCAAGTATTTTCGTGTATTAGATGTCTTAGTCGAAGATAATGATAATGAAACGAAATCTTGTTAAGAATAGCTTGTCTACTCATACTCGAAGCTCTTGATCGCACCTCAGGTGGTGCCAATGGGTCTGACCGCACCCCATGAGTAACAAACACGTGACGATAGGCATTTACTGAAGGCTCTAATAATAGAGTAGAACCTATAAGTATGCACATGATCGAATACGACCTATGCCAGATTGCTACGTTCCATTGGAGTTGAACGTACATAGGTTTGAAGGCCTACTAATAGTGTAGAGTCAGAATGTGCCGATAACGGCGCAGGTGAGTTATGCAGCTGGATTTACTTGTTTACTGTGAAGGCCTTTGCTAATATTAACCATTGGTCACAAAAGCCTGTGTGGCACTAGTCTATGTGGCGCCAGCCTGTGTGGCAATAGCCTGTGTGGCAATAGCCTGTGTGGCAATAGCCTGTGTGGCAAGAGCCTGTGTGGCAAGAGCCTGTGTGGCAAGAGCCTGTGTGGCAAGAGCTTGTGTGGCAAGAGCCTGTGTGGCAAGAGCCTGTGTGGCAAGAGCCTGTGTGGCAAGAGCCTGTGTGGCAAGAGCCTGTGTGGCAAGAGCCTGTGTGGCAAGAGCCTGTGTGGCAATAGCCTGTGTGGCAATAGCCTGTGTGGCACTAGCCTGTGTGGCGATAGCCTGTGTGGCGATAGCCTGTGTGGCGATAGCCTGTGTGGCGATAGCCTGTGTGGCGATAGCCTGTGTGGCGATAGCCTGTGTGGCGATAGCCTGTGTGGCAATAGCCTGTGTGGCACTAGCCTGTGTGGCACTAGCCTGTGTGGCACTAGCCTGTGTGGCACTAGCCTGTGTGGCACCAGCCTGTGTGGCAATAGCCTGTGTGGCAATAGCCTGTGTGGCACCAGCCTGTGTGGCGATAGCCTGTGTGGCGATAGCCTGTGTGGCGATAGCCTGTGTGGCAATAGCCTGTGTGGCACTAGCCTGTGTGGCACTAGCCTGTGTGGCACCAGCCTGTGTGGCACTAGCCTGTGTGGCAATAGCCTGTGTGGCGCAAGCCTGTGTGGCACTAGCCTGTGTGGCACTAGCCTGTGTGGCACCAGCCTGTGTGGTACTAGCCTGTGTGGCACCAGCCTGTGCGGCATTAGCCTATGTGGCAATAGCCTATGTGGCAATAGCCTATGTGGCACCAGCCACTGTGGCGTTGACTGGCCTGTGTGGCGTTGACTAGCCTGTGTGGCATTGACTAGTCTGAGTAGCATTGACTGACCTGTGTGGCATTGACTAGTCTGAGTAGCATTGACTGACCTGTGTGGTATTGACGAGCCTGTGTGGCGCCAACCAAACTGTATGACATCAAGCAGCTTGGTTGGCACTAACTTGCTGTGGTGGCACTGAGTACTATGTAAGATTCGATGTGTTATTTGGTTATCACTTGTAGTGAAAATGATAAATAATCAGATTTAGGTGCCTTATAAGTATTGCTTTAAATATGAGTCAGGGTGACCGAGTGGAGAATAATGTTAATCATTGTGTCTTTCTGTTTGACCGTCGATAGTGAAGATGAGAGCAATACACACGAGGACGTGTGAAGATGCAGGACGGCCGTGACGGCGCGCAGCTAAATTAAAAGTAAATCCAAGATTTAAGATGAGAGACTGATTGTGTTATTTGGTTGAATAGTAATTATTGTTAAATTCAAAATGGTGATTTATTTCAATTGGTCGAATATAAATGGCGATTTATAAAATATGAGCGGGTAACCCCGAATAGGGTAGCAAGTTTGCGTCTACGCCGTGACAGCTGGCATTCTTTTGACAGACAGCGTACGAAGTGCACGCGTGCTAACCTATTGGCTCGTAATCTAGTTTCATCTTGTGTTTTACCGTTTATTTTGTTTACAAATGTAATAGAATGAAACGAGGGACTGTTATGAATCACAAACGTGCTATTATTTCAACGTTTCTTCTATAACACGCCCATGATGGATGACTATCACAAAGACCGCTCCGCTGCCCATTCTGATATTGCGTCATATATTATATAATTTAATCATTTTCTTTCCAGCGGCCTAACAGTCCGCCGTCTAGCTGAATGTGGCGCTGCAGGAGCCCAGCACGCGGCTGGTTCCGTCCGTGCAGCCGCTGAGCGCATCTTGCTTGCAGCGTATGCGAGGTCTCCTAGAGTTGTGCGCGCTCAGCTACCACCTGACGACGCGGTGACGAGGCGGAACCTGATCTATAGGCATCTGTTCCAGCAGTTTGATAGGATTGATATGCAGGTGGGTGGTCTATTGGTGCATTGGGTATTTTTAATTTTGTTTTTGATAGAAACTTGTAAATCTGTCTTACGTACCGAGGTAGAGTAGGACCTTCAGCTGGTCAAAATGAAAGAAGTCGAATGTCACTAGAAATGGTCGGATGAGCGAGGCTTAGAAAAGAAGTCAGAGATCAGGGAGTCAGGGCTGCAAACGAAGGATCCAATGTTGAGCAGCTTCGGCCTCAATGATGATGATGAAGTCCACACAACTAGATAAGAGTTCGTATTTTCTCGGATCCAATAGATTTTAAATCAAGTTATTTTCCAGGGCTTCAGAAGTTACGTATGTATTTACTCCTGTACAAAGTCTTTTGTTCCTACAGAAAATGCTAAACCAAGCGCCAACCGAAGAGCAACTCCTCAACGGCGCCGACCAGTCCATGGCAGACTCCACCCTCGAAACAGCCAGCGTCTCCCAATCCACTAGAAGCGGTACCACCGTCAGTGGTATGACAGCCTCTCTTGGCATGACGTCATCAATCGGTGCCACCTCATCATATAGCCTTAAGTCCATGACGTCAAGTGTTAGTGGAGCTACCTTAGCACCTTCAAGCTTGAGTGGGAGTTACACTACGTCCAAAACGAAGAGTAGTTTAAAGAAGTCGCCAACTAAGAGGTATACGCCGAGGAGTATGACGTCAGCGAAGGACTATTCGAATTATCCGGGGTATAATAAGCTGAGGCTGGATAGTGCTGTCAGTCCGAAGCACTTGCCAAGGTCGACGGCTTCGGGAGGAGTTGAGAAGGTAAGTTTAATTTCATCTCCCTCAGTTGGTGCAAAGATTTTTGGGTTTTTAGCGAAGATTTTGATAACGATGAATGATGGACGGTTTTTGAGTAGGAGCTCGTGGCTATAAACTATAACAGCCACACGGGTCGATCTTCAAGGTTAAGCAACACTTGCCGAGGTCGGTCTGTGGATGGGTGACCATCTTAACATAGAGATTCCTCCGTGCCTCGGAAAGCACGATAAGCCGTTGGTCCAGGCTGTCATTTTTTTTTTTTTTTTTTTTTTTTTTGTTTTTTTTTTTTTTAATGTCAGAAGCCAGAAAATCTGAGGCGGCCAATCTTGCCAAGAAGTACCGTGTTGCCCAGTTAATGGGTTGTGGATTGTGAAGGTCTGGTAGGCCGCCGCTCCACGTAAAATACTGGTATAGTAATAGTAGTAATATGGTCAGCTGAATCCAGTTTGACTGGGAGCCGATCGAATCGAAGCAATATAGTTGGGAAAAGGCTAGGCAGATGATTATGGAAGGTTTTTGAAATCCAGCTTATAACTATAAGTATATAAATACCTATTACCTATTTAAATACCACCATTTTAAAATACCTAGACCGAGGTCTGGGCAATCATCATCATTGTTCCTGGATGACACGAGTGTCAAACAGGAACAACACACACAAACACACCATCACACACACACAGGAACAAATCTTAAAAAGTGTTTGTAGCATACTTATAGAAAACTAGCAGACGAAAAGTTTCGAGTTATCTAGGTCACAGTTCTATCAAGACACGATGCACTAGATATTTATTGCCTGACTCAAAACGTTGATTTTGAGCGAGGCTTTCAAATAAGTGGCACCAACCGACAACAACTTAACAAACCTTATCTTCACATCCCCAGGTACACTTCCAAGAAAGCCACAGTCACAGCCAATCCTCATCCGAGCAAGTTGTCTACCGCCGCACGAACCGTAACTCCGAAAACCGACACTCCATGATCCATTACGACCATGAACCGTCAAAGCCTCAGCTAAAAGAACGACCCGTAACTGTCTACGAACCGTTACATTTGGACTATAGAGACTCCCCAACTTTAGGATCCCCTAAAACCTCCAAGAATGATTTGAGGAGTATGGATTCCTTACCCATGGACTCCCCGCAGATGTCCAGAAATGATTTAAGGTGTGATTCGGACTGCAGAAGCCTGGATTCCCCGAAAGTGAAAGCGGATTATTTCAGGGAAGGAGTCCTAGAGTCACCAAAGCTCGTGGCTGGGTTGAGGAATCTTCATCTTGATGAGCATAGCCAGATGGATGAGAGCGGGTATTATAGTCCAGGTGAAGTACCTAACAGTATTTTTAAGTTCAAGAAATATCTGCAAATTTTTTGGATGATCAATGCTCTCCACAAACGGATTGACGATGTTGAGCAATATAAATCAATATATTTCCAGGTAGAAGACATCAAATCACAAGCAGTGAGCACCACTATGAGGCCTATGACGTCGGAAACGTGGACGTGGCTGAAAACATACCTGAAACTATCAGCTTGCAGTGAGTACTGGACCTAGAATTTGTTTAACTTGTTTGTCATTCCTAAATATAAATAATCTGATGGACAAATTTCGTCGACAATCAGGTATTAAAATGTCTTACTAAGTATGTGTCGTTTCAATGCATCAGATCTAGCAGTTATTCCTCCACATAGGAAAAGGTTTAGGTTGGTTACTGAAGACTCACTATCCATCATCATCATCTACACCCCGACTTCATCTAACTCCGCGTAGGCCTCTTTTGAAGACCAACTTCTGTCTCCCTCTAATTGCACTCTTTATCACATTCTAGCACGACTTGCACGTGGTGCGGTCGTCGCGTGCGCGCTGACGCACTGGAGGCGCACTACTGGCGGCGCTGCGTGCTGCTAGCGCGCTGTCCGCACTGCCGCGTCGCGCTTGAAGCGAGGATGTTACACGCGCATCTACTGGGTACGATCGTCTTTGTTCAGCTGAAAGAAGACTATTTCTAGGGCAGGACCGAAAAGCCTTTCGAAAGAATAGCCAAAGTGACAGGTCCTGAGCTGCTCGCATCCGGCGGATTTCAGCTTCTTTAGTTTATCGGTGAAACCTACTTGTAGCAAAAAAAATAAGCTTCCCTACAAGTACCTACGTACTTGTAGGGAAGCTTATTTTTTTTGCTGGAAGCTTAAGCTGGAACTTTTTTATGCTTTTTGCATAGATTTAGTTCTCTGAAATAGGTCTACCCTAAATTTATAATTTTATGTTCTAACATTTTCATAATTTCTGGCATTACAGAAGAGTGCACTATGAGTGAAGGTAGCTGGAAGGCGTGTCACAAATGTGGAGCGGCTCTCAGGACTGATGACTCCGACTACCACGCCAACTGTATACGTCAGTGTTTATTTGATAATTTCCCTTTTTAGCGGTCTTGCAAATTGTACTTTTGTCCTTGATAATAGTCAAGTCACGGCCCGTCTCGGGTGACACCCATGATAGCTACGCCACTGGTGATGCTAAAATCATAGCTTGGATCAGATAACTCTTCACTATTTTCTTAATTTCCTCCTTTTTAAATTGTAGTTTTTTTTTCATTTCTTAATTTAGACTAAAAATTCTATGCTAAAACTATATTTTTTAATATTCCAGCCCTCGGCATGGACGAGTGGAAGTGTCCGTACTGCTTTACAAACGTGCTGGCGCGCGATCTGCCCTGGCAGAGGCATCTCATGCAGTGTCCGCGCAACCCCAGGATCACGCAGTCATCCTAGTTCAATGAGGTGGAAATATTCTGGTCTTGAGTTTGTAGTTAGGAGTGGCTGACATGCAAAGGCCATGTAACTGAGCACCTGTCACTTTTTTGTGGATGCTCTGGGTGGATTGAGAGGGAGTGTCAGACTTACTGACTAAAACTCATCCGTGGTCTTTCAAATGCCCTTTGCGATCCAGGACCGCGGTTCTTTCGAACAATAGGGATGATTCCAGAGGCCCTAGACAACGTGCCATTCAATTAGCGAATGCGACTGTCGAAATGCCAAAATGAAGGAATTTGGTCACGTGACATTTCGATAGCATCTGTCAATCCCATACATTTTTGACGTATTGACAATCGCCTGCCCCATGCTACCGTTGATAGAATAAAAAAAATGGTAAAAAAAATATGATTCTATTTAGTCCGCCGTTAGCTCGATTTGCCAATAAAATAATGACGAAGTGTTTGATTTATTTGTGGAACTTTACATGACATGGTCCAGCTCCAATAAGCCTTATGTTGAAAAAACTAAACTTTTATACCGTGTCTTATAAATTGTGTTGAAGTGCAAGGCCTTTGCGTGAAAGCTACCATAGTTCTTATTTGATCAATAAATGATGTTAAAGAAAAAGAAAGTGATTATATGGTCTTGTACAGTAAAAATCAAAAAAAATTGATATGAAATCACATTAATCATTAAAATTGTAACGAACAGTATTCACGAAAATACGAAATTTTTTGAAATCGTAAAATAACATAATACTTAATTAACTCAAAATTATTGTCAATAACGCGCTCATTTTTTATTTTTTGATGACTTTTATAATATGGAACAATAATTGGCTCAACTCATTATGAATAAACAATAAGTCATTCAATTACTTATTAAGTAAATCATTTAAGTACTTAAAAACACATGAAAAGAATCTGTTCGTCGTATAAGCACTTTCTTAAAATATTCACTTTTACTTAGAATTTAAAACTTACAACAATGTTACAAAGAACAAAATACGTACTCATTTATATTAGGTACTCTGAATTATTCGAGCAACTGCTATACAAAGTGTAATAGAATAAACGCAATACCTATTAAGTGGTCATTGTACTCATAATTATGAACAACTTTAACTATGGGGCCAACTCCGAAATCGCGAAAAAAAAATCAGCTGTCGGGTTATGCGTAAATGTATGGGGCAGTCGATTCTTTTTCGCGATTTCAGTGTTATTTCTGTCATGTTTATTCTGTTACACGTCGTATAACATGTAACATGTAATAGTCTTTATGAATTTATTAAGTACTATTGTTTTAGTTTGTTTTTCGACTGCCTAGCAGTCATTTTTATCTATTATCTCAATAGCTATGTAGACAGCCATTATCAGTATTATTTACTTCATCATTGCCTTCTTTTAAATTAAATTTTCTATAAAATAAATTATTTATTACAAGTCAAAATTAAATTAGAACTGCAAAAATACATATTTATTAGGTACAGTTACTTTGTCCAGTACACTTCAGTGTATTACGTCAATTCATTTGAAATGATATCCACTAATGTTAAGACTTGAGCACTGCTTCTTAGTCCATTATGCCGTCCAAAGATATGGATTCCGTCTTAGACTGCTCTTATGTTTCACTTTGGGTCGGTTCCACTACTCGGACAATGATTAAACCATGTGTCTCTTTCGTACAAGTAATATTGATCACTGGTAGCATTAGTATTTACAAGGAACATGCAATATTTCATTTTGCTTTCATTTTAGAGAATTCCATGTAAAATAGCTTCAATTTACTGTCAAAATTGCGGTTACAAACTGACAGTTTAAATTTTCGCGCGAAAACGGACGATGAGTGAAGTTTCGTTCTCAGTAGTGGCGTCACTGATGCTGATTGTCGTTCCGTTTCACGTTATTTTAATTCGTAATTATTGTTAAAAATCAATACCAAAATAAAAACGTTGCAATGGCCCTTCTTTTATCCGTCTATAATACTTACACAATATTTTCATAAATTCTATATTTGCATCTTCCCTATTATTATAGATTCTTCCTCTGAAACCTTGTTCCTCTTCACAATAACTATAAATATTCCTTTTATCTACCAGAATTATGATTATCTGGCAGAAGTAGTGGAACCGACTTTCTCTATATATTACACCGTTTTGATGTCGTGTCGTATTTTTTTGTGCAATACTCATTAGAATAAGTATTATAATTCTTATGGCGTAAATCAGATGGAAGAAATTTCATGGGGTACCTACCTAACGTTTGCGTTCGAATTGGGTTACTGCTTGTACACACACTACATCTTTGAATGTTGTACCTACTTTCATATAAATATTTGTTCGATCTCTAATTATTATAATGTAAGCATGATTGTTTATATATATCTATCTAAAAAACCTACTTAAGCAAAATAACATGTTCATTTAGTGTCATATTTAGATTATTAGTACCTATTAATTTTTTCTTCATATTATGACAATGACAGTTTCCGAGTCAAAAGATTTAGATTTACCAAAAGGAGGATCATTTAAGTCAGATGGATTTACTTAGTATTTATTTTAAGTTTGTTGTTATAGTATATAGAACTAAGTTTAGTTAAGTAGCTTTAGTGTAGCTTAGCGTAGGAGGTACCTACATACGTAAGGAATTAGATTCTCTTGTAAGTTCTTCTTCCTATTCTTCTGCAAATCTTTACCTACTCTTCTGTGCATGACTATTTCTTTCTGTGCTATTGACTGATTCGTATTACTTACTTCTTTCTTGGGACTGTTACTATGAAATTAATCGATTCTTCAATATAACTCTGCACGGTTGGCGCAGTGATTGAGTGCTTGAGTGATTGACTGCTGCGCTGCGTGTCGCGGGTTCGATTCCCGCACGGAACAAATATTTGTATGGCCTACAGATAGTTGTTCCGGCTGTGGCTGTTTGTGTATGTGAGTTTGTAAACGCAGCCATGATACAGAAGAAAAAAAATGTATTGACAGCTGAACAAAAATTAAGACTAAGTTTTGGGACTAAAGGTCTAAACGTAAACCATTTTTTTTTTCAAATGCACAAACACTGGCATGACTGAAACATGAAACATAAAAATAATAAAAACTTAAAAGTACCTACCTTTTAAATTTTAACGGCGATCTCTAAATATTGTCCATGAATCGTCTTTTGTTTTTCTCTATACTTGCTAGACAAAACTTGGCTTTGCCCGGTCCCAGATATTCTTTCATTTGACTCCGAATCCTAAAATCTATTTTCTCAGCTATCTTCAAACGTGCCTCTACTTACGTTCCTATTTCTTACGTTAGAATAATTAGCTTAAATTAAATAATAGTTAGCTGTAGCTTCGCAAAACCACATCACCCACTGTGATAAAGGATCGAGTTATTTTGAAAATGGAATAAAAGTGTGGGTTCTCAGTTGTTGGTATAGATATAACTTTAAATAAGAAGCCTTTGGCTGTATTGTATTGATCAATATTTGTACCTACTCTTTTCTTCTACTCTGCGATGTGTAGCTTCTAAATCTTTTTCTAATCTAGAGCTTTCCTTTTTCTTCATATAGATTTTAATTAAAGAAATCTTTCGTATGTCATCTTATCTAATATCGTGGTTTCGCGTAATGTTTTTTTACTGCTTGACTGTGCTGTGACTTTTTATGTTCAGCCACATTCAGGGTACGAATATTGATCACTACGTTGTACAATTAATTTTAAGTAGGTATATCATCATGTTCCTTGCTCTTCCATTTTTGGAATTATCTATCTCTCTATTACGCCAAGTTTCCTTTTATGAACGCTGTATTAATATAGGTACTTAAAAAAACCTCGAACGAGTACAACTAAATCGTCCATATATACACAAATTTAAATATAAAATCTTTATGTGATCAGGCGGCCCTACCATGACGTGTTAAAGCGTGAGTCGTTCGAGCGAGAAGGAGGGATGGAGCTATATAGGATGTATAGCTCCATCCCTCTTTCTCGCTCGAACGACTCACGCTTTAACACGCCATGGTAGGGCCACAGTACTCACATGTCACCGCCTTAAATGGCTTAGAACTAATTAACTTTACCTTTGAATGATATTTCTCGAAATAAACTTTTTAAATTACAGTTTTAAGAAAAAAAACTTATTGAAAACCGATTGTACTTGATAGTACCCTTCTATCAGTTCCATCAATGTTTTCTCATCAGTCCTTTTTTATTTCATCCCTATTTCTGGGCCTTTCTGATGAATTTATGCAAAGTAGATAAGTTTACTCAACATTCCATTTTAAAGAATGTGCAAATTGAATATAAAATTATGTTAACGTAGGTATATGTATATAATATGTAGTCTTGCTGAACAGGTTATCGTTTTTCAATCCATTCGATTTCTTTTGCGACATTCTTCAAGTTGGAGTGTTTTTAATATTAAATGTAGAGTAATAATATTAAATAATAAGTTTATTGTAATTATATGTAGCTTATTTACATTACCTACCTAAAAATATACAGGAAGAGGAAGTCCCGCATTGTGTTGTGCCTATAGTTAATTAAACGAAGATTCAGTATTGTTTTACAAATCCATTTGACTGATGATACTTCTTCTGGTTTGTTCTGTATATTTAGAATATTGCATTGTTTTATTCACTCTCCGATGTAATTCGTATATTTCTATGTAAATCAGCCCCTAAGTAGTATAATCAAATAAAATGTGGCAAAATATTATTCAGCGCAATAGGTAGGATAACAAATGAGTTCTTATGGTAGATAATACTCAATTTATATATCTAGATGAAATTATAGAAATAATTCAAAGGAAAATGTACCTAATTTCAAAGACAGAAGATGATTTTGTTGTTATTTGTTTTAGTGCCATATTTTTTGTTAAAGACCTTTGTCTTTAACTCTGTTTGAAGCAATTTTAATATATTTTTTTGCAAATCTACACCTAGTTATTTATAGGTACTGTCTTTCTAGCAAGTACCTATTCAATGTGTCTGTGTTCCTAATCAATTAGTATTCTTCACTTGTCTGATTTTTTTCGCACATTCCAAAATCTAACACTTGAATATTTACCTTTTTTATTGTTTCACCGGCTTTTGGTATATATTCTACATTCTACATTCAGTTGTTTATTAATATTGTATAGTTGAGGGTTACAATGTTTCTAATTTGTGCTTAAAAATAATGCATTTTGAAGGTGTTTTTTGCCCAGTTGAGTGTTTAGAAAATTGTAAATCTTAAAAAATTACATTGCGCACATAAAAATAAATGAGAATGAACTTTGCCAATGCCCTTAAAAATGTATTTAAAAATAAGTATTATTGTAACTGATTGGACTGATTCAAAAAAACGATTCTTATTATGTTTTCTATATTCAAAATTGAATGCAATATAGTTTTTGTCTGGGATTGCTGGCTCTAAGAAGATTTTCATCGAGATCGGTTTTTTGGTACCTACCTTGCTTTTAATAATTTTCTTATTAGAACAAACATGTTTAGCATGCATGAAACGAAATCCCCGTACAAGAAATACACTGTTATTGTACAATGTTAAGAAATACAGTTTAATTAAGATCCTAGAACAGGCAGTTCCATAGACATAGGTTTACCAATTCATTTTTTTAATTCTCTAAAGGCTATGTGTGCCCAGTAAACTGGACAGTCACCTCAAGGTTGATGTCATAGATTTTTATTTAAATATTAATCCTTATGAAGATTTAATACCCGTGTTATATCACAATATGTGCGTTAGAAAAGTTGCTCTTGACCAAAAACATTCAACTATTATGACTTGAAAAATTGAGGATGTGAGTCAATAGGATACAAATGCTAGGAAGGCACGCGGGCCCGTGTAGTGTTAGCCAGGCTATCCATAATGATTTACTTTATTGCATAAGCTACCTATATGTTAATTTAAGCCATAACTGTCCTGTGATTATGACTCCTGTAAATGTAATACACATAATTGTCTGAATTTTTAACACCATCTAAAATTGTTTGTGCAATTACATAGCTACCAATCAAAGACACGATTTACGAATAGAATAGAATAGAAAAAACTACAGCAACATTGTAAAATAAATGATACATAATAAATGGTAAAGAATTGCACTGAGCGTGCACCGCAAGAGCAACTACTTCGCGCGCCCGATTCGGTGCCTAGCTTACGATAAAAAATCGTAAGCCGCCACTTTCGCGCTCAATTTGCATGTACGCTAGTCCGACGTCAGTTAGGTCACAGATTACGTTAGGAGTCAGTTATGTGGTTAGGTCAGTTAGGTGCTACACGTAGGTACTACGTGTAGCACCGTGACGTCTTTGAATCATTTTGATTTTCCTACCACCTAATATAGTGCTTATGTTGACGTCATAGTAGGTACTTAATCAAAAATTGGCACGCTTGGTTTTCATACAGATCGTGATACTTGCGTTATCTATATCTATCTATATTTGTGGCGCTCACGCATTATGCAAAATCTAACGCTAAAAAAAATTGCTATTTCCTAGATTTGGTTGGGTAAGACAAACAAGTACCTATAAGTACTAAACAGCCATTTTTCTTTGTTTAGTTTGGATTGGTGATAAAAATCAGGTTGAAAGAGACTGCACATCTTCGCGGGATAGACTTTGATGTATTTATGGCTCATGTCAATGGATTCGCAAACGACTGCGAGCGAGAAAAATAGCACTTTTTTACGTTTCCTTAGGTTGATTCATGAAATATTCTACCTGGTGAAAATTGAGCTAGCAATGGCTAACATATAAGCTGAGCTTAATTCATTATTTTTATATGAACAATACTTACCTACTGAACTAATATTACTAATAACAGATGTCTTATGAAATCTCTTATTAACAAGGCGTTCTAAATTATTGTCAGTCAAGTAAAATGCATTATTATTTGGATTTCTCATTATGTTACCACTTTGTTAAATGATTTTGTTAAACAATGGTATGTCAACCCAATGTGTTACACGACATTGGACGTTAAAGTGTAGGGTAATAAGGGTTGTTATCGCTGGCAATGCGAATGAAACGAATGCGAAAGAAGGAAATAAAGGGTTACTAAATATTTTACGTGTTTTATTTCAACGCCTATAATATTAAGAAAATCCGTAGTAAGCATGTCGAAAAATGTGTACTACAAAGTACCTGCCAGGGTTGCGGAATATGTTCACCGCGACCATGGAACGCAAAGGGCAATTGGAGGAACACGGATGGGCTCCATCATAGACCTCATATATCGCTTTCCATCAGGCGTGATCGAGGTCAAGAGCAAGCCCATTCCTCAATAAAAAAAAGTCAGTAAGAGATTGACACTCCCTTCCGCTCCGCCCATTGCGGGAGGACTCATAAATTTGATGATTTACCATCTACAAAAAAAAAACCGAGTACAGTTCTCGTCAAATAACTTTGCCCCTCTGAAGTAAGCCATTTGCAAAGATCGCGCAGGTGCAGTCACGTAGCCGGGAGCAAACGGGACGCAAGCATGCATCGAACGTAAACGAGCGATTGAGACATAAAATCGCGCCGCCATAATCCCCGCCCCCATGTCTCTTGCGCATGCGCAGTTCCAGTTTGTTCGTAATTTTGACTACTACGCAGCCACTCGTAGCCAACTTCAGACGGGCACAGTTATTTGACGAGAACTGTAAGTACCATCGAAGTACTAACCTTGTCGGACACAAAAGAGCTTTCTATCCAGCAGTTGCCAAAAGTGGGCACTATTGTACTATTTTCTATTTTAGAAAGTTTAATAACACGGTTTAATTTGTACGTCAAGCGTGAATACATCTCATTCGAGTAAATTCTTGATAGTTACGACGATTATAATTTCCAAAGATAGATATAGCTATTTGTTTCACACATTGTTATTTGCGAGATTCATTCGTTTATAAGCTATCCGAAAAGTACCGAGAGGCTACCCAATATGGAATAAGTTTCTCCACCATTTGTAGGTTTTGGTCGAAAGGCAAACAAATATAAAAATCTTAAAAACGATTTACTGAAACGCTTTAGATGAAACTTGCACTGTTCTTTAAGTTAGATTATACCTAGTCCAACTAAAGAACTTGTAGTACGTACCCGACTTGTAGTTTTTGAGAATGGGCGGACAAACATTCAAACATACACTTGTTTGGCACAGATGTTTAGAAGCTGGTATAGACTAACATATACAAAAACTGTGCAATTCTGACAATATGACAAACAAACGACTCGAATTGATAACCTCGCCTTATGTCGATAATCGTATAGTAAATCGTCCTAAACACGACGCATTATGACGAAGCCTAAGAACGACGCCTTAGAACGACGACTTAAGACGACGCATTGGTACAGCGCCTTAGAGCGACACCTTATGATGACGCTTTGGGACGTCGCCTAAGAACAACGCCTTAGATCGACGCCGTAAATCGATGACTAAGATCGACGCCTTAGAACGACACCACAGATCGACGCCTTAAATTGACACCTTAGATCGACGGCTTACGCTATAGAGCGACGCCTTAGATTGACGCCTTAGGACGACAGCATAGATCGACGCCAAATATCGACGTTTAAGAATGACGGCCATAGAGTGACGCTTTAAAGCGAGACCTCAGATCGACGCCTTGAACGCCTAAGATCGACTCCGAAGTCGTCAATCTTAGGCGTCGTCCTTAAGGCGTCGATTTAAGGAGTCATCCTTAGACGTCGATCTCAGCTGTCGTCCTAGTCTCAAGCTTCGATCTTAGCTGTCGTCCTAGTCTCAAGCTTCGATCTTAGCTGTCGTCCTTAGGTGTCGCTCTAAGCTGTCGTCCTAAGGCGTCATCTAAAGTTTTGTCCTTGGGCGTCGATCTTAATAATAAATAATAATAAATTATTTTAATCAAGTAACCATGACTCATTTTGTTAGTAACAGAAACTTAAGCTATGTTAGAGAAACAATAAAAAAAAAAACGAAACACAACATTAAAAGTACGGAAATCACCGCTGCACCATCCCATGAGAAATAGCACAGCAGTGATTCACATATCTGCAGTCCAGTCTGCCTCCTATCATCGACAGTATGCTGTTGGAGCTCCCTCTCACTCTGCACACCAGGGATGCACACCTCTTACGCATAGTAGTATAAAAACAATCCACCCGCATTTCAGCGAACATCCCCGATGCGCTACAAAAGCGGGGGAGCCCCAACAGCACCCTGAACGCATTGTTATACTGGATACGGAGGGCATTGTAAGCTTTTTGAGTATATCCGGCCCACAGGCTGCAAGAATAAAAGGATGTACAGTATGCTCTGAAAAGAGTAACTTTCACATCACTAGTGCAACGAGCAAACCTGCGAGCCAGCATGTTCGCCCTCACTGACAAAGCCCTCCGCTCCCTTTCCAAGTCAGCATCGTCTCTGAGGTCGGGTGTCAAGATATGCCCTAGGTATTTGAACCTGAAAACTCTTCTCAACGGGGCTCCATTAAGGAAGACAGGCGGAATTCGTTCAGGACTCTTACCCCCGGCCTCAAACACCATGTACTCACTCTTACTAACATTGTAAGTCAGGCCATGACTCTCAGCATACCTTTCACATATAGCGACAAGTTTCCTCAAGCCACAGGGCGACGCACTCAGCAGCGCCATGTCATCAGCGTAGCTAATATTATTAATACATAACCCGTCGATACGGCATCCAACATAGACGCTGCTGAGCTCGCCGATCAAATCATTCACGTAGAGGTTGAAGAGCGTTGGCGAGGTTAAACCACCCTGCCTCACCCCGCATTCCAACTCAAACGTGTCCGACATAATCCCTGCCCACCTTACACTATTGACTTGGTTTCCATACCAATATTTCAGAATATTAATAGCAGCCAATGGTAACTGCGACTTTTCTAACTTCTGCCAAAAGACATCATAGGAAACCAAGTCAAACGCCCTCGATAGGTCAAGAAAACAGCAGAAAACAGACGTGTTCCGCTTCGCATAATAGTTGACAGCATGCTTAAGACACAGTACAGCACTCTCTGTCGATAACCCTGAACGAAACCCAAATTGGTTATCATGTAACTTAATGAATCTATTCAACTGTGTATTAAGCATGCCATCAAGTACTTTAGAGACGACAGTGGCTAACGATATAGGCCTATAGTTAGCCTTATCTGCTATATCGCCGGTTTTGTTTTTAACTATAGGCACTACCACAGTCCGCAACATTCCTGCAGGCATATGTGTCGTTCATTGTAAAAGTGGTGTAACTCCATATTTAAATAATATTTTTTTTTTGCTTAGTGGTATCTCATTAAGTCATATCTTTCATTATAAAAGTGAAGCAACTTTATGGACTTACACCACTTTTACAATGAACGACACATATAGCTGTGCGTCAAACAAAAAGAAAACAGCATTGCCAGAACTCTCGACAGATGAGGACCCGCATATCGGAGATGCTCAATACTGAGACCGTCATGGCCCGGGGATTTACCCTTAGTCATTGACTGGATCTTCAGAGCAATATCCTTGGCGCTAAATTTTAAACCCGGGTCCGTGCCAGCCTCAACACTGAGCACCGTCCGAGATGGCCCCAATGGAGATTTCACATGAAACTGCTGCCTAAAGAGATTGGCAATGTCTTTGGGCTCAGTCACACCACCCACACTCACCGGCAGCCCAGGCCTGCACTTTAAATTGTTTGTGTTCTTCCAAAAAGCACGAAAATCATTCTTCGAATGATGCGATGCCAAAATGTCCATTTTTATTTGCATCTCATGATCCTGACACCATTTAAGACGCGACTTGAACACTTTTCTTGTCTCACAAATATCATAATAAATGTGTCCAGAAGCCGGTTTGCCGTACCAAACCCACAATAAAAACTTCTTAGCTGTCGTCCTAAGGCATTGTCTGTAAGGGTCGATCTTAGGCGTCGATCTAAGGCGTTGCTCTATGGCGTCATTTTAAGTCCTCGATGTAAGACGTCGTCCTTAAGCGTCGATCTAAAGCATTGTACCTTGGGCGTCGCTCTATGGCGTCATTATAAGTCGTCGATGTAAGGCGTAATATAATAAATTGCTTGCTAATCGCTGACAGAGGCTTTTGACAATTCACATTCCGTTATGCTTGTTTTATACGTATCACAACCACACCACACCGTCGCGACAAAAGGTGGTAAGACTGTGGTCACGAGTGAAGTGGCGCTGCGGCTTCTTGCGGTTGCGTTGTGGTACGTACAAAGTGTGGATGTGTTTACGATATGGTCAGTATCACAGACGCGGTCAAAAATGACGGCAATATTTGGTACGTGTGAATTTAACTATTAATTTTCATACAGATTAGCGCCCGCCCACGTGCAGTTGTGTACACGTGAAACAAGCCTTAGCGGTAGCGTAGCGAAGGCGATTGTCAAAATGTATGGAGTTACAAACGCTGTCGAAATGTCACGTGATCAATCCCTTTTGGCAATCTCATTCGCTGATAAAAATGGCACTTTGTTAAGAGCCTCTCGTCTGGTAGTAAACACAAAAATATGGTCAAAGGCGTTTTATTAGAATACAATATAAAATATATGTAATAATATAATATATCACTTAACAATAACACAGTACCACATTCACTATGAGGCAGTCTGTTCTGCCATTTGTACATCTTCAGCATTAGTTGCGCTACTACCCGCAGCGGCGCTACTGGGCTCCGCGTCTTCGCCGTTAGTATCACTGTTGCCCGCTGTGGCGCTAGTGGACTCTGTAGGTTCTGCTACTTCTGTGACGTCACCAGAATCTCCATCTGCTTCCGCTTCGGGTACATCAGAAGCTTTCTTGAATTTGTTGACATCTTGAAAAATGATAATAAGATTAATGATAATGTAATTGCAGCCGTTTTTTTCCTTGCGTTATCAAGTGTTTGCTTCGATTTAGATTTTATAACGACGGTCGTCACACGATAGCGGTTGAGGTGTCCCATCTCAGCAGGCCTAGAAAACGCTACAGAAAAGTTTTTTGTCTAGGCCCCCTGGTCCCCCGGTCTAAGGGGGAACTCAAATCCTTAGTATTCTTTTTTTAAACACATTTCCAAAATCGAATTAGGACAATGCATACAAAGTATGGTATATGACGTATGGTGTCGGACGTAGAACAGCACCATCCCATCACTTCCCGTGGGTGTCGTAAGAGGCGACTAAGGGAGCACCAGAGAATGGGCAGCAGCATCCTCTGTAGGTTCGTTGCTACAGCTACACTGCTATCGCCAACCCAGCGTGGCGTTTATGGCAAACCACCCCCATTTGGGGGTAGGTCTATGTCCAGCAGTGAACGTCTTTCGGCTGATATGATGATGATACAAAGTCTAAATTAATTTTTTTTCCTGGTTAAGTCTGATTATTGTGGCTTAAATTGCCTGGAGGGAGTTTAGGTTTTCTGTGTATAACACCCATTTCACCACAACCAGCCGGTCTATTCTGCTAACATTGAGATCTTAGCATCAAAACTAAGGTGAAGTGGGCTTAAAGTGTGGCTCATTGTACAAGCGAATTAACATCGAATTGTCAAAATAACAGGCATTGACTAGATAGATACTCACCATACTTGCTATAGTCGGCGCCCAGCAGTCTCAAGTAGTGCACAGTGTCTGGGGTAGCAGTGTACGCGCGTAGAGAGTGAACTCCGCGCCAGCCTACTAGTGTGAGCGAGAGGTTTGTCTCTTCGCTCTCTTCTTTATATTCTAGGACGCAGCTGCCAGTTGCTGTGGGCAAGGAAGTTCAGGTTGATCAGGACAATAATTCAATGCAGGCTTGACCAAAATTTTGTAGAGGCAGTAACACACGTGTGTTTACGAAATTATTTTAATTTACCGATGTGAGCTCTTCGCGTTGTCACGATGACTATAGTTCTCGTCAAATAACTTTGCCCCTCTGCAGTTAGCCATTTGCAAAGATCGCTTGGTGCAGTCACGAGCAAGCGGGACGCAAGCATGCATCGAACGTAAACGTAAAACTGAGACATAAAATCGCGCCGCCATAATCCCCGCCCCCATGTCTCTTGCGCATGCGCAGTTGCAGTTTGTTCGTAATTTTGACTACTACGCAGCCACTCATAGCCAACTTCAGAGGGGCAAAGTTATTTGACGATAACTGTACACGACTGTAAATTCGTATTGGTTAGGCGGAGGCGTTTCTGTAGTACACCCAAACTCTAGTGATGTTACGGTATCTTTTCGCTTGCTTTGCGAAACAGGTGGTCCACTCTCTAAGCCCGAAGTCTGTAGTTTCGGCCTAAGTGTCGGGCGTTTTCTACTCCGTATCATCTACGGACTTACGATTAGTCCCGAGCACAAACTAAGAATGAATGACAACACGATTTGACAGTTGTTCTTAGTTCGGGATCGGGACGTAATTCCGTAGGTTATACGGAGTAGAAAACGCCCGACACTAAGGTCGAAACTTCGAACTTCGGGCTTAAAGAGTAGACCCCCAGGTTCCACGGGGTCATCGGCAAATTCATCCTTCCCCACACCCCGCAAATCTAGTATAGTTTAGCAAGTAAGTTTCAATTCCCATAGTGGTAGCGATATCTGCTCAGGGGCCCTACCATGACGTGTTAAAGCGTGAGTCGTTCGAGCGAGAAGGAGGGACGGAACTATATAGGGTGTATAGCTCCGTCCCACCTTCTCGCTCGAACGACTCACGCATTAACACGTCATGGTAGGGCCGCAGGTTTGGACAGTAGGATTGGCGTTTTCCCACTCGTTTTGACCCACATTGTGGTTGCTGTAGCCGTGTCCGACCCAGTCCCACTTTAGTTTTGCTGCTTTTTGGGTGACGACGGCGACTTTAGTTTTAGAACGCAACTATTTTCACAATCTATTCACTAACCAAACTCCTTGACGGCAGCCTGCGTCTGTTCCGAGAACAGCTTGACGTCGGGCGGCTTGCTGGGGTTGTCGTTCTGTAAGACTAGGATGAGGTCTTCCTTCAGGATGCGCAGGCGCCGCGCAGCGCCGATGAACTGCGTGATGCTTTGTAGACCTTCTTGGGATAACCTGGAACGAAAAGAGGATGTTACTGTAGAGGAAGACAAGAGCATTTTTGCTTATAATAAGGATTTTTTTTCATAAATAAATCGTGTATTTTGCCGTCATAAGATAAAAACCGGCCAATAGCGTTCCGTACAATTATCTATAAAAAACGGCAAAAATATCACGTATGGGAGCCCCACTTCATTATTTATTTTATTCTGTTTTTAGTATTTGTTGTTATAGCGGGAATAGAAATACATCATCTGTGAAAATTTCAACGGTCTAGCTATCAAGGTTCAGGAGATACAGCCTGGTGACAGACAGACAGAGAGAGTAGCAACGCTGATGCCTAATCTAACTACGTAGATTACTATTCAGTGGCGACTGTTAATTCGGTGCATTCCTTGGAATACAATGTTTTACAGATATTTTTGTAACGATTTTGACCCGATAACTTGGGCTCTTAATCGGGTTATATTTTTCGAACTTTTATTTTTATTTCAGCCTAACCAGTGAAACTCTGGATAGTTAGCTGATAGGTACTTTGTACTCCCCATCATGGTTTAATCGTAGTAAAAAAGAACACATACCTAAACGGACAAACCATATTCTTATTATCGCAGCGCACGAAAGTCTTGACCCCTGTGTTGATAATCTTGATGTTGGCCTCGTTCTTCGTGACAACGTCCTTCACGATGGGCGACACGAGGTATATGTTCTTCTTCTTCCCCACGTGGCAGCGGGTGAGGAGGCAGGTCGCGTCGAAGTCCGAGTTTAGTTCATAAAATTCCTTTATTGAGGGAAAGACGTCTTCTTTTTCGCCTGTAGACAGGGAAGGAGAACATTATAAATTAAATTATGTAATCTTTTATTCTATCTACCTGCCACATCTAACTATATGTACCTACTTTATTCCAAATAAATTAATTTCTCCATCATGCACTAATTCTATTCAATTATAAAATAGTGGTCGCCTCGTAGTCGAAATTCAACCATGTTTTAGGGTTCCGTACCCAAAGGGTAAAACGGGACCCTATTACTAAGACTCCGCTGTCCGCCCGTCTGTCACCAGGCTGTATCTCATGAACCGTGATAGCTAGACAGTTGAAATTTTCTCAGATGATGTATTTCTGTTGCCGCTATAACAACAAATACTAAAAACATAATAAAATAAATATTTAAATGAAGCTCCCATACAACAAACGTGATTTTATTGCCGTTTTTTATAGATAATGGTATGGAACCCTCCGTGAGCGAGTCCGACTCGCACTTGGTCGGTTTTTTATTATTTTATGGTGTTTCTAAGCATTATTAAAAAAAATATTAGCTTTCTACACTCTTTCTCCATATAAACTTTAACTTAGCCCATCACCAGAAAAGTTGCAAACAACTAACAGATATAGCGACCTACCCATCGATTTAACTGAAGATGTAGCAGATGATAAACCTATGAAACCCAGCAAACCACCACCTATTGTTCTATATGGAGTTGAAGACCTTAATAAATTAACTGAACTCCTAGAGACTGTGGCAGAAAAGAACCAATTTACCTACAGAATAGTCAACAAAAATCAGCTTAGAATAAACAGCGCAGACATAGAGGTTTACAAAAAATTAATTAATCTTGTTCGGAGTAATGGTCTTATTGGGCATACTTTTAACAGAAAAGATAAAAGACCAGTTAGAATAGTTATTAAAAACCTACACCCTTCCACTCCTTTGAACATTATTAAAGAAGAAATAGAGGCTACAGGAAATATAGTAACTGGTGAAATAGTAAATGCAAGATTTGGCCCAGAAAAAAAACCTACCTCGACCTTCTTTGTTAACTTAGAGCCAGGACCTAATAATACAACAATCAAAGAGTTAAAATATATTTACCACCAGTCAGTTCTTATAGAAGATCCGAAAAAAAGAAAGACAATAGTGCAATGCCAGAGATGCCAGCAATACGGGCACACTAAGAATTACTGCATGCGACCATACAGGTGCGTTAAGTGTGGACAATCCCATAAGACATCAGAATGCCAGAAGCAAGATCGTAAAGCCCCGGCAACATGTGCGCTGTGTAATGGACCACACCCAGCCAACTACAAAGGGTGCCAAGTGTATACAGAGATCTTAGCTAGAAGGGGAAAAAATATTACAGATAGAAAATCACAGTAATAAAAAGAATACCCAGAGTATAGATAAAGAACCTAAACAATACACTCGCAAAATAGAAAAATCATATGCTGATATCCTAAAACAAAAAACACAAGATTGCACTTCATCAGAAAAGTCTCCAGAATTCCAAAACACAACACAAAGCCAGACTTTAGAACAAATACTCTCAAAACAGAACGAAAAGTTCGAAATTATCCTCCAACAAATGAGTACCTTTATGAGTCTCATAGCTAAACTTGTCGACAAGTTAACAAAATGACCTCGTTACGCATAGCCACCTGGAACATAAATGGTCTTGCCCCAAATAAATATGATGTGGAACTGTTAATGTCGATACAGAAACTGGACATTTTACTCATATCCGAAGCTCACTGTACTGCTAAGACACCAGTAAAATTCGACAATTACCAATGCTATGTCACACACCACCCTGACGAAACTGGCCACGGTGGGTCTGCCGTGGTCATAAGAAAATCGATAAAACATCATCAAATGCCAGACTACAAAACTGAGCACATACAGGCAACGTCGGTCGCTGTAGAAGACAAATCTGGAAACCTCACTCTCACTGCAGTTTACTGTCCACCTAAGCATAAAATCTCAGAAGCAATGTTTACCCACTTCTTGCAAACACTCGGCAATAGGGTCGTTGCAGGTGGCGACTGGAATGCCAAGCATACTTACTGGGGTTCACGACTTACCACAACCAGAGGTCGACAGTTAAAACTAAGCCTTGATGCTAACAACGCTCGAGCTATTTCTTCTTGCGAGCCAACATACTGGCCTAGTGACACTAATAAAATACCGGACCTCTTGGACTTTTTCATAATCAAGGGTGTTTCCAAAATGTACCTAAAACCAGAATCCTGTTATGATGGCTCGTCTGACCACACTCCAGTCCTACTAACCATCAGCACGAATGTCATAGAAATAACCACCACAGAAACTCTAACTAATAGGCATACCGACTGGAGCTACTTCAGGGAGTATATAGATAAAAATGTACAGCTAAAAATAGCTCTTAAAACTCCTGATGACATAGAGGATTCAGCTAAATACTTCACTGCTCTCATACAGGAAGCTTGCTGGAAGAGTACCCCTGAAAGCAACCAGAGTAAAACGAAGACGGTTAACTATCCGCTAGACATAAAATCAGCGATACTGGAAAAGCGACGACTGCGTAGAGTGTGGCATTTGACCAGACTAAGAGAAGATAAGACAAATTTCAATAGAGCAGCTGAAGACCTGAAATGCAAATTAAAGGAATGGCTTGATAACACGTTGCAGATGCAGCTGGAATCATTATCTGCTACAGAGGCAACTAATTACTCCTTGTGGAAGTTCACTAAACATTACAGAAGACCTCAAACTGCAAAGCCTCCCCTGAAATGCAATTCCAGCTGGGCACGAACCCCACAAGAGAAAGCAAACGTATTTGCAAAACATCTCTCTAAAGTCTTTATGCCGAATGATACTGTCGATAAAGGATTTGATAAACAGGTAGAACAAAACCTCAAACAAGATTATCAAATGGCCTTACCACCGAAACCGGTAACTGCACGAGAAGTTTGGAG
This sequence comes from Melanchra persicariae, assembly GCA_947386135.1. Lineage (NCBI taxonomy): Eukaryota > Metazoa > Arthropoda > Insecta > Lepidoptera > Noctuidae > Melanchra > Melanchra persicariae. The sequence goes on along the minus strand of OX376645.1, from coordinate 13,988,165 downwards.
AGTATCAGCTGGATTCAAAGATAAAAAAGCGCCAGGATTTGACTTAATTACTAAGGAAATTATAACACAACTACCTAAGAAAGCGTTTGTTTTCTTGACAATGCTCTATAATGGTATCCTGAGAGTACAGTATTTTCCAAAGTTGTGGAAAGTGTCACAGATAACTATGGTATACAAAGATGGCAAACCACCTAATGAAGTCAGCTCTTATAGGCCTATAAGCTTGCTGCCAATATTATCGAAAATCTTTGAGAAGTTGCTACTACGCAGAATACTCCCTATTCTAGAAGAAAAAAGCGTTATACCAGCACACCAGTTTGGATTCAGGCAGCAGCACTCTACAGTGGAGCAGGTTCACAGAGTTTACGAAAGAGTTAGAAAAACTCTTGAAGAAAAAGAGTACTGCTCCGCTGTGTTCTTGGATGTTCAGCAGGCCTTCGATAGAGTGTGGCATGAAGGTCTTCTCCTCAAAATTAAAAATAGCCTCCCACACAGCTACCATCAGATTCTCGTTTCATACTTGACTGAACGACTCTTTCGTGTCAGGGAAGGAGATGCAATGTCGGGATTATATGAGATATGTGCTGGTGTTCCTCAGGGCTCCGTTCTGGGACCTGTATTGTATACTATATTCACAGCTGACTTACCGGAAGCAGATAACACCACAATTGCAACGTTTGCTGACGATACTGCCATTTTAGCCAGCGACAAGGATCCGAGTGCTGCTACAAAGCTCCTGCAGACAGCATTGAATAAAACCACCAAATGGTTAAAGGACTGGCGAATTAAAGTCAATGCATTAAAATCTGTACAAGTTACGTTTACGTTGCGAAAGGGTAATTGCCCTCCTGTTCAGCTAGAAGATACCACCTTACCACACCAAAACAGTGTCCGTTACCTTGGTCTACACCTTGATCGGCGCCTGACATGGAACCAACACGTAAAAAAAAAGAGAGACGAACTCAACATACGTTACCGGCACCTTCTTTGGCTTCTGGGTCGGAATAGCAAATTATCAATGGACAACAAGTTACTCATTTATAAAGCCGTATTAAAGCCTGTATGGATGTATGGCATTCAACTCTGGGGTAGTGCCTGCAACTCTACCATCTCATGCTTGCAGAGAATGCAAAACATAATACTCTGAACGATCAGCAATGTCCCATGGTACGTGACCAATCAGGAAATTCACGAACATCTGAAAATGCCCACAATAAAAGAGGAAATCCAAAACGTGACCTCAAAATACCGGGAGAAGCTAAAGAAGCACCCGAATACGTTAGCAGCACAGCTCACGATGCGTAGCTACGTAAAGCGTCTCAAGCGAAAGGATATCATATAGAGAGACTATGAGGAGATGTTCCCAATGGGGGACGCACTCAAACTGACATAGCGCACTCACCAAATTTGCTCATAGTGTCCAACACTGATTGCAGATAAAAGAAAAAAAAAATAAAAATAAAAATATATAAACTTTAACTGTGCCAAACATACTCCTCTGTCCGCGTAATTTTCGTAAAAAGAGTATACAAAGATACACATGGTGTAGTCTTTTTAACCCAAAGGTTGACTGGTAGAGAATGCCATGTTGCATTAAAAGTCCGCCCATGTACCACTATTCTTATTCTTTATTGTACACCAAAGTAATCAAAATACAGTGAAGAAAAGTTCATGTACAAAGGCGAGCTTAACTCAAAATTGAGTTTTCTCCCAGCAAACCTTTGAGTGATAGAGAGAGATCACAATAGAGGGTAGGATCCAGTGCACATTAAAATAATACATATTTTATTTTATATTAATATACCTACATACATAGACCTAAATATACACATACATATATATGAATATTATGTCAAAGTCGAAAGGAAATGATCTTTAACTTTCCTCTTGAAGACATCAAGGGAAGGGCTGTCGCGTAGGGAGTGTGGGAGCGAATTCCAGAGACGCACAGCAGCAACAGAAAAGGAGCCATCATAGCGGCTGGAAGTGTGACGCGGAGTACGAAGGAGAAGAGAAGTGGCAGTGCGACATGGTTTACCCCTCGGGACGAGGTACTCAAAGCATTCACGAAGGTATTGAGGAGAATTAGGATTGTGAAGGATAGTATAGAGTAGGGATAGGATATGTGTATCTCGCCGACGCCGAATTGGCAGCCACTTCAATTTGGTCCGAAATTCCGACACGTGGTCGTATTTCCGGAGCCCAAAGATAAAGCGTATACACAAGTTCTGCAGTCGTTCGAGTTTATTTAGGAGTACCTCTGTTGCATCTAGAAAACAGACATCTGCATAGTCTATAAGTGGTAGAAGAAGAGATTGAACAAGACTGACCTTAGTGTGAAACGGTAAGAATTTTTGGAGACGTTTAAGAGACTGAAAGGAGTAGAATACCCTCTTACTAATATCAGCGATATGAACCTCCCAAGAGAGTTTACTATCCATGTGGACGCCCAGGTTTTTAGCGCTTTTAGAGTATAAAATGGGCACTGAGTCATACACTACTGGCGGCAGAGACCGGTGATCTAATAGGCTGAGCATGTATCTGCCACCAATAATGAGCGCTTGAGATTTAGTCGGATTCAGCAAGAGTCCAAAAGACTTTGCCCATCTGTTGATATTATCAAGATCATCATTGATGGCAGCCACAGCCCCAGCCAGTTCGTCCACTTTAAAATGTCGATAAAGCTGCAAGTCGTCTGCGTAGAGATGATAGTTAGAAGTTAGGACCTTTGTGATAGCGTTTATAAAAACTGAGAAGAGAAGAGGAGAGAGGACGCCACCCTGTGGTACACCCGCAGCCAAATCACACCATTCAGAGGAATCCTCGTCAAATCGTACAGACTGCGAGCGGCCCCGAAGATAGGATTTAAACCACTCAATTACTGGTGCGGAGACATTGAGAGAGGAAAGGATTCCCAAGAGAATGTCAAAGTCAACTGAGTTAAAAGCACTGCTGAAGTCCAGTAGAACCAATACTGTTAGACATTTGTTCTCCATAGCCAGCCTAATGTCGTCAGTTATTTTGACAAGAGTTGTCACTGTGCTATGGCCAGGTCTGAAGCCAGATTGGTAAGGCCTCAATAGGCTATTAGAGGACAGATAATAAGACAGTTGCCTTTGTACAATACTCTCGAGGACTTTGGAGAGGACTGGGAGGATGGATATTGGACGGAACTGTGATGGTGAGGAGGGATTTGACACTTTAGGAAACGGAAGGACGTAAGCTCTCTTCCAGGCTGAAGGAAAGGAGTTAGTGAAGAGAGAAAAATTTACTATGTGAGTTACTACAGAAACTATTTCACTCAAAATAGGTAGGAACATTTGTAATTGGAGGCCATCGTCACCTACTGCCTTAGTGGAAATGGATTGGATACATTTCTTAATGTCTTGTTCAGTAATTGGTTGGAAAGAGAAAGAAGTATTTGCAGGCAAAGGAAGAATAGAAAGATCGTGGAGAGTGGTAGACTTAACATGGTTATCGAGTATTATTGGTGACTTAGAAAAGTGCGCATTAAGTGCATTGAGGTCCATTTTATCCGGAAAACTCTTGCTAGTTGATTTGCCAATACCAAGAGATTTTAAGAATTGCCATACTTGTGTTGGATTGAAGTTTTCAATTGAGTTGTGAATGTGGTGCCTTTTCGCATTCCTACACAAACGACCGCAGCGATTACGCAACTTCTTGTAAAGATTCCAGATATCCTCAGTTGGCCGCTTCCTGTACAAACGTTTGGCCTTGTCAAGCTTTGCCATCTGTTTTTTTATTTCTGGGGTTAGCCATGGCGCAGGAAGGTGCTTCACTCTCACCTTTTTAAGGGGAGCGTGTGCGTCGTACAACTCCAACATAGTCCTGCTGAAGACTGAGACCATAGTATCTATATCCTCACAGTTGAACACAGAAGACCAGTCAATGCCACCAGCGTCTGCTCTTAAACGCACCAAATCAATGTTTTTAAAACTGCGAAGCAAGAGAAATTTAGCCTTGCGTTTAGGAGGTCGAATCTTATAAGAAAGGTAAATCAGGTCATGGTAGGAAAAGGGAGCAGGGAGCTGTCCATGTGTTACTACTTTGTTAGGGTCAGAAACTAGAATGAGATCTAAGAGAGAAGGAGTGCAGTGAGGAGCCCTGTGCGTAGCATTGAGTGGAAGTACGTGCATATTGACAGAAGAGACAAGTGATTGGAGTGTACGGCTACGCGAGTCTCCCTTTAGCAGACGCCACCCTGTGGTACACCCGCAGCCAAATCACACCATTCAGAGGAATCCTCGTCAAATCGTACAGACTGCGAGCGGCCCCGAAGATAGGATTTAAACCACTCAATTACTGGTGCGGAGACATTGAGAGAGGAAAGGATTCCCAAGAGAATGTCAAAGTCAACTGAGTTAAAAGCACTGCTGAAGTCCAGTAGAACCAATACTGTTAGACATTTGTTCTCCATAGCCAGCCTAATGTCGTCAGTTATTTTGACAAGAGTTGTCACTGTGCTATGGCCAGGTCTGAAGCCAGATTGGTAAGGCCTCAATAGGCTATTAGAGGACAGATAATAAGACAGTTGCCTTTGTACAATACTCTCGAGGACTTTGGAGAGGACTGGGAGGATGGATATTGGACGGAACTGTGATGGTGAGGAGGGATTTGACACTTTAGGAAACGGAAGGACGTAAGCTCTCTTCCAGGCTGAAGGAAAGGAGTTAGTGAAGAGAGAAAAATTTACTATGTGAGTTACTACAGAAACTATTTCACTCAAAATAGGTAGGAACATTTGTAATTGGAGGCCATCGTCACCTACTGCCTTAGTGGAAATGGATTGGATACATTTCTTAATGTCTTGTTCAGTAATTGGTTGGAAAGAGAAAGAAGTATTTGCAGGCAAAGGAAGAATAGAAAGATCGTGGAGAGTGGTAGACTTAACATGGTTATCGAGTATTATTGGTGACTTAGAAAAGTGCGCATTAAGTGCATTGAGGTCCATTTTATCCGGAAAACTCTTGCTAGTTGATTTGCCAATACCAAGAGATTTTAAGAATTGCCATACTTGTGTTGGATTGAAGTTTTCAATTGAGTTGTGAATGTGGTGCCTTTTCGCATTCCTACACAAACGACCGCAGCGATTACGCAACTTCTTGTAAAGATTCCAGATATCCTCAGTTGGCCGCTTCCTGTACAAACGTTTGGCCTTGTCACGCTTTGCCATCTGTTTTTTTATTTCTGGGGTTAGCCATGGCGCAGGAAGGTGCTTCACTCTCACCTTTTTAAGGGGAGCGTGTGCGTCGTACAACTCCAACATAGTCCTGCTGAAGACTGAGACCATAGTATCTATATCCTCACAGTTGAACACAGAAGACCAGTCAATGCCACCAGCGTCTGCTCTTAAACGCACCAAATCAATGTTTTTAAAACTGCGAAGCAAGAGAAATTTAGCCTTGCGTTTAGGAGGTCGAATCTTATAAGAAAGGTAAATCAGGTCATGGTAGGAAAAGGGAGCAGGGAGCTGTCCATGTGTTACTACTTTGTTAGGGTCAGAAACTAGAATGAGATCTAAGAGAGAAGGAGTGCAGTGAGGAGCCCTGTGCGTAGCATTGAGTGGAAGTACGTGCATATTGACAGAAGAGACAAGTGATTGGAGTGTACGGCTACGCGAGTCTCCCTTTAGCAGACATGTGTTGGAGTCTCCGAGAATAAGCGTGGGCTCATATAGTGGGGAAAGATTTTCTAATTTAGTCTCGAAGGAGGAAAAGTAGTCAATTTGACAAGAGGGACTATAATAGACGCCCAAAAGTAATTTTGTGTGCTGAAAGTCTATTTCAACAAATAAATGCTCCGCAAACTTTGAATAGAGACTCGGAGATTGGTCAACAATCTTGTATATATCGCCACGGAGATATATGGCAACCCCTCCACAACCCTTGCCCGTTCTGTCATTACGCACGACTTTGTATCCAGGCAGAGAATACTGCGTGGAAGGGAGTGCAGGTTTAAGAAAAGTTTCGGATACAAGGACAGCGTGAACAAGATCTGAGTCAAAGGAAGATAGCAGATCAGAGTAGTGAGCAGGAATGCTTTGAGCATTTATGTGAGCAACGTTAAAGAATTTGCGACAATTTGAGAAAGTAGAAGAAAGGTGTTCTCGAAGAGTCAGAGAAATGTCATCGTTAAAAGCACTGGCAAAGCTCTGATCTGATGCACACGAGAAGAAACTGTCATCAACGATATCATTTGACATAAAAATATATTATATATATTAAAAATTATAAGTAATCTAAAAATTTAACCAATCTAATAAAAAAAAAAAAATATTTACTCTAACCTCGATGCACTCGCCGGTTACTTATTGAGAAAAAAAAAATATAAAAAGCCAATATGCCAAAGTGAATGTATCATGCTAGTGTGTTTTCGAACGAAACTTAAAGTGACATTAGTGAGAAAAAAAAAAAAAAAAAAACACATGACATTGACATGCAAATCAAAAAAGGAAATAAAAAATCGAGTGACCGACACACAAATGAAAAATAATACTAAATGTACTCATAGAAAAGTGCGAAAATAGTACCATCATTTGGCTGGCTTGCGAGTTCTCTTCTCGGGCACTTGCTTCGATGTTACGGCTGAGGACTCGGCAACGGGGAACTTAGCTACCAGTTCTCGATATTCTAAGGCAGATTCGATCTTCCGTCGCGTGCTATCGGAGACCTGGATGACGATCTTCCCCTCTGATGTCCAGCACTTGTGTATGCCGTAGTACTTCCGAGCGTTCATAAATATGTCGTGTCTGGGCTTAGTAAGGAACTCGGAAAGCGTTAGACCAGACCCTTTCAATTTTGTCTTATTTCGCCACACCTCACTTCGCACTATGCGGCTTTCAAATCGAACCAAGACGGGACGAGGCTTGCTGGTATTGTTTCCGAGGCGGTGACAGGCTGTTATGTCTTTCAGGGCGACATTTTTGACTTCTAGACGCTCTGACAAAATTTTAAGGAGGCCAGTGCTAAGATCATCATCCTTGTCCTCAGATACGCCATGTAGTAGGAGAACCTTAGCGCGGGATGCCATTTCATGTCTGTCCAGCCCCACCACAAGCAACTCCATCTGGGATTTCAGAGCACTCAAGGTTTTCCACGTTAGAGCCTTGAACTCTGTGAAGTCCTTGGACAGGCTGGCTATTGATTTGTGGGGAGCTTCACCACTGGCATTCTTCAAGTCTTCCTCGTATTGTGTCATTCTTGAAGCGAATGTAGAAGAAAGTTCCTCCACACAGCTTGACAATTTGGAGTATAGGTCCATGGTATTGAAGTGCAGTGTAGTGTAGAGAAGTGTTGTGAAGGAGAGTTGATGAACTGACTGAGTGCACCAGAGGTTAATGTACTACTTTAAATATTTTTTTGCATTTAAAAACCGTTTTTAATATTTAATTTAATTAAAAATTAAAGAGCTCGAAAACTTTTGTGTGTAACTTGGGACTACCCTCAAAGTTTTTACTATTGTACATAGAGTTTAAATAAATAAATAAAGATGATATACCAGTGGACCAGTCAAGTTTTATGGTTTAGCCACACAAAGACCTGTCATAGAAATTAGTTCTCTTCTTTCATAACATTGTTGGGAGACTCCTATCGACGGATATAGTAGTTTGGTCTCTAATTCCAATTTCAAAGAGTCTCTATTACTATTTATTTACATTTCTTCTTAGTCAACTTGAACTGTCTCGCTCCAGGGCTCTCTAACTTAGGGTCCTTATTATTTTTTTACTAGCTTTTGCCCGCGACTTCGTAAGCGCATTTCCCGTTCCCGTAGGAACTTCTCGTTCCCGTATATCCTATAATAGCCTTCCTCATGAATGTGGCTGTCATATACAAAAATAATTTTTCAAATCCGCCTGGTAGTTCCAGAGTGTGGCACGTTCCAACAAACAAACTCTGCAGCTGTAGAGTATATATAATAATATCAACTATAAACTCTACAGCTGAAGAATTTTTTGTATAGATATGTCTGGTCTGTTCCAAAGATTTGCTATGTCCAAACAGGTCCGTCAAGCTTACAATTATAATAATTAAATAAAATATGTGACAGATTTTGCAGTTACAGGACCTGCCAGAAGTAGGACCGAACCCTAAAAATGTAATTTATGTTATCACAACATGTGCGCAAATGTCAATAAAGTCATTCTTACCTGAGAAGAACACGAAAGGATCTTCTCTATACCCTCCCATCCTCCTCTTCTTCTTAGGCGGTTCCTTGGGCTCTTGTTTCTTCTCTTCCGTGGCTTCTGCCGGCTTGACGTCCTTCTCCCAGGGCAAGGGAGCCAGCTTCTCGAAGACTGCCACGAAGAAACCGCCTGTGTCTTGGTGGTGGGGCAGGATTCTTATACTGGGAAGAAAAGTTGAGGATTCAGCATCATCAGAGTTATCTTCACGTTTTGGATGAAAGGATTGCTCAATTATGAGGCTATGATTACCAGAAATATTCCTATAATAACAATTATATTCAATAAAAGTATGATGATTTTATTTTATTTTATACATCGTGTAACAGAATAAACGCGATACCTGAGCAGGAATCATTGTACTTATCATTATCTCAGGCGGTTGTAGCGATATGCACAAATCGCGCGGAGAACTTTGACACCGCGATTGTTTGGTTTTGTGTGAAGTTAGGTACTCAGTTCGTATAGGGCGGTATAGAATCCGCTACACGCCCGCGAAGTCTCACTGGGGAAAGGCCATGTCACTTTTACATCATCTCACTTTTGCGGACCAGCCCTTCCGATAGGAGTCAAATTCTTACCAGCATCTCTGTTTACTGCGAGGTCGCTTAGCGACGCTGGTCAAAACTCACCATCTATCCAGATGATACTTGTGGAGGTCCTCGGGCTTGGGCGGGAACATCTGCGGCCGCACCACGGTCTGCCACTTCTCCGGGACGTCCTCGTACTTCTCGTAGAACACCATGTCCTTTGATGCTGGGCGCCAGTATGTCATACCTGGAGAAAACATAATGTTTTTATTGTAGAGATACTGGTTCTTACCAACGGCTTCGCCAGCATGACTGTCGAAAATCCCGGTCATCTGTTACCTGTGTGGCAAGTTGCATCCAAATTCGCCAAGCTTGACGCGTGTTGACGCGTGATTGATAAATTACTTCAAGAAACATACTCATACAAAAGGTCATTGAAGTTCTTGAAATAGACAGAAAAGAAACTTTTTTTTAAGAGTTTGTTCCTCGCTTAGTAACTGAGGAGGTCTGGTAGGCAGCCAGCTCCACGTAAAATATCTGTATTCAGCTAAATTCGGTTTGACTGGGAGCCGACCCCAATATAGTTGGGAAAAGGCTAGGCAGATGATGATTCCTCTCTTAGTGACAAGCTATTAAAAAAATATTTATGCAGTTTTAGTTTTCTCCCAAAAGGTTTTCGTGGTTCTTTTCAACACATAGCCCTGTTTATAAGTGATGGTCAAAAAAACAGTATGTGGCAAAACAAGAGAAGATTGCCTTTTTTTTGTGGAATTTGAGTCCAAGCAGCATGTCAGCCACGTTGACAAGGGTGACGATCCCTCCTGTCTCCTGTAGCACTCTGTGGACCACAGCCTCGTGTAGAAGGAGCATGTGGAGTATACTAGACCCACCCTTGTGGAACTTGAGTCCAGGCAGCATGTCAGCCACGTTGACGAGGATGACGGTCGCTCCTGTCTCCTGTAGCACTCTGTGGACCACAGCCTCGTGTAGAAGGAGCATGTGGAGTATCTAGACTCACCCTTGTGGAACTTGAGTCCAGGCAGCATGTCAGCCACGTTGACGAGGGTGACGGTTGCTCCTGTCTCCTGTAGCACTCTGTGGACCACAGCCTCGTGTAGAAGGAGCATGTGGAGTATACTAGACCCACCCTTGTGGAACTTGAGTCCAGGCAGCATGTCAGCCACGTTGAAGAGGATGACGGTCGCTCCTGTCTCCTGTAGCACTCTGTGGACTACAGCCTCGTGTAGAAGGAGCATGTGGAGTATCTAGACTCACCCTTGTGGAACTTGAGTCCAGGAAGCATGTCAGCTACGTTGATGAGGGTGACGGTTCCTCCTGTCTCCTGTAGCACTCTGTGGACCACAGCCTCGTGTAGAAGGAGCATGTGGAGTATACTAGACCCACCCTTGTGGAACTTGAGTCCAGGCAGCATGTCAGCCACGTTGACGAGGATGACGGTCGCTCCTGTCTCCTGTAGCACTCTGTGGACTACAGCCTCGTGTAGAAGGAGCATGTGGAGTATCTAGACTCACCCTTGTGGAACTTGAGTCCAGGAAGCATGTCAGCTACGTTGATGAGGGTGACGGTTCCTCCTGTCTCCTGTAGCACTCTGTGGACCACAGCCTCGTGTAGAAGGAGCATGTGGAGTATACTAGACCCACCCTTGTGGAACTTGAGTCCAGGCAGCATGTCAAACACGTTGACGAGGATGACGGTCGCTCCTGTCTCCTGTAGCACTCTGTGGACCACAGCCTCGTGTAGAAGGAGCATGTGGAGTATCTAGACTCACCCTTGTGGAACTTGAGTCCAGGAAGCATGTCAGCTACGTTGATGAGGGTGACGGTTCCTCCCGTCTCCTGTAGCACTCTGTGGACCACGGCCTCGTGTTGAAGGAGCATGTGGAGTATACTAAACTCACTCTTGTGAAACTTGAGTCCAGGCAGCATGTCAGCCACGTTGACGAGGATGACGGTCCCTCCTGTCTCCTGTAGCACTCTGTGGACCACAGCCTCGTGTAGAAGGAGCATGTGGAGTATACTAGACCCACCCTTGTGGAACTTGAGTCCAGGCAGCATGTCAGCCACGTTGACGAGGGTGACGGTCCCTCCTGTCTCCTGTAGCACTCTGTGGATCACAGCCTCGTGTAGAAGGAGCATGTGGAGTATACTAGACTCACCCTTGTGGAACTTGAGTCCAGGAAGCATGTCAGCCACGTTAACGAGGGTGACGGTCCCTCCTGTCTCCTGAAGCACTCTGTGGACCACAGCCTCGTGTAGAAGGAGCATGTGGAGTATACTAGACCCACCCTTGTGGAACTTGAGTCCAGGCAGCATGTCAGCCACGTTGACGAGGGTGACGGTCCCTCCTGTCTCCTGTAGCACTCTGTGGACCACAGCCTCGTGTAGAAGGAGCATGTGGAGTATACTAGATTCACCCTTGTGGAACTTGAGTCCAGGCAGCATGTCAGCCACGTTGACGAGGGTGACGGTTGCTCCTGTCTCCTGTAGCACTCTGTGGACCACAGCCTCGTGTAGAAGGAGCATGTGGAGTATACTAGACTCACCCTTGTGGAACTTGAGTCCAGGAAGCATGTCAGCCACGTTGACGAGAGTGACGGTCCCTCCTGTCTCCTGAAGCACTCTGTGGACCACAGCCTCGTGTTGAAGGAGCAAGTGAAGTATACTAGACTCACCCTTGTGGAACTTGAGTCCAGGAAGCATGTCAGCCACGTTGACGAGGGTGACGGTCCGTCCTGTCTCCTGTAGCACTCTGTGGACCACAGCTTCATTCTCCACAGGGTTGAAGGAGCATGTGGAGTATACCAGACGTCCTCCCACTTCGAGCAGTTCACAGCCGCGTTTGAGAACTCGGTATTGAATTCTGAGGATGAGAAAAATGGTATTGAACTGAAGTTTTCTGGACTTTCCACCCTGATAAAGGAAACACTTGGATTGCAGATTGTTAGTATCTAATCAAAGCTCTCTTACCCATGTAAATTATTTCCATTGCCAGTAGACCACTTCAGCCATATGTCAGGATTCTTGCGTAACGTCGCGTCGCCCGAGCACGGCACATCGCATAGAATGCGATCGAATTTCAGGGGTTTTGTTGATCCTGGATTCTAGACGAAAGAAAGAAAATGTTATGCACAAACTGCTTTCAGAATTACTGCTACGCTTATTGAGAAACTGTAATAAACTGTATTGGTATGTGGGATGTTAAATTCAGAACGCATCAAAATTATAAATGAGTGATGGATGTATGAACGCAGAGATGAGTGAACGAGAGAGTACCTATGTGAGTGAAAGGGAAAGAGGACTGAGATTCTTTACGATGAAAGAGGAAGACGTAACTTACGAAGTTAAGAAGGTTTAAAAAATAAAAGAAGATTCCTAGCAACGAAGCGTCTTTATTTGGGTCTACCACATACCCCCCCTATAGGTATATAGTCCTTGCCGATTTCGACAACGGGGGCCCCATTCCCCGACACCATTTCCTAGCGTGTGCCTTAATATGACTAGCTAGACCAAATTTGGTTTTTGGTTTTATTGGTGGAACTAAAATTCGGCAATTCGGCTGTGATCGGGTCCCGATCACAGCTTAGGCAATACAGCTGACCGGCGGTAATACAAGTATAAGTATAGGAGAAATTGTAGCTATGGTTTTAAGCTACGCGGCTCGTTTTGCGCCAGCAGGCGAAAGGTCAGATAAGTATCGCTCATATAGAATCTATCTGCGGCCTTAGTGCGAGTTTTTTAACGTTCTTGATCACGTTAGCGTAGGCGGTTTTCACACTACCACGCATCACGCTGCATGTTGCGTGTCATCGGTCAACAATGAACGTGTGTGTATGCATTTTCTGTGTGTTGGACTGTGCGTGTTTTCTATACAAACGGAGATACTTACAAGCAACGTTAGAACACGCATTCACGCGCTAATGCGTGGTGCGTGGCAGTGTGTTAAGGGCCGTAAACGTCGATTTGTATTGAAACTGATTAAGCGCCGCCTGGTGACACTCACGGACAACCAGTTTTTCTATACAATTTGTTTTTATATAAAATTCACGCATGGATGTGTAGCTTAAGTCTGCTTGAGCTTATTTTTGTTCAGTTCCTGGGTATTTAATACAGACGCACTTGTTGATCTTGTAAAAACTACTGACCTGATCATCAGTCACCACAAGTGAAGGCATGACAGCGGAGTCATGGTTGGTAATTAATATACAAGGAGAGTTGAGCCTCTTAGCCTGATGTACCAACATGTAGCATCTGCTGTTGTCCACGTCATTCGCCATTACGAAGCCTGGAAAAAAGTTACAGTGTACAGAAACAGAAAGTGTTATTAAAAATTTTAAAAACCCCCCGACCTGGGACCGATTTTCATCAAACATAGCTAAGAACACTCTCGACTCATTCACTTTTCAAACAAAAAAAACAAAATCAACATCGGTTTATCCGTTTGGGAGCTACTTTGCCACAGACAGACAGACACACACACAGACACGTCAAACTTATAACACCCCGTCGTTTTTTCACCTTTTCACGCTAAAACGACTGAACGGATTCTGATGAGACTATCAGTGATATAGCTTATACATAAGAATAACACGTACAGACACCTAAATTGATGAGACAGCGGCACATCTGCTTCTAAGCTGCCCGGTAGTCGCCGATTACAGGGCTAAGTACTTCGGAAACCCAGGTACCCTCTGTGAGATAGTAAGTAACACCAAGGCGTTGCTGGCCTTCCTTGGGGAGCTGGGGTGGATCGAATGACATATTTGTCCCACCTGCACGCAAAATACGCGCTTAGTCGTGGAGTTGCGGAAACCAGCCCGATTTACATACATACATACATACATATACACACCTAAAAACAAGATTTATTTGTGGAAACAATGTAGAAGTTTCAAAAACAAAGTAGAATGAGTAAGCAAGAATCATACCCCATAGCATTCTGTAGTTTCCTTTCAGTAGTTTTTGCCTGAAAGATCTATGACCTATACATCTATCTCTCCATCCTCACAAACATTCAAATCTATACTTCTATACTAATATTATAAATAAAGAGGTAAAGTTTTTGAGTTAGTGAGGTTTTAGGGGATAATCTCTGGATCTACTGAACCGATTTAGAAAATTCTTTTTGTATTATGATAGCCACATTCATGAGGAAGTCTATAGGCTATATTATGATGTACGAAGTTGCGGACGAAATGTTAGTGAATTAGTGATAATCTTACCTGTAGGCATTTTGTCTTCATCTGCATGTAGAAATTCAATCAACTGTGCTGTTTTCGATCCAGGAGCTGCACACATATCCAAAACCTGAAAAACAGAATGTTACTTTTAGTCTAGTCTACCAAGGCTGGTTTATTTTAAAAGTAGACCAGACTGTGATAGCATAGTCAAGTACACAGGGTAGGTACAGTACTAGCCAGCACATCAAGCTACCCGAAACTGTCAAATTTTTTCAATCAACTTTGAATCTAATGCTGTAGTGATAAAGTTGAAAAACTATTGTAAAGAAATTTGTCAGATTGTTGTAGCTTGATGTGCTGGCGACTGTGCATAAAATGTGGCAGGGGTTTATTTAGTCAAACACATTATTGATAAGAAACATGAAAAAAAAAAAATCCACAGCATAATAACTGTTTCGGGGTTTCTTTTTTTTGCTACAATTTATTTGTACCAAAGCAAGGACCTAAACAAGTTACCTTATGATGAGGTTGCACATCCAACACTACGGGCGGTATCATAGACACGGTCTCCTGTCTCGAGACTCCACCGGCTGCTGTCTCAGCTACCAGGAAGTTATGGAGCTTGTAGAGAGCTTCATTGCGTCTGATGTCTGTGCGAGATAGGCGGAGCTGCCATGCGTAACCTCCTGGGTACCTGTGGGGTGAGATTAAAGATGTTAGAAATGGCAATAGGGTTAGTTAACAGATTAACCTCTATTGTCTGGGGGAATAGATTTAAAGAAAATAAAAACAAATGACAATAAACTGTAAAAACCGGCCAAGTGCGAGTTGGACTCGCGCATGAAGGGTTCCGTACCATTATCTATAAAAAAAAAACGGCAAAATAATCATGTTAGTTGTACTTAAATATTTATTTTATTCTGTTTTTAGTATTTGTTGTTATAGCAACAACAGAAATACATTATCTGTAAAAATGTCAACTGTCTAGCTATCACAGTTCATGAGATACCAGCCTGGTGACAGACAGACATACGGACAGCGGAGTCTTAGTAAAAGGGTCGCCTTTTTACAATTTGGGTATGGAACCCTAAAAACACAGAATATAAGTTTAAATCAATTCGCTGTTTACTGGAACCAATTGCTTCTACCCGGACAACGGCGAAGAGTTCACAACAAAGACAGTCAATCAATATGCTGATGCAGTTTAGTTCCAGTATTCTACATGGAGCGACTGCCTATCTGACACCCACAATCCAGTAACTTCTGACCATGGTAATGAGTATGACTGTCAAAGAACAGTTGAACATGCTTTTTAAAGCCTGTGCTTTCGAAGCATGTTCAGTTGTTTGTCAATGGTTTCTTTATTGTCCTGATTAGTTTTTACACTACCACCAGTCCCGTGCCCGGTGGGACTTTTCTGTGTGAGAAGATAACTCTGACTGGTGGCATTTCATTCATTTTTTGACTTACCAAGACAAATTGATGGGCTTGATCTCCTCCCCTTCTCCTTCTCCCTCTTCCACCTGAAGCTTCATGTTCAAGATCTCGGAGAAGTACTGGCTTTTCACAATCTTCATCAGTGCAGCTGCCTCGCACTTTGAACCCGTGATACGGAAGGCAGTTGGCAGGTTCTCTTTCAAAGTATTCATGAAGGTATTCCATTCTTCTTCTGGGCACACTTTTTGGCCCTAGAATATAAAACGTAGTTTGAAGAATTTTTTCAGGACAATTTTTGTTATTATCATATACTAGCTTCTACCAGCTGCGGCTTCGCCCGCGTGAATATAGGAAATAGCAAGGTTTCCTGATTTGTATTGTAATTTTTTTACTCAGGAAACACCCACCCTACACCTACCGTACACCTACCCTACACCTACCTTACACCTACCCTACACTTACCCTATACCTACCCTACACCTACCTTACACCTACCCTACTCCTACCCTATACCAGCCCAAAAATGGAAGACCACCTTATAGTATTCTTCAAATGCGGCATTCTCCCTTACAATGTCTTCATAATGCTTTCTAACGTCAGCTGCAGGCTTTTCTTGAGGATTCTTTGCCTACAACACAAAAACAATACCGTAAATACTTGCTGTGTGGACCAAAAAGGTTATACATATTATTTTTCCCTTTTTTAACCTGCTCTTTGCGGTCCCGCTTTCGCTGAGCGAACTTATTGTATTGGCGATTTTTCCGACCCATCCTTTTTAAGTAGCTACCGAGTGAAACAAGTCTTATTTGTGTGAAATTCAATAAAACCATTCAATATTAGCGGGATCGGCGGAATGATGTTTAATGTTTATACGCTGCACGATTTGATTGACGTTTCACGTAGGCATGCGTCCGATATATCAAAACGAATTCAAAATCTGATTTCAAACACAAATCGATTCGTATCGATTTCGCAAACTTGAAATCTGATTTTAAAAATCTATCTAGCCGAACCAAACGCTAACAATCTACCACCAAACGAATCGACTCGAATAAAATCACTGGATCACATCACCAACCAAACGCAAACTGGCGAGTTTGCGTTTGGTTGGATTTCGTTAGAAATTCGCTTTCTCTCTTTCTAACTAAGCGTAACATAGCGGAGTAAAAAGGATAACGCGAATTTTGTGATTTAGATTTCGGTTCTCGGATACGTAACAAACATTACAATGCGATCAATCTGAAATCTGAAATCGGATAAATATCAGTTTGCGTTCAAAACCAAAAACGCCCATGTCTAGTTCACGTACGTTGACAGAAAAAGTAAGGTTATGTTTACAGATGCGTTCATAAAATCATGATGCTAGTTTTCATTAGTATTGAAATTGAACTACTATATTTGTCATTATTATTTTAATAACAACTTTCATTAGTCCATTTTATTATCCATTTATTTAAACACCAACAAAAGTAATATTTTGCATAAAAAAAATAATTTGCGAAGAAGTAAATGTGAATCTCTTCTTTTATAAAACATCATCTATCCTTGTCTATATAAAAATTAACGTGTTTTCGGTAAACTCATTTTTTGTTATAGAATTTTGATCATGTTAATCACAAAGAAGAACCTCTTTTGTCCTCAACCAACACCGATGACAGCTGAATTTCGTCGCGTTCAACTTTCAAGGCACAGAGACAGAACAGTCCTTTAGTAGGGAAGGAGGTTCAAGGCCTTATCAATGAACTGTCAATTCAATGCGAATTCTAGAGTAGGACAACATAACCATATTTCGCATGCGTGAAAGAAACAAATAAACAGTCACTGATTAGTTAAAGTTAGAATTTATTGTTAATTTTTGCGTACGATTTGCGAAGTTTCGCACCTCACGTGGTGGGGTAGAGACGTACAGTGAATTTCTGCAAGAATTTTCTTTGAGGTAAGTTTACTGTTGCGAATATTTGAATTTACCTAGGACTTACCTGTTGTTTATTAACAATGGTAAAAACTTTTTAGAAGTTGTAAAAAATTATGGAGTTTATAAACCATAATGATGAATTATTGATGATCTTTCTTTTAATTTTCTTATGCTAGACCAGGCCTATGTTTACATTACCTAATATTTTATTTGTCCTTGGCATGAGTAGGCATAAAAACTAACAAAAAACATGACTTGATGTAATTTGTTGAGATAACATTAGGAATGCCGAATCTTCTACAATAAAATGTAATGAATAATCAAAGATGCTAAGTTCTACATTTATTTTAATTTTTTTAGCAACTAAGTATTGCTTGCAGTTTCACTAAACTTGAATTTTACAATTATCTACCTACTTCACGTAAGTAGGTACTGGGTTTCAATTAAGTAGGTATTACAGAGTGGAGTTTAATAGAATATTTTTGTACACCAAAATAGTTAGGTACACAATTGTTTTACTAGAAATCTTAGTTTTATGGATACCTAAAACACTTGTAGCCACAAAAAAAAACAAAGGACACCCACCAATAGAAAAAGCTACCTATTCAGGAACAACATTTCCTTCTCAGACAATTATTGCGAATTGTTACTTTGTTACGAGTTAACAACCTAAACATGTAATTTTTTAGAGGATATTGCCTATGTAAAAAATTTCCGCTATTTAAAATGAATAGACCCTGGATCAGATAGGCGTAAAAGCGTAGGAATTAACACAAAACCTTAGAGATCTATGACTAGTGAGAAATGCAGACTGTGGATGATGATGATGGTTTTGGACTATAATTCAAGATAATTTGAATGCATTGAAATCACAGTGACCATTTGTATTAAAAAGACCTTTAAATAAGTATGGGTTGCAGTGGAATTTAAACTTTTTTATGAATTGTAGAGAGTTCTAGTAAGAGTCTAATTAGAGTCATTTAAGAAAGAGTAGAGTTATTATTAAATACAGTTGAAGTATAGAAGGAGAAAGGGAGCTACGTAATTTCTAAACCATTAGCTTACTTGCAAAATCCTATTTTTATTTATCAAACTCAAACTGAATACATTATCTAGCCAAATAGGACTACTCATTCGCTTCTCCATTCCATAGAATTTTCAATCCTAACTGTTTCCGTTAAAGCATATTTTAGTGTAGCCAACAAAGGTGACTGATGATAACACAAGAACAATATCTGTTTCATCTGTTATCTGACAGGTTAATATTGAATTTAACAGTATGTTTTGGGTATCAGTAGCTACAGTATAATTGCATGAGCAAACTAGGACCAGTTTCTACTCCTATCTATACTATATTAATTAATAATATTAATAAATTAAACTATCTATACTTAATATTACAAAGCTGAAGAGTTTGTTTGAAGAAAGAAGAAAGAAACAAATCATTTATTTGCTCATAATGTAGGTATACATATAATATGTTAATTTTGTGGAAAGTCCCAATACATTTTACCTTAGGGCATGCAAAACTGTTCAACATAGGTTCACGGAAAACAAGAAAAAAAAACAATACATTAAATGATAAAAATTAACAAATAGCAAAAATATTATTAAACGCAAAAAACACCCATCATTTTTAACGCAAAATTAGTCGTCTTTCATTCCAAATAATACTGTCAATAATATAGAGACGTCAATAATAATTCAATGTCACTAAAAACAATGTCAATAATAATTTAATATCAGTAGGTAATAACAATGTCGATGATAATATGGATAATACGAAATGTCAAAAATAAAAATGTTGATAGTAATACCTACAATCATTATTAAAGCAAAAACCTTCGGAATTACAAATTATTATGTCAACATTACTTTATGAAACATTTTTACTAAAATTTTGTCCTCTAAAAAATCTTTGATTGTGTAGTAACACTTATCCAGTAACAATTTTGTTACCTCTTTTTTAAACTTTTGGTGGGTAAATCTTTGAGGTTTTTAGGTAGGTTATTATAAATAAGAGGAACCATGGATAAAAGAATTTTTTGGATAGGGCTGTTTTATGACCACCTGTGTACAGTTGGTTTTTATATTGGGACCTTATTGGCCTTGAATGTTGTCTTGTATCAACTTCAGACGTAAACAGGTGTATGTTCGATCTTACGAATAAGGCCACTTCTAGTATGTACAAAGATGGAAATGTAAGAATTTTTAGGGATCTGAATAATGGTTGACAGCTTTCTGTACTTTTAAGACCTGTCATTGATCTAAGGCAGCGTTTTTGGGCCTTAAATATGTTTTCTCTTTCACTGCAGTTACCCCAAAATATGACCCAACTAGACCATGGTATGCTGTCACTACTGTACTTGTATTTACCTTTTTTGCAAGGTTATATAGTAGATAGGCCGCTTTACTTAATTTTTGGCACACTGTTTCAGCCTGTGGTTTCCGTGTTGTTTGTTTGAACGCACAAATTTCTGGAACTACCAGTCGGATTTGGAAAATTCTTTTTGTATATATTTATGATAGCCACATTCATGAGAAAGGCTATAGGCTATGGGAAAGGGAAATTCTTACGGGAATAGAAAAAAACGCGATATGCGCGTACGAAGTCGCAGGCAAAAGCTAGTCCGTGCTATGGTAGGTAGATGATGGGAAGTGCAATGAATGACCATTCAATTTACATATCCTTTTTCCAACTTGTTGCGGTCGGCTTCGTCAAACCGTATGCAGCTGAATACCAGTATTTCACAAGGAGCGACTATCTATCTGACCTACACACAGCTGGGCAAAATACATGCTTTGCTTTAATTAAAATACAAATTACAAAATACTATCTCGCATGTATTTAAAATACGAAATACAAAAAACTATCTTGCATGTATTTAAAATACGAAATACAAAATAGTTTTAAGTCGTGTATTTAAAATATTAAATACAAAATAAAGTATTTTAAGTTTCATTAAAATCGGTTCATTCATTTCGAAAAATAAGGACTTGAAAGTTTGTTTGAAATAAACGCTAAACGGAAAACGTAACGCGTAAACGCTCATAAGGAAAAAAAAACTATATTAATAGGCGAATAGGTATCAAGGTGGTAACTCCTATAATACATGTAAATAACCCACTTACTAGTAGGTAGTTTGGAGGGGCCTTTGCTGGGTGTAGTCATCCAATCCCACAGGAAACAGTAGTACCTATGCAAAGGGGTACCTAATAAAGTTGGAAATATGGAAAAGGAATGACAAATGGTCTTTAGTAATTGTGATACAATCAGTAAAACATTTACCTACACATGTTACTGAACAGTGTGAACCTTCGATCAAGAAAGGCGTGAACAAATCTTATACCTATATAAATTTAAATGAATTGCTGTTCGTTAGTCTCGCTAAAACTCAAGAACGGTCCAGCCGTTCTCGAGTTAATCTCAATATTTGTGGAAGTCCAGGAAAGGTTTAAATGGTGAGAAAATGTAGAAAATAAATACGTCCGGGCGAAGCCGGGGCGGGCCACTAGAAAAAAAACTCTTCTGGGGTCTTGGCCCCGATTCTGATAAAAACTCTATTTCTCATATTTTCGTATTTGGCCAAACACGACAACTTGAAAAATTCACCCTGTATTCATAATTTCAAGAGACTACTCATCAACTTCAAGTACTCGTATCTGCTTTATCAGCGTCAATGAACTGGTTTTAAACTTTAAGTAAGATTTATTTGTTTCTGCCTACCTAAATTAAAAGTAAATGTACAAGCGGGATAAAAGGAAGGAGGGCGGGGAGAACTCACAGGGCTTCGAAAAATTCGTCCACAGCTGTGAAAGGGGAAAAGTGCCCAGAACACTGGCACAGTGGCAGCATTACCATGTTGAATGGCAATGCTGATTCTTTGGCCGAAGAAAAGGCCAGCCCTCTGGTCACGTGAATCACTATCATGCAAGTTTTTAGCAGACAATTTAATTTTACTATTCCTTATCTCCAGCCAACCACCATGGCACCAGGTTTCCAATTCGCCATAGACCGCGGCGGCACATTCACAGACGTGTATGCTCGCTGCCCCAGCGGCAAAGTCCGGGTCATGAAGCTGCTATCAGTGGACCCGCAGAACTATGACGATGCTCCCAGGGAAGCTATCAGGAGGATACTGCAGGAGGTATGTATGCTTCACCAATAAGCTGACGCAGATAGATTAGGTTAGAACTAGAAGGGAATGACGGGGGCTAGTGAGCGAGTAGAGCGAACGAACAGCCCCCAACGAAAGGGTGACTTTGACTGAATTAAGACTGAATTTGTGTTATTTTGTGAGTCAGATGGCCCATCTGATGGTAAGTGGACAGTAGCCTACAGACAATCTGCAAGAACCTGATTCACTGGTTCTGGTTTACCCAAGACACAGCTGAAATGTTTCATGTGTTTTATTTACATCGACACCCGTGTTCTGTAAAAAGGAACGTGATTCAGAAGCAGTAAAGATGCTAGGTTAGAGCTACTTCCCTGGACGAGATCCTCTACAAAGATCATTCTACGTTACAAAACGACATCCCTAAATATTCGATGTCTTTGGCCGTTTCTATTACAATCATTTTACTTTATTTTCCAACGCAGAATCTGTGATAAAAAAGAAATGATCTAACGTTATCTGAATTCCTATCACCTTATCTTTTAATCTTCAAGATTATCGCCGAAGAGAGTAGTACTAGGTACTTACTTTAAGTAAGAGGCGAATGTCTACTGAAAAAAAGCAAACGTCTGTCACGAACCGCTAATAGGATACCTACTTACTTTTGAATAAGAATGCGGATGGAAAGAAGACCAAGGAAACGAAGCAAAGTTTATGTGAAAGATGATATTGCTAGATGGCTAGAAAGGATGTTTTTAATGTCTCGGCACGACACGGAGAGATTATGAACTATCGAATTTTAATTCGCATCATTGTAAAAGGAATGTTCAATTCACAATTTATCGAGCGAAAGTATAAAGTATTGTCTTACGAGAGATAGATATAGCTATTTAGAAGACGGCAGATGGAGATGTGGTAGCGGAAAAATCCGTTGATCCCAAATAAATTGAGATTACGCCACGAGGTGGTTCATTTCTTATTTTTGGTTAAAGGAAACCGGTAAAGCATTAACTGCTGATGGCAAAGTGGACTCTTCCCTCATCGAATCAATTAGGATGGGTACGACTGTGGCCACCAATGCGTTGCTTGAGAGGAAGGGCGCTAAAATGGCGCTGATCATCAACAAGGGATTCAAGGATCTGCTGTACATCGGGAACCAGGCTAGACCGCATATATTTGAGCTGGTAAGTAAATATTTTTGGGAATGTCATGCTCACTCAAAAGTCTGTCTGATGGTGGCGCGTGCGTTGGATCATTTGGCTCCCTTAAAAATGGTTGAGCCGAATGGTGCTAGCGTATGCGTCATGTTCGTGAACGGGCGCCGTCAGCTGAGACTGGTCATCCCTTGGCTGCCATGGTTTATTTTAATTATTTCTTTGAACTGTTTCTTTTTACTCCGGACTCTTTTATCCTGCACGTCTTTTACATTGTTCTCACATATGCATTATTTTAATATGAATGATGTAACTATAATTTTGTAACAAAATATTATTTTTTTTAAAAGAGTGTCCGTGGAGTTTCTTGCACGTTCTTCTCCATAGAGATCTACGCCTTGGAACGTGCAAATAGCTTCATCTTTTTGACCGACCGACCTTGACAATTCAAAAGTGCCTGTAAATGGTTTAATTGAAATAAATGCTTTGACTTTGACTTTGACTTTGAATAGATATGTAATTAGGGAATTCGAACTACGGGGAAGAACTTCGGTTAGCAGTATGACAGATTAAGCTAAGACAAAAAAAAACTTGACCTAGCTGTTCTGGTTTTGTCTATTGGTCACAGGTCTGCTGAGCGTGGAACACAGGACGTTGCAAAAAGGTTAACAAAGGGGTTCGAACATTTTTCTATAGAAGTTGGCATCGCCATTTTGATTTTCTTTTCAAAATCGTGCGCACTCGCACAATTCAAAAGCGCACGATGAAACATACAAACGGACACTTAAACAAACAAAAATCGTTTGAATATTGGTGCCCTAAAGTGTCGCGTTGTCGTGATAATATATTTGGAGGTAAAGTCGTCATGTCCGAACAATTACCATCATTAAAAAATAATTAATTTTGTGCAATAAATGCATTAGATTATATTCAAATAATAGTTCGTGTTTCTGTTTTATCGGACGCCAGGATTTAAAAAAAAAAACAAAATGGTGACGAGAGGCTATGCCACAAAGTTTCTGTCCCCTACGGCCCTCCTTGTATGACCACTGACTACCGCTTCGACTAGTACATGTTTTGGATTCTGAGGTGGAGCTAAACATATCTTTTCTATCTATCTCCTGCTTTCTTTTGTTAAACTTCTAAACGATCCTAGCAACTCTGGCCTAAACATCGTCGTTTAGGCCAGAGTTGCTAGGATCGTTTTTTCATGGTTGGGAAATCATCAAATGACTCCTTCCGCTCTGGGCGGAGTGGAAGGTAGTGTCAGACTCTTACTGACTAAAACCCATCCGTGCTCCTCCTAGTGCCCTTTGCGTTCCAGGGCCGCGGTGCCACTTTGGAACAAAATCCGTAACCCTGGCAGAAACGACCCCTAGTAGCGGCGTGCATACGTCATCATTAGTAACTTTACCTAAAAACCGCTTCAAATTCCGCAGGACATAAAACGCCCAGGAGTTCTCTACTCAGAAGTAATAGAAGTAGACTGCCGAGTAATCCCAGCATTAGAAGACCGATGCCAGATGGACAAATCTGACAAGAACTGGACGCAAGTCGTCGGTACCACTGGAGAGAAGATGTTGGTCATCAAAGACTTGGATGAAGAGGAAGTGAGAAGGGACCTGCTGGCTTTGAAACAGAAAGGGATAGAGAGTGTGGCGGTTGTGCTGGCTCACAGCTATACGTATCATGAACATGAGATCAGGATTGGGAAGATTGCTGATCAGATGGGTGAGTTCATGAAGTTATAGGAAGGAAAACTTTGATTTTTATAGACAGTTGCCTGAGTATGCCAAAACAACTGGCGAGACTACCGTAAACAAAATAAGGAATGGGGGAGGCTTTTGCCCACCAGTGGGGCAGTTCAGGCTATGGTAAGTGCCAGATAAATGTGGAATAAATTACTTTCCTTAATATTTCGTAGTAGGTACCCGGACAATAGATAAGGAATCGTTTTTCATTACTAGAAATAGTGAATGATCACGATAGATGATCGATTCAGGACACCTTTATATCAATATTTCTCCAGAAATGCATTCATAGTGTGACCATATCAGTTCGTAGCTTTGCTTCATTTTTTTGAGCTAAGTAAACATCTCTGTAAATGTTCTGTCTCTTTCTATGACCAGGTTTCACACAAGTGTCTCTCTCGCACGCGATTACCTCGATGGTTCGTATAGTCCCCCGCGGCTTCACGGCGTCTGCTGACGCGTACCTCACTCCTCACATCCGGGAGTACGTCAGAGGATTCGCTGAGGGCTTCTCTGGGGGTCTAAAGGATGCCAATGTGCTGTTCATGCAATCTGATGGTGGACTTACTCCAATGAATATGTAAGTAGCAAAGATATTGAAGAATCCAAAGGTTTCCAAAATTTCCTCTCAGTATTTATCTGCAGATGTCCACATAGTCAGTCAGTCACCCATCTAAAACCTGGATACAATGGTAAGCATTTGACAAAAAGCCACTTAGAAGTACTAGGATAGCAGGACACGAGAAGAGGCTTCTATCCCACTGGTAGTCACGGCATCGGATGCCGCCACCGACATTACTTCTCACATCCAGGACGATTCGCTGATGTCTTCTCTGGGGGTCTGAAGGATGCCAATGTGCTGTTCATGCAATCTGATGGTGGACTTACTCCAATGATTATGTAAATAGCAAAGATATTGTAGAATCTAAAGGTTTCCAAAATCTCCCTTCAGTATTATCTGAAAATGTTCATTTATTAAAGTCCATAGTAGTCACCCATCCAAAACCTGGATACCATGGTAAGCATTTATCGACAGGCCATTTAATAGTACTAGGATAGCAGATACTATTATACTCTAGACAGAACGTGCAGGCGCGGCAATGCTCCTTGCTCCGCTAAGTACTATAGGAGGATATGATATGACACCCAAGGAGGTTTCGCAGTCAGCTCATTGTTTCTGGTGACGAATCAATTAGTAGAAGACGCAGCGTTGGAAGGCTTCCCACAAGATGGACCGATGACCTGGTGAGGGTCGCTGGTAGCGGATGGATGCGAGACGCACAGGACCGGTTGTTGTGGCAACACTTGGGGGAGGCGTATGTCCAGCAGTGAACGTCTTTTGGCTGATATGATGATGATGATGAATTATTCTTTGCTCCAGGTTCAACGGTTCAAGAGCAATTCTGTCCGGTCCAGCAGGAGGCGTTGTTGGATATGCCATGACGGCTTATCAGGAACAAACTGGCTTGCCAGTTATAGGTAAGTTAATAACTTACAAATTATTTAATTTAACGCATTATTTTGTTTCTTAGTTTAATTCCTTAGAACATTTGCCTTTTATTTTCCTTGTATTGAGAATAATTGAGATGGATTCTCGCACAACTTAAGCCCAGTTTTTGAAGGCTCATGAAAATATACCTGAGGGCCAATTCTGCAATTTTCTATTCTATTTTCTATTTTTGTTTATGGCAATGATGCCGATGTCGACAATTCTGCCAATGTCAGATGTGCTATGGAAAAACGTACAGAGTACTTATATATATATATGGAAAAACGTGTGAGACAACAAACAAACCTTATTTTTTATTTTAATTTTGAGGAATAAAAGACAGTCCTCTAAGAAAATGCAATTTGTAAATTGTTTTGGTTCTAGGTTTTGACATGGGCGGTACTTCTACTGACGTTTCAAGATACGCTGGCTCCTTGGAACATGTTCATGAAGCAACTACTGCTGGAGTCACTATTCAAGCTCCTCAGCTAGGTAACGTACTAATTCCCTGATTCCTATTGCTGATTTTTCTTGACGTTTTTGTCCCCTAAGGTACTGATTGGGGGAAGACAGGATGAAGGACGAATTTATCACTTTTTGACGATACTGATTTCAATTTCTTATTAAAAGTTTTTTTTTAAACGTTGCCACACTAGGAATTTCTCCTGCATCGTGGGTGCGTTTACATACATAAAAAATCACATACACAAACAACCAGACCCGGAACAATTATCTGTAGGCCATACAAATATTTGTTCCGTGCGGGAATCGAACCCGAGACACGCAGCGCAGCAGCCAATCGCTCAACCACTGCGCCAACCGTGTCGTTAAAAGTTTTAGGCAGAATTGAGTAAACTAAAAGATGGTCACACTAAAAGGTGTTCAGCTTAGGGACTAAGAGAGCCACCTCCAAAATACCATTTTTTTTCCAGATATAAACACAGTAGCAGCCGGCGGTGGATCAATGCTGATGTTCCGCTCGGGTCTGTTCGTGGCGGGCCCCGAGTCAGCGGGCGCCGAGCCGGGTCCCGCGTGTTACAGGAAGGGGGGCCCTCTCGCTGTCACTGACGCTAACTTGTTGCTGGGTAAGGTTTACATTTATCGTCCATTATATTTTCACAAAGTCATTCCATAAACCAAGACGGATATAAAACAATATTTTAAGATAAAACCGGCCAAGTGCGAGTCGGACTCGCACACGATGGGTTCCGTACCATTATCTATAAAAAAAGCAAAAACATCACGTTTGTTGTATGGGAGCCCCCCACTTCAATATTTATTTTATTCTGTTTTTAGTATTTGTTGTTATAGCGGCAACAGAAATGCATCATCTGTGAAAATTTCAACTGTCTAACTATTACGGTTCATGAGATACAGCCTGGTGACAGACAGACGGACAGCGAAGTCTTAGTAATAGGGTCCTGTTTTATCCTTTGGGTACTGAATCCTAAAAAAAGGAAAGATTTTTTTCGCTTTCGTGCACAATAAAATAAACAAACTTATAACATCCCTCTTATTGGTCGGGGGTTTAAAAAATAACATAGCGCGGCCAAGTACAATATTCCAGCTTGTCTTGTGCCAGCATAGTTCGTGGTATGTTTTGTGCATAGTCTTAAACTTATTTGTAAGACATGAGATTTGTAAGAAAACGCGACCAAAGTGGGGTTTACCTTACAAACCGGACAATTGAGTTCCTGAGAAAATCAGTCTTGACTTTACAAAGTCAAAGTCAAAGTAAAGCAAAAGTCAAGCATTTATTTCAAATAAACCACTTACAGGTACTTTTGAATTGTCAGAGTCAGTCAGTCAAAAACATGAAGCTATTTGCACGTTCTAAAGCGTAGATCTCTATGGAGAAGAACGTGCAAGAAACTCCACGGATACTCTTTTAAACCATTTTATGATTTACAATAATCCTGGTTACATTATCTTTGTTGCTTCTATATGTGAGAACAATGTAAAGAAAGAGAAAAAAAAGAATTCTAAGTATCAAATAAACTATTGAAATAAGCCAGCGACAGCTAAGAGATGACCAGTCTCCACTGATGGCGCCCGTTCACGAACATGACGCGTCCATCAGCACCATTCAGCTCAACCATTTTGAAGGGAACCGAATGATCCGATACACGCGCCACCATCAGCGAGACATTCGAGTGAGCATGACAAACCCTCAACTGCCCCTGCTCATTCATGTCAAACAAGGAAACCATCTATTAACATAAAAGGCTCCATGGATACAGACAGCCAGACAGACGGACGGACAAATCAAGTGGTCCTATAAGGGTCACAATTTTTTATTTTGTGTTCGAAATCCTAAAATCAAGTTCCTTTGGTCGCCAGGTCGCTTGCTACCCGAATATTTCCCGAAGATCTTCGGCAAAAGCGAGAACGAGCCTTTAGACAGAGAGGCAACCGTCACAGCGTTTAAGAAGATGACAAACGAAATCAACACCTTTTTGAAGCAGGATGGTAGCAAAGAGGTTAGTTTAATAGAATCATAAAAGTGGAAAGTTCTAGAATTCAGCAGAACCGGACTCTAACATTGTTGGGTAGATTGACTAATTCCAAATTCGCTCGTCCCTGGACACAAAATCCCACGAAGCGCTTCACAGTGCCAAGTATAAGCGCAGATCTTCTTTTCGTATCAATTGACTCATTTCAAATTTTGTCTGACCAGTATTGAGCAACTTGTACAGCTCTGTCATTTGCTTCGTTCAAATCTTGGATGGTGCAGGTGGTTGTGCACGAGGGGCAATTAAGAAGGTGATGCATGTCCTGTGAAGGGGCTCTACACTGGCACTGCGTTTGGGATGGGTGAAGAATGCCCCATTTGGCCAGATTATTTTTACAGCGGCCAAGCTGGGACCGCAGTCGGTTAAGAGATTTCCAGATTGGCCATTGCAGTTCGCGTCCAGGTGGTAGATGTTCTGCCGGGGTGATGAAGTGTGGAGGGGGAGGGTGTTTGTGTCTCCATAGTGTATTTCTCTCGTCTGCTGCACTGTCCACCAGCGAGGTCGTACTTTATAAGCGCAGATGGCGAACATCGTCAAGAAAAGACTTCACGTTGGAGAAATCACGTTCCTAAGTAATGAGGAATACGCTATTTATTTATATAAGGTACTCCAACGACTTATTCACTAAAAACATATTACATAAAAGAATACACATATTATCTGTTATTATGGTGAATTTGTCACTTAAAGAAGTACACAGCTTATACATACTTAAATAAAAAAATGAGATCCATTTTAAAGTGGATAAACCAAAAGGAAAGGAAAAATTAGAATTTTTAAATATTAAAAATTCTAATTTAATATAATAATTCTTTTGTTTTTTATGTTCTTTTTTTTTGTTTTTAGATGACCATGGAAGAGGTAGCAATGGGATTTATAAATGTTGCCAATGAAGCTATGTGTCGACCAATCAGGTATGTTTTTGCAGTTTTATTGCTGTCTTTGTTTCAGTTTTCGGATATACACTTCTGGACACATCTATTGGCCCACCTTAGAGTTAAGGTTTCGATGGCCCCTACCGAAATATAATTGCTAGATTGAACAAAAACTGTTGATGCAGTTTTAAACCTGATACATTTTACCATCTTTTTCGATCGTATTGTTTTAAATTTGAATTCAGAATACCATACGACATGGAGCTACGTCTAACAAGTCGGATATGCGCCTTGTTAAAGGCAATTGATTTTTGAATAAAAAACATGTTTTATCAAATAAAGTTTTAATTTAATAACGCGTGTTGCCTCCATGGGCATCTACCACAGCTCTCATACGATTAGGCATAGAGTTTAGTAAAATTTCATAGAGCGGTTGATACGCTCTATGAAATTTTGAGGGATCATCTCCCATTCCTCTTCTATGGCAGTTTTCAACTCCTGCATCGTCTGGGCAACTGGCTGACGAGCCCTAACACGTCTTTTTAGCTCGTCCCACATGTGCTCAATGGAGTTCATGACGGGGCTTCTGGCTGGCCAGTCCATAACTGTGATGTTCACAACCCGAAGATATTCCCTAACGATGCCGGCCGCATGGGCTCTTGCATTATCATGCATAAAAAGGAAATTTGGGCCCACATAGTCCGCGTATGGTATCACGTGAGGTTCTAAGCACTCACGAATGTACCTTTCAGCATTTAATGTTGGCAGCCGTGGTCCTGTAGTAACCTCGAGTTGAGTTTTGCGGCTCGCGGATATACCGCCCCAGACAGTCCATGAGCCACCGCCATAAGCAACCCTCTCTTCAAAGCAGCATTGTGCGAAGCGCTCTCCCTTACGTCGGTAGACCTTCTTCCTTCCATCATTGCCATGTAACACAATTTTAGACTCATCAGAAAAGAGTACACGGCTCCAATCTTGCTGTGTCCAATTTAAATGACTGCGTGCGAAATGAAGGCGCGCTGTTCGGTGGGCTCGCGTTAGTTTGGGCCCATTAGCTGGCTTGTGTGGTACCATATCGCGTTCTTTTAACCTTCTCCGAACAGTTCAAGCGCTCACAGATACTCCGTGGAAGTCGCGAAGTTGGTTTTGTATCTCAATGGAGGTAAGGTGATGATTTCTCAAGCTGGTCGTCACGATGAATCGATCCTGCCTTTCAGTTGTGACCCGAGATCGTGGCCTTCCTTGGCGACGAACAAAGCCGCCAGTCTCTAGGTACCTCCGATAAACATTTCGGACCGCAGATCGACTTAAATTAAGTTGAGCACTCACGTTTCTTTGGCTGTGTCCGGCCTGAATAAGTGCCACAGCTTGGGCGGCGACTTCAGGTGAAGTATCCATAGATTATTGATAGAACCTCACCTTAATGTTAAGAATAAGTAATGTTTGTTGCAAAACCAAAGATATCAATCACTTTTTCAAGAATTAAATCCAAGTAAACCAATAAAACCAAGTTTTCTTAGTATTCGATTGTTTGATATCAACAAACAGGCTCCAAATTGTCTTTTGTTTCTTTAAATTCTGTGTTCGAAATTCAAAAAAAGACTATTGAATGAAATTGTGAATGTGCCAGGTTCAAAACTGCATAAAAACTTTTTGCTCGACCTAATATAAAATTTTAGTTAGGACCAAACGAAACTGAAAATAAAAGAGAGAGAGAGAGATTGCCTTGTGCGATAAGACCGCCCATTGTACACTTATTTTTATAAATGTTTGTCCTGTTCTTGTAATGAGGTGTACAATAAAGTATAAATAAATAAATAAATAAATAAAATACAAGGTGGGCCAATAGATGTGTCCAGAAGTGTATAAACTATTAAGTTTTGTTGCTTGAAAAGTGATATATGATTAACATTTCAATTTTCGCCTGGACAAACTTATGCTATATTCTAGCTAAATTCAAATTCCATGGCAGCCAAATTATTATAAAAGTTCACGTTGGGGTCACCAGCATAGACGGTATGCGGAACAGGGTGTGAAGTCTCGCAAAGCTCCATAGAAAAGGGAGGATCCTCCATAGAAAAGGGAGGATCCTCCGACCGCACAGTTGTTGTGTCCTGTTGTAGTCCGAATATCAACTATAGGGCAGGCCCACCTTACACAACAATGTTCAAATCCCACGGAAAACTGTGATATCGCGATGCAGGATTTCGTTAATTTGTTCGCAGCTGGCGGGATAGATGGCGTCGCGGTTCTTTTTGTTGCGATGTAGATTTTGCTACCTTGGTTTTTTTTTTGTGGCGGCACCCCCCACATGTCGCTTTACAATACATAAAGCTGAATGGTTAAGTTAATAATAATATAATATTCAAATCATAATAATATCAATAATAATATAATTATCAATCAGTGTTTAAATAGCTATAGAAAGTTATTATATAGTAAAGTCTTATAATTATAGTAGATAGATATATAGATAGATAAAACATTTATTTGATGCAAGTAAAGAAACACGGCACACAAAAGAGTTACACAAATTATGAAAAGTATGGAAATATTTGAAATAACAAACAAAAGAAAAAAAACACCAAACCACCTAAATTAAAACTAGTGTATGGCTTTTGCAAGTATAAGTAGCATTTATACTTGCAAAAGTTCCCTGTCGACCTCTATTTAATCTTATTGCTAAGTGGTAACGGCGAAAAATGGTCGACTGGGAATTTTTACGTTAGTATTTGTCTTTGTTTGTATTTAGAGCTCTGACCACAGCCCGTGGGCACGACGCGTCCCAGCATGCGCTGGCGTGCTTCGGGGGAGCGGGCGGCCAGCACGCGTGCAGCGTGGCGCGGCAGCTCGGCATCTCTACCGTGCTCATACACAAGTATGCAGGTCAGTCACCAGCTCATACATTTTTAGAGGTAGCGGAGCAGAGAGTAAGGTCCCGCAAACCTCCAAAATCAAAAATCAAAATCAAAAATGATTTATTTGCGCAAATAAGGTACATAAAGTTCTCAATCATAAGTATAAGCTTCTCTTATTCTGCCTCTAATTTAGGCGTGCAAAAATGGCGTACAAAATCTAATCATGCTTTCATCAAAACAAAATGTCACAAATAAAATACCAAATGTCATAAAATAAAATACCAAGAATGTCATAAAATAAAATACCAAGAAATGTCATAAAATAAAATGTTAACAAATTGTCATAAAATATGTCAGAAGTTATATTCTATTAAATGTCAAAAAATATTTATAAAATAAATTATTAAATTTAGAAAAAAAATACTAAAACATTACACACGATGTCATAAATATTTATCCATTATTAAAAAACAAAAAAAAATTACACGCAGTCAGTAAAAAAAAAAAAAAAAACAAAATTAAATAAAAAATATTAAATCTTGAGTAATTATATTTTACGCCCTTACAACTTATAGTCTAAGAACTCAAGTACACTATAAAAACATTTATCTATGAGTAACTTCGTTAAATTACGTTTAAATTTAAAAAATGGTAGTGCTTTTATAGTACTTGGAACTTTATTGTACAATTTGATGCACATAATGTAACTATTACTGGATGTGAGCGTGAGATTCGTTTTTGGTCGATGCAATTTATTAACATTATGTGAACGAGGAGCGTAATAACTTGTCGCAGGCTGGAAAAGTTCCTTATGCTTGAGAACAAATATACACGATTCCAAAATATAAATGCAAGGAAAAGTTAGAATCCTGTATTTTCTAAAGAAAGGGCGACAAGAATCTACTTGCTTCAAACCGAATATGGCTCTCAAACATTTTTTTTGCATTATAAATGCTTGATCAACTTCCACACAGCGACCCCAAAGAATTACACCATACCGCAGAATGGAGGAAATATAGCCGTGATACGCAGAAATTGCAGCTTCTCTGGATATTTCACAGCTAATACGTCTCAGAGGATAAATAAAACTATTCATTCTACCGCAAACATCACTTACGTGGTTCTTCCAAGAGCAAAATTTATCTAACGTAATTCCAAGAAATTTAATTGAGTCAGTTTCTGTCAGTGCTACCCCTTTATACGCTATATTTAGGTCTACAGGCTTACTTCGGTAGGTATGAAATTGTATAAATTTAGTTTTTTCAAGATTGACCTTTAGGTTGTTAGCTTCTAGCCACTCTATAGATGTTTGGAGCGCGGTATTTATTTCTTGCTCGTATGTATTTTTATCATTGCTCTTAATGACAATAGTAGTATCGTCCGCAAACAGTACACATTTGTGCTTTAAAATATTTGGCAAGTCGTTTATGTAGAGCAAGAACAATGGAGGGCCTATAATACTGCCCTGTGGCACACCGTATCTATTCGACAAAAGCGAAGACTGATATATTTCTTGTGTTTTGGATTTATCATTATAACTGGAAATTTCCACTGCCTGTACCCGATCAGATAAATATGATTCTAGCCAGTCGTACGCTTTTCCTCTGATTCCGTATTTGTAGACTTTAGCTAGTAAGCGTTCGTGACTGACATGATCAAACGCCTTGCTCATGTCCATAAAGAGCACTGAAACAGGAATTTTGTTGTCAATAGAGTCCATTACTGATTTTATTAATTGAAATGCTGCTAAAGATGTGCTTCTATTTTTGCGAAAACCATTTTGTTCATCATTTATAATTTTGTGGTGTTCAAGAAAGTTTACTAATTTCTTAAGGAAAACTTTTTCAAAAACTTTTGAAAATATAGGTATTAGTGTCACGGGTCTATAATTGTCCATTTGAGTTTTATTTCCTTTTTTATATAACGGTTTTACTATCGATCTCTTTAATATATCGGGAAATATCCCTTGTTCTAATGAGAGATTAATAACGTGCAAAAGAGGTCCCAGAATTACATTCACAGATAATTTTACTATGTCAGTACGAATTTGATCATAACCAGTTGCTTTGGAGTCATTTAAGGACATAATTATTTTCTTTAAATCACTCTCATCTAATGGGCCCAGAAATATAGAGTTGCCAATTGATTCAATATTATCCATATATTTTAAAGTCGAATGTCGTTCACCGATTGAGTCATTCTTGGTGACTACGTCAATAAAAAAATTATTAAATTGATTTGCGATAGAGTCAGGAGTTACATAATCGTTTTTGTCAAAAGTAATTTTAGAAATACAATTATTCTTTAAATCCGTATCAGTATGTTTTTTTATAATATTCCACGCTGCCTTACACTTATTTTGAGCTCTGTTTATGTACTTTGTATTATTACTCTTCCGTGATGACAAAATGCATTTTTTCAATAAGTTACAATAGTTTTTATAACTCTTTTTATGAGGTTCTTCCATTGAAAAGGGAGGATCCTCCGACCAGACGGATGTAGTGTCTGGTGGGCAACTGCCTGAGAGTTGATATTCGGGCTTTGCATATGTTCTAATCGCACGGTAAACTCTGATATCGCGATTTAGGATTTTGTCAGTTAGTTCGCAGCTGTCGAGATAGATGGCGCTAAGAGTCTCATTTGTTGATTCTGCTACGTTGATTTTTGTGGCGGTATTAATGTCGCCTACACATTTATGCAACATTTTTAATCAAAATCTTAAGGGTTCCGAAAGCGCGAGTCGGACTCGCGTTTTGGGTTCCGAATGAATTATATTTTTAACATATTAATACTTCTTATAGATTTTCCTGTAATCTATATTTAGACCTATTACTTATCGACCTGTATTTTTTTTCAAAATTTTAGGCTCAGTAGTTTCGTAGATAAGGGGGAGAATGGTCAATTGTCATCTAAGTATTTACTTTAATAACTTCCGAATGGAATATTGTGCTGTAAAAAATATTGTGACCCTTATGACGAGCCCTTTGATCTGACGTATCACACAATACAGTTGGAGTCTTTTTAATTTTCCCTCCAAAAAGTGACCTCATTTTCAAAATTTATTTATTTCCGTTAGGTACGCGTTCGTATTTGGGTCACAGAAAGATATAATACGTGTACCAAATTTCCTAATCCTATATGGGTTCCGTCTTTCCATACTGAGTTTTGGAACCCTAAAAACGGAACCCTTATTGGATCACTTGTGTGTCTGTCTGTCACAGCCAATTAACTCTGAATCTAGTGGACCGATTCGGTTATTTGGTACATTTAAATCATGGGACCCAAGCACGGACGCATAACGCAAATAAATAAAATTATGACCCCATTTTCTTTCGAACATATTCCGCAACCCTGGCAGGCTCTGGCCCTAGCGACATATAAAAAACAAGGGCTTTTTGTGAGGTTCTGGAATATTGTTTTTCTTATTAAAATTTTCCTACAGTGTATAAGAGACATACACGCACAAACGGATACCACGACTTCAGGTCATGATTCTGGACAATTCCAACGTGGGGGACGTTGGAATTTTTTGTCGGCTATTTCCTCACTTTTTTAATTTTTTTCAGGCGTTTTTTCGCTAAAAAGAGCAATGTAAAATTTTCGGTTTATGTGGAGAGACATCTCGCGCATGGCCGTGTTTCTAATAACCGCCCCTTATTTAAAAATATATAATTGGTTTTGTTTCCTATAAGAACGCAGGATTTTTGTTATTAAAAATGTCATATTTGGGTACAAAATGTTCGACTTCCAAATGATCTCTTTGTATCCTTATTAATCCTTAAACTCAAAGAGATTGGATATTACTTTGAACTAGAGTTCTTCCCGCAGGTATTCTGTCGGCATACGGCATGGCGTTAGCGCATATAGTACAGGAGGAACAGTCACCCTCCGCTGCAGTCTACAGTCCGTCTCACTTCGAGCAACTGGATGCACAGCTTGATCTGCTGGCTAGTGTGGCGAGGGATAAGTTAAAGAAACAGGTAACTATCGAATGAAAGCTTTTTTTCAAGGAAAATTGTAGTTTGTGTTGTGTTTGTGTTTCAAGGGGTTTTCGTTTGGAAAATACTTTAAATAATGTTGTAACTTCGTTATATTTTTTTTCGATACGAGGTCAAAACAAAAACTAATTGGCTAAACTGGGGCCTAACCACTAACTCTTAAAGCAGTATTACATCAATATTACTTCCAGTGGGAAAGAGATGGAGCTATACGTCCTGTATAGCTGCGTCTCTTTCCCACTGGAAGTAATATTGATGTAATACTGCTTTAAGATTTGATGGTTTAGACCCTGATCCTGTTAATGAGGATAACATAAAGTCGTCATAATATAAAGCGATAATAGCGATAGCGCAAATACGCGATCGTCGCTTTCATTTCTACGGCAAACCCAATCGCATCGTTGCGCTGACAGTGGGCGCTTTTCGGTGCCACATTGTGGATTCGCACGATGATCGCTAGGACGACGCCTACCAAAATTATGGACAATCGATGCGATCGACAGTAAATTATTCGTTAATCGATTAAGTTTCGAGACAATCGAACGACTAGTCAACTATAATCGAGCACAATCTAGTTGCATCTGTAAGTTGCAGGCAGGATGTGTTGATGTCATTTGGAAATGGGTTTATTTCCGCACTTTTTCATCTATTTATTTTATTTGGTTTAACTCTTCGCAAACAAACGAATAGAGGCGGACTACCGGTCAAGCTCCCGACATGTCAAACTTCAACATCAAAGTCAAAGTCAAAGTCAAAACGTTTATTTCAATTAGGCCATTAAACGGCACTTTTGAACGTCATCATTTACATTAAAAATAATATAAAGTGACTCTACTGTCCGTTCGAAAGGGTAGATTCTTATGGAGAAGAACGGACAAGAAACTCCATAGTTACTCTTTTCAAATCAATGATTTACAATATTTTGAGTACAAAAATTAATTTTAATATATGTGAGGTCGATGCACCTAGAGTATACTACTATAAATATGTGAGTACATGGTACTCACATATTTACAAATCTTGGAACCATTAATAAAACAGAGTGTTAACAGAAAAATAAAAACTC
Source organism: Melanchra persicariae (assembly GCA_947386135.1). Classification (NCBI taxonomy): domain Eukaryota; kingdom Metazoa; phylum Arthropoda; class Insecta; order Lepidoptera; family Noctuidae; genus Melanchra; species Melanchra persicariae. Next base: position 13,951,067 of record OX376645.1, on the reverse strand, counting down.
TTTTACATCTGTAAAGTGAATATATAAATTGACCAATTTGATTTCGCCTACACTACACCCTTGATTGTCCTATGGAGCAGGACCAGCATGTTTCCAAGCATTCTTATCTTGAATGTAATCCTCCAACTTGTAATATGCTTGTTTACAAAGTGTGCTTTTTACATACGTTTTAAATTTTCTTTCATTTAATTCTAATATGTCACAAGGTATTTTGTTGTAACATTTAACACAGTGCATCACCTTGCGTTATACTAAAATAGAGTTTTAAAACGCTTGAATCGGGCGACACACCTGTGTGTCAGTGGAACGTGACCGGTTAATGCCATAGGCATTCTCTACCAGTCAACCTTTGGGTGATGCAGAGACAAATAGTGGTAGGTTCAATATGAAGGATAAAAATGCGATTGATGTTTCTCGTTCTCCAGGGCATCCCCGAATCTCAAATAACAACGGAGCCGTACTTGCACTTGCGCTACGCGGGCACTGACTGTGCTCTCATGGTGGCTCCTCTACAAGACAAGTCCGACAGGGCTTGCAGACATGGAGACTTTTACGCTGCCTTCGTGCAGAGGTAAGATGACATTTTTTGCAGGGTCAGACTCTCAAATAACAACGGAGACGTACCTGCACCTGTGTTACGCGGGCACTGACTGCGCTCTCATGGTGGCTCCTATACAAGACAAGTCCGACAGGGCTTGCAGACATGGAGACTTTTATGCTGCCTTCGTGCAGAGGTAATATGACATACTCTGCAGGGTCAGACTCTCAAATAACAACGGAGCCGTACCTGCGCCTGCGCTACGCGGGCACTGACTGCGCTCTCATGGTGGCTCCTCTACAAGACAAGTCCAACAGGGCTTGCAGACATGGAGACTTTTATGCTGCCTTCGTGCAGAGGTAAGATGACATATTTTGCAGGGTCAGACTCTCAAATAACAACGGAGACGTACCTGCACCTGTGTTACGCGGGCACTGACTGCGCTCTCATGGTGGCTCCTATACAAGACAAGTCCGACAGGGCTTGCAGACATGGAGACTTTTATGCGGCCTTCGTGCAGAGGTAAGATGACATATTTTGCAGGGTCAGACTCTCAAATAACAACGGAGACGTACCTGCACCTGTGTTACGCGGGCACTGACTGCGCTCTCATGGTGGCTCCTCTACAAGACAAGTCCGACAGGGCTTGCAGACATGGAGACTTTTATGCTGCCTTCGTGCAGAGGTAAGATGACATACTCTGCAGGGTCAGACTTAAATAACAATGGAGGCGTACGTAGCAACATCTTCGCTATGCGGGCACTTTTTTCAGCAAATTAATTCTTCAGCTGAAAGTTACTTGAGAAATCATGACAAAGTCGATAATAAATAAAAATTATATATCTGAAAGTTGCGTGAATGGTGTCGGTCCACAGGTGTCCTAACTTCCGACAGCCACTGGAAAAGTGATGGAAAACTCAGATTTAAAAGAATTTAATTACATACTTTCTTTATAGATATAAGAAGGAGTTCGGCTTCACGCTATCGCAGCGTGACATCATAGTGGATGACGTCAGAGTGCGAGGCATTGGTCTGAGCACCGTGCCCAAAGAGGTAGCTCCACCACATGGGTTTGGGACAGTTCCAGAGTTTGAAAAAGTAAGTTATCTTCGACATAATAATCACTCCATTCGCTCAGAGAGGTAGACATAGAAAACGCAAGAGCAACTACTTCGCGTGCCTGTTTTGGAGCCCAGCTTAAGTACAAAAATTGTAAGCCGCCACTTTCGCGCTCAGTCTGCATCCGTGTACGCTGTTCGGACGTCAGTTAGATGGTTAGGTTAGTTGGGTGCCACACGCGGCGGCGCCCAACTGTTCTCTCTCGCCCAACTCCCATCACTTAATAGTGCTTGTGTGTGACGTCATAAGGTAGTCAAAAGATGGCACGCTTGGTTTTCATACAGATCGTGATACTTGCGTTATCTACGTCTATCTATATCTGTGTGGTAGACAGATAACTCCTGTGCAACAAATCAGGCAAGCAAACTATCACCACTGTACATCAGACATAAGCTAATCTCGCAACAGAGCCCTTAGTATACACTTCGAATGGCCACCAAAATTAATGAACCGATTTCAATTATATTTAAAATGCATACGCTAAATATCCAGATCTACTGCCAGGGTTGCGAAATATGTTCGAAAGAGTTACCGCGGCCCTGGGAAGAAAGGCACTAGGAGGACTAAGGGCGGGTTTTAGTCAGTAAAAGTCTGACACTCCCTGCCGCTCCACCCAGAGCGGGAGGGGTCAATTGATGATTTCCCATCGTCTAAAAAAAAAAAAAAAAATACATCCAGATCTAAATAGTTAGTAGAAACATTTTCGAAAAAGAGTTTAGAGGGAAAGAGAGACCAATTTTAAGTTTTCTATAGAAAGTGAAAAATGTTTTTCCCTGAACTGAATGAAAATTTTGGCAGACAACGAAGGTGTACTTCGAAGGAGGTTATCAAGAGACCAAGATCTACTTGCTGGAAAAGTTGAAGCCTAGACAGGAGTTGTCAGGTCCCGCTATCATCATGGATGGACTATCAACCATCGTTGTTGAACCGGGTATGTGTCACTTTAAAGTTTTTGGAAGTATCAAAGAATAATGCTCAACTTGTATAGACGAAAAACTTCGACATGTCCTTTGAGATATTTACGCTCAATAGTTCTTGCTCATATTTTTCCTAGGCTCTTCAATCCTCCAAAAATAATACATACTGTCAAACGGGGTGAATAGGAACTGAGGGGGTGAATCTATCTATCTATCTATTGAGTAGGTTTCCGCACTTAGTCCTGCTGTGGACCATTGTGCGTGAAGGACCATTGAGGGGGTGAATAGACCTACCATGGTTGCGGATTTTGTTCGAAAGAGTTACCGCGGCCCTGGAAAGCAAAGGGCACTACGAGGAACACGGATGGGTTTTAGTCAGTAAGAGTCTGACACTCTCTTCCGCTCCGCCCAGTCGGAGGAGTCATTTGATGATTTCCCATGCATAAAAAAAGGGTTCAATAGAAACAAAACTTTGATAAGGTTTTTCAATTTATTATTATGATAATAAATTGAAAAACCTTATCAAAGTTTTGTTTCTATTGAAATATATATATATTGGTTGTCTAAGAATTCAACTTTTTTTTTAATTTAATTTTATCAATTCAATAAAGTTGGAGTCCACAAATGCTGCATACAAGATTTAAATAACGTAAAAATCCCCTTTAAAGTTTGGTGCCGTTTCACCCCTGCATTCTTATTTACCCCGTTCGTAGATAGGTACTATTTTGTTTTTTTTTTCGATAGACTGCCGCGCCGAAATAACAGAGCTAGGCGACATCCGCATAGTGATAGGCACGGGCAAGCCGAAGAGAATCACAACTGAACTGGACTCCATACAGCTGAGCATCTTCAGCCATCGCTTCATGTCCATAGCTGAGCAGATGGGCAGGTGAAACCTTCAAACATATAATATAAATCATTCATGATCATCATTGGCCTTGCCTTCATCAGGTTATTGGCTAACCTTATGGAGAGGTCTACCCACGCTGCGCTTTCTAAAGGGAATTTTTAAAGTGTGCGTGGATGGTCAAGGGGGGGTGACATTAGGTGATGACGTTTCCTTTCCACATCTAATGTCATTCCCATACATTATGTCGTGAGCGTCTGACGTTAACGCTACAGAAAAGTCTTTTGTCTAGGCCTGCAAATCCGAAATTATGAGGAATATCGAAAAACACTGAAAGGAGTCTCGAGCCCGATTATGAAACTAAAACTGCATCATTATTTTTTTTTTAAATCGGTTTTTCTAGTCAGGAATCGAACCGGTTGATCTTGTCACGGTGTTTGTGGTCGCACAACTCCGAAGCGGCTCGACCGATTGTTATGACATTTTTTATATAAATTTTGGTAGGTCGTAAAGTATATTTCATACTTGCTATGCGTGTACGAAATCGCGGGCAAAAGCTAGTATTATATCATATTTAATTTATTAACATCCGTTACATTATACTCAAAATTCTTGCATTTTATTACGTTTATCTGCTTTGTAGCCCAACATGCTTTTCATACAGAAAATCATCGTTAAGACTATTAATTTCATATGCATAGTCTTTTCCAAGCTATATTGGGGGTCGGCTTCCAGTTACACCGGATTCAGCTGAATACCAGTATTTTACGTGGAGCGATAAGCTGATCTAACCTCCACAATGCAGTATCTCCGTCACACGGTACTTCTTGGCAAGACTGGTTCCAGATTTCAGGCTTGCTGCCAAAGATCTACAAATCAACGGCTTAACGTGCTTTCCGAGACACGGAGGATTTTAGCTCTGTTAAGGTGGTCACCCATCGACAGACCGACCTCGGCACAAAATAATAGCCGCGCGACTGTTAAGGTTGAACTAGTCGCGGGCTCGAAATCGCTGGTAGGCGCGGCCAAAAAGCATGCTGTCTCACCGGGCATCGTGCCCGACAGAGACAGTATCAGTGATGAAAGAAAGAAAAAGAAAGAAAAACGTTTATTTCGCCAGAAATGACGCACAAAAATAACAAAATTAAAAAAGAAGCAAAAAAAAAAAATGCTGGTCTAAACGCACAATGTCTAGTTTCCACGCTCAAAACACCGTTCCGAACGAAAACAACGTTAGACGATGCACGAAAAGTCTATTGGAAGGTTGAGTTTACTTATTTTCGCCCGAAGTTCTGTTAATATTAGCTAAAAAAACGAATCTTTGTTGGCTTATAACTTTTTAATGGCTTTTTATTTTACTATTCTGTTTCCGTACAGACAAAATTAATAATGAGATAAAACGAATTAATAATGATGCTTAACTTTGCATATATAATGTCAAACAGTGGAGTAATACCCCCCGAAATATGTAAGGACAAAATATCGAAAAGTGTAACCTTAATTTGTAGCAAGAAGCCCCTCGAATAGTATTACCATTGGTACGGCTAATTCTTACTTCGAAATCCTCATAAATTGCATGTAACTTCACGTGTGTCCCGTTTTTATTTACATTAATTTGTTCAAACTGTCTTAAACTCTCACCCACAGAGTCCTCCAGCGCACCTCAATATCGGTGAACATAAAGGAACGCCTGGACTTTTCTTGTGCGCTATTCGGCGCTGACGGCGGCCTCGTGTCCAACGCGCCGCACATCCCCGTGCACCTGGGGGCCATGCAGGAGACCGTGCAGTACCAGGTGAGCTGTTACTGATTAATCATCATCATCATCATCATTTCATTTCAGCCGAAAGACGTTCTATGTAGACGTCGTCGACTTCTGACATCCAGCAGATTCTCACGGCCTTCACCATCGTCAATCTTAGGGTGGTGCAGAGACAGAACATGGCAGTGAAACTTCATGGAAAGGCAAACAGGAATGAAAATACATTCGTACAAATGAACTGCCAGGGTTTCGGAACCTCTGCTAGGATGACGGAATTTTTCGAAAGATTTACCGCGGCCCTTTGCGTTTCAGGGCCGCGTTTCAGGGCATCGGTAGGTTTCAATCAGTAAGAGTCTGACACTCCCTCCCTCTCCGCCCAGAGTGGGGGGCCTTTTGATGATTTTCCGTCAAAAATAAAGGGAACCGTCAAAATATTTGGTATATAACCTGTCAACTTGCGTTATTTTTACACTACTATTTTAAAATTTCACAATATTTTCTTTCTCTAGATGAAAATTCGTGGTGGTTCAATAAAGGAAAATCAAATCCTGCTCGCGAACCACCCGAAGGCAGGAGGCTCTCATCTACCTGATTTGACTGTCATCACACCGGTGTTCTGGGAGTAAGTTCACTTTAATATTTTTAAATACCATTATCAATAAAAACGGCAAAAAAAAAACACGTTTGTTGTATGGGCCATACAACAACAACAACAACACTTAAATATTTATTTTATTATTTTTTTATTATTTGTTGTTATAGCGCCAACAGAAATACATCATCTGCATCTGTGAAAATTTCAACCGTCTAGCTATCACGGTTCATGAGATACAGCCTGGTGACAGACGGACGGACGGACGGGCGGACAGCGGAGTCTTAGTTATAGGGTCCCGACTTCAACCTGGTTGATAGCAATAGGCTTACGGTTCGGCTGGTGTCACAGATTTTCTTTCAGGAGTTTCTATATCAGGTCCAGGAATCCGCATTTGTTGCTTGTTGGAGAAAAAACGCTCTCCCCCTCTTCATGGGTCTTAAACATGACTGGACGAAATGAAGGTGTTAGTAGAGCGATAGGTAATCATTAGCCCGATGACTAACCTGTGCCTTAACATCCTAGGTCCCAACCGCGCCCAGTGTTCTACGTAGCGTCGCGCGGTCACCACGCAGACATAGGTGGTCTCACTCCTGGCTCCATGCCGCCGCACTCTGTGAGTCTGTCGCAGGAGGGGGCTGCCTTCAAGTCCACTGTGTTGGTGGAGGGAGGAGTGTTCAATGAGGAGCTGATTACTGAAGGTATGTGTAGTCTGTGTTTTTGCTACAACCTGGGGGTTTTTAAGCCAAGAGTGAATGGGTAACTTCTAGGCAAGCGTGCGCCATCGTTGACCATATTATCGCTTACCAGGAGTGTTCAATGAAGAGCCGATTACTGAAGGTATGTGGAGTCTGTGTTTCTTCATAGCTATGAACCACCACCATTCACTCATGCACTCTTGGCTTTTAGGCAAGCGTGCTCCTTCGATGACCATAATTATCATCGCTTACCATCAGGTGAGATTGTGGTCAAATGAGCCTACCAATAATAAAAAAGTTGAATCCTTTGTTAAAATAGTGCATAACAAATACAGAGGTTAAGCATTGAAATTCCCAGGGTGGCAGATTTTGTTCGAAAGAGTCACCGCGGCCCTGGAACGCAAAGGGCACTAGGAAGAGCACGGATGGGTTTTAGTCAGTAAGAGTCTGACACTCCCTCCCGCTCATTTGATGATTTACCATCCATAAAAAAAGCATTGAAATCCATGGTGGCAATGCCGCCAGTCTTTTGGGCAAATTACCATTGGACAGCGATGTGGAAGTATTTTTCGATTCATTATTTTATATATATATTTTTTTATTTCTGTGTCTGTGATACTATTTATTACAGAATTGATGAAGCCTGGGAAGGTCCCCGGATGCTCCGGCACCAGGAACTTGGCTGATAACTTGTCGGATTTGAAAGCACAAGTCGCTGCTAATCAAAGGGTATGTGTGTTCCTTGCCAAGACTTTACTTCTGCCATAGTTTAAGGCGTCTCCCTAATACAAAGCAACCATCACGTAAATACGCGACCGTCGCGTTCATTCATGTGTTCCCGTTCAAATCCGTTCACGTCCGTTTAGCAGACCTCTGGAATGTTATCTGTACACCCGTGTGTCGCCACAAAAAATCAACGTGGCAGAATCAACATCACAACAAATGAGACTCGCAGCGCCATCTATCTCGACAGCTGCGAACTAACTTGACAAAATCCTAAATCGCGATATCAGAGTTTACCGTGCGATTAGAACATACCCGAATATCAACTGTCGGGCAGTTGGCCCACCAGACACACCAACGCAACCGTCTGGTCGGAGGATCCTCCTTTTTCAATGGAGGTATGTGGGACTTTACTCTCTGTTTCGCAACCTCCAAATCCTCTTGCTGACTGAGGGCGCCTTTCGGTTTTGCCGAATAACCTAACGCGAAGACATGTAACACGAAGTATTCGTTAGATGCAAGCCCTATATTAGGACGACACGATGCCTATCTTTAAGGACATCTAATGTAAGTATAGTCACATCGTCTGTCGCGTAAAATTAGAGGAAGAAAGTTACATACATTTTAAGGTAAGGTATACACTTTTTTTAGCAACGATGACCACCGTAGTTGTAGTAAATAACGAACTAAATGGCAGTCAAGAAAGATGCCTATTAATTCGATTATTCCGCAGATTTCCGCTAAATCACATAAATATATTTCTAAATAGGTTAGTAATAGTAACCACCATGGCTGAAAGAGCTAAAAATATCAATTTTTCATTAGGTACTAGCGACCCGCCCCGACTTCGCACGGTTGCAAATTTTTTTTTTTATACATTTATTTATACCAGGGGTCGCCAATTAGTTGGGATGCATGAAGGAGCCTCCTCGTGTAGCGCAATTTGTTCCATCTGACACTCAACTGAACCTCTCGCTCGGCGCATCCTGGACAGTCTCGCCTAACACCTTATAAGACTGACCAATCCTTCCCTTGCGGTGGCAGCGCCTGCTTCGCGACCACCCTCCCACCGGAGTTCGGCGTCAAGCAGCCTGCTGTGTTTCGTCGACGCGTGGGAGTACCAGTGCCTCAAGGCATCTTCTGGGCACCCTCGCTTTTATCATGGACCTCATCTATCGCTTTCCATCAGGCGTGATCGAGGTCAAGAGCTAGCCCATTAATTAATAAAAAAAAAAAAAAGACCATCGTGGTCCGCACAACATTTTATAGAAAAAAATATTTACTAAACAAATGTAATTACGGAAATAACAAAGGTATTTTTTAAATATCAATGAGTTAAATAACATTTTTTGTTGCGGACTATCAGTCTGAAGTTTGGAGTAAAATTGGCGCTCGCGCTTCCTCACCGCGACGATCAACGCTTTCGCAATCCGTGAACTCCTTCTCGTTACTTCGCCCGGCCGTTTACGAATTGACGTCAACAAAGATAATGCGAAGGATACATTTTTATTAAATTACGTACTCTGTAGGTAGTGTAAGTTGCTGTGTTCTCGCGGTCCGTACATAGTGGGTCGGCGGTCCGGATGCGGATTGCGGTCCGCCATTCGGCGACCTCTGATTTAAGCTATTTAAAGATTGAAACATAAGTCGTTCTAAAACTCTTGTATGCCATTTTCAGGGTATTCAGTTGGTTGGTGATCTGATCGGTGAATACGGACTGGAAGTGACTCAAGCGTACATGACGCACATACAGAACAACGCTGAGTTGGCTGTAAGGGATATGCTGAAGGTAACTATGAACGTATTGGGTGTTGTTTTAAAAATTTTATAATACTAGTTATTAACTGCTTCGTTGGGCTCCTGGGTTGGATTTCCAAAGGTAGAGCTAAAAGTGTTTTTGGGTTTTATTGATTCAAAGGAGTGCCCGTGGAGTTTCTTGCACGTTCTCCTCCATAGAGATCTACGCTTTGGAACGTGCAAATAGCTTCACCTCTTTAACTGACCGACCTTGACAATTCAAAAGTGTCTGTAAATGGTTTAATAGTAATAAATGCTTCGAGTTTTGAATTTTCTATGTCCCGCAGTTAGGAAGAGGGTGTGACACTCTTGAACCTTAGAAAGTACGTACAGCCTTAGGTCCTGCACTTGATGCCCGAGTCATGGCGAAAGTGATGGAAAAGGGAGTGCATCTGTGTTTGCGTACACACTTCATCATCTGCCTAGCCTTTTCCCAACTTTATTGGGGTCGGCTTCCAGTCAAACTGGATTCAGCTGAACACCAGTATTTTACGTGGAGCGGCCAGACCTACAGAACCCATTAACTGGGTAACACGGTACTTCTTGGCAAGACTGGAGTCACATTCTCTGGCTTCGGACAATCCGTAACGACTGCCAAAGATCTACAAATGATAGCTGGGTCAACGGCTTAACGTGCTTTGCACGGAGGAAATTCGATATGTTAATATGGTCGCCCATCCAAAGACCGACCCCGGCAAGCGTTGCTTAACCTTGAAGATCGACCCATGCGACTGTTATTATTAAGCTACGAGCTACACACACACACACACACACTTATGCACTATAATATCATTCGCGAGTTATAATATCTCCTTTTCTGAGATCCGAACACTTTTAACTCGCTGTTTTTGCTATCTGTACTAATGTGACAATTATTTGTTGACAGGAAATAGCCCGCAATGCCTTGGCCAAGACTGGGTCGACAGTGCTAAAAGCGACAGAGTACATGGACAATGGAACACCAATATGTCTCACTGTCACCTTAGATGAGAAGGAGGGCAGCGCCATCTGTGATTTTACGTGAGTTTTACTTTATACTAGCTGTCATTCGGGGTTCTACTCATTTTTCTACGTAAAATATTTGTTTGAGTAAAATTATCCTATGCGTTAATTCAAGACATGGTCCAGAGGGCCAATTCTACAAATTTTTAAGCAACATTCGCATGTCAGTTGCAATCTGTCAAAAGAGAATTAATTTCCATACATTTTTGATAGATTGCAACACTGACATGCAAATGCGAACGTTGTGTTACGAGCTTAGGGTTCGTGACAATAAAAACAGCCGATAAAATAATCAAAATGACACTTTAATTAATCAACACTAATTACAACTTAAACTCACTAATTATAAATCACAATTGCACTACTGATCACTTTAATTCACAGTCGAAGTTCGCTCTCGAAGTTATCGCTTGTATCGCAAATTCAATACTGACTCGGTCGGAGGCTATGCGGGCCTTATATAGGTCGGCAGATAATTCCAGAACCTTCTAGTATAGAAACATCTAGAAAGTTCGAGTACATACCGGTCCGGACCAACCAGACATAGAAAACTCTAGAATGTTCTAGCATCGAAATGTCTAGAAGGATCTTGACTCTACTAGTTCTGCTACTCGATACTAGATGGCGCTAGTAGTAACTTTCATCGTCATGTACCCGGCATTAATTCTGGCGCGTAACACTGCCCCCTCCTAAGACATGCTCGTCCCGAGCATTATCGGCCCCATAATAACGTGCCAGTCGATCCACATGGACGATCTTAGGAGTACTTCTTGTACCTTTCTGTATGCGGTAGGTTACGTCATTGATTTTCGTCACAATCCGGTACGGCCCGTCCCATTTAGCTTGAAGCTTAGGAGATTTCCCCTTGCTGCGAACTGGATTGTGCAACCACACTAGTGAACCTTCGTCGAATCCTTTATTGTTCATTTTGCGGTCATAACGGGTTTTCATCTTTTCAGACATTTGCTGACCCGATTGTCTGACGTGCTCATAGATGTCATTCATTTTGTTCCGCAAGTCATTCGCATAATCGGTAATACTGCGTGGGGCATCAGGTGGTATTCCGGTAATCAGGTCTGCAGGCAGCCGTAATTCTCTACCAAAATTTGCGAAAGCTGGTGTTACTGATGTGCTTTCGTGAACAGCACTTCGGTATGACAGCAAAAACGGTTGTATATGCTTGTCCCAATCCCGTTGCCGGTTCTCCACCACTTTTGCCAGGTATTTCTCCAATGTCTGATTAAATCGTTCCACCATTCCATCCGATTGTGGGTGGTAAGAAGTTGTTCTCGTTTTATGAGTACCCATAACTCGACAAGTTTCCTGGAATATTTGGGACTCAAAATTCCTTCCTTGATCGCTGTGAATCTCCAAGGGTACTCCAAAACGACAGAAGACTTCATGAACTAGCTTATCAGCAACTGTTGAAGCTTCTTGATTTGGAATGGCGAAGACTTCCGGCCACTTAGTGAAGTAATCCATTACAACCATGAAATACTTATTACCACTTTCACTTTCCGGAAACGGTCCCGCAACGTCTAGGGCTATCCTTTCCCATGGTGCACCAACATTGTACAACTTCAATGCACCTCTACTACGAGTCTGTGGTCCTTTTACAGCCGCACAAGTTGTACATTTGCGACACCAGTCCTCGACATCGTCACGACAGTGGACCCAGTAAAACCGTTCCCGTACCTTTAGTAGAGTCCGTTTAACTCCCATATGGCCTCCTGAACAACCATTATGGTACAACTCTAGAACATCCGGTACTTTAGCTTTAGGGACAACCATTTGCAAATGACAGCTGTCTCCCCGAGCATTTTCCCATTTACGGCACAGGACTTCATCCTGAATCAGTAAGCTGTCCCATTGGGCCCAATAGCTTTTTGTGATCGAACTCATCGCTGAGACGTCGCTCCACGTTGGCTTAGGAGCACTGGCCTTCATCCACTCCAGAATTGGCTTTATGTCCGAATCTTCCTGCTGTGCAAGTTGTAGGCTTTCCTTCCACTCGTTGCTGAGATCTGTCTTGAGCATTCTCACAGGTACGACTTCTTTACCCTCTTGCCTAGTACAATGCTTGCAGTCTTCAGGGCAAGGTCTTCTTGACAATGCATCTGCGTTGCCATGAGTTCTTCCGCTACGATGTTCAATCTCAAAGTCATATTCCTGCAGTAGTTCAATCCATCTCGCAACTTGTCCCTCTGGATTTTTAAACTGCAATAGCCATTTAAGTGCAGCATGGTCAGTTCGTATGTGGAATTTCCGCCCCAGCAAATATTTGCTAAAATGCTGCAATGACTTTACTACAGCTAGCAATTCTCGTCTTGTTACACAATAATTCCTTTCAGGTTTCGACAATGACTTGCTGAAGTACGCTATCACAACTTCTTGATCGCCATTCCGTTGAGATAATACACCGCCAAGTCCTATGTCACTTGCGTCTGTGTCAACTATGAATTCCTTGGCCGTATCAGGATACCCCAAAATAGGTGTTTTGCACAGATTGTCTTTTAGCTCTTGGAACGCGATGTCGCAACTTTCATCCCAGCAGAAATGTCGCTTCTCTTCAGTTAGCCTGTGCAGGGGTTTGGCTATATTTGCAAAGTTCTTGACAAATCGCCGATAATAGGAGCACAAACCCAAAAATGCTCTGACCTGCGTTTTGTCTTTTGGAACTGGCCAATCCTTGACAGCGGCAATTTTCTCTGGATCCGTGCGGATACCTTCTTCCGACACTACGTATCCCAAAAAACTAACTTGCCGTTTGAAAAGTGAACACTTCTTAGGACTCAACTTGAGGTTGGCACTCTGGATCTTCATGAGCACGCGTTCCAGATTTTGAAGATGTTCTTCAAACGTACGACCTACGATGATGATGTCATCCAAGTAGACAAGACAGGCATCACCAATTAACCCGGTTAGTACAAGTTCCATCAACCTTTCAAACGTTGCCGGAGCGTTGCACAATCCAAACGGCATAACTTTAAATTGCCACAGACCCTTTCCTGTCGAGAATACAGTTTTCTCCTTGTCCTTAGGGTCGATTTCAACTTGCCAGTAGCCACTTTTTAGGTCTAGCGTGCTAAACCACTTCACTCCAGTAAGCATGTCCAGCGTGTCATCAATTCTTGGCAAAGGGTAGCTGTCCTTCTTTGTCACATCGTTCAGACGACGATAGTCAACACAAAACCGCATGCTGCCGTCCTTCTTTCTCACCAGCACTACAGGAGAACACCATGGACTTGATGAAGGTTCTATGACACCATCCTTCACCATTCCCTCAATCATGGTTTCCACTTCCTTTTCACGTGCTACCGGCAATCTCCTTGGCCGCTGACGGATAGGCAACTCTTCTCCTGTGTTTATTTTGTGTTGAACTAAGCCAGTCTTCCCGATGTCAGCATCGTTTGAAGAGAAAACATCAGCGTACTTGAGTAACATCCTCTTCGCCTTGATCATTTCATTGTGAGACAGAGCGCTGCGACAGTCTTCTAAAAGTGTGGTGACTCTCGTTTGTGCATCCTTTCTGATGGTCCCGGTCGATAGATTTTGGCATCGGCACAGCCAATCCACCTCTTCGCAAGTACCAATCAGCGTGCCTTTTTCTATCATCTGTTCCGTATTACAAAGGTTCAGCACGCGTACCCCTGAGATGTCGGTGGCTCTGACCAAAGTTCGTGCCACTTTCCATGGAAGGTCATTGTTTACCTTTTCCACGAGTACACAACGATGAGTCTGCCCAGGATTCCGAGGAAGACTGACTGGCACAATCGTTTCCGATCTCGGAGGAAGGACAATTTTCTTTAGGCTGTACACATTTCCTGGTAAAGCCCCTTCCATGAAAAGTTCCTCTTGTCCACATTTCAAAACTCCTTGATTAACGTCGATCTCACAACAATTCTTCCTCATAAAGTCTAGGCCCAGGATGCAATCGTCCATTATATCAGCCACGACAACGTTATGCAGGTAGATTCTGTTGCCTAGCTTCAACTCCATCTCTTTCTCTCCTCGGACGGGTATGCGCTGACCGGTGGCTGTTACCAAATTAATGCGCTCTCGATTGTATGCGGAGTCCCCAAGGAACCGACTTACAAGTTGGGAACTGACAACCGTGCGTGAGGCTCCAGTGTCTATCGTCAGCTTACATGGTGTTCCGTTGACCTCGCCCTTGATGATCAGGCTATTCCCATCGTGGGTTTGTGAGATCGAAATCCTTGGGGCTCTTTGAACATCAGCCAGCACCCGCCCCGCAGTTCTGGCTTTTACTCGTTTCCCTGCTGTTGCTGGGTGGTGCTGTTAGCCGCCCTACCCTCTGGAGATCGATTATCTTCCCTGTCTGCAGTTCGCTTAGGGCAACTGGATCGAAGGTGGCCCCTTTCCCCACAGCCATAGCACCTAGGGCTGTATCCTTTAACACGGTCGCGAACTGTAGCCGCTGCAACTTCTCTGACGCGATGGGACCGGTGATCCTGCCGCACAGCTTCCACCTCCAGTGCATGAGCCAAGGCGTCCTTAAGCGTCCCGTGGTGCCCAAGCCTCACAGCAGCTCTAACCTCAAGGTCGCGAATACCGTCGATGAAAGCCTGCACCAGGTTCCCATCAATGAGAGCAGGCACAGACTGGTATGCTTTTCGAACCAGCTTCTCCACTTCAAGGGCCCATTGCTGCAGGTTTTCACTGCTACGTTGCACGCGATCCTTAAGCTGCGCACGAAACACGTGTTCCAGATGAGCGTCGCCATACCTGGCTTCCAACGCCTCAAGGAGCTGCTCGTAAGTCACTTCCTTACCGAGAGCTTCTAGGACAGTTAAGGCCTGGTCGCGAAGGCCTAGGGTAAGGGCAGTCATGGCCTGATTTTTATTCCACCCGTTCGCCTTCATAACAGCCTCAAACTGTATTTTGTAGGCCGACCAGGAAGATGTCCCATCGAAGGGCGGCACTTTGAATCCACGTAGCGAAGGTGTAGTAGCTACGAGAGTTGCAATTCCATCCCCTACTTTAAGGTTGCCCAACTCTTTCTTAACATCAGCAATGACGTCATTAAACTTGCTGATCTGGGTTTCAGCTTCTGACAGGCGGTTGTCATGTTGAGCAACCTTCTCCTTCACCTCCTTCATTTCTTTCCCAAAGGCCGCGCGAAGGTCCTTCAGGAGGAGCATCTGTTCTTCCTGGTGGCGCGCCTGTTCCTCCTGTCGGTGGGCCTGTTCCTCCTTGTCACGCTGGAGCTGTTCTTCTAACCGGCGAGCCTGTTCCTCCTGCCGGCGAGCCTGTTCCTCCTGCCGGCGAGCCTGTTCCTGCAGCATCATCATCAGAGCTCCAAAGTCTGGTGCTGCAGATGCTGGAGCAGCTGTGGATGAGCCGTGCTCCATGGTCGGCAACTGGCCTTCCAACGTCTGCGGCGTTGCACCTCCAAAACGCCTCTGGTCCGTCTCTTGCTGGCGTTGACTTCGGGTACGGATACCCTCCGTGTCGTCCTTCGGTAGAATCGGCATAGTTTAAATATCCACTCTTCTGACACCAATTGTTACGAGCTTAGGGTTCGTGACAATAAAAACAGCCGATAAAATAATCAAAATGACACTTTAATTAATCAACACTAATTACAACTTAAACTCACTAATTATAAATCACAATTGCACTACTGATCACTTTAATTCACAGTCGAAGTTCGCTCTCGAAGTTATCGCTTGTATCGCAAATTCAATACTGACTCGGTCGGAGGCTATGCGGGCCTTGTATAGGTCGGCAGATAATTCCAGAACCTTCTAGTATAAAAACATCTAGAAAGTTCGAGTACATACCGGTCCGGACCAACCAGACATAGAAAACTCTAGAATGTTCTAGCATCGAAATGTCTAGAAGGATCTTGACTCTACTAGTTCTGCTACTCGATACTAGATGGCGCTAGTAGTAACTTTCATCGTCATGTACCCGGCATTAATTCTGGCGCGTAACAGTTGCTTAAAAATTAGTAAAATTAGCACTCAGATCAACATAATGAATTAAGACTCGTCCTTTCCGCCTCGCTAAGGATGTTAAGCCATTAATACTGTATGTCTTTGACATTCGTTACGGTAGTCAGAAGCCAGAGAATTTGACACCAGTCTTGCTAAGGGGTATCTCCACCCAGTTACTGGGCTGTGGAGTCAGCCGCTCCGTGTAAAATAATGGTACTCAGTCCTGTATCCGGTTAGAAGAAGGCCAGCCGGAAGTCAACCTAACCGACAGAGGGCGCCTTTCGGGTTTGCCGAACATCTTTACGCAAAGATCACGTATTATTCGCGCAATGATCGCTCTGTATCTGTATGCCAAGTTTTATCAAAATCTGTTGAGCCGTTAAGAGCGTTTACGCGGTACGGCTTTTAATACAAACTTTCAAATCCTTATTCTTCAGACACGGTTACTTTCGCATTTATAATATTTTTAACCAACTTCTAAAAAAGGAGGAGGTTCTCAATTCGGATGTTTTTTTTTTATGTTTGTTCGCGGTTAACTCCGTCTCTTGCCAACCGATTTGAAAAATTCTTTTTTTGTTGGAAAGGGTCTATAAAAAGGGTTATACTTCCCAAATGGTCCCATTGAAATTTTATCAAAATCGGTTCAGTAGTTTGGTTTTTAAATCCAAATAGCTGGAAAAATATGTGGAAAAATCATCCATGTAGGTATACGAAATTGCGTATTTTTGCTTTCCTGTGACTTTCCAGTGGTGTTGTTAGGTGTGGGGTACCACTAAAAAGTGAAAAATAAAAGTTTTTTGGAAGTCGGTTTCTTTTTTTTTGTGAAAAAGTTTATTTTATAGATAAGTTGTGTTGTATATATTGTTTTAGTTCTAATATGTTTTATTGTATTACAGCGGCACTGGGGTCGAAGTGTGGGGTAATCTGAACGCTCCGCGCGCCATCACTTTGTCTGCCCTCATATATTGTCTGCGCTGCATGGTGGGACATGATGTGCCTTTGAATCAGGTAATATTAGCCACTAGTTGAATAAATTAAAATAGGCATAATATTGGGGCTGAGAGCGTTTACCACTTACGGTATTTCACAAGTACAGCTGTGCGATTCTGTAAACATGTCGTAGTGAACACTTGGGCAGGTTGCACGACGGGTGAGTTGTCAAATCATACAAATAAGATGGATTGACAGCGCTCTTGTCGTTCACTCCGCCTAGGTGAACACCATGAGATGTCGACAGAATCGACCGGCAGTTAACACATTAACCTCATGCATTTATCATGTGATTCCACTCTAACACATTATCCCCGTCAATCATTTATTTCCCCCTCTGTGAAGCCGATTTTTTTCCGTTGACCCAGGAATTGTGATCTGGGAAAAATACTGTAAACACCCGATTTACAGAAATTGCTGTAGCGGCATCGATGCCACCACAAAAATGCGCAACGTACCGAAAACTTCATCGCAACAATAAGACCCGCAACGCCATCTATCCCGACAGCTGCGAACTAACAACGAAATCCTGAATCGCGATATCAGAGTTTTCCGTGCGATTTGAACAGATACAACAGTCCGAATATTAACTATCGGGCAGTTGCCCACCGGACACAACAACCGTCCGGTCGGAGGATCCTCCGTTTTCAATGGAGGTTTGCTGGACTTTATGTACCGCATACCTCTATAAACACTATGGTTTCCAGGGCTGCCTGAACCCAGTGAAGGTGATCATCCCGGAAGGTTCCATACTCGACCCGTCCGAGGACGCCGCGGTGGTCGGCGGCAACGTGCTCACCTCGCAGAGGATTGTAGACGTGGTGCTGAAGGCTTTCCAGGTACCACTGTTTAGGAGTTATTAAGTAGATCTTCGAATAGTTTTTTTTTAGAAACAAGCAGTTCCTTTGTACTCATATTTATAATGTCATTTATTTATGGTTTTCTGTGTTTACAAAAATAGTGAAATAAATAAATACATCTTTGTTCAACGATACAAACAAGTAGGAGCAATTTTATTCGACGGAAACTTTGACCACTTGGATTTTGTCATAACTTGAATTGTCGCTCATTGTTTCAATAATTGAAACTACTGTGCGGACAGTGAACCTGTTAACAAACGAAAATTGAACATTTCCCACTCTCCCAGGTTTTTATATACATGATTCGTGTGGAAACTTTTACGCACTATGGTAGACACGAGATAAATATCCCTGAATACCTCAGGGATCTCATTTGGGTCCGCCGATGCTCTTTTCATAAACTATATTTACAAACGCTTCCCGAACTCGAATGTTTATTCGCTGATGACGTCAAAACCATAAAGTGTATAAGTAATCCTGCAGACTCGTTACTATTCCAAAGTGACTTGGACCGCTGACTAAGTGGTGTGAGTACAACAAAATGTCCTTTTTTTTTTTTTTTTTTTGATGGGATATCATCAAATGACCCCTCGTGGAGCGGCAGGGAGTGTCAGACTTCTACTGACTAAAACCCACCCATGCTCCTCTTAGTGCCTTTTACGTTCCAGGGCCGCCGTAACTCTTTCGAACAAATCCGCAACCCTGGTAGACAAACAAACAAAACACACAACAAAAACACACAAAATGTCCTTGAATGTAAAAAATGCCATTGTTTCAAATTCACAAAAAAAATATCATGCAGTCAGCTTGTTGCAAGTTGAATAGCGAGCGGCTAGAGGAGACATTAGTAAGAGTACTCATTGTTGAGAAGTCTAAATAAATAAATGTATGTGGATATATATACATTTATAGACTTTCGACGAATATCAAAAACAGAAATAAAGACAGGTAATCTGTCCTGAATCGACTTCTATCGTGATAGCTTTACGTTCTCTAGTAATGAAAAAAACCTTTTATAATCTATTGTTCGGGTATCTACGAAGGGATACATCACACCTATCATGGAAGGAATCGATGGAAACCAGCAGATTGACTCAGTCTACGCTGATTTCGCTAGCGCATTCGATTGCGTGGATCACAAAATACTTGTCAGCAAATTGCAAAACCAATATGGTATTTGTGGATCAATGCTGAGCTGGTTTGCATCTTACCTAGAAAGTCGTGAACAGGTTGTGGTTTTAGCCGGACATGAGTCGGACAAATATATCGCCACATCCGGAGTACCGCAGGGATCCCATTTGGGCCCTATACTTTTTTTGCTCTTTGTCAACGACATCGTAACTCAAGTCCGCCATTGCCGCTGCTCCCTTTTTGCCGATGACATGAAGATTTCGCGACAAGTCAGCTCAGCTGCTGACGCTGACTTGATACAAGCTGACTTAGATCGAGTTTATGCATGGTGTTGCGTCAACAAAATGAAACTAAATGCCTCAAAATGCCAGCACATTCATTTCACACGAAAGAGAAAGGTAATCGATACAGGTTTTCACATTAACAACGAACAAATCTCTGTTGTAACGGAAATTAAAGACTTGGGAGTTATTCTTGATTCTAAGTTAAGCTTTGTTCCTCATTATAGCTGTATGGTAAAGAAGGCCGCAAAAATGCTGGGTTTTATCAAGCGTAATACAAGAGACTTCAGGCATGCTGACTCTAAAATAACCTTATTCAATGCATTGGTACGAAGTGTGCTTGAATTCGGCAGTGTCGTATGGAACCCACATTATGCTGTGCACTCTGACCGTATCGAATCCCTTCAAAGATCGTTTACAAGGCATCTAGCATTTGTTACCCCTGGTGTCAGCATGAGATGTTCGTACGAGGAGAGACTGTCTCGATTTCGACTACATCCACTAAAGCTTCGCAGGCGTATGCTGGATTTGCTGTTTCTCCAAAGGGTGGTGCAGAGTTCTACGTCGTGTGATGGACTTTTGGAGCGTATCGGAATATGTGTACCTAAATTAAATGCGCGGAGAAAATGTAGTGATCTGTTTAGTGTCCCCCGATATAAATCTAATCTTGGGTTGATTTCTCCAATGGCAAGGCTGCCTTCAACTTATAATGCTTGGTGTAGACTACTCGACCTAGACATTTTTCATGACCACCCCACTCGACTAAGACAAAAGATCTTAGAAATAAAAACCTGATCTGTACTATTATTTATTGTAATCGGCTGTTTTATTATTATTATATTACCCTATGTTTAATTTATCTTAAAATAACATGAATTTTATCATTGATTTTATAATTTTTTTTTTAATGTGTCCTAATTTTACTTATTATTATTATTATTATTCTGTTAAATATTAGAGTTATTATGTAAATGTTGTGCACGTCTGTTATTGACATAAACACTAGAATAAGACCTTATATAATTTAATATGTCCATGTTTGTGTTTGTGTTGTTGATGTGCCATAATTAAATAAATAAATAAAAAATAAATAAAATATTAGGGAAAGGTCTATGGTGTTATGGTCAAGTTTATCTGGCGCCCACCTACCATAGTCCGAATCGCTCTTGGTCGCTTTTCTTATCCTGTTTGCGCTGGCTCTAACTTCGTTGATGCTTCATATTTGACGTCGCCATTTCCAGGTGTGTGCAGCGTCTCAGGGCTGCATGAACAACCTGACGTTGGGTGAAGAAGACTGGGGTTACTACGAAACTGTCGCGGGAGGCAGTGGTGCTGTATGTATTTAATTATCTACAACTGGTTTTTAAATAATCGTTCAAAATTCTGACATTTAAAGTCCTTTGTAACTTGGACATACTTGTAGCGTTTCAATAGTGAAAGATTTTTTCTATTTTTTCACTGGTTTTTATTTATTTTTTTATTTCATTTCTATTTAAATACTAATTATTTTGGTAACATCTTTCAAATCTATATATTAATACGTGAAGCAAAAACTTTGTGCTCCTTCTTACGAAAATAACGCGCACGGAGGTGTATGAAATTTTGTACTGTTAAAATATGGAGGAGTGCAGAAACCTATTTTTTTAATAATAATGCTTAAAAAAAGATAAAATTTAAAAAAAAGTATGGTCGCAATTCGACATTATTCACAAAATTATTTTAAAGTTGTCAATTACCGCATTCTGATAAATCATTGTCGAGGTACATATGATGATGATATACTTCGACAATAATATTCATCTCATAATTCCCCCAGGGTCCGGGCTGGCACGGTTGCGGAGGTGTGCACACGCACATGACGAACACGCGCATCACCGACGTGGAGATCGTAGAGCGCCGCTACCCCATGCTCGTCACCAAGTTCTCGCTGAGGACAGGCTCGGGGGGCAAAGGTAATAATCTAGCTCTAGATCATTAGATTATAACACATCCATTATTGGAATTAATAATGTTCTTAGCTCACTATTAAGGGGGATCCCTAAAGAGACCTCGCCATACATTTTTCAGGAGCTGTAATCTCCGTAAATAAACAGTTTCTGCAGAATAAAGCAAGTATAATGAGATTTTATAATGTATTGTGATCGCCTATCGCCCAAATTTTAGAAAAAAAACAGTCTTTCTATGAGAATTAGACCCAATAAAAAACGAAAAATCTTTACATGTGTGAGTGACCTGAATCGCGCCATCTGACAGAAATTTATAGAACCACCGAGAAAAAGTTCATTGCTGTTGTGTTACGAGTTTACGTGCGGTGAACATTTTAAGTAGATGGCGCTGTTCGAAAATTCGAACAAGCGCCAAGGTTATCGAGTGACGGACGCGGCGATGCGACGTTGCCATTCAAGACGCAATTTGGCAACAACGCGTGTTGCCAAATTGTTCCAGTCCATGCGTGATTGTGGGTCAAAATTGTGTTTCTAGCAAGTTAGCGCCGGCGCGCGGGTTTGCCCGCGGATTTTATATTTTATGATTGATGAAATGTTTTTTTTTAGGGAATGAGAAATAATGCTAGAAAGTGAAAACAATTATCTGCGATCTGCCTTTGGTTCACACAGATACAATACTAATGTTATTATTGTATTACTTATCTACTTTAAATAAATAGTGCCTACCTACCTAAAGATTTAAAAATCTTTCCACTGTATGTAAGTAGGTACTGATAAAACATTTTCTGACACGGTTAAGTACTAATTCATTGGTTTGGGTTGAATCAAATCAGAGAAAAGAAGTTCATGTAGGTATACTTAGGGTACCTATACCTAAATCAGGCGATCAGCGTAGGCAAACTTACCTATTTTTTTCCTAGCTACCTACGCAATGGTCGTCCGTCTGTCGGTCCGTATGTCTGTCTGTCCGTCTCTGTCTGTCACCAGACTGTATTTCACGGACCGTGATAGCTACACAGTTGACATTTTCACAGATGATGTATTTTTTTGCATTTGTATCGCATGATTGTAATATTATAAGTCGCGTAAGATTGTATATTTACAAGTACCTACTTACTTATTATTTCTTCTAGATAAGACAAGTATTGTAAACTATTGAATTTGGGTGTGATTCAGTGTATTCGAAATTATTTCTTCTCAACACATCATCTGCCTAGCCCTTTCCCAACTATACCTACTGGAGTTGGCTTCCAGTCAAACCGGATTCAGCTGAATACCAGTATTTTACGTGGTGCGGCTGCCTACCAGACCTCCACAATCCATTATCTGTTCTCAACATAATCATAGATTATAGTCTAAAACATAAACAACATTTATTACAATCTTACGATGTTTGGAATTATCCGGTGACACATACGAGTACTTACATAGGTAGGTACCTACTCTAACCAACTAATACCAAGATATTCTAAGCTGATAACAACCCTTTGCTTTGCCATCTAAAACCATTCCACCAAAGAACGCCAGTAATCACACTAATCACTGAATGTTACGACTGTATCACCTAAAGAAAACATTCTTAGATCGCGACGAATAATTGCATAAATAATTTTTTATTTATTTAGTACCTACACGTCACAATTTATTTACACGTTAGGTACTATTTAGGTTCAGTCACATTACAACAACCTGTGTAGGTACAATATACCTTTATTACCATTAGATACGGGACTTAGTCACAGCAAGCGGTCCTACTCAACTAAGTGATTGCCCGTAGTTGGCACTCAGTCGCGCACGGAAAATCATTGATGTGACCTTCAGAATGATTGGCCAAAATGACCGATCAGCTTAAAAATATTACTAAGATCTAATACCTATTTGCTACTATTTGATACCTTTGTTTAAATAATTGGTACCTAATTAATAACTGAGAAAATGAATTTAAAAAATGGGCAGTCATTCTGATGTCAGGATGGACTGCCGACATTTAGGATCTCCACGTAAAGGCTCAAAAATTTCAATTCGCCTTTACAAAAATTTAGTACCTATTTGATACCTAAACATACCTATATTTTTTCTAGATTTTTAAGGCAAAGAATTTTATTAGAGATTTTTTGTTTAGGTAGGTACTATGAATAAATATACTTACCTAGTTCTACCCACATGTTAGCTTTTATCAGTATCTCGGAAATTGTTATTAATTAGTAGTACTTATTACTAATTATCGTGTAAATTGAACTACCTTCACTGCATAGACTTGAAAAAAAATTGACTTCACTTGACTTTCTGTATCAAGTAGTACCTACCTAAACATAGGAAACCAAAAATCTGTAATAAAATCTTTAATCTTTGCAGCTCAACAGTGTTTTAATAATACTAGGAATAAAAATAATACACACCACACGTAAATACAGCCAAAAATGTTAATTTGTTGAAAATAACAAAAATATTTTATCGTTTGCTTCGCCATGTTTGTGAGAGCGAGATAGATGTTAAAAACATGCGTGAGAGACACGATACGCACAATTCGCGAGTTGTTGAGAGATTTTGTAAACAACGCGCGCGGCGACTAGTACCAGACCGAGGTTGCGTAAGGTTAGCAACACAAATTTCTTCAAACATATTAATAGTTTTTTATTATTATTGTTTTACCAACCATGATTATTTAAATTCAAGTCAATTTTATTAATAATTGATAACAGTTATGTTTTACGCAACAGGTAATTATTTAAAAAAAATGTTTTATAAGACAGAGTCTAGTTTTTAGTACCTAATTGTTAGTGCAGAATCACTACTTCACTATATTTAGTTATCTTTATTACGCGACTGTGGCAAAGCAAACGGTTATGATTTCAAGGCTTCCTCGTAACTCCCAAACTGCACGTCATGTGCAGCCATATTCTTTATTTATTTTATTCAGGTTTCCTAAAGATGAATTAAGGAGACAAAAGTGGCTTGTTATTGTCCGAAAACAAAGGCAGAAGTAAAGCTTTAGTAACCTTGCGCGATCGAGCGAACAATATTTCTTTTTTTAAGTACCTCAAAATAATTAATGTTTTTTATTTTATTTGCTAACGCTACCACATGCCATGTCATTCATAATCGTAAACATTCGTCAACATTCGGCAGCTAACGCGATTTCGCTCGCACGACAGCGCCGTCTCCTATCTCTATCCTTGTCTATCGGTAACAGTAGGTTGCGACTGTGATGACACTGATCACAGATGTGTGAGTTTCGGTGCATAGTCGTACGCCGAGCCCATGTTTACTGATTGCGATGTTAGAGCGTAACATGCAATGTTTATTACCCAAAATAATTTATCTGAATAATTTGTTATGGTGAAAAGGGATACCTTTTCACCACCAAATCCGATAGGATATCGAGCCTAGAAACAAAAATATGCATAGACCAATAATTATATTATTATTAATATTTGAAAATATTAGGTTTGGTAAGGATAAAGAAAGATAAAAAATAATTCAAAAATAAATACAACTATTGAGATTTGAACCCACACCAAGCCTAATGAAAGGCAGTCTCTAAACCGACAGTCTATTTGTACGGTTGATAATTGTTTCAAATAGCCGACCTTATTTATGTCAAGGTTTTTAGCTGCTCAGCTCCCCGAAAGTATAGCGTGATGATAATCATTGCTAAGGTTATATTAATAAGAAATAGATTGGAATATAACAATTTGGTCCTCTGGACATTTTAATTTCCAACCATTTTTGAATAAAACGACATCTAGTAGGGTCGAAAGTTACTACTATTTACTTTGCATGTGTGTGTAAAGAGTAAATTCATGCGGCTAAATCTTTATTCTGCTGTAATCTTTGTATGGTAGCAGTTAACAAGCATAGTATTATCTAAAAAAATCAAGTTAATGCCCTAGGTGTCGCCTATAATAAAGTTGTCTATTAAAACTTTCTATGTTAGGTGTAAAAATTGAAAATGTTCGAAATTGTGGATGTGTCGCCATCTAGCGACAAAATGGCAGTGAGAGCATTCATCCATTCACCTTAAAGGTGTACCTAATGGTGTAAAAACTCTGTATCTACCATTAGTAAAAACCGGTTAAGTGCGAGTCCTGCGCAAAGGGGACCTGTAGCGCCCCGGTGGATCCAAATGGTTCCACCTAAGTATTTCGTAAAGCCCTCGAGCCCCGGTGGAACCAATTGGTTCCAGCAAACCGCGGCTGATTTAAACTTATTTTTTATGTTTCTTACGGTTTATTTTCGTTTCTGAACGATTGTACAGTTCTCGTCAAATAACTGTGCCCCTCTGAAGTTAGCCATTTGAAAAGTCGCTTGGTACAGTCACGTAGCCGGCAGCAAGCGGGACGCAAGCATGCATCGAACGTAAACGTAAGACTGAGACATAAAATCGCGCCGCCATAATCCCCGCCCCATGTCTCTTGCGCATGCGCAGTTGCAGTTTTGTTCGTAATTTTGACTACTACGCAGCCATTCGTAGCCAACTTCAGAGAGGCACAGTTATTTGACGAAAACTGTACTCTATGGTATTTAATATTTATGAGCTGCCAGAAAAGACGGACCGCACACTTCTGGAACAGCCTGTATAAGTACAAAAACAGCTTTCCAATATTTTTTTTTTCGACTGAAATATAAACGTAAAATAACTCGTGTGAATTTAAATTCACACGAGTTATTTTGTACCTACCTATGGGTTACGTCCTTCATTCGTACGGAACCCTTAAAATAGTTCCCATTCTCATCGCTAGTGTCTTGGGCCTTGCTCTCAGGTCATGCTCCGTCAGTCTTCGTGGTTATTTGTTTGCAGCTCATGACTTCGTGATACTTGTCGTGGTGGTAAAGTCTGCATCAATACTGGATTCCTCCAGTTTGCCTGACAGTGACGTTCCAGATTCTTATTTATTTTACTATTTTATCATTCCAGGTCGCTGGAACGGCGGAGACGGTGTGTCCAGAGAGTTGGTGTTCCGTCGCAGCGTGCAACTGTCAGTGCTAACTGAACGGAGATCCTTCCAGCCTTACGGCATGAATGGTAAGTTTTACAAGTCATCATCATCTGCCTAGCCTTTTCCCAACTTTATTGAGGTCGCCATCATTACAAGTGATAGATAAAAACCTAAATTCATTATGGCGATACTCTGTATTTTTCGTGCAGTAAATTATGTTTTATCTCGAATACCGCAAGGAATATAAATCTCCAGCAATACTCAACTTTTTTTCTTCTTGGGATACATACCATTTTTTTTTCTATTGATAATTTGATTTAATTTTAGTTTTAGTACTGGCTAAATAGTTTTAAGACCCTTGTTATTAGTTTTACTAACTAATAAGGACATTAGTCTGAAATAAATAATTTTAATTTAATTTAATAGCGCCTCTATTATTAATATGATTGGCCGCTAAAATAAATGAAAGAAAAAAACTCTGTATTGAATAGTTTCTAAGAATGGGACTTTTGAATTTTTCACAAATGTAGACTACATTCTAGTAGGCCAAGTTTTACATTTTGCTAGAGGTGAATAGTTTCCGCCCATCTTCAAGGAGTGAATCAGTAAGCCGAGGTCTGTACAGTATAGATAAAAAATCGTAGTTTAGTACTCAATAAAACTACTACTGAGACAGAGTAAATATACTGTGACAGAGTTAATATACTGTGACAGAGTAAATATACTGTGACTAGACATTTCTCGATGCTTTAAAATTAGGTTGGAGATAACATCGTACATTATAATCAGGTGGAGAGTCAGGGGAGCGTGGTCTGAACTTGCTACAACGCGTGGATGGACGACTCATCAACCTCGGAGGGAAGGCGTCTGTGCAAGCGTTCCCCGGGGTGAGTGAAACATTATATTTAACCTTGTATTCATTTATCATTTACCCAAAGTGCCAAAATGTTCCTTACAGCTTTTAACATACAGTGGCATTTACCATTACTGCCATATTGTCCCTTACGTTAGTTGACGCTTCTGGCATCGTTATGACAAATTTAAATAAAAGTTGCGCAACATTTGATAAATTTTGCTTGCATGGGCCTATTTCTCACAGAAAGGAGGCCAGTGTCCTAGTCATGGGAATTATAATGCTGATGAATGTTTTATTTTGGAAGTCAGCAAATGACACCTTCAAGTGTCCTCTTTACTGACTAAAACCCATTCGTGTTCCTTCAAATGCCCTTTGCGTTCTAGGACTGCGGTAACTATTTCAAACAAATTCAGCGATGATGAATGATTATGCCAAATAAATAGACCGAATTTTGCTGAAAAAAAGTAATTTTCAAATACAGGTTACAGACATTTCGCGCCCTTGCAGTGTTTCTACACTGAACGCAGTTTGCTATCGACAGCAGATTTGCTACAGGCTCTCAGTAGCAAAAAACATGTTGCAGCAACAATGTAGCTTTAGCCAATCATTAATACAAGACTGAAGGCAAGGATGGTGAAGATTGTTTCAACGTTACTATTTATATGACATTTGATATTTTTGCAGGATAAGTACATAATGAAGTCCCCGGGCGGCGGCGGCTACGGCCTGCACACGCACGCGGCGACACACGAACAGACACACAAGCAAGCGAGCGCCTTCCTCGAGAGAGGCAGCGTCTTCGAGTACAGGAGTGCGCAGGAGTCCGTGTAACATTACTAAATCATATACAGACTGTACCTACACAATAATTTCACCTATAACAGGAACATTACAGCTATGATAATGTAGATCACTGGTGTGCAATCAGTGTAAAAGTAATATGGTACGGTTCTTATAGCATGTCAAGTTTTATACGAAGTCTTTGAAAAGTTTTATATCACTTATATCTATGTAGCAGTCTCGCTTGATGTGCCAGGTTACTGAAAAACAAAATCACTAGTGAAATAGTACAATACAAACATAAATAAATCGATGCTAGAATTATCAATTAACTTAGGGACATTTTCTGTATTATTGGTAAAATGTCACTTATGTTAATTGGTATAGGGTATATTTTGGAATTCTGGGTACCTAAATGTTCCGTATGTGAACTGATACTTCAGGCATCGAAATTTTAACTACTAAATAATAGTACAAATGTGATGGAATTGCACTATTATGCAGATTAATAGAATCCTCGTGAAGTCAAAAACGCATTTCCGTATTCTAATATAACAACTACTTTATTATTTTTTAGAATGAACCATTTAATTTTAAATACTTACCTATCAGCTATGCATTTACACGGTGCCGATTTTAATCAAATATATTATAGTTTAAGTATAATGAAAATCAAAACAAATCAATGTATAAAATATTTCTACACAATCAAATCAGCATTAAGTACCAGGAGCCCATAGGGCAGTGATGCGTGGCTTTACTTTGCCAAATATTCGCGTCACTTGTTCAATCAATATAATTATCTTAACGGATTAGCCAAGACATGCTAAAATTCCCAAAAAAAAATTAAACCTTATGTAATTGGTAATAAACATTAAATTCGCGATTAATTCGGCGCACACCGGTGTGTTGCCGGTGCTTGAGCGGTTGTGGTTTTCATCAATAGACAAAGTGATTCAAGAGGAAGTTTTCTAAGTAT
Source organism: Melanchra persicariae (assembly GCA_947386135.1). Classification (NCBI taxonomy): domain Eukaryota; kingdom Metazoa; phylum Arthropoda; class Insecta; order Lepidoptera; family Noctuidae; genus Melanchra; species Melanchra persicariae. The sequence goes on along the minus strand of OX376645.1, from coordinate 13,922,349 downwards.
AATTCCTCTCGAGTTTCCTACGGAAACGGGCAACAACAGGATATGCGCGTACCAAGTCGCTGGAAAAAGCTAGTACAAAATATACCTTAAGCTATTCGAAATAAGGTTAATTTTCTATTGCACAAGTGACACGAATATTGGCCAAATACAAAGTGAAGGACTTGCATGAGAATGTTTTCATTGTTTGGGTGCTAGAAAGAGATGCAGCTATAGATGCACAGCGCCATCCCTTTCTCACACTGTACTAGGCCTTTTTAGTTACCTTATGTAAGCTTTAAAAGTCAAATAAGTACAATAATAAAACGAAAATGTATGTATAACCTTTATATTTACAAGTTATCATGTTGTTATTTTTATATACATTGTTTTTTATATATTTTACAAGTTATTATAATCATATTATATTGTTATTACAGAAGAAACGTCTTTTATTTTGGGAATACAAGAGAATAATGGAATATTACAATAATTTAATATGTTTAAATAGGGAAGAGAATTCGATTACAATGAATAAATAATTGATTATTAGGAATATAACTAGGTAACGATTTTTACTAACATAATATAAATAACATCATATCTTTCCAAAGGTACCCAATACTTTTTTATGCACTTATGAAACATATTTATTGAGCCTTTACGCCGCGCCGTACGTCATTTCTGAATACATACTTTCAAGTCTTTATTTTTCGGAATGAATGAACTGATTTTAATTAAACTTCCTACGCAATACGTAGGAAGAAGTACAAATGCGTAATTTAGACATTAACTGATCAATCATGATTTATTAGCTCATTTAATAGGCAAAACAGGATCTTATTAATCCACAAATAGACAGTTTTACGATTATCTGAGATTCATTTTCTTCTCCATTAAGTACTCAAGTTTTTTCAATAAATCTTCAGGGATACTCAACTTTTTCAACACAATCTTCAGAGATACTAAACATTTTTCAATATAGTCTTCAAAGATACCCAATATTTTTCAATAAAATCTTTAGGGTTACTCAACTTTTCAATACAATCTTCAGAGATACTCAACTTTTTCAATACAATCTTCAGTAATACTCAACTTTTTCAATACAATCTTCAGGGATACTCAACTTTTTCAATACAATCTTCAGCGATACTCAACTTTTTCAATACAATCTTCAGGGATACTCAACTTTTTCAATACAATCTTCAGGGATACTCAACTTTTTCAATACAATCTTCAGGGATACTCAACTTTTTCAATACAATCTTCAGGGATAAACATTTTCAATACAATCTTCAGGGATACTCAACTTTTTCAATACAATCTTCAGGGATACTCAACTTTTTCAATACAATCTTCAGGGATACTCAACTTTTTCAATACAATCTTCAGGGATACTCAACTTTTTCAATACAATCTTCAGGGATACTCAACTTTTTCAATACAATCTTAAGGGATACTCAACATTTTCAATACAATCTTCAGGGATACTCAACTTTTTCAATACAATCTTCAGGGATTCTCAACTTTTTCAATACAATCTTCAGGGATTCTCAACTTTTTCAATACAATCTTCAGGAATTCTTAACTTTTTCACTAAACCAATTTCCGTTCTACAATTCCACTTTTTTCAGTCTTTAAATGTTGAACCGATCTCCATTGAAATGGAGATGCTGAGCCAGCTGTCAGGCATGATCTCCGGCCGCTGCTAACGCCTCCCTAGATTAATAGAATATTTGAATTCAGAATTCGAGGTACTAATCAAAGGGAAAAGATAGAACCTTTGTGATTGTGGCAAAGGCCCCGGTCGCCATTATGTTTTTTTTTTTCAAATACGTGGCGCACGATTAACAATATGGGATAAAGGACACTTAAACAAACATCATGTTAGGAATATTTTACAATTTCTGACTAAACCTACCGTTACTGATACTTTCTATCCTAAACCGTAACTGGTTTTCAAAAAAAGCAGTTGTAGATTCTCGGGTCCGATGTTGATGAAAACTATTGAAAACAAAAACTGCATCGTACATTTTTGTAAAAAAAATATTAAATACCTGTTCTCATAAGCCCAGAATCCATGCAGTTCCAGCAGTATAGACACAGCCGTATGTCCATGACCACTGCGGATCAGGTCCTGTAGAGTTATCCTCGAGGGCTCTTCAGGGCGTATCATATCGAATATCTCGTCTTTGACGTCGTCGAAGTTCACTGGCTCGGCGCCGTGGGCTATCATTTGTTCTTGGATTGCCTTGAGAAGAAATTATATAGTTTATTTATTTAACAAGAAGGAACCGTAAAAGTACAAAGGTTGAGGAAGAATCCACCATCTGTAAGACTTTTCAGCATGGGCTAAATTCTGGACAAAACCAAATTTTAGGGTTCCTAATACCGGCCAAATCCTAATTCCGACAGGGTTCCTAATACCAGCCAGAACCTAATTCCGGTAGGGTTCCTAAATCCGGCCAAAACCTAATTCATGTAGGGTTCCTAATAGCGGCCAGACACTAATTCCGACAGGGTTCCTAATACTGGCCAGAACCTAATTCCGGTAGGGTTCCTAAAACCGGTCAGAACCTAATTCCGACACAATCTAAAATCCATCCTAGACCCAAAATATCACCTTGAAGAAGTAGTTGAGCGTGAAGGCGTCGAGGTAGCCCACGCAGTTGATGTCCAGCACCCTGAAGAGATAGGCGAGCGCGGCCGGCTGCTTCCTGTTCTCCAGTGCGAGTACCAGGTCCAGGTACGTCTTGTAGTCCATCTCGCCGTCGTACGTGAGGCACTGCTGGAACACGCGCTGGAGGAAGGCTCGGGTTAGGGTGCCGGAGCCGTAACTGTGGAAGATAAAAATAAATTCATATGCAAGTCCTAGATACTCCAAACGTCCTGAGTGGTCGTCGTGGTTTCAGAACGGAGAACTGAGGCTCAATTTATATTTCCGTGGTATATTGTTAAATAGCTTTTGCCCGCGACTTTGTACGCGCAAATCCCGATTTTCCCGTTCCTGTACAGCCTTTCTTATGAATGTGGCTATCTTAAACAAAACGAATTCTCCAAATTTCACTGGTAGTTAGCCAGAGATTAGCGCGTTTATAAAAAACTCTTCAGCGTTAATATAGTATACAGTGTATACCGTACAAACTAGAACAGTCTTGAGGATTCTTGTAACTATTGACGGTGCTGTCTGTGGAATCCGCTGGAATTGGCAAGAAAGGGGAGAAGATAAATAAAAAATCTATACTAAACAACTGATCGTCTCCTACAGCTTCAAAGAGCAGTCGCGAGAACCGTCGAGCCAGATTAATATAGTATTTAGAGGGAATCTAGAGCATTCAGATTGACGGTTCTGTTACATTCCATTTCAAACAAGAATCACCATTCGGTCATTGCTCAGGATTCATTATTGCATTTAAATGTTAAATGTGCAATAACGGCCATTTACACCACATACATTTATTGACTTTCTTAATATCAAACACACAAATAAAGATATAAAAATCTGTCTTGAATCGACTCCTATCGTGATCCTTTACGTTCTCTAGTAATGAAAAACGGTTCATAATTTATTGTTCGGGTATCTACAAAGAGATATTAGGGAAAGGTCAATTTACTTTATTGCAAGTTTATCTGGTTCCTACCATTGTTGTTACTACTCTACTATCAAGCTTGGATTTCCTAGAAACTTAGCAATACCTAGGATGCGATCGAGTTGAAATAGTTCAAAATAGTTGATGTGATGTCTTACCCAGCAAGTTCATTTATACTCAGCATGCCGTTATGATCTCTGTCCAGGTTTAGGTACTGTCCGTAAACTCGTAGAGCCGATGCAGCACTGAACCAGTTCTGTTCTTGAAGCTCCATGGGTAGGTCTTCTTCTCGCAGCTAGTAAGAGAGAAGTGAAAGATCTGTTTACTTCTTTGCAAGAATGTACGTACAACATTATAGTAGAAGCATCATTCTGAGGGCCAATTCTACTAATTTTCAAGCAACATTCGCATGTCAATTGCAATCTGTCTGTTTCTCTTCAAGTCGGTGGTGACTACTGGAAAATGTTTGTAAGTTACCACGTTTATTGTGGCATCAGCGGCATTTGCTGATTACTTGATGAATGCCGCTGATTAGTAGTAGTTCAAAAATTGTAAATTTAAGTAAATTCAAGTGTGTAGTGATTTAGAACTTTGGCGTTGCGGCCGTTTTGAGACCCAGCCCAGAAGAACTTTTGGCTTCAATCTACGTAATTAATCTCAAAGTTGGTTATAAACTTGCAGCCTGGTTAGACTCATAGGTCAAGTAAGTGAATTTGCGTATTTTCCTACTGACGATAATCAGAGATCATGCTTTAGTGGCTAGTTAGAGAATGATGGTTGACAGTCCGTTGATTTAAGTTTAGTTAGCTAGAGCCCAGAAAATTAAGCACAAAACACGTCAATCAAACATACACTTTACTCTTTCTCACCTCTAACAAATCATCTAGGAAAGAGCAGGACAGCACGTCTCTTATCCTGACCCTCCCGACCCTGAGCGGGTCTAGAAAGAACAGGAACTTCCTCGCGGCCGTGCACACGTAGAACGAACTGAACGATGAGTCGAGACCGTCCAGTGCTGCAAGAGATGGCACTAGTTCTGCTATGTAGCTCTCTAGGTCCTGAAAGAAAGTGGTAGTAGGATATTTGATTATTATGAAAAAGGTACGAACACAATTAAGTATTTATAAGATGTTACTAAAATAATGCGATTTGTGAAAAAAAATCTTTTGATAAATGGAGATAGGTACACGTTTTTAGGATTATTCTTCGATCCTTCACGCAAAACGTCGTTCCTGCTGAATGGCGCGAAGTTAGTACGGACGTTACTTGTGTGTGACGTCATACATTTGGTTCTCAGAACGCTTATAAATAAATCTTCGTCATTTTTCCCTTTTTCATTATATTTCTTTTTCTCTACATTTAGGAAATTCAATAAATACATAATTAATTGAATATAATCAAATCAAATAATTCTTTATTTTATTGTGTCTCACAAGTCCACGAGAAACTCCAAAAAACGAAATTGAAACAAATCTTAGATTTTCATTCTGTAAGAAACGGCTCACCAGACCTGGCGAAGGCAACGGCAATCCCCTGGATGTGAGACGCACAGGACCGCGAGATGTGGCGACACTTGGTCCCGGAGGTCCAGCAGTAGACGTCTTTCGGCTGAAATGATGATGATGAAGTAACTCACATGTTCAGTAAGGTATCCCTGGCCCGTGACGTCATAGAGGGACAGCCCGATCCTGGTCTGCTGCAGCCAGACGCGTCGCATGACATAGTTGAACAGGGAGACTGCGCGGACGCGACCCACACCACCTTCAGCTGCTTGCAGGCGACCGAATACCTCGGCTGTGAAGTATGGCCTGTAATTTTGAAGATAATGGATGACACATCAATGGGGCAAACTAAACTAATAAATATAAGAAACGGTAAATAAAATAGGCTTCACTAAATTAATACTTATTTCGAAGAATACGATTTGTGAAAAATCTGAAATTAATGAAAAAATTCAGAACATAGTTTATAGTTATTCTTCTACCTTTGTCACACTTGTCATCACCCGCAATTAGTGCTATCTCTGTTTATCATACACTAGCTTTTGCCCGCGACTTCCTATGCGCATATCCCGTTTTTACCCATTCCTGTCTAGCCTTCCTCTTGAATATGGCTATCATATACAAAATGAATTTTCCAAATCCAAACTGGTAGTCCCAGAGATTAGCGTGTTCAAACAAATAAAATGGCTATCATATACAAAATGAATTTTCCAAATCCGACTGGTAGTCCCAGAGATTAGCGGGTTCAAACAAATAAACAAACTCTTCAGCTTGATTATATTAGTATAGATAGTATTGATTTTAAAAGGCTCACAACTCATTCAATTCATTTTTATGTATTTTGTCATTGTTTTGAGGATTGTAATAAATCTATTGGTAACCTATGATTGCCATCGTCTTGACACAGACACACTATGTTACAGTTACTGGCACGTAAATTGGCAAAGATTTTCGTAATGGGGAAGTTCGCGCACTCACAATTTCATACATTTTTACATGCGCGAACTTCCAAATATTTGCCTTACTAACGTGCCGGTAACTGTACCAAGTACCTTTCAGGTTCCCTTAAGGCTCTGCTATGCTGTGTTAATAGACCTTACTCCAAACAATAGCATAAAGAAAACCTGTTCTATCAGCTATTTTTAACAAAAAACTTACTTATACTTCAGCCCCGCTTCATCCCTAATCTTCTTAAACTGAAAGTAGTCAATTATCAGCTCATCATTATTTGCTGCATTATAACTTCCATTGGTCTTCTCCAACAAACTCCAGAGATGCTTCAACTCACTGTTATCAAGCAACTCTTTACTCTTCTTCTGCAAGAACTGAGCCCGGGTTTCTTCTCGTAACTTCTGAGCAAGCATATCGTCCGGTCGCGGCAATTTGAAGTAGAACTTTGGTATGTTCTTGTATGAGTCTTCATTGCCAGCGAGTCTGGGTTTGTATAGTTGCCGGAAAGTGTCTACTTCTAGTTTTATGCTTTCTTCTTTTGTTATGCTTGTGCCTGTTTCTGTGGGCCAAATATCATAATTGGATCAAATAAGATGTTTTCCATTCTAATGATACTGTAAATGGTTAAGTCTGTTGTTGTATGTTAAGATGTTAGTCTTATGCCTGTTTTCTGAGGAATTTATCAGTTGTTTATCTGTCCGTTAACACAATTTGTCATATCACCATTGGTTGGTTAGTGGTAAACGGACAGCGAAAAAAATACAAACATCCGAATTGAGAACATCCTCCTTTTTTAGAAGTCACTTAATAACAAATACAAATACCTCAGAAATCGGGCATTAATAAATATTTATTTTATTAAGTAGTATAAACTATATGCCTACACTTAAATTAAAAAAAATAAAAAATGAAAACTCCCAACTAAAATATGGCGTTATTTAATTAAACCTTCACTGCTAAATATAATTGGAAGAATTAAGACAATTAAAATTCCCTAGGTACTTTATAACCAGGAGTATGTTTCCTTGGGATAATTTTCGTCTTTTCCAGGACATAGACATTGATGACAATTATGTGACATATGTGTAATAAAATTTTAAGTTATTGAAACAGACATTGCCATGCCTTCTTAGAGACTAGACATAGCGCCGTCTTGTATTTCAGATAGCTTGTTGAATGAAAAAGCCTGGACACATCATAAACTTTAGACGTATTACAGACTAAACAATGTAATTGCTGACAATGTAATTAACATTGTCAGCATGAAAATGTTGTTAAAAAAAACTCACCATCTAATTTCTTGATATATTTTCTGAGTCGATCTTTTAACATGTTATTCACTTTAATTTGATTATCGTCGACGGGTATTTGCTCTGTGGTCGTATTGTTATTAGCGGTGTCTTCATTTTTAGTATCATTTTCATTATCAGACATGGTTTTATGTAATAACTATGCGACACTCTAAAAAACTAAAATTCTGTTTACTTCGATCGAAACACGAAAGTTGGCTGTTGTCACAGCGATTTATTGACATTTCATAAAAAACAATTTACGCATAAATACGTAATTGGCAATGACCAAAGAATAGGGTAATTGGTTCCAAATGTGTCAAAGAAAGTACTTTTGAATAAAATCATCGATATTTATTTTAACTTTATTGTGAAATGTTTAACAAGAAATTATGCGCATTTCAGTATATTTAATTGAATAAAAATAATTGTCCTAGTGTTCATTTTTTTAAAACATCGCATCCGTGTAAAGGATCGTAAGAATGTTGCGGCTTTTTGACACTAGATGACACTGTATAGTACTTATGCACTATTTGCCGCTAGAGACGCTGCTGTTTTTAACTAAACTCGTTGATGTCTTCCATACGAACTAAAATCATGAATGGTTCCCCAACGATGATTATTGCAATTTCTACTTGAATACTACTTAAATACGAGCTTTACGATTACTAACCATAAACCTAAGCTTAATAGGTAATTTTCCTAATTTGTACCTAGTTGCTTTCAAATTCTCACACAAATATAACAGTTATTAGGTAATAAAGTGATTATTTTATTACATATAATGGTACGGTTTGCATGGAAATCTTTATTGTCACAGCGGCCACAGATTGTGGTTTATTTTCCAATTTGCAATCTAATATTACACCGTGATGCACTTACAAGTGAAACCCATATATTGATGGCGACGGAGATCTAGAGCGAATGGAAGTGCCTTTTTTGATTTTCATCACATCAGTTTGTGGAGGTCCTAATCAGTTCTTATTATAACGAGTAAAAGGTTGCAGGTTAAGAAAAGAAAGCTAGACGATGACCTCCTATCCTTTTACGTTGGGGACTTGTATGACGAAACTCTTATCGGAGGACAAACTGCCCGACTCAAAACCCCAGTACAGATTGTCCTGGCGATGGCGCCTAAAAATTAGGTAAGCCGACTCACATATAGCGTGAAAGATTTAGGAAGAAGAAGAGAAGGTTTTAGGTTAAACTGAAGTGATGCGCTTTAGGAGGAAATCGAACCTAGTAAGGAAAAAAATAATTGGTCGATTTGAGAACCTCCTCCATTTTATTCTCAAATCGACGATGTTAAAAATAGCCCGATTTTGCAGTAACAATAGTGACTGTACAGCTATGTTTCATTCAGCGAAGCGTTTCTTAATTGTTTTTAATAATTACACCATGGCGCGAGCTATCTCGTTTATCCAGATCCGATATAATAGAAGAATCTTATAATCTCTACTAAACGCATTATTAACGAAGCCTCTTCCAAAGTGCTGCAGATCTATGTACTAGTGCATGAAGGCGTTAGCAGAAGCCAGTGGTTTAATAACAAACACTTTCGTTGGCTCCATGCACCGGGTTTCACTTTGTAGTTCGTACGTAGCGTTACTTTATTATGTTACGACTTTAGCACGAGTTCCGAGGTTTATTACTATTTTGTTGTTGTTCAAGGTTGGGGGCACGTGAAAGAGGTGTATTTATCTGTGGTACCTTTTTTTTAATGATGGGAAATCATCAAATGACTCCTTCCGCTCTGGGCGGTGTGGGAGGGAGTGTCAGACTCTTGCTGACTAAAACTCATCTGTGTTTCTCCAAATGCCCTCTGCGTTCCAGGGCTCGGTGAATATTTAAAAAAAAATCCGCAACCCTGGCAGGCTCTGGCTTTAGCGGGCCCCAACTACTATGCTGACATCCCTTTGAGGTCCGCGTGGAACACAACGCGCTGTGGACCCGGGCCTGGTTCTGATCGAACGGCGAACCACCCAACGCTCGTAGTCCGCAGGCCCGCGCCTACGGTGTACGGGAACACGGACATTTTTAGCGAGCCTATTACCATCAACAAGAGACAACTCCAGAATTCGATTCCGCAATCATCGCGATTTTGCAGAATTTTAGAACTTCAAAAAACTATTAATTATTAATTTTCGTACATGTAAAACAAATTCATGAATAGTGTAAAATACTAAGAATGGTCACGGCCCGTACAAAATTAACCCAACTCCATCAGAAAACACACATATCCTAGTTTCTTTGTCGCCTGAATTATAAGAGAAATACGTTTTTTTATTCGATTTCATTGGCGAACACATAAATATATGGTTTTGTGTGTTCGTTCAAGCGAAGTATAGAATAGCTATGTTTCATACACCCTCGCTAGCAAAATCATCGTGTTTGGGCTCATTTGAATCCTTCTGATTAGCACTATTCATTGCTGTTAGTAACAAGGATGATGACGTCGACCAGATAGGTGGACCAAACACGATGGATATAGTACCTAGTAATCACCTAAGAGAGCCACTACTCACCTTTATGGTTTCCAACATCAGACCCTTGTTACCAACTGCAGTGTATATAAGTAAATTCTTGCTCTACTTTTAATTACAAAAAAAAAACTAAGACAGGGGCCTAACCACCAACTCTTAAAGCAGTATTAACTTCAATATTACTTCCAGTGAGGAAGAGACGGAGCTATACAGGACGTATAGCTCCGTCTCTTTCCAACTTGAATTAATACTGCTTAAAGAGTTGGTGGTATAGGCCCTGGTCTCAATTCTGTCGGACTCTGGGTTAAAAATGACCATGCTTCTTTACGATTATCATACATAACACATCATCATTATCATGCATGAAAGGACCTTGCAACAGTTGCAACGCATAAAAAGTTTGATTTATGGTTTGAAGAGAAGATAAGACTAATTAAATGAGGTTATCGTACCTAGGTCTTATTCTAATTAAAAAACCAGAAAACCAATGTTAACAGTGAGTCTATGAAAGTCTAAATACACGATGACTTTGAGCGCAAGCAAGCATGAAAGCCCCTCTCGTAGAACCGCAAAATAGTAGTCTACGACAAGAACATAAACTAACAAAACATAGACAAATAAAGGATCTCCACCTTTTTTTTTTAATTTATTTATGAATAGGCTAGCTCTTGACCTCAATCACGCCTGATAGATGAGGTCCATGATGAGAGCGAGCGTGCCCAGAAGATGCCCTGAGGCAGTGGTACTCCCACGCGTCGACGAAACACAGCAGGCTGCTTGACGCCGAACTCCGGTGGGAGGGTGGTCGCGAACCAGGTGGGTGTTAACCCTACCACCGCAAGGGATGGATTGGCCAGTCTTAAAAGGTGTTAGGTGAGATGGTGTCTAAAAAAACAAATTGCGCTACAGGAGGAGGCTCCTTCATGCATCCCGACAACCACCTTTTATTAAGGAGCACTATTATAATTAATTACTAGTTGACCCGCGCTACTCGGTCTGCGTCACATTTTTCATGAATTCTCCGGTTCTATTGGTCGTAGCATGATTTTATATAGTTTAAAGCCTTCCTCAATAAATGGGCTATCCAACACTTAAATACTATTTCAATTCGAAGCAGTAGTTCCTGAGATTAGCCCGTTCAACCGAACAAACAAACTCTTCAGCTTTATAATATTACTAGCTTTTGTCCTTTAGCTTTTTTTCGTTCCCTTAGGAATTTCCCGTTCCCGTACAGCCTATAGCCTTAAATTCCTCATGAATGTGGCTATCATATACAAAAAGAATTTTCCAAATCCGACTAGTTCCAGAGATTAGCGCGTTCAAATAAATAAAGTCTTCAGCTTTATTTTTTTTTAAATTTATTTACTCAGTTTTTTTTTTCTTTTTTTAGCTTTTTTGCTTTATAGTATAGATTAACACTACTGGGATTCCACTTACGGCCGCTTTCTATAACATATCTCAATCCCAATCTTGATCCCGATCCTTGTCTGTAACCAATCAACGGCCGAGTTTGAGTCCTTCACCACACAATCCTCACCTTTGATTGGTTACAGACAAGGATCGGGATCAAGATTGGGATTGAGATATGTTATAGAAAGCGGCCGTAAACCAGCTCACAACTTACAACTCGTAACGACTGTCGAATGACAGCGGATATGTAGGTACTTGCCAAAACACGGAGGATCCTTTCGAAAATTAAGTTCCTAACACCCATATAAACTTTCACTGTAAACTTACATTAACCCATCAATGTGGGGTGGAGACCCCGGAAAACTTACCAATCAACCAGACAATAAAATAAATAAAAATCCGGCTAAGCGCGAGCCGGACTGCATACGAATGGTTCCGTATAATCATCATTAGCGATAGGCAGATTCTGTCTAGACTTTTTCCTAACTATATTGGGGTCGGCTTCCAGTCAAAACGGATTCAGCTGAAGCGATGGCGGGTTCCATATCAAAATCGAAAAAAAACACACTTTTCTTATTATAGCAACGATAGAAAAGACACTAGTTCAAATTTTAATTGTATTCAGTAACTTGTCAACTCTGTTGGTGTAAGAATGAAGGAAATTGAATTAACTTCTATAGTGTACTTATTTTAACTAAGCTGATTTAAAAATAAAAAGGCATCTTTTATTTTTAAATTTAATAACTTGTCTTAAAACACGATGTACACTACTAAAAATTGTCTTCGAACTGTCAAGTTACTGAATACAATTAAAAGTCGAACTAACAAGCTAAAAATCCAACGGGTCACCTATTAAGGTTAATTTGATATAGCCCACTGACAGACAGATGTACAGCGGACGCTTAGTTAGGGTCCCGTTCGTAACCCTTCGGGTACAGAACCCTAACGACCAACTTTTCAACACACAACAACAACTTTTCACCTGACATAATGAGTGTACTGAACGAGTTTATGTGAACTGATGACATAACTTCTACTTATCATACTGTTCTGGTTTTTCATGAATATTCTTCATAATTCACGTTAAATAACTAGTTACATGTAGCGTATAGCAGAGTATATAACGGTTACGTAACGTTGCAGCGTTTTTTAGTTATAATTATCGTGTGGTATTCATGTGAGTAGAGAGTCTGTGTGGTTTGGGGTTTGAAGGATTTTTCTTTATTAACTTATTTTTACTCACCACAATATTTCTCTTTTGAATCTCACTTTTACAAGATAAAACTCACGAATTTGCCTTAAAATGAAATTAAGAAAGTCTTATAAACACATAAAGGTATTTATAAGACTTTATTCTCATGCACGCTTAAATTGCGTAATATATAGATATTTTAAGAGCGTGTACGCCGTATGTCATTTCATACAAACTTTCAAGTCCTTATTTTTCAAAATGAATTAACCGATTTTAACGAAACTTGGTATGCATACGCTAGACATCCAGGTCTAAATAGTTATCAGAAAACATTTTTGAAAAAGAGTTCAGGGGGAAGAATACAGTGATTTTTCACTTTCTATAGAAAACTTAAAATCGCTCTCTCCCTCCCTCTGAAATCTTTTTCAAAAATGTTTTCTGATAACTATTTAGACCTAGATATCTAGCGTTTGCATACCAAGTTTTGTTAAAATCGGTTCATTCATTTTGAAGAATGAGGATTTGAAAGTTTGTATGAAAAGCCGTACCGCGTAAACGCTCTTAAGAGGGGGGGAGAGGGAAACTCCCTTTTTTTTCGTTGGGAAATTAATTCCCTTGCCTGATTATGTCTGTCACGTAAAAATAAAATATTTAAAAAAGAAGTGTTGGGGGGAAATTATATCCTTGCTGAATATAATTTATCCTTGGGTCGAATTATCGAAAAATATTGGATTAGTAATTTTTATTGATTTGATAAAGATAAAACGCATCAAAGATAAGGAGTGGGGGCTTGTCACGTCACTTCTATGTTTAAATTGTACCATGCCGTGACAGCAGACGAGTTGACAGGAGTTTTCAACACACTGTTTCATCTTCGTTTTTTATTTACTTGAAAAAAGAAAAAAAAACAGAGACACAAACGAAACAAAAGAAAAAAAAATCTAATTAGACCAAAAATCTAATTAGTCCGTCAGATAGATATTATCTATCTGACGGACTAATTAGATTTTTTGGTCTAATTAGATTTTTAGTCATCTGATCTACCCTATTCCAGATCCATAGCTACATATTTTTAAAATTCGTCTACTCCACAACATAAAATACGCAATGAATACGGTTGCAATATGTCAAAATGAAAGCATACAGCTGATAACACTCATTTTTGTATTTCGCAATAAAGGCTGCTAGACTTGGACCATGTAGGGAGCGAAGTGACTATATAATATGCTTTGCCCGCACTCTGAAATGGAATCATACATGGTGTAAGGGACAGCCCTCCGCAGGCTGAGCTTAGTGCAACCTATTAAGCTCCTTATTTTGAATCATATTCCACCGGAATTTTTCTCAGGAAAATTTTAATTTTTTTTTACCGTTTTTTCACTTACTTTTCCTTTCTTTCAATGTAAAATTACATTTTTTGTACGCAGCACTCCATTTTTTATAAATAATACAGCTAAAATAAAAAACCAGCAATGGATGTTGAAATACTCGCAACGATCGACGCATGAAATCAGCTGTTCGGAAGGGCCCCGTAGCGGGGACGGCGGCTGAAAGCTAGCTGCGCTTGCCGATCGCTATACGATTGCCACGGTCACGATACATTGCCTATGAGGTTTTAAAACAAATCAGTTTTATTGGATTCCCATAACGTTCCTGAAACAATTTCATGTACCAGTCTTCTTAGAATGGTATACTGAACTCACCCCATCAGTCTGCGGAGGGCTGTCCCTTACACCCTGTATATAAGGTAGACTACCGCGACTTTATACCCTGTACTGTAACTTTCTGGCCACTGTTTTGTAGCGATAGTGCTTGTGCTGATTTTTATCAGATCTGTGTTGTTGGTGTGTGTGTGTGTGTGTGTGTGGACTCGTCCAATATAAGTCATTCGTTATGTATATTTATTTTATGCCAGTTTTGTACCAGTATGTCCGATTTTATAACGATCCCAATCTCATTTGTGAGAAGTTAATGACCGCTAACGAAAATGCAATAAATTGAAGATGTTAGTAGATAATAATATTATTAGTTAAGTATGAATTTATATTAGAATTATGTAAATATGACTTGCGCAGCACAACGATTAGTTTTTTTGTATTGACTTGAATAAAAATAGTTTTGATTAGCATGTTTTCATTCTGCTAAAAAATTTCTATTTTATCAATAAATTGCAGTTTGAAACTTTTTGATAGGTAGTTTATGAATTATGAGCTAGCGAACTATTTATTTAAATGATCGAATAAAAAAGTGAATCGCATATTGAACTCTCCATATCGCTGAAGATAAACATGCCAGAAGAGATATAATCAGATAACGTTGAGGAAAAATAAAATATTTAAGTTACGAGTGAATTGGTTAATCTTAGTGAATCTTGAACCATCTTTATACTGAATCATCAGACCATTTCCCATCAGACGAAAAGTATTGAACAGCATAGTAATTTTTTTCAATATTTTTCACGTTTTTTAGTCTTGTATTGGGGCACTGGGTAGTTGGGTACGCCTACATGCCACTGTGGCGTACAATTAATAATTATTTAGTTTTTTTCTGGTAGATGTGAGTATTAACACTAGTTTCTAAGTTGTGTGTTGTACTAACCAAATGGACTTAGTCTGAAATAAAAGAATTTATTATTATTATTATAACAAAACTCGGGATGTCACTTGTCCTCGAATTTGAGGTTCGATTATGAAATAATTTAGTCAACGTAAAGGGTATGTCTGGGTACAAACTTACGACACAAAAGTGGTAAATCACAGCCATTTTCACAGGACCACCCGCCGCCATTGCTCTCCGAAAACATACATAATAGGTACATAACACTAAGCCAGTAGTACCCGAAAGGGTGGACTAATATTCGTAGTACACTACACTAATATTTCGCCACTAGGTTTCAATTATTATGAAGGTTTTACAAAACAAATGAAAATCAATCTGCAATCTGTGTACCCTTTTTCCATTTATGTTTGGGTTTTTTAAACGATGAGAAATCATTAAATGACTACTTCCGCTCTGGGCGGAGCTGAAGGGAGTGTCAGACTCTTACTGACTATAACCCATCCGTGTTCCTCCTTATGCCCTTTGCGTTCCAGGGCTGTGGTCACTCTCTCGAACAAATTCCGCAACCCTGGCAGGAGTACACTGCATTCATATTTCGCCACGGTTTCAATTATTATGAATGTTTAACAAAACGAATCAAAGTCAATCTGCAATCTGTGTAGCCTTTTTCCATCTATATTTGGGTAGTCTAGCCAGATACAGCTTACCATCAACTTGTATGGACTGCGGCCCTACCATAACGTGTTAAAACGTCAGTCGTTTTTTATTTTATTTTTTATTTATGAATGGGCTAGCTCCTGAACTCGATCACACCTGATGGAAAGCGATAGATGAGGTCTATGATGAAGCGAGCGTGCCCAGGAGATGCCTTGAGGCACTGGTACTCCTACGCGTCGAGCGAGAGAAAGGGATGGAGCAATATAGGGTGGATAGCTCCATCCATCTTTCTCGCTCAAACGACTGACGCTTTAACAAGTCATGGTACGGCCCCTGAAGACCATAATCCAGCAACTGGGTGATACGATACCACTGGGCGAGATCGTTGTCAGATTTTCTGGTTTCTGGCTACCCGTAAAGGCTGTAATAGATGTACAAATAACAGCAGAGACCAATAGCTTAACGTGATTTTCGAAGCGCGGAGGACTCTTGTAATGTCATGGCTGATCAGTGATCACCCATCAACAAACCGAACTCAGCATGTATTGATTAACTTCGAAGATCGACACGTGCGAATGTTATAATTTAGCCTCGAGCTATTAAGGCTGCGTTTCCACCAGAGATGTGCGAGTATGCGTAGCAAAGGATGTGTTTGTTAAGAACCAATAGAATCGCGTCATTTACCTAGCCTCGCTCAGCGTAAAGATTCTTGTGGTTCTTAATAAACACATCCCTCGCTGCGCATACTCGCACATCTTTGGTGGAAACGTAGCCTTAAGGTTGCACTAGTTGATATTTTGTCCATACAAATTTCGGGGGGTATTACTCTCCACTGTTGGACATTGTACATTCAAAGTTAAACATGATATCGTTTTATTTCATTATTAATTTTGTGTTTATAATTGATTTATGCAGTGGTTTTTTCATAAAACTCAACTTTCCAAAAGATTTTTCGTGCATCGTCTAACGTTTTTTCCATCCGGAACGGTGTTAGTGTGCGTGGGAAGTAGACATTGTGCGTGTAGACTAGCGTCTAACTACTCATCACTGATACTGTCTTTGTCGGGCACGATGCCCGGTGAGACAGCGTCTTTTTTGGCCACGCCTACCAGTGAGTTCAAGCCCGCGATTAGTCCAACCTTAATAGCTCGATGCACTAAATGTCCTAAGTAAACCACTGAAAACAATGGAGCACCTACTTGTACGTTACAGAACCACGTTCAACCCGTGACGGGCAGACGGCTTCTATCATTGAATAATAAGTAAATAGAAAGCCACAGTAATATGTTTTTGTAAACAATAAACTTAACAATATTTTTGGCTTTATCATCGCACATAATTAGAAAGGGACAGACAGATGGGCACCTCTCCGCTACAGTTAGAATTTGTTGTAGACACAATAGGGCCAACTCTACTATTTTTTATATCGTTGTTTGAAAATTAGTTGAATTGGCTCTCTGATAAATGTGCAATAACGGTCATTGACCCGCATACATTTATTGGCTTTCTTGATATCAAAAACAGTACTTAATTAAAGACATAAAGCTACCCTGAATCAACTTCTATCGTGATCCTGTAACGTGTTTTCAGAAGCCAAGTAGCCAAAGTCTTGTTTCCTGATAGCTACAACCTGGGAGTCTTTTAGTCAAGAGGGAATAGGTTACTTCTAGGCAAGCGTGCTCCCGTGTCTACTATATCATCGCTTACCATCAGGTGAAATTAGTGGTCAAACGCGTGCCTATCAATAGTAACAAAAACAAAATAATTTGACACCAGACTTACCCCCTTGGGACATCGTATCGTGTTACCCAGTTACTGGGGGTTGTGGTGGACGCTCCGTGTAAAATACTGGTACTCAGCTGTATCCGGTTACGACTGAAAGCCAACCCCGACATAAGTAGTTGGGAAAATGGTATACATATTGATTGACAACTTAAAATCACGCCTGTTTTCCCAAAATGCTCATTAATTTTTCGAAACGTTTTCCCAAAATGTTTGTGACCCTTTACATTATGTAGAATTTTGCCAGTTGTGTTTTAAAATCGCAAGTGAGCCTTTTTTTGGTTTTAAATATAAGAAATCATCAAATGACTTATATTAAGAGTTTGACACTTGTGACTTTTAAATTTTAAAAGTCACAAGTGTCAAACTCTTATGCTATCAAATTTTACTATCATTTATGTGAAAAAATAAATAAATTTGATAGCAAAATTAGCCAAACTAGACTAGACTAGACTGAAACTTGTTTTTGAAGTTATTCTTCTATCCTTGTCATGCAAAATATGGTTTTTACTGGAAATTCACAATGGCGATGCTATTGAGTGACGTCACACGCAATTAGTACTGCTTCTGTTTAACAGAGATTTTAAAACACTCAGTTTTTTTTTTAAATTCCTGCGCCTGACCTTTTTTCTAGGTAATGAGAAATTACATTAAAAAAAAACAGCCAAATACTTGCTTTTGCTTTCAAAATTCATGTGAGTACGGTTTTTTTTTGTTTTCTAGTCTAGGAGTGTTTTTGCATTAGGCGTTTGTTGTTCGCACGTAGACTCTAGGTCCGTTACCGTCGCATAGGGGCCGTGTATAAAAGATATAAAAAATACATTAGAGGAGTTATTACAATTTGGTCCACCAGTCCCAACGTAGAACAAAGTGGAATGTTCACAATGATGCATCCACTTTATCCCACTAATTGATTTTAGAGGAGCAAATTACACTCGAATAGACTTTTCATATAAACATTGCACTTTTGTCTTTTATTCTCGGATTTTTAAAGTCCAATTGATTTTTCCAATTGAATTTTACAAAAATTGTGCTAATGTTAAAGATCTAAATAGAAAAATCTTTTTTATTTTTTGTATTGAGGAATGGGCTTGCTCTTGACATCGATCACGCCTGATGGAAAGCGATAGATAAGGTCTATGATGGTCTTATACTAGTAGGTAATATACAAGCACATTGGTCACTACTGGACCAGCCTACTATTCCTGTTTCAAACTGGAGAACTTTATATAATAACTTCAGTGTTAATTGACTATTAAACTAGATTATAAATCCCAAGCAATAAGCCATTATGTCCAACCAATGCTAAACCCCGTCTAATACACCAAGGACAAGAACTGTTAGCCGTCCTAAAAGCATCAAGAAACTACCGCGGGATACACTTTTACTATCTAAACATTCACAGAAATACCAGAATAATAAACTTAAGTTTTTATTAGAGGATATAAAGTAACGCTTACGCTCTCACGAAAACCAAAACAGTAAAATACAAACTGTAACTCACTCATCATGCCAAATATTACATAATTTTATTTATCCGATACCAATTTATTCATATGACAAAAGGCTAGGCAACTAAACGCAACGTAAACCGGACCATCCGCTCGGCGCGGGCGCAAACCCACCCGACGAGTTTCCGCTCTCAACTCGCCAGTTATGCGTGCGACGTCGCGGGGTGAGGACGTATCGTCCCCTTAAACATTGCAAAATATCGCCGTGCGTTCGGAAACAGTGTTACACAATTGTGCCTTACGTTTTTTTGGCGTGAATAAAAAGTTTTAATTGATAAAGCGCAGTGCTTCTTGTTAATACCTGGATAAATGCGCGACCCTCGAAACGCTGATTTTGTAAAGGTAAGCGATTGTTACTCGACCGAGTTGAAAAGGGCTCTATGACTATAAGCTATTTTAGCGGTTCAAGTTCTTTTCGAAAGGGTTAGTCGGGTTTTGCAAGGCGGATCGCATTCTAAGACTAGGGACCATTTGTCAACAATTATTGAGCAATGTGAATTTGAATTTTGATAGAATTGTGACCCTAGTTTTGTAATTCAATTATGTTTCGTATATTCAATCTCTCCGGCCTTGGTGAGGAATGTTGGCTACTTATTTGAAGAAAATGTGAATGTAGTCTTTAAGTAGAGTATTGGCTACTGCAGTTAGTGGCTTTTATTTTTTCACCTTAACTGTGACATTCAGAGGCAGCTTTCATCGTGTCTTGTGCAAGAATTCGCTCATACTTGCGATTTTATTAGTGCTTGGACGTGAATTACTGCAGCAAGATTACTCACACGTTTGCAACTCTGCGATTAAGCGTAACGATTAAGTGAATTGCGATGTTAAGATTGTTAAGTCACTCATT
The DNA here is from genome assembly GCA_947386135.1 of Melanchra persicariae. Classification (NCBI taxonomy): domain Eukaryota; kingdom Metazoa; phylum Arthropoda; class Insecta; order Lepidoptera; family Noctuidae; genus Melanchra; species Melanchra persicariae. The sequence goes on along the minus strand of OX376645.1, from coordinate 13,902,600 downwards.
ATGTAAAGAGGTTTATTGTGTTTTAGTTTTAAACCAGTACCTTCCATCAGAATGTTGGCAGGACACTGTATTTTAAACAGTAAACGGTTTTGAAGATATTGCTGTAGATTTACGTAATTCTTCAATTCCATCTTTTTGGGTCAATGTTATTGTATTTTTTTTATGTGAACAATTATATTTAAAGACAATGTGGTAGTTTAATAGTGTTACTTGAAAGTTAAGTTTACTATTAGAGTTATTAAGTCATTAAAAAACTATTAATCTGCCTACTATTCATGGAGATTTTTACCCACACATAGCAGTTAGTGATCGTACTGCCGGATTTGATGTTAAAAAAACTTTTTCACAAGGATGATTTTTCCACATATTTTTTCCAGTTATTTGGACTTAAAAATCAAACTGTTGAACCGATTTTGATAAAATTTCAATGAGACCAATCGAGATATATATCCTTTCACATTAAACAAGAATTTTTCAAATCGGTTTATAAATGACGGAGATATGAGGTAATAAACACAAAAAAAGAAAAAAAAAATACAATCGAATTGAGAACCTCCTCCTTTTTTTGAAGTCTGTTAAAAACTATGAGCGTTAGCTACTTTCAATCCATCGACTACCAGGGGGGCAGGACGGACAGAAGTAGGTAGTATTAACGTTGATAAATCTGCTTGATGAACATCTAGATAATCTCATCTCATCATCTTGATGTTCATCGTGAGAGATGCGAGAGGTTCAGTTGAGTGTTTAATGGAACTAGATGTTCATCTAGTTCCATTAAACACTCAACTGAACCTCTCACTCGGCGCATCCTGGACAGTCTCACCTAACACCTTTCAAGATTGAACAATCTTTCCCTTGCGGTGGTAAGGCTAATGCCCGCCTGGTTCGCGACCACTCTCCTACTGGAGTCCCGCGTCAAGCAAGGTGCTGTGTTTCGTCGTCGCGTGGGAGTACCAGTGCCTCAAGGCATCTTCTGGGCACGCACACTCCATCATAGACCTCATCCAGCGCTTTCCATCAAGCGTGATCGAGTTCAAGAGCTAGCCCATTCCTCAATAGTAAAATAAATTAAAAAAAAGCTGATTTATTCAGTTGTTTGTCTTGTAACCGTTCCCCAAAGTGTACATTACGAAAACCAGCTACATAACACCAATAACAGTTGTCTACCTATTCAGTCAATCCAAAATCGGCATGGAACAAAACTCGTCTAAAGATTATCGTATCAAGACATGTCTAAACGCCAAACATGTTGTTAAAAGCACATGCTGCACGCTACGCGCATATTCTTTGCGATTTAGCGCAATATTTGCTTAAATCGCGTGCGTCAAGGACGTTTCAAACATCCTCTGTTCTGGCACTAATCTTCTAATTAAAGCTTATTTTGTAGGAAATCTTTCTTGCAACCTTATTCCAAATCCCTGCAACTCCTGAATTTCAGAACAGTGCCGACAGCCTGAAAAGCACCGAGGGAATGATGCTTGACTAGTTCCTAAGAAACGAACCAACTGTCGTGGAACTGGCAGTTAAATTAATATAAATAAATGAGAAAAATTGTACCATCCTTTCTTATCCACGAGAGAATCAGTTGCAACGTTGCTTGCTAATGTTGTCTACCTGGACACCTGAGGCCTTAGACAATGTGCCATTTATGTAGCGAATGCGACTGTCGAAATGCCAAAACGTAGGAATTAGATCACGTGACATTTCGATAGCATCTGTCAATCCCATACATTTTTGACGTATTGACAATCGCCTTCGCCACGCTACCGCTGACAGAATGTCACTTGTCTAGAGCCCCTGGTATTTCGTCTTTATAGGAATACGGGCCCCAAAATATTGTCAAGTTTCATTTATTGAAGAACTGTTCTATTATAACATAGTGGCGACCGGTCTCTACGTATTTGCAAAAGAAAATCGCATCAAATTGCTAAGATTTTGTTCGAAATTCGTCGTAAAAAGCTGGATTTTGGTTCTGAAATGTAATAATAAGCAAGGATTTTTTTTTTAACTTAACAAGGCCAATCCAATCAAGATTCCATCAGATTCGCAATCGCTCTCAATAGTACGCTGATTCAATAACTTAACAAATTGGTCAATCAAACGACATAATTTCACATATCTACATGTAACGACTAACGTTTAATATGTAACTTCTGAGAAATAATTAGTCATTAAGAGAACATGCAACCACGCCTAGAATTCTTTTAATTCATTCACAAACTATTCTAATAGTGAATTTTCTAAGAAAACGGTCACAACAAATGAAACGATTCAGGTTAATTAAATTGCAAATGTACTAGGAGTACTAGGACCTCATAAAGTTGTAGGATATAGTCGTAAAGGAATTGAATCCATTTGAGTTTCTAGGAATTGCTCCAAGGTGCCTTATACGCTAAGGTACCTTATTATTTGTGCGCGTAGGAATATTCTGGGAACAGGCGATTAGGTTTAAACGGATGGGGAAAAAACAAAAGAAAGAAGTTGAGCAATGGGTGGAGTTCTAGATGAGTTTAGCCTGAACATTAATAAAAGTTTAGCTTAGCATTTTGTTTGTACTCGGCTGCGGGGAAACCAAAAAGAAGGGTGGGTTATTAATAACTTCTTCTACTGCAAGAGATGTTTTGTTTTAAAAATTCCCCTTTTTTGTTTTTTTCAAGTTATAAATTTTATTAAATAATTCTTATATTGTGCACCCATTTTTTAAAGAGGTATCTAGATATTATAAATATTGCCAGTTTATAAAGTGTCAATGTATAGTGAACAGATCACAAAATCCGTGTCTTATCGTGAAGAAAAAGTTTGTAATCTCACGCGATTTATTATAAACGTTCGATGTTTGCAACAATCTGGAAAAAAAAACAAAAGCAATGGTAAGATTTCTTTAAAGAATAAACACTGCCAAGATCCTATTTATTTTCATGCCATTATTTTTATTCTGTTCGTAATTTAAATGATATCATGACATCACACACGTTTGTTCCTCATTACACTATATTTTCCCACAGTTACTGAAGTGTCATTAAATTATCTCCATGGTCACTCTTTAAGGAAAACTCTGAGGTGGTTTAAATATCAAGGTTTTGACAATTCCGTTTTTGTAGATACCAGGCTCTTTCGAGAAATATTTTGAGTACAGTTCTCGTCAAATAGCTTTGCCCCTCTGAAGTTGTGTCGAGTGGCTGCGCAGTAGTCAAAATTACGAACACACTGCAACTGCGCATGCGTAGGAGACATGGGGGCGGGGCACGATTTTATGTTTTAGTCTTACGTTTAGGTTCGATGCATGCTTGCGTCCCGCTTGCTCCCGTGTACGTGACTGAACCTGCGCGATTTTTGCAAATGGCTAACTTCAGAGGGGCAAAGTTATTTGACGAAAACTGAAGCATTCATTATCTGTATTGTCTTTTATTTTCATCAGGCTTTTGACGTGTTTTTTTACTATTGATAGGCACACGCTTGACCACTATTTCACCTGATGGTAAGCGATGATGTGGTCGAAGATGGAGCACGCTTGTCTAGAAGTAACCTATTCACTCTTGACTAAAAGAACTAAATACTCCCGTATATTTCTGATAGACTGATCCTATGATCAGTCTATCAGAAATATACGGGAGTATTTAGTTCTTTTAGTCGACGACGATTGTTCTTTTAACAAGGAGACTTAAAAGTCCCTATCTGGAAATAGTTCCAGATAGGGAACTTTTAAGTCTCCTTGTTAAAAGAACAATCGTTTACCGCATTGATCTTTAAATATGAAACAAAGTCACTGTTTGCTCCTGTTTCTTCGCTTACTTCTAAACCACGCGGTGGACTTTTTATACGGTTTTCAGTAATAGAAAGAGCGATAACTTAGGGTCTGTGTATATTATTTGCACCCTGTGCGAGGTGCTTATTCTTCATAAAAGGGTTTTCAGCAACAATAGTAGGTTTGAATGAAACTGATTACGTTTTTGGATGGCCAATGGCATTCTCTGTGTCAACATTTTTGCTATCACCAATCTGTTGATTATTTTTATTAAGTCCTTCTCCAGCAGATATTTGGTCTGCATCTACGTCGCAGACTAACAAAATGCCAAAAGTGTATATAATTTGACATAATTCCTTCCTCAAACAACAAAATAAAACGACATAATTGTCACCGGCTTCTTCCTTCAACTAGCAAAAAACTAATGCAGACTTATTAAGAAATCTCGTGTGAAATAACATTACGTTCAATGATTGCATGCTTTCCTGTAAGCAGTAAATCATTGAAATGCACTAAGCGCCGGCCTCGTTGCATCCTGTTACGTCCATCAGTTTCTAGGTTGGTTCGTCTAGAAAATGTTGGCGCTTACAACGTTTTTACTGAGCGTGCATCCGTGCGTGCAGTGTTGATTAAAGTTTTGAAAATTGTTTAATGAGGTGTTTGGTGTGTCGAAATTTTGATGTTTTGGTATCTGTTGATTGTTGTTCTGTATTTAAGTTGTTTTTACTTGGGTTAACAATTGCTGATAAGCTTGATTTTCGCGGATTAAAAAATTGGTCCTGATTTTCGAGCACTGTCGCCTATGCAACGGCGCCATTACTAAGCACGTTTGCTCAACAAATTAGCAATGTAACTTCATTGAAGATTCTGCTACTCATCTCCTTAAAACAATTTCACACATACACGAATTTAAATAAATTAAATATTCAGTCAATATCATAAACAAAAGCAGTCCATGTTGTAAGACTTATGCAAATAAAATTGCCAATAAACTCAGCCTTATAATGGGAAAGCATATACAATTATGCAATTCTACAGCTATCCGTGATATCATTCCAACTAGTTGAATAGATTTAGTAACATGCGTGTTTATTTGCTTTGTGGCTAACTAGGAAACTGCTGGTTTTGGATTGGATTATGATGCAATTTTTTTGTATTATATATCTTTGTAGGAATTTTGTGATTTGTTTCCGAAAAAAGACAAGTTTATAGGAAGTAGAAATTATGTATTTCGGACGTCTTGCCTTTATTTCTGATCAATTTCGTTGTGAATTAAAGAATTGTTACTTCGGGACGTGTCGAGTTTTAATTGACTCGGCCATTTTCTAGTGGTCACCGCAGATGATTCTGACTTTCAGGAGTTTCAGTGGTTGGGAATAATTGGGGAGGTTTTACCAAAAGTTAATAGAGGAATTAAATCTAAAGACCCATAATTCTGACTTTTTCTATAGCAATGGACAGTTACTTGGCAGTTTACAGTATCTAATAAACGTTTATTATTGAGAAATTACAATTTCTATTAATGACCTGTAGAACATAGCGAGTAGGCCTAGCTCTTACTAGGATATACCCCATGTATGTACCTATATGATCCCAGAAGTGATGCCCCAGTAGTACCTATAGGTGCCCCAATTGTAATTTTTCTACTTTCGCGGATGAATCGCGTGCTATTTTATTTATATATCGAGAAACTTTCCAACTACCAATGAGTGGACCGTGTCTCATATCTCTGTGCGGATACATGCCCTGTTTCTCAGCGGGTCTTCTGTCCTAACTAAACCGTATAAGGAATAGTCGAAATAAATGTCGAGGTCCGCAAAAATCGCTAATAATCCGAAAATCTCAAAGATAATGTTTTTTACTTTTCATGTAGGTACCTAGATAAAAAACCAAAGTACTTGCTAGTTTTGCAAATAAAATATTTTGATTTTAATACGGGGCGATAGGTATAAAATGATTTCACAAAGCATCTAGACGAGTTATGAACTCATGATTTCGAATGTGTTTTTACAAAGGAAACAAAGAAAATCTATTATTTTCACAGAACTGCCAAATCAACTTATCAGAAATTAGCGTGACAGCAAATAATATTACATACATTTGAAAAAAGAAACAAGTTTTAGAACTAGTTTTATCTATACTAATATTATAAAGAGGAAAGATTTGTTTGTTTGTTTGTTTGTTTGAAATGAATAGGCTCCGAAACTACTGGACCGATTTGAAAAATTCTTTCACCAGTAGAATTGTACATTATCGATGATGGACATAGGCTATAGAATATTTTCAAAAAAGTTAGGGATCCGTATGAAAACTTCGATAATGTAACCCAAGGTGTGAGAAAAAATCCTTATATCGCGTACGCTGCGGAATCTATTGACAATAGAGCAAAGTGATGTACTACAGTTTTATAGAAGTCATCAATGTCTACAAAAAAGTCCGCAATACCATATGTCTAACTATTATGGTTAAGTCACCATGACCGCTTTTTGTTCAAATTATTCAAGCAAATCCTTGGTGATTTGAAAAAATGGTGATTTGGATATCATGATATCAATCCTTATCCATTTAAATGGTTTGATAATTAAGGTTGATTATTTCCGTGTAAATTACACTTTAAATTATTCAAATCGGACCTTTCGTTCAAAAGTTACGACGGTAATAAACATGCTCGGAGTAAGAAAAATGTCGCGGCTTGAGCGAACTGGGAAGAATCATATCAATGCTTGGTCCGATGAAGTTGAAAATGATTTCGATAAAACAATAAGAATAACAAATGTTTGGATTTATCGCAAATAAACTACATACCTACATAATAAGGGGTGAAGCATTAAGTTTTTAGGGGAGGACATTATTGCTTGCTTTAGTTTACGTCGGGATGCTATGAACAAACTAAAAATGGAATTATTGAAACAGATGTACCTAACAATTTTTGCATAATCAACTCCTGACGGGGTGAACGGGGTGAACAGTTGCGCTGAACCTGAGACCATAGAATAAGTAGAAATGGCTAAGTAATAAATGTAAATTAATGAAAATCGTTGTGCTTAATTTTCCAAAACTAACCTTTATAAGGGGGTATAGGAGGCGTTGAAGTTTGTGGAGTACCTTGTAGCGGCAGTCATGCCGCCACAAAAATCAACGTAGCAGAATCAACATCACAACAAATGAGACTCGCAGCGCCATCTATCTCGACAGCTGCGAACTAATTGACAAAATCCTAAATCGCGATATCAGAGTTTACCGTGCGATTTGAACATATGCAAAGCCCGAATATCAACTCTGGGGCAGTTGCCCACCAGACACAAACAACCGTCTGGTCGGAGGATCCTCTCTTTCCAGTGGAGGTATGTGGGACTTTACTCTCTGTTCCGCTACCTCTAAACTGGTGACCTTCGACATTGGACGTCAGCGCAGCCTTCGTGCAGCTACCTCATCATGACGTCATCATCATCATCATCACTTCTCCTCATCCTGACCTCAAGCTCTCGAGCAAGCGAGTCATACAGCCAGCCAGTACCCTCGGCTTCTACGGGTATCCTGACCACCAGCATGCAGCGGACGCGCATTCCTGGTCAGCATCCTCAGCCTCTATCATCAACCTCTTCAGCGACCTTGGCAAGCACACTGCACTTTCGGCCAGTCACACGAAGAGCCTTGAAAAACCTCTCCTGGTCGACGCCAGCAGTCACGTCAGCACGTCGCACCGCTCCGACCCACCATGGCAAGCACACTGCACCTTCGGCCAGTCACATGAAGAGCCTTGAAGAACCTCTCCTGGTCGACGCCAGCAGTCACGCCAGCAGCAGCATCGGGGCACCGCAGACAGTTCCGACTCACCGTGAACTCTGCGACGCAGACAGTTCCGACTCACCGAGAACTCTGCGACTTCCGGTTCCGACTCACTGGAACCAACCTTCCACTGGCCTGGCAAGCATCTCAAGAGATGTATGGACGACTCATCCACTATCGACCTCCGGTCTCCGGAGGGGAGTGATGTAGCGGCAGTCATGCCGCCACAAAAATCAACGTAGCAGAATCAACATCACAACAAATGAGACTCGCAGCGCCATCTATCTCGACAGCTGCGAACTAATTGACAAAATCCTAAATCGCGATATCAGAGTTTACCGTGCGATTTGAACATATGCAAAGCCCGAATATCAACTCTCGGGCAGTTGCCCACCAGACACTACATCCGTCTGGTCGGAGGATCCTCCCTTTTCAATGGAGGCTTGCGGGACTTTACTCTCTGTTCCGCTACCTCTAAAACCTACTAAATCCACGCGGACGAAGTCGCGGGCGAAGTGCTAGTTAAAAATAATACAAAAAAAAATATTCATCGTTATTTTATTTTAGTGAAGGAAAAATTCCAAAAGACCGGTTTTTTTCAACGATTCGTTGAGGTCGGTGACCTGCGTGAGTTTGTCATAGTGTCATTAATTTAGAATTCGGTAATTAGGTAAACTAGTCGATTGTTTAAACGTTGTTTAAGTAGGTATGGTATTTGTGTTAATTTGTGTACATATGTTAATTGGTTTAGAGCATTGTTTGTTAACTGTATTATATGACTACTTAGCCGTTCTCCGTGACTTCATTCGCAATAAAGCTTCAATTTACCTTTCGCCTCCTCTAGCCACAACTAGATCGATAGCTTTTACACCCTCCGAGGAACATTAATTGACTGTTGAAAGGCTAAATGATCTAAGCGACGTTTAACAAGACTGAAACAAATGCGATTTGTATTTATTTTAGTAAAAGCGATAGAACTAAACGATCAAGCGATGTATATCGTCAATGTGTTGTTTCAACTGACATTTAACGTGTGAATCACACGTCATTTTAGACAGCTGTTTAAATGACAGTGGTTTAAACATGGAAACCTCGAATCGGATCACTTCTTTCCGAATATCCAACTCTAATTAAACCCCTTCAATGAAAAGCTAAACACTTAGATATTTACTTACCCTCTTACATCCAAACAAGCGTAAATCAATTTCCCCGGGCATGTGTATCCATGCATAATGCGCATGGAACTCATTAGACAGCTACAACACTTTCTCTTAATATACGGAGTAAGCCGCCATATTGTGCAGCTGACAGACGCAAGAGTTTAATAATGAGGCTTCATTTACATTAGGATCATTGTTCGTTTGAATTTGGGAGGGGGAACGTTGTTGTGGATACTTAAACTTATATACCTTTGCAGAAGATGGAATTGTACTTCTCTAAACATTTTATATGATTGTTGAAGATATGATCTTTGGGCGTCGCTACATGTAATTAGGTTACAATGAAAAGACTAGGCTAAGTGTAAATACAGAAATGTGGTCGCTCACAATGGGCCTCATCAGTACGCTTAAAGTCACTCAATACATAACCCTCTCCGGGTTATGCTTAGAGTTTCCATGCTTGACCGAATCAGGCTCCCAAAAGGACAGGTGCCCTGGTACCACGGGAATCGATGGATGCGAAACTCACTGGACCAGTTGATGTGGCGATATTTGGGGGAAGGCTATGTCCATCAGTGAAATGATGATGATGTGCAAATAAGGACGATGATGATGAAGCAAAAATAAAAGTAAAAGCAAGTGGATAATAATAATGCACATGTGAAAAACTGTAATATAAACCTGACTTTGTAGAATTGCGGATATCACACACAGAAGATAAAAAATATACCAACGCATTGTTCAAGAACGTTAAAGATAGAGGAAAATAAACCAATCAGATTGAACATAGCCATGGAGCAATTAATCACTCCAGACTCCAGATCGATACCATCGGCTAACACTCCGCTGCCCTATATAAACCAATCTCAATAATATAAATCGCTCTTCTAATTAACTCGTAATGCGATCCATTGCGCGAGCGCAGCGATGGCGACGATACAAATCAGTGCAGAATAAAGTATACTCCGTACACACGCGAGCACGCAAATGGCTCACTAAGTTTTATAGTTAATTGAAAAGGAGAGATTAATTGCTGTGGGCTTGAAATTGTACACGATGAAGATAGGGGAAAATGTCAGCCAATGGCTTCATTGTTACAAGTCTCGACCAAAACCTTAAGAGGCTCTTGTTCAGCTGGGTTCAGAAAACAACACTGCTGGACATGGCTATTGTTAGGAAGTTCCTTTTTCTGAAGTTCTGGTAGATTGGACCCTGTTACTGATACCAATGATTAAATACTTGCCTTATTTAAAATTTTTTTAATAACTTAAAAATGTAATCAAATGTGTAAGACAAGACAGTAAACCAAACACATGTTCGCGAAATTATAGTGCCCTAAGAGCGTTTACGCGGTACGGTTTTTCATACAAACTTACAAATCTTTATTATTCAAAATGAATTAACCGATTTTAACGAAACTTGGTATGCATACGCTAGATATCCAGGTCTAAATAGTTATCAGAAAACATTTTTGAAAAATATTTCAGAGGGAGAGAGTGAGCGAATTTAAGTTTTCTATAGAAAGTGAAAAATCACTATAACCTTCCCCCTGAACTCTTTTTCAAAAATGTTTTCTGATAACTATTTACACCTGGATATCTAGCGTATGCATACCAAGTTTTGTTTAAATCGGTTCATACATTTTGAAGAATAAGGACTTGAAAGTTTGTATGAAATGACATACGGCGTACACGCTCTTAAGAGAGAGCAAGAAAGATAAACAGTGGTCTCCATCGATAATCATGACATGCTTTTAATAACTCAACATCTATAATAAAAACCCAGAACATAGTCATCCAATCCCACATACAAACAGTGCAATCCTTAGCAAACAAAACGCTATCCGTTTAGCGCGTAAAAAGTCTTGATCTGCGACGCGCATGGCGCATGCACACATGTGACAAAGATGTAGGAATGCATACAGAAGGACAATTTTGAATAACCATTCTATGTATGATATTGAGAATAATTTGTCAAGAAATGAATCAAGAAATATGAATTCCACATTCATATTTGTATAGTAAGAAAAAAAAACGTTTAAGGCATAAACACAAAAAAAAAAACGGCGGTGCGAGACTTGCACGCACAAGAGGGCTTCCGTAGTGTAAACTGAAAAATCACCTTGCTTGTAGGCGAGCTCGAAAAACACGAAAATCTGTTGATCCTGCGCCGGATCTCGGACGGTCCTAATTGCCATCCCATCGGAATATGCGAGTAAAGGAACAGAGATATCACCAATATTTGCGCATACACTTGAGCACTGTATTATGTACTGCGAATAATTTTCACAAAATACCAAACCGTAAACTATTAACCAGTTATTGGTTTGTAGAGGTTAGATAGGCAGTATCTTAATGTAAAATACTGGTATTCAGCTGCAACCGGTTAGACTGGAAGCCGTCCCCAACATAGTTGGGAAAATGATAGGCAGATTTATTGAAACCTAGATCCAGCTGAATGGGTCTTTCCTAGACAAGCGTCAAATCATCTCCCCACGTATCAGTTGGTCTTATTTCCCTAACATATCAGTGGTCTTCATTCCCCAAACATATCATAGTCCTTATTTCACTAAATATCAGTGGTCCTTATTCCCCCGATATATCAGTGGTCCTTTTCTCCCTCACATATCAGTGGTCCTTATTCCCCTCACATCTTAGTGGTCCTTATTCCCCTCACATGTCAGTAGTCCTTTTCCCTCCATTTGTAAGTGGTCCTTTTTCCCTCACATATCAGTGGTCCTCATTCCCGTCAGATATCAGTAGTCCTTATCACCCCGACATCAGTGGTCCTTATTCCCCCAACACATCACTGGTAGTTCTTCCCAACAAATCAGTGGCTCTTATTCCTGCCAGATATCAGTGGGCCTTCTTCCCCTCTCCACCTAATGTGAAGCAACATCTGCGCTGTCCGGAATGTCGCACCGCCGCGGGCGCACATTACGACAACACACGCGCGCTACGTTTTGCGCCTTAATGGATGCCTTCGAAAAATAGACGACGTGTAAGTATATGCTCGTGAAATCGTTCTTCAAGAGGAGTTTTTAGAATTGAGCATCTTTGGGTAGTTTTTAAAGGACTTTCCTCTAGGGAAAATCCCAGCTGTAAAACTGAGGAATAATTTAATGTGTACTTAAAGACATGTAGAAATACATACAACACCATTAGCCCTTGGTTAGATTTTGTTTAAATTTTAATAAGGTACGCCGCATGACAAATCTGGTAGGTACATAATTACAATTGTATGGTCTTTATAAGAGCCTTTGGCCTCTGAGTTGGTTTCGGTGTTTCTTCTCAGGGTAGTCAGCTAGGAAACACCGACCTCATCTAGTATATCATGACCAAAAAGATTGACGTGTAAAAGTGTTATTTTCAACCTACTTACAAAATAGATATAATTTATCATTAACGATGACCATCATCATCATCATCTCAGCCGAAATACGTCCACTGCTGGACATAGGCCTCCCTCAAGTGGCCGAAACTACGGACTTCGGGCTTGTAGAGTAGACCTCCTGAATCACGATGGTTTTAAGACATCATAGTAGAGCCCCTAATTCTAAATAATCAGCAAGATGGTTAATAGCCAATAAGATATTAAAGAGACGACCGCTAAACAAACATGACTTTATCTATCGACAACCTTAACTTCTATAATTTGTTTTCTCATAAAACTACATACATTATTAGTATCTTCATCAGACGATATTAAACGGTCTATCGTTATATCGGTACTTCGTAACATTATCTTATTGCGAAGTCATAAAATTATCTCCAGAACTAAGGCAATCGATTTTTAAATTACGGCGAAAATAAATTGCCCTACTACAAATACTCGATTGCGATTCGAGATAAAAACGATGTTGAAACGTGATCGAGAATCGAGATAGTGTGAGTTGGAAGTTTTTATTTAATGTCTGTAATGTATTCGTATTTTGTTGTCTATATTGTCGATCGGGATCAGAATAAGATGTTGTTTGCATATTTGAATTAATTTTATTATATGGCAAGGTTTTGCATTACACGTAAACCAGGTTATTATGGCAGTGGACTGCTTTAAAGTTGTATGTCTGAATGCTATGTAAAACATGCAAAAGGACGAAAATCGAGACGATGTGTCGACAAATCTTACAACGAAATAAGTGGTAGATATTATTGAAGCCTCACTAACTTCTATTCTTCAATAATTACTGTTCAAAATCGTGATAAGAGTATTCTATGACTTGGGACATGCCTCCCAAAATCACGTTAAAAAAATATTACACTTATTTATCGCCTCATTCCATCCATCGACTTTCCATAGTAACTCTAAGCTATCCAACTTAGCGTGTACTATGCAGTATGCACCAAGTACCAACCGCACAAAAATAAAAATAAAGGAGTCCAGCCCTATTTGCATGAACACCAAACGTTATGAGATAAATGGAAAAAGAAATTATAATGTCATTCTCAAACAAGGCACGAATGAGAATAAATTACTTTGTAAGTTGGAACAAGTGCGTAGCCGCTTGCTCCTAGAACCCTTTTTTTCTTTGGGAAAGCTTTACACTTGGAGCTATATTTGTATTTCAGAAAGCAAAAAGAATTGCTGAGTATGTAGATTGCATTTGTATGAGAGTGAAGACAATATTCTTGCAACGCTTTTAAAATAAGGATACGTAAGTGAACAATTTTTTAAAACAAACTTTTAATCAACTATAAAGGACTTATAACTAGTCAATACATGTTTATCTAAAAAGCTCAAAAACGGTTACTTGTGTAGAATAAATTAGTTCTTTATTATTGTTGTGTTGTGTATTGTTGTTTTGTATAGTTGAGGAGTAGCTAAGGCCACCTTCTGGTTCCAGGATCAGATCAACTGTATAATAGTAGGTACCATTTTATTGCAATTTGCACAAAGTTACATAAGACTCTAATTTGGCATACTTAGTATGCCAAGTTTAAACTTAATCCGATTTCCAACCGGACACGTATACGAAAGCGAGTTAATAAAAACTTGTAAAAATGATAAGGTCTACTTGTCTAAAAGACCGTTAGCAACTATCTTTTAGACCCTTTTTTTTAAATCCTTTCAGACCCGGGGCATTATGTATATCACCTAAAAATGGCAAATGCCGTAAGATTGTGAAATATCGCGTAAAACTGTAAACTTTTTTTTTCTTAATAAGACACGGATATATTGGACACCATTAAATTTGTGACATGTATAAAGTATTTTACCACGTGTTAGACACTAATTCGGAGTTTAAAGATAACTCTAGTTTGTGCAATTATGCCTAAGTCTCTTTGTAGTTGTCTTTCAACAATGTAAACAAACTTGAAACGAATCCTAGCATTTTAACCCGATATATTATGAACTACACAAGTTTCTTTAATCATTATAATATTAACTTAATAAATTAGCATAGAAAACGAATTAAAACGCATCTGTTTGAGACACAAACTATTAAAACGCATCTGTTTGAGACACAAACTATTAAAATACATGTAGTTTTATTTCACCCCGCATGCAAACAGCGTTCCGGACTGGAATAAAAAGTCAATTGAAATACAAAGTTGGCGTGGGTTTGCCGATATAAAACTTGACATAATTTATACTTAATAAGGGCTTCGATGGGGGATGTTTCTGATAGATTTATCAACGTTGCTGATATTGTGAGAAATTTTTAAATTGGTTTTTTTAATACAAACGATATTGCGGGCTTTATTTGTGTTATTTATAGAAGGATTGATTTATTTCTGTAGGCCAACAGGGACCAAGGTCATGGTCGCTATCGTAATAAACCGGGGTCTTGGGTTCCATTCCTGCGTCAGATAAAGTTTTGATGGGTTTTTTAACTGACTGCAGAAAAGGAGGAGGTTCTCAATTCGGTTGTATTTTTTTGTTACCTCATAACTCCATAATTTAACCGATTTGAAAAATTATTCTATGAAAGGATATACTTTTCGACTGATCCCATAGAAGTTTCATCAAATCGGTTCAGTAGTTATGGTTTTTAAATCAAAATGGATGGAAGAAAATTGTCATCCAAGTAAACGAAATTGCATATTTTGCTTTCCTGTGACTTTCCAGTGGATTATGTACTCATGAAACATCCCTAAAAACTTATTCATACTACATTTTACTCTGTGTAAGTACAAAAATACCTAAAATATTTATTCATTCACAGATACACAGGTGGACACACATAAGGCCATGTGATTCATTTACTGTGACGAAATGACGAATGGACAAATATTTAGATTTAAGATAGTAAAATAAACATAGTATTCAAAACCCGTGAAGATTCGCAAGTTTAAATAAAACAACAAATTGGTTGTTATTTTAATTTGCGTGTCGAAGTCTAGGACCATTACATAAATAGTTGAGCTTTAAAACTTGACAGCTAGAGGTGCGAATAGAATATCTTTATTAATATCGATACAGTGTCATCTTGAACTGGTTTTTTCTTGTTTTATGAGGTGAAATATTTGTAGTTTCGCAACAAAGTTTATTAACCCACGATGTTTTAGATTGCGACGTTAAGGACAATGCTAATCTGTTTTTAAAACAGAAATAACAAAACTGCCAATTCTACTCAACTCTTTTAAGCAACGTTCGCATTCATAATTATGTCAGTCGCAATCTGTCAAAAAGCTATAGAAATTAAGGCTTTTTGACAGATTGCGACTGAGATGATTGAATATTATTATTTTTTACCTTAGCCACATTTTAAAATACTTCTTAACGACCACACTCGGCTCGTCATACAGAGAGAGCTTACAACCCTGTTCTCAATGACCTAGAGACCAGCACTAGAAGCCACATCGGCACAAATATCTGCGTTGTAGACTCAAGAATATCCGCTTATTTCCACCATTGTCTTGAACGACGTGTTAGACATCTAGCAAGAATGTTACAGAATTACCACTCTGAAGAACGCATCATGAGTTCATGACCAATTTGTTTAACAATTATTATTTCAGACAGTGTTCTGATGTTTTTGGGAACAAGACTTATAATTTATTATGTCGCTATGTATGGTTATTGAGGAACGATAGTTTTGACTTACCACCAACATGAGGCATGATCTTGAAAATGTGCAATACTATCAGCGATCAAAGTAGACCTCATCCATCGCTTTCCATCAGGCGTGATCTAGGTCAAGAGCAAACCCATTCCTCAATTTAAAAAAGATGCTGGGAATTGATCAAAAATGTTTTCGTAGCTCAACTAGATTTTGTACCTGATTGATATTTTTTTACGTACTAAGTCAGTCAGGCAAAAACATGTAACCCCTTTATTTTATTTGATCTGAGTGAACATTCTGGATTTCTTATTCCCACTGTGGCAGCTTACAAGTATACTAGAAGAATTCGGCCGAGTTTGAAAGCAATGAAACACAGTTAAGCGTCAATAAATGACAGTACATGATTCTGAACAGCGTCAGCGTAGTCTGTGTGTTGTCAATAAGTAGGTTTTGAAGCAAGCTAGAACAAGGTGCTGAGATATGTATTGTACCTATATGTTACGGCTAAAGGTGTGTGTAAAAATTTTAAGACAAAACACTTTAAAGTTCCTATTTCTGTGTGGTTTAAAAAAAAATCATGAAGGGGATGGCGGGGTCTGTGTACGCTCGCTTCGCTCGCTCACTAGACCCCGCCATCCCCTTCTAACCTAACCTATCTAAGTCGGGGTGCCCAATGACCGGCTAAACTTAGGTTTATGTTCACACCCACCTTTAGCCGTAACTTATATATAACTGCCATAAAGATAATGTATTAAGGAGATTGGCATAAGCAAATGAGAGGTTTTATACTCAGCAGTGGGAAATAGGACTGCTTTTATACAAAATTGTACCACTGGCACCATTACCAGGCAAAGGCTTCCCCGTCAAGGCCAAGTTCTTCCAGGAACTCTTCTACCGTGCTTCCTTAAACCAAAACTCGTTTTATTCATAGAGGTCATCTCGCCAACTCTTTCTGGGCCGATTTCGGCGGTTCAATCCATTTTCATATGGTGGGTAATAATGAATGTATGTATACTTACAAAGATAGTATAAAGAATAGATCCTATTGTGCAATCACAAGTCGAAATTCCCCGTGCGTCAAAAGCACGTTAATATGTTGGTCCTGGCTGCTATTTGAAGATCATTGGGACCCGTTACAGAAAGTCGGAGCCCGAAATTCTGATAACCACTCTCACCGGGTTGTTAAGACCTTCAGGTCTGACAGGCGGTCGGTCCATGTGATATACCGACCATCAGCTGCATCTGGTTAGACTGGAAGACGACCCCGATCATCATCATCATCATCATATCAGCCGAAAGACGACCACTGCTAGACATAGCCCCCCCCCCCCCAAGTGTGTCTCGCATCCATCGGCTACCAGCGAACCTCACCAGGTCATCGGTCCATCTTGTGTGAGGCATTCCAACGTTGCATCTTTTGGTACGCGGTCGCCACTCCAGAACTTTTCGGCACCATCGACCATCTGCGACCCCGATATAGTTGGGAAAAGGCTAGGCAGACTGCCTTAAAGTCCGTTGATCACCGACAAAAGGGCATGACGACATTACAACAGTATCTTAACAAAACAACGGAAATTAAACCACTTTATTGTACAAGTCTTACATTATAGGTTAATCTGACCGCTTTTTAATTAGACATTTCTTATTTTTATTACGTCCCGTATTATGAAATTGAGATAACATTTGAATTATTCGGTAATATGAACTAGTTAATGAAGAGAAACAAGCTCTTATGTTACATGGATCGGCTTAAAGAGAGTTAGTACTGTGATGGCGATTAAGTGACAGCACGGCGGCCATTTTTGTCCAAGTGTTGCGCATCTGTGCCGCCACATACTACACGAACTACAAAAACGGACCTGACGTCATACAAATCCTACATCGTGATATTAATGTTGTAACTCAGCTTTCAACCATCGGGTAGTTGCTTACCAGACACAGCACCCCTCTTGTTGTAGGATCATACCTCTTCTATGGAGTTTGAGTGACACACCCTTTTCGCATGAATGTGCATGCAAACTAGAGGTTTCATGACACCTAGTAGCTGGTTGGTAGAGGACAGACAGATGCTTCATTAGAAATAAAATATTGGTACTCAGCTCTATCTGGTAAGATTCGAAATTAACCCCAACACAGTTAAAAAAGTCTATGCAGATGATGAAGAACAGGAGGATGATAATGACGAGGATACTAAGATTTGAATGCTAGGTACAGAAGTTGTATGGATTGAAAGAGTGATGTGAAAGAGGATACGACTTGAGATGACTAACGAGATGACGGCACATAGAGATACATGACTAGAAGACGAAAACATGCTGGTACAGGGTAGAAGGATCATGAAGACGTCGATATAGAAGTTCTTGGTTACTAAAAATAGCAACTCCTTGAATTTGATTGTAACTTTGAAAGCAATAGTCATTTATAATTTAGACACTAACGACTGACTACCATGATAATTTAAAACAGGATCCAAGCCACAACTGCGCCCTTGAAAACAAGCAAATAAAAGCAGATACACGTTGGATGGAGCCACGATGTTAGTTATTATAAATGCATCAATTAGCGATTAGTCTGCCTTCACTGACTATGCTATTAATAAACGCTTGAAGCTTGCTAAAGTTAAGACTTTGTCAATGACTTTTTACGAGGAATAAGCTACAAGTTTTATGTTTGGCCAAGTGATAAAACTGTTAATGTTAGAACATGACACCAATCTTTATAAGGATGGTGTGATGAGCCAGACGAAGGATTGACTGGAGATCGAAATATAACGAAAAAAATGGAAAGACAAAAAAGAGGATTTTGCTCTTGCACTCCAGTGGAACACCAGGCTCATTATAATTACTGTGTGATGTGATGACAGAGTGAGATCAGTGATTGTTTTATTTTGAGGGTTCTGATCAAAATCCTCATGAATGGAGTGCATTCATGAGGATTAGGATTCTGGTCTGGTATGGTCTGCGGTGAATAGTGTTATGTCGGATTCCTACCGACTAAACCCCAAGAATCCTAAAGAAAAACGATATTACTTTTACATCAAATTTGTAAGAATTTTATCAAGATGAATATGGAAGATGTAAAGAAGCGGAAACGTGGCAAAAATAAGCTAACTGTATGCTTTGCAACGCTTTCAACAGAAAAGATTCATCTGACTTCAAAGCCACGTGTATTTGTGAAACATGATTCATAGAGCATCACCCGTGCTATTAAAAAAGCCTTTTGTAACAACTATGCATTGTCCTCATTGTATTTTTCTAGGCAATTTCTTGGCACGTGCTTAGCTGAACCATCTGCCGGTACTTTCACTAATCCAACCTATTTTGTACCTTATAGCACTCGAGCAAAGTTAATTTTTGCATGTACGATTTTGGCAGATGGGTCGAATCAGCTGTTGAAGACGCAAATAGTAATTTGAACTTAATTGTTCACGTGGTAGGGTTGGTTTTTATTAATATTTGTTATTAAATGGTATGTTACAACACTTATATTGTGATCTCTGAACATCTGCAGTGACCTTTGGTGCCAGATGGCAGTTTTTTCTAACATTTAAGTAAACTTTATGCACGTGATGTAAATATTGGGAGCTTATTTAGGAACTCAATCATGATTTCTAATTTAGAATCATCAGTTCAAATCGCTTGAGCAGTGCTATCATTTAGTAGCCTTCCTGCAGTTGTTTGAATAAATTGTTCTAAAAAAGTCACTTCGACTCTTCTTTCATCAGTATCGTCAATCGGTCAATCTGAAAGGTTGAATGAAAAGACCGTCTTGCCCTCTGAATGTCCTCAGTCACGTTTTTGCCGGCATAATTCTCACTCTATCTCAGCTGCATTCTTTGGCTCGTCAGTTCATTTAGTTGTCTTATAACATGCGTGACCCATTTCACCAAGCTAGTCTAACACTACTGTATCTCAAGATGTAGGATTCAGATTAATACGTCTCTCGCCCAGGATCTTTCTGACCTTTCTCTCTGCAACCTTTTTCCAACACACCCAAATTGGTAAACAAAAGAAGCCGACAGTTCTTCAAGTAAACAGTCAGGTACTCAGGTACTGAGGTATGTTTTTATGACTGTGAAGCAATGCGCGTGCGTGCGGAATTGTTAGCGGCGCTTTTGATCGCTTAATCAAATGTTGGGGGCCTTTGGGGAAATGGAAAAACCTTAGGACAATGTAGGTGAGGATTCAGTATCAGACAGCTGTCAGTCTAGTTGACTGTACTTGATCTGTTAGTTTTAACTGTACGTATTACGTAGTATTTAAATGAATAAAACAATATCAAAGTTGAGCATGCTTTTCGACAGCTTCTTCGGTACCATTCCGCAAGTGTGAGTTGTGTCCAAGAATCAGTTCAGGGGTTCAAACGAATTCACGGTAACTATTCATATACCTAATTGTCATTATTATGTTATTTTCCTGCTGCTGAAGCTAATGATTAATCCAGATTAAAATCCCTCTGTTTCACTATATTGATTTTGCATCTATGTTCATGGACATCTTAAGGGATCCTCCTCCCCGAAACTGTCAATGATATTACTGAAAAGAAATATTGCATTATTCCAAACAAAATACCATGAAAGAGGACGTTGATTGCATTAATGCACAACTAGACTCTTAGCTTAGTCTCGACTGACACAAGATTAGATTTGCCATCGACCCGACGCGGTTAATAATGCAACTACTTCTAGCCTAGCAGGCAATGTTTTGATTTACTATAGACTCGCTATGTAAGAAGAACCTTTGTAAAGACTAATGCTCCTAGATACGGAACCTCAGCCAGATACACGAGGTTGTGTGTTATCGTTAATTCGTGCAGACGTCGTCACGCTCTATTTGCGTCGATGGAAATTTGGAACTGTTCAGGTTTATTGTGCTAAAGTCAACATTTGTGCAACGTGGAGTGTTTCCAAAACCGCTACGGAACATGCATACATTACACTAAAACGTTAATTTGTTTGTAAAAGACTGTAAAAAGTATATCTCTGAGGCTTCAGAAAAGTTAGATTCTGTGAACGGTAGTGTGACGATGGTGATTGTCAAGACATCATATGGAAGTGACAAAGGCTGCCGAAATGTCACTTGGTACATAAAACTTGCAACTTAAATATCATAGTCTACTCTTGAATCAGTATGAACTAGCTATATGAGGATAACTCCGACTAAGGGGGAAAGAGATGTAAGTTAGCAATGTTGGTAGATGACTAGATGCCAGCATAACTTGACCTCACTTTGATAGACTGACGGCAGTCATTTAAAGTGCACACCAATTGCACGCCGGCTGACGACAATCTGTGCAGTTATACCAACTGCACAAAAACTACATCCCAACACCTACTTTGTAGCTGCCGTGCAGCTCATGTATATACTGCCCGTCTATTTAGATAAGTGTAACACTAAAGTGTATAGCCGTAAACAACATTTTATAGGTTTATTGCCTGAAGGAAGGATAAAATACCCACGAAGGCTTTATTTTAGTGCCTCTTTCAGTGTTCAAGTTTGATGGGGAATTAAACTTATTGACCAGAAGGCTGATTCTCGTATTAAAGAAGTCGCAAAAACTGGTCGAAGTTTAAAGAAATTCGAAGTTTTTTGACAGTTTGCGACTGCGATGCGAAAATGAACGCTTCTTAAAAATACAAGAGGAGCAGTCTGGTTATGCGATTTCCATATTAGGCTATCTTGAATTGATATTTGAAATTCTTGCACCAATTTTCGTCACTCTTATCCAAACATGTTTCATTGCGTTGCATCACACTGAAGAAATACTTACTTTGTGTTTGTTAATTTTAAGCCTCCGTTTCCTCAAATTCAGCATTGTCTACCCATTTCGTCATTGTTTCAAATAAACGACAAAACACCTAAAAAGCGGAATAATTCAAAACAATGGTGTCAAAGTCATAGGTCTTCAAACAAGACGCTCTTACGCAACGAAACGTAGGTGTCAAACTTTTTATGAATGAAATTTTCTTTGGGAACCATTCATCGAATCGTCACGTGCGTAAATTCTAACGCAAATAGGGGCACAATCTTATTTTTTGGTGCCCTGAAAACCGGCTGCTGTTTTTTTCACCTTAGCACTTAGGAAATAAATGCGTAAATAAGTTTACGCTTCGTGATCGGACTGCAAACGTTTCTTTGCCGTCGAGTGGTCTTACAAACTTCACTATGCTGATACTTGGACTGTATACAGAATAGATAAGGGTTATTTTTGGTTACCCTGGTGTGGTCATTTGGAAGTTCGTTGAACCGAATCACAGCTAAGTAAATAAATAGGTGGCAGCACGTCTAGATGCAAGTGTGAAAAGAAAAAAGCTTTATTTGCGGTACTCTGTGTCTTGTTAGATAATTTAACTGTTAAGGAAGGAATGGGACCAATAAGTGGTCTGTTACAATGTAATGCTTACAAAGAGGCTGTTAGCAGAACTGTGGAAGAAACGCTAATAGATTGTTTGACGTTTGAAAGAGGTGTCCTACTGGGAAGTGTGTTAGGCCCTGTTTAGACAGTCGCTTAGAAGAAAGTTCGTAGAATTGTCATTGTTGTCAATTTGTGGGGTTCCGCAGTACACACCTCTAACCTTTTCTCATAACGTTGGCTGTAGCTTTCCTTTTGGGTACCTAGATATGGAGCTCGTTGCCTAGATATGGCCCAGATCAAAACCGTGACCAAAGTTATCTTAGAAAATTTGTTACCTACATACAACTTAAGGAACATTGGTGGATGATAATTGTGGCAAACGGCTTATTTATTCGTCTGGTTACATAATCGACGATTAAAAAATAGTGTTCCTAATAAATACTTTTACGACTTTTTTATATTACTTTTCTACTAAGCATCGCACTTACAAAAAGATAATAACTAATAACACTAATTCAAAGAATTCACAGTAATCTAAACCAAATACGAACAACCGTTGCCACAAAATCATTACCAGGTAGTACCAGGAGCACAGCCAATGCTAAGAGTAGTTTCGATAACGATACTAACGATACCCATCTTGCACTAACAGAAAATCACATGCTCATCTCAAACAAGATTTGAACTCGTGCTTATTCTGACCTCTATGTTACATGATTGCGCGAAATTACGGTGCTTATGACCATTTTTTATTACAGCATGTTGTCTTAGTACGGTTATAATGTAGAATGTGGCTGCCACTTCCTTTTTGGGTGCATGACCGGAAAGATTAGGGGTCGCTTGTTTTTTTTTTAACATTGCAATGGACTCCGGTGTTTTAGAATATGAAATTGGCTTTTTGCTGCAGTGTTATTCAAACATGGGCATTACAATATATGAGCTTTAATTTAACAGTTTGGTCATTATGACTAATTTCTGAGATGGAATTTTTATATTGCGCGCATGGCAATTTGACACCTTCATTTAAAGATTTATTTTAATTCCAGAAAACATTAGTATTGAGATGGTTACGATGCAGATAATACGGTGTTTTAAAGATATCAATTACGTCAAATAACTTTGCCCCTCTGAAGTTGGCCATTTGCAAAGATCGCGCAGGTGCAGTCACGTAGATGGGAGCAAGCGGGACGCAAGCATGCATCGAACGTAAACGAGCGACTGAGACATTAAATCGCGCCGCCATAATCCCCGCCCCCATGTCTCTTGCGCATGTGCAGTTGAAGTTTTGTTCGTAATGTGTACTACTACGCAGCCACTCGTAGCCAACTTCAGAGGGGCACAGTTATTTGACGCGAGCTGTTAGTAAATTTTATTTTAAATTCAAGCTGCAGCGGTTCCGCTCAAACGTTACGAGATGGAATAACAATTTTGAACAGTTTTTATTTTCATTATTTCTCTGTCCTTATTCTTATATAATTGGTTATTGTAAATGTTAGTGGTGAAATAATACACAAAGTTAAAGTCGATCTTTGAGTTCGTGATGTTCGGGATCTGCGTAGCATGATCTTCTTCCATTCAAATTCATTTTACATCGCCTGAATATTCATCTCCGGTCCAGCCATATCATGATTCAATCATTTCGAAGTTATCACTATACTCCGTTCAGTCTTGGCCATTACTTCGACGATATAAAAGCCCTAATCACGGGAGTTTCCACTGACATGTTCTGAAATTTGAAATAGTAGGGAATGTACGAATAATCGAATATAATGTGAAATAAAATTGTACGTAGGCGTTGACCCAGTAATTTGTTACAGCTTGGGCCATCTCTAAATGTCAATTGCGATCGTAAACCGATACATTATTGTTTTATGTAACTTTAGAAATAACCGTATTGGTGAAATCATTTATGTTTTTGGTTCTGTCGTTTTTGTACATTTGGGCTTAGCTGTATCCGGTTGGACTGGACGCTGCCCCCAACATAGACAATAGGCTAGTGAAAGAGATGATTTTTCGATAGTCAAGAATATTAACGGAAGATAAAATATGGTTTTTTGATTTAATTTCCATACAAAAATTGCTGTCACACTAACATTTTACTCCTGAGGTAAAAGTACTATGAATTTCAATAGTAGATACTATTGAAAGTCGTCCCTAAGTTATTTTCCTCATAAGAAAGGTATTTTTGATATGGTCACACATTTCATCACCCACAATCCGAAAAAAATGTTGATCTCAACAATTTGGAAAAAATAAAATAATTTATGGATAAGTTAAAAAAGAAAAATTCAGCACAGATAATCTCGGGGAATCGCAAACGAAGTAAAAATGTTGAGACGTCGTAAGATAAAGCAGATTTTATACCGATTACAAAATATTACGGGCCAGTCACAAGATCACAACATGGTTGCGCATAGGGTTGCCAATTTAAAAAAAATGTCTAATTTTAGTGAGGATCCTTAAAGACTATAAACATATACTTGAATCAAAAAAAGAACTTGGTTATTGATATTTTTTAAACAAAATTTGTACATTTCTATTTTTTTTTTTCAAATAAATATTTCTACTACTGGTTTGCGGATTTTGTTCGAAAGAGTCAGCGCGCCCAGGAAAGCAAAAAGAGGAGCACGGATAGGTTTTAGTCAGTAAGAGTCTGACACTCCCTCCCGCTCCACCCAGAGCGGAAGGAGTAATTTGATGATTTCCCATACATACAAAAAACCATCCATATCAATGAAAGCCAGTTTTTCTTTTCCTACTATAAATTTTGCAAAAATGACTAAAAATCTCTATGAAATTCCGAAAATAAATTGAGTATTTTAGCACTTTTGAAGATTAGAAAGTACAACAAAGCGAACTACTATCTACTACTACACATTACCTACGATCGGCAACCCTAGTTGAGTACGACAATAAAACCAGGTAAAATACGACCCGATCCGAAGTCGCGGCCAAGACATTTGTGTCCTACGTTAGGCCAGGAAATGACGACACTATAGCAGTATTATTTGTAAATTCTGCTCGCTCTGTACCGTATTAAACCGAAGTGCACGTTGTGGTTATAAATGCCTTGACATATTTTTGGTCTTGTAACTGAGGAAGCTATGTTGGCTGCTATAGAATTAAGGATTTTGAAGTGGATATTGCTAAATGATTTTTTTGTGTTATTTCTATCACACTTTGATTATTTACACCACACTACACAAAACTCAGAAGAGCTAACATAACATAAATATATTTTTTGTGTCCATTCTTATATTTCCACTGTACTTATGTTAGCATAGTTATAGTATTTTTACGAGAGATTCAAGTTATTGAGCACTTTATTTGGTGTAAACTTTTTATGCCCTAAACTCATCATTATAAAGAGTCTTGATTCAAAGTACTTTGCGATGGTTTATTAAAAATCCACTACTTAAAAATATACTGTTGTTATATTATGTACTTAATTCGATTCTTTAAGTTTTTATTTTTCACAATTTAGTGGTGATCCCCCAACTACTTAAATTGATATTATTCTCATAACAAATGGTTTTTTTTTTTTTTGTGGATGGGAAATCATCGAATGACCCCCCCCCCCCTCCCGCTCTGGGTGGAGCGGCAGGCTAAGGAGTTACTTTATGTTCAGTCCAAGTGTAGACCAGTTCATAGTTAAATATCTACTTTGCTTTGGGATATTTTTCTAAGTTTATGAATAGAAACTTTTGCATAGTAATACAAAAGTACTATTTAAATATACTTAAAAAAAGACTCAACTAAAACTAATCTAAAACATGGCGTCGAAAAATTCCTCCGCATCGCAGGCCACTGGTAA
The DNA here is from genome assembly GCA_947386135.1 of Melanchra persicariae. Classification (NCBI taxonomy): domain Eukaryota; kingdom Metazoa; phylum Arthropoda; class Insecta; order Lepidoptera; family Noctuidae; genus Melanchra; species Melanchra persicariae. The sequence continues at coordinate 13,876,732 of OX376645.1, read as the reverse complement.
TGTACCCAAAAGGCTGGCAGCATTGCCACGTTGTATGGCAATGCTTATCCTTTGTCCGAGGTAATTATCATAGCGCGGCACGCGAACATTAACGACATCATCCGACGAGCTCTTGTCACCGTCGGCGTTCCGGCTGTATTAGAACCCAATGGCCTGGCACGCGACGATGGCAAGAGACCGGACGGCATGTCATTATTTCCATGGAAGATGGGTAGGCCATTAGTGTGGGACGCTACCTGTGTCGATACTCTTGCGCCATCCCATCTTCCTAGCTCTTCGTGCTGCGCTGGCGCTGCCGCTGCGGCTGCGGAGAACCTCAAGCGGCGGAAATATAATAACCTTGTAGGTAGTTATATTTTCGAGCCGTTTGGGGTTGAAACTCGGGTCGTGGGGTCCGAGTGCTCATTACTTGTTTAAAGATCTGTCAAGACGCTTAGTTGACACTTCGCGTGACCCTAGGGCTGGCTTTTGCTTTGGGATTGACATAAACCCAAAAATATCTCACTGTACTAACTAGATTTTATTGATTTGAGCACATCACTGGTTTATTTTTGAAGTTCAACGCCCAAAACCATATATACTTAGCTATAACTAAACCCATCGAAAAAAATTAAAAACAATAAAGTTTTGCCCGAATAGGTAAACCCCAAAAATATGGTTGACTTGTACACATCTGCGTACCCACCCCTTCACAGCGTATCGTGATGTAATGTTATGAACTGGTTTAAGCAATAAAAATAAACAGACATACGATTTTAGCAATCCTGGGAGATTTGCTATCATTTATTGAAGAGTTCCATTACCTAACAGAAATTCTTCATCAGGTCTTCACCAAATTGAAATGGGATCATTCGCTGGAGAAGGAGAACTCAGAGATTTTTGGTGAAACGCATTGAAGCCATACCGTTCAGCAGCAAAATCTACCAGGAGTTCATGACTGCGGAGATAACATGACATCAAATTCCGCCATAAGTTGGATCTTCGTCTGAGGCTGAACAATATTCCTACTACTGAATCAAGCTGGAGAGTGACTCTAGGTACTACTGAACCAAAGTTTGTTTACTTACTGATGTATTGTCTCCTTTCAAATCCAGGTCACCTAAACAAAAACAACGTCGTCACTCGTCTGCTTACACCGAGCTAAAACAATGCTAGAATCATATACCAGGCTATCATAACATCGCAGTATACCGTGACAGTTTCCACGGTATTGCACAACAATGCCACAAGATTGATGCCTTGTTATGAGCAGTATTTAGCGTTTACTAAGTATATCACGGTTACGTAAGGTAGTCGTCAAGTAATTAAATACTTTCTCATTAAAAGAGTAGTTTTATTTTTTAAACGAGGAAACGAAAGTCGGCGGTACAATATTATTTGAAGTTCATCGACATAATCTAATAATACCTTTAAACGAGCAATTCTTGTATATATGTATATGTCGCAGCCAACTAGCTGAATCCGCCGTTTCATTAAAGGTCTAGCCTTTTCATTGAATTGTGCCGTTTAATCAGCGACATAAGTGACATGGGCAAGTCATTAAACGATATTGAACAAAAGATGTCGCTTAGGTCGCTGAAAAATCGGCACATTTAAATGAAAAGGCTAGGCAACCAATTAAACGGCTGATTAAGCTAATTGGCTGCGACATATACATATAATCTGAATCTCGGAAACGGCTCCAACGATTTTCATGAAATTTAGTATGCAGGTGGTTTCGGGGGCGATAAATCGATCTAGCTAGGTTTCATTTTTATAAATCGTCGTTTGATCCATGTTTAAAAAAAAAGCCAGCAAAGCTCGATCGTCCATGTACTTTCAGTAAAATGGCGTCCACGGCAAAGACGTCGCTGAAGCATCGCCACTTTGACTGGTCCTTATTTTTAAGGTTGGGTAATCATCAAATGACTTCTTCCGCTCTGGGTGGAGTGGAAGGGAGTGTCAGACTCTTCCTGACTAAAACCTACCCGCGTTCCTTCTATTGCTCTTTGCGTTCCAGAGCTGCGGTAACTCTTTTGAACAAAATCTGCAACCCTGGACCTGCTCGGTACTTAAGAGATAAAAAGTGACGGAAACCAACCCGGTGTCCAGATAACATCATCGCGCAGTAAGCAAGCATAATCATTAATGCTCATTCCTTCTCTGCATAACACACGGCCAAGTATGATATATTGCATTTCCTTCAGAATCACAATTTTGATCCTAAGCTCTGTACAACTAACGCCTATAGGGCTACTGACCTTCCTATTCAAGTACATACCATTGCATGTACCACAATAACTCTAGGTTAACTTGCCAACACCATTATTACGAATCAAATCACTGCAATTTGAAACGACCTCGTAAAGTATCATAGACGAAGTAGTAGTTTACGAAAGAATGCCAAAAATCCGCCATCTTCACTCAACCGACCAAATGCCATGTAGTTTCAAGTCAGGAGTCAGCTCGGTAGGTGGAGTGAACGACCAGTGAGCCATCATTCCATCTTGTTTCTATAGTTTGGCAGCTCACACTTCGCCCACGTTTCACTTCGACATGTTTACAACTCGCACTGCTGTTTTTCGCGTGTCGCGGTAGTTGACTCCCGCGGTCTTCACCAGATCATATGTCCAACATGTGAAGGCTTTCCAACACAGTGTCCAGCCTTCCTCTGATCTGCAAGCAATGTGGATTGGAAAGACTCACTCTTGGGTCCCGTGGGACAGAGACGACGATGACGACGTCAACTTGATGCGCGTACCAATATTTTTTCTGAACTTCGTCATGTAAGAGGACTTTTGACCGCAGAACGCAGAATCACTTAGTGCTAACTGAAGTGAAGTTTTTATCAACCTAGGCTTAAGTTCACAAACTGTATTATTTTATAATATATGTTAGCGTCAAAATAAAGAGATTTATTATTTGATATAATTGAACTTTAATGTGTCTACCTATTATAAAAAAAAAACAATTTCTAAATCAAAGAATGCTTTCTCATAATGCAAGCTAACGGGTCCGCGTCAAAAGACTGATTTCCCAAGCGCCTGCTAAATATTTGGACATTATTGACATTTATGTTTAGCCGCCTGACGTTATATTTATCGTGGATATTAGCGTTGCACTCAAATATTTACATAAACTTATATAATACACCGTAAGTAAACAATAGTGAGTTCGCAATGAACAACTGTCAAATCGTGCTGTCATTCATTCTTAGTTCCGGTTCGGAACTAATCGTCCATCCGTAGGTGATACGGAGTAGAAAACGCCCGACACTATGGCCGAAACTACGGACTTCGGGCTTAGAGAGAAGACCCCTAGATGTTAAGATGTCGAAACGTTTTCGATTGCAAACGAACCGAACGGACGTTGCTTTTCAACCCAATTAACCAAGGCTTTTCATCTCCTTCGTGACACTGACAACTCCTGAACTTTTATAATGTGCTGATCGCGTGTTTCATCAGTGGAATTCGCTCTAATCATGGAATCTTTACTGTTATAATAAAGTTGAAGAGTTTGTTTGTTTAAACGCGCTTAGAGTAATCTCTGGAACTACCAGTCGGATTTAGAAAATTATTTTTATATATGATAGCCACATTCATGAAGAAGGCTATAGGGAAAAAGAGGGATATGCGCATACGAAGTCGCGGGCACCAGCTAGTAGACTTATAAAAACTGTCCCAATTAATCGTATAACATGAGGAAACAAGTTGATTACGCCACCAAAAAATTATAGATGCGCAAACGAAGCCACTCTCGTCTTCACTAGACATGAAGCAAAAAGATTCGAACAATGAGGTCGTGGGACAAAGGAGGAGTTTATCAGGGCAGTTCTCATGCCACGTAAGAATCTCTAGTATTTATAGGGTTGCCAACCGTCCAAAAAAACGACTTAATTTTTTTCTTCGATAGATAATTTATTTCACTGTTCAATAAAAACAAAGTACGTTCTTAATTTATCCAATCCAATAAAACTGAGCGGGATCAGTATCTAAACTGCGTTCAAGAGCTGTCAGTGTCAATTTTCCATAGAAAAATAATGACACTGACAGCTCATAAACTTGGTTTATTCGCTGATCGCGTTCAGTGTCATTGGTGAAATTGGCCCTAAATATTGGCTCTTATTTTAATTTTCTATAAGGCGAGAGCTCAGAGGTTACAAAGTATTCATCAATATGTGTAGCTATACAAATGTATATAATATTTATTTATGTATAAGCAACATTACTATCAATTAGGAAATCCAAAGTGTCGTTCAGTGCAATTGAAAAATCCGGCCAAGTGCGAGTCAAACTCGCGCACGAAGGGTTCCGTACCATTATCTATAAAAAAAACGGCAAAAAAATCACGTTTGTTGTATGGGAGCCCCACTTAAATATTTATTTAATTCTGTTTTGAGTATTTTTTGTTATGGCGACAACAGAAAAACAACATCTGTGAAAATTTCAACTGTCTAGCTATCACGGTTCATGAGATACAGCCTGGTGACAGACAGACAGACAGACGGACAAACGGACAGCGGAGTCTTAGTAAAAGGGTCCTGATTTTACCCTCTGGGTACGGAACCCTAAAAAAACCTAAAAAAAAATTTTTTTTCAAACTACTTGATATAATAACTTATTATAATATTGTTACTTATTTAGGAAAAAGCTAGCAACCCTAACTATCTTAAATATTCAAATAATTGGCAGTCTATAATTACTATTAATTACCGATGGGTATGTTTGTATGATTTTCTCACGTTGTGTGCAATGGCTACTAGATACTGGTAATTCGATAGAGAATTATGTATTGTTTTTGTGAGTGGGTTCTTGATAGCGATGATGAGTAATTAAATAACTCTTTGCTGTTACTGATTATTGAGTTAAGAGGGCGCCGACCAAACGTCGACCGCGCAGTGGCGCCCTCATCGTTTGTTTGGTTATTTCTTTTATTTTAGAATGAAAATGCAGAAAATATGCAATTTAAGTTGTGCTCCACAAGATTATACGTTAATATTATTATAAACGGTAGTTTTAAATTGTTCAGTTTTATTATAATAACTAAAACGGATAAAAGTGGCCACTATTTTCCGTTTTAGTGAAGGCGCCCTGTTAAGTAAAATATTATCTCATGATATTTCCTTGGTTGTGTGATGGTACCCATTTGATATGATAATTAACGCTTCTTGCAATTTTGTTGAGACTAACCTACTCTCAATCTGCTCTTTTTTAACCGACTTCAAAAAAAGGAGAAGGTTCTCAATTCAATTGTATTTTTTTAAGTGTTTGTTCCCTCATATCTCCGTCATTTATGAACCGATTTGAAAAATTCTTTTTTCGTATGAAAGGATATACTTTTCGATTGGTTCCGTTGAAATTTTATCAAAATCGGTTCAGCAACAGCTGGAAAAAATATGTGAAAAAATCATCCTTGTATACGAAATTGTGTATTTTTGCTTTCCTGTGACTTTCCAGTGGAGTTGTCAGGTGGTGTACCACTAAAAAGTGAAAAATATTTTTTTTTTCACAAAAAAAAAACCGACTTCCAAAAAAAACACTACAAAGTTCAAAATAACTTTAATTTTCGGAAGTCGGTCGGTGTCAAATAAAGAAGAAGCAGAAGAAAAACACCGACTTCCGAAAATTAAAGTTATTTTGTTTTTTTTCGAAGTCGGCTTTTTTCTATATTGGGTTCGGCTTCGTAACCGAATGCAGGTCAGAACCAGAATTTTAAAATAAAGCTTATCTGACCTCCACATCCCAGTAACTGGGTAATGGGGACCGTATTTACATATTGGCAAGACTGGTGTTCGATTTTCTGACTTCTGTCTATTAGTAACAACGGTTTCACGTGTTTTCCAAGGCACGGAGGAGTCTATGTATGTAATTGGTGGTCACCCATCCACGGGCCAACCTCGGCAGCATTGATGATCGACCCGCGCGGCTTTTATCATTTAGCCACTCCACTCTTTAGACTCACCTATTCTAAAATCATAAAATACTTTTCTTCCTCCTTTTTCGCTATGTCAAGATAAGAGACTGATAGTTACTGTATCAGTATTTTTATCATTTTCAATTCACTACTTATATCGTAAATCGTCATCGCGATCGTTGAGAGCAATGGAAGGACTACAGAGCTCAGTTAATTACTATATAAATCGTTCGCCATTTTTATATTATTTGTCATCATCCTCATCAGCCAATTAACTTAAACTAGCGCAGTCCACTGCTGGACTTGGTCCTCCTCCAAACTGCGCTACAACACAGGGCCCTCTGCCATCCACATTTAGTTAGTTCCAGCCACCTTCATCAAAAGTAATCGTTCCACCAAGCTGCGGATCAGGCGTGATCGAGGTCAAGAGCTAGCCCATTCAAAAATAAAAAAAATCATCATTATTATCTTATTTACATTGTGTGTCATGTTGATGTTTTGTGCATACTACTGCACGTTCTTCTTCATAGAGACTTGTGCTATGAAATGTTTATGGACTGACAAGACAGACTTTTGGTTTGTCAAAGAGTCATGACAAACCAAAAGTCTTGTCTAAATGACTTAATTGAAATAACTGATTTGAGTTTGAGCTCTTCAGTTCAATTGCTGGGGAATACAATAACCAACGTTTCGACAAGTAGTTGTATAGAGTAATTCTCATCTCCACATACTTTCACAGTTATGTTAGACCACAAACAATTTGTAGCATCTTCGATAACACGCTCGCTTCAAGTGTTGATGTCTAAATTGCAACATTCTTGTGTTATGTTCTCAATTCAGTCACGATCAAAATAATATAAATTGTTTGTGGTCAGTTTTGTAACTAAACGAAATCGTAATGTTGCCGTTTTATGACGAATTCGTCTAAATTGTAGCTACTGATTCAATTGGGCTATAAATTGAGATATTTTCTGTAATTTTTAGGACAGTTAAGGTCGATGCTATTCAAGAATATTAAAGGTTGCCATCAAGTCTTTAAAAGAGCTCCTTGTAGGCCTTGCCTACGTTTTTTCCAAGATATCACCATCATCATCACAATTTCTCTCGAAAGATGTTCATAGCTAGATAAAAGTCTTCCTCAACATACGTCGCCACATTTCTTCGTCCTGTTCTTCGGAGGTATAACGCCTAAATTCTCCTTCCTTTTATTAATACTACTGTTCTTCAATTATTCATTACCTATAGTATTTTTCACCTCCTTACTAACATTCTCCCGTTTTCAAAATTCCTTCCTTTTTTGCGCCAATCTTCTCCAAGTCGTCGACTCATCTTGTCACCTATTTCTTATGTCGTAAGAATTTAGCAAGTTCATCCACCGTCCTATTTTATATGCCATACCATTTCCAACCCATATGGTTCAGTATTGTTTCGTTCTTCAACGACTATCATATGAGGTCATTTCACTTATATGGCATATTTTATGCTTGTAATCTTACATGTGCATATTTTATTGGTAATGTTTCACCATTACACTTGACGGCACTTTAAGGATGGCAGTTCGTTTCAATTTTGTGTAGGAAGTACACGATATCCGTCGATAATGGCACAACGGACATGGCTTTTGTATATAAACGGTTACGAGTATCGATGTTGGGGTTGGTCTGATGTCATAGTACATGGTCTGCATTGAGGACAGCTCGATTAATTCTTGGTGTTACATCGTTTCTGTGGCACCTGTGTTTTGAGGACCTGTTAATGCCATTCACAGTTCGTGTTACATTTAATTTTATTTTATATGGAAACTTGTTTCTGCCATCTTTGGAATATTCATAATTAAATGTTATTGGTGTTGGTTCCTCAGTAATTAAAATAACATCACCATCTTCCATAACCCTACTTAGCTCATTGCTGGGCTGGGTTTTCTTGTTCCAATCCTCATGCTCCTTTTCTGCCTACGATATCAACAATATCGTTTGCCCATCTCGCCGTCCGACGACTTATACTTCTTCTTCCAGTTATTGGCCACCACTCTGTCACGACATCACATGTCATCAATCGCTAACTCACTATTCATAAATCAAATTCACAAATTATATCCTGTTGTTTAAATAACCATTTCGATCAGACGATTCCATAGCACACAGTTCATTTTAATGGTCATATTTCAAATTTCCATCTTAACTGTAGTTACCACATGTCATATTTTATGAGGTCTTAGCTCAAAACTTATACATATTTCCCTCAATTCTGCTCTGGGCCGATGAAAATAATGGACATCATATATCTTTGTCTCTTCCCACGTTGTTGTAAAAGTTCGTAGAAATGGGTTAATAGTACCCGTAGGCGATGGATTAGCAAAATCGTGATCTCAGTTCTGCATAATAAATGGACACTTGTGTATGTTACATGAGTATTAGTAACATGTCGTCGTAAACTTTCAGTTTGTGTTTGTCTTTATAATGCTCTTCATCTATAAATCTATAGCTTTCCCATTTCTTCGGGTATATTCCGTTTAATCAGATGCATGCTATCCCAATATTTTACGTGCAGCAGCTGTCTGTGTATCTGACCTTAACAACGTCATCATCATCATCATCATCATGTCAGTCGAAAGACGTCCACTGTTGGACATAGTCCTCCCCCAAGTGTCGCCACAACAACGACCCTCAATAGATCATCGGTCCATCTTGTGGGAGGCCTTCCAACGCTGCGTCTTCGGGTCCGCGGTCACCACTCCAGAACTTTTTGGTCCCATTGGCCATCTGTTCTGCGAGCATTGTGCCCTGCCCACTGCCACTTCAGTTTGACGATCCTTGGGGCTATGTCAGTTACCTACGTAGTCTCTGGATATTCCTTTGGTAAGAATGATTGTTTGACTTTCGAACTTCCAGATGCATACTAAATTCCAGTATTTCACATGTAATCACTGTCTGTTTATCTCACCACCTCAACCCAGTTACTGGATCCTCCTTTGTCAAGGTAAGTTGTCAGATTTACGGAATTCTGAGACAAACCGTAAGGTCAGTAGAAATCTTCTTTTCTTCAGAAACGCTATGAAATTATTTCATGGGCACGCAAAATTACATAATATTTTGTGGAGACAAGTTTAAATTGAATTTGTTAACTAGTCTGAACCGGAGCACAGAAAACTGATGAACTCAACCGATGAATGTTATTGAATTGACAAAACGATACGTGTTGTCAATTAGGGTGTTGAGAAGATGGGATTGGAAGAAGCGCAGGTTGAACAGTTGACTGCGATAAATCGTGCACAGTGCCACAGAATGGAGATAATTGATGTCTAGCAACTAACAGTGCCTTGAAACTGCCTGACTACACTAGGTTTTGTCCCAACCAACTAAGTTTGTAACCTTAAAAAGGTCTCAGTTTGGGATAATATTACCGGCTTTCCTGTTTTTTTTCTTTAGAATAATAATATTTTTATTAGCTTAATAAATCAAATAAAATACGATTTAAAATATAACTAACTATTACTAACCTAAGTTAGTACATGTTTGTATACTCCACATCGTTGTCATCTGGAAATGTGAGGAGAAGGCTGATAGCATTGCAACGTAGAATGATAAAGCTTTCCAAAATCATAGGTTTTTCTCTTAACCTCAATCTCACTTGATGGAAAGCGATGGACAAATCCAAAAGCAAATTGATGATTTGCCGACTAGATTAATTAATTTTAAATAATCAAACGAACGATCAAAGCCCACACAGGATGACAGACTTTCCAATCAGCATCCACAAAATGTCTTCCAAATAGTAGATGAGATTCATAATTTAAGACCCTGCCTACGCAGAGGGCTTGATTGTGAACCTCATTTCACAGAGGGAATTATAGAGGATTATGTGAATCACTCTGGCGTCACTCGGCAACAATGTTAGTTAAGTTTTCTGGATAACGCCTTTACGACCAGAAATGGGTGGAATGTTAGTGGCTGGAGTTGGTATAGGTATATGTTGTGAGGTTTCTGGGATAGACTGTGAAACTCCTGTTTTTGGATCTTTGGAAAGAGGAACTAGAGTCACTTGACGTTCAGAAGTTCCTTCAAGTGGTCTAATTGATTGTTGTTCTAATAAAATTGTTCTAATTAATTTGATTGTAATTTGACGTGGACTTTGATTTTAAGCTTTTCTATTTGATTTAATATTTGCGTGATCTAACGTTTTTATACTTGCGTAGGTATGTACTTGAAGCGATTACTATGTTTCTATCGTGGTTTTTGGTAAATTGGTTTCGCATTTCAGTAGTGGAGGTACCATCTCTATTTCTAGCTTGCAGCTTTGTATTCATAGGTTTGGTAACCTTTAACCGATATTGCTATGTCGTCGTCTGGTCTGACATTGTTTGTATACTAAAGGACCTCTTCTGTCATCCATATCGGACGTGTTTTTGTGGTAATAAAGATTCCCCATCACAAATTCACCAAATGATACTATCAAAAGATGATGGTGACATACCACCCACATGCACAAAACGTTTTGAGAACTCATTCATTGTGCGTACAGCTAAGGAGTGGAATTCCCTGCTTGAGTCTGTATTTCCTGGTAGCTACAACCTGGGAGTCTTTAGGTCAGGAGTGAATAGATTACTTATGGGCAAGCGTGTTCCACTTTCGACCCCATCATCACTTACCATCAGGTAAAATAGTGGTAAAACACGTGCCTATTAATAGTAAAAAACAAGATAATAATATGGCATATTCTTCTATCAGCTGCTTTTAAAACCACACGTTATATAAAACTCAATATATTCTCTAAAACCATAGCTAAAGCTTGGTGTGCTTCACGGAACACACATAATGATTGCAATTAAACCTGTTTTGTGAAACAGTCCCGTACAATCACAACAAATGGCGATCCTACTCGCTTGGCAACGAGGAAGTCGGGGCGCGTAACCCGATAGGTGTAAAGATCTAGAATAATCTTGCACTTAGGCACACCTTTAATGCCTAAACTACAAGCTCTATTCTCCCTTGCATCAACTTCAGATTTATTGCAGTCCAATTGCAACAGCTATGTCAAGAATGCAGTCGTTACAACTCTTGTGTTGAATGCCATAGAGGTGTTATTCGATTGGTTTAATGGGTGGAGTTAAATTGGTTGTTAGGGCACGCGCTAAGCCATGATGCGACCTCGGCCACACGCCTGGACCTAGATTGGGATTACGCTGATATTACAATGTAAGGAGGCAGATGGCAGAAGGTTTAACTCAAATTATGATCACAGAAAAATAGATGCTTAATAAAACTATATCGAAAGGGAGACAGTTCATAAATAAAACAGGTTGTCATTATTGCTTGATAGAAGAAATGCTATCTGAGGGTCAATTCTACTAATTAATAAGCAACGTTCAAAAAAAAAAGCATTGGCATGTCAGTCGCAATCTGTCAAAAAAAGCCTCAATTACCATGCCTACATTTTTGACAGATTACGTCTGACATACGAATGCGAACGTTGCCTAATAATTAGTAGAATTGGAACTGATTACTGACAAGTCAATTCTCAATGATTTTTTCTGATAGTCAGAATATAATTATTCGAAAAACCTGCTTGACCTATATCCTAAGCTTAAACTAACAGTTAGATTTTCAATTTTTTTGCTGTAGGTTACATATCTAAATCTTAGCAGAGTTAATCGGCATAGTATTTTCTCCGAAGGACGCAGCCTTAATATCCTAACGACCCTATAGCATATGAAGCTAAAAGGCTGTTAGAAGATTAGCGGTAATTAATAGATATATAGGTCGTCAAACTATGTCAGAGGCCCTTGAGGCGGCTTAGAAACTCTGACACTAGGGTGTGTGGGGTCGTTAGACCTTACTGCCCGTTATAGGAAAAATAGATATAAAACTCTTGTGTTACTGAGTGAGTGAGTGAGTGAGTGACTGACAGACAACTCAGAGTCGAAACAACTAGTCGTAGAAAGCCGAAATTTGGCATGTAGGTTCCTTGGGGAGTGGATTTCCCGAAATTTCTACGCGAAAAAACGAGATATGCCCGTAAAAAGTCGCGGGCAAAAGTTAGTCTCTTAACTAAGGGGATAACGAATAATACTCGCCAAAAGACTTGAGCAACTTCTTCACAATCCCTTTCGAAGTTCACCTTCTGTGCCAATATTTTTGGTGATCCTATTACAAAACAAGCTTTGCATGTGGGTTCCTATATCTTTTGTCATGTGTGCGTTAACCGAGCTGACTCCTGACTTGAAACTACATGGCATTTGGTCGGTTGAGTGAAGATGGCGGATTTTTGGCATTCTTTCGTAAACTACTGTCTATGATACCTTACGAGGTCGTTTCAAATTGCAGTGGTTTGATTCGTAATAATGGTGTTGGCAAGGTAACCTAGAGTTATTGTAGTACATGCAATGGTATGTACTTGAATAGGAAGGTCATTAGCCCTGTAGGCGTTAGTTGTACTGAGCTTAGGGTCAAAAGTGTGAATCTGAAGGAAATGCAATATATCATACTTGGCCGTGTGTTATGCAGAGAAGGAATGAACATTAATCATTATGCTTGCTTACTGCGCGATGATGTTATCTGGACACCGGGTTTGTTTCCGTCACATTTTATCTCTTAAGTACCGAGCAGGTCCAGGGTTGCAGATTTTGTTCAAAATAGTTACCGCGGCCCTGGAACGCAAAGGGCATTGGCCGGAACACGGGTGGGTTTTAGTCAGTAAAAGTCTGACACTCCCTTCCGCTCCACCCAGAGCAGAAGGAGTCAGTTGATAATTTCCCATCCAAAAAGTACTGAGCTGGTAGTAGGAATGTATCATGTACCTATTAAGTAAATGCCGATGAATGAAGAGATATTGGGAGGCCTAAGTAAAGCTGGTTGCATTGTGTGAGGAATGATATGAAAGTAAAGGGAGTGAATGGTAGCGTGATGGTTGACAGCGGAGAATAAAAGGAGAAAACGCGTAACACCATTCCCAACAAGCAAGCACATGGCAAGATGATGATGTATAACGGTGACTGTGATCTGTAGAGATCTAAAAACTGTTTCTGCAAATGACATAACAACAAGAATGAAAGTCATTTCTTCAAAAAAGGTCCTTATTTCTTTAGATTTCCAAGACAAGACATCTTTTCAGAAGCTACCTCAGCATTGGTAATTATGACGTTATCAAACCAATCATTTTATGAGCCTTCATTAAGACAGAACCTTGTAATGGATTTGCATGAAGTATTGTGCTCTTACCCAATAGGAAATGAGTTTGAAGATATACACGTTAATCTACCATTAACATGATAATAATAAGAATAATAATAATAAACCATTTTTTTTCAGGTTACAAAGACCCGTAGATAAATACCTTTATCTACACTCACAACGTAATGTTCCAAATATGAGTTCAAAAACGAATGCATAAACACGTACTTTTTTTTCGTGGATAGGTAAAATTTAAAAAAAAAAACCATTACAGTTCAACATTTTCCTTCGATTTTTAAAGAACTGCATCATAAAATAACTTTTTAATTTTTTATAGCACACTTTTTCTTTTTAATTTTTGGCGCGGGCTCATTGACTTAAGTCAATGAGCCAGCTTTTATCTTTGTCTATGTATGAGCGCGCTGCGCAGTCATTCGAATACGCAATGAGAATATCCGCCATATTGGACTAAACTATTTTTCCACTTATTTTATTTCAACTGTATGAGTGAAGATAAAATAGTGTATGCAACGGCATATAATTAGGTATTAAAACACTCGTGTTTTAATAACCCTTTTTATATGGTCGTTGCATAAACTACTATAACCTACTATACATATAATAACAATTGTGTTAGTATATAATAACTTAAAACTATGTTAGTATCACTTGGTTGCACTAAGTCTTTGTGCGTTCCGGTGGCACTTGTCCGCGAAAGCGGCGGAATACCACATCCTGTGGCCAAAAGCTTTCCTCCATCACCTGATGCAGGTAGCATGTTGGTGCATCGCACCACAAACGCCTTAAAGTTGACGTTGCGATGCGACTCCAGCACCTACACTCTCGGCGCGTACTTCAGCCTCTGGCGCACGTACTTCACGATGTCTTCCTCATCAGTGGTGTAGTGGAGACGGGAAATATACACCGGGGTATTCGGCTTTGCAGCACGCAGTTTTTCGTTTGGCTCCGCAGGAGCCTTGCCGCAGCGGTTCTTACAGCTACTCTGCCGGCGCTTCCTCCTTTGCACCGTCACGAAGCCGTCATCATCAGCCCGGCCCGTTTCCGTTTTAGACACGGGCTTTGCGGGGGGAGCAGTGGGGGTGCTCACAGTGACCAATGGGTCAGATGGACGCGATAAGGAACGTGTTTAACCACCCATAGTGTACTTGGGTCATTACCTAAAGATAAGTTAAGGAAGGTTAGGTTATGAAAAGGGCTATTGAAAGAGAGAGTAACTTTTTGTTATTGGTAGATCAATAGGATTAGAAAGACTTATCTAACATTCTTTGTAGGGAATATCATGCTTTAGCCAGAGTGGCCCGTTTTTCTGTTTAAAGCTTTTTTTGCCATGAATCGCACTCGCAAGAATCAGAAATTTATTTCTGGATTTTTATCAATCATCATCTATCTTTTCCCAACTATATTGGGGTCGGCTCCCATTCAAATCGGATTCAGCTATATCAGTTTTTTACGTGGAGCGGCTGCCTACCAGACCTCCACAACCCATTAACTAGGTTACACGATACTTCTTGGCAAGACTGGTGCGTTTTCTGGTTTCTAATAATCCGTAACGACTGCCAAAGATCTCCAAATAACAGCCGGGGCCCAACGGCTTAACGTGCTTTCCGAAGCACGATTCCTAGCAATCATAGCTTTGAAATAATGCTTCGCTTAAATTGTTACCCATGAAACCTTTATTTGTTACAACAATCTTTTTAAAAGTTCTGTTTTGAGCACCTTATGCTAATTATTATTAGATGCAGCATTCTGTCTGCTACCATGTAATATCTTTTTAGCACTATTTCAGAAATGAGTTCCTTCGTTGCCACAGGTTTTATCATTCACGCAATCCATACCCCTTTTTCCCAGTCCTGCATCGTTGCTCATACCAATGTTCGAATTGGTACTCAACACATTTCTTGGTATGACCATCTATCGCCACAGATTTGCTGCCATTTCGAGTAAGTTCAACTACAATCAGCAGAACATTGAATTCTAATGAATAGGAATCAGCACAATGGCTGGCAGCGTTATTAATTACTCCATCCATCTGGTGTCGATGATTGATCGATAACAGAACATCAATTTGTCTTGCGTCTGCAATTGTTGATTCAGTTTCAATCAATGTACGAATTCTGTGAGTTGGTTCGTTTATTTTGTTGCAACTTACTCGAATAGTTTTGTAGTTGTCTTGACGTTTGAGAAGAAAGGTGATCTGTAATTGAGGAACTAGAAATGATAACTGTTCTCACTTCATACAGTGCCAATACCGCTACTAATGCTACTTTTTATTTACTATATGTTAATAATTATCATAAGGTATTTTAGTTTCCTAATTGGAACGACAGACTGATAGCAGTATGGCCCACGTCTTTCACTATTGTAGTTTTTTATTTCAATATTTCTTCGCAACTTAAGACTTGTGTACTCCATTAACATTTTCTATTATTCCTGAGCTTTTTGTCCAAGAACTCGGCCACTGCTGAAGTTAATTCTACCGCTACCTATTCTAATTGCCTCCATTCTGTTATTATGTTTTCTTATATAACTCAACAAGACAAGACAATCACCCACTGAGCATTACAGAACATTATGGAAAAAATCGAAATCATCTTTTAGGGTCACAACAGTTCCTATTTCACAACTGTCCAATTGTTTAACGAATAGAACAATAAACAATTATGTGCTCTATCCAGTTCCCATACGGTATAATTGTATGAAAAACCTTGGTTTGACTTGCCAAGTTTTTGATACGAATCTAAAGGTTGCGTACGAATAAATGCAATGTATATCTTTGTCAACTTGGTGATTGTGCTGATGTTTTTACCCACGGGTGATAATGGAATGAGTGGCGTTTGGTAAACTCAAGTATTTGGTACGAAACTACGGAGTAATGGTTACATAAAGACCTTCAGATGATAGTAAAAATGTGTGTCGTGTTGCTAAAGTTATTTTTATTGAGGCTGTCGTAAAATTAGGAGATAAGTCATATACGTAAATATATAGTATAGTCAAATTAGGCCATTTTTTAATAAAGATTGGAATAAATTCTCCGGAGAGGCAAAAACGTTTCTGATGGTTTTGTATGAGTGAAAAATTGAGTATAAAAAACAAATTGCATTTAGCACCCCTACGGAAGGGGGTGAAAAACTGTGAAATCTGTTTATTGTTCATAACTAAGCAGAGCATACAGTTGTACTCATCGTAATTTTTTATACGCTTTATTACACCTCAATCTACATTATTACATTTTATTTATTTTAATCAGACCAACGCAGCGTTGGAAAAAAAATAAAATATCTGTAAACATGATTTTTGGTCATTGCGGCTTAGGGAAAAATCGTGTAGTTCTGTAAACTCAGAAAAGGGTTAGTCATTTTGGCTTAAATACATGATTGATTTTGCACCCTGGTGCGACATACGGAAATTAGTTTTTCACGTTTTTCTGCCGCTGTACTTCGGGGGAAATTTTGGTTGTTTTGAAAATCATTACAATCATATAATTTGGTTTCCTTTATATTTGCACCAAATAAAAAATTAGCATTTTTATATGGAACATACATTTTTCGTGTATTGTAGTCATTGCCATTGAGCAACTACGCTATGGAAGAGACAAGCGCGCGACACGGAATAATAAACTGACAAGAAGCGCCGTCGTCACGTGCATAAGCGCGTAGTTGTGTTGCGCGATGTGTTTTACGAGGAAGGAGTACTTTCTGATTGTGAATGCTCTGTTTGTAAGTTATAGTATACAAATCTAAAGATTTTTTTAATGCAAAAGCAGCTTGTTTTTAATCGAAAAATAAAACAGCAGGCAATTTTTTTCAAATTAATTATTTGTCTTTCGAGTTATAGACCCTGTGTCAGCGCTGATTATCCTACGTCATCAAGTAACGTAGGAATAAGGCTAAGAACTCACGAGACCGCAGTTTTGTGCGGTTCCACAGCAGCTGCCGTTGGATTTTCGCCCGCAAACTTGGCGGGCGAGTATCACAAGACGGGCGGTTACTTACGATCAGATTGTTTAGTTGATTTCCAGACCGCCATGAACACACTTAAAAAACGAGCTGTTACGCGCTGCTGCCTTAGTACCTACTTCAGATTCACAAGTACCAGGAGACCAGGAACATGTCATTGTATTTTTGGACTGGTATAATTATGTAGGTAGGGTAGGTGTAGGGAAGGTGTAGGGTAGGTGTAGGGTAGGTGTAAGGTAGGTGTAGGGTGGGTGTTTCCTAATTTAAAAAAATACAATAAAAATCAGGAAACCTTGCTATTTCCGATATTCACGCGGGCGAAACCGCAGCTGGTAACATAATAGGTACTAATAAAATACATATACAAGCTAAAATAATAAAGTAATAAATATGATTTAATATACTAAAATTTCTGATCTGCCGGTCGATTCTGTCGACATCTCACGGTGTTCACCTAGGCGGAGTGAACGACAACTGAGCTGTCATTCTATCTTATTTGTATGGTTTGACAACTCACCCGTCGTGCGCCCCGCCCAAGTGTTCACTTCGACATGTTTACAGAATCGCACTGCTGAACTCATAATTATTATGACGAAGACAAACTAAGAATGACAGGCTTTTAAGTAGTGTCTTCGGATTTTACGCTTAAAGGAAAATTTGGAATCAGCCTTCTTGATGTCAAGGGGATTCCAGAGTTTAATGGTTGAAATAGCGTAGGAATTAGACATAAACCCGGTGCGGTGAGAAGGAATATGAAGGAGTAAGTTTTTGGATGCTCGAAGGTTAAGACTGTGAGAACTGCCCAACACTTTAAAATATTGTTTTAAATAATCAGGAGCACAAGGATCATTCATAATAGTGAAGAGCATGCAGAGGGATCTGAGGGATCTCCTTTGACGGATAGGCAGCCCTTTAAGCTGAGAACGAAATGAAGAAATGTGATCATATTTACGAAGGGCAAAAATGAAACGAATACAGTTGTTAAGTAGTCGATCCAGTTTGTTAAGAAGTTTTTGGGATAGATCAGAGTAGCAAACATATATATGAGATTAGGATGGCTCTGAAGCAGCTTAAGAACAACAAGGCGTCGGGTGAGGACGGAATTACGGCCGAACTCCTGAAGGCGGGTGGAAAACCAGTCCTTAAGGCCCTTCAGAAACTGTTCGATTCCGTCATACTCGAGGGGAAAACGCCACAAGCGTGGAGCAGAGGTGTGGTGGTACTCTTCTTTAAAAAGGGCGACAATGCCCTGCTTAAGAACTACAGGCCCATCTCACTTCTGAGCCATGTCTACAAGCTGTTTTCCAGAGTCATCACAAACCGTCTCGCACGCAGGTTTGACGACTTCCAGCCTCCCGAACAAGCCGGATTCCGAAAAGGCTTCAACACCGTAGTACCACATACACACGCTGCGGCAGGTTATACAGAAGACCGAAGAGTATAATCTGCCCCTCTGCTTAGCGTTTGTGGACTACGAGAAAGCCTTCGACTCGATCGAGACTTGGGCTGTGCTGCAGTCTCTCCAACGGTGCCAGATCGACTATCGGTACATCGAGGTGCTGAAGTGTTTGTATGAAAACGCCACCATGTCAGTCCGACTTCAGGATCAGACATCAGAACCTATCCTCCTGCAGCGGGGTGTGAGGCAGGGAGACGTAATTTCTCCGAAACTGTTCACGGCCGCAATGGAGGACGTCTTCAAGGTTTTGGACTGGAAAAGGCTAGGCATCAATGTAAATGGCGAGTACATCACTCATCTTCGATTTGCCGACGATATAGTCGTCATGGCTGAGACCACGGAGGACCTCAGTACAATGCTCGATGACCTCAGTAGAGCTTCCGAAAGAGTGGGTCTTAAAATGAACATGGACAAAACCAAGGTCATGGTAAATACCCATGTAGCACCCACTCCTATCAAGATTGGAGGCTCTGCACTCGAAGCTGTTGATGAGTACGTCTACCTGGGACAAACGATCCAGCTAGGTAGGGCTAACTTCGAGAAGGAGGTCAACCGTCGAATCCGACACGACTGGGCGGCGTTCGGGAAGTTGCGCGGTATCTTCTCGTCTCACATACCACAGTGTCTCAAGACGAAAGTCTATGACCAGTGCGTGTTGCCAGTGATGACCTATGGACTCGAAACGTGGTCGCTCACAATGGGCCTCATCAGAAGGCTTAAAGTCACCCAAAGGGCAATGGAGAGGGCAATGCTCGGAGTTTCCTTGCGTGATCGAATCAGGAATGATGATATCCGCAAGAGAACCAAGGTTACCGACATAGCCCGAAGGATCGCCAAATTGAAGTGGCAGTGGGCAGGGCACATTGCTCGCAGAACAGATGGTCGATGGGGCCGAAAAGTTTTGGAGTGGCGACCGCGTACCGGAAGACGCAGCGTTGGAAGGCCTCCCACAAGGTGGACCGATGACCTGGTGAGGGTCGCGGGTAACCGATGGATGCGAGACGCACAGGACCGGTTGTTGTGGCGACGCTTGGGGGAGGCCTATGTCCAGCAGTGGGCGTCTTTCGGCTGATATGATGATGAAACATCAGCATAATCAATTATAGGAAGCACAAGTGATTGAACCAAAGTGGTTTTAGTGCTAGAAGGAAGAAAATGCTTGAATCTATAGAGAGATTGCAGTGAGTAAGTTACATTCTGGCTAACCTGAGAAAGCTTATTCCAACTTAACCTGTCATCAATGTTTAGGCCTGAGTCTTTAACGTGTGGCTAGAGAGGGATGACGGCATTGTTGAAAGTAAGCGGCAGTAGTTGACTGGTGTCCAAGTTACGTAAAAAATAAGTTCTGCCAATTAGGATAGCCTGGCTTTAACTGACATTGACTGTAACCCCAAATCTGCTTGACCAATCACTGATAGCTAGAAGCTAGAAGGTCAGCATTCAGCAATGAGATGCAGTTGTCCAGGTTGTCAGTGTCAGTTTGCGCGTAGACATGTAGATCATCAGCGTACAGATTGTAGGAGCATTTGAGAATGGTGGTAATAGAGTTTATGAAAAGAGAAAATAAAAGTAGAGAGAGTATACCGCCTTGTGGAACGCCAGTTTTCAGGGCGCACCACTCAGAAAATTTCTGATCAGCACGGACCGCTTGCTGGCGACCACGAAGATATGATGAAAACCAATACCGTGCCGACGAAGAAACCCCAATTTGAGACAGAATAGCCAGGAGGATGTCGTGATCAACGGTGTTAAAAGCATTGGAAAAATCTATTAAAACTAACACCGTTAATCTTGAGTTCTCCAGGCCATTCCTTAACGTCTTCTGTAACCTTAAGCAAAGCTGTGGCTGTGCTGTGGCCAGGCCGAAAACCTGATTGGAAAGGGGATAACAGATTATACCTAAACACAAAAGTAGATATTTGTTTAAGAGCAACTGCTTCCAGGATCTTAGATAGGAAAGGGAGAAGGGAGATTGGTCTGTAGTGATTAAATAAACTGGGGTTGGATATTTTAGGAAGAGGGATTATGATGGCCTTACGTCAGATTGTGGGAAATACTCCAGTTTGTAGGGAGGCATTGATAATGTGTGTAATAATATGGAGAATACTTTTAATTATGAGGGATATCATAGTTCTGCTGACACCATCACAGCCAACAGCCTTGGACTTAATTGCATTGAAGGTTTTGAGGACTTCAGGGTCAGTTACTGGGGAAAAAGAGAAAGAATCGGGAAGTAAGATTGGCGTGGAAGTAATCTCAAGAAGAGTTTTGTTTTTAACGGCATCTACAAGAATATCCGACGATGAAAAATGCTTATTCTAATCACTCAAGGACACGTTAGAAGAAATTACATTTGTGGAAGGACTTTGTTATGCCGAGAGATTTGAGAAACTTCCATATATCAGCCGGTGAAGAGTTAAAGACATTTTCACAAATGTATCAGTGTTTATAAGCTTTTACCATCTGGTTACAGCGGTTTCTAGCCACCTTGTACAGGTTCCAGTTCTCCTCACTGCGATCTCTTCTATATCTTCGAAAGGCCTTGTCACGCCGTCTCATCGCCATACGAACTCCAGGGTTAATCCATGGAGCGGTTGGGCGCTTAACACGGACGGCCCTCAGAGGTGCATGTGTTTCAATAAGGTGAAGAACACACCTATTAAAAATGTCCACTTTCTCATCCACTCAATCAACAGCTCTTGCATAATCCATTTTTCACATTTATTGAACAAACACAGTTAGTGAAATAATATAAAAGGAAATGACAAATAATAAATTTGAGTAACGCACGGATCGCTTCTTGCCACAACTATGATAGTTCAAACTCTACGCTTTGCTCCCGCGCCCGCCCCGCGTCCTGCTTCAACCCCTCGTTCGCCTTGCGAACGCTACGATATAACCACGCTCTCTGTATAAACTTCCCGAGGTATATTTCTTATTTTTATTAGGTGCAAATGTAGTATATGTAGAATACATTATATATTAAAAAAATCATGACTACACTAATTTCCCCCGAAGTACAATTTGTAAATATTGTAAAATGCTGGTTTCCAAGGGGTGCAAAAGGGTGCTAAAATAACTGGGTGTTAATGATGCTCTAAAAAGCTTATTTTGAGTTTGCACCAACAGACTGAATTTCCCTTGAGCCGCAAATGATTTTTTTAAATTTATTAGTGTTTCATACACCTCACACCTTTTTTGGTGAAAAGTAATTATACAACAAAGGGGTATCTACATATATATAAACATAAAACAGTTAGTTATTAATTAAAATTCAAAATAATGAGACTTTAATGTTAATACCTAACATTAAACGATGTTCCGTACATAACAGAAATGGTGCAAACTCAGAGGAGACTTATATTCATGTTTTCTAATGATTCCATAAAAAATTACAACTACACGAATTAAGTCCAATCTTTTTGCTAATTCGACTACACTAATATTGAACCTTTCCGAAGTTGCCAAACAGCACTTGGGATAATTATGTCAACTGATATGAATTGGACGACGATAGCGTCCGGTTGGATGTGGCAAAGTTTTAAAATAGCAATGATGATAATGGTGAGAACCAAGCCAGGTTTGATAATGCATCCCCTATTATACAGTTGGAAGTTTTTTACGTATCTTCAGTTATTTTTCACGGTGGTTAGCTAAGTGTTATTATTATAATGCACCCAACATATGTAGGCCATAACTTAAGTATGCCGTGTTCTGTCACTCCAGTCACAGTGCACATTATACCATTGAAAAATAAATAGAAAATATCAGTATGTCACCTGCTCATCTCTCGTAATTTGCAGCTCGGGGGGCGAACCAGTTAGGCTAGTCTGTGGCTTGACGCCCTGTCATCATTTTCCCGCTATCATTTCTTTACACCTAACACTTTTGCTGTCTGTACTTTTAAGTAAGTAGTGGTTGATATTTCAGTACCATTAACTAACTAGTATAATTTTAGGATTATCTGTTCCTTTACCTGATGGCTTTTGGTCAGTTTTTCCTCTATTTATTTCAAAAGTAGGTTAATAGGTTCGAGTTAGTCATGGATCGACTCAGGTTTTGAACCTAGTACAGTCGAATTAGTAATATGACTCGATATCACATAGTCTTTAGGTATGGCAATGCAGATAGACATTTTCAATTTAGGATGTTTTACTTCAATGTTCATTCAGCTTATAGCTATCATCGAATTTCTTTCAGTTCTATTGAGAATACGCTAATGGTAAATTAGCAAAAGTACATTACTTATTATTTAGCTACTCTAAGTGTAGAGTATAGGTATAGACTGAGAAACGCTTCTTCTACTCATGATTCTTGCAATAATTTTAAAAAAATCTTCCTATTCAGCAGATATGAAAAAATGACGACATCCAATTACCCTTATCTATTCTCCATACAAAACTCTTTCATCACATCCATACAAACATTCAAAAATTATAGTTATTAGTTACATTGTAATACTTTATACGCAAACTTGTGGCCATTGTAAGGCATCCCTTTGAAGGCTCGCCATGTAGAGGCACGCTTGACGCGGCCTCCGCGACCTTAATGTTAGGCTGCGGGCAAGGGATAAGCGGAAGCGATAGCGATTTAGATTCCTAAAGGTGAAGAAGTATTTAAAATACCTCAGAGATTGTACATAACAAATTCACATAATCGGTTACAATTCCTTCATATCAGGCACATAGGCCTCCCCCAAGTGTCGCCACAATAATCAGTTCTGTGCGTCTCGCATCCATCGGCTACCCGCGACCCTCACCAGGTTTGGTCCACCTTGTGGGAGGCCTTCCAACGCTGCGTTTTCCGGTACGCGGTCGCCGCTCAAGAACTTTTCGGCCCCAACGACCATTTGTTCATCGAGCAATGTGCCTTGCCCACTGGTACTTCAGTTTGGCGATCTTTCGGGTTAGGTCGGTAACCTTCATATTGCTAATTCAACAATGTTCGTTGCGTATTTTGCGTTGTCGAACAAATGATCTTTAAGCATTGATATGCTTGCAATGGATTACGAATTGTAGTACGTTGTGATTAAAACTGTGTCTACTTACTGTGTTTAGTAACGCCAGAATAGAACGTCTGCCCATGATTACAATAAATGCATTTTATTACCGTTTAAAGTTGTCAAAAAATAAAAGGCCCATTTTGGCAGCAGGATACAACATTACTTTACTAGTAAGTATGAAAGAGACATGAAATAAATCTCTTTGTTGTATCCTGCTGTCAAAACGGGCCTTTCATTTTTTGACAACTATAGTCTTGTGTAGGTATTTTACTTGTTAAAAAAAACCTAAAAGAAATTGAACGTGTCGGGGTTGCCCTAGACTTAGACCATCCACACTGTACTAACTTACTGTTTATGTGTCACGCCTTAGAGATACTATTTTCATATTGAATTCTAAATGAGGTAGCCTCCTATAACTTGTACTATCACCTACAAGCCTGCTGACCTCAGTTCTCCATATACGTATTGATGACACTCGTGCGCAGGTACGAATAATAATGTCATATTAAGTGGACCACTTGTTCTGAGGAACCAATTTTAATATATTATAATATTGTAGTGAGCATTCTGCAACAATTGAGCATTTGAAAGAAGAAAATCAGATAGACCGATTGCGAATTGAGCTTTTTCTTGTATTATAGCTATAATATTTTTTCTCGAGATATCAACTAGGCTAAAACTCGTTCGAACAAAAACTTTGACCTCATGTTTTTTTCCGAAACAGCGTGGAATTTCGAAGATATTTTTTTATAAAGTTAAGATTTAAAGAATTCTTAGTATCTATCAGCGAAAACACAAGTTTTTAGATACACTTAAAAATTTCCAAAATTATCCTAATTGATGTTATTTATTTATTTATTATTAATTAACAATTTATGCAACAACTTATGAACTATGCCCCACAAAACCGTACCGTAACCCGTTGCAAAACTATGTTTCTTTCTGATTAGCATAAAGCCAAAGTAAAATCATTTATTCCATGAAAAGGAACTTTTGTATATCAACAAACAGTTAAAAAAATACTAATCGGTAACTGTCCATTTGCGCTGTATGTATTGTCTGGTAAAAATATTTTACAAGTACGTAGACGGGTATTACAGTTGAAGTTATTTATTTATTTATTTATTTAAGGATCACCAACGAGTGTTACAAATACATAAAACTTTACAAAATATGAAAATTACCATTAACATCTAAATGCACACTCAATTAGAGGCAACCACAGCTGAACATAACCGTGCGTACACAGCTAAAAATAATTAATGTAAAATGCATAAAATAGTGAAATAAAAATAATTGGTAAAAGCTTACAGCCCTAATCTCTTCAAAGTTAGAGTGAACAGGCTCCTTTTGGGTAAGCTCGCTCCATCGTAGACTTTGTCTCTGTCATCTCTGACATTGACTAGAGTCAAGAGCAAACCCATCACTAATAAAAAAAAAAAAAAAAAACATAAACGAAACAAAGAAACAATAAAGAAATGTAACAAATTAAAGTAATGCCAATTATTATAAAAAAAATATCAAATTTAACATGTCAAATTGAAATAAAATTATAAAAGAAACAGATTATACATAAAATGTCCTAAATTAAATTCAATTAGAATTAAAATTTCCTAAATTTATATCAAATATACAGCTATCTATGTATCGCCTATTTTGTATCACTGCTGGGCCTCCCTCTCCCTTTTCCGCAAAACTTTGTATTTTGCATATGGACGAGTTCGAACACAAACATTCTCAAGAGTACCAAAAAACAATTGCATAATTCAGGAAATTCCCAAATTCGATTGAATCACCAATTCGAATAATGCACAGCCCGAAGTTCTAGACCACATATTTTACGGCCATTTTTCCTGCTCCGTCAGACGCCATTTTTTGTTTCAAACGTGAAGGCTCGTAAGTTTTTTGACAGAGTCTTCACCAAGGTCGCTTGTCGTTGTAGTGGTACCGTTAGCAAAACAAGTCGTCATAAAGTTACATAGAAAATATTTTTATTGTTTTTCTTAATGTTTCGGACGTGAGTTTTTGGTAAATGAGTAATATGGTGGGTTGTGCGAAATGATATTGTGTGCTGTTGCGAAATTTTACGTAATTTAAATTAATGTAGACGGTGCGTATAAATAATATGAATAAAATGAAACCTGCAGACATTTATATGTGATTTTTTATAGTATAGTTGATGTTTGTAGCGGAATCTATACCGCCACAAAAACTATTGTAGTGACATCTATACCGCTGGAAATGAATTACGTCGTAAAAATTATACATCGTAGTAGGTATCCGTTTTTCGTGCGATTTGAATACACAACAGACCAAATATCAACCATTGCCCTCCAGACACAACAACCGTCCGGTCGCAGGATCCTTCCTTTTCAATGGAGGTTTGTGGGACTTTATACCCTGTTCGGCATTCCTCTAAAATGTTTAAATTATAAAGTCGAAATAAACAAAAAACATTTATGGCAATAATTTACATGTTTAACAATGTTGGTATCGTTTATTTGCTGGCCCTACGAGAATGAGAGCCAAAATTACGAGGTGTCGCGTCTGAGCAATATATTTTTTCTTGCATTCAGCGATCTATATCCTTTAGGATGTCTCCAATCAAATATTTTATTGGCTCAGGAAAAACTGAATTAATTTTACGATTAAAATTCTTTGTGGCCCAATTACAATAGTGGTACATGAGCGGACTAAATGCAACAAGGCATTCTCTACCAGTCAACCTTTGGGTTAATAAGACTACACTGTGGTAGGTGTACAACAATTAAAATAGAATTTTATTTTGGAAATAATATAAATTGCTAATAAAACACATGCTAAAATAATAAACTAATATAAATGATGTTTTATTATAATCTTTCTGATATTTTTTTTTCTTTCTTTAAGTTTCTAAAGATTAGGAGTAGTACAGCCCAATAAAGCGATCTTCTATCCCTCTCTACTCGGCTATCAAATCGGGCTACTTAGATTGTGACAAGTTTAGGAGTAATAATAAAAAAAACTGGCAAATTACTACTGTTACTAGGAGAACTTAGGATGCAAGAGCGAGCGAAGCGAGCTCGGTACTACGGGCACCCCGACTCGGGCAGGTTACAAAAGTGACACGGCAATAGATGTGACCTTTTGATAGACAAACTCAATGAAATTAGCATGATTACATGCCGGAAACATTCAAAAGGATTCTCAACTCCGTTTGACATAACGAATTATTAAAAACTAAACTTAAAGCTTAGCAACTTTTGATTTTGATTGATGCTTTATTAAATAGTTTTCAACAACGAATGATCGACAAAAACATATTTGCTATTAACTAAAATTCCTTTTAAATAACTCTTGAACTAATTAATTTTCAAGATCATCTAACATCCGTTTAAGGATTCCCAAAACTAATTTGCGGATAATCAAAAGGCTTCTCCTTAACGTCGTTATTAATTATACATCATATAATTATGTCGATCTAATTTCAGGGTGTAATCCTAATAAAAACTTTTATGAATTAAATGGTGCAGAATTCGTGTCATGCAAAAAGATGACATACAAAAAATATTCAATGTCACCTTGAGTAGATTTGAGGAGGAGTCCGTAGCAAGTTTAAGTAACTCAGGCCGAGGTCGTTCGATGGATTGGTTACTAACGACTACATGCCGCGATTTCTCTGTGCCTCGAAAATCATATTGATCCTGGCTGTCATTGGCGGATTCTTGACAGTTGTTACTGCAGTTTTAAGCGAGAAAATCTGACTCCAGCGTTGCTAAGAGCTATCGGGTTACCCAGTTACTGGGTCGTGGAGGTTAGATAGGTAGTCGCTCCAGATAAGTTGACTGAATTGACTAAATAAATATGGTATTGGAAAAAACTATTTGCTCACGTAAATAGATTTTTGTCTTATGTTTGTTTAATCAAGAAGACTATTCAATATCAGAGGTATATCAAACAGCCACTGAACTGGGAGCATTTCATTTGCGGGTCCCAACTTCTATTTTTTATTTCTTTTTCGTAGAAAGGTCAATGTAAGTGGCACATAATATTATATTCTCCTTCCAATAGTTATGTAGGCCTTTTTTTTTTGTTTTTATGAATGGGAAATCATCAAATGACTTCTCCCGCTCTGGGCAGAGCGGAAGGGAGTGTCAGACTCTTACTGACTAAAACCCATCCGTGCTCCTCCTAGTGCCCTTGCTTTCCAGGGCCGCGGTAACTCTTTCGAACATAGTCCGCAACTCTGGCAGGAGTTATGTAGGCCTGTGACAATACGGTCACTGTATGTCAAGTATTTTTTTTTTGGGATGGGTTATCATCAAATGACTCCTTCCGCTCTGGGCGGAGTGGAAGGGAGTGTCAGACTCTTACTGACTATAAAACCCATCCATGTTCCTCCAAATGCCCTTTGCGTTCCAGGGCCGCGGTAGCTCTTTCGAACATCCGCAATTAATCTCCAGTATGTGAACAATGCGAAAACCGGTGAACACTGGTGGGTAAACTACAGAAGAGAACCGGCCAAGTGCGAGTCGGACTCCCGCAGGGTTCCGTACCATTATCTATTAAAAACGGCAAAAAAAACACGTTTGTTGTATGGGAGCCCCACTTAAATATTTATTTTATTCTGTATTTGTTGTTATAGCGGCCACAGAAATGTATCATCTGTGAAAATTTCAACTGTCTAGCTATCACGGTTCATGAGATACAGCATGGTGACAGACGGACGGACGGATGGACGGATGGACGGACGGACGGACGGACGGACAGCAGAGTCTTAGTAATAGGGTCCCGTTTTACCCTTTGGGTACGGAACCCTAAAAACACATCACCTTTTGATAACTCGAACTGGCAAACCTACACACAACGACACAATCACAACCAAAAATAAAAGCAACCATAATTTCATCGGTTCAATAATATTGATGGTGTAGATAAAATATATGGGTACCTACAATAGAAAAATAATTACACTAACAAAAGACGTTTGAGGAATGTAGTTGAACGTGGCAGGTCTTATTGTACGTCCATATTTAATTATCTCTCTCGCAAGGAGGAATATTGCATTTAAGTCATCAATTTCTTCGGACATAAATTGGAAGAGGGAGAATGTATGGTCTCTTGTCTTGCAAGTTGTTAATAAACGTAAGAATTTGTTAAAGGATTTAGCTACATTAAAATTCAGGTTTAAATCAGAAAATAACGATACAGGTCTAAGAGTTTTCGTCGTTGCATAGCTAGATAGGAATGTAATTCTATGATTTTCAACATGTATGACACTTACCGTACCAATAGTAAGAATTATGGCTGTAAGAGTAAGGAAGCCCAAAGAAACGATGAACGGAAAGACGGTTGAGGCTGAGGTGACGACTAAAGGATAATTGTGGAAGGAGAAGACATATTGCACTACCCCAAATAAATGAGAATAAGGAAAATGATGTACCTATAAAAATAATGCTCGATGACAAAGCCAATATAAAATGTCTTCAGGACAGCTGAAAGTAGCAGTATCTATATTACCGTTAACAGTCCTCAATACTCTTTTAGATAACAAACAGGCACGTATTGACACACATACAGATGTAAATGTCAGTGACGTGTACCATTTTTAAAAGCATGGAGTAAACAAAGCAAATTGAACAACCAAGACCTTGATAAACTTATAAAAATTGATATTTTATAAGTTTATCAAGGTCTTGGTTGTTCAATTTGCTTTGTTTACTCCATGCTTTTAAAAATGGTACACGTCACTGACATTTACATCTGTATGTGTCATATTATACTATGATATTATTATGTTAAAGCTTTTTGAGACGATGGACACATAACACGATATTGTTGGTTTAAGTTTTAATGAAAACGTTGAACTGTCATCCAGCAGGTCTTTGGTCCTCTAGGTCTTAGGTATTTCTCTTTTGGTAGGTGGCAATAAAACAGAATGCGAATATCAAAAAGTCTATTTCTCATCTAGTTTGCATGAGTTGATTTATTTGTAACCATTTTATAGCCTTACTTCTATTCACCAAAATATTAAACCTAAAGCATGCAGCCGGCCGGGCTATGTGAACGAACTTGAATTTGTAAAAATAGTATGCCCAAATCGGGGAACCCGGCTTCTAAAGAATTCGCTCGGTTCACGACAAGCCTCGGCCATCAATTACGTCACGATTTTATAAGAATTTTAAAAGTTGCCTTTATTTTGGAAAACAAGTGGGTTTATATGGTATTTTAGGATACCTAAGTCAACAAACGGTATAAAGATGGAAAACAAATGGCCAACCATTGGTTTTCCATCTATATCTATATAATATTTACCATGATCTATATTTATACATTTCACGTATTTATTTCAAGTCATTTAAATTTTTGCCAGAATTATAAAGCTCATCTTTGATGTGCTATTCTTCCGTATTCTAATTGTGATGAAAAATATTGTTCAAAAGATTAATCTAGAGGGGGTTCATATAACCAAATCAGAACACGTGTGCCCAACACAAAACCTCTTTTTATCTAACCGCCTCAAACAAAAACCTGCTCCACAAAAAACCAGACTAATCGTTTGATTGACATTATAATCCTAGTAAATAAAAAAGGCCCATTATATAAATAGGACAAAGAGGTCACGGACCCTGAGATTGCGTCATTTGATCATTTAAATTCAACAAGAAGCGTTTGAGTGACACACACGTGCAGTTATGATTAAAAAGACCTACCACAAACAATGGAGTACCGCAAGGAATAGTTTTAGGTGCTCGCCTGTTGAACCGGCATCAAATATTGAATCAATGGTTTTATTTATTAATGGGTTTGAAGAACAGAATAATTATGACTTTTTTCCCAACCCACTATTACCTTAAAGTCTGGGAATCGTATGTATCGTATGGATATCGTATATAGCCGCTAAAGAATCGTGTAAAATGTTGAAAAGAAGATGCGTAATTAATATTAATAACTCATCATCTTTTAAATAATATCTTTTGCATATTATTTACTATAGAACTATATGAATTAATAAAGCCTAAATAACTTTAGGCTAACCCCTAGGTTGGATTCGATCGTAAATGATTTTCAATCAATTGAAGTCAAAAGCTCCTCAACAAAATTAAATCGATAAATGGACATATTCTTGCTTATCATCTTTTGCTGCTAAAATGAAAACCCACCTTAGACAGCCCAATATGAAATATCCAACAAAACATTTATCGATGTTATAAATGAGATCATGCGTACGACCAATGCGTGGGAATTAAGGATATCGATATTTTCTCGAATGTCGCACTCTTTTGATAGCACACCTGAGGACTTATCATCACTATGTAAATTAGTTTATCATAAAGATGGGTAAAGGGAGCGAGTACTTTTTATCTTTACAAGTTTAGCATAATAATAGGCGTTTCGGATCCCATTTCTATTGAAATTACAAATTAAATCTCCGTTTTGTTGTTCGACATGCCTACTTTTTTGCTATTGTTTTTTTTTGCTATTAAATAGTCTGATCCTGCTTTGTTTTTATCAGCGATTCTAACAGCAATAACGATTGACAATTATTAATGTTCAAAATATTTAGCATTGATCACATGACGTTTCGGTGCCGCATGTTAATCCCATACATTTTGGACTTTTTGACAATAGTTATCTTAAATAGAATGTTGCTGTTATGCTGTTCTTGTTCTTTCTACTTCCTTTGGTATTCCTTTTCCATCTGAATTTGCGTTTCCAACTCCCAGTGTAAACGTTGCAACCAACAATCCAGTTTTCTCCTTCATATCTCAAAGGTTTTTATCTACCTCAACCAATTATAATAACGGCTTTACATCCTGTTTCCATTGAGGAAATTACGAAATGATTCCCTTGTTAATGAATAGGTGAAGCTGTTACTTATGGTCATGTGAATAAGTGTGGAAACTAGATGAGGAAGTTTCAGAAGGTTTACGTGTTATTGTTGGTGTGTTCATCCTTATGGAATCGTTTTAGTCAATCATCTTCAAGATTTGGTCTTTGTTCAAGTGTGTGGATAAATAATGTGTAGTGTGGCTATCCAAAATGGGTGTTGTGTCAATATTGTCGAATAGACAAAGAAAATTAGATTCCATAACCACCAGCTGTATTTATATTATATTAAATATGCTACCTACATTTCCGATACAGTAGAGATGTATGGAATAAAGATAATTGGGTTCGTTTCTCGTTCCGTTCTCCGTGATAATTAGTTTCTAAATGAAGTAAGACACATTTTTTGATATAAAATGTGTTTTTTTTTCATCTTGGACGATAAAATGACATCATTTTGAGATTGTATGAAGTGAGTCTTCTGCAGAGTTCGTTCTTCGTTGTGAGTGTCTGATTTTTACGAGTTTCCGCGGTCGACGCTATGTTTAGAACGCTTTTCAATTTTTTTTTCTATTCGAGGATGCTCCTGCAATCACAGATTTGCCGGTCAGTGTGTGGCATTAGTTCCCTTCATATATAGCGTTATTATACCTTGATGTGAGGTTTTCATGGGGTTTACGATTAAAACTTTTCCTGAAACAGTAGATCTTCCATCTAATGGATGCCTGGGAATTATGACTGATAAGATGATGGAGTAAAAGATGGTCTTTTAAGAGATTTTTTGGATTAAATCCACTGATTATTCAAAGGGAAGTTTCTAGCTAGATGTATAACTTCCATTACTGTAAGATCCTCTTTAGAGAGCAGTCTTTTTTCCAGAATATTTTACCAGACTTCAAAGAAGGTTTACGCTTTTATACTCTACTAGCTTTTTCTATTGGCTTCGCTCGCGTTTATATGAATTTTAACAAAATAGCCAGGGTCACCAGGGTCTTGCTATCTCTGCACCAAAAATCATCAAAATCTGTGATTTCGGCGTAAAAGTTGTTACGCTTTTACACCAACAAAACAACTCATTTTCGTATATTATTAGATAGTTCTAGGTTTCGTATACCTATTATTTATAATATTAGATAGTTATGGTAGGCGCCAGAGAAATTTGCACTATAGTACATTGCCCTATCCATAATTTCTCTTCGTACAATAAATTATGAATCGTTTTTCATTACTAGAAAAGGATCACGATAGATGTCGATTCTGGGGTCTAACCACCAACTCTTAAAACAGTATTACTTCAATATTACTTCCAGTGGGAAAGAGAGGGAGCTATACAGGACGTATAGCTCCGTCTCTTTCCCACTGGAAGCAATATTAAAGTAATACTGCTTTAAGAGTTGGTGGTTTAGGCCCAGGACAGCTTTATAAATGTCATTATTTCTGTTTTCGGAATTGAGTATGTCGATAAATGTAGGTGGGTCAATGACCGTTATTGCATATTAATCTATTGTCAAACATAGGTTGCACATTCGCCATTATTAATTTAGAGGCAAAGCAACGGGCTGGTCATGTTTCATGCAAGCACCAAGAGAATAAAAAAACACGATGACTTACCCGATATAAAAATACTTGATATATTTTTAATACAAGATCAGCGTGCAAATAATTCTCACACACAAAAACTTCACGGCCTTTAAATATAAAGACACAGTGAGTCAGACTATAAACTCATGCGCACCCCAAGGTGTTTTGCAAACAGTAGTAATTTATAGTACACACAGGTGTCAAAATATATCCATCTCTTTCTTCTTTATACTATAAAATTATAGTTAGAATGAGACGTAAGATGTCTGCAAACCTATTTCACGTTACAATTAACATTTTTATTTAATGATGTCAATTCAAAATGTCAGTGTGTTGCTGGAAAAATGCATCGGTTGGTTTTCCGCGAATGGTTTCAAAATGTCAATTGATGGCGAACAATGAATTATTGTCGTCGGTAAGAAATTTTAAAGTGGACTTAAATTCGACACAAAACAGACAAAATACTGGTTTGCTTTAACTGAGATTGCTTGTAGTTTAAAATTAAACCGGATTATTGTGCAACCTAACTTAAAGTTTAATATATCAAAAGATTGTGGTGTTGTTTGTACACAATTTACCTATACACGGAATTTACATACACTAGAAAAATAATATACCTACCTCTGGGAAAGTCGGGTGACAAAAGAGCGTCAAAAGGAATTTGGTAACTTTTGTAGTTAGCTGTACGTACAAAAAAATAGTTTAAAAAGGTGACGAAACAGGAATGAATGTATAAAGATCAGCCGGTCGATTCTGTCGACATCTCACGGTGTTCAACTAGGCGGAGTGAACGACAAGAGCGCTGTCATTCCATCTTATTTGTATGATTTGACAACTCACCCGTCGTGCGCCCCGCCCAAGTGTTCACTTCGACATGCTTACAGAATCGCACTGCAGAATTGGGACCAGACGCCACTTGTGTTCAGTTGTTTTTAAAACTTTTGACATGTTGACGAATCGGGAATGGTACATATCGGGAAGTACCCATTATATCTCTCGTGTGTAGGTTTTCACAAAATTATGATTTAATAAAATATTGTCTGAACTGAAACTGTGTACCTATTCTGAAAAGCTGTGACCAAATTATAAAATTAACAAACGACAAAAACCCAAAAAATAAAATAGATTTATGATTTTTATTCTATTATACGAAACGTATTTTAAAAACACCACAAACGCATCGTTATGAGTTATGACTACCAGGCAATAACGTATAATATACGAATTAGTTTTCTCTATAATTTAATTCATTTTTCAAATAATTTAGATCTGATGAATGATCTATCTTATCCTAAATAGGTATGTTTGGCATCCAAATAGTAGGTATTAATTTGGAGCCATTGACACTAGGTATTATGTAATCTTAAGGCTACGTTTCCACAAGAGATGTGCGAGGGAGGATGCGTAGCGAGAGATGTGTTGATGCCTAGGTAAATGAAGCGATTCTATTGGTTCTTAATAAACACATCCCTCGCTACGCATCCTCGCACATCTCTGGTGAAAACACAGCCTAAGTCGAGTTCAAGCCTTAACAGGTTTGTGGCGTACCAATTTTTTTTCCAATGTTTCCCAC
Source organism: Melanchra persicariae (assembly GCA_947386135.1). Lineage (NCBI taxonomy): Eukaryota > Metazoa > Arthropoda > Insecta > Lepidoptera > Noctuidae > Melanchra > Melanchra persicariae. The sequence continues at coordinate 13,842,270 of OX376645.1, read as the reverse complement.
GTGAAAATCCAATATTATTTCATTGCAGTATATACCCTTAAATTCGTATTAGATAACTTCAGAATAATCTGATCGCAAATTAATTACTTTTAAACAATACAAAAAACTATTGTTACATCAACGTTTAAAAGAAAAAAATTGGAGCACAGAAGACCAAAAAAACTTACGATGCAAATCGACAAATTTAATTTTGCCGTCAAAAAACTTGTACCGCTACTTTTAAAATCTTTATTCGGAAGGGTTACGCCTTATGTCGCATTGAAATTGATTTTGACAGCCGTATTTATAACTTGGTAATATTTATAACTGAGGTCGTTGTGCCAGAATTCTACAAATGAAACTGGATCTTTTGATCGGGTCATAAGGTTTATATTTACTTGTAATGTGCCAGTTATTTATATTTCGGACAGGTGCTTTGGCTGTTCATCGAATTTTGATTAGTGCGGGGACATCGACTTCTTTTTTTAAGTTCGACTTTAAATCGATGCTTTTGATTGAGATGTGGACGATATTTTTTACAATGATATAACTTAGTAGGTGTAAGATAAATGATTTGTGCTTTTTTGGTATACGTTAACCTTGGACTTTGAAATAAATACATATGTAAAAATACACAACATAAATCTATACTTATATTATGACAATATCTATACTAATATAATAAAGCTGAAAAGTTTGTTTGTACCAGCCGGATTTGGAAAATTATTTTGTATATGATAGATAGCCACATTCATGAGGAAGGCTATATGAGAACGGGAAAAAACGGGATATGTGCGTACGAAGTCGCGGGCAAAAGCTAGTAATAATATTATAAATGCGAATGTTTGGATGGATGTTTGTTACTCAATCACCTCAAAACGACTGAACGGATCTTGATAAAATTTGGCACAGAGGTAGATAATAGTCTGGAATAACACATAGGATACTGTTTTTCTCGAAAGTATGTTCCCTTGGATTAATTTTCGACATTCACGCGGGTGGAGCCGTGGGCGGCCGCTAGTAACATATAATCTGAATAAATAAGCATTTCAAATAAGTAACTCAATGCTTACGATTTATTTAAAATTGTGAAAAAATCCCATTAGGTATACGAAAAAACAAAGAAATAATTAGCCATCAAAAATACATCCACTTCGCTGTCAATGACAAAAATGCCTAGAACACGTTCACGTATTCTCCCAATTTTTGTTTTTCTATAAGCCAATGACTTTTCTACAAAATCATGATTGTTAAGTATAAAAAACAAACATTTTCTGCTAACCTGTATGCTACCGTAAACTATTAGCAAACTAAATGATACATACCGACATTAAAACCTTATCTAATACTAAATAGCTGCGTCTTATAAAACGTGTAAGATGGCGCACTTTTCTGACGCAATTAGTTAAAGTCGGGTAAGTATGCTCAGACGAGTTATTGGCCTCGTTAGCGACTGATTACTGGACTTATAAAACACGGGTAAGACTTATGTTAGGTATGTTAAACGTTTCCCATAGTTTGGTTTGGTAATTTATTTCTGAGATATTTTCGCATGCATGTGCAATATGTGTATGTTATATGAGGCCCTATTTCACCACGAAACACGAAGCTAAACTGTTAAAGTCATAGATCGTCAGAAATGTCATGTTTGGCCGTGGTTTCTGAATTGAGAATGTGAAATTACGAACTTGTTGAACTCTACTTCTTGAAAAGTTCGAAATTTCGAATTTGAATTCAGAAATCATAAGTTAATTGAGATTTCACTGTTTAAATTATTTATAACTACATTAAATAAGTCATGAAACATTGACCCTCTAAATCTTTCACGACTAGTTTAGTCTATACTTTTGTTATTAAAGTGTAACTAATAACAAAAGTATAGATTGAAGTTTTGAGTAAAATCTGACCCTGTATAAATAAGATAAGTTAACGTTACGCTCTTACGTCATTTTATTCAAACTAGTTCCTAAATAATGATAGTAGTCTCACATGTGCTTTGACTAAAATACCTACTATTTTTTTGATATAAAATGATGTTATCGACCTTAAGTTATACCTACAATAATACGAATCTTGAAATAGTATAGAGCAATCAAATCAGTCTAGAAAATGTTCCAGAAAATATTTTCTAGGATATTATTCGAAAAGCCATAAGAAAAACATAATGAACATCGCGTTGGTTCTGAGAAGTACCAGGGCGCAATTATTCATGGGCGCTTACTCAGCATAGATATCTAATTAGTGATAAACGTCTGCAGTTAGTGTCTTATCCATATTAACTGAAAGATTAACTGCCACCAGTCAAGCAGTGTCAGTTAGGATGGTAGTAAACTAACTATTATTTATTATAATGGCGGTTTTAATCAATGAGGGAAAGGGGAACATCCTTCCTAAGAATTTTGTGTGAGAAAAGTACTAGGAACGCATAAAATGCCTGGATGTTGATTGCTAATAAATTACAGATTCATCATGATTATTTTTTGTGCAATCTTAAGAGAAATAGCAGCAACAAGTGTCTCGATTTTTAATTAGTATTTTCAATTGATGACGTAAAAGAAAGCCAGTAAAATAGCCAGTTACCTGAATAATCATTTGTTTTTATTTACCTTTTCTGTCTGTCAACCAGTCTATTTTTAATTTCGAAAACAAACTTGTTCAAAATCGATTTGACAAGTCGTGACACCATCGTAATCAATCAAATCACACACGATTCCCTCAAGGACAGTCAATCAATTCGTTTTAATTGCTTGTTATTTATTCAAGACAATGCATTGTTCCCTATTAGTATTGCGAAGTTTGTTACCGAGTCAGTTCTATAGGCTACCGTCGAGTCAGTTCCATAGGCTACCGTACAAAAAGTCACCCGTGTGACTAGGGCGTCAGACATACGCCGTGTTGTCTTTTCGAGCCATTGTTCCACCGTATCGCCCAATCGCTGTACTGTAAATCAATTGTTATGTAAGAGTTTACAACTTTATGTTTGCTGGTATAAATATTTGGAAAAAGTTTAAGTAATTATTCCGGAAAAAAAAAACAAAGATGTCCGATGTCAAAAGAAAGATGTCAGGCTGATGATGTGGTAATTTAAAAAGATGGTTCGAAAAAAGTACCTAATGTGTTTTATTGTGAAACATAAATGATTGAAAAATGAGTGTAGTGCAAAAATATGTGTTCGTATACCACCAAGGTTTAAGAAATGAGTAAGTCGATACATTTTATAATATGAATTTTTTAATTCAAAAATCGGGAAAAATTGACTATCTGTGTCAAACAATGCCTTGTCTTTTGAGACGTTTCAGTGTCGCATAACAATTCCATACATTTTCGACGTTTCGTTACTTTGTCCGGCTCCAGACTATCTTTGTACGTACCTATTCATTGAGTATCGTACCTTCTTAAGGAAATCAATTTTCATCAAGGCTGTAGGTATGTATCGTGTTCAAAACTTACGTGATTTATTTACCCATTAAATTCTAAGCTAACTAAAATAAAAAAAAAAAACTGGTAATGGCTGCGTGAACATCTTTAGGAGTAATGGAGTTTATCTAATAAACAAATTGTGTCTATAAAATTGTCCGCAAGTATCTCGTATGTGCATTTACCGTGCGTGTAGATTTGAAGAAATAAATAATGCATGGAATTTATCCGAAGGAGTCAAAGCTACGTACTTAAGATTGATGGGACACTAAATCACTAAGGCCCAGTTTCCACCAAAGCAGAGAGGAGCGGAGATGAGAGGAGATGTGATGTGTGATGTGATGAACCAATCCGATTTCGTTATTTCCACATCTCTTCTCCGCTAAGTTATATATGCTCTAGCTAAAAAATCTCGATGAAAATTTCAAAGTTATCGTGTACCTAATCGTTAGGTAGCAACATAAATATGGTTCGTCACTTCATGTACTTTTAGTAGATCATAATTGAAGGATAAGGAGGTATTACTTGTTTTTTTATGTAATTAGTTTCAATTAAGTACAAGTGAAATAAAAAAGTAATTTAGGTAGTCAAATTAAACAGACTTAAAAACTGTTATTTATTTATTTAATAACTAAAAAGGGAGAAAAAAGCCCGAGAATAGCATTTAATATTCATAGAAGAAAGCTTTACAAAGCTTTTGTAAAGTTTTTTTGCGTTCCAGGGCCGCGGTAACTCTTTCGAATAATTTCGCAACCCTGAACGCTTGGTTACCGCGATTATATCAAATGCGTTCATCGCGCGTTTTTTCCGGACCGTCTGGACATAGCCTTATCAGAGGAACGATATTAGATGGGACATCGTGTCACTATTTATGTTCTGTAGTGATTTTAGAATCTTACAAGTTATTGCGAAGTAGCCCCGTTGATGAAGCGTGTCAGATTACACGACTATGCTCCGTCATAGATCTGCTGTAAATCTTTGGATTATTGATATGATAAGTGAATCGGGGATTTGATTTCCCGGGTTCAGAGAGTCTGCTAGCCTGGTCTTAGTGCCTCGTGTCTTAATAATGATTAGAATTTGTTCGCAAATTACTAGGTACTCAGCGTAGGCTCCTGTGTGCCAAATGGAAAGTTTTTTGGGCTTTATATTCAAGAAAATATGTTATTGCATGGTGGTCGGTATTTATAGATCGTCACACTAATTTTTGCCCGCGGCTTCGCTCACATTTATTTAGATTTTCGCCTACAACCATGTCCATTGTCCCATCTGATCTATCTCTGTGCCAAATTCATCAAAATCGTTTAATCAATTTAGGAATTACCCACAGCTGGGCAAAGGCCTCCCTGCATTTTTCCTCTCGCGATTTCAGGGCACCAATTTTGTGTTTTGTGGGTCCACCGCTCGACGGCCATGCAACAGACATATCCAGCCTTCGGAGCCACGTCAACAATCTGTGTTTTGGAGCGCAGTATAGTGTTCCTAACGCGGTCCGTTAATTTAACACCAAGATTATTGCGCTCTATTGCACGTTGGCAAACCTATAACAATAGTACAAATGAACAAATCTATGAGCTGTGCAATTCTACTCACCATCAGACCATAGAGGTGTGATGCTATCTAAACACATAAAAGATAGGCCCACTTATCCTACCCGCAAATACATCTTTGTCAAACTCAGTCTATGTGTCTACACGTCTTTATCAGCGTGCGAAAATCATTTTATACACTTTTGTCCTGTAATAGGTACCTAGACTACCTAGTTAGTCCGTTAGCCCCCAGTGGGAAACACCTCTTGTATGGAGATTAGTATAGAAAATTGTTAGTTTACGTCTTTCAACGGATATTTTGCAATAATTAAGCGTATAGAAAATTGTATGTGAGCGAGAAAAACTGCGGGAATGTGGTGTGTTTTGTTTTTACTTCTTTTGTTTTGGTTTTATTCAAATGCCAATGGCCGTCGGTCGCGGGTGAAAACTTAATTTATGTTATTAAAAACCGGATTGATTTATCGTCAAACAATAATTAAGAATTGATTGTTTCCTTAACAATCTGGTTTGAATTACCATAGTACTGTTTTGTGAAACCCACTGCTTCTCTCTTTTGAGTTATGTTTCCCTGGTATTTGCGAGTCTCATCCAGGGACCAGCGGCCCTACCATGACGTGTTAAAGCGGGAGTCGTTCGAGCGAGAAGGAGGGATGGAGCTATATACATACATACATAGGTATTCTCATGCTTTAACACGTAATGATAGGGGCCGTAGGGCTCTTTCATCTGCGTTTTCCTGACTATTTTGATGCCTTCCAGTCTTGGCCCTAATCGAATGCAGATGAATACCAGTATTTTACATGGAGCCACCAATATTTATTTTATTATTTTGACTACCGTATCGCTGATAGAATATCATTGTGCCTAGCGCCCCTGCTCACCTTAATTTCATAATCATTTTTGACCATTAGTCCTTAGTCAAATCTATGAACTACGCACTGGTTTCTTCAATGATAAGACATCTAAATAAATTGAACTAAAATGCTAATTTCTTTAAACATCGTAAAATATTGCAATGAACATAAAATCTCGCAACCATTACGATATTCACAAGTAACAGATTACTTCTCATATGAATTATTTAATTTTACTACTCTTTAACAAGCAATGATGACGCAATGGTTGTAAACTGCCCACTGACATCGGCATTCCATTAATATTTGTATAATAAATGCTTGTTAGTGTATCAGGTCGTAGGTTCACATCACAGATAAATACAGGGTGAATTTTTCAAGTCAATTGTTTTTTTTTTGTCCCCAATAAATAAATAAATAAATAAATTCAGAAACTATGAGAAATAGCGAAAACACTTCAAGGAGTCCCTCCTATAAGTGGTTTCGCTATTGAAGGGAGGGCCCGATTTTGATGAAAACTAAAAATGCGTCATTGTATTTTTCAAAATCAATATTTCTAACTGAAAATCGGACCCGTTAATTTCATTCATTGGTTTCATCCGGCGTGGATGTCAAAAAAAAACCGGTCAAGTGGGGGGTTCCGAACAATTAACTATAACGGCAAAAAATCACATTTGTTGTATGGGAGCCCCACTTAAATCTTTATTTTAATCTATTTTTAGTATCTGTTACTATAGCGGCAACAGAAATACATCATTTGTGAAAATTTCAACTGTCTAGCTATCACGGTTCATGAGATACAGCCTGGTGACAGACAGACGAACAGCGGAGTCTAAGTAATAGGGTCCCGTTTTTACCCGTTTAAACCGTTGGGTACGGAACCTTAAAAAACACCTTGTATACTAGTCAGAGAGTTCACATTCGGCTGAGGTTAAGAGTACCTACTGTTGAAGTAATTTTAGTTCCTTATGGGTTATGGTCTGGGTTAATACATTTTGTGAATGAATATTGTGTTTGTGTTTCTCAGACAAACTGTATGATTTTGCGTCTTTATATTTACCCCCGGTTTCTGTATAAAGAATTTCAAGTTGAGAACTTGTCAAATTCTACTTGCTTAGAAATTAGAGTTAATTAAGTTACAACTTCAAATTCTCAATTCAGTAACCGGGTGTATAATTTATGGGAACGAAGTTTCAAGAATTTTTACCTGTTGTGATTGAGATCAATGATAAAATCAAGCAAAAAGATAATGTTTACTAGATTAGTTGTGGTCGGACACAATCTTATACTGGAAACAATATTGTTTGAGGGGTCCTTCCTTCTTGATAAGTTTCGTAAATGAGCCTTATTGTACAAACAAATAAATTTATCTACTGTACTATCTTATCAATCGATATCCACTAGTAATGATCTTCATACGTTTATCCGTTTTCAGGTAACCATCGCCTCCTCGACATTTAGCCTCCATTTTTTCTTAACAAAAAATCTAACCAGTGCACTTTTCGTTCCAGGTGGCGGGAGCATCATCAATGGCCTGACACCATGTTCAGAACGGCGTCAGTCGAGGGCTCCGGGCCGCGGACGCCACCGGCCTACGCGCCCCACCCCCCGTACGTCCCGCCGCGCTTCTTCCCCCCTCGGATACGACCCCCGCCGCCCCAGTACTGCTTCGACGCAGCACGCTTCGCTTGCGACGCTTCCAAACCTAGGTACTTAGACGTAGAGCGCGAAAGACTAGTCACACGATGGCTCGCGGAAGCCAACGAAGCCTTGGTCAGGAGAGACCGTCCGCCAAGGTACAAACCGCGCAGTAGTGAACGAAGACCTGAATTTCTTGAGAGACGACCTAACGCCCCGGAGTGGGCGGACAATTTTTTGCTAGGTCGCCGAAATGGTTCCGTTGAACCTGAAGATGACACAAGTGAAGTGATGACGTTGAAAGACTTCGTGGATAAGTTCTCGTTGCCTCGTGTTGTGAAGTTCGAGGGGGAGGATAGACCAGTGCTTCTGTATAGGGTGCTGGAGGCCCACAGGAGGGTCGAGGCGGTTCCTCTGTCGGGGAAAAAGGGGAAGCTGGTTGGGAAGCCCTTGTATATTCCGGATTCCTATGATGGTGAGTGTTTTTTTTTAACTGATAGCTAAAATAGGCTTTGCGACTGATTTTTTCAATTTCGATGTGTATATTTAATGTGCAAAGAACTTCTTCTCATTAAGCCATGAAACGGAACGCAATCAGCACTCTATAAAAGCACTTTAAAAATAGTTAAAAAGCTGTTTTGAAATTTTGACACTCACTGCTCTTAAACTCTGTTTAAAGTAGGTAGGTACTACTGGTGTGTCGCATTCAATTTCCGTGAAATAGAGGTCGTTATTTTCCCCACGCAGAACTGTTACAAAACTCTACCCTCAGAGGCAGACAGTGAAATATTACCTTTTTTTGTGGGGAAATCCTCAAATGGTACTTTCCGTCTGGGAATGGAGTGTCTTGTCAGACTCCTACCGACAACACCCACAGTTCCTATCGCTATCATGACTCGAATGTCCGGGATACAAATAAATTGACAAGCACCCCGACTGGATCAAAATTGTACCCAGCCTTTCTGCGGAACCAACGACAATAAAAACAAAAACTCATAAATGCGATACAACATTAAGCTCGACCGAATGAAATGACCTACTGATTGTAACAAACAATAGATAATTGACAATAGTCGGAATGTCTGTTGTTCGGTAATGATCGGCAACGTTCGGAGATGCGTGACGTCACCAATATGACGATCAGATGGGATTGGCCGATGATTGTTTCCTTTACGTTGATGATTATCAGATGGGAAAAAATAATTTGAAAAAAAAAAAATCTTAAAACCATTACTTACCCTCTTTCTGGGGGCAGTCGGGTTAAAACAGCTGTTCCTGAAATCAGGAGACAGTTAATTATATTCATAAACACTTTAACATAGGTACACCTGTTTCTCAAGGGACAGAAACTGAATAACACTTTTTGTTTACTTTTTTTTAAGATTTTACGAATTACAAGTTACGCCTTCATCATCATCATCATATCAGCCGAAAGACGTCCACTGCTGGTTTTAGTTTCGTTAAAATCGGTTCATTAATTTTGAAGAATAAGGATTTGAAAGTTTGTATGAAATGACATACGGCGTACACGCTCTTAAAAAGAACAAAAAAAGTTACACCTAACAAAGGAGAATATGATTAGGTACATAGTTGACGAAAAATATTGAAAAGAACACGAGAACTACAACGAGTAACAGAATAAACGCAATACCTTTTGAGGGGTCATTGTACTCATCATTAAGAACAACTTTTACTATGGGACCAACACTGAAATCACGGAAAAAATCGACTGCGCTGTACATTTATGTGCGCATAACTCGACAAAATGTACTGAACAGCTGATTTTTTTTTCGCGATTCGGTTTGGTCCCATAGTAAAAGTTGTTCATAATAATGAGTACAATGACCCCTTTGTAAGTATTGCGTTTATTCTGTTACACGTTGTATAAGTACAAATCAATAGAAGGAAATAGATCTAATAAGTAATTTGAAAAAATCACACAAAAAACATCGCAAACGAACAACAAAAGAACTATAATTTTTTCAGCAAAAACATGCAAGTTCCTCTCACAGGAATATCATAACAAACTAGATTAATTAAATTAACATTTTTACCAATCCCATTAAAATTGAAGCTCTGATTACGCGGAAATCATAACAAGAACTAGTGAACCAATTTAATTGAATGTGTTCAATCAGTAAATTAAACATGGTAATAATTTGTTGTTTGAGGTCAAATGTTATGATCAATTGAATTTTATGTGTCAGTCAATATTATGATTTTGACTGTCAAATGTTTTTATGCATGATTATATTGATTATGTCAATTAATGTAATGTACACCCACGTTGATTCACTTTTTATGTTTTATTTTTTATGATGATTGCAAGCGATTAACATATAATGTATTTTCGTAACTTTGATTGTTGGTAGGTTTTTGTTAGGTTCCGCATTCATTAAAGTCTTTTTTATGGATGGGAAATCATCAAATGACTCCTGCCGCTCTGGGTGGAGCGGGAGGGAGTGCCAGACTCTTACTGACTAAAACCCATCCGTGCTCCTCCTAGTGCCCTTTGCTTTTATGGGCCGCGGTAACTCTTTCGAACAAAATCCGCAACCCTGACAGGCTCTGGCCCTGACGGGCCCCGTCTACAATACATTAAAGCTTCAGGTCAAGGTTTGTCTGGTTTCAATTTCAACTTTGAAGGGATCGTCTTCTGAATGTGTTTCAGGACATCGCGAATAGCGATTAATTTGTGGTTAGTTATCTGTTTATCTTCTGTTAGATGCTGAAAAAGCAAACTCTGCCTAGCTGGATGCAGCTGGGTACCATCAGTATTTTACATACAGCGGCTGCCTATCTGACCGCCGTAACCCAGTAACTGGGTAAAACGGTACACTTTGACAAAACTTGTGTCAGTCAGACTATCCGTAACGACTATTAAAGAACTTAAAAGTCCAAAAGTTTTCCAAACTCTTGACTACTTTCAATTAGCTTCAAAAATTATGCTGATCTTCTAACAGCGCAATCGACGCGTAGAGTTGTTTCTTCAGCTAGCCAATATATTTTCAAAAAATATCCCAACCCGAAAACTACCACCTGAACTTAATACTTCACAAATCCGTACATAACCCTACGCGGGAGCAACGTCCCATTAGGTAGCAACGCGCCAGGTCGCGGCCTCGCCCTATATGTGTACAGTGCACACTGAGTGGTAGACCAACTGTCAGGTTGTGTAGTACTAACACTTTTATTCAAATGGATTTGTCAATTCAGCCGGTCATGAAAACCGTTTTCAGTCGGTCTTCAATCGGAAATGGATAGAGTCACACGACCTTGTCATGAGTGTATGGGGGTTGTGAAGTTTCAGCTAAGATAGACTAAAAGGCTAAGTTGTAAACGAATGAACAAACCTTTTATTTATGTTCAACTAGCTACCGCCCACGTGAATGTCGAAAATTATCCCAGGGGAACACACTCACGTCAGACGCGGACGGCGAGCGTTGGGTGGCTCGCCGGCCGATCAAAGCCAGGCCGGGATCGAACGGGGCGTGTTTCACGCGCGCCTTAAAGAGATGTAAGCAAAGTAGACGGGGCTCGTTAGGGTCAGAGCCTGCCAGGGTTGCGGATTTTGTTCGAAAAAGTTACCTCGGCCTTGGAAAGCAAAGGGCACTACGAGGAGCACGGATAGGTTTTAGTCAGTAAGAGTCTGACACTCCCTTTTTCTTTTTTTGGATGGGAAATCATTAAATGACTCCTCCGGCTTTGGGCGGAGCGGAAGGGAGTGTCAGACTCTTACTGACTAAAACCCATCCGTGTTCCTCCAAATGCCCTTTGCGTTCCAGAGCCGCGGTGACTCTTTCGAACAACCCTCGCAGGCTCTGGCCCTAAAAGCAGTTTTTTGTGGACCACTTAATAAATAATCTGTTTATTGTTAAAAAAAACCCTGTATTCTTGTTCTATATGGTGTCAGACGTAAAAGAATAGCACCATTCCATCACTTCCCGTGGGTGTCGTAAGAGCCGACTAAGGGACTCACCGCAGAGAATAGGCAACAGTATTCTCTGTAGATAAATTGCTACAGTTACACTGCGATCGTCAACCCGCCTGCCAAGCGTGGTGATTATGGCAAACCCCCCCCCCCTCCATTTGGAGCGAGGCCTATATCCAGCGGACGTCTTTCGGCTGATATGATGATGATAATTCGTATTCCAAGACCCATCCACAATATCAAAACAACAATTCCATAACCATCCAATTACAACTCCACTGAACCCCAATAACTTCTAAATTAATCATTAAACCAACTATAAAAATGGCCGCATTAAACAAACAATACTACATGAATCAAGCTACCCACTTATTTTTAATATATAGCGACCCACAAGCGATGCCGGGCCGCTCAAAGATCCGCGCATCTGAGGCCATAACCTTGTCCATATGTGTGCCATATATGGCCTATCGTTAATAGGCCTGGTCTCCCACGCGCCCCGGAAGGTTGGCCCGGGCATCCCAAGGCTTGATTCAATGGGCCTTGGAATACAGTAGCAATTAAGGCCATTTGAGGATCGCACATTGCATGCATGCAGTTCGTAATTATTCGACGATTGTGTTTTAGGGTTACGTCGCTGCGTCGCCGCGTCGCCGCGTCGGGTGGTAACTGTCTTTCAGGGCTTGAATGGGTTGGAATTACATACATTTCCCGTTAGGTACTTGGTATGGCTTGTTGAATGCAGTAGGAGGTACTTAGATTATTTTGATTGGCTAATTGATTAACACAAGACGCACAGACTAAAGAACTAAAACAGACAGGAGTTAAAGAAAAGATTTGTTTATTTGACGCCATAATCCTTACGCCAAAACCTGATCCTAATTTTTAGGAAATCATGAAATAACTCCTGCCGTCCTGGGGGAGCGGAAGGGAGTGTCAGACTCTTACTGAGTAAAACCTATCCGTGTTCCTCCTAATGCCCTTTGCGTTCAAGACCGCGGTGACTCTTTCGAATAATTCATAACAATTGCGTAACTCATGCAATCACATTTTCTTACGAAATCGAACGAAACTGCATCACCATGGCTTCACATGTTTGAAAATTCGTCAACTCCACCACGTAAAATACGCAATGAAAACGGTTTCAATGACAAAATGAAAGTACATGCGACCGATTGACAGATGACAAGCACATCAAGCTATACGAAACTGTCAAATTTTCCCAATCAACCTTGAATCTAATGCTCTAGACATAAAGTTGAAAATCTATTACAGCAATTTGACAGATTGTTGTAGCTTGATGTGGTAGCGACTGTACCTATTCAAGTTTGTATTAAGCGTACAAATTAAGTGTAAGTCAAGGGAAGCGAAGTATTAATTCTACCAATCACAGCTGTATTTAACAGTTCTTGTACACACATTTAACGTAATAATATAGATAGGTAAGAATAAGGAGACTGAAGTGAAATCTCTTCCAGCACACCTGCGAAAGGAAAGTCGAATAAAAGAGATGTAGACACCGTGTGTAGGTAAAAGTTATAAAATAATAAACAACAAACTTTAAATATAACATAAAAAAAAAAAAAATTACAAATAGAAAAATATATTATGATACTAATACATATACAATAATATAATAAGATAAATAATAATACATACATACGAGTCTATGCAACTATGACGGTAGGGAAAGGTAGTTTAAAATGTGTGTTTGACAATTATGTCACATAAATTATGCGACAGAATCTGGCTGGAAGTAGTGGGGGGTTGAAATTAAATAGAAGACTACGTCAGAGATCAATAACTTGCGTGTGTTGCGACCTGTTTACAATGTATTTTTTTAAATATAAATTTGGACCTGTTCAAAGATAGACAAAAGGACGTATTTTCCTCGCCTGGAACAAAACTCCATAGCTTTGCAAAATTATAACCCTCCCCTTCTCCGTAATCGGTCAAGTCAAATTACAATTTACATAGTTCTGATAACTATCTAAATGACTTCACTTAACTATTATTCATTTTGTACGGTATTACTGGACTCAGAATTTTAACTGCACATCCTGGGAATTGAACCCGCGACCCCAGTATCGCTATCCAACCGTTAGGTACGTTGTACTATGGTAATATTAGTATTTGGGTATCGCGTTCCTATATTTTACGATTCGTTATCTGTACACGTTATCGGTTTTCGATCGTTTGTTTTATTTGTATGTTATCTTTAAAAACATTGTTTAGTATCTCTTGTTATCTTTTTGGCACTGTTTAGGAGAACGTGCTAGAGAATCTGCTGCATAATCATAACACGGTTTCATAGTGAGATATCTAAGGAATCATCTCAGCCGAAAGACGTCCACTGCTAGACATAGGCCTCCCCCAAGTGTCGCCACAACAACTCGCCACAACAACCGGGTCCTGTGCATCTCGCATCTATCGGCTACCCATGACCCTCACCAGGTCATCGGTCCATCTTGTGGGAGGCCTTCCAACGCTGCGCCTTCCGGTACGCGGTCGCCACTCCCTGTTCTGAACAAAAATATTGACTTGTGTCAATAAATAAAACGTTTTTTTTTCTTTCCTACATTTTAGTGTGTTACATTTTTGTCACCGTCGCCACGAACCTTTTATTGTAATACCCCACTGGATAGGTTTTGCGAAAAAAAAATTTTTTTGAAGACAATAATGGCGCCCCAAAACGGCCATTTTTGGGCGCCAAAAAATTTATTTTGATATACCCACTCTCTCTCTACGTTCAGTATGGTGTCTGACGTAAAAGAATAGCACCATCACATCACTTCCCGTGGGTGTCGTAAGAGGCGAATTAGGGACTCACCACAGAATGGGCAGCAGCATTCTCTGTAGGTTCATTGCTACAGCTACACTGCGATCGCCAACCCGCCTGCCAAGCGTGGCGATTATGGCAAACCCTCCAGGGAAGTCTATGTCCAGCATTGGACGTCTTTCGTCTGATATGATGATGATGATGATGATGAGTGACACTCTCACTATTAAGACAAAGGCTACGGAACATGCTAAAGATTACCTACATATATAGCTACATACACTCAAAGATCAAAGAAAATAATCCTCCTTCTGACGCAGTCGGGTAAAAAATACAACAACATCGAATTTAATTACTCAGCAAGACTTTCCTGATTGTATATTTTGAACGGGTGTGCAGGTTTGCTAGTTAATTTAATAAGCCCCGCAAATTAACATTTTGATGGACTTCTTATTGCAACTTTGATTCTTTGTCAACCAACCGTATGGAGACTTGACAGCACAAAGGAAACTTTAATTTTTTCCTTTGTTGGTTCCCTTGGTTTTGATTAGAGTGAGACAAGAGTGAGAGAACTTACTTTGTAAGATACAACCGCACCTAAGGAACCCCATGTCTGTTGTGTTGAAAATCAGAGTTCCAATTCTACTATTTTATAAGCACATTTTATTGCTTATAAAATAGTAGAATTGGCACGAAGCTTTTTGACAGATTGCGACTGACATGATGTCAGTCGCAATTTGTCAAAAAAGCCTAATTAACCGACTTCAAAAAAAAGGAGGAGGTTCTCAATTCGTCTGTTTTTTTTTGTGTTTGTTACCTCATATCTCTGTCATTTATGAACCGATTTGAAAAAATACTACTAATAAAATAAAATAATACTTCTCGATTGGTCGCATTGAAATTTTATCAAAATCGGCTCAGCAGTTTGGTTTTTAAATCCAAATAGCTGGAAAAAATATATAAAAAATCATCCTTGTATACGATATTGCATAGTTTTGCTTTCCTGTGACTTTCCATTGCTGTTATTAGGTGTGGGGTACCACTAAAAAATGGAAAATATAAAACTTTTTACATTCGTTTTAAACAATAGTAAAACAATGACGTCATAGATAGATTAGGTGTCGTGACAGTTAAAAAGGAAAAACTTTTACTATAGGGCCATTCCTATAGTAAAAGTTGTTCCCTCTGGACTGTCACGATACCATCTCATACTCATCATTGCGAACAAGCGATTTCGGGTTGGACCCGAAATCGCTTCATCATAATGATGAGTACAATGACCCCTTCAATTTCTTGCAGTGATTTTTTTAACACTTTATATATAGCCTGCCATAAGCCACGCACGCGTAAAGTTCGAAAATTACCTTAAGAGCGTTTACGCGGTACGGCGTTTCATACAAACTTTCAAATCGTTATTCTTCAAAATGAATGAACCGATTATGACGAAACTTGGTATGCATACGCTAGATATCCAGATCTAAAAAGTTATCAGAAAACATTTTTGAAAAATATTTCAGAGGGAGAGAGAGAGAGCGATTTTAAGTTTTCTATAGAAAGTGAAAAATCACTATATCCTTCCCCCTGAACTCTTTTTCACAAATGTTTTCTGATAACTATTTAGACCTGTATATCTAGCGTATGCATACCAAGTTTCGTTAAAATCGGTTCATTCATTTTGAAAAAAAAATGACTTGAAAGTTTGTATGAAATGACATACGGCGTACACGCTCTTAAGGAACACACTCCCGTTTTTGGGATAAATATTTTAGGACATGCCTACCCGTGTGCAGGTTTCGCCCAAATCCGTTCAGCTGTAAGACGTGAAGAGGTAACAAACAGAGAGATAGACAGAGTAAACAAGCATTTATAATATTAGTATGGATGTAGCTACAAATTCAAATACAAAGTCTCTTTGTCTTCTCAATCTTAAAATCTTATCGAACAATGTCACACAACCCCTTCCTCCCGGACCTCGGTGACGAGCACACGTCTTATAAATCCACGCAGTTTTATTTTAATTATTTTTAATCAAAGTTAAACTCGTAAAAATCCGTGCGAAAAAATAGGAGTGCATAAATCATAGGAGCAACATCATTCATCAAATCAGCCATCTTGAAGACCAGCTAGCTCCACCCTCCTGCGCACGACCTTCTCGGCAGGACATAGTGCTGCCTCGCTCACGCAAATCTCCGCCCACCAGCGAAGGACAAAAGGTACACGCACCTCCATCTTTAACCAACAGTAATTAGCTCCGCCCTTGAAGGCGACGTCGCCGCTACCGTACTGTCGCCTGCTATGCGCGCCTGGTGTAAATAATTTTGGAATAAAAACTATTCATATTGCAAAGATTAAATGAAAGAGTTGCAGTGGAGTGGAGACACTTTGATATTGACAACAACGTTACATCAGGCACTAAATCAACTTACTAGGAATTCATAAGACCTGACAGTATTTTCGGAGTTAAGTCAAAACTGTTACTATATTACGTTCCGTTTTACGCAGTTGGAAATATTACAAAACAGTGCCATTCGAATCCCTCGGGCTCTGGTCCTTGTTAAATTAGAAATTATGCCAATAAACAGAACGCCACCACCAACTCCAACACCTACATCGTCACTTCTGGCGCCGATAATGACTTCGTTGCATCACAGCTCCTCCGAACCTGATATTACTAAAACCGACCAGGTAGCTAGCATCGATAGTGAATTCCTGAATGTTACTCACCGTAGTAGCAAACGTAAATGCTTTGAGTCAGGGTTTTGCCAGGATACCGACCTGTCTTCATTCATGTCGGAAATGAAAACCATGTTTCTCGAGTTCAAGGATCAACAGAACAGTAAATTTGAGCAATTATGTGCGTCGGTTGAGGAGATTAAAATTCAAAATTCCAGTATACAATCGACGGTTCACTTTTTGTCGCAAAACTACGACGACCTTAAATTAAAATTACAAAAAATGGAATCACAACTTGAAACGGAACGGAAAAATAACTTGACACATTTGAAAAACCTAGAAGATAAACTGGAGAACCTGGAGCGTGGTGCAAGATCGTCCTGCTTGGAAATTAGGAATATACCTATTAGTAAATCAGAATCCAAAGAAGGCTTACTAGATACCGTGGTTAAAATAGGGTCAACCCTTAATGTCCCCATTCAGCCTCTTGAGATAAAGGATATTTTCCGCATAGGTTCTAAAGACTCCGACACTAGGACTGTCGTCGTGGAATTTGCGAGCAATTTACGGAAGGAAAAGTTTATTCAAATGTATAAAAAGTACAACAAGGAAAACAATAAATTGTCTACCGAGCACCTGAAAATCAGCGGCCCTGCTAAACCTATATTTGTGTCTGAAAATCTTTCACCAAAGATGAAACGCTTGTTTTTCCTGGCACGTGACTTTGCCAGCACTAATAAGTACCGGTACTGTTGGATAAGGAATGGCAAAATTTTTGTCCGTGAAAAGGATGGAGCCCAACATATCATGATCAGGGATGAGTCTGACCTTCCAAAAAAATGACTAGGGATCTTTCAATTAATTGTTGTATGTCGTAGTAAGGTCGTTTTGATTAACTCTTATATTATTGCCGTAACTTACTTCGTAAAATTATTTTTTCTAAGATTTCAAAATATGAAAATTCTATTATTACTAATTATGCATGTACTAAAATTAGTAAATACGTCACTAATGTTATATTTTCACTGTAATATTACCATATACACACATAACTACTTACATTCACTTTACTCACAACGGAAGATTTATTCAATTCAAATTCTACTACAAATGGAATACGTTGGTATCTCCTGTTCAATCTCCAGTCATCTCGGATTACGCTATGTCTCGTTCAATAAATCAAATCACTTGTTAGTTTTCAACCGTGATTATGAATGATAATGTTGAAATAATAGATGATATAGAACATCTTTCAGCTTCAGCATCACAACAATGCTCCCCGGAACAAGTTGACTCATACCTACATAACGTTAATAACGGCTTGAAAATTTTTCATGTTAACATTAGAAGCATCGGGAACATTGCAAATTTTAACAACCTCCTGATATTGCTACATCGAATAAAGACACAATTTGACGTCGTAGTTTTGTCGGAATGCTGGTTACGTAAATGCCCTCATCTCCCCACCATACCGGGTTTTGTATCTAATTACTCTGATCACTCAAACCAAAATGATGGAGTTGTGGTGTACACTAAAGTAGAGTTACAGTTCCTTTTGGAAAAGCCTATACTAGCCGATGCAAATTGTCTTGTACTCAAATTTAAAAATGAAGTGGCGCTTATCGCTATTTATAGGTCACCTTCTAATAGAAATATTCAGCACTTTATTACTAGTCTAGATATGATTCTCAATTCACTAAATACTTTCAGAACCATTATTTTGGTAGGAGATATCAATATAAACATAGCACCGAATTGGGTTGATTCAAACTCAGACATGTACCTTAATGCTGTTGCGTCACATGCCATGTTGCCTGCTCATCTTTTCCCGACACGCAACGATAGTTGCATTGACCACGTCATGCTAAAATCAAATAAACCAGCTATTACCTTGGTGCTCGACTCTCTAATTACTGACCATGCTCCTGTTGTAGTTTTTTGTGATCTGAAATTAAATATCCCTAAATCACCTTCCCGCCAGCGCCGTGTAGACATTAATGCTTGCGTAATGGCTCTTGAGAATGTTGATTTTACTCCCGTTATGAGCTGTCAAGATGCGGAAACTGCTGCTTCCATCATGGTCAAACTTGTTTCCTCAGTTGTTGATAATAATAGTTGTGATTCTGTTGTCTCGAACCGAAAACGCATTATTAAACCATGGATCACACCTGGTCTCCTTAGGTGTATTCGAAACCGGGATAATATGTATCGCAAAATGAGGAGGGATGCTGATAATAATACTCTGAAAATCACCTATAATCGATATAAAAACTTTTGTAATAATCTATTAAAGAAATTAAAACGAGAATATGAACGACATGAATTTGAAAAACATCGCAAGAACCCGAGAGCTACCTGGAATCTCATTAGGACTATCTCCGATCTTCAAAAGAACAAGGCCTCTGCCAGTGAGTTGTTGTCTCTAACTCCAGATCCAACGCAATCACTGGAATATGTCAACGACTTTTTCGCAAACGTGGGATCAAAACTGGCATCTAAAATCTTTAACTCTCCAAACTATAACTCTACCAACACTTCTGACTCTGGCACTTTGGATGTCCACCCTAACTCGATGGCTATGTTTGGCACGGATAACGAGGAAATAGATTATCTTATTCGTGGCCTACGACTAACTAGTGCTGCGGGTTGGGATGGTATCCCCGCAACTGTAATCTACAGTGCTAGAGTCACTCTTGTCCCGGTTATCTGTCACGTCTTCAACCTCGCCCTTATATCTGGAATATTCCCAACGGTGTTCAAAAAGGCTGTGGTGCACCCTATTCACAAGGGTGGAGACAGAGACAGTGTCAACAACTACAGACCCATATCTGTATTATCAATTCTATCTAAGCTTCTCGAAAAAATATTAAACAAACGTCTGCTGGATTACCTAAGCTCACAAAATATACTAGCAAATAACCAATATGGATTCAGATCAGGCAAAAACACAGAGGATGCCATATTAGAATTAGTAGGTTCAGTAGCTCAAAATCTAAACAACAAAGACAAATCTATAGCTATATTCCTTGACCTTTCTAAAGCATTTGACACTGTCTCTGTCCCTCTTCTCCTCAGTAAACTGGAAAGGATTGGTATAAGAGGCTTGCCACTTAGTTTGTTTAAGAGTTACCTTAGTGGTCGCTCGCAAATTATTAGGGTAAACAACCACATCAGTAAGGAAGCTTTCCTCACCTACGGAGTCCCGCAAGGTAGTGTCTTAGGACCTACCCTTTTTCTGGTTTACATTAACGAGCTCTGTAAACTTGACTTAAGAAACTCCAAAGTTATTGCTTATGCTGATGACACTGTTATCTTGGTTCGTGGTGGTGACTGGAGGGAGGCTCAGCTTCGGGCAGAATCAGCCTTGCGAGTTACTATGAGATGGCTCACACAGAATTTGCTCACCCTCAACTTGGATAAAACCAAATTTATCACTTTTAGTCCAAAAAAAGCGTCACAGCCGGCCCAACCCTTCCGTCTGACAGCTCATGCGTGCGATACAATGAGGACTGCCACCTGTGGATGTCCTGAAGTTATTCGCACGGACTCGATAAAATACCTTGGAGTCTGGGTCGACGGTGCATTGACATGGAGTGGTCAAATCAATTCGCTGGTCTCCAGGGTGAGAAAATTAATTTTTGTTTTTAAAAATCTAAGGACCTCCGCCAATTTCTCTACCCTGAGAACTGTATACTTTGCCCTTGCCCATTCCATTTTGACGTACTGTATTTCGGCCTGGGGTGGTGCCGGTAAATGTCTTCTGCTACGTTTGGAGAGGGCGCAGAGGGCTGTCCTTAAGGTAATGGCCTTCAAACCGTATCGCTTCCCTACCAGCGAATTGTACACGCTATGGAAACTACCTACAGTGAGGCACTCTTTTGTGCTAAGTACAGTGTTGCGGAAACACTCAAACTTGTCTTTTGAGTCTGAGTTTGGAAGGCAAAAGCGTAGAACTGACAGAGTCTGCCCGACTTCGCGTGTTAAGTTGGACATTGTCCGACGGCAGTTCATTTTCTGCAGTCCCGTGCTTTACAATAAAATAAATAAAGTGCTGACTATTTATCCATGTACTCTCCGGGATTGCAAAATCATGATGGATCAATGGCTACATACTCTCACATACGAAGAATTGGAGAATTTAGTCAAACCCTAAAGACCTTTCTTCCGTAGACATGCACAACAAATACACGTAGCGTTGAGTGTGCTCGTAGGGAGGTGCCACACAAGCACACTCTACACTTACACACCACAGACACGCACTACACTTACACACATCACTCGAACATGCACAACATTAAGCACTTGTCTATTTTAATTTTGTATGTTATTACCATGATTATTATTTTTTACCATTTTAATTTTAATTTTTTAATTTTGTAATGATTTTATTGTTATTGTTTTTCTTTTGTTTCTGTGAAATGTGGAACTCTGTCGTCTCCCTCTTGGAGGTGGGCGTTAATAGCTGCGACACAGTTTTATAACTAATGCAGCTATTTACGTACGCAATGAATTTGTGAAATTTGTTTTGGTTCCAATAAAGAAAGAAAGAATAAAGATCTATGTAAACTCGTAAGCAGTGACTTACCAAGCATGATTAATGAAATAATGATTAACGACACAGTAGTTAAAAGTATTCCGAGCATGCGCACTTAGGCGTTCGTCGATTGTTTGAGAAACAATTGTGTGCATGCGAAATACTTGCTAGTACTTATGAGCGCCTGGTAGGATGGGAATTCGGATGTTTGGAATAATGTCTGTTTGTGTGATGATTTTTGGGAGTATTTTGACTGCTGCACAGTGTTTTTTGATCCTAAAAATCAATATGCCCTTTTTATTCCAATAATAGATGCTGTAACATGTTTGGAATGCGAGAATAGAACACCCAGAGTCCAATGATATTTAGAACCAATGTCATATTCGTTTTTATAATTTTTCTAGGGAACCAGAAAAACCACAAAAATATTAATATAAAAAAAACTATTGAATAATTCTAATATATTTATGTACATTATCATAAAGTCTTTATTTATGTACATTATCATAAAGTCTTTAATAGTCTTTATTTTAAGATAATACTTGTAATTTTAATTGCATTTAAATGGGATTTATGGATTTTTTAGCTTCATTTCGTAACTTATTTTTATGTCTCAGCGAATATGGATTGTATTTCTTAATGTAGTTATTAATTATATCTTTATCCATTTAAATTCAAAATATCTAATTCTCAATCAAGCTATCGGATTTTTTTTCACCAGCATTCTGGTGAAAAAAGATTGCGTTGCTGTGTTCTGTTAATTTCATACTGCA
The DNA here is from genome assembly GCA_947386135.1 of Melanchra persicariae. Lineage (NCBI taxonomy): Eukaryota > Metazoa > Arthropoda > Insecta > Lepidoptera > Noctuidae > Melanchra > Melanchra persicariae. Next base: position 13,820,142 of record OX376645.1, on the reverse strand, counting down.
GGGCAAAGGCCTATTTCTATCATTCCACGTTTCGATCGAATCTAAAAAATAGATCAATTATTTAGGTATGAATTCAGATCTTCGCGCATACTGTTATGGAACCACGAAGTTTTTTTATTTTTGTCCAACATCTTTAACGTAGCTAATTTACAAAACCATTAAAATCAGAGCACCACGAGTGTCTTATCGCTAATAGCGATATTTCCTATACAACCATACAATCCTACTAATATTATAAATGTGAATGTTTGTATGTTTGTGTAACAGCCGCTGCTGCCTTAGTACTACAGATTCACAAGTACCAGGAGACCAAAAACATCAAGTACCTACCAGGAGACCAGAAACATGTTATAGTATTTTTTGGGCTGGTATAAATTATGTAGGTAGGGTAGGTGTAGGGTAGGGTAGTGTAGGGTAGGTTAGGGTAGTGTAGTGTAGGGTAGGGTAGTGTAGGGTAGGGTAGTCTAGGGTAGGGTAGTGTAGGGTAGTGTAGTGTAGGGTAGGTTAGGGTATTGTAGTGTAGGGTAGGGTAGTGTAGGGTAGGGTAGTCTAGGGTAGGGTAGTGTAGTGTAGGGTAGGGTAGTGTAGGATAGGGTAGTGTAGGGTAGCGCAGGGTAGAATAGTGTAGGGTAGGTGTTTCCTGAGTAAAAAATGTACGATACAAATCAGGAAACCTTCCTATTTCCGATATTCACGCGGGCGAAGCCGCTGGTAGAAGCTAGTTTTTTTATAAGCCTAAGTTACATTAATGAGCTGCCCCATATTGCACAGTCTACGAAGCTTTTTTCGAGATACGTTTTATCAATAAACAGTGCAGCAAGAAACATAAGTGTTTGTAAAGGCATAGTATAATGTTTAACAACTAGGTATGTTTCCTTTTGCACCGCGGCGGCGTTGACACAAACAATTCTAAATAATAATTGACAAATGACACATTGTAACATTGTCTCCGGAGTTCGATTGTTTGTGCTTTGAATCAATGCAGAGCCGGTCTTTTTATTGTTTTTAATAAGAAACATATCATGCAGGAAACATGCATATTGACTACTGCATTATGTTAATGCCCGCCCCCTTCTGCGGTAAACTGGTTTTTAAGTTTCTTTTACTAGTACATTGTTTTTCTGCATAATTCATCATTACTGACTGTTGTGATTCCCTCGAAGTCAAGTTATTTCTTGATGATGTGTTTGTATCTGCGTCTATCTTTGGCATAGTGAAGAGCTTCGTGAATTTTCGTGTCCTCCCAGGGATGGGGCAACTGCGACCCCTCGGAAGTTTGCCTTCGATCTAGCCAGTAATCATTACTTGTTACGATGTGACCGAAAAATTTCAGGTTTCTTTTCAGAATAATTTAATGATAGTTTAATGTTAGTAAGTTAGTATGTTTTGTTACCACGAAGAAATTTTAAATTATTACTGTTCCATTAAGAGCGTTTATGACGTACGGCAATTTATAAAAACTTTGAAGTCCTTATTTTTCGAAATGATTGAACCGATTTTAATGATACTTGGTATGCGTACGCTAAATATCCAGGTCTAAATAGTAGAGAACATTTTCGTAAAAAAGTTCAAGTGGAAAGGTAGAATGATTTTCGCTTTCTCTCTCCTCCAAACTCCCAAGTCTCAAGTCGTATAAAAAGTCGTTTTGGGCTTGATAAAGAAAGCCTAACTACAAACTTCTAGTGGCAAAAAAATCATGTTAGCCACCATATATTATTTTACCTTTCTTTTTACTCTATAATCTATACTTATACATATAATAAAGCTGAAGAGTTTGTTTGTTAATACGCGCGCGCGCTAATCTCTGGAGCTACCAGTCAGTCGGATTTGAAAAGTTTTTGTATAGGTATGATAGGCCACATTATGTTTAGGCTCGCCCCCATAACCATGGTCCCATGTTGTAGGGGGTCAAGCATATTTGTCAAAATGTTGGTAGACGTAGTCCTACGTAGCCCTTCGAGGAATATAAATGTTATGTTATATGAAAATACCGTCTAGACTGAAGCAGTTACAATACCTCAATTAAAACGCACACGATGTTCTTTTCTCCTTAGGTACCAGGATTCCAGGAGTCCGAGACGGCAGATCAAAAGCGTCAGTAATCAGTGTGGGCCCATCCGTCTTTTCTCATTAACTCTCGGTAACACGTGACCGGGCAATCAATGGCTGACGTTCCCTTTCTTAGAAGTACTGGGGTCACTAAGTTTCGGTTTTTGTCATGTTGGAGAAGATCTGAGAGCCAATTCTACTCATTTTTAAGCAACGTTCGCAGTCAGTTGCAATCTGTCAAAAAAGTCTTAATTTCCATACATTTTTACAGATTGATACTGACATGTGAATGCTAACGTTGCTTGAAAATAGTAGAATAGGCCCTCAGACAAAATGGCATGATGTTATGTGATATTACAATAGCGTCTAGATATAAGTAATTACAATAGATTAAATACGAAGCAGCCTAGTACCTCAATTAAAACGCATACATACGACGTTATTTTCTCCTTAGGTACCAGGTTTCCAGGAGTTCGAGACGGCAGATCAAAAGCGTCAGTAATCAGTGTGGGCCCATTCGTCTTTTCTCATTAACTCTCTGCAGCACGTGACCGGGCAGCCAATGGCTGACGTTCCCTTTCTTAGAACTAGGGCTGGTGGTACTGAGTTGACGGAAAAGTTGAGAAGACTGAAAAGTGATTTTTTTTTCTACAAAATTGTAGTCATTCATGCAGCAGGAGAAGGAAGGCGGAAAGGGCATACGGTCTAGAAAGAAACATGGTTTTTTTAGCTGCCGCCCGCGGTTCCACCCGTTTGTAACTCGGGAATTATATACCTATGCTCTTACTCTTTATTGCACACAAAAACATTCAGATACAAATATACAAAGACAGTTTATGTAACGCCAGCATATCAAGCTACGACATTTCTTTTTATTTACCGTGCTATAATAAAAAGAAAGTTGTAAAGTGCTTTATGAACCCATAGATTAATTGGAGCTTGTCAGGTATGAATTTATTGGTAATCTAACCGCATTTAGGCGTCAATGTCATTGTGGCACACAAACTAATGTTATAAAAACGACAGTTAATTTTTATTCATTTTTTATGTGAGATGGGTTTGCTCATGACTCTTGTTTATGTCACAGTAGGTAACAGAGACAAAGTCGACATTTTTTTTTATTGATGGGAAATCATAAAATGACTCCTTCCGCTCTGGGTGGTGCTGAAGGGAGTGTCAGACTCTTACTGACTAAAACCCATCCGTGTTCCTCCTCATGCCCTTTGCGTGCAGGACCGCGGCGACTCTTTCGAAGAAATTCCGCAACCCTGGCAGGAAAGTCAATGATGGAGTGAGCTCTAACAGTAGCTCTATCAGGAGGCCTAGCACGAATGTTTTTGACCTATGCTATATTTATATTTTTGTTTGATACAAAGGGTTCATGTCACACAAAATTAAACCAAAATACAGCTCGCGTCAAATAACTGCGCCCCTCTGAAGTTGGCTACGAGTGGCTGCGTAGTAGTCAAAATTACGAACAAAACTGCAACTGCGCATGCGCAAGAGACATGGCGGCGGGGATTATGGCACCGCGATTTTATTTCTCAGTCGCTCGTTTACGTTCGATGCATGCTTGCGTCCCGCTTGCTCCCGTCTACGTGACTGCACCTGCGCGATCTTTGCAAATGGCTAACTTCAGAGGGGCACAGTTATTTGACGCGAGCTGTACTATAGGGTTGTAGTTCTTTATACTTATTCAAAATTCACTTACGTAAACGATACTGTACCTGCTATACGTCAAAACATTCGTGTTTAACCCTCAGTTTGTAACGTTTTCACACCTTAACCGGTGAACCGCTGAATGTTGCTTTAGTTACAGGTAGACTAGATCTTGGAGAGGGACCTAGGATACTTTTCATCCCGGGTGTACATTCCTCGAATTTCCCCGTCTTAGTAAAATCCTATATCGACTCTCAAAACAGGACTGGTTCTCTATTTAAAGTAATTGATATTTATGAATGTTTTCACACGCCTTTGTTTATTCTATCAAACACTAGTGGCCCGCCCCGGATTCGCCCGGTGTTTTTTTTTTAATTTTCTTTCATATAAACCTTGCTCTGACAATTACGAACTAAATCGTTCAAGTCGTTTTCAAGGTATGGCGTGATCATTGTGATCAAGGGAAATTTAATTTTGTACTGTATATTTTATAGAATATAGATAGGTAGATTGGCTCACTTAAACACGTTATTTACTTCTGACAAGACAAAAAGAGCCTCAGAAAATAGCGAGGCCTATTCATTTCTAGAAGCCATATGGTCAAAACAATCCTAGTAATTCTAAGAACACTGATATATCACAGATTCATAGTAATTTTTAGTCTTCTTCCAATTCCATACAAAAAGTTGATAGCCCTAAGAACAATGACATTCTCGAACATATCGCTAGACGATCTCAATCACGCGTGTATGAACGCCCTTATAAACAAGCTTAACACTACCGCTCTAACGGGCCATTTTCAACCTTAATTTTTCTAAGCTAAAGACTGTTCTGATGACATGAATAAAGTTGGTGATATCTCAGTTGACAAAGATCAGTTGCAGATACGTCAAACTGTTTTAGACTTTGGTGAGAATGAATAAGGTTCATGGTTGTGTTTTTCACTCGTTAATTAAGTTGGCAGACGTGGAGTTGTCACGTTCAGGCGACACCAAGTAACAGGGGTGTGCACTTGAATTTATAAAATAGTAATTCTTGAGACGATGTTATGTGGTTCCGTTACGTTTTCATTTAAGTTTTTCAGTTCGAATTACTTATTTTAGATGTAATATTTCTGATGTTACTTACAATTAGTCATACTTCAAAGGAACAGCTAACTATCACTGGTACAGTTGTTTGTACCTATTTTAGCTTGTATTTAATATAATTATGATGCTATCTTGTCTGGCTGTGATCTGAGGAGCAATTCTACAATGCGACAGTCGCAATTTGACAATAATTAAATAATATAATATGGAAATTCAGGCTTTTTGACTTATAAATAAGTAGAATTGGCACTATGATCTAATGGCTGTTCTCAATTTTGCTGTATATTTCCTTCCACACTTGAATCAAGAGTTTTCAAAGACACTAAGACAAAAAATGTGTGGCAACGTGGTCACACTTGGGGATGGGCTACGTCCAGCATTGGACGTCTTTAGGTCAAAAGATGATGGTGATTGACACTGACACCTAAACGAACGCGGCTTCGATCGCCTAATCACGTTTTATTGAAAGATTTGTTTTTAAACATATAAGACTGGCGTTCCCTGGCCTTTAGCGCCACCACGACCTGGCAAACTGGGTTATATTTCTACCAAAGCATCAGAATTCCCATAGAGTTCGCACTTCTACCAGATAAAACGAATAAGGCAGATGATTATCATTTCCCCAGCCAATTACAGATAATATCCGTTTTGCTTAAAGAAGCTGACGTGTGCTCATTAACAATATTGCGCGGCCATTTTGCTCTGAGCGCAAATAAATAAATAAAGCACACTAGTAAATGGGCAAAGAAATTAATAATATTCCAACAGGTGGATGGGCGGAGCGATGGCTGTAACTGATATACTGAACGAGTTAACTTATACTCTCATAAACAGGGTGTTCCTAAATGTAAGGATGAGTAACACAGCCAAAACTGAGTCACTTTATATTATTTTTAATGTAATGATAAAATACTGACGTTCAAAAGTGCCGTTTAATGGCCTAATTGAAATAAACGTTTTGACTTTGACTTTGACTTTGACTTTGAGTTAAACTGTAAGAACTTTTGTCTAATCTGTAGTCATCATGCCATGTCGCGAGTAACAAACTCACTACTAGTAACTGTTGTATGGTAGCCAACGTCATCATCATCATTATTTCAGATGAAACAAGTACACAGCTTAACATACCCCGGGGGTAACCACCGTTTCTCCCAAGCCAGAGCTGTGCTACTCAAATCTGGTGGATTCTCAAGGTCTTTAATTACTACTCGTGTGATAACTTGAGACCTGGCTCGACACACTTCGAATGACGTTTTGACATTTAAATTTAACAACTCGATTTCGATTCAAACAACATAAACGCGTTTAGCATCACTGTTACCGTTAGTTTATTTTATTTGCATCAAAATCGAATTGTTAAATTTAAATTAAAATGTCAAAACGTAACGAACAAATATTTGTATGGCCTACAGATAGTTGTTCCGGGTCTGGCTGTTTGTGTATGTGAGTTTATATGTTTGTAAACGCACCAAGGCACCCACGATACAGGAGAAAATCCTAGAGTGTGGCAACGTTTTATGAAAAAAGAAAAAAAAAGAAGCATGTGTAAGATTATCATTGGTCATTCAACTGATGGGAGACCTTGATCGAGTTGTAGAGTATAGATTGCCCTTAATACAAATGCATCTTCAGAATCGAATAGAGACAATTACTTAATTCCATTGGAATCCAGGCACCCTGTATACACAACCAAGAAATACAAAAAAAGTCAAACATTTAAATTTTTAAACTAGCCAGCAATGGCGGTGTCTGAATCGCACTGTATAATCTGTGGCCACAGATAAAAAAATATATACTTTAAAGGCATGCTTGCCGCCCAGAATGGAATCTTGAACGTTTCAAAAATAGAATCCCTTTTTCCTTCAAATTTTTTATTATTTCAAATTTACAAAATAATGCTCCAGAACCACACAAAATACATTCTAAAAATCGATGGCATTGGGTTGAAACGTTTAAATTGGCTTTGCAAGTCTGTCAAAATATGAAACTCTAAATGATAAAATCTAAGTAAGGTTTTAGTTTTCGTTCCCCGAGTGTTAATAAATAGTTTAAAAGATAAATAAATAAAAAAATACTCGTGTTAAAAAACCTGAAAGCAAAAAGCTATTTAAAAGTTCCAAGCAGTCTGATGCAGTTGGTAACATCAAACCTGTGATGTTTGGAACATTTTTTGCATGAAAACAAAACAACAAAATGCATTTTTATCACTGGAACCTAGCCGTACGGTACAGGTACCTACCAGGAGTTCAGCTCTACAAAGGAGCTATATTTTCTCCAGGTGTTGAAAATGTATATTCATTCTGCATGACAATGTATTAGTACAATGATTTATATTGGCCTTGCCTTAAAACCAAGGCTTTAACATTATTGTTTTAGCATGAAATAAAGTTTATTCGAAAGAGTCATGGTTCGTTCATCTGCAGTGAGAAGGATATTTGCATATTAGTGCTAAGGTCTTAGGATGTTAACTATGATTGTATGAATGAAGCCATGTTTAATAGATAAACAAACGTATTTCCACTACATTGCCACACTTCCTCTGTACTTAATGGAAACCAGCGGCCCTACCATGAAGTGTTAAAGCGTGAGTCGTTCGAGCGTGAAGGAGGGATGGAGCTATACACCCTATATAGCTCCATCCCTCCTTCTCGCTCGGTAGGAACACGTCACGGTAGGGCCGCAGTGCCAATCTAGCTGACAAGTATTAAAGAGTTTGTTTATTCATATTTCTTTTAAAATCTCTGAAACTTTTCAATCTTTGGTAGCAAAAGAAGTATCAGGATGAGTAGAAGTCAGGCCCTATTTCAAAGAAAGCCACTTCTTCTTGGAAAATAGAAAATAACATTTGTTCTTGATCGCAGCTCTCATCTGCGAGCTTATGTTTTATAAGAACGTACTTCTAGACAGTTAATGCCTTTAGATTTTATAAATATATCCTAATATAATAAAGCTGAAGTGTTTGCATATTTATTTGTTTGAACGCGCTAATCTCTGGAACTACCAGTCCGATTTAGAAAATTCTTTTTGTATAAGATAGCCACATTCATAAGGAAGGCTGTATATAGGCTATACTGGTAAGGGAAATTTCTACGAGAACGGGTTAATAAAGGATATGCGCGTAAGCATAAGCTAGCAAATAAATATGTTTTCAAATAATATAAAAGACGAAGTTAAAAACCTTAAAAAGTACGTTTTTCCATTAAAATTAAAAATCAACACTACAAAAACTTAACCCAAATCTACCAGGGCACCATCAATGATAAGATATAATCCACCAACTGTAAAGCGTAATGACGTCACAGCCTCATCTCAGGGTTGTCCACGGTCAGTAATGATGGGTAATAGGCAGTGTAGTGTGTGACAGAGCAAATAACCGAGAGAACCTACAGTTATGGCCGTTATTAGCCATTGAAACCGCGGTGAATGGACAATAATATTGATACTTGAATAGCAGAAAATACTAATAGAAATGGTTTCACTATTGAAACCGAGGAGTGATACCATTTCTGTATGAGTATCATTTTTCTGGCCTGGTCAATGTAAGACCTGCACGAATGAATGATTTCGGTTTACAATAGTAGATATAGCTTAGTTTAATGGTTATCTACCCAAGCACTTATTTAAACCATGTCTGGTTTAGTCAAGAGAAGCTTAAAAAGGAGGTGTTGTGTTCTGAAATGAAAATTATGAAAAACTAGCTGCCGCCTGCGGCCCCGCGTCAATGTCGTTAAATTATCCCAAGGGAACATACTCCCGGGATAAAAAGTATTCTATGTGTTATTCCATACTATAATCTACCTCTGTGCCAAATTTCATGAAGATTTATTCAGTAGTTTTTGCGTGAAAGAGTTACAAACATACATCCATCCATCCTCACAAACTTTCGCATTTATAATCTTAAGTAGGATTATAATATTAGTAGCATAAGTACTATGCGTTCAATAGAAAATGTTTTGCTTGGAGTTTCCTTGCGTAATCGTATCAGAAATGAAGATCTCCACGGGAGAGCCAAGTTTACCGACATAACTCAACCAAATAATCGCCAAACTTTATGGCAGTGGGCAGGACACATTGCTCGTAGAATAGTAGAGGTTGAAAGGTTCAGGAGTGGCGCCCGCTTACCGGAAAAGGCAGCGCTGTAAGTTCTCCCACAAGTGATGGACTGATGATCTGGAGAAGGCAGTGGGAATCCTTTGCATGGGACACGCAAACGACCGATCCATGTGGCGACACTTGGGGGCAGTCTATGTACAGCTGTGGACGTTTTTCGGCTGAAATGATCAGTAATTTCTAGAGCTTTAAAATACACCACATAAACATTACATACAATGTGTATGTAATGTTTATGTGGTGTATTTTAGGTGACCATCTTAACATACAGAGACTCCTCCGTGCCTCGAAAAGCACGTTAAACCGTTGTCCCGGCTATCATTTGTAGATCTTCGGCAGTCGTTATGGATTGTCAGAAGCAAAAAAATCTGACTTCAGTCTCGCCAAGCAGTACCGCGTTACCCAGTTAATGGGTTCTGGAAGTCTGGTAGGCAGCCGCTCCACGTAAAATACTGGTATTCAGCTGAATCCGGTTTAACTGGGAGCCGACCCCAATATAACCATATTGGGGTATCGGAAAAAGCTATGAGGATGTCACATTAAAAAAACTATCACCAAATCGCTTATTCTAGAGCCACACTAAACTTGTGCTCATTTAATGATTGTATTACTTATAGTGTGCAGCCAGCCTAATAATGGAGTGACGTAACATAATGCCGTACGCATGAACTTTTCACTTTAAACCATTTAGAAAAACGAAAGTTTTCTTACTTTGATTTTCTTTTCTTTACTATTTTGTAATATTAAGGCTATTGTTGTGTTGTGGAACTGTGCGAAAGAGTTACGGCGGCGGCCCTGGAACGCAAGGTCATTTGGAGGAACACGGGAGAGTTTTAGTCAGTAAGCGTCTGACACTTTCTCCCGCAACACTACGAGCAGAAGGAGTCATTTGATGATTTCCCATCCACAAAAAAGGGCTATTGTTGTAGTTTAACAATAAAGTGTCATTTTCTGGAGTTACTTTCTTAAATATTACGAAAACTCAGGAGCAGGTAGGTAGTAGAAGGTCCTGCAAAGGTTGCGGAATTTGTTCGAAAGAGTCACCGCGGCCCTGGGGGTCTACTCTCTAAGCCCGAGTCCGTAGTTTCAGCATAGTATTACACTATGGTTTCGACCTAAGTGTCGGGCGTTTTCTACTCCGTGTCACCCACGGATTTACCATTCGTCCCGAACCCGAATTAAGAATGAATGACAACACGATTTGATAGTTGTTCTAAGTTCGGGTTCGGGACTAATCGTAAGTCCATAGGTGATTCGGAGCAGAAAACGCCCGACACTAAGGCCGAAACTACGGACTTCGGGCTTAGAGAGTAGACCCCCTCTAACGCAAAGGGCATTTGGAGGAACATGGATGGGTTTTAGTCAGTAAGAGTCTGACACTCCCATCCCGCTCCGCCCAGAGCGATCATTTGATGATTTCGAGTCTCTAAAAAAAAGTAGTAGGTAGGTAGTAACAGTTCGATGTCCAAGTTCCAATACTTTCTGAGTTCGTTCCGTGGATTGAAGGACCGTTCATTAATGACCGAAACTCCTCCGAGGTTCCTCCGCCTCGCTGGAACTTATATACTTAATTCAAATCAATGCCTAATTTACCTAGTTTTATAACCTGTGTGATGTGCGTGATCGCGTGCCCAATAGTGAATAATTGCAGTTTGTTATAACATCAACAGTGAAAATAGAAGGACGCTTTTCCTCTTGACTTTCCTAATGTCCTAGTACATTAGCTGATGAAAGGTCAGCTGAATAACTATTTTTATAATCATCATTTCAGCCGCCCAAGTGACGCTGATTCCCGCGACCTTCATCAGACCATCACAAAAGCCTGTTTGACAGATGCAACTGACATGCGAATTTTTAGGATGCATGCCTTCATGGAACAAATTGCGCTACACGAGGAGGCTCCTTAGCCTCCATCAGACACTGAACCGAGCGCTCGGCGCATCCTGGACAGTCTCACCTATCACCTAATAAGACTGACCAATCCTTCCCTTGTGGTGGTAGGGCTAACACCCGGCTGGTTCGCGACCACCCGACCACCGGACTCGGCGTCAAGCAGCTTGCTGAGTTTCGTCGACGCGTGGGAGTACCAGTGCCTCAAGGCATCTTCTGGGCACGTTCGCTTCATCATGGACCTCATCTATCACTTTCCATCAGGCGTGATCGTGGTCAAGAGCTAGCCCATTCATAAATAAAAAAAAAGGATGCGAACGTTGCTTTAAAATTAGTAGAATTGGCACTTAGGTCATCGGTCCATCTTACACCTTGTCCACCGGTACGCAGTCGCCACTCCAAAACCATTCGCCCTTATCGACCATCTGTTCTGCCCTGCCCACTGCCACTTAAGTTTGGCGATCCTTCGGGAAGTACTGTGGACTTGGTTCTCCTGCGAATATCTTCACTTCTCATTCGATCATGCAATCAAACTCCGAACATAGCTTTTCGATTGTTCTTTAGGTGACTTTAAAGCCTTCTCATGAGGCCCATTACGAGCGACCAAGTTTCAGTTCCATATGTCATCACTGCCCACACGTCAATCCGCAAGAGCGTGGCCATTATGGCAAATGAAAAGCCAAACAAATTATTTTCACATAACCATAATTAAATTACCTACCACACAAAATAACAAACTGATAACAATTACCATTCATAACCATAAGATTACCATGGTTTATGTAATAAGGACATTACCATAGACACAAATTATCGTCCGCCATTGTAGTATGTCGTAACACGGGCGCTTGTCCCATAGACATCCATTGTCTGTGGTTTCGCAACCTTGCTGCCACTGGATAATTAACTTGGCTGTGGGTTTTGGGTTCTGTAGATCTAAAGAGAACCCTTTTTAACCGACTTCATAAAAAGGAGGAGGTTCTAAAATACTCAACTACAAATTAATGATTCAGTAATTGGGGCTTACTGAGTATCGTACGCTTCGTCAGTTTTCACGTTTCTACTTATTTTTACTTAAAAACTATACTATTAAACCTGTATTCTTCCACACCTGGCAATGGTTTCCCTCATAGGTTTCCACTTTTCCCGGTATTTTGTCTTCTCCGGCCAATAACCCGTTATCGCTTCTATGTCGTTACACCCGAGTCTTCTCTGCCTCCGTCGTTGACAACACCCGTTTTCTGGCTTCCACTGCATGACGACACTGGCCCACCTGGCGTTATCATCTTGTGCGGCATCAATGCCGCCTAAATCTACATCGCAACAAAAATAACCGCAACGCCATCTATCCCGACAGCTGCAAACTAACTGAACGAAATCCTGCATCGCGGTCACCGTGCAATTTGAACAGATACAACAGTCCGAATATCAACTATCGGGCAGTTGCCCACCGGACACAACAACCGTCCGGTCGGAGGATCCTCCCTTTTCAATGGAGGTTTGCGGGAGTTTACTCTCTGTACCGCATTTGTCGCATCTGACAACACAAAAAATTACTGAATTAGGTACTAGAAATCGGTCCGTATCCGTACATAAAAATGCTCAATGTTTCGTTGGTACTGAACCCACGGCCTTTAACGCTACTGCTAACAGTTTAAAAAGACTTGTTGACACGACTTCTCTTGTTCATGTCGACAGTCAAAAACGTACAACGAAAGTTGATTTTATTTCAACTTGCAACAATGCTTTGCTTCGGGGACCAAAAAGGTTTGAAAAAAACTTTGCTCTTTAAGTATGGCATAGTGGCTCAGGTTGCTCTGTCTTCAGTCTAGCACACGAGTTCGAGAGCATAATGCTGAACGATGGACTTTTTTTGCGTCATCTACATGTAACAGAATACAAACTTGATGAAAATGGGTTAACGATGATAATGGAACAACTTGTATTATGGGACAATGCTGGAAATCGCGAAAGAAAAACAGCTCTTCACTTCTGTTAATTTTTCTGAGTTTTTCAGTGTCATTGATATTTATTTATGCATACTTAAATGTATGGACAGTCGATTTTTTTCAACCGGTCAAGCTCCGCCGGCACACCAGTGTGTCGCCCAATTCACGCTTTTTAAAACTCTATTATTATTATAAAAAGGTATTTTATATATATTTTTAAAAATTGCGGGCGGAGCTTGACTGTTGCTATGTAGTTTCGCGCGCGCGATGCCTGAAAGAGTGACGATTTCAGGGTGCTGACGACGCTTGCAGGTTAGCCGAACATTATGATCGCGTCGATCGCGCATTCCCGCGTATGATCGCATTCTATAAGGACGACACCTAATACAACAGGTCGTTAAAGTCTCTTTCTTTATCTACCAGTAACATCTATCTTCTTAGTATAGTCATTGCAACGGTTATCCATTCTTCCACCCACACTAACCTCAGTTACAGAATTAGATTGAACATAGCATTAATTAGTAAAGATAATGATCCGACTTAGCCAAGTGAAATCGTGGCTAGAGGTCGCCCGACACGGCCGCTTGAACACAGTTAAAACGAACACTAATGTGCTGGTTTGTATATACCTACAACCTTCGTTTATATACTGGCTTGAAACAAAGATTGTACATGCTAGAGTTAATCAAAACATGTCTTTGGAGCTAAGCAAAAGAGTATGCATATCTTTTGCTGATGCATAGATAGAACGCGGGTGAAAACAGTGCGCGGGTGAATAGCGTCCTGAAAACTGTGGTGGCGAGTGTGTTAGCTCTGCAACTGCCTACTACCAGGGAAGTAGGCAGTTGCAGAGCTACTGATATGTTAGAATGAATTTCCTCAAAACCTTATTTATACAACGTGCAACAGAATAAACGCAATACTTGAAAAGGGGTCATAATACTCATCATTATGAACAACTTTTACTATCTTATCTTTCTCAACACAAAAATCGCGAAAGAAATTTCGACTGCCCCGTACATTTTGTGCGTATAAGTCTGTCGATTTCGGGTTTAGTCCCACTGTAAAAGTTGTGCATAATGATGAGTATAAAAACACCACTTTTCAGGTAAGTATTGCGTTTATTATTATTGAAGCCAGTCTGTAAAGTCTAGTAGTAATTGGTACTCAGACATCGCAGCGTACCTGTGTCAGACGTCTATCAAATATGAACTTCTTTGAATAAAGCAAAAATCTATACGTTGCATGGGTCCTGACCCTGCATCCACTGAGGTCCGTTAGTTTTTGAATAGCGCGCCTACAGGCATTTTGCAGGAACGAGGCATTTTTTTGCTGGCTTCTCTAAGCTTGTCCAAGCCTGCCCTTGTTCTATCCTGCCCCCCAGTCCCTACTGCCACGTTCCAATGCTATCATGATGAGGTTGTGAAGAAAGACTAGTGTTATGCGTCTTGTTTAGTTAGCTCCGTCTCCTCACATAAGTATCACAATCATAGTTTTAAGACGTAATTTTAAGGCCATAGTTCTGTGAAAATCTGCCTAATTCAATTCTGCCATATTCTTTGTGATCTGCCGCTACCACGTCCTACTATCACAAGGCTCCAGCTCCGTGCTACTTTAATTCTCGTGGAGTTCAATTTTATGGTCTAGAACTTTGACTAGTCAGAGCCTTTTACTATTTGTAGATATCTTATTACATATAATGTTCAGGGCAGTTAAAAAACCGCAAACAGAGCCCATTACTGAGACTTCCCGCTAAACAGACCGTGAAAAGCCCTATTCCATTTACTTGTTTAAACTTACTTCCTAACTATCAGCTAACGAAGCACTAAACTATAACGATCAATTAAATATCATTTAGCACCATAACAATGTACCGTCAAGAAAATAGGAAGCCAGCCAAAGGTTCTCTTCGGCAATGAGGGTTTTTTAAAATGACGTACACCAGGTAGCAGCACTGAGGCGTCAGGTTCAGACAACTGTCAAAACGCTTATGTTTTTCGACATCATTTAAATGGACGTCAACGTCATGTTTACGTCAAAGTTATGTTTTCTTTTGATTTTTTTATTGTAAAATACCTATTTCCAAGATTCGGTTTAAAAAACTTTATTTCTCATTAAGGCAATCGTCACTTACGTGAGAACAATAATTAGTTGTAAATGTGCCAAAAATAACTTATTCCAGTGAGACTGTCATTATCTCCGTCATTTTTAAGGTTCCGTATCCAAAGGGACCCAACGGAACCCTATTACCAAGCCTTCGTTATCCGTCCGTCTGTTTATCAGCGGACTGTATCTCAGGAACGAAAGGTATAATAGGTAGACAATTGAAATTTTCACAGTGTGTATTTCTTTTACCAGTATTACAACAAATAATAAAAATTTAATCAAATTAAGAATTAAAGGGGGTTTTTTTCGGTATATGGTACGGAACCCTTCATGTGAGAGTCTAACTCGCACTTGGCCGGCTTTGTTTGAGACTTTCAAACATTTTTTAACTGCATCTTGTCATTTCTGTAGGTACAAAAGTGCAGGTTACAAGCAATTTTTTTTGCTATCTGTACCTACATAATATGCAGAAGATAATGATAATGATTACTTTCCATTTCCCCGCACTCGACCGTAAAGAGCCTACCCACTGCGCTAATGACTGGTAATTGAAGACCATCATTTACTGTTAATATTAATTAATTTGAACTTTAGTTAAACTTGTTATAGAGGTCAGTTTTCTTATCACTTGGGAAATGGTTAATAGGGTCTTCTTTTTCGTGTTAACTCACATGCAATTTTAATTAAATTGCGGGACATGATCGACCGATTGATCACTACAGTTCGCGTCAAATAACTGTGCCCCTCTGAAGTTGGCTACGAGTGGCTGCGTAGTAGTCAAAATTACGAACAAACTGCAACTGCGCATGCGCAAGGGACATGAAGGCGGGGATTATGGCGGCGCGATTTTATGTCTCAGTCGCTCGTTTACGTTCGATGCATGCTTGCGTCCCCGTCTACGTGAATGCACCTGCGCGATCTTTGCAAATGGCTAACTTCAGAGGGGCAAAGTTATTTGTCGCGAACTGTACCTCGGTAGCCCATAACGTAATGCAACTGGCATGCGAGCTGAGTGCCAATTCTATTAATTTTCAAGCAACGTTCGCATACGCATCTCAATCGCAAACTGTCAAAAATGTATGAAAATTAAGGCTTTTTTGATTTTAAAAATTAGTAGAATTGGCCTTCTGGTTGCAGGTGGAAACCTGGCGTAGGTCTCGTTTGAGCTACTGTGCAATGTCTGAGGAAGAAGCAACCATAGACATTAGACAAGTGACACTCTGTAAGCGATAGCATGAAAAACGATTGTCAAAACGTCAAAAATGTACGGGATTGACAAACGTTGTCAAAATTTCACGTGATAAATCCTTCACATTTTTGCATTTCGACAATCGACAAGTGACAGACTGTCAGCGATAGCGTGGCGATGGCGAAACGTTAGTCAAAACGTCAAAAATGTACGGGATTGACAAACGCTGTCAAAAGTTCTCGTGATAAATCGATCATATTTAATTGCATTTCGACAATCGCCATCGGTAATAGCACTTTGTCTAGAGTCTTTTATGGTGATGTATGGTTTTTAAAGTTGGTATAAATTTTACTACTTCTATATTATCATTCAACACTATCTGTCTGTGTCTATTATTTTTAAGCAACTTTCGCATTCGCCTCGTCCTGATATAATTAAAATAAAACGAAAACATTTATTTGCTCATAACAGTACCAATCTAAGTAATTACCTATTAAGTTATATTAATCAATTAATTTTATAATAACTTAATTAGACTTAAAAGGAAAACGCTAAACTGATAATAGCGTAGGTTTAAACAGATTACCTAATGATTTGGTATGACCAAATAAAGATTCTATCAGTAACATAACAACGAGCAGTGAAGATTTGTAGTGGTTTTATGTTTGGTCGCTTATTTATTTTGGTATATTAGGTAATCACAAGCACAATTGAGGAGATTGAAGTCCTTTAATCTCATCTCATTATATATATAAAAATGAATCCTTGTTTCCCTTGGTCACACCATGGCCATTGCTTAAGAACGACAGTTTTTTGTAATTATAATATTACTAAAAGCAACAGCTTTTATTAAACCACGATGACACGTTTGGGGCATTCGTTCCAGTTTTGTCATTTCATAAGATGGGAAAACCAAGGTCCGTAACGACAGTCTTTGTCTGTCTTTTAACTGAGATGAACTTTGTAGTTCTGAGTTAGCGATTTTGAGGAAACTGGTATGTCCAAAAACCAAAAATTCCAACTTGTGTCATCCAGCCGCGACCGCGCGGTTTGGATTATAGCTCACTTCTTATCACTTTATACAGTTTTCGTAATTAATTTATTTTAACTGTCCCCTTTTAATAATAAATACGAAACCCCTTTTTTTTCCTATTCGATAATATGTGGCAAAGAACATCAAACACATAAGGGTACAATTTAAATGCTCACCAAAATAATTTTTGTACCCTAACTCTTAGTACCACGTAAAATATATTAGCTTCATATAATTCTTTTTGCTTACCAAAATGGATAAATGCTCACCAAATATCGTTTTACTGAAACAGTAACTTTAATACCGAAAATTACAGTTAAAAAATGATATAATGCAATGTTACTACTGTTACTAGGAGAACCTAGGATGCTAGAGCGAGCGAAGCGAGCTCTGGACTTAGGGCACCCCGACTCGGGCAGGTTAGATTAGAAAGGGATTTTAGGCAACTTTAAAGTGTAAAATAGGTGAATTTCTGATAGGCGTTTAAACACATCATGAAACACAATTTGGTGAGCATTAATCCATTCTGGCAGCTATTTCTAATTTATTTTTAGTAAAATAGCACAATTTCTGGTAGGCGTTTAAACACAAGCCAAAACGTAATAGGACTCGACACACTCATTCCATAAGGTCATACGTGGTTTACAGCGTAATAACCTAGGCTGGTTTACAGACATTCCTAACTACTTACAGACTGGGAAATCCCGGATACTTACCGATGTTATTAGGGGGAACTTTCCGGTTCTACAGTATTGGTAGTTGTTTCTTTTATTGTTGTTGCAGTTTTATAACTGTATAAGAACTTGGATGGATGTAATTTGTACGGTGTAGCTGTTGTTGGATATGCGGTCCTGGTATTTTGCTGTAGGATGTGGATGTTTTTGAGTCAGTTTTAAAAGTAGTGGAACTTGTTATCTAGTTTCTGAATTGTGAATTTGAAGTTGAGAACTTGTCAAACTCAACTTTAATGCTAAAGTTTAACAGCCAAAACTGTCAAACTTAAGCTGAAGTAGAGCTCTGTTTAGGAACTTGGGGTATGTAGGTAGCATACATTATTATTATGTCCATCAACTTAGTACATCATGATTTCATTGGGCCATATTTTTTTTAGTACTGCAATAATAGAACCTGTAACATTGTGATGATTTATGAAGTTAAGTTATTTTTCGGCCTCTATGACCAACTGTTCATCGATTTGTCAATAAATAGCACAACATTACACATCGCGACAGTCCACTTTTTAACACGTAAATTGAACCAAACATATTCCACTTCAGCAGTCAAAAAACTTCAACAGTAGGTACACTCTACTTTCGCAAACGGGTATTTTCGACCGACAATGCTGTACCTACCTGCACAGCCCGATGTGCTAACAATTACAGACAGTTACAGGTTAAGTCCGATGGCACAACAGGTCCGTAGGTCAAGCGAAGGGTTTTGTCACGTTTACGAAAGATTAAATGATTTGTAATTGTGGATTCGGGCTGTGGTGCAGTACTTTATCTTTTTTTGTCGGAAAGTTTTGTGATATTTGTTGTTGGTCATGTCAATAATGAATGGGTTTTCAATTAGTTCTTGTTCTATTAGGCTTTAAGGCAACTGCGCCCGGTTTCGAAGGTATTTTATCGGTCGTTTATCTGTTCGTTAACCACTAAGCAACCAATGGCGTCATGACAAATAGCGTTATAAGATTGTGTGATCATAAATAGATCCTGTGTCCATTGGAAAATGTTTTGGGTGGCACCAAAATGCATCTGGATTTTTGTAATGGCAGCCCCAGAGTCTGGATCAACCGTATAAAAGGTGATTGTCAATAGCATCACCCTATTTACCCATATGTTGTGTATTAAAAAAAGCAATACTGATCAACGCAAAGCTCTCAAAATATATGCAAATAAAGCATTGCCTGAACCATTACCCCGTCCATTAAATTCAAAGAGTTATTCAGACTACCAGAAGGCAAATTCTACTAATTTTAAAATAACGTTCGCATTCACATGTCTGTCGCAAACTGTCAAAAGCCTCAATTTCCATAAATTTTTGACAGATTGCGACTAAGATGCGATTGGCGAACTTTGCTTAAAAATTAGTAGAATTAGCACTCTGATGAAAACATTCTTCAATCCATGATAACAGCATACCTATCAAGACCGCGTAAGTAAGCAGTCGGTAGTACAAATATCCTCCTGCACTCATTGTGAATTTATGGTGGCCTGCCATGGTAACCCAGGCTTTTCAGACTACCAGTCAACGAAAACTTTCTTCCATTTCTTGATAATAAGACAAACCTACCAGGAACGCATAAACAAGCTGTCGGTAGTACAAAAATATGCCTCCTGCACTCATTGTCGATTTATGGCGGCCTGCCATGGTAACCCAGGCTTTTCAGACTACCAGTCAACGAATACTTTCTTCCATTCCTTGATAACACGACAAACCTACCAGGAACGCATAAACGAGCTGTCGGTAGTACAAATTATGCCTCCTGCACTCATTGTCGATTTATGGCGGCCTACCATAGCTCAAGCTTTTCAGACTACCAGTCAACGAAAACTTTCTTCCATTCCTTGATAATAAGACAAACCTACCAGGAACGTATAAACAAGCTGTCGGTAGAACAAATATGCCTCCTGCACTCATTGTGGATTTATGGCGGCCTACCATGGTAGCCCAGTTGTGTTATCACACCGACTTAGTTAACCGAACGGACCGTTATTCGAAACTCGCGAAGAAGTGGGACGAACCGATGTGAGAATTATGTGGACGAGGTACTTGCGCAAGGAGTCCCAAAAACAGTTTAGAAAAGGAAGCATGTGACGCCAAACATTGTCTTTGATCAGTCCTGGATATAAAAAAATACTGAACAAGTTTTGTCCTAAATGCAGACAAGTCTAATCAATTGGCAGACAGATGCCAAGTGGCATGGAGATTTCAACATATTCGGTAATGTAAAACCTCTGAATGAATCTGATTTTTTCCTTATTACCTATATGCTTACAATCTTTGGACGGACCGACTAACTAACTATATTAAGACTGACAATCTGAGCGTCCCTATTTTCCAAATGCGCCACAAAATATTGTGTGACGCATGAATATCAAGACCATTGAAAAGCTCGCGTTTAAACAATTTCGATGGTAAACGATGATGTGGTCAACGACAATGCAAGCTTGTCTAGAAGCAGCCTATTAATATGTATGTTACTTACTAGGCAAGCATGTTCTCTTCGGTAACTAAGTAAACATTGATTTCGAGATAACTCGTAGGTTAGAACTACCTTATCCACCGCAGCACACTAGCATCTTCCAACCTCCTCGACTCGACCCAATCTCACATCGGGCACAGATACAAAACAGGTTCCATTTCGATGGCACTTATTATTTGATTACAGACTTACGCAATGCTGGAAACTACGTAAATGCCAGGTTACGCGTACATTTGCGTTAATAGAAACATCTTAGAAGAGCAAAGGGGGCTGACTTTAATGTAATCAGGAATGAAGTACTAGGCTCGCATAAGTCGCATTCATATAAAAGTTAAACTCTCAGGAACTTGTGCTGTAGTGACAAGATTAGCTAGTCGGTGCTGAGGTCAGTAACGATATAGCGGTGCTGAAACCCCTGTACTTTGTTGCCGGACGTCATGTAGTCCTAATATCCCTCGCTATAGCTACATCTCATAAAATGAGGATTTTTAAGTGGGGTGATTAAAATAAACAGTTACCTACAGTCTAAGTTTTCGAGATTGCGTTGATATTCATCATTCATACATCTAATATGTTGGTACAGTTGGCGACAAATAACTGTGCCCCTCTGAAGTGGCAACGTAGTAGTGAAAATTACGAACAAACTGCAACTGCGCATGCGCGGGGCGGGGATTATGGCGGCGCGATTTTATGTCTCAGTCGCTCGTTTACGTTCGATGCATGCTTGCGTCCCGCTTGCTCCCGTCTACGTGACTGCACCTGCGCGATTTTTGCTAATGGCTAACTTCAGAGGGGCACAGTTATTTGACGCGAACTGTAGATCTGAGTACGTTCTTTAATTTGACACATTTTTAACATAGTGCTACAATTTTGGGTAAAAGCATTATTCAATTGCATTGAGTGAATTCCATCATCGGCAGCCTAATTGTGTAACTCATAAAATCGCTATCACCATCATTCAGTCATTCATATTCACCATGTAATTCAAGATTCCCTTGCTTCATATGTCTGAAAAATCGTCTTTTTGACAAAGTAAATCACGCAATGAAAAACGTTTGAAATAACAAAATGAAAGAATATGTGGTCGAGGCTGCAGGTACTTAAGTCCCGTTTTTTGTCTAAACTTCAACCGGAAAAAAATAACACAAAAATCCCTAAAAACTACGCAAAGCAAAAGCAAATTATATCCTTTATTCATTGTATATGTTGCAGTCAAAAGTACTATTGACTAGCAAAATCAGTCAAAAGTTTGACTGATTTTGCTAGTACAGTTAAAAACGTTATTATGGTTAACACCGCGTCTCAGAGTACCCCGACTCGGATAGGTTAGGTTAGAAGGCTAAGGCGGCCTTAGCCTTCGTGGTTATTTTTTTTTAAACCACCCAGAAATAAAAGTAAAGAGTTTTGCCTGCAACATATACATATACATATAAATTACATTTTCTAATATTTCGACAAAAAATAAAATATAAACATTGAAAAATAGTAGCCCACCGATATCGGGAACAGGGTCCAAGTTACCGGCGGCGGTCAGGGCTCCAGAGAGAGAGAAACCTCCTAACAATGCGAGCCGTGTCCAGAAGTACGGCTTTCTGAATCAAGTCCTTGATCCAGCTGCCTAACGAGAGCCTCTTGAGGTGTTGATCGAGGCTCGTGGCTATTAAGCCGTTGGCTGACACGACTATCGGTACCATGATAAAAAAAATATTATTATTTTATTTAGAATAGAATAGAATAATTATTTATTTGCATAGAAAGTAGGTATAAAAATGCAGATGTTTTAAGTAGTTTAAGATCCTTATACAATCTACCTTAAATTAGGCATGCAAACATTTAGTACGAATGATTAGTCTAGAATTAATGTCAATATGAAAATTCTTACAATATCGTCAATTAAATAAAATAGAGAATTCAAGATGTCAGGATTTAAGGTACTAAAGAGTTTAATCGGTTAGAAATTCATAAATGGAGTAATTACACTTATCAATTAGTAAGACGGACAATTTCTTTTTACCTATTAGCAAAGGTTCCAAACTTGACAACGCCTCTCTATTGTCCAAAGCATTACCAGTACTTTAACCCGAAACGACCCGTCCCTCTCCCAACCATGATTACGGAACTAGGTTTCCTCAAACCATCAAAAGGAAATGCGTACACACAAACTCAGAACTGGCTTTTATAATGGAGATATTTCATAGAAATGGCCAGCCAGGCTAACTGTTCAGTTCGTTACAAAGGCTAGAACACATCATTGTGCAGTCTAACATTGGGACAATGGCGACCCCCCGGATTTTGTCCTCGTTGCCGTGTGTCCAGGCTTTACATGATGATTTAATGCTCTGTGACCCTGTCATGCAGATTGGTTAGATCTTGGGTGGTTGGTATATTAGTCCTGAAATATTGCACTCGAAATTTAGTCAGCTTTTGAGTGATCGTTCACGTGAACGTCATATCAGGACCTGAGAATACAAAGAAGCATATTTCTGAGTGTATTCGTATCACTTAACAATCTGTATAAAAACTATTGTCAAACTTCAAAAAGATGAATTTCTTTTTACAGTGTAATGCCAACAGCTTTCAGAGAATATAACTGAAACCTCATTTTGCGCTGAAATGACCGACCAGCCCAAAGCCAAGCAAGCCTATGCATATTTTTCATCTATTTTGTAATGTAGGTAGGCACAAAGTTTGACTTTGTCGAATTTATTTTCTGCCATTCATATCTGTGTGACATAACGCAAAATTAATGTGGCAAATTGTCAAACAAGCGGACACAATAATAACCGAATTATTTGAATGAGCAATTAAAATTATTTGCAACTCTGATACACTCTGATTGCCTGTTGATAATACAGGCAATCAGAGTGTATCAGAGTTGCAATCTGTCAAAAATGTATGGTTTTTTGACAGATTGCAACTGACATGCGAATGCGAATAACGTTGCTTAAAAATTAGTAGAATTGGCCCTCAGAACGCGTAGATATAATTTTGTCCAGGAATCGGGTAACTGTCCTTCTAAATCTTAATGTCTCGTTTTATTAACACAGTCAGTGCTAACCAAAACTTATCCAAAAACTATTCATCTTTAGGATGCACATCAGTAAAATAAGTTAGACTGCCTAAATTACAGAGTACATTTTCCTATTATGAGATATCTCACAAATTGTTTGATAACCTCCCTCTTACAACAATCAAAGATACCAGGCACCCATAAGCACGCATGCACTTACAAAGCTCACAACACACACGGTGCGTGTAATCGCGTGCCGTCGCGGACAGCCTTGAATCAGTTCCAGCGAATTTACGTGTCACGCCGCTTACATGGTGGTTTGTATGGCGAACCGTTCGTTCAGCGATTGGTCGTAGACGGTATTACACGTTTTATTTTCACGGATATTTGTGGGTTTTAACCCGGAACTGAGGTTATTCTGTCTGTCTGTGGTAAGGTCGTGGACCTCGTTGATAATGATGCCACATACTAGGTAATTTCGGCCATAGCGACTGCAATTCTGACTGCTCATGGTTTTTGAGAACTAAGATTGGCTGCTCTTTCATGTGACTGGAATATTCGATATTATCCGATAAACTCCGAGAACTAAGCAAACATATCAGAACACCATTGACGACGAGCTTCTCTAAGTAAGGTTCTTCTCCTCATTTGAAGTTGGTTAAACAAGTATGAGGTTCTCAATATGTCTGAATGTTTTTTTTATATTTGTTCTGCGATATTTTCAAGCGATTTTGATATTTTTTCCCGAGGTAGTCCTGTGGAAATGTGGTAAAGATCTGAGGGCCAATCCTTTAAGTTTTAAACAACGCAACTTTAGAATTCACATGTCAGTCGCTAACTGTCAAAAACTCTTAATTTTAATACATTTTTGACAGTTTGCAATTGAGATACTAATGCGATCATTGCTTGAAAATTAGTAAAATTGGCACTCTGATGAAGAATATCGGAGATAGACCATTTTATAGTATATGCGACGCAGCTCCGCAGTCCGCTTTCACCTATCTATTGAAAATATTTAATATTTACGCCTCTAAAAATAGAAGCTAAACGTCCTTAGCAGGTACAAAACTGCTCCTTTAGAATCAAAACGGGGCCTTTCTTGGATAGGAAATCATCAAATGACTCTTTCTGCTCTGGGCGGAGCAGAAGGGAGTGTCAGACTTTTACTGACTAAAACCCAACCGTGTCCCTCCAAATGCCCTTTGCGTTCCAGGCCCGCGGTGACTCTTTCGAACAAAGGTCGAATTTTTGAAGCGGTCATCAGCGGAACTGTAAACAGAAGCTCCTACTCCCCAATTACGTAACATAAAACCCCATAGACACTCCCCTCGGGTGGCAACAAGACTAATACACGACTAATAAGTTAGCTGACACTACAATTAGTAATTAGCATAGAATGGCGGCTGCTTTCTATTGGAACGCGCATAGACACTGTTTCATAACAACTGAATGCAAACCTAGATGTCATGGAGTTTGTATTGCTTCATTATTCTTAATTAGGGAGTTAGGAATGCTGGATATGTGTGGTAGCTTTTAAGTCCTACAATATGATGTATAATTATGTGTAGGTTAGGTACCTATCTATTTACAATTCTACATACATATAGTTTACCTTTTTTTAGGGCCTAAAAACGGGACGTTATTACTAAGACTCCGCTGTCCGTCTGTCTCTCACCAGGCTGTGTCTCATGAACCGTGATAGCCAGACAGTTGAAATTTTCACAGATGATGTACTAGTATTTCGGTTGCCGCTATAACAACAAATACCAAAAACAGAATAAAATAAATATTAAGTGGGGCTCCCATACAACATAAGTACGTGATATTTTTGTCGTTTTTTTTTTATAGATAATGGTACGGAACCCTTCGTGCGCGAGTCCGACTCGCACTTGGCTTTTTTTTAGAGTTTGGGACAGTATGTTGATACTCGTTTTGCAAATGTTTGCAATTTGTTGTCGGGCACATCTTCGGAAACACTTTCAGCTGACACATAAAAAATAACGAAGAATTTTGAGCTTCGTTCCCAAAAAAAGTGCAATTAGCAAAAAAAATGGCTCATTAGTGTGAGCCCAGATAAATATTTTAGGAAACTTTGATTTATTGTATTGTATGTATACTTGGTTTAAATGTTATTTTTAATTGTATGTACTTTACTCTCTCTATCTTTGTATTAATTAAAATATTAATCGCGTTTCTGTTTTTTTGACATTGCACCTACCACTATTATTCTCTGCATCACCCAAAGGTAGGTAGGTAGGTAGGTAGGTAGGTAGAAAATGCCTCAGGCATTAAGTTCGCTTCTTTATTTATTTAATGGATTTAATTAAAATTTAAAAAAATATAATAAAAATATTAAAATCAGCCGTTTCATTAAAAGCCCAGCCTTTTCATTTTAGCGACCTAAGTCACATCTTTGTTTCAATATCATTTAATAAAGCTTTGAAGAGTTAGTTTGTTTGTTTGAACGCGTTAATCTCTGGAACTACCATAGTGTAGTCGAATTAGCAAAAAGATTGGACTTAATTCGTGTAGTTGTAATTTTTTATGGAATCATTAGAAAACATGAATATAAGTCTCCTCTGAGTTTGCACCATTTCTGTTATGTACGGAACATCGTTTAATGTTAGGTATTAACATTAAAGTCTCATTATTTTGAATTTTAATTAATAACTAAGTGTTTTATGTTTATATATATGTAGATACCCCTTTGTTGTATAATTACTTTTCACCAAAAAAGGTGTGAGGTGTATGAAACACTAATAAATTTAAAAAAATCATTTGCGGCTCAAGGGAAATTCAGTCTGTTGGTGCAAACTCAAAATAAGCTTCTTAGAGCATCATTAACACCCAGTTATTGTAGCACCCTTTTGCACCCCTTGGAAACCAGCATTTTACAATATTTCCAAATTGTACTTCGGGGGAAATTAGTGTAGTCATGATTTTTTTAATATATAATGTATTCTACATATACTACATTTGCACCTAATAAAAATAAGAAATATACCTCGGGAAGTTTATACAGAGACCGTGGTTATATCGTAGCGTTCGCAAGGCGAACGAGGGGTTGAAGCAGGACGCGGGGCGGGCGCGGGAGCAAAGCGTAGAGTTTGAACTATCATAGTTGTGGCAAGAAGCGATCCGTGCGTTACGCAAATTTATTATTTGTCATTTCCTTTTATATTATTTCACTAACGGTGTTTGTTCAATAAATGTGAAAAATGGATTATGCAAGAGCTGTTGATTGAGTGGATGAGAAAGTGGACATTTTTAATATGTGTGTTCTTCACCTTATTGAAACACATGCACCTCTGAGGGCCGTCCGTGTTAAGCGCCCACCCGCTCCATGGATTAACCCTGGAGTTCGTATGGCGATGAGACGGCGTGACAAGGCCTTTCGAAGATATAGAAGAGATCGCAGTGAGGAGAACTGGAACCTGTACAAGGTGGCTAGAAACCGCTGTAACCAGATGGTAAAAGCTTATAAACGCCGATACATTTGTGAAAATGTCTTTAACTCTTCACCGGCTGATATATGGAAGTTTCTCAAATCTCTCGGCATAACAGTCCTTCCCCAAATGTCATTTCTTCTAACGTGTCCTTGAGTGATTAGAATAAGCATTTTTCATCGTCGGATATTCTTGTAGATGCCGTTAAAAACAAAACTCTTCTTGAGATTACTTCCACGCCAATCTTACTTCCCGATTCTTTCTCTTTTTCCCCAGTGACTGACCCTGAAGTCCTCAAAACCTTCAATGCAATTAAGTCCAAGGCTGTTGGCTGTGATGGTGTCAGCAGAACTATGATATCCCTCATAATTAAAAGTATTCTCCCTATTATTACACACATTATCAATGCCTCCCTACAAACTGGAGTATTTCCCACAATCTGGCGTAAGGCCATCATAATCCCTCTTCCTAAAATATCCAACCCCAGTTTATTTAATCACTACAGACCAATCTCCCTTCTCCCTTTCCTATCTAAGATCTTGGAAGCAGTTGCTCTTAAACAAATATCTACTTTTGTGTTTAGGTATAATCCGTTATCCCCTTTCCAATCAGGTTTTCGGCCTGGCCACAGCACAGTCACAGCTTTGCTTAAGGTTACAGAAGACGTTAGGAATGGCCTGGAGAACTCAAGATTAACGGTGTTAGTTTTAATAGATTTTTCCAATGCTTTTAACACCGTTGATCACGACATCCTCCTGGCTATTCTGTCTCAAATTGGGGTTTCTTCGTCGGCACGGGATTGGTTTTCATCATATCTTCGTGGTCGCCAGCAAGCGGTCCGTGCTGATCAGAAATTTTCTGAGTGGTGCGCCCTGAAAACTGGCGTTCCACAAGGCGGTATACTCTCTCTACTTTTATTTTCTCTTTTCATAAACTCTATTACCACTATTCTCAAATGCTCCTACAATCTGTACGCTGATGATCTACATGTCTACGCGCAAACTGACACTGACAACCTAGACAACTGCATCTCATTGCTGAATGCTGACCTTCTAGCTTCTAGCTATCAGTGATTGGTCAAGCAGATTTGGGGTTACAGTCAATGTCAGTTAAAGCCTGCTGTCAGTCAGCTATCCTGATTGGCAGAACTTATTTTTTACGTAACTTGGACACCAGTCAACTACTGCTGCTTACTTTCAACAATGCCGTCATCCCTCTCTAGCCACACGTTAAAGACTTAGGCCTAAACATTGATGACAGGTTAAGTTGGAATAAGCTTTCTCAGGTTGGCCAGAATGTAACTAACTCACTGCGATCTCTCTATAGATTCAAGCATTTTCTTCCTTCTAGCACTAAAACCACTTTGGTTCAATCACTTGTGCTTCCTATAATTGATTATGCTGATGTTTGCTACTCTGATCTATCCCAAGAACTTCTTAACAAACTGGATCGACTACTTAACAACTGTATTCGTTTCATTTTTGCCCTTCGTAAATATGATCACATTTCTTCATTTCGTTCTCAGCTTAAAGGGCTGCCTATCCGTCAAAGGAGATCCCTCAGATCCCTCTGCATGCTCTTCACTATTATGAATGATCCTTGTGCTCCTGATTATTTAAAACAATATTTTAAAGTGTTGGGCAGTTCTCACAGTCTTATCCTTCGAGCATCCAAAAACTTACTCCTTCATATTCCTTCTCACCGCACCGGGTTTATGTCTAATTCCTACGCTATTTCAACCTTTAAATTCTGGAATCCCCTTGACATCAAGAAGGCTGAGTCCAAATTTTCCTTTAAGCGTAAAATCCGAAGACACTACTTAAAAGCCTGTCATTCTTAGTTTGTCTTCGTCATAATAATTATGAGTTCAGCAGTGCGATTCTGTAAACATGTCGAAGTGAACACTTGGGCGGGGCGCACGACGGGTGAGTTGTCAAACCATACAAATAAGATAGAATGACAGCTCAGTTGTCGTTCACTCCGCCTAGGTGAACACCGTGAGATGTCGACAGAGTCGACCGGCATATCAGAAATTTTAGTATATTAAATCATATTTATTACTTTATTATTTTAGCTTGTATATGTATTTTATTAGTACCTATTATGTTACCAGCTGCGGTTTCGCCCGCGTGAATATCGGAAATAGCAAGGTTTCCTGATTTTTATTGTATTTTTTTTAATCAGAAAACACCCACCCTACACCTACCTTACACCTACCCTACACCTACCCTACACCTTCCCTACACCTACCCTACCTACATAATTATACCAGCCCAAAAATACAATGACATCTTCCTGGTCTCCTGGTACTTCATGTTTCTGGTCTCCTGGTACTTGTGAATCTGAAGTACTAAGGCAGCAGCGCGTAACAGCTCGTTTTTTAAGTGTGTTCATGGCGGTCTGGAATTCTGGAAATCAACTAAACAATCTGATCGTAAGTAACCGCCCGTCTTGTGATACTCGCCCGCCAAGTTTGCGGGCGAGTATCACGGCAAATCCAACGGCAGCTGCTGTGGAACCGCACAAAACTGCGGTCTCGTGAGTTCTTAGCCTTATTCCTACGTTACATGATGACGTAGGATAATCAGCGCTGTCACAGGGTCTATAACTCGAAAGACAAATAATTAATTTGAAAGAAATAAAGGACATGCTTGCCTGCTGTTTTATTTTTCGATTAAAAACAAGCTGCTTTTGCATTAAAAAATGTGTACTATTACTTACAAACAGAGCATTCACAATCAGAAAGTACTCCTTCCTCGTAAAACACATCCCGCAACACAACTACGCGCTTATGCACGTGGCGACGGCGCTTCTTGTCAGTTTATTATTCCGTGTCGCGCGCTTGTCTCTTCCATAGCGTAGTTGCTCAATGGCAATGACTACAATACACGAAAAATGTATGTTCCATATAAAAATGCTAATTTTTTATTTGGTGCAAATATAAAGGAAACCAAATTATATGATTGTGATGATTTTCAAAACAACCAAAATTTCCCCCGAAGTACAGCGGCAGAAAAACGTGAAAAACTAATTTCCGTATGTCGCACCAGGGTGCAAAATCAATCATGTATTTAGGCCAAAATGACTAACCCTTTTCTGAGTTTACAGAACTACACGATTTTCCCCTAAGCCGCAATGACCAAAAATCATGTTTACAGATATTTTATTTTTTTTCTAACGCTGCGTTGGTCTGATTAAAATAAATAAAATGTAATAATGTAGATTGAGGTGTAATAAAGCGTATAAAAAATTACGATGAGTACAACTGTATGCTCTGCTTAGTTATGAACAATAAACAGATTTCACAGTTTTTCACCCCCTTCCGTAGGGGTGCTAAATGCAATTTGTTTTTTATACTCAATTTTTCACTCATACAAAACCATCAGAAACGTTTTTGCCTCTCCGGAGAATTTATTCCAATCTTTATTAAAAAATGGCCTAATTTGACTATACTACCAGTCGGATTTGGAAATATCTTTTTCTAATTGATGGCCACATTCATAAGGAAGACTCTAAGGAAACGGGAAATTCCCATGGGGACGGAAAAAAACGGAAGTCGCGGGCAAAAGCTAGTACATTATGAAACAAAGTACTCGTAAAATGCCTGCCTATTAGAAGTGGAAATTATATTTTTTCCTGCTCCTCCGCTGTTATTTTCTGATTAATTTCGTTGCGGGATCCAAGACAGTTGAATCATTTCTCCGGGACTCGTCGACCTTCATTGACTCGGCGTTTTTCTGGTGGTCACCACTGTTGATTCTGGCTTTCAGGAGTTGCAGTGGTTTGAGAATGTGTGGCGGGCTGCCTGCCTGTTACCACTGACCACTGCTATCCTTGAAAGTGAAAATAGTTTTGACAATAATTAATATTATTTATCAAAACAATAATCTAGCAGCTTTTTACAATTATGTTTGGGTTGGCTTCCAGTCTAACCATGAAACCATGGTACAGTTCTCGTCAAATAGCTTTGCCCCTCTGAAGTTGTGTCGAGTGGCTGCGTAGTAGTCAAAATTACGAACACACTGCAACTGCGCATGCGTAAGATGCGGGGCGCGATTTTATGTCTCAGTCTACACACGTCACGTACACGGGAGCAAGCGGGACGCAAGCATGCATCGAACGTAAACACGTTCGATGCATGCTTGCGTCCCGCTTGCTCCCGTCTACGTGACTGCACCTGCGCGATTTTTGCAAATGGCTAACTTCAGAGGGGCAAAGTTATTTGGTGAAAACTACAGTTTTCACCAAATAACTTTGCCCCTCTGAAGTTAGCCTGCCTTCTGCTTCTGCTGCGTACCATGCCTGCAACCCCAGTAACTGGGTAACACGACCCCTTGGTAAGGCTGGTGTCATTTCTTCTCTTATCAACGCAACTTTGTTAATTAAAACCATTTTAACTAAAATTTTTATTTTTTGTTTTCAGGTAAGCAACTCATCACTTATAAGTTTTAAACGGAATCCTTCACACAGTAAGTTAATAATCGTATGAATAATAAATGTTAACCTAAATAACCACGAAGCAGATCTCCTAGCGAATAGACATTAATATTTGGCAAGTATGCACGGAATTTTGCGAGGGGTTCCGTAGCATTTTTTTATTTTTTGTTTCAGATTTTTATAGGTTCTACTTGCGACAAGTACTTACTTAGCTTACCCGCGGTGTTTGGAAAGAAATTGACGCGCCCCAAATTAAACGTTAAGCCGGGCCGGCATCGTAATATTGTGTTGTGTTCGCATCCGAGATCCGTGATTGGCTACAAATGATATGACGTAAGCTTGAACAGTAGTGCGGTTCTATAAACATCTCACCGTGTAAGCTTAGGTGAAGTGATCATGAAATGAGTTGTTAATTCATACAAACAAGATGGAAGTAAAGACGACACGTCTGGCGCAGTGGTTGAGCGATTGGCTGCTGCGCTGCGTGTCGCGAGTTCGATTCCCGCACGGAACAAATATTTGTATGGCCTGCAGATAGTTGTTCCGGGTCTGGTTGTTTGTGTATGTTTGTAAACGCACCCACGATACAGGAGAAATTCCTAGTGTGGGGCAACGTTTTTATAAAACAGTTAACTCATTCAATCTTGTTTGTATGGATTGAGAACTCATTTGTGAAGTGAAGTGATCATGAAATGAGTTGCCAATCCATACAAACAAAATGGAAGTCATTCCATCATGTTTGTATGGATGGATTGAGAACTCATTGACGTGCGAAAATTAATCATTAATTTTCCGAACGTTTTCGTTCAGAAACCGGGAAAGAAATAAAAAAAGTTCGCAGATTTCAAATATAACAGCTATTGCTCAATCATATTTGAAAATATCGTCTACTTAACGAGCTCAATATACTGTTGAGTGCTAAGCGAATTTGCACCTACCTATATAGTTTTTTCATGAGTATTCCGGAAAAGTTTTTTGTTACGTAAACATGATTCATCAATAGTAGAGTATATTAATAAATTAAAGTAGTACTATCATCATCAAATCTTAATGATCTAGCACAACATTATTTAAATTACCTAAAATATGAAGATTGCTTCCTTAAAGTTCTATATTTATTACAAACTGTTCCAAAGAACCCTAATAACGTTTTCCACGATTTGGAAATCAGGAAATTGAGGAGTTCATATCGCATTATCTACACATCTATTTCCTTCAGTTTATAACTGCATGAGCAACTTTAAATGCTGCTACTTTAGTACTTTATATACGAAACATAACCATATAACAATGGCCATAGGGGATAACAAACATATAAACAAAATTATACAACTGAACGATTTACCTTGCAGTATTTTAGTTACGCTATTAGAAATCTTAGTACATATTCGCCCACATTATAACGATTGTTACACATGCAATTTAGATTTTAATCAAAGGCATTACAGTCTAAAATTGATTGATGGGCCTCATATGAAGTGTTACGGCCGTAGGTATATTGTAGTGATCGATTAATTTCTTCACAGTTTATGATTGCCTGGTACAGGGACGCGTAATTTGCCTACTCGTGTTATATATTTACTGATACATAAGTAATTACCTAATAGCGTATGTTGAAGTAGTTAATTTATGTTGTCATGAAAACAGTTATGTTAAATAATTGCCGACATAATAACTGATTTAATTAGTAACAGACATACTGTATAATTAATTCAGTTAGAGTCATGTTTTAGTACAAGTTTTTCAGCGAGCGTGTTTTGCGCGCTCTATTTTTACAGGAATTTGGCGAAGAAAGGCGATAAAACTCTTCGTCCGTAACTACAATATTAATTTTCAACAGAATTACAAGAAGGACCATTTTTGGTAATTCTTAGAGTCTAGGCTAACGTCCCTGCGATGTTTCTCAGGACATTTAAAAATACTTGTAAAAATTTGGTATGACGCCTCAGGTACTCATTTATTGATATATGTATACTCGTGTCTGACTACACCACAATCTCACCTGATGGAAAACAATAATGTGTAGAGGTACGTAGTTTAGTGTATTCTTCTGAATGAGGTTTCCGGTGACTGGGACCGCAATTAACTGGGACCGCGGTCCCAGTTTCCGAATTCATTTTATTTTAATATTTTTCTTCCGGCTGGGACCACCCGTAAAAACAGTACAGTCAAACGAAACAATGTTAAAAGTAATAATAAAATAAACTACTACTACAATATTTTTGAATCAGAGTTTTTATGTTTTTCGTTTTATTTCGTTTTATTGTACTGGTTTTACGGGTGGAACCAGTTGTCGGAACAAAATTTTAAAATTAATTGGATCCAGCAACTGGCAACTGGGACCGCGGCCCCAGACTATTGAGATCACGGAATAAAGAAAAGTAGTATATTCTTTGTTCTGTGATTGAGATCCCAGTCAGCGGAAACCTCTTCTGAATAAGGACATCGTAAATCTCATTTATGTACAAAGTATTATGTTCATATTTCATATACTCAATTACTGTAGCACTGTACCCCAAAAAATTCGCTTAAAAACAATGAAAAAACCGACTATAATCGAATGAGATTCCCGCCAAATAGCCGTAAAATCACACCATTAACTTGTCATTGTAAGATGACGATATTTTTCAACAGCTGTGACGTCACTCGGCAGTGACGCGTTACCGTGACGGTCTCGCTCTGTTTGACGCGACTTTGAGAGGCGTACAGTGTCACTGCGGTTGGTGGCTTATAGGATTGTACAAGGTGGCTTAAGACAGCTGAAGGGCTTAAGCCCAGTTTGTGAAACGAAAATTGACGTGGCAAATGTTCAAATGCGCTTTGTTGATATGTGTGGTTGAATGAGGTGCGTGACAACGCACAACACTTTGGCTGTAGGTAATGACTTTGATCCAAGCTCATTAACCAATGTGAACACACACAATATGTGCTGGATTTTTATTTGACTTAAAAAAAAGGAGGAGCTTCTCAATTCGGTTGTATTTTTACTCGTATAGGTCTATAAGTATCTATATCAGCCTATAAGTTTCACCCTGTCGCAATCTACCTTTTTTTATGGAACGGAAATCTTCAAATGACTCCTTTCGCTCTGGGTGGAGCGTAAGGGAGTGTCAGACTCTTACTGACTAAAACCCATACGTGTTACTTCAAATTCCCTTTGCGTTCCAGAGCCGCGGTGACTCTTTCGAACAAAACTCCGCAACTGTCGCTTCCCACCTTAAAGCTGTACTTGAGATTCAGGAGAAACGAGTAATTTAAAAAATACTTCATTCTAATCCTTAGATCATTCTCTTCTTCTCAATTTTAAGGCCAACCTAAAACTTTCTTAAAAAAATCGCCGTTTTGTCCACCTTCTGAAATGATTCCTTAATTTGTCTTTTCCAGAACTTTTTTGGTGTACAAGTACATAATAGAAAACACATTAGAACTTAATTAAAGCACACAGAATTTAACTAAGTAAACAATCTTGTAACGGTAGCAATACAAAAAAAGAACAAATGTTGCTGGTAAACTATCTCATTGCCATACAATCTTTTACCAAACCAAATAAGCCAAACGTATACTTAAATATAACGGGCTTTTAGCTAAACAGGTACTTTCATTCACAACATCGATACCAAAAAAATAATCATTTAGTTCATCTGTAGACTTTACAATTAAAGCACAATACACAGGAAAATACATCGAAAAAAAAACAGGTCCATCTCGCGATCGAATACAGCAACTGGGCATCGAACCCGCGTCCGCTACATCTTCATCGAGATAAGAAACAATTGAATCAAAAGCTACATAGAGATTTTTATCTTGTAGATACAGAGTGTATGGAAGTGCTCTGTGAATTTATGACGCCCTGGTACCGGCAGGTGTTTTCGTTTAGTTTGACGACCCTGGTTATGCTAGATGTTGTGCTAGATTTTTGAGGCTAGAGAAGGCAAGAGCTATGTGTAGGAGTAAGGAGGGGTATAGTTAAAAGATCTGTAAATTTATAAAGCCCTGGTACCGGTAGGTGTTTAGGTTTAGTTTGACGACCCTGGTAATGTGTTTCTCTGGATTTTGTGTTAGGTTTTTGGTGGGTAAGTAGCATCGGAGTACAGTAAGCTAGAGATATATACGTAGGAGTTGGGAGGGCTCTGTGTATTTATGAAGCCGTGGTACAAGCAGATGTGTTGTTGCAGTTTGATGACCTTGGTAGTGTGTTGTTGTGGTGTTTTTCTGTTTGAGTGGTGATAAAAAACTGTTTCCATAACTTTACAGATTTAGAAGAATTGCATTACCGTTGAAAATTGTGCCTGATTTGGCCAAGCACCGCCGTTTCCCTTACCAGTAAGCACGTCCAACTATTGCGGAAGAAAGGCAACTCACGTGTAAATTCAAACTCAATCATAGATTATGTAATCGCCCATTTTGCTATCACGCTACGTCCGACATGTGGGTGAAGACAAATCGAAAGAAAGGACCAGAAAGATAATACGTAATTTGAAAAAAAAATCGTCAAGAAAATTTCTCATCAAACAACTTCCAAAGACCACCGACCCAATATTGATTATAACGATCGATAGTTTCTGTTGCAACATGTTGAGACAATAATGTTTAGTTAACGGGCACCTAATAACCGTACGCCCTTAAGATTTACCGGTCCAACTAGTACCACGGATGACAGAGCGATTTCTTTTAGTAAACCGTTAAAACTGACGGGTTACCTACGGAAACACACCGGTTACGCAAGTGTTTTATATTTCCATGTGATCTGGGAAGTGGGAACATGTTTGTGGAACTGTTAAATGTGGTCATAGTTTACTGTGTATGACGCTTCGTGTTTCGTGTTTCTGAGAAAGTTTTCGACAAGTTCTCTGGTTTATTATGCTGTGTTTTATCACAAAAATATGATGGTCCTTGGGTCCAATTCAGGTAAGAATCGCTATCAATGATCTTGTGAAGGCTCAAAAGCAAAAATCTGTTGCTACTTTGTCTAATCTGTGCAATGTTACCATATCTGTTCGTATAATTCGCACTAAAAAAAACTAGAACAAAACCATTCCAAAGTACTAGGCTCGCATAAAACAACGGACTAGTTAGATAAAACGCTATCTGCTACATCCGGGTGTTTTCACCCGACGACGACGGGGAACTGAAGCAATCAAGCAACAATTACCTATCACGTGTGAACGTCCCACTGTTATGCTTTCCTAGTAACACGTGAACACTTTCTATGGTGGGTGTTGACTTTCCCTAGTGGCGATAAATTCTGTGACGTAATGAAATCAGCAGGGGAAACTCGAGAAAACTTCATAGCGCCAAGATTTTTGAGAATTTAAATCGAAAGTTATGAATCAGAAGCTCGCAATCGGAAGTAGTATTCTACTGCAATTATCTCGATCAACTGTAATTCCACACGCCAGATTCAAATCTGTGTGATATTTTCCATAATAAATAAACAGAAATGAAATCTGAGACGTCTTCAAGTTTTCAAATCAAATTTTATGAAATGGAGATTTGTTGTCTTGGGCAGCCCTAATATCTGACAAATACTACGAAGGTAATATTTTTTTCACTGTTATTAATCAAAATAAATCGAACTTTCTATGATGATCAAAACCTACCTCAATCGAAAAGTCAAACAAAATCATAAAAACAATCGACGTAGGCGCAGTAAGAACAATAATCACACGTCAATCACCGTGGTCAATGCTTACTACTTCATTATTTTACTATTCATTCAATTCACGACAGGTCATACATGTCAACGAAATGAAATGTCATTTAGAATGTAAAAGATAAGATTGATGACATCGGTAACATTAAATGCGTTCACTTATATGTTGCTGTGACTTTAATCATGGAGTTCTTTGCCACTTCTGAAGTCCAGAGCGCTAAATCTAAAAATTTTCAAGTAACGTTCGCAATCGCATGTCAGTCGGAATCTGTCAAAAATGTATGGTTATTGTGGCTTTTTTGACAGATTGACATCCGAATGTACATAGCTTGAAATATAGTAGAATTCGCCCTCTGGTCTTATCTTCGTCAGTATTCCCATTGCGTCCCATTGCAGAGAAATACTTACCTACTTTTTTCCCATCTTTGACTTGGGTTTCTACTGCCTTATGAGAACCTTTTCTTAAGGTAAAGTCGAACGACCGCACTTTATTGGTAACACCGACCATTAGTTGGCCGAACATTGTTCGGAGTTTAAATAGAACTAGAGACCAACTTTGACCAACAAACATAGTGTTTTTGGATGATTGACGTCCGGCCTAAAATAGGTAAAAGTAATGTTCATCCTCCCATTATGCCATCTAATATATTTCCACAGCCTGAAAAGAAGTAGTAAATATCTTCATGATCTTTATGAAAATCTTTATCGACATTTTCTGTCTGGGGTCGGAAAAAGATAGTTTTACTTCCCGGGAGGCTAATACTATTTCCTGCTACATCAGAAGTCCTAGTACCTTTATTCTACAACCAAGTTGATTTAAAGAAAGTATACTGCTAAAATCTTTCCGTACATACAGACCAATTAAACGTATGTAGTTCAAAACAGTAAATCTTAGTGAAAGTGTATTTAAAACATGTAAAAGTAATACATTACGAAACGTTATCTCCTACTCAGAACAAAATGTAGGTTAAAAGTAAAACAAATGGAAACTTACAAGTGTATTGTTTCGTATGGATCCTGGAGGCCAGAACGAAAGAAATGATACTGCTTTAAAGTTTTTTACTTAAAAAGCTTCTTGACAACGCAACGAGAAGCTAATAATAGTCCTTCTATCCATAAAATATACAGTCTGACAAATGTGTGCACTGACTGGGAATGTGTACACTCAAATCTGTGTGGTTCTATCCTTAAAATACAATCTTAGATACTAATCTGCTTGGTCCTTATATAATCGATTTGACCAAGATAACGCTTTTAAGTACCTTAAAAGAGTGATGTGATATCTGAGTTGGTTGCGGTATTAGTCTCAGAGTTGTAAAATATGTATATAAGACTGACCTAAAACTTAATCTAGTTTGCAAGTATTTTTGCACATAGATCCGCCCTTCACAAGCAGCTTGTCCTCAAACATTAATTCTCCCAAGACCTTGTACCAAAGTGACCATGTACCTGAAAGAAAAACCATGTAATCATGTCCCTAGATGTCACATGCTACTTAAACCTAAAATGGCGGTATTGGCCCATCCGGTGTGGTTGCGAAGTATGCGCTTGACGATGCGGTTATGGTCAAGCACTTTATTTTTAAATTTTACCATTTATATGAATGAGATGGCTGAAGGAGTCTGGGTGCCTAGTATGTCCTATTTCTTTTACAGTCTTATTAATATTATTTTCCCGAATGTTTCTTTATTGCTACCTCATCATAATTTGTAAAAGGCTGATTATGATAAACGCGACTTTTTACCATCGCTATTGGCAGCCTTATTCTGTCCACTGCTGCGTGTAGCCCCCCTGTCTTTATGTCACGCTTCCCTGGATATACCAGGGAAGCATGGCACGATAGGTCATACAGAAGGCAAATTCTCTGTAAATGAGAACAGTGAAGATATATTCGCAATTTCATCTCAGCGATAGCCAACGACAAAAGGCAAATTAGGAATTATTGGTAATAGAATCGGAATACGGGATAGGAAGAATATTCACTAATATTGTAAAGACGTAAAGTTTGTAAGTTTGCGAGTTTGTTTGCAGGAAGTAATCTCTGGAACTACTGAACCGATTTTGAAAATTCTTTCACCAGTAGTACTCTGTTTTGTTGTATATTAATTTCAGAAAGCGGACGAAGTCGCGGGCAAAAGCTAGTGTAATATATGTATGTACATACGTACGGTTTTGCCCATTAGGAGAACCTTGTTACTATTAAATCAGTAGGTGCTTAAAACGTATTAATTAACCTTCAGATTAGTAAAGTCCGCTATTTAGAATGTGGTCCTAAGGCACAGGGCCAGTAACAAATCGAGCCATGCCCATCCTTATACCAGGAATGTAGCAATTACCATATGTTTAAGTAGGTTGCAATAATCGAATAAGGAATTATGGTTTTATAATCTGTTTGCTTACCATAGGGGTACTTCATATCATCTAGACCGCCTTTTACCCTAAATGGTCATACAGTCTTGATCTATTGTTAGCTCAATGCTTGATCTAGTCCGTTCCTTGCTGTGACTCTTTGTGAGTCCAAGGTCTGTACCCCCTTAGCATGTAGTCGCTTAGTTTAACCGCTCAGGCCCAACATGTGAAAATTCCCTAATATAAAGTAAATCTTATGTAATAGGTAAATAAACATTAAATTCGCGATTAATTCCCGACACACCGGTGTGTCGCCGGGGCCGGACAGGCTGTTAAGCTGACGACAAACTCACCACCGTTACCCACCGGACACAACAACCGTCCGGTCGGAGGATCCTCACTTTTAACGGAGGTATGCGGGACTAGCCTACCGCATACCTCTATAGGTTGACCTGCGAGAGGCCACTCATCCTAATGTATAAAATTCTTCCGTCACTGACTGAGTGACTGACAGACAACGCACAGCCGAAACTACTGGTCGTTGAAAGCTGAAATTTGGCATGTAGCTTCCTCGGGGAGTGTAGGGGAGTACTAAGAGAGGATTTCTCGAAATACCTACGGGAACGGGAAAAACGAGATATGCGCGTACGAAGTCGCGGCCAAAAACTAGTAAAAATATAAAACACAAATATTTTAGCCCAAATTCCTGGTGAATTAGTCTATGACAACATATACCCACTAAACTATATATATTTTTTTAGTTTTTCTATTGACAGTCACGCGTTTGACCACTGTCGCGAAAAAAAATCAGCTGTGCAGTACATTTTCTCGAGTTATGCGCACATTGTATGGGGCAGCTTATTTTTTTTCGCGATTTTGGTGTTGGTCCCATAGTGAATGTTGCATGTTGTTGTTATAATGAAGTATAATTAATGAACCCTTACTAAGAGGTATTGTGTTTATTCTGTTACACGTTGATATGATTCCTATTTTACATGAGGTTTACCTGCTTAGCATGAAATGAAATCGCAAATGTTTTAAAATTAGGTCGTGAAGTAATAGTACACTATTGCCATTATCATCACACAACATTCGCATGACTGACCAACATAATGATATCAAATTGAAGCACTTACTTAAATACTGACACCATATAATTTAGAAAGTACCAACTCGTTTAGTTACAGGTACCAGGCAGACATAAGTACCTAAGTATATCATTTTAATTACAAAACTCAGCACAATTGTTATGAAAGAATAAACGATCAATCATAGCGAATAATCCGCATTATGTGTAGTCGAGGAGTCAGAGGTATCGAATATTACGTTATCTCACCTACTTGCAGTTGATTAAGAGGTTTGCAACTGGTGGATTGTCATTATATTTATTACGATTGGTTGTTACGCAATAAGGATTATTACTAACACTTCTCAGGTGATTGTAGTTTCTGTAGGGGAGCATTTTATGTTGGTAATTATTTATCATGATAGCTTATTTACAATAAACCAAGTGAACAAGTAGAAGTCTGTTTATCAATTTTATGTATGATATTATTAGTTATGTACAAATAAAGCACAATAGAAAACGACCTTTTGTAAGCCCTTGCCTTTAATTGAATCCAAGAAAGACTTTGTAGGGATCGGAACTCAAAGGTTAGCCAACAGTTACCAATTTCTGTCCGTCTGTCTGCCAGCGGGATGTATTTCATGAACTGACTACTACAACTGGCAATAGAAATACAGAGTGTATTTCTATAGCAACAAAGAGTAAAAATAAAATTGAAGAGGAACGGAACCTTTCGTATACGAGCCCAACTCGTACTTATTATTATAAATAGTTAAGTACTTTCTGTTTATGATAAAAGGCTTGTGTTTATACATAGGTACTATGTATGTTACTTGCACCAGAAAATAACAAAACAGCTCGCAACATCTCTCGCGAGCGAAAACATCACAACCTAACACTTTTTAGTGACCTTTACTTAGTATTCCCTCGTACTTCCCTCTCAAAAGATCAGTTTTATCTCGCGTCCGTGCCAACTAGTACTTCGAGTCACTATCTCCTGGACTACGTGCATTGTCCAGTGAGCCGCATTAGGTATTCAGATTGGTTTAGATTTGTCTGTCGGAGGCGTTCTGAATTTTCTGCCTACTCTCGTAGAAAAAAAGCGTGACTTAGTGAATGTTATTTCCACTTAAAACAACAAAAGCTGTTCGAACAACAGCATCTATCTCTCGCGAGGGAAAACAGCTCACTTTTACTTCACTCATTAGTATTCCCCCGTACTCCCCTATCAAAAGATCAGTTTTATCTCGCGTCCGTGCCAACTAGTACTTCGATTCACTATCTCTTGGACTACGTGCATTGCCCAGTGAGACGCATTAGGTATTCAAAACACACAGTGAAAGGCGAGCCGACTAAACAGTTCAAGGTAGATAAGTCAAGTTTGAACTGTCGAACATACATAACAGTGGTTGGGTTATGGTGTTGAATATCCGTGTTATATGTTTCCGAGTTTTTGTTTGATAAGAATGGCTGGTTTGGCTAGATATGGACACTAATCGCGTGGATAGTCTTGACTTTGAAAAATCCTCCATTCTTGTGCGCACGGCTCAGGAGTGGTATCCCTTGCTGGATACTGTGTTCCTGGTAGCTTATAATCTCGGGGTCTTTAAGTCAGCATTAAATAGGTTACTTCTAGGTAAGCGTGCTCCATCTTCGATCACATCATCGCTTACCATCAGGTGAGATAGTGGTCAAGCGCGTGTCTATCAATAGTATCAATAATAAAAAAGTACTTATTATGACTTTAATTGCTGTAATAATTATTACTTACATTATTTTGAACAATCTCGGGACCATGGGGTTCCGGTCCTTTGGCAGGCGTACGAGGGGCCGAAACCAACTAGCAGAGGCCCGTTAGACATTTTTGATGGAATGAGACACCAGCCGACGATTATCCCTGTATGCACTATAAATGTATGCCGCCATGGGATCTGGAGGCGAGAGACCTCGCGCACGTTTACACGTGGCGCATGGAGGCGCAATGCCGGGGCGAAACTCTGCTGCCGCGGCATATTGCTGCGCGGCGGACGGAGCTCCGGCAAGATACCATGGCGGTATGGAATCAGCGACTGTCGCAACCCAGTGCAGGGCACGCCACAATTGTGGCGATAGTGCCCCTCTTTGAGGAGTGGCTGGAGAGGCGCCACGGCGTCCTCACCTTCCGCCTGACGCAGGTACTCACCGGACATGGTTGTTTCGGTAGGTACCTGTTTCGGATTCGGCGGGAGGAAACGCCCGGGTGTTTTCACTGCGAGGATCGCCCGGAGGACACGGTGGAGCATACGGTGGAAGCCTGCCCCGCATGGGCGGAGCAGCGCCGTGTCCTCGTCGAGGCGATCGGCGGCGGCGACCTCTCGCGTCCGGCCCTGGTTCAATCCATGGTCCGGAGCGAGGAGGCATGGGAAGCCGTCACCTCCTTCTGCGAAGCAGTAATGCTAGTGAAGGAGGAGGCGGGCCGCTTGAGGGAGAGACAACCCTCACGCCCCAGCCGCCGCGGCATAGGGAGACGCACCGGGCGTCGGGAGTCGCTGGGCGATTCCCGGCCACCGTAGGTGCGGGTCTGCGGACGGCGAGCGTTGGGTGGCTCGCTGTACGATTAAAGCCAGACCCAAGCCGACGGAGCAGATAGGAGCAGGGGCCCGTTAGGGCCAGTGCCTACCAGGGTTGCGGATTTGTTCGAAAGAGTTACCGCGGCCCTGGAACGTAATCGGGTCATTTGATGATTTCCCATCCAAAAAAAAAAAAATGCACTATAAATGTATACCCAAGAATAATCCCCGGTTGGTAGAGGACTATTGCAGAATATGGAAACAAAAAAAAAACTTAAAAAAAAAAGTGTTTTTTTTGGAAGTCGGTTTTTTTTAAAGTTTTTTATTTTTCATGTTTGTGTACACGTAACAACACCACTGGAAAGTCACAGGAAAGCAAAAATACGCAATTTCGTATACATGAATGATTTTTTCACATATATTTTCCAGCTATTTGGATTTAAAAACCAA
This sequence comes from Melanchra persicariae, assembly GCA_947386135.1. Taxonomy (NCBI): domain Eukaryota; kingdom Metazoa; phylum Arthropoda; class Insecta; order Lepidoptera; family Noctuidae; genus Melanchra; species Melanchra persicariae. The sequence goes on along the minus strand of OX376645.1, from coordinate 13,776,904 downwards.
ATTGCTTGACCGATTTTGATAAAATTTAAATGGGACCAATTGAGAAGTATATCCTATCACAAAACAACAATTTTTCAAATCGGTTCATAAATGACGGAGATTTGAGGTAACAAACACTAAAACTTCCTCCTTTTTGGGAAGTCTTGGTTAAAAATAAAAGGCTATGGGTTTGGGTGGTTTAGTGGACTGATTACTTACATGACTACTATGTAGGTTGACGTATTGATTAGATATGTCTACTACTCGTGCGAGTAAACAGAGCACCGATTCTACTATTTTTAAGCAACTTCACATGTGCATCTCAGTCGCAATCTGTCAAAAAAAGCCTCATCATCATCTGCCTACCCTCTTCCCAACTATATTGGGGTCAGCTCCCAGTCAAACCGGATTCGGCTGAATACCAGTATTTTACGTGGAACGGCTGCCTACCAGACCTCTACAACCCATTAACTGGGTTAATTTTCACTTTTCATAAATTTCCATAAAATTTTCACAGATAGCGACTGACTAAAAAATTGTAGAATTTGACACTTTTGACACCTGGCTCGAACGGAGTTTTGACGTTTTAATTTAATTTGAACAAATCGATTTCGATGAAAATACACTTCTGGACACATCTATTGGCCCACTTTAGAGTTTAGGTTTCGATGGCCCCTACCGAAATATGATTGCTAGATTGAACAAAAACTGTTGATGCAGTTTTAAACCTGATACATTTTACCATCTTTTTCGATCGTATTGTTTTAAATTTGAATTCAGAATACCATACGACATGGAGCTACGCCTAACAAGTCGGATATGCGCCTTGTTAAAGGCAATTGATTTTTGAATAAAAAACATGTTTTATCAAATAAAGGTTTAATTTAATAACGCGTGTTGCCTCCATGGGCATCTACCACAACTCTCATACGATTAGGCATAGAGTTTATCAACCACTCTATGAAATTTTGAGGGATCATCTCCCATTCCTCTTCTATGGCAGTTTTCAACTCCTGCATCGTCTGGGCAACTGGCTGACGAGCCCTAACACGTCTTTTTAGCTCGTCCCACATGTGCTCAATGGGGTTCATGTCTGGGCTTCTGGCTGGCCAGTCCATAACTGTGATGTTCACATCCCGAAGATATTCCCTGACGATGCCGGCCGCATGGGCTCTTGCATTATCATGCATAAAAAGGAAATTTGGGCCCACATAGTCCGCGTATGGTATCACGTGAGGTTCTAAGCACTCACGAATGTACCTTTCAGCATTTAATGTTGGCAGCCGTGGTCCTGTAACAACCTCAAGTTGAGTTTTGCCGCTCGCGGATATACCGCCCCAGACAGTCCATGAGCCACCGCCATAAGCAACCCTCTCTTCAAAGCAGCATTGTGCGAAACGCTCTCCCTTACGTCGGTAGACCTTCTTCCTTCCATCATTGCCATGTAACACAATTTTAGACTCATCAGAAAAGAGTACACGGCTCCAATCTTGCTGTGTCCAATTTAAATGACTGCGTGCGAAATGAAGGCGCGCTGTTCGGTGGGCTCGCGTTAGTTTGGGCCCATTAGCTGGCTTGTGTGGTACCATATCGCGTTCTTTTAACCTTCTCCGAACAGTTCGAGCGCTCACAGATACTCCGTGGAAGTCGCGAAGTTGGTTTTGTATCTCAATGGAGGTAAGGTGACGATTTCTCAAGCTGGTCGTCACGATGAATCGATCCTGCTTTTCAGTTGTGACCCGAGATCTTGGCCTTCCTTGGCGACGAACAAAGCCGCCAGTCTCTAGGTACCTCCGATAAACATTTCGGACCGCAGATCGACTTAAATTAAGTTGAGCACTCACGTTTCTTTGGCTGTGTCCGGCCTGAATAAGTGCCACAGCTTGGGCGGCGACTTCAGGTGAAGTATCCATAGATTATTGATAGAACCTCACCTTAATGTTAAGAATAAGTAATGTTTGTTGCAAAACCAAAGATATCAATCACTTTTTCAAGAATTAAATCCAAGTAAACCAATAAAACCAAGTTTTCTTAGTATTCGATTGTTTGATATCAACAAACAGGCTCCAAATTGTCTTTTGTTTCTTTAAATTCTGTGTTCGAAATTTAAAAAAAGACTATTGAATGAAATTGTGAATGTGCCAGGTTCAAAACTGCATAAAAACTTTTTGCTCGACCTAATATAAAATTTTAGCTAGGACCAAACGAAACTGAAAATACAAGGTGGGCCAATAGATGTGTCCAGAAGTGTATTATACTTAAACAGAGCAGTAACAGTGACGCTAACGCGTTTATATTGTTTTCATCGAAATTGAATTGTTAAATTTAAATATCAAAACGTCATTTTAAATCTGTCGAGCCAGGTGTCAACTCGCACTAGTTGTAAGTAACATGAAAACTGATACTGTTGTTTTTTTGTCGACCCAATTAGAAATGGAACCAGGCCTGAAGAAGAAAAAGGAGTATAGCGATAGAGGTTATTGACCTTTCTTTAATATCTCTTCGTAGTAATCCGAAAAACAAAATGAATGCCGTTTTTCACGAGTAGGTTAAAAAATGTTTAGGATCACGAATTCACGATAGATCAGGACTTTATGTCTGTATAGGTATATTACCTACGGATATTTATTTGTTTTTTTTTTCTATTATTTCCATAAATGTAGATGGGTCTCCCATAATGACATGCTCAACAGATACAATTGAAGATTCAACATTTTATTTACAATGAATAGAATATTTTATACGATTTTTAATTGCGTTGTAAGAGCTAAGTAAAACCGGCGCCATTGCATTTTACAACAAAAAAACCGCCAGTCATACACGCACATGTAACAAAAGTACCAGGCTTCCATAAGCACTTAGAAACGTCGAGTTACACCATTTAGCAATTAGCTTTGAGAGTGTCTCAAGAGCTTCTCAGCCTGGTATAGTAACCTCGCGTTAATTACTAGGGTAGCAGAGGTCACTGGGAGAATGTGTGATTATGGAAAGTTTGCTTTGTGTAAATAACTTTCCTAAGATTACAAGAACGTGACACTTTTGAAAATGCATGCTTTGGCAATGAAGAGCTGTTTGAATGATTTAATCTTAATTCTTTTCTAGCTTTTCTTTCGATTAATAACTTAAGGAGAACAAATATTTTTTCCTAATAAAGAACGAATTCGACCTCCGACACGAAGGACCAGCCCTATCATGACGTGTTAAAGCGTGAGTAGTTCGAGCGAGAAGGAGAGATGAAGCTATATAGGGTGTATAGCTCCATCCCTCTTTCTCGCTCGAACTACTCACGCTTTAACACGTCATGGTAGGGCCGCTGAGGACCAATAAATTCTACTATTGTTTAAACAACGTTCACATTCGCATGTCAGTCGCAAACTGTCAAATAAGCCTTTATTTTCTGTCATACATTTTTGACAGTATGCGATTGAGATGCAAAAGCGATCGTTGCTTGAGAATTAGTAGAATTGACATTCTGAAAAGCAATTACCTTACCCTAAAGAAAGTAAAAGGCACTAGGAGGAGCATGGGTGGGTTTTAGTCAGTAAAAGTCTGACACTCCGTGCCGCTCCACCCAGAGCAGAAGGGGTCATAAAAACCCTAAAGAATGCATGCACTACCTAGATATTAGCTTATCATTACAAAAACAACTCTATCCATCAAAAGGCCTGAACTACCACTATACTACTACTGCCTGAATACCTATCTATTTTTGCCATCTGTACCAGGCACCTATAATCTACTACAATAACACTGTTTACACATAGACATAATAAGCACATACATTGTTGTTACACTCAAAGCTCACCATCACTTTCACACAATTACTAGACACTCATATATTTTCCGTCAGATATTGATCGAAGTCAAACAATGAAGGGGATGTGTAGGCGTCGGTTTGCAACACCATGTATGTGTTATAATAATATTTCGGTGTTATGTAACTAGGATGTGGTATCGTGAACTTCTTTAGAGACATGATTGCCTGGTACCTGATTCTGATTAAGATAGTTAACTATTTTGGGTCATTGATTTATTGGAATTGGTAGGAGAAGAAGATTTTAGTCACAAAGTTATTAAATTACACTTATTATTTTTAGTCTTCCTTTTGTAAGCTTTTTACTATAGTTGGCGCCAAATAAGCTTGCAATAGCGGCCATTGACCCACCTACATTTTTTGAAATTCTTAATTTCAAAATCAGAAAAAAGACATAAAGCTGTCCTGAATCTACATCTATCGAAATCCTTTACATTTTCTAGTAATGAAAAAACCATTTACAATTTATTTTTCGGGTACTTATGAAGGGATATAAGGGAAAGGTCAATGTCCTTTATTGAAAATTTATCCGGCACCAACCATAGAGCAGAATAATGTAAATTTTCCTATCACGATAGGCCGCAGATTTTTTTAAATATCCAGATTCTTGCATTTGTGGATTTCCTTAGCAGAGTATTTTTTATTGTTCAGCTACTTTATCGCTGTACAATCATCCCATCGGTCTATCATCCCATCATTTCCAACAGAGCCACACATAATCTCTTTCGGAACATACCCGTAGGCGCCGCCAAAAGCTTATGTCATAGACTCATAGCATATTAATCTTTTAAGATATTAACATACACAGCTGTCAAATAACTTCAATTTAACATACGGCTATTATTCTTGCCTAAATATGTGTCACGTACTTAGAAATATACTGATCATACGGCCAATCAAGTCCCTTGTAGCAAAATTCTTGTTAGTAACTGCCTAAATGATCTATTAATATGACAGTACAGTAACCTTAATTTTCAAGACATACACACGTCATAATAATTCAAGTACTCTCGTAGACTCAGTACCTAAATACCTCTCACCCTGCATCTGATAGAAATCAAACGTACAATCAACCACACTTGTCTGTTACAATTTGACACTGACAGTACTTCTGTCTTGGTACTAAGGTCGATTTTCGTTGTTTTATTGTTTCTACTGAGACGTCTAGCTGAACGTATACTTGCGAAAGTTTCTAGTCAATTTTCAACCTTATTACTTACGCAGCATATGGTCGAACAGCAACCACGAGCGCGAGCGCCGCTCAATATTTCGCAATCATTGTGCCGTGCGCACGCGCGGATCATCGGGCGATTCGACGCGCCCATGCCAAATGACAGATACAGTTTATTGTTTCGATGTAGAGGTACCTATGTAGGTTTTTGATCGATTTGTTTGTTTCAATTTTTTTTTTTTTTTTTTTTTTTATTGGTGATGGGTTTGCTCTTGACTCTAGTCAATGTCAGATATGACAGAGACAAAGTCTACGATGGAGCGAGCTTACCCAGAAGGAGCCTGTTCACTCTAACTTTGAAGAGATTAGGGCTGTAAGCTTTTGGAAACACAGACGCAGGCAGAGAGTTCCACTCCTTTGCTGTGCGCATTATAAAAGACGTTTGGAAACGCTTAGTGCGAATTGGTGGAATAGCTACAAGGTAGGGATGGTAAGATGCAGTGCGTCTGGATGTCCGATGGTAGAAGGGGGCCGGTGGGATGAGGTCGTGGAGTTCTTGGGCACACTCACCGAAGTACAATCTGTAGAAGACCGATAAGCAGGCAACCTTACGGCGATGAGCCAAGCTATGTAGCTTGGCATCCACCAGTTTTGCGTCACCGATGAGCCTCTTAGCTCTGCGTTCCACCGAGTTCCGGTTCTGTTTAGAATTTTAATATCGATACTAAGATTATCCTGTTCTTTATGATAGACACACATGATGGAACTACAGGGGCGCAGGTCTGTGAAACAAGAAGTACGATAGTGCTCTTCTCACTGCGTAAGTGTACTAGCTGTTAAACGCGGCTCGCGCGTGGATGTTGGTTATCGCGTATAAAAGGAGCCTATGTCCTTCTGATCCCAGGCTGTATACCTATCTGCCAAATTTCATGACTATCCGTTTAGCCCGTTTTAGCGTGAAAACGTAACATACAGACAGAGTTACATTCGCATTTATAATATTAGTAGGAATTGTGTGTTTCATGAAAGACAAAATAAGGTGCGTTATAATATAACCCAAATGGCGACGATGCGAAGAGTTTGTACAAATTCATGGCCCATGTCTTGTGAAGTAAAATTGTTTAGGATACGATGGGGCTGGCATACGCTACGCGTAAAAACCCCTATAAATAAATAAAGAAAAAAAAAAAAAAAAAAAAAAAGGTGCTTTATAACAAAACGCGTTCTAGCTTTAGTCCAAACCTAAACTTTCAATCCCATTATTGCATTTTGAACTATATTCCAACTCGTTTAAAGTTAAAAGTTATTATTACAAAAACCTATTTTAGATCCCGGTCTATGTTGCCAATGTGCATTCAAGAACTTTACGGCATTTGGCGAATAAAGTTCGAAATTCAAAAATGGCTTGTTGGTTTAAACCTGGTTTTAAAGTTAGAACGCGTTTTGTAATAAAGCCGTTAGTGTTTACTACTAATAAGGCTGTAGTAGATACCTTAGAAGTAGAGTATAGAATATGGTCTCTTCTACTAAAACAGGGGTTTTTTCTGCGGGAAGAGTTGATACTTGAGACCTGAGGGCCAATTCTACTCATTTTTAAACATAGAGTATATAACCACATAGTCTTTGTTTTTAAACAACGTTCGCATTCTCAATTCGAATGTCAATCGGAAACTGTCAAAAAAGCCTTAAGATTCTTAAATTTTTGACAGTTTGTGATTGAGATGCGATTGCGATCGTTGCTTGAAAATTATTAGAATGACACTCGGGTGTTCAGAATAGGTCTATGTGGTTCTAATTATGATTGATTTTCTAGATTAGATCTAGACAATCAATCATAATTGGAACCACATAGATGCATATTTGTGTACGGTATGATTCAGGCAAGTAGGTGTGTCATGTTCAACAAATGTTAGACGTGTACGCATAAAAATATGTGGTTTTACTTGTACAGTGTGCATAATCTCACAGAATACGTCTTTTGGTTGATATTTTTTCTATGTTGGATATTTTTAACTGACTTCAAAAAGGAGAAGGTTATAATCAATTCGTATGTTTATAATTTTAATAGGAGAGAAGGAGCTCGGGGCTAAATAATAAAAATAGGATCGATCTTCAAGGTTAAGCAACGCTTGCCGAGGTTGGTCTGTGGCTGGGTGACCATCTTAACATATCGAGATTCCTACGTGCCTCGGAAAGCTCGTTAAGCCGTTGGTCCCGGCTGTTATTTGTAGATCTTTGTCAGTCGTTGCGGATTGTCAGAAGCCAAAAAATCTGACACCAGTCTTTCCAATGTACCGTGTTACCCAGTTCAATAGCAATCGCATTTTCAATAGCATCTATGTGGTTCCACACCAGGTTGGTGGAACCACATAGATGCTATTGAAGGTCGTAAGAAATGACTAACCTGGAGAATAAGGACTACAGGGCCAGAAGATGTTGCGAATTTTGTTGGAAAGAGTTACCGCGGCCTTGGAAAGCAAAAGGCACTACGAGGAGCACGGATGGGTTTTAGTCAGTAAGAGTCTGACACTCCCGGCCGCTCCACCCAGGGCGGCAGAAGACATTTGATGATTTCCCATCCATAAAAGAAAGGGCCAGAAGAAAGGGTCTTTAAATTATAACAAGCTGTAGTACCCAATCACGGACGTGCAAGTTAGGGCAAAGTTCTCTTATCAATCGTCCGTTATAGGATCAGCCTGCTGGCTTATTTTCTACGCACCAGAGATAATTCAGCATACGTCCTAAATTGATCGAGTACATTTATCATTTAACAGACCAAACATGTCGAACTCAAGGAAATTGTAGATATTAGCTATAGTATGCGCCAGATAAACAAAGAATAACGGTCATTGAACCCACCTACATTTATTGACACACTTAAGTTCAAAAACAGAAATAATGACATAAAGCTGTCCTGAATCGACATCTATCGTGATCCTTACTGTTCTAGTAATGAAAAACGATTCATAATTTACTGTCCGGGTGTACCTACGAAGAGATATTACGGAAAGGTCAATGACCGTTATTCTTCATTTATCTGGCGCCTACTATATAATGATATCTACTTTTACGTCCGTCAAAATAGATCCCAGCCGGATCAGCTTTGCTAATATTTATTTACCATACTTATCAATGATTCAAGTGATATGGTATCTATTGATGCGTTAAGAAAATACAGAAAAAAATATCAAACGACATTTACTTACACAGGACTGTTTATATAAATATCGATGGCAAAAGTAATGTCAATACTTACAGCAAAAGAGTCAAATAAAGTAAATACTTCAGACAGTATAGATAAAATTATTCTGATAGCTAAGTATACCTATACTCGTTTCACAGACTGAAAAGTTAAGAGCGGCAGTAGGAACGAACTTCAATCAACCTCTGCTAGCTTGGTAGCGCGATATAGACCTCTCCCAAATTACACGAAATTAGGTACACCACATCTTCCATTCTTTTTTAAAAAAGTTTTTTATTTTTCACTTTTTAGTGGTACCCAAAAAAATCCGAGGCAGTGCACATCCATGTAGCTGTCTATCTCCGAAGTTCTTCATCAGATCTTTCATCATCTGCCTAGCCTTTTCCCAACTATATTGGGGTCGGCTCCCAGACAAACCGGCTTCAGCTGAATACTAGTATTTTACGTGAAGCGGCTGCCTACCAGACCTCCGCAACCCATTTACTGGGTAATACGGTACATTGGAAAGACTGGTGTCAGATTTTTTGGCTTCTGACAATCCGCAACGACTGACAAAGATCTACAAATAACAGCCGGGACCAACGGCTTAACGTGCTTTCCGAGGCACGGAGGAACCTCGATATGTTAAGATGGTCACCCATCCACAGACCAACCTCGGCAAGCGTTGCTTAACCTTGAAGATCGATCCTATTTTTATTATTTAGCCCCGAGCTCCTTCTCTCCTATTAAAAACATAAACATACGAATTGATTATAACCTTCTCCTTTTTGAAGTCAGTTAAAAATATCCGACTTAGAAAAAATACTTATCAACCAAAAGACTTTGTTCTGTGAGATTACGCACGCTGTACAAGTAAAACCACATATTTTTATGCGTACACGTCTAACATTTGTTGAACATGACACACCTACTTGCCTGAATCATACCGTACACAAATATGCATATCTAATTCTTATGTTATGTTTGTATATTGGATGCTTGTTTTTGTTTTTTCAATTTATAAGATTTAAAAGTGCTGAATGACAATAAGTCTGTAGGTGTTAGGTACGGAGTAGAATACGCCCGAAACTAAAGCCAAAACTACGGACTTCGGGCTTAGAGAGTAGACCACCAGGGCTGCGGTGACCCTTTCGAACAAACTCCGCAACCCTGCCGCGATTTCTTTTGGCATTTAATGGGACCCATTCGCTGATTGTTTTTGCCCATTTCATCTCACATGCGGCAGACATTTCCGACTCAGTCCCACTTAAGCTTAGCAGCTTTTTGGGCAACTTCGTACCGAAGTGTCACGATATTTACTACTATGCTTACTTCGTCCGTAATATTGTCCATGATGATAATACTAAGGCGATAATGTAATAATGACAATCCATATTGCGTCTATATTAAGTAATACCTAAACGATCATTAGAACATATAACATCATATACAAAACCCAGTAGATTAGTAAGACAATGTGCAACGAGATGAAACTAAGTCTGTATTATAATGTTACGGCATATAGCAAAGATCATTTATCAAGAACTATTGATCCATAGTAATTGTGGCCATAGACTAATAGTATGTTTAAATGGGATATAGAGTGGACATATAAAGGTCTCAATATTTGTGCTTAGCACCCGTGACACTTTTAAGGCTGTTTGTGACAAATACTTTTGCAATACTTAACTGCTCGAGCACTGACATGTGAAAATTCCCAAATAAAAAATAAATCTTACGTAATAAATAATAAACATTAAATTCGGGAGCACTGACATGTGAAAATACCCAAATAAAAAAGAAATCTTACGTAATAAATAATAAACATTAAATTCGGGAGTACTGACATGTGGAAATTCCCAAATAAAAAAGAAATCTTACGTAATAAATAATAAACATTAAATTCGCGGTACACCGGTGTGCTCGAGCGGGTCCAAATCTGCTTGATTAATTTATAGATCTGCATCATCTTCATCTTACTCCCTGTTAATCAAATCAATATTTTATTCTACAATTCTTTTCGTGGCGACGATGGCTCACGCTTGGCTGGAAATCCACATATACTCGTACCACGACCCTCCCCCTATCCTTCCTTACCTTTTCACTCTTGACCCCAAAGTTGAAGCTATCAGGATTCCATACGCTAAAAATGCAATGTCAATCAAATCTTGTCTTGTTTATATTGTTTCTATCTCTGTCTCTTTACACACTGTCTTCGTTTCTTGTCCTATTCTTCTGTCTCACTCAGGTCTGCTGGGAGAAATTTTCATAAGAAATAAGCTGTACCCTTGTGCTCTTCTCTCTGAACGTAATTTTCTCTTATGAGTGTTTTGCTGCAACAGTTTACGGGAGGCCGTACAATTCAAGTACGATTTCATTCATTACAGTAATCTATGAATAACATTGATCGCCCCAAAGCTTCTTGTAGAATAATGTCATATCTACCATAATCTTTGGCTAACGTAACTCCAACGAAGCGTGCACCAAAGCTATTGTTTACATCTTATAACGTGCGTAACTCTGATGGGCACGGCTTACATCGGTCATAATCTTAACTTACGAGTACGTCCATCTGTCGTATCGTATTCCATCATCATCTTAGTCACTGGCATGTTTGAATGTTTTGTTATGCTTGACTGCGAGACAAAATGGATTTGAATTTGAATTCTGATTTTGTTACGAAGGATGTACGTTACTTCAAATTAAGAATTCTTTGTGTTGATGCTCATTAATGATAATATTTGGAGATGTCTCATTTCTCCTTATTAGGTACGTGCGTGTAATCCGCCTAGGAGTCAAGTGTTCTTGGTCTTGTAAACCAATCATCCTTTTCTTCTTATTTTTCGTCGTTCATCCATTCTCTCCTATAGAGATACGAGAGAATGGATTTCAGATGAGTCTGAAATCCCTTTTGGGAAGTTATTGGTCTTTGAGTTCTTTGCTTTCCAAAAGATTTTCTTTTTTACTTCCGACTGCCTACGCTGAACAGGGTCAGCTATTCAAAAATTTAACTTTGGTTTGAATGCACCGTCATACTCAGAATTTCCACATCAATGCAAGTACTAGGGTTTCAGCACCGAGAAGTCCTCCTCGTCAGTTGTCTTTCTCCTAAGCAATACAAGGCTTTATGATATTTGAACTGTTCCATCTATGCGTACTAATTAATCTTTGTCCTAACTTGGGCAGGATCTTGGATTAATTATTTTAAAATATCTGAGTGCCAATTCTACTGATTATTAAGCAAGACGTCTTAATTTCATACATTTTTGACAGATTGCGATTGAGATAAGATTTGAGATTATGATTATGAAAATTTGCAGACTTGGCACTCTGTTTTTGGTTTAAACGTGGTTTTAACGCAGCATCATAGGTATAACTGTACAGAATATTCACATTCATGTACCAGGATTTCAGTAACGGGAAGATCCTCCTTGTAAGTTATGACAATCGAACTGTTCCGTATGCTTACGAATCTTTGTCCAAGGTATCGACCAGCCGAGCGTGAACATAGCCTATTGTTTACATGCAACAACGTGGTCTATGGATGATCATTAACATACATGGGCGCGTCTTATATTAGTCATAATTATGTGCAATTTTATTGAACTTATAGCGTTTGATTATGGTATTTTGTTTACTAGTATCATGATGATAGTATTAGTAGTATTAGAAAGGTAGATTAGCTACAGCTTCCACAAACAAGCAAAGAGAAAGAGATAAATTGCTGGTGTCTTGAAATCTAGCTTTTTAACAAAAAGATCAAACAAGATTTAGTGTAAGGTATTGAAAACTTACTTGAGATCAATCGACTAGGAGCCAAGTGTTAGTGTAGGTCTTGTAGTTTCATTAATGGCAAAAAATAATGCCAGACCGCCTAAAGAAACCGTTCATAATGAATAGTATGTCAACCACCAATGAATGAGAATGACTAACGAACGAAACACATGTCATGTTACTTTTATCACTATTACAAACGTGTGTACCAGGCATACAGACTCTGTGAAGATATTTTCTAAAGAAATGGTTTAATATCCCCACAGACTCTGATCTCTATTGTAATGCCAACTGAATGCCAAAGTTCGATGTCTCAGCCGCTTTCCCGCCAAAAAGATTAGTATTCTCTGTTCGTCCACCCAAGACAGATTTAACTGCTTAACGTTCACTTTCCAAGAAAATAGGAACACGTTTGTTTTGAGCTTTTTAGTAGAGAAAAGGTTATTTGAATATAAAGCTCGTTTTGAATTAAAAAAATAATCCAAGATGGTGGATCATAAACGGAGCTGTCAAATGTTCTTATTTAAGAATATCAAGCTGTATATTTTAAATTTAGCCCAGTATTAACACAAATTTATAAAAAAAATTGCTCATGCCAAAAACCACTAACGGCCGCTTTCTATAATATATCTCAATCCCAATCTTGATCCCGATCCTTGTCTGTAACCAATCAACGGCCGGCTTTGTGTCCTTCACCACACAATCCTCACCTTTGATTGATTATAGAAAGCGGCCGTTAATCGACTAAAAGTTCAAAACAAGTCACTTTTCAAGACGTCTGATGCAGTTGATGGCATAAACGTGAACTCAGGGTGTTAGTTGAAATCTGTAAAAAGACATGAACTGATTCTTTGCAATGTTGTAGCAAAAGAAATCAATAAGAATGGAGTAAAAACAAATGAGGCAGCGGACATAAAAACAGCAAACTAACAGAAGCCTATAATTAAGTTCCAATCAATCAATGAAATGTCAAACGAAAACGCTTAGTCAACCGAGTGCTAATTCTTTTTTAAACAACGTTGCATTCGCATGTCAATCGCAAACTGTCAAAAAAGCCCAAAAGCCCAGTTTGCAATCGAGAAGCGAATGCGTTCGTTGCTTGAAAATGAGTGGAATTGGCACTCTGGTTGTTTCTACAATTGAAAGGACGCAATTTTGCAATCGTTGTGCAATCAGTTCTGATTGTAAATTGCATGATTAGATCCAGACCGAGACGAATCCGTAATGAGAATGATTTTTCAACGAATTGATATTACTTATTATCTGGTTGTCTAGTACAAATATTTTGTAATATGTATGGCCTACATACTGACAGCTACTTCTCCAATTCGGAATTCTTGTGATAGTTTGTCCTGTGATTTGTTTGGATATTACCTCATGCCCTTTTTATGGATGGGAAATCATCAAATGACTTCTCCCGCTCTAGGTGGAGCGAGTGTCAGACTCTTACTGACTAAAACCCATCCGTGTTCCTCCTCAAGCCCTTTGCTTTCCAAAGCTGCGGTGACTCTTTCGAATAAATTCCGCGACCTCATGCCCTAAGCCTAATCTATTTCGGTTCTGCGCAATCTCGTTCTTCCAGAGTTTCTTCTTCACAATATTATCTTTCACTAGTACAGCATTTCTTATTCTTAAACCCTCACTCCTCTACATTTCATGTTGTGGCCATATAAATTTGTTTTGACTGGTCCAGGCAAAATGTACGTCATCATTTCATTCAGCTGAAAGCCGTTTTCTACTGGACATAGGCCTCCCACAAGCGTCGCCACGTAGGCTGTTCATCATGCTTCATGCATCCCGCGAATTCGCGTGTGGCCCTCATCAGGGCCCTTTGCACTTAGCGATTAACATTGTGCTATTGATATGTTATGTGGTCAATTCCAAGAGGTTGGCTATCGCCAATAAAATGTCACTTTGTCTACAGACCCCGGGCCAATCAAAATCATTTTCAAAGTAAAATATGAATATTTTACTTACCACTATCAACGATTCGGTTCATTATTATCAAAACATTCCGATCCTGCAGTCTGGTTTGATTGTAAACTGGAATGGACCTATAAAGTGACCTTCATTGTATAATTTAGGTTTCAAACCAGATATAAACTCACTGATAACGTAGATAACAGAAACCTAACAATTCTACTAATTACACAACAAAATTCGAGTATCCTAAGCTTTATCCAATAAACGATAGAGTTCAAAATCTAATACCCAAAGCATAGCCTGAAGGTGTTATTACAAATTCAAACAACAAAATCATTATATTGAAAACACAAACTTTATTCGAAACATTATATCATCAGAAAGGCTACAGTATGCCGAAGCGCGCCTTATCTACCTAGCAGAGATATTTAGGCGTTCAGCCTACAACGAGCTGGATTTCATTCTATTTTCCGAGAATTATTCGCTCAAATATTACTGACAGTCTCAAAGAACTTTAAACCTTAGTAAATGTTGAAGATAGAGTTGAATTTCGGTTGTGTGGTGTAGAGAAAGCTCTGATGTACGTTTGTTCTATTGATAAACAAGCTTCCCGGTTTTCGAGATGCAAATTATTATCACCATGGTGACCTGCCTTCGTAGTGGGCGCACCGTTGTGTAATAGTTATTTATTGTCGTCATATTCGTGTCGAGAACAAGAGATTGTTCTGTTGCCAAGTTGGACGTTGTCCTTTATGGGGCATTGATAGCCTTGCCACGAGTCTAGAGATTTTGGTGGACGTTAGAGCGAGTTCTAGGTTAGGTGGATGAGCGAGTACCGTGGCAATTTTATACCTATGCGATTTTTTTTTGAAGATTGGATCATACCTCGTCTCAGCATGAAGCGCATGTAATTTAAAGAGTGAGGAATATTAATTGTGATGGTTGTAGATTGTAGAGGGAGAGAAAGGCCAAAGATCATCTTGCCAGGTATCCTGTCCTGCTCCATTTGATGATGATTTGATTTCATGGTGGTCTGGTAAAGGACGTGGGAATCCGTTAGATACTGCTAGATACTAGGCGGAGGCCTAGCAGTAGACGTCTTTCGGCTGAAAGGATGATGATGGAGACTTTGAAGTTGAGAATTTGTCAAATATTACTTTAGCATGAAACCCTGACAATCTTTATAAGTAGATTTTGACACGTTCAACACAAATACAAAATTCAGAAACCGGTTCTAGAATTTTTGTAAAAATGATTCATTCTTTTTTAAAATAATATTTGTTCATAGTTAGACAACTTTCTATTAGTAGCACTAAATACTACGTTAGTTAACGACACGACACGTTTACCTTACCTATCCTTTAATTTTACATAATTTTGTTAATTTTTTTTGACTTTTCAATCTACTTTTTCCGGGATACATTCCCAACGAATTGATCAAATATTTGACAGTGGAACATCGAACTATTGAGATTTATTGACGGTCCACTAGGAACTCATGAGAGCGCATATCATTGCATTCATTGCTTCTCAACCGGTAGCGTTTAGTTTCAACATACCAAACATTCTTTTGTCAACAACCGTTGCTGATCAGTAACCACTCAATGTGGACGTGATTAAATAATCGACAGAGACTGAACTTCATACGAACTTGAAGCGATACCTACTAGCTGCGTCACTTAAAATCGAAGGGAAACTTCTCTGTAGACGAGGCCTGTAGAAACTGCCAGGGT
Source organism: Melanchra persicariae (assembly GCA_947386135.1). Taxonomy (NCBI): domain Eukaryota; kingdom Metazoa; phylum Arthropoda; class Insecta; order Lepidoptera; family Noctuidae; genus Melanchra; species Melanchra persicariae. Next base: position 13,761,329 of record OX376645.1, on the reverse strand, counting down.
TGCGGATTTTGTTCGAAAGAGTTACCGCGGCCCTGGAAAGCAAAGGGCACTAGGAGGAGCACGGATGGGTTTTAGTCAGTAAGAGTCTGAAACTCCCTCCCGTTCCACCCAGAGCGGCAGGAGTCATTTGATGATTTCCCATCCATAAAAAAGGGAACATCTCTTAGATAAAAAGAGGTTAGGCATGACAGATGTGACTCTGGAAACGAATGGTCGTTACGTATGATTGAGTAAAATAGTTATTTATGATATTAGTGCGGTAAGTTGGTTTTTACAAACGAGTAGAATGTAAGCACGAGACGAAGTCGAGGGCTTACCATAGTCACGAGTTTGTAAAAACCAAATCCGCACGTGTGTCATACAACGTTTTTCGACACATTTGCGAGAAAACATTACAATAAGTAATGAAACAAACTTTTTGTCTCTAGAAATCAGTCGGAAAGTCGCAACAATCTTTGACGTTTCTAATATGAAAATGGCGCGAATTTGCAAAGGGCGCCACATGCGCGTGGTGAAAATTAGAACCACATACTTTATTTTTTTTATTTATCTTCTCTCATTTTCTCTATAATATTAAAATGAGACAAACGTATACCTACAGCAAAAGCGCTTCCAAGGAGGTTCGATCATTCAGCTTATTTATTCTCGTGATGTGAAACTCCTTGGTGGAATTCTTATTATTTTTTATGGAAATTAAAAAAAAACCGTAAAGAATACGCACGGCGCTATACAACGGAGTTTGCGGTAAAATATGTACTTAGGTGAGAGTACCTACTTTGCCGCATGCTCCATTGTGTGGTGCATAATTTTTAACTTTCGAACAATGCATACAGGCTTCGTAAATGCATTTTTTGAGTAAATGTGTTGAAAAATATTTTTACAAACTCGCAACCACTTAACTCGATCAAAAGTAAATCTACTACAATTTACTGGGTCAATTTTTCCAGTGGGTGTGGATGGCCAAACCCGAAACAATGAGGAATAGCAGAAACACCTCAAAAGAATCTTAATACAATTTTAGTCTTCCTCAAAATCGAGTTGAAGATTTTTTTGAGTTTGTCGCTATTGACCATCCACGCTCACTTGAAGAAATCACCTAGTAGGTACTACTACTATTTACTGGTATCTCATATTTTGGCTTGGTCTCTATTGGCTGCTTATTTACTCGATGTCCCTTGCACTCAAGTGCTAAACGTATATGTGCATACGATCTGGCTCATACACGTCCGATCGATGAATTTCTTCATAAATACATATTTGTTTGGAAACACACGGGAAGTGGTAAAGAGCCTGGCTGACGAAGCGGTCTTAAATTCAGATTTTTGTTGATTTTTTTTTAGTACTAGCAGGTGCAGTATCCGAAACTTGAAAAATATTATCATCACAAAGGTTTCTTTGGTATTTTGCTTCAATTGCACGTGTTAAGTAGAGTAGGAAGTAGATATTTATTTTTTTGGCTTCTTAAAATATTTTTTTCAATATATATATATATATTTTTTTTTTTAGGTATGACCACTAGCAAGTTAACATACTTGGGATATCAACTGCTTAACCTGACTAACCTGTGGTGACCTCAAATGAATTTAAAGCCCCCAGCCAAGGCAACAAAACTAGCTACAAGCTAAAAACTACTGACCGCTCGCTAAGGGTATTCCCTGTGGAATACGACCTCGGCTTAGCGGCGTCAGTTAGGGACAGCAAGGGACAATCAGGCTGGGTCGTTTCATTAATTAAGGGTTATTTAAGCTAAAGGCTCAGCGGCGCGGGCTGGCTCGTTAGGCAAAAGTCGGGGAGGGTTTTTCAACATAGTCATATTATATCTATTTAAAGTAATGGCGATCAAAGAATCTCCTCTGTCGTCACTACGATGGTGATTCTAATAGAACCATTTCTTTCAATCATTCGCATGAGAAAGATAAATAAAAATACGAAAAAGCTGTTGGTATTCTTATTATCAACGTGTAGGTATTGCAGAAATACCCATCTTAGAGCTATTTAAACTTTTTCAATAGTTTTCTACGACTGTTAACTAGACATTTTTATAACGCAACTAAAGCAACGCTAATGATCCCCAATAAATACCAGGAACGCAAAGGAATGGAAAGAGCCTTGCCACTTAGATCTTTATGAGTCATCGTAACCCTTAATGAGTTTATCGTTAAATAGTTTAGCAGATAATCTTATCTGAGAATGTCATTATTGAGTTAAATATACAGATATTGATGGCATTTCTTTTATTATTACCAAGATAAAGAAACCTATGAATGGATATTAAACGTTTGATACGTAAGCACCTAATATTATATTTGTCAACCAGTCGGGGTATGAGGCTGCATAGTACCTACTTAATATTAATTAGTCTTACCGATTAATTCAAACGAATAAACATAGACTAATACTTATTACTTTCGTCCCTAGAGCTAGTAAGCAAATTGTAGATTTTAGACAGATACCCCAACACCGCTACGGCCAAAACTCCTAACCCTCTTTTTACTTCGCCGTAGTCGGGTAAAATGGGTGTGAGTTTAGTTTTGTGAAATATTTAATTTGTGTGTGCTTTGTCAGAAATTCATCGTCTGATAAGCGGCGTAAAGAAACGAAATATTACTCAATACTCAAACTTTATTTGAACATTGAGTTCAAATAGACGATGCATTAGAGCGTGATCAGCCGAAATGTTACAAGTGTCAATCAATCAATTAACTTAACAAAGTACAATATTCCAATACGACACATACAATGTCTAATCATCACTGATTTGTTTTAGTGTAGTAGAAAGAGGAAAACCAAAATCAATAAACGCAACGTGCCATCTCACAATGTCGTCCCGTATGTTTACAATCCTTTCTTAAGTCAACAAAGAAACGGATAGGTACACGATATTACTCAATCCGAATCTTTGTTAGCAGAACTACTTAATGTTCGACCAGTGGGCGACCGAAACTCATCAGATCTTTACTACTCTTATGTAACCCTGGTACTTTCTCAGCAGCAGCCAAGTTTAGTTTTCAAATCTATGCTATTCAAAACTTTGACATCGGGGAGAATTCAGTGTACATACTCTACACTACTATCTATTTGTTGAAAATCTGGAAGAAAAAGCTCTGTTTATTTTTTGAAGCCCTGGTACACCAGAAGCCTGGATAACTTGGATTGGAAATATTAATTCGCACTTTTATTTGTATTGTGAGTAACTACTAAATAATGAATTGATCGAACTTTTGATTTTGAATAATAACACTCTTGTCTATGAATTATTCAAAGTAAAACTGGCTGTTTTATCCAACACTCAGAAAAAGCACTAACATAGTAAAACAAAATATTGTAAGTCCAGCTTCGCCTAAGTTTATGCCCTGTTTAGTATAAGACCCAGCTTTCACGCTGGTTAGATGCTAATTTAAATATTTATGACATTTAAAATCCTTCTTAGGCTATGTAGAGCTTAATAAGGTGTTAACTTTCAAAATGTAAAACACTGAACTGATTTGAATGAATAGATACTAGAGGAAATCATGATCATGGCATTACATATCTTCATCTAAGAAATAGTAATTTGTTAAAGATCATTCACAGACCGACTTTGCCCACTGCTGAGCATAAGTCTCTCTTTTCTTTAACCAATCCCTACGTTCCTGTGCCAGCCTCATCTAGGTTCCACGCGCGATTACAGCAATGTCATCTGCCCCTCTCACCGCCGCCGGTCGACGGACACTTCTTGTTCCAGGCCGCGGACGCCACACGGTCACCAACTTACTCCACCCATGATCACCGCGAGTGTTTTGCCCACCATGACTGCTGAGACATGGACGCTCACCCAGGCGATTGTGTACAAGCTGAGAATTGTACAAGAGTCATAGAGCGTTCTATGCTTGGTATACGGCTAACAGATCGTGTTCCAAACGTTGAGATCCGAAGACGTACGAAGATTTTCTTACACTGAGACCCATATTCCAAAACGTAAACTCCAGCTCCAACATGAGCACGAAATTGTCTATGAAAGCTTGTCTTATTGAGGTTTTCGTACTCGAGAGATGAGCAAACAAATGCAAAAACTTCAATTTATGACAAGCTCCTTGGAGTTCGAGTTGAGTTGGAGTTTACGTTTTGGAATATGGGCCAAATAGTGCTATAGTGCTAAATTTAGACGACTATTCTATCCCGTGAAATGCATGGTTCCTGTAGCATAAGCTCCGGGGGCGAAGCCGCGGAAAAAAGCCAGCTAATTCACTATTTTACCTAATAAAATGGATACAATGTAAGTAACTGCTTTAGGACTGCAAAGTACTTACTTGTATAACTACTTTTCCTCTATGTTTAGAAGATAGCTTACACATTTATTTATCTGCAATATTTTCTTGAAAAGGCCATGAAGGTTAAATTTCAGTTATATCACATAAAATGTAGGATGATAGCTGTAAACTTACTTTGTAATGAATAAACAACATTTGCTCAATGTGAGTCTAACCTGTTAAATTGAAGGCTTATTTGTCTTCATGTTTGTTTTTAAGATCAATGGATGCTCGAAATTTGCGAACATATTTATTGTAATGGCGTGCCATTCTTCGCATGCCAAAGATAGATATAGATAGACTCGTCTATTTATCCTAATATAAGTAGCCAAAACCGGTCTAGGAAGTTATTTTGGAGGCACATTAGTGATGCAATAAAAAACGATTTTTGTTCTGCAAACTACTTATCACCCGGTATCTAAATTGATAATTTAAAGTTGAGAACGTGTGAACTCTAATGCTCTAAAGCCTGACATTTTTTCATGCTAACGTAGAGTTCGACAAGTTCACAACTTCAAATTCTTTATTCAGTAAACGGGAGTAAGCATTCGCATTAGTTGCTTTAACATAAGTATTACTAATATGATGGTTTAGCCACAAATTGAGGAAGTTATCCTTCTTCAATAAAACTCTTTGATTTTCAGCTATTCTCAGTATAAATCTACAACGTGTAACAGAATAAACGCAATACCTCTTAATAGGTCTTTGTACTCATCATTATGAACAACTTTTACTATGGGGCCAAGCCCGAAATCGCAAAAAAAACAGAGTTTCAGTACATTAATGTCGAGTTATGCTCACAGATATGTGTAAGGAGCAGTCGATTTTTTTTTCGCGATTTCAGTGTTGGTCCCATAGTAAAAGTGGTTCATAATTATGAGTACAATGACCCCTTTAGAGTTATTGTGTTTATTCTGTTACACGTTCTATAAAATACCACAAAAAATTCGTCCACTCTATTTAACTATTTATCCCAAAGTCCAATTCAAAACTAAAATAACGCTCAAACCTCACAAAATCAGAGCCCAGTTATCTGCACAGTGGATCAGCAGAATTCCCCGGAGCCCGTCATGTCGCCTAGATCCGCGCGGTCGCAGATAAGCTGCGCAGGCGCACTATCCGTGCCGATCTTTTGTACAAAAGCAGGTCGTTCACCTCAGAACCGGACATCGGAGGAATTCGGATAGTGATAAGGGTTTGTGTCGAATTGGGTACTTGTTTTCGGTCTACTTAGTGTTGGATTGTTTAATTAGAGGCTGGTTGGTGGTTGAGATAAGGAGGCATTGAAATGTGGTGCATTTAGTGCCGTTACGAAGACGCTGACAAAATAAATGAGGATAAATGCAAGTAGGGATAACTGACCGTTTAGGCCATACGAATCGCAGAATCAGAACTCATTTATGACATCATCTTTTTCGTACTACGGATGGATATTCGTTGCTCAATCAAGCCGGAAGGGCTGAATGGATCTAGAAGAATTTTCAGGGCCTTTCGAACAAAATCCATTACCCTGGCAGGCTCTGGCCCTGACGGGCCCCGTCTACTATGCTGACATCTCTTTGAGGCACGCGTGGAACCTCTACCTATTTTGTCATGTCCAAAGATTCAGATTAAAATTTGAATAAAATGGCGATAGAAGTACTAGGAGCCAAGGAAGGTTAGGAATTCAATTCAACATTTCAATTTGGAAGCAAATCTTCAAGAAAGCGGCCATAGACTATCTCGCGCCTAATCTATTCCTTCGTACTAGTCTGCTTGCTGTTACATCTACCTGAACTTTGATCTGGGATCTAGTCCAGTCATGTGAACATACGTACATACCTATTTAATACCCATATATAAACCAGGGCTGTAGTGGATTTCCGCAGGTGCAGTACTTCTGCAAGAAATCTTACGTCCGCATTGTGATCAGCCGCTCGATTCTGAAGTCAAGGCTTGGGTGAAGTTATCATGAAGTGATCCCTTTGTGTTTACTTCACCCTAAGCCTTCACTTCGACATGTTTACAGAATCGCACTGCTATACTTCATAGACGACTATCCGATTTTCCAATTGGATGGCAATTGAGTGTTATTTCAAAGACGCGTCACGTTTTGGGAAATTTTGTTACATGAGAGAGAGGAAAGATATAACTCCTTCCTGCTCTCACGCTAGGCGACATGCGATATTTTCATGCTTTCATTTTAAGGAATTCCATGTTGATTAGGAATCGATTATCGCGTAAAAAGTATCCTATTATAAAGTACCTAGTCTATGTCCTTCTCCGAATTCCAGGCTATATGTATATCTGCCAAGTTTCATGACGATCCGTTCATCAGTTTTAGCGTGAAAGCGTAACAGACAGACAGACAGAGTTACTTTCGCATTTATAATATTAGTGGGGGTAAAATCACAAAATTTTCATAAAAATGTATTATATCTTTCCTAGTGAACACTTTTAACACGTTTATGGCACTGGACGTGTAATTTTTTTTTCAAATTTTTTTCACCTCCGCTTCCTTTACATTGGCAACCCTAAGTTAAACTGCATAGAATTGATATAATAGCAGTAGGTATTGCACAAATGTTGCCACTCATCAGACATATTTGCGTAATGCACTGCTCTCGAGTGAATGTCAGATCAGCTGTTTATTATTAAGTATAACTGGCTGTTGCATAGATTTATTTGTAATGAATTAGTAGAATGACGTGATTTAGTTTATTGCATCTGATTGTTATTGGAGGATGTAAAATAAATTATGAGAGTTTACGCCTTACGGCATTTCATACAAACATTCAAGTCCTTATTTTTCGAAATGAATGAACCGATTTTAATGAAACTTGGCATGCATACGTTAGACGTTATCCAGGTCTAAATTATTGGTTAGTAGAGAACATTTTCGAAAAAGAGTTCAGGGGGAAGGAGAGAGCGATTTTTCACTTCCTATAGAAAACTTAAAATCGCTCTCTCACTCCCTTTAAACTCTGCGAAATGCGAATGCGAACGTTTCTTTAAAAAGTTGTTACCTAGGATTGCCCCCCTGGGTTTTTTCAAACCTAGAACCTTAAAACAGCCTTCAATAATAGTCTCATTAAACTAAAACACGTAGAAAACGCAAACGTAGTCACTCACACACATAACAGCCGGTCGATTCTGTCGACATCTCACGGTGTTCACCTAGGCGAAGTGAACGACAATTGAGCTGTCATTCCATCTTATTTGTATGGTTTGACAACTCACCCGTCGTGCGCCCCGCCCAAGTGTTCACTTCGACATGTTTACAGCAGTGCGATTCTGTAAGCATGTCGAAGTGAACAGTTGGGCAGGGCGCACGACGGGCGAGTTGTCAAACCATACAAATAAGATGGAATGACAGCGCTCTTGTCGTTCACTCCGTCTAGGTGAACACCGTGAGATGTCGACAGAATCGACCGGCAGAATTGCACTGCAGAACACCCCTTGAGGCGGTTTAGAAACTTTGACACTAGGGTGTGTGAGGCCGTTAGACCTTAGGCCAGCCGTACACGGACTGCTTCGGCAGCAGTCGGTCTCAACTGCTTGAAGCAGTCCGTGTACGGCAGGCCTCACTGCCCACACGATAACAAGAAGAAGATAACAGAACACCACTACAATCCCTAAACACACTCAACTCACAAGGAAACCATACCAACAAAAACACTTACACACGCACAAATAGAAACTTTTTATCCTTCCAAAAGACAATAGGAACATTTCACAATTTCTTGCAGCCATCTTCAAGGCAAGGGTTCTAACCAGTCGACCTTGGTAGAAGGACGACGCGCCTCCCGACTCCCGCCCATACTTTTTTTTTCCTATAAAAATTGGTCATAAAACGGTGAGTGATCTTACACAGAGCAATGAAAATTCAGAGGCGATACCATCATCAATTTTTATTTTTATGAACTGTAAATTATGTTGTTGTAAAATATACGTGCAATGGTTTCATTTTATGGTTATTTTTATTGTGTTATTCGAATTATTTCGTAATGAAAGCTCGGTTATGGGATTTTTATTGGGTTTCGGATGAGTTGATGAGATCAGAAAATGTCTTGTTTATGAGTGCTGTGTGATGTTTGAAATAGTGCTGTAAGTAGCTAATTTTATGGCGTTGTTGGAGACCTTCTATTCGCTTTAGAAAATATCGCTACTTCACTTACGCATTTCATGAATTATATAGAGCCAAAGAATTTTATTTTAATTTGGAGTTGCTTGGTAAGGTTACACTATAGTAGGGGCCAGATAAATGAAGTATAACGGTCATTGACCTTTCCTTAATATCTCTTCGTAGGTACCCCCGGACAGTAAATTATGAATCGTTTTTCATTACTAGAACAGTAAGGATCACAATAGATGTCGATTCATGACAGCTTTATGTCATTATTTCTGTTTTTGAAAATTAAGTGTGTCAATAAATGTAGGTGGGTTAATGATCTTCATTTATCTGGCGCATACTATAATGCTTATAGTAGATATGGAAACTTAGTAGCGGATACTTAACTTATGAAATCTAGTAGGGACGCGATCAAGTACCTACGTATAAAAACTCGCACTGGGGTTACCGATTACGTCATTTAAAGCCTATACTCATGTCACCTCTAAACTCTGCCTACTCTGTACAAGTGAGAGTGGTTCTCATGTCAGGACGTTTTTGTATCGTCGCGGCTAACAACCGCGTTATATGCGCCCGTGCTTATCGCGAGCGCGGTCGAGTGTGGGCGGTTGTAACAGGGGACGGTTGTAATATGGGACGAGTATGGCGGTTTTTTTTTGTAAGTTTTGCAAGGGGATCTTTCGTTAAAGGGTTTTGTTCTTTAGGACTTTTGTGTACTTATCGTAAAGTCTGTTGCAGTATGTATTAGTCAAAAAGTGGAGTGGGAATAATTATTTAAAATGGTTTGATAGAAAACTTAAAAAATATGACAACGCTTGGAATAGTTTTTGACGTTTTTTCGATGAACCCTTGTCGTCCCAACGGGAATTCCAGAAAAAATATGTCACGGAAAACATTTAATTTAAAAATTCGAAAATAAGCTCAGACCAATAAAGGAAGCTTTCACCTATTTAAAAAAGTTATTCTACAAATATAGGTACCAACAGCTTCTTCAACCCGTTATTGTTTTTTTATGGATGTGAAATCATCAAATGGCTCGAATCTTTTCGCTCTGAGTGGAGCGGGAGTGTCAGACTCTTACTGATTAAAACCCATCCGTGCTCCTCCTAGTGCTCTTTGCGTTCCAGGGCCGCGGTGACACTTTCGAACAATTTGCAGCTCTTCAACCCGTTACCTAACCTTGTCAAAGCTAATTTTCTAACCTACCTCAACTCAACCAGTCAGTCTCTCAACAAGCCAGCGTCATAAAAACCCGGCTACAGGGCTTACAGGGTTAGTACGACCTTTAATTACGTCAGGCTATTATAGGGGTTACGTGTTAATGACTTGGTGTGACATTTCGCCATTTCTCTTTTTTTTTCATCGAGTTTAATGGCAGAGAATTCATGGTCAGTATTGGTTGGCTAGGGTTGTCATCCTGTTGAAAAGAATTAATTTAATTTGTTTAATCAGTCAATACCCAAATAATTTTTCCCTATAATTGTAATGTTGTGCGTCTTTTTTGGCGGAATAAACGGGATTTCTTTTTCTTTATTTATTTAAATACTTGAAAATGTGAATTCTTTTTTAAGTAAAATAAACCACTTTAAATTTATTAACGGACAGTTTGGAACTGTCAAAGAGACAGTCGGATTTCTTAGTTCTAGCAGTTTAGTTCTCGTTATTATTCAGTTCCAGCCAAAAAAAAAACATCAATCTATCATGTAAATGTGCGTATAACTATAATTTGCTTCAACTTCATGGTTGTATGGTTTTAGTTAACACCATTAACATTGACTGTTAATATTTTCTACAATCTACATAGCATTTCACCTGTATGTATTGGCTTAACATTGACTGTTAATATTTTCTACAATCTACATAGCATTTCACCTGTATGTATTGGCTGTTCCCCTGGTACAACTGAGAGAAAAATACATACAATAGTTCCCTAGTCTAACTTAAATAATTATTGTAGTTATTACCATAGCTGTTCTCGTATTAGGGATATAGAGAAAAAAACGAACATGCATTGCCAAATTAAACTTAAACATTTTGTTGTGGCAACCCTAAAAGTATAGGTCGTAAAACTATTTTACTTTTTCTTTAGTCAAGTGTGGATATAAAAGAATGTATGGAGTAGCAGCTGCGTCCCATTTTGCGTAATTTGTTGGAGGTAATTACACGTCAACGTCCATCGTTCCTTTTATATAAGTACAAGACTTTAATATGGACTGTCTATCAATAGGTTTTTAAATGAACGAGTATTGGGTATTGTGTAAAAGAAGGAGAAAAGTTCCATTAGTTACTACTCAGTCAGACTGCGTCGCTTTTTCAAATATGTCGGACACCAAAATAGTTGAGTCTTCCAGTTTAAGGCGCTGTGATTAGTTAAAACTGAAAAATTGCTGGTTTTTTAACGTAATTTTAGCCAAAACTGCAAAAAAAAATTATTGTTTGTTAATTTTAACTATATTTCAAAGAACATTGTTGTTTACGAAACATGTTTAAAAATAAAATCCTCGATAGAGATTATCGTCAAAGTTACCTCTAACTTTGACCTTAGAAACAAAACCCGTATTCCTAGCCTACCTAAGCTTGTAAAATTTGTACCAAATAATGAATCGAATCTTAATGCAAGACTTTGTTGTTTAAGATTTTTAATAGCTTAACTTAGTTTTGAGTAAATCGATAAAACGCTTCATATTTGGCAATAAATTGCAAGCATTGTGTTCCTTATGGTGTCGGACGTAAAAATTAGCACCATCCCATCACTTCCCATGGGTGTCGTAAGAGGCGACTAAGGAACTCACCAGAGAATGGGCAGCAACATTCTCAGCTACACTGCGATCGCCAACCCGCCTGCCAAGCGTGGCGATTATGGCAACCTCCACCCCATTTGGGGAGGCCTGTGTCCAACAGTGGACGTTTATCGGCTGATATGATGATGATGATTGTGTCGTCGCGCTTCTCTTTCTTTTCTATACAGTCCGAGAGTGACAGAGTTTTTGCTGATCACACCGCCTTTACCAGGTGTTGTTGAGTATCTGCATTTTACACGGAGCGAATGCCTATCTGACCCCGAGCATTGTGTTTCCCAGTACAGTTACTGGGAAACACAATGCTCGGGGTAGCAGAGGAGTATTATGTTACCCAGTGGGTAACATAATACTCCTCTGCATGACTGATGTAACCTCTCTTTTGACTATCTGTAACGGCTGTCAAAGACCTACATAAATGTCAGCAGGAAAGACTACAATAGTATACTGGCTGTCAGCAGGGACCAACGACTCTGCAACGGTGGCAAAATTCTTCGAAAGGCTCTTCCGCTGAAACCTTTAATATTTATGAAATAGTTTGCCCAAGAATGAATCTTTACATTATCGTTAACTATGTCATCATCTTCCTGCCCTTATCCCATGTTACTTGGGGTCGGCGCAACACGTTCTCTTATATCATGTCTTATCATCCGTCACACTATCACTAGCTCCATTTTCTTTCATATCGCTCCTCACAATCCATCCATCTTTTCTTTGACCTCCCCTCTCCCTCTCCATCCGTCCACATTTATATTCATAACCCTTTTAGTTACATGCGTTTCATCCCTCCTCTTCACATGACCATACCAAGACAAGCTGTTCCCTTTGAACTTTTCCAACTTTAACGTTAACTATGCAAGTAACAATTTTCATGTATTTTGAAAGGAAAGTTTCGTGGAAGTAATTTTTTTTATTAGACTACTAGTGCCATCTGTCGATAAGTAGAGGTATTAATCACAGTTTTAACTACAATAATACAAATTGTTATTAATTTTTGCAGCCGTATTACCTGAAGGTTAATTATTGTAATTAAAAAGCGCTATCAAGTCGCAATATCATCTCAGTGATAATTTCTGTCAAATACTAGTCAAGTATAGGGAAATAGGAGGTGTTTATATTACAATTACACAACCGATTATATTCATTATCGTAGGTACTACGTATTTAGGCTTTAGTCAAAATTTTCTAGATCAAGCTCATCTATTAATAAGTGTCCCTTCCTCCTTCCAGGTTGGTTCTCAGCATGCGGCTGCCGAGGCGGGGCGCTGGCTGCGCCTCGGGGCTCCATTGCGGCTCTGCTGCGGGCGCGGGCCTTCGCCCTGGTGTCGCCGCGCGCCATATCCGCGTACCGAGCGCGGCCGGCCTCCGGTCAGTAACTCACTTCATGCTCACTCCATTAGAGGCACCTTGCGCACTAGACGACCACGACCAGTCGTGGTCGTGAAGCTACGGTTGGGCTGCGGCCAAGTTTGCGGCCACGACCACAGCTGGTCGTAAAGCGGCCATTTATCGAGCTGCTTCAGTTGTTGTTCTGAGCTCAAACAGTATGGACATAGAAATTGTGTGCCTGTACTTGATGTGGAAAAGACGTAATAGGGAAAGACGTTATTGGATACATCTTGGGTTGGAAAGGACGCCGCGAATGGCTGGCCACGGCCGGGCCGCATTCGCGGACGCAGATCTAGTGCGCGAGCGCTCATAGCAAGGTATACGTAAGTTGGTCGCAACGACCAGTCGTGCCGGGCCGGTATGCGGCCAGTTGATCGTTGCCGCCAAGTGCACGACGTTCATAATATGGTTTCTTTAGTTGATCTGGTCGTTGCGGCCACTGGTCGTGGTCGTGACCGTCTAGTGCGCGAGGTGCCTAAGTTTACACGATGAAATGTTGACAGAATAGACTAGCTGAACCGTCATTCCACCATGATCGGATGGATTTGAAAACTCACTATATGTTTACTACACCTAAGTTTGTGAGATGTTTTTGAGTGACACAAAATTTGGAAATATTTACTTAATATTTTAAACGCGAAAGTTTGGATGTATGTATGTTACTCTTTCAACCAAAAACTACTGAATGGATCTGGATGAAATTTGGTACAAAGGTAGATTATAGTCTGGAATAACACATTGGATACTTTTTATCCCGGGAGTATGGTCCCTTGGGATAATTTTCGACATTCACGCCGGCAGAGCCGCGAGCGTCAGCTAGTCAATTAAAATCGAAGGTTTTGGCATTAATCCAAATATGTAGAAGATGTAGTCTTTAAGACAAATCATAGGCCTTAATTATACACAGCGCACTCCATAGGTACTATAAAATGAATAACTCCCATAAACCCCCGGTCCCACAGAGAGCGGGCGCGTAGGAGCGCAGTACGAGCGGGCGGCGGCGCGGCCCGGCACTCCGCTACGATTAGCTGGCGTGTTCGCAGACGGCAGCAAGGCGAAGGCGCCGAAATACGCTCAGCTCATCGATCCGCAGGGGAACGTAAGTATTACCTAGCTTTATACCTACTTAGTGCATATGAGTGTGTCGGGATCTTGAGATGCACCAATCAAAAGAATAGGTTCAAGTCATAACGAGTTTTGATTGGCTTAGATCAGTGGACACGACACAACACTGTAATGAGTGGCATTTAGCTACATAACAGTTGTGAGGATCCTTCGATCTTTTCAGCAGTATTTGAATATCTGAATGTGCATGATCTACCGAGATCCCGAGGGAGACGTGATAAGTTAAAAAGCTGATGATGACAAATGTGTTTGGTTCTGTAAATTGATTGATGACACAATTTTTTATTGAAACGTTGCCTCACACTAGGATTTTTCCCTGTATCGTGGGTGCGTTTATAAACTCACATACACAAACAGCCAGACCCGGAACAACTATCTATAGGCCATACAAATATTTCTTCCGTGCGGGAATCGAATCCGCGATACGCAGCGCAGCGTCAGTCAATCGCGCAACCACTGCGCCAACCGTGCCGTGACGTCAAACAGAAGAAAAAGATTTTAAAACTCGAAACACCGAATGGAACTGAAAATATCTTCGAAAAGTCCAGATAATAATTATTATTATGATCATAAAATTGATCGTACGATTACCGTGTTTCTTTACTTTTGCATAAAGTTTTAATAAATAAAAAGTTTCTCCTCCTCACACGATTTACCGTAGAAAAAACAAGTAGGTACAATAAGAATGTTTATTTTTTTAATATGAATTTTCAACCTATAATTCCTTGATTTCGTTTTAACTAAACAAAAGTCAAACAATAGAAATTCCAAGCAACCGAAATAGACCTCTCGCGAATCGAAAAGAAAATAAATCTAAATTAAACACTAGGTTTCTGAAGGGATTAGCTGTTGATTAGCCTTTCAAAACCTATAAATCTTCAATAGTCGTTCCATCTACGTTTAATAGCAAACTTATTTTGTTTGCCACAGATAAAATAAGGCCCTTTTTCAAAGGAATGTTCTCGTTTATTATAAAAGCCGGCCGTTCGTTGGCTCGTCACGTCTGCTACGACCTTTACTCCTGATCTTCGGAAAGCGATCTAAATTTTTCGGAACGTCTGAAATGCAATCACTTGGAAATATTTGCATTTTTTTTAAAGAACATTCTTTCTTAAAAGAAATACAGAAATATCTAAAAAAACATGATCATGAAATATGATAGAATAATATGTTCGGAGAGCCCAGCAAAAATGTGAATTTGGAAATGTTCTCGTTTCAAAAGCCCGGTAGTTCTTTGGCTCGTCACGTCTGCCACGACCTTTACTCCTGATATTTATGCCAGCCTGGTACTCAGGACTTCCTATAAAGTCTAGACTTTAGTGAAAGCGGTCTAAATTGTTTGGTTCTGTTATGCAATAATAAAATGTTTCTTTTATAAGGTTGATGAAATAATAGAAAAAATAATAGCCAAATAGCTGAGTGAAATACTCGTATATCAAAATTCCAATCGATCCCATTTTGATCCCGGTAAGTACCTACTTATTCAAGATGGCTGGCTGTCTTTCAGAAAAAGTGTTTGATACAGATAACGTGATACTGCCTTAGTCGAGATTATTTATTGCAAATGTTCATCTAATCTGATTGATACCCATTCTTGACTGTCTCTTGACTTACATATAAGGCACACTATATTAGCCCTTGTTCATATACATATTGTAAATCTAATAAATTAAACACTTTTTAGATGAGAAGACCCACCATGAGATTCCATTACAAATGAAATACAGCCTGACCTTTAACATTTTGTGTACCTCCTGATTTAATCGCCCTAACGGTAAAACCAAATTAATTTCATCTAAATCATATGGCCCAGCACAATAAATATTGTTAGGACCACTTACAGAACTAATGCCATCTAGTGACAATAAAGATAAACAATTGCGCATTACTCCGTTAAAATTTAAATCAATTGTGCGGAGAAATACGACCACGGACGACTATATTTATGAGGATTTATGCACCAATTGAATCTGTGACAAAATATAATTAGCACACAATACAGTAATAGGTAACACTGGGTATAAAGCTGTCCTCTTAAAACGAATAGACGGACAGACAGGAGCTACATCGATTTTATAGTCCAACCGCGTAATGAATCTTGTGGTGTAAGGGATAGACGGGAGCGATTTAGCAAGTAGCTTATCCTGGTGTATTATGTTTCCCTGGTAGCTGTATGGGGCAGTGAATAGTAATATTTACTAGCGCAATAACAGATTTGGAAATCGAGTCCGATGACGAGATCACAAAGATTCAGGAAAGCTGTAGGGAAACCAGCACCCTTAGAAAAAACAAACACAGACCGCGTTCCGTATACCGACCTCGCCGCAGAGGTCCGTCGCGACGCCCCATTCAAACCCTCCCCGACTTTTGCCTAACGAGCCAGCCCGCGCCGCTGAGCCTTTAACTTTAATAACCCCTAAATAATGAAACGACCCAGCCTGTTGTCCCTTGCTGTCCCAAACTGACGCCGCTAAGCCGAGGTCGTATTCCACAGGGAATGCCCTTAGCGAGCGGTCAGTAGTTTTAGCTTGTAGCTAGCTTTGTTGCCTTGGCTGGGGGCCTTAAATTCATTTGAGGCCACCACAGGATAGTCCGGTTAAGCAGTTGATAGCCCTTGCGTGTTAACTTGCTAGTGCTCATACCGAAAAAAAAGATAAAAAAAAAGATTTGGAAATAATACCAAGCGAAAAATGGTTAAAATATATCTAGAGACTGGATTTTCAATCGTCGCTTAACTGTTATAAGACGAAATATGGTGGTTTAACATAAAATATTTTCTATTCAGAGACTGTCAAAAGCTATCTGACGGTTGAATAAAAAGCCCTTCTAGTTCATGACTCAAAGATTCTGGTGGAATCGCCGAACCTCCTAGGATACATGAACTTCTAAATGTGCATTCACCAACTGCAGCCATCATAGGGACTTTCATTAGTGACCACCCCCAACCAGCGGGTATTGGAGAAGGTCACCAATTAAATTCACTTTGATAACTAAAGCCCTATTTTTGGAATCAGGGATGCTATTAGACTGGAAAACGAACCTCATAAAAAATAACTGGAACTAAAGTTCGCTTCCTGTGAGTTGACTGTTACGATTACGACTTTATGATTTCCGGAGGACGCAGCCGGCACATTTTGTTTTCCTTACACAGGATTTTATTGTGTGCCAATTTGTCAGTTTTGTCATTCGGTGCTCGGTCATTCAATGCTTGTTAAGATTTATCCGAGGTCATGACATGACCCCTCTGCCCTTATCCCATGTTACTTGGGGTCGGCGCAATACTTTTTTTTCCCTCCATTCTGTCTTGTCAACCGTCTTACTTACTCCACCTCTAGCAAAGGAGGTTCTCATCATCAAGGACTTTTTTTTCACAATTATTTAAGTAGGTACTCGAAATCTGACTCGTATTGCACTGCATTTGCCAGACTCGCGCACGGAGGGTTCCGTACCATTATCTATCAAAAACGGCAAAAAATCACGTTTATTGTATGGGAGCCCGCCCCCACTTTAATATTTATTTTGTGAAAATTTCAACTGTCAAGCTATCACGGTTCATGAGATATAGCCAGTTGACAGACGAACGGACGGACAGCGGAGTCCTAGTAATAGGGTCCCGTTTTACCCTTTGGGTACTGAACTCTAAAACACGGTCATAAATGATGGTAAAGACACAATGTAAGTCGACGTTATTATAAACATTATATTATAAACCTGTAATTTTCATCAAAAACAAAAGAAAACTAACTTATAAACTACCATAACATTACCTTATCGAGACCCTTTTACATCTTAGACCGCACATCGCACGCGTTCTCCATACAAAAACATACTAGTGCTTTGTACCAGTAGGTACTAATATCCTATTAATCAAGCTGTTCGGCCACGTACGTTAAAAAGAAAGGCTCGCTTGAACCAGCCTGAACTAAGGGCTTCGACAACCATACGATTAATCGTTCGTAGAGGATTGATGGGACGTTTGTCGAATGTAATTATTTTTGCGATTATTTTTGTGAAGATAGACTTTGTAGATGTTGCTTTTTGCATTGAGGCAAGCTTATAGATTAAGTTGAGACAAGATGAGGCTTGGAGCAAGGGGACGCATGATGAAACTGGTATATCTAGGTCTAAGATACTTAAACAAACATTAAATGCTCGAGAAATAGTACCCCAAAGTGTCGCGTTGCCGAGATATTTAGACCCCTTTGTTTCCTGAGCTTTCAGAATTTAACTACGGTAATCAAATTCAAATTTGAGCCGTGGCGGCCTCGTGGAGGTGTTATCGAACAGATATTTAATAATTTTATTTTATCATCACTGCTCTCGAAACGGTGAAGGGAAACATCATGACGAAACCAGTATGTCCTAGAATCAAAAAGTCGAACACCAATCGTGGTGTGAATGACACATGTTTTTATCCTTTGAGACAATTAGTCGACATGGCGAGAGCCAGTCCTTCTAATTTTAACATCGAGCTGTACCAATGTGACAATTACAATTTTTAAAGCTACGACTTTTCTGTTCCTAAATCACCGGTCTTTTGATGAAAAAAGTCGTTCCCAGGCTAATCGCCACTGTGCGGAATCGTTCGAAGGAATTACCCCAGCCCTGGAACTGGAACGCAAAAGACATAAGACTACCGGTCCACCCAGAGTGGGGGAAGTCATTTGACGTTACCATCCAAAAAAAAAAACGTCGGCTAATCGTCCCTGGTTGCGCAAGCATGATCGACTCTGGTTACTTCTAATAGTTCCAATCCTAGCTATCCGGTGCTGGTGTACCAGGGCTACATAAAATCAGCAGAGCAGAGCTTTTACTTCCAGAATAAATTCAGTCAGTAGATTGTGCTAGAACAGTAATATACTCTGCACGCTGACTTCTCCCCGATATCAAAGAGTTGAATAGCACAGACCGGGGGCCTAACTATGAAGTCTGATGCCATCATAATTACCTTGTGAAAAAGAGAAAGTGGTATTCGTCCTGAATAACTCCGTCAGTCTCGCACACTAAAACCATGATGGGTTTAAGACGTCACAGTAGGTAACCCAATGCTTCTTTCAACCAACATTTTCTGCAACATCGTGTATAAATAAAGCGACCATGGTCATATATTTTATTTATTAATCCATCATTTCTTCTATCACCTATCAAAGCTGTGACAAGTTGCGTACACATTCATAAATACAAAGCTTACAAGTTTTTAGCTAGCTCATCCATCTTAGGGGGAAATATAAGCAGTCCTATGTAGTACCTATTTGTTATGTTTCTTTCATTCACGTTGAATAGGTACGCCTGGTGCGATTGATGCTTAGTGTACCGACATAGCGATATGGAACGTGCAAGAACCAGGAACATGTGGCAGCACAGAAATGTCATTGTCAAGTATATTTTACTATGTAAGCTTCGAAATTGCAACGGTAGATGGCACAGTCTACTTCGTGCACGTTTCCCTAAACGGAGCGTGCAGGAAATATAGGTAAAAATAATCGACTGCCTCATACATTTTGTGCGCACTCGACAAAATGTACTGAACAGCTGATTTTTTTTCGTGATTTCCGGGTTGGTCCCATAGTAAAAGTTGTTAATAATGATGAGTACAATTACCCCTTAAGAGGTATTGCGTTTATTCTGTTACACGTTGTATAACAGCTAACTAACAATATCAAATCAGCCTTACCGAATACCTACATGTATTGTGCAAAATTCAACGCCTTTGAGCCGTTAAGTGTGGAAAAATGTCAACAAAATCCTGACACACCCTGTCGCAATAGTACTCACAACATGCAATGGACATAATAGGCTTACCGCACCTGTTATTATCTTCGAGCGAGATGTTCCGCCCACACTTACATTACTGCTGATGATGTTATGGCCAATAGGGGCCATTTTAGGGCCTATGGCCGTTTTACTTTGGCACAGAGCTTTGAGATACCACGGCAGCCACTGCTAGAGAAGGTATTGTCAAAACCCTCCATACAATTCAAGCGTGTCGGCCCGTGATCGTTCTTTGGCTAACACAGTCGAAACCTTGATTACGCAGGCATGAATGGTATTTTCAATATACAAACTCGAAAACTAGCTCCTATCTCACCCGATGAAGTGTATTTCGCACTAGTGCGGAAAAGTCGCCAGGCCAGCGCCAACTATTCAAATGATTTTTTTATTTATAAAATTAGCTTCACTCGTCGTCGGTCAGCCCCCACGAAAATCAACGTAGGCGCAGGAAAACAATTTCTGCGAGCTAAACATTTTTGTTGATGAAATTTTAAAGTAGAGAAAATTTGTTAAAAAACGTCGTTTAATACACGTGCGCATTTATCATCAGAGTTTCTCGGCTCCATAATGGCCTTCACTTCAGCTCGTGCGTTTATTCCGTCTGGGCTCCAATCACTAAGTTTGCTCACTTGTAGCAACGGCGTTTCTATTCGCTGCCAGTACGTTGATTCCATGCCCTATAAACGTGGTCCATTTCAATTCCTTATTGACGGGAATGAAGGCCAGGTCCTTGTAATACTGTAATGTTAATGGCCTGGGCTTTGTTACCAGCTATTGAGCTAATAAGTGACGATGTAGGTATAATAGTTTGTGGAGAAATGTGACATCAATGCACTGTTTATCAGAGAGCTAATTCTACTAATCTTTTAGGGTTCTGTATCCAAAGGGTAAAAATGAGACCTTATTACTAAGAGCGGATTTCACCAATGAAACTGAACGCGATCAGTACATCTAAACTGCGTTCAAGAGCTGTCAGTGTCAAAATTCCATAGAAAAATAATGACACTGACAGCTCATAAACGTGGTTTATACGCTGATCGCGTTCAGTTTCATTGGTGAAATTCACCCTAAGACTACGCTACATACGAGAAATTGGAGGCGTTTTTGTCGTTTTTTTAAAGAATTTGTCTTCTGGTATGCTTCACAAAAGTATAGTTGTTATTGGTTTCTGATACAGTCAGCAAATTCAGTTTTACACAATTTAAAATATAGGTGATTTTCATTTGCCACCGGCATGTTTTTCAGGATTGAAAGTAGGTTGTACCTACTTGTAAAGTTCACATCATTTTGAGCTGAATATTTTTAAGAAATTAATTAAAGCTACATGTACGTGCGTGCGGAGCTCGTGGCTAAATAATAACAGCCGCACGGACCAATCTTCAAGGTTAAGCAACGCTTGCCGAGGATGATCTGTGGATGGGTGACCATCTTAACATACCGAGACTCCTCCGTGCCTCGGAAAGCACGTTAAGCCGTTGGTCCCGGCTGTCATTTGGAAATCTTTGGCAGTCGTTACGGATTATCAGAAGCCAGAAAATCTAAAACCAGTCTTGCCAAGAAGTACCGTGTAACCCAGTTAATGGGTTGTGGAGATCTGGTAGGCAGCCGCTCCACGTAAAAGACTGGTATTCAGCTGAATCCGGTTTGACTGGGAGCCGACCCCAATATAGTTAGGAAAAGGCTAGGCAGATGATGAATTAAATCTACATCTTCCATCACAATATGCTTGCCAAGCGTCCAAACGAAAGTGAGAAAGGTCCATTTTTAGAAATGCCCATTACTGGCACTTAAGAAAATAGTACCAGGGATTCAGAAATAGCAACAACCTTTTACGGCTAACCCACCTACTTATTACAAAAATTACACACTGCTAAAAAATACTAATCTCCCGATAGTATTCACCCTGAAATTATATTCCGATCGCGAACACTACGATTATACACGAAAAAAGTAAAAAAAGAAGAGGAAAGCCTTCTTTACACTCGAAAGAACATTAAATTCTTTGTCTATTTTTGTTCGACAACCCATAGTAACACGCCACAGGATCTTGACAGTAAAGATCTGACATTAACCTGTTCAAAACAAGGGAAAATCAACCTTAAGTTCAACGCCACAGAATTCAAATAAACTGCTGTACTTCTAAATGGAATGCATAGATCCGACCAAGTTTATTGTGTCAGTTCTGTCAAAGCAAAATGAGGTTTATGGCTTTGAAGTAAGGTGGGAATTGAGTGCATAGTTAAGTTGGTAAGGTGTAGCGTCGCGGGGCAGTGTCCTCGGTGAACCGTGTTGCTAGGACGATCCTATAGGGTTGTCACGATTTTAAAATGAAACCTTTGTTTTGTTTTGTTTTTATTGGCAGGAGTAAAATTATTGTTTGACGTGAAGCAGGACTCGCTCGAGTATTACGTGAAGCATTGCTTTTTATGATTACTAAATAAGTTTTTGAGTTTTATTTGAATCTGGATTTATTTACGTCATTCGATATTATTCTGGAATTACACTTGCATAAAGATTGTATGGTTCCGTCTTAGTGTTTATGGTACGGTTTCATTTGAGGCTAAAAATAAGCTATTTGATGTGTTTGAAAATAATTATTTTAAATGTAAATTAAGATTAGGAAAGAAGCAATCAGTTTTAGTTTAATAATTTGCAAAAAAAATTGGAAAGAAAAACTAAAATAGTACGTCCGATAGCAAAATAATAGATCCATATAGTCCGTCCATCTGATTTAAAAAAAATATTGGACATGTACTTATTTATATTTTTTTCACGTAGGTAAACAAAAAAATAAGACGGATACCGTGCGTTGAAAACGCGCGTGAGTGTCATGAGATAGTACACTTTTTACTAAAACGTACAACTACTACTCACCAACTCCTGGACTAAGATGCATTTGATCTTTAGTATATATATATCAATGTAAGTTTATCGATTTGAAATGGCATAAAATAAATGTCCAATATTTTTTGAAAATCGAACAGACGGACTAGACTTATAATTTTTCTATTCTGATAAAAACTTCTATCGAGATCCCAATTTGTATAAAAACAGCGCTGTACTGTAGATAAAGACTACAATCACAATTAAAAATCAACGGTTTCTGAATATTTTAGCGTCACACTTCCATGCCAGCCCTAATGAAAACTTCGCGAAAAATGACGCGCGCTCGACTTTTGTTTACGGGTATAATGAGAATCATAATTATGTACGGATCGGACGCCGGGCAGAGAAATGGACGGCCGGACAGCGGTTCGGACAGGAGTTTGGAATAATGTAGACATAGGTGGAGAAGCAATTGCTAAGCTTAGAGGAAAGTAGTGAAGGATTGACTAGTCTCGGAATCGATAATTTATGGAAGGGTATTTCTTTAAAAACCCTGACGCGGGAAGGGCATTGTAGTTTCATGGAATGATCCCTTTCCACAAGCTATGTTCATTCTTCGTCTCAAACGACTAACATCTAAATTCCTCATGGAAAACCCAATAACAGTTTTTCCTGACCTGGGAATCAAACTCTTCCTTGCCAATCGATCTTGCGTCATCGTAAGCTACAATCAGTGATGTGCTTTCGAAGAATCGACGTGACAAACAGTCAGAAAGACGATGAGGTATGTCATACCTCATTGTCTTCCTGACTGTTTTACTTGCCATGGCAAGACTGGAGTCAAACTTTCTGGCTTTTGACAATCCGTAACGACTGCCAAAGATCTACAAATGGCAGATTGGATCAACGGCGTACCGTGATTTCTGAGGCACGGAGGAGTCTCAGTAGGTTAAGATGGTCACCCATCCGACAGACCGACCTCGGTAAGCGTTGCTTAACCTTGACGATCGATCCGTGCGGCTGTTACTATTAAGCTACGAGCTCTTGCCATGCATGATAGATCTTTGTGCGCTTCAACGTATTTTGTCATTTTTATTATCACAAAAGCTTTTCGTTCCGATCCAAAAACCACATTTCTAGCAGAAGGCCAAAACAAATCGCTCACTAGTTACATTTTTTTTTTACAGCTTCTCAACCACCTAATTTACAACGATTAAGATTGCACAGATCTCATCTCCCCAGATAGATGCAAATACCTACCACTTTTAGCACTTAGTTGTACGTGCGCCGAGGTTTCTCACTCAGATAGCGATCTGCACATAACGGGCTCTTCCACTTCTTCAGATTGGGTACTGTATGCTTCGTAAATTAGGTGTATTAGATACTAAGTAGGTACATGGAGTTTGGTTAAGTGGTTTTTGGGATTCTTAGGCCACGTTTTCACCTTTTAAAAGGTTCCGTACCCAAAGGGTAAAACGGGACCCTATTACTAAGACTCCGCTGTCCGTCTGTCCGTCCGTCTGTCACCAGGCTGTATCTCATGAACCGTGATAGCTAGACAGTTGAAATTTTCACAGACGATATATATCTGTTGCCGCTATAATAACAAATACTAAAAACAGAATAAAATATATTAAATATTTAAGTGGGGCTCCCATACAACAAACTGATTTTTTGTCGTTTTTTTATAGATAATGGTACGGAACCCTCCATGCGCGAGTTCGACTCGCACTGTCTTGGACGGTTTTTTTTTAAGGATGGGTCATCATCAAGTGACTTCTTTCGCTCAGTGGAGCGGGAGTGTCAGACTCTTACTGACTAAAACGGTAAAACCCATCCGTGTTCCTCCCTTTGCGTTCCAGGGCAGTGGTGACTCTTTCGAAAAAAATCCGCAACCCACGTTTTCACCTGCAACCAGTTCACATGCAATTTTTTGTTCCATTGCGGGCTACTGAAGTATAATGTGATCAATCGCTCGATTGTGCCCCGCAATGTAATTAAATTTGCTTGCGTGTTGCTTGCAGATGGAAACTCGGCCTTATGGTAATTTAATTTGGGATAAAAGTCCTGGCTTAGTCCTATTTCTTGCTCCAAAAAGCCTAACCTTTTCATATAACTGCGCCGATTTTTCAGCGACATATGTGACATCTTTGGTTCAATATCATTATATGACTTGCCTATGGCGCTTATGTCGCTGATTTAACGGCTAGCTTAATTTGGATACTAGGGTAGGCTGCGACATTTATAAATATGCGTCCAACCACCAGAATCTTACCTTGACTAAAACCCACCTGTGTTCCTCCTCATGCCCTTTGCGTTCCAGGGCGCGGTGACACACCTCTATCAATCCCTTCGGGGACACAAGCTTACTGCTTAAATATTTTTACGAAACTAAATCCCTCAATCTTGTATACCTCTACCTACATAACTAGTCCAATCTAAGCTAACGGCCCCAGTCTAAACGTTTAGACATCAATGAAAAATAGTCTTCTCTTCAGGTAACTGATGAGAACTAACCAGGAGACCCCTTACGGCGCTAGATTGATCATAGGTGCGCCAGCTGATAGGACAGTTTTAATTAATATTTGCTGGAGATAAATTAACTGGGGAGCGTTTTGTTACGTTCTGTTTGGAAGAGAACCATTCATTTTGTGGATGTGACGGGTAGAAGTTGATGTTATGAGGATTAAGGATCTTTTGCTGTGATTAGTAAATGAGGTGGTTCACATAAAATATGTTTATTAGTAGAGTACTACAGCGAAAAATGCTAAGTTGTCGCTGTAATACGTTGAAATCTTCGATCGAGAATTCACTATACTCCATCCGAGTAGGTAGTTAACTAAAGGTAAACAAAAAAACCACGTGACAGGGTTACCCGACTAAACGTTATACCAGTCACTTCAGTTGCCATGCTACGTCACAGTTGTACTCTTCAATTTAGCAACGTTATTAACGAATAATAACGTTGCTAAATTGAAGAGTACAACTGTAACGTATCATGACAACTGTCATCTAATTTATTCTTGATCGAAGTCTAAAATCTGAGAAAACGCGTTGTTGCATTGTCGCCTCACGCCTGCGATTATAATAATTGAATGATCTCTAAATTGATAAGGATTTATCCACTGTATTACCTACTAATACATTTTATTTCATCCTAATTACTATTCTGCGAAAGTGAGTTTTTTTGGTAACGCTTTCACTAGACACTAAATGGCTAAACCGATTTTGATGAATTTGAGTACTTTTTGCGAAATAAAACTTGGATACGAGCTAAGCCACGGATAAAACTAGTACTACATATATCTTCTTTAATCTCCTTCTAGTTAGTTGATTGTTATAAAATCTCACGGCAGATTGCATTGCAAAGTTATGAATTAGTCTGAAATATTGTCAGCACTGTCACAGGCGATGTGTTCATACATAATTCATAGTGATTCTTATGAACGTGACAAAACGATCACGACGACGTTGTGACAATAGATTGACTGATCTCCTAGTAAAACAAGCTTAGGTAATGAGGGTTTTCTGAAACGTGCACCAGGTGGCATCTCTGAGCTCTAGAGCGTCAGGTCTAGGCACCTATCAATATGCACATGTTTTCTGTCATTAAATTAATTGGCATCATTGGTGACTATAAATTTAATGTCTTTGTTGCTGACAGTTTCTTGGGGACATTTTAACAGCTGACAACGTTGAGGACGATTTTTTTTTGTGCTATATTTTAGTTTGTTTTTAGTTTAGTTCATTATGACAATTAACCGTAATATTAAATTGACGTCAACGGCATGTTTACGTCGTAATAAGGTACGTTTTAAAAGTAGAGGACCTTTCCCGTAAATATTTTCCTGAAAGTCTTGATTAAGCTAGCTATTAATTCGAATTTGAACATGAGGATAATGGGTCATGTTCGTGAACGACCGCCGTCAGTCGAGACTTTTTTCTTTCTAGCTTTAAAAAAACGTTGCCCCCACACTTTTTAATTTCTCCTGTATCGTGGTTGCCTTCGACTGGAAGTGAGCCCAAAAGACTGGCGGCATTGCCACGTTGTATGGTAATGCTTGTCCTTTGTCCAAGGTAAAAGCCAGCCCTTGATCACGCGAAGTGATAAGCGTTTTGACAGATCTTTAAACAAGTTATGAGAACTCAACCTGAGAGTTTAAACCACAATCGGCGCGAAAATATAACTACCAACTAGGTTATTATATTTCCGCCGCTTGAGGTTACTTGCATGCAAGTTGCTTGCAGGTGGAAAGGCGGTCTAACTTGGAGGTCTACTCTCTAAGCCCGAAGTCCGTAGTATCAGCTTTAGTATCGGGCGTTTTCTACTCCGTATCACCTACGGACTTACGATTAGTCCCGAACCCGAACTAAGAACAACTGTCAAATCGTGTTATCATTCATTCTTAGTTCGGGTTCGGGACTAATCGTAAGTCCGTAGGTGATACGCAGTAGAAAACGCCCGACACTAAGGCCGAAACTACGGACTTCGGGCTTAGAGAGTAGACCCCCAGATTAAATTGATTTTATGATCGCTAGATGGCGTTAACCACTTCCTCATTACCCCTAACAGATTTCGTTGTACAAAGTTGACTTAAACACCAGAATTTAAACAGAAAATCGTCGAGATTTTCCATTAAACTGCCAATTACTATGGCAATTTATAGTTATTCTCATGTGAACACTGTTATAACGTATAAGTTACTAAGAAGGCGAAGAATTATCATTTGTGTTGGTCGCATGCAAAGCATAAAGGCACTTCTCCATAACAGCTCCTAAACATAGCTTCGCTTTGTATGGAAGTAATAATAATATCGTTTATTTATAAAATAGGGTACATTGACAATGAATACGTTTACAAACATATAATCTCACATACACAAACAGCCAGACCCGGAACAACTATCTGTAGGCCTTATAAATATTTTTTACGTGCGGGAATCGAACCCGCGACACGCAGCGCAGCAGTCAATCGCTCAAACACTACGCCAACCGTGTCGTCAATTTGTGTTAAATATTTAAAAAAGCACAGTTTCTTATTTGTTTGAACTAGGTGAATCTGTGCTTCAGGCTAGTAAATGGTTAGAAACTCAAAATGGTTTTGTTGCCTATATTAAAAACGTAAATTAAATCAAAAGACACACATGTTTCATTAAAAAACGAAACGTTGTCGCTCACAATGGGCCTCATCAGAAGGCTTAAAGTCACCCAAAGGGCAATGGAGAGGGCAATGCTCGGAGTTTCTTTGCGTGATCGAATCAGGAATGATGATATCCGCAAGAGAACCAAGGTTACAGACATAGCCCGAAGGATCGCCAAACTAAAGTGGCAGTGGGCAGGGCACATTGCTCGCAGAACAGATGGTCGATGGGGCCGAAAAGTTCTGGAGTGGCGACCGCGTACCGGAAGTCGCAGCGAGCGTTGGAAGGCTAGATGGACCGATGACCTGGAGAGGGTCGTGGGTAGCCGATGGATGCGGGACGCACGGAACCGATTGTTGTGGTGTCTGGTGACACTTTGGGGAGGCCTATGTCCAGCAGTGGACGTCTTTCGGCTGATATGATGATGATGATGTTTCATACCTTTTTGCCTCGGTAAGCACGTAAAGTGGTCAGTCCTGCGCCTGATCTCCCTCCGGTGTTATATGTCGAGTTGACGTTCCCTCACTGTACTGTGCACTCTCATGTGCACTACATTAACTGCCGCATCGACTAGTCTCCGCTGAAATTGGCTACCATGGCCAAAATTCGGTCTGTAACGCAATTAATGTTTGTAAGAAAATCTAAGAGGAATCCACTGCTTGCCAAGACCACGCTATACGTGGATGAGCCGCTAACAAACAAAAGAATCGCGAAGCTAAGGTGGCGTACCTCTCCGCGCATATCGTACATGGCAGTGGACGGTCGACTCAATAAAACGCGTCGGAGCAAATGGCTCTACTTAGCTAATATACATGCGTTTACACTTGTCTTTGTCCGTGTTTAGTACAATGTGTCAAGTGGGTTTTAAGAGAATTTCTTGCAATTATTTTGTAATTTTCTTTAGTGAATGCGTTGTGCTCACGAATTTCGGTTGTTTTGTTTTTAAGGAACAAAAGATTTCAACGAGCAGTCTTTTCTTTAATGTGTGTTTTGTTAATTTTACATGTAATAAATCAGAGTGCTGATTCTACTAATTTTTAAGCAACATTCGCATTCGTATGTCAGTTGCAATCTGTGAAAAAAAGCCTCCAATTTCATACATTGTTAACAGATTGCGACTAAACTGCGAATTTGCCAACGTAGCTTAAAAATTAGTGAAAAAGGATCTGAAGGAATTGCATCCATTGACAACGTTGCGTGAGGTTGCGTTGACAATCTTTCGATGCATAATGACTCCCTCCCCTCCCCATTTTCATACTACTTTTACAATTTTTTGAAGTGAAAACTTCTTTAGCGGCGTTGTGCACTTTTTGGGATAGGTAAAAAATGTTAAACTCGCGTCAGGACACGTGACCGTCAGGACACGTGACCTGATCGAAAATTCGTAAGACGGATAATGTAATATGTAATATAAATTGTCATGTTTGTGTACGACAGCGCAATAAATGAATATTGTATTTAATCACATAAATGATAACACTTTTTTACTGATAAATAAAGCAGTTCGTGCGAAATTATTCCCTAAGCATTCTAAAATATTAAAAATTCACAACGTTAATATTGAAGTACAAAACAACCGGCAACCCGTTGTTTTTTTTTTAATTAGCATGGGAGGCTAAAAAATAAACTAGGCATATGTACCTACCAATTGCCTATCCGAACAGCTGTCATTATTTAGAGACGAGCTTTTCCACTTTTGTGATATATAAATAACAGTATTTAGCTCGTACCGCGGTAAAATGATGAAGTCAACGTGTTGTTAGCGAGCCTACCCCAGCGCCGGATGTACTTAGTTATCATTAGTCCACAATGACTTAGTGCAAACATAAAAGTACCTACTGCCTATAGCAATGTTTAAATCTAATTTGTGGGATTTTTATGACTATAAGGACTATTTGTAATCGTCCAATGTTATAAATCAGCTAGGTTAGTATATTCATAGGACAAAATGACTTTAACTACCCCGTTGGTCTCGCGACTGCCTGTCCTGGGTTCGTTTCCCAGGTCGGGCAATAAGTGTAAGTGGATTTTTTAATAGAAATTTGACAGTAGGAATCCGAAGTTGGGGAGTTGGTGGCATGAAGTCCCTGTGCTTTAGAAAGTTGTCCTGCGCCTGATCTCTTCCCGGTCGTCACGGATTGCCGTCCTATCGGACAATGAGAGTTACTCAAGTGACTGACTTGAGTAACTCTATAATGATGTCAAAATTCTACCCGTGTACCACGTTTCATCCGGACACGGATTGACAGACAAAGTTATCCAGAAGAACTATATAAGGTGTTAAAAAGTCATTTGCAATAATTTCGTGTGCATGCTCCGTATCATAAAAGCAACGTATTCCAAAATATAATTTTTTGAGCGATGTAATTTTTCACCCTTAAAAATAATTTAGCAGATGTTTTTTTATGTGCACTGTACTACGGGGCTGCGCCTATATGGGGTACAGTGCGCATAATGAATAAAAATATGCGTAGTGAAAATATTACATATCTTTGAAACAGATTGTTTTTTTCGTGATAAATTTTTATTTATTATTTTCCAAACAACTTAAATTTCTTGCAGATGATTTTTTGACACCTTATATATGTATTAGGCTGGTTCAAAATTCGAGTTTCCACAAAGGCCAAAATTATTCGTTTCCATTCAACACCGCCTGACCTCATAACCACAGAGTAAATTATCTACAACAAGTAGGTACTGAAGAAACAGCAAACTACCATAATTTGCGCCTTTCCCATACTTTAGACACAATAAACTAACTTTCCTTTGAAATCACGATTTTTCTCACCAAATAACATGTTTGTTGTGATTGCTTCGACATTTTATAATATTTTTGCTGCCTTCAAGGTTTCACTTGATTTTGGTAGAAAGATGGTTTACTATCTTAGACTCTACGATTGAGTATTTTCCTCATTTTAGACTGAACACAAATTCAAATTGAAATTCCAACCAAATATCTGGCAAAAAAAACGACCGAATGCCGAATGGGTGGTAGGCCTTTGGGAGTGTTCGTGGTTGTCTGTGCTTGTTATCCTTTCTGTATTCTTCTATGTACTACACGACTCATATACAAACAGATAGGTACCTATCTGTTTGTATATGAGTCGTGTTACTGGAAACAAACTATATATTATTATTTTATTAAACGCCAAATGGCATGTGAGACCCACATAGACTGTTAAATAAATAAAGAGAACATTACATTTTAATTTGCATATCAAGCCTCCTTGGAAAAGTTTACGTAAATTCCTCAATAACTTCGTTAGCTTGTAGAATAACAGCGGACCCTCTGGATCCGCCTTGTGCCACCCGCTGCAGTGAACTGCTTATGTGCCATGCTTCCCTGGTCGAGTTTAGTAAGCTAAATCGCCGAACCGAGTTTGATGAATTAGTAGGTTTTTTTAGCGATGGGAAATCATCAAATGACTATCGCGGGCGGAGCGGAAAGGAGTGTCAGACTCTTACTGACTAAAACCCATTCATGTTCCTCCAAATGCCCTTTGCGTTCCAGGGCCGCGGTGACTCTTTCGAAAAAATTCCGCAACTCTGGCAGGCTCTGGCCCTAGCGGGCCCCAGCTACTAAGAGATGGGACCCTGGAGATGATTATAGGCTTCTTTTGTTAGACATTAGCTGCGCAAAAGTAATGACATCGCAAATCATCCAGATAGAAAAATAATCTCATATGATAAAAGTTAAAATTGAAAAAAAAGAAATTACTAGATTATTAACTCCCAACTCAATATTGAGGTGTTTGAAAGAGAACAAGATGTTTTGGATTATTATCGTCACCTGTCTTTCAAGTATTACCACGGAATTATTACCAACTTTAAATCTGGAGGATTAGAGTTGGTTTTACAATGAAGGTTTTTCTTAATTCATTGGTATTCCATCAAAGTTTTTATAGTCACGTTTTGATTACAGCGCGTCGACTCTGACTGGCATAGTTTATTTTGTATTCTCTATGCATCGAACGAACTAAACATACAAATTCAAATCCACAGCCCACCAACAAAAGAACATTCCAATTTGAATTTTAACACCCAGCAATACGATTCATAGAGATTTTCTACAGCTGCAAACAAATGTGCAAATTCGAATCCTGTTCGACACTATTAATAATGCTTTCTGCAAAATAAATTTCGAATGACTTAGGACTCAATGTCTGGGGAGTAAGGTTCGTTTATGAGTTTCTCTGATGCATATTTAAGTTGGTTTCTAGTCAATGCTATTGTGTCGCTCAACTTTGAACCGTAAATGGAAGGCAGACACATACATTAGACCTGTGTCACTGCCCGTTATAAAGGAAACCCAAATTCGCTCATAACCCTAATTTACAAAAGTATACTCTATCACCTGGGTCGATGAATTCATTTTAGGTTGCTATAGTTTTTGGACCATTAATCTACTCGTCTTATAAAGGATAGATTAATTTTCCTGATGATGGTGGTCAGGTCATTATTGTTAGCAGACGTACTTTATCTAATGCTGCGCCCCTGGTTTTTGCCAACATAATAAGGCCCAGACAGGCACAACGCTACAATAAATGCGACAAAGCATTTTCATTAAAAATATGAAAAAAATCTAATAGGTTCTACGGAAAAGCGTTGCAGCTTCATTGTCGGATTGTCGCGCCTGTCTAAGGGTCCCTTAACATCGCAATAACGCAACGGAACTAATCTTACAGGATACCAACAAACACAAAGTTATCAAAACAACTCAGCAAAACAATAAAACCGATGCTAAACTCTCCGACAAATGACCAGGAAATCATAAGCCGCAAAGAGACAATTAATATTTATCGCCAGTAGCCCGCCTATACAAGTATTCCGAACGTGTTGCTGGACGCTTTGCGAATGACAATGTAATTAGTTGCACCTGTCGCCTACTGCATACTGGATGCACATGGATGCCTTAGACCCTGGTCCATCACGAGCTTGACTTCATTAAGCTTAGTGTTAATATGTAATTCATGTTAGCATAAGTACATGTTCCTTGAAAGGTATTGTTGTATTGTCACAAGGTTTCAAAGGACTAAGCATCTTCTAGCCTTGTATTTAGATATCTCAAGGTAGACAGTTTTCCTCAATACGATAGAAGAACTCTTCGTATATTTTTAAACAGAAATCAACCACTCTTAAGGACGCGTTTACAGATGGGTTAGTCAAATCATTACTTTTTTACACAAAAGTATGTTTATTAAATAAAATGCTTTGCATTCTTAAAATGTTTTTCCCATGAATAGTTGATAGATGTGCATGGTACGATTCTGAACTATAAATATAATTTTAGATAGGTACATTTTCTCAATCAATGTACCGAAGTAAACAAAATCACTTCGGCACATTTACTATGCACATCTATCAACAATTCATGGGAAAAACATTTTAAGAATGCAAAGCATTTTACTTAATAAACATACTTTTCTGTAAAAAAGTAATGATTTGACTACCCCCCCCCCATCTGTAAACGCGTCCTTAAGTAAACGTTTGACCTCTTTACTTAACATTAGATAAGAGACAATGGAGTATTTCCTTTCTTTTCTGCAGTCCTGGTATCTTGCATTGACATGAGTCTCACAGAGACGTTGGTACTTCGGATAAAGAAAAATTAAAACAAAATAGTGAAAAATATGTGTTTTTAAATGCTATGTCTAAAATTATTATAAAAATCAAATTAAAAATAACACCCATAATAAAGTTACCTACAGAGAGTAGCTATAAAATAAATAATAAAAACTAACTACTAATAATACCAAATATAAAATAAAATTTAAGCATTCGGAACTGCTTTTTATGACAAAGTACAAGAAGAATGACAAATAGACCGCACGTGAATTGTAACATTTTTGCCTTAACCTGGCCTATTGTAGTACGAAGCTTCTATAGAATGCGAGGCCAGTTTATTCTGGTTTTGTTACAACTTACGTATGACCTACTGTACTAACTGTACCATGGAAACAAAAATTTTTAGGAGCAAACTATTCTCGAGCCAACCACTCTATCCTCTTTTCCCCAACTCATGATGACGTCATACTTTCGTCTGAACATCCTTAGGGTCCGGTACTATACTGAACTTCCTATGATATTTCGATTTCGGATCATTTGAAGGAGGCTCTCTAGTAAATTCGTAAACTGAAATCTCTCTGTTCAACTGGTACTTACTGGCAGTAGACATCCAAGTTAACAAAGCATTCATCCCGTATTCATCGAGGTCTAATATTCCGTGGGCGGAGACAATAGTTCCGTCAGTTTTCATGACCAGGAGACGAGGAACAGAGGTGATATCGTACCTGTATTGGAGAATGTGTATCAGAGGATCGCCGTGCCTTAAAGTGAACCATTCAGCTTGCTTGTCGTAGCTTTTAAACATATCTTCTTTAGTGTCATCCATAGGAACGTTGATCACTTCAAAAGGTAAGGGTAGTTTGATTTGCCTGGAGTGATTATATATCTCGCAGAATTTCTGCATGATATTAAATCTGTCTTTTTGTTTCATAGAAAAATAGAGCACTATAACTTCAACTCTCTCTATGAGCCTGCAATTGTTAATCTTCTGCAACTTGTGGTTGAATATCCTGGCATCCTTTAGCCAGTCGCAAACTGGCACAAGGTTTATCGGACTCCCATTTTCTTTACTCATATTTTATTAAGTAGGTATGTACTAAAAAAATAAAATGAAAATCAAAAAAATAAGTCGGTAACAAAACCACAAAATCTGATTTTGCTGATTACGAAGTTGCTTTCTTGAGCTGTCATTTCCAAATGTCATTCATTTTTTTTTATAGGATTTACGTCTTGATTAAGACCTGTTTACCAATTTGATCATATACAATTAAAAAAAAATGTAATTTGGCAACTGACAACCAAACAACTGTTAGGCCTTGACACGAAGCACAAAACTAAATTATTACTACATTTGAATCTTAAAACATTGTTAGGAAAACGACATAAAAATGGCCAATAAACCTGAGCCAGTTGACCGAGACGTGCCACCTTACGACTGGTTGCCAGAAGCCAGGATATACAATCATAAATACGAGAGGATTCCCAATACCTGGTTCATGGACAGAGGAGTGGATGCCATAATCCTATATTTTTCTATGCGAAACGCCGACAGAGGTAACATCATGTACGAATTTTATGAGATCTACGAGAACGCCAGGTACATAAACCTACCCATAGAAGTGATCAACATACCCATGGATGAAACCAAAGAGGACATGTGGCACAGTTTCGAAGACCAAGCCAACTGGTTCACTCTCAGGCACAACAACCCTTTGATACCCGCTCTGAAATATAGGTATGGTATCACCTCTGTTCCTCATCTCCTGGTAATCAGAACTGACGGAACGATCGTTTCTACACATGGGATCTTAGACCTTGACATGTATGGGATGAATGCGTTGGTAGCTTGGATGTCTACAGCAGCAGGATCCGTCACACCTAAGCGAGTAAGCAGAGATCTGACAATGTATGGTCCAAACTGGAAGTATCTGACTTCAGGAATTGGAAAGACGGCGAAACCTAGTTATCAGAGGAAGTACAGTGAAGTAGGTACAGCACGAATGTCTGTGTCAGATGCTGATGATGCTAAGATATTGCCGGATATAAAGAGTCAGGTTGAAGCTGAGGAACAAGAAGTAACGACATAGCTAAATAATGTTGTTACTTCTTGTGTATTTCTGTTTCCCTGGTACCTTGGTAGGTGCTGGTGAATAGATAACTTTAGGGGATCGGTCGTATAACGTTTAGTAGCTTCTCTTCCTAGATTTATTATTTAATAATTTCGTAATAATGTGTTTTATTATGTTGGATATAAGACTATTAGATTTTATTTTCATTAATAGAGTGTTTATCGTTTAACGTGATGTAGCTGTCTCTAACAATAAACTTTCTTTTTTTTATTTACTTTTTAATTAAAAATTATTTAAACAACTGTTCACGATTGGGGACATTTTATGTCAGGCGTGCATAGTAGACCCCAAGCACCTTGAGAAACCCAAATTGAATCTATGAAAAAATATTTCGAATCAAAAACAGTTTAGTCCATAAGATTACCTAATACAATTTATGTACTTACGGCTCGTAACGATCAGTATGCTTGATTGAAGCAATTTAGTACTTTAAAAAATGTGGTCAAGTTGTGCCTTAACCATTTATGTGTTCCATCCTTGTCAAGGGGAGTGCTAACCGTCTCTCCTTTCAATAGACACGGTAGTGGTTTACGAATTATAAGGTTGGTACAGACTCGCTTGTAAACTTTTTCTGCGAGATGTAGGACTCATGATTGTATTTAAGAAACTGTAAGATATTTGACAGCAAAAATAACTTTAAATAATAATATTGTGTGAAAGTTATAGAATTGATTAGGATATTGGGAAACAATTTGCTAATAACTGAGATTTGTGCCAAAAACAACAATCTAGAACGAACACGGTCCGTCAGCGCCATCTATTAGTGTAGAATTAAACAAAATCTGTTTTTCCGTTGAGTTGTATTTTGAGATCCCGGAACCATAATATTTAAATACGAGCTTTCTCCCGCGGCTTCGCTCGCGAGGCCTGTCTCAGGGGAACCTATCGCTAAGTGCCGTAAAGCTATTTTTAACACGGAAATAACAGGATTGTGTCCATGATAAAAGGGAATAACAGGATTTTGTACGTGATGAAAGGGAATAACAGGATTGTGTCCGTGATAAAAGGGAATAACAAGATTGTGTCCGTGATAAAAAGGAATAACAGGATTGTGTCCATGATAAAAGGGAATAACAGGATTGTGTCGGGAGTCTCAGGGCGATTCCCGGCCAAAGTAGGCTCGGGCCTGGGGACGACGCGACGAGCGTTGGGTGGCGCGCCGTCCGATCAAAGTCAGGCCTGGGTCGTTGTGTTCCACAAAGAGAGTCAGCATAGTAGACGGGACCCATTAGGGCCAGAACCTGCCAGGGTTTTGTCCTTCCGCTCTGAGTGGAGCGGGAGGGAGCTCCCACTCCACCCAGATCGGAAGGAGTTATTTGATGATTTCCAATTCATAAAAAAAGGTACTATCTATATCTATACTAATATAACAAAGCTGAAGAGTTTGTCTGTTTTTTTCATTTCAACACGGAACTACCAGTCGGATTTGGAAAATTATTTTTGTATTTGATAGCCGCCGAGCCGAGAGGCTATAGGGTAATGGGAGAAAAACGGGATTGCGCGTACGAAATTGTGGGCAGAAGCTAGTACCTAAATTATAATACACCGGCGAGGCCGGCCTAGGAAAAGGTGCCGAGACGACCATAGTCACCTGCTGCAGGGGCTAGTTCGAGGTGGCCCAGGAAAATAATACCTGCAGATATATGAGAGGCCTCTGCCCAGCAGTAAAGGCTGAAAAAAAAATCTTAAATAATGCAACCTTATAATCACGTATTTTTTTGGTCGGTCAGATTATTCAAAAAAGGTAAAAAATGCTGAATTTCAACGGTGAACTGCCTAGATATTCCATGACATTAAAAGGGCCTCTTTTGGGGAAAGGGGACGAAAAAAAAACGTGATTGTAATGTTAACAAAGGGCCTAGCACGAATTTTTTTGACGTAAGTAAGTATAATAATAGCAGGTTGGTTAAATACCTGGAGCAAAATAATGTTCTTTCTTCCTCTCAATATGGTTTCCGTTCCGGAATCTCCACAAGCAATGCTGTACTAGACCTAACAACTAACATCTTTTCCAACCTCGATAAAAAGCAGAAGGTAATTGGTATTTTCTTGGACCTGGCAAAAGCCTTCGATACGATTTCTGTCCCCAAACTTATTGCTAAACTTGAAAGGATCGGTATAAGAGGCATTCAACTTGCTCTTTTTGAAAGTTACCTCACGGGTAGGCGACAATGTGTTAGGATCGGTGACTGGACTAGCGACGAGCTTCCTATAACATACGGAGTCCCCCAAGGCAGTATCATCGGTCCAACACTTTTTCTCATTTATATTAATGAGCTCTGTCGTCTAACGCTTCCGAATACATCCATTTTCACCTATGCCGATGATACTGCCATATTGTTCCACGGAGACTCCTGGGAGTTGGTGTTCCGACATGCACAATTCGGACTCAACCAAGTCACCAATTGGTTGACTCAAAACCTCCTTACTTTAAATGTTGACAAAACCACTTATCTTACCTTCTCCTTTAATGCCGCTGGGAAACCTCCTTCCTCCCCCTACTCCTTGACAGCCCACTCCTGTAGCTCTCCTCACCTTTCGACCTGTAATTGCCCCAACCTCTCTCGTAACAACTTGGTTAATATCTTGGAGTACAAATTGACGATTGCTTGTCCTTCTCTACTCACATACTCACAATCACTTCACGAATGCGCAGGTTGACATACATTTTTAAATCCCTTCGTCACGTTGCGGACACTAAGGTGCTAAGGCTAGTGTATCTCGCCCTCTGCCAATCACTTATTCAATATTGCATTGTTACCTGGGGCGGATCAGCAAAAACTCATATGTTGAAATTAGAACGAGCCCAAAGAGCACTCCTTAAGGTTGGTTGGCGGTTACCTTACCGCTTTCCTACCACCGATCTCTATGAAACATGCAAGGTTCTCTCAGTTCGAAAACTGTTTATCCTGAACCTTGTTTTAACAACACACTCTCTAACTCCATATGATCCATGTAAATTCGCCTCCCAACGACGTAAACATACTGTCTGTCCTTTCACGCGCACAAATTGTCGATCGGTCCAACGTAGTTTCCTGTTCCTCAGTGGACATGTCTATAATATGGCGAACAAAACTTTAATTATTTACCCTATGTGCAGATCAAAATGTAAAAGAACTGTTACGTGTTGGTTACTTGAATTAGATTATGCAGAGACTGAAAATATTCTAAGTGTTTTGAAATAATTGCCTTTTGCGTTTGACCTTGTGGAACCTTGTCAAAGACACACTTCGCATATAACCATTTTTTGTACCTACCTGTATTTATTTTTTTTCCCTCTCAATACGTAGAGTTTTCACAATATTGTGTTCGTATGTGCAATTTTATATTTTAATTTTAAGGGTGTGAGCCTGGAGTTCTGTCATACAGGTCCCGTGCCCAGTATAGACTCCAGCTCTCACAAGGGTTTGAATTTATATGTAACTTGAATGCTATGTTCTAAATTTACCTTTTTGAGAGAAATAAATATATTATTATTCTCTTTATTCATTGATATACATATAAAATACATTTTTAAATATTAAAATACAAAGTTATAAAAATATTTTAAAATATAAAAAATAATAGCCCACCGGTATCGGGAACAGGGTCCAAGCTACCGGCGGTCAGGGCTCCAGCGAGAGGAACCTCCTAACAATCCGAGCCGTGTCCAGAAGTACTGCTTTCTGAATCAAGCCCTTGATCCAGCTGCCTAACGAGAGCCTCCTGAGGTGTTGGTCGAGGCTCATGGCTATTAAGCCGTTGGCTGACACGACTATCGGTACAATGATTGCCGAATTCACATCCCACATGTCGACAGCCTCGCGAGCCAAGTCAAGATATTTTATATTATTATTATTATATATTATTATTAACGTAAAATTTTACTATTGGCGATGCAAAGATTCTAACTAGCGCCGCTAGTGTCGAAATTGTAAAGCTGTCTAAGAACTACACTTTTAGCAGTTTTCGCACAGCATTGCCAACGTGTGGGGAATTCCCCAAACTGCAGAGAATCTCAAGTTAGGGAATTTTACTAAAATTTTCGGGGAATTCAATAAATTGGTGTTGGCAACACTGCAACTGTCGTTCTTAGGCAACTTCACAATTTTGCCCCTAAAGGCGCGCACATAATCTTTGCATCGCCAATAGTTTTAATAATATTCGTTTCGCTCGTAATTTTATTTAAATTGAATACCCATTATAAGTATTCACATTTTTGTATATAATACAAATTGTATGTGTCGCATAAAATTAAACCAAACATACTATGGGGTTGTAGTTTTTTATATTCAAAATTCTGTTAACGATACTGTAGCGTTACTATACATCGAAACATTCGTGCTAAGCCTTCAGATGATGTAAGAATACAGAATGCTTTTTCTCCTCGAGTCTTTATACCTGTAAACCAGTTCTATTACCGACGTGCATGAAATAACAGAAGCTAAATTTGAAGGGTACTTTTCCACTTTTCTTCGGGTCCGTTCGACTTTTTCAACCTGTCCTGGCAGGTCTACTTATGCTCGAAGAAGTGACACAGATTAAAAAAAAGCGGCTCTATAGCATAGCTGTCAAAACAAGTGACATCTAAGCGCGACCAAAGATTAGCATAAATTAGTGTGTTACTTTTTAAGGTTATGACAAACCTGTTCTGCCTATCGACACATGAAGTTACTTCATCGAAAGTCATTAATATTATTTATTGTTAATGCACGTCAATATCGAGATATTAGATAAGCTGTATCGACTTGGGGAACGTGTATGGAATTATGGATAGAATAATTTGAAAAACCTTTTGTGTAAGAAATGTATGGGCTGGAAATTCTATCTGGCAGACATACTTAATACAATTCAAGAGTCTATGAGGACAGTTCGGCCCTACTATTACGTGCCAGTGCCCGTCCGTTGTGAGAGAGAGACAAAAGCTACACAGGATGAATAACACTATCCCATTTTCGCATTGGTTTCATGAGGGAGGGGAGAAATGACACGACATAGTTCAGCAGCAGCAGTTCTAATAGGGGAAGAACAAGTTAAATCACATAGATACAAATACAACCTACATTGGAGAAATGCCTACATTTTGGAAAAAAAAAAAAAGATTCTCTGTCCTGCTGTAAATATTTGAGAAAATAATGTCAGTTACTTGAGAAAAG
Source organism: Melanchra persicariae (assembly GCA_947386135.1). Taxonomy (NCBI): domain Eukaryota; kingdom Metazoa; phylum Arthropoda; class Insecta; order Lepidoptera; family Noctuidae; genus Melanchra; species Melanchra persicariae. The sequence goes on along the minus strand of OX376645.1, from coordinate 13,721,049 downwards.
AGCCCAGCTATTTTGCTTGCCTTTTTCAAAGGCCGCGTCTCTATCTCCAAGGAACTCGTATGCAAGTAAAGGTACTTGCGGGCTACCTAGGGGTAACATAAAGCTATTACAAGAACATATGCTACAACCGTTTAAAAGAGTATTTCGACAAGAAGTCTAAAGAAAAAGGCATATGGTATAAGACTTTGCAAAGTGAGCCTCCTCGAATCCCATGGTTCGCTGGAAGTCATATAAAGAGGTCGTATTTTGTTATGGCACATAGATTGCGTTCTGGTCATTTTCCATCCAGGAAATTTGGATACCTAATGAAAAAAGTCGATTCCCCTAATTGCCAAGTGTGTAATAAAGTGGAAGACGTCCAACATTTGCTGGTGGAATGTGAAAAGAACAGGAGAGAGAGGGAGATAGTGATGCGGGAGTTAAAAGTTAATATGTATGATGTTGGAGCTCTCATTAGAATATTATCTTCACCTAATTCTGGAGAAGCGAAGCTGACATATGAAATGGTTGCCGCATCACTAGCTCCCTCGCTTACGCAATAATATATTTACTAAATAAAAAATGTAAAATTAGTTAGATTAGGGTATGATGAGGCTGACGTACCTTTGTAAGGTAAAAGCCTCTAAATAAATAAAGATTTAAAAAAAAACTGCAGTTTGCTTCCAGGTGTAAACGTGGCCTAATGCGTTTTCAAAAAATAAGAGCTAGTTTTCTCGTTAGTCCGGTTAAGCAGTTGATATCCCAAGTGTGTTAACTTGCTAGTGGTCATACCTAAAAAAAAAATAAAAAAAAAGCTACTTTTCTTAACACAAATCAGTGCTGCACTGCACTGATCACTGATTTACCGGATTTACCCGACTGCCTCAGAAAAAAAGAATTCTAGAATAGTAGGTACTACCTACTAAAACTAGGATAATCAAAGTTTAGATCAAAGTCAAAGTCAAAGCATTTATTTCAATTAGACCATTTACAGGCACTTTTGAATTGTCAAGGTCGGTCGGTCAAAAAGAAGAAGCTATTTGCACGTTCCAAAGCGTAGATCTCTACGGAGAAGAACGTGCAAGAAACTCCACGGACACTCTTTTAAAAATAATATTTTGTTACAAAATTATGGTTGCATCATTCATATTGAAATTCTACATATATGTGTGAACGATGTAGATTATAGGTAAAAAGACGTGCAGGATAAAAGAGTCCGGAGCAAAAAAGAAACAGATCAAAGGTAGATCGAATTTCAAACTGCATAACAGAACCCGCGTGCAGGCAATAGACAAACGTTAACTTTTAACACACAATGGCCGCGCTCGCTCCTAACATTCAACCAGCATAGATTAAGTAATAAACCTGTATTTAAATCTAGATAGACGTAAAATTGCACCATTGTGTTTGATGAAGCCTAGTTTTTATTTAGGTTGGTATTATTAGTTACTTGTAATACAAGTGCAGTCTTGTGTCATCGTTCATGAATACACAGTTGAGTATCAGGTGATGTATTATTCGATGGAGCTGTTAGGACAACAGGTAATAATTAACGTTTAAATAAACTTTCATTAGCATTTCAATAATGAGGTACTTACATCATTAAGTAAGCTTCCCTGTATTGTAACTTTGCTATGTCCAAGTGAGAATATTATAATGCCTTTTACTGAAGACAGTAGCGCCATCTAGTGTCGAGTAGCAAAACTTAAGTTTTTAACATACCTACTTAAATAAAAAATGAAATGCTAGGACTAACTTGAATAAAGTTTTTAGGGAAAAACAAATTGGATTAATCCCCGAAAATTTGTTTAAAATAGGGTTCAACTGGAAGTGATTTTTTCCTATTGAATTAGGTATTGTAAGAACTCAGTGATCAAAACAACGTCATCGTCAGCTTGTCTATACTAATATTAAAATAGAATTATTTGCATGCATGTATGTGTAGGGTAGGTGTAGGGTAGCCAGTTGACGGGAGCGAAGCCGCGGGAGACAGCTAGTGTTTAAATAAACTGAATATAGTGAAGCGTATATCGAAGTCAGTTCATCAAGTGAACAGAATTCCCAACGCATACCAGACTAGCAAACAAACAATCAAATCTAACCACCACAAGCACGTTAACACTGGCGGACATACAAACCAAACCAGTGTCAAGTCCCGCCATATTGGATGGGGAATGTGCAAAAGCATAAACAATAAACGCTTGCCGTGACAGAGAATACATTAAAATAAATGGAGAGGAATAAAACACGCAGACAATACACTAGTTGCTTTACAAGGAACGATATTGCCAGACTCAAATAATAGGTATCCATAGGAATGTTCTTTCTTAGTTTTCTTTTTTTTGCTTTTTTATTGAGTGTGCTTTTCTGTGTGGCATGTTTTATATTTTATAAAAAAAAAATACTTTAGGTGACCGAGAAATTCGTATTGGTACGGGAATCTTTATTGATGACACTTTTACTATATGGACCCGACCCCTTAATTAAGGATAGCCCTTGTTGCCCTCAATGTCTGATACATGCTCGAAATGACCTAATTACCGCTCAAGCACCGGCAACACACCGGTCTGCGCCGAATTAATCGCGAATTTAGTTTTTATTTACCAATTACATAAGATTTCTTTTTTATTTGGGAATTTTCACATGTCGGGGTTGGAGTCGTCTTGAAGTGCATGTTATGTCATCATATTAAGAGCATGGTATTCATGCTCTTAAAAAAATATGCATTTTTAACTTACCAGGCTCTCACATCTTTCCAGGAGCTCTTCGTGCCTATCAATACTAAAGGGGAACTGTACGAGGTATGCCCGGAGGAGCTGTCGCCGGCGGAGTGGGAGCCCGCGGGGGAGGGACGAGGGGGCGTGGCTCCCGACGTGGCTGCGCGGGCGCACCGCCTACCGCACTTGCTGAGCATATGGCGGCTGCCGTGCAGGGTGCGCCTGTTGGCAGGGACGGTGCCGATCGAGATGGCACATGATGTTGGAGGTGAGCTGAAGTATCTTCAACAAAAAGATTTAGTACTGGTTGCTTTAGTTTAGAAATCGCTGCTACATTATGACCGTCTTACACTGTCGACTCTTAAATTCTGTTTCAAATTTCATTCCAACATGGGCTAGTTTCAATAAACACACATTACAGGAAACTTTCTTTCAATTTCAGATGACCTTCTACTGCGAGCGGCATCAACAGAACCAGTTCTCGTGATGTGCACCCTCCCGGAGTACGGGTCGATGCCCTCGAGCCCGAGCAAGCAGGTGGACCCTCGCTACCACGCCAAGGAAACCCTTCAGCTGCTCCCCCTCAACAGCGCCATCAAAGTGAGGCGCACACAGCTCGGCTTCGAGAACGAGAAGCGCATGTTCCTCTCCGCACGCCTTCAAAAAGCTCTAACCTTCTGTCAACTCAATGTTGACAACTGGATCAGGCAGATTTCCTACGCCAACTCAACCGTAGTCGGAAAAGCGAAAACAGCCGAAGACCTCATCAAAGAAGACCACGAACCAGTCAAGTTTGAAAAAGAAAGAAAGTTCACTTTACAGGGTCTCAAAATTGACACATCTAGGTTATTCGGCAAAAGCGAAAAAGTACTGAAAGATATTCCGGACGAGACTGAAGGATCTATAATATTTTTAAGTAAAAACGAACTCGAGCATATGAATTACGACGTTTACAGCGACGACGAGGGAAAAGATGATAAACCAGACGACAAGATGGAACAGGAACAGTTTTCTTCCGACAAAATGCAAGTATTTAGAGAAGATTCGGGACAGAAAAAGAACAAATGGTTTAAGAATTTGAAACTCTTGAAGAGCACGGAGAAACTCACTGATGAAAAAATAACAGCTATTGAAAACAGTGAGAAGTCAAGAGATGTAAAAGATCCTTTTGATCCTTTAGGTGAGAAGCATAGTTCCATAGAGCGGTACCAAGATATGGCTAAATTAATTGAAGATAGATTCGGCTGCACGAGGAAGAACGATGGTACGGCTGAAAAGAGTCATTCCTATAAAAGTTTAACGACGTCTTCATCTGATATGGGAACAAGTCAGTGCAGTTCCAATCATAAAAAGCCAGTGTTAACTAAATCAGTCTCTGTGCAAACTGGAATGCCAGACAATTCTTACACAGAAGACGACAGTGGTATCAACATGAAACATGGTCGCAAAAACCTTAGTGTTGACCAAATTAACTACTGCGGTTCTATGGATAGTGACGCCAGCTCTGGAAGAAAACTTAAGAGTCTGGACGAAAATATGCTCAAAAAATCATCTGCTACTAAATCATCTACGAATCTAGAGAGAAGACAAAGGATACAACCAGATTTGATACCAGAAAAAGCTATGGTGAAGTCCGAATCTTATAATCAGATACAAAGCTGCGAAGAAATCAACATGTTTGGCGTCGGATCTCTGTATAACGACAGCGATTTCGAAATTAACTACAAACAACACTCTTTCATAACAGAAAAACTATGCTCCGAGTTTCACGTTAAAACTAAGAGAGTACTTAGCAAATCTACATCAAATCTCCTTCATCCTAAAAAGCCTACTGACAAAAAAGAAGGTAGCAACAGTAACAGCATGCCAACGAAAACCGAACGATCGGTGGATAGCGAGAAAATTGTAAACTTCAGAAAGAAAATCGATAAACCCCGAGCCCCGACACCGAAGTCTGAAATCGAAGACGATATCACAGCGATTGACATTTCTGAAGAGGAACCACAAATGCAAGTGAAAATCCGCAGGTCTATTTCTTCTATTCAAAAAAGGAAGCTGCCAGTAATAGAGGATTTACCATACGGTCAAGTAGCTGACGCCGTGCACGTGGAAGAAGAAAAAGTCGAATCAGATGCAAGCTCTGACAACATTTATGCAGAGATTTGTACTCCCAACGGTAACAAAACTAGCGACGAAGAAAATTACGACAACAATATCGATGTGCTCGCAACAGACCCCGTCATCTGCAACGTCAAGAAAGAAGTGATCATCAGAAACGATGAGAGAGCGCGACAGATGATAGAAAATCAAGAAAATCCATTCAGACATATAGAAGTCGTCGTTATTGAAAAGACTACAGATTTCGATTTGGACAATTCCAGTGTTACATCCAGCGATTTCGACGAAATGGGGAGTAAGAACGATGTCTCAATAATAGATTCTTGGGAAAGAGACAAAGATAAATCAGAAAACAAAATCCATGCAATCAGATTAGAAATAACGAGTAACAATGACGAATATCCAAATAACAATGAAAATAATATAGAAAAAACTGAAATCTGTTTAAGTAAAGATAATTCGTTAAGTTTTAGTAACAGCATACATTTGAATGGTACATATCCCAACGAAGCCATCTATGATACTTTAAAATAGTTTAAGTTTTAGATTAGTTACACTGGCGGCCACAAATAGTGTCTTGTAGTCATATTTTTGATGTACCAATAAAAATATATCCTACAGTTTCCGCTTAGAAAAGTGACAGTAGATGTGATGCCGATTTTTTTAGTTTAGCTTCTTTCAGTGTATAAATGCTTTATATTATCAGTACTTAAGTTATAATGCATCTATATTAAGTATGTGATTACAACCAGTGAAGACGTGGCATATGATAGATGTAATAATGAACTTTGGCTTCATATCACCATTTTAACTGTAGTAAACATTGAATCTCTATCCATTTCGTACACATTAAATAGAAAAATATCAGAATAGTGTGCCAGAAACCAAAAACTAGATTGGCCGTCTAATAAAGCCAACGTTTTTAAATATTTTGAAGTAACTTCTGGTGTGCTGCTGGTTGTTTAAGAATTACTATTGCCTATGCAGACCCCAGAGATATTTTTAAATAAATAAGTAGGTTTCTACGTAATCCATATTTAGACAGCCTATCTAGTAAAACTCCTCGGGACTAACATTACCTGCTTGGCCATACCATTTCAATATATAAAAAAAATTGTAAAATTATTTCTGTTTAAGATTTTGGAGTGATAAAAAAATGTAAAAATAGTTCATAATTTATCTTTTAAAAAGTGTATACTTATTTTGACACGAAGTGTATACCACATAATGTAAAAATGCACTATTTAGTTACGCGATTCTTATTATATGGCACCTACCTACTAATTTGTCACTATAATTAATGGTAAAAGGCTAAATATTTATAGCTGTTTCAGCGATATCATTTTTTGATTACAACTGACCAAAAATGTCCTAGATTTTTTGCGGTTGTGTCATCTTTTTGATAAAACCTTTTGATTAAAATTTCAAATCAGTGATATCAGACTGCATTGTAAAAACATCATTGAAAAGTAGGCTCGTAATTTATTACGGAAATCATTTTATCTTTGTTTGGAAATTCCAGTTCGCCGATAAACTGATATTACCTAAAAATAATTGGATCTTATCAGTCGATATCTTATCTTTCTAAATATATGAATAAGGAAAGATAAATCTACACATTTCGATACCTGCGATCATTTTAAATTCGTAACTTGCGTGGCTGCTTGAAATGACATAGGTAGGTATTAACTTTAGTAGTTCCGCTACTCGTCGCTAACACAGGGCGCTAGAATGCACACAGTTGCGTTTAGTCTTGACTTCCGGACTTAAGTCATTTTGTAGTCACAAAATTATATCGCAATTACTAAAATCACGTAAAAATAGACCGTTTTCCACACAATGAATTCATCACAATTGGTGCTATAGGGTGCTCAATTTTAGTCTAGATTGATTTTCGATTCCAGCACTACCATAATGGAAGAAAAAAATTGTAAAAACTATGACCACTATCTAAAAATAAAAAATGGTAAAATAATAAAATGAAATAGTAGAAACGAATGAAATTACGTTAATAGCGGGACTAAGTAGGTTTAAAAACGGTTTTAAACATCAACTGCACATCAATACAATATTCATTGTGCATTACCTAGTTCTGCTACTCACCGCTAGCAACAACAGGGCGCTAGTGTGCAAGAGTTAAAATTCCATGGAAAAAATCTGTGTGGTAGTGGTGAAATCGATCTATTTATGGTATAAATACCATATACGACATGACATAATTGTAAAAAGCGTTTGTATTATATAGTTATAACATTGTATTATAATATCGAAAGTGCTCTCGAAGAAAAATGTAAAATTGAAATGTTTTGCGAAATTATACAAATTATTGAAATAAGATGTTGTTTAATTACAAAATTAATAATACTACCTACTAATATTTTTAAAATCATTGGAAATAAGTAGGTACCGCCCTAACGCATTCATAAGGCGCCAGAGCAGATATAGCGGAGCAAACTGAACAAAACTAACCATATAGGTACCTACCTAAATGGTTCACACTATACTAAGACCAAAACAGCTGGAAGTCCAGGGGAGTTGTCTAGTAGATACCTAACCATAATCCATCATACAAGTACTTACCTACAGGTAGGATCAAACCTAATGGCATGTGCTAATGGTAGGTATGTAAATATGTATACCTACTCTATAAATCAATGTGTAAAGTTAAATACCTACGCGTTAAGAATTCCGTGACGTCTTTCACAAATCAAAGAAAATATTTTAGATAACCCACTGTAAGCAACCACATGTGTCAACATGTGCCGAGTCTCAAAGGTTAACTGTAGATAAGTAATAGTGTAACGTAAATCGACAATAACCTACAGAAAACTAAAGACACGTGGTCGACCGACTAACTTGTTTTCTTAAAATGTGACTTGACACCTAAGCTTAAAGTTTATCATTGATTGAAAAGAGATAACGCAGAATGTTGCAATTTACTGTAGGTGTAGTATGGGTTCAGCGTGAAATATGTAAGAACTAGCTTTTGGTCGCGACTTGGTACGCGTATATCCCATTTTTTCCCGAAGAAGAATAATTTACAAGAAGAATTTTCCAAATCCGACTGGTAGTTCCAGAGATAGGAGCGTTCAAACAAATAAACAAACTCGTCAGCTTTATTATATCTACCTACTACAGATTGTGTGAATGACTGATGCTCAGCTCAATCAGTCAGCCTAGCCTTATCGAGGTCAGCTTCCAGACTAACCATATGCAGCTGAATATCAGTATTTTCATATGAAGCGGTTGCCTATCGGTCTCCACAACCCAGTAGGTAACTGAGTAATACAGTAACCCTTGGCGAGCACGGTGTCAGATTTCCTGGTTTCTGACTACTCGGTAACGAGTGTCGAAGTGGAAAAAATGACAGTCAACGGGACCACCGGCTTAAGGCCTACGCACACCGGAACGGATTGGCAGAGGATTTTGCCACGGGTCAGCGCACACTAGCCGCTTAGACACTGTAGCATTCCAGCGGCCAACCAAAACATCTCGCGACGTGCCGCCTATGCGTGCCGTGGCATCCTCGCTCTCCAATGCCGTGTCAAGTAATCCCTTTCGATGCCAAATTGGCATTTATGTTTTATTTCCACTAGATAAGTTTGAATCTCCTTTGGTGAAAATTTATCCTCTGCCGTTACGTCCCGTTGTGCGGAGGCCCTTAAAATGCTTTCGGAAGTAGGGAGGAGTATCGATGCGTTGGATGGTCAACCATCCGCGGAAAGACCTAGACAAGCCCTGCTTAACTTCGAAAATCGAACCGTGTGGTTGGCACTATTTAGCTATGAGCTCCTTCTTGATGGCTGTTAGTCAGTTCTGGAACGAAAATGATTGCATAATAATGTAGGGAATTAATTAACAACAACGAAACCTACATTAATTTTGGGATCATTTTCGTTCCCGAGCTCCCTAGGGAGTAAAAGTAACCAGAATAAAAATAACTGTTTATAATATGACAAATATACTGTATTTAATCAAATAAATTACATTTAAAATTAAAAATAGTACCGACAAATAATTTCGTAAGCGTGACGCGGATATATAAAACATTTTTTTTACAATTAAAAATTGAACTAAATCGAATAAACATTAAAAAACACGACTTTGAGGGGCAAAGTCGTGCCGTTGTGCGTTCTATACATATTGGTCTCAAATAAAAATTAAAGGAATGAATTTCAACAACATTTTTCTAAATGCTCTCGATTTTTTATCTTCACCTTAAACATTAAATTCATTTTTACAATATACAAGAATATAGTACGTACAATTATGTTTTCTTGAGATTATATTGTTTTTAAAACCTGCGCTTAAGATTATAATTAAATAAAAGTAATGCAACTTTGGAAGCTACATAGAGAGTTGCGCAGTCATTGTTCACAATAGGAGGTTTCAAAGAATCTCCTGGTATGCACAATATTTTATAAAATTTATTGTAATTTACTACGGGATTCGTGGCTTGAAAGGTTTCATATAAACATGCTAAATGTCTATGGTCTTGCTCACATAAACTGGATAAAACGAAACACATAATACATTTCAATTTTCGCTAATAATATGCGCTAAATATTTTAAGACTATACTGAGCCTAAATAGATAGATTAAGATACCAGATAGATATAAGAGACAAGATACCTGTAAGATTACCAGGCAATGAGAAATGCAAAGAACATTCAACTAAGGTCCATTTAAGCCTGTAAGTGTATTAATCTCATCCATTCGAAAAAGTACTAGGCTTTCAGAGGTTGGTAAGAAGTGAAAAGCCTGTTAGAAACGATTCAAGCCACAATGGTAAGATATCAGTCAAGGGTGGGAATTATAAGCGGGATCTAGGCGAGTCGTATAGACTGGATTATTTGGAACACTGCTGAGCCGCACACGACGAATATGAAGAGGGCAAGCAACCAGGGCGCCACGGGATACTGGTCCTCCTTTTCCTGGAAAGAGGTGAAACATATAAATAAACAAATAAAATAAGACATGTTTCACACGAACTGTGTGAATGTGGGATGGAATTAATAGGTTGATTTGTAGAAGCAATTAAATCTCGGCTTTGTTCAGTTTTGATCTACTGTTAAATGGGGTGTAATGATTGTTTGGCAAAACACAAGAACCTTTTTATATTATAGCAAGTTCGCTGGAGCAAATACACAGCGTTAACTTCCTCACTAACTGACTGACTTCTTAACAATTCCAGGTCAAAAGTGCCTATTCAAGACATGATTTGGTTGAAATTCAATGCATCGGGCTTAATTTCAGTATTCACTAGAAAGGGTTTCGGAAATAAGAATTTAAAAAAACTATCTTAAAAACAGCTTGTTCCTCATTTCTTATATTTTCTCTCAATAAATAAATAATACCAGTGGTCATATTAATTCCAATACAAAATCACCATGAAAACAATTACCTAGTTTTGATTTAAATATTCAACACATACTTCGAGTGTTACTAATTTAATTTAACGCGATTTGAATAGCAAGAAGATTAGGTATATTGTGTGGAATGTTGCTTTAAAAGTTATGCGCAATATATTCAAACAATATTTGAATGATTAAAAAAAACTGAAAGTAGTTTTTCTGTTTCTGGGCCCATAACATAGGAAAAAAAATGTCTAGCCAATGAGCTAATCACTAGGAGGCCTGATCTGCTTCTGGAGGGAAGTTGGCTGGTTGGAATGACGGCCGCCATGGCTCACGCCCAATAGTTCAACATCAGGACTAAGTGCGGAAACCAAACCCCAAAAGATAGATAGATATTAGTTAATCTGTCGTCCCAACTATGTTGTGGTTGTTTGTTCCAGTCGGGCCGGATGCAGCTGCAAATGAGTATTTTACAGGGAGCGACTGCTTAGCTGACCTTCGCAACCCAGTAACTGGGTAACATGATACCCCTTGGCAACACTGTCAGATTTCGTGACTTCAGACTACCCTCCCAACGTAGATGTCGTAGCCAACTAGCTTAATCAGCCGTTTCGTTGCCTTTTAATTGAACTGCGCCGTTTAACCGGTCACGTATCGCGCGCGCGAAACTACTGTACAACAGTCAAGCCCCGCCCGCATTTTATATAATATTATTATATTAAAATACCTTGCGTTTTAGTAATATTAATAGTTTTAAAACGCGTGAATCTGGCGACACACCGGTCTGTCGCCGGCGCTCAACGACATTTTCAATACGACACACTGGTGATATAATATTATATTATTTTGTTATTGAACAAAAGATGTCACTGAGGTCGCTGAAAAATCGGCGCATTTAAATAAACAAGCTAGACCACACAAGCTAATCGGCGACGACATAGACACCATATAAATGTGCAATAACGGTCATTGACCCACATACATTTATTGACTTAATTAATATCAAAAATAGAAATAAAGACATTATTCTATTGTGTGATCCTACATTCTCTAGTAATGAAGAATGGTTCATAATTTATTATTTGGGTACCCACAAAGGGATATTAGGGAAAGGTCAATGTATTTTACTGCAAGTATATCTGGCGTCTACCTAATACTTCTACTACTACTAAAAAAGAAAAGTATTCAACAGTTGTGTTAAGAAATTTATTTGGCGCTGCCATCAATTTCACAGTTTCTTTAATTCACTTTTACTTCGTTTTATAAGACTTCTCAGACATACTTTCTCTTTCAAGAGATTACTCAAACATGAGCGGTTATTAGGTCATCACAGCAAAATGTTCAATGTTTTTGGTTATCTGTGCAATTGCATTGATTACTTTGTTATTTGCAAACTGCTTTAAGATTACTGAAACCCTACTTCTCCCTAAATAGCTGGACAGATTTAGATGGAACTTGGCTCCGAGGTAGACCATGGCCTGGATATGACTTAGAAAATGTTTTATTGCTGGAGTACAGTCCTTTAGAATAATATTTGAATCTGTAGTAATTCTTTGTAGATTTCAGGTCTCAGATCAATTTGTATACTACTTAAGTCATTAATTGGAGTTGTACAGAAAGCTTTTACAACAGCGAAAAAGTCACTCAAAACACACAAAAATAAAATTACGAAAGAAAACATCTTGCAAATAATAGGTTTAGAGATGTCTTTTCAAATGCCAGATACCATTCTCTGAGGAATAATATAAAAAATGCATAGTTAAACATACAAAAAATTTATTCCATGATCAAATCTATCTGACATTGTAAAACTGAGCCCGTAGAATTGGAAAAGAAAAATTAGTATCAGGAGAGAGAGAGAAAAAAAGTTAGTAACTTATAATAAAGAAAAATAAAAAAAAACTAAATTGGTGGTACGTACTACCTTGGTCGACTTAGGCACGTTGCCTCTCATTGTGATGTTCTTGCTGGCAATCTCGTTGGCGATACGCATCCTCTGTTTGGGAGCCATTTTAAATGATTTGCAGATATATTTGTCCTGAAATTAAGAGAATAATCTTTATTAGGAGCGTCCTGACGCTTGGCGTGAATGTTTCCAATGGTGCTAGTTCAAAATAAAACAAACTCGAAATGTTGAATCCAACAATATGTTGCCATATTTACACAGGTGCCACCTCGTTTACCACTCATATTTATTAAACAAAACCATATAAAAATTGTTGTGTGACTTAGAAAAAGTATGTGGAGAAACAGACACAGCCAACAACTTTGTTTAATACTATTTTAGAGATTTTCAGTGCCACATTGTTAACAGGTTCCACAAAATAATTCCATTTTTTTTTTAACAATTTTCTTTCAAAGCATTGGGTAGTTTTCACGAAAACCAATACACAAAAAACCAGCCAAGACCTATAAAAAAACGGCAAAAAAAAACTTAAATGTTATTTTATTGTTTTTAGTATTTGTTGGTATAGAGGCAACAGAAATACATCTGTGAAAATTTTAAAACAGACAGACGGAAAGCGGAGTCTTAGTAACAGGGTCCTGTTTTTACTCTTTGGTACGGCACCCTAATAACTTTTGGTTGCTAAAAATTATTCATGTGCCTTTCTTTGGTGTTCACGAATTATAAACATGTTCCTTTATAATTAATGTGCAACATTATTTACTTACTAGGATACATTTTAACTTAACTTCACAAAAATATCAGTTAGAATATATGAGCAATTGTAATTACTTATACATTTAACTCAAACTGTCACTAAGAAGTTATTCAGTTAATAAAAATAACCAATTCAACAAAAACATAAAAGCATGATAATTTTAATGTACATATCGTCCCGTAACAAACAACACCACTAAAGTCATTTAGTTGAAAAACCAATTAATTTATTGTAACGAATGTACCTACTGGGACGCTATGACAACTTTTTGAATTCCGGCCTACGTTTGTATATTACTTTATCGTAATGTCAGTTCTATCCACGAACAGTTCAATCCAATGAAATTAATAAGAGAAAACCGCTCACTCCACGAAGAGCCAAATTCAACTTGAGCGGTATTGTTTGCTAAGGGACGATATTATGTTAACTCAGGTTTTGATTTGAAAACAATAGTTGAGGTTTTAGTTCTGACATCGTGTTTAAATGTTTTTACGAGTTATAGAAACAATTAGATAAGTACTTAGGAATCATTGGTATTGTTAATTTATTTCTTATACATTGCAGTAGCAGCAAACCATAATTATTTAAGGAAAATTATGATTTATCATGAACATATGGTTGACTATGCTCATAAAACAGTTTTTGCAAAAATATCGAGAAGTTTCTAACTAAACCTACAGATTTCTATTCAAATATTATGTGAAGAACAACCAAATTAAATGCAATTTACCCACTTTTAACAGGAAAACACTGTCGGAAATTGAGAAAAAGCTTGTTTTACGAGTTGTTCACCTCAAAAATATGTCAACAGACTTAACTGTTGTTTCACTTGATAAGTGGCACAGTATGTCTAACTTATAGCATAACTGTGAGGTACACAGTATAGGTAATACGTGTCAGAACATAAACGCGTGCGTTACGGTTATGAGACAACCCAAATGAGCAACTCTCCACGTTGAATACGTGTCAGCCAAAGATTCCCATTATCTTCCAATAACACTGCTGGGTGATTAAGTTTAATGATAAATACTCAATTAAAACAGCAAAACGAAGGTCAACGCGTTAATCTACACTAATCTACAAAGTTTCACCTTTTATTTACGTCGTTAATATCCTAAATGTTCTCGAAAGCGATGGAAATACAGGAAAACACACAATGTCTTATTGGCACAGCTGGATGCAAATTAAAGCGGCCACTAACTGATTTCGAGACAAAATAATGGCACCACATGCGTAATTTATAAAGTAACGAGCTTCGGTCGCGGTTTTAACACGAATTACACACTAAATCATCCGTTGTTATCGAGAAAAATGTTATTACATAGGTACACTTAATGAAACTATATTGTAAACAGGCCGATGGAACTTACAAGATAAACTGAAGTTTTTATATAAAAATGGCACACAAACTATGCACAACCGTCACACAGATATATTAGACAAGAATTACACCAAAAATTAAATTCTACTCACAATTAATTCCTAAAATTAAGGGCCACTAAAGCCAAACGCGCAAGTTAGCTTGACACGTATGTAAAAAGTGAAATGGAAATGACAGAAATGTCAAACGCGTCATTTGAAAGCAAGTTGTATTGCGCATGTTCCCGACACGCGTCAGTTAATGTTACAATAGCAGAAAAAAGTATCACAGCAACAAAAAAAAAATCAGGATTGAAAAAAAAATAAACATCAAACATTTTTTTATATTTATTTTACAAGAAACTAGCAAACACTACATGCAAATTATTGGACAAAAATACCACTGTTTTTAAATTGTGTAAAGCATAACAGCGCCATCTAGTGGCGAATAGAATTAGTTAAGAGTTTTCTTCGGTCCAGTTAAAATATTCTACTAGATGGCGTTGTTACCTTTTCAGTTCCGACAATAGATGTCGGTAGTGTTTTAGTTACCTTCGTAGCCAGTAGAGGGCGCGACCTCTGAGTTGTATTTCGTAGCATTGTCGTAGCACAAGCGTAGCCGTAACTTGTCCTACGGTGATTCTACAATAATTATTCTATTTCTGAACATGCAAGTGCGTGAATAGTATTTTTTAAATTATGTTTTTCGTGTGCATAGCAAAGCCAGAAACATTTTACAGTGTCTAAATAAAAATATGAATTAGGCATAGGCATTTATGCCTATTTTTGTCCTTAAAATCTACATTAAAAATACTATTATCTGATTATAATTCACGTCGAATACAATAAATAGAGGCGCTAGGCTCAACTGAACAATGAGACAACGAAGACTACAAAACAGAAAGAGACAACCAACAAAACAAAGGATCCCCAGGACACCACTATCAGGTGTCAACTAATCGACCAATCACAATGGAGCATTATCCTTAGAGGGTGATCATTGTGCTCTGATTGGTTGGTTCAGACAACGCCTCGAAACGCTACGCCTACGGATAGAATCCATTTGAATTTGAATTTCGAAGGGAGAACGTCAATAAATTGTAGGAAACGTTTCGTACTGTGTTCTTCTTTTTTAAACGGGGCCGTTATTTGTTTATGATCTGAGTCTCTATTGCTAAAATAACTGAGTATAGTGTTTATTTTTGTATTAGAGGTAGAAAAGAAAAGCTTGATCTAAGGTACGGTTTGAGATTAGATACCTATGTAGGCACTCTTCCTACCTAGGTATACCTACTAAAACGCCCTCCTACTGACGGATATTTTGGTCATTGCAGCCAATACTGATAGCTGGGGACAGCGTTCAATGCGGGTGCTACCTAAATAATTAAAATATAAACTTCTGGATGGACAAAAAATCTAAATAAATGTTGAGTAGGTACCTATTCATGATGATTAACACTGATCACGACACTCTGATACGCCCCGAGAGGATGAAAGATAGGTAAGGCCCCGGAAAAACGACTTAGGTATACCTACTGAAATAGGTAGGTAGGTAAACATGATTTCCAACACTTGCACTGGAGGGTATCACGTACAGCTTCTAAAGCTTCTATTCCGGGCTGCTACTCCAATAACTAGGTAGATGCCTGATGAAAACCCCTAGGTAATACCTGAGAATCGAAACCAGAACCCCACGCGAGCAGTAGCTTGCAACCGCTACATCAACGTGCCGTCCATTAGATACTTAGGTAGGTATCCATGATCTGCCAAGGTTGCGGAATTAGTTCGAAATAGTAACTGCTGCCCTGGAACGCAAAGGGCATTTGAACGGAACACGGATGGGTTTTAGTCAGTAAGAGTCTGACACTCCCGCTCCACCCAGAGCCATTTGATGGAGGGAGTCATTTGATGATTTACCATCCATTAACTTGTGAATTCGCTTGAGCTCGTAGACTGCAGATGCTGTGAACAAAAAAAAAATCGTTATTTTAAGAGATTCATTGGCAATGGAGTCGAAAGGAATCGCAGTGCTTTTGCCGAAACAAGTTATATCTAAGTACTTTAAGGCCGCTCGCTGTAGGACCACCGTCACCAATCAAATTCACCAAATATGTATGGAAAATGAGGTTTTTTTTGACAGATTACGACTGAGATACGAATTCGAACGTTGTTTTAAAATTAGTAGAACTGGCCCTTTTAGGGCTTTACTTTTTTTCGGCCAAAGAATCAGCTGTGCCTTAACGTGCCAGCTTTTTGGCACTTTAACGATTAATATTGATGTGGACGAATCCTTGGATTTCCAATCAGTTCTTCTCCTCTTTATACCTGTTTTTAGACGTAGTTACATCAAAATTATTTCATAAATTATTCATCTTTTTACACATTTATTTTGATCATTAACCGTGATATTCTTAAAAGCCACATAAAACTTCATCATAATCTTTCCATAATGACACCTGACCTTCCAAACTTTTTTTTTTTTGAAGTGTGTTTTGTTTTCTTGCAATCTGCCTGCTTCAGGGCATTTAGCTAGAGGTCACGAACTTCCATTTTGTCTTGAACGACCATCAGTTTTTCCCAAAAGAGGTTTTTCCCCTTGGGGGACTTTTCTTTTCCCTTCACCTTCCAAACTTGAAACTAAAACATAGGTGGGTACATAGATACCTAAGTACCTTCTTACCTATCATTACGTTCTTCAACTAAGTCATAACTAATATATTATTGTATTAGCACAATGGGTGCCCGAAGATGGACGGCGTCGCCGAGGCAGGCCCAGAAAGAGGTGGCGAGACGACCTGGACGCGTACCATGAGGGCTGGTACGAGTTGACACGTCAAAAGAATTGTTGGAAAGACTTGGGGGAGGCCTTTGCCCAGCAGTGGGACAGCCTGAGCTAAAAAAAAAAAATAAAAAAAAATAAGCACAATATTTCCAGAGGGCCAATTCGCATGTCAAACACCTCATATTTCCCTACATTTTGAGACATTGCAACTGAGATGCCAATGCAAACGTTGCTTTAAAATCTGTAGAATGTTCCTCTGAATTATACATTTCACATTCTCAAAGTCATGCTTTCTTACTTACCGATCCACTGAAAACTTAATCATAATCTTCTTTATCGATGTCTCAGCTTCCAAACTCGATACTCAAACATACATATGTACACCTACCTACACAATATGCAGGTACTATAAACATTTATTATCATTATGTTCTTCATAGAGTCAAATTATTATTTTCCAGATAACAACATTATTAGCTTGTACATACGGTCTACAATAAAACAATATTTCATAGCAGAATGCGAATTCTATTAATTTTGAATCAACGTTCGCATTCGTATCTCAGTCGTAGGTAATCTGTCAAAATGTAAGGAAACGTTGCTTTAAAATTCCACATTCTGTAAGTCCTGCCTTCCTAGTACTTCCACTAAAAACTTAATCATAATCTTTCCATAATAACGCCTCACCTACCAAACTTGATACTTAAACATACATACCTATGTACTAAGCATAATTATCATTAAGTTCTTCATTAAGTAGGTCTCATTAATTAATGACGATAGGGCGTGTCGGGTGTCGTGCAGACTAATTAGGTACCTACGTACGTCTCATTAGCTGATAACATCGTCTTGTTTTTAGCCTAGGTAGGTAGGTTGTTGGGTATGCCTAGGTTTGAGTATCTTGATAATTAGGGGCAGGGTCGGATTTTTGTGGGAAAAATATTTAATTTCTATAATGTGAATAGGGATGGTTCCTGAGTAAAAAAAATACTTATGATTCTGTATAGTCCGTCTGTTAGATTATCGTAAAATATTGGATAATAAGTTACGTGTTTTTTGTTTTATGAAATCCATGAAAAATCACGAAGATAAAACGCATCAAAGATCAGGAGTGGGGGCTGTGACGACACTTTCCGATAAAAAGTGTACACTTTTATGACGTCACACGAGTTTTCAATGCACTGTATCGTTTTCGGTTTTTATTAAAGTACGTCAAAAAACAACAAAATACTTGTCCAATATTTTTTGGAAATCTATGACGAACTAAATAGATTTTTTCAGGAAATATCCCTATTATGCTCTTTTTATCCGCATGGTCATGAAATACACCATCACTGTCAAGACGGTGAAAGGAAACAGTGCGGAACCGGAAATGTTCTAGAATCAAATTTCGAAGACCTTTGTAACATCAACCTACCCGCTCTAAGCCCGCATAGCGTGGGGATTTCTGCCCACCCCCTGTCATACAGAGGAGGCTTGTTTTCCAGCATAGACCCATGTCCCAGCTGTAGAAATATTACTATATGCTGATTATGATAAGGTATGCATGTCGCAACCAACTAGCTTAATCAACCGTTTAGTTGGCGGCTTAGCCTTTTCATTGAACAGCACATTGTGACATCTAGGCAAATGACTTGGTTCAATATCATTTAATGACTTGCCCAGCCAAGTAGCGGAACATAGGGCACAGGGAGCTTGAGGCACCCCGACACGGATAGGTCAGGTTCGAATGGTATGCCAATTAAACAGCTGAAAGCCAGTATTGGCTGCGATATGCACACTATACAGGCAAACGTGATTGGAAACCCCAGAAGTAGTAAAAGTGGGTAGAAGGATACACGTATAAATACCTTATTGGTCTTCAGAAAGGACAGGTGCTCAAAACAAGACTAGAACCCCAATTAACAGTAGGGGCCCGTTAGGGCCAGAGCCTGCCAGGGTTGCGGATTTTGTTCGAAAGAGTTACCGCGGCCCTGGAACGCAAAAGGCACTAGGAGGAGCATGGATGGGTTTTAGTCAGTAAAATGCTTGCTTACACTTATGCTTTAAAATTCGTCTGTATTCGATGACTTAACGTAAAAATGTAAAATTAGGCTGCTTTTTTATAGATGGGAAACCATCAAACCCCTTTGGCTCGGGGTGGAGCGGGAGGGAGTGTCAGAATCTTACTGACTAAAACCCATCCATGCTCCTCCTAGTGCTCTTTGCGTTCCAGGGCCGTGGTAACTCTTTCGAACAAAATTCGCAACCCAGGCAGGCTCTGCGGCTCCCTAACAGGGCCCTGACAATTAGGCTGTTACGGATGTATTAACATAAATGAAGCAAAAATAGTAAGTTAGGGATAGTAATTGGTTCGGAGCTACTTCTGTTTCTACCTACCCCTACGGGAAAACGCGTGAGTATACCTATGTAAGTATGTACTAAGGTACCTTATGTAAACAGACTAAATCCGCCTCTGCAAGACCACATGGCGTTTTGCTCAGAGCTAGATCTCGCGCAGATAATCATAGATTTGGTGTCAGATAACAAAGAAAGAATTTATAAGTTTTTAATGATTGGCTTCAGAATAATTTCGGTAGCATTCCTTTTAGTATGGAATCTTGTTACGTTAGTGTGCCTACAGAAATGGCTTGTCTTCAGTCTTTCATCTTTCGAATAGGTACGAACTTGGAATAGTCTCATTTTTTTTTTCTTAGCCTACGTTGTCCAGCTGAGGGCCAAGGGATGTGCGCCTGTGTTCATCCTATAAGAGTGATTTTTCCAGACCCACTTCAGCCTCGCTAATTCGTTTACAACTTCGGCGTTGGTTGACCTGACTCATGAGCTCTAGGGAGGTTCCTAGGGCCTAGGGCCCAGAGCCAGGTTTGCGGAATTTGTTCGAAAGAGTCACCGCGGTCCTGAAACGCAAAGGGCATGAGGAGAAACACGGATGGGCCTTAGTCAGTAGGTAAGAGTCTGACACTCCCTTCTACTCGCGTTGAAAAAAGGAAGGTTCCTAGACAACTCCTTTCTTTACTCTTGTATTTACTAGCAGACTATACCCTTTTTATTTTATGTTCTTTCAGTCCATCCAAAGGTTGTTTGGTAGAAATTGCTGTCAGTGATAAGACCCGGTACTGGTAAGGCCGGTGTACCTACTTATAGAATTTTAGGTTGACTTTTAATTACACAACAAAATAGTTACCGACACAACTCTTTTACACCAACTTGTTTTTCGACTTTTAATTGTATTCAGTAACAAACACAATTTTTAATAGTGTACATCGTGTTTTTAAGACAAGTAAGTAATTAGATTTAAAATAAAAGGTTTGCACAAATACGTACATTATTTAAGTTAACGAGGGGGGAGGTGGACGACGACATGACCAACGTTTTATTTATTTATTTATTATGTCTCGAGCCGACGACATATATAGTCTCCGTTGAGATTCCAAAACAGTTAAGAGGAAGATACGGGAATAATTACAGTTCTACCGAATCTCCCAAGCTAAACCAACCACAAAGATAAAACACTATTGTACTAGGATAAAACTAACAATAATTACCTACATCAGAAATTCGCTCCGCCATGTTATCTTAGGATGGAAAGAAAAAATATTTGTGCTGTGGCGCGGCACCGCTCTTAATCCAGACGCAGTCGGACAAAAAACAATGCAATGTTTAATTACACTTGGATACAATAGTTTACTTCCAGTAGGACTAATGCCATTGTTTAAAAACATGATTTTAATTTTAGAATAATGCCTGCTTACCAAATATTAAAAACTTTAACAGGTCCGATTTCACGGTGTCAATAGCCACTATTTATCTACTGCATAATTTAAAAATGGAACAGAATGGTAGGAAATTATCTGGTAAGCTAACAGAAGCTTAATCGTAGGTGAAGTAATAGGCCCTTTTTCATAAAAAAATAACATGATAAGTAAACACTACTGTTGAATGCAGAATCATTTTTGTATAATTTATTTTACTAATCATTATTCAATAAATAAATAAACGTCGACAACAGTGTCAGGCCATAGACGTTATTATAATAATGTGTTAAAAAAAGTAAAAATAAGTAAGTAGGTATACTCAGACGTTTGAATAGCAACATATACATACCTATGTACTTATATTCTAATATCGAAATAAGCCCATTATTATGCCTCGTGCGTCCCGTCGTCAACCCAAATGATGGACAATAATATCAGTCTAACTAGGTACTTACATAAGTTACTATTAAAAGCTAACAACGCATTTTATTTAATCTTTTTACATCGTCACAAAACAGCCATCTGAGTTCCGACGGCATCACTAAAAGGCGGCTAACAAAACTCGGTGCGCTTTTAAACCAATTTCTCGCTTCTCTGCTTATATCCTGGTACACAGTAAACATTATGGGGATCACAAAGGAGACAGTTTTCGCTTTTATCCATCCCCTATCCGCTTTGTGAGGATAAGATGATGATGAAGACAATGGGACAATGATCTTTATTTCATTGTCAATAGATGTTGTCAATGTGTTTTATCTTTTTGATGACTGGAGTCTATGTAGTTTGTCGTTACACTTGTGTACAAAAACAGTGATGGATGGTAATGAGAGTTTAGTGGTACTGAAAGATTAGTTTGTTGATAAGGTTGAAAGAAGTTTTGTTATATAGGTTTTTTAGTAGAAAGAGTGTTCTGGGCATGAGTAATGTTTTTAAAACTGTTTTTGAACTATTGTTAAAGTAGGATATTATATAGGTATGCATTTTTTGCAAATACGTTTTTTTATAAATTGCTCCTGAATGTTAAATCGTACCCACCTCCTAGGTTTCCTGATAAACTTAATCTTTTTATTATCAAATTGAAAAAAATATGCTTTACAACTTACCTAACAGGTTTTGATTCTACCTAGGGAGTAGAATAGGACATGTCCACCACCTACCTACTTAGCTCCGAATATTATTTGAGTAAATAAATCAGATTAATTTCCCTAAGTTTTACATTAACATGATCATTTCAGCCGAAATACATCCACTGCTAGACATGGGACTCCTCTAAGCGGTGTCACAACAATCAGTCCTGTGCACAGGGCCGAGCCGATCCAAAATATATTATTTAGAAGATAAATTTAAATTTACGATCACACCTTGACCAAAACCGATATCATCGCAACCAAAATACATATCTATAATCCGCGATATCTACAGAACACCCACAAACATCTGCTTTTCCTACCAAAATTGTGTAAATAAACAAAAAATAACCGACATCCATACATTAACACATGACTGGATAACAATAAACCACCATAAAATCAGATTTTGGTTAATATAATATTAAACCGTGGCTGTGTGGTCGCCAATGTTGCCAGCTCCTTGCATTACGTCAAACCTCATCAGGGAACCAATGAGGCTGAATACGCGTTGCCGTAGCCGATTAAAATATAAAGTTAAAAAGTTGGGGAAATGATTTTTTTTGGTGTTGGCAATTTTATTTTTGTATTTTGTTTTGGTTCATTTTTGGTTGAAACTTGAAAGTTCTACAGAGAGCTGTGTCTCTTCTAACTTGTCTACCTATTGCACAGAAATACTTCTGCAATGGGCGTTTACCTCATTTCTGAAAATACTCAGGCTTTGCTGTAACATACTATCCACTGCTGGTGTAAATTGTTTTTGCTGCTCTGCACTGCTGGGCAAAGGACTCCTTTATTCTCCCTTAGCCTCCATTCCAGTTCCACTTTTCCCGCGCATTCTAAGCCAGCTCTCAAGGTAGTTATACGCCCTCATCTCGCCACCGCTTTCTAGGCCGGCCGCGACGGGCGCCTTCATACCTGCTCGTATTTCAGGAAACCACTGCAATTTATTTCCTAATTCCTACCCACTATTTACTTAAGCAATTAGCTAGGTAATTGGTTTATAAAACTGCATAACCGCACTATGAACTCAAATAAATGTTGGACCCTGCAGTAATTTGCACTGCGCATAAAAAGGTGTTGTTTTATTGTCGCGACAAACTGGGATTATGTACTACCTACTCGTAAATGTTTATTTCAAAGAACTATCGTAATTAAATGTGTGCTATTTGTTAGATAATTTAGTTATTAGGGCCCCAGAACTACCTAGAGATGGCTAATGAACAAATTAAGCGGATATCGCGAAATATTAATTTACTTCGGTATTGATTCTTGTATTGCTAATTGGTGCTGGTATTATTAATTAATTGTTTAGGTAATAATAACCATCTAAGTACCTAGTTACACATTGGTAAGTATCCAATACCTCCCATCTCATGTACTTATATCTACCAAAACGAGATACCTATACCTACCTACAGTTAGAATTTAATATTCCAAATAATTTAATTTTGACCTCTGAGTTGGAGCTAGGAAACACCGGCTTCAACAAGTTTAAAACGACCAAAAAAGATTGACCTTACAAAATAAATAATTTATCATTATGTCTACGCGAGTCGCTGCGCAGTAGCAAATCATGTGACAGTAGCGGGGATGGCAACCCCTCGGGTCGATCTTCCAGGGTAAGCAACGCTTGCTCTTCCTGGCTTCGGAAAGCACATAAAAGACTGTTGATTCCTGGTGTTATTTGAAGATCTTTGTAAAGCTGATTGCAATATAGGTAAGTACCTACGTACCTGTACCCTAGTTGGGAAAAGCCTGGGCAGACTGGAAAATTGATTGAAGATAAAATAGCATAGGCATTAGTAAGTAGGTACTTACCTACATATTTTGTCTATAAACAGTGCAAGTACCACCAAAAGTTTCAAAAAAATGTTACTAGTAATCGGTCGAATCACGAAAGGGCGCAACCCACAAAATTTCGGATGTTGAGTTATTTACACCATTGAATTCTAGATGTCAAGTTTTGTCATGTCACGAAAAGGCGTAACCAAAATCGCAGTATTTAATGACTTATGAGTAGTCGCGAAGGGCCCTTTTTTTTTATTTTTTTTTTTTTTTTTAGGTATGACCACTAGCAAGTTAACACACTTGGGATATTAACTGCTTAACCGGAACTATTCCTTTAATTTAAAACATCACGAATAGGCGTAGCATCAGATACGCCTGTACATGTATAGTTATATTTTTTCACGAAGAGGCGTAACGTAATTTGGCGCGAATGAAACTAGGACCTGTCAAAACTTGTTCATTGTCATTCATTCACTGTGCAATTTGTTAGCAGCAAAGTTTGTTTTTATGACGTAAAATAATTAATTTCTTTGTTTAAAGCGAATAAAACCGCGAATAAATAGTTACTTGCAAGTGTTCTTTGCACAAATCACAAGGTAAGTTAATAGTCACAGCACTGAAACGAAGTAATGTACATAATGGTTGAGGACAAACGTCGAACAGTTAAACCACTCTTTAAAAAAATATTCCAAAGAGAAGTATAATGACCTTATGAAAATGTGCAGCGGAGATACACCGATAATAAGGAATCGAGAACATGTTTTTTACTACGAAAACTTACCCCACGATTGAAGATTATTTAAGTACAAAATAATTTAACTTTAATGAATGAGTATAAGAATTACTACTTATTTTGATTGGTTTTTCGAAACTTTTTTATTACTTCATGTACGAGTATTTTTCAGATTATTATATTACAAAATAAGATTAAACTTCAGTTTTTTATTTAATTTAAATCCAAGATACCGGGCGTAAATGAAATAAATGATATTAATTGAACATCACAAAGGGGCGTAAGTGAAACTTTTTAAAAAAAAAATCGTATATCTCCACAGCCAACTATTTTACACAAAAAAGTAAATTAAATATATAAACCGTATTAACCATTAATCAAAACGAGTATTCTATAAACCTTATATAAAAATTAGGTAAAATGTTACGACGGTTAATAGTTGTACATTTTATTAAAAATCGCTCTCCTGAAAAATTTGGTAAAACTCAGATAGGCCCTTTCGTGATTCGACCGACGGTATGTTTACTATATCTCACGATACCTGTGCAAACGTTGCACCAGACTTAAAAAAAAAAGTTTGCACATTTTGGCGCCATTTCTCTGGGCGTCTATCCAACTTATGCTCGAGTACGTAAAGAGATTATTGTAAAAAGTACTTATTACAAGCTTTTATTTGAGTTATTTGTTAACCAAAGTATTAAGAAAACAGTTATTGTTATTGTTCGAACATGTTTCATGGGTATTTGGTAGATATAACTTGTGACAGGTTAGAGATAAACACGGGGCCGTCGGCGCCATGTTGAAATTGTTTTTGGGATCCGAGCTGGAAATTAAAATCAGCTTTTTTGCGAAAAGGTGCGCAATTTGGTTCAAGCATTGCAGTGATTATTTCTAAATGTTATCAAAATTGTAAGTTTCTGTTATTTTAGGATATTCAGTTTGTTTCTACAGATAGCTGCTTTATGAAAGATTTCAGGCAAAGAAGAATGAATTTAGTCCATTCGTAATATTTCTGGCTACTTAGAGAAATGTGGAAAGCTGTGTTCATTGCGCCATGGCGTGTTGACAGGACCTACGAATACTAGGTATGAATGCGAAAAAAAAGATTTCTTGCGGCCTAGCCTTTCTACCAAAAGATAGGTAGGTCCTAAGTACCTATTTAAGGCCCAGTTTCAGGTAAGTACGCAAATTATCACAAAATTACTGTGACAAATTGCCAAACGCGCGTTATCTAGCTCTGATTGATTGGATGAGTAGGTATTCAACAGCCAATCGCATCAGATCACTATTAGATTTGGAATTATGTATGACGGGCTGATTTTTTTTTCATCAACAGTCGCGTCAGCGGGTCTTGTAGAATGTTTGTCGTAGATCAAGAACCTTTTGCTGCAAATATCCTCTGAAAACTCTTACATAGATTATTTTATCAGTTGCAGTTGAAGCAACAATAACCCTGCTCTGCAAAACAACAGTTCCATTTCCATCCATACTACAAACGTCTCGATCTACTAACAGCCGCAGAACGCATCCCGCATTTCAGAAGCGTCTAAAACGATCTAAGCCGTCAGACAACCAGGAGAGCATGGGCAGGAGGTGTAACTCGATAGCCACCAGCCCCCCTCCCGTTCCGCAGCCGCCCCGCACCCCGCGCACCCCCGACGCGCAACGTATGCCGCTCGATACTCGATAGATTGTGGATGGTGTTATGTGAAACTACAGTTTTGAAGTTCATGGACCAGATGGTATTGCGGTACTTTCCAAGTAGAAAGAGCTTTGCAGTTAGGGTACTACTTACTCACACTACCGGGGAAGACGAGACTCATGCGTCACAGAATTTGCTAAGGACGATCCTCCGGCCTTGCGAGGCGCGTTATGCCAAAGATAGCATTATGTTCTGGTTATGGATCTAACACATGTGTGAAGTTTACCTAAAGTACGCTCGCATTTCGCCAGTTATAATTTTACGTTAAGTCCCATGTGGTCTGGTCTACCCACTTCCATTGCATAGGTACATAATTTCAATAGCCAAGCTTTGTGCAATACACATGGGAATTAATCAAAATGTGAGCGAGAGTGATATTATGTACCTTTACCTGCAACACAAAAGTGGCCACGTCACAGACAACACTTTTGGATCATGATACCTAATAGGTACCTATACAGGGTTATTTGTAAAACACCAACAACCTTTCAGTGGGTGAAAGTACTCATGATTATAAACAACTTTTACTATGGGACCAACTCTGAAATATCCAAACAAATAAATCGACTGTTTCATACAAAATGTAATATTCACCCGATGAAAATGTATGAAACAGTTGTTTATAATCATGAGTAGGTACTTTCACCCACTGAAAGGTTGTTGGTGTTTTACAAATAACCCTGTATACGTTTACTCGACGGATTCAGTTATTCATTTGATAAATCGATATCTTTGGAACTCACTCTCACTGAATGAGTTATTATAACTCAAATACGACCTACCTACGTTCTTTATATGATTTTTAGAGACTCCACTAACCTAATATTTGATTGCCAAAATCATATAACTATATATAATGACGTAGTAAAAATTCTGCAGATTTTTCTGAAGCTTCAAGATAGCACTAGCAACAATAGATGCTGAAAAAAAAACACAAAAAAGACAAAAACTCCATCCTGCCTTCCTTCCACATAACCTTCGCCTGCAAGGTGCAGATCCCTACGGCCCTAACAATCACTTACGCAATTGTTTAAACAATGCTCACTAATAAAATATCAAATTACAACAGAATTATGTGAGCAACGAGTAACGCGGCCAATATGCCTGAATACAATTATAATATAGGGGTCGCTTGTACCCCACGCAGCTTTTTTGATGCGCATTTTCCGTAATGACATTTGAGGGTTGGCGGAGTCAATTATTTTAGAGCCGGGGGCTGTTTTAAAAGGGATTATCTTGTTTCGCGGTCATGTTATGGATTAGAAATGAGATGAGGCGCTTGTATTCTCTGGTGGCCTGGTAGCTTGATGAAATTAAGTGGGTGTTAAAGCTTTTTTCTGTTTTTGTTTTTTAAGTTTACGCATACGCTGAGTTCATTATGACTGATTCATGGTAGAAAGGGGGAATTTTCAAAGTGCGCGTAAATGGCCAAATCCACCGCTATGACGATAAACAGGACGAACTGGACCTATTTTGATGAAAATTCGAACAGCGTGATCGGGTTTTTAAAAAGTCAATATTCCTAGTCAGAAATTGAACCCGTGGTTTTTGGAAAATAAAACACACACTCGGTATTATCATTTATTGCACCATCCGATAGTGCCGCTTATATTCTGGGAAGTAATGGCAAATTAAAGGAAAAAGTTAATTTTGGACAAAATCCATGTTTATAATACAATCATAATTTTTCACCATGATTAGGCTCGGCGGCACTCCATTGAATATTTTCTGTTATTCCCCATCGTTTTGGATTTGGTCATCCAAAATCTTCGCCGCCGGAATGATTCAAGACATGTATACGACTTCCTGTCTTTGCTTCTTCGGTAGTGAGTCAAGCACATGCAGAGCTTCCAGTAAACTTAATATTAATCAATCAGCCCTTCGGTGCTTCGGATATTCAATATAGAATCTTAAACTACTTATTGTTAATTAACGATAAATTTTGATTGGTTTACAATCAGATAATGCTGGATATTACGTAGGTAGGTACTTAGGTAGTCGTACTCAGATACTGGGGTATCAATTCAATTAATTTTCGTCGTCATGTGCTTTATGCTTTAGTTAGGTAGTTTGCTTTGTAGGTATTTGCTGTATTTTTTGTTATGCCTGGATCTGGATAAGAATCGGGGATAAATAGCCTACCCTAATTTCGTAACATCTTCTATCATAATCCAAATATTTTATTGCAAATTCTTTAAACATTCCATCAATAACCATTTGACCTAAGTACCTACCTAAGTTTTTAATACTTATTCGACTGCACAACAGCACTAAATAACGCAAATTGTCCCGCCAACTTCTCCTTGGTCTGCCGCGACCTCTCGCTGTTCTTCACCGGCGAATTTAGTTGCTAAGACGGATTAAGTATTTGAGAATACGTTGGAGACAGTGAAAAAAGCTTTGGAACGTGATCTTCATTTCAAAATCTGTCAACCCAATAATTTGCATTGTCCACCATTGCGTAGTCTTAAAATCTTTATGTTGAATACAAAACACAAAAAGTGAAACACAAACGAAATCGAAAAGGACATTTACGAATTTAATGTTGCAGAAATTAGAAAAAACTCATTATTTTAAATGAGCAGACAAGCGTAACTGACGCAAGGTTTTGGCGCCAACGACAATAGGCAGCCAAGTTGGAGTGCGTTTAGTTGGTGCAATTATTCTATAACGCGGGTGAGTGGTTCTTTGTGCTTGTGCCTTGTATCAGGTGTCGTATGAAAGTGCTTGAGTTACACTTTCTTCTTCAAGAATACATCCCTTGTACCTACTCATACAAGGGATGTTTTATGAAAAAGAATTGATACGGATGGAATAACAATGCAATTGTTATTTGTACTTGAGTTTTAGTGACGAATGTGACGATCATTGTTAGATTAAAATACCTACATAATTATGTTAGTAGGCTTTTTTTCGTGACTTTTCTTTTCAGTCAACTCAGCGTATCGAAGTCCATAGCTGGACACAGGATTTTTAAGTAGCACCCAGTCAGCTAGACGCTTCCTGGCCGTGGATCGGCAAGAATCAGCATTGCCATCCATAGTGGCAATGGTGATTTTTTTTACCGAAAATAAGGTGCAACCTCTGGTCACTTCAATGAAAAGTCAATTGCTTGCTATGTCTTCGTCTGGGTTAGATAGCCGTTAAGTAGAAGATGCAAAAGTTGGTACGTTATTGACAGGTACAGAACCACAAATCGACTATCATTATCAAACAGAACTTTTACAGAACTGATTCTGAGGTAATTATTTTGGTTTTACACATTATGTTTATTTAATATGATGATTATTAACATACAATTTTATTATAGGTAATTTCAACCTGCAAAACCAGAGGACAGGAATGGGCCATGCTATTACTAATTATTACTTATGCCTACCATTTTCCAATAACACAAAGGTTAAACTAATTGTTTCGTTTGGCGCCAACATTTCGGCGCCATATTGGAATGCGTTTAGTTACTGCAATTATTGTGTATTCGCGGCCGAATGCACCTTTGTGTCTGTGGATCGGGTGACATTCCGGGCCCAATTGAATGTGCTTGAGTTACACTTTCCTCTGAAATGTCTCTTAGATGGTGTAATTGTTTGTAATGTGTTATAAGTAGAAAGGACTTGAAAGAATTGGGGATACCTACAGAAGAAGTCGATGCAATAAAATGGAATGGTTCTGTAGTGCGACCTCTTTGTTTCACTGAAAGCGCCTATCACGCCCTACGGTATTTCATACAAACTTACAGGTCCATAATTTCGAAATGAATGAACCGATTTTAATGAGACTTAAATTGGTATGTATTGGTACGCTAGATCCAGGTTTAAATAGTTAGTAGAGAACATTTTCGTGAAAGAGTTTAGAGGGAGAGAGAGGGCGATTTTAAGTTTTCTATGGAAAGTGAAAAAACACTCTGTTTTCCCCTGAACTCTTTTTCGGAAATGTTCCCTAATTAAATACTACGTTAGATATAAAATAAGAATGATGTTGAGTACCTACCTATTTATAATCAATAATCATTATTAATATATACCTCTCTAATAAGATGAAAAAAATGTTCTGTAACTCATAATTAACAACAACCACGAGGCCACGAAGGAAGGTGTAACGAAGTCCAATCAAATGAAAGAAAATAAACATTTTAAAACTCGGCTATTTCGGAAACAATTACCGACTTCAAAACAACTTACTTTAACCGTGTCTATAAAAAAATAAAAACCCGTACAAAAAAAGTTCGACTGAAACTCGAACCTCCTTTAAAAAACAAAAAAAAAATGTTTAAAATTACCAATGTTTACAAAAATAAAGGGCGCGCCACACTTGGGCGGCTTCGCAACCCTTCCGCCAGGGTAGGTAGGGGAAAAGTTATAAACAAACGGAAAATGTACACCGACATGGAAACCTTTTAGGAAGCACCTCCCCTATTTTGTTGGGCATATAAAAAGCTTAAAATAATTCTACTTTGTTCAACAAAGTTTTTTTTGGTGGAAGAGAATACGAACATATTTCATTGTTTATACGTGAAAAAGCAACTGGCATGTAATTTTATTTCTTTTGTTTTTATTTTTGCTCGATAAAGTTTTAGCCAGCCAAGAAAAGCTTGGCTGGCTATTATTTACTGGCAAGAAGTGCGCAAGTTTTTTTATCTACACTCACAACGTAATGTTCCAAATATGAGTTCAAAACCGAATGCATAAATACATACTTTTTTTTCGTGGATAGGTAAAATTTAAAAAAAAAACCATTACAGTTCAACATTTTCCTTCGATTTTTAAACAACTGCATCATAAAATAACTTTTTAATTTTTAAAGCACACTTTTTCTTTTTAATTTTTGGCGCGGGCTGATTGACTTAAGTCAATGAGCCAGCTTTTATCTTTGTCTATGTTTGAGCGCGCTGCGCAGTCATTCGAATACGCAATGAGAATATCCGCCATATTGGAATTAACTATTTTTCCACTTATTTTATTTCAACTGTATGAGTGAAGATAAAATAGTGTATGCAACGGCATATAATTAGGTATTAAAACACTCGTGTGATGCTATTATCACACTCGGCTACGCCTCGCGTGATAAACCCACACTCGTGTTTTAATAACCCTTTTTATATGGTCGTTGCATAAACTACTATTATAACTGAAAGTGTTTGCCACGTTTACTGCTCTAATACTTAGGTACGTGAAATTATACGATTAGGTAAACATTATACTTAGGTCTAAAATCCTACGAAAATTGTAAATTCGTGATTCTAAAAATTTTTCACCATCTCCGTACAAATTTATAAAAAATCTGCCCCTAAGCATGATGCGACTTACCTAAATATAATCGAAGTAGGTACCTACCTACACAGTCGACATGGTGCAGCTCTGCCTAACTCCTCGGGGAATAAGGGCTTTAAATCGAGCGTTTACGTGGTACGGCTTTTCATACAAACTTTCAAATCCTTATTTTCGAAATTAATGAACCGATTTCAATAAAACTTGGTATACAAGCTAAGAAATGACACACCAGTCTTGCCAAGCGGTACCGTGTTACCCAGTTACTGGGTTTTGGGGGTCAGAAGGCAGTCGTTCTATGTAAAATACTGGGTACTGGTACTCAGTACTCAGTTGCAACCGGTAAGACTGAAAGCCGAATCAAAACAGTCTTTAAAAATTGCTCTTCATGATCGAAGTAATGAGCAGGTAGGTACTAGGAACACATAAACACTCAAAACCAACACTAATGTAATATGCATGGTTCACTACCACTTGTGCCCACAATGCGTTTAACAAACATCATCAGTTTGATGCAGTCCGCAAACAAAACATAAAGTACACGCACTTCAGATTTTGGGCTTTTTAGGGTGCCTAAAATGGTGCTGGTAAATGATCGATGGTCGAAGTTAACTTTTTCTACACAGGTATGACAGAACTTAAACATGACTTTATAAGTGTCAAAATTGCATACTTTTTTTTTAAGGATTGGAAATCATCAAATGAGTCCTTCCGCTCTGGGTGGAGCGGGAGGAAATGTCACTCTTACTGACTAAAACCCGTCCGTGCTCCTCATAGTGCCCTTTGCGTTCCAGGGCCGCGGTGACTCTTCCGAACAAAATCCGAATCCCTAGCAGGTTCTCGCCCTAACGGGCCCCGTTTACTATGCTGACATCTCTTTGAAGCGCCTACATTGGCCGGGAATCGAACTGCGACTTCCGACGCCCGGGGCGTCTCGACCTTATGTTGCGGCGGCTGGGGCGTGAAGGTCGTCTCCCACACGCGGCCCGCCTCATCCTTCACTAGCATTACTGCTTCGCAGAAGGAGGTGACGGCTTCCCATGCCTCCTCGCTCCTGACCATGGATTGAACCAGGGCCGGACGCGAGAGGTCGCCGCCGCCGATCGCCTCGACGAGGACACGGCACTGCTTCACCCAAGTAGGGCCTATACCTCCACCGTATGCTCCACCGTGTCCTCCAGGCGACCAGTGAAAACACCCGGACGTGTCCTCCCGCCGGATCAGACACAGGTACAGCTCGAAAAAAAAAATTTAAGCAACGTTCGCATACTATTCGCATCTCAGTCGCAATATTTCAGAAATAAGTAAGTAGGTAGGTACCTCTAATTTCTCTACATTTTGACAGATTGCGTTGGAGATGCGAATGCGAAATTAGTAGAACTGGCCCTCAGGCTTCTAGGTACTATGAATTAAATTCTCAATAAAACTTCGAGAAAACTACTTTTACTTAAAATAAATACTAATGCTAAAATAAAATTTTCAGTCAACGAAATCTCCCCAGACGAAAGCCCTCACAAATGACTTATCCGTCAATTTTGCCAGCAGCGCCATTTTATCACCCCAAAAACCGGTAACACTCAGAATCAAAGACACAAAGCTAAGTCGATCGCGATAATATTGACCGAACCGGACTCGAGCAGCGACCGCAAACACGCGAGCAAACAGATTAACGTTAGAACAATGGCGGGGAACATTTGGGGAAATGCATTGAAATAATATTGATGTTGAAAGAGCTCCTCGGCGCTCATGTGGTCCTGGTACTTTTGTTAGATGGTTGATTAGTTTTTGCTTAGAAATTATGATTTCTGTGGCTTCGCCCTCGTGGCCTTTCATGATCCGTGAATTTTTAACCGACTTCCAAAGGAGGAGGTTCTCAATTCGGTTGTGTTTTTTTACTGGCTAAAAAGTAGCAGTGCAAAAAACCTAATCTGCGGGGGGAGGGGGTTATTCTCGTTCTTAGGAGCGTTCGCATACGCATGAATCGCAGTAATTGTAACTGTTGCAAACTGTCAACTTCGCGAACTTCCGGACATTTCATGGACATTTTGACAAGTTATTGACGTTGATTTTCGCTGAGAATATTTTGCGACGACTTTCAATGCTTTTTAAGTGGAACGAGAATAGATCTTCTGCTCAGTACCTATTTTTAGAGACATATGATCTACCTTATATGTATTTATTTATACTATACGTACGTGGCTACTATTTGAAAATCGACTCGAGAAATTTGACGGATTGTGCCGTCAAATTTCTTGTATTATTTGGAATGAACTACCGTATCAAATACCTACCTAACGTGTTTGGCACAGACTATGTTTCGAACTCAGAACTAGACCGACGATCTATGTAGTCCTATCATCCATCACAAAATCACAAGGCCATTTAACGAAGTTTTCGATTATATTGGTGGCACACCATGACACTATATTTGTTATCGATCGACCGTATCATCCACATAACTTTTCATAGCAACTCCACCAGCTCGTTGGTTTTGAGAGCTGAGGCCTTAGCACTACATAATTCTACTGCCCTAGTACAATTTCCAGTGTTACTTTTCCCACGGCACTTAGTTATCTGTTACTCTCACAGCTGTTTAGTTATCTACATCTACATAATAATCAGTAGCTCATTTCATCAAGTGGAACGCACCTCATCCATCTACATCATGATACTCACGATGCAAAGCACATAGGCAGTCTATCAGGTTACCGGCCGGTAAACCGACACCCGTCGGTAAGACGTACGGACAACCTACGTGACGTTATCGACCGTGTTTTATATTATTATTTTATTTTCATGTGACGTTTGATTTCTGAACTTCCTGACTAGAGTACCTACATGAGGAAGTTTTGGTGGGGTACTTATTTTGAAAATATAGAGAAAAATATTTGAGTCATAGGACCAATAAACTCTACTAATTTTTAAGCAATGTTCGCATCGCATGTCAGTCGCAATCTGACAAAAAAGCCTCAATTTCCATTAATTACCTATGACTGACATGCGAATGCGAAAGTTGCTTAACAAATATTAGGATTGGCACTCAGGACTTAATTGATTTCTAAATGAACAGAAATGAGTAAGTAGTTTTGATGATGATGATTTAAGATGATGAAGAATCGCCGAACTTAAGTGGCAGTGGTTCAGTGGCATATTGGTCTCAGAACAGATGGTCGATGGAGTCGAATGTTTCCGAAGCGGCAACCGCGGATTGAAAGACGCAGCTTTCGAAAAGCCTCACACAAGGTTGACCGATGTCCGCTAATTACAAGACGCATGTGCCCGGTCGACGTGGCGACACCTGGGGAGGAGACCTAGGTACGTGCCCCATGTCTAGCTGTGGACGTCTTTCGGCTGAAATGATGATTATGAAGATGATGAAAAAACGGCCCAATAATCATGGTGCACGGGTTATGCATTCCGTTGCTACAATTTTCGCCTCCGTATCAAAACGTCCTAGTAGCAGAACGTCCTATTCGAAAATCGTCCTAATAGCAGAACGCCCTATTCACAAATCGTCCTAGTAGCAGAACGTCCTATTCGCAAGTATCGAAAAACCTAGAAACACACAAAATTAATTATTGTTAATTAATTAAATGATGCAAAATTTTCAGCTTCACTGCCTACTTTGACAATAGGACATTCTGCTAATAGAACGTTCTGCTCCTAGGACGATTTGAGAATAGGACGTTTTGATACGGAGGCCAATTTTCGACACCCAGGATGTGACCGACACCACTAACAAAAGCCAGTTTACTACACTACAAATAAACCTCTTAATATCCCTGAACCCAGTCTTTAACGAAGCTTTAAATCCTTTGTCATTACCAAGTCTTAAGATTTATCTGTACAGTGAGTATTGGCGATAAATATTTGCCAATACACCGGGCAATTGGTGGCAAACGCTAATTATACCTACCTTATGTTTGAGAGCAGCTTCTGTCAATATTGGCACTTCGAAGAAAACGGGCTTCATTATATTTTTAAGCTTAACTTTGGAGCTAGTATTTTCAAGACTGTTTTGACTTACTGTGCGTAGCAATAGGGATGATTCCTGGTCAAACAATATATGATTCTATTTAGTCCGACAGTTGGACGTTTGGTTATCGTTTGGGTTTTGGTGCAGGATCCGCTAATGTCGTGTGTTGTTTTTGTGGCAATTAAATACTTTTTCAACACATTTGCTCAAAAAATGCATTTACGAAGCCTGTATGCATTGTTCGAAAGTTAAAAATTATGCACCACACAATGGAGCGTGCGGCAAAGTAGGTACTCTCACCTAAGTACATATTTTTCCGCAAACTCCGTTGTATAGCGCCGTGCGTATTCTTTACGGTTTTTTTTTAATTTCCATAAAAATTAATAAGAATTCCACCAAGGAGTTTCACATCACGAGAATAAATAAGCTGAATGATCGAACCTCCTTGGAAGCGCTTTTGCTGTATACGTTTGTCTCATTTTAATATTATAGAGAAAATGAGAGAAGATAAATAAAAAAAATAAAGTATGTGGTTCTAATTTTCACCACGCGCATGTGGCGCCCTTTGCAAATTCGCGCCATTTTCATATTAGAAACGTCAAAGATTGTTGCGACTTTCCGACTGATTTCTAGAGACAAAAAGTTTGTTTCATTACTTATTGTAATGTTTTCTCGCAAATGTGTCGAAAAACGTTGTATGACACACGTGCGGATTTGGTTTTTACAAACTCGTGACTATGGTAAGCCCTCGACTTCGTCTCGTGCTTACATTCGTCTACTCGTTTGTAAAAACCAACTTACCGCACTAATATCATAAATAACTATTTCTTTCTTTTCTTTTCTTCTTTCTTTCTTAGATTATCGAAAAATATTGGACACGTATTTTTTGTTTTATCAAATCAATAAAAAAAGAAGATAAATCGCATCAAAGATCAGGAGTGGGGGTTGTAGCGTCACGCGTACGTAAAAAGTGTAGGTACCTAAGTACTTCCATACACGTGACTTCATACGAGTTTTCAACACTGTATCGTTTTCATTTTTTGTTTACGTGAAAAAAGTAAAATACTTGTCTAATATTTTTTGGAAATCTATCTGACGGACTAGGTACTTAATTAGATTTTTTTAGTCATCTACCCTATGGTAGGAATTTAATTGAACTGCAGTGGCATATTATAGATACGGAAAGCTTTGAATCTAATAATTACGTAGCTGCAAATAATTTAGTGCAATGGGTTCAGATCGGTTCAGAGTAGGTACCTACCTACATGTCCTATTTGCTGGAGAGTCCCAAATGTCCATTCACTAGCACCCTAGATGACCCAAGCAACGCTTCCAACGAAGCTATAAACGTGGCCACTTAAAGGCCCAAACAGATTAATTATGCAGTGATGAACCGCTTTGGAAATAGGGAATGTCAAAAAGCAAAAAAAAGAGCCATTCGATTTATTTGGTAAGTACCTTCTACTTCAGTATTTCAGACTGCTTTGCTGGAAACATTGTGCATGACTTTTTTAAATTGCGAATCTCGCAAAAATGACAACATTTTTATGCTATTTGCAGAGGAGGAATCGATATTTGTCAAAACATTCCCATAGAACACCCTCTACAACAAAATCTTGCCATAATCCTAACTAAACTAACGACATAATTTTTCCCATTAATTATGAACTTTTACCATATAATGGCCGAAGTCACGTGCCTCTCGACACATCTCCTTTGTTGCTACCAAACAATACACACCCATTTTTAATATCACCCTTCCAACCCACCCCCAACTTCAAAAATCAACCATATTCTCAACACGTAAGATGAAAAATTGATGTTCATAAATAGAGACGGAATTTATGATTTTTAGACGTCATGCAGTTTGGAAGCCAAATCACCTGTCAAGGATTTAATGAAAGGGTCACGTGACTACTTCTGTGGGAGCGCGAGGATTATTCCTATGAACTTATTTCGCCCTGGTACTTTGGGTTTAGATATTCTAATTTTCTTCGATCCGTGGTAATTAAGCTTGGTAGAGAAAAAAAAAAACTTTTTACTCTTCCTTTTTGTAGTCGGCTAAATAGTGGTTTATGCAACGGTCACATAAAAGGGGTTATTAAAACACGAGTATGGGTTTATAACACGAGGCAAAGCCGTGTTATAGATATAATAGTATCACACGAGTGTTTATAACGCCGTTGCATACACTATTTATCTTCACTCACAAAAGTGGAAAAATGAGTTAAGTAGGTAGGTAGGTACCTATTCCAAATTCACAGCCACGGAAAAAATAATGTGGTATGGCGGGTTTAGATTCAGACAATGTCATTAGTTGAGCCCATACGCGCCAATAAATTAAAACGAAAAAGTGATATAAAAATTAAAAAGTTATTTTATGATGCAGTTGTTCAAAAATCGAAGGAAAATGGTAGGTAGTACCTACACTCACGAAAAAAAAGCACGTGTTTATATACAATATTTTATCTACACTCACAGCGGAATGTTCAAAATATGAAGTCAAAAACGATTGTATTTATAAAAACACGTACCTACCTAGGCAGGTACTTTTTCAGCTTTCAGTCAAATCGGATTCGACTGAATTTTACGTGGAGCGACTACCTATCTGAACTTCACAGCCCAGTACGTACTTAACTGGGTAACGGTAGGTAAGTACCTACTTCTTGGCAAGATTCTTCTTGGAAGTCAGATTTTCTGGCTTCTGACTATCCGCAATGACTGCCAAAAATCTAAATTGACAAAATGACAGTCGGGATCAGAGAGAGACTTGGAGGAGTCTCGGTACTTACTTATGTGTATATAGGTACCTACATATAATGGTCACCCCCATCCACAGACCGACCTCGATAAGCGTTCAT
This sequence comes from Melanchra persicariae, assembly GCA_947386135.1. Lineage (NCBI taxonomy): Eukaryota > Metazoa > Arthropoda > Insecta > Lepidoptera > Noctuidae > Melanchra > Melanchra persicariae. The sequence continues at coordinate 13,682,862 of OX376645.1, read as the reverse complement.
TAACCTTCGAGCAAGATCGACCCGTGCGGCTGTTATTATTCCACCACGACCCTCTCAATGTTCTGTATTGAGAGCAAACTTCCTACAATGACAGTTCTTCAATAAAAGTGCACCTACAGACTTCACAACATTGTATCAGCGAATGACATCTTCATTCCGCGTGGGTGCCGAACTGCCGACAAAACATAATCTTTACGATTTCAACAACATTAAATTGTCAGCGTTGTTTATCGTCACGCCTGCAGAATTGACGAGAGAGTTAACTGGACGGTCATTAAATTAAACTGACGATGACTTTACGAGCAATCTTGTTTGAGGGAGTTGATGCGTGATGTGTTAATTTTTTACTTTTATTCGCATCGGTTTAGCGCTGATTACAAAAAAAAATAGATATGGCGCGTTCCCACTATGTTGTGACAACAGACTATCGTGTCGTGTTAATAGAGAAAACAAGTCGAGAACGACCGTTAATCGTGTCGTCCTATGTGATCGATCACCTCCATTTAAATACAGAAGCCACGAGCCGAAAGGCTTCAAACGACACGATATCTGTCGTCACGACTGAGTAGGAACGCGCTCATAGACTATATCAGGGATGCAGCCGCAGACGCAGCTTTTATAGATACGGAACACTTTGTGCGCGAGTCCGACTCGCACTAGGCCTTGTACTTACATTCTTGAATAAGACAGCACGGAAAAATATTGATTGGTAAAAAAGGACTTAGGTACACTCATGAACTCCAAGAGATGTTCCAAATACAATTTCCTTTCATAAAATCGTGCTTTTTCGCCAGGCGGCCAGATGTACGGTAACTTGATATACAGCGTGTTTTTTTATTTGACGGTGCGAGCTTCCCGCTCCCGGTCGGGGATGAAAGAGGCTTTGAACGGTTACTACCTACCTACGCTTGCTAGTTTTTTTTCTTGCGACAAGCACTTACGGTTCTGGTTATTTTTGATTTAATAGACAAGTCGTGGCGATGTCCTTTAATCTTTTGAGAAAGAAAGTTTGTTAGCGAAAATATTTTTTTCATCTTGCCAATCAAATACTTAGCGGGTAAAAAATAGGTAGGTACCAAGGGTTTATAGGGTAGGTAATATTGTGGTTTTATGTTACTTTTCCAACATGACCGAGCAAAAATAAAGATGGTAAGTTATTGATGTAAGATTTTGTTCGATAGAGTTACCGTGGCCCTGGAAAGCAAAGGGCACTACGAGAAGCACGGATGGGTTTTAGTCAGTAATCTTCTGACACTCCCCTTCCGTTCCACCCAGACCGGCAGGAGTCATTTGATGATTCCCATAAGATGGTAGTCCCAAAAAGTTGGTTACTTTATGTTCATAAAGATAATCTCTGGAAGGACTGATCCTTATATGAACATTCTTTCACTGATAGAAAGCTGCTCTGTTCGACTGCCATGAGCTGCTACTACTTAGGTTCTTTTCGTTTTCTCACGAAAAACGCATGGTTCCTGACCTCATGAGGAACTGGCCACCACAGGAGCGTAGCCGCGAAAAAAAAAACAACGGGTTGCACTCCGGGAGTGCCGGCAGAAGTGAAAACTTGAACTGACTTAAATACCATTCCTATTTTGGAATGGTTAGGGTATAATTTCGCACGAATTGCTTTATTTTAATTTTTATAGTAAGTAGTATCATTTATGTGGATACATAAAATATTCAATTTTGCGCTATAGTACACAAACATCACATCAGGGAAGCTCTTGACTTTGAGGAAGTGGCCAGGCAGGGCCAGTTAGGTACATACTCTTTATAAGTTATGACCTACACGGATGTGTGTGGGGTGTGGTCAGACAGGCCGAGTGTCCGCGGCCCGTGACCGCCCGCTATGTGCGACTGTCATGCTCTACCTAGCACTACTGTGGGGCTGCGATGAAAGATACTATGTAGATACCTAGGTACTAACCTATTATTTACCTACTAAACCTTCCAGCGTATTTTTACTTTACAATAAGGTTGAAGCGTAGTTATTACCTACCTTTTTTGTGGGGAGGAAATCATCATTTAAGTACCTACTCCTTCCGCGGCTTCCGCTCTGGGCGAAGCAGGAGGGAGTGTCACTCTTACTGACTAAAACCCACCCGTGTTTTTGTCCTTGATATGCCCTGAGCGGAGCTGCGGTAAGCCTTTCGAACAATGCCGCAACCCGGGACAGTTAAGTATGTACTACCTAACATCTAAACCTGCTTTAATGAAATGTCTCGTGTCCCTCACTGCCCCCTAAAATGACGTGCCGATGCCATCAAGAGTCCGTTGAAAAGGAATACCATCAAAATGGTTTAAGACGTCATAGCATCGGCTGAAAAATTGGCGCAATAAAATGAAAAGGCTAAGCCACCAATTAAAAACGGCTGATTAAGCTAATTGGCTGCGACAGATACATACAACATTATAATGATTACTCCTGATACCTAACCTCATTTGTTGAAATCTATCCAGTCGTTAGGTACAGCTGCAGGACGCACCAAAGAAATAGACATAGGTAGGTACAAACATACTTACAAACTTGATACTACGTACGTAGATATGTAAGAAAAAAGCTTCTTCGTCTTGAAAACGACTCGAAAAACATTACCCTCCTTCTTGGGCATTCGGGTAAAAACAAACATTGTATCCAGCATACAATATCTGCGTACCCCTTGCACATGAGCGTGTGACGGAACGCTGCGGTGACGAGACAACGCCTTGCGGTTACCAGGACCGCATGAAACCTAGAAGTTACTCACCGTGTGTACCTTCCACCTAGGTATATATGCCATTGTCCCTGCTATGTAGACCGGAGTAGGTATAGTTTATTGTTTAGGATTCGAGATGGAAATGCGATGTGTGGTGTATCTAGGCATTGTACAATAAGTACACATTCGTTTTATTTACAGATACATTATACAAATTGAATAGCATAGGTATACAAATTGAATAGCATAGGTATACAAACCAATTAAAAATGTAGACATACATCTATATGTATGTCTACATTTTTAATTGGTAATTGGCTATAAATAACTGGTACTTATAAAAAGAAGAAAGAATACCTAATTGGCATCGAAAAATTGTTCCACATCACTGTCGATGGGGAAAAGTGCCAAAAATACTGGCAGCTTTGCATCCTTAAGGCTGCAGTCTTGCAAAATTCACTCGCGGCGAATAATTTGCGCAACTTTAAATTCTTTTTCTTTACAAATTAATGAAATAACATGAAATATTTTTATTGCCCATAAATAACCATAATATAAGTAATAGGTAGTTATTTTTTTTAAGTTTTTCTAGGTGGATTATGTTAAGTAAATCAAGTGTTAAATGCAGCTCTCTCGCGCCCAACATCATTTCGAGTTCTGTTTGGGCGCTCAGTCTATGGCAATGAAGAATTAATTTACAAATCTGTTCAGCGCATAATTAGCTCAATATTCTCGTCTTCAAAATGCGCTGATTAGTTTTTTCTAGTTATGTTTCATTTTCTTAATTCAGAGGTCACACTTTCATCAAAATTCTCTGTTTTCATCTCTTAATAAACGGTTTGTTTCATTATAACTATGCATTGTATGTATGTAATAATTTGATTATTTTAATGCCAAGGGTTCATTAAGCAAATACTTAAAAAAAATAGCACCTAAATCACATTACCCTAACAATAATAATAATCTCAAAAGACCTCCAAAAAACGAGTTCATAAACAAGAATTGAGAGAGAAATTCCTTAGTGGCCGCTGCACGGGCGGAGCGTTCGGACGTGTGGTCCACGACAAATTTTAATTGTTCCCTCTCGCTCTAACATTGCTCCTGCTCTAACGTTGGTTACGCACTGTTATGTATCTAAAGTTGCTCTACTTTATTATTTTTTGTATATAATTTTTCGGGTGTTGTAAATATTTGTGTTTTAGTAATAGTATTGTAAATATTTGATTTCAATATGGATCGTAAACGTAAAAAAAAATATGCATGCACGAAAAAAAAAAAATTGGGCTCAAACGTAGAAGTGATGAAGAGAAATAGAATCCAAAGGTAAGTAGAACTGTTTACAGTATTCATGTTTAGGGCCTAACTACAAGGTCAAATTCAATTAGCTAGCGAGACTCCACAGACTTGATGGGTATACGATTTTATCAACTCACACTTCAAGTAACAATACTACCAGCGGTCATTGACCCCAAACAAATCATCAAATCTTTACTGTTTTTATAAAATTGTTATAATATTGTATACAGGGTCGAATTAAATTAGATAGCGAAAGTCCGCAGAAGTGATGGGTATCAATATATAAGTATGACAAAACAAAAATTAATTAATATGATGTTCATGCATGCTGTCAGAAGGTATAAAAGAGTGTGGTTGGGGAGGGCGTGAGTGCTTGTGTGGGCATGAGTGTGTGGATGGATGTGTTTGTGGGTTGGTCGGTGTATTTAGTGTCTATGTACATACATAAATAATAAATACACACTACTACTAGCGACCAAAATCGGATCGGCTAATTTGACCAAAGTCGGATATCTTTTAACCGTGGAATAAAATTAATTATAATATGACTAATAATATGACTAATTTATTTTCACAGGTCTGCTGCTGGCTCTCGTCAACCATTTTCAGATGTTAGCAACCTGTCAGAAGCGCGAAATATTAATCCTACCTCTTCTACTATTGGAGTACCAGTGATGATTGAAAATATTGACGGAACTGAAAATGTAACAAACTCAAATAAGAAAATGAACCGGAAGCGAACATTTGAGGAGGCTTTTCCTTTTCGCCGAATTTTCGGAAGGAAACGTCAACAACCTGTAATTGTTAGCGACGACCAACAGCTGCAAATTGATAATGAAACAGAAATGACCAATGATGAGGAACTGTTTTGCCTAGAAGGGCGCAGAATCGTATCGATCAAATATTTTTTAGAAATTTTGGGGAAGATTGCTGATCATAACGAAAAATCTTTTGGATGCAGGTATACAAATTTGAAATGTATCGGTGAACGACGTAAAGGTTTTATATCAAAACTGCATTTCAAGTGCGAACTCTGTAATTCCGAATTTGACATAAGCACTGAAGATCCGTCTAACACTTGTGATGTGAACCACGGTATAGTTGCAGGTATTATTAGTATTGGCTGTGGGTTGGGAAATTTAAATGAATTGGCAGGTAATGCTGATATACCTGGCATGTCAAAAAATTTATATGCTCAGACAAGCAAAAAAGTTTACGAATGGTTCCATAAGACGGCAGTAGAAGAAATGGCCAAGGCAGGCATCGAAGAGGCAGAACATGCGACAGAAATTGGCAGTGTCGATTGTGATGGTACACCAATGATTGATGTAATAGCTGACGGGTGTTGGTCCAAAAGATCTTTCCGTAATAACTATTCAGCATCATCAGGTGCAGCAGCAATAATCGGTGCATACAGTGGTCAAATTTTATATCTTGGTGTAAAAAATAAATACTGCATAGTATGTGCAAAAGCTGAAAATAAAAAAAATAAACCTGCAAATCATATTTGCTACAAGAACTATTCTGGTAGTTCTTCCAGTATGGAGTCAACGTCGCTTGTTGAAGGATTTGGTAACTCTCTTGAATCTCATGGTTTAATATATGCTAGACTAATATCAGATGGTGATTCAAGTACTCATAAAAAAATATTAGAAAGCAATCCATATAAAAACTGCAAGGTTCAGAAGATCGAGTGCAGAAACCATCTGTTAAGAAATCTATGTAACAAACTGAGAGCACTTACTAAAGATACTCATATTCCTATTCAATTAAGGAAACTTTTAACTGACTTCAAAATCATGAAGTTACGCAGATACACAGTGCGGGCTATAAAGTTGAGGAAACACGAAGACATTTCTGACAGTCAAAAAATGGTAAAACTTCGTACAGATATTTTGAATGCATTACACCATTCTTTTGGTAGTCACTCTGATTGCGATGACGCTATATGCCCAGCAACTGATAAAACTGACGAAATACGGCACTTGATGTAGCTAACACAGTTTTGTGGAGGAAAATGAGTCAAATTGTCTTGTTTTTGGCTGCAAACGCTAAAAGTCTAATTTTTGACGTCGATAGCAATCCTGCTGAGACATTCAATTCAGTGATTGCCAAATATGTGGGGGGAAAAGAATTAATTACACACTTAAGAATTCATACCAGGAAAGGTGTTCCGCTTCAGTTATTTCCTTTAACACCAAGCGACCAATAAACGCTATCCATAAATGCATATTTGGTAAACCTACTGGCAAATACACAAATGTATATGAGGTACAAAAAGCGAAAAGAAAAGTTTACAAAAGATTATTTAGAAAAAAAATCCGTAGAAATATGAACGATCCAGATTATGGACAGAAAGCTCAAAGACCAGATATGACCGATGAAGATTTTCAGATAACAAAAAATGAATTTCTTAAACAAACGGAGCTTTCTGACCAGCAAAGAGACGAACTACAGAAACAGACGATAGACCAAAGTTCCAGTCAAGAATGGTTAGAAAACAGAAAAAATAGATTAACCGCGTCTATGTTTGGAAAAATATGTAAACGTAAAGAAAACATTAGCTGCGCTTCTTTAGTGAAAGCTATTGTGAAACCACAAAAGTTGTCAAATGTCCCATCGATCACATATGGTAGAGATTATGAACAAATAGCATCAACCCAATTATCTCTGCAGGAAAACGTCACAATAACCCGCTGCGGTCTTTATATTCATAAAACACTCCAATATTTAGGAGCAAGTCCCGATGGTATTTATAAAGACAAAGATGGAAAAACAGGACTGGTAGAAGTAAAATGCCCATTTTCTGCAAAAAATATGCAAGCTGAAGAAGGTGTACGTTACCCCAACAAGAAAGTGTCTCCTAGAGTTATATGAGTAGAACGTATTATTGGTGCCTTATCTGTTGTAAATGTGCCCCCACATAAAAAATGTGTGCCCCCTGTCGTTTTGGAAAAAAACGGAAAAAACGATTCTTGCTGGGGTAACGTTTTTCTAGCAGGAAAATTCTAAACGAATGATCGGAGAGAGAAAAATTGTGCATAGCCAGAGAGCTTATATGTGTGCCAAAATGTGCCCCCAAAAATAAAATCTGTGCCCCTTCAGGTTTTCGAGATATTGCATTTCCTGCTGGAGTAACGTTTTGATGAATCGTATATCTCTAAAACCATTGCATGTGCCACTGTAGAATAAACATACACGAGTAGCTCTTAATGTGTGCCCCTTTGTGCCCCAATTAGATTTAAGAAAATATTGATAGTTTTCAAGTTATCGCGGTTTTATGAAAACCCGAAAAAACATCGCAGCGCCTAAATAAGACAAGGCATAACTTCGCTGAAAACTGTATTCGGTTCTTCTTGACGCTAATAATAACCATACAAAGTTTCAAAACTGCTCATGCATGCGTTTTTGAATAATCATGCTAAAAGTAAAAACGATGGTGTCATAACTTTGACGGCAAAATACAAGGAACTGGCACAATCCCAGATGTGTAGGTGTAAACCAAAATCTTGTGCCTTTAGTCAAAAATATATGGTGAAAATATTGAGCTTCAAATGTTACGCATTAAGTAAATATAAACAAAAAACCAAAATATGTAAACAACGGCTGGTTATCCGACCAAATCTGAATGACTACTAAAAAGCGACGGATTCATACATATCGATGACCTTCTTTATTGGATGTATTATACCTAAGCTGTTGTCCGTACAGTCGCGTTCAAAAGTTTTGAGGGCTAATTAAAAAATATATTAAATGCACCTTGTGACTATATGTGTTGTTATGGCTGCCATAGAACATTCTGTAAAAATCAAATCAATTATTTAGTTATTTCGGCTAAAAAGATACAGGCCTGTGACTGTGACATGTTGAGTGTTGACGGATTGTGGTCGAGTCTTAGTTTTGGAGACATGAATTCTTGTCATGAATTATTTTTTTACATAGTAACTAGAAGTTATTAAGGGATTATATGTCATCAACCTAGCACAAAAAGAGAATTAAATACGTATTATACAAAAAAAGTAAACAAATTACTGAATCGCTTTTGACGAAATTTCTATTGGACCAATCGGAAAGTATGTATATCCTTTCAGATGAAAACAAAACAAACATGATTTAGAACATATTAGTTAAAAAATAAATAAATAGGTAAAGTAATGAAAAAAATATCCAAGGCTTGATAAGGTACAAGTATTTTTAAATAAGTCAAAACAATGCCATTAGATACTTACCACCGCAGATCGTGCCATAAAATTCACCACCCCTACAACCACATAATTGTTATAAAATGCTTATACGCCACTTTCAACCAACTTAAAAAAAAGTAAACAAATAGTATCAGTGCAACTGCGTGACTCAACGTAACAGTGTCCTTGGCGTCATAACATAACTGCAACTGTTTACCAATACCAAGTAATAATCCAAACGCACTTCCTAGTCAATGAACACTTTGTACCCATTATTCATAATAGAGCGACGTTACACGTAACTGTCTCTGTCACACTAACACTGTACGCGTACTAGCTGTCTCACTTTCTCTAAGCTAGACAAAGCGATTCCTTGCGTGACGACGTTAGCGGACGCCGCGGGGCCAGAGATGTATGTAGCGGTGTGGGGAGGCGAAAAAAGGGAATCTTCTATTAAGGTAAATGCTCCAACCAGCCTGCGAAATTCGAATTTTCCTAAGTTTTTTTGCAATTTGCAGGCCAGTGCTTGGTTGTATGTTGATTAAAATATTATTTGCGGCTGTTAGACATATGTAGATACAAAATTATAATCATCAATATCATCAATACAATGCTCTAAGTTCATAAAGATGTAGGAATGAGTTTTTCTATTTTTTTTTTTTTTCCTACGCCTTTATTTAGTACGAACATATTTAGTGTCAGTTTATTTGTTGTCACGAAACGTCGCTGCAATTTGTACAAAAAAAATACGTGTGAATAACAGTGCATTTCCAAATAAAGAAGCGAGTATTATTTTCATAGCATTAGCCTTATTATATTATTATTAATACAATTCATGTATATATCGTCTTTATCTATATATTACAAGTTATTCTGATATTGTGGCTAATTGAGGTTGTTTCTCACGAAAATGCTACACATATGAGTCACATTTCGTCACTCATATGACGTAACTCACATCTACGTGTAAAGTTAAAACATGTTTACACTGCGGCTGAAAATTTTAACAAATTATATGCCAGCGGCGTCCGGTGTTATCTCCATACAAAACGTTTTACTAATAAATAAATCTGACATTTACGGAAAATAGATATAAAAGAGTTTTAGTGTAATTTTTTAAAATAATAATTTGGAGGTTTCGAATAAATGCTGAATTTGATCATTAAACCTGCATTTTAGCTCCCTGCCGGACCCTGCTCAATTTGAGCAGTAGGACATAGTTACATGTAAACTCTGCTTTACAATAAATGTGACTTACATTAGTATAAAAATACAGGTATGTCACAAAACAGTTTGGTCACGATTTTGAACATGTTAGTCACATGTACATTTTATTTGAAAATGGCTCTTATAAATGTACTTAATCATGTGTAAGGTCATAGAAACAGCTATTAAAATATAATCCAATAACAACTTTATTTTATTAGATATTACTTTTCTACTTTAGTGTACTCAGGCACAACACGTGTGAACCGGTTAGTGAGTAAAGTAAAGAAGGTCATCGATATGTATGAATCCGTCGCTTTTTAGTAGTCATTCAGATTTGGTCGGATAACCAGCCGTTGTTTACATATTTTGGTTTTTTGTTTATATTTACTTAATGCGTAACATTTGAAGCTCAATATTTTCACCATATATTTTTGACTAAAGGCACAAGATTTTGGTTTACACCTACACATCTGGGATTGTGCCAGTTCCTTGTATTTTGCCGTCAAAGTTATGACACCATCGTTTTTACTTTTAGCATGATTATTCAAAAACGCATGCATGAGCAGTTTTGAAACTTTGTATGGTTATTATTAGCGTCAAGAAGAACCGAATACAGTTTTCAGCGAAGTTATGCCTTGTCTCATTTAGGCGCTGCGATGTTTTTTCGGGTTTTCATAAAACCGCGATAACTTGAAAACTATCAATATTTTCTTAAATCTAATTGGGGCACAAAGGGGCACACATTAAGAGCTACTCGTGTATGTTTATTCTACAGTGGCACATGCAATGGTTTTAGAGATATACGATTCATCAAAACGTTACTCCAGCAGGAAATGCAATATCTCGAAAACCTGAAGGGGCACAGATTTTATTTTTGGGGGCACATTTTGGCACACATATAAGCTCTCTGGCTATGCACAATTATTCTCTCTCCGATCATTCGTTTAGAATTTTCCTGCTAGAAAAACGTTACCCCAGCAAGAATCGTTTTTTCCGTTTTTTTTCAAAACGACAGGGGGCACACATTTTTTATGTGGGGGCACATTTACAACAGATAAGGCACCAATAATACGTTCTACTCATATAACTCTAGGAGACACTTTCTTGTTGGGGTAACGTACACCTGAAGAAGCTATAAAAGCAAAAAAAAATAAAATTGTGGAAATGTAACACTAAGAAAAATACGTTTGTGATTGACAAAAACCACGATTATTATTTTCAAATTCAGGGCCAATTAAACATTACAGAGATGGATATGTGCTTATTTGCCGTATGGACTGGAGAGGAGTACTCAATGAAAGTCGATTATATAAAAAGAGACCCTACGTTCTGGCACGAAAAAATGGTAGGCCCACTGTCTAAATTTTATTTGCATTGTCTGCTTCCTGAGCTAATTGATTCCCGCCTTGAACGCTCGATGCTAATAAAAGACCCGCCATATATCATTCAAGCTATTGAGAAAAAAGTAAAAAAAAATAAGAACGCGTCCACGTCTTCTACCACAGACGCTGTCGTTCAGGATAATTAATTCCTGAAAGAAAAGAAAGAAAGAAAAAGTATTTGTTGTGACTCGTACAGGAAGATCTAAACAAAACAAAGTCAAAAATAAAAAACCGGCCAAGTGCTAGTCGGACTCGCGCACGAAGGGTTCCGTACCATTAACTACAAAAATCACGTCTGTTGTATGGGAATAAAATAAATATTTATTTTATTTTGTTTTTAGTATTTTGTTGTTATAGTGGCAACAGAAATACATAATTTGTGAAAATTTCAACTGTCTAGCTATCGCGGTTCTTGAGATACAGGCTGGTGATAGACAGACGGACAAACAGCGAAGTCTTAGTAATCGGATCCCGTTTTTACCCTTTGGGCACGGAACCCTAAAAAGTAAAAAAGAAAAAGAGTAATCGGTGCACAGAGTTACGTATAATTTGAAAAATAAGAAACAACAATTTTGTGTTTAATAACTTTTTATTTATTCAGCCATTTTTTTGTCCCACTGCAGGGCAAAGGCCTCCCTTCCCTCCTTCCACTTATCGCCAATCCTTGTGAAAAGGGTCGAGCTCGTCCCGCCATCTCATTCTGGGCCTGCCGCGTTGTCGTTTGCTGCTGTTTGGGACCCATTGTGTGGTTATTTTAGCCCATAGCCCCTCCGGCATGCGACAGATGTGACCAGCCTTCCATTTTAGCTTGGCAGCCGTGTGACCTACATGGGCATTTTGAGTTTTAGAACGCAGTATCGAGTTCCTTATACGATCAGAAAGTTTAACTCCAAGGATACTGCGCTCCATTGCTCGCTGACAGACCCCGAGTGCGGACTTTTGACGATTGGTTAGTGGCCATGTCTGCGCTCCATAGGTGAGGGTAGGAAGAATGCACATGTCCATGAGTTTTCTCTTTAGTGAGAGAGGGAGAGTTCCTTTCAGTATTTGCTTCATCGACCAATAGCTCTTCCAGGCGTTCTCGGTGCGTCGAGCAACTTCTTTATCGTGTCTTGCCTGGAAGGAGACTATTTGGCCGAGGTATATAAACTCATGGACATATTCAATACCCGCACCCCCAATTCCTATGTTACCTTGGTCTTCGTCATATTCATCGCGAGTCCAACCTCGAGGCTGGCACTGCTCAGTTGGTCGAGCATTAGGCCTAACTCGGCTGCCGTGGAGGAGAAAAGAACAATATCGTCGGCGAAGCGGTGATTACTTAATCTTCTATCGCCCACGACGATGCCCTTGTCCCTCCAATTGCTTTTTAGTTTTCTAAAGACTTCTTCAAGCGTGGCTGTAAAGAGCTTTGGAGCAAGCGGGTCGCCCTGTTTAACCCCTTTATGGATAGTGAATGATGGTCCTGTGGTTTTTATTTTTAAAGGCTGCTGTGCTATTTTGGTATACCTATTTTTTGTAGTAGGTTAATTTATGTAGGTTCGATATCTTGGTTTTGAAGAGATTTAAATATGGCGTTGTGCGATAAACTGACAAATGCTTTAGAGTAGTCGACAAATGCGAGGTATAAAGGTAAGTTGAATTCTAAATGTTTTTCTATAACTTGATTAAGGGACTGTAAATGGTCAGTAGTGGATAGGCCATGGCGGAACCCGGCTTGTTCGGGAGGTTGATGTTGATTGAATTGGCCAGAAATGCAATTTTCAAGAATTTTTATGAATATTTTGTAAAGGTGTGAGATGTGGCTGATGGAGCGGTAATTGCCGATGTCGGTCTTATCACCTTTTAATGAAGGATGATAACATTTGAGTGGCAGAAACTACTCGGAAAATCACCTTTTTGTAATATTGAATTAAATAAGTTCCTTATGTATGGCAACAAGATAGGCTCCGCGGCTCGAAGTGATTCGGTTGTGATACCATCTTCGCCGGGACTTTTATTGTACTTCATGCCTCTGAGAGCCCGGTGTACTTCATAGCCAGATATTACCGGGACCTCCTCAGGACATCAGTAAACTTCGGTTGTTTTTTGGGATGTTTGGTCGTTGGAATATAGAGATTTATACAACTCGGTACTTATCCCAAGAATTTTTGCCCTATCTCCTTGTTTAACACCATTTACCATACCACGCATAGCTGATCTTAGGGATCGGTTGTTTGTCAATGCGGTAGCCAGCAGATTGGTACGTTACATTCTGTGTCGCTCTTCTATAAGACGTGTTGTGCTGTCAGTAAGTTTTGTTTTCTTTTTCTTGAGGCACACAATTTTTTGACTGGCGATTTTAATAGCTCCTTTATGTTTTTATACTGTACATGTACGTCCTCTGAATCTGTGTCTAATAAACTGAAAGTGTTTTTAATATTTATGTCAAACTGTTCTTTATTTGCAATTAGTGTACATTTATCTGAACTTTTGATTGTACTTTGTTGCGATGTAATTTCAAATCAAAATTTGCTGTCCGGTGATCGGAGCTGATAACTACTTCATAAAAAATTATAATAAACTTACTTTACACAAAAATATGGCGTATTCTTTTAACACTCATTGGCTGGCCCCACTATCATTTTTTATGTCTACTACGATACTACGGAACACACAAAAACACTACATCCAGACCCAAAGTACCATTAAAATTTAAATAAATATTTAATAATACTTAGTAGAGCAACTTTCCGACCGTGTCAAATTTTGTTTTAAATTTTACGCTAGGTAGGATGAATGCGGGGACTGCGGGGAGCCCGGGTGCAGACGCTCGGCGCGTGGACTCGCTGCACGCGATTCTTATATTATGCACTAGAAGACTAAGCCCTTAATGGCAATGCCGATTCTTTAGCCGAAGAAAAAGCCAACCTTCTGGGGGCCTAGACAAAAAACTTTTCTGTAGCGTTAACGTCAGACGCTCACGACAAAATGTATGGGAATGACATTAGGTGATGACGTTTCCTTTCCACACCTAATGTCATTCCCATACATTTTGTCGTGAGCGTCTGACGTTAACGCTACAGAAAAGTTTTTTGTCTAGGGGGGCTGGTCACTTGAAGAGTTGACAAACTGCTTACATTTTTTAACTAGGTATAGGTTGAAGAAAAACAGCAAATATTCTAGTGATGAGAAGGACTTACGAATAGGGTAGCACGAATGCTACAGAAAAGTTTTTTGTCTAGGTCCTCTGAACTATTAAGATCAGTTTTACATACGCTCAAAAGGTACTACATTCAACATTACATTCTGGAACTTGACCCTGTCAGATCCATTAAAATACTCTGTAAACACATTCTTCACAATAGGGTCATCCCTACTCTCCCCATCATATTTCTGCAGAGGTAACAAAGCATCTTGTTCCCGCCACAAACCTTCCTGAAACGTTCCATCGACATCTTCATGATCAACGCAAGCACTTGTGATATAATTAGGAGAATTCTTTACTAAATAATTATGTAGATAACAACTGGCCATGATAATCTTATCGACATTTTGTATGTCCACCTGTATATTCTTCTGAAAGACTTGAAAACGTGATGCTAAGATACCGAATACGTTTTCTGTCACCCTAGTAGCTTTCGAAAGGCGATAGTTAAATATTTCCATCTTTTGATTGATATTTTGATTTGGGTAGGGTTCTAAAATGTATTTGTCTAAACCAAATCCACTATCACCTAAGAAAACATACGGAGCATACGAATTTGATTTTGGTAATAAAGAAGCTTCCGGCAAATTCAATTCTTCTTCAACCAATTTTTCGTAAAACTTTGTGCATTCTAAAATAGGTCCGTCTGGCAGTCCGCCTGCTGTACCCGCTTGTACATACAGAAACTCGTAGTCAGCGTTCACAATGGCAAAAAGCAGAACACTATGAGAATCACTGTAATTCTGATACTGTGTTGATTCTTCTTTTGGCTTCACCACTAGAATATGTCTGGCATCCATGCAACCAACACAGTGATTGAATTGCCACTTTTCCTGGTACTGTTCTGCTATTTTCAACCATTCATTTTCAGTTTCGGGTATCTGAAAACAGCAGGAAATGAAGAACTTGGAAAACATCTGAGAACAGCTTATAGTATTCACCAGGTGGTGGTTTTTTTTGTTAAGTACAATATTACTTACTTCAATAAAACAAAAAACAAAAAATTCAAATTTTTGATTGATTTTACTCATTTTTATGGAGAACTCGCACTTGACCAATATTTATGTGTAGAAAGTTTTTATACAGAAAAAAAAAACAATTGTTCCTGACACAGTTTCCCCGTATCTTTGATAGATTCAGAGGCCCAGTCAAAAAACGTTCAGTATATTATGAAGAAAATTTTGTTTCCCATTTTAAGCATAATGTGTGTACTTTAAGTAATGATGATAAAGTTTATAGAGAGGAGGAGCAGAGAAAGCTAACTTTTTTTAATGATTTGGTCATAATTATCACACCTATGACAGATTGATCCGAAAAGTCTATAGGATCTACTCCTCACAATTTATAAGCAATGCTTATTATAATTTGCCCACTGCTAGGACACACCACTCCACTGTGTCAGAAGGAGTGGGCCATATTCCAACGACAGACCCAGTGCCTGTTTGTCGATTTCAGTCTTTGTATTTTTTACCATTTCTTATAAGTAACACAAACTGTTTGCCTGTATTGAATACAGCAATATTTTCAATACATGGATAACATGTATAGCCGCTCGAGCACTGACATGTGAAAAATTCAAAAATAAATAATATAACTTACGTAATAGTAAAATAAACATTAAAATCGTGAAAATCCGTGGCACACCGGTGTGCCGGCAGTGCTCGAGCGGATAGTACCATAAAAAACAGGGAGCATCATGCTTGTTTACGTTGGACTAATAATACTGAGTCAATGTTGACATTGTAATATTAAGATCAAAAATTAATCAGTATGAACTGAGGTCAACTGAAACTTTTAAGAAGGTCAACTAGGTTCATTTGCACACTGCAATAACCACAGTCTACGGAATAAAAGTGAGAAAAACTTAATGGCCCAGATTTTGAATCTATTATTTTATATTAAGAAATATCTGGGCCCCGGCGACACACCGGTGTGTCGCGAATTAATCGCGAATTTAATGTTTATTTACCTATTACATAAGAATTTTTTTTTTTATGGGAATTTTCACATGTTGGGGCCACAGCGGTTAAGAAATATCTGTACGAAAACAGTGTGAAAAACATATAATTTATATTGGTACTTGTACTAGACCGCGGTGTTTTCCGATATACTTGCTGACCATCAAGGTATTGAAAACTCTTAAACCGTACTTACTTTCATGTAATTCTTCAGGACTTGGCATATGACATCACAAGTTTCTGGCACTATTTGCCTCATTAACTGTACTGACATCCCAAAACTAAAAGCAAGATCAGTGTAATCTTTGCCCAATGCTAGGTATTTCAATGTCGCTAGAAGACGGTTTTCTGCAGATACCGCTTGCCTCATTACAGAATCTTGTTTTGTAATCAATGGCCTCACTAACTTCAGTAGCATGTCAAAACTGTCACTATCTATCCTCATACATCTTCTGAAGTCCTGGTTGTCTAGTTCCCTTACGATACTCATTCGATATAATTGTTCTTTATCAAATTTCTGCTGTTTCGACAATACTCTTTTCTTTTCTGTGCGCCTGGTCCTTGGTTTCAAGGACAAAGTCAATGCGAGAACTAGGCCAATTTTTTGTCTCTTTGTTAAAGGAGGCATAGTAGGTTATGTTCAGAATATTTTAGGCGTAAGAAGTGTCTGTAACAATAGATACCTATTAATATACCTATTAATATAGATACCTATTAATGGTAAAAATTGTTTGTCTGATCAGCATCAGATACTACTTAGTAAAACCCTTTTTGTTTACAAAATAATGCCTCTCCAAGCCTGGAACATCGTTCAACCATGGGCAATTGGGCAGAATTTCTTTCTTACCTATTTTTGTCTTATATCTCAAGTAGATTTGTACTGAATATCACGATTCAAAGCACAGCCGTGGTTTTAAAGCTTTCTCTTATATTTTTCACACAATCAAAACAAAACAATCAATCAGAATCACAAACACAAACCAGACCAGGACACCGGTCGGTCGCCAGCGCCAAAATTCTAGTTGTCAATGTCAGTTGTCACAATTGTCAGCACACTTTTTTTTAATTTACCCCGAAGGAAAGGCTAGGTAGTCTTTTGACCATATTTCCTAAGACTAGGACATATTATTATGGTCAAAAGATTATTTAGCCTTTTTATATTTTAGTTTTGCATTGGAAAGCGGGTGTATACATGCTAATGTTTGCTGGAGTATTTGTCAGCAAATATATCGAGTCAGCCTTCTCGGCAAGCTTCGCTGTGGTAGTCATACTACAATTAAATTCTCAGCTTCACTTTACCTAGATCGCGTCTGTTTCAATGATTTCACATAATGGCCAGTTGCGTAGACACTTGAGACATAAAACTACTTACACCAATTTTACACCACAATATCCACTAGCGAATAACTAACCCATAACAGCCACTAAACTTCACTCGTTAAAATCCCTGAAAATCCCGCCGAAAATTCCTCTCAGCGGATACTTCCAATTTATTGTAAATTTCAATGTCAGAAAGAGTTGTGAGTTAGCAATAACGTTAAAGTTTTACCTTTCACTGCCAAATAGCTGCCAAACAAATTTAATTTCATAACCTTTCACGTTTGAAGTTTCGATAGTTTTTAGAGATTACGCATGTAGCAAAGATCGTGCAAAATTTAGAAGCTAGCTTTGGGAAAAGAGATTCGGGTTACACTGAGGGAACCTTCCATGGTCAGTGACTTTAAATAAATGCTTACTTACTACTTACTTAAATGGAAGGTCAAAAACCTCATCTTCAAGAAATAAAACCATGATCAATGTCATTGATTGTCGTCAAGGTGTAGAGACTTCGAGCTCAAGGTCACTGATTTTAAGCCCCCAATCAATAAGTTAAAATAAATAAAAAAACTTGGTTTCAATGATTAAAATAACATAGTCTACATGTTTTTAGTGTCACATATTCAAAACAAACACCCAACTGCCACCCACTTCAACCAAACAGATGAAAAAAAAATCACTAACTGTCACTAATACGGGGAGCGTGCCGCTATACGTCTAACAATTACGCGGCCGCCATCTAGCGCCACGCGCCGGTAAATGGGATTAATTATTATTTGAATCCCGAACAACGTTACCCAGAATTGTGAACAACATAATTTGACGTGCTGATGTTCTGTGCGCCTGGTGGTTCATTGTTATGGGTAGTTGTTTATAATTGGAGCTTTAGCGAAGGCCATTAATTTCGATTTATTTTGTCAAAGCCCAAAATAAGCTGTTTTTATTTACGTAGGTAATCTGTGATTCCGATTAAATACAATAATTATGTATCAGAAAAAACGCAATATCTCTTAAGGGGTCATTGTACTCATCATTATGAACAACTTTTATTATGGGACCAACACCGAAAACTCGAAAAAAAATCGACTGCTCCATACATTTCTGTGCGCATGACTCGACAAAATGTACTGAACAGCTAATTTTTTTTTCGCGATTTCGGCGTTGGTCCCATGGTAAAAGTTGTTCATAATGATGAGTACCTACAATAACCTCTTAAGAGGCATGACGTTTATTCTGTTACACGTTGTATAAGCTACGAATTAAATAACAAACTAAAATTCCATTGACCAAAGATATCACAGTGAAAATGGTGATAAATTAATTGAAAATCAGTGAGAGAGACATTGGGTATGAGGCTATGAGCATTCAGTACCTACCAACTTATGCTTCACAACAAACTCCGTTGGTTCCGAGCTCAGGGTCCTGGGTTGTTCCTGCCAGGATTGCGGAATTTGTTCAAAAGAGGCAAAGGGCATTAGGAGGAAAACGGATGAATTTTAGTTAGAAATAGTGCGTCCACAAGACACCAACTTTAGTTGCGCAAACTTGAACAAAAATAACTGCGCAGACTTTGAACACTGATGAAAAATGTCTGCACAGACTTTGAAGTCGGTATCGTGTGGACGGTCCTTAAGAGTCTGACACTCCCTTCCGCTCTGAAGTCATTAGATGATTAATTGATTACCCATCCACCCAAAGGGGTCCTGAGTTTCTGGGTCCTCATCAGATCTCCCTCCAGTCGTGTCGGCTTTCCGTCTGTTGATTTTATATCAATATTAGGTTTTAAGTTTAGATACTAGCCATTTGCTTTAAACAATGATTTGCAGCATAAAAAGATGTCAGGTTATGGGCTCAGATTTTAACAGTTAAGACATACTAATTAGTTTGAGAAAGTAATAAGTTAGATTATTGCAGTTCGGTATAGGATCGAGTTTATAAAAATTAGTGCGGTAAGCTTCTGTATGTAAACTGAACGTTATTTTGTGTTTCGCTGTCGGTTTTTAAATTAATTAGTATTAATCCATCGGAATAGGGAAACAAGGAGTGCATCTCTGTTTTCGCGAAGTAAAAAATAGCAACTTTACAGGCAAGTGAAAAACTGCAGGATTTTACATAGATACCCATTACAATACCATTTTATAATTTGTGTAAACTTCAAATAATATCTATGAAATAATAATGTAGTAGGTACTTAGGTGTATCTTTTTCTTTTTTTTTTCCTTTTTTTAAGTACCTATGGGAAATCATCAAATGGGGGTTCCGCTCTGGGTGGAGCGGCAGGGAGTGTCAGACTTTTACTGACTAAAACTCACCCATGCTCCTCCTAGTGCCTTTTGTGTTCCAGGGCCGCGGTAACTCTTTCGAACACAATCCGCGACCCAGGTAGGTGTATCTACTATTATTATTTAGTAAAAATTCAACGCGTCTTCCGATTTTCTATCAAACAGGATCATTTCAAAATCGCCAATTTACTTACCTACGTGATGATTTTTGACTTTCACGCGGAAGAAGCCGCTGGCAGAAGCTAGAGTATCATCATCATCTGCCTATACTTTGTGCCAGATAAACTTGCAATAAAGTACATTGACCTTTCCCTAATATCCCTTCGTAGATACCCGAACAATACATTATGAACCATTTTACATTACTAGAGAACATAAAGGATCACGATAGAAGTAGATTCAGGACTGCTCTAAGTCTTTATTTCTGTTTTTGATTTTAAGAAAGTCAATAATGTATGTGGGTCAATGACCGTTATTGCACATTTATCTGGAATCTACTATAGCCTTATCCCAATTCACTACTTACCTATTTGGGGTCGACTTCCAGTCAAACCGGATTCAGCTGAAATACCAGTATTTTACGTGGAGCGGCTGCCTACCAGACCTCCACAACCCAATAACTAGGTAACACTACTTCTTGGCAAGACTGGAGAAGTGGAGACAGATTTTCTGGCTTCTGACAATCCGTAACGAGAGCATGGACTAGTCTCGGTATGTTAAGATAGTTACCCCCATCCACAGACCGACCTCGGCAGGCATTGCTTAACCTTGAAGATCGACCCGTGCTGCTGGTATTATTTAGCCACGAGCTCCTCGGTAGAAGCTAGCAAAATATCAAATTAAAATTTATTTGGGACCAAAATTAATGAGCTATATCCCAAACAGTCACCCCATTCATTGTCCTGCGTCACATCCCACCCTCGAGTGTCCAAACAGAGGGAATCTCGGAAATGTTTGTTTCCATTGCCCCTTTTAATAGAACAAACATTTTAATGGCCTCGGCGACCGCCATTTTGACTGATCGATACGCCCAAATTATTGGCCAAATGTACTTAATGATTCATTTTTGGCAAGTCTGTTTACGTAAATTACCTACTCAAATAAAAAAATGATGGATATGTCGCAGCCAATTGGCGTAATCAGCCGTTTAATTGGTTGCCCAGCCTTTTCATTTAAATGTGCCGATTTTCCAGCGACCTAAGTGACATCTTTTGGTCAATATCGTTTGATGACTTGACCGTGTCACTTAAGTCGCTGATTAAACGGCACAGTTCAATGAAAAGGCTAGACTTTTAATGAAACGGCGGATTCAGCTAGTTGGCTGCGACAGATATATGTAATTGGATGTGAATATAATTTTAAAATGATATTTCGACATTTTGCTTAGCACGAACATACGTTATTGCTAAAAGAGATGTCTACGAATATTCGTAGTACAAATAGGTACCTCCTATATGTAGGTGTACCTATGGCATAATCAAGTTAGTTGCAAAGAAAAGAGACGACCAACATCATAACCACTAACATCATAACCGACCACATAGGTAAGTAGAAAAAATATGCATTGTGGCACGTGCGACGTTACAGCGACGTGTTTGAACTACAGGTACTTACCTACCTAACTCTAACTTCAATTAGGTATACCTATACCTAATTGAAGTTAGTTACTTCTAGTTAAAATATTTAGATATAGTGGTTTTATCTCACGAGTGCGGGCGAGCCATAGTTGTGTAGCTAAATGTACGTGCACATTGTCTTAGTGTGCGTGAGCTTGTGTCAGTCGCTCTCAAGGTTACGCACACTAAGACAATGTGCACGTACATTTACCTACACAACTATGGCTTGCCCGCACTCGTGAGATAAAACAACTATACCTTGCTAGATATTTTTATTGCCACAAAGATATGTTGGTACTTACCAACTTCAAAGACTACAAAGACATGTTTTTAAAAATGTAATTTGGTATAGTTTCTTCCCATTATCTCAATTATTTCTTGCAACCGCTCTCCCCTTAGCGACTGTTTGCGTTCATCCCCTAAAGTACCAGGGCGGCAAATCTCACTGGCGGTCGGCGGAGTGGTGGGCAAACATAGGGCGCCGTCAAGTCGCGCAACCACCTGCCTGCACGTTTTATGTACCTACTTATCTGAGTACATCTTGCGATTCTGTGAGTCAATGGGTCATACATAACTGTAATTTTCCAGCCCCTTAGAGTGATACATAGTAGCCTTTGATGTCTAATGTAAACGCACTTGACATTTTCACAACGTCAAAAACGTAAGATAGGTAACATTATTTTTTGAAAATTAAAGTTATAAATAATAAATTTGTATTTAGATCACATCGTCGTGAATCGTGAATCCGTGTGGAGATAGACAATTACATTTTATTTAGGTTCCAGAAAAAAGTAAAAAAAACCGACCTACTAATTTTAAAGACAACCTGTTCTTAAACGACGGACAGACGGACGACATTTTTGCTTAAAAGTATTGAAACATAATATGAGCTGAGGAGTTTCAGGGGTTGTTAACCGACTTCAAAAAAGGAGGAGGTTCTCAATTTTTTTTTTCTATACCTAATATCTATAATCTAATCACAGAAGCTACGATACGGGTAGGTACCTATACAGTACGTACCTACACGTCACTGAAAATGCGTTGTGGCATGTGACACAAGTTTTTGAATCGCTATAACTCAGAAATGGTGATTCTTAGGAAAAAAGTGGATGCACATTTTTATAGATAATTGCATGACCTACAGTTTTTGTCTGACCTAGTTTTATGACGAAACTTACCGTTTTTCAGAAAAATGCAAAAACGAACTTTGACCTTGAATTATTTTTTTGCAGTTGGGGGATCGATGGGGACTTTTCGCAATTTCATTATAATGGTATCTCTAACGTTCATAATATGATATGATAAAACAAAAAAACATTTTGAGCTTTTTTTGTTTTTTATATGCAAGGGTTTAGTCTGGTCAAGTTAAAGCCCAAAAATTAGGAGTTCTATTTTTGGGCTCTCACTGACCAGACTAGACTGAAAATTTGGAAAAACTGATGGGTTTTGTGTACTAGTCGATTGTTAACTCTTTATATTGTTTGGGCCCAGTAGTAGGTGGCTACGTTATTGCAGCATCGGTGGCATTAATTAAGTCCTCCAAAGTAAACGTGAATGACTTGGGGCACGCAATATATTGCTCATAACAATTACATGTAATTATGAATGGCTTCAAAATTTTTTGGAAAAAAAAGTCTAGAGATTGTATTGTAGACTTAGTACCTGCTTATTAGAAAAGAAGATGATAATGCAAAATTCAGCAAGGCAGGAACAAAAAGAGGTTTGCAAAATACCAGGAGCCCATAGCTGGCAAGCGATGTTTGCTAAACACTCGGCTGTGTGTGCACAGTGGTGCGTTTGTCTGCCCCAGTGGAGTCGAAACGGCCTGTGCTAATATTCTACGTGTAGGTAACCTTGATATTATTGCTGAAGTTTTTACGGCTGGTTATATGTCATTAGGTATATAAATGTACCTAACTTTTAGAGGGTTCAATAAATGTGGGTAAATATATTTCCCAGAGTTAAAGCTCCTACCGTGAAACTAGTGTCACGAAAGCGCCTGCGTTGATAGGACGTGTGTTTTTTAGTCGTGCTTGCTTTCTTGCTAGCCAGCCTCGAATCCACCAACATCTTTTCTTTCGAGACAATCTTTTCTTAATTTATACAATAAGAAGAATAAGAAGTTTTTACGGCTGGTTATATATCATTAGGTATATAAATGTACCTAACTTTTAGAGGGTTCAATAAATGTGGGTAACTATATTTCCCAGAGTTAAAGCACCAATTGAACAATTTTACCGGATTTATTTTTTTTAATTTTTTTCTTTGTGCTTTATTACCGTTGAATATTATAAATGAAGTATTTTTTTCATATTACATATTTTAACAACAATCCACAATTATTTACCCTTAAACTACTGACGGTTCAATTCAATTTTACTAAAATAAACTGAGTGCATGAGATTTTTGCTACAATCATACAAAAGATTTACGTCAAATTGTTCTTTTTATCGGTTTTTGCAAATGGCAAGTCGGTGAATAGGGGTACGCACATATCTTAGATGGTGTTATAGAAAGGGTTACCCACCCTATTATTTACAATCGTGACCTTAGCAAAGTAATTTGTGAACTTTGACATTTCGGGAAAAAAAGTCTTAAAGAAAGGGTCAACAATTAAAGCTTGTTAGTTACTAATAAAGGGGAAAGTAAGATCGTTTTGAAACTGTTGGGTTAAAACTTAAAAATTGTGGTGAGAATTTTTTTTTCATCTTTTTTGGTATTGAAACACCTTGTATTGTTGTTAGGTAACCCTTTTCCTGATTTGGTGAGAAATATTTAACGGTAACCTTTTGGATTTATGAGTTTCGATTTATGTTAAAGATATAAATTTTTTAAACATTATGATATCATTGTTTCTTTAATTCCGAAGGATGTAGATTTTAATTGCGATCTTATTTTTTACACGTTTCCGTTTTGTTTCTACGTTCTGTGGAAAACCTACTATTAATGAATAAATACCATAATTGAGATTTTTTAAAGTTTAGTTTTTTTCTGTTCGCGACCGTCTTCTTTATTGTTCTTCAACTTTTCCTTCAAAAAAACTGTTGTTATAATCTGCGTCTATTTACCAAAATAAGTATCCACTTATCTGAGCAAGTCAACTATTAGGTAGGTGAATAACAGTAAAAAACAGAGGCTATACTCTTATCATTGTCCTCACTTGAGGCCATAGATGTCACCTACCCATCATTTAACTATAGTAATTTTCTCAAGAAATATTATACTTACTAGGATTTTATGAAAACCAACCGATATTCGTGAGACGACGCGCGTGCGGTACGCCGCAGCCGCCAGTTATAGTAAAAATATTATTTTATTGGCCCAGTGTGAGGCGCGTTGACTTGCGGTCAGCGATAAATTACACTCAATTGATACTCGAAACATTTTGATGATTTACGCCCACCATTTTGTATGAAATATATGATAGAGAACACATCGATTCTGCGTCAAATTCATGTTTTTTTTACTAGTGATAGGCTCGGTTGTGACTACCTACTGGAGCACGCTTGCCTAGAAATAATTTGTTTTATTTATTCTTGACTTAAAGACTCCCTGGTAGAGGTGGTCAGGAAACACAGAATCAGGCAAGGAATTCCACTCCATAGCTGAATGCATATACACTGAAAATATGCTAAAAAGGTTGCAAGAGGAAATGCTCGCTTTGCTTCAGTTAACCCGTGATGTGCTACTAATTGCATCTATTTTTAAACAACCTCATTAGTAACCTTAAATTACGACAAAAACAAAATAATTTTAACCCGTTGACAGTCGCCTCTCAGCATTTTCTTTGACATCACAATTAACAAGTTACAATAATATAACAACATTCATCACATTCTTAAAACATTTTAAAACTAACGGACAGACAGGAAAACATTTTTCAGTATTAAAAAAACACGACAAATCCCAGTACATTACGTTTGGCAGTACCAGGAGTGCATAGGAAGGCGGGACGTCGTTGACAGGTGATTGACATCTCACTCGCGTTTGGCCCGCCATGTTTATCTCATTGATTTCGACAAACGTATGCGTTAGTGGTACAAAAAGTCGATTCAACTCTATTTATAAGCTGTTAAGGATGATATTAAAATGAATCTGTTGCACTAAAATGGAAATATAAAGGTTGTAAAACATCACTAATGTAATGAATGACTAACAAGACAGAACCAAACTAAATAGTGTCTAGAAATGGGCCAGCTGTGTCCGGTGACGGATTGCTTTAGTTTTAATTCTAAATGGGTACTAATTGAAAACTGTCCACAAGCGTGAAGATGTGTAAGGTGTCGTTAAATTAAGAATTAAAAATACATCCTGTAGCACAATTTGAATGAGTAATGTAAAAACTAGGTTGTGTGATTGCATTGCCACTTAGGTCCGCAGCAACTGTCTAAGAATGACAAAGTTGTCCTCGATTTCTGAATTTGAAGTTGTAAAATTCCAAACTGTAGACTGAAAAGCTATCACTCTTTGTCATTAAAGAGTAAGGTTTGACAATATGATTTTAAGACAAATTCTAAATTTAGAAACGGCCCTAGTCTTCTTTGTTGCTAAAAATATTTAAGTAGATGGGATTTTGAATCGGATTTTTTTTAGGATTTAATATTTAAAAAAAAATGTTAAGAAAGTATACAATAAGAAACACCAAAATACGAAAAGGCTTGTAAAAAGATTGTAAATTAATGTAATTCAAAATGTACATACTTATATTAATCGCTTAATCTTTCGTGCTATTGTAAAATTCAATGGGAAAGATTTAACCATGAGTAATGTCTTCTTGTAAACCCTTTTTTATAACTTTTTGTAAGCAAAGGTCAATACAACAATCAATAAAAAACAACTTCTATTAAATTCCCAAAGGGTCAACTATTGAAAGGGTTAACAAAAGAGTTTAATTTTCGAAAATCGCGAAAAAAGTTGACCCTTTCCATTGATTGTCCATATTTCAAGTGAAAAGGTGGCAGGTAATAAAAAAATATTATTTTTTGTCCATCCGTGCGTAACTTAAAACCGCAGTGCACATGCGAGAACGATTTGTAAGAAAAATAAAAAAAAACGTTTTTTTTTAAACAATATTCCCTGATTTCACGCGAAAATATCGAGTTTCGTCTATTTGGGGGTCTCGTTGTTAATTTTTCGGTGTTTTCGGTCGCTGATTTCGATTTCGGACATGTGCTGCTGATGTAGGTATGTGCACGACCGAATTATTTTAGGAAAACAAAAGGAAACGTCAATCTTTGTATTTTTGAACTGTGTAACGGATATTTTGAGAGCGTTTTTTTGTCTATCAGATGTTTCCAAAATCTGTAGGTAGCGATTATTGCTTTTATTCTATCGTGTCGTCATTAATTCTTAATTAACTAATCGTAAGTTAGTAGGTGATACGGAGTAGAAAACGCCCGACACTAAGGCCGTAACTACGGCCTTCGGGCTTACAGAATAGACCAACTCATAACTAGGTACCCTAATTTTCAAAACTATAATGGTTCCAGCGTGAGAGAGAGATGGAGCTATTCAAGAAAACTATCATCATGATGACGTTTGTACGTCACGACTATCGGCTTGTATTTTCCGAGGCATAGAGGAATCTCGGTACCTATAATAGTACCCAGATAAATGAAAAATAACGGTCATTGACCTTTCCTTACTATCTCTTGGTAGGTACCCCCGGACAGGAAATTATGAATCGTTTTTCATTACTAAAACAGTAAAGATCACGATAGATGTCGATTCAGGACATCATCATCATTATCATCACGGTTTGCTTCTAAAGGTGTCATGTAGGTATTTAATATTTTCCCAACGAAATCTTCAACCACATAAGTCTTAGGTTCGAGTCTGTGTATAATAAGTGTCGGGAAAATGTTAAAATTAAGGTAAACAAAAGAAGTCAATGTAAATGGATAAGTGACAAATTGAATTATATGTCTAACAAAAAGAAAGAATTATTAGAAATCTGGAAAAAAGATGTAAACAATAAAAAAAATAGGCAGATTTATAATAAGTATAGAAATAAAACAAATAAATTAATGAATAAAGCTAAAAATAATTGTATTAAAAAAGAAATAATTAACAACTTCAAAAATTCAAAAAAAATATGGTCTATTATCAACAGGCTTACTGGCAGAGTTATGAAAGCCGTAGACGATATTTTAATAAAATCATTTAGACTTAACCCTAAATTATTAGCTAACAAATTTGCGTGTGATTTTGAGTCGAATGTGAAAAAAGTTAT
The DNA here is from genome assembly GCA_947386135.1 of Melanchra persicariae. Lineage (NCBI taxonomy): Eukaryota > Metazoa > Arthropoda > Insecta > Lepidoptera > Noctuidae > Melanchra > Melanchra persicariae. The sequence goes on along the minus strand of OX376645.1, from coordinate 13,655,503 downwards.
ATGTAATTGTGAGGAGCCATTGCTTGAAAGAGAGTCGTATATAAATGAACCTAATGTCACTATATATATTCACAAAATAAAAGAAGAAACCTTACACAAAATATTAAAATCAATTGATGACCGAAAAAGTCCGGGTATTGATCAAATACGAGCAAGAGACATAAAATATATAGCCAACGAAATAACGCCCGTTCTCACTCACTTGGTAAATGCCTGTTTATCTAGACGAACTTATCCAGATAAACTTAAAATAGGTATAGTACGACCTATACATAAAAAAGGCAAATACACAGATACTAACAATTACAGACCTATTACTATACTTCCTTGCATTGACAAAATAATAGAAAAATACCTTGGTAAATCAATAAACGACTTTCTTTCAAGAAATGATATCATTCACGAAAAACAATTTGGCTTCCAAAAAAATAAAAGTACTTCACAATTGCTGTCATTGTTCACTGATGAAATTTGTAATCATCTGGATGAAAGAAAACATGTTCTGGTTGTTATGGTTGATTTTAGCAAAGCATTTGATGTGCTTGATTACAAAACGCTTTTTGAAAAAATGCAGCAGAATGGTATACAGGGCCCACTGCTGGAATGGTTCCAAAACTATCATTCAAACAGATATAATACAGTAAATATAGCAGGGCAACAAAGCAACAAAATACCAACCTTATACGGAACGGCACAAGGTTCAATTTTAGGGCCCACAGAATACCTACTATACGTAAATGACATGTGTAAGATATTTCAGAATGGCTCTGTGTACCAGTTTGCTGATGATACATGTTTAATTGTAGCACACCGAAACCTTGAAACTGCAGAAAACCTGATACAAAAAGAATTCAACACTCTGTGTAAATGGGCACACGATGTCGGATTATCACTTAACTATCAGAAAACAAAACTATTACATATTCGCTCACCATACATTAAAGTAAATAGTATACCGAAAGTCGTGGCCCACGAACATGAGTGCATGCACCTATGTCCATCAGTGTGTAATTGTAACCAACTTGAAGTAGTAAAGGAACACTTTTATCTAGGTCTTAAAATGGATAACAAGTTTAATTGGGGTCCCCATGTTGATTATGTTTGTAACAAACTCAGGTCAATATTGTCTAAACTAAGCGTATTGAGGCATAAATTACCATACAGAACCAAAAGACTAATGTATTTGGCACTAGCAGATTCAATTATCGGATATGGCATAGCTAGCTATGGCAGAACATATAAAACATACTTACAAAAAATATATGACATACAAATTAGGATGTTAAAAATTATAGTTCCATATAAAATAAAGCTTAAATTTAAAGACAACTATCAACAATTATTTGAATATTGTAAAATAATAAATGTCTTTGACAAAGTAAAACTAGCTATAATATCACAATATGCTAACGAAATTGATAAAGTAAGTAAAAAAATAAGACCCAACAACTTAAGATGTTTAGAATACCTACCATTATATAATCTGCCGAAATGTAACAATGAATATGGAAGAAGGACCTGGAGGTACTTGTTACCTAACTTGTTGAATAAACTCCCTAAGCAACTAAATAATAAATTAAAATCAAAGACAACTTTACAAATAAAACGAATTATTAAATATTACCTCACAGTGGATCAATACAAAGTCCCTCCAGATCTTTCACAAATAAATAAATAATTTAATCTTGAATTTATAACTACTACTACTAAATGTATTGTAATGTTTTTAGTGGAATTAAATATATTGTAATGTAAACAAGCGAGACGCCTCACTCGCACATAATCTTTCAGAATTAAGATTAAGCGATGTGTGATCAAACCAAATTAATGAATGTTTTTTGAAATAAAAAGTTTTAAATTATTTTTAAAATTTTTTTTTTTTTTTTTTAATAAATCTACGTTATTTTTTTTTTGTTATTAGTTTCGTATTTGACCACAATCTCACCTGAATCTAAGAGATCGACGATGGAGCACTCTTGCCCAGCAGTAACCAATTCTCTCTTGACTTAAGGACTCCTAGGTTGTAGATATCGGGAAAAACAAACTCCGGCAGGAAAGTCCATATTTTATTGGAATTAATGAATTAATGAATAATTTCTCCGTACAAAAAATCTTGTGGTTCCAATTGTGGCTCTGGGATCACGATTGTAAGTTCCAGTAACAAATCCACATTTGGCTACAAAACTAAATTCCAACACTATTCTGTTCGGTGTTATGTTCCAAAATATTATTTTGTCACTTAAAGGGTTAGTTTTGACTGACAGACACATAAACATTGCAGATGAGCATCTACGTATGGACTTCGAAGAAAAATATCGAGTTTAATATGTGGCGTGGCGACTTCTTGAGCTACCAATTTTCAGTACTTAAGTAAATAAATTATGTAAAAAGTATTGAGGTACTACTGTGGGTAATACTAGAACTGCAGGGTTTTAGAAGCATATATATTATATCTAGGAGTTACTATTTGAGTCTTTTGGGGTTGAGACATTAGGCCCATGGGGTTCCAGTGCTCTTCGAGGTTTTCGGAAACGTTTAATCGACTCTGAATGTGAACAGTGCTGGTCTTTTCATTGACTAAAGCACGGATTCTTTGACCAAAGAAAAAGCCTTGTCTACAGCAAAGCAAGCAAACCTATGCAAGTGTAAGCCTGAGCTTTAACTTTTGCTTTGCTTGCTTGTATGTCAGTTTTGTGACATTAAACACTATTCATCCTTTCTTTTCTACACCAAGGAAGTATTTCTGAAAAATAAACTCTTCCTCCCTTTAAATAGAGTAAAAAAAGTAGGTAACAACATTTCTTTGCCAGAGCGAACGTGCATTTAATACAGGGTGTTCTATAAGCGCGTGGTCATATTTAAGGGTGATGTTGGGGAGCTAATAAACCCTAAGGAAAAATTACAAAACAAAAAAAAACGGACTAAAAAGTTCAGACCAAATGACTTTTCAAGTAGTTTGTTACAGTTGGTGGCATTTACTTTAGTTCAATCACAGATTTCAACAAATGCATCTGAACTTACATCTTTGTTTGGAACTACACTTGGGAGCAAATAAATCGAGCCACTTCCTTTTTCACGCATTATGGTAATTATTTTTGGTATTAAGGAACGCATCGATTCGAAACATATATCGCCTAAAAGGGTATTTAATAACCTTTACAATGAGGGTAGTTAGTTGTCAAAATTTCATTTTTATTAAAGTTTAAAGGGTAGAATAAAATTATCGCATTTAATTTGCTTATGACATTTTTATTGTACTCTGTTAAGAAAAGATTAAATTTGAGGTTTTTGTTAATCATACCCATATTACTTGTTATTGTTGTCTTTATCTGTGTCTGTGTAATCAAAATAACCTGATAAAATGGATACTACACCGACGGAAGCTGCCCAAGTTGTAGCTTTACTTGAGGTTGGACACGGACAACGTGAAGTGGCACGCAGACTTCATTTGAGTCGTTCAAAGGTACAGCGGGTATACCGCAGGTATCTGGAGACTGGTGCTTTTGTTCGGCGACCTGGAACTGGCCGACCACGGGCAACAACAGAACGTGACGACCGCTTTATTGCAACCAATTCGTTGCGCGACCGTGGACTTAATGCTGTTCAGCTACAGCAAGCGTTACGTGACGTTCGAGGAGTCGCAATCAGTAGGTGGACAGTGAGACGAAGACTAAAAGAACGAAATTTAACATCACACAAACCAGCAACTGGCCCAAAATTGACTGTAGCTCATCGCCGATCTCGCTTGGAGTTTGCTCGAGAACACATTAATTGGACGTTAGAAGACTGGAGGTCAGTTTTGTTTTCTGACGAGTCAAGAATCTGTCTTTTTAGCAATGACGGGAGAAACCGAGTGTATAGACGTCCTGGTGAAAGATTTGCCCAATGTTGCATTCGAGAAACGGTGAGTTTTGGTGGTGGTTCTTGTATGGTGTGGGGAGGAATTTCTCTAGACGGAAAAACGGAACTTGTCTTCGTCGACCCCGCCAACGATGGCAGTGGTAGACGTGGATTAACAGCTGACCGATACATAACTGACATTCTTGAAAACCACGTAATGCCGTATGCTGGTTTTGTCGGAGAAAATTTCTTGTTTATGCATGACAATGCGAGACCTCATACCGCGCAGATCGTTACGGAATACTTGTCTGCGATCGGGATTCAACAAATGGTATGGCCAGCACGAAGTCCCGATTTGAACCCGATCGAACACCTATGGGACGAGCTAAAACGGAGAGTCCGAGCCAGGGTTCCCGCTGTTTCATCCATTCCCGAGCTTAAAGTCGCTGTGCTTGAAGAGTGGGAGAACATACCACAATATGTCATCGTAACGCTGATCATATCGATGACTAATAGGCTACAAGAATGTATCAGGGCCCGGGGGGGTAATACCAGTTATTAAGAATATTTTTTTTGCAATAATTTTGTTTTTTATTGTTTTTATGGACTGTTTTAGCCCTACTAAATTTTCTATCAAAATTACCATTTTTCTTGCAGAGCCAATAATTTATCATTCAATAAGGTTATTATTCAATAATTTACCCTCATTGTAAAGGTTATTAACTAAACTTTTAGGCGATATATAGTTCGAATTGATACGTTCCATATTACCAAAAATATTTACCATTTTACGTGAAAAAAGGTAGTGGCTCGATTTATTTGCTCCCAAGTGTATTTTGTCGTTTTTTGTGCGAAATAGAGCCGAAAGCCATTTATCAAAACAGCCACCATTCTTGTCCATATCAAGGCACAGAAGGCCATTTATCAGATAAACACGCGCTATCAGTGTTGTATCGCAGCTGTACGTCCGTCCCCGTGCGGATCACACGCAAGACAAAAAGTGCCTCCGTTGGAACGAGAGTTGGAGGGACAAGGCTTGGAGCGAGTGTTATGGGTATAGGTGTAACTGTATTTTTTTAAACTAGGCCGCTGCAAATATACTCCGCCGAAATGGATTATTGATCCATCAAAATCCCGGTACGAGTGCGGTACGGTTTAGACTATGTCTCATTTTCTGGAGTTTCCAGTATGTCCATACCTACACGCTAGATGACTTAAATAACACCTCCATCGAAGCAATAAACGCGGCCGTGAAAGCCTAGGTGAAGTGTAACACGAAGTGAGCTGTCAATCCATACAAACAGAAATGACAGTTCACTTCATGCTCACTCCACCTAAGTTTACATGGTGAGATGTTCACAGAAACAGACCAGCTGGGCCCGACACTAATAATGTATAATGTGATGAACCATCACTTCCCGTGGGTGTCGTAAGAGGCGACTAAGGGACTCACCAGAGAATGGGCAACAGCATTCTCTGTAGGTACATTGCTACAGCTACACTGCAATTGCCAACACGCCTGCCAAGCGTGGTGATTATGGCAAACCCCTCCCCCCTCTGGGGGAGGCCCATGTACAGCAGTGGACGTATTTCGGCTGATATGATGATGATGATGATGATGAACGTTGATGGTTCACGTTATGATTAAGAAGTTCATATAATAATAAAGTAATCCTCCTGACCGAATTTCGCCCACGGTGGCAAAGAGTAAGGAAGAGAGAGGAAGATTGGCAGAAAGTGCAGGATGAGAAAAAGTTAAAACAATGTATCTTGCTTCAGCCGAAAGACGTCCACTGTTGGACATAGGCCTCCCCCAAGTGTCGCCACAACCACCGGTCCTGTGCGTCTCGCATCCATCGGTTACCCGACCGACACCGACCCTCACCAGGTCATCGGTCCACCTTATGGGAGGCCTTCCAATTCTGCGTCTTCCGGTACGCGGTCGCCACTCCAAAACTTTTCGGCCCCATCGACCATCTGTTCTGCGAGCAATGTGCCCTGCCCACTGCCACTTCAATTTGGCGATCCTTCGGGCTATGTCGGTAACCTTGGTTGTCTTGCGGATATCACCATTTAATTCCTGATTCGATCACGCAAGGAAACTCGGAGCATTGCCCTCTCCATTACCCTTTGGGTGACTTTTAGCCTTCTGATGAGGCTCATTGTGAGCGACCACGTTTCGAGTACATCGGTCATCACTGGCAACACGCACTGGTCATAGACTTTCGTCTTGAGACACTGTGGTATGTGAGACGAGAAGATACCGCGCAACTTCCCGAACGCTGCCCAGCCGAGTCGGATTCGACGGTTGACCTCTTTCTCGAAGTTAGCCCTACCTAACTGGATCGTTTGTCCCAGGTAGACGTACTCATCAACCACTCCGAGTGCAGAGCCTCGAATCTTGATAGGAGTGGGTGCTACATGGGTATTTACCATGACCTTGGTTTTGTCCATGTTCATTTTAAGACCCACTCTTTCGGAAGCTCTACTGAGGTCATCGAGCATTGTACTGAGGTCCTCCGTGGTCTCAGCCATGAAGACTATGTCGTCGGCAAATCGAAGATGAGTGATGTACTCGCACATTGACATTAATGCCTAGCCTTCTCCAGTCCAAAACCTTGAAGACGTCCTCCATTACGGCCGTGAACAGTTTCGGAGAAATTACGTCTCCCTGCCTCACACCCCGCTGCAGGAGGATAGGTTCTGATGTCTGATCCATAAGTCGGACTGACATGGTGATGATGACGATCTTGCTTTGTTTCGTTTTACAAGTTGTAATGAGTATTATTCTTATCGAAACTTGCTATGCTTGATAAGCTGTTTCGAATTAAGTAAGCGCTACATGAGCGACAAAAAATGTTGCCTGTAAAATAGTAATTTTTTTTTGTACATTTTATATTTCTAAGTCTTATAAGTGAAGGAAGTTACCTGCCATTGCAGCAACACCGTCTCAGCTCTCTAGATAAAATAAAAAAAGAAAAATTAAAAAGTAAACTTAAGGTCGCGCCATACTGTCTGCTATCCGGTTTCCCCGATATTAAGTTACGTTAGCTCTCGAACGATGGGCTTTATAAAAAATATATAATTTTCTTTATTGAAATATCTTGTTAGTGGCTACACTTAATGGTTTGTTTTAGTATAAAAATAATATTTCATATTTACGATAATTTTTTGGGAATTCTTGTAATGGTATTTGTTTTTGACAGAAGTGTAGACTTGTCTGAAGTTACGCTAATTAGTGTCAGGTTGTGATGAGAGCGCAGTTTAGTTGCTTTATTATGATCTGATAAAGGGATGACCCCTAATTCAACTGCTTGGAGAGAATTTTCTATACAAAATGCGAAAGTTTCAAGTATGGTTGGATGTTTGTTAGCCAATCACCCCGGAACGGCTGCACGAATCTGGATAAACTTTGGCACAGAGATAGATTACTTGACTTTTCATCCCGGGTAGTATGTTCCCTTAGGATAATTTCCAACAAACACTATGTCGCAGCCAGTTAGCTTAATCAGCCGTTTAATTGGTGGCCTAGCCTTTGCATTTAAATGCGCCAATTTTTCAGCGACCTAAGTGACATCTTTTGTTCAATATCGTTTAATGACTTGCCCATGTTACTTATGTCGCTATTTAAACGGCGCAGTTCAATGAAAAGGCTAGGTTTTTAATGAAACGGCTGATTAAGCTAGTTGGCTGTCATTTACATGTAAAATACACTTTAAATTATTCAAATCGGACCTTTTGATTAAAAGTTCCGACGTGTATAAAAATGCTCTAAACTAAGAATAATGTTGCGGTTTGAGCGAACTGGGGAGAATCTTAATGCTTGGTCCGATGAAGTTGAAATTGAAACACAGCATTAATGATTTCGATGAAAAAAAAAGAATAAAAAACGTTTCGATGTTTAAAATAAAACCCTAAAGGGGTGAAAAGGGGTGATTAAGTTTTTAGGGGATTACATTATTGCTTGCTTCAACTTACGTGGAAATTGGTATGAACATACTAAAAGTGGGATATTTGAAACAGATAGATGTAACAATTTTTTGCATATTCAACCTCCGACGGGGTGAATGGGTTGCAGTTGCGCTGATCCTGAGACCACAAAATCAGCAGCAGAAATGGCTGGGTAATTCATGAAAATCTCTGTGCTTAATTTTCCAAAACTAACCTTTTGTTGTGGCGACACTTGGAGCCTATGTCCAGCAGTGGACGTCTTTCGGCTAATGATATGATGATAATGAACCTTTAAAAGGGGGTAGAGGGGGCGTTGAAGTTTGTGGAGTACCTACTAAATTGGAAAGAAGGGAAAGGATATACTGCAAAATAAAAGTTGACAGTGTGAAAAATGACTTCTACAAATACAAAAAAAACTCCGCAACCAAGCAAATCGATTATAAGATTCAATCGAAAAAAACAAAATCTACTTACCATCAATTCTCGAAAGTATCAGGCGCCCACAAGTTAGTAGTAGTGTTTCCGCTAATCTGAGTCAGCTTTGTAGCTGTTGTGTCGACGCCAGCGGCGCCTGCCCGCCGCCGCGCCGCCACGGTATCAGTAACGCCTTTTGTATTTATTGCACCCTAGTACATTATTATTCGGTTGTATTATTTAATAATTATTCGGGACTGTTTATGCAAATGTAACTTGAATTGTTTATTTATTTGGGCGGAGCAGTTGAATTGCTACCAACCGGCAAATGAGATTAAGTTTGTTGGGAGTTCTGTTTTAGTGGTAGAATTATGTCTATCTAGAACTTATGGGATTAGTATGACTCCTATTTCAATGAGTTTATGCCTCTAGAAGTCTAGGAAGAAGAACTCGTTTGGACTAATGAATAATACGAGTATATGCCTGAACAGACCATTTCATCCAGAACCCACGCAGTTTTTTTTGTCCTTATTTCCAAAAACTCTCCCTGACAATTAACAGATTTGTTGATAACATTGATCACTCATCGACTGATTATATTTCGGATGGAGAGCATCATATCTACTTAACATTATATTCTGAAAAAGAATGGTCCTTAGGGACTACGTTTATGCAGAACGAACCTAATTAGGATGAGAGAATAGCTGACCTCAATGACAAAAGGACAAGTCACATTGTATACTAACAAATGGTGTTCACAAATCAATATTTTGATTGCCTCATTGGACTAGTGGTATCAATGGCTACAGCTGCAGCTGTGCATTTCGGATCATGGGTTCAATTCCCGGGATGAGAAAAGTTATTGGTATTGGGTTTTTGCATCTGGAATTTTTCAGTAGCAAACTTGGAGTCTTTCTGCCGGGAGAATTTCTGCCGGGTTAGTACTCGCCCTATTACTCTGAAATTTGGGATTACCATCGGCACACCGGTGCTTAACCCTTTGGGAAACACGGCCGTTATGCTAGGATAAATTAACAATTCAAACACGATAATAATAACAAGCAACAAAAGAATAATGCGTTTTCCGTTTTATGATGTAAAAAAAGTAAAATAGGTATGCAAAAAAGTGTTTATCATTCCATTCCAGCTGAAATCTAATACCTTGTAGTATTCTCAGAATAGAATTGTTTATCACTGCTCAACACCTTAGTGTTACCGACTGGTAACCCAGTTTTGCAATACAAATTACGTATTTGTAAAAATGTAACCTTGGCAATGGTGATTTGATGACGCGTGTTAGATAGAGATTAAATTGAAACAGATTGGACACTTTAGACATGATGATTCAGTTGGCATAGCCAAGGATATGAGTCTAGATATGATAGAAGTCCCTAAGTCAAGAGTGAATAGGTTACTTCTAGGCAAGCGTGCTCCATCTTCGACCACATCGTCGCTTACCATCAGGTGAGTTAGTGGTCAAGCGCGTGCCTATTCAATTTAATTCATTTATTTCAGATAGCGATCATCAAAATTTTTTTTTTAATAGTATGTAATACAAATACAACAAATACATAATACATATATGTCGAAGCCAATTAGTTTAACAAGCCGTTTAATTGGTTGCCTTGCCTTTTCATTTAAATGTGCCGATTTTTCAGCGACCTATAGTATCTTTAATATAGTTTTCACACCACCTGGTCGAAAACGTCAAATTATATGTCATGTCAACCTAACCTAAAGTGAGCCATTTTTGGCCGGTGGCACTGCCGGGCAATAATATTGTACTGGATTTCATTATAACCCGCTGGTCAATAATGTGATTTAAATTTGGAACCTCATCTGTCTGCTCAATTGGCGGTATATTAGGTACTTACAACGCCTTCTGTCTCTGTCTCTCTCTTTCTGTTCCAGAAAGAGAAAAGATATTCTCGATACTCTTACTACTTAGGGATGATATTCTCGAATTCCTACAAAATCATAAGGATTGACCAGGGTCCAGGATTGAAGACAATATTATAAGAATAATTGGTTATGTAAGGATTATTGTAAGTATACAAGGATAAGAATAACACTTAAAACCCATCTATAGTCGATTTATTAATTTAAAAACTATTTTCTCGAGCATCTCCTATGACGTTCTAAATTAAATTCAAATTGCATACAGCCAAGCGTCCGAACCCATTCTACCAGCTGATATTATATAAAGCTCTGTATAAAGCTTTGTGTACACATAAATTGTATTAGGTTGCTAACATTAGGCCTGCACATATTTACTTACCCACAGAGAAGTAAAAAAAAAACGAAAATCGAGTTGGTCGTGGCCGCTATGTGGTAGGTATACCGAGTGGAACGCAAAAAAGGTGCGGATATTGCAAATCCGTATGGTATTAAACTAACTCTTTTTAAGTAGGTATATAGTATACTTCTAAATACATATATCCACTTAGTTTTTGTAAATTTAAAATATTTTGTTTTTTTTGTATTATGGCTTCTTATTTTCTCACAGGAGGTGTGAAAAGTAGAGTATCCTCCTCGGGGATACAGGTGTCTTTGCCTTGGGCTAGCTTGAATCCCTCGCTGCATTCAGGATTCTTGTATTAACTCCCTCGCTTCGCTCGTGAGTTAAACTCTAAACTCCCTCGCTACGCTCGGGAGTTAACTCCCGAATCCTTCATTGCGTTCGAGATTCAATATGACGCCCGTGACACAAGACACTGCTTTATCCCCTGGGTGCATAATCTACTATTAATGACTTGCCCATGTCACTTATGTCGCTGATTAAACGGTACAATTCAATGAAAAGGCTAGACTTTTAATGAAACGGCGGATTCAGCTAGTTGGCTGCGCCATATACACAACAATGGAAACATTGGATCAAGACCGCACTACTCGTAGATGTAGTTTTGTCCATGTGTTTTGTGCTCCTTGAAGCAGCACTCCATGTCCATTCTCCCTACAATTAGCTGCAGGAAGCGATGTATCAATAATAAAAAAGAGATATTCTTAAAGAGGGACACCCGTCTGGTCGGAGAATCATCCCATATCAATATCGGATGTGAAATTTCCCATTCCTGATCTCTGATCATCCTCTAAAGGAAGCAAAAGGACCGAGGAACGTGTCATGAAGAGGCCTATGTTCTATATTGGAGTGTTATTGATTAGTTAGCCGTCTACCAGCCTAACGAGATATAGATTGAAATAAAGAATAACGTGTTAAGCAAAAGATCTATCTGGAGCATGGAGGATGTAGTCCAAAACAACGATCCTAGAATAGGGTATTTTACTGAAAAAAATCTTATTAATCCGTCAGAATATATTGGACACGTATTTTTTCTTTTTTCACGTAAATAAAAAAATGAAGACCCACGCGTGACATCACGTTGCTGGTAAAAATTGTACGATCTTAATCCATGTATTGGTACACCATCAAAATACGTAAGAAAGGAGATCCTTTGTCTACAATTTAGAGAGAACAACAACAATTTTGAGGCACTAATTTACTAGGATGTCAACACTGGCAACATTACGAGAAGCCCTTGTACTACTTGTAAAGTCTTCTTGTAACCTTACTACGTATAGACACGAAGATTTCTATAACCATTCCTCTTCCTAGTCTCTGTCTCGTCAGACCCTCTGTAATACTTTACTCTTTGGCACGTCTTTACGCTTGCCTGTAGTTGCTGCCGCAGCATTAATTGTGACAGTCAGCAGTTACCGTGGGAACGTCTTGATATCATTCCTTCCTGTTAACTAGGCGTTTTCTTTATTTCAAGAGGAGAATTTGTGCCTACTACTGAACACATGTTTCTCACTTGTATTGTTAATGCGAAAGATTGTCAATTTATAAAACAGTTTGAAATATAATATTACATGCTTCGAATGAGCTCTATCTATCTATCCTAGACAAGTACATCTTCCTCTAATAGGATGGGGGATGGTTGATGTAAATGTCGTTTTGTGCCTAATGTCCTAGCTCTGTTCTGTCTCCTGCTTGATATGAAGGGAAGTAGAAAGGATGAAGCTCTCGCTGTGCAGGTAGACCCAACACAGTTGCATCACTTCTCGGGGACTTGTCAAACTTCATTGCTATGACGCTTTTTGGTAGTCGCCACGATTGTTTCTAGAATTCAAGAGTTGTACCACAGTAGTTGTATAAATTATAGCAAGCTTGTCCCAAATAACAAAAACGATGGAAACTTGCAACAAACCATAATCCTAACCTATTATTATTAATGCGAAAGTGAATTTGTTTGTTTGTTTTTCACGCCTGAATCGTAGAACACGTTTTAATGGATTTTGGTACAGAGACTGATGAAGCACAGGAGACGGTTAAAGGCGAAAATCTATCTAAAGCTAATGTATAACAAGTCTGATACTCGAGTATTCCAATGGCACATGCCCGTAATCACAAAACTACTCAACACGACAACTTCGATTCCAAAGAAACCATGCTCATCTACACCGCTACCATAGCTCCAGTAAATAGACAAAAACATGCCCACATCCCCATAGGATCGCCCAACACCCGTCAGAACGCATCTAACCGCAATGGATCAGGTGCCAACCGCGTGGAAACGGGGTTTTTCTACGGGCTCCTTGAACAGGACGCGGATGGGCTTCACTGGTTACTTGTTTATAGGGATGTTATGGTGCTGGGGGGTCAATGTAACTAAAAACATAGCATCAAGGAAAGAAAGGAGGATGGATGTGTAAGGAATGAGATGAAAGAAAAGGTAGTCAGTGATAGCGTGACGATTGATAGGACGGAATGGAAGAAAGAAAAGTTGCGCGCGAAAGGAAGATGATGAACAAGCTGTACTCATTGAAGGGGTTGTAAAAGTAGAGAGCACATATTTAACATAGTCTGGTATGAAAATCCCATGTAATTCGCGAGCCTATTGACACTATATCCATCCATATTTATAATATTATAAATGCGAAAGTTACTTTGTCTGTCTTTTTTTGTTTGTTTTGATTTGAATGAAACTAGGCACAGGGGTGGAACATTTCCTGCAATATTGTCATAATGATAATTTTCGTCACGGACGTGTATTTCCTTCGGATAATTTTCGACATTCAGGTTACCCAAAAAAGTAAGTGTTCAATTGTTAAGCATAGGAAAATTGTAATGGAACGATAATTGCAAAGAAATGGACTGCAATGCAACGACTCCTTATCAGCAATGAGCAAAAATCTAATTTCGTTCGGAAATTCCCTACTGATAGTGCTAATTATAATAATAAAACTAATAGTCCATTACACTTATCGATGGCCATGTGCTATTGTCGTCACGTTCAATGACATATATAAAACAACTGCCAAAGCATTGTGAAATGTATCAGATTACAGTTTGCACGAAACATTATTTATTGTGTTCTAATTTGATGAAAACATGTCTGGATATTTAGAAAGGTGTGTTACTATTAGTATTTCCTCTTATATGTGTACGGAATCATGCATGTTCTATTTCGAGGGTTAATCACTAATCACCGCTGAGACTCGAGCCACGGTTGGAATTTTGTCAGGAGGACCAAGAATTATTTTAGTTCTCCTTACTGACATTACCTGTTCCTCCTAATCTTTATATTGCCCTGATACACAGAACCCTTGGTCGTCTGCTGTCTGAACACTTCTTTTTACCATAACAAGATTCACCATTTCACCAAGGACCAGTACAACATAACCAGCACTATAAGAAGGGGTGATCTGGAGAAGTCTCCAGATCTCCCTCAGGGCCTCAGTACACCGGCAGATAACCATATAACGTACATAGATCTCGGAGTATCCATTTCAAATAGGTACTGAGGCGCTTCTAACATCGAAGACCGTATTCCTACTAACTCAGTGGCCGTCAAACTGCGGCCGACGAACTGAGGACAATATTTGTGCGGCCTGCGACATAGCAAACCATTTTTAGTAGGCTTGCCTGAATATACTGGATAACTTTTTTTCCAGTGCGCAAACTTTGAGAACCACTTCTGCCCATGTAAATGAACAAGTTTCCCCAAGAAAGCCATAGTCAATTCCTAAAAAAGAAAATTGAACTTCCCATACAAAATTGTCATCAACTGACCACAATTTGTATGGGAGACTCAATTTTTTTTTTTAGGAATTGACTATGGCTTTCTTGGGGAAAGTTGTTCATTTACATGCGCAGAAGTGGTTCGGGATAGCGCTCGAGACACTGAATATACACACAAAGTTGCGGAACTGAATTTCTGCCTCGTAAGTTTGGCACTTATGATGTGTCATATCAGCCGAATACGTCGGAACGTAAAATCAGCCGTCGAACTTCGGTCGCGTAACTTCGGCATAGTGTGTTTAGACACTAAATACGAGCACAAGTGCGCGGAACGGGAACATGAGTATAATTTTTCTTCCCGGGTTTCGGGAATCTATGGGACAATCCCGTTTTCTTTTCACAGCTCATATGTCAATTGATTGGGGGTGTCAACTACCCAATTCACCAATGTGCGGCCCGCAGTGATACGTCACATTGTCCTATGAGGCGCTTGACCAGAAAAGTGTTACGACCACTGAATTAGAAAGGCTAGGACCTAAACTCTCCAATTCCGTGGTACTCAAGATCTTTGCTGACAGTGCAGACTGCTAACTTAGTCCTTTTTCTAGCCCAAGTTCCAACAAGTACCAGGTCAACATATCACTACTACACTTCTCCAGACCACCCCCAGTACAACAGCAGATCATTACAAGTTTATCACATACACGTAGATACGTATCTCGGAGTATCGATATAAATACTAAGGCGCCACCAACATCGACGGCCGAGCGATAAAACTCGCAGCGTTTTAATTTATTCCCGTAGCTGGCGGTGTGAGGTTTCACTGGGATCTGGGATGTTTAAAATTGATATTAATGTTGACAAATCGCTGGAGGCTGGCTTTGGACCAATGCGGTGGGACTGTGCGTCTGATTTGATTAGGGGTCACAATAATTGTGTGTATGTTTTATTAAGTGTATGTCGTCATCTTCAGCCAAAAAGACTCACTGCTTGATGAAGATAACGTTGGGCGATTCTATTTTATGACTCACAATTTCATAAAACGTCGGCATATATTTTTCTTGCTTAAAAATTTAAACGGTTTATGCTAGCTTACTGAATAACGTGAGATGTTCGCCGACCTCCGGATAACGCGGTGGTACCTAACTTGCAAAACCTATTTAAAAAAATTGTTACTTGTTAGGAAATCGATTTTCATGACGCCTGGTAGAAATTAGCATCCTGGGAAGTAGGCCTGTCTGCGAAATTCAATATTTTAGGTCCATCAGTTCCCTAAAATAAAATAGGGGGTTATTAGGATTTAGTGACACTGCCACAAAACTCCTCTAAATTACTGCTACGCCATAAAATCACTTAACACTTATTTTTCCGACTTCCTATCGTTATAATTTATCGCATATTCATAGGGC
Organism: Melanchra persicariae; assembly: GCA_947386135.1. Taxonomy (NCBI): domain Eukaryota; kingdom Metazoa; phylum Arthropoda; class Insecta; order Lepidoptera; family Noctuidae; genus Melanchra; species Melanchra persicariae. The sequence continues at coordinate 13,639,867 of OX376645.1, read as the reverse complement.
ATCATAAAGCTCGTGGCGATTTAATTTATTCCCACATGGGCGGTATCGGGTTGCGGCACGATGCGTACAACTGATTAGCGGCGACAAATCCGCCGGTGTGAACTGTACCAGGGGCCCAGGGGATAGTAGGAGTATACGGGAGGCGAGGTGTACAAATAATCATTGTGATAATGTAGATGGTAATGTTATTCAATTTATTGGCATCAATGCTAACTTATTGAAACTGATAATAAAAATTATTTTGGGAAAATTCTGCAACGGACGGTATGATATCCCGGACGAGCCCCCAAAAAGATGTGGGATTGGGAACACAAAAATAAACACCAGATCTTAAAAATAACAACTGGGTTTTTTATTTTTCGTTTTCGGGTGTAAAGCCCCAAATAGAGAATAGAAACACTTTTCGAAAGAGTCATCGCGGCCTGGAACGCAAAGGGCATTAGCAGGAACACGGATGGGTTTTTAGTCAGTAAGAGTCTGACACTGCCTCCCGCTCCACCCAGAGCGGAAGGAGACATTCCGACTTCGCATCCTAAAAAAAAAATACTTTATCTTAAAAATAATATCATTGTTAAACCTAATATAAGATAATCTAGATACCGGCGGAAATCGTCAAAATCACTACTGGCTACTTGGTACCACGGTTTTCCCGGGCAACCGCCGCTGAAGGAACTATCTACCTAATCCAAAATTAAGGTTGAAAACAAGTTTGGAACTCTGCTAGCTTCTGTGTTCCTTATCATCACCAACAACAAACACCTCAAAGAGTCAACATCCTCTCAGCTCGGTCATTCATCCTATTGTAAACTTCATCCATCGCTTAACATCAGGTAAAAATAACAAATCCAAATCAGAAAAATTGTTGTTTGGAAAAAAGAGTTCGGCACTTATGCAGTTCAATCACAGATTTGAGGCCACAAAACGCATCGAATGCTTAGTTAGGAACTTGATAGTCGTTTTTTTATCAGTTGGGTTTTTTGACAGTCATTTTTTTTTAATCAATAATCTTTATTTGTAAATATAGGTTAAACCAGTGTGCAGGATGTTAAAACAATTGTTAAATTCCAGTTTCTCCATGTTTTGCCATTTTTTTTTTTAGAGGATGGGAAATCATCAAATGACTCCCGCTTTGGGTGGAGCGGCAGGGAGTGTCATACTTCTACTGACTAAAACCCACCCTTAGTCCTCCTAGTGCCTTTCTTCCCAGGGCCGCGGTAACTCTTTCGATGTTTTGCCATTTGGCGTACAATTACTTTTAATACATTTATGAGAGGCCAATCATGTAAATTTTTATTGATTTGATAAAGCAAAAAAATACGAGTCCTATATATTTTCATAATCTAACTGACGAACTAAATAGAAATTATTTTTACCCAGGAATCATGCCTAAACCAAAATGTTGAAGTTGTTTCTTTAGTAATGTTTCTATTATATTAGGTATGTATTTCCATATTGTTGAAAAAGTGGTAAAATACAATCGGACAATAATCTCAAATTGATATGAAAACTGACAAATCGGCGGACGTAGTATAATACCCCCGGGATCTTACAGTGGTTGATGTGCGCTAGAACTGAGTATGAGACTTCTGAGTTACTAACAACACGCCCGGCTTTGCATGGGCAGTACAGAGCGGTATACGTTGCCAGTTGCAATGTTTTTTTCCGACATCTTCAAACTAACATAGTAATATTTCACCCATGAGTGAAAACGGTTAAAAATTCGTTTGGTAGTTTTAAGTTTATCACATTGGACTTAGTTTTATAATAGGTATGGTGGCAAATAAATCCTATTTGACTAGATATAAGAAACGTTTCTCATCTAAAACATGTTTTGGGCTTTGTAATTGAAAATATTCAAAATCCAAGAAACTAATTTCCTCTATTAAAAGTAACCAATTGTTACTTTCCTCACGTACAATTTAAAAAAAAATCCAATCTGCCAGATACCCAATCCCACTTTACCCCACCCACGCTAAACCCTATTTGGACCCCAAGGCGCGAACAGATCCCATCAGCGAGGGGTGATAAAGTACCCTGATAGTACTCATCGTCACCTTACGCGTCTTATCGCATCGGCCTAATTGGCCAATTGTGCGACTAATGTCATTATTACACCCCCTTTTATGATAACGCCATATGGCAGGATGAGTTATGAATATGGATAAAGCTGTAACAATTTGTCCGCAAGGATTAGGGATTTATTTTTGTAATTTTGAATATATTATGGACTCAATATTGTGTGGGAGAAGTGGAACTCCCTGCCGGAGTCTGTGTTCCTGGTAGCTACAATCTCGGGGTCTTCAAGTCAAGAGTAAAAAGGTTACTTCTACCGCTTTCCATTACTTGAGATTTTGGGTAAACGCTCGACTGCACGAACTACTTATTGAGTGTAACTGAGTAGGTACTGTGGAAAGCAAAAAGGTGAAATGTGGGTGCAGTGTGTACTTCAGGTACTCTGCCTATCCCTTAGGGGAATGTTGGCTTGATTTTATGTACCTTATATTGGCAAAAAACAAAGATGGAATGTACACAGAATCAGAACATCTGAAGCATTTTGAAAATGTCATAATTATGTTTCAAAGTCCAATTTCAAAAGCCTGCAAAACGTCAGAACAAGCGCTTTCAAGTTTATCACAAGAAATTCAACTCCAAACACTTCTCTTTACCTGTTATAAATTCCATCCAATAGGTACTTTAACGATATCAGAAATCCCCTTTCCCCCCTTTTCGCAAAGCTATCAAGCTTGAGGATGGGTTAGTAAGGCGTTCCGCACACGAGCAACTCTAGTTAACGTAACTACCAATTTTGTAAAAGTTTCCATTGACGGTTGCCAGTTGCAGAATCTAAATCGGCCGGAGTGGCAATATTCTCGTAATTTTAAAGAGCGTTCGCATTCACATCGCAATTGCAAACTGTCAATAGCTCATCATGAATTACATGTGCTATTGACAGTTTGTAACTGCGATTCTTGCATTTTGACAAGTTTTAAACATTTGATTGTCGCTGAGATGGTAATGCGACTTGAATTTTAATGTTTTTGCGGGAATTGCCCTTTACTTTACGGTTGCCGCCAGGGACGTTGAGCAACACCTGTGCAGGGCGCTGCAAAGGACGGCGACAGAGTGAAGTCGACACGTTGCGGTAGCTGGTTGCGAAAAGCGTCTTACAACTTCACCAGCTTCTTGTTGCGATAATTTGGAATTTATTTGTCAAAGATTGCAGCAACCGAAAACTCGCCATTGTTAGAGCCAACAAAGAAGGCCAAACCTCAATTTATAGTTTAATTTTTATAGTTCTAATTTTAACTGTTTTACTTTTTCTTATGTTTTTCCTCTTAAATTGCCGAGTCTTGTCATCTCATTTACGCACAACCAAAAATAAGTATTATTATAATATTCAGTATTTTGTTATCTACGTATGCCTAACAAAATTACCACTAAGTGCGACTCTGCAGTTTCTTCGTATTGGACAGGTAGTTGTGGGTTGCCAGTTGCCGAAACTCTCACATCAAAGTTGCTCCATCTACGGAGAGCCTACTTGTCCAAGTTTTCCTATGAAACTATACATAGTAAAGTGAACTACTTGCTGGATTTCGTATAATTTGATGAAGCAAAGTGTTAACAATGCTCCCCTGAGCTCGAGAGTGAGACTACCCTCTCTCTAGGGGCTGGTTCACAACACATAGGGGTGATTGTGTTTTGTTTTTATATGATTTGAGGATGTTAGATGTGCGATGTTTTATTAACTCAGGCGGTTTTATACATCTTAACCATTTTGAAAATAAAGGAGGATGTTCTCAATACATAATGTTTCTTTTAATGTTTTGATTTTTGAATGACTGAATGATGATTTATTTCAATAATTGTAGGTTATGCTTTAATATTAAACTGGAAAACATCTAGCGCTTAAAAAAGGTGCTTTGGTATCTATTACTATTGGTAGATTTTGACTGAGTTTATTGGAGTGAAGGAAGATTCTTTCAAAATAACTTAGAAAATATTACAGCTAAGAAGTTAAATTGCCAGCTTAGCGGCAACGTAGCTTAGTAACGTAGACTAATAGCAGTTAAACTTTTGGCAAAATGCACCCTGAAAAGTAACGTGATCGAATGAAACTTTCGTATTAATTTTCCATTTTGGGATACAATGTTGAATTTGTAAAAAGTTGAATTTCCAACCCAAAATATTGAATTTGTAAAAAGTTATTTTTTCGAGAATATTCTATCGTGGTCCAGAAGGGGTACCTATTTTTTTACTAAACTACACCTGTAATCATTAACTAAAACAACAAAAACTCTTTACTTGTAACTCAACTATAATACGTATCATTATAAAACAACATTATTAGGGCTGTCACCAGTCTAGTCTTGAAACAAGTTATTATTAAACTCGACTGGTCCTCGCACAAATTGACGGAGGAAGTGGAAATAAGATTAATTTTATGCTACCCGCCTTCTGATAGTCTCGCTTTATAGTGTAGGAGTCGAAAAACGATTTTCTACGTCATGTTTATTTATAATTTAAATTTTGTGATGTGACTCCTGAAGCAACCAAAGGGATCGGTTTGTTGTTTTTTTTGCTTAAATGTTAAATCAACAGATAGTAACAGAAAATAAAAGTATGTACCTACACAAGAAGCGATTTTGGCCAATTAATCAGAGTATGGACCTGTATTTTCCCCTTCCCCTGTACCATAAAGGTAAATTAATATAAAACACGTTACATAATATCTACGAGTAGTTTGCAAGTCATTTACATAATTATTGTGCTCTCGAATTTTTGTTTTCAAATAAAAGCAATCACTCACAAAATAAAATATTAAAAATAAAATCTATCCGCGAACATGATTCAAACATTCTAAATTCGAATGTCCGCTACGAATGACAGCTGTCAAAGCGGTGTCATGGCGGCGCAAGATGGCGTCCGGTTACCGTCGATCTTGCGCGCAAACCGTGACCGCTCCGGACACACACAAAATGACTATTAAATCATTTCCGATCTTTAAAATAGCAAATAGAATGTGTCATCATCTAGTTTCGGTATAAATTATGATTAAAAAAAAAACAGAATCAGTTTCAGTTTGAATGCTTCGTTACCAACATTAAAAGTAATTTATCATGTTGGCAGTTTAGTTTTAATTAGGTAAACAATGTCATAGTAGATTATAGGCTTTTGAAATATTAGTAGGTCCTACTTTAGAACAATATGATGACCATAGTGTTATAGTAGGTAGCCCCTTTTTTCACCCATGGATTTGGTCATTGATTCTAAGAAGATTATATTCGTGGCCATATAGAGGTAGTAGATATACCAGGTACAGGTGCTACAAAGTTATTAGGCCGCCTAAATGACATATCAGAAGAGCGTTGTTGGTATCGTTTGTGAATTTGACTGAAAAAATAGACAGGGCATTTGTTTCTGTATTGAAAATATCCTTGTACAGCTTACTTACCTTTTTTGTGTGATGTCGTCATGATGATGATGATTTGTTGAGCCTGCACAACCAAGCAACTAAAAAAAAGGCCTTCAAAGATCTGAAAAACTAGCAACACCAATCACCAACCACCATTATTCGGCAACAAAGCCTAATTGTTGCGAAAGCACCGAGTAACTTAATACAGCGAAGTTTTAGAAACTCACCAGACAAAATCAAAGGATTCCAAGCGTGACTGTAACAGATACCAGGCTGACAGACACGAGTGAAGTGTTATGACGGCTTAGCTATGATGATGAAGTTTTTGCTTCGAGTTTTGACGTTGTTACAAGTAGTTTTGAAGTTGTCTTTGATGCTGCGCGCCTGGTAGAAGGATCTTGGAAGTTCTCTTGGAAACTGGCAGTATTTAGCTCGATCTCTGGGTAAAGGGGAATTCAGATTTTTGAACATTTAGAAGTAACTCTTGTTCTAGATTAAAAATATTTTTTTCAGAACATTGAACGAGTAGACTAGGCAGATCATCTAAACAGCACCGACACCGACTTCCGAAATTAAAGTTATTTTGATTTTACAAAAAGTGTTTTTTGGAAGTCAGTTTCTTTTTTTTGTTTTTTTTTTATTTTTCAGTTTTTAGTGGTACCCCACACCTAACAACACCACTGGAAAGTCACAGGAAAGCAAAAATACGCAATTTCGTATACATGGATGATTTTTCCACATATTTTTTCCAGCTATTTGGATTTAAAAACCAAACTACAGAACCGATTTTGATAAAATTTCAATGGGACCATTTGGGAAGTATATCCTAACCAACAAAAATAATTTTTCAAATCGATTGGCAAGCGACGGAGTTATGCGCGAACAAATATAAAAAAAACAAACATCCGAATTGAGAACCTCCTCCTTTTTTAGAAGTCGGTTAAAAAAGTGAACATAGTGAAAACTAAAAAAAAATAATTAGTTCGTGAAATAATTTCCAAAAAATATTAGACACGGTTTTTTTTTTCTTTTTTCACGTAAACAAGAAATCAAAACGATACAGTGAGTTGAAAACTCGTGTAACATCACAATATGTAAGTACACTTTTTACCTACTCGTGACGTCACAAACCCTCACTCCTGATCTTTGATGCGTTTTATCTTCGTTTTTTTTTATTGATTCGATAAAGCAAAAAATACGTGTCCAATTTTGTCGATAATCTAACTGACATAGAATCATATATTTTTTAACCAGAAATCATCCCTATTGGCCCTAATATTTGATTTACAATCCAATGTCGAAGAAAAAACAACAGACTTCAATATTAACACAACACAGTTGCCCTTTATCAATACTAAGAAAAAGCCAAAACAGAAACCAAAAAGAACCCACCATCGACTACAAACCATGCTTTGATTAAGCTAGCATGCACGCAACTAAAAATTATTGCATTTACAAACAACCGCATTTAGCCACACATCGGCTTCCGTTTATAACTTGCCCGACTGCAAAAAGACGAGTGCTGTGTTGCGCGCTAATTTGTTGATGTAACGAGTAATTGCCCGACAATGTTAATTAGGGTTGGCTGAGTTTATTGGTGAATTAGTAAGGACAGTTTGTTGAAATTGGTGTTGTATTCTTGTTGTTTGATCTTGATGGTAATCAAATGTGTAGGTTATTCGTGTAATCAAAGTAAATTAGTGTGTGTTGTAATGTAATTACAACATACACAAAAACTTATTACATATATGCTGCCAGTGTTCTGAGCCCTTTTTCCGATAATAGCGATGTGGACGAATTTTTTTCTCTTTGTCAATCTAACGTGTTGATTTCAAATATTCGTGGATTTTTCCTACGTGCAGGTTTGCGGAAATTAAACCGAAAATCGCCTAGAAATAGTGTTAGAGAATGTTAGAAATAAGAAAATTACTTTGGCGTAGGTAAAAGGCCAATGTTTGTCAGTTACAAAAACGCAATTTACAGTCGGATGTGGCTTTCGACTGTCAATTGCGTTTTTGTATGGTATGGTACATAAATAAGTAAAAAGTATGCAGAAGAAAAAAATTGAGCTCGCCTCGACCACTTTGGCATCCTTACATCCTCTTCATTTTCGAAGTTGACCAAGAAGTAACAGAATTTTACAGAGTTAGAAAACGTGTTTGCTTTTTCAATATTTCTGTGGGTTTGCCAACCCTATCTTCTAGCGCTAAATGTTATGTGTTAATACCGATATTTTTAGTAGTTAGACACAATAAGCTGCAAACAAACGCCAACTGCTAACATATTCTTTATTGATTTTAATTAGCCCGCGTTTATTGTTCAACACTTCTCATTAGCCGTCAATAGCTTGTTCACTTTAATAAAAGGAAGGAACTACTGCAATGCGATTCAGCCGGTCGATTCTGTCGACATCTCACGGTGTACATCTAGGCGGAGTGAACGACAATAGAGTTGTCATTCCATCTTATTTGTATGGTTTGACAACTCACCCGTCGTGGACCCCGCCAAAGTGTTCACTTCGACATGTTTACAGAATCGCACTGCTGTAAACATGTCGAAGTGAAAACTTAGGTGAAGTGAACGACAAGTGAACAAACCATATAAACATGATGAAATGACAGCTCACTTCACGCTCACTCCACCTAAGTGTACACGGTGAGATGTTGAGATAATAGACCGGCTGTAAGCAGCTCTCTGTCATCATCTAATATGGGACCAACCCCGAAATCGCGACAAAAATGTATGGGGCAGTCAATTTTTTTGCGATTTCAGTATTGGTCCCATAGTGAAAGTTGTTCATAATGATGAGTGCAATGACCCACTAAGAGGTATTGCGTTTATTCTGTTACACGTTCTATACGTCGACGTAAGAAACTATGAAGTCCAAAGAAACTCAGTGAAAGATGATGACCATTAGAAAATTATGGAAAAGAAAATATTTTGCACCGACCCAAATTAAAATTTGAGATAAGGCTGCGTTGAGATATAACTGCCAATGATGACTGGAGGTAGTATGAAGCCATACGAACTTGAGTAATGTAAAAATGATATACTCTGCTCTATGTACGAATTGGATTATGTATTGTAAGGTCAATGATCCCACTGTTGGCATGGGCCAAAATATTAATAAGCCAAATAGTTATTACTCAAAGAATATAGACTAGGGAGCCAGGAGAAGCCAGAGCCTCAAATATAGATGCACGGACAATTTGTTGAAGGATTTGAAAGGAACGGTTGCACTGTTTGTGAAATGGTATAATTAGTTCGATGAGGAATTTTTGAATTTACATTGCATTACCTATTACGAATATTAAAAGTTATCCTTACGAATTTTCCTTGCCAGACCAAAGCCAATTGGGATAAAATCGGTCTGAATAAATAAATCAAACGGTCGGTTGTCTTTTCTAATTAATCAACACCTTGCGCTGAGCGAAGTGTAAACAATTTAATTAATTGTGTTAATTCTTTCTTTTTTATCCTCACTTGTTGCTGGTATCTTAGTACTGGGGTAATAAGGAACCTCATCCCCAGTGCTGCTTCTTATTAAAATAAATAAAACACCATTTGGGATTTAACTTGGGTCTTATTTAGGGCATCTGCTTTAGACGAGAGTTAATACATGTCTGTCATATAAAAACAATGCATATTTTGTATTACATTCGCTCATTCAAATGCTATTTATATTTCTGCGACGCTTCCAAAGTTCTATGGACTATCTAGTCTGCCAGTGACGTAACCAAGGAGGTCACATCGTGACAGCTTAGTACCTTCGTTGAAGTCTGGTGCCCCAGGGTATTCTTCCTACAGCAATCTGCCTATGTTGCCTTTTTCTCAACTATATTAGGGTCGGCTTTCAGTAAACGGATGCAGCTGAATACCCGTAATTTAAATGGTGCGTCTAACGTCCAAAACCCAGTTTTTGGGAAACACTAACACGATACGACTTGGCTAGACTGGTATCCGATTTCTGTTTTCTGATCACGCACCGGTAACGATTGTCAAAGATATACAAATGACAGCCGGAACTAACAGCATATCGTGGTTTTTCTGACACCAAGGTTTTTTTTTATTTTTAACGCCTTTACTCATTTTTGAAAATTTATTTCTTGCGAGACCACAGTTGGAGAATCATTATTAAAAGTAGATAGGTACCTACAATTTCTCGATATCTATGATCACACAGATCTACAGTACAACCTGTGTAACTAGGTATGCAGGAGGTACACTACTGCAAATATATGTATGTAGGTCTGCCTCATCTAGGAACGGCCCGCAAGGGCCAGAGCCTGCCAGGGCTGCGGAATTTGTTCGAAAGAGTCACCGCGGCCCTTGCAAAGAGCTTTAGGAGGAACACGGATGGGTTTTAGTCAGTTGGAGTCTGACACTCCCTTCCGCTCCAGAAGCCATTTGATGATTTCCCATTTAACTTTACATTTTCCCAAGTCATAATTTAGTAATCAACAGATTTATCTGCTACATAAAAACATGGTACTGATGAAAAGGAATTTCGGAAAGTGCCATTTCCACCAAGATAACATGAACACATATTAGTAAGTACGTATAGCACGATACGATGACAGCATCAGAGCTGCGTTTAATATCAATTAGTGCTGCAATAACGCGATGCACCGCGCAGCTAAAAATTAATTTATTACGCGACACTTTATGACAGTCGCACGCGCAGTGTGTGGCTGACTGATCTGATAATTTGCATGACATTGTCAAGTCGATTTTATCTCTGAAGAGTCTCTTGAGAATTAGAGAAGCTAATGAGTGGAATTATGATGTAGTCAACTTAAAACTAAACCCACTCATTGTACTCCAAATACTGTGTATGGTGAGCAAGTTGGCAAAAAATCGATGATAGAAAGAAACACAGTACAATACAAACATAGGTAGGTATAGACTATAAAATGAATCATTTTGATTGCAATCACATTTTACGAGGGCAATTTCTGTTATCATCAAATTATTTTGTGTCGTTTGACGATGCTGGTGACTAAACCTATCACGCAGCATCCTCATGATCAAAGGACCTAAATAATTTCAATTGCAATGAACTTCCCATAAATCCTACACTAGTCTTAGATCTAGATCATGCAGCCTCATCATCTGATGATATCACGCCAATATTCGTCGTCATCACCAAATGAGGAGCCGTTATTAAGTATCGCGTAAATATAACTGGAGTACCAGGAGTTCAGAACGCAAGAGGAAGCGTAAATAGGTGTGAGACTCAGACCATCCGGCCCGACGCGCTAATGGCTGGCGTTTGCCACAAGTCATATGTGGACAGGGGTAATTGATTTATTGGTCTAACTTCTAAGTAGAAGATGGAGTCATTATGTGGATATAGTGGTGACTAATACTTGGCTAATCATCCTGGCTGTCTTTGAATTTCCGTTATTTATGCCCCCCCCTGCTCCTCCTTAAAACCGCCTTCAGATACATTCAACGAAGAAGGTTCTGTTATAATCTGGACTTAAATTCATTAGTAACATCTTGAACACTGAAATCTAAAACAATAAGCTGTAAAACCTTCCATTTTTCAAGCAAGATGTCAGTGAAAATTACGTTTGGACCCGTTTTGCTCTTAACCCGCTACCTCTCGTGCAGGACACTCCATTGTTGCCCAAATTAATCGCTCAGTCCAGCTTGATGAGGCGACTAGACGCTGTAACAGACGATCACGTGCGATGCAAATGGAAACGGCCTTTACCGTTTTAATTTAAACTAATGTTTAGCTAGTTTGGTTGAATTTACAGAGCATGCTTGTGTTGGATGCGTTTATAACTGCGTTGTTTATGCAATTGTTACTTATGTAAATGGGTAATCTATTGTTTTGGGTTTCATTCACTACTTGGTTTCGTGATGTGAACGAAAGTGATGCGTTCGTCGCTACTTCACTACTAGAAGCTGTTGATATTCTGAGGAGTGAATGTCTTTTTATTATCAGTAGAGGAAATAATTCAACAAGTAAACTAAATCTCTTCGGCCACATCATCGCTTACCATCAGGTGAGATAGTGGTCAAGCGCGTGTCTATCAATAATAATAATTAAAAAAAAATGATCTGTGTTGACGCTGAGTTTTGCATTCCATTATTTATACTGACTTAAAAGAAGTCAACCAAAGTAGAAATAAATCATAAATGCAAAATAATACAACTTTAATTAGGTACCCGTTGCGCAAAAAGCCACAAAAATCATGTTTAGAAAACACACCGCCCGACATTCATTCACAATAAAAAAAGATTTCCCCAAAAAGAAGGTAAAATCGTCGATACTTTTTTACCAAAGTACCAGGCGAGCACGAATCGGCGGGAGATCGATAGAACACCTGTGCGTTGCTATAGCTACGCGGAGGGCGCTACCCGATACCGGCGCGTAATTTGAAATCCGAAACTCGGCGATAATGTCTGGGTTGCGCGCGTGCCACTATTTCGGACCAAATTACGAGTAATTTCGGATGGGGATGGGTGTCTTTTCGTATAATTAAGGGTGTATCCTGTCTGTTTTGGGAGTCGGTGGTAAAAGTGGACGGAATGATATAAAACATGTTGCCGAACATTTTTCATCTGGGTACGAAAATGTCTCATTATGTGTCTGTAACCATCACAACTCTCTTGCGTATTTCGAACATAAATTGTGCTTTATACAAAGATTAAACTTTTGTAAAGAGGTCGGTAGTCTGAACGTCTTTGGTTATTTTACATAGCCAAATGACTGGTTTATTGAGTTCTGATGTTTTCTGAAGAGCAAATTGTGCCATCTCCCAAATTGGATAAATTAGCGTCGATAATGAAGCTGTATCCCATTTCTGAGCTCTTGGTACCAACCAGTTGCGATCAGGTTCTGCTCCTGAATTAAGGCCATTACAATAAAGTCTCCTTCGTTACTGATATCCATAACAGTGGCTTTAACCAATAACTATGAAGCAGTAACATCAGCCAAGCGGTCTAGTATCATATTCGGGTTGGCAGTCGCATTATTAACCTAAACAGTGCAAATTGAACTCGCGCATGCGCTCTACATTGCCAGCTGCAGATGCGCATGCAGAACGAACTCTTCATACTATATTGTATCCTAGTACTTTACTCGACTTTCACATGTGTCACTGCACTCGAGACTTCAGTCTTGGAAAAACGAGATTATCACGATGGATGAATTAAGTGTGATAAATGAGCTGTAAAATGGCAGTTTTTTTTTTTACTCCAACCAAGATCATTATCATAAAGAATAGCCCGTGGCTTAATAGTAACCGCCACACGGGTGGATCTTCAAGGTAAAGCAACACTTTCCACGGCCGGCTGGATGGAGGTGATCATCTTAACATAGGTACCGAGACTCTTCCGTTCTTCAGAAAGCATGTTAGGCCGTTGGTTATTTGTAGATCTTTGGCAGTCGTTACGGATTGTTAGAAGCCAGAAAAAATCTGACACCAGCCTTGCCAAGAAGTACCTTGTTACCCATTGACTGGGTTGTGGAGTTCAAATAAGCAGTTGCTCCAGTGAATTGAATCCAGTGTGACTGGAAGCCGACCATAATATAATACGTAGTTGGAAGGAGGCTAAACGGGCTACTCTCTAAGAAGAACATTAATTGAATTTCCTAAATTCCTTCTCTTTGGTTCTCAATCAATACCAGCAAATAAAAATAAATAACAAACGAGTTACTTAAATCTAGCATAGCCTGACTTCATAACCTCAACATAACCCGGTGGAAATCCATTTAGTAGACTCTCATAAAACAGTTTCCCAAACTCCCACATTCAAATTCTCTGCGGCGCAAATATGTCTGGCAATTTAACAGCCAGACGAGAGCCATGTTAATAAAAATTAGCCCACTCATTTGCAGCACGATAATTGATGCACTGGTGCAATGTAGCTGGCATTAATTATTCACTATGATATATGACACGTAAAAATAGACGTCTGTTAGCGAATGTTGGCTGTGACATGAATTTATGACTGTTTACAAAGGTAGATTGGTATGTGGAAATAGTGCGTGGAGTAACTGAGTCAGTCATGACATTTTTTTTTCTCACAATCAGTGCGTTTTACTACAGTGCAGTATTACGAGACACAGTCATCATCATCTAAATACAACGTGTAACCGAATAAACGCAATACCTCTTAAGGGGTTATTGTACTCAATATTATGAACAATTTTTATTATGGGCTATGGGGCCAACCCCGAAATCGCGAAAAAATCAGCTGTTCAGTACATTTTGTCCACGGAAATGTATGGGACAGTAGATTTTTTTTTCGCGATTTCATTGTTGGTCCCATGGTTACAGTTGTTCATAATGATGAGTACAATGAAGGGGTCATTGAAGTATTGCGTTTATTCTGTTACACGTTGTATATTGGGGTCAGCTCCCAGCAGTCAAGCCGGATTCAGCTGAATAGCAATACGTGGTGCGGCTGCCTACCTAACCTCCATAACCCATTAACCGGGTAACACGGTCATCATCATCGTTATTTCCAAGGCACGGAGGAATCTCGATATGTTGAGATAGTCACCCATCCACATACTGACCTCGGCAAGCTTTGCTTAACCTTGAAGATCGACCCGAGCGGCTGTTATTACATATATAGAACCTTTTACGAGACACAGTGAGAGCACTTTCAATCACAACATAACAATCACATTTTGTATAGAAAGCTTGAGTTTTCTATACTAAGTGTGAAATTCTTCTGTCTCTGAACAATTTTTCGAAACTGTTTACACAGGCATATCAACAACTTTCATTAAAGTTGGTTCTTCATTTCCAAGAATACGGACTTGCAATTTAGTAGCAGAAATACCGTGAGGACTAAACGCTCTTGCAGTAATACATGTTCAAAATATCATAATCAGCAAAGTAAGCATGTGTAAGTTGGTAAAAAATATGCTTCGTCAAAATTCATGAGATGGCTTTCTGATAATTAAGTAAAAAAGTAATTAAAACTAAATTAAACCGACTTCAAAACTGTAATTTGTTTAATTAATAACTAAAAAGGGAGAATTAAAATTTTGATCCTTTATAAAATCTAAAGTAAATAATTATGCCAACTATTTTTTGCTGTCGGAGCCAGCCTTATAATCTTTGCAACAAACGTTGTCAGTTAGTAGTATGCAAAGTGACTACAGTTAATATTTCTTTAAAACTAAGGCTGTCTTAACCGCTGCGGCCCCGACATGTGAAAATTCCCAAAAAAAAAAAATCTTATGTAATAGGTAAATACCTAAACATTAAATTCGCGATTAATTCGCGACACACCGGTGTGTCGCCGGGGCCGGAGCGGGTTAATTTTTTTAAGTCGAAATGCCAAAATATAAGGCATTGATCACCTGACATTTCGACAGCGTTTGTCAATCCACATTCGTGAATTGACAAACGTGAGAAAATAGAAAACCTGAGAATGCCAATTCTACTAATTTTCAAGCAAAATTTTTAAAAATTGGCCCTCAGGGGCTCTAGACAAGTGACATTCTGTCAGCGGTAGCATGGCGAAGGCGATTGTCAATACGTCAAAAATGTATGGGATTGACAGAAGCTATCGAAATGTCACGAGATCAAATTCCTACATTTTGGCATTTCGACAGTCGCATTCGCTAATCGAATAGCACATTGTCTAGGGCCTCTTGTGTGTTGACGAGAGCAGACTGGACGAAGTAGTTTTTGCTAATTTTAAATGGCAACGATTAGATCAAAGCTGACTGATGACAGCCAATATGTCAGCGGAATGTCAAGGAATTTATCTGAAGTCAAAGTTCAGATATTGGCACCAAAGAACATAACATTAAAAGCAGACAGGACATAGTTTTCATATTTATACTTTTAAAATCCTTAGTGCAATTTGCATCGAATAGATACATGTGTACAGAACTACCACGCGTTCATGCGAATTTTTACAATCTTACGGAGTTTGCAAATTATCCGGCGACATATGATAGATATATAGATATTGCACATCTCTGAGGTATTAAGGTTTGTTAGCGTATTCTCTGGATGTGCTGACCCTGACTCTGAGTGTCTAAGGTTGTGTTTTTAATACGAAATTAGCTGAAACGAGCCACTTCGTTTGCATCACATTTTTCATTACGCTCTGCTCCTATTGTTCGTTGCGTGATTGTGTGTTACATAGCCTTCCTAGATAAATGGGCTAACCAACACAAAAAAAACAACGGATTGCACTCCGGGAGTGCCGGCAGAAGTGAAAACTTGAACATTAACGTTGTGCATTTTTGAATATTTTGGAATGGTTAGGGAATAATTTCACACGATTTGCTTTATTTATCAGTATAAAAGTACTATCATTTATCTATGTGGTTAAATACAATATTCCTTTATTGCGCTATCGTACACAAACATGACAATTTATATTGCATTATCCGTCTTACGAATTTTCGACCAGGTCACGTGTCCTGACGCAAGTTTAACATTTTTTACCCATCCCAAAAAGAGCACAACGCCGCTAAAGAAGTTTTCACTTTAGAAACGATTCGAACCAACGGTTCCTGTGATTAGCGCGTTCAACCTGGGGGTCGATTCTGCTATTGCAATCGTGTCTCAATGACCGGTCAATGATCGATTTTTGACGTATAACGTCAAACTTTTGACAAATTTCCCATACAAAAACTGTCAAAGTTGTCAAATATTCGATCACTGACCGGTCATTGAGACACGATTGCAATAGCAGAATCGAGCCCCTGTTTGGTTGAACGCGCTAATCACAGGAACCGTTTAACTAACTTTCGGATTTGGAAAATTCTTTTTGTATTGATAGCCATTGTTTACGGCTTTTTAATTTTCCAAATCTGAATGGTAGTTCCAGAGGTTAGCGCGTTCAAACAAACAAAGAAACAAACTCTTTAGCTGTATTGTATTAGTATATAGATAGTATAGATAATGCAAGGATCCAGTGCAATAGTCTGCAACCCTACGGGAGCTAAGTCTTGGGCCCATAACCTAATAAAACGACTTATCATGGGCTATCTTGTTTTTATTTCTTAGCTTTGAACACTAATAACAATATACAATATTCTAAATAGATCTCATTAGTATTTAGTAGTTTTGCAACTATGGGTATATTTTTATACAATTTAACATAAAGCCATATATAGGTACCTAAACACCTAAACCCTATGCTACCTAAACACTATGCTGAGATGAGTAACCCCACTTCGACAAGACACGCTAAAAAAAATTTAAAAAAATAATTGGGTTAATTGTTACAAACCCGTTATCGAATTGTACTACTATATAAATTGTAGTGTAATAAACAGAGATTATCTATCAGACTTATCTCGGCATAAATTAGTGATACGCTACATATTACTTACAGCAAAACCAGTGATAAGAATATACCGATTAAAAGTATGTAACAGACAGGTAATTATTTTACCATTTAGCACACTTTGAAATTGCAGAAGTAACAAACAAAATCATCACAAAGAATTAGGTTCCTTAACTAATATTTTTAGTTTATGGAAAATTGAGTTTGTTTGTTACGTTTTCGTGCATAAACCGCTAAACCGATTTTGATGAATTTTGCTACATGGACAGATGGGAACCTGAGGCCCTAGACAATGTGCCATTCAATTAGCGAATGCGACTTTCGAAATGTCAAAATGTAGAAATTTAATCACGTACATTTCGATAGCATCTGTCAATCCCATACATTTTTGACGTATTGACAATCTCCTTCGCCACGCTACCATTGACAGAATCTCACTTGTCTCGAGCCCCTGGTGACAATTATAGGCAAATTATGTTCAAGGTTTATTCTCGCGTTCTTCCCAAATTATCAATTCAAAATTTATATGAAGTAAAATAAAATCTGCTAATCAATATATATTTTTTTTTAAATAAAAACCAAGTCCAAAGGAACATCGCATCTATCCAATTAGTGTAAATAATGTAATCTATGTCCCACGCCCTTACCGATTAGGACGCGATTTCAAGCGATGCGGGTATCGTACAATTATTTTTGTAATAAACTTAGCAGTATTGAAAACAGTTACCTGCTTACTGGGGACCACGTTTCAATGTGTTTCTCTTGTTTTAACTGTCATGTATATTATCTTTAAGTGATATTTTTTTGATTATATTTTGTAAAGTTGCAGTTTTTGTGACGGGAAATTTGTTTAGTGAATGGTAAGTATTTCTAAGTCATGCTAAGTGGCATCATACTATTCAATAACTTGGTTGTGTGAGTCATTTAGGCAATGGCTCCATACGCAATACTGGCGCAAGATAAGGGCCAGCATATCAACTGTATTAATCGAAGAATTTAGTTTGTCTCTCGTTCTTGCTTTTTAATTGGTAATTATTATATGCACACTTTCTCTAACTACTTTTGACATTGACATAATATTTGATATCGGTTTTGCTTGCCATATCGAAATAAACAGTAAAATGTTAGTATATCGTCGTCTTTCAAATATAACTACTATAATGTCAGTATTCACCACCATGATGTGACCATGACTTGTACAATTATTCTATTGGACCCTTTCTATCCATAGCATAGTCATCCTACGTCAGCTGTTTTAGCAAACGAGTATGAAATTGGCGTTTAATTAAACGGGCCACTTTGAACTATATAACAAAGTTGTTTTAGTTCAAAGTGGCCCGTTTAACCGCTCAGGCCCAACATGTGAAAATTCCCTAATATAAAGTAAATCTTATGTAATAGGTAAATAAACATTAAATTCGCGATTAATTCGCGACACACCGGTGTGTCGCCGGGGCCGGACAGGTTCGATTTGACTTGGAATAATACCTAAATTAAAATAGGCAAACTTTTATTAAACTACGTCATTATTTTTCCAAATTAGTTATTTTTTTTGTTTCTGTGGGTTTTTTTTACTGTTATTGTCGTCTATTATTTAAATTTACCATGTTGGTTTAGTGGTTACAGCTCGCAGGTGCAAATGCTTCCAAAAGCGCTGGGATCGATTCCCGTTTTTTTAAGTCGCTAATCGTTTTGTTCCGTGACTCTGACATGGCCACTCACCATCAGGGATTTAATTTTGATAACACAAAAAAATTGTCGCTAATTAGTCGAAATTAGTCGCCAAATATCAGAATTTGTCGGTCACCGGTTCAAAAGATAAAAGGGTTTAGGTGGCCGATCTGGAGAGGATCTCCCTAGCTTGACCACATTTGTTAAATGTGGCCAAGTTGGGAGAATATCCCCAGGTCGGCCACCTTATTTATTTTTATTTTTTTTTTGTTTTCGGGGGGAAACCTTCAAAGGCACCTGGACTTTTGGGGTAAAGACCAGGGAGTGTGGGATTTTTACCTCACTAAAACCACCCCGGTGATCATCATCAGCAAATAGAAGGGACCCCGTTACCTCTTAAAAGACCACTCCGGGCGTTGCACAGAGGGGGTTCCCTCTGTGCAACGCCTGTTACGGCACATCCCTGGGGAGACTGTAAAGAGGTCTCCCCTTTGCCTCGCACTACACGGCAGCACGTGATCCAGGTCGGCGAGCTAGAAACGCTTAAATAACTGATGAACCAATGACCGATCAATTCTGCTAATTGGCGATTAATTTCGACTAATTAGCGACTAATTGTTTCTGTTATCAAAATTAAAATCCCTGATGGTGACCAATGCCAGTGTCAGCCACACTTTTGTTCCCACGAATACCCACAATATACGATTAAGATTTTAAAGTTGTATTTTTAAATTACCTCGACACTTGAACATTCACTGACGCGACCTTCGTTAATTTCGTACGTTTGTTTCATTATCCTCAGATACGTTTAACAAGTGGTTGTGCTCAAAATGTTTGAATATAAGTATTTATCGAAGGAGCACTTGAAGGGATTTAATAAATATAAGGTAAGCTTTCATTGTGCCTTTAAAATAAAGAATTATTATTATTATTATTTTAATTATAAGCCCCTAGTGTCCCACTGCAGGGCAAAGGCCTCCATTCTTTCTTTCCACCTCAATCTGTCTTGAGCAATCTGAGTCCAATCCTTTAGGTAGGAGTCCAGTTCGTCTCGCCATCTCCTTTTGGGGAAAACTGAGTGTTATGTTAGGACTGGTACTGTTTAGCGGTAGGTAGGTTTAGAGGTAAGTAGGTAGGAATCAGCTTCTAAAAATAAAGAATGGTTTTATTTATTCGTTCATAGGATACAACAATTCTGTAGGGTTCAATGTGTCTTGTTAACGGACCCAGATGCGCTAAATAAATTGCCACGCTATCAGAGTTCCGTATCTACTAATTTTTAAGCAACGTTCGCATTCATCTCAGCCGCAAACAGTCACAAAAACCTCAATTTCCATATATTTTTAGAATTGACACTCAGGGATTGAGATTGTCAAAATGCCAAAACATTTAAAGGAATTTATCACGTGACCTTTCGATAGCGTTTGTCAATCCCATACATTTTTGACGTTTTGACAATCGCCTTCGCCACGCTAACACTGACGGAATTTCACTTGGCTAGCGCTTCAGAACAGATTGTAGTCCAGTCGGGGGTATCACAAGCCCCCGACTCATGATAACGATAAGAGGCCCTAGACAATGTGCCATTCAATTAGCGAATGCGACTGTCGAAATGCCAAAATGTAGGAATTTGATCACGTGACATTTCGATAGCATCTGTCAATCCCATACATTTTTGACGTATTGACAATCGCCTTCGCCACGCTACCGTTGACAGAATGTCACTTGTCTAGAGCTTGGACTCTGAGAGACTGGGGTTTTAGTCGGTAGGAGTCAGCTACTAGAACTTAACTTACTTTAACTGACTCCGTGGTCGAGTGGTTTAGGCGTTTGCCTTGTGACGCCGGTGGTCGTGGGTTCGATTCCCACGGGGAGCATACTTTGGTTTCCAGTTTGACTAGCACATTGCAGGCTTGAATCACCTGATTGTCTGATAAAAGATGATTCCGTGCTTCGGAAGGCACGTATAAGCCGGTGGTCCCGACCGCCAAATGGCGTCGTCAAATAAATCATATCAGAGGCCACTCTGACACTAGGGTGTGTGGGGTCGTTAGACCTTACTGCCCACACGATATAGAAGAAGAAGGTCTTGGAACACCACAGCTCCTACCGCTAAACAGTAACAGTCCTAACATAACACTATGTTTTCTAGGGAAATCCATGTAGAATTCCCCACGGTATTGTGAGACTGGATATGATTTTCGACTCCGGGATTGATCGCGCTCGAAAACGTTGTTGTATTATTGAGATATTATTATTTCATAACCAGCCTGGACAGAGTGTTAATGAGTCCCTCTTTCGCCCACATTTTTGTACACATTTTCTATGTACCTTCCACCTCATTAATGCTAATAATGATGGTTTTCTACCTAACAATATTCTCTATATTTTACGTGTTTTTTTATGTTATTTTCAGTACAGTGCCATAGACACAAGCCCTCTCAGTAACTATGTGATGCATCCGACATGGAACAATATTGTGAAAGTAAGTAAGTTCAGCATTTCTTCTGGAGGTTAAAAAGTAAGAAATATGGATCCCACATACAGGGTGTTTTTTTAATGTTGGCGTGGATGGTCATATCCGAAACTATGAGGAATAGCGAAAAATACTATAAGTTAGGAGTATCAAGCCTTATATTTGATGAAAACTAAGCTTCATCATTGGATATTCTAAAATTTCAAAGGCTAGGCAAACGATATACCTGTTTCTTCCCTAAGAAAAATGCGTGACGTCATATTTTCATTCATTTTCTTTTGCAGGTCATACCAAGATCGTTAGCTCCGAATTTGATAACCTTCGCCGGCTTCCTATGCATGGTGGCAGTCGTACTGATCCTCACGGCGTATGATTACGACTTCTATGCCGCAGGGGGCCGGCCAGGACTCATGGACTATGAATGTGACGTACCAAACTGGGTGTTCACGTTCTGCGGCGTGATGATCTTTCTGGCTTATAATTTGGGTAAGTGAGATTGTGGCTAAATATTCATATGTCTATAGGTATACACACACTTAAATAAAAGACTTAACTAAAACTAAAAGTAATCTAAAACATGGCGTCGAAAAATTCCTCCGCATCGCAGGCCACTGGTAATGTACCCAAAAGGCTGGCAGCATTGCCACGTTGTATGGCAATGCTTATCCTTTGTCCGAGGTAAAAGCCAGCCCTAGGGTCACGCGAAGTGTCAACTAAGCGTCTTGACAGATCTTTAAACAAGTAATGAGCACGCGGACCCCACGACCCGAGAGTTTCAACGCCAAACGGCTCGAAAATATAACTACCTACAAGGTTATTATATTTCCGCCGCTTGAGGTCCTCCGCAGCCGCAGCGGCAGCGCCAGCGCAGCACGAAAAGTGCGGCTAAATTATTACAGGGTCGATCTTCGAAGTTGCGATTCTTGCCAAGGTTGGCCCGTGGATGGGTGACCATCTATTATACATGTCACCGGAAAACTGCAGACGCCGTAAGATTGTAAAATATCACGTGAAATTTTATTTTTAACTAATTTTTCTCAATAAGGAACAGATATGTTGGAAACTATTGAATTTGGGTGGAATTTGTTTGACATAAATATATCGAGACTCCTCCGTGTCTCGGAGAGCACGTTAAGCCATTGGTCTCGGCTGCCATCTTTGACTGTCGGTATTAAGAAGTCAGGAAATCAGACACTATAGTTTTGCCAAGGGATACCATGTTACCGGGTTGTGAAGTTCATAGGCAGTCGCACCATGTAGAATACTGGTATTCTGCTGCATCCGGATAGACTGGCAGCCGACCCGAATATAGTTGGGAAAAGGCTAGGCAGGAATTTGGGCAGGCGATAACTTGCTTATGAACAAAAATGTGTTTGTTGACTAACGGCCGCTTTCTATAATATATCTCAATCCCAATCTTGATCCCGATCCTTGTCTGTAACCAATCAAAGGTGAGGATTGTGTGGTGAAGGACACAAACTCGGCCGTTGATTGGTTACAGACAAGGATCGGGATCAAGATTGGGATTGAGATATATTATAGAAAGCGGCCGCTAGTGAGTCACTATGTCAGGCGTCAAAAAAACTTGCAATAAAGTACATTGACCTTTCCCTAATGTCCCTTCGTAGATAACCGAACAATAAATTATGAACCATGTTTTCATTACTAGATAACGTAAAGGATCACGATAGAAGTCAATAAAATTAAATGTTTGAAGGGATGAAGGTCCATACGACAATTAATTTTAATTTATTCGTATGCAATGCAAGATTTGCTTTTGTTGTACTTACATATTTAGCGTTTGGGAGTACGATGAAATGTGTCGTTTAATAATGAGTGATAATGAGCAATAATGACTGTATAATGTGATGAAGGGATTTGGATAAAATTTGGCACACATGTAGTTCATATCCTGGAATGAGACATATGCTACTTTTTATCCCGGTAAGTGGCATGGATCAATGAAGACTGAGGAGGAAGTGGAAACTCAGAGCCGCTGCTGCCTTAGTACTACAGATTCACAAGTCACCAGGAGACCAAAAACATCAAGTACCAGGAGACCAGAAACATGTCATAGTATTTTTTAGGCTGGTTAGGATAGGTGTAGGTAGGGTAGGTGTAGGGTAGGTATAGGGTAGGTGTAGGGTAGGTTTAGGGTAGGTGTAGGGTAGGTGTAGGGTAGGTGTAGGGTAGGTGTAGGGTAGGTGTAGGGTTGGTGTAGGGTAGGTGTGGGGTAGGTGTGGGGTAGGTGTAGGGTAGGTGTAGTTACAATATAAGTAATAAAAGAAGTAAAATCTCAAAAACAAAGTCGGCACTGACAAACCTCAATTGTAGAAGAGTTCAATAAGCTTTATTTGTAATGGATTTATTCAGTGGTTTTTTCATAAAACTCAACCTTCCAATAGACTTTTCGTGCATCGTCTAACGTTGTTTTCGTTCGGAACGGTGTTTTAAGCGTGGAAACTAGACATTGTGCGTTTAGACTAGCATCTAAATGCTCATCACTGATATTGTCTCTGTCGGGCATGATGCCCGGTGAGACAGCGTGCTTTTTGGCCTCGCTTAGCAGCGAGTTCGAGCCCGTGACTAGTTCAACCTTAAAGTAGGTATATTAATACTAAAACATGTTTGGTAGGAGCCGCTCGTGGCTAAATTGCAACAACCGCACGGGCCGATCTTCAAGGTTAAGCAACGGTTTCTCAGGTTGGTCCTTAGATGAGTGACCATCTTAACATATCGAGATTTCTCAGTCATTCAGAAAGCATGTTAAACCGTTGCTGTTGCCTTTGCGTAATACTTCAATTGTGCATAAGCATGGTTTCCTAATAGCTACAACCTTTAAGTCAAGTGAATAGGTTACTTCTAGGCAAGCGTGCTCCATCTTCAACCACACACACACACACATCTTCGTCAGGTGAGACTGTGGTCAAACGCGAAGTTATGAATAGTTACAATAAAAGATGGTGGCCTACCAGTTGATCAATTATTTAATCAACGTAACGCCGCTACGCCGTAGCAATTTCGCTACGAATATTTCCTTATCCATTTTTGTTACCAAAAACCTAAAATCCAGGGCAAGCTAAGTTATAGAAACTATATTCTCGAAAGAAGGGAACTGACACTAACGTAAAAAACCTACATAATCATGCACACATGTTCGCGGCTCCTACGTCTCGTACCCTAATGGCTCAATATGCCCCAACGGCCCAAGCGATCAGTTTGCTGAACGGTAACCGGCTCGATATGCCCCCCAACGGCCCAAGCGATCAGTTTGCTGAACGCCCTCATTGCTCAGGAACCGGAGGTCGGTATATTTACGTGCACTCATAAATCGATGATCAAAATCTGTATTATTTTTTTTAGTTTATAAGATGAATTGTATGTAAGGCTTGCATACGCTTTGGTGCAAACTGTGAGTACCTATATAGTAAGCAATTGTTACGAAATAAATAAATAAATAATAAATAAAATAAATCCCTACGGTGTACAAAATAATTGTATCCGTAATCAAACCCTGGCTCGACGTCACAATAGTGATCACATGGTCACGGTCGTAGATATTATTTAGTACATATGTCGCAGCCAACTTGCTTAATCAGCCGTCTAATTGACTGCCTAGCCTTTCATTGAACGGCGCCGTTTAAGCAGCGGCCTATAAGTGACCAGGCAAATGACTTGGTTCAATATCGTATAATGACTTGCCTAGCCAAGTAGCAGAACATAGGGGACAGGGAGCTCAGGGCACGGATAGGTTAGGTTGGAATGGTATGACGGGAGCAAGAGTGAGTGACCGAAGCGAGCGAACTTTTCTCCCGTTATGCCATTCATATAATATAAAAAGATAAAAAGGGAATGGAAAAGACTCATTGGCTAACGAAAAATTCGTTCGCTTCGCTGTCAATGAGAAAATTGCCACGTTGGATGGCAATGCTGATTCTTTTGCAAAAAAAAAAAGTCAGTCGACGCTTCACTTGACTAGGGTTGGGCCAACCCTAGTCAAGTGAAGCGTCGACTGACCGTTTGTCGTTTTTAATTATAGTATGCGCCAGATAAATGAAGAATAACGGTCATTAACCCACCTACATTTATTGACACACTTAATTTCAAAAAACAGAAATAATGACGTAAAGCTGTCCTGAATCGACATTTATCGTGGTCCTTACTGTTCTAGTAATGATAAACGATTCATAATTTACTGTCCGGGGGTACCTACAAAGAGATATTAAGGAAAGGTCAATGACCGTTATTCTTCATTTATCTGGCGCCTACTATAACTAATGATTTCGAATCTCAATAATTTTCTTGTTTTAGAACAGGTCCAATAATCTCAAATGGTTCATTTTCAGATGGCCTGGACGGCAAGCAAGCACGTCGTATCGGCGTCTCCGGACCCCTAGGTGAGCTTTTTGATCACGGACTGGACTCCTACATCGTGTTCCTGATCCCCTACTCTCTTATATCTCTCTACGGCAGGGATCCTGAGTTCTCCGTGTCTTGTTTCAGGTAGAAGTTTACACTATGTTTTAAAAGTATTTTTACAATTAAATAAAGCCTTTAATCGTCGACCGCTCTTGGCTGCTACGCTGCGTGTCGCGGGCGATTCACGCACGTAACAAATATTTTTTATAAATGTATGGCCTACAGATAGTATTCCAGGTCTGGCTGATTGTGTATGTGAGTTTATATATGTTTGCAAACGCACCCATGATACAAGGATTTTTTTTCTTTAAACCTTTCTCCAGAGCTCACAACAGCAAGTCAACAGTACCTTGTTTTATCTTATCCAGAAAGGTAATCAAATATAGGTCTTTATAAATCAATGTCTTCTCAACAGTTGAGAGTACTTTTCACTAATTATCTTAAAATCGGGCTGTGCATGATGATGAGCTAAATTCAGGATATCTGAAGCTGTTCTTGTGCTAATAGTATACTTTTTCAGGGGACTCCTAATAGTAATAAGCGTGGTGATGAATTTCTACGTGAGCCACTGTGAGAAGTATAACACAGGGACTTTATATCTGCCATGGAGTTACGACCTGAGCATGTGGGTGAGTGAGATGCTATTACTTGAGCGATGGGCTACTGCACTGCGTGTCGCGGGTTCGATTCCCGCACGGAACAAATATTTGTATGGCCTACGATACAGGAGAAATTCCTAGTGTGGGGCAACGTAAAAAAAACGTAAAAAAAAAGACATATTTTCGAGGTATTCCGTTTGTTTCTAATTTTATTGGAATAGGTCGTGGCTAAATAATAACAGCCGCACAGGTCGATCTTCAAGGTTAAGCAGTGCTTGCCGAGGTCGGTCTGTGGATGGGTGACCAGTCGTGCTTCGAAAGTACGTTAAGACGTTGGTCCCGGCAGTCGTTACAGATTGTAGCCAGCAAATCTGTCACCAGTCTTGCCAAGAAGTACCGTGTTACCCAGTTAATGGGTTGCGGAGGTCTGGTAGGCAGCCGCTTCACGTAAAATACTGGTATTCAGCTGAATCCGGCTTGACTGGGAGCCGACCCCAATAAAGTTGGGAAAAGGCTAGGCAGATGATGATGTTTCTAATTTTAATTGAATTAATATAAAATTGTTTAATCTTGATCCTTGAGTTCAGTTCATTCTTATTTCTCTTGGTTTCTTCTATAAACATTTTAAAAAATCTTTGAAGAGCAAATTAATGCATCATCATAACCGTAAAGCGAATAAAAACTGTTGTTCTGTGTGTTGGAGTAATGGCTTCATTAAAATGTATGTATTTACAATAAGTATGTCGATATTTTTTCAATGCTGTTCGACTCGATTCACCTGGAATATATCATTAAAATAAAAAATAAAACTTCTTAATCATCATGTAAATCTATCGCTAAAAAAACAATGATTTTATGCTATATAGATTTAACTCGCGTTAACAAGCTTTTTTATTTTAAAAAATAACCACGTATTTCCACTTTGTTATCCTTCAAATTTCGCCGGTTACACTGACATAAGTTGTAGTATTGCCTTATTCTAAAAAAAAGATTCTACTGTTACTGGAAGAAAAAATATACTCAATCAAATCTTTTATTGAAAAAGTTCTAAATAGCCCTGGAGTTTCAAAAAGCCCCACTTTACGGTATAACATTTTTTTTTAAATTTACTATGTGTGTGTCCCGAATTCATGTTTTGTCTGAGCCAAATAAAACATTATTCACCTACTAAAAAAGGAGAAGGTTCTCAATTCGGTTGTATTTCTCTTTTTTTTTGTTTGTTAACTCAATTAAAACAACTCTAATTTCGGAAGTCGTTGTTAAATTACGAAGAAACAACCTAAAAACACCGACTTCCGAAATTAAAGATTTTGTGCTTTGTAGTGTTTTTTTTGGAAGTCGGTTTTTTTTTTTGTGAAAAAGTTTTTCTTTCTTTATCTGTAGGTATATCTTGTTCCAGGTATGTTCAGTCCTCTTCCTGGTAGCCGGAGCATACGGTCCAGGGTACTACAAGCACTACGCATTCCGTAACGTCACCTTCACCCAGCTGCTCGAGATCGTCGTCCATATCATGGGCGTCATCACCACCTACCCTGTTGCTATCTATAACGTATATTTGTGAGTATAAGTACGATGTAAAATAGCCGCACGGCGCACGGGCCGATCTTCAAGGTTAAGCAACGCTTGCCGAGGTTGGTCGGTGGATGGGTGACCATCTTAAAATACCGAGACTCCTCCGTGCCTCGGAAAGCACGTTAATCCATTGGTTCCGGTGGTCATTTGGAGATCTTTGGCAATCGTTACGGATTGTCAGAAGCCATCAAATTTAACACCAGTCTTGCCAAGAAGTACCGTGTTACCCAGTTAATGGGTTGTGGAGGTCTGGTAGGCAGCCGCTTCAAGTAAAATACTGGTACTCAGCTGCATCCGGTTAGACTAGAAGAAAAACCGACATAGTTTTTCAAAGTTTAAAAAAAAATCTAACTGGTCGAACTATTTTCGAGTTTTACGAGAAATCTTTTAAATACTATTACTATAGGTAGGTATGTGTGTTTATGTCGCAGCTAAATAGCTTGATCAGACGTTTCATTAAAAACCTAGACTTTTCATTAAACCGCGCCATTTAATCAGCGACATTAAGTAACATGGGCAAGTCATTAAAAGATATTGAACAAAAGATGTCACATAGGTCGCTGAAAAATCAGCGCATTTGAATGAAAAGGCTAGGCCACAAATTAAACGGCTGATTAAGCTAATTGGCTGCGACATATATATTATTATTACTTCTAAGTTTATTATTACTATACTTCTATTTTCCCTGTTTTTATTTTTATTAGTATTATCGCGCTTGACCAATAATGCACGTATTCCAAAAATGCACGGTTTTTGAAACAAAACAAAATCCATTGAAAAAATCTACATTGTTTTTTTTTCCAGATCATACAAAGGTCGTACCGGCCAGAAGTACTCTATCATAGAAGCAGTCAAGCCGATTTGGTCGATGTTAGTAATGACAGTAGCTGTCGTATTTTGGGCCGTGAAGTCTCCTAATCTCATCCTTGATCAGCATCCCAGAGCATTCATCTTGATGTATGGAACTTTGTTCAGTAATATTTCGGTAAGTAAGACGAAACTAAACTGTTTTAAAGTTACAATGACGAAATTAATGATACCCCATTTGGCTACAGATCATACCAAAGAAATGGACATAATACACATACGGTCTACATAAAGGTTTTTAAAAAAAAAATTGAAAGGTTGGTACACCAGGAGACAATGAAGCAGTAAGGAAGAAACCATACTACCAAATACCAATTAAAATATTGCCCTCTTTTGGGGCAGACGGATAAATGTTTAGAAGATCAAAAATAGTTCCATAATTTAGATAGGTACCTATACTCCATCCGAGTAGGTAGTTAACCAAAGGTAAACAAAAAAAACCACGTGACTTAGTTAACCGACTAAACGTAATACCAGTCTATTCAGTTGTCATGATACGTTACAGTTGTACTCTTTAATTTAGCAACGTTATTATTCGTTAATAGCGTTGCTAAATTGAAGAGTACAACTGTGACGTAGCATGGCAACTGAAGTGACTGGTATTACGTTTAGCCGGGTAACCCTGTCACGTGGTTTTTTTGTTTACCTTTAGTTAACTACCTACTCGGATGGAGGAGGTATAGGTATCATTGAGTTGTTTCGCCCTCTGATCATTACAATAAAATTCTCTAAATTGTGTCACATCAAATCATCGTAAAAAACTACACGGTTACAGTCCTCTTTACTTACTTTACAGTAAAACTAAATAATGTATTATAACAAATCTAAGTAGCTACAGGGATGCAGTAAGGGTTACAAAAAAAAATAACCCTCCTTTTAGTGCAGTCAGGTAAAAAGATCATCATCTGCCTAGCCTTTTCCCAACTTTATTGGGGTCGGCTTTCAGTCAAACCGGATTCAGCTGAATACCAGTATTTTAGGTGGAGCGGCTGCCTACCAGACCTCCACAACCGGGTAAAAAGATAAATGTTGAAAATATTACACAACACAATGGGCGGCCTTATCGCTAAAAACGATAATTGTAGAAAAAGAATCTGAATTATATCTAAGAAAATGGCAATTTCGTCCAACGATAGGTCAGTCAGTTACAGTCTACAGAAATCGGAAACCGCTGTAAATGCCAATGTCGAAATACATGCTCTTGGCTGTGATACAAAAATGAGACATAAAACAATAGTTCTTGTTGTCCTCTAAAACCTGCTTTAAATAACTTGATCTATTTCAATACGTGGGTATTGAAATAGATCAGTTATCAGCACGAGAGATGACAATAATACTGAAAATATATTGTGCGATAAAACCACCCATTGTACAATAAAGTGTGTAATTTATTACATACTCGTACTTATTATAACGAAAAGGGCACTTGGAGGAACTCGGATGGGTTTTAATCAGTAAGAGTCTAACACTCCCCCTTCAGCTCCCTTCCGCAAAGATGACAATAATACTTTAAATATATTGTGTGATAAGACCACCCATTGTACAATAAAGTATGTATTAAACATATATTCATCATCATCTGCCTACATATTTCCACCCTGTGAAGATCGTTATTCCACATAGCCTGAGGGCATCCCACTTTATATTTGCCGATTTGCGGTATCCTTCTCGGATCATCCCAACGCTCAGCGGTTTCTACGGCTAATGTGGCCGGCCCATTGCCTGCAACTGACTTGTCACATTCTACACTCAAACTACCCCGCAAAACTAGAAAAAATGTTGGACCACTTGCTCATCAAAAATTGCTAAAGTCTTGAATCATTGAATCCCTCCGTATTTCTATGAGCCTTTTATTTCTTCACTGTTAATATTTATTTATTACATACGGTCTACTTTATTGTACACCTCATAACAAGCACAGGAAAAACGTTTTTGAAACATGTGTACAATGGGCGGTCTTATCGCGCAAGGCAATCCTTTACAGACAACCTTCGAATGGACTGAGCGAAAGAAATTAGATTTAGGCGATCAGTGTACAAACAACATAAATGATATTGAATAAATACAAACAATAGTAAATAATATACTAATAACTATCAAATATATAATTAGGAAAGGAGAAGAAATATAGTAAAAGGTAATGATCCTTCACCAAATTTTGAAACGTTGGTAGCGTTTGAGCACGTTCATGTTACTAAGGAAGCTTTCGTTTAACAGTAACTTGTTATTCAATTATGAGCTGATATAAGTCATTGTAATCAACCTGCCACTGAACACGGAAAGATTTTATGATTAGTCTTTTGTCAGCGTTACGTATCAAAGACTTTATTTGACTCCTTATTGTCGTGTTGCCAATGTAAAGTCCAGATTGCCTCTAATTACATAACATGTTATAGGAATTAGCGCAGGAGTCTTTAGTTTTACTCTTTCAGACACACTTTTACATAGATAAGAAAATCATCATAGTTTGTTCACGGTAATGCTATGGTTAGCAGATTGTAAAAATATTACTTAATTATTTGTTTAAGGCTTTCCAAGAAAACGGTGGTCAGCAACGATGGTTGTAGTTAATAAAGAATAAAATAGCAGTCACGCAAGATGCCTATTAACTAGACTATTCCACAAATTTCCGCTACTTTCAAATTCAAAAGTCATTTATTCAAACTATGCTGAAAAATCAACACTTTTTGAACATCAAAATTTACTTGAAGACAGTCCCTCAAATGGCCCAGCCTGTCACCACTTCCTAGTGTTTTAACTGGGAAGAAGTGACGCAACAAACTCCCCAGCAACACAACTGTCTGTTGAGTTAGAATTTGAATTGATACAATGATATAGTAAACATTTCGTGATATGATAACACTACAAAATTACATCTTCTCTTTAAAAATATATCTAAATAGTTAGTGGCAGTAACCATCAAGACTGAAGGAATTAATTATGGCACCAGTAATAAACAGTAAACTTTGAAATAAATTGGTTTATCAGAACATTGAAACAGTATGTATCAAATCTTTCATCACTTATTAACGTCTATAAAAATGTCTGATGAGATTCAGCAAATACGATATTTTCTTCAAAATAGAATATACTTTATTGTACTCAACTCTTTTATTCAAAATTAATTTAATGGGTACAATGGCGTTCAAAATCTTTCATTTATTTTATAGCTAACATCGATAAAAAGGTTAGACATAACAAAAATGCACTCGTCATTTTTATTTAATCAACAACATAAACGGTTAGAAAAATTTAATTGATTGTCGATTCGTTTACTTAGATATATCCACTACGAAATAACATTCCAGAAAGCTTATCCTCAAAATTGGATTGCGTGCATCTTTCTTCTAGATAGGGCTCAATGTCGTTCCCTGTAGTACCCTAACGGATATCTACTTCAATACTTGACATATACGAGAAATTAAAAATCTTTTTTTTTTGCAGAGTTGGACCCTAAGATATAAGTTCTACCTAGCTTGGGGCCCACCGTTCACAAACCTGCCGATGTCATTATTATGTATAGGCATTTCTGTAAAAATACTAAGAATGAACGAATAAACATTACTCTTCCTAATACTTACAGACTATATTTTCCACAGTGTCGTCTGATTATCGCTGAGATGAGCCACAGGAAGTGTGAGCTACTCTCCTGGATGACTTGGCCACTTCTGGCAGGGCTAGCAACGTCCCTGTATCTGCCTCAATTGGAGTCAGTCATCCTGCATACGCTGCTGGTTCTGTTTGTGCTATCGCACGTACATTATGGGATATGTGTGGTAAGTTTATGGTGATTTTGAATTCATTTATGACTGTAGTAACTTGGAGATATAAAACTGAAAATGTTGTTGCTCGTTTTTTTCTGATAAACGTTGTTTTATTTTAATAATATCAATTTTAATAATGTTTTGGAAAATTCATTTAGTAGTGATGCCTGATAATGAACAAATAAAAATATATACGAGTAGTTTACCTTCTGTAAGAATATCTGTAAACACTTATAAAGATAGAGACGATGAAAGGATTTTTGGTGTTAATTTTATTATTGTTGTCTTAGGTCCGGCAGATCTGCGACCATCTTAAAATAAGCTGCTTTACGGTGCCAAAACAGAAGAGAAAATAATTGTTACTTAATTTATTAAACAAATACTATTTTAAATAAAATACAAGTGTTAACAATCGAGACATTAATTATTATTGTTCCTATTTTAGGACTAAGAATAAAGAGAATAAAGTTTATA
Source organism: Melanchra persicariae (assembly GCA_947386135.1). Lineage (NCBI taxonomy): Eukaryota > Metazoa > Arthropoda > Insecta > Lepidoptera > Noctuidae > Melanchra > Melanchra persicariae. The sequence goes on along the minus strand of OX376645.1, from coordinate 13,607,329 downwards.
TTGTTCCAAAAATTGTATTATGATTATAAGATAAGAAAGATAATACCAACCTGCCTCCTGATCCATCCTGTTAAAAGAGCACCAGGTACAGAGCAGAATATGACACCGCGACACAATCTAATTCACAAAATAATACGTAATTCAATACTGAATAGCAAAAAAAATGAGCAATCCGACGTCGTTGTGCGAAAAGCTGCGCAACCTTCTCCGTATGTCAAAGAGAGACGACAATACACAGTCGACCATTCACGGAGCTCCGTCTTTAAATTATACGTTCTCATAGCCTTGTAGCGCTCTGGGAGTTTCATCAAATGTCGGATAACGAACTTCGCGTCGTTGTGTTTTCACCTTTATGTCGTGGAGTGGTAAGTGTATTTTAAAATGAAGCGAGTTCAGAGTTGCAACGTTTCAAATCCGATACGAAATTTAGTAATGGGGGGTGCGCGACATGGACACCGAAGTCAGGGTTTAGAATTTCAGTACAGCTTCGGATAGCCGCGAAGCGCTGCTTTGTTAGATCTCCAATTGTTTACAGATCCGATTTTTTTTTAATATCCCTCGCGACTATTATCGCTATATGAAATATAGGAACCGGATTTATTAAAGAAACCAGATTCTTAGTTAGAAACTTTCACAAAAGCGCACTAAACGACGCAACAGTATAGTATTACAAAGAGTAAAAAATAAAAAACTTGTGACTTGTGAACTTTTGAGTGTTTGAAGTGAGTGAAATAAATTAAAAATTAAATATAACTGTGAAATGAACGGAGATATATAAAATAAATATTAGGTAAGTGTTGTGTTTGGTAAAGAGAAATTAACAGAATATAATAAAATCTTGTGGTGGTGTGGCAAATTGGCATGATTTTTATTTAATAAAAATAAAACAAAAACGCATGCTGGATGATGTTTTCAGTAAAGGAGATAGATTTTGAACAAAACTGAATGATTTTAACGAAGGAGACATGTTGCAAATTGACGAGGTAAATATTTTCTGAAAACTTTTAGCAAGTCTTACTTTTTTGGCGTAGTTGCCCAATGTACTTATTTTTAACCCTCAAATTACGTCTGTATTAAATAGGTACTAATGAGGAAAATTATGCTTAACCGATGAACATTTTTAAAATAAAACTTTTAGTTGGTTTTCTTGAACGACGGTACGTTAGAATTTGAAAATTGTTTGTTTTGGTGAACAATCTATTTATTTGGATTACACTGAGAGATATAAGTAACGAACTATCATTGTGCAATAAAGATAGGAAGTGAAATGTATTAGTACCACAAAAAAAAATGCATATTATCTACGAAGATGACACAAACATTTTAAAAGTGGAATTAATATGACACTTGAGTTAAACAGATACAATATATTGATAAAACGTGAAACTAATCAAAGAAATAAATATGCCGTCGCTTCAGGCTGGAACATTGAATAGAAATGTGACTAAAACTTGAATAAGAGAAATTCTAGTTTCGGATAAGATCTAGATAGATTAGATTTAATTAGTAAAGTAGATACTAGTATTGTATTAAACGTAAGAGCTAAGTTAAAGCTAAGCTAAATTTGAAAGACCTAAATTAAAGTTTCAACTTTAAAAGAATTTTGAAAACTTTGAAAACTTTGAGAGCGGTAGAGCGTAGTGGACTGTTACTGAATGATCATACATTTTCTAATAAGAATTTAGGAATCTATTGAGGTAAAATATTTTTTCCTAGACTTTATCCATTTTTGTAGGCATCAAATCTCCCGTTGCAGATATTTGGGTTGGCTTATCTTTGCAGTAAGGTACTATTCTCTCCAAGAGGCTCTTTATTAATTCCTAGTTCTATGCAGCCTTGTTCTTCTCAGTAAACTACGGGTTTTATTTTTAATCCTAAACTTCATACGAATTTGACTCCTTTCCACTTTTCATTTAGTTCCTCTAACAATACCCGAGTTACCGAGTCCTTGGTGATTCTGACTTTCATGACTTGAAAAATCTATTTTTTATTAACGACCCTTATTGCCCCATTGCTAGGGTAACGGCGCCGCAGTCTCTTTCCACATAGACTCCGTTTCTAATAGTTACTAAAAATTAGCAGTTATTATTTCATCATCATCATTCATATTAATATCATCCATTGTATCTTTTCGTGTCTGCTTTACTTCCTCTTTCCGTGCTTTTCTCGGTCAGCCCTAACCTACCTATATTATACTTTTAATATATTTTAAAACCTTATTAGGCATCTCCACGTTCTATTATGACTTTCTCAGGAAGATACTCAGTTATTAAAACTTTAGATTCTTCTTTATCCTTATCCGTTCGAGTATCGTCATGTTATCAGATGCACTGATCTCTGAAACGATGACATTTTCAAGCAAAAAGATTGTTATTGGGATTAAAATCGTAAAAACAAATGCCTAAGGCTAGTTTTTTTACTCGTTTGGTGGTTGCTGCATAATCGGTACAGCATTCTTTAGAGATTTATGAGTTAGTTCCTTCGATCAACGTTTAGCGTTCTCGTTTAAATAATTTTCTAGTTTTTTTATTATATCGACAGGTATTTAATTTGCTTTTTCATATAACTCCAATTAACAAAACTTCTTTCTTTATGTCCGTCGTTAATTTTACAAGTTATTTTATCTGACTGAAAATTGTAAAGCAAGGTCCCGTTTTTAATCAAAACTATTCAAAACAAATAATTTTATAAACATAATTCAGTAAGATATAATAAGATCATCTAGGTCTGGGCCCGCAATGGCAGACCTGTAGAAAAGGGAGAGGGAAGGCTTTTCTCAGCAGTGGAACATAACTATGTAGATAGATAGTTGTACCTACGACCGAAGAAACAAGGGCTTACTATAAGCTAAATAAGATACAAAGAACTGTTAACAGCAGAAGCTGTCAAAGAACAAATCGGTGAAACCATAAACAAAAATACCGAAAAAAGGTGACCTAGCAGTTTTACTAACACTATAGGATAAAAAGTTAGTGAAAACAAGAACGTAGTCACAGACGTAGTGAATTTCTTTTGTCTCAAAGATTATGATGATGATGAAAACGATAAAACAAATAATTTGGTTAACATACGAGTAATCAGTGAGATAATAAAGTACGATGGGTCCGTCGGATCTTTATTACTCATTTCCTTTGAGCCATGATTTATGTTCTGATTAATATTTAGGGTTGAAGCTGTAAACAAACGTGTTAATTTTAATGCTATTTGTCTTGTTGAATTATTGTCATTGCGGGTGATGAAATATGGGAAGGCAAGTTGGGTGCAAGAAATTGTACAAAAGAGTGTAGTGCTTTTTGAATGACTGAAATTGGCCATATACATCTATGTAAGATTCACAGTATAACTTTTGAGTAGTAATTTTAAGGAAAGACAATTATTGACAGAATAGAAGAATAAAAGTGGTACTTGAATAGAATGTTGATTTTAGAAATATATTCGTAGTACTTAATCATTTCTTAGTCACCTTTAATGATTTCCCGGAAGGAATATGATTGTCCATCTAACCGATACCGCGGTGTACAATCATATGAAGATCACAACTTCTAATCTTGATGAAGATCGCAACTTCTCCCATCCCATGATATCCTAAATGGCTAATATTTAAACTTTTCCAATATTTTAATACTATATCCGCCATAGGTCATTGTTTTCTATCATCAAACGCCCAAGCCATCGGCCCAGGTTAGAAACCAAGAGATTATCTAACAAAAAATCAGACAGTATTAAATCGAGAAAAACTATAATAGAATTCACGAATAATCATCATTCTAAAAACATGTCCCCAGTAAGAAGTACCTGTATTCCTGAATACCATTCAACTGAATTACAATGAACAGTATAAGTAGCAAAAATATCTCTTAAAATTGTCACGGTAAATGTTTATGAATTACCAACGCATGTATTTTGGAAACCAATCGCAGTTAGTGTAAAAACTAAAGCAATCACAATTCATAAACATAGGTCGCACAGTTTACGTTCAGGTCATTGGGAATTAGTTTATGAAGTAAAAGTTGGGTGAGAATTTAAATCCATACCATTCTATACTTCCTTTCTTACCAAGATTATAATTGCAAAAGTAATTCTGTGTGTCTGTTTGTTTGGTACCTCTACACGTTTTAACAGCTGAACGGATCGAGATAAAGAAACTTCACACAAGTGTAGACTATGTCCTGAGTTGCGGATTTTGTTCTAAAGTTCTCACCGCGGCCCTCGAACGTTAAGGGCACTAGGAGGAGTACGGATGGGTTTTAGTCAGTAAGAGACAGACACTCCCTCCCGCTCCAGCAAGAGTGGAAGATGTCATTTGATGATGAACGTATCCCGAGAATATGTTCCCTTGGGATGATGAGACTTTTACGCCGGCGAAGCCAGTTGTGTATAAAAAGTTTTTGTGAAGCCTTTCGTGTTGAGGCTGGCGACTGAGGGATTATTTCAGGTAGGATGATAAGGAGATAACATTATGTAGTGATTGCATTAGAGATAGCAGATAGGCAGATGTTCACAATCAAACAAATATTATAGAGACTGGTCAAATAATGTTTGAAGTAGCAAATGATCTAAGCAACGTGGACAAGATTTGCTAGGCAAATGATTTTTGGGTGCAGACTGTAAATATACAAATAGAGACTGGTATAGTTAAGAGGGCGCCGACCAAACGTCGACCGCGCAGTGGCGCCCTCATCGTTTGTTTGGTTATTTCTTTTATTTTAGAATGAAAATGCAGAAAATATGACATTTAAGTTGTGCTCCACAAGATTAAACGTTAATATTATTATAAACGGTAGTTTTAAATTGTTCAGTTTTATTATAATCACTAAAACGGAAAATAGTGGCCACTTTTATCCGTTTTAGTGATTATAATTAAACTGAACAATTTAAAACTACCGTTTATAATAATATTAACGTATAATCTTGTGGAGCACAACTTAAATGTCATATTTTCTGCATTTTCATTCTAAAATAAAAGAAATAACCAAACAAACGATGAGGGCGCCACTGCGCGGTCGACGTTTGGTCGGCGCCCTCTTAAAGAAGCAGATGCTCAAAGCAATTTTAAAGGGAAGAATGTTAGCTAGATGACAAAGGTTTGTGCGTATGGTTGAGATGTCCACCACATCCCGTTGGCATCGCCATACGATGCCATGAGTGTGTTCTTGTAACTTTACTATGTAGTTATATCACTACTTCAACCATTTAGCAGTCAAAAAGTGACACTGGCGTTTCTTGTGGTGTGTTCAGTAGGTAAGCTTGAAATTCTAGAAATTATGAAGATTACACACTACTTCCTTGTAGGTTCTTGATTTCCAATTGGTATTCAATCAATTCATGCCTCCTATGAGACATAGTCAATGGTTTTCACATAATAATTCCTTACTAGAAAATGTTTGTATGATTTTTATCAAAACTCGATCACTATTTTCTTCATAAACGACACCAGTAACCATTCATATACATATCGTTTTTACCCAAGTGTGTGGCACAAATACCCTTCGATTCATTGATTTTTTTATAGAATTAATATTAAAACAAAGGGTTGCTAAGTGGCCCAGCGATGCGTGGCGGTGGCTGAGGTTCTGCGAATCCTATGGCTCTGGTTCGAGCAAGTCGGGATTATTTAGCTTAGTCAAGCGTGGCTTAGGGTTGGAGAGAGTTGGTATCGATATGTGAGGTCGATGGTTGATTGATTTTTAGAGGTAAACCCTAAAAATGATGTGAGTTAGCACTGGGCACTGTAGAATATTTTCTGTATTTGAAACTTTGTACATGAGATTTCTAATTAATTACATAGATTAACGCCAAAATGGAAACGGATATCAGATTTTATTAAAGATCTCAAGGAAGTTTTGAAGCGTCTTTTGTTAGGCCTAACGATATATAATTTTAGTTTATGTCGTCAAGTCAGGTGATGAATAATACATTCAAAAATTATTCATAACGTTCCTATTCGGCAGATCTCTATAGTTTATCTGTTTTAATGCCCACCGGTCTCCAAAAATATCGTTATATTTTTATTTTATTATCTCCACACCTATTTATCTAGTTAACAAGCGTAGAAATATAATTATATAAATATCTTTATAGGTACAACAATAAATCAAGTTTAATGACAGACATTTAATAAAATAAAACAATAAGCACGATGTTGGTTACGTTTATAGTTAGAAATACGTATAGATTTCTTCACAATTTAACGAGTAGCGGATGACATCAAAATGATAACTTTAAAGATTTTAGAATCAAGTGCTCACATTTCCTATCTTTTTACAAACAAACAATTTTACGATCTTCATGTCATACTGGTATGTTCCACTGCTGAATATAGGCCTCCTTTATTTTCTGTTATGCGATAAATATAATTTTACGATTACATGAAAATATTAGTTTACTAACTATTCTCCCAGAGAAAATTTCGTCACACAACATTTATCGACTAGCAAAACTATCGATAGTCAGTCTTCGACTCTTCACACATCACTAATGTCTCGTGCCGTAAAAAGAGGACAGTGCACACTTCATTAATAAAAGGTTAAATAATGTGGAGGACGTCGTTTTGGCGTGCACATCGTCTCGCCTGCTCGGTGGTGTTCGGTTACCATCGGGGAGGATCGCCACTCTAGCTTAAGAGGACAGCGGAGGAGCTAATGCACGACAATTGCAAAGACACTCTTGCTTGATAGATATAAAGCCAAGGGGAGGTACCTAGTAAAGGGTGTTTGATATCTCCGTAAATAATCGTTTGCTATTTGAACATCATTTGCCTAGCCTTTTCCCAACTATATTGGGGTCGGCGCCCAGTCATCCCGGATTCAGCTGAATACTAGTATTTTACGTGAAGCGGCTGCCTACCAGACCTCCACAACCCATTTAACTGGGTAACACGGTACTTCTAGGCAAGACTGGTGTCAGATTTTCTGGCGTCTGCCAAATATCTCCAAATGACAGCCGGGACCAACGGCATAACGTGCTTTCCGAGAACAATAGTGTTTAATTCATTTTAGTTATACCTACTTGGCACATTGACAGCTTGTGCATTTATATCTCTTGATCTTTAACCATCCCTAAATTTCTCATTTGAACAGATTAGAATAATGGCAGATACAGTCTCTGCCCATGTATCCAAATGTGCTTAGTAAAATCTTCCTAGTTGCTATCCTCCGTCGGCATCGGGATTTCGGAACCGCCGCGCCGTATTGATTGATTTGGATGTCAAACACAATCATGTATTGTTGAAAACACGAAATCTGTCTGCTTTTCTCCGGCAGATAGAAATACAGCGCAGTATGCGAACTCCCTAAAACTACGCTAATAGAATCATCAAGATCCTAACACAATAAGAACTAACCAACACACCATTATACAAACATTAGAAATTAAACCGAAAAGCGATTTAGCAAACGGTCGACCGCGTTCGTTCCTTCACTTTTTTTAAATTTGGAATTCGTGCTCACAACACCCGCATTGTATGCGCGTACGGCCCTGGCACTTCCAAGAATGATTTCGTTGAGCGAGTGAGACTCAACTACAAAATCACTACCAGCGAGAAAGAGACAGGATATATTAATTTTATTTTTCTTTTGCTTAATCTCCAGGCCACATGTGGCGATTGTTCTTGGACCTTATGGTCATTCTTTCTGATGGGCCGTCTCTTTTATTTTGTCGTGCGCTAAGGGATATGGTTACTGAACTTTCTGGGGTGTTATTTTAATTAATATGTTGTACCTCACTGGTTTATGTTCAGGTTAGATGTGATTTGTCTCCGAATATTGTGATGCTGAAGATATGAGATGGTTTATTGCTGACGGCTGTGGTTTTTATTCCAACACCAAGTATGGCTTGTGAGGCAATTAGCCGCGGATTCCAGGTGTCGCATTCATTGGAAATATTAAAATGGTCTTAGCGCCTGAAGACGTGTTTTGAATTAGGATCGCAGGACCATTTTTACCGTGAGCTATAAAACAAATCTTGTAATCGAGATCATGTGAAATAAGAGTTAAATCTTCGTGTACTGAACCGTAAGCGTTAACAATGAGAAGTAACGCAGTTATTTCAAGGACTTGTAATTATGAAAATGGTTCTAACTGGATTAGCATTCTCTGAAATCGAATGTCTAATCAAAGTTAGACTCCCAACAGTGGGTGTTTCCAGACTAAAAGGATGAAGACCATGAAATATTTTTAATTCTGAATCACTACCAGTATAATTATTAAAGTATCATCCAACATGCTTCTGCCCTTATCCCAAGGGTCACAGCATTTCTTCTTCTTCCATACATCTTTATTTGCCTTCATCTCAATAGTCCTCCTTTCTAGCCATATCATCTTCTTCACACAATCCTCCTATCTTTGCAGTACATTCAAGTATAAACTCAAATATTTGAACTCTTCGTATGAGTACTCCATTGTCACTAACTGCAGTTACCGTTAACTATGAATTATTACTCGTTCAACTGAACGGATGTTGTTTCGGTTTCGGCATTTAACTTAACAACACCACTGTTATTTCGTGATTAATCATTATTTAACGTTTTTATTAATTACGCAGCTCCGGTCTAGATTGAGTTGGGGATTTTGAGATAGAAGGGGTCCTAGAATATGCCTTGTGGCATCGCCTTGTTTTATGTCAAGAATCTAGATGTATGGATTGTGTGATTAATGACATTAAAAAGGGAGTAAATAATTGGGGGACGGTTGACACGGAAGAATAGAAGAAGAAAATGTGTTGCGCCAACCTAACAGTCATAACGTGGAACAAGCGGAAAAGAAATTACAAAGTTTTAAAAATGTGAGTTGATTTATGAATCAACTCACATTTTAACCTATTGGTTATTGTATCTACGAGATAAGCTGATTCCCTACCCAATAATCTAAAAGAGAGCCTGATATGATCGGAAGACAATGGAAAAATAAAATAAATCCAATCCGATAGTTCACAACTCTATATAAAGTATCAAAAATATCAAAAACTGCTTTTCTCTCTACTTTAAACAAACAACCTGAGCCTTTAAATTCAATCAAATATCAATCAACCGTATAACAACGTAACATATTTTTTTCTTAGCAGTACAACAAGCAATATTTATGATCCTCTCAAATCGCTATACAAAAACCATGTTTCTTTTTTTTTCTACCGTCCATTTGTCCCATACATTCAACTATACAAATTATAAATTCATACAATGTACTAGGCTCCCAAAAATGTGTAAGAGGTCGACTCTTCAACGGTGATAAAGATCTGGGTCCCTTTCAACATGGCTAGTTATCGTCGCATCTGATTCATAGTATGGAAACTTTTTTGTAGACATGCCTTTTATATCTTGATCTATTTTATAAGCAAGTTTTGATAAGATTTGGATTAGTGTTGAATTAGCTAGTTGTAGTCAAAGTATTTTATTAATATCATTTTGTCGTTTGATGACAGTTTTATTGTCAGTTTCAACAAGACTGCCTTTGTAGTGGACGTCGAAATGCTCAAACGTTTGAGTACACAACAATGATTTAAATTGACTTGATTTAGTGCAAGCACAAATCACACTACAGCTTCACGTGGGTAGTTGGAAAATCACGCAATAGCTTTGATTCAGAATAATTCAAGAATCTGATTGTTCTAAACTTGTGCGGATAATATTCAGGCTCAACATTGCTTCATTAGGTGTGCGTGGGGCACTCAAAATCCCTCATTAATTCATTGTACGACGGCTCCTTGGTTAATTGAATTAGAGCTTAGTTTATCATTTCTGGTTCTTAGTAGCGTAGTGATCATCAATTTCTTACACTGAACTCCTATTAATAAGACCTATACATTTTTGTCAACCGTCCAAACGATTTTTTTCTCCTTATAACAAAACAAAAGTCACGTAGACCCATATATTATTGTAGGTATGTAACTCTAACCAAAACATGTACCGGTGGATCACATATCATAGAAAGCCGCTATAACTTTGTGAGTCAAACTCCACAAATCGTACTAGGTATTTACTTCGTTGCAAAATAGTGACATCATCACGATCGGCGTTCTGCGACCACCAGGGAAGCATAAGCCGTAAGCGTTATGTGTCTTTCTTGATATGGACTCGGTAATGTAAACATTTCGTGCAACGCCTAGCAGGTTGTGAATGCCTAGTACTTTGAGAGAGAGGTTGAGCAACGAGTGGGCAAAAAATAAAAAAGTAAACAAATTCTACACGTGCATTATCGATTTGCGGTGTAAGCCCTACACAAATTGTACGGGTAAGCCGTTACCGAAACTAAGCTTCTACAGAGGCATATCTTTTGAACGATGACAGGTCTTCCTTCATCAACTGAACATTTTGTGGCTCAAACGAAGTCCATCAGTATCATCATGATGGTAGTTTATCTAAGAAAATTCTTATCTATGCCCATGATCTTTTACGCTTGATGCCTTATAGCTTAGTATTACAGAAGAGATCTTAGAACTTAGAAACCACCATAAACAAACGAATACTGGTTACACCAGTTTTGAACCCAGCATATGAAATAGTTTCTATAGCATATTAAGAAAATCACTTCACGCGTGCGAAGCCCTACGCAAAGCTCGAGTACCTAATAAGTAAGCACATAAATACAGAACCAGTTGTCGACATAAATGAATAGATTCCAGCCTTATTCCAACATGCAGTAATAATTTTAACAGTTTTGCATAGAGGAGAGTACTCACTACTCACCGGGATAACATTAATATTGATGTCGGAAGCAAGATTTGACGTTCTGCAGAACACTGCAATCGAGGTACTGACCGGAATTTTTGTAACTGTTCAACATAATGGTGATGCTCAACTTTCAAGCATCAGCTTACGTCTACATGGTTGGACAGTCAGTTTAGCTCCCCTTGTTGCAAATTGTTTAAGTAATCATGTAGGTACCAATCGCTGGTCATTCAAAAAAATAAATAATCAGCTCTGCCCATTGAAATGTTTGTAGTTGTGTAAATGTAACAAAATATTCTCAGCATTTATAAAATGTCATCTGAACCATTTGACCTGAGTTAAAATCAATTGACACCAAACCGCAGAAGAATATACTTTTGAATTATTAAAAAGTCGGTCAGTCAGAACGATGAATCTAGTTGCACGTTTCAAAGCGTAGATCTCTAAGGAGAAGAACGTGGAACTATATTCTACTTTTCTATTCTGCAATATCCAAATGTGACCAGCGAATTCTCCCAGTGAGTACTCTTCTTAATCTAAATGTGCTCACCAAAGCAACAGTGAAGAAACTTATTTTAGTTGCAAATCTGAATTTCAATTGAAGACAGACTTTAGATTGAGATGCAGATAACGACATTGTAGCAAAGAATAAATACTAAAACTGCTGTAGAACTTTGACATAAAATGTATGTTTATTTTATGCTTGTCGTGAATTCCTAATGCGCTAAATTCCGTTGTTTGTAATAAACTGTGCTCAAAGTTAAGGTCTCGTTGCATTTCATGATATAAGGCTTTATCTGCCACAACCTGTATCCTATAAAGTTCTTAAATAAATTGTGCCATCAGTTCAAACACGGCTCTAAGTGCCAATTCGTGCTCTCTAATTTCATAAATTTACTGCCTATTATACAAAATTTGTGTGTATAAGTTTTACATTGAAAGTTTGCTTATTTTTCACAATGCTTAAGCGAACATGCTTCTGCTAAATCCTTCTAAAACGTAGATTGCAGATCTTTCCTCCAATCTTCATGGCTATTGCTCACAACTTTGGCAAATTCTATGAAGGGCCTATCCACAGCGCCACATTCATTAGGTACAGTCTTCGCCTCAGATTCCGCTTAGTGTAAAAGAATAGCGGAGAAGTCGTCCATTCGTAGAATGATTCCATCATTATTTTTAATTACAATTATTTAAACTGAGATGAGACTCAGAGAGCAAGACTCTCCTGCCCGAATGCAAATAGTTTATCCATACACTTCTACTTCCATCTAGGTTCAAAACTAGACAACTTCTGAACCCTTACACCCGTGTAGTGTCACTTCATGGTCGCCTACCTTCCTAACTTATGATTTATGCTTTCCTAGTCCTCCTACCCACAAACAGTCCTACATTTTGGGAGAGGCCAGTCCTCGATAGGCCGAGTTGAATGGCATTTCTCTACTTTATTACAATACAAATCGATACACAGTATCAATAACGATAAATCACTAGCCTCCTTATAAGATTTAGTTCTATTGTTGCGGTCTCAAGTGACAGAAATTATTATGGAACAGTGCTGGCGCCCATGCCTGTTTTGTACTTAGCTGGGTTGCAAATACCTCTTCGAGTTCATGTTTATTTAGTGATCTTAGGATTAACGCAGTATCAGTTCTATTGTAATTTATTCTTTAATCTGTTTCCCGCGACTTCACTTGATTGGACATGTAAAAGGATAAAAAATAGCCTATGACAGCCGACGATAGTGTAACATTTTATTGGAAAGATTTATTTTTTGTATTCGCAACAGTACTTCAGAACATTTCGTTTAACAATCATATAACAAACAAACAATTTAGACTCAGAATCGACGTTTACCTACTTCTTTCTGCGTTGAAGGAAGATAAAAAATGATAATAAATAATGTGGTAAACAACAAAAAGACAAAAGTGGTACCTACGAGAGACCTCCTGTGCATAACTACTGACTCCAACTGATTTCCACAGGACATCTGTCCTGTGGAAATCAGTTGGAATCAGTAGTTATGCACAGGAATTAGGAAAATGTCGCAAGGAAAGTCATGAGTATGATTGGGGATGACTATAAAGCCAATTTTCACCTGCAAGCAACTCTCATGTAATTTTAATTACATTGCGGGACACGATCGATCGTTGGACCGCATTATTCTTCTGTAGCCCGCAATGTTACGCAACTTGCATGTACTACGTTGGTTGTAGGTGGAGACGTGGCCCATGAATGAAGTGATGGATGGATTGAAAGATGATATTGCTAGAAGATTTGACTTATGAGAATACAGCAATAGGTCTATAGATGTGTAGAATGAGACCTGCTGTGGAAATAAATTGGGAAACTGGTAGTAGGACCATGATTTAAAGTATTAGGTACTTATAGTAAAATACCACAGACAGGATAATGTTGTACGGAAGATATAACAGCGTTATAAAGTTTTAATTTACACAATGTTTAGGCATGGGACGAAGTTCATGCAGAATTTATAATAAGCAACATGAACAAAATCTACGCGTGATTACAAAGGAAGATCTTTTTGTTTTTGGGCTGGGAAATGATCAAATGACTTCTTCCGGAAGGGAGTGTCAGACTCTTACTATCTAAAACCCATCCTCATGCCCTTTGGGTTCCAGGTACCAATTCCGCAACCCTGGCAGGAGAAAGGAAGATCTTGTAGCTTGCAATTTGATTATTTTAGCAATACATGTAAGGCTGATTATGATTACCTACTGAGTAGGTTTGCCAAACAAATTATCAGCTCTATTCTAAGGGATTTGAATCCAGCAAATTACCAGTGTAAAAATAATTCCCGGTTTCTGGAACGAAATTTCAAATTATCGACGCTTCACAAATAAACGCAAGTCAAATGATGCGATTGGCTTTTGAATAATATTCATTGAGTAATGCACTGACGCGCATTTACCAATTTGTGTTGAAACTGGGTCCAAGTGACAGTAAATCGTTTGCCCTTTATTCCACGTACAAAAATACGCACACAACATGAAGTATCCGGATACCATCCCAACATTTACATCCAAACAATACAAAGGAAACATAGCTCAACCATACATTACAATTAAAAAGAGCGATCCACCGTCTACCCAAAAATCCTCCTATTGTCCTAGTACCAGCACGGAAGGGGCGTGTCCGGGGGCGGAGCGAAGAACGAGACAGAAAGATGAGCCAGCTGTCAAAAGTTACGGGATATCTGTGGATTCACAAACGATAGAATAGGAGAGAGCGATGTTCGTTTATTCGTTTCGTAAAAAAAGGATTTTTGTGTTCGTTGCCAATGTTTATTTTTGGTTTATTTTATCTTTAGTTATTCATTCGTAGGTATTTTATGTGCGGCAACATTCTGCAATTACTTGTGGAATTTCGCTTATTTTTATTACAGATGGGATAGGCTTAGTTTAGAATATAAGGTTTTACTGACTAGTATATATTTTGGAATTAAAATCTCGCATACGTTAATATCTCGTAGCACGCGTAGCATTTTGGTGTAGACTGTAGACAGGCGTAGCAACGTCGTAGAATGTAAATAGATATTCACAATATCTATGGAACCCTAATACTAATACAATCCGGGTTAAATCGTATTAGATGGGAAGTAAGTAAATAAGTTGATTGATCGTTGTCACCCGTCTCATCGACTTCCAAGACCCTATAACTTCAACTCCTATTTGGAAAGTACTAAAGCGATAGAGAATATTCTCGTAGGACGTTAGTTTGGCGGATGGGAGTTTTCCATGCAACCAACACCTAAAAATCCCACAGAATTTCCTGGAGAGACCCGGTCCTATGGGTAAGGCGCCCAGCGCTTTTGTGTACACATTTTATGGCTTTATTATCATTTTATTATAGGATAGCATAGAATGTCAGCGCGTAATAAGACTCTTTTATTCAAAAATTAGTAATGACGTAAAAAATTCACCACGTCTAGAATATAAAATAAATATTATAAATATAATATTACAATAAAAATACTACCGGTAACTATGAGTAACTATAATATCCTTGCCTATAATTTAGTTCAAAAGAATTGACGCGGAACTATAAAAAGTAATAAAATATTACCTATTTCCTACTTTTGTTAGGTCTATATCTACTAGACCGTCTATTGCATAGTGAACCGTCGGTAGGTAGGTACCTTCCTTTTGAGTTTAATTATATTTTAAACATGATGACAAATAGAATATTTTTTATGGAGTGTTAAGAAATAAATACCTTTTTAATTCTTTTACTACCTAATAATCCGTACCTATAAACACAATATATTTTCTAAGCCGCAGGTGGGATAAATATTACTTCTGGTGCGTTTCTGGTGTCTATTATGATAACATGAAACAAATATTTTAAAATACTGGGATTCAGCTGAATCCGGTTTGACTGAAAGCCGAACCCAAAGTTGGGAAAAGGCTAGATAGATGATGATGGAACAAATATTTTCTGAAGCGGACGAGCAGTTAAAACATCTGGTTGTTTAAATCCGCACTATCAGGTGGAATAAGTACCGGAATCAACGGCGGTGGTGGAGTAAGTACCTACTTCTGGAAAACAATTTACATACCCCCCATTCGAATGAATTATGTAGAGCAGAGACTGTCTTCGCGGATCTCAAAGTCTCTCAGTGACCTGACCAAAGCCTTTTTAACCGACTTCAAAACAGTAGGAAGTTCAAAATTGTTTAATTTTTATGTATGTTCCGATTTCCGATGCGCCTAGACCGATTTGTAAAATTATTTTTTGTTTGAAAGGGTAGGCTTCTCAGGTGGTCCCATTGTCATCAGGTCTGATGATGGGATCCTGGAAAAACTTATAGGCACACTTGAAGCGATTTGGCAATTTTTTGAAAAAATATTTTTTGAGAGCAGGATCCGCGCCTTGAAAGACAGAGGCTTCGTTAGTTTTTTTTCGTTTCATAACCAGTACTGGAATAAATTAACCTAATTTAAGGTAAGTACCTACTCTTAGGTACCTATATACTCTTTTACAAATAGCTTTCTTTCGCGGCTTCGCCCACGTGGCTTTTTGGGACAAAAAGTAATAAATTCATGCAAAGCTCAGAATGCTGACTTAGCTATTGTATTATCATTTATTTATTTGATCTGCATTCCATTTACTTAAGAACTGAATGTTTTGACAGGGATTACAAGATCCTAACCTCTTATTAGGTACTTTATACGTCTTAGAGCGGATTTCACAAATGAAACTGAACGCGATCAGTACATCTAAACTGCGTTCAAGAGAGCGAAGAGCTGTCAGCGTTAAAATTCCATAGAAACCACGTCACGTAAACCCAAGGAACTTCTATTACAACTTGGAATGTGCACAGGCTGTCGATACGCGGTCCGAGGGAGATAGCTTCGCGAGAGCCCTCTGTCCCTTTCATTAGGGTGACCAACCAATATAATGTAGGTTGAGACTAATATAATAGGATATAATATATTAACCAATAATTTGATTTCATAAGTTAATAATAATTATGCTTTAAGGATGGATTAAAGTAAAATGCATTAAACTATGTTTTATTATATCCTGGTGCCTGAAATGAAGACTCCAAATAACGGAATAATTTTTGATATTTGAATGACTTGGAATGACATCAAGCCATTTTTTCTCCCTGATTCTTCTCCAGGCAGTCTGAAATTATATTTTTTAAATTTATTTCAAATATACGAAGTAACACACCTAAATCAGCGATTAATATGGGAATGTAAAATTTCATGATCACGTCTTTTAAGTATTCGGTACACCATTCCATATAAAGTTTTATTATGCTTACGTTGAAGACTACCTCCTATTTATATGCTGCATTGTGTAAATAATCTTATAATTTCGTTCATTATGGGCACCCTACTTCAAGAATTGCAATATACTTACTTGAAGAAAGAAACACCGCATCCTGCATAGGATTCGCTTTTGCAACCGAACAGCTTTTGAATCGCACACTTTTTAACCATCTTTATTACATCCGAATAAGGAAATTGATTGTTTTACAACAAATAAATATGGCTGGTGGGTTACCAGTCTAACTTATATAATTATATATTCTACTAATAATCTTTTCTTTTTTAATTACATTTCAATACAGTATCCAAATTATTGCTAAAAAAATGTTCTCATTCTAACAGATAATTTAAAAATATTAGAAATATATCAGAACGAAAGTTAATGTTTTTTTAATAAGACACGACAATATTATTTTTTCCTACCATTCCTACTAAATTCGGGAATAATCCTCCTGGCAACACTTTAGAAAGGGACCCAGGGCTCTCCAAGTGCTTTCTCCCTCGGACCGGAATTCTCTTTGACCAAGTGATTGTCTGTAATAGAACTTAGCTTCATAAACATAAGGTTTATTTTTATATTGGTGTCAAATTGACAATGCTCATTCCAGGTTGTAGTAGAAGTTCCTTGCGTAAACCACGTTTATGAGCTGTCAGTGTCACTATTTGTGACACTGACAGCTCATAAACGTGGTTTATACGCTGATCGCGATCAGTTTGGCTTGGTGAAAATGGCCCTTAGCCTTTTATGAAGTATCAATCAATGACCACAGTTACATACACATGTATTATGAATTATATCCACCTGCACATATTTAATCTTTAGGTATATTTCATACATTAATACACTAAAGAAAGTATGTCACTACAGTTCATTCAACAAAATAATGCATCGTTTTCAAACCCAGTGACGACTCGCTAGCTAAGCAAATAAAAACCTCTTCGCTGTCATGCGACCTTGGTATTTGACTTTGACATTCATATATCAGTAGCCGATCACTCGTCAATTTGATCGGAAAAATGACCACAAATGACCGCAATTTATCTTCCCATGCGTGTTTATTTTGACCAAAATGTGACCGCAATTTAAATATTGAAGTATTGATTAACACGAGGTAACGATGTCCGCCATCTTTAACAAAAAAGCCTAGACGATTTCGCACACTGATTACAATAGTTATAAAGTGTGATTTGATTCATTTAATTTTCAAATTCTGGTTATAAAAAATATCCGTGAGATTGACCTCGAAGATATAAATCTATTAGGCTAGATTTAGGCTTCAAATAGGCGACTTGCTAATTAGACTAGCAACAGGTAACTTTAAATTGCTAATGTTTTAGTCATTTGTTAATGCTGAACCGTGAGAAAATTCAGCTGCAGTGACATTAGAACTTGTTCGGGCCAAATATGAGTTCATCGGACAAACATAGCAGTTACGATAAATAAACTATGCACGTGGTTCACCTTAAGTATAAGAACTTTTAAATATCAAGTTAACCTGTTGCCAAATTTTATCAATATCATTTTAAAACTTGCCAGCCAGATAAAGCGGGCTACATATACAGGGTGTTCCAGAAATTTAGTTTACAAAAATAAATATCACAAAAAACGACTAAAAAGTTCCGAACAAATAACGAATAAAATGTATTTTAATTATTTCTTTGAATTGTTTATTTTTTACTCCGGACGTTTTTATCCTGCACGTGTTATACATCGTTCTCACATGTACTCGTATGTATAATTTCAACATTAACGATGTAACCATTATTTTGTAACAATTTATTATTTTTAACCGCTGCGGCCCCGACATGTGAAAATTCCCAAAAAAAAATTAATCTTATGTAATAGGTAAATAAACATTAAATTCGCGATTAATTCGCGACACACCGGTGTGTCGCCGGGGCCGGAGCGTACAGAATGTCCGTGGAATTTCTTGCACGTTCTTCTCCATAGAGATCTATGCTTTGGAACGTGCAAATCACTATTTGCAAATATGTGGCTTCATCTTTTTGACCGACCGACTTTGACAATTCAAAAGTGCCTGTAAATGGTCTAAATGGAATAAATGCTTTGAGTTTTTTGAAAATTGCATTTTCTTACGGTTTTTAACTGACCTGGTTTTTTGTCCCGGTTTCCATCAAAGCAGAGAGGAGAGGAAATGTGAAAATATCGAAATCAGAGTGGTTTATTCAACACATCTCCTCTCCTCTCTGATTCGGTGGAAACCGGGTCTAATTCATTAAGTTTTTCAATGCATCAACAATGAAGATCCTGATGATGTGTTTACCGAGGATGATTTGAGTGAATCTTCATCTGCCCCCTGTTTTATTTAAAAAAAATTGATATCTTTACTGACTCCAATTTAGGCTACCTAATTATTATCTTCTGCTAGCATGCTCTTTTCCACTCCTAGGCCACTCTCCATTCTTTCCATATTGTGCCAGACCGCTCTCCCGCCTCTCACTTTTGACGAAACACACCTAGTTCATCCCGTCATTTCCTTTGTGGTCTGCCTCGATAGAGTTTATCTCAGAGCACCAGTTCTTTGCTACTTTGACCCTCATATTATCCGGCAGACATGTCCAGCCCAGCAGAATTTTGACCAAATATTTTCTGCCACTACCAAAAGGTACATTGAGAATTCTTTTGCCAGAGTCAGAATACTTATCAAATTGCTTAGCAAACGTATGATAACTTATCATCAGACTTATATTGAAGTCTACAGCAGCATGTTGTCAGGTTGCCAAATCAGCGTCTACTAACGAGGAATGTTTCCTAGTACGATAGAGATTGTACTCAGTGATTTATACCCAGTGTGTGATTTATACCCAGTGTGTGATTTATACCCAGTGACACTCAGAAATGTCTGCCTAGAGGTCTCCACTAGGTCAAACAAAGATTGTATTTGGTGAAACAAAACCTATTGAATACGCACACTATGTGGGATTGCTTGTATTTAAACTAACGGGTTTGAAATCTGGCGTCAATTTGAATTTCGAAGAAACAATATTGGTTCGGAAACTGCTTCCTACTAAGCGTTGAAAATTGTGAGTTTATGGAAACATGTAGCACCACTTCGTGCAATTATCTGGTTTTCGCGATTCGGAACCAATGTACAGTGTGCTATGTCGTACTCATAACTTTCAGGTTCCCAGCAAAACCATTCAAAAGCAGTCATTGGTAGGTTTTTTAGTGTGATCCTCCTCAACCTTTTTTTATGGATGGTAAATCATCAAATGACTCCTTCCGCTCTGGGTGGAGCGGGAGAGAGTGTCATACTCTTACTGACTAAACCCATCCGTGGTCCTCCTAGTGCCCTTTGCGTTCCAGGGCCGCGGTAACTCATTTGAACAAAATCCGCAACCCTGGCATCCTCCTCTTCTTTAATATTTTATCCCACAATTGATTACCCTGCCGAGCTTCGGGAAGCACATTGGGCCATTGGTTTCACTATTAACATCGTTAGCTGTCGTCGTAACAGGTAATCGAAAATTTTGACTATAGTGTTGCAAAGCGGTATCGTTATGGTTGTAGAGGTCATGGATAGGCAGAGACTCCTTGTAAAATACTGGTCTGCAGTCGATCCGCATAGACAATATTCCTATTGGTACAGGCTAGGGAGATTTGAGAGATTATGATTCTTCAGTACTGTTTGACACCATTATTCCTGTCTGTAATAATGGTGCAAGAAAACAAGGACAAGATTAACATCCGATTTCTGACTGAAGCATTTGAAGTTGAGTACCTATTTGTCATACTCTACTTAAGTCTGAAAAACTGTCAAAATTTGACATTTAAGTAGGATATGACACGTTCTTAACCTAGAATACTCAATTCCCGACCTTTTTAACGTTTTAAACCTTTCCCAATTATTCGTCACTGAGAAAAATATGAGCTCATTTTGACCCGCTTCCACTCACCCTTCCCTTTACTACATTCAATACATTATACCGATAACGAACGGTTATCAGTAGCCAAAACTTGACATTATCGAAATAAAAAATAATGAGGCGTATCCTCATTCCGTTCAATTGCCAATTTCACTGCCAAAATATGTAAATTAACTTTGTCAACTCCATTTTTTTCGACAGCTATGTTCCCAATAATCATATTGTTTGTTAATAATGTTCACCGGCAACACTGATTAAACGAGAGAAGAGCCCGGAGGGTAATTATAAATTTTCCCTTATTAATTTTGAAAAACGGTTGTGATATTATTGTTTTTAATTAAGGAAGTTCACGGAGACCCGATTTAGTGAAGATGGTTACTGTATTAACCGAACATAAGCATTGGTTTCATTTCCCTTACTGCCCGACTACACGAAAGCAGCTTTTTTTTTAACTAACTGCTGCCCGTTTGAAAGTCGAAAATTATCCCAAGGGTACATATTCACGGGATAAAACGTAACCTTAGTCGTAATCAAGGACATTTACTAACCGCGCTCCAAGTTTAATGCAAATCCGTTCAGCCGCTAAGACGTGGAGTCTGTGAAGAGTCACAATATTAGTTAGAGTTTACCTGACCTAACTCTTGATTCGTGAATCATTTGAAGTCTTTTTTTTGTTGTTTGATACAAATGGGTAGTATGGATACCGTTTGCTGTTGAGTTGGTCTCCTTTTTCATGAATAAGAAATCATCAAATGACTTCTTACGCTCTGGGTGGAGCGGAAGGGAGTGTCAGAATCTTACTGACTAAATCCCATCCTTGTTCCTTCTTATGCCCTTTGCGTTCCAGGGCCGCGGTGATTTTTTCTTACTTTCGAGTTAGTCTCCTAGCGATAACTTTTTTATCCTGTAGGTTTAAAAAACTCAATAATTACTAATAGTTTTTACTAATTTTGATAGATTGCGTTTGACTATGACCTCACGTGATGATAGCCTATGATGTGGTCGACGATGGAGCACGCTTGTCTAGAAGTAACCTATTCACTCTTGACTGTAAGGCTCTCAGGTCTTAGCTATCAGGAGGCCTACCACAACCTCTTAAAACAATATTATTTTAATATTACTTTGTAATTTCTGTTGTTGCATTTTCAACTCTCGGCGCTGATCCGAGCGTTGAAAATCCAACAGAGCGGAACGCAAAGTAATATTAAAGTAATATTGTTTTAAGAGGTTGTGGTAGGCCCCCAGGGCTCTGGCGGGGAATTCGATTACACTTGACAAGCTACACAGAGTGTTGCAAAAAGTGCGCGGTCATTATTTAAGGGTGATGTTGGGTAGCTAATACAAAATGACTTCCTACTTTTCAAGCAATTGGTTACAGTTGTTGGCATTTATTTACTTTAGTTGTCACCAACTGCATCAGACTGCTTGAAAAGTCCTTTCTTCGGAAATTTTTTAGGCGTTTTTTGTGGTCGATTTTTTTTAGTCACCTTTTGTATGTTGTGATATTTTTTCCTTGATGTAGGTATATCAGCTACCCAACATCACCCTTAAATATGACCACTTACTTCTGGAACACCCTGTTTATTTCGATGTAGTGTGGGCCAAGTGCATGTTATCTCGGCCACGACATTTCGTTTACTGTTGTGTTTTTTGTAAATTAATCAATAATAATAAGCACAATCTATTTCGGTACTTAATCTATTTCTTGATAAGAATCTAAAGCATTTTACAAATGCCCAGACTGATAAATGGATTTTCGCAAATAGAGTTCGGTCAGTTTATTAATTTAATTTAAATAACTAAAAAACGATTAATCTAATTTGGAAGTAACAGTCTGTGATTTTAATGTTTACCTACGAGTAGCAGACCCGACAGACGTTATCCTGTCTAATTTTCTAAGTTCATATGAAATGCCATAGAAAAAAGGTACAAGTTCTTATTTTTGGGGAAGTTTTCCATGACTTTTTTTCTACACTATTTAAAATGTAGAAAAAATGTCAAAAACGTTTAAGTCACCTGCCTAATGTTTAATTTCGATTACCCACGAACAGCATTAAATTTAATTATACATAGCTTTTTAACCGTTTTAAAAAAAGAGGAAATCATTTCGACCCGTATGTAATGTTGCCAGAATTGCACAGTTTTTGTATATGTTAGTCTATATCAGCTTATAATCCGTGCCAAATTTCATAATAAGAGTATGTTTATTTGTTAGTTTGTTTGTCCGAGCATATCTCAAAAACTACTAAATATAACTTGGATAGCAAAAATCCTTTTTTAGTGTTATTTCCTATAGTCCAGGTCAGTACCAGCTTAACTTTGCGAGGCCGGGTATACCGACAGGTATACGACAAACGATATACGATAACGTTTATTCCAAATATTAAGGGCTGGCACCGACCCTAACGATGTTTTGAAGTCGGTGCAGCAAAATGCTAAAGTTTTTAGTTACTTTTTTTTTTGTCAGTATAACCAAACAAGAAAGTACATACTTTTAAATTGGCTGACTTGTACTTAATTCAATTTATTTTTGACGTCTCAAAGAAAACTATAATTTTAAATTATGAAACATAATATAACCCGATTTCGAGAAATAACTTCTCAAATTCCAAATTCCTTTCGAGAAACTAATCTGCAAAGATCTCCAGTCCGCAATCAATTAATTTCAACTACCACCTCAACTATAGAAAGCATCAAAATACCCAATTTGCATGTCTACTCATATTAGTTTTACCTTTCCTTGGAATAATTCGCATTTAATCGTTATTCCAAATCCCTTAGTCGAATGTAATCGATTAATTTATGCCTAATATTCGAGTTGTCGATGGTATCGAGCGGGACCGGTTAGCGACCCGATCTGTAGCGGGCTCGGACATGTCATGTACTCATGTCATATAGTAGGTACTTGTGTATGTTGTATTTATGTTTACATGCTACAAACAACAATAACGACTGTTTTCGTATAAAAATGTCGTTTTAAAAGATAGCAAACTGTGTTTTGCACATTATTGGTTAAATAATGTGTGTTGCTCTAAATATTTTAATATTTTCTTTCAAAATTGGTTCTAAAGTAAAATTTTTGTATACCTAATATTAATGTCACTCTAGATTTAATGAAGTACCTGTGACGACCGATTTTTTAACCGACTTCCAAAAAAGGAGGAAGTTCTCAATTCGACTGATTTTTTTTTTACTCTTATTTATTAAACCTAATTAATAAAAAAATATAATAAAATACTGTTATTTTAATTGGAAGCTGAAAACTAAACTGTCATTATGTACCTTATTTAGTTGGAATAATTACCTAAAAAATAATTTCCGTTTCTGCCACCAACAAACAATCAATTCAAACTTCTTAGTTCCATTGTTTAATAAAAGATTTAATCAGTCGATTCTCGATTAGAGCAAATCGATTCTAATCTCACTAAATCTGCCTAAACGGGACTTCATTCCGTGCTTGCGATACAAGCAATTGATTTTAATTCGATCGTAAACACCATCACGTAATCGTTCTGAGCGCTTCGTCTGACAAGCCTGACCGTCAGTGTGCTCTTGCCCGTTTTATTCGATTAAATGAATATTCATAAAGTTTTTTATAGTTGTATTAATTTGAATATCGAATAGACAATGTTTTGGTGACGTATCTACGATTGTTACCGATTTATGTGTTCTTAAATTGAATTTGAACTGCGTTCTTAGGGCCAACTCTTTTTAAACAACGTTCGCATTCGCGTCTCAGTCGCAATCTGTCAAAATGTAGGGAAATTAGAGATGTTTCCAAAGAATTGGCTCTTTTTGAACAAAGTGCAATGAGACACCTCTCAAAACTCAAGTTTTTTTAATAAATTAGATAGATAATTTAACGTCATAAGTTACTTTTTCGAAGTATAGTGACGCAAGCTGCAACAAACAATACGTAAGTATTCCTGAAAAGTCTCATTACTTAAGATTTGAATCTTTTCAAATTAAAGACAAATCTTCATAGTCATTATATCTTGTGGTTTAGGCATCTTTAACCCGTTCCTATCAGAATAAGTTTCACCTTATTTAAAGTAGGTACTTACCTATATTTCACATCATCGCAAATTCAACCAAAACACTCCATGAGTATGTAAGCGTGATGAATATTATCATTACCTACTTGTTTTTACTTTGTAGACAAATATTAGAAGATGTCTCAACCTACCTGGCAGCTATAGGGATAGACTTATAATTCAATAATATTATCATTTTTAATAAATTTATGGTTCCAGCTACCGCTTTTTTTTTTTTTTTTTTTTTTTTTTTTTTTTATAGGATGGGAAATCATCAAATGACCCCTCCCGCTCTGGGTGGAGCGGCAGGGAGTGTCAGACTTTTACTGACTAAAACCCACCCTTTAGTCCTCCTAGTGCCTTTCTTCCCAGGGCCGCGGTAACTCTTTCGAACAAATCCGCAACCCTGGTAGGCTCTGGCCCTAATGGGCTCCGACCCTTGCTGACGTCTGCTGGTTTGGCGCGCGTAGAACACAGCGCGCCGTCAACCCGGGCCTGTTCTGATCGGACGGCGAGCTACCCATTGCTCGCCGTCCACAGGCATCAGTCACTGCGCCATGCTCAGGAGCATCAGTTCCTGGGCGGCGCAGTGGCTGACGTTCAACAGGAGGGGGTGAAATGGGGCCATTACTGGCACTCCATTTCAGCCCCCTCCGGAGCCCTTTGTAGGGGCTCTACTGCGGCTGCTGCAGAAGCAGCAGCCGCAGTGGAACCGGCAATGGCGGTAGAAGAAGCGGCGGCAGCGGCGGCGGTCGCGGCAGAGACGGCGGTGGCGGAGGGCTTCCTCCTGTTTCCGGCTTTGGTGGGTGGGGCGCAGGCCCTACCCCCAGCCCAGTGGTCGGCCGGCTTGCCAGCTGCCGCACAGACTACGCAGTGCGGCGCGGCGACGCAGGAGCCGGCCCTGTGACCGGGCTGACCGCAGCGGAAACAAAGACCGCTGCGGTCCACCTCCGAGGTGCATTGTGCTCCCACATGGTGGCCCACTTGACACCGGAAGCACCTCAGAGGTCGGGGTTCCAGCAGTTTGACCTGCGCGGAAACCCAACCCACCAAAAACCTTCGGCCCTCCGTGATGGTTTTGGCCGCTGACACGGGGCAGCTCACCACAATGGTGCGCGTGCCCGTGTTGTCAGGACGTAGGGTGCCCGCCTTCACCTCCTCTGCTGAGCACCCCCCCGTCCTAACGACGGCGGCCACCACCTCCGCCTCCGTGACGGAGTCGTCCAGGCCCAAGATGCGCATGTCGATGCGCTTGGTGGGCCTGGACACTCGGGCATCGTCCGCGCTTAGGGACGCCCTAAGCCTTTCGGCTAGAGCGTCCGCGGTTGGGCCGCTGGCTGCCCCGGGGATCTCCAGCATCCGGGCCCCAGTCATGGTGACCCGGAGCCGAAGGCCCCCCACGATGCCTAGCTCACCAAGGTTTATCGTCTCCTTCGCCTTGGTGAGCACGTCCGCGTACGTCACGCCCCTCTTCGCCGCGTTCGGCTGCAGTGTAAGCACTACAGCCGCGGTTTTCGGGGGGCGCAGCGCAGCCGCGACGCTTCGCGCCTTCTGCCGCCGCTTCCTCTCCCGCCTCTTGGCCGCCCTGGCTGCCTTTCCCGCCTTCCTCTTCTCCCCGGCCACTTGCCATTCGGCTTGAGCCGGGGGAGGAGCTGAAGGCGAGGAAGCCGGGGGGAGCTGCTGCCCAGACGGCGCAGGAGCCTTCGCCGTCCGCGCAGCAACCCCACCCTTCCTCTTCCTTCCCGGGGCCGGGTCCGGTTTTCCCGGCACCGGCTTCGCGGGTGCCGGCCCGGACCCTTTGTCCTGGCCGGACGACCCCGGTGTGGCAGCCGCGGCGGCCGCGTACGACGCCGCCTTCCGGCCTGGAGCCTTCCCACTCGCCGCTAACGGGGGGCGCAGGACGATGCCCTCCAGGACGGAAAACCGCGCCTGGAAGGCAGCCATCTCCTGCCGCACCAGGTCCAGCACCTGGCCCTCCTGCGGCACGGGCTGGCTGTTCTCCCTGCGTCCCCCTTCAGGCGCCCCCTGTGGACCGGCTCCTTGGAGCCTAGCCAGGTCTGCTCGGAGCCCCGCATTCTCCCTCTGGAGGCGCTCCGTGGCGGCAGCCAAGCGGGCGACCTCCGCCCGCAGCTTGGACATCTCGTCCCGCGGAGGCCCCCCTGGGTTACCCTCCGCTGCCGCCAGAATGGAGGCCATCGCCTCGCTTATGGCCTTGTTCTTGGAGGACAACTTCCTCTTCAAGGCCACATCGCGAAGCGCGGCCTCTACAACTTCCGCAAACCCGGCCCTCCGAACACGCTCCTGTCCGGAGTCATCCGGCTCACCGCCGGAGGACTCCGAACCAGGAGCCCTGTGACCGCCCTCTACGGGGGGTCGTCCGTCAGCGACGAGCCCCTCGGCTCGCTGGCCAGCCACCTTGGAGGCGGGCAATCTCCCCTTGCCTCCCTCTCGGCCCTTACCCCGCCTACTGGTGGGGATCTTGCGAGCCGAGGCCACCTCCTCGCTGCCAGACGACCCCCGGTCTTCCTCCGTTCTGGGCCGCTTGCGGAAGGACCTAGGGTCCTCCGCAGCAGCCCCCGCTCTCACGGGTTCAGAGCTCGCCGAGCTTAAGGTCGCTAGGTCGTCGGAGTCCAACTCGGACTCCGACTCTTCACCCGTGCGACACTCAAGCGAGCCCTCCTCCCAATATAGAGCGCCGCTTCCCGCGCTCTCCCCGACCGACACTTTGTCGGGTGAGCTAAAATTTAACCCGATTATTTCCTCTCCAGCTACCGCTCCCCTACCCACTGGGCTTATAGCGCGAAGGAATTGTCTATGCTCCCAATTAACCTTTTCTTGGGCCATAATGTCAACAATAAAAACTATTTTAATCGCCAATAAAAATATTCTCTTCAATATTTAAATCCTTATAATTGGAAAACAAAATCTTGCTTGCTGGTCTGAAAACTATTTTTATTCCAATTTCAACTTTAATCAATTCAAATAAGGGACGTCAAATATTTTCTTGGGTACCGAATTCGAAGATCTTAGCAATGTTAACAGACCAGTCAGCTCAATAAATTTTCAACTCTATTTCTTAACAACAAAGGGCTAAACAGAACGCAGTACGTAAGATGGTACGTGTTGGAAAAGCGGTTTGACGTTTCCGTAGAAGCGTTTACCCCCCGTTGAGAGGAGGCAAAGGCCACAAGACTGGGCTGACCATGGCGGCCATAAAATTTAGGACATTACGATCATTTCAGCTGTTAGAACGTATTTAATAATCGATTAAATCAATAACATTAATATTTGAATGTAAATTTTATTGTGAGATCCGCTGTCAATTACGATTTGGTTGAGTATCAATCTTTTATAAATGATTTACCTACCTATCTAACGGATCCCTATGTCTTACGAATTGAAGAGAGAGCTTTGCCAGTTTTGCTGTTGAAGAAATTTTTATTTCACTGAGGAACTGTTTCACAATATTCGAATAACCTCTGTATGAAACCAGTAAGTATGAAATTATCTGCCTAGTAACTTAACGGGAACTTGATCGTAGGTAGCAGACCCTTAGACAGTCTAAAAAGTACCTATTTAAAAATAAAAAAAACTAAAATTACTTAAACCTACTTTTTACTTACTTAAATAAGTAGGTACTATTTTTCTTGCAATACCTACTGACAAGCAATCGTTCTTTACCCTAGTCTTAGCTCTTTCATTTGATCAATTTAATTAGGATTCGAAGTTTAGGGATCGTTAATATCGAAGTTTTAAGTACACCTACATACTCGTTATAGGTACCTATTTATACTGAGAGAACTTCATTATTTGGTAAGTAATAGTATCTCTTTCGTCGTCTATAGATTTATATTTCCTGAAATCACTAAGCAAATCAAAGGATCTTTTTTTTTAAACTATGGTTCCTTCCAACGCAAAGCCACAACCACTGACCACAACTAATTACCGAAAAACCAAAACAGAAGCATTTTAAATTCGAATTTCAAATCCCCCATGCATTCTGGTCTGTATTTTATGATGACGTTGGCCACCCTGTCGTTTCGTTTCACGCAGTGAGGTTACGCTACTGTTCAGCCCCCTGGTGATAGGAACACACTTGGCTCATAATATTTTATTTTTACGCTAATGACCGCCCGCGACTACGCCTGCGTTTAAACTGTTTACTTAATGTATTTATGTGTTTTTGATGAAAATGAGAGCTTTACTCACAAATGGTTGTGGTAATTATGTTAAAACGAGGTTCTGTGGAGAAATGGTAATTTTACTTTTTTGTACTGAAGCCATTTATATACTGGTAAGCATGCAAAAATGGTATTGTTTGATAGGTACTTAATTGTTCAAAGTTTTACAACACTTTTTCTCAAACTAGTAGGACAGCATTCAACAAGTGGGGCTAAACTTTTAAATACCTATCATCATCATCATCATCATCATCATATCAGCCGAAAGACGTCCACTGCTGGACATAGGCCTCCCCCAAGCGTCGTTAAATACCTAGCAAGAATAAAATTCGTCTCTCAACGAATGAACAAGGTGTAATAATAACTAACTTTAAAGTTAAACCACTTATTTTCTACTTGACTGGAAAGGGACGGACAGACATCATATGATTTATAATAGTACACAAAAAGGTTCCATACCAAATCTAGTAGCGTGGAATAGAACGTAAATTCGGAAAAAGGTTCATTTTTTTTCTTTTCTATTTGAGGGGATTGTTTATGGTTAGATTAAACCATTATTTTTGAAATTATATTTGGTTTTCTGATCAGATTAGGAAATTATAACATTTTATGCGTATGGCTACGCTTGTTTCTGGTCATCTTTAAGCTAAAACTTGTTTGCTCTGTTTCAGCCACTCTAGATATTATCAACTAGCTATTTTAATTTTAACCACTGACATTCATCAGCATTAAATTTGATAAAATGAATGACTTGGACATCGAAGTGACGACTACTAGAATTCTAATTATACGGACAGAAATCTGCATTTACTTAGGTATTTACCGATATTAATTAGACACGGCCAACAATAATTCTAATACCAACCACTAATTCAAACAAAAACTTTCAAGTAGGTAGGTACTCAAGTATCTATTCACATGACCAGAAGCCACAGATTATCAACGAATACAGATGAGATTCAACAAAAAAGGCTCGTTCACAATTATGTCAAACTCAATTTGACAACTTGATGAACATGACCGCTCAACGTTTGACAGAACATCGTGGGTGGTCCGTCCGGCATGCGTGTAATTTTTTTTTACTTTTGTTTCTAAATATATTTTTTGACCACCGTAGGGCGATGACTAAGTGGCTCTCGATAACTAGCCACCGGCCAAGCGTTATAATTGGTTATGACTTATGACTTTTTGGCGTGTGGCCTTGGGGTATAATGACGAGGACTACCTAACGTGTTTTTGTATTCTATCACATCAATACGATGAGTAGATCACACGCAACTTAGAAATGAGAAGTAGAGCAAACATTACCTATATGAGTTTTGTAATTTTTGAGACGTGAGTTCATGTAGGCTTTTATTATATTATGTAACATGTATTTCCCATTTAATCTCTAGGTTATCCACGCTATGTATTGTGAAAAACTAACCAAAATCACACAACCAACCAAAGACAAAGTGTACCGTTCAAAAACGAAACGATAAGCGCAAAATGACAGCACAAAAACTATTTCCTGCCAAAAGAACTGTCAAAGTGACATTGTGTGTGACATTACCAAGAGGGTAAATAATGGTGACCCTGATGCCGTGTAGCTACCTTGGAGGGGGCGCCTCCCCACGCTGCAGCTTGGACCACACCGAGCCAAAGGTCAGATGCATTCTGATAAGCAAACGTACGAGCTGTGAGGATTTCCATTTTCGCATTATAGATGGCGCCACTTTGACCTCAGGTTTTGATTATCGCCTGTGTCTTTGGTTACGAACGTTCGAAGAGAAAAAAATGCAGATTCTTATTTGGAAATCCTCACTGTAAATAAATGTTTAGTAGAAAATTGAGTGCTTTAGATGTTTTGTAATTATTTTATTTTAATTATTATAGATGTAACTCAATTTTATAGTTCGTACGATTTGAAAAATAAAGTAATATGAATCACGAAACGCACTTTGTACAAATTTGCACATCAATGCACTGCACACGATTTTAGTTTAATCCTTTAGCTTCTAATTTTATTTGCACGGTATGGCCTAATGTGATGCTTGCATGATCTTTTTGAATGCACTTTTTCCTGAAATGTTCCTTTTGTTATGCCATTTTGAAAATATACCTACCTCTGTTAAAATACTGTAAACTGTACTTTAAAGTCCGTATTCTAAGTGCCTAGTTATTTAAATAGCTGAAGTGGAAAAGTACCTATTCCATAATACATTTTGATGAAAAAAATTCAATTTTTCTAGCTAGACTGTAGACTAGACTAGACTTTAATAGCTAGAAATTAAAGACTATTAAAGTGTCAAGCGTTGGATGATACCAATAAAATTGAAAAAGGAATCGAAGATAAATCCCAAGATTTTGTCGAAAAAAGATTTTAAACTTCCCCAAAACTATGTCACAACACGAACTAAAAACAATTGAAGTTACAAGA
Source organism: Melanchra persicariae (assembly GCA_947386135.1). Classification (NCBI taxonomy): domain Eukaryota; kingdom Metazoa; phylum Arthropoda; class Insecta; order Lepidoptera; family Noctuidae; genus Melanchra; species Melanchra persicariae. The sequence continues at coordinate 13,576,346 of OX376645.1, read as the reverse complement.
CGATCTTTATGGAACAAGCCGCCATGATTAATACACTCCAAGCGTTATCTGTCCAGCGTAACTAAAACCAAATTTTATTGGTCTCATTGTACAAAACTGTTTATGTTTCCAAGTGGAATAGCATGGTGAGGCGTCAGATCTCATGTTACCCATTCATGGTGACCATTAAAAAGTCGTAACGTACCTACGGGACAGAGGATCGTTAGCCACCTGATACCAGGCTCTCATAACTCCGAAGAGGTATTGGCTTACATGATGGTTGATCGTTTAATTTTGGTATGCGGTGAAGATTAGCGAGTAACAATGCCTTATTGCAATGATGATTAGGCTACGAGTGAGTGGAATGCTTTCCTGGTAAGAAATTGTCTCTGTGGAGGTTTTAGCTAATAGTACCTACGTAGGCACCAGTAGCGTTACGTAAGAATTTTGTTTCAAAGGTAGGTAACTTTAACGCTCCGATCAGACTGGTGACATTCAAATACTAGTATTTAATAATAACGATACTTAAAGACGGCATTTGACAGCAATAACTCATCAACTGTGACAGGTCACAGAATAAAACCTACGTCCATTGAACTTATAATAAAAAGCAAACAAACCACACGAAAAATAATAGAGATATTAATTTAATTCAATGGTCAATTTTTTTAAGCTATCGCACGCACCGCACGTAAATTACTACAACAAAGAAACAAAATGGAAGGCAAAGGCAACGAAAACTAAAGCCACCCAGAGATAACACCAATAAAAACAAATTTGTCCGGCTTGATAGTCGAACACGGCGCGATTTATCGTCCAAGATGTCTTTCTCGATACAACTTGTAAGTTCCCGCGCATTATATCGATTGGGCTTAACTCCATTTTGTTTATGTAATCGAAAACAGACTTACTTTGTGAATGCGCAAGAAATTCGTGGAATTTGGCGGGAATGAGGAAGATGGCGGGTTTAATTTTATTTGTCCATGGTTTTTTGATAAAATTCAATAAAAAATTTTAGTAATTTGACGTTTTTAACCACTTTGTATCTTTAGCTCGCTCGACATGACACAGAAGTAGGAAAATTACAGTACCTACGAGTTGTATACCTTCATTATTCTGACAGATAAAATACCTAATAGGTAAAGATTATTTTTAGAGTACCTACTCATACATTTCTTAGGTAATTAGTAACATAACACGCACGTGACAGTTGGAGGAATCATTTGGAAATCCAAAACATTGTTCTCTATTCAATTAATGACATCTGTCAAAACATTCCCTATTCTCAATCCGAACCACAAACAAACGACAATCGTGAACAATAAACCAGAGAGATGAAAAACACAAATCACTATTAAAATTGACAGTTCACACGACAAGTCGAAAAATTAACAGATCTTATTAATAATCGGCAATATCGCATGTTATTATCGAAGATAAAACATAAAATTGGTCGGTCGATAAATTTTATAATTTATATGTTAGGACGCGGGTGCGGGACGAAGCGTCCCCGATCGTAAATATGCAGGGAGATAAAACAATAAACGAATTACGTTTAAATAAAGAAGCGTTTTGTTCTGACGCTTGTTTAGAATATAGCGTGTTCTCATTTTAAAGGGTTTTATTTTTTGGTATGTCATTGATTCATGTTACAAACTAACTAATTTCATAAGTACTTATTTACTTTTACTTTTTCGTACAGTAGGTAAGGGTGTTTTTCCAACATCAGATATATTTTTTAATTTGAACAAAACACATTATAACAAAATATTTGTAATGGAATCTGATAGATTTTGTATGGCAAAATGTAACAAAAAATTAGGCTTTTGAAAAACAATCTCGATTTGGGTACTGGAAAATATAATAAAATAATAATTTAGCATCCATAATAACGAATTATAGGTTTATACTTAGTTTACTAGCTATTCATTGATTTTAACAACTAAAAGGTATTTTATAGAGATCTTAGGTGAACGCATAAATAAGTATTAACATTAAAGTAAATTACCACCTATCTCAAACACGATCTTATCGCGCTTGCTGATTTGATTGACGACAACAATTATTGTTATTTGCTGCACCTCTGCTTTAATTACTAATGAATGCATAATAAATGTAAGAACAATTATTAATTCTTTAAGTATTCATGGAAAATCACTATGATAAAAATCTTTAAACAAAGACTCATCATCATCATCATCATCATATCAGCCGAAAGACTTCCACTGCTGGACATAGGCCTCCCCCAAGTGTCGCCACAACAACCGGTCCTGTGCGTCTCGCATCCATCGGTTACCCGCGACCCTCACCAGGTCATCGGTCCGCCTTGTGGGAGGCCTTCCAACGCTGCGTCTTCCGGTACGCGGTCGCCACTCCAAAACTTTTCGGCGCCATCGACCATCTGTTCTGCGAGCAATGTGCCCTGCCCACTGCCACTTCAATTTGGCGATCCTATGGGCTATGTCGGTAACCTTGGTTCTCTTGCGGATATCATCATTCCTGATTCGATCACGCAAGGAAACTCCGAGCATTGCCCTCTCCATTTTTTGGGTGACTTTAAGCCTTCTGATGAGGCCCATTGTGAGCGACCACGTTTCGAGTCCATAGGTCATCACTGGTAACACGCACTGGTCATAGACTTTCGTCTTGAGACACTGTGGTATGTGAGACGAGAAGATACCGCGCAACTTCCCGAACGCCGCCCAGCCGAGTCGGATTCGACGGTTGACCTCCTTCTCGAAGTTAGCCCTACCTAGCTGGATCGTTTGTCCCAGGTAGACGTACTCATCAACAACTTCGAGTGCAGAGCCTCCAATCTTGATAGGAGTGGGTGCTACATGGGTATTTACCATCACCTTGGTTTTGTCCATGTTCATTTTTAGACCCACTCTTTCGGAAGCTCTACTGAGGTCATCGAGCATTGTACTGAGGTCCTCCGTGGTCTCAGCCATGACGACTATATCGTCGGCAAATCGAAGATGAGTGATGTATTCGCCATTGACATTAATGCCTAGCCTTTTCCAGTCCAAAACCTTGAAGACGTCCTCCATTGCGGCCGTGAACAGTTTCGGAGAAATTACGTCTCCCTGCCTCACACCCCGCTGCAGGAGGATAGGTTCTGATGTCTGATCCTGAAGTCGGACTGACATGGTGGCGTTTTCATACAAACAATTCGAACAGCACCTCGATGTACCGATAGTCGATCTGGCACCGTTGGAAAGACTGCAGCACAGCCCAAGTCTCGATCGAATCGAAGGCTTTCTCGTAGTCCACACACGCTAAGCAAAGGGGCATTATACTCTTGGGTCTTCTGTATAACCTGCCGCAGCGTGTGTATGTGGTCTATGGTGCTGAAGCCTTTTCGGAATCCGGCTTGTTCGGGAGGCTGGAAGTCGTCAAACCTGCGTGCGAGACGGTTTGTGATGACTCTGGAAAACAGCTTGTAGACATGGCTCAGAAGTGAGATGGGCCTGTAATTCTTAAGTAGGGCATTGTCGCCCTTTTTAAAGAAGAGTACCACCACACCTCTGCTCCACGCTTGTGGCGTTTTCCCCTCGAGTATGACGGAATCGAACAGTTTCTGAAGGGCCTTAAGGACTGGTTTTCCACCCGCCTTCAGGAGTTCGGCCGTAATTCCGTCCTCACCCGACGCCTTGTTGTTTTTAAGCTGCTTCAGAGCCATCCTAATCTCATACAGGCTGACGTCCGGGATGTCTTCGGTATAATGCCGGGTCAATCTAGCTCTTGGGTCGTTCGCTAGATTTGCTGCGGGTTTGGTCATTGACGTGTATAACTGTCCAACTGTAAACAAAGACTAGGTTCCTGTAAAGTAAACTGTACTGAACTCCTGTTGTTTTTCTATCTTTCTGCCTGTCTTTCTGTTTTCCCAACCATACGGTTGTTGAGGTCGGGTTCCAGTCTAGCCGGATGCGACTGAGTACTTGAGTAGATAGTACATTTGATTTTAAAAAAAAACCTTTTCTTCTGAACACGGCTTTTAAAAAAACCTGTTAACTTAAGTTATTCAAATGAAAACATAAATGACACTCTCAAAAAGACAACCTTTCCCAAAACCATTAAAATCAAACCAACATTTAAAATAAAATAATTCAAAACGCCACAGCCTGTATTCAGCCGTCCGTTCAGGCGCGTTGTCGCCGCGTAAAACGTATAAATTAGCCGGAGTTATCGGGAGATCAGGCGGCCTCACACCTCGAGAGGAATGCGCCCGCTGATTAACGCCCTTTCTCACACGATACCTCTTTGGCAGCGCTGTGGTCCTGGTAGCGAGCTTGAGGGATCGCCCGGTCATTAGGATATGTTACTGGTTTATTAATCACAGTAGAAGAAAAAGTTTAAAACAATATTTCAGAGAGCCAATTTTACGATTTTTCAAGCAACCAACTTTCGTATTGGAATCGCAGTCACAATCTATCAAAATGTTGGGAAAGGGTGATTTTGACCTTTCAGATAGACAACCGACTTCACACTCTCCGTCCTAACTCTACGAACTGAAAACTAAAATTAAATTAAACTCAAACTTGGAGATCGTTATTTCATTTGGATGAAGATTTGATTTACTTCACGTTTGTAAATAATTTCATTCAAGTAATGAGAAAAATTGCTTAAAAAAACATTTTGCTTTGAACAAAAGTATTCACAATCTGGGAAGCCATTTTCCACAGAATTTTCTCTGAGGGAAGGTCTTGTAGTCAATACCTCATTAATTCAAGTATACACGACACATTGAGTCTTTAATATTTATTTCTTATATGTAATTTTTCCATTTGCCTATTTCTAAAAAAACTCGCTTGGTAAATTCGATTAATTTAATAATTACTGAGGAATCGTGAAGTTTTTCCTTCATAAACACAGGCCCTATATCCTGATTGTCCTTATCTAAGAATGATAAAATTGCAGCTGCCAGTCCTCCGGGGCAGAGGGAAATACCTGAAAATATTCAAGAATAGCTTTAAAATAAACGGTAAAACAATTTTAATGATTTAATTACCCGAATTAAATGTTAAGATTTGTATTAAAACTACCAGGCCCATAAAATTGTAAGAGAAACGTGAAGGTACTTCAATTGTCACCAACAAAAAGTTCGTTTATCATTTAGACAATATGGCGCCCCGAGACCCGGGAGGGTGACATCACCGACAACGTCCATGTTTATTAAATCTCATGTAGTTATACGGTTAACTAACTTAACAGGTTTCGAAGAATGTTTCACTTGGTTTTATATGAATTCCATAAGGGAATTTTGTTGAATTAATTGACAACTGAAACTTGAGGACTGACTGGGTAGGTATTCTAAACCCAGCTATGGGAATTTATGTCATATAGTCGGTGAAAAAGTGACCAATGATGAGGAGCTCTTCAGGGCCATGCAGATGGCGGAGTCCAGCCCCTTTACCTCGAGGAAAGTCGACCTAAACAGTAATTTTAAAACAAATTTAAGCAATACGACTTTTGATTAATTTAGGTTATTTAGGAACATTTTATGGAAGGTATACAGAAAAGAGTGGCCAGAAAATCTCCAAAGACAAGGGAGGATCCTCCGACCAGACGGTTATTGTGTCTGGTGGGCAACTGTTCGATGGTTGACATTTGGGCTGTTGTATAATTTTGTTCAAATCGCGGAAAACTCTGATAACGCGATACAGGATTTCTTTGACGTAGTTCGTTGCTGGCGGTATAGATGTCGCTGCGTTACTTTTTGTGGTGGTGTTGATGCCGCTACACATTCACTTGCTTTAGAATGTTTTCAATTCTTTAGTACATTTCAATATTTAAAATATTGCAATGTTATAAAAAAAAAATACTGCCGTCTGGATTTTTTTTTCAGTTATTACGTTAAAACAAACCAGTGCTTGTTTTAACATACTAATGTCAAAACACCGAAAAAAATACTATTTAGTTAGGTGTTCCGAAAGAAAACAACCAAACCGATAATTGTTACTGTCACCCTAAATTCGGTTCAGTTTTTATGAATGTTGTTAAGTTAATCTTGATTCAACGAGGCGACATTTAGGAGTTATATTATTTATAACTCAAACGTTTATCTCGAATCTCGGTTAGTTAAACTAACCGTTAGGTTAACCATTTGATTGGTAGTTAGAACTGAGTTATTGTCACTGGTTTTCAGTTGTTAGATGTCGAGACTAGGAGTAACAATCTGTAATTAGTAAATGTAAGAAAAATGTGAAAGAATAAATCTAGAGAAAAAAAAAGAAAAAGGTACTTAGTACCTACGCAAAAAATACGACAAAACTATGTTCATATTACAATACAGGATGATGAAAAATATGAATTCCAAATCTTCTAGGCATATAGGTATGTATAAAAAAGGGAAAGGTCATTCATTTATTCACTTACTGATTAATAACGAAATCTCAAAAACTACTAGATCTATGGAGATGAAATTTAGCATGTAGATAGATGAGTATGAGTAGGAGCTAGGAGGTAGGAACTACCCCCGTAAAGGGGCGAATTAAGAGGTTTAAATGGTTTGTACTAAATCTGCGCAGACACGTACTTTAATAATCTTATATTTAGATTAAATTCCATTTTAAAATGACATATATAAATGATATTAATCTACAAATACTGGTCATAGGCCACAGCCGTTTTAATTAAGTAAATAATAATTAAACGTCTCATAAAAACGACTATTATTGTATCGTAAAACTTTAATAATAAACTGGCGATCAAGATAGCAGCTATAAAATCGATTTTAAAAATAATCTGGTTAATATTTTTTAGTTTTTGAAACATGTTTGTCACTCATAAGGTCTAGGAAGAACTTTTCTTTTGAGTTGCTCCCCATAATCTGTTAAAGGTTTTTGTTAAACCTATCTGAGCAGAACGTATTTCTAATTTTTTACTAGTTAGTTTTTTTTAGATTATAATTACGACTGGCAATAAAATATCTTTTTTAATTTACTAAAAATCGAATCAGTACCTTCTTATCATAAAAAGTTCACATAAAATATCTGGAATTCCAATCTGAAATTCCAATGTATCTAATACCTTTAAACGAGCAGTTCTTGAGTTCTTGTATTAATGTTAAATAATCTGAATTTCGGAAACGGCTCTAACGATTTTCATGAAATTTAGTATGCAGGTTTAGGCGATAAATCGATCTATCTAGGTTTAATTTTTAAAAAACGTCGTTTTATCCGTGTTTCCAAAAAAAAACCGAGCAGCGCTCTGTCATCCAGGTACTACCTAATAATAAAAAAAATAAAATGATAATTGCAATTAAGTACCTACTTATAAAAAAATAAGTTCGGAGTCAAGGTTTCCATTCTAACAACACAATTATTTATGTATTGTTTTTTTCTAAGATAAATAATTAAAAACATTAAATTATACTATCTATAAAGATCTAGTGTGAGGAAACGCATCAGCAGATTGATGTTATCGCTCAAATGTCAAGATCTCAGATATTTTAGAGATAACGAACAGTAATGCATATTGTTATATATATATATCGCTTAAATTCGGACTAGGTCAGGTTTTATTTACATATTTATAGACTGCACTGGACATTAAAATATAAAAATATTATTTTTTATTATTCGCTTGTCAATACATTTGGTATTAGGGTAGGTTAAATAAAATAAAAAATATTGTGTAGTTTCGATCTCGCCTGAAGAAAAGCGTTGGAATATTGTGTGTAAATGGTAATATACAACGTGTAACAGAATAAACGCAATACCTCTTAAGGGGTCATTGCACTCATCATTATGAACAACTTTCACTTTGGGACCAGCACTGAAATCGACTGCCCCATACATTTATGTCCACATAACTCGACAAAATGTACCGAACAGTTGAATTTTTTTCGCGATTTCGGTGTTGGTCCCATAGTAAAAGTTGTTCATAATGATGAGTACAATGACCCCTTAGGAGGTATTGCGTTTATTCTGTTACACGTTGTATAATTGATTTGATTGATTGAGCTTGCGTGCTACGCATACTACGCAAGTTGTGTTTGTGTCCGCGGAAGAGTAAATTTTCAAAGATTTTTTTTTTCATCCCATCCCTTTCCATTTTGTAGAAATCTAAAACTCTTTATTGTATGATAAATGATTTTTATTATGTAAGTAGGTTAAACTCTTTTACACGTCAATCTTTTTTTTGTCATTTTAAACTAGATGAGGCAGGTGTTTCCTAGCTGACTACCCTGAGAAGAAACACCGAATTAGTGTTTTTGTGAAAACTCCTCGTCTATTCTAGTTTTTTTTCCGAATACCACCCTGTATGTACACTTAGCGTTTTGTAGCCGCATACTGCAAATATAATTTTATATCTGCAATAATAAAGGGGTATATCTATTTAATTTGACGACACGGTTGGCGCAGTGGTTGAGCGATCGGCTGCTGCGCTGCGTGTCGCCGGTTCGATTCCCGGAACAAATATTAGTATGGCCTACAGATAGTTGTTTCGGGACTGGCTGTTTGTGCATGTGACTTTGTATGTTTGTAAACGCACCCAGGAGAAATTCCTAGTGTGGGGCAAAGTTTAAAAAAAAAGAAAACCGGTAATAAAGGAAAAAACAACATGAGAAAACTTCCTTAGAACCAACTTAGCCTAAGCATTTCCTCTTTTTAGGGTTCCGTAGACAACAGTTTCGTCTATCTGTCCGCGGTTTAGCTGAGAAACGCTTAGCACTAGAAAGTTGGGACTTGGTATACATATTAATCACGCCGACAAATTGGTAAACTGAAATCTTAAAAATATTTTTCTAAGGGTTACCCCCCCCCCCTACACGTATATTTTTTTTAATCGTCTATCCCATGTTGAAGAGGGGTGTCGTTGGATAGGTCATTTAAAAATATTGAGAATGTGTGAAAACCATTTTTCCATCCAAGGACCCGTTAAAAATTAAGCAAAATATTAACCTTTGAAGTGCTCATTTTTGTTAGAAACGGCCTCTCTGCCAGCTAAATGTTTGTTTTTGGAAACTTGAAAAAATCATGCGGGGATGCATGAAGGAGCCTCCTCGTGTAGCGCAATTTGTTCCATCAGACACTCTGAGCGCTCGGCGCATCCTGGACAGTCTCATCTAACACCTTATAAGACTGGCCAATCCTTCCCTTGCGGTGGTAGGGCTAACGCCCGCCTGGTTCGCGACCACCCTCCCACCGGAGTTCGGCGTCAAGCAGCCTGCTGTGTTTCGTCGACGCGTGGGGAGTACCAGTGCCTCAAGGCATATTCTGGGCACGCTCGCTTCATCATGGACCTCATCTATCGCTTTCCATCAAGTGTGATCGAGGTCAAGAGCTAGCCCATTCATAAATAAATAAATAAATGATAGGTAGTAGCATTTAGTAGGCTTTACAAGTTGACGAGTAATAATAGTCGACCAACTTATAAAATGTTAGGTACTGAGTACGTAAACATTTTGTAGTAAACTTACAGAAAATCACTTATAACTAACTAATCAAGATTTTTCTAAAACTCCGGGTAACTACGGAACCCTACACTGTGCGTGGCCTGACACGCACTTGGCCGTTTTTTTCTAAGAAAAAATTAATTTATTTTAGAGTCATTCAATATTACAATAAATTAGGCTTAAATTATTCGATTATAATGACAACAAACAAAATTATTTATTTATCATTTTTAGCCTATTCTGACCCACTGCAGCGCAAAGGCCTCCCTTTCTTCCTTCCATTCTTCCTGGCTCTGGGCTAGTGTGGATCAATCCTGTCGATAGGCGTCAAGCACGTCCCGCCATCTCCGCCTGGGTCTGCCGCGATGCCGCCGAACATTTTCTGGGACCCACATTGTGGTTGCTTTAGCACCATGAATCGTTTGACATGCGGCAGACGTGTCCGGCCCAGGCCCATTAAGCTTGGCTGCTTTTTGAGTGACGTCGGCGATTTGTGATTCGGAGCGCAGTGTTTGTAACGCGGTCCGTTAATCTGACTCCTAGTATGCTGAGCTCCATTGCTCGCTGGCTCAAACTTGAACCTCTGCTGAGCTGTCAAAGACCAGGTTTGACTGCCGTATATTAAGAAGAGGGAGAATGCACATGTCCATCAATTTGCGTTTATGGCAAATTGGAAGGTCTCCTTTCGGGTGTTCCTTCATCGACCAGTAAATAGCTCTTTCTCGTTCTTTTGTCTCGCCTGGAAGGAGACTGTTGGCTGAGGTAAATGTATTCTGGAATATAATTATACAGTCTCCATACCTAAATATTATTATTCTTCCGTAGTGCGTCATACAAATAAATCAACAGCCTTTTAATGATCCAATAACCCATTCTAGGTCAAATATTTAAGATCTCTACATAATTACCCAAAGAGTAAACACTTTTCTAATTAAATGCCTAATTTGTTGTTAGAATCTCATTAACTAAGCTATCTGATTACAAGATCTTATCTCTGGTTTGAATCTATGCTCTTCCTTATTGATTAAGTATAGGTAATAAAAAATTTCAGTAGTCTATGGCTGATAGCAATCTTACGTTGAATACGATTTTAAAGACTTTTTATTTTCTTAGTACCTTGACGTAGACGGTAACTATTTTAGTGAATTAACAATTCTTATTAGATATGTTCGAATAATAAAACAACAAAATATTGTTTGTCAATAAAAAACAAACGGTAAAAAATCCACGAATTCCCTGAAGTCGTCTTGTCATCTGTCAAAATGGCTTAACTTACTTTTAAATCAATTTGGACAGCGAAAAGATTTATGTCAACAGCCAGTACCTAGTAATTTTAAAGTTCTACTCGTAAATACAGCAGTCATATCTTTCAAATTATTATCCTCTTTCTCTATATTAGATAGGAAATATATTTGGGCATCGAAATTCACCATGACACATTAAAAATATCAACGTCTAAATTGGTTCAACATCCCCGTGACACACATTCAACAACAGTAGCCATTCTTCTTTCGGTTTACACACAAACCACAATGAATAGTTCTCAGAAGGACGAAAGATGTTTGTGAAAAATGTCGCTAAATACAACAGTGCTATCGTTAATTTTCTATTTAAGGTGAATGCTCTAGTTAGTTTTATTTTCAAAATTTGGTGGACTAGAACGTCCACCTTAATAACTCGTAGCAAATCCAAGCCCAGAATGTTTTAATAATCAAAAGTAACGATATCTACTTGGATAGATGGTATCGAGGAACAAGTCTTTTGATTAGATCCAAAGTAAATAAAAAAGAAGAAATCTCTAAAATGAGACTTGTTTTCTTAGAAGAGTTTTATGATGTACCCAATAAAAGGAAAAATAAAATCCTCGCTGGACTAAAAAATGCAGCCAATTAGACATGATAATTTAAAAATAACTTATTTAATATTAATGATTAAATAACTCCATGAATGTAACAAAATAGAGATACTATAATATCATCGAACTTGAAGACGGATCGCAATGTACCATCCGTTAGTTATATGGTGCAGTTAAGCGTTCAGCAATAGTGTGAATAGTCCTGCCAGATTCAATATATGTATAGGAAGTCGAATCAGGAATGATGATATCCGCAAGAGAACCAAGGTTACCGACATAGCCCGAAGGATCGCCAAATTGAAGTGGCAGTGGGCAGGGCACATTGCTCGCAGAACAGATGGTCGATGGGGCCGAAAAGTTTTGGAGTGGCGACCGCGTACCGGAAGACGCAGCGTTGGAAGGCCTCCCACAAGGTGGACCGATGACCTGGTGAGGGTCGCGGGTAACCGATGGATGCGAGACGCACAGGACCGGTGGTAGTGGCGACACTTTGGGGAGGCCTATGTCCAGCAGTGGACGTCTTGATATGATGATGATGATGATGATGATAGGGAGTCATGTAGTAGCTAGCTTCTGAGCCGGATGGCATGAATAAGTATTAATTTTATTAGTAAACGGTGGTTTATTTGTTTATTATAATAAGTGGTACCACGGGTGGAGCCCTGTAGTTCTACAGTACCTACCTGGTACCCGTACCTTGAAAGAGAGAAAACATCTTCTGGGCGTGCTACGCTCGTTTCATCTCATCTATACGTATACTTAGTAATTCTTCTATACCTACGTGTTTATGTCTAAGAACTCCTCCTAAAGGGTGTCCTATTTTGATGATATTTTAGAAAATATCATCAAAGAAATCATCGCCTAGAGGCTATTCAATGGGATTCTCTAATTTCACACGAAAAGAGAACGCTCGGATAGGACAAGATTTGTCGGGTATAAAAAGTACCTAATAGTTGAGGACATACACTCCCTTAACGTAGTTTCTATTAGAGCTTCCACAGCATCGGCTCCTGCACCGCGCATGAAACACTTGCTTACTCTGGACTCTCCACAATATTCTGTATCCTCATTTAATTCTGTATTGTTACAGGCAAAAAGGCCACGACCTGACACAGGCACCGATGTATCAGATCGGTAAGTAACCTTATACAAGCATACATAGAGTATATATTCTATCCTACTACTTTTTTTTATTTGAATTTGACTCTAGTCTAGAGATGATGGAGCGAGCTTACCCTGAAGAGCCTGTTCACTCTAACTTTGAAAAGATTAGGGTGTATCGATGCGATGATATTCGGAAACATAGACGCAGGCAGACAGTTCCACTCCTTTGTGCACATTATAAAAGATGTTTGGAAACGCTTAGTGCAAATTGGTGGAATAGCAACAAGGTAGGGATGGTAACTTGCAGTGCGTTTAGATGTCCAGTGTCTACCTTCGTAGGAGGCCAGTAGGATGAGGTCGTGTGTGTCTTCTTGGGTACACACACCGGAGTACAATCTGTAGAAGACCGACAAACAGGCAACCTTGCGGCGATGAGCCAAGCTTTTAAGCTAGCATCCACCAGTTTTACGTCGCCAATGAGCCTCTTATCTTTGCATTCCACCGAGTCAAACGCCATTATAAACGCTACTACTATATAAATGCTACTACTGGGGAGTCTATGTCGAAAAAGTAGAATTTATAGGGATGGCAATAATGACCCACAGCCACAATCTATCGACAAATATACTGGGTGGAATGGGTGTTTTCGAATCATTATTAGTATTATAGTTCTCCCCCTAAATATATCATTGTTCATTGGTAGGTTAACTATAATCTCCGCCTCTGCTTATCCTATCGTTTTGTACAGGGGTGATATGTGTTTAGAAATATTATTACTAGCCAATTAAATTTTAATTTAGTTTGGTCAACTACCTTCATCAAAATTTATCGCAATATCTATAAGCGCTTCTCTGTCTTGCTCCGTGTCTCCTGTTACTGAATGTTTAGATGTCTAAGCTATTTTTTACTTTAAATTATGGATATTTTTAATATGTCTTCAATTGCGTTCATCAACGTTTATAGCAATATCAATCGATTTCTCTATCTTTATCTATCTGTTACAGATTGTTTGATAGATTTAAATAATCTGTACTGTTTCATGGAAATCATTGTCGTCACCTATTTTACCTTCCAGTATAAACGTATTCCATTTTACTATTCTTAAGTCATCATTATCAACAGCAAAGGTTTGATCCAGCTTTAAATTCAGGGGGTCACATTATTTGGTTACTGTTTGACCTATACTCAGCCCAGGGGAGATCATGACCCTAATTACCCCCTCTGGATCATTCCTTGATCAACAGCCAAAAATCCACTTGGTATAGCCTCTCGTTGTAAAATTCCAAACCAAAATATTACTTCAATTTCCCTTTAATCAAACGCATACCACCATGCCAACACACACTCAACATTTCCACTCATCTGCCTCCAAATTAAAGTTTACACTAAACTACGGCTCACACCCGTCTCCGCTCTTCAAAACACAATAGCAAGGGTCCTTAATCCCGCTCTAATCCCCATATTGAAAGTACACAATTGCCGTGAAAAGAGCTACTTAATAAAATACGGACACACCCTCATTCAGCATTATCACGCGGTGATCAAAGGAGAAGGACACAATAAGGTTTTAAGTTACGTGATGATTTGGGTACTTCAATAGATTTCGAGAGCTATGTTTTTGCAATCTCTGGTTGATCTGGTGATCTGATTTTTTTTTTGGGAGGTTGCAGGTTTTGGGGATGTCTTACGTTTGTGCTTTGGAAGTATGAATTTATGATTCTGTGGATTTTATTTCAACTAAGAGTTCTATTTTTGAAATACATAGCTTCTTTAATAGTAATTCCTTTCGTTACTTTTAACCATATTTTAACCATATTTTCGTACAAAACAAGTTATAAGTTCAAAAGAACTTATAACTTGTTTTGTACGAAAATATGGTTCTGTAATGATTGTTGTTTCAACTACTTGTTCTTTTTTTGATAGAGCTTATTTAATAGTAAGTACTTCCTTTTGCTAGTTTTTATATCTTCTCCAGAATTCGTTTACACAATTTCTTGTGTCGTCCTTCGTTTTCCTAACCATCAATTAAGATGCCATCTATCCGATTTCGCCTACATAGAAGGCTTTTCTTGCCTCCTAATGGTAGCTGAGAGATTAGATTTGCTGCTCTTTTATGTGCTCTCATATGACTTTTAGCTACCCAATTTTGCCTGAATAAAATCAGAAATTAGTAGCTGTTGGTTAACGAGCTGTCTAGAAGTGGTTTAAATTATTTTTTGATAGCATGGCAAGTTCTTAAACTAATTTAAAATAACGGTCCTTGTTTTATAAAATAAAAACTCGCCATGTGATTAGTTTTAACACTTAATAGATTCTTAGTTCATCTATAGAATAGGTATTTGAATTTAGAATCTGCTATGATTTAGCAGATTCTAAATTCAAATACCTATTCTATAGATGAACTAGTATTTACAATTTATCATGTTTAGACTTTTTTTAAAGGCTGCTAGTCATTAGTCTCTCCAGTTGTCAACATGTTAGTCATGACAGGCTTTCTGCTTTCACAAAAAAGAACATGGCCATCGTTTACGCAAATTAATTCTGATTAAAGAAGTAATTAATCTTATAAGACCAGCGCCTACTGTTTATTTACATTTCTAAACATTTTTTCCATTCACACCACAATATTTCATCATTCCAAAAACACGAAATACTGCGTTTCATAAATTCCTTTGCCTCGCGAACAAAATTTAAAAAAATAACCGCGTTTGGCATTCGACGGCCGCATTCCGTTTTAGGCAGCGTATTAGTTAGGTTAATTAGTAGTTAACATGACATTCCTTAACTTTTTAAACGCTGTCGAACATTTTTGAAGTTATTATAATGAATGGGCGAAACTGAACGTATGTTTTGAGCGATATAAATCAATTTTTTGACGCGATTCCGTTCCGTTATACGGTATATTTTTTACTTATGACAAGCAGGATCTGGGGTATCGTATGTCTTGACTGCCGAGTCTGTTGATGTTTTGTTGTTATTTTTTTATTTATATCCTCTCCTGCACGTAGGTTAAAATATGAATGGAACTCATTCTAGTTCTTCAAATGTTTAAAAAGTAAGTGACTTTTTTAAGCGTCGTATTTTGTTTGCTCCTGTTTGCATCTGCATTCTTTTGTTTTTAGTGTTGGTTTAGAAGCAAAGAAGAGGAAATCAGGAGGCAATCACTTAGAAAATGAGGGGTAATTGTCTAAGTTATTGTCTCCTGATTTCCTCCACTCGAATCAATCGATTCAGGTGGACGGAATTCCTTCAAAAGGACTACTCGTTCTTGCCTAAGTTTAATTTTAACATATAACAATGAAATGACTTATTGGAAAGCATGCAAAGAAATACCTAACTAGTTAAGCAGCCAGGTTTCTTATTGGATTTGATCAAACAACGTTCAATCAAATGGCCCACGCCAGTTCCATTAAACAGAGTAATATTTTCAATCTTATAAGAATGATCTAATTCATCATAATCATCATAGTTCCAATTTAAAATCATCTTAACGAAATCCGATGATCTTTGAAAAGATAATATTATATTATCCTCTCACATAAAAGCTAAAAGATTAATTTCATCACTTTTCAAAGAGAACCCATCAATCCATCTATTTGAAACACCACCAACTAAACACAAATAGATACTTACTTAATTTACTCTAAACCTGATTTCTAGTGACATAATAAATTACAAGTTTATTTTTAACCCTTACATTACTCATTCCAGACATCTGTTTGATTTTTTATGGACGAAAAATTTTGGCAGATGACAAAAACATGCAATTAATAGATTTTTAACGCTAAGTTTGACACGTGGGCCCCAAATGGCGGGAAGGGCCACCGATTTCGGGATCCTTGTTGTTTTAGAATTGCTTTTGTTTCAATTTGTGGCACTTGTGCGTAAAGGATAAGCGATGTGTTTGCGGTATCATTAAACTATTTAGTGAAATTAACAAAAAGAGGTGCGCCGACTAGATAAATATCGACGTAGGTAGGTAGGTATCGATCTGTGCTTGGCAAGCTAAGCTATTTTTTTTTAAACTGTGGATACCAACAAGGTCTTATTAATAAAAAGAAAAAAGCCACCAGGCAGTGAAGATATACGCAGAAGTACCAAGGTAACCGGCGTTGCCTGAAGAATTGCCAAACATAAGAGGCACTGAGTGGCTTGCAGAGCGCATGGTCGATGAGGCTAAAAGGTCCTGGTCTGGAATGCATCCCTCAAGGTGGACCGATGACCTGGTGAGAGCCACGGTAGTGCGCTGGATGTGACAGGACCGGTCGATGTGACGACGCTGGGAGAACCCAATGTGCTGCAGTGGTCGTCTTTCAGTTAAAAATTTATGATGGTGAAGATTATGACGACATTAGACCTAGAACAATAATCCTTACAGCAGATATAGCTGTTAATCGATACTAATCCTAATACTTTTACATTTTGTAAAAAGACTGTTGAAGAGGAGGGTTTTCTGAAATGACGTACACACAGTGGCAGCACTGAGGCGACAGATCCAAGCACTAGTCAAAGCGCTAATGTTTTCTGACACCAGAGGCCCTAGACAATGTGCTATTCGATTAGCGAACGCGACTGTCGAAATGCCAAAATGTAGGAATTTGATCACGTGACATTTCGATAGCTTCTGTCAATCCCATACATTTTTGACGTATTGACAATCGCCTTCGCCACGCTACCGCTGACAGAATGTCACTTGTCTAGAGCCCCAGGTATATTGACGTCAACGTCATGTGTGGAATGAATTACTTTGAATTCATTCCACACATGACGTCCTTATTACCAAATCAGAATAACTAAATCAAACTAATTTTCAATACCTATCACAACCAATCTCCAAAACTGCGCATTTAACCTCACCCGATAACACAGTCGAGCACAGTACTCTTATTTACACGAACTTGTCACAATCGACTCGCTGCGGAACCCTCTCGCGAACAAAGAGGTCCTTTACGAAGTGTGCCGTATATTGTCGCTGTCAGAGGGCACTGAGACATTATTGTTTAACTCTTAAAGCCCAAGTTTATGCTCTTTATGCTATGGTATTAGTTCGTGCAGTAAATAAACACGTGCCTCGTCGATAATGTGTCGAGTGTGTTACAGGCTTTTTGTTATTGGGATGTTTATTCAAAGTTCGATAGTGTAATGGGCACAGAGGTGCTGAATGATGGGCGGGACGTTTGAGTAAATGAGAACGGACAAAGATCGAGAAATCGAGAAAACCTGAGGTGAACAGACCAGCTGTGGGCAGATTGGGTGAAGATTATGAAAATAAGTCTGTGTTCTGCTTCGTGGATTCCTCCAACGAACTCAAAGTGCCAGTAGGGTACTAAAGGGAGTGAAATTAAGAGCAAGACCAGATACCATGATGCAAAGTTCCAATCGAAAAAATACGGTCTGCAAGGGAGAGAAAGCATAAGATCAAACATGGAGGCATGTGAAAAAATGATAGGAAAGAAATGACTACGTCTCTACATGAAACACCTTTATCTATCGAAAATTAAGATACCAAGCTGCGGATACTTTCTCTTCCTCCCAAAATCAGCGTGGAAACGATCAACATATCAAAAAGAACATCTTAATCGCCTCGGCCGCATATTTCAAACGCCAATTCACCCGGAACATAAAACTAAAAATGTGACATCTAACTTCGCGCCATATGGAATGTCAAGCATGGCCGCCTATTAAACTGTTTGAAGTCTTTTGTTAGACAAAATTAACGACATTTTACGATGACTACCGCAAGTAAAAAGTCAAAAGAATCCATTGAAAAAGAGCCGAAAACATTAAAAAAAGCTTTCAATTAAAAAGATAGTGACAATGCCAGCATTAACTGTAAAATTCCGGCGTTTGATATATGATAGTGTTGTTCCAATGGCCGGAGTGGAGCAAAGTGACACTTGAAAAAGGCGCGAACTAATATAAACAAGGGCCATTTTTTTCTAGACAAAGGCACCGGTGTTCGGCCTCTTGATTTTTTAATTGTATTATTTACGTTTGCCGTTCATTAGGTTAAGTTTTATTTATGTTATAGAAATAAATCAGATGGGTAAAGACTTTGTGTAACCGAATCTCGAGTTTTGAGTTCTTTCGTTGTGTGTTTGAGGTCATTAGTAAAATTAATATTTTATGTTTTTCTTATGAAGTTACAAACAAACAAAATATTAAATCGAAAGCAATTTGCACAATAAAAGTTCTTACGCCACGTATAAATTATAACCATGTGCTCATTAAAAATATAATTGTTCCCGCACTTACATAAAAGTGTAATTACTGCTCGGTATCAATTAAAACGATATTTAATTGTATGCATATTAGTATAAACACCGCTAAAAGTCTAGCGTACGGTTTGCGTAGTAATCACACCAATTAAAAAGCTGTGTCTTTTTTTATATGGCAAGAAAATAGCCCGAGCCATGCCAGACCATAGTGCCAGACAGATTCCTTTCTTTTCTTTTGAATGTTGACCCCCCGTCGACACATACTGAGTTTATTTTTTTTCATTACTGCCAAATGAATATCACAAATTGGTGAATCATAAACATGATTAGAATTGAATGTGAAAATATTCATCTAAAAATTAAACAGGTGTTTTGTTAAAATGTGCTATTAACATAGATTTGACTATATTATGGTTCATGAGTGTTTTATTGCGCAAAATATTGTAAATGTGCGCTGGGTGTGGCTATGATTCGCTGTTGTTTTATGGTTTATTAAAAATATTTAAATTGTTAGTGATTAATTACCCTTTTGTTTGAGGGCCTTTGGTAGGTTGAGCTGAGCAGTGGATATTTTCCCTGTCAATTCCTTTTGCCTACAAGCAAGAGCGATTATTTTCAAAGTACCTAGTCATTATGGATTTTATAATTTTCTATTCATACAATAATAATTAATTATTGGTACAAAAGCAGATATTGTAAACACACATAATTTAAACAGTTTTTAGGTAGGTAACAGTAAAATATACATTGGTGCCTTTTCTGATGACAAGTTCTTTTATTTTAATATAGATTTAGGATCCCCATAAAAATATTAATTAATAATTCATTTTTATAATAAGTTGGTCGTGTACCTTATAAACTAGATTTTACAACGGTTAGAAACAATATAATTTAATTAATTATTGAACATTCTACGTTTTATTAAATTAATTAAGAGATGTCTTGTCTGGTTTGTCGCGAAAAAAGAAATAAAATTCAGTTGACGTCACGGCTGTCACGTTGACAACGCGGGAATTGATTAAAAATGGCGGACGGAAGGGCTGCGTTCACGAGAGTTGATAAGGGACTTAATTAATCGGGACACGTGTAAACATTTTGTTTGATAAATCCATCGTCCCGAGAGATAGGGGCCCGAGTCTGTGGCATCTGTTATACGATTCTGGTGATTTGTTTTAATGATACTAATTTAGTATAAACAGCGTGTGATTTCGTTTATTTTACACGTTCTTAATTGGGGCAATATGTTCTGTTTTATTTATGTGTCATGTTATGATTATTATGTTGGTTGTCAAGCGATGATAGTAGAGTAATATAATAAAAAATATTGACATAATTATCATTACTTGATTGCATGGACGAAGTTTGTGTTTCAATCATCAATTTTATGGGGCCGCACTTAGTCAATAGACCACATGGCCTTATTTTGTCTTCAGAACTTCCTTTAGTATATTTTAGATAAGTTAAAAAGTTTAGTAATCCGCCGTCTTAAACCCGTCTTTCGCATTGTGATAGTCCATAATGGCCTCCTATGTCAAGAATTGTTATAAACTGAAGCTTTTAAGTCTTCCGAAAGAAACCCAACCACTTCAAAAGTCGTACTAAGAAGCTTAAACCACAAGAATGATCTAAAAAGATTTTGATGTCCACTAAACTTACCACGGGACTTTGAACCTGGAGTTATCCAAAGACATTAAAGTACTTCGTAGGGATAATTTAATCAGTTCTGGGGAACTCAGCTGTTTAGTTTTCTACCAGCTAAAATTCTTTCGTTCAAAGTCTATAAATGCATTCAATTAGTCAAAGTTATATATGGATACGGTTTTTCTTTAACTAAAAATGTCTAGACTTTCTAGTTTATACTTCTGCTTGGCGCAAATAAACTCTTTTTCTTTCTCTACTTCTTTTTATAGTCCGCCGATCATATTAGACAGACTTAATAGAGCCTGAAAATGGTTTAAAAGCTAAATAAACTTACTTCAAAACACCCCAATAGGGTATGGATTGGTTTAGACAGGCTTAGACCAAATACAAGGTACCTTTATAAGCAGGCGATGTATGCACTAGGCGTTTAATATTTTACTGACCAAGTGTGGTCCGTATAACAAAACCCACTGGCTGCTATAAGCGGTTAACTCGAGGAAACAGTTTCAATTAGAACCAATTAAGTATTAATGGTACAATCACAGCTGACCCATCAAATTAATTGCGTCTTCATCGTCCTTAAATTAAGACATCTCAAATGTTTACAAGAGGCCAAGAGGAAGGAGTTTTTACAACTTTTTACGGTCTTTTTTACAGCAATGTTTTGATAAGCAGCGGCTGTTTTGTTGAACCCGTTTAAAAAGCTGTTATCTTGTAAACAACTGAGCTTTAAGTGTCTCATTGATAAATAAACTTAAGGAAAAGAGGGTTGAGATTTTGCGTTTTGGGATAAATTTAAAAAAAAAATAGAAACTAGTTTTGCATCGGAAATCAAATGGAGGTAGCAAAAAGTTTTTTGTTTTACGGAAGAGTTTGACATACTTAAAGCTGTCCTGTGAGTAGACATCTATCGTGATTCCGCCTTTTTACAGTAATGAAAAACGATTTATAATTTACTGTCTGGGTTGTGCTGATCCTACGAGGAGATATTAAGGAAAGGTCAATGTACTTTATTTCACATTTATCTGGCGCCTGCCATAGCTAGGATTGAAAATTTTAAAGTTGAACCACCTGCTTTATCCCTAGCTAGCTCCAGCCCAGAACGAAATCAAGTTATAACATCAGTCGACTGTTCTCGTTTCTTAACCAATTTTTTTTTAGAAGTAATATGAAATATCAAAAACCATTCCTAATGGCAATGACTTCATTTTCAGCATGAGTCATGTTCCTGAATTTGTTCCTAACCGACCTTTTCTTTCTTCCAGACTATCATCAGGCGAAGTCAACCCCTCCCCGTGCGAATCAGAATCAACATCCAACTCTCCACCGTCGCTTCTGCAGGATGCGACGTTGCCAGCTCTCCTAGTCTCCGGCGCGTCCACGCTGTTCCAGAATACAACCACGACCACCAACACAGCGCTGAGTTTGTCAGCTGTTGACAGCTTATGCCTACCTGGTACCTCGGAGGTGGAGAGCTGTAGTTTGGCGAACGGATGCTCGACGAGCTCGTCGCTTGGGTTGGCATTGCCGTTGACGTCGACCGGGGGACTTTGTTCGACCTCCTCGTCGGCTGCGGTCGCCTGGTTGATGAATGAGGATAGTGCGGGTAGGTACCATATCGGAACGAAGTTTTAGTTGGTTGTTTTCTTGTTTTATACGATAGATAATGTTTTTCCGAAGGCCCGATTTCTAGGAAAAAAAGTAATATGTAAGTCCCGTCACAAATTAAACCCAAATCAAGTGATGCGATTGGCTGTTGAAAACTCATTCTACCAATCACAGCTAGATAACACGCACTTGATATTTTTCACAATAATTTTCGTCCGAGAAACGGCCTAAATGTCCTAAGGTAGGTAAACTTCTGGCCGAAATCTAGTGACAGTGATATTGGAGCCTAAACAAGTTTCAGAATAGGCAGTTCCAATCTAACGAGTTTCTTACGCCAAACTTCGATTAAATTATGACTATCTATTGTAACCATGCCACGGAAGGTTGTGACTTTGTGACACGCTAATAACCTATAATGACTCCGATGTACCTAAGTGTAACACTACACAGACTAAGGCCCATATTTCAAATGAGCACGAAAACGTCAATGAAAGCTTGTGTAATTGACGTTTACTGGCGTATTCGAGAGATGAGCAAGCAATTAAATGCGTAAACGCGCTTGCTCAGGTAACACTCATCTCTCGAGCACGAAAACTTCAATTTATGACAAGGTTCGATGGAGTTCGAGTTGAGTTGTAGTTGACGTTTTGGAATATGGGCCTAACTCTCTTTTTGAGCCCAAGAGCTGACATGTAGTTAAAACTATTTAACTCTTCTCTATTATCCTATGTTTAATCTAGCCCACTCTCCGGCAGATGTTATAAAGAGCGAGGTCAGACTAACTCTCTTTTTTAGCACGCGCACGTATGTACCAGGCTGACATGTAGTTCAAGCGATTGTCACTCGTCTCTATTATCTTGTGTCTAATCTAGCCCCGTTGTCCGACAGGTGGTGTAAAGAGCGAGGTCCGGAGCCCGGGCCTGTGCGAGGCAGACGTGGCGCTGTACGGTGAAACGTTGCCGTACGATCAGTCTGCGCTGCCCTACCAGTATTATAACAGGTAAGCCAATAGTTTTAGTAGAATCAATAATAATCAATACCAGGGGTTCTACTCTTTAAACCCGAAGTCCGTAGTTTCGGCCTTAGTGCCGGGCGTTTTCTACTCCGTATCATCTACGGACTTACGATTAGTACGGATTACGATTAGGCCGAAACTACGGACTTCGGGATTAGAGAGTAGACCCCCAGATTAGCCGTCCCCCTGTGAAGCAACAGGCCCTCACATACAGAGCAGGAAAGACAATCTAAACACGCTTGATCTCTATTTGTATCTTCATGGGACAGATTCTAGAACTTCTAAAAATCTAAAATACATTGGTGCATGCCAGGTTTTGAACCCGCAACCTGAACAGAATCGGGACGGAAATTTAACTGACGTTGCAATCACATAATACGTATCCTTCATCATTTGCTTGGCTTTCACTCACTATGATGGAGCCGGCTTCCAGTCTAACTGTAGGTAAGCAGTGAGTACCTACCAGTAGTTTATAGGGAGGTACTAATACTACCAACTACTAACCAAGTTTAAGACCTAAGGAGTTGCAAGGCTTCCCACAAGATGGACCGATGACCTGGTGAGGATCGCGGGTAGCCGATGGATGCGTGACGCACAGGACCGGTTGTTGTGGCGACACGCGCGGGGAGGCCTATGTCCAGCAGTGGACATCTTTCGGCTGATATCATGATGATGATAACTAAGACCTTAGCAAGACTGATTGACTGACTTTCGGGTTTGTGATTACCCGTAACGAATATCAAA
This sequence comes from Melanchra persicariae, assembly GCA_947386135.1. Classification (NCBI taxonomy): domain Eukaryota; kingdom Metazoa; phylum Arthropoda; class Insecta; order Lepidoptera; family Noctuidae; genus Melanchra; species Melanchra persicariae. Next base: position 13,552,779 of record OX376645.1, on the reverse strand, counting down.
GGACTCCAAATCGCAGCCGGGACCAACAGATTAACGTGCTTTCCGAAGCATGGTTGGAAGGGTCTTGATATGTAAAGGATGGCTACCCGTCCACTCCACGCAATGACCTCTGCAAACGTTTATTTGAAGATCGACCTGTTCAACGGTAACCACTTAGTCACTCACTGGCCCAAAGTTTAATGCCTTAAGGTTATTTTTAGACCGTGGACAGAGGCACACCTAATGTCTCAATAATCGGTCAAAATGACGTCACCACCTACGTCAAAGCTCTCCCCAACATCTAATAATAGGTCTATGAACTCTGAAGGATTTAGTGAAGCCGCAAAAGTGCCCGAAATTCATAAACTTCTCGCGTAAGCGTACGCTAACGCTACTTACTCCCTACGTAAATCTCTAATCTTGTTTTATTAATGAACACGATAGGTGGGTAGTGAGATGTTTCAGCTCTATCGCCGCATCAGCCAGTCCATTCTGTAAATCTATCCGTTTAGATCTAGATCCTGTAAAACCTTGGTGATGTGAGTTCTGAGTGAGTTAAGTATGAGAACTCCAAGTATTTTGTTGTTCGAAAGCTCATTTATCTAAGTTTGACCAAAGATTCATCATTCACTTCAAGCTTACTTCACTTGGTTTTCACTGTAAGTTTGTACAGAATATCACATCATGTCGTTTACCAAAAATATGCCTAAATACCTAAATTGAGAGTGCGATATCTCGTCTGGCAATTCTGACTTGCAATGTCTGTCTCGCAACAAGGTTATGACGCGCCAACAGCTACCTACGTGACGTGACGGCGGTCACGATAAACCTTGTGTTAACGATGCTCATTTGCCTCAAAAATAGAAAAAGAAAATCATAGTTGGAATGTAAGGAACACAAGACCGTTTGCAATGCGAGTTTTCTTCATCCCAAAAAGCTTTTTGGAACTTGTAGCGCCATCTGTTAGTGAGTAGTGAAACGAACTACTTCATTGGTTCCACTACCAACGATTCGAGGCGCTGTATAAGAAGTTGCCGAGACAAATTAACTGCAGTTGCTCGTAGAAGTTTCGTATTTGGCTACTAGATGACGCCACTACTCTTTTTATATTCTGATGCTGAAAGAGTGAATTGTATTTTACTTTATTGTTTATTATATCCTGTGTTTTATCAACATGAATTATTTCACAGCATGCAGCAATATGGTAGCGGCAGCGCGGCTTCGTCGTACGTCAGCTCTTCGCTGTACAACCAGCCGTACGGCGCATACCCGCCGCAACATAACACTACCAATAGGTAAGTGTCATAAAACGCAACAATATGCTGCATTTGAACCTGCAAGCGGCTCGCATGCAAGTTCAATCACATTGCGGGGCACGATCAAGTTATTGATCACATTGTACTTTGGTAGCTCGCAATGTAGATAATGCAACTTGCATGCGAGTTACTTGCAGGTGGAAATTAAACTTTAGGTCAACTTCCGTCCAGCACAGTGCAAGATTTCGTAAAATGAAATAAAGAGTCAACCTAATAATTAATCGATTCCATTTTCAAGAACGGTACAGGTACCTTAAGTACATCAGTTTTTGCCATCTTCACAAAAATAACGATTTAATTATTAGAAAAAAAAAACAAACGTAAGCTAGTGGAACGATGAGACGACATTGTGACAGCACTGTGCATCTTTTTATTAGGTGACAAAGGGTAATGGCCTCTTCAGCCCTTCTAACCACTTTTCACTATGATTTTACCAGGTCGTCATGCAAAGCGACGCCGACGTACCTGAGTGCGTACGGTGTCAGCGGTGTAAGCGGAGTCCCCAGCTCCGGCTTCGGAACGCAACCCTCGCCATACGCCTACTCTTCGTACAACGGAGGGCTGGCGCAGTCGTTTCCTACTGCACAACAGGTGAGCCTGAATACAATGACATAAATTGTCATTTCAGTAATAAAGTCGAACAAACATGAAGTAAATACTTACCTATTCATGAACAAAATACCTGTAGGTACAATACATACATACATACAAGAACGTTTATACCACTTCATCTTGCTAGGATTTTAAACCACTAAAACGTTTACAAAGCAAAATTGACGCTGCCATTCAAATACACTTTTTTATTTAGGACTACAGCAGCTATGCGGCAGGCTACGCGGACCACAACGTAGCAGCTCAATACAGTGGATACTACGCTACTCCTAGTTATTCTCCCTACGTCAGCTCACCGAGCAGCAGCGGCAGTGCTGGACACACTTCATATCATTTAGGAGGCGCTTTATCAGGTAATTAAAGAAAAATACTCTAAAAAGGTTTTAGGTACTTATAACTTATAAGATTTTGAACTTTTTTTTGTTCCCACGCGCGCAACCTTTCTTTAGTATTAAAATAATGAATAATGAGCAATGAGAACATACATACTGACGTCAATGTCACGCATGACAGCAGTAAATGAAAACGTACTGATAAAATGTTGCCAATTTTTAGTATTACCTTTAGTTATGAGAATTTTAATTTTTTTTGAAGAATTTCCTAAAGCTTTATTTCGGCTGTCCACGACAGCAGCGTTTTTTGTGCTTTGATATTATAAATTTTATTTCTGATGAAATTCTTTGAAAAGGTTTCCAGTTATTTATGATTTTATTTTACGTGCATTACTTTTTAAAAAATGTGTAAAATCTTCATATCAAATAAAGCTTTACTAATTACCAGCAGCTAAAACTTGAATGACACAAACTTTTTGTTCCGAAACAGCATAAATTGTCTGGCTATTATGGGACTTTTGAAACTAAAAGATGGCAACACAGTATTCCAATGTCAAAGCAAGTTTGACGTTTATAATTAGTGATACTTGTTGCCTCTGTTGTAATGTTTACAAAGTAGTGTTTTTAAAACAAATGCCTTACTTTACAACAAAATAGAATAACAATCTCATGTGTTCATACCAATCCGTCGATAAAGAAGACTGAAGTCCCATTCCGTAAACAATTTATAAGATTTTTTGTGCTCAAACAATGAATAAAGAAAATGAAAGTTTTCACCACAATAAGCGAAGAAAACTAGATGAAGAGGCTTCTGAATCTCATTATGATGATTCAGATTACTGGCCGGACACAGACAGCGAGGATGGTAGGATTTTTAAGCTTTTAAACTCGGAACTCATCTTTTCATAAGAAGTTTTATGTGCAGTTGTTCAAGTAGGCTTATGTCGTGCTTCCTTCACCGTGACATTGAAGATTATTTAATACGGCCAAAACGTGATAAATGTGCTATATTAGTGTGTATGTTGGTACATATTTGGTGTTTTAGGTGTGCAATCTTATCACCAACTACATTCTTTAAGTAGTTAACTGATAAGGGAGTGTAAGAAATCTTGATGAAAGTGAGACTAGTTTTAATTTACTTATGTGGAATCAGAACACACATATAAATCTATGTGAACTGAAATTTCACATCATATTGGTACCATAGATGAAATCAGAACTCCTATGCCTAAAAACGATGGATTAAATGTTTAAATTACGATGATCCTGATATACCTTTCGAACATCAGAGCATAAAGTATTGTCATACCCCACTCCAAGTCACAAAGATACCATATTTTTTGACACACATTTATGACGAGGGCATTCAAAAGGCTAAAACCAAAATATGCTTATTCTAAATAGATAAAATACCTATTAAAATTACTCAGAGTTGATTGAGTTGAATTGTCATAAAAATAAACAATTTTACTGCACTATTTGTATTTGAGACTGGATACAGTCATATTTATTTAAACTTTATGTACAAAAGTGGTACATGGGCGGACTACATAAGTTATAAAGACCCTTCAACAAAGTTTATTTCATTACAGAATCTCCATCATCAATGCTGCCGTCAATAAATGACACGAGTCCACTGTCCCCAATCAAAACTGAAGTACATGCAGCCAGTCGGAGATGCAGAGAGAACTCAGGGTAAGAATCCTTACTTACTTCAAAAAAATGTTTTAACATGGTCATGAAAATAAATAAGATAATAATAAATTTATATGTACTGCAACAAAAAGAAGTAGTTTGGTCAGCAAATTTATGAACCCAGATGTGGTTGAAGCTTTGTACATAAGATGGCCTTATTATAGGTATTTGCATCTGTATATTCTATGTGCAATAAAGAATAAGATTAATTATTAGGTCCCCCATTTCTCAAATCAAGAATTTTGAGTTGAGTAGTTGTGTAACTCTACCCTGCAAAACCAGTCAAAGGGCATTAAAGCAGGGTTTGATGCATTCTTAACTTAAATCTGGAATCCACAATCAAATCTAATTAATTTTAATACTCATTTTACAACAGATCATAGAATCTGTTGTAAAATGAGTATTAAAATTAGTTTGGTTTTCCACAGTTCCAAATAAAAACAGATTTTTGCACACAAGACTACATTCCATCTTACATAATCCAAAACTTTAAACATATTCACGGTCCCCTCAGCAATAACACGCACTAACAAATTTCACTAGCCAGAGTCCATAGCATTACTGAGTTTGTGTACCGCGTCTGTATACCCAGACTTGGCAGGACGTCGCAATGTGTACCAGTTAACCACATCAAAATCAAAATTCATTTATTAAAATTAGACTGAAAGCCAGCACTTGTTCGTCAAATTTGACATAGGGCCCCCCAAAACGCATAGGGTACACTGGACCGTAAACTGTTACTAACTAATAAAATGTTCCTTACCCTCAGAGAAAGCACAGCATCTCGCTCCAGAGGCCGCGGCCGGCGCAACACATCATCGTCCCCAGCTCAACACGTCCCCGAGCCGGCCACAGACAGGGTCTTCATATGGGACCTGGACGAGACCATCATCATCTTCCACTCACTGCTCACCGGCACCTATGCTACTAAGTACAATAAGGTACATTATGATTATTAGGCACTGATGGGCTAAGCTAAGCTAAACTAAGCTATAATTTCTTATGTATCCTCACAATTGGTGGCTATTTTAATGCATCCTTACTAAAGTTAGTAGAAGACACATAGATCTTAATCATCGAAAGTATGTATCTACTTTAAGGTAGCTGGACCACCTTTATATTAACCTTATGTCCGGCTATGGTTTCCACACTTAGTCTTGCTGTGAACCATTGTGTGTGCGCTAATGTCTTGCTTATGTCTGGGTATGGTTTCCACACTTACTCTTGCTGTGAACCATTGTGTGTGCGCTAATGTCTTGCTTATGTCTGGGTATGGTTTCCGCACTTAGTCTTGATGTGAACCATTGTGTGTGCGCTAATGTCTTGCTTATGTCTGGGTATGGTTTCTGCACTTAGTCTTGCTGTGAACCATTGTGTGTGCGCTAATGTCTTGCTTATGTCTGGGTATGGTTTCCACACTTAGTCTTGCTGTGAACCATTGTGTGTCCGCTAATGTCTTGCTTATGTCTGGGTATGGTTTCCGCACTTAGTCTTACTGTGAACCATTGTGTGTGCGCTAATGTCTTGCTTATGTCTGGGTATGGTTTCCGCACTTAGTCTTGCTGTGAACCATTGTGTGTGCGCTAATGTCTTGCTTATGTCTGGGTATGGTTTCCGCACTTAGTCTTGCTGTGAACCATTGTGTGTGCGCTAATGTCTTGCTTATGTCTGGGTATGGTTTACGCACTTAGTCTTGCTGTGAACCATTGTGTGTGTGCGCTAATGTCTTGCTCACGCAAAATTGTCTATGTATTTTTTAAATCAGCAGTTTCGCTTCTGGTTATTAGATGGCATTAACTAACTTGATTTGTTTCTTTTACAGGATACACAGCAAATAGTTCAATTGGGTTTTAGGATGGAAGAGATGATATTCAGCCTAGCTGACACAAATTTCTTCTTCAATGATGTCGAGGTAAGATACTGTTAAATAATGTTATATTTTAATATTTCATTAGAAAGAGATAAATAAATATCCGAAAATACAGCTTGAATTGACCAAATTAATATCGAAACTCTACACATAGGTTTGGTTTAAATTTGGTTTTGATTTTCATTTACCTAAATTTTGTACATATTATTGTTCTTACTAGTAGCTTGCCGAGGTTGGTCTGTGGATGGGTGACCATCTTAACATATCGAGTTTCCTCCGTGCTTCGGAAAGCACATTAAGCCGTTGGTCCCGGCAGTCATTTGTAGATCTTTGGCAGGCGTTACGGATTGTCAGAAACCAGAAAATCTGACACCAGTCATGCCAAGAAATACCGTGTTACCCAGATAATGGGTTGTGGAGGTCTGGTAGGCCACCGCTCCACGTAAAATACTGGTATTCAGCTGAATCCTGTTTGACTGGGAGCCGACCCCAATATAGTTGGGAAAAGGCTAGGCAGGTGATGATTGTTCTTACTAATAGCCTTAAACGGGAACTAGGACCACCTTAAAAATATTCCATTCTTACTTCTCATTTAATTAGGATTCGTTCTTATTCCAATTTCAGTCAATATAATTATTACCCCAATAGTCCATAGTATAGTCAGTGCCTACGTTACTTTAAAAGCCTAAACCAGCTGGTCACTCATCAGGACTGTGACCAGGAGCACATCGACGCGGTGGCGGCGGACGACAACGGCCAGGACCTGTCGGCGTACAACTTCGCGGCCGACGGCTTCCACGCGGGCGCCGCGCCCAGCGGGCTGTGTGCGCCCGGGGTGCGCGGGGGCGTCGACTGGATGCGCAAGCTGGCCTTCAGATACCGGAAGATCAAGGATACCTATAATAATTATAGGAATAGGTGACTTATTATAACTAACTTGTTAATTTTGAGGGCATGTTTTTAATAGTCAGATATCTTCTATTTAAAGAATAATTATGGCGGTGTATAAAAGCCGTCAAAACACCATTCTTATCTGGCTTATGCAAAATTTACCTTTATTCTACTTTTTTTGTATTTGTTTTTTTTCTGGTAATATTAATAGAGACGCAAAGGGAGACAATCCCAGCTGCCAGTGGGACATAAGAGTAAGCAAAAAAAAACTCGGTCCTCGCGTCCTAAAATATCAAAGATTCCACTTGTACATACATTATTAAATGTAAATTTGCGACCTTCAGGTGGAAACGCCAGTGTTATGATTTCATGAAAAACTACATTTGACATCAATTATTATTCTAACTGAAATAGTGTTATTGATGATTTTAATGATTATAATTCTATAAATACGTACTTGCTATGGCCGCGAATCATATTTTGACCAACATACAACCTGATACTGACCTGCAAATTGCAAAAAACGTAAGAAAATTTGAATTTCGCGGGCTATCCTGGTCAAATCATTACTTTTTTACACAAAAGTATGTTTATTAAATAAAATGCTTTGCATTCTTAAAATGTTTTTCCCATGAATTGTTGATAGATGTACATGGTACGATTCTGAACTATAAATACAATTTTAGATAGGTACAGTTTCTCAATAAATGTAGCGAAGTGATTTTTTTTACTTCGGTACATTTATTGAGAAAATGTTGTACTGTGTAATGTGAACTAGAATTGAAGTAAAGAAATTAGCAAATTATCCTATACATTTGACAGAACTGAAAATTAAAAATAATTTCATTCAAAAGTCCTGTTAGTTACAGCAAATTGAACCTTGTGCTCACCGGCGTAAGAGTAATGATATGACTCCATGTAATAATTTAATATTTTTATTCCCCAGTGTCGGTGGTCTCCTGGGCCCAGCTAAAAGAGAACAATGGCTACAACTGCGAGCTGAGCTGGAACAGGCGACGGACAACTGGCTCACATTGGCTTGCAAGTGCCTCAACATGATCAACTCTAGGTATGTGATTTTTTTGTCTATAAACTAATTTTAAAAAAATTTAAAACCTTGCCACACACTAGAAATTTCTCCTGTATCGTGGGTGCGTTTACCCGGAACAACTATCTGTAGGCCATAAAAATATTTGTTCTATACGGGAATCGAACACGCAGCACAGCAGTCAATCACTCAACCACTGCGCCAACGGTGTTGTCAGTAGCAGTAAGAGTGGTTTGCGTTAAAGCGCTACTATTTATGTGCGGTAGACCAAACCAGTACTAGGTTAGCATACTTCTCTGGTGATTGTGTTGAAATAAACAGCTAATAGCATTTGGAACATTTGTTAGACCCGCTTAAGATAAGCATTATATAGCATACATAATGCCTGAGTACTATGTACCATAAACTACTATTTACTGGTATGTTAACTAGCCAGCCCGCTGAGCCATTAGCTTTACATCCCGCAAATAATAATACGACCCAGCCTGTCCTTTGACATCTTATACTGAACGAACTTGACAGAAAATTCCTAAAAAGTGCCTGTAATTGGTTTAGTTGAAATAAATAGTTTAAAACTATTTTCTGCCTCATAAAGAAATGTATATGTAGCAGCCAGTTAGCTGAATCCACCGTTTTATTAAAAGTCTAGCTTTTTCATTGAATTGGGCCGTTTAATCAGCGACATAAGTGACATGGGCCAGTTATTAAACGATATTGAACAAAAGATGTCACTTAGCTCGCTGAAAAATCGGCATATTTAAATGGAAAGGCTAGGCAACCAATGAAACGGCTGACCAAGCTAATTGGCTGCGATTAAACACAGCATGGTAACAGTAAAATAAAATATAATGATTGTATTATTTTTCCAGAGAGAACTGCGTCAACGTGTTAGTGACGACGACACAGCTGGTGCCCGCGTTAGCAAAGGTACTGCTCTTCGGGCTGGGCGGAGTATTTCCCATCGAGAACATATACTCCGCCACCAAGACTGGTGAGTAGCAGCTTATAATCCTACTAATATTATAAAGGTGAAAGTTTGTATGTTTGTATGTTTGTGTAACAATCAGGCAAAAACGGCTGAAGGGATTTGAATGCAATTTGGCACACATGTAGTTCATATCCTGGAATAAAAAATAGGCTACTTTTTATCCCGGTAAGTGGCATGGATTAATGTAGGGTAGGTGTAGGGTGGGTGTTTCCTGAGTAAAAATTTACAATACAAATCAGGAAACCTTGCTATTTCCGATATTCACGCGGGCGAAGCCGCAGCTGGTAGAAGCTAGTGCTAATATATTAGTTTACATAACGGAAACGCCTGCTTATAAGAAAAATCACTACACTAAGGCCCGGCGCCCCCTGACGACGCGGCATGGCAAGTGGTTTTTGCAATACAGATGAATTTGAATCTTATTTAACACTATTAAAACTCACATTTCATTGAAACGTCATAGCCTGCTTCGGAATCGGCACGTTCTGGCATACCGTCGCATCCCGAAATTTGAATGCTAAGCATGATAAAATAGGATCTCAAGTCATTTGCGCTTTCTAAAATCGCGTCGCCAGTGGGCGCCGGGCCTAAAGAAGTTCATTTAGCGATTTGAATTTGAAACATCGTTACTTTTCTGTTGTTTAAGAAATAGAAAATTATGCATGAAAAATGTTAAGTTTTAAATGCATTTAGTGATTAGTTGGTGCTAGTTGGTTCGAGAAGAACGCAACACAGCACTTGTAGATCCTTCTTATTGCAAACGATTAAACAAGGGTACTATCTCAGATTTTCTCTAGAGTATGGCTCGAAAGTTAGGTGCAAGTTTTTTTTAAGTTGATTTGAATAAATCGAACGAATGGCTAGAAAAAGGTGTAACTAGAACTACTGAGATGACGGTTAAATCAAAACATATATTGATAATAGAAACGCTGTGCAAACTGCAAATAAATTGATCAGGAAGGTGATGAAAAACGAACCATGTTTGAACTGTTCAGTACTTTACAACGTTGTTTTCCTAAAATACAAGTTTTCAAAACTTAGGACCAATATTAATAATTCTTGTAATTTTTACAGGCAAAGAAACCTGCTTCGAGAAAATCAAACAGCGGTTCGGCGAGCGATGCACTTACGTGGTCATTGGCGACGGTCAAGACGAAGAAGCGGCCGCCAAAGCCAAGAACTACCCCTTCTGGAGAATATCCAGCCATTCAGACATCGCTGCGTTGTACAACGCGCTAGACATGGGCTTCTTATGATCTACTGGTATCCTAGTACTTGATCTATACAAAGCAAACGTTTTATGTAGGAAAAAGAACTATATTTGCTGCAGGATAACCAGTTAATTTAGACTTCGCAGTCCTGTACAACGCGTTAAGACATGGGCTTCTTATGTTCTACTGGTATCCTAGTACTTGATCTAGAGGAAGCAAGCATTTTATGTAGGAAGAGGAACTACCGTTTCTGCAGGTTATCCAGTGATTTTATAGATCTCGCAACCCTGTGTAACTTCCTAGACGTTGGCTTCCTACGGTGTTATGGTATCCTGGTACTTGATCTTTCCAACAGAAAAAAAAAGAGCTTGTTTTACGAAGAGTTTTAGAGCCTTGTATGAAAAACATGTGCACTTTACAGCTGTTTAGTTAGACCATTGTTAGTCTCTTAGTATTGCTCTTGTCTTGCTGGTATCCTAGTAATTGTCAGAAATGTTTCATAGACAATGAGGAAAAGTTTGAAGATGTTAAAACTTGGATTATGGTGGACTCGAAATCAGGATAATAAAATTGATTACATGGTCAAAATTTTTTCTAAAGAGTACTTGTTTTCATGAGCTTCCATATCGGAAGCCAAACTTTTTGATACTTTTACGAAACTGGTTTTCCATATTTTTTTATAATGTCATCACCAAAAGATATCTTGTGGTGGTCTAAGAGGAAGGTAGATTTTATAATCTGATTTCCTGGTTCAAGAAAAGCAGATAGATGACTTTAAAAGAGTCTTGTACGTAAAATACAGTAGTTAGAAAAATTAACATAGCTTATATCAAACGAATTATTTTTATTTATTATGCAGGTTGATAATATTATTTTTTTAGCTCGGTACATAGCTATATAAGGACTTGAGGTCAATATTTTGGAAGTCGGATGCTTGGTTCAAAAAAGGTGAATTGGTGGTGGCCACTGAACTTTGACTGCGTCAGTACTAATTGTAAAAGTGGCAAGCGGCTTGAATTCAGACTTGCCTATATTATATTGTTCTCGAATCCAAATTCTAAAGGCTAAAGACATTGTCGCGATAGTTTCAAAGAATGCTCTTTTTCTAAATGCCTCGGGATAGCGGGAATAATCGTTCTCATTTTTTTTTATGTATGGGAAATCATCAAATGACTCCTACCGCTCTGAGTGGAGCGGGAGGGAGTGTCAGACTCTTACTGACTAAAACCCATGCGTGCTCCTCGTAGTGCCCTTTGCTTACCAGGGCCACGGTAACTCTTCCGAACAAAATCCGCAACAATGGCATGAATAATTTACGCACTGAACCTATCGCGTCAATACATCTGCCCCTATTCTCTCGGCTCCATACAAAAGTACATTTTTCATACAAACATTAGTCTCGGAGCCTCAGCTATTTAAATATATTAATTATTTTAGTTTGTAAAAGCTCAAAGTCAGCTCAAAATCTAATGAAACTAAAAGAAATAATATGTTTTTTTGTAAATATTTATTGAAAATAGTAGCGACATAGTGTTTTGTAAGTCCATTCCTACTATAAGTTTTATATTATCTTTACTATGTACAGAATTGAAGTAATTTTTAGGACAATGTATAGCAAATATTTGTTCTTATTAATTTTCTGCATCTGTTCAAGACTATTTTAAAGTTCAAAACTTATTTTGTACCTATAGGTCACGGCCCAGTTGCACCACGATTCTGTAAATGCATATATTATAGCTACAACCCAAGTTTTTAAGTGAATCCGTTACTTCTAGGCAAGCGTGCTCCATCTTCGGCCACATCATCGCTTACCATCAGGTGAGATAGTGGTCAAGCGCGTGCCTATCTATAATTAAAAAAAATGCATTTAGCATTTATTTACCTAGTCCTCACGGTATTTCATACAAATTGGTCCTTATGCTTGGAAATTAATTAACCGATTTTAGTTAAACTTGATACGGAAGATACTTAGATCAAAAAAGGTAATTGCGAAAAAGAGTAGAGTGAAGAGAAAAAGAGTGATTTTTCACTTTTCATAGAAAACTTAAAATTGCTATGCCCTCAACTGTTTCTCGACATAAATGCAAGATACCTAGGTCAAAAACAGCCTTAAACCTAGGAATCTTGCGTGAGACGTACCAAGTTTCATTCAAAGAATAAGGACTGGCTAGTTTTTTTGAAATACCATTAGATTCAACGCTCATAGACGAATATAAATCATCGTTCCATTTCGATCAATCGTTTGAAGATAACAGAAACAAAGTGAAGTTTTAAAGACGTTTACAATTGGATACATTTAATATTCTGTGGTGCAAATGGGTCTTAGTTTCGAAATTTTGCGTAAAATATCGCAAAATAGTTGTCCGTTCTTCATTTCAATAAAAAAGTCGTTCCTTCATCTTTTTGTCAAACAAAAATTGTTCCTGTACATCTAAGCACAACTATTTTTATATCTTCCAAGTCGCCACATCTTTACTCCTACATCTTTCCGAGAACTTTGTACAAACTGTACGCGAAGACTTCATTTTACGAATCGTAGCAATATTTTAAATGTTATTATGAAAAATAGAAGAAATTGTAAATAAAAATCTAAATTCTAGATTAGATATAGCTTATTATTCTAGTTCGAAAGTTATTATTATTCGATTTGTAAATAAAATTATATTATTTGACAATTTATTGTGTTGTTTTACTTGGGAAAACTGATATCCTAATAATTTTGAGAGGCAATGAAGAGGGCTTAGCTTGGTCTTTTGGGCCATCACTAAACCTACAGTCTGTCAAGAAAGTCATGAAAAAAAAGGAGGGCGCCACCATCATTTACATGGTATCCCTATAAATTTCGACTGAAAGGTTTTGATACTTTTTTTTATAAAATAGTAATTAATTACTGATTCATTATTATTGTCTCTTTAATGCCATGTGGATTATCTGACACTCATCTATCTTATTTCCAACACTTAAGGTGCAAAAAAAGAGTTTTGACATTCATTGGTAGTGGTGAAAAATATTCCTCCTTCAACTGATTTCCATTCAAATGACATTCATTCATAATTAGAATATAATAAAATTATGTGTGTGTAATAAGAATATTTATTTTGACCAACCCTTGTTTTCGCCCTTTCAGTTATTAACATTTATCTACCACAAAGTTCGATGGTTCGCCTCTCTGCGCTGCAGCGCTGCCGTCTCAACATGAGCCTGGTAGAATATCGATATCAGCTTAATTGAGCTGATATCAATATTCTAACTGCACAAAAAAAAGGATTTATAGAATATTTTTTATTATTCAAAATCCAAATAATCACTGGCGAGGTATTCAACTCCCGAAATGTTGCCTGAAACTCCTGCATAATTAAATTCATCCTCTTCTGACTTCAGATTCACTCGAACTATCATCGCTAACCGATATGACAAATCTGTCTATATCATTATAGAGAGTTAATCCACGGGCAAAATATTCATCTTCGATTTTGATGACATGGTCAACACAGTTTTTCTATTCTTGTGGAGTTACTGAGTTAAATGCTTCTTCAGCCAACTTCGCAACATTTTGACCACAAACATTTGTTTGTGCAATTGCATTGCTATTGGGTTTAAATCACAATTGTTTGTTGTAATAGAGTGATATGGTGCATTTATTTATTCGACAACTATGCGTCGAATTGTGCTTTCAAAAACACCTGAAATCAATAAAGACATGTTAAATAACAAATATCTTAAACATCTCTTAAAAGTAACACAAAAGCATCAACACCGTTAAGTGGTAGTATAATAAATCGTAAATAAAATCATAACATCAACGAAATATAAACAATGATTAAAAAGACAAATTTTACTTAAAAACAGAAGATTGACAAGAGATTATAATTTCCTTTACTGTGTTCAACATTTAAATATATTTACGTACCGGTTAACTTTGCTGTTCGACCGTAAACATCGTCTTTACTCGTCTCAGCTTAAAATTCGGCCATACACTCTTGAAACACTTTAAATATAATTGTCTCGCACCGCTTTTATAAACATTTCGATTCATTGTATCTCGAAACGGTCACACGCTTAAAAAAACTCGAAATACCACTAAAAATCATAGAAAATCAACCACAAAGCCACGAAGTGACAGTAGAGGTACTCAGCTTGACAATTATTCAGTGTTGCCAGTATCAGCTAAAATAGTAGTTCCCAAAACATTCTTTTCATGACTTTCTTGACAGACTATAAACTCTCAAATTATTTACTTACTACAAACACAAAAGAGTTCATAATCACCTTAAAAAAAAACTTTTATTTTTCAAGGCAACACTATCGCCCCACTGTCATATCACACCGTTGCTAAGCAACAGCCTTCACAAGTTTTGTAAACAAAACAGAAAACGAATAGTCAGCAAAAATAAAGTTTTCCAACCAAAATGAAGGCTGTAGACACGATATTATTCGACGTATCCAAGAATGAGCTGTTCAAGATCAACGAGAACTATAAGATGCTGCACAGGAAGCTGAAGAGCACGTGGAAAGTCATGATGTGGGTTTGTTTTTCTTCCTCTTGTTGTTAAGAAACATGGTGGTCATTCAAATAAGTCTGACGTGTAAAGGTGGCTTTTCCACAAAGTTGTTCGAAATAGCGGAGCGGCGTGATGATGAGTAGTCTTCTTTCCTTCTTTATCGTGTGAGCAGTAAGGTCTAACGACCCCACACACCCTAGTGTCAGAGTTTCTAAACCGCCTCAAGGGCCTCTGACATGGTTTGACGACCGCCATTTGGCGGGCGAGACCACCGGCTTATACGTGCCTTCCGAAGGTGATTCAAGCCTGGAAACAACTTCACAAAGTATGCTTCCCGTGAAAATCGAAACTATGATGAATGAAGCTGTGAAGCGGTGTGCAGCTAAGTATTGTGAGGATGCGCGTAGAGAACTGTTCAGCTGTGCGCGGCACACACGTTCCTCTCGCGTTTTTGTACTTAGGTATGTAAAATACCTTAGCTATGCTAACCCTCTTCTACAAGAGCTGCGCTAAGCCTGGCTAGGAAAATGAAGTGTTACCATTGTTGGACTTTTTCCCTGCTTGTCCTAATTTGTGTCCTACTCGACTTCAAACTATTACAGTTTCTCATGTATGATCCTTCGTTAATGTAGAAACACTCATGGTCATAGCGAGGTACGGGGGGGGGGCAGCTGCCCCCTAACAAGAATGTATAAGTGCAAATGTTGCTTATAAAATAGTAGAATTGGCACTCAGATAGCCAAATAGGTAGGTACTCATGCATATTAGAACCTATTGACAATGCATTGGAATCGAAGACTCAATATGTAGGTATATGTCGCAACTATCTAGCTTAATAAGCGGCCTAAATGAAATCCCGGCATTTCATTTAACAGCTAGGCAAATGACTTGGTTCAATATCGTTTAATAACTTGCCTAGCTAAGACATTTGGGAACTTAGTTTTTCCATGACTTTTGTAGTGTAAAGGGTGCCTCAAATTCCCTGTGCCCTAGGGAATTTGAGGCACCCCTTACACTACAAAAGTAGATCTATTCCTATAATTCTGCGCCTATAGATTTGTGAAGGCGCCAGTGTTATAGGTATTATCTGGTAAAGGAATAAGTTAGCCCTATCCTTATTAGAAGTGACGATTATGATAAAATGGGAAAGGCACTAAAATCCAAAACCTACTTACACATTTTCTAAGTCTACCGGGCTTCCAGAAACCGCGAGGAGCTATCAACAAACGTGAGGATCCTGAAAGTGGCCGGCCCTCAGAACGCGTTCACTGACGACGAGTGTCCTCTCTTTATAGGTACCTGTTTTAAAATGTCACCAAAACTACTCGGTTTGCAGAAACCGCGAGGAGCTCTCAAGAAACGTCCTCGCGGACGTAAAGATCCTGATAGTGGCCGGTCCTCAGAACGCGTTCACTTACGACGAGCTGTCCTCTCTTTATAGGTACCTATTATAAAAATGTCACCAAAACCAAAACTACTCGGCTTGCAGAAACCGCGAGGAGCTCTCAAGAAACGTCATCGAGGACGTAAAGATCCTGATAGTGGCCGGTCCTCAGAACGCGTTCACTGACGACGAGTGTCCTCTCTTTATAGGTACCTATTATAAAAATGTCACCAAAACCAAAACTACTCGGCTTGCAGAAACCGCGAGGAGCTCTCAAGAAACGTCCTCGAAGACGTGAAGATCCTGATAGTGGCCGGTCCTCAGAATGCGTTCACTGACGACGAGCTGTCCACTCTCAAGCACATGGTAGAGAGAGGGGATTCAGTGCTGGTCGCCATGTCAGACGGCGGGGAAGAACGGACCAATACTAATATTAACTTCTTTTTGGAGGAGTTTGGGATTGTTGTCAATAATGGTAAGCGAGATAATAGCAAGGTAATTAAGTTGAGACTATTAATAGGCAATCGTATCGTAGCATAGGTAGGACACCCACCGTGGTTATTTTCATTTTTTGTGCTTCGTTTACATTTTTAAGGACAAACCAGTTGCTATCTACTGGGTATAATTCCAGATTCTACCATGCTACTGAGAGAGATAGAAAAATGATCACCATGTAGCAGACCAGCCCTGTAATTCCTGTTTTACTAACAATCTTTGTTTCCGTTTTATAGATTGCGTGGTTCGAGCCAAGTATCACAAGTTTTACCACCCCAAGGAGTGCCACGTGTCCAACGGCATACTGAACCGAGCCGTCACCAAGTACTTGATGAAGATGCCCAACTACATCAGCGAGTCGGATGATTTTCTGTGAGGTTCTATCATTTATTTTTATAAAAAGGCGCTGCTAAAACTGGTTGATTTTTTTGCATGGGCCTAGAGCGAATCTGTACACGATGATTTGGTATGTCAATTTCAGGAAATTGAAAATTAAAATCAAAATTTCGTTGATTGAAGGTCGGTGTCTTTTCACAGGATCAAATCCTAGAAAGCAATTTGGCAAAGACAATGGCAAATTCTTTATAATGGTCATCCATTGTGAATTTACAAATAAAACATAACGAAGTAATTAGCGCAAGAATGTGTGTAGGCTCTGTAAGAACCAGAGCCCTTCCGAGGATATAGGCATGATGTTATGCTATTCATAACCACAAAGCCCACAATTTGGACTTGCTTACTTTTACGAACTGTTCTATGAAGTTCTAGTACCCAGGGCACCAGTCGGTCCATCCAGTAAACCTCTCACCGTTATAACTTACGTGGATTGAGCTTCAAGTGAATTTTCATTCCATTTTAGTTGCCAATTGACAGCTCATTTCATGTTCACTTAATGAATAGCACTACTTGCTATTCAGGCTGCCCAAACTGGTCAAACAAAAATAACGGGGGCACATGATTTATTTTCTAGTGAAGAGCCAGCAACTCCAAACTTTGTGTACCCATATGGGGCCACAATGACAGTGAAGAAGCCCGCAGCAGCCATTCTATCCAGCAGTGACGTATGTTACCCTGTCAAGAGACCCGTTGCCGCTTTGTATACGTCGGAGAAGAGCGGAGGTATGATAATACTCTTTATCTAGAAAGTTTTAGCAAGATATCCGAGCGGTAAGCTAGCATATCTTGCTAAAACTTCCTTTTATATATTTGTTACTTTATTTTTTGTGGGGAAGTCGTCCGTTGGGGAAGAACTGGAGCTATGTCGGACTCCTACCAGCTAAAACTCATCAGTTTCTACCGCGGTGCCTAGAGTCGGGGGCTGGGGATCATGTAAATTCACGCGCACAACTGACTGGTATCGGCCAATTCCCAACCCTTCACCTAGTGCACTAATCATCTGAACTTACCTTCTGCTTTCCAGACCCCGAGGTCAGGATGTAGTGAAAATAAGTTTGATTTCGAACGACTACATCTACTTAAGTGCGATGTTCCAAATTATGAGTCTTTGGTCCCACTTCTATCTGAAGACTAACTAAAGAGACGCGAAACCCTCGTAGAGGTACATTATGCTACTAATGCAGGCGACGTCTAAGAGTAGACGAGAAGATACCTAGCTGACTTGCTTTTTAATATTCTGAAGATTTAAGTATTTAAGTGACTAAAAGGAAGAACTCGTGGATGAATAACAACAGCCTCACGGGTTGATCTTTAAGAGTTCTCCTGTACCTCGGAAAGCACTTTTTCTTTTTTTGGGACAAGCCCGCCTCCCCCAATTTCCAAACCACTGCAACTCCTGAAAGCCAGAATCAACAGTGGCGACCACCAGAAGAAACGCCCAGTCATGAAGCTCGACGAGTCTCAGAGAAATGATTCAACTGTCTTGGATACCGCAACGAAATTAATCAGAAAATAACAGCGGAGCAGTAGGAAAAAAAGTATAATTTACACTCGGCAACCATGTTAAGCTGTTGGTCCCGGACTCCCGGCTGTCAATTCAAGATCTTTGACAGTCGTTATGGAATGTCAGAAGCCAGAAAACCTGACACCAGTCTTGCCAAGAGTTACCGTATTACCCATCCCCTGGGTTGTGGAGGACATATAGGCAGCCGCTCCATGTAAAATGCCCGGTATTCCACAGCATCCTGTTTGACTAGAAGCTGACCCCAATATAATTGCGAAAAGGCTAGTCAGATATATCCATCTGTGGGACTGAACCACTACTCTCTATTTCAGGTAAACTGTTCGTGATCGGCTCGGGCCACTTCTTCGCGGACCAGTACCTAGAGAGCGAGTGCAACGACCTCATCAGGGAGATGATATTCAACTACCTCGGAGGCATGACCGACCTACACCTGAACCCCGTTGATGTGGAAGATCCGGATGTAAGAAATATATAATAAAAGCTTTTAGATCATAATTTATTCAAAATTTGACATAAAAAATGTGTACTTAATAAATTGAGGCCCTGACTCCTAAGCTAACAGCATCTTCTAAATACCATACTATCTCCAGTTAGCCGCATCTTCTGTGTATGTGACCGCTGGATTGGTTTTGCTTTAATAGAAACGACAACCTCTTCCTATACTTCTCCTAACAAAGTACACTTTTTACGATTTTAATACAAAGCCGCCATCAGTATAATAGTAGAATAGATAGCAGAATAATCGTTGTACGATGCCCATGTCCAGTAGTGGACTTATTTCAGCTGTTTAATGTATCTATCTTTTGAACAAAAGTTCGAGACTCCTCTTCTCGTGTTTGCAGATCAACGAATACAGAACCCTAGGCGACATGATGTGGTTGAGTAGCATCCCGCTACCGGAGCCCGCCACCGCACCCCCACCTCGCCTCACCCCTCTCCATCCGCATGCGCTGTTCACGTGGCGCCTATTCTCTCTGAACTTGGCACAGTGTGAGTAACTCATCATCGCAGATAATGGTTGGGAAGAGCTTCCCAACCATTTTGATCGGTTTTTAGTCTAGTATGGAGCAACTCTGACACTACTCTTGTCAAGGAACAGTTCCTTGGCAAGACTAGTGTCGGATTTTCTTACTTCTAACTGTTCCTGCCGACTGTCAAAGAACTTCTATATTTAACACGATAATTTCAATTTAGTAATAGGTAACTGACTCAATCTATAAAAAATTTTGTTAAAACAAAATAATTCTCAAATTTAACGGTCTTAATTTTTTTTCATTTCAGTGCCAGAAGTACTAGGACTGTATGACGCATTAGGAGTTAAGCATGAACCTCTTCGGTTGATCGCACCACAGTTCGAGACACCGTTTCCGCCACTACAGCTAGCCGTGAGTAACAAAAATATTAGCAGGGCTAAACAGCCTTACCGGGAACCCAAAAAGGATTATAAACGCAGACAGTTTTTAAATTAGGAGGATCTCCTACATATTGGAAGGGTCTTTGAGAACGAGAGCGAGATAGAGAATTAGGTACTTATACGAATAGCTTTTCGAAAGTCCGGAAAACCTGATGAAATCCAGATGGATTGCACCCGTAGAAGTTCTATTAATAGAACTTTTTACGGTATTCCTTGAAACCCTGTCGCAAAAAATCCATTTCTAGCAACTTCTACCCTCCGCATACCTGATGCCCACCTTTTTATCCTTTTACAGGTATTCGCTCCAACATTCAGAGAGCCACCTCCACCACCTTTGGAACTCTTCGACCTGGACGAAGCTTTCAGTTCTGAAAGGTCACAACTCGCCAGGCTCGCGAATAAATGTCTACAGCCACCGTCATCTAGACTGGCACAAGGTAATGTTCAAAGCAAAAATAAAAGAAACATTTTACATACGACTTATTATAAGCGGGGAGGCCTTTCAACGCTGCGTCTTCCGGTACGCGGTCCCCACTTCAAAACTTTTCGGCCCATAACCCAACCACTTATTGGAACTTTATCTTCCAGGAGACGGCCGCCAGCTAGAAAACGAACTGGAATACTTCGTCCGCGAATGCGGCAGAGTCGTCCGACTGTCTAAAGCCATCCCCACTGACGAAGGACCCGCTGGGAAGATGATATTACACCAGCTAGCGGTCCAGCTCGCTACTTATAAGAAAATAGCACCGAGAGATTAGACGGCTAAGTGGAATCACCTATAGAAGTATGTGTTCCTGGTAGCTACAAACTGAGCGTCTTTAGGTTAAGAGTGAACGGGTCTCTATTGTTGAGTGTCAACCACAACATCACTTTCCATCAGGTGGTATTGTGATCGAACGCGAGTTTATCAATAATAATAATAAAAAAAACAAGTACCTAATGACTTGAATTCCATGCCGTAGTCTGTGTTCCTGGTAGCTAGAACCTGGGGTTTTTAAGTAAAGAGTGAATAGGTTACTTATAGGCAAGTGAGCTTCATCGTCGACCACATCATTGCGGTCCATCAGGTGAGATTGTGGTCAGACGCGAGCCTATCAATTATCGTCATATCAGCCGAAAGACGTCCACTGCTGGACACAGGCCTCCCTCAAATGGGGGGAGGAGATTTGCCAAGCGGGTTGGCGACCGCAGTATAGCTGTTGCAATGAACCTACAGAGAATGCTGCTGCCAATTCTCTGGTGAGTCCTTTAGTCGCCCTCGGGAAGTGATGGGATGGTGCTATTTTTTTACGTCCGACACCATACGGAACTCCGACACCATACGGAACAGCCTTAAATAATAATCATAAAACTAAGGTTAGGTTATGATCCCAGACCTATAAATAGTATAACAAAGTTGCTGTCTGCCTGTCTGTTCCTCCGCTTACTTCTTCTAAACGAAGCAACAAATTTTGAAACGGTTAACACTAAAAGAAAGAGAGATAGACGAGGAAAGTTCGAGTATATGTAACGGCTAATAGCCGAAGTGCGGCGGCTACAACTAGGTGCAACCCGGCTTCAACTAGTTGGAACAATAACCTAACCTCAAAACACTTTAAAGGTGCGTAAAAGGCGAAGTCGGGGCTCAAGTGAAGAAAAATAACCACGAAGAGAATAGCAGGGTCTTTTAGACCCCGCCATCTCCTTCTAACCTAACCTGTCCGAGTCGGGGTGCCCAATGGCCGGCTAGTTGTAGCCGGCTAAAACTAGGTGTATCCGCACTTCGGGTATTAGCCGTAACACATACTTATATTATAATAAGTAGCCGTATAAAGTCGAGGCGAGTCGATCCATTTAAGTAAGTTTTATGTTAATAACTCTTGTCAAATAATAAACAAACATTTAAAAACTATGATTTTATTTCTCTTCTCAATTACCCAAAATAATCCCCAAGTGTCAAACTAACGAATTCAATACTTATCTATATATTACGATAGCCCAACCAGTCATTTATTTTTTTAATATCTTTTTCCAATATAAATCGAAATATTTTAATACGATTTCACAACACAATCCGAAAGTTATAAAAATATCATAAAAAACTTTAACTGTGATTTCTTTCGTGTTGGAAGCAGGCCTCGAACATGAAGGCCCTGCTAGTAACGATATTCGCTATTTATATAAGCTATACTCTAGGTCAGGAAGACAAAGTTCCTGAGAAGCTCTATCCCAAGAAATACAGGTCTTACGCCAACGGTAAGATTCTAATAAACTACGCGAAATATGACAAATCGTCTCATCCACCACCGGCTAAGTATACTGCATTCCAAATTGTGGGGTCTGACCATAACTCAAAAATGATTAAAGCTGGGGTCCCCGATAGCCCTTACTTCCCCGTAGACCACGGTTATGACCAAAAGGCCAGAGTCAAGAAAATATTACCCGAATACCCTTGGTCAATTTTAAGAAATAAACGATCTGCTGTCTTAGATGTCTCTCGAACGACAAAGGATGAAATGAAGATAGAACCAAAAACAACGGAAAAAGTAAACATAACTACGCCGATTACGACAACGGCCGTGAAAGTTAATAAAAAAGAAGAAACGACTGTAGGAAAATCAAGTCCGCCTATAGAAGTATCTAGAAGATCTATGAACACGTCGCAAGCAAAGCCTGCTACTGCTATTAAATTACCTGAACGATCAGCCTCACAACCGGTCAAAAAGAATGCACCGGTAGGGAAAGCAGTTCAGTCCAAACCTGGAACAGCGGCGAAAAAACCCAGCGCACGGGTGAACCCAAGCCCTAAATCGAAAGCAAAACCTGCTGCTGTTAGAGCAAAGCCTGCAGCTGTTAAAGCAAAACAAAAGGGAATGCAAGCAAAACCAAAGGGCAGACAAGCAAAACCAAAAGGAAGGCAAGCAAAACCAAAGGGAAAGCAAGGAAAAACGAAAGGAAGACAGGCCAAACCAAAGGGACAACAAGCAAGAACGGGTAAAAAGCCCAAAGGAAATCAAGCAGCGAGGAACACGAATAGGAAACGCAATGTAAAAACGCAAAAAAGCAAGAATCAAAAGGCCAAGCCGAAAAATGTTCGCGCAGGGAAGAATCCAAAAGGTAAACCCGTTCAGCCAACCACTAAGAAACAACCTAAATAAGCAATAATTAATAAAGAGTTGGATGAAATTACTGTATTTATTTTGACTTATTCCCTTCCTTCGTTCGTAGAAACGCGTCGGCTGATTTCCGCCAGAGAGGCCCTCATTGAAGACTACCCTTACGTGGTCTCCATACAGAAGGACGAACAGCATTGGTGTTCCGGGGCACTGCTGAACCAACGCATGGTGATAACCACGGCCAATTGTCTTTGGAAGTGAGTAACTAAAATCATCTAAAAGACCAACTTCTGCTTGCATGACCTAGATTCTACAACTCATCAACCCTAGGTTAAACAGTAAAAAGCCTGGGGACGTAATAAATAAATAGGTAGGTATGTTAGGTAGTTGTGTGACGGAGCTAAACAAAACGAATAGCACTATCTCTTTTCCACAACGGAGTCATGGTGGCATTGATACGTCATTCGAGTAGGATGGCACCAGTATCATTATCTTATGTCAATTTACTGATATAGATACCACGAGGCTGGTCTATTTTAGTTACTTTCACAGTATCATGTCTGACGGTATCTTATTTATGGGGACGAGCTGCAGATATCGAGTCTATATTTATTCTGCAGAAAAGAGCCATCAGAACTTGTTTCTCGTCGCGCAACCCTTCCGACTGTTCTGTCGCAATTGTCGACGTGATACGTCAAGGAATGGAGTATTTTATCCCATTCTCTGACGTCCCACTTGGGTGTGAGGCTCTGCCCTGGTATAACGCGACTTGTGCGCAAGCCGACTTGCGCAAAGAGCAGGCGTACCGGACCTGGGCTTTGGCCCGCAGTGACAAGTGCGACAGTCAAGGTGTTCGCGCAATAAAAAGAGCGTACAATTCTGCTGCTTTTTTCCCCTTCCGCTCTGAACGGAATCTGAGAGGAATCAGGAATGATGATATCCGCAAGAGAACTAAGGTAGGTAACCTGAAGTGGCAGTGGGCAGAGCACATTGCTCGCAGAACAGATGGTCGATGAGGCCGAAAAGTTCTGGAGTGGCAACCGCGTACCGGAAGGCCTCCCACAAGATGGACCGATGACCTGGTGAGGGTCGCTGGTAGCCGATGGATGCGAGACGCACAGGACCGGTTGTTGTGGCGACACTCGGGGGAGGCCTACCTATGTCCAGCAGTGGACGTCTTTCGGCTGAGATAATGATGATGATGATGAGGGTCAGTGGTCACGTCATGGTAATCATATCCTTCAGGGGTTTCCTGTTAGTACCTAGTTACTGATCAGATAGGCAGTTGCTACATCTGAAATACTAGTATTCAGCAGCACCCGGTTAGGTTTGAAGCCGACCCCAAGATAGTTGGGAAAATGCAAGGCATATGGGTTGAGTGTTGTCTGGGCCGACGCCGCGTACACCAAATTCAGAAAAATAATTGACTTAAAATCGTTAATGGTAATCATCTTCTAGAGCAACCCACATCTCTCGGATGGAGGTGAGGGCGGGATCCCGTCACTCTAACCGCGGGGGTCAGGTAGCAGGCATCCAGGAGATCATGAAGCACCCCGGCTGGGGGCTGCGGAAGGCCCCCGACAATGACGTCGCGCTTCTGCTACTTGACAGAAATTTGAAGTAAGTCTAAGGACTGATGCATAAAGCACAGGACCGCTCAATGTGGCGACACTTGAGGAGGCGTGTGTCCAGCAGTGGATGTCTTGCCACTGAAATGATGAAAACAAAGCTGGTCCAGCGTAGTCTAGCTTAACCCTATGTAGGACGGCTCATATAAAATGGCTGACCACTTTGTAACCAACTTTTTAGACTTGCTTGACTTTATCGTATCTTGCGTACCGTTTCAGAAGTAAATCATAATGTAAGGGTGTCGTCCTGTAACTGAACTGAACCAGTACGAAAACAATAGGTAGCAGAACTAAAAAAAACATTACGTCATTTTTAAAAAAGTCTACCTGCATTTGCACAGAAATGTATGGGGCAGACAATTCATTGTTGGTCCCATAATGAAAGTTGTTCATAATGATGAGTACCTACAATGACCCCTTAAGAGGTATTGCGTTTATTCTGTTACCCGTTGTATACAGGTTTTCAAATGCAATCCATGGAGTAGATCTGCCAAACAGAGTAATGTTGCCGCCATTCGATGACGCTTGGATCACGAGTTGGGGAGCCGAGAGGGTATGTACAGCTACAGGAAAAATTCGGCGCGTGAATTGGAAATAATGCGGCCGTCTTGTTTTTAGGGTTCCGTAGCCAAATGGCAAAAAACGGAACCCTTATAGATTTGTCATGTCTGTCTGTCTGTCTGTCCGTCCGTCTGTATGTCACAGCCACTTTTTTCCGAAACTATAAGAACTATACTGTTGAAACTTGGTAAGTAGATGTATTCTGTGAACCGCATTAAGATTTTCACACAAAAATAGAAAAAAAACAACAAATTTTGGGGGTTCCCCATACTTAGAACTTTTTTTTTTTCAAGAAACCCATACGTGTGGCGTGTCTATAGATAGGTCTTCTAAAATGATATTGAGGTTTCTAATGTCATTTTTTTCTAAACTGAATAGTTTGCGCGAGAAACACTTCCAAAGTGGTAAAATGTGTAACTTCTAAAATAAGAGAATGATAAAACTAAAAAAAATATATGATGTACATAACCATGTAAACTTCCACCGAAAATTAGTTTGAACGAGATCTAGTTAGTGGTTTTTTTAATACGTCATAAATCGTAAACCGCAATTTACCTTTTACTTGCTGCTACGGAACCCTTCATGGGCGAGTCCGACTCGCACTTGGCCGCTTTTTTAAAGTATATGGTTCACGTGGCTACATTTTGGAACATACACAATATTTGATTTCATAATTTATGAATACGCCACACGGGTTGACATTGAAAGGTTGAGCAACGCTTTTCGAGATTTTTCCGTGCATGGGTGACCAGCTTCACACACAAATTCTTCCATGCCTAGGAAAGGACGTAAAGCTGTTGGACCTACGCCTGATATCTCCCCGGTCGTGGTGGACTGCCGTCGCTTCGAATTATGAGAGTGCATCTGTGTTTGCGCATCTCCGTTGCGATTGGCAACCTTGATAAGTAGAAATTCGGTCAGGTAGGTACAGAGAAACAGAAACTAGGGGGTAGTTAGTTTCTTAACTTACTATCCCTAGTTACTAACTGAAGGCACCTGTCGAATCTAATGTCACAAAAAAATGCAAAATTTAATCGGTACTTATTGTGATTTAAGTGAAAAAATAAGGGTATGATTTAAGCTATCGCCAATTTTATTCGTTTTGAATTTCTTTAATAATAGGGTTTGTCCTCAAAATAGTGGATCTGTCACCAAAATGTAGTTGCCAAATAATTGTAAAAAGCAATTCCATAATAAACCACATGTAATCCTCGGGATATATTATCAAGTATCAAATAAATAGGTTGGGATTTCTTATAAAACGGGAAGTAAACCATATTACTGGGTGGATTAAAAAAAACACCCCGAGTCGGGGTGCCCTAAGCTCCCTGTGCCCTATGTTCGAATATTAATATTTGGTGACAGATCTACCATTCTGAGCACCAAGCTATTATTTAAGTAATAAAACTATTATTATAAGAACGAAGTTTATATTCATGTAATGCACTACAATTTTATTGGTAATCCATCTCATATTTTACACATTATATTAACAATAATTTGGTAATTCATACCTGGGAACACTCTTTGTTTATCTGAGAACGAAAATATTTCGTGGCGATAGATCTATTTATTAGGTGATACAACTTGATGACAAATATAAATTTTGGTGACAAAAAATATAGTTCCCAAAAAATAATATGACCTCTTAACAACAAACTTTCAACAGCGCGATGGCGTCTATGACCCTAACGATTCGACGTCGCTACAAGTATACCACGCGCAGCTGTTAGACCGGGAGAAATGCAACAACGTCACTATGAGGTTCAGCGTCATCGTCTCGGAGAACTTCATCTGTCTCGCGCAGAGCGGCCGGCAAGCTCCTTGCACTGTTAGTATCCTAGTATCTACTGTTTTTTAAATTGCAGGAAACATCGGTGTTTCCTCCTGTTTACGTTCATACTGTTGACGTTACTGTAATAATGATATCGTGAAGGTATAAGGTTTGTTTTTTTAAATGATGGCTCGCACAGAGCCACTTGCGTGCTCCTTGCATTGTTAGTATCCTAGCACTATAATTTAAACAGGTGGAAAACATTGCTGGAATTATAATATAGGAGGTTTTAAGAAGAATTGCAAGAATTGTTAATAGGTGTGCATGGTACGATTCTGAACTATAAATATAATTTTAGATAGGTACAGTTTTTCAATAAATGTACCGAAGTGAAAATATTTACTTCGGTAGGTACCTACATTTATTGAGAAAATGTACCTACCTACATCACATGAAAATACACATCTAAGTATCAACAATTCTTGGGAAAAACATTTTAAGATATCAAAGCATTTTATTTAATAAACATACTCGAAGAAGGTTGTCAAAATAATACTCAAACCAAGCATGTTTGAAAAAAGTTTTTATTGCAATTATGGGGAGTCTTGGGTTTGTGAAATAGATGGATTCTGCAACCGTTCTCCGACAGTCGTTTCTCCTTTGGACTGTTCACCGACAGGACGTTTCGTTTTTGAGAGATTCGTCGATAGAACGTTTCACCTATGGATGTTTCGCCGACAGAATGGTTCGCATTTGTTAGTTTCGACGACAGGACTTTTCAACTATGGAATATTCGCCGTCAGATCGTTTTGTCTACGATTGTTTCGACATGGCTTTTTCACTATTAAACTACAAAGCCACCAAAAAGCTACTTGCTGGCTACAAAGACATGAAGAAAGAAAATGTTTTAATGGAAGACCGCCTTTACTTTTAATGAATGGTATTTATCAATTACCTATCCATATTCGTTTATTTTGTTATTGCAAACATTGGGGAAATAATAAGACAAAAGATTAATGAAACGTATTTATTTATATTATAAAGTGTGGATTACAATGTGATTAAAAAAAATATCTTCAATTTACAGTTTTACTATAAGTAGTTAAGTATACCTAGGTTTAAATAATATAAAATTATTTCATTAGGTGACAAATATGTGCCCATCCATTTAAATATGATTTTAAGTCCATCTGATTATTTTCAGATAAATGTGTCTCAATCCTTTTGCTGTAATAATCTGTACCTCCACGCTTTCGCTTAGACATAGGTTCTGCGGATTTTATTCTTTCAATAATGTTCACTGTATTCTTTTGCTCCTTTTTAAACTCTGAGATAGTTTTAAATATGTTCCACTTCTGTCGATTTAGTAGTGTATTCCATCTACTATGCCACGATTCAAGGGCGTTCTGTGATAAAGGAACATATGATAATATACTATCATGTACTGACCACAGAGTAGGTGGAAATTGCGGTGGAAGTCGTTTCATTGTCATTATAGAGCTAACTGATTTTGTAATTCTCATTGATCCGTTGATATAATACTTTTCGAACCACGTTATCACATCAATTGCTTCGTCTGGTATAATTTTGTCTTTTATTATAGCAAAGGCTTCAATAATTTCACTTGGCTCTAGAAATGCCAGTGCACCGATATGCCGCATCTTATGAGCGAAATCTGCATCATTATTGTATTTCGTAGCTAGACCAGCTTTCTGTATATGACGATATATACTCTGATTTAAGTGGAAAAAACACAGTTTATTTAAACAATTGGGAAATGTTTTTTTAATAGCTTTCATAGCGGAAAATTCAAAATCGGTGAGTATAATGTCCGGATCCAAATGGACATTCAATTTATTAAATCCCACGCATTTAACAATTTCTAAAAAAAATTGATAAGATTTTACTGACTTGTGAGAAAGCAAACCGTACACTAGGGGAACTAATTTATGCGTGGAGTGTGGTGCGCCAACCATTGCATGTATTGTATAGATCTGACGGAATGGACGCGGGCAACAAGCGAAGGTCCCGTCCATCATCCAAAACTTCGCTTCGTTCAGCAATTTCAAATTTTCCTTTGTGGAAAATACTAATACGCACTCATTATCATCAATATAGTGCCCGATCTGAAATTGTTCACCACAGTCATTGCTCATTAATTCTTCGGGAATCACGACACTGTGAATATCCTTTGGAATCGGTGGAAGATTTTTATTTCTTTCTCTTTGAATAATTTTCCTCATAGCATCTTTATTGGGCATATGGAGAGCACTGGTACTCGGTACCATTTGGATGCACCGCTGTACAATTTGTGCAGGTGAATCCATCGATTGATTAGCTTTATCTTTCAAATTAGCCTTTAACTTCATTTCAATACGTTTTTCAGGGTTGGGTAAGTGCATATGATCACGATTTTGGGACAACACAATGTGTTGATTGTTGGTTGTAAGCAAAGAAGTAATAGATACATTACACCGAGTACTATCTTTTTTCGTACATCTCCAGTAGTAGTTATTATCACGTCTCTTATTTAAATGATACGAATATCCTTCATAAAATAACACATCTTTGCCACGTTTCGACTTCACAATTTCACTTTCATTCATTTTAAAACCGTTAATTAAGAAAAAACACAATCGTCAATGAGGATGCAGAGCATACTATAACCAATGAAGAGAAAAATGAAACAGATAATCATGACTACCCACATTTTTGTCGCATAATTTTTATTATACTAAGCTAAGTATCAAGCGCCTATTACTATATTACTAGCAATGTTACAAAAAGCAACTTATTTCGAGAAACTTTTTGTGTACTATAGATGTAGTAAAATTGGCTTAAAAATGTGTACCCAGTTGTAATTAAATAATTTTATAATCTTTTGTTTTATTATTTCCCCAATGTATGCAATAACAAAATAAACGAATATGGATAGGTAATTGATAAATACCATTCATTAAAAGTAAAGGCAGTCTTCCATTAAAACATTTTCTTTCTTCATGTCTTTGTAGCAAGCTAGTAGCTTTTTGGTGGCTTTGTACCAGTGAAAAAGCCATGTCGAAACAATCGTAGACAAAACGATCTGACGGCGAATATTCCATAGTTGAAAAGTCCTGTCGTCGAAACTAACAAATGCGAACCATTCTGTCGGCGAAACATCCATAGGTGAAACGTTCTATCGACGAATCTCTCAAAAACGAAACGTCCTGTCGGTGAACAGTCCAAAGGAGAAACGACTGTCGGAGAACGGTTGCAGAATCAAATAGATGTAGGGCCTGATAACAGTAGATCAGCGTCATTACCACAAACAATTTATTATGGAAGGCGCCAGATAAACTTGCATTATAGCTCGCGTCCCTATCAATAATAATAAAAAAAGTTAACAATGACAATTATATAATTGCAGCGAGATACCGGGGCGCCAGCTGTGAGTGATGGTATACTGTGGGGCCTCGCATCATGGGGTATTAGGAAACTGTGAGTAATCTTATAATCTTTACTGAACTCAGTGATACTGAATCGGTTTACCAACAGTAGATTGGTTGTCCATTGGTCAACGTTATCTTTACTTTTTTTTTATTTGCACTGTACAACACCTTAGTTAATATTTATCTGTAATGTTTTGCATGTACTCATAAATAAATAAATAAATAACCCTTCCTTGAACAGTCCATGGGCCGATTGATCACTGGGTGAAAAGTTATTGGTCAAAACATTCTGTTGGTTAGCGAAACGAGTTATGTTGGCGAAACGTTCGTGGGTGAAAAGTCCTTTGGATGAAAAGTTATAGTTTAAAGATAATGTTGACCAATGGTTCATGGACCAATCGACTGTTGATAAACCGTTTCAGTATCCTCCTCAGTAGGTACCTACTTTAACTGTCATATAAATGTTACCTCACGCAAAAACGCAAAAGCTTCTGAACGTAAATGAAATGGATGCATTTTGGCATACATATAGTTTACTTATAAGTAAACCTGGATACCAAATACACGTTGTATAATTTTATACCACACATTTATAACTTTTTATACCAGTAGTTTGTTCCCTTTGGATGATTTCTACCTTTTACGCAGCCCGAGCCGCGGGCAGCAGCTACTTCATATCGAAAACTCTCCTATAGGTAAGCTTGGCTTAGCATAAATGAACACAATACCATAATTTAAGAAATCATTTTAATTTCTAGATGCGGTACAGAGCGGTTCCCTGCGGTGTTCTCGTACCTGGCGTCTCACTCCAACATGGACTTCATCATGAACGCGACGCGCTTCCTCATGTCCGACAAGCGCCAGTACCCATTCGCCGACAGATACCCTGAGGGCTAGATGCGCAGAAAATAATAAACTTTATTTCTACTAGGGTTAGGTTGTTATTGGTTGGTGTTATTCGCTTCCTCGTGTCCGACAAGCGCCAGTACAGTTCAGTTCTTTGTGCGATGAGTACGATTATTTGTTCTGTATCTGGGTGTGTAATTTATCTATCATATGTATGTATTTAGAAATATATAAGTATGTTTATCAGTTGTCTGGTTGCCATAGTACAGGCTCTGCCTAGTTTGGGATCAGACGGCGTTGTGTTGATTGTCCCAAGATATTATTATTATTATTATTATTATTAGTACCCCTTCGCCGACAGATACCCAGAGAGCTTGATGCGCAGGAAATAATAAAAATTATAACTATTACCGTAAAATTGACATTTTTTTTATTTATTTGTTTCTGTTCCTCCTCTTCCTCATGCACAAACAGACACATTGCACTCCATAACTAAAGTAATAGATGTTGGGGAAAAACAGCCAGGCTAAAGTGGGAGTGGGCTGGCCATGTCGCACGAATGCACCCGGAGAGGTGGGCGAGGATCGTCACTCACTGGACGCCTGAGGAAGGACGTCGTCGTCGAGGTCGACCGTGGCGAAGGTGGTGTGACGATCTCATCATGTTTGCGAGGCAAACTTATAGCTTCCTTTATGTGCGCTGGCCAAAGAAACGCTTCAGGTATTCATGTCTTATTCTTTGAGTTGAATTTTGATCAAATAAAACAAATCGTTCAGTATATGAGCATATTTAATATTTTCTTTTTCAAAATTGTAAAACTCACATTTTGAAATTGCAAAATTATAACTAAATTCTCATATCGTTAATAGTAACAATCGCCATTTTGTAGTTTTTTTTTCACCATTTTGTATTTCTCTCGAACTAATAGATAATAATAATTGTAAACCATTTATACATCTCTAATAATAATATATTTTAATGTCTAACAAATTCATTTTCTCAACGTATTACCACCATTTTCGTTTTTTATCGTTATCCCAACATCAACTTTCACGTATTCTAATCAACTTTTTATAATTCTAAACATACTTTTTACATTTTTTTCCCATAAATAATGACTACAGCTTTCCTTCGTCGCACCGAGTGTCCATTTTAGAAAAATATTGGAATGACTTTTTTAAAACAAAAAAACTAACCCTAAAATTAATCTTAACTTCAAAAATTATTATAATAAAGTATAATAAGTAAAATTAATATGCAATTCCACGTACCATACATAATTCAATTACGAAAAATCAATTCGTTTCTTTGGCAATTTTTGTATTCAAAAGTGAATTTACAATTTTATTTTAAACTGGCGTTAAGCTTTTAACACTATTGAGAAAAACTGGCAAAGTTGAGAAAATATTATACAGTATTTGCAGAATCCAAACAATTTCCACCATTGTAGAAAAACGCTAATCTCTGATTGGTCGGTCAGCGATGACGATAGCGAATTCTCGCTCGCCATTGGTCGAAAACCGTCGAGGAACGTTCTACAATGGTCGCAACATTTGAAGTTATGAAATCAGTAGCAACATAATAAGCGTTTAGGTGACTTTAATTATTCTATTGTAATTATTTTGTTTAATCTTATTAAGTAACGAAATTACATTACAGATTACAAAAATCGAATAAAACTGGCCAAAATGTAAAACTAAACTATAGTTAACAAAAGAAATAACATTACGAGGTATTACCCAAATCCACGTTTTGCTCAACGAAATTATTTTAGGCCAAAATAGAAACTTTAATCATTGAAAAATAGGTTTTTAATTTTGTAACAGTTTTTGTTTTCTAGTAGAAGTGGAATATTTTGTACACCGTAAGCAAGTAACTTATTTTAAACCTTACTTACAGTACTTGGCGTACATCTATGGTAACAAACAGATACAGTAAATCGTTCCATTGTACTGAGCAAAGCGAATATTGAATAAAATTAAACACTATTTAGAAATAAAAACTTAGCAAAAAGATTTTGGATGGAGCCGATCACGATATATAAAGAGGTATAGAATCTTTTCTTTAAATAATGAAATGTTTAAAATTATAAATATATTAATCATAGTAAAGCTAGAGCGCTATTTTACAAAACAACAAATAAATTCGTGCCTCTTATTCTAAAATGCCGCATCAACCTAAAATTATTGACTTCGAAACTTCGATAAAGGTTTACACACGATGAAGTAGTTCATGAACATTGAATCAAGTACTGTTAAGTCTCACATTTAAAAACTGTTTAAATACTCCTAACCAGAGAAGAAAACGTACCTAAGATACGTCAAATCAGATGATCTCGAATAGTCGACAGTAGTTGTTTATTCATGAATTTCACCTAATCCTGCAGCTACCAGGCACACAGCCCGAGGCAGGAGGTTACACAACACAGAATGTCGGATACGTTTCGAAGTCACCCAATCAAGAAAAGTTGTATTTCGTACTCCAAATATGTCAATAGCCGCCTTTATTCAAGCAATTTCGATGAGATAATCGATATACTATTCTATAAATCGCACCAGGCAAGAAATCGTTTTTTTTATTAACCTAACGCTAGAGACTCCCTGATTTTTTTCTCTTATAATCTAAATATACACAAAAATAATTTTGTACTCTCCCAACGAGTTTCAAATGGCAACATTTAGATTTTTTACAATAATTATGGCAGCTTTGTACGATCGCCGAAATAGACTTCTAAGTTTGCAACTCTGTCGACATTGACAAAAAAAGTTCTCAATTTTTAATAATTCATTTTGTAATTGTCGATGGAGTCGTCTAAGAGTGCGCACACGCTTACCGACTCACTGAGTGTGTAAGCTGGCGCACCGATAAACAGATAAAATAATTATGTAAACAACCAGGTTGACGACCACTGTCGGCAAGTGTGCGCACATTCTTAGATACACGTATTATCAGTGAATAGACTCGTAATTCTACTTAATAATTTGGACAAATATGGCATGTTGGCAGCACTAAAGATGAGTATAACAAGCACCTTATTATGCGATCAATAATGTTGCCAGCATACAAATGTTTTGTAACGTAAACTATCTTTGTAATAATTGTGTATTCTACTTATTTCGGATAATATATGTAAGCGATGTGTGAAATGTCTATTGAAAAAATTTAATTAATCTATGGTGAGATGAAATGCCCAATTACTGGCAATACCGAAAGCCAATATTGGCGATTCTATACCATTTATTGGCCATCTCAACGCATTTACTGTAACTATTGACAAAAACTCCGGATACCTATTTAAATGTGTAACATGTAGAAACAATTAAAAATCGTCGTTAGTAAAATTGGCATAATTCAGTCACAAATTTTAAATTTGAGATTTGCAATTCGCAAACCATTCCATCGTTTTAAAAATTCCGAATTTCATTATCTGTGCATTATTAATAATAATTTAATCGATACAATAATTTGACATCAATTCAATCCGAAACACTCAGAAAGCCACTCAATTTAGTCCGAAATTTCTGACGGTAGACTCACGAGCACAGATTAAAAATATCCAAATTTGAACCCAAATACGTCTGTTAAGGGTTTGGCCGTATCCTAGGGTTGGTTAAGGAGT
The DNA here is from genome assembly GCA_947386135.1 of Melanchra persicariae. NCBI lineage: Eukaryota > Metazoa > Arthropoda > Insecta > Lepidoptera > Noctuidae > Melanchra > Melanchra persicariae. The sequence continues at coordinate 13,518,170 of OX376645.1, read as the reverse complement.
AGTGCCTCGAGTTCATCGGCGGAGCGTAACAGGAAGGCTGCGGACTCACGGTAGCCTGTGATGAGCTGCCTTACGGCGCCAACCTCGGCTCCTGACAGTTTGTGGGACAGAAGCTGCGGCTTGGTCTGGTTGGAGGCCGTAGACGCTGCGAGAGATGGCGCCGTGGATGTCCCGTGTAGAGATGTTGGTGTTGAGCTCTTCAGTGATAGATCTGTTGGTGCTGGAATGAAATATATTGATAGATGATTAATAAAAAACAAAATATTACTCTCCCACCGACCACATAAGGGGTTTGCCTTGTGAAATTTTTTTTTTTCTTCTTTTTTTGGGGTGTATTTCTTGCACATCAGCAGTGCCGGTTTTCATAGCCCATTCTCCATTCAAACTTCCACCCCCCCCCCATTTTAGGGGATGGGGGGCGAAAGTTAGAAGTTTATCTGGGGGCACGGTAGTGTTTTTTTGTAAACTGAACTTTGTTTGCATAAGTACCAAATTTCGGCTTTCTGGGCACTTCAGGAAGTACCCTAACATTTTGATGATCATCAGTGTGTTAGTGAGTGTGTCACTGACGAAATCGGTGTATTTTAGATATCAATAAAATCTAAAGTATTAGAGCTATTCAATTGAGACTTTGTATGTTTAATTAGTCTATTATTGACATCATATCCTGAGAATATGAACTATCTGGTACATCGGAAACCAACTCTATGAGGGTTCAAAAAAACGACGAAACACTTCGAGAAAAGGAGGTAGTCCTTGCGCTTCGCTTGGCTTTGGCAGGGGCACTACCGTGCTTCCAGATCTGGTGAAGTAAGAACAGACTACGAAGACATTTAGTCTACAATATTCTTTTCTTAAACGCAGGGACCTGCCATTGGCGTTCAAAATAAATGTTTTATTTTTTTTATTTAACTCACGTATAATATAATTATGACTCCAGGTTATGTATCGCTGTAAGTTTACCTATTGGAGATCGAAAACTCTTTCATCTGAATGAGACACGAATATATCGGAAACTATTGAATTTGGATGAAATTAATTGTACCTATTTAAAATGATCTGTTTTTTATCGAGAGTTTATTTGAATAAAGATTTATCACAAACTTGCCGTGTTAGCAATAATCCGGTGACATAATAACCTGTACTTTAAGTCCGCCATTTAGTACCTAAGCTAAATAGATATTACTAACCTGAAAGGCTGGTGGGGAACGTGTGTGTATGAGCAGCCATAGCCGACAGCAGTGCGCTCTGATAGGCTGCCATAGCTGCGTTCACGCCTGCTCCTAGAAAAATTCCTTGGTACAGATACGGTTTTACGATTATAAGATAGGCCCCAGATAAAGAGTACATTGACCTTTCCCTAATATCCCTTCGTAGATAGCCAAACAATAAATTATGAACCGTTTTTCATTACTAGAGAACGTAAAAAATCACGATGGAAGTCGATTCAGGACAGCTTTATATCTTTATTTCTGTTTTTGATATCATAAATTCAATTATATATGTGGGTCAATGACCGTTATTGCACATTTATCTGGCGTCTACCATAGTAAGATTAACCTAACCTTTTCCCCAATAATATTGGGGTTGGCCTACAGTCCGACAGATCCGTACCAGTATTTTACGAGGAGCGACTGCCCACCTGACCTCCACAACAAGTAAATACGTTCCCTTTAGCAAGATTGATGTCAGGTTTTTTGGCAGAAGCCATAAAAACTGACACCAATCTCGCTCCCGAAACAGCAGTCAGTGTCTTCGACCAAAAATGACAGCCGGGTCACGACCTCGATACTATCAACGAAACATCTGCAGTTTGATATCATTATCCACCTTGGGCATTGACAGAAAAATATTATCACAAAAGACATAATTCGCGAGTTTATTTTCGGATGATGGTGAAAATGCTCAAGCGGAAAAAGACGAAACATTGACGAACAAAGTAGTTTTACTCACCGGTAGGGGGCAGTGCAGTCAGAGTGGACAGTAGGGCGCTACTGGTCAGCGCTGATGAAGCAGGGTTCGGGTTGGAACTGGAACGTAACAATGTTCAATGTCAGTGTTATGTTATCCTGGTAGCATGACATTGAAGTGAGTCGACATTGTGTTAAGCGACCTACTTTTTCATAATAATTATAATCTTTACTGACACAAGAAATGATTACAAATTCTGTAAAAACCTGATTCCTGCCTGTCTTAGTTGGTGAACCTGTATTTCAGGAACCAGTGCCCTTTCCGGTGAGGCAATACAATTATTTTTTATGCAGTAAGAAACAGACAATTAAAAAATAGCATACAGGGTTAGTACGAAAATCTTGTAATGAATGTTCACTTACTTTTGTCGCCCGAAAGTCTGCGGAGTTCCAAACGTATTTGGGAATGATGGTCTGAATAGTGGAGCCGGCGATGACGCTGGGCTAAAAGCAATGATCAAAAAAAAGTTGATACTATATTTTTACTCTTAAGAGCGTTTACGCGGTACGGCTTTTCATACAAATTTTCAAATCCTTATTTTTCGAAATGAATGAACTGATTTTAATTAAACTTGGTATGCATACGCTAGACATCCAGGTCTAAATAGTTATCAAAAAAAACAAGGATGCGGTCACCTGAGACATTGTAACTAATCATCCTCACTTGTAACGCATGTACTAGGACACCATAACTCACCTAGCAGTCTTACTGCCAGCATTTCCATTAGCGTTATCCAGCTTCAAGTTGTTGTTGTTCAGCAGCGAATTGTCCATTGTCGGGCTAGCTGACGGCCTGGTAGTGTCAGCAGCAGCCTTGCTGTGGCCAGCAGTGGCCAATGAAGTAGTCGACGTGGTCGTGGCTGGTGTAGATGCTGGGCTGCTGATGGCACCACTGTACAGGCTCAGGAATGAAGAAGCTACGGCTGAAGTGGCTGTGGTGTCAATGGCCTGTGGAAGATTTTTAATAGAAATGAATACTAGGAAACAAAAAAGAGGTAGGAATAAAAGAGAAATTCACAACATTTTATGCAATAAACTCACTCTAGTTAGAAAAGAAGGAAGGATATTTTTAGAAGAACCCATAAACCACACAGTAACTTACACAAACGTTTTAAAGAAGAAAAAAGCTCTGGAAAATCTGTAGAGCCAATGGAAAAAAACTTTTAAGAAATAAAATGCTTTTCAAATCAATCGGTACCCCGATCGATTTGAAGCTGATTTCGAAACTGATATCGTAAATGATCGTTTACTAGCTAGTAATCGTCTCCAAATACTTTAAAGTAGTTACCAGGTATAACAGGGATAATAGAACAAATCGCCCCGTTTTACGGTACAAAAAAGATACGACGTAGTTTGCCAATGGCGGTCTTGACTCAAAAGCCACATTTTATTTTCTGGTTACCTTAACAGCTAGGGTTCTCTAAAGACCCTGCCAGGGTTGCGGATTTTGCGGCAGTAGGAGGAGCACGGATGGGTTTTAGTCAGTAAGAGTCTGACGTCCCACTCCACCCAGAGCGGAAGGAGAGGTCATTTGATGATTTCTGATCCATAAAAAAGGGTCTCTAAAGATGGTTTCTCGGGATTAGGAGAGCAGATTTACCATGGTAGTATCCATTTTACTAGCTAAGGCTGCAAGACTACTACGTACTCTTTCGATATAAACTCACCATGGGAGTGGGCACGGTCGGCATTGGTTGGCTGACGGGATCAAGTCCCAGACGCATGCGCTTAGCGTTCAGGCTCTCGTTCTCACATGCCTGGGCCAGGATGTGTTCAGCCTGCACTGATGTCAAATGTGCTGGAGTGGGCCGCACCTGGACAAGAAGGTCTAAATCAGTTGTGCATACAATTGGAGTTGAGAGAGGACCTCTGATTCATCGAACTCTGATAAGAGGCGCCAGACAAAGTGCCATGCTATTAACGTGTGCGATTGTCGAAATGCTAAAATACGGGATTGATAAGTGACATTTCGATAGCGTTTGTCAATTCCATACATTTTTGTCGTTTTGACAATCGCCTTCGCCTAGCTACCGCTTACAGAATGCCACTTGTCTATGCGCCTCATGGGCCTCTAACATTGCACGGATACCTTTTGAAATGGAACAGAGGGGGGACATCAGTTAAAACTCATCCCGCAATTTCAAGTTATGTTTAATAGTTAAAAAGTCGCGTATTAGAAAATGGAATATCTGGATACTATAACGAAAGAGAGGCTCGTTTCCATAGGTAGGTAGTATAAGCAGTAATAATATTGTGATTAAGAAAAATATGGTAGGTAAAGAAGACCACTTAGTAGAAACAATAGACAATAGATTAGCCCATTTAAATGTCTTGCAATCAGTAAACTTACATTCACACTTGTTTAAAGTACCAAGATAACATGAACAAAAAGGAGATCGGACCCTCACCGCAGTGTCCCAGGCGTTGCCAGAGCCCGGTGTACTCCCTCCGTTGCCAGTCGTCGGAATCTCTCCTCGAACCTTCTTGTTACGTCTGCAGCTCTTCAGATAAGTTCGGATCCTCTTTCGAGCGCGCTCGGCGAACTCCGGAAACTGTCGGGTGCACGAGTCGATGATAGCCTGGATCTTCTCTTTAGGCTGCTTGGATATGGGAACTATCCTGTCCAAGTTCTCGTCTACGAAGAGGCGGACGAACATCTGAAAAGGAATGTAGTCGTTATTAACTTCTACCGTCCGGAGAAACCAATTAAATGAAAATAAAAACAAATTAAATTAAACTCGAAAAAACATAGAATTAAAGTTTAAATCAATTCGCGGTTTACTGGATGGAACCGATTGGTTCCACCCCGGACGATAGACGAGGAAGAAAAGAAGCTTACTTTTACAGTAGGTACTAGGCAAGCAGAAAATACTAGATACCTACTGTACTGCTTTTGAAGACAAGTGTCAAGCTGGTTTGGAATCGATTTAAAATGGGAGTAAGCGTTGGATTAGTGTTTCAGATATCGACAAGAGGCCAGGTAAGTGTAATTCTATTCAAGAGATATTTATTGTAATTAAATTCTCGTATTTTTAAGAAGCGTCTGCAACTGTCAAAAACTCCTCTCATTGCGACAAAATTTTCAAAATGGCGCCCGCAAATAAAAAAATGTAATAAAAATGTAAGAAATAAAAAAAATGGCTGTCAAAAAACCCGACCGCTAAAAACGAATAAAAAGTTCGAAACAAATCGCTTTTCAAGTAGTCTGATGTAGTTTGCGGCCTCAGATATGTGATTGAACTGCATCAGACTGCTTGAAAAGTGACTTGTCGGGTTTTTGACCGTCATTTTTTTTTTAAGTATTTTTAGGTACGTGAATTGGGCTTAGATCTAATAAGCTTCGAATTCGCTTCGAACTCTCAAAGTCGAGCAAACGAGTAGTGTTATTCTGTAGGTAAACATTTCACCGTGAAAACATAGGTAAAGTGAACATGCTGTCAATCCATACAATCAAGGTGGAATGACAGTTCACTTCATGCTCACTCAACCTGAGGTTTCACGGTGAGATAGACCGGTTGCAACAAAATCATGATTTCGCGTCATTACCATGATCGGCCTAGCTTTTCGGGGTCAGTTTCCAGTGTAACTAGATATAGAGCGAAGTATTTCGTAGGTACCGAGCGCGCGGCGCAATCCAATTATGAACCGATACCGATAGTTAGTCCCTTGCTAATTCGCTTTGGTTTTGAATTATAAAATACAGAAAGGAAAATGTTATTTTTAAAAAGCCAACTAACCAACCAGCCAACTAGTTGGTAGCACTGAGCATGTTTTTTCAGAAAACCCTCGACTTGCATTATTACCTCCGGGTAAGTTATGGTAGGTGAGCTATCTCTATAATAAATTCAAATAAACTCTGCCATCTTTATTGTTAACAACAGACAGTGCTTTAAATCCTGAAATTGTGTACCAGGCGATCATAAGTAAGTAGTAACACTCACGTTAAAAGCCTTCAGCCGCTCCGGATCATGGTGCTGCGGGTCCACTCTATCGTCAGAGTCGTCGTCCGAAGCCCCGCCGTCGTCATCATCCTTGGTGCGGTCTGATGATGATGTCTCATCGTGTGTTGATGCTGGTTCCACGCCTGGTGTCACTGACCCCACGTGGATAGGACTCTGTGAGGTACAATTAGGGTTAGTTTTTGATTGTAGAAGATTGTGGTCCTGAATGAGGTACGTAATCTCGATTTTAAAGGAGATTGTTGGTATTCGATTATTGTTGAAAAGATTATCAAGATTATTATTTTTAGATGGTATTAAGTAGATACTCATTAAATATTTTGTACCTTAGATTTGGTTCCTTAGACCTCAAAATTGCTGATGTTAAAAGTAAAGGTTACTTATGTAAATAGTTATAGGTAGGTAGATGAAACGCTGCTCAACCTTAAAACTCACCGAGTGGCCAGTGGCCAATGGCGTTGGTGGTTTCGGAGGCTTGCTGCCAAGACCCAAAGCGCTATGATATGAGGCCCATAGATCCGCCATACTGTCGCCACCGCTCTCCGTAATGTCGCCGTTGCGGCCTGAAAGTAGGTACCAGGAGATTAGATTGTAACAGGAGGTTGGAAACTAGGAACGAGAAATTGAAAATTTTACATTCGTTCCATTTGTTTTGATGGAAGAACGGGTTCTGTCCCTGTCGGAAGTTTGATTTTAAAGAAATAAAGAGATGGTGTAGTGCATGGTTTTTTTTTACCAGCAGCTAACTGGGACTGCAGTTTCTTGCCCTTTCCCTAAATATCTACGATTACAATCCCCTAAACACAAATAATAAAGTAACAAGTATGGTTTTTCGGGTTCCGTTGTCAACAAGGTGTACGAAAACCATTTTTCAATCCAAGGATCCGTTTGCGAAACATTAAGCTAATTTTTGTAAGTCAAATTTCCCACCCCGCTGCCAGTAAATGGTTGTTTTTGGAGACGTGAATAAATTCATGGAAGTAGCATATTTATCGAATTTAAAAGGAAAACTATCAGAGCTACCTAAGTAGGCTTTACGAGTACAAGTTAACGAGTAATAGTCGACCAACTTTTAAATGTAACTGATTATGTCAAAATTTCTTAGTAACCCCATAGAAATGACTTAAAACTAAGTGTACCTATTTGGAACTTTGTTATGTCATGTCACAGTAAAATTTGCTATTTTTTGTCATGGCTCACGGAACGGGTAACTAACGGAACCCTACACTGTGCGTAGCCGTTTTTTTCTTAGGTAACCTCGATGTGAATCCATTTCATTTAAAAAAAGGATACTAGGTTATGTAGGTAGTACAGCAATTGCTATCCTAAAACGAAACAAAAACTATTGTTATTTCATGAATGATTCTTTTCTGAGGAAACTCTACTTCAAAGTACCGAAATAGGTTTCAAGTCATTTCCGAGAAATAAGCTCGTAGACAGACTGCCCACGCTAAAACTATCTTTAATAATTTCAGCTGAAATGTACCCCTGTATTGTGTGGACCCCTAGTAACTTGTGCATCTAATTTAAAGGTCCATAAAACGCGGATAAACTATTGTTATTTCATGAATGATTCTTTTCTGAGGAAACTCTACTTCAAAGTACCGAAAATAGGTTTCAAGTCATTTCCGAGAAATAAGCTCGTAGACAGACTGCCCACGCTAAAACTATCTTTAATAATTTCAGCTGAAATGTACCCCTGTATTGTGTGGACCCCTAGTAACTTGTGCATCTAATTTAAAGGTCATAAAACGCGGATTCGCAGTAGGTAAGTGCTATATGTACCGGTAAACTAGAAAATAGTGATGTGACTTAACAGTTTTACTCGGTATACACACTACTCGGTACATATATTACCTACATTGTTGCCTGTATTTTTATTCACCATCCAAAAAAAATGGAGGCTTTTTATAGAAAATCGAACAATGGCTTTTTAGGCATTCCATTGAGATATCGCTTTCTGTTACGTGTAAAAGTTTAGTAGTAGGATTAAAGTAACATTTTGTTTATTTAATTGACAATCTTCAGCCCTGGTAAACGGCTCAAATACATAGGCTCTCTCCCATTGCAACTCGAGTACAGTTCAAATTACCTTAGGAGACATAGTGGTCGCATGACCGGACGCTAGAAGTGTTTTGTCCTAAATTATAAACGACACATGGCAGGACACCTCGGTTCAATCCGTGGAGGATTAAGGGCGGAACAGATATGTACGTATTCTTATGTTTTACTTAAAATAACAGGGTGTGTTTTAGTTCAACTGCCGTATGGGGATTTTTAAACAGAATCTATCTATAAAAAACCGACCAAGTGCGAGTCGGACTCGCGCACAAAGGGTTCCGTATCTATAAAGAAAAACGGCAAAAAAAATCACGTTTGCTGATGGGAGCCCCACTTAAATATATATTTTATTCTGTTTTAAGCTTCGATCAACAATAACAGTGAAACTTTCAACGAAAATTTCAACTATCTAGCAATCGCGGTTCATGAGATGCAGCCTGGTGACAGACATACAGACGGACGGACGGACGGACGAACGGACGGACGGACGGACGGACGGACGGACGAACGGACAGACAGACAGACAGACAGACGGACAGCGGAGTCTTAGTAATAGGGTCCCGTTTTTATTTTTACCCTTTGGGTACGGAACCCTAAAAATCACTGCCACACAAAGGACGGAGCATCACTTGAGAAAACGACTCAACTGATTTCCTTTTTCGTTTAGTTTCACATACTTGTCAGGAAAATGTAAGAATGAAAGATTTATTGGAAAAGCTGCGTCGGATCGCTAGTATGTTAATAAGTTTGGAGGACTGTGAGAATTAGTTATGAATATTTCTATGGAGAAGATCAAGCGCGAAGTTCTTATATGAATTACCTATGTTCGAACTTCGACCACTGGGTGTCACAAGTTTGTATTCTGAAACTATCCGCCAAATAACTAAAATTTAACTTATCTGAATTTAGTAAACAAGTCATACGGTGCCACATTCAGTTTTAAAATGGCTACGATAACGATACGATTCGTGTTTTATTTATTCAAATAAAAAAAGGTAAATAAACTCCCAGCATAATCCTGTGCAACACGGATCGGCTACCAGGCACTCAGAACACAGTAGCAGCTACTTAATTAATATTCCGTACAAGTATTTTTTGTACATCCCACAACAAAACCTTTGTAGAAATGATACTTTAATCCTTGTGTTGAATCATTTTGTTAGGAAAAATGTCTCTCATATTGTATGAGAATATTAAGATTCATAAGTAGCAAATGCCGTATTAGTGTATTGAATGGAAAATTAAGGTTGTTGTAGGTTAACGTGTCAAGTTAGTTGGTAGCCGAAAAATTATGGAACAAAATTTACAAGTATTATTGAGAGGAATGGCTAAGAGAAACTCGTAGCATAAGGTCGACGCTAGATAAATTTGCAATAACGGTCATTGTCCCGTTCCTTAATATTTCTTTGTAGGATAATAAATTATGAATCGTTTATCATTACTAGAAAATGTAAAGGATCACGATTTTGCTGTCGGAGTTGACATACTATTACATAATTTGACAGGCCTGTTGGTCTAGTGGTTAGTGACCCTGACTGCAAAGCCGGAGGTCGTGGGTTCGATTCCCACCCAGGACAAACTTTGTGTGATGAGCATAATTGTTTGTTCTGTGTCTGGGTGTAATTTATCTATAATATGTATGTATTTATAAATTATATAAGTATGTATATCAGTTGTCTGGTTACCATAACACAAGCTCTGCTTAGCTTGGGATTAGATGGCCGTGTGTGAGTTAAAAAAAAATAAAAAAAATAATAATAATAATAATATACTATACGTACAACGTAACAGAATACGTAAACGCTATACCTGAAAAGGGGTCATTGTTCTCATTATTCTGAACAACTTTTACTATGGGATCAAAAAAATGAGCGCTTCAGTACATTTTGTCGAGTTACCCGAACACAAAAGAGGGATCAATTATTTTTTCGCGATTTTGGGGTTGGTCCCATCCCATATGATCCCATAGTAAAAATTGTTCATAATGAAAAGTACAATGACCCCTTTTCAGGTATTGCGATTACTCTGTTACACGTTGACTTACATTGTATACGTGTTATATTAATATACCACGACTTTCACACCACATCGGCACTCTAAATTAGAATAAGTTACACCCGGGGTCTAGACATAAATTATCCACGTGTCACAAATTACATGCAAATGATGAGAATGACTGTTAAAAATAAAGTTAACCAATCCACGAAGAACGAAATGAAGTCAACGACGAATGAAGTCCACCTAACGCGTGTTTACCAAATGATTTGTCAAAAAAATAGGATAACACACACAAATATTGCAGACACTGTGACTATAAACTCAAACGGACATACCGTTTTTTAAGGTTCTGTTGTCAACAAGGAACCCTTATAGTTTCGCCATGTCCGTCTGTCTGTCCGTCCGCGGTTTAGCTCAGAGAAACTTAACGCTACAAAGCTGAAATTTGTTTGACAAAGTCGTAAAATAAAATCCTAAAAAATATTTTTTTAGGTCGTTTAATAATAAAAAATTGAGGGTCTGTTGAAACCATTTTTCCATCCAAGGATCCGTTTTCGAAATATTTGTTAGAGTCAAGTGCCCCCCTCTGCCAGCTAAACGGTGGTTTTGGGAGACGTGAAAAAAGTCATGGCAGTAGCATATAACGAATTTAAACGATCACAGCCTATTAGGCCTTACAAGTTAACGAGTAATAGTCGGCCAACCTAGTACTTGAAGAAGGAAAATTACGTACAAATTCAAAAATCACCATTCTAATTCGACATTGTGCGTGTAACTACGGAACCATATACTGCGCGTGGCCGACACGCACTTGGCCGGTTTTTACTTTTGAGGTATGAAACCTTATAAAGAACTTGTTTTATTTGTATGTTATGTACACGTGTTATTAGTATGTAGATACATACATATGTTGGTCGTACACATTCATAATCCAATGAGTGAAGAGTCTGCCCATCTCTACAACAGTGAACCGTGTGTTTTATGAACATTTTCAGTAACGACCGACCGTATAGGGTTGTCAACAACTCGATCCTGCCAGTCAATTGCGTCAACATCTCACGGTGTAAACTTAGGTGGAATGAAAATGAAGTGAACTGTCAGTCATTTCACATTTTTAACCGACTTCCAAAAAAGGAGGAGGTTCTCAATTCGACTGATTTTTTTTCTTTTTTTTTTGTATGTTTGTTCAGCGATATTTTCGCCAAACGTCAATCGATTTAGATGATTCTTTTTTGGTTTGGAAGAGTATCTTCCCGGACTGGTCCCATTTCAATTTGGTGAAGAGCTGATTAAGAGCTTCGGAGATAGGTAACGGAACTCTTCAATAAATGATAGCAAACCTGCCGGGATTGCTAAAATCGCATGTCTGTTTATGGTTTACTCCAGTAACTAACAGAACATCACGCCGGTACGCTGTGAAGGGGTACGCAGATGTATACAAGTCAATCATGGGTTTAGGTTTATCTGTTCGGGCATTACTTTATTTTTTATGAACCGGTCTTGATGATTCTTTATGCGTTGGGTTTAGTTAAAGCTAAGCACTAAAAAGTAAAAAACTTCTATACAACAAAATACAACCGACTTCGAAACAAAAAACACTACAAAGTATAAAATAACCATAATTTCGGATAACAAACGAAGAAACAACCAAAAACACCGTCTTTTATAGTTATTTTATACTTTGTGTTTTTTGTTTCAAAGTCGGTTCTATTTTTTTGTAAAAAAGTTTTTTTTTGTATTGATGACAGCAGTGCGATTCTGTAAACATGTCGAAGTGAACACATTGGCGGGGTGCACGACGGGTGAGTTGTCAAACCATACAAATAAGATGGAATGACAGCTCTATTGTCGTTCACTCCGCCTCGGTGAACACCATGAGATGTCGACAGAATCGACCGGCAGTTTACTTCATCTTCACTTCACCAAGCTTTCACGAAGAGAAGCTTTCAGAATCGCACTGCTGATGCATTGTACTGTTTAAATTCTTACTTTTTTCTAGGTTCATATTGCTACCCTTACCTACATCTGACCACGATCTGACCTGACGCTTACTCGTATTTTTTTTTTTTACTTATTTGCATTACTTGTGTTCCTACTTGATGGTATCAAAATAATGTAGTTTCTGGCACGTTCTTCCTCATAAAGATCTACGTTTTAGAACGTGCAACTATCATCATTTTTTTGACTGACCGACCTTGATAACTCAAAAGGGCCTGTAAATGGTTTTTTTGAAATAAATGTTTTTTTTTTAATTTTCATTTTGAATCTGGTCCTCTGGTCCACACCTAGAAACTATGCGCCTGACAACCCTAGCAGCTCATTTCGCAGCTCATTAAAACTATGTGAGTACACATAACTGTTTAGGATTTATCGTGTCCCAAACTACACCCCTGACTGCTCTCTTTTCAGACTGGTACTACATTTTAATTTTCTTGTCTAGACCAAAAATGCTATTAAAATTTGTTCTGCCAGAACGTGTTAACAAATCATCAGCGATAGCTTCGGCAATTTATACCACTGCCGAAATCAGTACTGACGAAACTTTTCATTCGAACCAGGCAAGCGTCATTGTTTACAACACCAACAACAACATACAACTGAGCAGTCGGACCCAAACTAGAATGGTGGAACAAGCTTGACGCTTATTGAAAAGAATGGTCCAGACTTGCCCAGTAGAAATAGAGACCCATGCCCTGTAGTGGGAAATAAGAGACTTAAAAGAAATAATAATTCTAACTACGACTATGACAGCTAAAACATGTATTCAGAGCACACTACGAAGGCACGAATCCCGAGGCGACGAATTAAAACTATTCAAATTATCATTGAACGACAAAATAAAAGTAAAGTCGCCAAAAACGAAAAAGAAGAAATGGCGCAAAAAACTCCTCAACATCTGTTTGTTAAGTCAGAAGAACTTTAAATGTAAATAAAACTGAGTTGATAGAAAAAACTACCAGGTACGAAGGTACCTATATCTATCGACCAGTCTTGGAAAACTGTTGAGCTTAGCATCTTGTTAGCAAAGGGGAGGTTGCTACTGGCCATCATTCGTTTTCCCTTTGTCGTCTTTTTAGGTTTAGGGTGAGTACAGAGCGTATAAAAAAAAGAATAAGCTAAGTTAAGAATTGCTTGACCATAGTCTGGAGGGGAAGACAGCCGGTGACAATTGTTTTGGATCTCTGGATTTAAGAGCGTTTACTCGGTACGGCTTTTCATAAAAACTTTCAAGTCCTTATTTTTCGAAAAGAATGAACCGATTTTAATGAAACTTGGTATGCGTACGCTAGATATCCAGGTCTAAATAGTTATCAGAGAAAATTTTCGAAAAAGAGTTTAGAGGGAGAGACATCTAAACTCCTGGAGATGATATAGAAAAATAAAGGGCAAGAGAATGACTTACAATGTTTGTATTTAATGACATTTGTATGACTATTAATAGCTCCATGGGGTGGCCCATTGCCCATAATAGTGGCAGTTATTCCCTTAATTTTATCATTTGCACTAATAAATGGTCATTGAATTCAAGGTGGTTCTTCTTTAAGAGAGCCATTAAAAACAATGTTTATTTTATGTCTTTATTTAACACGTGCTTATTTTGGAGGTCTGGTAGGCAGCCGCTCCACGTAAAATACTGGTATTCAGCTGAATCCGGTTTGACTGGGAGCCGACCATAATATAGTTGGGAAAAGGCTAGACAGATAATGATGACACGTGCTTATTTTATTTTTTGTTTTAGTAAATTGTTAGATCTATTAACCCTTGGGGATAGGTATACTTTACGTATGCATATAGATCTTTCAATGCAATATTCATTACATATTATTATATGTACGTCAAACACGTCAAATAGATATTCAAGTCTATTGTTGATGTTTATTACCTACCTATATATTTTTCATTAAAATGAAAGAGAAAAACCATACACTTTCAGGGCCATGGATTACCAGGCGAATAGAAGTTCAAACCATTTCTAATTTCTAGACAGCGTGTAGGCATCTCCTATACAATATCACCTAGTTCACCAAGTATGAAACTAAACTTTATAATGTACGTGCGATGCGGTGGTCGAACCACTTCTATGATATAAATTATGTATAAAAAGGAGTTGCCTACACGCCCTAGACACGCTTGATTATATGTCATCGTGATGAATGCACGGCATTCGACAGGTCACACCTAACGTGACAGCGTGACAGCTGCTCACACCTACCTCATTCTCAAGGGAAATAGCGATATTCCTCTAGGAAAAATTACTTACCCAGGACACGTTGCTATTCATCGAAGAACGAAACTATTCGAACAATTGCCATCTTTGATTCGAATAAAACTTTACAAACTGGTAGTTTCATTCATTCTATCCACACCACAAAAACAACTCGTTTAATTCCCACATACGAGTACATACAACGATCATTTCGCTATATTATTTAGTATTCGCACAGTTAGTTACGAAGGCGGCAGAAATTAATGAGGGCCTACAGAACGCAAGGGACCGGTGCATCTGCCTCTAAATGTCAACCCGAACAAGCCCCCTTGCCTATAAATAATTTGAGAAGGTGCTTGCATCGCCTGCGCCCCTAGTACTCTCGATATGGCTTCGTGTAATAAAAATAGCCGATGCGTTCCAGTCGACGTGAAAATTATGCAGTCAATAAACTATTCGGATGACAAGAAAAGTGGCTTTGAAGAGTTGCAGCAAGTAGAGGTTTTAATGTCAAATATTTATGAGTGGCACTTTATACTTACTGGACATATTGCATAGTGGGGAATGACACAGGCCGACGGTACTTCTGGACTGGGCCTTACCGTCCGAGCCATAAAAATGCTTGTAGAAAAAGCACAAAAAGTCAGACTGCAATATTGCAGAGGCTAAGCGTAGTCAGAAACGCAACTTCGTAAAACGTCAAGAGTGGTGGTTACAATCTGCCTTACGACCATAATGAAGCGGTGATTGAGAGCCCTATATTTAGCCTAGTACGTTTACATACTGACATTAATGACGTTATCAATAATAATCTACATAGCCCCAAGATATCTCTCGTCCGAGATACACTTAATACAACTAATATAGATGGCAGCACGCAATTGATCTGTCACTATCACAATTAATCACCCGTAGTATGTAAATCCAGGAACATATTACTAAATGCTGATACTGAAACGCATCTGGTTTGTAGTTACACTAGAAGCTAAAGCTAAGCTTAATTATTATATCTTAATCCTGAGTAATTTAGTGTTCTGTGGATATTATTAATGATAGGTGTGATAAAAAGGACCAAAATCCATGAAAGTATGAATGTCACCTCATGAAGCTCCAAGTAATACAAAATAATAATATGTATCTGCGACAAAGCAATGCATACGGTGTATGCGCATCATCGAAACACGAAAACAAACACTTATAGAGAATCAGATGAAATCTGTTTACCCCCAACTGCGAAAGGACTTATGTGCTTGTAATTTATCTGGCACCAATCTGCCTAGAGTGCCAATTCTACTAATTTTCAAGCAACATTCGCATCTCAATCGCAAACTGTCAAAAATGTATGGAAATTAAGGTGTTTTTGACAGTTTGCGATTGACATGCGAATGCGAACGTTGTTTGAAAATTAGTAGAATTGGCCCTCTGCTTCCAGTCTAAACCGATGCAGCTGAATACCAGTATTTTACACGCAGCGACTGCCTATCTCTACAAACCAGTAATACTGAACCCTTTAACAAAACGGGTGTCAGACTGCCGAAGATCTACGAATGGCAGCCAGGACCAACGGCTTTTCGCAGCGCTTTCTGAGGCTCGCAAGAGTCTGCAAGCGATGCTTAACCTCCTCTCACTTTACGTCGTTCTTTCTTGACGTGTGAGCGTTATTTACAACCTAGTTACAAAAAAAAAAAAAAAAATATCATTTACTTAGCCTGTTCTTAAAAATAGAAGTAGGTAAACAGATTCTCAGATATTTAGTCACCAAGATAATTCCGTGCGTCGGAAGGCACGTATAAGCCGGTGGTCTCGCCCGCTATATGGCGGTCGTCAAACCATGTCAGAGGCCTTTGAGGCGGTTTTGAAACTCTGACACTAGGGTGTGTGGGGTCGTTAGACCTTACTAACACGAAGAAGAAGAAGAAGATATTTTCAGTCACGTCATCCAGATATTTTCCTAGGTCCACTTGGAATTGAAAAAAAACACTTCTAGAGCATCGGATGAAATCAGATCTGTTTACTCCCGATCACGAAACGCGCTTGTAATTTTTCTGGTGCCAAAACATCTAAAAAAATTATGTACCTAGCGCATATTATATATGTCGCAGCCAACTAGCTAAATCAGCCGTTTCATTAAAAGCCTAGCCTTTTCATAGAACTGCGCCGTTTAATCAGCGACATAAGAGACATGGGCAAGTCATTAAACGATATTGAACAAAAGATTTCACTTAGGTAGCTGAAAAATCGGCGTATTTTAATTAAATGGCTAGGCAACCCATTTAACGGCTGATTAAGCTAATTGGTTGCGACATATACATAGGCTTATAATTCATAATGACATTGGGGGAAGTCCTGATTCAATCTAGGCGAAGCCGCGGACGGCAGCTAGTATTAAAGTTTCTACTATGATATACAAGGAGACCATTATTATGAGAAGCCTGTGGAACTCACTGCAGGGCAAGTTCCAACTTTCTTCCACTCTTCTCTATTTAAAACTGATAAGGACCAATTTTTATTGATGAAGTCCAGCTTATCCCGATATTTCCGTCTTTGCGGTTTAGGCCTGACGCGGTGTGGCTTGCCATTCAAAGAATACCAGGACCAAGTGTCCAAAATAATCTTGCTAAAGGACTCCCGCAGATAGGCGGAACGTGATAACTCGAAAATGATAAGACATTGAGTTATGTTTTCATATTGTCCACAGATTGACATTATGTTTTCATACATTTTTTTCTAGAAACAATTTACCCGACCGTTAAGCGTTTTATTCCTCACGGTATGTCACAAAAACTGACACCGGACACGTGGTTATTCTTTGAAATAAATGAATCGATTGGAATTAAACTCGATACACCTACGCAAGATAAGGTCTAAAACGATATTTCTGTTTTTTTTTTTGAAAAAAGAGTTAAGAGAAGAAGAGAGAGTGATATTTCACTTACTATAGAAAACTTACAATTTCTCTCCGGGAAATAGTTCTTAACTAATTTGTTTTAAATGAGAAGTTTCAATCTGTATGATGAAAACCTTGAAGTACATACACAGCTGGTTTGATAGAAAATCAATACAGGAAATCCTAAAGACAATATTTCAGTATTGATAAATCAAAATGATTGAGCTTCCAAGTAAAAGTAATAAATACATACTAAACAATATCATATTGAAGTTATTAATCGACTTAGATGATTTCTTTTATCATAGGTAATTAGTTCATTTCCTGCAAATATTTTCTTTTTCTTTTTTAAATGCAAAACAGGATTCCTGGTGCAATTTATAGACATCCCTTTGAGATTTAATTAAAGTCTCATTTGTGCCTAGAGCTCATTTGTTATATCATGCGTTGGGGGTATAGCACTGTTTATATACTATACGTTTACTACATATTGCTAGAAGGGGGTCTTCAGAGGGTTTAAATAGGACACCCATATTATGCCAGTATGTTAAAAGGGTTTGGGAATGAAAATTGATTTTACGGGTGTATTTTCTTCAAAGGCAATAATAAATAATTTGTGATTAAGATCCCTTTAAGAGGCCATAATTGTAAGTAAACATGACCAGGGTGTCATGAATTCGTCATGGCCTATTTAAGTAGTCAAATGGTCTAGAAAACAATCGAATGACGCCAGTAGAGTATAAAAATTTGAAGATTGTTTTTGGCTAAAAGCTGAAGATCGTCAATTGGCCTTTGGTACAACTATTTTTAAGTAGTGTCTTTCTTTTAAAATACCCTGAAAATAATCAAAACAAATGCTTTACCTTGTGCCTGGCTGTGGTAATTCCATGCTAGCAACATCATTTTCAACTTCTCTGCATCTTTCGCGAGGGCCTGACCTGCACCAGATCACATAGCCGATTGAATTCTCAAAATTTTGATCAATTTTCACACATTTTGGTTCAGAAAAAGCCAATTTGGGAGCATTTTATGCAGAGTTCAATAATTTGGTGATTTTTGCATAAAATGCAGGGAGTTCTAAAAATGATGTGATGCAAGTGGCTGGTGCAATATTCTATGATGGTTTGATTTGTGGGTTTTCATTGACACTTACCAGAAAAGTTATCATCATCGTTCATGTCCACCGGTTCAGGTGTTAAGTTATCCTGAAACAAAAAAAAAAGGTTCTTGTTGGTTTTTTCATAAAAAGGCTTTCGACATTACGAGTGTCGCGGTACATAGTGCGATTAGTCACAGCACATTTTTTTAAAAGAAGACATTATTAATAGGAATAATATATGTAAGGATATACTACTATTGGAATACTGTAATATAATAAAAACGTTTAATGAAATAGCCTTGTTTTATTTCACTGAAATTATTCAAGCGATTTCTTTGTCTCTTTGTGAAATTTTAAATCACGGTTATCTGTTGATAGGTAGGAAAATATTTTCATGTCCGACTCACAAACGGGGATGGTTTCCCCCCCCCCATTTTCCGCGAACCGGGGAGCAGGCTCACGCATGCCCGCTACCAGGACATCATACGCGTTCGTAAGTTTAAATAATTAATAAATTAGCGAAACGGCCGGCGGCTGTGCAGTGCTGGGCGGGTCAACGCTCGGAACCGCGGACGCAAATCGATAGTGCTTCAAATGGACAAGCCACTAAATAATATGTAGCTGGATGTACCACTAGGTATGTGTGCTGTGCGTCCATAGTACATTGGGCAATGCGGGCAGATTTTTGAGGCAGTTATTGTCCCGGTTCGAAGTTGGCGACCGACGAGACAAATACAAACTTTTGGGAGCCAGGATTGTTTTAATTGAACCATAAACAGGACAGCTAACTTCAGTTTACATGATTGTGCTACCAACATACACATCTGTACAGGATTACGAATCTGTTATTTAACGGAGTAGGTACAAAAAATATTTTCAATTGCAATTTCTGTTTTCTGTTGTTGCAAATACTTCCAATTATTGAAGCGTTTCACACAAATGCAATTTTCAAACTAAAATAAACTCACAGTTTGTCTCTTATAATATGAACATGTTATTCAACATTACCATTCATGCCCAGGTGCTAGACTTATTTATAGGTTTCCTCCTTTATTTAATTTCATAGAAAAAAAAGCTTGACAAAGAATTTATTAACATGGTTTTCCTATTAACACTATCGAGAATCATTATTAAGTTTATTAGAGGAATCGTAACCTACGATCTAAATGGCAAGAAGCCTGGTACCTGGCTAAAATGAATTAATCCAATGTATTTTTCCCCTCCATGGAAACACTAATTAGGTAAAGAATATAAAAATGTCACAAAGAAATTAAAATACCAGGGCGACAAACATTTTGTAGAAGTCGATCAAATAAAATAGAACAATTGCAATTGTTCGAATTCAATGATGACAAAATTCCCGAGTACCGAAACCTTTGCGAATGGTCCTGCCTTTCTAACGCACACATAGGAGCGTCTAGCTGGCCGCTAAAATGTTGCTGAATGTTTAGAACGGGTTAAATTTTAAGTTTAGCCGAAACTTAATTTTCAATATTATGATGCTAACTATTCTTTAGATATGGACAATGACGTTGTTACATTTGGTATAACTAAACATGTAAAATTCTCCAATGATGCAGCATTCATGGTTTTATTGCATCGCATGAATAAAGGTAAGTTCTAAATTAATATTTTCATCACAATCATTTTGTTATCTAATGTTGAACTACAACACTACCTATAAAACACTTAGATTCAATAGAACACAACATAAAACAAATAACTCCAACGAATCATGACCACTTTGCGAACTCGAATAAAAAAAACTTCACAAAAAATCCCTTTGAATGGCGCAGCAGCATTTTTCCGCTTTGTAACAGCTGACGTCGGCGTAAACTTACGAAAACACACGAAGATTTTCATTCAACAAGTGGTAGCTATCCCATGCAAAGCGTCATCAATTCACAGCCACACTTACACTAAGTTTCCGCGCGGAAAAGTTAACTTGAAAATATTGAATACGTTATGAAGTTTACTTGGAAATTGTACGCTGTCGGAATGTTTGCTGCTTGCTACCCACTTTTATTGCTGTGCTGTAGTTTAGAGGGATTAAGGTTATAACGATGTTTTAATTGACATTATTGGTCCTTTGATTTGCATGAATAATGATTTGATTTGCACATTAGAATCAAATGCTGTTTGTTTTATGCTTATTATTCTGTCTGCGGAATTCGCACAATTGGACTGTTTATTATATAATTTATTCAAATCATAAATGGCTAACCCACATTTAAGTATTTTGATTGAACAACTGAGTGACACCTGAATATAATTATGTTTAATTGTAGCTCGAGCTACACTGAGACGGTTTTAAAGTTTGAAATAATTTATTCAATGACATATACAGCGCGGTAGGCACAACTACGACTACTACTTAAGTCGTCTAAGTACCAGGTGTACATAGGCAGTTTGGAGTTAGGTGGGGTGACAAGCTAGATATCGACCGTCTTCAGGGCGGTGGCCAAGGACCGCATCTGCTATGCGGACACTAAATATATATCCGTTGACCCTTCGCGTTATGTGTGCCTGGTATAGTTAGGTTGATACTATTGCAATTTAGTCTGTAATTAATTACACCTCAATGACAGATAAGGTGCAGTGGTGCGTACATACATATCTAAGTACACTTGCGTAGTAAGTGCAAACATGTCATTAAGCTAAAGGTTAACCTGTGTAGTTAGATCATTTAACGAGCATCCTAACTGATTCTTAATGGCGTCTTTGTCAGGCATCCATGGAATACGTTTAGGAATACACCTTTTGAGGTGGTGTATTTAGGAGGCACCAGTGCCTTAATTTATTTAAGTGAGCATACATAAACTTTGACAGCGCTTAACTTGCAAACTTTTCTGGCGTATTATCAAAAGAAAAGTCGGTCAAAGAGTTTTTAGGCGAGTGAAAATTCTTTCTAGAACACTTTTAAGGCGTGATACTTTTGCTTGGAGCATTGATTTCAACAACAAAGCTGGTTATAACGTAGGATGAAACAAAGTGCGGAGGGGCGGCCGGTCATCGCCGATAGATGAATAAATCGCGGAATAACCTAGTTTTGCCATACAAAATAACTGCAAAATTTCGGGAATCCAGCAGCGGTTATATGCTGAGGGCTTGGTATGTACTGATACATGGGCTATGTACTGCGGTATGCCCCCCCGGGCCTCTGCCCCCTCGCACTCCGCGTGTTACCGTGTAGTGCTTGCCACCCCGCGAGTGATCGCGCTGCGACACTGCTGCGACACCATCGCGGCTATCGATAGTCGATAGAAACTATCCTAGAACATTATTTTGTACATAGGAAAAGTTTTGACAACGAAAAAACATGTGGAGTGCTAGGAGATGTTACAAATGTTGTAGACACGGCATCCAAAGATGTCAGAATCTTTTATCTTTGAAAATATTTTACAAGATAGCAAATGTAGAAGCATTGTAGCTTATATAGAATGACGTTATAACATCGTAACAACTAAATAATCAAGAAAAAGGTCGTAACGCCATCGTTGTATCGGTAAAGAATTGTTTCTTTAATGTTTACTTTTCTTTTACTACCACCCCCTACAACCCCCAAAAGGCAATCCATTTCTTCAACCGCTCATTATCTATCACCAACCATCAGGAACACTTCAGGTCCAATAGCAATCAATTCATCGACAACAAGTAATCATCGATAGCGCGACAGAGTGCCAGCAATCAGGTGGCAGTCAGCGTATAATCATTAAATACCCACGCGAAGGGGGCCGATGACGCCCGCGGCGCCACCTCGCTCCTCTCCCCCACCCGCCCAATTATGAAAATACGAACAAAATACAAATTTCGAGCTTTTCGAACGTCAAAGGCCGTTAAACACGATGCCGTGATTATCGATAATGAGCCGACCACATCCTTACCGTGCTTCCACTAACATATTTTTGTTGGACGTGTATTGATTGTGATTTAGGTAAGTTATGGATGATTTGACCTGTGGCTCCCACAAGTTTCTGAAGAAAGTTTTTAGATACGGGCATGGGTTTGCTTTAAGTGAAATTTTACTTGCGACAAAAGTTTGTGCAAACAAAATTGTTAGCCAAGTTAGCTTCAGAGACGAGCAAGTTTATCAATTCTGGAGATTACTTAAACTTAGGATTAACTTTTCATGCGCAAACACTTCTATAAACAGCCGGTTTCATGAGCCAAAAACATTTCTGCAAGCGCAGCTAATAGCTACAACGGGGTCCGCTCTTTTTTTATTCGCCATCCTTACAACTTTTTACCCGTCTCTGCCAGGAGCGCAGAGGCGAGTTGAAAGTCTTCGGTCTTTCAAAATAAACGGCTTCCTTTAGCATTCTGCTTGCTCGGTAGTTTCGCCCGCCGCTTGCGCCCTAGTATTTTTAAAGCGGACAGCGCCCCCTGCGGCACTCGCGGGCTCGCGCAACCCCCTCCCACCCCCCGGACCCCCTCGCCCACACACAGTAATACCATAACGGGTGCGAGCTATGACGAGATTATCTACGTACACGCGTATCCACTATACCAATACATACGTTGCCTATATACCAGGAATACATAAGCGATGACTGTTGTACATAACAGG
This sequence comes from Melanchra persicariae, assembly GCA_947386135.1. Lineage (NCBI taxonomy): Eukaryota > Metazoa > Arthropoda > Insecta > Lepidoptera > Noctuidae > Melanchra > Melanchra persicariae. The sequence goes on along the minus strand of OX376645.1, from coordinate 13,495,422 downwards.
CATTGATTTACCGGGCCGGACGCTACCTGTCATCGGACACAATGACGATTACACGGGGCGGTGGCAAAAATTCAGTCAGAACAACGAACAGGACTAATACTAACCGATACCCAAAACAATGTAGGAACACATTAAGGGTAATTGTACAAGGACTGTCACAGCCATTTGAGTTCCCATAATTTATAATGTATCATAATGAACACGTAGCACAAAGTATCCACCAATGACCGCTGTCCACGCTATTCCGTCAAGTTTCATTACTTTAAAGGTAGTGCATTGGTCGGTGTTGTAAACTTCTTACTTTTCCACTCCCTAAAAGTTATTGTTCTTTGTTGGTAGCAGCACTATCTACTTGATACTTTATATCCACTTTGAGGTTCTCTGCAAAAGACGATCGTCCAAGACCAAAACAAAGAATAGATCATCCATACGGTTTTCGGCCAACGGATCGGTTGGATAGTTTCTCATCCATAACCGTTTTACCACTCCAATATCAGTCCGTAAAATTCCATACTTTTACACTGCTGAATAAACGGTCGATATGGATGTGCCTATAACCACCATACGTGGCAAGCTGATTTGTGTTCGGGATGTGATTTTTTCATAGTGATTTAAATTCAGCTTTCATATTCGAAGAAAAAACGAAATTTGACTTTACTATATTGTTGAAAATCAACATATACAAAGATTGCCTAAGGCACTGTGAGGGGTATGATACAAGGGGCAGAGTATCAATTCAATGTACGGCCAGCGTTCACGGAGCAGTCAGCTCCAATATCTCTAAGCTGCATGGCTTATTATCATATAAACTATCCCTATACCGTGTGAGTAAGTCTAATTGCCAATACAAGAGGAAAATTGAGAAATAAAAACCAGCAAAAAAGAACTTAGACGTACCTACTACATAAAAAAACCACTTCAATGATGCCTTGACAGCTAGTACTTCCAAAAAAAATGGTAGTATAATCGTTGTACATGTTGTTCCCTAGATGCTTAAATGCAGGCCAGCTATAGCGAGCAGGATCTATAAGTAGATACACAATGGCTTACAGCTTGTCCAGATGGTGGGATTAACGTCTGAATCTCACAGGAGATTTAGGGGTCCTATTCTCTTCATGACCTGTTTGATGTCATGATTGCTTGGTAAAACACTTGATGACATTAGGAAGAGCAGACCATTGGAAGAAAAATATTTTTTGTGGTTAAGCATTTCACCACCAAATTTCCAAAAATATCACTCTTTCTCCAAATTAACGATTGGTAAGAAAAACGAATATAGGAACCGAGCAAAACGCTCCAGTCACCAATTTAGCGGCTCAATATGAGTATATAGTGCGTACATGTAACATAAGGGTACTTACGAACGGTAGACGAAAGATTGCGAAAGAATATTGGACAAATATGCGTAAGTGAAGAAATATTACATTCAGGGTGAATATTTATTAAATGGTTCGAAAGTTTTGTTCAAGTTTTTAACAATGGTGATGTTTTCGCCAGCCATGAAACGTCAGATTAGTCATCAGTCATTTTTGACAACTACAAAGCAATCCGGCTCGAAGGACGAGAAACTAAGGGTCTTTCAAGCGCATATCTAGTGTCCAATTTTTAAATTGATAGGTAGTTGAAAAGTTGAAGGGGCCAGTCAAAAGGTTCTGACTTCTGACGTACGGACGGACAGAAAGACAACCAGATTGACATAAAGGAAACAGTGTTGAATTTTTGCTGTTTGGAACTACCCAGAATCACAAGCGTAAAGCCAACCCAGAATATCAATAGTGAGTTATTTCTACCTTCGTAACTCGTAGAAACCAACGCTGTTAAAAGAATTAGCATTAAATAGAGAAAAATGGAAATTTCTAAGCCAGTAAGTAACCAGGGCCTAAACCACCAACTCTTAAAGCAGTATTACTTTAATATTACTTCCAGTGTAAAAGAGACGGAGCTATACGTCCTGTATAGCTCTGTCTCTTTCCCACTGGAAGTAATATTGAAGTAATACTGCTTTAAGAGTTGGTGGTTAGGCCCCAGGACCTTAAATGTAGTTTTTTTCAGAGGATCTTCGTGTGATCGTGAATTGCCTGAATTGACTACATTCCTAGTAAACTTACAAACGTAACAGTGTAACTTTGCTGATCGTTCTACAAAAGCATAAAACCTTTTGTACTTCGAAATAAAAACGATAAACACTTTTTTTTTGTACGAATGCAACTCAAGCAAAAAAGAAATGTTGAAACAATTTTGGAGGAAACTGGGAATAATTTTTCATACTGCAGAGCATAGGGGTGCGATTTGTCAGTAAAGGTCTTGTGATTATAATTATGATGGGGTGTAGAGAGCCGCGGGGCATATTCAATCTTGATGCAACCCCTCAATGCAATTCAATAATCGAAGGACAAGAACAAAATTTGTAGTTGAAAATATTAAGAACAAAATGCATATACTGCGAAAGTAAAACTACTTGCGAATCAAAATAATAAAAGGAAAATATGTTCCATTAAAACAACACGCGATAAATCATTTATCATCAAATTCCTCGCTGCGTCACTCACCAGGCGACCCAAGTTAGTAGGCAGTTACTGAATACACATCAAAATACAATTGCCACACGCTAATGCGATTAAAACTAAAATGGGGGAAACTGGCACGTGAAAAATCCTCTAACAGATTGAATAAATAATTAAACACCCACATTCACTCAGAGTTTAGTGAGAAACTAGGTGCAGAAACCGCGTAGTTACCGCGTGATAAGTACCAGAGTAGCAAAGGCGCTGTGGAGGTAGACGCAGATACTCGCATTATGTGAGGGGGAAGCGGGCCGACCTCGAAAAACCGAATGGGGGTCGCGTCTCCGTCGAAAAGCATCGCGAATTTCACAAAGCGGCTTCCTAGTTACAGGGGTATCGCTGGGGAGACGCGGTTACAAGTCGACGCTTACCCGTGCTCTTTGAAGTGTGATAAACTGAGCGAGCGAAGGCACTAAATATGGATACCTACGTCGGAGTGCGTGCCGCCACCGCGTGCTACTCCCCTGCTCCCCGAGATTTATAAACGCGGTTAAATTTACTGTTATATGCTGCTATGATGTAAATAGCTCACTTGGTTCCATCTTAACATACGTAAGAGATCATAAGACAAGTAATATTGATCACATAAATTAGGGAAACAGATGAAGCATCAAATAACGCTTTGTCACACCTAATTGAACCTTTACCGTAAAAAAAACTTTAACGTCATCGTTCCTTTCGCGAACAAAAGGATCAGCATAATAATAAACTCAGTAACCAAAATTTTAAGAGGTGGAGTTTTTCACACACATCATTCGATTATCTTGATTTTTCTCGTTCGAACTTTGAAATAAGCTTCAACCCTACAACTTAATCGTGGCATCAGCTCACCTTACAAGTCACAAGCATAGCGGGTAAATCATTTTCCTCATAAAAGTAAAGATCATAAAATATCCCCCTGTCAATTTATAAACGGATTATCACAGAAAATAGCGGTGCCACATAGACCGGCGCCAACATTTACTGCAACTATTTTTACTGTATCGATTGAGGTCCGAACCGGACCGGCTACACTGCAGTCATATTACAGTACTCATCTCATTTTAGGCGGCTTGATTTTGTATTCAGGTGTGTGACGACCATTTTCAGTGTGATCGTGATAACTGTAAATGAAAGGGTGATTCATACTGAGATGAGGACTGTAGGTCAAGTAAGGAAGAAAACATACTCCGCCAATCCTAATTCGGCAAGAGAATGATGGTGATGTGATAATCAGAAAAAAGCCAGACACTATGTAGTATTGTGCGCAAGCTGACAAGCCTAGAAAGAGGGTGCATATCAAGATGATGCCTGATAGAAATATAGTGGAGAAGAAGACTCTGCTCTGACTCTAAATTAGGGATAAAACTCTCTCTTCTGAAATGAAGCTCTATATCTCGGGCCACATTCCCGAAAACAAAGAAGAAAGAAAGAAGAAATATACAAACAGGCAAGAAGAGTTCCCTTGGTCGAGCAAATATTTCTATAAGCATAAATATTGTCATGAGAATATAATGAACTTCTAAGGTAAACAAAAAAATATAAGTTTTCATTGATCTTGAAAAGCAGGTGGGTCTCCCACAATAACCTGACATTTTGATAATCTAGTTGAAATCAAAATCTATTGTGTTATTATTACCCAAGTTTGAAACCAACTGGTCAGTTTACTAAAAACTTTTCATACCTTAGTGTGGATGTTGGTCAAAGATAACTGTTGTGATAGTCAATATCGCGTCACCGCAATCAACAAATATGTGTCTAGCATACATGGTACAGGTGTTTGAGATTTGTGCCTACAAAGGCGCGAATGTTATACCAACACAACAAAAATTTTGAATTCATATCACCCTGGCACCATACACAGAATTTATTCTAGAGTATTTGCCAAAAATTTAAGGCTTAGGCAATTGGCAATTGTCCGTAATAGAAATAAAGGTCTGAAGATAATGCTGAAGGTCAAGAGCGAGTTACAAATTACTTTATCATAATTTTGATACTAAGTAGTCCTTTAGTGAGCATTACGCCCATAGTTATGCCAGTCTAATTTTAGCTTATAGATATTAGATGGTGGAACGGGCTGGACAGATCAAACAACCTGTGGTCCACATTAACCCTGAAGTTATAAAACTTGCATGTCATAAGGAGAGGCCCAACATTGGGATGATAAAGGCATACAATACGCAAGTAAATTCTACAATAGCATATGTAAGTGTCCATCCACCTAGTGATAAAGTTACAACAGTTGTAAGTATTTTAGAAGCTAGCATAGAGCATGTCAAGGAAATGCTCGATACGCCCCAAGAATACAAACGGTATATTAGCTTAAGATATTCTCATCTTAGACTAGGCTTTAGATTCAAGTTAACCACAAAGTAACCTTGCAGGTTACCTCTACATAAGTGTTTAAGGTTTAACTTAATATGCTAAGGTTATGATTTAGGGCTGGTATTTAATATTTGACGTTTAATACGATACAAAAATTCATCAACAGAACAGTGGACTTAAGTACACCTTGAAGATATTCTGGCAGAATCAAAATCATCAAATAGCTGTACGTTTCTGTTAGCATCAAAACGTCCTTTCGGTCTTTCATATTCGGATTCATCTCACGATCTCGCTAACAATAGATTGAGAGATGTATCGTCGGCTTTATGGACCTGCATGCAATCACCGTTAGACGCAGTTTAACAACCAGAGACAAATTACCACCCTACGCACCTTTATACCACCACACCCGAGAGACATTGTCACTAATACGAATGATAACAAACTTCTCTAATTCATATCACCCTGGTATGTACAACATATTCAGGACATAGTTTTATTCGCTTTCTGCTAAATCAATAAAGCTGTATGTAAAAGCAAAAGTAGAAAAAAACACACAAAGATCAGTCAGCCATATATAGCGGATTAAGAAAAATTCTCGGCGTCACCTACAAAAAGAGGCGGCTTGCGGGCAAACCTCCGCAGCTCCGTAGTAATTCCAACCCCCACGGACCGTCTCGTAGCGTCTGGCTGCTCAAGTAATTACGCCCCCTTACACCCCATCCCTCCCTTCGGGGATAAGTAAAAACAATATTTTTACGCGCGCAGTCCACGGTACCAAAAGTGACAGATATAAATTGAGGGTGAAAATGAAATTAGTGGCGGCTTCCTTGATGTCTGAGGCGATTTTTTATTGTTAGTGGTGTGGTCTGTTGAGTAAGCTGCTTATTTTGGTAATTTTTGGGGGGTTTTATTGAATTGCTTTCTCCCGGATGTTCTCACATCATTAATGAAGTAAGAACCAACAGTGTACATTCGGAGTACGTACTCATAAACGTCCTAGCGTTATATTTAGGTTTGGATATCACCTAGCAAAATGACTCACACGAGACTCACAATATGCAACTTGATCGACACCTAACGCGCTATTACGATGTAAAGATTAATTTGACCCTTCGATACAAGTCTACCAAACCATTCTAAAAAAAAAATACAAGTTCGTAAAGTTGGTGCACTTGGTCCTAATGTAAAATTCTCATCTAAAATTGCAAACGTTTGGAAACAAGAATATGAAAACAATTTCAAAACAAACTCGTGACGACTCAATTGCATATCGGCGGCATAGTCGAATAACAAACAAAAATTGCAACATAACAATTACCTAAATACCAAAGAAAATATTTTGATTACTTTACATTTGTACGCAGAAAACACACAATGAGTGAACTCAACAAATAATATACATTAAAGATTTATGTTACCAAACATAATGACGCATTGGTTTCAAAACTAAACTAGGGTAACAACACTCGGTAGGTAATAAGAATATTGAGGGTCATTTTGTTGACTTGGCAAAATTTTATCAAGTGCTGACACTTGACCAATAGAACCATTTTTAGGGTACCGTAACCAACGGAACACTAAACTAAGCATTCGCTGTCCGTCCGTCCGTCAGCGGGCTGTCTCTCAAGAACCAAAATAGGTTGACAGTTGAAATTTTCACAGAGTGTGCATTTCTATTGCCGCTATAGCAACAAATAATAAAATCAAATTAAATTAAAGGAAGCTTCCATACAAGGAACGTGTTTTATTGGCTTAGCCAATGTAGAAGAATGCGTTTCTGGTTTTTCATGTATCCTTTGCCAAATCATTGCTTGTTTACCAATGTCATTGCCGTGACACTTCAACTAGATGAGATGTTCTACTCTAGATTTTGCCCATAGATGGCAGACTGACTGAACGTTGCTGCGCCTTGGCTTTCTTCAAAATCATTATGTACCTCGATACACACAATTACTTAGCCGACGTCCTCCTATACTATTCGACCTGTTTTCCATACAAGTTCTGTACGAGTATAAGTAACATTATTATTGGTAACCCGATACCCCACTACTGTTAGATGCACTTACAATGCGATAAACTGACACATACGACGTCTAACACCATGTTTACCTTAGTTATCAATTAAATTATACTTACGAAGTATACTAATATGTCCGGTTATTCTTGAATTCATGTGCAAAGTTTAGGCAGCTAGTCTTGCATGGAGATCAGGTGGACATGCAAACAATGCGGCTAGCTATACGGAATGCAGGCGAACGCGGGAGCGCGCGTTGAATAATGTACGCGCCGTCTCAACGGACAGCGGCTCGGTCTTATGACGCCTTGGTACCGACGAGGTCTTAAAGGAGTTTAAATATTTAAGAAAGGCCATCTTTTAATTGGTTTTGTGGGATCCTCGGGTCCGTAAAATAAAGGATCCATGAAATTTATAAGGGTAAGTCCTGCTACTATAAAATAAAGTAGGATTCTCCTTCCGTCTTTTAATATGAAAGGTTGCAGGTGTTTTCTTTACAGCAATATTTAAAGCAGTGGGTTTAAAAAAGAATGATGTAAAAATTCTAACATTATTATAATTTTCTCCTCATATTTTTAAACCACAAGCGAAGCTTTTAGCAGAAGATGCATTGGCACATTCTAAAACCTCATGCAGAAATGACAACATAGTAGTACATATTTGACTATAAAGGCTATGATTACGCAATTTCAATAATTCGAAATGTTTAAAATGCAGTTTCCTTAATTGGATATAACAATACAATAGTGCGTTCTCATTTTCTAACTGGACATAACAATAACCAGTTTCTGTGAATAGTCTAAAACTGCATAATTTACGTATCAGAGCTACTGTTTGTACAGCGGTATCCTACATCTTGACAGGTAATAGTCTAATCCCAGTCGGATCTTGGCTGATGGAGTAACAGGCTCAGAAGGCTTGCCAAGTCACATTGATTTTCTCCCATTTCAGAAAATGGTCCATAAGGCTTAGGTCCTTGATTGTATTTACTTAAAGCCTTTGGACGCGTTACGCGTTCGACGTTCAATTAAGACATTACGAGGTTCCCTATTTAGTTTAAAAATTATACTGTTTTTGTTTTGATCAGAAAACAGTCAATGAATTCAAACGTTTCACAAAAAGTGTTTGGTCTTTTGCGAAAAATTGGACGGTCGTTATCCACTATGAAATCTTAGGTTTACGTTGAGAGTATATTTGACTATCCAGGAGTTGAGATGAGCCCAATTATATTGCTGCTATTCATAAAAAAACATGCAAAATATTGGCATTATCACCAACGTTCTCAAGACTAGTAACGCGAATGAAAATATCTACAAAATGGCCAAACATTATAGTGACAATACTAATTCATGGATCGGATGTAACTACTATATAATACCTAAGTATGCACCGGCAGTTTTTGAAGCCAAGGCCAGCAAAATGTAGACTATTACGTGATTCTAAGAGCCTAATGGTTACTTGTCAGCTATGAGTGGGTATTCGTCATGAGAACTCGAAATGTTTTCCTTTTTTTATGTTGACAAAATGAACTTGGCAAGGCTATAAATATGACTACTCAAGTGATACCTAGTTCATGAATAGGTATGGAACTTATGGAAGAAGAAACCGTGGTATGCCGAACCAAAATAGATTGAGATAAGGGCAATAGAAAATGGTGATACGTTAAAGTTTAAAACCGAATAAACTATCGAAACTTAGATAAATATTTTTTTTTTACTATCTACACAATTCCCGCTGTTAAAGAAAATTTGCTGTCTCACTTGGTAGTCCCAATGATGACCTTAAACAGCTGTATTCACTTCAATGACTGCTGTCACTCAGATTTAGGTTGATCATCACAGTTCAGTTACCTACTCATTAGCGTAACGATCATCATCATTACTTGGCCTATATTCAATTTGCTTAACTGATTTCTTGTCTTACAGTATTTTTTTACATACTTACTTTTTTTTAAGTGACAAAGTGGCAGGCCAGTGAGGCAAAGAGGGGTTTTTATGTTTTGTATAGAAAATGAAAAATCACTTAACCTCTCTCTTAACTGTTTTTGGAAAACTTTTAGAATAACTTTTTAAACCTAGCTATGTTTCGTTTGCATAATATCACGTTTAATTAAAATCAGTTCAATAATTTCCATCTTTTGGGACTTCAAAAGTCTATATGAGAAACTGCGTCAAATCAAATAACTTAAATCAGCAACACCAGGTAACAGATGACGAAAAAGTCACACACAGATTTTAATACGACCATAAAGATGGCACCAATACCAAAACTCATACTCATAGCACAATTACAGACAATCACACAGGTGTAGATGAATCAATGTTTCCTAAAAAAACAGTAACGACAATAATAACCAACTTGCATCTTTACGAGTACTTACATGAGTTAGGTAGGGCCGATCTAGCTAGCTCTATAGCCGGTGTAGTGGGGTGGGCAGATACGGGCAGCATGCAAGGTCGTCCGGCGCCTCGATGATCAAGGAGACAGCTTAGCGTGGATCTATCTAATGCGTTTGATACGGCCGCGCACGACTTTTTAGAAGGGTTTTTTAACAATTCATGTTAGAATTTTGTTTGAGTAACTGACAATTTGTTGATGCTGTTATTAAAATATCCCATTTTGTTGATCCTATCTTTTTCATAATGAAAAAAGTGTTACTTGTATAAGCTGTTTTGTTAGAAAGCCATCAGTTCGAGTGTTTTTTTTTGCAATTGTGAAAAAGCGAATCATATAAAGTAAATTCCCCGTAGTCATCGATCACTAATATGCCAGTGCATAAAACGAATTTAGCAATATTTTGTTTTTCTTTTTGCGTTAATATATGTATATCCGGTCAAGCTCCGCCGACACACCGATTCAAGCGTTTTAAAATTCTATTATTACTTTTTTAAGGTATTTTATATTAGGTACGTAAAATGCGGGCAGGGCTTGACCTGGTTCTATAGTTTCGTGCGCGCGATGCCCGAGCGGATATACAACGAATTACTTGAAGATAAAATCTCGTTGATTCGAATTCCATATCACTGGATAATCTGTTTTCCAAGAACAACAGACACAACAGCGGATGGCTTTTATTTCTTTTAAATGTTAATATAGTCTGTTAGTGACTGGGCATGTCCATTCTAATGCCATCAACGCCTGCCGCGTGTCATTTGAAACTCCGCCATTTTGCAAGGCGAACCACCGCGGCGGGAAAACTGACTTTGGCGCCAATTTCGATGCGACCACGTCTGCTATCCGACCGCATCCGGATGATCAGACACTTATCAGAAGCCCTCACAAGCCGCGAACACCGCAAATCGGTCGGTTAACATCGCCACGGGTGTCATTATAAATTCCTTTAATTATACCATTTTTACTGCGCTTTATAGTAGTAGCCTGCAAACTCATAGCGGGAACTTGGCGTTTATAAGTGCCATCGCTGTTCTCAGCCTTGGCATGTTTATCTTGACCGTTGCAAATAGACCTCGTGCCCTTTGCATACATTACGAGAGGGAGGGTCTTGTTGTAATGGCTGTTGTAAGGGATCCTATTAAAATAATTAAAAAAGTTACCTTTGGCAGGACATGTTGAAGGAGTGCACCAGCTTTCCTTTTGGCAGCCATCTTGTTTTTTGGCGGGTCACGCACAGCACTTTTGTCTTTGGTTTCGTTTTAATATTCCTTCTTTTAATCAGTTCATGGACTCCATCTCAATCTGACTAGAAACAAAATGTCGGGTTGCTTCAGGCGCGTTCGGCAAGTTTTCCACAAGTTCGTTAAATGTTGCAATTAGACGTTAGACGACTATTTTGCTGAAGAAGAATATTCCTTAAACGCGTATTTTAATATGAAAAGGTCACCTGTCCACTTAGCAGTTGGAAAGTATCAAAGACCAATATTTCTAAGCTACAATTACCTACGGTCACCTGACAACGAAGAAGGACAAATGTTACTTCACATTGCAATCGATATAACTGCCACAGTTGTAACGAATAGGACTTATCAAATGAATTATTGTTTAAGAACACTGTTTATTATTTTGTATGGAAACATGTTAATTATAGTAGCTTTAAGTAATATCAATAATAACGTAAACGTATTGTGAAGTAAACTAATTAAATTATAGTTTTAAATTGTGCGTGCTCCATCGTCGACCACAAAATCGCTTACCATCAAGAGAGACAGTGATCAAACGCAACCATGCACCAAAGAAAAAATGTCAAAACATAATAAAATGCTTTTTTTTTTCAAAAAATTCGTCCATGACAACTACTAAAAAGTTACGAAGAAATTATTCTTCAAGCAATTTATTACAGTTGGTTGCATTTACTTTAGTTCAATCGCAGATTTGATGCCACCGACTACGACTGCATCAGACTGCTTGAAAAGTCATTTCTTCGGAAGTTTTTAGTAACTTTTTTCGATTTTTTTGAAAAAAAACTATTTTTTTTTTGTTTTGACTTTTTCTCTTTAATGTATATCAGCTACCTAATATCACCCTTAAATATGACCACACCTTTCTGGAACACCCTGTATAGACGGATTTGCAAAATTCTTTTTTGTTCGAAAGTGGTTTATTCCCAAATGGTTACATTTACATTTCGTAATGATCCGAACAATAAACTTTATTACCAAAAAAAACTAAACCGACTTCAAACAGTACAAAATAACGGTTATAGAAGTCGGTGTCAAAAAACGAAGAAATCACACCAGAAACACCGACTTCCAAAATTCAAGTTATTTTGTACTTTGTAGTGGTTTTTATTTGGAAGTCGGTTGTATTGTTTTTAAAAAAAGTTTTTTACACACCGCCGTCGATTTACACAACGATAATCAAAATAACAATACTAAAAAACACAAAGAAGACATCACAATACCCGCTTATCAAAACTGACCCCAAAATATAAAATTAAAAACCCGTTTACAGGACAGGAACTAAAGATAATCACACACCAGTTGGGTTAGGTCAGTACTGCATTTCAAACAGGCATTTTGGAGAAGAGGCTACTTTTAGCTGAGGGTGTATCCCTCTGCTATTTGCACAATACTTTGGAATGAACTCATTGTTTGGTACTCCAAGCTGTCAGTATTTTGTACGATAGAAATAGGGTTAACAAAATACGCTTTTGTATAAATGACCATTTGAAAAAAACCAGTTTCAGTACTACCCTAGTCTGAATAGAAATGAAACAGGAAATCATAGGTTTTAAAGGGTGCAGTAGACTATTTTGTAGACTTCAAAACTGAGAATTACAAGCTAGACACGGGATAAAAAAATTGCAAAGAAATACAACCGACTTCCAAATAAAAACACAACTAAGTATAAAATAGCGAAATTGAACATAATAAGCGAGGTAAGGGTGAACACATATGTATGGTTACCCCTTCACAGAATACCGGCGTGATGATATGTCATGAACTGGTGTAAACAATAAACACCGGTCCATTTGCTATCATTTATTGAAGAGTTCCGTTGCCTATCTCCGAAGTTCTTAATCACATCTTCACCAAATTGAAATGGGAACACTCCGAGAAAATATTCTTCCGAAAAATACCCTTACCCATACCAACCTTTGAAGTTTCCTTGATTTCTGAAGAAATCGAAGCCATGGAACCATGTCCTGGGAAGTATACTCTTTCAAAAAAAAGTAGTTTTTTGTAAATCGTTATTTGAATATATATTATAAATATTATTTTCAAAATGCTATAAAAATTAAAGTCATACTGAAATTCATATCCATAAACTTCTAATGCCTCAGTCTGGTTCAACAATGAAATAAAAATCATTGCATTAAAAAGCGCTATTACGCGTTTATATTGCGCTTGAGTATAAAATCGTATAAAACGATAATTCGGAACAATACCAGGGTGTCAGGTTACTGAGGTAAGTGCACTATGGCACTACCCTAGCCGACGGCGACATACCATACGCAAATTGGATAGCCCAACGCGCTTAGCCTGGCTTTTCTATTCAAATCTACGCCAAGGTTTACTTGTAAAGAGTCTCTATGGAGTTTCTGTAAGCCGGGTCTACTACGTTGGAACAAAAAAAATAATTTAGTTAAACGAGTACAAGCTGTCCTCCATGGGACCTACTGATCTGAAAACTGATCTCTGAATCTCTGATAAATTTTTAGACCTTACATGGTCCTGCTTATGCGTAGAAAGTTTAATTAAAATCGGTTCATGCATTTCGAAAAATAAGGACTTGAAAGTTTGTATGAAATGCCGTATGTCGTAAACGCTCTTAATGACTTTTTTTTTTTTTTTTTTTTTTTTCTCTTTATTTATTTTAGGGACTTTTGATAAACATGTCAGTCCCATCGTACCTTTTACAATTACTTAATAGTAATACTACAAATAACTAATTTGAAATAAAACGAAGGCGTACAAAACTATACAAACACTTAGCAGCATCCGACATTGGCATGGATAGTATTCCATGAAACATTCCCATATTATGTTTGGTTAATTTGAGATCTAAAAGTAACGTTTCTCTTTCGGCTTGGAAACGAACACATTCCAACAACAAGTGTGTAATGTCTTCCTCTGTACCACATACATCACAACTCGGAGAGCTCCTTTTTTTCATCTTGAAAGCAAAGTTGTTGAGAGGCATGTGTCCAGATCTCAGCCTGAGTGCTATAACCATCAATGGTCTTTCCATTCCAATATTGTGAAACCAAGGTATATGAGGAGGCTCAGCTACCAAAGTCTTATACCAAATTCCTTTAGTTCTTGATTTAAGGTTAAAATATTCTTTCCAAAGCCGCTTACACTTATTTCTATATTTTGGCAACATTTCTGAAAAATCAGGTCTTATATCTAGTTCAATTCCTTCAGAAATACCCTTTTTAGCTAGCCTGTCAGCCTCCTCGTTACCTTTTAGACCTATATGTGAAGGAACCCACTGCAACCTCAGATGCTTACCACAACTAGATATGGTGTCGATTTTAGAAATAATGTTATAAGCTGTCGATGCACCTCTGTAATAAGAGGCGCATCGAGCTAAATGTTGAAGGGCACTTTTGCTATCTACACATATAACTATTTTCTTCATATCGACGGTTTGGACATAAGATAACGCCTCTGAAATCGCAATGAGTTCCAACGACATGATGCACAAAGGAGAGCTTATTTTAAAACACTTACTATTTTGTGGTCTACGAGGATCATAAAAGGCAGCACCTCTTCCCTCCGTAGTTTTGGACCCATCAGTGTAGATGACATAGTAATCCGAAAACCTCTCATGTAATTCGGAAACTGTACAAACATGCAAATAGTTGGGATCATATGTTCTTTTCGGGTTTTTGGCAGTATCCAGATTGAAACTGATTAAATTATTGATGTCAAATTTAGTGACCCACGTTTTTAAATTAAACATTTGTAGCATCAAATTTGTATCTATATCATCTTCCTTGATTTCTTCATGTGCTATAGTTAATAATGGCATTTCTTTATTAGACCAGTATCTCATGTGTCCAAAACTACTGAGGTCTTCTAATAATTTATTGGTTACATTGTCAGTTATTGAGCAGGATTTCAAGCCAAACTTATATGCCAACCATTTCCTTCGCAAATGCAGTGGAGGGCTTCATGAGTGAATAGGTTACTTCTAGGCAAGTGTGCTCCATCGTCGACCACATCATCACCTATGGCTAATTCTACTAATTTTTAAGCAAAGTTCGCATTCGCAGTCATTGTCAGTTGCAATCTGGGGCACGAGACAAGTGACATTCTGTCAACGGTAGCGTGGCGAAGGCGATTGTCAATACGTCAAAAATGTATGGGATTGACAGATGCTATCGAAATGACACGTGATCAAATTCCTTCATTTTGGCATTTCGACAATCGCATTCGCTAATTGAATGGCACATTGTCTAGGGCCTCTAGACAAGTCACATTACGTGGCGAAGGCGTTAGTCAAAACGTCAAACATTTCTAGAAAAAAATTGACAATCGCTGTCAAAATTTCACGTGACCTTTCCCTTATATTTTGGCATTTCGACAATCTCATTCTCTGATACAGCACTTCCGTCTTGAGCCTCAGGTGAGATAGTGGTCAAACGCCTTAAACATTTAGTGGTCATTATTCAATTAATCAATGAATATTATCGATCGTTAGATTAGATAGTTCCACTATTACGGGCTGGCCGGTGACAGTTTAAATGATAGCTGGAAAATTAAATTTGAATTCTTAGAAAGAAACTTGTTCTAATTTTTTAAGCAGAACTATAGTAGGAAGACGATTTTGATAGGTATTATAATCGTTTCAGATGCTAGTTAGACAGTTTTCTCATTTAAGAAGATTATATTGAAACAAGCCTAAGTCCACCAGTGGACGTCTCGATGATGATGATACTGAAATATGTTATTTTTTATTATTAACTAACTTTTGCACGCAACTTCGTACGCGCATATTCCGTTTTTTCTCGTTCCCGTATGAATTTCCCGTTCCTGTTTAGCCTTCCACAAGAATGTGGATATCATATACATAAAGAATTTTCCAAATCCGACTGGTAGTTCCAGAGATTAGCGCGTTCAAACAAACAAACTCTTCAGCTTTATTATTAGCAGTATAGATAGGCTACGTTTGACTACAATCTCACCTGATGAAAAGCGATGATGTAGTCAACCATGGAGCACGCCTAGAAGTGACCTATTAACCCACCCTTTGCAGACTGCCTTTACCTATCAGTAAGATCAGACTGGCAGGAGTTCCACTCCTTAGCTGTACGCAGTGAAAGTATTCTGATTATCCACGAAAACAAGGATTATTTTCAAATGAAAAAAAAAAGCTTGTAAAAGTGAAGTAAAATAAGTAAGGTTTCATTTTACTAGCTACATGTTATTACGTAGTTATTGTACAGAAAAATGCTACGGAACAGTTGCATGTCCGTGTCACAGATGTTTTTTTTCTCACACTATTTATAAATGTGTACCTAACTGAAAGTAGTGGAATACTTTTCAAACAGACCTTAGGACTAAGAGTTTTTTTATATCATAGAAAACTGTCGTTTTTTTTCGTCGCAAAGAAGATTTAAAACTATCTCAAGTATTTAAAAAATACATGAACCTTACTGAATGTTTTTCATTCATGGCAGAAGAGAACCAAGTTTTTATTTGTTTACAAATAAAGTCTTTTACCTACTTTTTCCTTATTTCCGATCTATGTTTTCACTTCTTATTAAATCGTATTTAATATGGCTGCCAAGGTAACTGAAACTTCTATGCGCAAACGAAACCAAGATCGGGACCACATTTTATTAGGCGATGAATTAAAAACAGACATGGATTTGATCCGAGATCTACTGCAGGTTAGTGTTGGCTAGGTTTACTATAAAATCAAGTATTTGTGAGGTCAGACATTTATCTATTTTCAACTGCAACAGCAAATCCAGCTTGTTCATACAAAAAAGGAGTTGCAATAGCTGTGAATAATAGAGATGAGGAGATATGACTACCAGAATCCATACACTATAATCAATTCTGTCTGCCTGTTTGCTAACTCTTCACGTCTTACCGGCTAAGTGGATTTGGATGAAACTTAGCACACGTGTAGATTATATCCTAGAACAGGAGCTAGGATAATTTCATCACTGGAGTATGTTCCCTTGCGACAATTTTATTATAGGCTATCATGCGGGTGGAGCCGCTGGCAAATAAAGATGAATTCTTCCAATTCGAAATAAACTTTTATCTTCAGTTCGCAAAACAAACTAAATATAAAACAAACTATCGCTATTAATTAATTAATTAAAAAAAGATGCATTCACAAAAAAAGTTCCCAGAAAAAAAGTATTAGGAGTACAGAGCTACCGGGAGCTTTGAGCAGATTAAATCGCAAAGGGGTCTCATTCTCATGCTGCTCGCGATAACAACATAGGCCATTTTCCATCTGCAGACACCGTTTCTACGTGCTTTATGCAGCGATCCCTATCTCAGAATGAAATTCTTCAACCTGACGTTTAATCCGAATCGAGTAGGTAATATTTCAATCGACTTAGTTTACCGATAAATCGTTTAGTCGTAACAATTACTATGTTCACGATTGATTTCCTATATTCTATCGATTTTAGTAGCTAAGTATACGTAAAGTTTTTACCAAAAAAAAAATATTCAAACTCGTATTATTTAGGATACATAATCTTCAACAATTATATAAATAAAGCCTAATATTTGAAATACCATATTAAGCTTCGCTGTTTCATTAAGTGAGCAATTTTGTTCGAAGCTTACACCCACGTCTTGCAGCGTAATTATAATATTATTATTTCTATCTTAAATCGTTTGAACAAATAAGGCATAGTCAGTCTCAGTGGGGTCAAATATTAAGTCTCTACTTGAATCAATCTAATTGTATACTATAATTTTAGAGTGCCTTCATGGTGAGTTTTTTCTAAGATAAATCTTAACAAATGATGATAATAATTAAGCTGATATCATTCCATGGCGAAGGTAATAAAGTATCAATGTATTTAATTTAATCGGAGTTAACATCGTCCAAAAATAACGATACACAATATCACTACCAGGTTCTCATATAGCGTAGGAGTTAACGCATAAAAATCGAAAAAGGCGAGACTCAGTACAAAAATTCACACCATTCCGCAACATACACCGTGTGACACACAACGGTAGTTGGAAAGCGCACGCAATACGCGTTTAACGCGCGGTCAGTGCACTGCTAGCTATTTTCTTTTTAGCGATAACGACAAGGCCACTTTAATAGCTTTGGGTACGGTAGTCCGTGACGTTTTTTATTAACTGCCTAGTTTGCGAATTAGGTTCTACAATCCATATTCACAAAGTCATGTAACTTTGATTGGGGAGAAAATCCTTTAAGTTATGGTCCTTGAAGGTTTAGGTAATGTTAATAAACTTTTGTAAACCATTAGTTTGCATATAAGGTTTCCATGTATTTATAGGTAAATTACATAAGGTGCAATTCAATCCCCAGATAAATTAAAATACAACTCTACCTTATGTAAATCTGAAGACTTGTGCGTACCGAAAGACCAATTTCATATATTATGATTTCGTTTATTTAAAAAAAAACCCTGTATGAAGTACCAAATCTGTATCCACTTAAAATTCTACGCAAAATATACTATACTAAGTATGCATGTACTTTAAAAACTCGTAAGAACTACAGGTGCGAGGGTGTCTTAAATGTCAAGTAGTTACAACGATCGTTGACTCGATCATATCTTCTCACCATAAGGGAACAGAGGTGTGAAGGTGAAATAATTTGTAAAATTCATTTAAAATATATTATCTTTGTGTAGTGGTAAGTCCAGCAAGGGAATGCGTCAGGCACTGGCTGTGAGGATCATGAATGAAAGTATTTTTTGTTTCATTTACTTGCTTCAGATCTGACCAAGTTTTTATTTGGCAATAACTTCAGCATTTCGGTACGCAAACCCTCTCTTACATTTATCAATCGTTCTATATTCTGTTTCTACACATGTCTTACTGTTCGTAAGGTTACGCGTCGGTGTGAGAGACGGCCAACCGGCCCTTACACGTTATCCCAGCTAGTCGAATGTGAGGGGGGGCTCATTACCCGAGTAACGGTCCCCACGCTCATTGTCCTACCCATCGGTTCGTTCCTTTTTTTCATAAATATACTAATTACATGCCTACGTTTGCGGTATAAAGGGTACGCAGAAAGAGATGATGGCTGTGTTTACGCTAGTTTAGCCGATGTAAGGCTTAACAGGCATTGTGCTTAGCAATGCGGTGCGTTGCCGTGGAATGCGAACCGTGGTCCTTTGATACGACTGTTATGAATATTGTGATTGTTGTTACCTCATTCATGGGGTATACAATTCCTTGGATGGTAAAACCCGGTTTTACAAGTAGAGGCTATGAAGATAACTTTAATTTTGTATCGATAGGAATTGTTGATTCTTCATGGATGGTTATAGCAATAGTATAGAATTGGATTGTCGTCGATGAGCGCCAAACTGTTGCAATGTGAAGTAACAATAAATCGACTGTAATATTCGATAATATCGATATGAAAGAGACTCTAAATCTATTGTAAAATACGCAGTAAAGACGCAAAACCTGAAAAGTAGGCGTAGTTTCGTGAAAACTCCATTGTTTTTCCTAAGTGAAGTAAGAAAATATACGAAAAGGCAATAAAAAAGTTGCACAGTTACTAGAGCAACATAACACGGTGGGTAGTGTTATCAGCGAAGTAAGGACCGTGAACGATTTGATTAGTTCGACGCGCGCTTGCACTCCAAAATTACTTTCAAACTTCGCTGCGTTCTACACATTGCGAACTTCTCTACAAGACTGCGAGCCTGGTATCGTTAGGTAAAATTATATGAGATCGGATAACCCTAGTACGTAATAGAGAATATGTAATGAGAGTTTGATGCAAAATTTAGTTCTTCTTGAGTGTATTGGAGATGAAAATGATGGCTGAAAATGTTAAACACAGACTCCGGAGATCTGCATGAAGTTGCTAAGAAGCCATCCAGTTTTATATTCACAACAACATAAAACAACAAAACTAAGTATTTAATAAAGATGACAAAAAGTAACTGCGTCGGATAGAAAAAAAAACTCCAGTAGGAAATTACTAAGAACAATCTAAGAATCGGTACATAAGTGTCAGTTAGGCTAATAAATTCACTAAAACAATGCCTTGTCTTTTCAAACTGGCGTGACAAAGGAAACTTAGCGACACGAACCAACGATGGACTAATTGCATTTTTTGCTGTCACCATGTACTAATGCCAAGGCTTACTTACTCATCAAGTTCCTATGTCCATTCCTGACGGTCTATGCAAACCTGCATTCGTGCAAAAACTAGTATGTCAAGATGATAAAACTTCGCGCGCTGAACGTCTGATTGCAACTTTTTTTATGGAAAAATTGTAACGCAAAGGAAGCACAATGGGTTACCAACCTATTTGTTGCACGGGAATATTTTTTTTTTCATTCGAATCTGTGATATTTGAGAGTTCGAGTTCGTGTTTCGCGAGTAAGTTGTGTGCGGGCGCGACGCGCGTGTTCGCCCCTCGGAGTTACAACGCACACTGGTCCGCCAGCTAGAGCGAGGTGCGTTCGCTCACTGTCCGGCCGGCCCCCATCGCCCCCTGTCCCCCATACCGAAATGCATCAATGACACTCGAAACACACGCACATTCTGAACGCAGTGGGGACAATCGATAGGTAAAAAATGTTTGGCAATTTTGTTGGATGGCCCTAAAACATGGAGAGATGATGGACACATCGAGCCATCAGAAGTTCACTACACCAAATTACAAAAATCAAAGGGATCATTTTCCATTTTCTTTATCGTAATGAACAAGGATGGCGACAATAAAGCTACTTACATGAACCTATCAGGTCAAAAGTTTCCCAAAATTTTCACATCATCAGTCCGAACTTACTGCCAAACTTTTGGTCCTTAGATACGCTAAGCCGTGACCATTCAAACAAGTTACTGAAGAATTTCATTAAAGCTTATAAACAAGAGTTCTACAGTGCTATAAACCACAAAGTAGATAGACTCACTAAGAACTTAGTAACATCATCCTCGACACTAACTACACGATCTTGTTTGATCCTAACCTCAAGCCTCATCTTAATTAGGGAAATCAATTTAACCAATGTTGCATGACTATAAACTGATAATGATGATGTAATTATACAATCAATTCGCACACATGCACAATGACACTCGTATATACTACAGAATCGATTATATACATAATACATACATACATGCAAATAAAGGCTGTATGTGTGTATATTACGTATATATGGGAATGAGGCACCAGGCACTCATGAAACACGAGGCGATAGGTGTACCTATATGTTATAATATGCGGGCGTTTAAATGGCGGAAAAGGATTGCAGAATTTGCAGAGTACTGACCCAGTGTTCTGCTGCTAATAAGTACTTTGTATTTAAAGAGGAATTGTATCGACCAAATTCTTTGTTTTAACTACCTCTTGTTAGTTCTGTTACCTTTGTACGCTTATTGGATTCTGCCATGTCCATCTATCTGTCAACCACATTTCCTAAGAGCTTTGATTTCAATGTCGTTCTTCAAAGTCTTCTCCAGTAATGAAGGTAACCGTTAAGAAGTAATCTAGAAAAAAACTCTCAATTTTCTATTTTAAACGATATTGCAGAGACTCATTACTGTTTCTCAGAATCATATATAAAATGCCTTAGTATTTGGAGGCTATATCTAAATCATCCATATAGCAATAACTATTGTGCTGTATGATAGTATGACTGGGCAAGTCGGTGTATAGGGCAAGACGCATCCTATTGCGGTACATTTGTTGATCACAGTTGTATACAGTCGCAGATACCTCGGGGAATTTCGACAATTTGCGTAAGAGCTGAACGCAGAGTTAGCATTGGTCCTTTTAGAATTATTAAAGAAAATTAGTTTTTGGTGACTTTGAAGATTAATACGAGATGAAAATATATCAGCGGTCTATAAAGGACAATTTACGAATACTGTTTTTAGCACTGCACATGGTAAACATATTGCTGATGACACAGTGTTAGTTATAAAAGTCTTAAAAAGTATTCTGTAGTAAGTTCGCGGACATGACATTAGATTGCTTGCACCGAAAGTTCTCCTGTGCCGAAACAACAAACAAAGGAATGTTAAAATATGTTACACTTAAAGACAACTAGCCAAGGGCAATGCTTGGGAGAGTCCAAAGCCGCAGTAGACGTCTTTCTTCGGAGGACACGGTGGAGCCGTGTCCTCGTCAAGGCGATCGGCAGCGGCGGCGACCTCTCGGGTCCGGCCCGGTACAATCCATGGTCCGGAGCGAAGAGGCATGGGAAACCGTCATCTCCTTCTGTGAAGCAGTGACGCTAGTGAAGGAGGAGGCGGGCCGCGTGAGGGAGAGACAACCCTCACGTCCCAGCCGCCGCAACATAAGGAGACGCCCCGGGCGTCGGGAGTCGCAGGGCGATTCCCGGCCACCGTAGGCGCGGGCCTGCGGACCGCGAGCGTTGGGTGCCGCGGCGCCGTCCGATCAAAGCCAGGCCCGGGTCGACGGCGCGTCGTGTTCCACGCGCGCCCCAAAGAGATGTCAGCATAGTAGACGGGCCCGTTAGGGCCAGAGCCTGCCAGGGTTGCGGATTTTGTTCGAAAGAGTTACCGCAGCTCTGGAACGCAAAGGGCGCTAGGAGGAGCAATAATGGGACTTAGTCAGTAAGAGTCTATACTCCCTCCCGTTCCACCCAGAGTGGAAGTTATTTGATGATATTCCCATCAGAAAGGAAAAAATCATTCAAATTCTGCAATAAGACCTTCAAAATCCAAGTAGAATTGTCACAAAGGAATCAAAGGGTCAGTTAAAATCTGTAATTCATGCATGGGTCTGCAAACTCGTAAAACTTCGTCCCACGCACCCTCCGTATCAAACACTCTAAAACAGGGGACTTGGATACATGTCTTCACCTTTTAAACCGTCTATACTACATTATTATCGCAGTACTATTATATACAGCTAAGTTCTGTTGGTTTATTCATATTTACGGTCATACTAGTTGGTCTGTTTGTGGGTTATATTTAGTTTTAGCTAGCCTACTACAAAGACCGTAAGGGCAATCAAAGAAACATTGAATTATTCCTTTTTTTTCTGCTCGCGAATGACAACTATCTCACCTTTCATCCACTCATCCACTCTTTTCAACTATCAACAAACTCAGGTGCAGAGAGCTTGAAGTGAACTGTCATTCGTCCTTGATTGTATGAATTGACCGCTCAACGTCACTTTTTTTTTTCATGATGAGATTTGTACAGAATATAACTGCAAGTTGATCCGTGAAAAGTTAGATGAATTTAAGTAAGTATGAAGTGAACTGTCATTCCAATTGATGATATGGATTGACTGCTCTCTCACTTCACTGAAGCCATCACGGTGAGTTTGTTACAGCAGTGCGATTCTGTAAACATGTCGTAGTGAACACTTGGGCGCTGCGCACGACGGGTGAGTTGTCAAATCATACAAATAAGATGGAATGACAGCGCTCTTGTCGTTCACTCCGCCTAGGTGAACACCGTGAGATGTCGACAGAATCGACTGGCAGTATAATGTTGAGCTGTGATGCGATCGACGGCTTAGCAAGCTTGAGAAATCACCTATTCCATCTTAAAGACCCCCAGAATATAACTACCAGGAACACAGACTCCGCCAGGCATTCTTTTGTTGTCCGATGATAAAACGATCAGTATTACTGGTCTTCTTTCATTGTGTGGAAGTATGAAATTCTCCACAAATGCTGCTTATTCTCTCACTTAAAAAGTTTTACTATATACATATTTTCTTTCGTGCCGGCTACACAGCCACCTAAATTGTCACTTAAGCGTTACCAGGACAGCATAGCTTAGTGTGTCGTAGCTAAATTTGGGAGACGCCGACTGCCTGCGACGCTGGTCTCAAGCCGAAATTCAGGCATAGACAGACATCTCTGTTATACATCTCGAATAGAACATAGCTGAGACGGTATAGCATTTCAGAGCATAGACATAGGGGTCAATCTTTTAATTGGTTTCTTGTGGGAATGAATTAGGCAGATGGAGCCAACTGTCGCTATTTGGGAAACCTTGCTTTTTAACATCGTTGGGCAATGATTCCTTTTGGTTCAACGTCTCTAGCTAGTCATTAGAAGCCCATGCTTGTCTATACTGGATAACTTTTTTTCCAGTGCGCAAACTTTGAGAACCACTTCTGCCCATGTAAATGAACAACTTTCCCCAAGAAAGCTCTAGTCAATTCCTAAAAAAAAATTTGTACTTCCCATACAAAATTGTCATCAACTGACCACAATTTGTATGGGAGACTCAATTTTTTTTTAGGAATTGTCTATGGCTTTCTTGGGGAAAGTTGTTCATTTACATGGGCAGAAGTGGTTCTTAAAGTTTGCGCACTGGAAAAAAAATTACCCAGTATATAGAATGTAATCTATAGTTTCCGAAATGCGAAAAAACTATGTACCTACTACATAAATAAAATTGAATGTTGTTCGTTGGTAACTACATCAGTTAACTAATTGGATATGTTCTGTTATGTTCGTAAGAGTTCGAATAAGGTTTTTAAAATTTATTTCCGAATTAAAAATCGGGAAAAACTGGAAGTTTATTTGTCTATGGTTTTTTTGTATGCACGGAATGAATAGGATAACGTTGTTTAGGTCACCTAGAACTAAAATGTGTACCTAGTATGAGAAAGATGTCATGCACGTTGGCTAAATACATTTTTCAATACACAAACTTAACTAATACAATTTAGGACTCAGCAATATTACTGTTTGCAAGTGACCTAATTTGCAGTTTACCCACAACGTACACATAACTAACCGATCATAATAATTAACTACTAAACAGGTACATATAAGGACTGCTAAGGTTCGCGCTCTACAACCTGTTCTACACCCTTATTGAGGACATTAAGGTCTAGTTTGGAGTGGTCGTTGGTTATAATGTGCCACAGAAGCGATTAGGCATAGCGGGACGAAGACATGCGAATGGATGAAGGTCTGTAGTCATTTACCGGGGCTAGTGTCCACGGCTCTCTAACTGCCCATACAATGTTATCATCATCATCAGCTTTTCCCTAAGGAGAACGTAGACCTCCTTTTACTTATGTGAGCCTAGTAACCCTTATTTTGCGAGAATGACAAGACACAAGATTATATTACCTAATTGCTTTGATGGAAATATGTGTGTACCTACAACTCAGAAATGTTGTTTATAATGTGAGTAAATAAATAAACACGGTACACACACACAAAGCATGCCAGGTGTAGAACTATATTTTGTATGCTTCATGCACTTACTAACTTGTCCTTTAGCTGGTCAATACTAACAGATCAGGGGGCCTACCACAACCTCTTAAAACAATATTACTTTAATATTACTTTGCGTTCCGCTCTGTTGGATTTTCAACGCTCGGATCAGCGCCGAGAGTTGAAAATGCAACAGAAATTACAAAGTAATATTAAAATAATATTGTTTTAAGAGGTTGTGGTAGGCCTCCTGTGACGTTTCCAAAACAATTTCTGACTAGAGGTACATTTATTTATCAATTTTAAAACTAGTTACCACTAATACATAAAATCTATAGATACTGAAAACAAAGTAGTAGAAAATATAAAAGCGGAGTAAAACAGGGAGGGGAAGAACTCACAGGGCATCGAAAAATTCGTCCACATCGCTGTCAACGGGAAAAGTGCCCAGAACACTGGCCGCATTGCCACGTTGAATGGCAATGCTGATTCGTTGGCCAAAGAAAAGGCCAGCCCTCTGGTTACGTGAAGAGACTAACTCACTAGAGGTTAGGTAACAGTAAGTAAGTAACAGTTAAAGAAAAGAATAGGTGTCAAACAGCGATCAATCCAAAGCCTACTATGCAACAGATTAAACGTGTGGAGGGTGAGCAGAGTCAAACAAAGTGAAGAACACTAGTAGAAAAGCGAACCGAGAGCGCAAAGGCTGCGATATTTTTATCCGATACCAGGCTAGCATAGATTGTAGCGGATTTTACGATTTCTTTCTACCTTGTGTTTCTACTTTTAAAGTTTTACCAAAAACGGCACAAACGTCCTTTTTGTCAATACTAAATTATAATGGTTTTAATCATTTATAGATAAAGAATTAATGCAATGAGCCATCTTGTAAACTGTGGCATGTCAGCATTGATGGTAGCTGTACCTAAACGTGTATTTGATGACAGTATGTAGGTACGTACCTACTCAACAAGCCAAAAGGGTAGTTTTTGCTGCAGTCACCCTGCAACCAGTAACTGGCCAAATATCCATTAGCCAAAGCGGACCGAAGGACCGCATTGCGAAGTTGCTGTAGGCGCCAAGAAAAATGATAAAATATAAACCCAAAATAAAACACAGTGCTGACAGACACTTTTGTTCTAGCAATGGAGAGTGTCTGCAAGAAATAACAACATTATTAAATAATATTTCAAAGCATGACTAATACAGTTCTCTGAAATGTAAACATATTTTACGAAGACCCTCCCTGGTTCAACATTATTATTGTTATTTTGGATTTTATATGGAAAGGTCAAGCTGTCAACCTCCAGACAAAAAAATTGAACACCGCCCTACAAACAGGGGTACCAGGGTGACATAACCGCTGTGGCAGTTAATTAGTACCGGAGGGCGCGCCGCGACAGGCGCGGGCGCGGGCGCGGCGCGTTTAGAGGAAATTGTCGTTTTTATACGGCTTCCACCCCCTTACTCCGCCACCCGGGCCCTGCGACATTCGAATAATGAAACAACATAGTTACCTTCATCTTATAAACACATGTCACCCTGGTAATATACAGAAATTAATATCTTGAGGCTAGGATCTGACTACACCATGTTTCGGTAAAAAAGACGGACGAAACTGGGTCAGCAGTGCGATTCTGTGTATCAAACCATACAAATAAGATGGAATGACAGCTCACTTGTCGTTCACTCCACCTAGGTGTACACCGTGAGATGTCGACAGAATCGACCGGCTGAACACTAAGCGAACGCGGGACAGGATGTGTCGAAACTTCATCATCATCATCATCATCATCTTAGTAGACGTCTACTGCTGGACATAGGCCTCCCCCAAGTGTCGAAACTTGGACAGCATAAAATAAGGCTTTATATCTAAAACAATAGATTCCGACAGATTCGATTCATAAATCCTATTTCACGACTTGGTTAAAAATCACACCTCCAGTGAATGTTATTCACATAAAAAGTTCGAACAATTAAAAAAAAAATCATTTCTGACAACCTCACATACAGGCTGTTGCTGAAGATGTTTCACGTTTCAAGATACGCCTAACAAAATGATTGAATTGAACGAGTGTAACAGTTAGATCGAGGATCGTTTCCTTTGTATTAGGCAGTTAAAGAGGAATGAGAACGAATTAGTTCTATCCCGTGGATAATAAACAAGGCAACAAATGTAACAAAAAGCTTACATTTCCTGCGCATTTTTTCTCGGCTAATTTCCGTTTATTACTGAGAGCCTTCAACGTTTTATTGACCGTTCGAAACGCCAGACTAATAAATGAACGAAGCCATCGTCTAAACATTGTATATAAGTACCGAGGCACCATAGCCACATCAGATATAGTCTCGTTCCGTCGGCATAATGCGACCGCCGCCGCCGGCCCCGCTCGTAACACTCCAGCACAGCTAAAACCGGGCGATTCGGTTTTATACACACCCCCTATAAAAGCAAAAGGACCGGGTATGGTCCCGGGATAAGTGGGGGGCCTGTATCTTTATATCTGCCCCCCTGCGGCCCCCACTAGGGCATTATGACCGGGGGGTTCTTTGGACAGCTAAAAGAAATATCCGGTTGCCTTACCCGGCCAGTGGCGAGCAGCCGGTAATTCTTCTTCCAGTATTACTTTGCTTATTTACGAAGTAGTTAATTGCACCTCCCGCGGGTCGCTGGTAGCCTGGTAACCTCAAGATATTCTGATCAAGTAAACAAAGAAAATTAAGTGCCGGATATAAAAGGAAAACTTTATGTTTGTTTGTGCGATCGTGTGAAAGTATTGGTCTTAAGTTCCGGTCAAATATCTTAGTTATAATAACGATAAAGGCTATTATTTGCTGTATTCTTAGCACCTTGAAATAAAACTGGTGTAATCTTTAATATTCAAAATTAAAATTGCCAATATTCATTAAGTGTAAAGCCAATCCTAAGCTCGGGGGATCGTAAACCGAAGATAGCTTTGCTTTCGCGGCCCCGCCCGGCGCCCCGGAGGCATTTCCAAAATAATAAAAAACCCTTTCCCTTTCAGTCGGCGTTTACGCCCGTCCATAAAACTCCTTTAATATCTCATTATAAATTATGTAAAGTTACTAGCGTTTAGTACTAAAACCTGAACCTTTAATCTAGTTTGTATCTGCTAAAATGTAAAGATCATGTTTTAAACCGACTTCTAAAAAAGGAGGAGGTTCTCAATTCGGATGTTTGTATTTTTTTTTTGTTCGCGTGTAACTCCGTCGCTTGCCAACCGATTTGAAAAAATCTTGAAAACATCTTGGAAATGTATACTTTCCAAATGGTCCCATTGAAATTTTATTAAAATTGGTTCTGTAGTTTGGTTTTTAAATCCAAATAGCTGGAAAAAATATGTGGAAAAATCATCCATGTATACGAAATTGCGTATTTTGGCTTTCCTGTGAGTTTCCAGTGGTGTTGTTAGGTGTCGGGTACCACTAAAAAGTGAAAAATAAAAAACTTTTTCACAAAAAAAAAGAAACCGACTTCCAAAAAACACTACAAAGTTCAAAATAACTTTAATTTCGGAAGTTGGTGTCAAATAACGAAGAAGCAACCAAAAACACCGACTACCGAAATTAAAGTTATTTTGAACTTTGTAGTGTTTTTTGGAAGTCGGTTTCTTTTTTTGTGTAAGTATTTTGTTAAAACTATGTTTCAAAGTCAAACTAACTAAGTATGAAATCTCTGAGAATACTTATTGTAACGAAATAAACAAGTACTTTGTATTGATTCGTAACATTAAAATTACAAGAAAATAAATAATTTATTGATCCGATTAGAGTTCCTTCAGGTGCGATCGTAAACGGTCGCGCGAAATCGGGGGTGTAAGGATCAAAGTTCGAAACCGCTCCGGCCCCGGCGACACACCGGTGTGTCGCGAATTAATCGCGAATTTAATGTTTATTTACCTATTACATAAGATTTTTTTTTTTGGGAATTTTCACATGTCGGGGCCGCAGCGGTTAATCTATTTTGTCCTTAACCTGAAAAGGTTCAATTATTTTACTATTTGCAATTACAGTGCCACAATACTTCTCTAATAATAATTGGTTTGTGTTGTGTTATTTCAGGAATTAATGTATAAAATCACCTATCTTTTGTATAAAATCACTAGCTTTTCCTGCGGCTTTACTCCTGTAGCCTATCCCAAAAGAACTGTGCATTTTTGGGACATCAAAGTAAATGACAATGTAGCTTTCTTTAACTTTAAGAATATCGTAATTGGATCAGCAATTCCAGAGATTAAAACATAAACACAAACAAACAATTTTGTCTAATTTATTATATATTAGAGTTTTAGATGGACAGACCAACCATTCACTTACTACATAGCAATCACCTGAGAATCATTATATCTCCTAAACCTACTATTTTCTACATATAAAACAATTTTATTCCTTCCATAATCTGAGGCCCTGGTACCTTCAATTAAAACTGTTTTCAATTAATATTTTATAACAAAAAATATGGAATGAAACTAGATTACAATTAAAGGAACATAATCTTTTTATTCTATACAATTAAGTTAATTAAGAACCCTGGTGATTGAGATAAGGTTTTCTTATAATTAATTCATAAGCTTGAAACTAAATTAAACATTCCGATGTCATGACTAGAATAAATAGCATGTTATCTATTTTCATTTTGTTTGAAACAATATGTTGTCCTGGTGTAAAGAAATAAGTTAACCTTTTTAGCAGAAGGGGAAACCTCCAAACATGGTATTAAAACTCCGAAAACTAAATTACCGAAAGAGCCAACCGAACAATGCGTTCAACTCCGCACCTACTGAAAATCACGGCCACAAATAAACATTACGCCTAGTACCCGCCGATCACGCAATACTATTCTTGTTTATACCTCCTACAACTTCTGCTACCCTGGTAATTTCGTGATCCTTTGCGCCTGGTAATTTATATACAGTCTTGCGCCTGGTAGGGTGTATATTTTAATTACACCTCCTTTTTGTTCTGTTACACTGGTATAGTCAACTGAAAATAACTCCTGGTATGTGGAAATTAAAGAGTACCTACTATTAATAATTTATTATTGTATTTGTTGCATTGTCAACTGTCATAGTTATAAAAACGCAGACAACTGCAGTACAAAGTACCACATAACAACTTGGCAGGTTTGAACATGATATATTTATGTATTTGTTAATTACTTATTAGACAGTATAACTTCCAGACCAGCGCGACTTATAGCCAACTAAAATTATGTGAATTACAATACGGTCCTTCGTTCCGAAAAAATGTTCACCAATGGGGGGGGGGGTACTTTTTTTTACAAACATCTTGTTATTAAAAACAAAAATCTTTTAAATGAAATAAGTAGGTACTGCATGAATTTAAAATTAAATGATAGTGTAAACTAAATAAAAAGTATGTATAATTCTGTAATAAAATACCTTGTAAGGCATGCGAACCATGTTTTTTTTAAATCCAAAAGTTTATAAAATATAAAAACGCACGTTGATGTCTTTTATTTGACACTCTTGAGAAAATTCATTTCCTTTTATTTCGAGAACACGTGTGGTTGCATTTTCTTTATGTCGATATTTTTAAGGTACTTATAGTACATTTAATCATGTTTATAACTGTTACCGAATCATTACAGGTAGATTAGGTATGTATGAATTTTGGAACTTTTCTGTTCTAAACCGACTACAAAAAAGCAGAAAAAGCGGTTCGAGTTTTACTCGTGTATGTGAATGATGTCTCAAAGTAAATTATGAATATATACAGCAAAAACATAAGGATATTATTGTTATTATTTAACGCAATTCAAACACTTAGAAAGCCAGAACCATTCTACAAATACATGTGTAACAAAACTTATCTATTTGGTTAGACTTAGATTAGAAACTTTATAGTGAACAATCTATGGATGTCTTGTTTATGGTCGAGTTACGTTTGTGTCATTTTGAAAGCTCTAAAAGTCAGTGTCAGTTATCAAATCATTTGAGTTTGACATTAAAGTGAATTGTCAGTTCCTTATGTTGCCGACATAAAAATATTGCGAAATGAAATGTATTGAACTATGGTAAATAATTCATAATCAACATTGTGCGTTGATCTGTTTGTTCTTATATACTCGTACACACTTAAATAAAATAGGTACTTTTAAGTAAAATTTAAAATAATCTAAAACATGGCGTCGCTAAATTCCTTCGCATCGCAGGCCACTGGGAATGTAAAAATTTGAATATAGATAAATAATAAATTTATTTGTTCTTTAAATTCTATGATTCCATTTTTGAGGTACGGTTACACATGATAGAAGGAATACAATTTACAGAGAAAAACATTTTCTCTGAAAAAAGTTACCTACCACATAAGAATTTATCAAAAAAAAATCAGCTTACCCAATCTACCCCGCATCTGAAAAATTCGAAAACAAGCCTCCCGACGTACCAAGAGACCAGAAAATTTCAAAGATATCGCCAACTCGTAATCGGGGACGTGGGCCAACTTGAATTTTGGGGTTTTCCCGCTAAAGTTCGGCTCAAAGACGTCCTCAAAGCCCCGCTGTGGGTGGGCCGGGTACTAGGGTGGCATAGCAGGGTGGAGGTTTTGGGGTATCAAAGTTTACCCCCGTGGCGCGCGGAGGCTATACTTTGTGTGGAGGGAACTGCCTCTGCTACTTTGTTCGCCTTTTGGCTCATGACAGAGGCACTTAAGGGAGCTACACACGGTCGCAGCGCTATATTAAAGTAGTATAATCCTTAGTAAGTTGGTGGCGCGCTTACTGACTTGGCAAAGTTCGTTTGTAATCTCAGAGTCGAAATGTCAAACGTAGATAATATCAGGCCGCTGAATTAAATTGATCGTGTCGTGTTTGCCTGGTAACTATTCGGGAAAAATGGTAACGACATACCCCAGAGATCTCGCTCGTTTAGTTACTCGATTTTCTTTTAACATTCCTTTTTTTTTAAATAAGACCTGACCTGCTTCTTTTCTTTAAGAATTTTCTTTAATATCGATTCCCGTATTTAAGGACCAGCCGTTATTCTCACGTCTCCAACTACAAATTATGAAAGCGTTAAAGTTTTAACGCAAACTAAACCTGACTTATGCTCGCTTGTCTTCGTGAGTACACAAATTTTCCCGCTTTAATCCACTTTTCTTAAAGAATTGCTCCCTAATTCCGTGACGTGGTAACAATTGCTACGGCATGGCTTTCATTTTGACGGTTCAACAATGTTCATTGCTTTCGTCCCTTGGTAAGTAAATCAACGTGATTGCGAGTGTGTTATGTAGTTACGCTGCTATTGCTGACGCGTACTATCGAGTTGAATTTAGTGTTGTTACGATACTCAAAATCTGAAAGCAATCTTGCCAATGGGTTGTTTTACCCAGTTACTGGGAAGATAGGCATTGGCTGCATTTAAAATAGTTGGGAAAGGCTAGGCAGTATTTTTGATTGCAGTTTCTTAAATAGTAAAAATGTTTGACTTCTTACGTTGGGTTCCCAAAATACCAGTATTACTAGACTTCCAGCGATATGAACGCCATTTTTAACAGGCCAAGTGCGAGTCGGACTCGCGCACGAAGGGTTCCGTACCATTATCCATTATTTGACGACACGGTTAGCGCAGTGGTTGAGCGATCGACTGCTGCGATGCGTGTCGCGGGTTCGATTCCCGCACGGAACAAATATTTGTATGGCCTACAGATAGTTGTTACGGGTCTGGCTGTTTGTGTATGTGAGATTATATGTTTGTAAACGCACCAACGATACAGGAGAAATTCCTAGTGTGGGCCCACGTTTTTTTAAAAAAAAAAAACACCTTTGTTGTATGGGAGAACCCCACTTATATATATTATATTCTTTTATTCTGTTGTTATATATTATATTTATTTTATTCTGTTGTTATAGCGGCAACAGAAATACATCATCTGAAAATTTCAACTGTCTAACTATCACGGTTTATGAGATACAGCCTGGTAACAGACTGACGGACGGACGGACAGCGGAGTCTTGGTAATAGGGTCCCGTTTTTACCCTTTGGATACGGAACCCTAAAAATTTATGACTTCTTACGTTGGGTTTCTAAAATACCAGTATTACTACACTTTCAGTGATATGGCCGCCATTTTTCCATATTATTAATACCTTATATTAAAAAACAAGAGCTGTTGATGTCAAAAATCGTACAACCGTAGCCTCGATCAAATAAGATTCAAAAATATTCTTTCTAAAAGAGTAAGATTGGCGCTTTCTCCGCTAAAAAGATAAGGTCGTCTGTTAGCGAAGCCAACAGATGCAAAGTCACCCCGAGAAAAAAATCTGTCTGTAGGTACACTAACGTATTACCACCCGTACGCGTTAACTTGGCACCTGGCTCGAATTACGTTTTGACATTTTAATTTAAATTGAACAATTCGATTTCGATGAAAATAATATAAATGCATCGGTAACAGCATTTATGCTAACGCGTTGAAATTGTTTTCATCAAAATATAATTTTTCAATTAAAATCAAAACCTCAAAACGTCATTCCAAATGTGTCGAGCCAGGTGCCATGTTAAAGCGTACGGGATATACTTTTCATTCGCACAACAGTCTAAATAATCGATCTACCTTCATCATCATTTCAGCCGAAAGACGTCCACTGCTGGACATAGGCCTCCCCCAAGTGTCGCCACAACAACCGGTCCTGTGCGTCTCGCATCCATCGGCTACCTGCGACCCTCACCGGTCATCGGTCCATCTTGTATATATTATAGTACCTTAGTTGGGCTATATTATATATGTCGCAGCCAACTAGCTTAAACAGCCGGTTCATTAAAAGCCTAGCCTTTTCATTGAACTGCACCGTATAATTAGCGACATAAGTGACATGGGCAAGTCATTTAACGATATTGAACCAAAGATGTCACATAAGTCGCTGTAATATCGGTGCAGAAAATGAAAAGGCTAGGCCACCAATTAAACGGCTTATTTAGCTAGTTGGCTGCGACATACATACCAAGATTTTAATATAGTTCCACCTGCACAATTCTTAGATGATGGTCTAATTATATAAACTTTAAATAAAATAAAAACTCTTAAATTAAATATTGCGTCATAAAATTCGTCCGCATCGCTGTCGACTGGAAGTGAGCCCAAAAGACTGGCGGCATTGCCACGTTGTATGGCAATGCTTATCCTCTGTCCGAGGTAAAAGCCACTCCTTGGGTCACGCGAAGTGTCAACTACATGTTCTAATTATACCTTTCTCCTGTTAGAGTCGGCTTCCATTATAACCAGATATAGCTGAATATCAGTATTTTAAATGAAAAGATAACCTTAATTGACGTGTAAAAGTGTTATTTTCAACACAGTACAGTACACAAGTACAGTTTACAAAATAATATAATTTATCAGATAACTGACTGGAGCTACACATAATTACAAAAATGATCATAAAATTTCCCTAATTAAAACAGTAACATATAAATCGATACTCGAACAACACTCTGGAGTACTCACATTTTTTAAACAATATTTTTTTCGAATTTTAATTTACAAAAACATGACCCTATTATAGAAGTTACTGTTGACTGCACGTGACAACTCACAGCTAAGCAAAGGGCCCTATGATGTCGACAAATCATTAGTGTTGTAACATAAACATCGATACATTATTCAGGTGTCGACAATCGACAATTACGTCGGAATCAAAACATAAAAAAGAATGGGTGCAAAGGGTGACATTCATACCTTTGTTTATTTTGTTTTGATAGAAAGGTTCATTATATTTAGGTAATGTTTCAGGCTGGTTTCACTCTAAGCGCCTGGTTTCTGAATAGATAATTTTATGTAAAGAAACTGTCGAAGTCGAAAGTAGTGTTTTCCAAGTTTTCAATTCGAATTCTCAATTCAGGAACTGGACTGACTATTAAAAAACCTAGGAAAATAATAACCATGTTTGCAAATAGCCCTTAGAACCTAACAGTTAAAACGCAGATTGGTGATTTACATAATTGGCACTACTGT
The DNA here is from genome assembly GCA_947386135.1 of Melanchra persicariae. NCBI lineage: Eukaryota > Metazoa > Arthropoda > Insecta > Lepidoptera > Noctuidae > Melanchra > Melanchra persicariae. The sequence continues at coordinate 13,460,773 of OX376645.1, read as the reverse complement.
TATTCTTATAGCTATAATAGGAAAATTAAAAGAAACACTCTTCATGTTACTTGCAATGTTCTTGGAAATTTCGAGAGTGGATAATTGCAGAGGACCTTGAATAAAAACAAAACAGTGACGACATAAGACAAACATACAAGAATAATTTAATTATGAAAGCTTCACGCATAACCACATTAAGAGTTTCCTGTGTCATAACTTCGCCATTTTTGTTTTCAGAAACGAACCTGATAACAAAGCAGATTCTCCACCACTGCACCCTCGCGACTAAACCTCCAATGACACGTCACAATTCGCATCAATGAAGCGAGAAACCCCACCGCGTGTTCGCTTGTCTAACTATTGAGGGAATTATAAAGCAGTGACCACCGCCTTAACTCGCTGTGCGCCTGGTACTTCTTGGTAAAAATATTGCTATCTTTAAAGATATGGAACCCGGTGAGTTTAATAGAGAAAATGTTTCTGAATGTCAAGTAAACGTTTAGGATAACTGTCACAATTAATTATCATCTGTATATAATTTTTTAATTAAAAGTAAGGATGATTTAATGGTAACTTTTGTAATGTGCTATTTGATTACTATGGCGAAAAAATATGCTTTGTAAAGCTGAAGTGAGAGTGAAAGTATTTTTCTTCAAAGTTTTTTTTTTTTAAACTCAACAGGTTGGTTTTATTTGCGGATGTGTTTATATGTATGACGGAATATCAGAATGGGCAGCGGAGCGATCTTTGTGATAGTCATCCATCATGGGCGTGTTGTAGAAGAAACGTTGAAATAATAGCACGTTTGTGATTCTTAACAGTCCCTCGTTTCATTCGATTACATTTGTAAACAAAATATACGGGCAAACACAAGATGAAACTAGATTACGAGCCAATAGGTTAGCACGCGTGCACTTCGTACGCTGTCTGTCAAAAGAATGCCAGCTGTCACGGCGTAGACGCAAACTTGCTACCCTATTCGGGGTTACCCGCTCATATTTTATAAATCGCCATTTATATTCGACCAATTGAAATAAATCACCATTTTAATTTTAAATTTAACAATAATTACTATTCAATTAAATAACACAATCAGTCTCTCATCTTAAATCTTGGATTTACTTTTAATTTAGCTGCGCGCCGTCACGGCCGTCCTGCATCTTCACACGTCCTCGTGTGTATTGCTCTCATCTTCACTATCGACGGTCAAACAGAAAGACACAATGATTAACATTATTCTCCACTCGGTCACCCTGACTCATATTTAAAGCAATACTTATAAGGCACCTAAATCTGATTATTTATCATTTTCAATACTAGTGATAACCAAATATCTCAGATAACACATCTCAGTGCCACCACAGCAAGTTAGTGCCAACCAAGCTGTTCGATGTCATACAGTTTGGTTGGCGCCACACAGGCTCGTCAATACCACACAGGCTAGTCAGTGCCACACAGGCTAGTCAATGCCACACAGGCTAGTCAATGCCACACAAGCGAATCAATGCCACACAGTCTAATCAATGCCACACAGGTCAGTCAATGCCACACAGGCTAGTCAATGCCACACAAGCGAATCAATGCCACACAGTCTAGTCAATGCCACACAGGTCAGCCAATGCTACTCAGACTAGTCAATGCCACACAGGTCAGTCAATGCTACTCAGACTAGTCAATGCCACACAGGCTAGTCAACGCCACACAGGCCAGTCAACGGGCGGTAATGCCACACAGGCTGGTGCCACACAGGCTAGTACCAAACAAACTGGTGCCACACAGGCTAGTGCCACACAGGCTAGTGCCACACAGGCTTGCGCCACACAGGCTTGCGCCACACAGGCTTGCGCCACACAGGCTGATGCCACACAGGCTGATGCCACACAGGCTATTGCCACACAGGCTGGTGCCACACAGGCTAGTCCCACACAGGCTAGTGCCACACAGGCTAGTGCCACACAGGCTATTGCCACACAGGCTATCGCCACACAGGCTGGTGCCACACAGGCTATTGCCACACAGGCTCTTGCCACACAGGCTCTTGCCACACAGGCTCTTGCCACACAGGCTCTTGCCACACAGGCTCTTGCCACACAGGCTCTTGCCACACAGGCTATTGCCACACAGGCTATTGCCACACAGGCTATTGCCACACAGGCTGGTGCCACACAGGCTATTGCCACACAGGCTGGTGCCACACAGGCTATTGCCACACAGGCTATCGCCACACAGGCTGGTGCCACACAGGCTATTGCCACACAGGCTCTTGCCACACAGGCTCTTGCCACACAGGCTCTTGCCACACAGGCTCTTGCCACACAGGCTCTTGCCACACAGGCTATTGCCACACAGGCTATTGCCACACAGGCTATTGCCACACAGGCTATTGCCACACAGGCTATTGCCACACAGGCTGGTGCCACACAGGCTATTGCCACACAGGCTGGTGCCACACAGGCTAGTGCCACACAGGCTATTGCCACACAGGCTGGTGCCACACAGGCTATTGCCACACAGGCTGGTGCCACACAGGCTAGTGCCATACAGGCTATTGTGACCAATGGTTAATATTAGCAAAGGCCTTCACAGTAAACAAGTAAATCCAGCTGCACAACTCACCTGCGCCGTTATCGGCACATTCTGACTCTACACTATTAGTAGGCCTTCAAACCTATGTACGTTCAACTCCAATGGAACGCAGCAATCTGGCATAGGTCGTATTCGATCATGTGCATACTTATAGGTTCTACTCTATTATTAGAGCCTTCAGTAAATGCCTATCGCCACGTGTTTGTTACTCATAGGGTGCGGTCAGACCCATTGGCACCACCTGAGGTGCGTTCAAGAGCTTCGAGTATGAGTAGACAAGCTATTCTTAACAAGATTTCGTTTTATCATCATTGTCTTCGACTAAGACATCTAATACACGAGAATACTTGGTGATCGGGAATCTTCCTCAATCTTGCACAATCATGAAGAGTTAAGCGCCTTTAGTCGGTATCTATCAAGGTAAATAACCCTTCGATGATCCTTAAATGGACCGTTTAATTCAAGATTTTACGTACCTAATCTGGTTTCACGCATAATCTTCTAATAACATGAAATCGTTAACAGAAAACTAAATCTTTAGCTGCTTATGTACAATCAAATTGAGCTTTACCTTATACCACGCGTCGTTTTAAACCCTGTTATGAAATCTCAGGGACCTCATCTAATCGACTCCAGTACCTACATAACCAAACATCAATTATGGGTCTCGCAGTTTCTTAAATCAAACGCTCTACAGATGAAGTCTAACATTTTTGACGCATTATTTGCTGTCGTTGAATTCTACGGCAATTGTCTACAAACTAGTATTGGTCAGTCAGTTAGCCGTTTGAGAGTTCAAGAGCGGCTGTATATGACCTAATTGAAACAAATGCGGTTTGATTCAAGATTCGTGATTACCAAGTCCAAAAACCGGTAAAAGTCACCAAACTCACAATAATTTGAATAAAGAAAATCAAAGACCAGGTATCTCATCACAGTCAACAGCTATCATATCATAGCTCAACACAACACAATTACTACACTCGCTCTTCCCCATGGGAATAATATCAAGTAAGTTTTATTTTGTACGACAAAGAACTACCGCAACCCTGTTACAGACTCCTTCGTCTGTATCACTCTGGGATACTGCTACGATACTCTAGTACAGTCACTGACACACAGAACTCAGAACCTGTTCACATAAACTAAATTGCCACTAACTCGTCATCTACTTCACAACATCTATTGGTACTTTGCCTCGGGTGTCTTCTTCTCCATAAAGAGATTTTAAAACATGCCGACCGATAAGCTATGCACATTGGAGCTTCCAAAAAGATACAATGTTTGCGTTAAACGTTCATGTGAAGGAGCTACGTTCACGAATTACTCTACGTTAATCTACGAACATCACGGTCATAACTGCACTGTTCAATTTGAATTAATAAATCTTATTTTAATCTCACCCGTATTAACTCACATACCGGGTAGGCAAACCAGTAGTGAGAATGGAAAAATCTATTTAGAAATTTTAATAGCATGATTTCTCTATGCCTGTAAACCTTTAATCATTGTCATTAAAATCAAGTTGCTGTTCATGATGGTTTACTTACTATCGAAATAACTAACTGTTGGAAAACGTACGTAAATGTAAACGTATGTAAGGAAAACTGTCGCCGACACGTTAGTACATAAGCCTGGGTCCAATTTTTCACCAAAAACGTCTAAGTCGGAACATGACCTTATGGCAACCTTGCCATGCACTATCTCATTCTAAAGTTTCGCACTGAACAAAATGTTGAAACTATTACCGCCAATGGGAAAACTAAGTACTCGCTTTGTATTAAGTATGTCAAAATAACCTTGCACTATCAAACCAACCACTGAATACATATGAAGAATTTGGAAACTTTTAAACTCACAATACAAATAAAATGGGAGCGACTCACCCAGTTCCAGACAGCTTTGAACGTTTTTACACCCCACAGATGTTGACAAGATGCTCGGCTACTGCAGTCTGCAAACTGGCTGTTGACCTTTGGTTTGTCACGCTCAGAACTGCTCAGAAGTTGCAGCTGCTCAGCAGTTATAGCAGCATGCGAACCGCTAGCCTCTTGCTAACTTCATCCACCGTAATACGATATCTGAAAACTGAGAAACACTACGAGAGTACAAGTTCTATCAAAGCTGTGGCTGAAAATAGAGCTTTCAGGTAGTAGTAGAAGTCAATAAATAAAGTCAATAAATCGAAAACTAAACAAAACATTGGCACAAGAAAAGAGGCCCACGCCCAGCAGTGGGCAAAGCCCGGGCAATGGAAGGTAATGATAAATCAAAACATGGCTTTTGCGAATAACACAGTTTTCAGAAAAAGCGTTAGGTGGGTACGGTATTGAGACTATAGCGCTTTATTGTCCCATGGAGGTATTTACGCCACTATATTCCCAACAACAATAACACTAAACAATCAAGTCTATTACTCAAATAGCGATAGCAAAATAATATCGCTTCATGAGCATTATATAGAGCATCGCTTAACCAGTCAACGTCAAAGCTATAGCGCTTAAACTACTACTACACTAAAGCGATAGCCAACACGACAATAACAACCTCACTTTAGCGTAGAGCAATAAAACGACAAGTCAACTGTCAAATATCGATAGTCGTCAATCATGAGACCGTAACCCTCTGTGAGTCAGTCTCCACAGCATAAAAATGTTCACCCGTAAACAAACAGAAAAATGTTAACTAACTAGCACCTCACCTCCACAGCAATAACTAAACGAAAATGGCTCACCAGATTGTCGTGAATATCCCCACACACTTCTCCTTGACCTGGCCAGTTGCTGTGAAGTTGCTTGCCTCCGTTTTAGACTGGTTTTCCATTGTTCAGGTTGATGAGGGTAGTCGCATAAAACTCGAAAAAAAGAAATCTTGACCTCGTAATTTTCCTTGAATTTTTCCAACGTTGAACCCAGATAGGTTATCTACGACAGGCATGAAGGCACGAAGCTTTTCAGCGCCTTACTAATGGTCAAAAATAAGCTGCACTGCACAATACTGCATCCTCGACGCAACATACCACCGTGATACCGCACTATGATCGGGCGTCAAACTTGGGTTTAACGGATCAAATTTCAGGGCACTTCACGGCACACATTGAGTTTTTAACTTCTGGATTAGCGTACGCGTTTCAAAAAGAACCGCAATTTTCACTATCACTGTCACTATGTGTTTTGCATTTCAAAACGTAACGCCTCGTATTTCACTAGTATTGTCACGAATTTCCTTGTGGGCCATGTGGGTTACATCCCACGCCTGATGACGGAATATCAGAATGGGCAGCGGAGCGATCTTTGTGATAGTCATCCATCATGGGCGTGTTGTAGAAGAAACGTTGAAATAATAGCACGTTTGTGATTCTTAACAGTCCCTCGTTTCATTCGATTACATTTGTAAACAAAATATACGGGCAAACACAAGATGAAACTAGATTACGAGCCAATAGGTTAGCACGCGTGCACTTCGTACGCTGTCTGTCAAAAGAATGCCAGCTGTCACGGCGTAGACGCAAACTTGCTACCCTATTCGGGGTTACCCGCTCATATTTTATAAATCGCCATTTATATTCGACCAATTGAAATAAATCACCATTTTAATTTTAAATTTAACAATAATTACTATTCAATTAAATAACACAATCAGTCTCTCATCTTAAATCTTGGATTTACTTTTAATTTAGCTGCGCGCCGTCATGTAAATAGAGAAGTTGGTGTCATTGGTCACAATAATCGAGGGATAGCGGTCGTATCACATACAATTTTAACAGTCGGATTTCAAGTATGGATGCTGACCTTAAAAGAGGATACTTATGAACGAAATTAAACCTAACACCGTAATAGTTAGTAGTGAAAATTCACACGACCGTCACCAGCGTCCCTCACTAAGAGAAATCTGAAACTTTTATATTATATAACGACGAAACAACGCGGCCTAAACCTACAAAGGTCAACAAGGGCCTGAAAAGGGAATATGTAGGTCCCTAACTCGTGAGAAAGGCCTCAAAGGGTCTGACCGACCCTAAAAAAGTATATAACCCGAGCGGTAGGTACCAGGGTTCCATATAAGCGTGGCATCTTCCTTCTGTGCCTCCGAGCCAGGGAAATGTTAAGAAGGGTCCGGGAGGGACAGGAAGCCCCCTCCCCATCCGGTGGGGTAGGGGGTGCGTTGGGGAAAAAATTCTGTCGAGAGGACCGTGTACCCTTGGCTCGACCCGGCGCCGCCGTCTGCGCCCGTAATTAGTGATGCGGCGTGAGTCGGGCTGCTGCCGTGTCGATAATATTGAGTCGATATTTTTATATCTTTTAGTACTAAAGTAGATTGGATGCTGATGAACATAATTTCAATAACTAAGATCAACTCTCTGGAATGACTTCGTCTCAGTTTTTTTATGATATTATGTTTAGGCACTTCATATCTTCCGTCTAAAATTACAAATATCTATCTCGAATAACTGAAAATACTGAAAAAGCAATTTCTCGTCATTAAGATGTGAAAATGCATTTGTCATAAACCGCAGTGAGTTAAAAAAAATTAAAATGAAAATCACAGATATTGTTCCGATACTTATTCTGAAGCGGTTTCTATATTACAATGTTCTACTATAATAATCCTATCATTCATCTGAAACATTATTTGATCCATTTATACATGCCTCAATAAATTCTAAGACAGCGCGCGATTTTATCGACAAACGAAAGCACTATCGACGCACCGCCATCCCTAAAAGATTATGACAAGATACAGAGCACAGGGCTGCTAACGACGACCGGCGAGCTGTCAAAAGAACCTACATTAATGTTATTATAACTTTTTCCCGACACCCCTGTATATACGTTGAACGCATCCTACACGCCTTAGCGCTTGGGCGAATACTGCTCACAGTTTTTACTTAGGCACAACAGTTTTTAAGGATGTTATACTTGCATTTGGAAGATTAGTGATACTCTCTTGTTTGTTTATGGCATCCTAGTATCATTGGTGAGTGTTTTAAATAACTGGCCATTCCTGTCACTAATAATTAAGTTTCCAATGAAAAGTTTAAGAAATGGATGAAAAAAATAGGATTTTGGTAAATCCCTAATTAAATAAAACCTTTTGTCGCGCGGACCCTAGCAATAAGTTGTAGATAAAGCATGTGTTACCAAGGAAACAGAAAAAAGCAGTTGTCTAATAGGGACTGAAAATCTGACATTTTACATTTAATAATTCTTTGGGTGGCCACCCAAAGAATATTGTTTCATAAAACAATTTCTGTTGAATATTTTTGCACACCCAGTTAGAAGCTGTCACGATTTCAAATCAGTTGCTATTGAGAAGTTGAACTTCTGTAATTTTCTTTGGCGTGTAATATGTGCGAGAAAATTTTATTTTAAATCTTATGGTTGCCTAATCTTACCTTATTTAGTGGATGTGTAGTGGCGACGTTGTAAGATTTTTCTTACCTGAAAATTAATAAAAATTATGTACTTAGTAGATATTTTTAGAGACCTCAAAATAAAAAAACTTGGGGAAAATGTAACAGTATGTTGTAACTTGTACATATTTACTAAAGAAAAGGATAAAATTACTGAACCTTTAAATCAAGTAGCAAATTGGAATTTAATTAAAAAGTCACGATTAAGACCCAAAGATTTCGGCTCGAAAAGATTTGTAAAGAATTTTCTTTGGACAGGAGAGGTTATTGTACTAAAATTAAATTTATTCATAACTGATTTTGATTTTGAAAATACATAATTATGGATTATGCACTCCTAGTAGGTAAACACTAAACAGCGCTAATATATTGAAGAAATATATTAGCTAGGAAAATCTAAACCTTTTGAGTAAATTTTTAACAGTCTTCTAAAAAAGGAGGTTCTGTATTTGAAAATTTAAAAAAAACTGACATGGTTTCAGTGTTTTTTTTTAAATTCGGCAAGAAGTACCGTGTTACCCAGCTAATGGGTTGCGGAGGTCTGGTAGGCTGCTTCACGTAAAATACTGGTATTCAGCTGAATCTGGTTTGACTGGGAGCCGACCCCAATATAGTTGGAAAAAGGCTAGGCAGATGATGATAACTAAAATAATGTTAAGCATTATTTTATTTGGTCCTTTGTACTTAAAAGGAATAAGGTATCAACAATTTCAATCTTACGTTAGGCAATTGTACCTTAAGCCTAAAAATGTTGGAATATAATTTGTGCTGTTCTTTCTAAAACTTGTGATTCTTCATTGTACGCCACTGGCGACGACTGAAGAACAATACCAAAAGAAAATCAAACTTATCAATCAAGTTCTGAAAAGGTCACAATCAAATCGCAAAAAGACGTTACACAGAACGAATTGGTGAGATTGTGTCGTGATTGCGGTCCAGCAACTGACAACCACTTACATAATACCCATCGGTTAGGCAACAAACTTGTATGTTTACGCTCACAGCCCAGGGGCCAGCTACCTCCAGGCCCCCAGGGTCCGCGGGGAGGGCCGTATTGGACATTTTGTATAAGTGTAGGGCCGAATGCCTCGAACCCAAGGCAAATCCCTTTCGGTCCCGTACGCCGGGTACGGAGGACCCTTTTCGAAAAGGTCTGGCGACCGTGCCGGAGCCCCGAATTTGCGGATTTTTAAGGTAAAATTTATATAGGGGTGGTGGCGGGCGTATGAAATGTGGTGGATGGCAGCATTATATTTTTAAGTTTAAACGTTGGTTGCCCGATTAAACTGTGATCTTCATACATTTTGGACGTAATGAAGTCTCCAGTAATTCGGCGGTAAACGAGGGCCGAATTATTTTTGTGTGTTAATTAAATGGATAAATTCTGCTTTGTCCGTTTGAAAGATAAGTGTCAATGGAAGCGTATTTTATTCACAAGAAAAACCTACTTTTAGTGTAAGTACTTGAATATGAGAGTTTTAAACCGACTTCAAAAAAGGAGGTTATCAATTCGAATGTTTATATTTTTTTATGTATGTTCAGGTAGGTAATAACTCCGTCATATTTAGACGGATTTGCAAAATTCTTTGTTCGAAAGAGGTTTATTCCGAAATGTTCGTATTTTAATTTCGTAAAGATCTGATGAAGAACTTCGGAGATAAACAATTGAATTGTTATGGACTGGTTGGAATGTGTGGAATGTTTGGCAGCACTAAAAAGTTTTTAATTGATAACTCGTTTTTCCTCAATCCTCATATAGAATTTCCTCGGATTTTGATTAATAAAAAGGATATTAAGTTTTTAATGAGGAAACTGTATCAAAAATACATAGAAATGTGTCCTATTTGGTATGAGGCTACGGTTTTATAGGTCAGAGCAGTAAGTTATTTTTATTTTCTTCGGAGAACACAGGATGGTCGCACATAGGCAACAGTATACAAAAGAAAAATATTAATTGAAGAGGAAATATATGAAGAAAAAATACCATAACGAGGATCATATAAGCCCTAATTGGTTTCAGCGTGCGAGAACACAATCCCTCACTAGCATTGCGTATCGCGAACGTTTATAAATAGTGTTGGCGGGTGTGGGGCAGGCATCACGCGAGCCACCTACCTACCTATGCGGTCCTGGTACTTAGTCCCGGACCCTTCGGACCCTCGTCGACCCGGGCTAACTAGATAACGACGATATCGGGTGAAACGAAACTAAAGGAAAAGTATTTGTAGCTCTGCTAGTGTGGAAACTGTACGGAATTAGGATGGGGGAATTGGGTCGCTTTATCCAGTGGTAAATTAACATGTTTGCGCGCTGACTGGGCCCTTTCAAAGTTATAGTGAGCTTTATAAGCATTTTAGTTCAGAGGCCCGGTTCGTTTGATAATCGTAAAATTACGACAAATTCGGAATGTTTTATGGCATGTGTTTTTGTTCAGTGATTTGTTTCATACAAGTCGTTTCTACTTATTGATTCTTGGTACGCAACAGGGGAATTTTTAAAGTCAATTGAAGTCAAAGTAATTATGAAAATACTGAAAGAAAATTCAAATAACAAGCGGAGCAAAATTCAACTAGACATCTAAACGCCCACTACACCCTTTTACACTCGCAAACGGATGCCACTTCACCCACTTTCGATTCAACAGTTTTCCCGATCAAATTTAAACGATTTCATTAGATCCCAGCAAATAACTTAATAATGGCTTCGGCAAATAAAGAACAAGAATCTAGGCATAATTTAATAAACAAAAAACAGAAGAAAAATAACACAAGTCATTTGATGTTACTAAACGTCCAACAAAGCTTTTTTCTTAATTAATTAAGTCGCAAATTGATTACTTTCGACGGGCAGGAAGGTATAAAAAGCAGGGTGTAGGTACCAAGAGCACAGCGGGCGGTGGGGGTGTACCGTACCCCGCCTTACGTTGCGAGTGGGAAATGTGAAAGCAGACACACGAACCCCGCTGCTGCCCGGTACTGAGTGCAGAAAAAATCCTTAGATGGATTATAATTATAATTTAATATTTGTATGAAAACGAAGCAAAGCGGGGACGTCAAGGTCGTTGCAGGTGGCTTTCTGTAGTTTCAGCCTGACAGATTAGAATTTTTGGCAATTTTATCTAAAGTTGTACTGTTGGTCCTTCAGTACCGTACGCTTTGACCATATCACCAAGATGTTTATGGAAAAGTGGTAGAAATTAAACAAAATACAATTATTAGTTAGGTAAGAGCTTTTTTTTTATTTAAGTATATTTATTAGTAATAGTTAGTTGTGAAAATAAATAATTATTATTGTAGAATCTTTCTTAAATTATAAAAATTAGAAGCAATTAATATAATATATCTTTTTTTTTACATGAATCAATCGAAGATGACTTGCACAACCAGATATCCTACTAATATTATAAATGTGAATGTTTGTATGTTTGTGTTTCAATCAGGCAAAAACGGCTGAAGGGATTTGGATGAAATTTGGCACACATGTAGTTCATATCCTGGAATGAGACATATGCTACTTTTTATCCCGGTAAGTGGCATGGATCAATGAAGACTGAGGAGGAAGTGGAAATTCAGAGCCGCTGCTGCCTTAGTACTACAGATTTACAAGTACCAGGAGAACAAAAACATCAAGTACCAGGAAACAAGAAACATGTCATAGTATTTTTTGGGCTGGTTAGGATAGGTGTAGGGTAGGTGTAGGGTAAGCGTAGTGTAGGTGTAGCGTAGGTGTAGGGTAGGTGTAGGGTAGGTGTAGGGTAGGTGTAGGGTAGGTTTAGGGTAGGTGTAGGGTAGATGTAGGGTAGGTGTAGGGTAGGTGTAGGGTAGGTGTAGAGTAGGTGTAGTTACAATACAAATCAAGAAACCCCCTATTTCCGATTTTCACGCGGGCGAAGCCGCTGGTAGAAGCTAGTAAAGTTATATTTAAAGAAAACTAAACAGTGGGTATAAAGTTTTCATTCTTACTAATCTAACTACTGCAGGTAAAAACTAAGCAACCCATTCAAATGATTGTCAAACGTGAATGATTTGGTTATCAAACTCATTTTCAGACCACCCAACAACATAAATAAAACTCTTAACGCAAAGTCTTTCATCCAAAGACCAAAATGAAGCCAAATAAAACACAAAGCCCGACGGCGAAAAGACAAAAAAAACGCATTACGTACTAAGTTTTTTTGCAGGCAGTACATTAGACGGCCGTGCCAGTACTACTAGTTATTATTTACCGGCTTTATCATTTCGAAAATTTCATATTCCCCGCACTTGGACGCTTGAGGTTTAAAAGCGTGAGCGGCCCCCCCCCCGGGCGAGGGTAGCTCTACTTTTTGCCTACAAACAGCCCGCTTAGTACTTAGCATGACTAGGGGGACATAGGGTGTGCAGAGCTAAGAAATAATAACGGTGGAGCATGCAAGAGGGGCGACTGGACATAGTTTTTGTGACTGATGGAATCCTAATGACTCGCTGTGTTTATTTTACATTGGTTTTTGGGGTGTGTGGGCAAACAAAAGTTGTGTTGCTTTACTGAAATTTATTTGCTGAAGATTGGTGTTACCCACTTTTATCATGGGTAAAACAATGTTACAACAAAACAATTTCAGACCTTGAAGAAGTTTACGCTAGGACTATCATAAAAATAAACAAACAATTATGAATCCGTGAACATACATATTGTTTTCAATAACAAAGAATCCTTCAAGACGCGCTTGGAAAAACATTCATAAGCAATTTCATGTTCCTACTACATGTTTACTTTTATATACCCACATTAATATATCAGAAATTGTAACTACCAATTTACTCAACCATGAAAGATGACGTAATAATGAGAACGTACTCGTAGCCGTACTACGGCGTAGCAGCACCCTCCTTTCAAATCCGTAGAGCTTGCTACAGCGCCGCGTAGCAATAATCAACTAATCATCTGATTCGTGGCTACACAAAAGAAAGTTAGAAACGCACAAACATACTTTACAGTCATGCGATTCTTAATACAAGTCTCCCCTGCCCACTAGGGTAATCTGTAATAATAAGAAAAAATCTTTTAATATGTCTGTTAGTTTTATATTTCTTTCTACAGTTATATTTTTTCGTTTAACGTTTGCACTGAAAGGAGAAAGAAATATCTCGAAATTCATTTTAGCTGTACACGTTCAGTAAAACCGCAGACGGCGCCACGGGACGGCACATAGTCGGCACAAGTCTGCCAGCTAACCCATCAGGGTCCCAGTATTTTTAATGAAAGCTGCGGCGTCGGGCGGTCGTACTGTACCGTATTAATCTTGGCGGACGGTAACCTCCTACGCGCCCCTGCTTTCCTAGTAGGTGGTGCCCAAGGAACCCGGCGAGGGGGCGAAATTTTTCCCCGATTTTTCTCTATTTTCCCTACTTTTTCGCTGCATGCATTATGCAGGGTGGTACCCGGTACGAAAATTTATCGATGCCAAAATAAAAGTAATGTGTTCGTACCCGCATGCGAGACTCCCTGAGAAATTCCTTCTGCAACGGCATTGGGTTTAATTGGTGAAAGGAATTATGTGTGATTGCAAAAATTAAATACTTATTCTGAAGTAGAAGTTTGAAACTTAAACTTCCGTACAAAAGGACCTGTTGATGTATTCATTCATAACTTTGCGATCTTTAAATATCACTAATGTTACGTGTCATGGACACTAAAAAAGAAATATACGACGGCTATGATAATTATTTTCGATAACTGACGTCTGCTTTTTTAACAATTTCAAACACTTTAATTTGCACAAATTTCTCTCATTCACTTATACAAATTGGTTTTCTCACTCTTAAATGATAACACTTCACTTCGGTTTAGTGTATTCAGCGGTTTCCTTACAACTATTGCGAAAAACAGTAGTATTAAAACCACACCAGATGCATGTCAACCACCGAAAAAGTAAAGACGTAATTTACAACAAGACAAGGGTGAATTTTGCCGAAGCAAGCACTCAAAACACACACCTTCGGGTATCAACGATGGCGACCCGTAGACAGTATCCACGACCTCAGAAATCACGCATCAATACAAAAAACTCCTGACCGTTTATTTTTCATTTCGGCGGGAAACGAGGAAATTACAAGCGAGTAAAAAATACGTCTCGATCTTCGACGACGAAAAAAAATCCACCGAAAAGGAAGCAAGCGACCATTAGGGTATTATCGGGCAAAAAGGGAGGGGAAAAAATCAGAAAAAAAATTGCTAGAACCACCCTTTTCCTTTTCGTGAGCGTCGCCAGTACCCCCCTTGGTCTACATTAGACACCCCGCGGCCAGGGGGCGCATGTATGGGGTGAATTACATAAACGCCAGGTGAATTTGGAAAATTAAAGTTTCTATTAGGTGGTAGCACTTAGGCGGGCCAAGGCTTGGCTTAATTGTGGATGCGACACGACAACCACTTTTGAATACAATTAAGATAGACTCCAATTTATTGGCGTGCCAGTGGGCGAAGTTTGTCACGGAAGATTGTGTAAAAAATACTACGCGTGGCATAGAGTTTCATAAAACCACTTATTTTCCTTCTTTTACAAAACGTTTTCTAATTCTTTTTGTTTTAATATGAGTTTGGTTTTCAACGAGAAATATTTCCTTTATGTTGATAGCGTAACCAATGACCCCCGTAATTGTTATAATGGTATGTATGTCCACGTATGATCTTCAAAAACATTCATCGTTTACGTTATGAAATTCAACTTTATGAAGTTCTAAAACACTTCAGTTGCCAAGTTACAAAAACCACTCGGGTTTCAAAATTTTTTTCAGCTCTCTGCAGAAAAACAAACAACACGAACTTTTTACAGCTAGATGTCATTTGGTAAAGAGATTCTTGAAACAAAAATCACGGTAAATTCCCACAGCTACCAGGCAAACATACCATTCGCAGAGCTAGCGCGCCATTTCAAAAGAAACCCGAAGGGACGCTAACGAGGAGGTCGAGACACGCGTCAATATCAAAATAATTCATATGTGACAATAATTAAGAGGTTTCGTCCCTCCCACTCCCTTCTGGGGCTAGGAGGCATGGGGTGAGGGGGTCCGGAACCCCGTATGACTCGATAGGTACCCGACCCTACCCGGCATCCGAAGTAGGTGGATTGGATTCCGTATTTAAGATTATTTTTAGTAAAAACTCCCCGAGTCTAACGCTAAATGTAGCCATTGTTAGAGGAAATTAGAATTTAGATGGAAAACTACGGAAAACTATTCCAATATTTAAGTAATCTAGTTGCTATCTGAAAAAAAAAAATATAGAATCCATTCAAAATTACCCGGCAAATGCTATACAAGAATAAAAGAACTTTGAAAATCATACAAAAAAGACCTATTTTGCAATCTAAGGAGCAGCATTCTTTATGAAAGCGTACTATAAAAAGCAAACTCAACATTAATTTATCAACACAAATTGCAAACTCTACCGACCCAAGCCCAGGCAAAGCGTGATGCTCAGAAATTTGACCATTATAACTACCACTACTACCAGGCTCTCATTAAACATGAGGAGCACTAATTCACAGAGTTAATAGCGGCGCACCTACGCGACGGGGTCCGAAATGATTATTTAATAGAAAGCCCCCTACGGTCCAGGGGGGGACTGAGTCCCTAGAAAAAGTTTTGCTGCCACGTCTATCAAACTGAGGGAATGGACACAGAGAAACTGTGGAGCTGACTAATTTAATGTTATTTACTAATTTTTTTTTCAGTAGGTACAGAAAAATAAAAATGTGTCATTTCTGTCTCAGCTGACAGTTATTCAGCAATCCAATCTTAACCACGTTTTTAGAATAGAATTTACTGATTGCATGTCTGGGTAATAGAAAATCTTCTTTTGAGTGTTAAAGACAATTGTTTTTTTTATTACAATTAGAATAGATAGTATTTGGTTTATGATTTCAGAATATGTCTGCTCTGATATCTTTCAGTAACTACATAATTGCATAATTAAAATTGTATTCTTATAATGATTAATTTGCATTTATTTATAAAAAAATTTCACATCTGCATGAACCTATAACATGTGGTGAAAAACTTTTTTACAAAAAAAAACAACCAACTTCAAAAAATAAAACACTACTTTGAAGTCGGTTGTTTTTTTTTTGTAAAAAAGTTTTTTATTTTTCACTTTTTAGTGGTTAACTTTGACTAAACTCAACGCAAAAAGAATCATCAAGATCGGTTCATAAACAATAAAGTTATTCCTGAATAGATAACCCCAAAACCATGGTTGAATTGTACACATCTGCGTACTCCTTCAAAGCATACCGGCGTGAATATATGTGATGAACTGGTGTTAACAATAAACAGACATGCGATTTCAGCAATTCCGACAGGTTTGCTATCATTTATTGAAGAGTTCCGTTACCTATCTCCGAAGTTCTTCATTAGATCTTCACCAAATTGAAATGGGACCAGTCCGGGAATATACTCTTCCAAACAAAAAAAGAATCATCAAAATCGGTTGATAATTGGCGAAAATATCGCTGAACAAAAATACAAAAAAAAAATCAGTCGATTTGAGAACCTCGTCCTTTTTTGGAAGTTGGTTAAAAATATTAGCCCACAATGTCGTACATTTCCATCGAGCCTTTCGATGAATGTAGATCAATACACACTATGGACTATGCCTCCAATTCGTGCGAAAAAAACCCAAATAACTCCACTCCATGCCACCTCTGTCCACATATTCTGTGAGCCCAAAACTAATAGGAGTCGTATGCGGTTTATTATAAGTTACAACAAACGATTATGCGAAGTTGAGGTGTATGGCTCGCCATATATGATGTTATGCAAATTGAAATATTGTAAATTTAAACAATAGTTGGACAGTGCCAAAGAACATCCAAGATGTGATGTGGTACCAGTTTGATTATTATTTCAGAACATAAAGTCTTATTTGGGAAAATTATTGTAAAATGAATGATATTGAAATTCTTATTACAAAATTGGCTAACCTATGTTTGTGCCCTAACTAATGGGGTTATTTGTTCGGACAAATTATTCCACTCAAATATAACCCTTCTTAACTATGTTTTAGATCATTAAACATCTCTAATACCCGAAGTATGTATCATTAGTAACATCGACTTAAAACTAAATTACCAGGAAATCATAAGTACATAAAGATGATGGTGTATAGCACAAAAAGGGAGACGTTGCCGCTGTCAGTACAGATAGATAGGTAGTAGGGTACGTAGGGTTTTGCGTCGCAAGGGCTCCCGGGGGCGACGATGCCCTGGGCTCGACACAGGCGCATACCAGGATGTCATAAATTATAACTACGTTTACCTACTAACGTTTATGAATTCTTGGTGTTATTTGGCTTTTAACTATAGTACGTTATTATACTGAGTTTTTTCTTGAACAAACTTATATTTTGTTTCTTGAATAGAAAAGTTCAAAAACAACATTAGTTTAATGCCATTAGCAACGGCAAAGGTTTGGCAATACACGACCTAGTTGCGCCAGAAATAACAAAATGTGTTTCAAGAACAAATTGAGTAAGTTTCAGTACGAGTAACTTTTTTTGCGAGGCTTCATGTCTAGAAAACGCAATTTCCTATGAATAAACCCGGTTTTGGTTATATACGCACATTAGCTGCTGCCCGCGACTTCGTCCGTGTAGATATCAGCTTCAAAGACAAAGGCTAACAAAGACTTTCATACTTTCCCCCTTCCATATCCCTCCTTTGACAGTCAGTCAGGATAAACGCTTTTATAAGTAAAGATCCAGATTGAACCCATAATGACCGGTACAAGCAGCCAAGCATGGTGCAAGAAGGTACTATGTAGTTGTTCTTTTTAAATGGAATCACGAATTTTTAATGTCCTTATATTATGTAGTACCTACATGATTTACCTAAATAAAATCTTATATTCTCACTTTAACATAACTATAAATCCTTAAAAAGTACCGTGTCCATTCCTTCGACCCTCGCGGACCCGAACTTTGCCTATCCGGGTAGCGGGCTTAGTAATGATTTACGCACCCTTTAAACATTTATTGGGACGTCCAGATAACTTATGCAAGCCTGGTACTGGCTTTTTTAGTTCACCCGTTGCCTAAATAAATAAAATGGATGCGATATCTGCATTGATTTTGTAAATTAACTAGGTAAACCTTCTTTATTTACTTTAGTTTCAGTGTATAATAATGGCTTAAATAATGTTTTATGGAGATAGACTTACTAAAAGCCACTCATATAAGCTCAGGAGATTTCGTACTAGAACATAAATAGAGTGAATTAAGTTTACATACATAGTAAGTACATAAGTAGATGTAGACAATGTTGCTTTCAGTTTAATCATAAATTGTAATGATATTTTGAAGATTATTAGCTTGAAGTAGAAAGCTGGTATAGTGAGTGCTACACCTGTGAATTTTCTTCAAGAAAACTAAAGGACGATGAATTAAACAAAATAATTTTGTTGCACTTTGTTTATTGAATAAATTGACTTTGATTTATCAGTCCCTATTTCACGATACTTGCAAAAATGTTTGCCCCTCGATGCGTTTATTTCCCCTTCGTTATTTATTCGTATTTTCGAAAAATAGTCGGTGCATTTTTGCGCCAAGATATTTAGATAGATCGAATATGCAAGGGTATGTCTTACCCTTTTTCGTCTCTTTTGATTGATAAGTGTAATGTGCATGTCGTTTTTGCCTGATAGAGGTAAATTACTTTTGGTAAGACTGTTTAGAAATATAAAGATATCTAGTTTTTCCGACATAATCATTTCTCGTTAACTTCCATAATCACACTACCGTAGTTCCTTTTCAGAGCAAATACGTAGCGCTAAAATTGTTTGCGTTTCAATGAAAAATCAAGCAAAGACGAGCAAGCAAGCGTTTTTTCAGGAAAGCTAAAGCGGGAACTTAATAACGAGACAGTCTGTCAATCTGTATCCGCTATGTAGGTTAATAAACAGAGTTAAAAATTATTTTCCTTCAGCTAATGTTTTTGCGGCATTGCGTGTAGACACCTCGTGCCTGCGAGTTACTAGGCGCTAAAACTAGGAGTGGAGGTGGGTGGAACTCCTACCCTTCGCCTTACTAGGTACATGTGTGAATTTACTACGGCGCCCTGCAGGCGGCAAGCAGCCTCGCGACTAATTCCGTTAAAATTCTCCGTTGGTGTTATGCTCGCCTGGTAGCTACGGTAAGTAGGGTAAATGACAACGGGGTGGTTGCCAGTTGGCTGGCACCCGCCCCCGTGGCGCAAGGGCTTTAGCTCGCGTTTATTTGCGACTAGCTCTTCAACCCGACTTGGCACGGTGTGAGGGTAAATTCAACTTGGTTGATTTAAACGCGCTGCCAGAATAACAGTAAATCCAGCTTTTTACTTACCTACTGCAGCGGTATAAAAATAAAGGTAAGGGGTTCGTTTTTTTTTCATAAACTAGATTTCTATGTTTTGCTCATAAACATTAACTATGGTTTGCCTGACTGACCTACTAACAAGCACATACACGTAACAATGTCAGTGCTTGCCATAGCACGCGTACAAAACAAAGCATTTCAGATCAAAATCTCAAAACTAGGAACTAGTATCAAACAAATATAAACTATATTTACATAAATGTAAATATTAAAATGTGTTGCACGCGCTCAGTTTTTACGTCATTCTATTTTAATAAAAGCAACCCTCAGATGCCGTCGGGTGTCTAGCGGACCCTCATGGTAATGAAACGCAGAATCGATCGCTGGGGGACCAAACTTAATTATGTCACTGCTCAAGGTCACGATGCACATTCGCACATAAATTCACTTTTGGATGAATTGCTTTTGAATAAGTTCGTAATTGCTATCTTGAGGAGTTTTGAAAGCAATTAAAATGGCGTCAATGCGATTATGCGACAGTTTAGATAGTAATTGCGAATGTATTGTTAAGCTTACTGTTAATAATTGTTGCTGTTACGAAATAATAATATGATGGATGATATTTGCATTTAACTAATAACTGAACTGTATGAAGAACACAGGATAATCTGCCAAAAAAGCTTTTAGTGAAAAGAGCTTCTTATTTTTGTGTTCCTAAAACAGTTTTTCATTTACACTAAAGTATAAAGTATCAAATAACCTCAAAAAGCAACTTATCTTACTAGTAGAAACTCACACACACAGTTCTAAATAATCGATCTCTAAGAAAAACATTCCCAACTTGGAAACAGCCTACATAAGCGAAGCCGGGTACAATAACTTGTATCAAAACGTAACAGGATTCGAGTAAACTGTTGTGTTGTGCCTCAGATGCTAAAGTAAATTAACAATTTGGACGCAAACATTGCCCCGGGCTATCCATAGACGTAAATATAATATAACTGGATGTAACGATATAGTGCTCTTTCACGGTAAAAAGTTAAATGCCGGCTGAAAATTGAATATATACCTCTTTGTCACCAGAAAATTGCAAACGCCGTAACCACATATACAGATTATATCTGTGGCCGTAAGATTATAAATATCGCGTGAAATAGCTCTAAACTATTTTCTCTTAGTAAGAAAAGAATTGTTAGAAGGACTGGGCTAAAAAAAAAAAAAAGACGTATAGGTTATTGGAAACTTTTGAATTTAGATGGGATTAATTGTATACAAAACGATTTTTTCATAATATATCGATAAATTATAATCTTACAAAGATTTACTACAATCTTACCTGTTTTACAAGAAAAAAAATGTACGGACAATTTTAATCTAATAAAAATATATGTCCTTTTCAAAAGACATTAGGTTGAGTTAAGGTTAAAGTTTTTTCTATTTCAATTTCATGGTAAAACACCAACAGGTTGAGGCTATGCTAAATAACCATGTCATTGTATCAAATTGTTATTAAAACAACTATCTACTAACAAATATAGTTTTCTTATTTATTTCTACTATAATAAATTTAGTTTTCTTTTTTTATGTATGCATTTCAGTTTTGCGACAGTAATATACGTATGTAAATACTTTTTCTTTTCTTTTTTATAATATTTTAAACGTAACTCAACTAATTAAGCAACCACTACTAACTATAAACTAGGGCCACCCAAACATATTATTCAAAACACGTTACAGATATCAAACATAGAGATTTGCCACAATAACATGGTCTCGGGCATGACCAAACAAACTTCTAATCTCTGACATCAAAGCCGTCACACGGCCGCAAGTGGCGGGCCACGAATAAAATAGCCCGTTGTGTTATTAACAGCGCCTGCCGAGAAAAAAGGGGGTGGTTGTGTGTAGGGATGCTGGATGAGACATTGTTGGGGATCGCGGTAGGTTTTTTTTTTAGGTAGGTACAGTGATAATGATGAGAGTGCGTGGTATTGATGGGTAGACTGAATTTGCTATTGGATTTGGTATTTTTTTTTAAATTTAAAATTGATTATGATGAGTATTTCTGTTCCAATTAATGTTTTGCTATAACATTACTCGTTGGTTTATTTTAAACAGTAGGAAGTCAGTATACAATAACAATCATATTGAATCTAAAGAATTCAAGAAAATAATAGGCTATTTTCATCTTCGAAATTTTTTCAAAAACTTTCTTGTATAGAATAGAATAGAAAACTTTCTTGTATAGGTACAACTTGTGTATTTTATTCATTTTTCTTTAGAGTTGACAATTTAAGATTTGCTTGTGTTTATAGTATTTACTTTGACCTATTATAAGAAACACGCCAATCGTCAATACACCTCGCGTAGACACAAAAAAAAATACTCTAAAACACCCTAATACCTTAAGAAGGGCTCATCTCAAACAGGACCGTTCCATCTAATCTATATCCCGGGCGCAAGTACCCGAGAAAAAAGGGGGGAGGGTCGAATATCCCACAAGGGTGGTTGGCAATGGACTGAAGGAGCCCCAATCAATCTTACAAGTCGCAGTGCGATGCGGGGCCGGGGGGAGGATAAGGCACTTTTGGGAGGTCGAAGGGACGATACCCTCTTATGGACGGGCTCGACTGACCCTTCGGGAGGCCCCACACGAAAAAGGTCTAACATAAACTTTTTGTTAGTAGGATATTTTCTGCGTTAGGTTCCATCATATTACAAGCTTTTGGCGTTTATTGCAATTAATGTCGGCTTTGTTTGTGTACTTATATTTTTTGTAGCAAGTTCATTTGTGAAGTAATGGTTAATAAACGTTAATGTAAGCAGGGACACATCCCTATTTTATATTTCAATAAAAATACTGCAATAAACATATCCTAAATATACAACATCACATAAGAAAACATAAATAGACACTTTTACTATTTTTCTAACTAAACAAAATAACTAAAACAACTGAAACTACAAGAACTACCCCAACTATTATCTTTACAGGACATACATATACTAAGTCAAACAAGAATCTCCCGAGCGTGTAACATAATTTCACACTGAAAAACCTATTACGTAGCCGCGATAGTAGCTGATATAACCGTCATCAGAAAACTTACTAGCCCACTTCTCCGTCGGGCATCGTTTTTGTGTCTTGTCTAATACCGTGACGCCCCCTCGGGCTGATGAAACCTCGTGCCATCCACCCACCTCCACAGTCCGCCCGTGCCCCAAGCGAGAAAAATGAGTTAGAAAAGATGCGGCGCCCGATTATAGCGTGACGCCCCGTGGTCCTTTGTGAGGGACATTCGTCTGAATCAATCGCGGGTCGTGTGCGACGCCGCGAGCGTTACAGGGTTACGTCGCGTCAGGTACGCGGTAACGCCTATAAAATTCTGAGTGCCTGGTAACTTTGGAATATGATTTTGGTAAAAACAGCTCTCTCCTATAAAAATTACGCCTAATATTTTAAGTATTTCAATAATAGAATAATAGAAAAGATAAACCTAGTTACTAAAATACTCTTTATCATCGATGTAGGTATAGGTACATTGAATTCTCTGAAGGGCCCCTGGATGTAAGACATGTCTGCTAGTAAGTCTTCCAAAATTCCGGAGTTCTCCTTGCGTTAGATGAGTAGTAACATTGCTATCATTATAATTATGTACTTCCTCCGCTGCTTCTATTACTTACAACTTACAAGAGAGCTAAACTTTTGCGAAGACATACATGGATAGTTCTCATTTGCATGTCGCACAATTTACTGAATTTGTACATTGGAATTAAAGTCTCCCTAAAAATTTTATCAAAATTTCTATCGCAACGCAAAACAAGACTTTAAACCTATTTATTTACTTAGGTCCCTAATCTCATACTAGGTACTCTCCGTCAAAATAACAATGAGCCTTATTCCTATGTAAAAACTATTTGCCATAAAAATGCCTATACCAAATATCCTATCAAAGAGCACGTGAACAAAAACGCTCAAATAAATAAAATACTCCGATAATTTTACTTCAATGTCGGATACCGGTCTTCAAAATCATAACAAGGGTTAGAAAGGATCCCATACAAAGGTTTGCTTGCGGGTCCGGCCGACCACCGCTTTGCCAGTTTGTTAGCAGAAGTTTAAAGCCAGGGTTAAACGCGGACCGGCCCGCAAAATCATATGTTTATTCTACATTTGTTTAGACAGAAATTATTTTGGTGTGGTTTTATACTTTGTATTCGAGCATGAGGAATTTAGAACAGTTTTGAGGAACCCTAATGTTTGATACTTTTTGCTGAAAATTATTTTATGTCTATAGAAGTTTAAAGCAAATAAACATTGAAACATTTTGAAAAAAAACTGTAAAATATGCAGCACTAGAAAACTTACTACGAAAATATAATAGTAGATCTTCACTGACCTTGTTCTCTGAATCCTTGCGATCCTGGTACGCCATACTCCTCATATGCTTCAGGTACGCCGTCGTTATAGGCACATTGTAGTCCATCTCTTCACCACCATAAAAAGCCCCACCATCTGGTCTCCAAGGCTTTGGAAACCTCCCTGTCCCAAAAGAATTTGAGGAGTATTCAACACAAGAAGGCAATAACTTCTTTCTGGGAGGAGACCTCGACTTAGGGGGGTCTTTCGATGTTAAATTAGCTACGTCAAGAGGGTTGTACTTTTTCTCTTTTATGGGTTCAGTCTTATCGTTAGCCCCTCTGCTTTCTCTCCTCTTGGTACTTTCACTTTCTGACTGCCTCGCATCATCATCTGTCTGCGATCTTGAAGGTGCTGAACTTTCAGGTATGAGGTCTTCTACGTCTATCAAACTATTGTCGTCTTTATCTATTTCTGGATCTGTTCTGACCGGTTCATCTTCCTGAAACGCAGGTTCTACAGGCGAAGTTCTGTTCAAAATTGGAGTATCTTCGAAACCGTTGAGTTTCTTCGACGTGAGTTCAATATACGTAGGTTCGGGGTCCTCAACATCTGGTTTGGGGCTTTCAACTTTCTTCACCGGCTGAAGTTCCGTATACTCGAATTTGGGTTCGTAGTAATTAGAATGTGCGGCGTCTATCTCAGATTCCCAGTTGCGCGTGTAATCAGGCGCGCAGTGGGGCAGGAAGGGGAGGTAGGTGGGATGCCTGGTGGGTGAGGGCGAAGGCGTCGGGAGCGGCGGGGGGGAGGCACTGCGCGGGCGCCGCGCGCACTCCGCGCATCCGGTGAGGAAGCGCGTGACGGCCTCCCGCGGCAGGAACGCGTACGTCTCGGTAATCTGTTGGCGAAAACATCCGTGATTAAGGGAAAGGAGAGAATATATTCTTTTGTGATGTTTTGTGTTCGAGTGATAAAATTACGGGTGGATTCGTTGGGGTTTAATGGGAAACAAATGAAGTTTAGTTACTTGAACGGTTTACAAACTTAAGTTTTGGGTGTTGAGTAAGTTTCGAGTCGAGTTTAGAAAACAGATACCGACAAAAAAGTCTCAAAAAACGTACCTTGGTGGTTATCAAGGCACGTTATTACAGGCATTTTTTATTACCTTGATATTCTAATATAAGTACATACTTAATGAAGAACAGTTGGAAATTTAACACACACTAGTCTGTTTGAATAATGTAAATTTCGTTCTGTTTGATCAAATCTCATTACCAAACCCACAACCACTGAGCTGACCAGCCAACCACTGAGCTATATTAGTGTCTTGTAACTTGCAAAAATCTTGAAAATAAAGGTGGCGCAAGGCGCCCTTAGCCACCAAGTCACAGAAATTTTGTAATAGTCAAATGAATCACAGCCGCAGTAAGCACGTAGACATAAGACATCTAAATTTTTTTAATTAGAATATTTGTCTACTGAACAAATATTCGCAATATTTTATTAAGATCGTTAGGTACTTTAGCGATGTTTTTTTTTTTTTGTTAATAATGGGGCGACAAAATTATATTTCAGCTGGGGTGCCAAATCTTTTAATACGCCACCGTTAGTCATTATGGAATTTCCCCTGTTCAGGTGAATATGAACAATTTATACACTAGATAACCCATTCATTAAAGTACCTACCTTCTTCTATTTGGGCTCCGTCGCAGTTGGTATAAGATTAATATTACATCATTTAATTCGAGCGACAAGACTTATGGGTTTAGTAAAAATGTACTTACAAACTATGCTAGTAGTAAATAAAACTTTTGATACGTCTTGGGCAAGCTACGCCACTGGATATGATTTGAAATTTTTAGCCTCCTTATTAGGTAATCTTTTTAATGTTTTTTTTTTACTATGGACTTAGAAAAGATGCTTTGTCATTCATCATACAATTATTGTAACTTGTATCGGGATTCGTAAAAAACTGGATACCCAGGTAAAGGGCTTAATGCATCTCGATTTCATCATTTCGACACGATTTTTATTATGAAAACTGGAGCCTAGCGCCCTCTATTGGTGACTACCAACTCGAACCATAAACATGAAGTTGAAAATCACAGAATGTGAGTAGGCCGTGCCTTTACACCAGAGGTTTACCATTAGGTCGCTAGACAGCGCTCTCTTATAATCTTTAACGTCAAAAATATTTTCTAAGAGTACACAATTTTTCCAGAGTCGTATTGGTTTGTAAAATTGTGTACTTAACTACACAATTTTACAAACCAATACGACTCTGGAAAATGACAGACTTCTAATTAAATAAAACTTTTGAAAATACACTCACTGTTCTATAAGTTCGCTTCTGTCCTGCATGTTTTCCAGGTCTTCCTTCTAGTTCCACATGCACCGTATATATGATATCGAAGAAGTTTTCTACCACGGCTACTTTTCTGTAAACTGGATCTTGATTTGGCGCGTTCTGTAACAAGAAACATGAAAATCTTTATCATTTTATTTCAGGACAAAATGTTATTATAAATAGCGCTATCTAACGGGTACGGCTCGAACAACAACGGATTTACAGTTTCACTATTAGCCGTTAGGTGGCGCGACGAGTTTGTTTCCCACAGTTTCTTTTTGTTTGTGTATAGATGGCGCTGCAAAGTTGCCGCCAATTTTTGTTCTGTCTGACTTTCATTCGAGTTAAATAAATACTTAAACCCTTATTTTCTTTTATGATTTTAAGCTTTAGATACACATACTTATAGCTTTAACAGAAAAAAAAACTTTTCCCAAAAAATCTCAAGCTGACTGATCGCGCATTGACAAAAACAAGAGCTGTCCATCCAAAGTGAATCATGTAATTTGTATCATAAATTACCCGCGGACGGCAATTACTCCCGCGATCGCAGGTCTGTCGTAATTAGCCCGTCCCGGGCGCCCGGGACCGCTGTAATTAGCCGGACGCGGGCCCCGGGACCGGCGTAATTACGGGATCCGTTGCGAAGCACCGCACTATGTTTGTGGATTCCAACTTGGCTAAATAAATAACGTGTTCAATGTTGCATCCACGTTTGTAAAGCATATTTATGTGAAAAACATTTCTGTTTAATCTGGTGAATTATTTAAAAGAAGATATTTCCGCGAATTGAATAGTAAGTAGATAAGTACCTGTAAGTACCCGCCAAAATTTGGTTCAAAAATAAAATTCTCTAGCCCAATTAATTGGTTATCGATTAAAATCAAACCGTAGCTAAATTACAGGACGTGACGCCCAGGTGGGCTGGTGCATTATTCGATAAAATCAAAACAAAGTCAATTCATCCGCCATTTTCAATATCCATAACAAACATTTTTACGACTCCCAAAAACACTTGCAACCGAAAAAGCGGCTTCGAAAATTTATTGTTGGCAAAAAAAACATTACGACCTCGCGTTAGAGCGGCCGCGCGACGAAACAGCGGTATCATCAGAGATCCTTATCCCGGCGGTCTGGAAGTGGCCCCGGGCAGGACTAATGGGCTCGGCAATTACACGGCGAAGCGCGCCAGCCGCGACAACTAGTGTGGGGGCTATGGGTGAGCGAGCGGATTATCGAGATACATTTTTGGTGTTTGTGTAAGTGTTTCTAATATCGTGAAAGTACCTATATTGTAAATTTTTGGAAGTGGGTGTATCTAATATCGATATTTTTTGGTCGAGTTCATTGAGATCGTAATGAAGCGATTGAAATCTTAGGTATAATAACATTAATAACCAAACAAAAGGACTAGGTAATGTAAATGTCCTGCAGTAGCAAGTCAAAATTACTCAAATTGTAAGAGGTTAGCCCGTATCCATGTAAATGAGAGAAGATGACATGATGTAGTGAGGGACAAAAGTTTTCGGATATATCGAGATGATTCCTATAAGGCAGAGGTTATTGTTGTTGTTCTAACTGTTTATAATAATTATGTATTATGCATTATGTGTTAGAACTACTGGTTAATGCATATTTAGGAGTCTTGTGGGCTGTGGCTAGCTGAAGGTAGAGTGCGAGAGAAAACTTAGGCAATTAAACTACATTTAATTAATTCATGCGCACCATCGAGCCATCCGAACACTCTCCACGATGATCATGTTCAAAAGTTCAACACATAATACCTTCTCAGATTAGTAGTTTGGAAGTCTAATGTGAATTCCTTAAATGTTATGTTCGTAGGACTTATCTCGGGAGCTTGCACCATTTTTTAAACCTTCCCTGGACTTCCATAAATAGTTCAAAACCAAAATTAGCCAAATCGGCCCAGCCGTTCTCAATTTTTAGCGAGACTTACAAACAGCAATTGATTATTATATACTTATAAGTAAGCCTAGACCTAATTCCTAAATATAACTTATTTTTTTTTCAGAACTGTCTACAATAAAACACCAAGTTACAAAGAAAGTGTTCACATCACTATTTCGCCGAGCGCGCCAATTAGCAGAGAGCCGCCCGCGCCATTCGCGCCGAGACAATTCTGCCGCCAAATAAAAATAAATTGTACGAAATATTTTCGAACGCGCCATCGAGCCACCGCGCCACCCGGCGACTTTGTCAAATGCTGAACTTGGACGAAATTGTATCTGTTACCTAAGGATAGAAAGTTTGTGGATTTATTACAAAATATTACAAAACACTATTACATTACACGTTTGGGTGCCTACTGAAGTGTTTTTCTTCGTGTAGCAAGTATAATTCTGTAAAAACTGAATCTGTGAAGAGAGCTGTCAATCCACCTGATTCTAGGAGTGAACAACCGTTCTGTCCATTAAACATCTCACCCGTGAAAACGTAGGTGAGTGAGCTTGCAGAGCGATTCTGTAAACATGTGAACACTTGGGCGGGGTGCACGACGGGTGAGTTGTCAAACCATACAAATAAGATGGAATGACAGCTCACTGAGCTCACTTGTTGTTCACTCCGCCTAGGTGTACACCGCGACGGAATCGACCGGCTGTAAACATGTCGAAGGGAAAGCTTGGGTGAAGTGATCACGAAGTGAGCTGTCATTCCATGTAATCTCATTGATTGATTGATTGACAGCTCATTTCGTGATCACTTCACCTCACAGAATCGACCGGCCTTCATCCCATCTTGATTGCATGGATTGACAGCGCACTTTACTTGAGTTTCCACGTTGAGATATTTACAGAATAGGTACTTACTTAGGTATCACTAAATGATTTGGATTTTTCCTCTGGTCGATTTTTGTACCAAACTGTAAACGCAATTTGTATTCTAGTTTTAGGCATTTTCCTTGCAGGCTGCAGCGGGACGCTCATTTTTAGGCGTTCATTATTAGAATAACGAGTATAATCTACCCTGAAAACTTTCATCGTTATTTCAAAACATACTATTAGTGAAGCCAGAGAGAAAGCTGGCTTTGTGGGATTAGTCTTCTATGTACCTATGCAGAAATACTAGTCGGTCGGTCCAATAAAATACCAAACTTTAGTTAGATCATCGTAACACAAAAAAAATTGTGAAAAATGATTACCACATCATGGAATCCTTAACGATACAATATAAAACGAACGAACGAACTTACTAAATAAACTAAACTACTTCCTCTCACGAATCCTTTTAAAATACGAGAAACAAATTGTGCACACTGCGAGTACCGGGCGACCAGCAACAGGTGGCGGTGTGAGCAATACCTCATTGGGACACGGTACACCTGCGCGTTCGATACCACTCGGAGACCGATCCAAGTTTCTTGATGCAAAGGGAAATGCAGAAGGCCCATGAAATAAGAAAATTACAAAAAATAGGGTAATGTCTGTAAACGGGTTTACTTTCCTTAGTTCTGATTTTCAACAAGTAGGTAGTCTACTGCGTGCTTGAGTGTGGAAGCTTTAAAAACATTTTGATATTTTTAGTTTGACTTTAGCTCTACTGCGAAGATGCTACGTCCAAGATGGCAATACCAACACTTAATTAATGACCGAAAAAGCGCGTGTTGTCGAGAACTGAAAATCCAAGAACCATCCAAGAACTCACCTCATATAGCATATAGTATACATACAGCTCATAGCACAACAATATCGCGCACCATACATTGTTATGAACACGTTCACACTGTAGTGTACTATATATTATTGGTATACTATACGCTATAAAATTGAGCGATGTGCTGCCCTATGATGCTATGCGCGTCGCATCCCCCCCGCCCCGCAAATATATGGACGAAACGACACATTGAACGTGATCCTGTGGATACGAGCAGATCATTTTGCTTACGATTTTATCGCGTAATGTGAACATCATGCTATATAGTACAGCATTAGGTCCTTCTTTGCTATACTATACAGAACTATAGTATAGCGTAGTCTGAAAGCCGCTTTAGGCTTGTCTTCATATCACTTTAAATTCATTACCAACTTGGAAAACTGTTTGAAAGTGGTGTTAGGTAATAATAGTTTGTAACTTAGTGATCGATTTTTGTAAAATTTCTTGTTGTCAATAATTTTTAGATCACTCCCGACTTACCACATATTCAGGCAGGCACAGACTGGACCTTCTCAATTCTCTTAAGTGTTTACTCATACCGCTCCAACCCACAAAACTTTTCTTGAAACTTGCAACTTTGAGAATAGACGTGCAATATTGTACTTAGCTATGATTTGTTGATCAGAATTTATTTGTGCAATGTGCATTGATATTATTTGAGATAGACGACGAAATGAAATGTACTGGATAACTGAAATATATAATGTTTTGTTGATAATGTTCGAAGGCGTTCCCGAGAAAAAAGATGTCAAACCCTCTCACCCGTATTTGAATACAAAGGAGTTCGTTACACGCCGCCATGCCACAGTATAAATATACACTCGCTACTGCTAGTCCCGCGAAGTCACCTTAGGAGTCTCGTCGGTGTGCATGTTTGTGTGAGTGTGCCGTTTCGAGCGTTTGTAGGCAGTTTCCCTACTGTCCATATTTATATTGTGGCCATGCATACTCCAATGCGTGAAAACATGTAAAATGAATGTATTAAGTATACTGCAGTATACATTAAAATTATGTATGTAGGTATGTATGAAAATCAAGCTGTGAGATCTCTAAAAAAAATTGCCCCCTATACTTCTGATATTAAAAATTAGAACATTCCTATTGTTGCCTTGATCAAAATTACATCTGCCTCAGAATTCCTCGGCTTAGATGCAACACAAAGTGTTTTCATACCAAAGTCCGGCTTGCAAGACTAAAACCCTCTAAAAGCCAATACATCGAAAGCCGCCTGCCCGTCGGTATTTAAGGGGCAGTTATACGACTTAGTAATTATTATGATTTTAAACTGAACATGAAATTTTTTTTTTAATATACGTCGCAGCCAACTACCTAAATAATAATATAATAATAAATAAATATCTTGGGACAACTCACACACGGCCATCTGATCCCAAGCTAAGCACAGCTTGTGTTATGGTAACCAGACAACTGATATACATACCTATATAATTTCCGTCGTTTCTTTAAAAGTCTAGTCTTTTCATTGAACTGTGCCGATTAATCAGCGACATAAGTAACATGGGCATGTCATTAAAACGATATTGAACAAAAGATTTCAAAATCGGCACATGTAAATGAAAAGGCTAGGCAACCAATTAAACGGCTGATTAAGCTAGTAGGCCGCGACATATAGGTGTAAGTATTTCCTTTCAACCTGTGAATGTTTAAAATTATACTGAAGTAAGATAGTGTAATTTAGCCAGTGTAATCCGTATTTCATTAAATTTTCACAACCTAAAAGATACCTAAGTATATGTATCTGTATTCGATAATCCATATTTTACAATAGGGCTTTTTTTATTTCAAAGTCAAAAAGTTATTTTTTCAAACAAACTTTGGGTCGGTGGCATTTTGACAGAGAATGTCAATCTCATGCATTTTTCACAATCGCCCTCCCCACGCTACCGCTAACAGTCGTTGGCGGCTGTTATCGCCTTAAAGGGGTACGTAACCGTAAACGTAAACCACCTACCAGGGCAACAGAGTACGTGTAGGGGTAGGTTTACCAGTAACTTTGGTTTCAGGCTAGCACGCAACGGTGCATGCTTGCAAACTCACGGGAGGGTGAAGGGTATACTTCGATGATCAATCGGGGGTGGCTATTGAAGGGGACAAGGTTATTGGGGGAAGTCCAGTCAAGGATGTTATCAGTAGACTTGTTACATGTTTAGCCTTGAAGATGAGTATCTGTTTAAATAGTTAATAGCTCTGGTAACTGCTAAGTGGTTTTCAAAATTGCACCGAAGACAGGCTTTTTGAGCCTCATTTCGAACTGCTTTGAAGTTACTAAAAATCATCTAAGTTTCCTTATCACTGGTAATACCTACTCGTTTCGCCCCAGTGAAAGCTGAAGAAGCTATTTTTTTCAGCTATCATTGAGGCGTAAAAATCTCACCATCAGAACTCAAGCAAGAGCTGTCCAACCATTAGTTGAAACGACAGCTCACTTCACTTATCACGGCGATTTTTACAGAATCGCCAAGCTAGAATACTTTTAACTAATCCCACAGTTCGTTGCAGACACCCATCTCTAGAACCCATCAGTAGCAGGTGATTAAGAAGCGATCAGACTTGGTGGCAGATGCGCAGCCATTGATCTCTGATCGTTAGTTGTGTACGTCGCCGGGCGGTTCGCCCCGCTAGATTCCAGATATGGACATAGGGTTGGCGACCACTTGTTTCTTTTTGCTCAATGATTTGGAAAGAATTAAGACAACAGACTGAGAAAAGGACTAAGTGGTCGTCGGTAGAAATATAGTAGAAATAGTGCACCTATTGTTTGTTTTTTTTTGTCTTGCTAGGTGCAAGACAAAAAAAAACAAACAATCGATCGATCGAATCGATTTTATAATTAACTCTTGCCTTTTTCGAAATCTCTCACCGCCCATTGTAGCCACCCGACGCAACTCTTCAATCAATCAGTAGTAAGTGACTATTTAAGAAGCGATCAGAAGTGGCCGCGTCTCGCGTAGTCGCGTTGTCGCGCCGCGTCAGATGCGCAGCAATTGATCTCTGATCGTTAGCTGGGACGTCGGCGGGCGATTCACCCCAATCAAATCAAATCAAATCAAATCATTTATTAAGTGTGTTTTTTGGTGAGGTTACATGGTCTTATAAAATACAAACATTGTGCTCAAAAAACTACCCATTGGGCTTACACTGTTTTAAGAAGATTCGTTCATTATTACTGAAGTATATTATATTATTATGCAAAGTACATGAAGCTATACAAAGTAATGTCAGATAAGCAAATAATCAAATTGTCAATTAAATATTTCCGTCACAAAGAAATTCAGTAATTGAATAATAGCATTTTTGGATTAATAAATTATATAATTTTCGTTTAAACTGCAATAAATTATAATCTTTAACAGAATTAGGCAATTTGTTATAGATTTTAGGTGCCATGCACAGTATGCTATTGTGCATGAGGGCAGTTTTTGAAGGCCTTAAGTACAATTCATGACGATAAACTTGTCTTGTTAATTTAGGATGATGTTCTTTTTTTTTGCGAAATAGTTCAATATTTTTCTTTACAAAAATTGCGGTTTCATATATATAGAGACATGGTAAAGTTAATATTTTGAGCTCAATATAATATGGCTTACAACTATCTATCGATTTCAAACTGCATATGGACCTTAAACAACGTTTTTGTGCCTTGAAAACAGAGGTTTTTTCACAGGAGTTGCCCCAAAAAATTATACCATAGCGAAGTATGGAATCAACATAACCAAAATAGGCGGCAACGACTGCTGATCTATTAGCTACTTTGCTAAGTTTATATAAAACAAATGAATATTTACTAAGTCGTGCTATTAGTAGAGCTGCATGTTCTTTCCAATTCAATTTGTAGTCAATTGTTAGGCCTAGAAATTTAGTGCTTGAAACTGCTTCAATTTTTTCCTTATTAAAAATTATATCAGACGCAGTAGAAGCAGTTCTTTGTCGGAAATTAATAATTTTAGTTTTACTTAAATTTAAGATAAGATTATTTTGGTCAAGCCATTCAGTCGATTGTTTCAATGCATTTTTTATTTCTGTCTCGCGGTTATTCTCATCAAGTTGTCTTACTACTAAAGTACTGTCATCAGCAAAAAGAATCATTGGATGATTCACGTGCCTAGGAAAGTTATTTATATACACAAGGAAAAGCGGAGGGCCCAACACGCTGCCTTGTGGCACGCCATAAGAATTTGTATATACTTCAGATATATATTTAATTTCTTTCTTGGTCTTTTTACAAATTCGTCTGATTTCTGTGAATTGTTTCCTATTACTAAGGTAGGAATTTATTAACGAGAGTACATTTCCTCTTATTCCATACATATTGAGCTTATTTACTAATATATCGTGGTCCACTAGGTCGAACGCCTTCGTCATATCCATAAATATTGCACTGGTTCTGGTTCTTTTGTCCATATCTGGCACTACTATATTAAGTAAATCCACCAATAGATTCCAAATATGGATGTAGGGTTGGCGATCGCTTAGGGAATGAATTGGTACGAATGACGACAACAGACATTTTGTGCTGCAAATTATAAGTGCTTCAGCCGGTCTATTCTGTCAACATCTCACAGTGAAAACTTAGGTGGAGTGAGACAGTCATTTCATCTTATTTATATAGATTGATAGCTCACCTCACGTTCACTTCACCAACATGAGATTAACAGAATCACACTGCAGTAGCATGTTTCCCCAAACCAACTGCGTGGTAGGGTGGGTTACTTGCATCAATAAATCAATAGTCTGTTGATTGTTATAAGTCTTGATTGTTAAAAGCAAAAGATTGAAATTTAAAATCATATAGGTATATGATTTTAAATTTCAATCTTTTGCTTTTTTCGAAGTTCGAACCATTTAAAGTTCTACAATTGTTATCCTTACCCTGTCTTTTGCGTCTATGAACATCTTTTAAAATATGGTCTCCAAAAACATGAGTAAAAATAATACATTCTCCCACTTACCGCGACGCGTCAACCCTACCGCTCCCTAAGATTCCCGCCGACACTTGATCCACGATCCACACGCCGCGCTACCGACGGCGACGCCAAAACACTATACCTACCTATATATACTTGTACATACACAGTAGTATACAGCTGTGGTGTACTGCTACCGGTACGCAGTGGCGTAGCTACATATTCCTAAAGGGGCCCTGTATTGGTTTGATTACGGAGATGTTTTTCTGCAAAACAAATAGAACAAGTAGTGTCCTGGTTCCTGGCTCAGAGTGCTTTACTATGTTTCTCAAGCTAACGTGAAAAAGCAAGAATAAAAGGTGAATGATCACCTTTTATTCTTGTTTTTTGACGTTACTTTACTTTTTTGTGTACCTGACGAACTGTAATCAAATGAATGCAAAAGTGAATGCAAGAGTGAGCAGATTGAGGTCAAATTTTAGAGAGTTGGTGCCTAAACCCTAACCCTAACAAAAAAAAATATTTTTACAAGTCGCTGTAAGGGCCCCTGTGTAGCTCGGGGGCCCTGTACCATCGATAACACGGTAGCTACGCCCCTGATTCCGGCCCCGATAGTCGATCCGAGCCAGGCTTGCACCGCGTGGGGCGGCGAGCGGGCGCCTTCGGTAAATAGCCCGCCGGCAAACGAATAGTAATTACGGAGCCGGGCTATGTCGGCGTAAAGCCGGGCTATGTCGGGCTATCGGGCGTGACGTGGGGACCGTCATGATTTAGGTAAGACTTTTACAAGTTCAGACGGCTTAATTTTTCAGCAACGTTCGCATTCGCATCTCTGTCGCAATCTGTCAAAACAGCCTCAGTTTAGATAGTTTGATACTAGGACATCATGAGGAGTGAGGAAGTTTTTTTGGAACAAGTCCGTCATACTATTCCCAACCACTGCAAATCGTGAAAGTAAGAATCAAGCTGAGAAACCAGTTCCGAAGAAACGATAGTCTCATACAGTTAATCGCACTCCTGGTGCTAGTGTCAATAAAGGAAATGCAGTTTTTCAGGTAGATACCCAAGCCAACAATTCAATTCCTGTCCAATTCTATCTCTCCCGATCCTTCTTCCTACGGAGACAAGAAACATTGTCAATTGTATCATTGCACATTTTGTAAACTGCGTTGACAAATACATATTTGCCCCGATCAAAGATCTCAGAACATAACCCGAACTATACAAACCATTGACCATTACACTTTCGCCCCGTTCGAAGATGACTCAGTACTACCTACCTCGAACTAAAGCTTCGGAATACTTGTATCTTCTAGGTAACTACTGCTCTCCTAGTCCCCATATTCAAGACCGGTGACTAATTCCGTGCCACATGGCTCAAAGTAATGGAGCATAAACATTCGTGGACGTTAGCCGGGTCCCAAAATTAAATAAAAGTCCTAACGATAGCCAGCCACTCGATCATAAGTAGACGTTTGGTAATATGGGGGATACTCCCTTTGCTTTTGTTATTATTCCCCAGTTTTTGTTGACATTTTGCATTAGGTATATACCTAATGCAAAATGTCAACAATAACCGGGGAATAAAATATCTGCAGTTGAAATTATTATTTTAGGCGTTCACGAATGCTCAATCTGGACCGTGTTTGAGAAAATAGCTTTCTGAATGCGTTTGATAACCAATTCAGATACCAGGGTATGCAAATAGCGCCACGCTTGAGAAGCTGAGGTTCATTTGCAGTTTACGGTCTGGCCACAAATAAAAATATTCTATTCAGGATACATTTTCCGAGACAGGATTGACATTCCCTGAAGGGTAAGGTAAAGATTTCAAATAGGCATTTAAAGCTGAAGAGTTTGTTTGATTGAACGCGCTAATCTCTGGAATTTTCAGTCGGATCGTAGAAAATTATTTTTGTATATAACAGCCACATTCAAGGCTACGGGAACGGGAAATTCCTAATGGAACGGGAAAAACGGGATATGCGCGTACGAATTCGCGGGCAAAACATAGTTTAAATGTATATTTTAGTCCCAGACTCCCAAGCTAAGGAGAAATACAAGGAGCGAGTCTATTGCCATTAAGAGATCAGATCACAAAAAATCAGTACTCCAGACTGCTACTTAGAACTAGGGTTGCCAACCGTACTCTAATAATAGAGTATTGTACTCTATTTTGCTTAGACGTACTATATAATCTACAAAAGCGAGTAGGTACGTTAAAATACTCTATCCATTTTAACTGTAACTTTGAATATAACTGAATAAGATACGGCACTTTCAGTAAAAATTGAGGATGTTTTGTCTTTTCAGCCATAATTGCGATGTGGTGGTATAAGCAAACTTTTCTTTAAAATATTGTCTAGAAGTCGAACAAGAAAATTAAAAAAATAAAACAGTTTTTTTTAAAGTAAAACAAAGGGCACTCTTTTTTGTAAGACTGTAGGTACTCTTCATTATCCTTTCTAAAATCTGAAATATTTCGTCTACAAAGCTTGGCAACCCTACTTAGAACCCAATTCTTACTCTTTGCCTTATTTGGAAATTGAACCAAGGACCTTCAAGCTTAGCAATAGCCGCCGTCATAGGTCCAATTATATATTCCTAAATCAATGTAGATATCAAACCAAGCTAGCTTTGTCTGCCTTCAAAGCAAGAGTGAACAGGCACGCTCGCTCCATCATAGACCTCAGAGGCGTGATCGAGGTCAAGAGCAAGCCCATTCCTCAATAAAAATAAAATAAGTCGGCCCCGTCTAAACCGCACTTTACCCCGCATGTTTTCAGCGCAAGGGTCCTGCTAGACCTCTCAATTGGTAGCGACCCGCAGCGCTCGATCGCCACCCGGTTTGTTTGCGCTGAGACACTTTCATCTAGTTTGCAGACACCAGGAGACCACGGTAATTAGGAGCTGTTGGATTGTTTGGTAAAACTGGTGTTTAATTTTGACCAGTGGTTTTATTGTTGTCCTACGTTTATAGTGGAATACTAACTAAACATTGTTATTTTTTGGGGGAAATTATTGTATTGGACAATTTGCTTTTTTCCACGGTTTCGTGTATTTCTTTTCGGAATAAAAAGTAGCCAATGCATACACCCGGCGAAAGTTTAACTTCCTATTATTGAAACAATGTCTGTAATTGTATCTGTACCTACCTTTTCAAACTTATAGAAAGAAAAACAGTAGGTACTGCACCTTTCGGATCTTTGATGTTAAACTAGAAGCTTGGTCGCAGGAAAAATTTAAAATCGAAGAATAGCCGATCTTCATTTACCGATACTTGGGATCTAAGTAACCTATGATTATGTTGTAGGTGTAATATTCAGAAACGAAACTGAAGGTAAAGTAAAAATCACAATTCCCACACTAATTCCCGTTCTACCCCGCATCCCTAAACTACGAGACCGGGACGCTCAAAATAGTTACACTTACATCACTAACGCCCCATTAAAATCAGGGCACCACTATTTGCGGCGAAACGAGCCAACCCCTCTCAGCCACCGGTTTGCCGAATGTGCCGAAAATGTCCAGCGATCGGCCGGCTAACGGACAAACATTGGCATCAAATTGAGGAATAGACTGAGTGTTTCCCATCCGACTGTGAAAATTGTTAGAGACAAAGCGATTGTACGGCATACCGTCAAAAACAATGACTGTTGTAGGAATAGACTGAGCATTCCCCATCTGACTCTGAAATACCTAAATAAAATACGCTCACAAAAGTGTGAGAGAGACAAAGCGATAGTGCGGTCGGTACTTGTCTTTTTAACCGGCTTCAAAAAAAAGGAAGAGTAAAAATACAACCGACTTTCAAATAAACGACTTTAATTTAGAAGTAGGCTGCAATTTTTTTT
This sequence comes from Melanchra persicariae, assembly GCA_947386135.1. NCBI lineage: Eukaryota > Metazoa > Arthropoda > Insecta > Lepidoptera > Noctuidae > Melanchra > Melanchra persicariae. Next base: position 13,422,306 of record OX376645.1, on the reverse strand, counting down.
TAATTTAGAACTCTGATTGATCCACATCAATTGCAATTACGACCTACAAAAAGAGACAGGTACTGACCGCACCAACCAAAGTAATGACATAAGTACACTTGGTTGGATTAGCAGTACAACTGTTGGTGAAGGGCTCGGCAAGTGTATAATGAATTAAGTAAGTCAGGTTAGGTTCAGAAAAGTCAAATGGTGTGCGATGCTCGTCTCACTTACAGTTCGTGTCAAATAACTTTGCCCCTCTGAAGTTAGACATTTGCAAAGATCGCGCAGGTGCAGTCACGTAGAGCAAGCGGGACGCAAGCATGCATCGAACGTAAACGAGCGACTGAGACCATAATCCCCGCCCCCATGTCTCTTGCGCATGTGCAGTTGCAGTTTGTTCGTAATATTGACTAATACGCAGCCACGCGTAGCCAACTTCAGAGGGGCACAGTTATTTGACGCGAACTGTAGTTGTGGTGAATAAAATTTGGTAAGTCAAGTTACGTTCAGAAAAGTGGGAGAGTGGCAAACTCGCTTGTCACTACGATCTACAGAAAAGAGACAGGTAGGTTTCTACAAGTAGCCAATTCTGTGACCGTTTTGCTCAGTCCATTCCTCCATGTCTATGCGGACAACACACGGACGTAATGACATAAGTACGCTTGGTTGGATTAGCAGTAATTGACAACTGTTGGTGATGGGCTCGGCAAGTGGTGCGGGATGCTCTTCTTAGTGCATAGGTGAATGGTGAATGGAACTTGGAGATGGTAAAAGGAAGAGAGGAAGACAAAATAAGAGATAGGAAGATAACAAACAGCCGGTCTTAACTGGAGAAGGGGTTGCCAGAGATAGAATGTCCAAGAGTACACTTAACTGAGAGACATTCTGTAAGCACTACAATAATTCAGGAAATAATCTTTAAAGTTCTGGATTAAAAAAAAAATATGGTGAATCAGTCAGAGGTGCAGCCAGACGGTCACTGATACATAGTTATAATCGTAACTTTATAATATATTCTAACTATCCCTACTTCTCTACCAACATTATAAAAATGCGAAAGTTAGGCTCTAGACAGACGGACTGCATTTCAACTGCAATCCAGGCGTGCAGTCGTGTAAACTGCACACCGACTGCAATCGGACTGCACGGTTGGTTTGCAGTTCTATTGCAGTCGTGTCAACTGCATTCAAACTGCATCCGAACTGCAAATTTGCAGTTGGATTGCAGTTGAAATGCAGTCCGTCTGTCTAGAGCCTAACTCTGCCTGTCTGTCTGTTACGCTATCCACGCTAAAACAGCAGAACGGATCGTCATGAAATTTGGCAGATAAATAGCCTGGTATACGGATACTGGCATACTTTTCATACGCGATAAAACGCGGGTGGAGCCGCGGGCAAAAACTAGTAATATCAAAAATGCGAACGTGAGTTCTTTTGTTACTCTTTCACGCCTTAGTCGAGAAATGATTTTAATGAATTTTGGCACAGATATAGTTGGGACCCTGAAGACTGTTAAAGGCTAGGCTATTTTGCGAAAATCTATATGAGCGCTGTCGCTGGCAAAAATTAGTACTTACTACGTAACAAGACAATGATAACGACATCGTAACGTAACCATTATTTGGTAACTATTTTTGCGCGCCACTTTATTAAATAGTGTAAATCAGTAAATTTTACTGATTTATTAAAAGAGTTAGTGTCCGTGGACTTTGCATGTTCTTCTCCATGGAGATCTCTGTTGAGAACAAGCTTCATGTTTTTTACTGACGTGAATGGTTTCAGTAGCAATAAATGTTTTGATTTCATATATTCAAATCTAAACATTATCTAACTCACAAACTCATGATTTATAGTACCTATTTGTAGAGAAACAGGCTAGTTTGTGAAGTTGTAAGATAAGACTCCCACTAATTTATATATAATAATAATCTTTAGAAAAAGTGACTCAAGAACTGTCAAAATGTAATTTTTCTTCTGCGTGTACAATGGTAATTCATCTGCTAAGTCCCGCTCCCTGAACTTTAATATAGGCAACACCGAGACCCAATGAGGGGTAAACGTTACAAATCCCTATTATCGGGTCCGTCGCTTCGAACCGCCGTATTTTACGGCCCCAAGATAAGTGATGGGGTGGCTGTATCCGTTCTATCCGCAACTGGGCCCCACACATCCCGCCTAGGGGCCCACACGTCGCTATTGTACTCGACACCGCCCGGGACGTATGTCCGATCTGAAATATTAAAACCTGGTTTTGTCAAATTGTTCGCGCGAGCGTCTCGAGACGTTCAGTCTGAGATGAAATCGTACTGAACGAACTTAAAACATGCAGCGAGTTTTGAGAAATGGTGGGGGGATGGTAGACAATGGAATGAAGAAAGAATCGGTGATGTATGAAAATGAATTGTATACAATTCATTTTCATACATCACCGATTCTTTCTTTCCAGTGTAGAATTTTAGGAATTCATCTGCAATAAAATGTTATAGGGTTTATCGTGTAAAATAACGTTATTAAAACTTACAAGAAATTATCATTATTAATTGACATTATCATGAAATTGTTCGGTTAGTATCTAATAATTGTACAATCATACCATAATGTTGTACCAGGCTTTCATAGGTCGCTTGAACCTTCTATGACTTCTTCAAAAATTTCGGCGTCAAAAGCAAAAAGTCCTCAGATTACCATTTCTAAAAAAATCAAAAGTAAAGTCGAAGTCTCACATTCAGAATCTCAGGCTGCACCAAATTCGGGCAGAAAGCACTCATAAGTAACCCTCGTAAAGTATCGGGTCCCTTCCATTGTTGAGGGACGATTTTTACCTGTCAAGTGTCTCTGTGACCCGGATTAGCAGCGGAGGGTTGAATGAGTGCGACCCGGCTTGAGAACTTGATGCCTAGATACGGGTTATGTTTTAAATCTTTTCTTGGGTCTTGCTCGATTTTCGAGGCAAAAAATAGCTACTTGAACCTCAGTTGTGCAGGAAGATTAAAGTTGCTAAAATTAGACAAAATATAAACAATATTCGAGGGCATTTGATGTTATCTTATCACTAGTGTTACACGGACATAAGTAACATAAATGTATGTCTCATGTGCTATATTTTGTTATTGTTATCAATTCGTGATAAGAAGAAAGTCTGCGCCTAACACGCTCTTTTCACTGTACAGAAAGTTTCAGGAGATTTCAAGCCGAATTGTAATCTAATCTTCTAATTAAACACTCATACACCCCTAATAAACACCTACGAGAATACCAGGCGCATACCTCACATGAAACCCAACACAACCATTTAGATTTCCTACCTATCTCCTAATAATAATACGCATGGGTACCAGGCTTTCACACAAAGAGAGAAGTTTGCCTATACTTTCACAGGATATACCCAGCTCCCGCCCGCATCATGTCGACCGCATGCCCGAGGCAAGTTTGCAGCCGTAAAAATATAACCGCGTGACGACGTATTGCGGGCTGTGGGAAATATTGCGGTTACGTTTATGGTGTCCTGGTGTTACTGTGTTTCGTGCTTTGTATTTTTATGGGAACTTAGTAGCATTGCACAGAAAAATTAAATATTTGTTCAAAAATCATATTTTGCACTTTTTATTTCGTCTGGCAACTTAAAAACATGCAAAATCTTTTTAGCTTAGAAATAAATCAAATATTCTCAGAATCCTATCCTTTGTTCCATCAATGAAATAAACTGCACATACAATGCATGAACTATTACTATGAAGTATTTCTGGAATTGCTTTATTGGAACTGCATTTATAGCAAAATATTTTGAAACCGCCTTCCGCTGAAAATCTGATAATTTTTTGTTTGATAAAAGTAAAAAAATAATAGGAAATAAGTACTTTTCATACACGTGTATCAAACAAGAATAAATTCAAACGAAGAAAATTAGGGCTAACCATAAATAGCTTGATAAATCTTTTATTTTATTAATATTCGAACCTCGTCAAGCAACATTAACTAACAAAAAAGCTTGTAAAAAAAAAAGGCTAAAATTAAAATTTACCGAGAAAAAAAGCCCTTACTACTAGGAGAAAAGGAAAAAGGGAAAAACACTAAAGAAAGACGAAGACAGCCACAATTAACAAAGACGGGCAAACTGGTAAGCGGGAGCAAACGAGAACGTGACGTAATAAAAGAACATAAAAACTACCAGGGGACTAGGAAAGGGAGGGGGTTGGCCGCTCCGGGCGCAAACAGCCGGGACCATCCGGCGAGAGAAGCGTCCCTAGGGCTGGCGCGACTATCGGGAGTGGGGCAGACGAGAGAAGTTTTTAACTAAATTAGTGGTGTCAGGAGATAATAGGGCGATAATCAGAGTGATAGAGAATCTCGTGTACCTAATATGCGTACATTACGATCTGCGAAGGTTTTCCTCAATGTATATAATTATCACCTACCCTACCTACATTATTATACCAGCCCAAAAATACTATGAGATGTTTCTGGTCTCCTGGTACTTGTGAATTTGAAGTACTAAGGCAGCAGCGGCTCTGAGTTTCCACTTCCTCCTCAGTCTCCATTAATCCATGCCACTTACCGGGATAAAAAGTAGCCTATTTTTTATTCCAGGATATGAACTACATGTGTGCCAAATTTCGTCCAATTCCCTTAAGCCGTTTTTGCCTGATTGTTACACAAACATACAAACATACAAACTTTCACCTTTATAATATTAGTAGGATTACCTAAGCGATAGTTAAGGGGTATCATCCTATAAAAGAAGGAAATTAAGTTACCTATCTACTTCATTCTACTAACCTAACCTAACCAACTGAATGCAGAGTAGTATAGCAAGTATGCCGATTGAACAACGTCAACAGAAAACACAATATGCATAAAAAATCAGTAGATCTACAAGTGATTAAGTACAAAAAAAAACATTACGTCGTTAAAACTGCAATAGAATTACAAACTGTAAAAAAAACAACTTTCTACCAGTTATGGTTCATGAGACAATAGCTCGCTGACAGACAGACCGACAGAGAAGGCTTATTAATTAATAGGGAAGCCCTAACAAACTATATTTTTCCCGATATCGAACTTTCAGGGCAGCCCTAACCAGGGTCTGACAATAGTCCGCCGTCGATACTCTGACGTTTAACAGCGCGGCAAAACGTCAGATATACACACTCCGGTAGCTTTAACGGTTTATATTCTCAGTGGCACTGCAAATAAAGCATTTTTAACGGGTTTTCATACTTATTATAGTTGATTGATCAATATCTGGGATGAGTTTGGTGAAAAAATAAATACAGAATACTGATTTGACACGAGAGATTTCCGTAAACAGCTGAATAATGGACTAATTTTTATCCAACTGCCACAGAAGGAGAGTAAAGTTACTCGAGGGTATTTATGCATGAGGGTGTGTGTGTATATCTTCAGAACGAAATCCACAGCAACTTTGTTTAAATAACCTGTAATAGTAATGGACCAAACGGGGGATAGTGACACCACCCAACGATTTTCCCTTTAAGCACAAATCTGAGACAAATGAAAAGTATCTGGTACCAACTGTATCAGACTGCTGAAAAAGTGATCTTGTTTAATTCTTATTAGTTCTATTTGCAAAAAAATAAAATAAAAACCCTTAAATTGTATCATCATCATATCAGCCCAATCGAAAGACGTCCACTGCTGGAAATAGGTCTCCCCAAAATGGGGGGAGGTTGCCATAATCGCCACGCTTGGCAGGCGGGTTGGCGACCGCAGTTTAGCTGTTGCAATGAACCTACAGAGAATGCTGCTGCCCATTCTGCGGTGAGTCCCTTAGTCGCCTCTTACGACACCCACGGGAAGTGATGGGATGGTGCTATTCTTTTACGTCCGACACCATACGGAACCAAAATTCGTTTTGCTGAACCAAAAAGTTGTTAGTGAAAATCAAGAATAGTAGTTCTTTAATAAGCATCAAGAGCACTAATCATCACTAAGCTACGAGCCAGTGTTGTGCCGTGAACATCGACACGTATCGATAGTATCGATAAGGCACGCCCCGCGCTGCTCACAGACTATTGAATTAGTGATCCTGTAAGCAAGCAACGTTTATCATCTACGGTTGGTTATCGAAGAAAATGCTGGAAAAAGCTTTGTAAAGAATATTGTTTTAAGTTAGTTGGGTGTCAGATTTTTCAAGGCAGTGTAGTTTTTTATCCATTGCACAGCACAAGCTGTGTTAATTAAGGTGGAAAGAGAGTTCTAAAGGCACCTTCGATTTTGGAAATAATAAATTTTAAGTTGAATTGAGTATTGATCAAAGTCAGCTTTAGTCTGAAAGCCTTTCAAAAATTAAATAAATATTTATTATATAATTCTGAATTCAGATTCAGTCGTTTAGTCATTTTGAGTGTTTTTCTAGAAATGTGTTTTTGTTTAATTTGGAATGTTGTCTGCAACTCTGCAAACAACTATTTTATTTGTACATAGGTACTTTGTTGTTGTGCAGTTTCTTCTGAACCTACTAATACAATAAAGATAGCGCGATTCGCCTAATCAGACACTTGATTTTTTTATTGACACTGATTTTTTTTACTTTGCTAACTTATTATTAGCAGAATAAATAAGCTAATTATTGGCCGAACAACTCAGCAATCGTAATGTAGGTATTTATGATTGCTTAGTTGTTCGGCCAATAATTAGCTTATCTCAACAAAGTTCCGTAAAAAAAACAACACAACAAAAACTATAAAAACAGTCTTGAATTACAAAATTAATTCGAAGATAGCACCGCCAATGATAGCGTGACCCACTAATAACTTTTTCAAAAATGTACTAGGCGCACATGTAGATATGGAGTTTTTTTTTTTCGAAATTCGCGTTTCGGCTTTGTAGAAAAAGTTGCGCAACCAGTAATTATCATCTTTTGAACGGTGCTCATATACAACTGTTAAATATTTCTTATCAAGTTTTATTTATTTCGGATGCCATTATATTCGCGCGTGTTTAGATAAATAAATTAGTTACCGACGGACATAGTGTGCTGATTGCAATGCAACTCAACTCAACCAATGGGCAAATCGATGAAATTATGTGGCGTTAAAATATGGCAGATAAAACAAAAGTTATAGACATAACTTATATAAACTTGAATAAAATTTCTAGGGATCTCTAATGATCTATCTCCGGCTCTCCGCTAAATGTATTTTGATTATTTTTGATACCTTTTGTTTTCACTAATAGAAAGAGTGCTGATAAACGAGGAAGGTTTGTGTAGTAGGTGTAATTTGCACGTGCGAAGCTGGGAGGGAGGGGTGCTATTTTCATTGTTACTTAAATTAAGAAGGAACTGATAACAAAAAATAATATGAAAGGCTATTTTTGTTCTGGATACATAATGCTGATTTTTCCTAGGCCAGTATGAGCGTCAGACATCTTATATTTTTAGGGATAAAAAACTGCCAAAAATCAAAATGACTCGGACTCTGATAAGTGATTGATAAATAATGAACGGATGATATCGCTGGAAAATTAGTGATGATTTCATTGATTTGACACAAGTACGAGTATTACGAAAAAAATGGGCTTTCCACGGTTAACTTGTAAAGTCGACTTAACGCATGGCGATGTCATATTATCATTAAACGATTAAATTTAAATGGCTTAAACGACAAGAAGTGGCACAGAACCAGGAACAATGGAAGGAATGGAGGTCCCTCCATTCCTTCCATTGTTCCTGGTTCTGTGCGTCCATCTAGGTAAAGACGTCCGTCTTTACCTAGCTGGGACAGTTCAGACCAGCCGGTCGATTCTGTCGACATCTCACGGTGTTCACCTAGGCGAAGTGAACGACAATACAGCTGTCATTCCATCTTAATTGTATGGTTTGACAACACACCCGTCGTGACCCTGTCCAAGTGTTCACTTCGACATGTTTACAGAATCGCACTGCAGTACACTACCTACTTCGCCTCTATCTACTAAACATACATTTACATACATTTTTATTTCAAACTCAACTCAGCCAATCATGCTTTTTTTCTAATGCCATTATACAATACAGTTTCTAATCAAAAGTACCAGGCGCGCAGAACTCGTAAAGGGTTTACTGTATTAGGAAAAACTAAGGCGGTGTGTTGGTAATAAGATGACGTAAGCTAAGTGACGCGGCGTGTACACATGTGCCTTGAGCATCAGTCACCTCGACTTGAGTCCCCGCGTGGTTTGCCCCCGGGCGGTAGGGCTGTCCCAAAAAAAGTTTTGTAAACTACATAAATTACAGGAACGTAGAATAGTTTCTATGAAATATTGTTGTTGAGAGAGTTTCAGTTTTACCTGAAACTCTCTCTAAACAGCATATCTACTAATACAAAAACAACAACAAGCTAATTAATTTCCAGGAATGGGAACCTTATATGTCTCAATTTCATCATATCAGCCGAAAGACGTTCACTGCTGGGCATAGGCCTGCCCCAAGTGTCGCCACAACAACCGGTCCGATGCGTCTCGCATCCATCGGCTACCAGCGACCCTCACCAGATAGGTCATTGGTCCACCTTGCGGGAGGCTTTCCAACGCTGTCTTCCGTTACGCGGTCGCCACTCCAGAACTTTTCGGCCCCATCGACCATCTGTTCTGCGAGCAATGTGGCCTGCTCACTGCCACTTCAATTTGGCGAACCTTCGGGCTATGTCGGTAATTTAGGTTCTCTTGCGGATATCGTCATTCCTGATTCGATCACGTAAGGAAACTCCGAGCATTGCCCTCTCCGTAGGGCGAATTGCCGATGAATGTCTGTGAATTAAGTAGCAAGTAATGACCCACTGCTGGGCAAAGGCCATCCTACTCCAGATCCAGGATCACTGTTCAGAGCTGTCAAGCCCGAAGTATCAGTATTTGTTAAAGTTTCCCAAAAAAAATGGTGATCTTAAATTCTTCCTTCAATAAAATTTATTATTCCCGGCGTGTGCCATCCCTGCCGATGCCGGCGACCGACGGGAGCAACAGCGCCAGAAGGGGAGGGTGGTGACGCCGCGGCGGGGCGCGGGGTGAGGGCGGCGGAGGGGAGGGGGGCGGAAGTGTCGTGCGTGCGATTTAATTCCATCGCCGCCGCGCGCCCGGGACATGGGCCCGAGCGCACTTGAGGCTGAGGGATGGGAAAGCGACTTGGTGGTATCGACTGTCGATGGATTCGATTTTTACACGACTGCCCAAATCGGGAGCGTTTTCAGTTTTCCATTTACTTATGCCGTTAACCTTGTTCCCATTAAACACCTAGTAATTCAACATGTTATTTTTATTTTTTTTGTTTTTGGATATGGCTGGTGTGTTTTTTTTACTACCTATGTGTTTACTTTGATTTTTCTTTTTGGCGCTCGAGTTACTAATTATTATATTACCCTGATGGTGAGAGATAACGTGGTCCACGATTGAGCACGCTTGCATAAGGGTAACGTAGGTAGTGTTGATGTTTAACAATCAGATTTTTATTTTTACTGGGTACGAGACAAGGGAAAAGGCTAGGCAGATGATGATACTTTCAGTTTTCTAGATAGGGTAGTCTTCTTCTTCTTCCTGTGGATAGTAAGGTCTAACGACCCCACACACCCTAGTGTCAGAGTTTCTAAACCGCCTCAAGGGCCTCTGACATGGTTTGACGACGGGACCACCGGCTTATACGTGCTTTCCGAAGGTGATTTAAGCCTGCAATGTCCTAGCCAAACTTGAAACAACTTTACAAAGTATGCTTCCCGTGGGAATCGAACCCATGACCACCGAATCACAAGGCAAACGCCTAAACCAGTCGAACACGGAGGCAGTCAGGGTAGTACTTATGTATGATTAATGCTGAATTTTTGTCGTCTTTTTATTATTCCACAAATGAGTTAGGCATGTTATTCTCATTCTTTAAACAGTCAATTCTTCAACATGAACACGATAAATAAACTAAGATAAATTAATATCCCGAGTCCCGTCTATCGATAAACTCAGCCCAGCACTTCGCTCGTGAAAGGCGGTGGAAGCGGCGGGCTGGTCGTAAAATTGCGAGACCAGGTGATTCTGTCGGCGGCGTTACACCTACATAAGTACAGCCACACTATACTTAGCATAGGGCTGGCAACTGGCACACCACTGTTGTATTAAATCGTTGTTGTTTTTTGTATTTGCTCGTGGTAGGACGGCCACACTTTGTCGATCTTCAAGATTAAACAACGCTTGCTGAGGTCGGTTTTTTGGATTGGTGATGGTTATGTCGCAGCCAATTAGCTTAATCAGCCGTTTAATTGGTTGCCTAGCCTATTCATTTAAATGCGTCGATTTTTCAGCGACTTAAGTGACATCTTTTAATCAATATCGTTTAATGAATGACTTGCCCTTGTCACCTATGTCGCTGATTTAACGGCGCAGTTCAATGAATAGGCTAAACTTTTAATGAAACGGCTGATTAAGCTAGTTGGCTGTGACATTTATATTACACACCGAAATTTCACCGTGCCTCGGAAAGTGCTGTCTTTTGTATATTTTTGGCAGTCGCGCCGCGTAGTCAGAAACCACAAAATCTGTCACCACGTCACCAGTCTTGCCAAGGGGCTTCAAGTTTGCCAGTAACTGAATCGTAGAGGTCAGACCTGCGCAGTATGAGGTTAGGCTACGGCCGGTCACGGCAACCACGTAATTATTAACTATCAGCAGTTTCTATAATGTCTATGTCACCTAACTACCCGACCAAAGTATTTATGACCGACTAGCTGCGCCGCGGCTCCGTCCGCGTGAATGTCGAAAATTATATCCTATGACTATTCCAGACTATAATCTACCTCTGTGCCAAATTTCATTAAGATCCGTTCTTCTGACGTGATTGAGTAACAAACATCCGTTCAAACATTCGTATTTATAATAAAGACCCCCAGTACTGTACAGTATTAGCAGTTTTTGTCAAAAATCTTCAATGCACAGACAGACACTCGGCACCAGTTGACACCTAAATTGATGCCCAAATAAAAGCGCACTGTGTAATAACAAATATGTATAGATACGGTAATATATGTGCTTCCTAGACTTTGTTTTAGGACTATATCAGCTTTTGGAGTTATTCTTCTATCCTTGTCATGCAAAATGTCGTTTGTACTGGATGGCGCTAATTCACAATGGCGATACTGGGGTACTGTCCCTGTTTATCACAGATTTTAAAACACTCACAACTCTGTAATTTTTTGAGTTTTTAAAATATATTTTTTCTGCACCTGATCTTTTCTCTAGGTTTTGAAATATTTACTAAAAAAAGACAGGCAAACACCCTATTTAAGTACCTACATTCCATTAATAAAAAAGTATAATTTTCCCTCTGTAGTAAAAAGAGGCTAAGTAGATACTATTATCAAAAACCTACGTCTGGTGATGTTGAGCCGTGTTTGCTCAAGTTCACACTGGCTGACGGTGAAATTGAGAGAACAGGTGATTATGCCGGCAGCGCCATACTTATGTGTAGGTAGTACGCTCTGCTATGTACTCACTTAGGGCTGGCACGTTGCTGAGGCTGCCGGCTAGGTTGACCAATTTAATTCAGGTTTTTTTTCTCAAGTAACTGCTGAGCGATGAGCAGATTTGCGCGGATGTGCCGCATATCTTCTCAACTTGAATAAGTTATTAATTTTGGAAAAAAAAAATCAGCTAGACGATTTTTTTGGGGATATTGCGCAAAAGGCTGGCAGCATTGCCACGTTGAATAGCAATGCTGATTCAATGGCCGATAAGGTTCAGAGGCCTTAAAACTTGTTTTATTCGTACTTGATCGCGATGACGTAAACGTTTATATCATTTCTTTTTTATTATTGATAGGCACGCGCTGGACCACCATCTCAACTGGTGGTAAGAAAAAATTGTCACCAGACGGCGCTTATTCGGTTTCAATACGAAATATAACGTTTTCGTTAACGCGATCGAGTACCTACGTTTAAAACCTCGCACTATATGAATTTTACCTTTATGTGTCGCTCTAAGCTGTTGTCCAAAACCATACAAGATCAACAATGAAAAAGCGGCCAAGTGCAAGTCGGACTCGCCCATGAAGGGTTCCGTAGCACCAAGTAAAAGGTAAATTGCTGTTTACGATTTATGACGTATTAAAAAAAACTACTTACTAGATCTCGTTCAAACCAATTTTCGGTGGAAGTTTACATGGCTATGTACATCATATATTTTTTTTAGTTTTATTATTCTCTTATTTTAGAAGTTACACATTTTACTTTGGAAGTGTCTCTCGCGCAAACTATTCAGTTTAGAAAAAAATTATATTTGAAACCTCAATATCATTATTGAAGACCTATCCATAGATACCCCACAGGTATGGGTTTGATGAAAAAAAAATTTTAGAGTTTCAGTTTTAAGTTCGGGGAACCCCCAAAATTTATTGTTTTTTTTTTATATTTTTGTGTGAAAATCTTAATGCGGGTCACAGAAAACATCTACTTACCAAGTTTCAACAGTATAGTTCTTATAGTTTCAGAAAAAAGTGGCTGTGACATACGGACGGACAGACAGACATGACGAATCTATAAGGGTTCCGTTTTTTGCCATTTGGCTACGGAACCCTAAAAAGTAAAGCAATATAGTGCCAGTAAAGTGGCTCAACCTCGGGAGAGACGATCGAGAGGCCGAGGGTCCGAATTCCACCTGTTGCTGTAATTCAATGAACCAATCTCCAGCACAACATATGGTTAGCTCTGCCGGGGTTAATAAACATGGTGCTGGAAAATTTGTTCTATGTTATCTTATATTATACTACAGTTTACCGTGCATATGTCGCAGCAAATCAGCTTAATCAGCCGTCTAATTGATGGCCTAGCCATTTCATTTAAATGCGCCGATTTTTTTGAGACATTTTTTGTTCAAAAGTTATCGTATAATGACGTGCCCAAGTCGCAATTGTGTCACTTATTAAACGGCCCAGTTCAACGAAAAGACTAGGCTTTTAATGAGATGGCTGATTTAACTAGTTGGCTGCGACACATACAAGGCCTCATCTAGCTTTAAATTACCAAAAAAAACATTGACGTGTTTAGTAAGCTGCTTACAAAATAAATATAATTTATCATTTAATTATATGAATAACACCTCGTAAAACAATTATATTTAGTCATCGGAATTGTATCTTTCATACGAGGATACTAATATACATTTGTGGAAGATTATTGGTTTAGAAAATACCCCAATTACCTATTGAAATAACGGCAAATCTAACAGCGTTAGGCGTCGTCCTAACTGGCTAACGATCGTACGAGTTAACGATGCGATCTCGTCGCGCGATGAATATGATCGTGAAAATGATCCAGTGCTCGCGCGATGATTTGCAAGCTTCAGTTAGCCAATTAGGACGACGCCTAAATATAGATTTTCGCAAAAAAAGTAGCCTACAACCGTCTGCAGGGTCCTATATTACAAATGTTTGTTTTTAGTTTTAGGCTTTCACGCCTAACGACCGCTTTCTATAATATATCTCAATCCCAATCTTGATCCCGATCCTTGTCTGTAACCAATCAACGGCCGAGTTTGTGTCCTTCACCACTCAATCCGCACCTTTGATTGGTTACAGACAAGGATCGGGATCAAGATTGGGATTGAGATATATTATAGAAAGCGGCCGTAAATCGTCGAACCGATTTTGATGAATTTTGGTAGAAGTGTAGGCGACATTAATACCATCACAAAAAAATCAACGTAGCAGAAACAACAAATGAGACTCGCAGCGCCATCTATCTCGACAGCTGCGAACTAACTTGACAAAATCCTAAATCGCGATATCAGAGTTTGCCGTGTGATTAGAACATATGCAAAGCCCGAATATCTACTGACGGGCAGTTGCCCACCGGACACCAACAACCGTCCGGTCGGAGGATCCTCCCTTTTCAACGGAGGTATGCGGGACTTTACTCTCTGTTGCGACACCTCTAAAGAAGTACAGATATTTTGGACTGTATGGTGGGACTATAGCAAACCTAATTAAAAATAAATGGCATATTACTTATCATAGGTATTACTCACCTCACCCCTCAGCCCTGCGCAACAGCTCACACCCGTCCCGTACTTACGTGTAGAACGTGCGATGGCGCTACAAACTTGTGTTGTACCAGATATTTAATATTACATCAACTATACATAACGTCTGCTGTGTACCTATCTATATGTGTGTACAGATTTCTGTCAGACTCTGTATGTACCATAGAGCAACGAAACGCCTCCGTGGCTTCTGCTTCAGCTGGAACTTTCTATACAAGCCAAGTCTCAGTGAGTGTAATACTCATACTCTATCGCTTATCATCCGTACCTACTAACTTTTTTTTTTTTTATTGAGGAATGGGCTAGCTCTTGACCTCAATCACGCCTAATGGCAAGCGATGGATGAGGTCTATGATGGAGCGAGCGTGCCCAGAACATACCTTGAAGTACTGATAATCCCACGCGTAGACGAAACACAGCAGGCTGCTTGACGCCGGTCTCCGGTGGTAAACCAGGCGTTAGCCCTACCACCGCAAGCGAAGGATTGGTCAGTCTCATAAGGTGTTAGGTGAGACTGTCCAGGATGCGCCGAGCGCTCGGTCCATTTGAGTGCCTGATGGAACAAATTGCGCTACACGAGGAGTCTCGTTCATGCATCCCAAATACCATACTTACTAATATTATAAAAGCGAAATTAACTCAGTCTGTCTATCTGTCTGTTCTTCAGTTCTTAACGGCTGAACCCGGCCCGGAGACCCGCTATGAAACCGAGCCGAAAGCTGTACTTAAAGCTCGTCCACGAATCTTAGAAATGGCGCCGTGGTCTGTGGCAACACGGCGCCACGCTTACGATCCTTAATGATGTTAACAGAATCTCGCAAAGCTACGAATCTTGTATTTTGGTTTTGATTTTGATATCTTCAACATGTTTGTGCTTTTACATGACACTGAATTATTGATCTTCGCCTTTCCACCAGCACTCCACTTGAAACTGTTTATTGCTTAGTGACAGATTACCCTTCGAATCGCTAAATCGCTTAATCCTCCTGATAGCTACAACCTTTTTTCCTTGAGTCTTTAAGTCAAGAGTGAATAGGTTACTTCTAGGCAAGCGTGCTCCATCTTCGACCACATCGTCGCTTACCATCAGGTGAGATAGTGGTCAAGCGCGTGCCTATCAATAATAAAAAAAAAAAAAATTACTATCACTTGGTTTTTAATGAAATTTCGCAATTAAAAGTATTTATTAGGAACGTGCCACACCCGGCTTTAGTGCCTTTGACAGTTTAGAGCTTTCGAATTCCAATCCAAATGCTTGATTCAGAAATCAAGGGCTCATAATGTACCCTTTTTTAAAACGACAGATTGCATTCGATCTGTTTTTACAGTCTCAAACTCTCAAGTTTTGATGAATTTTAAACCAAATAATACCAAGAAAACCCGAGGAACTGGGCAGCAGCTTTTGTATCGTCAATATTTGTGAATGTTGTGAAAGCTATTGTATTAACGAACAGGAATTTCGAAATTATGTTTCTCCCAGTTTGGGATTTTCCTCACTAGATGGCAGAGTCTACGCCGTGCCTTTCGGTATTGGAACACTCAGCTCAATTTCGTACATACATTTTTTTTTTCTTTAGGTTGTCTTTGTTTCTGTACTTTTGTGTCTATGCTGAATATTTTTTTTTCTATTCTATTCCATATGGCTCCTGTACTTCCAGAGATAACCCGGTCTAACAAGCTACTATTTACCTCAACCGATTAATCACAATGTAACTACTCTAAACACCACAATGATCCACGAAGATCTTCGTCTTCACACATCACAATACTGCCCGAGGGTTTCCAGACGTCAGTCTCCGCATTCGCAAGGTCCCTGTCCACATAACAGGGACATATCTCATCGAAAACCGAGGCTTTGTTGATTGTGACAGTGGAAATCCCCACGAAATCTACAATGGAGTAGTATGCAGAATAGGTTCGGAGTACTTCGGAGTACTTCGGAGATCGTCGGTACCTGGATTTGTTTGGCTCGTGTTTCGACTTGTGAAGTTAGGCATTGGTTTTGGTTGTCTGTAAAGCGTTCTGGTTAACTTATTGAATTATTTTGTTGAAATATTGAAATATTTCAGACAGCTTCAAGGAAAAAATTAAGAGAGGCCCATTTACCACTCTCTGAATTGCGTTATTCATAGAAGAAAATGTAAGTATAGCGTTTTTTGTACGTGTCAACCTAATGATGACATCACGTGATTTTCATATTATCCTACGATTATTTCTTTATTTGTGTGGATAGTTCCAAGCACCCTTTTTTTTTCTTTGGCTTCGCACGGTTTGTGCATTAGCCAATGTTACGTTTAATTTATTTGTTCAATTTAAAAAATCCGCGTCCGCCAAGTTGGATGTTTCCCGCCACTTCAACACTCGTTTGTATACAATTTGTCATGTGCAAAATAAATACTTACTTAAGTACTTATAAATAAATGAAGATCGATAATGTATGTATTCTTTTATGCAGGCCACATACGTTCAAGTAATTTGATCAAGCAGGCTGGTTCTAAGTGTTGTGTCAAATGGCATGAAGTATGTAATATGAAATTTCGTATTTCTATTTGATCAAACAGTTTGAACCAGCCTGTTTGATCAAATTACTTGAACGTGTATGGCCCGCATATGTTTCATTGAACTATAATAATATTACCTATTTCATATTTTGTACCAATAACAGGCTGCTTGCGGACCCTTCAATTCAAATCTACATTTATTATATTTATATTTATCTATATTGCTTATTTTTTGTATATAGTTTATTTTGAAAATATAATTGTTTCAATGAATAAATACTATATTTTACTAAAAAAAAAAAATTAAATCTAATATACCTATCATAATAATTAAAGTAAGTAAGTAATGTTTTTGGTTCTTAACTATCCCACGATGTATTGGTTTCATTAAAAATTTAAACTGTGGAGAATATAACCAGAATATTAAACCAATACACGTGTAAAAGAAATCAATCCCTGTAGCTTTTACAAACTGAAACGACAACACTTCTTCTACTTACTCAAAGTATAATGATATCATGCTAACAACTATCAGCTTACAATTTTCAACTGAAAGTATCATATTAATTCTTAGTTGTTACTGAAAATATGGGTTTATAATACCTACACAATTTTGAAATAAGAAAATGTCTAGATACCCAATGACATATCTAATCTAGACGTTTTCTTGTTTCAAAATCGTGTTCAAACGTTTTGTGAATAGTTCTATCGTGCGTACAGCTAAGGAGTGGAATTCCCTGCCGGAGTCTGTTTCCTGATAGAAACCCTGGGAATCTTTAAGTCAAGAAATAATAGGTTACTTCTAGGCAAACGTGCTCTATCTTCGACTACATCGTCGCTTTCCATCAGGTGAGATAGTGGTCAAACGTGGACCGACCCTATCTATAAAATTACTACCGAATATCGATGCCTGACTGAAAAACAAGCATGATAAGAGGCCCTAGACAAAGTGCCATTCAATAAGCGAAGGCGACTGTCGAAATTTCAAAATGTAGGAATTTGATCACGTGACATTTCGATAGCATCTGTCAATCCCATACATATTTGACGTATTGACAATCGCCTTCGCCACGCTACCGTTCACAGAATCTCACTTGTCTCGAGCCCAAGATAACCAACAAAACGAGGTTTCGTTTTGTTGGGTGTTTCGTGGGGGGACTAGTGCTAAGTCTCTACCTACAACGAAACGAAAATAAAAACAACTAAATAAAAAGTTATCGATATAATCGTGCACATTAGCACATCCCTATCGCATGAAGAGAGCGATTTACGGGCGCGCGACAAGTCGCAAACTGGCGCAAACTCAGGTGACCGCGCGACCGTAGCGTACGTACAGCTACCCACCGGCCAGTACCTACCGCACGGGACATTGTGCCATCAGGCAACATGACCGCCGAAGTACCACTACTCACTGCTCACCAACTTACGAAAATCACTCATCCTATCAACAGCGGTTATGAGCGTCATTTATGAGTGCTTTCTGTCCGATTTTGTAGCACCCTGAGATTCTGACTGTGACTTCGCCTTTTTATTTTGAGAACTTTGACGCTGAAATTTTTGAAGTAGTCATAGAAGGTTCAAGCGACCTATGTAAGCCTAATGTTACCTTCATTACGATATCTTCATCTGCCCAGCCTTTTCCCAACTGTATTTGGGTCGGTTTTCAGTCTAACCTGATTCAGCTGAATGCCTTGCCTATATCACCACCACAATCCAGTAACTGGGTAACACGGTAGTTCTTGGTAAGACTGGTGTCAGATTTTCTAGCTTATGATTATCCGTAATTCCGTATCGAATGAGCCAAAGATCTAAAAATGATAGCCGAGACCAAAGGCTTTTTTTTTTTTTTTTTATGGGATGGGAAATCATCAAATGACCCCTCCCGCTCTGGGTGGAGCGGCAGGGAGTGTCAGACTTTTACTGACTAAAACCCACCCTTTAGTCCTCCTAGTGCCTTTCTTCCCAGGGCCGCGGTAACTCTTTCGAACATATTCCGCAACCCTGGCAGGCTCTGGCCCTGGCGGGCCCCGTCTCCGTTGCTGACTGCTCGTTGCTGACGGCGCGTTTGGAGTGAAACGCGCCGTCGACTCTGGCCTGACCTGATCGGACAGCGAGCTACCCATTGCTCGCTGTCCGCAGGCGTCAGTCACTGCGCCTTGCCCAGGAGCGTCAGTTCCTGAGAGGCGCAGCGACTAACGTACGTCTGGAGGAGGCGAGATGGGGCCATTACTGGCACTCCATTCTAGCCCCCTCCCGAGCAGTTGCAGCGGCGGCGACGGTGGCGGCGGCTGCGGCGGAAGCGACGGCGGCGGCGGCGGCGGTGGAGGAGGGTTTCTTCCTCGTCCCGGCCCTGGCGGGTGGACCGCAGGCTTTGCCCCCAGCCCAGTGATCGGCCGGCTTGCCAGCTGCCGCACATGCGAAGCAGTGCGGCGCGGCGTCGCACGAGCCGGCCCTGTGACCGGGCTGACCACAGCGGAAGCAGTGGTCACTGCGGTCCACCTCCGAGGTGCAGCGTGCTCCCACGTGGTTGCCAACTTGGCAACGGAAGCACCTCAGAGGTCTGGGCTCCAGCAGTTTTACCTGCGCGGAGACCCAGCCCACCAAAAGCCTTCGGCCCTCCGAGACTTTCTTGGCCGCCGACACGGGGCAGCTCACCACTACGGTTCGCATGGCCGTGTTGTCAGGACGGATGGTGCCCGCCTTCACCTCCTCTGCAGAGCACCCCCCCGTCCTGACGACGGCGAGAGACCAAAGGCTTGAGGTGCTTTTCGATTCACGGAGGAGTCTCGGTGTGTCAAGATGGTCACTCATCCACATACTGACCTCAGCAAGCGTTGTCTAACCTTGAAGATCGACCCGTGCGACTGTTATCATATCATGTTATCATTTAGCTACAAAAATAACTAAAGCGATGAAAAAATATCTATCAGTTGCAGGGCGTGTCAAGTAAATTCCCGCATCCTTCACCAGGTGGTCATCGGTCCAACTAATGTGAAACCCTTCAACGCAGCGTCCTCCGGCACTCCAGAACCTTACGAGCAATTTGCTCTGCGCACTGTAACTTAATATTACGGCATGCACGATGACTCGGCATAGCAGTAGCCTTTTTTCGAGATTCACAAGCGGGCTACATCTTATCAGTTTTAACTTTTGACTGACAGTTTTTTCTTGCCTATATCGTCAGTTCTGTTTGGGGTTTTACACGCACGCACCTGTCAGTTTTTAACTAAACAGTTAAAACTGACTGTTTAGCCTTATGTGCAGCCAAATTGTCAGTTACAGTACAGCACGCTGAATTTTTGTTTATATTTTATATTGTAGATAAAGCTCACTTGCTTTGTGTCTTTTAATATTCTGATAACAAGGGATAGCTTAATATGTAGTGTAATAATGTAAGGAAACTTGGGAGGCTACAACTTAAAACTTCTGCTAACCAATCTGTTAGGTGTCTCACAAACGAGGCCCGCATCGACTACCTACGTATGTGTGATACACGCCATGGCGTGGGACATACTAGGTATACATAAGTACAGGCAGGTATACGCGTATAACCCGCAATAATGTTCTCACACATCACCTGTTCGCTGGCTGTCAGTTGTAGCGTGCATACATAATTATTGGTATTAACGCGTTCAGCAAATGTACAGAATAGTGGTAGAATTTGTATTGAATACATTTAATACATTATCGGT
This sequence comes from Melanchra persicariae, assembly GCA_947386135.1. Classification (NCBI taxonomy): domain Eukaryota; kingdom Metazoa; phylum Arthropoda; class Insecta; order Lepidoptera; family Noctuidae; genus Melanchra; species Melanchra persicariae. Next base: position 13,402,122 of record OX376645.1, on the reverse strand, counting down.
ACCTAAAAATGTAATACGTTTGTTAATTTAACATTCAATATTTGGTTTAGTGAATAAGAGAAAGCAGTACCGTTGACCAATGAGGCCGAAAATATTGAAGATGGCGACCCCACATCGTACTGACCAAACTGTATCATTATCTGCCTAGCCTTTTTGCAACTATATTGGGGTCGGCTTCCAGTCAAACCGGATTCAGCTGAATATCTGTATTTTACGTGGAGCGGTTGCCTACCAGACCTCCACAACCCATAAACTGGGCAACACGGTACTTCTTGGCAAGATTGGTGTCAGATTTCCGGGCTTGTGACAATCCGTTACGACTGCTAAAGATCTCCAAATGATAGCCGTTCGGATACTGACAAAACTGGCTAAAAAAGAAAAACTGACAGTTTTTAAGAAAAACTGGCAGCTTTGTTAGCACGATGTGAGGTCGCCTACTTAATATGTAAACTAGAAACACTGTAAGTTTAAAAGACTGACATTTGTCTAGTTTTTTTTTAGTTTAGAGTATTAGTACTAGTAGGCGCTCTGTGGGGTGTCCTCTATGTAGATAATTAATTAATTATTTAAAGTTCGATACTACGAAATAAAAGCTGTGAATTCGAAATACAAATATTAATAATCGTCGTTTGTAAAAAGTGGCCAGTACAGAGTCAGACACGTTTACCCCTCGGGGTAAATATCCTCCCAACCTCCCGTTTTACCTACCTACAATTTGCTTTGTATGATACGGGCAGGCCAGCAATAAAAGTACGCAGACAGACATATCTACCCACCTATGTACAATATGTACGTACATTTGTATGTACCTATATGAAACGATATGTTCGGTAACTGAATGCGGCAGGCCAGTTGCAGTGAACGTCGAAACTTAGTTACAAAGCGGAGGTCTGAATAATTTTGGTAATTGGTACTTATTCTACGTTTTAAAAAAAGTGTTGGTAGAAATGATACATATTTAATCGTAGTACTGTTTATTGGCTGTCTTTCAGTAGTTTTTATTTAATAGTGTATTATGCACCCAGGGGATAAAGCAGTGTCTTATGTCACAGGCGTCATATTGATTCTCGAACGCGTATGATGAAGGATTCGGGATTTAAAACAAGAATCCTGAATGCAGCGAAGAATACAAGCTAGCACAAGGCAAAAAAACCTTTATCCCCGAGGTGAATACTCTTTTCACACCTGTGAGATTACAAGAAGCATTTTTTTTTTAGGATGGGTATACTTCAAATGACTCCTTCCGCTCTGGGCGGATAGGAAGGGAGTGTCAGACTCTTACTGACTAAAACCCATCCGTGTTCCTCCTTTTGCCCTTTGCGTTCCAGGGCCGCGTTGATTCTTTCGAACAAAATCCGCAACCCTGACAGGAAGAAGCCATAATACTTTTTAAGAATTTGTGTTTGTTTTTGTTACTTTTCTGTGGTTTTGTTTTAGTGTCTATTTACTATATTTTATTGAGGAATGGGTCTCTTGGTCTCGATCACGCCTGATGGAAAGCGATGTATGAGGTCTATGAAGGAGCGAGTGTACCCAAAAGATGCCTTAATGCACTGGTGCTATTGTTGGCAACCTAATAAAATTTACGTTTGTGTTTGAAGCTATCAGGGCTTTATATCAGCTGGTAGAATGGGTTAGGACCCTTGGCTGTATGCATTTTGAATTTAGAACGTCATAGGAGACGCTGTGGGAAATAGTTTTAATCGTTTTCTTCTAATCGTTTTACACAATGATTCATACTTAGTCGAAAACACAGCAACGATTTCTTATGATTAGCTGATATCTGTAGAAATTCGAAAATATGATACCTACACACGTAGTAAGAGTATCGAGAATATCTTTCTTCTTTCTGGCACCAGAGTGCGTTGTAAGTACCTTATACTGACAGTAATTTAGCTGACAAGTGAGGTTCCAAATTTAAATCACATTATTGACCGATGGGTTATAATGAAATCCAGTAAGTACATGATGTAGTTTGCATGACATATAATTTGACTTTACGTCGCTGATACTCCCAAACTACCCTCCATTTCCCCACGATTAAAAAACCCCCGTAACCGCTCCTCATTAAAGTAATGACGTGAAGATATTCCACTATATTAATTGATAATTACTGGCGGATACCAAGCGTACATAGCTCGCAAGAGTTATATAACTCCCGATAAATTTCATCGGCGCGCCCGGCAGGCGTCGCGTTACAAGTAGCACTCGACGCTAATGACGCACTTGTTCCCGCCTCTGCCGCCCGCGTACTCCGTGCTCGCCCCTTCTCGTCAGCCCGATGCCCGCGCTTGCCTTCGCCACCGGTGTTCGTGGCTGCAATTTCGCTAGAAGCGCGTGCCGTGTTTTGGGGAAAATTCAATTTAGTACATTGCATAACCGGCGTCGCGCCTAATAACCCCGGGAGATTGGTAGAGGTGCCACCGAGGAACATGGTACACATCAATATTACACAAAGTTGGTGAATTCTATGTGATGTGGGGTGCAATATTGGCCGTTTGCCTTACTTTGGAAATGGTTTTGACGGCTGGCCGTCTAATGGCTAGAAGTAATTAGTATAGGACCTTGTGTTTTGATATAGCCTTTAACCTGTTCTGGCGTTTGAAGTGTAGAAAGTTAAGTTATTTTTGATTGCGGATTGCATACATTAAAGAGTCTATGATGTATGATCAATATGGCCAAACAGCGGAGCGGGGCCTTACATACATTTAACTCAGCTACGGCAAAGCCAAAAGGAATGATTTTAGCAGTCTATGTACGAGTATTGTTTGTGTGTACGTAGTACCTATTTACCGCCATATTACCGACATATGAGACAACTCTTTATTATTTAAATTCTAAGTTAGGAACTTAGACAGACCTGATGATAAGAAAATTTATAGATGTGTAAGAAAAGGCTGACAGCTAGACTCAAATGAGCTGTTTTGCATTTTATCGCTGTCCATTTAAATTCGAAAATGATAGGTCCCAATTCCATAACTAAGTAAGGTAGGAACCTACTCACAACGAATTTCGACAACGCTATAATATTGCCATTTACATACAACGCAAATCTTGAATTGAGATTTTTCGAATTTCGAATGAATTCGAAACTGCAGGAGCACCCGTCCACAGCATCCCACAACAGCTGTTGCCAGTTACCTTTTATTTTAATAGTTGGATCTATACATTGTAATACCAAGCTAAAATGGAACATCTGTCGCATCCCGGAGGAGCTTTGGACAACGACAACCACAGTATGGATCCCAAACAGCAGCAATCGTCAACGCGGCAGGCCAAGAATCAAATGGCGGGATGAACTGAGTCATCTTACTATAGCTGTACTTATTATAAATGCGAAAGTTTGGATGTATGGAGGGATGTTTTTTACCCAATTAGGTACACCAGATCGGCTGAACGGATCTGTATGAAATCAAAGTCTGGAATACCTACTACTTTTTATCCCGAGAGCACGTTCCCTTGGGATAGTTCCGTCACTCAAGCGGTCGTAAACCGCTGGCTTCTTTAGTATTTAAATATGGTACACCATCCAACCACGGTGTTCCACATTGCTTAGCGGAACACATTCCATTTATCACATTATTTGTACGTTACAGGCGCCATCGTGTTCCTGCGTTTTCGTTTTGTATTCTAAATAATTATAAATTCTGTATCCATAAAGTGTTAAATTAACGGCCTTTTCTTGACGTTGGCGATGCATACAGTTTACAAAACGGATAGACGGACGTGTTGTACAAATAAATTAATGAATTGAAGGGTGGGGAAAGACGCCTGTCGAAGTTTTGCGTGAATCCGAGGAATTGGTTTTACTTGGTCTTACGAAGCTTGAAACCAAACAGTCTTTATACTTCTACGATTCAATTACTGTTGCAAGGATTTCGGGAATAATACCCTTAATACTTGTACAATCAGGATAAACTTTTTCACTAACAAGTAAAATTAAGAACTTTACAGAAAGTTGGACACGATTACTGCAGAAATGCAGATTGATGTCAGTGGCGATGGCGACTGTCAGTCATGGACTGCTCAGTACACGACTGATGGTTTGTTAGTAGCCTTAAACGAAAAAAAAGTAAGTAGGTAACAAAAATGATAAAAACAAAAGCTACAATTTATTCCAAATTCAAACAAGTTTATTCACAAAATAATTTCGCGCCTTGCATTGCAGTCACATCTAGCAGTGCGCCTCCTTGCTCGCGCGCGACGCGACGTCGGGCGCCACAAGAACAATGCGTCTCAAGCGAGTCGCGCGCCAGCGGAACACCCGCCGACTTTATTTTTATTTATTTTAGCCAACGACGCTTTATTTAATTCGTGCTGTATTTATTGTTGCTACTTGTTGAGATGTTGGCCCGTATCGCGTCTTTGGTACTTTAACCACGGTAAAAATATCTGTGCTTTAGCTAAGTTTAAGTTGCGTTTTGTGCGTCGTCGGACAAAATGTAAAATTATTTAGTAGGTATTTTGAATGTACTTTACTGATTCTAAACAAACGAGCAGTACCTATGCCTTTTTACCACGGAATAAACTATTTTTCTTACCTACTTAATTTATCTATTCCGTGCTTTTAACTGTAAGTACCGGTTAAAGAAAGTCATCATTGTCCAGTGAGTTTTTTTAAAGTGTGCTCCACCAAAACAGAGGAGCCAGCCAACTTGAATTTTGCTAGCAAGGCAGACAACAGCTGTAAGTACTAAAAACACGAAGCCATCCATATGTCACATAAAAAGTTAATCTAATCGAGAAAAACGTTTTCCTGTATAAAAAAACTGACCACTCCGACCGGTGACGACATTTACCGGCGCGGCGCTACCAGGCTATCATAAATTACAAGCTAGCGGCATTGCACTAGCGGTCGGTAATTACGATTCTGCAAACTTATGTTGCAATTGAAACGGGCGAAACTGAACCTTATTTGTATCTTGGCAAGAGTGTTAATAGTTGTTAACTGGCGTGTCAAAGACTACGGGCCAGTCTCGGCCGGTGCATGCAGGCGCGGCGTCGCTGATGACGCGTAATTAGAACACGGAGGGATTCTGAAACTATCGAATTTCGGAATCGAATGGCCGTCGTTACACATTGAATCGGATTTCGATTGTCTTCGAAACATATTTACGACGCTCCGTTTTCTGATTGATTTCTTGAAATAGGAATTTGGATACTTAGGTACTATCTTTTGTAACTGTCACGAAAGGTTTCTTAAATAGGTACCTACTTATGTTAGGTAATTTTATTCAGTTATTCTTATTAGTTAGGGCCATTATTCAATTTAGACATGGCACTTAAAAGGCAAAAAAATAATATTTAATTTGCATTCAACGGATTTTAGATCAAGGTAGGTATTCTCGCGGAATTCCATTTCATTAGGTACCTTTCAAGTACCTATTATAAAATACTCTTCCTTCTCAAAATTAAAAGATCATAAAATTAAGCTGTTTTTCCTTCCTCTTTGTGTCCTTTAGTCCTGTAGCTGGCAAAATGACGTACTTATGCCTTATTTATATTTACCTAGTGCCTAGTATAGTATAGCCCTAGTAACCCCCCTTCTTGTTTGTAACAGGCAAAGTGTCACGCGACCTCGAGATCGCCCGCACACATGACTTAAGTTTTTCGGCAGGCTCAGCCTCATCGTCACATTTTTATTATCAACCGCTTCTATAATATATCGCGAGTGATCCTTAACGAGCCTAGGGGGGACTGTTAAGAAGGAAGGTACCTAACTTACAAAGAAGGATTTCCCGTTGCTGCAATCCTGGTACCTACATGAACGTGAATTGCTGGATAGATTTGAACTGTGCCTGACGGTGCATTTAAAAACGAACTATTTGAAAATAACGATCCTGTTTTTCAACAAAGCAAGTCAAGACATGGCTATCAGGCTATTAGTAAATCTGTGACATGGGTTGCAGAATTGTTCGAAAGAGTTACCGCGGCCCTGGAACGCAAACGGCATTTTGTAGCATAACGGGTGGGTTCTACAAAATGCCGGGGGTCAGTAAGAGTCTAAAACTTCCTCCTACTTCGCCCAGAAAAGGAGAAGTCATTTGATAAATTCACATCGAAAAAAGAACTATGACTGGGAGCCGAGGGGCTGATTCGTCTTACGATCCATGGATACGTAACTATCTTGATTGTTGATTGCCTTTTAAAAGGGGCTTTTTAGGATTAAGATAGTCGTTAAACAATGAGAGTTCTAAGCCATGCTTTCACTTACTTCAGGTACTGAGTAGATACCAGTATTTTACATGGCGTCGGCCTTTCTGATATCTAAAAACCCAGTTACTGGGTAACACGATACGCCCTGGCAAGGGCTGCCATCCGTCTGGGTTTCCCCGGATTAGTCCTGCATGCGGGCGGGGTTTTCAAAAAATGGACATCTGGTCCCCGGAGAATCCGGATTGAGTACTAGTAGTCTTCGAGCCTGCCACTTTATAACTTTTAGAAATAGATGAGTGTAAAAAAACGGAATCTACCCAAGTCTGTTACTCAAGTTTTACGCATGAGTTGACAAAATAAACTTTTATAGAAGAACATAGGAATGGTTAACAGAAAATCTAATCTGCTTCGTTCGCCCTCGCCTCTGGAATTATCTAGATAATTCTTATACTTATGTGAAAAGGCTATAGTCTCAGTATGTAATGGATGCCTCCACGGAATGACATCGGCAAGTCGTTAATAAAAACTCAAAAATCGACCCGTGCGACTGTTTTTTATTATTTAGCCATGACCTCTCACTTACTTGCAATATAGCTTTATTTCACAAGACTATGTGAAAGTACCTATGACATTTCGGATTGGAATGCACCTTCCCTCACAATACTAAGTGCTTTCGTGTTCTAACAACGACGACGACGCCACAATCACTTCTTTCCACCCTTATCATTTACAAAAACATATTCATAAAATCGTCAGACCAATAACGGCGCACTTTAACAGCACCATAAGATAAAACCATGGCGTTGGCAGACCACGGTATCAGCTATAAAGCGGTAACAATTCACCATCGTAAACCAGCCACATCACCATAGTACCAGACCCTCATAAATAACAGGCGTAAAGATGTTTTCAACAGATGGATTTTTTGGTCGTCCGTAAACAAAGGTCGCGTTTTCCATTTTTGTACTAGGACAGTAGAATTTTAAGGGAGGTTTGTTGACTTTTAATGGCGACTCCGATAAGGTAGTGTATGTTTTTCGTAAAACAGAGTAATTCTAAAAATGTTTCACAACACGTTCGGAAAATCGTTGCTATTGACTCTTCATGCAGGGATTAATGGAATGTGCAATAAACTCCGTCGAGTACATAATTGACCTGTTTTGAGCGAAACAACTTTGTAATCGATTACCTACTAATTTTTTTAAATGAATTGATTGAGTCCTTAATCGAATTAGAGTTTTTTCAGCGATATTTACGCCAATTGTCGACCGATTTCGATTATTCTGTTTTTGTTTCGAGGAGTATGTAATCAAGATGGAATGACAGCTCAATTCGTAATCACTTCACCCAAGCTTCATTTCGACATGTTTAAATAGAATCGCACTGCAGGTCACACCAATTACCTCACCAATTTATTCAATTTCCATGTTTTTGGGGTTATTTTATTCGGGCAACTTAGGTACTTTAAAGTTTAAAAACCGAACTTTATTATTCTTTTTGCGTTGGGATAATTAAGTTATAGCTATATTGCATTTCAATTGGCCGCTGAACTTCAAAAATAAACCAGTGAACTCCTCAACTTGAAATTAATCAAATCTAGCTAAGTAGATACCTATTTAACTATGAGCTAGTCTGGACTTGGACTGCGAAGAAGCCACACAATACATTCTTAACGGCAAATAGCGCAACCAGCAATCAATAATCATGTCAATTTAGTTGTGGGGGGGAATCACTATAAAAAAGTAAAAATATTTTTTTTTTACAAAAATACAACCGACTCCCCCCCCCCCTTCCTTCAAAAAACGAAGAAATTACCAAAAACACCGACTTCCGAAATTCAAGTTATTTTATTGTATTTATATGGAAGTCCATTGTAATTTTTGTAAAAAAGTCTTTGATCAAACTAATTTACGGTTCGACTTTTGACAAATCGTCTTTGATTTTGAATTTCCTAGTTATAAAGTTCCATACCCGATTGTTGATACTCCGAGCATAATCAACACCCGTATCGGAAACTACCGGTAGCGTCACACAAGCGACGCCAAATGACTAGGGTCGCAGAGTTGATAACAAGCTAAACTGAACACTTATCGTTACGGGCCGTGCGAATGAATCAATCAATCAACGCGGTGGAGGGAAAGTGGCGCGGATAATGAGCGGGGCGGGGGGCGCCGCTAGATGGCGTGCCCGAAGCGCCATTACGAACGGCGACGTGAGGATATGGTATGGTGGACAGGCGAGGCGGGGGAACGAAAATAAATACATTTTGAAAATGGGGTCGCTTTTTGGGGGTAAATTAGAAAATTTAAAAAAAAGTTTTTCCAACTGTACCATGTGATGATATACATATACTTACATCAAATGAAAAGAGGGAAATACGAGGGTTTTGAATTACATGTTTTTTCAAACTTTAAAATTATAAAGTTAGCTAGCTAAGTAAGTACTTATTACTTTTGAAGTTATTCCAGAAATAAGCTGAAAAATGACCAGTCTCCTCATATCTTTGAAACAACTGTCAAAAATTATAAAAAAATACAGATAAGTAATAAGTTCTTTACCTAGAAGTGTAGGTATGGTTTAAAAGTAACTTGTTAAGAGCAAAAATGAGTCCGACTCGCACTTGGCCAGTTTTTTCTGAATTGTTGTAAGTAAATTACAACACAGATGGCACAGTCTATGCTGCGCACGTTCCAGTCTATGCTGCGCACGTTCCCTACACTAGCGCCCCAGTTCCCGCTTCGCTTACCACTGTGTCCTCGCCCCAGGCGGACGGACGAAAAGGCGGAAATCCGCCGAGTATCTCGACAATACAGCATTATAATTTCTTCGCTTTCGCCTGCCCACCTCCTGGCAGCAAATAGCGTGAAATTTTAAAAACATTACGCCTCGTAGCTTCCTGTCGCTATATAGGTATCTGTCTTGTAACATCCCATTTTGTTGAGTTTGGTACTTATAGTCGTATGACTAGAATTTGGAATGTTTCTGTGTTTTGTAAAATTGTACCATCACTCCCATAACTCAATCACAGTCTGTCAAAAACACCTCTAATTAAACACAACTACATTTTAATACAACAATGAATGACCGACCGATGGATGCGAGACGCACAGGACCGGTTGTTGTGGCGACACTTGGGGGAGGCCTATGTCCAGCAGTGGACGTCTTTCGGCTGATATGATGATGATGATGATGATGACATTTTAATAGATTGCGACTGCTATTGGGAATCGGTCCTATGACCATGAAGAAAGCCCTCATCATAACGTATTTGTATGATAACCCCTACTAATATATTGTAAATACGGAAGTAACTCTGTCTGTGTGTTACGCTTTCACGCTAAAAAGTCTGAACGGATCGTCGTGAAATTTGCCAGATATATAGCCTGGGATAGGGAGAAGGACATAGGCTACTTTTTACGCGATAACCGACAGCCACGCGGGCGGAGCCGCGGGTAAAAGCTAGTCTTTTAATAAAAGAAATCATTAAAGTCCAGGATTAAAGTCTTAACTCAAATCTTCACAGGTGTGACATGTCAAAACTAACAAAAATGTTGCGACCTTGGTATTCTCATTCATTTGAAAATAACAAATTAATGTGTTAAGAAGACCTAAATTATAACTCTTCCGTGTTAGCCAATGTTAGATATTTTGCCTATGCGTCCATATAGTGGATAATTAACTTGCGCGATTTAATTAATTAAATCGAATCGAAGCGGGAAGTTAGCAGATGCCTTCGTGAGATGGGCTTGCGATAGGAATGTTAGATGGTAAAGCCTTCGATTTTCAACATTTTAAAATAAAGCAAATATTTTATACCGACTGCAAAAAAAGGAGGAGAATCTCAATTCAACTATGTATTTTTTTACTTAATAACCGATAAGTACTTACCTAGGTACTTACACTATTTTCTTTGAATGTCATGAAAATACAGTTGCGTCTTCTCATCTTGCTGTTGCAATTTCTAGTTAGATAATATTATAATTATCTTCTTAACCCCATTAATCCTTAAACTCCTTACTGATATTTGTTATGGTGTACCTACATACAACAAGAAGGATTGTCGTTTTAAATCCTACATGTTTTAGCTGCCTTTGAAGATTTTTCTGTCATTGAATAAATTTTCCTTTAAAAACAAGATAATCCTTCTACCTCACTTGTGCTCAGAGCTCAAAAAATTTAAGTCCTTACATACATATCCAAAAACAAAAGTAGGTACTAGTACCCAAGTCATGTTGAGTGTCCGTTCAGCGAGGGATGAACAGGGGGAGAGCAAGTGCCCGGAAAAATACAGAGGGGAGGTATCAGGGAGCCATGTCGGCGATTAAACTGTTTAGGAGTACGTACCACTTGTTATGCCCCAGTTGTATACAATCGATACAGTTTTTCTCGATTTTCTGAGCTAGTTATTATAACAGGACAGGGCTATGTAGGAGTTTACTTCTAATTCTAACGGACTGTTTGTAATTCTAAAAAAAATAATGCATTGTTTGAATTTTTGCGACAAATGATGGTGTTGTATTTTTTTTGTTGGTTCAGTTTTTTCACGTGGGTATGATACTTAAATTCCAACAAAAGCGTACTTTGTTCGAATCAATCAATTTTATTGAAACCCACCGCTGTCAAGTAATTATTATTCCGCTTACAAAACTTTTGTTGATTTCCGCGCGCGACTGATTGCCGCCATTCCCGAGGCGTCCGCGCTTCAAAATATTGCAGAATCTCGCTCCGCGCATTTTTACGGAAAGCCGTGACTTTGTCACGGTGCCTGGCGGGTGTCGTGCCGTGATCATCTGACAGATGTCTACTTAAGCACGTCTGTAGGTACGAGACTGGATATTTCGAAAGCTTTTTTCTTAGTAAATTGCGGGGGAGATAAGAACAGCCTGCTCTGATGTGCCTTGGATGTTTATCGGCAGCGCGCATAATCTTTTGGTGGGACAAGAGTAATGGACCTACATGACATACGAAGGTACATAATCTTTTTTTGAAGATAGATATTTTAATGATATAAGGTACCTATCTAGAAAGAAATAACCTTATATGAATGACTCGTGCCGTCTCGTCTTGATAACCTACCTACTTTTAGCTTTGCCGTTTCGTTAATCGTTAAAATTCACTGAACGCCAGTTTCGCGTTGCGCCAGCCGTCGTCGGTCAAAGTCAACACACTCGACTCGACACCCAAACAACGTGTTGTAAGTAGGTACACAAATACATAGTAAACCTGAAACCAAGTACGTTATTAATATATATTTCGACGCAACGTACATATAGTTACTAGGTATGTAGCAACGCGTCAAAGTTATATCGCGCGGATTCACACGAGACGCGACGCGACGCCGACGTAGGTAGTCGGCACCTAATGGCCCGGGAGGTAACGACGAGCCGTCATTATAACTAAATTATGTAGGTGCCGCCTTGCTAATGCGACACAGCTCGGCGCGCCGGCCACCGCTCTTTGTTTCTGCGCCCCTGGTATTTCAGTCACATTCGGAATGGAGGTTGCTTTGCCCCATTGCAATATTTGTGTGGAATACCTGCCCATTCATTATCAACCGCATCCAATTATGATCACTTATGTTTTACTTTTTTCCGCACTCTATTCAATTAATTAGGATAGAAACGCATTTATTTTTCTGTGAATAAAAAATAACATTTGACACTATGATAGGTACGCAATATTTTAATTTCTTCAACATTTTCGTTGATGAAACAACAAATAGACTTATTGTGAATGTGATAAATAAAACGTGTAACGTGATCAATCACGAGAACACCATTGATAAAAACAAATAAATGTGAATGCCTTAATCGCTGAAACCAGCTGAAACTAATTAAATTGCCCGCAACGCCATCTACAATTAATATTTGATTAAAGTATTAAATCATAGCTAAATTCGCATTTACGTCTTTTTAGTCTAGTAATTTACAACGATTACTAGGCTCTCATGACTGGTAAGCAGGTACTATTACTGCGGCACAGCATGAAGCGGTTTTACTCCGTTGTTTGAGCAGACTTTTGGTTACAGTTCCCAATTCATAATTTGAATGCCTCCCTGTTTGTTGTTTATTTACTACTACGACCACTGTTATAAATTTATTCAAATTCACGTTAGCAATTACGATAAAAGTATATTTTTGGAAATGATAAGTCACACAACATTATTGTCAATCGAACAAAACATGAGAAATTAAAAAAAAATACCTACTTACATAAATAAGTAGGTACCAAAGTACCTACGTTATTATTTATTATTTTATTGAAGACTTGAAAAATAGATAAATCAAATAAAACATTATTATTTTATCCGAAAATCCTAGGAACAATTTTATCAACATCATGCGCGTCATGCTGCAGAATAAAAAGAGTTACAATACTTACCTACTATTAAACTCCAGCTACCTACCGCGCATTGACTGACTGCATGCAGATACGTCTTTTTACATTAGCAATTTACAACAAGTACCAGGAGATCAAAGCTCGATGGAGTCCGCTCCGTAGCAATATCCGCGAATCAAATCAACCGTTAGTAGGCATCCGTAGGTTAGGCGCTGAAGATAAATATGAGATTTATCGTGCTCGAGCGAGTCTTGACGATCGAAGATTGACTAGGACTCGGATGGAGTTTTTTGTCGCATGTCTGTGATGTAAGGTTGTTGCACTTCGATAGGTAAATTAATGAGGGGGGGGGGAGCTGTTAAGTGAAAATTCCTAGGTAGGTCGACTGCTTACAAGACAATCAAGGCAAAAACACAAAATCGTAACGGTTACCGCAAAATTATGAATGTATGTAATTTAATACAAACAATAATTCCGCATGGAGTTTTACTAATATTAATATTTGACAATAATGTAGATTTGATAGTGTTTTAATAAGTACTTATTTACTTTTTTTTTTAAATAATTTTTTTATTGTATTAGTCGGCTTTGCGAACTATTCAAAGAAGTGAACCCCGCATCTACAAAATACTTGGTCACCGTCAGACCGTCACAGACGTAAAGCTCTAATAATTTTTCGTCAGCAACAGCAATGATTGGCCGCAGACAGTTTGATCAAACGTTGGCGCCGCGCCAGCAACGCACCGCGCCGTGTCGAGCGTGACACGGGATCACTTCGGCACGGGACGTCGTGTATACCGCGCGTACGTAGACGATAAATCGTCTATTAGACTTGATACTTTAGGGAATTTATTTGATTTTCTGGTAGTGACAGCTTCTGAGTGACTCTTTCATGATACAGTGCCTGAAAATGGCTTAATTGATATAAAAGCCTTGAGTTTGAGTTTTTTTTTGTAAAAAGTCAACAAGTTCTTATCACCATCTGCTACGGCTGATGTCTCATGTAGGCGGCTAGGCACCGGGTCTTTACATAATACCTATTTAAAAATATTTATCGCCACCTCGTATCGAGCACGAGTGGTGGTTAATGTTGCTACCTTCTCTGTTACAAGAGGACTTTGCCCAGCAGTGGCAAAGTAACAGTTTGGTATTATATATTACGTACTTATTAAAATAAAAATAAATAATAATAAAAGGAGAAGAACAACATTTATTTACCTTACAAAGGTCCATTTCAGCGGTACGTCTGACAGACAATAAGTTACCTAGTTAATTAGTTATAACTTAGGAGTTATCATTATAAACCAACAAACACAATCGGAAACTGTAGGGAATGATATGCCAAAAACTAAGTGTGTGCCCCACGACGGCTGCGATAAAAACGTTTAGATGTCTCACATATGATTTGTTAGTTAATAAGTTTTGTCTGCCTACTACACAATTATAAGCCAACGAAACTCAACTCCGAAAGCAGCAAAGCTCCGATTCGCTGCGCTTTTCCGATAGGTTCGGCGCTATAGCGAGCAAGATATATGAAGTAAAACTTATCAGAATGCACGCGCTGCGCGCCGGCGCGCGGCGTGGTCACATATTTATTGGGTAAATATTCAGCTTTGGAGCAGTAGCTATTGTCAATATTTGCAGTCAGCGGCTACTGCATACAGACAGACGTTTTATCAATGTTGGGTAGGTAATAAGTTACTGAGACTGTGTGACTGTGACTTTCTTTTGTTGGTTGTTTTAATCTGATAAACGTGCTTGGTTTTGATCTGAATAAAGTACTTTTATGGCATTAAAAAAACTGGCACTGTCCGTCCGGTGACATTGTTTGTTTTCAACTTTAACCCCCTGTTTGACCCGGTCAGGAGTAGTGTCTATAAATCATTTCTTTGGTCACCACTAAGAATCGTGATGTCTATATTTTATTATATCTTTCTATTATTTGCGAATAAGTACCTTTTTTTGCAGCATTTTTAACAACCATTAACTGTCGTAATTAATAACAAAACTGGACACACTAAAAACCATGTACCAGGCACATGCGCCCCCAGCAAGTGTAAGTAATATAACGATGTCTTGTCACAAACTCACAAGACAGGAGCAATCATTTTAGCGACGCGCGGCGGTGATCAGTGGCACGCTCGCAAATGCGGCTTCATTTCGGCCCGGGGCGCGCTGTGGGCCTACCGCGACTAAATCAGTTTGATACTTGTTATTAAATATAGATTTTCTATATTGTATTATTTTTAATTTGTTTGTTTTAGAAAAACTTACAGCTAATACAAATGTGGTGTGCAATGATATGTGGAGATATCGGTCCATTTTGATATATTATTTATTTATTTATTTATATGTACTTAGTACAGATAACAGGAATGCTTAACAGATTACATTCTTAGCTTTTCGCTTTTCAAATAAAATTGATAATTTAATCTGCGCAGTGGTTAAGTAGGCTTATGTTACTAGCTTTCTACTTATCAGATTTTGGGTTATATTGTGTTTCTTTTACGGAGAAGTATACCAAGTAGACGATACAAGGTTCTTATCTTCTTAAAAGAGGAAATGTTTAAAATTGTTAACTAATATAGGACATGCTTTAAAATTGTTAACGAATGTATTAATTTTGTACTTTTTGCTGTGCCCTACAGGGTCCGTAATTGGTTCCTAGCTTTTAAGCTCATTATAAGACCTTCACATATTACATTATGGAATGCAAATAAAGATGAATATGAATATGAATATGAATATGAAGCTGTTATATAATTATATGATGTAAAACCATATTACATACTGACTGCTCGTTACCCTTTCCAACTTTGAAATTCACGTCATTAAATCCACGGCAAACAGAAAATACGAGCCGTAAACTGGAAACTAGATTATTCCCTGAAAGTCGCACGTCGCACGCTGTGCACCTCTCAAAGTGCTCTTTAACGTCAGGATCTTTATAAAAGTGGCGTCAAAACGTGACGCTGAATCACAATCGCTTCATTTTATACGTCATATAAATAATGTTCTTCATAGTAATAACGCCTCGTATAATATACGTCGACGTATGTAGTGTTATTAAGGCTGGGAAAGGTGGCCTTTTAAAGCTTGATAGAAGTGCTGTAATAAATGTGGCGATACTGGCAAGACTGGGAATGGCAGGGGTAGAATGGAATATTATGCTGGCTTTTTGGATACTTCGATGTACAGAGATGTGCTATCACGACTTTATTTTGCTACGGAACGTTCACAGCGATAAAACCCGAAGCCATCGTAAGCCAGCTCATAATCTAACTAAGCTTTCAAAGAGGTGCTAAATTAAATCTTTTTAATTACAACTCCCGATTTGTCATCGTCGTAAACACGAGACGAGAGGCACGATGTATAAAAGTCGCAGATACAATAAATGCGAAGCGTAGCCAGCCGTGCGGTAATCCACCGAAAGTACCAGGCATACATAACACGTATAGATACTCAAATATTGAACGAGGCAGGCGGGCGAGCAACACGAGCAGGGCTGCCATGCCAAGATTCCACGACATCGAAAGTTATCGATATTACAGAGAGCATTGCCTGCCCCAGTCGAATTCATAAATGGAATATTTTATGAAATTAAGTATGGATTTGAAGTGCATACAAACTTCAGCATTATTTGCATGTTTAATGTTGAATGAAGCACATGGCAACTATTCTCACGTTCTAAACTTTAGGTAAATTAATTTATCAATTAAATGAGTTCAAACGAAACCGTAACTGAACTCCCCACACAGAAATTCTAACACAAAACAATTAAGTTTAAAGCAAACAATAAAGCACGCAGTAGGAGCAATAAAATTGCCAATAAGAGGTTTCTTTCGCCCGGTCCGTCGGCGTCGGCAGCCCTACTCGGCACGACACAGGATACGGGCCGCGTTATCGCGCCCCCGCGGCGGGCGCACGTCACCTTGTCACCGAGCCGGTTTAATGGGCTGCCGTGTACGCCGCCTGCTCCAGCTTGATGCTTTGATTTATGAGCCCCTGGTAGCTATGTGTGTGTAGCGTGATAAATGTGTTTATTAGTTTGTAATAATTATTTATTAGGGTACGTACGGAAAGGAGGTCATGAGTAGTTGGTATGCTATTGTTGACAAAATTGCTGGTATGATAAATTTACAATCAGCATTCAGTTTTTTTACGTATGTATATTCCTTTGTTTGCAAAAGATAAATAAAAGACTCGTAATAATTAAAAATTGCTTAAATGGTTTTCTATCACAAAATAAATCCTCAAAAAGCGCAAAAACATTCTGAAAATACAAATGGAACATCGTTTTAGAACAGTTAAAATTTAATTCTTCAAAGCGTGAAATGCATGTTCTGTAAGAGCGGTGTACGTGGGTAGCATAGCAACGTACAGTTAAGCTTATGGCCGGCGGCGAGCGCACGCCGCGTCGTCGGCGTCGGCCACCATAGTGGGCACATAGTGGGCCTGTGGGCCGCACCCACTGGCCGCCGCCGCCGCCGTGCCACCGCGCCGACCCGCACGGCTTCGATACGGGTGTGCGAACGACACTCGTTTGTTTTTTTAAGCCACTTGAACCACGCAAGACGATAACTTATGCTTGCAGTTCTTTTTTATTCCTTGAAAATACAGAGGACGATGCGCAGAATACAAGTAACGCATCTACATCAGTCAAGAGGATAAAGTCTGTAGTAACTTTGAACTGAACATTTCATAGACACATTTAGAATTCTACAGTTCGGTAACTTAATTAGAAGCTCCCTAGCTTGGTTAACGCCTCAGTCTGATAGAAGCACGTAAGTCAACTAGAAGACACTTATATATATTCGCACATTAATGAAACTGATGACTAGAGTAGACCACCCATCATACCACTAATTAGTCACGGCGCTGCATGATTACTCGCTAATGTATTCGAACATTAACTCCACAAGGTGGCGAATATAATTTAGCTTTAATGTCGAATCTACATCAACCATCTGAAGACCGACCTCCATTTTGACAACGAGGACCAATCTTAAGCAAGTCTGTCTATTTTGTTACCCCCTATAAATCTTTCGGTTATTTATTAGATTGCGCACTGATACGAGCACTAACTATTATTACTATGTTTTCTTAGCTTCCTCAACATGACCATTTCGGTAACATCTAACTCCACCGCTTCCCAAATATGTATTAGATCGTCATGCCCAAACTTAGCGCATTTTTTGCATTCTTGGTATTCGTGTTTGCTTATAACCACAAAAACTTGTACCGAAAGAGGTATGGCACTCGAATGGTTTAAATCTTGCATCTATATCAGTTGGCGGCAACATGTTCGTGTCGAAAAAAACGTCGGCGTTGTGGATTGCATAAAAAATGTCTGGCTGGCGGCGAGCGGCGGCGGGTCGCTAACGCCGCCTCTAATGACGGCGCGCCCGACTCGCTCGCTTTGTGAATAGGGGTGCGAGACGCTTTTATTAAATGCATTATTTTATTATTTTTGTTGATGTACTTTTTGTTTATTTATTCAGCACTAGGTAGGGGTACTTCTGGCCGTGTCGTTACTAGTTGCTTTTCAGGTACTCAACAAATGTGTTCATAATTACTTAAGAGGGCGCCGACCAAACGTCGACCGCGCGAAGCGCCCTCATCGTTTGTTTGGTTATTTCTTTTATTTTAGAATGAAAATGCAGAAAATATGCAATTTAAGTTGTGCTCCACAAGATTATACGTTAATATTATTATAAACGGTAGTTTTAAATTGTTCAGTTTTATTATAATCACTAAAACGGATAATAGTGGCCACTATTTTCCGTTTTAGTTTATAATAATATTAACGTATAATCTTGTGGAGCACAACTTAAATTGCATATTTTCTGCATTTTCATTCTAAAATAAAAGAAATAACCAAACAAACGATGAGGGCGCCACTGCGCGGTCGACGTTTGGTCGGCGCCCTCTTAAAGAATGTGATATGTTGCGATATTTTGGGACATACATATTTCATCAGTTATATGGTCTGTAATGAAATACCATTTTTATGATTGAAGTAATAGGGTAAAGTTCAGGCCGACGTTTAAAATCAAATAGGTAGCTTGAACGGATAAAATTAAAATAAAATAATTCAAAGTAAGTAACGTCACAATTCTTCGTGTTTATGAACTGTATAACGTACTTAAACTTTAAATAACATCATAGTTACTTGCGTCGCAGATCAAAAACTGTAAACGTCACAATCGCACACAAACAAGCTTTCAAACTCTCAACTAACGAAATTAGATTTCAAAAATAATTTCCACAAATGCTCATAAATAAGTAATAAACGTGCACAAATTAAAAACGCGTCGCCGTCAGCCCTAGCACGGCGTGGGTGCGAGTTGCCTCCTACATATTTAATTTGCCCGGACTGGTTTCTGTCCGAGCGCCGCCGCTACGCTTTGTGTTTCGTTATGGCTCTATCGCTGCGCAGCTCGCGCTATAGGGCTGCCTGCCTGATGAGGAATCGCTACTTTATTGGCGAGTGGGCGCTCTGAATACGGAGCCCGGAATTTATGTTTTAGCGAATAGTTCCCGGCGTTTTGTCGACGCCAATAAAATACTCGCTGTTCTCGGTTTATTAAATAAAATATTGTGGAGGAAAGTCGCGGTCAAAAACTCATTTTCGAACAAAAATAACCAAGATTTTTTGGTTTTCGGTCTTATCTAGAGATATTGTGAAGGGTGACGAATACGTAAGCCGAAAAATGTAATCCCGGTCACGAACTTTCGGAACTTTACTTAAGAATATTCGTAGAAAACAAAACAATAGGAAAGTTGGTCGTCTCATGGAATATTTAAACTATTGAAGGGTCAAACGTTCTGTGGTTTTTTTGTTTCTTTTGGGAACTGAACTTTGAGCTTAATATTGAAAAAGGTTGTATAGGGCTACCTGAAAGGCTGAAACTTGTCAAAAGTTGCTACTTTAGAAGGCTATATAGTATTTATTATAGGCTAACATATCGTAGAGATGAAGCTTTGTCCCGAAACGACTTCTCGTGTACTTTTCTACTCAAAACATCGGCAACAGACTCTCCACTCCAAAACATTATTTCACGCGTCTCATCACAGTTTTTAACGTAAAGTACAAAACACTTTATCCGCAGCGTAACTTGTAACGGTGTAACACAAACTGTCATAACAACAAACTTTGTAAGCGAGCCCTCTCTCTCCTCAGCATCTTAGAAAAGCGTAAAACGCCTTCTTAAAGCGAACTAGCTCATATCTTAATTCATAATTCAATATTCACTCCGCTCCACTTTCTGTGGCAAAGTGCAAGCGCGCGGGAAAAAAGCCAGCAGGGCAAACGAGGGAGGAGCAGGGAGGGTGTGGGTGGTGTTAGCAGGGGGAAGCTCATAATCCCTTATCGCGGCCGCCGACCGCGCATCGACAATTATTATAAAGAGCCTGATGTAAACTAGTGTAAGTACGACGTACATACGTACGGTGCGAGCCGTGAATACGAGGGTCTGATTTATGAAGCGTGTTACGTCACTTGTGTGTGACAGTTGTTAAACATATTTAGCCTATCTGTAGGATCGTTTTTCGTAGTTGTCATTCGCTTATACTTAGTAGGATTATTTTTTCAAGAAAAGTAAAGAAGAAGCAATTTAATTGCTTATTCTTTACTTTTCTTGAAAAAATTGTTGTGTTTTAGTTTACTTAAGTACTTCTGTAAAATCAGTTAAGGAAATTGATTGATCAGTCAATAAATACATTCTGTAATTAATTTTAAAAGTTCACAAAACTTATTGCGCAACTTGATAACTATCAATTTGCCACATAGATATCAGTTTCCCTACAATTAGAATATCCTCGCCACGTCATTTGCATTTAATTCAACGACATAAAATTCCAGCAAGAAAAACTGCAGCTCTAGTTTCTCCACACATAAAATAATATCAAGTATCAAGACTGTTCGCACTTAGTGCTCGACACCGCACCCGCCACGGTCGTAAGCTACCGGCTACCGCGCGGGCCGTCGGCCACGGTCCCACAGCAGTGTTATCGCGCTCTCTCTCGCGCATAGGGCTGCCAGGGTTGCGGAATTGTTCGAAAGAGTTAGGTACCCAGACCCTGGAACGCAATGGGCATTCGGAAGAACACGGATGGGTTTTAATCAGTAAGAGTCCTGACACTCCTTTCCGCTCTGCCCAGAGCAAGAGAAGTCATTTGATGATTTCCCATACGAAAAAAATGTGTTGGATAAAGCCAGTGCAAGACTTTTTTATGCGTCTCCGACCAATGTCTGGCCTGTCGGTTTTTAACATTTTCCAGTCACTTTAAGCTTTCACTATTTAAGTTGGAATGCCAATTAAGACGATTTTATTAAAGGAAGGTAAAGGATATAATTAATATTAAGTCTGTCTTTACAAAAAGAAACACTGGTACCTATCATTTTGAAAATTATAAGACAAAATCCCAAAAAAAACGTCCGGATATTTCATCACACCCGAAAGTTCGGCTAGGCTGGCTCGTCAGTTCGGCTTCCCAATTTTACTAGGGAATCATGAAATGACTTCTCGTGGGATCGGAGTAAAAACCCACTCGTGTTGCTTAAAATGACGTTTCAGGTGCGCCGCGATAACTCGGTTTTACTAGGCAACCCTACTCGCGTTTTCTCTCGCTCGCACGCTAGGGAAGGAATCACGCCTAGCCGAAAACTTCGGGAAAATAATCGGATTTGTTTTAGCCGAGGCCGAGATCGCGTGTCTGGATTTGTAATGTCGGTTGCGAGCTGTTGTGGACTTGTGGTCCGAGTGTTTGTGATGGGCGATGCGATGTCTTGTTGGTACTTATATATTTTTGGTTTATAATGGGGAAACAAGATTTACCGTGCTTTAGAGATGTACTTAGTTGTTCTTGGCTAAAACTTCGAATATTTAAGGTGGAAGCGCCAGGGTAGCCCGCGAAATTCAATTTCTCTTACGTTTTTTGCAATTTGCAGGTCAGTATCAGGGGCTCGATTCTGCTATTGCAATCGTGTCTCAATGACCGGTCGGTGATCGAATATTTGACAACTTTGACAGTTTTTGTATGGGAAATGTGTCAAAAGTTTGACGTTATACGTCAAAAATCGATCATTGACCGGTCATTGAGACACGATTGCAATAGCAGAATCGACCCCCAGGTTGTATGTTGGTCAAAATAATTATGATTCGCGGCCGTAGCAAGTACGTTATTTCAGAACTGTAATCATTAAAATACTCAATACAACTTTCTCAGTTAGAATTATTGCCAAATGTTATGATTTCATGAATTTGGCATCAATTCTAACTGAAAGAGTGTTGATGATTTTAATGTTTATAATTCTATACTTAAATACATTCTTGCTATGACCGCGAATCATATTTTGACCTAGATACAACCTGAAACTGACCTGCAAATTGCAAAAAACGTAAGAAAATTTGAATTGCGCGGGCTACCCTGGCGCTTCCACCTTAAGTGTCAATTATTCATTTCCAAGTCATGAATGCTTGAAATATTTAGAAGATTATTGTGGTTATTCCTAGGAATGGGAAATTTTAAAGATACAGAGTTTGTTAGCAGCAAAGTACAACGGCGTAGTGTAGGCTTAGCAAAAACCATAAAAATAGAGAAAACCCAATTTTCCAGTAATATTCTTAATTCTCGAATAAGCTTCGTCTTCGGCTACCAAGGCCACATAGCAGAGAAAAGGCCGACTGACGACCCATCCCTCACCTCGCAGCTTTAGGTACCCGAACACAGCGAATTTCACCGCCCCGCGCCCGTTGAACGCTGTAAGAATTTAATAAACACTACGTCGTGTATCCCGTAACTTTGACGCTCCGTAGCTGGTAGCGTCAAATCTATGAAATTACAAGCGTTGGTCAAATATACACGGCAACTTAATGAAGGTTTTGAGGTAGGTACTTACCTTCTTGCGAGTTTATCAGGGAAAAAGTTGTTAGGTAGGTACCTACTTTGTGGGAGAAAAATAGAATATTCTTTTTTTTTTCGGCTTTTTATTGCATCGGTTTCGAAGTTGTGACTCGATTGATTGTGGGATTTCTAGCAGGGATTTCGTGTTAGATACTTCTCTAACTCAAAATTCTTAGTTTTTTTAAAAGTGCATCATTTTTGTAGTGCTGGAGCTTTCAGGAGTCTTCTCTGCCTAGCCGGCGTCCAATCTAACCGGTTGCATTTACACATAAGTATTTTACATGATGTGTGTGACTGCGGCTGTACCTACCCCTTGGCTTTTTTTGGTAAGTAAAAAAGGGCACGAGTCATGATACTTTTTCAAATATCACTTTTTGGCGTAATTTGGAATTTTAACATGTCGGGGCTGGAGCGGAAGAGTTTTACATAGGTATTTATTTTATTTATTTAAGTATTTAAAAAAGGCATATCTTCAAGTATCGTAAAGCAAAAGAAAATTAAAGATTGTATTAAAAATGTTTCAAGAGTGAGAGACATTCTTGTTAATGACGACTGTTAAACACAGGCTTACAGGGGGTCGAGTCTGCTATTGCAATCGTGTCTCAATGACCGGTCAATGATCGATTTTTGACGTATAACGTCAAACTTATGACACATTTCCCATACAAAAACTGTCAAAGTTGTCAAATATTCGATCACTGACCGGTCTTTGAGACACGATTGCAATAGCAGACTCGAGCCCCTGATGACAGCCGCGACCATAGATATAATAAAGAAGGCCAGAACCAACGGTCTAAAAATAGTTTCCGAGGCAAGAGTCTCGATATGTTATTAATGGTCACCGATCCACGGGCGAAGACGTAGGCAAGCGCTGTGGCCTGTGAGTTTGGTATTCTACACACAATGGAAGTGTCGTACTTATTCTTCATAGTGGTAGAACACTGCAGGGTATCAATTTACACCATACTTTGGCAACGAAGCAACGCAACGGTCACATTTTCTTGTAGCTTAAAATGTTTCAGCTAATTATACTAGTTGGCAGAGCGAAAACACTGCAGTGCGTCGATGTTTCCTACTATAAAATAGTGGTTTTTTTAAGTAGACTATCTGCCATCAATCCTGCCATAGACCATGGAATTCAGCAGCGGCTGAAGACGCCATCGCTGATGATTTTTGTTTCGGCTGTCATGTGCTGTCAATTTCTATGAGTAAACGGTGACAGTCATTGCTTAGTTTGTATGGATAATTTTGACACTATACTGTCTCTAGAAATAGCCGCCAAATCGCTTCGGTTCTGTGATTCCTGCATGTTCTTCCCGCCAGACAGGCTGCTAGGCATTATTCGTTCAGGGCTGCGGAGTTTGTTCGAAAGAGTCACCGCGGCCCTGGAACCCAAAGGGCATTAGGTGGAACATGGATGGGTTTCAGTCAGTAATAGTCTGACACTCCATAGCGCTCTGCCCTGAGCGGAAGGAGTCATTTGATGATTTCCCATCCTTAAAAAGAGGCATTTTTCGTGACTGTGCCCTGGGGTTCGAGACAAGTGAGATTATGTCAACGGTAGCGTGGCGAAGGCGATTGTCAATAAGTCAAAAATGTTTCATTATTAATCACTATAGCTTCTACCAGAACGGCGCCGCGAATGTCGGAAATTATACCAAGGGAACATACTCCCGGGATAAATAGCTAAGCTTATGTGTTATTCCAGACTCTAATCTATCTCTGACCCAAATTTCATCCAGATCCGTTCAACCGCTCTGTCATGCATGATTGAGCAAAAAATGTCCATCTTTCCAAACTTTTGCATTTATAAGACTGCACGGCAACCCGCCCCGGCTTCACACGGTTGCAAATTAAAATAGCTAGCTTAATCAGCCATTTAATTGGTGGCCTAGCCTTTTCATTTAGTTGCGTTGATTTTTCAGCGACTTATGTGACATCTTTGGTTCAATATTGTTAAATGATATATATTGTCCATGTCACTTACCTATGTATGTCGCTGTTTTTGATAGATATTGTTTCTTCGTTATTTTATACTTTGTCGTGTTTTATTTGGAAGTCTGTTGTATTTTTTTTTAAGTAAGTACTAGATTTAGATAAAGGAAAACTCTGCCCCTTAGACACGGACCACAGACCGTACAAATTGCTTGTGGGCTTAGTTTCTACTAGGAAAGTAGTTGTATGCAAAGGAATCTGATGTAAGATGCAAGTAAGCCTACGGGTTGTATAATTTTTGTTTGAATGAGCCTGCAGTGGTAGGTATAGCTTCTCTATCTGCATAGAAATTGTTACTGTTTTAAAGTTTACCTACTTACTTTCTTCCTTGTAATAATCATCTTCAACTTTTTATCGATCCCATACTACTGCTAAGAAATAAATTTTCCCAGCAGCTGCAGCTGTCCCACGCACTGCCAACCAAGTGTCAAATGTTCCCGCCACTTCCAAACGTCAAAACTCAAATAAAGCTACATCCACACTCTCGCATGTCGCAAATAACACCTCCTTCGCAAGTAGGTTTACCAAACGTCAGGCTTACTCCGGTTTTTTAAAAAGATATTTTTAAAGAAGTTGTTAGTCGTTTTACTGTATGAAATACAACTAAACTAAATCAACACAATTAACAGATTTTTTGTGAGTTGTTACAGGAACTTAATCTAATTTAAATTTCACATAAGTACCTATAATCTCTGTACGTTTTTTCTCTGTACACTGCAACAGCTGCACAGCGATCGTCAACCCGCCTGCCCTTTTGGGGGAGGCCTATGTCCAGCAGTGGACGTCTTCCGGCTGATGATAATGATGATAAGTTTAATCAATTAAGTAAAAAATACAATTAAACACTCATCATAAGACTAAATTAAGTACTTACTCAAAAGTCAGATGAATTAAATCGCGGTCAAAATATCAAGACATTTTTATAGAAATTCTCTCTATCACAACTTTCTAGCTACACATCTGGTAACCCTACTCTTAGGGCACATTCAGCAGAACACACACCGCACATTATAATAATAACGCGCTCACGCGGCGTTGATCGCGACGAATAATAATAATAAACCGTAATGACGCGGGACGCGACTGCAATCTGTGTGTTACTGCCCTTACTTGCGACTCCCAGAGGACGGGACTGAATGCTTGTAATCGACTGTGTGTCGAGAATTTGTCGTGTATTAGGGTATTAGGTGATGTTAAGATAACCCTCGATGAAGCGGTGTTTGAGAGGTCCGATTTCTTGCTGTGGTGTGCTGTTTTTCTAGTGCTGTCCCACTGCCGTGTTAAGTTTCCCAAGTCCTTCCAGATACCTATATCTCGCGCCAACAAGCACCAGCCAACGGACTTCTTTTCGACAAAAAAACTACCAGCCAGCAACTTAACCCACTGCGGCCACTGCACCAGTGCCCAGGGTACGCAAATGAGAACGTGCACCTACATTCATTTTCATATCTTTTGGAGGCACATATCTATTACTTAGATACTTTGTTGTACTCCAAAAAAAGTTACGCTACTCTTTTACACAAACTAAATTCGATGGTTATGTGGCAGTCTTATTGCTACCTTTAAATGGATTGAAAGAACTTAAATGAGAAGGAGGGTAGTCTGCGGTATACTGATTTTTTATGGATGGGAAATCATCAAATGACCTCTTCCGCTCTGGGTGGAGCCGGAGGGAGTGTCTCTTACTGACTAAAACCCACGTGCTCCTCCTAGTGACCTTTGCGTTCCAGGGCCGCGGTCTCTTTCGAACAAAACCCGCAACCTTGGCAGGCTCTGGCTAGCCCTAATGGGCCCCGTCTACTATGCTGACATCTTTTAGAGGCGCGCGTGGAACACAACGCGCCGTCGACCCGAGCCTGGCTTTGATCGGACGTCGAGCCACCCATCCCAACGCTCGCCGTCCGCAGGCCCGTGCCTACTGTGGCCGGGAATCGTCCTGCGACTCCCGAGTAGGTACTCCCGAGACGCCCGGAGCATCTCCTTACGCATTGTACTGCTAGTAGGTTAATTGATTATAATAATTCAACAGAATTTTTTGACTCTCCAATGTTCGCCGTCCCTTGAGTAGTAGGAATATCTACATGTAGGTGAGTACATTAGTACCTATCATTAATTTACTACTGAACAGTAGGTTTGTACATGGATCGATAAACTATGTACGCTAAGGAAATCGTGTCACGTGGCCTACCTGATACTGTATATTTTATAAGTTATAGGTAGATACTTAGCCAGTTAATGTTTTTTATCATCGGACTGTACCTACCTAGTTAAACTAATAATTTAAAAAAAAATATGTGTGTCTTGGAACACTCGGTTTGGTTGGAACGGAGTACCTATCGTACCTAGTAGGTACTTATATTATTAATCTTATATATAAAAATGAATCGCAAAATGTGTTGGTAAGCGCAAAACTCGAGAATAACTGAACCGATTTCGCCAATTCTTTTTTTGTTGTGTTTGTTATTGTCAGGAGAAGGTTCTTATGAAGAAAAAAAATTAGGGTATAGTAGGGGAGAGTTGGGTAGAGTAGGGTAGGATAGGGTAGAGTAGTCAGTTCACGGGAGCGAAGCTGCGGGCAAAAGCTAGTTATTGATAAACGTAAAAAAAATTACTAAAATTACTATTAAAACATTCATTTGTATAGATTTTCATAAAACTGGTTCCCCCGGATAGAGGTTAACCAACAAAAGTAAAACAAACAATAGCAAAGAGGTTACTTAGGTACGTGTTTTGTCAAACAAAAGGGTCATGACGGGAAAATCTAACACTTTTTTTCACCTGCTAGGTGAAAAAAAGTGTTGTTCGTATCGCGCGATAGGGAACTTCGTTCCAAAACGAAATAAAAATATATAAACAAATCGTACTAAAAACCTACCTGTGGCTTCTCGTCGCCTATCCACGAACAAGGACACCTAGCCCCTTTTTTTATGGATGGTAAATCATCAAATGACTCCTTCCGCTCTGGGTGGAGCGGGAGGGAGTGTCAGACTCTTACTGACTAAAACCCATCCGTGCTCCTCTTAGTGTCTTTTGCTTTCCAGGGCCGCGGTAACTCTTACGAAGAAAATAGTGTAGCTTTCTATCAGTGTTAGAATTTCCAGGTACTTAAGAATATTAAGTACGGTCTACCTATTTACCACTTACATTACATATCGGTACCTACTTTAACATTAAACAAATATAGTTCCATAAGTCTTCAATTTAGCAACGTTATTAACGAATTATAACGTTGCTAAATTGAAGAGTACAACTGTAACGTATCATGACAACTGAATAGACTAAGTATTACGTTTAGTCGGTTAACTAACTCACGTGGTTTTTTTTGTTTACCTTTAGTTAACTGCCTACTCGGATGGAGTATACCTCTTAATTCTCTTAATTGAGGTATATCTAGGTTCAACTGCTACTTAGCAATCCCATTTAGTTTTATTGATTTTTTCTTCAGAGAGCTTAGTGTGAGTTTTTTTAACGTACTCGATCGCGTTAACGTAAACGTTCGCGCCTATGTCAAATTATATACCTACTTATAGAAAAAAAAAGGTTGTCCGTGAGTGTCACCAGACGGCGCTTATTCAGTTCCAATACCAATAAAGTTTACGCTAACGCCATCGAGAACGTTAGAAAACTCACACTTAATTAAGGCCAGTTTTCTATTTTGCCGTAATAAGCACGAAAAAAAAAACAAACTAGGTAGTCTGGTGTTAACTCTTGATACTTTTTACCAATATACCTACGCTCATTAGGTACCAGGTTGATGGCAGCCTAGCGGCAATGCTTGGCATGCCAAACCAACTGGCAATCAATAACAAGTGTCGGCGGGATTACGTAGGAATTAAACCTGCCAGTATGGGCGGCACTGGCACTGGCAATCTGTATTTATTTAAATACTTTTCATTCTAGTTTGGAATAAATGGTTCGGTTTGAATTTGGAATCTGAATGTAAAAAATACTTTTTTATTGAGTTTTTGAATATTGTTGACGACATAGAGCGATTAATATGAATTGATACTTGAAATAGTTTTATTGTATCAAAAATATTTAAGTAAGTAACGTTTTCAAGTTTTTTAAACTTAAAAGTGATATTAATTAATTAATTTAAAATTTAATTTAATTTTGTCATTGGTTTTGTAATTATATAGTATATGTGTTATATAGGATTGAAATTTGTATAAGTAAGTACTTACTACATATAATGACTATCATGTCTGAAATATTTTTTTTTAAGAAACTGTATTTGTTTTTACTGCGGTGGGGCTTAAAAAGAGGGTTATGTGTTTGGCGTGTACGTATTTTATGTTTTTTGTTGTTGGAGGTAAAAATACTCAGTTATCATATGACATTTATAAAATATTTATTTCTCAATAAATCACATCTGTATACAATCTAATTGTGGCACATAGAACAACAGATAATATATATTTTTCCGGAACATACCTACTAATATGTACTGACACTAAATTGAGGTATTTAATTTCATATTACATTACATGAATGAAATGCATGCTGCAATTATTCTAAGGGCATGTTCAACAGGCCAATACCGAAACAATCCGGATAACGTTGGCTATAGTTGGGTAACTTTGCCAATATTGTCCAAATAGTTTCGGTAATGGAAGAAGAATCCCATTTTTCTATATTAATTACATTTATAACACAGATATCTACATTTTGTGAACCTATCACAATTAAAATAAATTCGTTATTGTTGGCAACTTTTTCATTAAGGGAGTTGCTATCTTTAACGCAAAAAAGATCATTATTATAATATGGTAACATTTTTTGTAAAATAATATAACACAGCCGAAACATCGAGATCTACATTACACCGAAATATCAATGACTAGTTTTTGAAAAATACTACTTTTTTTATTTTTTTCCATTTATAAAATCTTTTCAGATTTTTTCTACTACGAATACACCGACCACACGAAAATCCCATCTAAAACACATAAATATATATATATAATTTCTGACAATTAATATTTTACCCAAATCACCAGATCAGAATCTAAGTGACATCATTGTGCGTCGTACGCTATACAAAGGTATATAATGAGCAAAATTCTCAAATTTATCTCAACAGAGAATTATGAGGTACTTATAGGTTGTGTGAGCAAAAACAGGTTTTAAATGTCTTCCAGGATCTTAATCTTCGTTTTCGGAACATAAAGAATATTCAATAGTCTTCAAATCCCTGTTCATTTCATCGGGAGAATCATTGTCCATGCCCAAAGATCGAGATGCGAAAGAGCTCTGAGTCGCCATTCCAGCTAGAATCCCGTTGGATAAAGCCTGCACCGACAAGGCTTCCTGAGACGGGCCCGCGTAACTGTACTGCTGATAAACAGCTTGTATCCTCGCCGCGTTCACTAACGTCTGTATTTTCAACTGAGTGTCCAGCGCCAAACTGAGCGGCAGCTTCCGCAACTGGCTCGCAATTAACTTCCCAAACATCTCGAACTCGTTCTCATTACCATTTTCGGAATGTTGACTCAGATCTTGTGGCAAGTCCGTGTGATCGCCGCTGTCTGAATTACTTTTCTTTTGTTTTGTCGGCACCGGGTAGATAGTTGCGAGTGAGGTAGTCAGTGGCGTAGCGATACCTACGGGGGGATTTAGAAAAGGCGCGGACGTAACTGGCGGGAGGATTCCGAATGTCCCTTGACTCAAACCAAACGGAGTGCCCGGGCGAGGGGATGGCGTGTTCAACACGTACGGTGTCGACGAACGCGTCGAGCTGCGACGCTTTCGCGGACTTTTCTTTTCCGGTGATTTACGCTCGCTAAGGTCTTGAACCACGTCGCTGTCATCGCTCGCCGGGATCTCCAGCAAACTGTTGTCCACCTATCAACAAACGTACAACCGCTTAACGTCAGAGCGCATGTGTAAACATGAGTAAGCGTCGTAAACAACAAAAAAATAGACTCACAGAGCTCGGTGTGACGATCGCCCGCAGAAACCTGTCTGCATGTTCGAACCACGTGACGCTCGGTCTATACGCATGCGCACCAGCCTTCCTCGCCGCGCGAATCTTCTTCAACTCGACGCTGTACGACGAACGTATGTTTTTTATTTTATTTTTCAATTCTTTAACTGTGACGTCAACCAAATTCAGTGCATTAATTATCTCTATGTATCCTTGCTCCCTTATTTTCTTATTCTTGTAGTGTTCCGAGACCGGGTTCCAGAGATATTCGCGCTTCTCGTACTCGATAATCATCTGAATGGTGAGGTCCTCGCTCCACTTGGGGTTGGCCAGGATAGCGACCATTTTGTTTTAAAGCATGCTATATTGAGCACAGTTAATATTTTTTATTTAGTTATTTGTTATTTAATTTCGCGAGTTTAGCTTTGTTAGTACCAGGAGCGCAGAAGGGTGCGGGCGGTTCGCATGCGCGCAGCATACTAAAAGCACGTCGATGGGCCGGCACCCCGCGCGGGGGGTCTATTTCGGGAGTAGCCGGCATCACGCAGTCGCGTGCTTTGGAGCGTGCTGTTTCCTCTTCTCACCGCTCGGAGGCTGGGCGCCGAGTGAAACGGAAGATTTGTGGCCGCCGGCCGGCGACTGTTCGTACTTACATCGGCGACCGCCCGCCAATCGTCATATTTCAATCGGAGCACTTAGGACCTTTGGCGATATTGAATTTAAGATTTTCTATCGCTGTAAAGATTTGTTATAGCAGGAGAAGCTAAATATGTGTTGCGATTGTTGCGAAGCCTCGTCAAATTGTTCTTTTTGTTTTAGCGTATATTAAAACTTTGCTAAGTATAAAACTTTTTGTATCAAGATTGTTTGATTGCGTTATAAATTATAACGATCTATGAAGTAAGCATACGGCAAGCAATCTAAATGCCTATTAGAGACCACCCAAGGAATATTTTTATAGCCAAGTGTCGCGTCGTCATCCTCGTTTATGATTAAATAAACTTTATTAGTTATTTTCAAATTATCGTATATGTTTCATAAATATGTAAGTACATACCTACTTAAGTATATGTAACAACAAAAATCTACGAATAACTTTTTGAGACAAACGTAAAAATCAGATCAGATCATACAGTTATATTTTTGTAAGAGACAGTCAACAGTTCACAGTTTTCTTTTTAATAAATCTTTCCAGTCTATAGACAGTCACAATGCAGTTTGGTGAGATCTTATGATGTCCATGCAGGTTAGTGTATGAGGTGTTTTTACCGTCATCATCAACATCATTTCAGCCGAATGACGTCCACTGCTGGACATAGGCCTCCCCCAAAAGGGGAGCTTTCCCATAATCGCCACGCTTGGCACGCGGGTTGGCGATCGCAGTGTAGCTGTAGCAATGTACCTACAGAGAATGCTGCTGCCCATTCTCTAGCGAGTCCCTTGGTCGCCTCTTACGACACCCACGGGAAGTGATGGGATCTACGATCTATTCTTTTTCGTCCGACACCATACGGAACCACCATACTTTAAGTCATTTCTTCAATTCGACTCAGTCCCCCGCACTAGCTGTAGACATGTATTGTATTATACATTTATTGAAAATAATCGAGGGGTTATATTCCCGCTGTCATGACGACTGTACGAGTGGAATAGAGGATTTTTCCTACACAAGGTCTTCACGGACACGTTTCTCAAACAAGCTCACATGCCAGTTGCATTACGTTGCGAGCGTTGTAATATTTCGATCGTGCCCCGCAGTGTAAACTTGCATGCGAGTTGCTTGCAAGTGGAAAGGTGGCCTTGGAATAAGTGTTAATCATCAATTCAACCGGAAGACGTCCACTAATTTCCACTACTGGACGTCCCTCATAAGTCGCCAAATTGACCGGTCCTGAGCGTCTCACATCAAGCGGATTCCCGCGGCCTTCCCCAGGTCATCGGTCCACGTTGTGGGAGGCCTACCAACACTTCGCCTTAAAAGGCGTTAGTTTAAAAAAAAACGTACTATATAAACGTGCTCAAACATTCGTGATACTTGTTTGGGCCGCGCCATTGCATTTGCCAATAATCGCCATGCGCCACCGGACTCGTCGAGGACCGGGTAAGTCGCGGCCCGGGCCATTTGCTCGGGCGCGCCGCTCAGTTGCCGCCCGCCCTAACGTCTGCACATGTTTGCCGACTAGCCGATAACCTCGGAGCGACCCCCGCATAATAATTGTGGGAGGGAGCAATTTGCAAAATTGGGTGCATTTTTTATGTTTCGATATAGATTGGACTTTTAATTGTAAATTTTGTGGGGAGGGCGAGACTATGGTATTAAAGAACACGAGAAAAACTGTCAAGAGCTTGGCGATATTATAAAGAAAAACTTAAAAATTGAATAGGTACACAACACTCAAACTTATTTATTTATTATTTTGGTAACATTGAAACACTCAAAATTATTACTAAGTAGCTTGCGAACTGTTATATTTTTGTTTTTTTTTTTATTATAGATAAAGTTTTGAATTTAATTTTTTAAGGAGACGGTGATGAGTGCGGCGTCATGCAAGTACTTTTATAAACTACTTACATGCATTACATATAAGTACCTAAGCTAAGTGGAATAAAATGTATTTTATTACACTTCGCTTAACTAATTCAATTACAACGTTAATAAACACATTGTATCATAGAATATTTTTATTCATTGATCCAAAAATAACTTCAGTAAAACTTAAGATTGCTCCAATAAATAAAACCGTTAAAGCGATAAGAGATTTTGACACCCTGTGAAACATGAACAAATGATTTCCTTTGTAATTGTATTAATTTAGCAGTTAATATGAAGGGTCACGTAGAAGAAATAACGATTAATAATGAAATAGCACCCAATGAAGATAAGGAAGGCGGAGTTAAAACAATTTGAATGCAGGTGCAGCAAGAGAGATTAAAACATTGCCCTGAACCGTTTTGTGACGACTGAGTTTTGAAGTATTCTCATTCATTTGAAGCTGAGTTTTCGTAACCTAATTATAAAACTTGTTTATTAAGGCACCAAGTCTCAGTATTAAATATTAAAATTACACTAAGTAATAGTATAAAAACATTAAGCTTTTTTATAGCTTTTATCTAGAATCACTAAAATAGAAGGCCTGCCAAGCGTGGCGTTTATGGCAAACCCCCATTTGGGGAAGGCCTATGTCCAGCAGTGGACGTCTCTCGGCTGATATGATGATGATGACTAAAATAGACAGATGATGTTTTATTTGAGAAAAAATTTAATGGCGGTTCGTGAGATAGCTTTTGTGCAGAAAATATATTCATTTTCTTTCATACATAACATTTATCTTTTACCTTTGGAAAAGTCTGATCAGATAATTATTATCTCATTATTGAAAAATCAACCCTAGACTTTTTATAAAGTGAATTTCAGAAACATTTAGAAAATCATTTGCAACAAAACACGAATTTTAGCAATCACAAATCCAGACATTCGTCCAACTCCAACCAGTAATATAAATGAGAATAATTAATTTCAAGAATTTTAATACTCAGTTTAATATAATTCTAAATATTAATAATGCTGCGTCTAAACTCAGTATTAATAAATAATTCGGCTCAATTAGCATTCCTGCTCATCACGCCTAGTCGAGGATACTTTGGGGTGAAATCAAATTCCTTGACGAAAGTCGTGTAACATTTTGTTCGCACAAAAGCGGGAAGCTGTACTTGTTGTACTCTTATTTGAGTTGAACCGAGTTGTTATTATTATTTCTAGGGCTACTTAATCATGTTCAAATGTCAAGTGTTGAATATTCTGAGCGTTTCATCGATGAGCTATTCAATTAGTTGCACATTCAATGTCTTTTTTATTTGCAACTTCAAAACGGACACCGACCTCAACTTTTATTTATGAATGTAATTTTTTTATATATAAAAATCTACGTAAAATCAATTTACCTAGAATTTTATGATATTGTTTAAGTCGCAGCCAACTAGATTAACCAGCCGTTTCATTAAAAGCCTAGCATTTTCATTGAACTGTGCCGTTTAATCGGCGACATAAGTGACATGGCGAGTGACGGCGACCGATGACCAGGTGAGGGTCGCGGGTAACCGATGGATGCGAGACGCACAGGACCGGTTGTTGTGGCGACACTTGGGGGAGGCCTATGTCCAGCAGTGGACGTCTTTCGGCTGATATGATGATGACGATGATGAAGTGACATGGGCAAGTCATTAAGCGATAGTGAACAAAAGATCTCACTTAGGTCGCTGAAAAATCGAAGCTTTTAAATGAAGAGGATAGGCCATCAATATTGCCTGCGACATATACTTAGATGATTGATGATACATACCTACCTCAGCCACTCGGTTTAAATTATTCTCAAACATGGCCAATACTGCAACCCATTCCACCAGTAGCATCCGTATTTTAATTAAGAAAACTATTATCAGAACAATTGCTCGCTTGCTATAATAAAACCAAAGTGGCAATATTCGTACGTCGACGAGTCTGACATTGCGCGTCAGTGGATGGAAACGACAGGGCCTCTCGGCGATAAGATACCGAGCGTCGACGAGACGGGCCGGGAAATCTCGGCGCCTAGATGTGAGCCTGTGAAATATGTCCGGGAAATGTGTGCCGCACTACGCTTAAATATTGCTCCGGTTCTCGCGTTATGAGATCAGAATGGAAAGGAGTGTTGTCATATTGCAGTAGTGAGGTTTCTGGTTTTGTTTTTTTAGATGGATTATATTTGGAGTATTTTTGAATGTTGTTTATGATGTTGGTCATGTTAATGAGGTTTGTAATGATTTTGTGAAGCTCCTAGCTTTGCAGACTCCTCTTTCTTAGAGCAGTCTCTGAAAGTTTTTACGCACAAACGAAAGAGTTCAGTTTGTGAATTTTATCATTAATCGCTAACTAAAAATGATATACTAAAACGTAAATTATAAGTACCTACACAAACAACTAACAATACGTACTTAATAACATAAGTTAATTAAGTAAATACCGATACAATGGAAAAGTTAGAAATTCTACTCTTCATGGAAGGGCAGAAAAAGGGAAGTGGTGATCATGTCATATAAATTAGATATCAATTTAAAGTTGTAGCACTTTCTGTAATGTAGGTATGACACGTGCAACTACCACATAACTAACTACTGCCGATTACTACCTCTACATTTCACAATAAAGGGCAGCTGACTATGTTAAATTGCAGCTCGTATACCACACACATTCAACACGCATAATACACAAAACACCATTATATATAGATGTCAAGCGGGCCCGCGTTGCGTCACTGCACGCGAGCACATCTATCTACGGTGCTATAGTTCCACACACTGTTACTAACCAACTTGATGATGGAAAATGTGCTTTAGGTCCTGGAGATAAAGGCTGTGGGGATGGTAAATCAGTGTGTGCAGCACTCGACTTGATAGGTGCCGGTGCCGGCGAGGCCAAGAGACAGATAAATATCGCTTTATACTCATCGCAACGCTTTGAAGCCGTGCGGTCAGTAATTTTCTCGCTCTCACTGCCGTGGCGTTAGCAGTCTCGTGTATATTTATCACGGTGATATACTAACGCGTTGCCGGCGACGGCTTTTACGATTATTGTTCTTGCTTTCGTTCGTAGGCTCGTATTAAGCATACGGAAAGTTTTTTAAGCGAGAACTCGAGAAGTTACATGGGGGTTATAGTGTAGTCGAATTAGCAAAAAGATTGGACTTAATTCGTGTAGTTGTAATTTTTTATGGAATCATTAGAAAACATGAATATAAGTCTCCTCTGAGTTTGCACCATTTCTGTTATGTACGGAACATCGTTTAATATTAGGTATTAACATTAAAGTCTCATTATTTTGAATTTTAATTAATAACTAACTGTTTTATGTTTATATATATGTGGATACCCCTTTGTTGTATAATTACTTTTCACCAAAAAAGGTGTGAGGTGTATGAAACACTAATAAATTAAAAAAAATCATTTGCGGCTCAAGGGAAATTCAGTCTGTTGGTGCAAACTCAAAATAAGCTTTTTAGAGCATCATTAACACCCAGTTATTTTAGCACCCTTTTGCACCCCTTGGAAACCAGCATTTTACAATATTTACAAATTGTACTTCGGGGGAAATTAGTGTAGTCATGATTTTTTTAATATATAATGTATTCTACATATACTACATTTGCACCTAATAAAAATAAGAAATATACCTCGGGAAGTTTATACAGAGAGCGTGGTTATATCGTAGCGTTCGCAAGGCGAACGAGGGGTTGAAGCAGGACGCGGGGCGGGCGCGGGAGAAGCGTAGAGTTTGAACTATCATAGTTGTGGCAAGAAGCGATCCGTGCGTTACGCAAATTTATTATTTGTCATTTCCTTTTATATTATTTCACTAACTGTGTTTCTTCAATAAATGTGAAAAATGGATTATGCAAGAGCTGTTGATTGAGTGGATGAGAAAGTGGACATTTTTAATAGGTGTGTTCTTCACCTTATTGAAACACATGC
This sequence comes from Melanchra persicariae, assembly GCA_947386135.1. Lineage (NCBI taxonomy): Eukaryota > Metazoa > Arthropoda > Insecta > Lepidoptera > Noctuidae > Melanchra > Melanchra persicariae. Next base: position 13,365,293 of record OX376645.1, on the reverse strand, counting down.
ACCTCTGAGGGCCGTCCGTGTTAAGCGCCCACCCGCTCCTTGGATTAACCCTGGAGTTCGTATGGCGATGAGACGGCGTGACAAGGCCTTTCGAAGATATAGAAGAGATCGCAGTGAGGAGAACTGGAACCTGTACAAGGTGGCTAGAAACCGCTGTAACCAGATGGTAAAAGCTTATAAACGCCGATACATTTGTGAAAATGTCTTTACCTCTTCACCGGCTGATATATGGAAGTTTCTCAAATCTCTCGGCATAACAAAGTCCTTCCCCAAATGTCATTTCTTCTAACGTGTCCTTGAGTGATTAGAATAAGCATTTTTCATCGTCGGATATTCTTGTAGATGCCGTTAAAAACAAAACTCTTCTTGAGATTACTTCCACGCCAATCTTACTTCCCGATTCTTTCTCTTTTTCCCCAGTGACTGACCCTGAAGTCCTCAAAACCTTCAATGCAATTAAGTCCAAGGCTGTTGGCTGTGATGGTGTCAGCAGAACTATGATATCCCTCATAATTAAAAGTATTCTCCCTATTATTACACACATTATCAATGCCTCCCTACAAACTGGAGTATTTCCCACAATCTGGCGTAAGGCCATCATAATCCCTCTTCCTAAAATATCCAACCCCAGTTTATTTAATCACTACAGACCAATCTCCCTTCTCCCTTTCCTATCTAAGATCCTGGAAGCAGTTGCTCTTAAACAAATATCTACTTTTGTGTTTAGGTATAATCTGTTATCCCCTTTCCAATCAGGTTTTCGGCCTGGCCACAGCACAGCCACAGCTTTGCTTAAGGTTACAGAAGACGTTAGGAATGGCCTGGAGAACTCAAGATTAACGGTGTTAGTTTTAATAGATTGTTCCAATGCTTTTAACACCGTTGATCACGACATCCTCCTGGCTATTCTGTCTCAAATTGGGGTTTCTTCGTGGGCACGGGATTGGTTTTCATCATATCTTCGTGGTCGCCAGCAAGCGGTCCGTGCTGATCAGAAATTTTCTGAGTGGTGCGCCCTGAAAACTGGCGTTCCACAAGGCGGTATACTCTCTCTACTTTTATTTTCTCTTTTCATAAACTCTATTACCACTATTTTCAAATGCTCCTACAATCTGTACGCTGATGATCTACATGTCTACGCGCAAACTGACACTGACAACCTGGACAACTGCATCTCATTGCTGAATGCTGACCTTCTAGCTATCAGTGATTGGTCAAGCAGATTTGGGGTTACAGTCAATGTCAGTTAAAGCCAGGCTATCCTGATTGGCAGAACTTATTTTTTACGTAACTTGGACACCAGTCAACTACTGCCGCTTACTTTCAACAATGCCGTCATCCCTCTCTAGCCACACGTTAAAGACTTAGGCCTAAACATTGATGACAGGTTAAGTTGGAATAAGCTTTCTCAGGTTAGCCAGAATGTAACTTACTCACTGCGATCTCTCTATAGATTCAAGCATTTTCTTCATTCTAGCACTAAAACCACTTTGGATCAATCACTTGTGCTTCCTATAATTGATTATGCTGATGTTTGCTACTCTGATCTATCCCAAAAACTTCTTAACAAACTGGATCGACTACTTAACAACTGTATTCGTTTCATTTTTGCCCTTCGTAAATATGATCACATTTCTTCATTTCGTTCTCAGCTTAAAGGGCTGCCTATCCGTCAAAGGAGATCCCTCAGATCCCTCTGCATGCTCTTCACTATTATGAATGATCCTTGTGCTCCTGATTATTTAAAACAATATTTTAAAGTGTTGGGCAGTTCTCACAGTCTTAACCTTCGAGCATCCAAAAACTTACTCCTTCATATTCCTTCTCACCGCACCGGGTTTATGTCTAATTCCTACGCTATTTCAACCATTAAACTCTGGAATCCCCTTGACATCAAGAAGGCTGAGTCCAAATTTTCCTTTAAGCGTAAAATCCGAAGACACTACTTAAAAGCCTGTCATTCTTAGTTTGTCTTCGTCATAATAATTATGAGTTCAGCAGTGCGATTCTGTAAACATGTCGAAGTGAACACTTGGGCGGGGCGCACGACGGGTGAGTTGTCAAACCATACAAATAAGATAGAATGACAGCTCAGTTGTCGTTCACTCCGCCTAGGCGAACACCGTGAGATGTCGACAGAATCGACCGGCAGATCAGAAATTTTAGTATATTAAATCATATTTATTACTTTATTATTTTAGCTTGTATATGTATTTTATTAGTACCTATTATGTTACCAGCTGCGGTTTCGCCCGCGTGAATATCGGAAATAGCAAGGTTTCCTGATTTTTATTGTATTTTTTTTAATCAGGAAACACCCACCCTACACCTACCTTACACCTACCCTACACCTTCCCTAAGCCTACCCTACCTACATAATTATACCAGCCCAAAAATACAATGACATTTTCCTGGTCTCCTGGTACTTGATGTTTCTGGTCTCCTGGTACTTGTGAATCTGAAGTACTAAGGCAGCAGCGCGTAACAGCTCGTTTTTTAAGTGTGTTCATGGCGGTCTGGAAATCAACTAAACAATCTGATCGTAAGTAACCGCCCGTCTTGTGATACTCGCCCGCCAACTTTGCGGGCGAAAATCCAACGGCAGCTGCTGTGGAACCGCACAAAACTGCGGTCTCGTGAGTTCTTAGCCTTATTCCTACGTTACTTGATGACGTAGGATAATCAGCGCTGTCACAGGGTCTATAACTCGAAAGAAAAATAATTAATTTGAAAGAAATAAAGGACATGCTTGCCTGCTGTTTTATTTTTCGATTTAAAACAAGCTGCTTTTGCATTAAAAAAATCTTTAGATTTGTATACTATTACTTACAAACAGAGCATTCACAATCAGAAAGTACTCCTTCCTCTTAAAACACATCCCGCAACACAACTACGCGCTTATGCACGTGGCGACGGCGCTTCTTGTCAGTTTATTATTCCGTGTCGCGCGCTTGTCTCTTCCATAGCGTAGTTGCTCAATGGCAATGACTACAATACACGAAAAATGTATGTTCCATATAAAAATGCTAATTTTTTATTTGGTGCAAATATAAAGGAAACCAAATTATATGATTGTGATGATTTTCAAAACAACCAAAATTTCCCCCGAAGTACAGCGGCAGAAAAACGTGAAAAACTAATTTCCGTATGTCGCACCAGGGTGCAAAATCAATCATGTATTTAGGCCAAAATGACTAACCCTTTTCTGAGTTTACAGAACTACACGATTTTCCCCTAAGCCGCAATGACCAAAAATCATGTTTACAGATATTTTATTTTTTTTCTAACGCTGCATTGGTCTGATTAAAATAAATAAAATGTAATAATGTAGATTGAGGTGTAATAAAGCGTAAAAAAAATTACAATGAGTACAACTGTATGCTCTGCTTAGTTATGAACAATAAACAGTTTTCACAGTTTTTCACCCCCTTCCGTAGGGGTGCTAAATGCAATTTGTTTTTTATACTCAATTTTTCACTCATACAAAACCATCAGAAACGTTTTTGCCTCTCCGGAGAATTTATTCCAATCTTTATTAAAAAATGGCCTAATTTGACTATACTATTATGTTGCAGTTGGTTTCTTTGTGAGGAGCTTGTATTATAAACTTATTATAAAAAGTAATAGTTAAGCTGTAACTCTTTTATTAATCAGCATTTACCAACAAATAAGGAAATTTGTACATCAAATAGACATTAAAGAAGAGAAATCATCAATTTTCGTTTTATCTAAGTACAAGATATAATGTGGCTAGTTTCCACAGAATCATAGTCAGACATGATAACATAACGTCAATATTGAAAGACTTATTTATCAGCGACGGAGCAAACAGTGGATGAGTCGTCATTACAGTAACAGGATCCGTCGGTTCAACGTCCATATCTTTATTGGTTACGCGATACGTCAAAAGAACGACTGCTATATCTAGACCTCCCAGAATAATTTTGCACATTAATATAAGTATCACCAAAGAAAGATCTGTAGACAAAGACAGCGGGGAAATAGAAGCTAAATCGTTTTAACGCACATAGTAGCTTGAACGCTTGGTGCTACACGTTCTGTTATACGACTAATAAATTGTAACCAAAGATTCAGTAGTAATGCTGGGAAACCTAAATTTATAAACAACAACGACAATGAGCCAGCTTCAAAATCTAACAATAGATAGATTTAACAATTTGCTAAACTCACACCTCAAGCAAAACCTTTGCCACAAGAAGCGTAGAAAGCTATACTAGCAAAGTGAATGCCCTCCAGCAATAAAAGCTAGGAGCTCAGAAATCACTGTCATTACACGGCAGCCGGTTAACCAACTCAAGGTACAAAACCCTAACTTTTATTTACGGTAGCTGTAGCCTATACTCTATACTTAATAGACAAAGTGACATAAAACCAATGATGCATAAACTATGGATATGGCAAAAAAAAATTAGCTGCCTTCATTTTTTGTTGATCCTATACGCGAACACTACGATCGACGCGAAATATTTCGCTACCGATAAGTACCAATTGTGCGCTGTTTTTTAGGTGTGGTGTGTGTGTGTTTTGCTGCATGCATGGCGCGTCTTCTTTATACAACATGTAACAGAATAAACGGAATACCTGAAAGGGTCATTGTACTCCTCATTATGAACAACTTCTATTAAGAGACCATTGTTGAAATCGCGAAAAAAATCGACGTCATTACATTTCTTCTTTTGTCCCATAGTAAAAGTTGTTCATAATGATGTGTACAATAACCACTTTTCAGGTATTGCCTTTATTCTGTTACACATTGTATAAAATACGACATTGGTCTATAATTGCACAAAGTTACATAAAACTCCTTCGCCGCTTCGGTACAAATGAACTCTGTTGTAAATTGACAAGTCTGCGTCGCATTACCACGGGGCAACGCGCCATTTTGCAGAATATATCCTCACGCGGTAACATAATGAGGGTGACAGCAGCGTGGGAGGAGCAGTCTGCGAGGCGCGAGGCCCTTTGACGAGCTCCCGACCGCCGCGTCGCGCCGCTCCATCCGAATGGGCTTGGTCGTTAGTGGCGCGGTGAAATATTTCTTCGTTGGTACTTTTTTTTAGAGTGCTGCTGTGAAATGAATGTTGATGAATAAGCGGTAATGTTGCATAATTTGGCGAGGAAAATGGAGGGTTTGACGTACAATGTTTGTAGAAATAGTGTTTTAGAGTGGAGGTAGGCTTTTCTCAAAATTATACAACAAATTCTGTTTTTTTTGTTAGGCAGTTTGATTTTAAACCGTCAAGCTAGAAGGGTTAAGACACCTCTTCTTTCTCAGTACAATTTAATACGATCATCTTTTTAACATTGATTTAGCTACATACTGTAACTATGTAATTTGTCGTACTTTGAAAGGAAAAAAAACTTATTATTTTTTGTAAATTATAAGCCAACGTATTTTGCTGAAAAAACAAAAAAAAACCTACTTTTTAAATTATTACAATCAACGTATTCTAGCCATAAACATAACACTAAGAAGCAGTGAACAATAATAAAAAATATCCTGCAAAACAATAAATAAAATGAAACAGCAAGTATCAAGACCGCTGCAGTCGCACTATAGCCCGTCAGCGAGGCAGGCTCAGTCGACAGGCGCGAGGCGCGGCCCGGGGCGCGTCGCTACACCTACCGCAGCACGCTAGCGATAGCGATGTACATGCAGCGATGTCGGTGCTATACTGTTACAGTTCACGTTGTATAGTAGGTATGTGTATTGTGTATTTGTGTGTAGTACAGTACTTACACGGAGTTAAACTGATAGATTTGTTTTGTTGTTTGTCGTTAGAATAGACAAGGAGAATGGAATGTTTTTATTGCATGTGTTTTGGTTAAAAAACAACTGGTCTCATCAAATGGTACCTAGATGCCATCGCGGCAGATCAAGAGTAAGTCGGAGAGTTGACTCCTATTGGAAAGACTGGATCGCAATGGCAGAAGATAGACTCATCTTTCCTAACTGATATTACAAATGCGAAAGTAAGTTAAAAAAGGTTGTTTGTAATTAGTATCTATGTTTTCACGCCTAACCGATTTTGATGAACTTTGGCACAGGGAAGAATTATCGACAGTTACCGATCGCGTACCGACCGAATTCGGTCGATAAGTTCTAAGGCCGCCCGTACACAGTCAATCTCTACCGTGATTTACGATCAAAATCTGATCTGTGGATGGCCTTAGGACTTATCGACCGAATTCCGTTAGTAGGCGATCGGTAACTATGTCAAGTCTTCCGCCAGGCTACTTTTTTTGCGAAAATCGATATACAAGCGAGCAAAGTCGTTTGCAAAAGCTAGTTTTTTATACAGGTAGGTACAACGACACCGACTAGCTATCTATAAGCCTAGAGCACAGCACACCGAAGTATAGTGTCTCCAAATCAGTGGGTGAGAGTTTTCATTTAACTGCTACGGTGGATCTAAAACATAGATTATTAGGGTGACCGTAAAAGTTAAGCAGTCGAAAGAACGGCGACTCAAAGCTCCTGAATGATGCTTGCATAAATGATCTGCTTCGGAGCCCAGGAGGGGCAGGACCGAAACCATAGTCTCCGCAGTAGTATGCCTAGGTTCCGAAGCAAGTGGAACAGGTGCCTAGAAAATAGCGATATGTCTTTCGAAATGTTTTTTTATAAGTACCTAACCTACTCTACAACTTTTACTATGGCGGCGGATAAATCTCGAAATTCGAATCACTGTGGGAAAAAAGTTATAGGCTAAGTAAAAAAAAATAATACAATTAAAAAATTAGACGGGAATAGGTCCTTAGGCTGAATTGCCGGTCCTCCTTTATTTGTTGAATTTTGTGCAATTGCCAAACTTTCAATAAGAAAAAGTGATCATGAGATTGGTATTTCATCATAAGCAGCAAACCAAATTATTTGAGTTATTGTATTGAACTAAAATCGACAAAATATCTTGTCGAGTTGACATTATTAGTCTACTATCAACTGTTTCTGAAAACGCTTTCAGGATAACAATAACAGAGAAGCAAAACACGGGTCTAACAAGACCTTTACAAGACAGAAAATAATAATGTACAAAAAATCCGTGTAAAAGAAAAAAATCGTCACTCCGGGAGCAGGGGCTAACGAGCAGCTACCAGGGAGGCATGACATTATAGAGGCACGCGCCATTAGACGAACGCCGGGCGGTGGCGGAACGGGCCCTATTTCCGGAAGGAAGCGCGCCCGGAAGCCGCGCCGCGTCCGCCCCGCCTGTCGCTAAGTTACTTCGCCTGCTACTGAGTTATGGTCGCCTGGTGTCTGCACTAGATTTTGATAAGGTCATGGTAGCCTAGTAGTCTCCAAGTAATTCCGGTGCATTTATTTACTTGGCTGAAGAAACTTGTGTTACTCTTACTTGATACTTTTACTTACATTAACTGGTGCGTTTTTAGAGTATGTCTTACCTGAAAAATAAGAAAAAAGAACATAATTAGTTGGAACTTTAATAAGTAGGTAATAATCACGGTAATCATCACAAATTCAGAACAAAAACATTTTTTTTTAAATCGTAAACTTAGGCCTAAAATTTATTGAAAGAAGCAACGGTCCTTCGAGTCTTTCAATTTACGCCAACAATTTTCACCAGTCATGGTGAATATTCTGAAACAAAATTTCCAAATAATACAACCTACATCACTCCTGAAAAAGTACCGTATGGTTGTCATATGCACAGGCTGTGGTAATTTAGTATTGGGACTGCGAACACGCAGAATACGGGGCGAAGCGAGGCATCAGGACTAAGGCTACAGACGCGGTCAGGGGTGACATTAATCAAAATTAAAAGTGGATTAGGACAGGGAAGGCGCGGAGCCGCGGAATACCCCGCTGCTAAATGAGGGGAGAGTTTTTGTGTTATGTTTAAAGTGAGACTGATTTTAGGGGACAATATTTATTAGTGGTTTAACGTGCTTGTTGATCGGGCCCCACCGGCGACCGATGAGAAGCACTGGACTGGTCGATGTGGCGACCGACGCTTGGGGGGCCTTTGTCACGCTGTGGACGTCTTTTCGTTGAAATCAAAGACTATTAATACTCTATGGTTGAAATGATGTTAATCATCATCTAATAATAATAGCTAGTATTCCTGTTAACAAGAATAACAAGCAAGGAGTGTTAGTTTACGAATATTGTGCAAAAAGGAGTTTAGAAACATACCTTCCTTCTATGTGGGGTCTTGAAATGTACTTAGGTAACCGTTGATTCAGCCACTTATTGCAGCCTTACCAATGTTTATGGCTTAACCACTAGATAACAAAGAGGCCGATCATATATAATTCTACAGATCTAAATTACAATTCTGCCACTTTGAAAGCGACCAACCAGGCACACATGAAAGTTTGAGCATTTTATTTTATCTCGTCGCGCGCACACTTCGATACAACAGGCAGACACAAAGGATGGGTCGTCCCGCACTCCCGATCCCGACATATGGCGGGCCGGGCCAAATTGATAACTTGATAACACCCGGGATCCCGCAATCCCGCGACCCGGGAACCCGCAATCCCGGCCCGGGGCTTATCCGGGGAAGAAAAAGATATGCGTTTTAGTGCGGGTCTGGCCGCCTGTTTATTATTTTTATGTAAAATCGTAATTCATCTGGATGGAATGATAACATGCGAAACACGTATGCTTCGTTCCTGAGTAAGTGTTGAGCGAAGATAAATAACTTTTTTGGGTTGATATACATTTTTTAGGCAAAAGTAACCAGGGCCGTTCAAAAGCGCGTTGGGGTGAGGGTGTCGTCAAAGTCGCGGGGAACACCTGGGTACCACCGCATCCCTTATTCAACAAGGAAGATGACAGAAGGAAGGAGATTTCAGCCAGGAATCATCCACTGCTGAGTGTAGGCCATACTCAGCAGTGGATGATTCCTGGCTGAAATGACACAGTAAGTATGTATTTATATATGCACACTAATGCACAGAGGCGGACTTAATGCCATAGGCATTTTCTACCAGTCAACCTTTGGGAGATGAAGAGACAATAATAATTAGTGGAAGGTGTAATGTTGAAAAAGAAACGCGATTAATAGATATTTAATTAATACAAAGATAATATCAAATTTAAATACAATATAATGTTTACTTACTCAAATAAATAAACTAAAATACGATTACGAACAGATAATGAGTAAAAGAAAATTATACCTACATTAGATATGTATATTATATAAGTACCTATTTTCATCCAACTGCAGCGACGACGCCCAAAAGAAACGTAATGTTTTTCAGAAACCACTCAAAAACCACCACGCCCTAATAAACTCATTCGAGTTCCCACTTGTGTTTCAAACTGAGAAGTTGTTTCCAATGATCCCAGTACCTACACCAACTGATTGAAAAATATAGTTTTTAACCGACTTCTAAAAAAGGACGAAGTTCTCAATTCGGATGTTTGTATTTTTTTTTTTTTTATGTTTGTTCGGGCATAACTCCGTCGCTTGCAAACCGATTTGAAAAAATTCTTTCTTTTTTGTTGGAAAGGGTATACTTCCCAAATGGTACCATTGAAATTGGATCAAAATCGGTTCAGTAGTTTGGTTTTTAAATCCAAATAGCTGGAAAAAATATGTGGAAAAATCATCTATATATACGAAATTGCGTATTTTTGCTTTCCTGTGACTTTCCAGTGGTGTTGTTAGGTGTGGGCTAAAAAGTGAAAAATAAAAAACTTTTCCACAAAAAAAAGAAACCGACTTCCAAAAAACACTACCTACAAAGTTAACGAAGAAGCAACCAAAAACACCGACTTCCGAAATTAAAGTTATTTTGAACTTTGTAGTGATTTTTGGAAGTCGATTTCTTTTTTTTGTGAAAAAGTTTTTTTTTAACTTTTCGAACGTACGAATTCGACATTCGGTCGATTGACATCCACTTTCCATAATAAAAAATAAATAGGTACCTATTTATTTTTTATTATGGAAAGTGGATGTGGAAAGTCGAACACAGAACCTCTTCCTTTTTCGGCTAAAAAGTTTTTTGTTTGATAAAGCATGATAAAGTGTGTCTGAGTATTTGCAAGATAAAAGTGTGTCAGGTTTTTTTTTTAATTCAGTCTTGAACAAACCTGTGATGCCTATCACAGAGTCACCGTGTAAAAACTTCCTCATAAATAAAGTTGCCAGTTCAACCGTTAGCCAAGTGGTTTCCGACAAAATGTTGTTCAGCAACTTTCAGGTACTTAATTGTATTTGAGGGTAATAATGTATTATGAAGGTGTTATGTGTTTGCGATGCTGACTTTTTCTTTTAAAGTTATAGCTTAATAGCTAACAAGATTCGATCTCTGTGAAATATTTTTCTTGTTTTAGTCTTAATATAGGTAAATTTATTCGTTTTCATTAAATAAATAACTTCTGAAACATGTCGTTTATTGATTTTTAGCCAGCCACAAACATTAGTTTCTAGCTAACAAGGCCAATATTTTAAAGTTTTAACGTTTCTAAATAGAGTGGTCACATAATCACATTATTACCTATCGATAAAGATCCGATTGCATTGATTTTGTCGGGTAAACAAATCGCCACAAAACCTTTATTGATTTACCTATCCAGCTATAAAATGATTCCATTTGAGTCTGCCCTATTCCCGTTTAACATAGATTAAGTACCAAAATACCCCTTAATCCTATTGATTTGTCGAACAAATTGTACCAGGAGTACAGATCAGGTGAGGACATAATTTTACAGTAGTAATATCTCATTAAGGGGGATCCCTAAAGAGACCTCGCCATACATTTTTCAGGAGCTGTAATCTCCGTAAATAAACAGTTTCTGCAGAATAAAGCAAGTATAATGAGATTTTATAATGTATTGTGATCGCCTATCGCCCAAATTTTAGAAAAAAAACAGTCTTTCTATGAGAATTAGACCCAATAAAAAACGAAAAATCTTTACATGTGTGAGTGACCTGAATCGCGCCATCTGACAGAAATTTATAGAACCACCGAGAAAAAGTTCATTGCTGTTATGTTACGAGTTTACGTGCGGTGAACATTTTAAGTAGATGGCGCTGTTCGAAAATTCGAACAAGCGCCAAGGTTATCGAGTGACGGACGCGGCGATGCGACGTTGCCATTCAAGACGCAATTTGGCAACAACGCGTGTTGCCAAATTCCAGTCCATGCGTGATTGTGTGTCAAAATTGTGTTTCTAGCAAGTTAGCGCCGGCGCGCGGGTTTGCCCGCGGATTTTATATTTTATGATTGATGAAATGTTTTTTTTTAGGGAATGAGAAATAATGCTAGAAAGTGAAAACAATTATCTGCGATCTGCCTTTGGTTCACACAGATACAATACTAATGTTATTATTGTATTACTTATCTACTTTAAATAAATAGTGCCTACCTACCTAAAGATTTAAAAATCTTTCCACTGTATGTAAGTAGGTACTGATAAAACATTTTCTGACACGGTTAAGTACTAATTCATTGGTTTGGGTTGAATCAAATCAGAGAAAAGAAGTTCATGTAGGTATACTTAGGGTACCTATACCTAAATCAGGCGATCAGCGTAGGCAAACTTACCTATTTTTTTCCTAGCTACCTACGCAATGGTCGTCCGTCTGTCGGTCCGTATGTCTGTCTGTCCGTCTCTGTCTGTCACCAGACTGTATTTCACGGACCGTGATAGCTACACAGTTGACATTTTCACAGATGATGTATTTTTTTACATTTGTATCGCATGATTGTAATATTATAAGTCGCGTAAGATTGTATATTTACAAGTACCTACTTACTTATAATTTCTTCTAGATAAGACAAGTATTGAAACTATTGAATTTGGGTGTGATTCAGTGTATTCGAAATTATTTCTTCTCAACACATCATCTGCCTAGCCCTTTCCCAACTATACCTACTGGGATTGGCTTCCAGTCAAACCGGATTCAGCTGAATACCAGTATTTTACGTGGTGCGGCTGCCTACCAGACCTCCACAATCCATTATCTGTTCTCAACATAATCATAGATTATAGTCTAAAACATAAACAACATTTATTACAATCTTACGATGTTTGGAATTATCCGGTGACACATACGAGTACTTACATAGGTAGGTACCTACTCTAACCAACTAATACCAAGATATTCTAAGCTGATAACAACCCTTTGCTTTGCCATCTAAAACCATTCCACCAAAGAACGCCAGTAATCACACTAATCACTGAATGTTACGACTGTATCACCTAAAGAAAACATTCTTAGATCGCGACGAATAATTGCATAAATAATCTTTTATTTATTTAGTACCTACACGTCACAATTTATTTACACGTTAGGTACTATTTAGGTTCAGTCACATTACAACAACCTGTGTAGGTACAATATACCTTTATTACCATTAGATACGGGACTTAGTCACAGCAAGCGGTCCTACTCAGTTGGCACTCAGTCGCGCACGGAAAATCATTGATGTGACCTTCAGAATGATTGGCCAAAATGACCGATCAGCTTAAAAATATTACTAAGATCTAATACCTATTTGCTACTATTTGATATCTTTGTTTAAATAATTGGTACCTAATTAATAACTGAGAAAATGAATTTAAAAAATGGGCAGTCATTCTGATGTCAGGATGGACTGCCGACATTTAGGATCTCCACGTAAAGGCTCAAAAATTTCAATTCGCCTTTACAAAAATTTAGTACCTATTTGATACCTAAACATACCTATATTTTTTCTAGATTTTTAAGGCAAAGAATTTTATTAGAGATTTTTTGTTTAGGTAGGTACTATGAATAAATATACTTACCTAGTTCTACCCACATGTTAGCTTTTATCAGTATCTCGGAAATTGTTATTAATTAGTAGTACTTATTGCTAATTATCGTGTAAATTGAACTACCTTCACTCCATAGACTTGAAAAAAAATTGACTTCACTTGACTTTCTGTATCAAGTAGTACCTACCTAAACATAGGAAACCAAAAATCTGTAATAAAATCTTTAATCTTTGCAGCTCAACAGTGTTTTAATAATACTAGGAATAAAAATAAGACACACCACTCGTAAATACAGCCAAAAATGTTAATTTGTTGAAAATAACAAAAATATTTTATCGTTTGCTTCGCCATGTTTGTGAGAGCGAGATAGATATTAAAAACATGTGTGAGAGACACGATACGCACAATTCGCGAGTTGTTGAGAGATTTTGTAAACAACGCGCGACGACTAGTACCAGACCGAGGTTGCGTAAGGTTAGCAACACAAATTTCTTCAAACATATTAATAGTTTTTTATTATTATTGTTTTACCAACTATGATTATTTAAATTCAAGTCAATTTTATTAATAATTGATAACAGTTATGTTTTACGCAACAGGTACTTATTTAAAAAAAAATGTTTTATAAGACAAAGTCTAGTTTTTAGTACCTAATTGTTGGTGCAGAATCACTACTTCACTATATTTAGTTATCTTTATTACGCGACTGTGGCAAAGCAAACGGTTATGATTTCAAGGCTTCCTCGTAACTCCCAAACTGCACGTCATGTGCAGCCATATTCTTTATTTATTTATACATAAATGCATAATGGTGATACTTAAGGCTCTTTTTTATTCAGGTTTCCTAAAGATGAATTAAGGAGACAAAAGTGGCTTGTTATTGTCCGAAAACAAAGGCAGAAGTAAAGCTTTAGTAACCTTGCGCGATCGAGCGAACAATATTAATTTCTTTTTTAACTACCTCAAAATAATTAATGTTTTTTATTTTATTTGCTAACGCTACCACATGCCATGTCATTCATAATCGTAAACATTCGTCAACATTCGGCAGCTAACGCGATTTCGCTCGCACGACAGCGCCGTCTCCTATCTCTATCCTTGTCTATCGGTAACAGCAGGTTGCGACTGTGATGACACTGATCACAGATGTGTGAGTTTCGGTGCATAGTCGTACGCCGAGCCCATGTTTACTGATTGCGATGTTAGAGCGTAACATGCAATGTTTATTACCCAAAATAATTTATCTGAATAATTTGTTATGGTGACAAGGGATACCTTTTTACCACCAAATCCGATAGGATATCGAGCCTAGAAACAAAAATATGCATAGACCAATAATTATATTATTATTAATATTTGAAAATATTAGGTTTGGTAAGGATAAAGAAAGATAAAAAATAATTCAAAAATAAATACAACTATTGAGATTTGAACCCACACCAAGCCTAATGAAAGGCAGTCTCTAAACCGACAGTCTATTTGTACGGTTGATAATTGTTTCAAATAGCCGACCTTATTTATGTCAAGGTTTTTAGCTGCTCAGCTTCCCGAAAGTATAGCGTGATGATAATCATTGCTAAGGTTATATTAATAAGAAATAGATTGGAATATAACAATTTGGTCCTCTGGACATTTTAATTTCCAACCATTTTTGAATAAAACGACATCTAGTAGGGTCGAAAGTTACTACTATTTACTTTGCATGTGTGTGTAAAGAGTAAATTCATGCGGCTAAATCTTTATTCTGCTGTAATCTTTGTATGGTAGCAGTTAACAAGCATAGTGATTATCTAAAAAAATCAAGTTAATGCCCTAGGTATAGCCTATAATAAAGTTGTCTATTAAAACTTTCTATGTTAAGTGTAAAAATTGAAAATGTTCGAAATTGTGGATGTGTCGCCATCTAGCGACAAAATGGCAGTGAGAGCATTCATCCATTCACCTTAAGCTGGCGACTACCCGGGAAGGGGATCGGGAATGGAATTAAACGCCGCACAGACCGCCCGGCCCGGGAATAAGCGCCCCGAGTTTGTTAGATACCGATTGTAGAAGTGCTGGATGTGACATTATATTGGCATTTTACTGTTGTTTTCTTTTTCATCACATTTTAATTACAGATTGAAAAATTTGCTCTTTATGAAAAACAACCTTAGGAATAGTCAGTAGCCAAAATCTGACACGTCTTGCACAGGGGTCCAGTATTAGTATTACCCAGTAACTGGGTTATGGAGATCAGATAGGCTACTTATAAAATACTTGTAATCAGCTGCATCCGGTTAGACTGGAAGTTGACTCCAACATAGTTCAGACAAGGCTTGGTTTTGATGAAAAAGCAACTACGTAGTTTCAGAAAAACCATTAACTACGCGTTACCAGCTCGACTGGAATGCTCAGAAGGCCTAAAAATACAGGTTTCACTAATAAAAAAGCTTTAAAACGTCAAAATGAGGCCAAGGAACTGTGACTGAAACTGCAGTTTAACAGTTATATCGCCGTTCACCGCAACACATCCCGACTTGGGATCGAGATCATCTTAGTGCATAAGCGATGTCTCAACTCATGGTTTGGAGACAACAATGGGCCGTTTAAGGATCTTACGGAGAAGGTTTAACACTTTATTTGTCTGAGATTGGCAGATACTGGGGTCTGTGTGGGTGTAGCAGTAACAAAATGTGCCATAAGACATGTTCTGTAGGTTACTGAAATAGTAGAGAAAATAGGCCGGTAATTCAGAATTCAAACTCCTGAAACGCAGACACAATATTCTAAATGAGAGAGTGGGTTTTCCTATTTTTAAGCGTTCACGCCTAAATCACCGAACCGATTAATTTTGGTACAGAGGAGACAAATGGGACTTCGGAGATTGTTATAGGCTTTTTTACGATTCTACAACTTGAACGTTGTGATAAATGATTCAAACTATTTTTGTCTAGTGATCACAATCTTTGTACCTACTTACTTTAATTTGCTTACTTACTTTATTTCATTGGTTGACTTTTATCATGTATGTACACATTATCATGGTACAACTGGCTGTAGTAAAATCGATAAAATAAAAGTTATGTAAAAAAATAGGCCACTTCCAGTCATCTCATACATCTTGTACCGAGGGTCCAAGCTAGGCACACTCGCGCAACTTCGATCAGACACTAATTGGGGTGTGAATTTGCCTGCGGGCCCCTCCGGCACGTCTCCGATCCCTGGGATCTCTAAAAGTTGCATGATTTAGTGCGGTGTTTCGTCTTGCGAAGGGAGCGTGCTTCTTAGTTTGAAGTTTTAAAATGTCAGTCAGAGTGAATGGTTTGTGTTTTGTTTATTTGATCAATACTAAATGCTTCGGGCTTTGGGTTTAGTCAGAAGAACAAAAATGGTGGTGGGCTGTTTGGGAGCATTGACTGATCTTCTCGTATTAATTTTAATTTCACAAGAAAAGCTCAAATCATGGGAACAATATAAGGAAATGTGTATGATACCATTCCAAAGACTGGAAAAAAGTATTGGTCGTCTGGAGGAGAGATGGGCTGAAAACAATCGCGCAAACTTTTGAAAAACAGTTTTCATTGCCACCCATACTTATTTAGGGCCTTTTTTATTAATAACAATGGTTACCTAAGAATCAACTTCAATGATAAAGTTGGTGGCGATGGATTCAAATTATTAATTCAAGTCCACAAGAGTTTTTCGCGAAATCAGCAAGCAGTTAGTCGACTTTTCACGTGACCAGAGGACTGGCCTTTTCTTTGCCCAACGAATCAGCATTGCCAATTAACGTGGCAATGCGGCCAGTATTCTGGGCATTTTTTCCGCTGACAGCGATGTGAACGAATTTTTCGATGCCCCATGAGTTTTCCCCCCCACATTTTTACTCCGCTTGTATATTTTCTACTAGTTTGTATTTAGTTTCTATAAGATTTATGTGTTTAAGTAGTTGATTTGATGACAATAAGCATGCATACCTACTAAGTGAAAAAAAAAGTCTACAATAAAAGGTTTATTTAAGTCGTATCTGAAAACCAACGCTGCAACGGCTAATTACTGTCAGGTTACATACAGTGGGGTTTTATCGCATTTTCTTTACTGAGTGAAAAAAATTTGGACTACCTATTCTGTTTCATATTTTTGTAAAAAACAAGTGCCATCCCGATGAATGAAATGAGAATTTGAAAAGAGTGTTTGTCAAACTCTACTTAAGGCCGAAAATCTGTCAAAAAATGGCATTAAAATATGGTTTACGTTAATTCCTTACTCAATTCAGAAACCGGTCCTTTGTACATATTTATTAATTTTATAACTACTCAGCATTATGTGCAATATCACTTTGCCTTGCCATTTCAAAATAAAAATCCGCTTCAATTTTCAAACACATTCTATAGTTCCAAGTTCGAATTCAAAATTCAAATATAGAACGTGTGCGGGCCGGTTGGCGGCACGTTCGCCATTTTACGTAGCGTTTTTACGATGTACCCGATAACGTTTACGAGGCGCGCTGAGTGGCGTCGCCGCGGCTCGCCCCGACTGATTGCATGCGAGTGGCGAGGGCACCGGTCTCTGTAGGGCTTGTGACCGCTTGTGCCAACTTTGTTTTTTGTCGATGTTCGGTTTTATTTTAGGGTACGATATGTACCTATGAAGAGGTGAAGATGATGAATATGTGATTGATTTTGAAATTTGATGTTACTATTCTCGAGGACACTAATTACAGAGATACAGTTGACAATTAAAAACACTCGCTGATTTTTTTTCGATATGATAGTACTACATAGTTTTATTTAAACAAAAACTCGTCAAAATATTCGAAAAACTGCAGAGCAAAAAAAATAATTTATCGATATCGACAATCCGTCCTTAGCCACATCTCTACTCGGGTCGTGTATCCGTGACACATCGTGTAGTGTAGCCGACGACATAGCGCGGCGTATTTTATGCGCCCCGTCGCGCGGCCACGACCGCTCCCGACAGCGCCCGAGCGTCCCTGAAGGGTTACCACTTCCAATTTTAAATTTATACATTTTAGAACATGCTGTTTTAACTTTTTTTGCACGTGCTTTTGTTTTTTTTTAACCAGATAATAGACTATAAAGATTCAGTCTACATGATTGATGTTGTCTGAAAGTGATGTATTTATGATATCTTGTTTAATCTATCTCGACTCCCGTTTCGTTCGTTTTTTTTTATGGATTGGAGATCATCAAATGACTCCTGCCGCTCTTAGTGTCAGACTCTTACTGACTAAAACCCATCCGTGCTCCTCGAAGTGCCTTTTGCTTTCCAGGGCCGCGGTAACTCTTTCGAACAAAATCCGCAACCCTGGCAGGCTATGGCCCTAACGGGCCCCTTCTCCTATGACATCTCTTTGAGGCGCGCGTGGAACACAACGCCGTCGCCCCGGGCCTGGCTTTGATCGGACGGCGAGCCACCCAATGCTTGACGCTCGCCGTCCGTAGACCCGCGTCTATGGTGGCCGGGAATCGCCCTGCAACTCTCGACACCCGGTGCGTATCGTTGCACCTTAGCGCGCACGATAACAGTGCTACAGGCTGGTTAAAAGGAAATATTTTTTCTTTGACTTTCTGAAAATGATCAGCTCTCATATTGCTGTTCGTATGAATAGTCAGTTCCAAGAATAAGGTCCCAGGCATACGAGCAATATATCGAATAAATTATATAAATAAAGCGCTTGCATTGAGAAATGACTCGGCTAAACAATGAGTTGGCACGAAGTCAAGAAATCTAATCTAATCTCGCTTGTAGTAATTAATTTAAATCTGTCCCTAGATATAATTTTTTTTTTTTTTTTCAAATAATCCAAGTATCGTTTCTTAATATTGTGACAGCCTAAGCTAAAAAATCATCGACAAAAAAGTAGCAGTGTCATAAAAACTGGCAACCCTAGTTTAACCGCGCCAAGCCCGTGCGAACCGGGCGCCGAGCGACGACGACTACTAATGACCAAAAAGGGCTGCCCTACAAATTATAATAAGAATTAATGTATTCGTTCGAAAAACTGTTAATTGATGTTCAAATGTACGAAGTGACGAAGCGTCACGCGTCAGGGTGAAGAAATAGTTAAGATTGAAAAAAATATTACCTTCCTTCTGGGACAGTCAGGCAAAAATAGAGACCCCATCTAGATCATCATCCTCCTATCCTTTTCCCAACTATATTAGGCTCAGCTTCCAGTTAGACCGGATTCAGCTGAATAGGTACCAGTATTTTACGTGGAGCGACTGCCTATGTGACCTCTACAACCCAGTAACTGGGTAACACGGTACTTCTTAGCAAGACTGGTGACAGATTTCCTGGCTTCTGACAATCAGTCACGACCCCATGTAGATAAATATTTTTAATCAAACGAAACAGTCTAAGTATAACTTTTCAAGATTTGATCCTTCCCGGATCCGAACGCCGAAACTTAGTAACAGAACTAACAGACATTAAGTAAGTAAGACCGCATGAAGTGGAGGCGAGGTCAACACACACTAATAATATTCGATAACCCAAGAAAAAAAATCTTAAAAGTCAGAAATAAAAGTGCTTTAAAGACTTTATACTCCAAGCCTTCCGCTTGATTTAAGCGAACTATAACTCGTATGCCTTTGATGGTAGTATTAAAAACTAAGGTGCGCTCCGCACACATAATGTTCTGATTTACGGCATCATAACTGACTTTATGTTTATACCGTAGCTACCCATGGTTTATAGTGAGGCGGTTACAAGATAAATGTAGTGTAGCTTTTCAATTTAAAGTTTGTTCAATCATGGGATTAATCAATATGGCCGTGTGAACTTGAAAACTCCGGTCTCTTATGAGATTCCGTCTCGATGAAGTGAACTATCACACCACTTAGCATCAATTGGAACGCCAGCTTACTCCATGTTCATTTCACCTTAGTTTTCACTGTGAGTTATTGGACAAACTCGGGCCTTTTTTCTCGCCCTGAAGTACCAGGTCAACAAGGGTGCAAAGGAGTACCATGGCTTTTTACAAGAGCCCACCCGGAAGTTCGTACGTCCGGGAGGTTTGAGGACGAAACTACAATGAATCCGGGGAACTCGGACGGATGCGGGCTTACGCATGACAGACTCTGTTTTAACTTTTTTGTATTATAAAATCTGGAGGGCTTTTGATACCTTTAAGCTATGGAAAAAATAAAGAGTGAGGGAGACAAACACCCCAATGACTACTTACTACTAATCCCTTAACGACATGCAACAGACACATATTCTTAACTAGTCACCAGGAAATCATAATATCCACAGCAGTTGGCGTTGGCATCTCAAAGATTTATAGAAATCCCAAGAACAGTAAATCCGTCAGTAGCTCGTTTCAGCCGACCGGTATGCGTGCAACTACCGACTCTCATATGGGACTCATGTGCGTTTCCGTAACAGGAACATTTTCAGTAGTTATTTTCTTGTGAAAATTCAAAACTGTCTGCTCCGGATGTGATGTATGGGGAAACAAAATTATGGATTTGGTCTTCAAAAGTCCACCCTGGATTCTCGTTATTTCTTCATTTAAAATACCAAGTCCGGGGAACTTCAAGTCACAATTCAGATGTTAAGTATGGGTGCTTATATTCCTCTCCGTCCTGCCTCGCGTTTATTGGAGGGTCTTTAACTTATATGCATCCATTTCTAGGAAATATTCTGAGAAAATCTGATCTCTTAGCAAAATTTAGGAAAGGCTAGAGCCTTGCCCAAACTTTTCAAATATCAATATCTTAACCCCAAGACATCGCAACATTTTATTAAAATTTGAATGATTTAAACAGCTGATACCTCCTTCTTGTCCTCTTTTAATCCCGGATTATCGTACAAGCGTGTTAAAGATTAGCTAAAAGATTCAACTTTATTCAGCTGGATCGGAGTCGAAAACTTTTCAAACTACTTGAAGATACTGTTTCCACAGTTCTCCCCTTTCTCTCTGCCATTCGTCCTGTGGCTGATAAAGTTATTTCGTGTAAATTGTCTGAATATATTGAATGTGTCTTACTACTATTATAAATGGTTGAACGGATCTGGATGAAATTTGATATAGCCTGGAGGGCAAGTTTTTTATCCCGAGAGTGTGTTCCCTTAAGAAAATTTCCGACATTCACGCGGGCGAAGCCGCTGGCAGAAGCTAGTGTACAATATACTTTCACACCTTTTAGGTGATTTGTCGCTAACGTCATCATTGTTTATCCCATTTCTCACATTACCCAAAGTTTTTGTTGCGGATTCGGTTGCTGAAATCCTGTCTCTACCAAATTTACGTCAATCTCACTCAATATTCAAGAAATATCTCAATCGTAATAAAATATACGACGTGAGAACCTCTAACAGTGTAATAAAGGGAACTTTGGCGCAAAACGTTAACTTTTCAGTGGAGAGAGGAGTAGGTGCCGACATAGCACTCGATAGCTAGAGTACTAGGTATACATGTGTTAGCAGGAGGTGTGCGCGCTCGTGGCGGGCGGTAGCTCCGTCGGTCGGATGTATAAAGTGGCGCGCCGGTGGCCACATGACATAGCTATAACTCCGCGGTAGCATGACAAACAGCCGCCCGGAGTGGTGTGGAGTCGACAAGTTTTGGTACGGGGATATTTATTTTGTTACAGGCTTCTTTATTTTGTGGAAGTTGGCTTTAATGATAACGTTTGTGGAGAGTTTGTAATTAAGGACAATTAATAAAACGTCAGTCACTTCTTCAGAACTCAAATCACTTTAGTGAAAGGTTTAATATTAATCTAAAATAGATGAATGCCACTAATAGGGACAGGGCTGGTCATTACGTAACCAAATTCCGTATGAATCAATTGGCTAAGTTTCAGTAGTTGTGTAACTTGTGCAGACATGCAGCATATATGATATACTACAGCAACAAGCAAGGCGTAACTGAGATTAAATGTGGAAGAAATCAGCAGTGTGCAATTCGCATTATTCCATAAGTAAACAATATTTGA
This sequence comes from Melanchra persicariae, assembly GCA_947386135.1. NCBI lineage: Eukaryota > Metazoa > Arthropoda > Insecta > Lepidoptera > Noctuidae > Melanchra > Melanchra persicariae. Next base: position 13,343,606 of record OX376645.1, on the reverse strand, counting down.
TACTATACGGAATGATACGCTAAGACCAAATACAAAATATACGTTATACGGAAAATCCAACATCTATCCTAATTTAAATATCTTACAACCCGAACCGGCTCACACAAAATAAAACAAACAAAAAAATCTACACCTAATTCGACTCCACCGACGTATAATGCGCGCCCGACACCGGAGGGCGCCCGTCGCTAAAGCGCGATACTACGGGCTCGCCTCGGGCGGCGCGAACCAATTACCCGCCGCCGCCGCGCGGGCATTTACCCCCTCCCCCCGACCGCCCGCCCGGCCCCCGACCGAGCACAGAATTACTTATCTCCTCGCGCCGCTGCGATCCTGGTACTCTGCCGCCAGACGTACGCCCGCAATGCGAATGCGCCGCAGCCCGCAACTTTTGTCGCGCGTCCATGCGTCATGCGTGTCCTATTTGCATTTCCCGGAACAAAAAAAAGGTAAAAATATGTCGTGCGACTGTTGCGTGCGAGCCACTGATAAAGAACTGAATTATCATGGAGTTGCCGTTTGAATAATTAAAAATATATTTTCACGATATCTGTTTGTTTGGTGTTTAATTTAAATAAACGTTGTATGTGGCTCATTTAAATATGGGTAACACTTTTTTTTTTACACCCTGTATAATTTTTTTTTACAGATTACTAGTCCAACAAGTTTGAAAAGCGGATCCAATCATCGATATCGATAAACACTCGGATCTCTTGTGTCACATCTCTATTTATGAGATAGGAGAGAATATAAATTATCACTAGTAGAGTTAAAGTGTAAAAGGATAAGTATGGCGCGATAAAGTGGAGGGGCGATAATGAAAACGTGCAAAACTGCCGTAATTATCGTGCCATTATTATAATGAGCCCGCGCTATGGTAGCGGCCGGAACTTCGTAGTTTTGGACGTTACACGCGTTTTAGAGTCCCCAACTGGACGAATATTACCCTATAGTCAATCCCGGACAACCGCCTTGTCAATTACTGACTTAAGATTTTGACTTGGAGTAGGTATTTGTCAAAGGTTGAATATCTGTCAAACTTTGGCATTAAAGTTGTGTTTGATACGTTTTTACAGTTCTCAGCTCCTTAATACACGTGTAGTATTTTAAAGGTTAGACTAGGCAGCTCAAACATAACTATAAAAAAATATTGATTTCTTAAAGTAATGAAGAATTTGAAAATGTTTGTAAAAGTGAGTGATTTCCGCATTTGGACATTGTTATTTATAAATTTTATAATACAACTTGAGACAAAACTTCTTAAAACCCTTAATTCGGTGTAAAAAGTTTATAAACTGACTAAAGTTATGTCAGTGGTAGAAAATTACCAGCGCAGAACTAAAAGCAAACACGAATAAGTTACATTAATGTCCGCGATATGACTACGAGCTAAAAACTATTTCTTACTGTCAACTCTTTTTGTTTCTCCCGAGTTGGGCGGAAGTGATATCCTGCTATTTCTGAGATCCTGGTATGAGTATCTTGTGTTTCATATAATCATGAGTTAAGTTTGCGCAAAAAAAAATTGTACTTAAGTATATTAAAAACTGACAAGTATTTTGTTTGCCTATCCGATTCACCGACCACCGATCACAGGTCACCAACTCACTGACTTGTTTATTTTTTTAGGTTTCTGTACGTCCTTACGAAACCCTTAAAGGTCCGCCTGTCTGTACGTCTGTCACATAACTTGACTAGTTTTTAACCATGGTAGGTATGACCTATTTTTCATAATTCATATCATTATGGCCGATATGAGAGATAAATGTCTAACTAAACCATATGATTTACATCGAAATATTCCACCTGTAGGATTACAAAATCCAAAGTTTTAAACTGGAACGAAACTTATTCCTCATACGTTGGATACTGGCAACATACATGAATACTGGCTAAGCTGTAGCAAAAAATATTTGGAAAAGAGAACAAATATTTTTCGTGAAAAATATTACACATCAAACAGTTTTTTTTTGCGATTAAAAATATTGGGTTTCTGGTGTTTTGGTCCGAAATTCAAATGATGGAATAATGAAAATAGAAATTGTTAACACATACAGTTTAATAAAATAAAATAATACATGATGTCAATATGTCAAGAACTGGCTTAAATACCTTCGGCTAGATTACTTTAGTAAATGATAATTGCCAGTGAAACCAGTGTCGTGAAACTAGGTATCTTGGGGGCTCGGTTGTTAATTACCAGAGTTGTAATTATTAAAGTGATTGTTATTAAATTAAATTATTCAATAGGGTATTTTACTGAAAAAAAATAATTTGTCCGTCAGATAGATAGATTTCTAAAGAATATAAGACGTTTTTTTTCTTTTTTCATGTAAACGAAAAATGAAGACGATGCATTGTAAACTCACGTGACGTCTCACGATAGTATAATTTTTAACAGCGACGTGACGTCCACGGGGACTCTTGTACTTTCATGTGCTTTATGTCTTTCATTATAAATCGATTTGAAATGGCAAAAGATACGTGTTCTATTTATACTGGGTAATTTTTTTTCCAGTGCGCAAACTTTAAGAACCACTTCTGCCCATGTAAATGAACAACTTTCCCGAAGAAAGCCATAGTCAATTCCTAAAAAAAAAATTGAGTCTCCCATACAAATTGTGGTCAGTTGATGACAATTTTGTATGGGAAGTTCAATTTTTTTTTCCTATACTTATATTACTTTTTGGAAAATCTAACGGACGCTAAATAGAATTTTATATTTTTATATCTAGTAAATAGAGAATAGGGTTCCCACCCTATTCTCTATTCTGTCGGTACAATTAAGGACGTATCAGACTTTTAGTAAATCCTGCGTTAGACCGTAGGCTGTAGCCATACTATTTCGAGATGAGATAATTTAGCGATGAGCGAGTGAATCATTGATAGAAGAGGAAGGTTCGTTAATCATTCACTATCACTATTTGCGTTCACCGTTGCAGTATCCGATATTTTGAAGGAAATCTGATTTGTGGTGAGGCTTAGTTTATTACTAGAAACAAATCATTTTCGAGTTAAAATCCATAAGTAGGTACTAATTTTTACAAATGCGAAAGTGGTCTGTCCTCTCCATTTATTTGTTACAGTTACACGCCTAAACCACAGAAGCAATTATGATGAGTTCAGTCATAGAGATAGATTGGACCTTGGAGAAGACCACAGCATACCTTCATCCATTATAACAAACACTGTCAATTCGATTGGTAAAATACTGGTATTCAGCTGAATCCGGTTTGATTCAGCTGAATACCAGTGATCCGAGCCGACCCCAATATAGTTCGGAAAAAGGCTAGGCAGATGATGACTGTCAATTCGATTGACTCGAGTGGAAGAAATGATGACTAAATATATGTGTAAGGCAGTCTCCTAACTCTGCCTACCTCGTTAAGACTCTCAACAACACATCCAACTAGGTAAAGCAGCTATCTACCGTATATATCTAGGTACATATATATTTTCGGCGCGCCTTTGTGAAGTCGCACCCGCCGCCGCCGCCTCGCGCCTCCGTGCAGGGTTGCCTCATCCGAACAAATTGATTTATTCCTAGTATTTCCTGGTTTCCTAGTACCGTTAAAAATATGTTTTGGTTACGTAAAGACCGGGGAGCATGAGTGGATTACCTGTGTGTAGATCAACAGATAAAATACTAAATCAGACTATGTCACATAAAAAAGTCACACTCAGAAGAAATGTAATCAGTGATACAAGTCAGAAGGCGATGGCGAGATGACCTGGATGCACACCACGAAGGCTGATTCGAAGTTGCGCAGGAAAAGAGCGCCTGGAGAGCCAGGCCCTCTTGTCGTGCGCAATATCTTTTTATGGGGAAGCTTTTGCCCAGCCGTTGGACACTATAAAGTGGGAATATGTAAAAATTGGTTTGATAACCTTGCCAATAATTTCATTAGCACACCTCTGGAATCACACCTTACTAGACAGACGCAAAATACAAACATATAAGCCAAAAATCAAGCGCAACATCGCCGTATAACATGGTTCCATACTTTGATTCTCAGTTACAAACGTTCAACCGGCATTCAATCCCCGATTAAAACAAACACACTCGAAAATCAAAATCAGGAACGTTTGAAAAACGAAACAAAAAATTTACGAATTTCGAATATAGAGGCTTCATCTAGAAAACCTTAGATGCACAACCCATTCATAGAGAATAGACTGAGCAATACGTTCGCAAAATTGTCCACTCTGTGGAAAGAGTCAAAGCAACTGTGCGGCTCATACTTGTCTCATAGATAATCTATTGGTGTTAGTGACAAAGAACGAAGACCACTAGCCGCACGATCGTTGTTTTCGCACGTAGTGACGAAAAACGTTGTCAACTACTGACTACACGATTGCGTCATAACCTCTCTTACACTTTTCGTCCCACATTAGCTTCTGATTTCTGATTTGGGGAATGCTCAGTTAATTCTCTATGTCTATGTACCATACACCTCCTAGCTACTGTAGGTATTCCTTACTACGCCAATACATGCTTTTTGCCTGTTAGTCGTAGTAAAAGCCGGGTAGAATTTGGAGCGCTATAAGTGTTTTGACAAACGAAGACAACTATTGGCCACACGAGCGCTTCATAATCTCCTTAAAACTTTTCTGACCCAGGAAATGCTCAGTCTATTCTCCATGCGTACGAAAAACAACCTAGCTACACAAGTACCTATATGCCATACCTTCAAGCGGGGCAGCCCTGTGTATAATTTACGAGGCGAGTCGCGGCGGGCCGTCGACGGCGCGCCCCGCATCGGATTTATGGCGTAATTTTTACAATGGTCCGGGCCGGCCGGATTATACAGCTCGGGTCCACACCAGTGCTTCAGTTTTGTGCAGTAGTGCCGAAATCTTTGAGAAAATGTTTAAGATTGTGTGGGCAAGAATTAACTAACTTAGTGACAAGGTATCGTTTTATCAGTTACATATTAGCTACTGCCTGCAGCTTCGCCCGGCCAAATTTTATCTGATAAAAAGTATCTTATGTCATATTCCAGGACATAGGTAGTCTACTCTTAAAACTCGATGTGTTGCTGGAGAGTCTTTTGCGTCACTTCTTCATTACTAAAACACTAGGAAGTGGTGACGGGCGCGGGCGGGCAAACTTTGACGTTCAAAAGTGCTGGCTCTCAGCCTAATTTGAAAACATGACTTTTGACTTATGCCAAGTTTCATCGAAATCTGTTCAGCCTCTAGACATGAAGAGGTACAGACATATAGACAGAGTTGCTTTCCCATTCATAATATTACTATAGAAGTAAGGATGTAGTCTGTCTTGACAAAAGTTTTACCAATCCTTAACCGTAGGTACCAGTTCAACCTGAGTTCATATTGCACAAAAACCAGCACGACATAATGGCCGGTTACTGATTTAAGAATTTGAAGTTGAGCTTTTGTCAAACTATACGGTCACTAGTCTGAAAACTTATCAAACTTTAGCCTATTATGTATTCTTAATTAACCACAATATTCTCAATTCGGAAGCCGGTAATGAGTGTATGTTGAATTTTTTCAATAGGGAACGTGCACGGTGCCGGCGTAGACTATGCCATATAATGTCAATTCGAAACTATTGACATTGACACTTCTGCTGCCACCCATAGTATCACGTTCCATAAAGTACGAGAAAAACCGGCCAAGTGCGAGTAGGACTCGCGCACGACGGGCTCCGTACCTACCATTATCTATAAAAAAAGCCAGGGTAGCCCGCTAATTTCAAATTTTTTCACGTTTTTTGCAATTTGCAGGTCAGTATCAGGTTGTATGTTGGGCAAAATAATATATGATTCGCGGCCGTAGCTAGCAAGTACGTATTTACAGAACTGTAATAATCATTAAAATCATCAATAGGTACAACTCTCTCAATTGATGCCAAATGTTATGATTTTATTGAAATACCTACTACATTTGACATCAATTCTAACTGAAAGAGTTGTATTGATGATTTTAATGATTATAATTGTATAAATACATACCTACATACTTGCTAGGGCCGCGAATAAAATTTTTACCGAGATATAACCTGAAACTGACCTGCAAATTGCAAAAAAATTAAGAAAATTTGAATTTCGCGGCCAACACTGGCGCTTCCACCTTAAATATTTAAACAGAATTGTTTTAACAAAAATAAATCATCTGTGAAAATTTCAACTGTCTAGCTATCACGGTTCATGAGATACAGCCTGGTGACAGACGGACAGCGGAGTCTTAGTACTAGGGTCCAGTTTTTACCCTTTGGGTACGGAACCCTAAAAACTGACAAGATCTTTTGACTTTCGGCTGCAGTTCGAAACTTCGGGGGACGACATGATAAACTGCGTTGTCGAGGGGTGCACTCGGGTTTAAGAAAAAAAGAGTTGATTTATTTGTAGTATTTTTTCTTAATGTCCGGCTAATGCTTTATGTAAACTTTTTATGCATAATATCAATATGGTTTTAAGCAAACGGTTACGGAAAGAAGAAAATATGTTTATTTGGCAAACACAACGGATATGTCCCAAATGCAGTAAGTAAATAGCGTAAGATTGTAAACTCCTTCTCGTTAAGACACGGATTTCATTCTCGAATTTGTGTGAGATTTATTGTAGGTTAAAATGATCTTTAACGATATATAATTATAAAGAATTTATAATCTTATCAGGATTTATTACAATTTTGCGGTTTTCGCAATGATCCGGTCAAATCCGGTGACAGTTGGAATCAATGTAGGGACATTACAAAACTTGATTCTGAAACAATAACATAATGTTCCTCACGGCTGCGCCAAAATAGGTGCAGTTCAGTCTGTCGAAGGTTTTTACTTTTGACGTACTGAATGCTTACGTGTATAGTCTACGAATGCTAATCAAGTTTATTACAATAAAATCTAGGATATATAATATACTAGCTGTCCCCCGCGGCTTCGCTCCCGTCAACTGGCTACCTACCTACTTACCCTACACCTACCCTACACCTACCCTACACCTACCCTACACCTACCCTACACCTACCCTACACCTACCCTACACCTACCCTACACCTACCCTACACCTACCCTACACCTACCCTACACCTACCCTAAGGATTCTTAAATTTTCTAATTTTCTGCGCAATTTTTTAATTTTTTTTTTTTTCATAGGAACCTTTTCCTGACAATAACAAACACAACAAAAAAAGAATTAGTGAAATCGGTCCAGCCATTCACGCGTGATGCCGTGACCAAGGAAAACGGGTTTCATTTTTATATGTATAGATAGATAGATAAATGCATAGTAAAACCATGACCAGCTGTGGGACAAGCTAAGAGATGAGAAAAAAGTAGATTTTGAGGTCACGTCATTATTAAGATTCTGGTATGTGAACCAAATAAACAATGTTAGGTGGGCTGGGACTATGTCCGAAGAATATAGATTGGAATGTGGGGTGAGGCAAGGGGGAATCACCTCCCCTCGCCTTTTTAATTTATACATCAACCAACTGATTGTTGAGCTCAGCAATACTGGTGTCGGCTGTCATGTTGATGGAGTTGCTATGAACAACATCAGCTATGCGGACGACATGGTCTTGCTGAGCCCATCAATCAGTGCATTAAGACGTTTGCTGAAGGTCTGTGAGAACTATGCGGTGACTCAGGGGCTTAGGTATAATGTCACTAAGAGTGAGTTCCTTGTTTTTAATGGTGGTGCCAGAAGATACTTAAATATTCCTTGCATCTCATTAGCAGGTACACCCTTGAAGCAAGTCTCAAAATTTAAATATCTGGGCCACTGGGTCACTGAGGACTTGTGTGACGATTTGGACATCGAGAGAGAGCGTAGGGCGCTGTCTGTTCGAAGTAATATGCTGGCCCGTAGGTTTGCACGGTGTTCTTACAACGATAAAATGACGCTTTTTCGAGCCTACTGTCAGACTTTTTACACCTGCAGCCTTTGGGTCAAGTATACGCTGAAGGCATACGGCGCCCTGCGTGTACAGTACAACAATGCTTTCAGGATGCTTGTGGGGCTACCGCGGTATTGTAGCGCTTCGGGAATGTTTGCCGATGCGAGAGTGGATGATTTTTATGCCATTGTTCGAAAGCGATGTGCTTCTCTCCGGCACAGATCAGATACCAGCTCCCACAGCATGTTGAGAGCATTGAGCGACCGGTGGGACTGCCCGATGCTTGGTCGATGGGTGAGTCTGCACGCACAGGTCGGTCGTAGATAGCTGTGCGTGCATTTATTTTATTTTATTTTGATTTTATTTTTGTTCCTATTTGTGATTTTTATGTGTGTGTTTTGTGTTTATTTCTATGGACTACAATGTCTGCAAATAAATTATTATTATTATTATAGTAAATGATAAATAGGAATTTAGTAAGAGACAGATTTAGGGAATATCTCACTTTAAATTCATGTCGTAGGGTCATTATTAGGTACGGGTCTGCGGACGGCGAGCGTTGGGTGGCTCGCTGTCTGGTCAAAGCCAGGCCCGGGTCGACGGCGCGTTGTGTTCCACGCGCGCCTCAAAGACATGTCAGCATAGGAGAAGGGGCCCGTTAGGGCCAGAGCCTGCTAGGGTTGCGGATTTTGTTCAAAGCAAAAGGCACTACGAGGAGCACGGATGGGTTTTAGTCAGTAAAAGTCTGACACTCCCTCCCGCTCCACCCAGAGCGGCAGGCGTCATTTGATGATTTCCCATCCATAAAAAAGGGTCATTATTACAATGGCATGACTCGTGCCGGCCCTTTGTTAGCCACGTGTCTCGTCCGGTTCAGTCCGGTCCGTAATAGCTGGTGTTTTGTGGTGTTATGTTAATATTAGTTTCAAGGGGGCCGGGACGGTTTGCCAAAGAATGGATAAGTACTGTGCTTTAGCGCCACAGATATAGATGTGTTTAGGGCCATTGATTCTTTTTTAAATAATATTTAGGTTTTTTTTGTTATCTACACAGTTTATCTCAAAATATACAAAAATATAATATGTACTAACAGTGAAAATTGAATCAAAATTAATCGAAAAACCAACGACATATAACGATCTTAAACAAATATATCTGTCCAAAACGCTGTTTAGTATGGCAGCTCCTTATGCGTTACGGACTTTGACGAAGTCCACATCGGACTTCTCTTTCCAATTGTGAACTTTGAAGCTTTATCTTTATAAAACGTGACGCACAAAGGACGTTTCCCAAAAGCCCGTAACGAATACCTGGGCGCTAGTGCACTACGCGATTATCCCTCGTAGACCCGTAGGCGTAGCAAGTGACAGCGTTGTAGCGTAGCGTAGTGTAGCGTAGCACCAATATCGTAGCGATGTAAACCAATGCTCTCAGTTTGTTCTGCTGTTGCAATTTGCAATTTGCAATTTGCAATCAAGTTGCAATCTGTCAAAAATGTATGGAAATCAAGGCTTTATTTGACAGATTGCAACTTGCGAATGCGAATGTTGCTTAAAAATTAGTAGAATTGGCACTCTGGTCCATTCATGAATTTACGTTAAAATATTTAAACGTCAGGCTCGGGCTACGTCAGCGTCGGACGAATGCGCCCGGAGAGATGGGCTAAGACCGTAACCCACTGGACGCCTGAGCCTGGGGATACGACACGGTCTCGTTCGATCACGTTTGCGGGTCTCTTGGTCAGAGATTGTACAATATAGAAAGGTTCGGAAGGAGAAAGGTTAGGGTTCCTACTGGGCCCAAATTGGGATAGTAAATAAAAATCATTTTCCACATTACTTCAAAGTAGAAGTAGTATAGTAGTCAGCAGCAGTTGTAGTGCTGGAATTGTAGGATAGCAGGATAAGATTTCAGGATACAGTTCTGCGTCCTTTAAGATCATTTCTGAAACCGATGCTATTTTCTCGAGGTATATTATGCTCAGTACACAGTACAGTACCCACATACCAACAAAACCCGACCCAACTACATAGGTACAAACAACTTCAAACATATTTTACGTCAGCTTAAAACTTTTACACATACTGCCATGCACAGTGCACCAATTAAGACGTAAATTGCAGCATCAGGCGCATCCGACACCCTCTGTAACTCAGTACTATGATCACCTCAAAACTAGAGTTGGTCAGTTGTTCGAGAACTTTCTAGAAAACTAAACTAGTTTTCACAGACGTAATTTTCGTTTATTTTGCTCGCCTGTGTATTTTCTGTAGTTAGTCCCTAGGGTAAGGAAACAGTACCTACGTAAGGAGTAAGTAGTAGTACTAGGGGTACATGAGTTGAGAGGAAATAACCACCTACATATTTCCCTGTTGAGTCGTGGTCGGACGGCATTTGTTTCAAAATGCAGGCTTGCTGCATCACCAGCAAGGAGGTTTTGCAAGTCGCGAGTCTGCTTGGGAAATTTGAAGCTGCAGCTTATACTGAGTACCTAAGAAGTTTTTGCAAGTACTGGTAATACTGACAGTTTTTTTGCATCGTATGAAAGGGGAGTACATACCTACAGTAGCTGATGTAGAGTAGTATTAGTTGGGTTCCAATTTTGATAGACAATACGACAATAGACATCTTTCGATTCGACACGTTATCATGTTACTGTCACAGCCAACTAGCTTATTTAGCCGTTTCATTATAAGCCTAGACTTTTCATTGAACTAGGCGCCGTTTTATCAGCGACATAACCATAAGTGACATGGGCAAGTCATTAAACGATATTGAATAAAATATTTCACTTAAGTCGTTGAAAAATCGGCGCATTCAAATAAAAAGGCTAGGCTTTTAATGAAACAGCTGACTAAGCTAATTGGCAGCGATATTACCGTGAAGACTTATTCCCTACCTATGCAAGTTCGATATCGAGAAACAAAATTTAAATAGGGAACTAAATACCAATTTTAGAGGTGTAATTTAACTAACGAAAGTTTGATAGCAGGCTAAAATTAAAACTTTTAATAACTGCTTATACAATGAACTTGAGGTTGAAAACAGTAGCAGGATCTCATGTATAAAGAGGAGCCATTAGGTAAGTACACACCATTGTGTAAACAACATCAAAAACATAAATCCGTCAGCAGGCCATCGACTCATCCGACTCTCTCGTTTTTTTTTTTGTAATGCAAAGGTAAGCGATTCGCAGCATGTGCCTCAGCTAACCCCCGGTCGCGTCGGGTGTGATGATGCGGAATAATTTAATTGCTGCACACCACGAAGCGACTCCGTCCGCCGCTGCTGCTTGACGTGTTTTTTTTTTTCGACGCGAAGTGACTGTGGTACGAGGATTTTTTAAAACGGGATATCGGAAAAATAATGTGGAATATAAAAAAAATCAACTGATATTTCGTGACCTATTTATGATGTTTTTTTTTGCAAACCCTGTACACAAATCAAGCGAAAACCGCCACAGAAGACATTGGCTTAATCTTATTAGCAAAAGGATTAGGAAAGCCATAAATTATAGGAATTTAAAAGGTCCCCATTCCAGCTTACTAATAAGCGTTTAATTCCGCGCAGGTAAAAACGAGGTTGCCCAGCCAGGGGTTGGTCCAGCATTCATTTTAATCAAGTGTGTCAAGCCCCGATTGCCTGATGAATTATATCACCGCAGCTTTGTTTTATTAATGCTGGCAATGCGGCGCGGCGCGGCCATTTTTATATTTTTAGGCTAAAAACTTCTTGATTTTTAAAATTGGAGGTTGGAACTTGGAACTGCATTTTAGTTTGGAGTCTTTTCACTAGGAAGTACTAGGAATGTAGTACATAGAACTGCTTTTAAAAGCGATGGTGGTGTAACTTTGTCTTCAAAAATGTCAGCACAAAATGCTCACCAAAGGTTATTGCAGTGTTTTCAGAAAACAAAGTACTTACCTAAGTAGTAAGTAGCTACTTACGGTACTTACCGGTACTTTGTTTTGGAGACAAAAGTTTGTTATCAACAGAACTCAATGAACATTGATATTCTACAGAATGAAATCGGAAATTATACGGCATTTTTCTTTAATTGCAAACAGCGACGAAGCATGGGACTTACTCGTGCATATTCGTTACAGGTAGGTATCGAACGGCCAAGATAAAAAATAAAATCTGTGTTCAAGGATTGTTTGATTTTTTTTCTATTCTAATCTAATAAAGTAACTGTAATATAAGAAGATGATAGAAAATTAAGCAAAAAAACTGATGTTTGGGACCTTTGACAGCCATTTTTATTTTTTTTGCACATGTGACCTCTATGGACTTTACAACTCCAGGCAAAAAGATGTCATCGCAATCGCGACAATTGATCGATTCTTTCGATACGAATGACCAAGGCGACATAACGTGACAGGAGGTTCATGCGATCAAGTGGAACAACCAGAAATGAATCGATCGCTGTTATCGGCACATATCGCCGGTGCCTTCTATGTGGTCGCGGAGCCATTGTTCTCCGCGTTTTTGCTAAAACGTGCGCCCGAAGCGCCCGGCGAATATAAATTGAATGCGAACGTTTGTTTAAAATTTCACGCCGCGTCCACATTGTCATATATGCGCATGGATATCGGCGAAATGTCCCACAAGTCCACAACGCACCGGTTTTGCATAGGCCTGCCTGCCTTACCTATTGAAACTGTGCATAAAGAGAGAATAGCTTTAGGTATCGTACCTCAGCACAGAGAACAACTGGTTGTTTGTACCTATGACGTTATTATCGAGCTAAAGAGACTGTCATACATTTGAGATGCATACGACAGAGCATCGAGATGCCCTAATTTCGATGCTCTACCGTATACCGTAACCTGAGGACCAAGTCTACTAATTTTCGTTTCATTCGCATGGCAGTTGCAATCTGTCAAAAAAGCCTTAATTTCCATACATTTTGACAGATTGCAACTGACATGCGAATTGGAACATTGTTTAAAAAAATTAGTAGAATAAAATTGGCACTCTGAACTATAGCTAATATCTGTCCATGCCAGGGTGGTGGTTACGTAAGTCTTAGTTTTAATTGCGTTACAGTTTTAAACTCAGTTTAAACTCGTAATAACAAGATATCCGAATGAAATATTAATAATAAGCGGATCTCTGGGCCTGGTGAGTTCAGGTGAGACCAGGCTCGCGGGATAGCTGACTCTTTAATAAACATGAGGCAGCAGGCTGGGCCGCTAATAATAAATGAGCGCGGCCCGCCCGGCACGTCTGAACACCCGGCGAGCAAGGGAAACTAGGAGTTGCGTATAACTGCGCTATAACTACGACTTATAACTAATGGTACTCGTTATGATTTGATGAAATCCTGGTGTGTGGAGTCAAGGTGTAGTTGTTTAAATCAGGTGGTCGGATTGACACGGAGGTACTTTTTCGTCGTAAGTCCGATTACTCTAAAATCTTATTGAATTCCATCCAGCAGTTTATGAGTAAAATTTTAACAGACATTGTCTTGTACGTTTACCTAATATACATCATACATGACAGACGAGTGATCCTGAAACGTTTTGAATACCGATGAATGAAAATCTGCTTAGTTCCAATGTGCGTAAATTGCGGACTCCTTGACTTTTACGCTGTAGGGTTGATAAATAGACAAACGGACCAGTCACACCAGGAAAATGGTTACCGCACCAACGAGACTGCCACATACAGACACCTGCAACATTCCAAGGTTTCCCGATACGTCGTCAACCTTGAAGTCAACATATGCCAGAACAAACCGTTCAGACCTACGCGGCATTAGCTACCTAGAGCGGTTGCAGTAAATTTCTCTCGGCGGTATTCCGTATATCCGGATATTTTGTATGGAGTTCCGCAGCTAGAGCGAAATGGTCGAAATTAGTATCGCCATACCGCCCGGGCAGGCAGTATCTTTTCGCTTGCTTTGTGAAACACATTCCGCCTCGGCGGCAACGCGTTAGATAATTTCGCAAGTAAGTTTCACTACCCATGGCGGTAGCGATATTCGTTTAGGTATGAACAGTAGGATTACCGCATGTCGAGGCGATCGGCGGCGGCGACCTGTCGCTTCTCGGTTCAATCCATGGTCCGGAGCGAAGAGGCATGGGAGTTGATGGGAAGCCGTGACCTCCTTTTGCGAAGCAATAGGATAGTGAAGGCTGAAGCGGGCCGCGTGAGAGAGAGACAAACCTCGACAGCTGCAACAGAAGAAGACGCCCCGGGCGTCGGGAGTCAGAGCGATTCCCGGGAACCGTGGGCGCGGGCCTGCGGACGGCGAGCGTCGGGTGGCTCGCCATCCGATCACAACCAGGTCTGGGTCGACGGCGCGTTGTGTTCCACGCGCGCCTTTAAGACATGTCAGCATAGTAGACGGATTCCGTTAGGGCCAAAGACTGCCAGGATCGCGGAATTTGTTCGAAAGAGTCACCACGGCCCTGGAACGCCAAGGGCATTAGGGGGAACATGGATGGGTATTAGTCAGTAAGAGTCTGACACTCCCTCTTGACCCACTCGGCTGTCTCGCTACCCTTCTGTGTGCCGAATACCGCTTAGATATAAACTGGCCTTTAGTTTGGTACATATACGAAACAGCAAATTCTCCATTTTAATTACAAGTCTGCATGAAAAACTGAAATCTATTAACGAAGTTCCATTGTACACGCGTAACGTTGTGATAAGCCATTGATTGACTTCTTGATTAACTAACGCCGTGAAAATTATAGAGCTACACACTAGTTGCCTTTTGGCTAAGTTATAACAGAAGCGCAGGTCGATCTTCAAGGTTAAGCAACAGTTGCCGAGGTCGGTCTTTAGATGGGTGACCATCCATTAATATACGGAGACTCCTCCGTGCCTCAGGAAGTACGTTAATCCGTATTTTTTTATTAGGTATGGAACGCGGTTTGTGTTTTTACGAAGCGTGCTGATTTCCCTACAGCTTTGTAGTCGACATGACTTTTCCAGAGAAATTTGCTGTCAAGGACCACTTCTAATTACTTAGGACCAAGTACCCGGTTATCATGATACTACTATACGTAAACTAAATTTGAATTTTACTAAATATAATTTGACGAATATCCGGATAATTCGGATTTCCGGATAGCATGCTCTATATCAGACCTATGGGAGCGACCATTATGCCCTAAGCCAGGTATAGATTCTGGGCTGCCACTTAGAAATTCCTATTGAAAAACCGAATAATACGACCCGACCTGGTAATCGAACCTAGGCTCACACGCTTAGCGGTCGACCATTTTACATGCAGAATGAATACCAGTATTTTACAAGGAGCGACTGCGCCACTGGCCACACCCAACACAGTAACTGGGTAACACGGTATACCTTGGCAAGACCGATGATATTTTCTGGCTTCTGATTACTACTACCCGTATTAACTGTCGAAGATCTACAAATGTAAGCTGGGACCCACGTAGCAAACTGTCCCTAAAAACTACGCATTTACACCACGTGTATTCGACCGATGAGTTATGCGTGTGCCACATTCGCACACACTAAGTCAAGGCAAGTCCACAGGATGCAAGTAGTCCAAAACAAATTTCTCAGGAAGGCCACGGGCGCCCCGTGGTTCGTAAGGAATGAACGACTCCATGTCGATCTCGACCGCATAAGCAGTTGAAGCGCTTCATTGAATCTGCAGAAAAGCACCAAAACCCCTTGATCGCATCTCTCTCTTCATTCGACGTAATTCGGCGGCATTCGCCTTCTTTGGCATACACTCGTCGAGCCCGACGACCCCATCACTCTGATCCCGAATGACGAATAAATCGTATTATCTATCAATAATTGACACAAAAATTATTAATTGGAATACATTCGTTTAATTTACATTTTACGATTCCGATTATCCGGATAGTGTTTTGGTAGTATCCGGATTATCCGGAGTGTAAAATGGACCGGATAATTATAATTGCATGCCCTAGTCCGATTATCTGGACCCTAAACATAATTGGCAAAATCTGACCAACTGTCTTTAAACTGAATGCTATATAAAAATATTTAGTTTCACCCATAATTATGCGCAACATCACATTTTCCCTATAGAAGCGAATCTGTGTGAATTACTGTGCCTGTGTGCCAATAGTTAAATAATCCAATGTTCTTCCATCTACCGAGATGCAATATTGGAGCAAAACTGGTCATTAGTAATAAATTATTACCAGTTGTTACTAATAATAATAATATAATTCGACCAATAACAACATTTTTAACAGGCCATGTTCTAACCTGTAAGCATTGCCATACAACGTGGCAATGCCGCCAGTCTTTTGGGCACTCTTCCAGTCGACAGCGATGCGGATGAATTTTTTGACGCCATCTTTTAGGGTTAACTTAGTTAGGATATTTGATTTTTATTATTAGTTAGTTTAGTGTTTTATTATTGCTGTCTCTATTAAATACCAATAAAATACCTGTTGGTTCACTTCAGCCTATCGCAATTTTGGCCAATCATGTGACCTAGCGGGGGACAACATAACACATTACCTACCCTCTTCCTGAAACAGTTGGAAAAAAAATACAGAAGGCTTTTAAAACTAGCAAAACTGAGTAAACGAATCAAAAATAAACTATTGATTTTTTCTAAATGTGTTATATCTATTTTGATAAGATGGATATATATATATCTATATCCATTGGATACCGATATTCCAGAAGTAGACGCCTTGGGGGCGTAGCCGTCACGTCGTCGTATCAAAAAAAACCCGGATGATAAACTTGCCGCTTCAATAAATTAATGAGCTGTGCAATGTAATAACACCTCTTACAAAGTTATGCGAACCTAGTATAGAGGTGGCACAAATCACCTGTTCTTTGATCTTGTTTGTTCTACTTTTCTTCAAGTTCATACATCCGATGATCCCCATTTACTATTGGGCTTATCAATATTATCAAATTATGATGATAGGTCAATGACCGTTCATTCATTATCATGATGTTGATAATAATAATAAAAATAGAGGAAGTTTGTTTTGAAGTTCATTGCGAAATATAGCGAGCAAGCAATTTCATTTGAACATCGCTTTGCCGCAACTGTCACTGTAGTATAAGTATCATAGTAAGTTATGCTTCCTTGGTAATATTAGAAACGAAAATCACCTGTTCTTGTTATGAATCAAACTGGCAAACAACGTATAACTAACAATTATCAAGGTTTTAACAGTCTTTCAATTATTTAACCAATCCGGCCAGATTTAACTACGGTCTTATTTCAGAAACTGTGGGTAAGAAGTACCTACAAAATTTGAAATATCATGGATTTTTCTGTGGTGTATGGGTAGACAAGTGCCTTCGAATAAGGCCCTTCTTTTAATCTCTGGTTTCATGTTTTACAATGAATGACACAGCGTGTTATGATAGGAACGGTTGGTGGAAGTCTCTAATGGCAAGTTTTATTGTACTTACCTATAAATAAACTTTCAAGGGGATTTAAAAGATGTAAGTTAATAGTAGTTTATGCAACGACCATATAAAAAGGGTTATTAAAACACGAGTGTGGGTTTATCACACGAGGCGTAGCCGAGTGTGATAATAGCATCACACGAGTGTTTTAATACCTAATTATATGACGTTGCATACACTATTTTATCTTCACTCATACAGTTGAAATAAAATAAGTGGAAAAATAGTTAATTCCAATATGGCGGATATTCTCATTGCGTATTCGAATGACTGCGCAGCGCGCTCAAACATAGACAAAGATAAAAGCTGGCTCATTGACTTAAGTCAATGAGCCCGCGCCAAAAATTAAAAAGAAAAATTGTGCTATAAAAATTAAAAAGTTATTTTATGATGCAGTTGTTTCAAAATCGAAGGAAAATGTTGAACTGTAATGGTTTTTTTTTTAAATTTTACCTATCCACGAAAAAAAAGTATGTATTTATGCATTCGTTTTTGAACTCATATTTGGAACATTACGTTGTGAGTGTAGATAAACAAATTAATACTTACCGTCATATTGGTTTGTTGTTTTGATAAAATCGCGACCGTCGCAACGCAATACCGCTAAAGTTTATGGAGGTATCTTAGTACGTTATGTTTCCTTGGTACATTAGAAACTAAAATCACCTGTTCTTGTTTATGAATCAAACAGCAACTTTTGTGCTGCCGCCGCGCCGCCGGAGAGCGATAGATCTTTCGAACAACGTTACTCGTTGGTCCATTCAGAACAATAATCAGCCCTAGTAGTATTAAACCAATATAATTGTAAATAAACAAATTAAGGAAGAGACATACTGATGATATCTCTCGTAACACCACCTACATAATTTTAATTTTGAAGTGTTTTAAACCCTATGCAAAATAAACTATAAGTACTTACCAGTAAATCATCATCATCAATAAAATTAACTGGTAATAAATAATAACCCACCCCCATAAGCCGCATTTCAGGTTAAATGTAGGTTCCATACAAACTATACTTACAAAGACAATACATTGTTAACCCTTAAATAATGATGTGTCGCTCACCTTGACCGGTGGGGTCGGAATGTACAGCGGCGGGTCATTCTGAGAGCCGCTGAAAACGTCTTGACCCTCGACGGCCGCAGTACACCTCTCGGCGTCAGTCACGCTGAATCGACACACGATGCCGTCGGCCGGCTTTGCGTCGTAGCCAGGCGGCTTCCCAACATGGAAACCCTTCGCTTTTACCCAGAAACGGAACTTAGAACTGTCCGAACTATTGCATTCCTCCCCACGCAACGTACGCAAGATTCGACCGTACTTCTTCAAAGTTATTGTCTTAGTTTTAGCTAGATCCCCGTACGTCTGGATGACCCACGGCTGATATGTCGCGAATAAGTCTAATTTCGGATCCCCCGTCTGCACTTTCGCTCTCTTGTTGTTGTTTTGCTCGTTTTTCTTGTCAGCTTTCGAGCTGCCGGCTGTTGATTTACGCTTTGAGGGTTTCCGCGGAGTTTTCTCCGGAATAGCCTCTTGCGTTAACTTTTTACGAAGTCCCCGATCACTTATCATTGCTGCTGCCATGTTTAATAAGTTCTAATTAGCACTACACTTTATAGTTCATGCTCCTCATTATAAATCACAGTTAAATAATGTTTGAATAGATCACAAGTCACTATACATCGTGTCTGTACACTTTTCTGTTTTCCATTAGGACAGTACGCAACTTGAAGCGTTCTGAGAAACAGTTCGGGAATTGTTTTCGAGGAAAGTTGTCGAACTGAAAAGTTCCCGAGACTCGTGCGTATAACTTTGAGAACGGGAACTTTTGACTGCGAAGTTCGCATCGACCTATAAGGACTTTGTATAAGAAAACTTTTACCGGCGGGCGGCGCGATCGGACCGCGGAAGGATGTCTCGCTCGCCGATTTACTATTGCTGATTACAACGGGTGTACTTATGCGTTGATTTGTCTTGAAGACGCTATCAAAGTGTTATCCTGCTGTTTAATGCAAAGCTTTCAATATTTTTATTTATCCCGGAACTGGGTCAAATAAATTCCAATTCAAAAGTCCGAAATTTCCAATCGAACTTTGTTAGTAAACAATTCTAAGTCGATCCAACAAGTGTCAGTCCAAATTAGTAAAGAAAAAAAATGGCAAACGAAAAGTGTTGGACGTGCCGTCAGGCAGGCGTCCCGTTCGTAGTTCGCGGCGTGTGCGGAGCCGAGCGACGGGGACCCTGGGTGGCAGCCGCTCGCGGGCAGCGCGCGCGGTGTACTGGCGACTGGCGTGGGCCGGGCCGGCGCGGCACGTGCGGAGACGGGCCCGGCGCTAATTGCCCGCAAAACAATCGGGCCGATCGTCGGCGGGCGCCCGCGACGATAATGCTCGCACTCGGCCGTCCTCGAGATAACGCGCGGCTATTGTTCGATAGATAACTTCTACTCTTCAGCACGATAAAGCGGCTCGGTCGCGAGCCGCGTCGTGTCGCGGTTTGGAGTTTAGTCACAGTATACTACCTATTATGTATGGTGTGGAGCCTGCAGTATGTTCAATGGTCGGCGCTTTTGAATATGATTATTACTGCACGTTGAACAGTAGGTATGTTTTTTATTAGTCGGAAGTCGGAAGGTTATTATTTTTTATTGCATGTTGTTGTAATACCTACTATATTAAAGTAGCTACTTATACAAATAGGGATGTAGCCATTTAGGTATTGCGGATCGAGCTCATTAGTACCTACGCTAGGTTACTTAACTCTTAAGAACTTTTTTGGTAAAACAGATGACAGGCGTGTGTGAAAATCATCAGAACAGTTACTTACCTACCAAGTTACCTACATCATGAAACATCGTCGTACGGGTCCCACTCACACCTCCACTAATGACTAGCACGGCTGTCGCTGTACCTACCGTTTGCAAGTTTGCAACGGCCGGCGACCGGGCCCCGAGCAGACACCGCACACGAATACACGATCAAATAAATTAAGCAGGTAGATACCTACCTACTTACAGTATTTTCTAATTATGCATTTGCATCGGAGAAAAAGAGAGGGGATGTCCTCCAGGCTTGCAACGCTTCTTATTCTTCTTGTTGTCCATGTTTCGGCTCAGTAGGTGGCTTCTAGCAAGATGCTAAAAGGTAGGCACCAACATAAAAAAAAAACCAAATCCGTTGAGTCGTTTAGAAGTGTAGAGCTTACAAACAGATGGACGAAATTACTTTGAAACTGTACTAAGTCAGTACTCAGCAAGACAGAAAGGAAACCAACGGAACCCTATTATATCTATTTAAACTAATCTAAGTATAGTCTTCGTACTAATAATAAAGCTAAAAAAAAAAGAAAGAAAAAAAAATGCCTTTATTCCGCCAGAAATGACGCACAAACATAACATAAGATTAAAAGAAAGTTAGTAATCTTTAGATTTTTAAAATTCTTTTTATAAATATATTATGATACTAGCACTTCGCCCGCGACTTCGTCCGCGCGGATTTAGTAGGTACCTACTCCACAAATTTCAACTGTTCACCCCGTTCAACCCGTCAGGGTTTGATTATGCAAAAATTGTTAGGTACAACTGTTTCAATTATCCCGCTTTTAGTTTGTTTATAGCATTCCGACCTCAGACCAACAAAAAAAGGTAGACAGCGCACCGCGAACATCAAAAGTGAAGCCACCAAACCGTGCTCCTTCAAGTAAATACACAAGCTCACTCACACACCTACACTAAAACCATGCTCATCGCTCTTAGTACGTGACGAGCCGTCGTCTAGAAAACATTTATAGAAAACTATAATTATGCCTTCCTGTGTAGTAACAATTTGTAAAAACAATAGCAAAACACATAATAAGTCTCACGGAATTACTTTTCACTTGTAAGTACTTGAAATAACATCGTTTTTATTATAAATTAACTATGAATTTTAGGTTACTTGGAACAAAAACGTCTACAAACGAAAGCAGTGACATTAAGTGTGAGGGTTGCCATAATACGATTTAATATTTCCCCATTCGATTAAACAATATATGATTTCTTTCTTCGAGTTATATTCCTATTTTCTTTTTTTTTAATGTATAAAATATTTTAGATTTGAAGTTTTTCAACACATTTGCGAGAAAACAGTACAATAGGTAATGAAAAAAACTTTTTGTGTTTAGATAGTCGGAAAGTCGCAACAATCTTTGACCTTTGTAGTATGAAAATAGCGCGAATTTGCAAATGGAACTACATCTTTCGTCTTATTTTCTCTTTAGTATTAAATTGAGACGAACGTATTGTGCAAAAGCGCTTCCAAGTAGGTTCAATCATTGAGCTTATATTTTATTCCAGTACTTATTTAAACTCCTATAAATAAATAAATTTAAAAAAAGACTGTAAAGGACACGTACGGCGCTATTCAACGGAGTATGCGGTAAAATATGTACTTAGGTGAGAATACCTATTTTACCGCACATTCCATTGTATGGTGCGTTAGATTTAACTTTCGAATAATGTATACAGTCTTCGTAAATGCATTTTTTTGAGCAAATGTGTTGAAAAAGACTTTATTTGTTCATGATAAATAATATTTCTTTTGTAAGCATGATAAACATAACATTTACACGTCATTGTTCTATTGTTATGGTGGTCTTTTTTAATTTATTAAAGTTGATTAAAAATATAATTACCTATTTTATTTTAAAATAATTTACATAATGACTTACGCTTGTTACGCTTCGACAACCTTTTATAACTTAACTTACTTAATTGAATGTAGGTATGTGTGATGTAAAAATTTGTTTTTTAGGTATAGATCTTTCTAAAAAATTAAGTTACAATACCATACTCAACAATATCTTACTTTTGCTGACTTGCACAACATTAGCTTACCCATAAAGTATTGTTTCCCAAGTTATAGGGAAAAAAAATAAAAAATGGCAACCCTTCGAGACACACATAGATAAAAAGATGGCTTCATCTTTGATGTTCGCAGTGCGCCGTCTACCTTTTTTTGTTGGTCTGAGATTCCGACGTAAATTGTAGCAAGCAATTATGTCCTCCCCTAAAGTCTTAATCACCCCTGCTTCACTCCTTATTATGTATGTAGTTTATTTTCGAAAAATCCAAACATTTATTATTCCTATTGTTTTATCGAAAACATTTAAATGCCGTGGTGTTTCAACTTCATCGGACCAAGCATTGATACGATTCTCCCCAGTTCGCTCAAGCCGCGACATTTTTCTTACTCCGAGCATGTTTATTACCGTCGTAACTTTTGAACGAAAGGTCCGATTTGAAAATTTTAAAGTATAATTTACACAGACATAATCAACCTTAATTATCGAACCATTTAAATGGATAAGGATTAATATCATAATACTAAAATCACCATTTTTTATTTCACCATGGAATTTGCTTGAATAATATGAACAAAAAGCGGTCATGGTGACTTAACCATAATAGTTAGACATATGCTATCGCGGACTTTTTTGTAGACATTGATGACTTCTATAAAACTGTAGTACATTACTTTGCTCTATTGTCAATAGATTCCGCAGCGTACGCGATATAAGGATTTTTTCTCACACCTGGGGTTACATTATCGAAGTTTTCATACGGATCCCTAAATTTTTTGAAAATATTCTATAGACTATGTCCATCACCGATAATGTAGGATTCTACTGGTGAAACAATTTTTCAAATCGGTCCAGTAGTTTCGGAGCCTATTCATTTCAAACAAACAAACAAATCTTTCCTCTTTATAATATTAGTGTAGATAGCCACTTCCATGGGGCTATACGGAAACGGGAAATTCCTAGGAGGATATACGCGTACGAAGTCGCGGGCAATAGCTAGTGTATGTTATAAACCTCCGCTGTCCGTCCGTCCGTCCATCTGTCTTTCAGCGGGACTGAATTTTGAACTGTAATTAATAGTAGGTACCTACACAGTTGAATGAAATTTTCAGAGCCTGTATTTCTAACGCCGTGCGCCACTGTAAAAACAAATACATAAGAAATAAAATTAGAAACGCCAGGATAGCCCGCGAAATTCAAAATATCTTACGTTTTTTTGCAATTTGCAGGTCACATCAGTGTCAGGTCGCGAATCATATTTTGACCAACATACAACCTGATACTGTCCTGCAAATTGCAAAAAACGTAAGAAAATTTGAATTTCGCGGGCTACCTTGCTAAGTACCTAAATTTTCCGTTTAAATTTTTTGCACGTAAATATTCTACGTCGTAACATCCAACATTTAAATTAAGATTAAATAAAAAAATGTTTTTTTTCCGCAGGGATATGCCGTGCCCGTATGCGAGAGCCGCGTTTGTCTCGCACCCTGGCCGCCTGGTCGCCCGGATTCGGCCGCTTGCGTGTTGCCTCAAACTCTCAAACAAAAGACGCGCAAGCGCGGCCAAGCGCACGCGCATTGATCGAGACGGCTTCCAGTGATAAACATTTCATGCACACAATTTTACTTAAAAATAAACCTTATCTCTAATACATACAGATCAAATTGGCTTAAACTAAAATTACACTTCTGATGTTTTAAAATAGCAGGGCTGACCGGCTGCGCGCGCATCGCGCCTCAATCTGGTGCGCACGAGCCCGCACTCTTGCGCGAAATGTGCGCATGTTACTAGGCGCACATAAAATAAGAAGAGCTGCGGCCTGCGGCGCGGCGTGACCACCGTCAGCGCACGCGCCGATCGCGGCACTCGCTTACAAGTTTGAAGTAACTCCCACTTTCGTGTAGCGGCAACTGAAAATAATCTTTAGGTCATAAATCTACGCTATATTTTTGAATGAGCTATGTGTCAGATTGGTTCGAGATTTTTTTCTTCGTTATTTGCTTAAAGTCCGAATTTTGGTTGAGTCCAAGAATCAAATCTTCGGTTCTATGCTGCCCTGTGAACTTGATGAACACTTTAGCCATGATTTTTGATCATTATTTTCTTTATTGATCGATTGATCGGTCGATTGTGCAAAAAAAAAGAAAAAAGGAATGTTATTTGTATAATCAGCAATAAAAATTATTAAAATAAGATATCTAGTAAATTATATTAAATACCTAATTATCTACTTTCTAGAACATTTATTTATTTTTGCAATCAAAATCAATGATAAATAAACTCAGAAAGAATCGAATTAAAATCATAATGGTCAATCACATGGAATTGAGTAAGAAGAATCGATGTTGCTTCATTGAACGAATTTGTACTAGGCTCGCATAACACGATGAGTCTCTTTTTTTAAGAGTTATCTGAAATCGTTGTAGTACAGCTATTCGCTAATAGATGGCGTAGGTTAATGTTAGTTGAACTTACTGTGAAAAGATTGACACAACCAAGAGGAAAATTCTTGACTTTCCTGAAACCGTTTGTTTTATTTAGGAAAGAGCCACTATTTCTTCGTACCTGCCTCGTATTTAGGATTGGCACACAAAATACCAAGGTAACGGTATCAGGTGCATCTTGATTTCTGGTGGGACAGACAGTCAGCGCTGCTAGCGCGGCCCTCCATCCATCCACTTTGCTGAATCGTACTAGAGAAGGAAGCATACTATCATAGGCTTTATTAGCAATCGGTGAATTAGTACCTATCGGAAAACAATTGCTTTTCATTCAGCTAAAAATATTCGTTTACTATTCACACATGACGTTATTATTTATGCAAAAAAAATAAAAAGTATTTTCAAAACAAAGTAGCTGGTACTTACGTAGTTTCGAATCGAATGCACGAATCGTCCCCGATGGACTTAGCTGGTTTTGATTTGGACATCGATGAATGAGTACTAGGAAAACATGATTTAATAGAATGTTCAAACAATTTGCTACCGGTAAACTAGTTCGGCCGGAGTTAAAAATACTATCATAGGTTTTATTTTATTAGCAACCGGTGAATTAATATCGGAAAACAATTACTTTTCTTTCAGTCAAAAATATTCGATTACTATTCTCACATGACGATTATGCAAAAAAAAAAAAATAAAGTATTTTCAAAACAAAGTAGGTTCAAAACAAACACGAATCGTCATCCCCGATGGACTTAGCTGGTTTTGATTTGGACATCGATGAATGAGTACTAGGAAAACATGATTTAATAGAATGTTCAAACAATTTGCTATTGTAAACTAGTTCGGCCAGAGTTACGTGGTTTTTGATTTAACTCCGCTCATGATTACTAAGATAACATGATTAACTAGGACGTTTTCAATTTTGTCACCACCAAGTGCTTTGCCAAAAGGCGGTATGGTGCACAGTTGCACACACACGGTACGATGTAATCTGTGTGACAGAGGGCTGCGCTGCGCCGGAGTTTGTGGATGTGGATTGTGCGAAGTGCTGCTAACGGAATTACGTGGTTTTGATTTTACATCATTGAATTAGTACTAAGACATCATAGTCAGGCAGGAATCACCAACATCAAATTGGAGGGATGGTAACAAAATGGATGAGTTACGTGGTTTTACTTTAATGCATTGAAGAAGTACTAAGAATGCATGACCGTGTGGAGTGTAGTGGGTAAGCTCAAAATGACAGCCTCGAACATTTAATTTTTATGTCTCTGTATAGAGTACACCGAAGCCCATGTATTCCTAGTACAATTGTTCCTAAAGAAACTCGAAAACGCGTATGCGCGTTTCCATGAAATGCAAAGCTTTCTTGCAATATTGCTACTTCTTCTCAGACTACTGAATTTTGATCGGTCAATTTCGTAGATATTATTCTGTCCCTTTTCAACGTTGGCATAGAATAAATGGAGTGAAAAAGATGTTGAAAATAGCATGCTGTTAATTAGGTCGGTATTGGTGACATATTGCAACTTCTCTCGTAGCCCGATTTACTAGGACAACATGTAAGAGCAGTAGTGGAATAAAACCAACTCACCTCCTGAATGGACCCTGATACTACATATTCGAGATGAAAATACTAGATGCACATAAAATGCGATGCAGTTTCCTTGTTGCGCGCTTTCGTTGTTGAAATACTTGAAAATAAATTATTATCAGGGGGCCAATTCTACTATCTTTTTAAGCAACGTTCGCATTCGCATCTCAGTCGAAATCTGTCAAAAATGTACCGTACCGAATAGAATTGGCCAGCCGGAAGGTAGGCACTTGAAAACGAGGAAAATCGTAACGTATTTGATTTTCAGTTCAATACTCTACTAGCTCAATGCTTCCTCAACATGAAACATCAGGAGTTAAAATGTTCCGAAACCATGGCCGAAGATGGCGCTGACTGCTCTCGCATCAAAAAATTATACAACTTATTTTTAACGCCTCTGGTTTTATGAGACCCTGGTATAAAGGCGATGCAACAAATCCAAGAACAAAGTATTTTTTTGACATCCCACTGACTAACTACCGATTAAAAATGGTACCTCTCGAACTCTCGTACTCGTAAGTTCGCTCTTACAAACCTTTCCTACTCCCTTCTTACAGCTGTTGTTGCTCCTGCTGTTTTCGGCATTATACGGCTATCCTCGCCAAAGAAGCGCTTCGTGAAATTTCTGTGACCCCTAGGATGAGCCGTTAACCATTTTGTTCAAGGTTATTTACAGGGTAACTGGTGGTTAGAACACCACCAGTTACCACTACTTTAACCAGTTTGACTTTAGTTTTCTGAAAGATGTAAATGTCTTTCCACCATACAGTCTAAGTTGTAGAACCGTTTGACCATTCGAAAGCTTCTCCTCCTTATTTCTTTTTGCGACTCCTTTGCCTGTATTGCATGCAACAAACCTTTCAATGATCACAAAATAATAAAAGTATCGACAGTAATTTTTACAGAATATTACTACAGGATTCGCTTTGTTAATTTAGGTAAATTACAATATAATCCTGCTGGGTATTGTCACAATTGTGGTATTGTCATCGGTGGAAGCGCCAGGGTAGCCCGCGAAATTCAAATTTTCTTACGTTTTTTGCAATTTGCACATGCTGTATCTTGGTCAAAATTTTATTTGCGGCCGTAGCAAGTATGTATTTATAATCATCAAAATCATCACAACTCGTTCAGTTACAATTGATGTCAAATGTAGTATTTCAATGAAATCATAACATTGAAAGAGAGAGTTGTATTGATGATTTTAAATTTTAATGATAACAGTTCTGTAAATATATTTTGACCAACATACATTGAGGAATTTCAAGCTTTCTTCTCACGGACACTGAACACAACTTTAGATGGTATTTATTTATGTAATTAAAGTATGGTTTAATGATTCATGGTCCCTATGTTTTATTTCTATATTAAAATGTGAACGATGGTATGAGGTTCTCAGGTTGGGCCTCGCGGCCGCGCCACATCGATCGATTCTGCGTTTATCGCAGGTAGTATGTTTTCTGCATGTTTTCTGGCTTCCGACTCCCGTAACAACTGTCAAATTTCTACAAATGACAGCCCGGGATCCACCACACCACACCGCAAGAATTGGGCGGCTAATAATTTTTAGCCACGAGCTAGCAACCACTGCTACTTACTGAAAACTAGATAAAACTAGATGCAGAACTACGATTATATTCCGTCACGCTGCAAAACATAGGTACCAGCTGCCCTTTTTCTTCCTTCCATGCTTGCAGAACTATAACTGCTGCATTATTGTAGTCGATTCGGGTTCTGACAACAATTATTATAGAAGACAGGCACTGTGACTGATATCGCATTAGTACCGGGATGGCAGGAGTTGGCAGGACGCAGATGTAGATCATACGGCGATAAAGTCGGCGCGTCGCTAACGCGGGCCTTTCGTACCGCGCCGACACGCTTCGCAGACAAGGTATAGGGCTAGGCATGTCCCAAGATATCACTTGTCGATGTACCTAATTAGTGTAATTTGGCTTTTATAGGCTCGCGTTAAACAAGATAGCCTGATGGTAAGCTAGATTGTAGTAAGATGTGGATGACGATGGAACACGCTTCCCTTTAAGAAACCTAATCACTCTTTACTTCAAGATTTCCTTTAGTTATAACTATCATGAAACCACCGGCAACTACAATCCTTAGCCGTATTACTGTATGCACACGCAATGATCGAAGTAACTATTTAAAAAAAAATCAAACGCCGCGCCGTAAGATTGTAAAATATTGCGTGAAATAATAAGATTGTAAACTATTTTTTCTAAATAAGACACGGATCTTTATTGGAACATACGGCAACTATATTGAAAACTATTGAATTTGGATGGGATTTATTGTACCTACCAATTAATACAAAACAATTTCTTCATAATCCTACGGAGTTTGCAATTTTCCGGTGACATTTTGTTTAATTATTGTTTATTTTTCTGATATGCGTCATGCCTGGCGCAAATAAACTCTTTTTCTTTCTTTTCCTTCTAGGAAATTTTATAAACTATGAAAGCACTCTCATTATTAGTAATTAACTCATTATTCTAACAAAAATATAGCAGGTAACATTGAAGGACAAACTTAACTTTGTTGTTGACATAATGTTCTCCCATATACCAATGTACGACACGGTCAATTCTTCTACCGAAAATACAACGTGTAACATAATAAACGCAATACCTCTTAAGGGGTCATTGTCTCGGAGGTGGACCGCAGCGGTCTATGTTTCCGCTGCGGTCAGCCCGGTCACAGGGCCGGCTCTTGCGACGCCGCGCCGCACTGCGTAGTCTGTGCGGCAGCTGGCAAGCCGGCCGACCACTGGGCTGGGGGTAGGGCCTGCGCCCCACCCACCAAAGCCGGAAACAGGACGAAGCCCTCCGCCACCGCCGTCTCTGCCGCGACCGCCGCTTCTTCTGCCGCCATTGCCGGTTCCACTGCGGCTGCTGCAGTAGCAGCAGCCGCAGTGCCGGACTCCGGAGCCCCTACAAAGGGCTCCGGAGGGGGCTGAAATGGAGTGCCAGTAATGGCCCCATTTCACCCCCTCCTGTTGAACGTCAGCCACTGCGCCACCCAGGAACTGATGCTCCTGAGCATGGCGCAGTGACTGATGCCTGTGGACGGCGAGCAATGGGTAGCTCGCCGTTCGATCAGAACAGGCCCGGGTTGACGGCGCGCTGTGTTCTACGCGCGCCGAACCAGCAGACGTCAGCATGGGTCGGGGCCCATTAGGGCCAGAGCCTACCAGGGTTGCGGATTTGTTCGAAAGAGTTACCGCGGCCCTGGAACGTAAAAGGCACTAAGAGGAGCATGGGTGGGTTTTAGTCAGTAGAAGTCTGACACTCCCTGCCGCTCCACCCAGAGCGGGAGGGGTCATTTGATGATTTCCCATCCAAAAAAAAAAAAAGGGGTCATTGTACTCAACATTATGAACAACTTTTACTATGGGACCAACATTGAAATCGCGAAAAAAAAATCGACTGCCCCATACATTTCTGTGCGTATAACTCGACAAAATGTACTGAACAGCTGATTTTTTTTCGCGATTTCAGTGTGAAGTAAAAAAAGGGTATACTCGTAAGTAGCGTATTAGAACATTGATGAAACTTGACTGGATGCTTGATTCAAGTTTTGTTAAAGGATAATTATGCTTTTGTAGATAAAAGAGCTGTTAGCAACTTAGCCGGAAAAAAAACTCATAAGTCACACAGAACGATCGAGTATTAGGAACCATATAATCGCGGTTTCTGAATTAAGAATTTTTAGTTTTTCTCAATACTATTTTAGCATGTGAACCTGCTAAAACACATTAAATGATTAAAGTAGTAGATTTTGGGATAATTTTGTTTTCGAATACCATGCATCGATGAACAAAAATCTGTCCCATCCCTACAGACACCTACTTAACTGGCCGAGCCAGGCAGTGCCGCGGTTTGATCGCTACCCCCTCCCCCTCCTAACGTCCGCCTGTCCTCCACGCCCGTGGCTTATCTGACGCGGAAGCCCGTCCACCAGATATATTTCATCTCGCCACTCGACAGTTTTTCTGTGCCCATTGAGTACTCCAAGCGCAGTCTGGATGCCTGGTATTTGATCATAATTTTGTTAAGTAAAAGTTGGAGTTATTCGTAATTTTATTATTTACTTTTGGGAGTACATTTACATTTTCAGAAAATATTTTAACGCAAATATTGCAGAAGAGTTTGAACCAATTTTAGATGGATTTCACCGAAGATTTAGTGCCAGCTTCATCTATGTTTCAACCCGCGATGCTTTTTTATTTATCTTACCTTTGCAACTAATATTTTCAGGGGTAAAATTGGGCATTCTGTATCCTATTTACGCTGTAAACCAGACTTTCAGAATTGCATTACAAATTGATGAAAAAGTAGCAAAAATCACTATCCAAGAAAGTAAGAAAATAAGTGCCAAGAAAGTTGGCACAATAAAAAGGTACTGACCAGTTTAACTGCCTATCAGAGCTCTCGAATCCAGTAAAAGGAATGATTCCTGAGTTCAGGAATCGAATCATCCCTTTCCTGAATTTTGTATCATGAATATTGTTATATTATTACTTTATTAGTAGATTGTCGAAAAATATTTGACACGTCGCGTGATCGCGTCGTCACGCGAGATTGAATTGAGAAAAAAATCACGTTTGTTGAATGGTTATAGTAAAAATAGAATAAAATAAATATTTAAGTTGGGCTCCCACTTAAATATTTATTTTTAGTATTTTAATTTCAACTGTCTAGCTAGGTATAACGGTTCATGACATACAGTCTGGTGAGAAACACTCAGACGGACAGCGGAGTCTTAGTAATAGGGTTTTTGGCTTTTGACTATAAGCATGTTCAATAGATCGACCCCGGCGTTGTTTATCCTCGAAGATCGCCCCATGCGTCGCGTCGGTTAAATAGCCACGATCTCCTTCCAGAGCTACCTTTTATAACCGACTTCATACTTCCCGATTGGTTTAAATGTCATAAAAATCGGTTCTGTGGTTTGGTTTTCCGCTCGAGCACTGCCGCCACACCGGTGTGCCGCGAATTTAATGTTTAAATACTATTACTTCTCAGACCAACAAAAAAAGGTAGACGGCGCACTGCGAATATCAAAGATGAAGCCATCTTTTTATCTATGTGTGTCTCAAAGGGTTGCCATTTTTTGTTTTTTTTCCCTATGACTTGGGAAATAATATTTTGTAGGTAAGCTAATATTGTGCAAGTCAGCACAAGTAAGAAATTGTTGAGTATGGTATAGATCTTTCTAAAAAACTAAGTTACAACTTAGTTTTTTAGAAAGATCTATACCTAAAAAACAAATTTTTACATCACACATACCTACATTCAATTATGTAAACTAGTTAAGTTTTAAAAGGTTGTCGAAGCGTAACAAGCGTAAGTCATTATGTAAATTGTTTTAAAATAAAATAGGTAATTACATTTTTAATCAACTTTAATAAATTAATAAAGACCACCATAACAAAATCACTGACTAAAGAAAAAGTAGGTAACATCAAGATAAAACATAACAAACGAAACAATAACGTGTAAATGTTATGTTTAACATGCTTACAAAATAAATATTATTTATCATGAACAAATAAAGTCTTTTTCAACACATTTGCTCAAAAAAATGCATTTACGAAGACTGTATATATTATTCGAAAGTTAAATATAACGCACCACACA
Organism: Melanchra persicariae; assembly: GCA_947386135.1. Taxonomy (NCBI): domain Eukaryota; kingdom Metazoa; phylum Arthropoda; class Insecta; order Lepidoptera; family Noctuidae; genus Melanchra; species Melanchra persicariae. The sequence goes on along the minus strand of OX376645.1, from coordinate 13,311,804 downwards.
ATGGAACGTGCGGTAAAATAGGTAATCTCACCTAAGTACATATTTTACCGCATACTCCGTTGAATAGCGCCGTACGTATCCTTTACAGTTTTTTTTTAATTGTCTTATAGGAGTATAAATAAGTACGAGAATAAAATATTAAGCTGAATGATTGAACCTACTTGGAAGCGCTTTTGCACAATACGTTTGTCTCAATTTAATACTAAAGAGAAAATGAGACGAAAGATGTAGTTCCATTTGCAAATTCGCGCTATTTTCATACTACAAACGTCAAAGATTGTTGCGACTTTCTGACTATCTAAAAACTAAAAGTTTTTTTCATTACCTATTGTACTGTTTTCTCGCAAATGTGTTGAAAAACTTCAAATCTAAAATATTTTATATATTAAAAAAAAGAAAATAGGATTATAACTCGAAGAAAGAAATCATATATATTTGTTTAATCGAATGGGGAAATATTAAATCGTATTATGGCAACCCTCACACTTAATGTCACTGCTTTCGTTTGTTGACGTTTTTGTTCCAAGTAACCTAAAATTCATAGTTAATTTATAATAAAAACGATGTTATTTCAAGTACTTACAAGTGAAAAGTGATTCCGTGAGACTTTTTATGTGATTTGCTATTGTTTTTACAAATTTTTACTACACAGGAAGGCATAATTATATTTTTCTATTAATGTTTTCTAGACGACGGCTCGTGAAGTACTAAGAGCGATGAGCATGGTTTTAGTGTAGATGTGTGGGTGAGCTTGTGTATTTACTTGAAGGAGCACGGTTTTGTGGCTTCACTTTTGATGTTCGCGGTGCGCTGTCTACCTTTTTTTGTTGGTCTGAGTATTACTTACGTAAGATTTATTTTTTATTTGGTAATTTTCACATGTCAGGGCTGGAGCGGTTAAATCAAAATTGCTATATAAGTACTAGTTTACCGGTAGCGAATTGTTTGAACATTCTATCAAATCATGTTTTCCTAGTACTCATTCATCGATGTCCAAAGCAAAACCAGCTAAGTCCATCGGGGACGATTCGTACATTCGATTCGAAACTGTGTACTTTGTCTTGAAAATATGTACCTGATTTTACTTTCCTGTGACTTTATTGTGGTCAAACAGTAATAAAATTGATTGTGGTGTTGTTAAGTGTACCACTAAAAAGTGAAAAAAAAAGTTTTACACAAAAAAAACCGACTTCCGAAATTAAAGTGATTTTGTACTTTATAGTGCTTTTTGTGGGGTCGTTGCCCACACGATAAAGAAGAAGAAGAAGTGTTTTTTTTTGCAAGTCCGTTTTTTTTTGTGAAAAAGATTTTAACGAGAAAAATATGTATATTTCATTTTAAATTACAGCCACCAACGTACCTACAATCTACATTTCTAGTACAGTCAGACACAGGCCTCGATAAAAATGATTCCGTCCAATATCTTTTGACCTAAATCCCCGGACCACAGCCTGCGGCTTACTATAAGCGTTTAATTAAAAAATTCACGCCTACAAACTCACCTAATTAGTGTCCGTGGAACTTAGCTTTGACTATGTATATTTCATGATGTCTTGGTAGGTTGGATAAGGCAGAACGGCGTTTTAGGATGGGATGGCTAATATAAAATCTGAATCTAATCTAGCCAGTAGTTATTTTTACCCTACTGCCCCAGAAAGAAGGTAATATATTTTGGGAGTATGTATATTTGCACATCTATTTAGCCTTAACGGTTGGATAGATTTTGACAAAAATGAGATATCAGTATTCAAAGCGTTCCGAAACTATTTCAATCCGTAATGCAGTTACAGGTTTTTGCCTCGGCCGCCTAGCACTAGGTACAAAAATTAAAACATCTACAAATCATTAATCTGAGTTTGTTTAACCAGTATATTATACTCCTAGATTAAAGTATAAAGATTACTCGAAACAACCCAAATTCGATTTTTGACACCAAGTTCCCATGAACCCACTCAATTACCAATCAATCACCCTGCTGTCAGTTAATACCATTCTATTTTTCTTTATGTAACATGAAATAGGGGGCGAGCAAATTGCCATCAACCCTGACTCTACTGGCTCCTATTGAGAAATTCCAGTTGAAAAAATCAATTTTGTCCGACCCGGGAATCGAACCCATTCTCACTCAGCAGCAGCGCATTCATGCGACCGTTAGACTAGCAGATCCCTTTTTTTTAGTAAACTAGCACTTCACCCGCGCCCTTCATCTGCGCTTTAGTACAAACAACTGGGAAGATGCATGCAATTTTTTTTTGCAAAATTAAATTCTAACTCTCTAAAATAGGTACGAAAAATACGGAGGTAAACAATAGGAACACCGCATTCGCTTACAGAGATCCTGAACACGCTTATAGGGCTGATTTGCTTCGGCTGGGTAGGAGTGACTGCCGCCATGGCTCACGCACAATGATACCGAAGACCGAACCCCAATAAATAGATAGGCCCTTTGCGCGCGAGCCCGATTCGCACTTAGCCGGTTTTATAATGTTTGTTTACTATTAGCTGTACTACTAACTAACAACTAGTTACAAAACAAATGAATATCGATTCGTAACTGTTGAGAACTCGAGACCGATATCGAAGACCTATTGTCAGGAGAAATCGCAAATTGGATAGATACTTGTAGTTTGACATACATATTCCTTTTCAGTGAATTATGCAATGCTGAATTGCAACTGCCTTATTCTGGAAAATGCTGCAAAACATGCCTAGGCGATTTTATTTCATCGACTATTTTTTTAGATGCTTAAATGCAATATCAAAAAGGAAAATCAGCTCTTTAGTGTGACATTTTTTAAATGAAATCGTTAAGTACTTTTTTATTTTCAACAATAATATTTTCCACGAAGTATTTGTGTAAGAAAAATACTTCGTAATGATAAAAATTATATTGACAATGTTCGAACCCTGGTCCAGCGAATACAACGAAACGCCTATCAATACCGGTTCCACCTCCTGGCTGCTAATTATGCCCCTGGCATGCGGCAGGGCAGTTCGATGAGGGTTCCAGAAAAATTTACAACACCAGATAGCGCCACATAGCCACGTAAACATGACGGTTGATGTCAGTCAGAAAACTGAGAAAACATTAGCGTTTTGACAGGTGCCTGGAGCTGACGCCTCAGTGCTGCCTCCGGGTGCACGTTATTTCAGAAAACTCTTCTTGTTGAATGTATGTCTTATAGACTTGATTGATGATGAGGATAAGTTGCAGGATACTTATTGTCTTTGGTCAGGCTGTTGAAATGCGGTGCCATAGTCACTCACCGATTTAGGTCATGAGATCAACAAGGGGTACAATACAAACTACTGCCAGGGTTTCGGAATTGTTACAAGACGTACCGCGGCCCTGGAACGCAAAGGCAATTCAGTAATCTGTGGCAAAGGGCATTTGGAGGTTGGTGGTCTGACACTCGAGAAGTCATTTGATGATATCCCAAACAAAAAAATAGGTACAAACTAGCACGACAGTTTTCGTTCAAAGTTGACCTGCTATCCACATGCATGTAGGCCGGTGTTTCCCGCACCGAATGCAAGAAAGCGAGCGCTGTCGTGCCGCGGGTACCAGGGCGGCAGAACGCGGCAGGAGTAAATTAGGCGGCGGACACTTGCTCGGCGCGAGTCGACGCGCGCACTCAGCGATATTGTTATCGGCCCGCCCCGGTTGCGGTAGGGCTGGCACTCAGGCATTCAGTGAAATATTTTTTTTTTTATGTACACACAGTAAACTTAAAAAAAGAAAATTGTACTTATACAGATAAAGAGCACAAAAAGGTACTGCTCATTTCAAAAGAAATTTATTTATTTTATTATTTTTACTTCAGTTTTCGGTGTGTTTTCAGGGCAACTGACTTTTCCTCCTGGATGAATTTGTTTTGAGAGTTTTTTTTGTCACATTAAGGCCCATTTACGCAAACCAAACTTATTTTTTGACTCCAAGTTAGTTGCTAACCCGAGGTCATTACGTATAAAATGTTCGTATCAAGTTGCTTTATTGTTGAAGTATGTACTTTTGTGTAGGTATGCTAAGTACCTACTTATGTATTTATTGTATTGTATTTTGTTCTGTTTGTATTTCCATTAACTTGCTCCTGCCATGTTTTGCATGTGCGCCACGTTAACGTCGAGTGTTAGAAAATGCCTAAGGCATTATTAGGTATGTCTGCCAGTGTTTTTTTAAGTTATCTTACTCCTATTATAAATGCGAGTTTGGATGGATGGATGTTTGAGACTCAATCTTGCCAGAACGGCTGAATGGATCTGGATGACATTTAGCAAAGATATAGATATAGATTATAATTTGGAATAGCCTTATTGTTATCCCGGAATGTTCCCTTGGGATAATTTCTGCCATTCACGCGGGGCGAAGCCGCTTGGAAAAGCTAGTTTTGACTAGATACTTAAATATTATAATTATTTAAAAATAAATATTTTATGAAAAAATAAATATTTAATATAAACTCTAATGAAGCACAGCCCTGTGAGGCGGCGCGGCGGGGCGGAGCGCGTCGCACGCCAGCCGGGAACAAAGCAGCCGCGCCAGCGCCACTCACCGCGCGCCAACTGCGACCGCGCCGACTTGATGCTTTTACCTTTTATTTATTATTAATTATTTCAATTACTCTCTGTACTATTCTGTCACGCGAGTTAACTTAGCTGGAGTGAGCATAAAGGGCACTGTCATTACCATCTTGTTTGTATGAACTGAGAACTCACTTAGTTTTCATAGTGAGAGTTTTACAGAATACCACCACAGGATTCAGCAGTGCTATTCTGCCGGTCGATTCTGTCGATATCACACGGTGAACACCTAGGCGGAGTGAACGACAAGTGAGCTGTCATTCCATTTTATTTGTATGGTTTGACAACTCACCCGTCGTGCACCCCGCCCAAGTGTTCACATAGACATGTTTACAGAATCGCACTGCTGTAAACATCTCACCGTGCGTGAATGAAGTGAAGTGAGGTGTGGTGTGGTTAGGTGAATGAAGTAGACATAAAGTGAGTTGTCACTTCCATACAACAATTCCGAATGGGCAACGCTACATAGGTGAGGTGACCTGAGGGCCAAAAAGGGTTAAAAAAAAAAGCCACATCGGTCTAAGCTGTGTAGGTTCCCTATACCTACTATGATTGTCGTCAAGACTACGAAGAGAGATACATACTTTGTATTCGGTATACAGTATATATGCGATACGGAGCAGGGCCTGCCCGGAAACAAAGCAGCGTGCGCCTGTGTCACTCACCTTGTGTCTACTGCGACTGCTATTGCTTAATACTTTACAGTTTTAAGTAAACTTTCATCACAGTTAAGCAGTGGTTTATTTCTTTACTATGATTGCAGTCAATACTACGAACTGTAACAGATACATACTTTGTATTCGGTATACAGTTTACATGCGATACGGAGCGGCCTGCCCGGGAACAAAGCAGCGTGCGCCTGTGCCACTCACCTTGTGTGTACTGCGACTGCTAGTACTTGATACTTTACGGTTACTATTTAGTTTTCAGGGTACTATCAAGTAAGGACAGGGAAGCCTCCTTGATTCTAGTGTTCGACCGAAGCGTCTGCTTCGGCCACCTTCGGCGAAACCTGCGGCTTCGGTCAAAATGGGCCAATAAGTTTTGGCCATAAATATTTTTTAATATTCGTAATTTGATCAACTGTAGATCAGCTTCTGGAAATGATTAAAATTACCTACCTTTTATATTCTGCACTCAATATGAATAATTAATATTATTAAGTTCAATCTTCGGCGCTAAGGACCGCCAAACTGAAGTGGCAGTGTGCACTGTGTGCAGGGCACATTGCTGGCAGAATAGATGGTCGATGGGGCCGAAAAGTTCTGGAGTGGCGTACCCGAAGACGCAGCGTTGGAAGGCCTCCCACAAGGTGAACCGATGATCTGGTGGGGGTCGCTGGTCGCCGATGGATGCGAGACGCACAGGACCGGTTGTTGTGACACTTGGGGGAGGCCTCTGTCCAGCAGTGGACGTATTTCGGCTGATATGATGTATTCGGCTTTGCAGTGATAGCCCATCAAGCTTTGACATCAACCAAAATTAAACATTCGGACATTATATTGACTTGATTGTTTCTGCTAAATTAATGTTAAAACTATGTGATTAATCACCAATGCTCGTACCGCGGGTATCAGCGGTTACCTTTTGGATACTGAACCCTAGATACCCTATTAGGTACTTAAACCTATTTTTTTTTCTTAGAACCCTTCAGAGCGAGTCCAACCCTCGCTTATTATCCAAATAGGCGCCAACTATCAAGATGATTCGATAGCCCTATCGGTACATTGCCCAATGATTCAGCGGAGGCGCGGCGGCCCGCCACTGCGTGCCGTCGACATCGGCCCGTATACCGTATGTACCGCTACACAGCTATGCATATAAATATTTATATATGTTTTGATGCACACACATACAAACGTCTCATGTGAACACCAAAATGTGTGGTTGATGTTGTGTCCATAAGTTTGAATGCTTGTGTAACATATGCACGCTCGCAATGACTTATTATTATGTATAGATAGACGCGACATGCATGTAGGTAAACATCACAGCTCTAATAAAAAACAGCGCAAGTACTACCGATACTATTATAGTCGGTAGAAGATAGCAACGTGTTCGCGCGCGGGGTATGGATCCGTTCATTTTGTGGTGCCATTTTAGAGTGCAGATAACGCATCTATAGGTATCATTGTACTAGCTTTTGCCTGCAGTTCCACCTGTGTGGATGTCGGTTATCGCGTAAAAAAGTAGCCTATGTCCTTCTCCATATCTCAAGCTATATATCTGCCAAATTTCATGACGATCCGTTCAGCCGTTTTAGCGTAAAAGCGTAACAGACAGACAGAGTTACAATATAGTAATAGTATAAGTAGTTAGAGTTATAATATTAGTAGGGATTAGTAGTAGATTGCGCATACAAACACTCCGTGCATCCGTCACCAAAATGTGTGGCTGTCCGTAACTTTGAATGCATGCGAATATGCACGCTTGCACTTTTGTAATGAATTGCATACAGATGCGGTACCTGCACTCAGGAATGGAAACCGATCGAGTAGGTACCAATAGTGATAGCGCTGTTTTTAAGAGCTGTGATGTTGGTGCATGATGATGAGTCTATATATATCTAGGTACTTACAAACTTACTACAGCTTCAGCTTAAAATTACAAATTTAGTTCAAAAATAAATCATTATCATGCAAACATTTTTTGGATGTAGGTAGGTACTTACTTTTCTATAAAATCTACGCGTAAAAGATCAAAACTATAGGGCACGAATAAGTAAAGCCGATGGTCCTTTTTTTTAAGGATGGGAAATCATCAAATGACCCCTTCCGCTCTGGGTGGAGCGGGAGAGAGTGTCAGACTCTTACTGGCTAAAACCCATCCATGCTCCTCCTAGTGCCTTTTGCGTTCCAGGGCTCCTTCGAACAAAATCCGCAACCCTGGCAGGCTCTGGCCCTAGCGGGCCCCGCTTTTTTTGCTGACTGCGCTTACCGGCGCGCGTGGGACACAATGCGCCGTCTACTCGGTGCTATTTATTGCGTAAACGTCAATTTGAAACTGGGTAAGCGCCGCCTGGTGACACTCACGGACAACTTGTTTTTTTCTATACAATTTGACAGCGCTTACTCCACTTGAGTTTTCATGGTGAAATGTTGTGTATGCATTCGTCATATTATTCCACGACCATACCACGCGGACGTTGTATTAATACTACCCGATTTAATACTTTCCTATAAGATTATTAATACTGTATTAAAAATATAGACACGTTAAAATAGTTTTGAGCGCCCTCTAGTTACAGAAAATAGTTTCAAAGATACTGTTAGGTTCCGAAAGGGGTATTGTCTATAAGTAAAGTTGCTTCACGTTTACATTTGGCAGGCTAACACAACAGAACGTTCGCCTTATTTTCCGATAGATGACGTTACTAAAAATATAACACCAAAAAGTTGGATGGGTAGCAGAGTCAAATCAAATACGTTTTTAATTTGTGCACGTATGTAAAATAACATGCATAACAATAAATAATAAAAAAAGTAAAATAAATTTTTGAACCACAAATGGAACAGTGCTGCCTCTGGTGGGGTCAGGTCCTGTACTTAGTTAAAACTAAAAAACTTTTTGTTCAAGTCTTGTATTTAATGATTTTGTTGCTTAGCACTTTAGCACTTTAGTAATTTGCCCATTTTCCATAAAACTGTGATATAGTTTATCGTTTTGTTTGTGGTAGGTTTTACTGTTGGCCCAATCTTTTCTACACGCGCGCCATTACTTCGACACTGCACCTCTTATCATGTCATGTTTGCCTGGTACTAACTTGCCGTCTCTGCGTCGAATGTGATGGGGGCGGATTCATACAGCTATTAGAATGTGGAGATAGATGGATTTACCGCTATCAGCATTAGATAATATGAATAAAAATGATAATATTCATCTAGTACCTAATATTTTAAATAAACAAAACTTATTTCATAAATTAAATAAGTAAGTATGTATAATAAATATTTCACTATCAGGCCCGCTTGCGCAAAACAGAGTTACCGATCTGCTTACACGAGTTCTTTTAGCTGTGAAATTGCCCTTTTATTAAACGGGCTACTTTGAATTATGTTATTGATAACTCCGTAAATCCATACTAATATTAAAAATGTGAAAGTAGCTCTGTCAGTCTGTTTTACCTTTTTACGTCTTAGTCGCTGAAGGGATTTGTATGGCAAATGACTAGGCCATGTTCCAGAATAGGACTATAGGATACCTAGTACTTTTCATCCCGGTAATATAGGTACTCCCTTGGTATAATTTACAACTTTCACGCGGGTGAAGCCGCTGCGCTGCCGCTGGCAGAAGCTAATCGTACCTTTTCTTCCCATGAATGTTAAAAATTATACATAGCCTTTGCCATTATGTGATCCTAGTACCTGCAAAGTCCGCGGACGCATGTGACGGGGTGAATTGGGACGCCGCGCCGCAGGAGTGACGTAATATCGTAACATACAATTCAATTATTTGGATACTTCATTGTTATGCTTGCCTGGTGTACAAAGTTGTTTGAACGAAATGTTTCAGGGTGAGATGGCCACAATCGCCGCCTGCTCGTCGCCTTGATGTCATTTTAACATCTTAACAGTCGCATTATTTTTAATTAAAAAATAAAATAAAATACATACAGTCGAACATAGAACCATCTCCTTTTTGAAGTCGGCACACGGTTAATTTAGGATGGTAGCGGAGGACATCCATGAGGATTTCCCCTCGTAAAAAAATAGGATAGGATGGGATACGAAACCGTGAAGTGGTTTGGACGCAACAACTTTGATAAGTTAATACTAAAAAAGTACCTATAGGTATTTATTAAAAACAGAAAGTTCAAGACAAATTATGAATACGTCATTGGTTCACGGTTTCACGCCCACGGTCAGTTTCTCAAAGAAGTACCTAAATGAAGTCTAATATCTCACACGAAACACGAAAACAAGACACGTGAGGATCATAAAAGTGGTTTCGAATTTTCCATGCAATGAAAATGTTTAAATTATTGATAACACCTGTGCACTCCTTTGAAACTACTTCAAAGTCATGTGTCCCTGGTACTTCATAAAATTGTAACGGGGTAACTTTGAACGTTCACCAAAGAGATATAATTTGTATGAACGACAGATTACGCTAACTACGTGCTTACATTATTCACTAATAGAGTAACTTACTATGAATTACATACATAAATATCTTTCCTAATGAATTTACTTCGATTAAGATTCCCTACATAAATAATAATGAATTCATTGACAAGTTTTTCTAATTCGCGAGAGCGTGACTACTGAACATTCACTGTGATTCAGGTACGATACAAAATGGAAAAATTAAAAACTTTATTACAAATAAAATACAACCGACTTCGAAGTAAAAAAACACTTCATCATCTGCATAGCCTTTTCCCAACTTTATTGGGGTCGGCTTCCAGTCAAACCGGATTCACCTGAATACTTAGTAGTTGAGCGGCTGCCTACCAGACCTCCACACACAACCCATTAACTGGGTAACAAGGTACTTCTTGGCAAGACTGGAGTCAGATTTTCTGGCTTCTGACAATCTGAAAGTAAAAAAAAATACAACCGACTTCGAATTTTTACAGATGAGACGATGATGATATCTGTTGCCGCTATTAATACTTAAAAACAGAATAAAATAAATATTGGGGGCTCTCCCATACAAACGTGATTTTTTTGCTCGATATTGATAACGGCAACAGGTAGACGCTTGAAATATTCACAGCCGGTTTTTTTATTTCGAAGTCGGTTGTATTTTTTTGTTTAAAATGTTTTTGCTAAATGGTGAATTTTATCATTTCGGAGTCGAATAAGAACAGTGTCAAAAGTGGTTATACGTGCGTTTTGGATCCTGACCTTCTCAATTAATAATGCATGTCTCTCTCACTTACCCATTGTATACGACGTAAGCAGTTTTTTAAACGCCTGGCGCCTTGTAGTCTTGCCAGTCTTGCTGCTGGAAAGTTATGTGAGCCCGGTATTTCACTCAGTTTACACTGTGATGCGATACTTATAAAGTGAACTCATAATCTAAAATCGGCACTCATACACGAAACTCCTTCCAGTTCGTGCGTCCCTGGTACTTCAGAAAAAGACGTCGGGGAAACACGGTCACTAATTCGTATTCAGAAACATTCGACACGATACGGGTTTCGTTTGCTTTATGGTTCTACCAGATTTGTGTGGTGCTAGGTAGCTAGGCGAAGCGCGAGGAAGTTATCCGCCAATTGGATCACTACAGCTTTAAAGCTAGGAAGACGCGAGTGAGGCCCGCGCGCACATCTACACCTATTGTACACACCGTTACACAGCTGAGCTTCGCTATGCATCCACCCAACGCGCAAGCTCCTTGGATAGCCTTCGTGGAATGCGTCACACATTTTCACAGCCCCAATAAGTACCTACGTTTCTTCGCACAGCGCACTGCACTTTCACATCTCAGGTGGAAAACCACCCTTAGGCAGGGGTTATTTTTTTAATGTTGCGCTTTACCATAGGTACACATACTACCTACCTACTTATGTTTGTAAAGTTCCAATAGATAAAATGGTAGGTAGGTACCGACGTAAAAACAGTCATCGTCAAAGCCGTAGATGTCTTACACAATAGGTACTTACATGAAATAATCTGCTAATCAGCATTATTTTATTATAGGATTATTGTATACTTCAAATTAGTTTTGAACCTTGCAAAAATTCCTAACTCTGATTTTTTTCTTGATGATTTTGATTATAGCTCTTCTACTAGGTAGGTACTTAGTATACAAAATTAAAAAATTTCCTAAAGCCATTTCAAAAAAAAAAACTCGTTTATTTCAATAAAAGCTAGATCTATTTTTTTTACAATATGCAGAAAATCGGTAAAATTAATTAATTTTCACAGAATTACATTTTCGCTCTAAGGAAAGTCGTTAAAAATAAATAGGTACGGAATTTTGAAAAATTGATATAGATATATTTTTTTTTATAATTATGTCAGACATGGCCTATAAATTAAAATTAAACCCAATTTAATTCAGTTCATCGCTATCGCAAAAAAACTGATAAGTACTAATAACTTGCGCTAAAAATAAAGTTCAATTTTGTTAGTTAGCGAATTAAAATATTTTAATTAGGTAAAAAAGTTTGCCGATTTTCTATTTTTTAATTAAAGAATAATTAAAAAATAGAAAATCGGCAAACTTTAATGCAAAACTTGAGTATCCAATATTAATCAATAAGTTTGCGGTCGGTACCTACGTAGTGCTGGCGCTGCGGAAAACCTCAAGCGGCGTAAATACTGGATAAGTTTTTTCCAGTGCACAAACTTTGAGAACCACTTCTGCCCATGTAAATGAACAACTTGCCCCAAGAACGCCATCGGTAGTCAATTCCTAAAACAAAATTTGAACTTTCCATACAAAATTGTCATCAACTGACCACAATTTGTATGGGAGACTCAATTTTTTTTTAGGAATTGACTGTGGCTTTTTTGGGGAAAGTTGTTCATTTACATGGGCAGAAGTGGTTCTTAAAGTTTGTGCACTGGAAAAAACTTACCCAGTATAGTAACCTTGTTGGTAACTCTATTTTCGAGCCGTTTGGGGTTGAAACCCTCGGGCCGTGGGGCCCTTGTGCTCACAAAATAAATTTCGAAAAGGCTGATTGACACTTCCCGTGACCCTAGAGCTGGCTTTTACTTTGGGCAGAGACTAAGTATTGCCATTCAACGTGACAATGCCGCCAGTCTCTTGGGCACATTACTAGCTGACAGCAGCGTTGAGAACGAATTTTTTTATGCTTTATTTTAGTTTGTTGTAAGTTTTGTGTATTTTTTAATTTAAGTTATTATTACTTATATGTTAAAAATGGAATATAATGAAAACATATAAGAAAGAATTAAGTAGGTACCTAAGTCATTTTATGAAAAAAAAGTAGGTACCTAGTAAATTTTTAGCTTGAAGTACAAAATTAAAAAATAACATTCTATAATAAAATAGGATAAATTCAACGGATTAAAAATGTTTAATTTACTGACCTAGGTACTTGTAAAACTCGATCTCTTCTACAAATGCTCCAAACAAACATTGCGGGCGGTGAGACTTGAAAATGAGGTATTTGAAGAAACTATTGCTGTCGCACTGCGAGCGCTCGGCGTCCGATTCGTGCGATAAGGACCACTGCAGATCCGACTGAATAGCCTGATTAAAGTCATATTTCGAGGTTTGGCTAGAGCCAAACCTCGAAATATGACTTTACACAGGCGGAGGAAATAGGCTAGAGCCAATTTCATCCTCCAATATTAAACCAATTTAAAAGATTATTTTATAAACTAAATAAGGATATAATTATACTGTGTCCCAAGATATACTCTATGCTGTGTCCCTTTGATTTTCTTTTTTCATTAAAGTTGTTAAGTTAGTAGACTAGGCCTCTGTTGACAGCGGTCTAAATAGGCAATTTTGAGCATTTTTTGAGGGTTCTAGTCATTGATGTATTAAACTTTTAATACATCAATGGTTCTATTATAGTACTTACTTATAAAAATAATATATCAATAAAAAGGAAAACACAGGGACATACAAGTAGTTAATATTTAATATTCTGTAAAAAAATATTGCTTTATGCTCATTTACCAGAAAGAAAACAGGCGAGAGCGTTTCTATGGAGAAAAGACCCCGCGTCTCCTCTGATTTTTTTTTCCCATCGAGTTATTAGGTATTGAAATTAATGTTTTACTAAAAAAAAAACGAACATCCGGGGATTAACTTTACGCGGCATACATTTTAACATACTTCTCTGCCTATACCTACACTACATGTTAACGGCACAAAAATTCGGAGTTAAAGTTTGCTTTATTTTTTATTCGGCGTAATATGATTGGACTAAATAAGTGGAATTATAGTAGCTATAGAAAATATGATGTCATTGTTAACGGCTAATTAAAGGGATATATTTAAATGCACATCTGTATAATTTTAATGCATACCAGAAAAAATAATGCTGTGCAAAAAATCCCAATTGATTAGAAAACATGTCTTACAAAAAAAACTAAAAAAATCATCCAAAACGAGATGACCTTTTTATCGAATTCACACTAAAAATGTGGTTCATACATCGGATTTATGATTTATAAAACAAAAATACGAATTGTTTATCAAAAACACTAACTTGCACTTCCCTGAAATAGCAGGTGGTTATCATGGTTACAATAGTAGCCGGTCATTGGGCACCCCGACTCGGACAGGTTAGGTTAGAAGGGGATGGCGGGGTCAAGTGAGCGAGCGAACAGACCCCGCCATCCCCTTCGTGGTTATTTTTTTTTAAACCACCCAGAAATATCATTAGCCAAATATTCGTTCAGTAAAACAGTTCTGCAAATACCATTAAACAGTATATCTAATATGATTTATTTAGTGTGCATAATTTGTGTGCAAGTCAGTATTTTTGATTTAACTTTGAAATATTTTGTTCGAAAAAAGGGAAAATACAGATATCGATTTAATTACATGCCCTAATTAAATAGAGCTTGATAATTTTGTATACAAACTTGCCAACGTCCATACTACGTTGAATACACCGGTTCTCGTCCGATCACCGAAGTTAAGCAACATCGGGCGCGGTCAGTACTTGGATGGGTGACCGCCTGGGAACACCGCGTGACGTTGGCTTTTGTTCATTTTATATTTGTTTTTGATGAACTTTAGTTTTTCTTAAAATTTGCGTTCTTTTTAACCGACTTCCCAAAAAGGGAAGAGGTTCTCAATTCGACTGTATTTTTTTTTTGTGTTTTTTACCTCATATCTCCGTCATTTATGAACCGATTTAAAAAAATCTTGTTTTATGTGAAAGGATATACTTCTCGATTGGTCCCATTTCAATTTTTTTTTATCAAAATCGGTTCAGCAGTTTGGTTTTTAAATCCAAATAGCTGGAAAAAATATGTGGAAAAATCGTACGAAATTGCATATTTAAGTGTGTCTTTATTAATAGTTGTGAAACTTTGAATTGTAGATTAGGCCAGTCATTAGTTTGCAATAAATTGCACTGTTCAGATATATTTTTGGGACGTTTCTGGGATAGATGCCAATTAATTTAAGTACTTACGCGATCTATTAATTATTGATAATTTCTCAACGGAGTCTACGGTGACTGGCCTATTAGGCTCGCGATTGACCATAATGTTACCCGATCGAAAGCGCTGAGACGTCGACGATGGCTCTTGCCTAGAACATGTTCCTTCCATATTTTTCTAAACTGAATAAAACACACATAAAATTGATGTTTTTTTTATTCGCTGTTAAAATTCCGTCGACTAATTAAGTAACTGTTTCATATTGTACAATTCCCAAAAAAAAAAAAACAAAGCCGATAGCTGTAACGCAGTTTATTCTTCACATTGTTGTAAGGATCGACGGTTACTTACAATATCAATCGTAGACGAACTGATGCAGCTACTGGTTTCTGAAATACTATCGAATATGGCCAAATGTCTCATGGAGATGAGGCCAATGTCCTAGCAGTAGGTAGGTAGGTTATACATAGATTGACTAGGCAAACATCATTATTTGATTGACCAATATTATTTCTATCAATTAAATCCTAGTGTAGTAGTACCTAAGTAAATATGAGATTTGACGCTTACTTTTGCATTCAAGTCTTTCAGAAACCAGGATACATTGACAAAAATGTGGTGCGGTGTGGTGTGGACCCACTATTATATAGTGGAGATAGATGTAATTCGTACTATGTAGGCTTTTAGATATTTGCTTTGACTCTGTGTTAATATATCTTGACCTCCCTACTGCCACTTTAGCAGTTATACAAAAAAATAAAGTTACAATTTATAAGTCTACACTTCGTTCGACTACTAGAGGCACAAAATTGGGGCAGTATTGTGAGATATACCTAAGCCATAGGTATTGATTGCTGTGGAGTTGCCAAAAAAGCTAAATAGGTACTTTTCTCTTCGAAATAAAATTTGCCAGGATAAACTACTGAGTTTCGGATCATGTTTTACCTATTAATTATTATATTTGACACATCTTCCCAAGAAATATCATGTTACCCAGTTTCTGGGTTGTCGGGGTCACAAAGTCCCACAATGATAGTAGTTCCATGCAAGATAATGGTATTCAGCTGAATCCGGCTAGTCTGACTCTGAAACCCCAAGATAGTTGTGAAAAGATAGAAAAACACACCATAGCTTTTTTGGCAACTCTATAAGTAACGGCCAATCTTTAAATAATTACATTTTCCAACCGAATTAATTAACCACTAACTATTTACACTTTAAATAATTACACTTACAACTTCATGTGATAAATTAAACTAAATTAATATTAAAAATCGATATGACAACAGATAATGAATAATTAATGCTATTTACAATTCGACAGAGATGCCTAATGTGTGACACTAGACTGAAAGGAATATAGCTAAACAGGTGATATTTAAAAGCCAATTTATTATTTAAAAAAAAAAACCGGAATAATCTAAATTGACATTTCGACATACCGTAAAACTTCGTGAAAAGAAATGCAGGGGTGAATAGGCTGCCAGGGTTGCGGAATTTTTCCGAGAGTTACCGGGGCCCCAGAACGCAAAGGGCATTTGGAGGAACATGGATGGATTTTAGTCAGTTAGGTATCATGGACCCACTGTAAGGTTCATTCATCTAACTTGATTTTGCCTGATTACTTTTTTCAAAAAACCCGACTGCAAAAAACGATTAAAATGTTCCAAAATAAAAACACTTCAAGCAGTCTGATGCAATTAATGGAGTTTATTTTAGTTCAATCACAGATTCGATGCCACCAACTGCATCAGACTGCTCGAAAAGTGTTTTTTATCCGACTGCGTCCGAAGGAGGGCAATGTTTTTCGAGCGTATGTATGTATGTACGTCCTTTTCTTTGGCATGCCCTACAGCCCAAACGGCTGGTGACATAGGCTATATACATTTTGAACTCACTAGAATGTCGGGTTTTTTGACAGTAATTTTTTTTGGTGATATTGTTTCTTTACTGTATTCATTTTAATCCTGAGATCAGACTTGAAGGGCAGCTACAGAACACCACCCTTAAATATGACGATGCACTTACGGAGCACCCTATTTAAGTGTATTATTATTCGAGTTAAATATTGGGCAAATAGGAGTGGAGACTTATAACAACCAGAAATAATATTTGAACTATCATATTTTACAGCTCAAAGACAACATGCTTTGCCATTATGAATTTGATTGTTTTACAATGACTATTCTTATAAAACTTATCTATCAATCACTTATTGAACAATCAAAGATAAAAAGGATAATATGTAGAATATTATCCTTTTTATCTTAATAACGCATACATATGACAATAAATTCTGTCATACTTTATCTATTTCCAAATCGTAATGCTTATGAGTGTAAACTATTGCTATCAATATGTGACAATGTTAAAACAAAAAATACGTCAAATTACAAATTAAATGGAACAAACAATTCTTTTTGAAAGAGTCCCTACATTAAAAGACTTTTGGTATGTACTTGATCTAACATTACATCACTATGTTCAAAATGTTTTTCATTTTAACTTTTTAGTAAGAAAATACTCCAAATTGCTAAAACACATGCTACTAGGCATTGAAACTAATTGGCACATTACCATTTTCTAAGTGTTACATTTACATAAAACTTTAGTTTAACGGCTCGAGCACTGGACATGTGAAAATCCAAATTATTCAATATATCTTGTGTAATAGTAATAATAAAGATTAAAAACGCGAAAATCAGGCGGCACATCGGTGTGCCACCAGTGCTCGAGCGGTGGGATCTCGGTGGTTTGATCAAACTGTGCGCAAATAGTAAAACATTTAAGTCGTCAAGTACTTTGATAGTGTTGATAATGAGTATTGACAATATTATTGAATTTCTAATAAACTGTTATAAGACAAGGCACTTATGAATATGAATTTCATACTATGTGAAAACAAGTCTTGAAATACTTGATGAAATTGGCAATACATATACATATTATACATGAGACGAGTTCTGAGTAAGAATACCGAGTTGCTTTCATACAAAAAGTCGTTTATAGTATAGTATGATTAGTGACTACATTCAGTTGACTTATTCAAGTGATATTGGTCAGACAATTTGGACTAGAGTTTAACCTTCTGAAAGCTACAGCAAAAACGGTTCAGCACAACCAAGCCAAGCTGCAATTTCACCATATATTCAAAATATAGTTCATTCTACAACTTACTGCAACCTTGTATTTTATATAAGGACTACTTTTGCTAGTACTGATTCCAGGGCACATTGTCTATAGCATGTTTCTTTAGTTTATGCTTCTTCAAATATTTCGAGTCTATGAAAGCTTCTCCGCAAATAGAGCACACATAGGGCCTCTCCCCCGTATGTGTCCGCAGATGAACAACCAAATTGCCTTTCAACGCAAAGAACTTCATACAAACTGAGCATCCAAACTTCTTCTCCCGTGTATGTGTGAGCTGATGAGTCCGTAGATGAGTTTTTGTTTTAAACCGTAGAGAACACAGTTGGCATGGGAAAGGCCTCTCATTTGTATGCACACGCTCATGCATCAGCAACATAGCCTGGCTTGAACAACCTTTACCACAAATGCTACATTCGAACCTCTTTGCATTCTTCGCTTTCATGTTTTTGTGTGTCAGTATGTGAGTTTGCATGTCTTTCTTAGATGGTAACACTTCACCGCACTCAGAACATAACAACTCTGTTGGATCAACTATGTGTGCACTCTCAATATGTTGCTCTAATGCAGACTCCACCGAAAACATTTTCTTACACAGTGAACAAGCGTAACCAAGCAATTTACCAAGATTTGTGGTGATCTCTTGCTTGACGGTCTTCATTAACTCTTCTTTTACCTTAATCACTTTCGATTTAGAGCAGTCTTCAGATTCTTTGTGATTGGCTAACTCAGCCATACTCTCAAATGACTGGTCACACTGGTTGCACGCAAATGGGTTCTTGTGCGTTAACCTATGTGTTTGCATTGTGATTTTTTGGTGGAATCGTTTGAAACAGATGTCACATTCAAACTCTCTGACACCGCTGTGAATCATCATGTGTCGTTTCAAATTGTTTGGATTGGCAAATGTCTTGAAACAAACATTGCAGCGAGGTTTGATGTTGTTGTGACCGTATTTGATGTGCTGTGTCAAAGCATTGCGTCTGATAAGCTGGTTGCAGAATGGGCATGTGATTAGGAGGCCTGTACTACTGTGAAGTAACATGTGTCCCGTTAGAATCTCTGCGGATTCAAAGCCTTTACCACATAAGTTACACAAATGTTCCCCAGCAGGGTTGTGCTTGTACTGATGTTTCTCGTAATCAGCTAAGTCTTCGAACTGCTCTCCACAATCACATAAGAATGTTCCATCTTCTTGTTGGAGTACTGTGGCTATCTGGCTATCATCAGCGTATTCTATGACCAATTCTGAACCGTCATATTTCAGGATTTGGAACTGAGAGGAGTCATCACCTTCACAGAATATCACTTCTTGAGACAGCGCATCACCATCTTCATCTTCATTTGCGACTAGTTGAGAATCAGTCAAGTATTGGATTCTGTCATTACTTTTCAGCAAAATAGTGCCATCCGAGTCCGTTGTAGTCAATATTTTGATGAAGTTTTTCGAATTAGGCAGATCTTTGATAACTTCAGATGCTATATTTTCAATGGTTTCATCGTCTTGTTCCTCTTCCATTTCAGCTAAATTCTGTTCATGAGACATACTGTCCTGAGTTTCATCTATGTTCATTGCCCCTTCAAAGTCGTCAGTTTCCTGGCTCTCTTCCTCATTTTCTAGGATCGTAGCAGGTACATTAGCCGATACTTTGGTGTTGGACATGAGGAATGATTCAATTGAGTCTTCAAATTGCTGAGAGCTTTGAGTCTGGTGCTGTGTGTAAGAAGTTGTAGTCTCCTCAGTTATTCCAACATCATCAAAGATCTCTTCTTTAATGTTTGCTAGTTCTGTATGATTTTCTTTATCCTTATCTTTGGGGTCATCTATGACCAAGACGTAATAGTAATCATCGTCGCTATCCGTGGGTTCTTGCTTAATGATAGCCTCAAGTTGCTTGATGGGATTGTTCCCAAATTCGTCGTCATCGGTGGTGGGATCGTATTTAGAGATCTTTTCACTTTTAGATATATCTAACACAGTGTTGAGCTGTAGTCGTAGTTCATTGTCCATTTTGATGCACTGTTTTCGGAACTGGTACGCGGAGTTCATGATGGCATAACAATCTGAGCACAGCTTCTGCGGTAGACCGTCGTCTTCTTTGACCTGGAATTGAACAGATCATTAATTGAAAATGAGCCCATGGAGCAGCTAATCAAACTTGGTCAGCACAAGACAGAGTACACTGGGGTAATGTTTTTTTTTCAAAATCTTTAAGTTTAGTAAGTTTAATATTTTAAAAGACCGGTAACAGATTAGATCTTCTTAGGGTTTATTACCACGAAAATTACGAAGAGTAACCAACGGAACCCTATTACTAACTACCGCTGCAGTAGCGTAGCAAGGGGGCGGCCCGCCCCGGGTGACACCCGGCCGTTTGTCGACTGTTTTTGTCACGGTCGGTTGTCACTCCTAAACGGTCGATGCAATGAAACCTGTAGGAAATGAGGTTCATACATTTTCGAGCTTCGCTCGATCTTGTATTCTGCCCTGTTCTTTCCTACATCAGTCAACAAAGGTACTTTTATTCAAGTATGAATGATGAAAACAATATAAAACGTTTCCGAAGTGGGATGAAAAGTTTTTCGTCTTGCATTCTACCCTCTCTTAGTTTTTAAGCTTGCTTGCATCAGTCAACAAAGTAAATATTATTTTTTAGTTAAATTATTATACTTAAGAGCGTGTACGCCGTATGTCATTTCATACAAACTTTCAAGTCCTTATTCTTCAAAATAAATGAACCGATTTTAACGAAACTTGGTATGCATACGCTAATATCTAGGTATAAATAGTTATCAGAAAACATTTTTGTAAAAGATTTTAGAGGGAGAGATAGAGCGATTTTAAGTTTTCTATAGAAAGTGAAAAATCACTATAATTATCCTTCCCCCTGAACTCTTTTTCGATTTTTTTTTCTGATAACTGTTTAGACAGATATTAGCATACGCATACCAAGTTTTATTAAAATCGGTTCATTAATTTCAGAAATAGAGTACAGTGAGTGCTAAGCTAGGTAATTAATTGATTGATTGCAGCAACAATGCGATTGTATAAAAAAAAAATAACAGAAGTTCGACTCAAACCAAAAGCAAATTAAATGTTACAACAAAATACCGTGTGACATATTAGAATTAAATGAAAGATAATTTAAAACGTATGTAAAAAGCACACTTTGTAAACAAGCATATTACAAGTTGGAGGATTACATTCAAGATAAGAATGCTTGGAAACATGCTGGTCCTGCTCCATAGGACAATCAAGGGTGTAGTGTAGGCAAAATCAAACTGGTCAATTTATGTATTAACTTTACAGATGTAAAAGAGTTTTTATTTTTCTGTTAACACACTCTGTTTTATTAATGGTTCCAAGATTTGTAAATATGTGAGTACCATGTACTTATTAAGAAAATGGAAATGTTTACCTCTGCTGGGAATACTTTGATCCTATAAGTAGTATACTCTAGGTGCATCAACCTCACATATTTTAAAATTAATTTTTGTACTCAAAATATTGTAAAACATTGATTTGAAAAGAGTAACTATGGAGATTCTTGTCCGTTCTTCTCCATAAGAATCTACCCTTGCGAACGGACAGTAGAGTCACTTTATATTATTCTAAATGTAAATGATGACGTTCAAAAGTGCCGTTTAATGGCCTAATTGAAATAAACGTTTTGACTTTGACTGTAAAAAAAAAACATTAATATTCGTTCTAACGAATATCTATGATTTTTGTTTTTTTTTTGCTACGAAGAACATATATTTGATAATACTGGAACAGACAATCACTCTATCTACCCTATTTCCATTTATTTTTGAGTCGGACAGGACAGACGGATACTCATTTATAGATGTTTTATCTCACGAGTGCGGGCGAGCCATAGTTGTGTAGGTAAATGTACGTGCACATTGTCTTAGTGTGTGTAAGCTTGTGTCAGTCGCTCACCGAGATGATTTGTCGTTTACACACCCCATAGACATTGCAAATGAATTTAACAATTATTTTATCGATGACATTGAAAAAAATATTAAAACTGACATCTCAATGAATAATATTAATTTAAAAAATCAGACATTAAATTCCTTGTTTATGCAACCAGTTACAATTGATGACATCATAAAAATAATTTCCACTCTAAAAAACACAAGTACTGTTGGATACGATGGCATTTCTACTAAAGTCATAAAGTTCACTAAAGAGGTACACAGGTAGGTATTATATGCACCTCCATTGGTGCATATAATTAACTTGTGTATTACTGATGGCATATTTCCAGAAAGGCTAAAAAAAGTTATAATAAAGCCCTTGTATAAAAAAGATGACAAAACAAATTTAAAAAACTATAGACCTATTGCAAAAATTCCAATTTTTTCAAAAATTATTGAGAAAGTCATCTATAATTCTCTTTACGCGTATTTAGAAAAATATGAATTATTTTGTAAAGAACAAAAGGGATTCCGTAAGAATACTACAGTTAATATGGCACTCTTTGACCTATTAACTAACATCGTGCCATCTGTAGATAAAAGAGATCCAGTATGTGCAATTTATACAGATATGACTAAGGCTTTTGATTATGTGGACCATAAGATTTTGTTACACAAGCTACATAGTTACGGTGTAAGAGGAAACATTCTAAAGTTGATAGAATCGTACTTGAAAGATAGACTGCAATGCGTAGAAGTTTCTAGAATTTGTCCAAAGAGTAAGTTAGAGACAATATATGTATCTGAACCAAGGAATACAAAATATGGTGTTCCTCAAGGTAGTGTGCTTGGACCGCCACTTTTTTTGATATACATCAACGATCTCCCAAAAGTAACAACAAATAAAATGGTACTTTTTGCGGATGACAGTACAGCTGTAATTAAGTGTGCAAATAAAAATGATTACGAGCAAGACATTAATACTGCATTGCAAAATATAATTCATTGGTTACATAATAATAATTTAGTAATAAATTTAGATAAGACAAAAATAATGCACTTTCATCAACGTTGTGAACACCCGAATGTTCGTATTGATTATCATGGCTGTAATATTGAGGAAGCAAATGAGGCTAAGTTTTTAGGTATAGTGATCGACAGCAAACTCACTTGGAAACCTCATATAGAACTAGTTTGCAAAAAACTTAGCAAATCTGCATATGCTCTCTTCCAACTTTCAAAAAAAGTCAGCAGTCAGGCTCTTTTAACAGCCTACCATGGACTAGTTGCCTCTGTTCTGCGGTATGGTATAATTTTCTGGGGGCAGTCTACCGACAAGGAACTAGTATTTAGAATGCAAAAGAGATGTATACGGTCAATGTTGGGGCTAAAAACAACAGATAGCTGTCTTCCCTATTTCAAATCTTTAAAAGTTTTAACTTTTCCTTCCTTAATTATTTTGGAAACAGCTTTGTTTGTAAAAAAGAATCCACAATTATTTATAAAACTGTCGGAAGTCAGAATTAATCCAATACGGACTCAATATTTAAACAAGGTATGTCATGTAAAATGTAAAACCGCGCTAATGAAGAAAAGTTTTTTTGGTATTGCCCCGCGCATTTATAATAAAGTACCTGATGTAATAAAAAATATGACAGTAATAAAATTTAAAAGGGCGCTTAACGAAATATTAATTGAAAAAGGTTATTACACGATTGACGACTTCCTAAGTGATGAATCGCTGACTGATTGACTTATTTTGTAATTTTTATAGCTGCTACTAAGTACATAACCTGATTGACATACCTATATTCCAATTGACATACTCATTATTTTATTTTGTTTTGACATCATTGTGATAGTTTTTACCAGCGTAAACATTGTAACATTTAGGTATTTAACTTTTGACATTTATTATTTTTATGATTTGATTTTATGGTTTGACATTTATGATTATATAATTTTTAGTAGCGCAATCATTCTGACATTTTTCAGATATTTTTATTTTTTTTATTGTAATCTAAGCGACATTTATTTAACAATTATAATTTTAATGATTCGACATTTATAATTTTTACTAACGTAACCAGTTCGACATTTTTTTATTTATTTTTTTATTGCAACCTTAATATGACATTTATTTGACTAAATCTAACATTTATAATTTTTGTAATCTTAATTTGTATTGTTATTTTTAATTTTGTTTGATTTTAATTGTAGAATACAATATTATTTGCATGCCCTAGCGACGGTAAAATATGGAGGACTATACTATGTAAAAAAAGAACATCTTTGTGTACCAACACCCATGTTTGCAAATAAATAAATGATTGATTGATAGATTGGGCCACTAAAAAGTTGTCTGCTTGCTACTGAGCTTGGTGGAGGAGACGCCGCCGCCGCTGTAGATCGACTTCCGATATAACTTTCGAATATAATGATTAACATGTCACCACTGCATGTATATTTTCTGACTTCTGACTACTTTGAAGATTGACCCGTGCGGTTGTAATTACTTAGCGACAAGCTCCTCCATCCTCATCTACTTCCCACCGTGAGCGCAACATAATATTTGTTTTGAATGGACATTTTAAGCCTGCCTTCTGTTCATTTCTTTAAGTGTTTTATGTTTCAAGCAGGGTGTTCCCCACTTACTGAGTAAAACATATAAAATTATTTATGACTGTGATATACAATGAGTAACAGCAATTAGCTGATCCACCTTTGCATGAATGGTTGAGTTTTTTAGAATATAAATCAATAGGATTTTATAATTCTTTTATATTTTTCCTATTTTCCTTACCTCAAATAAATAAAATGTAAAAGAATTCTATAGATTCAATATAAAAAGTTGTTTATTCAAATTAGGCTGAGAAACAGCACTTGGTGATTGTGAAAGTTTTACGTACAGACCCAAAAAAGTCCACCCATCACTGCTTCCTAGCCTAGTGCTTGTTGGCTTCCTGTTTTAGCTGGTAAGAAGTGGTTTAAAAAAATCCTAGCAACACTTACAAAAATGAATAGCAATTAGTCTCTTAAGTTGGGGTTGCCAACAACAGTCCACTGCTGGACTTAGAGCTCTTCTCTAAAGGTACATTCAGACATACACATAATGTATAAATGCGGAAACTTGTAAATGGCCTTCAAATCCGTATTGTTTGGGAACATTGTTTATATTGCTAGCTGTAAGTTTCCCGAACAGCATAAAATTAAAATAAAATAGTCTGGTTCATACACCATCAATGAAACCAAGGCCAAGTGGATGTTCAGTCACTAACTCATGTGTCAGTATGAGGGATGGGCCCTCACACTGACACATGAGTTAATTAGTACTGACAACTTAATTATTGGAATAATTTTAATTTAATTCATTGAAAGAATTTACTCTAATTTAATGGAATGTTTTCATCCTAATTTCAACCATATATATTTATGTAAACCTTATATATGCATGCTGTGGTCTCCTATAACTGAAGGAGCACACCTAAATTAATTAATGTTATCACTTTGACTTCAGTTGTAAATATCTATCCTTTCTTAGAGATACAAATAAATAAGTACTAAAATGAGAAGCCTTAATTTCTATCATTTGTATCAGTCATCTTGAAACATTTCCAAACAACAAAGACAGTTCAGCATTGGAACAAAATGACAATTTTAGTGCACTCTTCTTAGAGAGGAGGCCTGCATCCCTGCAGTGGTATTGTATGGTGTCAGTATATCATCTGTGATGTATTTGATGATTAATCTTAAACTTGAATTAATTCATTAGTCTTATTAGAATCATACACTATCTTTTAGTAGAGCAATACTGTGGTTGCCTGATACAGTTGGTTGGTTGAGAATAAAGTAATTAATTTATCATTTATTTAGCAAAATTATTAGACTAAATTACAGAAAGGCTAGTTATAACTATTTCTAATGAGTAAGTCGCCTTTCCACTAGGACAATGACAGAGTGAAATGTGACGAGTCCAAACATATTTCATAAATTATTTGTTGGCAGCTATGGTTGTTTTTCTCATCCAATAATATAAAGTCTAGATGTTATTTTTTAATCAATCAAACATAAAACTCTTCCGTTATCGAGTGAGTGACTGAAAGATAATGCACAGCCAAAACTACTGGTCATAGAAAGCTGAAATTTGACATGTAGATTTCTTGGGGAGCTCTAAAAGATGATTTCCCGAAATTTTTACGGAAACGAGAAAAATCGCGATATAGCTAGTAGCTAGGTACCTACCTACTGAATATTATTATATTAGAAGTCTGATCAAATACTCACTGTGTAAAGATTTAGCATTAGTAAATCTGTAGTGTATAATTTTAACCCAGCTTTCGGTCAGTGGGTCGTCTTAGGGGTTTCCTATCAGAGATGCCTTTGCCGCCTTTATTATGTTCATAACGTTATATTACTGTCATGTCATTTTCTTCAAAGCAAAATCAACCTACAACCGTTTTTAAGCAATGCAATAGCGTCGAAAACCGCTTGCAATCAATGCATTTTCGCGGCGATTCTAAACGTCGAGTGAGGTTATGTTCCATGTCAATAATTTACAAACTAAATATATACATGATAGATAAAAACTTGGATTATACATTACTTATCCCGAAACAAATTACTATTAACCATGGGAAATTTTACGTACCTCGATTGTAGTTATTTCATGAAACTTCTTAGTAACATTCTGTTCCGAATCTAGGAGTGACACTTCGCAATTGGCAGACAAACAACAGCGGCAGAGATCGGACCACGTATCCATTTCAATAGACGCGCATTATTATCCAACCAGTAACACCTGGAAAAATTAATATTTTCACTATAAAAATGCATTGTTTTGACAGTTAGTAATCAGAGACCACAATACAATAATAAGGTATCCAAAGAGTAAAAATTATCTACGGACCATGCCCATAAAGACGATCTACTATTCAAAATTATAGACAAGAGACGAGCGCACAAACAAAATGGAGGCAACTGCGCAACGGATATGTCGTCACGAACTCACGACAAAGATAATGATTTTAACAGCTGTCATGGTGGCACCACTGTCTATATTGAACCGTGTTTTCCAGTCAAGTTAAGTTTTATTACATCATCCTTAATAAAAAATTACGTTAATTTTTTTTAATGACAGGTTTTATTTTGTTTTAACAATATTTTCGAATTATTTTATTGTAAAAACGAACTTTATCAAGTAAATTCTTTTGTTTTCTCGGGAGAAATTCCAAAAATTGTCAATGGTTAATTAATGTTCAATTTTGAGTATTTTATGAAAAACATAATTACTTTAGTAATATTGTGTATGTTTACTGAAATTTATAGCTTTTTTACTGATTTTCACTGCTAGTTTTTTTTAATTTAACATGTTAAGATTTTGATAGTGTTGAGCATAGACAATATTAAAAGTAAACAAAACTGTCAGCAGAGCACGGAACTATGGATTTAGTCATTACTAGTCAAAGAGTAAAGTAAGTAATATAGTCTACTTGACGGACAAGCATAGAATTAAATAGTATATATCGACTGTGAACTGACAACCGGTACTATCTCAATTTTGAGAACTTTACACGATGAAGAAAAAACTTGTTAGGGACCTTTTCTATAGCATCTGATTTATTAAATCAAAATACGTTTTTAAATATTTTTATTACACACGTTGTTAAAAACACAAAGCATTATTATGCTTCTTTCTAATATAAAAAACGAGGTAGGAAATATTTTATTTCCACTGCGCGTCAAAGATGTTGAATAAAGTTGATTCTGGTGCCAAATTTAAACTTTTCTAAGTTGGGATTTCTTGCAACGCTGCGGTGTATGAAATAGTATAAAACGGTATTAAAAAGTGAAATCTTCAAAATATTGAGATAGGACCGGTTGCCAGTTCACAGTCGATATTTATGTCACAACAATAACTCCTCGCTGCAGTTATGGAAAGACTCCTTAGGGTCGTATCGATGAACGTTCGAAGATGATTATTTTCCCAACGACTCAGGATTGGTACAACTAACGATCGGGGTTTGTTGAAGTAAACGTCAGCGGTTTGTAGCGAATACGCGATTGATTTTATGTTAGGGTCACACTGTCTATCTGACAGCTAGGTCCACACGCAGTGACACCTTTCATAAGAGTAGGTAAATTCATCATTCCCTGTAGGTTAAATTAAAACTATTGAATTATCCCCGTGCTACGCACGCCACCTGCCGTGTGATATCTGCGCGCTTAAGTACTACTAAGTACAGCACGCAGACCGCCATTTAGCCGTGAAAAATAAAACAAAATACATTATTTACGCATGATACGTTTTTCATCTCTAGACAGTGGCTATGACGATGGTAGCTCATTGATTATAAATTCATATTTGCAGAAATTCAGTCTCCGCACCACCAGCGAATTTAAGTCGTTGGAAGTAGTCGCATCCACATTTTCAAATCACCAACGACTGGCCGGCGACTAAAGTTGCTGTGTGTGTACCAAGTATATTAGCGCTACAGGGATCTTTTAGCCCGTGGCCGAAATTAGAACAATAATCGCCCTCTTGTGTTTGCGTTTTGTATGGGTAAACCCCATAGTAAACCCTTATTCCTTTATGTTCAGGCGAGCCAATTTTCTTTTAGACTGATTTGAAAATTAGACTGATTTAGCTGAAATTTGGTAACTTTTGAGACCCACACTTAAACACCAAAAAAGCAAACGCAAAGCGCAACTATATACATTTTGAGAATGGGGTAATTTTTTGGGGACAAATTGGAAAATTAAAAACGTCTTTCAAACTTGGCCGTACTACGTATCAATGAGGGTATCTAACTAAAATGACGTTCACCAGGTGGCAGCACTGAGGACCCCTGTCAAAACGCTAATATGTTTACCGACATTGGATAAATTGACGTCAACGTCATGTTTACGTCAAAGTTACGTTTCCATCAATGGTTTCCATAGAACGGGAACTCTCGTCTAAGTGGCGCCAACTAGTGGCGTAATTTTTCCTGAAAACCCTCTTTGACAGGACTTCAGGTGGAAGGGAAGCGCAAGGGTAGCCCGCGAAATTAAAATTTTCTTACGTTTTTTGCAATTTTCAGGTCAGTGTCAGGTTGTATCATGGCCAAAATTTGATTCATCGCCGTAGCAAGTATGTCAGTTAGAATTGATGTCAAAAGTAGCATTTCATGAAATCATGACATTTGGCATCAATTATTTATTTATTTAAAACTACAACGCACACAAACGTACAGAGAATGTACCTTTCGGATGATGCAGAGAGAAATAGTGGTAGGTGCAATGTGGAAAAGTAAAAAACAGAAACGCGATTATATTATTCTAACTGAGAGAGACCTACTTGTTACGGCCGCGAATCATATTTTGACCAACATACAACCTGATACTGATGAGCCTGAACCTGCAAATTGCAAAAAAAGTAAGAAAATTTGAATTTCGCGGGCTACTCTGGCGCTTTCACCTGCGAAGTAGTAAAAATATTTGTCTATGACGATGCAAAGATTACGCGCGCCTCTCTAGCGGCGAAAAAGAGTTGCAGAACGATACTTGCAACGCTGCCAACACAAATTTATCAAATTCCCCGAAAATCTAAGTCAAATTCCCCAATTTGGGGACAAAAATCTACTGATTCCCCATAAAATCCCCTCTCTCCCGACGTAGCAAATGACAGAGTTGTGTGGAAAAAGGAGAGGGAGGCCTTTGCCCAGCTGTGGGACAAGACCGGCTAGATTTAGCTAGTTTTCTGCAATTTTCATACTTTTCTGAAAAATGTTTTACCCCAAAATTCTTCAATGAATTTAGTTTTATACATTTGCAAGAAAATATCTTGTTGCAAGACAATTATCTCCATTTGTGATGAAGGCTTTGAAAGACTGAACTAATTTCGTGCTTTTTATGTAAGATTAAGGGGTAAGTAATATATGATATAATTTCTCATGGGTACCTATTTACAAGATATCTTAACAATAATTGAATCTATTTAAGAAAACTTTCCTGGGTACAGACGTAAGTAGGTAACTTCTTTATTCTTCCAGTAATTTTCATTTGGTCGTTCATAGGTTAGGTACAAGTATACAAAATTTTAATGTCTGGCGCGTGTGGGCGCGTGGACTAGTCTCTGAATCGAGCGTCTTGTGCGACGCGTTACAGCAGAATTCCATCGACAAGTGTTGCCAGTCGATGCCGCGGGACTCTGATCCGCGGCGTCGCGGGAAATTTTAAAATCGCGCGTTACATCTATTTTTTGACGACACGGTTGGCGCAGTGGTTGAGCGATCGGCTGCTGCGCTGCGTGTCGCGGGTTCGATTCCCGCACGGAACAAATATTTGTATGGCCTACAGATAGTTGTTCCGGGTCTGGCTGTTTGTGTATGTGACTTTGTATGTTTGTAAACGCACCCACGATACAGGAGAAATTCCTAGTGTGGGGCAACGTTTTTTTAAAAAAAAAAAAAAAAAAAAAAAAAAAAAAAAAAAAAAAAATTATATTTGATACTAGCTGTGCCCGCGACTTCGTTCGCGTGGATGCTCGTGAATTAATCATAACAGCAGCACGGGTCGAAATACTTGCCGAGATCGGTCTGTGAATGGGTGCCTCGGATAACATGTTAAGTCGTTGGTCCGGCTGTCGTTCCTAGGTCTTTGACAATTGTTACTATGGTTGTTACGGATTGCCAGAAAATCTGACACAAGTCTTGCCAAGAAGTAACGTGTTACCCAGTTAATGGGTTGCGGAGGTCTGGTAGGCAGCCGCTCCACGTAAAATACTGGTATTCATCTGAATTCGGTTTGACTGGGTGCCGACCCTAATATAGTTGGGAAAAAGGCTAGGCAGATGATGATGATAATGATCAGTTAGGTAATATAATAAGCAATTGATGTAATGTTGTTTTTTAAACAACTAATTTTATAAGCATAACATAATTACATTGAATTTAAATTTAGAGATAGGTACTACTCAGGTGTGACATACAAAACCCAAGATAGCACCACCAACAGAGGGGATCTGGGTGCTTAGGGTCATAAGTTCAAAGCATAAGCATCGGGTGCACAAGTTCAAAGGGTGCAGTCAAGTCGTTTGTGGTAGATATGTCGCAGCCAACTACCTTAATCAGCCGTTTAGTTGGCTGCCTAGCCGTTTCATTGACGGGCGCCGTTTAACTTGCTGCCTATATGACATCCAGCCCACTTGTCTAATACAACATTTAATGAAAGGGCTTGGCAGATGCAGAATTTCACGAATCTTTCACTGTGGTTTGCTTACCTCAAGTCGAAATATTTTCTAAAAATATTTGTACCTAAATCACTATTAAAACGTGAAACGGAACTATAATTACTCTAAATTCATACGTTTTTGAAGTTCTATCTGTCAAAATGCGTGAAATGTGCTCCATACCGTTATTGTTATCTGCCTCCTGTTTTTGCTACCCCTCTGGCCACCGAATGCTTGCTATTTATGACAAATTCGCTACGCCTTTGGACACCGATTAGATTATAAGTAATTAACATTTTGGTGTTTTATTTGGTGCAAGAGCGAGCGAAGTTTATTTTTTTTTAAACCACTCAGAAATAGGATCCTCGCGCAGCGGGGCTCCGTCAACTAGACTTTAGATTGCCATAGGTACTCAAATCTTAGTGCTGTATTTTTCTTGTTGGTTCTTTTAATTATTATTATACTTACACTAGTTATTTTTATAATTTATACTCTTTTGTGAGCTGTGTTTTCTATTCTTGCATCAAATAAATGTTTTATCTATCATTAAATTTTTTGTGCGTTCAAAATGAATCGCACAAAATTGGTCTCAATCTTTACGCACCCAAAGCGCTCGTTTCAATCAGTACCTACGAAGGTTTTATTTACGGCCTAAAAAGGAAAATCATTAATACATAAAAACGGCTGAATAAACCCTCTACTTCGATACTCCGATGATGGATGGACTCTGAAGGGACTATTCAATCAGGCACTGAGAAAATGCCCTCTCATGCTAAATCTTACCCCTACTATCTGTTTTCCTACTACCCTTAAATCATTTGAAAATTTGTTTTTCGTGCTAAATCGTCAACTACATCATCGCTTACCATCTGTTGAAGTGTCACACGCGAGGTGTCATACGCGAGTCTTTTAACCGAGTTCAAAAAAGGAGGAGGTTTTGAAGTCGGTTGTATTTTTTTTTATGTTTGTTACCTCATATCTCCATCATTTATGAACCGATTTGAAAAAATCTTCATGTGAAAGGATATACTTTCCGATCGGTCCCATAGGAATTTCATTAAATTCGTTTCAGTAGTTTGGTTTTTAAATCAAATAAGCTGAAACAATACGTCATCCATGTACACAAAATTGCGTATTTTTGCTTTTCTGTGACTTTCCAGTTAGGTATGGGGTACTCCTAAAAAGTGAAAAATAAAAAAAAAATACAAAAAAACTGATTTCCAAAAAAAACACTATAAAGTACAAAAAGTCGGTGTTAAATTACGAAGAAACATCCAAAAACACCGACTTCCGAAGTTAAAGTTATTTTGTACTTTGTAGTGTTTTTTTTGGAAGTCGGTTTTTTTTTGTGAAAAAGTTTTTTTTATTTTTCTCAAACATAGGTAGTTTGGCAAGTAAATTATAAAGTGAACAAATAGTGTACTATTTGTTCACTTTATAATTTACTTGCCAAACTTTTTTAATTTGATGGCGAGAAGCGAGAAAATATGCAAGCAAACCGGGCTTGGCAAGTTCAAGGGGCGCCAAATTCAAATGTTTGAAAAAAACTTTTTTGATGCCGGGTGCTAAAATTTGAATTTTTCACTCCTGGATCTCTTGTTTGGAGACTCCAACATGAACGTGTTTTTGTTACGCGTTATTTGTTAAGAAAAATCGAAAAGTTTTAATAATTTTTGTTTGGAATTCAATAATATACCTTCAAGATCTCCAGAACCAATAATTTTCTAGTGAATTACAGATACATTGTAAAATTAGTCACAAACGAGAAAGGGGGCCCCCCCCTACAACATTCAGAGGCACTATCAAGATTCTGCCCCGTGTTACACGTTAAAAAATATGATTCCGAGGTCTTAATTGGTATTAATTTATCACATGTATCTCGTTAAATCAAGTCGGAATAAACTCGATTACATTCATTCGGCACTAGTAGCGGTTTAAGGAAAATATTTCAAAGAAAACGTTTTGCAGCGCTATCATTCCATGTAAAATTTTCTGTTATTTTTATCGACCAGATTTATTAATAGATTTGGCATACAATTCTCTCTTTGCTTTGGAGCACAAGCAAGTGTGAGCTTATTATTTAGAATACTACTGTGAAAAAACACGAAAGAAAGGACAGGAGTTTATTTGCAATACAGTGAGTAGTTTATTACTACCGAAGTCGGTATTATTAATATTATTATACACTTTATAACACACACACACACACACTTTATATTAAACTAGCCTTTCCGATTGGGGTAGGCCGAAACTACACAACGAAAACTGCTACGAAATTTACATAGGTACTCATTTGGCTTCGTTTACGTCATACGATCACATATCGTCATAATTATGTCAATCCATGTACCTAATGAAGATGGAATGACAGCTCACTTCGTGATCACTTCACCCAAGCCTTCACTTCGACGTGTTAACAGAATCGTATTGCTGGTCCTACACGTACCTGGCCTTTCTAAAGAACATCACAAATAACATATTTATGATTAAAATATAGCCCACTCATCATTGCCCCATCATATGATGAATGGGCTATATTTTATCGAGTCCAAATGAATGATTATGTAGTCTCCAAAAAAAAGAATTAAATTTCAAGGATTTCATTGTTTTTCACACCTTTTCCAAAAGTCACAGCACTAATGGGGCAAAATATGCTAAGACTTTATGCTTGTTTATTCTGCCCCACTAAAATCTATTAGTGGCGCAAAATAAACACCTAAGTGCCACTAGTGGGGTTGTTAGTGAATGAAATAACTTTTATTCGTATTTATTCGAAAAATACAGGTGAATCTTTCCGCCCAGCTTTTCCTTTTTCTTGTAAAACAGTAAACAGAATAATTTCAGTTTTTTCTCTACGCAAGGGGAACGGTATTTTTTTGTCAAAAGTCGAAAACCATGCGACCTAAAAAAAAAGAAAAAGTGTTTGAGAATGTGCAAATAGCGCTCTTTCATATGATACCCCACATGCCCTAGTAGCCTCACTTCAAATTTTAAGACCCCCTTTCAGTCCCTGTTGCAAATATAAATACCTTAATATTTTTATTTCTTTCTTATTTGCAAAATAGTTAGGCAAACGTCATCTAAAACTATTTCAAATTTTCCGTCTCTTATTATGCGCACAGCCAAGGAGTGGAACTCTCTGCCTGCGTCTGTGTTTCCAAAAGCTTACAAACCTTATCTCTTCGAAGTTAGAGTGAACAGGCTCCTTCTGGGTAAGCTCGCTCCATCGTAGACTTTGTCTCTGTCATCTCTGACATTGACTAGAGTCAAGAGCAAACCCATAAATAATAATAAAAAAAAATCTAAAACTATTCCAAATTTTAAGTTGATAGCATTGGTAGTTCTTGAGATATCTAGCTGTGACAGACGGACAGACTGAGTCGCACCATAATGGTTGTTTCACACATAACCGTGCCGTGGCCGGGAAGTGTCAGGGCCGTGGCCGTGCAGGGACCGTGCATCCGCACGTGCATCCGCACGTCCATGCGTTCGGCCCGGGCACGGAAGCTCCGGCGCCTGCCCGGGCAGCCTGAAGCCAATATCTGTGTATGAACCAGCGCTCTAGGCGTTGAGTCGCAATATTATGTGTCCCCGTTATTGAGGATATTGTGAATTTTCTACTGGACAAAGCTGTTACGAATTAACTCATGGGTACATCATATATGATATTATTTAAAGAGTTTCAGCGCGTGTTAGTTACATTTCCTTTCTGATATATATTTTAAACAGACACAGAAATAAACTAAAATCATGAATATATTTATTAAAACATACAAAGTACCAAGGAAATAAAGTAGAGCTTTAGTGAGTTCGGGATTTGGGGCACCCCGACATCCCCTTCGTGGTTATTTTTTTTTAAACCACCCAGAAATAGGAGCCCCCCGTAGAAGTGCCGAGGTTAATGTCATAGTTCAACTGACCGAAATAATAACAAACGAATGTAAACTATGATGCAATACACTTGTCTCGCTCTAACTCGCTCCATATTCGGCACAGGTTTATTCCTAGACGCCATACTTTCTTTAAGGGACAATCATGTTGCGGTATCGCGCGTAGCTATAGAAAAGTGTCGAGAGCGAACATGATTGTTCTTTTACCTGTTGCAGACATATGAGGGCCAACTCTGTGAGGTAAAAACCAATCAACTAAGGTGCTGGGTCGAAACAGATTTGTATGGTTGTTTTCAAAATTGTGCAGGACAATGTCTGTGTACTATTCAGCACCATCCAGTGTTGGCTCATATACAGGGATTGGCTTTACGCGCCCGGGCACGGACGTGTGTGAACGAGTTCATACAAAATATATGCAACTATGTTTTTTTGAGCCGTCGCCAGGCGGCGACGGCTGCAGTTTTTAGACTTTTATTTTAGAAGAAGGATTAGAGTTCCGTGCAAAGCTAGTTTCATAATAAAAATGTCACTGTCGACGTAAAAAAATATTATGTATTAGCACTCGAAGTATCTATATATATATAGTCATCACAATCACACAGAAAATCCATCACTATATCTTGAATGGAATTAAAGTTGTAACCTGGATGATAGTCGTGATGGTTCGACCTCCTTGCTTTTATTTTTAACGGCAAAAGGTACGCCATAGACAAGGTCCGGTGACGTAAGACGTGGCGTTTTCTTAAGTTCACATCCCTGCATAGATCAGCGCAATTTTGAGAGTTGAATTGTTTGTCGGTAGCAGCGAGCAAGTTTTCTGCGTAACTTGATGACTGCAAAAGCGCATCGTGATGCAGGATGAGGAGCCAGCTAGTAACTGTAACAAAGATTAATTCGTCATCATCTGCCTAGCCTTTTTCAAACTATATTGGGGTCGGCTTCCAGTCAAACCGGATTCAGCTGAATACCAGTATTTTGCGTGGAGTGACTGCCTACCAGACCTCCACAATCCAGTAACTGGGTAACGTGGTACATCTTGGCAAGAATAAATAAAAAAATAATTTTTAAAATCTTACTGGCGGACTAAATAGATTGGAAAGGAAAATACCCCTTCGGTCCGCCATCATTGAGAGTCCGCCATATTGAATTTAGAATGATAATAAGAGAATACTTACATACAATGTAATTCATGGTTCGCTTTCTTTTCTCCTAGTTATACCGAGAAGTAGCGAACTAGCGAATGACTAGCCCAAGATACCTGCCTACTATTTATTAATTACCTAATTATCAATTGATGTATCTTAATTTACCGTGAATAATTTTATCACAAATTCGTGTGTGTAAATCGGTTTATTTTAATCCCGTGTATTTAAGTACAGCCACGAGTCCACGCTGTTTTAAGGGGCAGATATACAAACAATATATTACATATAACATAATATATTATCATATACAGGTAACCTAAAGTTGCAACTAAATACTAATAAACCACTACAAAAATCACGAAATTTAAAAAAAATTATCACTAGGGAAAAAAAACTTAACACATCGCTCTCAATGGCAAAACTGCCCAGAACCCTGATAGCATTATCGCGTTGAATGGCAATGCTGATTTTTTGGCCGAAGAAGACCAGAGATTTGTTTTTTTATGGATGGGAAATCATCAAATGACCCCTTCCGCTCTGGGTGGAGCGGAAGGGAGTGTCAGACTCTTACTGACTAAAACCTATCCGTGCTCCTCGTAGTGCCCTTTGCGTTCCATGGCCGCGGTAATTCTTTCGAACAAAATCCGCAACCTTGGGTCGACTAGCTACTTGCTGATGACACGAATGACTCGAGCACTCGAGCCCGATGGGCCAAACCTCAAACGCTCAAATATACTGGATAACTTTTTTTCCAGTGCGCAAACTTTGAGAACCACTTCTGCCCATGTAAATGAACAACTTGCCCCAAGAAAGCCATAGTCAATTCCTAAAAAAAAATTTGAACTTCCCATACAAAATTTGTCAACTGACCACAATTTGTATGGGAGACTCAATTTTTTTTTTAGGAATTGACTATGGCTTTCTTGGGGAAAGTTGTTCATTTACATGGGCAGAAGTGGTTCTTAAAGTTTGCGCACTGGAAAAAAAATTACCCAGTATAATTATGTAACTCCCAGTAACGTTGTTTCCGAATTTTATAACATTGACATGTTCAGCCGGTCTATTCTGTCGACATCATGACGTGAACTGTCATTCCATCTTGTTTGTTCAGATTGACAGCTCACTCTACACTTCACTTAAGCCTATACGATGAGATGAACCGCACTGCTGTTCTTTTTATGTCCATGTCCGAACACCGCTATGTGTAACCTTGATCTGTTTACCGACTCTTGGTCGACTCATCGATTTTTGTCACCGATTGCATCTAAATGACCATCCTCAATTCCTCATCATCAAAACTATGTTTTAATTTAAATTAATAATTTCCTATTTTGAAATGCCATAGCCAATCAGCCCGTGACGAATACTTTATCTAAATCGTAGCTTAACGAACAATTAAAAGGACACAGTCATTTAAATTGAATAATTGTTTTGATAAAATCTTTCAGAAGATTTTTCGATTAATGATATCAACGGTGACGTTTTATTTCTGCCACTCGCACTCAGCTGAGCTCGCGTCAAGCCGCCTGTCGCTGTACGATGATCAGGGGCCTAACCACCAACTCTTAAAGCAGTATTACTTCAATATTACTTCCAGTGGGAAGACGGAGGGAGACGGAGCTATACGTCCTGTATAGCTCCATCTCTTTCCCACTGGAAGTAATATTGAAATAATATTGCTTTAAGAGTTGGTGGTTTAGGCCCAGAGTACCAATTCTATTAATTTTCAAGTAACGTTCGCATTCGCATCTCAATCGCAATCTGTCAAAAATGACGCTACGTCCACCGTAAGCGATGTGGAAGCGAACGCGAAGTGGCGCCGAACTGACGCAAACGCGATCAGTTGGCTTGATATTTTCGCGCGTTTTTAAGGTTGATTCACACATAACTGGGCCGTGGCCGGGAAGTCTCAGGGCCGTGGCCGTGCAGGGACCGTGCATCCGTATCTGCACGTCCATGCGTTCGGCCCGGGCACGGAAGCTCCGGCGCCTTTTTTTTTTTTTTTTTTTTTTTACGGGGGGAAATCCTCATGGATGTCCTCCGCCCTGGGGCGGGCGGAGGGGTCTGTCAGACTCTTACTGACTAAAACCACCCCGGTGTTCCATATTCCACCTACGCCGGGGATCGCGGGAACATAGCGACTTCCGTAATCCCCGGCTGGTGCCGGCCCGCCTCTGCGGGCCACATCTCGTATGCGGGGGGAGTGAGGTGTTTAATTCCCCCGCGACGTCAGAGGGGCGCACGGGAACACCACGCGCCGCCACCTCGGGTCCGGATGAATGGGGGGCAACGGACATCCCCAAGTCCGCCGCCCCTGGACCCAATTAGGGGGGCCGAAGGAGGGCAGCGTACGCCCTCCTCCGACGCCCGGTGCGCCTGCTGCGGGCCGGGAGAGTACTCGACATCTCCCTCTCCCTTTCCGCAGCCTCCTTCTGCGCGATGACAGTTTCGCAGAAGGAGACCACCGCGTCCCAGGACACCTCACCGCCGACCATAGAACGGACTACAGCCGGCAGCGAGAGGTCACTGCCTACCACAGAGACGAGGGCACGGCGTGGCTCCTCCCAAGCGGCACACTCTGCCAGCGTATGCCGCGCCGTGTCCTCCCGACAGTCGACGCAGTGGTGACACCGAGCGTCCGGCTCCCTGCCTATGCGACACAGGAACCTCCCAAAGCAGCCAAGCTCCGGCGCCTGCCCGGACACGAACGTGTGTGAACGAGTTCATACAAAATGTATGCAACTATATTTTTTTGAGCTCCGGATGGACCACGGCCCGGCCACGTCCCGGACACGGCCCGGCTATGTGCTACAGCAATAGAAACCTTGTCTAAGCATCATGTTAAAATATTTTACGATTTTCAAAAGTAATCTAAGTTCTTAAGAATAATACAAATATGTGAATATAAATATATTATTACTAGCACTTCGCCCGCGACTTCGTCCGCGTAAGGATAGTAGGTACTCCACAAACTGCGACGCCCCTATACATATCCCCTTATAAAGGTTAGTTTTGGAAAATTAAGCACAA
The DNA here is from genome assembly GCA_947386135.1 of Melanchra persicariae. Taxonomy (NCBI): domain Eukaryota; kingdom Metazoa; phylum Arthropoda; class Insecta; order Lepidoptera; family Noctuidae; genus Melanchra; species Melanchra persicariae. The sequence continues at coordinate 13,272,833 of OX376645.1, read as the reverse complement.
CGATTCTCATTATTGGTTCAGCGCAACTGTTCACCCCCCCGTTCAGCCCGTCAGGGGTTGATTATGCAAAAATTGTTAGGTACATGATCTGTTTCAATTATCCCACTTTTAGTTTGTTCATAGAATTCCGACGTAAATTGAAGCAAGCTATAATTTCCTCCCCTAAAAACTAATTCACCCCTGCTTCACCCCTTATTATGTATGTACCTAGTTGATTTTCGAATAATCCAAACATTTGTTATTCTTATTGTTTTATCAAAAACATTTAAATGCCGTGGTGTTTCAACTTCATCGGACCAAGCATTGATACGATTCTCCACAGTTCGCTCAAGCCGCGACATTTTTCTTACTCCGAGCATGTTTATTACCGTCGTAACTTTTGAACGAAAGGTCCGATTTGAATGATTTAAAGTGTAATTTACACGGACATAATTAACCTTAATTATCAAACCATTTAAATGGATAAGGATTAATATCATGGTACTATAATCACCATTTTTTATTTCACCATGGGATTTGCTTGACTAATATTAACAAAAAGCGGTCATGGTGACTTATCCATAATAGTTAGACATATGGTATCGCGGACTTTTTTGTAGATATTGATGACTTCTATAAAACTGTAGTACATCACTTTGCTCTATTGTCAATAGATTTCGCAGCGTACTCGATATAAGGATTTTTTCTCACACCTTGGGTCACATTATCGAAGTTTTCATACGGATCCCTAACTTTTTTGAAAATATCCTATAGCCTATGTCCATCTCTGATAATGTAGAATTCTACTGGTGAAAGAATTTTTCAAATCGGTCCAGTAGTTTCGGAGCCTATTCATTTCAAACAAACAAACAAACAAACAAACAAACAAACAAACAAACAAACAAACAAACAAATCTTTCCTCTTTATAATATTAGTATAGATTGAAATGAATATGTTTTTGTGAATTTGAATGTTTGTTTATCAAATACGCCTCAATGGCTTACGGATTTGAATGCAATTTTGCACACAGAGATTTTAGACCTGGATTAAAATACTGGTATTCAGCTGAATCCGATTTGACTGAAAGCCGACCCCAATAAAGTTAGGAAAAGGCTAGGCAGATGATGAATATCTATTCGACTTTCGCGAGGGCGAAGGGTTTGGTAAACGCTTGCTCATCATCATGAACAACTTTACTATGTAACCAACCCCGAATTCGCGAAAAAAAATCACCTGTTCACTGCATTTTGTCGAGTTATGGGCTCATAAATGTATGGGGCTGTCGATTTTTTTTCGCGATTTAACAGCTGTTTCCAAAGTAAAAGTGGTTCATTTAATAATGAAGAGTACAAGGACCCCTTTTCAGGTATTGCGTTTATTCAGTTACACGTTGTATAAGTGAATTAGTAAATTATTTATTATTATGACGGCGCCAAATGGCGAACGTCAAATAAACCACGTCAGAGGCTCTTGAGGTGGTTTAGAAATTCTGGTTGTTAGACCTTACCTTAAAAATGGTTGAGCCGAATGGTGCTAGCGTATGCGTCATGTTCGTGAACGGGCGCCGTCAGCTGAGACTGGTCATCTCTCGGCTACTGTGGTTTATTTTAATTTTTTTTTTACTCCGGACTCTTTTATCCTGCACGTCTTTTACATCGTTCTCACATATATGTATAATTTCAATATGAATGATGTAACCATAATTTTGTAACAAAATATTATTTTTAAAAGAGTGTCCGTGGAGTTTCTTGCACGTTCTTCTCCATAGTGATCTACGCTTTGGAACGTGCAAATATGTTCATCTTTTTTTGACCGACCGACCTTGACAATTCAAAAGTGCCTGTAAATGGTCTTATTGAAATAAATGATTTGACTTTGACTTTGACTTTGACTTTGACTTTGACTGCCCACACAATAAGAAAAAGTAAAAAATACTGTACAAAGGCGGATTTAATGCTTTTACTTAATGGTAAGACAATTAGTAAAAGAAATCAATGATATATACAAACGTACAAATAAACAATGTTTTTCATTCATGAGCGTTATAAAAAATACCATTGCAAAATAAATCTTTTTAATGTTAACCCCTCTTATTATACCAAGTACAATTTTCATAAAATATATTACCACTTCACCTTTGTACATTTCGCTAAGTCGGGGCAAGGTGGGTTCATTCTTAACCTTTTTTTATTAGGGCTGGACATCATCAGAGAATCAGTCCAGTGTTTAGCTGTATATCTCCTTACCCCACAGTCACACAGAAGATCCATGACTTCTCGAACTGGGTTGTTACCGGTTTGTACATTGTGAGATCTTCGATACACCTTAAATTTCAATGGCGACATATTCTGTAGAAGCTTTGACAATGTCGGGCTGCGAATCCTTAAATTTAAATTCTCTTGCCTGCACAGGTCTTCGCAATATTTTGGATTATGCTTGTGGAGAGGAGTGAAGGTATCGTCTGCGTAACCAGCTGCCTGCACCGGGGCGGCGTGATGCATTATGAGGACCCAGCAAATGACTGTAATAAAGATAACTTTCAACAGATAAAAAAATACAGTTGTGATTGCAAGAATGTTAACGGAATGTTGAGTGGAAAAAAATAAAAATTGAGTCTCCCATACAAATTGTGGTCAGTTGATGACAATTTTGTACGGGAAGTTCAAATTTTTTTTTAGGAATTGACTATGGCTTTCTTGGGGAAAGTTGTTCATTTACATGGGCAGAAGTGGTTCTCAAAGTTTGCGCACTGGAAAAAAAGTTATCCAGTATTTACCTACTAGTACTACTACTGTCCTAGCCCTGTCTGTTTTCTACTTGATAAGGGGGAAGTGGAAATTATGTTTTTTTGACTTCTCCGCTGTTCTAATAATTGAGCAGTACCTAATAATAATTTCTAGACTATTTATAAATATGTTGTCGTTGGCTTCCTGCTATCCGTATGCAGCTAAAGAACATGGATGAACTGCCTATCTGACCTCTAAAACCCAGTAAATGGGTAACATGATACTCTTTGGCAAAAATTTTGTCAGATTTATTGACTTCTGACTGCCAACATATGCACAACAACTGCCACACAAATGACAGAACCAATACTTTAATGTGCTTTCCGAGGCACGGAGGAATCTCGGTGTGTTAAGATAGTCACTCACGTGGGTGAGTGACTATCTTAACACACCGAGATTCCTCCGTGCCAGAGCGTGAGCGTGCGTTCGTGCGTGTCAGAGGTCGATCCGTGGGGATCAACCTCTGAAAGCGCTTCTTAGCCTAGAAGATCGACCCGTGCGGCTGTGTCTGTTTAGCCACGAGCTCGTCTAAGAAAGCGCTTCTTAACCTAGAAGATGGACCCGTGCGGCTGTGTCTGTTTAGCCACGAGCTCGTCTAAGAAAGCGCTTCTTAACCTAGAAGATGGAGCCGTGCGGCTGTGTCTGTTTAGCCACGAGCTCGTCTAAGAAAGCGCTTCTTAACCTAGAAGATGGATCCGTGCGGCTGTGTCTGTTTAGCCACGAGCTCGTCTAAGAAAGCGCTTCTTAACCTCGAAGATCGTCCCGTGCGGCTGTCTGTTTAGCCACGAGCTCGTCTAAGAAAGCGCTTCTTAACCTCGAAGATCGTCCCGTGCGGCTGTCTGTTTAGCCACGAGCTCGTCTAAGAAAGCGCTTCTTAACCTTGAAGATCGTCCCGTGCGGCTGTCTGTTTAGCCACGAGCTCGTCTAAGAAAGCGCTTCTTAACCTCGAAGATCGTCCCGTGCGGCTGTCTGTTTAGCCACGAGCTCGTCTAAGAAAGAATAATACTCCTACATAAGATTGTAATAAACTTACGGGACAAAGAATCCGTCCACATCATATCGAGTCGGTAAGTGGTCGCGGCGCAGTTTGATAACCGTTACTTCTGCGTATTAGTCGCTAATCACTTAAATTGTTACAAGTTTAACATTAATTAATTATTCATAATTCCGTGTCTGTCTTTTGATAAGCATGTGCAATTAAGGTTGCGCAACTCTAGGCAAAAAGTGTGCAATACCATAGGATTTCTTTTTTTTATGGGACAAGCCCGAAACACATTCCCAAACAACTGCATTTCCTGAAAGCCGCCGAGTTAATGAAGGTCGACGAGTCCCGGAGAAACGATTCAACTGCCTTGGATCCCACAACAAAATTAATCAGAACATAACAGCAGTGACAGTAACTATAAAAAATTGGTTTCACGTTGATAGAGTAAAATATGGCTGTCAGCAGACCATTTTTAAGACCATTTATGGTCTACTTTATCTGCAAAATCCTTCTAGCTTATAATAATCTGAGGTAGGCCACCGACGCGGCGACGCTGCACTTGCCGTGACCACGTACTGAGACCAAACAATCTCAGTTAACCATCGATTCGAAAAGAAGAAGTTCCCGAAGTGCACTCTCAAAGTGCAAGAGAGATGTTCGAGCCAACGCCTGCTCGTTCGGACCGGGCAAATCAGCGTTGCGTCCTAAATTAGGATTCATCAGATGTAAGGTTATTGAAAATGTCTTGTCATTTCTTCTTCCATTTTTGCACGTCATTGAGGCAATACAAGTTTTTGACTAAATCAGCATTTTTGGAGTCACCTAAAATTCCCCAACATTTTGGTCCATTACCGAGCCGGATTGGTATACACATGAAGATTTGATATTTGCAGTGGATTTGGATATAATACGGTGGAGTTTTGCCGAGGAGGTTATAAGCCGGCAACGTGACTGTGAACAAAGGACGTCAAGCTAATTTACGGTGTTAAGCATATTAGAGTTAACGTCAGCCACTGCGCCGCCCAGGAACTGATGCTCCTGAGCATGGCGCAGTGACTGATGCCTGTGGACGGCGAGCAATGGGTAGCTCGCCGCCCGATCAGAACAGGCCCGGGTTGACGGCGCGCTGTGTTCTACGCGCGCCAAACCAGCAGTCGTCAGCATGGGTCGGGGCCCGTTAGGGCCAGAGCTTACTAGGGTTGCGGATTTGTTCGAAAGAGTTACCGCGGCCCTGGAACGTAAAAGGCACTAAGAGGAGCATGGGTGGGTTTTAGTCAGTAGAAGTCTGACACTCCCTGCCGCTCCACCCAGAGCGGGAGGGGTCATTTGATGATTTCCCATCCAAAAAAAAAAAAGCGTATTAGAGTTAATATATCATCACCCAACACTCGTTCAGGTAGTATTACATTTAACCATAATTAAGGATTTTTAAAGGTTAGTATATCATCCTGAATATTGTTCAAATAAACATAATTATTCCTAGTTGCATTGTGAATAGGTTCTTTTGATAAAAAACACCCTATTCTTTTACAGTCCACTCACAAATATACAAAGTTATTATTTGAATTTGAACATGTAAAGCTGATGCATGCAGGCCCTCAATTACTGCTGGCTTCGATTAGGGATTCATATTGGCCCATAGGCGGACGAAGCTTGGCAAAGAGTTGTTATCGTAATTGCGTGCGTTGTTGTCGCATGTCGGGTAGAACAGTTACTCCTGTGATGGGTAATTTGCCACAGCAGCGTCTTCTTGCAGGCGGTTATCCTTTTGAAAGCACTGGTGTGGATTATGCTGGTCCCATCATGGCTGCTAGTAGGCAAGGTCGGGGATGTAGGCTGGCAAAAGTGTACATAGCTATCTTTGTGTGCTTCACCACCAAGGCTATTCACTTAGAGCTGGTGAGTGACTTAACCAGCAATAAGTATTTACTTGCTTTATCTAGATTCATCTCGCGACGGGGAAAACCCAGTGACATCTACTCTGACAACGGCACCTCTTTTGTCGGTGCCTGTAACGAACTTTCAAAATTCCTTAAATCTAATTGCAATTCCTTGGGCGAGCAACTGGCTAATGATGGAATTAAATTTCATTTTATACCTGCGTATACTCCTCACTTTGGCGGACTCTGGGAAGCGGGTGTTAAGTCAACTAAATTTCATCTCAGGCGAGTGTTGGGAAATTGTAACTTAACATTCGAAGAGATTAACACCACGTTGGTCCATATTGAGGCGATATTGAATTCACGTCCACTGACGCTGCTGTCATCCGATCCAGCAGACTGCACCCCACTGACTCCGGGTCATTTTCTTGTTGGCCGGCCGTTGACGTCTCGTTTCCAACGGATCGAGCAGATACGCCAGCATTTTTGGGCTCGTTGGAGTAAGGAATTTGTGTCCGAGCTGCAGCAAAGGACAAAGTGGCACACCTGTAAGGACACGCTTAAGTTGGGATCTTTGGTCATCATACAGGAGGACCACCTTCCTCCACTTAAATGGAGATTGGGAAGAGTCGTCGCCGTCCATCCAGGATCGGATGGAATTGTTCGTGTGGCAGACGTCAAAACATCCGTTGGAGTCGTCAGAAGAGCCTTTAACAGGATTTGCCCACTGCCCGTTGATTCTACATTTGGTTGAAAGCGTCTCTGCTGCTTCCAACGTCCGGGGGCATGTTCGAGCCAACGCCTGCTCGTTCGGACCGGGCAAATCAGCGTTGCGTCCTAAATTAGGATTCATTAGATGTAAGGTTATGGATATTGTGTGTTGTCATTTCTTCTTCCATTTTTGCACGTCATTGAGGCAATACAAGTTTTTGACTAAATCAGCATTTTTGGAGCTTCTTTGAAGAGTCACCTAAAATTCCCCAACAGTGATGGCGCATAAAACTAGTCACAGATAAGTAATAAAAACTCGCACAACTGAAATCGGATCTTCAGGACTACCTATTTACAGCTCCACATCTACCATCTATGTGGGTAGTTTTAATTCCCCATCAACTATATTTTGTTCTTTTTCGCTGGCTTAGTTTGGGTCCCACTGTTGGGCAAAGGCCTCCTCCCCTTTCTTTTTCCATACTTCTCTATCATGAGCAATCTCTGGCCATGTTTGACCTGCTAACGTTATCAGATCGTCACACCAACTTCACCACATCTCTCTCTGGAAAAAACCCATATTGCCAATTCTACAAAATTTTAAGCAACGTATTGATTAGTTGAGGGTTTTTTGACAGATAGCGACTTACATGTCAATAAGAACCATGTTTAAAAAAACAACGGGTTGCACTCCGGGAGTGCCGGCAGAAGTGAAAACTTGAACATTAACGTTACTTTTGAATATTTTGGAATGGTTAGGGAGTAATTTAGATAGATAGATAGATAAAACATTTATTTGATGCAAGTAAAGAAACACGGCACACAAAAGAGTTACACAGATTATGAAAAATACGAGTAATACAAAGTTAGTCTAAGCAAATATTTGAAATAACGAATTTCGCACGAAGTGCTTCATTGTGGTTAAATAGAATATTGATTTATTGCGCAAGCGTACTCAAACATGACAATTTATATTACATTATACGTCTTACGAATTTTCGATCATGCCTTAGTGTGAGTTTTTCAACGTTTACGATCGCGTTAGTGTGAACGTCAATTTGTATTGAAACTGATTAAGCGCCATCTGGTGACACTCAGAGACAACCTGTTTTTTTTCTATACAATTTGACATAAGCGAACGTTTACGTTAACGCGATCGAGTACGTTAAAAAACTCACACTTTAGCCCTCTGGTCACTCGTCCTGACGCGTGACGGTCACTTGTCCTGACGCGAGTTTAACATTTTTTACCCATCCCAAAAAGTGCACAACGCTGCTAAAGAAGTTTTCATTTAAAAAAATAGTAGAATTGACCCTCTGGTTAAGACCGATAGCACGAAACGTAGGATCTAGAGGCCGTAAACGTCATATTTAAGGTTGATGTTGGGTAGCTGATATACAATAAGGAAAAAATATCGCGCACTTCTGGAACACCAAGTCAAGACACATTGTAGACAAGACACATTCTGCGGTAACGTGGCGCAGGTGATTGTCAAAACATCTTAAATGAATGGGATTGACAAACGCTGCCGGAATGTCACCTTACTCATATTTTGCATGGCGCCAGTCATATTTACCCACATAGCACGGTCAATCAAAGAATTGAATGTGAGCTTATTGTTACGCGCCAGAATTATTGTCGGGTACATAACGATATTAGTTACTATCATTATGATGAATCCTAGTGCAAGGGTATAAGTAAGTAATCGTTATCGTTATTTATGTACCATGTGTTTTTCTACTGAAGCTAAACTGACGTCACTGACTGACATTGATGGCATAACGTAGTTGTGTGCGTGTGCATTAGGAGGCCCTAAGATACTCGATACTTTGAAGTATCGATACTTTTGTTTCGATACTTTTACGAGTACCTACGATACTTTTATTTCGATACTACTCATGAGTACGGTACTTTCTATTCGATATCGTGTCTCTAGGACAAAAAAAAAAAAAAAAAAATTAGGGGAATTATTGATTTTAATTTAATGATATTCATTTAATAAAAAAGTAATCATCGTGCACTTTCCGAACGCAACTTATACATTCCTATCTACACTAATGATTAGATAAAAGACAGAAGTTCGTTTTCGCTTATTTTCCTTCTTATAATTTTACTCATAAATCTTGTCAAAAAGTTATTAAATATTCTGAAAACATTATAATAAATGACGAAAGGTACCAATCATGCAACCACACCGTAAAAAATATGACTAAGATTATTTTGTCATGAACGTCAATCATTTCTTATTGTTATCTGCCATAGCGAATCGGCCCGTGATGTTAATTAAAAAAATGCTTAATCCTAATTGTATCTTTAAAGAGTCGAACTCGCGTGCAAAGGGTTCCGAATGAAACATATTTTTTTAAATGTTGCTTTTAAAACCCTATGGTTTTAAAGCAACATGTACATCACTACAGATACGTCATTAGCATTACACTACAAAATTTTAGGAAACAAAGTCTATGTCTTTTTCTAAAATTTTGTAGTGTAATGCTTATGACGTTTCTGTATTATTTTTTAAATTTCAGCTCGGTTGTTTCGGAAATAGGGTCGGAAGAATGGTCGATTTATTTTAAAATTAAGCAAAAAATATTTTTGAGAATCCCTCAAGAAACCCTTCTATTTAATAATGTTACACGGCACTGATTGAAAACATTTTGTTTTCCTTTTACTTGATTCTACAAAAGTGACCATTCAAAATTTATTTGTCTAGTAAAATTTATTACGTGTCCGTGTTAGCGTCACAGAAGTTCTTATGACCACCTTTCAACTGAATCAGTCCAGTAGATTCGGGGCAAATTAGCTGTGACAAACGGACATACAGACACACAAGTGGTCTCAGAGTTAATCGCAAACCTTGGTTTCCCGGCGCTGCGCGCGAACTGAAACCCTTCCAGGTTGCTGAAAACACGTTTTTTGCCTGAAAAAAGTGGTTTTTTGACCACCCTCAAAAATTTTGTTCATCCCCCGTTCCCGAAAACGTCCCAGTTAGCTGGCCCGCGCCGAGACGCTTCTCCTGACACCTCGCACGCGCGTCTAGCTCCAGGGAATCCGTAAAAAAATTAAAAAAAATTATATTTCATACCTAAAGGCCGGGGGTTAGCAACCTTACTCGAAGTTAAAAGATGATTAATACAAGCGGGCTTAAGGCAGCCTAAGGGTTCCGTCTTATTGTGTTCGCCCGGAGGACACGGTGGAGCATACGGTGGAGGTCTGCCCTGCTTGGGCAGAGCACCGCCGTGTCCTCGTCGAGGCGATCGGCGGCGGCGACCTCTCGTGTCCGACCCTGGTCAATTCCATGGTCCGGAGCGGGAAGGCATGGGAGGCGTTACCTCCTTCTGCGAAGCAGTAATGCTAGTAGACCACCCTCACGCCCCGGCCGCCGCAACATAGGGAGATGCCCCGGGCGTCGGGAGTCGTAGGGCGATTCCCGGCCACAGTAGGCGTGGGTCTGCGGACGGCGAGCGTTGGGTGGCTCGCCGCTCGATCAAAGCCAGGCCCGGGTCGATGGCGCGTTGTGTTCCACGCGCACAGCAAAGATATGTCAGCATAGGGGAAGGAGCTCGTTAGAGCCAGAGCCTGCCAGGGTTGCGTTTTTTTCGAAAGAGTTACTGCGGCCCTGGAAAGCAAGGGCACTACGAGGAGCACGGATGGTTTTTAGTCAGTAAGAGTCTGACACTCCCTCCCGCTCCACCCAGAGCGGCAGGAGACATTTGATGATTTCCCATCTATAAAAAAGGGTTCCGTCTTTGCATTTAGACGTTCGGAACCCTATCACCAATTAAAAGTGACATAAATATCAATTTTATGAAATTTGTAACTGTCGATTTTCCGATGAATTATTATTGATATCTACGGATCGATATTGCAGCTGCTCACATTCAGTTGATGTATTGGGATGATGTGAAATCAAAAGACCTGAGCAACCATGAACTTCATGGCACGTAAGATTTTTCTTTTTAAATACTTAATTTTGTATTTGTATTGAGCTGCATCCAGTATGACAGGAGGACGTCCCAGGAGCGTATTTATCCATAAGCCAAGATGACATACCTACAAACAAACACTACATCGTGTTTAGTCAGAAAGAGTCTGACACTCCATCCCGCTCCGCCCAAGGTGGGAGGAGTAATTTGATGATTTCCCATCCAAAAAAATTGACATCAAGACAAGAGGACCGGCCCGGGGTGGCAGGTTGTGAAGGGCGTCGCTTGCTGAGCATTTTTCTTGAAACGAACCCTTTTTAACCGACTTCAAAAGGAGGAGTTTCTGAATTCGTCGGAACCTTTTTTTATTTTTTTTATGTATGTTCCCCGATTACTCGAAGATAGCTAGACCAATTTGGATTTTTTTTTTGTTTGAAAGAGAAGCTTCCCAGGTGGTCCCATGATCATCAAGTCAGGATCTGATGATGGGATCCTGGAGAAATAGAGAGAACTCTTCAAATTTTATAGGCACACTTGAAGCGATTTGGGTAGTTTTGGAAGAGTACCTACTTTCTCGGAGTGGTCCCATTTGAATTTGGTGAAGATCTGATGAAGAACTTCGGAGATAGGCAACGGAACTCCTCAATAAATGATAGCAAATGGACTGGGATTGCTGAAATATCATGTCTGCTTATTGTTTACACCAGTTCATAACAAAATATCAAGCCGGTACGCTGTGAAGGGGTAAGCACATGTGAACCACTAAAAAGTGAAAAAATACCAAAAGTTTTTTTACAAAAAATCAACCGACTTCGAAACAAAAAAACACAACAAATTATAAAATAATTAAAATTTCGGAAGTCGGTGTCAAAAATCGATGACACAACTAAAAACACCGACTTTCGAAATTATTGGGTGACTTTGATGGGGGCTCCGAGCAGACAATTCCTGCTTTCCGGCAGCCGCATCACACGGTAAAATCTGGTGTTGATAATGAAGTCTGGTACCACTGAATGTGGCTGTTTGATGAATTCTTTGCTTTTCGATCCCATTTCAAAAAAACAAAGAAGCTGATAATGTTTAGTACAGCATTATAACACTCGTTTGGATGATAATAATATTATGGTTACTATGACACTGGTTGTTTTAATGTTGGCAATAAGCTAACTGTTTCAGAAACTTTTATAGAGGATTAAAGTAGAATAGCATGGTAGAATAGTAGATAAATAGCCTTATTGTGCTCTTGAGTGCCATGTCCTCCTGGTACAGGTATGTCCTCTGTTACAGATATTTGCTGGCTACTGATGCTGCATCCTCTTGTACATTTGCAAGCAGCGGTCTACAGGCCCACTGATAAAACCAACAAACCAGGCTCATTGTTATGTAAACTAGAAAAACCTTGTCTCAAAACTTGCTTTTGTGGAGGACAACCAGATCAAGAAAAAGGAGAACCTGTTAACTACGACGGGCATGCGACAGAACCTGGTCTCTACGACGGACATGAGAAAGAACCTGATAACTACAGTGGACATGAGAAAGAACTTAGCTCAGAATTATACGTTTATGACTTCGGTGGATATGAGAAAGAACCTCATGACATCGTTGGATATACGACAGAACCTGGTGACTACGGTGGATATGAAAAAAAACCTGGCAAAAAACCTATTAACTACGGTGGACATGAGAAAAAACCTGGCAAAAAACCTATTAACTACGGTGGACATGAGAAAAAACCTGGCAAAAAACCTATTAACTACGGTGGACATGAGAAAAAACCTGGCAAAAAACCTAATAACTACGGTGGACATGAGAAAAAACCTGGCAAAAAACCTAATAACTACGGTGGACATGAGAAAAAACCTGGCAAAAAACCTAATAACTACGGTGGACATGAGAAAAAACCTGGCAAAAAACCTAATAACTACGGTGGACATGAGAAAAAACCTGGCAAAAAACCTAATAACTACGGTGGACATGAGAAAAAACCTGGCAAAAAACCTGATAACTACGGTGGTCATGAGAAAAAACCTGGCAAAAAACCTGATAACTACGGTGGACAGGAGAAAAAACCTGGCAAAAAACCTGATAACTACGGTGGACATGAGAAAAAACCTGGAAAAAAACCTGATAACTTCGGTGGAGATGAGAAAGAACTTGGCTCAGAAATGTATGTTTATGGCTTCGGTGGATATGAGATAGAACCTTATGACATCGGTGGAAATGCGACAAAACCTGGTGACTACGGTGGACATGACAAAGAACCTGAAGAATACGGTGTGCAACCCGAACATGGGACTACAGAAAGAAGAAGAAAAAAGAAAAAAAGGAAACATGATCATACACATCAACACCACCATCATCACCACCACCATCATACCCATCCTCCCAAGAAAAATTGGTGGGAAAAAATCACCTCGTATTTTTCGGATTTTCACGGTAAAAAATAATTTCTGTAAATTCTGTATTTTGTTTTAAAACAATTAAATAACTCCGAGTTTTTATCTTTCAATCCTATCCTTACCTGCTGCAATCAATTACACCTCAATGCCTGAACGAATTTGGATGAAATTTCGAACTTGGGTCTAACTTGGAATGGAGCATTGCATGTATACGTTCTCATGGGATATTTTGAAGTAAAATGTCACTCATCGTCACCTACCGTCTTTTTTGTTTTTATGCATGGGAAATCATCAAATGATTTCTTCCATTGTGGGTGGAGCGGGAGGGGTGTCAGACTCTTACTGACTAAAACCATGCGCCTCCTAGTGCCCTTTGTGTTCCAGGGTCGCGGTGAATCTTTCGAACATAGTCCGCAACCAGGTACTTAAGAACTAAACTACCTGACAATTATATCAGCCCAGAAAAATGAAAACCCACCTAGTGGAAATAATAATTATATATTCAACATGAAATACAACTGTAGCAAAAATATTCTTCATGTAAGATTTTAACGAGAAAACAACGAAGACAGGTAACCCGTTTTGTATTCACAACTGGATTTCTAACAAAATCCGTAACCCTGGCAGGGTCACCTACCGTCTACCACCCTTATTCTCTACAATTAGCTTGGTATCGCTTATCATACATAAGTGGTAAAAAACCAATGATATTATAAGTAAAAAGGAGTAGATAGGTAACTAAAACAAAATTCGATCTTTAAAAACGGCACAATGTCACAATGTTTGATGACACGTAGAAGTAGGACGGCAAGTCGTATTATCGGGAGCGGAAAAGAGACAAGCCAAGGAAAATGTGACTCATTAGAAAAGGACGGGTCGCTTGCTGAGCGCTTATAACCTATCTACACTTTTTTACTTATAATATCATTGTAAAAATCACTGTCTAAAGTTATGACTTTGCTTGATGATGATGTCGATTGTACATCTATTGTGCGAAAGGAATGAAGGCTAATTCTACTATTTTATAGCAACGATCGCAATCACATCTCAATCGCAATTTATCAAAAACATTTTTTTTTTTTTTTTCGGTATGACCTCTAGCAAGTTAACACGCAAGGTGTGGTGGCCTCAATGAATTTAAGGCCCCCAGCCAAGGCGACAAAGCTAGCTACTAGCTAAAAACTACTGACCACTCGCTAAGGGCATTCCCTGTGGAATACGACCTCGGCTTAGCGGCGTCAGTTTGGGTTATTAAAGCTAAAGGCTCAGCGGCGCGGGCTGGCTCGTTAGGCAAAAGTCGGGGAGGGTTTTGAATGGGGTCAAAAACACCTCTTATTTTTCTAAATTTTGACAGATTGCGACTGAGATGCGGCAAACGCAAACGTTGCTTAAAAATTAATTAAAATTGGTTCTTTTATGAGGCTCTACACAAAGTGACATTTTATTAGCGAATGCGATAAATTATGACAGCCGCACGGACCGATCTTCAAGGTTAAGTAACGCTTGCCGAGGTTGGCCTGTGGATGGGTGACCTCTTAACATAACGAGATTCCTCTGTGCTTCGGAATGTACGTTATGCCGTTGGACCCGGCTATCATGTGGAGATCTTTGGCAATCGTTACGGATTGTCAGAAGCCAGAAAATCTGACAACAGTTTTGCCTAGAAGTACCGTGTTACCCAGTGGCTTGTGGAGGTCTGGTAGGCAGCCGCGTCACTTAAAATACTGGTATTCAGCTGAATCCGGTTTAACTTGGAGCCGACCTTAATATATGTAGTGGAAAAAGGCTAGGCCGATGATGATGATTGTCGAAATGCCAAAATGTAAGGAATTGATCACGTGACATTTCGACAGCGTTTGTCAACCCCTTACAGTTTTCACGTTTTGACAATCGCCGTCGCCACGCTATCGCTAGCAGTATGTCACTTATCTAGTGCCTTCAGATTGCAGATCTCCTCAATAAACTTGACTGCATTTTAAATAACTGCATTCGATTTGTTACCTCCGTAAGTATGATCATGTACTTATACGCGCACCGATCTGTTTTGATATGGCTACTCATTCGTTAGTTTTTTTTACGATAAACCTTCTTCTCCTTCTTATCTGACTTCACAAATTCAATTCCTTTTCTCAGCCACAGTAATGTTCTTCGTTTCACCAATAATCGCCTTCGTCCCTTGCTCTGGGTGATTCATTCCTCGTTCTTTCATCTGTCTCAGCTCTAGTATAACCTATTTAAAGCACTAAAATACCAGTTACCCTGTACATTATAACGGCATTATAAAGGATAGATGTAGAGATGGGTGTAGAAATAAACTTAAGATTAGCCGGCATAACAACAACTACACTCGCGAGCTTTAAACCGTCCGTTGCTCAAACCTTTGTTTTACAGTTACAATATTAGGATTATTATTAGGAGCTCGTGGCAAAATTATAACAGCCGCACGGACCGATCTTCAAGGTTAAGTAACGCTTGCCGAGGTCGGTCTGTGGATGGGTGACCATCTTAATATACCGAGACTCCTCCGTGCCTCGGAAAGCACGTTAAGCCGTTGGTCTCGGCTGTCATTTTGGGATCTTTGGCAGTCGTTACGGATTGTCAGAAGCCAGAAAATCTGACACCAGTCTTGCTAAGAAATACCGTGTTACCCAGTTATTGGGTGGGTTGTGGAGGTCTGGTAGGCAGCCGCTCCACGTAAAATACTGATATTAAGCTGAATCCGGTTTGACTGGGAGTCGACCCCAATATAGTTGGGAAAAGGCTAGGCAGATGATGACAATACGCTATGGATTGTGGTGTATCATTTAAAAGGTAATTTGATCAGCTTTCAAATGATATCAAAAAGATTTTCTACCTAAATTTTGTCAATTATTACAATAGGCCGAAATTGTGGACGTCTTAATTGTCGGCACGGTTGTAGCAGAGGTTGCCAAACAGGGAATATGGATGCAATTTTTTATTTCCAAAATTAATTACTTATTAGCTCTAGAAAGCACTTATGAAATAATTTTTAAAATACCTTCATCGGTGTTATAAAGCTTCAAAATTAACAATATTAGAAAGAGAAGTCCGATACGAACTCTGACGTCAAATAGGTACATGACACTCATACAGCTATTAGAAAGGCATTTTCAGATATTTTTGTCTAGTTATATCTCGTTTGTTTTACGATCAATTTTGGTTCTATTTTCTCTTTCAGTAATATATTTTTAACCGACTTCCGACTTCAAAAAGGAGGAGGTTATATGTTCGACTGTGTATTTATTTTATGTATGTTCACCGATTTCTCCGACAATTGTGTACCGATTTTCAAAATTCTTTTTTTATTCGAATATTTGTGCTTGGTAATCATAATCTCATGTTGCTGAGCTGATGATGGTACGTAAGAAGTAAGCATCTGATGGGATCCCAGGAAAAATGTTTCATCATCATCATCATCATATCAGCCGAAAGACGTCCACTGCTGGACATAGGCCTCCCCCAAGTGTCGCTACAACAACCGGTCCTGTGCGTCTCGCATCCACCGGCAGTGGGCAGGGCACGTTGCTCGCAGAACAGATGGTCGATGGGGCCGAAAAGTTTTGGAGTGGCGACCGCGTACCGAAAGACGCAGCGTTGGAAGGCCTCCCACAAGGTGGAAAAGTGTTTGTTCAGCGATATTTTCGCCAATTGTCAACGAATTTTGATGTTTTTTTTTGTTCGGAAGAGTATTTTCGCGGACTGGTCCCATTTCAGTTTGGTGAAGATCTGACGAAGAACTTCGGAGGTAGGCAACGGAACTCTTCAATAAATGATAGCAAATCTCCCGAGATTTCTGAAATCGCATGTCTGTTTTTTGTTTACACCAGTTCATAACTTAGTATCACGCCGGTACGCTGTACGCAGATGCATACAAGTCAACCTGAGT
This sequence comes from Melanchra persicariae, assembly GCA_947386135.1. Lineage (NCBI taxonomy): Eukaryota > Metazoa > Arthropoda > Insecta > Lepidoptera > Noctuidae > Melanchra > Melanchra persicariae. The sequence goes on along the minus strand of OX376645.1, from coordinate 13,256,262 downwards.
TTTCATGTTTTTGGTGTTATCTATTGGGCATAACTAATTGTTTATTAACTGATCTTGATGATTATTTTTGCGTTGGGTGTTGTGTTTATTTATAGCTATACTAGCTTCTACCAGCTGCGGCTTCGCCCGCGTGAATATCGGAAATAGCAAGGTTTCCTGATTTGTATTGTAAATTTTTTACTCAGGAAACACCCACCCTACACCTACCCTACACCTACCTTACACCTACCCTACACTTACCTTACACCTACCCTACCCTACACCTACCCTACACCTACTTTACAGCTACCCTACACCTACCCTACACCTACCTTACACCTACCTTACACCTACCCTACACCTACCCTACACCTACCCTACACCTACCTTACACCTTCCCTACACCTACCCTACCTACATAATTATACCAGCCCAAAAATACTATGACATGTTTCTGGTCTCCTGGTACTTGATGTTTCTGGTCTCCTGGTACTTGAAAATCTGAAGTACCAAGGCAGCAGCGGCTCTGAGTTTCCACTTCCTCCTCAGTCTCCATTAATCCAGGCCACTTACCGGGATAAAAAGTAGCCTATTTTTTATTCCGGAATATGAACTACATGTGTGCCAAATTTCATCCAAATCCCTTCAGCCGTTTTTGCCTGATTGTTACACAAACATACAAACATACAAACATACAAACATACAAACATACAAACATACAAACATACAAACATACAAACATACAAACATACAAACATACAAACTTTCACCTTTATAATATTAGTAGGATTGTACACCTCATTACAAGAACAGGACAAACATTTATAAAAATAAGTGTACAATGGGCGGTCTATTAATTTTCTATCGGTTTTCTCGGCCGTCTTTTCTTTAGTTTACGTCGTTTAGGGAAAGGTCAAAAATTTTTATCCCGATAAGTGGCATGGATTAATGGAGACTGAGGAGGAAGTGGAAACTCAGAGCCGCTGCTGCCTTAGTACTTCAGATTCACAAGTACCAGGAGACCAAAAACATCAAGTACCAGGAGACCAGAAACATGTCATAGTATTTTTGGGCTGGTATAATTATGTACGTAGGGTAGGTGTAAGGTAGGTGTAGGGTAGGTGTAAGGTAGGTGTAGGGTAGGTGTAAGGTAGGTGTAGCGTAGGTGTAGGGTAGGTGTAGGGTAGGTGTAGTGTAGGTGTAGGGTGGGTGTTTCCTGAGTAAAAATTTACAATACAAATCAGGTAACCTTGCTATTTCCGATATGCACGCGGGCGAAGCCGCAGCTGGTAGAAGCTAGTAAAGTATAAAATAAATAATAATCCTACTAATATCCTACTAATATTATAAAGGTGAAAGTTTGTATGTTTGTATGTTTGTGTAACAATCAGGCAAAAACGGCTGAAGGGATTTGGATGAAATTTGGCACACATGTAATTCATATCCTGGAATAAAAAATAGGCTACTTTTTATCCCGGTAAGTGGCATGGATTAATGGGGACTGAGGAGGAAGTGGAAACTCAGAGCCGCTGCTGCCTTAGTACTTCAGATTCACAAGTACCAGGAGACCAGAAACATCAAGTACCAGGAGACCAGAAACATGTCATAGTATTTTTGGGCTGGTATAATTATGTAGGTAGGGTGGGTGTAGGGTAGGTGTAAGGTAGGTGTAAGGTAGGTGTGGGGTTGGTGTAAGGTAGGTGTAGGGTAGGTGTAGGGTAGGTGTAGGGTAGGTGTAGGGTAGGTGTAGGGTAGGTGTGTGTAGGGTAGGTGTAGGATAGGTGTAAGGTAGGTGTAGGGTAGGTGTAGGGTATGTATTGGGTAGGTGTAGGGTAGGTGTTTCCTGGGTTAAAAATGTAGAATACAAATCAGGAAACCTTGCTGTTTCCGATATTCGAGCGGGCGAAGCCGCAGCTGGTAGAAGCTAGTAATAAATAATAATAATAGACAAAGGTCCAAAGACATGGCGATGACTGATGTATGTGGAATAGAGGAGCTTGGCCACATGACCTAAAATACTGATAAAAAATAAGAAAAAAAAACAACCATTCCACTACATTCAGTCGAGTTACGTTAAATAAAAATGTGAATAGCAGATATTTTTCTTTTGAGAGTTTTTTACTTTATATTGCTACTAGGTTTCCATGAAATAGCTGCACATTTAAATGTTTCATGCGTCATTATCTTTGTTTACTTTTCGCTAACATGTCTGACAAAGAAAAAAATGTATGTATATGGCTTTTTTTTCAACAATCAATAACCAAAATTATACTTTCCATATTAAAATGCTTTCCATTTCAAACATAATGAGCAACGGGGCACAGAAGAATGAAACTGTCATGCGTACAAAATTATAAACCTAAACGAACATTTATTTAAGTAACGTATTAGGAATAATTAATGTTATGTAAAAACAAACAAACATTACATTTAAAATGTGACTGGTAACAAAAGAAAGGAGAAAACAAGGAAATTATACCAGAAACTAGGCAGATGCACGTCGTGCCAGTGACAATATGGCTTCCACTCAACATAATGTTGTGCAATGGGCGGATCACTGATTTTCAGTGGTCGCCTATGATATGACGTAAGAAAACCAAATCTGCTGAGTGCTTGTGAAAAATATGAAGTTGGTTAGAAATAAATAGATAAAAACTAAACTTAACAGGATACTACACAAACATAAACAGCATTCACGATGATTTTCACGCTTCCACCCACGCATTCACCTTCATAGGTACATACTATTTATTGAGACTGAGTAGTTTTAGGATTTAACGTTTGAACTGCAATCTGGTCACTTTTAACGCCACCAAAACACAGGCGTGTCTTTTTACCGCAAAAAGGAGTCGCTTTGACCAAACTCCTACTTTTCGGGGTGCATCTGTTCCCGTTACTGATCGGCTCGAGCTCCTAGGCATGGAGTTGACATCCAGTCTCAACTTCGGCGCCACCATCGAGTACAAAGCCCAAATTGCGGCCAAAAAGCTGGGCATCCTAAATAAGGTGAAGCGATACTTCAGGCCTGGACAGCTTTTAACCCTTTACAAAGCACAAGTCCGATCCTGCATGGAGTATTGTAGCCACCTATGAGATGGCTCAGCTAAGTATCAGCTTGCCGCGCTTGACTCGGTGGAACGCAGAGCTAAGAGGCTCATCGGTGACGCAAAACTGATGGATGCCAAGCTACATAGCTTGGCTCATCGCCGTAAGGTTGCCTGCTTATCGGTCTTCTACAGATTGTACTTCGGTGAGTGTGCCCAAGAACTCCACGACCTCATCCCACCGGCCCCCTTCTACCATCGGACATCCAGACGCACTGCATCTTACCATCCCTACCTTGTAGATATTCCACCAATTCGCACTAAGCGTTTCCAAACGTCTTTTATAATGCGCACAGCAAAGGAGTGGAACTCTCTGCCTGCGTCTGTGTTTCCAAAAGCTTACAGCCCTAATCTCTTCAAAGTTAGAGTGAACAGGCTCCTTCTGGGTAAGCTCGCTCCATCGTAGTCTTTGTCTCTGTCATATCTGACATTGACTAGAGTCAAGAGCAAACCCATCACCAATAAAAAAAAAAAAAAAAAAAGAACTGCATATATCTTAGCCGGCCACGGTTCATAGACGGGTGTAATGTTAGATATAGCTATTTTAATATAAAACGAGTGAAATAAACAGGAATAAGAACTGCCGACACGGTTGGCGCAGTGGTTGAGCGATCGACTGCTGCGCTGCGTGTCGCGGGTTCGATTCCCGCACGGAACAAATATTTGTATGGCCTACATATAGTTGTTCCGGGTCTGGCTGTTTATGTACGTGAATTTATATGTTTGTAAACGCACCCACGATACAGGAGAAATTCCTAGAGTGAGAGTAAAAAAACCGGTGCGAGTCCGACTCGCGCACGAAGGGTTCCGTACCATTATCTCTATAGAAAACGATTCTAGGTCAACGGGAACTACCAGGTTTTCGACCCAAAACCTATAGGGTACTTCCGGTTGACCTAGAATTTACAATTTTGATTTAAAGCAAGGTCTTGCAGCACCAGTAAAGTAAAGATTCCGAAAAAATAAAAAGTTGAATATTAAGGTAAATTTTAGTACTTAAAAGTTTTCGCGAAAATCTAAATTTGCCCATACCTTTTTATCATGTGGACTCAGTACCTTGATTTTTATACACCTAATAAGGACTATGGACCTCAGTATCTGGTTTAAATTTCAACTTGCTAGGTCCGCCCGTTTCTGAGAAAATCAGGGGTGACACACGGACAGACGGACAAGAGAGTGATCTTATAAGGTTTCCTTTTTTTACCTTTTGGTACGGAACCCTAAAAACGAAAAACGAATATACTTAAAAAAAGAAAGAAGTACCTATTGTTTGTGAAAATTATGTGAAGTGTTGTGAGACGGAGTGAATGTTATGTCATTGGAGCGTTATAGTTTTTGAAAATAGAGAATCTTAAATTAAAATGAGCGAAGTTCGACTTTTAATTGTATTCAGTAACTTCACAATTCAGTTCAAAGACAATTTTTAATCGTGTGTATTAATATCGTATTTTTATGTCAGTTAAATATTAATAATTATTTTTTTTAGTTATCAGTTTCCAGGCGTAGTGATTAGGTAAGCCTATTAACCGCGAAGTATTTTAAGGTATGGTATTCAATATGTCCAGCTATAAAAGCCCGTAGGCCAATTTTGTAAAATTAATATCCATTACAACAATCACTGTAGGTACATAATAGCGGGCACAAACCAGGTTACTACACTTCATTTGTTTAACAACTTCAGGCGAGTGAGCGAGACATTATACGAGTATACTACGAGAGCGGCAGAGACGGAAAACAATAGAGCATTGAAGGCATGCGAGCAGTTTGTGGATCGCACAAAGGATTCGGGGTCACGAGGCTAAGGGGGGAGAATTACCCCGGATTCGGGGAGTTTTTTTCAGTTCTATGGTCAAAGTTTCAACCTGAAGTTATTTTATTGCACCTAGCCACCTCGGTTGCAATGCAAAAGTTTAACCACGTGCTTCAAAATGTACTAGTTTTATATTATTTATAAGTGTACGTTTATCTTCTATTTCACTAGATGATTTGTGAAAATGTGGTCCACCAAGTGACTTATTTTATTTTATTTACAAATAGAATCTAAAGAATTATACAAAATAATGTGCAACAACGTTCTCCACAGATACACAAAAAGACAAATACAATGTTGATGAAGCAAAAGTCGGACAGAATAGAAAATAATTGCATGAAATGAAATAAAATACACATAAGTAACAGCTACTACTAAGAAACACTAAAGATATACAATATTATTTGCATTAATTCTGGATTTTGTTAAGCCATATTTTTCAACAGATTGTAGTGAAAATAGATCCAAGTTAGAGAAGAACTTATTGAAATTACCTTTTATTAACTGGACTAAAAGACTCCAGGATACAGCTATCAGGAAACAGACTCCAGCAGGGATTCCCAAATCCTTAAATGCGTTAATATTATTTTATCTACCCCAAACTGTCCCGCTGCTGAGCAAAGGCCTTGCTCCATTCCCTTCACTGTTCCCCGTTCTGAGGCACTTCTTTCCAATACCCAAAGAAGACATCCATCCTTTGCCGCGGCCAAGTCGTGAATATTGCGAAATAAAATCAATTCACTAGCAACACTGCGCTGAAAGACCACCGGGAATCGGGAGCTTACCCGAGCGTGCTTCAGTCGGTCGCGGGCACCCGGCCTTGTCACTCGGCCCGAGCCGTCGATAGCCACAAACGAACAATCGAATTAAAATCGAACACCTAATTCACAATAACCTCACTTAACATCAATAAAATATCATTAAATTTGAAAGAATAAAGGTGACAGCTTAATCGAATTGTGTTTGGTGTTCCATTTAAATAAAAGAAGGTTGTGAGAGTGCACAGGATTCGCTAGCGAAACAGGGATATTATTAAAAATAGGCTGTTTTCACACTGTTGTTGTAGGCGAAACAAGGTGAGTTCTCATTTATTATTTATAGTAGCGTTTTCTTGTTTCTTGGAACAAATTGCCTTGGGACTATGCCCTTACAACGTGTCATCTGTATTTTAGATTGGAAAAACTGTTTTCTTTTTTTTTATTATTAAAAACTTTTTACAAAACTAGACAACCAACTTCCAAATAAAAACCATTACAAAGTACGAAATAACTTTAATATTGGAAGTCGATGTTTCTCGTGTGGTTTCTTCGTTTTTTGACACCGACTATTTTATATCGAAATTAAATTCCAACCAGTTCATATCTATTTAGCTGCCTATCTCCGGAATTCTTCATCAGGTATTTTCGAAATATAAATGGGACTATTTCGGAATAAATGTCTTTCGAATAAATAAAGAATTTTGCAAATCTGTCTATATATGACGGAGATAATTATGTCCAAACTTAAAAAAAAAAGGTAAATTCCTTTTTTGAAGTCAGTTAAAATTTGGACATTAGGTACATTTAAGAAGGCTTACAAACGTTGTTATGTACTAGAACGCTGTATATTTTGTGAAAAAATTTGCTGCTGAATATACGAAGAATAGATGTCAGTATTATTTTTTATTTATAATTATTATATCCAGAGTTTTTAAGAAATTCACTTTTTTTTTGAGTGATTTCCTATGTGAAAGAAGTTTTAATAACGATAATGTTTTAAGACAGTTGTTAAAAAAAAAACTTTTTCCATGTATTTTTATATTTTTTGTAAAAAACTATTTTTTACTTTACGCGTTTTAGTTCTTTATCATTTTACGTAATTCGTAACCACCTCTGCAAAGTTACAGGAAAGCAAAATAAGCAATTGGGACCAATCGGAAGGTATATCCTTTCATATGAAAAATATTTTTTTGCAATCGGTTCATTTCAATCGGATTTTTTTAAATGACGGAGTTAATGTGGCAAGAAACATAAAAAAATAAGTCGAATTGAGAACCTCATCCTTTTTTGGAAGTCGGTTAACAATAATACAACCGAATTGAGAACGTATTCCTTCTTTGAAGCCGGTTAAAAAAAAAGTAGCAGTTGGTCCAGACTTTCTCAATTGATATACTTCCTCTTAGTTCAGATTATTCTGTCGCGTAGACTACTCAACTTGATGACATGGGGTGTCTGTCTATGTTTAGTTATGCGATTGTGAAGAGATTTGATACTGGCTGTCCCAAAAATTCCACTATACCATTTAATTTACCTTCCAGGGTCCAATAGGAATGATTCCTGAGTAAAAAAATATGGTTCTATTTAGTTCGTCGATTAGATATCGAAAAATATTGGAATTGTATTTTTTGCTTTATCAAATCAATAAAAAATTACGAAGATAAAGATCAGGAGTGGAGGGGGCTTGTGATGTCTTGAACTTGAACTATGTTTAAAGAGTACCATGCCGTGACGTCACACGAGTCTTCATATTTTGATTACGTGAAAAAAAAAATACGTGTTCAATATTTAAATGACAAAAAAAAAAATAAACAAAAAAATTATATGAAAATTACGAGGGTAGATCATATTCTCGTAATTTTCAAGCAATGTTCGCCTTCGCCTCGTATCCGTAAACTGTCAAAAAGTAGGAAAATTAGAAGTGCTTTTGACAGATTGCGGCTGGGATGCAAATGCAAACGTTGCTAATTTATTACAACGGAAACTGCCCCTCTGATTTGCATTACAGTGTTCTTTATTCTCATTGCAATAAAGTTGCTGTTAGAGGTACTCGTAAAATAACTGGGATTGGATCTAGTGTAGTAATTGCACAATTGATAGTTTTGACAATTTTCTTAGTGATTCTGAATGCTTTTTATTTACGAGACTTAAAAGATTTCAAATTCAAGTAACAATTTCACCTCAGCGACGGCGACGATCAATGTCAAAAATGAACGAAATGTAGCGAAATTAGAAGTTTTTTTTTGACAGTTTGCGACTGGGCCTGGATAAACTGGTCCATAACGCAGGCTACATAGTACATTCCTTAGCAGCCATTTTTTTGTATACGTCAACGAGGAGCTTGAAGTTGGAAGGTAGTTCGCAAAAAGAAACACAAGTACCAGGGTGGCAGAAATTATGAGATCTCAAAGCTCAAAGCGTGCTCGTGTACGGTGTGCGACGACCGTAATTGCTTCCTGTGGGGAAACTCGGCGTGTGAAGAACGACCTCTCTCCACCCTGTTGCTACCAGGCTGCCATAAATTCGAGGGAGATGTAATTAAGCCAGCTGTACTCAAACGTCATCGGGCTCGGAGCGTTTTCCTTTGCGTTCCATTTTTGATTTGATTATGTCGTTAAATCTGGTCAAGTTATATTTGAGCTTGTGAATGTTGCTGGTTTGTTACATTTTAATAGTTGTTCCACTTATCAAAGGCATTCTAATGCATACACAGGTCTTTTCAAAAGTCCATCGAAACAAAATGCGACCGATATGTATGTAGAATGTCCAACTGTTTAACCATCACAACGGTAACAAAAAAAAAAGAACATCATGCTCGCACTTGACCACAACCTCTCTCTCAAATCGAAGACGTGGTCGACGATGGAGCACGCTTGTCTAGAAGTAACCTATTCACTCATGGCCTAAAGCTTCCCAGGTTGCTGCTACCAGGCACACAGACTCCGGCAAGGAATACTCCACTCCTAGCTGTACGCACAATGTTTTCAATTCCCAAAATGTTGTGTGGTACGTGTGGGTGGGAGTCCGCAATGTACCGAAAGCGTATTTCACCACACTTTCATACTAAAATACTTTATGACCTAATTTCAGAACCTGTTTGGAAGACACCATACTTTGTGACCGAGCAATACCGACTGTAATGCAGACTAACTTATCAAGACTTCATATTCATAAAGCTGGGATTACACTTGTAAATAAGCGCTTAGCCTACGTTGTAGACGCGGCATTAGGCACACGCGAGCGAACACGGCTTCATTTAACATTTTATCTACACTCACAACGTAATGTTCCAAATATGAGTTCAAAAACGAATGCATAAATACATACTTTTTTTTCGTGGATAGGTAAAATTTAAAAAAAAAACCATTACAGTTCAACATTTTCCTTCGATTTTTAAACAACTGCATCATAAAATAACTTTTTAATTTTTATAGCACACTTTTTCTTTTTAATTTTTGGCGCGGTCTCATTGACTTAAGTCAATGAGCCAGCTTTTATCTATGTCTATGGATGAGCGCGCTGCGTAGTCATTCGAATGAGAATATCCGCCATATTGGAATAAACCATTTTTCCTCTTATTTTATTTCAACTGTATGAGTGAAGATAAAATAGTGTATGCAACGGCATATAATTAGGTATTAAAACACTCGTGTGATGCTATTATCACACTCGGCTACGCCTCGTGTGATAAACCCACACTCGTGTTTTAATAACCCTTTTTATATGGTCGTTGCATAAACTACTATTAAATGTTCGCTTTAAAACCGGGGAGTTTTTTGAACATTTTTTAAATGTCAACTGCGATTTCACCTGATGCTGTGTGTTTCTTGTTTATTTTCATTTGAAGAAAAGCTGTTATCCTGGTATCTAAGTTCTTCAAAAATCCACAGAAAATCACACTTCCAGTTTTTACCAGATTTTGTGATTGTCCAGGAATCCAAAAAAATGCTCTTTCAAAAACATACTACAAGTATGAATACGAAGTGTGAGTCAACCTTTGGGTGATGCAGAGAATAGTGGTAGGTGCAATAAAAACCTACCGATTTATGAGCCGATTTCAAAATTTCTTGTTTTATGTGAAAGATTCGATATAGAGTTCCCGATTTTTAAATCCAAATAGCTTGAAAAAGTATGTCACACAAGTAAACGAAATTGCGTATTTTGATTTCCTGTGACTTTCCAGTTGAGTGTTGTTAGGTGTAGAGTAGGTACCACTAAAAAGTGAAAAATAAAAAACTTCATTACAAAAAAAAACGACTTACAAATAAACAAAAACACAAAAAAGTACAAAATAACTTTAACTTCGGAATTCGGTGTTAAATTACGAAGAAACAACCGAAAACACTGACTTCCGAAATTAAAGATTTGTACTTTGTAGTGTTTTTGTTTTATTTGGAAGTCGGTGGTTTTATTATATTCTATTCTCCTCTATTCTATAGAACACTTTGACGCGGCGAAAACGCGAGCAGAAACCAGTTATTCCTATAAGTAACGTATAATATGAAGACGAAGATACCTAGTATTTGAATAAAACTCATTATGAACATCTAGAATATGTTACAGAAGTTTCAGCGTTGAAGCTCAAAGTGCCGTGAATGCGCCCTTTGAATATCTCTGAAAGTTTCAGCGCACGACGGCGAAGGAATAGATCTGCTGTAGACAAGCGTCGTAACTTCAACACTTATGTAGAAACATAAGTGTTACACAGTTAATGGGTTGTGGAGGTCTGTAGGCAGCCGCTCCACGTAAAATACTGGTATTCAGCTGAATCCGGTTTGACTAGGAGCCGACCTCAATATAGTTGGGAAAAAGGTTAGGCAGATGATGATACAGAAAATCTCAAAAAGTAATTCGGCAGGCTCGAAAATTTTTACACCTCATTTCCGACAGGTTTCATTGCATCCACCGTTTAGGGGTGACACACGACCGTGATAAAAACAGTCGACAAACGGTCGGCAAATGTCTTGCTACGATGATGATGATGATGATGCAGAAACATTGTAAAGGTGTTTATCTACACTCACAACGTAATGTTCCAAATATGAGTTCAAAAACGAATGCATAAATACATACTTTTCTTTCGTAGATAGGTAAAATTTAAAAAAAAAACCATTACAGTTCAACATTTTCCTTCGATTTTTAAACAACTGCATCATAAAATAACTTTTTAATTTTTATAGCACACTTTTTCTTTTTAATTTTTGGCGCGGGCTCATTGACTTAAGTCAATGAGCCAGCTTTTATCTTTGTCTATGTTTGGGCGCGCTGCGCAGTCATTCGAATACGCAATGAGAATATCCGCCATATTGGAATTAACTATTTTTCCACTTATTTTATTTCAACTGTATGAGTGAAGATAAAATAGTGTATGCAACGGCATATAATTAGGTATTCAAACACTCGTGTGATGCTATTATGTTGTTATGTTTTAATAACCCTTTTTATATGGTCGTTGCATAAACTACTATTACAAATATTTTTTACTAACTTCAGCGGCTTACCAAGGTATCATAATCCCGGGATAAAAAGATACATAGTGTGCTATTCTAGACTACAATCTATCTTTGTGCCAAATTTCGTCCAGATCCGTTCAGCCGTTACGGTGTGATTGAGTAACAAACATCCGTCCATCCTAACTTCAATAGTACAAGTATAAAATTAGTTACTACTTTTTGCCCGCGGCTCCGCCCGCGTGTATATCGAATATCACGTAGCCGTAGTAGCCTATGTCCTTCTTCATATCCCAGGCTGTATTTCTGCAAAAAAAAAACTAGTTAAAAACCCTGTTACAAGTAAAGCCACATGAATAAACTAGTATAAAGTCATTTGACGTGTTTACAACTGATGCAGAATCTACGACTTGGCGTCGTTTGCAGTTCGTCTCTATAAGTTCAACTTATCAGTAGCGGTTTATGACATTTAAATGACAGTTTGGGAGGCAATCAACATACTTAATCGAACTTTGTTAGTTGGAGAAAGATATGGGCTAACAAACAATGTTATTTGTTCTCAATTACAGTTTTAAAGGCCGCAAACATGATCAGATCCGTACCATGTGCGCTGCTCCTGTTCTGAACATGCCCCTCTTGTTTATGTGCACCTAGTGCCCATCATCATCATCATATCAGCCGAAAGACGTCCACTGCTGGACATAGGCCTCCCCCAAGTGTCGCCACAACAACCGGTCCTGTGCGTCCGAGTGCCTAGCCATACACCTGCGCTATTGAAGACCTTCCTCCTTGTTTTTCCATCTCCGAGGTTTTCGCTTTTCTTTCGGTCATATTCTTTGAGCTTTTCACTGTCTAAGAATAATAGAGGCTTTAAACAACATTCTATCATTTTTACAATGTTGAGACGACTATTCGACAGTAAATGAAACAACGGGCAATGCTAGTTTATAGATAATTTCGAAAATATAAAAAAACAAATTAAAATTTACAAACACGTCACTTTTCGAACAGTTGATGCAGTTGGCGGCTTTTATTTTGGTTCAAACTCAAAGCATTTGTTTCAATGAAATCATTTACAGGCACTTAAGAATAGGGTATTCTACTAGGTGGAAAAAATATAATTTATATTTAGTAAAAAATATTGGACACGTATTTTTTACCATTTCAAATCACTAAAAATAAAAAAGCTTTTAAAAAGATAAAGCGCGTCGAAGTTCAAGAGAGGGGGCTGGTGACGTTACGTCGCTAGTAAAAATTGTACTATCGTAGTGACTTCATGCGGATTTTTCAACGCACTGTATCTTCGTCATTTTTTGTTTACGTAAAAAAAGAAAAATACGTGTCCAAAAATTGTGGAAATCTATCTGACGGACTAATTAGTTTTTTTCAGTACAATGCCCTATTGATAAGGTCAGTTAGTAAAATAAATGAAGCTATTTGCACGTGCCCAAGCGTAAATCCCTATGGAGAAGAACACAAATGTTATGCCACCAACTGCATCATCATCTTTTTTGAAAAGATTCTGAACCCTTTGCCTTGACGCGTCCTATGACCATGACCCTGAAATTGGACTGGTCTCTTTCGCCAACATCGGCGATGCCTACCGGGCGTTTTATGGTGATCCGAATAGGGATGTTTCCTGAATAAAAAAAATATGATTCTATTTATTCCGTCCGTTATATTATCAAAAAATATTGGAATGTCATGCCATAGTAGACGGGCTGGTATAAAAACTAGACAGTTTGCCTACGGCTTCGCTCGCATTAATATAAATCGCTGCCTCCAGGGTCCCTCAAATCCATCTCGATACCAAAATTCAACAAAATTCGTTCAATGATTTAGCGTAAAAGCTTAGCGAACAAACTCAATTGTACATTTAGTTTTAATAGTCAAAACCAAAATCACTGACTTCCTAAGTTAAAGCTATTTTATACTTTGTAGTATTTTAATGTTCTGTCTTTCTGTCCTTCAATGAGCCATATGTTAACATTATCTTTTTGGCATTTATCATTTTTTGTAACTTTCTCCATCTCCGGTCTGCAACAAAGATTTTTATTTATTTATGTCGTCGATTTATGAGTCGTATACTCGTAATTGTCTTATAATATATTTGCATGTATCTACAGCAATGAGTAGTATTGGTTTTAATCTCCCTTTCCCTTGTACTAAGATAATAGCGACGAACACGTAAGCTATATTTTTATTACATTCGTTTCGGAACGTTGTGTTTCATAAAATGGACAATATTTCTTTTTTCATGGTCCACTGGGTCTTTCGGTTGTAACTGTTTTATTAAATTTGACCGCCGTTAAGAATTGCTGTTTCTCCGTAATTCATGGCTTTATATAAGCATTTTTGACGAGATGCTTCGTTCTGGGATTCGTTTTACGCTTATGTTATCCTAGTACTTGAGAATAGTTTTTAGTATTATTGGTAGGCAGAGGGAGAAAGCAAAAAACAATCCTTCCAGATTGTGGGAAAGATGATTTATGGTTAGAAAGGAGGTGATTATTGAGAACCCCTAAAACGAGATAAAAAAAAAAATACGCTTCACATGTCTTAAAAACCACGAAGGAAAACGAAAACTTGGAAGCGACTAGCAACAAGTAAGACCTCTTCAGTGTAGGTACCTATTTTTCTAGTAGTTCAATGACACGTCTTCACAGATGGATGAACACGAGTTTCGAACGTCATGGGAATAGTTATTTATGACATAAGTGCGGTAAGTTGGTTTTAAACTCCTTGGTGGAATTCTTAAATATTTTTTATGGAAATTAAAAAAAAACCGTATAGGATATGTACGCACGGCGCTATACAACGGAGTATGCAGTAAAGTATGTACTTAGGTGAGAGTACCTATTTTACCACACGTTCCATTGTGTGGTGCGTAATTTTTAACTTTCGAACAATGTATACAGGCTTCGTAAATGCATTTTTTGAGCAAATGTGTTGGAAAATTTCTTTTAAAAGAACTCTATTTTGAAAATTTGGTCGAGAATGTTTAAGATTGAAAATTCTTCGACAGCGATGCGGATGAATTTTTTGACGCCATATTTTAGGGTTAACTTAGTTAGGATATTTGATTTTTATTTTTAGTGCAAATAGTTAGTTTAGTATTTATTAAAACAACTGATATCTATTTAATTCACAAACTCGGAACACATACTTCATTCTTCACAGACACATTCACATTCTTAATTCTTCACACCTTTTAATATCATTCCGCCCATTGCTGAGCAGGATAGACCTCTTTGTGTGTCTTGGTTTCCTAGTACATGTAAGCCTCATTCGGTTCTTTCACGGTCTTCTGTAGACACACAAGATTTCCATACAAAGACTACAATAGTATACTGGCTATTTCCATACATTTTTGACAGATTGCAACTGACATGCATTGAATTCGAACGTTGTTTAAAAATTTGTAGAATTGGTACTCGTATGTATGTCCGTAAGTCCGTATGTCATGTCGATCTCCCGACTTTCCTATCCTTTTATTATTTATTGCACGTACAAATAAAGAATGTCTTTGTTGAAAAACCGACCGCGGACTAAAAGTTCTAAACAAGTCGCTTTTCAAGCACTCTAATGCAGTTTGTGGCCTCAGATCTGTGATTGAACTGCGACAGACTGCTTGAAAAGCGACTTGTTTGGAACAGTTTTTTGACAGTGATTCTTTTTTATTTCCCACATTTTAGTGAGTTACTTTTTTTTCCATTTTAGGGCGCCATTTTGAAAATTACATAATATAGCCTATGTCACTACCACACTGACGAATTTCAACGACACCACATAAATATGTCAAAATCCGTCCAGCCATTTGGGCTGTAGGGCGTGCCAAAGAAATGGACATATATACAAGCATACATACATTACCCTCCTTCTGACGCAGTCAGGTAAAAACAATAGGACAGCTACTTATGTACAAAGGCGAGCTGTACCCAGTGTTGGGTTCTGTAACCGTAAACTTCAGTGCGATAGAATCGCTTTTTAAATTACCATTTGCATTTGAGACCTTCAGAAATATATCAGATATTCGAACACTGTTTAATCAAAATTGTACCTTCCAATAACATAATGGCAGAAACAAAGCCCTTATTCACTGACTACAGTATACATACGATTAAGGAGAGTTGCCCTGAAGGTAGTTTAAACACAATAGGCCTAATTCTCAATAGGGAATGATGTGGGCCAGTCATCGTCAATAAATTGGTCGTTTCAGCCCCTTGAGACTCCGTAAATTGTGCCAACAAACAGATTTGAGGGACACTTGAGTGTTATACCTACGCATTTGTGAGGATTGTTAGATAAGCAATAAGATTTGGTCGGGATAGGAAGTTGGATTTGTTAAATGATAAATGACGCGAGTCTTTGAGTCAAATCAGCTTGCCCAGCTTTTTCTACCAACTTAAAGAAAGGAGGAGGTTCTTAATTGGAATGAATGATTATTTTTGAATGTTTGTTCAACTATATCTCAGTCATCTCATCATCTCAGCATATTTCGGAGGTCCCATTAAAATTTTGTGAAGATCTGAGGGCCAATTCTACTAATATTAAAACAACATTCGCATTCGCATGTCAATTGCAAACTGTCAAAAAGCCTTCATTTTGATAAATTTTTGACATTTTGCGATTGATGCAACGCATTTTTTCTTTCTTTTCTTTCTTTCTGTCTTTCTTTCTTTCTTTCTTTCTTTAGATGCAAATGCAAACGTTGCTTGAAAATGAGTAGAATTGGCACACTGATGAAGAACTTCGTAGATAGACAATGGAACTCTTCAATAATTGACAGCAAATCTTCCGGGATTGCTCCAAACGGATTTGGGTTTATTGTTTTCACAATTTCATAATCACACATCAATAAAACCGAGTTACAATTGCATCTCTTTTCTTCTCTAAACAAAAACTTTGACTGCCTCCGACTTTTTTTTCCGCTTACTTCCTTTAAACCACGCAACGGACGTATTTTACTGAAAAAGTGTTAGTAATTATTAGTCCGTCAGATAGATTTCCAAAAAATATTGGACACCTATTTTTTCAAACACGCTTCACGCCACTATGATGTTACAATTATACCAACAACATGACGTCACGCTTGTTTTTATTTTGTTGTGTGCCTCTCACTGTGGCCAATAAATGTATTTTCCTCTTTTTTTTTCTTTTTTTTTTGTTTACGTGAGAAAATAAAAAAATACGTGTCCAATATTTTTCTATCTGTCGGACTAATTCGATTTTTTCAGTAAAATATCCTACTGAAAGAGCGATTAACAAGGAAGGTTTGTGTATATAATTTGCACCTGTGCTATATCAGACGGCCAATTCCACTAATTTTTAAGCACTTTCGCATTCGCGTGTCAGTTGCAATCTGTCAAAAAAGCCTTAATTTCCATACATTTTTACCGCCTTCCGTACCTTTCCTTCCTGTTTCCATTCCATTCCTTTTTCTTCCATACCTTTTAACTGACGAACAACATCTACTAATTTCAAGACACTGTCGCGCACGGCTCACGACATTCGTCGGCCGCGCGTCTGTCGCGGGCCTCGGCAGCGGTGCCATACATTTTCATAATTTGACTATTGTCGCGAGCGATCGACGACAGTCGTGGTCCGCGCGCGGCCGCGATCGATCGCGATGCACGGAATTCTACCTTGAACGTTGCTTAAAAAAATTGTAGAATTGGTCCTCGGGTTGGGGCACTAGGTTAAAATTCAATATTAGGATACGGTTACTCGGAGTTCAATATATCAATAATCCCTTAGAGGCTTACTTTTGACATTAAACCAATCGCAAGGCGTACGCGTGTTAATCAATCAACTAGCAACTATAAGGCGGCGTCTAGACGGAATTATCAAGATCCAATATCCCGGCTAAGTCCTGCGTAAAACTGTAATGTGTCTTAGTCAAGGAGCTGATGTGATCTGACAGTGTAGACTGGGTCTATAGATTGAGCTTAGGCGATGAAGAAATTTTTACGACGATATACTAACGTAAATTCATATAATAATATACTCAGAGCTCGTGGCTCATGAGAGTCACAGCGGCCCTGGAACGCAAAGGGCATTTGGAGGAACACGGATCGGTTTTAGTCAGTAAGAGTCTGACACTCCCTCCCGCTCCACCCAGAGCGGAGTCATTTGATGATTGATTTCCCAACCAAAAAAAAATCGGGTCGAGGTAAAGCAGAGCTTGCAGAGGTCGGACTGTGGATGGGTGACCATTCGATACATATGGAGACTCATCCGTGCCCTGGAAAACAACGTACAGTTTGTCGGCAATGTTCTCGTGGATACAGTTTTGTATTATCCAAGTACTTATTGACTACTTAATTCTGTACACATCGACGCAGTCAGGGCACACGTGTCTAATGATGGGCCTGACCGCCGTCGCACCCCTGAGTGCCATTAACTCTACTAACTTTCAAGGAACGTTCGGGTAAAAACAGGAATACTTCTGAAAAAAACTGTTAGTCCGTCAGATAGATTTCCAAAAAATATTGGACACGTATTTGAAAACTTGGACGACACGGTTGGCGCAGTGGTTGAGCGGTCGACTGCTGCGCTGCGTGTCACGGGTTCGATTCCCGCACGGAACAAAAATTTGTATGGCCTACAGATAGTTGTTCCGGGTCTGGCTGTTTGTGTATGTGAGTTTATATGTTTGTGAACGCACCCACGATACAGGAGAAATTCCTAGTGTGGGGCAACGTTTAAAAAAAAAAAAAAAACTCGCGTGACGTTACCAATACCCACTAAGGTTCTCCATATGGACTCCATAAATATATGTGTCTATGTATGTTGCGTTGGAAGGCCTCCCACAAGGTGGACCGATGACCTGGTGAGGGTCGCGGGTAACCGATGGATGCGAGACGCACAGGACCGGTTGTTGTGGCCACACTTGGGGAAAGCCTATGTCCAGCAGTGGACGTCTTTCGGCTGATATGATGATGATGATGATGATGATGTATGTGTCTCTATAAATATGTAATAAAATACCCCTTAGCAAGACTGAAAAAATGAGAGGAAAAGATCACCATAAGTACTGAAATGGCAGTGATTTATTTAATTTTTCTAATTATTACATGTCATTCCGATTCATAATTATCTACATCTAATTCAACTTAAAATGAATGCAAATAGTTCTACAGTTTTGACTCTGCTAACGAGTAAACTTTTAATATATTTAAACCATATATTTTCATCTTGTAAAACATGTCTGGAGCATTTTAGATTTTAAGCGTCATTCTTCTTTCAGCAACGCGAGGGAGTGTGACAGCAATATACGCGATGTTAAGGTTAGAAAAGGACGGTGTATGAATAATTCATGTGATTCGGTACAGAGGTTATAGCCATTATAATTTTTTCCTTAAAAAAAAAGGTGACAATCCGACAACGTGATCCGACACGCACTTTTCTTTTTCTATTTTAAGTGTTTATGTATTAATTATGCTTGTTTATTACTTATGTACAACGACTCCCTCCCTTAGGTACATTTTCTCAATAAATGTACCGAAGTAAAAAAAATCACTTCGGTACATTTATTGAGAAACTGTACCCATCTAAAATTATATTTATAGTTCAGAATCGTACCATGCACATCTATCAACAACTCTTGGGAAAAACATTTTAAGAATGCAAAGCATTTTATTTAATAAACATACTTTTGTGTAAAAAAGTAATGATTTGACTACCCATCTGTAAACGCGTCTTTCACTCTTGCCATTCAAAAATATAGTTTCTAGTTGTTGGTTCATGGCAAAGGAACATAACGAATTCTATATATAGATAGAAGGGTTAACTTTCAGATGGATTAAGCACTCCATTCGATTAATTCTCCTTGTACCACTTACATCTGCTTTGCATACGTAAAAGATTCAATTAATTCCAGTCATGCATGGTCTCTGGGTACCTACTCGGGTTGCGGTATACATATTGCTATAGAAATTGATTAGTTCATTCATTGGTTTCGGTTTGATTTGGAGACTTGTAATCATCATCTTCGAGCCCTTATCCCATGTTACTTGGGGTCGGTGCAACACGTTTTTTAGGGTTCCGTACCCAAAGGGTAAAACGGGACTTACTAAGACTCTGCTGTCCGTCTGTCTATCTGTCACCAGGTTGTATCTCATGAACCGTGACTGCTAGAATATTTGAAATTTTCACAGATGATGTATTTCTGTTGCTGCTATAACAACAGAATACAATAAATATTTAAGTGGGCTCTCACACAAAAATCCTGATTTTGTTACCGTTTTTTTTTATAGATAATGGTACGGACCCCTCGTGCGCGAGTCCAACTCGCACTTGGCCGGTTTTTCCTTCCATTCTGTGCTATCAGCCGTCACGCTATCACTAACTCCCTTTTCTTTCATATCGCTCCTCACACAATCCATCCATCTTTTCTTTGGTCTCCCTCTCCCTCTCCATCCATCCATATTAGGAGAGTTGTATTCTTAAGCTTTTGTGAGTCGCATGATACCGCAAAGGTTCGTAAAAAAAGCGTGCTTCATCGTCGACACGAGCCTAAATAGAGAAAATTAAAATAGCGCTTGAACTGTCATGTCGCCGAACTTCATAGGTTCTTGTCATAGGTGTGCTGTGTTCATTGCGGTTCTTATTGTTGCCGTACAAATTTCGATTCATTAGTTTTTCTTGTGGCGGCACTGATGCTGTTACATCATATAAATATGCTCGCTTCTGCCAGCGGCTTCGCCTGCGACAAATTCGAAAGTTATCCCAAGGGAAAGTATTCCTGGGACCAAAAGTATCTTATGTCTTTCTCCAATGTTCAATTTATCTCAATACTAAATTTATCAAAATTAGCAATGAATATTAATTTCAATTTATCCCTCGAGTCGTTCCTGTGAAAAATAATCTTAACAGACAGACGGACGGATGGTCAACAAAGTGTTTCTATAAGGTTTGCAATTTTAAGGTACGGAACCATAAAAATGACTGAAGAAGTATTTTAACTACTTTCTCCTTAACACAATTAATATATAATCAGTAGAGTCGCAAGTCTTTAAACAAGCAAGCGTTGTAAGCGTTTCCAAATGTCTTGATAATGCGCACAGCAAAGGAACGAACTCTCTGCCTGCGCCTGTGTTTCCAAACGCATACGATACAACCATAACCTCTTCAAAGTTAGAGTGAACAGGCTTCTTCTGGGTAAGCTCACTCCATCGCCGACTTTGTCTCTGTCATCTCTGATCTAGACTAGAGTCAAGAGCAAAACCATTTCAGATCTTCTTCTTCTTCGTGTGGGCAGTAAGGTCTAACTACCCCACACACCCTAGTGTCAGAGTTTCTAAACCGTCTCAAGGGCCTCTGACATGGTTTGACGACCGCCATTTGGCGCCTAGCCAAACTGGACACATCTTTACAAAGTGTGCTTCCCGTGGGAATCGAACCCAAGACCACCGGGTCATAAGGCAAACGCCTAAACCACTCGACTACGGAAGCAGATAGAGACCATTTCAAATAAAAAAATAACAAAGCTTCGAAAAACACATAAACAAATAAAATATGCAATCTTGTTAAAATATTCCAAGTAGGTACGACTTCAGCGTCAAAACCGATCAGCATTTGGTGTAAATTCAGGTTTTATCGTTTACCACCTATTTTTATTGAACTAATACAATCAGCTATTGTGTTACAAAATGGATTTCTATCATAAATTCTTCAAGAAAACCATTAGGCCGTTTTATGAAAGATTCCCATTTTATTTCTGAAAATTCAGACGTATTTAATTTGATAGATTGTTTATAGATGTCGGCTGGCGTTTATTTATGCAATAGGTCTTAAAATAGAAGTTAAAAGCATTCATTGTCGAGCTGTTATCGTGTTTTGTTTTTCTTGTTTCTTTTAAATGGTTTTTGGCGTTCGAGATATTTGAGTTTTAGATGTTGCTCGCGATTTTGATCCTTAGGTGAAATACTTTCTGCCAGGGTTGCGGAATTTGTTCGAAATAGTCACCGCGGCCCTGGAACGCAAAGGGCATTAGGAGGAACACGGATGATTTTCAGTCAGTAAGAGTCTGACACTCTCTTCTACTCCGCCAAGAGCGGAAGGAGTCATTTGATGATTTCCCATCCATAAAAAAAAAACTGATTTTAATATTTAAAGACATACCTAGGCCTCTCCTGAGTGTCACCACATCGACCGCTCCTCCGTTTCACATCCAGCAAATTCCCGCAGCCTTCGGCAGGTACTTCGGTCCACCTTCTTGGATACCTGCCAACGTTTCATCTTCTGATACGCGGTCACCATTCCAGAACCTTTAGACCATTGGTTCCTCCATCTGTTCTACAAGCAATGTGCCCTCCCCACTGCAGCTTAAGTTTGGCAATTCTGCGGGCTATGTCGATAACTTTGGCTGTCTTACAGATATTTCATGCCTGATTCAATCACGCAAGGAAAACGAGCTTAGCACTTTCCATCGATACTCATTAATAAAAACCATTTTCTCGGTCATTGAACTCAATGTCAATCGATCTTCTCGTACTAGCCACCATTACACAAATAAGTCGATAAACTAACATATTTACATATTGTTGTGATTGGAGGTTAAACTCGGTTGACCTTGAAAAACATTTGACCTTAAGTAAAGGTCACACAAGGGCGACCAGTTTAGCCTTGTTAGAATATCTTTATTGGTTTATTATATTAATAGTGGAGACGTTTACAAATGGCATACACAGTTCTTTATTGGTGATGCTCCAAGATAGGTCGGAGTGCTAATTCTACAAATTTTTAAACAACGTTTGCATTCTTATCCGGACTTCGGGTTTAGAAATACCCCCCTCCCCCCCCTCTGGGGGTCTACTCAACGAATAAAATGATGGTTGCATCAAATTGATTGACGAAAAATTAAATTAAAAAACCGCCGTCATTTGTGGCAATCTTGGATTTGAAATTTTTATCTTTATCATTGTGTTTAGTATTCTACTAATCAAGCCCTTTCATTTGATATCCATATTGAGGGAGTTGTGAAAAAATATGTAATCCGCCATTTTGTGGCATCGGCCATCTTGGACAGATTTTTATCAAACATAGTTAAGAACACTCCCGACTAATTCACCTTTCAAAAAAAAAAACAAAATCAAAATCGGTTTATCCGTTCGGGAGCATTTTTTTATTTATTTTTTATTTATGAATGGGCTAGCTCTGTACCTCGATCACGCCTGATGGAAAGCGATAGATGAGGTCCATGATGAAAGCGAGCGCGCCCAGAAGATGCCTTGAGGCACTGGTACTTCCACGCGTCGACGAAACACAGTAGGCTGCATGACGCCGAACTCCGGTGGGAGGGTGGTCGAGAACCAGGCGGGCGTTAACCCTACTACCGCAAATGCCACAGATGCCGCGATGCCACAGACAGACATACACGCACACAGGCGCGTCGGGGGTTAAAAATATGTGCATCCAGTTACACTTGGAACTGACCCCAACATAGGTAGGGAAAGGCACCGATTGATGGTGCCCGTTAAAGACTTTTTAGAGAAACATTTACGTCGCAAAGAAAATGTAGGTCAATAGGTACAAAGTTCTTGGAAACAATTGAATAGTCAGGGCGACCTTTTGATAATATTAATATTTATGTACAAAATAAATCACACGCATTTCGTGTAAGGAATCTTGTGTAGATTTCTTAGGAGTCCGATAAGCACGAACATGTTGCTGACGAAAATATAGTTGTATTACAATTAAGTAGGGTTTGAAATCTGAAAAGGCGTCATATGTTTATCATATGTTTATTTTTTTCAACCCCTATTGTCCGCCGCCTGGTCGGAGGATCCTCCCTTTTCAAAAGAGTTTGAAGGGTCTTTCCACCTCGTACCAAAAAAAACAAAATACCCGAAAAATTCTCGAGAACTCAACGTAAAAACCAAAACTGAAATCTTTTGTTAAGCAAGCCAACAAAAAGTTGTAGTTGTAGTAGAATCCAAAGCGTAGCGGTTTGCCTTTTCGCTACGAGACTCGTAGCCCGTATCGGTTCTGCTACGGCGTAGTAAAGAGGCTACGGCGCTCTTCTGACTTTCGTAGCTAACAATTAACCAAATAACCTCTTCGAGTGGTGATAACATGTGAACTAGAGTTTTTCCACAACTTTGCTCTCGTTAATGAGTATATTTTGATATAAAGTGTAGCATATGGCACTTAGCTACAGTCTAGTTTTCATTAAGTGATAAATTGTTCGTAATTGGATTAGTATTTCGAGAAATTACTTCATACAAACAAAAACTCTATTTAGCCTCTTTATATTATTACTAGTCGCCTGCACTGGCTTTGTCCGGGTTATATTTAAATAATAAAATAATAGGCTATGTCTTACTGAAATAACGGTTCTTGTGTAATAAAATAAGTGATTTGGAAGTAACTGAGCTTAAACACAACTCATTAAAAAAAATAGTACAGATATAAGTTTTTAAAAATATGGCAGACATCTTATGGTAATACTCACCCCAAAAAGGGATAAACGTAAGACTCAACCATCTATTTGCGAACTGAAACCAACAAATATTCCCTGTTATTATATTTTAGACTCTCTTCAATGTAATGTATTCAAAATCGTTGTGTGATCTATCGACTCGAGCGTCGGATTATGTAAAGTGGGTTCCGTAGCAAATATTTATGATTTGTGCGAGACCCATCTTAAAGGCGTAATATTATGCGGACAAAGCGCTTCTCGGGGTCAGCGCACACTGAGGTGTAACGCGAAGAACTAAAGGGTCCAGCTTCCGAATAATTCACACACCTCATTCAAACCGGTCAATTTGCTTTCCCCAAAAAGGTACAAAAGGAACGGATTGTCTTGAGAAACTCCCTCACCGGGTGCATGTGCCTGTAAAGTAACATTTCAGATTGGATTTTGAGCAATATATTCCAATACTGCTGTCCTGACTCACGAGCATTCGCTTGTAATGATAATTCAAATTTGATTTTGAGCATTTGCTTTGCGATTTTCAGCTGAAGTCGGCCTATTAATTCTACTTTGTTATTTTACGTTAAAACCAGCGGAATCGATAGTGGAGTTACGAAATCATTAGAAGTGGTGAGTAGAAATCGATGTTACAAGTTTTATCAAAGTGTTCCAGATTGTGTGTATCATGACAGACACACGCACAGTTCTTCTCACACACTGATTGTAATTCTCGACTATGTTACGTTGCATTACAGGCAAATCTTCTGGGTGAGGTAGCACCTTCTCGTTCGCATACCTGCAAGAGAATCCGAACACATCCCGCGAAATTTGAAATTCCCATGGTTCTGTGTTGTATCGCTGTCTCTAAAAGTGTACGCAGTGTTGCGTCGCGTCGCGTCTCGGTGTGTGATGACCTTTAGTCATTTATGTAAAGAAGGCAGATGGACCGCTTCTGAAGTTGTGTGTGATTTGTTTGAAACATGGACCTTGCTAACAATATTGCGTTTAGCGTTTTTTTCGGGGAATCTGATAAAATGGAAGGATTAATAATTTACTTGGTAAAAGTTTTCGTGATTTTGTTTTGTCCAGAGTCTCTGATCAAAGTGATATTCTATGAGCGATAAGTATTGGCGAAAACTACTTTTTCCGTTGTTTTAATCCCAAATGAACATTTCCAAGAATTCTCAATAGACTAATCCAGAACAAATCGTTATGGTATAGTAAAAACAGTCCATTATTTGTTCAAGGGACCGTAATGGTCGATTTCCTCACAGATTACGCCTTAATTATTTAAAAACAATGGAGTGGAACACGCGATGGTCTCCACCTGAAACCTAATTGAATCTCGACGGGTCACGGCGATCGTGTTGTTAAGATTGGCTGGAAAAGTTAGGACCAAATATGGCGTCGTTTGGAAAATTCTTTTTTTTATTTATTTTTTTTTTAGTGATGGGTTTGCTCTTGACTCTAGTCAATGTCAGATATGACATAGACAAAGTCTACGATGGAGTGAGCTTAATAATCTAATAAAAAAAGAAAAGAAACAACTGGTTCTATAAGCTAATTCTTATAGAACCAGAGCGCCAATTCTGCTAATTTTCAAGCAATGATCGCATTTCCATACAATCGCAAACTGTCAAAAATGTATGAAAATGAAGGTTTTTAAAACCATCCAACTTTTGTTGAGGCTTTGAAAAGAGTAGTGGACTGTATAACATGTAATGATTAAGAATAAAAAGAAACTACAAAACGGTACGGTTGGTTTACGTGAAATAATGAAATATGGAAAGCTAATATGCGTGAGCGCGGCCGTGCTTCGAGGCGTGCAACAGCTGACTGTCGGGGTGTGAGGGTGCTCGCTCGGCCGTCGACCAGCAGGCGAGCCGCTGTCCCCGCACCCCTCTTTCACTGCCGCCGGCGCCGTTGCCGCGACGTTGAGACGGCGATGTTGAGACGAGTGGACTCAACAACTATACAGGGTGTTAGGGACATCCTAACGCAAACTTCACGAAAAGGCTACACTTAATGCCATTAACCAAATTGTAGAAGTCATTAATCTCGCTAATGATCGGTTTACAGACCACACATGAAAAATGTCTTTTCTAGACGGTATGTTAGACGCTACACACACATGGGTTAGTTAGTGTTTTGCTATTAGGCAGGATGCGTTGACCTTTTGCAACAAAACAGCTGAGCAGATGCCTAATTCTAGTTTTATTTACATTGCTTTTTTTAGTGAAAGTAGTGATTTAACTATTTTTTTATAAAAAATCACATTGGGTTGGGTAAGAATAACGATTATAAATAGTGTAAAGTAAAAAAAACGCCTGAAAAAAATGAAAAAATGAGGAAAAAGCCGACGAAAAATTTCAACGCGGGGGGGTCCAGAATCATGTCCTGGATCCATGGTATTCGTTTGTGCGTCGATGTCCCTTACACGCTGTATAACAACTGATTAACTTTCTCTTATGCACTTTTAGTTCTCATCAACATCGGACCCAAGTATCAACAACAGCATCATTGAATTTTTGAAAAAAATATCAGTTACCGTTTAACTAGGTGGGTTTAGTCAGAAATTAAAACAGTAATTTGTTAAAAAAATGTACAAACAGTTTGCCATGTGTAGTTTAGTCCCAGAAGTTGATCTTTATTAGCGTACTTATACATATTATGCTTTATACGATCAAGTCTTTCTAGAACTAACCAGAGTCACCTATATTGTTTTGGACCAAACATTTGCCCAAACCTTCTCCAAAGCCAACACAACATAGTCAGGTTTTTTTCCTCAGTCGACGAAACCAAATTAGCGTACTTTAATTCGACCCTGGCAGTTTGCTACACACAAAATGTAGCTCTATCACCTAACATTAAGGTTTATTTTACTTTGGAGGTTTTGTGTTGTTAGTTATTTCACGTAGAAATGAAAACGCAGGTGGGAACAAAACTAATGAGAAGATTTAATATTATTAATTACCGTTTTTATAGGTACTTGAATTGTGGTGGAATATTTCGTGGTAACTCTAGGTTAAGAATAGCATGTTTTGGGCTACATTTAATATTAGGGTTAGATTTTATGTTGGCTTTGATATGGCAATTTCATTTTTCTGTAGATACTTGATTCACATTTTTTATATGTTACCTACGTAGGCTAGGTTAGTAAAATATTGCGTGTTGTGCAAGCTAATATTGTAAATGAGAAAGCCAGTCTGTCTTTCTGTTTGTTTGTTGCGATTTTACGCCAAAACTGCTGTCCCAATTTTGAAGAACTTTTGGAAAAGTACCTACATGGAAAACATTCGATATTTATTTTTTCGATTTTCATGCGGGCGAGTATGTTAGCTATACTTTGTGCCAGATAAACTTGCAATAAAGTACATTGACCTTTCCCTAATATCCCTTCGTAGATACCCGAACAATACATTATGAACCATTTTACATTACTAGAGAACATAAAGGATCACGATAGAAGTAGATTCAGGACTGCTCTAAGTCTTTATTTCTGTTTTTGATTTTAAGAAAGTCGATAAATGTATGTGGGTCAATGACCGTTATTGCACATTTATCTGGAATCTACTATAGTTTGATATTACTTAAGCATTGTACCTATTGACACAAAGTTAGCTAAATTATAAGAACTTTACTATCTGGACATTTTTAAGTTAAATATAATTTCTAACTACTACGTCCAGTAAGATGAAACTATCGATATCCTTTACGTAAACCGTCTAGTCTTTATCTACAAATACGTACAATACAACGTGAATGAATGCGTTGAAGTGTAACGTAACATTATCACTTACGTTCTGCTTGGGTTAACACATAGGCTTTTGGGTAGCTTGGCAAATATAGTTAAAGAAAAAATAATATGCAATACAAAGAATTCTGTTGCTAAATAAATCATCATCTGCCTAGCCTTTTTCCCAACTATATTGGGGTCGACTCCCAGTCAAACCGGATTCAGCTGAATACCAGTATTTTACGTGGAGCGGCTGCCTACCAGACCTCCACAACCCATTAACTGGGGAACACGGTACTTCTTGGCAAGACTGGTGTCAGATTTTTGGGCTTCCGACAATCCGTAACGACTGCCAAAGATCTCGAAATGACCAACGGCTTAACGTGCTTTCCGAGGCACGGAGGAGTCTCGGTATGTTAAGATCGTCACCCATCCACAGACCGACCTCGGCAAGCGTTGCTTAACCTTGAAGCGGCTTGAACAGCTAAATTATAACAGCTGCACAGGCAGCTGTTATAATTTAGCTGTTGCTAAATAAATAACAGACTTTAATGTTTTAAACCTACGAACTCACTCATATATTAAAAGTACATACATAAATCACTTATGGGTGAGTTCGTATATCTATTTTACTATTGTGTATATAATAGGTTGGGGAAAAAGTTTCTTCGTATTTTTTAAGAAAATTCAAAACATTTTTTAATATAGTTTATTTACATTTAACTAAAGTTTGTAGGTACCATTTTGTTCGATAACTTTTTGCCATCTTGTAGGTAGGGACATGATCCCATTGCTATAGAAATTTTGGGACTTCTGATCAAAATACCGCGACAAGTGGTTTTGGCAGTCCTCTCGTGATGTTAACCTGACACTGCCTAAAGAATTCTGAAGAGACCGAAACAAATGGAAATCTGAAGGTGCAAGGTCAGGACTATACGGCGGATGCATTAACACCTCCCAGCCAAACTCTTTTAATTTTTGCTGAGTGGCTAAAGATAAGGTCTAGCGTTATCATGATGAAAAACCACACCCCTTCTGTTGATTAATTCCGGCCGCTTCCTCTCAACTTCTTGCTTTAATCTACTCAGTTGTTCGCAGTACAATTCAGAATCGATGGTCTTGCCTGGTGGTAACAGCTCATAATGAATAATGCCCTTCCAATCCCACCACACACACAGCATCACCTTGTTGCGAATTAACCCGGGTTTCGCCACAGTCTGTGATGCCTGACCGGCCTTTGACCACGACCTTTTTCGCACGTTCTTGTCGTACATGATCCACTTTTCATCACCAGTTCTTCAAAAATGGTTCGGTTTCATTACGTCGTAATAAAGAATCACAAATGAGTACACGGTTCATTAGGTTTCTTTCAGTGAGCTCGTGAGTTACCCAAATATCGATCTTTTTTGTGTAACCAGTTTTTTTCAACTGCGCCAAAACTGTTTTGTGGTCAATTCCCAGTTCTTCAGCTAGGTCGTTACTACTGATATGCCGATCTTGCTCCACTTTTTTAAAAATGGCATCCATTTTCTCCGTAATAGGGCGACCAGAGCGACGTGCATCTTTGACATCAAAATTTCCGGATTGAAAACGCTTAAACCAAATTTGTGCTACTCTCACAGACACTGTAGGTCCATAAACATCGCAAATTTTTTCGCAGTTTGCTTTGCATTTTTACCTTTTTTGTAGTAAAACTATAAAATGTATCGAATTTCTTCAATTATAATTTTTCGCTATATTATGAAAAAATCGTTTTGTATATATTATATCAGTGTTAATTAATAACTCCTTCCCGCCCGCCATGTTTGAGAGATTTTTCAGCGACCTAAGTGACATCTTTGATTCAATATCGTTAAATGACTTGCCCATGTCACTTATGTCGCTGATTAAACGGCGCAGGTTAATGAAAAGTCTAGGCTTTTAATGAAACGGCTGATTAAGCTAATTGGCTGCGACATGTACATTAAATCCCTTCAAAATTCAATAGTTTTCAATATATCTGAGTCTTATTATATTATCTGACTATCTTCAACTTATACGTACGAAGGAACTTCGGTATCCTCACTTGAACGCACAATAAACATTGAAACAGCTTATAATTATAAATCCAAACATGTCATAATTGGTCCTAGGACCACAAATGAAGATCTGTTTAATTAAATACAAACATGGCGGGCGGGAAGGAGTTATTAATTAACACTGATACACAATAGATCTTGATGATTGTTCAGTCGGTGTTCGAACAAAAGGTGCAGTTGTTGAGATGACAGTATTGTGTCTGGAGTCGGTTGCAATTGATTGTTTTATGTAATGTGAATAAGGTCTAAGTGATAGTGGTCTTTTTTTGTTTCAATCGCAGTCTGCAGTCGCAAAATCCCGGCTCAAGGTGAAACAAATACAACCGATTTGAGAACCTCCTCCTCGGTTAAAAACAGGCCAATTGCGTGTGTTGCCACGCACAACATAAGGTTCCGTAGTTGCCCCCATTACCATTAAAATGATACTCATCCCATGTGGAGAAATATGCATCACTGGCGCTAACTTGGAATTTCAATTCGAACCCATTTTTTAAAATTATGAATCGGAAAACTAAATGTCACCCATGACGATAAAATTTCAAGGTTTTCGCTGGCACCATCTTTTTTTTTAGGGTGGGATATCATCAAATGACTGCTTCCGTTCTGGGCGGAGCGAAACGGAGTGTCTGACTCTTAATGTCTAAAACCCCTCCGTGTTCCTCCAAATACCCTATGCGTTCCAGGGCCGCGGCAACTCTTTCGAACAAATTCCTCAACCCTGACGCCATCTTGGTGTTTAGTTTTAGGTCAGCTAAGTTATTTTCTTACGACACTTTTACTTTCTCTTGTACATCTAATGTACAAGTTGATCGAAACTCTAAAACTTGTAAAGCCTACTAAGCCGTTACAGTTTTCTTTTATTTTCGTAAATTGATACCAAACCAAGTAAATCAATCACCGCAGAAACAAAGTTTATAACCCATCAACCAAGTACACTGATATTATTTAAATACCAAAACCTTACTAAGTAAAAACACTGAAAAAATCACTCCCTTTCTAGTTTCCATATTCGAATGGACTCAAGAAAACGAGCGTGAAAATAATGATATTAGAATAATAAAATGGACTTTATATGAAGCTAGTTGCCTGGAACATCGGAACAAGCTATTATATTTTACTAGCTTCTACCAGCGGCTTCGCCCGCGTGAAAATCGGAAATAGGGAGGTTTCTTGATTTGTATTGTAACTACACCTACTCTACACCTACCTACACCTACCCTACACCTACCCTACACCTCCCCTACACCTACCCTACACCTACCCTACACCTACCCTACACCTACCCTACACCTACCCTACACCTACCCTACACCTACCCTACACCTACCCTACACCTACGCTACACCTACACTACATCTATCCTAACCAGCCCAAAAAATACTATGACATGTTTCTTGTTTCCTGGTACTTGATCTTTTTGGTCTCCTGGTACTTGTAAATCTGTAGTACTAAGGCAGCAGCGGCTCTGAATTTCCACTTCCTCCTCAGTCTTCATTGATCCATGCCACTTACCGGGATAAAAAGTAGCATATGTCTCATTCCAGGATATGAACTACATGTGTGCCAAATTTCATCCAAATCCCTTCAGCCGTTTTTGCCTGATTGAAACACAAACATACAAACATACAAACATTCACATCCTACTAATATTATGAACTAGCTTCTACCAGCGGCTTCGCCCGCGTAAAAATCGGAAATAGGGAGATTCTTGATTTGTATTGTAACTACACCTACTCTCTACACCTACCTACACCTACCTACACCTACCTACACCTACTCTACACCTATCCTACACCTACCCTACACCTACCCTACACCTACCCTACACCTACGCTACACCTACGCTACACCTACACTACCCCTACCCTACACCTGCCCTGCACGTACCCTACACCTACCCTACACCTATCTTAACCAGCCTAAAAAATACTATGACATGTTTCTGGTTTCCTGGTACTTGATGTTTTTGGTCTCCTGGTACTTGTAAATCTGTAGTACTAAGGCAGCAGCGGCTCTGAATTTCCACTTCCTCCTCAGTCTTCATTGATCCATGCCACTTACCGGGATAAAAAGTAGCATATGTCTCATTCCAGGATATGAACTACATGTGTGCCAAACTTCATCCAAATCCCTTCAGCCGTTTTTGCCTGATTGAAACACAGACATACAAACATACAAACATACAAACATACAAACATACAAACATACAAACATACAAACATACAAACATACAAACATACAAACATTCACATTTATAATATTAGTAGGACTAGCTTCTACCAGCGGCTTCGCCCGCGTGAAAATCGGAAATAGGGAGGTTTCTTGATTTGTATTGTAACTACACCTACCCTACACCTACCTACACCTACGCTACACCTACACTACACCTACCCTACACCTACCCTGCACCTACCCTACACCTACCCTACACCTATCCTAACCAGCCCAAAAAATACTATGACATGTTTCTTGTTTCCTGGTACTTGATGTTTTTGGTCTCCTGGTACTTGTAAATCTGTAGTACTAAGGCAGCAGCGGCTCTAAATTTCCACTTCCTCCTCAGTCTTCATTGATCCATGCCACTTACCGGGATAAAAAGTAGCATATGTCTCATTCCAGGATATGAACTACATGTGTGCCAAACTTCATCCAAATCCCTTCAGCCGTTTTTGCCTGATTGAAACACAGACATACAAACATACAAACATACAAACATACAAACATACAAACATACAAACATACAAACATACAAACATACAAACATACAAACATACAAACATACAAACATACAAACATACAAACATACAAACATACAAACATACAAACATACAAACATACAAACATACAAACATTCACATCCTACTAATATTATAAACTAGCTTCTACCAGCTGCGGCTTCGCCCGCGTTAATATCGGAAATAGCAAGGTTTCCTGATTTGTATTGTACATTTTTTACTCAGGAAACACCCACCCTACACCTACCCAACACCTACCTTACACCTACCCTACACCTACCTTACACCTACCCAACACCTACCCAACACCTACCCTACACTTACCTTACACCTACCCTACACCTACCCTAAACCTACCTTACATCTACCTTACACCTACCCTACACCTACCTTACACCTACCTTACACCTACCCTACACCTACCTTACACCTACCCTACACCTACCTAACACCTACCCTACACCTACCCTTCACCTACCCTACCTACATAATTATACCAGCCCAACAATACTATGACATGTTTCTGGTCTCCTGGTACTTGATGTTTCTGGTCTCCTGGTACTTGTGAATCTGAAGTACTAAGGCAGCAGCGGCTCTGAGTTTCCACTTCCTCCTCAGTCTTCATTAATCCACGCCACTTACCGGGATAAAAAGTAGCCTATTTTTTATTCCAGTTTATGAACTACATGTGTGCCAAATTTCATCCAAATCCCTTCAGCCGTTTTTGCCTGATTGTTACACAAACATACAAACATACAAACATACAAACATACAAACATACAAACATACAAACATACAAACATACAAACATACAAACATACAAACATACAAACATACAAACATACAAACATACAAACATACAAACATACAAACATACAAACATTCACCTTTATAATATTAGTAGGATAGTAGGATGTGAATGTTTGTATGTTTTGTGAGACCAAAAACATCAAGTACCAGGAAACCAGAAACATGTCATAGTATTTTTTGGGCTGGTTAGGATAGGTGTAGGGTAGGTGTAGGGTAGGTGCAAGGTAGGTGTAGGGTAGGTGTAGTGTAGGTGTAGCGTAGGTGTAGGGTAGGTGTAGGGTAGGTGTAGGGTAGGTGTAGGGTAGGTGCAGGGTAGGTGTAGGGTAGGTGTAGTGTAGGTGTAGCGTAGGTGTAGGGTAGGTGTAGGGTAGGTGTAGGGTAGGTGTAGGGTAGGTGTAGGGTAGGTGTAGGGTAGGTGTAGGGTAGGTGTAAGGTAGGTGTAGGGTAGGTGTAAGGTAGGTGTAGGGTAGGTCTACGGTAGGTGTTCGGTAGGTGTAGGGTAGGTGAAGGGTAGGTGTAGGGTAGGTGTAGGGTGGGTGTTTCCTGAGTAAAAAAATTAAAATAAAAAATCAGGAAACCTTGCTATTTCCGATATTCACGCGGGCGAAGCCGCAGCTGGTAGAAGCTAGTTTATAATATTAGTAGGATGTGAATGTTTGTATGTTTGTATGTTTGTATGTTTGTATGTTTGTATGTTTGTTTGTTTGTATGTTTGTATGTTTGTATGTTTGTATGTTTGTATGTTTGTATGTTTGTGTTTCAATCAGGCAAAAACGGCTGAAGGGATTTGGATGAAATTTGGCACACATGTAGTTCATATCCTGGAATGAGACATATGCTACTTTTTATCCCGGTAAGTGACATGGATCAATGAAGACTGAGGAGGAAGTGGAAATTCAGAGCCGCTGCTGCCTTAGTACTACAGATTTACAAGTACCAGGAGACCAAAAACATCAAGTACCAGGAAACCAGAAATATGTCATAGTATTTTTTGGGCTGGTTAGGATAGGTGTAGGGTAGGTGCTGGGTAGGTGTAGGGTAGGTGTAGTGTAGGTGTAGCGTAGGTGTAGGGTAGGTGTAGGGTAGGTGTAGAGTAGGTGTAGGTAGGTGTAGGTAGGTGTAGAGTAGGTGTAGTTACAATACAAATCAAGAAACCTTCCTATTTCCGATTTTCACGCGGGCGAAGCCGCTGGTAGAAGCTAGTTTATAATATTAGTAGGATTTTAAAAGGTCACCACTATCACCATCATCTTTAGCCCGCCTTTGCTCACTACTGAGCGGGCATAGGCCTATCCTTTCTTGTGCCAATTCCGCTTGAAATTGAATGTTAAAAAAAACCACTACCAAGTACAAAATAACTTTAATTTCGGTAGTCGGTGTTTGGTTGCTTCTTAGTTATTTGACACCGACTTCCAAAATTAAAGTTATTTTGTACTTTGTGGTGTTTGTTTTGGAAGTCGGTTTTTTTTTGTGAAAAAGTTTTTTATTTTTCACTTTTGTGTGGTACCCACACCTAACAACACCACTGGAAAGTCACAGGAAAGCAAAAATACACAATTTCGTATACATGAATGATTTTTCCACATGTTTTCCAGTTATTTGGATTTAAAAACCAAATCGCTTAACCGATTTTGATAAAATTTAAATGGGACCAATCGAGAAGTATATCCTTTCACATAAAATAAGAATTTTTCAAATCGGTTTACAAATGAAGGAGATATGAGGTAACAAACACAAAAAAAAACAGTCGCATTGAGAACTTCCTCCTTTTTGGGAAGTCCGTTAAAAAGAGCGTACACCTTGAGCATTCCCCCCAAAGCTTTTTTTTTTTTAATTATTAATAGGCAAGCGCTTGACCACTATCTCACCTGATGGTAAGCGACGATGTGGTCGAAGATGGAGCACGTTTGCCTAGAAGTAACCTATTCAGTCTTGACTTAAAGACTCCCTCCCAGGTTGTAGCTATCAGGGAACACAGACCCCGGCAGGGAATTCCACTCCTTAGCTGTACGTACAATGAATGTATTCCCAAAACGCTTTGTGCGAGTGGGTGGGATGTCCACCATGTAACGGTGGCGCATCGCCGTACGTCTTGTGGTCCGATGATGGAACGGGCTAGGCGGAATCAAACTATGTAATTCCGTTGCACACTCTCCAAAATGCAACCGATAGAAAACCGACAGGCTAGCAACTCGGCGTCGATGCTCGAGGCTTTGGAGCTTCGACTCGACGAGTCTATCATTGCCGATGATCCTCTTGGCTCGTTTCTCTATTGACTCAAGGGCGTCAAGCTGGTATCTGGCAGATCCGTCCCAAAGATGCAAGCAGTACTCCATACACGATCGAACTTGCGCTTGATAAAGTTTGAGCAGCTGTTCCGGCGTGAAGTACCGTCGCACCTTTGCTAGGATTCCCAACTTTTTGGCAGCCACTTGAGCCTTTGCCTCTATAAATGTGCCAAAATTGAGGGTAGATGTTAACGTAACACCAAGAAGGTCAAGTTGGTCTGTTATCGGCACGGTTACACCTCGGAAAGATGGAGCTGGGTGGAATTGGCTCCTTTTAGCGGAAAAAAGACACGCCTGGGTCTTAGCAGCATTGAACTTGACCAGATTGGCATCGCCCCACTCGGAGACATCCTGTAAGGACAAGTTCAAGCGCTCAACCATAGCCTCTCGGAGAGACCGTATCTGCGTCGTCGACCGTGTCTGCCTCGGAGAGACCGTAGCTGTGCACAATTTTCTCATTACTGCTTGGCTTCTATTATTTCACTGAAAATTATAATTAAATAGATTTCTAGAAAAACCTCTGTGACTGACATGCAAAAAGTAATCCTATTAAGGTTCCGATTTCATTTTAAGGATCCCTAAGAAAGCCCAGCCAAACGCGATCTTTTACCTGCCATACTTCAAAGAACATATTGCTACTTGATAATGGTTAAACTTAACTATCGCAACCAACTTGGTCGCCGTTTAAAACTTGGTTCCAAGATAAGTGCACCCAATTCCGGCCACTAAGTACCAGGGTACCAGGAGTTGGTAGGCTATTAAGTTGCACGTAGTGGATTAACACACCAGTGTGGTGGATTTTAATTAGCATCTTTATACGGTTATGAGGTCTTGGTGCGTTTAGTGGAATTAATTGTAATTGCAGGAATAGAGAGAGAGTAATTTGTATTTCAAAAGGATTTTCCTCATGGAATTATGCGGGTAGCTAGCTTTACAAATAAAATAACACCCTTGTTTTTCTTCTCTAAATTAATTTTCATCTAAGTGTTCCCTTTCTAGAAAAGTGTATTTTATTTAATAAAAAAAACTAAGTACTTGGTCCGCCAGCACGATAACAAAAAAAATATTACAAAACAAACGTTACTATGTAGTTAAAATTTCTTCTGAATCGTGGGTGCGTTTACAAACATACAAACTCACATACACACACAGCCAGGACCCGGAACAACTAGCAGGCCATACACAATATTTGTTCCGTGCGGGAATCGAACCCACGACACGCAGCGCAGCAGCCAATCGCTCAACCACTACGCCAACCGTGTCGTCAATGTGAATGAATCGTACTGAGAAATAATGATTGATTTATTTGCCACTTGTAAGAGATTGATTGCAAAGTCCAGATTGAAATTGATGAGTCAGGAAAGTTAGGGTCAAGCCACAGTTAGAAGCGACGAGACTAAAAAGGCACAGATAATTCGTTGGTTGTTTTTATCCTTTCCGTCATATAGGCTTTTTGCATGCCACCACGGCCTACCTACCGCTGAACTAAAAAAAACCTAACGTCACACAAACCCTGCATCGTGCAATGAAAGTTCTACACGAAATTTGAACACACAACGTGTAATAGAAGAAACGCGATACCTCTTTTTTTATTTAATCATCAAATGACCCCTCCCGCTCTGGGTGGAGCGGCAGGGAGTGTCAGACTTTTACTGACTAAAACCCATCCATGCTCTTCCTAGTGCCTTTTACGTTCCAGGGCCGCGGTAACTCTTTAGAACAAAATCCGCAACCCTGGCAGGCTCTGGCCGTAACGGGCCCCTACTCCTATGCTGACATCTCTTTGAGGCGCGCGTGGAACACAACGTGCCGTCGGCCTGGGCCTGGTTTTGATCGGCAGGCGAGCCACCCAACGCTCGCCGTCCGCAGACTAGCAACGCAGTACCTCTTAAGGGGTCATTGTACTCATCATTATGAACAACTTTTTACTATGAGACTAACGCCGAAATCGCGAAAAAAAATCAACTGTTCAGTACATTTTGTCGAGTTATGCACAGAAATGTATGGATCAGTCGATTTTTTTCCGCGATTTTTAGTGTTGGTCCCATAGTGAAAGTTGTTCATAGTGATGAGTACAATGACCCTTTAAGAGGTATTGCGTTTATTCTATTACACGTTTTATACAACAGCCAGAAAATTACCATCGGGCATTTGCCCACCAGATAACACCCATCTGGGCCTAAACCACCAACTCTTAAAGCAGTATTACTTTAATATTACTTCCAGTGGGAAAGAGACGGAGCTATACGTCCTGTGTAGCTCCGTCTCTTTAATCCTCCGTTTCAATCAGGTATTTTGCGGATGCAGATTTTTTCACATCCGTGGTCCGCGACTCCGGGTGTGAATGCGGATGCGGGTACGGATCTTAATATATTTTTTTCTTAAGACATTGTAAATTCACTTTTTAAATAATGTTTCAACTGCAAAAATAGACAACGCTCACTGTATATTCACAATAACACTCGAAAGCTGGGGCCTAACCACCAACTCTTAAAGCAGTATTACTTGCAGGCCCTGAAATGTTTATACGATAAGCGCAACTCACAGATCGTGATACTTGCGTTATCTATGTCTATTTATATCTGTGAGTGCGACCTATCACGTCCCATCGTATTGCGGCATATCACAGATGAGAGCAGGACATAGCTTTGACATATATTGAACTAGGAATAGAACTCGCGTCGATATTAAATTTTCCATAGAAAAAAAAAACTGTAGTTTATTTAATTAATTAATAAAACCGGCCAAGTGCATGTCGGGCCAGGCGCAGTGTAGGATGCTCTTTTAGGGTTCCTTACCCAAAGGGTAAAAACGGGACCCTATTACTAAGACTCCGCTGTCCATCTGTCTGTCACCAGGCTGTATCTCATGAACCGTGATAGTAGACAGTTGAAATTATTTTCACAGACGATGTATTTCTGATGCCGCTATAACAACAAATACTAAAAACTGAAAACAATAAATATTTAAGTGGCGCTACCATACAACAAACGTGATTTTTTTTAAAGAAAGAATTCCAATTATCTTTTTATAAGACATTAATTTCGAAAATGTACTTTTATAACATTTTAGACCTATGATGGTATCTTGCTTATACGTAGGAAGTTTCATTAAAATCGGTTCATTCATTTCGAAAAATAAGGACTTGAAAGTTTGTTTGAAATGTCGTACGGCGTAAATGCTGCTCCTAGGAGAGTTCACTCCTCACTCTTTCATACAGTCTTTCAAGTCCTAATTCTGGGAAATGAATAAAAGTTAAATGAAACTTGGTACTCTATGAAATATCTATCTATTTATCTAGCCTATTTTGTCCCACTGCTGGGGAAAGGCCACCCTCTCCCTTTTCATCACCACCCCCACAACTCAGTCATTTGCTGTTGGGCCAGTCCTTTCGGTAGGAGTCGAGCTCGTCCCGCCATCTTCAGCTTAGTCTGCCGCGATGTCTTTTGGCATTTAATGGAAGCCTTTCGGTGGTTATGTTTGCCCATTTCTCGTCTGACATGCGGTAGACATGTCCGGTTCAGTCCCACTTAGCGGAATTCGGGCAACGTCCATGATTTTGGTTTTAGAGCGCAGTGTTGTGTTCCTTACGCGGTCCGAGAGACAAACCCCCAGGATACTACGCTCCAAACCTAAGCCTAAAAAGATACCTAACCTCAAAAATTACTTAAGAACTATTTAGAAAAAACTAAACAGTTCTTTTGTAATATAATCAATGGATCATGGTCAGGTCACCCATCCGCAGACCGACCTCAGCAAACGTTGCTTCACCTTGAAGATTGACCCGTGCGACTGTTTTTATTTAGCCACGAGCTCACTTTTACTCTCTTAAGTCTGTTCTAGGTGCTCGCTATTATTTTTTTATTGCGACAAGCTCGCCACACTATACCCAACCCCAGAATCAACAGTGGTGACTAACCATCAGAAAATGCCGAGTCAATAAAGCTAAGTTCCTCACTGAAGTTGGAAAATCGTTCACAAACAAATAATGCCCATAAAATGAATGGCTTGAATGAACGAAGAACATTCTTCGAAGACATTCTTAGTTCGTTCCCATTCGATTATCGCAGTCATTCGCGCTCCCAAACTACAGTTTAACATCTAAAGTGGGAGGAACGATGTTGATTGTTTTGATAACGTGATTCACAATGACCGGGTGATAGATGGCAAACTATTTTGAGCTGGGTGTTTACTAATACGTTTGGCTGGGCTCCTGGTAGATTGTCGGAAAATGTATAAGGAAAAGACGATTGTTATGCAATATAGGATCAATGTGCAAGTAGATCCAAAGTACCAATAATTTAAAAAATAAAAAAGTACTGAGTGCCAGCCAGGCTTGTACTTTTACTCGATTGCCCTCCTAGAAGGAGGCGCATAGATAAAAATTCAACAAATACATAGATAGATGCAAATACTTTTTTTATTCAGATTTCTTAGCAACGTTTCACATTCGCATGTCAGCCAGAAGCTGTAAAAAATTAGGGAAATTAGTTTTTTTTAAATTGGTAAGAGCGACAAAAGTTTATAAGTACTTGAAACGTAAGTGCCGATAGAAACTAACGATTTTTGGTCACCGCCATCATCCTCCAAAAAAGTATCATTTTGTTAATGGCGGCAATAAGGACGAGATTTTTACGTTTTTGTCATCCACATCGTCATTCAGTCGAAATACGTAATCCATTACCTAACTATGAAAAACGTCAAAGGAACTAACTGTCACTTTTATTTTATGGTCACCAAATAATCGTTTTTGGAACGAAGTTCCTTATCGCGCGTTGCGAAAGGGACGGAAAAAATTAAGACCAAAAGTAGTAACGACACTTTTTGCTATAGTTGTAAGCCGTGCGTATAACTTAAAAAAAAAAAAAATAATACAATTCCTTCACTAATTAATCGAAAGGAACTTCGTTCCATCCGGGTGTCCCTTGACACCTCTCAAGTTTTTTTTTCTTTCTTTCAATCGAAGTTGCAGTACCAAGGTATCATAACAGATGTGCAATTCAGGTATTTTTTGGAACGTTTGGAATCGCATTTATCCGACGCAATCTGTCAAAGACCCTAATTTCCCTAGATGTTGACTGATTGCGACAGAGATGCAAATGATACATTAAAGTCCACTTATTTTTAAGCTCTCAGTTTAACGTTATCAATTATGAGTGCCAGTAACACCTTGCTAAACATAAACACAACTACAAAAAGTAGTTTCGTAACGATAACGAAACAATAGACCAGCGAAGATTACGCTCGACGTAATCGGTAAACAACTCCTCCTAATGTATGATACCCTGTTCCCTACATTTACGAGATTTCGCCTCGAACTGACGTGTCTTCATTAGTACATAGTTGACAAGTCCGAAGTCGAA
Source organism: Melanchra persicariae (assembly GCA_947386135.1). NCBI lineage: Eukaryota > Metazoa > Arthropoda > Insecta > Lepidoptera > Noctuidae > Melanchra > Melanchra persicariae. Next base: position 13,215,736 of record OX376645.1, on the reverse strand, counting down.
GCGGTGTCGTAATTGCGCTGTGAGAATGTAGGGTAGTTTGAATATTTCGATAGGGGTCGAACTGTTCAATAAAATTGAGGGTGGGGTATGTTCAGAACACGGAATTTAATTTTTTTGAACGAGATTTTGTAGCAAACCGTTTCGCGTTGCGGTGAAAAAGGAAGAAGTTCGACTTGCAAGAAACACTTAAGTACATAGTTAACCCTTTTTAAGGCAGTGGCCACTATAATGCCACCAATATTAGATTTTTTTCTGCCAACTGTCTGTTTGTTCATCCACCAATCAATCCACAGATCTGAAAACACACTTGGGACATATTTTTCTTAAAAAATGTAAGGCCAACAAAATGTAGCATCTTAAAAACAAACTTTTTAATTTTTAGGGCATCACCATACTTTGTGAACAAATTACTATGGTCAGTTCGACGACACTTGACGCTGTCAGAAAAATCGTCCAACACAGCGCTGCCGCTGGTACGCGGTCGCCACTCCGGAGAGCCTGTCGCCCCCATTGTCTATCTGAGTGCCAGTACTACTGATTTTAGAGAGAGATGTGAATGCGATTAGAATTTTGCCCCTCTGTTCTGCGAGCAATGTCCACTGTCAGTTATGTCAATGTTTTATCGAAAATATGCCTTGTGGCTGTAGTAGCTCTGCAAACAAACAACTCGATGAAAACGTTGAAATTTATGTAGCTGCGCGTGAGTCCGTGCACATTAAACGGTTATAAGTGAACTAATAACCCATTAAAATGCACTTGTGGGTAATAAACACGAACCCTGGTGGCCAGATTAGGAACGAACAGTTGTTCCGAATCGGGAATCGAGCCCGGAACTCTGCATTTAGAAGGTTGGCAATTCGCCAGCGTGCCATTTGAGTCTTAAACTCGACAAGATCAAAGACAATGTGTTTTTTTATGTCACACATAATACATCAAAGACAATATATACTATCATTGACTACGGTGATATAAAAATGGGTTTATCTGTCTGTTAAAGAGATGGCCCACCCCACCTCTCCAACCAGACTGACAAACCTGGTAAGATATTAAAGAGAGGGCGGGTCCTCTCCAAATCCTTGAAGGGCCACTCAAAGTCCTTTAAAGGTTTCCTTACGAAAACAAAAGCATCTTTTTATTTATCTTTCTTCTATTAATAAACCAACCGACAAAATATATATAGGCCGTTCCCGTTCAACGGTCGAAAACAAATGGAAAGTGAACAGGGGTACTAGGCTAGCATGACGCCACGAGAACATAATATCGAACAGGTACAAAGCGTCCTTCACAATACACGAACTAGACAAAAGACAGTTGCGAAATGAATTTCCCTCATCACGGTCGCCGCAGTTTGGTGCCACAAACTTGGTGCTCGATCACAATAGACCTGAACTTCTGCTGCCCTCATTACGAACGACATTGTTCGAGACTTCGGAACACCGAGGACTGTCCATAGTAACTTGTTCACAAAGTTTGTCGATGCGTAAACAATTAAAAAGTTTGTTTTATAAGATGCTACATTTGGTTGGTTGGCCCAGGTAAAATGAAAGTGAGGATAATTTAAAATGTTTGACGAAAAATATGTCCCAGGTGTGTTCTTAGAACTGTGGATGTACAAACTTACATTTACTACTTATGAGTTTAGTAGTAGATACCTTTTTCATATCATATCATACCAGCCAAAAGACGTCCACTGCTGGACATAGACCCACCAGATCATCAGTCCATCTTGTGGGAGGCTTTCCAAGGCTGCGTCTTCCGGTATGCGGTCGCCTCTCTAGAACTTTTCGGCCCCATCGACCTGCCCACTGCCACTTCAGTTTGGTGATCCTTTGGGTTTTTTTTAATGATGTGAAATCAACAAATGACTTCTTTTGCTCTAGGCGGAGCGGAAGGGAGTGACACACTCTCACTGACTAAAATCCGTCCGTGTTCCCCCTATTGCCCTTTGCGTTTCAGAGCCGCGGTGACTCTTTCGAACAAATTCCGCAACAAGACGTAGATACCTAAAACTTCAATTTACTCAACTTATACACATGTATTCAAACTGTAATAATTGTTAAAGCGATACTTTTGGACTTTCTCGTAGGTATGTTAGGAGGTTCCTCTCTCTCTGGAGCCATAACCTGTAGCTTGAAGCTCTTCTCCGATATCGGTGGGCTACGATATTTAATGTTTTTTTTAAATAATTTATTGAAATTATTTAAAACTAGCTTCTACCAGCGACTTCGCCCGCGTGAATTTCGGAAATAGGAAGGTTTCCTGATTTGTACTGTGATTTTTTTACTCAGGAAACACCTACCCTACTGCTATCCTACACCTACCCTTCACCAACCCTACACTTACCCTACACCCACCCTACACCTACCCTACATCTACCCTACACCTACCCTACACCTACCCTACACCTACCCTACATCTACCCTACACCTACCCAACACCTACCCTACACCTACCCTACACCTGCCCTACACATACCCTACACCTACCCAACACCTACCCAATACAGCCCCGGCAATACTTTCACTTGTTTCTGGTCTCCTGGTACTTGATGTTTTTGGTCTCCTGGTACTTGTAAATCTGTAGAACTAAGGCAGCAGCAGCTCTGAATTTCCACTTCCTCCTCAGTCTTCATTGATCCATGCCACTTACCGGGATAAAAAGTAGCATATGTCTCATTCCAGGATATGAACTACATGTGTGCCAAATTTCATTCAAATCCCATCAGCCGTTTTTGCCTGATTGAAACACAAACATACAAACATTCACATTTATAATATTAGTAGGATATAAATTTAAGTTTAAATATATATTCTTAGTTTTAACTACAAAAGGATTCGCTAAAACCTCAATCAAAAAGATATAGTTAACCACAGACCCTCAATTTTATTGCACAATCAACCCCTATAGAAATACTCAAACTACCCTACATTCTCACAGCGCAATTAAGACACGACTTCGACTTCGGGACTTGTCAACTATGTACTAATAATCAGTTCTATGAGACGAACACTCGTAAATGTAAGGAACAGGGTATAATACATTAGGAGGAGTTGTTTACCGATTACGTTGAGTGAAGACCACGCTGGTAGTCTATTGTTGCATTAGGACACGACTTTTTGAATTTTTAAAGTATACGTTGATGGCTAAATCTGAACTTTGAGGAATATCGAAGAACACTGAAAGGAGTCCGATTTTGATGAAAACTCAAACGGCGTCATTGGATGTTTGAAAAATCGGTATTCTTAGTCAGGAATCGAACCAGTTGATTTAAAAAAAATGCTGTCACCATCTGAAAGTGTTGCTAATAAGGATCAAATTCTGGGAAGTCATGTGGCAAACTAAAGGAAACCATTAAGTTTTAACGAATATATAGGTACAGCTTGGCAAAAATAGTTTGGAAAAAATGAGGGCGCCACTATCTCACTTAACGCACCTTAACATGGGGAATCAGTAAGAGAATTTAATGATTTATTCCCTTTATGTCGAGTCCCGTTATGTCGAGCCGAAAACCTTGTCTCGCTTCTATTACCCCTATGTCGAGCTTAGTTTTCTGTCCCGTTTCTATTCCCTTTATGTCGAGTTTATTTACCACGCTTTTATTACCTTTATGTCGAGTTTAATAATCATATTTTAGAAGTACAGTCACGTGCAATGAAATGTATATGTTGCAGTCAAACTCTTAACCAGTCAAAAGTACTTTTGACTGTTTAACACCTGTGCTAAGATAGGTCGACGGAGCCCCGTTTGGCAGGGCTCCTATTTCTGGGTGGTTTAAAAAAAATAACCACGAAGGCTAAGGCGGGAACTCCGCTAACTTATCCGAGTCGGGGTACTCTGAGTCGGGGTGTTAACCATAATGACGTTTTTAACTCTACTAGCAAAATCAGTCAAAAGTACTTTTGATTGATTTTGCTAGTCAATAGTACTTTTGACTGGTTAAAAGTTTTGACTGCAACATATATATGAAAATAAGTAATAGAACAAATAATTAAAAAACAATGTTTTTATGCCATTGGCTTTTAATTTACATCCCTGACTGTACCTGTTCACCAAACTCGACATAAAGGTAATAGAAAGCGTAAAATATCAATACTTTGGAGAACAATAGACTTCCAGACTCGACATAACGGGACTCGACATAAAGGGAATAAATCAATTTAATCAAATCGTTAAAAATAAATGTGGAACAATAAACGTTACTCAAAATGTAACACTTGTCGGTCAAGTAGTGTCGACATCATAGGTTCCATTTCGTAAAATATTTAGTTCCACTTGTCACCACATCATACTCTTTTTTGCCAAGCTGTAACTTGTTCTTGGGCGATTATGTAAGGCAACACCAGTAGTGTTGTATTAAAAAAAACTAAATTTTTAGGGAGGTAGACTGAAACTAAATAGTGTGTATCGAAACAAGAGGTCAGTTTAATTCAAGTCACAGCGGAGAAGAGAGAAGGTTACAGCCGCTTTTTAGCTTAAATCGAACTATATCTGTGTGTGTTGAAAAAATCAGTCCTGACGGTAAAAGAGACGATATAAGATAATCCGACTTTTTTATTTTTTGAGGGTCTGCCTAGCCTTCTCAACTTTATTGGGGTCGGCTCCCAGTCAAACCGGATTCAGCTGAATACCAGTATTTTACTTGGAGCGCATGCCTACCAGACCTCCACAACCCATAAACTGGGTAACACGATACTCTTGGTAGAACTGGAGTCAGATTTTCTAGCTTCTGACAATAATTTTTTTAATGGTCCATTTTTACATAAATCGTGTAGTGTCAAGAAAAAATATGAAAGTGAATAAAAATCGATCTGTACATTATGTTTATGATACTGTAAGTGTTAAGGAAATACAACAAGATGAAAAAAATATGTGAGGTTCATATTACTTTCCCTGTTTGAACACGACTCGTAAAGTCGCGGAAAATGTTTTAATATCTTCGGAAACAAGTTTTTCCAAGTTATATTAAGTTCTGGGACGGTGCTACTAAATGTCGTGCCGTTTCATACTGCAGTCTGATTCCGTAACGCCAGAACCTACGAAACTTTTGAATTTGAAACTTACTTGCGACTCGCCCGGCTTAATAAATATACACAAACCTTCATTTATCGGTATTTCTATTAGTGAAAAGCGTAACAAAATCCGCTTATGTCATCTTAAACACACAGAAAAAGTAAACGGTGTAACAGACAGGTACACAGCGACATTCTTTCTTATTATGTATTTAGAAAAGAGATTTGTATTCATTCTGTGCGTGGCGCAAAATAAGGTCCTTGGGATTAACCCATCATATCAGCCGATCGACGTCCACTATTGGACATAGGCCTACCCCGATATTGCCACAATCGCAACGCTTGGCAGGCGGGTTGGCGATCGCAGTGTAGCTAGCTGTAGCAATGTACCTACAGAGAATGCTTCTGCCCATTCTCTGGTGAGTCCCTTAGTCGCCTCTTACGACACCCACGGGACGTGATGGGATGGTGCTATTCTTTTATGTCCAACAACATACGGATCAACCCACTTGGTCCTTTTACATATCAATATGTTTATTTTATTTTTCAGACAAATGTCTGCTATTCTGAAAAGAAACACTGAAACAAACTCAGGGTCAGAGTCCATACAAATTACGATGTTTTATGATGGTCCGATCATTAGGAGAGCGATAAGTAAGTGACTATCACTGCCTATGGACCTAAGCAATACCAGTGGTGTAGAAACAATAGGTAAATTTCCTCTACGGTAGCACAGCGTATTTTATGAACTTAAGGTCATCGTTTTAATACAAAAACCTTATAAACTCCTACCTTAAAGTTTTCATAAAGTTTTAATAAGCGCTCGGCTGCACCAAATTTCAATCCATTGCAGTTTTAGATTCCTTAATATTCATAAAAAACACCAACTTCGAAAGCACACTAAAAAGACTCTGAACTGATATTATTTCATAAACTTGGCACGTTATTTGGTACACTTATTACAGGGTAAATTGAACTTTAGTGCTAAGATGATACGGTGGATAAGAGATGTAGTTTTAAAGTTGGTTTTATCAGGCAAGTTTGCCCCGAGCTAATAGTTTTCCAACTAGCATCCGTGTTCGTAGATGATATCTTATATCTAGATAGTGGAGAATTGAATTGACTTTACGCTTTGAGCGTAGTTGAAAGAAAGGAATATTGGAGAGAAGTTAACCATACAGTTCAGAGTTTGAAGCAGCTTTGTGTCGGAGTATTAGACGGGTTAGAACTTGGTTTCATGGCAGCAGAAATTGGATTTTAACGAAATTAATTCACGTGGTGTGATGTATTTTGACGCGTTGAGCTTTATTTTCGCTTTGTCGCTTAAGAATAAAAATACCAGGATATGAGAAACGTAAATAATTATAAATGCATCGACTCGAAACAAACAAACTCAATGCATTTATAATAATTTACGTCCCCGATTTTCAGAGAATAATATTTTAATGTCGAGTTTTTGTTTATTAAACTTTGTTATATATAATAGGATATTGAAGGATGCAGAGGGAAAAGAGCAGCAAACAAAGTGATAGCGTGCCGTGATGATTGACAGCGCGGAACTCTTAGTAGAAAACGTGTTGTACCCTGGGGTTGGATCTAGTATCGTTTGGGAGGCTATTTCATCTTATTAAAAATTGTACATGAACGTCAAAGAAAATAAGTGGAAAAAAATGAACTCGAAAATAAAATTGCCAAGTCGTTTATTAAAAATTATTGCGAAGAGCTTTGATATAAGAAATAAGTAGAACTTACTTCTATTCGCCACCCAACACGGTTCCTTTTTATTAGTATTAAAAAATATTCTTACAAATTTATGTTTATTAATATTTTCTTTCATTATAACTTAATCAAAGAACTTTACATTTGCACTGAGTTTATTTGTACTAGCCTGTGCCCACGGTTTTGCACGTACATTTTTTATTATTGACAGGCACGCGCTGGAACACTATCTCGCCTGATGGTAAGCGATGAAGTGATCGAAGATGGAGCACGCTTACCTAGAAGTAACCTGCTCTTGACTTAAATACTCCCGGGTTGTAGCTATCAGGAAACACAGACTCTGGTAGGGAAAGTATTTTATTTAAATTGAATTAATACTTTTTAAAGATTTGCGACTTAAAATGAATTAATAAAGAAAAAATTTACACTCCTACAATACAATTCAAAAGACCGTTCTTCTTTTAAAAGAAACAGTTACAATCTACTAGATAATCCGTTTTTCAAAGCTAAATACAATTAGGTAAAGATTAAGAAATTAACGAAGGGTTTAAATGATATCAAAGGAAAGGCGGTTGATCCGGCGGAGTGGCCGCTTTTCATATAATTTGTACCATCGTTTAGCGGGACAGAGATAAAATGGCTACTAATTTGTTACCAGCTTTTCTTATGTTTCTTTAATCTGATTCGGGGTTTTAGAATAGGTAGGTTAAGATGTCAATCATCATTATCATCATCAGCCTATAGCAGTACACTGCTGGATTTGGGCCTCTCCTAGTCCACCTCGATTTCTGGAAACTCTCATCCAGCTGCTAACAGACTGCAAATCTGCGAAGATCGTCAATATTGAACTTGATTTGATTAAATTTATCTTTTCTTTTTTTTGGTATGCATCAAGTTTAGCGCAAATAGACGCTTTTTCTATCTAATCCAGTAACTGGCCCCTTAAATTGGATGTAGAGAGACTGGTGACAGATTTTCTGGCTTCTGACTGTCAAAGATCTACGAATGACAGCCAGGACTGACGGCTTAACGTGGTTTTCGAAGCAGAGAGGAGTCTCGGTATGTAATGAATCAAATGAATGGGCACCCATCCACATATGGACTTCAGCAAGCGTTGCTTAACTTTGGCGATCGATCCATGCGGCCGTTATAATTAGCCACAACCACCTCGAGACTGTACCAACTTTTATAGTGGGAACTCTTTAAAATTCCGTCATCATTTTCTTCGTTTTAAACATAGTTTTAAGTATACGTGTATCTTGAAAAACTTAAAATTAAAACGACCAATCAAAACGCTGTTCTCAGTACCGCAACCTAAAACAAATGAGGACAAAATTAATTTAAGAGTTTGCGGCAAAAGCTGAGGATTATGAACAAAGAAATTTAATTAAAAAGACTTAAGAATAGCTATCGTTAAGCACGCCAGTTCTGGCCCATGTATAATTTTGTGCGGGTAATTTATGTGTCCGACTGTACCTACTTTCTGTTTGTGCACTTGTTATTTTTTAGAGATACAAGTTTAGTGGTCTAAAGGTCACTCGTGTGATCTTTAAGGGTTCGTTTCCAGATTAAATACTTAAGAATACCTTAAGCACTTCAGCTGTTGCCCGTGTAGAGGTATAACGGGTTTATGCGGGTAGTTTATGTGCCCGACTGTACTTTTTGTTTGTGCACTTTGTTATTTATTAAGTTTTTTCGCATGAGGTTAATTTTTGTGGCTATAAGGCCTACTCGTTCTAAAAAATAAACAAATTGTAGGGACATTAGGTATAGACGTGACAGATTCTCTCTGGTAATTTTTAGCTACAATGGGATGTTTTCATTTAAAGACTTTGTCATTATCATCATCATCCACAGCCCGACTTGGATCACTGCTGAGCATAGGCCTCTCTTTTCTTGTGCCAATCCCCACGTTCCTGTGCCAGCCTCATTCAAGTACTACCCGCGATGGCAGCAACATAGCCCCCCCAACTTTTCGCCGGCCGACCAACACTTCTTCTTCCAGCCCACGCGCGCTTTTCGGTCACTGCTTTACACCATCTATCACCACCGCGCCTTTCCCGGTGTCCTGCCCAGCTCCTTTTCAGTTCCTTCAGAATACTTTGTGGTTAAGCCAAACTAGAATTATGCTGCACAACCTCAAATGTTCAATTTGTAACTATTAACTTTTGACCAGCTTGCCAATCGGTACGGCCTAATCTTGGCTCTGGAAAAACAAATAACCAGTTTGGCTTCACGCAGACCTGAACTACCACGCTACCACTCTTGAGCAGTAACACTGTTCCCGTTCCTCTTTTTGGGAACCTCTGGTGTAGCCTAAATATTCAACAGTGGCCTACGATGACTGATAAACAAAAAAAAAATCCCTAAAACATGCAATCAAAATTGCCGCTGTCAAACGACCAGCATTTACAAATTGGCCCTAAAGTGACAGCAAACACTGGCCAGATCACTAATAACACAATAACGATTGACACGAGTACATGACAGCTAATCAGTTGCTGGTTTATGACGCGATGGATAGGTAATTACTATTTCAGCAATTATAACGCTGGCAGTAGGTACCAGGACTACAGAGCAACGAAATACCTCTGTGGCCAGTGCTTAACGACTTTGTCAATACTTGTCATACAAACCAAGTGTCAGTGTCAACGTATACTCGAAGAAATTGACGGTCCGAGGCAATTGGGTAAAAACATTTACAACTCAGTAATTAAATTAAATTATCTATGTATTAAACTCGTCAAAGGCCATATTCTGACCATGGCTATAACAAAGTTAGTTCCAGCGCACATTATGCGGACACGAATCTATACAGCAATGGTGTCTGCTGTTTCCGGTATGGCAATGACCTACGTACTCTATGGTTACCAGCCATAGAGTACAGAATTGATTGTAATGATCGAATTAGTTGATGAAAATTATTGACTGGCAGCTGTCAAACGGTTTTAGTTTTGCCTGTATAATGTCATTATAACTGGATTTACTAATACTTGGTGATGGGATGTGACACTGGGGAGAATATTTTAATTGCTAAAACCAAGGAAAGAGACAAGAGTGACGTAAATATATCTAATAATAGAGAAAAATATAAATAAGTTAAAGAAATAAAATATCGTTGTAGTAGAAATATTTGGAGGTATTCATTTTTAGGGTACCGTAATTCAATTCAATTCAAATTATTTATTTCAAATAAACCATTCACAGGCACTTTTGAATTGTCATGGTCGGTCAGTCAAAAAGATGAAGCTATTTGCACGTTCCAAAGCGTAGATCTCTATGGAGAAGAACGTGCAAGAAACTCCACGGACACTCTTTTAAATTATTTTTCTTTACAATTTTATGGTTACATCATTCCTGTTGAAATTATACAAACATATATGTGAGAACGATGTAAAAAGAAATGCACGTTAAAGTATCCGGAGTAAAAAAAATAAAAATCAACAACAAATTAAAATAACAAATCATTAAAATAAACCGTGGCAGCCGAGAGATGACCAGTCCAAACTGACGGCGTCCGTTCACGAACATGACGCACGCGCTAGCACCATTCGGCTCAACCATATTTAAGGGAGCCAAATGACCCAACACACGCGCCACCATCAGGTAGACTTTTGAGTGAGCATGACACTCCCAACCGCCAGGGCAGTCAAGTCAATTAAAAAATAAATAAAAGTAGTATAAGGTTCACAGTACTCACACATGTGCCGTTAATTAATGAATTTATACAATGCTAATTACATTGAGTCTATACAATGAAAATATAATGTTTTACAGTCTTCAACGGGTCCAACAATATTTATAAATGCCAAAAGATTAGTTTGTGCGGCCTAGTAACTGTGGAGCTGGACGTTGAGCCAAGCATTATTATCTTCAATATAATCCCCCAACTTATAATATGCTTTCTTGCATAGTGTGCGTTTGATACAAGATTTAAATTTTGTTTCATTCAGTTCTAATATATTAGGAGGTATTTTATTATAACATTTTAAACAGTACCCCATGAAAGATGAGGCTACTTTAGCTAGTCTGAAACTTGGTTGAACTAGTTGATCCCTATTTCTAGTAATATAATTATGTCTGTCGCCTCGTCTACTAAAAAGATGGAGATTCTTTCTAACGTACATAATGTTTTCATATATATATTGACAGGGTACCGTCATGATGTTAATATCCTTAAACAGTTCCCTTAGAGAATCACGTCGGCGGAGATTGTATATCGCTCTTATAGCTCTTTTCTGCAGAATAAAAATAGACTCGATGTCTGCAGCCCGTCCCCATAGTAAAATACCATAAGACATGATACTATGAAAGTAACTAAAATATACTAATCTCGCGGTATCAACATCCGTAAATTGGCGGATTTTCCTAACAGCATATGCCGCTGAACTTAGCCGTCCTGCAAGAGATGTTAAATGAGGACCCCATTGTAGCCTAGAGTCAACCGTAATCCCCAGGAAAACTGTTCTATCGACGAATTCCAGTTTCTCCTTGTTCAACACTATGTCACAATCACTACTTTTGACATTTGGTAAGGAAAATCTTATGCACTTAGTTTTTTTCCCATTTAAAACTAAATTATTAGCAGTGAACCAATTTTGGACCTGCAGAAGGGCGTTATTTACGTCCTCAAGATTATTACTACGTCTGTTTATCTTAAAAATCAAAGAAGTATCGTCGGCAAACAAGACCATGTTTAGTTGGTTTTGCAATAAATGGGGTAAATCATTGATATAAACTAGAAATAAGAAAGGACCTAAAATCGATCCCTGCGGGACGCCCATTTTCACGTTTAATCCCGACGAATTAACACCGTTTATTTGGACTAATTGCTGTCTATCATTCAAATAAGATTTTACTAAGTTTAGCGCTGTTTTGCCTAGTCCGTAATGCTCGAGCTTCATGAGTAATGTTTCGTGATTTACACAATCAAACGCCTTAGATAGGTCGCAGAAGATGCCTATGGCGTCTTGCGCCTCTTCCCACGCATTAAAGATATGTTTTAGTAAGGTGACACCGGCGTCAGTTGTACAACGTCCTTTGGTAAAACCATACTGTTTATCGTGTAAGATATTATTTGTGTTAAAATGATTAAGCATTTGATTAAGCATTACCTTTTCGAATACCTTGCTAAATACTGGCAATACGGACACCGGTCTATAGTTATTTGTGTCTTTACTGTCCCCGGATTTAAAAAGTGGTATAACTTTACTGTATTTCATCAGATCCGGAAATACTCCTTGATCCACACATAAATTAAATATTAAAGCTAAATACGGCGCTATAGTCTCAATAATTGAGGTACATACTTTGATAGACAATCCCCACAGGTCTTCTGTCAATTTAATCTTGATTTGTTTAAAAACCTTTAGTACTGTTATGGGGTTTATATGTTTAAACTCAAATTTAGTTGGGCAGGCTGACACGTTGGCCTGTAATAAATCAAAAGCCAGTGAAGGCGAGGAGTTTAAGGCTTCAGTTGTTTCAATAGGGATACTGGTAAAGAAATTTACAAATTCCTGAGCAACTTTCTTGTTATCGCTAATAAGACCATGAGGAGTCTCCAATGTGTAATCAGTATTATGTCTTTTGTTCCGCTTTGTTTCATTATTAATTATCTTCCAAACCGTCTTTATTTTATTTTCTGATGCTTTAACCTTATTGCTAATATATAAGGCCTTAGCTGCCTTACAAGAAATTTTATAAATTTTTGAGTAGGTAGCAACATATTTATTAAAAGTTTCAGTCATAATAAATGGCTTAAGGCCATACAGCTCATAAAGTCTATCCCTACTTATTCTCAGTCCTTTAGTCGCCCAGTCACTAAATAAAAACTTAGGGCAAATAGTTTTAGTTCTCTTTTTAAAAGTATTATTAAACTCAGTTTGGACTACTGAAAACAATTCTGTATACAAAATATTACCATTATTCATTGTGAAGTCCCGATCACTTAACTTGGTAATTAAAGTGTTGTTAAATTTATTTAAATTACCGGATGTTATTGGTCTGGATTGTATTTGCACTTGTTGAATAGGTATATTGCACTCAAAAGATACCATTAGCCCGCTGTGATCTGAAGGGAGCTCATTTACAATGGCTTTTTCTAAATAGTTGCAGCAACAAAAAACATTATCTATACATGTAGCAGTAGCTGTAGTTATTCTAGTTGGTTCTATGAAAACATTTGACAAATTGAATGATTTAAAGAGATTTAATAATCTACTGCTATCTGAATTATTTTCTAAAATATTAATATTAAAGTCACCACAGATAATTACTAATTTATTACCAGTTGCAAGTTTTGCCAAGACATCTTCCATCACTGACTCAAATATAGAGTAGTTCAGATAATTAGGGGGTCTGTAAACGCACACTATGACATGCTTATCCAGCTCAACACAGGAGAGTTCAATGCTATGTTCAACTGACAGCTCAACTATGTCTCTACGAGTTTTAAATTTAATACAACTTTTGATTAAGATTAATGAACCCCCACGTAGCATTGATTTGCGGTTAAAACAACTTCCCACATTATAATTCTCATAATTAATGAGCATTTCAAAATCCTTTAGCCAATGCTCAGTAAAACAAATAATGTCAAACATTGTTTTTTCTAAAAATAATTCAATTTCGAGTTGTTTCGAAGCAAAACCTTGAATATTCTGATAAAATAATTTCAAGCATTTCAGCTTAGCTCCTTTATTATAATTAGCTGTGTGAGAGCTAGAAGATACCTGGTTGATTGTAGATGTGGCTATACTGTTATTGATATCCTCTGTTGTCTTACAAATTAGTTTAAAGTTACATCCGGAGTGAGCCCTAAGAGTCCCATGCCATCACCAGGCAATGAGACACATGGAACCTCCTTCGTACAATTATTGTAAATATGTATAGCATCAGCGCTACAGTTATTTAGTGTGTCCACCTGAACATTAGTATTATTACTAATAATTGTGGTGTTAATTATAGAACGTGACTTCGACATACTACTTATGTCTGAGTTTATATTATATGCTAATAGCTTAGCTATATGGTGTCTAAATTTAATAGGTAGATACACTGTATTCCTAGTCGACTTTAATTTCTCAACAAAATTGTTGATATCCGCAAAAACAAGTTTGTCGCTATAATGACTCACTAAGAAATGTACATGCTTATTAAGCATATGAATATAATTGTTTTGTTTACTTGACAATTTTTCAAAATATGGGAAAGCACACAATATAATTTTTTTACAATCTATCTTTAGCAACTCAGCGACACAGTCTGTTATATCATCTTTTTTAACATTTAAACTATTTCCTATAAACACAGTAATATTGGTATCTGGTTTATATACATTTCTAGTAACTAATTCCATTATATGCTTGTAGTTTGACCCAGGCATGCAATAATTCTGAGTAGAATAACTCAGGTTGTTATTTAATAATTTTGCTAAACCTCTTCCTATACTATCAGAGAACATAACTGAATGAAAACAATCATGACTATTATTAAATGGACTGCTAGCAATCTCAGGCTGGTCCATTTCAAACAAATTATGTGCAATACCAGTTGTCACACAGTCATGTGACAATCTCTCAGCCTGTGACGGGTCCTCCGTTGACTCAGGCTGGACAGTATCAAGGTTTGATACTGTCTGACATCTACACTGACACATCACCAACTCATTTGCAGCCAGTATGTGTTCTTTAATTTGGAATTGAGAGCTCACATATTTATTATACAAAGAACTAAGTGAGTCTTCAAGTACCTGAATTTCAGTTTGTAATCGATTTGTATCAATTTCATAGATTTTCTTGCTATCTTCTAATTTAATCTGGTAGTTATGTAATTTATTAACTAACTCAACACGTTCTTTCCTGAGTGGAATATTTTTGGAAAAGTTTTTATGCTGTTTCCTGTACTGATTACATTTTTTTATTATTCTATTAAGTTTAGCATATTTTTTTATTTTCTTATTACTAACTTTATAGCTATTTCTCTGTTTTAACATGGAATCTTCAGTTAAGTCTATAGTAAGTATGGAATGTGGGTTACAATGAGAAGTTAATAATTCATTATATAAATGGTTAGTTTTCTTAACCTGAGTATGTTCCAATTCTCTCTGCAATTTGAAATTATGACTTTTAACATGAACTAATTCATCTTCTAAATCCCTAACTTTACATAGTGCCTCCTCATATAAGTTACTGCAGTTATTGAAACTGTCCGTACCCAAATGGTAAAAAGGAGGGACCCTATTACTAAGTTTCCGATGTCCGTCTGTCTGTCGGTCAGTCTGTCCGTCTGTCTGTCACCAGGCTGTATCTAATGAACCGTGATAGATAGACATTTGAAATTTTCACAGATGATATACAGGGTGTTAGGGACATCGTAACGCAAACTTCACGAAAAGGCTACACTTAATGCCATTAACCAAATTGTAGAAGTCATTAATCTCGCTAATGATCGGTTTACAGACCACACATGAAAAATGTCTTTTCTAGACGGTATGTTATACGCTACACACACATGGGTTAGTTAGTGTTTTGCTATTAGGCAGGATGCGTTGACCTTTTGCAACAAAACAGCTGAGCAGATGCCTAATTCTAGCTTTATTTACATTGCTTTTTTAGTGAAAGTAGTGATTTAACTATTTTTTTATAAAAAATCACATTGGGTTGGGAAAGAATAACGATTATGAACAGTCTAAAGTAAAAAAAACGCCTGAAAAAAATGAAAAAATGGGGAAAAAGCCGACGAAAAATTCCAACGCTGGGGGGTCCAGAATCATGTCCTGGATCCATGGTATTCGTTTGTGCGTCGATGTCCCTTACACACTGTATTTCTGTTGCCGCTATAACAACAAATACTAAAAACAGAATAAAATAAATATTTATGTGGGGCTCTCATACAACTAACGTGATTTTTTTGCCGTTTTTATTTAAAGTGACATAAATTATATCACATACTAGCGACACGCCCCGGTTTCGAACGTAGTCGTAGTTCAGCCACTATGAACAAAATATTTACAAATTATACGCACGAAACTTCTTCGTATATCGCTATTTCGAGTAGTGTGATCCGTCTCAGAATCCGTTGCGTGCCTTAGAAGAAGTAAGCGGAGAGGCAGAGAAGCAGACAAAGACAGACGGCGACTTTTTTCATACTGTTTATAGTGGCTTCACTTAGCGTATTTGTCAAAATATTCGCGTTACTTGGGTAATAGAAAGAATACCGTAAGATCATCGTGATGCAGTTCATTTTTCAACAAATAAGCAAGGCGAATGTTTGCGCTAATATAATTTTTGGACTCGCTCCACCATTGACCTCATTTATCGCTTTCTATCAGGCGTGATCGAGGTCAAGAGCAAGCCCATTCCTCAATAAAAAAAAGTAAAGTGCCAGCTTTATCTAGATGTATGTGTGCATCTTTAGTAACAACAAAAATCTGGCTTAAGCTTTTTAATTGATTGTACTATTCAAAACATTTTGTACTGAAATAATGAAAATCAGAGCAGCCAAGCTGCGGGAAATCCAGATAAGGGCTGAAGCAACAGTTATTACGTTAAAACTTGAACGAAGTATCACTCCACTTCAAGTGATACTTCGTCATCGATGACGAAGGGTCACGGGAAGGCAAGACCTATGATTTTATACAGACCTAAGAGCTTTCTCAATTAACAATTTATATAACACTAGCTACTACCAGCGGCTTCGCCCGCGTGAATATCGGAAATAGGAAGGTTTCCTGATTTGTATCGTACATTTTTTACTCGGAAACACCTACCCTACCCTACACTACCCTACCCTACCCTACCCTACCCTACCTTACCCTGCACTACCCTACCCCACACCTACCCTACACCTACCCTACACTTACCCTACACCTACCCTACACCTACCCTAACCAGCCCAAAAAATACTATGACATGTTTCTGGTCTCCTGGTACTTGATGTTTTTGGTCTCCTGGTACTTGTGAATCTGTAGTACTAAGGCAGCAGCGGCTCTTAATTTTCACTTCCTCCTCAGTCTTCATTGACCCATGCCACTTACCGGGATAAAAAGTAGCATATGTCTCATTCCAGGATATGAACTACATGTGTGCCAAATTTCATCCAAATCCCTTCAGCCGTTTTTGCCTGATTGTTACACAAACATACAAACATACAAACATACAAACATACAAACATACAAACATACAAACATACAAACATACAAACATACAAACATACAAACATACAAACATACAAACATACAAACATACAAAAATACAAACATACAAACATACAAACATACAAACATACAAACATACAAACATACAAACATACAAACATACAAACATACAAACATACAAACATACAAACATACAAACATACAAACATACAAACATACAAACATACAAACATACAAACATACAAACATATAAACTCTGAACTCTTTTTCAAAAATGTTTTTTGATAACTATTTAGACCTGGATATCTAGCGCATGCATACCAAGTTTCGTTAAAATCGGTTCATTCATTTTGAAGAATAAGGATTTGAAAGTTTGTATGAAAGGCCGTACCGCGTAAACGCTCTTAAAATGGTGTAAATCTCATGTTTGAAGCGATTCATCACGGGACGAAAGACAGGCTTTCAGAACAAGCGACGAGGCTATTCTTCACAGTCAACTGGCGAGCTGCAATTTCCTAACGTATCTGATAGCCTGGTATGGTACATATAACCCTTTTACGATGAGAGCGCTCATGCAACAATTTAATTTGGTATCAATCATCGTACTAAAAACAAATATTTGTATTGACAAGTGATACAAATGTATTGGAGACCTTACTTTTGAGTTCTGAAAACTAGGCAGCAGGAGTCAAATTTTTAAATGAATGTATCAGCAGTGCGAATCTTTAAACGTGTCGAAGTGAACACTTGGGCGTAGTGCACGACGGTTGAGTTGTCAAACCATACAAATAAGATGGAATGACAGCCCACTTGTCGTTCACTCCGCCTAGGTGTATACCGTGAGATGTCGACAGAATCGACCGCCAGTAGTAGGTAGTTCACTTACAAACTCACTAAATAATATGTAGGTATACACATTGGCCACCTAGAAAGCCACACAACTTCACTAGCAGAGGAAGTTTAGAGCTATTCATCAAGCACTTGACGGCTTGACAGGCTTTCAATAGAAGCAGCGATGCCATTCCTCTCCGTCAACAACACAACCTTTAGTGCTGTATGCTTCTGATGTCCTGGTACCGATCAGCTCTTGGAGTTATCCGAATTTAGTTTTTTAGTTCATTATTTTTTAATGA
This sequence comes from Melanchra persicariae, assembly GCA_947386135.1. Taxonomy (NCBI): domain Eukaryota; kingdom Metazoa; phylum Arthropoda; class Insecta; order Lepidoptera; family Noctuidae; genus Melanchra; species Melanchra persicariae. Next base: position 13,197,716 of record OX376645.1, on the reverse strand, counting down.
AGCAGTATTTGATGGCGACCTTTAAAATGTATCTCTGTGTTTATACAAAACCTAACTAACATGAGTTTTTCCGTTTGTTTCAGGAACACAAGTGTGGTGATAATGCGATGATTCGTTTTATGTGACGTCAGTCTAGTGCGTGTGTGTGCGTGAGTGACAGTTAACACAAGATGGCGGACCCTGACGCGTTCGACGACGAGGTATGGTACCTGCTACTTTTATTTTGAAAAAAAAAACTTACTTTCAGGCGGCTACAAAGCCTATACCTACAAAGCGATGACCCGATCGCATCGTCGCGCCGCTCCAAGGCGACTTACGGATTTGCTGTACAAAAAACGCGACGATCGCGTAGTCGCGCGATTATGGCTTTGTATTAAGTCAACGCTAAAGAGTCAGTCAGCTCATACCGAGACGTGACGTTACGATTCACAGACTTTTTAGCAAAACATACAATATAGAAATTAGCTGGCCCTAAAAGAAAGAGTGTTTACGTACTTCATCCGAATCCGGGGATTGTCGGTACGAAGTAGCTGAAGTTCCAATTTGGATAGATCTCGGAATTCGAATTTAAAAACGGATCGGATGTTTTGCGAAATCATACTAGCTGTGTACTCATATCGGAAAAGATTGTTTTGTAGTTATCCGGAAACTCCATGCGTTTCGGGCCTGAAAATGTTAAATTATTTCTATGGTTCTTGTCCACTCAAGTTTCTGACTCAAGTATCTTGACCTCAGTTTGTCTAGGGAAAAATGTATAACACAGCACATAACTAGAAAAAAGATGTCGTTTCCCAACCTTGCCAACTAAAATTTTGGTTACCTTTTGTCCTTACGACACGAAGTCGTATCTAAGGCGCTCATTACACGGTAGTTTTTTCTGTCAGTTTAACCACAGTCGCCGCTGTGACTGACGGATAACCTATCGTGTAATATTCATATTGCACGACTTTTAAGGGAATGGTTCTGTTTTTTATGTTTATGGAATGGGTGGGTCCTTGTCCTTTTTCGAATCCCGTTTCAGCTACTAATATATCGTACTCATACTAAGATTATTTAAAGTTTAAGGTAACGTCGCTTGAATTTCATCACTAACCATCAGTCATCCGCCATTCATGACTTTTGGAATTTAATGACGTTTGCATGAGCGTGTAATGGACGCCTAAGGCGCCACCTCTACGAGCGAGTGTATCGCGGATATTAATTTTCAACTCTATGAACTTGTATGCACAAAGCGATATTATCGCGGTAGTTCAACGAGTGACACTGACGAGAATAGCGTCAACGTTCTTGCCGCGAGACGCAACCACTCGCAGCGCTCCTTAAAACTTTTTTAAGTAACGTGCGACAATTCGTTGCGACTCGCGACAAGTCGTTGCAGTTACGCGGCGATACGTTGCTAGTCGCGACGATAGCAAATGAAAAAATAATCGTTTCGTAGAAATTCACCTGCTCCTGGAGGTGGCGCGTAAGTATACTCACTGCGGATTTATGACAAGCACTGTAATTAGGTACCTCTTATAACTAAGCGGATTTACCCCGCACCTGGTCGCGCTCTTATTCCACCTACATACCTAGTACATTAGCTAGGAAACTACCTCATTTTCATACAGAGCAGGAATATTACCTTGATATCGCGGAAACGATGCAGTTTCCACGTTGTTTTAAGTTAGATTAACCTGTCATAGTTTCTGGTATCCTGGTACCTTAGAATAATAACACCTAGAAGGAAAGTCTCATACACGCTCCCTACAAAAAAATGAAGCAACTTTAGTACTATGTGTGAGTGAGCGGTATGTAATTACAGCCACAGATACGCACACAGACGTAAAAAATGTAGCTAGGAATGAACACTTTCCCTAAAATCGGGAAAAATGTTAATGTACTTGGGACTAATCATAGATCAATATAAAAAAATGTTACGTACGTTACTTATCGGTACGTACTTATTGTAATAGGCCATGGTTTCTGGGGTCGCTATCCGACTATACCGACTATAGGGTCAAAATCGAAATCCAAGATGGCGGCGACGAAATTTGCTAACCTTTCTTCATGGGTGTCATTTTTATGGTTTTTGGGGTCACTATAATCGATTATGGGGTCAAAATCGAAATCAAAGATGGCGGCGACGACATTTGCTAACTTTTCGTCATGGGTGCCATTTTTATGGTTTCTGGGGTCGCTTAAACCGATTATGGAATCAAAATTGAAATCCAAGATGGTGCCGATGGCATTTGCTAACTTTTCGTCATGGGTGTCATTTTAATGGTTTTTGGGGTCGCTAAAATCGATAATGGGGTAAAAATCGAAATCCAAGATGGCGGCGACGAAATTTGCTAACTTTTCGTCATGGGTGTCATTTTATGGTTTCTGGGGTCGCTAAAACCGATTATGGAATCAAAATTGAAATCCAAGATGGCGCCGATGGCATTTGCTAACTTTTCGTCATGGGTGTCATTTTTATGGTTTTTGGGGTAACTAAAATCGATTATGGTATCATATCACTTGTCTGCTTCTTTTGTGGTCTGCAGTCTGTAAGAGATAGCAAAATTCTTATTTTAGTTTAGGTGGTGAACAAAAGAATCGGCATTATTGCTATTCGCTAGAAAAACGTGTGATGTTTGGTTGTTCGATGAAACTAACCCGGTTTAAAAAAATGCAGTGGCACTCCGGGAGTGCGGACAGAAGTGTAAACTTGAACAATTACTTTTAAAAGCAGACTACAGACCCCCCCCCGGTGCCGATCAAATTTCGTCGGCGCCATCTTTGATTTCGATTTTGATTCTATGATCGGTTTTAGCGACCCCAGAAACCATGGAAATGACACCCATGACGAAAAGTTAGCAAATGCCATCGGCGCCATCTTGGATTACGATTTTGACCCCATAATAGGTTTTAGCGACCCCAGAAATCACGAAAATGACACCCATGAAAGACTGGTCGGCGGACAAAGTTCAGTCTGCTGTTCATTCCAAATTTAACACACGATCTCATACACAGAGGTGTCGGTGTCGCGTCGCGAAATCATTGATTTTTTCCCACATCAAAACTGCCCAACGCGCCTAAAGAAGTTTCAATGCGAAAATTATTTGAATCAAACGTAATTATTATCTTTCGTTTCATGCATAAAACAATAAGCATTATACAGTAGACTCCAACAGTTAGTGCCTACTGTATTATGGGTAATTTTTCTTTACAACTGGCAACACTACATTGTGACAAATTAGGTTATGAAAATTTTTATTTGAAGATTGATTTACGTAAAAATAATGGATTAAATGTAAGTACTTAGGTGTGAAACGTAATTTTATCACATTTTTTCAGTTTTCCGGTTGTGTTAGAGCATCTTTTCATGCAACAAACTGTCATCTTTAAATATTTCTCGGGAGGTGCATTCAACAGAGCGTGACCTTGAGGACTGACGGCTCGCTGCGCCGAGTACTCCATATAAGGAGTAGTCTGAGTAGCTTCACTTTTGATGCTCGTACTAGGTTTCTAGGCGTTATTATTCTAAGCCTGGTACCTACTAATTATTGATGCGGTTTTGTGTCTAAATCGTACCGTATTGCTTCATCGCCGTTTTGTGGGCAGCCTTCCAATTTTGAATGTAAATACCTAAAAGTTTTTGCATTATGTATTATTTTACAGGCCTTTGCTAGTTACATAGGCTTCAGCCGCGTGAAAGTCGAAAATATATCTCTGTTAATCCAGGGACTAAACAGGATAAAAAGGCAACAGGAGAAACGCATCAAAACTAAGATTAAACTAAAAAAACTGCCACAAGTGCATCAGTCTGCTTGAAACCTGAACTTTTTCTTTGCACTTTTTTTTTATATATTACTGTTTTGATTTACATAGACAGACATGAAGCAAGCTACATATTATTACTTATTTTACTACATGTTAGTACTTTTTCAGAATTAAAACCAGAATTAAAAAAAAATCTGTATTTTTTTACCACTATCTGGGTAGAAATCCATCAGACATCGTGCAGCTACTACGCTTTTCTAACGGAACATCATTTAACCCAATCACATCGATTTACAAAAAATGAAACTTTACTGTGCTTTCAATAAAGCTTTAAAATATTAATCAACGCTATTTGCTCTCCGAATAAAATACAAATTAAAAATCAATACTCAATCGAACCGTGTATGGAACTCTTTCAAACTTTTTTAAAATCATTTTTCATATGGCAGCTTCGTGTTCCAAGTTTGAAAATACGTCAATTAAAAGTATATTGGCAGCAGCCACTGGGTTAACTTTTATTTTGCTATATTTTCAATCTAACTGCGTTTTTACGACTTTTTTGGTGTATGGACCAAATATATTCGAAAAATATAGCTGTATTTCCCAGTTGGGGTTTTATTTGAGCCGAATTTTTAACAGTAAACAAGGAAAGAGGAATCGGAATGTTGTAGATTTATTCTGATGATATTTTAATTTGCTTGTAGATTTTCAAACGAAAATATTTATTTTATTACTCTATATGATTTTGCAGCGCGTTGTAAATATAACTACAGTTATGTAGGCATACAGCTTTATTTGAAAATAATAACTAAAGAGTGTTTGGAGTTGCTTGTCCGTTCTTCTCCATAAGAATCTACGTTTTGCGATTGGACAACAAGAGACTATAATATTTTATTTTCAAAATGTAAATTTGATGTTCAAAAGTGCTTTTTAATGGTCTAGTTGAAATAAATTAATTGACTTTGACAGCAGAAAGGCACGGGAGATTAACTTTTTTTTTTTGTTTTGAACGAGGTTATAAGTACCTCCTACCTCCTTTTAAGATAATATCAATTGGATCTATCCATTGGCCTGTTGAATTGAGTATTTGGAGTACCTAGCACGAGTAGAACGTACACTACTTGAATGCCAAACACTGACAGATATTTAAATTCTTAATTCAGAAGTCGGTGGATAGCATCGTCATTAACTGGTTACCCCTTATTCTAAGTAATTTTAATGCGTGAGGGGTAACCAAAGGACGACGCTGACTGTACCAACACACAGTTGTATAGAAAAGCCAGATGCGTAGTCTGCATTCACCAGGCATGCATCAATGAATAGATGCATGAGTTCGGAATCCGAACAAGTAGGTGGCATGAAGACGTTCTGTCACGAACTGGGGTTTCAGCAACGCAATGGTAGTATTAGGTAAATATTATGTATGTATGTGAGAATAAGGTGAGAATTCGAGGAGGTATGCAGAAATTGTGCTTGGTTTTCTAAAGATTTTGAATTTTTTAAGACGTATCGAGATAGTTTCTTGCTTTTGTAATAGTGAAATTAAAGCATATCAAGAGGAATGAGTTTGCTTATATATTAGTTGACTAGTTCAACCGGTTAATTTCGTAGCATCTAAAATTTATGACATAGTAAAAATTGATTCATATATATATATAGACAGGGTGGACTGGGGACCGGGTGGTCGTGTGCGCGATACATTAACAATGACGGTTTCTTGTATGGTGAACACGTATAAATAAGCAAACGTTTAGAATGCCGTATCTTTATGCACGACAATTGAATTTATATATGTATATGTCACCGGAAAACGGCAAACGCAGTATGATTGTAAAATATCTCGTATAATTGTGAGCATTTTTTTCTAAATAAGACAGGTATATTGGAAAGTATTTAATTTGGATGGGATTTTATAAATTGTAAGTATGCAAAAAGATTTTTTCATAATATATCGAGAAATTATAATCTAATTAAGATTTATTACAATCTTACGGAGTCTGAAATTGTTAGCTGTTTGTTAAAAACAGAAGTGGCAGAAGGCAAGTAAAATTGTTTCGTATTTCTTCTTATTTTAATAGCTATTAGTAAGCACTAGTTGTAAAGACGTAAACAACGCTGGAAAGCCTCTACAAGAGACTAAAATAAAATATCAAACACGCAAATTAAAATGCAAATCAGAACGACTTCTTGTAAATTATAGTGCATCCTTTGAACCCTTTTTGAACAAAAATTCTTTCACCATTTCTCGATACAAAAAACATCAGACTTTTATAAAGCGATATTTTTTTTCTAACCCTGTATATATTTTGATCGCGCTGGTTTTAGACAAAAAATAGAGGAGGCGTCGGAACCCCATTATTTTCTGCTTCGAGACCATATATAGGTTTTTGTACTTTGGTCTTAAGCAGTATCTCCCAATCTATGGATGGCAACCCGACCGACTATGGATGGGTCCAAAGCGAAAAAATGGACTTCTGAATAGACGATACATTCATTGACAGGCCACAAACTAGAATACAATTAAAACCTCTCTGTTTGTTTCCTTATAACTACGTCATTTGTGAACAGATTTGAAAAATACTTCTGTTATTTGAAATTATATGCGCTCCGATTGGTCCCATAAAAATATTATCAAAATTGGTTGAATGGTTTGGTTAAAAAATAGCTCGAAAAAAAATGTCATAAGTCAAGTGAAGTCAAAATGGCGTTTTTGCCATCGTGTGACTATTCAGTTGTGGTTACGAATTACGAATAATGATAAAGTACTAAAAAGCGTCACAAAAAAATGCAACTTAATCCCATATAAAAATCACTCAAAGTATAAAATATCTTTAATTTCGAAAGTCGGTGGTTTTGGTTTACTCCGTTTTTTGAGACCGACTTCCGAAATTGAAGTTATTTTATACTTTATAGTATTTTGCCTAAATGCAGCCCGTTCCTGACCAACATTTTCCTTTCAATGAAATGAATTTGTGCCAGCTTTGAATTTAAATAAGCAGCTTATCAAACTGCAATCTTGCAGTCGACCAAGGTATATAAATGGAAGCTTGATTTTGTAGATAATCCTATTACCTACTACAAGTTTTATTTCATAACGTAAATAAATAGTAGTTAGTGTATTATAAACATAACTGAAAACGCGAAAAAAACAGCTCTTCAGTATATTTTGTCTTTTTTTTTAATCACCCTATACCATCCCACTGCTGGGCAAAAGCTCACCCAAATCTATCCAGATATTCTTTTCCCGAGCCACATGGAACTAGTCCTTGAAGTAGGCATCTAGGTCGTCTCGAAAAAAAAACTCTTCCTTGACCAGCGAGTCATCATCATCATCATCATCATCATCATATCAGCCGAAAGACGTCCACTGCTGGACATAGGCCTCCCCCAAGTGTCGCCACAACCACCGGTCCTGTGCGTCTCGCATCCATCGGTTACCCGCGACCCTCACCAGGTCATCGGTCCACCTTGTGGGAGGCCTTCCAACGCTACGTCTTCCGGTACGCGGTCGCCACTCCAAAACTTTTAGGCCCCATCGACCATCTGTTCTGCGAGCAATGTGCCCTGCCCACTGCCACTTCAATTTGGCGATCCTTCGGGCTATGTCGGTAACCTTGGTTCTCTTGCGGATATCATCATTCCTGATTCGATCACGCAAGGAAAGTCCGAGCATTGCGACCATCAGCGAGTCATACAAAAATAAATATGGATAGCCCAAGGATCGTTTTGGCTTATAATAGGTACATTCTTAGAAATTCGGAATTTAATTATTCCTCTTTACATTTTAGAACAAAGGCCTGAAGTTCGCCACTGATCATTCACCTTTTTGCAAGACCCTTGTAATTATTAATACTTGATATTTATAATAACGCTATAAATAGAACGTGTACCTTTGTAATTTTTGTGTTAGGTTAGTAACGTAAGGGCACAGTGGCTAAATCAAAAAGTTGTTGCACTGAAAACCGGTTTTTCTAATACCTATTATTAAATATAGCTTTTGCTCGCGACTTTATCTGCGTGGATTCGGATAAAAGTATTTTATACTGGGTATTTTTTACCCAGTGTGCAAACTTTAAGAACCACTTCTGCCCATGTTTTCCCCAAGAAAGCCATAGTCAACGTCTAAAAAAAAAAATAACTTCCTAAAATTTTCATCAACTGATCACCATTTGTATGGGAGACTGATTTTTTTTAGAAATTGACGGGCAGAAGTGGTTCCTAAAGCGCACTGGGAAAAAATTACCCCGTATGTAAATCCAGGCTAAAAATTGTACGTGTGCCAAAATTTCATGCAAATTCGTTCAGTAGTTTTTGCGTGAAATAGTAACTATAATGTCCATCCGTGATCCGTCCATCAATTCCTCAAAACATTCACATAATAATATTATGAAAGTTTTGTTCTAATTTTCCAAAGAAATCCCTTTATGACCGTAAACATCTGAATGAAAAGCTTAAAAGATTTAAAAATCATTCAAAGGAACCTAAAACCGAGTTAAAATAAAATTAATTAAAGAGAACCAATTCAGTTTGGAAATAAACTAACAGTTTCATACAGAAACGGTTTGGTAAAAGGATTTCCAGCGTTCTTTTCGCGTTCGTCGACTAATGCGCCATTGTAGTGAGCTGGCAAGTTCTACGTTAATAATGAGCCCGTAATGAATTCTTGGCAACCCTAGACGATCGTCAGGGTTGGCGATAGAAATTTCGTTTAATATTTTAAATTATACAGGGTTATCGTCGGAGTCTGTGCGCATTTTTCTTTTATACAATCAGTTTTATTTTAAATATTTCACGACAGTAAAATAATGTTCTTTTTTGTTTAGTTTATTTATGATTTTCTTGTTCGAAACATGGTAAAACAAAAAATACGTATCTATTAATAATCTTGCTATCTCCGAAGTAACTCTGTACAACTTGGCCTGTGTATGAGTATTTTTTTTCTTTTTGTAGAAATCAAAATAAAACCATTAATAAGTGGATAGGTAAAAGAAAAGGGAGTCAGATGGTAGTGGGGCGGAAGCATGTAGCACCGTGCCTAGGTAACATTGGATACGGCAGGAAGATAATGAAATCAGTGAGGCTGCCAATTTGGTCCTAGGTTTAGTAGCGCTTTTCCTACGAGGCTCAGGAGTAGAGCCTAAGGTTCTGGGTTCCATTCCCAGCTCGGTCGATGTATTATTCGATTTTCCATCAAGAATTTTGTCAAAAGACGCCATTTTGGATGTGTAACACGGTAATATCAATAGGCTTGCCTCCAATTACATGGGATTTTAATACTAAACTATCGTACCTTTGACTTACCCTTCGGGGATTAGCAAAATAAGCTAGAAACGTAGCCTCTTTCTCATTATTGACCAGCCCTAAACGCTAAAGCTTGTTAGGGTTGCAACTTTGCGGAAATTGCATAATTGACGGATTTTTTATTATTGTAAAATGAGGTTTTAATTACCTGTGGCTAAAGAAAAGACTACTCAGTTCTTCTGCTACCCTGGTAGTTTTAATTACCGGTAGGATTACTGCCGGTCGATTCTGTCGACATCTCACGGTGTTCACCTAGGCGGAGTGAACGACAATAGAGCTATCATTCCATCTTATTTGTATGGTTTGACAACTCACCCGTCGTGCGCCCCGCCCGGGTGTTCACTTCGACATGTTTACAGAATCGCACTGCTGTTGGTGAGATGTACAGTAATTAAATCTAAGTGCCAAATCGACTTATTTCTAAGCAATATCCGCATTCGCATGTCAGTTGCAATCTGTCAAAAATGTTTGGACATTGAAGCTTTTTCGACAGATTACAACTGAGATGCGAATGCGAATGTTGCTTAAACGTAGTAGAATTGGCCCTCTTTTGTTTTAATTGTATAACAACCTCGTTGAGCTATAGATCGTGAAGTACTACTAGCAGTTCGATTCACAGCTCATACAAGTTGTCTCAGTAGGAACCCGGAGTCCTGAAATATAACTGGCAAAGTGGCAAGTTTTAAGATTTAAGGGTTAAATGATAGCCAGAATAAACAGCTTATTGTATTTTCCAAGGTACGAAAGAAACGGTATGCAAAGGATGGTCACCCATCCACGAAACGACCTCGGCAAGCGTTGCTTAACCTTGAAGTTCGACTCGTGTGGCTGTTATTATTTATCCTCTTAGTTTCAACAGTAAGAACATTTTCGTTGCCCAGATTTTTTTTCTCAAGACTTTCTAAAGAAGATATTTTGTAAAAAATCTCTCGTTTTTTTTTAATTCGTAGATAAGCTTGGGTTTTCTCTAAATGCGAATGAATGCTTTTAATTTTGAAAGGGCTTAGCTCTCGCCCGGCCAGTGGTTTCTCGTTATTTTCCTATTAGCTTGCGTTGTGATGTAGATTTTCTTATATTATGGGATAAAGATGAGTATTTTGTATTCAGCTGAATCCGGTTTGACTGGAAGCCGACCCTAATATAGTTGGGAAAAGGCTAGGCAGATAAAGATGAGTACATCTTTTTCTTCCAACTTACTTTATAAATATCAATATTTAAGGCTAATTAAGAGCTTTAGCTTAATGCTTTATAGTCTATAGCCTTCCTCATGAATGTGGCTATCATATACAAAAAGAATTTTCCAAGTCCGACTGGTAGTTCCTGAGATTAGTGCATTCAAACTAACACATAAACTCCTCCGCTTTATTATTTTAGTACGAGTATAATGTTGAACTTCTTAGGATTCCGTCTATAACGTCCTTATGAAAAAACGGAACCCTTCTATGATCACTCGGGTGTCTGTGCATCTGTCACATTGATCCGAATCTTCTAGACCAGTAGAAAGGTACACATTTGAACTTCTGTGACCCAAGACGGACGTGTAACTTATGCATTTTAAAAAGTGACAGTGACATGTAGGTTTCATTTTCTTCTAGTGTCGATTGACTTTTGAAGTATTTCCGACCAGAGGGTTAATTCTATTAATTTTTAAACAAAATTCGCATTTGCATGAAACTGTCAAAAAGCCTCATTTTGACATGCAAATGTGAAAGTTGCTTAAAAATTAGTAGAATTGGCTCTCAGTATTGTGCAACATAAACGGCTCTATCATTGGCCTCGTTTAAATCCTGGTTGGGCAGGTGATTTAAAAATAATAGCCTAATAATAGATCTCGTAGCTAAATAATAGCAGCCGCACGGATCGATCGTCAAGGTTAAGCAACGCTTGCCGAGGTTGATCTGTGGATGGGTGACCATCTTAACATACCGAGATTCCTCCGTGCCTCGGAAAACACGTTAAGCCGTTGGTCCCGGCTGTCTTTTGTAGATCTTTTGCAGTCGTTACGGATTGTCAGAAGCCAGAAAATCTGACATCAGTTTTGCTAAGAAGTAACTTGTCATCCAGTTAGTGGGTTGTGGAAGTCAGATAGGCAATCGCTCCATCTGCTAAATCCAGTTTGACTAGTAGCCAACCCGAAAAAAAGGCTAGGCAAATGAGATAAAGAAGAAAAAAAAACTGTGCGGTGAAATATATTAGATGAAAGGGCTTCATTGTGAGGCTCTTAAATATATTTTATACACAAATATTTTTGAAGTTTTTAACCACTACAATCAAACAGTTATTTTCATATAAATAGACATTCATTTAACGAGTGTATTAAAGGACTTTCGGCGACTAAATCTCTCAGCCAATGAGCTGCCAAGACCACGCTTGGCTTACAATGTACTTAATGAAATTCTGGCAAACGCGGAATTTTAACGTCCGGAAAATCATTAAGGACGGAAATTATTAATGAAAAGGTTTATTCGGTGAGACTATTATTAATGTAGTTAATTTTGTTTATCCTAATCCTAATTCTCAACTAATATTAAAAATGCGTTCTGCGTTTCGCGTTCACACATGCGCACACAGCGATCGGTCTAGAAATCTGGAGTTCAGTTATCTTTATAAGCAGTGATAATACCAAATGTCACTTGTCGCACTGATCTCGATTATTATAATCCTCGTCTCACATCTTAAAGAAAACGTTTGTCTCTCACTAATTCAATAAACTTTTCGATCTCGTCGGACATCGTGTCCTTCCAGCTTTTGCAAAAAATGGAATTCCGACAGAACGTGAGTTCACTTTGACCATCGCGGTCTTATTGCTTTTGTGTGTGTAGGATAAGCTACCGCATAGATTGTAGTGAACGCGGGACGCTGAACTCAGAACTCTGACCGCTAGACCGCGCGCAGTGGGGCCTAATATCTGTTAAGTTTGTTCCAGATGAGTTTTTCGTAGTTAGCAGCTATTTCTACAATTCTAAATTAGATTTCGAAGCTAGGTGTACTTTATACCTTACCATGGTTAAGTTTACACTCAGGTAAGGTAAAAACTGAACCATTTAGCCTCCATATTCAAACCAACCTACTCTATATTAATAAAATCAATTTTCAATTCCACTTAACTCTTCACCAACACTCCAGAAACGTTCTATTACCTAACACGAGGAGAATAAAAAGACAGAAACAAGGCGCTATCAATAAATGGTTACTTCTAATTGGTTTCAGTCCAACGGCTCCCAATTACAGCGCAGTAGAGTGTGCTTTATGGGGCCCTAGTACCAGCGAGTGTTGTTTAAAGGGTTTTTGAATAAAAATCTTCTTTACAAGCAAGCAATACGGGGTACCACCGCACGGGTTGAACTATGAGGTAAAGCAATTCTTGCCGACATCCTTCGTGCCTCCATAAGCACATTAAAGGTTGATTCACACTTAGCTGGGCCGTGTCCGGGACGTGGCCGGCCGTGGTCCGTCCGGAGCTCAAAAAAATTTAGTTGCATACATTTTGTATGAACTCGTACACACATGTCCGTGTCCGGGCAGGCGCCGGAGCTTCCGTGCCCGGGCCGACGCGGCGACGCACGGACGTGCAGATACGAATGCACGATCCCTGCACGGCCACGGCCCGGACACTGCCCGGCCACGGCCCGGCTATGTGCATATCAACCATAAGCATTTGGTCCCCCGGCTGTCATTTGAATATCTTTGACAGTCGTAACTTACGGGGTAATCAGAAACCAAAAATTCTTTTACCAGTGTTGCCAACGGGTATCGTATTCCCCAGTTACTGGGTTGAGGAGGTCAGATTCGCTGCATGTAAGGAAAAAAGGGTTTCTATGAAACCGGCCACGGGGACAAAGTCACGGGAAAAAACAGTATTTTAATAAAATGGAAAAATAGGACTATTACTTGTCAATAAAATAAAACCTACTTTCATCTACTGCAAAGTCATTCAGCTTGCTAGATGCTTGTTTAACAATTCAAATAATAGTATTCTGACTGACAGCTAGCAATTACTGTGGAGCTTCAGAATATGCTAAACGTTCCACTGACAGCGAAGAATAATTGTTTTAAAATTCAACGGAAAAATGTTGGCACATTTCTTTGAATAACTTTTGTTGTACCAAGGTTGGATAATTCAGTGCAGATGTTTTGCTTCATCGATTTGGTTGTTATTGAAAATATTCGGTCAATTTTTTTGGTGAATTCGCTCAAGGATAAAAATAAATGATCGCAGTAGCTCATACATTTAAATGTGATGCCACTGTTTATGACACATTGCTCACACAGTTCTAACTTATCCATAAGGATATACCCAAAGGGCTTACAATGCTCTGCGCATCCAATATAACAATGCGTTCAAGGTGCTGTTGCGACTGCCATGCTTCTGCAGTGCGTCGGCAATGTTTGCCGAAGCACGCACTGATAGCTTTGTCGCAGTATGGCGCAAGAAATCTGCCTCGTTAGTTCGCAGGCTGCGTGGCAGTCCTAATATCATTCTGCACTCGATAGCTGAGCGAGCAGACAGCCCGATTGTGTGGGCATTAACCGATCGAACGAGATCTCTTTTAGTTATTAAGTACTAACATAGGCTAAGTAACATTGTTTCTAACACAGTGGACCTCATTGTGGTCTGAAATTAAATTAAAATAAAAAAATATATAAAAAAATAAATAAGGAAAAGTTAGAACTGTGTGAGCAATGTGTCTGTGTGCACCGACCACTCATAAATACCTATGTTTTCCTAGTCTATTAGAAAGGTCACGGTTTTAAAAAGAAATGAATGAAAAAATGACGCATTTAATCACAGGGTGGAAAGCGACGATAGGTCCACGAAGGAGCACGCTTGCCTAAACATAACCTATTTGCTCAACGACTCTCAGATTGTACTTATCTAGAAACAGGAACTGTGACAGGGAATTCCACTCTCTAATCACTATTTTTGCGGCCTTTATCAAGCAGTGGACATACCTTTGTTGAAGTGAAAACTCTGCATAGACTGACACTTAATAATGCGTAGTTCTTAAAAGTTACGGTCTAAAATACGCTTTATTTTTGTCCGCTTCTCGCTGGCTTTCAGGCCTCACATTAGAGTCGGCACTTCAGACTAGAATAGAAAAGAAATAGTGTCAATGTTATTGTCTCGTCAAGTGGTATATCTGGCGCGGTCGTATTGTTTTAATTAATTTATTTGGTTTTATAGGGAGAAAAGTCGTTTGTTTGTTATATATTTCGCAGCCAATTAGCTTATTCGGCCATTTAATTGGTGGCCTAGCTTGTGACATCTTTTGTTCAAAATCGTTTCATGACTTACCCATATCACTTATAACGGCGCTGTTCAATGAAAAGGCTAGGCTTTTAATGAAAAGGCTGATTAAGCAGCTTGTTGGCTGCAACATATATACAACGCGTAACATAATAAACGCAATACCTCTTAAGGTCATTGTCATTATGAATAACTTTTACTATGGGACCAATACCGAAATAGCGTAAATAAATCAGCTGTTCAGTACATGTTGTCGAGTCATTTAATGTATGGGGCAGTCTTCTCTCTCTCTCAGATTTTTTTTTGTATTTAAATATAAGTTTGCTGAAAATCTGAAATTCAGATTCACGCACTTGAAATAGTATAAAGTCAGAGACATTTAGGTAATTTTTAAAGAGAATTTGGAGGAACGAAAGAAAAAATGTTTAAACTTAGATGCAGCATCTTTGTTCAAAATGTTTGTTTCGGAAAGGAATGTTTTATAATAAAATAGTCTTTATTTATCGAGAAACTCAAAGATGACGTGATCCTTCAACGGCTATGGTTCAAACTATTCTCACCATTAAGAGTCTTTTCCTATATTTCCGACAAAAAAACGGAGGGGGTTCTTCAAGTCGACGCGTATATTTCTTATTTTGTATAATATAAGTTTGGTAATGTTATAAATTTTGACTTACTCGATTTCCACTTAGTATTTACTAAGTTGGCAACATTATCTAGCAATGAAATATCTATAGATAACTTGCTATGACATCGTTCCAAGTTAATAACGTAACTTAACCTTTACTAAATAGAATCGAATTGCAAATAAAATAGTACTAAATTGTAACCAGGGCTGAAGACGTTCGTGCTAGTCAAATTCATGAACGAAAACAATAAAATCCTTTCATAATAATATTCAAAGAAAGACGAAAAGATAAAGTATCAATTAGCCTTCCTATCTTTTGAGACACGCGAGGATCATAAATAAAGTAAACAAACGGAAGGATTTCACTATGTCGCCGTCGGGGGAAATAGTTTTTCCAAGTACTAGGCTGACATGCGGTGGTAAGAGGTTTTCTGTAAATCCTGTGCGGGTGGGTGAAACACGTACACTGATAAATCCGGAAGCCTCGTTCGCACAAGAAGAGTTGCTCGACTAGAATACGCGATTATTCAAAGAAGATTATGAAGTTCACAAGAACATTCTCCTATCAAGACCAAAATTGGTAACGACCGGGTTGGCGAGCAAAAATCGAATTTTGAGATGGCAAGTATATATATATTTTGAGATTGACATAATCGTAGGCGAATTTATATCTATACATATAATAAAACTGTAGAAGAGGTCAATTCTGTACATTGAATATAAACTAAAAAAAATACTCCAGGGGTGCTTTATACAACCAATAGAAGCCAAAAATATTTTTTTTTCTTTTTTTGTCTGTCTGTCTGTCTGTCTGTCTGTTGTTCGTCTTTCACGCAAAAACCACTGGACGGATTTTAATGAAACTTTTTTTGTTGTATAGCTATTAGTCCTCGCCAACATATAGGCTATAATTTATTTTGAAGATCTGAATACAAGACGTGGAACCTTAGCAGCCCGGCTAATCTATAAGAGATATTAATATACCGCTTTAGGAATAGTTGGTCAACATGATGAGTACTGTCTGTCGACATAAAAAAAATGAAGGTCTAGTGCACCTGATGTGGAACCCTTTCAGGGAGCTAAGCTATCGGCTATTTTAATCAAATGTCAACAGATCTCATAGTCCGTTGGTTTAAAGCCTGTCTCTCAAAACACTTGGTGTGGGTTCGAATCCCACAAAAGTTGTAATTATTTTTGGATTATTTTTATCTTATTTATTTCCTTATTTTTTTATTCCTACCAAACTTTATATTTTCGAAAATTTAATATGTTATTGCTGTATTTTGCATATCTTTTCAGCAAGACAAGCAGAACCTATTTTCTGTTTATATGTATTCTGTTTTGTTTGCATCACGCTAAAAAATACAAAACTAATGTAGATAACATTCACATAAACCTGATACGATTGTGGCAACCTAGAAGAAATCAACTTATTATCTACATGCATAGTAGTAAGTAGGGGTAAGTATCTTAAATGATACTTGCAATGCCATCTGTTGAGCGAAACTGTACTTACCATCAACATCACGAGAATTACACCAAAAAGTATTTTTAGTTAAAGATTCTTTTGATACTTACAAGGCGTTACGCATTTGACGCAAAAAAAAAAAATTGCTCCACTGACTTTGTTTTCATTTTTTTTACTTTTGATAGGAACGCGTTTGACCACTATCTCACCTGATGGCAAACGATGATGTGATCGAAGATGGAGCACGCTTGCCTATAAGTAACCTACTCACTCTTGATAAGACTCCCAGGCTGTAACTATCAGGAAACACGGATTCAGTCAGGGAATTCCACGCCATGTGTTTACAAAACGTTTTGTTCATGTGGGTGTGAGGTCCACCGTGTACCGGTGGCGTACCGCCGTACGTCTTGTGGTCCGATGATGGAACGAGCTTGGCGGAATTAAACTATGCAATTCCGTCACAAACTCCCCAAAATGCAACCGATACAAAACCGACAGGCTAAAATCTCGGCTTCGATGCTCAAGACTTTGGAGCTTCGACTCGGTGAGCCTTTCACCTCTTGGATTTATTTCCCAGGATCTCCCTCATTCCTAATTATTTTCTGTTTATTTTGAAACAAAACTGTTCAATTCCCAGTCAGCTGGTGATTCGTCGTGACCAGCCTAGGGCCAGAAATTACCAGTAGCGGGTTTCACACTCCAGAGCTTCAAGGGGAACTGTGGATCCCTAGGTAATGACGCCACAGAAGAACTCGCGAAGATAGGTTTCGAGATGGTAGTGCTGGACCCGTACCCACTCCTCCTTCTTTCTTTCTTTCACACAGTTTCGTGCATGAATTTGCCAGAGAACAACTGAACTGCATGACAACAAATGGTCACGGGTTACAGATTGTAGTGAAAAATGGCAATGACAAGTCTATAAACGTGACTAATTAAATGACTTCTCAGCTTAAGTAAAAATTACCTCCGTAATAATAGGGATTATTATTACAGATCATTGCCCTTAAATTTTTTTAACTTATGCACCACAGACAGGCCAATTTGCGGAGGTTGTTTCGACGCCGAGGAATTAGTGGGCTACGTCATCCTGGCCATGACTTTCCGACGTGAAAAAATCCTCGGAACGGTGAGGTGCAGGTTTCAAATCAAATCTTTTATTGCAATCCATAATGATCCATACAGGTGGTAAATATAGGTTTGTGAGTGCTAAGTGATTGAGCTGACTTTAATCTCAGATTATCAATCCCTTGCGGCTTGAGTATTATCGGTCGTCTCTCCGCTCAACCTGTGAAGCACACTGGCTTTTGTACATTTGGGCGGAGCTAGGCTTGCAAACTTAGCCAGGACAACGGAGTCTCTACTCTACTCTATCCGTTGTGGGTTTTTTTATGGATGGGAAATCATCAAATGACTTCTTCGACTGCTCTGGGTGGAGCGGAAGAGAGTGTCAAACTCTTACTGACTAAAACACACCCGTATTCCTGCTTATGCCTTTTACGTTGCAGGGCCGTGGTGACTTTTCGAACAAATTCCGCAACACTGGCTACGACGCTTCGTCGACCCGGGCCTGGTAGTGTTCGGACAGTGAGCCAACCTACGCTCGCCATCTGCGGGCCCGCGCTTAGGGTGGCTGGGAATTGCCCTGCGACTCCCGACGCAACGCCCGGGTTGTCTTTTTCTGTTGCGGCGGCTGAGGGGGTCTACTCTCTTAAGCCCGAAGTCTGTAGTTTCGGCCTTAGTGTTGGGCGATTTCTACTCAGCATGACCTACGAACTTACGATTAGTCCCTAACTAGGAATAACTGTCAAATCATGCTGTCATTCATTCTTATGTTCTTTTCCGGACCATGGAGTGAACCAGCAGTGCGATTCTATAAACATGTCGAAGTGAACACCCGGGCGGGGTGCCCGACGGGTGAGTTGTCAAACCATACAATGTAATAAGATGGAATGACAGCTCTATTGTCGTTCACTCCTCTTAGGTGAACACCGTGAGATGTCTACAGAATCGACCGGCAGGACGCCGCAGCCGATCGCCTCGACGAGGACACGGTGATGCTCCGCCCAAGCAGGGCAGACCTCCACCGTATACTCCACCATGTCCTCTGCGGAGACTTCTCTTCTGATAGTTTCGGCATGACCATTAATCAAGCTCAGGGACAAACTATTAGTCGTGTTGGTGTGGATCTGCGGAAGTCCTGTATCTCGCACGGTCAGGCTGTATGTCGCTTTGTCGCAAGTAAGCAGCGCGCAAAGCCTGTTTATACGTACTGATGAATATCACATAACAAGTAATATTGTTTACGAATAAATTTTTTAAGTGTTAATATTCGTTCGTTCTTCGTAATTTTGTAAGTCATGTCATAATCATGATGAGTACCTACCTACATACATTTAGTGAGTTTGTGTACTTAATATCTTCCTAAATACGAAATGCACGCGTGAACGAAGTCGCGGGCACAGCTAGTAAATAATATAAATTTGCCTACTTCTACTTTTTGGCTCTGTGTTAAGTTGTACGTACATAAATGCAATAATAGCTTCTATCTTTTACGGGTTCAATTCTCACCTCCACACGAACAGCGACA
This sequence comes from Melanchra persicariae, assembly GCA_947386135.1. NCBI lineage: Eukaryota > Metazoa > Arthropoda > Insecta > Lepidoptera > Noctuidae > Melanchra > Melanchra persicariae. Next base: position 13,178,737 of record OX376645.1, on the reverse strand, counting down.
ACATTTCGTGTAAACGAGGCTTCATCTTATCCTCCGAGGTTTAGTTTCGCTGCTTCGCTTCATGTTGCCTTAGTAGATGGGGAAGTTTTATGGTGTGGTTTGTTGTTTTTTATGGGGAACCTCATGACATAATCACTATTATGTTGTCATGGTTATGAAAAATGCCGATATAGAAACTGTTATTGGTCGTTCTTCAGTGCAGTTCTTTTGAGTGGGTTGATAGATTACATCTTAGGAAGGAGGAGGTATGGAGTACCTCCTCCGGCCGAAGTCGTCTAACTGAGTAAGTATATTATGGAACATAACTTAGAACTATGTTAGTTGCAATCAGAGCCCACTTGAACGTACGGTATTGAACTTAAATAAATAAAATAGGACTGGAGCGTCAACATAGAATTTCAACCCTCTTTGAGTTAATTTGTAGATGTAATAAATTAGTAGAAGTGTTGTTTTTGTACACTGAAAATATTTCCAAATAAATAAAGTAGCCAGGTCGTTAAAGAATTTCTAACAGAACCAATTTCCAGCAATTTTCGAATTTTTGTTTGTGTGGTTCTGTATGCATTACGTAGAAAGTGGAAATAATCCGGTCAAAATAGACATTCAAGGTTACTATAATTCGCACAGAGGTAAAAGTTGGTACGGATCTTGAGAACACCTTTCCGCTTCGCCCAGAGCAGGAGTCATTTGATGATTTCCCATCCTGAATGAAAAATGACGGTAAGGTATTATGGATGATCATAATAATATGCATCCTTCCGCGGACTGACCTCGGCAAGCGTTGCTTAACCTCAAAAGTCAGCCTGTGCGGCTGTTATATTATAAGCTGTTATGTTATATTATATATACACCCTACCTACATAATTATACCAGCCCAAAAATACTATGACATGTTTCTGGTCTCCTGGTACTTGATGTTTCTGGTCTCCTGGTACTTGTAAATCTGAAGTACTAAGGCAGCAGCGGCTCTGAGTTTCCACTTCCTCCTCAGTCTCCATTAATCCATGCCACTTACTGGGATAAAAAGTAGCCTATTTTTTATTCCAGGATATGAACTACATGTGTGCCAAATTTCATCCAAATCCCTTCAGCCGTTTTTGCCTGATTGTTACACAAACATACAAACATACAAACATACAAACATACAAACATACAAACATACAAACATACAAACATACAAACAAACAAACATACAAACATACAAACATACAAACATACAAACATACAAACATACAAACTTTCACCTTTATAATATTAGTAGGATTAGCCACGAGTTTATCTGCGTTATCTACTAATGCAAAACCATTAAAAGCAAAATTGCCTTAAATTTCATTTACCATACATAACAAAGCTTTCCATTGCGTTCGGATGTGATTAATTTTCACAAACCATGCTGTGATCGTTAGGGTTGGCAGAAGTTTTAGAAACAAACATAATTGTCGCTAAATATCATGTTAAATACGTAGGCGTTTTTGTATAAAAGCTGCCTTCAGTTCTAATAGCGTTCATTTATTCCTTTCATTTTGATCGACGATTATAACCGTGTCTTTGAATACCTTTTCATGTTATTCAACGAGTAAGATATTATTCTGCTTGTACCTGTTTTAGTAAATAAAGTTACAAATAGTTTTAAAATCTTGAGATTTGGTAGAGCAACCATTTCGAGAAGACTATCGATTTCAAATTAATTATGCAACTATAAAGACTTCATGCCCAAAGGTGCAGAAGTGGATTTAATGCCTTAGGTATTATCTACTAGGCAACAGTTACCTAAATAAAATATGACGTTTTGTATCAGTGCGTTACAAAATAGTCCTAAAACATTCCTGCCAGCCCTAACTGTGAGTAATATCATGTTACTAACAGGTATTTCTAATATCCATTCATTATCACATTCAATTTAACGTTGTTTTAAGCATAATAATCTCGTGTAGCTGTTGTTACGTGCATGATAAGCTGTAAGAACACCTCTTAACATATGTTTGCCTGGTAGCTACACGGCCGAAAGTTCTGCTTATGAGGTTTAATCGTGCAATTACGTCTAAACTAATAATATTTCTCTCTCTCTCTATTTCTGGAACTGCAAAGGATGCAATCGTAAGGAATTATAATTATGCCAGAAAGAAAAACTCGTCGCACGCGTGGTGGATTATGGCAATCTCTAATATGTAACAGTGGGCCATAACTTCCGTTTATCTACTCATGTGCCATAACGTTCGAACTACTATAGGACCTGTGTCCTATTAATAATAGTTCGAACGATATGGCCCTATTATGGCTGATTATACTAAGCTGTAGTAAGCACTACTCTCTAGACATGGTTGCCTAGTAATTAACAAAGTGGGTTCACGTCGTGTTCGTATAAACGATGCTAAAAAAATATGCGAACATTATTGTTAAGAATGTTGATAAAACGTTTCATTTTTTTTTAATGAATAGAAACCAAAACCGTAGGCTTTTTTTTAATGCCAAAGTTTTTTATGATCAATTTTTTCATGTTCATATTAATAAAGCAAAGCTAGCTTTTAGCCCAACTGTAAAACAAAAGAAACTTGAATTGTTATTCGAACTCGTTTTAATGTAAATGTTAAAAATAGCTTTTAAAAAGCGTATTTTCGCGCCTCGTAATTTTTTTAATTTATTTTTTTATTAAGGAATGGTCTTGGTCTTGACCTCGATCACGCCTGATGGAAAGCGATGGATAAGGTCTATGATGGAGCGAGCGTGCCCAGAAAATGCCTTAAGGCACTGGAACAAACCAATGTTCGCTGTGCCAACGACGCTCTCACTAAATAAAATATTATTTACTTCCACGAAAACATTCTTGTATCCCTCGTTATCGATACCCCGTAACTAACTAAAAGGAAGTATACTCATAAGGAAAATGAAAAAAATAAAAGCAAAAGATGTTAGGATATATTTTTTATATCAAAATAATACCAATCTGTCACCCTGTAATGCTGAAACCATGCTGAAGCAAAGAGGAAATGTCTTAAAGAAAATCCGAAACAAAAATAAACAAAGAAAATATTTGCTATGTTTATCCTGGTAATACATATAATAATATCTACATCTAAAACTATGTCTGTTTGTATGTTAGTTTTTGACTTCTTGTCTACTAAACCAAATGAATAAAAACCGGCCAAGTGCGAGTCGGAGTCGTGCGCGAAGGGTTCCGTATCATTATCTATTAAAAAAGTAAAAAAAAATCACGTTTGTTGTATGGGAGCACCACTTAAATTCATATTTATTTTATTCTGTTTTTAGTATTTGTTGTTATAGCAGCAACAGAAATACATCTCTGTGAAAAATTCAACTGTCTAGCTATCACGGTTCATGAGATACAGCCTGATGACAGACAGACGGACAGCGCAGTCTTAGTAATAGGGTCCCGTTTTTACTCTTTAGGTACGGAACCCTAAAAAGTACGTGTGTTGTGTTGTGTTTTTGTTGGTTTTTCCTGAGTTTTACCCATTTTGTTATTTGACGCTTAAGTTTTTAAAGCAGATAAATTATACTAATTTTGTACATTAACAAGATAATTATAAAAGAGCTTAAGAGTTTAAGGGTGTAACAATGCAGAGCGGCTTGGTGACTGACTCGTTAGAGTGGTGGTCGCTAGAGCAATTGCTGAACATGAGGTCCTGGTTTCGATTTCCGGGTAGGTCAAAGCGTATTGGTGCTTTTCATTAGGAAATTCTCAGTACCTACAATAATTGTCACAAAACTTTGAAGGATTTTAACATTATTTAAATCTTGTTTGCAGCATTTGCGTTCTACGATTTTACTGAAATGGTATAAATTTCATACAAACTTTCAAGTCCTTATTTTTCGAAATGAATGAACCGATTTTAATGAAACTTGGTATGCATACGCCATCGAACCAGGTCTAAAAAGTTAGTTGAGAACATTTTCGAAAAAGAGTTCAGAAGGAAAGATAGAGTGATTTTTCACTTTCTATAGAAAACTTAAAATCGTTCTCTCTCTCCCTCTAAACTCTTGTTATACAGGCGTACCTATGCATACTAAGGGCCATTTTCACCAAGCCAAACTGATCGCGATCGGTGTATAAACCACGTTTATGAGCTGTCTATGTCACTATTTTCTATGGAATATTGACGCTGACAGCTCTTGAACGCAGTTTAGATGTACTGATCGCGTTCAGTTTCATTGGTGAAATCCGCTCCTAGTTTCAATAAAATCGGTTCATTCATTTCGATAAATAAGTACATCAAAGTTTGTATGAAACGCCGTACGGCGTAAACTTAAAGTGAAAAATCTTAGCAAAGTTTTGTTTCTATTCACTTCTCTGTTCCTAATCACCCCGTTTGACGGTATCTGTCTGGATTAGTTGTTTTCATTTGTAATTTCTCAGTAGTTAATGACAAACGGCTCGCCCACTACTACGTATTAGTTGGGAACTAATAAAATGTGGCTTTAATATAGTTACACCTCTGCCTTACCCTCCGATAACACAAGCTTGATGTTATGTTCTGCGTCTGTTACCTATCTAGCCTATTTTACACCACTGCTGGGTAGAGACCACCCTTCTTCATTTTCCACACAATTCTGCCTTTTGCTAGTGCGGGCCAGTCGAGTCAAGCTCGTCTCGCCATCTTCGCCTTGGTCTGCCCGATGTCATCTTGGGACTTTTCCCATTCGGTGGTTCTTTTCTCCCACTTTTCATCTTATATGCAGCAGATATGTCCGGCACAGCTTTCTAAGTAATCTCATAATTCACATCATTCTGGTTGCGTTCCCGACACAGTCCGAGTTGTTGATATGATTGGCTGGAAAAATTGTTTTCTCTTCTAATTTCTGTTTCTAAGTCTGCAATAGATTATTCTATGATACTTTAGGTCTCCTTGACGAACAATGTCAAAGAGCTCAATTATGACAAATACGATTTTAATCCGACAGACATACTAAATCCCTCGAATTTTCCGCCACCCACGCCTACTCTGCATAATAAACCAAGTAATTCATTAAACTTTGACAACAATACCCGCCGTATATCCCATCATCCTTCTTATTTCTGTTCATACTACTAGAGAAAACGGGAATTTAATAAAATTATATTTTTTATTGTCGACTGTTCACGTGAGGCCCTAGACAATGTGCCATTCAATTAGCGAATGCGACTGTGGAAATGCCAGAATGTAGGGCTTTGATCACCTACATTTCGATAGCATCTGTCAATCCCATACATTTCAGCATCGCCACGCTACCGTTGACAGAATGTCACTTATCTAGAGCCCCCAGAAGGCTGAGCTTTGTTTTGGCCAAAGAATCAGCAATGCCATTCAAAGCGGCAATACTGCCAGTGTTCTGGGCACTTTTGTCATTGACAGCGATGTGGATCGTATTTTTGGTTTTTCGTTTTGTGTGGTTTGTATTTTTTTTTATGTTTGTTCGCGCGTAATTCCGTCGCTTGCCGACCGATTTAAAAAATTTTTTTTTGGCTAGGGTATACTTCCCAAATGGTCCCATTTAAATTTTATCAAATTTGTCAGTAGTTTGGTTTTTAAATCTAAATAGCTGGAAAAAATATGTGGAAAAATCATCCATGTATATGAAATTGCGTATTTTTGCTTTCCTGTGACTTTCCACTGGTGTTGTTAGGTGTGGGGTACCACTAAAAAGTGAAACATCGTAGCGATCATTCGCAACCTGGTGCTTTAGACAAACTGACATGTTATAACTTTCTAACGATTGACAAAAAATCATAATGGTATTAACTATGTGACATTTCGGTAGCCGATATCTACCCCACACAATTAGGATCCTTGTTTATGCCCGGAGCGCATCTTGGGCCAAAACTATGTTGCGGTATAAAAGTCTAATAAGAACGAGGCTCTACACCAGTCCTACTCAACCCTTTTTTTTCTCTCTGGGCCACATTGTGCTTCTACCATTGTCATGATGGGCCGCTGTAACCTACAGTCAAATAAAATTCTACATTTAATAGTATCTATAATCTAAATATATGAATGGGACTTCTGAATTAGTGATAAAAGGATCGCTTTCATATGGAATAGGCCATCTTTTTCTCGTTATAGTGGATGAGGAATAGTCTCCGCACATCGTCAAGGAGTTAATCAGTATAGAATTAATATGCTCATTGATGCACTTACTAATTATAGCATCAAAATTCAGGGATGTTTGCTGAAGCTCACGTAAACTGCTTCTACACGGTGATGCGGAAGCGGTGTGCATCCTTGGTCCGTAGTGTACGGGGCAGCGCCAACAGCATCCTGTCTATGATGCATGGCAAGCAGGCTGGATTGTGCGTTTATGAACCACTGCTGAAGGGTTTCGGCCGGGCCTGTCACCTTGCAGCTATGATGTCACAATCTGTCTGTCTGTTTTAGTTTTGTGTTTTTTAGTTTTTGTGTGCCCAGTTGTGTTTCTGTCTTTGCAAGTGTATTATTAACATAGTTTGTAAGTACATTGTTACTAACACTAAGAGTCTTGTTACTCGAATTAAATGATTCATTATTAATAATGTGCCACACGGAAAAGCTTGACGGGCCCACATGCGGCCCGCGGGCCGCAGGTTGAGTATAGCTGCTCTACACCAACCTCAAACAGTTCACAAATACAATACTATTAGATTTCCATGCCACTCTGGTCTAAGCTGAGCTCACAAAAAAGGCCACAAAGCGACCCTGCTCACCCGATCTCAATACTAAGTCGATATCAATACACTGCAGACCTAATACCCTCACTGCGAGGAACGCTGGGTTTTAAATTTGCATACTGAGTAATTTCAAACGTACGGTCGGATTGTAGGCACGCTCGCCATATTGGTTTAGGGTCGCTATCCTTCAAATTTACATGGGATAGGGCGTTTTATAGCGGTTTTTAGGGCTTTGGATTATTCAGGAATGGTACAGAATTTGGTATTGTCGAAGTTTCTGAAATTATCTGGGTAAAGCACGTTGTGATGTGACTGTTTGGTAACTCTTGAGAGACATTCGGAAAAAGATATCTTTCATGTACAGTATTCCCAAATTAATAATGCGCATGCAGATCTTCGCTAATTAATTATTGTCGTATTCCCGGAAACTTTAAGCACAAAACACATAATTCTACTAAATTATGCATGAAGAAAATGCACTTAACCACTCTATATACATATCGTCTTCCGACGCTCGAGGAATGCGACCGTTGCCGAACAGTGACGAAGATTTGTATGCGCATTATCACTTTGGCAGACCTGTATATACTTCTGCCTGAAATTAACACAAATTAATGGAATGTAGGTAGGTTATTAAAAATTAAGAGCTCGTGGCACAATAATAACAGCCGTACGGATAAGCAACGCTAGCCGAGTTCGGTTTATAGATAGGTGACCATCAGTTTTTTAGCGAGACTCTTCCGTGCTTCGAAAGTACTTGCTGTCATTTGTAGATCTTTGAAAGTCGTTACAATGATATTTATTTTGTAGCTTGTAAATAACACTTTAATGTCAATCTGTTTTGGTAATTTTAAACTAGATGAGGCCGGTGTTTCCTAGCTGACTACCCTGAAAAGAAACACCGAAACAAACTCAGAGGTCAAAGTCTTTTGAAGTCCATACAATTGTACTGGTCGAATCATATGAGAATTATGTGGGTTGATGTCTGAGGTGGACTTTGGAAGTACCACACAGATTTGAGTGGACCTGTCCAGACAGTGTAAAAATTTGCCAGTTAACGTGTAGCCTAAACTTAGACTTTGTCGGATGCATGAAGGAGCCTCCTCGTGTAGCGCAATTTGTTCCGTCAGACACTTAACTGAACCGAGCGCCCGGCGCATCCTGGACAGTCTCACCTAACACCTAACACCCGCCTGGTTCGCGACCACCCTCCCACCGGAGTTCGGCGTCAAGCAGCCTGCTGTGTTTCGTCGACGCGTGGGAGTACCAGTGCCTCAAGGCATCTTCTGGGCACGCTCGCTTCATCGTGGACCTCATCTATCGATTTCCATCAGGCGTAATCGCGGTCAAGAGCCCAATCAAAAATAAAGAAAAGAAAAAAAAGACGGCGGGTTTATGCGGTTTTGTACTACATTTGGCGTAAAACCGCTTTCTACACTGTTTGAAACCTCTGTTTGAAACCACCGTTTTAAACTGTGTAGCATAGGCTTAACTTCGCGGTTTATATGACTACATCATTATTCATTCATCGTGATATCTTAGCATCAGATCTAAATTACGGTCCAAAATCACTATTTTATCATCCTATCTCAAATGCAATTAATATTCCAAAGAGCCCATAAAATAACCCATAGAGAAGCAAAACTCTATTAGTGTTGGGCATTAACTCCGGTCTTAATGTCCCATTTAAATCCTGATCCGGAATTCCAATCGAAATTAACTTTAGGGCAGTTTTACAGTTCTGTTCATCTCTGCGCTCCTGGTACATGACTTGGGTTGACGATCATCGGAATACGTGACTCGTTTGGTGATTATGGCAATCACGTTTAATTATGTAGATTAAATAAGTGGGTAAGATGGCTTGAAGTGTACCGGGATAACAGGCTGCCCGAAAGTTCGAGAAGGAAAAATTATGTTAATTTTATTGATATTTTAATTAATCTTACCTTCTTACGATGTATGAATAAGTTCTGCGCAATTATTGAGCGCCTCTTTTAAATGAATTGAAGATCTACTTCCCAATTACTATCGTCCATTCGTTCCGAAATATATGGCGTTGTCACGGTCATGGAGCCTGGGAGGAGGAAATGAATTGGATTGAAAACCTACCGAATACGATGTCACGTACTAATTTAGGCTTGTTAGGCTTCAACGTCTGCGATGCCGTTTCCCAACTATATTTCGTTTTAAGTGTCTAGTCCGTTGGCAGGACTTGTATCAAACTTTAAGGCTAACCGCCAACTTGAGAGGAGAGGAGAGAAGCGAAGCAGAGCTGTGCCAATATTAACAAATAGAATTGCATAAAATCTCCGCTTCTCTTCAGTAGACAGGGATTTGAGAACTAGTCTAAAACAAAACTGGGAAGCGGAACGAGGCAGCGGAGTGGAGAAGCGGAGTGGGGAGCGGAGCGGATAAGCGGAAAAAAAGCTGCCCGTTCAAATAACTCGTCGCGTGAACTCAGCTTAGCTCCGCGACTTCGCTTCCACGTAAATTAAGTTGGTCCATTTATATTGTTTCAAAAACTCTAAAGTATTTCTCTCAAACATTTTGAATTAACTTGAAAGCCTATACTTACCTAATTCTAAAAACAAAGTTGGAAAGAAGCTCAAATGCTTAAAGATAAGACATGATTATGTTAAACAAGCCTTTAACTATAACAAGAGTTTTACAAGCATTTGAAGTCCATAACAAATTGAAAACTTGAACATTTTCATCTTAAAATAAAGTTCAGATTAGGATGTTGTTATATCTAATCTATTTTCCTACTTATTAATAATGATGACTGGTTTTGTTTTTGTCGTTGCGTGGGTGTTAGAAAACCGACCAAAAGATTACGTTCTTTATTCGAAATAAGGCATTGTAATCATCTTTTGTTATAATTATAGCTTTTTGCTGCTTCGTGGTCTCTAACGACTGGAAACTGAACTAAAGACCTTGGGATATTCTATTAGGAATTTAGCATTCTCAGCCCTGAGTGGAAGTGTGATACATCCGTGCTTCGGAAAGCACAAGAAGCCGACGGCCCTGCGTCTGATTTGTCCCCGGTCATCGTACGTCGGACGTGCATCGGAATATGAGAGTGAGGAACAGATAGTGCAACCCTTGTGCGCGTGTAATATTTCCTGCGTACGCACATCTTAGAACCATGACCGAAATTCGGTTCATACACTTAACAACTCCTCAAACAAAAACTCAACTCGCCTATCCTTTTCGCAACTACGTTGGGTCATGGGCTACCAAACTTAACTAACCAGCCGGTCTATTCTGTCAACATCTCATCGTGTACACTTAGGTGGAGTGAACGACAAGTGAGCTGTCATTCCATCTTGTTTGTATGGTTTGACAGCTAGTGGCACTTCGACACGTTTACAGAATCGCACTGCTGATGCAGCTGTAAGTGTGTGTGTTCTACACGGAGTGACTGCGTATCTGTCTTCTACAACCCATTTACTGTATAACACGATACGCGCAATACCGGGTATTATTGACGACTTCTTAATCAAGACGCTTCTTATAATTACAAAGCTTACCACAGCAAAAGCCTTCACCTGACCTTCACAACTTAGCCGTATCGTTTGTTTTCCAAAAGATCAGCAAATAACTTTACTTTCTCGTAAATAAGCGGTATATTTTCCGTTTCGACACGTCATCTCGCAGGGAAAGTTCGTGATAAATACTCGCGCGAAGTTGTGACGTATGCGGGAATTTGTGACGTATGGTAGAAGTTCGAATGTGGCCCTGGTATCGGTGTATTAATCGAAGAGTTATCAGACGTTAGAGGGGGGATTTTGTTTTGTGTTAGCGGTATTAGCACGATTTGGATTTGGCAATTATTTATGGAATGATGAATCAGCAATAAAAAGTATTCAATTCCTGGATGGAAGAACTTGGGAGTGCTCAGTGCCTAGTGGGACAATGTGGACAAAAAAAACATTCATTGCGTTATTTGTGTTTTAGATGAATGATGCGGGTCTGCCGACGGCGAGCGTTGGGTGGCTCGCCGTTCGATCATAGCCACGCCCGGGTCTACGGCGCGTTGTGTTCCACGCACGCCTCAAAGAGGTGTCAGTATAGGAGAAGAGGCCCGTTAGGGGCAGAGCCTGCCAGGGTTGCGGATTTGTTCGAAAGAGTTACCGCGGCCCTGGAAAGCAAAAGGCACTACGAGGAGCACGGATGGGTTTTAGTCAGTAAGAGTCTGACACTCCCTTCCGCTCCACCCAGAGCGGCAGGAGTCATTTGATGATTTCCCATCCTTAAAAAAAAGCAGACGAATGATTTTACTGATCAATTTCGTTGAGGGAACCATGGCAGTTGAGTCGTTTCCTTTTTCAGTTATAAGGTTTTTCACGATCAAATAATAATACGATATAAGTACTCGTATTACGAGTTCTTGACTTTATTTTTTTGAGAAAACAATCAAAAGTAACAATTTTTTGAGAAACCAGTTTCGATTAGAAAAGGTCAAGGAAACGAAATATAATTAACAATGTCAGAAGTTTTAATGAATTGTTTGTCAAACTAAATAAAACAATATTAGGCAAGAGCTGATTGTTGGATCGTAAGTCAATTTATATCAAGAAATAGTACATACTTACAGTTATTATTAAGTCTATTTTACTAATATAAGATTTCTTGATCCCTCAAGCTTTTTTTTTTAATTTTTAAGCATGGGAAATCGTCAAATGTCTTCTTCCACTCTGGGCGGAGCGGAAGGGAGTGTCAGACTCTTACTGACTAAAACCCATCCGTGCTCCTTCTATTGCCCTTTGCGTTCCAGGACCGCGGTAACCACCCTTTCGAACAAATTCCGCAGCTGATCCTTGTCAATTTATAAGTACGCCGTTGCGTCACATTATAACCATTTCCTCGGAAACAATTAGTTACCCCGCTTTGATCAAATATTCTTGAATCAATGAAAGCATTTCAAACGATACCTACGTATTCATTTTCATTTTGACTGGCATTCCGTTTTCATGAATACCATTGTTCCGGATATTGATTGTTATGTACTTATATAACGGCTTTGAAATCCAATTGTTCGTGTTACTGTGATGATGAGGAACGTGGCTTAAGTAAGGTCCCTCCCCTAATAGGTTCTCTGGCTAATGTATATTATCTAGCTGATGACAATATTAGTTACCCTCAAACCAGGGAGCATGCATGCATTGGTCGAGAAGGAGGGATTCATTTTCTAAGATAACAACAAACAGCACCCCTTTTCATCGCAACTACCAGGCGAACATGAACTTAAAAGATCAACTAACAATGAATAATTACAAACCAAACATTAACCTAATTCGTTGACCTGGCAGGGTTCAAACGGAGTCCTTTATTAATATGTCCATTACAGAGCCGATTCGTGAATAATTGATGGCCTCGGCTAATAAAGTAAACATGTTTGTGGAAATATTTTGACCTTTTGGCCCGCTGTAATATTAAATAAACACTGTGTAGTAGTTACATGGCCGCTGTAATCATGTTATTCTGGTGGAACGGTTTTTGTGTGCAAAAAACATTGTTCTGAAATTGTGGCTGTCGCATTGCCTCTAGTGTTAATTATGTTCAGTCATCTGTGAATCATAACTTGATGACTTCTTCTAGTATTTGATATACCTCGCGTGGTTTTTAGAGGCATCTTGGGACGAGAACACCTTCTCTTAAGGTATTACAGTATCTGCCGCCTACCAGGGTTGCGGATTTTGTTCGAAAGAATTACCGCGGCCCTGGAACGTAAAAGGCACTAGGAGGAGCATGGGTGGGTTTTAGTCAGTATTTCTTCTTTTCTGTCTCTATAAGTAATCATAATGGGTACGCTTACAATTTCAAAGAATCAATTTAAATACAAACCTCAACTGAAACTACGGAAATATCGACGCCTCAACTCAAGATCAAATTGTCGGAATTTTCTGGTTTCTAAACACCCCAAATGACTGTCATAGCTATGAATATAACAGCAAATGGTACCAGGAGATGAGAACGAATAGAGATTACCAGTGAAATACTAGCCATACTGTTTATTTTAATTGACAAATATAAGCGTTGGTACACAGCGTTTGGAGCGTGGCCAACTGAGCAGCGGGGCGTTACACTAAATGTTAATGAGCTTACCATTATCTCTATACAAAATGCATAATATTATTTTGCGGCTATGAGCTTACATTTACCTAGGTGGCAGGATTAAAAAATAGGAGCAATTTTTGTATTTTTTTATTATTGCTTTCGTTGCATAACAAAAAGGTAATGCGATTTTTTAGTCCCATGCTCTAAACTGGCCAGGGTATCGTGTTATAGGCTGTACAAGCCAGATAGACAGTAACTCATTGCCCAAAACTGGTATTTAGCTGTGTCCGGTTAATCTGGAAGCCACTGTTGAATCTGGCTTTCAGGAGTTGCAGTGGTAGGGAATGTGTGGCGCTATAACCTGGAAGCTGACCCCAGCATAGCTGAAAAAAGGCTAGGCTGATGGATTGATGGTGTTCTTTATGGATAAGGACTATTTTGTACAGGCCACTTCACAGCAGTAAATGAATATAATAATATACAAATTAACAATAATAATAACTAAAATTAACTATAGTCGTTAATTTTAGTTATTGTTATTGTTAATTTGTTTATTTACAAAAAAGTAAAATATAGCATCACAAAATTCGCTGACCTAAAAAAGAAGAAAGCTAGAAATGCTGTCAGCTGGTAATGTGCCCAAGAGACTGGCGGCATTGCTACGTTGAATGGCAATTCTTAGTCTCTGCCCAAAGTAAAAGCCAGCTCTTGGGTCCCGGGAAGTGTCAACCAGCCTTTCCGATATTTCTTTGAAAAGGCACAAGGGCCCCAAGGTTTCAACGGAGTTGGTGTCAATTAAGGTTTCTTAGGTATTTAATAAGCTGGCTGGATATTTCAATGATCAGTTTTAGTTTACAGACGACAGGGTGGCGCAGTGGTTGATCGATTGGCTGCTGCGCTGCGTGTCGCGAGTTCGATTCCCTCACGGAACAAATATTTATATGGCCTACAGATAGTTGTTCCGGGTCTGGCTGTTTGTGTATGTGAGTTTTTATGTTCGTAAAAGCACCCACGATACAGGAGAAGTCGCTAGTGTGGGGCAATGTTCCTTTAAAAAAAAAATTACATACTGTCTCTTTTGATCACCGTATTTGAATTTGTGTTTTCTTTACTTACGTACCTATACAGTTTTTTCGCTTCCATCAATTCAAAAATAATTTCAGCACACATAGTCACCACAAACATACATAAACTTGCGCTGTTTCCCATCAGGGTAGATTGAAACTACGGAAAGCCACACTTTTTACACAATTTATTTTGTTAAATACATGTAGTTCCAAGTTTCCTTTGAAAATAGAAGTAGATACGGCACATGTAGTTTGACTCGAGGCCCTAGACAACGTGCCATTCAATTCAAAATGTAGGAATTTGATCACGTGACATTTCGATAGCATCTGTCAATCCCATACATTTTTGACGTATCGACAATCGCCTGTGCCACGCTACCGTTGACAGAATGTCACTTGTCTAGAGCCCCTGGACTATCCGATTGATTTTTAATTATGTACCTACCTCTGACTACATACTGCAGTGCGATTCTGTAAACATGTCGATGGGCGGGGTGCACGACGGGTGAGTTATACAACCATACAAATAAGATGGGATGACAGCTCACTTGTTGTTCACTCCACCTAGGTGTACACCGTGAGATGTCGACAGAATCGACCGCCTGAAATATTTCCTATCAATTTCTTTTATAACTTTTTTAATGGGCAATGACAAATTGTCTCGATAATGGCCTTCTATGAAGCGACCTTCATTTTGACTGTAATTGTTACTGATGTTATTTTGTTTGTTGTCAATAAAAATGTGATTTCTGAGTCGTTCATGTTTATTTCCAAGTAGGTGTTTGATACGTGTGGGGGGGGGGGGTTAATATCCGCTAGACCAGTCATTGTTTTGGGCTATTTGGTCCAGGGTCAGTGGATTAACCTGGTAGGTTTACGGAATAAGGTACAGTTTTTTTTTTTTTTTTTTTTTTTTTTTTTATTGGATGGGAAATCATCAAATGACCCCTCCCGCTCTGGGTGGAGCGGCAGGGAGTGTCAGACTTCTACTGACTAAAACCCACCCATGCTCCTCTCAGTGCCTTTACGTTCCAGGGCCACGGTAACTCTTTCGAACAAATCCGCAACCCTGGTAGGCTCTGGCCTTAACGGGCCCCGACCCATGCTGACGACTGCTGGCTTGGCGCGCGTAGAACACAGCGCGCCGTCAACCCGGGCCTGCTCTGATCGGACGGCGAGCTACCCATTGCTCGCCGTCCACAGGCATCAGTCACTGCGCCATGCTCAGGAGCATCAGTTCCTGGGCGGCGCAGTGGCTGACGTTCAACAGGAGGGGGTGAAATGGGGCCATTACTGGCACTCCATTTCAGCCCCCTCCGGAGCCCGTTGTAGGGGCTCTACTGCGGCTGTCGCAGTAGCAGCAGCCGCAGTGGAACCGGCTTTGGCGGCGGAGGAAGCGGCGGCGGTGGCGGCGGTCGCGGCCGCGGCAGAGACGGCGGTGGCGGAGGGCTTTCTCCGGTTTCCGGCTTTGGTGGGTGGGGCGCAGGCCCTACCCCCAGCCCAGTGGTCGGCCGGCTTGCCAGCTGCCGCACAGACTGCGCAGTGCGGCGCGGCGACGCAAGAGCCGGCCCTGTGACCGGGCTGACCGCAGCGGAAACAAAGACCGCTGCGGTCCACCTCCGAGGTGCATTGAGCTCCTACATGGTGGCCCACCTGGCACCGGAAGCACCTCAGAGGTCGGGGTTCCAGCAGTTTGACCTGCGCGGAAACCCAACCCACCAAAAACCTACGGCCCTCCGAGATGGTCTTGGCCGCCGACACGGGACAGCTCACCACAATGGTGCGCATGCCCGTGTTGTCAGGACGTAGGGTGCCCGCCTTCACCTCCTCTGCTGAGCACCCCCCCGTCCTAACGACGGCGGCCACCACCTCCGCCTCCGTGACGGAGTCGTCCAGGCCCAAGATGCGCATGTCAATGCGCTTGGTGGGCCTGGACACTCGGGCATCGTCCGCGCTTAGGGACGCCCTGAGCCTTTCGGCTAGAGCGTCCGCGGTTGGGCCGCTGGCTGCCCCGGGGATCTCCAGCATCCGGGCCCCAGTCATGGTGACCCGGAGCCGAAGGCCCCCCACGATGCCCAGCTCACCAAGGTTCACTGCCTCCTTCGCCTTGGTGAGCACGTCCGCGTACGTCACGCCCCTCTTCGCCGCGTCTGGCTGCAGCGTCAGAACTACAGCCGCGGTTTTCGGGGGGCGCAGCGCAGCCGCGACGCTTCGCGCCTTCTGCCGCCGCTTCCTCTCCCGCCTCTTGGCCGCCCTGGCTGCCTTTTTCGCCTTCCTCTTCTCCCCGGCCACTTGCCATTCGGCTTGAGCCGGGGGAGGAGCTGAGGGCGAGGAAGCTGGGGGGAGCTGCTGCTCAGACGGCGCAGGAGCCTTCGCCGTCCGCGCAGCAACCCCACCCCTCCTCTTCCTTCCCGGGGCCGGGTCCGGTATTCCCGGCACCGGCTTCGCGGGTGCCGGCCCGGACCCTTTGCCCTGGCCGGACGACCCCGGTGTGGCAGCCACGGCGGCCGCATACGACGCCTTTTTCTGGCCTGGGACGGCCTTCCCACTCGCCGCTAACGGGGGGCGCAGGACGATGCCCTCCAGGACGGAGAACCGCGCCTGGAAGGCTGCCATCTCCTGCCGCACGAGGTCCAGCACCTGGCTCTCCTGCGGCACGGGCTGGCCGTCCTTCTTGCGCCCCCCTTGCGGCGCCCCCTGTGGGCCGGCTCCCCGGAGCCTGGCCAGGTCTGCGCGGAGCCCCTCGTTCTCCTTTCGGAGACGCTCCGTGGCGGCAGCCAAGCGGGCGACCTCCGCCCGCAGCTCGGACATCTCGTCCGGCGGAGGCCCACCCCTGGTAACCTCCGCTGCCGCCAGAATGGAGGCCATCGCCTCGCTTATGGCCTTGTTCTTAGAGGAAAGTTTCCTCTTCAAGGCCACATCGCGAAGCGCGGCCTCCACCACCTCCGCAAACCCGGCCCTCCGGTCATCCGGCTCGCCGCCGGAGGACTCCAAGTCTTGAGCCCCACGAACGCCATCTTCGGGGGGTCGTCCAGCATCCTTGGAGGCAAGGACTCTGCCCTTGCCTCCCTCTCGGCCCTTACCCCGCCTGCTGGTGGGGATCTTCCGGGCCGAGGCAACCTCCTCGCTGCCGGACGACCCCCGGTCCTCCTCTGATCTGGGCCGCTTGCGGAAGGACCTGGAGTCCTCCGCAGCAGCCCTCGCCTCCTCGGGTACAGGGCTCGCCCAGCTAATGGTCGCCAGGTCGTCGGAGTCCAACTCGGACTCCGACTCTACACCCGCGCGACGCTCAAGCGAGCCCTCCTCCCAGCGCAGCGCGCCTTCGCCCGCGCTCTGCCCGGCCGACTCTTCGTCGGGCGAGCTAAAATTAAACCCGATTAATTTTTCGAAGTCGAATCGGGGGCCTCCTCGGCCACTGTTGCCCTTGGCAAACGGAGTGCGGACAGCCCTGTTGCCCCCCCCAGAATACGAGGGGCTTGACGCACTAGGCGTGGCGGATTCCCGGACTGCTAAGCAGTCCGAACCGCCCTGGGGTAATACTTCTTTGGCAGGCCTGTCCATATTTTCCTTTTTGAGGGTGCGGTCCCTATCTCCCTTCCTCTCCCCCTCTCTCTCAGTGCTTGCTCGCTGCTCCCACAGTCACGTCTGATGATCAGACGCGTACCAGAGAGCAGCGAGCAAGCCAATGAGACGCACACCGTCCGAGGACCCGAACACTGCTCAAGTCTCCGAACGGTGTGCCCCTCTTGTGTCTCTCTTGGTCTGGTCTCTCACTTGGGACCTTCCGGCATGAGTGGCTCTACCGGCAAAGCCCCCAAGATCATTGAGACACGCAAGCCCCACCACGACGACAACGTGGAGACACGGTTGGTGGGGAATAAGGTACAGTTGAGATAGACTTACGGCCGCTTTCTATAATATATCTCAATCCCAATCTTGATCCCGATCCTTGTCTGTAACCAATCAAAGGTGAGGATTGTGTGGTGAAGGACACAAACTCGGCCCTTGATTTGTTACAGACATTACTGCGATTACTGGAATCTGGGAAGAATCGAAGAAAAAAAGGCCTTTTTAGTCCAGCAGTGAGCTGAAAAGTTTTTTATCTGTGAATAGGTTCACAGATAAAAAACTTTTCAGCTCACTCACTCCCAGGAAGCTATAAAACGTAGGAGTCCTTCCCGCCCTGCATTTTTTCTGCTTAGTCTTTTCCAACTTTATTGGGGTCGGCTTCCAGTCAAACCGGATTTAGCTGAATATACCAGTATTTTACGTGCGGCTGCCTACCAGACCTCCACAGCCCATTAATTGGGTGTAAACGTATGCAGACATGCATCCCTAAATAATATTGTGTTGCTTTAAACTACGTTTAACTTCGTATTCGTACATCTACGATCATAAATTAGCGACAAATGACCTATATTAACATTGCGATTCTTGTAATTTCAACTCAAGACATAATTATTATGAGCTCATACATGAAATCCTGATTTTCCTCAAAATACACATACTAAAACGTCAGTTTTGGCAAGCGCAGCCGCGGGCTCGTTATACCCTGATATTAATGAGAGCTATACACCTGGGACTCCTGGGAGCGTGCTCAAATAAACATCTGTGATATTAAATATTGATCCAGCGCCAGAATATGTGGAAATGGCTACAATCCCTCGAGGACACATTGATGTATGAAGCTTCATCTTGCAGAAGTACTAGGAGGTCATCAATTAGACGGAGGTGAGGTATCGAGTAAACTGACATTCTGATGATAGGAATAGCTGTTTTAAAATTTGGAATTGGATTTTTATATTGGGTTTTACTCACAGCATTTTCATGAAGGTAATATATTATATACTAGATTCTACCAGCGGCTTCGCCCGCGTGAAAATCGGAAGGTTTCTTGATTTGTATTGTAACTACACCTACTCTACACCTACCTACACCTACCTACACCTACCCTACACCTACCCTACACCTACCCTACACCTACCCTACACCTACCCTATACCTACCTTACACCTACCCTACACCTACCCTACCTACATAATTATACCAGCCCAAAAATACTATGACATGTTTCTGGTCTCCTGGTACTTGATGTTTCTGGTCTCCTGGTACTTGATGTTTCTGGTCTCCTGGTACTTGATGTTTCTGGTCTCCTGGTACTTGATGTTTCTGGTCTCCTGGTACTTGTGAATCTGAAGTACTAAGGCAGCAGCGGCTCTGAATTTCCACTTCCTCCTCAGTCTTCATTGATCCATGTCACTTACCGGGATAAAAAGTAGCATATGTCTCATTCCAGGATATGAACTACATGTGTGCCAAATTTCATTCAAATCCCTTCAGCCGTTTTTGCCTGATTGAAACACAAACATACAAACATACAAACATTCAAACTTTCACCTTTATAATATTAGTAGGATAGTAGGATGTGGCATACAATTATTCAGAAATGTAGTCGTACGTTATTTTATTAGAAGGTATTTAGTGGCTAGTTTTAATTATTTCGATATGTTTATTTACAACAATAATACACATTCACACATCCAAAAATAACATAATATTTTGTAATCATAGTAATTAATCTATGCTTATCATTTCGAATCACAAGTATGTGTCCTCCATAATTTATTCGAACATCTTCTCTCGTCAATACCAGACTCTGAAAAAACAAAAAAATCATTTGAGATATGAATTTAAAAACAAATTATTTACATAAAATCTATTTAATTCCTCAAATAATGAAAATTAATCATACCGCTCATATTTCTTGGGCAATCGTGCATAAATGTGCTGGGATATCATAACTGGTTTGGTAGAAGATGTGGTGGTTTCCGTTTTGTTTTCAACGATGGCAGCTTCTTCAGTTGTGGAAGTCTTCGCCCTAGCAATACTTTGTAAGTAGGACTCATACAGACTCATTCCTGGCAACACGGAGTTGTCTTCCGCTGGTTCTAGAGGTACATTTACAGGGTCGTATGGTAAAGTTAACATATATTTTCCGACGTCTGCATAATAAGGTCGGCGCTCCGGTTCCGCTTTGGTTGCGTTTGGCGTCCATTTTGACGTTGACGTCGATGTCTTGGTTGGAGGATCTGTCGTTGAAGGTCTAATATCCTCGTCCCAGATGACGGAGTCTAACCACCGGATGAAGCTGGTTATCTTTGGAAAGGCGTGTGTCCTGGTGTATAGGGCACAAGTGTTGATGAATGATGAAATAGCAACTAGGGTGTTGTTCTGGATGACTGCGCCGCCGTTGTCTCTCTGCAAAAAAGTAGCCGTTGATGTTAATTGTGATTTATTGACTACCTAGTTAGTACAGGTACTCAAAACCTAGAAGTTGTGTTCTAGACTAAGTGAAATTCTGTCAGCAACAGCAATTTCTTGAAATGCCAAAATGTTTGAGATACACCTCCTGACATTTCGGTGGCGGATTCCATTTTGGAATTTTTGAGAATTGTTATCGTTGATGGAATGTAATTTTGTTCAGAACCCTCTGAGGGCTAATTCTACTTTTTTTTAAGCAACGTTCACATTCGCATCTCATTCGCAATGTCAAAATGTAGGTAAGGAAATTAGTGGTGTTTTAGACAGATTGCGACTCAAAGGAAACAACTGCTTAAAAAATTGTAGAAGTGGCCACCTCGCGTTTTTATCCATCTTTCAATCAAGCAATTGCAGTGATAACAGCAAAATCCAGTTTGGATATTTATGATTTTCTAAAAACCTTTGTGAAATTATTTATTTGCACGTAGTACAAACAAAAAACTTCGTCAAATAGATAATATCGCTATCCCTCATACCAGGAGTACATAAACAACTGCATGCTTCATCCCATTTGTTTTTATTCTTCGTCCCAATGACATTTATAAATGATCTCATAAAACAATGTAGCGGAACGAACCAGATGATTTATATGTTTGTGCTTCCGTGAGCATATCGAGTCCGTTTAATTTTATTGTGACTATTAACACCATACGAAATGATGTTTACTTTGCCTTTATTGCCAAGCGATATTCAGAACGGAGAAAACGAGAATACAGTAATCATAAAAGTATTTTTGCATCTTTTGTTGGGCAACATCGGTTGTTTTATTACGCTGTTCTTCTTTAAAAAAAACGTAAGTATTCTCATCTCTTCCTTTTTTAATTTGTACTTTGGAAACTGTCTTTTTGTGCTTAGAACAGAAGGACCACTAATTTTGTGAGCATATAGTTACTAGTGTCTAGTGGCTCCGCCACAGTGGGGTCAAAACATTTTCAGCCGAATAATTTTTTTTTATCATTTCCTAGATGAGTTGATTTTCTCTTAAAATCTAAAAGAGAGGTTGATTTACGACCTCCACGATTTACTACGGTAGTTTTCGCGATTTCACTGATAAAATTATTTGACCCGTCAACCGATTGATCGACAAAAAAGGCATCATATATTTCACCCTTAACCCCATGGGTACGACATTCAAGCATTGGATAAAAAATAACGTGTTTTTCCTTGACATAGGCCCTTGACGGAGGATTCCTTATGGCGGAATTAATCGGTCCTGACTCGGGATTGAGTAAAATAAATAGACTTTTGGATTCATTTTATTAGGTAGGATTAAACGGACCAATGAAGTGAAAGAGTTTGGAAGAGACAGTTTTTGTGTTAGACCAGAGGAATAAGAAAATATTATACTGAAAGAGATTTTGAATTGAAAGTCGCGCTGGTTGGATTTCTTAATAATTTTATCTATAGTGAGATCTTCATTTCGAATTTTATGGTTTACTTACAGCAATATTGGTAGAAACCATAGTAATATTTCTACTCAGAATTAGTTGCTAGCACGAGATTAAATAGCAAAAATAAGCCACTAAAAACGGACCTTTTTAATGGCTTATTTGTAAATCATTATTATTCTAAGCAGACGGTTCTTCGGTTGGGCAGTTAATTAAGACTAGGTATTTATATTTGCAATGAATATAGGTACATTTTATATAAAAGTTTATTTTGTGCGAAGGTAATTAATCAAAAACTTTGTACGTGCACCAAAACCAAAGCTTTCAAATATCAAATATACTCTTAAACCTTGAAATGTTGAAGAGCCATTAATCTGATTAAGATTAACTTCAAGAAAACATTAATATTCGATTAAGAATGTTTCTCAAGTATCGAACAGGAACACAGGAGTGTTTGGAGGTGACCCAGTTCCAACCTTTCAAATAATTACTGTTTGATGTTTAAATTCTTTGTTTACTTTTCGTAAAGTTGAAATTGTTTCAATTCCCGTAAATTTTTTTCGTATTGTCTTACTTCCTTTTGCTTTTGTAAAAGGGTTTGTTTTGTGAGATTTTACTTATCATTTAACCACAATGTAATTTAATTACTTTTACATGGTAAATTAACGAAAAAGGATCCCCGCTCGGAGAAAGAGCCAAATTATAGCAGTCAAACGGTTCGATTTACATGGTTAAGCAATGCTTGCCGATATCGGTCCGAGGCCGGGTGACACTCCTTCGTGCTTCTGAAAGCACGTATATCTGTTGATCCCGACTGTAATTTGTGGATCTTTGACAGCCTTTGCGGACAGTCAGAAACCAGAAAACCAGTCTTGGTACAAGTTATTATGCCAGTAACTGTGTGGGCCAGGTCAGGGGTCGAGCCCAACATAGCAGGGAAAAGGCTAGGTAGATTTATACATGGAAAATGATCGTCAACGTACCCTGCAAAAGTGCCTGTTAGGATCCTGAACACCTCCTACGCACACATAGTGTCCTGGTAGCATCTTCGTGTCGACCTCGCATATTGAAGAATCAATCATTGGGGAGTTTACTACTCGCAAGTGCTGAAAAAGAAAATTAAAAGCAAATAAGGATTTATTAAGAAGTAATAATGGGTTTTTCTAGGGTTCCTTCCCAGTTCATGCTTTGGAGTCAACGTAGAAAAGTTGTATGTATATTTGTGTGGGTAAGGTTTAATACTGGCTGGCTATCGTCAATGAACAAATACGACGATAAAAGTTCAGTCCAGGATTAAGAAGATAGGTCTTTGCCCTCAAGTAACACAATAACTGGTTTGAACAACAGACTTTTTGGAACACAGTTACATTTTTCATTTTAAAACTAAAGTCGCCCTGAGGATGCTCCGTAAATTCAAATACCGTTTTCCTCACTATTGTTCAACGCATACCAACCTTTTTCTCCACATATTTTTTTATCTGACGTCATAATATAAATGGTTGGTCTCACAATCTTTTTACTCATATCGTGATCCCATATTTTAATGGTGAAATCTTTATAGCATTTCTGATTATTTATGTAGGCCTAGTAAGTGTTTTTATTTTGAAGAATAGTGGAAAGAGGGACTGATAAAAAAAAGTTTTAGTAAATTCGTAAAGATCCTTAGTGAGTTTTTTTGCCAATGGTTTAAAGTTATGGGCACCTATTTGTTAATGAGAGTTTTCCGATTTGTATTTAGCTTGGCCAATGATGAAATAAATATCTATGAGTTAAAAACTATTAGTTGAAAATTAACTAAACGTTCTACTACAGGTTGAATCAAACTTTAAGGTAGCTCGGAATACTCCGCGACTTGCTGCGCAGTAGTACATTCATGTGACAGTGGGATACTGCGCAAAGAATAGCGAACTGCATTAAGTTTGAATCAACAAATACCTCGAAGCAAACGATACGCACATTAAGCTTACTACCACACCATTTACAAACATACATTATGTACAAACAATTTTACATCTTCAAAGGTTAGTTTAGATCCTCACTCACCCCATTAGGAGTCCATGCGATGATGGAGGCCAGGAATCCGAGCGTAATATTATCATTAGCTTCTGGTAGCCTGACGCTCTGCACTTGAGAAGTGAATTCCATCGGAGTTTCTAGCTTGACTGCTGTCACGTGAAGATCGAAGTTGTTGATCAGCAGTTTTATCTGGAATTAAACAATAAAAATTTTAAAAAATAAAAATAAGTTAAGAAACGTTTATCGTTCGGTCTGTGGATGGGTGACCGACCATTAGATACCGAGACGCAAGCACGTTGAAATTTTGGTCTCGGCTGTCATTTATACAACGTGTAACATAATAAACGCAATACCTCATAAGGGGTCGAATCTATTCATCATTATTACTTTTGCTATGGAACCAACACCGAAATCGTGAAGAGAAATCAGTGGTTCAGTACATTTTGTCGAGTTATTCTCACAGAAATGTATGGAGCAATCGATTTTTTTTCGTGATTTCGGTGTTGGTCCCATGGTGATTGACAATGGTTACGGGTTGTCGGAAGACAGAAAATCTGTCATCAGGGATAACATACCGAGACTCCTCCGTGCCTCATCCCGGCTCTTCTTTGACAGCCGTTACGGGGCCAGAAAATTTTACACCACCTAGCAAAGAGGTCTCGCGTTATCCAGTTACTGGGTTGTGGTGGTCAGTTAGGCAATCGCTCCACGTAAAAGTAGGTTGAAAGTTGAAGAGCTAACACAACGTTATCATCGGATTTGAAAGCATCCTAAAACTAAATATAATTTATTTATCTACAAAAAAGATACAAACCGGCCAAGTGCGAGTCGGACTCGCGCACGAAGGGTTTCGTACCATTATCTATAAAAAAAGACCTTGCTTTTTGCCAGAATTCGTGATTCAAGGTCAACGGCAACTACCTTACAGGTTTTTTATCCAAAACAGGGTACATCCGGTTGACCTAGAATTGTCAATTTTGGTTAAAAGCAAGCACAAATAAAGGAAAAATTCCGAAAAATAAAAAAAGTTGAAAATTAAGGTAAATTTTGGGAAGTTTCCGCGAAAAATGTTAACTCAGGACCTTGATTTTTATACACCTTTTAGGGACTATAGACCTCAGTATCTGGTATTAATTTCAACTTGCTAGGTCCACCCGTTCCTGACAAAATCGGTGGTGACACACGAACAGACGGACAAGAGAGTGATCTTATAAGGGTTCCTTTTTTACCTTTCGAAGTACGGAACCCTAAAAATGATACAAAAGGAACTTAATTTAGTTTTTTATATCAGGAGAGCAGCTGGTAGCGCAATCAGTTGGAATCGGGTAGTAAAAGTTTAATTTGAGGAGAGTACGTAGTTAATAGTTGTATCAATTCTTCGAAAACGCTTAGCATATTATTGTTAGCATTGAGTTTAGTACCCACCGTTTAGTGAAGTTTATATGAGGTTATTTAAGGGTGATTGGTATTATTAAGCGTTCCTTGAAATGGGTAATACTAGAGTTAATTTCCAACGACCAAAGTCAAAGATTTATTTGCAGATAAAAAATATGGTTACAGAAGTTCTTACAGTAATAAAATAGTAGATAGCTTAACATATTTAATCATAACATAATGTCATGCAAATTTTGGTATAGGTACAATTAGGTCATTTTAATTTAAGCTGAAGTAGTGCCCCGAAATGTTGGGGTCCATATTGGGTGGTTCTCGAGTTATCAAGATTTTTTAGAAATCGGCCTCACGACCAAAAACAGCAAATGGTGAGAAATCTATTCAATTCTGAATAGTCAAACACTGATACTTTTCGGATAGCTCTTAAACAAGTAAATTTTATTGAAAGTAGGCAAATGTAAGGCTGACTTACAAATTACAGAAGATACTTCATTGTATAATAAGTTCGAAAACCACCTATATGGACCCCAAGTTTTCAGGGTCAAAATCTTTGCAAAACAGCTCTAGTGTAACCCATTTCAAGGAATGCACCTCATTACCAATCACATGCATATTTCCAATAAATTAGTAGGTACTTAAAGTACCAACCAATGTGCCGAAAGACCTGTCTCAGTGCTAGTTACCATATATCAGGCAAGCATGGCACAATAGAGCATAAACTCTGCGTCATTGAAGTTAATGGATGATTTCAGTCTGTTTTGTCGAGGTACGTCTGTCTTCAATATTTCAAGTTAAAATGTCAACAACCTGTTAAGTTTCTCCGCAAACAATGCATAGGATACAATAGACAGGTTCAACAAACTATCCAATCAAAACACTAGCTTTAAAGGTTTAATCACCGCGCTATCCAGCCGGATCAGTGTCTAGTACGCAGACGCGACGGGTCATACGTAAATAAAATATGAATACTGCTCAAATGGAACCTGCTGACGCTATGTGATCTCCTAGTACTCATTGACATTTGACATTCGTAGTTAGCGACTTCCTATTTTTAGTTTTGACTTGTTTTAATGAAATCAAATTAGTGTTTTATCTACTGTTATTGAATCGGTTTTTGCTTGTTTTAAATCCGGTGTGTTTTATTGTTTTTTTTTCTCTCTTCGTTCAGCTTAAAGAATTATCACGTGATTCCCACTCCGATCCGATCGTGATTTCCATTTAATATGGTGTCACAAATTGATCTCGACCCCAGTTTGCAAGAAAAAATATTCTTTGATTGTAATCAAACAATCATTTTCCTTGCAAACATGCGGCATGGCGAGAAAAGAAGATGAAAAAAATCAACACAGGTGTAAATCAAGTCGCAAACGTAAGCTCTAACAAAAAACCCCTATCGCCGTTTTAAATTGAAGTTTCTACCTCACAATCCTCTTTTTAGAGCCTTTTTTGCCAAATGTACACGCCCAAAGATGCTCATACGCCGAACGACAATAAACGAACTCAGTAACCGACTCATTACCAGCCCCTCCGGTGTCGCAGTAAAGATTTTACACTCCGAATAAAAACGTCTGATATCACCTCTCATTTGGTTACGTTATTTCGTTTTCATGATACCGTTATTACGTTTTGGTTCTGGGATTAAGTTGATATTGTTATCACAGTGAATGTTTTTATTTTTTGCTGATTGAGAATTGTGGAGATTACATTTCCTGTGGGCTCAATTCGTGAGAACATCAGCATTTTTACCGATTTGAAATGTCCCTTTGTTCTCACGAATTATTTTTTAAAGGACACGAAATTTGAATTGAGGGACTGAAATAATATTATATAACCATCACCTTTGCAGACTAAATCCTCACAAATACTGTCAAAGTGGAGCCTTAATTAACAGTAGAGCCCAAATAAAGATGAATTTCAATAGGCAGATTAATAATGCCTCAAAATAACCCTACGTCCTTAACAGAGGGTTATTTTTATTCTGGAAAATCAATATGCCAATATTGATTTTCCAGAATAAAAATAACCCTATATAATACATACCTAAAACCTCAAAGGGATGGGTAGGTACCATTTTATTTTTCCCAAGATATTAAACAAAAGGCAATTCAAAAAGCATCAATTATAATCTTAATTCACTTAATTATATTTCTTCAAACGCCAGTTATACAAGTATAGATGTAACCAGGCAAACAGAGAGAACGAGGAGGATCAACAAGGAAAGTCGCGTAAAACTCAGCTAAGTGGAAAAAGATAATGAAATGACAGGGCTACGATAAATTAGTGGTGCGACATTTTATCGGCCGGTAACGGTAAGGGACCTTTCATAATATAATTATTTTGTTGGAACTTGGCAGCTTGTTAGAAATGTTAATATTAGATTAGGCCTGTAGGTGTCCCAATTTTCATCGACTTGGAATACTTGCTTTTCAATTTATGATTAGCTCTACGATTATATCTTGTTTTTTATTTATTTGATTGACGGGGTGAATAGGAACTGAGGGGTGAATAGAAACAAAACTTTGAAGGGGATTTTAACATTATTTAAATCTTGTTTGCAAAATTTACGATATTCAATATAATTGCATTGATATAAATCAAAAAAAGTAACTCTCTTGAAAAATACTTATAAAAGTGGAGAAGAAGACGAGGTGTGATAGTTGGACGGGGGAAGAGGACAAGACTATGTTGCAAGTGCTGAAGGGCGAGCCGGGCTCGGAGCAGGTGTTCGGGCGCGTCCGCGAGCTGCTGCGGCACCGCTCTGATTATGATATTAAAGTAAAAAACCTCATCGCATAATTCACCCCTCAGTTCCTATTCACCCCGTTTTACCGAAACTTGTTGTTTAGTGACTTTTTATATAATGAACTACTACTAATAAGAACTTCCAAATAAACACCATTTCCTAACCCACTTACATAGACTAAAACTACCTTCCATCAGGTTAAAAGCACGGAAAAACAGGAAAAAAAACGTCCGTATATCAACAAACTCAATCAAATTCTGTTAGTAGCTTACATAAAAGTAAACTTTACCTTATAAAGAGTCCCAGCTTTGTTGTTATAGGAGCTGCCCACCCTCACTGTGAAATTACCGAGATTCTTGTGCGTCACATACGATGTTATGATGCTCCTGGAAACAAAAGAACTTTGCTTTACATACATTATGGAGAACAATGGTTTTGCGAAAGTGAGGCTCGGTTTTGGGTTCCAAAACTCGTATTGTGTCGGAAATTAAAATTGTTTTATGCAATTTGTCTAAATTAAAAATACAATTAAGCTTTGATGACATAAGGTTATATGAGATATATATGGTTTTACGCAAACGTATAATAAATAATTAGTAAGTGTTTGTGGCGTCACGTTTTACGCATGTGTAAACACACCTTAGATGTAGGATTGCGTGTAATATTTAAGAGAAGAACGCACCCTTGTTAAGTGGCAACACCACCTATTCGGGGCGTTACCCTTAGCATCGGTCTCTGAGTTTTCAACCGCCACAAGACACGCGGGACTACGTTAGTCCATATTGTGTTATCTAGTAATAGTTAAATATACACAATCAATGTTGTTCTTAGCTGTTACCGTGTGTCAATAAACATTATTTACTGCAAGTTGGATTTTCACTCCGTCTCCGAACCATCAACATCATCGTAAGACGCATCAAGGGGACAGGTAAAATCCATGTGCATCCGCAAATGTTGAGGTAGCGCCGGTAACTGAAAGTTATGTGAAGAATGTGTCGCGTCAGGAAAGTCCGTTTGGAGTATGAAGTAGCTTTAAGAGTAGGGAAAGATCAAAGAAACGATGGATGGACTGTCTGAAAGATGATGAGTCTCGAAAGAAATTGACTTCTGATATGACGGCTAATTAATAGAAACATACAGAAGCAGATATTTAAGTACATGTATTGGGATAACGGAAAGATGATCCATGATGTTTTATTATTCCTTAGTTGAACCAGGAGAGAAGAGCCAAGTGGAGTTTTTGTAAGATCAACTACAAACCATTCCAAGAGACGAAACAATTTTGTAGCTAGTATTTCTGTTAGCGGCTTAATTGCTTTTGTGTCTTGTTTGTTTCGGGGAATACGCGCGTGATGTTATTTTGTTGTACGAGACCAAAAAGCGTATTTCTTTCTTCATTATTTTCCAACAATAAATTCAAACCAAACAAAATAATACCCTGGAAAACTTTCAAACGAATTACTGTCACTATTATACCAATATGTTGTCGGCTTATCATGTCCAAACCTAATACGAGTACCAGGGTCCTATAAATAATAAAGCAGCTATTAATATGTCTGTCATTATGGGTTTACCTTGAGCATAACGTTGTATTACTCCCTTTTTCGACTTTTATCCTACCTATTACTACTTGTCAGGTATGGGTTTGCCCAGAGGGTAGGCTTTTCAACGATTTGGGTATTGGTTTAGGGTTGGCATTGAATGGCATTTTTGGACTTACCTATGTAGTTTGAATATTAGATGTAGCAATATCTTTTTGAGAAATGTTTATCAAAAAGCAAACAGTATTGATACGCACAAAATTAATGTATGGTTATAAATTGATTTGGTAGTACTTCAATCAGTAGTTCTAATCATAATAAATCATCGGGGTGTGGGATTCAACAACCGGAACTAATTGAAACTTTAATTAAAGCTCATTGCAATATCAAAATAACTCCAGGTGTTTTGATTAACACTTTAAAAAAAACCTCAGTAACAAATTCCAAGATAAAACTGTCATTATTACCACACGACAAAATTTCCAAAACCCCCTTTAATTTTCTGCTAACCCAGTACTAGGCATACATAAAACTACACAACATGGACGACCCTACATCGTATACTTTCCGTATAAAAGGACCACGGCGTATCTTTCCCACATTGTTGGTCCTTCCGAGGATATTAGAGGGCTCTTACATAAACCGACTTGGATATTAGCGGGCTCAAACATAAACCCTGATGTTTAGTAACACAGTAAAATAGGATGATTTATGTATCAGACGTTTATTTTCGTCGGATGTCGGATTATTAGATAGAAGGTTTTCTATTTCCGAAAGTTGATGCTTGTTGACAAGCACTTATTTATTTGATTTGGTTTTTGTTCTTAAACTAAAAGAATGGGGAAGAGAGTCCTGACTAAGCATGGGGGAAATTGAGTGGTAAAGTTACAGTTTTATACTTGGCAAGTTTTGAGATATGTTTCAATTTCAGATTTCCATGATGGGCAGTTTTAGGTTGTAATTATTATCCAACACCTGTAAAAGCAAATACTAGGAAAACAGGAGTGGATCTAGGTTACATGTAATGAGAAAGAGTCGTGATTCATGGAAGAAACCCAAGTCGTTCCTTCCATCTCAAGAGTTTTCGTTGCCATAAAACAAGATAGTTTCAGGCCAGTATTATTATATAACATAACTGAATGCTGATTTGCATGTAATTGAAACACGAGCCGAATAAATTCGTTTGTAATGCGGTTGGTAGGGTGGAGCCATTGAATTTTTGGGTGAGGTCGATGTTCTCATGGAATTAATTGAATAGGTGAAATAAAAGTGTTGTATTGAGAATTGCAAGGAGTTTTGGTAAAAATTATCTCTGTAGGTACCGAATCTCGAATCATCCAGATTCGTACAGCCGTTCGGGCGTGATTGAGTAACAAACATCCATTCATCAAACTGCCGTCATAAGAAAAAAAGCCGTATCGACACAGAACGAAGTAACCGATTTCCGACCTTAATTTATTTTCTTAATGTCGGAAATTGGTTACTTCGTTTTGTGTAGATACGTCCTTCTATAGTAATAAGATGAGAAGTTAGATTAACATTAACTTTAAATAAAAGTAAATCATTTACTCACCAATATCAAATAACCACCTAAAAGCCCATAATACTAACTTTTTTAAACGGCGAAATAAATGTAAACATTCAGCCTAAAACCTTTTCAGATAGACGAGGTAGATTTGCAAATATTTGTTTATCATGAGGCAAAGGCAAAAGGCTATACAGCCAACGCAATGCGTAAATAGGATTGAGTCAAACATGTCCGCCTCTTTCTCTCCTACTGAATTTCGGATGTTTGAGCGAGTTGCCAACATAACCCTTGGAGTGTTTGCTGAATAAATGAGTATTTGCCATCGACTAAGGGCTTCGTAATCTTGTCTTAATTTAACGTAAACAGTATTCCTAATTGGTGCATTAACAGCTAAGATAAACGCTGTAAATGGTTGTTTGAGTGCCATTTATTGAAAGTCATGGAAATAATTGTAATGGGAGGATCTAATTTGATCGTTGGAATGTGTCTTTGAGTTTTAATGTCCTGCTTGAGTATGTACCTTAATTATGTAAGGCAGTTTGCCACTTTGTCATAAACAGCACCAATTCGAACTCCGGTATCACTTTGCCCTTTGCATTTGGCCATTTAATATAGGTAAGAGTTTTAATCAACTGAAAACTTGGACGTCCTACTGACCTTTGCTCAAATCATTACGCCACCCGGAGTGAACCAGATGCGTTCGAAACCAATATTTAATTAACATTTCCCAGCCAATCTGTGGATAGCTATTTCGTGAGGAACACGCCCAATATTAAAATCTAGTAGGTGCCCGCGTTTTCACTCACATTTTTGGGAAAACACTCTTTGTACACGTTACAAAATTTACTCTTTGTTTAGACCCAGCACATGGTTCATCTGTATGCAAAATCTATTTGGTAGCTAATGAGTGATGCCACGTTTGCTGTGTAATTATTTATTTTTAAAGTGAATATATAAAAAAATATTCTGTGAATATTTCAAGCGTCTACCTGTTGCCGTCATCAATATCGAGCAAAAACGAGCAAAAAAATCACGTTTGTTGTATGGGAGCCCCCTTAAATATTTAATTTATTCGGTTTTTTAGTATTTGTTGTCTCTGAAAATTTCAACTGTCTAACTATCACGGTTCATGAGATACAGCCTGGTGACCGACGGACGGACATCGGAGTTTATGGAAGTCTGTAACGTGTGGATGGTCCATAGAAATCTACATTATTGCTGAGTGTCAAAGGCAGTTTTTTAACATACTATAGTTATGCTACTGCTAATAATATTATAAAGAGGTAAAGTTTGAGAGGTTGTAGGGGGTAATCTCTAGATCTACTGAACCGATTTAAAAAAATGATGATGAATTTAGAAAATTATTTTTGTATATGATAGCCACATTCATGAGGAAGGCTATAGGCTATACGAGAACGGGAAATTCCAACGGTAACGGGAAACAACGGGGTATACGCGTACGAAGTCGCGGGTGAAAGCTAATTTTATAATAGTATTAGCGGGACTTATTAAAGAATCTAATATAAATATAGTTAGATTCTATAATAAGTCACGCACGGGAACCGCGGAGGAAAAAAGGTACTAGTGAAATATAAATTAAGTCAAAACTTGTCAGTAGCTCTTGAATACTATTATACAAATAAATAAATAAATATTTTTGAATAATATTAATTGTGTCGCAAGGTATGTCGCATAAAATTAAACCAAAATACTACGAGGTTGTTGTTTTTTACATTCAAAAATCGTTCAAAAAACGTTGACAATACTATACGTCAAAACATTCTCTATGTAAGGGGCTTTGTAACTGAAATCTGTATACAGCGTGTAAGGGACATCGACGCACAAACGAATACCATGGATCCAGGACATGATTCTGGACCCTCCCGCGTTGGAATTTTTCGTCGGCTTTTTCCTCATTTTTTCATTTTTTTCAGGCGTTTTTTTTACTTTAGACTGTTCATAATCGTTATTCTTACCCAACCCGATGTGATTTTTTATAAAAAATAGTTAAATCACTACTTTCACTAAAAAAAGCAATGTAAATAAAACTAGAATTAGGCATCTGCTCAGCTGTTTTGTTGCAAAAGGTCAACGCATCCTGCCTAATAGCAAAACACTAACTAACCCATGTGTGTATAGCGTCTAACATACCGTCTAGAAAAGACATTTTTCATGTGTGGTCTGTAAACCGATCATTAGCGAGATTAATGACTTCTACAATTTGGTTAATGGCATTAAGTGTAGCCTTTTCGTGAAGTTTGCGTTACGATGTCCCTAACACCATGTATATTACGTTATTGTGGTTTGTTATTAACAATATCAAGCTAAAGACAATAGTCTGTATTATGTAACCAATTACTTCAAAATCTTAAAGATATCCTCATTGTCTTGTTGTTGGTGATCTTCTTTTTTGTTAAAATCCCGTTATATTTAGACAATTTCAGATCCTCTGATCCGCAGTGTCATTTGCGGGTTTTCCATTTTTGAATCGTATATTTAATCAAAGTCGTAAACAAAATCACATTCTGCATTATGCTCGACAGTCATAGCCTTACTTGATGACTGATGACCTTCATAACTTAAAGATGTGAGTAAAATTGATGTTTCTTTTTACGGGTGTGACTGGGACATACATAACTGATAGCTACCATGTGACTTGATGATGACTTGGAAAAAGGAGGTTCAGAATTCTGAGGTGTTAATGGTTTTGGTTATATTCACCGATCCATTTTCATTCGCATGCTGTTCCTATCTGTTTTCTTTAATCGTAAAAAGAGAAAGTGAAGAAAAATACTCACGAATCAAAACATTTGGACAGCGTCAGTAGCCAGTAAACGTTGAGTACGACCGCGCTGCAAATGTAGGTGCCATTGTTGTTGAGGGAGGCTGCATAGGGGTGTTCGTACACTTGCGTCACGGTCGCGCCTATCTTCTCCAAACTGTCGTCCAGGTCATGGTCGCCTGGTAAGAAGAAGATTTGATTAGTTAGTTTTCCTGTTGCCTTGGGAAGAATATTGATAAAAAATACTGGGTTTCATCTTAGGTCTATATTGAGTCTAATCAAATCATGTTTGTTTCTGAAACTACAATTTTCAGTGCTTCAGGAATCAAGTCAAATTTTCCGTCTGTTTATGATCACAATCAGTGAGAAATCTGAATAAAGCTTTTCAAGAGAAATTTATGTTAATTCCGTAATGTTCTATCAAGAGATTAGCTGTAAAAGTCAAAGTTAAATGCATCACTTATCGTCAACGTTATTTTAAGGTGATTCTATTGAAGCAGCAATTTAAATAAAGACGTGATCTTATCTTCCAAAATGGCTCAAAACTCAAGTTCAAACCATACTTAAAATTCAAACTCTTGAGAGCTATTTATTGATATGGGCTCCTGGTACCCACTGAAAACTCGACTTCAAAGTCCCCAACTATTTAGGGTGGAGCTTGGGTCCCCTGCTAATCGGATGGCGATGATTTCAAATTGCCAAATTCAGTGTTAATTACCAAATTACTAAAACTATTGCAATTTGACCCTTTATTGTGGTCAAAATTACATTTCCCCAACACCTATGTATTCCATTATACAACCCTGGAATAATTTTAGTCACATCTGTTTTAACACCTCAAGCAAAAATAGTCCTTATAACAAAGGTCTGAACTGTATAGTTGCTTGAATTTTGTTCCATAATACATTGTGTTGAGATAATCGGACTCGGCAGGTAGCGGTCTAGAGATTTATGAAGAGGAACATTAGAAAAATAGGTCGTTTATAAAAGGAATGTACCTATCTATGGTAAGATTATGAATCACTAGTGTGCCTACCTAATATATTAGGTTATTAGTTATTAGCCTCGTCATTGCCTATAATATTCGTTTTGGTAAGCCCGCCACACATTCCCAAACTACTGCAACTCCTGAAAGCCAGAATCAACACTGGTGACCACCAGAAAAATGCTATTTTTTTTTTGTTCTCAATAAATATAATTTATAGGTTTATTTTCCGAGCAAGACCCGCACGTATCAACTATTTACATTGTACCCGCATTTGCGCATAATACAAACGAAAAACAAAATCACTCCTTTTGTTCGTTTCTAAACTAAATGAAAACGTTTTTATTATGTTTCAACTTACCCCAGACAGATTTATGTTCAT
The DNA here is from genome assembly GCA_947386135.1 of Melanchra persicariae. NCBI lineage: Eukaryota > Metazoa > Arthropoda > Insecta > Lepidoptera > Noctuidae > Melanchra > Melanchra persicariae. Next base: position 13,143,892 of record OX376645.1, on the reverse strand, counting down.
TATTGTTCGATAGTCGGGCAAACTTACACAATGACTGTAACCGAGAACTAGTTACATTAATTATTATGAGTTACATGGTTTGTACAATCGTTTATCAAAACCCTGAAACTAACGATCCTGTACTGAAGTAATAATATCAGTTCTTCAAGGTGAAACAATATAGTTTTTGACTGAATATCTACAATTATTTCTCAAAATCTAGAAAAAAAGCAATACGTTGTCAAGTATCTACAATCTAAACAAATGTGGATTAGGGTATACTACTGGGTATAAAAATGTAATTCTCTTTAGTCCATCCGTCAGATTGTACTATCGTAATGACGTCACGCGAGTTTCCAGACCTTACACGAGGAAGAAGAACGCACTGTATTTTTTACATTATTTTTAACGTGATAAAAGAAAAAACACGTGTCCAATAATTTTGGAAATCTATCTGACGGACTAATTAGATTTTTTCAGTAGAATACCCGCCCTATTGTGAGCGTTTTAAAATCTGTGATAAACAGAGACAGCACATAATGCATGTTACGTCACTCGCAAGTCATATCTAGTACAAACAACGTTTCGCGTCACAAGGATAGACGAATAACCGCAAAAGCTAGTAACTTCTCTATTTTTCCACCGATTTTTGTTTATTTTTTCACAGATCATTCTTTATTAGTAACATAAAATCCTATTTATATTTTACATGTTATTTAAAAACCAAAGACTTCAGGATTACCAAATTTCAACTGAATTGGTCCATTAGATTCGAGGCAAATTTACTGTGACAGACAGATAGACAGACAGACGGTCAGACAGACAAATACACTACTCATCTTATAAGCTTGGGCGTACGGCACCCTAAAATTAAGCAATTTTGTATCGATACTATGCTTTCCATATCGCTATTTACATTCTAAACTGCATCGAGCTCCATCCTAACCTAAAATAATATATTTACGCGGCACTATCGTCGCCACCAGCCTCATTTGTTAGTCTAAGGATTTGGCAGAGGAGAGTTATGATAATCGATGACTCTCAACTTCATCTTAGACTTAGACTTAGCGGGCCCTCTATCTGTTAGTGCAGACGAAGTTAGGCCAAACAACTCCCAGATTTGATAACACTAAAACTAAGACGAAACTTATACAGGGGATTTAGGTTAGTCAACGCGAATTCAGGTGCCTAAAACAGATAGTGTATATTAAAACTTCTACAAAGAAAAGAGGCCCCAGTTCCGCCCCGTCCCTTATTCGAGCCAGCCTGCGCTGCTGAGCCTGTAGTCTTAAATTCGAATAATCCTACTTCGATCCAGCCCGTCCCAAGCTGTCCTCCCCCAGCGACGCCCTAAATTTTAGAATTTTGATAGGTATAATCTAAAAGAATGTCACTTTGACAAGAATCGGACACCGTAAAATGTGTTCTAGTGGTGTCACTAAGAGATGAGGCTTACATGCTCTAGATTTATTTGGTCAGTTATAGCAGTGCCAAGCTAGGGTATTCAGAAAGACACGCTATTCTCGCCAATCTAAATCTCACTCACTCCATTCATTACCTGTAATTAATCCACCTATCCTGAAAATCACAGCTGAAATCGTCTGCTGTTAGTAGCAAAATATAGTTACCTCTGTTGGTACCAGGCGCACATATTCGCACAGGAGTGGATTGGACGCCTAAATAGATTACTCGTGTACCGGTGATTGCCTAAGTCGGTTGTGTGAAGCAATGAGCGTTCACATTAATGGGATAACAGAGAATGTTCGAGCAATCTTCGGTTTCCCGGAAAGATAATTACAGAGTATGGAACAGTTTGGGTATATGGGTTGAATAAAGTGACCAATATAGGTGGAGGAAAAGCTCATTATGTACTAAAAGTTTTAGACTAAAAACCAGTGCAATATAACGTCTGCAATATAGCCTGAAATGACCAAAATATTACTGTCATAAAGTAATGTTCTGAAAATATAGAGTATCACACAAATTCAATAAAATGAACGTCAAAGCTCACAAAGTAGTCTACTAACACACACTACAATAAAATAATTCACATCAAACATTTTGGGGTTCGCCTACAGAAACAACGAACTCGCGCAAAAAATGACACACCATAATTGTATAACAATTACATTTGGCAAAACATTTACAATGACAAACAAAAAAATAAAACTGGGCGCAGAACATAAAAGCAGTAGTTTTCTTAACTTAAGCCTTTCATTAATACGGAATCCTTCAATAAATATGTAAACAAATATTCTAAAGTTTTCAGAAATACCTGCAAGGTAGCAAAAGCTCTGTATATTAGCAACAAGATCAAATCGGCAGATAACAAAATAAAGACAGTTTGGAAAGTTATTAATAATGAAACATGTAAGAATAAAGTACGAAACACTGATTTTTTACTGGAGACTGCACATGGTGCCATAAGCTCTAATCTAGAAGTAGCTCAAGAATTTGTAAATTTTTTCTCCGAAATACCATCAAAAACTACTGAACCTTTAAATTCTTCACCAGAGGTCTCATTTAGTTTATTAAGAGCAAACGTTCCAGGTTGTACGGTTGAATTCCAATTCCAACATATCAACCCTATGACAGTTATAAAAGCTTTCCGGCAAATTAAAATCAAATTGACCGAAGACATATGGGGAATGTCTATCAAAGTGTGCACGTCCATAATTGAGACCATAGCACCATACTTGGCTTTAATATTTAATTTATGTGTGGACCAAGGAGTCTTTCCGGATATAATGAAATACAGTAAAGTTATACCACTTTTTAAGTCCGGCGACAGCACAGACACCAATAATTATAGACCTGTATCCGTATTGCCGGTTTTCAGCAAAGTGTTTGAAAAAGTAATGCTCAATCAAATGCTCATTCATTTTAACATCAATAAAATCTTACACGATCAACAGTATGGTTTTACCAAAGGTCGTTGTACGACTGATGCTGGTGTCACGTTATTAAAACACATATATACAGCGTGGGAAGAGGCGCAAGATGCCATAGGAATCTTTTGTGACCTCTCCAAGGCATTTGACTGTGTAAATCACGAAACCTTGCTCCTAAAACTAGAACATTACGGTCTAGGTAAACTTGCACTCAGCTTAGTGAAGTCTTATTTAAATGACAGACAGCAGCAAGTTCAAATAAACGGTGTTAATTCAAGGGGTTTAAAAGTCAAAATGGGGGTACCACAAGGCTCAATATTGGGTCCTTTCCTCTTTTTAGTGTATATTAATGATCTACTCCATCTTTTAAAAAATCAACCACAAATGGTATTATTTGCTGATGATACGTCCTTAATTTTTAAGATAGATAGACGTTCTACAAATCTTGACGATGTAAATAAAGCCCTACAGCAGGTCCAAAATTGGTTCACTGCTAATAATTTAGTATTAAATGGGAAAAAAACTAAGTGTATTAGATTTGCTTTACCGAATATCAAAAGTAATAATTGCGATATTGTATTGAACAAAGAGAAACTTGAATTCGTCGAAAACGCGGTTTTCCTGGGGATCACGCTTGACTCAAGGCTGCAATGGGGTCCTCATTTAACATCTCTTGCGGGACGGCTAAGTTCAGCAGCATATGCTGTCAGAAAAATCCGTCAATTTACTGATATAGATACCGCGAGGCTGGTCTATTTTAGTTACTTTCATAGTATCATGTCTTACGGTATCTTGTTGTGGGGACGTGCTGCAGACATCGAATCTATATTTATTCTGCAGAAAAGAGCCATCAGAGCCATATATAATCTGGGTCGGCGCGATTCCCTAAGGGAACTGTTTAAAGATATTAACATCATGACGGTACCTTGTCAATACATATACGAAAATATAATGTATGTTCGGAAAAATCTCCATCTTTTTAGTAAGATTAGTGACAGGCATAATTTTAATACTAGAAATAAGAACAAATTAGATCAACCCCGATTCAGATTGGCTAAAGTACACACTTCTTTTATGGGGTACTGTGTTAAATTTTATAATAAAATACCATATGATATTCTCGGACTGAATGAGAGAAAATTTAAAACATGCATTAAACGCACACTATGTAGACAGGCATATTATAAACTGGAAGATTATATCCTTGATAAAAATGCTTGGCTAAATGCCGGTCCTGCTCCACAGCCTCAGCCGCTTGGTTCCACTAGTTAGGATTTTATATATGGAGGAGATGCTCACCCTTTTTTATTTTACTTTTTACGTTTAATAATAATAATATTCCACATTTCTATAATGTTTGGAATACACTTTTACTTTTCTGTTCTTACCAATTGATATTTATAGTTTTATATAAAGTAGAAGCATTTTTTATTTTGGAATCCTGTAAATGTGAGGACCATGGAGCCTTTTTATGTTAATAGATGGTTTTCTTGTTTGACATGAATGAGCAGGGGCAGTTGAGGGTTTGTATGCTCACTCGAATGTCTCGCTGATGGTGGCGCGTGTATCGGATCATTCGGTTCCCTTCAAAATGGTTGAGCTGAATGGTGCTGATGCACGCGTCATGTTCGTGAACGGGCGCCATCAGTGGAGACTGGTCATCTCTTAGCTGTCGCTGGCTTATTTCAATAGTTTATTTGATACTTAGAATTCTTTTTTTTTTCTCTTCTTTTACATTGTTCTCACATATAGAAGCAACAAAGATAATGTAACCAGGATTATTGTAAATCATAAAATGGTTTAAAAGAGTGTCCGTGGAGTTTCTTGCACGTTCTTCTCCATAGAGATCTACGCTTTGGAACGTGTAAATAGCTTCATGTTTTTGACTGACTGACTCTGACAATTCAAAAGTACCTGTAAATGGTTTATTTGAAATAAATGCTTTGACTTTGACTTTGACTTTAACTCCACATTATAAGCGGTCACAACAGCTGTTCATAAAACCGAAAACTCCTGAGTACATTGTTTGATAAACGCTTCGGATTCTCCCTAAAGTGGGAAAACCGAGCAAATAAGTGGCGAAATAGTCCGAATTTTTTTTCGCCCCGAATAAAGTTTGGGACGAAAGTTTGACCGCAATTTGGAGCGGACTGTCTGAAAGTTGCGAATTATATTATCTACTCTCGTATGAGAAATTTTTAGTTTTTGCGATTCTATTTGACTTATGAATTAAATTGGGTTAGAAATTCATCAATATTTTCATTGGAGCTCAAAATCACTCACTGCATTGGGAGATCATAAATTATTACGAGTAAGTATGAATAATGTAAAACATTTTCAGTCCGTGCGTCTAGCTTTGCATATTATGGCCAGCCGGTCAATTCTGTCGACATCTCACGGTGTTCACCTAGGCGGAGTGAACGACAAGAGCGCTGTCATTCCATCTTATTTGTATGGTTTGACAACTCACCCGTCGTGCGCCCCGCCCAAGTGTTCACTTCGACATGCTTACAGCAGTGCGATTCTGCCTAGGTGAACACCGTGAGATGTCGACAGAATCCACCGGCTGAATCGCACTGCAGTACTATGAAAGTCGCATGCCGAAGGGAACCTTGCAGCTTGACGCCTGGGGGAAAAATAGTTCTGGCAGGTTTTAAACAGTCACGCGAATTTAGAATAAGTTAAAATATTAGACAGGACAACCGTTGACTGACGACCATACTCTTTTAAAACTTATACCGTTCCAGCACCGACATGTGAAAATTCCAAATTATATAATAAATCTTGCGTAATAGTAATAATAAAGATAAAAGTCGGTGCTCGAGCGGTTTGTATTAATTACCACGAGTTCATCCTTCAGTACTGATAAAACCTACATAAAAAAAAACATTGTATTACAGGCTACAGAACATTATATCTGAAGTCTTTTTTAAACGAAATGAGACAATCTAAAGTAAAATGTCTGTCTTACTTCATAAAATCTTACCCAGAAATACTTCAAGATGAATTCTGGTCTTCATTTACGCTATCAGATCTGCTCAAACTTGTAACAACAAAAAGAGAGTTATTTAAAAAGTTTACCCTTTAAGCTGAGCATTTTCAGTTCAATCCATCAATCAAAAGAAGTTGTTTTAAATGTTTTAATCTAGAGCGTTGTTAGTACTTGTCAGTCTTTAGAAAGTTTCTGACTATTTTACAAGACGAACTCTTTGAAGAATGAGTTTCAAAAGCTATTTTATAAAAATAAATGAACTGTTTTTTTTTTCCTTTTTGATGATTTACGAGCTGTTTTGATTTCTAAATAGGTACTTCTTATACGTTTTTAAAACAGTAGAATTCGTTTTAAAATAAGTATATCCCATATAAACAAAGAGTCATGACAAAATGCGTAAATTAAGCAATTAAAATATTTTACAAACAAAGAAAATGACAAATAATCACTAATTCAATTAATTGAATTTTAAGAAACAATTTAAAAGGACAACGTTAAAATACGCTGTATTTTGTTCCTCCATTTAAAACACAACAGCTCAAAATCGGCACTAGTCCAAAACCAAATAACTCCGTATGAAAAAAAAGGCCGAACTTAATAATGAAAGTCAACAAAAAATGAGCTGACGTTAAATTCTAGCGCTAGGACTGGTTTTCACAATATTATTGTTATAACAAACTCTTAGCGACATTGTGACGCTAAACACGCTCGAAACTGAGCGAAGTTAACCAATTTTATCGACTGTAGTACTTTGAGATTCCATTGTGCAATTTTAGAGTATCAAGCAAGATTAGATGTTCAGATAAACAGATTTATACTGGACTGTTCCAGAGAACGGCAATGTTATTTTAAAAGTTTGTACATTATATATACCTACAGTACAACTACTTTCTTAATGTCCTTCGGAAATCATCGTATTTCCGACTACAAACGAATGCTAATTTCTATGTCCATCAATTATTAGATTTATCGTGTAGGTAAGTGTATAATAATTTGAGTTCAGGACTAAGTACTTTATTGTAGTTTTGTCTTGATTTCCGTGTGAACTATCTAATAATTAAATACTTAGTTCTGAATTGAAATTATTACACACGATAAATCTAATGATATAATTGATGGATATGAAAATTAGCATTCGTTTCTATTCGGAAATCCGATGATTGCCGAGGGACATTAAGAAAATTGTTGTACTGTACATACGTTTGACATAATATGTTATTTCTTAGGCACGCCCTGTAATCTAAACAGCTGGATAGATTTTAACAAATAAAGTATCATTAGATTCGTCGTGTTGAAGTACATACATACAAAAGGAGGAGGTTCCCAATTAGATTGTATTTTTTTTTTTTTTTTTTTTTTTGTGTTTGTTACCTCATATCTCCGTCATTTATGAACCGATTTGAAAAATTCTTGTTTTATGTGAAAGGATATACTTCTCGATTGGTCCCATTTAAATTTTATCAAAATCGGTTAAGCAATTTGGTTTTTAAATCCAAATAGCTGGAAAAAATATGTGGAAAAATCATACATGTATACGAAATTGCGTATTTTTGCTTTCCTGTGACTTTCCAGTGGTGTTATTAGGTTAGGTTAGAAAGTGAAAAATAAAAAACTTTTTCCAAAAAAAAACAGCAACCAAACACGGTCGGTGTTTGGTTGCTTCTTAGTTAATTGACACCGGTAGTGTTTTTTTGAAGTCGGTTTTTTTTCTACCTAAAAAAGTCCACATACCCGATGACCCTTGTTCGTCTTCATCGTTCAGCCTCCCATTTACTCCAAAAGCGCACAGGACGAACAGCAGCACCCACATATTTTCAGCAACTGTTTCAGTATTCAACGAGTGGCGATAAGGTTTGTTTCGATTAGCGCCATAGACCTACGAATGTATAGACTCGGCCGTAATATTAAATTTTAATGCAAGTTTATCTTTGATAGGTCCTTATAAAGCCAAGAAATTAAAATGATAAATGCCCACGTGCCTCAAACGACGTTTTTCAATACAATTACTCGAAAAAATTATTAAATAATATTCAGAAACAATTTATTGTGAAAATGACTCGTAGATTTTTTTCGTTTGCTGACGACAATTTTCGATTTTTTCGTTTGCTGACGACGATTTTCGATTTTTTCGTTTGCTGACGACGATTTTCGATTTTTTCGTTTGCTGATGACAATTTTCGTCGACCAGCCTGGTGTGATTTAATACAATCGACTTAATTAATGTCAAATGAATTTCGTGCCTAAAAGCAGTAGGAGCCAGTTTTCGAGGATGTGTGTTGAAAAAGAAAAATAACTCTGGCTGGTTGTTGCTTTTCTTTTGGTCTCGTATTTTTTGCGAAAGTGTCTGTTATTGTTGATATACTGTTAGTGAGTGCCTGTGTTGGTCAATATAAGGATGGATCGTGTTTGGGGAGGGTCATAGAGTTATTAAGATTTTTAGCAGCAGTGCAATACTATTTTAATCTCATTTTTTGAGGATATACTAAGTTAGTCATTTACTTGTTAGACAAAGTCAAGTATTTAACTGGTATACGGCGATTATTTTTGCGTGTTTTAATTAATTTATGTTCTTTTTCCGGAACCAAGTAATGAAACGCGTACCGGAAGGCGCAACATTGGAAGGCCTCCCACTAGGTGGACCGATGACCTGGTGAGGGTCGCGGGTAGCCGATGGATGCGAAACGCACAGGACCGGTTGTCGTGGCGACACTTGTGGGATGCCTATGTCCAGCAGTAGACGTCTTTCGGCTGATATGATGATGATGAAGCAATGCTTTGCGAATATATTCAATTCGGTCGTTTAGCCGTCAGCATATGCCGTACAGACAATATGCTCACTTCCGCATTCATAATCATATTGTGGGGTCGTAACGCGGGCTGAAACATCCGTGAATAAACATAAACTTGAAGAATAACTTTGATAAAAGATAAAAGGTTAATTTTTGGTCTTTCTGGTTTTTTTTTGAAGAATGGGCTAGCTCTTGACCTCGATCACGCCTGATGGAAAGCGATAGATAAGGTCTATGATGGAGCAAGTGTGCCCAGAAGAAGCCTGTTCACTCTTGCTTTGAAGGCAGACAGACGGGTTTTATATATATGGAAGGGAAAACAGACGGAAGATCAAAATATTAGTCGACAACAATATTACAAAAACAAAAAAATCTTCAAGTCCACTACTAAACAGTTCATAGGTGTACGAGGGCGTCAAAACTCACAGGATGTTTTCATCTAGCAGCCAATGTTTGTGTCAACAGCGATACTAGAGCGGCAATTTGGGGGAAATTGCTCTGCGAACGAGCTATAGTGTTTCCTCTACGATGCCACATAGAAACGGGCGATACAACGAACTTTTTGTACGAATTGCTCTGTATTGCTTCACCACGTCGATTTGCTTAAGGCTTCGGTAAATGTTTATCGTTAGAAGGGAAGTCGCTATCTGTTTATTTTCTTACGACAGTGGTTTTGGTGACGGAAGTTCTGATTTTATGGTTTCAATCTTTTATGGTCTCCTGGTAGTAAAAGGAAACGGTAATGGTTGGTTAAGTGGCTATCTGTTCATATTTCCTTATCTTTCAAACCATGAAAATGGTCAATGATGTAATTAGTTTTTTTTGTACTGAAATCAATTCAGTTTCAGTTTTTGATGTAAGAATCAACTTTTTGTTTATGATATAATCGTCGTTCTTTTGTTTTAGTCAAGGTGGTACTAAAGCGTGAAGCGATTTGCACAGTGCCGTTTTCGGGACATTTTTAGGCTCACAAAGCAATTCTTTTTTTACGAATCCTACTAATATTATAAAGGTGAAAGTTTGTATGTTTGTATGTTTGTATGTTTGTGTAACAATCAGGCAAAAACGGCTGAAGGGATTTGGATGAAATTTGACACACATGTAGTTCATATCCTGGAATAAAAAATAGGCTACTTTTTATCCCGGTAAGTGGCATGGATTAATGGAGACTGGGGAGGAAGTGGAAACTCAGAGCCGCTGCTGCCTTAGTACTTCAGATTCACAAGTACCAGGAGACCAGAAACATCAAGTACCAGGAGACCAGAAACATGTCATAGTATTTTTGGGCTGGTATAATTATGTTGGTGTAAGGTAGGTGTAGGGTAGGTGTAGGGTAGGTGTAGGGTAGGTGTAGGGTGGGTGTAAGGTAGGTGTAGGGTAGGTGTAGAGTAAACCTTGCTATTTCCGATATTCACGCGGGCGAAGCCGCAGCTGGTAGAAGCTAGTGTTACATAAAATGGGTTGCATATTACCCATTGGATCAGTCAAATAAAACCTGTGTGTATTCGATATTTACAAATATTTTGTAAGTTATTCCTTGCTACACTGTGATGTAGGTGTGAATAAATTATTTTATCTACATTCACAACGTAATGTTCCAAATATGAGTTCAAAAACGAATGCAAAAACACGTACTTTTTTTTCGTGAATAGGTAAAATTAAAAAAAAAAAACCATTGCAGTTCAACATTTTCCTTCGATTTTTAAACAACTGCATTATAAAATAACTTTTTAATTTTTATAGCACATCTTTTACTTTTTAATCATTGACTTAATGTAGAAAAATAGTATCATGGTGTATGGGTCATAGTCATACGCAATGAGAATACCCGCCATATCACATATTTTTTCCGTGGCTGTGAGTTTAGAATAAACTATATTTCCACCTTTGTTTTATTTCAACTGTATGAGTGAAGATAAAGTAGTGTATGCAACGGCATATAATTAGGTATAAAAATACTCGTGTGATAAACCCACACTCGTGTTTTAATAACCCCTTTTATATGATCGTTGCATAAACTACTATTATCACTTAGCTCTAGTAGGTACAGGAAGCTACTACCACATAGGTTTAGTTATGAACAAGTTATTAATTCATATCCCTTGAGTTTTGCGCGGCAACTAATTAATTAAATCTCCCATCTCCGTGATAGTACAGCAAAGCTACAGGTGCGGGGTTTATCGCTCTGGACAGAGAGTAGGTAGTGAATATTTTGTTATTTCTGCCATGGTTTAATTTTGAATGGAAAACTTTAGTGAACTAGATTCGTAATCTGAGGCTTAGTGCAAAAACCTTGAACTTTAAGTAATCTTAGGTACTGTTCCAAGTTTCCTAATCTAAGTTATATTAAGTTGAAAATTTTAGTTCAAGGAACGTCAAACTTTCATAAAACTTTTCTGACTTATGAACTCCTAGTATCTTTATCGCAGCTGCCAAACAGGCACCAAGGATATTATACAACGGGTGGGGAGGGAGTATCAGGCATCTTCTGGGGGCACCCTCGCTCCATCAGCCATCGTTTTCCATCAGGCATGATCGAGGTCAAGAGCTAGCCCATTCCTCAATAAAAAATTAAAAAATCCTTTCCACCGCAAAAAAATCTTGGTAAATAACCAAGCCGAAGACTTTTAAAACAAGATACTATCCCTCATTAGATCGGGCCTTTTGATACAAAATCTTTCACATTTGCCTCTCAGCTGTAAGGACCGGCCCAAGATAAACCGAAGGGATGTAATAGGTTGTCACCCGAGTAGGCACTTGTTAAGATAACGATCCATTAACGCCCAGAGTGGCTATTAAGGCCAGGGAGTCAGTTACGACCTATTGAGACTGATTTTGTTTTTCGTGTTACGTTTGGAGGTAACGATATGGTTATGGGCTCTTGGTATATACATTGACGTCTTCTTTATTCAAGAGCTCTAAGAGTTAGCTGAGACCTTGGTTAAAGATTACTGAAGTCAAGCACATTGCTCGGTCTATACGTAAATGCCGGACGAAAATCGAGATCAATATTGACGTTCATACAGAACTAAGTTTTTTGAATCGTGTTCTACCATGCAAATGAGGAAATCCGCCCTAAGCCATATGTGTGTCTGTATTATATGTATGTTTCTAACAGCAAACATCTTTTTTCGGAATCTGGTCTGTACTTCCTTTTTTTATCTTTAACGAACCAACAATCAATTCTTTATAATTTTTTTAAATTGAAAACCAGGCGTTCTTTTTTATATGGTATTTTTTACAATAATTCATCTTAGACTTACGGTAAAAGAAAAACATCGAGAGGAAGCTCTAGCCTAATGATTCGGAACCGCTAACGAGGAGTGAGTAAGCACGATAATTAATCGTTCTTCATTATGTGTTTAAGAAACAGCCTTGGGCCTGCGAGGAACTATAATATCCTGGTATTACTGTGTGTTTCTAACGTGTGACAATTAATGTTGTTAAACTCTTTCAGTCTTGGTGGTTACTGCCATGAACCAGCTATTTAATAAAATTAATTATGTGATTTGGCAGGAAACTAGTTGAAAAGTCGATTTAATAGGCATCTTGATTGACTGCAATTTAGTTCTTTGTTTACTACGACCATGAATATCATCGCTATTGACCACCATTTTCTTGGAATACAAAAAAAAAAACTCAAAATGTATATTTCTATAATCTGCTAACCATAACTGTTACCACTATGAACAAACTTTGATGATTTTCTTATTTAAGTAAAAATGAACCTGAAAGAGTTGAGCATTATAACAGTTATATTGCATGAAATTGGGGCTTTTCCGTTGTGAAAAACTCTACTTGTGCTGTATATTGGAAAAACTTACAACTTACTTCACATGACGACACGTTAATAAGTAGAATTGGCCGGCTCGATCCGGATACCGAGACCAGGATCTCATGATCAACAGGAGGTGCAGGATTTCTACCAGCGTACCAACGACGCCGTCAAAATTGCTTATAAAAAGTCTGTAAAACATCTGTTTAAACTTTGCCCCATTACCACATCTTCAAACAGATCCCAACATGGAACTTATCTCCACACACTTCTGAAACTCTGGTACCTAACTATGCTCGAACAATTTGCCAGATAATCGTCAGTCGGCCGTCCCTAGAGGTGATTGGATCGATTCAGTTACACGACACCTGAGCAATGCAGGGTACGGGAATGGAGGTCTTTTGTCTTCGTAATGGGGGTCAAAAGTACCAGGAAGTCACGGGAGAATGTTGGTTCGTTTTGATTGATGCGCGATCGTATTGAATGACTTGCGTGTGAAGCTATTTTAGCGGGAATTTATCTATCTTTTGCCAAAATGCGTGTGGTTTTATATTCGTGAGTTTTGATACGTATCATCTGCTTAGCCTTTTCCCAACTATATTGGGGTCGGCTTCCAGTCAAACCGGATTCAGCTGAATAGGTACCAGTATTTTGTACGTATCATATTGTATGCTGTGTATCATATCATATAGTTAATATATTTTATAGAGCCAGAATTACATGCGAGTTTTAATAATTTGGCATTTTTAAGGGGTGTCCTACAAGTTTTGCAATGAAATTAATCTTAAATATGAAATTAAATCACATAAGTGGCATAACTCAACAAAATTGTTTTTTTTTTTTTTTTTTTTTTTCTTTATTTATTTATAGGGGTTTTTACGCGTAGCGTATGCCAGCCCCATCGTATCCTAAACAATTTTACTTCACAAGACATGGGCCATGAATTTGTACAAACTCTTCGCATCGTCGCCATTTGGTTGGGATAGAATTGTATGGAACATACCTACATCAGTTCTGTTCAAATTCAAGGACCTTACTAAATTATTTCTACTGGACTCATATTGGACACATTCCATCAATAAATGTTGTAGGTCCTCGACAACTCCACATTCGTCACAATTGGGTGAATCGATTTTCCTCATCATGAAGGCAAATTTTTTGCATGGAATGTGTCCAGATCTGAGTCTAAGAGCAGTAACAATCAATTTTCTACTAACATCACTATTCATGAACCAGGGCACGCGAAGAGGTTCACACTGTATGGTTTTATACCATAAACCCTTCTCTAATGACCGTTTATTAAAATACTCTTTCCAATAATCATAGCATATAGTTTTAAATTTTGGTAAAAATTCTGAATAATCTAATATAATATTTATTTCTTTTCCATTCCTAGCCGCTAATTTCGCCAACGTGTCAGCCTCTTCGTTGCCCCGCAACCCAATATGCGATGGAACCCACTGCAACCTCAGTTGGATGCCTTTTAAAGTAATTTCATCAATTTTATATAAAATAACATAAGCTATCGATGCACCTCTGCGGCCAGAAGCGCATCGAGCTATATGTTGTAATGAACTTTTGCTGTCTGTACAAATGACAATTTTTTTATATTCACAATGATTAAGGATAAAGGTCAAAGCCTCTGAGATTGCAATGAGTTCCAACGTCATAATGGATGTAGGTTCACTTATTTTAAAACAATTATTCTGAGTGCTTAAATCTATATTAGGTATATAATATGCAGACCCCTGACCTTCTACACTCTTCGACCCATCTGTAAATATGTAAAACCAACCATTATACTTTGTATATAATTCATAAATAACTTCATATTTTAATATATTACTATTGTACAAACGTTTAGATTTTTTAATTGATTCTAATTTTACTATAATTATTTCATTCACATTAATATTAGTTATCCATGTTCGTAAAGTATACATTAACAATGGACATGAAGAAGCTACCTGCAACTCTTTAACCTCATTCACAACTGATACTAACAAAGGAATGTTTTTATTTTTCCAATAACAATTTTGCCGAAGAGCGTAGAGATCCTCTAATAGCTGACAAGTTACATTATTTTCAATAGCCTTTGACTTTAGACAGAATTTATAAGCTAAATATTTCCTTCGTAAGTACAGTGGAACTACACATAGCTCACTCTCCATAACGTGAATAGGTGAAGTTTTGATAAAACCTCCTACAATCCTCAAAGCCTGATTTTGAATTTTATCTAACTTTTCTAGATGGTATTTTGCGCTCGTATCATATAAATAGCAGCTATAGTCTATGCGACTTCTGATTAGTGCAATATAAATACGTCTTAGGTGTTGAGGGTGTAAACCCCAAGAAGCACCTGCCAAAACCTTAAGTAAGTTAAGACTCCTTTGCACCTTTTCAACAGTCATGTTAATGTGTTTACTCCAGCGCAACGATCTGTCAAGCCACACACCTAAATATTTGTAATTGTCTACTATCTCTAAATTGTCTTTATCTAATTTAAGTTCTATTTGTAATCTTCTAAAACCTCTACTAAAAATACAAACCTTCGATTTAGAGGCTGATAATTGTAACCCAATTTCATCCAGAATGAGACAAAATGCATTTAACGCTGCTTGAAATTCTATTTGACTTTCTCTTAAATTTCTGGAAGGGGAATATAATACAAAATCATCTGCATATTGACACATCGTTACATTTCTAATTTTCTCAAAACATTTAATTGTAATTACGTTAAATAGGACAGGCGAAATCGGGTCGCCTTGCGCTAAACCACGATTTGTATATCTTTTAAAGTACTTATTTTGATCGGTTTCATCTTCCATAATAAGGTGCCGTTCACTCAAAAAGTTCCACAGATACTGGCAGAATTTTTTGCCAACACCTATTTCGTCTAAGGTATTTATCAATACATCTATTAAAACGTTATTATAGGCATTGGCGATGTCCAAAAAACACGCTATAGTAGGAATTTTACGCGAAAATCCTAAGTAGATTTGACTTACTAATTTCACTAAACAGTCCTGACACGACTGACCTTTCCTGAATCCAGAAGTGAATAGTTTTATTTATCTACGTATCAAGAATTGCTTCAAATGAAATATTTAAAACTATAATTAACTTTAAAAAAATATTTTTTATTTTATTTATTTTAATAATATTTATTCAATTTATATTTTTTAATAACATCTCATGAATAAATTTATCTTTAAATTCAGATATAGATAATTTTTCCCAATTAATTTTTTTTTTTAATAATGAAAATAAAATTAATTTAAGAAAATTATATAATAACCAAACATTTTTAATTATAATAATATTAATAATTTATTTATTTATTACTTTAATTGCAGTTGTAAAAATTACTAATATTTTCTATGGTCCTTTACGATCATCTATTTAAAATTAATGATAAATAAACATATTAATATTCGAAAAACTCACCCCATTTTAAAAATCATTAATGGATCATTAATTGATTTACCTTCTCCATCTAATATTTCAACATGATGAAATTTTGGATCATTATTAGCTTTATGTTTAATCATCCAAATCCTAACAGGACTATTTTTAACTATATATTATACAGCAAATATTGAAATAGCATTTTATAGAGTAAATTATATTTGTCGAAATGTAAACTATGGTTGACTAATTCGTACCCTCCATGCTAATGGAGCTTCTTTTTTTTTATTTGTATTTATTTACATATTGGACGAGGTATTTATTATGAATCATTTAACTTAAAATATACCTGAATAATTGGAGTAATTATTTTATTTTTATTGATAGCAACAGCATTTATAGGATATGTATTACCTTGAGGACAAATATCATTTTGAGGAGCAACAGTAATTACTAATCTCTTATCTGCTATTCCCTCTTTAGGAGTAAAAATTGTAAATTGAATTTGAGGGGGATTTGCAGTAGATAATGCAACTTTAACTCGATTTTATACTTTCCATTTTTTATTACCATTTATTATTTTAATAATAACAATAATTCATTTATTATTTTTACATCAAACAGGATCTAATAATCCATTAGGATTAAACAGTAACCTAGATAAAATTCCATTTCATCCATTTTTTACTTTTAAAGATTTAATTGGAGCTATTATTTTATTATTTTTTTTAACTATTCTAACTTTAACAAATCCTTATTTATTAGGAGATCCTGATAATTTTATTCCTGCTAATCCTTTAGTAACCCCTGTTCATATTCAACCAGAATGATATTTTTTATTTGCATATGCAATTTTACGATCAATTCCAAATAAATTAGGAGGAGTAATTGCTTTAATTATATCTATTTTAATTTTAATTATTCTCCCTTTTACTTTTAATAAAAAAATTCAAGGAATTCAATTTTATCCTATTAATCAAATTTTATTTTGATCAATAGTATCAATCGTTATTCTATTAACCTGAATTGGAGCTCGTCCAGTAGAAAATCCTTATATTATTACAGGACAATTACTAACAATTCTTTATTTTTCTTATTTCATTATAAATCCATTTATTAATAAATATTGAGATAAACTATTATTTAATTAATTAATGAGCTTGTTATAAGCATTTGTTTTGAAAACTTAAGAAAGAATTACTATTTCTATTAATTTATACTAAAAAAAATTAAATTATATTAATAAAATTTTAAACCCTAAAAAAAATAATAAAAAATTTAAAGAAATTGGTAAATATCTTTTTCAAGCTAAATATATCAATTTATCATAACGATAACGAGGTAAAGTTCCACGAACCCAAATAAATAAAAAAGATATAAATCTTAATTTTAAATAAAATAAAATTCTTAAATTAAAACCACCTATATAAATTAAAACAAATAATATACTTATAAATAAAATTCTAGAATATTCAGCTAAAAAAATTAAAGCAAATCCACCTCTTCTATACTCAATATTAAACCCAGAAACTAATTCTCTTTCCCCCTCTGCAAAATCAAAAGGAGTACGATTTGTTTCAGCTAATCTTGATCTTATTCAACATAATCTTAAAGGAAATATTAAAAAAAAAAATCAAATAAAATTTTGATAATAAAAAAATTTTATTAAATTAAAATCTATAATTATAATATTTCTAGATATTAAAATTAAAGCCAATCTAACTTCATAAGAAATAGTTTGAGCTACAGCTCGTAAACCACCTAATAAAGAATAATTAGAATTTGAAGATCAACCAGCTACTATTACTGTATAAACTCCCAATCTTGTACTACATAAAAAAAATAAAACTCCTAAGTTAAATCTAATTAAATTAAAATAATAAGGAATTAATAATCAAATTATTAAAGATAAAATAAATCTAATTACAGGAGAGAAATAATAACTAATATAATTAGAAAAATTAGGATATGTTTGTTCTTTAGTAAATAATTTAATAGCATCTGAAAAAGGCTGTAAAATTCCAATAAATCCTACTTTATTAGGACCTTTACGAATTTGAATATAACCTAAAACTTTCCGCTCTAATAAAGTTAAATAAGCAACACCTACTAATACTCCAATAATTAAAATCAATAATCCAATTATAATTATATAAATATCAAATATAAACATATACTATCTATATAATTTAATTATATATTAATGAATTCTAAAATCATTACATTTTTTCTGCCAAAATAGTTAATATTATATATATATATATATATAATATAAATTAATTAATAAAATTCAAAAACATAAATTTAATTTAAATATTTAATCCTTTCGTACTAAAATATTTTATATATTAAAAGATAGAAACCAACCTGGCTTACACCGGTTTGAACTCAGATCATGTAAGATTTTAATGATCGAACAGATCAAAAATTTTAAACTTCTGCATTTAAATTTTATCTTAATCCAACATCGAGGTCGCAAACTCTTTTTTTTATATGAACTAAAAAAAAAAATTACGCTGTTATCCCTAAGGTAATTTTATCTTATAATCAATAATAATGGATCATTTATTCACTTATAAATGTTTTTATTTAAAAAAAGTTTATTATATTTTTCTGTCACCCCAACAAAATAAATAAAATAATCTCAATTTTTTATTTAAAAATAATTTTAATTAATTAATTTATAAAACTCTATAGGGTCTTCTCGTCTTTTTAAATTATTTTAACTTTTTAATTAAAAAATTAAATTCTAAATATAATTAAGAGACAGTTTATATTTCATCCAATCTTTCATACAAGTCATCAATTAAATGACTAATGATTATGCTACCTTTGTACAGTCAAATTACTGCAGCCCTTTAATTATAAATCAGTGGGCAGATTAGACTTTATATTATTTTCAAAAAGACATGTTTTTGATAAACAAGTGAATATAAATTTTTGCCGAATTCCTTTTAATTAATTTTTTTTTTTATAATATTTTAATATAATATATATTTTATATACTAATTTTATCATTATATAATTTTTTTTCTTATTTAAAAATTTTTCTTTATTAAAATATAAAATTTTATTAAATCTTATTTTAAATGAAATTATTTATAATAAATTAAAATTTTTTAACAATATAAATTATATAAATTTCAATTAATTTTTATTTTATCTTATTTATATAAATTTAAATTAAAGCTTATCCCTTAAAATATAATATTATTTTATAAAAAAAAATAATTAATTAATTTTTTTATAAAATAATAAAAAATTTAATTTTTTTCTAAAAAAACTAGATATATTTAAAAACGATTAACATTTCATTTCAAATTAATTATTTTAAATATTTATGCCACAATAACTTTATTAATTAATTATCTCTTTTAAATTCGAGAATTTTTTATCTAAAAATATTTTTTAATAAACTCTGATACACAAGATACATTAAATTAAAATTACTTACTATTAATTTTTTTTTATTTCAAAATTCTTTTACAATACTAATTTACTATAAATTATTTAATTTTTTCAATAAATATACTTTAACTCCCCCAATTAAAATATTTTATTTAAATTTTTTTTTATTATAATATAATCAACTAATTTTCCCCCTCAAATTAATTAATTATTAATATCTTTTCAATGTAAATGAAATACTTTAATGAGAATCTTTAATGAGATTCTTTATGAATGATCTTTTTTTTCTATAAAGGAAATACCTTTTTTTTAAAAATAAAGTGCCTGATTAAAGGATTATTCTGATAGAATAAATTAAGTAAATTATTTACCTTTATTATATTTTATAGAATTAAACTATATCTAATAGTATCAAAAACTATTGTGCATCTTACACTAAAATATATAAAATTTGAATTTTTAATTCTTTAAAGAAATATTACTTTCTTATTTTAGATTTTTTTTTTATTTAATTCAAATAAGATATTTTTTTATTTTATTTTATTTTTTAGAACTTTAATTTCTATTTCTTCTAATTCATGATTTGGTTGTTGAATTGGATTAGAAATTAATCTTTTAAGATTTATCCCTTTAATTTCAAATTCTAATAATTTACTATCTAATGAAGCTTCATTAAAATATTTTCTTACTCAATCTATTGCTTCTATTAATTTTTTATTTACAATTTTAATAAAATTAATTTTAATAAAAAATTTTGAAATAAATAATTTTATTTCTATTATAATAAATTCCTCTATACTTATAAAAATAGGAAGAACCCCCTTCCACTTTTGATTCCCTAATATTGTAGAAGGTTTATCATGATTAAATAATTTTATTTTAATAACTTGACAAAAAATTACCCCCATAATTATTTTATCTTATTATTTAAATAATAATTTTATTATTATTATTATTATTATAAATATTGTAATTGGAGCTATTGGAGGATTAAATCAAACTTCTTTACGAAAATTAATAGCTTTTTCCTCTATTAATAATTTAGGATGAATATTATCATCTATTATGATTAGAGAAACTTTATGATTTTTTTTTATTTTTATATACTCATTTATAATTAGAATTATATGTTTTTTATTTTATATTTTAAATATATATTTTATTAATCAATTATTTATTAATAACATAAATTTTTTTATTAAAATTAATTTACTTATTAATTTTCTTTCTTTAGGAGGACTCCCCCCCTTTATTGGATTTTTTCCTAAATGAATTATTATTAATTTTTTAATTAACAATAATATATATTTAATAACTTTTATTTTTATTATAATAAGATTAATTATATTATTTTTCTATATTCGTATTAGATACTCAGCTTTTATATTTAATTATTTAAAAATAAAATGATTTAAAATTTTTATTAAAAATAATTATTTTTTAATTATTAATTTATTTTCTTTTATTTCTTTTTTTGGAATAATTTTTAGAACTTTTTTTTTTTATTAAGGTTTTAAGTTAAATTAAACTAATAATCTTCAAAATTATTTATAAAGAAATATTCTTTAAGCCTTAATAGAAACTTCTATTCCTTAAAATTTGCAATTTTATATCATTTATGAATATAAAGCTAAATAATAAAAGAGAACTATCTCGTAAATAAATTTACAATTTATCGCTTAAACTCAGCCATTTTATTTTTTTTATTTAGCGAAAATTACTTTATTCAACAAATCATAAAGATATTGGTACATTATATTTTATTTTTGGAATCTGAGCAGGAATAGTCGGAACTTCATTAAGATTATTAATTCGAGCTGAATTAGGAAATCCTGGATCTTTAATTGGAGATGATCAAATTTATAATACTATTGTTACAGCTCATGCCTTTATTATAATTTTTTTTATAGTTATACCCATCATAATTGGAGGATTTGGAAATTGACTTATCCCACTTATATTAGGAGCTCCTGATATAGCTTTCCCACGAATAAATAATATAAGTTTTTGACTCCTTCCCCCCTCTTTAACTTTACTAATTTCAAGTAGAATTGTAGAAAATGGAGCAGGAACAGGATGAACAGTGTACCCCCCACTTTCATCTAATATTGCTCATGGAGGAAGATCAGTAGACTTAGCTATTTTTTCACTTCATTTAGCGGGTATTTCTTCTATTCTTGGAGCTATTAATTTCATTACTACAATTATTAATATACGATTAAATAATATATCTTTTGATCAAATACCTTTATTTATTTGAGCAGTAGGAATTACTGCATTTTTACTATTATTATCTTTACCTGTTTTAGCTGGAGCTATTACCATACTTTTAACAGACCGAAATTTAAATACATCTTTTTTTGATCCTGCTGGAGGAGGAGATCCAATCCTTTACCAACATTTATTTTGATTTTTTGGTCATCCTGAAGTTTATATTTTAATTTTACCAGGATTTGGAATAATTTCTCATATTATTTCTCAAGAAAGAGGAAAAAAAGAAACATTCGGTTGTTTAGGAATAATTTATGCAATATTAGCTATTGGATTATTAGGATTTATTGTATGAGCTTGTTAGATATGTAAGTATATATGTAGATATATAACTAGGTATATATATCTAATACATCTAGATTATGTAAATATTTGTTAGATATTATGTATATATGTAGATATATAACTAGGTATATATATCTAATACATCTACACCTATGTAAATATATAATTGTATCAAAGGGAAAATATAAACAATAGGATTCAATTCTTAATAACTTTATATTTATCTTTTAGTATATAACAACTACATAACTATCGTAGTAGTGTATATGACACAAAAGTCAAAGCCAAAGTCAAAGTCAAAACGTTTATTTCAAGGTGACTCTACTGTCCGTTCGCAAGGGTAGATTCTTATGGAGAAGAACGGACAAGAAACTCCATAGTTACTATATACACAACGTTACGTTATAATATACCAACCATAATGAATAAACACGTTATCATTACCCGTATTTAAAATACACCAGTCATCATAATAACATTACATAACACTTACATAACCATAATATTACATAGTATTACATTATTCATAAGAACTTCATAGTTAGAATTATAATACACAATAATAGCAGCAATAAAGTTACTTAACTTTTACCTCGACGTCTCGAACAAGAATGGGGCTGAGCCACTCGGAGCTCCCCCTTTTATAGTCGTGAACAAACAACTTGAATATTTCTATCTACCGTCATCAAAAATATCAACAACATAAAAGGTGGGTATCCGTTTGGAATATTTTATATGTTTTCTACATTATTCCTTAATATTTTTACTAATGTAGGTACTTTTACAGACATACTGAAATAATGAAAGCAGAATTGAATAATGTAAATTAGGTATTACATACTTGTTACAAGTTTAAGGTTATGCAAAACATTACCTACTATTTTATCAAGTTTTAACAGTAAAAGGAATACTCATGATAACAATAACAATACCTATAGTTAGGATTATCTATTACGGCCATACTGACAGTACTTCGTCCTCGAAGTATTGCAAGGTTAATTTTACAATGAAAAAAAGTGTATATAATTATATTCTTATATAAAGTATTTACATAGACATGGAGGTCCACATTCAATTCGCTGCCATTGAGATAGACCAACCACAAAACAAATGGGTAAACCAGCGAACATTAGCCAACTACATAGACATGCCAGTCACATTCACCCGCTGTCAGTGAGATAACTCGGCACCAAATAGGAGGCTCCCAGCGTATAATAAATATTAGCCAACTACATAGACATGCCAGTCACATTCACCCGCTGTCAGTGAGATAACTCGGCACCAAATAGGAGGCTCCCAGCGTATAATAAATATTAGCCAACTACATAGACATGCCAGTCACATTCACCCGCTGTCAGTGAGATAACTCGGCACCAAATAGGAGGCTCCCAGCGGATAAATAATATTAGCCAACTACATAGACATGCCAGTCACATTCACCCGCTGTCAGTGAGATATCTCGGCACCAAATAGGAGGCTCCCAGCGTATAATAAATATTAGCCAACTACATAGACATGCCAGTCACATTCACCCACTGTCAGTGAGATAACTCGGCACCAAATAGGAGGCTACCAGCGGATAATATAATATAGGTACATGACATTATATTGGTAATAGATATTTTAAAAAATAAATTTTAAACAAATACCCTCAATATTATCTCTACAGCACAATCAACAACTAGAGATCACATAAAACAAAATGCTTAACAGAATGTTATGAACCACATTTCACTGTGATTACGATCAAAGACTATATACAACAAAGAAAGAAAATAAAGAAAAACATGGTATAATCTATAATTATGCTTGATTTTAAATTACACAATATACATCATCATCAACAATAAACCAAAAACAATCAGAATAATCTCATACCTTAGATGTTAACGCCTTGAAAATCGAAGAGAAACTGGGCTGCTCCAATGTAGCTCCACTCTTTTATACCCGTTAACAAACAAGTATGACAGTTGAGTCAAATCAGTTTTTGAAATAAGTTTGTTATAAAATCATAACATATTAAACAGTTAATAATCACATTTGACATTAATACATAAATTCATATCATAATAAAGAGTATTCTATTCTATTCTATTGTATTTTATTTTTGTTTTGCCAATTGCCTAGACGTGTCAAGTCCCCTCCACCCGCTGCTAGTGGGATAGACTTGCACCAAGCAAATGACCGACCAGCGGAAACAATGTATTTTACTTTTGTTTTGCCAATTGCCTAGACGTGTCAAGTCCCCTCCACCCGCTGCTAGTGGGATAGACTTGCACCAAGCAAATGACCGACCAGCGGAAACAAATATATCTTACTTTTTTTTTTGAAATACACGTTATTATGTCAAGTATTTATTTATATCTCTTCAACAGTACAATAATATACATGTAGGAACAATGGATGAGTTTTCCCTGAGCGGTGGGTAAGGTATAGTGCCAGTATATTGGCGTCCCAATTTTATTGGGATAAACAAGACAGTATATCAATAACACAGTCTTATTGCACTTTAAAAAAAAACACACACACACACACACACACAATGAAAACAATAAGTAATAGAAATACAGTCATTCGAACAGACCTTGAAGGTCACAGTTCGTACAGAGGCCTAAGCCACCCAAGTACAAAGTGTATCAGCAAGCCAATACAGCTATGTAGATATACAGCAGTGCTGTACCAGGTAAACTGACAGTAATTGATATTAAAATCACTTAAATTAAATAACACAAACAAAACAATTCAGTTTGCATAATATAACACGTTTTGACAACTACCCACAGTTGTATTTAATAAGATTTGACAACTACCCGTAGTTGTATTTGATAACCGTCTCCGACATATAAATATGTAATTAGGTAAAGTTTCCGTTGTAATATCTTAAGGACCTCCTTAAGATATTACACACTTTACATTACACTTAGACACTTACATTTTCAACAATTAATTCATCTGGCCAGAATCTTAATTTTTCTTGGGCTACATTTCCTACGTTAGAATTTACTTTCTTACGACGAGTGGCGTCGAAACATTTGATATTTTCCGCTATTTGTAATAGGCGTAATCTAGCTATTTCTCGGTCAGCCTCTAAGTTATTTGGATTTTGTCCATCATTTTTGTCAAGTACGTCGTCTAACCGAGCTTGGAAAGACGAAATATTTGCATCTAAGTTAATAGTAATCGCAAAGGGGGCCTGTGGATTTTTGTACAGTTGTATTAATTGATTATTGTACATTCCACGGAACGTTCGGCCAATCTGACTATTTATTGCACATAGTTTTAAGCGTATCAGTTACAGTGGACACGTAACGTTCTACTTGATCATTACTTCTGGAAGTACCCGTGGAAATCAAGTGATGTTCTATATTTAGTTCACCAAAAAATTACCTGATCGGACAACTACTGAAATTAGTTCCTCGATGCTTTTACACCAGTCTTCCGCACCGCTGTCACTAGTTGTTGGGTCGAAGACCGGGAATGCCACGTCGTTATCAGCATGGCGACGACCAGAAAAAGCAACGCTGATTGCTTTGAGAAGACTTTCCAAGACAGTAGAATCCATTCTGAAACTTAGAAATAAAGTCTTAATAGGGGTGCAGTGAATCCCACTTCTGATGTTAGATATGTAAGTATATATGTAGATATATAACTAGGTATATATATCTAATACATCTAGATTATGTAAATATTTGTTAGATATTATGTATATATGTAGATATATAACTAGGTATATATATCTAATACATCTACACCTATGTAAATATATAATTGTATCAAAGGGAAAATATAAACAATAGGATTCAATTCTTAATAACTTTATATTTATCTTTTAGTATATAACAACTACATAACTATCGTAGTAGTGTATATGACACAAAAGTCAAAGCCAAAGTCAAAGTCAAAACGTTTATTTCAAGGTGACTCTACTGTCCGTTCGCAAGGGTAGATTCTTATGGAGAAGAACGGACAAGAAACTCCATAGTTACTATATACACAACGTTACGTTATAATATACCAACCATAATGAATAAACACGTTATCATTACCCGTATTTAAAATACACCAGTCATCATAATAACATTACATAACACTTACATAACCATAATATTACATAGTATTACATTATTCATAAGAACTTCATAGTTAGAATTATAATACACAATAATAGCAGCAATAAAGTTACTTAACTTTTACCTCGACGTCTCGAACAAGAATGGGGCTGAGCCACTCGGAGCTCCCCCTTTTATAGTCGTGAACAAACAACTTGAATATTTCTATCTACCGTCATCAAAAATATCAACAACATAAAAGGTGGGTATCCGTTTGGAATATTTTATATGTTTTCTACATTATTCCTTAATATTTTTACTAATGTAGGTACTTTTACAGACATACTGAAATAATGAAAGCAGAATTGAATAATGTAAATTAGGTATTACATACTTGTTACAAGTTTAAGGTTATGCAAAACATTACCTACTATTTTATCAAGTTTTAACAGTAAAAGGAATACTCATGATAACAATAACAATACCTATAGTTAGGATTATCTATTAAGCTCATCATATATTTACTGTAGGAATAGATATTGACACTCGAGCTTATTTTACATCAGCAACAATAATTATTGCTGTACCAACTGGAATTAAAATTTTTAGTTGATTAGCTACATTTCATGGTACTCAAATTAATTATTCCCCATCTATTTTATGAAGATTAGGATTTGTATTTTTATTTACTGTAGGAGGATTAACCGGAGTAATTTTATCTAACTCATCAATTGATATTACTCTTCATGATACTTATTATGTAGTAGCTCATTTTCATTATGTTTTATCTATAGGAGCCGTATTTGCTATTTTAGGAGGATTTATTCATTGATATCCTTTATTTACAGGACTATCTTTAAACCCTTATTTATTAAAAATTCAATTTTTTATTATATTTATTGGAGTAAATATAACTTTTTTCCCTCAACATTTTTTAGGATTAGCAGGAATACCCCGACGATATTCTGATTATCCTGATTCTTATATTTCTTGAAATATTATTTCGTCTTTAGGTTCTTATATTTCACTTTTAGCTATTATATTTATATTAATTATTATTTGAGAATCTTTAATTAATCAACGAATTGCTTTATTTACTTTAAATTTATCATCCTCTATTGAATGATATCAAAACCTTCCTCCTGCTGAACATTCATATAATGAACTTCCTATTTTAAGAAATTTCTTCTAATATGGCAGATTATATGTAATGGATTTAAACCCCATTTATAAAGGATTATCCTTTTTTTAGAAATTGCAACATGATCTAATCTTAATTTACAAAATAGAGCATCTCCTTTAATAGAACAAATTATTTTTTTTCATGATCATACATTAATTATTCTTATTATAATTACAATTTTAGTAGGTTACTTAATATCAAGACTTTTATTTAATAAATATATTAATCGATTTTTATTAGAAGGACAAATAATTGAATTAATTTGAACTATTTTACCAGCAATTACTTTAATTTTTATTGCTTTACCTTCCTTACGTTTATTATATTTATTAGATGAATTAAATAACCCTTTAATCACATTAAAATCTATTGGACATCAATGATATTGAAGTTATGAATATTCAGATTTTCATAATATTGAATTTGACTCCTATATAATTCCATCTAATGAATTAAATTCTAGAAATTTTCGTTTATTAGATGTTGATAATCGTATTATTTTACCAATAAATAATCAAATTCGAATTATAGTTACAGCTACAGATGTAATTCATTCTTGAACTATTCCCTCTTTAGGAGTAAAAGTTGATGCTAATCCAGGTCGTCTTAATCAAACTAATTTATTTATTAATCGACCTGGAATTTTTTATGGACAATGCTCAGAAATCTGTGGAGCGAATCATAGTTTTATACCTATTGTAATTGAAAGAATTTCAATTAAAAATTTTATTAATTGAATTAATAATTATTCTTCATTAGATGACTGAAAGCAAGTAATGGTCTCTTAAACCATTTTATAGTAAATTAGCATTTACTTCTAATGAAATTTATTAACTTAAAGAATTAGTTAAATTATAACATAAAAATGTCAAATTTAAATTATTACTTTAATGTAATATTCTTTTATTCCACAAATAATACCAATTAATTGACTAATTTCTTTTTTTTTTTTTTATTTATTTATTTAATTTTTAATATTATAAATTATTATATTTTTAACAAAAAAAATTTAAATAAAAATAATAATTTATCTATTAAAATAAAAAGATTTAACTGAAAATGATAAGTAATTTATTTTCAATTTTTGATCCTTCAACTAATTTATTTAATATTTCTTTTAATTGAATTAGAACAATTTTAGGAATTATATTTATTCCTTATTCATTTTGATTAATTCCAAATCGACATTTTTATTTATGAAATTTTATTTTATTAAAACTTCATAATGAATTTAAAACTTTACTAAAAAATAATTATTTTCAAGGATCTACTTTTATTTTTATTTCTATATTTTCATTTATTTTATTTAATAATTTTTTAGGTTTATTTCCTTATATTTTTACTAGAACAAGTCATTTAACATTATCTTTATCTATCTCATTACCATTATGATTAAGATTTATAATTTATGGATGAATTAATAATTCTCAACATATATTTATTCATATAATTCCTCAAGGAACTCCATCTATTTTAATGCCATTTATAGTTTTAATTGAAACAATTAGAAATATTATTCGTCCAGGAACTTTAGCTGTACGATTAACTGCAAATATAATTGCAGGACATTTATTAATAACTTTATTAAGAAGAACAGGAACAAAAATACCTTATTATTTAATTATTATATTAATTATTATTCAAATTTTATTATTAATTTTAGAATCAGCAGTTGCAATTATTCAATCTTATGTAATTGCAATTTTAAGAACTTTATATTCTAGAGAAGTAAATTAATGAAAATAAATTCTAATCATCCATTTCACCTAGTAGATTATAGCCCATGACCTTTAACAGGAGCTATTGGAGTTATAATCCTTGTAACAGGAATAGTAAAATGATTCCATAATTTTAGTATAAATTTATTAATTTTAGGTTATTTAATTATTATTTTAACTATATATCAATGATGACGGGATATTTGTCGAGAAGGAACTTTACAAGGTAAACATACAATTTTAGTGACTAAAGGTCTTCGATGAGGAATAATTTTATTTATTGTATCTGAAATTTTTTTTTTGTATCATTTTTTTGGGCATTTTTTCATAGAAGATTAGCCCCTAATATTGAAATTGGAGCTATTTGACCTCCAACTGGAATTATTCCCTTTAACCCATTCCAAATTCCACTATTAAATACAATTATTTTAATTAGATCAGGAGTATCTGTTACTTGAGCTCATCATTCTATTTTAGAAAATAATAATTCTCAAATAACTCAAGGTCTTTTTATTACTATTATTTTAGGTATTTATTTTACAATTCTTCAAGCTTATGAATATTTAGAAGCACCTTTTACTATTGCTGATAGAATTTATGGTTCAACATTTTTTATAGCAACAGGATTCCATGGATTACATGTAATTATTGGTACATTATTTTTATTAATTTGCTTAATTCGTCATCTAAATAATCATTTTTCTAATAATCATCATTTTGGATTTGAAGCAGCAGCTTGATATTGACATTTCGTAGATGTAGTATGATTATTCCTATACATTTCAATTTATTGATGAGGAAATTAATTATTTATATAATATATTTAGTATATTTGACTTCCAATCAAAAAGTTTAATAATTTTAATATAAATAATTATTTTAATAACAAATTCACAATTTCACGGTTATAACTCGCACTCAAAGTTGTGTTGATTGGGGATGAAAGAGGAAATGACGGGAATAATTTTTGTCACACTGACAAAGACTTACAAATAACAGTTGTGACTAACGTGCTCTCCAAGGCGCGGAAGAGTCTCAGTATATTCACCCGTCCACGGGCCAACTTCGGCAAGTCTAGCTGAACCTTGAAAATCGACACTGTGCGTTTGTCACTACTTAGCCATGACCTCCTAGTAACGACCCAGCAATTGTCACGTTTAACCGTGCAGCGTGTAAGTGTTAGGGGAAAAGCTTTAATTTCCCAACGGCCCAAAGAAATTCGTATATCATGTGCTAAATTTTAGTTAGAGAATTTCAACGTACGTCAGTTATTAAAAATACCAGTAGGTACGCTTTACAAAGTCCATATGTACCTTTGAATAAAACGATAACAATCATGATGATTTCCACAATTACTTGCCAGATTTAAGTCAGCCCTAACTTTATAAAGGTGATGAATTCTATAAGAAAATCGCTGAATAACGACAATATTGCCACGACATTATCTTACAAATCGGATCATCTATCATTCATCCTCCCAAATAAATCAGCCTATCTATTCACATCAGTCCAGGTACATATTTCAGTACTTTCGAGCTCATCACTCTCTTTGAACCTAGATTCGCGTTACAGATTACTTGCTATTATCCCTAAATCTATTGCCTGGTTGGTCTGGGACCCTGGTAAGGCGTAGGAGAAAAGTGCCGTAGAACAGGTAAGATATATTATTAGAAGGTATACTCTACACAAGGTTGAGAACCTCGTGGCTAAATAGCAGCGTGGTTCGATCTTCGAGGTTAAGCAGCGCTTGCCAAGATCGCTCCATGGATGTGTCCTCCTTTCATTCCATACCAAGATTCCCCCTTGCCTCAGAAAGCGTGTTAGGCCGTCGGGTTTCAGCTGTCATTTGTGGATATTTGAAAGTCGTTACGGAGTCAGAAACCGGGAAATCTGACACCAGTCTTGCCAAAGGAATAGAATAGAAATACTTTTAATTGTACACCATACAAAGAGCTGCCAATAAATCTTGATCTTATTGTCGTGGTTCGAACTAAAATGATTGCAAACCAAGTGCTCATATTACTCCATCAAAGTTAGTGCAACAGTTGGGACAGAGTAGCTCATTCTATGACAGATAAAACTTTACTACATTACTACTGAACTTCTGCACTGCTTATCACATGTCAGCTAACCTTGTAAACGCTTAGGTACGTGAATAGGTACCTAGGGGGTACGTGCGACCGCGTTGTACGTGCCGGTCCGCTGTCAAAAGCAATTGATCATTTTACATCGACGCTGAAAACCGTTATTACAGAATCGTGACCAAGCTAAATTTTATAGTACCCTGGTACCCGGGTTAGGGCCCGTGGGGTTTTATTGATTTGAAATTAGGGAAGGAACTTGGGAATTAAAAATGTATGAGATATTTGTTGCGCAATCATGCCATTAGCGATCTTGCTTGTGTATGTCGAAATAAATAAAAAATATTCTGCGCTTGTGTATCGAAAGCTGTATACAACGTGTATCAGAATAAACGCAATACCTCTTGAGGTGTCATTGTACTCATTATTATGAACAACTTTTACTATGGGACCACAACCGAAGTCGCGAAAAAAAATCAGCTGTTAAGGCCCTGTCATAGCAAAAACTCGGTCACTCTCGAACTGTATTGAAAAGAAAGAGAGGCGCGGCGACACAATGTTTGCAATTTATTGCCATTTATATGAATTTTTTATCGATTTTCCTCAAAACTAAGTTTGCATTTCTGTTGATCTAGAAAAAAGAAATTGTCTACATGGTCACTATTAAATACTTTTAAGGGATTATGGAGTGACCATGTAGACAAAATTTTATTACAATTGCTTTGATAAAAATCGAATGACAGGTTTTTCTTTTAATGGTACGAAAAAAGCAGGTAAACTTTGGGGAACTTTGGAGAAAAGTTTTGTCAATCGTGTTTCAGGCCTCATGCTTCACTAAGGACACTCTTCAACTTTCATAAGCATAAAAAAAATACGTAAATTCCTTGTTTTTTAACCGACTTCCCAAAAAGGAGGAGGTTCTCAATTCGATTGTTTTTTTTTTGTGTTTGTTACCTCATATCTCCGTCCTTTATGAACCGATTTTAAAAATTATTATTTTATGTGAAAGGATTACTTTTCGATTGGTCCCATTTAAATTTTATCAAAATCGGTTAAACAATTTGGTTTTTAAATCCAAATAGCTGGAATAAATGTGGAAAAATCATCCATGTATACGAAATTGCGTATTTTTGCTTTCCTGTGACTTTCCAGTCTTTTTTTTAACTTTTTGTGAAAAAGATTTTATTTAAGAGGAAAATCCTTTATTTACAATATAATATTAATTTAACTATATACACTTAAAATAAAATACAAAATAAAGAGGAAAATTGATTTTGCGTGAAGTCGAAACGCGTCAAAAATTTAGCAATTTATGTAAAACTACATGAGGAACTAAGCTTGTAAACGAGTAAATTCATTTCCATTGACATCGTTTAGACTTAGACTGAATTACAAGTAGTTTTATTAAAAACCTTAATTCATATTATAAAATACGGTAACCCTAACACATATGAAGCTTTTTTTATATGACGAGGCACGAGCTTTTAAGAAGTTTTTTTGTTGTTGTAAACCCTGATGTTAATATGATTCGAAATTCTCTGGAATGGAGCCTTGGACTTCGAAGTATCGACCGAAGTATCTAAAATATTAGAAAAGTTTCTTCTTTTATAAAATTTTTGTTAATTTAATCAAATATTTTTTTTTTTTTTAAACTTTCAACAAATGTTCGCATTTACAGGATTACTAGTAATTATAGTTTTGATAATGTCAGTGGTGTTTGTCCGTCAATGTGTAGGGAAAATAGAAGTGTTTTTGACAGATTGCGAATGAGATGCGAATGCGAACGTTGCTTAGAAAAACACTATAAAGTATAACAACACAACAACAGAACAACTACAACAACACACAACAGTACAACTTTAATTTCGGAAAATTGTTTTTTGTTGTTTTTGTAGTGTTTTTTTACTTTATTTGGAAGTCAGTTGAATTCTTTTGGAAAAAAGTTTTTTTTATTTTTCAAATTTTAGTGGTATCAATCACCTAACAACACCACTGGAAAGTCACAGGAAAGCAAAATACGCAATTTTGTTTACATGGATGACATATTTTAACCAGCAATTTCAATTTAAAAACCAAACAACTGAACCAATTTTGATGGAATTTCAATCGGACTAATTGGAAAGTACAATATCCTTTCACATAAAACAAGAATTTTTCAAATCGGTTTATAAATGACGGAGATAAGAGGTAACAAATATAAAAAAATACAACCGAATTGAGACATCCTCCTTTTGAAGTCGGTTAAAAATAATAGAAGTAGCCTTCAGGTACCTACCTCTTTGAAATCATAACAGCAATTTCCCCATATAACCCTCGAAAGCTCACTAGAATGATAAAGTAAATACTGGTTTCAACTGGCGCGCCGAATAAATCTCACAAAGATTGGATCTGTGATGTTTTTGTTAGTAATCAGCTTAGCCTGGATTTTTGATACGAGATTACGTGACTGTACGTGTTGTTAGTTTCAGCGGCACCCGTGTGGTAAGCTGGGTAAATTGATAGAATAGTTCAGTCATCATCATCTGCCTAGCCTTTTCCCAACTATATTGGAGTCGTCTCCCAGTCAAACCAGATTCAGCTGAATACCACAACCCACCAACCACCAGTATTCCACAACCCACTAACTGGGTAACACGGTACTTCTTGGCAAGACTGGTGTCAGATTTTCTGGCTTCTGACAATCCGTAACGACTACCAAAGATCTCCAAACGACAGCCGGGACCAACGGCTTAACGTGCTTTCCGAGGCACGGAGGAGTCTCGATATGTTAAGATGGTCACCCACCCATCCACAGACCGACCTCGGCAAGCGTTGCTTAACCTTGAAGATCGAACCGTGCGTTTGTTATAATTTGCCTCGAAAGCGAGCGAATATAGTCAGTAATCAGTGCAATTTATCTATTGAATATAAGAAAAAAAAATGGAACTTGCTGAAGTCGGTCTATGAATGGGCGAGCATCCATCACATAACGATACTCCTCAGTGCCTCAGAAAGCACGTTCAGCCGTTGGTTCCGGCTGTCATTTGCAGATCATTGACATTTGTTGTGGGGAATCAGATGCCACGAAATCTCAGCAGTCTTGACAAGGGCTATCGTGTTATCCAAATACACACCGCTAAAGTTAAATACTGGTATTCAATTGTATCCAGTTAGGTTGGAAGCCAAAGCCTTAGAAAAGGCTTAGCAGATTGACACACAATTAACAAATAAAACCAACTCATCAAGGAATAGGTATCTTTTATACAAGGATAATCGTTTCTCGTAAGTTTTAAATCTTAAATCAAAACCGACACGATAAAAGCAAACATTTTAAACCATTGGCAATATTTTAAACAAAGAATAAAATGTAAAAAATAAAAACAAAATGGCCGCCACTGCTACCGATAAGCCTCGATACGTCATAACCATTCGTTGATAACTTGGAAACGGTTTTATATCGTTCGTGGTACAACATGATGGATTAATAGTGTCCTGGAAAGATTAAAGTGAATAGCGGGACAATTTATATCTAGCAGTTTAAAGTTGGATTTCAGTTTGTATCTTTTACCTATATGTTGTTGTTGTTTTGTTTTTTTTTAATGTTTGTTTTTAAAATGTTTATTTATTTGTTTGAAAAGAGTTGTCCAAAGAAGTACTGCTCCAGTTACAAATATTCTAGCACTGATTAAAAGCTTCACTATCGTTATAAATACTAGTACCGAATATAATGATTCTTGTGTTATTACTAGGTACGTTATTGGAGTGCAGCCGCGGGTAGAAGCTAATTATGAATATACGGGTTGCAACTTCGAATTTAAAAAGTTCAGCAAACAAGAATTAGTACAATATTTTGAAAAGGTCATCCATCATTAATCAACATAATATAAAACTCTTCCGTTTCTGAGTGATTCGAGTTACTGACAGACAATACACAGCCGAAACTCCTGGGGCCTAACCACCAACTCTTAAAGCAGTATTACTTCAGTATTACTTCCAGTGGGAAAGAGACGGAGCTATGCAGGACGTATAGCTCCGTCTCTTTCCCACTGGAAGTAATATTAAAGTAATACTGCTTTAAGAGTTGGTGGTTTAGGCCCTGGTCGTAGAAAGCTGACATTTTGCATGTAGGTTCCTTGGAGAGTGTAGGGGAGCCCTAATAGAGGATTTCTCGACATTCCTACGGAAACGCGAAAAAACGTGATATGGTACGAAGTCGCAGTCAAAAGCTAGTAAGTTATAAAAGCCGACCCCAAACCACTCTTCTTGTGTTTAAGTTGTGAAAATGTCAACGAACAACCCAACAAGAAGTTCCGTACGACGTCGTCGTAGTTGCCTGAAAGTTTCAAATCAGCCGTTTCTTGAAAAGGTTGCAGGTCAATGTGGGTTCACTACCCGGCAAGTAGAAACTAAGAAGTAATAACAGTAGACACCGTTGGATTCAGAATAGCAGTGAGGCTTATGGCCGTCTTTTGAACTATTGGGTGTCGCATTTTAATGTCGAAAAACGGAATTTGACAAATACTCAACTTCAGATTCCACAGACAGGTGCGTTGCAATAAACTGCCAAATCTATATGTAGCTCACACTATTAACTTCCTCACAGTAAATCAAAATACCAGGGAGCCAGAAGATCATACGTATGAAAATGAAGGCCACCACTCCGTAAAGCGCCGAAGATAACCTACTCTACATATTTATTAACCATCAAGATTACCATAACTCATCAAACACAGAGATCATCCATTAATTAAATAAAAGAATAATATTCTCACACTGTAGGATATGAGGCGCAGTACCATTTACCCGCCAAAGTGTCTGCCATTACGGCAAGTTAGTGTTGTATCAACGATAACGGCTGCGTAGGGAGGTACTTATTTAGTTTTATATGGTACGCCCATAGACAATTTGTTTTAACGCTACGTTACATTTTACAAGCTATCTTGGATGGAAGGTGGAGTGGTAAACTCACCTGTTAAAGTGGGTAGTTTCTGTTTAATATATGGGTTGTGTTTTTCCAAGTGTTTGGTGTTTTTTCTAGCAACATTTTGAAAAAAAAAACACATAATTGGTTTTGGGGGAACGGTCCACTGGGTCTAATTACACATATAAACATCATCACTTTAATCGATTATTATTGTTACAATCATGCATCCTTTTTTTTAAGGAAGGGAAATCATCAAATGATTTCTTCCGCTCTGGGTGGAGCGTAAGGATGTGTCTTACTGACTAAAACCCATCTGTGTTCCTTCCATTGCGTTCCAGGGCCGTGGTAACTCTTTCGAACATATTCCGCAACCCTGTATTCGACCTCGTAACGTAAGAACCAACTTACAAATAACTTAAGTTTTATATCTCAGTGTAAAACTTAGCGATGAGTTCCTGCAAATTACAGAAAAAGATATAAATTTAAGTCTGGGTAATATTATACTTGGAACTTTTCAATTAAACTTCTAAATGGTTTCTGATAAGATAAATTGATTGTAGACGTAGTAAAGAGCTTTGCATTTTTTTTAATGAGGAATGGGCTTGCTCTTGACCTCGATCACGCCGGATGGAAAGCGATAGATTCGGTTTCCATTAGGCGTGATCAAGGTCAAGAGCCCAGAAGATGCCTGTTCACTCTTGCTTTGAAGGCTGGTTTTACTGAGAGTTATTAGTTCCATATCTTCACTGCACACTCATATCTGTGTACGTTATTGTAGAATATTTAACTTGTCAATAGGATATTTTGGTTGCCAGCTAAATTAGTTAAGAAATAAGAGAGAATCGGAATTTTTATTTTTAAAACTCAGGAGTTACTACTCCTGATTTTAAATATGACATATTTACTATCTACTGATAGTAAATATGTCATGATGACATGAGGGAGAGACTACCCTCACACGGCCCGCCTCCTACTTCACTAGCATGACTGCTTCGCAGAAGGAAGCGACTTCCCATGCCTCCTTGCTCCGGACCATGGATTGAATCAGGGCCGGACGCGAGAGGTCACCGCCGCCGATCGCCTCGACGAGAATACGGCGATGCTCCGCCCAAGCAGAGCAGACCTCCACCGTATCCTCGGGGCGGTCCCCACAATGAAATTCTCCGTAGGCTTAGGCAGACTTTTGATCTACCTTTTTAGTACATTTCACCAGTTATTTTTTATTTCTCATACTGGGAAAATAGTATTTGTTTTATCCAAGTATCCGGTGGAAAACGCTGCTTCCCACCTAAGGACGGAAAAGACTCATAGTAATGGCTTTCCTCCCTAGGGCGGGAATGAATTTAAAAAATTGGAAAGAACTCAAGTTGGTTTGGTAGTCAGTGAAAAAATTTTACATAATTAAAAATAATATCTATAACAAAAACTGAGGTCTTGTGATGTATACACAGCCATGTAATAGAGGCGAGCTTGTTGCAATCAACTAGGTCCAAATACAGATCCATCAAAATTGGGCGCTCCTTCGAGGACTTTTCGCTATACTTGATAGTTTCGGATTTGGTACTCCAAGAACACTTAAAAAAACACCCTGTATAATGGTAGTGGCTCACAATTTCGAGCAGAATTTTGAGGATTTATACTACGCAAGAAGACTACCCGTGCCAGCTTTCTCAAGCTAAAAATACTTCCGGATAATACTTTAATCTTTTCAATTAAACTTCTGAAAGATTTTCAGATTAAACGGCGTAATCCGTGGGATCACTCTCGAAGATTGAGTGTCCTACAAGTTGATTCTTTGAGTTTTCCTTTCTCACCTAAAGTAAGAGGTTTTAGTCGTTGGCCCAGTTGTAACCGGGAGTGCTCAGAGATCGAGAGAGTCGTAAAAATATTGTATTAGGTATTGCTTTCCTGCCAGGGTTGCGGATTTTGTCCAAAAGATTACCGCGGCCCTGGAAAGGGCACTAGGAGGATCACGGATGGGTTTAAGTCAGTAAGAGTCTGACACTGCCTCCCGCTCCACCCAGAGCGGAACGGGTCATTGATGATTTCCCATCCATAAAGTTTTTTATTGGGATTTTGCCTAGTTGAGTTCGTTTTTTTTCTCGTTCCTTATGCTCACAGATATACAGGGTGTTGATGGCATCAAATCTGTAATTAAACTGAAATAAATGCCTCTAACTGTATCAGACTGCTTTAAAAGTGATTTTTATGCAAAATGTTGCAAACAAATCACTTCTCAAGTCGAGTCGGGCGTTTTGAAAAGTTTTTTTTATGGTAGTTGTTTACAATACTGGGTAATTTTTTTTCCAGTGCGCAAACTTTAAGAACCACTTCTACCCATGTAAATGAACAACTTTCCCCAAGAAAGCCATAGTCAATTCCTAAAAAAAGAATTGAGTCTCCCATACAAATTGTGGTCAGTTGATGACAATTTTGTATGGGAAGTTCAAATTTTTTTTTAGGAATTGGCTATGCCTTTCTTGGGGCAAGTTGTTCATTTACATGGGCAGAAGTGGTTCTCAAAGTTTGCGCACTGGAAAAAAAGTATACCTGTATATCAAATGCGGAACATCACCCTAAAATAAATGACCATGCACGACTGAAAATTACAGATTTACAAACATATTACAATAAGGGTTCCTTTTTTAAGTAAACTTGGACGGGCAGTTGCAATGTGTTGGTGAATTTATAAAGAACTGGGCCTAAACCACCAACTCTTAAAACAGTATTACTTCAATATTACTTCCATTGGGAAAGAGACGGAGCTATACGGGACGTATAGCCCCGTCTCTTTCTCACTGGAAGTAATATAAAAATAATACTGCTTTAAGAGTTGGTGGTTAGGCCCCTGAACCGTATTAACCGTATTAAATCGTAACCTATTTATAAATATTGTATGAACGAAAAAATCTGCTCTTAAAGTTAAAATAGGCAAATACCTACCTAGAATGTAGACCACAGCTTCAACTCTGCTTATCTCAAGCGAACGTCCTGAACATTATACGTCATTAAGACGTTACGTCATACTGGTGACGCTACGAGACGTCGTTAGGCTTCGCCACATGTAGTAGTATTCAGTTTGAAGAAAATTGCTGTAATTACTTGTCTACACAATGGACCATGTTGGCTACAGTTTTACTCGAAATATTTAAGGGGAGATAAAAGGAGATTCCTAGAACGTTATCCTTTTACGTCTAGTAGGTTTTCGAAGAATTAGGCTCAGTTTCTCTGTCTATTTTTACTAAAATAAATTTTCAAATGCGTCTTATCTAAGTGTGATGGATCGAATGAGGTTTCAATGTTTAATTTGTTAAAGGGTCCACATTATTTCCAGAAACTGGGGATAAGAGAGTTTAAAAACATGGAAATAGATTCCACTAATTTCCATCTACCATTATTTTGTTTATTTTTTTATCGTATAGTTATAGTTTCTAAAATAGAAGTGGGCCTGTTCACCTCGTCTACCAGGAGAGAAGGGATGGACGCATCAAGAAATAGCACCCAAAAGCAATGGCTCATCTTGTAATATTAGTAATCTCATCAGCGTTTGTCTTTTTAAGGTTTCGTACCTCAGTTGGCAAAAACGAAACCCAGGATCACTTTGTAGTTTGTAGTCCATCTGTCTTTTCGTCTGTCAAGACCCGTTTTTTTTTAGGAACACGTGGAGGAATTAAGCTGAAATTAATATCAAATTCTCAGATCTGCTACTTCTTGGAGGAGTGAAAAAAATCAAACTTCTAAGTCAACGCAATCTAAAGATGTGGCCGATTATGCTGCGTTTACGGCGCATGTTTTGATGCTTGCCCTTTGACCTAGAGTCATGAAATTTGGCAAAAAGATATATCTTACAGTACAAGTACAGTAAAAAGTGTAAAATTGGGAATTTATCATAAACAAATATTTTGTTGGGATTTATATTTTCGGTTGAAGAATTGACCGTGACGTACATTGATGTATTCCCATACGTCAATGTACGTCACGATAATTTTTTTCAACAACAAAGTTAAGTTTGTCATTCAATGTTACATGCTATAATTTTGTCAGAGTAATGAGAGTGCTTTCATACTTTATAAACTTCCGTAGGTAATGGATACTCGGAAAAAATTAAGACTCGATCGGAACCCTCGGTGCGCGAGTCAGACTCGCACTTGACCGGTTTTTTTCATTGATAAGCTCGCGTTCCACGACATCATCATCTGCCTAGCCTTTTCCCAACTATATTGGGGTCGGCTCCCAGTCAAACCAGATTCAGCTGAACACCAGTATTTTACGTGGAGCGGCTGCCTACCAGACCTCCACAACCCATTAACTGGGTAACACAGTACTCCTTGGCAAGACTGGTGTCAGATTTTCTGGCTTCTGACAATCCGTAACGACTGCCAACGGGACCAACGGCTTAACGTGCTTTCCGAGGCCCGGAGGAATCTCGATATGTTAAGATGGTCACCCATCCACAGACCAACCTCGGCCAGCGTTGCTTAACCTTGAAGATCGATCCGTGCGGCTGTTATTATTTAGCCACGAGCTCCTCCCCCCCGCGTTCCACGACAATCTCACCTATTTTAAAGCAATGATGGAGCACGCTTGCTTAGAAGTAATCTTTTCACTCTTGACCAACGTAAAGTACTTGGATTTTTCACTATTACTACCAAGTCTAGTATCATACGGTTTATCCTTCTTTATGTCCAGAAATGGATAAATTATACGAAACGAGAAGCATCTAACCAAGTCATTCCAGTAATTTTTCTTACTACTACTTTAAGCTTTGAACTTTCCGCAAGAAAGTTTTCATGAAAAGTTTACGATAAACGAATACCATATTATAAACACTTAATGGGGTAATATATCTACTGTGTCCTTAATATTTTGTGTAGGTGTCTAATTAGGAATATTTAATTTTGTACTACAAAATAAAAAAAAAACTATGAATATCAGGACGAATTTAAAATCATTCCAACTCACTTATTTTGGATCAGCCTTTTGAGGCAATAACTAGTCCTAGTAGGGATGCATGAAGGAGCCGTGTAGCGCAATTTGTTCCATCAGACACTCAACTGAACCTCTCGCTCGGCGCATCCTGGACAGTCTAACCTAACACCTTACAAGACTGGCCAATCCCTCCCTTGCGGTGGTAGGGCTAACACCCGCCTAGTTCGCGACCACCCTCCCACCGGAGTTCGGCGTCAAGCAGCCTGCTGTGTTTCGTCGACGCGTGGGAGTACCAGTGCCTCACGGCATCTTCTGGGTACGCTCGCTTCATCATGGACCTCATCTATCGCTTTCCATCAGGCGTGATCGAGGTCAAGAGCTAGCCCATTCATAAAAAAAAAGTAGACGGGACAAATGTATCACCCATCGTTAGCTCAACTCAACCTTATTTAAGGTACTCTTTTCCATACCCGATTTTCACCTACCATCATGGTTGTAAATAACTGATATAGATACGGTCGATAAATCACAAGCTTCGAAGTTTTCGACTTACCGGTGATTTATATGGTGTGTTATGTTTTTTATCGTAGTCCACGCAGCTGTTGACCATACAACTCTGTATTTTCTACACTAATATTATTTGTTTGTTTGTTTGAAATGAATAGGCTCCGAAACTACTGGACCGATTTGAAAAATTCTTTCACCAGTAGATTCCTACATTATAGGTGATGGTCATAGGCTATAGAATATTTTCAAAAAAGTTAGGGATCCGTATGAAAAGTTCGATAATGTGACCCAAGGTGTGAGAAAAAATCCTTATATCGCGTACGCTGCGGAATCTATTGACAATAGAGCAAAGTAATGTACTACAGTTTTATAGAGGTCATCAATATCTACAAAAAAGTTCGCAATACCATATGTCTAACTATTATGGATAAGTCACCATGACCGCTTTTTGTTAATATTAGTCAAGCAAATCCCATGGTGAAATAAAAAATGGTGATTATAGTACCATGATATTAATCCTTATCCATTTAAATGGTTTGATAATTAAGGTTGATTATGTCCGTGTAAATTACACTTTAAATCATTCAAATCGGACCTTTCGTTCAAAAGTTACGTCGGTAATAAACATGCTCGGAGTAAGAAAAATTTCGCTGCTTGAGGGAACTGGGGAGAATCGTATCAATGCTTGGTCCGATGAAGTTGAAACACCACGGCATTTAAATGTTTTCGATAAAACAATAAGAATAACAAATGTTTGGATTTTTCGAAAATCAACTAGGTACATACATAATAAGGGGTGAAGCAGGGGTGAATAAGTTTTTAGGGGAGGAAATTATAGCTTGCTTCAATTTACGTCGGAATTCTATGAACAAACTAAAAGTGGGATAATTGAAACAGATCATGTACCTAACAATTTTTGCATAATCAACCCCTCACGGGCTGAACGGGGTGAACAGTTGCGCTGAACCAATCATGAGAATCGTTGTGCTTAATTTTCCAAAACTAACCTTTATAAGGGGATATGTATAGGGGCGTTGCAGTTTGTGGAGTACCTACTATCCCCACGCGGACGAAGTCGCGGGCGAAGTGCTAGTAATATTATACGCATACGACCGCTCCCGACAACTGCCGACCACACGACTAGTTTGCTTCGGTCTGAAGAAAGTCATTTTGAGTCGAAGTGAATTTGTGTCTTTTTTGACATTCTTTGAACATATTTTAGGCCCGAGTTAGGGTGCGTTTCCACTGAGGCGGAGCGGAGCAGAGCGGAGAAGAGCTGTGCCGCGATTCACCTCAGTGGAAACGCACCCTTAGACGCGTCATTGGAACATGCAA
Organism: Melanchra persicariae; assembly: GCA_947386135.1. Lineage (NCBI taxonomy): Eukaryota > Metazoa > Arthropoda > Insecta > Lepidoptera > Noctuidae > Melanchra > Melanchra persicariae. The sequence continues at coordinate 13,101,389 of OX376645.1, read as the reverse complement.
AAGAATCATTGGATAAAAAAAAAACAACTATTTATTTCAACTAGCGTCCATCCATAAAAAAGGGTTTTTTAATGGATGGGAAATCAGCAAATGGTTCTTTCCGCTCTGGGTGGAGCGGGTGGGTCAGACTCTTACTGACTAAAACCAATCCGTGCTCCTCCTAGTGCCCTTTGCTTTCCAGGCCGCGGTAACTCTTTCGAACAAAATCCACACCCATGCAAGACACCGTACCCTTACAGTAAGTCTGTGCCCACCAAGCATTCAAGAACCATCTAAACATATCCACATTGTTTTCAGAAGTTGGTTGTCGGCAGTCCGAACCAGCGCAACTGGCGCGGTATCCTCATTGCTCTGCTGGTCATCGTGGCAGTACTGGCCCTGATCGTGACGTCAGTGGTGCTGCTGACACCGCCGGATGAGGGCCCCAGGGTCAAGGGGAGAAGGCTGAGGATACAGGACTTGCTGACGGAGGAACTGACGCCGGTCAGGTGGAACGGGTCGTGGATTTCTGGTGAGTTGATCTTTTGCGTGTTGTTTTGTAAGACTGTGTTTTGGTTACGTTGTGTGATTGGGAGTATCTAAGTGACGTTTCTAAATTGAGAATAAGGAGTTAAGAACGTGCAAAAATTTGACTGGTTTTCAGGTTTAAACAGAGTTTGACAAATAATCAAATTCTTAGTTCAGAAATTAGTATTTGACGGTAAGGTCTAAATCTACCTGAGATATTTTCTTGATCCTTTGCATATATTTTCAGTGGCAAATGTTATTGGTTGTATGTAAGACCTTGCCTGCACATTGAAGCTCAAGCGAGTCGCCCAGCGTGTATCAGTATGGCTGGTTACGACGATTTTAGAACGTTTATTCCACTAAGCTATTCGCCTGATGCCTCGATAGACTTTAATTGCTAAGCAAATCGCCTGCTAGTGAGAATAAAATCTTCTCGGAACCGTGAAATGGCTACTACTATTGTAGCCGCCATATAAATGTGCAATAACGGTCATTGACCCACAAACATTTGTTGACGTTCTTAACATCCAAAACAGAAATAAAGCTGTCCTGAATCGACTTCTATCGTGATCCTTTACGTTCTCTAGTAATGAAAAACAGTTCTTAATTGATTGTTCGGGTATCTACGAATATCCTTTATCAGGGAAAGGTCAATGTACTTTATTGCAAGTTTATCTGGCGCCCACCATAGTATTGGTCATCATCTATTATAGATTTTTCAACAACTTGAATTCAAAGAAAATCTCAGTAAAAAGGACGACTATACGAGAAAAAAACAGGCAATCGTTCGTCAACAAAATGGAATCCTCACAATGACCAAAGCCGAACCATTCAACCATTACTTATTCTCCAAAAGTACAAAATAAATATCAACTACACATTAGTTTGCGGTCCACAAAGAAGAGCTATTTTATGTTCCTTTCGATATTTGTTTTATATACAAACTTTTGCGATACAGATTTCAAAGAAATTCTAACAAAAAAATACTTACTAAGAATCCTGTGGAAATAACAAAGAAGGATACGGAGATTTATCGCCTTTTTAGGCGAAACTGGCATACTAAATCTCGTGTCTAGGTATTTTGTAGGAACCTTCGTTATAATAATATTGATGCCTTATTTTTAGGGATAAACAGGTTTAGTACTAGTACTGAGACACATTTCTAAAGAAGATATATTATTGGAACCCTGCCTAAGGCGCCACCTAGGGAGCGAGTGAATCGCCGCGAGTTGACGATTTGCTCGTCAATGTCACTCGTTGAATCGTTGCGATAATATCGCCGTGTGGAGACACGTTCATGGAGTTGACATAGAATCAAGTGGCAGCACGATAATATCACCGCGAGTCTCTGGCTCATTTTGTATATTACATTTATATATATATGTCGCAGCCAACTAGCTGAATCCGCCGTTTCATTAAAAGTCTAGCTTTTTCATTGAACTGTGCCGTTTAATCAGCGATATAAGTGGCATGAGCAAGTCTTTAATCGATATTGAACAAAATATGTCACTTAGGTCGCTGAAAAATCAGCATATTTAAATGAAAAGGCTAGGCAACCAATTAAACGGATGATTAAGCTAATTGGCTGCGACATATAATATACATGGGTAGGGCGCGTGTAGCTCGGGCTGTAGTCCGTAGCGGAATTATAGTATCTACCTACACAACACAACATATAGGTACTACATATATTTATATAAATATAACGTGTAACAGAATAAACGCAATACCTCTTAAGGAGTCATTGTACTTATCATTATGAACAACTTTCACTATGGGACCAATACTGAAATCGCGAAAAAAAAAATCGACTACCCCATACAGTTCTGTGCCCATAACTCGACAAAATGTACTGAACAGCTGATTTTTTTTTCGTGATTTCCGAGTTGGTCACATAGTAAAAGTTGTTCATAATGATGAGTAGGTACAATGACCCCTTGAGGAACCCTATGGTGGACAGTAAAATGCGACAGTTGCTAGGCTCTACTCGGAGGAGATCGTGGCTAAGGTATAACAGCCGCACGGGTCGACCTTCAAGGTTAAGCAACGCTTGCCGAGGTCGGTTTGTGGATGGGTGATCATCTTAACATACCGAGATTCCTCTCTGCCTAGGACAGCACGTTAAACCGTTGGTCCTGGTTATTATTTGGCGATATTTGGCAGTCGTTACGGATTGTCAGAAAGCCAGAAAATCTGACACCGGTCTTGCCAAGAAGTACCGTGTTACCCAGTTAATGGGTTGTGGAGGTCTGGTAAGCAGTCGCTTTACGTAAAATACTGGTATTTAGCTGAATCCGGGTGACAGGGAGCCGACCCCAACATAGTTGGGAAAAGGCTAGGCAGATGATGACCGGTAGCAATGTAGTCAGTCAAATACAATCATTATGAAAAGCAACTTTTTGCGAAACGAATAAATAATTAATGGTCAAAGTTATAAATATTTATGCTTTCGAAATGAAATGAATAATTTTTGTAGTAACGGAAATCAACATGGACGAACTGGAATGCCGAATAAAATTAATTAACAGCTTGATTTCATATTCAGGTTATTACTTACATTTTTTATTGGCCTGGCATAATCAAATAGACAGTTATTGTTATGTTATTTACGAGTAATTAATTACTGACAACTAGCTTTTGCCAAATGACTCCTTCCGCACTGGGCGAAACGGTTGTCAGAATCTTACTGACTAAAACCCAACCGTGTGGTGTAACTGCAAATGCCTTTTGCGTTCCAGGGCCGGGGTAACTATTTCGAACAAATTGATCCGCAACCCTGGCAGGCATTGGCCTTAGCGGGCCCCGTCAATTATGCTGACATCTCTTTAAGGCGCGCGTGGAACACAACGCGCATCGGCCCGGGCCTGGTCCTTATCGGACAGTGAGCTACCCATCGCTCGCCGTCCGCAGGCCCGCGGCTACGGTGGCCGGGAATCACCCTGTGACTCCCGACGCTCCGGATCTTCTTCTGTTACGGCCGGCGGCGGCTGGGCATGAGGTTTGCCTCTCCCTCACGCATCCCGCCTCCTCCTTTGCATGCATTACTGTTTCGCAGATGAAGGGGATTGCTTCCCATGCCCCCTCGCTCTGGACCTTGGATTGAACCAGGGCCGGGCACGAGAGGTCGCCAGCCGACAGTGGTGACACCCGGGCGTGTCCACCCGCTGATCCTGAAACAGGTACCGCCCAAAACAATTGTGTCCGGTGAGTACCCGCGCCAAGAGGATGGTGAGGACACCGTGGCGCCTCTGTATCTACTCCTCAGAGAGTTATTGCCACAATAGTGGCGTGCTCAGCTTAGTAACACCACGATTAAATTTAACGGAATCGATAAAATGATTATGGTGATTGGTGACCTAGTGCTTTCTACGAAATCCATTGACTAATCAACATTTTCCATGAACCTGTTAGAGCGGATTGCACCAATAAAACTGAACGCGATCAGTTCATCAACTGCGTTCAAGGGCTGTCAGTGTAAATACTCCATAGAAAAAAAATGGCGGTGACGGCTCATAAACGTGGTTTATTCGCTGATCGCGTTCAGTTTCATTAGTGAAATTGACCCTTAGTTTATTATGAGTGTTTTCAGCTAAATCAGCACCGGTTCTGTGAAATAGATATTCATTTCCTTTTATTCATTTGTTACGAAACTGAATTGCCGTTAATTGGCAATTAAAACCTAAAAAGTTAATTTCAATGTTCATGTCGGTTGTTGTTTTTTCACGATATTTTATGAAGTACATGCCTCAAACTAAAACAACTCATAGACTCACACTATCGTACCTACCGAGTTAACCCTACAAATCCGTGGCATGAATCTCTCACAAACTACTTTTAAGGCAACTCTCTGCATCGCAAACACAAGATCTTTCAAGAACCCTACGTAAGATCTTTGCAAGTCTATAGCCCTGGCACAGAAACGTCATGCGTGCATAGTGCACTACTCTAGTACTTGCCACTAGCGTGTTCCTCTTAGAAAGTACTCTACATCTTCATATCAGTGCTACATTCCTAGAACCTTCGTGGAACTTTTAAGTTGACTTTAGTGTTGAAACGCTGAACGGAGGTTGAAAAATCTTTCTTTTTTAATCGTAAGCGGTGGTTTTAAAAAAAATATCTTGGTCGTGTACATAAATGTTCCATGTGAAGCAGGTGAGAAATGTTCATATTCATTTATTGTGTTCCATACTCCATAGTGCTATTTTAGATGCTGAACCAAGGCTTATTTATAGCTAAGTATAATATTAGATCCTGTTAGGCACAGCAACATGTAGTTAACAGTACTTATAATTAAAATAAATAATATGTAAACTATGCAAAATTAGTGACACACAATAATAATACATATTCTAGTATTAATTTCCTAATTTGAGAGCATCGTGATGTTGATAGGTATAATAAAATTATCAAATTAATAATTTGACATCTATTTCATACAATTAATTTAAATATGATGTGAATCGTATGACCTAGTTTCAAATCACAGTATTGCAACATGATTGTTTGATTGCCGCAAGTTTTGCATGATCATGTTTCTAAAATGTTATACCAATGTGGAATATTAAGGGTGAAGCCGTAGTTTTGATAGTGTTTCGAATGTAAATAACTGTGCTACAATTATTTAACTTTTTATTTTTTTACGATGAGTTTGATTTCCTGATGTCAGTACAAGAAAGACCTGCTTAATGGGATAAAAACACGCTACGCACAGAATCATAAACCAAGCGGCGTCGCGCCTTTCCCTTTTTTTCTGAAAGATTGCAATGCGAATGCAAACATTGTTTAAACATACGAGATTTGCCCCTGATGTCTTAATCTTACCAAAACGGACAAATGGAAAATCCGAAAATCTAAAGTAATTCAAAAACCACAAACATCGGCAAAATAAAATTCTGCAAACATCGTATGTCAAAAATATTCTAAATCCATTCCTTCATCGGGAAATCCCATTTTATAAAACGAAAAACTTTCAATAGATTCCTTTTAGTTCCTTTGACTTTTGCTTACTGCAGTGCGGACGAAAAATATGACACACTCTTTTCACACCGTGCTTTCCTAGTAGCACTGACTTGGAAAGGCAAAGGTACTACTTTAAATTGAAAACATGGAGTGGTTCAGCAGCAATACTTCAATCTTTTCCCTTTTTGAAGAATAAATGCGAATGTTGACTAGAGTCAAGAGCAAACCCATCATTAATAAAAAATAAAAAAAAAAGACTATTGAGGAATGGGCTTGCTTTAATTTTAATAGAAGAGCTGTGAAACCACCGAGGGGCTTGTGGCTACATTATACTAGCCGCACGGGTCCATCTTCGTGCAACGCTTGCCGTTGGATCCGTGGATGGGTGACCAGTGACCATCCATTACCCATGACGAGACTCCTCCGGGCTTCGGACAGCACGTCAAGCTTTGACATTGGTTACGGATAGTAAGAAGCCAGAAAATCTGACACCAGTCTTGCTAAGGGTTAACGTGTTTCCTAGTTACTGGGTTATGGTACGAAGGAAAGAAACATTATTTATTTTTTGCCAAGACTAAAATCACGGATGTTACCCGGAAGGCTGCTTGTCTTAAGTGGGATTGGGCCGAGCACGTTTATCGTATATCTGATGAGCAGTGGGCTAAAGGAACCACTAAGTGGATCCCTTACAAGGTTAGGCGACATCGCGGTAGACCAAGGCGAAGGTGGAGAGACGAACTCGACTCTTACCGGACGGACTGGCCGCAATGGCAGAGGACAGATATGTGTGGAAAAGGGAGAGGGAGGCATTTGCCCAGCAGAGGGACATAACGGGCTAGATTAGATTAGATTAGAATCTAATTTACCTATTCTGTCTAGAAATTAAACTATTACTTCAAGACGCTTAGTTGACACTTCGCGTGACCCTAGGGCTGGCTTTTACCTCGGACAAAGGATAAGCATTGCCATACAACGTGGGAGTGCTACCAGCCTTTTGGGTACATTACCAGTGGCCTGCGATGCGGAGGAATTTTTCGACGCCATGTTTTAGATTACTTTTAGTTTTAGTTGAGTCTTTTATTTAAGTGTGTGTATAGTGTACATAGTTATAGTTGCAATGAAAGATTCTTTATCTTACACGGTTATACTCGTTTAATTATTAATGTTTAATCTCGCCTAGGTAACTTTAGACAACAAAATAAATTACCCCTTTATAAATCTTTGTACTAAGGTATTTATCATAATTAATTCGTTCACCTTAATACCTTTACAAATAATAACCGACCTAGGTCCGCTAAACAATGGCTAAATAACCTACTTTAATTTTTGGGTAAATACCCGAATTAATTGCTTTTAGGGCCAATTTATTACCTGAAGGTACCGCCTACATTATACTCAAACAAATAGGTAAATTGAAAATTGGGCTCTGGTCAGGAATGATTTCAAACCTAGATAGTTTCCTATTGTTTGAATTTGATGGCTTATTCATTAGTCTTTGAATATTTTAGTAGTAGGTAATAGCTGAGTGCTTTGTTGAATAGTTGGCCGGTGAAACACTATAGCCCATATTCCAAAACGTAAACTTCAACTCAACTCGAACTCTAACTACATCGGAGCTTGTCATAAATTGAAGTTTTTGCATTTGTTTGCTCATCTCTCGAGTACGAAAACGTCAATTAGACAAGTTTTCATTGACATTTTCGTGCTCATGTTGGAGTTCGGGTTGAGTTGGAGTTTATCTTTTGGAATATGGGCCTTGAGTACCTAACCTACTTCTGAAACCAAGAATCATACTGAACTATCAATCATTATTATTTACAAGCTTTTCCAATCAATTTGACTCATTGTAGATAGTGACTATGTATCAGCCATTTAATTAAAAGCCTAGCCTTTTTATTGAACTGCGCCGTTTAATCAGCGAAAAAGTGACATGGGGAAGTCATTTAACGATATTGAACCAAAGATGTCCCTTATGTCGCTGATTAAACGGCGTAGTTCAATGAAAAGGCTAGGCTTTTAATGAAACGTCTGATTAAGCTAGTTGGCTGTGGCATATACGACATGTAACAGAATACACGCAAACCTGGAAAAGAGTCATTACTACTCACAATTACGAACAACTTTTACTACGAGACGGAATAAATCACACGACTTATAGGTGCTGCTGAGTGAGGCAGGCTTTTTTTTTCAGGCTTCGGCCGTTCTGTTTAAATTATATAAAATAAATGATTTGACCACTCAGTGCAAATTATTACATGACAATGAAACGATGTTTTGTTGCACATTCTGAAAGAATCTGCTCGAAATGACGCACAAAAAAGAAAAATAAAAGACCTTGCCCCTCTCTGGTTCTGCGCCTGCATAACTAATTATTTTGCTGTCTGTACATGGATTCCAACGGTCAGCCACTAAACATAGATCTATAGCATTCTGCAAACTCAACCAAATTATGTAGATAACAATAGCATGAACTTGCGGTCGGCGCGCACCAAATGATTGGTCATCGCTGTAATCCGGTAATTTCTGTACCAGTAACCAGCGCTTGCATGATTGGATAAACAGAATTCCATGGATTCGATTTGATGGAATAAATACTATGATTCTTGATAGTATCGCAAAGGGAACTAGATAATGCGTTCTAACACTAAAATTGCTCGAGCTCGTAGGGATGATCTGTCTACGGACTTGCGTTTACCTCCGCGGCTATATTTTTCAAACTCTCAGCAGAGAGATAGACAAATAAATATTCACACAGAGAATTTTGAGAAATAGGAACTCAGGACTCCGTAATCCGTAACACGATAAAATTATCAAAGGCACCAGAAATAGAACTGCATTTTTAATTTACAGAGAAATATCTTTATTCAGCCAGAACTCGGAACAATTTGGACTTTACCTAACCCTATAAATATGTGTACTTACCGGGAACTCTAAACGCAGCTTCACGAAATTCAGACCATTCATTACGAAGTTTAATCACCTGTCTCTGGAACACCTCTGCTCACATGATTTATTAACAACTGTTATTTTATGTATGCCTGGTAATTTTAGGCCATTTGGTATGGAACTCATTAACGGCTCATCATTCGAAGGGGATCGGGGGCTTCGTGCTCCCCCCGCTTTGCTCACTTACTGTAACCCCCGTCATCTCTTTCGAACTTAACGTGTTCGTGTCAGGGTGCTCTAATTTCCTGGATTATTAGATTCTGCTGCCCAAATAAAAACCTTCATACATTTATTTAGGTAGGAAAGGTACACCAACGACGTATTCACTAGAAACATTAACATAGTAAAAACAGTATATGCATTGAGTTACGGTGAATTTGTCACTAACAGGACACAGCAATTGAAGTTATTTTGAACTCTGTAGTGTTTTTTGGAAGTCGGTTTCTTTTTTTTTTGGAAGTATACCCTTTCCAACAAAAAAAGATTTTTTTCCAATCGGTTGGCAAGCGACGAAGTTATGCCCGAACAAACATAAAAAAAATAAAAAAAATACAAACATTCGAATTGAGAACCTCCTCCTTTTTTAGAAGTCGGTTAAAAAATAGCTTCTTATACACGTTTTAACAAGATTTTATACTCGTAGTGAGGATAGAAAAAATAATTAAAAACAAAGAACAAAAAATTGAATAAAAAACAAAATCATAATCGAAATTAAAACGAAAAATTATAATATAAATAACAATTATTACTAGAATTAAGTTTATAACATTAATTAATGCGTATGACAAAATTCTGACCATTCATTACGAACTTTAATCACAAACATGAAGCTACGCACGTTCCAAAGCGGATCTTTATGGAGAAGAACGTGCGAGATAGTCCACTTACATTTTTTAAAATTATTTTATGTTTTACAAAAATCCTGGTTACATTATCGTTGTTGCTTCTGTATGTGAGAACAATGTACAGAAAGAAAAAATAATTCAAAGTATCAAATATTAAAACAAGCCAGTGGCAGATAAGACATGACCAGTCTCCACTGATGGCGCCCGTTCACAAATATAACACGTGTCACACCATTGAGCTCAACCATTTTGAAGGGAACTGAATGATTCGAGTCCGAGGAACACCTCTGCTCGTATGATTTATGAACATCGGTAATTCTATGTATCCCTGGTAATTTTATACCATTTGTCTTGGAACACATTAACGGCTCATCTCTTATGTAAACGTTTGAAGAAATTGTTTCGGGAAATTCAATGCTTTTACGGTATTTGTTTTTTGCAAAGAATATATTATAATTATAAATATAATTATTTTTAATCATCTTTTGAATCTAAGCATTTTAAAATTTATTGTGTAACGAATTTTAAATTTAATTATAAATAGTCACCGCGGCCCTGGAACGCAAAGGGAATTTGGAGGAACACTGATGGGTTTTAGTCAGTAGGTAAGAGTGAGACACTCCCTTCCGACCTTACAAAAAAATGGGGTTATTCCCGTGTTTTAAGAAGAAAGAAAGAAAGAAAATACATTTATTGGCCACAGTAAGAGGCACACAACAAAAACAGCGAAAAAAACAAAATAGAAGAAAAAAAAAAACAAATAAAATAAAACAGTGGCATTTAGGTACAGTCGCATGTCAGTTGCAATTTCACAAAAATACCTCTAATTTTCCTACATTTTGACATTTAATGTTGTTGATATGATAATTATATAAGTTGAATTTTAACGGTAATTTTCAGGTATGTCAATAACCTTTACTGTGTATTATTGAGGTTGTCGAGCAGAAAAAAATCCTAACATGCATGAATTAGGAATTTCCTTCAAAATCTTTCAAATCGTGAAAGAGTATTACGCAATTCATGCTGTTCTCGTTATTTCCAGCATTACAATTTCAGCTGCACGTCCCTCCCGCCATCAAGGTAAACTTGGTAATTACTTCACTAACTTATTAATGCTAATGTAATTGCAAAAAGTTTATCTTAGGTACAATACCAGTCAAGTTTTAGTACAAAGGAGTGTCGGGTCTTGTGTTTGTTTCTTTGTCTGTGTTCGAAACTTAGCATTTATGTTTTTAATTTATTTATTTTTTAATGGTTTTGTGTCTCTGGGTGGTACTGAGTGTTCAGTAGTATTTTTTGAAGGTTGAACTGGCGGTATTGCAGCTATAAAAAATCATTATCAGTAATCAGCGTTGTCTATTTATTGATATGTGAGCTGTTTTGTGGTGGTTGACCAGAAAACAGTTCATCATCATCATCATATCAGCCAAAAGACATTTACTGCTGGACATAAGCCTCCAAATGTGGGGGTTTGCCATAATCGCCACGCTTGGCAGGCGGGTTGGCGATCGCAGTGTAGCTGTAGCAATGTACCTACAGTGAATGCTGTTGCCCATTCTCTGGTGAGTCCCTTAGTCGCCTTACGACACCCACGGAATGTGATGGGATGGTGCTATTCTTTTACGTCCGACACAACATTTTAGATTTTTGACGATTTTTATATCTATTTCTTCTTATTTTTCAGTCGATGGTTAATTAACTCCTTAAATTGTTATGCCTGGTAGTTGGCTATGTTAATTTCAGCATCGGTGGCATTCTTTAAATCCCCCAAAGTTTAGGTATATGGGCACTTGGTATACTCCAACGTGTGGCTCACGTCCTGCCCCCCCCGCACTCATGTTGGGTATCCGCCAGGTCCATAAGACCCCATTTCGCCAAGTTGTGCTTGCAGTAGCCTACTTGGGTGTGCAACCGATTGAGAGTTTTCCGCATAGGCGACGGCAGTTCACCTCTGGCGACGTGGCAGTAGTTCCTGGAGCTACGAAATATCGCTGAAAGAATATCAGTTCTTTTGGAGCCCCAAAAGGAGGCCTAAATCTGATTTTCTTAGGTTTTATTTCAAAGCACACCTACCAGGAAAACATCCGTTTGCAAAAACCGTTTGAATGAATTAGCCAATACACTCGAACCCATAACCCAACAAGAAGACCAACAATCCACTGCACTATTCCTTTTTCCGTCAACAAACAAATCTAAAACAAATCGATAACCAGTTGTTTACTCCAAGAGTTTACCCATATTACCGAATACGGAATAACTATGGAAACAAAAGCGTGGTCGGATCCCTCAACCATTGTTGACTTAAGAGCGTTTACGCGGTACGGCTTTTCATACAAACTTTCAAATCCTTAGTCTTCAAAATGATATGATACTGATATGAAACCGATTTTAACGAAACTTAGTATGTATACGCTAGATATCCAATTCTAAATAAATATCCGATAAATTTTTTGAAAAAAATTTCAGGGGGAGAGAGAGCGATTTTAAATTTTCTATAGAAAGTGAAAAATCACTATATCCTTCCCCTTGAACTCTTTTTTAAAAATGTTTTCTGATAACTATTTAGACCTGGATATTTAGCGTATGCATACCAAGTTTCGTTAAAATCGGTTCATTCATTTTGAAGAATAAGGACTTGAAAGTTTGTATGAAATGACACGGTGTACACGCTCTTAAGGCAAGTTTACAAGAAGACTCGTCCGTTCAGAGGCGAGAATTTCCATACGGTACTAGGACGCTAAACTCGCCAGGCGATCATTATCATACTGGGACCTTAGTGCGAGTTTCGTATACGATCCGTGAACGTCAAGTTGTGTTTGGATGAAAACAACGTTTGCGTTAAGAGCGTTTACGCGGTATGGCTTGTCATACAAACTTTCAAGTCCATAATTTTCGAAATGAATGATTCGATTTTAATGAAACTCGGTATGCATACGCTAGATATCCAGGTCTTAATAGTTAGTAAAGAACATATTCAAAAAAGAGTTTTAGAGGGAGAAAGAGAGCGATTTTAAGTTTTCTATGGAATGTGAAAAATAAAAACGGTGTTAATATTATGGCGGCGTTTTTTTACAGATCGCGACGGCCATCAGGTCATCTATCGCTTTTTGAGATTCGAGTATCGTGCTGTTTACTCGAGCCCACTTTCCGTCCCCTCTCAATATTATTCGTTGCGAGAAACTCGTAAACGTATGGACGAATAAAACAAAAGAATAGCCCAAAAAAGAAAAAAAAATATAAAATAAAGAAAAGATTATCGTTGATTTATTTCCACCGATTTCAAATTCCACAATAAATGTTTATTCATATAGAAATCGCCGATCGGTACAAAGTTCTGTTCTTATTTTAAAAGCTTTTCGACTTTTTTTGTTTTCTAACACTAATGGTTTCACGAAGTTTGTTGCGATGGAATTATTCAGCGGTATTTTTTTAGAGGCCAGCACTTAAAAGGTGCCAACGGGACCCATTTACGAAGACGGCGTCGACCGTGTGCCTGTTCGTCACAGGGCTATCGCTTCATAACCACTAATTCTTGATTATACATCTATCACTATTTGTCCCTGCATCACCCAAGCAGCCAAGCCCAGTAAGGTTCATTAAAGAAAATTTCTAACACATTAAGTCCATCTTTGTACTTCTGTGCATAAAAAAGTATACCGTCCTCTTTACCGTGTCTGGTCTCAGCGACCATGGTAAATTCTCTCACATGACTGGCAAATCCGAAATTGGTTTAAATAAAAACCCTGTCACTCCGTATACAGAAAAACTTATAGAGGTATACGGAACAGGGTTTGAAATCCCGCAACCTCCATTGAAAGGGAGTATCCTCCGACCTGGCGGGGATTTTGTCTGGTGAGCAATTTGTCCAATGGTGGTTGTCGGGCTTGGGTTGTATCTGTTCATATGTGGTTTACCAAAATCTTTTCATGTGAATGTTTATGTAATCCTTGTCTGACCATAACTGCAAAGAACACAGATAATTATGTACATTACTGTAAAAAAAAAATACAAAACATAACACAAAGGAAGTCCTTATGCAACCTCAAAATAAATTTAAAACACTCTCTTTCCCGGTTTTTGTGAAAAAAGAAGAATGAATGTTTTAAGTGAATGAGTAAGGTACTACCAATGTAAATACTTTTTGTTTTAAGGAGACACCTTTTCCAACCTAAGTGCTACCGAGAATTGTACACTTGTTTTAATTACCATTAAAGAAAACACGTGTTAAAATAAAGTACCAATGTTCTTATATTTTAAATTGTGTTAGTAGGTTAGTTATATACATGTATGTATTTTTATTTGCAAAACAAAAACCCCTGATTGTGTTAGTCACGCTTAAACTTAGAAATAGCTTGACCGTTTTACTTTCTAATTATTGTGTTCGTTATGGTCACAAATAGGAGCATAAAAAGGATCCCTACTATTTAATATTATAAATGCGAAAGTAACTCTGTCTGTCTGTCTGTTACGCTTTCACGCTAAAACCGCAAAACGGATCGTCATGAAATTTGGCAGATATATAGCCTGAGATATCAAGTAGGACATAGGCTACTTTTTTACGCGATAACCGACATCCACGCGGGCGGAGCCGCGGGCAAACGCTAGTATTAAACAAAAATACACCCTTTCGCAGCTGGGGCGGTTCATCATCATCATCGTCTTCGACGTCCACTGCTGGACATAGGCCTCCCCCAAGCGTCGCCACAACAACCGGTCCCGTGCGTCTCGCACCCATCGGCTACCCGCGACCCTCACCAGGTCATCGGTCCACCTAGTGGAAGGCCTTCCAACGCTGCGTCTTCCAGTGAACGGTCGCCACTCCAGAACTTTTCGGCCTCATCGACCATCTGGGCGGGTACTAGTACTACCTTTTGTTTATATTAATTATTTGAAGTCAATTCTTGAGGAAGGCTTTAACAACACGCTACGACCTTTAGGAGCCGAGTTAAAATTAAAAACTCAGAAAGAACACTAAACGAAAACGATGTTATAGCTACGTGCTTATAGCGCGTGCGGGCAAAACCGCATGGCACAGCTAGCCTGAGGAGAGAGAATAAAATATTTCAGTTGTCGCAAAAACAGTTGATACCTGGATACTGGACGTTGATTGGTAAATTGTTTGATTATGATTAATTAATGTCCACAAACACACTGTCTTCTCATGCGTCAATCAGATTAATTGAATGAATTAATTTCCCTATTAGGTACGTCCATTAATTAAATAGTTTAGTATGCAGCGCTCTAATATAGCGTTTGGAATGTTTGGTTAGATTTATTATTGTTATTGAAATTAGGTACTTTCAAAATATTTCGTGATCTAGGATTTTCATTTTTAGTTCAGTTCGACCTGGTTTCATATTCTTAATTCGACAAAAATCGTAAAATTAGTCCGAAATTATTATTCTCAACTAATTTATACTTCGCTCAATTCGGTCACTCAATCCACACGCACATTTTGAATTGAGCCCACTCACTTTATTTCTATACCAAATAAAATCAAAGTTTAGAAATACCAAAAAAAATATAGAATTTAGTGTTTCTACGTTTTAATAAAGTTTATTTTCCCTTTGATTCTGTGGTTGTATGAAAATGAAACCTTTAATCATGGTCCGTGGTACCAGGACCTCATAATGACGCCGTACATAATTTATAGCAACACTACTGGCGCGGGAAAGTAACTGGTGGCAGAAATTATGCTTTTATGTGTATTACTGAGAAAGTTGCTCTGATGATGTTACACTATACAGCGAAGTAATAGTAGGTTATGCACCCAGGGGATAAAGCAGTGTCTTGTGTCACGGGCGTCATATTGAATCTCGAACGCAATGAAGGATTCGGGAGTTAACTCACGAGCGAAGCGAGGGAGTTAATACAAGAATCCTGAATGCAGCGAGGGATTCAAGCTAGCCCAAGGCAAAGACACCTTTATCCCCGAGGAGGATACTCTACTTTTCACACCTCCTGTGAGAAAATAAGAAGCCATAATACGAAAAACAAAGTATTTTAAATTTACAAACACTAAGTAGAGATATGTATTTAGAACTATACTGTATACCTACTTAAAAAGGTTAGTTTATCACCATACGGATTTGCAATATCCGCGCCTTTTTTGTGTTCCACTCGGTATACCTACCACATAGCGGTCACGACCAACTCGATTTTCGTTTTTTTTTTTTTTTCTGTGGGTAAGTAAATATACGTGCAGGCCTATTGTTATCAACCTAATACAATTAATGTGTACACAAAGCTTTATACAGAGCTTTGTAACAGCTGGTAGAATGGGTTCGGACGCTTGGCTGTATGCAATTTGAATTTAGAACGTCATTGGAGATGCTCGAGAAAATAGTTTTTAAATTAATAAACCGACTATATGGGTTTTAAGTGTTATTCTTATCCTTTTATACAATAATCCGTACATAACCAATTATTCTTATAATATTGTCTTCAATCCTGGACCCTGGTCAATCCTTATGATTTTGTAGAAATTCGAGAATATTTTCCCTAAGTAGTAAGAGTATCGAGAATATCTTTCCTCTTTCTGGAACAGAAAAAGGGAGACAGAGACAGAAGGCGTTGTAAGTACCTAATATACCACCAATTGAGCGGACAGATGAGGTTCCAAATTTAAATCAGATTATTGACCAGCGGGTTATAATGAAATCCAGTACAATATTTTTGCCGTCTGTGCCACCGGCCAAAAATGACTCACTTTAGGTTAGGTTGGTATGACATATAATTTGACGTTTTCGATCAGGTGGTGTGAAAACTACATTTATTATATTGTACTCGTTGGTAGATAATAAAAAAAACCAGCCAAGTGCGAGTCGGACTCTCACACAAAGGGTTCCGTACCATTATCTATAAAAAAACAGCAAAAAAAATCACGTTTGTTGTATGGGAGCCTCACTTAAATATTTATTTTATTCTGTTTTTGGTATTTGTTGTTATAGCGGCAACAGAAATACATCGTCTGTGAAATCTGTGAATTTCAACTGTCTAGCTATCACGGTTCATGAGATACAGCCTGGTGACAGGACAGGCAGACAGACAGATGGACAGCGGAATCCTAGTAATAGGGTCCCGTTTTGACCCTTTGGGTACGGAACCCTAAAAATGAGCGTCTGTTTATTCGCTCGCTGAAAATGACATCATTAACAAAACAAATGAATATGTCACTTCGTATTTTATTAATGGCAGTTCTCAGTTTATCAGAGTCAAGGAAAACCTTTTGATGACAAATACAGTTTAGAATCGCCAATGTTCAATGCATGAGCATCGGCAACTTAGCAAAAAGGTTCTTGGCACAATAGAAGCAGGTAATTTTTTTTAATCTAGGATTAGTCTTCACTGAGTCTGTGAACGTACTAATGGAATGTGTAATACGCAAGCATTAGTCTAAAACCTTATTTTTTAATTGGAATGGACTTTTCCCTAACCTATTTCTAACATTAAGAATTGAAGACTTTTTCGTCAAAACACACGTTGGACACGTGCACGGCAAGACCATTTAAATTCAATGCACTTAAGCATAGCAAATAAAAAATATGAGCCGGATTCTGAATTATGAATATCTAGTTAGTCTAGTTATTGTAGAGCTTGACATACACACAGCTTGTAATTACAAAGTGATAATTTTATTAAAAAACTTTTCACGCGAGCGAAGCATCGATTGGAAGCTAGTTATTATTTATTCAGAAATCGAGGATTTTATTTTGTCATCATCATCAAAATCATCGTCATCATCATATCAGCCGCAAGACGTCCACTGCTGGACATGGCCTCGGACCAAAGTGTGGCCACAACAACCGGTCCTGTGCGTTTCGCATCCATCGGTTACCCGCGACCTTCAGGTCATCGGTCCACCTTGTGGGAGGCCTTCCAATCTTTCGGTACGCGGTCGCCACTCCAGAACTTTTCGGCCCCATCGACCATCTGTTCCGCAAGCGATGTGCCCTGCTCACTGACACTTCAGTTTGGCAATCCTTCGGGCTATGTCGGTAACCTTGGTTCTCTTGCGGATATCATCATTCTTGATTCGATTACGCAAGAAAACTCCGAGCATTGCTCTCTCCATTGCCCAGTGGATGACTAAGAGCGGATTTCACCAATTAAACTGAACGCGATCAGTATACCTAAACTGCGTTCAAGAGCTGTCAGTGTAAATATTCCATTGAAAATAATGACATTGACAGCCTAGCTCATTATCAACGTGGTTTATTTGCTGATCGCGTTCAGTTTCATTGGTGAAATTGGCCCTTAGTCTTCTGATGAGACCCATTGTGAGCGACCACGTTTCGGTTCGTTTCGATTTCGAGTACGTCTACCTGAGACAAACGTTCTGGTTAGGTAAGCCTAACTTCGAGCAAGAGGTCAACCGTCGAATCCGACTCAGCTGGGCGGCGTACGGGAAGTTGCGTAATATCTTCTCGTCTCACATACCACAGTTTCTCAAGACGAAACTCTACAAACAGTGCGTGTTGCCAGTGACACAGTAAAGTACCTACTAATATAAATAAATAATTATATTAAAATGCAACTGCCTCCGTGGTGGAGTGGTTTAGGCGTTTGCCTTGTGACCCGGTGATCGTGGGTTCGATACCCACGGGTAGCATACTTTTTAAAGTTGTTTCCAGTTTGGCTAGGACATTGCAGGCTTGAATCACCTGATAGTCTAATAAAAAGATGATTCCGTGCTTCGGAAGGCACGTATAAGCCGGTGGTCCCGGCCGCCAAATGGCGGTCGTCAAATAAAACCATGACAGAGGCCCTTGAGGCGGTTTAGAAACTCTGACACTAGGGTGTGTGGGGTCGTTAGACCTTACTGCCCACACGATAACACACACGATATTAAAATGTACTGCAAAAGGGATGCAAACATTTAATCACACCCGCCAGTACCAGAATCTCATAAGACTGCTGTACATTATTTATAGGAACTCTATAGCGGTGCGGGAACGTCGCTCCGGAGTGATTTCAGAGTCGATTATACTACCAACTTGGAATTCCATTGTAGGAGCTGTTGCTTTCTATTGCATTTTATTAACACTGTTATTGTAGTATTCTCTTGTGACATGTTTTATTTAAATGAGAACAAACAGTCTGATAGTCGCTTCAATACAAAATTGATTGTGAATTTTATTAAAATTTATAACTTTATATTTTAGGTTCGAATCAGTATTGAAAAGTTACCTAGGTAACAGGAAGAATGACAATAAATGTAAAGTAAGCAATTACTAACTTTGTATAAAGCGTGTCATTTGCACATAAACACCAGCTTTATTTTATAGGTTGAGTTTGGCTTCCAGTGTAAGCGGATGCAGCTGAGCTGAACACCAGTATTTTATAATGCAGCGACTGCCTAATTGACCACCCCAACCCAGTAAATGGGTAACACGGTACCCTTTGGCAAGACTGGTGTCAGATTTTATGGCCTCTGACTATCCGTAAAGATTTTCAAAGATCTACAAATACAATCTTGACAACTACTTGCGGGACAGGCCTAGCCTAGTGGTAGGGGGAGCCCTTTTTTATAGGATGGGAAATCATCAAATGACCCCTCCCGCTCTGGGTGGAGCGGCAGGGAGTGTCAGACTTTTACTGACTAAAACCCACCCTTAGTCCTCCTAGTGCCTTTCTTCCCAGGGCCGCGGTAACTCTTTCGAACAATTCCGCAACCCTGGCAGGCTCTGGCCCTGGCGGGCCCCGTCTCCGTTGCTGACTGCTCTTTCCGGCGCGTTCGGAGTGAAACGTGCCGTCGACTCTGGCCTGACCTGATCGGACAGCGAGCTACCCATTGCTCGCTGTCCGCAGGCGTCAGTCACTGCGCCTTGCCCAGGAGTGTCAGTTCCTGAGAGGCGCAGCGACTAACGTACGTCTGGAGGAGGCGAGATGGGGCCATTTCTGATGCTTAAATTGATAAGTACCTTCAACCAGTATGAGCCCTTAATATGGGGGGGGGGGTACGCTCAGGAGAAGCAGTCAGATTAGTAAAAAAAAATCGATCATCTGAAATACTCGAGCGCGTCAGATTAAGATATGGGAGATTAATTACTAGCTAAGAAGTGTCAATTTTGCTAATCTGACGAGTTAACCGTAACCTAAGGAGGTGGGAGGGTAAAGTTACAAAAAAAAAACCATTTCTGGACTTACTCGAGCGCGGTTGTTTTGTTAATTATTTTAAAGGTAATCATACCAGAATAACAAAAAACATATAATTAATCAGACGTTTTCCGCACGCCGAAGGTAATGAAATCGTCAATTAAGTTCAGACCGTGCAGTAGGGTAAAGCATGTGTTTCCCATTCCGCGCCTCTCGGTCCCTTTCACTTTTCTCGTATCTTTGACTCTCTCGCACTTTCCCCACACTGTTTTCCGACGCCATGACACCATTACAGCTGTTCATCATCAACTGCCTAACTTTTTTCCCAACTATATTGAGGTCTACTTCCAGTCAAACCGGATTCAGCTGAATACCAGTATTATACGTGAAGCGGCTGCCTACCAGACCTCCGCAACCCATTATCTGGGTAACACGGTACTTCTTGGCAAGACTAGAGTCAAATTTACTGGCTTCTGACAATCCGTAATGACTGCCAAAGATCTAAAAATGATTGTATGACAAGAGTGCCGGTACTGTGCCGGAACCGTGACTTCACTGATGTGTGTGAATTGAGCTTTAATATGCTTTCCAAGGCATGGAGTAGTTTCGGTATGTTATGGATGGTCACCCAGCCAGAGACCGACCTCGACAAGCGCTGCCTAACCTCGAAGATTGATAGAATACATGTTTAATTCCACTGTTTGCATTTAATTTGAATACTTTGAATTTTCTCTTTTACGTCCTTGAATCTGCCCACCGAATAATATAACTGCCTATTATATTATTCTTCAAAAGCCTGAAATAACGCCATGACGCGATGAAAAATAACGAACGAGCAAATATTGAAATTCACTTTTAATGAAAATGATAAATTGCTTTTTGTGACACGTCACCGAGCTACCGGGTTCGGTACGAGTACATGATTAAGCTCTTAAGCTTTGTTTACATGGCGACAATATATGACATGCAATCGTTTAATGTACATACTGTGTATATCTAGCCTATAGTTTGGTATATGTAGACATGTTAAATTCTATATAATGTATATGCGGTTTCCCATGACTTTGGACCTTGAATAGCATATTACTTGATGTTACTGGTCATAGGAACTTACATTGCAAAGACAAATAAAACGAGTGAATGTTTAAATTTTATGAAATAAATTGATACGCACGCTTTTTTTCCATGACGACATGCAAAACTTTGACTAGAACTTCACATTCTACGATCCTTAGACACTTCTGTAGATGTAAAATACTGGTATTCAGATGTAGCTTGTAAGGCAGGAAGCCGATCACGACACGGTTGAAAAAAGGGCCGAACTCATGATGATGTGATATTTAAGTTTTTTCAAGAAATCTTCACAAAGAATTTCCAGATTCTATCTCCTTTTAAGAAATATAAAATAAACCATACCTACATCAAAAGTAATTTATTCAAATTAGACTGAATTCCAGCACTTTTTGAACGTAATTTTAACATAAAGACAGTCCCCCCAAAACGCCCCCCGTCACCTCTTCTTAGTGTTTTTCCCAATATGTATGAAACATTCTATCCATCCATTTCAACAGTCACCTTGACTCTCCCAACTCACAAGTGACAGATCTGTTTCTGAACCTGAAATAGCTCTATTGTCTGCGAGGTCAAGGTTCCGTAGCTTTTCGACCTTTTCACGTGGAACGAGACTCGTGTCTACCGGTCAAGGCTTGAGGCATTCATTAAAGTGTTGGATACTGTTCTCTTCACACTTTCAGATTGAGAAGCGTTTTTAAATAGTTTGTTATAGTTTTGGGAGTTATTTTTATAGCCAGCGAAATTAATTGATGCTTGGTTGAATGACATTTTAACTTCATAAAATGTAGTGATGTTGTTTTCAGGGAAATTTCTGTCAAGTGTTACAGAATCCATAGCTTCCCAAATTGTGCATTCTTCTCTTTAGCGAAACTACAACCATCTAGTGTTGAGCGAGACTGAGGGATGCATGAAGGAACCTCCTCGTGTAGCGCATTTTGCTCCATCAGGCACTCAACTGAACCGAGCGCTCGGCTCATCCTGGACAGTCTCACCTAATACCTTATAAGACTGGCCAATCCTTCACTTGCGGTGGTAGGGCTAACGCCCGCCTGGTTCGCGACCACCCTCCCACCGGATTCTGGCGTCAAGCAGCCTCCTGTGTTTCGTAGACTCGTGGGTGGCAGTACCAGTGCTTCAAAGCATCTTCTGGGTATGCTCGCTCCATCATAGACCTCATCCATTGCTTTCCATCAGGCGTGATCGAGGTCAAGAGCTAAAATACCAAAAACTGCAGATAATATCGAGGGTATGGCAGACGGACAGACAAACAGACAGTCATGACGAAAATTTTCGTTAGACTACGGAACCTTAAGAATACTCGCTTTTCTCCCAATAGTATTAGATAGAAAGGCTGTTGAAAGTACCAGGAAACTAGGATACGATGCAAGTAGTGTGCAATCACTCGCCTAAGCAATTTACGAGAAAGGCTTACCTACACTTTAGCTATTGCTACTTTCAGAGAGAATGACGGGAGACTGATTTATTCTTGTTTACATAACTTTGCATCTGTTTACCTGATAGCAAAGAGGTGTAGTGCAGTTAGCCAGAGTAATTTTGAGCTGTGACTTAGAACTTTCCTTACTGACACGTCCAATACAGTGTGACGACTGAACTGAGGGCCTCAAGTATTCAATGTTTTTGACGTATTTACGTAGGTAACGAAAATACTATTACTTTAATTCTCATTTTGCACATAACATTTATTTGAATTGGATACTATAGGGATTCATATAATTGTATGATACAAATTGAGTACCATTTTTTTTTAAGGATGGGAAATCATCAAATAACTCCTCCCGCTCTGGGCGGAGCGGAAGGGAGTGTCAGACTCTTACTGACTAAAACCCATCCGTGCTCCTCCTAGTGCCCTTTGCTTTCCAGGGACGCGGTAACTCTTTCGAACAAAATCCGCGACCCTGGCAGTCTCTGGCCCTAACGGGCTCCGTCTGAAATTGTGTACTCGTGTTGCATAAAATTATACCAAAATACTATGGAATTGTTGAGTTTTTATATTCAAAATTCACTTACGTAATAATTGATACTGTAATGTATACGTGAAAAAATTCGTGTTAAGCCCTCAGAAGACTGGAAGTTGACCCCAACAATGTTAGAAAAAGGATAGCTTCACAAACCCTGGCTTACCATCGTTTTATATTTTACTAGCTTTTCCCCGCGACTCCGCCCGCGTGTGTGTCGGTTATAGCGTAAAAAAGTAGCCTATGTCCTTCTCCATATCCCAGGCTATATATCTGCCAAATTTCATGAAGATCCCTTCAGCCGTTTTAGCGTGAAACCGTTACAGACGGATAGACGGAGTTACTTTCGCATTTATAATATTAAGTAGGGATTGAACTGCCAGGGTTGCGGATTTTGTTCGAAAGAGTCACCGCGGCCCTGGAACGTTAAAGGGCACTAGGAGAAGCACGTCAATAAGTCTGAAACTCGCTCCCGCTCCACCCAGAGCGGAAAGAGTCATTTGATGATGCCCATCCATAAACAAAACAAAGTAGAGATTGAAAACACCGTAAGATTATAAATCTTGGGAGTTATAAACTCTTAGTATATTTATTGTAACCAGATTATATAGGTACCTACAATAAATCCCATCAAATTCGATACCTAACAATCTGTCTCATCGAAAATAAAGAGTAAGTAGGTACATAATCTCACGCGATTTTTTATAAATTCATGTTGTTTGCAATAAACCTAGTGTCAGGCTCACTGATAAAATAGTGAACGATTAGAAAGCTGTTTATTTATTTATTTATTTATTTAAACTCTATGTACAATAGTGGTACATGGGCGGACTTAATGCAACAAGGCATTAAATAACAAGCTGTTAAATTACAGCTGTCTCTAAAAATCTCGCCAAGATATTACAACGATAACAAACAGCACAATATCACACAATATCAAAGTAACACGAACACTATAATATTCCAAACGTATAAAGACTTGTAAAACAATTACATTCATACGTTCATTCCCCATTCATTCGAATGAATGCATTCATACCGCACACCGCAGGGAAACAATGAAACTGCAACTTTATTTTCGAAGCCGGGCTTCAAATTGAATGCCTTACAATGTGACCGTCAGGATGGCTGGACCAAACGAGATATGTACATGAGTCTGTAATAATGGCGTTGTCGGCCACACATTAACTAGATGCCAATGTAAATTATTTTAGGCGACTTGCTCATAGAGGTGAAAGAATTTAATTCATGTTGTTTTGGTAATTTAGCTGTGTGAGCCGAAAATATTAAAGGACAGTAAATTATTTTATTGCAGTAGAAATCTCTGTTGTGAAAGTTTGTCCTGCATTTTTTTTGTTAAGTAGGCTTGCGTCTGACCATAATCTCACCTGGTGAGAACCGATGATGTGGTCGTAACGCGGAGTGAAGGACGACGTAAACTGCAGTGCGATTCTGTAAACATGTCGAAGTGAAACACTTGGGCGAGGTGCAAGACGGGTGAGTTGTCAAACCATACAAATAAGATAGAATTACAGCTCACTTGTCGTTCACACCGCCTAGGTGTACACCGTGAGATGTCGACAGAATCGACCGGGTGCTCACTTTAGACTTAAATACTCCCAGGTTCCAGCTATCAGGAAACACAGACTCGGGCAGACTTGATTTCCGTACGTCATGTTATAGGCGACCACTGAAAACCAGCGCCGTGCCGAGGGTCCCCTCGGCACAGCATTATGCTGAGTGGAAGTCTTTATGCCTCAACCACGACTTGCATCTGCTAAATATATCATTTAACTCACATTAAGTAGTTATCTTTATTTTCATTCTTATATAATTGTTAATTTGTCTTTACTAACATAACTTTAAGAACTACTAACACTATCGTTTAGGTTTTAGTAAGATCAAGTAGGTATGTATGTCGTTTGTTGGTGATTAAATACTTTTTCTTTCTTTCTTCTTTCTTTCTTTCTTAGCTGTACGCAGTCCGACAATGAAACGGGCTAGACGGAACTAAATTGTATAATTCCGACGCACACCCCCCAATGTGTAACCGATAGAAAGCCCACAGGCTGGCGACTCGGCGATTTGTTTTGAAGTTTATGGGTGTTTGTGAAAATACAGACATGTGAAGCCGGCTTTATTTGATAGTTTTTGACCCGTGGACTATTTCACAAGAAGAGCAATTTTTTCTAGATTAAATAGTAGTAAGGGGCACTCAGCAATTTCGATTTTAAACATGAATATTTTTACTAATTTCATTTTAGTGAAAGAGTTTTCGATATCGGATCAGTATTTCCAGAGATTACTTGTAACAAATATAAACAATAAGAAACAAAACCTCTTTATTAGGGTTCCGTACCCAAAGGGTAAAAATGGGACCTTATTATTAAGACTCCGCTGTCTGTCTGTCTGTCACCAGGCTGTATCTCATGAACCGTGGTAGCTAGACAGTTCCAATTTTCACAGATGATGTATTTCTGTTGCCGCTATAACAAAAATTACTGAAAACAGAATAAAATAAATATTTAAGTAGGGCTCCCATACAACAAACGTGATTTTTTTGCCGTTTTTATAGATAATGGTACGGAACTCTTCGTGCGCGAGTCCGACTCGCATTCGGCCGATTTTTTATATTTTTATTTTTTGTGTTGATTTCAAAAGACCACTTACTTCTATACTAGAAACAGTAAGCTGGACGCATTTGAAACGTGTTACGGGATGTTTTTAAAGATCAGAGTGCCAATTTTACATTTTTTTAAACAACGCTCGCATTCGCAAGCTTTTTGACAGATTGCACCTGAGATACGAATGGGAACGTTGTTTAAGAATATTAGAATTGGCCCTCAGGTGTATTGAGATCACCGTATTTTCGTAAAATAAATTATTCAAATTATTCAATTTAAATTATTCAAATTATTTATTTCAAATAAACCATTTACAGACACTTTTGAATTGTCAAGGTCGGTCAGTCAAAAATTTGAAGCTATTTGCACGTTCCAATGCGTAGATCTCTATGGAGAAGAACGTGCAAGAAACTCCACGGACACTCTTTTAAATCATTTTTCTTTACAATTTTATGGTTACATCATTCCTGTTGAAATTATACAAACAATGTGAGAACGATGTAGAAAGAAATGCACGTAAAAGTATACGGAGTTAAAAAAAATAAACAACAATTTAAATAACGAATCATTAAAATAAACCGTGGCAGCTGAGAGATGACCAGTCCAAACTGACGGCGTCCGTTCACGAACATGACGCACGCGCTAGCACCATTCGGCTCAACCATATTTAAGTGAGCCAAATGACCCAACACATGCGCCACCATCAGGTAGACTTTTGAGTGAGCATGACACTCCCAACCGCCAGGGCAGTCAAACAAATAAAAAATAAATAAAAGTAGTATAAGATTCACAGTACTCACCCCTCCCCGACTTTTGCAAACGAGCCAGCCCGCGCCGCTGAGCCTTTAGCTTTAATAACCCCTAAATAATAAAACGACCCAGCCTGATTGTCCCTTGCTGTCCCTAACTGACGCCGCTAAGCCGAGGTCGTATTCCACAGGGAATGCCCTTAGCGAGCGGTCAGTAGTTTTAGCTTGTAGCTAGATTTGTTGCCTTGGCTGGGGGCCTTAAATTCTTTTGAGGCCACCACAGGTTAGTCCGGTTAAGCAGTTGCTAGCCCTTGCGTGTTAACTTGCTAGTGGTCATACCGAAAAAAAAAAAAAAAAAAAAAAAAAAAACAGTACTCACACATGTGCCGTTAAGATAAGTTAAGTAGTACATATCCACATAAATACAAGACTCAATATTTAAAGAGCAACCCAATAAGTGCACCAATGTTGAATAATGTAACGAGTCCGCAAAACTACCTGACTTCAATGCAGGTTGATTTATTTCCACATGTAAAACTTCAGTATAACTAACGAGCAGAGCTTAATATGAGCTAGTAAAAATGCAGTCGAACCGAGCATTATATGAACAACACATTAAACGGGGCTACGAAGTAAAGAACATTCTTTTTTTATTTTTTTTTATTAGAGATGGGTTTGCTCTTGACTCTAGTCAATGTCAGAGATGACAGAGACAAAGTCTACGATGGAGCGAGCTTACCCAGAAGCCACACCACCGCCCAAGTTTGTGGATTATTTTTGTTGTGAGTTAAACTTTGAGGTAAAAAATTGACTGCCCCATACCTTTTTTTCCGCGCAACTCGACAAAATGTACTGAACAGCTGATTTTTTTTCGCGATTTCGGGGTTGGTCCCATAGTGAAAGTTGTTCATAATGATGACTACAATGACCCCTTATGTAGTATTGCGTTTGTTCTGTTACACGTTGTATAAATAACATCAGTGGCTCTACCATGAAACATTAAAGCGTGAGTAGTTCGAGCGAGAAGGAGGGATGGAGCTATATAGGGTGTATAGCTCCATCCCTTCTTCTCGCTCGAACTACTCACGCTTTAACATGTCATGGTAGGGCCACTGGTCAAACAAAACTTAGCAAATCCGACAGTTCAGTTTGACTTTTCCATTTGTCTCTGGCCTCTAACCTAAAAACTCATTTAATATTCGCTCTCATTATAAAACCTCAAAGAGAACGAAATATATTTCAATTACACAGGTTTAACATATAAATCCTTTCACAAAGGAGCAAGGAAGTGAATTTTTCCTGCAGTCAGTCTGTGTATTATGGTAAGTTGGCCTGTTTGCACTCGCTGTACGAATTAGGTCGTGAGTGGATCCCGTTTGTTCGTATAGTGTGATTATAATATTAAGCGAGGTTACACAGTTTTTAGGGTTCCGTACACAAACGGTAAAAACGGGACCCTATTACTAAGACCCCGCTGTCCGTCTGTCTGTCACCAGGCTGTATCTAATGAACCGTCATAGGTAGACAGTTGAAATTTTCACAGATGATGTATTTCTGTTGCCGCTATAACAACAGATACTAAAAACAGAATAAAATAAATATTTAAGTGGGCTTCCATACAACAAACGTGATTTTTTGCCATTTTTTATAGATAATGGTACGGAACCCTTCGTGCGTGAGTCCGACTCGCACTTGGCCGGTTTTTTAATGTTTGTAGACTAACTGCATTATTACAAATAGTGTTTGTATGTAGTGCATATTTTTTTTTTCAGAAATTGTACTTAATTTTTCACTGTTTCTTTGCAGACATAAATCAATTAATTGGTCTGCTCTTGACTGACATCTATCCTCATGTTAGAACAAGGCATTTATGAGGCAGTTGGTCTAGTTACCAACGCTGCATAGACCTTTTAGTTAATTTTACAACCGAGATTATCCAAGTACGTAGGTGATATTATAGTGCACGAGTGTGTGCGCAAACACAGGTGACTCTCTCTTCAGTTACTCTTAGATTCCGATGGAACGACAATCCGACGACCGCGGAGGAATCAGGCGCAGAAACAACGGCTTAACGTGCTTTCCGAGTCACGGGTGTTACACCGCCAACTTTCAAACTTCAGGCTGCCACTGAGAAATGCCTAATGGAAAAACCCAGTACCATTTCTTGGCAATTGAACTCTAACAAATTTGGTAAGATCATGGAATTGAATCCACGCTCAATACTTTTACAAAACAAGTGTTTTTTTAAATAATAAGATGCACGGTTCTCATAAGTTTTGTAGCGGGACTGTAGCCGCGAGAAAAAGCTAGTCCAAATTACTTATACAGTTCATTACACAAAAAAAGAATTATTTTCTAAACAATCATTGGATGAACTGAAATACTCGTATTGTAATTGATGTAGCCCTACCAGGAGTCCAGACAAACTTGAATATGATTAATGACCATCATACAAGTGAGGGCAATTGACCGCGCCAGTATTTTCGTCTGGCTTGTTCACTATGTATGGCTATCATGTGTCTGTCTAATCTACTGAACTGATTTTGACAAATGGTACTTTTATCGAACGCGATCATGTGGTTGAAGATGGAGCACGCTTGACTAGAAGTAGCCTATTCACTCTTGACTTAAATACTCCCCAGTTGTAGCTATCAGAAAACACAGACTCTGGCAGGGAATTCCACTCCTTAGCTGTACGCACAATGAATATGTTCCGAAAACGTTTTGTGTGTGTGGGTGGGATGTCCATTTCGGTACCATTAAAAACCATTATCTTCCTAGTTACGATGGTTTTCTGCTTAGCCGTAGCCTATGTTGTAGTTGGCTTCCAGTATAACCAGATTCTGCTGAATTCGATTTGATATGAAGCGACATCCATAACCCAGGAAGTGAATAACGCGATACCCCTCGCCTTGGCAAGACTCGAGTCAGATTTTCTGTCTTCCGTCTAGTAAGGATTGTCAGAGACCTACTTGTGCCAGCCAGGCCCAACGGATTACGTGCTTTCCGAGTCGAAATATAAGATCCCATTAAAATAGATGGACAAATTTTAACACAGCGTTCAGGACGTCTAACCAAAGATATACCTACAAGCAAAAAAAAACACTGATTAAAATTATTTTATTTTGCCTTAAAATAATAAATTGGCACACTAGAATAAACACATCCATTATGGGTAGGTACTTGTACTCACCGCCGCGCGTATCAGATTTATTGTGAGAAAACAAAGACATGGATGTGTTTATGCATTGTGTAACCAACATTTTAGTGTATTTTCATTAGCTGATTTTTTTTCTTGTAAGTATCTAATGCGTTTTTATCATTATTTTCTTTACCATTCTCCTGATTTTGATGGTCTGAATTATGTCTAAAAGTTTTTCCATCTATGTAATGGGACTTTTAGATATCAAAAATTAAATCAGCTGTTTCATACAAAATGCAATAGTCACCCGATGGAAATGTATGAAATAGCAGATATATTTTTCGATTTTTCAGGGTTGGTCTCATAGCAAAAGTTGTTTATAATGATGAGTACTTTCACCCCCTGAAAGGTTGTTGGTGTTTTACAAATAACCCTGTATAGTGGATGTTAACCTATAATCGTGCTGACTTGACAAGCGTTGGTAAACCTTGGAGATCGACCCGTCATTAAGTACTAACCCACGAGCTCCTCTATTAGACAGAATTGTCATTATCTAACAACAGAAAAAAAATGTAATAAGAAAGCTAATAAACGTACTGTCTTGAAAAGCTGTCGCAACGCAGCCCAAAATAAAATTAATGTTGAAAAGTGACGGAGAAATTAGCGGCTTGGCTGACAGATGGGACCCGTTATTTATTTTTTTTATTAAATTCTTTTTGTATAAGATCTTTTGCTGCGCAAAAGAAAAGAATGTTGCTTAGGTGTAAAATTGTCTAGCCAGTTTTTTTTTGTGGTAAGAATAAGGATGCTTTTATCCGGCTATACAGGGTGACTTTTACCCGACCGCTAAACGGAGATGAATTTTACTTTAAATATGAATTTGCGAAAGATTGGTTACTACTTGGTGACACTAAATAATAATTCCCTGAACGATACCCATAAGATACAAAAACGTGAAGCTTAAGTAAAAAACTGCTCTTTCCCTATAACATACTGACCCTATAAATATAACAGTTTTATGCCATAACCAATAAATTGCCTTTTAAAAAAGGAAAAAAATAAGGTTGTAAACATATTTACGACACGCGCGTCTTAGGTAAAGAGGGTAGATGACAGATATTTCCAGGGACCTGTCATTCGCGTAGTGTACATGTCAGCTTCTAAATTGGTATTTGAAAGTTACAAAGGCAAGTTATGCGTTGACAGGCGATCATGTTTCTTGAAAGGTATGTTATCTAAGGATTTATAATAGACGTCTTGGATGCGTCAGCGATATGATATGTCTTTAGTCTTAGATGAGGCGGAGAATGATTTACAGATATATAATTAATATAGGTTAAACCTAAAATCAACTCTGTCTCTTACCTCACTTATTTGCTGTGCCCGACAGGGTCCATAATTATGATCTAACTATAAGTTTACCACCTAAGAATACCTACATGTAAAGTTCAATAAAAGTATTGAGTAATCACATTTAAACATCCCAACTAATCGTACGATGAATTTTGTAATAGATATAGGTAGAACCCAGAAGAATCTAATACACTACTTTAACGCGAACGAAGCCACAGGCAAAAAATAGTAGATACAGGGTGTTACAGAAGTGCGTGGTATGGCCCCTTAAGAGGTATTGCGTTTATTCTGTTACACGTTGTATATGCCCACGCACTTCTGTAACAACCTGTATATGATAATTAATAATTAATAGTCTTAGTTGCGACAGAGAATAGATATGTCTTCTACCTTTAAAAGATTCAGAAAACGAATGTCTTCTTTTTTTTAAAAGCGTAAGAGAACGTACTCGCTTCCTTTATTTATTTATTTATTTAAGCTCTATGTACAATAGTGGTACATGGGTGGACTTAATGTAACAAGGCATTCTCTACCCGTCAACCTTTGGGTTAAAAAGATTACACTGTGACTACACTACCTTTAATGAGCCGTAACTTTGATTTGATACGGACCACGACTTTTCACCTTTCTACGTGGGTTTATATGATATTTAGTAGGTAGAATCTTTTTCTCGTACAATATAAAAAACGAGTCACCCTGTCCTATGCTAGATACTAATACATAAATGTGAGAATCGTGTTTTTATGTTTGTTAATAAATTATGCTTCAACTGCTAAATGACAGTGACTTCACACACCAACAGAAGATTATATGATATGTTATAACATCATCATCATATCAGCCGAAAGACGTCCACTGCTGGGCATACGCTTCCCCCAAATGAGAGGGTTTGCCATAATCGCCACGCTTGGCAGGCGGGTTGGCGATCGCAGTGTAGCTGTTGCAATGAACCTACAGAGAATGCTGCTGCCCATTCTCTGGTGAGTCCCTTAGTCGCCCTCTTACGACACCCACGGGAAGTGATGGGTAGGTGCTATTCTTTTGTGTCCGACACCATACAGAACAATATGATGATCGATAATATGATATGTATAATACAATAGATGATAATACGAAATGAAAATTATATCAAAGACAATTATATCATTAGGTTGCTAGTTAAAATAGCAGACATTATTATATACCCGCCGTTAAATACCAGTATGTTACACATATACGGAGCAACTGCCTGGAGCAGTTGCTCCAGGCAGTTGCTCCGTATATGTGTAATTAAAAATTAAAATTTTCTCTAAAGGTGGGTACTGACGAGGCATAATTAAACATGTTACAAAGCGAGCATTCGTGCAGCCAGTACTTGGAAACGAGCACGAACATGCGCATGTTACAAGTGTATGTGTTCTGTTTTACATGGATTTTAGAACAAGGAGTAATATAAAATGCTCGTTGCGAATGTTACATAACGATCTGTAACATCAGTCAGTACCCAGCTTAATACATCGATAAAATAAACGATCCTTGTAATGAAATATAAACAAAGAAATTAAATGTTTATTTATTAGACTTTTACGTTTCGGTATATCCGTGACCAGGGGTTGTAAACGTTTAGTAATGGCCGAACGTAAAATAAACTCAATTTTATATTTCGTCTTTATTGTTTTTAAGCAGTATACAATGTTAAGTAACTCTATTTAATTTACTGTTTAAACCTTGGTTTATACAGAGCCATAAAATCTTTAAACGAGTCCATGTTACTAGGCAAGCGTGCTTAACTCACACCATCCCTTTCCATCAAGTGAGATTGTGGTCGAACGCGAGGTTATCAATAATTAAAAGGCCTGCGAATAAATAAAACATTATTTTTTGTATTATCAAAAATACCTATTTAAAAACTTACTTTAGAAGTATCTAAACCGGGTTTTAAGTTAACAGGAAAATTTAGAAAGTTTGTAGAACCAACGTTGGTAGTTTTCATAATAAAACCTCTTGTTTAAGAGTTTGAGGTATTTTTCCAACTACCCTTTTTAAACTGTCTACACAAATATTGAAAAAAGCTTTTTAAAAGCTCTAGAAAGTACTTTGAATGGTTTCTTATGATTTCAAAAATAAAAGCTATGAACATATTTCAGCTATATAATTCTTAATGTATTGATTGCTATGGTTGGTGCCGGATAAATTTGCAATAAAGGACATTGACCTTTCCCTTATATCTCTTCATAGGTACCCGAAAAATAAACTGTGAATGGTGTTTCATTACTAGAAAATGTAAAGGATCTCGATAGATGTAGACTCAGGACAGCTTTATGTTTTTTTTTCTGATTTTGAAATTAAGAATGTCAAAAAATGTAGGTGGGTCAATGGGCGCTATTGCAAGCTTATTTGGCGCCAACTATATCTTGGTTCACTTACTTTAAGTCAAAAAGCGCCAGTGTAAATCTATTGTACGATGCTAATAACAAAATAGTGATTTGTAATCGATTCGAATTATTCTAAATCAGAGGTAGGTTCCTAGAATACCTGCAATACTTTCCCGTTTTAATTTAAAATCCTCACGACCGAAATTCAAACGCTATCAAAACCACCATACCTACCGCTTCACTTAACATTCTTTTGACAAGCGCCGCATACATTCGCTCATGCACATAATCCGCTACACTTAACATTAAGTTCCTCTTTTGTACGGCTCCGGCCCGTACGCCACCCGTACGCGACCCGTACACGGCCCGAACGTACAGACGGACCGGTTCTACTGAAACAGGGTCAAGAGGAAAATTACGGAGTTTTAAACGAGTCGGAATTTGTTTCGCTCGTTCGTATTTAGAGTTTGAGAGTTCGTATGCTATTTAGACTTGTACATAGATGTGTGAGTTAATTTTTATAAGTAGTTAAAGTTTTTTTTATAAACTAACCTTCATCCATCTTTATTGTAAGTGCTTTATAAAGAAACAAAGAAACAATGCTCGTCTTAGGAGCCATGCTGACGGAAAAAAGGCCGTGATTAATCTCAATAAATAACAAGCTACATCATCATCATCATATCAGCCGAAAGACGTCCACTGCTGGACATAGGCCTCCCCCAAGTGTCGCCACAACCACCGGTCCTGTGCGTCTCGCATCCATCGGTTACCCGCGACCCTCACCAGGGGGTCGAGTCTGCTATTGCAATCGTGTCTCAATGACCGGTCAATGATCGATTTTTGACGTATAACGTCAAACTTATGACACATTTCCCATACAAAAACTGTCAAAGTTGTCAAATATTCGATCACTGACCGGTCATTGAGACACGATTGCAATAGCAGACTCGAGCCCCAGGTCATCGGTCCACCTTGTGGGAGGCCTTCCAACGTTGCGTCTTCCGGTACAAGCTACATAAAACTGACAAATTGATAGTTTTGAGGTCGAGTCAAGTGGAGGAAATGACTAATTAGAAACCTACTGATTTAACCGCTGCGTCCCCGACATCTGAAAATTCAAAAAAAAAAAAATCTTATGTACTAGGTAAATAAACATTAAATTCGCGATTAGTTCGCGACACACCGGTGTGTCGCCGGGGCCGGAGCGGACTAGACAAATTACTCGTATGTATTATGTATTTGAGCCGTTTGGGGTTGAAACACGGGGGGGTCTCAACCCCAAACGGCTCATCGAGTTTTTCGTGATATCAGCAAGCAGTTAGTCGACTCTTCACGTGACCAGAGGGCTGGCCTTTTCTTTGGCCAACGAATCAGCATTGCCATTCAACGTGGCAATGCGGCCAGTGTTCTGGGCACTTTTCTCGTTGACAGCGATGTGGACGAGTTTTTCGATGCCCTGTGAGTTCTTCCCCTCCCTTTTTTACTCCGCTTTTATATTTTCTAGGTACTAGTTTGTATTCAGCATCTATAAGTTTTATGTATACTAGTGGTAACTAGTTTTAAAACTAGACAAATTATTTTGTCTAGTTGAATCATCCTGACAATCTTGATATTTTGCACATGTGGATTCAAAATAATTTTCACTTTTTGACAATCGTTATTGGTGACGTATCGTTGCTTTGTCTAGACCTTCTTACAGTGTTAAAAGCGTTTCCGCCGTACGGCATTTCATACAAACTTTCAAATCACTATTTATCGAAATTACTTAAACCGATTTTAATTAAACTTGGTATGCATACGCTAGATATCCAGGTCTAAATAGTTTTATTTAATCTTTATTTTAAGGGGCTTTTGGACACAGTTCACGCCAGCCCCATGTCTACATATTTAGTACAGAACATTTTTGAAAAAGAGTTAAGAGCGTTTACGCGGTACGGCTTTTCATACAAACTTTCAAGTCCTTATTCTTCAAAATGAATGAACCGATTTTAACGAAACTTGGTATGCATGCGCTAGATATCCAGGTCTAAATAGTTACTAGAAAACATTTTTGAAAAATGTTTCAGAGGGAGAGAGAGAGCGATTTTAAGTTTTCTATAGAAAGTGAAAAATCACTATATCCTTCCCCTACTAACTATAATAACTATTTAGACCTGGATATCTAGCGTATGTATACCAAGTTTCGTTAAAATCGGTTCATTCATTTTGAAGAATAAGGACTTGAAAGTTTGTATGAAATGACATACGGCGTACACGCTCTTAAGACACAGAGAGAGACGATTTTTCTATAGAAAGTGAAAATCAACACGGACAACAGCGTTTAAAAACTACATATAATAAGCATATTTTGCTTTCCACTATTTATTTGTTCTTGACTTTCTTTTAGGACCGAGTTTTCAATATTCAAATAATTTTATCGGTAAAATAAATATGACAGATTGTCTGTGGTATTTTCTACACAAAAACTGTCAAACGGCTTTATTTTATTAATTGCTCAGATGAAAAATAACTGTCCATCGAGAAATCTGTTCTCAATTACTTAAAAAAACATTTGACCCTATAAATAAAACAAGCTTGAACAGTGAGTAAATAAAAATGTTTACCTCAATAAAAGGGGTCCCTACATTGGTTGTGACCCAAAAACGTATGACGAACAGTCGCTGATTAAATTGACCCACTGCCGACCGGAATCGAGACCTGATACAGATGCAGCTCAGCACTGAAATTTGCTAAACCATGTTTTACTTCGAGTGCCATCTGCTAACGTACTCTGGCCCTTTTTAAAATCAAGTGAAAATTACAATGAAATGATGTTTTAAAGCAATCCTTTCACTTTTGCGACTTCTATTTTCAAGAAATAACTTTTTCTTTTTTTTTTTATTAATGTTCAAAATATCTATCGCTGATTTACAATATATATGCTAAAACCACAGAAGCCTTAGATGGCTTATGTATGGTTAGTGAGTTCGGAATAATTATTTCCAATACAATTTCTACTAAAAAACAGGTGAGAAATTTGCAAGTTTTACATTAGAAAAAAATGTTAAGTACTTAATAGCACAAATTATGAAGATGGTGGTAAGTATATCAAACTAAAGTATATACTTATAATGTTTAATTTGCAAAAAATGCTTTTTTATATCACTTTTTGCTTTTTTAGGGTTGTACTAATACCTAAGTATTGCAAATATTTTATCTTGATTTATTTTCAAATTCCCAAAAACAGGTTTTCCATTATTTTCCAACAGAACACAACACAATTCAGACATGTCTCTCTTCCCTATGTCTTCGATTATATTATAAAATTATAACTGCCTTAAAAATATACCAAATTCTGAAGAACTTTAAGGATTGTGATATACCAAGATGTGTTTGTGTAAGTCTTATACTAAACGAAAATGATAACCCCTTTGCTGGTTGTTCAATTCAGTAGTAATTTGAAATTGTAAGATCAAGCCTGTTGCTTGATCCTCGACAAACTTGAGATGTTTCTTTATTTTTTGTAACTAAACAATGAATCTCAATTTCTCTCTCTCTTTGCTGTCTTTATTATCAGGTGCACCAATAAGCTCCACATTTTAATTACGGACACATCTGCACTTATTGGGCTGTATATAAGGTTACTAGGCGTCCAGAAAAAGCCGAACATAGCCTGTTTGGATTCATTTCTGGCCAACTTAGATGTTCCCTGTCTTTTGCTATGCTTTTTAAAAGTGACTGTAAATAATATTATGAACACGAAAATAAAACAGTCACTTTGTTTATTTTAAAAAAGTGCTTAACTTTTTTGGACTAGAGAAAAGATTTTTCATTTTAAAACTAAGACACAAAACCCTTAATAGCCTACCCCCTAGCTTGCAGTTTACCCTTTATCCTTGAAATCCTTAGAAGATGTCCGGCTTTTTATCCAAAAACTGGTTAAATTGGCTGTTCTGCCGGGTGTTAGGAGCTAGCAACCCTACTCAGAGGAAAGTTCACAGTCATACGACGCCAATGGAACCAATATCGGCGCAGTGATTGTCAATAAAACCGCAACTCGTATTACTTCGGCTGGTCCGTACAAGGAGGTATTCAACCTAGATGTGGTTTCTGCTTATGTGATCGGACTGTGAATTTACTCTGCCACGGTATTTCCAACCATGTAACTTCTAAAAGCCAGAATCAACAGTAGTACCAAAAAGCGCCGAAGCAATGAAGGGAACAGTCTCGCAAAATGCACTTGTCTTGAGAATATGAAGATATACCAGTGCGAGGGTTTCATATGAGGAAGGCACAGTTGGTAATATATTTCAAGCTGACTTTTTCAGTAGCTATTGTTCTGACTATGCTCGAAAGCTACATAGTTTAAAATGACTGAAAACTTATTTTTGGGAAAAATATTTGATACATATTTTTGGGTGGATTTAGTAATGGTACATTTTAAATATAATTTACTTACTTTCAATGCCAGTAGACACATACTCCATACTATTTTAACGTAATCGTGACAATGCCGCATTAGTTTCCAACATGTAAAGACATATAAAGCAGCAGTATCCTGAGCGATGGCCATTTTGCGCAGATGTGACATATATTTTCCCAACCTGTATAAGACTAATTAGTTTTTGTGTTTTATTTTATGTGTCATGCTTGTCGCTAATAATCACTTTTTCTTTCTTTATAGCATTTATAAATGGCCAATTTATACCTTAAGCTCTTTTATAACATTTATCTTGACATTATATATTAAAAAAACATAATTTGCAATAGGTACAATATGCTGTCAGTTTGATACCAAATAGGGAGGCCTACACAAAGCGATAGTTAAAGCGAAAAACTTACGAAAAAAACCAGAAAGTAGTTCTTTAATTTCAGATTACAGTAAAACCTACAAGAAGTCTGTGGTATTAAAATAAAAGAATTTTGAAAATCGGTCCACTATTGGCGGAGAAATGGATGAACATACTTACATAAAAAAGACGTGCAGTCGAACATATAATCTCCTCCTTTTTGAAGGACGTCGGTTTAAAATAATCACACTGGTATTTGGTCACAAATACACAAAGCAATCGCTAAATGAATGTCTCTTCCATATCATCTACATCCACGTTTCTGATTTTACAACTGGACAAAAGACAAGGATAAAATTTATTACTGTCGTCGTGTGAGACTTTACGTGGCTTCACATACTTTCACGGAAATGCATTCAACTTGTATACATACATTTATACACAATATACATGCAGAAAACAACCGTTGCTGCTAGCAAGCGGTTAAGATTTATGGTTTCCAACAGCAGGTGGGGTAATGCACGGTTCTGATTTAAAACTAAATGGACATCTGAATAGTAGTAGTATTAATCTTAGTTTCAGAGGTTTCTTTGAAATGTACACATACACATACAGTACGTACAGAACGTACAGTAGTATTTTCAGTATGTCACGTACATGTGACATACTGGAAATGTTTCGATCCCAAATTGCTTGAACGCCCGATTCACTAACACTAATCGACACCTAACTAGAAGAGCGCTATTGGATTATATAAGATATTAAAAAAATAACTGCAATTTTAAGGAGTTGTTTAGAATGGTAAATAAAAAATAACGAAAAAAACATTATATAAAACAATCTGTTTTAAACATATGCAATATTTTTTTCACTACGCACAAATGTGCGCACATTATGCGCACTGTACTCCACGTAGGCCGCAGTCAGTGCACATGAAAATATTTTGCTAAATTATTTAGAAGTGTGAAAAAATTAAACGTATTGTACCTACACATAATTCTTGCAGTTGATTTTTTAACACCTTATCAACCTTTGGCTCAGCTCTAAAAGTTGAAAATCCAACAATTTTGTGAAAAACTATTTATCTAGGGATCATTATAACTCAGCTGCTCCAAATAAGATGATATCCTGATTTTAGTTATATAGTTGTCTGACGCGATCATTAGCCGAGGTAAATAAGCAATTTTATAAGAAACACCACATTGTTCCCAAGAATATGTCACCATGCATTATTTTCCACTACAATTTTCTATTTATCCAGACTTTGTCAACAAACAAGTGGCCAGACTCGTA
This sequence comes from Melanchra persicariae, assembly GCA_947386135.1. Lineage (NCBI taxonomy): Eukaryota > Metazoa > Arthropoda > Insecta > Lepidoptera > Noctuidae > Melanchra > Melanchra persicariae. The sequence continues at coordinate 13,062,700 of OX376645.1, read as the reverse complement.
GCGATATTGCTACGCCGTAGCACCGCGTAGCTACGGCGTAGCATTGTGCTACGAGATTTCTGATAAAAGGTTTAATCTTTCTTTTATTTGCTTTTAGTTTGTAGAAACATATTGCTGTGTGAATTGTTGAGAAAAATGGAGTTGTTTGGTTTCTCTTGTTTATAGTCTGACTTGGATAAGATCGGTAGTAGATATAGTTGCTTATTAGGTGAGAGGATGCAATCTATACTATCGCATCCTATTTTTAATAAACTATGTTTTATAAATTAAACATGTGCTTTTACTGAGAATACTGAAACGAATAATAGACAAAAAGTAGACGGTCAGCAGCCAATATAGTCGCTTATTAAGTGAAAAGATAAAACCGTAAAAAGCATAACACTTCGACGGTTTATCGACATCCAACTAATGGTTTTGTAAATTAAATATTTTGTGTTATACGAAACTTACACTTATACATTGGAATGAGGGCCAAAAAATGATGATAATTATAATTATGAAGACGCCAGTCCCTTTGATATTTCATCAGTTGAGCACAATAATGAATTGAATAATGTTCATCATCATCATCATCATATCAGCCGAAAGACGTCCACTGCTGGACATAGGCCTCCCCCAAGTGTCGCCACAACCACCGGTCCTGTGCGTCTCGCATCCATCGGTTACCCGCGACCCTCACCAAGTCATCGGTCCACCTTGTGGGAGGCCTTCCAACGCTGCGTCTTCCGGCACGCGGTCGCCACTCCAAAACTTTTTGGCCCCATCAACCATCTGGGGGTCGATTCTGCTATTGCAATCGTGTCTCAATGACCGGTCAATGATCGATTTTTGACGTATAACGTCAAACTTTTGACACATTTCCCATACAAAAACTGTCAAAGTTGTCAAATATTCGATCACTGACCGGTCATTGAGACACGATTGCAATAGCAGAATCGAGCCCCTGTTCTGCGAGCAATGTGCCCTGCCCACTGCCACTTCAATTTGGCGATCCTTCGGGCTATGTCGGTAACCTTGGTTCTCTTGCGGATATCATCAATCCTGATTCGACCACGCAAGGAAACTCCGAGCATTGCCCTTTGGGTGACTTTAAGCCTTCTGATGAGGCCCATTGTGAGGTTGAATAATGTTAGTATGTTTAAAATATGTTTTAATGTTTGTACACCTAGATATTCTTTCTATCTGTGGGCCAATTCTACAAATTAAGCAACGTTCGCATTAGCATGTCAGTTGCAAGCTGTCAAAAAAGCCTTAATTTCTATACAACATTGCACATTACAACTAGGACTTAAAAAAATGTAGAATTATTGACACTCTGATCATGAACATGACACATGATTTTCAAACAGTGGATTTAAGTAAATAATAGCCTTATTATTGCAGACAGCTGCAGCAAAAAGAGAAGCTATTAACTTCTTCGCGCAGTGGACCATAAAACATTATTTACAGTCTGTGACTTGGGTGCCAAGTAACTGTGCCAGTAGCGCCACCTAGCGGAGTTCTGAACATTAATTTAATTTCCACTATTCCGGCCATCCATCGAGTGCATCTGTTCCGCTCATGGTTGGTATCTATCTCTTACTTAGGGTTGTCACGTACCAATTTTTTTTCTTTTACGAATTATTTATTAACAAAAAGGTTTTAATGCCATGCTGCGAATTCTAATATTATAAACATGATAGTTGTTTGGATATTTGTTAATCAATGAGACTGTTACGGTTTAAGGGATTCCCGGGTTTCCCGGGTAGGCGATGTCTTGAATTAGGAGATATAGTAAAACCTGAAAAATAGAGCGAGCGTACATTTTTATGTATGTGGCTCTTGCTTCCCGCTCAAGTAAGTAGACTGGTGTTACATCCCCAGAGCCGTGTCCTACAGACATTGAAACGCCTTGAAAAGCTGGTCTGAGGTGTCGCTATGGTAGTTTCATTGATATCAAAATCCCAATCTTCTTCAAAAGTACGAAACGTGCTTTGAGACAATACGTTTTTCTGCCACTTTACAATACCCAAATTGCAAGGGATGTCATGTTACTCATCTTCTCAGTTTTGGAGGTCAGATAAGTATAGTCGCTGTAAATACTAGTATCCCGGTGCATCTCGTTACAATGTAACACGGTTGGAAACAGACTTCAGGGGCCTTACCACCAACTCTTAAAGCAGTATTACTTCAATATTACTTCCAGTGGGAATGAGACGGAGCTATACGTCCTATATAGCTCCGTCTCTTTCCCTTCCCTTTCTTTGAGTTGGTGGTTTAGGCCCTGATCGATTTTGTGCAAGACCCTCATCCCTATTTAAAATTATAAACGAGAAAGTAACTCTGTCTGTCTGTCTGTTACGCTTTCACTAGTCAGTTCATAAACCGTCCTACCATCATTGAATGAATGATCTGTTTATTTATTGGTTTTACAGGGTGGTCGGAATGTCATTAACGTCATACTGTCATTCTGTCGTCATTACATCATTATCATTCATAATCTCCATCCCCTGCAGTAACAACATAACTAAACGTTTGACCGAGCCGGCCATCAAACCCGGAACCTCGCCGCTAACTAATTCCCAATGTTGTGGCTTCAGCCGGATGCTGCTACAGGCTGGCACTACCTTTCTAGGAGTAGGGTTGTCACAGACTACATTGGCTTAGGTTGGTCACATTATTTGTTAGGAGCTCGTGGTGTAGTAGTGTCAGCTGCACGGGTCGATCTTTGAGGTTAAGCAACGCTTGTCGAGGTCGATCTGTGGATGTGTCGATCTGTGAACGATTCATGACTCAGTAAGACTGGCTATGCAACAGAAAGCATAATATATTGATCAGCTGGTCTCGAATGTCAGTTGTAGATTTTTGACAGTCGTTACAGGTGGTTAGAAATTTGAAAGTCCAACGGGTATCCTGTCATCGGAAGTCGCTGGGCGATTCCCGGTCATCGTAGGTGCGGGTCTGCGGAAGGCGAACGTTGGGTGGCTCGCCGTCCGATCAAAGCCAGGCCCGGTTCGACGGCGCGTTGTGTTCCACGCACGCTTCAAAGAGATGTCAGCATAGGAGACAGGGTCCGTTAGGGCCAGAGCCTGTCAGGGTTGCGGATTTTGTTCGAAAGAGTTAACGCGGCCTTAGAAAGCAAAGGGCACTAAGAGGAGCATGGATGGGTTTTAGTCAGTAAGAGTCTGACACTCCCTCCCGCTCCACCCAGAGAGGCAGGAGTAATTTGATGATTTCCCATACATAAAAAAACGGGTATCCTGTTACCCAGTTACTAGGTTGTGGAAGTAACTGACAGATTGTTTTTTTTGCTGAAATTAATGTGAATTATTAATTAAAATGTACTCAAGTATTTTTCTCATAAATAGATGAGTGTGGTGTTGAATCCCTACAACGTGGAACAGAATAAACTCAATACCTCATATGGGGTCTTTGTATCATCAATATTAACAACTTTTTCTCATCAAGAAATTAAAATCAGCTGTTCAGTACATTTTGTCGAGTTATGCGCATAGAAATGTTTTTTTTTTGCGATTTTAGTGATGGTCCCATAGTAAAAGTTGCTCATAATGATGAGTACAATGACCCGTTAAGAGGTATTGCGTTTATTCTGTTACACGTCGTACGTTCATACCAAAATAATGATCATGAAATATTTAATTCATATCTAAGCTATATAACTGAAAATAACTGTCGTGTCAAATTAAAACTTCATCTATTCTAAATAACAAAGCATAGTTATTTCCTAAAATTATATAAAGCGATGTGCCAACATTCTTGTTGGTAACAAAATAAAATGCTTGAAATAAAAATCCGGTCTAACAAAATCGACTTGAAAAAAAAATTCTTTGTTCTACAATATTGAACACTCGCGTACATCGTATTTTTATTTAATCTCTTTCAAGTGCATCCATCCAGCATTTTTGCTTCTGGCAACCCTAACCCGGACTAAAGCAGCCAGTTATTTGTAATACCTACATAGTTGGCTCGTAAATCCAACTTTATCGCACAAGTTCTTTTATATTATCACCATCTGGGAAGTAAAAACCATCAAACTCATTTGTGCCTACCCTAGGCACAAATGAGTTTAATGTTTTTTTCCAAACTACACGTTTTCAGGACGTTTTATTACTTTTTGATGAGTTTAGATAGATTTTCCGAAGTTCTAATCGGAGAGGCTGTTGACCTTATCTCGAATTGTTTTTAAGTTAGAAATCGATGTTTTTTCCTACGGATCATGTGGCGTTCTGTTGTAGTTTTATATGGAGTGCTACAATTTAATTTGTAATTTGAGTTTTCATCATGTATTATATGTGTGTTATTTATTTAAATGTTTGTGTTTAAATAAACATCAATCGCATATTTTACTCTCCGTATTACATTTGCTATTTTTGTATCTACATCACCCTAAGGTTGACTGGTAGAGAATGCCGCATCTACCACTTGTGTACTGCTGAACGGAATCCTCCTCTCTAACATAGAAGAAACGACCATTCATCAACACTCTAGCCCCAAGCATATAGTCCATTCCAAGACCATTATAACCCCAAACACGTGCAAAATAAAAATATTTCCCCAAAAAAGATTTAATAATACCATTACAAACCTTTTAAAAGCGCTCGTTACCGACATTTTAAAATTAGGGTTTCCAACAGCGCGCAGAAAATAGCCTATGTTTAACGGAACCCGATTGAATAATTAAAAGTGGTTAGCGGGCGAGGGTTGGTTCATGCGTCGTTTAGTCACAGGGTTAAGGGTCATCACCAGTGAAAAATGCGTGGGAAAATATACTAGGGCGACATAGTATACAAATTTCCGTGCGTTCAAGCTATTTTGCCATACCTATTACTGGAATCAAAAGTAGCTCATAATTTAGGACCCATTATTATATGTGTTAATGTATAATCCGTGGTGCTTGGCAACTGGGCTTAACCCAGTTGTATATGTCCCTTGGTACCTATTTGGCCTAGCTCTGTTGTGTCTCCTGCTTAATTAGGAGGGAAGTGGATTTTTTTTTTCCTATTCCGCTGTTATTTTCTGATTAATTTCGTTGCGGGATCCAAGACAGTTGAATCGTTTCTCCGGGACTCGTCGAGCTTCATTGACTCGGCGATTTTTCTGGTGGTCGCCAATGTTGATTCTGGCTTTCAGAAGTTGCAGTAGCTTGGGAAGTTGGTGTGATGGGCTTGTCCCAATATATAAAAAAAAAATACGAGTAGTATACAAGGAGGAACATGAAATATGCTTATCATAGGTTGCTCATCCCAATGAATCTGACGAAACTTTTTCCAAGGTCGGCTTCCAGTCCTGTCGGATGCTCTTGAATACCAATATTTTATATGGAGTAACTAACTATCTGACCTCGACAACCCAGTATCACGATACCCAGGGGCTTATTTTCATCATCTGCCTAGCCTTTTCCCAGCTGACGGCACGGTTGGCGCAATGGTTGAGCGATTGACTGCTGCGCTGCGTGTCGCGGGTTTGATTCCCGCACGGAACAAATATCTGTATGGCCTACAGATATTTGTTCCGGGTTTAGCTGTTTGTGAATGTGAGTTTATATGTTTGTGAACGCTCCCACGTTCCAGGAGAAATTCATAGTGTGGGGTGACGTTTTTAATAAGAAAAAAAAAACTGTACCGGGGTCGGCTCCCAGTCTAACCGGATTCAGCTGAATACCATTATTTTACGTGGAGCGGCCTACCAGACCTCCACAACCCATTAACTGGGAAACACTATACGTAAGGCTGCACTGGTGTCAGATTTTCTGGCTTCTGACAATCCGTAACAACTGCCAATGACAACCGGGATCAACGGCTTTACGTGCTTTCTGAGGCGGAGGAGTCTCGGTATGTTATGATGATAACCCATCCACAGACATACCTCGGCAAGCGTTGCTTAACCTTGACGATCGGCCCGTGCGGCTGTTTTTATTTAGCAACGAGCTCCTAGAACCTAGATTTAGGTTTGGGAACCCATAAGCTTATTTTACCACACACTAAAAGCAGTGGTTTATTTACCGCAGGGGAACCTGTATAATTTATAGGATTCTTGACTGCACCGCTACTATCGCGATAACGTACCAATACAATCATGATGCATGTTCGTGTCTTAAGCTGCTTAGCATTCTCCCCCTCTACCCGATATCCCCCGAAATGATAGCGCCTTGCCATACCAACTGAATGACCCTGAGGACTGCTTTGCAATTCACCCCAAAAAGCCTCTTAAATTGTTCCCCACCGATTTTCGAAAAAGCCTTCTGGGCAATCATTTCACGCTTGCAAAACCACTGATGGGGCTCACAGTTATATTATACAGCGTTATGCGAGTAGATGGCGCCACTTCAACCACAGAGCAACGAGAGAGTCGAGACGCCTTTTCGACCACTGCTATAGACTTTAGTGTCCAAACTTTACAATAGACAACATGTAACACAATAAACGCAATACCTCTTAAGGCGCTATGAACCGACAATTTGAATCCATGGGAAACATAAAAAACAGTGTAGAAAAATTAAAAAAAAAAGGATTAATCTTATTTTAGGATCTGGCGGACCGCAAATCTGATGCTTGCTGGATAGAAAAAAATACCATTATTACCCCTTTTCGTAATGTTTAATCAATCTCATAGCTACAAAACGGTTTTTTTCTTATTATGTATATACATGAAAAGGTATTAAGATTGTTTAGCGCAATTCGCTGAGTTTATCTTGATAAAATGATTATAATAATTACTATGTTAAAATACTTACCAAATACGTGACGAACCCACTTGAAAGCGGCCGCGCCAGCCTACTTCAGTCGCGCAGTGACCGTTTGACAGTGTCAGTGTTTCGTTGGAAATTGAAAGCCGGTGAAAATTTTGATTAAGGGTATGATGACCAGAACTTGTGCCAGGGGGGAATTTTAAAATGAAACCACTATAGTAAATACTACCCATCAACCAATATTATACCAAATATACCCTAGCACGATCTTTTAATATAACGAGACGATACAAGGGGTCTACTCTCCCGGGTCGACGGCGCGCTGTGTTCTACGCGCGCCAAACCAGCAGCAGTCAGCATGGATCGGGGCCGTTAGGGCCAGAGCCTGCCAGGGTTGCGGAATATGTTCGAAAGAGTTACCACGGCCCTGGAAAGAAAGGCACTAGGAGGACTATGGGTGGGTTTTAGTCTGTAAAAGTCTGACACTCCCTGCCGCTCCACCCAGAGCGGCAGGAGTCATTTGATGATTTCCCATCCTTAAAAAAAAGCAGACGAATGATTTTACTGATCAATTTCGTTGAGGGAACCATGGCAGTTGAGTCGTTTCCTTTTTCAGTTATAAGGTTTTTCACGATCAAATAATAATACGATATAAGTACTCGTATTACGAGTTCTTGACTTTTCAATCATTAGTATTTTATTTTTACCCCTCCCGGTCATTTGATGATTTCCCATACTCAAAATTAAAAAAAAAAACAGGGATCTACTCTCTAAGCCCAAAGTCCGTAGTTTCGGCCTTAGGGCGTTTTCTACTCCGTATCACCTACGGACTTACGATTAGTCCCGAACCCGAACTAATAAAAACCGTCAAATCGTGTTGTCATTCATTCTTAGTTTGTTTTTCATTCTTCTCCTTTCTTTTACATTGCGCCGGATCAAACATTACATATAATGGTGCCTCTAAGGACCTAGCGGGAGTTTTTATACTTACTCGATCGCGTTTACGTAAACGTTTGCGTATAAAATTGTGTAGATTATTTGTTTGCCGTTCTTGTCACCAGATGGCTCTTAATTAGTACAGATTGACGTTAACGTTAGCGGGAGCCATTGCCGACGCGATATTCCGAGCCCTGTAGTAAAAACTGACGGCTTTAACAAGCTTCAGAATTTGTGCGCTTAACGCATACTGTTAACACAATTAACTTTATTAGTACTAACTTCTCTAGTCACTGGCGGCGTGGCAATTCTTAGCTCTATGAAAAACACATCCAATGGGGTTGGCCGGTGAAAGCTTTAGGTAGATGGCGCTAGCATAGCTTTCACCTGTCAAGTTTGTGTTGTGTTTTGGCTTTACTTGTTGAGTGCGTTTTTTTATAATATTGAAAGAACTGTTGTGAACGAAACATGTATTCGACATGGCGGATTAGTGGGTTGAAAGCTGAATTGAAGAAACGAGGTGCATCTTTACGAGGAAGGAAAGCAGACCTAGTCGACAGGTATAACCTTATAACCTTATATCACAAATTTTCCCTTCTAAATACATGATTTTGAAAGAGTGATTGCTAGCTTGGTTCTCGTTTACCTAATGTACTTTGATACAAAACATTTTATCGAAAATATAAGCTTTCAAGCTAGTGCTTTTTAAGATTTTTCTATCAAGACTGAACTCTTGTTTTGTTTACAGATTAGAGCTGTATGACCGGAATGTTTACTTTAGAAACACAGGAACTCAAAGGCACGATTATCCTCCTCACTCTAGCATGTATCAGGACATCATCAGCAATACTGGGTCAGCTATACTGTACTAATAGATCATTCTATAATTTGATTGTTTATACATTTAAGGCCCTATAAGAGATGAGGACTTTATTTCTGAGATGTTAGAAAAAGTTGATAACTTCTTTAACAATTATTTTAAGTAAATATTTAAATACCAAAATTATTAATTAATTAAAAAAACATATTAATTATCAATAGGCTGTAGGTAGGTTAGGATACCTGTAATAAGATTTTCAGATTTCTTTGTTCTTGTTTTCTTTAGTGTATTATTTGTTATTTTATTAGGGTGTGAAAATAAAACTAATAAACATAACTATTTGAATTTCTTTTTATTATTTACAATCCTTACTCTAAAATTACACAACATTAATCATATAAAAAATATTTCGGATGCCACATAAAATGAGACTAAAGGTGTCTGCAAAATTTTATAAGTTTTTGTTAAGCCTATTAATCTTTCTATGTATACTCTTTGACTTGCAAGTTTCTGATCACGCGCTATTTTAATAATACAAAACTTGGCAACTGTGATCTGCCTTTCAAGAAAGCAGGTATATTAATTGACACATTTTTCACTGCAAACAAGTCCTGGACATTAAATTAAATCCTCTATCAGCCATGACACCATCACAATTTCACCTTCATCACACAAATTAATCAATGAGCTGCGTTCAATCATCATCTTGGGTAGAAATATATACATTATCGGGAAGAGTCAAATCTTCTGAACTGGTAGTTTGCACAGCTGATGTGTCTATCTCTTCAAAGAGTGCTTTTGTAATATTTCGGTTTGATAACTGCTCTTCTCGAGCTTGAGCTTCTTGAGAAAGAGTTTTAGTAGTTCAGGGAAACAATGTTGGGACTGCTGATTTTTTCAGGTAACGGTGCTTGTTTTCAATGCCTTGAAACAACCAAAAAGGATAAAGAACACATTTTTATTATGATGCCGAATATTTTTAGAATACAATTAATGTGACGTACCTGTATAAAAACTAGTTTTATAGTAATCTGTTTCCAAAAATGTTTACGACATAACCTCGATTTTTTTCCGGCTAGAAGTTTTGTCTCCTTACGGCTTTTAGCCACTTTTTTGTCATTGCTGAATCTTTAGGAAACTGATGCGCACCTATTTCCTTACAAAAGGGTTCTTCACAGATCTTTGGAATTGTGAAAATAATTATTTATACAAAATGTTCATAGAAAATTCTTATATTTTGGTTAAAGCTATGCTAGCGCCACTTTGACAGTTGCCAACCCCATTGATTGAGACGGATCAATCAGGATGAGTCTTCCCCTTTTCTTCCTAAATTCCGTGTTGTTTCGGAATTCATCCTTCTTGCGTTGTCAGAAACAATGGGAACCTCCTTCTTTATTGACAGCTGTTGGGATTGTTTTAAAAGGCGCTTGTATGGCGCTAAATGCTTTTGTGCGTGTTTTGTTTTGGCGTAAAGAGATAGTGATTTTTAGTGGTGCGACTCAGTTTGTCTGTCTGTCCGTCTGTCACATGCGCTGGATATCTCAAGAACTACTACTATTGCTATCAACTTCAAATTTGTGAAGTTAAGATTACATGGGGGTATCATATGAAGAACGTAATTTGAACATTCTCAAACATTTTTTCTTTTTTTTTTAGGTCGCGTAGTTTTCGACTTTTGATGAAAATTATAAAAAAAATACCAGTATCCTATGCCGTTACCGTACCCTTATCTCTAAAGTTTGCATGTAGAAAAATCTGAAATTGTTCTATGTGATAGAATTTTATGTAAAGATTACAGGAAAAATAAAACGATGTCTCTAAATAGCACACTTTTTCAGAAATCATTATAATGGTAATGAACCCCCGGTGCGCGTGCTCGACTCGCTCTCGACCGGTTTTTTTTTACGGCTAGACTGGTAAAACGTATATTTCCTTTGATTTTGGACACGCTTTTTTTCAAGAAAATCACTATTACGGCTAAATAAGTACGGTCTTAAGATGGTTCCAGCGCGGTCTAACATATGCATAAGTAATTTGTTTTAAAAATTTTAGCCTATCATTTAGTCCTGGACACTGGGAAGGTACAGGCTTCTTTAATATCTGCCAAACTCCTCTGTACTCTGCTTTCCTCATCCATGTATGGAACTACCCGGTTTTCGTTTAAAGTACTTATTTTCGAACAGGGAAATACTAGACTAAGGTATACCCAGACGGTACTTTCCAACACCATTGTATAATTTTTTAAGATCTTGACATGTTTAATTATTTTATTTTTATTTTATTATTTTTAGGAAAACTTACAGCTAATACATTCGAGTAGTCAGTAGCTATATGTAGAAGAAAGCCAATTACAAGTTTCCACTTATAATATAAAGTTTTAAAGTCTTTAGGCATTGTTTTAATCTCACTGTACCAGGGGTCCACAACTCCTAACAAGTCAAAAAACCATCAAAGTAATACAAGGCAACAACACAATCTGCCCACGATTCAGAACTTGCCACCACAACTGTTGTAGCAAAGGGAAAGCTGAACTAATCCCTTTTGATATTACTGTACAAATATTTGAGGTTTGAAGTTGAATGTTAACTTCTTGAGGGCTACTGATAAAGTCTATCTTAATTAATTTTACTTGTACTATTATTAGTTGACTTGATCTTAAAGTTACTTTTACATTGTAGGTACTAATTAAATAATAACTAAATATCCGTACCAATGGAGGAGCTTGAAGCGAAATAATACTGCGACACGGGTCGACCTTCGAGGTCAATTATCGCCTGCCGAGGTCGGTTTCATGGATGGCTGACCATCCACTACATATCGGGACTCCGTATACGTGCCTCGGAAAGGAAAGCATGACGTGCTAATGCCAACATTATTTATTTATTTATTTAGTAACGATTGCTGCCCTGATTCCGCTGTGAGAGAGAAACGAAGCTATGTGGGACGAATAGCACTACTTGAGAGCCAATTCTATTTTTAAACTACTATTTTTTTTAAATAGTAGTTTAAAGTTATTTTTTTATTTTTTTTTTAACAAACAACAACGTTGCTGCAAAAATAATAGAATTGGCCCTCTGTTTTTCACAATGGATTTACGATGGCAATGACGCGTCGAGACCGTACTTATAGAAATTGGGTGTTCAAAATAAATAAATATTAATTAATCCCAGGCTATGTGGACAATCACAGCGTAATTACTCAGCTTTGACTAATTAGTGCTACACAATCAGCAGAGTATGATCTTATCAAATAATTATGTCGGCTGATGTTTGCGTAGGATATGGGTCAAACAGCCATAACACGTCTGAAAAATATTATAAACTGGCTTTGGCCTGTGGCTTCGATCGCATTAAAACAGATTTTTGCAAGTAGCCCATAACCATGTTCCAAAATTCAGCAAAATCGCTTCAGTTTTGGCTTGTAAGCGTAAAAAACAAACTCACTTTCACCTTCAAAACAAAATTGACTTATAAAACGTATAATTAAACTAACTGGAGAAACGTTCCTGGGGGTCTACTCTCTAAGCTCTAAGTCTGTAATTTCGGCCTTAGTGCCGTATCACCTACGGACTTACGATTAGTCCTGAAACCGAACTAAGAATAAATGACAACACGATTTGACATTTGTTCTTAATTCGGGTAGATATATCCCTTGAAGACGAATATTGCCTAGTAGTGGTCGACCAATGGTCAAAATTCGACCATAATTTTTTATTGATTTTTTTGAGCATTATCATAAAGAAATATTGGCTTTCTGCACTCTTTTTCCATATAAACTTTAACTGTGCCAAATTTCATCTTATTCCTCCGTTCGTATAATTTTGTAAAAAGGGTTACAAAGATTTTGTTTCACGTGTTTTTTTATTAATAACTAGCAGCACGCCGCAGTTTCACCCGCGTAGTTCCCGTTCCCATGGGAATACGTGGATAAAATATAGCCTATGTTACTCCCTAATAATGTAGCTTTCCATTAGCAATATTCTAAGTTTACTACATTTGTAGTAAGCTTAGAATATTGCTAAGTAAATTCTATCACTTAAGCTTTAAAGTTCCCTCCAGCACCTTGAAATGTTTATATGTGTCCTTAGTTGACTCAATACTGAGTTATTCTCTTGATTGTTATGGCTTGACCTTTAAAAGTAATTTACAGAAACTAGAATCTATTCAAATTAGATTTTTAAAATTATTAGTAAACAAGAAAACTAAAAACAGTTGCAAAGGAGACTATAGTAGGTTATTCAAAATATGTAAAATTTTACCAGTTAGCCTTAAACATAAATACCTATTATTAGTTAACAGCCATGGCAGTCGGGATGGTAACTTACTGGTTTCTAACAAGTATAATACCAGGTCGATGACAGCAGGTAAATACGATGTACCCAGAGTCAGTAATTACTATGGCGACAGAACTTTAAAAAAACGCGTTCCCTATTTATTGAACACTCTGCCTGCTGACATCAGACAAGAAGAGAATAAAGTAAAATTCGCACGCAAACTAAAAAAATATTTGTTAGATAATATGTAAGGGCTTATGTTTAACTTACCACCAGATATAGTAACATTTAGGAGACAAAAATAGTAAATGATCACCAAAATTAAACACGCATTTTAATTTAAAATTATAACCATAATTTTAACGTCTCGCTATCCTATTTAAGCAAAATTACTCCAAATAAATCATTGTTAACCCAAAAGTAGTAAATGATCGCCAAAATCATGCCAGCATTTTAATGTAAAATTAAAGTCAATGTTTTTACATCTTGCTATCCTGTTTAAGCAAACTAATGTCAAACAAATCATTGTTAACATTTTATGGCAATCACAGTAGTTTATTTAGGCAAAAATAGCGCATTGATTTGCTCGCTAGGATTTGGTGATCATTTACTACATTTGGTGTTCGAATACAATTTGAGGTGCAGTCGTGACTAAAATAGCTAGTACTATTGTAATTTTAGACTTCATTTTTCTGGTGTCAAATATATATTTTTGGTATAAGAACTAAGGGTATCTAAGCATTTTATGGTGGTCATTATAATCCCATATGTAAGTGTAGGTGTTAAGAATATGTGTATAGGTTATAGATATAGATATTTAGTTTATTGTAAAAGAGACTCAGCGATCTCACAGTTAAACTGCGTAAGCAGTTTTGTGGGGCAATGTACTTAGTTTTAAGATTTCTTAAGTGAATAAAAAAATAATTCATTCATTCATTCATTCATTCATTGGTGAAAGAATTTTTGAAATCGGCTTAATAGTTTTTGAGTTTATTCATTGCAAACATACACACACACACACACAAAAATACAAGTCTTTCCTCTTTATAATATTAATATAGATACAGATTATGACGACATTTCTTCATTGTGGAAACGTGAAAAGCAACAGAGCTCTAAACGGGAGTCCTCATTCAAATCGATTTAAAACTCTGGTATCCGCTCCAGCCCTGACATGTGCAAATTGCCAAATAAAAAATAAATCTTACGTAATAGTTTAAAAACATTAAATTCGCGATAAATACGCGACACACCGGTGTGTCGCCGGGGCTGGAGCGGGTATTTCGCTCGTTTCTTTTACCGTACCTTATGTTACTGTTATCTTAAGCTCTAGAAACAGTGACATTTAATCAACAATAACAATAATTGTAAGAAGTTCCAAATGTATGCGATTGATATGCGCTACCGAGGCGTGGTCACGTGCCCAATGCCAAATATTTTGACTTTACGCACCTCAGAGGGCCTAGCACGAATGTTTTAATGTACCTATTGTTAACGTGAGTGATTTTTGAATGTAAAAAACCGGCCAAGTGCAAGTCATACTCGCGCACGTATGGTTCCGTACCATTATCTATAAAAAAAATCACGTTTGTTGTATGAGAAAATTTTAAATATTTGTTTTATTTTAATTTAAGTATTTATTTTTAAAGTGAACATTTAACTAAATATTTTGTGAATATTTCAAGCGTCTACCTGTTGCTGTTATCAATATCGAGCAAAAACGAGCAAAAAATCACGTTTGTTGTATAAAATTGCCCCCTTAAAAATTTATTTTATTTTGTTATTTAGTATTTGTTGTTATAGCGGCAACAGAAATACATCATCTGTGAAAATTTCAACTGCCTAGCTATCACGGTTCATGAGATACAGCCTGGTGACAGACGGACGGACAGCGAAGTCTTAGTAATAGGGTCCCTTTTTTACCCTTTGGGTACAGAATCCTAAAACCGACAACCTCATAATATTTTGGTTTAATATTATGCGACATAGGTACACAATTTGTATCATACAAAAATATGAATGTAGTATCCAATTCAAAGAAATATTATGTACGAAACGAGTATTTCAGCTACAGTAAAATTTAATGTTACGTATATATACGTGAAAAATATTCGTGGTAGGCCCTCTGGTAAGCTAAACGTTTTTCGTATTTTCCTATCATGTTTATCAGTCCGTGCGTATTTCTCGATTCGAGTCGAGTCTGGCAACTCTTTCGACGCGTCATCGTAACCTCTCTTGCTCCAGTGAACCGCTCTGCTCGTCCATGACGCCGCTTTCGCTTACTGAGTCTGGATGTATCCCGCTTTTTTACTAACAATAAATGTGTCGACTTACTTTTTTCTCTGAATTGCCTGGCTATTTAGAAGTTTAAGGAAAATATATAACATATTTATTTATTATTCGGCTTAAAGGCCTTCCCCAAATACTTTCAGGTTTTGCCGAGCCGAGCTACTAGGCATTTCTTGAACTAGCATAAAAACCTGAGGGTTCGGTAGGCCACAGGCCACAGAGAGTGAAAAGAGGCATGATGACAGGACAAGGAAAAGATATTTGAACAGGTACTATCCCGTGGTCCAGATTTTACTGATAGATGTCCCTAAACAATAAAAAAACATTAATACAAAAAATACAAATGTCTTCCAATTATAAAACACTATAAAAATAAAACAACTTTTATTTCAGAAGTGGTTGTTTCTTCGTTTTTTGACACCGACTTCCGAAATAAGAGTTATTTTATCTATATGTTTAGTAGTTAAAATATCTATATTTTCTATTAATTCAAATCGTTTGACAGTAGGCGAAAATATCGCTGAACAAACATACAAAAAAAAACAATCAAATTGAGAACCTCCTCCTGTTTTTGAAGTCAGTTATAAAGCAACAGGAGCGGTCGCCTTCCAGTTTACCCGGAGTACCAGTATTTTACATAAATACTGGTACTCCGGGTAACTGTCAAATCGTGTTGTCATTCATAGAAAACGCCCGACACTAAGGCCGAAACTACGGACTTCGAGCTTAGAGAGTAGACCCCCTGGAACGCAAAGAGCATGTGGAGGAACACACACAAGAAGCACTCCGTTCTGCTCCACCCAGAGCAGAACGAGTCATTTGATGATTTCCCATTCCTTTCTCATTACCGATCAACGTAATTAGAAAAACTCTAAAACTCCCCATGAAAAAACTTCGCGACTTCAAAAATAACTCCAACTCAGGAAAAGCCATTAAAATAATATCGTCCGCTGTTTATTTACATTTGAATACAGTCTACAATCGGCTTGCGATTCCCTCCATAATTGAATTGAACCCGTTAATATTTCCACGTATTTGAACGTACTGCCTTCCAATTCAATGGGAATCAATTGGAATCAATTGAAAATACTCGTTTCTTAATGAAATTCATGTTCATTTATTGTATTATACGGTAGCATTTTGAGTACAAAGGTTATTCCTGTTTAAGGCATACTCATTTATATTTTCATTGAAATGTATTTGTTAATTTCGGGAATATGAGTTTATACTTTGTGCCAGATAAACTTGCAATAAAGTACATTGACCTTTCCCTAATATCCCTTCGTAGATACCCGAACAATACATTATGAACCATTTTACATTACTAGAGAACATAAAGGATCACGATAGAAGTAGATTCAGGACTGCTCTAAGTCTTAATTTCTGTTTTTGATTTTCAGAAAGTCAATAAATGTATGTGGGTGGGTCAATGACCGTTATTGCACATTTATCTGGAATCTACTATAGTAAGGATATTTCTAGGTACCTACTTACACATAATAAGAATGGGGAATGAGATAAACAATTAACAATTTATCTTTATTTATTTATTTAGACTTCATGCATATAGACCCTAGGCATTCTCTACCAGTCAGTTCGTACTTCGCTGAAAGCTGACTACGCTACTTTTTATGCCGAAAAATTCAAAAATTTTCTGGAACATCCCGCAGGTTAAGAGTTAGTTTATTAATTTATTGAAAAATAAAAAGCGTTTATTTCTCATTATTAATGTTCTTTGGCTGCCTAAATATCGATATACCAGTCTGAGTGCCAATAAAATTCAACGCAACATTCGCATTAGTATGTCATCCGTATTCGCATCTCATACGCAAACTGTCAATCATAATGTTTTGACAGATTACGACTACGATGGGATGTGAACGTTGCTTAAAAATGATTAGAATTGGCACTCTGGTTTACTTGACAGAATCATAGTCTAAATACCCTCAAAACTTCGACAAAAAGTAAGAGGTCATAATAGGGAAATGCCAAAGTCACACGAAAGAGGGATGGCGATAATCGGCCTGAATATGCTCCATTTCTATCCCACACAGTAAAAACACTCACTTGCCCATTTCCTCTTGTCCTTTTTTGTTGCCGGAAAACCCGTACAAAATCAGAATAACCACACAAATAAAATAAACATAAGTACTAAGACCACAGGTACATCTACACGTTTGGTTGCGTGTTCAAAACACGTTGTTCGGAACCGAAGCGCGAACTAATTCAATATGCACTAACTTCTGTCGGAGTACAGCCTCAGGAAATATACACGGTATGTATTTAAGTACATTATGTACAATGGTTTTTAGGGCGACTGGGGGATAAAGGGAAAATTTGTTATGCGACACCACTGCTGTTTCTGTAGGCCTGGTAATCGCTGTGACCTTGGCAAACGTTTTATGTCACTAGCAATTAATATGTTTGCAAATTAATAGAAAAAAAAGCTTGAATGCGGACTATAACAATTAAACACGTTCGTAAAATTTCGTGTCTGTACAGTTGACTGTTTAGGAGTTGCTCCAGGCAAACCTGGAGCCAACCTAAGATGAAGAATCAGATTATGGTTATCATAAAAATTACTTGTCATCAGAATCGATGTAAAAATGTTTCGCTGTAAGAAAAATGGATTCACCTTGCAAGATTTGACCTAGCAAACTAACAAACATTGCAAAATTTAAATAAAAACTTGTAAAAAGTTCAAAAACGTGATTGGATTGACAAAAGATGTCACGCTGTTAACAAAAAATATGACAATTTGTCTTATGCCCGATTTCTGAGGCTTTTTATCGGTCGTTTATCTGTCCGTTCACGCTATTTGCCATAACGCCATTGGTTGGTTAGTGGTTAACGGACAGATAAACGACCGATAAAGTACCTTGGAAACCGGGCACAGGGCATGTTACATTTCAATAAAAAAAACCTTAATCTCCTGAGAAAAAGCTTTTACAAAAAAAAATATTATCTATATAGAGAAACGTTGCGTTTTGTGTGGTGTCTAAGGATAAAGTGTAAGTCGGATAAAACATAATTGCTGCATGCTACCAGTTCTCAAAGTGTGCGGTTTTTAATTTATTTCCATAAGCCTTGTAATTGTAAATATTCCATCACAAAAGAATGAACCACCCAGCTATAATGTACAAAACACTAAAAAGTTATGAAAGAAAAATGACTAGGAACCCATATTTGTCGAAGCAATATTGAGAAAGCAAAAGTTTTGTTTGTGAAACATATAGGCACGATAAAAATATTTGTTTTCTACATTGTCACAATATTATTCAGAAGCGATAGATTGGATAAGATGCTATCATAGTACACATAGACGAGGCGCCAGGAGTTTAGTGTAGGTACAAAATGTGAGGACTGCATTCTGCCAACGGATAAGTCGTAGTGTAGGGTAGGGTAGTGTAGGGTAGGGTAGTGTAGGGTAGGGTAGGGTAGGGTAGTGTAGGGTAGGGTAGGGTAGGGTGGTGTAGGGTAGGGTAGGGTAGGGTAGTGTAGGGTAGAGTAGTGTAGGGTAGGGTAGTGTAAGGTAGGTGTTTCCTGAGTAAAAAATGTACGATACAAATCAGGAAACCTTCCTATTTCCGATAACTACGCGGGCGAAGCCGCTGGTAGAAGCTAGTGGGCCATATATTGAGGATATCGATGTTGCCGGCCCAACTTTTAGTCCAATTTTTTTGTATCCCTGGTTATTAAAATGGTATTTTCTGACAAAAACCCTTCTGGAGCCACAATTTTTATCACTAAGACCTTTTAAACCATTCTGGCGAATGAAATTCTTTAAAATCCCACACAAATAACACACTCACAGCAGCACACAATTCCCTGCTGCCATGACTACGAACTACTTGAACTAAACTGTGAATAGGTACGTTAAATTCTTTCGAAATAGTGACAAAGACTCTTCACCCGGAACGCTCCGAACGCGTTTCAAATACCTACTCGAATCGGGTATCCCTTTAACTTGTCCAGCAAATAACAATTTAGGAGTGACCTCTGTTCTAAAACTATTACCAACTCGAGAGAAAAAAATTACAGGCCAAAACTGCATGCAAATGTAAAGAGACATATTATGTCAAATAGAAATAAAAAGCCTTCATAAAAGCACACCGACTCAATAAATTGGCACTGATGCTTAATGTTCCATAAAACGCGTTTATGTGAGACTGCACACTTAAGCGCCAGCTGTCGACATGTTTTTATATTCAGTTTAATTTCTCGTTTAATGGCAAATGCTCTTTTGTTTTGCATTGTTTAAACGGTTTTATTAATAAAACGACGTTTAAGTCATTCTAAAAATTCGTTGTTTACGTGTTCATGACTAGGAGATCATAGAATCTCTGAAGGCAGGCCTCTAGGCAGAGAGATAGAGTACACCCATATTTTGGCATTACGTTTAGTTCCATGGTAATAGAGGCGAGTCTATTAAAAACGGCAATGATGTGTTGAAAGACTTTCTCAAATACGTAGGTAGTAAACTTAGTAGGTACTTATAGAACACATGCAGTGGGATGTTTAATATTTCTTTGAAAATGTGTTTCTTCTTTCTGCAAGAAAAATTTACATTTCGTTTTACTTTTAGATTTTAAGCAACGTGGGTTGTATTTTATTATTATAGCAAACACATCAAACTAACTCATTCTGAGACTGACTTGCTTCTCCGAGCTTTCGCATTTGTCATAAACTGACACCTACGACATAGAGTGAGTGGGTATTTATTTAGTATGCATAACTTTAAAACAGGGTTCCCACTAAGGTCTTTGAACTCCACATTCAATCGGTCGGACATGTCCCTACAAATAGGAGTAAATTCTGGCACTATTCCAGAATACTGTTGAGCTAGTGAACAAGATTGCGTTGGTAACAATTTGCTGGAGAATGAACCAGGCATATGTACCCGTATCACATTATACTTACGCATTTTCATTAGTGGTCTTGTAAGTTTGTTACATGGGTCGTAGGACAAAAGAGTCTTTTGAATTACAAATTCCATAATGTTGGAAGAATAGGGTATTGTCTAGAATAGTATTAGATAAGGAAAAACCGTCGAAACACTTTCCATCAGGTCAGATTGTGATCAAACGCGAGAGCCCCACAGCAACAAAAATAAAAAAATAAACACGACTTGATTTTTTTACGACACAAATACAGAAAGAAAAAAGTACATAAAAAGAGAGTACTAAACCGCGCGACTTCGTCAAGATAGATATGCACGTGGATAGGGACCTTAGCTACTGGAGCGCTAAGGATACTGTGGAAAAGACGCATAAGAGAGTGCATATCTGTATAGATATGCACTCTCTTATGCGTCTTTAATATGTAATAATATATAATCTTATAATATGATCGACTACAATTCTCTCTCTCTCCAATCAAAAGTCATTAGGTAAATAGGTACCATTTGTGATCCCTCAATTTTCTTTAGTCAAATTTTAGTCAACTGCGGAGGTATCTATGCTTGCTTTTAAAACATAAGTATTCAGATTTTAATGGACGTTCGGAACCCTAAATATCCAAGTGACTACAAACTGAAAAAAAGAGGTAAAAAAATCCTAAGCGCGTTCTATCTATCTACATAGAATAATGCATCCACTACTAGGACACTAGGAACGTTAGGGAACTAACGTACAAAACTAGGACCTCCTCTAAATTGATATTCTATAAGTATTCAGATTTTAATGGACGTTCGGAACCCTAAATATCCAAGTGACTACAAACTGAAAAAAATCATAAAGGTAAAAAAAAATCCATATCTAACTACATAGAATGATGCATTTTTTTTTTTGGGGATGGGAAATCTTCTTTCCGCTCTGGGTGGAGCGGCAGGGAGTGTCAGACTTTTACTGACTAAAACCCACCCATAATCCTCCTAGTGCCTTTCTTTCCAGGGCCGCGGTAACTCTTTCGAACAAAATCCGCGACTAGAATAATGCATCCACTACTAGGACACTAGGAACATTAGGGAACTAACGTACAAAACTAGGACCTCCTCTAAATGGATATTCACGTTCGCAAAACTTGCTACTTCGAAGTTCAATTTAAATGGTTCTCAGTTTTGAATGGCGGCCAGTGTTTGAGCTTCAACTGGCATGTTTCAGTTATCAGCTGCCCGCATATCATGTCAAGATAGCAACTGTGATTGTTTCAGAATGAGTGTGATATGGGAGTTTGAAAGGACAATTCAACAGTGAAAAGATTGAGTTTCCGATTGCTAAAAGTCAATAGGAGATGGCAGAGCCGCAACTTAGTTGTTTTATCACTTTTTATTACTCTAAAAGGGAATTCTTTATTTATTTCTTCAATGATTGACTAATACATCTGCTCGACAATGTGAATGGCGCAATGGCGAATATTTAGGGTATAGCCATTGATTGTGATAGTCACCTTACACTACTGCTTGGATTCTTTGTGGTCTGAAATTAAGGTTAATTTGTTATTGACTAGTTTCAGCCAGTGACTTTGCCCGCTTGAAAGTTGGACACTATCTCAGTGGAACATTTTCCCAGGATAAAAAGTAAATATAAAGGGTACGGTCTACCAGTGTGCCAAGATTAACCTGAAGAGGTAACAAAACAAATAACATACAAACAAACGTACCTACCTACTTGTGTATTTATAATGTTAAAGTTAGGATCACTATAATTTACAATCCCAAATCTCCCTAACATACGCCGGACATATGACCATTCCGTATCGAAGGGTACAGGCTTATCCCTTCGAGCCGGATCAAAGCTGCTTGACAGCAGAAAATGTATGATGATAGTACTCTCAAAATGAGACCTTTTACAAGAGGCTTTCATACTATTATATGTTACTGCTTATATACGAGGCCTAAGAAGGACATATGGGTACGAACAAAAGGCAAAATTCGTAAGAAAGAGTAGAGTAGATAACCTCAATACGAACCCTAAAAAAAGGTTTTTCTTCACAGCAAGACGCCTCAACGATACTGCTTGTATGTATATTCTAACTATATATCCTGTGACAGCTGGAAATTGCGCAGTCACGAATATGATTTGTATCTAGGGTAGGCGCCAGATAAAGGTGCAATAACGGTCATTGACCCACATAAAATGATTGACTATCTTAATATTATATTAAAAACAGAAATAAAGACATAAAGCTTTCCTGAATCGACTTCTATCGTAATCATTTACGTTCTCTAGTTATGAAAAACGGTTCATAATTTATTGTACGGATATCTACGAAATATTAGGGAAAGGTCAATGTACTTTATTGCAAGATTATCTGGCGCCTACCATAGCTGGTTCCCCCGTCTTTGACCTGTTGGTTCATTCAATCGATCTACCCCGCCTTTTCCAACCATGCTCGGTTCGGCTGTCTGACTGACTGCACCTGAGTACCAGTATTTTAAAGTTCTAAGTTTGAACTACACGATAACTGACAAATGTTTCATTTCTGGGCAGCTCCACTCAAATCAGTGTGGTACTTTCCTCAAAAGACCACCTCAGACATAAACCTACACTTGATTGATGTATGGACTTTAGAAGAGACTTCGACCTCTGAGTTTGTTTCGGTGTATCTTCTCAGGGTAAAAAAAAACAGCTCCGTACATTTAACTTCCATCTTTAACGCTACTAGACTGGCCAACATAAAAATGTAATTTGTCAAAACAAAAGATAAATGAAATTAAACCCTTTCTACACTAAAAAACCATCGACATGGAAGTTTATTTATTTCAATCGATACTGCTAGGGTACACCGGCCTCATCTGGTATAAATAACTGAAAAAATGACTGAAAAAGATTGACGTAAGTATTTGTATAACCAATTTATATATACAAAATAAATATCCTTTATCATTAATCATTTACCCGGACGAGTACATATCTAACGTCCACAACTCAGTTACTGGTTGACACGATAACCCTTGGTAAGACTGGTGTCAGATTCCCTGGCTTCTGACTATCAGCATTTCTATAAAGAATAGCCAGGACCAAAAGCTTGACGAGCTCTCCAGAGCACGGTGGGCACTCACGATCAAAACAGCCATTTAATTTTAGAATTACTCTTTAGTCAGCCGCACAGGTCCATCTTCAAGGATAAGTAACGCTGGCCAAGGTTGGTCTCACCAGTCGGGCGCTGCGTTGAAGATTGCTTAAGTGCTCCCGTAGCCCCAGGTGCAAGTGTGCGAGGGAACACGGGGTGGTTTTAGTCAGTAGGAGTCTGACAGACCCCTTCGTCCGTCCCGGGACGGAGGACATCCATGAGGATTTCCACTCCGAAAAAAAAAAAAATGGTGACCATCTTAACATACCGGGTTTCCTCCGTACCTCAGAAATCACGATAAGCCGTTGGTGCCGGCAGGTATTTGTAGATCATCTTTGGCAGTCGTTACGGATTGTCAGAAGCCAGTAAAAACCAAGAAGCACCGCGTTACACCGTTACTAGGTTGTAGAGGTCAGACAGACAACCACTTCACAGTATAAAATACTGGTACACAGCTGTATCTGGTTAGACTAGAAGCCGACTCCATGATAATTGCACACGGCTGATTGATTTACATGAACATTCTTCAGGTACAAGGTGTGTGCATGTGTGCAAGCTAACTCGCGTTTGGCATTTGACTTTGCATGTGCCTTTTTGTAATGGTTGTGAGGAGTCAACCTTATATACTTGTATGTGGTTCAGGATTATAATATCAGTAGGCTTAGTTTGTAATGGTTGTTGCGTGCTAACCGCTATTTGAGTTTGGAAATGACCATAATTGGAGCAATATGAGCGTGTAAGCTAGTTTGTTTATAATTTTTTTGGGTTGCGTAGTCAACAACGTACCCTGTTAGTGTACGTTGTTGACTATCGCCATGTTCGTCTGTCTGTTTGTCCGCAGTTTAGCTCAGAGACGCTAAGCACTTGGAATTTGGTATATATGTCGCAGCCAATCAGCTTAATGAGCCGTTTAATTGATGGCCTAGTCTTTTCATTTAAATGAGGCGATTTTTCAGTGACCTAAATAACATAATTTGTTCAATATCGTATTATGACTTGTCCATGACACTTGTGTCGCAGATTACACGGTGCAATTCAATGAAAAGCCTAGGCTTATAATGGAACTGCTGATTAAGCTAGTTGACTGTGACATATACATATTATTCTCGCCGACAAAGTGGTAAAATATAATCTTGAAGAGCTTAAGAGCGTTTATGCGGTACCGCTTTTCATACAAACTTTCAAATCCTTATTTTTCGAAATTCATGAACCGATTTTAATAAAATTTGGTATGGGTACGCTAGTTATCTAGGTCTAAAAAGTTATAAGAAAGTATTTTCGAAAAAGAGTTCAGGGGGAAGGATATAGTGATTTCTATAGAAATCTTAAAATCGCTCTCTCTCTCCCTCTAAAATCTTTTTCAAAAATGTTTTCTGATATCTATTTAGACCTGGATATCTAGCGTATGCACACCAAGTTTCGTTAAAATCGGTTCATTCATTTTGAAGAATAAGGACTTGAAAGTTTGTATGAAATGACATACGGCGTACACACTCTTAATGTTTTATGGGTAGGTACCCCAACACGTAAACTGGCGGATTGACGACGACTGGCGGTACTGGATTTGTTTTATCGTCTATACCATGGTGGGGGGTTCGTGTGATCGATAGGTTGTTTTAAAAATATTGAGGGTGTGCAAAAACCGTTTTTACCGGAACCTTACACTGTGCGTGGCCCAACACGCACTTGGCCGGTTTTTTTATTATTATCATCATCTGCCAAGCCTTTTTCCGTGGGGTTGACTTATTTTTATTATTATTAGTGATAGGCACGCGCTTGACCACTATCTCACCTGATGGTAAGCGACGATTTGGTCGAAGATGGAGAACGCTTGCCTAGAAGTAACCTATGCACTCTTGACTTAAAGACTCCCAGGTTGTAGCTAACAGAAAACACAGACTTCCAATCTAACCTGATATTGTTGAATTCAGTACTTTTCGAGGAAATGCAACCATGTCACCCAAATGACTTTCGAAGCTCTACGAACGACAGCCACCAGTCGCGTTCGCCCGCTTTTTATTTTCGCTTTTTACTGGTGGTTGCCACTGTTGACTCAGCTCTCAGGGGTTGCAGGTGTTGAGAATGTTGTGCCTGGCGTGTCCCAAATTAAACAACAGCTTAACACACACCAGCTTCTTTAAGTCAAGAGTGAATAGGTTACTTCTAGGCAAGCGTGCTCCATCTTCGGCCACATCATCGCTTACCATCAGGTGAGATAGTGGTCAAGCGCGTGCCTATCAATAAAGATACGACAAAAAAACGTGCTTTCCGAGGTACTAAAACTTGAATACATATCGATACCTGAAGTATCAGTTTACGTAAGGGACATTTACCCAGAATGAACCTTACAGTGATTGCTTCAAGTGGATTTTATCAACAATTTTAAAATGTCGCTTACGTTAATGGATTCTTCTGGTATCGATATTTCTTTTGAAAATCTAAATAATTTAAATCATCTATTTAATTGCCATGCAATAACATAAGTCACTAGCTGTAAACTTTCAGTGCTGCGTATGAGTTTAATGATTACCTAGAAAATATAAAAGTTCTGAAGTTAATTTATTGCCATAATGAACATATTTGGTAGGCATACAGGCTTTTCACAAATTGCCAGTAGGTACTTAACTTTTTATATTTGTACATTCAAATACAGGATTTTAGGTCAACATGAAACTCCATTGCGTGATTTTATACTTTCATGTTATGTGTTCATTTTATCTTTACAAAATACGATAGTATATTAGAATTATTTAGGTCTTCATGGAAATTTAAAAAAATAGGCTTTTAACTAAAACTAGCTTTTGCCCGCGACTTCGTACGCGCATATCCTGTTTTTTCCGTTCGCGTAGTGAAATTTCGGGAAATTTTGTCTTAGTGGTCCCCTACACTCCCCAAGGAGCTGCCAAATTCCAGCTCTTTACGCAGTTCACAGTTACCGGTGTTAAGATATAACGGACGTTTTTGCTTACCTTTGTACTGGTTTTAATGTTTATTTATTACTAGCCCGTACTGAGTACTGAGGAGATCGTGGCTAAATTATAACAGCCGCACGGACCAATCTTCAAGGTTAAGCAACGCTTGCCGAGGTTGGTCTGTGGATGGGTGACCATATTAACATCCCGAGACTCCTCCGTGCCTCGGAAAGCACGTTAAGCCATTGGTCCCGGCTGTCATTTGTAGATCTTTGGCAGTCGTTACGGATTGCCAGAAGCCAGAAAATCTGACACCAGTCTTGCCAAGAAGTACCGTGTTACCCAGTTAATGGGTTGTGGAGGTCTTTTAGGCAGCCGCTCCACGTAAAATATATTTAGTATTCAGCTGAATCCGGTTTGACTGGGAGCTGACCCCAGTATAGTTGGGAAAAGGCTAGGCACATGATGACTGTCCCACCGCTGGGCAAAGGTCTCCCTCCATTCCTTCCAATGCTCATGGTGTTGTGCCTCTTCCTTCAAATTCGTAAGGAAGAGATCCAGGTCGTCCCGCCATCTACTTCGCGGTCTGCTGCAGCCTCGTCTCGCTTGTTTTATTTAGATGCAAGTTTCGGCACGTGGCGCGTGGCACTCGCGTAAAAGAACGTACGCAATCCCAGGATAAAAATCTCATATCCTTGTCCAAGGTCCAACTTCTTTACCATAATTGGATTAGCGAGTTTAGGCGTTAAACAGAAGGTAACTCACATACTTTCGTATTAATATGGATTCATATTTTTGAGATTATTTTGTTTGTCGTGGTAAAAGCACTAGGCAGCTAACAAGGTACTAGAGGAGTTAGTCGGCCAAGATACGTTGCGTAACTAATCACAAAAATATGCAGACGGAGAAAAAATACGAATCGGAAAAATAATAGTTGCAACGCTCGCACAATCCGTTGAAATTGACAAACAAAAAAAAGAAGCAGGAGTATTTTGTACTTCGTCGAGGATATTTTTGCCAGTTTTTTACATAACGTCGTGGCCTATATTTCGTATCAAGTACCTACCGACTGCAAAAAGCTTTTATCATAAATATGTAAATAGCTAAACTTATTTATCTTCGCCTTCGCTACATCTGGAATTACTGAACCATTTTGACAGCTCGATCAAAACCGCAATATTCTAAAATATTGCGGTATATTCGAAATACTGAATTCACTTACCAAATTCACATGCCACGTAGCACCCGGTGACGTGCATCGAATAACAAAATAACCGGTCAGAGATAATAAATACTTCTTCGTGATTCTGATCTCGAGTGAGTTTAGATCGGTCATTTAGAAATCTTAAATTTTAAATTGATTAAGGCTGGCCGCATATGTCAGTCAAAGTCGCAATCTGTCAATATAGGCTGATTTTCCATACTTTTTTAACAGATTGCGACTGAGGCGTAAATTAAGCGACTTACATGTCATAAATAATTAGAAATTAAATAGCTTAAAGGACAATTGAGCCATAGTCAGATATATATATATCTATCTGCGAAAGCAATTTTATAATATCTTTTCACTATTTCATCATCTGCCTAGCCTTTTCCTAACTATATTGGGGTCGGCTCCCAGTCAAACCGGATTCAGTTTAATACCAGTATTTTACGTAGAGCGGCTGCCTACCAGACCTCCACAACCCGTTAACTGGGTAGCACGGTAATTCTTGGCAAGACTGGTGTCAGATTTTCTAGCTTCTGACAATCCGTAACGACTGCGAATGACAGCTGGGACCAACGGCTTAACGTGCTTTCCGAAGCACGGAGGAGTCTCGGTATGTTATTATGGTCACCCATCCACAGACAAACCTTGGCAAGCGTTCCTTAACCTCGAGATCGGCCCTAGTGGCTGTTATAATTTAGCCACGAGCTCCTCATCTTACAGGTTCATTTCATGATTGTCTAGCAGTTTGAGTACATTATATGGCCTACCCAAATGTGCTTACTTTGGTATTGGTCGTCGGAAGAGTTGAGCTCCTCGAAGTTCTGAGTTGAGCTGCACTATGACGGACAAATGATTGCACTGTCTAGACAGGTCCAAAATCTGTGTGGCTCTTTCTTAAAAATACAACTTTACAATTGCATTGTATAGATTAAATTTTTTAGTATAATAGTTTTTTCAGGAATAATTTTCTTATGCAACGATTAATTTGTAAACAGGATTTTTCCATACTCAGATATTTTTACCTGAGGAATAAACATCGCTGTTTGACACTTGTTAAAAATAATATGTTAAACTTAGTATATTTAATTTTACTGCTCATTTGTAATTGAAATTATGTAGATTTTCCGACTGAAAAGATTGTGAATCTTTTGTTATTAATGGCAAATTCAAACAGTAAGTCGTCTAAATGTTATAGATAAAAATAAAACCGAATTTAATCAAATAATTAAATCGTAAATTGTGGAATAATTACCATGATTGGTGAGATAATAACGTGAAATCAGCATCGCTCCGCTTGTCACACCGTAATAGATTTCAATCGCTTGGCTCGCGTGCTTTGTGTAATAAACTAATATATCGCTTGTGGTTCTATTAAGTGCGCAATAATATTTTATTGGTGTCATTACCGTTTGCTGTTGGACGCCTGTTTGTGTTGATTCTATTTGTGGCCAGTTCACTGGGGACTGAATCGTTTTCACTATTTATTTTATTGATTAGTATTACTGAAGTTTTGTAATAGGCTATCAATTATCATTTTATTATGCATTGTTCTCCGTTTTCGTTGCTATTTAGTTATTAAAAAATGAATCTTAAAACCCACCGGTTATTTTAAACATGGCCTTTTCACAAGTATTGCAAAACTAAAATCTTAAAACCTTACGTCAAAAATACTACTTCAAATAGAGAAATAATAAATAAATAAAAAGTATCACCTCACACAAATCATTTCTAGTTTCGTGTACCAGGAGACCAGAAATAGTGAAAAGTTATCTGATTCAAGCTCGCCATCCATACGGATATTACGTCCGCCACATCGCTGACAAGGATTTGCTTACTTAGGGATGCTTGAAAACGCTGTGAGAAATGGATTCTCTATCTATCTACATTTTCAGGAGAAGGGAAATGTTTTATAGTAAAAATGTAATATTTATTTGAAGCGATTCGAAGCGAAGAGAACTTGTTAATCGTTCAAAATAGACAGCAACATATTGATTGAAAGTTATTTTGGGGCTGACCTAAGCCCTTTTTATACGTTCATTGGTTATAATTTAGTTTCGTGTCGACAAAGTCGAATTTAGGAAGTAAGCGTAAAAATAAAATAGAAATATCGTGAGAAAACTGCCTCGTTGGTCTAGTAACGCTATTGCTGGGCATGAGATCCTGGTGATGCAAGCAGGAGCTGGGAAATTATTTATTTGGGTTTTCCATTCGGAATTTCCCAGATGGCAATAAACTCGCCTCTTATTAATTGGGACTTAAATACACTTCTGGACACATCTATTGGCCCACCTTGTATTTTCAGTTTCGTTTGGTCCTAGCTAAAATTTTATGTTAGGTCGAGCAAAAAGTTTTTATGCAGTTTTGAACCTGGCACATTCACAATTTCATTCAATAGTCTTTTTTTGAATTTCGAACACAGAATTTAAAGAAACAAAACACAATTTGGAGCCTGTTTGTTGATATCAAACAATCGAATACTAAGAAAACTTGGTTTTATTGGTTTACTTGGATTTAATTCTTGAAAAAGTGATTGATATCTTTGGTTTTGCAACAAACATTACTTATTCTTAACATTAAGGTGAGGTTCTATCAATAATCTATGGATACTTCACCTGAAGTCGCCGCCCAAGCTGTGGCACTTATTCAGGCCGGACACAGCCAAAGAAACGTGAGTGCTCAACTTAATTTAAGTCGATCTGCGGTCCGAAATGTTTATCGGAGGTACCTAGAGACTGGCGACTTTGTTCGTCGCCAAGGAAGGCCACGATCTCGGGTCACAACTGAAAGGCAGGATCGATTCATCGTGACGAATCAGCTTGAGAAATCGTCACCTTACCTCCATTGAGATACAAAACCAACTTCGCGACTTCCACGGAGTATCTGTGAGCGCTCGAACTGTTCGGAGAAGGTTAAAAGAACGCGATATGGTACCACACAAGCCAGCTAATGGGCCCAAACTAACGCGAGCCCACCGAACAGCGCGCCTTCATTTCGCACGCAGTCATTTAAATTGGACACAGCAAGATTGGAGCCGTGTACTCTTTTCTGATGAGTCTAAAATTGTGTTACATAGCAATGATGGAAGGAAGAAGGTCTACCGACGTAAGGGAGAGCGTTTCGCACAATGCTGCTTTGAAGAGAGGGTTGCTTATGGCGGTGGCTCATGGACTGTCTGGGGCGGTATATCCGCGAGCGGCAAAACTCAACTTGAGGTTGTTACAGGACCACGGCTGCCAACATTAAATGCTGAAAGGTACATTCGTGAGTGCTTAGAACCTCACGTGATACCATACGCGGACTATGTGGGCCCAAATTTCCTTTTTATGCATGATAATGCAAGAGCCCATGCGGCCGGCATCGTCAGAGAATATCTTCGGGATGTGAACATCACAGTTATGGACTGGCCAGCCAGAAGCCCAGACATGAACCCCATTGAGCACATGTGGGACGAGCTAAAAAGACGTGTTAGGGCTCGTCAGCCAGTTGCCCAGACGATGCAGGAGTTGAAAACTGCCATAGAAGAGGAATGGGAGATGATCCCTCAAAATTTCATAGAGCGGTTGATAAACTCTATGCCTAATCGTATGAGAGCTGTGGTAGATGCCCATGGAGGCAACACGCGTTATTAAATTAAACCTTTATTTGATAAAACATGTTTTTTATTCAAAAATCAATTGCCTTTAACAAGGCGCATATCCGACTTATTAGACGTAGCTCCATGTCGTATGGTATTCTGAATTCAAATTTAAAACAATACGATCGAAAAAGATGGTAAAATCTATCAGGTTTAAAACTGCATCAACAGTTTTTGTTCAATCTAGCAATCATATTTCGGTAGGGGCCATCGAAACCTAAACTCTAAGGTGGGCCAATAGATGTGTCCAGAAGTGTATAAAAAAAAAATACATTAATAATAAGTTTACAAAATGTGTACACATAGTACAGTAGTATATAGGGTGACTGGTAATTAGTGATCGATACTTAAGCACATGATTATACTCATGATAACAAACAACTTTTACTATGGGACCAAAAATGAAATCGCGAAAAAATATCAGCTGCAACATAAATGTATGGGTCAGCTGATTTTTTCCTAGCCCTTTATTATTATTCTAGGCCTTTATTAGTATTTTAATAATTTGGATAAAAACTATGGTATGCTATACAGCTGCCACAAAAAACGCCATTTTCGCGAGAGGGTCAGATACATTTGTTTCCACTAGTTCTATCTTGGTTTCTTGATCAATTTTGATTCTATTTTCACTGTTAATATTATATTTTGATATAGTTAATTTGAAATGCATGAACGCCACCCTCCCACTGAAGTCAGGCGTCAAGTAGCCTGCTGTGTTTCGTCGACGCGTTGGAATATCAGTGCCTTAAGGCATCTTTTGGGCACGCTCGCTCTATCATAGACCTCATCTATCGCTTGCCATCAGGCGTGATCGAGGTCAAGAGAAACAATAATAATTTATTTTCAAGCATATTCCCTACCCACTAAAGGTACACCTCTTACCCTTTAGATAATGCAGGCACGATTAATAAGAAATCGTGACAAAATTAATCTAATTTCGACACGTTCTGTCGCCAACTAAACTTCAACAGTAACTTTCAACGTAACCCGAAGTATTAACCAAACGACAAATTAGGAGAACAGACGAAAATCTCTTGTGACTTTCCTTACCTCGTTAACTCGTTAGGGACAATAAAGAAATCACGTTTTCCTTACTTTTTCCTCCTACCCGAATCTAAGGGTGCTTTTCCAGTAGAGGTGTGCGAGGTAGCTTAGTGGTGCGAAGATGTGTGAATGTTTCTATCAAAGCTGTGCGAAGAGCTTGCGCTGTGTGAAACGGCTTGAAGCTAAGCATGCAAGGATTTGTAGCAGACTCTTTTCAGCTCGCTCTTTTTTTTCCTTCGGTTACGTACCTCGCAAACATTCCTCGCTTTTATGTAGGTGCAGAGTAAACCGCTGCACGTATCCGGAGACCAACTCTACTAATTAACCGACTTCAAAAAAGGAGGAGGTTCTCAATTCCCTTGAATGTTTTTTTTTACGCTTTGTTCAGCGATATCTTCGCCAATTGTCAACCGATTTTGATGATTCGTTCTTTGTTTGGAAGAGTATTTTTTCGGAGTGGTCCCATTTCTATTGGTGAAGATCTGATTAACAATTTCGGAGATTGGAACCGGAACTCTTCAATAAATTACAGCAAATTGCCGGGAATTGCTGAAATCGCATGTCTGTTTATTGTTTGATTATAATACAACATCACGCCGGTGTGTTCTGAAAGGGTACGCAGATATGTACCTACTTTATTCTTTTTTATGGATGGGAAATCATCAAATGACTCCTTCCACTCTGGGCGGAGCGGAAGGGAGGGTCAGACTGACTAAAACCCATCCGTGCTCCTCCTAGTGCCCTTTGCATTTCAGGGCCGCGGTGACTCTTTCGAAAAAATTCCGCAAACCTGGCAGGCTCTGGCCCTAGCGGGCCCCGTCTGAACGACACGAGCTCCCGTCCTATTGGTTGACTTTCTCCTCGTGCACCGCCTAACTGCCTCGCACATCTTTGATGTAAAAGCACCCTTACTTTAATAAGGGAATTACGCTCCGGTGTAACAGAAGCCGATCGACAATGGAATGTAATTATACAGACATTCGGCGGAGTGCCTGTACCGCGGTGAGATAACCCGCCGGGAAACTGATCCGACCGCCGACTAATTATACTGTGACATAGTTTCCACGATTATTTTTAATAAAAGCTCTTTTATAAAATGATACTGCGGTGTGTATCAATATGTCGAAAACTGCTTTACGAACTTGAGTTGGTTATTCGGTTACTTATATCTTGTTTCTTTGTCACATTCGTGGTTCCTTATTTTGGTCCAATCAAATTATAGTAAAATAATCCTTGAATAGTCAAACAGTCTATTTCTATTTGTATTCAATTGAATCGTACAAAAGATAAAGTAGCGTAGTTTAATATAAAATTGTGTATATAGCAATGCGTAGCTACGAATTTACAGAGGCCTGCCGTAGCAGTTTGTAGCGATGGATTCCGTAGCAGTTCGTAGCGAGGCCTGCGGTAGCAGTTCGTAGCTAAGTCTGGCGTAGCAGTGCGTAGCTAAGACTGCCCTAGCAGTTCGTAGCTAAGACTGCCGTAGCAGTTCGTAGCTAAGATTGGCGTAGCAGTTCGTAGCTATGACTGGCGTAGCAGTTCGTAGCTAAGACTGGTGCAGTAGTTCGTAGCTAAGACTGGCGTAGCAGTTCGTAGCTAAGACTGTCGTAGCAGTTCGTAGCTAAGACTGGTGGTGCAGTTCGTAGCTAAGACTTGCGTAGTAGTTCGTAGCTAAGACTGTCGTTGCAGTTCGTAGCTAAGACTGGTGCAGCAGTTCGTAGCTAAGACTGTCGTAGCAGTTCGTAGCTAAGACTGGTGGTGCAGTTCGTAGCTAAGACTTGCGTAGTAGTTCGTAGCTAAGACTGTCGTTGCAGTTCGTAGCTAAGACTGGTGCAGCAGTTCGTAGCTAAGACTGGCGTAGTAGTTCGTAGCTAAGACTGGTGCACCAGTTCGTAGCTAAGACTGGCGTAGTAGTTCGTAGCCAAGACTGGCGTAACAGTTCGTAGCTAAGACTGGCATAGCTGTTCGTAGCGAGTGGTTTAGCAGCCGTAGCAAGCTCACAGCATGGCTCCGTATACCTATCACGAGAATATTTCACACATTCATGACGCCAGTTAATGATTACAGTAATCAGGGTTTAATGACAGAATCCGACAATCGGTGCCTATGACGCGGTCGAGATAGCCAGCCGTCCGGTAAACTGTACTGACCGCGACAAATTATACAGCGGGATGTAAATAATTATCGTGTGCGTTTGGTAATCGTTTGGATCATGTGTGAATACTTAAAAGGTTATATTTACTTACTGCGAGTATTTTGGTTTTGACTAAAATCAATGACTTTTCATTAAAAATACTCGTTAATTTATATTTTCACTAGGACTTCCCCCGCGACTTCGTCCGCTCGGATTTAGTAGGTACTCCACATACTTCAACGTCGGTAATAAAAGGTTACTTTTGGAAAATTAAGCACAACGATTTTCATTAATTGCTTAGCCATTTCTACTTATTCTATGGTCTCAGGAGGCCCTCGACAATGTACCATTTAATTAGCAAATGCGACTGTCGAAATGCCAAAATGTAGGAATTTGGTCACGTGACATTTCGATAGCATCTGTCAAACCTATACATTTTTGACGTATTGACAATCGCGTACGCCACGCCACCGTTGACAGAATCTCACTTATCTCGAGCCCAGGTTCAGCGCAACTGTTCACCCCGTTCGACCCGTCAGGGTTTGATTATGCAAACATTGTTAGGTACATCTGTTTCAATTATCCCGCTTTTAGTTTGTTCATAGCATTCCGACGTAAATTGAAGCAAGCAATTATGTCCTCCCCTAAAATCTTAATCACCCCTGCTTCACTCCTTATTATG
This sequence comes from Melanchra persicariae, assembly GCA_947386135.1. NCBI lineage: Eukaryota > Metazoa > Arthropoda > Insecta > Lepidoptera > Noctuidae > Melanchra > Melanchra persicariae. Next base: position 13,028,065 of record OX376645.1, on the reverse strand, counting down.
TAGGTATGTAGTTTGTTTTCGAGAAATCCAAACATTTGTTATTCTTATTGTTTTATCGAAATCATTTAAATGCCGTGGTGTTTCAACTTCATCGGACCAAGCATTTATACGATTCTCCCCAGTTCGCTCAAGCCGCGACATTTTTCTAACACCGAGCATGTTAATTACCGTCGTAACTTTTGAACGAAAGCTCCGATTTGAATAATTTAAATGTAATTTTACACGGACATAATCAACCTTAATTTTCAAACCATTTAAATGGATAAAGATAAATATCATGATACTAAAATCACCATTTTTAATTTCACCATTAGATTTGCTTGAATAATATGAACAAAATGCGGTCATGGTGACTTATCCATAATAGTTAGACATATGGTATTGCAGCCTTTTTTTGTAGATATTGATGACCTCTGTAAAACTGTAGTACATAACTTTGCTCTATTGTCAATAGATTCCGCAGCGTACGCAATATAAGGATTTTTTCTCACACCTTGGGTTACATTATCGAAGTTTTTATACGGATCCCTAACTTTTTGAAAATATTCTATAGCCTATGTCTATCACCGATAATGTAGGATTCTACTGGTGAAACAATTTTTCAAATCGGTCCAGTAGTTTCGGAGCCTATTCATTTCAAACAAACAAATCTTTCCTCTATATAATATTAGGGTAGATAAGTAAGTTCAGTACAACTATTTTCTTAATGTCCCTCGGCAATCATCGCATTTCCGAATACAAACGAATGCTAATTTCTATGTTCATCAATTATTAGATTTATCGTGTACACGACGTCAACCAACTCCGTAAGGGAGACGTGGAACTCGGCGAGGCGATTCCCGGCCACAGTAGACGTGGGTCTGCGGACGGCGAGCGTTGGGTGGCTCGCCGTCCGATCAAAGCCAGGCCCGGGTCGACGGCGCGTTGTGTTCCACGCGCGCCTCAAAGAGATGTCTGCATAGTAGACGATGCCCGTTAGGGGCAGAGCCTGCCAGGGTTGCGGATCATGTTCGAAAGAGTTACCACGGCCCTGGAAAGCAAAGGGCACTACTTGGAGCACGGATGGGTTTTAGTGAGTAAGAGTCTGACACTTCCCCTCCGCCCAGAGCGGGAGGAGTCATTTGATGATTTCCCATCCAAAAAAAAGGGTCCCTTTTTTACCCTTATCGTACGGAACCTTAAAAATAACATTGTTTTGTGCAAGCGAGCCTCATAATTCTCCCCAGAATTTCAGCAAAGGTGGCCAATTTCAACAGAGATACCTCCCTAAACAAATATAAGACGGAGAAGATTAAATAGTGCACAGCGTAAACGCTCTCAAGGATTGGACATCACCAAATGACTCCTTCCGCTCTGGGTGGAGCAAAAGGGAGTGTCAGACTCTTACTGACTAAAACCCATCAGTGTTCCACCTCATGCACCTTTCGTTCCAGGGCCGCGGTGACTCTTTCGAACAAATTCCGCAACCCCTATCTACCTGCATTTAACAACCATACCGCTTAAAGATTGATCGCGTTCGAGTAGTATTTCATGTTGAGGCAGCCATTAGGAGGCAAGCGATACAGCTAATGTCTCTAGTACCATTAAGCCATACATTTACCAAGTAAAACTCTTAGAAGAACAAAACACAAGTATCTATGTAGCTTCTCCAATGGGGTATATAAACGACATAAAAACTGCAATGAATAGCAAGCAGTAGACATTTACACAACGTAATGTTATACAGCAGAGCACACTCAGTTTTTAAGCTAGAATGGAGAATGTTATAATATTAGTGTCCATGGAGTTTTTTGCACGCTGGTCTCTATAGAAATTGAAATGTGCAATAAGCTTCATCTTTCTGACTCACCGACTTCTTAGCAATTCAAAAATTCCCAAAGAATGGTTTAACTGAAATAAATGCTTTGATTTGATTGGTTTACTTTCCGAGTGAAAGAAATAATGTCAAATTTAAATTTTCAAATTTCAAATATCTTCATTTCCTTTTAAAATCAATAAAAATGCACTTACCCTAAGATACATTAAAACATGGTTACCACTGACGACACTTTGTGAGGCTAACAGTTCGCCTTTCAAAGTTTGTAATAGATTACTTAGAGTTAGAACTGATTACAACATAACATAACACTCAATAATAAGTAACAATGTAATGAACGCAAATTATTGAGTTGCTTTTTTTTGTGGGTATAACAACTAAAAATAAATAAAAAGATTAGCTGAGCGCAAAGAAATAATGTGGTTTGCTTGTAAATTCTGACTTTCTTCTGCTGTAGTCAGAGTGTTCACTTAATCAATCATCACCTTAAGTTAATCAGCATTTATCTCAGACCACGTCAATATTACAATTTTATCAGTCATTGATCAATCAATCACATTTTTTTAGTAGCCATGTTTCAATACCTAAATTATTTAGACTGAACTTGTATTTGCTATACAAAGTCACAGTCTGTAGCGGCATTCATGCCGCCACAAAAATCAACGTAGCAGAATCAACATCACAACAAATGAGACTCGCAGCGCCATCTATCTCGACAGCTGCGAACAAATTGCAAAAAAAATCCTAAATCGCGATATCAAAGTTTACCGTGCGATTAGAACACATGCAAAGCCCGAATATCAACTCTCGGGCAGTTGCCCACCAGACACTACATCCGTCTGGTCGGAGGATCCTCCCTTTTCAATAGAGGTTTGCGGGACTTTACTCTCTGTTCCGCTACCTCTAAATACATAAGCAATGTCACAAACGCACTCGCTGATAAGAATGTCAATTTGTTCATCCTTTCTTGTCCTTTTAAGTTAACGATTGCATATTTTTCAGTAACATCTCTCAATACAATAATAAGGGAGTATTTAACGCGGCGGCAAAAAAAAAAAAAACGTATTAGTCCGGTTAAGCAGTTGATATCCCAAGTGTGTTAATTTGCTAGTGGTCATACAAAAAAAAAAAAACGCGGCGACAAACTAATCTGATTTAGGGTTTTAAAAATAATTAAAATGGGGAGCAAAAATAATAGGTAGGTAGCTACAGTAAAGTAGCATTTTAAGTATAAAGTAGCAGCTTTATATTGAGTTGTAAGCTTTGTTTAAATTTAAATTGGCAGTGATTTTTTAGTATAAACATTTGTTTTTGGGTGGTTTAAAAAACATTAACCTTCTAACGTAACCTGTCCGAGTCGGGGTGTTCCAAGTCCCGAGCTCGCTTCGCTCGCTCTTATACCAATTATAACTCCAAAATGTTTGATATCCCACTGTTAATATTAGCCGCCAAGTCATTATTCTTAATACCTCACCTATTATTTAATTGGCCCTCTTTAATATATTTGCTATCTTAGAGTAGCGGCCATTATTTGGTTTTTATAGATCCTTGCCTTTTTTAGCTCATATAATATAATTGTGCTAAAAATATTTAATCGCTACCAAGTTATTTTTTTTTGTAACCAAGTAGTTAGTCGCCTAATAAGTTGTTATTCGCCTCAAAAATAATTAGCCCAATAATAAAAACCAATTTAAACTTTGAACCGCCTTTACAACATTCACGCCTAACATCACACAGATTAGAGCAGAATTGCATTTTTAAGTTATAATTATGTTATTTTTATTATTATTCGAATGTTATAACTAACCTTAAATTAAGAACAAACTAACATAAATCATTGTTTATGTTAATTATTTGTATTAATTAATTTTGTAAATTAAGCCGTTTATTGTACATGCGGTGTTGGCCTTTAAGTGATTGTTACACTTGTAAATGTATTTTTGCCAATTGTAATGTATTCTTTTAAGTGTAAACAATTGTTGGCTAACCTAATAAATAAATAAAATAAAAATAAAAAATTAGAGACACAAGTATACAAACAAAGACCCTGGTAAACCTCCTATACTTACCTACTCTCCTAGTACCCGAACCATTAACTGCGACAAGCTATTAGGCTAATGTCTAAAGTACCATTATCCAACACATTTACTTGCCAGAACTGTTTGTACATCTATTGAGGAGATTGTGGCTATGTAATAATTGCCACATGGATCGGTCTTCAAGGTTAAGCAACGTTTGCCGAGGTCAGTTCATGGATGGGTGACCATCCACATTAAGCTGTTATTCCCGACTCTTATTTATATATCTTTGACAGTCGTCAGAAACCAAAAAATGAGACGGCTGTCTTGCCAAGGGTTCCAAGATACCCAGTTACTGGGTTTTGGTTGTCATGTAGGCAACCGCTCCATGTAAAATGACACCAACATAGTTGGGAAATGGTTAGGCAGATTGATCTAAGTATATAAGTACATTTATTGCAGTACAGCGATGAAATGTATAGGTGTACTCAGATGGGCAAGGTTAAGCAACGCTTGCCGAGGTTGGTCTGTGGATGGGTGGTCAAGATGGTCATCTTAACATACCGAGACTCTTCCGTGCCTCGGAAAGCACGTTAAGCCGTTGGTCCCGGCTGTCATTTGGAGATCTTTGGCAGTCGTTACGGATTGTCAGAAGCCAGAAAATCTGACACCAGTCTTGCCATGTACCGTGTTACCCAGTTAATGGGTTGTGGAGGTCTGGTAGGCAGCCGCTCCACATAAAATACTGGTATACAGCTGAATCTGGTTTAACTGGGAGCCGACCCCAATATAGTTGGGAAAAGGCTAGGCAGATGATGACTCAGATGGGCAATCAATTTCTGGTTAAAACACGGAGCTTTATGAGTTTGTATGCAAGCTATTTGGGGGTCATCATCATTATCTTAACTACAGTGGCTTTCTTAACAAAATACTTTGCAGTACTTTAATCATTTGTTTAATACATAGATTCAGGCTTACTTTAACTCATTGGCAATATTTTACAGAGTATTGATAAATTTGGATACCTACTTTGATCTCGGTTTGAATAATTAATTTCTCCAAAGAACATTTGTTTTTGGAGAAATTAATTTCTTTCAACATTTCTTTTAACAAAATACAAAATCGGTAACAACCATTTAGTAGGTAAATACCTATTAGTAGTATATAATATGTACAATGATTCAATCCTGAAAATGTTAGTCGAAAAAATTGCGATAAACATTGTATTTTCAATTTAATGGAATCGGAATACAAGTTATTGAATACTAGCTTTCGTCCCTGGCTTCGCTCGTGTTCAAGTTTTATTTTTTCAAAATCCTATGATCATCTCCAGGATCCCATGTATGTTTGTATAGATTCACGAAAATTGGTTCAGATATTTAGGCGCGAAACGTAACAAAAAAACAACAAACATACTAACTTTTGAATTTATTATATAAAGTTAGGATTTGGTAAATCCGAGAAAATTAAATCAAAGTAACAAATCTTTTATAACAAACAACACACCGACAGCCGTATATTTTGCTACGTCGGATTACGCTAGGACACAAAACAAATTTATCCTAAACAATTCCTTATAATAATATCAACAAAAGCTAGCTAACTCAATTAAGTAAAAACATTTTTTGACAAAACAAAATATATAAGCTTTTAGACTACTAAAACAATGTTTTACATAAATGTGCGTATGGTCTTGCTTCACAGAGCACTGTAACGACTCAGCGGTCATAGCTAGGGACGGCATCAAAGACTACAATAGTATACTGGCTAGACGGCATTGTCAAAACTCTTCAATAAAAACAAGCGCGTCAGTGAGTCACTTATAGAAATTGACGCTCCTGAAAATAGGGTAATTTGACTAGATTTTATATTACGTATCTCAAAACCTTGACAAAAGAATAGACGTAGTAAAAAAGTCCTGGAGTTGTGAGCGTTAAGAGGGCCCTTCCCGGTCCGTCTATAGTCAACGCGTCATGGTCGATTTCTCCAAATTTAATTTTTACTTGCATTGAAACCTAGATATAGTGCATAAAATACCTTTTCAACACATTTGCTCAAAAAATGCATTTACGAAGCCTTAGCCTTAGCCATTGTTCGAAAGTTAAAAATTATGCACCACACAATGGAGCGTGCGGCAAAGTAGGTACTCTCACCTAAGTACTTACATATTTTACCGCAAACTCCCGTTGTATAGCGCCGTGCGTATTCTTTACGGTTTTTTTTTAATTTCCATAAAAATTTATAAGAATTCCACCAAGGATTTTCACATCACGAGAATAAATAAGCTGAATAATCGAACCTCCTTGGAAGCGCTTTTGCTGTATACGTTTGTCTCATTTTAATATTATAGAGAAAATGTGAGAAGATAAATAAAAAAAATAAAGTATGTGGTTCTAATTTTCACCACGCGCATGTGGCGCCCTTTGCAAATTCGCGCCATTTTCATATTAGAAACGTCAAAGATTGTTGCGACTTTCCGACTGATTTCTAGAGACAAAAAGTTTGTTTCATTACTTATTGTAATGTTTTCTCGCAAATGTGTCGAAAAACGTTGTATGACACACGTGCGGATTTGGTTTTTACAAACTCGTGACTATGGTAAGCCCTCGACTTCGTCTCGTGCTTACATTCGTCTACTCGTTTGTAAAAACCAACTTACCGCACTAATATCATAAATAACTATAAAGTTCAAAAACATCAAAGATACATGTGTTACAACGGCATAATCACGTACGAGCGTTTGTATGAAAAGTATGACGGGTTGGCCGCTCTTAAGGTGTCCCCATAGGTGCATAGGCAAAAATACCTGAAATACATTAGTAAGCAGAATAGGTTTCATTTGTTTGAGTTCCACTAAAACAACACTAATTTCGTATGACGTTCCTCACAAGCCATGTCATAATGAATTAGCACTATCCGGTACAAAGGATGTTATGCGTGTGACAAGAATAGAAGTATAACTTCTAGTGCGTAACTTATCTATTTTTTCACAAAATACTTCTCTATTTTAGTAATAAGTACTCAATTATGTAGCTTTTTGATACTAGTCAATTACCCTATTCTGACTTTGGCTGTGACAGCCGAAACGCACATTATGAGGACACGAATATTATTAGTGATTGCGTTTCTTTTCACTGCTGGAGCGGTGATTCCCTGCTCTATATCGTTCTTAGTAATTAAAGCTACCCGTACGCAATTTAATGATTTTTTGGGTGTTCTTAAAGTATAAACTTGAGTATCAAGTACAGACAACAAAAGAGATTAGTGAGAGCAATTTATTTTGGTTCAATCACAGGTTTGACGCCACCTACTGCATCAGACTGCTTAAAAAGTGACTCGTTTGGTTTTTTTTGTAACTTGAATCGTTATTTGCAGTCGGGTTTTTGTTTAATTTCCATGTTAGAATTTATTTGATAGGTTCAAAGTTATCCTATATTCCCTATCACTAGCAGTGCCAGTATTTTAATTTACTGTCGTAGGTATAGTCATCGCCAGATTGTTTAATACTATAATAAATTTGAATTCATACAATTCAAATACAGTCTTACAATCTCCATAACACTTGCAGTAACAATAAAATAATATTACCTGCGAAGTGAATTAGTTTATCTACCTAGATAGCAAACCCTTTTACCGCCTATACTTACAGTATTATATCCCCCACCCGTGACTGTTTGTGCCAGTATCCAACATACAAACTTTGCTATCAAGTAGATTGCTCGATAATCCTCTTACTTTGATTGCCCTGAATATTTTATTGAACCAATTCGATTAATGAAGGAGTTAGATACCTACCTACATAGCAAGACCAGAGAAATTAATTGTTTACCTACTTCTTTTGACTCGAATTCCTGGTACTTTGATATACTTGACTAAAGTTGTGACAATGGAAACGAAAAAACAGTGTGTTGCATAGACAAATAGACCTTACTGACGTGACATAAAGACTGCAGTGAATTTAGTTATTTTACCTCTGGCAACAACCTTCGAACAAATTCTACTAATCTGTAAACAACATTCACATTCGCATCTCAGCCACTATCTGTCAAAAAAGCCTCAATTTTTGACAGATTGCGACGGACACGCGAATGCAAACGTTGAAAAATTAGTCGAATAGGCACTCTTATGGCTACGATAATAAAAGTCACTGTGATGTAACATCAGACGTGAAATAACTGAAGGGACTGCAAGGGCTGGTTCTGAATTAAGTAAGTAATATATATGTTGCAGTCAAAACTCATAACCAGTCAAAAGTACTTTTGACTGAACTCTTAACTAGTCAAAACCTGACAAACTTTGACATTTATATATGTTGCAGTCAAAACTCTCAACCAGTCAAAAGTACTTTTGACTGATTTTGCTAGTACAGTTAAAAACGCCATTATGGTTAACACCCCGATTCAGAGTACCTGATAGGTTAGACTCGGATAGGTTAGGTAAGAAGGCTAAGGCGGGAGCGAAGCGAAGCGGAGACCCGTTTTTAAACCACCCAGAAATAGGAGCCATGGGCTCCGTGGACCTATCTTAGCACAGGTGTTAATCAGTCAAAAGTACTTTTGACTGGTTAAGAGTTTTGACTGCAACATATATAAATGTCAAAGTTTGTCAGGTTTTCAAGCTAGCGTTTAACAAACACCCAACTTCAAATTCTTAATTCAGAAATCGAGGGTTAAGTTTCAGACTCTTGCTAAGAAGGGGTGTAATAAAATACATGTAACATAGGGGTACCAGGGAATAATAAGCGGTTAGTAGTATTGCTGCTTAGTGGAAATCCTGGTTTAATTTATGCTGCGATTCGGATCAATGATCGGTTTCGGGAATGTTTATTTTGCATGACGTTCTGAATAATGTTGTGCAAGGTTGGTTTAACTAAAACAATATTTACAATTAACTAAATAGGTAATGAAAGCCAATTTCATGTTACATTGTTGCCAATTTCATAAACAGCAAACTTCTTTGACTAGCTGTGCGCGCGACTTCGGTCACGTGAGAATGTTGATAAATTCTCAATTTAGTCCCACAAGGAAAATTTTCACCGGTCTTTAATGTCTTAAATTCGTAGGTATGTGTAAAATCTATACCTACTCACAATCAAATTTTGTATTAGAGATCTTTATGTGCTAGGACAGTATAAATCATACTAACATATATTTTTCTGTTTGTTTCAGGCGACGAATTCATATTTCGCGACACATTCGGAGGCATCAGCCTAATGTTCGCAGCCAATCAAACCTCCAAAACACTCATGCCGAACAATACATTTGTGAGTAAAATCATTCTTAATTAATTATATCATTAAATATTCATAAGAGTTCACGTACCTTTTTTTAAGGATTGGAAATCATCAAATTACTCCTTCCGCCCTGGTTGGAGCGAAAGAGAGGGTCAGACTCTTACTGACTAAAACCCTTCCATGTCCAAATCATGTGTCTAATGCCCTTTGGGTTCCAGGGCCTCGGTGACTCTTTCGAACAAATTCCGTAGCCCTGGAACACATTCCACTGCCCTGGAAGAGTTGACGTACCTGCAGGTACATCACTGGCGACGGTAGGGGGAAGTTCATGTCCAGCAGTAGACTGGACGTCTTTGGGCTGAAATGATGATGACGTTGATATGATCTCTAATTTATTTATTTCTTACCTATCTTCTGCAAGTGGCTTGGCCTGCGTGAAAATCGAAAATTATTCCACGAAACAGTGAGGCAATTTCCGGAATAAAAAACCATGGTTTTCCCATGTGCGAGGTTTCGTCAAATACGGTTAGCCCAATGGGGAATGTTTGTTAATGCGTCACGCCTCAATGAGGCGTGACGCATTAACAAACATTCCGAATTTCGACATTTATAGGATAAAGGCAACAACCACAGGTTGCAATCTATCTATCTATCAATCATAGATGGGCTATCAAAATTACACGTCGTCAATGTCAATTCCACTGAAATATTTTAGATTTTTACAATTATTGTTGACATAATGTCACTCTGTCATAAGTTCCTAGTCGTAAGATCTTCTTGTAATGATTTAAAGTCAGTCGAAACAGTTTACTTCGTAATATAAAACCATATTTCCTATAATAATCAAACAAGATCAAAAAGCAAAATTTCAAACGTTAAAAGAAAATTAAAAACTGCATGAAAGCGCAGGAACCGACACAAAAGAAAATAAACAACAAGCGAGCAAGTCAAAACCAGCACTTCAGCTTAACGAGGCAATTATCGAACGAACAAAACAGTTAATTTTCAGTACAAAGTGTTCTCAATAGACTGAAAGTGTACGAAAACGGCAAGGTCACTCAATATCCTAAGTGTCACGGACAGGGCCGCGATATAAATTGATGTCCGGCCAACAAGTGGCTACCAGGCGCGCAGAAGAGTGAAGGAGGTAGGGGAGGGAGGTTCCGATCCATTGCCTCCTTGTGTATTCGATGGGAAACTTATTTTTGCAACGGACGCGCGATTGAGTTAACATATTGCGGTATTGGCGTGTGCCTGTTTATATTTAGAAGCTACTTTTTTTTGGAATGTTTGATATTATTGGGTCTGAAGGACGGTCATATACTGGGAGTTTGAGTATGAGGAAAATGAAAGGGAGCGTTGAGGCCTTGACTTGTCAAGGTTAGGCATGAGTAAATACCTAAGTTTTTTATTCATTTGCGATAGTACTTAGTCAAAAAGTGGGAAACAGTTGAAAATTCAACTTTTCCATCATAAGTTTTCTTCTGATCTAGATTAGCCTAAAAGCGTGCCTAGTTAGCCTAACTTGAATGTCCATTGAAATAAAACATGGAGTAAACCAAGTCTGGGTCTAGCTTGTTTCCCAAAACCAGTACCTAAACACCCACCCACAATTAGGATGTCAATCAATTAGGCCATTCGATGCCTTTCAACAGCGTGGCCCAGGAACTAGGTATATGCATGTTAAACGCAAATAATATAGGAATTTACATACACCGGAAAAACATTATACCCGCCTCTGGGAAAGTCGGTTGATAAAAAGACCGTCAAAAAAGACTTTGGTAACTTTTGTAGTTAACTGTACCGTACAAAAAACTAGTTTAAAAAAATGTGACGAAACGGGAATGGATGTATGAAGATCAATATCTTGACCAAACGCTACTTGTGTTCGTTTGTTTTTAAAACTTTTGACATGATGACGAATCCGGAATGTGACATAACGGGAAGTACCCCATTTTTGGTCATTACGTAAGTACTTGATGACAAACACTTTTTTAATTTTAATTTATTTGGTTAGTTATATGCTTTTTAATAAGTTTTTTCATTCTACAAACTGACCTCAAAATAGTTGGGAAAAGGTTACGAAAATTGATTGATTGCTAAGGTTTATCCATTCGACGACCTTTTAAAACGACATATCAAGTAATTCAGTCCTATAGCAACAAATCATTGATTATTTCTCCATATCAGGAGCTCACAAAGCCTGCTTATGTGTTAAAAAGAAACCTTTTACAGTTTAAGTCAATAAAAGGACATACATACCTCCTCCTCTTCACTTCCAGACAGCCCCTCTTTCTATCTCTGTCTCTCTATTATTATCACACACAAATAAAAAACTTTTTTACGAAAAAAAACAACCGACTTCCGAATATGTACTTTGATCTGTTTTGTTTTTATTTAGAAGTTAAAAAAGTTTTTTTTATTTTTCACGTTCAGTGGTACCCCCCACACCTAACACCGCCACTGAAAAGTCACCGGAAAAAATACGCAATTTCGTTTACTTGGATGACATTTATTTTTCCAGCTACTTGGATTTAAAACCAAACTATTGAACCGATTTTAATGAAATTTTAATGGGACCAATCGGAAAGTATATCCTTTTACATAAAAGATTTTTTTTTTCCAATCGGTTCATAAATGACGGAGTTATGAGGCAACAAACATAAAAAACAACCTAATTGAGAACCTCCATCTTTTTTTGAAGTCGTTAAAAAAACAGATTTGCAGACGCCACAGAAAGGTATCACAATGTAAACTAAACAAGGCTTTCGTAATTGAAAACGATTACTGACAACCCTAGACTAAAACAAACACGTCGAAAAGGCTAAAAGTTAGCAACTAGGGTTGTCACAGAGTCATAGTCGACCGAAAGGCGTAAACAAACGGAGACAGTGGTCGAGCAGGTCGCAAGTGGCAATACAATTACACTGTGGAGCAAGTGCCAGTGAAATGTCTCGGCAGTGTAATGGGCGGTTCCGCAGAAGTGTAATTTCGTATGTAAATGAAACTTGCTGGTAAATATTGTGTGAATCTTGGCGTGGTTTACAGGTAGGTACTTTTGTTTTGTGGGAGTTTCCTGGAGTAACTTTGGATTAATTTTTTGAACACGGGTGCCTACTGTACTACAAAGAGGACCGATGACCTGATGAAGGCCACGGGAATTCACTGGATGGGGACACTCAGGACCGGTTGATGTGCCGACACTAGGGGGTGGGCTGTGTGCAGCAGTGGACGTCTTTCGGCTGAAATGATGATGAGCACTGTAGGATTAAACTTTTGGTCATTGAGCTTGCATTATCTTTTTATAAATTGTTGGGCGAAGACTTCAACAGAAAAAAAATCATGAAAGATATAAAAACGTTAGTTCTGCTACATAGTAGTTGTAGTGTAATGTCAATATTCTCTTTCGAAAAATTGGTCTTTTGATAATTTTGCGAAGAAATTTTCGCTTTTCTCACTTTATTTTTAAATAAAAACTTTACCCCACACTAGGAATTTCTCCTGTATCGTGGGTGCGTTTACAAACATATATACTCACATACACAAACATCCAGACCCGGAACAACTATTTTTATGCCATACAAATATTTGTTCCGTGCGGGAATCGAGAACCCGCGACATGCAGTGCAGCAGTCAATCGCTCAACCACTACGCCAGCCATGCCGTAAATAATGATACTAAAATATTTGTTATTTCTTCAAGACCATCTGAACCAATTCCGTAAATACATTTAACAACCCCTTATATCTAATTCATGTTTATCCACACACTAACATTTGCCTTACTTATTTCTCTGTGTTCCATTCTCACAGACCACTGAAGAAGTGAATTATAGCGCTAAGAGTCGCCGAGAAATTCATTGAAGCGATACTCAGTTTGCGATGCGACCAATTTCGTGCTAAGATTCATTGGACAGATTTTCATGGAAGAATATTGAGGGTCTAAATGCTTGGTCCATTCAATAATTGGGGGATGCTGGTAGTAGGCATTATCAGTTTAGGTAAAAATAAGAACAGTCTGGATAAGCACTCCATATGGTATATCTATATCTTGACTCTACCATTTTTAGGGTTCCGTACCCAAAGGGTAATAACGGGACCCTATTACTAAGACTCCGCTGTTCATCTGTCTGTCTGTTTGGCAGGCCAGGCTGTATCTCATAAACCGTGATAGCTAGACAGTTTAAATTTTCACAGATGATGTATTTCTGTTGCCGCTATAACAACAAATACTAAAAACATAATAAAATAAATATTAAAGTGATTTTTTTGCCGCTCTTTATAGATAATGGTACGGAACCCTTCGTGCGCGAGTCCGACTCGCACTTGGCCGGATTTTCTTACTCTTTCGCTTTTTCTTATTAATTTTAAATTCGAAATCCGAGCAGGTCATCAGCTTCATTACATCGGCACTTTCCTGCAATATAATTGCATAATAGAAAAAAATAATGTAATCAATTCCATATGCTTTCATTTTAACTTTGCAACTGATAGGTTTACATTTGTGACGATATGGGGCAGACGAATTTAACAAAATATGAAGCAATGGATCTGAAGTTCCTTTCTATTGTGAAAGAATATGCGATTTTATCAGTTACGCAATTAGATAGTGGTCACCACTGTTGATTCTGGCTGTCAGACTGAAGTCAAAGTCAATCCGGAGTGTAGATCACTCATCATTGGCCTAGCCTTTTCCCAACTATATTGGGGTCGGCTCCCAGTCAAACCGAATTCAGCTGAATACCAGTATTTTACGTGGAGCGGCTACCTACCAGACCTCCTAACACGGTACTTCTAGGCAAGAGTGGTGTCAGATTTTCTGGCTTCTGACAATCCGTAACGATTGCCAAAGATCTCCAAATGACAGCCGGGACCAACGGCTTAACGTGCTTTCCGAGGCACTGAGGAGTCTTGGTATGTTAAGATGGTCACCCATCCACGGGCCAACCTCGGCAAAAGTTGCTCATCCTCGAAGGTCAGTCCGGGCGGCTGTTATAATTTTGCCACCATCACTAATCGGGTCTATTACACAATGAATAAAACAAAAAATACTTTATCGTTCAAAAACAGAATGACAGCAAAGTATTGAGTAACAAAAAAACTTTTCCCATCACTTCATCATTGTTAATTCGTTTAAAATCGTATAATTTCTTCTGACGTTCGCCCATTCTTTGGAAGTCCATTAAAAATTATAATAATCTCTTTTTCCTCAAGTTTTTGATAGGCACTCGATTTTGTTCGTAAAACGCTGTTTATGGGGAAAATTAATATCCATGTCACAGCTAGCTAGCTTAATCAGCCCTTTAATTAAAAGCCTAACCATTTCATTGAACTGCGCCGTTTCATCAGCGACATAAGCGAAAGTCAAAGAACAAAAGATGTGTTCAATGAAAAGGCTAGGCTTTTTATGAAACGGCTGATTAAGCTAGTTGGCTGCGACATATATATGGTAGAATGCTACTTGCTACAACCGTTACATATTCCTTTTGCTCCTTTACGTAACTATTATTACAGAGGTAGGTACAATTATTTGTTTGATGGAAACTTAATACTGCACATTTACTGAAATGACACAGTTCCATAGGCCAGTAAGTAAAGCTGCAGGAAAAGCTAGTTTCATTGAAAAGGACGATCAAGACTTTTTAACCTTCTCGATAATGACATTTTTGATCCCTTCGATCCCATGTCAAATCTTCACCTCTATCAAAATTGACATCCCCTTTAAACACCCTATTAGAGAGTGTAAGAAACCATCGAATTTCTGAGTGCCTAGTACTTATTGCAGAAATAATTTTGATAACCAAGAGTTTTACTACCAAAATGACGATATCTTTTCTCATTGCTGCCAGGAAAATTCAAAATTAAACATGAGTTTTAAACACCCTGTTAGAGAGTGTAAGAAACGATCGGAATTCTGAGTGCCTGGTACTTATTCTAGAAATAATTTTGATAACCAAAAGTTTTACTACCAAAATGACGATAGCTTTTCTCATGGCTGCCAGGGAAATTCAAAATTAAACATGAGTTTTAAAATGAGAACCACTTCTAGTAATTTCGAAAGAAAAATCTGTCAAACAAGCCTCAATTTCTATACATTTTTGGCGACTGACATGCCAATACGAACGGTGCTTATAATTAGTTGAATTGGCACTGATTTTATAGACGGTCGTTATGCAAAACAGTAATCTAAGTAACAAATTGCTTTATACAAAGTAGTAAGTATGATAGACTTTCGTGAAGTGGGTACTAAGGGTGCTTTGATCTTAAAGAAAACTACTCGAGAGTTATCAGTTATTTGAATCAAAACAGATTTTTCAAGACTTGTACGTAGGTCTGAATATCATTGGCTCACTATTATTAAGTTCATACTTAAGAACGCTAATAGTTGACTTAAAACATATAGAACAATGTAGCGTTTAAGTACTAAAATTATAATTATCCTTGTGAAACAAATTTCCTCAGTCTCCACTCCGCTCAACTAATCTCCTTAACAACGGAAAAAGTCCGCGTCGAAAACGTTAATATCAAAAACAAGCTATTACTGTGAATTTGAGAGAGATTTTGAGTCAAAGCCTACGGTCTTTCTATCCCAAGTATCAAGAGACCAGACAGGATTGTGGAATTGTTCAAAAGAGATACCGCAGTTCCGGAACGCAAAGGGCATTTGTACACGAGTGGGTTTTAGTCAGTAAGAGTCTGTTCCTCCTGCTCCGCCCAGAGCGGAAAAAATCATTCGATGATTTCCCATCACACATAGCTTGGCAAATATTTACAAAAAATTATAATCCTCCATCTCTGCTCACCCCACAAAGTATAACGAACCACTCCAACTTAAGGTTTTCGCATTAAAAGTTACCTTGTTTGTTCCTAATTGAATATTTTCTGTTTGCTTAGGCCCTAAGCCGAGGATGGAGTTTGTTAACATTTTTAATTTTGTTCCCCTCGCCGGGGTTGTCAAGAAATAGTTGTCAAAGAATGGTAATGAGATGCCTTGGTACAAAATTACTTTTACTTAGTTCTTGTCGTTGGCATATTTTCCATACTTATTAGGAGTGTGACACACTTTGCAAGGTAAGATGCGTTGCAGCTTGGGATGATTTGCTATTTATAAGGGTTCCGTCGCCGTCGGCATGAAAACGGGACCCTTACTGGATCACTCGTCTGTCCGTCTGTCTGTCATAGTCAATTTGCTTCGAATCTACAAGAGCAATTTTGTTGAAACTACTACTACATACACTGATGCGTAATGAAAAATTAATAAAAATTGGAATTTTAGAGGAATATTTGAAAAAAAATCAAACAGTACCTACCGAGCGATACTCACATCAAAATAGAAGACTAATTTATTGGGGCCTATATTATATTATTTAAACATATTAATTTGAAAATGGACACAAAGTTATTCCAGAAAATGTATGAAAACTGTCCATCCCTCTTATCTACGAAGCTACTAAGTTCGGAACCCACGCGCGCGAGTCGGACTCGGCCTTGGCCGGTTTTTTCTTAATTATTCTCTATTGTACACCAAACATTACATAGTACACAGTTATTAAATAATTCAGATAAACCGAAAGTTGAGTTTTCCTCAGAACCTTTGAGTCATCATTATATCAGCCAATTGCCGTCCACTGCAGCTGAACGTAAGCCTCCCACCAAAGAGCACCAACCATCCCAGTCTTGAGCAGTCAGCATCCATCCGCTGCCAGCCACCTTCTTCAAATCATCGATCCATCGTGCCGCAGGGCGTCCCACACCACGCTTGCTCATACGCAATCTCCACTCTAACACATGTCTGCTCCATCGACTGTCTGTCTGTCTACAAACATGTACCTTTGAGTGGTAGACAGAGATCACATTTTCTGTTCTATTTCTACGTCTTGAGTAGGATTTCTTGGATTGCCCTTAATAAAATTACACTCAAGTAACAAAATGTTCTTATCTGGCCGCTGTATAGCTCCTTATTCCCTAGTCACCTCTTACGAAACTCCTGTTAAGATATGACCTTAATTTCCTGGACATTATTTTATTTAAATGTTCATAAAATAAGTTGACATGAACGAATACTTATTAAAATAATTTTACTACAATAGTACAAGTTGTGCAAAGAGACGCTACACGCTTCTGAAATTTACTTTCTAAGTATCCTTTTTAACCAACTTCAAAAAAAGGAGGAGGTTCTCAATTCCATTGCATTTTTTTGTGTTTGTTACCTCATATCTCCGTCATATAAGAACCGATTTGAAAAATTCTTATTTTATGGGAAAGGATATACTTCTCGATTGGTTCCATTGAAATTTTATTAAAATCGGTTCAGTAGTTTGGTTTTTAAATCTAAATAAATAACTGGAAAAAATATATGGAAAAATCATCCATGTATACGAAATTGCGTATTTTTGCTTTTACTGTGACTTTCCAGTGGTACCGCTAAAAAGTGAAAAATAAAAACTTTTTTCACAATAAAAAACTGACTTGGAAAGTTAGTTTTTTACGCAAAAAGACTTTTACAATGAATGACACAGATTGACTCTGGCATGACTTGCGAATGACGTCAGATGCGATTAGTGCTGTCTCTCTTTATTGATAACATTAATTAAATAACGCATACATTAATTACGCTTACAACTTCATAATTTCTTGAGATTTTTTTTTGGGGAATAATGTCCTTTTTTAAGTTTATAAAAATCTAGTAAAAATCGAGTCTAATACTCATGCTTACCTAATCTATGATAACCCGAAATAACGTCAACCCACAAGATTTTCTCATAAAATTTATCCAAGCAAAAATAAACCAATTACAAAAGATCTAAAACTTAAAAGGAGCAGACTATCCAATGGAGTCTTCGCAAAAAATACTGAAACCAATCTATTTTCTTTCTGTCGTAGTAAATTTGTATTAGCTAAATTCCTCCAGATGGTTGCTAATGAAGATTTCTGTTTCAATTCAGTCTGTACCATTGACAATAATAAATCGCACCTGGGCTTATTAAGTGGGACTGTGACGGAATGCGACTTTTTTCTTTTTTATTACTTTCACCATCTTATTTGGGAGGTTTATTGCCAGTTACTGTTCTGGTGAAATGAAAATGGACTGGGATCCATTGAAATGGCGTGCGTGCCGAGTTTTTTGATTTAGTAATTGCTCATTATTGAAGATAGCTTATTTCACCATACTTTTGATTCAGTTAAATTATCGGGCAGATCAATCAATTTGCTTACCTTTACCTATGATGGGGTCACCTTCCGGTCTAACTGGATGCAGCCAGTTGTACACGCTCCATGTTAAATACTGGTATTTAACATGGAGCATAGGGCTATTTGCTTTGCTGTATATTACCCAGTTAATCCTACTAATTTTATAAATGTGAATGTTTGTATGTTTGTATGTTTGTGTTTCAATCAGGCAAAAACGGCTGAAGGGATATGGATGAAATTTGGCACACATGTAGTTCATATCCTGGAATGAGACATATGCTACTTTTTATCCCGATTAGTGGCATGGATCAATGAAGACTGAGGAGGAAGTGGAAATTCAGAGCCGCTGCTGCCTTAGTACTACAGATTTACAAGTACCAGGAGACCAAAAACATCAAGTACCAGGAAACCAGAAACATGTCATAGTATTTTTTGGGCTGGTTAGGATAGGTGTAGGGTAGGTGTAGGGTAGGTGTAGGGTAGGTGTAGGGTAGGTGTAGGGTAGGTGTAGGGTAGGTGTAGAGTAGGTGTAGGTAAGTGTATGTAGGTGTAGAGTAGGTGTATATAGTTACAATACAAATCAAGAAAGCTCCCTATTTCCGATTTTCATGCGGGCGAAGCCGCTGGTAGAAGCTAGTGGGTAATATATATAGATATCCCTCGGCAAGACTGATAGACTTCTGACGACCCGTAACTCGACTGTCAGAGATCTACAAAAACAGTCGAGACCAACAACTTAACGTGCTTTCCGAAGCATGAAGAAATCCCTTCATGAATTAAAATAGACAACATCAATGACGGCTCGTTTCTCGCTTGAACCGTAATTAACTAATCAGTCCCATGAAATATACCAGGCTAACATAAAAACAAAGGAGTCTACTCAAAACCGTCGTAAAACAAAACTGCCTCGAAGACAAATAAATACCATAACAGTATTACCGAACACGACCACGAGAATCGATTGGAAGCTATTTGATAACATCGGTACCTGTTTTACGATGCTCTTTATAGGCGTTTCGCATCGGTTCTGGTTTCCTGGTATCGAATATGGCGTATAATTCGATACTAGGCTCTAATAGGGGTATCGCGTGTCGAATGACATGCGAATTACGGCTGAATGTTGACATAGTGTAAGGGATACAGTAGAGCTATGCTTTGTTGTCGGACTGAGAGTTTAAACTGTGATTATGGAAATTTATTGGGCTTTCAAAGGGGTTGATTTATAACGGCTGTATAGTTCGTGAAGTATAAAAACGACAGTAGGTACCTATGTTTAATCAATTTATGAGCTTCGTTTCAATGACAATGAAATTGTTCTACATTCCTGTAAGTACGTAAGTACGTACTGTGAAAAGATAATAAATTGGAAATATTATATCTGTTTCTATGGAAAAATTAAAAGCTGTCGAATTTAGCTGTACGACTATTTTTCGAAAGTTGCTGTGATAACTTTTTAGACCTATGTCTCCTGCTTATGCGTAGAAAATTTCACTAAAATCAGTTCATCCATTTCGAAAAATGAGGACTTGAAAGTTTGTATGAAATGCCGTACGTCGTAAACGCACCCGAGGCACGGGGTGGTTTCGCACTCTACACAGATGGTCAGGGCATCCACGAACTGACCTTAATAAGAACCGTGTCGCTGTTAGCTATTACTATTATTGAGGTATGCGGAACAGGGTATAAAGTCCCGCGAGTCTCCATTGAAAAGTGAGAATCCTCCGACCCGATTTGTGGGCAACCGCCCGATGATTGTTGTCGGGCGGTCGTATAGGTCCAATATCGCGCGGAGAACTTTGATATCGCGATGTAGGATTTGTAGTTCATAGGTGGTAGTATAGATGTCGCTACAGTATTTAGCTACGAGCTTATTAACCTATACTTATAATCTTTTGTTTCAGAGGGTGCTAGAGCCAGCGTCGTTCTCCGTGTCGGCCGACCGCCGGTTTCTGTTACTCGCTCAGAACGTGCGCAAGATTCACACGCACTCGTACCTCGCGCGGTACACCGTCTACGATATATTGACCACGTGAGTATAGTACTTTGTTACATAATTTATTTTATACTATAGTTGTCAAAAAATAAAAAGCCCGTTTTGATAGCAGGATACAACAAAGAGATTTATTTAGCTTCTCGAAAATTATTCCAAGGGAACTGGACACACAAGTTGTATGTCCTTATTCCAGGACATGATCTGCCACAAATCCATTCAGCCGTTAGAGGTAATAAACAGGAAACACTCGACATTGTTTTAACCGACTTCAAAAAAAAGGAGCAGGTTCTCAAGTTGGGTTGTGCATGATATTTCTTAAATATCTCGTCTAGTTTCTTTTATAAATTAAAACGTTGCCCCGCAATAGGTATTTCTCCTGTATCGTGGGTGCGTTCATAAACATATAAACTCACATACACAAGCAGCCAGACCCGGAACAACTATCTGTAGGCCATACAAATATTTGTTCCGTGCGGGAATCGAACCCGAGACACGCAGCACAGCAGTCAATAGCTCAACTACTGCGGCAACCGTGCTGCATAATAATATGTCGCTTGATAGGTACCTACATACCGTAATAAACAGGTTTTCAAAGAAAGCTCTTAAACAATACCCGGCTTTCTTGAACAACTCGATCTCTACTAGGACAGTAGAGATAACAGTAATTCAAATTAGATTAAAATACGGATGTTTCCTGAAAAAATCTGATTGGTCCGTCAGATAGATGTACAAAAAAAATTGGACAAGTATTTTTTATTTTTTCACGTTAACAAAAAATTAAGTGTGTTTAAAACTCGAGATCGTGTGACGTCAAAGACCAATAGGTACACTTTTTACCGGAAAGTGACGTCACGAGCCCCCTACTCCTGATCTTTGATACGTTTTATCTTCGTCAATTTTTATTGATTTCATAAAACAAAAAATACGTATCCAATATTTTTTGATAGTCTAATTGACGGACTAAATATGATCCTATTTTTTTAACACAGGAAACATCCCAACTCGTTGTAATGGCTTTATTCTTTATCTAATTGGGCTCTTTGGATACAATTTTGATTTTGATTCGGCTCGAAAAGTACCCATCTGAGTAATGAAATAAACAAACATAATATCAAATTACTATACTTCTGGTACTGCAATCAGATGCGCCTGCGTGATATAGTTTGACCAATACCGCTGTACCGCGCCTTAGGTATGCGCGTGGTGAGACGGGGGGAAGCATCGGCTGTTGCGCTCTGTCAGAAATTTTCCCAAGGGTACTTAATTCTGGGAAAAAGATTTTTGTTTAAAACAGTATCAAACATCAATCGATACTCATAAACTTTCACTTTCTTTATTTATTAGCGGTCGCCCGTGGCTCCGCCCGTGCGAATGTCGAATATTATCCCAAGGGAACATACCCGCGGAATAAAAAGTATCCTATGTTTTATTTCAGACTATAATCTACCTCTGTGCCAAATTTCATCAAGATCCCTTCAGCCGTTCTGACGTGATTGAGTAACAAGCGTCCATTCACCCAAACTTTTGCATTTATAATATTAGAATAGATAGGATAGGATTTCTTCCTTCACACGAGTCAAAAAAACTTTTTCACAAAAAAAAGATACCAACTTCCAAAATACACTACAAAGTTCAAAATAACTTTAATTTCGGAAGTCGGTGTTTTTGGTTGCTTCTTCGTTATTTGACCCTTTCCATCAAAAAAATATTTTTTCAAATCGGTTGGCAAGCGACGGAGTCAAGCGTGAACAAACATAAAAAAAAAATACAAACATCCGAATTGAGAACCTCCTCCTTTTTTAGAAGTCGGTTAAAAAGAGTAATTACGTAATAAATATGAACAAACTAAAATATAACGTATCGTGCCCACAGCTGGGTAATAAAGTTATTTTTCTAGCCAAACTATTACTTATGCATGAGTGGTCCTCGTTGAATCGTACAAAGTTAAATTATTTTGGGTACCGCAACTAAAGACTGGGGCACACTATTGTGAGAAAAAAAACGTCGTAAACGATTTTGTGACAGAAATTAAATTAACTGAAGAATGGCTTCGTAAGTTCGTAGGTATCTAAATAATCGTCAACGTTGATCATTATAACAACTACCTCGAAAATCCGGAAAAACGTGTTACCTAGAAATTATGTTGTGTAGGGCAGATAGGCAAACGTTCCTTGTAGGTAAACTATTGTGGTATTCAGTTGTACCAGGGGGTCTACTCTCTAAGCCCGAAGTTCGTAGTTTCGGCCTTAGTGTCGGGCGTTTTCTACTCCGTATCACCTACGGACTTACAATTAGTCCCGAACCCGAACTAAGAACAACTGATAAATGTATTGTCATTCATTCTTAGTTCGGGTTCGGGACTAATCGTAAGTCCGTAGGTGATACGGAGTAGAAAACGCCCGACACTAAGGCCGAAACTACGGACTATGGGATCAGAGAGTAGACCCCCAGGTTAGACACGAAGCCAACCGCAACATATTATGTAGTTGGAAAATGCTAAGCAGATGATGGTAAACTACCTTGAATTAGTCCAGAACTGAACAAAGCCTTCCTTAGTAGATCTATACAGCCCCATGCTCAAAGCCCTTCAGCACCCAAAGTTCAATCACGATCATTACCATACGATGAGTATTATTGTCGATATCAAGGCAAAATTAGGAATATCTTAGTGGCAGCCTGCGCTCTGGAAAGGTTCTGCGCTCGATCACTCTCGTGTCAAATTAATTACTATGAGAGAGAGGGAAGAAACAGTGCAACTATGTTTACGTTGTGCCTCACTCGTGCTCTGTTATGTCTGGGGATACTACGGGAGATATTCACATCACACTGACATGACACTTTTACAACACATTGACAACTCAGCGTAGGTAGAGTTGGACCGTCATTAGGTCTAGCAACAGTTCAATAGTGTGCCTCATTCCTTACCAAAACAGTATTCAGTATACACTACGTCTCAGTATTGTGGCATAATTAATTATTAAACAAAATTAACAAAGAGCTAACGAGCTCACAAAAGTTGAAGGTCGCGCTAAAACTCTCGTTAATTTGTTAGGCTAAGGGTGAGCTCACACTGCTCGCACACACTAGTAGCTTCTATCGCTCGCGAAACAGAAATCGCCCAAAAGAAACGTACTCCCGAGACAAAAAGTATCCTATTTGAAGGCACCAAGATTCAATCTATCTTTTTACTAAAAAACACAACAAAGTTAAACTTTAATTTCGGAAGTCGGTGTTTTTGGTTGCTTTTTCGTTATTTGACACCGACTTCCGAAATTAAAGTTATTTTGAATTTTGTTGTGTTTTTTGGAAGTCGGTTTATTTTTTTTGTGAAAAAGTTTTTTATTTTTCACTTTTTAGTGGTACCCCCCACACCTAACAACACCACTGGAAAGTCACAGGAAAGCAAAAATACGCAATTTCGTTTACATGGATGATTTTTCCACATAATTTTTCCAGCTATTTGGATTTAATAACCGAACTACTGAACCGATTTTGATGAAATTTCAGATAAGAATTTTTCAAATCGGTTGGCTAGCGACGAGTTATGCCCGAACAAACATAAAAAAAAATACAAATATCCCAATTGAGAACCTCCTCCTTTTTTAGAAGTCGGTTAATAATAAAAAATTGGTTCACTAATTTAGACGTGGTAAATTTACAAACAGAAGAGACAAACCATGCGAAATATGAAATGTTTACCATAAAGTACTAGCTGACCCGCGCAACTTCGTCTGCATCACATGAGAGAAAATTTCCCCGTTTTTGTAACATTTTTCATTTATGCTCCGCTCCTATTGGTCGTAGCGTGATTTTATATTGTCTATAGCCTCCCTCGATAAATGGGCTATCCAACACTAACAGATTTTTTCAATTCGAACTAGTAGTTCCTGAGATTAGCGCGTTCATCCAAACAAACTCCCTATCTCCAGCAGTGGACGTCTTTCGGCTGATATGATGATAATGATGATAGATAGATATATTTATATTATGTAAGTAGGTATAGATGTATAATTATATATTGTATTACTATTTCAATGACATGAAAATAGTGAAACCAGAAAATCTGCCACCAGTCTTGCCAAGAGGTACCGTGTTTCGCGCGACTGTCTATCTGGCCTTTTAAACTCAGTAGGTAACTACCTACTGAGTTTAAAAGACAAGATAGACAGTCGCATTTAAAATACTGGTAGTTAGCTGTATCTAGTTAGACTGGATGCCGACCACACTATACATAGTTGGTGAAAAGCTAGACAGATTTATCGTATTTTATTTTATTGGAATGTGTCCGCAGCATCGCGTCTCGGTGTATACTTACCCTTATAGTCTTTTTGGACGACTCAGTTTTTGTTCTGAGGGTAGTTATTAATTAGAGGAACACGTTATCGAAGTTGTTTGTAGAAGTACTACGTTTTGTCTTACAGGATCGATTATTTTTTTTTAAAGTAATCAGTACATTTAATTTTGGTCAATACAAACTAGGAATGTTTGTTGAAAATGCCTTATGTATGTTCAGGTTCTTTAAGTTTTGAAGGTTTTATACTAAAAATATTAAGATAGTGTATTTTGTATTTACCACAATCACCAACTTTGATGAAGTGCCTTAGTTAACAGATTTATTTTCGTAACTCAAAATGTTCGCAAAAATATGAAGTATCTAGCTCTCATGAACGTCTACTGAAATTGTTTTTCATTTCTGCAACGTGCTCCGATTAATTCTCTATTTGAAGTTGAGTATTAGTCAAACTACTTCAGCCTGAAAACCTGAAAACGAGACTAAAAAACCGGCCAAGTGCGAGTCGGACTCGCGCACGAAGGGTTCCGTACCATTATCTATAAAATAAAAATGACGTTTGTTGTATGGGAGCCCCACTTAAATATTTATTTTATTCAGTGTTTCGTATTTAATTTTGTTATTAGAGCGGCAACAGAAATACATCATCTGTGAAAACAACTGTCTAGCTATCACGGTTCATGAGATAAAGCCTGGTGACAGACAGACAGACGGACAGCGGAGTCTTAGTAATAGGGTCCTGTTTTTACCCTTTGGGTACGATACCCAAAAAAATATGGTTTTGGAAAAGGTAACCTTGCTTTTAAATATTTTTTCGCTTATTCACAGATTGTAGACAGATCTTATTACCGCATTTTTATGGGAATTTCATTTTGGTCATAAAGGGGTGGAAATCAGTGTATTTCCGCCCTTAGAGTAGGTACTTTAATGCCTATTTCCAACTGGAATTGAAATGTTTTGAAAATATTTTGTGTCAAGGGCAGGAGATTATAAAGGAAATATATAATAATTATGCGATCTTATAGCTCTATAACTACAGTTGTATTTCAGTTTTAGTTTTATTTTACATTTCACAGTAAATTTTGTATTGTAAGTATGTTTTATTAGCTCCGTTGAGATAATAGTTATTTATGATATTAGTGCGGTAAGTTGGTTCTTACAAACGAGTAGACGAATGTAAGCACGAGACGAAGTCGAGGGCTTACCATAGTCACGAGTTTGTAAAAACCAAATCCGCACGTGTGTCATACAACGTTTTTCGACACATTTGCGAGAAAACATTACAATAAGTAATGAAACAAACTTTTTGTCTCTAGAAATCAGTCGGAAAGTCGCAACAATCTTTGACGTTTCTAATACGAAAATGGCGCGAATTTGCAAAGGGCGCCACATGCGCGTGGTGAAAATTAGAACCACATACTTAATTTTTTTTATTTATCTTCTCTCATTTTCTCTATAATATTAAAATGAGACAAACGTATACAGCAAAAGCGCTTCCAAGGAGGTTCGATCATTCAGCTTATTTATTCTCGTGATGTGAAACTCCTTGGTGGAATTCTTATTAATTTTTAAGGAAATTAAAAAAAAACCGTAAAGAATACGCACGGCGCTATACAACGGAGTTTGCGGTAAAATATGTACTTAGGTGAGAGTACCTACTTTGCCGCACGCTCCATTGTGTGGTGCATAATTTTTAACTTTCGAACAATGCATACAGGCTTCGTAAATGCATTTTTTGAGCAAATGTGTTGAAAATGTATTTTTCATATTACCATTATGCTAAGCGATATAAAGACGCATCGCAAATGCAATACAAAGAGAAGCATACAGTTTTCTCACATGCTTCGAATAGTTCACGCATTCAACAACTGGAGAGTTCACTTCGCTCCCTCATTGTATCTAAGAGAACTTCTCACGCTGCCTACCGCTATAAAAACTCAAATATTTCAAAATTCATTATCAATTCAAGAGTTCGCGAGCTTCTCCTTTGAATTTTGTTTCGTACAAAGCCTTGAATTATGTAATGGAACATCTGTTCTAGAGTTCTGAAGAAAGGATGTGTAATGGGAATGTATTTATTTATTTATTTAACACTACGCACACAAACGTACAGAGGTGGACTATAGGAGATCGAGCTGGTTATTTAAAGGTATAACAGGGAAGAACATAGACTATCTTTGGTTGTACCTCCTGTGGCTGACTGTGGCTCTGGTAGACTTATGAACCAGCAGTCATGGTTTAAAACCAGCCTTATCGATATTTTTACCAAAATAGATTGAGGTGTTGTGTGAAAGTGTTTAAATTAACTACTTAAAAAATAAATATCATTAGAATCCTGATTAGTATTTTTTTTTCTATCATGTAATCGAGAGCGATGCTTGAGGTCCACAAAAGATCAAGCGTTCCTTTTTTTTTTTATTTCCGCTCTGGTTGGAGCGGAAGGGAGTGTCAGAGTCTCACTGACTAAAACCCATCCGTGCTCCTCCTAGTGCCCTTTGCGTTCCAGGGCCGCGGTGACGCTTTCGAATAAAATCTGCAACAAAACAAGCGTTCCTACGGGTCTATTCTGTCAACAGCTCACCGTGTAAACTAAGGAGGACTGAGCATGAAGTGAACTATTATTCCATCTCGTTTGTATGGGTTGACAGCTCATTTCATGTTCACTTCATCTAAGTTTAAACGGTGACATGTTTACAGCAGTGCGTTTCTGTAAACATGTCGAAGTGATCACTTGGGCGGGGTGCACGACGGGTGAGTTGTCAAACCATACAAATAAGATGGAATGATAGCTCACTTGTCGTTCACTCCACATAAGTATACACCGTGAGATGTCGACAGAATCGCACTGCTGTTCACTATTTGTGTGAGAATATTTTTTTTTTTTAGGATTTAAAAATATACATACGTAGGTGTCTGTGGAGAATTTAATTTAACACATAACCGGGATATCGAACAGTTTTCGGAAAATACATCAACAGTTTTAATCAACCATGTTAAAATAAATTCAATCAAATATTTCACAATTTCCATTGACGATTCGTAGAATTCTGGCAGCCTTTGCAGCAATATTAAAAAACGATTAATAAATCAAAAATATTGAAGCGGCCTACATACCAATAAATCTCTCCGCATTTTATGAAACCCTGGTACCTGGTTACAAATAGCCACCATTATGCACGGAGTAACAATTGAAAAACGTGAAAAATTGACTCACTGTTCGAGGAAAAGAGCTTTTTGGAAACTGAGTAACAAATTGGTTTAAAAATGCTAGGTTGGGTGGGAGATTTATTTTTAAAAGAAAATTCTGAAGAATGTTACTGCGAACTTGCTAAACGATGACATTATTTCCGTGTTATCTGGTTCTGGCAGGTGTAGTGAACGTTTACCGTGAGTTTCGTGCATTCTGCGTGATTGAGTCCCCGCGATTCGGTTCGCGAGTTCCAGGTTTCCGGTTGTAGTTCATGTTCAAATTATGCGAAAGTTATGCAGGGCACATCACCTTTCCCAAATGAAGATTTTTTACACAATAACTTGCTCTATTCTATACCTACTTAATTTGCTTCGTTTACCAACTTTCATACATCTGGTAATACACGCACGCCTATTACAACTACTACGGCACCTGACCTTTCTAAAGACCATCACTAAAGGACAAACTACGCAAACATCACAGCTAATTCATAGACAATAGCCACAAGTCACATCACAAACCGCAAACGGACTAGTCGATTCTAAATCGATCCCTACAAATCAGAACTGTAATATTAATCCCTCAACTACTAAAGTCGTTGATAGTTAGTTTGACGCTACAACTTGATGGCTACAAAGACTTTTGTTTGCCGAATCGATTGCTCGAATTTGATTTAAACTTTGTATAGATTATCAAAGTTAACCGTCGTTGTTTGGAACACAAATAATGTCCAGAAGGTCGATTCCTTATTGCAAGTGAAACTAGAGCATTTTTGTCACGTAGCATTCTTTTTAGATCTCAATACGAACGCGTCTTTTTTCTTTTAATATTCAACAAACTATTAAATTAGCTACCTTATGTTGCTGAAGCCACATGTTTGCGTTTCAATAACTTACCTCCAAGGGTAGATAGGAATTTCAATCTTTAATTTTGATACATCTGCGCCTATGACACGCTACACACTGAGACCGCTCCAAAAACATGTTCAGCTTTTGGTCCTGGCTGTAATTTTTAGATCTTCGACAGTCGTAGTCGGTACTGGTAGTCAAAAGCCCGTAAGTCTGATAACTAGCCTTACCAAAGGGGGGGTATTACCCGATAACTGAACTGTAAAGACAAGTAGTAGCTCCAGAGTAAAAAGTCAAAGTATTTATTAGTATGATTTTGGTGATACAGTAGATCTTATAGATAGGTAAAATTCTTGTATTCAGCTACATCCGTTTAGTCTGGAACTGTCTGAATTGAAGCAACGTAGTTGATAGATTAATTAATTTTTATCGAGCCTTCTGCACGTATCTTTTCTGTGTACCTGTATTTGGTTATTTCCCTTCGCCATTGTGTTCAGCAAAATAAACTTTTTCATGCTTTAAAAGTATTCAAAGCCCGCGGTTTCGTGTTTTGTGAATTGCCTTTTTGTATCCGATTTTAACCGATTGGTAAAAGGATGTTCTTTATCAATTTGAATTCTGTTGTGAAATGTTAATAGTAAAGTTTTGTTGAATAAAGGTTTGTGCTGTAAACGTTTATGTCTGGTAATGTTGTTTTTGTAAAGGAATTTACATTGTGAAATATAATAAGAAAAAAGGCTGGAACATTCTGGTCGACTATTAACTAGAATCTCTTATTTTTTCCTAATAAGACTGGACCGTTAATACAGTTTCTAGCAGTTCAGCTGAAAACGACTTTGCTTTTATAGAAAATCTAGCCATCATCTTACAAATAGCAAATCCAAAATGTTATGTAAATTCCGGTACATAATAGATAGAGAGTACAAGTACACCCACCCATACAAACATAACAGTACAACGCCCGTAATCGCAGGTACCAGGCAAGCATAAAACCTAATATGTTCATAAATCGGGCCTTTAACACTACGTTCGGCGTACTAAGGTATTTCGCTTGAATGTACTAGACACGTAAAGGATTCTCTACTCTATGTCAGAGAGATAAGGTTTGCAATAAATTGCGATTATTTACTTACTGGGATGTCTGGATACATACAAATCTTGTAGTTTGCAGGAAGGTGTATCGTAAGAGATTTTGTATGCTAACACACACTTCATATTTTAAAGTGTGGTTTCATGTTTTCGCATTTTTCAGGTTCATTTCTCAGTTTTGTAGAGAGTAGCGCATTTCGAGCCGATTTTCGAAATTATTGCCTGCACGTGACACACATCTTGGTCATGAAAGTCAGTAAAGCCTTTTTAGTCAAGATAATCATGATTACGGAAGGCCCTTTTAAAAGCCTTCTTTGCTAACATAAGTAGGTACAGCTAATTCAGAAAATCTAACCAAAATAAGTAATGGATAGGACTATTAACTTAAAAGGCAACGAAAAAGATCTCAATTCATCCATTTTAATTCACAAAGATAACCTAACTTTTCTTTAACATTTTCGTGAAATCAATGCCGTGTAAAACATGGCCGAGTAATGTATATTTAAAAAGTGAAAGAGACGCAAAGGCGACGGAACAAAGCTTTTGTTCGGCTTCAGGCACTTCCCTTGGGCCCATTGTTGAAAAAATAAAAAAAATATTCGACCATTGCGCGGGAAAACACGGCTTTGTGACTAATGTCTTGGATGCTAGGGACACAAGCTTGTTTATTGAAGCTCTTCGCGAACTTGTGAGCCTGGTACTTTTCATGACTTAGTTATTAAGGAGTATGCTTACGCGGTGCGGTACCTACCTAAAGTACCAGTTATTTAAAATTCATGTAAAACTGGGTAAATTTTGAGGATCGTTGCTAAAACAACAACAGACAAACGAGTCGATTCAAGGTTAAGCAACGCTTGCCGAGGTCGGTGTGTGAATGGGTGACCATCTTGACACACTGAGATTCCTCCGTGCATCGGAAAGCATGTTAAGCCGTTGGTCCCGGCTGTCATTTGTAGATCTTTGCTAGTCGTTACGGCTTGCCAGAAGCCGTGTTACCCAGTTTCTGGATTGTGGACATCAGCAGTCGCTCCACGTAAAATACTAGTATTCAGCTAAATCCGGTAGGACTGGCAACCCAATATAGTTCGGTAAAGGCTAGGCAACAAAAAAAATAGAAAGCTACATTTGTGATGTAGGTATGTATTTATTTAGATTCAAATCAAACTAACTCACAATATACCTATGATGATATGAGAAAATGTCACTATAAAATAACTTGGTTATGTCAGTAAACGGATCTTATGAATTTCACTGTAAATAGCTGCAAAAGATCTTGCTTAAAGCCGAGAGCAAGTCAAACAAAATTCAGCAACAATGCTCAGGTTTCCAATTGCATTCATGAACTGACGCAAATATTTTTACATCATTCAAATTCATATATTCCGATGGAAGTTCGCCACCCAGGCAGCTCAAGGAGTAATGGAGCGGGCGAGGTTTTCTATCAAGTTTGACTTGGCTGCTCTGACGTCATAGAAAGTCTTTTCAAACATGGGAGCCTGGTACTTTTGAGGCGTTTTTGGTACTTTTTCCCGATTCGTCAAAATTTTAAAACAAAAGAATATAAATATTATGTAGCTAGCTAACCTGATAATTATATCCTAACTGAATTCAAAAATCCCACAAAAAACAATACTTTACCACATTCAGTATTTCTCGAATTTTCTTTGCCTAAAAACCTAATTCGGACCATAATTGCCGTTCTCAAGTGATGCTCTATCCATCAATGATTATTAGGTGATTAATTTAATTTTTTTATGACTGGCTTGGTGCTCATGTGAAAGAATTTACAAATTGTATATCTTTGCAGGCGCAAAAGAACTTGTCAGTTTCTTTGCAATCGTATAAATAATACGGAAACGCATAAGACACAGACAAAGAACTTAATTAACCATCCATTTCTTATTTCTTAGATACATTCAGCAACAATGCTCAAAACGAAAGTCAGAAACGTTTTTCCACCATTCATATTCATTTTATATTCTCGTCAGACGGAATTCCGGGTTGAGCCCAAGGAATAATGAAGCGGGTTAGGGTTTCCATCAAACTTGTCTTGGGCTTTGTAGAATCTCTTTTTATACTTGCCAGCCTAGTACTTTTGATCCCAATTTACCAACATTTTACTCCTTACGTCACCATTTGAAAACAAATTATTAATCTTGAGTAACTATAACCAACAGGAACAGGAACAGATTTCAGTAACAAAATCAAGTGTAAAGTCTTTAACACCTGTATCCTCCCTTGCCTTACTTATAGATGTGAAACATGGGCACTTTCCAAACAACACAGGGACATGTTAGAATACTGCCAAAGAGCCATGGAAAGGAGCATGCTGGGAATCAGGAAAAAAGATAAGAAAAGAAACACATACATAAGAGCTAGAACAGGGGTGACCGATGTTCTCACTAAGATAGACCAATTGAAGTGGAGATGGACAGGCCATATGTTACGGAGCCCTCACGAAAAATGGAGCAAAATTGTAACGGAATGGTACCCTAGAAACGGGAAACGAAATAGAGGTCGGCAACGCAAAAGATGGGAGGACGAACTCAAGTTAACAGTAGGTTGCAACTGGAGAAGAGTTGCAAAAGATAGAAAACAGTGGAAATCGTTAGAGAAGGCCTTTGCCAAGAGGCACACCGAACTCCGAGACATATTATAATAACCTTAAAAGAACATACACAATGAATAAGGACTAGTAATAGTGAAAAACAATGGAGTTTCGGGATAAGAAGGCTATTTTATTATTATTATTATATAACTATAACCAAATGATATCAGCTCATTTCCACGGCTGCAGATCGCGTAGATGATAATTTTACGAAATCAGAGACCTTTACAGAACTTATCATAGTTTCATCACAATTCGAGCACTGGAACGTATCAGATATGACAAAGGAACTTCTAGAACCTATCACTAAACATGGCTTTATGTAGTCAAAATTCAGCAGCAATGCTCAATATAAAAATCAGAAACGTTTTCCCATCATTTAAATTCATAGGTATATATATTCCCGTCTGACAGATATCCGGGCTGAACTCAAGAAGCAATGAAGTGTGTGAGTTTTCCTATCAAACTTGTCTAGGGCGCTCTTACCTCATAGAATCGCTTTTTAGACTTGTGAGCATAATACTTTATTTTACAAGAAATCCCAATTCGTTACCATTTTTAGGGTTCCGTACCCAAAGGGTAAAACGGCCCTATTACTAAGACTTCGCTGTCCGTCCGTCCGTCCGTCTGTCACCAGGCTGTATCTCATGAACCGTGATAGTTAGACAGTTGAAATTTTCACAGATGATGTATTTCTGTTGCCGCTATAACAACAAATACTAAAAAACAGAATACAATAAATATTTAAGTGGGGCTCCCATACATCAAACGTGATTGTTTTGCTATTTTTATTCGCATTTAGCCGATTTTTGAACACAAATGAATGAATGAAATTAAACTGTAACTTCTACAGAATTAATGCTAGCTTTTACCCTCACCTTCGCTCAAGTGGATAATAGTTTTAATATGATTTTACAAATTAGCAAACCTTCTAGGACGTTTCATCTATACGTATATATGTCACCGGATAATTGAAAACTCCGTAAGATTATAATAAAACTTTTTAGATTTTATCATTTTCAGGACAACAAATCCCACCCAAATTCAATAGTTTCCAAAATATCCGTGCCTTTTTGAGAAAAATGAGATTACAAATTCACGCGATATTTTACTATTTTACGGCGTCTGCAATTTTTCTTAAAAATATGTTAGGATGGGGTTGATTGTTATTCAACGTTTGAACGGCTGAACGGGTCTCGATGAAATTTGGCACAGAGGTAGATTATAGTCTAGAATAACACATTGGTTACTTTTAATCTCGGGAGTATGTTCCCCTGGGACAATTTTCAACATTCACGCGGGCGGAGCCGCGGCCAGCAGCTAGTGTATTATTAGTGTTGGCACTAACGACTTGAGGTCTCAGATTTTGGGTTGAATTGAATTTCTATTTAAACCTGTATTTTGACTTAAGAGGTAGAAAAACGGTCGAATCAGATAACCAGCTTTTTATAATCTTAAAAGACAATGCTGTACACTGGCAGTCCTTTCGACGTCATACCTACAAGATTTATCTCTGTTAGCAACATCAGAAACAAGAACCAGGAACAAACAAAAGAAACAACTGAAGAAACAGGAACCTCATAGACAATTCACAGGACATCCTATTGCTTTAGTCAAAATTCAGCAGCAATGCTCAATATCCCAAAATCAGAATCGTTTTTCCATCATTTATATCCTACTAATATTATAAAGGTGAATGTTTGTATGTTTGTATGTTTGTATGTTTGTATGTTTGTATGTTTGTATGTTTGTATGTTTGTATGTTTGTATGTTTGTATGTTTGTATGTTTGTATGTTTGTATGTTTGTATGTTTGTATGTTTGTATGTTTGTGTAACAATCAGGCAAAAACGGCTGAAGGGATTTGGATGAAATTTGGCACACGTGTAGTTCATAACCTGGAATAAAAAATAGGCTACTTTTTATCCCGGTAAGTGGCATGGATTAATGAAGACTGAGGAGGAAGTGGAAACTCAGAGCCGCTGCTACCTTAGTACTTCAGATTCACAAGTACCAGGAGACCAGAAACATCAAGTACCAGGAGACCAGAAACACGGGTAGGTGTAAGGTAGGTGTAGGGTAGGTGTAAGGTAGGTTTAGGGTAGGTGTAGGGTAGGTGTAAGGTAGGTGTAGGGTAGGTGTATTGTAGGTGTTGGGTAGGTGTTGGGTAGGTGTAGGGTAAGTGTAAGGTAGGTGTTGGGTAGGTGTAGGGTGGGTGTTTCTTGAGTAAAAAATGTACAATACAAATCAGGAAACCTTGCTATTTCCTATATTAACGCGGGCGAAGCCGCAGCTGGTAGAAGCTAGTATAATAATATATTCTCGTCACTCGGAATACCGGGCTGAGCGAAATGAAGCGTATGAGGTTTTCCATTACACTCGCCTTGAGGCACAGTCCCGCTTAACGTGATAGGTAGGGGAATATTACCATTATATCCACTTTCTTTATAGTTAGGGAGGGTCACGGAAAAGTCATTATTTGGGGAAGGTCAGGGATTTTAATAAATGTTACATTAAGAAGTAAACGTGCGGTAATTTAAGGAAGGGTCGGGGTGAAGTTTGCTGTTGGGGAAATTCGAGAAATTCATGCGTTGCAACCTAAGGGCCAATTCTACCATTTTTTAAAAAACAACGTTAGCAATCGCATGTCGGTCGAAAACTGTCAAAAAAGCCTTAATTTTCATACGTTTTTGGCAGTTTTGCGATTGAGCATCTCAATGTTCATATTATATGAATGCGATCTTTGCTTGAAAATTAGTAGAATAAATTGGCACTCTGATATTATGTATTGGTGTCCTGTTAGAATACACACAAATTCGGTAAAAATGCATAAGTATTCATTGAAATCAATCCGACATTTACTAATGGTAGATTAACTATAAGAATAATGAGTCTTAACAGTATGGTAAAAAAAAAACTTTACGTAGGTACTTACTGGCAGTTTTTTTTAAAATGTAAAACTGCCTAAGAGCGCAATCTACCATATGGTATGGTATGGTATGGTACACTATGGTATTGGTAACTGTTTCAATTGTTTACGAGATAATACTGACTATATTATGACAAAAATCTTCATCAAAATATGCAAAACTTTTTTGATTTTTTTATTAGTGGTGGGGTTGATCTTGACTCTAGTCAATGTCAGAGATGACAGAGTGAAGTCTACAATGAAGCAAGCTTACCCAGAAGGAGCCTGTTCACTCTAACTTTGAAGAGATTAGGGTTGTAAGCTTTTGGAAACACAGACGCAGGCAGAGTGTTTAAAAAATGAAATGTGTGAATCAGCTTTTTAACCGCTATAAAAAGTCAGAATCTGTATCCTGATTGCTACAAACTGGGGGTTTTGGGGCTAAGAGTACATTCCTTACTTCCAGTCGAGTCCTAACAATAGCTCATCCCAAAAAAAAACAAAAGAAAATCACCACCAACATCAATAAATCTACCTTCTTTTGTCCTCAGAGAATCGTACCCTCTCACGCCACTGCCCGACGAGGTCGGCGGCGGGGTCATCACAGAAGGGCCCTCGCTCCTGCTGGCCACCTGGACGCCCAAGGGACACGGCCTGATCACCGTCAAAGACTATGACATATACTACAGGCCAGCCCCTCGGTCTTCGACGGGGTACCGGGTGACAGAGTCTGGGGTTGCTGGGACCATTCATAACGGAGTTCCTGATTGGTTGTATGAAGGTATGTTGTTTTTATTGCTAACTAGTGGGCCGGCAAGGCTTCGCCCTGATGTCTTTTTTTTTCAGAATTTTTTTTTGACATTACGCACACAACAAAAAAAATAATAGTTCAAGTCGTTCTCAAGTTATGGCGTGACCAAGGAAAACGGATTCATTTTTATACAGGCATAAAGATATTCATAATGCGGTTATGTAAGATTCTGGTGTAATTCTTCTGTAAATTGCGGTTGCCCCTATATTGTCGCAGTAATGCGGCCGTTTTAGACATAAATCACTAACGAGTTCATTAAAAACAACATTTTTAAAGCGGTTTTAACGGCTTTGCTGACGTTTATACTTAATTCACCACATAAATATGAATTCTATACTGTTTTCATAAAGAAACTAGCGTCTGCATGCGTTTTCGGCCCTATCTATATATACCTAAGTTCATCAAAACCAGCTTAAAAAGTATTACAAATAAACAAACTCACTCCCGCATTTAGATTAGTTAAGGACTGCTGAGCGTGGAGTCCTAGATTCGATTCCCAAGTCGAACAAAAAGTGCTATTGGGTTTTTCCATTAGGAATTTCTCTGTGACTTGCCCGGAGTTTGGAAGTTAGTGGTGTGACACCCCGTGCCTCGGAAAGCACGATAAGCCGTTGGTCCTGCGCCAGATCTCTCTCCGGTCGTGTGGGGTTGCCGTTCCATCGGAATATGAGAGTGATGGAAGAGGGAGTGCACCTGTGTTTGCGTACAGACATATTGCAGTGCACACTTGTGCACTGCAATATGTCTGTACTATGATTGGCTGCCAAGGCCGAAATCGGTCAGGAGAACTATATTAGTTAGGATTTATCATTCAGAAATACTGTTTGGGTCATCCTTAAGAGCCTTTACGCGGTACGGCTTTTCATACAAACTTTCAAATCCTTATTTTTCGAAATCAATGAGCCGATTTTAATAAAACTTGGTATGCGTACGCTAGATATCCATCCAAGTCTAAATAGTTATCAGAAAACATTTTTGAAAAAGATTTTAGAAGGAGAGAGAGAGCGATTTTAAGTTTTCTATAGAAAGCGAAAAATCACTATATCCTTCCCCCAGAACTCTTTTCCGAAAATTTTCTCTGATAACTATTTAGACCTAGATATCCAGCGTAGGCATACCAAGTTTTATTACAATCGGTTCATTGATTTAAAAAAATAAGGATTTGAAACTTTGTACGAAAAGCCGTACCGCGTAAAGGCTCTTAAGCTTTCTCCTGCATGAAAACAATACCCAAACTTTCAACCATCGACTGTTCTTGTCACAATACAAAAACAGCTTTATTATTATTATTACTACTCGAGTACTCGACAAATAACAAAGCCTCGCTTTTATCGCATCCACCAATATCATAGAATAGTCCCCGAAAATTTTCGAATATTTTCTCCTGGCAAACCGACACTTCAATTTCATGGTTCGCAAGGCGTATCCGTATAATGCTCGCGTCATAACCGTTCGTTTTCACAAAGGAAAATCTGGAAGTCTTTTTGGAACACTGAAACCAGTGTTGCTAGTCGATTTTAATTTTTCCAAGCTGATTTTGTTATTGTGAAAGGAGAG
The DNA here is from genome assembly GCA_947386135.1 of Melanchra persicariae. Classification (NCBI taxonomy): domain Eukaryota; kingdom Metazoa; phylum Arthropoda; class Insecta; order Lepidoptera; family Noctuidae; genus Melanchra; species Melanchra persicariae. Next base: position 12,990,513 of record OX376645.1, on the reverse strand, counting down.
TAGTGGGATAAATGTGAAGTGCTCTCGAAATATTGTATTGAATTTTGTTGTAGCGTTATATTGCTTTTACATAAGTCCTATTTTTGTGGAAATAGCTCTAGTAGCGTTTATGGGAGCGTTTCGGAGATAAGTCCATATTACTAATATTGGATATTGGAATTCGTCATAAATATATCGATTGATTCCAATATCAATCTGTAAAATGTAGTTTTGTAGACCATTCCAAATGATCTCCCGAATTGAATGAAAACATGATTTTTTTGACGCCATTGTTATTTCTAGTGTATATTGTTAGTTCATTATTTATTATGGCAATTGTAAATAACTTTTTGAAGTCGAACCTAGTTAATCGAACTCGAACAATAAGAGAACTTACAATTTCCAATCTCAGTGTAAAATTAAACCACCGCTTCTTGAATTGTGCGTCCCTAGTCCAGTGTCCATGAAAATCAATATTTTATCGACGATTCGCTTTTTCAATATGGCTGCCGCTCGTTCAGTTCAATATTGTAATTGTAATAAAGTTTCAATCGAAACGCTTGTATTTTCTTCCTTGCGAAAATTCAATTCAATTTTGAGGGTATCTAGTTGAACGAACTCCGATAAATGTTATTTTTATTGATATGACGGTAGTTCTATGTTGGTGATAACGTTTGGCCAATGTTTGTAGTAGTTGGGAAAGATTCGTTATAATGTTTTCGGTTTCGATTGTCAAAACTATGTGGTTTGTCTGTTGGTCCAGTTTTTGGGTGCTGTACTGTTCCGTGTGTTCCCTAAAAGTCTGTCTGACAAGCCCCTTGTTTCTAAGGAACACGTGTAGTTTTATTGTTGAAACTATACATCTAATACTTAGGTCTACGATCCCTTGGAACTGTTAAACATAGATAATATACATACTCTCGCCTTTTTGTCATGGGGTTAGGCAGAAATATAGGTAAAATCAAGTGTCAAAGATAACTCAATACGGCAAAGACCGCATTTTTTATCAATGGATCTCTATTCCCTATGTTTATAGCTCGCTATAGCTTCTGCCAGCGATTTAGCCTGTGTGAAATACGAAAAGTATACCAATTTAAGGGAATATATTTTCGGGATAAAAGACATTGCGGATTTTGTTCGAAAGAGACCCGATTCCACCAAATTCCTTTAGCCGTTAACAGGTAATATCATACCAACCGAAGAGGGGGTTGCCATAATCGCCACGCTTGGCAGGCGGGTTGGCGATCGCAGTGTAGCTGTAGTAATGTACCTACAGAGAATGCTGCTGCCCATTCTGTGGTGCGTCACTTAGTCGCCTCTTACGACACCCACGGGAAGTGATGGAATGGTTCTATTTTTTTACGTCCGACACCATACGGAACCTTGAAACAAACAAAATAAATTCACTTTAACATTTACAATATTATAGTTACAATATCTTGGTATGGAATCTTGGTACTAGCACGTAGGTATTAGGTATTATATCAACTGCATTTACAGAGTATATTTTGAAATGGTTGAATCTTGTTTGTCAAATTAATTCTACCGGCGTGACGGCGGCTGGAATATCTCGGTTTCCTAAGATAATCTCGCCACTGTAATATAAATTTACCTATTTTTTTTATTATAATTGATAGGCACGCGCTTGACCACTATCTCACCTGATGGTAAGCGACGATGGTGGTCGAAGATGTGGAAAACGCTTGCCTAGAAGTAACCTATTCACTCTTATCTAAGTAAAATTTCTTGGAAGAGGTCCGCTACAGACCAGATATCCTTATTTCCCAAATATTAAAGTCAGATTTAGTGGCCTCAGTGCGAGTTTCTTAGCGTATCTACGATTGCACCAAAGACAACGTAAACCTCAATTAATTATTACTCAACTGACTCTGCCAGTTCTATTAATTTTTAAGCGCATTCGCATGTCGCATTTTGTCAAAAAAAAGTTCAATTTCCATACATTTTTAACAGATTGCGACTGTTATGCGAATGCGAACGTTGTTTAACTATCAGTAGAATTGGCCCTCTGTAAATCTGGAAATCTGTCAATTTTGACATAAGCAAACGTTAAAAAACTCGCATCAAGCTCTCTGTAGGCGAGTAGTTTAGTGTAGGGTTCCCAAAGTGATAATGGGCATAGAAATCTTTGTCACTGTTCGGCAATGGTCGTATTCCTCGAGCGTCGGAAGACAATATGTATATAGAGTGGTTAAGTGCATTTTCTTCATGTATAATTTAGTATAATTATGTGTTTTGTGCTAAAAGTTTCCGGGAATACGACAATTAGCGAAGATCTGCATGCGCATTATTAATTTGGGAATACTGTACGCTCAGTTATGTAAAATAATTAACGTTAATTTGCGATTAAGTACGAGTAAGTTAAAAACTCAAACTAAGCCCATAGATATTGTAAACTCCTTGATAGCAACCTCTGGCAGCCAAGTTATTGCTAATTTGGAAGCGGCCAGTAGAAGAATAAGTTAATATTTAAATTAGGAATAGAGACAAAAGAAAATTGTAAGGATCGTAACAGGTGGCGTTCAGCAGTTTCTGTCTGAATAAACGCCTTTTTCCCATTGGAAAAATGCGTGATTTATCTAAGTATGTAAATATCAAATTTTGTTTGAGAAATCTATGTATGACTGTATACTGGGTGTTCTAGAAGTGCGTGGTCATCTTTAAGGGTGTTCTACATTCACACTAGGAATTTCTATCCCGATACGTGGGTGCATTTACAAACATACAAACTCACATACAAAAACAACCCGGAACAACTAGATAGTTGTTCCGGGTTGTTTTTGTATGTGAGTATTCTTGCACGGAACACGCAGCGCAGCCGCCAATTGCTCAACCACTGCGCCAACCGTGTCATCAAACTGTTGAATATGTCATTCAACAGTTAACAAGAAAAGCCGTGGAAATAAATTATGACTACATTTTCGCTCCCGGCACAAGTTTTTGCATCATTTATCGATGTTTCCCCACGCCGCATGTCGACTCGCTTCTTACTAAGTGCACGTATGAGACCAAGTTCGTGAGTTACGGCTATGATAAGTTCTGTTAGATCTATGCGTTCCTAGTAACTTGTAATTTGGGTAAGTTTTAAATTATTTAAGTTTGAATGAGGATATTACATAGTATAGATCATGTACGAGCATAATATACTTGCTTTTATCCTTCGGTTTTGCTTCCATATGCTATGCCATCTATATTGTTTATTTTCCGAGACAAAAATAGCCCAGGCCACAGCACAATCGCTGACTGTTTTTGTGTCGGTATAGATTTCGCTACTTACAGTTCTCGTCAAATAACTTTGCCCCTCTGAAGTTAGCCATTTGCAAAGATCGCGCAGGTGCAGTCACGTACACGGGAGCAAGTGGGACGCAAGCATGGATCGAACGTAAAGGAACGACTGAGACATAAAATCGCGCCCCGCCCCCATGTCTCTTACGCATGCGCAGTTGCAGTGTGTTCGTAATTTTGACTACTACGCAGCCACTCGACACAACTTCAGAGGGGCAAAGTTATTTGACTTTTGCCGCGTGAAATTCGAAAATTGTCCCAAGTGAACCTACTCTCCCGTGTAAAAAAAAATATCTTATGTCCTTTTCCAAGGACGAATCTGTCTCCATGCCAAAATTCATCAAAATTCATCAAAATGAAAACAGATAGACGAATGGATAGATATTACGTGGGAACATACAATTTCTTTATCGGATGTTGCACAAATGACATAAGATTAAGAAAAATCGCCTGAGATAAATTGCCAAGTCGCAGTGGCAATATGCATGAAATGTTTTATTTGCAAAATAAAATACTTAAGTATTAGGTAGCTCCAGTAAACAATTATAAACAATTTTTTAAAATACCTTCATCAGCGATGAAATAATAAAGTTTCAAAGTTGACAATTAGAAAGGGAAGACCAACACCAACTCTGACGTCAAATACCATGACGTATAAACAGCTACCATAGACAACGGCGTTTTCGCGAGACGGACGGAAAAGTATATTTGTTTAAAATGGTAATAGTTATATCTCGTTTGTTTTTCGGTCAATTCTGACTCTATTTCAACTGTTAGTATTAAAGGTTTGTAAGTTTCTACATAAACTGTTTAGTTTTAGATAAGAAATATTGTTTTCATGTACCTACCTATATTCCCTATTCCTGTCGGTCCATTGTGGCAAAAACTTACCGTGGTCAGATAGGTGAAGTGAACATGAAGTCAGCCATAATTACAGTTGATAAGTCGCAGCCAACTAGCTTAATTAGCCGTTTCATTAAAAGCCTAGCCTTTTCATTGAATTGCGTCGTTTAATCTGTGACACAAGCGACAGGAGCAAGTCCTCAAACGATATTGAACAAAAGATGTCACTTAGGTCGATGAAAAATCTGCGAATTTAAATGAAAAGGCTAGGTAACCAATTAAATTGGCTGATTAAGCCAATTTGCTGCGAGAGATGCCAAATATTGACAGCACACTGAGCTCACTTGACCTAAATTATCGTGGTAAGATTATTACAGAATCTTACAAACTTAGGCCAACACCAGACAATTAGCAAAAACAGTCATTGATCCACCTACATTTATTGACTTAGGTACTTAATTCCGAAAACAGAAATAATGACATTAAAGCTATCCTGAATCGACATCTATCGTGATCCTTTACTTTTCTAGTAATGAAAAAAATGATTCGTCGTTGGCAATGTCATTTATTGCTTTATCTGGCGCTTACCATATTCTGCAGTGCGATTCTATAAACATGTCGAAGTGAAAATTTTGGCGAAGTGAACGACAAGTGAGCTGTCAAATCATTGAAACATGATGGAATGACAGGTGATCCTTTACTTTTCTAGTAATAAAAAATGATTCATCGTTGGCAATGTTATTTATTGCAAATTTATCTGGCGCTTATCATATTTACAGTGCGATTCTATAAACATGTCGAAGTGAAATTTTGGCGAAGTGAACGACAAGTGAGCTGTCAAACCATTGAAACATGATGGAATGCCAGCTCACTTGTCGTTCACTCCACCTATGTGTACACGATGAGATGTCGACAGAATAGATTGGCAGTTTACGCTCCTGTATGAAAATAATTTTAATCCAATTTTGCAGTGGTTGAGTTACCAGCTGACAATACACCCCTCTCATTTCCTCCAACAATGATAGTGCCTTATTTAATTAAATTCATACAATAGAATTTCTATTGTTAAAAAGAATAATCAAAAGAGAAACGCATTTCCTTTTGTTTTCCATTGCACTTTGTAATAATGTTCCTTTCTTACTTCGTCGAGTTAAATTTCTGCTGTCGGGATGGTTAGAAACCTAGTTTTATAGATGAAACTTATAGCAGTCTTTCTTATCCTTCGAGTGATAATAGTGTGTCACAAATTGCAGTTGAGATGAATGACAGCGACAACAAACCTCTGACTCGTAGACAATCAATGAAAATGTCATCTTATGACAATCGCGGTGGTAATATGGTGGTATGGTGGTGTTGTATGCTGATGATAGCACAGTCGTTTTCAAAGATAATAGTGATGCGACGACACTTGAGGGTGAGATAAACCACTGTCTCCAAGTATTAATCGAATGGATGAACTCGAATAATTTAAAAATTAATATTGACAAAACTAAATTAATGACTTTTGAACAAAGGACCATTCATAAAAAACTTGACATAAAATTTCGAGACAATACCATTTCAGAAACGACAACTACAAAATTCTTGGGTTTGGAATTGGATAGAGACATGTCGTGGAAAACTCACACTGACAGTGTATGTAATCGCCTGAGCCAGCATTCATATGCGTTACGCAATCTCGCAAAAGAGGTACACCAAAAGGTTTTAGTTACAGCATATCATGCTTATGTTACGTCTACGTTGCGCTACGGGATCGTATATTGGGGTAACTCCACGAACATGGAGACGGTGTTTAGAGCGCAAAAAAGGTGTGTGAGGGCGACATGCGGCATCCAAAGCACAGAAAGCTGTAAACCACTCTTTTCCCATCTTCGTATATTAACAGTACCCTGCCTGTACATATATGAAGTGGCTCTTTTTGTAAAAACAAACTTGCACTTATTTGGAAAACTACACAGCGCGCGACATAAAAATAAGATAAGTGGTAGACAACATAAAAAAGCGGTATTCCATAAGAACCTTCTAGGAATGGCACCACAGATTTACAATAAACTTCCTGACTGTATATTAAATATTAACGACATTAATATGTTTAAAAAGCAACTTAATGAGTTACTGTTAAATAAAACGTACTACACAATACACGAGTACATGTCAGACAGAAATCTATCTGTATAGTAATAACAGTACCTACACACTGGTAATTGCTTTAGTCCGATTTATTTTCATTTTTTTAGATTAATAATTTATTATATTTTTAATGTACTGACATTACTTTTTGACTCTGACATTAGTTACTTATTATTTATTTTGACATCGATCGTATTAGGACATTAATTTTATTCTTTGACATTACTTTTTCATATATTGTTATGACATTATAAACGTTTTAATTTTTAAATGAAAATTGATGACATTGTTTTCATTGGAGTAATTGGTTTGGATCATATTTATGAAATTGTGTGTTTGGAATTTTAATTTACAATACGGTACCTATGATTTTTATAATAATTAGTGACATTTATAATTTGAATAATAATTTTGCATGCCTAAATTGGTAAAATACAGTGAACTGCGCATTCACCTAACAGCTGGAATGTAATTATGTACTGTGTTTCGCAATAAAGATTGAAATTGAAATTGACCACCAGTTAACGAAATTCCCGATCTCAGAAAGTCTCAGAAATGGACATTATTTCACAACATCTTATGCGTAACCATTTAATTCCAAATACGAGCTCACCATCTTCACCTACCATTCCAACCAGAAATAACTGCCGAAATTTCGCATAAAACACGTTCCACCCCTCCAGCTTACTCTAGTGGCAACCTGGCACACGCCAAGGAATGTGGCACGCTGACAACTGGCGACTGGCACAATCTGACAACTGGCACGCAAATGAGTCGAGTGCAAGCGCTCATTAAGGTAAAGGTGAGCTCGTTTACAAGCCGCGTAACTGTATGAAATGATCATTTTCTCCTCCTCCTTCCTTGGTGGTGTAAAATTAGAAAGGCTTGCGGTTTCGGGTTTTTAGGGTTCTGTGTGATGGTTTTGTGCTTCTTGATAATCTTATGCAACGTTATGCGTAGTAAGTTTTATTTATCTTTTATTTTTATTGAGGAATGGGCTAGCTGTTGACCTCGATCACACCTGATGGAAAGCGATGAATGAGGTCTATGATGGACCGAGCGTGCCTAGAAGATACCTTGAGGCACTGGTACTCCCACGCGTCGAAGAGTCACCGCAGGCTGCTTGAATCGGGACTCCGGTGGGAGGGTGGTCGACAGACACACGGGCGTTAGCCCTACCACCGCCGCAAGGGAAGGATTGGCCAATGTCATAAGATATTAGGTGAGACTGTCCAGGATGTGACGAGCGCTCGGTTCAGTTGAGTCCTTCATGCTTCCCAAACAATTTGTATCTATTTTTTTTTTTCTGTGGTTAACTAAAAGCATTTATTCAACGTTTCGGGGCGTTTGATTTAAGAAATTAAAATATTTATTACAGCTGTTTTCGATCAATTTTTCTAGTTTTGTTTTGACCTCCGACATTTTCTCTTTATCAAGAAAATTACTTACTGTTTCCAGCAACCGCTAATTTTGTAAGACTAGTAGATCGTTCCTTCACTTCCTCATATATAAATGAAACTACTATAGTAAATACTACCCATCAACCAAATATTACACCAAAGATATCCAAGCACGATCTTTTAATATAACGAGACGATACAGAATACACTAACACGATAAAGAATATAGATATAGTGACTCTCTCCCCAAAGTGTTTCAGCGTAATAAAATCAAATACCGGCCAACTATACGCCAGCCGCTATACTACCTATCCCCGGCGTCCGGGCACACGGCGACAATGTGAAGCTAATAGGCCTAGGCACACGTAGACCTTGACATTCGGGTCAGTTGGACGAAACTTTTCCGCTATATTTGAGTCTAGTTTTGTCTGTTAGTTATCCACAATACCTATGGTTTGTTGGTTCAATGTTTGAAGAAATGTGTGTAAATAATATTACTCGTAGGTACGTTATTGAAGAATTGTTTTTGTGTTTAGTACGTAAGACAACCAGAACCGTAATTAAAAATTCGCTTGTATGAATTTCAATATTTTTAATGCCGACACTCAAGAAGTGTCGTAACGTATTGTTCAGTAACTGGGCTGTGGAAACCAGATAAGCGGTCGAAGATACTGGTACACGACCTGTATCAAGTTAGACTGGGCGCCCCTGATTTTTGATGTCGCCATCACTGTGGTGGGAGACTGCTAAAAATAAGATACAGATATAACAAACATTATAATAGTCCTTCTGACCAAATTAGGCCATTGCGGTTAATCTCAACGGAGCCAAGCGATTGGCGCCGGTGATATTGTAGTGCACAAACGCAGGTGTACGGTTGCACAACCTCTTCCATCACACTCACGATGGAATCAGTCGCGTTACACGCAGGAAATTTCCTAATGGAAGAACCCAGTAACACTTTTTAGCCCTGCCTGGGAAATGAACCCAGGACGCTCAGCAGTCAATCTTGCGACCTCGAGACCAACAACCATTTACACACATACAGATATTATAATAAATTACATAACATCTTGTTTCAAGTTTACCTTATCAAACGACCTTAATCTTGACGAAAGTGTAAAGTGGGAAAAACTTGTGCCAACCCAGGAAGGAATGATTGTTGTATACCTACAATACCAAAACTGACTCATATCCTAACTATCTCAGTGAAAACACTGCAGACTTCCAAATTTATAGATTATTTTTTATTTTGACTGGACTTTCTTCTAAAGTAGCGTGAACGAACCCATGTATATGTCGTAGCCAACTAGGTAAATCTGCCGTTTCATTAAAAGCTTAGCCTTTTTATTGAACTGCGCCGTTTAATTACTGACATAAGTGACATAGGAAAGTCATCAAACGATATTGAACAAAAGATGTCCCCTAGGTCGCTGAAAAATCGGTGCATTTAAATTAAATGGCTAGGCCACCAATTAAACGGCTGATTAAAATTGCGATGTTTTTTTTTATATATTTCCATGATTACAAGGCTTTGCAATTTGGTGTGGTGAGTAATATCAGCCAAATCTCGACCTTTTTGCTTCCTGAAAACGCGTTAGTATTTTGTCGTGTTTTTCATCGATTTTTTGCTACATTATTTAGGTATGTATCATATTAACATAAATACAGATATTCAGCTTTTTATGTTTAAAATAAACAAAAATACGTCCCGATACATAACTCCATTGAAAAAAATCGACTCTGTCGAATGTGGTGGACTTTGGAGGTCAATTAACACTTTCGATTAATTGCCTTAAAAACGTTCGTAACAAACATCCAATTGTGTATCATTAAAGAAAGCCCCTTCGTTAAAGCTCACAGTTACGTAAAATTATTTCGGTCTAGACTCTAGGCAAAGAGCAGGCCATCCATCTGGAAAATTAAACTTGAAAATATATAGAAAGAAAATGAGGACCCATCATCAATAGTATGGCGTCACTAAACTCCCCAGGCGTCTCGACTATTTCATAGTTATTTTTCGTCAAACACGCCGAAAAGGGTTCCCTGCCTTTTCTGTGAAAGGGCCTCAAAAAGCGGAAAGGTTTCGAATTCCTTTGGGAGTGAATGTGTTAAGTTAGTTGTGTAGTCGAGAAACTACGCAAATATTCCATTATAAATGAGAGTACAACAAGACTGAGTTATTTATACATTGCATCTAAATTGACACATCCGAAAAATTCTTGTCACTACATTTTTTTAAGGATGGCAAATCATCAAATGACTCCTCCCGCTCTGGGTGGAGCGGAAGGGAGTGTCAGACTCTTACTGACTAAAACCCATGTTCCTTCTATTGCCCTTTGCGTTCCAGGGCAGCGGTGACTCTTTCGAACAAATTCCGCAACTTTTCTCTACATCCTACATGTGTATTTTCAGCATGTCAACGACTTTCGTTGTTGACTTTTACTTTTTAAATCATACGTCGTGCGTTGTTAAAAGACCTTAATACTGAGAGTGGTCTAGCGAAGTATTAAGCTTCAATAGAAAGCGAGGTTAACTTACAGTGGTTTTGTCTCCACTGATATGCAGTCTACAGTATATGTCAAATTTATGTTTGTAACCGGGTTATTGCAAACATTTTAAGTTTATAATAATTCTCGTGAGACTAAACCGAAAGTGTTTATAAGAAACGGATGTATTTTATACAACGTATTGTATTTAAAATGATTTGTTAATAATAAATACATCGATACAAACTTGCGGTATTTGCAATAATCCGTTGAAATAAATCCCTATCTCTACTATAAAAGTATCTCTGTCCGTCTGTTACGCTTTCACGCTAAAGCGGCTGAACGGATCGTCATGAAATTCGGCAGATATATATATATATCTGAAATACATATCCCACTTATCCCAGGCTATATAGCCTGGGATATGGAGAAGGACTTAGGCTACTTTTTTGCGCGATAACCAACATCCACGCGGGCCGAGCCGCAGGCAAAAGCTAGTAAATTTAATAAATATATAACCACATGGTGTAAAGTCACATTCTTACAATATTTACAAATAAATGTAACTACAACAAAGATACGACTAAAAAACTTATTAACCATTTCTGAGTTACATAAAAGTAATGCGCACTACAAAACAGCAGATTTTATTTTGCAATTTCAATCACAACTTTTCACACTAACCTAACCAAATATTGAGTAAAACAAAATCATTCCCGTTTAAAATAAATCATGTCAAATCTACAGAACCATCACCACTTTTCTTGTAACAGTTTATTCAGCAGACGTCTTCGCGAGTCTATCTTATCTACAGAATGTCATCGCGACGTCTCGCAGCACGCACCATTATGATGAAAACCTTAAACTTTTTAACAGAAAGACTTTGAATGGAGTGAGGTACAGGCTTTATCGGAGTTTAGATAACTATTCTGGAGTTGATTTAATTTTGCCGCTGAATTCTTTGGTTTAGAATTGAAGATGTGAAGTTTTCATGGTAGTTTATTTGTAATATAATGTGTTAAACATTGCAACATAAGTTCAATCGAGAAGCTCGTAGAGTCGTACACATCAACATAAGGTTCAGTTGAAAACCAGCGTCAGGCAGCGCTTAGTTGTCTGGCATTTTGCTGAACTGCGGCATGACGTGTTAAAGCGTGAGTCGTTCGAGCGAGAAGGAGGGATGGAGCTACACACCCTATATAGCTCCATCCCTCCTTCTCGATCGAACGACTCACGCTTTTTAACACGTCATGGTAGGGCCTCTGGACCTATTTGGCGCAGCCGTGGGGCACACAATGTTTTGTTTTAAAATTCATGTTTATTCTTGTTTGTACCAACATTCTGTGTATCTCTGTGTGTGCCAAATAAACTAATTTTCTTTCTTTCTTTTTTTTCTTTCTTTCTTTCTGTCTAGTCGTGGCGAAGTAGTGACCCGTAAGGGTCAATCTTCAAGATTAAGCAACGCCTACCGAGACCAGTTCGTGGATGGGTGACCATCCATTACCTACCAAGACTCCTCCGTGTCTCGGAGAGCACGTTTAGCCGTTGATCCCGGCTGTCATTTGAAAATCTTTGACAGTTTTTACTGATAGTCAGAAACCAGAGAAATCTGTCACCAATCAAGGGTTATTGTGTGAAACAGTTAAAAGGCCAAATAAAGCCAAATAATACGGTGAAATAGGCAGTTGCTTCATGGAAATTAAGGTTCTCAGCTGCATTCATTCAGCATAGTTGGGAAAATGCTGAACAGATTAGGTATTTGAACTGTTGGACTACCTGAAAATAATCTTAGTGGTTTTCGAGTTAATCCGCAGGCAATAGTTATATTATTATACTAGCACTTCGCCCGCGACTTCGTCCGCGTGGGGATAGTAGGTACTCCACAAACTGCAACGCCCCTATACATATCCCCTTATAAAGGTTAGTTTTGGAAAATTAAGCACAACGATTCTCATTATTGGTTCAGCGCAACTGTTCACCCCGTTCAGCCCGTCAGAGGTTGATTATGCAAAAATTGTTAGGTACATGATCTGTTGCAATTATCCCACTTTTAGTTTATTCATAGAATTCCGACGTAAATTGAAGCAAGCTATAATTTCCTCCCCTAAAAACTTATTCACCCCTGCTTCACCCCTTATTATGTATGTACCTAGTTGATTTTCGAAAAATCCAAACATTTGATATTCTTATTGTTTTATCGAAAACATTTAAATGCCGTGGTGTTTCAACGTCATCGGACCAAGCATTGATACGATTCTCCCCAGTTCGCTCAAGCCGCGACATTTTTCTTACTCCGAGCATGTTTATTACCGTCGTAACTTTTGAACGAAAGGTCCGATTTGAATGATTTAAAGTGTAATTTACACGGACATAATCAACCTTAATTATCAAACCATTTAAATGGATAAGGATTAATATCATGGTACTATAATCACCATTTTTTATTTCACCATGGGATTTGCTTGACTAATATTAACAAAAAGCGGTCATGGTGACTTATCCATAATAGTTAGACATATGGTATCGCGGACTTTTTTGTAGATATTGATGACCTCTTTAAAACTGTACTACATCACTTTGCTCTATTGTCAATAGATTCCGCAGCGTACGCGATATAAGGATTTTGTCTCACACCTTGGGTCACATTATCGAAGTTTTCATACGGATCCCTAACTTTTTTGAAAATATTCTATAGCCTATGTCCATCTCTGATAATGTAGGATTCTACTGGTGAAAGAATTTTTCAAATCGGTCCAGTAGTTTCGGAGCCTATTCATTTCAAACAAACAAACAAACAAATCTTTCCTCTTTATAATATTAGTGTAGACTAATAATATTTATTCGTAGGAAGACAACTTTTGGTCCACAGTGGGTGTTAGTAGAACTTAATACTATGTTTGTTAATTTTATAATTATGACGTAGGTACAGTCTCTTTCATGAAGAATAATTATTATTATCAGTTTAAAATGGAATCATCATCATCATCATCATTTCAGCGGAAAGACGTCCACTGCTGGACATAGGCCTCCCCAACCGGTCCTGTGCGTCTCGCATCCATCGACTACCCGCGACCCTCACCAGGTCATCGGTTCACCTTGTGGGAGTCCTTCCAACGCTGCGTCTTCCGGTGCACGGTCGCCACTCCAGAAATTTTCGGCCCCATCGACCATCTGTTCTGCGAGCAATATGCCCTGCCCACTGCCACTTCAGTTTGGCGATCATGCGGGCTAAGTCGGTAACCTTGGTCCTCTTGCGGATATCATCATTCCTGATTCGATCACGCCAGGAAACTCCGAGCATTGCCCTCTCCATTGCCCTTTGGGTGACTTTATGCCTTCGATGAGCTAGACCGTTTATACCAGCCTGCAAAATTACATAGTAAAACAGTAGTAAAATTGAATAGTAGAAATAAATAAAATATAATAGTTATAACATTCCCCCTACTTTATAATAGTAGCTAACCCCTTGCTGCCATAAACACATTTTCCACTCTATTATACAAGGCGTCCCTGATAAATAATATTTATAGTCCCCTACAATCTCTGTAGGGTGGGTAGCCCTGGCCTGTAGTCTGCTTACTAGGGTAACATAAACATAGAGGCCACAGATAGTGTAATAATAGCACTTTGTGAGGAATTATTGCGGTACGGTTCTTGTGTATAGAAGCAAATCCCTACTATTCCTACTAAAATAATAAATGCGAAAGTAACTCACGCTAAAACAGCTGAACGGATCGTCATGAAATTTGGCAGATATATAGCCTGGGACATGGAGAAGGACATAAGCTACTTTTTTGTATGACTGATAACCGATATCCTAGCAGGTGGAGCCGCGGGCATAAGCTAGTATGGAATAGAGTGAAATTATGCGTTGCTTTTGTGACGTCTGCCTCGCCTTTTCCCAACTGTATTGGGTTTGGCTTCTAGTCAAACCAGATTCAGCTGAATACTAGTTACGTGGACCGACTGCCTATCTCTCAGCCCCCCCCCCCCCCATCTGGGGGAGGCCTATGTATGTGAATCCCATAGCTAAACGTATGATCTTAGGACTGTCCACAAGCATACAAATCCTCAGATATGAGATCTAAGATCTAACTCCCTCTAATTCTTGAACTATAAACGGGTTTATGCCAGTCACCTTCTTTATTTTTACCCAACTGCCCCAGAAGGATAAGGTTCTTTTTTAGGGTTCCATAACCAAAGGGTAAAAACGGGACCCTATTACTAAAACTCTGCTATCCGTCTGTCTGTCTGTCACCAGGCTGTATCTCATGAACCGTGATAGCTAGACAGTTGAAATTTTCATAGATGATGTATTTCTCTTGCCGCTATAACAACAAATACTAAAAACAGATTTAAATAAATAGATAGTGTGGGGCTCCCATACAACAAACATGATTTTTTTGCCGTTTTTTTATAGATCATGGTACGGAACCCTTCGTGCGGAGTCCGACTCGCACTTGGCCAGTTTTTTTTTAATATTGTCAACCCTGTTTCCTTTTCCTACGTCTTATATCCACATGTAGCCTTTGAAAGCTTAGCCACTGTATTCCCAGGAATATTTTATTCCCCGGCCATTTTTATAATGCAGGCATACACCTGTGGCACAAAGTAGGCACACGTAGGCTTATTTACGTGTTAAATAACGGAGCTGACCTTCAGACAACCTTATATACACCTGGTGTTCGGTCTCAGTACTTTTTATATACAAAATTTTACTGAAAATTAGTTTTTTGGGTGTTTGAAAGAGATAAATGTGTTTGAAAGTTTTGTGAAAAGACTTGTTTTTGCCCGCGACTTTGTACGCGCATATCCCGCTTTTTTCCGTTCCCGTATAGCCTATAGCTTTCCTCATGAATGCGGCTATCATATACAGAAATAATTTTCCTAATCCGACTGGTAGTTACAGAGATTAGCGCGTTTAAACAAAAAAACTCTTCAGTATGATAGGGTAAAGCCGAGATAGATGCCCCAGTAGTATAGGTGCCCCAACTGCAGTTTCTCTAGTTTCGCGGATGAATCGCGTGCTTTATTATTTACCTATCGAGAGACTTTCCAACTACCACTAAGTGGACCGTGTCTCATGTCTCTGTGTGATTGCATGGGATGGCAAAGTGCGACCAAAGTTTTTTCGGGATAGATGCCCTGTTTCTCAGCGGGTTGTCTATCCTAAACGTGATTTATATGGAGAACGCAACTATCCCATATATGGGATAGATGTCCCAAAATGTAGAGGTTCGCCAAAATCGTTAATACTCTGGAAATATAAAAGATATTGTTTTTTACTTTTCATAAATTTGTAGATAAAAAACCAAAGTACTTGCCAGTTTTGCAAATACTACTATTACTGGGAAATATAAATTATTTCAAAAAGTGTGGCATCTATCCCGGTTTTACCCTATTAGTAAAGAAATAGGATTTTCTTATTAATACTGTTAGTCTCACGTTTGAAGACTATCTCACCTGATGGAAAGCGATGATGTGATGGACGATAGAACACGCTTGCCTAGAAGTAACCTAGTCATTTTGACTTAACCGGTCAAGCTCCGCCGACACACCGGTGTGTCCCCCGATACACGCATTTTAAATACCACCAGCGGCCCTACAATGACGTGTTAAAGCGTGAGTAGTTCGAGCGAGAAGGAGGGATGGAGCTATACACCCTATATAGCGCCATCCCTCCTTCTCGCTCGAACTACTCACGCTTTAACACTTCATGGTAGGGCCGCAGTTGTGTGTTGTGGGAATTCCACTCCTTAGCTGTAGGTGCGCACAATGAAAGTGTTTGTATCTCTGGAATGACTTATCCAATATCGAAAATTATTTCCTCTCGGATAAATTCACTGTTCCTATGTCGTGGATGGGAAAATCTTACTGTGATATATAAATGCTCCACATCCAAAACTTTGTTTTCTCTATGGCAATGTTCTGCAATAGGATTTTGAGCTAAAATAGTGCTACCAGGACTACCTACGTACCTACTGATCGCTACATATTTTTTTATTTCAACCAACCTAATCTGTTCATGTATTAGGATATAACAAGATTTATCATACCAAACCGTAAAATTTTATGATTTTCGCACCAAACTGTAAACGTGTTCTCTAAAATACGAAACATTATCAAGAGATAAAGAAGAAGTCTTCGCCTTCTATTCACAGTTTATCGGGAGCTAACATCTGATTGGTTGTTGAGCATTTTGAGATCATTAACTATTTGTGAATGAAATTTATTATACGATGGGTAACCATTCATTACCAACCAAAACTAATTCGAGCTTTTGGAAGCACGTTAAGTCGAAGGTCCCGGCTGTCATTTGTAGATCTTTGACATTAGCGGACGCAAAGGGCACTAGGAGGAGCACGGATGGGTTTTAGTCATTAAGAGTCCTCCCGCTCCAACCAGAGCGGAGGGGTCATTTTATGATCTCCCATCCATAAAAAAAGATCCATGACGTTCCTTACTCTCAACTAGGTGTCACACACAAGCCAAAACCGAGTAATATTGCGACGATTGGTGACGCATATACAGGGTGATATTTTTTAACCTTTCCAATGATCCAGTTTTAGTTTTCATCAAAATCGGGCTCGAGACTCCTTTCAGTGTTTTTCAATATTCCTCACAGTCTCGGATTTGGCCATCTATGCACACTTTAAAAACTCACCCTGTATACGTGTATATCTATCTAACAGTGCACAGTCGGCCTGTTTACAGCCGAAAGAAGGACGTCTTTAGTGATGGCAAGCTAGATTGCAAGGAGAAAATTTTCCAAGGTATTTTTATTCCCATTGAAGCCACTCACGAACACCATTTTTCTTCTGACTCCTACTTACTCCGCTAAATATAACCTTAGTCTCTTTTCTATGTTTGTATACACCTACCAGGCTACCATACACAGAAGCGAGCAAAGTAAACACTGCTTCTGACCTTTACAAGACCCCTGTACGGTCGGCAAACTCATGGAAATGTTTTATTAATTTAACGAACTTTATGCACATACGTAGAATTTAAACATGGAAGCTTGGGAATAAAATGGCGACTGGGTAAGTCGATCAGTGAGGTACCAGGAGAGCATTTAGTGTCCAGGTCACGTTTTCGTCGGCTACCGGGTCTTTTTATTCTGTACCTAGTCAACCGCGCGTTCGTGTTGCAATTTGTTTCTGTCATCGTCTTTATTTCGTAGTAGTAGGGGTGGTTTTTGTGTAGCAATATGTATGAACGATTCGTTTTTGCGTTGAGAGCACGTTGCTATATAAATGTGTATCTTTGCATGTGAAACCGCCTGAATTAAATATGTATAATGTATATACTGCAGAGGTGACAGTTTTTTTACCTCTAGAGGTGTAACCATTCTTGAATGAGTATTCTTCGGAAATTATCCCAAGGGATTATAATCCCTTAGTTTTAAGTAGCATTATGTCCTAATCCAAGACATGGTCTACCCATGTGCCAGTTTCATCTAAATCTGTTGAGCAGTTAAGTCGTAAAATGAAACAACATAGACAGTGTTACTTTCGCATTTATATTATTAGTACGGATGTTTTGTTGATCGAAAGAAGGCTTCCAGAGGATAAATTAACTAAGTGACTTTCCAATCGAATCTTCGTATATTTACCCTAGCAGAATCAGATCTACCCTACTCACTCTAAAAGAAAAGTCCAAATATTAATTAACTTTCTGCTGACGCTACGTTCGTTTTAGCAAACACCGGCCTATTCAAGTGGAACTTTTATGCTGACGCTACATCTTCTGTATAGTTCTAACGAGAGGTAGCGTTGAAAAAAACATGGCCGTCTGAAATTATACGCCTTTGCATTTACGCGAGCAGTATTAAGGCGTGAACAATGCAATCTTTTTTGCTAACCGTACTCTGTATGTTGTTACTTTATAGCATTTTTAGTATAATGAAGGAACTGACGTGTTCTTTTACATACTGGGTGTAAGAGAATACTCGGGAATAATGAGGGAGAGTTCAGATTCAGTGCTATGTATCGTACCTACCTCTGTATGTTGTGCATATGATGCTTTCACATATGATATACCGTCAAACGGCGTGAATGAAGACGAAGGGGTGAATAGACCTGCCAGGGTTGCGGAATATGTTCGAAAGCGTCACCGCGGCCCTGGAACGCAAAGGGCAATAGAAGGAACACGGATGGGTTTCAGTCAGTAAGAGTCTGACACTCCCTCCCGCTCCACCCAGAGCGGAAGAAGTCATTTGATGATTCCCCATCAAGGGGTGAATAGAAACAAAACTTTAAAGGGTTTTCACTTAAGAAAACAACTTTTTCCAATTTAAATCTTTTCAATAAAATTGGACACTGTAAATGCTGCAAACAAGATTGAAATACCGTAGAAATCCCCTTTTAAGTGTTGTTTCAATTAACCCCTGCATTTCTATTCACCCCGTTAGTAGGTACGTAATTTGAAAAGAGAACAAAGGATGTGGGTACTTACTTTGCTAAGTACTAAGTGAATCGACATCTGAATCTCATAGCTAGACGTATATGTCTTAGGTATTAGGTGCCATCGCCAAAATTGATTATTGACCCATCTTTTTAGGGTTCCATACCTCAAAAGGTAAAAAAGGAACTCTTTTAAGATCACTCTCTTGTCCGTTTGTCCGTCTGTCCTTGTGTCACCACCAATTTCTCAGGAACGGATGGACCTAGCAAGTTGAAATTTATACCAGATACTGAAGTCTATAGTCCCTATTATGTGTATAAGAATCAAGGTTCTGAGTCAACACGATAAAAAGATATGGATTTAGGTTACAAATTTAGATTTTCGCGTTAACCCAAAATTTACCAAAATTTTCAACTTTTTTTCTTTTTTCGGAATGTTTTCTTTACTTGCAAACAAAATTGACATTGTCAAGGTCAACCGGAAGAACCTTATAGGTTTTGGGTCGTTTTTATAGATAATGGTACTGAACCTCTCGTGCGCGAGTCCGACTCGCACTTGGCCGGTTTTTTTTAAGCGTATATTACTATAAACATTCCAATACAATGGTATCACCTGTTTCAATCATATGGCTGCATTAGGTCAAATAAACTCTTTTTTTCCTTTTTCTGTTCAAAAACATTCGTAGTATTACTTCCCTATAGAAAAGTATTTAGCGAAACCGAAAACGCACAAACCTTTACGCAAGTTTATCCCAAAAGGAACAATTTACATAAATAATTAACTTGGCGATTCTTCTTGAACACCGTAACTTGAACCTGTAGAGGTTTCTAACTTATTAAGACAAAATCTTCAAATAATAAACTAAGAAAGTCCATTAAAATCCAATGGAGGCTAGTGGAGCAATTTTGTGAAGTTCACTTTAAATTTAATTCATGGGACTGCACACAATTCTAAATAGCGAACTCGATTTGTTTTTTAAATCATGTACGGTAGGCACCAGATAAACTTGAAATAAGTACCCGATATATAATAATAAATTATGCACCATTTTTCATTACTAGAGAACGTCAAGGATCACGATAGAAGTCGATTCCGGACAGCTTTATGTCTTTACTAGCTTTTGCCCGCGGCTCCGCCCGCGAGGATGTCGGTTATCGCGTAAAAAATAGCCTATGTCTTTCCCCATATCCCAGGCTATAGACTGCCAAACATGACGATTCGTTCAGCCGTTTTAGCGTGAAATTGTAACAGATAGACAGACAGAGTTACTTTCGCATTTATAATATTAGTAGGGATTAGTATGAATCATTAGGAAAAGAGCAGCTAGAATAAGTTAGGTGTCATAAGGTGTTCTTCTGATTTTTCAATTGTCAGATAACTTTTATCTTTAATTTGTTTTTGTGATTTTTGTAATTTTTTTTTGTGTATTGTATCTACCTTTTTCTTTTGTTGTCTTTTTTGTTTTCGACTGTTTAAGTGTTTAAATGCGGAAACTTGTAAATGGCCTTCAAGTCAGTATTGTTTGGGAACATTGTTTATATTAGCTGTAAGTTTCCCGAACAGCATAAAATAAAATAAAATAAAATAAAATAAATAAATACCTACATGAAATACAAAAGCTACCATACCCATCTTTAAGCCTTCTGATGAGGCCCATTGTGAGCGACCACGTTTCGAGTCCATAGGTCATCACTGGCAACACGCACTGGTCATAGACTGTTGTCTTGAGACACTGTGGTATGTGAGACGAGAAGATACCGCGCAACTTCCCGAACGCCGCCCAGCCGAGTCGGATTCGACGGTTGACTTCCTTCTCGAAGTTAGCCCTACCTAGCTGGATCGTTTGTCCCAGGTAGACGTACTCATCAACAACTTCGAGTGCAGAGCCTCCAATCTTGATAGGAGGATCTAGTCATGTTTATTTCTCAAAACAAATCTGGTTATTGAAGAACCGGTCCGCAATGGAGGAATTGTACTAATCTAATATTAGTTTTGCTTTAAAGTACCAGGCTCTCATAACATCTAGGCGTATCATAAACATCATAATAAATGAAGGCTAAGTAATTAATGTCAATGACTGCGCATAGAAACTGCTACCCGTTGCACCACATCTGTGCGGTATTATTAGATGCGATTTTCATCTTTTGGTATTAATTATTAATCATCTGTTAACGGAAAGCGTTTTTTTTTAGGAACTATTGACAATATTTACTCTTGTTTTCTCTAGGTAAATGGTATATGGTATCACGAAGGTCCACGTTTAAGACACAAAAAACGGTTACGCTCTGCATCCGATCCGAATCCGTGAAAATACGTTCCATAGTCGTCATATAAAAAACTATTTGTATGGTAGTTTACGTACTACATCCAACTTCCTTCATCCGATTTCTCTCCGTCATCCGGGAGTCTCCAATTCGGAAGAATTGTATGAAAGCTTATCACCTCGGATTCAAATCGAAGATATCCAAAGAGGGCCCCTGAATAGGTAGTGTCGCATTATGATGTCAAAGAAATGAAACACTCATTACGCTTCAAATACGTATAATTTTGGTTAAAAGAAAAAAATACTAAATTTGATGAAAATAAAAAAATAGGAAAACTAGTATATAAAAGTACAAAAAATAGGTATCGTGTGTTGTCGTGACCGTTAATCTTAAAAAACAAGGATCTATCTTAGATTACGAAAATCATTACATTTTTTTTAATTTGAGAACGTTAATAAATTTATTAGACCGAATATCGCGGATTTAAAAAATACGGTTGCAACTCGTTTTATTTTAAACCCGATAAGGCCGGTTTCCTAAAGGATTAGAAACTCGTAATGATTTGTTCGCTCACAAGGAAAAAAAAGAAACGTTATTACATTAGTTTTAAATGCGTACGAAAAATGTCTTTTCACTCCCGAAGTAGAGAACCGACGTCAACTCAAAAGTGGGTATCGAAAAAAGAAAAAAATATATTCGGGTGAATATTTTTAGGTAAACCTCCCCGTCGTCCTCCTGACGACGGCAATGGGGCGCCTCTCCCGCAGTATCCTCTGGGGATATAGCCTTCCCTGCTACTGGCTTCTGGGGTGGCAGCCTGGGAACCTCGCCCTCGCTTAATCAGCAATTTACAATCACCAGACCATAAAACCGGTAATCCGGCTTCAAGAGTTGTTCACAAGTTGTGCATGGACATATGTACCATGGCTTTAAGCTCAACTGGCTAAAACTATCACCACATAATTTTTATTTATTATTCCTCTGAATAAAACATGATTTCCTGGTCGCTGACATAACACAAGTGCCAGAACAAACGTCGACTTTATCCCATGTCAAAAAAATTCGAATCGCATTCAAAAAAATCTACTGAACGTGATTTGAAAAAATAATCAAGGAGTTTAGCGTTTCAAACAGAAAAAATAACAAGACATTTAAAACCTCCACCTATTTCTTGGAGTGATTTGAGGAATTATGTAGTGACCACACTGCAGTACCCCCTTTCTAAGAAAAAAAGGACGCACGTACCATTAAGTAAGAAGAAACGAAAATGAGAAGGACAGGAAAGCAAAAAATTAATGACCAACATATAAAGAACCTGAAGGAAAAAAAAAATAATAAAGTAAGAAGCAAAACCTATAAGAATTACCATAAGATAATCCCAAAAGATAAACCGAAAGAAAATCCGAAGAACAACATCGAAGTGCAGCGGATACAGAATAAAAACGAAGACGCGCCTCCATCTAAACGGTATCAGTGCGAGCTCGCAATGTGTTGACTATATTTAAAGAAAAGTGGAATCTAGAAATTAATTAACCTAAGTTAAACTAGCCTAACCTAATTGAACAATCTATCCTAACTTGTCAACACGAAAAAACAGAGATCTCAATATTTACAAGGTCAAAACGTTAGGTTTGACCTTAGACAAATTAACAAACTCGGCCTCAGACACGAGTTAAGTCTAGAACACGACATCAGTCTCAAAACTGTGACTTAAGTCAAAAAAAAAAAATTATAAGTCAAAGACTCAAGTTACCCCACCAACCGTGTCTCCACGTTGCCGTCGTGGTGGGGCTTGCGTGTCTCAGTGATCTTGGGGGCTTTGCCGGTAGAGCCACTCATGCCGGAAGGTCCCAAGTGAGAGACCAGACCAAGAGAGACACAAGAGGGGCACACCGTTCGGAGACTTGAGCAGCGTTCGGGTCCTCGGACGGTGTGCGTCTCATTGGCTTGCTCGCTGCTCTCTGGTACGCGTCTGATCATCAGACGTGACTGTGAGGGCAGCGAGCAAGCATTGAGAGAGAAGGGGAGATAGGGACCGCACCCTCAAAAAGGAAAAATATGGACAAGACCAACGCAACAGAATTACCCCAGGGCGGTACGGACTGCACAGCAGAACGAGAATCCGCCACGCTTGCGTCATGCCCCACGTATTCTGGGGGGGGCAACGTTGTCTTTTGTCCACCACTTGCCATTGGCAACAAGGGCCGAGGAGGCCCCCGATCCGAACTATCCGAGGAGGACCCGATCGGTAATAGTTTTGGCTCGCCCGACAGAGTGTCGGTCGGGCGGAGCGCGGCAAGAGGCGCGCTATATTGGAGGAGGGGCTCGCCTGAGCGTCACCTGGGTGCAGAGTCGGAGTCCGAGTTGGACTCCGACGACCTGGTGACTATTAGCTCGGCGAGCTCTGGACCCGAGGGGGCGGGGGCTGCTGCGGAGGACTCCAGGTCCTTCCGCAAGCGGCCCAGAACAGAGGAAGACCGGGGGTCGTCCGGCAGCGAGGAGGTTGCCTCGGCTCGCAAGATCCCCACCAGCAGGCGGGGCAAGGGCCGAGAGGGAGGCAAGGGGAGATTGCCCGCCTCCAAGGTGGCTGGTCAGCGAGCCGAGGAGCTCGTCGCTGACGGACGACCCCCCGTAGAGGGCGGTCGCAGGGCTCCTGGTTCGGAGTCCTCCGGCGGTGAGCCGGATGACTCCGGACAGGAGCGGGTCCGGAGGGCCGGGTTTGCGGAGGTAGTGGAGGCCGCGCTTCGCGATGTGGCCTTGAAGAGGAAGCTTTCCTCTAAGAACAAGGCCATAAGCGAGGCGATGGCCTCCATTCTGGCGGCAGCGGAGGGTAACCCAGGGGGGCCTCCGCGGGACGAGATGTCCAAGCTGCGGGCGGAGGTCGCCCGCTTGGCTGCCGCCACGGAGCGCCTCCAGAGGGAGAATGCGGGGCTCCGAGCAGACCTGGCCAGGCTCCAGGGAGCCGGCCCACAGGGGGCGCCTGAAGGGGGGCGCAAGGAGGACAGCCAGCCCGTGCCGCAGGAGGGGCAGGTGCTGGAACTTGTGCGGCAGGAGATGGCTGCCTTCCAGGCGCGGTTCTCCGTCCTGGAGGGCATCGTCCTGCGCCCCCCGTTAGCGGCAAGTGGGAAGGCTCCAGGCCGGAAGGCGGCGTCGTACGCAGCCGCCGTGGCTGCCACACCGGGGTCGTCCGGCCAGGACAAAGGGTCCGGGCCGGCACCCGCGAAGCCGGTGTCGGGAAAACCGGACCCGGCCCCGGGAAGGAAGAGGAAGGGTGGGGCGGCTGCGCGGACGGCGAAGGCTCCTGCGCCAGCCGTGCAGCAGCTCCCCCCGGCTTCCTCGCCTTCTGAACCTCCCCCGGCTCAAGCCGAATGGCAAGTGGCCGGGGAGAAGAAGAAGGCGGGTAAGGCAGCCAGGGCGGCAAAGAGGCGGGAGAGAAGGCGGCGGCAGCGAGCGCGAGGCGTCGCGGCTGCGCTCCGCGCCCCGAAGACCGCGGCTGTAGTTTTAACGCTGCAGCCGGACGCGGTCAAGAGGGGCGTGACGTATGCCAACACGCTCACCAAGGCCAAGGAGGCCATCAACCTCGGTGAGCTTGGCATCGTCGGGGGTCTCCGGCTCAGGGTCACCATGACCGGGGCCAGGATGCTCGAGATCCCTGGAGCAGGCAGCGGTCCGGCCGCGGACGCTCTAGCCGAAAGGCTTAGGGCGTCCCTGGGCGCGGATGACGTCCGAGTGTCCAGACCCACGAAGTGCATAGATATGCGCATCTTGGGCCTGGACGACTCCGTCACGGAGGAGGAGGTGTTGGCCGCCGTCGTCAGGACGGGGGGGTGCTCTGCAGAGGAGGTGAAGGCGGGCACCATCCGTCCTGACAACACGGGCATGCGAACCGTAGTGGTGAGCTGCCCCGTGTCGGCGGCCAAGAAAATCTCAGAGGGCCGAAGGCTCTTGGTGGGCTGGGTCTCCGCGCAGGTGAAACTGCTGGAGCCCAGACCTCTGAGGTGCTTCCGTTGCCAAGTTGGCAACCATGTCGGAGCACTCTACACCTCGGAGGTGGACCGCAGTGACCACTGCTTCCGCTGTGGTCAGCCCGGTCACAGGGCCGGCTCGTGTGACGCCGCGCCGCACTGCTTCGCATGTGCGGCAGCTGGCAAGCCGGCCGATCACTGGGCTGGGGGCAAAGCCTGCGGTCCACCCGCCAGGGCCGGGACGAGGAAGAAACCCTCCTCCACCGCCGCCGCCGCCGCCGCCGCCGTCGCTTCCGCCGCAGCCGCCGCCACCGTCGCCGCCGCTGCAACTGCTCGGGAGGGGGCGAGAATGGAGGAGGCGAAATGGGGCCATTACTGGCAGTAATGGCCCCATTTCGCCTCCTCCAGACGTACGTCGGTCGCTGCGCCTCTCAGGAACTGACGCTCCTGGGCAAGGCGCAGTGACTGACGCCTGCGGACAGCGAGCAATGGGTAGCTCGCTGTCCGATCAGGTCAGGCCAGAGTCGACGGCGCGTTCACTCCAAACGCGCCGTCAGCAACGAGCAGTCAGCAACGGAGACGGGGCCCGCCAGGGCCAGAGCCTGCCAGGGTTGCGGAATTGTTCGAAAGAGTTACCGCGGCCCTGGGAAGAAAGGCACTAGGAGGACTAAGGGTGGGTTTTAGTCAGTAAAAGTCTGACACTCCCTGCCGCTCCACCCAGAGCGGGAGGGGTCATTTGATGATTTCCCATCCTATAAAAAAAAAAAAAAAAAAAAAGACTCAAGTTAAAGGCTCAAGTCAAAAGCTCAAGTCAAGGGCTTAAGTCAAAGGCCTAAGTAAAATGCTCAAGTAAAATGCTCAAGTTAAAAGCTCAAGTTAAAAGCTCAAGTTAAAAGCTCAAGTTAAAAGCTTAAGTCAAAGACTCAAGTCAGAAGAAAAAATCTTAAGTCAATAGCTTAAGTGAGAGGAGAGTAGAAATTTATTCTTATTAAAGAATAATTAAAGAAGAACGCGGAGAAGTCCAATAATAGAAAAGAGGGAAGGGAGTAATAATATTCCCGAGAGTGAGTAATTATTTCATATGAAAGTTAAATGATATGAAATCTGAACTGCATCTGTGCCCATCCCATCGGGGAAACGAGGCTTGATACAATTAAATACTGCATTTCATTAAGTAACATAACACCAAATTACATTGTATAATTAACCTATGTGCATTAACCGATGAGCATTCACCGTAAATAACAATACTCAATTAGATTTTTTTTTAACAAGCATTTATCGATAAAATCACATCACTAGATCAATTAATTTTACCGACCTTACATCTATCGACCATGTCCCATCACTATTAGGAATAATGTCATTAACTGACAACAGTTAACAAAAAACAAACATTGTTGCTTGGCAACGAAATTTAGCTACTAAATATTGAATTACGATTTACGTAATTACAAAAACTTTTTAGGTTTTTTAATTAAGTGGATAATTACATAAAAATGGGATCAAAAGAGAGAGTTAACCATAAAAATAGTTTTCGAAAGGAAATCTTCTAGAGTAATCAAAAGAAAAGAGGAAAAAAAAGCGTCTCGAAGACTTCAGAAAAATCACTTTAGAATATCCTTAATATGATACTTACCGGAGTGAACTGAATCACAGTCCTCTAGTAAATAAGTAGTTTTTGAAATAACTCTAGCGACGCGACACTTAATAAAGCGTGGAGCAAGTTTACCAGAAAAGTAATCAGCCCCAGACGACTTATAGAAATTACGTCGCCACACAGTGTCACCTGTAGTCAGAGTGATAGCTTTTCGATTCGTATTGTAAGCACGCGAGTTACGAATAAACGCTAACGATAGATTATCTGCAACTTTCGCATAAACTTCACTTAGAGAGGACAGATTTGAAGCGTGCCTATCACGACTGTCAGCTAAATTAGCGCTTTGAGTCTGATTATACGCACGGCTTGCTTCCATACAAACTTCTCTACCAAACATAAGGAAATTGGGAGTAAAACCAGTGGCTAAGTTAATACAGGAATTAAGATAGAGTTTAACTTTAGGCAACATCTTAGACCAATTTCTCTGGTTCTCACCAACTAATATACCTAAACATGTAACCACACTTTGGTTATAACGTTCAACAGTATTTGCTTGGGGGGAATAATAAGGAGTATAGATTGAATCAATATAAAATGATCTGAGGAAATTTACAAAATGATTACTACGAAAAACAGTAGCATTGTCACAAAGTATAGCTCGAGGAACTCCGAAATTGAAAAATATTTCTGATTCTAAAGCTTTAACGATAGAACTGGCGTTTACCTTCTTTAGGGGAATAAGCCAAACATAAGTGTAAAGAAGTGAGAAAAGTGTAAAAGTAAAAAATGTGTAAAATATTTAGTTAAAATTGTAAGAAATTTCGAAAGTTATAACTGTAAAGCTACGTGTAGGAAATGAATATAAGATCATCACTTAGGACATAAGCTCAATAATTGAAATCAAAAGAAATCAGTACTAGTTTAGAATTGATAACTAGACTTGATTCATGCTAAATAAATTGTGTTGAATGTGTGTATTAAAAATTGTGTAGTGAATCATGTAAGAATATGCTTCATGTAATATAGACCAGAATAAACAGAATCAGTCTCGCGGACCAAAGATTGTCCTAGAGACGATACTAATATCATGGCCTTAAGGAAACAAACAGCTGGTTTTCCTAAAAAATATTATGCACCTTTGAAACCTAAGTACCACAAGTTTCGGAGAAAGAAACCATCAGTAGTCTCTCACCTAAAAATTCGACAGGAGAAGACAGATTCAACGTGTGTTGCGACCGTAAAATGGTTAGAACAAAAAGAAAAAGGAACGACGAGACAAACCAGGAATAGACGAGGGGAAAAAAAGAAAAAAAAACATCAGCTGGCCTAGTTACCATAAAAATAAGTAGATAACTAGCAACACAGCCTAGTCAAACCAAGCTAAACCTTTGGACTCGACGCCTAACCATTCATACATACAAGCATGCACATCAAGGAATACAGCTACGTCTATCTAAAGTAGTGAAAAGTACAATAATTGAAAGTTGAACACCAACATATAGACTACGTGATTGAACACGATAGGACCCTTGCAAAAAAATCAGGTACCTGGTGAACAACTGGACTTAGTCTCAAAGGGATAGATCTATAATCAGCAGCCGATCGCTATAGGAATAGCCAAGCTGTGGATAAAAACTAGGCACTCGCAAAAACCTCTTAAAAAAGCTTACCGTAAAACTCGGAGGCCTAAAGATCCACACACCTTACAAACACTACGGGTTCTAAATACATCTAACTATAGGATGGAAATTAAATTCGGGTAAAATATATATTTGATGGGAAGAAATAAAAGAGTTATATGTTTAAAGTTTTACAAGATTATTTTCATAGCACTCAAGTACAACACAAACAAGAAATCAATAAAAGCAAAGACCAATATTGCTTTGTCTTCTAAATTGTCACGGATGTTATAATATTATTATAGCTTCTGGAACTTCCTCAAAAGAATCAGGAATCTGAAACATAAAGAACGATTCGCTTCCGAAGAACGATCTGTTAATCAAATTTTTAAAATGATTCGCACGATGAGCGCGACCACCTTTTCACGGAAAAAAAAAAGTAATTAAATCAAGATATTTATGAGGATAAATAAACCTTTACTTACTTTGCCGGAGAGCCAATTTCTGTCGCATTATGATGTCAAAGAAATGAAACACTCATTACGCTTCAAATACGTATAATTTTGGTTAAAAGAAAAAAATACTAAATTTGATGAAAATAAAAAAATAGGAAAACTAGTATATAAAAGTACAAAAAATAGGTATCGTGTGTTGTCGTGACCGTTAATCTTAAAAAACAAGGATCTATCTTAGATTACGAAAATCATTACATTTTTTTTAATTTGAGAACGTTAATAAATTTATTAGACCGAATATCGCGGATTTAAAAAATACGGTTGCAACTCGTTTTATTTTAAACCCGATAAGGCCGGTTTCCTAAAGGATTAGAAACTCGTAATGATTTGTTCGCTCACAAGGAAAAAAAAGAAACGTTATTACATTAGTTTTAAATGCGTACGAAAAATGTCTTTTCACTCCCGAAGTAGAGAACCGACGTCAACTCAAAAGTGGGTATCGAAAAAAGAAAAAAATATATTCGGGTGAATATTTTTAGGTAAACCTCCCCGTCGTCCTCCTGACGACGGCAATGGGGCGCCTCTCCCGCAGTATCCTCTGGGGATATAGCCTTCCCTGCTACTGGCTTCTGGGGTGGCAGCCTGGGAACCTCGCCCTCGCTTAATCAGCAATTTACAATCACCAGACCATAAAACCGGTAATCCGGCTTCAAGAGTTGTTCACAAGTTGTGCATGGACATATGTACCATGGCTTTAAGCTCAACTGGCTAAAACTATCACCACATAATTTTTATTTATTATTCCTCTGAATAAAACATGATTTCCTGGTCGCTGACATAACACAAGTGCCAGAACAAACGTCGACTTTATCCCATGTCAAAAAAATTCGAATCGCATTCAAAAAAATCTACTGAACGTGATTTGAAAAAATAATCAAGGAGTTTAGCGTTTCAAACAGAAAAAATAACAAGACATTTAAAACCTCCACCTATTTCTTGGAGTGATTTGAGGAATTATGTAGTGACCACACTGCAGTTTGTATCCGCTGCACTTCGATGTTGTTCTTCGGATTTTCTTTCGGTTTATCTTTTGGGATTATCTTATGGTAATTCTTATAGGTTTTGCTTCTTACTTTATTATTTTTTTTTTCCTTCAGGTTCTTTATATGTTGGTCATTAATTTTTTGCTTTCTTGTCCTTCTCATTTTCGTTTCTTCTTACTTAATGGTACGTGCGTCCTTTTTTTTCTTAGAAAGGGGGTACTGCAGTGTGGTCACTACATAATTCCTCAAATCACTCCAAGAAATAGGTGGAGGTTTTAAATGTCTTGTTATTTTTTCTGTTTGAAACGCTAAACTCCTTGATTATTTTTTCAAATCACGTTCAGTAGATTTTTTTTAATGCGATTCGAATTTTTTTGACATGGGATAAAGTCGACGTTTGTTCTGGCACTTGTGTTATGTCAGCGACCAGGAAATCATGTTTTATTCAGAGGAATAATAAATAAAAATTATGTGGTGATAGTTTTAGCCAGTTGAGCTTAAAGCCATGGTACATATGTCCATGCACAACTTGTGAACAACTCTTGAAGCCGGATTACCGGTTTTATGGTCTGGTGATTGTAAATTGCTGATTAAGCGAGGGCGAGGTTCCCAGGCTGCCACCCCAGAAGCCAGTAGCAGGGAAGGCTATATCCCCAGAGGATACTGCGGGAGAGGCGCCCCATTGCCGTCGTCAGGAGGACGACGGGGAGGTTTACCTAAAAATATTCACCCGAATATATTTTTTTCTTTTTTCGATACCCACTTTTGAGTTGACGTCGGTTCTCTACTTCGGGAGTGAAAAGACATTTTTCGTACGCATTTAAAACTAATGTAATAACGTTTCTTTTTTTTCCTTGTGAGCGAACAAATCATTACGAGTTTCTAATCCTTTAGGAAACCGGCCTTATCGGGTTTAAAATAAAACGAGTTGCAACCGTATTTTTTAAATCCGCGATATTCGGTCTAATAAATTTATTAACGTTCTCAAATTAAAAAAAATGTAATGATTTTCGTAATCTAAGATAGATCCTTGTTTTTTAAGATTAACGGTCACGACAACACACGATACCTATTTTTTGTACTTTTATATACTAGTTTTCCTATTTTTTTATTTTCATCAAATTTAGTATTTTTTTCTTTTAACCAAAATTATACGTATTTGAAGCGTAATGAGTGTTTCATTTCTTTGACATCATAATGCGACAGTAGGTAGGTCTTGGATCAAAGGTCGGATTAGTGCGTTAGCAATATCTGAATTTGGTCCGAGTTTTTTTACACCCTACATCCGTATTTTCAGGAATTCGAATCGGATGCAGTGCGAAAAACAATACCTATCCAAATTCGAAAGGAACCTTTACTTCTAAAATCAATTTATTTATCTTCGAAGTACCAGGCTCTCATAACATCTAGGCGTATCATATGCATCATAATAATGTAGGCTAAGTAATTAATGTCAATGACTGAGCGTAGAGACTGCGACCGTTGCACCACATCTGTGCGGTATTATTAGATGCGGATGTACAGGGTGTTTCGCTATGAGTTGAGTATTGAAGTATTGATCTGCTTTTCTTTTTCTGGAAATAATCATTATTTATTTAAACTTTATGTACAATAGTGGTACATGGGCGGACCGCTGTGACTACATCTAGTGGTAAGATGGTAATTTCTTCCATTTCTGGAATAGCTTCACATACGCACTCGACATTGCGCATCCAGCCACCCTCGGCATGACAGACGGGCACCGACCAGATGTTTCGTCAGAAAGTACTCGTGGCAACGTCATTGACGTTGTACTTACTTTGGTTTAGTTCATCTCACTTACCACACCACCACCACAATAGGCAAAAAACCCTAATCCTCCGGGGATAAGTGAATATCGGCGTTAAATTAACTGCACAGGTTCTTTCTTTGTAGCTGTTGCAATGTACAGAGAATGCTGCTACCCATTCTCTGGTGAGTCCCTTAGTCGCCTCTTACGACATCCACGGGAAGTGATAGGATGGTGATTGGTGCTATTATTTTACGTCCGACACCATACAGTACAGCGGTACACCAAACAGAACGGTTTTTTCTTGTTTCTATTCAAATAAAATAATCAACTATCCAGACCTAAGATCCACTACAACTATAAATATGCTATAATAGTATATGATCCATGCGGGAATAAATCCCATGCCACGAAGCGTAACAGCCAATCGCTTATTCACTACGTCAACTGTTCCACTCTATTTCATAATACCTATAGGTACTAAATATAAACCACCCTGTACACATGTCATGCGCCACATTGGCACGTTGCGAAACGCGCTGACGTATGAGCGATGCACTGCTGTCAACTGTGACATTTTGCCTCGCTGACAAGTGACATACAGGGGCCTATAAATTTTTAAGCAACGATCGAATTTGCTTCCAAGTCGCAATCTTTTAAAAAAAGTCTCAATTTCCTTACTTTACTTTTAATTGTCTGTCAGTCATTCTATTTTTTATTCTGTTTGTTTTAGCTGTAAGTCAGTACAGTTGATAAATTAATAAAAACATTTTTGACAGATTGCGACTAACATAAGCCCTCAGATAATAATTTGACAATTTTGATAATTTATTCTTATATTTTCTGCTGTAGCAAAAATGTCACAGTCATTTTTGATTAAAATGTGCATTGTCAGGTCAATAGGGCTCAGTCCGTCAAGTGTTGCGGAATTATTCGACACTCATTCTAATAGTCATTTGATGATTTACCATCCACAAATAACCCAGCCTGTACACACATTACATGCGGTACGCACTGACGTAGAAGCAATCCATCGCTGTGACTAGACGTGACGGTTGGCTGACATACTCAGTTCATTAGTTAGATAATATCTACTGAAATGAGTGACGCGACTGAACATAATTTTTTACTAAATTGCACTCGCCGCTTACCTCCTACATCCTTAGGATTCTATGAGATCCTGCTACTTGTCTATTTTTAACCAGAAACTTCTTAATCTTTAAAAAACCTCATGTTTAAGTAATAATAGACGCACGGTCGATCTTCAAGGTTAAGCAGCCCTGAGATCGGTCTGTGGATGGATGAGACCATCTGAACATACCGAACACCTCCGTGCCTCTGAAAACGTTAAGCCGTTGGTCCGCGCTGTCATTTGTAGATCCTTGGCAGTGGTTACGGATTGTCAGAAATCAGGAAATCTGACACCAATCTTGCCAAGAAGTACCGTGTTACCCAGTTACTGGGTTATGAAATGAAATGAAAATTTATTGAAATAATAATAATGAAATGAAAATTTATTGAAATAATAATAAGTTTACAAAAGTGTACATATGGTTCAGCAGTATAAATATTAATCTAGGCTTATTATAGTATTATAATTATCTGGATACAAAAACTATGATTTGACAAATATATAAGTTTACAGTTGCATACAAAAATAGGATACTGAAGGTTGTGTAGTGCGTTGCCCGATTTAGGTTTATTTAAACCTGTGTTTCAGGCCAACTCTACGACGCGACGACGGAACAGTCATTTAATTAAACAAAGATAATATTCTGAATATCTAAGCAAACAAAATTTTGCGTTACCTTATTAACTAGGCTTATTAGATATCTTTAAATCTATAACTAAAGTTATTATAAATATTAGGTAATGTAATTATAGCTATGTCAGCTACTCTATGTCAGCACCTCTAGTAGTTTTTCCGTGTCTGAGTAATTTAGTTTTGCTAAATAATCGAATAACATTATACTACACTGATTATTACTTACATTATATATCTTTAGCAATTTATGGAGGTCATACGTAATAAACACGCAGACACATCTTCAAGTTTAGCAACGCTTGCTAGAACGTGTCCTTCGAGCCAGCCGGGACTAAAATGACAACCTGGCTGTCATTTCTAGATCTTTGATAGTTGTTATCAGTTGTCAGACTTCGAAAATCTGACATCAGTTTTGGCAAGGGGTATCTTAGTTACCCAAATACTAGGTTTTTAGGGTACATGTCCATTCTATGTTTCCATGCAGCATCCAAGTAGACTAGAAGCCTACTCCAACATAAGCAAGGATTTTTTTTTCTTGCTGATGATGAAATCGATGACTCGACTGACCATTGATACATTCTGCTAAGTTGCAATAGTGTTTTTCCACATCATCCACATCTTTAGTGTTCATGAATCTTTTTAAGCCAGGATTGGCAAATAATATTATTTTTAAGTCAATTTTATAAGCAAGCATTTCGACTGCAGGCTGCAGGCTCTCCCAGGTTCAATCTAGGTTGAGCATGCGCTGCCAGGCTTGTGGAAATTGTTCTAAAGAGTCACCGCGGCCCTGGAACGCAAAGAGCATTTGGAGGAACACAGATGGGTTTTAGTCAGTTATTGTAGAGTGGAATTCCCTGCCAGATTCTGTTTCCTGATAGCTCCAACCTGGGAGTCTTTACGTAAAGAGTGAATAGGTTACTTCTAGGCAAGCGTGCTCCATCTTCGACCACATCATCGCTTACCATCAGGTGAGATAGTGGTCAAGCGCGTGCCTATCTCCTATGCTTATATCAATAATAAAAAAAAATAAAAAAAAGTGACCAACACAATAATTACAAATGCTCGTTTTCTTGAAAAGGGCATTTTGGCTTTCACTAAGACATACTCGTACAGCAATTATGACTGACTGATGTTATTCACATTATATCCGTTTGAACTCGAAATATTTAATACTAAAAATAATTTGCCAGCTGAGAAATCCTACTTTTTAAGCATCACATCTCATTCGCAATCTGTCAAAAATGTTGAGAAATTAGAGGTGTTTTTGGTTGATTGCGGCGGAGACGCGAATGCAAACATTATTTAAAAAATATAAAACCGTAGAGGCCCTCAGTGAAAGTGATATACTGTCAGCGATAATGGTTGTCAAAAAGTCGAATTTGTTAAATCATCATCATCATTATCCTATAGCAGTCCACTGCTGGTCATAGGCCTCTCCTAGTGTGCGCCATTCAACTCGATTTCCGGCAACTCTCAACACTCTCACTTGGCTTCGCCGAGTCTTCTCCTCACGTGTTCCACAGAACCTAAAGACTAAGATCTTCAATCAGTGCATCCCCTTGCCTGTTATGACTTACGTAGCCGAAACATGGACACTCGCGGTACGGCTGGTCCATAAATTCCAGATCGCTCAGCGAGCTATGGAACGGGCTATACTTAGAGTCTCTTTGAGGGATCGAATCCGCAACGAATTGATCCAACAGAGAATCAAAGCTGTCGACATAGCTCACAGAATAAGCAAGCTGAAGTGGCAATGGGCCGGCCATATTAGCCGTAGAACCGATAACCGTTGGGGTAGACGAGTTCTTGAGTGGAGACCGCGAATCGGCAAACGTAAGATGGGACGCCTTCAGGCAAGGTGGAGTGACTCTTCGCAGGGTTGCTGGTAGCAGCTGGAAATATGTCACGTCGATCAAAAGCTGCGTGGGTTATGGTTATGGCGTACTCCACAGCATCTGTGTCTAGGTATTTACTGCCTACTGCATCAATATCGAAAATGAAAATTCATTTGTTTGTTGCAGAAGAAATCCTGGGCTCTCGCACTGCGCTCTGGATGTCAGCAGACGGCCACATGGTGCTATATGCGACCTTCAATGACAGCCTGGTGCACGAACAGAAGTACCCCTGGTATGGAGCAGCACTGGATACTGATGATCCTGCCAAGGTAATTTCAATCCTATTTGTAACTTAGGAGTTTTATTTTTATTTCCCTTATGTAGGTATATAGTTAGTTAAGTATATATTAAAACAGCTGAAAAAATATCTATGCAAATAAATAATCATACTATTTGTCGAACAATAAAGTCTGGTTAATATTACAAGTAGAGTGACGCCGCGAATTCGATCATTTTATATCAGGGTTTATGAATCGTAGATGAAATCTCCTAAACCGCTTACATGTCTACGTTCAAAGTTAAATGATATTTAAGCCGACCATAGACATTTTGGGTAACTGGGTGCAATTCGGTTTCCATTTCACAATCGTCTGTGCACCTTTGCTAAATATTTGCTTACTTTATAAACCATGGGAACCGAGGGTCATGTAAAAGTACATTTCCATTTTTCAACATGAAACTTCCCTTCTCTCCACGCAGACGTACCCGGAGATCAGAAGCGTGAGGTACCCAAAGCCTGGGACCAACAACCCGACGGTGACGCTGACTGTGGCCGACATCGCAGACCCGAAGCACATCCGCACGAGACACCTCACTCCACCTAAAGTTATACTAGAAGAAGGGTAAGGAGACTTTTAGTGCAGTAAGAATAGAATATTGAGTCTCTGCAATCCTGGTAGGACTACTAAAATTGTACTTCTTTATTAGTCACAAGTGATTTTGTCTTCATTAATTTGCTACTACTTTAATTAAACTTTAGCCTTTACTTTTTTCTTGTGATTTATAAGAATGCATTTCAGGTTTGCAATGCTCCAATGCTCTATAAGTACTACTAGTATTGCAGACGTCCGAAAGAGGTTGCCAAATAAATCTTCGCAGAAGAACAATGCTTACACTGTCTATGACAGTTACTCAAAACCATCATTGGTTATGAGGGTGGTATCTTGAAATCGTAACAAACCTACCCTGAATCCGATCTTAATTCGGTACTTTTACTATACCAGCTTTTAAACCTTGTACTATACTTGGGCCCTTGTTCATAGTGATCCAATATACAAAGTCCCCAGATCTCCATATAAAGCGAAGACTGTAAAGCGAAGTCGACTGCTTTAAAGCGCTTCAAGTCATAAACCGAGTTGGATAAATGAGCTGAACCCCATAAAATATACAAAGTGGGAAGGGTTTGGTATGAAACCTTCAAGATTTTGAATCGACTTTCATTTACATTGTGAGTTTAGTGGTGGAACAGCTCGATCGTCATGTTTTATTGTTTATTGGTAGTTCGTGAAGGTACTCCCTCGTAGTTTTAGATTCCCTGGTCTTTTGGTAAGCGGTCATGAATTTTTGTGAGGTTGATCAAGAATGTTTTATCTGCTGTTGAGGTTCTTTCTAGCTTTTATTATAGGTATTTACGTGTCGAATGAATGGATAAAAATTTATTCTGAAAGTTCAACTGGTCAATTTCAATTTCAATAGAAGAAGTTTTTCCAGACTGCAATTTTATTGTGCATGGAAATTCGTTGTCTTTTATTTTTGGATTCCTGCATTAGTTTACATTATTATCAGCAACAACAAAATGATTATTATTTTCAAAATGTTTTTAGCTTTATTTTTTTCTTAAAGCCTCTTCAACTTTGTCATCTTTTGCAGTGACTACTACTTCACGAGTGCACAATGGGTGTCCCTCACCGAAGTGTGCGTGGTCTGGCTGACCAGGATGCAGAACTTATCAGTCGTCTCCGTCTGCAAGAGTCCTATGTGGTATTGTCAGGAGGTAAGAAAGTGAATAAAAATAAAGAATTATTTTAATGTTTCTTTTAGGTGGATTCTATACGTTTGTGACTGCGACTTTGGTTGCCAAACTAGATTCAGTTGCGTTAACCGCTCGAGCACTGCCGGCACATCGGTGTGCAGCCGTTCTGCTATGTGCGGTCAGTACCACAGGAGCGGCATTCATCCTGAATTAAAACTTGTGAAATAAGCTTCTGCTGAGTCCTGACAGCCTGGTACTTTGACAGGAACGTTTTGCGCTTTCAAATGACAGAAAATATGAATATATATGGTCACAGATTTTTTTAAATATCCGATTCATCCTGTGGAAATTTAATTGCTAGCTATGTATGCTTTATTTACTCAATAATTTATTATACTACAGTGGAGTATAAGTATGATGTTCTACCTAATTAACTTTGCAAGTTCGGTAATTATGTAAATTAGCTAATTAACTAAACAAAGTGGAATGAAGCGATCATCAATTAGAATTTAAAATGGGGAAAAAAAACGATGTTGCTTGCTATATCGCATTGAACCTGGGTTTTAAATGTTCAATGTCTTTGAAAAGCAATGACTGCACAATGACGTTCTAATGGTAGGTCAGGATCGAAGGAAATGTCAAAATTTTAGCAGATTACCGCATAGGTCTGTAATTCATTTGTCATTATGTACGCGATTACCATTCTATATCTACCATTTCTTTCAATGGAGTGTCAGTGGTTAACCATTGGAAAGTCATAATGACGCTTTTATATTAGTAGACTACCAAAATTGTCAAAATCAACAATTATGAAATCAATGATAAACCTTTCTGACACTATTGTAATAGCAGACTTGAGGCCTTGATTTTTACCCATAAGGCCCACTTCCACAAACCAGAAATTGTCTTTTAACTCTAAGTTACTTCCTACCCAGGTCATGCAATATTGGTAACTTAACCTCGTGTTCTTCCTCGTAACTGTAATTAAAAAGATACTTCTGGTTTGCCGAAGTAGGCCTAACTGAATCAGTAGATAGAAGGTACAGCATCAATACTAAACAATACACTTATAAACTATCATCATCTGCCTAGCCTTCCTTATTTTACGTGGAGCACCTGACTACCAGACACAACCCATTAACTGGGTAACACGGTACTTCTTGACAAGACTGGAGTCAGATTTTCTGGCTTCTGACAATTCGTACTTTCTGCCAAAGATCTGCAATTGATAGCCAGGACTAACGGATTAAAGTGCTTTCTGAGGCACAGAGGAATCTTGGTATGTTAAGATGGTTGGGTACCCATCGATAGACTGACCCCGGCAAGCGCTGCTTAACCTTGAAGATCGACCCGAGCGGCTGTTTTTATTTAACCACGAAACGAAAAAAATAAGTTGGTTATGAAAAGTCTTTAAATAAACAGATTTAAAATCACTGATATTAAACACCATCTCTGACGACGCGACGGTCTTTCAAGAAATGTTCACAAAACAAATTAAACTTGAATATTATTGCTAAAGTTTCAACAATTTAAAGAGATACTGTTTTCTATTGTAACTTCATATTTTGAAGCTCTCTTTGTAACGAATGGCGTACTAAAATTTTGTTTTTGTCGTTGCTTTTCAATTTTAAACCCTTCATACAATTTTATTTTAGGTTAGAGACTGCGGTCGTCATTTATTTTTAATGCCTTGAAACTGTTGGATTACCATGTGTACGGGTAAGGTACATTTAAAATGATAAACTGTTGTAATGTTAAATTTGTATATTGATTAAACACCCGAAACTGATAGATGATCGACCCGCGGCGAATGAGTCTCTCAACGATGCTATGCAACTACATGAACGTCTTCTTGTTTCTTTAATTCCTCGTTCATGTAGTTGCATAGCATCGTTCATTTTTGTTTTGGTTTAATTCCTAAGTTCTACACTGATACATTTTTAGACGGAGCGGCATGATTAATAAGTCTTGGGTTTAATATTCACATGACTATTCTCTTTAATAAATTAACGTATCGTTCCCAACTAAGAAAATAATATTATTATCAAGCTTTATCTATGCTTAGGCATATAATTGTATTTTTGTAAAAAAAAAATATTAAATTATAACAGCCGCACAGACCGCTTCAAGGTTAAGCAGCGCTTGCCGAGGATGGTCTGTGGATGGAGCAAAGAGTTTATCAGTCATTGCGCACACACTTCTGCACAATACTTTAAATTATATCTCCTACGTACTTGGCTAAGATCCCTCAATAGGACAGACTCATGTCTGCGCAGACTTTAAATTCGGAATTAAAAATTCTATCACACCGATATTTGTCTGCGCAGACAAAAGTAGGTGTCATGTGGACCCCAGCGTGACCGATATTCGGTCGGGAGAATTACGTATTTTATGACAGCATATTAAATTAACGACAAATATCATCTTCTTCAAGCTAAATTCCATTTAACACGGCCCTTCTTCCTCATGCAGGTATACAGGATATCTTCAGGGTCAGAAAGCTGGGTGGAATCAGCGCCCTCTCCGCTCTGGTCAGCCGGTGGTGGTGCCCTGGTAACACTGGCCCCAGTCAGGGACGGTCCAGCGGGGTTGTTCCGACACATAGTCAGGACAGAGCACAACTCGCATGGGCCCAGGGCTCTGCCATTGACACATGGCAGCTTTGATGTCGTGGAGTTGCTGGCTTGGGATCATGCGAATCAGCATATGTGAGTAATTTTCCGTCTCCACTTGTATGTATTTTATGCCTACCACCAACCATCATACCAATTTGTTCAAAAGAGTCACCGCGGCCCTGGAACGTAAAGGGCATATGGAGGAACACGGATGGGTTTTTCCCTTCCGCTCCGCCCAGAGTGGAAGAAGATAGTGTTCCTTTGAGACGATAGTAACTGATATCTTCTTTCAGCTACTACTTGGGCATCCCAGAAGGTAAACCAGGGCAGCAGCACCTATACAGAGTGTCGTCCGAGGCGCCCAGGCCGGGGTCCCCGCAGAAACTACCGTACTGTGTCACGTGTAACTCACAGGTCAGTTAAAGCTAGATATTAAATAGGTTTTTGGAACAACCAGACTTGAGACAGAATATTTCTTTTTTTTTCATTTAAACATGTTGTGGCCATTAAAACTTATATAACAAGATCTCCATGATCGCTATTTAATCATTAATCTGCTATCTGCTCGTATTTCGATATGCCGTGGTTCAAAGCCAGAATATCGTATGTACGTCTAAACCAACATCTGTTCTACATCGGTGACACGCCGAGTCAGGAAATGACATTCCATTGCAATATTTGATTATCTATTGGAAAGGTACATCTTTTATCCCGATTCAGGTGCCAACCGAATACAACAAACATACTTATGTGGTCACTAGCTGCCGCCCGCGGCTCCGTCCGCGTGAATGTCGATAATTATCCCAAGGGAACATATTCCCGGGATAAAAAGTATCCTATGTGATATTGCAGACTATAATCTACCTCTGTGCCAAATTTCATCAAGATCCATTCAGTAGTTTTTGCGTGAAAGAGTAACAAACATACCTATGTAGGTATGGTTGTTCCATCCATCCTCACAAACTTTCGCATTTATAACATTAGTAGGAAGTAGGATTTGTGTGCTTTTGAAACAAGCAAAAAGAGAATAAAACGTTATTTTGTTTCGGGTACTTTATTCTTTCTTTTGTTTCTTGGCATTACTTTTTCCTTAATTCTTTTCATAATCGATTAATACCTTTGTATCTTCAAATCGTGGTTATCATCAAATAGTCGTTTTAGATGCTTTTATTTCTTAACGACAACACTGGTATTTCTAATTAGTATTTACTGTTCAATATTGCAAAACAAGAAGATTCCGGAAATAATAAGTATCCTCAGAAACAGGCCCAAAGATAATATGAGTCGAAATCGTAAAGACTTGTCGATAGTATTCATCATATTCTGATCAGAAAAATTACCTACGTCAACTTACTACAATCCTAGTAGGATTGCAGTAAGTTGAAGTAGGTACACGAACACAAATATCATGAACAAATACTTGATATTCAAGGATGCGGCGTATGCGGCTTATTGAAACAATATTGGCTTCACTGGTTTCAAATATTGAGAAAACTGTAGATTTGCTATTGTAGTATTTGTTCACCTATATTTGTGGAGGCCTTTGGAACTACTTTTTTTTACAAATAGCGTTTCTGTGTACAAGGAAAGCAGTCTTTAGAAGAGTACCCATACACTTCAAACCGGTACATAGAAACTCTACTTGGACGAGTAAGTACGAAAGAACGTGGATGCAGAAAAAAACAATGAAGCCAGTCAGCCAATTACAGAATCAATCGCATTTTGTCTTTCGAATTTTAAATAGTACCATAATTTTTACTATTTTTTTTTTTTTTGTGCATCGTCATCTACATAGGCATAGGCACATGTATAATAATGAATTTCAATGTGCCTATAGATCATTATAATGGTCTATAACCCATTTTGTTCCCAATAACCAACACTACCATTATCACTCAGCAGCCATCTCCCTCAATAAACTTGGAGTACTACGGCAACCTAGCCTCGTCTGGGGACAGCACGTGGGGTGACAGCGACTGGGACGAAGAGCTGCCAGCTACCTCGCCTTCTCCCAGCAAGAAGAAGAAGAAGAAGCACCCTGGTAAGAGAAGAACTGTACCTGTGTTTTAATTCTGGAAACAAAAGGATTCTTGCTTGTTCGCAATAAAAGTGAATGGAGCTTAAACCCTTTGAATGACAGAGCATAAACGCCGATAATTGACCGTGATTTTTGACGTTGGTCTACACTGCAAACTCTACAGGGTTAATACGTTGGTCACAATGGTGTTTAAAAGCACAACGACGAGAATAATTGTAATCGTTAAAATGAAAAGCCTGGAAGTGGACCTCGAGTGGATCACTTAAGATAATTATCTTTTGAAACGTTTTACTTATTACCATGCTAAGATACGAAACACAGGTTCTGGGGATATAGCTAGTGCGGGTTGTTTCAAACGGTTGTTTAACGTAACATGCGTACGCCAACATTTTCGGAAGATGTTTAACGTTCATTAAATACGAAGCTTTCTTTCACAGCATAAAAAACTGGCTGCCTAAGATATCAAGGTTTACGTACGCCAAAGGCACCATTTTGTAAAACAAACCTTTTTTATTTTAACGATAGTTACCGCCATGTGACAACCCGCCCTTAGAAATCCAATCAGAATTATCTTAATTTTGAAGAGGAGTCTTGGAAGCATATAAATTACACTTTTTTCTCTCCCAAACTACGATACAGTCATTGTAAACGTGATGTTAATGACTTGAACAATACTTTCTTACCACAAAAAACGCTCTAGCCAAGCTCAGCTAAAACCAAACTACTACATCGCTGCATCGTCACCTTCCAAACCTGCATGTACTGTCTCCCTGGTCCACCAGATGGCGTGCCTCAGAACCTGCCGTGCCTGTACCACGAGGCGCACTTCAGTCCCTCGTCGGCCTACTTCGTGCTGGAGTGCCTGGGCCCCGGGGTGCCTACATTCAGCTTGCACAGAACGGCCCTGCCGGACCCCAGGCTGGTGGCGCACTTGGAGAATAATACTATTGTTAAGGTAAGAATTGTCTTTGTTTTAAATTAAAAAAAAAACACTTCTGGGCAAAGACCTTCCCAGTCACCTGCGCACTTAGGACCTAATGATTGCGCCAGCAAACTGTGTTACCGTAGTTGCATATTGGGCCAAACATAAAATAACTATGGGTATGAATATAATGTATACCTTGTATAGTCTGCAATAAATATCAACTATTATTATTAATTATTTACTATAATAATATTTTGTCATCGATGTGCTAAGAAAAAGAAAGACTTCTCTCCACATTTTCCATGGCCTGGCAATGCTTTACATAAACGAGCAGTCATTGAATTTACGGAAGCTAGGTGAGAAAGGGGAATGATGGATATATTCATATGAGTTTTGCAAAGCTTCTTATCTGCACGAGAAAATATGAGAACAAATCATGTTCTAGTAAAAAAAAAATCACTTAGTACATTTATGCTTTTTGGAGGCACGTAGCCACATGACAAAGGTAAACTTACCACCAGACGCTTTATTTACAGTGTTTAAAGACCATTATGTTTATAGTCTACTTTTTAAAACGTTCATGAATATAAAACTGCGTCACCGCTTTATTAAACATGTTCGCTTCAAATTTTATATCCCAGCCTCTAAAAGTCGAATGTATCGCAGCCAGAATTGCGGAATTTGTTCGAAAGAGTCGCCGCCGCGGCCCTGGAAAACAAAGGGCACTAGGAGGAGTACGGATGGATTTTAGTCAGTAAAAGTCTGACACTCCCTTCCGCTCTACCCAGAGCGGAAGAAGTCATTTGATGA
This sequence comes from Melanchra persicariae, assembly GCA_947386135.1. Lineage (NCBI taxonomy): Eukaryota > Metazoa > Arthropoda > Insecta > Lepidoptera > Noctuidae > Melanchra > Melanchra persicariae. Next base: position 12,947,229 of record OX376645.1, on the reverse strand, counting down.
TTTCCCAACCATAAAAAAACCGCAGCCAGAAAAGCAGACATATAAAGTTAACAATAGCCCTGAAGTTATTTCTGTAGAAAGTTTATTTTGAAGCACGAGCATAAAATTGAAATGGTAGAAACCGTCGAAGAGGAAAATCCAGCTTAGTTATTATCCGGATAATCTTTGCTATCATTACGGATCGATGGCTGAAAGAACTTTTTGCTTCAAAAGGCTGAAATTCATTCATTGGCTTTTCTGTTTCGTAACAGGACAACACTTGCAAATATTACAAAACCAACAATTTCATTAGTTCTTACCGAATCCTAATAGTGCCGTTAGTTTTTTTAATATTTTATACCTAAATGTCATAAACTCTACTAACTACTACTAATCTAGGACTATGGTAGTCGCCAGATAAACTTGCAATGAAGTACATTGACCTTTCTATAATATCCCTTCGTAGATACCCGATCAATACATTATGTAAGTACCGTTTTTCATTACTATAGAGAACGTGAAGGATCACGATATAACTCGATCCAGGACAGCTTTATATATTCACTTTATTTCTGTTATTGATAATAAGAAAATCAAAAAATGAATGTGAGTCAATGACCGTTATTGCACATAAATATCTGGCGCCTACCATAGGTACTAGCATTATCAGGAAAAACGTTCCACTGCTGGGATAAATGCCTCATTTCCTGGTTTTCCTATAGTCACTAAATAAAATGCTTGATTTTACTTGGTCCTACCAACCAGCCTAGACTTGGAAACTCATCGTTAAGTAACATAATCCACTGATAGAATGAGAATCAAGCACTCGTGTCTCTGGAAAATACGAGTACAATTCTTTGTAAAAAATGCCAACAGACTGTGTAAGAGGAAAATATTATCTTTTCCTGTTTATTCAACGTATCAATGTTAAGCTTTCAAGATTAACCTCCTCGAAAATCATAATCTACAAAAATGCTCCAAGATACTGTCGAGATTTCGAGAACAATAAAATGACGCTAAGCTATATAATTCCGTCTCTCTTACACTTTGCGAAGTGATAAATGATATCTAAGTCATATACGATTCGTACAATAGCAAGAAACTCAGTTCTTATGCCATTCATAAGAACTCAGTTTCTTTCTATTGTGCGAATCTTTGAAATTGAGGAAATATAGGAGAAAGACAATGAGCGTATGATAAGGATGTTACAATCGTACAATGCGTGTTTTTGTTGGTATCCTAATTCCTGATTTATTAAAGCAATGTAATTAGAACCATGCATAGACACAAGCACACAAAAACCATCACACACAAAGACTCACACACAAAAACTCACACACAAAGACTCACACACAAACACTCACACACAAACTCCCGGTGCGCGAACATATCTTTGTTTATTCTTAATTAATTTAACCATCTTTTTAAAATTGTCACTAGTTCTCAAATTTATGTACCGTTAATGTATACTAGAAGAGCGGAACTACCTACCACAAGCATTTTTTTTGCTTAAAAGGTAGTTCCTAATATTGTATTGTTACTGACATAAGTTGACGAAATAAACATTTTTGATTTGATTTTTTTGATTTTGATGTTTTATGACATCAAAGATATCACGTAAAATGAAATAAATAGTCATATTCTATCAAGTTCTGACATTGATATGGAAGAAAGAGACAGTGATAGCGTGACGGTTGACAGGATCTTTTCCTAACCATGTCGGGTTCGGCTTTCAGTCTAAGCGCTCAGGGCGCTGTAATGAAAATGCATGGCGTCTGGCCGCACGCCCGCGTCGCTAAGTATATTTCGTTCCTTTGACGTCATACATTTTATCTTGTCGGCGCCCTGGCCGGCGTCAAAGGAGCGAAATATACACAGCGTCGCGGGCGCGCCGTCAGACGCCAAGCATTTTCGTCTCAACGCCCTGGACACGCACCCGAAGCGCGCCCGAAGCTCTTAGTAGGTACCAAGTCCCTAACAATTAGCTAACTGCATTCCAAACTCTTTTGTATCAGGAAAGACTGGCAGCCATAGCTCTGCCGACGCCGCGCACATTCTCGGTGCAGCTCTCCAGCGGTCATGCGGCCCGGGTGCGCCTGCTGCTTCCTCCGGGGCTGAGGGAGGACGAGGTCACGAAATACCCTCTGGTGCTGAAAGTGTGAGTACATTTACTTCGTCTTTTTTAGCCCATACTGTCTCCCACTGCTGGGAAAAAGCCTCCCCCAAGTCCTTTCAGGAATTCTTTTCTCGCGCCTCCCCGTACCAGGCACCACGGTACGCGTCCACGGGCAAGTCTCCACGGTGCCCGAAGGCTGACAGCACTGGCAAGGCCAGCCCAGTAAGAGATAGCGAGACTTTTATTATTTAAACTTATTAAAATCAAAAGCTATTTATTCTAATTAAACAGAATCAACTGTCTGCAACATTAATGGCTGACTACCCGCCACGTATATGGGCGGGCAGTCCCATAAAACACCGGCCACTGAAATGTAAATAAGTTCTTTTGGTTTGTAAAATATGACTTATAGCAACGAATGTCAAGTTTGCTGTCTTCAATATAAATTAACGTAGCGGTCAGCCAGCCATGAGTTCATGAGAACCTAGTCAAAGTGTTTGAAGCCTAAGGCTTATGAATTAGGACACTAAAAATGTTGGAAACCTAGTTTTCAATCCAAAAAAACTTACTAACGACAATAGAACTTCTTCCTTTGCCTTTAAAACTTTTGGCAGTAATTAATTATATCAATTACTTTGGGAACTACAAAAAAAGCAAGCAACATTTTGTCTATCTGACTAAAAACTCTCGTTATACCTACATTATGAAGACGCCAAATACTCGAAGATAAAGGTAAGCGAACACTTTCTTCTCGCAGATGCATCAACTGCAATTTTTGCCTACCTAAAGGAGCTATTACAAATATTCCCTGACCCTAATACTATAAAGAAATCTGACAGTTATCGAACTTCACAACCAAATTCGAAGATCAGAAAACCACTGAACATGTAAAATACTCGAATTCTCCCACTGAATGAAACTTTAAATGTAAAATATAACCGCTCTTACTTTTTATTATAAGACTGATAGTCTATGCCCGATAGCCGCGCTTTTACAGTCATTGTTACGAAAGCAATAAGGACCGTAATGGCCTGAGATTTCACAAATCATTTGGACAATAGACTCTGGAAATATATCTGATGCTTAACATTCCTTGTAAGTAATAAGAGTCATTTATGGACGAATTTATTACTGTCCTCAAATAATACTATTTTTTAAGCAATCCCTATTGTAATTTTCAAATCGAAATTCCCGTTTATTTTAGCTCGAGATCTGTAAAACATATCATAATGTTGGTCCTTACAGTCTTTTTGTGACTGAAATAAAAATATCTGCTTATAAAAGTTTTTGAAAGATGCTATTATATTCGTAGATCGTTAATCTACAAGATCCCAACTATTTTATCAAATTCAGTATTATAATATTAGAAGCTTTTTTTAAAAAAAAAGAAACGATTCTTTTAGTTTGAATCCTGACCAGGAAGTTGAAAAGTACAGAGTTTGCCTCTGCGAGTGATATTGCTAAATTTTGAGTTCATCTTAGCTATGCAAAGGAGATTTTTGAGGTTGACTCTAAAAACTGGACATATGAACAAAATGTTGTAAACTCGCTGCTACTAAAAGCAACACCTACTTCAACTTTCTTACAACTTTTACTCTCCTGGTACTTTTACCTGCTTCAATTTTCTTTCGCCAATAGCCATGGAGCACCAGGAACGCAGCTAGTCACAGAGCGCTGGGCCCTGGACTGGGGCTCCTTAGCAGCAGGTGCAGGGGCTATCCTCGCTTCAGTGGACGCGAGAGGGGCTGGAGGAAGGGGACTCGGGGCTCATCACGCGTTGCATCGCCGGCTCGGGACTGTTGAGCTGCAGGACCAGTTGGAAGTTGCTGAGTAAGTGACTGTTAACTGGTAGTAATATGTAGCCATAATGAATTACTATTGGAAGAACTTTATTTCGTGTACAAGTATTTGAGACACCAAGAACAGTTTGTAGTTAACGAAAACTCTTAAATACTATAGTTCGATACATCAAAAGAGAAAAGTCTTGCTTAACGAATGGTGTTGACGAAAAGTCCTGGAACTTTCGTCAAAATTGCCATTCAAATTGAAGAAAATTCTTGATAAATGGAAGCCAATTCCATATTTACCTTTATTTTCCACCAGGTACCTTCGCGACTCCCTTCACTTCATCGATGCCCGCCGTGTTGCTGTATGGGGGCGAGCACACGGCGGCTTCCTAGCTGCCCTCGCGTTAGCTAGCACTCTGAACGTCTTCCATTGCGGGATTGCGTTGACGCCCATCGTGCGCTGGCGATACTATGGTGAGTAATGAACAGTGAACGAACAGTGCTATCGATGTGCTGCAATAATATGGAATTCTAGTACAGAAATTTTTCCATTGTGGAATAGAGTATTTGACGGAACAAATCTAATTAGTCCGTCACATGGATTTTCAAAAAATATTATAATAGATTCGTATTTTTTCTTTTTTCATCATCATATCAGCCGATAGACGTCCACTGCTGGACATAGGCCTCCCCCAAGTATCGCCCCAGCAACCGGTCCTGTGCGTCTCGCATCCATGGGCTACCCGCGACCATCACCAAGTCATCGGTCCACCTAGTAGGCTTTCCAACACTGCGTCTTCCGGTACGCGGTCGCAACTCCAGAACTTTTCGATCCCATCGACCATCCGTTCTGCAAGCCCACTGCTACTTCAGTTTGGCGATCCTTCGGACTATGACTGTAACCTTGGTTCTCTTGCGGATATTATCGTTCCTGATTCGATCACGCAAGGAAACTCCGAGCATTGCCCTCTCAATTGCCCTCTGATGAGGCCCATTGTGAGCGACCACGTTTCGAGTCCATAGGTCATCATAAACAAAAAATTTAGACCATACAGTGCGTCGAAAACACGCGTGACGTCACTACGATGGTACAATCGTGTGCTAACGGTACTTACTATGGTGAGCAATGGATAGGGAACTGTGTAATAGATTAGCTATATGGTCGTTACTCTCTTTTAGCCAGTATGCTAAACGTCATGCCAGTCAGCCAGTGCATTGGTACTCAACGTCGTGCGCTGGCATGGTGAGCAATAGGTAGGGAACTGTATAATAGATTTGTGGTAGGTAGTGTGGGTTTCTAATTGCTCTCGGGTTAGGTAGCACGTTTAACATCTTCCATTGTGGGATTGGGCCGATGCCTATCGTACGCTGGGAGCAATAGTTAAGGGGGACTATATTTCTTGTCACCAAAATTTATATTTGTCATCAAGTTGCATCACCTAATAAATAGATCTATCGCCACGAAGTATTTTCGTTCTCAGATATATAAAAAGTGTCGCCAGGTATGAATTACCAAATTAATGCCAATATGTATGTAAAATAAGAGATGGATTATCAATAAAATCGTAGTTCATTCCTTGGATAAAACTTTGTTCTCAAAATAATAGGTTTATTCCTTTAACTTCGTACTCAGAAAGGTATATCTGTCACCAAATATTCGAACATAGGGCACAGGGAGCTTAGGGCACCCCGACTCGGACAGGTTAGGTTAGAACTTTTTAGGTTAGTGGTTATTTTTTTTAATCCACCCAGTAATATGGTTTACTTCCCGTTTTATAATAAATCCCAACCTATTTATTTGATACTTGATAATATATCCCGAGGATTACATGTGATTTATTATGGAATTGCTTTTTACAATTATTTGGCAACTACATTTTGGTGACAGATCCACTATTTTGAGGACAAACCCTATTATTAAAGAAATTCAAAACGAATAAAATTGGCGATAGCTTAAATCATACCCATAGTTAAGGAACTGTGTAAAAGATGTATGGTTGTATGAGTTCCTAAGTAGCTCTCGTGATTGCTATGTCGTTGTGCTACGCTCCCATCATGCGAAATTGTCTACAATGCTTTTTAGGAACTCAAAACGAGCAGGATTCTCGCTTCTACAAAAAATATTTTCCTCAGGCAATACCATTTAACAGCAAATCTTCGCATCATAAAGCACTTAGTATCTCTTCTATACAAACCGAAGGCCACAAAATTCCTTCATCAGAAGCCAGACAACAAAGGAACTCAAATAGTAATCGAAGGACGACTGTAATTGTTATAAATACAGTAATTCAGCCTCATCTAATGGACCTTAATGTTATTTTAATGGCGGTACATGACAGCGCTGTTCGCGTAATCTATTTGAATTTGTAGGCTTTTGTTTTAAAGGGGAATGTGGTTTGATGATCTTGAGTGATTAAATACATGGGAAGGATAGGGGCGGTAGCTGTGGTCTAACTTTAGAGTTGGTTTTGCTAGCGGCTTGGCCCGCATGATCGTCGAAGATTATACCAGAGATGATAATTTCATTCGGGTCAAGGTATGTGCGTAATTTCGACAAGTCCGGTCATTGATTGAGGCGTCATTTATTTAAAAACTTCCAAAGGTGAGTTTCACATTTACAATATTACTAGAATCTGCCAGTAGTTTCACCCGCGTGCTGGTTGGTAACTATCCTATGGACCAAATGTGGTCCAAGTTTTATCCAAATCTGGGAACTCGTGATTGAAAACAAAAATATATTTTCTCAATCATAATTCAATATCAGTAGGAAACAGTTATAAAAACCGGCCAAGTGCGAGTCGTACTCGCGCACGACGGGTTCCGTACCATTATCTATAGGTAAAAAAACGGCGAAAAAATCACGTTTGTTGTTTAGGGACAGCGAAGTCCGGACCCTATTACTAATAATAGGGTCTCGGTTTACCCTTTGGGTACGACACCCTAAAAATGAAAAAACTGTTGGTTTTCCCGAAATTAATCTATAGCAATATAATAAAACTGAAGAGTTCGTTTTTTTGAACGCACTAATATCTGGAACTACCACTCGGATTTGGAAAATTCTTTTTGTATATGATAGCTACATTCATGAGGAAGGCTATAGACTATACAGGAACGAGAAATTCCTACGGGAACAGGAAAAAAAAGGACATGAGCGTACCTACGAAGTCGCGGGCAAAAGCTATGTAGTACAAATAAAAAAAAAAATCTTTGTTTTAGATAAGTTTCAAAATCCCTTGGTTGTAATATAATTTCTACAATAAGCACCTACTATTCCCAATGGACAATGGTCTGATAAAACTTTTCAGATTCCTTTTCTCGCCTTTTCTTAAGGCCTCGCTTTATTTTCTTTTTCAGCTCACAACAATGCTTGAATTAATAATTTTCTAATATTCCTTGAACCTTTAAAGTAAATGTAGTTAAAGAAACTCTCTTTAAACAAAGGCTTTAATTAGGCTTTGCTGTCTGAATTGTGAATCCTAGTCTAGATAAGGAGAAGAAATTCGCTGATTAAATAAAATATTTCTGAAAACTCCATTTTAGTTTTGTAAACCTTGTTAGCTTTGGCATGTACAAGAAGTACCGTATTACCTAGTCAATGGGTTGTGGAGGTCTGGTAGGCAGCCGCTCCACGTAAAATACAGGTATTCAGCTGAACCGGTTTGACTGGGAGCCGACCCCAATAGGTATAATTAGGAAAAAGCTAGGCAGATGATGATGTACCGTTAGCTTTGGCATGTTGTTGGTCTCACGTTCGGAAGCCCGACTACTAAGCATGGGGTCCTGAGTTTGGTTCCCAGGTCAGACTAAAAGTGTATTTGACAAAGTTCAGTAATTTGACATTTGCTAGCGATGACATTCGCTGGCTTTGAATGTAGAGAAGACTAATAAATATCGGTATTTTCAAAACGTTAGAACTTATCAATTATAGGCGATCGGTAACTCTCCATATTTGAGTGTGAGATTGCGTTACCTCTTGTATTCCTTAGCCGGTGGTGACTCAACTAGCAGTTTACTTCATTGCCATTCAATATCAATAATGTTCTTCGTCTCAACAGCCTCAGCCTACGCGGAACGCTACATGGGCTTTCCGAACGCAACCGGCAACTACCGAGGGTATGCCGACGCTGACGTCACCAAGCAAGCAGCAGCCTTGCACGACAAGATGCTACTCCTGGTACACGGGACAGCAGACAATAATGTGCATGTGCAGCAGAGCATGGCGCTCGCAAGGGCGCTAGCGGACCAGGGGAGCATGTTTCGGCAGCAGGTATGAGAGATTTGTAAATATTCCATCAGTTGTTTCTACGAAGGGAGCTAAAGTGGTACAGGTACTAGAACAACACATTTGCGTAGGTAATGTTGCAAAGCACGCAGAAGATACTTTGCTCGACACAATGCATAGCAGACAAGTGTACATGTGCAGCAGAGCTGGCACTTGCGAGGGCGCTGGCTGACCACCAGGGGATCATGTTCAGACAGAAGAGATATTTGAAAATTTTCTTGCAATTTTGTTCTTCGAAGGGTGCTTAGCTGGTAAAGTTACTAGGACAACACATTTACATAGAAGATGATGAATGCTGAAAACGTTGTCATGAAGCAAGCAGCACCGTTGCAAGGGACTGCACACAATAATGGTGGCTTTTGGGGTGCATGAAGGAGCCTCCTCGTGTAGCGCAATTTGTTCCATCTGACACTCAACTGAACCGAGCGCTCGGCGCATCCTGGACAGTCTCACCTAACACCTTATAAGACTGGCCAATCCTTCCCTTGCGGTGGTAGGGCTAACACGGCCACCCCCCACCGGAGTTCGGCGTCAAGCAGCCTGCTGTTTCGTCGACGTGTGGGGGAGTACCAGTGCCTCAAGGCATCTTCTGAGCACGCTCGCTTCATCATGGACCTCATCTATCGCTTTCCATAAGGCGTGATCAAGGTCAAGAGCCAGGTCATTCATAAATGAAAAAAAATAAAAAAATGGGTAAAATAGCAAAAAAGAAAGAAAAAAAGCATCGAAATTTGAAGTAAAAAAAAAAAAAAAAATTATTGCATCATTTTGTTTGCAATTTTTATAAAAAATAATTTAAGATGAAATATTACGTTACCAGAAAGATATTATGTATGATAAATGTCAAAGAATTTACTAGTATTGTGACACTGCTATCCTGGTGAAAGCTGTGACCTATAAATTACTCGGTTCTAAGAGGAAAACAATGAAACAGTGCTTATCTAATAATAACTTAGGCGACGATCCCAATAAAGTTAAGAGTCGTTATTGATACGTTGGTATAGTTTTTCGTTTGACGACTCATCTATTAGTAAACGCCGATGATCATTTTATTTTTGCAAATAACTTTTCAACACATTTGCTCAAAAAATGCATTTACGAAGCCTGTTCACATTGTTCGAAAGTTAAATTTTACACACCACACCATGGAATGTGCGGTAAAATAGGTACTCTCACCTAAGTACATATATTACCGCACGGTGCTATTGTATAGCGCCGTGCGGTAAAATATGTACTTAGGTATTCTTTACGGTTTTTTCTTTTAATTTCCATAAAAAAATAAATAAGAATATCACCAAAAGTTTCACAATCCTAGAATAAATAAGCTGAATAATGATCGAACCTCCTTGGAAGTGCATTTGCTCAATACGTTTGTCTCACTTTAATACTAAAGAGAAAATGAGAAGAACAATAATAAAATAAACAAATGAAAGATGTAGTTCTTATTTACACCACGCGATTGTGGCGCCGTTTGCAAATTCGCGCCATTTTCACATTAGAAATGTCAAAGATTGTTGCGACTTTCCGACTGATATCTAAAAACAAAAAGTTTGTTTCTTTAGCTATTGTACTGTTTTCTCGCAAATGTATTGAAAAACGTTGTATGATATACGTGCAGAAATTGGTTTTTACAAACTCGCTAACTATGGTTAGCCCTCGACTTCGTCTCGGGCTTACATTCGTCTACTCGTTTGTAAAAACCAACTTACCGCACTAATATCATAAATAACTAATTCTGTACTTTTGACAGCTTGTCACCAACCCATTTTACAAAACACCATTAATGCCTATTTTTGCTCTTTAGATCTATCCCGATGAAGGCCACAGCCTGGATGGCGTGAAGCGGCACTTGTACCGCACCATGTCGGCCTTCCTGGACGACTGCTTTCGTAAGCAGGTCCCTCCCGAGACCAAGGCGGGGCTGCGGAACGGCGGGAACCTAGACTGAGACACGTGGAAAGACGAGGAGTTGTGCTCTTGGTAAGATCAATGATATTTATTTTGTGAATAGGAATCTCACTCAAACGTACATAGATGAGGCCGTCAGATATGTGTAATAGGGTACGGTGGGTATATGACAAAAAAAATCTAATAATTCCATCAGATAGATTTCCAAATAATAACTATTACCTACACGTGACGTCACGAGCTGACTTTGCGTTTTACCTTCGTCATTTTTTATTGTATTTTTTAAGCAAAAAATACGCGTCCAATATTTTTTTATTAAATTTTCTAACTGACGGATTAAATAGAATCATAAATTTTTTAACCAGCAAATAAGAGAGGACTTTCGGAAAACCGTTTCATACGGCCGCCGCTTTGTCGAAGAAGACGAAGACGGTGTATCGTAAACTAAACAATGATACTATATAGTACCTATGTTGTCTTAAATCTTGTTTGCGTCTATTTTGTATTGTGCCACATTTTATATTTGGTCAAGTTGGCAAAACTCATATACCTAAATAAAGAACACAAAAATCGCTACGAGAATATAAAGGTTTGAAAAACAGGCAGAAAACTCCAGAACTGAAATTATTAATCATTCAAGTGCTTTTAAGCTTAGCTTAACCGGACAATACGACAGCAATACAGGCTCAAGTGGAATGGTACCAGGAATACATAAGTTACGAGGAGACCGGCAGTACCCCGCATCAATGCCTTGCGGTCCGTACACAATGGCAAGATATACGTACTCTCATATATGTTGCAACTGCGGCTGTTGTAATCCGGTCGAAGAATAATCCCGGCCTAAATGTATGTCACATGGTTCTCGTATGTAAATGAGGATAGAATATTTCTGTCGACGAAACGATGAATGCAGTAATTATTTGCTGCTTGAAGATTTTTAGATATTCTGAAAGCGTCTTATTTTTTGCGGGAATTGTTTTCCAATGTGATTAAAATCTGCGATAGAGCGGTAATTTCCTGAAAATTACCTGTGTACCAAAAAATTTATATAGCCGTTACAGTTTTAGTTTATTTTTATTTTAAACAGATTCATATTGAGAGGAGCCTTATCTTGTTATCTTTCTTTCCGGTTGGCCTATCTAAAACCATTTTTTTTGATAAACTTTAAAGGTATTAATTAATGTACTTATGTATTTTCTGATAGCTCACCAATACGAGCAGAGGACAACTCTGAGCCAGAAGACTCCGACGAGAGGTATGTGAAAACTATTTGTAATGGTTTATGATATCATAGTACCTCTATAAAAAATCTAGTTCCACAAGGACGCATCTTAGGACCACTCCTGGCGTTCCTTAGGTGCTAATAATATATTTGTTACCTACCAGATTTTTTTGGGTTTATAAGTAGTGTCATCTATGCAATGACGCTGCTACTATTTGAAAGTCGTTAAAAATTCAAATTAAAAAATTTATTACTAAATGTCCAGTTGAAATGTGCTAAGTTCGAATCTCACTGTTTTTTCTCTCATATTGTATTATTTTATTGCAAAGTACCGTTCTCAACTTTAAATAAGAGTGATAACAAACAGTTTTCCAACATAATATTTATTATATACAACAAAAATATAAAATGCCTCTCCAACGCACGCCAACCAGTTCTGTGAGTGATAATGTCACTTTACGCCGTCATAGGACAAAAACCAACGATTCACTTGATCTTTCTTTTGGATCAACACAATCGGAGATAGAAAGGCACAGTTCGCTGGACCTGGACCTAGAACTTGACCTATCTACGCGATATCGATGTGACATAGAAGATCTTAAAAAAGAAATACTACAACTTAAAAACGAATTGGCTAATGCAAATGCAGAAATAAAACAACTAAAAGAAAACATCCTGCAAAAATACAATGAACAAAGTGTATGTCCAGAAAGTAACGTGTCTACAAAAAAACAAAAAGTTAAAAACAAAACCAAGAAGAGATCATCAAAAAATCTTAGGTCATCGTCGTCTCCGTTCGATGAGAAAGTCAACACCAGCTTTTCGGATGACTCTGCAACTGGTGGGGACAGCATAATTGAACCTAATAAAACAACTAGTAACCAAGGTGATACCACACTTTGTGCATTAACAACAGATGATGCCACTGTCTTTGAACCCACTGGATTGGGAATCGGCCGAGACTCTCCAGTCCTTCACAAGATAGCAACAGATGGCACTACTAACACAACGGAGGGCAAGAGTCAGTCCAAGAAAAAAGTCGTCATCATTGGAGATGGACAAGGACGAAAGGTTCGTGACGCTTTGGCCAACCTTTTGGGTTCAAAATTCAATGTTACCTGTTTTATGAAACCGGGAGCAAAAACATCTGAAATTCTTAATCCGGAAATTGGTGAAGTAAAATACTTGTCTTCAAAAGACTTCGTCATAATTTTAGCAGGGCGTAACGACACTAACCCGTATGATTTTGAAATTACTTTAAATACTTTCATTCAGTGTGTAGTAAAATCAACAGATGCAAATATTGTTATACCAGAAATTCCATACAATAAAAACTTAAATGAGTATAAATTAAACTACTTGTTACGACATATTTGTAATAATCAAAGAAACGTTACCTATGTAGATATGGCATATTATCGGTTTAAACCAAGATTCAACCAGTTCAAAATCAATCTCTGTAGATCACTTATGAGAGAACTTCTTCGTCTCGAAACTAATTTTAATACATTTGATTGTAATGCTATAAAAAATTCATGCACAAAAAAAACTTTAGACAGCAAATCTACACAAACAGATTTACCAATGCCTGAAAATATTAATCATTCTTTGAATACATGTATTTCCAATCAAATCACATTAAACTCAATGCCCAAAAATTTTTTTCGTGAATAACGGTTTACAAATTTTCCATCAAAATATCAACGGTTTGATCAATAAGTCGGATATCTTAACTATTCATTTATGCGAACTAGCCGACGAAGGTAAACAGGTAGACGTAATAACGATAACAGAGCACAACATGAAAGATGGAGATGAATCCCAGTTGCATATACCAAACTATACCCTTGTGTCACATTTTAGTAGAAGTAATAGAAACGGAGGTTCTTGTATTCTAGTCAGAAACAGTAGTTTATACAAAGTTCTTGATAACGTTGTTAAGTGTAGTGTACCAAATGTTGTTGAATGTTGCGGTATAGAACTTATAGATGAACATATAATAGTTATTTGCATATATAGAGTACCGAACCAAACGAATGATATGTTTAACATTTTTTTTCAAAAATTGAATTTCTTGTTAAAATCGTTCTGTAAAAATCCTAATAGCAAAATTATAATTACTGGAGATTTCAATATTAACATATTAAATAAAACGCTAAGGTCTTTACAATTAGAACATTTGCTGCTTAGTTATAATATAAAAATAGAAATTAACAAGCCCACCCGTATCAGTAGCGGCACATGTATTGATAACATTTTTCATAACATTTCAAAAGCTAAATCAGAAGTTTTAGATTTTGCACTCTCTGACCACACAGCGCAGTTACTGAAATGTCCTACAAAGGAAAAACGTACTACGTTAAATTATTGGTTTACATACAGACGTGACTATAGCACTGACAATGTAACAAAATTTATAGACTGCATTAAAAGCCTATCATTTTGTGAAAGTTTCGAGAACAATAATCCTGAGGAAGCATTTAATAATTTCTTTGAGTTGTTCAAGTTATTTTATGATTTATGCTTTCCAATAATTAAAGTAAAAAATTCCCTTCATAATAAGCCAATCTGGCTTACTGATAGCATCAAAAAATGTTGCAAACGTAAACGGGAATTACTATGGCAGTACCGATTACATCCCAACAGAAAAAACAAAATATCATTGAAACAGCATTCAGTACGTTTGAAACATATCCTGAAACTTACACAAAAATCCCAAAATGACTTTTATATCAAAACAGCCCAAAACAAATCAAAAGCTACTTGGAACGTGATAAAAAGAAACAAATTAAAACAGCCCCATGCAAGCATTTGTAAAATTAAATCAGATAGAAAAATTATAACCCAACCTCAAGAAATAGCTCAAGTTTTTAATGATTTTAATATCGATTTAGTACAACCGATCGCAAAAAATAACATTAATAAAACAACTCTTACTTTTAGTCATCCCAACTCAATATTCATGCCACCTGCCACACCACCTGATATCTATGAAATTATTAAATCACTTAAAAATACCCAAAGCACAGGTGATGATGGAATAAATACCAGTGTTATAAAATCAGTTTCCAAAATAATTTCTCCCATACTCAGCCACATTATTAACCTTTGTATTGAAAATGGAATGTATCCAAGCTTATTAAAAATATCCATTGTTAAGCCTATTTTCAAAAAGGGCGAAAAGGATAATTTAAACTGCTACAGACCTGTGGCACTAATATCTGTCTTTTCCAAAATTATCGAGAAATTTATTTATAAGGCTATTTACAATTATTTTGAAAAAAATAACTTATTCACGATAGAACAGAAAGGCTTTCGGAAAAATGTTTCTGTGGATGTTGCTGTCTATTATTTAATCGAAAGGATATTGAATAATATGGATAGTAGAACACCAGTTTCAGCCCTGTACATGGACATGAGCAAGGCGTTTGACCATGTAGATTTTAGTATTTTGTTAAGAAAGCTTGAAGCATACGGAATAAGGGGTAACATCCTTGACCTACTCAAATCTTACTTAAGTAATAGAAAACAGATTACACAAATTACGAAAATATGTCCTGAGTCTAAAACTGAGATATTCTTCAACTCAAATCCCCGTGAAGTTCGCTTTGGTGTACCTCAAGGTAGCGTATTGGGGCCGTTACTTTTTCTTATATATATAAATGATCTTCCTAAAGTCGTAAATTATCCCATAGTTCTATTTGCCGATGACTGTACTGTAATATTTTCTATTGATAAAAATGAACATTTAGAAATGTACGAAAGAAAAGTCAATGATTCAATCAAATCGATTATAAAGTGGCTCAAAGAAAACAACCTGAAGATAAACTTAGATAAGACTAAAATTGTGCATTACAAACAAAAAACAAAAACGTTAGACAATATAAAGGTAAAATATGAAAATATAAACATAGACGAGGTCAATACCACAAAATTTTTGGGTCTTTGGATTGACCAAGAAATGTCATGGATAACACAGGTTGATGCTATCTGTAAGAAACTTAGTAAGTTTTCTTATGCATTGTATATGCTTTCCAAGGTTGTAACACAAAAAGCAGTTTTGGCAGCTTATAATGCGTATGTCTCATCTACTTTAAGATATGGCATCAAATTCTGGGGAAACTCCACTAACTGGGAAGAAGCCTTTAAGGCTCAAAAGAAATGTGTTAGAGCTATTTGTAGTTTACGATTACCTGATAGTTGCAGACCACACTTTAAGAATCTAAAAATTCTAACTTTCCCATCTGTATACATATTTGAATTAGCAGTATTTATCAAGTACCATCCAGAATTTTTTGAAAAATTTACCAGCCGACGTCATCGTAACAAAATTAAGGCAATCAGTCATACCACAGCTTTGTATGACAAAAATATTATCGGTATGGCACCAAAAATATATAATAAAATTCCAGCATCTATTAGAGAAATTAGTGACATAAGGTTATTTAAAAAAGAATTAAAATTGTTTTTATTAAAAAATACATATTACTCAATCAGTGAATTTCTACTAGATTATGAGACTGATAGTTATGATATATCTCAGAGGTATAAGTAGAAATTCCGTAATTTCTTAAAAAAAAAAATTAAATAGTAGCCAATAAAATTATGCCTAGAATTATGTTTTGAAGTTTGTACTCACTTATGTTAATTATATTTGATTTAAATATAATTTAAAATATTTTGGCACATTTGAAATGTAATATTTAATGTTTGTATGCTACCTACTGTGGCAGGACACAGAGACCCATTAACTTGTAATTGTTCCACCTTTTTCACCTGTGTACACAAATAAACGTATTTGATTTGATTTGAAATCATTTAAAACCTGTCACAATAATTTAATACAATAATAATAATTAACAGCCCTACCCTGGATAGCCCTGTTCTGGTATCACAACTCAATAGATACCTAATTCTATCCTTTTTGTTTCAGGTAATAATAAATCAAACTTGGACTAGCACCCGAAGAGAGAGTGTAGTGATATAAACAGATAACCCGTAGTACAACTAACTCCATATCCAACGCGTCTGAGAACTGCCACGTCATACAAAACACGTTTTATTGTCATCCCTGTCATGGACGCAGCCAGGAAACCTTCACTTACCAAAGAACATAGGAAAAGTCAAAGAAAAAAAGAAAGACGTAACGAAGGCTCCAGTGTCTCCAAGAAAAGAATTCCCGATCATTTTGGTCTGGGATTCACGGAAAATTTTTGTGTGGTAAATATACACATAGAGTTATCGTCAAATAGGCGAAAAATAATACTTTAAAAGAGAACTAAAGAGGTGTGAAAGCTATAAGTGATGGAGTACTGGCTACGTTTCATAAAATCATGAACAGTATTGGATCATTGATAAAGACTTGGCCGCATTATTGTAGCGGCGTATTATTATTCGTATCGAAATGTTGTATTAATGCTACGGTATGCATGATACTAGTTCAATCAAGTTAGTTAAATAGGTAATGAAGATTTTCGAAGTGACTGAAGCTGGATGAAAGGTTATTGAAACGCACTTTTAATAATACGAGTAAGTTCATGAGTAATTTCTATAAACTGTGTACTTTAACAATACGCCATTGCAACAGTGTGGCCAAACCACAGACAATCATGTGCAGTTTTTAATTATAGAAACATACCATAACATAGCACTAATTTTTAACCTCATATGAAAAATAACGCCAACTATATTTAAGTATAATTAAACGATATTTACAGCAGTAATTTTTACACAAACGACATATCGGTGAACTCCAAGATTTCTTATTATTCCTATTCAAAACTCAAAAAAAATTGTTCGAAACTAATATGTATTTTAAAAGTTTACTATACGCTGCTTTATTATTTTCTGCACAAACACAGAATCTTCCATTGTATCCTCTGTGCATGCGTTATATGCGTCTTCTCCACATTTAACTTATAAAACGCAATATACTTCATCTAGTGACTAATAAAGGAATTGATAACTAGTTCTTTAGTCAATCAGTTTGTGATCTAGTAGTTAAATTGTTATAACTAGAGGTACCTTTTCGTGTATTCATTATCATGTTCGCTCGAGGAAATGTTCCTTGAATAATATAGAATTTTCGTTGATCGAAAATCTTTGAAACAGCGGTGACTGTTTTCGGTAAGTCATGTACAATCCTGGGTGTTTTG
Source organism: Melanchra persicariae (assembly GCA_947386135.1). Lineage (NCBI taxonomy): Eukaryota > Metazoa > Arthropoda > Insecta > Lepidoptera > Noctuidae > Melanchra > Melanchra persicariae. The sequence continues at coordinate 12,929,780 of OX376645.1, read as the reverse complement.
AGCAATTGTAGGAAAATATTAGCTTGTCATCCGAATTGCGAGTGTTTGCGTATATAATCGTTGGCTGGTACCAATACACGTATAATATAATACTCGCAAATTAGACGCATTAGATATTCTCATGAACTAACGATATACCTACTAATGTGTCGCCAAACATTGTTATTTCAAAATGAATAATTTTGAAACTAAAGTTGGTTAGAAGTTTAAAATTTGGTGAGGCAGTATCACAACAGATTCCAACTCATCTAGTAAGTAGGTACTTTGATTGATGGAAACTTTAAACCAACCTATTATTTTCTTCAAACGATTTCATATTTGAAGAAACAAACATGCTTATAACGATTTAAGTGAATTAAATAGTTGTTATTTAAGAATTTGGATATTCAAATATCAAATAACATGAGTCCATTTTCCTACAGTTGCTACTCCAACCAGGCCAAGGCCTGAAAGATACTCGAGCCCGCATGAATCATTCTTAAAGCCGTTGTAATATTTTGCAACGTGAATAATTTGTTAAAATAATAATTTAATAATTAATTTTAATCGCATACGATGATGATGGTAAAGTGTAATTTCTAAATGACAAATAATTGTACAGATATTAATATAATATTTCCCATTTAGATAATATAATACGCTTCTTGTGTATTTTACGAAATATATGAAAGAATCATGGCGGACAAATATCCCACCATGAATTATCAAGAAAAAAATAATGTGGTATTTTCATATAATTGGTAAAATATATTTATTTAATAAAAAAATATCCAAACATTTGATCTTTAAGTATAAAATTGCTCACTCTCATCAAATTTTGCATGTTTCTAGTCACTTCATTTATAGTATTAATAGTATTTAATATTAAATTTTATTAAAGACCAATAGTACGTTAAAAATATTTTATTAAAAAAATAAAAGTTTTAAAAACTAATTAGTGAAGATTTTGAAACCTAGTAAGATTAGTGCATTAGTTAACTTAGTGAAAGTTTGAAATTAAAAAAGTGTTATTGACATGTAACTAATATAGCAATAATTTAATAGATAAAATACCTCCTTTGTAAGTAAGCACTCTTCCGATAAAGCACTTGTATAAAAGGATTTTTGAAGCGTTAAAAATTATGAAGAAATCTATAGAAACAAACTAATAGTGTTTTTGCACATTCGACTGGGCTTACATTTCGATTTCATGACGTTTCTGTGCAGGAGCATCAGTCGTTCAATACTTTAGTAAAAGTATTTACACTAGACAAGAAACGAATTCTTATCTAGTCCTACAATTGTACATATTTTATTAAAATAATCAGCGAATTATGCTCTTGCACAAAATTCATGTGCAAATCCAGCCTTTTGTGCAAGCTCCCTAAATCTACACCATAAAAGAACATTTTTTTCTTTCCGCGTACCTACTATTGCGAAATAATACGACAAAAAATAATACGCCGTTAGAAAAATTGTTCTTCAGGTTGAAAAGTTCCAAATAAAGTTGAGTGAAGCAATGCTCGAAAAAGATTGTTCAAAGGAATAAAGGAAAAGACCTAAGTGCCAAAAGCGTCGTTTTATCTCGTACGTTTCTGTAAGTAATTACTGTAAGTACCTACATTAGATTCATACGGAAAATTCGATTATATTCTCATGTTTTTTTTCGTCATTAGACGTATTATTCCAGCCGATTACGCGGTTCGTCGGTTATAATCGGTTGATCAGACTTTTTGTTAGATCTTTTTACACATGTAATTTTATGTCTTTTCCTTTGTAATAATATTACGGTATTTTTTTCGTGATTGAACTTTGTTACAGAAATTATTTTATTACGTGAGTCATAAAGTCATAAGCAAAATGTATTTTTGTTTTGGTATAATATAAGTTGATTGTATAAATCCTGTTGATCGAATGGATAATAAGTTTAATAATACAAATTCATTTGTTTGAATGTGTACAAGGACGCCTTCATATCTGGGGTTGGTTGACGCCGCGTTTACGTTACGCTAACGTCGCGTAGACGTAATTGTATAAAACTAACGTTGCGTAGACGCAGTATAAGCGTCGCTGGAACGTTTGACGCTAGATGTGAAGGGCGATACGAGAGTGTAAAATGTTAAAGGTTGGCATACACTAGCACGTTCGAGTTACACAAAAAAAAACGCACAGATTGTGATTTTTGCCTTATCGGTGTTCTCGCTGTTAACGTTTTTGTTTTTAAGCAACCAGGTTTTTTGTATTGCTGAATATAATAAAAATATATTGTACCTAATTAAGGAATAATTGAAAACTCCATTTCCAAAGTTAGGTAACATCACTTATATTTTTTTTTTGGCTGAAACCTGCTTTTCTATATTTGAACCACATTTAACAATACCTACACAAAATATTAAAATAGTACCTATTTCAGGTACTGATGTAAAAATAATTAATTACTGGCTCCTGCCCGCGGCTTTGCCTGCGTGATATGGCTACGTACTAACAGAATTAAAAAGTATCCTATGTTCTATCTAAGAATTTGTATACTCTTTCTTACTCATGTACCTTGTTGAAACTGGAGACGCGTTGGAGCATTTTTTTCACTTAAGTTCGCGATGAACCCGCTTTTAACTCTTTCAGTCACACTTTTACATAGATAAGAAAATCATCGATGTTTGTGCATAGTGATAACAGTTATGGTTAGCAGATTGTAAAAATATACGTTTTGAGTTTTTTTTGTTGTGGTTAATAGCGATTATAAATTATTAGCGATGACCACCGTGGTTATAGTAAAAAATAACTAAATTGCAGTGAAGCAAGATGCCTATTTAATCAGCTATTCCACAAATTTCGGATCAATCACGTATAAGTATACCTTTAATAGGTGGTTAGTGGCATAACCACCAAGAATGAAAGAGTTAAGCCAGATCTTGCCAGTTAGTGAGCAATCGATGAGGTGAACGATGGAACGAGCGAGCTCAGAAGATGCTTGTTCACTCACGAAGATGCTTTGATGGATCTCGGGCTGAATAACAATTACCTGACGGCTTAATTACACTTAATCGAAATAGTACGTCACAGAATACCTACGTATATTTTTTCCTTCTCAGTCAAATCAATCCAAAGGTTAACTGTAAAATATCGCTTTTGTCGATTAGGACGTCCTTCTATTTTTTATTTTAATCTTCAATTGTAATTTGTTTTGGTATACAAAGAGTATTTACAAATACAATTAATAGTTTATCTTGACAAATAGAAAATTACATTACACATAAACGTGTTTGGAGCCTCCTTTTATTATTTTATATTCCATTCTTGGTTAACTAATATACAGAATTTGACATTATTATTAAGAAGTAAGATTATATTCAGCAATACAAATAAATAAAGGCAATGGTGGCGCTTTGTGATTACAATATGATAACTTTAAACATAGATTTAAGCTGTTTGATTCGGGGCTGGGCGTTGTTAAATGTAGTTATTTTTCAACCATTATCGTACATATATTTAGGACGTAATTTAAATACAATGCTATATTTTTATTGAGATATCTCTGATTCTACTCTTATGGGTGCAGTGTGGTGCAATGTTAAAGAGGTCATAGGGAAACACTTAAATAGTCAGCAACTGGTCCGCACACACCGAGAATTCGAATGCACCCTTTGTAATTCGAAATGTATTTTATTTCGTTTAGGCAATTAAGTTCAATATTGTATAGCTATTTAAAAAAGCTCTTATTTAAATATGATTTAGGTTTTCTGAAGTTTGTGAGATCAGGTGAAACAATAAGCATAGTTTAAGACTAACGAAGCCCTACATACAAGCTCGTTCGTTTACTTTTTAGTTGCTGTATGGATAGAAACGCTAGTCTCGATTTTAAAACTATGGAAAGTGGCTTAATCTAATACTAATATTTACCTGAAAAGGGGTCATTGTGTTCATTATAATGCACACGTTTTATTATGGGCGCAACAACGAAATTGCAAAATAAAATGCTGTTCAGTTCATTTTCTCGAGTTATGAAAACATAAGTGCATAAGAAACAGGCATTCGAAGTGTCAGCCTAAGCTCGAACACAAGTTAGAACTCTTCATTCGCCATGGCTCCCTAGTATTTTAGGCTTGTCATTGTATCACACTGCACCTTTCTAAATTAAAAATTCAAAACTAGACTCAAATAATACTTCTCTATTTAATTTCGCTTACCTACAGATTTAAAATTGATGCCAAAATGATTTTTAGTAATTAACAGTATTGAATTTGTGTTATAATCATAGTTCGACTGTTATTTGATCAGATCAAAGTATTATTAGCTATTTAATATATCATAAAGTTAATTATTGTGGGTAGTGTTAGTCAGCGAGATTACTAGTCATTGAAATACTACTATTATGTGCAAATACGTCAGCGAAAACTGTTAAGCCGGATACCTACTGACCAGTGTTACGGGGAGTAATATAAAATGTTACAAAGCGAGCTTACGTACAGTCAGTACGAGTAAACGAGCAACGAACCGCTCGTTGATCGTTTCGAGTGCTCCACCAGCCGTCGGTTTTTTGGAGAATCCCTTTGAGATTACGGCCCGAAACACCGGTCAGTACCCACCTTAACGCTATTCTGTAAAAGAATCCAAACTTAGGTGAAGTTATCTGTCCATTCATACAATCAGGGTGGAATGACTCTTCACTTCAAGCCATGAAACTCAACTATAAGTTTTCACTCAGAAATTCTATGAACCCATTCTATGAATTATTCTATGAATGTCTTACCGTAAAAACTTTGACCGTGAAAAGTTTGAAATGAACTGCCGATCTATTCTGTCAACATCTCACCGTGTAACCTTAGGTGGAGTGAGCGTGAAGTGAACTGTCATTCCATCTTGTTTGTATGGATTGACAGCTCACTATATGTTCACTTCACCTGAGCATACACGGAAACGCACAGGACCGGTTGTTGTGGCGAAACTTGAGGGAGGCCTATGTCCAGCTGTGGACGTCTTTCGGCTGATATGATGATGATGATGAAGCTTACACGGTGAGTTCTTTACAGAATCACACTGCTATGATTGACAGCTCACTCCTTCCTCACTTCACCTAAGTTTTCACGGTTCTAACAGTATAGCATTACAAAATAGACCGGCTATGCAATTTGGTGTGAGTAAGTGGCTTGCACGTGAAAACACTCATAGCAAAGCGCCTGCTCCTCCACGAGCGATTGTCTCGCGGCGATACTTGGCAAGTGCCATGGATGAGCAAATGAGCGATTCCCTCTATTGTTGAGGCACCCGAGCAACTTGCTGCGAGTTTTAACGACTAAAACTGTCAATAGTAAATTACGCCCCAAGGGGATAAAGCAGTGTCTTATATCACTGGTGCCATATTGAATTCCGAGCTAGTGAAGGATTGTAGAGATATCTCGGTGCATAGTTTACTATTGAACAAAAAAACGCAAAGTCCAGAGTATCTGATCCTCATACAAAGTACTTATTAATGAAAATTTATCAACCGATTTCAATAAAACTTGATATGCGCAAAATACCTAGATCATAAAACGTTAGTTAAACTTTTTTGAAAAAGTTTTTAGAGGAAAATAACGTGGCTTTCATTGCCTGCCACGCAAGAATAAGAACTTGTGAGTTCTTGATACAACCTGAAGCCTAATTCTCGTACTTAAATAAACGTTCCAAATTCAAGTCACCATAATTATCTTATCCTCCTTTAAAATTAATGTTTTTTTTAACTAAAAACATTTTTACAAGCATTTGTTGAACGTTTATACATACCAACACAAACCATCGCGTGTTTAACAGGCGGTATGGCTACTCTGGTGCAGTGTGTACTTACCTTAATGTGGTACAAATGAATTATTTTCTTTCGAATCCCGGAAAACGATCGATACGATTACCATACTAACTAACGAACCATTTCTTTTCCTGAACAAATATTCATAAATCAGCTACAAAAATATCAACGCAATAATTTTAAAAGAAAAACGCGCGTAAATTTTCGATATCCACCGTCCCGGTACAGATAAAAAATAAATTTCCTTTTTACTGATTTGTTATCTTCTGCGGAAATATTGACATTTTGTTGAACTAATGAACAGGACGCCAATAAAGGTAAAAAACCGGCCAATTGCGAGTTGGACTCGCGCAAAAAGTGTTTCGTACCATTATTATTATATTATAGAGAGCATTATTGTATTATTATTTTATAGCTTGTATGGGAGCTCTATTTAAATATTTATTTTATTCTGTTTTTAATATTTGTTGTAATAGCGGTAACAAAAGCACATCATCTGTGTAAATTTCTGTCTAGCTATCACGGTTCATGAGATACAGCCTGGCGACAGACAGACAGACGGACAGCGGACAGCCCTTTGGGTACGGAACCCTAAAAATGGAATAAAATCGAGAAAAAGTAATCTTTCCATATAAATTCTTTAGTCAGCAACTCGGCAACGAGTCGGATTCAACCCGTTGAAATAAAGAATGTGAATAAAATGCTAATTATTTGAAATGAAAACCGGTTCCTTCCAGTTGAATTAACTTTTTTCGTTTTCCAATGTTACAGGCATTACGGAACTGTAGCTTCGTAAATGTTAACTGAAGGTACCTCTTTTTTTAAAAGAATTTTTAAATGAAATTGCCTTGCGAGCCGTGAGAATAGTTAGCAATGAAAAGTAAACTGCATTGTCAATTATTCACATTTTCATTAGAAATGTACGTACATTTTTGCAAAGTCGATACGCAATATGGCATAACACGCACATTTATTACAATATGTGTGGCTCGAGAATAAATTGTCATACAGTGTATTCATCTTACTGCACGTGCTACGCCGCCTGCCATGCTCTACGCGATGCTACGAAGCCGCTACGACGGGAACGGGGTAGCTCTGCGTAGCAGCGCATATGGGTTTTGACTAAGGGTCTCCCCACATTTATCGACGCGGAATCGGCTAACACCGGTCAAAAAAACCTTTATTTCTACGTAATAAGGGTTTTACTAATACCATTCGCATCGGCTCGGCTCCGACGACGCGTCGCGCCGTTTTCGGCGATAAGTCGAGTAGTGTGGTGATACGCACTCGGCTTAAGCCGATTCCACGTCGATAACGTTGCGACAAAGATGATAAATATATACAGCAAGGAAGTATAATTTCTGCATCGCATTGTATTACGGCTTTTTGTATATAATATACTACACCTCGTATTTGGAAAGTATTGACAAACAGATGAAGTAAATAAGCTTAACACCCGTATAAATCAGAAGGCTACTGATTCAAACTCAAAGATCGAGTATAAAACACCGAGTGTAAAAAAAAACTGAGGTCGTTTCTTTTAGGTGTATCTGAAATAATTGAAAACCTCTTAATCATTGTGTTCATCGTTTTATACAGCTTTTTACATGGACACAGGCCTGCGGCCCTACCATGACGTGTTAAAGCTTGAATAGTTCGAGCGAGAAGGAGGGATGGAGCTATACACCCTATATAGCTCCATCCCTCCTTCTCGCTCGAACTACTCACGCTTTAACACGTCATGGTAGGGCCGCTGAAATGCAACATAAAACAGCTGTTTCAGCTATGTTTGCAGAACGGAATAAAATTTAGGAAACAGCTTAATTCAGGATTGGTCTTAAAGTAAAAGTTATTCACAATTTCACACGCCTTATGAGGTTTTCAGATATTTCAATTTAGATATAAATGTTTGGGCCATGTCGCCGGAAATAAATGGATTATACAGGGTGTAACGGGAAGGTGTAGTCATATTTTAAAAACTGCTTCTTCCCATTTAGATAATAAATTTCTTCAAGGATATCACAAAAGAAACCCAAAAGGAAATACCTCCCATACTAATTTAAATCAAGTGATGATAATTTTGTATGGTCAATCCATTTTTTTTTGGCATTGGCAATACAAAAATAGACTTCCTTGAAGTAAATTGATCATGGGTAGACGCAATTTATATAATCACCTTTCCGTTACACCCTGTAAGGAAGTATGCTAAATTGGACCACCTTCACGGTTTCGAAAACTCGTAACTGGCAACACTAAGTCGTTACTGCATATCGCTTAGAACAGTGACGAGCGCTCTAAAATATTTAGATGATAAATATGAAGATGGCCCAATTTTGCCGGCGGTGCTATTTACCAAACATACTTCCCTATATACCCTCAAAAATAAAGTGATTTCGCTGACTGATACTACGCACACATCTATCTACTTCTAAGTATGTTATTGCTGCAAATTTTATTTACTTACTGTTATCAAACTATTGGATGAACTCACTCACTTCATCGAGACTTATCTATTGTACTATGAAATCAATAAATAGAAATCATAAATGATTTGTTGTTTTATTTTATACCTACTGAATTTCCTGTCATCATTTATTAAATGTGACTTCGCGATATATTAAGAATTAACCCCGCCACACATTCCATTCTGAAAGCCAGGATCAACAGTGGCGACCACCAGAAAAACGTCGAGTCAATGAAGCTCGACGAGTCCCGCAGAAATGATTCAACTGTCTTGGATCCCGCAACGAAATTAATCAGAAAATAACAGCGTAGGAGTGGGAAAAAAAAGAAAATAAATTAAGATGTATAAATTTAATATAGGTTTTTACAAATCTAGATACGTTGGTTATTATACTAGTACCTGTGGCATAAGCGCTAAACGTGTCCACTTGGGTTCGATTCCCAGACACACCCATCACCCAAGGATGAGGGTAGGTATGGTTAACTACTACACTACACTACTTTTCATTTTGAATATAATATATGTCACCGGATAATTACAAACTCTGTAAGATTGTAATAAATAATTTTTAGATTTAGTACAATCATTTAAAATTTTTTTTGTTACTCAGTTAATGGGTTATGGAGGTCTGGTAGGCAGCCGCTCCACGTAAAATACTGGTATTCAGCTGAATCCTGTTTGACCCCAATTTGGTTGGGAAAAGGCTAGGCAGAATGATGAGATTATATTTTTTTTATTGTGAGCATATCATTTAAATTACAACAAATCTCATACAAATTCAATAGTTTCCAATATATCCGTGCCTGAGAAAAATGAGTTTACAATTTCACGCGACATTTTACAAACTTACGGCAATTTTCCGGTGACATAATAACATAATGAGACATCGCACGATATAAAGGTTCAATGTATAGCAGTTTTTGGCACAGCGGCCCGCAAGAATATTTATTTGGTATCCCTCGTCATACAGTAAAATAAATATACTTAGATCAACCACGTAGATTGATCTATCCATTTTAAACTAGCTAACGAGATGCTGTGTGGTGAAGTGTGATCTTAGTAGTTACCTACCTAGGCTTAATCCAAATATTCAAGACCTACGCCATATATATGTCACAGCCAATTAGCTAAATCAGCCGTTTAATTGGTTGCCTAGCTTTTTCATTTAAATGTGACGATTTTTCAGCGACCTAAGTGACATCTTTTGTTCAATATCGTTTAATGACTTGCCCATGTTATTTAGGTTGCTGATTAAGCAGCGCAATTCAGTGAAAAGGCTAGACTTTTAATGTACCTAATTGCTGATTTAGCTAGTTGTCTGCGACATATATACGCCATATGTATACCAAGGTACGTATAAAACATAGTTACCCTGACATTATCGCACAACTAGCGTTGCTCTCTGTCAGTCGCCTGACAATTTCCGGTGTCTGCCTGCACTTCAAGTAATTTCTACACGCTGTAGGTACTTTGGTAGACACTACATATGTACTTATAAATGTGCCTACAGCGATAAGAAGATCGTATATATAGATAGTTTGTGAAATAATACTGGGTGTTCCAGAAGGGTGGTTTTCTGTATCTGCTATTCAACGTGTTACAGAATAAACGCAATACCTCTTGGATCATTGTTCCTGATCATTATGAACTACTTTTACTATGGGATCAACCCCCTATTAGACTTTCAAAAGATGACATCTGTTAATTTTGTCAAAGATCATAATCATCATATCAACCGAAAGACATCCACTGGTGGACATGGGCCCAAGATGAGGCAAACCCTCCCCGGTTTGCCATAATCGCCACGCTTTGCAAGCGGGTTGGCGATCGCAGTGTGGCCGTTGCAATGTACCTACTGAGCATGCTGCTGCCCATTCTCTGGTGCGTCCCTTAGTCGCCTCTTACGACACCCACGGGAAGTGTTGGGATGGTGCTATTCTTTTACGTCCGACACCATAAGGAACATATTTGTGAAAGATATACAGGGCTAATTTTCAATGAACAGCCAAATTTTTTACCATACGGCAGAGACACAATTAATGCCAAAGTCGAACAAAAAAATCAGCTGTTCATCTTACATCTTGCTCACGTACTAACAACTCAGTAAAATGTGGGGAATAACTGTTTCTTTAACTCACACTAAGTCCTCAGATCTTAGATCGAGTATCACTAGACACAAAAAAATCAACAAGGATAAGGTACACAAGCGCAAAAAAAAACATTAAAACACGAACGACAACCTCCACAATCCCTCTACTAGACCGAACAAAACACATTTGTTAGATACCTAGGTAACAGCAAAATAACGAACAATTCCACACTGAAAAACATTACCGTCCTTCTGTGTCAGTTGGGTAAAAACAAAACAAATCACTAGTCTGTCCAATAGACGGACCAAATGAGCTCTCCTAAGTCCGGGGACTACGTTAGGTTTTAATTTACCGTGTTCAGAAAGCAATTTATCATTTTCGCAGAGAAAATAAGATGAATCGGTTTATTTTATCACGATTAGGTTTGAAGAAACTTCAGAGTTTGTTTGTTGAAATTGAATATGAAGAGAAGTTTCTGTAATTATCTGGTTAGTTTTGTTCAATTGTGTTTCAATTAGTGAAGTGGGTTTGTAACTTTCTTGCCAAGATTGCGGAATTTGTTCGAAATAGTCACCGCGCCTCTGGAACGCAAGGGGCATTATGAGGTCAAGTAAGAGTGACACTGGGATTCCGCTCCGAAAGGCGTCATTAGATGATTTCCCATCCCGTGAATTCAGAGTAGGTATTGCGTTTATTCTGTTACACGTTATAAATGAATCAATGGGTCAGGAACTCAGGAATAACATTCGGGTAAGATTGAGACTAGGTATAGTGTTTTACGCAATTCCTGACATTTTTATCCCGGTGGCATCTTGGGTTGATTTCCAACTCTCACGCGATCGAAGTCACTAATAAGCATATAGCTAACAAAATTACCCTTGCAACCCTAAACACATTGACCTTGACCTCTCCGACTGAAGGTTATGGTGTCAAGTTAGGTATCTGACAGATTCAGAATAACCAGATGTGACCTATCTGGGCTGTGCCTGTGACGTTGACGCTTGAGAGCGTTCGGGTGACTGAAGTGAATGAGTAGGTAGGTACTGGTGAGGGCAAAGTGGTTCCTATTTTTTGTTTATACTTTTTAGTTTTTCTTTTGTTCATTATAAGATTACGATCGAAGAGGATCGACGAAAGATGGATAGATACCTATAGCACGCACATTTCGAAAGATATCTTGATGTTTAATGTAGTTAATAATAGAGGTATACCTACCGGGCAAGTCTGCTTGAAGAAAAGCAAAAGGTATTTTGCGTTGTTGCTTTAAGAGGGCGCCGACCAAACTTCGACCGCGCAGTGGCGCCCTCATCGTTTGTTTGGTTATTTCTTTTATTTTAGAATGAAAATGCAGAAAATATGCAATTTAAGTTGTGCTCCACAAGATTATACGTCAATATTATTATAAACGGTAGTTTTAAATTGATCAGTTTTATTATAATCACTAAAACGGAAAAAAGTGGCCACTATTATCCGTTTTAAAGAAATAACCAAACAAACGATGAGGGCGCCACTGCGCGGTCGACGTTTGGTCGGCGCCCTCTTAACCTACCATATTAAGTTTCATAAAATAAAATATTCTTGTTCTTTTATTCTGTCATATTTGGGAATAAAGAGATTTTCATATTTCTCTCAACGTGGCGCATTGCATTTATGTGTAGATGTCAAGACACCATAGTACCTACGTTTTAACGTTTTTTGTAAAAAATTGTGCTGAAACGCAGAATTTTAGTAAAAAGCGTTAATTTTCACGATATTTCATAGGATTTCATATCAATAGGTATGCCTATATTGGGGTATGAAATCCTATGAAATATCGTGAAATGCCTCAATAAAAAAAGTATTATGGTGTCATGACATCTACATATAAATACAATGCGCCACGTTGAGAGAAATATGAAAAAAAATATAAGTAAGTACTAAGTAGGTATCTATCGTCACCCAGCGGCTTCCTCTGCGTGAAGGTAAAAATTATCCGAAGGAAATCGAAATCCCTATATTCGAGATAAAAGTATGGGTACCTACTACCTACTTCAATCATAAGCCATGATCTACCAAAGCCGTTCAGGCGTTGCCGGTGATTGAATAACAACCCTGTAAACCTACCTAGGTGCAGACATTCACACTTTTAATAATAATAGGAAAATATTTTTATAATATACAAAATTAACAATAATAATACCTACCTACACTAAACTAAAATGTAGCATAAAAAAATATCTCCCTCAACGCTGTGGTAATGTGCCCATAGTCGGATAGGTACCTACCTACTTTTGTTAGTAAGTGTACCCAACACAAAAGAGCGTGTCTGCCCCTGTTTATCTGTATTCGTCTGTTCAGGTCGAATCACACGAGGTCCTCCAGATATTTTTCATTTTAGTCTAATAAAAGAACGACCTACGACACCAAATTGATTGGTCCAGGATAATGACCGCGAGTCCTTTGTTTTTAAAGGTAAATAACAAAGCGGTCATGGTCAAAAATAACGCTTCTTTTAGGGTTTTTCAGAATACTCCACATGAATTATGCGAACAACCAGTGTGGAACTTTGGTTCTTCATTCTCTGCCAACAGTAAACTCACTACAATTTAAGTAGGTACATATACTTAGGTAAGGTATTTTTTTTTTGCTTACTGTTTAAAACCCACCCGTGTTCCTCCAAGTCCCCTTTGCGTTCCAGGGCCGCGGTGACTCTTTCGAACAATTCCGCAACCCTGGCAGGAAGTACATAGGTAGGTATATGTAGCTCGTCAAACGTTACAGCATGCATGAAGGAGCCACCTCGTGTAGCGCAATTTGCTTCATCAGGCACTCAATTGAACCGAGCGCTCGGCGCATCCTGGACAGTCTCACCTAATACCTTACAAGACTGGACAACCCTTACCATGTGGTGGTAGAGCTAACGCCCGCCTGTTCAAGCAGCCTGCTGTGTTTTGTCGACGCGTGGAAGTACCTCAAGGCATATTCTAGGCACGCTCGCTCCATTATAGACCTCATTCATCGTTTACTCAAGTGAGATCGTAGTCAAGAACGGGCTCTTTTTGCAATTAAATACCCTCCTTTTTTTAAGTCGGTTAAAAAAAAACTATTTTCCTCAAGTATCAGATGCTTCTGCCTACTAGAATTAACAAATAAATTATATTATATTCTATTCAATAGCTATGCACCTCCATATAAGTACAGTACGTAGTAAGTACCAATATATAGCTACATAAAATAATCTCAATGTAATAACATTAGCGGAGGCTTTCAAGAAGCTTTTAACCCATTTCCTTCCATTTGTAGTGTAAATAAACATAACGTAAGATGTGTATTGATTTCCGGTGTTTTAGGGACAATGATAATAAACAGGCCCAAGAATCCCTTCCTAATAAATTCTTATGGTCAGTCTAAATGGTCAGTAATACGTAAAGATCCGCCTCATCAACATTTCAGCCGAAAGACATCTAGTCGTCTACTACTTACTGGACAGAGGTCTACTCTAACCTTCGCCACATGGACCGGTCCTGTGCTTGTCATCCAGCGGATTACCGTAGTTTTCACCAGTTCATCGGTGCTCATCTCATCTAAATTAGAAGGTACCGAAGTCGATCGATAGTTTATAGTTTACGTCTTTCTTCTATCAGCCACACAATCAATGAACGTCGATCAATCAATTGTTTGTGGCCCGGTATTCGTCGATCAGCCAAAGCTACCACACCAATCGATCAACGTCGATCGATGTCGATAAATGGCATCGATCGATATCGATCGATTGTATGTACGAAGACGGACAATGTCCGATTTGAATCAGAGTCATTGCGAAAGCGTTCATACAAACACGCTGTCGATGCAATTACGCAGAAGTTCGTGCTTAGCCCTCAGTACCTATTACGGCTAAGTATTTCGTCAATATTCTTCCGAATTGGAGACTCACGGATGACGGAACTCGGATCTAGAACCATACAAATAATTCTATGACTACTTCGGAACGTATTTTTACGGATTCAGATCGGATGCAGTGCGTAATCGCTCTTAGAGGTATTTGTTTATGTAGCTGTTACGAGCCTAAAAATCTACGCTACGCGACAACGTGTGGCAGCGAGTAATTTTATTACGCTCAGCTGTATCGTGCACGTATACGGTAAGAAAGAAAAGAGGCTTCAGGTTCAGAATAAAGACAAGACCACAAGGTTACTAACAATAAAATAAGCCTACCTAATTCAAAACAGTCGCGGTACACCATTTTGTTTTGTTTGTCCAGCTGTAAACGTGTCGACTTCCTATATAAGTTTGAGCTAATTAAATGGTTTTTTTATTTACTTATTTCTAATCATGTAGATACATCATCTTATATCGGCAGTATGACGAGCACATAGACATAGAGGGGCAGCGGGCAGAAAGAAAGATAAAGCGACCGCAGTCGATTAGACTCTTTTTACAAACTGGTCACAGTGCGATTCTGTAAACTTGTCTATGTGAACACTTGGGCGGGATGCACGACGGGTGAGTTGGCCAATACCATAGAAATAAGATGGAATGACAGCTCACTTATCGTTCACTCCGCCTAGGTGTACACCGTGAGATGTCGACAGAATCGACCGAGTTTTGGAGGGTGATGCTCAGTCTATTCCCCATTTCAGTGCCTGAGTTTTCTGACGCAGTGTGACTCGTCCCTAACTGTATTGTCTCGCTAGTTCAAGGTCACTTCGTCGGAACATGCGTGACGTCATCAGTTTTGTTCCCGCTATGTTTGCTTTATTTTCACCAATTTTAGTGTCGCATTGAGATAAGTGGGTCCCGCTTGTTTAGTGTTTTGGTAAAGGAGTGTGTAGAGGTCGGAATACGAATATACGAATATATATGAATTGCTCGGAGTAAATTACTTTTGTTTTTGTAGCTAGGCTTTTTCAAGTCATCCAAGGATTTTATGTTTAAATAGTCAGATTTTTATATATGTTTAGGACGACTTTAGATCGATGCCTTAGAAAGACTCCTTGGGACGACCGTCTTATACCGACCCCTTGGGACGACGTCTTAGAACGACCCCTTAGGACGGCGCCTTAGAACGACCCCTTGGGACGACGCTTTAGAACGACGCCTTAGAACGAACCCTTAGAATGACGCCTTAGAACGACCCTTTAGGACGACGCCTTAGACCGACGCCTTAGAACGACGCTTTAGTAGGACCCCTTAGGACGACGCCTTAGAACGACGCTTTAGAACGACCCCTTAGGAATACGCCTTAGAACGACCCCTTAGGACGACGCCTTAGAACGACCCCTTAGGACGACGCCTTAGAACGACGCCTTAGAACGACGCTTTAGAATGACCCCTTAGGACGACGCCTTAGAACGACCCCTTAGGAATACGCCTTAGAACGACCCCTTAGGACGACGCCTTAGAACGACCCCTTAGGACGACGCCTTAGAACGACGCCTTAGAACGACGCTTTAGAATGACCCCTTAGGACGACGCCTTAGAACGACCCCTTAGGAATACGCCTTAGAACGACCCCTTAGGACGACGCCTTAGAACGACCCCTTAGTACGACGCCTTAGAACGACGCCTTAGAACGACGCTTTAGAATGACCCCTTAGGCGGACGCCTGTTTCAAAAATATGACATGGAAGGGTCATTGCATTGGTTACAAGAATTTCGCCATTTATCAAGAATATTTGGTTTGAAAATTATTTAAAAAGGGCTGCAATAATATTTCTCCATGAAGATGGCCTGAGCATTAGCATTATTCATTGCATTTTTTTTTTCAAAAATCAGTTTTTGAAAAAAAAAATGTGTTTTTATCGGGATAGATTCCCGATAAAAATACAGTTCCTTGGAACCGACAAAAACACAGTTCCTTGGAACCGACAAAAACACAGTTCCTTGGAACCGACAAAAACACAGTTCCTTGGAACCGACAAAAACACAGTTCCTTGGAACTGACAAAAACGCAGTTCCTTGGAACTGACAAAAACACAGTTTCCTGGAAATGGTCACAGAAACAAAAGCTACTTGAAAAAAACACATGCAACATGTTCATAATTTTATTAGTCCGACATTAAAATCTCTATACAATAAACATTATCAATTTGTTCACATTCCATAGTACAGCCCATTCATATACGTAATATGAAAAATACTTGTAAAATAATATTAAAATCTATCATGATGCGGATATATCAGTATAAAAATATTGTCTAGATGTTTGTCGTTGAGGTCCCTGGTCCCGCAGATTAGTACTTCATTGATGATCTGCAAAAAAAGAGAAAATAAGTAAAAATATTTTTTTTGAAAAAGGTAGGGTAGGGTAAGGTTCTTAGGTAGGTTTGAGACTTATGGACTGTTAATATTATCTCACCACCTCTCGATAAGTTCCCAATAATCTTTCAGATAAATATTTATTGTAACAGTTGTTGCTGAAACAGACCATCTAAATTGAATCTGTGCGCAAGTACAAGTAGTAAAAGAAATAATCCGCTGAGTTTCGGCCCCGGCGGCCCAGTGACCAATCTCATTGGATAATAGCCGACACCAGCTGGAGACAGTGCACAAATAGTGTGCGCAAACAGCTGCAGTCTCTGACACTTCACTCCCGCAGTCCTCACAGGACCCTCAGCCGCACGCCCACGTCTCCTCGTGCTCCCCGAGCCACGGAGTGTCACACCGCCAACTTTCTAACTCCATTTCTTTTTTACTTGCTCATCAATTCATACCACTATCATCCCAATTTCCCTAGTTATAGAACACACAATGCTACTCACGGCTGGTGTTAGCTCCCCAAACTGGTGGAGGTGGTACTCTTGCTCATCAGCTTGGCCACCATCTCCTGCACACGCTTCATTTCTTCTAACTGTGTCGTCAGCTGGTACAGGCGGTTCTCTCGTTCGAGAACTGTCTTCTCTAGTTGTTTTATTGTCTGTAGAGAGAGGACACTTACGTTAGTAAAAGCATACTAATTCTGAGTTCGAAATGGGAGATTAATGCTTCATCAATATGATTGATCGGTACGAGTGCGATAAGGTTCAGACTATGTCCCATTTGTTGGAGTGTCTCAAATATCCATTCTCCGGCACCCTAGATGACTTTAAACAACCCCTTCTAGGCCGAAACAGTATAATGTAATAAACCGTGGACATGACAATATCCTGAATCTGTTGTAAGGGTTTACTTAATACTTGTTTCCTTCATACTTACATACGAGGTCATGGCTAAATAATAATAGTTCGATCATCGACGTTTAACAACACTAGCCCCGTTCATACCAAGATTCCTCTGTGCCACGGAAAAATGTTAGGGCTGGTTTCACAGTTGTCTGGGAGACCTGTGTATGTAATCTCTATTTGTGGAGGTCTGGTAGGCAGCCGCTCCACGTAAAATACTGGTTTCAGCTGAAACCGGTTTGACTGGGAGCCGACTCCAATATAGTTTTGAAAAGGCTAGGCAGATGATGACACCATAAAAAAGTATAAATGCCGTGTATAAAGTGTACCATATCTCTCTGGTCGATCTCCCTGCGCAGCGCGGCGTCGCTGTTGGCGGCGTCGTCGAGCTTCTTGTCTCGTTGCTTGACGCGCTCCTCGAACTTTATGAGTACGCCCGCCAACTCGCTGTTTTTACTTGTCTGTATGAAAAAAAAGTCGCTAGATGTAGAATAAAACTTAATGGCGGCTCGGAACACTTCGAGAGTCACTACGCTATAGCAAATTCTAATGACAGCAGCGTCAAAGTCCAGTTTCGTCAAGCCCAGCGAAAGCGAACTTCACAGACGTCATTAAGTTCAAATCGGCTTTTAAATACATACTTAAACTGTTGTATTTTGAGACACTGGTTACAAGCAAAAAAGGCATTGAACAGTTCCGTGAAAAACTACATAAATATCACAAAAAGACAGTAAGTATACAAGACTTGACGGCCATTTATTTCGTGCAGTAAGAGCATTTTTCGTAAATGAAATAATTTATTCGTGAAAATACATTACAGGCTATCTCTATACAATGGATGTTTTAAAATGATAATAGTCTCACCTGTTGTTCCAATTTCTTCTGTATCGCTCTACTGTCAGCTTCGGCCGCTTTCAGACGCTCTTCGAACTCTCTCTCGCGGACTTTCATATCATTTTCGAGACTCTGAAACATTGAAAAGTCAGAAGTTTCAGCAAAAATGAAATCCTATTTCCACAAAAAAAAATAGTTTCAAAGTATTAGAGTTGTCAAAATAAAAGGCCCGTTTTGACAGCAGGATACAACAAAGAGATTTATTTCATGTCTCTTTCATACTTACTAGTAAAGCAATGTCGTATCCTGCTGTCAAAACGGGCCTTTTATTTTTTGACAACTATAAATATGCATAGAGTTGGCTAAATAAACATTTGGTTCCATAAGTGGGTATAAAAGATATGTTACCCAGTAGCTGGGTTGTGGTGGTCAGAGAGGCAGTAGCTTGCGGTCATTGTACCTACTCATCAATATGAACAAATATGGGGTCAACCCCGAAATCGCGAAAACAAATTAGCTGTTCAGTACATTTTGCTGAGCTATGCGCACAGAAAATGTAAAGGGCAGTCGATTTTTTTTTGCGATTTCAGTGTTGGTCCCATAGTGGAAGTTGTTCATAATGATGAGTTAATGAGTACAATGCATTGCATTTATTCTATTACATATTGTAGTTAGGAAAAGGCTAGGTAATAGAGCACAGCAAAGGTCGTTTCTCGAAAAAAAAAAATATCACAACCCTATGGTCTTCTTCTTCTTCGTGTGGGCAGTAAGGTCTAACGACCCCACACACCCTAGTGTCAGAGTTTCTAAACCGTCTCAAGGGCCTCTGACATGGTTTGACGACGGGACCACCGGCTTATACGTGCCTTCCGAAGCACGAAATCATCTTTTTATCAGACAACCCTATATGGTGACAAATTGTCAAACCAGCGTTATCTAGCTGAGATTGGTTTTCAGAGACCGGAGTTTAAACGGCCGAGTTTGTGTCCTTCACCACACAATCATCACCTGTGATTGGTTACAGACAAGGATCGGGATCAAGATTGGGATTGAGATATGTTATAGAAAGCGGCCGTAAGTCGACAAAATGTAAACCGTAGTTTTCTTAATAATTTTTTTTTTTTTTTTTTTTTTTTTTTTTGTTCTATTATCTGCGATCAGTCTTCTAACTATAAGCAGATTTGTTGCAGGTGTAGTTGGGCGTTTGGCAGGTTCTTTCCAGCGGCAGAACCCCCATCGTATTTTTACCATCGCGCCTCCAAGTCTTGGATATTCTGGCGCTTAAGTCGTCTGGGATAGGTAATATGTGTTAGTACTGAAGCGAGTTCATTTGGGTGGTTTTCAAGCCGGGTTCTGTAGTTGGAGGCAGCCAATGCCACCTCCTCCTTTACCGTTCTAATGTTCAGTGCCTCGTGCAGTTCAGCGTTAGTTACGAACCATGGTATGTTTGAAATGGTTCGCAGTATGCCATTTTGTAGCCTTTGAACAATTGATATGCTTGTGTTGCATGCGCTTCCCCACAATTGGATGCCATATGTCCATATTGGTTTCAAAATGGTTTTGTAGATGAGGAGCTTGTTGTCAAGTGAGAGTTTGGAGTTGCGTGCCATCAACCAGTACATATTCCTGTATCGAATGTTTAGTTCATCTCGTTTGGTTTTGATGTGTTTCTTCCAAGTCAATCTCCGATCCAGGTGCAATCCAAGATATCGGACTGTCTCATTGTGGGGGAGGGTGTTATCTCCTAATTTTACTGGGGGACAGTTCCCTTTCCTGAGAGTGAAGGTAATGTGCACAGACTTGGGGGCACTTGCTTTAATACGCCACTTTCGGAGCCATTCGTCCACCTCGCACAGACTCATTTGCAGAATGTTTGAGGCTATTTGTGGATCTGTGTTACTTGCCATTATTGCGGTATCATCGGCAAACGTAGCTGTGGTGACTCCAGGCATTTCTGGTAGGTCGGCGGTGAATATACAGTACAGGACTGGCCCAAGGACAGATCCTTGTGGCACCCCCGCCATTATATCGTAGATTTTTGAAGTGTCTCCATCTTCCCGAACTTGGAAAATACGGTCAGATAGGTAAGATGCCAATAGCAGGTAAAAACTGTGAGGCAGTGCCTTTTTTATTTTGCACAGCAGGCCCTTGTGCCAGACTCTGTCGAATGCTTGTTGTACATCCAGGAACACCGCTGAGCAATACTCTTTTGTTTCCAGGGAGTTGCGTATTTTTTCACACACACGATGCACTTGCTCAATGGTCGAGTGTTGTTGCCTAAAGCCAAATTGATGCCGGGGGATGACTCCATTCTCAGTCAGTATTGGTGTGATTCTGCTTAAGAGTATCTTTTCAAATGCTTTAGACAGAGTTGGGAGTAGACTAATTGGTCTGTAGGATGTGGCGTCTTCCGGAGGCTTTCCAGCTTTATGTATCATAGTGGCAACTGACACTTTCCAGATACTCGGATAGTGTTGCACTCGAAGTATACCATTGAATAGGGTGGTAAGAAACACTATGGCTTTCCTGGGAAGTTCAATAAGAACCTCTTTGGTAATTAGGTCGAAGCCGGGGGCTTTTTTGCTTTGAAGTCTTTTTATGGTTTTAATTAGCTCGCTCACTTTTACTGGTTTAGGCGGTGGTGATAATTGAAGGTCTTGCTGCAAGGTATTGTCGATTTCGTTTTCGAACTCTGCACAAGTGCTTTCATTAGGTTGGAAAACGTTTGCTAGGTGATTTGCAAAAGCATCAGCTTTTTCTTTGCCAGTTTTTGCCCACCCACTGCCATTGGTTCTTATTGCAGCCTTGAATTGCTGGGGTCTATTGAGAGCCTTTGTGTATTTCCATAGGGAGTAGTCCGTTGATGTTGTTGCGGTTAGTCCTTCTAGCTTGGTCTGGAGTGCAACATTATCCGCATCATCCAACATGTCCTTCAGGTCTTTTATAGCTTTATTAAGGGCGGTTTTGTCGCTGCTGTGTCTCGACTGGTGCCATACCCTTCGTAGTCTTCTCTTTTCTATCACCTTGAGTTTTATTTCAAGGGGCATGTTTCTACTATTATGCTGTTCCTTTTCGTCTGGAGTGTTAACCCAGCATGCATTTTGTATGAGATTCGTTATGTAAGTGGTAGCATCTTCTATCTCTTGGGGTGTTTTTAGGGAGACATGTAACCTAATATTCTCTTCTATGTAGTCTCTAAAGCCCTCCCAGTCTGTATGCTTATTATATAGAGCTTCTGCTTTTTCATAGCAGAGTACGGTTGTGCTTATGGTAAGTAGGACTGGAGTGTGATCTGAGCTGCTGTCAAGACAGGATTCGGCTCTAAGGTATTGTTTTGATAGGCCTTTTGTGATGAAAAAGTCTATAAGGTCGGGTCTTTTATTAGGGTCTGTAGGCCAATATGTTGGTTCGCCAGTTGAAATCGAATTGAGGTTATTATCATCAATACTTAATTTAAGCTGTCTGCCTCTCGTTGTTGTTAGTCTCGAGCCCCAGAACGTGTGCTTGGCATTCCAGTCGCCTCCCGCCACAAATCGAGCTCCCAGTGTTAGAAAATACTGGGTAAATTTTGTAGTGTCAATTGTGTGCTTTGGTGGGCAGTAGACTGCTGATAAGTTTATGCTTCCACCCTTATTCTCTACTGCTATGGTGGTCGCCTGGATGTGGCTTGTTTTATAGTCGGGCAAAAGATTGTGCTTGATTGAACTTCGTATTACAATGGCCGTTCCAGCATGTCCCTTCCCATCAGGGTGAGTGGTGACATATGTTTTGCATCCCTTGATTTTGACATAACTTCTTTCGGTACAATGTGCTTCGGATATAAGTACAACGTCGAGTTTATTGTTTGTTATCAGTAGTTCCAGTTCTGATTTGTTGGGAGCTAGTCCGTTCATGTTCCACGTGGCTATTCGAAGAGCAGTCATTTTGACAGTTGGTTGACGAGTGTTGTTAGGAGTCCTATAAGGTTACTCATTTGTTGTAAGACAATCTCTAGCTTTTCAGATTGTTTGAGGATTAATTCTTCCATTTTATGGTGTGTGGTCGTTTTCAATGGAGGCTCTTTTGGTCCGATATCTTTTACCTTCTCAGAATAGAGGTCATTGGTTTCTTTTTTGTGGTTGTCTCGTGCAGTGTAGTTATTTTCCGGCTTAGGTTGTTCTGGTTTCCAATTATTTGAAGGTGGACGTCTTGGCATTCTTCTTGCTAGTATCTCTTGGTAGATTTCGCAGCCTTTGTAATTCGCTGGATGTGCCCCCTGGCAGAGGGCACACTGAGCCGGTGTTTTGCGATCTTTTTTGGGGCAGTCAGCAGTTTTATGACCCTCTGCACATTTAACGCAGCGGTATGGCCTCATACAATAATTCTTCGTGTGTCCATATTGTTGGCACCTTTGACACTGCGGTATTGTTGTTCTCTTTTTTGGGTCTTCAATTGTAACCGATTGGTGGTAAATATATTTTATGTTTTTTACTTCTTTGTTGTTAGGCCCTGGGACGATGTTGGCGAAGAAGGTTGACGTTGGTTTTTTATCAGGTCCAAATCTTGCGTTGATAATTTCACCATAGATTTTATTTCCTGTCTTAGCTATTTCTTCTTCAATGGCTTCATGTGGGGTTGTGTGATGCAGGTTCTTTATAACCACTCTGTAGCAGCGTTGGTCCTTCAGGTTAAATGTGTGACCTATAAGCCCGTTATGGCGGACAGTAGTTATGATATTCTTGTAGGTCTCGACATCCTTGCAGGTGATCCTAAGTTGACTTCTATTAACGATTTTAAGAGTAAAGCAGTCTTTATCTGTTGTTGATTCTATGAGCTCTGCAAGTTTGTTGATGTCCTCGATTCCATAGAGAATTATAGGAGGTGGTCTACTAGGTTGTTTCTCCTTTGGTTCTGTTGAGTCTTCTGGGGGATCAATTGGTAGTTCACTGAATCGATTGTTCGTGGTTATACTTTCAGGAGATGGTGTCCGGGATAATTTCTTTCGTTTATTAGTGTTAACTCCAGGAACTCTTTGCCAAGCTGGAGGTTTGAGGATAGTTGCTTCCAACCGTTAATAATTTGCTACACATAATTCTATTTTCCTATTTTACACTTCGCAATGTGAGGCCGCCAATATATTTGTATGATACATACAGCCATTTGTGCACGCATTTCTTTATGTAGATTTTCCTTTTGATTTTCTTTGTCTAGTTTCTCAGCGGCTAGTTTGGCACGGAAACCGCGCAGCGTTGTCTCTGCATCTTCTAGTTGTTTGTGGAGGTCTTCTATAGTTTTCTTGTGCCTAGAAATGAAAATAAAATCTTTTTTACCGACATTATTGAGAAGAGCATAAAAAGTTCACCCTAACAAGGATTTATTTATACAAAATTAGAACAAATTTTTTTGCCAATTGAAAACTTAAATCCTATAATTCTACTATTTTATTATATTTATAAACATATAGAAAAAAAATGCAAAATGCTACAAAACCAAGTACATTTGCAAAAACAAAATTAAAAAATGGCAAAAAGTGTATTGCATCGGCCGGGAATCGAACCCGGGCCGCCCGCGTGGCAGGCGAGCATTCTACCACTGAACCACCGATGCTTATACACTATGATTTAAATTTACCGTTCAGTATCCGAATAACAACGTAATTTATAGTAAGAGTAGATTAATAAATAGTATTGCGGACATTCACCTCTTGCGTAATAGTGCGAATCAAGCGATTGTAGGTATTCGCGATGCCGATGTTAACATAATCACGCTCGCTCGGATGTGCTAATGCTAATAATAGTGGATATAGTGTATGATTTACGCTTTTTGATTAGTGTTTTACATTCAAGTTGTATAATAATTGAACGAAAAACGGTTACTATTTTTTTCAAACTATACAGTCTTTATGTGACTACTTATTAAAATGACACTTTCATAATATCTAAACGAACTTGAATAAATTGTATTCCAGCTATTTGGATTGAAAAGCCAAACTACTGAACCGATTTTGATAAAATTTCAATGGGACCAATCGAGAAGTTTATCCTTTCACATGAATCAAGAATTTTTCAAATCGGATCATAAATGACGAAGATATGACGTAAAAAACAAAAAAAAACGAATTGAGAACCTCCTCTTTTTTTGAAGTCAGTTAAAAAATAGCCTACTGTTGGGTACAGGCTGGACAGGCCCACTAGCTTACTTTTACTAGCTACCCAGCACTTTTTTACTTTATCCTAGTAAATGTACCTTCTCATCTTCTATACTTATCTATTATTCGTAATCTCAGTAGTCGCCTCTTTTCAAGCCAACTTTTACATAGTCTGTTACGTTACACACAGTACAGCCTTATTCATAAAAACTTTATACCCAATTACTTAGCTAAAACACCGATAAGCACACTCTATTCAAAATTCTCTATGGAGAATTTGAATTTAGAATCTCATAAACAGTAGTTTAAAAGTAATGGTTGAAAAGTTTTTATGAATAAAGGTGTAGCCTGCGTTTCCACCAGACATGAGCGAGGATGCGTAGCGAGGGATTTATTTGTTTAGAACCAATAGAATCGCTTCATTTTAATGCGGCTAGGTATCTCTGGTGGAAACGCAGCCTTATACACACACACACACAAACACAGCTGGGCAACAAAATCGAATATATGTAGATGAATGTTCGGGAAAAGACCGCCCGGCTAAGCCAGTCGGGTTTTGGCGAATAAAATTAGTTCAATAGTGCAGATCGGCACTCACTCATCATCACCATATCAGCCGAAAGACGTCCACTACTGGACATAGCCCTCCCCCAAATGGGGTTTGCCATAATCGCCATGCTTGGCAGGCGGGTTGGCGATCGCAGTGCAGCTGTAGCAATCTACCTACAGAGAATGCTGCTGCCCATTCTCTGGTGCGTCCCTTAGTCGCCTCTTACGACACCCACGGTGAGTGATGGGATGGAGCTACTCTTTTACGTCCGACACCATACGCGGAACAGATCGGCACTAGCCGAATAAAATACAAAATGTGTTGATTGATTCGGATTGGCGTTGTTGTTCAACAAATACTGCCGAACCGATTGCGCCTATGTACGACCTATGTACCCCAGCAATGGGATATTATATAGCTTATCAGAAAAACGAGTGATCCTTTTTACCTTTCATTCTGCATCTGTGTGGTGTACAGCACATCTTGTTGTGATGAGTTCGTAGCTTGTAACATCGCAAGAGCATGCTGTAGTGACGCCATGTGTTCGCTGGCTCCCTGGAAACATTTATTTATTTACTAGCTATTGCCCGCGGCTCCGCCCGCGTAGGTTATCGCGTGAAAAAGTATAGAAATACTTTTGCTTATGTCCTGCTTCATATGACTATTATCTGCCAAATTTCAAGCAATCCAATCAGCCACTATGGCGTGAAAAGGAAACAAACAAATAGAAAGACAAATAGAGTAAATTTGGTTTTATTATACTGGGTAATTTTTTTTCCAGTAAACTTTAGTTAAAGAACACACAAAACAAATCACACACTCATTTCACAGAACTCTTGACAAACTGACATGGTTGTCTTCATTGTCATGCCCTGGAAGTGGCAGTTTTTAGCAAAAAATCTAAATTTGTGTGCTGTGAGGAGACAAATAAAAGATACACGTTTGTTTACCTGCAAAGCGACAGAGTGTGAATGCAGCCTCTGTTCTAAACACGTCATCTTGTAGCCATACAGCTCCATCACGCTTGAAGTCGCGATGTCTGATATCTGAAAATAAACCATGTGATATTCCTTTGAGTCAACAGTTCTTGACTAATTTGAGCAACTTGAAATATTTGCGAGAAATGGCTTCATGGCCCTCAGATTTTCTTATAATTTAATGGTGAAACAAAAAAATCTTCCTTACTAGCTTCTGCTAGCGTCTTTGCCTGCGAGAACGTTGGAAATCATCCCAACGATAGCACGTATCCTATGGCTTCATCGCGCCCTCCGCACACGCGCTCGACGTGGCGGACGGACTGTTGGACACTGACACGTTACCTTCCCGTCCCTGAGCTTGTCGGTGAGCGTGGCCACCAGCGTGTCTACCGCGTGCTCCTGCGCGGGCGCCGCACCACGCGCCCTCCGCACACGCGCTCGACGTGGCGGACGGACTGTTGGACACTGACACGTTACCTTCCCGTCCCTGAGCTTGTCGGTGAGCGTGGCCACCAGCGTGTCTACCGCGTGCTCCTGCGCGGGCGCCAGGCGGGCGCCGCACCACGCGCCCTCCGCACACGCGCTCGACGTGGCGGACGGACTGTTGGACACTGACACGTTACCTTCCCGTCCCTGAGCTTGTCGGTGAGCGTGGCCACCAGCGTGTCTACCGCGTGCTCCTGCGCGGGCGCCGCACCACGCGCCCTCCGCACACGCGCTCGACGTGGCGGACGGACTGTTGGACACTGACACGTTACCTTCCCGTCCCTGAGCTTGTCGGTGAGCGTGGCCACCAGCGTGTCTACCGCGTGCTCCTGCGCGGGCGCCAGGCGGGCGCCGCACCACGCGCCCTCCGCACACGCGCTCGACGTGGCGGACGGACTGTTGGACACTGACACGTTACCTTCCCGTCCCTGAGCTTGTCGGTGAGCGTGGCCACCAGCGTGTCTACCGCGTGCTCCTGCGCGGGCGCCAGGCGGGCGCCGCACCACGCGCCCTCCGCACACGCGCTCGACGTGGCGGACGGACTGTTGGACACTGACACGTTACCTTCCCGTCCCTGAGCTTGTCGGTGAGCGTGGCCACCAGCGTGTCTACCGCGTGCTCCTGCGCGGGCGCCGCACCACGCGCCCTCCGCACATGCGCTCGACGTGGCGGACGGACTGTTGGACACTGACACGTTACCTTCCCGTCCCTGAGCTTGTCGGTGAGCGTGGCCACCAGCGTGTCTACCGCGTGCTCCTGCGCGGGCGCCAGGCGGGCGCCGCACCACGCGCCCTCCGCACACGCGCTCGACGTGGCGGACGGACTGTTGGACACTGACACGTTACCTTCCCGTCCCTGAGCTTGTCGGTGAGCGTGGCCACCAGCGTGTCTACCGCGTGCTCCTGCGCGGGCGCCGCACCACGCGCCCTCCGCACACGCGCTCGACGTGGCGGACGGACTGTTGGACACTGACACGTTACCTTCCCGTCCCTGAGCTTGTCGGTGAGCGTGGCCACCAGCGTGTCTACCGCGTGCTCCTGCGCGGGCGCCGCACCACGCGCCCTCCGCACACGCGCTCGACGTGGCGGACGGACTGTTGGACACTGACACGTTACCTTCCCGTCCCTGAGCTTGTCGGTGAGCGTGGCCACCAGCGTGTCTACCGCGTGCTCCTGCGCGGGCGCCAGGCGGGCGCCGCACCACGCGCCCTCCGCACACGCGCTCGACGTGGCGGACGGACTGTTGGACACTGACACGTTACCTTCCCGTCCCTGAGCTTGTCGGTGAGCGTGGCCACCAGCGTGTCTACCGCGTGCTCCTGCGCGGGCGCCGCACCACGCGCCCTCCGCACACGCGCTCGACGTGGCGGACGGACTGTTGGACACTGACACGTTACCTTCCCGTCCCTGAGCTTGTCGGTGAGCGTGGCCACCAGCGTGTCTACCGCGTGCTCCTGCGCGGGCGCCGCACCACGCGCCCTCCGCACACGCGCTCGACGTGGCGGACGGACTGTTGGACACTGACACGTTACCTTCCCGTCCCTGAGCTTGTCGGTGAGCGTGGCCACCAGCGTGTCTACCGCGTGCTCCTGCGCGGGCGCCAGGCGGGCGCCGCACCACGCGCCCTCCGCACACGCGCTCGACGTGGCGGACGGACTGTTGGACACTGACACGTTACCTTCCCGTCCCTGAGCTTGTCGGTGAGCGTGGCCACCAGCGTGTCTACCGCGTGCTCCTGCGCGGGCGCCAGGCGGGCGCCGCACCACGCGCCCTCCGCACACGCGCTCGACGTGGCGGACGGACTGTTGGACACTGACACGTTACCTTCCCGTCCCTGAGCTTGTCGGTGAGCGTGGCCACCAGCGTGTCTACCGCGTGCTCCTGCGCGGGCGCCAGGCGGGCGCCGCACCACGCGCCCTCCGCACACGCGCTCGACGTGGCGGACGGACTGTTGGACACTGACACGTTACCTTCCCGTCCCTGAGCTTGTCGGTGAGCGTGGCCACCAGCGTGTCTACCGCGTGCTCCTGCGCGGGCGCCAGGCGGGCGCCGCACCACGCGCCCTCCGCACACGCGCTCGACGTGGCGGACGGACTGTTGGACACTGACACGTTACCTTCCCGTCCCTGAGCTTGTCGGTGAGCGTGGCCACCAGCGTGTCTACCGCGTGCTCCTGCGCGGGCGCCGCACCACGCGCCCTCCGCACACGCGCTCGACGTGGCGGACGGACTGTTGGACACTGACACGTTACCTTCCCGTCCCTGAGCTTGTCGGTGAGCGTGGCCACCAGCGTGTCTACCGCGTGCTCCTGCGCGGGCGCCGCACCACGCGCCCTCCGCACACGCGCTCGACGTGGCGGACGGACTGTTGGACACTGACACGTTACCTTCCCGTCCCTGAGCTTGTCGGTGAGCGTGGCCACCAGCGTGTCTACCGCGTGCTCCTGCGCGGGCGCCAGGCGGGCGCCGCACCACGCGCCCTCCGCACACGCGCTCGACGTGGCGGACGGACTGTTGGACACTGACACGTTACCTTCCCGTCCCTGAGCTTGTCGGTGAGCGTGGCCACCAGCGTGTCTACCGCGTGCTCCTGCGCGGGCGCCAGGCGGGCGCCGCACCACGCGCCCTCCGCACACGCGCTAATTAAGTAAGCGACAACGGAAGTGTTAAAAAATAACTTTATTCCGACAGAGTTACAGCGAAACAGTAATTGAATTCATCTAACAAGATATTGATCTTATATACTAACTTAATTGCTAACGTAGTACATCCACAGCGTGATCAGATTGACGCATGTTCTAGATAATTATAAATGCTGATCGCGCAGTGGGGAAATTGAGAAATAATAATCTAGTAAATACTTATTGTCTGACAAAGCTAATATTGGTAGGTTGGGGTTCCTTAACTCCTCCCTCCCTAAGAGAGAAATTATCCGAAGGTGTCGCAGACGGTTTCGGAGAATTTCGACAAAAGTTTATGAACTGAAATTTATACATTATAAAGATAACTATTGCTATTACAATAACCACATACTCTAAGATGGTCCATATACTAATTTCTATTGTCACTGTTTGTGTCGTATCGTCTATTTCACTAAATTTTGCACTTTGTAACACTTCTTTCACATCACTGAAGTCCACATTTCTTAGATCCACTTTCTTTGATCTTCTCTGGATGTCCTGTTGTAGGTCTGGCATCTGGATCAATGGCAGCTGGAGACTGGAAACTGTAGTGTTTGTGGTGGCGGCAATGATGACTTCGCCTATTTGTGTCTCGCATTGTTGGCCAGGTGTCACGATGTAGGTCCCAAGGATAGTGTACTTCAGGATTTCTGTATTGCTATTCTCGGTGATGATGAGATTTTCCTCTGAGTAAACCAACCATTGGTTGTCGGTTATTTTCTGTATCTTAGTTTTTTCTATTTCAATATGGTTCTGTATGCAGTTTTTGTAGTTGTTCTTCATCAGCATTATTTGTTCAATGCAGGTCTCGGTTGGAAACTGGGCTAAATTAGTTTCAGCGCAAAGGAATTTTCCATTTTCAATCTCAGTACATGGGCTTACCACGGGCATGTATTTCAATCTATTCACCATCAGGTAAGGATATTTGGGTATTATTGTAAAGGTATTTGGAGAATGGAATATAGGGATGGGTATAACCTTGTAATAATTATATGTTTCGTTATTTATTAGGGGAACTTTTAAAACAAAAACTAACTTGTTGTTATTTATATATGATTTAAGTATGATATTACGTTCTAATTTTATTAAATTATGTTTGTTTACTGGGTATATTGTTCTAGCATGTTTAGCAATGACTTCTAACGTATTATATAATTCTGTACTATTTATAATGGATTGGTGCAATGTATTCAGTTTGCTAAAGGCTATTGCCGTTTCAATCTCTTGTATGTTTTCGTAACAGGTTCGAAAGTTATTTAAAATTTGATACATAGTATTTAATATTTGTAAAAGTTTGTTAAACCTGAACTCATGTTCAACTAATTTTTCCATTTCATTGGTATGTAAACCCAAGTTTTTAATATTTGAATTTATTATTTCAGAGTCATTTACTAATTTATCAAAAGCTTTTTGCATTGATGATACTTTACGTTCGACCACATGCTCTTTGTTCTGTATCATTTGGATTTCTCTATCATATTTAATTGCATCGTCTTCATCCAAATTTCCTGTGATAGCTTTTACAAGTGAGCCTAATGGATTAAACAAAGCTCTTTTGTTTCTATAATGGAAAGGTAAGATTTGAAAAAATCTATCCTTAGTTAGTTTAATAAGATATTCTATTTGGCTTTCTATTCCTATAGTTTCGTTACTAAGACTATTTTCCTTAATTTTAATTTTCAAGTTAATAAAATCCCGAATATTATTATCTATTTGTAAGTGTAATGATTCTAAATCTACAATTTTGTATATTGTCCAATAACTATTCCTCTTCACTGCTACTCCCCGCTTTATCGCTGCTATCCCCGGATTCTGACCGAGGTTTTGGAGGTCCAGCGTGAGTGTTGGCACCACTAGTACCAGAAGTACCAGGCACGATCTGTGGAGGACGTTTTACATTTTTTAAGGCTACTCTAGTTTTCCTTTTCTTTACTTCTACTGGGACTATATTTCTTTCAACTTCACCTATTACTTTCGCTTTTTCATATCGAGGTTTTTCTTTAGCTTTTCTAATCCTAGTGTCTTTCATGTAAATATTATCGTCTGGTTCGAGTATCGGTGTCGTTTCGCCACCTTTTTTATTAATTATTTTAATTTTATCGGATTCTAATTTTTCTGTTATGAATTCATAGAGTATTTTAAGGCGTTTTCTATGATCTAACAATAATTTCTGAGTTAAGTTCTTCTCTCTATCCACGTTAAATACATTTTCGGAATAAGTGTGACCAAATACTAGTTCAAAAGGCGTAAAATCTGTTGCTGAATGTATGGTGTTGTTATAAGCCATGATGGCATAAGTCATAACTGATGCTGCATCTAAATCGCTTTTATCGTATTTTGCTATACGATAAATCTCAATAATGGTAGAATGAAACCTTTCTACTATTGCCATTGAACTGGGATTATTTGGCGTCCCAATATGAAGTTCAATTTTGTAAAAGCTTAACATTTCTTTAATCAAAGTATTGTTGAATTCTGTACCGGAATCGCAACTAATTTTCCTAGGCAGACCATACCTGCTGAAATATTTAATCAATGCCCTAACTATCTCTGGTGTACTCCTATTCGGTACCTCTATGGCTTGTGCTATCTTACTAAATGCATCCACTATAGTTAAATAATATTTCCCTTCAATATATAATAAATCCATAAAAGCTTCCTGAAAAGGGGCATCCTGGGTTTGTGTTAACTGAATGTGGGGTTTAATCGGCTTTCTATCATATTTCATGCGTTTACATGTTTCGCAAGCATTTATGATTGCCGTGACTGTCTCTTTCATGTTTGCCCACCAATAATGTCTTTTAAGTTTGGTTAAAGTTTCTTTAATACCTCTATGACATGTTTTCCCGTCGTGGTATTTTAAAATAACTTCTTTTTGATCTTCTTCAGATCCTGTCAAATTTATAACTCTTTCTGTACACTCGGTTAACTTAACTGAATCCTTTTTAAATAACTTAATTACCATGTTTGAAAAAGTTTTTCTAAAAGATGGGTGTTCGAAGTATATAAAGTACTTATGTTTTGGATCAATATACTCTTTCAAAAAGTCTTTAACTAATATATCGTTATTTGTCGGTAAGTGAACTTCGAGAATTTTTTGTTTATTATTTGAAATATCTTTTACGTCTAATTTATTTTTAAACCATGAATGAATTAAAATCTGTTTTGGTTTAGTATCGACAGCTTCGTTTAAACTAGGAATGCCTTCGTGTTCTCTATTTGAAACTGAGTTGGCAATGACCCCATCATCAGAATCCGAAAGTTCTATCGTTTCTATTGGAGTTTCGGGGTCTTGCAATTCGCTTTCTATATTTTTTTGTATACGTTCCTGCCTATCTCCTATATTTACGAATATTGAATCTAAATCGTCGTCAATTGCATTAATCTTAATCCTAGATAAAGCATCTGCATTCGTGTTTTGAGGGCCTTTCTTATATTTTATTTCGAAATCGTACTCTTCTAACCTTAACCGCCATCGCGTGAGTTTACTATTGGGCTCTTTCAATGAATACAGCCAAGCTAATGGTCTATGGTCTGTAAATATGGTAAACTTATTACCATACAAATACGGTCGAAAGTGCTTAACTGCCCATATTATGGCTAAAAGTTCCTTCTCGATAGTGCTATATTTTACTTCTGTGTCACTCAAGGTTCTACTAGCTACAGGCTACAGGCTTATCTGAGCCTATCGTTCCTTGTGACAATACAGCCCCAATCGCAAAATTGGATGCATCCGTGGTTAAAATAAAAGTTTTACTAAAGTCAGGAAATTGTAACAAAGGTGCATTTGTTAAAAGCTTTTTACATGTCTCAAAACATTCTTTATATTCCCCATTAATTACAATTTTGCGACCTTTCTTTAAACAAGCTGTTAATGGTCTAGTTATTTTGGCAAAATCTTTGATAAATTTCCTATAATAACCGATTAGTCCTAAAAAGCTTTTAATCTGTGTAACCGTTTCCGGTATAGGATACCTAAGAATAGCGTCTATTTTATCATTATTTGGTTTCAAACCTTCACTTGTAATAGTATGCCCTAGGTAGAGTACTTCCTTTCTAAGAAAGTGAGACTTATCTAATTGAACTTTTAAATTTGTTTGACGGAAGCGGTCAAAAACTGCCCTAAGTTTTTCTACATGTTCAGGCAAGCTTTTAGAAAAAATAATGACGTCATCGAGATATACTAAGCAATGTAAGCCTTGAAGGCCTCGTAAGACGTTATCCATCGCTCGCTGAAAAGTTGCGGGTGCGGTCTTTAACCCAAACGGCATTCTGTTAAATTCATAATGACCTGAAGGTGTGCTAAACGCAGTTTTAGCTCTATCTTCCTCCTGAACCTCTAATTGATGGTACCCGCTAGCTAAATCGAGGGTCGTAAAGTATGTACTATTACCTAGCATGTCGAATAAATTGTTAATGTTGGGCAAAGGGTATTTATCATCAATTGTGATTTCATTGAGCCGTCTATAGTCAACTACCATCCTCCATTTTTGTTGGCCTGACGCGTCTAATTTTTTCGGCACTAAATGTACGGGAGCACTCCAGGGAGAATGAGATTCCTGGATAATGTTATCCCTTAACATTTTCTCGACTTGACTACTGATCTCTTTTGTTTGAATAGGTGGCAATCTATGTGCCTTAATGTTTATTGGGTCTTCATTTTTTGTTCTTATTCTATGTTTAACCTGATTTGTGAAGGTTAACGGAATATTTTCACAATAAAATATATCTTTGTATTCTTTACAAAGTCCCTCCATAACCGTTCGTTCTTCTGAATTCATATGATTTAACTGCAATTTGTCTAAATTCTCTGTTAGCAAGCTGTCCACTTCTATATTATTATCTATGAAATTAACACTAACGGATGGGTCCTGTATGTATGGTTCCACTTGAAAAGGTCCCGTAACTACTAATTTTCTATTTTCATGGCTATAATTCTGAATAACAATTGTTGCATAGCCTTCAATACACGTAACTAATGCGGCGGGCATTCGAATCCCTTCCGTAAATTGCTTAAAATCTAACACAGCTTCCCCGTTCAGTAAGTTGACTGGGAGTCTTACTCTAAGTTCACTACGAGATGGTAGATTATATACCTCTCTCATAGGCGGTGAATATATGATAGGAATATCAGTATTTTTTAAATGTAATATCTGATTTTCCATATTAATCTTTGCCTGTAATTGCTTCAGCAAATTGCTACCTATTAACCCATCATACCTATCGTCGACACTATAGACATAAAACTTATGGAACTCTTGACTTCCAAAGGTAACCGGTAATGGAATAATAGCCGTTTCACTATGAACACTCGATGCGTGAGTGCTAACAACTTCGAAGGGTTCATACTGTAGATAATTTTTAAAATATTTATTCGCTATATACGGGCTTATAAACGATCTAACACTCCCCGTATCTATCATAAAAACTGCCTTTAATTCTGGTATAACTATATGTGGTAAATTTAAGCGTTTATTACAATTTATTTTTATTCGTTCTCTAGGGTAGAGGCCGTTATGCAAAAATTTCCCGCCCCGGGTTCTTCAGGAGAAAATTCTTGGCACTCATTGTACGAATAACTTGAACTCTGTTCATTATTATTAGAATTATTTATGTAATTAACACGTCGCGACCTTGCAGTACGCATGGTGACATCAGTATTCGCACCCGACGTAGATGCTTGCGCTGCAAAAGACGGCGTGCTCGGTGCATGTGCCGCGAACTGTTGGTTCGGTTGTGCAATCGGAACAAATGACCTACTTGACTGCGGTGACGCATTATTGTTGTTTGTACGATTAAAATTGTCTTGATTTCTTTGAATATTATTATGTTGTTTATAATGTCTGGGCTGATGCGAATTGTTCGGTGTAGATGTGCTGTTTGTAGCACTATTCGGTACATGTGTACTTGATATGCTATGTGAATCTTTCTTTTGATTATTAGATTCAATTGCATTTTGGTTATTAGGCAAATTGGGTCTGTTATTTCTGCTAAAATTACGTCTGTCGTTTGTTTTCGACTCATAGACTGCCTGGAAGTTTTGTTCTTCTAAAACTATTTTTAATGCATCCTCTAACGTTGTGACGTCGCGCAAACGAACTAATCTAACTAAAAATGGCGGTAAATTAAACAAGAAAGCATTCATCGCTCTGTTACTATAAATGATTTGCTTTGCCTTACGTAGAGATTCATCAATGATAGTTTCTGATATTTTAGCAAATAAAACACTTCTCATCCGCTGTATTCTATGGCAAAAATCTAAATAACTTTCACCCTTATTTATTCTACACGATTCTAATTCCATTGCTAAACAATCCTCTGTGCGTGGATCACCGAAGTGTTGGTTTAACAACTTCTTCAGCTCGTCCCACGTACCTATAGCTTCTCTTTCGCCTACCAAACTGGCTGCTTCGCCTGATAACCTACTAGTTACTACATGAAATAAATATTCATTTTGGGCTGCGGTTCCTAAGAACGTAGACAAAATGTATTCACATTTTTTTATAAATAGAGGCAACATTCTAGTGTCGCCGCTGAATATTGGTATGATGTTAACCAATTCCTGTGGGACACGGGTTACGTTTTCCATTGTGAAAAGTTATGAAAGAAACAAACGCGGAGAGAAAAAAAAATCACACTAATGTGCTACTAAACTATCACTATTCTAAAATATTAGTACGTTTAAAATCTATGCAAATATTATTACGGCGTTGTCCAATCCCTAATAATACACAAACACATAGACTATTACAAGGTTGGGATATAGATGGAAGAGCTGAGAGGAAGGTGAAAAAGATTTACTCACAATTCCGCAGCTAGCTCCATGCTCCCTGAATTACTGCTGTGGCTGGTCCTCTTCCGTAACTCGAAGTGGCTCCTTAATGAATTTATTTGTTCGGCTATCTCTGCTAAACCGTAGACACGGACGTCGGCTACTCCACGTAGAATTGTATACACGGCAAACTGACTACAGAGATCCTACCGGCTGCGCCAATTAAGTAAGCGACAACGGAAGTGTTAAAAAATAACTTTATTCCGACAGAGTTACAGCGAAACAGTAATTGAATTCATCTAACAAGATATTGATCTTATATACTAACTTAATTGCTAACGTAGTACATCCACAGCGTGATCAGATTGACGCATGTTCTAGATAATTATAAATGCTGATCGCGCAGTGGGGAAATTGAGAAATAATAATCTAGTAAATACTTATTGTCTGACAAAGCTAATATTGGTAGGTTGGGGTTCCTTAACTCGCTCGACGTGGCGGACGGACTGTTGGACACTGACACGTTACCTTCCCGTCCCTGAGCTTGTCGGTGAGCGTGGCCACCAGCGTGTCTACCGCGTGCTCCTGCGCGGGCGCCGCACCACGCGCCCTCCGCACACGCGCTCGACGTGGCGGACGGACTGTTGGACACTGACACGTTACCTTCCCGTCCCTGAGCTTGTCGGTGAGCGTGGCCACCAGCGTGTCTACCGCGTGCTCCTGCGCGGGCGCCGCACCACGCGCCCTCCGCACACGCGCTCGACGTGGCGGACGGACTGTTGGACACTGACACGTTACCTTCCCGTCCCTGAGCTTGTCGGTGAGCGTGGCCACCAGCGTGTCTACCGCGTGCTCCTGCGCGGGCGCCGCACCACGCGCCCTCCGCACACGCGCTCGACGTGGCGGACGGACTGTTGGACACTGACACGTTACCTTCCCGTCCCTGAGCTTGTCGGTGAGCGTGGCCACCAGCGTGTCTACCGCGTGCTCCTGCGCGGGCGCCGCACCACGCGCCCTCCGCACACGCGCTCGACGTGGCGGACGGACTGTTGGACACTGACACGTTACCTTCCCGTCCCTGAGCTTGTCGGTGAGCGTGGCCACCAGCGTGTCTACCGCGTGCTCCTGCGCGGGCGCCAGGCGGGCGCCGCACCACGCGCCCTCCGCACACGCGCTCGACGTGGCGGACGGACTGTTGGACACTGACACGTTACCTTCCCGTCCCTGAGCTTGTCGGTGAGCGTGGCCACCAGCGTGTCTACCGCGTGCTCCTGCGCGGGCGCCGCACCACGCGCCCTCCGCACACGCGCTCGACGTGGCGGACGGACTGTTGGACACTGACACGTTACCTTCCCGTCCCTGAGCTTGTCGGTGAGCGTGGCCACCAGCGTGTCTACCGCGTGCTCCTGCGCGGGCGCCAGGCGGGCGCCGCACCACGCGCCCTCCGCACACGCGCTCGACGTGGCGGACGGACTGTTGGACACTGACACGTTACCTTCCCGTCCCTGAGCTTGTCGGTGAGCGTGGCCACCAGCGTGTCTACCGCGTGCTCCTGCGCGGGCGCCGCACCACGCGCCCTCCGCACACGCGCTCGACGTGGCGGACGGACTGTTGGACACTGACACGTTACCTTCCCGTCCCTGAGCTTGTCGGTGAGCGTGGCCACCAGCGTGTCTACCGCGTGCTCCTGCGCGGGCGCCAGGCGGGCGCCGCACCACGCGCCCTCCGCACACGCGCTCGACGTGGCGGACGGACTGGCGGACACTGACACGTCTACTGACGACTCTGATAAGCCTTGCAAGGATTCACCAAAGACCTGGGAATGGAAGACAGTGAGACAGAATATTAACTTAAAATAAAACCTCCTTTCAAATCGATGGTTTAAGTGTTTAGGAAAAGTACAGGACACATTGAAAAAAAAAATTCTCGTGTTAGTGTTTGTAACAAAACTACTCCATAAACAGCTTGACCAATCCTTTAAAATTTTGTACGTGTAGTTTCGTGTAGGTGTAGGGTACGTGTTGGGTACGTGTGGGTTACGTGTATGGTACGTGTAGGGTACGTGTTGGGTACGTGTTGGTTACGTGTAGGGTACGTGTAGCGTACGTATAGAGTACGTGAAGGGAAGGTGTTAGGTACGTGTAGGGAACGTGTAGGGTACGTGTAGGGAACGTGTTATGTTCGTGCAGGGTAAATGTTGAGTACGTGTAGGGTACCTACGTGTTGGGTACGTGTAGGGTACGTGTTGGGTACGTGTAGGGTACGTGTAGGGTACCTGTAGTGTACGTGTAGTGTACGTGTAGGGTACGTATAGAGTACGTGTAGGGAACGTGTTAGGTACGTGTAGGGAACGTGTTAGGTACGTGTAGGGAACGTGTTATGTTCGTGCAGGGTGAATGTTGAGCACGTGTAGGGTACGTGTTGGGTACGTGTAGGGTACGTGTTGGGTACGTGTAGGGTACGTGTTGGGTACGTGTAGGGTACGTGTAGTGTACGTGTTAGGTAAGTGTACTGTACGAGTAGTGTACGTGTAGGGTATGTGTATTGTACGAGTAGGGTACGTGTAGGGTACGTGTTGGGTACGTTTTGGTTACGTGTAGCGTACGTGAAGGGTACGTGTTGGTTACGTGTTGGGTAAGTGTAGGGTACGTGTATGGTACGTGTAGAGTACGTGTAGGGAACGTGTTAGGTACGTGTAGGGAACGTGTTAGGTACGTGTAGGGAAGGTGTTATATTCGTGCAGGGTAAATGTTGAGTACGTGTAGGGTACCTACGTGTAGGTTACGTGTTCGGTACGTGTAGGGTACGTGTTGGGAACGTGTAGGGACGAGTAGGGTACGTGTTGGGTACGTGTTGGGTACGTGTTGGGTACGTGTAGGGTACGTGTAGTGTACGTGTTGGGTACGTGTTGGGTACGTGTAGGGTACGTGTAGTGTACGTGTTGGGTACGTGTATTGTACGAGTAGTGTACGTGTAGGGGACGTGTATTGTACGAGTAGGGTACGTGTAGGGTACGTGTTGGGCACGTTTTGGTTACGTGTAGCGTACGTGAAGGGTACGTGTTGGTTACGTGTTGGGTAAGTGTAGGGTACGTGTATGGTACGTGTAGAGTACGTGTAGGGAACGTGTTAGGTACGTGTAGGGAACGTGTAGGGTACGTGTTGGGTACGTGTTGGGTACGTGTTGTGCACGTGTAGGGTACGTGTTGTGTACGTGTTACGTGTTGGGTACGTGTAGGGTACGTGTAGGGTACGTTTAGGGTACGTGTTGTTCACGTGTAGGGTACGTGTAGCGTACGTATAGAGTACGTGAAGGGAAGGTGTTAGGTACGTGTAGGGAACGTGTAGGGTACGTGTAGGGAACGTGTTATGTTCGTGCAGGGTAAATGTTGAGTACGTGTAGGGTACCTACGTGTTGGGTACGTGTAGGGTACGTGTTGGGTACGTGTAGGGTACGTGTAGGGTACCTGTAGTGTACGTGTAGTGTACGTGTAGGGTACGTATAGAGTACGTGTAGGGAACGTGTTAGGTACGTGTAGGGAACGTGTTAGGTACGTGTAGGGAACGTGTTATGTTCGTGCAGGGTGAATGTTGAGCACGTGTAGGGTACGTGTTGGGTACGTGTAGGGTACGTGTTGGGTACGTGTAGGGTACGTGTTGGGTACGTGTAGGGTACGTGTAGTGTACGTGTTAGGTAAGTGTACTGTACGAGTAGTGTACGTGTAGGGTATGTGTATTGTACGAGTAGGGTACGTGTAGGGTACGTGTTGGGTACGTTTTGGTTACGTGTAGCGTACGTGAAGGGTACGTGTTGGTTACGTGTTGGGTAAGTGTAGGGTACGTGTATGGTACGTGTAGAGTACGTGTAGGGAACGTGTTAGGTACGTGTAGGGAACGTGTTAGGTACGTGTAGGGAAGGTGTTATATTCGTGCAGGGTAAATGTTGAGTACGTGTAGGGTACCTACGTGTAGGTTACGTGTTCGGTACGTGTAGGGTACGTGTTGGGAACGTGTAGGGACGAGTAGGGTACGTGTTGGGTACGTGTTGGGTACGTGTTGGGTACGTGTAGGGTACGTGTAGTGTACGTGTTGGGTACGTGTTGGGTACGTGTAGGGTACGTGTA
This sequence comes from Melanchra persicariae, assembly GCA_947386135.1. Classification (NCBI taxonomy): domain Eukaryota; kingdom Metazoa; phylum Arthropoda; class Insecta; order Lepidoptera; family Noctuidae; genus Melanchra; species Melanchra persicariae. Next base: position 12,889,778 of record OX376645.1, on the reverse strand, counting down.
GTGTACGTGTTGGGTACGTGTATTGTACGAGTAGTGTACGTGTAGGGGACGTGTATTGTACGAGTAGGGTACGTGTAGGGTACGTGTTGGGCACGTTTTGGTTACGTGTAGCGTACGTGAAGGGTACGTGTTGGTTACGTGTTGGGTAAGTGTAGGGTACGTGTATGGTACGTGTAGAGTACGTGTAGGGAACGTGTTAGGTACGTGTAGGGAACGTGTAGGGTACGTGTTGGGTACGTGTTGGGTACGTGTTGTGCACGTGTAGGGTACGTGTTGTGTACGTGTTACGTGTTGGGTACGTGTAGGGTACGTGTAGGGTACGTGTAGGGTACGTGTTGTTCACGTGTAGGGTACGTGCTGTGCACGTGTAGGGTACGTGTTGCGCACGTGTTGGGTACGTGCAGGGTACGTGTAGGTTACGTGTTGTGTACGTGTAGGGTACCTGTAGGGTACGTGTAGGATACCTGTAGTGTACGTGTAGGGTACGTGTAGTGTACGTGTAGGGTACGTGTAGGGAACGTGTAGGGACGAGTAGGGTACGTGTAGGATACCTGTAGTGTACGTGTAGGGTACGTGTAGTGTACGTGTAGGGTACGTGTAGTGTACGTGTAGGTTACGTGTAGCGTTCGTGTTGTGAACGTGTTTGGTACGTGTAGGGTACGTGTTGTGAACGTGTTTGGTACGTGTAGGGTACGTGTTGGGTACGTTTTGGTTACGTGTAGGGTACGTGTTGTGTACGTGTAGGGTACGTGTAGGGTATTTGTAGGGAACGTGTTGGGTACGTGTAGGGAACGTGTTGTATTCATGTAGGGTTCGTGTAGGGTACGTGTAGGGTACGTGTTAGGTACGTGTAGGGAACGTGTTATGTTCGTGCAGGGTAAATGTTGAGTACGTGTAGGGTACCTACGTGTAGGTTACGTGTTCGGTACGTGTAGGGTACGTGTTGGGAACGTGTAAGGACGAGTAGGGTACGTGTAGGGTACGTGTAGGGTACGTGTAGTGTACGTGTAGGGTACGTGTAGTGTACGTGTAGGGTACCTGTACTGTACGTGTAGTGTACGTGTGGGGCACGTGTAGTTTACGTGTAGGGTACGTGTAGTGTACGTGTAGGGTACGTGTTGGGTACGTGTTGGTTACGTGTAGCGTACGTCTAGGGTACGTGAAGGGTACGTGTTGGTTACGTGTTGTGTACGTGTAGGGTACCTGTAGGGTACGTGTAGGATACCTGTAGTCTACGTGTAGTGTACGTGTAGGGTACGTGTAGGGAACGTGTAGGGACGAGTAGGGTACGTGTAGGATACCTGTAGTGTACGTGTAGGGTACGTGTAGTGTACGTGTAGGGTACGTGTAGTGTACGTGTAGGGTCGTGTAGCGTTCGTGTTGTGAACGTGTTTGGTACGTGTAGGGTACGTGTTGTGAGCGTGTTTGGTACGTGTAGGGTACGTGTTGGGTACGTTTTGGTTACGTGTAGGGTACGTGTTGTGTACGTGTAGGGTACGTGTAGGGTATTTGTAGGGAACGTGTTGGGTACGTGTAGGGAACGTGTTGTATTCATGTAGGGTTCGTGTAGGGTACGTGTAGGGTACGTGTAGGGTACGTGTAGGGTACGTGTAGGGTACGTGTTGGGTACGTGTAGGGTACGTGTTGGGTACGTGTAGGGTACGTGTAGTGTACGTGTTGGGTACGTGTTGGGTACGTGTAGGGTACGTGTAGTGTACGTGTTGGGTACGTGTATTGTACGAGTAGTGTACGTGTAGGGGACGTGTATTGTACGAGTAGGGTACGTGTAGGGTACGTGTTGGGCACGTTTTGGTTACGTGTAGCGTACGTGAAGGGTACGTGTTGGTTACGTGTTGGGTAAGTGTAGGGTACGTGTATGGTACGTGTAGAGTACGTGTAGGGAACGTGTTAGGTACGTGTAGGGAACGTGTAGGGTACGTGTTGGGTACGTGTTGGGTACGTGTTGTGCACGTGTAGGGTACGTGTTGTGTACGTGTTACGTGTTGGGTACGTGTAGGGTACGTGTAGGGTACGTGTAGGGTACGTGTAGGGTACGTGTAGGGTACGTGTTGTGCACGTGTAGGGTAGGTGTTGTTCACGTGTAGGGTACGTGCTGTGCACGTGTAGGGTACGTGTTGTGCACGTGTTGGGTACGTGCAGGGTACGTGTAGGTTACGTGTTGTGTACGTGTAGGGTACCTGTAGGGTACGTGTAGGATACCTGTAGTGTACGTGTAGGGTACGTGTAGTGTACGTGTAGGGTAGGTGTAGGGAACGTGTAGGGACGAGTAGGGTACGTGTAGTGTACGTGTAGGGTACGTGTAGTGTACGTGTAGGTTACGTGTAGCGTTCGTGTTGTGAACGTGTTTGGTACGTGTAGGGTACGTGTTGTGAACGTGTTTGGTACGTGTAGGGTACGTGTTGGGTACGTTTTGGTTACGTGTAGGGTACGTGTTGTGTACGTGTAGGGTACGTGTAGGGTATTTGTAGGGAACGTGTTGGGTACGTGTAGGGAACGTGTTGTATTCATGTAGGGTTCGTGTAGGGTACGTGTTAGGTACGTGTAGGGAACGTGTTATGTTCGTGCAGGGTAAATGTTGAGTACGTGTAGGGTACCTACGTGTAGGTTACGTGTTCGGTACGTGTAGGGTACGTGTTGGGAACGTGTAAGGACGAGTAGGGTACGTGTAGGGTACGTGTAGGGTACGTGTAGTGTACGTGTAGGGTACGTGTAGTGTACGTGTAGGGTACCTGTACTGTACGTGTAGTGTACGTGTGGGGCACGTGTAGTTTACGTGTAGGGTACGTGTAGTGTACGTGTAGGGTACGTGTTGGGTACGTGTTGGTTACGTGTAGCGTACGTCTAGGGTACGTGAAGGGTACGTGTTGGTTACGTGTTGTGTACGTGTAGGGTACCTGTAGGGTACGTGTAGGATACCTGTAGTCTACGTGTAGTGTACGTGTAGGGTACGTGTAGGGAACGTGTAGGGACGAGTAGGGTACGTGTAGGATACCTGTAGTGTACGTGTAGGGTACGTGTAGTGTACGTGTAGGGTACGTGTAGTGTACGTGTAGGGTCGTGTAGCGTTCGTGTTGTGAACGTGTTTGGTACGTGTAGGGTACGTGTTGTGAGCGTGTTTGGTACGTGTAGGGTACGTGTTGGGTACGTTTTGGTTACGTGTAGGGTACGTGTTGTGTACGTGTAGGGTACGTGTAGGGTATTTGTAGGGAACGTGTTGGGTACGTGTAGGGAACGTGTTGTATTCATGTAGGGTTCGTGTAGGGTACGTGTAGGGTACGTGTAGGGTACGTGTAGGGTACGTGTAGGGTACGTGTAGGGTACGTGTAGGGTACGTGTTGGGTACATGTTGGGTACGTGATGGGCACGTGTTGGGTACGTGTAGGGTACGTGTTGGGTACATGTAGGATACGTGTAGGGTACATGTAGGGTACGTGTAGGGTACATGTTGGGTACGTGTAGGGTACGTGTAGTGTACGTGTAGGGTAGGTGTAGGGTACGTGTAGGGAACGTGTTGTGTACGTGTAGGGAACGTGTTGTGTACGTGTAGGGTACGTGTTGGGTACGTGTAGGGTACGTGTAGGGTACGTGTAGGACAGGTATAGGGCAGGTGTAGGGCAGGTGTAGGGCAGGTGTAGAGCAGGTGTAGGGAAGGTGTTGGGTAGGAGTAGCGCAGGTGTAGGGTATCCAGTTGACGGGTGAAAAGCCGCAGGGGACAGCTAGTACGTTTATAAAATTCAACAGTCACAACATTGTGTCTGTTTGACACACATGTTACTGAAATTATCACTCCACTTTTCAACATCAACACATCAAAGAGAAGAGTGACTGTTTTGGAATCTGTCTTTTATAACATTTTATCTTCAAATAATCTCTAGCCTTTGCCAGGCTTCTATAAGTATCTACTTTTGGTCAATAAATCTAACTTAGTGTTTGAATCGCCTATTATTTGAAACCACCATAGAAAATGCGAATAAGGACGCATTGTCGAGTGTTTTACTGACATCAGAACTACTTACATGCATTAACAGGTTACTTAAATATTTTAGGTACCTGATTCATCTGGTCTGATGGGAAGTAGTGGTGTTTGACAAGCTGTAGTATCTGCCGTCTTCGTGGTCCGTTGCTGCTTGTAAGACCCACACATAGAAGCTTTCTAACCTACAAAACAATAGGCGATAAAATAAGCATTGTTTTCGTTAGAAACTTCATTTTGATTTTTCACTCAAATAAGCTCAAATAAGAGCCATTTTATATTAAAAATGTGAAAGTTTGTAAGTTTGTGTAACTATCAGGCCAAAACGGCTTAAGGGATTTGGATGAAATTTGGCACACAGATAGTTCGTAACCTGAGGTAACACAGGCTACTTTTTATCCCGATAAATGACGTCTTAGCGGAGACTGAGAAGGAAGTGGAATTTCAGAGTGGCTGCTGCCTTAGTTAGTACTACAGATTCACAAGTACCAGGAAACCAGAAACATGTCGAGGTCGTATTTCCGGAGCTGGAAATGTGAGCAGTGAAGATTCACAAGTACCAGGAGACCAGAAACATGTCGTAGTATTTCCGCGGCTGGAATTGTGAGCGATAAAGACTCACCAACTACCAGGATACCAGAAACATGATTTCCGAGTTACGAGGATATGCGTTTTACTGACCTGATGATGTGCTAGCATGCGAGCTAGTGCAGATTCCCAGTGCCTGTCTAACGGCGCCAATGTAAGTCCAGTGCGGCATCCTACTACCACGGCTTGCTGGGACGCCTCAGCGCCCACTACGCCGTTCTGCAATACAAAGAATAATTTTATAGTGTCTATAATATTGCTATATAATATACGACGGGGTCGTAACAGCAGGAGACCAAGGAGTACATTGCAGATTGCTGTAGATAGCTTCCTCGGAAATTACTAGAGCACAACACAGAGAAAAATCGAAGGAATGGGAGAGGCGTTTGCGGAACGGGGCAGTTCAGGGTAAGAAAAGAACTTTCAGCAATACTCGTACCAATATGAGTCTCGATCCAAACGACGGCTGTGAAGTTCGTTTTTCGCTGCGCGGTAACTCACCCCTGAACCCAATGTCACATGAATTTGATTCTGTGCAGCTACTGGTGTGTTCCGAGCCGCCATTAGCTTTTGATTTCACTTCTACGTGCGGTTGCTCATAAATTATAGAACGATTTTATTTCTTCCATCTCAATATTCTCACAAAAAAAAATCCATGATGCAGCGGTACAATCTTAATCTTTTTATGACCTAGTAGTAGCTGTGCAATGCGCAATCAACTAAATAATGACATACCTGTGATGTATACTGCAGTACGCTATACAAGGTGTCTTCGAAGGCGTCCGGCGTCACTTCTTGTAGCACTCGCTCTTGTGTTTCTACTGACTCGCAGAGAGCTCCTACTACTTGAAGCTGTAACAACGAACAATTTCAAATATTTATCTGACTTTATTTGTGATGTCCTTATAATAAAAACGTCAGATTAATAGTATTGACGATGAAAAGATTACGCGCCCGCCTCTAGCGGTTAAATTTAGAAGTTGCCTAAGAACGACACTTGCAGTTTTGCCAACACCAATTTATTACATTTCCTAACTTGACATTCCCTGCAGTTTGGGGAATTACCCACACATTGGCAACGCTGTGCGGAAAACTGTCAAAGTGTCGTTCTTAGACAGCTTAACAATTTTACCACTAGCGGCGCTAGTTAGAATCTTTGCATCGCCAATAGTGTAGTAAATTTTTATATACGTGTTTGACCTGATAATAAATAAGAGTGAACCAAGCAAAGGAAGTCCCTGGTGTTTTGTAGATAGTGCCTACAACAGTAGATAAGACGAGTTTACAATTTTACATAATACGCCCATGTAGGAATTACCATAAGTAGAAATAGTAATGCACTAGCAAATAAATAGCTCGTCTTTACGCTACTGGGCAAACTTGCTGAAGGAAGAACAACACACTTCTTAAGAAGCAATTCATAATATTCTTGAAGTGGACTATATTGTGGTTGTGTTTTGTTGCCAAAGAAGTCTTGAAGTTCAAGATGCTTAATTTATTAATAAGCTTCTTAAACTTCTACTTTTATTCTTCCTCATTATCATGAGGAAGACTATGTTTTGATGAGCATATAAACTTAATAATAAAATTATAAACAACTTACCCATTGCAAGCCCGCTTTGCCCGGCTCCAATGAAGGTGGCACGAGTAGTCCCGGTAATCCGTCACTTATCACTGATATCAACTCCTGAGGTAGCCGGCCCTCATCTGAAATACATAGTATTTTTTTTTAATTTTGTTTATTTATTTGTTAAAACTATTGATTACGATGGGTCAGCCCATGGCAAACTAAATGACTTGGAAGCACCATTGTATAAAAAGCATTTCAAACGTATTTTACGCTTTTCCAAATCTATTTGGAAAGGCGAAGTTTATGTTTTCAATGCACTGTACCATGAATTCATTTTTTGTTTGCGTAAAAAAAAAATACCTGTAATATTTTTTGGTAATCTAACTTACGGTCTAAATAGTTTTATTCAGGAAAATACCCTATTGTGCTCTGTGAACAATAGTTAGCGACGTATACTGACTAACGCATAATTCAGTTGCCAACTCAATAGTCAATTCTTTACTACATTCCATGATAAAATTATTTTTTTTTTACATATGTAAGATAAGTAGATTTCTTACATATGTTTTGAACTTTACATTATTCGTATGAACCTTAACATAGACTATGACCTCTGAGTTTGATTCGAAGTTTCTTCTCAGGGCAGTCAGCTAGGAAGCACAAGCGTCATTAACTATAATTTATCACCATCATTTATCAAGTTCGTAAAAGATTTAATCAATAATAATTACCCCTGTATTGTGACACGATGGCGGCGAACAGTTCTAGCGACTCCGGCAGACATATGCGACTGGCTTTCATACATAAACACACTAACGCACCGTGGTGACATCGCAACGAATATAGATCTGAAAATAAGGGAATTTAACAGTTAACAAAAATCCGAACATACAGTTCTCGTCAAATAACTTTGCCCCTTTGAAGTTGGCTACGAGTGGCTGCGTAGTAGTCAAAATTACGAACAAACTGCCACTGCGCATGCACAAGAGACATGGGGGCGGGGATTATGGTGACGCGATTTTATGTCTCAGTCTTACGTTTACGTTCGATGCATGCTTGCGTCCCGCTTGCTGCCGTCTACGTGACTGCACCTGCGCGATCTTTGCAAATGGCTAACTTCAGAGGGGCAAAGTTATTTGACGAGAACTGTAGTTAGACTCTAAATATCTTCTCGACAAAATTAAAAAAGCTTTAAAAAGGTGATCCATCAAAATCAAAAGTCGGTCATTCAAATTAGGCTGAGAGCCAACAATTTTTGGACACCAATTTTACACAGAAATAGTCCACGAACCATCCGCCCGTCACCACTTCCTCGTGTTTTAGCTGGGAAGAAGAAATGGTGCAACAAACTCTTCAGCAACACATCTGTGTTGGTCTCCTATATTATGGCGACACAGTTGGCGCAGTGGTTGAGTGATTGGCTGCTGCGCTGCGTGTCGCGGGTTCGATTCCCGCACGGACCAAATATTCTATAGATATAATAACTACAGATAGTTTTCCGGGTCCGGCTGTTTGTGTAGTGTAGTCATCTTCACAAATTCGAAAAAACATGTGTATATTTTCCAGGAACATAAAATACATACCCAGGCTAACCAAAACAGTTAGGAACTTCAGCACGTTTCGAAGACAGCTGGTCGCGTTTTCCGGTTCACCCATATCGTCCGGCGCAGCCTGGCAAAGTTCTCGTACATCCTGGATACAGCATTTACAAATAACATTAGTTAATTTGAAGTCCCTACTATATTTTTTTGTAATTCTTTTTGACCAAGAAGTGTATTGTGTTACTATACTACTTATACTACCTACTTATATTATTTTAATCCTTTTCATAATTAATTTACGATATTGCATTTTTAAGTTATAATTATGTTATTTTTATTATTATTCGAATGTTATAACTAACCTTAAATTAAGAACAAACTAACATAAATCATTGTTTATGTTTATTATTTGTACTAATTAATTTTGTATATTAAGCCGTTTATTGTACATGCGGTGTTGGCCTTTAAGTGATTGTTACACTTGTAAATGTATTTTTTGCCAATTGTAATGTATTCCTTTAAGTGTAAACAATTGTTGGCTAACCTAATAAATAAATAAATAATAAATAAATATATTATTATAGCAGTGACACACAAATGTCCTAAGATGTACAAATATATCATGTAATAGCTGAATCCATATCCCCTGAGATACAGGCTTACGCCTAGTTCAGGGGGTTTGGTCAATACTCTGTGCATTTTTATAAACCACCACAGAAAATTAGAAATATTATCTTTCATGTACCTCTAGTGTAATTTTTAATGGTGAGAAATAAACTATTTTTATTTTTTTTTGTTTCATTTTTATTTTTTATAGTAGGCGCCAGATAAATGTGTAATAAAGTGCATTGACCTTTCCTCGGACAGTAAATTATGAATCGTTTTTCATTGCTAGAACAGTAAGGATCACGATAGATGTCGATTCAGGATAGCTTTATGTCATTATTTCTGTTTTTGAAATTAAGTGTGTCAATCAATGTAGATGGGTCAATGACCGTTATTCTTCATTTATCTGGCGCCCACTATAGTAACAAGATTGTCGAGGTCTGAGTGGCAATTGCTACATGCACAACAATACAATTGTTTGCAGAAATTGTTTCTAACATAGTTGTCGTCAATTTTATTCTGGTCAGTATTTTTTACTTTCCCCTTCTATAAATTGTTGTTTTCAGTGCAATGAAAAGACGTGTGACGTCACGCCATGGTACACTTTAAACATAGTAATGACGTCACAAGCCCCCACGCCTGATCTTTGATGCGTATTACCTTTATCATTTTTTATTGATTTGATAAAGCAAAAAATACGTATCCAATATTTTTCGATAATCGAAGTGATGGACTAAATAGAATCATATTTCATTATTCAGAAATTATTCCTATTCAGTCACATGGTCACAACCCGTGTGCCAAATTTCATACAAATCCGTTCAGCCATTAACATGCGAAGAGTTGAGAAACAGATGGACCAAGAGTTATCATGAGAATCAGTAGTATAGGGTATGTTCGAGTTTGAGTTTGAGTCGACGGTACGACCTCGCTGGTGGATAGTGCAGCAGACGAGAGAAATACACTATGGAGACACAAACACCCTCCCCCTCCACACTTCACCACCCCGGCAGAACATCTACCACCTGGACGCGAACTGCAATGGCCAATCTGGAAATCTCTTAACCAACTGCGGTCCCAGCTTGGCCGCTGTAAAAATAATCTGGCCAAATGGGGCATTCTTCACCCATCCCAAACGCAGTGCCAGTGTGGAGCCCCTTCACAGGACATGCATCACCTTCTTAATTGCCCCTCGTGCACAACCACCTGCTCAATACTGGTCAGACAAAATTTGAAGAGTCAATCGACACGAAAAGAAGAAGGAGAGTAGGGTATGTTACGATAGGATTTTCTTTTTACCTTCAGTGCATCAGCGAGCGCATCAACGAAATGCGGGTAGGTGAGCACGTAGCTCCGCAAGTTGGTGTCGGAGCACAAGTCGTTGACGAACGTGTACGCGTGGAGCAGCTGAGTCGCGTCTCCTTCGCTGAAATACAAATGGCTAAGTGATAAGATGCCTCTAGCATTGAGAATCGTATGAATAAATTTTTAGGAGTTGTTTCACCAAAAATGTACAACATTTTAGAATCATTCAGTCATTTTAACCTTTTTACAAACATTATCGTGGCTCACACGCCTCGTCTTTACTAGAAAACAAAATGTATATATTAATTGAACACGGAATTTGTAGCATTAAAGAGCCTCCGTAGGTGTTCTCAATTCCTCATTATCATGATGTCACCCTGTCATCCATTGATCAATGTGAATAGTTTATTGAAAATATTTTGAACTTAGTTGAACTTAGAAAAACATGGGGAAGTTTTTTAGTATAGACAATCGCCTAAATTGTTTTTGGAATAAATGGTACTAGGATTTCTTATGGAAACATACCTGACGGCCTTATTAAAAGTGCGCATAGTACAGCACAAATAACTGTGGACGTCTGGTTGTCTGGTGGCAGCCGCGCCTCTCGTGGCTCCAGACAAACACAGGAGCAGTCGGCATACCTCCACACCACCATAGCCGCCATCCTAGAATGATGATTTGTTGATTCATGAAATGGCTTCCAGTAGCCAGTTGGCAGTCTAGAACTATCAAAACAAATTCAGCGCTACATTCTCTACTCCAAATACTGCTTGTCTAAGATATTGATTGCAATAAACAGTTTGAGATTTGAGAATCTAAACTATGCATAACTATACTATCTCTCAGCCACACAAAAAATATCATACCTTCAGGCTTATTAGATGAACAACAAAATCTTTAGTATCAACAGTCCTCATCAGCGCATATATTGCGGGCAGGTTTCCATAGCACACGTTGACAAGTACAGTCAGGGACTTGTGTCCGATGGTGCGGTGTTGCGGCTCTGCCATTGGCTGGGTAATCCATTCTGTTAGCTGCTTCATCAAATTGGCCAGGTAGGACTCTTGCCAACTTATTTTAATGCCATAAGATATTTCCTGCAATGTCAGAGAGTGGGGTTTGATATGATCTGTGGCCTTAGTGCGAGTTTTTAACGTTCTCGATCGCGTCAGCGTCAATTTGTATTAAAACTGAATTAGTGCCGTCTCGTGAGGACAACGGACTACCTTTTTTTTTCTATACAATTTGACATATGCAAACGTTTAAGTTAACGCGATCGAGTACATTAAAAAACACGCACTAAGCCCTCTGATGATATTTGTATATTTGCAAAAATTACGGTAAAAAGAGGTTTTGAACAGGCTTTTTTTGACAGGACTTGAAAAATCTGTCTAGATGAGATAAGAGCTGGACATTTACTCGAATAAGGTTTATAATGGTTGGCACCTCTTTTGATAAGTTACTACTTCTTCTAACTAGTAGTAGTAGTACTAATTAAAAAACTGAAATTAAATTTACTAAGTAAGGTAAGGCCTTACCTGCATAACAGAGAGCAGTTTAATTTTCTTGTCATTAGATATTGAGTCAGATAATAAGCGGGCCAGGATTGGCATGAATCTGAAAATGATAACAATTTATAACAGATAAAAGTGCAATAATGGTCATTGACCCACATACATTTATTGACTTACTTAATTATCAAAAGTAGAAATTAATAGATAAAAGCTGTCCTGAATCAACATCTATTGTAATCCTTTACATTTGGGTTTCTATGAAGGGATATTAGGGACAGGTCAATTTACTTTATTGTTTGGCGCCAGATCATCATAATCATATAAGCCGAAAGACGTCCACTGCTGGTCATAGGCCTCCCTCAAGTGTTACCACAACAACCAGTCCTGTGCGTCTCGCATCCAGCGGCTGCCCGCCTATTTGGCGCATACCATAGCAGTAATATCATGGAAATAAGAAAAATAGATAAATTGTTTAATATGGACTGAATGGACCAGCAGGACACTACCTATAAGAATAGCAGTAATGGTGGTCTATCTATAGCTAAAAGATTAAGATAAGATATAAGAAAAGAAATTTCATAAAAACAACTATACAATTGAAGTAATCAATCAAATTCCATAGTTATAATAGTTTATCCTGGTTATTTTATCTCTTTGTACCGCATAGGATGAGTGACCACTGGTCTGTGAGGCTTCTGGTTCAACCAGCAGTCATTAAGAATAATATGAACTTAACTAACTTGTAAGTATGAGTCAAAGCATGTCTAGCACTGGGCTCAATAGCAGCCCTAGCCAGCACAGCCACTCCAGCCCAGTGTGGGCCACGTCCATCGCACATCACGCGCCATAGCGAGCTGAAGAAGGCACACACTTCTGAACGACCCGGCGAGAATATTGACAGGTCGCATGAGGAGGCTATTAGCTGGAAAAACAAAAGCCGTCAGTCAAAGGTAGTAAGCATGAAGTTATTGCAAAGTTAAAAAATTGATTTTCTTGTTCTGGGACCCATATGCAACTACAGGAATAATTATTCGTCATGTGGTTTAGTGTGGTCATTTTCAAGAGTGTGGTGCAATCTCTACAGTAAACAAATTTTTTCAACTTACCCCAAGGTACCGTGTCATTAAATTCACAGCAGATTCGCTGTGTGTTGCCTCAAATTCGCGAGCAGCAGTCACAAATGCTTTCAAGTTGCAGAACTTTCCACCTTCAGATGGATTACTGGCATTTTCGAACCCGTCAACTTCCATGTCCACCATACCAAACAGGTTTCAGAGAATTAAAAATAAAAATAGTACTGATGTGATCAAAAAAACCTAACTAATACGATCTGCAAAAAATCTCGACCAAATATATCAAAATAATACCGATAAAACTATTACAAAAGTTAAAAAAACTTATATTTCCACCGCAGAATTCAATTTCAACTGTTTTCCTGTGTCAATTCCTGAGAGCTCAATAGAGAGCTACACACATTTTGCTTGTTTATAAAATGAAGCGTTTTGATTGGTCAAATGGTCGGTACAGAGTCAGAAATGCAGAAAACCATAAACAAAAGATAAAATTATGGTGGATATTCTCGCTAATGTCATACTGAAAATTGGTTAAACGTTATTCCAGCAGGTGTCGCTAAAAATTTGAAAGCTTGTCGTCTTGTCGAGAATGTCACGCTATCCATAGCAGGCTGTATATTTAATGCACAAACCCAACCTGATAAAAATGCAAAAAGAAAAACAGTAGCCTGCCTTGACGTTTTCGACTGTGTTGTTATTTTTTTACAAATTTTTTTTATTTATCACTGTTTAGTACAATCTTCTTTACATTTTCTGAATTACAACAATTATTATAAACTAACATGGGAGTAGATGTAGAAACTATTTCACCCGGCGATGGTTCGTTATTCATCAATAACCGTATCCACCCTTGATATATAACCTCCAAAGATTGCTTTTCAATAATAATTTATTTCTAGGTACTACATTCCCGAAGCCAGGTCAAACTGTAGTGGTTCACTATACTGGGACGCTACAGAATGGCACAAAGTTTGATTCCTCGAGGGATAGAGGACAACCGTTTAAGTTTACACTGGGAAGAGGCGACGTTATACAAGGATGGGACCAAGGTATTTGTAGGGTAAGTAGATCACACTATTCGCTGTTATGCCTTTCAAAGGCTCTCATGGCCTATTTTCTTTATGCTTTTACGGCACAATCTCTTCATATAGCTAGTCTAAAATCACAGTTTTGTTGATAATCCTCTTCTTAAATATTTGAAATGTGCAGTCCTGATCAGTAATTTGACCGCATTCTACCTACATTAACTAATAACAGTGTTAATATGCAAACATTCTTCAACCTACTAGCATAAAATGCACTTTAAATAAAAAATAATATAAACAAACAAATAGCAATATAAAATATATACTTTTACAGATGTCCGTTGGTGAGCGTGCAAAACTAATCTGCTCTCCGGACTTTGCATATGGTTCCAGAGGCCACCCCGGAGTTATCCCACCAAACTCAACCTTAATATTTGACGTTGAACTGATACGAGTTGAATAGTGTTCAAACAATTAAAGCTATGCAATACTTTGATAGTCATGTGTTTCATAATGCATATTGTTGAAAAAAATCTCATTAAATGTTTATAATAATTGTTTATAACAGTATTGGGTTTGTGACTTACCTACTTGTGATGTTTATATTATTAGATCTTATAATGTACAAATACTCTGCTTTAAGGATTTTTTAAGCATAGTTTGCTAGAGTATTTAAGGATACGCAATTTGGTGATGGAATATGGAACAAAAGCTTAAGTTGGAATGGATTATAAAACATGATAATGGAGGGTACTGAAAAACTATCACAAAGCACGACAGTTGGGGTTACCATAATAGAATTTTGCAATTAATTGCTCTGTGAAAACTATGAATCCAGAGAGAGAGATGGTCTTTCATAACCCAATGGATAATAGATTGATAGATTTGCAAGTCATAAGATTGCAACTGCTAGAATTTGAATAAAATGTATTTATTCATTGAAACAAAACAAAAACAAACAAAATAAGTAATATATAAAAATAAAATAATTATAATTTGAATAATAAATTTAAACTAAGATGTCACGTTAACAAAGTCAAAGTCAAAACGTTTATTTCAATTAGGCCATTAAACGGCACTTTTGTACGTCATCATTTACATTAAAATAATATAAAGTGACTACTGTCCGTTCGCAAGGGTAGATTCTTATGGAGATGAACGGACAAGAAACTCCATAGTTATCATCAAAAAGCTCAAGTGGAAATGGGCAGGTTATACTATTAGAGGAATGGACAATTTGTGATGATCTGGTACACAGACAACAGGAAAAGAACACAAGGCAGACCACTTAGACGATGGGTTGACGAAATTAAGGCAGTGGCGGGCAGTACTTGGAGTTGCTATTTGCATAGCTTCTGTGTATCTTTTTTGTTTTTTTTATGGCAACTAAGCCAATGGCCAACTTGATTTCTACATAAATAAAATGGATGCTTCTATGTAGTTATGCATTCTGGCATATCAGTCTCTCAAAAAGCCTCAAAATGTTGCTGACCTATATAATATTATCCCATTCTGAGTGGCTAGGGCATCTTCTTAAATGAAGGAACAAACATTGACCAAGATAACTCACTTTTTACAAAGTGTGAAATCTTAACAAATAATACTATGTGTTTGTTTTTTCATGTCTATTGATGTAATATTGTGCTAATCTGTACTCTACCTATACTTTTTTTTTTCAAATTGATTTTGTGCTTGACATCTGGTCTATCTGTATAAGTACATATATATTATATATAAAAATCAATTGCCATGCAACCATTTTCGAGTTGCTGCAAAACTAGCAGCAACTCGAAAATGGTTTGACCAATTTGTTTGTTTTCTTTGCACAATACCTGAAAGGTAAAAAAAATGCTTAATCAACTCAATTTTAGGCAGTACAAAGTTCACTGAGTCATCTAGTTTTTAAGAATAAAAAGTAAAACAGTTTGAAAAAAGTTGTGTTTGTATAATCATTGAATATAAATAATATTTTCATAGTCATACCTAACTCACTATTTATTACCATGGGGTTTGAAGTGGAATGAAATCTGTTTGCCTACATATCACCTTTTCTACAGGTGATGATGTTTTGAATGCATTTTGTGACAAGTGCATTTAAACATTTGTACTATTTTGTGAATCTTGTGGCCACACTTAGATAAAGCATATAAAGGCCTTATTTTAAACTATTTCTAATACTTTTGGGAAAAATCTGTGTTTTAATATACATTTACTTGTAGATGCATTATGTAAGCAGAAATTTAATGTTCCATAAAACAAGAAATAATTTGCCACCTCTTATATCGCTAGATTAGCCTTCTCCTTTGCTGAAGTTGTTATCATGTTAATTTATTAATATTGTATGTAATAAAAGATTTTATTAACTGCAAACTATGTATTTATTATGACTGCTGATAGTAAATCACCCACCACCATCAGAATTATCTAATAATCTATCTTATTACTCAAATAAACAACATAAAATTACATTTCTTTTTTCTTATCACAGACATAATAGCATTAATAGCTGTTTGATAAGGCAAAATTTTGTGTCCCTGACACTAGTAGGGACACGATATCGAATAGAAAGTATAGATACCTACCGTACACATGAGTACCTAGTATCGAAAAAAAGTATCGTACTCGTAAAAATATCGAAACAAAAGTATCGAGTACTTTACGGAGATATGTATGAAGTAACAAATGTAAAAAATACAACTGAATCGAGAACCTCCTCCTTCTTTTGAAGTCGGTTAAAAAACGATTTTGAACGCAATCTAGTGCTTTATAAAGTTTGACAAGATGGCGTCGCCATAAATACAACGTGTAACAGAACAAACGCAATACCTCATAAAGGATCATCATACTCATCATCATGAACCACTTTTACTATGGGTCCAACCCCGAAAACGCGAAAAAAAGCAGCTGTTTAGTACATTTTGTCGAGATATGCACAGAAATGTATGGAGCAGTTGTTTTTTTTCACGATTTTAGTTTTGGTCCCATAGTAAAAGTTGTTCAAAATGATGAGTACAATGACCCCTTAAAAGGTATTGCGTTTATTGTGTTACACGTTGTATATGCCGTAAAGCTAAGTTGTAGGTAAATAATTTCCAAGATTTATATGATGCAATAACAGTCTAAAGTAAAAGTATCGGTACATCGAAAGCAAAAGTACTTGGTACCACAAAGTATCAATACTTTTTTCGTGTCCCTAGACACTAGCAGAATCTGTTGGCCACTGGTTCAAAAGTTATAAGCATTTCATAGGTGGCCAACCTCTGGAGAATCTCCCAACTTGGCCATATTGTTACAATCACAAATTTGGTCAAGCTGGGGAGATTATAAACCCTTATAACTTATAATTGATATTTGGTGACTAATTTTTAGTGCTATCAAAGTTAAAATCCACCGTCAAGGATTTTAACTTTGATAGCACTAAAAATAAAATTTTATAGTATAATTTGTCAGCATTATGCTACATAAAAAAGTAGAAAATATTGTTTCTATTCTATTAAGTTCTTTGGTTACACATTTCCTAGCAATAAGTTTCCCTTACCAAAATAACATACTCTAACTAGACTATAACAACAAAATAAAACAAACTTAAAATAATAAGCTTGTACACCTTTTCCCTATCAACCTAACCATACATTTTCAACAAAAGAAAAACAAATTGCCTATGATTCTTCTGGAAAGTAATTCATCAAAGGAACAACACAATTTTTTGTGAATGGTGTGCGGCATAATGCACAGCTTTCCAATGCTCCATAAGAGCAATTCATACAAAATATATGACCACAGGGTAATACACAAGGCTGAAGAATTTCTTCTAAGCAGGCCACACAAGATTTGTTACTGTCCACCTCATTAGGAATCTGTTTCATTTGATCCATGTGAGTTTTGGCCCTGTATAAACTCTGACCACAAGAAACAAAGGCATGTAACAGAGTTACTATCCCAAGGAGTCTTAAATGTGCATAATAAGCTGCAGCAGCTGGCCTTGCGTGCACATAGTCTATTCCAGTCACTGTTTTACCTATTTGCAGCGGTCCTCCATTGATATAAGCTATTCCTCTGTGAATACTTTGAATCTGAGGCACAATACTGCTCAATGTTTTCAGTCCAATTAAAAATATATTCTGTGCGTCTACAGTTAGGGACGGATTTTGTTCAATACGCTTTTCTATACATTGAAGCAGATGCCTAGTGATGTTCTCTCCAAAAGTTGATAGAATTATGCTGAATAATCTGCTGTAGTATGATGGTAACTTATTGTAACTCTCGTCAACTTGAACAATACCGGAGTATTCTTCTCCTAAAGTTTGAAGGTCCTTTAGTGTTGTGAGGGATCTGTACATCACAGAAGATAATGGTATGGCCTTAGAAGCGTTTCTTGCGGACATCAGTTTAGATAAAGATTCCGCCAGCTGTTTCTCGTAAAGATCATCTTTTTGCCACGCTCGAAGGACTTCGGCGGGTTGGGCAGTTGGTAAAGCCATGATTTCTATTAGAAAACACTCGCGTTACAGTAAAGTAAAATAAATTTTGACTGGCTAAAAAACAATCCTGTTATCCTGAGTTCTCCGCAGACAAGCTTTGTTGTCAAAGTCAATGTCATTTTTGACATGTATGCAAATGCAAACAAACATGTGTCAGAAAGTTTATGATTTTTTTTATTTTTTTACTATATCTTATAAACAGGTGTTAAATGTTCGCCTCCCTAATCGCCAAAATTACTTTTCAAATTGTTTCTTTTTTTCACAGTAAAAGATATGACGTATAGGTACTGTGGTTTCTAAAGAGGGTAAATACCGATATTAATTAGTATTAGCTAATATAAATATATTAGTCATGAAATATTATAATATCTTTACTAATATTTGAGGATTAGTAATATTTAACTAATACTTAATAATACCTATATCAATACACGAATCGAATCCCGCCGATCCGTGCCAAGTGAATGGAATCCCAGTGTGAGGAACCTACACTTAGGTCCCAAATTAGTTGCATAAAACCAAGACGAAATCTATAATTAAAACACTGGTATTGTTTGCAAAGCAAAACAGACAAAAATGAAAATTTATTTTCGGAGACAGTAAGGTGTCATATATTCAAACCATATAGAAGACAGTTTGTTTCCTTTTTAGCAAAAGGTCAAACTCTTACGAAAGAGGTTATTCTAACACTGCCCCTTACTCGAGCAATCATGTAATTACACTGTGAGAGTACAAAATCAACCAAGAAATAAATTTTGTTCACAATAAACAGTATAACTAACAACAAGTTAAAATTAAACTAAGTTAAACCTAAACAGTTCACAAAAAAGTTGTGTTTAACTCTAGGTAAGGCTTTAGTAAAAGATCTGCTTCAAGTTCCGATGAGGGCTTATAAGCTAAACAGATTTCTTTACGATTAACACATTCTTGTATGAAATGATGATATACATCGACGTGTTTTGTTCTACGGAAACATTCATTTTCAATCATCTTGAGAGTGCTACGATAATCATTAAAAATAGTAATAGGCTCCTTATGTCGTGACTGATTCTTATGAAGCTCTAAAAGAAAGTTTTTAATAAATTTTGCCTCCTTTGCAGCACTACCTAGAGCGTAGTATTCAGCCTCTGTGCTCGAACAAGCAACATTTTGTTGTTTGTGACTATGCCAATTAATTAAGCAATGTCCAAACTTGCTTATAAAACCTGAATAAGATTTTCTATCGCTCGTATCCCCCGCCCAATCTGCGTCGGATGAAATTTCAATAGTATCACTACCCCTCTTAAAAATGAGTCCATAGCTAATTGTACCTGATAGATACCGACGTACACGTTTAGCTGCAAGCCAATGCGATTCATCATAACAAGTATTAAACTGGCTAAGTTTACTGCACGCAAATGCTATATCAGGACGTGTGCATACAGCGAGATACTTTAAACTTCCAATGAGTTCCTGATATGGAAATCGCTGGCTGATTTTATCAGCTTTTGGCAGATTGAAGTTGACCTCCATAGGAGTCGCCACCTTATGAGAATCTTGCATGCCAAATTTAATTAATAGAGTTTTAACATACTCTGACTGTGTCAACTTTAAAGTTCCATGCTCCCTGTCCCTTTCCACTTTCATACCTAATGCTTGTGTCACAGGCCAAAGCACTTTGATTTTAAAGTTAGAACTGAGCATTTTATATAGCGCTACTTTTTGGTGTTAATCTGAACTAAATAGGAAAAAATCGTCTACATAAAGCGCTATTATTATCTTGTCCTTGTAGAAGACACATTTTTCAGTCTTTAACTGAGTGTAACCATTACTGATTAAAACTTTTTGTACTTTTTCATTCCATGCTCTACTGGCTTGCTTGAGTCCATATAAACTGTTCTTGAGTAAACAGACTTTGTTCTGCCCCTCAATTTCAAATCCAGTAGGTTGTTCCATGTAAATACGTTCATTAAGATCTCCATTAAGAAATGCTGTATTTACATCAACATGTTCTATACCATAATTACTTACTCTATCCAATTTTTCGATGACCATATTCGATCCTGTACTAATAACAATAATATTATTGGATGAAAATAGATTCTCCGACGATACATTTTCCGTCGACATTCCATGCACCATATTTGTATAAATATTTCACACACAATTATTACATCTGGTTAACTTGTACATATGAATAAGTATTCATGCATCTAGGATATCTGAAATATATGAGATATGCGCGATTCGCCCATAACCTGTGAGGAACCTACACTTAGGTCCCAAATTAGTTGCATAAAACCAATACGAAATATATAATTAAAACACTGGTATTGTTTGCAATGCAAAACAGACAAAAATGAAAATTTATTTTCAGAGACAGTAAGGTGTCAGATATTCAAACCATATAAAAGACAGTTTGTTTCCTTTTTAGCAAAAAGTCAAACTCTTACGAAAGAGGTTATTCAGATTATGATAAAGATTATGTACATGTTAATAATCTGTGGGATTATGTGAATATTATTTATTAGCATAATATTAGATCGTGACGTGAACCATAGAATATTACGAATCTCTTAACTAATAACAATATATTCGTCAGTTTGTCACAGTTCACACTCACACTCTGACTGACAACTGACAATGAGTGACAGGGATGGGCAAGTGAAAAAAAAATCGATATTTGTAAAAACTTTCAATTATTTTCGAGTGAAAAATATCGACATTTCGATGTATCGTCAGTATAGGCAAGATTATTAATACATAGCTGGTCCTGCTCCACAGCCACTAGGGCGCACAAAGTAATCTGTTAGCATTTGGAAATATTGTTGGACCGGATGAAGATTGTAAGAATGCAATATTTTTTATAGGCAATATTTTTCATTGTATAGACTCAATTTATTTAGCATTGTATAATTTCATGCATTAACGGCACATGTGTGAGTACTATGTAGGTCCCTCAAATTTGAACTATAATGATCATTTTGGGTAGGTCTTTGACTTGAATGTACCCTGGCGATTGGGGATGTCATGCTCACTCAAAAGTCTGGCTGATGGTGGCGTATGCGTTGGATCAGTGGTCGTCACACTTTTCTGATCAAGGGCCACATAATGACAATGTGAGGTATCATAGCGGGCCGCACATTCGTGGATTGGATAGTTGACAACACCAATAAGCTATGATTGCCCCATTTTGTACCTCAATACAAAATATAAGTTAGCTATCACCCGCTACTTCGAACCCGCATATCCCATTTTTCCTGTTCCCTTGTAGGTATATATATATCCTAAATCCTTCTTATATCCTCCCTCCTCGTTAATGTGGCTATCATAAACAAAAAGAATTTTCCAAATCCGACCGGTAGTTCCAGAGTAATTAGCACTTTCACTTCAAACAAGATGTATGTAAGCAACCAGTGAAATCGGGTCTACTAAAATTGTTTGCTCATATCGCGGGCCGCACAAATATCGTACGCGGGCCGCATGCGGCCCGTGGGCCGCAGTTTGACGACCACTGCGTTGGATCATTTGGCTCCCTTAAAAATGGTCGAGCCGAATGGTACTAGCGTATGCGTCATGTTCGTGAACGGGCGCCGTCAGCTGAGACTGGTCATCTCTCGGCTGCCATGGTCTATTTTAATTATTTCTTTGAATTGTTTCTTTTTTACTCCGGACTCTTTTATCCTGCACGTCTTTTACATCGTTCTCACATATATGTATAATTTCAATATGAATGATGTAACCATAATTTTGTAACAAAAACTTATTTTTAAAAGAAAGAAAGAAAAAGACTTTATTTGCGCCAAGCATGACGCACGTTCTTCTCCATAGAGATCTAAGCTTTGGAACGTGCAAATAGCTTCATCTTTTTTTTTGACCGACCGACCTTGACAATTCAAAAGTGCCTGTAAATGGTCTAATTGAAATAAATGCTTTGACTTTGACTTTGACTTTGATAGAAAAAAAAATAAAAAAACTGTAACTTATTTTTTTTATTTCTATTGCAGTTTTAGTTTTCTTTTTTTTTTGTAATTGATTTGTTGAAAAAAATAACAATTGTTAATTACCCACCTGTTAACTTCAGGGTCATTTACGTCTCACACTGATAGCATAATAGTATTAGATAGTATTTTTTTGCACGCAGCCAATAGTCTTACTGTTATTATTTCGCATTTCATAGATTCTAGCGGGATTTTTAAAGTTAACGTTAAATAATTGTGTGTGTAAAAGGAGTTTGCATGCAAGGAGAATCAAGTAACATTAAACTCAAAATCAGAGTTAAGTTAAAAAATATTTCTAAATTGATACGAATTCGATACACTTAAATAAATATTGATAATCAATTTATCGCGATTAAAAATATCGACGAAACATATCGATATTTTTTCTCATCCCGAACTCTGTCATCTGTGTTATTGTCACTTACTCACTCAAGTTAGGGATGGGTCGTCGACGTATTTGGCGTCAACGAAACTAGACCGTCCAATTTCGTTCATCGACTAGTCGATCAACTAGTTGAATTCGTCGACTAGTTTACGCGTTAACTTGGTAAACTTTACGACGAAATCTACGGCGTCGACGGCGACGTAGGCGGTTGACTTTAGACTAGTCTCCCGCGTGCTTTATGTACCTATTAATTTGAACTTCCCTTCATACTTTTCCAGGCTTAGGACTGGCTGAATACTGAATAGAGTTAATCACTAATAAAGTTTTATTCACTATTCTGGCGTATTTAGAAGATCAACTGATTTTATATACCTACCTACATTAATTAAATTTATACAAAACCAGTTAATCGTTGAATTCGCAAACATTCGAAAACGGTAGAACGGAAGGAACCATCAGCGCGGAGCGCGATTAGTCACGCACGCAATGAATTTTAAAATCAAAACAAGATGAACTACGTAAGTAATAACAAACAAGTAAAAACTGGTTTGTCTCGCATAGTTCGACCAGTCCATCACCTTTCTCTTTCGCACTCGCGAAACTACCAAACATCCATCAATAGGCATCCTTTTCTTCACATAGCACAACAATAATTTCATTCGACCCGTACAACAAACAAATATCAACTCCCTGCTAATAGATTTAGAGTTCAAATTTGTTTGCAACTTTCAACAAATTTCAACGGACGATTGAATTTGTATGTACCAGTCTACGTTTTCGTTCTCGTCTCGCCCGTCTCGCCGTCGCGTCGCGTCGCGCAAGCGAGTTGCGAGTTTCAGTTTAACCGTCTGAGGCGTCTACGGATTCGACTAGTCCATCGTTTATCGGTGAACCGTCGATTCGTTCACAGTACGTCGACGGTCGAATTAACTAGTTCGTTCATTCAACGACCATCGCTAACTCAAGTGAGTGACAATAACACAGATGATAGAGTAGGTACGCGTGGTTATATTTACAATTTTTAATGTATATTGGTTAGTTTAGTAGTCTAATAAATTATAGTGGTTTCCATATACTATTGTAGTCTTTGGTGGTTTCGTTTTCGTGCCGATCCGCTTGTGTATTATCTTCGTTTAATTAATTTATTCAGGTTTTGAACAGTTGATACCGTTATTATGGTTCGATTAACAAATTTTTTGAAGGGTAAAATTATTGTTCTCTGGGAACAGAAACAAAGCATAAATAAAATAGCACGAGATATGGGCATAACGGTAAGATTTACGATTAAAGACACGTATATTTATTGTTGCAGTCATGCTGCATTAGTTAGGTACCTATTACTTACGAGTTGGATTTTTTAATTTAATGTAATTTTAATAATATGTATGTACGTATGTAAATCGGGCTGGTTTCCGCAACTCCACGACTAAGCGCGTATTTTGCTTGCAGGTGGGACAAATGTTTCATTCGATCCACCCCAGCTCCCCAAGAAAGGCCACTAACACCTTGGTGTTACTATCTCACAAAGGGTACCTGGGTTTCCGAAGTACTTAGCCTTGTAATCGGCGACTACCGGGCAGCTTAGAAGCAGATGTGCTGCTGTCTCATCCTCCTCCATGCAGGCTCTGCAGAGTGGGCTGTCAGTGACTCCTATGACATAGAGGTGTTTATTAAAACACCCGTGGCCAGTTGTGACGGCTGTGACTGTACGCAACTGTTGTTTAGTCAGTCTTAGGGCTTTTTTCGTGAAACGGCCATCAAATGAGGGACGTGCCTCCTTGGCCTGCCTACACTCACCATGGTCAACCCATAATTTGTGATGTTTGTCTCTGGTGTGTTTCCTTACCAGGTTGCGTAGGTAACCGAAAGGGAGTGGCACAGAGGGTTCAGGACCTATCGCTGCCATACTCGAGCCCCTTCTGGCAAGTTCGTCCGCTGCATCATTGCCTTGGGATTCGCTGTGTCCCTTAATCCATTGAATGGTTACTTTGTTGTATCTACCAACCTGGTTCAGACGTTCGCGTTGGTGACATTCGAGGATCAGCCCGGAGCTAACTGTATGACTGTTCAGTGCTTGCAGGACGGCCATGCTGTCCAACAGTATGCGTATTGAGTGGTCCTTAACTTCCCTGTTTAGGATGGCTAAAGCCGCTAAGGAGATGCCCATGCACTCAGCTTGAAACACTGTGTTGTGGACCCCAAATGGTGTGGCTATATGAATGTTGAGATCCTCTGAGAAGATACCCGCACCCGTGCCAGTACCTGTTTTTGATCCATCAGTGAAGATCCGCAGCTCGGCGGGGCACAGCCCCTCGCAGGGGTGATCCTAATGCAATTGGATTTTGTATTTTTTATCAAAGATAAATTGCTTGGATATCCGGTCGTTGATTGCTTTTGTTATGGGGAGTTCACTGTTGACCTCCTCAAGCAGAGCGGTGTGTTGTGTTTCTCTCTTACCCCAGAGATCCAGTGCTTAAAGGCGGACTGCTGCCATCGTCGCTTCCTGTTGTATGAACAGGTGGAGCGGGGGGAGTCCCAGTATGGCTTCCAGTGCCGCAGTCGGAGTTGTTCTCATGCAGCCCGTCGCCGCCATGCAGGCCAGCCTTTGCATGTGTTGTAGTTTCTTTACGGCTGTAACAAGCTTTGTGCGGGTCCACCACACCACGGCCCCGTAGGTGATCATGGGACGAATTACTGCGCTGTACAACCATAGTATTATTTTGGGAGATAGACCCCACTTCTTACCTATCATTTTCCTGCATTGCCAGAAGGTGATGCAAGCCCTGTTTAGTTTGTAGTCTATGTGATTACTCCAGTTTAACTTACAGTCTAGGATGACTCCAAGTTACTTAACCTCGTTAGATAACTGTAGTTCTGTGTTGAAGAGTTTAGGTAGGCGGTAGGGGCCTAATGCTCGTTTTTGTGTGAACATGACTAATTCAGCTTTAGTGGGGTTTACCGACATCATATTCACCGCACCATCTCTCTACGATGCGTAGTGCTTGTTGAGTAAGATTGCAGATCGGCCTAGTCACCTTCCCAGGCACAAGGATCGCGAGGTCGTCTGCATAACCTATTGTGTAGTAACGATGTGCATTGAGTCTGATAATAAGGTCATTTATCACCAGATTCCACAGAAGAGGGGAGAGCACTCCTCCCTGCGGGCAGCCTCTGGCTATCAAGGCCAACTGCTGCTCTTTCTCAAGTTTAACCACTCGTTTGCTTAACATATTAGTAATCCAGTCAGTGAGTACCTGTTTTACGTCGTGCTTGGAGAGGGCGTCACTTATGCTGGAGAAGTTTGTCTTGTCGAAGGCTCCTTCGATGTCTATGAAAGTGCCCAGGCAGGAACCTTTCTGGTGAATCGCTTCCTCTATCTGGCTCACCACCAGGTGAAGAGCAGACTCTGTTGACTTACTCGAGCTGTATGCGTGTTGGTTACCATGCAGTGGTAATGCTTTTAAAGCGCCATCTCGTAATTCCCTTTCGCACAGTCTCTCCATAGTCTTTAACAAGAAGGAGGTGAGACTAATGGGTCGATACTTCGATTGGATTTGGCGTTTGTATAGTCACTCTTACCTGGCTTCGGAATGAAAATGACTTTCACTTCCCTCCATCCTTTAGGAACGTATCTAAAAGCCAGGCACGCTCTCATTAAGGGCACCAGTCTTTTTGCAACGGGGGTTCCCCCCCACTGCAGTAGGGCAGGAAACACTCCATCAGGACCTGGTGCCTTGAAAGGTTAAAAGCTTCTAATGGCCCACTGAAGTTTTTCAAGTGTGATCATTTTCTCTGCATAAAGCCAATCATCTTCTGATGGTGTTTGGGTAACGTCTAGCCATTCTGTTACCTGCGCGAATACGCTTCCAGGGAAGTGAGTTTCTACTAGGGCGCGTCTTGTTTCTTCAGGTGACGTGGTCAGCGTGTTGTCAGGTTTTCGGACCGTGGCGGCCCCAGGTGTGTTCTGTTGCGCCAGTACTTTCCTTACCCTATTTGCTTGTTGGCACAATTCAATGTTATCGAAGAATTTTCGCCATCCAGTAGTACGTCTGGATCTGATGCATTTCTTGTAACTGGACTTGGCCGCGTAATAAGCGTCCCAGTCATCATCCTTACATGAATTCATGGCCCTGTTAAGTGCCTTTCTTACCTTACCGCGTTTGCGCTCCAGTTCCGGTCCCCACCAGGCTTGTCTCCCCGGTATGTCACGTGGAATCGTTTCCGGGCAAGCGGTCTGGTAACTGTCTATTAGTGATTCGGTGAGCTGTGATACTAGCCCATCGATCTGTATAGTGTCCCCAAGGGTAGACGAATCACCTAGTGTCGCAAGTCTTGAATCAAGGCTGCGCGTGTATGCCTCTATATTTGTCTTGCGCGGATTACGCCGAGGCTGCTTCGGTGTTATACAGATTTGGATGTCAAAACGGATCCACCTGTGGTCTGAGCAGGAAGCCTCATCGGACACCTGCCATCCCGTGGTGAGTTCCGCTGCTCCCTCCGTTGCCAGAGTAAGGTCTATGATTGTGCAACTACGTCTGGTTACGAAGGTAGGTTCCGAGCCTATGTTTAGTAGGGATAGGTTAGTTGTGAACAAGAAATTGACTAGTGCCTTACCTCTTGCATTTTGCGTGTCCATTCCCCACATTGTGGTGAGCATTTGCGTCGGTCCCGATGACAACTTCGTCCCCGCTGCTTTCACAGTGGGTGACGAGGCGTACAAGGTCGTGTGGGGGCGGTTCCTCCGCCTCAGGCATGTAGACCGAGGCGAAACGATTGCCATCACTTTGGCACCACGCTGTATAATCAGCCTAGCTGCAGCGATATATCTGCAACAGAAGTCATTTAAAAGCTGTCCTTTTAGGTTACCTGTGACATAGATGCACGATCTAGGGTGATCATGTTCCGTAGTAACAAGGAGCTTACCGCCAAGATTGGAGAGTCCTCGTATGTGGCCGCCCCTAACCCACGGCTCTTGGATCAGGGCAATGGCCGTGTGTTGAGCCTCCAGCCACTTGCGGAGTTGAGCCGTCGCGGTCTGGCTGTGGTGGAGGTTTGGCTGCACGACTTTACAGGCCGACGAAAGGGACGCAATCACAAGCGAGACCCTCCTCGTCACCCTCAATTCGCAGCCCGGCAAACAGTTCGCCCTCGTCGAAGCCGTCCCCTTCCGGATCTGAAGCCGCGGACAACATCATGTCGTCCGGCTCCCCCTCCGATGAAGGGACGGCACCCACGGTGGCGGCAGGTGCAGCTGACTCTGCTGCTGCAGCAGGATCAGCCGCGGTTGCTTCCGGGTCGTTTGGCGGGGGGATAGTCTCCCCTGCATCCAGCATCTGCCTCGTGATCGGGTCCCACCCCCGAGGGACGTCGACGGAACTGCCGTTCGGACCCTGGAACTTCACGTACACCGACCCACAACCAATTTAGAGTCGGCGCTCGGAGCTCATCAGGGTCGGAACCTGGTCCTCGGGGATACCCAGCACCACGAACCAGCATGCCCTCTGCTTCTCGGCGTGCAGCACTACCCACTCGTCCAATAAAGGTCGAGTCCTGGCCTGGTAGACTCCCTGGTCGTCGGGGATGGCGACGCCGCAGCGTACCCGCTTCTGAATCTCCGACTGGCTCTTGACGACTAGCGAGGTGCTATCCGGGAGAGCCAGGCCGGAGATTGTCGTCTTCAGCCACGCTAAAGTGTGGTCGTTACCGCACCACAGCTTGAGGACCCCACCGGCGAACAGCGGCTTCGCGTTGAAGGTCGGTCCTGGTGTGTCCTGCATAGGGAAGCAGGCCTTGCTAATAATCTGCTTCTGGATAGCAGCCAAGACCTGATCCGATACTCCCTGGCTGATGATTCCCCTCCGGTCGCAGGTTATCGCGACGTCCAGGGACGCACTGGCAGCTTGGGCGTAGCTTCTGTTGGCAACCCGCTGGGACTGGTCAAGCCGCGGCCGCTTATGCTCTCCCCGAGGTGAAATAGTCTCGTTGAGAGCCCGCTTGGCCACAGCCTGATCGTTTCCATCGGGTTGCTGCGTCGTAGTTGCCACCTCGGCCGGACCTCCTGCAGATTTGGTTGGCGGTTGACCTCAGCTTGCGACCGCTTCCCCTCGGAGAAGCTCAGCTTACCTTGCCTGGTCGGGATGACCGAGCTGGTGGCAGCAACCTGCTTGATTTGGAGGGCCTTACCCTTGCCTCCCCGTCTGCGTTCCTGACGCCGCTCCTTGCGCGTCAGCCTTTCCCTCCTCTTACCCTGCCCTGTAGGGGCATTTGGACCTGAAAGGTCAGAACAAGAGCAACGGGCTTGTTGAATTTGTTTGTTACCCTTGCCTTTTTTACCTCTACGGATTGGCACCTGTCAGGAGCTGGCAAATACGTCCGCGGTGCTGCAGACCGCCCCGTTTGACCGGTGACGGCTGCCTCGTGGGAAGTGGCTTAAGGAGCCACAGGAGGAGGAGAAGGGTGTTTGGGAAGGCTACTTCTGGCAGTGATGTTAGCCGTCGCCGTTTTCGCCTTTGTTTTCGAAGGATCGATACTGGTCCCATACAGCGCCGATATCCTTTGCATGGATTGGGACTTTTTGGTCTTAGCTGCGGTTTTCGCCACAGCCGGACCGGCGCCCGCACTGGAGCCTGCGGCGTTAGCTGCAGGGCTTCTAGGGGCAAGCGAAATGCTAGGAGCACCTCGCTTAGGAGTTTTGCCAGCTTCCGCCGACTCCACTCCTGCGGTTTTAGTAGGTCTGTTGTCCATACTATGTTATTTTTATTCATCTCACTGGCTCCCACCCTCCATGGAGCCCGCACCTGGGAACGTCGCACTACTGTGATGCGAACGTTAGGATTCCCAGTGAGATATAGGTACGCAAGGCTGGTTTACAGCGCGACATCGGGTGCTTGATCGGGTTGGCGTGGAACGACCCACGAACTGATCAACCTTCACTTACACCTTCAGCATGGCCTTTACCTTACCTTACCTTACCTTACCTTACCTTCGGCCGCCCGAGGGCGACCTCCGCTGACCTCACGCACCTCGCCTGTGGCCCTCTGACGGGACAGTGGCCATTTCCCTACCCCTGGCTAGAAGGTAGGGCCACCGTTTCGCGTGAAATCAAGACCAAAGGGGGCGTGTTGCCTTACGGACACATTACCGCCAGTGCCGATCAGCTCAACCCCCCAGGACTCCTTCATCCCCGCTTACGGCGCTCGACTGCGCAGCTCCTAGCGCAGGTGACTAGCTTCCCCTACTCGCCATCAGCAGATTTAGTGACGGCCGAGTTCGCAACCACCCCGTCACAGAGGGTCACGGTTCGGAGGACACCGCCCGGTGGTTTCAGTTACGTCTATTTCATAGGGAATTAGACCAATAACGGGGTGGCAACCTCGAGAAGGTATAACCACCGGACTTGCCTTGAGGATCTACACGACCGTTGCGCTCCCTCTCAAGACCTCGCCATCTTCTCGTCTCTGAAGGAGACGGCAAGGTAGGCCTGCATCTATACTACCAAGCAAAGCAAAGCAAAGCATGTCGTTGTGCAGCAATCGCAAAAGCATACATACAGACCCTCCCCTCTCAATTTTAATAATAATATAATTAAATAATTTTCATAATATAATTTTCATTATCATTACAGAAAAAAACAGTTCGTAGATGGATAAAAAGGTATCAAGCGACGGGTGATGTGAAATGCGATCGCCAAGGTCCTCGCCCAATTGTTTACACCAATGAATCGGAGCTACACCGTAATATTGTGGAAGTTCACTCAGTAGCACCCTTAAAAACTACGCGTTCAAGTGCTGAAACTTTTGGAGTGTCGACTAGCACTGTTCGGCGACATCTTCACGCTGCGAACATCCGAAAAATTAAGCTTACTGACGATCACCGCACCAACAGAGTAAATTTTGCTACTTGTTATTTAAATTTCGACTGGGAAAACGAAATTGTTATATTTACCGATGAAAAGTTCTTTAAGTCAGATAAGGATGGACGAAAAATTTTTTGGCGAAGAAGTGGGCAGAGGTTTAACCGTAAAAATGTATTAGACTTGAGAACAAGCGGGCGGTTAACACTAGGTAAATAACATTCTTATTGAAATTATGTTTATTTCTAATTATTTCTTCTGACATGTACATGGATTAATTACTTACATATTGCAAAAAAGTCAAAGTCAAAATGTTTATTTCAATTAGGCCATTAAACGGCACTTTTGAAAGTCATCAGTTACATTTGAATACTATGTATAAAAAATAAAGTGACTCTACTGTCCGTTCACAAAGGTAGATTCTTATGGAGAAGAACGGACAGGAAACTCCATAGTTAGGTACTCTTTTCAAACAAATGTTTGTTTTACAATATTTGAATTACAAAAATTAACTTGAATATATGTGAGGTAGATGCACCTAGACAATCCTACATATAGGATCAAAGTATTACCAAAGTATTACACCCTTGATTGTTCTATGGAGCAGGACCAGCATGTTTCGCACAGACTTTAAAAGGTTGACTGTTTTAGGTTACTGGGGATGGATGTCTTCAATGGGTCCAGGTGAGCTAGTGGAAATAGGCGGCTGCATGAACAGTGAACAATATCTTGAAGTGTTGAAGGACGTAATGCTGCCGTCAGTGCGGGTTGCATATCCAGAGGGCCAAATTTACCTGGTACAGGATAATTCTTCAATGCATCGGTCCCAAATCTTGCAAGACTGGCTGAAGGCCCAAAAAGACATTACTGTGTTTGAGTTGCCGGCTAAAAGTCCAGACCTAAATCCCATAGAAAACTTGTGGGGTCAGATGGTTTTGAACTGGGACTCGAGTGGAATAAAGTCAAAAAAAAAATTTGATGATGAGGTAAACAGAACTTGGGAACTAATGCGATATAGTGATGCATGCTACAATATGGTTTCGGGCATGAAAAGTCAACTTCAAAAAGTGATAGACAGTGACGGCGAACCTCCCCGTTAATAATAGGCAATTTTCTCGGAAGATTGATAGTGCAACTTATCTGATAAAATTGCATTGGAACGTATGAGCACGTGTTATACCTTTTTTTTTTTTTTTTTTTTTATGGATGGGAAATCATCAAATGACTTCTCCCGCTCTGGGCAGAGCGGAAGGGAGTGTCAGACTCTTACTGACTAAAACCCATCCGTGCTCCTCCTAGTGCCCTTGCTTTCCAGAGCCGCGGTAACTCTTTCGAACGTGTTATACCTAATTCTCAATATTTGTGGGATAATTATCTCGTAGAACTACAAGAAATTTTTTGATTAACTTTAATCAAAAAACTATTTTTTTTTAGTAGCCTGTTGTGTCCCACTACTGGGCAAAGGCCTTCCCCCATTCCAGACACTCTTTTCTTGCGCTACCTTGAACCAGTCTTCGCGGTGTGTGTCTAGATCATCTCGCGACCGTTTTTTGGGCCGTCCATCTTCTGGCACCCACCGGCGTGAAGACTTTCGCCCAGCGGTCGCATGTGGCCGGTGTGACCCGCCCAGTCCCATTTCAGCCTGGCAGCTTTTTCTCCACGTCTATGATACCTGTTTTGGGGCGCAGCGTGGTGTACCGTACTCTATCAATCCTTTTTAGACCTAGAATACAGCGCTCCATGGCCCTTTGGCATACCCCAAGGTGGAACTTTTTGACTCGGTGAGTGACCAGGTCTAAGCACTAGGTTAGGACGGGCAGAATACACATGTCGATGAGTTTGCGCTTCAGGGAGATCGGGAGATCGCCCTTCATTAGCGTCTTCATGAACGCTGTTATGTACTTCATAAGCAGTTATTGGGGGGGACGGAATCTGAGACATGATATTGTGTGTTACAAATGGCTGGTGAGGGATCTGAGTATAGCGTTTTATAGAACTTCGTTGGTATATCCAAGATTTCATCCCTGCTATGGTGTTGAACTCCATTATTATCTATTAGACCATTGATACAAGCTCTGTCTTTTGTAACTCCATGTGTTTTCTAGAGCATTTTTTACTAAAGGGTTTTTCAAAAAGGGCGGGTCGATGTTGACAGTTTGTGGCGGCCATGTTGTTTTGGCGGCATCTGTCAAATCTGTTGTTTCTTATTCAGTTACTGATGCCAAATCACCATGGCAAGTTACACGATTGAGCAGCATGTCCAAATGACAAAAATTTATTATCAAAATGAGTGCTCGTTATTGCAAACGTTTGGCGCATTGCATTGCTTTCGCAGAGGTGACGTGAGTTGGCCAACAAGGTCGTGCGATTTGACTCCGCTAGACTTTTTCTTGTGGGGTTTTCTGAAGTCGCATGTCTATGCCAATAAGCCGCAATCGACCGATGCCCTGAAATTCAACATAACGCAGGCAATCGCTCAGATTCAGCCGAATCTATCAGCAGTCATTGAAAATTGGACCTCTCGGATCCGTGCCACCGTTCGAGGCCAGGCCAGGCCATGAACTGTTAGTTTTTTATGCGCCCCGCGCGGGCGCATCAGTCACTCGTGAGTGTGCCGGGGCCGGGATACAAGACGCGCGCTGTTGGCTAACTTGAAGGTTTTGTTATAAAACTACACACCTACCTATTTAAAAAAGTTCCTACGTTTTTTTATTAATTTGTTATTTGATTTTTATGCCTTTTTGTAATGGTACAAACAAAAATTGTGATTCCTATTGTGACCTATTAGAGCTATGTTCAGTTACTTTGCTAATTAAAAAGTTGATTCTCTGATTAGTAATGAAGTGGATAAATGTAGGTACTTAGGAAGTATGCAACATTGTAACTGTTGTGTAAATAATGTGAAATAAACGCTTATAATGTACAGCGAGAAATACAGAACTGTGCATAAGGCTTGCACATGGTGTTCATTAAACTCGAAAAGGCATTTGACCGGGTGCCTCGGTGAGGTTTTGTGGTGGGCCCGCCTGGAAAGTATGTGCAGTTGATCCGAGCGATGTACAGTCGATGCAGTACCCAAGACCAGTCTGCAGTGGGCACCACTGACAGCTTCAGTGTGGCAGTTGGTTTTCACCAAGGGTCAGCCCTTAGCCCTTACCTCTTCCTGATGATAATAGACGCTCTGACGTTGGACATCCAGGAAGAGGCTCCCTGGTGAATGTTGTTTGTTGATGACATTGTGTTAGTTACCGAAAGCGTCCTCGAGGTCCAGAGCAGATTGGAGACGTGGTGGCAGAGACTAGAGTGTTGGCCCGAAGTTGAGCAGAACCAGAACAGAATACCTGTTCTGCGATTTTGGCGGTCTCTCCAGTCTTATACCTATAGCGCTCACCGGAACGCCTATACCAATCTTTTCCGACTTTCGGTACCTCGGGTCGCTTGTCCAGGGTAATGGCGATATAGACCGAGACGTAACGCACCGGATCAACTCAGGATGGATGAAATGGCTTGGGGTTACCGCTACGGCTAGGGTTACCGCTTGTCTTGGTATGGTCATGTGAAGAGGAGGGATAAAACGCATGATACTAAAAGGGTTACGAATATAAATGTGGATGAATGGAGAGGAAGAAGATGGCCGAAGAAAATATGGATGGATTGTGTGAGGACCGATATGAAAGAAAAGGGAGTTAGTTATAATGTGACAGCGGATAGGACAAAATGGAAGAAAAAAACGTGTTGCGCCGACCCCAAGTAACATGGGATAAGGGCAGGAAGATGATGATGCACAGCCGTGTTTCTATTGAGCTTCATACTTCATGGCGACCCACCCTGCCAGTACCTACCCATGAAGTATGGAGCTCAATAGAAACACGTCTGTACATGAAAACCGTTTATTTGACACGCTTTACGCACTAGGTTTCTTAGTCTACTTACTAAGTAGGAACATTTATCCACTTGAGTAACTACTTTTAAGTTTATAATTATATAAGGATACTTACGATCTCAATAAGACTGAGTGTTAATTAAGTTAATCGGGCTGCTGCTGTCTACAACTCCACGTCCAAGTGCGAATTTTGCGTAACGAGAGGAAGTGGAAACCATGAAGTCCTAGAAATAAATAAATATTGTTTATGCAACATGCCTAGCTTTTCTTGCAAACCTCATACCTACTTTAATATTTGATTTCTGATAATTAACGAAAATCACTGCTTTCACCTAATAAGAGGAGAGTCCTTAAGAAATCCCTGAAAAGCTGAAAAGGCATTTACAGTTTTCAAAATATTGAAGAACTTAAATAGATGTGCCAACAGTTTCACCGCGAGATAGTTGGAAACCCATTTTTAATTTCGAGAAAACAAATTGTTTAAATTTCTCAATAACATCTAAATCGACCTTTTCTATTTTCTTAAGGTGAAAGCGCCAGGGTAGCCCGCGAAATTCAAATTTTCTTACTTTTTTTGCAATTTGCAGGTCAGTATCAGGTTGAATGTTGGTCAAAATATGATTCGCGGTCGTAGAAAGTATCTGTAATCATTAAAGTCATAAATACAACTTTCTCATTTAGAATTAATGCCAAATGTTATGATTTCATGAAATAATACATTTGTCACCAAACCAGAACTTGTGCTGCAAAATCAGCTACTTTGCTGCTAAATAAGGGTGTTAGTTGCCCTTTAAAATCTGACGTGGCTCAATCCATACGGGAACAATAACTCTCTGCCAGTCTGGCATTTAATTAGTACTAGGCTCTGCCAGTGGCTTCGCCCGAATGAATGTCAAAAATTATCGACCGTGACTACCGTGGGTGGGACCGTACTTAATTTCAGGAGGAAAATATCCTATGCGTTATTTCATGACATGCTCTACTCGTGTGCCAAGTTTTATCCAAATCAGTTTAGCCGTTAAGAGGTAAGATAAGAAACAGACAGACAAATATACTTTTGGATTTATAATATCAATATGGACGGCAGAGAACAAAAATAAAACTTCTGACCTATTTATTTAAAATTATGTATTTCCTTAACACTAACACAGATTACACAAACAGTAATATCAAGTCATACAACATGCAAGAATCACCACAAAGTTCACAATAAAGTTCAAATGCATTAAATTCGGAAAAAGACAGTTCATTTACACAAGTAGTAGGTCCTAGCCAGAGCGAGGAACTTGCGTATGGCAGATGTATCCAACCATTATGAAATCTCCATTTCGTCCATACTGAAGGGACTATGGCGGGCGCCTAGCGTAACATGACGGAGTGGCACAGCTAGCGTGCCATCGTCTATTGTTTTGTCCTGAGGAAACACGTCTAGCTTCTACAAAAATTTGCGATGCACGTGTGACTACATAAGTGCGCTAGCACCCGCCCTAGTCACTGCACGATCACTCTGGATAAGGCCCTACAAGAAAAAATTGCTGACAGCGGTAGGACCTCCCCTTCTGCCCCGGCCTGAGTGGGAGCCCCAGGCCTGCGAGTGTGATTGTCAGAAGAAGTGGTGGTATGTGTGCTTTTTAGGCCGTCAGGTGCGACGGCGCTTGGCGGGTGTTGTGGCGGGAGGCGTCGATGTATTTGCTCTCCGGCGTCCGCGGCGGGACCCGCCGTCTTCGTCTATCAAAGGAGAGTCCCATGCTATGGAGAATATTTGTTGTTTTATATTAGTAAAACAGTACCTACTTTTTAATAATCAAAGTTCAGAAACAAAGGAGTAAAATTCATGATATTTCAGCCCCGTTTGGAGTATGACAAATAAAGATTAACTAATGAAAGATTTTTTCACACTTTACACAATGTAGGTATAAGTGTAGGTACCAACTTAGTGATTGCAGTCGAGGTGGAACTGACGCCGGAGCCGGGAGATTGCAATAACAATTGCCCACGTCTAACACGCGACGTTTTCAACAAACTTGGGTACTTACTCGAAAAAATAAATAAAATTTCAAAGACAATATTTTGTATCATAACTTTTGAACCTAACAGAAGGGAGTGTGTGTAGTGCCAGCGGAAAATTTTCCGCTGGGACTACACACACCAGAAGGGACAGTAAGAACCAATTTTCGATAATGTGTTGATAACATTTATTAGAATAATTATGGCTATTTTGCATTGTTTATATGTAGTTTCTGTTGTTGATAAATAAATAAAAGAAATTCTTTACCTGCCACTGAGCTGACTTTAGATTTTGTTGACACTTTATCCCTCTGAGATGTAGATTTTCTACTGCTGGAGCTGTCTCGAGGACCAGACGCGTTGGAGTCGCGAGAGTCTCTTCTTCGGTCTAGGAATCATAAACAATAAATTAAGTACTTATTTGATTTTGTTCAATTTTCACTGGAAATAATTATCTTATGTTATGGATACAGTACAGGCACATCCACAGAGCATAGAATCACTGTGGCGTCAGCGACTAGACGTTGTGACACGCTAGAAACGTGTCCACGCAGAATGCGCTGAACACAGCGGCTATAGTTGGAGTTTTCATAGCATGGCCATCTCTAATTCATTAGTAAATGGTGAATATTCTGACAGTGTTTTTATGGAAAGGTTTGATAATGCTCTTTCAGTGGCTGCTCTTGCAGATGCATCTCAATCTTCTTTGGGTGCATTACAATATAACCCCCATGAGTCTTACGACTTTATGACCCATGGGAGGAAATACCTTCTATAAAACATCTTAGACAAAATTTCCTTACCATAATCTTTTTCTGATTTTATGCTGGGTGTATCGGTGGAGGCATGGGAACTGCCGCTCTCCTTGCGAGTCTTAGTGGCCAGTGCACTTACACTGTCCTTGCGGCTGCCTGGTCGAGTAACTTACATGTTAAATGTGCACAAATTTATTTATATAGACAATCTTGAAGTATTGACAACTAATGTGAATGATGACGGTAATACTGCAGCCATAAGCAAAAAGGGGAGCATCATTCTGCCCTTTGATCCTAAATTCAGTTTTGTAAATATTCTTTGTAATAAGGAAACCAAGGCGCATTGCGTAATATTTTTTAGTCTCTGTCCTCAAAACCAATGGTGCAGTCTAGTTTAGACTAAAACTTATATCAACGTGTCCCAGAAATCAACGTCAAGCCGAAAACAGTCAATAGGGCAAGTCGTTACAGATATTAGAAAAATAAATATATACAATACAATTAAGAAGTAGCAATTTATTAGTAAGTGGCATACCATTTTGGAATCTTGACTAAACGCGCCATCTTTTAAAGTTACTTGCCAAAATAGTGTAGTACATTTTTTTCACACTACACGCGGTTAAAGTTGGGTGATGTAAAAATTTTGAATTAAATGTTTCTCAAAAATCTAACATTTTATTTAATAAACATAACATTAAACAACAACAACAACAACAACATTTAACATTTTTTTTTGCTTTTAACTGTAATTTACAGACGGGTTATTCATGGTTACATCACAGAAAAAAAATGACGAAAAGTTAATATTTGTAGTCACAGGTCTTGAAAGATCATCACAGGGTGTCACTTTTTGAGATTTATTTTTGAATCCATATAATTTGAAAAGTACATGCACGCAACAAAAGCACCAAGCATTTTCTTTTTATTTTTCTAATAACTGTCACGACTTGGCCTATTGCCCGTTTTCAGCTTGACGTTGATTTCTGGGACACGTATATTATAAAATAAAGAAAATCGCATATTGGACACTTGGCAAAACATCGACTTTTCTACACTATTTACAATCATATCACTGTTTATCCAAAGCAAAAGACGTGTGTTATCCTCCGAGAGAACATATTGTTATTATCGAACTCTTGCCGTCATAAATGATTCATCTGATGATTCGGAAAACGAGGATTAGTATTTTCTAAATTAAATTTGTACATGTTCCACAGTTACCGTTTTTTTTTATTAAATTATGTACTATAATTTATTCAAAAAATAGACTTTTGTCCACCTAGCTTGTTCTAAATGAAACACTGTGCGCTGGCAGAAGCTAAAATGTTGAATATTTTGATCTTTTTATTTATTTTCTCTGTTTTCGTCAGATGCATCCTTTTTGCTTATGGTGGAAGAATAGAGAATAAGAAAGATTCCTGAGTAAAAAATAAGATTCGGTTTAGTCCGTCACTTGTTAGTTAGATTACAGTAAAATATTGGACACATATTTTTTGCTGTATTAAATCAATTAAAATAAGATAAAACGCATCAAAGATTAGGAGTGGGGGTTTGTGACGTTACTTCTATGTTAAAAGTGTACCATGCCGTCACGTCACACGAGTTTTCAACGCACTGTACCATCTTCGTTTTTTGTTTACGTGAAAAATTAAAAAATATGTGTCTGATATTTTTTGGAAATCTATCTGATGGACTAAATAGGTTTTTTTAGTGATCTACCCTATTATGATTTTACAAAAAAAAAACAGTAAGAATAGGACTGACCGCTTACACCGATTTTAATGCATACCAAGTTTTATTATAATCAGTTCATTCATTTCGAAAAGTAAGGACTTGAAAGTTTGTATGAAATGCCATAGTGCGTTGAACTTTTTTAAAAATCTTCACTTGTAACAGCACTTTAAAAAGATCTAACAAGGATGTTACATTTTGAAGACAATAAAACACTCACTATACTGATCGTGAGAGGTCAATCCTAGTCTTATCTTCATTTCAAAGTTATGTTCTGCAGAAAATACCAAAATGATTTTTGACCAAAAAACTTATTTTTCAAAAATTATCATGCTGTACCATTGTTACTTTTTTTCTTTCTATACCACATCACTCGCTACAAACACCATAAACCACAACAATAAAAATAAAACAATTTGTAATTGACAAGTTCTACCTTTGGGTGTACTATCTTTAGACGCAGTGCCCCTAGAACTGCTTCTAGGTGTCGAAGGCTTAGGTGAAGGACTCCTCCCATCTAGATGTTAACATTCGAATGCATTATAAGCGTAAACATGATGGGCCTAATATGAAGGTAGGCCATGCCACTGAAAATAGCAAGAATTGGCGGCAAAGTAGGTAGTATTATAAAATTCGAACACCCTAAAATTACCTTCACTATCATCAGCTAATATAGCCTCCTTACACTTCTGCTTCATAAGGGGGCCGAACTCGCTTTCAGGTAAACTGAACTGCATTTCGTGATTCGGAAACGGTATTCCTTCCGTCTCTTCCAACATATTTAAATCGTACAGACTTCCTATGTGCTTCCATATGTCTTGGGTGGAAATCTCTTTCGTTATAGAGTTGGAAAGCTTCTCCCAAATGCAGGCCATGTGAAAATGTTTGTTTATACCAACCGGCTTGTGGTTAGCCATGGCGTAAAACAATTGAATCTCCATATCGACATCCCATATTAATGGGTCGCCGGTTTTCACTTCCGGCTCTTCCTCGCTAGAAACCATTGTAGTTTCACAAACTAATCACATGAAAGTAGTGAATTTCTGCAATTTCCTTAGAAATAATTGCACTGTTTACAATTTTGCAACAAGACGACGACGCTTTCAGTTCACAACAGTGACAGTTGTGTTGTGTGACTTTGACTTGTGAGTGTGACAGCACTGACAGCTGTTTGACAAAATGACAGAAGCAGAGACAAAGAGATGATCGTGAAAGAGATGAACCTGGGAAATGTGAATCCTACTAATATTATAAAGGTGAAAGTTTGTATGTTTGTATGTTTGTATGTTTGTATGTTTGTGTAACAATCAGGCAAAAACGGCTGAAGGGATTTGGATGAAATTTGGCACACATGTAGTTCGTAACCTGGAATAAAAAATAGGCTACTTTTTATCCCGGTAAGTGGCGTGGATGAAGACTGAGGAGGAAGTGGAAACTCAGAGCCGCTGCTGCCTTAGTACTTCAGATTCACAAGTACCAGGAGACCAGAAACATCAAGTACCAGGAGACCAGAAACATGTCAAAGTATTTTTGGGATGATATAATTATGTAGGTACGGTAGGTGAAGGGTAGGTGTAGGGTAGGTGTAAGGTAGGTGTAGGGTAGGTGTTTCCTGAGTAAAAAATTTACAATACAAATCAGGAAACCTTGCTATTTCCGATATTCACGCGGGCGAAGCCGCAGCTGGTAGAAGCTAGTTATCTATAAGCGGAAACGATGGAAATGTGGAATCTAAAAGAATTTGAAAAATGCTAACAGAATTTATTTACCGTCTCAAACATGAAAAAAAAATTGCAACTCGTGAACGCGACCAGTATTCTAGTATTCTACTATCGTCTATGTCATGAAATGTTAAAATTAAAATGTGTCAAAGTTGACAACGATAAAACCTAGCGTTGTGCATTCAATGTGATGAAATTATAATTATATCACATCCTAATGCCAATTAACTGTATTGAGTTACAGTTAAGCCAATAATATAAGCCATGGCTAATCACTATGAGGTGCCCAATTGGTAAGGGATATCTCCTTTCTTGTGTTAACGGCACACATTGAAGTCTTAGTTCGCCGGTCATAAATTTTAATGTTCTTCTAGGGCTGGAAAACCGCCTACCGGGCTGCATTTGGATGTTTTAAAGGGCGACAAATTGATACAGAAACTAATGATTGATGAGAAGAAGTGTTATTTGTTTGGCCGGAATCCGCAGATGAATGATTTTTGCATTGACCATGCGAGTTGTTCTCGGGTGCATGCCGCATTTGTTTACCACAAACACTTGAACAGGGCCTTCTTGGTTGACTTAGGCAGCAGTGAGTATCAATCATAAGGTCCATTTACACATACTGTTTTGACAGAACTGAAACTTATGTGTGGTTATGAATTCACATTTTCTAGCTCATGGGACCTTTATTGGACAAATGCGTTTGGAGTCTAATAAGCCGACGCAGCTGCCTATAGATTCCAATTTCCATTTTGGAGCCTCTACAAGAAACTACATTATAAGGTAATGGAAAAACATAACTGGTGGTTTGGAACAAAAAAGCTATTGTTAAAAGGCATACATACTAGATAGTAAACATGCTTTCTCTAGGAAACAAACCAATTATTTGCATTACTATAAAAGCATTCCAAATCTTTTCCTGTCAGAAACCAAAAATATGCTTGAATTTATCAAGTCAGTTAGTAATATCAATCATCCTATTTCTTGCAATAGCCTAATAAAGACCTTAATCCAAACATAGATATGTTTGGATTAAGGCCTTTATTAGGCTTAATTCTAAGTTCTTTTAACCTATATCGTCCAGGGGAACCAATTTTATGAACATATAAAGAAATGAAAATAAACCGTAAAAAATATGGAATTTAAGTAAAAATCCAGCCGTAAAACTTTCTCCACTCAAATTGGTTGTCACCATGACAACAGAAATCAATTTGATTGACTCAAGTGAAGGAAAGTCAGAGAATGGGCAGCAGAATTCTGTGTAGGTACATTGCTATAGCTACACTGCCATCACCAACCCGCCTGCCAAGCGTGGCGATTATGGCAAACCCCCCCATTTGGGGGAGGCCTATGTCCAACAGTGAAAGTCTTTCGGCTGATATATGATGAGTGGAGGAATTTATTATTACTTTTGATAGGACACACTGACAGCTGATTTGTGTTACAAATTGCTTGGAGATATCTGATAGAATATTCTGTCCAATTAGATCTTGTAGGAGCTGTCTCCTACATAGAATATTCTGTCCAATTAGATCTTATAGGAGCTGTCTCCTACATAGAATATTCTGTCCAATTAGATCTTGTAGGAGCTGTCTCCTACAAGATCTAATTGGACAGAATATTCTAAATAAACATACAACAGTATTGAACTTTAGACTTGGCTTCTTCCTTGGGAAAAATTTACTTGGAAGAAAAAAATACTCAAAATATTAATCTCAAGTATTTATAATTAATTTTCTATACAGAGAGCGCCCCACAGGCAATTCTAGAGGAATAATGGAGGACTTGCCAAATACGGAACAAGAAGGTGCCTTACTTGGTCTGCCGGAAACACAAACTGAGCTAGATGTAAGTATTCAAGTTCTTATGATTCTTTATATAAACCTACCATGCACTGGATTCTGATGATTAAGTAACCAATATTAAACGACAGAATCTTGTACATGTTTCAATTTTTTATTTTCTATCAAGAAGAGTCAGCAAGAAAGTCCACAGTTACTGTGTATTACAAAAAATAAAAATTGTATGTTAAATAATAAAAATATCATTCTGACTCTTAGGATATCAGCCAGACTTATATGAATTGTAATTATTGCTAGCACGACATCACAATTGAGTACTCAGTGATGTGAACAGACTGTTCAAAATTTTCTTAACATTGAAGAAGTTAAACTTTACTATTATCTGCTTTCAGAATCTAACAGAATTCAATACAGCACACAACAGAAGAATTTCCATGTTGGGTATATCAACTGAAGACGGCAGCGACGTCATGAAGGTAAACTCTAACGAAAGAGGTTCTATCACTGGCTGACAATAAAACCTATTTACTAAACGCCTTGCCTTTTTAGCCTCCCACTGGCACGAAACGGTCAGCATCGATGCCTGGTGGTATTGCGAAGAAGATGAAGAGAAATGTGTCTTTCAATGAAGAGGTGGACATTATTAATCCTGAGGATATTGACCCGACTATTGGAAGGTTCAGAAACCTGGTAAAATCCACGATAGTGCCGAATCCTAACAGTCAGCCAAAGAAATTGAAATTGCAGAGTGCGGATGATAGTAAGTATTAATCCCATAATGATTAAGATACTGGCATAATAATTTCATCTATATCTAAATACTTTGTCTTGTATAGAAGCTCCGTGATACCCAATTAATGGGTTGTGGAGGTCTGGTAGGCAGCCGCTCCACGTAAAATACTGGTATTCAGCTGAATCCGGTTTGACTGGGAGCCTAATATAGTTGGAAAAAGTCGCTCAAATTCAAAGCGATAATCGTGTCAATATGGGATCGTCGCGTTCATTTCAATAGCAAACCCGATTGCATTGTCGCGACGACAGAGGGCTCTGGCTTTCGGTGTTGACGAATTACCGCGACAGTCGCGTATTCGTGCGATGATTGCTTTGGCCTTTTTTTAATGTTCACTTACAATTTCTCGTCGTCAAACTTTGGTTCAGTAACTGGGCAGAGTATATTTTTACGGCGAAAATCCAAAAGGCGCCCATGTTTGACGTTCTTCCAATTTTGCAGTTTGCACTGACTCTATAAATAGATTTTTATACTGATCCATACAACTGTGTATATATGTAGACGGTCTGCCGTCTACATATATACACAGTTGTATATTTTTACGGCGAAAATCCAAAAGGCGCCCACGTTTGACGTTCTTCCAATTTGTTTCCTTTAACGCCCTTCTATGGTTGATAAAAATGGAGGATTAATAAATATTTACTTCTGCAGGTAACCACCACCATTCACTAAGACTGCAGGAGATATCGAGAGGTAGCAATTTGTACTCAGACCTGCCGGCGCCTAGCTCGCATCTTAGTCTAATTGGAGCCAGGTTTGTACTTATTTTACCTAAGTATATGAGATTTGCTGACTTTAGCCTGATTCCAACCCAAATGATCCAAGCTTTACGGAAGTGATCCAAATCTTATTGGCATCCTAACTTATATAAAAATCAAAAGTCATTTATTCAAATTAGGCTGAGAGCCAGCACTTTTTGAACGTCAAATTTTACATAAACACACTCCCCCAAAACGCCCACCCGTCACCACTTCCTAGTGTTTTAGCTGGGAAGAAGTGGTAAAAAACAATTTATTTTTAACATTGTAACAAAAATGTTTTACCTTTACTTTGTCTCAAGACTTTGAATATACGAGGTAAAATCGCCGGCAAAAGCTAATGAACAATCTTTCACCTAAAATTATGTTAATTTTATTTTATTTCTTTGGGGAACAAGTGTTGATATGTTAGGTGAAACTAACCTATATGGTTATGATTTCAGACTGGGTCTAACGCTACCGAATCCTGCGCCTGACGTGGAACTGGAAGGTCCGGAGCCGCACCTCAACATACATCCTCCTCTACCACATACAGGTAAACTTACCTATGAAGTTTTTAGTTTTTTCTTATAACTTCAAGCAAAATCCTTCAGAAAATATTGTTCAAAGTCAAAGTCAAAGCATTTATTTCAATTAGACCATTTACAGGTACTTTCGAATTGTCAAGGTCGGTCGGTCGGTCAAAAAGATGAAGCTATTTGTCTACAAGGAAACATGATATTTATTTGACAATCCGATTCTCACCCGTTTCTCCTGGGTTTTGAACTAACTTTTTTTTTTCAATTTAAATGAGCTCAGCAATGCAGCTTCGAATGTTATAATGAGCATTTAAGTCCACCTAATATAAAAGCAATAATAAGTACCTTAGGCTAGTACAGTCAACATAAAAACTAACACACAATATTCTCATTTTCCAGCACCCGAAGAGGCGGGCCCATCAAGCGAACCCAAAAAGAAGAAGTACGCCAAAGAAGCCTGGCCCGGACGCAAACCAGGCCTCATACCGGGCGTATGAGATTTGTACTAAGCGTCCAATTAGACTGGCGGCGAGACAAGCGACAATGTACTTTATGTAAGGCACAGAAAGTGTAATGTTTAAAGTACTGTGGCTTGCCGATAGATCACCCTGTGCTCTGATTGCGTGACACTTGATA
Organism: Melanchra persicariae; assembly: GCA_947386135.1. NCBI lineage: Eukaryota > Metazoa > Arthropoda > Insecta > Lepidoptera > Noctuidae > Melanchra > Melanchra persicariae. The sequence continues at coordinate 12,845,263 of OX376645.1, read as the reverse complement.
GGACAGTTCCCATGCATTTTGACTTAAAATAAAAAATACACTGCTTCTTACGGTTCAAAAATTCGAATGCTGGGTAGCAATAATATAAATGTTTTGATAGATTAAAGAAGTAGTAGGGATTTTTCAAAATCTAGAGAACCTCAAAAAGTGGTGTGGGTGTATTAAAATCTATGATACAGTGACACTGCAGTACTGTCTCACTGCATTCAGACAAAAGACGTTTTGCGTGATACGGAATTACTTAAAGGATATATAACTTCAAAAGCATGTAACGTTATTTATTTTGTCACAAATAGTATTTTTTTAAATATCTTTAAAATAAGAATTCATTTATGCAGATTTTTTTATAGTAAGCTAAATGATAGTGTTGCGCAATCCGGGTGTTGTACTATGTATCGATAAATCCACCGTCAGTGTAATTCGACTCTTAAATGACATTATAGTGACGTAAATTCCACTAGTGATGTGCATACGATGTACAAAAATATCAAAGTACAGTCAGCGCCATTTACATGTTGAATTTATTTAATAGGTAAAATCTGTTGGTGTAAGAACATTGACTTAGTAAAGACAGGGCGGACCGCGATTTTTTTACACCCCATATTAGCTAGACCGAAGAGAACTCGCCACGCGGTCGGCATTCTTCGGGAGCGTTCGTGGTCGCAAGACAATAAAAATGGCGTATTTCTTGTATTGTGAACGCGTATTTATGCAAACGTTCGGATGGCCCTATCTTTACTTTTATATATCTAAGCATAAGAAGGCCAATATAGTGGACAGTTTCCATCGAAATGATGATAATAAATTCAATGCATGTTGAAATAAATATACGTAGAAAATTGTAAATAAATGTTTTGATATACTTAGGTAAATGTTATCCAGAGAAAGGAGGTGTCAATTAAATTTTATTAGGAGATATTGAGTCCCGCTAGTTAAAAATATATAATATGAAGATGATTTAGCCATTTTTAAGAGAAGAACAATTTGCAGCAATAAAACCGTTAGATTTGAAAAATAAATTTTAGTATGTGACAAGTTTTAGCCACAATAGTGTTAAATTCAGACATATTTTGATGCAGATTTTGCTCAAATAAATAATGAAAGAAGGAAGTAAATTTAGAAAAAACGTACTCGCTTTAATAATGATAAATATGTGTACAGTAATGCAAGAGTTTACTTTACACATGATTACTTAGGGAAATGTAGTTTATCCAACTGATTGTTATAAATGTCTGTATGTTTTTTAATCAATCACGCTTTAACGGCTGAACGGATTTGAATGAAACTTGGTACCACGTCGGCACCGTGTCTTCAATCAGGACGTAGGATACTTTTTTATCGTGGCAGTGTAAAAACCAACGTTGCGGAATCTACATTGCTACAATAAGACCCGCAACGAATATATCCCGACAGCTGCGAACTAACAAAATCCTGAATGTCAGAGTTTACCGTGCGATTTGAACAGATACAACAGTCCGAATATCAACTATCGGGCTTTTGCCCACCGGACACAACAACCGTCCGGTCGGAGGATCCTCCCTTTTCAACGGAGGTATGTGGGACTTTACTCTCTGTTCCGCTACCTCTATAGCAGTACGTTCCGTTGGAATAATTTCTGACTACCAAGCGAGCCAAGTGGCTGGTAGAAGCAAATTATCCTATAAATAGCTAAATACATAGATCAGTGCTAAATGCCCGTCCACCATTTACATAAATCCAAGATCGCTTTAACACACGTAGCTCAGTAAGGAAAGCCATCTAATTTGGACCATATGGCAATACGCATAAGTTACTAGTTTCTATAAAACGCTAGATAGAATTGACTAAAATTTGATTTCCTATTAATACTAGAATAAATTCACTAGTACTTTTATAAACGCAATAATAGTAGCAACAAATTTTTGGCGATGACTGTACTTAAAAAAAAGTTGCTCATAATAGCAATTACATTTTTTCACTTTTAAAGTACATTATAATCTAATGATGTAGTAATAAGTTACTTTTAAGAAAATTGTGAATGAATTATAAGAGAAAGTAATTTATGTCAATAGTTTTATTATTATACTTTCCTTGCCAGGGTTGCGGAACTGTTCGAACGAGTTACCGCGACCCTGGGACGCAAAGAGCATTTGAAGGAATACGGAGCGGGTTTTAGCTATGTAGTAAGATTCTGGCACTCCCTCCCGATCCGCCCAGAGCGGGGGACGTCACTTGATGATTTCCCATGACCGTATGGATTGAGGAGTCACGACAGATTTTAAAGGGAAGCTAACAAACACCCTCATTTAGCAGCAAAGTAGCTGATTTTGCAGCACAAATTCTGGATTTAGTAGCAAAATATATTCAATCAATCAAATTCTTTATTGCAAACTAAGTGTACAGAATTTTAAAGATAGTAACAATAGGTAGGTAGGTTCTTAGAACTTAGTTGCCTGTGCAAGGGGTGCAAGTTTTAACAATGCAAATTAAGTGGCTCCTCAATCTAAACATCTGAATTGAGGAGCCCCCAGATGAATATTATTGAAAATTGTGTATCATTTAGCAACAATCATATTGTGTAAAGTACCTACTAAAAATTTGGGTTCGGCTCCTCATTCCATACGAACATGATTTTCCTTCCTTGGTAGTGTAACTGTAGAAGCCTATAATATGGAAAGCTCCAAAACGATTGCGCACCTAAACCTAAGAAGTCCACTGCAAATATAATTTGACTAAATGGGGAATTATTGTTCCCCATTTAGTCAAATTATTATATATATTCACAACATACTACTGTGAATGGGTTGCGGTTCAGATTATGTCCCATTTGCTGAAGTGTCCCAAAAGTCCATTTATCTACACCCTGGATGACGCGTGACGTGAGCAACGCTCTTAACGAAGCAATAAACGTGGCCACATACTGAGTCCAAACAACCGGTCGATTCTGTAAACATGTCGAAGTGATCACGAAGTGAGCTGTCATTCCATCTTGATTACATGGATTGACAGCTCACTTTGTGATCACTTCAGCCAAGCCTTCACTTCGACATGTTCAATTCACTGTTCACTTCACTGCTTTGATGAACAGTCGACATGATAAGTAGGAGAAATTCGTTGATATTTTCCGTCAGTCACCTCCACGGCTGCAAATACGCAAGACACATACTTTTGGAGGTATCGGAACAGAGAGTAAAGTCCCACATACCTACCTCCGTTGAAAACGGAGAATCCTCCGACCGGACGGTTGTTGGTGTCCAGTGGGCAACTGCCCAACAGTTAATATCCGGGCTTTGCATAATAATATGTTCTAATCGCACGGTAAACTCTGTTATCACAATTTAGGATTTTGTCCAGTTAGTTCGCAGCTGTTGAGATAGATGGCGCTGCGAGTCTCATTTGTTGATTCTGCTACGTTGTTTTTTTGTGGCGGTATAATGTCGCCTACATCCTTACCTACATTCTGCCATGTCTTTTCTTAACTACTTATGTACATATGTTGGGGTCGGCTTCCAGTCTTACCATGCATGGAGCCGAGTATTAGCAAAGGTGTAGGGGAGACCAGGGCAATGGGAGCCCTAAGGGAAAGTTTTAATAAAAACTACGTATGATATTCGTATTTATTCGACATGTAATTCTGGAACGCAAAGGGCACTAGGAGGAGCACGGATGGGTTTTAGTCAGTAAGAGTCTGACACTCCCTGTACCGCTCCACCCAGAGCGGAAGGAGTCATTTGATGATTTCCCATCCATAATAAAAAGGAGCATAACTGTAGCCGAAGTAACTGGATCTAACGAAGTCGACTAGCGTTGAGACGGTGTGATCTTAGGCCCATATTCCAAAACGCAAACTCCAACTCAACTCAACTCGAACTCCAACTGCATCGGAGCTTTTCATAAATTGAAGTTTTTGCATGTGTTTGCTCATCTCTCGAGTACGAAAACGTCAACTAGACAAGCTTTCAAAGTCACCCAAAGGGCAATGGAGAGGGCAATGCTCGGAGTTTCCTTGTCTGATCGAATCAGGAATTATGATATCAGCAAGAGAACCAAGGTAACCGACATAGCCCGAAGGATCGCCAAACTGAAGTGGCAGTGGGCAGGGCACTTGCTCGCAGAAGAGATGGTCGATGGGGCCGAAAAGTTCTGGAGTGGCGACCGCTTACCGGAAGACGCAGCGTTGGAAGGCCTCCCACAAGGTGAACCGATGACCTGGTGAGGGTCGCTGGTAGCCGATGGATGAGAGACGCACAGGACCGGTTGTTGTGGCGACACTTGGGGGAGGATAATGTCCAGCAGTGCGGACGTCTTTCGGCTGAGATGATGATGATGATGAAGTTGCTGTAGTAGTAACCTGGTGTCCTAGCAGATATCCGCGGTACCTAGTTGAATAAAGTTTGGATTTATCGGTGTGACTGACACTGGGCCACCCATCAGGGATTTTAATTTTGATAACACAAAAAATAGTCGCTAATTAGTCGTCAAATATCAGAATCGGTCGGTCACTGGTTCAAATAAGTTACAGGGTTTATAGGTGGCCGATCTGGAGAGAGTCCCCAGCTTGGCCAAATTTGAATCTTTAAAAGCTATGCCACCTAGCGATGATCTGTTTGCGTAAAAGTATAGTCTCTTCCATTGAATAAAACTAAATAACATCAGCACAGCTCGACCCTTTCCACACGAGCTTAAATCCAAATATCTACACTCCAAAAAGTATATAAGCATTTTAGCTTACCTTTTCACTCTAAAAGCAGGTGTAGGCACTTACCCACTCATTAATTTCAACACGGTTGAGAGGCCCGCGCGGCGGCTGTAAGGCGTTCCTTTTCAAGAAATGTCTATAGGTGAGGCTGTAAGGGTATACCTCAAATCTTTTGACATCAGCCCGTTTGATGCTCAGCCTACCTTTTTTTTTTTTTTTTTTTTTTTTTTTTTTTTTTTTTTTTTTTTTCTAGGATGGGAAATCATCAAATGACCCCTCCCGCTCTGGGTGGAGCGGCAGGGAGTGTCAGACTTTTACTGACTAAAACCCACCCTTTAGTCCTCCTAGTGCCTTTCTTCCCAGGGCCGCGGTAACTCTTTCGAACAAATCCGCAACCCTGGTAGGCTCTGGCCTTAACGGGCCCCGACCCATGCTGACGACTGCTGGCTTGGCGCGCGTAGAACACAGCGCGCCGTCAACCCGGGCCTGTTCTGATCGGACGGCGAGCTACCCATTGCTCGCCGTCCACAGGCATCAGTCACTGCGCCATGCCCAGGAGCATCAGTTCCTGGGCGGCGCAGTGGCTGACGTTCAACAGGAGGGGGTGAAATGGGGCCATTACTGGCACTCCATTTCAGCCCCCTCCGGAGCCCGTTGTAGGGGCTCTACTGCGGCTGTTGCAGTAGCAGCAGCCGCAGTGGAACCGGCTTTGGCGGCGGAGGAAGCGGCGGCGGTGGCGGCGGTCGCGGCAGAGACGGCGGTGGCGGAGGGCTTTCTCCGATTTCCGGCTTTGGCTTTGGCGGGTGGGGCGCAGGCCCTACCCCCAGCCCAGTGGTCGGCCGGCTTGCCAGCTGCCGCACAGACTACGCAGTGCGGCGCGGCGACGCAAGAGCCGGCCCTGTGACCGGGCTGACCGCAGCGGAAACAAAGACCGCTGCGGTCCACCTCCGAGGTGCATTGAGCTCCTACATGGTGGCCCACCTGGCACCGGAAGCACCTCAGAGGTCGGGGTTCCAGCAGTTTGACCTGCGCGGAAACCCAACCCACCAAAAACCTACGGCCCTCCGAGATGGTCTTGGCCGCCGACACGGGACAGCTCACCACAATAGTGCGCATGCCCGTGTTGTCAGGACGTAGGGTGCCCGCCTTCACCTCCTCTGCTGAGCACCCCCCCGTCCTAACGACGGCGGCCACCACCTCCGCCTCCGTGACGGAGTCGTCCAGGCCCAAGATGCGCATGTCGACGCGCTTGGTGGGCCTGGACACTCGGGCATCGTCCGCGCTAAGGGACGCCCTGAGCCTTTCGGCTAGAGCGTCCGCGGTTGGGCCGCTGGCTGCCCCGGGGATCTCCAGCATCCGGGCCCCAGTCATGGTGACCCGGAGCCGAAGGCCCCCCACGATGCCTAGCTCACCAAGGTTCACCGCCTTCTTCGCCTTGGTGAGCACGTCCGCGTACGTCACGCCCCTCTTCGCCGCGTCCGGCTGTAGCGTAAGCACTACAGCCGCGGTTTTCGGGGGGCGGAGCGCAGCCGCGACGCTTCGCGCCTTCTGCCGCCGCCTCCTCTCTCGCCTCTTGGCCGCTCTGGCTGCCTTTCCCGCCTTCCTCTTCTCCCCGGCCACTTGCCATTCGGCTTGAGCCGGGGGAGGAGCTGAAGGCGAGGAAGCCGGGGGGAGCTGCTGCTCAGACGGCGCAGGAGCCTTCGCCGTCCGCGCAGCAACCCCACCCCTCCTCTTCTTTCCCGGGGCCGGGTCCGGTTTCCCCGGCACCGGCTTCGCGGGTGCCGGCCCGGACCCTTTATCCAGGCCGGACGACCCCGGTGTGGCAGCCGCGGCGGCCGCATAAGACGCCGCCTTTTTCTGGCCTGGGACGGCCTTCCCACTCGCCGCACTCGCTAGCGGGGGGCGCAGGACGATGCCCTCCAGGACGGAGAACCGCGCCTGGAAGGCAGCCAACTCCTGCCGCACCAGGTCCAGCACCTGGCCCTCCTGCGGCACGGGCCGGCCGTCGTCCCTGCGTCCCCCTTGCGGCGCCCCCTGTGGGCCGGCTCCCCGGAGCCTGGCCAGGTCTGCGCGGAGCCCCTCGTTCTCCTTACGGAGACGCTCCGTGGCGGCAGCCAAGCGGGCGACCTCCGCCCGCAGCTCGGACATCTCGTCCGGCGGAGGCCCACCTTTGGTAGCCTCCGCTGCCGCCAGAATGGAGGCCATCGCCTCGCTTATGGCCTTGTTCTTAGAGGACAATTTCCTCTTCAAGGCCACATCGCGAAGCGCGGCCTCCACCACCTCCGCAAACCCGGCCCTCCGAAATCGCTCCTGTCCGGAGTCATCCGGCTCACCGCCGGAGGACTCCGAACCAGGAGCCCTGCGACCGCCCTCTACGGGGGGTCGTCCGTCAGCAACTTGGAGGCGGGCAATCTCCCCTTGCCTCCCTCTCGGCCCTTGCCCCGCCTGCTGGTGGGGATCTTTCGAGCCGAGGCAACCTCCTCGCTGCCGGACGACCCCCGGTCTTCCTCAGTTCTGGGCCGCTTGCGGAAGGACCTAGAGTCCTCCGCAGCAGCCCCCGCCCCCTCGGGTCCAGAGCTCGCCGAGCTAATAGTCACCAGGTCGTCGGAGTCCAACTCGGACTCCGACTCTGCACCCAGGTGACGCTCAGGCGAGCCCCTCCTCCAATACAGCGCGCCTCTTGCCGCGCTCCGCCCGACCGACACTCTGTCGGGCGAGCCAAAACTAAAACCGAAACCGATCGGGTCCTCCTCGGATGGTTCGGATCGGGGGCCTCCTCGGCCCTTGTTGCCATTGGCAAACGGTTGGTGGACAGCCCTGTTGCCCCCCCCAGAATACGAGGGGCTTGACGCACGAGGCGTGGCGGATTCTCGGACCGCTGTGCAGTCCGTACCGCCCTGGGGTAGTTTCTGTTTAGCAGAACTGTCCATAATTTCCTTTTTGAGGGTGCGGTCCCTATCTCCCCTCCTCTCCCCCTCTCTCTCAGTGCTTGCTCGCTGCCCTCACAGTCACGTCTGATGATCAGACGCGTACCAGAGAGCAGCGAGCAAGCCAATGAGACGCACACCGTCCGAGGACCCGAACACTGCTCAAGTCTCCGAACGGTGTGCCCCTCTTGTGTCTCTCTTGGTCTGGTCTCTCACTTGGGACCTTCCGGCATGAGTGGCTCTACCGGCAAAGCCCCCAAGATCACTGAGACACGCAAGCCCCACCACGACGGCAACGTGGAGACACGGTTGGTGGGGATGCTCAGCCTACCTTGAGTTGGTTTAGGGAAATCTTGTAGAGGAAATGTTGTCAGCCTATTTAACTATGAATACCTACCTACTGTTCGTTTTGGTTTGTTTGATGGTCAAAATCGTGGACCGTGACGATAAGGAGTTTCTGGGTTAGACGTAGATATTATAGAACAAGGCCCAATTCCAGTGCCAGTTTCAGGAGTTGCAGTAGCTTGGTGGGAATGGACACGGCGCGGCATACGCTGGCAGAGTGTGCCGCTTGGGAGGAGCCGCGCCGTGCCCTCGTCTCTGTGGTAGGCAGTGACCTCTCGCTGCCGGCTGTAGTACGCTCTATGGTCGGCGGTGAGGAGTCCTGGGACGCGGTGGTCTCCTTCTGCGAAACTGTCATCGCGCAGAAGGAGGCTGCGGAAAGGGAGAGGGAGATGTCGAGTGCTCTCCCGGCCCGCAGCAGGCGCACCGGGCGTCGGAGGAGGGCATACGCTGCCCTCCTTCTGCCCCCCTAACTGGGTCCAGGGGCGGCGGACTTGGGGATGTCCGTTGCCCCCCATTCATCCGGACCCGAGGTGGCGGCGCGTGGTGTTCCCGTGCGCCCCTCTGACGTCGCGGGGAGATTTAAACACCTCACCTCCACCTCACCTCGGGGGGACCCGCGTACGAGATGTGGCCCGCAGAGGCGGGCCGGCACCAGCCGGGGATTACGGAAGTCGCATATGTTCCCGCGATCCCCGGCGTAGGTGGAAGATGGAACACCGGGGTGGTTTTAGTCAGTAAGAGTCTGACAGACCCTCCGCCCGCCCCAGGGCGGAGGACATCCATGAGGATTTCCCCCCGTAAAAAAAAAAAAAAAGCTTGGTGGGAATAGTGTATCGTGTCGGGATTACCCCAAAAACAAGTACTGTAAAACTGCGAGTCTGACACGCGCATCAGGATCGCGCGCAGGGATCCGTACAAACTCGTATAGATACGAGTATGTAGATAGTTCGTCCATAACGGGAATCAAGTCTCGATTCTACCTACTTCAAAAAAAAGAGGTTATCAATTCGACCCATAAGGATGTAATATTGTCACTTGTCAGCCGCCCGCCCCACGGCGGAGGAATAAGGATCCCGTAAAAAACAGCTATAGTCTAACTTAGGGAACAGTGCAAGTTTCATACCATACGTTGCGTACCATATCCTTAAAAAAATATTTTTAAAGCAGTAAAATAAATAAGCGCGTGTCTATCAATAATGATAATAAAAAAAAACTGAAAATTCAACATCACTAACTTTAAAGGTTCATGAGTTACAGTCCGCTGACAGACAGTCGGACAGCGGAAGCTTAGCAATATCCTTCGGGAATGGAAACCTAACAAATGGGCAAAAATGCGTTTGTAATTTGATTATGTAGGTACACGCAAAGAGCACAATCTACCTATAAAGCACGGTACCTATAGACGGTGGTTTCAAACGGTGTAGACGGCGCGGCGGCGGTTTTATGCCAAATTAATACAAAACCGCATAAAACCGCCTTCTACGTGAAACTACCGTTTTAAACTGTGTAGCACAGGCTTAAAGATGACAGCCGCCAAGGCAATGCGCACTATGCGTAGTGGTACATTTCGCCAAGAGTCGCTGGTTTGAGTCCCGCTTTGGTAAATTTTTACATCAGTCAGTTTAAAAATTTAACTGCTATAAAGGTATCATCTGCCTTTTCCCAATTATATTCATGTCGGCTTCCGGTCGAACCAGGTGCAGTTGAGTAGGTACCAGTAGTTTAATGGAGCCTTTGAAGTAGGTATAGTAGCACACACCACATACCTCCGTTGAAAAGGGAGGATCCTCCGACCGGACGGTTGTTGGCGTCCGGTGGGCAACTGCCCGGCTGTTGATATTCGGGCTTTGCATATGATCTAATCGCACGGTAAACTCTGATATCGCAATTTAGGATTTTGTCAAGTTAGTTCGCAGCTGTCGAGATAGATGGCGCTGCGAGTCTTATTTGTTGATTCTGCTACGTTGATTTTTTGCGGCGGAATTAATGTCGCCTACAGTAGGTACCAACCCCTAGGCAAGCCAGGGGGTCTACTCTCGAAACCTGAAGTCGGAGTTTCGGTCTTAGTGTCGGGCGTTTTCTACTCCGTATCACCTACGGATACGATTAGTCTCGAACCCGAACTAAGAACAACTGTCAAAACGTGTTGTCATTCATTCTTAGTTCGGGTTCGGGACTTATCTTAAGTTCGTCGGGCTTAGAGAGTGTCTACCCTCAGGTGTCAGATGTTCTGGCTAATGAAGTTCTGACTATCCGTGACGACCATGGATAGTGACGACTGTCAAATATCTACAAATGGCAGCCTAAACCAACCTTAGATAGGTTAAATGCTCTAAGAAACCAACGGCTTTTACGTGCTTTCTGAGGCACGGAGGAATCTCGTTATGTAATGAATGGTCACCCATCCACGAAACGTCCTCGGCAACCGCTGCTTAACCTCGAAGATCGAATCTTTTCCTATTATTTACCTTCGCCTTTTGGCTACTCTTACTAATAGAAGTTAACTATATTCTCAAAACCACTCAGTATAATTACAGAATATAGGTATACCTGTACCTATGTGCTCACTACATTCACCTTCTGCCTCGCTTCAACGAAAGATTTTCTAGAAGTAATAAAACTCTTCTAACAAAATTAAAATGGACGCGCCCATTGAACGGGACGCAGCAGACCGTTCCGTTCTAAAGGATGTATTCGAGCTTCAGTTTATTACTGTAACTTCAATTCAATCTCGATTGCGAAGCGTCCGAGTGAACATTAAGGCGCTTTACAGGCGAAGCAACCTCGATCTTCCAGTTTCGGCAACTGGTAACCTGCAACAAACTGTTCATGAGGTTTTTCATATGTGGCAACGTACTTTGATTCCTTTTTCACTAACTTTATCAATTTCAAATTGTTTTTTTTTTTTAAAACGTTGCTCCACATTAGATTTTCTGTATCGTGGGTGCATTTACAAACATAGGTACACAAACAGTCAGACCCGGAATAACTATCTGTGGACCATGCAAATATTAGTTCCGTGCGGGAATCGAACCCGCGACACGCAGCCAGACGCTCAACCACTGTGCTAGCCGTGTCGACTGCTGCAACTAGCAACTGCGCAACTAGGCAACGCAACCGCAGCGGGTTGCACCCATCTAGCTCATAGAAGTCTTGCTCAACGTCAAACGCGGCAACTTTTAACTGGTCCTTTTTACCTGACTGCCTCTGAAGAAAGCATGTTTTTCAAGAGTAGGTAAATATGTGTGTATCTAAGTACTTACCTATATTATTGTTCGTATGTGATCTGAGTTCGTATGTATATTTTTTTAAGGCACGCCCTATAACACGGCTGAATAGATTTTAACAAATGAGGTAGGTATCGTAGTATCATTAGAATCGATTTAAGTACTTAGTGCCAAAAGTAAAAAATATTTTGAAACTTTTAAATTGATGGCGGGAACGGTTAGGTAAGTGCCGTACACATAGTCATATAAAGGGCTGGAGGAGAAGATAAAAAAAAAATTCACTAAACCGCAGGAAATAAAAAATCCCGACATCAAAAAACGACTAGGAAGTTCCTAGCAAGTCACTTTCCAAGCAGTCTGATGCACCGTGTGCAGAGTGCCTAATGTAGCGATGGCATTGGTATTACTTCCGCATCGGAAGGTTGAGGGTGGATGATATTGAAGGTTGTCTCTGCTGTGATGTTTGATGTACCTGGTCTACGTACCTATAACTTATACCACAAGCAGGAAAATTGCCTACCCCCTTGGGAAAAACGTGTGAGTAAATTCTTGAATGTAAAATTGTTTATTTGCTGGAAATTAACTCCGGAACTACCTACTTCACTGATTATACCATTCTTATTCATTAGTAACTAATTTAAGACTATGCTATCTTTATATCATTTTGGATGAAACATCATCAAATGACTCCTCCCGCTCTGGGCGGAGCGGAAGGTAGTGTCAGACTGTTACTGCATAAAAGGATAAATAAGGACCACCTGTGTCCCTCCAAATGCCCTTTGCCTTCAAGGGTCGCCGTAAGTCTTTTCAACAATTCCGCAACCCTGGCAGGCACTGGCCCAAGCGGGCCCCGTCAATTATGCTGACATCTCTTTGAGGCGGGCGTGGGACACAACGCGCCGTCGAACCAGGCCTGCAGTGCAATTCGTGTAAACGCAGATGAAGTGAACATGAAGTAAGCTGTCAAACTATACAAATAAGATGGAATGACAGCACACTTCATGCTCACTGCACCTAACTTTCCACGGTACGATGTTGACAGAATAGACCGCGGCTGGTCCTTATCGGACGGCGAGACACTCATCGCTCGCTGTCCGCAGGCTCGCGCCTACGGTGGCCGGGAATCGCCCTGCGACCCCCGTCAGCGTCTTCTTCTGCTGCAGAGGCTGGAGCGTGAGGTTTGCCTCTCGCTCACGCGTCTCGCCTCCTCCTTTGCTTGCATTAGTGCTTTGCTGAAGGAGGTGACTATTTCCCATGCCCTTTCGCTCCGGATTATGAATTGAACCAGGGCCGGACAGGAGACGTCACCGCCGCCGATATAAGGACACGGTGTTGCTCCGCTCAAGCCAGGCAGACCTCTAATCCACACCGAAACAACCGTGTCCGGTAAGTAACAGAAAAAAAAAGTTTTTTCACTGATAGATAGTTGCTATGTCCGGTGAGTACCTACTAGACTTTTCATTTCGGAAAATGCCGGTTCCACATCCACGAATGCTATGAAATGCAAGTTTAAAATAAACACCAAAGTTTTCCCAGCACACTTTATTAAATAGATACCTACCTACCTGCTTCTACTTGGCTATTACTAGAAAATTTAATTAAAAGCTCGGATGGTAATATTCTAAGGAAATGTGCTCCCTAGAAAATGGTGTTAACGAATATCGATAATCGCGTACATGTACGGCAAACCAGAGTGCCAATCTGTCAAAAATGTAAGGAAATTATGGGTTTTGGACAGATTGCAACTGACATGCGATTGCGAACGATGCTTAAAAATTAGTAGAATTGGCGCTCTGATCGGACCGTCGCGTCGCGCCTGTGGGTTTTGCCGAACAAATAACGTGACGATCGCGTATTCGAGCAATGGTCGCTTTATTTTATGTAGGTACAGGTTGTATCTTATTTCATTTCGATTTCCTTCAGGATCCAATACTAAGGGTGCGTTCCTACCAAAGCTGTACGACGATGCGTAGCGAGGAATGTGATAAGATTAGGATATCTAAAGAGGAGAGTAGGTACCTGTGCCTTATTAATTCGAACATACCGTAATTAACATAAAAGGCGGTAGGAATGAAAGATAAAAAAGATTGATCACCTTTAGTGTGACTGACAATGACAACATAGACAGGAAATTAATCTCTATTAATAACGACCTTTTATGGTTAGTTTATTTATTCTGCTTAACCACTCGGGCCCAACATGTGAAAATTCCCTAATATAAAGTAAATCTTATGTATATGTAAATAAACATTAAATTCGCGATTAATTCGCGACACACCGGTGTGTCGCCGGGGCCGGACAGGATTCATCAGCCTAGAAACTTCAGTATAATATAGAGAGTACTATAACATAACCTAAGTATACTCTATATGTATATAGAGGTGCACTAGCTAAGAAATTAGCATACCACTCCGGCCCAACATGTGAAAATTCCCTAATATAAAGTAAATCTTATGTATATGTAAATAAACATTAAATTCGCGATTAATTCGCGACACACCGGTGTGTCGCCGGGGCCGGACAGGTTAAGGTGGAAACAAACTATCGTTCCTCCATAAAAAGTACCCACCCCCCTTCCCATTTCACCCCCTTAAAGTTGGAATTTCCAAAAATAAATTTCTTGGATGTATTCTAGAGTAGTGACGGCGATAGTCAGCCAGCCACCAACGATTTGATAAGTAAAGATTAAGTAGTAGGTACTTACTATTGTAGATATTCAGCAGATTTTCATTAGCAACTAGAATTAAGAACCTGTCTACTTAAAAACTCTGTCTACCCTCCTTCGAGGATACTGGCGTGATGACAGGTTATGTTAAGACTAACAAGCTTGGTACTTATTCACCGACGCGACGACGCGACGCTCATTGCGAGATCTCAGCCAAAACATTCTTGAGATTTTATTGAAACAGAAAATAGGTCAAGTGCAAGTTGAACTCAGATTCCGAGGAATTCATAGCTTTTTTAGACGAAACGAAACAGAGTAAGTAAGTACCTACCTACTTCAACTTTAGGTTAATGACCTACAACCTACAACGGATCGTGGTTAAGATATGATGAGACTTGCACATACCAGGGAAGCATGATAGGTACACAAGGATGGCTATTCTATGTTGATCAGGGGCGAAAGATTTAGGTACTTATACTTTCAAGACACAATCAGAAATTACACGTTTTCATTTTCTTACCACCTAAATAAAGACCTCGGCTAACACTTGCTGTGACTCGCACTTACCAGGGAAGTATTACACACGAGGAGGCCAATACTCAGACAGAATCAGTGGGTGGAAAAAGGCCATGTAAAGATGATAAACTGTTTCAAGTAATAATCTGAAATTAACTCATTTCCTTTTCTATACAACTTACAAGGGAGGAACAAGACATGGATGAAATTTCATGCACATACCAGGGAGGTATGACTGCAAAAGGCCTTCGTAGTATTCAGTAATAGATGAAACAAGGCTGAGCCTGAGCTGTCTAAATAATAATAAAAACTTTGAAGCCAACGTTTGAAAGATAGAAAAGGATTAATGAGTTGTTTTTTATCACTAAAGCTTTTCTTTTATTAAATAAAATTTGCAGCTTCATTCTAAAGTTTCGGAATTTTTGTTATCTCCATCTATATTGTTACATTTTTGTCTCAAAAGTTTGAATTTTTTGGACACAATTTGAGAGACTTCTTACTTTGTACTGAGGGTAGGTACTTTCTCAAATTGGAGTTGTGTATTGTGTCCAAACTTTTGATTGAGTAGACAATCTAAGCTTTAGACTCAAAAGCTTAGGTTGTCTGTTCAAAAACAAAAAGTAATTTATTAAAGTTGTTTGGAAAAAGCACTTACTTCTTCTGCTTGCCAGTGTTACCGGCGCAAAAAGTTTTCCTCTTGCAGTAACCCATTGCTTTATTATTAACTTACCTTCTTATTATTCACATCATCCTGGTACAATCACTTTTGTCCTATAGGTACACACGTCATGGGAAAATTGCATAATAAATAAGGATCCTTCTAATAATCATAAACTCAATCAACAAACATATAAAATGACGGATAGACAAAACAACATCAATAGGTATTGGTATTCGATTGCAATTCGACAGCGCTCATTTCCCTACAAATAACAAACATTCCGTGAAATAGCTCGCAGTTTAATAAATTGAAAATAACAATTTGGTAAAATCGTTTCTGTAACTCTAGTAATAATTTACAAAGATTGATATTTAGTGCTCAGGCCACGTCTTGAGACGCGCAGCGGCTATCAATGGCTTCAACATGAAAATCAAAAGGATTCCCTTTTCCTTCGTGTTTTCGCGTCATTTTCTCCACACAATTTTCCCCCAGTCAGTCGGTCCCGGACCGTTGCACTGAACGGTCGCGTCTCGTGTTCCCGCGTGTACTAACAACATTACTGTGTATGAAACATAAATATTGTGTGAAATAACTGTGTTTATTGTGAATTTTGATTGCTGTTTTTTGGATTTTCTTATTGGTAAGTCTTATTTTAGTTATTTTCTTGTTATTATCTCGTTTTTGTGACCGTACCTGTTGATTTGATGGCAACATGGAAAGGGGATTGAAAACAATACATTTGGATAAAACTGTAAAGCACAAAACTTGATTGACAATCTTGTATTATGTTATTCTTTATAGGTGATTTTACGATATAAGGTTTTTAAATATTATAGTTGCGAGCTTGTCTAGCAATATTGATCCACTTATTTTTATGTTATTTTTTTTAGGGGTCTGTAGTGACGGTGAGAGAACGTTCGGAGATATTATTCAAACTTATTTTATTAAACTAATTTAGGTACCTTGTTTATTATAAAATGTCTATTTTGACTCAGAACTTCATCGTTTTTGCTCCTTATTAATTTTAGCGATAATTTTATTAAGGTCTACTCAACAATCGATCGTCATTTGTGGACAGAAATTGACAAAGATATTGTTTGAACTTTGTTTAATAAGGATTACCTTTTCGGGTATATTTACTGACGCAAAGAATGAACATTTTACGAAATAAGACGGCGAGATAGTGTGATTTTGTTTGAGATACCTATAGCAATGAACAATTGGACAAGATATCAAGGATAAACACCCCAATGAATTTTTGTCATGTGGGTACTCATTTGGTTAGAACCAGAAGGCCTAGCATGAATGTTCTGACGTATAGTAGGTAACGTTACAGTATCGTTGACGCAGTTTAATTTAATGCGAGATACACAATTTAAAAAAATATAAATAAATTATAGTATCTAATTCAAATAAATATTATGTGCGAAACGAGTACCTATTATAATATTTTTGTAATATGTCTTTACTAACTTAAATAATCACTATCTTTCCCCCTGAACTCTTTTTCGAAAATGGTATCTACTTATTAAATAAACATACCAAGTGTCATTTATAAAATCGGTTCACTAATTTCGAAAAATAAGGACTTAAAGTGTGTACCTATGCCGTACGCGGCGTAAACGCTCTTAGGGAGTCTCTTATTTTGCCACGGTTTCAACAATATTTTCAGTTCGACGTGCTTTTGGGCGTCCCTGTTTTTTTAACCTGATCTTGACAACCATTCGGTCATAATCGTACTCCATCGGTCATTTACTGGTCTAGCCATGCTCATCACCATCTTCTTGACCAACATTGTGTGTATCTGTGTGTGCCAAATAAACTAATTTTCTTTCTTTTCTTTCTTTCACTCATACACATACACATCCACTCACTTATTTTCTTCCCTTACATCTATACTTGGCTATTTACTGCTTATAAAATATAGTAATAAGGCATTTATTCATAAACATAGATAAGGAAAACTCTGTCTAAGTAGTTAGTAGGTAATCAATCGATGAGGGTTTTTATGTTCAACACAAGCTGTAAAACTCAGGCAAAATGGATTAGTGTGTTGTTACACGACTAGCTACCGAACACTGATGTAAGGGGGGAACTACGAGGGGTAATGCTTTATCGGATGGGTAAATGAATACATTTTTGGCCTACGTGAACTATTAATGTTATGTTATGTCTTTGTTTTGCAGTACTTTTTTTCGTTCAGGGTCAAAATGTCCAATTCTCAAAATGCCCAACGGTGTCAAAATGTCCAAATCAATTCTGTCGTTCCCAGACCCGTAATCGGACATTTTGGGCATTGGACATTTTGGGATTTGAACATTTTGACACCGTTGGACATTTTGACCCTGAACCCTCTTATTTTCTATTATGGATAGGCTCCCGTATGTATAACCACAATGTCACCTGATAGAAAACGATGATGTGGTCGACGATGGAGCTCACTTGCCTTGCCTTGATGGTAGCAAAAACAAGGTGGTTATTATTCTGCCAGGGTTGCGGATTTTGTTCGAAAGAGTTACCGCGGCCCCGGAAAGCAAAGGGCACTAGAGAGAGCATGGATGGGTTTTAGTCAGTAAGAGTCTGAAAGGTGGTTATTATTAACATGATAGAACTAAATGATACAGATGGTTTATGAGTGAAGAACACTGTCTCTTCTTAGTAGAACTAGAACACCCGCTTTCGGGATAAAAATGATTGACGCATCACAAATTAAACGCAAGTCAACTGATTCCATTGGCTGTTGAAAATTTATTCAACCAATCACAGCAGCTAACGCGCGTTTGACAATTTGTCAATTTAAAATAGCGATTTTGGTATAATTTTCATTCTATGAATTTATTGGGTCTGAAACTAGTTATGATGATCATAATTTCTAAACAAATGTATCAGCAATGAACAGTAAAAGTAATCTGCCAATCGATTCTGTCGACATCTCACGGTGTACACCTAGGCGGAGTGAACGACGTCGAGTGAGCTGTCATTCCATCTTATTTGTATGGTTTGACAACTCACCCGTCGTGCACCTCGCCCAAGTGTTCACTTCAACATGTTTACAGTATCGCACTGCAGGGTATTTCGTCGCCGGCGCGTTGTGTTCCACGCGTGCCTTAAAGAGATGTCAACATAGGAGTAGGGGCCCGTTAGGGCCAGAGCCTGCCAGGGTTGCGGATTTTGTTCGAAAGAGTTACCGCGGCCCTGGAACGTAAAAGGCACTAGGAGGAGCATGGATGGGTTTTAGTCAGTAAGAGTCTGACACTCCCTCCCTCCCGCTACAACCAGAGCGGAAGGGGTAATTTGATGATTTCCCATCCTTAAAAAAAAAAGGGTCTTTCGTCGCTGACTGTACAAAGACGCTAAAACCTTATATACTCAACTTAACTTATATTCTCGCTTATGTGCAAGCCACAGGTGTTGATAAAGATATGAATACATAGAGTTAATAGCGCTGAACACTTTCAACACCGGTGCATTTTGTCACGTCAGCGTTTTTCACTTATCTCGTTTCGGAGAGGGTTGGAAAATGAGATTTGTTTTTTTTAACCGAGTTCTAAAAAGGAGGAGGTTCTCAATTCGGATGTTTGTATATTTTTTGTTGGAAAGGGTTATACTTCCCAAATGGTCCCATGACAATTTTATAAAAATCGGTTCAGTTTTAAATCCAAATAGCTGGAAAAAATATATGGAAAAATCATCCATGTATACGAAATTGCGTATGTTTGTTTTCCTGTGACTTTTCAGTGGTATTTTAAGGTGTGGGGGGGGGGGGTACTTACCACTAAAAAGTGAAAAATAAAAAACTTTTTGGTTTTCACCTTTTAGTTATTTTGTACTTTGTAGTGTTTTTTTTGGCAGTCGGTTTTTTTTTGTTAAAATGTTTTTTTTTATGTCGCCTTGGTAGAATGCATGTTAGTTCAATACTTATTTGGTTAAGGTACCCAACAAAACCTTTCGGAATAATTTCTACTGATGATGGTGGAGACCTCATCAGAATCGGTTTCACAATTTAGAATTACAATGCGGTCTTAGTAACTAAAATCGATTTTAAGTTATAATTTTAGTCTAGTATAAATATGTCGCAGCCAACTAGCTTAATCAGCCTTTTCATGAAAAGCCTATCCTTTTAATTTTTTAGCATTTAAGACATCGAAAAAGATGAATCGTAATTAAAAAAATAGTGAATAAAGCTGAGTTAAAGCTAAATTAGTTCATCACGCATAACTGAAGTTTTTTTTTAAATACTTAGCTTAGCTTACAATAACAGCTTAGATACAATACATACATAGTTTTCGGTCTGCAAACAGGTATAAACTTATAATTAACGAAGAGAAAAGAAAGTCACACACCCGAGGAGTTCCGTACCATACACCGAAGAAAAAAAACACATTTTCTTCACCTTTTATTTTAATTTATGGTTAATGAGATACTGCCCGCTGACAGACGGACGGACAGCGGAAGATTACTAATATGGTTCCGTTGGTTACTCTCCGGGTACGAAACCCTGAAAATTAAGCAAACTAAGATGAGCTCTTGTTTTGCAACTGGCTTAACTAAAATTGGAGATATAGCTTAGGTACATAAATTGGTGGAATAGTTATAGGTACGCAAATATACTGAAATGTTTTCAACATTCCCTATAATTACAACGTTTTGGCAAAGTGGCCTGCGCTCTCGAAAGTTGCTATCACATGTGTCTGCATTTTGCAATTTCATTGAAAAAATAATACACGTTGAAAACCGTAGTGAAAAACGATTACGAAAAGAAAATCGCTTATCAAAATTGAAAAAACGAATCAGATCATAGGCCTTTGAAACAGTTTTCGTTTTTTTTTATTCAGTTGAAGTCTGTTTTCTAAATGGCACGTTACGATTGCGTGTTTTATTATTTATTTTTAAAAACGTTGCCCCCATGGGTTGCCCCACACTAGGAATTTCTCCTGTATCGTGGGTGCGTTTACAAACATACAAACTCACATACACATACTGCCAGACCCGGAACAACTATCTGTAGGCCATACAAATATTTGTTCCGTGCGGGAATCCGCCTCTAAACAATCTATCTCTAATCTATATCAATACTTCAATACAAACTATCAAAGCTAACGAAAAGTAAAAAAAAAAACATGGAATTGACATGGGCTACGGAATAACCAAATATTTTGACATTTCGACAACTGTCAGAATGGCTTTGTCTATGTCCTTTTCTTACGTGTGTAAATCCTCATCGATGTCCTCCGTCTTTGGACAGACGGAGGGGTCTGTCAGACTCCTAATGACTAAAACCACACGGTGTTCCTCCTCATCACTTTTGGCTGGGACACGTTCGCATTTTCCACAATCACCCCGGTAGTGACAGTTTGCGCTTGCAAACCCCATCCCGGATAAGGAGAAGAGTGAGCTTTTCCTGATCCTTCCATAATTTGTGAGAGGCGAGCGGAAACACCACGCGACACCAACTCTCAGGCCACTTTACGGGGGACGGAAGAGGGGATTGTCAGCCCTCCCTTGGCGTC
The DNA here is from genome assembly GCA_947386135.1 of Melanchra persicariae. Classification (NCBI taxonomy): domain Eukaryota; kingdom Metazoa; phylum Arthropoda; class Insecta; order Lepidoptera; family Noctuidae; genus Melanchra; species Melanchra persicariae. Next base: position 12,824,734 of record OX376645.1, on the reverse strand, counting down.
CAGTTCTTCGGGCGAAGTGGAGGATATCTCTCTCTCCCTTTCCGCAGCCTTTTTATTGTCTATAGTCCTGGGCTAGCTCAGGCTTTTAGTCGTGTAGGCTAAAAGCTTTTGTACCTTAAGAAACATTATGAATCATTGATTGAATACGTAGTCCTATTTAACAATGAGAAAATGAAATAAATAAAGCCTCACATTCATTAAAACCGGACTTTATGACAACACTAGCTTCGCTCGAAAATTATCCCTAGGCAACATAATTCTCGGGATAAAAAACCCTAGTATAAAGAGATTCATCTGAATCCTTTGGGCCGTTAAAATCTGAAGAGGACAACACACAGACAGACAGAGCTACTTTCTCATTTATAATATTAGAATGAATACGTATGGATAGGCACTCGTAATTGTAACGTACCATTGAATAGAGTAGCTCCTAGCCGTAGCAGCCCGATATTTGTTGACGCTAGAACAAGTCAAATATTGAAACACTATGTTTTCACAAGACTGGTCGGTGTATGAAAGCTTTTGATGTAAAGTGCTTACCTGAATGTCAGTGTATTTGGGTAAAGACTACCTAGGTAATGTTTGTCTCAAGTGCGAGTCGCCTACGAAAGGTTCCGTACCATTAGGAGAACCGGCTTCCTGCGAAACATGATGTTCAACAGCAGCTACGGCAAGTGCCTAATAGGTTTTGTGAAAATCGAAAAATGTGGCCCTTGCGAACCCTCGGTGCGTGAGTCCGACTAACACTTCACCGGTTTTAACTGCAGTGCGATTCTGTAAACATGTCCAAGTGAACACTTGGGCAGGGCGCACGACAGGTGAGTTGTCAAACCATACAAATAAGATGGAATGACAGCTCTATTGTCGCTCACTCCGCCAAGGTGAACACCGTGAGATGTCGACAGAATCGACCGGCTGACTTCAAAGAAAAGGAGGAGGTGCTCAATTCGGTTGTATTTTTTTTTATATTTGCTGCCTCGTATATCTCCGTCCGATTTATGAACCGATTTGAAAAATTCTTGTCTTATGTGAAAGTATACGTATACTTAGGTACTATTCGATGGTCCCATTGAAATTTTATCAACATCGGTTCAGTATTTTGGTTTTTAAATCCGAATAGCTGGAAAAAATGCGGAAAAATCATTCATATATTTAATACGAAATTGCGTATTCTGGTTTCCTGTGACTTTCCAGTGGTATTGTTAGGTGTGTAGGGTAAAACTAAAAAGTGAAAAATAAAAAAAAACACTACTAAATAACGGTGTTTTTTTGGGACTCGTTTTTTTTGTGAAAAGTTTTTTTATTTCTTGTTATAATAATTATTATATATGCACTAATTGCATGCAAAGTTTGATGTTTAAAAATGAAAGTTTTATTTTTAAAATAGATCAAAAAAAGATCAGGAATTTTTCAATCACACCCGAAGTAAGATATTTGCCCAGTTGTTAACCTCTTATTCCAAGAGACTTAAACTTATCCGTCTATTATAGGTACACCTGTGCCTAACCTTCGGAGAACACAAGCGCGATGGTAATCCTGGTCCTTCTAATTTGGTCCTTCGAGCCGAATTATTCATGCCTGAATATGTCACATCAGAACATTAATGTCCCAATCTATTATTTTATTGATGAAAGCATCAGCATTATTATTTATTATTCAAAACTAAAGTGTACCTACTGTGAACCGTTTATAAATTTTTAAACTAAAATATATTGAATTCTGAGTTACCTACTTAGAGCTTACAGCTTTTAGAGCTTTTGAAAACTTTTCCAATACTTAGGAGTTTTGTAATATGTTTCGTAATACTCGTATATCAAGTTGCGTTATAATTATCTTTTTAAACTACTAACAAAAAATATGTTTAACTGAATAATAACAGCCGATTACTACAGTAGTCACCCCATTTCAAATCGTCAGTATGTCCTTTTTTACCATGACGCGGTTCTAGAAAATGTTTAAATTTTTTTGTGATTATTAGGTAAAGGAAAGCAGTTCTAATACACGATTAAAATGTCGAGTTAAAAATTCTTTCAAGTTTCAAAGGTAATTTCTGCGGCCTATTATTACCTTCGTCAGAGAACAGGTTACAAAATTTTGGAGTTTCAGTTTTCTGCTTTGTAAGTCGTAAAGATTTACCCCTGATTTCTGAATTAAGAATTTAAAATTGAGAACGATGTTAACCGTAAAACTCTAGCATAATTATTTGTGAGATACCTGGGCACTCTCCTATTCAAAAGTCTCCGTTTTTTGTATGAAGAAAGAATATGGCAGGTAGTTCAGGCTGCTGCAAGCACAACTTGGCGAAATGGGGTTTTATAGATCCGTCGGATACCTAATGTGGGTGCGGTGTTCAGAGCATGAGCCACATGTTGGAGTGCCGCAAGTGCCCTTAACATGTACTTTGGAGGATTTAATGAATATCACCAATGCCGCAATTAACGTAGCCACCTACTGGTCGTCTGGGCCCAAACAATATAAAGAATTAACGTAAGTTAAGACTCAAAAAGAAGAAGTTAGGTTATACAGGTATTCATCAGCTAAAGACATTTCCCGAAGAAAAAAAAAAAATCTAATCTATTTTAAATATTTGTATGGTCTACAGATAATTGTTCCGGTTCTAGCTGTTTGTGTGTGTGAATTTATATATTTGTAAACGCACCCACGATAAAGGAGAAAATCCTAGTGTGGGGCAAAGTTTTTTTTGAAAAAAAAAAAAAAAAAAGGCACTGATCAGCTGATGTATACGCAGCCGATACCAGCCATGTAAAGTTATACAATTTTCGTGGGCAAATATATTTTGAGAAAGTTAAAATTTCCTTCCAGGGCAGTTTGAGTCTAAGAAGAAGATTATTATAACGAAATTGTAATTTTAGAAACTGGTTCTTTTGAGAAGTAGCCTTTTTTGGAAGCAGCGAGAAAAAAAGCGGCCAGGCATAAGTCGGATTCGCACATAAAGGGTTCCGTACAAAAAAATAGTGTTTCATTTCATGTTAGTCTGGCAGTTTGAGTTATTATGCGGCCTACCCAAATGTCCTTACTTTGGTATTGTTCGTCAAATCGCTGCGCTCCTTAAAGTTCTAAGTTTGAGCTTCACGATAATTAACAAATTCTTGCACTGTCTGGACAGGTCCACTCAAATCTGTGTGGCACTTTCCTCAAAAGGCCACCTCAGACATTAACCTATGCCAGGGTTGCGGAATATGTTCGAAAGAGTTACCGCGGCCCTGGAAAGAAAGGCACTAGGAGGACAATGGGTGGGTTTTAGTCAGTAAAAGTCTAACACTCCCTGCCGCTCCACCCAGAGCGGGATCATTTGATAATTTCCCATCCTCTAAAAAAAAAGACATTAACCTACATGGTTCTCGTATGATTTGGACAGTACAATTTGTATGGACTTCAAAAGAGACTGTGACCTCTGAGTTTGTTTCGGTGTTTCTTCTCAGGGTAGTCAGCTAGGAAACACCGGCCTCATCTAGCTTAAAATGACCTACTTACAAAATAAATATCATTTATCATTTAAATATTTATGTTCATGTTTTTTGTTTATGTTTTTTTTATATCATTTAGGTACTAAGCTGTAAATATAAAGTGTAAGATTGTAGGTATGAATGACGTCTCTCGATCGCGGATACGATTATTTAATTCGGTGGATCGCTGCAGACGTCCCGGAGGAGCCTGACAATTGGAAAATTGACCATCACCCATTGTGTGTTGCTTTCAAATGTTGCACAATGTATTTCTATTTTTTATTTTGATATACTTTCACTTTAACGTTGGAGGTAGCTTGTAAAAAAGGAAAAAAAAGGACGCAGAGCCGTAGGGGTCAATCTTGTTGCGGAATTTGTTTGAAAGAGTCATCGTGGCCCTGGAACGCAAAGGGCATTTGGAGGAACACGGATAGGTCTCTTTTAGGGGGGGGGATGGGCTTGAGATGAGGATCCGCCAATGTTGGTGTAGTGGTCGCGAGCGCTACGTCTTGTGTCGTCGTCGTGATTGGGTTCGGACAGTGTGATTGGGTTTTTCCATCTCAAATTTAACAGCCAGAACTCCGGATTTGTGCCCGATTGATGACAATGGGACTTGACATAACTAGTAGAGCTCTGCCTAAACCTTCTGGAAGTTCAGTTGTGATTTTAGGTCATGTTTTACTTTCACCAATAACTGTACAATTACAATTTCCGCACAAAATATTCCAATAATACCGAGCCTACGCTTCCACGAAACGTTCACTGCCGGAAATATCGAGATAAGATTTGCTATCTCTGACTCCTCTGACTCACGCTGGAAAATATTAGCTGTTGGGCTGCAATGATTAACTTTGTAATGAGGGAATGTGCGTTATGACAAGTTTTCGCATCATGAAAGGAGATTGTTCCTCACCCATACGTTTTAAACATGCTTCATAGTCAATACTATTAAAATGGAATTGAAAGCACGGACAACTGCTTGTGTTACCTATAGGTAGGTATTGAATATCTAAATAGAATTATTAAATAATGTCTTGTCGATGTCTGCCTAGTATCGGGTTTTATTGGTGATTATTCAAAAATCGAAAAAGAACATAAACTTTTTAAAGTCTTCGGGACTACTTTTTCCCGTGTCTCCCGTACCCAGTAACTGTATTGTGTACAGTAACTGTGTTGTGTTTCCTCAATTTCCTGGATAAAAGTAGCTAGTCTCAGCACTAGTGTTTTTTTCAGTTACCTATAATTATTTTTTGTAATCGCATAAGTAAGTAGGTACCTACTTCCAGAGGTTACCTTTACCAAACATATCCTAACAAACATACAATTTTACTTTTTTATTGTATTATGACAGTTAATTGAGTTTTAAGCGACAAGAGCATTCTTTAAGAATTTAGTCCTAATAATAAAGTTAAAATAGAAAAGAACACAATTTAAAAAAAGAATGGGTATTGTCACTTGGAGCGCGAAAAATCCAATTCAATAAAGATTCTTTTTTCGATTTAAATGAAAAGCGCGGGAAATTTACACCTGTCAGACTTTTTTTTAATTTGGGTCCTTCTATCACTTAAAGGTAAGTACATTAAAATTTCCTAAAAGATAAACCTGCTTACTTGATCCTTTTAGAATAGCCCTTTTCTTTTAAGCCTTTACTAAATGGGGCCGAAATACTTTTACATTTTCGTTCAAAGAGTTTTTGAAGGTATTTAAAATTAAACGTTTTCGTTTTACCGATTTTGTGCTCATAAAATCGTTTTGAAAAGAACGTAATTGTTGTTGAATTTTACTAATCTCGCAGAAATTATTCCTTTATTTATTAGTTTAACCTAGATCTTGGAACAAGACAATATTATCAGCCTAACTCTTTCCGAACTATGTATTTACATGGAGCGACTGCCTATCTGACCTCCACAACCCAGTAACTGGGTGACAAATCCCCCTTCACATCACTTGTGTCAGATTATATGGCTTTTAAAAGCCAAAAATATACAAATGACAGCCGGGGCCAATGGTTTAACGCGCTTTCCGATACACGGACGAGTCTTAGTTTGTATGGATGGTCACCCATCCACATACCGACTTCGGCAAGCGTTGCTTAACCTTGTAGTACGTCCCGTGCGGCTGTTATTACTTAGCGTCGAGCTCGTCACAGACATAATATTATTATAGTCTATGTTTCACATTTAGAACTGAGCCATAAGTGCCTCGTAACTTTATATGGCTGTAGATACCTATAGTTTATATTTAACTTTCAGACAGTTAGTGGTTGGAATTGCAACTCGTGTGACATACCACAAATTGAGTGAACGAGCATAGTTCGTGTAGCGTAGCTGACAGCGGATTAAAAGTGCCTTTTGCGACCATTTATGTGTCCGGATCCTCCAACTATCAACCTACAACTTTTGCATTTGTTGGTAATAACTTACAAATGCAAAAGTTTGTGGATAGTGATGGTTATGAGGATAAGTGGATAAACATAAAACTATGTAAGAGTGTTTGAAGTTGAGTATAACTTGTCAAACTGAATTTTAGCCTGAAAATCTGTCAAAATTTGGCATTAAAAGTACGGTTTGATACCTTCCTAACTGGAAGGAAACACTCAATTTAGAAATCGGTCTTAAGTGTATATTCTTTGGAGTCTGCAATTTTTCGGTGAATAATAATAAATGTGGATAGTAATATCAATAGATTATAATTTCTCGATATATTATGAAAAAATCGTTTTGTATACAATAAATCCCATCCAAAATCAATAGTTGCTAATATATCCGTGTCTTATTTAGAAAAAATAGTTTACAATTTCACGCGATATATTCTAATCTATGATTAAAATGTATTAACATTATTACGGTTAAGTACCCCTGTATTTTATTGTAAGCTCCAAAGCATTTAGAAAAATAATAATTACTGTGTTTGGACTACATAAAGAAGTAAATATTTTGAAATAAGAATAAAAGAAGATGGCGATGTTCTGCCGATCCAAAATGAATTGCGAGGACAAAAGAATTACGATGAGAGTGAACAAATTATGTCTCTAGATATCAGTTCTATTGCCTCAAACTATTTATCTTTAATTAGTTTTATTTAATATTTAAAATAAAGTCTAGAGAAAATCTAAGACGCCATAGCAGTCAACGGTCTCTAGAGGGGGCGTGTATTTTAATATTTAATCTATCACTAAGACAAGGAGACGTCTTTACGCCGAAACGAACCTAAGGGGCACAGGGCAGACGTTTTGACACCCTTGGAAAGTAATTAATTCGTACTAGAGGGGCGCATCTTCTATAAGTATCGATGTTTTAATCATTAAAATAAAAGTAAAAGACCTTCCATTTATATTAAACACTAGATGACTCGGCGAACTAAGCCTAAAATTGATTTGATTGCAACACTATTTTTCCACAGTAGTGAGGCGATCGTCATTTATTTTTATACAACATGTAACAGAATAAACGCAATACTCGAAAAGGAGTAATTGTACTCATCATTATGAACAACTTTTACCATGGGGCCAACACTGAAAATGTGACATCGACTGCCTGCATTTTAAATGTGCGCATAACTTGCCTTTTTTTAAGTGAAAACTTCTTTAGCGGCGTTGTGCACTTTTTGGGATGGGTTAAAAATGTTATACTCGCGTCAGGACACGTGACCTAATCGGAAATTCGTAAGACGGATGATGTAATTTATGTAAAATAAATTGTCATGTTTGTGTACGATAGCGCAATAAATGAATATTGTATTTAACCACATAAATGATACTTAGTACTTTTATACTGATTGACTGAGCAATTCGTGCGAAATTATTCCCTAACCATTCCAAATATTCAAAAATGTACAACGTTAATGTTCAAGTTTTCACTTCTGCGCGCACTCCCGGAGTGCAACCCGTTGTTTTTTTCTTCGTCTTCTGTTTCGCGTTGTAAATATACAGATAAAATATCCTTCGTCATAATGTTTGTCTACCCTAATATGTCTTACCACCTTCCACCAAACCAAACCAAACCAATGTCGATACCTGAAGTATCAGTTAATGTAAGGGACATTTACCCAAAATGCCAAAATGAACCTTACAGCGATTACTTCAAGTGGCATTTATCAAAAATTCTAAAATGTCGCTTACGTTAATTGATACTTCTAGTATCGATGTGACCCAATGCTCTAAATCTGTAATGACGGTTAGCGATCAGAGGGCAATTCTAGTAATTTTTAAACAACGTTCACATTCGCATGTCATTCGCGCTGTCAAAAATGTAATGTGTAACAATTAGTAGAATAAAATTGGCACTCAGAACTTTAATCTACACTAATATTATAAAGAGGAAAGATTTGTTTGTTTGTTTGTTTGTTTGAAATGAATAGGCTCCGAAACTACTGGACCGATTTGAAAAATTCTTTCACCAGTAGAATCCTACATTATCGGCGATGGTCATAGGCTATAGAATATTTTCAAAAAAGTTAGGGATCCGTATGAAAACTTCGATAATGTGACCCAAGGTGTGAGAAAAAATCCTTATATCGCGTACGCTGCGGAATCTATTGACAATAGAGCAAAGTGATGTACTACAGTTTAATAGAAGTTATCAATATCTACAAAAAAGTCCGCGATACCATATGTCTAACTATTATGGATATGTCACCATGACCGCTTTTTGTTAATATTAGTCAAGCAAATCCCATGGTGAAATAAAAAATTGTGATTATAGTACCATGATATTAATCCTTATCCTTTTAAATGGTTTGATAATTAAGGTTGATTATGTCCGTGTAAATTACACTTTAAATCATTCAAATCGGACCTTTCGTTCAAAAGTTACGACGGTAATAAACATGCTCGGAGTAAGAAAAATGTCGCGGCTTGAGCGAACTGGGGAGAATCGTATCAATGCTTGGTCCGATGAAGTTGAAACACCACGGCATTTAAATGTTTTCGATAAAACAATAAGAATAACAAATGTTTGGATTTTTCGAAAATCAACTAGGTACATATATAATAAGGGGTGAAGCAGGGGTGAATTAGTTTTTAAGGGAGGAAATTATAGCTTGCTTCAATTTACGTCGGAATTCTATGAACAAACTAAAAGTGGGATAATTGAAACAGATCATGTACCTAACAATTTTTGCATAATCAATCCCTGACGGGCTGAACGGGGGGCTGAACAGTTGCGCTGAACCAATAATGAGAATCGTTGTGCTTAATTTTCCAAAACTAACCTTTATAAGGGGATATGTATAGGAGCGTCGCAGTTTGTGGAGTACCTACTATCCCCACGCGGAAGAAGTCGCGGGCGAAGTGCTAGTATTGAATAAAACAATAAGTTGTCATTGTTAATACGAGTGTTAACATTAGATAACCTTATTATTATACGTTATTAGTTTATTACATTGTCGGTGATCGATTAATAAATCAAATTAAATTAGCTCAAATCAACAACCCGCATGCCAAGTTTGATATAAACCCATTAAGACTTGAAGAAGCAACAAACAGACTGATAGACAGAGTTACTTTCCAATTTTAAATTTAAGTATGGAAAGAATAGCTTGGTCGAATATCGACAAGCTAAAGGTCCTACGATTGTTTTGACGTATAGTAACGTTCCAGTGTATCATTAAAAAGTTAGTTGAGAACATTTTCGAAAAAGAGTTTAGAGAGAGACAGAGCGATTTTAAGTTTTCTATAGAAAGTGAAAAATCACTCTATCTTTCCTCCTGAACTCTTTTTCGAAAACTGTTCTCAACTAACTTTTTAGGCCTGGTTGGATGGCGTATGCATACTAAGTTTCAATAAAATCGGTTCATTAATTTCGAAAAATAAGGACTTCAAAGTTTGTATGAAAAGCCGTGCCGCGTAAACGCTCTTAACGTAAGTGAATTTTAAATATGAAAAACTACAACCCCAAAGTGTTTTTATTTAAATTTATGATACATACGTGCGATACGAGTAGGTATTATCATAGTAAAATTCACTCACATTAACAAAACTAAATAACCTTACCTACTATTCTTTAAAACATTCGTGCTATGCCCTCAGGTGACAAAACATCGATAACCTTGTCCCGCCTCCCTAATTATATTATCTTACTCCAAAATTCTCCATTTAGAACGATTCAATGAGTAATTACTGATTCAATCCCAATCACGGTCGCTAGAGGTGCACCCTTTGTGCCGCCGGCCATGTTACTAATTAGGTACTAATTAGCCGTTTTATATTGTTGGCAACATCATTTATAATCTCTGACAGGCTTTGTTCAATAAAATAAAAGGGTTGGTAATTTTTGGGTCTTATTTAGTAATTGGAGGGTTAGTGAAAAGATCCTGTTCGGAATGTACTAGGTATTTTTTTTAGGAAAACTAGTTTTTCCCGCCACGTCGCTCCCATGGCCACATACCCATAGAACAATGGATTTTCAGGGATTAAAATATGTAACGTATGATGGCAGTTAGCAATAGGAGAACTTTTATTCATTTTCATAATCAGATCAATGCTTCAAGAGATTACTTCCTACACAACGTCAAATTTAGTTCTTGTTAATCGACTTAAAAAAAAAGGAAGAGGTTCTGTGTTAGTCTAAATGCATGAAATTGCTCTCAACCAATCGTCAATCGTCATATAATTATTTAAAAATAAATCATACTCGTATAAAATTCAACTGCATTGATGTCGAGCTTTAAAAACATGAAGTTTAAAAGTTTATGTTCCCAGTTCCTTGAAAGTCTGGATTCTGCATTTTGTTGTGAAAAAAGTTAGTTTCTCTAGCTAGGATTTAAATTGCTTGCATTTAGTTCAGTGCAGAGTGCACTTAGTTAGGTGTTATTTATGTTTTCTGACATCAAAGAACGAAGTGGCCGCCAGTTGGCTTAGAAAACGTAACTAATGACGTAAACTGACCTAAACGTCAATTTAACTAATGTCGGGAAATATAGTTAGCGTTTTGACAGGTGCTTGGACCTGGCGCCTCAGTGCTGCCACGTACCAATTGCACGTTATTTTAGAAAACCCTAATTGAGAAGTTTTTTATTTTTTCTATCTTATTTAGGTGCTGTGGAGCGTGGAGCGGCTGTCATTTGGAGATCTTTGGCAGTCGTTACGGATTGTCAGAAGCCAGAAAATGTGACACCAATCTTGCCAAGAAGTACCGTGTTACCCAGTTAATGGGCTGTGGAGGTCCGGTAGGCAGCCGCTCCACGTAAAATACCGGTATTCAGCTGAATCCGGTTTGACTGGAAGCCGGCCCCAATATAGTTGGGAAAAGGCTAGGCATGATGCTTTAGGTGCACTCTTGCTCTGTCTAGCTTTATCCCATATTTTGGTTAGCTCTCCTCGTCATTCTCCGCCAGACGTGCCTGTGCTCGCTGGTCGTGTATACCTAGGTGCGTTGGATGAATTTGTTGGGCTGTCCTGCGTCTACCTTATTATGACTCTCAATCAATCTAGTAATCAAGGAGCTCGTGGCTAAAGAATAACAGCCGCATGGGTCGATCTTCAAGGTTAAACAACAGTCTGTGGATGGGTGACCATCTTAACATACCGAGTTTCCTCCATTCCTCGGAAAGCACGTTAAGCCGTTGGTCCCGGCTGTCATTTGTAGATCTAAGGCAGTCGTTACGGATTGTCGGAAAAAAAAATGAAGTTAATTATGAAGCCAATTAAAACCACTACGCCATTTGAGCAACCCTACGCCATTAGCGCAACACTACGCCTTTTCTTCCTGTGACATCACTCGTGGGCGTAACAAAGGATTATAAGTACCAGCTGGCACCAGCTGGCTTTCCACGCAGTGGGACAAGACAATTTTCATGAATTTTGTCGCATATCTCTTGGTTAAATGACTGGCAGTGTAGAACACGCTGTGACAAGCGAAGTACGATGAAATTTGTCACAGTTTTGTTAACGTTTTTGAAAAGGTTTCAATGCTTGCTCAAATTTTATTGGTATGGGTCTCGGAATCCCCGAGGTGGGCAACAAGGCTGTCGGGCTGAAGTGGGAGTATATGTAGAATGTATCAGGACGGATAAGCCTGAGTAGTTAGTTACTCAGTGCGAGCCAGAAGAAGGTCATCGTCACCGAGGCGGTCACTAAAAACGACAAAAAGTTCCAAAAAAGTCACTTTTCAAGCAGTCTGATGCAGTTACTGTATAAAATCTGTGATTGAACTAAAGTAAATGCCACCAACTGTAACAAATTGCTTGAAAAGTCTTTTGTTTGGAACTTTTAATCGTTTTTTTTTAAAGGAGCTTTTTTATTCTTTTGCCATGTTTTCCTTAGGAACGTTTACGCCGTACGACTTTTCATATAAACTTTCAAGTCGTTTGTTTTCGAAATGAATAAACCAATTTTCATGAAACTTGGTAAGCATACGCCATCCAACCAGGTCTAAAAAGTTAGTTGAGAACATTTTCGAAAAAGAGTTTAGAGGGAGAGAGAGATCGATTTTAAGTTTTCTATAGAAAGTGAAAAATCACTCTATCTTTCCTCCTGAACTCATTCATTTCGAAAACAAACTACTTGAAAGTTTGCATGAAAAGCCGTACGGCATATAATATCAGCTACACAACATCACCCTTAAATATGACCACGCACTTCTGGAACACGCTGAATAACACGTATTTAGTGAGGAAAACTGAAAATGACATTCTCATGACATTGTTACGGCGAAGTCACAAAGCCACTTACGCGAATATGATGCAACTTGAGTCCAATAAAGTTTGGACTATGTAATAAATACATAGTAATATGGACCAATCGCTATTTTGACCGAGCGCGATTTTGTCGGTTTTTCAGTCACAACGCGACGAAACAGTATAGGACTATTAAAAGTAACTCCTATTTTCAGTAATACGCGTTATAGATTTACTTAAGATGTACTTTAGAGCTGAGCTGTCATTGTAGATATACCTACATCTAACAAGGTGGCGTCAGTGTGTCATTACAAAAAAGAAGGCACCATTTTTGGGCATAGCCCTTTCCATAAGGAGGCCGCGTTTATTTACATTTAATTAAATTGCTGCAATTTTATTGGAATGCAAACACGTTCGCTGTAAAGTCCAAATGATTGACATGTGCTATCGAAATGTCAAGTGGAAATCTTAAAACATTTTGTACTTTTGACAATTTTTCACTTTATTTAAAGGAAGGCTGCGTTCCCACATGCAACTCAGTTAATTTAATAACATTAAGGGGCACGACTGAGCAGTTGATCACATTATACCACGGTCGCCCGCAATTGCAAAATTGCAGCCAATTTTATTGGTACCTATAAGAGGGCATACAAAGTGAGCTAAGTGGTCGAAAAGTCCTAATTGTGTGAGATTGTTCAAAATGAGCATGCACTACTGAGTACTGTAATGTCACGTGGCAATCTTAAGGTTGATTCACACATAGCCGGGCCGTGTCCGAACCGGCCGTGGTCCGTCCGGAGCTCAAAAAAATATAGTTGCATACTTATGCAACTATATTTCTTTGAGCTTTGAGTGAACGAGTTTATACAAAATGTACTTACATTTTGTATAAACTCGTTCACACACGTCCGTGCCCGGGCCGACGCACGGACGTGCAGATACGGATGCACGGTCCCTGCACGGCCACGGCCTTGACACTGCCCGGCCATGGCCCGGCTATGTGTGAATCAACCAATTAACATTTTGTACTTTTGATTATTTGATTGTTATCGGGGAGTGTGTCACTTGCTAGAGGAAGAATAAGGAAGCTAATATTATATTACCAACACCAAAACTTGGCTAAAACATAAATAATGGATTCCTGTCATAGTCGAATGTTCGCCTTTTAGTTAAACGACACCCACGCACCCGCGGGCTGTCATTGATTAATGAAAATTCTTTGATCCGATAAATTGAGGAAGTCGGGAGATAGTATCACCTTAAGTTGAATACCTTCTGGCTACTGAAATTGTTGCAATATCCTCGTACTGTACGTACATGATGTTCGTTTATTACACATTAAGACACTTAGAGAATTACTCGAATAAGCCTGTAATTTTTCTAACATAAGGTATAGCAGCCGCACGGTTTGATTTTCGAGATTAAGCGATGCTTGCCGAAGTCGGTTCATGGATGGGTGGGTGTGATCATAACATACCAAGATACCTCAGTGTTTCTTAAAAGCACATTCAGCTTTTGGTGCCGGCTGTCATTTGTAGAACTTTGACAACCGTTACGGGTAGAAGCCAAAAAATCTGGCACCATTTTTGCCAAGGAGTACCATGTTACCCAGTTGTTGGCCGACCCCAACATAGTTCGAAAAAGGCTACGCATTTTGATTGAACTAAAATTCGTCAGCTGTTAACATTTCACCGCTAAATCAGTTCGATATCGTTAATAGCCTTTCATAAACGTACAGTAATAGGATCACAATGTCTATATTTACCGGTTTTATTGCGATTGACGTAAACTTTGACGTTGGTAGTTAGTGTTGCCACTTAAATTGTTGCATGGATTGTGTTGCTTACAAAGTATTTCGCCTAATCAATGTTTACGGAAGAAAGCTTGGCGGAAAGTGTGATTTTGAGGAATGATTCACAGACTTGGCTTTGCTTTATGCTCTATTTATATCAGACTTAAAAAAAGGAGGAGGTTCTCAATTCGATTTGCTTCAGACGTTCATAAGGGGAAGTCAAAAGCCGTAAAACCTGACACTAGTCTTGACAAAGGGTACCTTATTTCCCGGTTTCTGCGTTCTTTTTCTTTTCGTGTCGATTGGCTCAGCTTTTTCATTTTTTTTATAAGTATCTGGCTACTTAGACCGCTCTTTCGTTGATGTGGTCTACGAGGGATCACGCTTGCCTAGAAGTAACCTATTATTTTTAAATTGAGGAATGGACTAGCTCTTGACCTCGATCACGCCTGATGGAAAGCGATGGATGAGGTATATGATCGAGCGAGCGTGCCTAGAAGATGCCTTAATGCACTGGTACTCCTACGCGTCGACGAAACACGGCAGGTTGCTTGACGCCAGACTCCGGTGGGAGAGTGGTCGCGAACCAGGTGGGCGTTAGACTTACCGCCGCAAGGGATTACTGAAAGATCCTCGGAGGTTATACCTAGCTATCAGAAAACACAGACTCTGATAGGGAATTTCACTCCTTAGCTGTACGCACAATGAAATTATAGTAGTGTAGTTAGAAAAAGGCTAGGCAAATTGCGTTGACCAATCAGAGAGACCAGCTTGATCAAGCCTTTCTAAAAGCGAGTGTTGCCAGCTTGTACACAAGCTGTGTTAAAAGGTAGATTTACTTAGCTTACTGCATATCTCTTATCTCTTTTGTTTACTGTTCACTCTTAATAATAGCTTGTCACCGATACGAGGCTTACGGCTAGATAGCCCGACATGTTTGAACGATTAGGTTCTTTATTCAACTTTTGTGAATATTTTTTTTTTCGTATTTTTTATTTTTATTTCAGACGATTTCGTTTGATGGATGGTAAGTGGCATTTGAAAATAAATTAGGTAACTGAATCAAAATTGATAATTATTTTGATTTTTCTACTTCTGCATTGTGCTTACAGTTAAGAAGTGACATTTCCTGCTGGAGTTTGTGTTCTGATAGTTTCAACCGGTCTTGTGACAAAAGTGAATTGATGACCTATTTCTACGCAAGTGTGCTCCATCGTTGATCACGTCATTCGCTTCCATCAGGTGAGAGTATGGTCAAACACGAGCCAATCGAAATTAAAAAACCGGTCAAGAGCGAATCGGACTCGCGCACCGGGGGTTCCGTATGATCATGGTGATTTCTAAAAAAGTGTGTCATTTAGAGACATCGTTTTTTTTCCTGTAATATTTATGTAAACTTCTATCACATAGAATAATTTCAGATTGGTCTCTATACTAACTTCGAAGATAAAGGGGAGCCGTATTTTTTTAAAATTTTTCATCAAAAGTCGAAAATTATGCGGCCTAAAAAAATAGGTTTCAGAATGTGCAAATAGCGCTCTTTCATTATGTCCCCATTCAGGCCCTGTTGCAAAAAAAAAAATTTTCTTTTTATATCTTTTATTTGCAAAATAGTTGGGCAAACGTCATCTAAACTATTCCAAATTTCAAGTTGATAGCATTAGTAGTTCTTGAGATATCTAGCTGTGACAGATGGACAAACAGACTGAGTCGCACCATACGGGTTCCCTTTTACCATTTTGGTCGGAACCCTAAAAGAGGTAACAAACATAATCATTTTAAAGTATGGATTTCGGAGCAACGACGCTCATCTAAGAAAGGTAGCTGACACAAGTTTCACTTCCATTCAGTATACTTATTCCGCGGTACTTACACGCTTCGTCTCCCCCTTCATTCCGGGGGGAAGCCACAGGTAGCTGGAACGTCATTGTCAAACATACGGAGTTAAAACGTTCGCGTGCCTACATTCGCCAACATAAATACCTTACGCAAAATTTAGAAGCAATTTACTCGTGATAAAATAACGTGGTTAGGTATGCATTTGAGAAAATACCTTTTAGTGAATGTTTGGTTTGGAATAGGTATACTATGTTCGTGATACTATCAATTCTTTAGAACATAATCGCT
The DNA here is from genome assembly GCA_947386135.1 of Melanchra persicariae. NCBI lineage: Eukaryota > Metazoa > Arthropoda > Insecta > Lepidoptera > Noctuidae > Melanchra > Melanchra persicariae. Next base: position 12,808,732 of record OX376645.1, on the reverse strand, counting down.
TTTTATTTTGTGCGTATTACTGTGAAATCAAAAGAACACTATGAGTTGTGAGAGGGACGTTTTTTGAGTCGCGATGTCGTGATTTCTACATTTAGGTGTAATCATTATCTATTGCCTCCCATTCAAACCGGATTCAGCTGAATACCAGAGTTTCACGTGGAGCGGCTGCCTACCAGACCTCCACAACCCATTAACTGGGTAACACGTTATCTACTTCTTAGCAAGATTAGTGTCAGATTTTCTGACTTCTGACAATCCTTAACGACTGCCAAAGATCTACAAATGACGGTCGGGATCAACCGCTTATCGTGCTTTCTGAGGCACGTACGAATTTCGAATGTTAAGATCCCATCCACAGACCGACCTCGGCAAGCGTTGCTTAACCTTGAAGATCGACCCGTTCGGCTGTTATTTAGCCACGAGCTCCTCTACCTCTACATTGAAGTATCATAAAACATTTTGCGTCGCAGTGTGGCACAACCGGGACTTCTGTAGGAAAAGTCAGCGTAAATGACGCGACTCAAAAGACGCTATGCCCAATTCATCTTTGTAGCCTTTTCACAACTACATTGGGGTCAGCTTCCAGTCCAACTGATGGAGGATGCAGCTGAATACTAGGATATTACATGGAGCCAGAGCTGGCCAAAATACATGTTTTGCTTAAATTAAAATACAAATTACAAAATACTATCTCGCATGTATATAAAATACAAAATACTAATCACAAAACACAGTCAGGTGTTATAGTTTAGGTTAGCCCTTTTTGCTTATCAAAGCTATCGAGCGCTGTTTTCTGCAGAACGCACCCATTAATAAGTTTGCTAAATGTATTTATTTTCAAAAGTACTTTGAAACCATAAGTATTTGAAATAATAACTACAAAATACCTCAGTGTTAGGTATTAGAAATACCCATTACAAATTACATTTTTAAGAAGTAATTGAAATACAAATACCAAATACGTATTATAATTACAAGTAATTCAAATACTGCCCAGCCCTGCATAAAGCGACTGCCTCGTCAATCCAGTATCTGGTCAATACGACACTCCTTGGCAAGGCTGGAGTCATAGCTAGGCTTGCCTGATGGGATGACTGAAATATTTGGGCAAAAGTTTCGAAAAGTTGGGATTTTGGGATTATTGTCAGGACAAATATATAAATATTTTAAAACATTTTAATAAGAAGTAACATTTTAATTTGTAAATTACAAATAAAAATGTTACTTCTTATTAATATGTTAAATAAATAATATCTCTTTGGTACTTTAAGAGCTTTAAGAAAAGCAGGCAAGGGTTTCTTAAAGATTTTGAAACCACGCGTTAATTTTAAATTTCTGTTTAGTTAAAAACTTTACAAGAAGCTGTTCGACGGGATAATTTGTATTTCGTCGGGAGTCTGGATATCAAATGAAATGTCCTGACCATCTGGCAGCCCTAGTCATAACTGATGCTTGGTACGTAACGGCTGGCCATCCATCGAAGACCGACCTCGACAAGAGTTGCGTAAATCTCGACAAAATTACGTACGTAACACTTATTCGCATACCTATTTATGCTACTGACTGTACTTACCTACCTACGAGCTAGGTACTCTTTATGTACGTAACCGATCCCCCTTTGTGAGGTTTGAAGTTAACCACTCGGGCCCAACATGTGAAAATTCCCTAATATAAAGTAAATCTTATGTATATGTAAATAAACATTAAATTCGCGATTAATTCGCGACACACCGGTGTGTCGCCGGGGCCGGACAGGAGTTGATGTTGTCAGCTGTTGTCAGAGTTTGGAGATGCTGAAGTTAGAGGGTACATTACTTGGTATTTCGTCACGCCTTCGTGGTTGGTAAAACCAAAACTGAGGGAATATCGAATAATATTCAAAGAGTGCTGGGCCCGATTTTGATGAGAACTCAAAGTTGAGTGAAATGGAATTTTAGAAACAAAAATAGAAAGAAAAAGAGTTTATTTGCGGCAAGCATGACCAAATAGAAACATCATCTGCCTAGCATTTTCCCATCTATGTTGGGGTCGGCTTCCAGTCAAACCGGATTCAGCTGAATAGGTATACGGATCAAAAAGAATATAAAAAAACCGGCCAAGTGCGAGTCGTGCACGAAGGGGAAGTTTTAGAGGAAGCGGAACAGAGAGTAAAGTCCCGCAAACCTCCATTGAAAAGGGAGGATCCTCCGACCAGACGGTTGTTTGTGTCTGGTGGGCAACTGCCCGAGAGTTGATATTCGGGCTTTGCATGTGTTCTAATCGCACGGTAAACTTTGATATCGCGATTTAGGATTTTTGTAGTTAGTTCGCAGCTGTCGAGATAGATGGCGCCGCGAGTCTCATTTGTTGTGATGTTGATTTTGCTACGTTGATTTTTGTGGCGGCATGAATGCCGCTACAAAGTATCTATAAAAAACGACAAAAAAATCACGTTTGTTGTATGGGAAAGCTCAAAGCCTTAAGCCCCACTTATTTATTTTATTCTGTTTTTATTATTTGTTGTTATAGCGGTAACATTAACATCATCTGTGATAATTTTAACTGTCCAGCTATCACGGTTCATGAGATACAGCCTGGTGACAGATAGACAAACAGACAGACAGACAGAAGGACAGCGGAGACTTAGTAATAGGGTCCCGTTTTTATCCTTTGGGTATGGAACCCTAAAAATAAACAAAATTAATTAGGTAAGTACCAATTAATAAAAGTATACGTAACGTACGTATACGTAAGAAATGGAGAAATGTTTCTTGTTATTGTACAAAATGAGGTCTTCCGTTAGTTTACGATGTGTCATATCATAAATTCCCAGAATTTGGTCCTTATAAGCGACACTATTGGAAGGTTATACAGTGTGCGAATTTTATTTCCAAAATCGTCAGGTATTGATTTTTGGCAGGCAATATTGACTTGCAAAGTATATAGTTTGTACCTACATCTTTAGAAGATACAGGCATGATATTGTATTGAGTCTCCTTATATTTTATCTAAAAGCAACATATGCAGCTATAAACCACAAACCCGTCAGGTTGCGTATGCAATGTGTCGGAAACCGGACATATTGCGATATGTCCCAGTTGCGTGCCGTCGGGTAACATGATTTATACTGCTAATATCGGCCACATACATTGATAGTGGTTGGTAGAATATGTGGCTCTACATGGAATTACTTATCTGTCATAGTTCTTTAAAAAATATCATATATATTTTCTTCTAACTAATTTGCACTAGGGTAAAGCCGAGATAGATGCCCCAGTGGTATAGGTGCCCCAATTGCAATTTCTCTAGTTCCGCGGATGAATCGCGTGCTTTATTATTTATCTATCGAGAGACTTTCCAACTACCACTAAGTGGACCGTGTCTCATGTCTCTGTGCGATTGCATGGGAAGGCAAAGTGCGATCAAAGTTTTTTCGGGATAGATGCCCTGTTTCTCAGCGGGTCGTCTATCCTAAACGTGATTTATATGGAGTAGAGTACAAATAAAATATTTTGATTTTTGTACTGAGAAATATAAAATTATTACAAAAAGTGTGGCATCTATCCCGGTTTTACCCAAATCGTTTTCAAACGTCTTTTATAATGCACACAGCAAAGGAGTGTAATTCTCATCTGCGTCTGTGTTTCCGAACGCATTCAACCCTAATATCTTCAAAGTTAGAGTGAACAGGCTTCTTCTGGGTAAGCTCACTCCATCGTCGACTTTGTCTTTGTCACCTCTGACCTAGACTAGAGTCAAGAGCAAACACATCTCAAATAAAAAATAAAAAAGACCGCAGTTTCGCCCGCGTGAAGCTTTGAATTCACAGGGAACTCTCAAGATCAAGAACATGTCCTGGAATATGACATAAGAGAATGTCTAATTCCAGGACACGGTCAACTTTTTTTCCTTTGAATGTTTTTTTTTGTTTAGGTGCAGATCAGCTTTTTTATAATTTAATCATTTAGCTTTCATATATTGTATTTTTGTTGTGTTGTATCAAATAAATACTTTATCTATCTACTCGTGTGCCAAATTTCATCCAAAGAGCGTTTACGTTTGATAGAGCGATTTAATTAATTCTGTAGAAAGTGAAAAATCACTACCTTTCCCCCTAGACCTGGATATCTAGCGGATACATACTAAGTTTCAATAAAATCGGTTCATTTATTTCGAAAAATAAGGACTTGAATGTCTGTATGAAATGCCGTACCGCGTAAACGCTCATAAGACGTTAGAAGACTCGCATTTATAATACCAGTATGGAGTATGTATTAACTTCTGCCCGCGTCTTCGTCAGTCCCGGATCTACGATTTTTCCAAACCGGGGCAAAAACTTGATAGTGGCGCCCTCCTCTCTTCCACACTTCTTCTAATATATAAAATTCTCGTGTCATGTCCAGAGGTCGGAGTAGGTAGATTGATTTAAGGTCGTTGACGTCAAACGTAGAGGATAATATGGATATGCCTCCAAAATACCGGAACTTCATATTTATTGTGATATTTGTTCCGGAATTTTGAAATTAGCACGAATTTGTGTTTAAGTTGAAAAACGTATTAATAATATCAATCTACGCTGCCAGTGTTAGCTAATGGTGAAAGAAATCAGTATTTTATTTTATACAAAAATACCTTGGAATTGTTACACCGTATTTGTCCCTTACTGTTGAATTAGAAATGACGCTTGACAGTATGAGACAAAACTTAGACAGGGCCTTTTGTTTCGCACGCAACGATCAATCAGAAGCAAGTATCCTGTATGACTCATTGGGTGTTTGTTAGAACAATGCGCGCGCGCTGTGTTCCAGGTATCTCACTCGCTTACCTCGGTTCGAAGAGTGCGTTCCTAATTTGTGAAAATAATTGTTCATTGAATTCAATCAATCATTCATATAATTAACGATTTTGGTAGCCTATCTGTATGTTTTTAATTTTATTTTATTCCATAATTCCAATCCCGGAACTTTTTCCGGTACTTCCCGCACATTATGGATAAAATGGCATGTCCATATTATAATATCTTGACGCAAGTATATAAAATCAATCTACCTACTCCGACCTCTGGTCATGTCACAGTGTTTGTTACAAAACTCCTTCGAAACGGCTTGACCGATTCTTATGAAATTTTGTGTGTATATTCAGTAGGTTAGGTGTAGAGTAGATTTTACACAAATATATGTAGGTAATCGATCTTCAGCGGTCATCTACTTATTTATACATTATTATTATGAAACTTTCGATAACAATTTTAACTAGTGATCGAAATTCGACCATACGTTTTTAATAATTTATCAATTTTTTAAGCATTATTAAAAAAATATTAGCTTTCTGGACTCATTCTCCATAGACTTTATCTGTGTAGCGGCATTCATGCCGCCACAAAAATCAACGTAGCAGAATCAACATCACAACAAATGAGACTCGCAGCGCCATCTATCTCGACAGCTGCGAACTAACTACAAAAATCTTAAATCGCGATATCAAAGTTTACCGTGCGATTAGAACACATGCAAAGCCCGAATATCAACTCTCGGGCAGTTGCCCACCAGACAAAAACCAACCGTCTGGTCGGAGGATCCTCCCTTTTCAATGGAGGTTTGCGGGACTTTACTCTCTGTTCCGCTACCTCCAAATATGTGCCTGCGTTTTTTTCGTAAAAAGAGGTACAAAGATTTTGCTTTTGTATTACTGAAGTAGGTCTATATAGATAACTCTGATCACTCTCACATTCAGTCGATTTTAGATCCTTGAAAGGGGAAAAGAAAACGTTTCCAAAGTTTGCTTAGGAGTCACTTTTACGACTTAAATGCAGAAAAATAGAGATTCAAGAGAATGCGAAATTCAAGAGCGAATGTAGAAAGCGAATGTAGACATGTGAGTTTGGCGCCCCTTGAACTTGCCGCCCGGGGCTTGGGCCCCGGCTTGCCCCCCCCTAGATCCGGGGCTGGTCTTCGTCTGCGTCATCAATAAATCTGGAGGACGGAGCATTCGGTAAAATAAACCTCTTGCCCTTTCCGTGACGTAAGTTCTGCTATATTTTTTGTTGAATATCGTAATTTCTTAGAAGGAATATAATGAGTCAAACCTTTTCTACAGGAACCGCTCGTAGGTGTTGAAATAGACCCTTAATTGAGGAAACAGATGTAATATCATATTTTTCCGCAAAGGTTCTGTTACCCTGCTATGGTAGCCGCCGTAGTATAAATAAATATGATTACCTCAGTACAGTGGGATGGGCAGACAGACACCCACTCACATCCTACAAGTGATGATAATATAAAAGCCTGCTATAGTATTGTCATATAATTATGACGAAGTGTGGGGTGCAACCAAGCTCTATTTTGGTCAATAGGGACAGAATATTTAGGTTAGAAAAAAAATCCAGTCAAGTCAAGTCAAGCCGTGGTAAATGACTGGATGATTTTATTACAATTTACAAAACCTAATGAAAACACTAAACTCAATAACAAAAGTTTAAATCTCAAAAAATTACAGAGTTATAATAATAATAATAATTTATTTTCTAAAACTTCGATAGTACATTACATCAGTGTGGTCTTGACCCCTGAACTAGGACAACCTGTATGACAGGGGTCGAGGTTCATCCGGTTACATGGATCAGAATGAGGAAGCTTAAAGACAGTGACTACCTACTGCAACTACTACAGTGATTTACAAATAGAGAAAAAACAAAAAAAAAAAAATTGTCGTAAAATGAAATCATAAAATTTACATACCTACTAAAAAAAAACAAAAAAAATAATGTGACGGAATGGAGGTAGCTTGTGTGTATGTATGGTGAGAAGAGTGTGTGATGTGTATGTGGTGCGAAGTGTGTGTGATGTGTAGGTAGTTGTGAGCGTTTTAAAATCTATGATAAACAGAGAAAGTACCAATAGCGTGTGACGTTACTCGCAAGTCACACCGTAGTGCATTTTCACCATCTAATACAAACTACGATTTGTGTGATATTCATTTGATGTTTATTAATTGACAAGATGCGAATAGTCTCTTTTATATGATGAAGTTGTTCCTTTTTTTTTTAAAATGACTCCTTCCGCTCTGGGTGGAGCGGAAGGGAGTGTCAGACTCTTACTGACTAAAACCCATCCATGTTCCTCCTAATGACCTTTGCGTTCCAGGGCCGCGGTGACTCTTTCGAACAAATTCCGCAACGAAAGTATTCCTATAGTATTCTAGTGCCGCTCTTAAAAGTTTACCTCGTCAATTTGCCAGACACCTTATTAGTATTTGGTTCTAAGTACCTTAGTCTCCATATTCTCTGATAGTTATTCCCAGCAAACTAGATTCTCCTCACAAATTGCTTCGTTTTAATGAATACTGATTACAAGATCGATCGTCGTATAATTAAAATGGCGGCGTTTGGAAAGGAATTATTCATAGCAGCGCTTTGACGGCGAAGGGTAATCTGGTAATATGTATGGATCACAGGTGGGTTTTACATATTTTAATATGTGTTTAAGTCGTCGTATGAATTACAGCGGTTAAAAAACTTGAACTCTTCGGCATTGATAAAAAGTAGGTATTACCTGTCAAAGTTGTCAAAAAATAAAAGGCCCATTTTGACAGCAGGATACAACATTACTTTACTAGTAAGTATGAAAGAGATATGAAATAAATCTCTTTGTTGTATCCTGCTATCAAAACGGGCCTTTTATTTTTTGACAACTATAATATTATTAAATGCGAAAGTAACTCTGTCCGTCTGTTATGGTTTCACGCTAAAAGCGCTGAACGGATCGTCATGAAATTTGGCAGATATACAGGGTGTCCCAAAACTCAACGTCAAGCCGAAACGGGGTGACAGGATTGATCATAACCATCACGAGAAAAATCTGAAAAAAAATCTATCCCATGCAGTTTAAAAATTATGGGCGTTTTAAGAAAAACCTAGAAATTTGATCAAACTGTACCATTTTTCGGTTATTGTGGTTATTCTTTTTTATTTTTGTTCATTCGAACTTTGGAAACGTAATCCTAAATAACATTTCTAGAATCCCAATAAAAAATAATGACACAATTGCCTCAAGTTTCCGAGAATTGAGACTATTTGTTAAACTACGAATTTAAAATTTTCAAGATTCGTCGACTTTGACAGGCCCTCCTATAAAAAAAATGTACTAGAGTGCCTTGGCAAGTGGCATTAAAAGTTGGCGCATTTAATCAGAATTCTAAAATGGTACAATACTTGTTAGTTCCATACAATAGAAAAGAGTAAAAAAATTAAAACCTCAAGTAACCCGATTTTTGCTATCTCATTTTACTCAGTTAAAATGTTTTTAATTCACACAAGCTCTAGGTAGGTTCTTAATTTTAAGACAAAATGATGAGAGAGATGGATAATGGGTATGTTCGCCATGAGTGAGCGAGACAGATAGTGACGCCACTTTTACCAAAGTGAAAAAAAGTTAGTAAAATTAGTAAAATAATTAGGTTTGTTGGAATAAAAGTCAGATGATAGAGAAAAAACGTTTTTTATTAAAATAAATGTTCAAATTGTTTACCATCAGCCTCAATACAAGCCCTACATCTTCTTAAAAAAGATCTACTTATTAGTCGGGCATATCTTCGAGAGTTGATCGCCTCAGCTGCTTGAGAAATGCGTTCACGCAGGTCGGCTACCTGAGTGAGGCTGATGGTAAACAATTTGAACATTTATTTTAATAAAAAACGTTTTTTCTCTATCATCTGACTTTTATTCCAACAAACCTAATTATTTTACTAATTTTACTAACTTTTTTTCACTTTGGTAAAAGTGGCGTCACTATCTGTCTCGCTCACTCATGGCGAACATACCCATTATCCATCTCTCTCATCATTTTGTCTTAAAATTAAGAACCTACCTAGAGCTTGTGTGAATTAAAAACATTTTAACTGAGTAAAATGAGATAGCAAAAATCGGGTTACTTGAGGTTTTAATTTTTTTACTCTTTTCTATTGTATGGAACTAACAAGTATTGTACCATTTTAGAATTCTGATTAAATGCGCCAACTTTTAATGCCACTTGCCAAGGCACTCTAGTACATTTTTTTTATAGGAGGGCCTGTCAAAGTCGACGAATCTTGAAAATTTTAAATTCGTAGTTTAACAAATAGTCTCAATTCTCGGAAACTTGAGGCAATTGTGTCATTATTTTTTATTGGGATTCTAGAAATGTTATTTAGGATTACGTTTCCAAAGTTCAAATGAACAAAAATAAAAAAGAATAACCACAATAACCGAAAAATGGTACAGTTTGATCAAATTTCTAGGTTTTTCTTAAAACGCCCATAATTTTTAAACTGCATGGGATAGATTTTTTTTCAGATTTTTCTCGTGATGGTTATGATCAATCCTGTCACCCCGTTTCGGCTTGACGTTGAGTTTTGGGACACCCTGTATAGCCTGGGATATGGAGAAGGACATAGGCTACTTTTTTACGCGATAACCGACATCTACGCGGACGGAGCCGCGGGCAAAAGCTAATTTATCATAGTTTAGGTAACATATATTATAGATATTTACTCAGAGGCAAGCATAGATTCGGTTGTCAAACATGAAACAAGAATGCCTAAGACAGCGATACTCAAACTGCGGCCCGGCAGGATTTTCTGTGTGGCCTTGTAGCCTAGCAGATTCATCATCTACCTAGCCTTTTCCCTACTATATTGGGGTCGGCTTGCAGTCAAACATAATAATAATAATAATATAATAATAATATATTTATTAGCTTACACAAAGTTATTGTACATACGGATAAACACGCCAAGACAATTACAATATCAGAAGACAATTCAAAAGATGAAGCAGCGGGTCCCAAACTAGGCACAGCCTGTATCTTGGTGACCCAGTCACAGCTCAAGTTGCATAGCTTGTCATGTTCTGCTAGCACAGGATTGTGTTTTGATTACATAATTGGTTTGTTTGATCAAATGAAAGATAAAAAAGTAAGATACAAATAAATCTAATACTGTACAAAAACCGTAGAAGTGAGTGTGAGGTGTGAAAGAGTGAAAGTGATTGAGTGATTTGTGTGTATTTTGTGTGAGTATGACAGGGTACTAACTGGCACAAAGAAGACTTTCTGTTTCCTCGTAAGTCCGGCCTCGCAACCAGTCTTTCAGTTTAGTTTTGGCCTCATGGTAGTTGCTCGGAATTACCGTCATTTTGCTTATAGCATTGAAAACTCGGATGGGTAAAGAAGAGGAGAATCGAGTAGCAAAGAGGGTTTTAGTTTTTGGAAGTGGAATTCTTTCAGCTATTTTCCTACCCTTCTTACCGTAGCAAGATCGAATGGGGTTGGATTTTAAGAGGTTCAAAATTGAACCCAGGACGAACAGTTGGCGAACACGTAGAACCCCCGATTCCTTGTACAATTCGTCGGTAGAGAAGCGCTTCGGTTTTCCCAGAAGCACCTTTATTACAGCCCGCTGGGCTCGTTCCAGATCCAGCATGCACGTCTTGGCGGCACTGCCCCAGACGCTTACACAATATTGTAAGACAGACTGGCACAGAGAGACAAATACCCTGACACATAAATCCTTAGGGGCACTGGCTCGTAAGAGTTTCGCAACGTAAATGAATTTACGAGTCTTTTTAGCGAGTGTACGAATATGTTCCTTGAAAGACAAATTCTGATCAATAAGGACGCCCAGATATTTAGTAGCCTCTACTCTAGTGATGGCACTGCAGTTACAGTTGGAAGCAGAGGCTGATGCTACATTTAATGCATTGCAGTGGTGGTTGTGTATTTTTAGTGAGTCCACGCTTGGTCTACTAGATTGCGCAACGTGAAAGGTTAGGAAGTTAGTTTTTTTAAGGTTCAGTGTCAGAAGATTCGATTCCAGCCATTTTGTTATAATTAACATTCCTTTTTCTGCTGCAGTAATTGCTTCCCCCCAAGTGGCGCCGTGGAAAATCACAGCAGTATCATCAGCATAGCAGACGACGTCTGACTGAGCTATATCAATATTCAGGATGTCATCCATGTACATGATGAAGAGGGTAGGACCCAATATACTTCCCTGCGGTACACCAAAGACAACCGGAAGACTACCGCTGACATCATCCCCAATTTTAACAAGCTGATGTCTATCAGACAAGTAACTGTTGAACCAATCCAAAGATAAGCCTCTGACACCGAAGGCTTCGAGTTTTTTTAGCAGAGTACCAATTGAGACGGTGTCAAAGGCCTTAGCAAGGTCAAGAAAGACACCAGCTGTACGGTATCCCCTGTCAACGTTTGAGGCGATAATACCAGTCAACAGACCCACAGCCTGCTCAGTAGACTTACCTCGCCGAAAGCCAAACTGCCTCTCCGAAAGTAATGAGTTTTTCTCTAGAAAACTTACGAGACGGTTGTTTACCAGTTTTTCCAGGATTTTAGATGGCACACAAAGCAATGATATTGGCCTGTAGTTGTCGGGGGAGTTTTTGGCCCCACTTTTGTAAATAGGCGTGATAACAGCGGTTTTCCAGCACGAGGGAACTGTTCCAGTTTCCATGCTCAGGTTACAGATGTATTTTAAAGGTTCGAGAATATATCTTTTGATTTGTTTTAGGAGCATAGGCCGAAGTTCGTCGAGGCCTGGAGCGCTGTCGTCTTTTAGATTATCTATGATGTTACTTATTTCCTGATTGTCAGTTGGGTGAAGGAACAATGACTGTTGAGGCGAGTTTTTCTTTTTAGCTTCGAGACGTACCTTGTCTCCCTGTGCCAGTCGCCCATCAAGTATTTTGGTTGCAAGGTTCTGACCAACCGAGACAAAGTACTCATTACACTTGTTCATGGAGTTTTCAGTGTTTTCTTTATAACTCAGCAGTTCTAGGTTGTCACTGGTTCGTTTAGGAACTTGACAAATTTCTTTAATAGTTCGCCACAGCTTTTTTGGTTGTTTGCTATATCTTTCCAACTCTTGCCTCTCATAAACAGCTTTGCGCTGGCGCAGAGTTTCGTTACAGTAGTTTCTGTATCTTGAGTAAACAATTTTTTGAAAGTCATTGTTAGGCTGTTGTTTTGTTTGAGCGTGAAGAATGTCTCGGTGACGCATACATCTGATAAGGCCGGGTGTAATCCAGGGTTTCAAATTAAATTTTGAACGGCTAACCTTAATTTTTGATGTGTGTTTGTTGATAATATTTGACAGGGTCTTGTTAAAAAGAAGAACTGCATCATTAATGTTGGTGGTAGAAGAAATAGCGGCCCAGTCAAGTTGACTTGCTTCCTCAACTACCTTAGAGTAGTCGGTTTTAAGTTTAAGTCTGGTTTTATTTTTAGGTTTAGGGCTAGCGAAGTTAACTCCGAGCATCACAAGATGATGGTCCGTAACCGAAGCCTCGCAAACAATTCCCTGCGCAAAGGTGTCTTTGAGTTTAATGTATGCATGGTCCAGGCAAGCTTTTCCTCGTGTTGGATGAGTGATAGCTGGTAATAAACCGTGTTCTGCCATTAAACACTGATATGTGGCATTGACAGCATTTGTCGACTCATTTAATAAGTCGATGTTGATATCACCCGTCACAACTACACAAGACTCATTTTTCAACTTGTCTAAGAAAAAGTCTAAAGAGTCTAGAAAACGTTCGACATTAGTGAATGAAGGTGAGCGGTATATGCCGAGAAGTGTTATTTTATTATGCAGCATTATCTGTAAACAGTTAGCGTCGTCAATTCCTGGTTCGGAGACTGATACAGTCCAAGAGTCCTTAATGTAGGCAGTAACTCCGCCACTCTTGTTAATTACTTTAGTCGTATTGTAGCTTTTGTACCCGGGTAATTGGTAGATAACGGAGTTCTCCTTTAACCAACATTCCGTCAGGACAATAACATCTGGTTTGAAGTCAAGTCGGCACAGCGATGCCTGCAGGCTGAGGAAGTTTTTGTGTAAGCTCCTAATGTTTAAAGTTAATACCCTGAAGTTATGTTCGAGTAGCAGGTTCCCGCAAAGCTCTAGTCGATCGACAGTGCGGCATGATATGCTCATAGTCTCGTCTATTTCGTTTAGTAGATCAGTTTTATCCATAATCAAGAGTTCGATTGGAAGTTAGAGCTAACATAAAAATAATTGAAGCCGCAGTATTATATGATAGTGTTTGTGCGACACGCCTTTGCGAGAAGTGCAAGTAGTAATGAGGTGTACCGATGTTTATGTATGTGTTAGATTGTGATTTTGTGTGATGGTGAAGTGATAAGAAGTATTTACATGGAGTCACATTGTGTAGGAGTGTTGAAAGTGTAGTAACTGTTTTTTGTACAATATAAATACTGTAAAATTACAAACAAAAGCAATACACAATGAGAAAAACAAGTAAAGGGGTTTTAAGTAGTAACAACGGCACGATACATAAACCAACCCCACAGTGAAGTATGATATTTTAGTGATTTTATTTATACAATTGGAAAACATAATATTGATTGAATGCCAAACATTGTATAATTTCCCGAGGTGTAAAGTAACATTAAGCAACAACAATACCAAAAGTAGACTATTAATTAGGCGTATCTGATAAGAGACTCGCTTCAGCAAGTGGTCCAAGAAAAAGATCAAGTTCCTTAATACTCCTGATAGTGATTGCTGGCTGCCCCTCAAGCCTGCGGACGAGTATACGACCGTTGCTTGTCCAACAGTATTTGTGACCAGTGCTATGCGCACGAGCACGTGCTTCGCGAAACAAGATGCGGTTTTCCTTTGTGAGATGTTCGTTGACAAAGATCTTGCGCATAGGACCTGGAATGTCAATGTCCTTGGACTTTACATTCAGCTGATTACCTGCAATTTTACGTGGAGCTGCCTACCGTACATCCACGGTCCGGTAGGCCTAGCCTAGCACATAGTGCTATTTTTAACCGACTTCCAAAAAAGGAGGAGGTCTCAATTCGATTGTATTTTTTTTTTGTGTTTGTTAGCTCATTGAACCTATTTGAAAAAATCTTGTTTATGTGAAAAGATATACCTTTCGATTGGTCCCATTTAAATTTTATTAAAATCGGTTTAGCAGTATCCAAATAGCTGGAAAAAAAATGTGGAAAAATCATCCATGTATTGATATTGATATATTGCGTATTTTTGCTATCCTGTCACTTTCCAGTGGCGTTGTTAGGTGTGGGGGGTACCTACCACTAAAAAGTGAAAAATAAAAAACTTTTCCACAATAAAAAACCGACTTCCAAAAAAACACTATAAAGTAGGTACAAAATAATTTTAATTTCGGAAGTCGGTGTCAATTAACTAAGAAGCAACTAAACACCGACTACCGAAATTAAAGTTATTTTGTACTTTGTAGTTTTTTTTTGGAAGTCGGTTTTTTTTTACTGTGATGGTGTGTGTGTGTACACTGTCACAGTACCGGTTTTTATTGAGTACTAAACTACGAGTATTTATCTTTACTGTTAAGATCTCGGCTTATTCTCTTCCTCACAATGTGCTGAGACTATTCATTTGCTAGCAAGACGAAACAGTCGGTCTATACCATATCCAGCAAAAACTTGAGACGAGAGATGCCGATGCATTCCACCAGCTTCTACGACAAATATTTTACGGTTCGAGTGCGGTTATGGAATGCCTCGCTCGTGTCGGTAAGGCGTGCTCAATCTATGTCCACTTGTAAAACAGTCACTACCTCTCTCTTTAATCGTTTTTAATTGGGTTCTATTTTTTTTGTTTCATAATTATTATTGTATATTTATCTATTATTTATTTATTGTGTACCTATATAAATAGCACCTAAGACTACCCACAGTACTGTCTTTCCTTTAAAATCTATCTAAAGGTTGTCTTGAAAAGATCGCTTTTAGCGATAAGGCACACATTGTGTCACCTTATGTAATGTTTTCTTCATGTACCTTTTGTGTAACTTAATAGTGTACATAATAAAGTGCTAAATGCATGAAATTGTCAGTTTTCGATAAAGTTGAGCTAAACTTTTTCAATCTGTCACAAATTCAAAAATTAGGTAGGTATGTAGATACTATTCAGTGTAGAGTTATATTTTACTGTAGGTACTAGTAGAAGCGATATGTGGACTAGTAACTAAAAAAGTTGAGTGTAGCTTGTCTAAGATCAGGGTTGCGGAATTTGGTCGAAAGAGTCATCGCGACACTGGAACGTAAAGGGCATAAGGAGGAACACGGATGGGTTTTAGTCAGTAAGAGTCTGACACTCCCGCTCCGCCCAGAGCGAAAGAAGTCATTTGATGATTTCCCATCCAAAAAAAAGCTGGTCTAAGATAATAAGTTGGTAGGTTTTGGGATCTAACGATCTCAAAAAAGCCACAAAACTATTTTGCATTAAAAGTCTTAAAACAGTTACATCGGCACGGAGATTTTCCTACCTTTGCTCCAATATAACTTTTACCAAAATATTCAGGAATATTCTCTAAACGCAAAACAACATCGAATCGAATTGTAGATCCTTACTTCTATTAAAACTACCTCCAAAGCTGCAAAGCGCAGTTAATCAAAATGCCATGAAATCGGGATACGAACCCGCTGCACATAACAATGTGGAATGCATGTGTACAGTCACGAGCAAAAGTATGTACGTGACGGGTACGCAAAATACAAAAAAGTTTTTTGTGATAGAATCGCATTAGATAGGGAATTGCTACATAAATGATAAATCCTTAAAACTCATTAGTATAAAATAAACAAAAATGTTTTTAGATAAAATTAGATTATAAGATACTTAAATGACAAGTCCACATCTCCACAAATCTTCATTTTGCTGTGCCCGACAGGCCCCGCGATTGTTTCTTTTGGCAAATGTTTACCACCTAAGCCTAGATTGTGAAATGCAATTAAGAATCGAGTATTGAGTACATGTAAAATACTGGTTACACAGCTACATCTGGTTAGACTGGAAGCCGACCCCAGCTTAGTTGGGAAAAGCCTAGGCAGATAGCTTGATAGGTGCGCTTTAGACCACTATCTCACCTCATAGTAAGCGATGATGTGGTCGACGATGGAGCACGGTTGCCTAGAAGTAACTTGAATAGTTACTTCTAGACAAGCGTTGACTTTAAGGCAACGTTTCCACCAGAGATGTGTGAAGATGCGTAGCGAGGGATGTGTTTGTTAAGAACCAATGGAATCGCTTGCGCTGAGCGAGGCTAGGTAAATGAAGCGATTCTATTGGTTCTTAACAAACACATCCCCCGCTCTGCATCCTTGCACATTTCTGGTGGAAACCTTGCCTGGTCACAGTGAGTCAATCGCCTTGATCTGCCGGTCTATCTGTCAACATTTCATCGTGTACCCAGGTGGAGTGAGCGTGAAGTGAACTGTCATTCCATCTTGTTTGGATTGACAGCTCACTACATGTTCACTTCACCAGAGCTTGCACGGTGATATATTTTACACAATCGCACTGCTGATTAGACCAACGAGAAAGTGAACGGCCGCGCGGTCTTTTTCCGTCCATTTTTCTCACAAATTCAAAGTCAAAACGTTTATTTCAATTAGGCCATTAAACGGCACTTTTGAACGTCATCATTTACATTTAAAATAATACAAAGTGACTCTACCCACTACAACAAGTGTTTCCAAGCTATATCTCTTGGCGATGTCCAAAACGTCACGACGCGATATAGTTTTGAATTTTACGTAAGTTTGAAGTCATTACGTCGGTGACTGTACCGCACGCTACCGTTTACTGCTTGCATACTTGTAGCATCGCATACCGCGTGGCGACGAAGCAACGTACGTGACTACCGCAAATACTCCGCGTACCTGTGTAGCGGTATGGAACAAATTATATTACCTTTGTACACTGAATAAGGCTTGGTACATACAAGAATACTGGTGTCCCACTATTTGAGCACGGTGCTTTTGTAGTGCGTACATTTAATGCAGTAAATAAACTTAATATTAGTTAAAAAAACCGGCCAAGTGCGAGACGGATTCGCTCACGAAGGGTTCCGTACCATTATTTATAAAAAACGGCACATTTGTTGTATGGGAGCCCCACTTAAATATTTATTTTATTCTGTTTTTAGTTTTTGTTGTTATAGCAGCAACAGAAATACATCATCTGTGAAAATTTCAATTGTCTAGCTATCACGGTTCATGAGATACAGCCTGGTGACAGACAGATAGGGCCCATTTTTGCCCTTGGGTACGGAACCCTAAAAACAGACATATTTTTGAGATATGTAAACTTCAGTGTATCTATGCAGCATAAGTTGCTTTGGGAATGGGAATAATGAAAGCTACCCACACGGTTCAGCGCGTCTACAATTTCTGCCCACGACAATGAAATGTTACACTTCTTTGTCTGAAATTATATTTCCATTTGAATAAATACTAGAAAAATGGCGGCGAGAATGTTCCCGAGGTTATGTCGATCGTTTCAAGTGACAGGTTCGATTTATTGTGACCCACAAACTATTACACGTAAATCGAGGTGAAGAGAATTTATTGGACATACATGGACCTTGTTTTCTGAAAATGGATTTTGATGCCAGCTCATTGGTTTTATAGAAATTGTAGGGTTTGATTTTTTGTGGTTTTTAGGAACGGTCTTAAAAGTAATACTGTGTATTCCAGAAGCGTGGTGTTGGGTGGTGTATCTGCTATAAAGTAAAGAAAAAATATAAAAATAAAAAACGTTGTAATTTAAAAAAAAAACCCGACGTCAAAAAATTAATGTATAAAGTTAAAAAAAAAACACTTTTTAGATAGTCTGATGCAGACGATGCTGTTGGTGGCATCGAATCTATGATTGAACTAAAATAAACTCCATTAATTGCATCAGACTGCTTGATTTTTGGGAACTTGTTATTAAATTTTCGAAATCGAATTTAAAAAAAAATATATATAGTTTTTTTATTTTGATAATATTCTCTATTGTATAGCAGGTACAGAACAACACCCTTAAATATGACCATGTACTTTTGGAACTTCTTGTATAAAGATAATTATTATTATAGTGTCAGAATTTTGTTATCCCGACTAGTCGTACTCAGCGCTTCTCCTCCACATTTATTATGCGCACAGCCAAAGTGTGGAACTCTCTGCCAGTGTCTGTGACCCTTCCATATATAACCCATCTGCCTTCAAAGCAAGAGTGAACAGGCATCTTCTGGGCACGCTCGCTCCATCATAGACCTCATCTATCGCTTTCCATCAGGCGTGATCGAGGTCAAGAGGAAGCCCATTCCTCAATAAAAAAAAACCTACATTATTTTGTTTCCCAGAAAATAGGTAACTTCGGAGGGGTATCTTAGACTATGAAGGTTCCCGATGTTTTTCACAAAACGATTGAAAACGGTCTTATTTATCTCAACAGGAAAATGTTGCAGAATAACGATATATTCAGACTGACAGCAACATTGTTATAACAGCGAAGTAAAATACCTACTGCAGCAGGAATATCGTGAAAAACACTGAATAATTCTCTTGTGATATCGTATTAAAGGGAAGGAAATAATAGTGTTCCGGATCCTGTTTCTATTTCCAACGAGATGTCATTGTTTGTCTATTTTAATGTCAATCGAGGTGCCATAGAGTAACAAAAACAATACTGAATTCCTGGTATGTTGAAGTTTTGATATTGTTATACACGTAGAATAATGAATTTTTATTTACGTTTCATGGAAAAAGAGATAAATTTTATTTTCTTTGTATTTATCAGTGCGTATTTTACAGTTGTGATTTTTTGATACAACTGTTTTTATTTCATTTTCTACATTTTTTTGAGTTACCTTTAATTTGATATCCCGCATAGCTTTGTCACGATAAAATTCGAATTTATTTACCAATCGGCGGATGCCACCTTTCTTTTCAAAATTGAAATAACCTGTCACGGAACTTATAACGAATCTAATATCTAATAGCAATACCTAATTTGTTAAGAACTATCCAGTCATGTACGCTACAGGCCGTTCTAAAGAAACAAACTTATAATCATATCCATGTTGCAGCCAATCATCCTAATCAGCCGTTTCATTAACAGCCTAGCCTTTTCATTTAAATGCGCCGATTTTTAGCGACCTAAGTGACATCTTTTGTTCAATATCGTTTGATGACCTGGCCATGTCACTTGTGTCGCTGATTAAACGACTCAGTTCAATGAAAAGGCTAGGTTTTTAATGAAAAGGCGGATTAAGCTAGTTGGATAATGCGACATATACATCATCTCGAAAAAAACATGACCCTCTTTCTGAGACAGTCGTGTAAAAATACTAGATACAAAAAAATAAACATTTTCTCCAACCGAGGCTCCGGTCAAGTGCCCTCAGACGCTGCAGGTACTCTAAAGTGCCATCGAAAGCCCACAAATGCTCATTAAAGGTTCTTCCGAAGGTCAAGCGCCATTTGCGCCATAGTTGCTCGATTCGAGAGCACCCAGTGCTTCAGGAATGCTCTTACGCTTCTCTCATAAGGACAGGAATGCTCTTACGCTTCCTTAATAAGGGCAGGTATGCTTACTTGTTGTGTTTTGTTTCGATTTACCTTTTATCTTTTGATGAAGTTGAGTGGTGCGTGGGGTGTTATAATCATGAAGGGTGCACTAGAAGTTTTTTGTTGTTTATGTTTTTTGGTAAAATGAAATTAAAAATGTTGATAAACCTTATCAACATTTTTAAATTCGTCGTTTTCGAGGATCTTAATCTAGATCTTTTCGTTAAAGTCCTTGCGGTTATTTTCCCGATAACTTAAGTTCTGTTGGGAAAAGGTCTGCACTACGCTTTTCCACTTATCTCGGTATTTTTACCAATTACGTATTTTTTTTATTTTGGCAAAATAATAGTTCTTATATATCAAATAATCCGATTATAGTAGATTCCAGATAAATGTGCAATAACGGTCATTGACCCACATACATTTATTGACTTGCTTAATATCAAAAGGAGAAATAAAGACATTAAGCGGTCCTGAATCGACTTCTATCGTGATCCTTTACGTTCTCTAGTAATGAAAAACGGTTCATAATTAATTGTTCGGGTATCTACGAAGGGATATTAGGGAAAGGTCAATGTACTTTATTTCAAGTTTATCTGGCGCCTACCACAGATCTCTCTAATCTCTTTCTAAAGGTTGTCCGACCCTAGTATTAAAATAAAACAACGGGATTTAAACCAAAGCCGAAAACCACTACACAGATTACACTACAATCCATTAAAATTGACCTATTCGCGTTGTACACATAGTAAAACATAGCTACACAGCGAAATAATTTAGCAACGGATGGCAGGGTCGATAGCAGGCGAGGTCAATGAGGGTCCGCAAAGGGTTAATACAAAAGGACCCTACATAAGTACAAGTTGCTACGGACCATCAATTTGACTACCTAATCAAATTATTTAGTTGTTGGAGCATGAGTCGATCTTCAAGGTTAAGCAACTATTGCCGGGTCGGTACTTGGATGGGTGTGCGTCTTAACTTACCGAGACTCCTCCGTGTCTCGGAAAACACGTTTAGCCGTAACTCCCGGCTCAACCCATACACGAAACGTCAGTTGTAAGTTAGAGAGGTGTTGGGCATCCTGCAGGTTTCAGGTCATGCGGCAGCATCAGTTCAAGGTTACTAATAGACCTATAATTTATTAATTGAAACCGTTCCAGTGAGCCCGAACACGATACCTCTGCTGTCAATAAGTGAGGAGTTAGGTATTCTGCAGACTCATGTCAATGTTACCATGTTCTTGCTATATCATTAAAGTAACAGAATACCAAATTTCAAATCGATCAAACCTATAGAAGTTGCTTACATCCCATCATCAATTAGGAAAGAGCTGATAACCTTCAAACGGGTGAACCGATTTTCTTGAATCAAAGCTAAGAAGTCTCTCGATTAAAATATCTAAAAAAAAATTAAATCAAAATCGGTTCATCCGTTTAGGAGCTACGACGCCACAGACAGACACAGATACACAGTACACACGTTTAACTTATAACACCCCTCTTTTAAGCAGGGGACTGCTCCAGCACCGGCAAGACACCGGTGTGCGCCGAATTAATCGCGAATTTAATGTTTATTACCAATTACACAAGGTTTAATTTTTTTTTGGTATCAATAGTCAGATAACGTGTATCTGGGGAATTAAATTGGCGGTTTGACAGTTTTTGTGTAGTAAATCTGACAAACCACCATTTTTATTTCTCAGTTAGAAGATAACTGACTATTGAAAAATCAGCCCTAAATTGATTACAGACAGATAATTTTTATTCGTCATTACGTGCTCATTGATACGGTGTAGTGTGTGGTAGTGGGCAATCTCCTTGAGACGTTACGAAAATTATTTATTTTTTTATTTTTTTTTTGCTTGTCTATACAATACAGTTTAATAAAAGTTAAAATAGACAGCAAGAGACATAACGTGTGTTTCGAAATGTGGCCGTCAACCCCTTGATCCTAACTATTATATAATTTTAAGTAAATGCGAAAGTGAGTTTATTTGTAACCTCTTCACGCAACAACAGCTGAACAGATTTGGATGAATCTTGTCAGACGACTAGGCCATGTCTTCCTTGGACATAAGACTTCATACCAGGAATATGTCCTCTTGGGACGATTTTCGACTTTCAAGCGAGCCAAAGCCGCTGGCAAACGCTAGAGATCCATGCAGAATCATGACCTGGAATAGAATAGAAGATTTTTTTATCATGTTTTTTTATTTACATTATTCCCTTGGGATAACTTTTCAACTTTCGCACGGTCGGAGCCGCGGGCGGCCACTATTCGATTTATAAATCATCTGTGGAGTTGCGGCCTTTTTACTGAGTTTCCCACGGAACATTAAACCCATATATTTTAGCAGCATCTAATTTTATAGGACCACTGTTTTGTATCACACGCTTTAATCGATCTTTGTTTCCGGATTTAGAATATTTATTTGTACCCACATGTTGCTCAGCTGAAAATATTAGCGGGGAGCGATTTATTTTTGGTGTAGTCCCCAGACGCTCCAAACACAACATGTTATGGTTATATGGGTACTTATGT
This sequence comes from Melanchra persicariae, assembly GCA_947386135.1. Lineage (NCBI taxonomy): Eukaryota > Metazoa > Arthropoda > Insecta > Lepidoptera > Noctuidae > Melanchra > Melanchra persicariae. Next base: position 12,786,809 of record OX376645.1, on the reverse strand, counting down.
AAGTCGCAGCTTAATCACCCGTTTTATTGAAAGCCTAGCCTTTTCATTTAACTGCGCCAATTGTTAACTTTTTAGAGGTATGTAACCCTGCTTATGCGTAGGATGTTTCATTAAAATCGGTTCATTCACTTCGAAAAATAAGGACTTGAAAGTTTCTATTAAATGCCGTAGGTCGTAAACGTTCTTAAGTAGTGTTCGTCAAGTTGTAGGACATGAAAGTGGATATAATTCCACCTGAACGGCGCCGCTCGTGTTTACAGCGCTGTTAATTACTTGAACATTGTTTTAAGATGCTCGCCATCTTGGGAACGGCTTATGAACAATGATAGCTTTTAGTTTGTGGGCTTGTAAGAACTTGGTTTGTAAGTAAGAAATCTTAGTAGGTAGACAAATGAAGTGGTTATGACACACTTTTTAGGTATTTTTTACTTACTTTTTCCCATTTTTTAGTGCTTTTACGGGATAAAAAACAGCTTATGAAATCAGCGTGAGTGTTGTTTTAAACATATCAGGGAAAAATTTTTTCTTTTTTAACTTTTACTTTCTTTTTCTCTCTCATCTTACAACGGAATCATGATAGCTTGGCTATGTCAACGTTGCGAGACAAGACTTCCAGAGATGAAAATATATTACAAACATTTTATAATTTTTATAATGAAGATCCCAGCTTACATAATGTCACACGCATTTCTGATTAAGCTTACCTCATTAATGTTGTTAATTTAAATACACGAAACCAACCCTATCTCATTTCACATTATATATGTCGCAGCCAATTTGCTTAATCAGCCGTTTAATTGGTTGCCTAGCCTTTCCATTTAAATGCGCTGATTTTTCAGTGACCTAAGTGACATCTTCTGTTCGATATCGTTTAATGACTTGCCCATGTGACTTACAGTTCTCGTCAAATAGCTTTGCCCCTCTGAAGTTGTGTCGAGTGGCTGCGTAGTAGTCAAAATTACGAACACACTGCAACTGCGCATGCGTAAGAGACATGGGGGCGGGGCGCGATTTTATGTCTCAGTCTTACGTTTACGTTCGATGCATGCTTGCGTCCCGCTTGCTCCCGTGTACGTGACTGCAGCTGCGCGATTTTTGCAAATGGCTAACTTCAGAGAGGCAAAGTTATTTGACGAAAACTGTATGTCGCTTTAAACGGCGCAGTTCAATGAGGCTGATTAAGCTGGATGGCTGCGACAAATATAATCATTGTGCTGTGCAACTGGGCTTAACCCAGTTGTAAATGTTCTTTGGTGCCTATTTGGCCAAGCTCTGTTCTGTCTCCTGCTTGATATGGATAGTGGAAATTCTATTTTTCCTAGTCCTCCGCTGTTATTTTCTGATTAATTTCGTTGCGGGATCCAAGACATTTAAATCGTTTCTCCGGGACTCGTCGAGCTTCATTGACTCGGCGTTTATCTGGTGGTCGCCATTGTTGATTCTGGCTTTCAGGAGTTGCTAGCCTTGGGAATGCGTGGCGGGCATGTCCCAAAAAAAATCGACCTTCTTTATGAGAAGCTAGAGTTTTCATTAAAAAATATTTTACAGCTTAACGCTAAACAACTCAATTCATTTCATTTTGTTGTTGCAAAAAAGTACTAAGTTACGTTCGAGATTCTTGTTTGACACTTTGAGAACTCCGAACAATGCTTTTATTTTGTATCAAAGTACTCCTCGTAAGTTTGCTCTAGATACTGCGTCAAAACTTTCGCGGATCATCGTTTAAGGCCTGAGTTATACAGAAAAGGCGTGGTGAAGACGGCGCAGGCGAGGCGTAAGGCATGATGCTGCTTCAAAAAGTTTTAATACAAGATGTAGGTAGGCGACACGTCGTGAATTATATACAAACGGTGCGGTGCAGCAACGCCGCTCGCGTGTATTTGTATTGAAACTTTTTGTAGCGGCATGCGGCATCGTGCCTTACGCCTCGCCTGCGCCGGGTCTTCGCCGCGTCTTCGCCACGCTTTTTCTGTATAATTCAGGCCTACTCAACCTTCGTACTTACTCAACCTTTTTTCTCTCATAGCCACATTGCGCTTCTACTATTGTCATGATGGGCCGCAGTAACCTAAAGTAAATTAAGATTCTATATTTAATAGTGTTACAATCATCCATTCATTTAGAATGGGACTTTTGAATTTGTGACAAAAGAACCGTTTTCATTGGTCAACTTTTTCACTTTGATAGTGGGTGAGGAATAGTTTCAACAGATCGTCATGGAGTACAGTATAGATATGTCGTAGCCAACTAGCTTTATTAGATGTTTCATTAAAAGCCTAGCCTTTTCATTGAACTACGCCGTTTAATCAGCGACATAAGTGACATGGGTAACTCATCAAAAGATATTGAACCAAAGATGTAACTTAGGTTTCTGAAAAATCGGCGCATTTAAATGAAAAGGCTAGGCCACCAATTAAACGGCTGATTAAGCTATTTTGGCTGCAATAGATACATACTCAATGATACACTGATTTAATATAGCATCAATAATTTTAATTCGTGCTTGTTAGTGATCCTAAGTTCTCTACTGTTTTTTCTGTTTTTATCCGTGAGAACCTGTAATTGGCTCTATGTATCATATACAATAATTGTTATTCATCTGATAAAGCTGTTGGTTCTCCTACGATTAAATAAATAAATAATGTGCTAGACTGCAGGGCCACACGGCAAAGCTTGGCGGGCACATGCGGACCGCGGGCCGCAGTTTGAGCATATCTGGTTAAAAGGATTATCTCCTACAGTTTTCTGAAACCCTAGTCAAGTCTTGTGAAACTTATGGGTATTTGCAATCTGCCTAGCCTTTTCCAAACATGTTGGGATCAGCTTCCAGTCTAACCAGATGCTGCTGAAAACCAGTATTTTACATGGAGCGACTGCCTATTCATTCAATCTCCAAAACCCAGTAACTGGGTAACACGATACCCAGAAAATACTCTTACAACATTTCCTGGCTTCAAACCATCCGTCGGATTGTAAAACATCCACAAATGACAACTGGGATCAATGGGTCTAACGTGCTTTTCGTATAATATGGTGGTCACCCATCCACAATTCGACCTCGGCAAGCGTTGCTTAACCTTGAAGATCGACGCGTGTGTGAATTTAGCCACGAGTTGTGAAACTTACATTGACTTGTAAAATATTATGATTGATTGTGGGTTAATGCTATTTCGGCAAATCTAGACCAAACAAAACAGCTGACGTGTGATTTCATTTGACAGATGATTTACCAATCTGAGATTGAAGATCACTTTGATCTAGCAGGCGTTCAGAAAATAGACTAGAACATCATTAGCATCTCATAAATGCTCCATGAATACTTAACTAAATATGCAGGAATAGGGAATAAGCATGCAATTTTTTTTTTTTACCAAATGAGATTCTTATTAGCTGTAGAAAGCACCTATTTTCAAAGATAAAATGTATCTTAGTACAGGAATGATAAGCTGAAAGTTATAAGCTTCAAAGTTGGAAAGAAAAGTCCGATATGGACTTTGACGTCCAAGTCTATGACTCCTATTCAGCTGCCATACAAAACAGCGTTTTCGCGAGAGGGACAGATATATTTGTTTAAAATAGTTATAACTCGTTGGTTTCTCGATCAGTTTTGATTCTATTTTCACTGTTAGTATTATATTTTTGTACATTTTGAGATTAACTGTGTCGATAACAAATATTTTTTTCATGCATATTCCCTATTAGTAGGATCTCTTCAAAGTTAGAGTGAACAGGCTCCTTCTGGGTAAGCTCGCTCCATCGTAGACTTTTTTTTAAGAGGTATTAATGAAATTAAGGTAATCTACATATTTCTCTGCTCACGTGTAAGTATAATTATCTAGATATACGGTACTTATACAGTATATGAGGTACTTATACAGCCAACTTACTACGGGCCAGTTTTTTAATCCGTTGCAAGCTTTTGGTAAAAAAAAATTGGACACGTTCCAATGCGTTTGTCGATCAATAATGTCAGTTATCCCTACTAATATTATAATTGCAAAAGTAACTCTGTCTGTCTGTTACGCTTTCACGCTAAAAGGCTGAACGAATCGTCATGAAATTTGGCAGATATATAGCCTGGGATATGGAGAAGGACATAGAATACTATTTTACGCGATAATACACATCCTCGCGGGCTGAGCCGCAGGCAAAAACTAGTTTATAAATAGTTTTGTGTTATGCAAATAATAATGGTAAGATCAATCTAAGGTTCACTCAAAGAAAAAAACAGGCCTATAATGCAAGTTTTATAGTTCTCCTGTAAGCGTCCTAAAATACATAAAGTTAGCTTTCACGCGTTGGCAATAATCAATAATGTTATCTGCAGATAAGTTCGCTCGGCGATACGGGCGAAATTAAGTCTTCGTGTTACTACCCGGTACCTACCTATTGAATAAATCACATATTATGCTGCTCTGAATCAAATTTGGTTGCGTTGGAAAAACTTCGGTGTAGCTTTAGTTGCTTCCTGCCAGGGTCGCGGATTTTGTTCGAAAGAGTTACCGCGGCATTAGAAAGCAAAGAGCACTAGTAGGAGCACGGATTTGTGTTTTAGTCAGTAAGAGTCTGACACTCCCTCCCGCTCCACCCAGTGCGGAAGGGGTCATTTGAGGATTTCCCATTCATAAAAAAAAGTCTTTACTTGCTTTTGAACTTTAGTTCACTTTCAGGGTATGACCGAAATGCTTAATCAACTTTTCCAATTTTTGAATATTACATAAAATATTTTGAAGTTGATACTTATTTGTTAAACTTTGGTGGTACACTATCAACGCCAATATTCAATTCATAAAACTGCACATTTTCACGTTTCAATTTCATACCAAGGTGATGGAGAACCACTAGGATATTTGACTGCATTTCTTTTTATAATATTTCTCTATTATTATTATAAATGCGAAAGTAACTCTGTCCGTCTGTCTGTTAAGCTTTCACGCTTAAACGGTTGAACGCCCGAGTGTCCAGGCCCACCAAGCGCATCGACATGCGCATCTTGGGCCTGGACGACTCCGTCACGGAGGCGGAGGTGGTGGCCGCCGTCGTTAGGACGGGGGGGTGCTCAGCAGAGGAGGTGAAGGCGGGCACCCTACGTCCTGACAACACGGGCACGCGCACCATTGTGGTGAGCTGCCCCGTGTCGGCGGCCAAAACCATCACGGAGGGCCGAAGGTTTTTGGTGGGATGGGTTTCCGCGCAGGTCAAACTGCTGGAAACTGCTGGACCTCTGAGGTGCTTCCGGTGCCAAGTGGGCCACCATGTGGGAGCACAATGCACCTCGGAGGTGGACCGCAGCGGTCTTTGTTTCCGCTGCGGTCACCCCGGTCACAGGGCCGGCTCTTGCGTCGCCGCGCCGCACTGCGTAGTCTGTGCGGCAGCTGGCAAGCCGGCCGACCACTGGGCTGGGGGTAGGGCCTGCGCCCCACCCACCAAAGCCGGAAACAGGAGGAAGCCCTCCGCCACCGCCGTCTCTGCCGCGACCGCCGCCGCTGCCACCGCTTCTTCTACCGCCATTGCCGGTTCCACTGCGGCTGCTGCTACTGCAGCAGCCGCAGTAGAGCCACTACAAAGGGCTCCGGAGGGGGCTGAAATGGAGTGCCAGTAATGGCCCCATTTCACCCCCTCCTGTTGAACGTCAGCCACTGCGCCGCCCAGGAACTGATGCTCCTGAGCATGGCGCAGTGACTGATGCCTGTGGACGGCGAGCAATGGGTAGCTCGCCGTCCGATCAGAACAGGCCCGGGTTGACGGCGCGCTGTGTTCTAAAGAGTTACCGCGGCCCTGGGAAGAAAGGCACTAGGAGGACTAAAGGGTGGGTTTTAGTCAGTAAAAGTCTGACACTCCCTGCCGCTCCACCCAGAGCGGGAGGGGTCATTTGATGATTTCACATCCTCGAAAAAAAAAAAAAAAAAAAGAAAAAAAAACGGTTGAACGGATCGTCATGACATTTGTCAGATATTTAGCCTGGGATATGGAGAAAGACAATCTACTTTTTTACGCGATAACCTACATACACACGAGCGGAGCCGCGGGCAAATACTAGTACTTGATAATTCACAAACAAAAGCAAGAATTTGTCAAGTTTCAATCAATCACCTTATCTATTACTTAAGAACGACAACGTCTAAGAAGTGACGGAACAGCGACACTTTGCTACACAATCGCTTACAAGACCCATTATCGGAATTAATTTATCTACTAAGTACTAGACCGGTTTAATCCAGTTAGTTACCGTTCACTAGAACATTGTGGAACAAAACACTAACAGTAATTAGGTCTTATGGGTCTGGTTAAGTGATGGGTGTATCCTTCTTGGGACTAATTAGGAACATCACTACAACACATGCTTGCCTTTTTTATTAACCGACTTCAAAAAAGGAGGTTTTCAATTCGACCCGTAAGATAAGATAAGATAAGATAATATTTATTTGCTTAAACATGTGTCATACATACAAGGAAATACTTGCATGCAGGATGGTAATAACATTATTAGGTACAGGCATGTTTGCCACATGATGTGACGTGCAAATGTCAAAACGATTCATACTAATAATATTGTACTAAATTTAAAATAACAAAAAAAAAAAAAAAACAAACAAAACATTTAAAACAAAAATAAGTACGTATGTATGTTATTTAGTCAGAATTGCACAGTTGTCACGCATATCTCAAAAACTATAAGTCGGATTGCAAAAATTCTTTGGTGCCAGCCCAACAGCGGTGTAGGCGTTGTTGAATACGCCACATACCCCATGTGGCGTATTCAACAGTGGTCGTACGTACCATATACTACGACTACTGGTGACAACGTTTGTTCCAAATATTAAGGCTGGCACCGACCGACCTCAAAAATATAATTGGCATAATTACTTTAGATTTTTTGAAAGACTTTAGAAAAATCTTTTTTTTTTCTCTTTTTAGTATTTAATTAATACAGTTTTGAAGTCGGTTTAATTTTAAATTACTTTTTATATTTTCCGCGATAAGGTTTTGAAAACGGGTTTTTGGCTAAATACCTAGTAAAATCAATCTTCAAGTTATGGCTACATTTGCCAAGGGGTCGGTCAGTGCAGGGGTGACCATCTTTCAGTCGCTGGGGTACAGAGGAACCCTTGTACGAAGCCCAAAATACAGGGCCACACAGAACACATTGGTAGGCCTCATGCGGCCCACGGACAGCAGTTTGAGTTTCTATGGCTGATAGTCACGTAGGCATAAATCATCATCCTTCTGCTTTTATCCCAGTTTTAAGAGACCGGGCAGCATGTATTCTTTTTCAAACATCTCTAGGTACCAGGTTCAGCTTCCATCTTAAATCTTATTTATCCGCTTCCCAGCCTTCAGCTTTTACACAATCCTTTTATAATTTCTTAGGTCTTCCTGTGAACCCCTTCATACCTGAAAGAATAAAAAAAAATGAAATCGAAAAAGGAATTATTGTCACAGAACTGAAAACTTTCCTTACGACACGTCCATTTGTTATTTAGGGACATATATCGCCGATAATATCGAAACATACCGGCTTAAAACATGTTCCATGTTTTGTTGAAAGACAAGATATCGAGTCGATAACAGCAGCTCACACTCTGTTCAAACCGCAGCTGACTAGACTTACCAACCACTAAGCCACAGGATGCAGCAGACTCACTGGTGTACTGGAGGCAGGGATGCGTCTGGTGCTATACGACCCGGGACCCGGGGCCCCCAAAAAGTGGAGAAGTCGTCAAAGTATATTTCTCCTAAATCTACCTTTAAAAGGTAAACTACGGTCAGGTAACTATCTAAGTGTGAGTCAGGGGGTCTACTCTCTAAGCCCGAAGTCCGTAGTTTCGGCCTTAGTTTAAGAACAACAGCCAAATCGTGTTGTCATTCATTCTTAGAACTAATCGTAAGTCCGTAGGTGATACGGAGTAGAAAACGCGCGACACTAAGGCCGAAACTACGGATTTCGGGCTTAGAGAGTAGACCCCCTGACTCGCACTTAAATAGTTACTGTTACTGTTACCCAAAGAGGTAAAAAAAAAAATGTAACGAGTAACGTTAAAGATAAACTTAGAATATGGTCACTTTTGGGGAACAAAATATAAAAAGAAAAAGGGTAAGAAACGTTTAATAACTTGTTAAAAATATATAATTCATTCGAAACCTTTGTCGAACGAATTATATATTTTTAACAAGGGTCTTTGGGTAACCGAATTTCATTATGTGTAAGTGTATTCTAACCGAATCGGTCCAATTCGGAGCAAATTGGCTGTGACGGAAGGATATACAGACAGACCCACGAGTGTCACTATGATACTAAAAGGGATGCAAGTAACCCAAAAACAACCTGACCTTTTAGAGGCGAAGACCTAAAATTGTCAAGCTTGTTCCAGTCACTAGCATCTTACATTTACCTGCAGCCATTCACCAGACACACATTTTGATTTTTGGGCCCGGGGCCCGACACGCTTAGTCCGCCACTGTAGAGATATCACATAAGTAATAGTTAGGCTGTGGCCACATACCTATAAGCAAATGTCGATACTCGGTATTAAAACCCGCAGAATAGACTTCGATATTCTGTGGTTTGAAGGTTCGATACACGGAATGTGATATGTGTTGAACGACGTGGAAGAGCAAACCCGCTCTGCTTTCTAACAGTTCTCAGAACGGTAATACATATATAGTGAATGTACAAAAATTCGGAGTTTTGAGCGTTTTAATAACTAGATATAATAAACAGAGTAACTGTCTGTGACGACACTCGCAAGTCCCACCATAGTGAATTTACGCCATCCAGTACAAACGACGTTTTGAGTGACAAGGATAGAAGAATGACCTCAAAAGCCTGTAACTTTTGTATTTTTTCACCACGTATTTATTTTGTCAGAAATAGTATACCTACCTAGCTACTTTTTTAGTAACAGGAAATATTGGTTTTTAATGGGACATTTTTTAAATTATTAACTTACCACACTGCGCCACGGGCTTGGACAAAATATCAACTGGTCAAAATAGTAGTTTATGCAACGACTATATAAAAAGGGTTATTAAAACACGAGTGTGGGTTTATCACACGAGGCGTAGCCGAGTGTGATAATAGCATCACACGAGTGTTTTAATACCGAATTATATGCCGTTGCATACACTATTTTATCTTCACTCATACAGTTGAAATAAAATTAGTGGAAAAATAGTTAATTCCAATATGGCGGATATTCTCATTGCGTATTCGAATGACTGCGCAGCGCGCTCAAACATAGACAAAGATAAAAGCTGGCTCATTGACTTAAGTCAATGAGCCCGCGCCAAAAATTAAAAAGAAAAAGTGTGCTATAAAAATTAAAAAGTTATTTTATGATGCAGTTGTTTAAAAATCGAAGGAAAATGTTGAACTGTAATGGTTTTTTTTTAAATTTTACCTATCCACGAAAAAAAAGTATGTATTTATGCATTCGTTTTTGAACTCATATTTGGAACATTACGTTGTGAGTGTAGATAAAATATATGATTCTATTTAGTCCGTCAGTTAGATTATCGAAAAATATTGGACACGTATTTTTTGTTTTATCAAATCAATAAAAATAGACGAAGATAAAACGCAACAAAGATCAGGAGTGGGGGCTGGTGACGTAATGTGTACGTAAAAAGTGTAGGTACTTACGAGTGACGTCATACGAGTTTTCAATGCTATGTATCGTTTTCATTTTTTGTTTACGTGAAAAATAAAAAATACTTGTCTAATATTTTTTGGAAATCTATCTGACGGTATAATTAGATTTTTTTAGTCATCTACCCTATTATTAACACTACCTTCATTACACATATGCAACCAGTCCATTAGAACTGGTGTAGGTATTTCCCAAGGCTTTTAAAAAAGACTTAGTCCATCCTATCCACAAAGGAGGGGACAAAACTTGTCGCTGAATATGTTCGAAAGAGTTACCGCGGCTCTGGAAAGTAAAAGCCACTACGAGGAGCACGGATGGGTTTTAGTCAGTAAGAGTCTGACACTCCCTCCCGCTCCACCCAGAGCGGAAGGAGTCATTTGATGATTTCCCATCAAAAACTTCTAACAAAGTAAACCATAAAATAAGGCGGTTCAGGATTCAAATAAGTATTCATGTATGCAGATTTCTGAGCGTAATTAAATACCCCCGCCAATTTTACAAGATCCTATCGAATAGTATTATCATTTGAAACTCGACCCTTTTCGCCCGGTAAACATGGCTTAGTGATTGTCCAATATAAGAAACGTACATACATGGTCCCCACATTACATACTTCAGTACCTATGTACATGTATTTCTATATTGATTTCCAAGGACCCAAAGTAATAATATACCATTATGTAATGAATAGCTATATCGTATTTTTATTATAATAATAACATAACGAATATTAGTGTCCTGTTCGCAGTAAGTAGAAAAACTTTGTTTTTTTTTTTTTTTTTTTTTTTTTTTTTAGGTATGACCACTAGCAAGTTAACACACATGGGATATTAACTGCTTAACCGGACTAACAGAAAAACTTTCCCATCTTGTCAGATATTAATAGAATGAGGAACCTACAGTATGAATTAAATAAGCTGTAGATAATCTACGTCTATCTTTATAGGGCTTTTTTTGGGATGGGGAGTCATCAAATGACTCCTTCCGCTCTGGGTGTAGTGGAAAGGAGTGTCACAGTTTTACTGACTATTACCTCCAAACCCTTGCGTTCAAGGACACGGTGACTCTTTCGAAGTTTCGATGAAGATGAGGAATTGTCTAAAGAAACGTTGTACGTCATCATTTGCGATCCGGGAATATGTATATCCAAATCTTGAAAAAAATTTTTTGTCGTCGATTTTTAAAATCTATCCAGCTGTTTAGGTAGGCCATTGGTAACAGACGAAAGCGCTCTACATATCCTTCATACTCAACTGCGCACCTATTTTCATGTTAACTTACCTACGAATACAGCAATCGTACATCCCCAGGGCGTCTTGAAAACGATCAAGGAAGACTGTCAGAATTGCCGTAGTTCCTGTTGACTCATAGGACGGACCTTCGGCTTCCCAGGGGCCCAGTGACGGGGGTGTTAAGGTACTAATATAATTCTGGGAAAATTGGTAGGAGTTTTCTGTTGAAATAGGAATGGGAATTTTCTCATAGACATTATGGCTTGTATCATTGTCAGCTGTCATTGCACCGCCACAAATATTACTGTAATGAAATGAGATGATTTTATTAATCTTTTTCATTTTTTTTTTATGTTCTCACTAAGGCAAAAATATAAAATAAAAGAGATATTTTCCTGAACAGATTCGTACTGGGAAAAAAGGGCTTACTCATCGCTTTCCATCTTGCGAGATTGAGGTCAAGGGAAAACCCATCAATTAATAAAAAAGGGTTCTTTTCAGTTCTATCCCTTAACATTTTAAATATTTACTTACAGGTTGAAGGCTGGCATACATGTTTTAATAACGATATGGTTTACAGGAAGATGTAGTGACCAACATTGAAAAAAGTTTGGTCAATGGATGAATGAAAGGCACTAAATATATTAATAATTACAAGGCAGACGTGAGTAGAAGAGCCGGGAAGAGGGTGTCCCCACACCATAGAAGGACATTCACAAATCTTATTGCTGAAGTTCTTCAAAAAGCCTAGATACGTAGTACTCGCAAACGACTTGTGTTTATGACCTGATAAAGGCCCATATTCCAAAACGTAAACTCCAACTCAACTCGAACTTCAACTTTAAACACAACATGAGCACGAAAATGTCAATAAAAGCTTGTCTTATTGACTTTTTAGTACTCGAAAGACGAGCAACCAAATGCAAAAACTTCAATTTATGGCAAGCTCCGATGGAGTTGGAGTCGAGTTGGAGTTTACGTTTTGGAATATGGGTCATAAGAACATAAACGACGTAAAAAAGGTAGCAGGTGGCGTGCTACCTACACCCATCAGCAAGGGCGTAAGTTTATGAATGTATATGTACCTATTTAGGTAAGTAATTCCCAAAGTGGCTAAAGTTAAATTCATTTGATCCATAAAATATGAATCAAAATCCGTCAGCAGAAAGCCAATAAGCCAGAACTGGCAAGTAAATCATGCTCGCACCTAATATAAAAGTTTGGCACTCGACGACAGCTCGGAGTTGGCGGGAAACGAAAACGTGAATGATGTCAATTTACGGAATCAACTGACTCCAATTTATTGACCAGAATTAACTTGAGACTGGTAACAGTTTTTCTGTAGGTTCTTTTTATTGATACTTAGGTTTTATAGACACGTTATTCATGGATCCTAAACTACGGGTACTGAAAAAAATCAAAACATGGGATTGATCATTGTGCTACCGAAATGTCAGGTCGACAATAAGGATGTTTTTCGACTAAAAAATGCTATGATTATATTTAGTTCGTCTGTTAGATTATCGAAAAAATATATTGGATACGTATTTTTTGTTTTATCAAATTAATGAAAATTAACGAAACGAACGAAAAAATACGTGTCCAATATTTTTCGATAATCTAACTGATGACGGACTTAATACATTTTTTTCAGGAAAAATCCCTATTCAACTTTCCCACTTGGGTCTCGAGTCTAGTGTCTTTTGTTAGCCTCTAGTGTGGTTTCTAAGACAGTGCCGAGGTAAGGATTTAATATTGCATGTGTTGAATATGATTTACTACATACCCGTCCCGGATTTGCACGGATGCAATATGAAAACACAAACCTTCCTCGTTTATCGTTCTTTCTATTAGTGAAAACCGTATTAAAATCCGTTGCGTGGTTTAGAAGAATTAGGAGGAGAAATAGACAAATGCAGACAGTGACTTTGTTTTAAATAGGGTGTCCCAAAAGTAACGCAAGATTTGATTTAAATAGAAAACACGGTTTTTCTTTTTAAAATTGTAATATTTTTATTAAATCATAAAGTACACCGGATAGTTATAGTTATGTATGAAATAGTACAAAGGGTAATTCTCCAAGACTTTGCATACATAGTCACTATTTTATTGAAATTTTACGTTACCATTTTGCATAAATGTGTCTGAATCGTTTATTCAGCGTTGAATCTCTTCCTTCAATGCACTGGTGGTTGTGGGCTTGTTTGCATAAAACTTTGAATTCTAAGAACCCCAAAAAAAATCATTCCAATGGTGTTAAATCACATAATCTAAAATTATGGATTTTCTGAACTTTGACCACCAAAAATAAGGTTTTTTTTTAAAATATTGTTCAATAAAACCGCTGCTCCCTCGAGTAGTAGGTACTTTTTTTTTACTAACCCTACACTGTCACCTATCAAACTGTAATACAAATGTTTGGGGCTGCCATTGCCAACACTTCACTGCACAAATGGCGGCAAATTCAAATCTTGCGTTAATTTTGGGACATCCTATACTAGTAAATGAAATCAAAACCAGCACCAATCGTAATTTAAAAGTAGACTACAACATCTATTGTCGTAGTAGCTTTTAAAACCTTAAACGGTCCTCAATTTCAAAACGGAAATACACATAAACTTTATCAATATTCCATTGGTCCAATATTAATTTTGGACCAAAATTAGCTCCTTAACAAATAGGCCCGTGATCTAAAAGGGTGTAATAAGCCGGTCTTTAATAACGTCGGCTACATAGCCGGGAATAACCGTAGGCGTTATAACATTGAACGGAATACATTAATGGACCTCGCCCTGTCTTAGACTAATTTTAAACTAGGTGATTAATACTGGCTTTTATCAAAGGGAGTTTCAGAAAAGGCAGGCAGGATATTTTTTTTTCTCCTTTTAGACTCCTTCCGCTATGGGTAGAGCGGGAGGGAGTGTTGTTCCTCCTTATGCCCTTTGCATTCCAGGGCCGCAGTGACTCTTTCGAACAAATTATTTTCACATCTCTTCTCCGGTAACGAAATTAGATTGGTTTATTCAAACACATCTCCTCTCGTCTCCGCTCCTCTCTGATTTGTTGGAAACCGGGTCTTACGGGCCGTAATGTTACATTCGCAGCGAACAAGTTACTGGCTTTTATCGAAGGGTACCAGTATGACTTACTGAAGTACTTTTGATCGTGCTTCACTGTAACGTCGGTATGCAACACCTGTTGTAAAAAATACCTAGACTGAGAAAGACTGTAAGTTAGTTTTAAAATAAATTATTAATTAAAAAATTTGTTATCCGTCCACAGGCATCAGTCACTGCGCCATGCTCAGGAGCATCAGTTCCTGGGCGGCGCAGTGGCTGACGTTCAACAGGAGGGGGTGAAATGGGGCCATTACTGGCACTCCATTTCAGCCCCCTCCGGAGCCCTTTGTAGGGGCTCTACTGCGGCCGCTGCAGTAGCAGCAGCCGCAGTGGAACCGGCAATGGCGGTAGAAGAAGCGGCGGCAGCGGCGGCGGTCGCGGCAGAGACGGCGGTGGCGGAGGGCTTCCTCCTGTTTCCGGCTTTGGTGGGTGGGGCGCAGGCCCTACCCCCAGCCCAGTGGTCGGCCGGCTTGCCAGCTGCCGCACAGACTACGCAGTGCGGCGCGGCGACGCAAGAGCCGGCCCTGTGACCGGGCTGACCGCAGCGGAAACAAAGACCGCTGCGGTCCACCTCCGAGGTGCATTGCGCTCCCACATGGTGGCCCACTTGGCACCGGAAGCACCTCAGAGGTCGGGGTTCCAGCAGTTTGACCTGCGCGGAAACCCAACCCACCAAAAACCTTCGGCCCTCCGTGATGGTTTTGGCCGCCGACACGGGGCAGCTCACCACAATGGTGCGCGTGCCCGTGTTGTCAGGACGTAGGGTGCCCGCCTTCACCTCCTCTGCTGAGCACCCCCCCGTCCTAACGACGGCGGCCACCACCTCCGCCTCCGTGACGGAGTCGTCCAGGCCCAAGATGCGCATGTCGATGCGCTTGGTGGGCCTGGACACTCGGGCATCGTCCGCGCTTAGGGACGCCCTAAGCCTTTCGGCTAGAGCGTCCGCGGTTGGGCCGCTGGCTGCCCCGGGGATCTCCAGCATCCGGGCCCCAGTCATGGTGACCCGGAGCCGAAGGCCCCCCACGATGCCTAGCTCACCAAGGTTTATCGCCTCCTTCGCCTTGGTGAGCACGTCCGCGTACGTCACGCCCCTCTTCGCCGCGTCCGGCTGCAGTGTAACCACTACAGCCGCGGTTTTCGGGGGGCGCAAGTCTGACACTCCCTGCCGCTCCACCCAGAGCGGGAGGGGTCATTTGATGATTTCCCATCCAAAAAAAAAAAAAAAGCCAATGATGTTGTCATCGTGAAAGTCAAATGATATCACGCGGGAAGTTAAGAGATTTGTAATATTCTATGGATTCACGTATTAGTAATCAGACGAACTGATATATGCTAATATTTAATATTCACATACTCCACAAATCTTTATCATAATCTGGGATTCCATTCTCTCAATCACTCTGACATTCTTGAAGTGATACGTATCATTATGTATTTGTTAAATATCACTGATCCTCAAATATTAGTTAAGATATTATAAATATTTCTAGACTAATAGGTATATTCATATTAGATAATAATGATAAATATCGGTATTAACCCATCTTTAGCTGCGTTCTCATCCAAATCAGTTCAGTCTATGAGGCATGACAAAAAACATCTAAACATACAGATTTTTAAATTTACAATATTTGTGACACAATTGCAGTGATAGAAATATTGATATAGGTACTTACTCTTAATTGTATACCATAAAGGTACTCATATTTAATGGCCATCGTCTGCCTGGCCTGTTCCCAACTATATTGAGGTCGGCTTCCAGACAAACCAGATTCAGCTGAATACTAATATTTTACGTGGAGCGGCTGCCTACCAGACCTCCACAATCCCAAATGACTTTTTCGCTCTGGGCGGAGCGGACTAAAACCTATCCGTGTTCTACCAAATGCCCTTTGCGTTCGTTGACTCTTTTGAACAATTTCCGCAACTCTTGGTAAGACTGGAGTCAGATTTCCTGGCTTCTGTCAATCCGTTACGATTGCCAAATATCTACAAATGAAAGCCGGGACCGATGGCTTAACGTGCTTTCCAAGGCACGGAGGAGTCTCGGTATGTGAAGATGGTCCACAGACCGACCCCGGCAAACGTTGCTTAACGACGAGCTCTCTATTCATATTTAACGGTAGGAAAGGATTAAATCCAGATTCATCAGAATTTGTCATCTTTGTTAGAAGCCATTTAGGTAAATCTCAACAAGTGAAACTGCAAATTTTTAATAGCTCTAGCTGCACACTCTTTAACTTCGGCAACTATTTCAAGCCGTTCCAAAGTATATATAACTTTAATGGAACTGCAAACGAGTACTAGGAATGCAGAAACTAGAAAGAAGTTCTTTCTAAACAGAGTTCCTGCACTATTCAAAACAAAATAGAACTGTGTGTAGTAGGGCTGCCAATTTTTTTAGAAGAAATAGAGTATCTCTTTTGTTATGAGTGGCCAGTTACTACAGCGTGGCTAATTACTATAGCAGTTGCGATATACCTTTTATTTTTATAATTTTAGAATACCGTACTGTTTTCTTCTAAAATATTAATTAACCTAATTAATCTTTTAGAAGAAAACAGTACGGTCTACTGTTTATTGTTTTACTTATTGTGAAGCTGAATTCTTGATGTTTTTACGTTAATTGTATGATTGACATTGAAGTTATATGGTTTTCTATAACGGCCACTATGCAATTATGACCATAAAGACAAAAACTCCAAACAGTGATATAGCTACTAAAATACAGATACTGGAGAAATTCCTAATGAGGGGCAACGTTTAAAAAAAATAGCGGGATATAATTCAGTTTATTTCAAAGTCGGTGTCGAAGTAATTAAAGTATTTAACATAATTCCTACTAGAACACTAACACTAAGTACGTAGGCGTACTTAGTGTTAGTGTTCTAGTAGGAATTATATACGCATCATAGAGTACATTACTATAATAAGAGTAAAGTTGGCAACCCTAGTATGTATTGACCGCTAGACTTGCTGCAGAAATGAAAAAAAAGTTGAAAACCTTTTTGAAATAAGAGGATTTGTAAATAATTGAAGCAGAAACAATGGCTTTATTTTTAGAATTGCAGCTTATAAATATAGAGAACTGGTTTCCGCCAGCGGCTTTGCCCGCCTTCTGGGTAACGTCACGACATTTTTTTTTTTATGCTTTGCCCTTTTTTATGGATGGGAAATCACTGGGCGGAGCGGGAAGGAGTGTCAGACTCTTACTGACTAAATCCCTTCCGTGCTTCTCCTAGTGCCCTTTGCAGGGCCGCGATGACTCTCTCGAACAAATTCTGCAACCCTGGTTAAACTTTGCCCTTACACTAGGAATTTCCCCTGTATCGTGGGTGCGTTTACAAACATTTAAACTCACATATACAAAAAGCAAAATCCGAAAAAACTATCTGTAGGCCATACAAATATTTGTTCCGTGCGGGAATAGAACCCGCGACTTGCAGTGCAGCAGTCAAGCACTCAACCACTCCGCTAACCGTGCTGTTATCGACATAGATCTGCCTAGTTTCTGGTTTTTCTTTCTTTCATTTGCTTTCAGTTAATTGCTATTCTTGACTACCATAACTGAAAAACCTATTTTAAGTATAAGAACATTATTTTAAGTATATAATTTGTTTGCATGTCAGTTCTGTGACGTTAAATAATATTTCTTTCTTAATTTTTCTTGCTTTTTTATGTATTTTCAAAATCTATTCTTGGAAAACAAGGTCCATGTGTGTCCAATAAATTCCCTTCACCTCGATTTACGTGTAATAATATAGTTTGTGGGTCACAATAAATCGAACCTGTCACTTGAAACGATCGACATAACCTCGGGAACATTCTCGCCGCCATTTTTCTAGTATTTATTCAAATGGAAATATAATTTCAGACAAAGAAGTGTAACAAATCTTTGTCGTAGCCAGAAACAGCGCACATGGTAGACCTACATTTAAAAAGCTCGGGGTTGCTCATATTTCAGGCCATAATAATATCTATGAAATCTCTTCAAAGTTAGAGTGAACAGGAAGCCTGTTCACTCTAACTTTGAAGAGATTCTGGATAAGCTCACTTTTTATTTTTATTTAAAATTTTCTTATAATATTTGGAATAAGAAAATAAAGCTGAAGAGTTTGTTCGTTTGAATGCGCTAATCTCTGGAACTACCAGTCGGATTTGGTATTTTTTTATTATTGATAGGCACGCGCTTGACCACTATCTCACCAAAGATGGAGCACGCCTGCCTAGAAGTAACCTATTCACTCTTGACTTAAAGACTTCGGGTTGTAGCTATCAGGAAACACAGACTCTGGCAGGGAATTCCACTCCTTAGCTGTACGTTCTTTTTGTATATTGATAGTCACATTCATGAGGGAAGCTATTTGGAAACGGGAAATTCCTACGGGAACCGGAAGAAACGGGATATTCGCGTACGAAGTCGCGGGTAAATGAAAAATCATAAAACCCTCGATTTTGGCAGTGACAATTACCTTCAGTAGGTTGTATTAATGACTCCGGAAGTCAAACATTTTGCGTAGACATAAAAATCTTGGCTTTTCTCTAGCCTTATAACCAGAACCACACAGACATACTAACCACCACAAGCATACTAAACTAATTGGATGAACGGAGTCACGCCACTGCTTGACAAATCATAATAAAAAACTAACAATCACGAACAATACAGTAATTGTTAACTCAGTATAAAACAGTAAAATAAAAAACCGACTTCCAAAACAAACACTACAAAGTACAAAATAACTTTAATTATTAAATAACGAAGAAGCAACCAAAAACACCGACTTCCAAAATTAACTTTGTAGTGTTTTTTTTGGATATCGGTTTTTTTTTTGTTAATAAGTTTTTTATTTTTCACGATTTAGTGGTACCCCCCACACCTAACAACACCACTGGATAGTTACAGGAAAGCAAAACTACGCAATTTCGTATACATTCCACATATTTTTCCAGCTATTTAGATTTAAAAACCAAACAACTGAATTGATTTTGATAAAATTTCAATGGGACTATTTGGGAAGTATACCCTTTCCAACAAAAAAACAGAATTTTTCAAATCGGTTGGCAAGCGACAGAGTTATACGCGAACAAACAAAAAAAAGAAAGTACAAACGTCCGAATTGAGAACCTCCTCCTTTTTTAGAAGTCGGTTAAAAAGAAAAATTAAACGCTAGCAAATTAAACACACCTGCAAACACAGAGAGTAATGAAAGAATTTCTTCGACAAACTTTGCTGTACAAACAAAATTAATTTCATAGCGTTTAGGGAAGAAAAATAATGCCTTTGTTAAACAGAAAGAGAAATATCAAATTGAGCAAATGTTGGCTTTTCTTGTTGAGATTTCAGTGAGTGACGTTACGATTTTCTTTTTCTTTTTTTATACTGAATTCTGCCAGTTAGTGAATGTGAGTCTGAAAATTCTGTTTACAAATTATAGAAGTAATTTTGATGAAGTTAATTAGTTATAGTTATGTATTTAGTCAAAACGCCCCTTTGTGCTTATTAGCCGAGCTTTTTTCTGTCACCTGCATACAACCTGTATCAGAATAAACGCAATACCTTTTAAGGGGTCATTGTATTCATCATTATGAACAACTTTCAGTATAGGACAAAACACTGAAAACGCGAAAAAAAAGTCTACTGCCCCATACATGTGCGCTTATTTCGCGACCAAATGTACTGAACAGCTGATTTTATTTTGTGAAGGTTTGATCCCGTATTATTTGTTCATAATGATGAGTACAACGACCGCACTTCAAAGGTATTGCGTTTATTCTGTAACACGTTGTATATTGATATGGCGTTGTTGTTCTCACTCGTTGTTGTTCGTTGCGGGATCCAAGAAAGTGAATTGTTTCTCCGGGACACGCCGAGCTTTTCTTGTAGTCACCACTGTTAATTCTGGGATAATGATAGGAGTTTTTTTTTATTTATTTTTACTTTTTTTTTTAGTTGCAGTTGTTGGGAATAGTCCTTGAGAAACAGACCACACAGAGCTAGGCACTTGGTACTTGGTGCCTCATGGAGCACAAAGTGACGTTTACAGCTGAGGTAAACCGTTGCAAAGCACCATGAATTAAAATTTACACAATGCAATGGCTTGAAAGTTTACTCGCAGCAAATCACGAGCAATCCTGGTATATTATTATATCAAACAGTTTATGCTACAGCCCTACTGATAGGTCTAACCAGAGTTATAGATAGAAGTAGATAAGCAAGTATCACGATCTTAATGAAAACCAAGTGTGCCATTTTTTGACTACTTATTATGACGTCAACACAAGCACTATTAGGTGATGGGAAAATCAAAACGATTCTGACCTAACCACATAACTGACACCTAACTGACGTCCGACTAGCTGCGTACGCCGATGCAATTTGAGCACGAAAGTGGTGGCTTACGATTTTTGATCGTAAGCTGGGCACCGAAACCGGCACGCGAAGTAGTTGCTCTTGCGTTATCTATGTATATCTATATCTGTGGGTACAACCAAAAAATATTTGAGTTCCAAGGTTGAAATAACAATAGCTTACCCCTCTTAGTCAGATCGTTGAGTCACAGAACAATCTATGAGAAGAACCTACTTGAACTCGATCTTGAAATGTCAAAAGTTCACGAAAGAACCCTTGAACTAGTGAATGATGAACGATTGAACTGAATGCGATCGCCGACCTACCTAACCTGGTTCCAACAATAGCTTTGTTTTGCTTTGGCTAAATGAATTGGTAGAAGGTCGGCCGATCCAATTGGATGAAAATTAATGTGGAGATTTTTGTACAAATGTGGGATTATTTATGCAAACAAATTAGGGTCAGATATGAATTGGGAATGAGCTGAAAAACGACTTTCGATGTTATTTTTCCTTTTTAGGGTTCCGTATCCAAAGGGTAAAACGGGAACTTTTATTAAGACTCCGCTGTCCGTCCGTCCGTCTGTCAACAGGCTGTATCTCGTGAACCGTGATAGTTAGACAGTTGAAATTTTGACAGATGATGTACCTATGTATTTCTGTTGCCACTATAACAAAAATACTAAAAACAGAATAAAATAAATATTTAAGTGGGGCTCCCATACAACAAACGTGATTTTTTTTGCCGTTTTTTTATAGAAACTGGTACGGAATCGTTTGTGCGCGAGTCCGACTCGCACTTGGCCGGTTTTTAATTTTATTCTACTTCTTTATGTCATCAGTGAAGGAAAACATCGTGAAGCAACCCGATGTCCGGTTGCTTGTGTATGTCGCATCAAATTAAACCGAAATACTATGGAGGTGGTTTTTTTATATTCAAAATCCACTTACATTAACTTAAGTTACATTGTTATACGTCAAAACATTCGTGCTCTGAGACCCTAGACAATGTGCCATTCAATTAGCGAATGCGACTGTCGAAATTCCAAAATGTAGGAATTTGATCACGTGACATTTCGATAGCATCTGTCAATCCCATACATTTTTGACGTATTGACAATCGCCTTCGCCACGCTACCGCTGACAGAATGTCACTTGTCAAGAGCCTCTGTTCTATAGTTTTGAAATGAGCGTCAGTGAAAGTCAGTTGACTCAAACATTCGAATTTAACAAAATACTCGTTGCCACTATTTAAAAATCCATAAATAAAATCCAATTTACTCCAAAACCACGCAATATGACGCTCAATAAATCCTAGTTCACTATAACTGTATCTAAATGTTGCCAGCATCGAACCGTATTGTACATAAATAAACTGCGTGCGTCTCGGAGCGGTGAAACGCGTCGACTTCGATCAATCACTTCATTTGTGCTGTTTTACGCAACGAGATGCGATGTTAGGACTTGAGTGTATTAGGGAGTTATATTTCACTGAGTCTCAATTGCACAAATCTTCGTGTTTTCTCGAGTTAGTTGCTAATCCGGGCCATTACGTATGAAATTAATCTTGTGTTAGCATCTAACTCTGAGTTTAAATCACCCTGGTTAGCACAAGTGGGCCTGACTGTGTTAAATATGGCCAATTCTGCCAATTCTGCTAATTTTCAAGCAAGGTTCGCATTTGCATCTCAATTGCAAACTGTAAAAAAGCCTTAAAATTCATAAATTTTTGACAGTTTGCAATTGACATGCGAATGCGAACATTGTTAAAAATTAGTAGAATTTGACCCCAGATAAATGTGCAATAACGGTCATTGACCAACGTACATTTATTGACTTTCATATTATCAAAAGCAGAAATAAAGACATAAAGCTGTGCTGAATCGACTTCTATCGTGATCCTTTACGTTCTCTAGTAATGAAAAATGGTTCATAATTTATTGTTAGGGTATCTACGAAGGGATATTAGGGAAAGGTCAATGTTCTTTATTGCAAGTTTATCTGGCGCCTACTATAGTGATGATGTTTATAACAATTCGAAGAGCTCGTTGGCTACGTAATAGCAGTTGCACAAGTCGATCATTATGAGTTTCTGAGGTCGTTTTGTGGATGGGTGATCCTGCATTACATGCCTAGTCTCCTCCGTGGCTCAGAAAGCACGTTAACCCATTGGTCTCGGCCGTCATTTGGTTACGGTCAGTCAGAAGCCAGAAAATCTAGCAAAAGTGTTGTGGACGTCAACTAGACAATCGCTCCTTGTACAAAAAACATTACCCTCCTTCTGACGCAGTCGGGTAAATACTGGTAGTCAGCTGCACCTGTCTAGATTGGAATCTGATTCCAACATAGTTGAAAAAGGTTAAGCAGTTGGGTGATTCTTAAAACATTTAACCGTATGTGATGAGACTAGGAAGCGACCACAAAATAGCTGAGGACAGGCTAGGCACATGATGTGGTTGAAAAAAAATAAAGCTTCATGAGGTCAAACAGCTATAATTCATCAAAGTTTGGCACTTCAGATTTTGCGTATTAAGGTTACACTCTTCGATATTTTGTCCATACAAATTTCGGGGGGGGGGGGTATTACTCCACTGTTTGACATTATATATTCAAAGTTAAGCATGATATGGTTTTGTCTCATTATTAATTTTGTCTGTACGGAAACAAAATCGTAAAATAAAAAGCCATTAAAAAGTTATAAGCCAACAAAGATTTTTTTTTTTTGCCAATTTTAACGCAACTTCGGGCGTAAATAAGTAATAAAAGAAGTGTAAAATCTCAAAAACAAACTCAGCACCGACAAACCTCAATTGTCGAAGAGTTCAATAAACTTTTCTACGTTTGAAAAAAAAACAAATTTATAATGGATTTATGCAGTGGTTTTTTCATAAAACTCAACCTTCCAATAGACTTTTCGTGCATCGTCTAACGTGTGAATGTTTAGACTAGCATCTAAATGCTCATCGCTGATACTGTCTCTGCTGGGCACGATGCCCGATGAGACAGCGTGCTTTTTGGCCACGCTTGCCAGCGAGTTCGAGCCCGCGACTAGTTCAACCTTAAGATGATGGGATAGGCTAGAAATCAAAAAGGTTTAACATCATTATCGGAATCACAAACTAAAAATTTTCTGGCTATACGTCTCTTCTTTTTTTCTGCCTACAAAGTCAATACTCAATTCTTTATTGCGTTCCACAATGTAGGCGTATGTGTTAAACATTTTTTTTAAACAATCATGGACCCTGTCGGGCACAGCAAAGTAAGATAAATGTGGAGAGGACTTATCATTTCAGTATCTTATAATCTAACTTATTCTAAAAACATCGATATTAATATTACTAGAAACATTATTTTTCGAGTTTCAAGGATTTATCATTTAGATATTCGTTGACACTGTAGTAAAATTTGCTCATTAAAAACTTTTTTAACTTGTTTGTGAATAAATAGAGTTTTTTTTCTTTTCTTAGTAATTCGGGTAACATGTTGTATATTTTTATTGACATAACCAGAGGACTTGTTGAATGTATTTTTTTTTTATTAGTGATGGGTTTGCTCTTGTCTCTAGTCATAGTCAGAGATGACAGAGACAAAGTCTACGATGGCCCGAGCTTACCCAGAAGGAGCCTGTTCACTCTTTAAGCGGGATGATGGTAGGTTGTGTCTTGTCATGCGTTCCTCATTCTAGTTCTGGCTCATTTCCCACCACTATATTTATTTTCGTTATTATTATTGAAAAACCTTTCATAAAACTCCACTAAACCAGATATTGAATTATGTGCTACCTACAACATTCCATATTGACCGAACTATCGCTCGTTCAAATTGCCTCTTGTGCGCACATCTTTACCCCACATTCTTCAGCAACATTCAACCAATCCATCTCTCCCCTGATTTATCGACGCCATCTTGACAGAGTATGCCCCAACTTTCTGGCCCGCTAGTTGACTCCTTTGACAGCCAATTTCGTAACATTTAAAAGGGCTAGAGTATTAGTATGGCTATTTAATACGAGGAGATTTGTCTGGTATTTAGAGTATGTAGGTCAGATTTGTGATGAAAGGAATGCGATTACAGGTGACATTTTGTAATGGATAGGATTCTTGTGCGACATGTGTTGATGTTGAACAGAAATTAACGTTTATGTAATCTGCTAGATGCAGTTAAAGGCTCCGGCCGCGCGGAATTAGTTCTATCCCCTTTATAAATTATGGCTTAAATGTTTTTCTGATGCGTAAGCTACTGTTAATAGTATAGATGAAAAAACTAAAACAACTTAATTAGTCCGTCAGATAGATTTCCAAAAAATATCGGACAAGTATTTTTTCTGCCTAAACAAAAAATAAGACGATAAACTGTGTTGAAAGCTCGTGTGACGACACTTTCCGATACACTTTTTACCGGAAAGTGACGTCACCAAGCCCCCACTCTTGATCTTTCATGCGTTTTATCTTCGTCAATTTTTATTAATTTGTTAAAACAAAAAATGCGTACCTATCCAATTTTGTTCGATAATCAATCAGTAAGTACTGACGGACTAAATAGAATCATATTTTTTTATTATGGAATACTACTGAATTTAGGTATTTCGATGACAATTGGGATATCAATTGTCATCAAAATAAATCCAGTAGTTTTTCGTGAAAGAGTTACAAACATTCATCTATCTATTTCTCACAAATTTTCACATTTACGTATAAAAATAGTAGGAAGGCCTGCCAGGGTTGCGGATTTTGTTTGAAAGAGTTACCGCGGGCCTGGAAAGCAAAGGGCACTATGAGGAGCACGGATGGGTTTTAGTCAGTAAGAGTCTGACACTCTCTCCCGCTGGACCCAGAGCGGAAGGAGTCATTTGATGATTTCCCATCCATTAAAAAGGAAGTACAGGATTTGATTGGTAGGTACATTACAAAATACTACATTTTCTCACTGTTACTATCCTGTGAATAGGTCACAGGATAGTAACAGTGAGAAAATGTAGATGTAGATGAACCACAGAAACCGTGCATTTTATTGGTATACACCACCAATTCGCACTAAGCTAATTCAAATGGCTTTTATAGTACACACAGCAAAGGAGTGGAACTCTCTACCTGCGTCTGTGTTTCCGAACGCATTCAACCATAAAGTTAGAGTGAACAGGCTTCTTCTGGGTAAGCTCACTCTATCGTTGACTTTGTCTCTGTCAGCTCTGACCTAGATTAGAGTCAAGAGCAAACCCAACTCAAATAAAACAAAAATATCTAAAAAGTGCAATTACCTATTTAGCACTAAGCCATAATATAGCTCTGTATCAGTGTAAGAACTTTCGTAATTGGCTTAGTGTCCCACAGATTACTTCCTACAAACAGACAAACTATTATTTATTTAAAAAAAATCTCTAGTTTACATCTATCTAATAAGCACTAAACAAACACATTAAAAAACAAGTCTCTCAACCTTTAGGTTACTAACTGACATGTTTGCGTACGTGCCGCGAGAGACCGATTATATCAAGCTAAATTTGTATAATCTTATTATGTGATGTGACTTCATGTGACTGTGTGTTGTACGCAGAAAATTTTGGTTCTGGGATTTATAGTCATTGTGTGATTTTTCTTGCAAGTCATCTGCCTAGTCTTTTCTCACCTATGTTCGGGTTGCATTATTATTAGCAAACTGCTACCTCTGTGTATAATGGAGTTTGGGTGTCCGAAATCCTCAATTTTTATGTTTTTTGGCCGCCAAAACCACGGCCACGAAAATTGCAACGTTATTATTTTTGTCAAGATTTGATCGTATTTTTAACCGACTTCAAAAAAGGAGGAGGTTCTCAATTCGGTTGTATTTTTTTTTTTTTTTTTTTTTTGTTTGTTACCTCAGAACTCCGTCGTTCATGAACCGATTTGCAAAATTTTTTTTTCCCCTTGCTTGATATGCTTCCAGATTGGTCCCATTTTTTTCAAAATCCAGTTCTGATGATGGAATCTATGAGAAATCGAGGGAACTCCTCAAATATTATAGGCAATTATATAGTTATTTTGGTATTTTCATCAAGAACTTAAGCATCTACAGTCAAAAAGTAACATTTGATGAAGTGGAACTGGTGGAGAAGATCAGAAACCAGTGGCCAACGGAACTTGACACTCGCATAAATATCACAATGCAACTATGACAATGCAAATAAACAAATGATTCTGAATAGTTATGTTGAGAATGGTATCATCGAACTGATCTGATGATGATAGAGCTGGATGGTAGGCACCGGAACTGCGTAATTAATCAATGTATCCCAGCCGTGTTTGGGCTTATTAGAATTGTCATGAGATGCACTTTGGCTATAAGGTATAGTTTTTTTATCTCACGAGTGCGGGCGAGCCATAGTTGTGTAGGTAAATGTACGTGCACATTGTCTTAGTGTGCGTGAGCTTGTGTCAGTCGCTCTCAAGGTTACGCACACTAAGACAATGTGCACGTACATTTACCTACACAACTATGGCTCGCCCGCACTCGTGAGATAAAACAACTATACTATCAGACTGTTCTGATGATGGAACCGGAAGGTAGAAGGTAGGCATGGGAACTTCATAATAAAACAATGAATTCTAGCAGTGTTAAGGTGAGAAAAATGCCTACTGAGTACTGCTAGTTTTTCGGTTTTTCGTAAGGCGAGAACTAATTCGAATTTGTAACAAAGGACATTTTTTTTATTTGAAATAGACACATCGATAGTAGGTATTTTATGCGGCGTATCATCCCTTCACGGGAATAAAACGTTTAAAAAAACAGTGTACAATATTTACGACATGGTACCTTTTTCATAAGAATATTCAATGTAGGAACGATATTAACTTCGTTGCCGTCATTTTAATAAAAAAAAACACTAACCGGCGAGAAATAAAAAAAAAATTACAAAAAAAAACCGCCTTCAAAAAAAAAACAAACAAAAACCGTTCCCACTAAACAGTTGAAAATAAATATTTGAATTGCTTTAAAGAAACATAATTTAAAAGTAAACTTATTTGACATTAATATTTTGCAAATATTTAAAATTTATTACTTCTTTTTGGAGTCGGTGGTCGGTTCCAGCCACTTTTTAAGTAAGTACTTTGACATTTTTAGCATTGTCTTTATGCATTTGTTTTTAAATTTTGTCATTGTGGATCAAAAAACAAAGGCACGGGATATTAAACATAACTAGATACTTATCAAGTTCCAACAATAAAGCTGCTGGCACCGGCTCCAAAAAGAAGTAATAAATTTTAAATATTTGCAAAATATTAATGTCAAATAAGTTTACTTTTAAATTATGTTTCTTTAAAGCAATTCAAATATTTATTTTCAACTTTTTAGTGGGAACGGTTTTTGTTTGATTTTTTTTGAAGGCGGTTTTTTTTTTTGTAAAAATTTTTTTTTTGATAAACTTATGTATGAAAAATGACAAAATGCAGAACGCAAATGGCATGATGTCTTGATTTTTCTCTTTTGTAGTTTTACAGCTAGCGAGAAGGTTGTTTGCGTATATAGGTTTAGTAATTCGTATTTAAGACACATTTTTAACCAGCGCGATTTGAACGACCGTAACTTATAATTTAAGATATTTCTCACAAAGTTATCGTATAAAATAGATACGGAAACAATTTTTTCATAATAAATTTGGATTGCTGAAAGTTGATGTGATTCCTGAAATTCATGACGTTATACGCAAAACCCCGTCGATTCAGCTGATGTGTCACTTGTCAAAATGTTGTCGTGCAGAGTGGTATCTATAGCCATGCCAAATTATTAGCAGATTCTAAATTCAAATTGGTTATAGAAAACTTGAAAAGTAATCTGCTATTTAGTGTTTGAACTAAGTAATTAAATGATTAAACAAATATAAAAGTTAAACCAATCATCTATCGCAGAGTCCATCCTTCGTTTTTTTATGGTCCTCCTCTACTCTTGGCATGTTTTTCTTTGAAAGGGCATGATCCATTATTTGTTTTGCAACTCCTGAAAACCAGAATCAACAGTGGTGACGATCAGAAAACCGCCGAGCCAATGAAGCTCGACGAGCTATTTTTGGTCTCTTACAAATAAGCCTAACCAAACTCCATTCCTCCTCGAGTCTTCAATCAACTATGCATATTCATTTACTTACTAGCTTCCAGTCGAAGCGAACAAAATTGAAGTTTATGCGAATAAAAATACATGCGGCATTGGTACTTAAATATAGGAAGATGGCAGCCATGACAGTTCGATGTATTACGGCTGATGTGTCATCTCAGGGCTGCCTCTAAAAATAGTGGGTACAATACACCAGCTTTTATGGGGAATATTTTACATATATAGGTATGTCTCCACAAATGATTTTATAGTTGTCAAAAAATAAAAGGCCCGTTTTGACAGCAGGGTACAACAAAGAGATTTATTTCATGTCTTTTTCATACTAGTAAAGTAATGTTGTAGGTATCCTGCTGTCAAAACGGGCCTTTTATTTTTTGTCAGTTTTAGGTCTTGTGACATAAAGATTTATTAGATACCCTCGAGTTCTGAATGAAACATTCTAGTTGAGTAACTTGTCAACACTTTAGCATTCACGTTGAGTTTGACAAATTCTTAACTTTAATTTAAAAACCGTGGTGAGTTTGTACTAAATCACACAAACTATTAAATCAAAGGAAAATTAATAGACGAACGACTTTCCGCATCAAATCCAATATTTTAGGCAAGTGTTGCTTATTACCCACTCTCTTCTCCACAGAGGAGGGCTGTGTTGCATTCCAGCAATGGCAACAATATGTATTGAATTTTATTTATACAGTTATCATCATATCAGCCGATAGACGTCCACTGTTGGACATAATCCTCCCCAAAATGGGATAATTTACCATAATCGCCACGCTTGGCAGACGGGTTGGCGATCGCAGTGTTGCTGTTGCAATGTACCTACAGAGAATGCTGCTGCCCGTTCTCTGGTGAGTCTTTTAGTCGCCTCTTACGACACCCACGGGAAGTGAAAGGATGGTGCTATTCTTTTACGTCCATCGCCTCACAGAACAATATTATACAGATATACTACTAAGCAAAGCTCCAGTCGAATATCGTAAATAGATTATCAACAACAATGAAAACGTCAAAGCTTAACATATTAAAATTGAAACTAAAGCCCGATAATACGCGATCAAACTAAAAATAGAAAGGCTATAAAACAACTTCCTAACTTCCCGCTAACAATACCGGCCATTGTGATATTTTTGGCATCTATCGTCCACGAAAGGTTACTCCATAAATAGCCTCATCCCCTGAGGACAAGATAATGTAATACAAGTCAAATCACAAGAAAACAATGCTGATGATATTCAGTTATTCTACGAAACTAAAATTTCACTTCGTCCTCTTTTTTATGAGTGGCCTCTCGCAGGTCAAGCAAGGAGGTTGTCGTTTGCTCATCGGACTTGTCTGTGTTGGCCTTAATATAAATGTTAAAGCCTCCAGACAGGGCTTGTAAAAAACTTACGAACTAAGCGATTACACGTACCCCCCGTGGGGCACGGACCTCGGCTTAGGGCATCGCTGAGGGGAGGACTGCTAGGGACGGTCGAACAGGGATTATTATTTTGCGCCTTTCGCCCGCGACTTCTTCTAAGCAGATTTAGTACAAACGATTTTCCCCCTTTTCACCATAAAGTTGAATTTCCAAAAATACCTTCTTTCAACTACATAATAAAAGGAAACCTTATGAAAAATTTAATGTTCTAAGTCTCAGTGATTTCGGCTGTACGTTAATAAGTCAGTTAGTATTTTGTTGTTGTATTTATATATCTATTACACTGGTTTTGTCGCGTAGCTTCGCTCCTAACCTATTTGATAGGAACGGGGATTTTTTATGAACAAAAAGAAGAGTATATTACTTACAACAATGATGTTTTGAATTCATCATTATCATCGTGTAATCCGAAAGACGTCCACTGCTGGACATAGGCTGTCGCCAATTGTCCGGTTCCTTGCGCCTCGCTAACAAGGACTTAACCAGGTCATCGGTTCACCTTTTGGGAGGCTTTTCAACGCTGCATCCTCCGATTCGAGGTCGCCCTTCCAGAACCTTTCGGTCCCATCTGCCATCAGAGGGCAAATTCTACTAACTATAAAGCAACGTGCGCATTCGCATCTCATTCGCAATCCGTCAAAAAAACCTTAATTTCCATAGATTTTTGACAGATTGCGAATGCGCACGTTATTTAAAAATTTGTAGAATTGGAACTCTGTATTGCGAGCAGTGTGCCCAGCTCACTAAGTTTGCGATTCTTCGGCGTATGAATAGAATAGAATAGAATAAACGTTTATTGTCTCCAGTATTACAGCTAGTAGTATTGGAACTATACACAAAACTATAATACCGGAAGCAAAAGGTTCAAGCGTCAGCATTATGCTTAGGTCCCCTAGTGGGTTGCTAAGCGCTGGTTTTCAGCTTAAACCCTTGACTCCTGTTTACAATAAAAATTAAGAGAAAAAAAAAAACAGTAGGTACATTTAGCAACATCAGATTAAATGATAATTATAAAATGATCATACATTAACGCAATTTAATTAAAAAAAAAAAAGGAATAATAAGTTTGTGGACACAAACTGGCCATTTCGAGGAAAGGATTTTTTTTTTAAATTAATTATAAGTACACATACCCAGACACAAACCCCTACTGCACGATGAGAGGCATCTTTTATAATAACTTGGTGCCATTTTTTTGACAGTATGTCGTTGATGTTGGTTCTCCTTTCTTTTAGTATTAGTCATTATAATAATCATAATTTGATTCTATGAATGGTCAGTCTTCGCCATTGCTCCAACTCACTTTTGATATAAAATTAGTCTAAGCGACGCTAGGCCGGAATAAGTACACGGGGCGATTTCGTAGCGTTTGATGCGCGCCTGCACGGCGTTAACGCTAATTGTACATTTAGTTAGTCTAAAGACTGTAGAAGTTAAAATTACTGGGATATTTGCGTTTTCCCCACAAGAGATGAACCGTAATAAATTTGGACATAACCATAACATTCACAAGATTTGCAGCCTCATAAAAGCGAGCTTTAAATAAAATAGACACATGCTGGCAACCCTGACCTCTATTACCTATCAGTGTGCCCCATTCACTCTCCCAGTCAAGTGCATTGCACACAATCATGTTATGGGGAACATCAACTGTCATATCTCTCAGATTTATTGTTATACATAAGTTTATCTATAAAAATGCTGCATAAATTTCGAAACGCTTGCAATATGTTGACACAATGTTAACGTAATTATGTCAACGCAATATTAAATTGTTATTTAAAAAGAATGTAATAAGAAAAACCGGCCAAGTGCGAGTCGGACTCACATGCGTTTGCACGCAAGTCTAAACGAATATTTTTCTCATCAATCATAGATTTCTTATAGTTTTCCTGTAATCTATAAGTCCTATCATCTGCTTTTTTCTTAGTAGATTCGGAGATAACGGGGGGGGGACTGGTTAATTTTATAGCTTCGGAATGGAATATTTTTAAATTATGAGAAAAATAATTTTGATACCTTTTATTTGATATGTCACACGGTACAGTTGGAAAACCTTTTTTTAAATTTTATACTTAAAATAGATTTCTTATTACCTACTGAGAATGGTTTGACTTCACACCCGCTGCAACTTATTTTTGATACAATATTAATTAACGCGACGCTAGCACAGAATTAGACTTTTTGCTGCGTCAACAGTGCGGTTTCGTAACGTATACGCAGCGTACACGCAGCGTATACTCGGCGTTTACGCTATAAAGAGAGACACTGAGAAAATCGGTCTACTCGGCCCGTTACAGATACCTAACTCTAATATTAATTTGAAGACAGCCATACCATTCACAAGATTTGCAGCCTCATAAAACTTAAAATTAAATAAAATAGACAATTTGCTGACAACCCTGACCTCTATTACCTTTCAGTGTGCCCCATTCGCTCTCGAAGTCAAGTGCATTGCACACATATTGCAGTGGCGTACTCTCCTACTCCTCGCTAATAGGCCAATAAAAATGCATAAAATGTTTACTTTCGAGAAACTGTTTTAAAATCAATTTTTGATCTGAAAATAGAAGTAGTCTAGCTTTTGTTCAGTTGAGTTTCTTGTTGTTTATACTCGTAAAATGTTAATTGAGGTCAATGTTACGTTGAATAGTATTTGTTTTTTTTCGATCTTCGTTTGTTTTCTCAACTTTTTAAGCAATAGTCATTTGTTTTGTTCTTCTTCTTGTATTCCTAACGCAGGATACTTTTCTTCCGAATCGTCAACATGACATTCCAAAAAGCAAGGGACCATAGACCTGGGCCCCAAGTCTGCTACTTTTTATAAATTCGTTCATTCCAACACGATCCCATTGTCATTTTGATATAAGTTCGTAATCTGCTAAATTCATTATGGTCGGTAAATGGTTTCGTTATAGAATCGTGGTTCTAAATATTCAATGTCTTTGAAAAAAAATTACTGCACAATGACGTTCTAATGGTAGGTCATGAATCGAAGGAACTGTCAAAATTTTAGCAGATTACAGCATACGTCTGTAATTCATTTGTCATTATGTACGAGATTACCATTCTATGCCATTTCTTTCAATGGAGTGTCAGTGGTTGACCATTGGAAAGTCTTTACCATTAATGACACTTTTATATTAGTAGATTACCAAACTTGTCAAAATCAACAATTATGAAATCAATGATAGACCATTCTGACACCAGTGTAATAGCAGACTTGAGGCCCTGGAACTCATGCACGGATTTTTTTTTTTTAAACGTTGTACCACACTAGGAATTTCTCCTGTATCGTGGGTGCGTTTTACAAACATATAAATTCACGTACACAAACAGCCAGACCCGGAACAACTATCTGCAGGCCATACAAATATTTGTTCCGTGTGGGAATCGAAGCCGCGACACGCAGAGCAGCAGGCAATCGCTCAACCACTGCGCCAACCGTGTCGTCAAAATTATTTAATGCGTTCATGCTTGCGGCCATGTTGCCGTCTTGAATAAGATGTGACGTTTTTCCAAATGCCACAGATCTAAATGAAAATGATCTAATGTGTTGTTAGATGAAATAACAGTAACAGTAGTTTAGCTACACTGGCGGACAAGATTGACGGACATTTTATTAGACTCTAGGCTGGCAGACATGCATGTGCGTGCACATGTTTATGATGCCAATTACTGAATATTTAAGTTATTGATTTACTAACATAGGATAACTTCATATTACACTATAAGGATCCAGTGGTCTCAAATTTTTTTTTTAAATGAATTGAATTTTAAACGTTTTGTCACTTGAGCGTTAATAGCTTTTGAAAATAGAAGAAATATTGATATACTAAATGAGCGGCCGGGTGCCGCTCATTTAGTATGACAATACTGTTTATATATACGTTAGTCTGAGACTGGTTTCATACAATATTTTGCAAAATACGCAATTCATCCAAGTAAACGAAATTGCGTATTTTGCAAAAAATAGTTGTTTGGTTTGCAAATCAAACAATATTATTACTTACCCATTTATTCGCAAATATGGGTAAGTAATAATGTGGATGTTTGTGCACAATCTTGTAACAGTGGTATACTACAATTTTTGTATCACCATATTTTACCTAACAATTTTTTTTCTTTCGGTTTATAAATTATGAGGTAACAACCAAAAAAACATCCGAATTAAAAACGTCCTCTTTTTTTGAAGTTGGTTAAAAATCAGATAAGCTCATCGGATATCTCGATTTCTGATTTCAGCTTTGGTCCTGCAGTGCGATTCTGTAAACATGTCGAAGTGAACACTTTGGCAGGGTGCACGACTGGCGAGTTGTCAAAGCATACAAATAAGATGGAATGACAGCTGCGTTGTCGTTCACTCCGCCTAGATGAACACTGTGAGATGTCGACAGAATCGACCGGCTGTAGTAACAGTTATCCATAATAATGTGTGCTTTCTTCACTCCCTCTGTTCACTCATCCTGTGTTCGTATTCACCTCGATTATATATCACTCCACTATCCTCTAAAGCAATTGGTCCTACATTCGCAGTTCAAGGACATGTTACCCATCACTCCCCTGACGTAATCCTTTAGCGCACATCCCATATGACGCCCGAGGGAAGGATGGGGAGCATTCGGTACTTCTATTTATAGCCAAGGACGGAAGGACCACGTGGCTGAAAGGACCGAGTTTTGGGGTAGAAATGTAGCTATATTTTGAGTTAATTAAATTAGGCTTTTAGCTGTTAACCTTACTTAGACAGTTTTGTGTTTAGACTACGGAGAATGTATGTCTGAATGTCAGAAACAATCTGTGCGAACATTAAATTAACGTCTAGGTAGTCCTGCTTGTATCACAAATCATTAAGGTTGCCCTAGTCAGTCATTTTTTCATACAAACGTAGTATGGCGATTACTCTACTGATTTTTCTTCCTTTAAATGATGTTGGATGAGATAGCATGCCCGCGCCCGTCAACGAGTTCAGCCGTACGACTAGTGCACCCATAAATGCATGTAGCGGTTACCATCATCTGCATAGCCTTTTCCCAACTATATTGGGGTCGGCTCCTAGTCAAACCGGATTCAGCTGAATACCATTTATCAAAAGTAGTTTAGTTTTGGTAAGTTAATTTATTTGGAACGGTAACATTTTTTTTATTGGTAACGTTTTAATTTTCTTGACTAAGTGTACCTAGCTACCCAAAATTGAAACTATTGAGTCCGTCAGTAATTTAGATTACCAAAAAATATTGGACAAGCTTCGAAAACGAAAAATGAAGATGAAGCACGACTTGGTACAATATTTTGTTATTATCAATATGTACAACGTGCAACAGAATAAACGCAATACCTCTTAAGGGGTCAATTCTGTTGAACGCCCCCACTGCGCCGCCCAGGAACAGATGCTCCTGAGCATGGCGCAGTGACTGATGCCTGTGGACGGCGAGCAATGGGTAGCTCGCCGTCCGATCAGAACAGGCCCGGGTTGACGGCGCGCTGTGTTCTACGCGCGCCAAACCAGCAGTCGTCAGCATGGGTCGGAGCCCGTTGGGGCCAGAGCCTGCCAGGGTTGCGGAATATGTTCGAAAGAGTTACCGCGGCCCTGGAAGGAAAGGCACTAGGAGCACAAAGGGTGGGTTTTAGTCAGTAAAAGTCTGACACTCCCTGCCGCTCCACCCAGAGCGGGAAAAAAAAAGGGGTCAAATCGCGAAAAAAAAACAGCTGTTCAGTACATTTTGTCGAGTTATGTGCACACAAATATATGGGGCAGTCGGTTTTTTTTTGCGATTGCAGTGATGGTACCAATGACCACTTTGCGTTTATTCTGATACACGTTGTATAATATAATATATTTAGTGAGGAAAACATTCATGTCCACTATTTTTTAAATTTATTATTGTTGACTCAATAAAATTGTTATTTATTTTTCAAAGCAACATCTATATAATAGTGTTAGCAGGCCTCAGTTACTGCAAGTAAATGAAGTTGCGTCTTGTCTATTATTGTAAAGGGGCTGAACAGACGATGTAGAAAATCAACAGTTTTTATTACTGAATCGATAATTTGCTCCTAAGGTACAGATAACCACAATGGTAACAATTTGACATTAACATCGCCTTTATGTCTTAGCAGGAAGGGCGAGCGAGCGATTGACTGTACCTGAATGTCTGCATTTCATTAATCCAGCTGGATATTGCAGCTCGTTGATATTCTATTCATTCGCTTGCAACAAAGTGTACTCTATCGGGTTTTTGCCGTGATTCACAATATTGCTGGATTCATTTGTATCAATGGTCCTTTATGTTGCAATATCAGCGATAAGTTTCAGATTTATCGGAACCGGGGGGGGGAGGGCCTACCACGAATGTTTTGACGTAATAGTAACGATACAGTATCGTTAATGTGAGTGAATTTTACTATTATAATACTCGTTTCGTACTTGAATTGGATACCTGTATTCATGTTTTTTTATCGGAGCTCGTGGCTTTCTTTAGCCTACCTAGCCGGCATAATGTCAATACGGATTGATATCATTTTCGTGATGAGATTAGCTATGAATGTGGGAAGATTTTCATCGAGAAGCTCATGGCACAATTATAACAGCCGCACGGACCGATCTTCAAGGTTAAGCAACGCTTGCCGAGGTTGGTCTGTGGATGGGTGACCATCTTAACATACCGAGTTTTCTCCGTGCCTTGGAAAGCACGTTAAGCCGTTGGTCCCGGCAGTCATTTGTAGATTTTTGGCAGACGTTACCAATTGTCAGAAGTCAGAAAATCTGATACCAGTCTTACCAAGAAGCACCGTGTTACCCTGTTAATGGGGTGTGGAGGTCTGGTAGGCAGCCGCTCCACATAAAATACTGGTATTCAGCTGAATCCGGTTTGACTGGGAGCCGACCCCAATATAGTTGGGAAAAGGCTAGGCAGATGATGATGACTAATATTATAGAAGTAAAATTCAGAGGGTTCGAATTTTTATGAAGCTTTAACATTCGCATGGCATCCGTTAACAGTCAAAAACATCTCTTTCTATACATTTTAACAAGTTTTTGACATTAATCGTCGCTGAAATGACATTGCGACATTTTAAAAAAAAAAAATTTTTATTGTTGATGGGTTTGCTCTTGACTCTATTCAAAGTCAGAGATGACAGAGACAAAGTCTAGGATGGAGCGAGCTTACCCAGAAGGAGCCTGTTCACTCTAACTTTGAAGAGATTAGGGTTGTAAGCTTTTGGAAACACAGACGCAGGCAGAGAGTTCCACTCCTTTGCTGTGCGCATTATAAAAGACGTTCGGAAACGCTTAGTGCGAATTGGTGGAATGGGATGATAAGATGCAGTGCGTCTGGATGTCCGATGGTAGAAGGGGGCCGGTGGGATGAGGTCGTGGAGTTCTTGGGCACACACCGAAGTACAATCTGTAGAAGACCGATAAGCAGGCAACCTTACGGCGATGAGCCAAGCTATGTAGCTTGGCTCATGAATTTAAACGCATTTTAAGTACGAGAATAGAGTGTCAATTCCACTAATATTTAAGCGAACATTCGTATCTCTGTCGCAATCTGTCAAAAATTTATGAAAATTAAGGCTTTCTCGACAGTTTGACACTGACATGCAAATGCGAAAGTTGCTTAAAAATAGTAGAATTAGCCCTTTGGTCTTCTGTACATAGGTTTGTGAACCAATAAGGCCACAAACGACTAAACGAATCGGATAAAATTTGCCATGCGGGTAGACCTGGATTACTACATAGGATAATATTTATCAGCATTGTATGTTCCTTTGGGATATTTTTAACGCGTTAAAACACTTCTTTATGCGGGCGAGCCACGGGTAGAAAATTTTATAAAAATGTAGGTAATAGTAGTAATAGTAATAGTAATAATAGTTTATTAACACAAAAACCTTAATATACAAAGCGTAGGTAGGTAGGTTATACATTTAAATGATTTATTTTTGAGTGAAAGTGTGCATTCGTTGTGCGATGTCTACTACGATATCACTTTGTCGTCCGTTTGACATGAAACTGTTTCTACTTCTATGATATAATCATTTGTTTACCACGCAGACTACAATACCTAAACACAGTTGACAGTTTTATTTCCGACCTTTTGGGGTTGAAACTAGAGTTCATCTTCAGGCGTCGATACAGCGCCTGACTAAACATAGACATAAAAAATCTCGCAATCATCCGCGATGATTATTCAATAAGGCTAACCAGCCCTTTCTTTGTACAATGTCAACGGCCTTGCACACGCCATACAGCGTGAAAATGCAGGCAGTCTTTTGGGTACAAGAATTTATTGAAGCCATACTTAAGGGCCTGCATGCTTAGTTAATAGTATTTAATAAGTAAATAGGGTGTCTTACACCGCATGCATACATAAACTTACACCTTTTTCTCTTGGGGGTAGGCAGAAACGACAGAACTTGTTAAAATTGTTTGCGTTCATACAGATATCCCCTGCTATGCTTGTCAATAACATCATGATTCGGTTGTGTGAGAGAGGTGACGCTATGCAGGATGAATAGCACAATCTTTGTCGCAACCGAATCATGCTGACATTGACTCTTCATAGGAGGCTGGTCATACAGACCGCTGGTTGCGAAGTATTACGCTCCTGGGTTATAAACACTCTTTTCGGATTCATTTCACAAGGGCTAGCACGAATTTTTTTGGCGTATAGTAAGTACGGTAACGTAAAATTTTAACAATTACTAAAATACTCGTTTCTCGTTAACAAACGTTGCCCCACACTAGGAATTTCTCCTGTATCGGGGGTGCGTTTACAAACATACAAAGTGACATAGACAAACAGCCAGACCCGTAACAACTATCTGTGGGCCATACAAATATTTGTTCCGTGCGGTAATCGAACCCGCAACACGCAGCGCAGCAGCCGATCGCTCAACCACTGCGCCAACCCTGTCGTCAAACACGTGTCGTTTTGCACATAATATTTATAACGTGGAACAGAATAATCGCAATACCTGTTAAGGGTTCATTGTACTCATCATTATGAACAACTTTTAATATGGGACCAACACCGAAACCTCGAAAAAAAATGTCCAGTCCATTTTGTCAAGCTATGCGCACGGAAATGTATGGGGCAGTCGACTTTTTGCGATTTCAGTGTTGGTCCCATAGTGTAAGTTGTTTATATTAATGAGTACAATGACCACTTAAAAGGTATTGCGTTTGATTTGAACACAAGTTGTTTTTATAAAATTAAACTAAAATACTATTGGTTGCAGTTTTTTATATTCAAAATTCACTTACGTAAACGTTACCTACTAAACGGAAAACATTCGTGACAGGCCCTCAGGTTATTTTTGGAATATCATGAAAAATACAGCGTTTATTTCTCAGGGGCAAAGTGTAAAGTTGATTAAAAGTATTTTCGTTACGTTCAAGTAGGTTATCGATTTTACTTTTAAAACCGAGTTTCTACAGCAATTCGAATATCGGTTTCTCAAAAAACTTATTGTATATTTGATATCCCGAATTACCTTGTACAATGTAGGTAAATAATAAAGATTATTTAACAGTTTTCATGCACCATGAGAGACAATAATTACTCTCATTCATTCGTGTATTGCTCATTGAAACGAAAACAGAAAGGGGAATATAAAATGTGTGCAAGGATTTATTAAAATGTGAAATATTCCATGCAAGCAATTTTCACAATGGAGGCACAATTTACAGCTTTCACTTTTACTCTTTGATCACAGTTCGAATGGAAATTAAAATTTGTTTATAGCAATTAATTTATTTTCAGCTTGATCTGTTCCATTGCAGGTCACTCTTGTTTCAGACTCTGCTCTTGTGTCAGATTTTCTGGCTTCTGACAATCCGTAATTGACAAATGACAGCAGCCGGGACCAAAGGCTTAACGTGCTTTCCGAGGCACGGAGGAGTTTCGGTGTGTTAAGATGGTCACCCATCCCCAGACCAACCTCGGCAAGCGTTGCTTAACCTTGAAGATCAGTCCGAGATTTTTCATGAAAATCTTCCCACATTCATAGCTAATCTCATCACGAAAATGATATCAATCCGTATTGACTTAACATACATTAAGTCGACGCCGACGTCACTCCGCGCCGACTGAATAGACGCCGATAACTTTGATGCCTGCGTGACTCCATTGAAAAGTAACGACGCGGCGCAAAGGACAAATTACGAGACACCCTCTGGCCTTCAATGGTTTCAGTTTACGATGAGAGACAAAACTGGGCCTTTTGGTACAGTGGGTGGAGGTACAGAAGGGCAACTAGTTGTCGGAGTGGGTATAGCGTGTTTAATTCTGAATGTCCGTTTGTCTTAAACGAACTGGGTACGAATTTTACAATATTTTGTATGAATCCATTGAGTGATCTTTGTAGGAAACAAAATACACTTTATTTAGTCTTAGAATAATAGATTTACCTACAGAATTTGTTAGTTTTTCCTCAATAAGACACGGATATAATGGAAACTATTGAATTTAAATAGGATTAATTGTTTACAAAACGATTTTTTCATAACATATCGAGAAATTATAATGTAATAAAGATTTATTACAATCTTACGGAGTGTGCAATTTGCAGGTGACATTTACATGAAAATTTTGTATACTGCAGTTACATAACAGTAGTCCTTTTGAATCATCCCATAATGTAAGTTATTTTAGGCCCAAGCCGTAAACAGACCGGTGATAAAAATTGTATAATAAATGTATTGTATGAGCTGACGATGTAAAGAGATGGCTTCCTTTATTCTGAAGTTGTAAAACCTTGCTCAAAGGGCAATGTAATTTTAAGGGCATGTCGTTACGTGTCACAATAACCTGTTACGCTCTTGTTTTGAGGGGTAAGATAGAGGGGCGGAGAGATTATCAAACTCAGAATAAAGGGCAATAGGGTGGATGACTAATAAAATCTAATTAGTCCGTCAGATAGATTTCCAAAAAATATTAGACACGGATTTTTTTCTTTTTTCAAGTAATCTAAAAATGAAGACGATACAGTGCGTTGAAAACTTGTGTGATGTCACGTTTATGTACATTTTTACCTAGACGTCACAATCCCCCATTCCTCATCTTTGATGCGTTTTCTTTGTCAATTTTTATTGATTTCATAAAAAAAATACGTGCCCAATAATTTTCGATAATCTAACTGACGGACTAAAATAGAATCATATTTTTTATAATCATTCGTATTCTACTAACTTTTAAGCAACGTCGCATTCGCAGCTCATTCGCATCTGTCAAAAAAGTCTTAATTTTCATATATTTGACGGAATATCAGAATGGGCAGCGGAGCGGTCTTTGTGATAGTCATCCATCATGGGCGTGTTATAGAAGAAACGTTGAAATAATAGCACGTTTGTGATTCATAACAGTCACTCGTTTTATTCGATTAAATTTGTAAACAAAATATACGGTAAAACACAAGATGAAACTAGATTATGAGCCAATAGGTTAGCACGCGTGCACTTCGTACGCTGTCTGTCAAAAGAATGCCAGCTGTCACGGCGTAGACGCAAATTTGCTACCCTATTCGGGGCTACCCGCTCATATTTTATAAATCACGATATTTATTCGACCAATTGAAATAAATCACCATTTTAATTTTGAATTTAACAATAATTACTGTTCAACAAAATCTCTCATCAGTCTCTCATCTTAAATCTTGGATTAACTTTTAATTTAGCTGCGCGCTGTCATATTTTTGACGGATTTGGAATGAGATGTGAATGTGATCGTTGAAATTAGTGGAATGATTGGCACTCTGGCTTCACTTTGAGTTTCATTTATTTTAAAGTGATATTGATTCTAGTGACAGCAGTTTAAACATAACTGGTTGTTCTAGTCTCTACTGGGAAATAAACGTGACATTATGGACGTTTTTGTTTACAAGAAAAGATCTTAACAACTTCTTTCGGGGAGAAAAAAGAACTACCTACTTAAGTAATAATATTAGTAATACAGAAATACATATAAAAGTTATTTGGACTCAACCAAATCTGCGTGCAATCTACGTTTTATATGCCTCCATGTTTCGGGCAAATTGGAGTTACTAATAGGCTCTCAGGGACTAATATAACATCTGACAGGCAGTAATGGCCGTAAAACTATGTGTTTTATGAGCCATACATATATATTTACGCTTACATTTCTTGTATAAAAGAAGACGTATACTTGCCGTCGTATTCAAAGTAAAAGGCAATTCATTTAGGTAGGTACTTTTGAACTTTTACATTTAGGTACAGTTAACAATTCGACTGGCCTGTTGGTCTAGTGGTTAGTGACCGTGACTGCAAAGCCGGAGGTCGTGGGTTCGATTCCCACCCAGAACAAACTTTGTGTGATGAGCATTATTGTTTGTTCTGTGTCTGGGTGTAATTTATCTATAATATGTATGTATTTATAAATTATATAAGTATGTATATCAGTTGTCTGGTTACCATAACACAAGCTCTGCTTAGCTTGGGATCAGATGGCCGTGTGTGAGTTGTCCCAAGATATTATTATTATTTCCTTTATTCACTTATTATTATTATTATTATAATTACAAATATAGTCTCTTTTTTATGGGTGGGGAAATCATCTAATGACTCCTGCCGCTCTGGGTGGAGCGGGAGGGAGTGTCAGACTCTTACTTATTAAAGCCCATCCGTGCTCCTCGTAGTGCCTTTTGCTTTCCAGGGCCAGGGGTAACTCTTTCGAACAAAATCTGCAACCTTGAAAGGATATAGTGACTCTAGTTGTCCATTCAGGAGCTTGTGGCTAAAAGAAAAACAGCCGCATGGTTCGATCTTCAATGTTAAGCAAAGCTTGCCGAGGTCGGTCTGTGGGTGGGTGATCATCTTCACATACCGAGACTCCTCCGTGCCTCGGAAAGCACGTCAAGCCGTTGGTTCCGGCTGTCATTTGTAGATATTTGGCAGTCGTTACGGATTGTTAGAAGCCAGAAAATCTGACTCCAAGAAGTTATCGGTTACCCAGTTAATGGGTTGTGGAGGTCTGGTAGGCATTCGCTTCATGTAAAAACACTGGTATTCAGCTGAATCCGATATGACTAGAAGCCGACCCCAAAATAGTTGGAAATAGGCTAGGCAGATGATGAGGTGTCCATTCACAATGATAAATTCTTAATTCCATGTTCATGTTCTGTTTATTTCCTGATTACATATTTGTTTGCTTTATTGCTATTAGATGGCGTCTGGTACAGTTCCACCAATTAATTAAAAATATAATTTCAACATGGTCCTTCGCGCCAGATAACGGTCGCTTTTAGGGCAATAATAATTAAAAGATCACATTGAAATAGTAAATTACTTGTATGAACTTCATACCACCCTGAGTTGATACTTATACACATTTCAGAGTTTCTATACAACAAAGAGAATATTGACCTGTTTACAATATTAGTTTACAAGTTTCGACTTTACACTAGTCTGAAGACAGTATAATCAACTTTACAAAATTATACAAACTATAAAATATGAAACGATAGTGAAAACTATGGACAGACACGGATGACTGACAAGTGACAACCAATCTTCTATTCTTCTACCTTTTTTTTACCCGACTGCGCGACACAAAGGAGTGGTAATGTGTTTATCAGCCTATGTATGTATTATGTTCGTATGTTCCTTTGAAGCACTATACAGACCAGACGCCTAGGCCGATTTTTATGATTCACACGTCAATCGATTTCTTTTAGTCAGAGTGTCACTTAAGACATGGCGTTAGTGAAAATTCAATATGGCGACTCCTGGACGCCATATTGTGAAAATGAAAAAAGTGAAAGTGGACGAGCTATGTTAAGTGGGGTAACAAAATAAAGGGTTCGAAGAGGCGATTC
The DNA here is from genome assembly GCA_947386135.1 of Melanchra persicariae. Classification (NCBI taxonomy): domain Eukaryota; kingdom Metazoa; phylum Arthropoda; class Insecta; order Lepidoptera; family Noctuidae; genus Melanchra; species Melanchra persicariae. Next base: position 12,743,110 of record OX376645.1, on the reverse strand, counting down.
CAAAAATATAACTTACTAAAATGTAGAAAATAAAAAAAAATATTTTCAATAATCCCGACTGTACAAACAACTTATTCTTATTGATTTCTTGCCACCAACTACATCAGTCTGATGCAGATGGTGGCTTGAAATCAATAATTGAACTAAACTGCCACCAACTGCATCAGACTGCTTGAAAAGTGACAGTCGGGTTTTTTTTAAATATTCATGTTACTTTTTCACAAAAGGAAACCAACGAGTTATAACTATTTTGAACTAATATATCTATCCCTCTCGCGAAAACACTGTTTTGTATGGCAGCTGAATATATCGGACTTCTCTTTCTAATCGTAAACTTTGAAGCTTTAGCTTTATAACTTCATCGCCAATTTATTCGATTGCCAAGTTATTTTAAAAATTACTTCATAAGTGCTTTCTACACCTAAAAAGTATTTCATTTTGTAAATAAAAAAATTTCATCCCTATTGTGATCTTATATGTACTTTTTTTTACTATGTATAGCATTTTAGTCCGTTCGCTTGTTATATCTACCCCAGATACACAGGGAAACATAAAAAATGTCCATATATTAATAAATAAAATAAATAAATACCCCAAAGCAAGCGCAAAGTTAACAATGAACAGCTTATCTTTGGTTCCCAACACCAAGGCGTAATTTATTCGGAAGTGTGCGTAGGCGCCATGTGTCGATGCGACGAGAGACGTGGGTGTAACGCCCACATCCTCTGGTTAGAGGCAATAGGCCATGTCTAGTACAGTCATAGTATAGCTATAAATATTTTGTTTTATATTAAACTGTGGATAATTTTGTATTTGTGGTTTAGCATAGCCTCAACATAACATAAGGTGTTTTTTTAGGATGGGAAATCCGTTATTTTGTACTTTGTAGTGTTTTTTTTGGAAGTCGGTTTTTTTGTTAAAAAGTTTTTTATTTTTCACTTTTTAGTGGTACACACCTAACAACACCACTGGAAAGTCACAGGAAAACAAAAATACGCAATTTCGTATACATGGATTTTTCCTAGATATTTTTTTTCCAGCTATTTGGATTTAAAAACCAAACCACTGAATCGATTTTGATAACAATTTCATGAGACCATTTAGGAAGTATACCCTTTCCAACAAAAGAAGAATATTTCAAATCGGTTGGCAAGCGACGGAACAAACATAAAAAAAAAATACAAACATCCGAATTGAGAACCTCCTCCTTTTTTAGAAGTCGGTTAATAAAAATGGCAGGCTTTCACATCTCTAACGTTTGAATTTCGAAGAGATGTTAAGAGTCGTTAGAGCTTTGTCAAAGATAATCTAGCCATCATTATGAAAGTCTGAAACAAGAGACGCTAAAACAGTATCAGTTTTCTCACCGATACTTGATGCTAACAACGTGAAGTTTGTATCGTTTACTTGAAGACTTTGGTCAAAGCTTCCCAGAAAGCCTGCTAGTTCATAAAGTTAAGAACTATTTGCGATTTGCGTCACTTATTCGCTTTTTAAAAACGGATTGGTTAGCTTCAAGTATCCGGCTCGAAGGACCAATTTGTTCCTGCCAGGGTTGCGGAATATGTTCGAAAGAGTTACCGCGGCCCTGGGAAGAAAGGCACTAGGAGGACTAAGGGTGGGTTTTAGTCAGTAAAAGTCTGACACTCCCTGCCGCTCCACCCAGAGCGGGAGGGGTCATTTGATGATTTCCAATACTATAAAAAAAAAAAAAAAAAAGGACCAATTTGTTGCTCTTTTTGTGTGACCAAACAATGAGACTTGTAAGGTTTAGTCAGTAGCATGTCTGAATGCTTAGGTTTCGTCATTATTATGTACTTAATTATTTTTAACTTTAAAAAAATACCTAGCTTGTAGAACATGTCTTCATTTTTAATCATTAATTAAAAACGAAGACAAAGTTTTATTTACAGTTATATAAAAACCAATTATGTAGGATATAGAAATACAAGCTAGTAAAAATATGTATAAATGTAGACGCGGGATTATGAGCCGCGTGGATTATGAGTTTTTCCTCTGCCCTTTTTGTTCTGGGTTGAGGAAGAACTCTTACGGCATCGAAAATCTAGCTGAGATGAAGCTACCATAAAGGATACTGAGATGAATGCTTAGAAACACATACTAAACTGAACTAATTGCTTTAGAACACACACGTTCCTTCAATAATACATATTTAATCCATTTCGTCTATTTACTCAACTTACACATTCAACATTTATGTTACTATTTCTACATATGTTATTCCATATGCTACATAGCTTACATATTTTATTATGTAAATGATTAATTAGGTACTCATCCAATTCACTCCAAAGAATATTTCTAAAACCCAAGAATGGCTTCGTACCGAAGCCTTTTAAATAATTACCTCACCAAATTACTTACTTCCACAATCTTTAATGTACGTACCTTCTTCTCGTATTCAATCTCGATGCTCATGTACGGTAAGGTACGTGAATATGCCAAGATGTGTGTTGTTCCCACATGTTATTTACGCACCGATAAGTCTACTGGCTTCTCAAACCATGATAATTATGTTAGTATTGTATGCTTCGCAGATCAAAGCATTTACTATTTAATGTTAAGTGTAACGTCAACTTTGATAATCTTCAAAGTCATTACTTGATAGGGAGTGACAACATCTTAATTATTATTTTGTGTAAAAAATATAACTTGCTGTTCTCTTACATTCCACATTTCAATTAAAAAAAAATTATTGGCGTAGATCTTCAGCCGCCATATTAGCAGACACAATAGTAAAACAATGGCGCATCGTCTCCAGGAGACGTCGTTACAGTTAGGAGGATAGGGAACTTATGTCTAAAGGATACCTCAGCTCATAATGTCACATGACAACAAAAGTTATAATAATTATGTCAAAAATATCGAGCAATCTCGATATATAAAACTAACTGTCTCTTCTTACTAAAATACTGAAGTTTACCTGAGTATTCATCAAACCACTAAATTAATCAAACATTACCAACGCATCTGTAATATCAGACTGTAGAAAAATAAACTCTCCGATATGGAAAAACTGACATTTACACAGCCAGCCGTGCGAATTCATTTCACATGAAAAGCATTGAATCGACACGCTCGATGGCTTGTCCTATTGCATTTGCATCTGTACCAACTATACAAATAGAGTTCTTTTTATGGTTCCGTACCCAAAGGATAAAAACGAGACCCTATTACTACGACTCCGCTGTTCGTCTGTCTGTCTGTCTGTCACCCGGTATCTCATGAACCGTGATAGCCAGTCAGTTGAAATTTTCACAAATGATGTATTTATGTTGCCGCTGAAACAACAAATACTAAAAACAGAATAAAATAAAATAAATAAATATTTATCCCATACAACAAACGTTATTTTTTTGCCGTTTTTTTCTAGAAAATGGTACGGAACCCATCGTGCGCAAGTTTGTAAAAGCTAAGCTCCCTACAACCAGTGTAAATCCAACGAGGGGATTTTGAACAGCGCCGCGGGCAAGTTCCATTTTTAGTTCTCGTTTTGGCACGACAGTATAACGAGTATCGATTAAATCTGGATAGGATAATGTTGGTTTGAATTTTGGGTCTATTATGGCTTATATATCTTTCGTGGGAGGAGCTGGTGGCTAAATAATAACAGCCGCACGGGTCGATCTTCAAGGTTAAGCAACGCTTGCCGTGGTCGGTCTGTGGATGGGTGACCATCTTAACATACCGAGTTTCCGCCGTGCCTCGGAAAGCACGTTAAGCCGTTGGCCTCGGTTGGCATTTGTAGATCTTTGGCAGTTGTTACGGATTGTCAGAAGTCAGAAAATCTGACGCCAGTCTTGCCAAGAAGTTGGGTTGTGGAGGTCTGGTAGGCAGCCGCTCCACGTAAAATACTGATATTCAGCTAAATCCGGTTTGACTGGGAGCCGACCCCAATAAAGTTGGTAAAAGGCTAGGCATACGAAACTATGAACTACATTTTGGATGTTATGTCATTGCGTCACGTTTTTTCTTGAGAAATTGTAATTCAATCTGCCGTACTTTGGCTTTTTTATTTAAATATCTTTATTTCCATAAAAAAAACAACCTTCAGCGAGTTTATACTAAAGTAATACCTATTTCGTACTAATCCACACAGACCTAAATTAGTATCGCAAGTATTATTTACATTTTCGTTGTAACGAAACCGATTCACCTAGACTTGCTCATCATCGTCCTAAAATGTTAAAATTTCTGTACTTTTTTTAGTTTTCTTAATTCGTCTGCCTAGTTTAAGCGGATGCTGCTGTTAAGCTATATTTTTGTTTTGTATTCAACTGTCGCTAATTTTTTATTTCTGGTTAAGCATAACCTCAACATAACATACCTTTTTTTTAGGATGGAAAATCCAAATCACATTACTCTTTCCACTCTGGGCGGAGCAGAAGGGAGTGTCAGACTCTTACTGACTAAAACCCATCCGTGTTCCTCCAAATGCCCTTTGCGTTCCAGGGCCGCGGTAACTCTTTCGGAAAAATTCCGCAAAACATTTGTAATTTATCAGCTAAAATATAATCAAACCAAAATATCAGTCAATATCTTTCACTATCCGCAAAAGGTCATTTCTGGTGCGACAGCTAGAAAATAACGATTTCCCAACATTATAGGCGAAGTGTGAAATGAAAATCGCTAGTTTAGTGCGACTGCGAGCATCACTAGTGTTGGCCTCAAGGTCAATATTTTACCGAAAGCCGAGGCCGAAACCCGACCCCAACATTTTAGTTTCGGCAGAAACCAAAACTTCGTGTGTGTTTTCGTGCTTAATGTACCTAATAAAATTATGAAGGGTGTTCTATTTGCAAAGGATCCTGCAAATATTCATTATTGAATAGGTTATAATAACTAGTTCACACAGTGAATAGGGAATTGGGTCATGTCTGTGAGTTTGTTTAAATAAATGAAGAGTCTGTGATAATTTGTAGTTCTTGTGAAGGTTTCATCATCATTATCATTCCAGCCGAAAGATTTGCATCTCGCTTTCACCGGATTTATCAAACCATTGGTTCAACTTGTAGGCGTTTTTAAGACACCGCTTTATCACGTATGAAGTTTGAACGTATGCCAATTCCATCGATCAATCTTTCTTTCGAAACCACATTTAAGATTCACTTAGCCATCATGCAATTATTTTTTTTCTTTGCAATACCCATTTGGTTTCGGCTTATTTTTTCTTAGACCGAAACTTAAAGAATATTTTCGCCGACACTGAGACTACAGTCTGTCACTAGACATCGTAAATACCAAGTTTAATGTAGTGTGAAGTAATGACAGTCATACTCGTAAACATAAACGGATGTCAAGATCACTGATAACGGTCAACTAGGGCGTATACTTGTCACGGTAAAAGTTTCTTTACCTCATTAGTAAACGGTTTTTATTTGAACAACCACCACAAATCCTGAACACCAGAATCAACAATCAATGAAGTTCAACGAGTCACGGAGAAACGATTCAACGAAAAATTGTCTTGGATTCTACGAAAAGGTGATATACACTCTTTTGCAAAAAAAACGGGCACCTAAGGAAATTTACGTTCTAAGGTCGATTTTAGTTAATTAAATGAAATTTATTTCTTTGACGTAGTCTGTATACTTATAATCGTGTAAATTAATGCGCGTGAAGTGAACTCGAGCAATTAAAAGAAAAAAAAAAGATGGATTCTTTAAAATCGATGTACACGCCCAAACAATAAGAAGTGGTCGGCAATAAAGACAAGTTCTTTTTTACTTTTTTTAATTAAATAAAGTTACAAATGTAAAAACCTAATAACGAGTGTGACCTCCTCTTGCCAAAATCACAGCTTGAATCCTTCTGGGCATGCTTTCCACGATGTTTTTAATAACGTTTTGAGGAATACGTTCCCACTCTTCTGCAATGACTCTTTTAGCTCCCTGATGTTTTGTGGAGCAGGTTGCACTGATCTTACCCGTCTCTTTAGAACATCCCACACATGCTCAATTGGATTGAGGTCAGGACTTCGAGCTGGCCAATCTAAACGACGGATCCCAACTTCTTGCATGTACGCTTCCACGTCGCCAGAACGGTGCGGGCGAGCAACCTTCTTCAAGTAGGGCTATAATTGTACGCCGATCTGAATCTGAATCAGATTTTCGTAATTTAAACGTTTATTTAACAATATAAGTATAAAATAACTATAATTTCGGAAGTCGGTGTCACAAACGAAGAAACAACCAAAAACACCGACTTCCTTTCCGCGTAAAAGCAAAAAAAAAAGAATGCGACAGACACGCCTTTCGAATTATCAGAAATTATTGACATAAGTTCCGGGTCTGGCTGTTTGTGTAAATGAGTTAATATGTTTGTAATCGGACCCACGATACAGGAGAAATTCCTAGTTTGGAGGAACGTGAACAGGCTCCTTCTGGGTAAGCTCGCTCCATCGTAGACTTTGTCTCTGTCATCTCTGACATTGACTAGAGTCAAGTGCAAACCCATCTCCAATAATAAAAAAAAAAACGGTTAAAAAAAGCTCTTAATCGGAAAAGAACAGCGGTTGCGTAGGAATACATATAATTTTCATTATTAATGGTTTATGTTGAACATTGGGCCTGATGAGAGCTGTATTCAACGGTCATAAGTTATTGGGCCGGTTCCAGGATATAGTTTGAAGAACTTATCAAACCCTACTTTAATTGCAACCGGTTTTCGGGCTAAATAGAGTTTGGTAAATACTCAACTTGAAATTCGAATTTATATCATCTCAGGAGGGTGATGAAATGATAGTCAGTACACAGATATACACCATGGCTGACGCCAAGAAAAAGTGGTACATTACGCCGGATAGAATTAAAAACTTGATGCCTAGTCTAAGGAATGTCTACCAAAGCAACAAATATTTAATTTTATGAGAGTGCAGTATTTTGTAGAAGTAGTACTAAATCTCAAAAGTAGTTGTACAATTCAAATATACTTCCAAGATTTTCTGAGAAAACCGACCGTATTAATGACATTAACTGCCGAGACGTGCGACCGAGCTGTCGTCTCGCATGTGTGCGTATTGTCACGTATATTAGCTGCAACACTCGACAGCTGACGTTTATTTAATCAGGCAGAGGAAACTACTGGGAGTTACTGTTAGTGGAATGTGTAACGGGTAATAGAATAAGCAAGGGTTTGTCTTTTATGAAATAAGATGGTTGCCTTGATGTGGAGCGTTATGAATTGTATTTCGAAAACTTTAATTAGGTCCTGGTTTTTTTGGGTACAAGGAAACCATACTAAAATAAGGTTATTGAAATTGATGCAGTAGTTATACTGCTATACATTGCTACTTTCAGGTAGATAGGGTTATTTATTTGTGGCGCGTTGTATTAGTATTTAAAACCCGAAAGTCTCTTGGTCAAGAGTGAATAGCTTACTTCTATGGAAGCGTGCTCCATCTTCGACCACATCATCGCTTACCATCAGGTGAGATAGTGGTCAAGCAAGTGCTTATCAATATTAAAAAACTTAGGTAATAAAAATAACATTGCGTCAAGTGTAGCCAATAGCTTCACTTTTTCAAATATTTTAATTATAGCTGCAGGTTATCCAACTTCAGAAAATGGTTTTCAAAAAGCAAATACAATGTCGAGTCAAGTTTATTAGCCTCATCCATCAGCCAGGACTATCAATCATGCTTGTCTAAATATCAGATTGGCTTTCAGTCTTGCCACAATAGAGAATAATCGTAATAAATAAAATTCTTTATTACCTGAGCACGCAAACTCTTCAGATACACACTCAAATACAGACTTACTACTTTAACTTCAAGTCCATAAAAACTCAAGAAAAATCTTCATAATTTTACAAAACTAATGTAAACAAATAACTCAGCTTAAGGTGAATGGATGAATGCTCTCACTGCCATTTTGTCGCTAGATGGCGACACATCCACAATTTCGAACATTTTCAATTTTTACACTTAACATAGAAAGTTTTAATAGACAACTTTATTATAGGCTATACCTAGGGCATTAACTTGATTTTTTTAGATAATCACTATGCTTGTTAACTGCTACCATACAAAGATTACAGCAGAATAAAGATTTAGCCGCATGAATTTACTCTTTACACACACATGCAAAGTAAATAGTAGTAACTTTCGACCCTACTAGATGTCGTTTTATTCAAAAATGGTTGGAAATTAAAATGTCCAGAGGACCAAATTGTTATATTCCAATCTATTTCTTATTAATATAACCTTAGCAATGATTATCATCACGCTATACTTTCGGGAAGCTGAGCAGCTAAAAACCTTGACATAAATAAGGTCGGCTATTTGAAACAATTATCAACCGTACAAATAGACTGTCGGTTTAGAGACTGCCTTTCATTAGGCTTGGTGTGGGTTCAAATCTCAATAGTTGTATTTATTTTTGAATTATTTTTTATCTTTCTTTATCCTTACCAAACCTAATATTTTCAAATATTAATAATAATATAATTATTGGTCTATGCATATTTTTGTTTCTAGGCTCGATATCCTATCGGATTTGGTGGTAAAAAGGTATCCCTTTTCACCATAACAAATTATTCAGATAAATTATTTTGGGTAATAAACATTGCATGTTACGCTCTAACATCGCAATCAGTAAACATGGGCTCGGCGTACGACTATGCACCGAAACTCACACATCTGTGATCAGTGTCATCACAGTCGCAACCTACTGTCACCGATAGACAAGGATAGAGATAGGAGACGGCGCTGTCGTGCGAGCGAAATCGCGTTAGCTGCCGAATGTTGACGAATGTTTACGATTATGAATGACATGGCATGTGGTAGCGTTAGCAAATAAAATAAAAAACATTAATTATTTTGAGGTACTTTAAAAAAGAAATATTGTTCGCTCGATCGCGCAAGGTTACTAAAGCTTTACTTCTGCCTTTGTTTTCGGACAATAACAAGCCACTTTTGTCTCCTTAATTCATCTTTAGGAAACCTGAATAAAAAAGAGCCTTAAGTATCACCATTATGCATTTATGTATAAATAAATAAAGAATATGGCTGCACATGACGTGCAGTTTGGGAGTTACGAGGAAGCCTTGAAATCATAACCGTTTGCTTTGCCACAGTCGCGTAATAAAGATAACTAAATATAGTGAAGTGATGATTCTGCACTAACAATTAGGTACTAAAAACTAGACTTAGTCTTATAAAACATTTTTTTTAAATAAGTACCTGTTGCATAAAACATAACTGTTATCAATTATTAATAAAATTGACTTGAATTTAAATAATCATGGTTGGTAAAACAATAATAATAAAAACTATTAATATGTTTGAAGAAATTTGTGTTGCTAACCTTACGCAACCTCGGTCTGGTACTAGTCGTCGCGCGCGTTGTTTACAAAATCTCTCAACAACTCGCGAATTGTGCGTATCGTGTCTCTCACGCATGTTTTTAATATCTATCTCGCTCTCACAAACATGGCGAAGCAAACGATAAAATATTTTTGTTATTTTCAACAAATTAACATTTTTGGCTGTATATACGAGTGCTGTGTCTTATTTTTATTCCTAGTATTATTAAAACACTGTTGAGCTGCAAAGATTAAAGATTTTATTACAGATTTTTTCTTTCCTATGTTTAGGTAGGTACTACTTGATACAGAAAGTCAAGTGAAGTCAATTTTTTTTCAAGTCTATGCAGTGAAGGTAGTTCAATTTACACGATAATTAGTAATAAGTACTACTAATTAATAACAATTTCCGAGATACTGATAAAAGCTAACATGTGAGTAGAACTAGGTAAGTATATTTATTCATAGTACCTAAACAAAAAATCTCTAATAAAATTCTTTGCCTTAAAAATCTAGAAAAAATATAGGTATGTTTAGGTATCAAATAGGTACTAAATTTTTGTAAAGGCGAATTGAAATTTTTGAGCCTTTACGTGGAGATCCTAAATGTCGGCAGTCCATCCTGACATCAGAATGACTGCCCATTTTTTAAATTCATTTTCTCAGTTATTAATTAGGTACCAATTATTTAAACAAAGATATCAAATAGTAGCAAATAGGTATTAGATCTTAGTAATATTTTTAAGCTGATCGGTCATTTTGGCCAATCATTCTGAAGGTCACATCAATGATTTTCCGTGCGCGACTGAGTGCCAACTGAGTAGGACCGCTTGCTGTGACTAAGTCCCGTATCTAATGGTAATAAAGGTATATTGTACCTACACAGGTTGTTGTAATGTGACTGAACCTAAATAGTACCTAACGTGTAAATAAATTGTGACGTGTAGGTACTAAATAAATAAAAGATTATTTATGCAATTATTCGTCGCGATCTAAGAATGTTTTCTTTAGGTGATACAGTCGTAACATTCAGTGATTAGTGTGATTACTGGCGTTCTTTGGTGGAATGGTTTTAGATGGCAAAGCAAAGGGTTGTTATCAGCTTAGAATATCTTGGTATTAGTTGGTTAGAGTAGGTACCTACCTATGTAAGTACTCGTATGTGTCACCGGATAATTCCAAACATCGTAAGATTGTAATAAATGTTGTTTATGTTTTAGACTATAATCTATGATTATGTTGAGAACAGATAATGGATTGTGGAGGTCTGGTAGGCAGCCGCACCACGTAAAATACTGGTATTCAGCTGAATCCGGTTTGACTGGAAGCCAATCCCAGTAGGTATAGTTGGGAAAGGGCTAGGCAGATGATGTGTTGAGAAGAAATAATTTCGAATACACTGAATCACACCCAAATTCAATAGTTTCAATACTTGTCTTATCTAGAAGAAATTATAAGTAAGTAGGTACTTGTAAATATACAATCTTACGCGACTTATAATATTACAATCATGCGATACAAATGTAAAAAAATACATCATCTGTGAAAATGTCAACTGTGTAGCTATCACGGTCCGTGAAATACAGTCTGGTGACAGACAGAGACGGACAGACAGACATACGGACCGACAGACGGACGACCATTGCGTAGGTAGCTAGGAAAAAAATAGGTAAGTTTGCCTACGCTGATCGCCTGATTTAGGTATAGGTACCCTAAGTATACCTACATGAACTTCTTTTCTCTGATTTGATTCAACCCAAACCAATGAATTAGTACTTAACCGTGTCAGAAAATGTTTTATCAGTACCTACTTACATACAGTGGAAAGATTTTTAAATCTTTAGGTAGGTAGGCACTATTTATTTAAAGTAGATAAGTAATACAATAATAACATTAGTATTGTATCTGTGTGAACCAAAGGCAGATCGCAGATAATTGTTTTCACTTTCTAGCATTATTTCTCATTCCCTAAAAAAAAACATTTCATCAATCATAAAATATAAAATCCGCGGGCAAACCCGCGCGCCGGCGCTAACTTGCTAGAAACACAATTTTGACACACAATCACGCATGGACTGGAATTTGGCAACACGCGTTGTTGCCAAATTGCGTCTTGAATGGCAACGTCGCATCACCGCGTCCGTCACTCGATAACCTTGGCGCTTGTTCGAATTTTCGAACAGCGCCATCTACTTAAAATGTTCACCGCACGTAAACTCGTAACATAACAGCAATGAACTTTTTCTCGGTGGTTCTATAAATTTCTGTCAGATGGCGCGATTCAGGTCACTCACACATGTAAAGATTTTTCGTTTTTTATTGGGTCTAATTCTCATAGAAAGACTGTTTTTTTTCTAAAATTTGGGCGATAGGCGATCACAATACATTATAAAATCTCATTATACTTGCTTTATTCTGCAGAAACTGTTTATTTACGGAGATTACAGCTCCTGAAAAATGTATGGCGAGGTCTCTTTAGGGATCCCCCTTAAAGAAACAAGATAACAAGAAAGAAACAAAACAGAAAACAATGATCTTGTAAACTTCGTCTTTGAAATAAGTTTTATTTCATCCTTCGAGTCCCTTCGGAAGTTGGGCCGTAATTCCCGGAGAGACGACCCCGCAGAACTAGGAGTCGTCTCTGCGGCTATTCCTAGTGATGAAATTAAATTTTTTCCACATAAATCAAACGTGTCATTTACTAAGAGTGATGCTTACCCACTGGATATTTTTTTTTATTCTATTTAATTCGTCTTTAGATTATCAAAAAACAAGCTTTAGCCTGCGACTTCGTACGTGCTTATACTGTTTTATCCCGTAGGAATTTCCCTTTTAGCCTATAGCCATCCTCATGAATGTGGCTATCATAAAATACACAGTGGACAAGACACATTGTCCGCAGAACAGATTGTCTATGAGGTCGAAAGGTTCTGCACGAAAGTCTCGCACGCGGTGGATCGGTGACCCAGAGAAGATCGCGGGAGTCTGCTCGATGCGAGACGCTAAGGACCGGTTGATGTGGTGACTCTTGATGAGGCCTATGTCCCAGTCGGAGTCCAGTGGACGTCTTTCGGTTGAAATGATGATGATGATGATTTTAATTGATGGACTAAATAGATTTTGTAGTAGGTAATCTGCCATTATGACGGCCCGTGAAATTTCTAACTATGGTTATAATAGTCAAAACTTTTAACATGCACAAAATGCGGGGGCACGAATGTAACTAGCATTTGCCCGCGACTTTGTACGCGCATATCTCGTTTTTTCCCGTTCCTAGGTATTTCGGGAAATCCGCTTTTAGTAGTGTAGGGATCGAAGCTACATGTCAAATTTAGATTTCTACGACCAGTAGTTTCGGCTGTGCGTTGTCTGTCAGTCACTCAGTCAATAACGGAAGAATTTTATATATTAAGATAGCGTCTCTATTTTGCCTTCTTAAGACAAAAGAAAGCATCTACACAAACTGAAGTAACCGATTTCCGACATTAAAGAAATAACTGAAGGTCGAAAATCGTTTAATTCGGTTTTTTTGTGGATACATAATTTTTTCTTATGATGGCAGTATTCGCTGGGGTTCCGTACTCTGTGGACGGACCGGACAAGTTTAAATACGGTTCGGTACGGTTTGACAGGCAAGTTCTGTTTGTATTGACGGACACACGGGGAGGGATTGCGTGTCGTTTGGGTCCGTTGGTTTGTTTCAGTTAGATGTGTGTGATGTTTTAAGTGTTTAACATCTAAAACTTTACGTAGGGAAATACACATAAAAGGTATCTACTAATTTGTGTTTTAAATATGCTTCTCTGTAAGCCTTATTAAATATAATACGACCTGGGACTCTAGACAAGTGACATTCTGTTAACGGTAGCGTGGCGCAGGCGATTGTCAATACGTCAAAAATGTATGGGATTGACAGATGCTATCGAAATGTCACGTGATCAAATTCCTACATAATGGTATTTCGACAGTCGCATTCGCTAATTGAATGGCACATTGTCTAGGGCCTCTGGTGAGGGTCGCGGTTCGTCGATGGATGCGAGACGCACAGGACCGGCTGTTGTGGTAGCACTTGGGGAGGCCTATGTACAGCAGTGGACGTCTCTCGGCTGATATGATGATGATGATGATGAAGCCTTATTTATAAAAAAAAAATAAAAAAAATAATGATTAGCAGGTTCTTTATTCTCTATGGAGAAATTTTATTTGTTTTTTTTTTTTTGCTTTTTTAGATGTTTGTAAATGAATCTCACCTCAGCTGTTTGGCAAACGTACCTATACAAAGTGAAGACGACAATATGACAATAAATTAAAACATTGGAGAACTAGTTCATACGAATATGTTGTCTTTTAACACAGATTTGATGTCACTAACTGCAACAGATTGCTTGAAATATTTCGACAAAATAGTAGTCACTATCCTTGACTAGTTTGATTTTTTTGACGTTTTATGTAATTGGAAAGATTATTAAAAATAATCCATAAGTCAAAGCAATTATTTCAAATAGACCATTCACAGGTACTTTTGAATTGTCAAAGTCAGTCGGTCAAAAACATGAAGTTATTTGCACGTTCCAAAGCGTAGATCTCTATGGAGAAGGACGTACAAGAAACTCCATGGACACTCTTTTAAACCATTTTATGTTTTACAAAAATCCTGGTTACAATATGACTTGTTGCATCTAAGTGTTTTTATTTATTGTCGTACTGATGTCTCCACATTGTATACCGAGCTTGATTTTTTAATTTTGTTCGAGTAGTACCTATTTAGCAAGAATATCAAAGCTTCGTTTAAATCCTGGAAGGTGCCATGGTTGGCAAAGCCACTAGCAAGAGCTGGTATCACAAAAATATGAAATATCAATCACAGAATAACATAAATGTATCAAGTGAATTAGTTATTACCTACTTATTTAACAGACGAAAAAGATTGTGAGAAAAAGCTTTATTATTTCTTAAGAATTTATTATTGATGGCTGAATAATCGATAAGAATGAGTTGTTACGTAGTGAAACCCGAAAATAACAACTACTTCTCTTTCTTTCCAGATGAACAGTGAAATGGATGCCAAGTGAAAGTGCAAAGTGAACAAGATGGCGGTGAACAGCCCCGGAGGTTATCCACCACTTTCTCCCAAGCCACATACTCCTAAAAGTCCTCGTCACTTCATATTCCCCCAGAAAAGTCCTTCCATTGCATCCAGCACTTCTTCATCAGGGTATTACACACCCCAGTCTGGCTGCAGTTATGATAAACACAACCAGCCCCCAAAGTCCCCGATAGCCCATGGTCATAGGAGCCCCATGTCTCCCAGGCATTTCGCCTTTCCCCAAAAGTCCCCATCAGGGAGGTCGAGTCCTTGCGTGGATCGAACCAGCCTGCACTATACCACGTCACTCAAGCACAGTCGTCGTGAGAAGTCCAGGTCGCCGAAACCGCCCCCTGTGCACATCCACACGAACCCTGGCTATGTGTCCCCTAAGCATACGAGGAAACTATACAGTTCTACTTCCACAGTAAGCTCACCGAGGCTGGTAACGTCACCGAGCATAGTGTCCAGTCACACTGATGATTCCACAGACGCGATGCCTGGAACGCCATCTGCGATTCTGCATGACGCAGACGATGAATGCACAACAATATCTTCAAAGATATGTCGGAAATCGACATCAGATTTGACTGATATGACGGATTACACCGCCCACACTCAATCTACAAGCATCAGTAGACCATGCTCTCCGATGCGTAGAGGGTCCATGAAGGGTGGATTGGCGTACCTAGCAAGCAGACGAGGTTCCAGGGAGTCTACCATGTCAAACTGCGACTCTGTCGAAGACATTGGGCCGCTGAACTTTCAGAACACTATGAGGGGTCGACAGCGGAGAACTTCAAACTTTTTGGAGTTACCTGGTGAGTACCTTCATTTAATCTCTTGGCGTTTGATCGATGGACGAAAGCTGGTTGAGACTCACCGATATGACGTTGATGAGGGTACGCATTGATTCGAACTGATTAATTATTCATGTTTATCCTTAATGCGGGTTTCGTTAATTTTGTATTAGATTTCAACCGCTTTGAGATTAAAAATGTACCTATCTCAAGGCAAATAGAAAATGGGGCCTCATGTTTTTAGGTTGAATATTTTTGCATAATGTTTTGTAACAGCTCTTAAAAGCAATATGAATGATAAAGTAAGATAACGCTATGTGACTCACGCGTGTTGAAAAGAGATAAAATATAAATTAACTGTCATGAGTTCACTCATGAGTCATGTGGGTAGGTTTTATGAAAAAGCCATAGATGAATCATTAGTGGACACGCTTCGTACTAGATTCAATCAAGACTCAGGGCTCACCATTTGAGCTGAGCGACATCCACGGCTGGAAATTAGCCTCCCCCAAGTGTTGCTATCGTGGCCATATAGTAGCATTGGCCATTTCATGATGTAGCCATTGAGGCAAGTTTAGGTACCTAAGGTTTGGCTGCGGAAAGGGAGAGGGAGATGTCGAGTGCTCTCCCGGCCCGCAGCAGGCGCACCGGGCGTCGGAGGAGGGCATACGCTGCCCTCCTTCTGCCCCCCTAACTGGGTCCAGGAGTGGCGGACTTGGGGACGTCTGTCGCCCCCATTTATCCGGACCCGAGGTGGCGGCGCGTGGTATTCCCGTGCGCCCCTCTGACGTCGCAGGGTGAGTTAAACACCTCACTCCCCCCGCTTACGAGATGTGGCCCGCAGAGGCGGGCTGGGAAGTCGCGCACATTCCCGCGATCCCCGGCATAGGTGGAAGATGGAACACCGGGGTGGTTTTAGTCAGTAAGAGTCAGACAGACCCCTCCGCCCGCCCCAGGGCGGAGGACATTCATGAGGATTTCCCCCCGTAAAAAAAAAAAGGTACCTAAGGTTTGAGGAAAATTAACCTACCCCGACTTGGATAGGTTCGAATGCGAAGTCATACCATTCATGGTTCCTTTAAATCTAGCACACAGAAATAGGTGTACCTACGGTTCACGTACAGGCAAATTCCTGACCCACCCCGACTTACTTTTCGCTACTCGTTTTATTTGCTTTTATAATTATAATTATTTAGTTGACCAATAGCTGCCGTAGCGCTATAACCGCGGATTAGCATTCAACGAAATTTTCGTATAACTTTTACGAATAATTATAATTATCGTGAAGTCTGTGGTTTTCGTCAACTCACATCCAACAACTCAAATATAATAGGTACCCCGGAGTACCATACATCAGAGATCAGAGTGCCAATTCTACAAATTTTCAAGCAACGTTCGTATGCGCATCTCAATCGCAAACTGTCAAAAATTTATGAAAATGAAGGCTTTTGACAATTTGCGATTGACATGCAAATGCAAACGTTGTTTAAGGCGCTGTGATCAGCAAAAACTCGGTCCCTCTCGGACTGCATAGAAAAGAAAGAGAAACGCAACGACAAATGCTTGCAATTTCTTGCCAAATATGAAGCATTTTATCGATTTACTCAAAACTAAGTTGAGGTATAAAAATCTAAAACAACAAAGTTTTGCGTTAAGATTCGAATCATTATTTGGTATAAATTTTACCGGCATAAGTAGGTTAGTAAATACTGGATTTTTTTTCTAAGGTCAAAGTTGGTGGTAACTTTGACGATAATTTCTATCGAGGATTTTATTTTTAAACATGTTTCGGAAACAACAGTGTTCTTTGAAATATAGTTAAAACTAACATATATTTTTTCTGCAGCTTGAAACTAAACAGATTTGTCTAAAATTTCGTTAGGAAACCAGCAATTTTTCAGTTTTTGCTGATCACAGCGCCTAATTAGAATAGGGATGATTCCTGGTTAAAAAAATATATGATTCTATTAAGAGCGTTTACGCGGTACGGCTTTTCATACAATCTTTCAAATCCTTATTCTTCAAAATGAATGAACCGATTTTAACGAAACTTGGTATGCATACGCTAGATATCCAGGTCTAAATAGTTACTTACTTTTTAGAAAACATTTTTGAAAAATACTTCAGGGGGAAGGATATAGTGATTTTTCACTTTCTATAGAAAACTTAAAATCGCTCTCTCTCTCTCCCTCTGAAATCTTTTTCAAAAATATTTTCTTATAACTATTTAGACCTGGATATCTAGCGTATGCATACCAAGTTTCGTTAAAATCGGTTCATTCATTTTGAAGAATAAGGATTTGAAAGATTGTATGAAAAGCCGTACCGCGTAAACGCTCTTAAGTCCATCAGCTAGATTTTAGATTGCTTTATCAAATCAATAAAAAATGACGAAGATAAAACGCAACAAAGATCAGGAGTGGGGGCTGGTGACGTAATGTGTACGTAAAATGTGTAGGTACTTACGAGTGACGTCATACGAGTTTTCAACGCTCTGTATCTTTTTAATTATTTGTTTACGTGGAAAAAGAAAAAATACATGTCTTATATTTTTTGGATATCTATCTGACGGACTAATTAGATTATTTTTTTTTAATCTACCATGATTTAACTTACGCGATATGAAAGAAAAGGGAGTTAGTGATAGTGTGACAGCTGATATGACAGAATGGAAGAAAAAAACGTGTTGCGCCGACCCCAAGGGTCAATATATTGGTCCTATGATTGCGAAAATTACGCAAACAAAGCAATCTTAGCAGCTTTAAATAAAATCGGATTTTCATAACTTGGTATAATAATACAAAATGTACAAACAAATCTGAGTTGATAAGAATATCTTAATGTAAATGAGAACCATTCTTCAATGTAAATCAATATCAAATCAGCTTTACGATTCAAATTGGATTACAGGTTTACTGAGAAACTCGTATATTTATACTTACTGTTGTTGTTTTGTGAAATTGGAAAACGGAAATTATTGATGCGGTAAATTTCCATAACTTTCAGAATATAGTTATTTCAGAAGCTTGTGGCTAAATAATAACAGATGCATGGGTCGATCTTCAAGAGAAAGCAATGCTTGCCGAGGTCGGTCGTTGGATGGGTGACCTTCAATTACACACCGAGACTCCCCCATGCTTCAGTTGTAGATCTTTGACAGTTAAATCCCCCATGCTTCAATCTTAAATCTTAAAAAAGAAACTGAAAAAAAAAACAATGTTCTGGTTCTCTTGAGCAAATGTTAGTCTTTTACGCAAGCTAGTCAACACTGAAATTGATTGTGGACTCGTTATAGCTTTGTCTAGTTCCATGTTTATTAGAACTCCAGGTCTTGTTCTCTACCCGCTGTCTGCTGGCTGCAACAAACGAGCTTGTTTATTGTGAAGATGTTACCCTTCCATTTTGAAGCTACAAACAACGAGAATCGTTACTTTATAATTGGGAGCAAACACACATTTTCAAGACTGAAATCGGTGTTATTGTACATAAAACAATTACATGTAATGAAATCTAGACAATAACTAAATCTAATTCTGTAGTCATTTATAAATGTCAATGTATGACAGAAAAAAATAATGTTTTCAAGTTAAGAGAGTTTACGCCGGGCGGCTTTTTATACAGAGAAAAAGAGTTTAGAGGGGGAGAGAGAGAGCGATTTTAAGTTTTCTATTGAAAGTGAAAAATCACTCTTTCTTTCTTCCTAAACCCTTTTTCGACAATGTTCTGAACTAACTTTTTAGACCTGGGGCTCGAGTTTGCTATTGCAATCGTGTCTCAATGACCGGTCATTGATTGAATATTTGACAACTTTGACAGTTTTTGTATGGGAAATGTGTCATATGTTTGACATTATACGTCAAAAATCGATCATTGACCGGTCATTGAGACACGATTGCAATAGCAGACTCGACCCCCTGGGGCTCGATTCTGCTATTGCAATCGTGTCTCAATGACCGGTCAGTGATCGAATATTTGACAACTTTGACAGTTTTTGTATGGGAAATGTGTCAAAAGTTTGACGTTATACGTCAAAAATCGATCATTGACCGGTCATTGAGACACGATTGCAATAGCAGAATCGACCCCCTGGTTAGATGGCGTATGCATACTAAGTTTTATTAAAATCAGTTCATTCATTTAAAAAAATAATGACTTGAAAGTTGTTAAACGCTTCACAGTAATTTTATAATATACACTGATTGATAATGCGACATTACTGGAGCAACAATTTGCACAACATAGATTTATTTCTATGACATAGGCACATTCACACTACAGTTTCAATTTCAAACACTGTGAATCTACTCAATTTGAAATGTGACCTTTTTGTTTTCTTATGTTGTTATAACATCAT
The DNA here is from genome assembly GCA_947386135.1 of Melanchra persicariae. NCBI lineage: Eukaryota > Metazoa > Arthropoda > Insecta > Lepidoptera > Noctuidae > Melanchra > Melanchra persicariae. Next base: position 12,723,546 of record OX376645.1, on the reverse strand, counting down.
CCTTATCCTTATAAAGTTTGTACCTCTATGTATGGATGTATGGATGTTTGTTACACGCACGCAAAAACTACTGAATGGATCTTGATGAAATTTGTCACAGAGGTAGATCTAGTTCGGGTTCGGGGAACTAAGAACAACTGTCAAATCGTGTTGTCATTCATTCTCAGTTCGGATTCGGGACTAATCGTAAGTCCGTAGGTGATACGGAATAGTGGTCTTAGAAGCCTAAAGTCCGTAGTTACAAGTTAAAAAAGAGTAATAGAAAAAGAGGTATACATCATGGGGTCTGCTCTCTAGAGCAGACCCTCTGATGTATACCTCTTTTTCGTTTGAATGATAGTTTAAAAATAAATTAAAAAATGAGCCATGTCGAAAAACCGATACGAAATTTTCAGTTTCACTAGGACGTTTCGATAAAGAGGCGTCGTTTTCTTCTAAAATTTAATTTTAATGTAAATATTAGCATTAAATATAACACACAGCAAGAAACACATAGATTGAAATCCTCGCACCTAAAATCGGGATCAGATAAATTTTCGTCATGTTTGTTTCACGTCGTCCGTGTCGCCAGCAACAAGTTGTTTCCAAGTGATGTCTTTTAGGGCGGCCATTACTCGTTATTACGGGTTCAGGTGTGAAATAAAAGTGCCACTAAGAACATCATGTACTAGGGAGACCGTAATCCGTTGTAAAAGCGTGTTGAGTGGTATTGTGTGCTGGGATATGAGATGAGTTTTAGTGGTTTGTTTGTTGGTAGGACAGAATATTAGTTATAACTTTAATTATCAGGCGTCGGAGAGGCAACCGCCTCGACACCTAAATCCGGTCTCCAGGGTCGCGGGCACTCGGAGTGGGGACTCTGTCTGCCAACCCAGTGATCCTAGACAAGGCGATGGCACAGTGATCACGTGCTGCCGTGCACAGCAAGGCTAATGGGATACCCCTTTACATTTTCCCCAGGGATGTGCCCTAACAGGCGTTGCATAGAGGTTCCGGAGTGGTGTTTTAAGAGGTAACCCTTCTATGTGCTGATGGTGATCACCGGGTGGTTTTAGTGAGGTAAAAATACCAAACTCCCTGGTCTTTACCCCAAAAGTCAAGGTTTCGCCTCGACAACAAAAAAAAGGTTCGAAAATTAGGACGGTATGAAACAAATGGATCGAATTTGAATTCTAGTGGCTTGATTTTTGTGTTATCACTTATTATTTACTAACCATCTTCACTTTTGAATTATCAAAGAGTCGGTCAGTCAGAAAAATGAAGCTCGATGCGATTTCAGTGTTGATCCCATAGTAAAAGTTGTTCATAATGTTGAGTACAATTACCCCTTTTATGGTATTGCGTTTATTCTGTTACACGTTGTATAAGATTCTACTTCTGCTATAAGATAACATAGCACACAGACGCATTTGAATGCAAGCAATCTAAATTACCTAAGTTCTGTTTGCCCCAACTTCGACGTACTCGTATGATGAGCGTCTAAGTTACAAGGTAATCTCTTTATATACAGGGGGTTGTGTGTTTAAATAGGACGATGTTTATTATGAAGTTTTATTAAAGTTTAACTTAGCGTCTGGAGCTGGTTACTTGGACTTATTTGTGTAACAAAATAGTGTATTAGCAACCAGTATTAAAATAACGTGCTCTGCCGTGGCAATTACTCCTTTCTTTTTAATGTTTTTTTTAATACAGTATTTTTTTAAGATTTAATTTTGTTTTTCATGACTTAAGTAAGGTGCTTTTATGGGTCCGTTATATTATACGTGTAACAAAATAAACGCAATACCTCTTAAGGGGTCATTGTACACATAGTTATGAACAAATTTTACTATGGTATTAAGAGCGTTTACGCGGTACGGCTTTTCATACAATCTTTCAAATCCTTATTCTTCAAAATGAATGAACCGATTTTAACGAAACTTGGTATGCATACGCTAGATATCCAGGTCTAAATAGTTATAAGAAAATATTTTTGAAAAAGATTTCAGAGGGAGAGAGAGAGCGATTTTAAGTTTTCTATAGAAAGTGAAAAATCACTATATCCTTCCCCCTGAACTCTTTTTCAAAAATGTTTTCTTATAACTATTTAGACCTGGATATCTAGCGTATGCATACCAAGTTTCGTTAAAATCGGTTCATTCATTTTGAAGAATAAGGACTTGAAAGATTGTATGAAAAGCCGTACCGCGTAAACGCTCTTAACACTGAAACTGCGTAAAAAAAAATCGACTGCCCCATACATTTATGTGCGCATAACTAGTGACTGTGTGACGGCTGATAGGACAGAATGGAAGAAAAAAACGTGTTGCGCCGACCACAAGTAACATGGGATAAGGGCAGGAAGATGATGATGAACTGGACAAAATGTACTGAACAGCTGTTTTTTTTTTCGATTTCGGGGTTGTTTGCATTTTTCTTAGTTTTTTTGAAATTCATCGTTTTTTTTTTTAAATGTTCGTAAGCGTAGAAATGTTTCAAATTTCCTAGGTATCGAAGTTTATTAATTCTAATAATTAATTTTGTAGAACGTTGGAAAATATTAGGCACACTATTAAAAAACAGATTATTAGGCGTTATAAATAATAATAACTTAAGCCAAGCTTTAAAACATTGTTGCTACCAAACCTGCCTACTGAACCATTTCCTTAGCTAAACAATAATCGTGCCAAGTTACAACTTAAGTGGATAACTTTAGAGTTCACTTTACAATTTGATTTGGAGTACCCTTTAAAATTGTTAAACACTGTGATACTTTGAAACCGAAGTTTTCCAATCATTTAACTTAACTCTAACTTGGTAGACTTGGCGTCTTGTGTAACTTTTGCTTAGTTTTTTGCACGTTTTTGTGAAATAAGATGACGCAGTAAGTTGAGTTTGATTTAGGGATAACTTTAGGGTTCCAAACCGTTCGTGTGGAAAACGGAACCCTTATAGGATCACTCGTGTGTCTGTCTGTCTGTCATAGCTGATTTTCTCCAAATCCACTGAACCGATTCAGTTGAATTTTGGTAGTACACATAAAAACTTTTGTGACCCGGTCGCGTAACGAAAATAATTAAATTTTGAAAATATCGGCACTTTATCAAATTAGGTCTAATCAGAAAAAAAAAATCTGCTGTGCCTTGCGGTATTTCAAATGAAAGGGTTCATTGTAAGGGTCTCAAAAGTATTTTTTTTAATAATTTTTGAATACCTATTTCTTTCTGATGTTATTTAAGAAAATTGAACATATTTACCATTCCCCACCCCCCCTTATCTTCGAAACTACAGAGCCTAAAAGTCTTTACCTATAGATTACAGGAACACCTATAAGAAGATTTTAAAGTGACATGTAGAAGCTCAGATAACTTTTATTCGGAGATTTAATATGGTGTGTTTGACGGCTTTTCCGCTCCACCCAGAGCGGGAGGAGTCATTTGATAATTTCCTATCCATAAGAAAAAGGTTTCGAGGCCTGTGAAATGGTATTTATGCGGACTACTTACTTGTGCTGAAAGCTTTGTTTTTATAAACGTATAAAAGTAAAGTGTTACATGATTTTTCCATTGTGATTTTATCCTTGAAAGCCTGGAGCTTGGCTTTGTACCTTTGTTTACCTGTAACGTAAGCATAAAAAAAACAGTATTTAATGCCCCCACTGCTGGAATTCCTGCCCCCTCTTTGTGGCTCGGAGTGGGCCGTAAACCATCCCGCAGGCATTGTACTGGTTGGCGGATTTCAAGTTGTCTTTGATGGTTTGAAATAATTTTGGGGATTTTTTTAACATACGAGCCTATGCCAGCGGCTTGCCTGCGTGATGTTCGAAAATTATTCCGTGGGAATATATTATTTCCGGGATAAAAAGAACATCTTATCTATGTTCTATTTAATTTCTTGGACATGGGACGTACAATTCCATTGAACCATTACAACGTGAAGGGGTAACATGCTGCTTTTTAAAGAAATCAAAAATGTAATGATTATGTCTAAAAGTTTCATGTTTCAAAGGCTTTTTAGGACAAAGCTGAAAAAAAAGCTCGACTCGACTACCGTGCCCCCAGATCCCAGAGAAAAATTCTCAGGTGCTTGAAAACCAGATATTTACATAATTGCAGAATTCTATTCAAAACTACTTATAAATATCTTAATATCGAAAATTCATAAATCCTTTTCAATTTACAAAAGTCTAAATAACTGTATGATAAAAAGTAACTATCGCTTTTCATTTACTCTGTTACACTTTTATTGAGCAATTTTCTTCATTTGTATTAGATTTATTTAGACATCTGACTAAGTATTATTTTTGCAAATAAACCAACTTTGTTGACGTTAATGTTAACGTTTATTGATACATTAATTTTGCTGCGTCTTAACTGTCTAGACAGGTTTGCGAAAATATTAAAAATAATACTGACTGACTGATAAAATATATTGAGTCAGCTTACTGACAATATTAATAAAATCCAGATGAAAGCAGTCTGCTGCCCGATTTTGTGAATCAGCGGCATTTTAGAAACCTAGGTAATATTTAACGTATCGTAAATTTTATTATCCTCGGTGAAAAATTACTTATGAAATCTGCACACAAGTAAAGTCCCACAACCTCCATTGAAAAGGGAGGATCCTCCGACCAGACGTGTTCGGGTTCAGGTTTGTGGTGGGCCACTGGTCGATGTTAGGTGTCCAAGGATACCCACTGACCAAAAAATAACAAAACATAAAAAGTGACTTTAAAAAAAAATGGACAACAAAAAACAACAATTTTTTTTCGAAGAAATGACTTTACAAGCAGTCTCATGCAGTTAGTGGCATCAAATAAGTGATTAATATAAAGGAAAAGTCACCAACTGTAATAACCTGCGTGAGAATTCATTTCTTCGAAACTTTTTTGTATTTTTTTCTGGTAATTTTTTAAAGTATTTTTTTTTGTTTTGCTATTTTTTCCTTGATTTATATCAGCTGTCCAAAAACAATATGGACTTCTAGCACACCCTGTGTGTATAGATATGTACATGCATTGTTAAATAAATAATAATTTCAATGAAAAAAAATGTCGCATTATCGCGTTGCACCTGTCTACGTAAGGCATAAATCAGCTTGCGTCAACTTTAAACTCAAGAAAACTGCACAAACCACAATACAACTAACCTTACTTTTCCTTCCACCCATCATGCGACTAACGATTTTTAATTAACCGACTTCTAAAAAAGGAGGAGGTTTTCAATTCGGATGTTTGATTTTTTTTTTATGTTTGTTCGCGCATAACTCCGTCGCTTACCAATCGATTTGAAAAAATCTTTCTTTGTTGGAAAGGATATACTTCCCAAACGGTCCCATTGAAATTTTATCAAAATCGGTTCTGTAGTTTGGTTTTTAAATCCAAATAGCTGGAAAAAATATGTGGAAAAATCATCCATGTATACGAAATTGCGTATTTTTGCTTTCCTGTGACTTTCCAGTGGTGTTCTTAGGTGTGGGGTACCACTAAAAAGTGAAAAATAAAATAACTTTTTCACAAAAAAAAAGAAACCGACTTCCAAAAAACATTACAAAGTTCAAAATAACTTTAACATCGGAAGTCGGTGTCAAATAACGAAGATGCAACCAAAAACACCGACTACCGAAATTAAAGTTATTTGAACTTTGTAGTGTTTTTTTTGTATGTAAGCTGGGCATTGAATCGGGCAAGCGAAGTAGTTGCTCTTGCGCTATTTGTGTCTATCTATATCTGTGTTTGCAGTCGTCGTCCATTTACAAGTAGCGGCTTTCGGGAGACGGTGATTGAATTCATTCAATAGGACTTTTAGAGCGATTGTTATTAAAATGTAGAAGGTGAATGCTGGGTTTTTAGTAAATCGTTTCTAGCAAAAGCTGCTGATTTGACGGTGTTGAATCGGTCGTTGATGACATTATCAAGAGCTTCATTATAATATTATTTCGAAAAGGTCAAGTCGTAAAGATGATACGCACTTATGCAAAAGAATTAATAATTCTTTGATTTGAGATGATAGACATAGTGAAATTCGACTCGTGATAACGATTGTCAAAAAATCCAAAATGCAAACACCATCATTTTCCTGCCCTTATCTCATGTTACTTAGGGTCGGCGCAACACGTTTTTTTCTTCCATTTTTCCTATCAGCCGTCACACTATCACTACTCCCTTTTCTTACATATCGCTCCTCACACGATCCATCCATCTTTTCTTTGGCCTCCATCTCCCTGCGTTGCGTTTTGTGCGTGCGTTTCATCTCTCCTCTTTACATGGCCACACCAAGACAAGCGGTTCCCTTTCAACTTTTCTGTCAATGGCGCCACTTTTAAAAGCCAAAATGTAAACATAAAAAATAAATTAAACATTTTGGTATTTTTGGAAATCGTTATTGGAGCCACTGTAAATTAATAAATAACGTTTTTTTGTTTTGTTAAAAAGGCCATTTTTTTGGTTCTGACTTTGCTATGACCTTGAAAACGAAGTAGTTAATGTTCGTCTTTGACGTGGCTTGGTTGTTAAATAGTTCCTATTTTTCTATTTAGTTAAAATTATTATAAGTTGTTATTTTGTGTTTTTTTTCTTTTAAAAGTAAACAGCCTTCATTCTTCATCCTGTCGTCAGCAAGTTAATAACGATGTAATTACTACCCCTCAACCCACTAAGATCACTCCTGCAGATTACGAAACGAACACAGACAGTCAGACGTTCTGAGAAACAAGAATATTAATCATTTTTTTGTTTTTTTTTTATTTCTTATTATTCTTGGAAAACGGTTCTATTATAGTCATAAAGCAGTCGTGGGAAGGTTGTAGGTGTTAGAAAAGTAGGGATTAAAATTATATTTCTACTTGATTGCAACTTGTTTATTTCTGTACTAGTTAATGCCCGCGACTTCTTATTCGTGGATTTTATGTTGGGATATTCTATTATTCTAGTGTCTAGTATTCTAATGTTAAAACAGGTAATCCCTACTTCCTTACTAATATTATAAATGCGAAAGTAACTCTGTCTGTCTGTTACGCTTTCACTCTAAAACAGCTGAATGGATCGTTATGAAATTTAGTAGATATATAGCCTGGGATATTGAGAAGCACATAGGCTACTTTTTTACGTAATAATCGACATCCATGCGGACGTAGCCGCGGTCTAAAGCTAGTAAAACTATTTGTGTACCGCATCCAAATCCGTTCAAGAGTTTTGGGGTGCATAAAATAAGATTGCTCATGGCAAACCAAATATTTTTGTATGTACCATGTTCAGGAGTCCGCCATTTTGAATTACGAATGATGTCACTTAGCTGACTATGCTTTGTCATTCAAACTAAACGAGAGTACAAAAGTTTAGCTCAATCAGCTAGGGATAACTGTTTTACAAATCTGTTGCCAGGTGTGGTCCATCCTGCCAGGGTTGGGCCGGAACGGAACGGGCATGAGGAGGAGCACGGATGGGTTTTAGTCAGTAAGAGTCTGACACTCCCTTCCGCTCCGACCAGAGCGGGAGGAGTTCTTTTCCCATCCCTAAACGTAACAAAGAAAAACATGTTTAATGAAAGCTGGAAAAAACATCCTCTATGTAACATTAGTTTAGGAGTATATCAGTAGGTAGGCCAGATGTAATATACCATTTTACAACTTATTGGTCCTGGTAGGAGGAAACACGGTACATGATCGCAGGAAATGTAATCTCTCAACGCTTCCGATCGGCTTTGTTTATTTTGTAACAAACAATGAAATAAAACATAAATTGCACAAACAGTTGTATAAATTGTCAATATTGATAGGTATATTTCCTGTTGGGAGGTACTAGGAGAAGGTTACTTTGAATCATTATCTGCCTAGCGCTAGCCTTTTCCAAACTATATTGGGGTCGGCTCCCAGTCAAACCGGATTCAGCTGAATACCAGTATTTTACGTGGAGCGGCTGCCTACCAGACCTCCACAACCCAACTTCTTGGCAGGACTGGTGTCAGATTTTCTGGCTTCTGACAATCCGTAACGACTGCCATAGATCTACAAATAACAGTCGGGACCAACGGCTTTACGTGCTTTCCGAGGCACAGAGGAGTCTCGCTGTTAATATGGTCACCCATCCACAGACCAACCTCGGCAAGCGTTGCTTAACCTTGAAGATTGGTCCGTGTGGCTGTTATACTTAATTTAGCCACAAGCTCCTCTAATAATCCTGTAATATACTAGATGTTACAAATAATCAATATTGTTCATAACTGTTACCTTGTGGTAATATACATATTATTTACTGCAAGTTGGATTTTCACTTCGTCTCCGAATCATCCACCTCATCGTAAGACGCATCAAGGGGACAGCTATAAAATACCTTCTGCATGCGTCCCGAAACCATAAAGACAGAAGATGAAAGAATTATTCCGTGTGGTTCCATGTTAAAGGAACAATAAAAAGATTTCATAAAGAAAACAAAAGACATGAGGATGTTCTTAATTAGATAACGAAATAAAAATAATATGTATGTTAACCAAACTACGAGTTCTTTCGTTACATTAAAGAATGTATAATGAAAATACTACAGTGCTCGTTGCTATGCCCGCTAACTTGACAGTACTTTTATTCAAGACTTTCTTTTAGTAGTCTAAGTAGTTTTTATAATGAAGTAAGTTGCCCCCGCAGTTTCACTCACTTCCTAGGCGATGCAAAACTAATTAAGTTTTTATTTTTAATTCTTTAGCCGTATATGCATTCATCATCATCATCACATCAGCCGAAAGACGTCCACTGCTGGACATAGGCTTCCCCAAAATGGGGGGGTTAGCCATAATTGCCACGCTTGGCAGGCGGGTTGGCGATTGCAGTGTAGCTGTTGCAATTACAGAGAATGTCAAAGTCAAAGTCAAAGTCAAAGTCAAAACGTTTATTTCAATTAGGCCATTAAACGGCACTTTTGAACGTCATCATTTACATTAAAAATAATATAAAGTGACTCTACTGTCCGTTCGCAAGGGTAGATTCTTATGGAGAAGAACGGACAAGAAACTCCATAGTTACTCTTTTCAAATCAATGATTTACAATATTTTGAGTACAAAAATTAATTTTAATATATGTGAGGTCGATGCACCAAGAGTATACTACTTATAGGATCATAATACATGGTACTCACATATTTACAAATCTTGGAACCATTAATAAAACAGAGTGTGTTAACAGAAAATAAAAACTCTTTTACATCTGTAAAGTGAATATATAAATTGACCAATTTGATTTTGCCTACACTACACCCTTGATTGTCCTATGGAGCAGGACCAGCATGTTTCCAAGCATTCTTATCTTGAATGCTGCTGCCCATTCTCTGGTGGGTCCCTCAGTCGCCTCTTACGACACCCACTGGAAGTGATGGGATAGTGCAATTCTTTTACGTTCGACACCATACGGAACCATTTATTTATTAGGTATTTGTTTATGCATTAGGTAATTTGTTAGTACTCATGTGCTCGCGTCTGACTACAATATCACCTGATAGAAAACGATGATGAGGTCGTCTATGGAATACGCTTGCCTTGATGTAACCTCTAGACTTGACTCTAAGAACCCCGGTTGTGGCTACCAGGTAACATACTCCGGCAGGGAATTCCACTCCTCCGCTGTATGCAAAATGAAAATTTTGACATGCATAGCTGCATGATGAGATATGTTTAAATTTAAAGATTCATCACCACATTAATGTATTTAGGGATTGATGGCATTTAGATTAACAGAAACGTTCATTCATCTATTCCTATTCTTTACTGCACACACAAAAACATATAATTACGCGTGGTGAAAATAGAACTACATCTTTGTCTCATTTTCTCTTTAGTATTAAAGTGAGACAAACGTATTGAGCAAAAGCGCTTCCAGGAAGGTTCGATCATTCAGATTATTTATTCTCGTAATGTGGAACTTCTTCGTGGAGTTTTTATATTTTTTTATGAAAATTAAAAAAAAGAAATCCGTTAAGGATACGCACGATGCTATGCAACGGAGTAAGCGGTTAAATAGGTACAATGTTTATAGGCTTCGTAAATACATTTTTCAACACATTTGCTCAAAAAATTCATTTACGAAGACTGTATACATTGTTGAAAAGTTAAAAATTACGCACCACACAGTGGATCGTGCGGTAAAATAGGTACTCTTACCTAAGTACATATTATACCGCATACTCCGTTGTATAGCGCCGTGCGTATCCTTTACGGTTTTTTTTAATTTCCTTAAAAAATATTAAAGAATTCTACCAAGGAGTATCACATTACGAGAATAACTAAGCTGAATGATCGAACCTTCTTGGAGACGCTTTTGCACAAAACGTTTGTCTCACTTTGATACTAAAGAGAAAATGAGACGAAAGATGTAGTTCCATTTTCAAGTTCGCGCCATTTACATATTAGAAACGTAAAAGATTATTGCGACTTTCCGACTGATAATCTGAAAACAAAAAGATTTTTTCATTGTATTTTGTACTGTTTTCTCGCAAATGTGTAGAAAAACGTTGTATGACATACGTGCGGAAATTGGTATTTACAAACTTGTGACTATGGTAAGGTAACAGTTACGTAATGTGATTCACAGAAATGCCATGTATTAATTATATAGTAGGTAGTATCAGTAATGGTTATACGCCTCCAACCACTGCCAATCATTCAAAGCAAATGGACCATTCACGCATGGTACAGCATTAGCTCCACAATGGAGCCAGCAAGGCATTAGATCATTAACATACAAGGCCTGCTATTACGTGTATTGAACCTACTAATAAGATTTCAACCTTCACTGAGTCTCAAGATGGTACTTGTATATATAATCTAAATATAGGTATAAAAGTAGCTTCTGCCTGTGATTTCATCTGCGTGGGCTTCAGATTGGTATAAAAAGAATTCTTTGTGTTAGTTCAGAATGCTAATAATTCTGCTATTTTTTAAGCAACGTTCACATCTCAGGCGCAATCTGTGAAAAAAGTGAAATTCCATACATTTTTGACTGTTTGCGACGGACATCCGAATGCGTACGTTGCTTAAAAATAGTAGAATCGGCCCTCTGGTTACAAACTATGTGTGTTTCAAACTTTATCCAAAATCGTTCAATACTTTTTTGCGTGAAAAAGAAACAAAGCTACCACACGTGCGATGGTTGGCCACTAATTTATAGGCTGAGTTTTTTCAACAACCTCAAAATTGCGAAAAGTAATCAACTGTCTTATAAATCGACAAAATGTGTTGAACATCCGATTTTATGTTCACATGCTTTAATTGCAGCAAGTCTGTTTTTTTTGTGGGTTTTGTACCCGAATGGTAACCAACGGAATCCATTCAGCCTTCTCTGTCCATCCGTCTGTCTATCAGCGAGATGTATATTATGAACCGACTGTCGACATTTTCACAGAGTAATGCTGCTATTGACAACAAATAATAAAAATTAAAAGAGATTATTAGTAAAATGAAAAGAAGACAAAGACAAGAAAATTGATTTGCTGTATTTTGAAAATGTTTCATGATGAATCCAAAAACATTTTTGATACCTACATAGAGAGAATGTAATTTTCTCTAGGTTTTTGTTCTGCAATAATAGATAATTTTCTTTGTACCTCTTGAAAATTTTCAAGATCTTTTCAGAAAATCTTTCAAATAAAATAAATGATCGGTCCGTTCACCCATTCATTAAGATCATTAAGTTTATGATCGATTTCTTCAAGTGGGGTCATTACATCATGTGAAACTAAATTTCAAGTGAAATCTTGTGACATTCAGTAGCTTTGATAATGTCATAGGCCTCGTATACGGAGACGCGAGGCGTCGTCGCGAATCGCGCGCGGCCTGGCGTCTCGCGGTGCGTCGTACGTTTTTTTCCGTTTACAGACGGCGCGTGCGGTGGCAAACATATCGTTTTACAGTAAACGGAGAATTGCAGGAATAGCTTGTCGCAACACTGCGTGCGCCGCCGTGATAAACGTCAATTTCGTATACATGGATGATTTTTCCACATATTTTTTTCCAGTAATTTGGGTTTAAAAACCAAACTACTGAACCGATTTTGATAAAATTTCAATAGGACCAATCGAGAAGTATATCCTTTCACATAAATCAAGATTTTTTCAAATCGGTTCACAAATTACGTAGATAATTATGAGGTAACAAACATAAAAAAATATACAACCGAATTGAGAACCCCTTCCTTTTTTTGAAATATACTTTATAGTAAGTATAATTATAATTCATCACAATTTAAGGGGTTGCAACTGTAACAAGTGTCTGACAATGAACGAGGTGGTTTATAATATTGTTCCAAATAAAATATATGTCGGAGACGGTTATCAAATATAACTATGGGTAGTTGTCAAATCTTAATAAATACAACTGTGGGTAGTTGTCAAAATGTGTTACATTATGCAAACTGAATTGTTTTGTTTGTGTTTTTTAATTTAAGTGATTTTAATATCAATTACTGTCTGATAAATCATAACATAATTTATTGAGTTCTTGTAGTACACTAGAATTGAGTTTTGGAAACTTATTTGAAAAATAGTAATCGTTTGTCTTCTAAAATACAAATGGTGACATGTTATTTTGATTTAAAACGATTTACTTTGTTAAACCACTGTTGTTTATGTACGATAATTATTATTGTACAATTTGATTAATTTGCCAGTACACTTTTTAGTCTTATCTTGGATTCGACTCACTATAGAGCTCCTGCTCCCGACAAAACTGTCGGTTTACCTGGTACAGCACTGCTGTATATTTACATAGCTGTATTGGCTTGCTGATACACTTTGTACTTGGGTGGCTTAGGCCTCTGTACGAACTGTGACCTTAAAGGTCTGTTCGAGTGACTGTATTTCTATCACTTATTGTTTTTATTGTGTGTGTGTATTTTTAAAGTGTAATTAGACTGTTATTGATATACTGTCTTGTTTATCCCAATAAAATGGGGACGCCAATATCCTGACACTATACCTTACCCACCGCTCGGAGGAAAACTCATCTATTGTTCCTACATATATAAAAACAGAGCGAGGAGCAATTTTATATCCAAACTTCATAGTCGGGGATCGTTCATACCTGTATTAGGGCCGTACACAGAGAAACTTTCAGGTTTTATAAAACGACGAAGGTCTGATACATATGTCATACACACACTGATAACAGAAAAGGTGCATTAGATCAATGTTTAGACTACGAACAACTGACAGCTGCAAATCTTATTTTATAGAATGTAAGATATTGACATTACCCTCATTATATATACTGGAAACAATAATATTCGTTAAATCAAACTCTCATTTATTTCAGCTTTTGTCTGATGCTGTCCCTAGGAAAAGACGTGATAATTTCAAACTCTGTGTTCACGGCGCTAAAACGACTCTTATGCGTAAGAGCATCTTTTGCATGGCTCCGACCAGTTTTAATAAATTGGCGAAATCATGGAGAACATTAAATATATCTGCCCTTAAAAGTAAATTAAAGAGTCTAATAACTGAAAGAGCATATTACAGTGTAGCAGAGTTTATGAAAGAGGACAATTTTTCTTCGTTTTTGAGAAGACGATGTTGTATTTCTGGCATGTTGTGGTAATTGTATTTTCTATTTTTTGAATAATTGTAATTTAGAATGAACATTTAATGTGAGTAATTCATATTTTATTGATAATTTATTTAACGACTACTTTGACATTACTTATTGACATTTTTTAACTTTGACATTTTTATCTATAAATGCTCGCTGAGTTATAATAATCTTTAGTGAATTAATAAGCACCTACAAAGTGTCTTAAATGTAGTTTTGATGAATATTGGCACGGTTCATGCACCATCTCTTCCTACCAATTTGTACGCCACGGCCCACGATATGCGGCTGAACATGTTAGAACTTTTTTATCTGTACTTTATTGTAATCTTGCATGTATCATGTACACCATGTCTAAACAAATGAAATTTTACTTTACTTTACTTAGTAATCGTCGCGGGCTTTTGGAATATTATACCAATTTGATAAAACTATTAGAACCAGCCTGTTTGATCAAATAACTTGAACGTGTATGACCCACATATGACAGTAGGATTCTGACGCATTTTCCCGCTCCAACTGCAGACCGTGAGTCATTTGATGAAAATAATTACCATTCTCAAAAAAAATAAAAACGTACAAAATAGCACCATAGTCTCTATCATTAAGCCCATTTATTACTACATAAGGTCAACATTTATGTAATAAATAACTTAGTCATTCAAGACGAAAGCACTGACAAAATCCTCGGCTCATCGGAGCTGTTCGGCTATCCTCGGGTATTCGTAGTTATTCGGATATTCTCGGGTATTCGGCTATTCTCGGCTATATTTGGCAGCCATCAATAAAACATTACGATGGAGCGCTTACAGTTTGATTGTTAGCAGTGATTTCAGATTACGTTCTGTTTTTTTTTTGTAAATTACTTGTGACCTGCCTCTTATAGGGTTTTTTTTTGATGGTCAATTAAGTAAGGATGTTGTTTCATGAAAGTGGAATAGATCTGTATCTATCTGTAGAAATAGATTTGTTTCCCTAAAAAAATCTATTTCTATAGATATACTGTATCTCAAGTATGACGAGTACCTACGGTTCGACTGATTTTCTTTTCGTAGTAAATGTAACTGTCAGAACATAGTTTGTTGAAAAAATAAATAGTTTATTTTTCAAAAAGTTACTGTAAATAAAATTAAGTAGCTTTTCATGTCTGGCCGGTATGACCACTTTTAAACTACTCGAAATATTTTGTTACGGTTCTTACAATAATTCGGAGAATTTATTCCAGAAAGAAAATGTATATTGTACTTTATGCAATACCAGTGACTTCGTAAGCGCATACCCCGTTTTTCCCGTTTCCGTACAGTACGAAAATTGTCCCAAGAGAACATACTCCCAGATAAAAGTATCCTATGTGATATTGCAGACTATAATCTACCTCTGTGCCAAATTTCATCAAGATCCATTCAGTAGTTTTTGAGTGATTGAGTAACAAACATCCATCCAAACATCCAAACTTTCGCATTTATAATATTAGTATAGATTTTACATTATCTTGTATTAAACATACACATAATAAAGGAATTTCGGTATATTTTCAACTCGCAAACCGTGCGAAGCTAGAAAGGATAGCTGGCGCTGTAGACTGTACAAGAACTGCGTAGCGGCTACGGCGTAGGCTAATGCTACGACGTAGCAGCTGCCGCAGTATGAGTCTACGCCTAGGCTTACGCGTATAATAAACTCAAGCCATGTTGGGCATACATAAGAGGCTCTAACTACACAAAGTGCCGTTCTATCAG
The DNA here is from genome assembly GCA_947386135.1 of Melanchra persicariae. Lineage (NCBI taxonomy): Eukaryota > Metazoa > Arthropoda > Insecta > Lepidoptera > Noctuidae > Melanchra > Melanchra persicariae. The sequence goes on along the minus strand of OX376645.1, from coordinate 12,708,265 downwards.
CAAATGCAACGGAATTCCGTGAGCCGTTCGATTGTCCGTTCTCCCGTTCCGAACACAAGGCTTATTTTCGAAAGGAACGTCAACTTTTTGCCATTTAGAAAATGAAAATTTTGTATGTAAGGCAAGCATTCAGGTCTCTGAATCTAAATTCCATATTAGGAAACCTAATCAGGGAACTGTACAAAAACCGCATGTTCAGGTAGCAGGGACACTGGTGTTCAGGTACGGATTTCTAGGTGCAGCCGATTTTTTATTTCTATTTTGTTGCTGGCTCTCCAAGCATTTATAATGTTATTTATGTGCAGCAACAAAAATGACAGCCGCTCTCAGTTAATAAAAACCGCTTGTTAAGGTAGCAGGGAGAGTGATTATTAGTAACCGGTGGCTAGGTTCAGCTGATTTTCAATTTTTCCATGTTTTTCCTAAGCTGTTTTACAGCAACAAATTTTAATCGATTAGTCGTTTCATTTAACTTCAATTCCGTGATTTTACTGCTAGCTCATCGTGAAGATAGCAGTAATTCGATTTTTGTGGAATCGGTTCGAGCAACAAAATCGGTTTCGCAGCAACTAATTATGGAGCTACAAATTAACATGCAAATTTCAGTCGTTCTTGCTGACTGTCCACTGCCAGATTGATGGAGCTGGCGAAAGGGAGTGTCAGACTGCTACTGACTAAAACCCATCCGTGCTCCTTAATGCCTTTTACGTTCCAGGGCCGTGGTAACTCTTTCTAACAATTTCGCAACTAAAAGAGCCCTAAAGTCTGCACGTGCTTAACAGCTCGAAGCATATACTTCATTCATAATTCAATACATAATATTATTAAGATGTTAAAATTATAATACTCCCACCGAAATTGGAAAGTTTTGTTGACTCGGTATCTTCCACATTTCCAGTGAACACGTACTGAGAGTTAGTTATAATTAAATTAACTAACATAAACGTGGTTCAGTTATTAAATGTTATGGGTTCGCTACAAATATTAGGTACCTGGTGATGAGAATATTCTTGAAAGGTTTGATAAAATGTTTGAAGTTAATTATCCGATTATGGTGAACGAAACATATGAGTTTCTTCTGCCCCCGACTTAGCCTGCAAGGACTTCGAGTTTTTTAACATTCTCGAACGCGTTAGCGTAAACGTCAATTTGTATTGAAACTGAACAAGCGCCGTCTGGTGACACTCACGAACAACCTGTGCTTTTTTCTATACAATTTGACATAAGCGAACGTGTTTTAAATATTATTTCAATTTTTTAGATTATTTTATTACCGACCAATAACTTATTTGTGTGGTTTTTAACTGTAAATTCAAGCTGGTATAAATAAATGAATGTCTTGATTGTGCTCAGTAGATAAATTATTGTACACCACACTAAGTATGTCATAAGCTAAAAAAGTTATAATGCACACATTAAAAATTAATATTGGCAGGGCAAGTGTAAAAAAAAATAAGTTTGCCTGTACACCAACTAGCTTTGTAGACTGCACATACCTAAATAAGATTTTTTTAAATTCTTCTACAAATCTAAGAGTACTGCGAATGTTTTTAATTTGTTACCCTTTAAGATTTGAATAACTTTTGAAGGTCAAAACTGTAGAATAAAGACACCATGATGTCTAGACTTAGACTGCTTACTGTCTCTATTTAGATTCTAATAAATATAAATAGAAAAGACGAGATAAAATAGAAGCTATAGGAGTAAACAAAATAACTTTCACAAAGAGGCGGTGAATAGTCACACAAAAGGAAAATATTCTATTAATTTAATATGAAAAGGCTGAACTTTCTCACAGAAGGTACTTCATAACCTTTATAATATAATAATTTTTATGTGTAATTATTTACTTTTCTGGCTTTTATTGCAAAAGCCAGAAAAATAAATGATTACACAGGGTATTTCAGAAATGCGTGGTCATATACAAGGTGATAATTATTCTGTATCTTAGTCCAGGCAAATTACGCCGAAAACTAGGCTAACTTTGCAATTATTGTGAGCTCTGTTTTTTGCTCTTTACGTGTAGTGTATAGGCAGGGAAGTATGTCAAAATGTATCCCGCAAAAAGTTAGCCCTCGCGTGTTAGTTTTTTTTTTAAATAAAACATTTAATTTCAATAATAACGCGATGTAACAATGGGTTTTACAAGTAAGTCAGACAACAGTTTTAATTCCGTACTCTGTCTTATTTTTTTTATGAATGTAATTTTATTGGTTTGTATTTCAGGCTAAAAAATAACTGCTTTCTTTTCATAAAATTACTTAATATATTTCAATTCACTAACTAAAAATAACATTTTCTGTTAGCGCAAGTTATTAATATCAGTTTTTTTGCGACAGCGATTTAAGCAAAAATGTAATTGAATTAAATTGGGTTTCATTTTAATCTAAAGGTCATGTGTAACTTAATTATAAATAAAATTTAAGTAAACAATTTATTAAGTTTAGTTTTTAATGAACTAAAAAGAACGTTGCTAGACTCAAGTGAAATTTTACCTGCCAGTATTCCGGGTACATATTTTTAACGTCGAAAATTAAAATACCTACGGGTAAAATGTCAATGGTCAAAACATCGAAAATTGAAGTATCGATTGTATCGAAATGTCAAAAATGGTTAAAATGTCTGAGATTGAAATACCGAGTGATAAAAGTATCGAATGTTAAATGCAGATAGACTTTTGTTCTTGTCCTTTAAAATATAGCATGTAAGGTGTTTTCGTTGTTGAAAGAAAGAAAAAAAGAAAGATAATTAGTTTATTTGGCACACACAGATACACACAATGTAGGTACAAACAAGAAAAAAAAAAAATTACAACATAATTTACAGTGATTAAAAAATTAATGTGCAAAGACGAGCATAACTCAAAATTGAGTTTTCTACCAGCAAATCTTTGAGTGATAGAGAGAGATCACAATAGAGGGTAGGATACAGTGCACAATATTTTCAATACTACCTACATATTACCTACCTTGTAAGAAGTTACTCAAAAACTTCTTCTCTTTCTTCCACAGTGGTAGAACACTCCCGGCCGCGCGTGTGCTCGCTGCCAGAGAAGCCGTACAACCCGCGCGTGTCAGATGACCTGTACCGGCTGAGGACCTTCAGCATCACCACCAAGGGAGGCGTCGTCAACTGCGGCGACTCCATCTGCAACCGCCGGAGTCGGTCTAACACCTCCGTCAATTCTACTAATAGCAGGTATGACTTTAATTATTTTGATCAATACCTTCTCTTTTTCCCTATTTGGAGTCAGCTCTCCTGATAGTTTTACGCAACTCTTGTCGATTTTGCGTCATTGCTGGCGTTAAGCCCATCGTCATGTTATCTTTGTTAGACTTTTATTGTTCAATTTCAATTTTTCAATTTTTATTCACAAACAATTTACATTGTGTTTGAAATAACAAAAATAATAAGGTAAATAAAAAATAATATAAAAAGCATTCATAATTAAGCAAGTACTTACACAACTAAAAATTAAAATCATAATTACTATATCACATCAAATTAAAATCATGATCAAAAATTAATCATAGTAATAATAATAAAATACAATCAAATTATTCAATGTCAACAAAATTATATAAAATTTAATAGTTCAATGTCAGCTTAATATAAATAATAGTACATACTTAATTAAATTAATAATAATTAATAAAAAATAATTTAATTAAATTAATATAAACAATAGTGTTAGAAGAAGACATTAATACTTACCTACTACATAGTTTTTGCGTGCGACTTCCCGCCCTGGGCACAAAGCCACATGGAAAGGCTAGTAGCACATAAGTATTAAACCACAGTCGGCAATCGTAGGGTCGCGTGTTTGAAGCTATCATGAGTTGTGTCCGGTGAAGGAAAAAGTTCTCAGTAATGACACTAATTCCTTGGATTATACTGCGATGTAGGTAAAACTATTTATTTGGAATGAGTACTCAAGATTTTGAGGGGATCGTATACCAGGTTCTTTAAAGACACATGCACAACGGCAGATACCCTTGTGTATTAGTATGGCCTCTAGAAATTGTTTTTTTTTTTTCAAAATGCCTAGCCTAGAAGGTAAGGTGAAAAAACAGGAATTTTTATGGTCGGAAATCAACATCATACATTGTGCATTGTGATCAAGGCTTGATTTATTTCTTTTTCTTAAGAGGCTTTTTCCCTGCAGTGGCAATCTGTTGCGCAATCCAATCAAGTTGGAATGACAGTTTGCTTCAAACTCATTCCATCTTAGTTTTCACGGAGAGGTGTTTTATAGAATTGTCCGGCTGATTTTGTAGTTCAAGAATATACATGTCAAGATTGAATCTCTCTATCCTCAGTTTTTGTTTTAGGTTTAGTTAATTTAAATAGTTATGCAATATGTAACAGAATAAACGCAATACCTTAAAAGGGGTTATTTTACTCGACATTGTGAACAACTTTTACTATGGGACCAACACTGAAATCGCGAAAAAAAATCGACTGCCCCATACATTTCTGTGCTCATAACTCGACAAAATGTACTGAACCGGATTCAGCTGAATACCAGTATTTTACGCGGAGCGGCTGAAGGCAGTAATTTACCAGACCTCCACAACCCATTAACTGGGTAACACGGTACTTCTTGGCAAGACTGGTGTCAATTTTTCTGGCTTCTGATAATCGGTAACGACTGCCAACGATCTCCAAATGACAGCCGGGGCCAACTGTTTAACGTGCTTTCCGAGGCACGGAGGAGTTTCGGTATGTTAAGATGGTCACCCATCCACAGACCAACCTCGGCAAACGTTGCTTAACCTTGTAGATCGGTCCGTGCGGCTGTTATAATTTTGCCACGAGCTCCTCCAAGAACATAATTATATTATTTATATTATAATTGAAACGAGCAGTTTGGCAGTGAACGAACGACTATTGTATTCAAAAATTGCAAATCACATCATGACATAGACAAGTGACACAGATAACATATACTGAGTAGATAGCGTAGTACATTACTCAATAGATAGCGCCAGTAGTCTCATTTTGATATAAATCTAACAATTTAATTATTAAAAACAACTAACGAATAAAATATCCCCTCCATTAATATTCGACTTTCATAGTGCTATTAGAGCAACATTTCCCAAGTACACTACATCATCAGTAAATAATCTACCAAAAGATTGACGACACAACATCACGCCACGACGAAGCTCCGCCAGACAATGCAGTAGTCACCCTCAACTCCACAAAGAACAGACGGACGGTGTCTAATCAGATTAAAAGAGATTTGTAACTGATTACCGCGTTGCGTGACCGAGGTAGGGTTGACACCATGGAATAGATAAAGAGGTTGACAGTATAGTCGGTAAGCTTTCTGAACCAATATCAGATGCTACTATAGTAAGATAAGACAACGTCGGTACAGTCATAGAATTCTCAAGCTCAAGTGAGACGATCTAATAAGCCGTATATTCCATGATCATTGAAGTTGGATAGCTAGGAAAAGCCTAGACCGATTTATGTTTCCTCTGCCCTTAACTTAAAATATATTTTTCTCCACTCGACACCCCTACGCACGACCTACTTACTCGTTCGCACCCCTCTCTGATTAACGCGCGGTCGCCTACAACGTCTTGTACTATGACGAGTAGTAATGGACTACATTAGTGAGAACTATTGCTAATAGACTCGTTAAATGGGTAATATCGGGTAGCCAGGATCGACGATACCACCGGAATGAGGATGAAAAATTACATTGATTAAATTAGTTAGGTATCCCAATTTGAATTAGTTTTTCAACCTTCTTTAACGTACTTCTGTAACGCTGTGTCTGTGTGGTGTGGTAACGCTGGGAGGAGTGAAAACCTGCCCAACGGTTTTCCACTCCCCCCAGCGTTTCTGCGTTACATCTCCCAGAGATTGGCCGGAGAACACTTGACTTCATTATGCCAGCGTTTTTTATGCCTTCCTCGGCGACGATGACCGTTTTTAGGCTCCCAGGTAACGACTCTGCGCTCTCTACCTCTTTGTGCATTCTGCATTTATGGCCCACTCAACCCCACTTTAGTCTAGCAGACTTGTTGTCCACATCGGTGATTCCCGTTTTGGAATATTTCGTTGTGCTGCGTATTCGGTTGCAGAACTTAATACCTAAAACGCTTCGCTCCATTGTCGTTTGGTAAACCTTGAGTTTGGACTTTTGAGACTTTTCAGAACAACATTAAAATTAACATATAAAATACAAGCAAAGCCCATGACACGCCTGCACGCCATTACGCCTTCATCCTCTATGATATGAACGCATAATGGCGTGCGTACTTCTATAAGTAGACAAAAAACTACAAGTTTGCTCGCCCCCATTTTCACGAACACCGGGGATACCTAAAAGTAGACCTAAATAAAAGTATAGTGATAGTGTAGTCCTGAAAATCTTAAAGCCCGTTTTTTTTTAATTTTCGCCTAGTTATTGTGAAAACGGGCATAAAATCTTTGATTCCTGATAGCTACAACCTATCTTTAAGTCAAGAGTGAATAGGATACTTCTAGACAAGCGTGCTCCTTCGTCGACTACATCATTGCCTACCAACAACTGACAACACTATTATTGATAGACTTGCATTTGACAGTGGTCAAATGCAAGTCTATGAATAATAAAAAAAAAATCTATAGGCGTAAAGATACGCCTTCAACTCTGCCAGTTTCTATTGTATTTCCACTTCAGTTGTTCTCCCACTAAAAATAGAAGCCTGCCCTTTTCATAATGTTATTTTTTCTTTATTAGATTTAGAGATTATATTTATTTATAAGTCTTCCATTTATCCGTGGGTGGTGAAGATGAGATTATTTATCATGGGAGTTGGTTGGTTTATATTTGTATTTTATTTTGGTAATCACATCAGAAATGTTCTCACAGGTTGACTGTACTTTTGTGTGCGTGATGTATCAAATAAAGGAAATGTAATTGTTGCAAAAAAAAGTTAAATGAATCAATGACCATTGAAGTTCAGTTCTTGAGTTCAGTTCACAAAACAACATAACATCACACATGTATTTCTCGAAGAGTGAAACAGAGTTATATCTAAACACAAACCGAGCACAAAACCCTACCAGTATTATGATTTGGCCCTGTCCTTGAAATAATTACCCACAGCCACGCGGTACGTAAATACGCGGTAGGGCTGCCCGTCTCCAGTATTTTAATTTCATCTTCCGACTTGAGTTCCTTTCTAGTTTTGAGATTGTAAATATTATATTTTGTTCAAAAAAATACGTTGTTTTTTTATTAATAGATTTAAAAAAAAAACATCATAATTTGAGAAAAAGATTTGCACCACGGCTGAGACGTACGAATAGCTTTGTTGTTAAAAATCCGCATTTGGAAAAAATGTTTAATCAAAAATCTCTTTGCCATATTAAGTAAGTACTTGCAGTTTATACTATATCAAAATTTGCTCGGTATTATCAAAGGTCTAATTTTCGATATTACGACACAATCGATATTTTTCGATGTTTTGAACACTGACATTTTCCCCGAAGGTATTTTAATGTTCGAAATTCAAATATGTACCTAGAAATCGAAATAAAACGAGTTCTTATTTTAGTATCGTAGGTACCAATAGTTTTGAGCTAAACACAGTCCTACACTGGACGTAGATACACCTCGACCCAATTTCGACTTTAAAATCAGGTCACAACCTTCAAATTCCTTTAAAAGAATTCACACCTGGAACTCCCAATTCAAACTTTTACAATGGACAAGAAGTTCCAAACTCAAAGTGGAGCCATTCATTCAATGTAAGATCGGTCGTTCCTCGTTCAACGGTTACCACTCATTATTCTGAAGTGCGAGAAAGGGATAGTGTTATACGGCTTGTATAGCTCCACACCTTTTTGGAAATAGAACGATTTATGATTTTTACACTGTTCCTTGTAAGATCTCTTTTTTCTGGTTGAGAAATCATCAAAAAACCCAGCCGTGTGCCTTCAAAAGCTCTTTGCATTCCAGGGCTGCCGTAATTTTTCCGAACAATTCCGAAACTTTCAAGATCTCTGAAGTTTTGTAGCAGCTGAGCGGAGTCATTTCTCGCTTCGCTTTGTGGTAAGGAAGGAAATGTGTGGTTTTGGATGTAATCTAGTACCTAGACGTTTGTTCATAGGTGTAGGTGTTTGTTAATTATGTAATTAGCTTGTTGCTAGCTACTGTTATTTGTAATCAAACCACGCAATTTGTGAATGGGGACAGGAGCTTAACAAGGTACCTATAACATCATCTGCCTAGCCTTTTCCCAACTATCTTGGGGTCGGCTCCCAGTCAAACCGGATTCAGCTGAATACCAGTATTTTACTTGTAGCGGCTGCCTACCAGACCTCCGCAACCCATTAATTAGGTAACACGGTACTTCTTGGCAAGACTGGTCAGATTTTCTGGCTTTGACAATCCGTAACGACGGCCAAAGATTTCTAAATGACAGCCGGGACCAACTGCTTAACGTGCTTTCCGAGGTACGGAGGAGTTTTGGTATGTTAATCGGTCACCCATCCACAGACCAACCTCGACAATCGTTGTTTTACCTTGAAGCGGCCTGTGTGGCTGTTAAAATTTAGCCACGAGCTCCTCCGCAAGGAGCCTATAACGTGAGGTCCTATAAGGAGCCTATAACGTCCGGTACCTCTACTTCACATAGAAAGCCTATTTGACCTTCACATTCCAGGAACTGACTAACACGGTACCTCTTGACAAGACTGGTGACAGTCTCTCCGACTGCTGACTACCCGGAAAGACTGTCAACGATTTACAAATGACAGCCGGGACCAACGGCTTAATGCTCTTTTCGAAGCACGGAGAAGTCTCAGCATATACAGTGTACATTTTTAAAGTGTGCGTGCTAGTAAAACCGATTTTTTCAAAATCCAACGATGCAGTTTTAGTTTTCATCAAAATCGGGATTAAGACTCTTTTCAGTGTTTTTCGATGTTCCCCATAGTTTCGAATTTGGCCATCCACGCACACTTTAATTCAACCTGTATAATTAATGCAGCATTGTTTATCATCAAAGATCGATCCGTGCGGCTGTTATTACTGTTGTTATTATTGTTATTGTTGTGTTTACTTTTATTTTATTTTTGTATGTATGACCAATTTTTATATATATTATAATAAGTTTTATTTATAATTTTTTTAAAAGTCTTAGGATAATATGATTGTAACTTATATGGTGTACATAATAAAGAGTTTTCTTTTCTATTCTATAAATAATAAAATAATTACTTAGTCACGAGTTCTTCGGGAAATATCATCTTAATATTATGTTAAACATGTAAGTACAACTTACATAATGACCACTCTGGCCTTACCCTTACATCCCACGCATTTCCCGGGAATATTTGTTCCGGGCACACTGCGAACTTAGCACGAAATCTTTGTTAATAATGTCGAAATTTTTACAAGGAATTCAGATTTATTAGAACATTCACCTGAGTTTCTCATTATTGTAATTACGAAAGTTAATCGCTGTAATTATTTTGAAGTGAGTATTGACTTTGACGTTGAACATGGATTTCTAATTACTTTGTTGAACTTGAGAAAGACTTGAATCTAGAATATTCTTTTTTCGGAACATTTAATGTGACAGTGCGGTCCTTGTGATTGACTAGGCGGCTAACCACCGAAATAATAATGTGTGACAAATACAATTTCAGGAATCGAAGAATTTGGTTTTTATCTACAATTCCTTCTCTTTTTAATAACTTATAACATAGATACATACCCTATTTTACTGGCTACTTCCCGATTCGTCAACATGTCAAAGTTTTTAAAACAACTGAACACAAGTGGGTTTTTTGTCAAGATTTTGGTCTTCATACATCAGTGTAAATGATAACAGGATATACAAATAATCTTTCGTGACGAGTCAGTACTCAGGATAAGTAAAAGAAAGAAAACAGTAAAACATTTATTCCACGCAAACAAAACGCACATTAAAAACGTAAAAAAGTTATTAAAAGGAAAAAGATTTTATTTTGTAGAGCCTCCATATTTTATTTCGACTAGGTACTTAATCTACGTATGCACTAAAAATAAAAATCAATTAACCTAACTAAGTTAACCCTAAAATATGGCGTCAAAAAATTCATCCGCATATCTGTCGACTGGAAGTGTGCCCAAAAGACTGACGACATTGCCACGTTGTGTGGCAATGCTTATCCTTTGTCCAAGGTAAAAGCCAGCCCTTGGGTCACGCAAAGTGTGAACTAAGCGTTTAGCAAGTTCTTTAAATGACGTATGAGCACTCGGACCCCACGACCCGAGAGTTTGAACCCCTAACGGCTCGAAAATATAACAAAAGGAAAAAAAAAATGTAATTTGTTGTTGCAGTGCTTTTTGGATTAGAGACTACCGATTAGACATTGCACAATGGTCAATGTCTATTGATTCTCACACTAACAGCCAGTGTCATGATCAACTTCTACGACCAACCATAGCAAAGTGTATCAAGATACTGAAATCACGAAGCATAAATCTCTTGATTATTATATTTTTATTCGGAACTCGCTTTAAAACACAAAATCTGACCCGTGCAACTTCATCTAAGTCACATTTTTCATTAATGCTCTGCTCCTATGGGTTGCACCGTGATGTTTCCTATCCTATGGTCTGCGTCAATAAATGGGCTATCCAACACTAAAAGATTTTTCAATTCGAACCAGTAGTTCCTGAGATTAGCGCGCCCAACCAAACAAACAAACTCTTCAGCTTTATTATATTAGTTTAAACACTTCTGCTTAATCGTTCTGTGATAGCAAGCGTTATATAGCCGAATACAACTTGTTCAATGGTTTTGTCAATTAAGCGTTGGTTAACACTGCGAATGATAAAGCTTAAAACATTAATATCTGTACATATTTCTGTTTACCCAAACCCCAAGAGAATTCCGATAACAAATTACTGATCAAAATAAAATCCTTTAATTGACCAATAAGGTTAGCCTTCAATTCACATTTCTGTAGAACTTTCTTAGAAAACTAATCTTGAAGGTTCTCAATTGAGTCAGTCAATTGGTCTCAGATTTCATTAGCTTTTGATAGAAAATCAGTTTTTCTTTCAAAAGAAGGGTTTTCTCCCTTTCATTAGCTGGTTAATCTGATATAAATGAGTTTATTGAAAATAAACTGCTTGGGAGAAATCGGATAATTTTGTTAGGTATTTACGGTCTGGTGTACCTAAATATTTATTTATTTTGTGAGAAATAAAACTTTATCTTTTTATTGCTTTAAATATGATTACAAATTATTATTATTAGCTACACTAATTTTATACTGTGTTAAAAAACCAGGCATATGACCTACCAAAAACCTAAAAAAAAAATACTTACCGAATGCCAGATAAATGAAAATGTCAATTAGGCAGTCAGCTGCATCCTGTTAGACTGGAAGACTAACAGGATGCACCTGAGTACCAGCTCCAGCTGGCACAATGCCGATCATTAACAGATCTATGTAGACCTGTTAATGAATGGCATTCAAAAAAACGTTTATTCTGCCGAAGGTAGAGATATTTCTTCAACTGTAAATGTCCAGATTCTGCCAGCATTGTAGCCCGCATGAAAGTCGAAAATCGAAAATTATTCCAAGGGATAGTCACAGTATACTCCTAGGTTAAAAAGGGATCTATTTGTTAATCCAGGTTCAACTATCTATGTGCAAAATTTCATCCAAATCCCTTCAGTAGATTTTGCGTGAAAGATTAGCAAACATTCATTCACCAAGCAAACAAAATAATTTTTTCAACACATTTGCTCAAAAAATGCATTTACGAAGCCTGTATGCATTGTTCGAAAGTTAAAAATTATGCACCACACAATGGAGCGTGCGGCAAAGTAGGTACTCTCACCTAAGTACATATTTTACCGCAAACTCCGTTGTATAGCGCCGTGCGTATTCTTTACGGTTTTTTTTTAATTTCCATAAAAATTAATAAGAATTCCACCAAGGAGTTTCACATCACGAGAATAAATAAGCTGAATAATCGAACCTCTTTGGAAGCGCTTTTGCTGTATACGTTTGTCTCATTTTAATATTATAGAGAAAATGAGAGAAGATAAATAAAAAAAATAAAGTATGTGGTTCTAATTTTCACCACGCGCATGTGGCGCCCTTTGCAAATTCGCGCCATTTTCATATTAGAAACGTCAAAGATTGTTGCGACTTTCCGACTGATTTCTAGAGACAAAAAGTTTGTTTCATTTCTTATTGTAATGTTTTCTCGCAAATGTGTCGAAAAACGTTGTATGACACACGTGCGGATTTGGTTTTTACAAATTCGTGACTATGGTAAGCCCTCGACTTCGTCTCGTGCTTACATTCGTCTACTCGTTTGTAAAAACCAACTTACCGCACTAATATCATAAATAACTATTTCTCAAATTTAAAAAATGCTCTGAAATCATTGGCCTGATAGTGAAAAACAACATCGAGAGGTACAGGTTTTGAAATACACTTTTTTAAATGGCATTCTAACCGTGTCAGTTTAAAAATAGAACGATTCAGTCCTTCCGCCTGAATGCTTTATTAATTATTTAGGTATGCCTGACTTCAAGCCTTTTTTTTTAACGCAACCGTAGTCTGTTTTAAAAGTCCCTATTTTTAACTGACCTAAACTAAATGCGAGGTTTTTTATAATACGAGAGTTTATAGAGGAGCTGAGAGGGTTTTAGATTAACCATATCTAGGGCGAAAAGTTGATCGCTGTATATGCGAGCAAAACAAAACATAAAAATGTTCAAAACGTTTGACTTTTCAAGCAGTCTGATGCAGTTGGTGACACCAAATCTGTGATTGAACTAAAGTAAATGCCACCAACTGTAACAAATTGCTTGAAAAATCATTTCTTTGTAACATTTTAGTGGTTTTTTCTGGTCGAACTTTTTAAAATAAATTTATTTTTTTATGTTTTGACACCTTTCCGGAACACCCTGTATAGGTGATTAGTTATAGTTTACTTGTTTGATATGAACGAGCATGGCGGTTGAGAGCATGTCATGCTCATACAATTTTTTTGCTGACAGTGGCACGAGTCATCATTCCGCCAGTCGATTCTGTCGACATCTCACGGTGTACACCTAGGCGGAGTGAACGACAAGTGAGCTGTCATTTCATTTTATTTGTATGGTTTGACAACTCACCTGTCGTGCACCTCGCCCAAGTCTTCACTTCGACATGTTTACAGAATCGCACTGCAGTTCCCTTTAAATGTTTGAGCTGATTGGTGCTGATAACGCGTCGTGTTCGTGAACGGGCGCCGTCAGTTGAAACTGGTCATTTCTAAATAGCCACTGGATTATTTTAATCTCTTGAATCGTTTTACAAAGTTTCTTGTTCCTTTGCGTTGTCCTCACTTAAAGAAGCATCAAGGATAATGTAACCAAGTATTTTGTTATGCCATCGATTGAGTATTCTTTTTTTTATTTACGTACCAGTTACCAGTTAACTGTAGCAATCTTTTAAAACCAATTTTCGCGACAACACGGTGACGACGCGGCTCAACGTGGTTACCACGCGGCCACTATTTTATTCTTAACATTTAATTTATAACTTGCGTATCTTTTTAATTAAGAAAACCAAGTTTCAGTTATGAAAACATTAGGTACATTTTGCTGATTAAAGTACCTAAAAACAAAATCAAAGGAAATCAACCTAAAAACCTAATCTGTGGCACCTAAAAGATAAGTAGTAACAAACGACTTGCCTAAAAGGTGCCAGCTAAACCAGGTCAGTTCATTCACCTCCTAAATGTCGCGAATGCTAATAGTTAAGAAAGTGATCGATCGTGCATGAACCATGGAGAGGGACTTATTCATAAAGGGGCCCCATTTATGAAATGAACGGGCTGTGTAGTTACGAGTCGAGGTGGTTTATAACGGGTTCCGTAGCAAAAGATTAAGAAGGAACATAAATCATCGAGGCATGTTTAACTTGGGATATTAAAAACTTTTAGCAAATACTTACCAAGAAAAATTAAGGGGGCTAATTATTATAATTTTAAGCAACGTTCGCATTCACATCGCTGTTGCAATCTGTCAAAATCACCTGTATTTTTTTTCTATATTTTTGACCCTCAGAACACTTTGAAAGTCATAAATATCATCGAGTCGAAGCTCCAAAGTCTCGAGCATCGACGCCGAGTTGCTAGCCTGTCGGTTTTCTATCGGTTGCATTTTGGAGAGTGTGCAACGGAATTGCATAGTTTGATTCCGCCTAGCCCGTTCCATCATCGGACCACTAGACGTACGGCGAGCGCCACCACACGCACAAAGCGTTTTGGGAATACATTCATTGTGCGTACCGCAAAGGAGTGGAATTCCCTGCCGGAGTCTGTGTTTCCTGATAGCTACAACCTGGGAGTCTTTAAGTCAAGAGTGAATAGGTTACTTCTAGGCAAGCGTGCTCCATCTTCGACCACATCATCGCTTACCATCAGGTGAGATAGTGGTCAAGCGCGTGCCTATCAATAATAAAAAAAAAGGCAGTCGTTCATCACAATTTTTTAGTAGGGAAGAAGTGGTGGTAGTGGTGGTTTGTACTATTTTTCATAATTTGTGTAACTCTTTTGTGTGCCGTGTTTCTTTACTTTGCGTCAAATAAATGTTTTATCTATCTTATCTACAACAAACTTTTTTCAGCGACACATTAGTCTGCTGATTTCTAGTTTTAATTTTTTTTAGTCATGAGAAAGGTCATTACAACGTAATTAATGAAACGTTGGATTACATACTAACGGTTTAAAAGATATAACCCTGTGATAGACAGACATACGGCTAAGTGTAAGAATGTTGTTCTCGGTGAACGCTCTTTGATTTATTCTTTTTATGACTGTTCTTGTACCATGTTAACGCTCTCATAGATAGGTGCGACGCGACACTTTTTCATAGGAATGGATTTAATATTGCTCTTCTGATAGAATTATATACCCCTAAGAGTCTTTGAGCCGTGAGCAGCAAAATCTTTAGCCCTTCCACTCTTCCGTCACTATATCATTCGATGACTTTGGATCCTTTGACTACGGAACCCTAATAAGTGTCCCCTACAAATTTCATACAATCATCCACCTTATACAGACCTTTTGCTTTGACTGACACTTTTCATGGTTCATTGACCCGTTACTAGCGAAATAAAACGCCTTTGAGGAAATATTTTACGTATTTCTATTGTAAGATGTCAAGGTTATTTTTCCTCAAGACAGATTGAGTGGAACTATCCTAAATTCAATAACATACGTACATGTTTCATTTAGTTTACAATATGAGACTTTTTTCTCTGGTAGATGTTTCAATATTACTACTGCATTAATTTAATAAGTCTACGTTTTAATAAACACTTACGTACCTAATTAAATTGCAACGCTTGCCAAGGGTGGTCTGTGAATGGGGGACCATCTTAAACATACCGAGACTTCTCCGTGCCTCGGAAAGCACGTTAAGCCGTTGGTCCCGGCTGTCATTTGTAGATCTTTGGCAGTTGTTACGGATGTCAGAAGCCAAAAAATCTGACTCCAGTGTTGCCGAGAAGTACCGTGTACCCAGTTAATGGGGTTGTGGAGGTCTAGTAGGCAGCGGCTCCACGTAAAATACTGGTATTCAGCTCAATCCGGTTTGACTGTTATAGTTGGGAAAAGGCTAAGCAGATGATATAATTTATTTCAGTAGATTTATCTATCTTATTTTACCCTTTGGAGATAGTTAGCAAGTAATGCTTGCTCATTGTGCAAAAGTTCGCTATAAAGGTACTTGTTTTTTGTGGCCCGATTTTTACAACTTCTGGAAAAAGCTACTCTATTTCCACTTCGCTTTGGCCAGAGCTTTTAGTGACCAATCGTTGCTATAAGATTCTAGCTCCTACTATAAGAGCTTTATTTTTTAGGTGTGTTCGTGGAATAATAAAACGACAGCGATTTTTAAAATAACATATGGACCTTTTAACTTGAATAATGAGAACTAGAATCTTAACCCAGATGTTACTGAATCATATATTGTTGTCTGGATTTACATCTGGCTTCAGACTTTCATAGGTACATTTACTTCTTGATAACACACAAAACACTTGGCTCAAAATAAGTCTACCGGACACTTAGCTACAGAATGATACTAAACGAATAATAAATATACCAGAACTACATTTGAGATGAGAAGTTATTTTCCTAAGCATTGTTTTAAAACGACGGTAGTACTCGTGAGTGAGTCTGTTCAATACTTCAAGTGACATTTTCCGACAAACAACCAATTTTACCTTATTTGACTGCAACTTTAATCTGTGTGCCAATTCTAGAAAGAAAAGACAAAAAAAGAAAGAAAATCCTTTTATTCCGCCAGAAGTGACGCACAAACAATAAAAACAAAATTAAACTAACTAAAAACAATAAAATCTGTCAAACTGCCAATCTATGTCAGGACCGGACATTAACTACCACGAGTCTCTGGTCACACCATAGACAAAGCAAAACAGTTGTCTATGGCATGACGTCCGGCACCGACTGTCAATCGCATTCGCATGTCAGTTGCAAACTGTCAAAAATGTATGGAGATTGAGGATTTTTTGACAGATTGCCACTGACATGCGAATGCGGATGTTGTTTAAAAATTAGTAGAATTGGCCCTCTGGTTATTTTACACCGACAAATTCTCGGGCAAAAGCCAGCCAGCCACACAAACCCACAGGTAATACGTAGAATATACATACATAGGTATATCTCACTACCCGCCGGGGTCTCACCGAAATTAGTCGAAATACAAATTAACTAACCTGAACACGCTTTAAGCGTCCTTAATTGAATCAGATTCAATGTCTAACACAATTCTACATCTGCGGCTGATGGTATAAAAGGAACGTTATCTATTCCAAAGGTTTGAGTTGAAGGTGAAAATACATTGTTTTCGAATGTATGAGAATTGGTTCGTGCCTAATTGGTTATCTTGAACAGATTTGGGGAGGTCTGTAGCGTCATCTGTACCGCCAAATACGAACTACTAGGACAGATATGACGTGCCCGGTGACACGATGGAGCATACAGTGGAGGTCTGCCCTGCTTGGGCGGAGCACCGCCGTGTCCTCGTCGAGACGATCGGCGGCGGCGACCTCTCACGTCTGGCGCTGGTTCAATCCATGGTCCGGAGCAAGGAGGCATGGGAAGCCATCACCTCCTTCTGCGAAGCAGTAATGCTAGTGAACGAGGAGGCGGGCCGCGTGAGGAAGGGACAACCCTCACCCCCCAGCCGTTGTAGCATAGGGAGACGCCCCGGGCGTCGGAGACGCAGGGCGATTCCCGGCCACCATAGGCGCGGGTCTGCGGACGACGAGCGTTGGGTGGCTCGCCGTCCGATCAAAGCCAGGCCCCAGGTCGACGGCGCGTTGTGTTCCACGCGCGCCTCACAGAGATGACAGCTTATTAGACGGGGCCCGTTAGGATCAGAGCCTGCCAGTGTTGCGGATTTTGTTCGAAAGAGTAACCGCGGCCCTGGAAAGCAAAAGGCACTAGGAGGAGCAGGATGGATTTTAGTCAGTAAGAGCCTGACACTCCCTTCCAAATCCGCCCAGAGCGGGAGGAGTCATTTTTGATGATTTCCCATCCATAAAAAAAGGAGGAGACATGACCACCGACAACAACCGTCAGGCAACACACGTCTGGTCGGAGGATCCTCCCTTTTCTATGGAGGTTTGCGGGACTTTACACTTCTTGCGTCGTTTGGATCGTGACCTCGAAAAAAACTTTTTTACAAAAAAATAACAACCAACTTCAAAACAAACAAACACTACAAAGTATAAAATAACTATGATTTCGGAAGTCGGTGTCAAAAAACGAAGAAACAACAAAAAACACCGTCTTCCGAAATTATAGTTATTTTTTACTTTGTAGTGATTTTTTGTTTTGAAGTCGAATGTTTTTTTTTGTAAAAAAGTTTTTTATTTTTCACTTTTTAGTGGTTAGCTTTAACTAAACCCAACGCAAAAAGAATCATCAAGATCAGTTCATAAACAATAAAGTTATTCCTGAATAGATAACTCCAAAACCATGGTTGAATTTTACACATCTGCGTACCCCTTCAAAGCGTACCGGCGTGATGATATGTTGTGAACTGTTGTAAACAATAAACAGACATGCGATTTCAGCAATCCCGACAGGTTTGCTATCATTTATTGAAGAGTTCCGTTACCTATCTCCAAAGTTAATCATCAGATCTTCTCCAAATTGAAATGGGACCAATCCGGGAAGATACTCTTCAAAACAGAAAAAGAATCATCAAAATCGTTTGACAATTGGCAAAAATATCGCTGAACAAACAAACAAAAAAAAAACAGTCCAATTGAGAACCTCCTCATTTTTTGGAAGTCGGTTAACAAATGAATTTCTCATGGAATACTTAAATTTGGTGGATGGCCATCACAAATCGTGGTGAAATAGTCTAATATTAACCTAAAGGCCTTTCTTGAACGGAGTATAGATTATAAAGCAAAGGGGTTTAACGTTTCGCCGTGAATGCTAGCTGAAAATTATCCCAAAGGGAACATAATCTCAGGATAAGAAGTATCCTGTCCCAATCCAGGACGTGTCAAGTTTTAAAAATACTACCGAAGTCGCCTCCGATATTGACAATACGCACAGACGCCAAGCAAATTCAAAAGTGTGAAGGGTTTAATTGAAGTAAAAGCTTTGAGTTTTTGAGTTTTTTTAACTAGGTATCAAATTTTCCCAATCAACCTTGAACCTAATGCTCTTGCGTTAAGTTGAAAATCTATTAAAGAAATTTGACAAATTGTTGTAGCATGATGTGCTGGCGACTGTACGTAAACTGGAACTTAATGGCCAAGAAGTGAAATCCTCTTAGTAACAGAACTGTCTTCAAAAACAATTAAGTTATATCTACAAGTACGTAAGTACGTACTCAGTTAACATTTATGTACACACCATTCTCAACGGATACCATTCATAAATATGAAAACCAACTAAATAACACAAACAATATGAAACATATTCAGTATGGTTAACTTCAAAATTATTCATGTTTCTCAAAATATTGTTTCAGAACACCTATTCAAACTTTGAAAACTGTTTTATGTTGAAAAGGATGATATTCTTTAGACCTATACCTAGCTGATACCAATCGCGCTTCGTGGCTTTGCCCGCAAAGATTCGTCTTTATAACTGACTTAAAAAACAAAAGAGGTTCTAAATTCGGTTGTATTTTTTTGTTTGTGTCCTCATAACAACGTCATTCGTAAACCGATTTGAAAAATTCTTCTTTTATGTGAAAGGATATACTTTCCGATCCTTTTTTTAATATTTGTATGATCACCACTAGTTTTTATTTTGGTCTTATAATTTTTGTACTTACCTAACTCTTTTTATGTGCTGTGTTTTCTGTTCTTGCACTAAATAAATATTTTATCAATCGATCTATTTATCTAGTAAAATTTTACCAAAATCGGGTCAGTTTGATTTTTAAATCCAATTAGTTGAAAAAAATAATATGACATTCAAGTAAACGAAACTGTGTATTTTGCTTTCTTGTGACTTTCCAGTGGTATGTGGGGTACCACTAAAAAGTGAAAAATAAAAACCTTTTTTTAGAAAAAATACAAAGTATAAAATAACTTTAATTTCGGAAGTCGTTGTTAATTTTAAAACAAAAACACTAACTTCCGAATTAAAGTTATTTTGTACTTTTTTATTTTATTTGGAAGTCGGTTGTATTTTTTTGTAAAAAAAGTTTTGCCATAGATCTCCAAATGACAGTCGGGACCAACGGCTTAATGTGCTTTCCGAGGCACGGAGAAGTCTCGATATGTTAAGATGGTCACCCATCCACAGACCAACCTCGACAAGCGCTGCTTAACCTTGAAGTGGCCTGTGCGGCTGTTATAATTTAGCCACGAGCTACTTGCAGGAAATAAACTACAAAAACAAAAGACAGACAAACATAAGTAACGTTTATTCATACACATAACAAAACATTGGGCCATATAGCAGCAGACAGTATGAATTCACACATTATGTGTGAATTCATACTCAGCCGCTCACCAGAACTTCACAACTCTGGAAGAATTTTCTGTACTAAATAAACAAATCCTGTGGCTACATACTTCTGAGGCGAGACTATAGCTAACACAGAATGTTATAAAGTATTTCAATTAGGGTAATTCAACAGGCCGATTTGGTTAGAAGTTGAAATATCTAGGAAAATGTATGTCTACTCATAATATGTATTTATGACGGCGCATCGACTAGCGTCATCTATCAAATTACTGCCAAACAATGATTTTTTCAGCGGAGCGTCGATTGGTTGGTGAAGCGCCCATGTTGGGAGAAACATTATTGTCTGTCACGAGAATCGCTAATATTCGGTGTACTTAATCGTTTCATATTTCGTGATTAGTTTGATTAATATTGTTGTAACTCGTAATTCTAATAAGATATTAATGTTTTAATTATTTGGAGGACCAATTTATATGAAATTAATTGTGTGACAACTTTGAAGATTTTAATTAAAACTACACCCATATAATACCCACGTGTATTGCTATGTCTGATCCTGACGACACTCCTGGGGGTCGAGTCTGCTATTGCAATCGTGTCTCAATGACCGGTCAGTGATCGATTTTTGACGTCTAACGTCAAACTTATGACACATTTCCCATACAAAAACTGTCAAGGTTGTCAAATATTCGATCACTGACCGGTCATTGAGACACGATTGCAATAGCAGACTCGAGCCCCTGATATTGTTAAATATATTTATTAGGTAAATGATGTTGCTTATGTTTTATACAAACAAAAGGAAACAATAAAATAGGAATAGCTCGTCATATCAGCGATATAGATTGTATGGATGGGATAAACATACACTTAGATGTAAACAATAATGATAGGGCCGACCGAACGTTTGCTTATACGCGTTCACATACACGAAACACGATATTTACGACCGCTTCCGAAGATTGTCGAACACATGACGAGTACACTTCGGTCTAGACTTACCAATTACGGAACAATTTATAGTGAGAAAAAAACGTGCCATCCGCCCTGTCCTACATAAATCAAGGGATCGACATGCACTACCAAATTTCACGTCTATTTATACAACAAGCTATCTCGATTGTAATTTATAACGTGCATGGTCAATAGGTACTCTGGCAAACCGATGTGCCTCCCGATTCACGCGTTTTTAAACTCTATTATTACTACGGCAAGGTATTTTAAAGGATGTTGATGTTTGACAGTTCGGTCTCACACCGGTTAACACGTAGTGCACAGTTGTTTAATCTTAAAATGATCATGATTATCTAAACAATTAATAATCATGATCCCTCTGTCATTTCTAATAAAGATTAAAACGAAAAATCATCCGGTCATCGGAGTTTTTTCTGAATTTCTTATACAATATTGATAATCGTTTAGGCAGCTCCAACGAGAGATTTTTTTAAACAATCGTTTCTTTCGAGCCCCCTAAAGGCTGTTAGGTCATTCATAGATTTACTAGGCATATTCTCCACAATGATAACGCCTTTACTTATACACCTAACACACAATATATACCCGACAACCTATTCCATCGCACGCTCGAGAGCTAATATTGATTCTAGCAGCCCTTTGACGGGCATTCTGGATAATTATACATAGAAGTTCAGTAGTGACGTCATAGAAGTTACGTTATACAGGTAGTAGGCGTAAGCACCTGCCAGGGTTGCGGAATTTGTTCGAAAGAGTCACCGCGGCCCTGGAACACGGATGGGTTTTAGTCAAAATTTTTGTACAATTTTTTTCTGTAATCTATAGGTTTTTTTTAGGCTCATTAATTTCGGAAATAAGGGGGGAACGGTCAATTTTCTTCCATGTTCTTTGACAACTTCGGAATGGAGTTTTTCTTAATTGTAAAAAAAAACATTTGTGAGACTCTTACGATGAGCCCTTTGATTTGGTACATCACAGAGTACAGCTGAAAAAACTTCACCGCGCTAAAAGAGTCACCGCGGCCCTGGAACACGGATGGGTTTTAGTCAAAAGACTCTGACACTCCCTACCGCTCTACTTAGAGCGGAAGGAGTCATTTGATAACACATTCTTAAAAAAACAGGGCATAAACTAAAACCGCAGTAATAAATATATTGCCTCAAGAAAATGGATCCGAGTTCTCATAAAACCCTCAATCTTTTTGACCAATGAGGTGGCGATAATAGCCGAAAACAATTCGTTCTTTATTACATACTCCTTTTTATTAAAAGGGAATTTAAAAAGGCTTCATTGGTGACTTCATTGTTCAGAGAGCCAGTTCTACTCATTTTTAAGCAACGTTGTTATGTCAGTCGCAATCTGTCAATACTTAAAAAAATCGGCCAAGTGCGAGGTTCCAAACGAATAATATATATTTTTTTTAATGTTATTCATAGACTTCTTATAGATTTTACTATAATCTGTAAATTTTAGGCTTATTAGTGTCGGAGATAAGGGAGGAATCATGGTCAATTTTCTTCCATGCTCGTAAATAACTTCGGAATAAATTTTTTGTTAACTATTAAAAAAAAATTAAGACCCTTACGATAAGCCCTTTGATTAATTACACCACACAGTACAGTTGAAAAAACGTTATTTTTAATTTTCCCCCCAAAAAGTGACGCCATTTTCAAAATTTATTTACTTTCGCTAGACGTCTGTGTTTGGGTCACAGTAAGTTATACATTATAAATGTGTACCAAATTTTAACTGAATCGGTCAAAAAGATTCCGAGAGTGCTCCTGTAAGAGTTTCGTTTTCCATACAGAGGTTCTGAACCCTAATTAGTAGACTTGGCCCTCTGGTAGAGCCAAACTCAACCTTATTACTTCACATAGCGCTTCTAATATTATCATGATGGGTTGCAATCACCTATTCAAAAAAAAAACATATAATAGTACCTACCAACATGAATTCGATTTTTGAATTTGTCAAACACTATGGATTTGTCGATCGAGATTTTTTTTATTAGCAGCCTGGAATAGTGTGAATTGTTACAGTAGGAAGATTTTTGTGCCTCGTTGATGGCAACAGGCTTGCCCCCGGGCAAAATGATGGTGAACTAAACACGAATTGAAATGGTGAAATGTATTTTGCTGAACTGGAACTATTTGGCGCAGTCGTGAGGTACACAATGTCGTTGTTTTCAAATTAACTCTCCTCCTTTTTTTGTTCCTACATTATGTGTATCTGTGTGTGTCAAATAACCATTTTTACTTTCTTTTAAGTATAGGTACACTGCCTATCCCTCCGGGGAATATCGGCGTGAAGCTATGACTATGTGATTGGTTATTGTTTTTGTCCACGCGGTAGTGTCGCTTCTTGTATCACTATTTATCTATTCGCGGTTCACTGGGTTTGAGAGTTCATACGTATGCTTGTATGTTATTTGTGTGTAGGTATTTAAGGAGCTTCGAGAAATTACTAAAATTTATGTTGCCAAGGGAACAATTCGCGTAGAAATGGTTTCATAACTCAAGAAGCGGTTCAATATTGTTTGCTTAGGAACTAAGAAAAACTGCCAAGTTGATTATTGTATGGGGGCTGGTTACGTCACACAAATGTTTACGGAGAGATGGGCAACCCACTGGACCCCTCATAGGATTTAAACGAGTATATATTTTTTAATGATGATGCTAGGACGGAGGTCGTGGTTTCGATTCCCACACAGGACAAATCTTTGTGCGATGAGTACGATTATTTGTTCTGTATCTGGGTATGTAATATCTATAATATGTATGTATTTAGAAATATATAAGTATGTTTATCAGTTGTCTGGTTGCCATAGTACAGGCTCTGCCTAGTTTGGGATCAGATGGCGGTGTGTTGGTTGTCCCAAGATATTATAATGATGGGTAATCAACAAATTACTCATTCCTGACTATCCGTGTTCCTCCTAATGCCCTTAGCGTTCCAGGGTCGCGAAGACTTTTAAAAAAAAAATCCGCAAACTCACTCCACCCAGAGCAGAAACCCCATTTGATGATGATTGAGGAAAGAGTGACCTATGCCTCACATAGGGACATCATTTAGCCTAGCAAAATAAAACTTTATTTTCTAAAGTACCTTAGTCACAATTTTTTTTTTTAAAAATTCAACCGAATTGGGAATCGCTTCCTTTTTTGAATTCGGTTAAAAACAAAGTCACCGTCTGCCTCTGTCTATTTCTCTGCATAGTTCTTGTAAATCACGCGACGGATTTACGGTTACAGTTTGCTTTGAAAGAGCGTCAAACGTGGAAGATTTGTTTATGTAACCGTTCAAGCGCGTCTGGCACACCGGTGTGTCACCCGATTCACGCGTTTTAAAACTCTGTTAATACTTTAACGCAAGGTATTTTATAAGATGTTCACGTTTGACAGTTCGATCCGTAAGCGGGTAAATGGCGCCCGTGCAACGCCGGAGCAAAAAAATTTGAAGGATAAGTCAAAAACTAATGACAGACACAATAATGGTAGTGTGGCAGTTACCATAATAAGAACAATTTTATTATCAAATAAGTTCGCTTTGTCATAAGCTGACACCTAATGGCTGCTACTTATTCTTATTCAATATAATATATTGCTTCCATATGTGAACTTAGGTGGTCGGGCACAGCAAAAGTAGGAGAGAGGAAGAGGGCTTTCATTTGACTACTTATTTGATTATAACCACAAATTCAAATTCAAATTCAAAATTCAAATTCAAATTATTTATTTAAAATAAACCATTCACAGACACTTTTGAATTGTCAAGGTCGGTCAGTCAAAAAGATGAAGCTATTTGCACGTTCCAAAGCGTAAATCTCTATGGAGAAGAACGTGCAAGAAACTCCACGGACACTCTTTTAAATTATTTTTCTCACACACAGCTACAGATAGACATAGATAACGCAAGAGCAACTACTTCGCGTGCCCGTTTTGGTGCCCAGCTTACGTACAAAAATCGTAAGCCTCCATTTTCGCGCTCAGTCTGCATCGGTGTACGCTAGTCGCACGTCAATTAGGTGTCAGTTAGGTGGTTAGGTGCCACCAGTGGCGGTGTCTCTGAATCGATTTGATTTTCTCATCACTTATTAGTGCTTGTGTGTAACGTCATAGTAGGTGTCAAAAAATGGCTCGCATGGTTTTCATACAGATCGTAATACTTGCGTTATTTATGTCTATCTGTGATTATAACTATTTATATTTGATATTTACACTAATTATACTGTTTATATCTTGGCACTACTAAACGGTAGTGGGCAGGACACATTGCTCTGAGAACAGATAGTCGATGGGGCCGAAACGCTTTGGAGTGGCGACTAGGTGATGATGTTGACTCTTGGCTGATGATTACTTACAGGAAACAATTCGAAGCCAAAAAGTGTCTTTATCTTCTAAGTGATTGGATTTTGCAACTGTTGTTATTATCCTAGCTTTCAACCATGCTACTTCAAAATCTTTACCGAGAAGAAAGTAGAATTAACTGTGTCATTTCTTTGTCCTCAGAGCGTCAGATCGGTCTCCGTTCGATGGCTCGTGCTGCTCCGGCTACCGGCCCGTGGACTCCGCGAGCTTGGACACACCTGATGAGGATGAAATGGATCCGGTGAGAAACGTAGTTTTATAATTGAGCCATTGAATTTACAAATGGGCTAAATTCTAAACGTTATAATAAATAATTTTCTCAAAAGTTAAGATAAATAAATCATTAAAGATCCTTATGGTCGACGTCAGATAAACTTGCAATAACGGTCATTGACCTACCTACGTTTAGTGACATATTTAATTCCAAAAACAGAAAAAAAGACATAAAGCTGTCCTGAATCGACATTTAACGTGATCTTTTACATTTTCTAGTATTGAAAAACGATTCATAAATTTATTGTCCAGGTACCTACGAAGAGGTGTTAAAAAAAAGGGCAATGACCATTGCAAATTTATCTGGTATATACCATAGTGTAGTATTTATACCATAGTATTTCTTATTGTGCGTAGAGTTATAGTGCGTAGCACTGAGACGTTCGTAGCGCTCCGTTGCGTAGCACGGTGCTACGAAGCGTAGCGTTTGCTTAGCTTTGTCTACGCATGTTGGCTTGAAAATATTTGTGTTAAAGTGGGTTTTAATGAGTAATTTGAAGCATTAAATTGCGTAGGAGTAGACGTTACGTAATAATAAATAGGTAATGGGAACTCGTTACTTTGAAGTAAAATAACATTTGGTTGGTGGAGTGTTGTAATGTCAAAATAACAACTTGTCATGGCGGATACAAAGTTAGAAACTTTTTTTTATCTGAATAAAAAACAGGCATGGAAAATTAAAAAAAAATATTTGAGGGGTAATAACAAATGACAACAATATTACGACAAAGATGTACTGGTATTTCTAAAATTCAGATCCTAAGATAAGTATTTCTGTAATAAAATTATATAGTAAATTACAGTTAGTTTGAAAGTATTAGCCGTTTAAAAAGAAAACAAATATTCACATTATTCCATAAATTATACGAAACCTAATAACGACATCAAACAGTATAACACCATAATTCCTTATACGAACAAGGCGTAAATCCAATATACACGCCGCGGACCCTGCGAATTTCAATCTTAATCCACAGCTTTATGAGCCAAAATTATTTGACACATATTTCCATGCCAAACAAGAAGCTAATTTAAATTTATATTGAAGAAAAAGGCCTATTAGTTCCTCTGTTTTGAAATCTGGGGAGAATTGTTATGGAAATAATATAAAAAATATATCCTTGAATAAAAAGTCTTCAGAATTTAGGGTATAGCACCCAAAGGGAACCAACAGAAGCCTGTTACTAAGCCTCTACTGTTTGACTGTCTGTCACCGGGCTGTATCTCATGAACCGGTACCGGTAGGTTGACAAAGCCACTAAAACAAATAACAAAATTAAGAATGTTATGACCCCATACAAGAAATGTGATTATTTCGGTTTATGAGGTATGAGCAGTAAAAATTTTCGCTATCCATAAATTCACCAAAATGCAAGGTATACTTTTAGTATAATTATTACTTTTTTATTTGATTTGGAAACGTTCCTCGACGAGTTTCGTAAATCCTTTCTTAGTGCACTTTTCAATCTCAAAGTGTCATCGTGGTAGACATCAAACGGACGCGTAAAGCTTTCTCAAGTACATACTCTCGTGCGTTTATTTTCAAAAAGTTTGCACTTTGTGGAATTCATTATAAAATTCATTATTCAGTGTCAACGAAAAACCTTCCGCTCTGATGTTTTAAAGCTTCGTTTAGCCCAACGAATATTGAGGGTGAATTTCTGCAATGGAACAGAAAGGGATGTACACACGACACCAAGTCAAGAACTGTCTACGTTAAATTCTTTATAATTATACTGACATTCCACAGACGCAATTCAGAACAATTCCATTATTTTGTGGGACGTTCCCATTCGCGCAGTCGCAGTCTGTGAATATTCTGGAAAATTAGTTGTGATTTGGAATCTGAACTTCCTTTAAACCACGGGAATTCGCAAAGGCCATACACCTTAAAACTATCACGATTCCGGCGTGAGTTAGAGCTTGCTAGCGTCTCACAATGTGGCATCTACTAGCATCTCACATGATGGCATTGGCACTTCGCAGTATGGTCTCAGACTGACTGGGCCCGGTTGATGACTTCAGGCTCGCCCTCAGTAGAGTAGAGTAGGGACTCCATTTTCCGCACTTAGACTCCCATTTGGTCCGTTGTGCGTAGGTGTCCTGGCTAAGTTAGCCAGCTAAGCTCCGCCTAGAAGCACAGAAGTTTCTTGGGAGCTTCACAGGCTTCGCGGAGCGACCTCACCGTTCCGAGGTTTTGTTCAGGGCACGCCCTCAATAACATGGAACTTAAATATATCTGGCAAAATGTGGGTGGCTGGCTTCAGGGAGTACTGTGACGTGATGTTATGTTATGTGATAATATTATCATTGGTGAGATTAGTCTTAAATGGTCTCCTTTTTTATGGATGGGAAATCATCAAATGCTCCTGCCGCTCTGGGAGGAGCGGGAGGGAGCGTCGGACTCTCACTGAGTAAAACCCATCCGTGCTCCTCGTAGTGCCCTTTGCTTTCCAGGGCCGCGGTAACTCTTTCGAACAAAATCCGCAACCCTGGCAGGTAAATAGTCTCGTTGTGAAAAAACACGATACTATATCCCCATCTCTCTCTCACAAAAGAGCAACAACTCTCGTCATAACACGGCTGGTTTTATATCTATAGACGCAGCAGCTTCATTAATAATTTGATCCATTAGCTTAATTGAAATAGGTTTGAAAGTTCAACAATATCGGACATGGAGATCCCATCAAACGCATTGTTTGATAAATCAACAAATAACGGATATTGCTTTTATCGAAATGGTTATAACATTAAATGTTTGTTTACTTTTTGTGTTCCTCTGGTTAATTTTCATCCGGTCCTGTCCCATTGCAGGGTGAAGGTCCGGGCCTGCCTTTCTTCTTTTTATTACTACCCGGCTTTCGGCAAGTGTGGTGGTCCACACGCTTATTCTGTCGATAAGTGTCATGCTTATTCCGCCATCTGCGTATAGGAATGCCAGTAATTTTTTGGGACCTATGTCGTGGTCAGCCCATGTCACTATCCGATTGCTCAGCTAATCACTGTAATGGACGGACCGATTTTAGCTGAACTTTCACTGGCATATCATAGAGGAACTTTGCTTGCGCTGTTTTTCGAGATTGACGCGGAATAAGTCGCTGGCAAGCATATAGTGATTATTATTATTATTTTATTTTCTTATTAATTAACAATTTGTGCAACAACTTATGAACTATGCCCCACAAAACCGTTGTAATGGTTTGACTGTGGGAACTGGTGACTCTTAATACAATTTAATTGCCAGCGACTTATTCCGCGTAGACGCCAGATAAATGAAGAATATTAAGAGATTAGAAGAGATATTAAGGAAAGGTCAATGACCGTTATTCTTAATTTATCTGGCGTATACTGTAGTAATGAGTTTGTTTGTTTGTAGAAGGTTATGTCTGAAAGAACTGATTCGATCACAATTTTTCTTCACTGATCATAAACTCACTCGCTGTCGCCGAGTATCATTGCTACCCTACCAATGACACACACACATTCTATCCCAGAAAAAATACGGTATTGGAATGACACGTGAGAATATCGCAGCAAAAAAAATAGTCTTGATAAATTCCATATTTTATTCCTAAAGTACCCTAAATTACTCACTCTCTAATGCATCTATTTATCATATTTCTTTGTTACAGATCCCAAAATACAGGGTGGTGTTGCTAGGTGACGCCGGCGTGGGAAAGACAGCTCTAGTGTCACAGTTTATGACATCAGAATACATGAATACATACGACGCCAGTTTAGGTGAGCCACTCATCCCGAACATTAGCGAACATTCTCGAACACTCCCGAACTTTTATTCCTGTTTTTTTTTGTAAGATATACTGTCTCTTGTTAATGCAGCCCTGGTACATCACTTTTGGAGATGTTTCCTGAATTTTTTGAGATTATCTATTTCCTGTAATTTTTTGTTTTGATTTTTCCTTTCCTGAAAATAAGTTTATAAACTAATAAGTACTCGAGTTTTTATTTTAGGTTCCAGTTTCTTTTCATTTTAAACTCACACTCTCGTCCTAACTATTTAACAAGAAAAGATGCAAATATCAGTTTTTTAATCCTGAATTATTAAGCCAGCATGAATTATAGGAATCGCTTTGAAAATAAGATAGCATGTGCGACATTCCAAACTCCAAAGCATGAGCCAGCATTTTAGCATGAATCTTTCAAATTCCTAGCGATAAAAATATTTTTATTGTAAATTCTCTAAAGAATGAAATAGTTAACTAAATGATATTTTGTTTTAGATAAGAGGGACAGTAGCAAAAATAAAAATGGTTTGTAATACATTTTAAAATATTTATCTAAGTATTTCTTTTCTTTTCGAAGCATTAGTAATCGTATGTTAGTTTTTATGTATGTAGGTATTTCTTTTCTGTTTCTTTTATGTACCTAACTTTCAAGTATAATCAATTAGCATTATTTATTTAATTTTTAGGTACTATTAAAACCTTTTCACTGGATTATTGCGTCATTCTAGGATAATTTAGATGATGAGATAAAATATTATTTTAAGAAATTTCAAGTATCATTTTGTAAGGTACTTCTAATTTAGCGTAAAAAAGTTTCTGAGTTTGGTAGAGAAAATTGGTTATTAAGATGCTTTTAGGCAAAAAGTATTTTGTGATATTCTAAATGTCTTGCAATGAGCCAAATAAGTACTGAAACATTTTTCACTTTACTGGGTTTTGTCCATGTAAACCTTAAAAGCAAAAGAATTCCCTAGACACATTATTTTTATTAGGTAGTGAACGAAACTGAAAATAGAAATGATTGGTGTCAAACTCATGGTTGGCAGGAACACTGAATTGTCGTAAAACTCGTAATAAAACCAATATTCATAGTTAAGAATTTCGAATTAAATTGGAACCAAATAAAATTATTTCAATACACCATGACGCTAGAAAACTAGACCAACATTATAGTTTACCCATGAAATACAAAGCAAACATGTCAAAATCAGCGCTGTCTAACGTGTCATTCATTACAGTACTACAATATGAGTGTCAGTGACATCTGTCACACGCACGCCATGATACACGTCATGTCCGCTGCAAATTATGTTACTATTATTTACGATTTAATGAATTTAACAAATTACTTTCAATGTTTTTTACCACGTTTTAGCGACTGTCGTAAAGTGACATGTCTCTGATATTCTCGGTCACCTTATGCCTACGACGACGGTCTTATTTCTATCTGCAGAGTTTAAAGGAACCTAACATGAATGTTATGATGGGAGCAAAGTTCGCTCCCATCATCCCATTCTTTTTCTTTTTTTTTTTTTTTTTCTTTAAAAAAAAAAAAAACTTTGCCCCACTCTAGGAATTTCTCCTGTATCGTGGGTGCGTTCACAAACATATAAACTCACATACACAAACAGCCAGACCCGGAACAACTATCTGTAGGCCATACAAATATTTGTTCCGTGCGGGAATCGAACCCGTGACACGCAGTGCAGCAGTCGGCCGCTCAACCACTGCGCCAACCGTGTCGTCAATAACAATCGTGTCGTCAATTAAATTCGAACCTAACCTATCCGTGTCTGGGTGCCCTAAGTTTGTTCAAACCTAACCTTTTTACGCGATGTGGTTGCTTCAGTTAGGGCTCAGAGCGGCATGGCATTTCTTCATTTCCATAATATTTAGTGTCCGTTTACATAAGTGTCACGACGAGAAATTTGCTTTGTGGCGCTTTGATAAAAGGCACATACCAGTTACCAGTTGCCAGCTCAATGAACGTTTTCGGTCCTTGGGCGTTACATTTTTTTTTTTTTTGCTAGTCTGCTTTTATGTCCCACTGCTGGGCAAATGCCTCCCCTTTCTCCTTCCAAACCTCTCTGTCTTGGGCGGTCTCTGGCCAAGCTTTCCCCGCAAACATGATGAGATCGTCACACCACCTTCGCCGCGGTCGACCTCGACGACGACGTCCTTCCTCAGGCATCCAGTGAGTGACGATCCTCGCCCACCTCTCCGGGTACATTCGTGCGATATGGCCAGCCCACTCCCACTTTAGCCTAGCTGTTTTTTCCCCAACATCTATAACTTTAGTTAGGGAGCGCAGGGTAGTGTTTCGATCTGTTCGCTTAACACCTATAATGCTGCGCTCTTTGTGCTTACTGAACAACAAAATTCCAGGCACAAAGTTGGGCGTAACATATACACTTACTAATATGTTGAGACGAAATTGCGGTGTCGTCATAATAGCGCCTTATTATTAGTGTCAGTGACAGCTTTCACCCGCAGGCCGCACGTCATTTATGTGACGTGTGACGCGTCATATCCAACGCTATTGTTATTATGATTATTACTTGTTTATCTAAAATCATTTGAATGGCGCTTTGGGTAGCTATTCGTCCAGCAGTGGACGTCTCTCGACTGAAGCGATTGATTTGTAGTCTATTAAACCCAAACGTGACATTGCCTTGTTGCATTAAGAACGCCCAAGTATCACTACTGTAAACTAAAGATTAAATGTATAAGAAATAAAATTATCTATCACAAATAATACGAAAAACGGCATTTTAAATTATCAGTTTCTAGAAAACATAGACTTTATTTTAATCACCTAGTATCATAATCACTGTTCATTTACTCTGAGTAGTGAATTTGCTGTTAAATTCCATGGTCTCGTACTTAAGTAGGTAGATCTCAGCCACAAATCTTACAGACATCTGTAAAAAGTGTTCGAAAATCAAATCTTAATCTCCCTTCACAAACACAATTTTATCCAGAATTTACTCAACAAGTTTCATAATAAAATAATTAAAATCAACCACTTCAACACTTTCGACAAAAAGAGCCTAATCTGATACTTCAAATTGATAGTACCCGCCGGCCATTTTTGTTTTCCTTTCACTAAAATGAAAATAGACACAAATAATCAACACTTTCAACTCTTATCAAAGCTTTTTCACTCACACAAAAGCCGTGAGAGTTTCTAAATAGGGCAAATAACTGATTTTATCTCCCTTTTTATCAACTATAAGTGTTTAGTAAGTGGTTTTCCCGGAGTACCACCATTAAGCCGTTTTCTGTTGAAAAATTTATGATGTTGGCAGTACCTACGTTTGGTTCGTAAGGTTTTTGGGTTAAGTGCGGTCTGAATACAGCTTCTTTAGGATAGTCGTTCGTGTTTTAGTGAGTAAATAAATGTTTTTGGTTGGTTTTCTTTCGATAAAACGGGTAATGGTCATAATAGTATTTCACAAATTGACAAATTGTTCAGTACATTCAAAAGTGGACTTGGAAATATCGCTGCCAGTGATAAGTGTGCCATTGTACCAATAGACCAAGCTTGTGTGACTAATTTAAGTCCACAATTAATTTGTTATTGTTTGTTGTATTTATTATGTCTATCTGCTATAAAATAGCTATAAAAGTTACGTGCCAATACTAATGTACCGACATGTTCCACCATGTTGTTACATTCTCAATACCGGATATGATGTGGCACGACATGCTCGAGTACCGGAAAGGACGTGTTATAGACAGCGTGGCCTTTATTCACGTTACTAATATTGTGATAACGACATGTGATAACAAATTAATAATTCTGGTTTCAAGGCTCGTGCAAGTTGAGTACACTGCGAGCCGTTGGGGAATGATGGATCTTATTGCCTACTCAAGTTTTTTTCCCATGGGAGTGGGCATACAATTTGATTGCCATTTGTGGGGATCTATTAGATTCTTCCAGTTTATATTTACCTATATAGCCTAATGTTTTTCAATTCAAATTATCATTAGGTAAATTATAAGTCAATCGATCTGCCTAGCCTTTTACTAACTACGTTTGAGGTCGACTTCCAGTTCAACAACGTCCTGGGCACGGCCCCGATATGTGTAGATCAACATTTAATCCGTCCAACGCAATGATCTCTGTATGTATGTAGAGGTCTACATAAATACAGAGATCATTGCGTTGGACGGATTAAAGAAGAAAATTAAATGTCATCTGTACACCCGTGTGTATAGATATACACACGGGTGTACAGATGACATTTAATTTTCAGAGGTGCTTTCTGAGGCATGGAGGAGTTTGGTATGTTATGGATGCTCACCCATCTAGGGACCGACCTGGGCAAGCGTTGCTAGATCGAAAGTACGGATTCGATTAAAAAATACAATCGAATTGAGAATTCGTGTTGTGCAGGCGCTGCCGCTGCGGCTGCGGAAAACCACAAGTGGCATACATATAGTAACCTTGTTGATAACTATATTTTCGAGACGTTTGGGGTTGAAACCCTCGGACCGTGGGGCCCTTGTGCTCACAGCCTTTTCAAAGAAATTTCGAAACGGCTGGTTGACACTTCCCGTGACCCAAGAGCTGGCTTTTACTTTGGGCAGAGACTAAGCATTGCCATTCAACGTGGCAACGCCGCCAATCTCTTGGGCACATTACCAGCTGACAGCGTTCAGGACGAATTTTTTGATGCTTTATTTTAATTTGTTGTAAGTTTGTGTATTTTTTAATTTAAGTTATAATAATATTGAGAACTTCTTCCTTTTTTTGAAGTCGTTTAAAATAATTCACTGTTAGAAGCTACGTTATTGCCAATATGTTAAGTATCTATACTTTACTTTGTAAGCTAACGAGGTTATGGGTATAAAAGATTTCATACTGGGTCATTCAACCAGCAAATAGTGTAGGTACTCGTACTGAAGAATAGGAGTGATATTTCAGCTTAAAATACGATTCCAAGCAAATTCTTCAAGCAATTGTGACTTCTAATCTCATGGCAATACTACATTAAATCCTAATCACGCTATGTAACAGCCCTTTAGACCACCAATACTCGTGGCGGGTGTCGACTTTCTTTAATGACCCGACATTCCTCGGGACATCTTCGGTTACCAATCGGCGGTCTTCGGTTACCTTCGGTGGTCTTCAGTCGGAATGCGGTGATTACTAGTAATTGTTTATACTTCAATTTGCGTTAGTACGGGGTAACCGCAGCGTATTGGTTATTAATACATTATAGTAGCTTCAGTTAATTAAGTAGGTAATTAATTTCATACTGCGGTATTCGGATAGTTTCACTATAAAACTCATTTTAAGCGCAAAATGGATGGTAGTTAAAGGTTGCCACAGACAAGTGTGATGTGACATTGCGACAACTATGAGACCGTATCGCCTACGGACTTACGATTAGTATCGAACTCGAACTAAGAATGAATGACAACACGATGACGAGTTGTTTTTAGTTCGGGTTCGGGACTAATCGTAAGTCCTCAGGTGATCGGAGTAGAAAACGCCCGACACTAGAGCCGAAACTACGGACTTCGGCTTAGAGAGTAGGCCCCTAGTTCCGGAGGGGTTATACCTACACATCATCGCACAGTCGACACTTTTGGAACTAGGAGCATGAAATTTATAATTCAGATGAGCACACAATCAGCGATTTGGAAATTCAACCTATAAAGGGGCTGAAAAGGATTAAAATTATTTGCAGTTTTTTTTTAACTGCCTCACTTTAGGAATTCCTCCTGTATCGTGGTGGGTGCGTTTACAAACATACAAAGTAAGCAACATACTAGTTAAGTAAGTAACGTACTAAAACTGCGCAGACGAAATCGTGGGAAAAGTGCTAGTCAATAATCAAACCAAAATGTTTATACGATGCAAATAGGTACTGTTTCTTTTTCATTTCATTGTAATTATCATCGACCAAATCGAATTTCTCGCTTCTATAATAAAAAATCTACAAACCTAAGGTACATGAAAGAATAAAAGAACAAAAATCACCCGTAAATTTAGTTAACTGCGACCCAAATCAGACGTTTTGGAGAAAACTTTTAAGTCTATTATGTACTTATTTCTTAATCCATTTGCAAAAAGAACCGTTGGCGACCTTTTTTATCGATCCACGAAAATTTTGATTTGTTTGACAAATTGTAAAATTTACTAAGGGCGCGTACAGACTTGTTTAATTATATCGAACGTAAAAATAAGAAGTTTTGGCAAAAAGGTTCACTGGAAGCTGGCTTAGTCATTTTAATTTTTCTATAAAGTATTGGTGTTCGAATCATACTGCCAGGTACGGTAGAGGACACTCAAACTAACGTAAAATGGCCTAGATATGTAGCCTAATGGGCCGTACTATTGCAGAGATATTTGGAGGCAAATGTCAATTTATGTGAAATTTACATCGGAATATCTCGGCCTCGTCGCGCTACAGCAACACAAATTATTTTGTGTATATAATTTCAATGCCCTTTAGAATTATCCGTTCAAGCGATAATTTAAACAGGCTTCAGGTTTCTCTAAAACCTGTTTTGTTTATAACCAATGCATATTCAATAGCAATGAAAGGTTCCGAAATTGAATGCTCTTTGCAAAAGAGCTGTATTTCTTAGGACATTAAAGATTCATGTACTTACCTAAACATTGCGTTAAACTTGACTGAGTCTGTTCAATTTAATTACTTCGAAAATACTTATATTCCAATTAAATAAAAAATATCGTTGGTATTTCTTATGCATCTAAGTCAGGTTATTATTCCCACTTAAAAAGCATCTTAATAACTATAGTTTTCACTATTAGAACCGACTCAGAAATACTAGTAACAAATAAATAACAATAGAAAATACTTCTGTTACTGGCTTTCTAAAGCCACAAAAACTATTGCTGGCCTCTAAAGCTTACGTTTGTCTTTTGTTTTTGATAAAGGAAAATATTGTTTTTAAAGCATTCAAAGACCAGTTCTCGTACTTAAAAGCGTTCAAATTCAACTCGCAATATTATCAACAACTCGAAAATAGGGATGATTCCTTGTTAACTAAGTGATTCTATTTAGTCCGCCAGTTAGATCATCGAAAAATATTGGACACGTACTTTTTGATTTTTTTTTTTTTTTTTTTTTTTTTTAGTGATGGGTTTGCTCTTGACTCTAGTCAATGTCAGATATGACAGAGACAAAGTCTACGATGGAGCGAGCTTACCCAGAAGGAGCCTGCTTTACCTACTAAATCAATAAAAAAGACGGAGATAAAACGCATGAAAGATCATGAGTGAGGCCTTGTGACGTCATGTGTAGGTAAAAGTGTACTGACATGTGACGTCACACGAGTTTTCAACGCACTGTATTGTTTTCATTTTTTGTTTACCTGAAAAAATGGAAAAAAACGTGTCTAAAGTTTTTTGAAAATGTATTGATGGACTAATTAGATATTTTGAGTCATTTACCCTATTATAGGAGTTTGTGACCGCGGTGCAAATGCTCTTTAAAAAAAAATACGAGAATTGCCCCTTTGAAATTGTTGATACCGTTTTGGTATAAATATATTTTATTTGAGACATATTTTTATTTTTTTGTGAAATTATTTTTAATTTATTTAATGTCGCTTCGACATCGACCGGTGTGAGGATGCCTTAATTTTTTTAACAAACTTGCTAAGTAAATATTAAAAATGATTTAAAAGGAGTTTATCAATAATTTATATTAATTACGTAGCTGGCTGGTTATGTATAAGCTTTATTTAGTAAGATGTGGATGAAAGCAGATTTTTTAAATTAAAAAAAACATCAAAAAGAACGCCTAATTTAATTAATTATCGTTGTTATTTGTACCTTACTAATACAAATTGAGATCCGCTAATTAAACAAAGAACAGACAAACAGGATCGATTTCGATAGATAGATACTAATTAATGGAATTCTAAATGTTTCGCTAATTACAAAATGTCTGTTAAATTGTTTGTTAACGTTTTGAGTAAAATATTTTTAACTTAGTTTCTAAAGCATCTGGGGGATTTGGACTCAGCCATCATTGTGCCTTTAGTCGTGTTGGGCAATTGGCTTATTTGCCACGAGCCTCGTTCAAAACCTTAGGAGGCATTTGTTATGTGGCTAGATCAAGAGCCAGGGGGTCTACTCTCTAAGCCCGAAGTCCGTAATTTCGGCCTTAGTGTCGGGTGTTTTCTACTTCGTACTACCTAGCCTACCTACGTACTAACTAGGAACAACTGTCACGTCGTGTTGTTATTCATTCAAGTATTTCGGGTTCGGGACGACTTTTTTTATTTATGATGGGTTTGCTCTAAACCCTAGTCTTTTTTATGGATATCAAGTCATCAAATGACTTTACGCTCTGGGCGGAGCGGACGGCAGTGTCAGTCTCTTACTGACTAAAACCCATTTGTATTCCTCCATAATATAATTATGCTCTTTGCGTTCCAGGGTCGCGAAGACTCTTTCGAACGAATTCCACAACCCTGGCAGGCACTGGCACTAGCGGGCCCCGTCTACTATGCTGACATCTCTCTGAGGCGCGCGTGGAACACAACGCGCCGGCATGAGATTTGCCTCTCTCTCACGCGGCTCGCCTCCTCTTCGCCAGCATTACTGCTTTGTAGAAGGCGGTGACTGCTTCCCATGCCCCCTCGCTCCGTACCATGGATTGAACCAGGGCCGGAAGCGAGAGATCGCCGCCGCCGAACGCCTTGACTCTAGTCTAGGTCAGAGGTGACAGAGACAAAGTCGAAGATGGAGTGAGCTTACCCAGAAAAAGCCTGTTCACTCTAACTAAAGAGATTACAACTGGGTTGTGGAGGGCAGACAAGCAGTCGCTCCATGGATAATGCTGGTATTCGGCTGTATCCGGTTAGACTGGAAGCTGGCTCCAGCATGGTGGTCGTCTTCATGTTAGGGATGCATGAAGGAGTCTCCTTGTAGCGCAATTTGTTTCGTCAGACACTCAAATAGACCGAGCGCTCGGCACATCCTGGACAGTCTCACCTAACACCTTATAAGACTGGCCAATCCCTCCCTTGCGGTGGTAGGGCTTACGCCCGCTTGGTTTGCGACCACCGTCCCACCGGAGTCCAACGTCAATCAGCCTGCTGTGTTTCGTCGACGCGTGGGAGTACCAGTGCCTCAAGGCATCTTCTGGGCACGCTCGCTCCATCATAGACTTCATCCATCACTTCATCAGGCGTGATCGAGATCAAGAGCTAGCCCTTTCCTCAATAAAAAAGAAAAAAAAAGTGCGCAAAAAGCAGGATGACGATATTATTGGATAATTGAAATGACATAATGATCGAACTGAAAAGATTAAGTCAATCTGAAGTTCTCTATTGCTAAGCAAAATGCTACCAAAAAGTTTCTACCTCATTTTAATTTGAATCCATTGTAAAGACGTCGCACCAGACGTAGGTAAAACAAAGATAGGTCCTGTACTAACATTTTAATTAGAATTTTCTTTATAATCAATTGCCTCATAAAATCAGCGACGAACTAATTTGGATTAACATAGAATAAATAATGTTTGGATAGAATTTAATTAAAATAGTGGTTTATCAGAATGCTTGGGCGGTCACGGAGTTCAGTAACCCTTCGTATCGAATATTATACATAGTTGAGGTCAGTAATAATAAACAGCCTGACCCTGATATTTAACGGACAAGTAATAATATAATCTTTCCTTAATTCGGTTAAGTCGTGTTCGTTGTACGGTAGCTACACTTATTTGAAATATTATTGTACCATTTCTGGAACTGTCAGCCATTTTGACCGTCAATCTTCGTGCCAAAACAATTCGAGTTTTAACAAGTACGAGGCCTTAGGTTTCTTAAAGTACCTAAATAGATAAGTCAGGACAGAAATCACTTTTGACAGCAATTCCCAGTAAATTGAAACTTCAAGAAGGTCAAAACTATCCAACTGTCAAACTAAGAATACCTGGTCGTTCTGCGAAGTGTAAGAGACATTCAACCCTAAAGTGATCAACAATTAATTTCCAGGCTGTTCATAGATTTTAGGGCTCCGTAGTAAAACATGGCAACCTTATAGTTTCGCCATGCCCGTCATGAGTGTAATTTTTGAGTTCACAATAACGAAAATGGGCTCGAAATAAAATTCCAAGCTGGCGCCAGTGATTTCTTGAAATGGGTCTCATTTTCATTGTTTTGAGGTGTAACGAACTTATCGTAAATAGCAAGCAATCGGTGTCCAGAGGGGTAGCAAAAACAGGAGGCAGATAACATAAACGGTATGGAGTACATTTACGGCGCGATGTCGAGTATATCTGTCATTGTCAGTGGAGCAACTACGGAAACCCTATAGGTACTGGTACGTGGCTCGAAACACATAAGATCGGTTTTGTTTACCTAAAAATATAAAGTTACCTCAGAAAATTAAAAGATAAATTTTAAAGGTAGGTGTACATATTCTATACGTAGAATAAGCCAAGTTTTTATTACACATGATGGTACCTTGGTGGTAAAAAAATCTGCTCTCATCCACAATCAATAGCCAATTTATTATAAGCACAAGTGTGGCTGCTAGCTCTTCTGTAAATAACATAACTTCTTTTTGCTGCTTGCATCTGGCGAAGCTAAAGGTGGTAAGTGTGTGTCACCCCTTATTATAGTGTGTTACACCCTTAGTAGGTAGGGGAGAGTATGGTAAATTGGACCACATTCATAATAATTATCTTGCTGAAATTTTCGAAAACTTTTTTACTGGCTAATTACTGCTAACGACATGCAGTAGTAGGTAGTTACATGCACGCGTATTTCTTACCTGCATATCGCTTAGTGCGTTTAGCCAGTAACGAGTTTTCGAAAATCAAATTATGTAAAATTCTTCCGTTACTCAGTGACTGATTGATTGAGTAACTGAGTGACAGACAACGCACAGCCGAAACTACTGGTTATAGAAAGCTGAATTTTGGCATGTAGGTTCCTTGGGGAGTGTAGGGGAGCACTAAGAGAATCCTCTCTTAGTGCTCCCCTACCCGAAATTTCTCCAGGAACGGAAAAAAGGGGTAAGCGCGTACAAAGTCCCGGGCAAAAGCTACCTATGTTTAATAAAATGTCAAGGTGGTTTAAATCAAATCAAATCATATCGTTTATTGCAATCCATAATGTACAAATACAGGTGGCAAATATAAAATGGAAACAATTATGGACCCTGTCGGGCACAGCTAATTTTAAATAAGTAGAGAGAGGAAGTTGAATTTAGCTAGCGCGGCGGTCCAATTTACCCTGCTTTCCCACATATTGTTTATGTGTTACCTTGCTTTTACACCTCGCTGACAGCGTTTATGTGTTACGTACACGAAGTTTTATAAAAACAAATAGTTTAGTTAAATGTCATGTTTTTTGTGTTTTTTTTTTAAGGTTATGTTCAAAATAATGTATGTATGGATAACATTTTTGTTGAGAGATCAATGACCCTAGTCAAGGCTATGTAAGTCATTAATTATCGAATCTAATTCATCATACGCTCATCATTTATCATATCAAACTATAGGAAGGTTCCACTGCCTTCCATCACGGCCATGACCCTTTTAATAGATTGATACAACGAATATTGTCATAACACAGTACACTCTATTGTTTATGTTATCCTAGTACATTTGACTAAACTTCTATAAGTTTGAAAAGTAGGTAAGTACTTAGAAAGAGTCACCGCGACTCTGTGTCTCTCTACGTCTCTGGTGTCATTTGATGATTTCCCCATCCATAAACAAAAGCGTGGCGTAGGTTATTGTGAAAACGTAAAAAATGAATGAAATTGACAAACGCTGTCGAAATGTCACATCCCTTATGATTTAACATTTCGAAAATTGCATTCGCATTTTTATAGCGAATGCTGTCATCATTATTTTTTTGTAAATCAAAAACATAAAATTTGTTGGATTTTGAAGTAAATATAATAGTAGTGACTGTCTCGATTTTTGGCCGAAGCTGAAGTGTCGGTCAGCAATTCACTAATAAATAGTGAAATGGGTTTAGGGAAGCGAATTAGAAACACAATGTATTTATACAATATATTAAATTTGTATAGAGGGTGTTCCAGAGAGGTGTGGTCATATTTAAGGGTGATGTAGCTGATATACGAGTACATTACGGAAAAACGATTTTTTTTTTTCAAAAATCGACCAGAAAAAACGATTAAAAAGTTCCGAAGAAATAACTTTTCAAGCAATTTGTCAATTGTTGAAATCAGTCTGCTTAAAAAGTCATTTCTTCGGATTTTTTTGATGATTTTCGTGGTCGATTTTTTTTAAAGTATTTTTTTATGTTTTGATATTAGTATAGCACCTAGCCATTTATATGGACACAAGAACAAAGTGACTTCGCCTTAATAGACGCTCAGTAAACGCAATGGACGCGCTGTTGGATATAATTTTACTTTTAGCAAATTAAGTTACATTAAAATTGCTTATAATCTAGCCTAATAAGGCTATTATTAGGCTAGATTGTAATAAAACAAACAAATAAAAAAAAATGTTTTGATATGTTGTCCGTAAAGTATAGCAGCCACCCAACATTACCCCTAAAAATGACCACGGACTTTTGGAGAAACCTGTTTATTAATATAGTAATCATCATCTACCTAGCCTTTTCCCAACTATATTGGGGTCGGCTCCCAGTCAAACCGGATTCAGCTGAATACCAGTATTTTACGTGGAGCGGCTGCCTACCAGACCTCCACAACCCATTAACTGGGTATCACGGTACTTCTTGGTAAGACTGGTGTCAGATTTTCTGGCTTCTGACAATCCGTAACGACTGCCAAAGATCTACAAATGACAGCCGGGACCAACGGCTTAACGTGCTTTCCGAGGCACGGAGGAGTCTCGGTATGTTAATATGGTCACCCATCCACAGACCCACCTCGGCAAGCGTTGCTTAACCTTGAAGATTGGTCCGCGCGGCTGTTATAAATTAGCCACGAGCTCCTTTTTTATTAAAATAGTAATGTACTATACATTTTAAAACAGATGTCACCATGCTGCCACCAATTTTGCTAACATTTCCAACATGTTTACCCATAACTTAACTCCTTTGGACAGGACGAGCCATCCATTCCATTATTATCTGACCTGTTTAGTCCTCTTCGCGAAGGCAGCACCACTTACAAATAAAGTCGACAGCACCCCGGGGGCCATTTTATCCAATTACATGACGGCCACATTTATTGGGACGTCGGATACATCGTGTATTTATAGATTGTGTATAAATAATTTATACATCTTTACTTATGTCGATGTAAATATTGAGCTTAATGTCCGTCAAGATGGTAATTTATAAACGGCGCGGTTTGGCAAGAAATAACATTTCTTTCTTGAGGAACTCGTGGCTAAGTAAATACAGTTGCTCGGGCTATCTTCAAGGTTAAGCAAAGCTTGCCAAGGTCGCTTTTGGATGGGTGACCATGCATTACATACCGAGACTCCTCCGAGTTTCGAAAAGCGCGTCAAGCCGTTGGTCCCGGCTGTCATTGTGTATCTTTGACAGTCGCCATCATCATCACGTCAGTCGATAGACGTCCACTGTTAGACATAAGCCTCCCGATGTAGTATAGCTGTAGCAATGTACCTACAGATAATGCTGCTGCCCATTCTCTGGTGAGTCCCTAAGTCGCCTCTTACGACACCCACGGGAAGTGATGGGATGGTGCTATTCTTTTACGTCTGACACCACACGGAACACACTATGAGTTAGAAGAAATCAGTGCCGGGAGCCAGTCTTAGGCTGACTATCCACTGGAGCGGAGAGGAGCGGAGCCATGCCAATATTAACCAATGGAATTGCATAAAACCTCCGCTCCACCTCAGTGGAGAGGGTTATGTGAACTAGTTTCAAAATTCATACAAAACCGGGAAGCGGAGCTTGGAAGCGGAGCGGGAAGCGGAGCGGGCTAGCGAAAAAATCCAGCCGGCTTAAAATTACTCGTCGCGAGAGCTCCGCGCAGTCCGCAACTCCCACATTACTCCTTCACTTCGCTCCGCTGCCTCGCTCCACGTATAGGTACGGATACGTAGCCTTACCAAGATTCACCTTCATTCGGTAATACTGGAAGTCATGAGATTTAATAGATATAAATTATTTATTGTTATTTTTAAACTAAGAACTACTGTCAAATCGTGTTGTCACTTATTCTTTAGTTCGGGTTCGGGACTAATCGTAAGTCCGTAGGCGATACGGAGTAGAAAACGCCAGACACTAAGGCCGAAACTACGGACGACTTCGGGCTTAGAGAGTAGACCCCCAGGGCCGCGGAGACTCTTTCGAACAAATTCCGCAACACTGGCAGAGTAAAAATGCCTACAACTTTCAATCCGCCTTAGTTATATGTTTAGTGATATTTTTGGAGGTAGCGGAACAGAGTGTAAAGTCCCACATACCTCCGTTTGAAAAGGGAGGATCCTCCGACCAGACGGATGTAGTGTCTGGTGGGCAACTGCCCGACAGTTAATATTCGGGCTTTGCAAAGTTTTTATCGCACGGTAAACTCTGATATCGCGATTTAGGATTTTGTCAAGTTAGTTCGCAGCTGTCGAGATAGATGGCGCTGCGAGTCTCATTTTGTTGATTCTGCTACGTTGTTTTTTTTTGTGGCGGTATTAATGTCGCCTTTATATTCATAAATACTTTCATCGACTTAAAAATGGCAAATGGACTAAAACTCACCATGTTTTTTAAAAGAATCGAAGGTGTAACTAAGCTTATCATGCTCTAATAGACACAGAGGGCACTAATCTTTACAGGTCGTGTCATGAAAGTTGACACACTACCATGAAATCGTGAAATACGATAAGAACGTTGGGTGTGAGGTATTTAAAGAAACCCTACTGTATTCAGTATTTGGTTTCAAGTGATACATAGTGATACTTTCACGGAATGTGTTTCCTGGAATAAAGAATACTTCCGCAGTCACCTTCGGTTTTGATACCAAATGCTTTTGGACTTATAGCTTCAGTTTTGGACCAAATGGGGGGTCTAAGTGCGGAAAATGGAGTCCCTAATCTACCTTATCAAACAGGAGACACAACAGAGTTAGGCCAAATAGGCACCAAAGCAAAGGGCATACGGGGGAACACGAATGGGTTTTAGTTAGTAAGAGTCTGACACTCTCTTCCACTCCACATAGAGACGAAGAAGTCATTTGATG
Organism: Melanchra persicariae; assembly: GCA_947386135.1. Taxonomy (NCBI): domain Eukaryota; kingdom Metazoa; phylum Arthropoda; class Insecta; order Lepidoptera; family Noctuidae; genus Melanchra; species Melanchra persicariae. The sequence goes on along the minus strand of OX376645.1, from coordinate 12,663,769 downwards.
ATTTCCTATCCATAAAAAAAGGAGCAGAGCAGAGAGTGCTTGGGCGTCGTGGCCGAGACAGGCCAAAGAAACGCTGGCGTGATGATTTGGTCCAGACCAAACGGTTCCTCTAGACGGAGAAGACAAAAAGTTTTTATTTATTTTTTGCGCTTTTATGTACTTTATAATTTTTTCACCACTGAAAGCAAAATACGTAATTTCGTTAACTTGATTGACATATTTTTTCCCGCTATTTTGATTTATAAACCAAATTACTAAACCGATTTTGATGAAATTTCTATGGGACTGATCGGAATCTTTTTACTATTATAAAAAAAAAACAAATCAGTTCATAATTGACGGAGAACTTATATCATGAGGTAACAAACAAAAAAAAAACACTACAAAGTACAAAATAATTTTAATTTCGGTAGTCGGTGTTTGGTTGCTTCTTAGTTAATTGACACCGACTTCCGAAATTAAAATTATTTTGTACTTTGTAGTGTTTTTTTAAGGTGGTTTTTTTTTTGTGAAAAAGTTTTTTATTTTTCACTTTTTAGTGGTACCCCACACCTAAGAACACCACTTGAAAGTTACAGGAAAGCAAAAATACGCAATTTCGTATACATGGATGATTTTTCCACATATTTTTTCCAGCTATTTGGATTTAAAAACCAAATTGCTTAACCGATTTTGATAAAATTTAAATGGAACCAATCGAGAAGTATATCCTTTCACATAAAATAAGAATTTTTCAAATCGGTTCATAAATGACGGAGATATGAGGTAACAAACACGTCCTCCTTTTTTAACCGACTTCTAAAAAAGGAGGAGGTTCTCAATTCGGATGTTTGTATTTTTTTTTTTTTTTTTTTTTTTTTTTTTGTTTGTTCGGGCATAACTCCGTCGCTTGCTAACCGATTTGAAAAATTATTTTTTTGTTGGAAAGGGTATACTTTCCAAATGGTCCCATTTAAATTTTATCAAAATCGGTTCAGCAGTTTGGTTTTAAATCCAAATATCTGGAAAAAATATGTGGAAAAATCATTCATTTACACGAAATTGTGTACTTTTACTATCCAGTGGTGTTGTTAGGTGTGGGGTACCACTAAAAAGTGAAAAATAAAAAACTTTTTTACAAAAAAAAGAAACCGACTTCCAAAAAACACTATAAAGTTCAAAATAACTTTAATTTCGGAAGTCGGTGTCAAATAACGAAGAAGCAACCAAAAACACCGACTTCCGAAATTAAAGTTATTTTGAACTTTATAGTGTTTTTTGGAAGTCGGTTTCTTTTTTTTGTAAAAAAGTTTTTTTGGAAGTCGGTTAAAAAATACAACTGAATTGAGAGCCTCCTCCTTTTTTAAAGTGGGTTAAAAATACAATAAAAAAACTTTCGAAAGCTATGCCTTTGCCAAACAGTGCGGCAAATTAGGTTAATTGAAACAAAAGTGCCCTCTTTTAACCGTCTTCAAAAAAAGGAGTAGGTTCTCAATTCGACTGAATTTTGTACTCATCATCATCACCCACAGCCCGACTTCCCCCACGGCTGGGCATAGGCTACTCTTTTCCTATTCCAATGCTACGCTACTGTACCACCCTAATCCAAGTTCCACCCGCGATACAAAGAAAAAGAAAAAGGGACCATTCATACTTTTAACTACCACAGAAATATTCATTCAAACCTGTCTAGTAAGTTTGCAATAAGTTTTTAGCCAGCGGTGTAGTTTAAGTGTTTCAAAGCTTTTGTTACTTAAATCTACATTGTTTTAAGCACTTCGATTTTTGTTCGAGTAAAAGGTAGGCTGAAAGATTAAAGTTTTAGTACTTACGTCACTTTGGGTATAAGACGTTTATTGAGGAACGTTATACACAATATGCCTAAACTCACGTTTTTTCTCATGCATGGGGGGAAATATAATTAATTTTAACTTTACGGCTTGGCAGAGTTGTACTTACCCTATAGTATACCCACAGTTTGCCTTCAAATAATACCTTCTCAACACAATGACAAACTTTAACAGGACCGACCGTAACAGTAGGGGTTATAAGAAACAGTTTTAACCGACTTCAAAAAAAGGAGGAGGTTCTCAATTCGATTGTAGGTATGTTTTTTTTGTGCTTGTTCAGTGTTCACCTCATATCTCCGTCATTTATAAACCGATTTAAAAAAATCTTGTTTTATGTGAAAGGATATATTTCTCGATTGGTCCCATTGAAATTATATCACAATCGGTTCAGTATACAAATAACTGGAAAAAATATGTGAAAAAATCATCCATGTGTTACGAAATTGCGTATTTTTGCTTTCCTGTGACTTTCCAGTGGTGTTAATAGACGTGGATATTTATCATGGCAATCTCTCGGCTCCACAACGGTCGCCTTCGACTCGGGCGTCTATTCCGCTCGGCTGCTATGACTCAGTTTGCCCACTTGCACCAAAATGTACCTAGTGTATTGAATTAAGGCTTTATCATAGACTGAAGGCTGCACCAATCTCCTTAACACCAATACCATTCCCAACATTATACTGTTTTACACAGGGCATTACGGCTGCAATAGTTATGTTAAGTACATAACTTGACATAAATTCAACGACACGACATAGTGAATGGTCGTAAATGCTAGCTTTGCGACTTCGGAACTCGTGGCAGTTAGCAATAACTTGTGAATGGGCCTTTCATATGCATACGTCATGCATCTTAGGAGTTACGAACCTTTGCAGGATGAGTGAACTAAATGTTTATGTAGCATTGCAATAATTTAGAAGAAGAAAAGAAAGAAAGAAAAAGAGTTTATTTACGCCAAGCATGACGCACACCATAAAAACAAAAAAAATTACAATTACTAAATTTCGACACTCGATGACGACTGATAGAAATGTACCAAAGAAAATTGTTGCGCCTATCTCAAAGAACATGCTTTACATTATTACCAAAGTAATTAATTATACAACATGTAACACAATGAACGCAATTCCTCTTAGGGGGTCATTGTACTCATCATTATGAACAACTTTTACTATGGGACCAACACTGAGACCGCGAAAAAAAAAGGTCTTGACAGACGGACAACAAAGTGCCTGTAAGGGTTCCGTTTTTGCCGACTGAGGTACGGAACCCTATCAAGAAAAATAGTTGATTAATATGGAGAATATTAAGATTGCGTTTCATGTGAAAAGGCTTTACGAAGAAGGCGTTGTCTTTATAGTAAGCGATCATCGCGCGAATACGCGGTTGTCGCATTCATTTGTACGGTAAACACGGACGCGTCGTCGCGCCTACTGAGGTTTTACCAATGCGTCGATCGCGTATTCACGAGGTGATCGCATTCTACCTCTATTAGCGCGATACCATAGAACTAAGTTAAGTTAACAAGATTAACTCATATAGTTGAGGTAATTTTTGAACTTGAGGGTAGAACGCAAACTGTGTAAATATAAAAAAAAGCCAAGCTGAAGACCCGTTCCCACTAAGACGGACCATCTGTTTAAACGGAAGATAGCGGCAGGACGTGCGTGTTTACAGTGAGACGGACCGTCTGTTTAAACGGAATATCGCCGATCGGTCGACGATCGGCAGATTCATTCACACTACATCCGACGGCTCTACGAAGTGGCAAAACATCTGTCTTGAAACTCGGATCCGTTCTTTTGCTCGGATCCGTCTAAATGTGAACAGTTTCATATAATTTGTACTGTTATTGACATACACGGTCCGTCTTAGTGGGAACAGGCACTACATTCCTCAGTTGAACCAACTTAGTCTAGCTTCTACTCCACCACCAAGCTAGCTTTAACGCTACTTTTAACAGTGGTCGAGCATTGAATGAATATCCAGTGTTACCTATATCTTTTTTCTGCAGCTTATTCAGATACTGCGCAACTAAAGCATGGCTTTTAGATTTATTTTAATGCTGTACATAGCTTCAGAATGTAAGTTATTTGTTCTAAAAAACTTTTCTATTTCTACATCTTATAAGCTTCGGAAAACTTCTCCCTTTTCTTTTTATGGTTTCTTTAAGTAAGTTGTGAATGTAGTTCATAATTTGTTTTCTTTTTCATAACAACATTGCTTACGTGAACACGGTTTTTAACATTGTAGTTAGTTATTCATAAAATGTGTGTTATTAAAAAATCCTTCATAATGTATTGTGTTATTGCATATTATGGGTAAAACATGTTAATGGGTTGTTCCACCACTTCCGGAAGCAATCTTCTTCATTCTTCTGATTAAACACAATTTTTTTTATTCCGAAACGCTGTATTTTTATACAACTTGTAATAGAATTAACGCAAACCCTAAAAAGGGTCATTGTATTAATCATTGCGAACAACTTTTATTATCTAAGGGACTAACCCCAAAATCGCCAAAAAAAATATCGACTGTCCCGGATACGTTTTTTTGTGTTTAACTTGACAGAATGTACTAAATAGCTGTGTCGTTGCTTTCCCGAAAATTGTGGAACAGGCCTTGGAATCAACATAACCATACTAAGCCCATACATAATCCGATGTGTTTTGGACACTTGTGTTAACACCCAATGTTGTATTTTGATCATTGAACAAAAGTATTTTTCCTTGTCATTAAAATTGACTGTTGTTCCAGATGACGAATTCGGCGAGAAGTCAGTTTCGGTGTTACTGGACGGCGAGGAGTCTGAAATGATATTCATTGATCACCCTAGCACTGAGATGTCGGTAAGTCGTACCTGTCATCATCATCATCATCATTATCATAACAGTCTAAAGACGTCCACTGCTGAACATAGGCCTCCCCCAAGTGTCACCACAACAAACGGTCCTGTGCGTTTCGGATCCTCGGCTACCCGCGACGCTCACCAGGTCATCGGTCTACCTACCAATTTTTATGATTCTGTTTTTGTTTGGAAAAGTATTTTCCTAGACCATTTCAATTTGGTGAAGATATGATAACAACTTCGGAGAACTCTTCAATAAATGATAGAAAATCTCCCGGGATTGCTGAAGTCCCATGTCTGTTTATTGTTTACACCAGTTCATAACATAACATCACGTCGGGACGCTGTGAAGGGATACGCAGATGTGTACAAGTCAACCATGGTGTTGAGGTTATGTATTTGGGCATAACTGTGTTGTTTGTGAACCGATCTTGGTGATTCTTTTTGCGCTGGGTTTAGTTAAAGCTATTTTTATTGAATTTGCTTTGGAAGTTGAACTTCAAAGATAAATAAACTAGTGACCTCTTTCTACTTAAAATGTAATAAAGTGAGATATTGTCAGGTTTTATGCCAATCACAAAGCAATGTAGATATTTAACTATGAGCTGGTCTGGACTTGGACTGCGAAGACACACAAAGTAACTCCTTAGCGGCAAATAGCAGAACCACTCAATACGATAATAATGACAGTTTAAGTGTCACCACTAAAAATCATCATCCGCCTACACTTTTCCCAACTTTATAGGGGTCGGCCCAGTCAAACCGGATTCAGCTGAATACCAGTTTATCGCCATTCATCTCGAGTTTCGGCAACTGTCATTCTCTGGTACCAGTCTCCAAGCGAATACCGTAGCGTCATCTAGCCTGAGGGCATCTCACCGTTTACACACGACGACGCTAACTGTCTTTGGTTCCATGGCTATAGGCTGGTCGTATTTCCCGGCCTATTCCCACTTCAATCTGCGTAGACTTTTGCCAACTACATAATTATTTTGGGGTCGGCTTTCAGTCCAACTGGATGCTTCTGATTACCAGTATTTTGCAGAAAACGACTGCCTATCTACCTTCACAATCCAACAACTGGCCAACAAGGTATCCCTTGACAAGAAGGTGTCAGATTTTCCAGCTTTTGACTATCTGTAACGAATTTCTGAGTGGTGGGCGTTGCCGTTGCTGAGTACTGGGCTGACATTTAACTGACAGTGACTTTATTTGCCATAGAAAAGTTAATAAGAAAAACCATTCCTTCACCACAGGTCGAGAACTGCCTCTCCACTTACGAGCCGCACGCCTGCGTGGTGGTCTACTCCGTGGTGGCCAAGAGTTCGTTCACGCGCTCAGCAGAACTGCTGGCCTACCTCGCCAGGGAACAGTTTACGGTGGAGCGGACTGTGGTCCTGGTCGGGAACAAGGCTGACCTGGCTCGGGCTAGGCAGGTTTCTACTAATGGTAAGTGACCAAGGTTTTTGTACCCGACTTTTTCACTTAGGCGCTGGACACACAGAAAAGACGTAAGAGGAGGATGGGGCGCTGGCATATGTCTCTTCCGCGTCCCTTTCATACAAAATGTATACGCGCGGACGCGGGTGCCGGGACTCGTGCGTCACGTCCGTGCCTCGTCTGTGCCTCGTTTTTTCTATGTTTTAAAAATTCGCGACGGCGCCCCGTCTGTGCCCTGTCCGCGACCCGTCGTCGTCTTACGTCTTTTCTGTGCGTCCAGCGACTTAGGATCATTATAGATTTTGCCAGTGGCTTGACCTGCGTATGAGTTCAAAATGATCCCAGTGAGCTGTCTTATTGGGTATTCACCTGAGTTAGAGCGAATCCGGCGAAACCAGTGTCGACATATCACCTAGGCAGACTGTATATTTTCCCTTGGTTTGCAAAAGAGGTTCCGCCACGGCAGCCGGACGGGTGCAGCGACATTCCCCAAACCCCGCAAATCTAGTGACTAGAACGAACGAAAATAGTTTCACAAGTAAGTTTTGTTGCCCCTAGCGGTACCGATATCCACTTAGGTTTGAACGGTAAGATTATCGCAAAACCACTCGGCTTTTGCTACCGCTTCGTTTTGCGAATACCGTCGGACTTACACGCCTTCAGGCGAATAACTCAATAGTTATTTATTTTCATGGATCCGCCTCTAAGATACTTGTAATATATTAAATCACCCTGTATATTCAATTGAAAGTTTTGGATGATGCCTCTGGCAAACGTTAGTTTCTAAATACGAGTATAATATATTATCATCCCCATCCTTTTAAAAAAATAAAAATTCTGCGAATTAGGTAATTGAATTATTAACTAGGCAATTGATTGCGTGCATTAGTGGTGAAACGTGAGCCTAACAAATAAGAGAAAATATCTAAGTTAGAAACTATTTGTCATCTGCCTAGCCTTTTCCCAACTATATTGGGGTCGGCTTCCAGCCAAACCGGATTCAGCTGAATACCAGTATTTTACGTGGAGCGGCTGCCTACCAGACCTCCACAACCCATTAACTGGGTAAAACGGTAGTTCTTGGTAAGACGAGTTAGATTTACTGGCTTCTAACAATCCGTAACAACTGCCAAATATCTACAAATGACAGCCGGGACCCGGCTTAGCTTGCTTTCTAAAGCACGAAGGAAACTCGGTACCTACCTATGTTAAGATGGTCACCCTTCCATAGACCAACCTTGGCAAGCGTTGCTTAACCTTGAAGATCAACCCGTGCGTCTGTTATTCTAAAGCACATTGAGTTAGAAAATATTCATTTCCAATTTTTTGTACAGAGGGCAAAGGCCTAGCCACGTCAAGAGACTGCAAGTTCATCGAGACATCGTCAGGGATCCAGCACAATGTAGACGAACTGCTGGTGGGCATCCTCAAGCAGATCCGACTGAAGGAGAGCAGGGATAAGAAGCATGCTAAAAAAGTTGGAAAGCAGGTACGTTCGATGTGGGAAGTGGAGGAGGATTTAAAGCTCCTCGCATATAAGCGAAACGCGTCCATGCGACAAACTTTTTCAATGGAAATGGCCAACTGCCTCCGTGGTCGAGTGGCTTAGGCGTTTGCCTTGTGACCCGGTGGTCGTGGGTTCGATTCCCACGGGAAGCATACTTGGTGAAGGTGTTTCCAGTTTGGCTAGGACATTGCAGGCTTGAATCACCTGATTGTCTGATAAAAAGATGATTCCGTGCTTCGGAAGGCACGTATAAGCCGGTGGTCCCGTCGTCAAACCATGTCAGAGGCCCTTGAGGCGGTTTAGAAACTCTGACACTAGGGTGTGTGGGGTCGTTAGACCTTACTGCCCACACGAAGAAGAAGAAGAAATGGAAATGGCTTTTGGGAATTATTCTACGAATGTGTTGCCTGTAGAAACATATTTTGTGACCATCATGGCCGTCGTCACTTTATCACACATATATATAGCGTTATCATAAATATATAGCGTCGCGACTATCTGGCTTTTCTTCAAAGCTCCAAAACTGTAAATTGATTGTGACTTGTACTGTGGTGGTACTATTGTTATAAACAGTGGCATGGAAATAAGGAAGCACTTTAAGGTTGAACTAGTCGCGGGCTCGAACTCGCTGGTAAGCGTGGCCAAAAAGCACGCTGTCTCACCGGGCATCGTGCCCGACAGAGACAATATCAGTGATGAGCATTTAGATGCTAGTCTAAACGCACAATGTCTAGTTTGTACGCTCAAAACACCGTTCCGAACGAAAACAACGTTAGACGATGCACGAAAAGTGCATTGGAAGGTTGAGTTTTATGAAAAAACCACTGAATAAATCCAATACAAATAAAGTTTATTGAACTCTTCTACAATTGAGGTTTGTCGGTGCCGACTTTTTTTTGAGATTTTACACATTTTTTTATTACTTATTTATGCCCGAAGTTGCGTTAAAATTGGCAAAAACAAAAAAAACGAATCTTTGTTGGCTTATAACTTTTAATGGCTTTTTAATTGACTATTCTGTTTCCGTACAGGCAAAATGAATAATAAGATAAAACGATGTCATGCTTAACTTTGAATGTATAATGTCAAACAGTGGAGTAATACCCCCCCGAAATTTGTATGGACTAAATATCGAAGAGTGTAACCTTAAAGGGACAATGACATTGCTTAGACGGCTATTTCACTGATACGATTTGGTATGCATAATTTTTAAGTGACACAGAAACCAGGTTATTTGAACACGACACAAAACTTATTGGCCGTGTTGTATCTCATATCGATTTACCGTCACTCAATAAAATTGTGTGTTTCATAAATTGTAATTGGAATACTGGAATATAGAAATTGAATATGAAGAAACGAATAACTCAGATCTTGAATCGGAAAACGAGGCATTCGTAAAATACCTTAGCAATTTTGAGTTGAAGTACAGAAATATGAATAACATTTTCGTCTTCAATAAGACAAGAAGTTTAAGAAAAAAAAATTAGAAAATGTCAAAAGCTTCGGGGTGAAAAGATGTTCAATTTTTCTTAAAAAACAAACACAAAATAAGTTCACATGTTACATGTCTGAATATTCACGTAATTATTACCGAAGTTAAGATAAAAGAAAAGAGATAAAGACAGTACCCAACTTTGAGATCAAACGGAAGAATTTATGTTTCCCTTCAAATTGAAAGAAAATATTTTTGATGTAATTGTATTTAGAAGAATGTTTAAGATTAATTATTTTGTTTTAGGAAGCGAAGCAGCCTAAACTCGCGAGCTCTCGTACGCACATATCGCTAAGCATCGCCCGGGAGCTACTACAGAAGATCTGTATAAACGACATTTCCAAATCCAAGTCTTGCGAAAATTTACACGTCCTGTAAACTTCTGGGCGCCTGGTACCTTATGATTATAAATATCAATAGATGTTTTTCTAATTGTTGATGTATAGAGGATTCTTTCTTCCAATTTAGAATTTAATGTCTTGATTGTTTTTAATGGGTGTTTAACTGGTAAGAAAATTCAAATTTTGTTGAGTATACGATTAGTGCTTTACCTGCTTTGTAATTGTAATTTTCATATCATCTCTATTAAAGTTTCTCGAATGCACATCTCCTTTTACAACTTTCATAAAAGACTCTTCCGTTCCTTTGACTTTGTCGCTTCTCAATTTTCTAAATATGATCCAGGAATCTTTATTCACCATAATTACATTCAACTTTCACAAATCCTTATTGTACCGCAAAAATAGCTGGTTTTTCCTCAATCGTTTACGTCAAAAGTATATCACGGGGAATAATTTATGAAAAATATTCGTGGTAAAGTAGCTCGAATCCAAGGGCTCTTGAAAAGAGCGTTGATTTTCGCGAAAAATATTCTTATTTAGTAAGGAAAATGTCTGTTCAAGGTCGATTGAATATGGGCTAGTAACAATGGCTTGCTTTTCAGATCGGACATCAATATTCCTATACACAAGACATTCGAGAAACTCATATAAATCAGCTTTCAGATTTATTGTATTCCATCCATTAATAATTCTTATAACAAGGTTTCGTCATTATTTCGTAACTTGATATATTTTTGCCCGCCTTTCTTTGTCCGAGATTATAATATTATTATTTTATTTACTTTGTTCGTTCCAGATTCTTCTTCAATCATATTTTCTAACGCACCTGCTTCATTTTTATCATTCTGCATTATGATGAAATATCATAACAGTGATCTTTCGTTGTAACATTTTCATCATCTATTTTTCTAATTGAATCATTATTTTGACAAATGAATAACGCTAATGAATTCTGAGAAATTCTTTTAAGCAAATTCATTATTGAAGCTCTTGAAATAACTCCTAAAATTAATGATGGAATTTAAGTGGTTGCTAACGTTTGTCGGGCAGAATTCTAATTATTTGAAACTCCTACTTTGTCAAAGACAATTTCGGCTTGCGTCAGCCATACTATGTGTATAAACTATAAATAACTGGTTACAAAACCTTCCTTACGGTTATTAATGTTAATATAAGTTTAAGTGTGTAGTCATAACAATTTTGGATGTTTAGTAATATCATTGGAATTCATATCTTTAGTGTATCCTTTCATCTTCATTAAGTCCTTCATTTTTGGAAAATACGAGTCTATCATTTGCATTATATCTGTCAGTATAACTCCCAAGTGGATAATTAACTTGATAGTTAAGTGTCCTTTAATATTTAGATAAGTTATTTTTATAAATAGCGGTGGCTTGCTTTTCTCAAGGGAAAACACAACTTCGGTCTCGCTTTGTAAAATTGATGACCTTGGTAGCATCTGGGAATAGATCTATCATTAAACGAATACAAATATTATGGTTTTGAAGAGATACTGAATAGTAGAATTTATTTTCTGAAAATGAAAATAGTAAAACATGAGGACAAAGCAAAGAAAGACTAGTAACAACCCACCGCTTATTTTCAAACTGTAGAAAGTCAAATTAAATTAGCTAGCGGAACTCCACAGTTGAAATGCGTCGCGATGATCTAATTCACATTTTATCGTATTATCTTCGTTTGACCACCATCTCACCTGATGGAAAACGATGATATGGTCAAAGATAGAGCACGCTTGCCTAAAAGTAACCCATACACTCTTAAAGAGTCCCAGATAGTATCTATCAGGACTCACAGACTCTGATAGAAATGCCGGTAACTACAGCTGATTCCGGAATCAACCACTGCTGTTATGAGGTACTGGCAACTTGATCGTCATAACATTTCATGTTTCATTCAACATTCAATGACCTGTATTATTTGATAGCGTACTAAATGTTGTTCATACGTGTATCTAAATAAGGATGATATCGTTAACATTATGAGTATTATCCATTAGAAAACTTGTTATCCTTAGTGTTTGGTCACGACTCATGTTTCAAGCAATTACTTAGTGTGTTTGAGGTGGTATCAGATGAATGGAGCGGGAGTGTGGCTGGCGGGGTGCTACTTTGAGCACCTACTTGTGATTTTGCTGACTTTGTTGTCCAGTCTAGTTATGTAGGACTGTATTTCATTATTGCAATGTGTAAATAAAGTAATAATAACAGAATAAACGCAATACCTCTCAAGGGGTCATTGTACTCATCATTATGAACAACTTTTAGGCTGAGGCTACAGTAGGGAGCGATTTGCGATGCGACTGGAAGAGCGAAACGAGAAAAACATGGTATGGCTACATTACAAGCGAAATTCCGGCGTATATTCGGCGATGACATGGCTACAGTACACATGCTCAACAACGAATTAGCAAGAGCGATTCATGCGGCTACACTATAAACAGAGAAAAACAGCGATTGCGCTGAGAATTCGCTAGTTCATCGCATTTTAATGATCTTAAAACATTCACGGCGACTCCGTGTCAAGATGGCTACATAGAGGGAGCACACACAGGCGACACATGCGACGCGCGCGGGGCGCGAGGGGCGCGAGGGGAGGTTGTTTAGTTCGCGGCATTCACACAGTCGAAAGGTTGCTGTAGCTTTGTGTAAACGTAACGTGTATTATTTTCAATGGCTTTGTCAAAACCAAACCTTGTATTTTTGCTTGAAAGCTCTTACCTCAAGTACGAACTATTTTTGAAAAAGAGATTGTGTTGGATTCACGAAATAAATAAAGAGCGCAGTAAATATGGAGAATTTCATCATTTGTATGAAAAACTACGTCAGTTTCCAGAAAGATTCTTTGAATATACCTACAAGAATGAAAGTTGAGACGTTTGATTATATTTTGGCAAAGATTAGAATCCATATCACAAAGAGTGATACGAGTTTTAATAACTACTTTATTTTTGTGTGCTCCATGTTTAGACATCCATATTGCAGGACGTGCTTGAATTTCGGATACAAACAACCCAACGTCCATCGTAGATTCATAGACAAACCTCTTTAGATGAGCGATGAAAACAAACTGGTTTGAACGTGTCGCACTGTCATGAGCGAGCGCCGAGTGCAGTAGTGCACTAGTATTGCCCCCGTCTCCCGCACCTCGTCCGATGTCCGTAGCGTGATTATGTAGCCACTTGACAGCGGACCCACTAAAACAGTAACTTTGAACTTCTCGCAAAATTAATCGCTCATTCATTTAAATTCGCTCAAATAATGTAGCCATTTAGTATAACTGACGAGCATTTGTTTTTTACGCTCTGAAGTACAGTTGTAATGTAGCCGCTATCATAACAATGACTCATTTGAATCGGTCGTTTTCTTAGAATGCGATCAAATCATCCATCGCCGTTTACTATACGCATAATGTAGCCACACGCATATTTAGCAGCACTATTGAACTAGTCGTGCAAGTGAGAAATTTTCTAAAAAATTCGCTTCAATTTCGCTCATATTTTAATGTAGCCGATGCCGTGATTTCAGTAATGTTGTTCCTATCGCATAAAGAAATCAAAGATCGCTAGTAATATTTGATGTACGGTGTAGCCATATACATGAGCATTCATTTACTTGTTTTAATCGCTCATGTGTCGCAGGTCGCGTCGCGGCCTAATGTAGCCTCAGCCTCACTATGCGACCAACCCCGAAATCGCTGTTCAGTACATTTTGTCAAATTATGCGCACATAAATGTAAGGGGCAGTCGATTTTTTTTGCGATTTCAGTGTTGGTTACAAAATGAAAGTTGATCAAAATGATGGGTACAATGAGCCCTTAAGAGGCTTAAGAAGCTTTGACACATTGTTTTAAGTTACACCATCGTAGACTTTGTCTCTGTCATCCCTGACTTTGACTAGAGTCAAGAGCAAACCCATCACTAATAAAAAAAAAAACACTAACGGTTTTCTACCTAGAAAAACAATATCGACGCGTACTAAATTAAAATAAGAAAAGGGGTGCAATTGGTCGTTAATTTATTCTATCATTCACGAAGACTCCATGCATGTGACAATTGTCACTTGAATTTGAGATAATTTACTTTTCACAAACTGAGCTTTGTTCTGAATTCTATCCTCTCTGTCCTTTTGTGGAAAATTTTGCATATGAGAATCCAGCTTTTGTTATTATTATCAATAGCATCATTTAGTATAGCAACTAGCAAGTAAACCTAATTAGTCGGTCAACAAAATAAAGCAATTTCACAATTTTAATTAATTTTTCAAGTTTCGACTTCATATTTGTAAAATGGTACCGAATTTCAATCTAGATTCATTGATTTCATATTTTTCTTTACAATCTTAATATTTAACTAGCTTTGCTCACGCCTTCGTACGCGCATATCCCATTTTTTCCCGTTCCAGTATTACCTATAGTCTTCCTCATGAATTTGGCTATCATATACAAAAATAATTTTCCAAATCCGACTGGTAGTTCTAGAGACTTTTTTTATATATTTTTATTTTTCAAATAAAACAAACTCTTCAGCATTATTATATTAAAGTATAGATTATTTCATAAATAATTATATATTATATTTTATGATGCTACTTGTAAAGGCACTTTAGATATTTTTAAGTCTTCGTCAAAGTCAATGTATTTGATCAATACTTTCAAGACAAGCCTCGCCTTGTAAAACATCCACAGTGACTTCTCCATCATTTACTTTTAGGGTCAGCTCACACCAATAGTTTAGAAGTTTATAAGATAGCGATACAATATGGAACTTAATTCACTACATGAAAACACATTCCAGCGAGAGAATTCAAATAAATATGCACCGGGAATTTGCATTAAACATTTATATTATCTAATGAGTTTACCGAAACATATTATTCAAAAAAATATTACTAACAGTGAAATAGAGTCAAAATTGATCGAGAACTGACGAGATATAAATAACAATTTTAAACGAATATAAATTATCTGTAGGTCCCTTTCACGAAAACGTCGTTTTCTATGGCAGCTGTAAGTCAAGGCTTCCGACAACGTTTTTTTCTAATTGCCAACTTTAATGATTTATAACTTCGTCGCTACTTTACTAGAGCTAATAAGTAAAAAAATACTTACCCATCCCGTATTGTCTTACTAAAATATGTACCTTTTTGCATATTCAACAAAGTTCGATATATCGCTATCTTAATAAGCGCGTCTCGTTGCGACTCGGTGTGCGCTAACCTTTAATGGCCGCCATTTAAGCAAGCTATTAGTAACCAATATCTAGAAGCGATGGCTAACCATGATTAATTGGATCAACTATTACTTGAAACATGAGTTATAGTACCTAAGTCTTGTTAAGGAGCGGCCAGGCGGAACTTTTTACTTTTCTGTTTATATTTTCAGAATAGATAGGGAAAATATGGTAAATTAGACCGCCGACTAATTTGGACCTACTTTCTATTTTTTTTTTTGAAAATTAGTTTTTGGCGACTCTAAGTAATATGCAGTAGTATGCATGCGGCCTGCCAGGGTTGCGGAAGTTGTTCGAAAGAGACACCGCGGCCCTGGAACGCAAAGGGCACTAGGAGGAGCATAGATGGTTTTTAGTCAGTAAGAGTCTGACACGTCCTAGCTCCACCCAGAGCGCAAGGAGTCATTTGATAATTTCTCATCCTTTAAAAAAAGCGTGCATGCTTTTAGCATGTATATTTTACTTGCTTATCACTTAGAAGCGAAAAGGTGGTCCAATTTTGGTGGTGGTCCAATTTGCCATACAGTTAGATCTACATATTTTGACTACCATGTCTTTCAAAAATAGAGAATGTAAAAATACTAGTCAAAGGAATATTTAGAACTTTGTTTTTAATTAAAACAGACCATGGACTAGAATGAAAATTAGATCAGTTGAAAAATGAATTGAATGAAAACTTTGCGTATTGAGAAAATTAATGTGGCCCCGAGGGGATCTTTCCAGGGCTGAGAAATATTATTCGTTTGCAATTTTATTTGTATTTTTCCAACTATACTCCAATATGAAAATGATGTCAATGATGACGGTTTTTGTGGCTTAACGGTACCTTGACTTACATCTTCTCAACTTGTATATGTTATTATTCGTTTATTTATAAAATTCGTCATGCCTGGCCAGATAAATTCTTTCTTACTTTTTTAATCGTTAGCTTGGCCGCTCCTGTAAGCTCTCAAGCATCTCATATTATATGCAGTTATGCATTGTATATTTTGTACCGCTGCAAATAATATACAGAGCTCGAGCTTTAGTCATAGGACACCCCGCGAGCAAGTTTCTGTGGCGAGAGTTATATTTTCAATGTAAAGTTTTGCTAGGCTGCTCGTGTGGGACACAGTATAAAAAGGTACAGAAGTCCCATTGTAAGTACATTCAAAAGTTAGAGACGGCTGTCTTGTGGAGATCAAATAGAAAGTCGGTCCATGTATACATGTGTCCATGTAAGTCGGTACATGTGTACCTACTGGATATCAATAGGGAAGATGCAAATACAGAATTTATGAAACATTTTGTGATTAAAGTGATAGTAAAGTATAAAAGAAAGGCCACTGCAACGTTTTTATTTAAGTTCATATTAACTTTCAACAATAATTACGAATTAAATTAGCGTAAAACGGGACGTATTTAAGAACAACAATCAGCGTCTAGTGACATCACTGCTGTTATGTCACAGAAAAGACGACATAAGTCTTTAAGTTATGACAGTTCATGACCAGTGACAGACAGACAGACATAGGAGTGACTCATCGCCCGTTAACGCGCGAAAATTCAAACTGTCAATTTAAAAATGCAATTTTGTCAATACATTTGCGTTTAATTTTTTTAATAGAAGTATGGTTTATTTGACATGTGATTCTTCAAAATTAAAGCAAGATGAAAATATTGCATGTTCTTTATTGCCTAGCCTTTTCCCAACTATATTGGGGTCGATTTCCAGTATTTCTGTGCAGCTGAATGCCAGTAATTAAATGGAGCGACTGCCTATTACATCTCCACAGCCTTGTAACTGAGTAATAATTTAGAGACGGTAGTACATCTAGTAAATCACATTTCTTTCTATTGTATGGACAAAATCGAACGATTTTTTAAATGCTACTGTCAAATTACATTTAGAACAAGAAAAAGGTAAAGGTAAATAAGTGCGGACACACTGGGCCTTCTGCAACTTTTTGCACTGTGACCAAAATCAGTATTAATAATATTCATAAAAATAAGAATTCATGCGCTTGTCTATACATAGCGTTAATAAGTGTAAAGCTACGTGTTACTATTAGAATACTAATTATATTTTTCTATACGAAACTTTCTACGACTTTTGGAATGACGAGAGTTGTTTTTTTAGACTTTTTATTTGTGCCAATGATAAAATTTTACAACAGTTCTCATGGAAACCCCATAAAACTTTTACTTGTATGTTTTGAATTAAGTATTTTATAAAGGCTACCGCAGACAGGTACGATGCTACAATGTGACAACGTTGTGACAGCGTGTTTTCTTAGTAACTGTTCTACACAATAAAGTTTTTTTTTTGCAAAATAAAAGAAGCTATATTGTGTTCTCATGGATACCAGTCTGGGCCCAGTTTGGGAAGATCAGAACTTCTTTTCACTATCAGGAGTCGGATGCCTGGGTTACAAGTAAATTAGCACGCTCCCTGGACTGTGTACAATATACAAGCTTTTTGTAGAATAATCTCTATGAAACCATGTTGTTGAATTGTCGCACCGCGTCTGTCTGCTCCCACCTTTGTTTAAACAACAGGGGTCTAAATTGTTAAGTCTCCTTTCATAGCTCCACGTTGAGTTCTACGATCAATACCTCAGGGTGTAGTGAATGCATCAATTACAACCCGGTGAGTCAATAATTATCGTCAATTTACACAGCAGTCGCCATGTTTGACGCCACTATAAGCTTCATTATGTTCTTTCATCGAATTGTAAATGGAATCTTTCTTGTTATTTAGCGTTTTTATTTATTCAAGGATTGAGGTAGGATTAGAGAATGGATTTTGTGAATCTTGGTTCATCATCGAATCACCTATAATTCGGGAAGCATCACAGATGCTTTGAAATATTATCACTCATTTGCTAAAAGATAACAAGTCGACATAATCTCAAAATTGATAATTTTTTGTTTAGTATTTAACAGTTGTGTTGAAAAAACTGCGCTCCGTTTACTGTAAAAATTACATTTCTTTGTGAATATCTCTTTCTTTTACTACATTGTAGAGCTTAGAGAAATTACATTTTTACAGTTAATTAACGGAGTTCCTTTTTTTTCAACACAACTTTGATCAAGTTTGAGATATGTCGACCTTGTAGCAAATGAGCGTTATGTCTAAATGTCTGTTTGATCTACATAATATGTAGATCTAACAGACATACCTCCGTTTTTTTTCCAAACTGAACGCAAGTCAAGTGATGCAATTGGCGGTTGACTAATTTTGTTCAACCAATCAGAGCAGTTAAACGTAACTTAAGTTCGTTAGACAATTTCTCACATCAATTTTGCAGTACTAATGTTCGTTCCAGACTAGATTGATTGACTTTTTAAGTTTTAGAAATCTTTCTTTAATGCTCGTGTTTATTTTCTTACCCTTTAACGCCCTTGTTCACCCCATTCGAAGTTACGAGATTATTACGGGGTGCTACGTTCACGAAGGGAAGTGAACTAATAAAAATAGCTTTTCCATTTTTGTAGCAAAATTCTATGGTGAGTTGTTGACGCGCTTTTATTTTGTAAGGAAACAAAATGGCTGACGTTTTACCAGCTGGTGAGACGTTTTCAATTTATGTTATGGCTTTATTTAGTTAAGTAAAAAAATTCCTTTCGTGTTTTTTGTGTAACAAAATGTTTCATGTTTTTTCGAAAGAAGTAAGTATATAATTTTTCATTGGCACAACATAAAAATGTCTTCTAATACTTTTGTAAAATAAAAAAAAAATGTGTCTTCTTTATAACTAGTCTATGGTTTAGATTCCTGTAATAATTGTTAGAACTTATGTCGAACTATCTTTTAGTTTCAAACGTTTGTCTCCGAGAGAGTTTCTAAGTACATATTTAGATAGGAAACAAATGGTTTTGGGGTTTGTGCGAATTTTTACTGAACTTTAACATGCTGGTGTTTTCATCCCACTCAAAGAGCGCTGCCTTTAAATTTTCAGTTTTAGATCTGAACTTTTCTTGCTTATAAAAATAAATACGATCACTGATTTGTCTGCCTGACCATGATGAATAGGTACGACAAATTTAATCATTATTTAAAGGCTTTATCTTATTTATTTATTATTTTAAAGAATGCTTGGTCACAACAAACAATTTCTAAAAAAAAACATTCCACTCATTTAGTTTCACATGAAACAAATTATGAAAACAATTAAACCACATTTAGTATTTATGAATAGACCGCTGCTAAACAAAAGAATGTTCCACTAATTATACACGAAATAATACCTAATTAGCAACAAGCATACCACATACCTCAGCTAATAAGTAGGTCGCTAACTAATGTAGAAACGTCAAGAATGTCCCAGAAAACAGGAGCTCTTGGCAAAAAATGTTTTTAATCATAGCTCAAGTTTCGCAGAAGGAGAAACAGTGAAATATTTAACGAGGAGAAAATTAAGCCTTCTTGATACCGCACCGAACGTAATTTGAGTTAAATAGTAAGAAACACAATTTGTTAATTCTTCGCAGGCATTGAGATTTTTTTTAATTACTTAGTAAACAGCTTTGGGGCTGAGGATCGAAAATTGAGCGCGTAATTAGAACTTTTGGGTGTTCTGAAATAGGAAAACAGTAATTAACTATGGACATTATGTACTTGATTGCTAATTAAGAATGGTGTAAATATGTATGCTTTCGTTTTCAGAGTAATCAAGCTTTCAATGACAGGCGCTATACGACAATGCGACGTCGACGATGTGAATGATATTAAGCAGGACAAACGAAAATATTTTTTATAAATTATGTTCATCGCATCAGTGCCACATTGTCGTAGCACCTGTCTGCTGGAGCCTTAACAAACAGCTACCTATATTAAAGCTTTCATTAAATAAAAAAAAAATCACCTGAATGAAATCACAACGAAAGCAAACCACAAACAAGTAAATGAATGAATGAAAGGATGAAGTAAAAGAATGAACAGACCATTGTTTGTGGAGCAGTGAATGAGTAAATGCGGTTACTTATGTTTTCCTTCTTGTTGAAGATTTTCATTTTCTCGTGCGAATGAATTGTAAAGTAAGAGGGATTCTACATTATGTATGGTTCTATTTGCCCGAGGTTTTTAATTAACTTTCTTTTATTTCTACATTTGTGTTTCCATGGTCATTTTTGTGTTCGCATCCTTTTACCATTTTTCTTTTCTTTTTTTAATCTATCTGGAGGTACTACTGTCAATATGTGATACAGATTCTTGTAAAAATTATTCGTTTTTATATTAATCTCTTTTATTCTCTTACATGCATAAAAGCTACAAATTATTCGTTTTTGGGATTTAAAAAATTCTCTTTGTCTTTGGAATACCTACCATTTTTTAATTTTTATTTAACGGGTTATTCTACTCGGTAGAAAAAAACATATTTAATTATATTTAGTTCGTCCGTTACATTTTCAAAAAGATTGGACAAGTATGCTTTGCCATTTCAAATCGCTAAAAAATTATAAAGATAAAGCACATCAAAGTTCACGGGGCTGATGACCTCTCGTCGCTCGTAAAAATTGTACTATCATCGTGACGTCACGCAGGTTTTCAACGCAATGTACCTTCCAAATTTTTTTTTAAGTGAAATGAAGAAAAAATACGTGTCTAATATTTTTGGTCATCTATCTGATTTTATTCTTTCGTTTTTTTTAAAAAGTTAATTACGAACATTTTCAAAAAAAGAGTTTAGAAGGACAATTTTAGTTACCTATCTATAGAAAGTGAAAAATCACTATCTTTCCCTTTGAACTCGTTCGTAACTATTTGGATCTGGGTATTTAGCGTATGCATATCAAGTTTCATTAAAATGGATTTATTTATTGGGTCGGTTTATCCAAGATTTATTCTTGGATAAACCGACCCAATTCAATTCATATCTTCATCGATTCTTAACTTGAAAATTTGTATGAAATATCGTAAACAATCTTAATAATAATTGAAAAAGGAAAGAAGTTTGCGCAATGCCATCATGAAGAAAATCTACTGCAGAATAGGGCCTCTAGATGTTCAGTCTTCTCTAGTTTCTCAGATTAAAATTAAAAATAATAGTTTCTTCATTAAGTAAATAAAACAAGGCGTCGACACGCAAAGCATCAACGCACTGTCTTACTTTTTTACTCGACTGCCCCAGACTGAGGGTAATATTTTTATTTACGTGAGAAAAGAAAAACAAGCATCCAATATTTAATGGTAATCTAACAGATTACTGATTGAACTGAAGATTTCTTTTGGAATTGGCCTATTGCAGAAATTTAATCATCACGCTTGCTCATTGTGTAAAGCCCCAATGTTTACAATTTTTTTATTTTATTAAGCCATTTTAAAGAATTACCAACTTTTAAAATCCAGTTTCACGAAGCTGGCATGACTATACCTACATCACTACACTACCCAAAACTTAACGTCGAAAAAATCAGTACAGCAATAAAGTTTTTGCTAAAATTCGCACAAACCCCAGGCGTTCCCTCGAAGGGTCGATCGAGCTTTAAAAGTACCTATAGTAGTTGGAACGTGTGCTCCGCACGTCAGTTTCTTGTTGTGATATAATACGTGTGATTGTGCATATTTTCATTAAGACGAAAGAACCTCTCTTTTGTAATAAAGGCCATAAAAAGAATCATCAATTTCGGACTACTCTGGATAAAGTTATGCGTAATCTTACACTAAAAATAATAGGTCGATCTGGGAATCTCCTTCGTTTTGATCTGAGAATCTTCGTCGGTTAAAAACCAATGGTAGTGCGATTCAAACTTAATCGCGGCTCGGAACATGAGCAAGTCGCTGCGCAGTACAGCAGTGCGATTCTGTAAACATGTCGAAGTCAACACTTGGGCAGGGTGCACGACGGGTGAGTTGTCAAACCATACAAATAAGATAGAATTCAGCTCACTTATCGTTCACTCCGCCTAGGTGTACACCGTGAGATATCGACCGGCTGTATTCATATATCAGCAGTGAGGGTTGGTGTAGTAAGCAGCGAGCAGCATAATTACACAAACGCTATTAAGTTTGACTCTGGTGGCTGTATCTATGAGTATTAACAGATTCTGAATTTGGTCAACACCGATTAAGAGGACGCATAATTCTGAAGTTTTTTCTAAAAAACACAAGGAACTTGTGGCAAAAAAATATTTTTTCAAACAAATGATCAGGGCCTAAACCACCAACTCTTAAAGCAGTATTACTTTATTACTTCCAGTGGGAAAGAGCTATACGTCCTGTATAACTCCGTCTCTTTCCCACTGGAAGTAATATTGAAGTAATACTGCTTTAAGAGTTGGTGGTTAGGCCCCAGATTATCTCGATGGTTTTGTTTGTAAAGCCAAATTTCCACAGTAGCCAAACATCCCGAGTATCCGAAGTTCCAAATCGCCAAAAAACCTGAAAACACGACCATATTTATAAAGAGGGGTTTAAAATCCATCAAAATGCACAAAATATTCACTTAAATGTGTTAATTTAATTTAAAATAAGTGACTTTTCTATATTTCCTGACTTGGGTGACTGATGATCTGAGGGTGTGGCTGCTAAATATAAATTAAATAAAGAAACAAGAATACTGTTAACTTGGTAATTTACTAATGAGTACCACCTGTCTTCAGTTTTAAAGACACAGTATAGCGAAAACAGTAGGACAACTTTCTTATTCATATTTTTAGGAAACTGAGCTATCGATATTTTTTCTAAAGAAAGTAGATTTATAAGAGTTTTCAAAACAAAAATTGGTGTGATTTTATTTTGTTTAGAACGGTAAGTTTTTTAATTTGTGATTGTAATGTTCGCTTGTCAACATTTTATGAGAAGCGAAATTATCCAATATTTGCGACATTTCTAAAAAGCTATTTAGTTTGCCCTAAAGTTTTCTTTCTCTAATATTTTCAATGCTAAAATCATCAGTCACCGATGTATTTTGTTGTATAAACATTCTCGAAGTCTGAATATTTCTTCTGTATACTAAATAAATACGAGTTGTTGTATTTCACATAAGCCATAAAAATCCGTGTAGTTCTGTAGATTACTTTCTATACGTTTTCGATGTTTTTGGTGATTTTAAACTATTTATGTGATTATAATAGTTGCAAAATAAAATATGATAAATTGGATTTTTTGTTTTATTTAATTTCTACACTTTACGATGTATTCAAAAAGCTACTTCAATAAATACACCTTTTTGGAAATATTTTAATGTCAGTGATTTAGTACGCAAAAATGAGGCATAAAAGGACTTATTTTTTATTGTGTTTACTTAGAAGCTTAACTTTTTTGAGCTCTAAGGGGCCACGTACCTACGTTTTTGATATTAATTTCAAGATGATACCTCCACGCGTTTCCGACAGACACAACGAAGTGATCCTAAGAGTTCCGTTTTTTCCTTTTGAAGTACGAAACCCTAAAAAGTATTAGAAGTACCGTATGTACTTCCATATGTATTTAGTTAAAAGCTGTTATTTTGATTTTATAAACAGACATTTCAATGTTATTTATTTGTATAAATATAGATTCCTGATACGAGTCATCATCATCATCATCATCATCACATCAGCCAAAAGACGTCCACTGCTGGACAAAGGCCTCCCCCAAATGGGGGGGGGGGTTGCCATAATCGCTACGCTTGGCAGGCGCGTTGGCGATCGCAATGTAGCTGTTGCAATGTACCTACAGAGAATGCTACTGCCGATTCTCTAGTGAGTCTCTTAGTCGCCTATTATGACACCCACGGGAAGTGATGGGATGGTGCTATTATTTTACGTCCGACACCATATGACGGATGGTTATCCAGCTATATTACGAAAAAGGTGGCTTCTTTATTAAGACGAGTGAGAGACAGTAGCAATAGCATCCTCAAGATGATTGCTTCCCGCACAGACTGTCCGATCCAACATAAATGTATGTTTATTTCTACGGGACAATACTGACATATTGTTTAATTTAATTGTAATGTTTGTTTCTAAATTAATTGTTTGATTGACATGATGCTATCTAATTTTGACACTGAATACGTATTTAATTTAATCTATATAATTGTTAAATACATCTTCTGTTCGTGCTATTATTTATAAATTATTGTTTATCCTAGTAATTGGATTATTTTATTTGTTAATTTATAGATTTGTATGCTGATTATTACTTAATTATATTACTATTATGTTTTGTATCTGAATTAAACGTTTTTATAATTTTTATTATATAGAACGACTGATACCGAGCTTAAGTATAGATATAGATAGCTAGTCAATAGCTAATCCTGTGGTGAGAATAATACCAATAACTGAATAAGTTGTTTACTTCGAAATGTCAATGCCATCCCTCGCAGATGTGCTCATAAAATTTTATACGATTTTGATGATGTTACAGCGCAGCGGGATCACTCGTAATTGAGACCATTCATACAAAATAATAGCTTCGTTATGGTTCTTTATTTCTGTAGTGACGTCAGAAGACATTTTTATGACTGTATTCCTCAAAAGGCGGTGTGCTATACCTAGTATATTTACCAATTATATAGAGTTTTCTATTTATGTAGGAAGGTGTTGAATTTTTTTTGATAAGGAATATTATTTATTAAAACTATAAATATGCACTAGTAAAAACACTGAACAAAGGCAGACTATATCAACCAATACCAATATGTAGTTACTTGGTATATTTTGTACCTAGCTGTGCCCGCGGCTACGCTCACGTAAACTTTGTATTTTGTACCTGTACATGCAATTTGTAATAATACAACGTGTAACAGAATAAACGCAAATACCTCTTAAGGGTTCATTGTACTCATCATGAATAACTTTTACTATGGGACTAAATGTATTAATATAATTAAATGTACTAAATCAGCTGTTTAGTACATTTTGTCGAGTTACGCGCACAGAAATGTATGGTCGATTTTTTTCGCAATTCCAGTGTTGGTCCCAATGAGGTTTTACCAATAGAGACGTCATACTCATTGTAAAGAAATAAAACCATGGCGATATTTTAGTAACTACCTTCAAGAACCTAAGCAACTTTATTTCTATCATTGAGTACGTTAGAAGACGACAGAGATATATAGGACCCCAATGTCAAAAAGAGATAAACATGTTGTTCACTCCCGCTTAAACGTACGTTCGCATCGCGGCCAGACGCAGGCCGGACTGAGTTCACTCAAGCTGATCAGCTTGTGTTTGTATCGCCGCGCAGACGTCGGTAAAACGTATCTACTTCAGATTATATAATTATAACATCACTAGCTGTCCCCCGCGGCTTCGCTCCCGTCAACTGGCTACCTACCTACCTACCCTACACCTACCCTACACCTACCCTAAGGATTCTTAATTTTTTTTTTTTTTTTTTTTTTTTCGTAAGAACCTTCTCCTGACAATAACAAACACAACAAAAAAAGAATTTCAGTTATTCTCGAGTTTTGCGCTTACCAACACATTTTGCGATTCATTTTTATATATAAGAAGATTGGTTGGTCCCATAATAAAAGTTGTTTATAATGATGAGTGCAATGAACCCTTAGAAGGTATTGCGTTTATTTTGTTACACTTTGTATAAAAATAGTAAGTAAACTAAGATAAAAATTATTTATATTTTTTATAGGAGCTGAAGATATGACTTTTAAATCTACTCCATTTATTTAGTTGAAGCTTGTGAAATGTGTACATGAAGGGTATTTGCTATTGGTTTAGACACAAGAGAAATATAAATCTTTAAAAAAATCTGCTATTACCTAATGTACCTCTAAAAATAATAACGAAACAATAAACCTTGAGTCTCTTCGAAGCAACATGGACAAATACAGCTAGATGGAGCATTTTCTGTACGTTATTGAAGCCTTTCAGTGGGCACACTAATTTTCCGACCGATTGCCCTGAGTGTGCACCCCTTTCACTTCTATTAGACGCTAAGAGCTATTCTCAGGGGTAAAGTAAGTTAGGTTTTAGAAAAAAAAAACGTGACCATGGCATGCCACGAAAACTTTTGGATTCCATTGTTTTTAATACAACATGAACGATTTTTAACCGACTTCAAAAAGGAGGAGGTTCTCAATTCGTCGGAACCTTTTTTATGGATGTTCCTCGATCACTCGAAGACGGATGGCTGTTTACCTTCCCACGTGGTCCCATGATCTTCAAGTCAGGATCTGATGATGGGATCCTGGAGAAATAGAGAGAACTCTTCAAATTTTATGGGCACACTTGAAGCGATATGGGTAGTTATTCGAAGAGTCCTTTCTCAGAGTGGTCCCATTTAAATTTGGTGAAGATCTGATGAAGAACTTCGGAGATAGGCAACGGAACTCCTCAATAAATGATAGCAAATGGACTGGGATTGCTGAAATTACATGTATGTCTATTGTTTACACCAGTTCATAACATAACATCACGCCGGTACCCAGTGAAGGGGTATGCACAATTCAAGACGCATAATTTTAGATACAATAGTCAGTACTTTCAGAGGAAATATTGGTGACCACCATGTATGTAGAGGAAAAGTAAAAACTTCGGATTGGTTGTGAAAGATGACTTGGTCATGAAATACGTGGTATGGAAGAAGAAAACAGGTAGGAAGATTAGTTAATATATCCAAGAAAAGGAGATGCAGAGCTATATACAGGGCGTCTGAGAAAGGGTGTCGCCAACTTAAGGGTGTGGTACAGACCATCAAACTGTTATAATGTAACTTTGAATTTTCGAAAATATATTCAAGACGTTTAGCTTCCAAATATGGCGGACCTACATGGACCAACATGATTTTAAAAAATTTACAGCTAATACATAATGCATGCTTACTTATTTGTATTACTTCGTGTCACCATTTGCTGCCTCAAAATATTATATAAGCATGCAAAAGCATACAGCATCATAAACTACGTGTCTCACCGAGCACGTAACGAACTTATCTGCTCACGTGTTTAAACATGGCCGTGTATGAACAAGTTTCAACATGTTTATGACAAAATATTTGATCGTCATAATGAGTGTGTAGGTGTTTGAGAGGGATTTTGAAGCAAGTGCTTTTTGAAGAGTTTTTTTTACAGTATTTTGGTAACGTAATACATTGGTTATTATTTCGTATTGCTAAGGACTGTATGTGAATAGCAAGCCCTTATAAAAAAACTAGCTTCTTCCAGCGGCATCGCCCGCGTAAAAGTAGCCTACGACTATAATCTATCTCTGTGCCAAAGGGGTTCGAACATTTTTCTATGGGAGCTGACATGGCCCCCAACCGCCATTTTGTTTTTTTTTTCAAGATCGCGGTGCACGATGAAACATTTATATATGGGTAGAGGACATTTAAACAAATAAGATATATGAGAAACATGATGCCCCGAAGTGTCGCGTTGCGCTATCTGAGAACAATGAATGTCATAAAAACGGGAAAAAATATCACGTTTGTTGTATGGGAGCCCCACTTAAATGTTAATTTTATTCTGTTTTAGTATTTGTTGTTATAGTAGCAACAGAAATACATGATCTGTGGAAATTTCAACTGTCTAGCTATCACGGCAGACTACCTGAAACAGCTGTCACCTGACATTGACAGCTGTTTCAGGTAGTTCGAAGCCATAAAAGCCGACAGCTTTTTTTTATGAATGAGAATTCAAAGATTCAGTAGGCAGGGCACCCTCCAGGGGTGGAGGCTGACTGGCAGTCGCTCCAAATAAAAAAAAGGTAGCTGGGCCTCAAGTCTGCTATTACAATAGTGTCAGAATGGTCTATCATTGATTTCATAATTGTTGATTTTGACAAGTTTGGTAATCTACTAATATAAAAGCGTCATTATGACTTTCCAATGGTCAACCACTGATCCTCCATTGAAAGAAATGTCATAGAATGGTAATCTCGTACATAATGACAAATGAATGACAGACGTATCCGGTAATCTGCTAAAATTTTGACAGTTCATTTGATCAGTGACCTACCATTAGAACGTCCTTGTGCAGTCATTGCTTTTCAAAGACATTGAATATTTAGAACCACGATTCTATAACGAGACCATTGACCGACCAATGATCGACCATTATAAATTTAGCAGATTACGAACTTATAGCAAAATGACAATGGGATCGTGTTGGAATGACGAATTTATAAAAATAGCAGACTTGGGGCCCTGGTGCATCTGGTTAGACAGGAAACCGACCCGAATAAATGTATTTTGGAAGAAACTAGGTAGATGATCACGAAAGGTTCCAAAGAGTTCCAAAATAGAACCCTGCTCTAAAACAAGTACTTACGTAAAAAAATACAAAAAAGTTCAACCTTTCAAATAATTAGGTTTAAGTACGAGATATATTTAGAATTCACAAAAAGACAACGTTAAGATTTATTTTCATTGTTGCTAAGTACCTGTATTTATTTTTTTATTATATTGGCTTATTGTTTCCACTTGTTATCCAACCTTAAAATAGAAGAAAATAAGTAAGTGAGCAACGTCTTGATTCTTTTGTGTTTATATATGGGGGAGGTACTACAGAGCTCGGAATAGCTGTGCGGACAGAAACTAGAGTTGGCTATCTGATAATATCGACTTTTTTTTTTTTTCATTAATGATAGGCACGCGCTTGACCACTATCTCACCTGATGGTAAGCGACGATGTGGTCGAAGATGGAGCACGCTTGCCTAGAAGTAACCTATTCACTCTTGACTTAAAGACTCCCAGGTTGTAGCTATCAGGAAACACCGAGTCCGGCAGGGAATTCCACTCCTTAGCGGTACGCACAATGAATGCATTCCCAAAACGCTTTGTGCGTGTGGGTGGGATGTCCACCATGTACCGGTGGCGCATCGCCGTACGTCTTGTGGTCCGATGATGGAACGGGCTAGGCGGAATCAAACTATGTAATTCCGTTGCACACTCTCCAAAATGCAACTGATAGAAAACCGACAGGCTAGCAACTCGGCGTCGATGCTCGAGACTTTGGAGCTTCGACTCGACGAGCCTATCACTGCCGATGATCCTCTTGGCTCGTTTCTCTATTGACTCAAGGGCATCAAGCTGGTATCTCGCAGATCCGTCCCAAAGATACGAGCAGTACTCCATCGACTCTTTCCGCCACAAAAGGCCTTTTGGCTTATCGTGGGAGTCTCAAATATATGTTTGTTCATGGTGTATATAGAATAATAGAATCTACAAATGAGACTAGCAGTGCCATCTATCTCGACAGCTGCGTACTAACTTGACAAAAATCCTAAACCGCGATACCATAGTTGCGTGTAAGCAATGTTAATACGCGCCAAGGTGTTAGCTGCCTAGACACATCGGTCACGAGTTTTGCGTCAGCAGTTTTGTTGCCGGCGCCGATTGCTGAATCTGCGTTACGCGCCGCAAGCGTGCCTCGTAGCCCCGCTCCCGTCCCCGCAGCTCCTCCCCGCAGCGCTGCCCGACCGACGCGTCCATCTGACCCATTGGTCACTGTGAGCACCCCCACTGCTCCCCCCGCAAAGCCCGTGTCTAAAACGGAAACGGACCGGGCTGATGATGACGGCTTCGTGACGGTGCAAAGGAGGAAGCGCCGGCAGAGTAGCTGTAAGAACCGCTGCGGCAAGGCTCCTGCGGAGCCAAACGAAAAACTGCGTGCTGCAAAGCCGAATACCCCGGTGTATATTTCCCGTCTCCACTACACCACTGATGAGGAAGACATCGTGAAGTACGTGCGCCAGAGGCTGAAGTACGCGCCGAGAGTGCAGCTGCTGGAGTCGCATCGCAACGTCAACTTTAAGGCGTTTGTGGTGCGCATACCAACATGCTACCTGCATCAGGTGATGGAGGAAAGCTTTTGGCCACAGGATGTGGTATTCCGCCGCTTTCGCGGACAAGTGCCACCGGAACGCACAAAGACTTAGTGCAACCAAGTGATACTAACATAGTTTTAAGTTATTATATACTAACACAATTGTTATTATATGTACCTATAGTAGGTTAAGGTATTTATCTATGGGTCTTTGTAACCTGAAAATAAATGGTTTATTATTATTATTTTCTTTATTTAAGTCACATACATATAAAATACATTTTTAAATATTAAAATACAAAGATATCAAATTATTTAAAAATGTAAAAAATAGTAGCCCACCGGTATCGGGAACAGGGTCCAAGCTACCGGCGGTCAGGGCTCCAGAGAGAGGAACCTCCTAACGATGCGAGCCGTGTCCAGAAGTACTGCTCTCTGAATCAAGCCCTTGATCCAGCTGCCTAACGAGAGCCTCCTAAGATGTTGGTCGAGGCTCGTGGCTATTAAGCCGTTGGCTGACACGACTATCGGTACAATGATTGCCGAATTCACATTATTATTATTATTATTATAGTTCGCCGTTTAGAACATGTACAACGGCCCGAATGTCAGCTGTCGGGCAGTTGCCCGCCAGACATCAACAAGCGTCTGGCCGGAGGATCCCCCTTCTCAACGGAGGTATGCGGACTTTAGTCTCTGTTCCGCATACCCTCCAAAATGGTATTAAAATACGGTTTTAAAGTTCTTTAAGAGGGTGCCGACCAAACGTCGACCGCGCAGTGGCGCCCTCATCGTTTTATTATAATCATCACTAAAACGGATAATAGTGGCCACTATTTTCCGTTTTAGTGATTATAATAAAACTGAACAATTTAAAACTACCGTTTATAATAATATTAACGTATAATCTTGTGGAGCACAACTTAAATTGCATATTTTCTGCATTTTCATTCTAAAATAAAAGAAATAACCAAACAAACGATGAGGGCGCCACTGCGCGGTCGACGTTTGGTCGGCGCCCTCTTAAGATTTACCACCCCCCTTATCTCCGGGAGTGTCTGGGGCGTTAAAAACGTGAAAACCTTGGATTTCGGTTATAGTGAATGAAATTTAAAAATCAAAATGGAATGTTTAGTTTAGTTTATAATGTGTATAATAAAGTACACCTATCAAAAATTGAATACTTTTGGCGGTCTCCTGTGACCGCCATCCAAAACGCCTCGGCCACATGGTTAACCGCTATAAGACTTAACTGTGCCTAGTGCCTAGTGCTGTGAGCTACTGCATCAAGAATGGAAGCTGAGGAGAAGTACTACAAGAAAACGATTTCCAGAAACCCACCTAAGCTCTCAGGTTAGTCGTAGAATAAATTCAGTGCTGCTTCTTTAGCTTTCCCAACCGTCCTATCCTAGGTACTGAGCAGTCTCTGAGCAGTGTGGTTCACTTCCGTTCTTCAATCAACTCCTAACCCAGCCATCTACCAGCTACAGAATACAAATCAGGTTTCGCAGCACATATATCTTTACTGCTGCGTTGACACACAATAGTTTTAAAGCCTATATGAAGTCTTTACTTTTTAAAATAACATTGTTTTCCATTATGATTCGTACGAAACCTTTTGTGCTCGAGTCTGACTTGCACTTGACCGTTTTTTTTAATACCTTGCTTGCACTAGCAGTCATATTCATACAAACTTTATAATCATGACTTAGCTAAAATACCGATAAGCAGACTCTTTATTTAAATTTTTCTTTTGAGAATTTGAATTTAGAATCTCTTAAAGAGTATTTTTTTACTAAGTCGGTACGGTTAAAAAGTTTTTAAGAATAAGAGGGTAGGAATTTCTACTGTATTCTAGGTGGGTTTACAAACTAAGCATAAACTCACGAACACAAACAGTCAGACCCGGAACAACTACGGTTTGAATGGAAAGATGGTCTACTACATTCACTGACCGCCAGGGTTGCTGAATTTCTTCGAAAGAGTCACCGCGGCCCTGGAACGCAAAGGGCACTAGGAGGAGCATGGATGGGTTTTAGTCAGTAAGAGTCTGACACTCCCTTCCGCTCCACCCAGAACGGAAGAAGTAATTTGATGATTTCCCACCAAATAAATAGTTATTTATGATATTAGTGCGGTAAGTTGGTTTTTACAAACGAGTAGACGAATGTAAGCACGAGACGAAGTCGAGGGCTTACCATAGTCACGAGTTTGTAAAAACCAAATCCGCACGTGTGTCATACAACGTTTTTCGACACATTTGCGAGAAAACAGTACAATAAGTAATGAATTAAACTTGTTGTCTTTAGAAATCAGTCGGAAAGTCGCAATAATCTTTGACGTTTCTAATATGAAAATGGCGCGATTTTGCAAAGGACGCCACATGCGCGTGGTGAAAATTAGAACCACGTCTTTCATTTTTTTTTATTTATCTTCTCTCATTTTCTCTATAATATTAAAATTAGACAAACGTATACAGCAAAAGCGCTTCCAAGGAGGTTCGATTATTTAGCTTATTTATTCTCGTGATGTGAAACTCCTTGGTGGAATTCTTATTATTTTTTATGGAAATTAAAAAAAACCGTAAAGATCCGTTGTATACGCACGGCGCTATACAACGGAGTTTGCGGTAAAATATGTACTTACGTGAGAGTACCTATTTTGCCGCACGTTCCATTGTGTGGTGCATAATTTTAAACTTTCGGACGATGCATACAGGCTTCGTAATAGTTATTTATGATATTAGTGCGGTAAGTTGGTTTTTACAAACGAGTAGACGAATGTAAGCACGAGACGAAGTCGAGGGCTTACCATAGTCACGAGTTTGTAAAAACCAAATCCGCACGTGTGTCATACAACGTTTTTCGACACATTTGCGAGAAAACATTATAATAAGTAATGAAACAAACTTTTTGTCTCTAGAAATCAGTCGGAAAGTCGCAACTATCTTTGACGTTTCTAATATGAAAATGGCGCGAATTTGCAAAGGGCGCCACATGCGCGTGGTGAAAATTAGAACCACATACTTTATTTTTTTATTTATCTTCTCTCATTTTCTCTATAATATTAAAATGAGACAAACGTATACAGCAAAAGCGCTTCCAAGGAGGTTCGATTATTTAGCTTATTTATTCTCGTGATGTGAAACTCCTTGGTGGAATTCTTATTAAATTTTATGGAAATTAAAAAAAAAACCGTAAAGAATACGCACGGCGCTATACAACGGAGTTTGCGGTAAAATATGTACTTAGGTGAGAGTACCTACTTTGCCGCACCCTCTATTGTGTGGTGCATAATTTTTAACTTTCGAACAATGCATACAGGCTTCGTAAATGCATTTTTTGAGCAAATGTGTCGAAAAACGTTGTATGACACACGTGCGGATTTGGTTTTTACAAACTCGTGACTATGGTAAGCCCTCGACTTCGTCTCGTGCTTACATTCGTCTACTCGTTTGTAAAAACCAACTTACCGCACTAATATCATAAATAACTATTACGAAGCCTGTATGCATCGTCCGAAAGTTTAAAATTATGCACCACACAATGGAACGTGCGGCAAAATAGGTACTCTCACGTAAGTACATATTTTACCGCAAACTCCGTTGTATAGCGCCGTGCGTATACAACGGATCTTTACGGTTTTTTTTAATTTCCATAAAAAATAATAAGAATTCCACCAAGGAGTTTCACATCACGAGAATAAATAAGCTAAATAATCGAACCTCCTTGGAAGCGCTTTTGCTGTATACGTTTGTCTAATTTTAATATTATAGAGAAAATGAGAGAAGATAAATAAAAAAAATAAAGTATGTGGTTCTAATTTTCACCACTCGCAAATTCGCGCCATTTTCATATTAGAAACGTCAAAGATTGTTGCGACTTTCCGATTGATTTCTAGAGACAAAAAGTTTGTTTCATTACATATTGTAATGTTTTCTCGCAAATGTGTCGAGAAACGTTGTATGACACACGTGCGGATTTGGTTTTTACAAACTCGTGACTATGGTAAGCCCTCGACTTCGTCTCGTGCTTACATTCGTCTACTCGTTTGTAAAAACCAACTTACCGCACTAATATCATAAATAACTATTTTGAGCAAATGCGTTGAAAAAAACATTACGTACTATGTTGCCGCCTCGGCTTCTTCTTTCGTAGTCTTTGTTAAGTACTGACACAAAAACTAATTAGGTAATGTGTTTTGGCTCCGCGTATTTTCTGGAAATACTAATTAAGTCTAATGAGGAAGATTTGTCATGTGGGTGTTTCGTAAAGGTTGGTAAATAAATCTAGATTTCTCAGGTTTCTTACGGGTAGACTCGGTCTAAAATACTACAGCTTGTACCGTAACAAATCTTTCTTGTTTAACTAATATTGGCCAGTGATATTTCCACAGCACAAAAGTGTGTAAATTGACTAATAATTAAATTAAAAACCGGCCAAGTGCATGTTGGACGCACACACGAAGGTAGCCAGTATATTTATTGTAGTCTTTGCACGAAGGGTTCAATACCATAAACCAAAAATTACGTTTTTAAATGTTTCCTTTAATTTGATTTAATTTTTAGGGTTCCGTACCCAAAGGGTAAAAACGGGACCCTATTACTAAGACTCCGCTGTCCGTCTGTCTGTCACCAGGCTGTATCTCATGAACCGTGATAACTAGACAGTTGAAATTTTCAACTGTCTAGTTATGACAGTTGAAAATTTTAACAGATGATGTATTTCTGTTGCCGCTATAACAACAAATACTAAAAAGAGAATAAAATAAATAGGAGTGGGGCTCCCATACAACAAACGTGATTTTTATGCCGTTTTTTTATAGATAATGGTACGGAACCCTTCGTGCACGAGTCCGACTCGCACTTGGCCGGTTTTATTCGTATAAAACTTGCTATGCAGGTCAGATAGCTAAATAGTCGCTTCACGTAAAATAGTTGTACTCAGCTCCATCCGGGTAGAAGCCGACTCCATCATAAATAGTTGGCAAAGTTTTTCACTATGGAATCAACACTGAAATCGCGAAATAAAAATCGACTGTCCCATACATTAAATAATGTGCGCTTATCTCGACATCCAAAACAGATTTCGCCGAAAAGCCACGGGCGCCCCGTGGTATGTACGGAATGAACGACTTCATGTCGACCTTAAAACAGTTTATGAAGCGCCTTACAAAGCGTTTCATCGAATCCGCTGAAAAACACCAAAACCCTTTGATTTCAAAGGCAACCCAGTACACTCGCATTAGTAAGATTCGCCGTCCTCGGCATACACT
This sequence comes from Melanchra persicariae, assembly GCA_947386135.1. Classification (NCBI taxonomy): domain Eukaryota; kingdom Metazoa; phylum Arthropoda; class Insecta; order Lepidoptera; family Noctuidae; genus Melanchra; species Melanchra persicariae. The sequence goes on along the minus strand of OX376645.1, from coordinate 12,629,087 downwards.
CGTCGAGTCCGACGACGAGATCACAAAGATTCAGGAAAGCTGTAGGGAAACCAGCACCCTTAGAAAATACAAGAACAGACCGCGTTTCGTGTATACCGACCTCGCTGCCGAGGTCCGTCGCGACGACCCATTCAAAACCCTCCCCGACTTTTGCTCCACCACAGGATAGTCCGGTTAAGCAGTTGATATCCCATGTGTGTTAACTTGCTAGGGGTCATACCTAAAAAAAAAATATATAAGCGTATCTCTACAAAACGTACTGAACAGCTGTTTTTTTTTTTTGTTTGGTCCCTTAGTAAAAGTTATTCATAATGATGAGTACAATGACCCCGAGGTACCCCCGGCTTTTATACTGTTACACGTTGTATACCTACTCGAGCTAGCTAACTGGTCTCGCATCATTAATTCCCAGTAAATTGAAAGATACTGGGTTTATCTGGGTAAAACGGTACCCCTGGGCCAGATTGGTGTCCATTTTTTGGTTTCTGACTATGCATAATGACTGTCAAAGTGAATGTACAAATAATGACAGCCGGGACCAATAGCTTATCGTCCTTTCCGAGGCGCGGAGGAACCCCAGTATGTTATGAATGGTCAGTATGGTGACTTATCCACAGACCGACCTTAGCAGGCGATTGTTAACCTCGAAGATCAGCACACTTTTTATTTTTTTTTAATGGGAAATCATCAAATGACTTCTTTCGCTCTGGGTGGAGCGGAAGGGCGTGTCAGACTCTTACTGGCTAAAACCCATCCGTGCTCCTTCTAATGCCCTTTGCGTTCCAGGGGGCCTACTCTCTAAGCCCAAAGTCCGTAGTTTCGGCCTTAGTGCTGGACGTTTTCTACTCCGTATCACCTACGGACTTACGATTAGTCCCGAACCCGAACTAAGAATGAATGACAAGACGATTTGACAGTTTTTCTTAGTTCGGATTCGGGACTAATCGTAAGTCCATAGGTGATAAGGTCACGGAGTAGAAAACGCCCGACACTAAGGCCGAAACTACGGACTTCAGGCTTGAAGAGTAGGCCCCCTGGGCTGCGGTGACTCTTTCGAACAAATTTCGCAACAGCGTCAGAGAATATTGCAATAGCGGTCTGTCTCTTCGTAGGACAATACATTATGATTCGTTTTTCATCACTAGAAAATATAAAAGGTTCGCGATAGATGTCGGGACAGCTTTGTCTTTATTTCTGTTTTCGGAATAAAGTATTTCAATAAATATAGTTGGGTCAATGAACGTTATTGCAGATTTATCTGGCGTCAACCATAGCCACGAGTTGCTGAAACAAAATAATCCGAACCACAATGCGATTTTCTTCAAAAACAAAATCGCATCGTGCACTATCAAGACAATCGCACCTGACGTCACCACGGCTCGGATGGCTCGGCGTCCCCTTGAAACAAAAGAGATTTTCAATGAAAAGTCTCGTCTTCAATGGCTCCTTTGTCTTCCTGAATCCGGCTCTTTAATTATGGACCACAATACAACAAAACTGTCTCGTTAAAAACATCTATGGAGACTGTCATTCGCTTCGTCTATAAAAGGTTCCATTTTGCATGAGTTTTGTGGTTTGATTTTTAATGACGTTTTTTGAATAGATGCAATATAATAGTAGATTATGCACCCAGGGGATAAAGCAGTGTCTTGTGTCACGGGCGTCATATTGAATCTCGAACGCAATGAAGGATTCGGGAGTTAACTCCCGAGCGTAGCGAGGGAGTTTAGAGTTTAACTCACGAGCGAAGCGAGGGAGTTAATACAAGAATCCTGAATGCAGTGAGGGATTCAAGCTAGCCCAAGGCAAAGACACATTTATCCCCGAGGAGGATACTCTACTTTTCACACCTCCTGTGAGAAAATAAGAAGCCATAATACGAAAAACAAAGTATTTTAAATTTACAAACACTAAGTAGAGATATGTATTTAGAACTATACTGTATACCTACTTAAAAAAAGTTAGTTTAATACCATACGGATTTGCAATATCCGCGCCTTTTTTTCGTTCCACTCGGTATGCCCACCACATAGCGGCCACGACCAACTCGATTTTAATTTTTTTTTTACTTCTCTATGGGTAAGTAAATATGTGCAAGCCGATTGTTAGCAACCTAATACAATTTATGTGTACACAAAGCTTTATATCAGCTGGTAGAATGGGTTCGGACGCTTGGCTGTAGGTATGCAATTTGAATTTAGAGCGTCATAGGAGATGCTCGAGAAAATAGTTTTAAATTAATAAATCGACTATAAATGGGTTTAAAGTGTAATTCTTGTCCTTTTATACAATAATCCGTACATAACCAATTATTCTTATAATATTGTCTTCAATCCTGGACCCTGGTCAATCCTTATGATTTTGTAGAAATTCGAGAATATCATCCCTAAGTAGTTAGAGTATCGAGAATATCTTTCCTTTCCTCTTTCTGGAACAGAAAGAGAGAGACAGAGACAGAAGGCGTTGTAAGTACCTAATATACCGCCAATTGAGCAGACAGATGAGGTTCCAAATTTAAATCACATTATTGACCAGCGGGTTATAATGAAATCCAGTACAATATTTTTGCCCGGCTGTGCCACCGGCCAGAAATGACTCACTTTAGGTTACGTTGGCATGACATATAATTTGACGTTTTCGATCAGGTGGTGTGAAAAGTATATTTTTTTACACTAGAGGTCTAAAAAAAATTTAAAATTTCAAACTATCTATTTACAAAACAACATTACAACTTGCGTTCATCAGAATAATAAATTTAAATAACGCTCTATCTTTTTGAGATAAGATTATGTGTGCTAGGTATCGATTTAGGGTTACTCGCTCACAGGGCTTTGTCAGGTAGTGGACTCGTACGTATGCCTCTCCCCCATTCTAGACTTTTCAGCGGTATAAGGGTTTATGTGAATGTTATCTACATTAGTTTTGTATTTTTTTAACGTGATGCAAACAAAACAGAATACATATAAACAGAAAATTGATTCTGCTTGTCTTGCTAAAAAGATATGCAAAATACAGCAATAACATTAGAAGGCTTTTAGAATATTTTTTATTTGTCGAGCATTTTTGTTTTCTAATTTTATGGCCAAATTTTATGGTCAATTTATCCAGTATTGTAGACGCCAGATAAACTTACAATAAATTATGTTGACCTTTCCCTACTATCCCTTCGTAGAAACCCGAACAATAAATTATGAACCGTTTTTCATTTCAAGAATCACGATAGAAGTCGATCCAAGACAGCGTTATGTCTTTATTTCTGTTTTTCATAAATAATAAAAATAAATAATGTAAGTGGGTTAATGACCGTTATTGCACATTTATCTGGCACCTACTATAGCGTCAAACATGTTTACATAGCATGTTTGTTACTTCCACATTTAGATCAAAATAAACCTTTGTTCTGCGGATGCAGGCAGTATTCATTGGTTGAGGGTTACTAACCATGTTGTGCGTAGCTCGCCCGTCTGCGTTTGCGCATCTATGATCGCGAACGCTCGGGAATGAGAAGTTTTCGCGATACGCGCCCGTCGCCGTAGACCCGCGCACGGATAGCCGTGCGCCGTGTCTGCGTACGTGGAGCGTGTGTCCGTTGTCTTATAACGAAAGGCTTGATAATGCCTATCAAAGACACTATTCAGCCTACACACAACATGGACAAATCATTCAAGAAAATCTGAAAAAGTCAGCTTCCCCTAACGTGTTATATTTTCTAGCAATTTTACAAACAAACTCTGATGGTTATAAGAAGCCGTGTCTAAGATAATAAAACCGAGATTGATTTTAAATATTTAGTAGAAAAAAGCATGTACCTACCATTTTGAGTAGGTAATTTTTATTTATCTGCTATACTGCGAATTCCCTTAAAAAGTATAAATACAAACAGCTAAAGAACTCCTAAAAAAATCTGCAAAAGTAAATATCGCTTAATAAAATATTGCTCCCCTCCCCTAGCTAAGCGAAGTCATTGACCGTCGAACCGTGACCCAAGAATCTCTCTATTTATACACAGTAGGTACCTATTCCCAGCTCCAGCAAAATATCAAGGTCGCAGTTGCTAACAAACCAGTACAAAGCGACCCACGAATACTTACACCTTGAACGTCAAGACATGTCTTGAAATAATTGTCAGTAAAAGCCTCCAAGTGCTAAAAACCAGTATAAGTTGACCCTTGCTTTTTAACAGCGTGGATGCTAAGACGGGTCTTGCTATAATTGTTAGTAAATACTCCAGTATTTTCACAAGTCACTCCCATAGTTTCGTTGGCAATCAATCACTTTAGCCGGAAAAAACTTTAATTAGTTGAATGTATTTTTTCACAGAGAACTAAAGTCGAACGATCTATCATTATAAGTACTGGCGAATTTAATTAAGTTGTCAATGTATTTTGCGCATGATTTTAAAGGCTTCTAGCGTTTAGTAAACTGAAGCCATCAGTTTACTAAACGCTAGAAGCCTTTAAAATCATGCGCAAAATACATTGACAACTTAATTAAATGCCCGGAAGGTTTATTTATTTATTTATTTATTTAGGCTTCTCAACAATGAGTGCACTATTACTTTATAATTCTTACATTACAAACTTAAATCGAAGCGCCTCATCACTTACAGAAAAGCACAGCCTGCACTGCATTATGCGCAGATAATACTATAATTATTAATCATTAATACACAGTAAAAAGTAAAACAACAAAACCAAAATTAAATTATTTTAGATTAAAATTAAATTAAATTAAATTTTAGTAAAATAAATTGAATAAGATAAAATTTTAGTAAAATAAATTAAATAAGATAAAATTTTAGTAAAATAAATTAAATGAGTTTTTTTTTTTTTGGAAGATTAGGTAAACATTTCATGCACATCACTAACGATACCAATTAACTGGTAAGACCGGTTTTTTTTAGAGCTGAAACGATGAATTCAATGTCCACTTCGTGCTCTTTGTATGCAGCATACATTCTAGATAGTGGACAGTATTGCCTCAAGTTGGTATGACATCTTGGCATACAGAAAAGTCTCCTGTTAAAAGGTTCTGGAATGGTGACCGCGTACCGGAAGACGAAACGTCGGAAGGCCTCCCCACAAGGCAGACCGATTACCTGGTCAAGGCCGTGAGAGTCCGCTAGATGCGAGACGCAGTGGACCAGTCCACATAGCGACGCTTTTTTTTGTGGATGGGAAGTTATCAAATAACTTCCTCTGCTCTGGGTGGAGCGGAAGGGAGTGTCAGATTCTTACTGACTAAAACTAATCCGTGTTCTTCATCATGCCCTTTGCGTTCCAGGGCCGCGGTGGTTCTTTTGAACAAATTCCGCAACCCTGGCAACATAGCAACGCTCGAGGATGTCTTGAGGCGTATCTGGACATACGAGTAGACTGAGCTCCATCTTCGACCACATCATCGCTTACCATCAGGTGAGATAGTGGTCAAGCGCGTGCCTATCAATAATAATTAAAAAAAATAGACACAACCTCTGGGGCGATGATGGCTACAAGAATTTGATAGAATCAAATATGATGCCATCAGGACATTGGTCTTATAAATCTTTGTTTTTAGTGAAAATCATCTCGTATTTTTTTTACCTCAACATCGTCTATTCGACTTGATATCAAGAGAATGTCACCGGAAAATTGAAAACGCCGAAAGATTGTAGAATATCGCATGAAATTGCAAACTATTTTTTCACAATAAGACACATATATTGAGAACTATTAAATTTGAATGGAACTTATTGTACACAAAACGATTTTTTCATAATAAATGGATAAATTATAATCTAAAAAAGATTTATTACAATCTTACGGAGTTTGCAATTTTCCAGTGACATCTACAATTGGTGGAATCTTTCTCTGTCCACCAAATTAAAATATTAAAATCACTATCAGACTACGCCAAGCTTAATCCATTGAGACAATAGTTCCTTAAGTAACGAAAGAGAGCAGCTGTTGGCGGATTTTTAAAAATTCTTCCCTAAAGGGGTTATTGGAGAATAAAAGTTCCTAACTTTTGTCATTGGGTTTCATCGAACAGTTAAGTTCTAATGATTTTTTTTTATTATTATTTACTATTACAATAACAATGCAAACATACCTACAAGACATTCAATTATATTAAACTTAATCATTAACATTATTGATAATAAAAACACAATAATTATAATTTTCAAACCGGCATTGGAACGGCAACATGCGCCACAGCAATGCCGGACATAAGGGCAGTCCAGCGTGTTGACGATCATTGCCAGGATAGCATAAGGCTGACCCGCATAGAAGCGTAACCAACCAACAAAATGTTATACCACATCACATAAATCTGGCTTTGCCGTAAGAATAACCTGCAAATGGCTAACAAGAAAAAAAGAAAAACCACTTCAAACTATAAGTACTATCTAATAGATTACGTTGAAATGGATATCCTGGGTTCCGGCCTTATTTCCCTCGAGCTTCATGCCTCTAAGGAGTTTCCCGAGCCGTTGCTAGCAGAACAAATATTTTCTTCAAGTATTAACTTTTAACTTAACGTTCTTTTTACGAAATTCTAAGTGATTTATGTGGTTTTCCCTTGAGAAATTATTATTTGTATTATTGACTGTTTTTAGTTTTAAAGTCCAGAAATGGTTCTATTTTGCATTCTTTAAGTAGTCAGTACATATTTGTGTAAGGTCTAAAATTCTTATCTTAATAAGTTTACTCACTTGGACGTTAGCCCGCATGCGGTAACCGTATGACTTTACCCAAATTCGGGCTCAGACACATTATTTACACTGTCAGTCTTGACGAATTTGGGTATAAATATGGAGTTGAACAATGACGTAAAAGTAAACGAATTTTGCTGTAGAGGCGTTGGTACTCCACATTGTTGATTTTAGCAGAAGTCTTATGAAACAATTATCTAAAACAAAGAACTCGTCCTTGTTTGGTAACCTCTCACTGAATGTGGCATGTTCCCACTAGATTCTCATTGTTCTATACAAATTGATGAAACTTCATTTTTCGTCCCAAGATTTTCTACAGCATCAGTTTTCTTTTCTTAGTTCATTGCTGGCGGAAACTAGGTCAAAGAATATCAGGTAAACTGGCCAGCCCAGCTTAGATGCAAGTCGGTCGAAGTGGATTAAAAGCCATACAAATCAAATTATTGATTGATTCCAGCGGACTTGAAAAGACTCGTTTGCGGTTCAAGGAAGTCTTACCTGTATACTTATTTAGGTTTCCGATATCATTATGTAGTTGAACTCCAGTACAGTACTGCGTATAGGCGTACTTCATGCACAAGATTGAAAGATATATATGCTGGTATTTTTAAAGCAATTTGGAGCTTTTTCAATTTTTAAAATTAATAAACAAATGAGTTTAAGAAGGTTGCCTATAACCTTTTTTAACTTATTTGTTTATTTTTGTCGTGGAGTTTCTTCTCCATAGAGATCTTCGTTTTGGCACGTACAGCTAGCTTCAAATTTTTGACTGGTAGACCTTAACAGTACAACCTAATTTGCATATAATTTATTCTGGACCCTAACTACAACACGCACAACAATTCTGTTACACGTTGTATTCTTTGGTTGATACGAAAATGACAGGATTATCAAGAAATTATTTTATCGAATTCACTACTTCTACTTCTAATCCCGTCACAACTTTGTTCTTGTCATCTTGCTTGCTCTAAATTATTCAAAACGAGCGTATGCACAGTCCTCATAAGTATTTTTTTAGTTAATCTCTACTAGAAGACAGGCATATCAAGAAACAAAATATGCTCTTTTTCTGGTCAAGTTTGCTTGGTCTTAAGCCATTCTAAAACATAGAAGATCGCTGGGGGAACCAAAAGCCTATTGTACAGGTCACTGTTAGGTTGTTACATACGTGGTAAATTAAATAAAACAATACAATAATTTCAACGCGCACGTCTTACCCATACGGCGGGCCAGCAGAGAGAGTGCAGTCAGTCAGTGCAGCGACTGACCGCATCCCACCACCGCTCGCCCCACCAGTAAGGCATGTCGGTATTTATTTATACGTTATACCTACAAACTGTGTTTTATGAAAAAATCGGCCTAAAATGCAATCAGTTTCTTCAAAGCTATTGTAGCCACAAAATTAGAATTTCGAGGAGCGATAACGTCGCAACTTTCTGTCACAATGGTCATTCATTTTATTTTACATCGTGCCTAGTTTTTTGTACAAAACATAAATCGCAGTGCGGAACAAATCTCGTTGTTTTTATACTGTTACGAGCTTAGGGTTCGTGACAATAAAAACAGCCGATAAAATAACCAAAATGACACTTTAATTAATCAACACTAATTACAACTTAAACTCACTAATTATAAATCACAATTGCACTACTGATCACTTTAATTCGCAGTCGAAGTTCGCTCTCGAAGTTGTCGCTTGTATCGCAAAATCAATACTGACCCGGTCGCAGGCTATGCGGGCCTTATATAGGTCGGCAGACAATTCCAGAACCTTCTAGTATAGAAACATCTAGAAAGTTCGAGCACATACCGGTCCGGACCAACCAGACATCGAAAACTCTAGAATGTTCTAGTATAGAAAAGTCTAGAAAGATCTTGACTCTACTAGTTCTGCTACTCGATACTAGATGGCGCCAGTAGTAACTTTTATCGTTATGTACCTGGCATTAATTCTGGCGCGTAACAATACCATTTTGTTGTTGACGATTAAATACGTCTTTGTTTGATGTTTTGGCGTAGTATTACAAATACAAATATACATACGTGGTAATACAAAATTTTGTCATCTTATCAGATAGAATAACTTTTTTTATCCAAGGTCTCATGTTTTATAACTCTCACTACTGACTATTAGTTTTATGTTTACCTACTTCTCCCTTACTATGACGTGTCATTGTCATCATGAATCCGTTGTAAAAAAGGTATGGTACTGTTCGTCCTTTAAGGGACGCTTCGTCTCTCTCTCACACCCAAATCATAATGGTTTCAAGACGTCATAGTTCCCTGGTCTATTATCATTGGATTTTGATTCGGTCACATTGCGCGGAAGAAACCAGATACCTTTGGAAAAAGTGGTTGTTGTGGAAGAAGCGGACGAAAAATAGACTAGGCTTGATCTTGATCAGATCAGATTTAGGCGAAAATGGGACTTACTTTGACCACTGCCCTGAGAAGAATCGAAGACAGAGTCTGTCTTCGGGTCTATAGTTACTCCGTCAAAGCTTTCCAGGACGGGCACGACCTTCAGCCATGAGAAATCCAAATAAGATGGTAATTTCGCTTCAAACAATAAAACTGTAGTAGCCCGACAAGTGACTCGCCTCTCAAGAACTGATGCTCCTGAGCATGGTGTAGTGATTGATGCCTGCGGACGGCGAGCAATGGGCAGCTCGCTGTTCGATCAGAACAGGCCCGGGTCGACGGCGCGTTTAGTTCCACATAGAAAAATAAGTACCTATAAGTCACTGAACACTAAAAGCAGAAAAATTGTCGTGTGAGTAATTACCGGCACATGAGACTTTCAGCGTCGTAAATACTTAATTACTTCGGGTGGTTGTACTTTCATGAACAATAGGCATTAGACAAATGCCAGCACTCACTGACCAGTATCATCATAATCATCATACCAGCCGAAAGACGTCCTCTATTGGACGTAGGCCTTACCCACATAGGGGGGGGGGGGGGGGTTTGCCATAATCGCCACACTTGGCAGGTTGGTTGGCGATCACAGTGTAGCCGTAGCAATGGACCTACAGAGAATGCTGCTGCCCATCCTCTGGTGAATCCCTTAGTTGCCTCTTAAGCGAGGCGAGGATGGTCAAATCCGAAACTTGGAATACCCAAAACATAGGTACTCAAAAGAGTTTTGAGTCCGATTTTGATGAAAACTAAATCTCTCTCTCAGAACTCTGTCAGTCTGAAATGTGCAGATTGGAAACATTTTAATCTTGTCGTCATGTACGGAAAGTTAACGTATGTCACACGAAAACATGGTAACTGAGGAAAAAGGTCGTGCAATACGTCACTCGAGGATAATAGCGATGAATGTTCGTTAATTATTCTTACTTAACATTCTTATTATCTTTCATTATCAAGGTCTTGGTCATGTTTGTTGTTTTAATTAGGGAAGCACGAATGATGTTCACTTGTGACTTTTATTACGCAAGTTGATTTCCAGCACCCGAACCAAGACTCGTTGTTGAGTCCATCGTCATCATCACCTTTTAACCAAAAGACTTCCACTACTGGACATAGGCCTAGCGTCTCCGCATCGATCGGTCCTGGGCTGCTTGCACCCGTCGGATTCCAACATCGGTCCATCTTGTAGGAGGTTTTCCAGCAGCTGCCTTTCATTACGCGGTCGCCACTTCGTAACCATTCGGTTCCATTGGCAATATGTTCTGCGAACCATTTAAAAATCAACTGAAATTTAGACATCCACCTAACGGTTCATGATACAATCTACTGACTGGCTCACGGACAGTGGGGGGCTTACTAATATAAATTTACCTGTGCGGGCCCAAACTGTCAAACGTCAAACATCCTATGAAATACCTTGCTATTGTGAGGTAAACTCCTTTTGCTCGCATAAACTTTTATTCACAACTGCACTATTCGACGATCGAACAACGACTGACTCTCAACGACGGCTTACAATCACAAGTGTCATTTGCCCCACCTAGAAATAACGATGCTGTCAACCGTTATTTCAAAGTGTTGCCAAATTAAAAAAAAAATCACAGCAGTTACAATAATAATTCATATTCTGACAGTGTTTCCACAGCCAATGTTATAATTACATAAACATTTTTGTAATTAAATAAAGGAAATCACAACACTATAGTAATAATAGTGTTTTAAAACGCGTGAATCGGGTGTCACACCTGTGTGTGCAGAGGCCCTTAGTTCCGGTGCTTATTCTTTTGAGATGAAAAATGAAAAACGGCTTACTAGATACTAGATTTTCACGGACTTGTGAAATAGTTTTTTCAAACAAAAGAAAATATTAGGAAAGTATTTTCGTTAAACAGTATTTCTTCAGCAAAGCTTATACAAAAAGTCAATTCCTCCAGTAGACTGTTCAAGAGTTACAAGTTACACTAAGTCTCGATCAAATACAACCGTCAGTAACAATTCCTTCTTGTTTATACTGCTTTTGTGCTAACGTTTCGATTTTGTTGAGTTTGATTTGGCTTTAATACTTCTTTCATAGCGTCTGTTACTAAGAAAGTTAAGAATTGAAGTTAAAATTGAATGAAAGGAAATATTTTAGGATTTTGGTGTTAAAGGTTGGGTAAAATTACTACGTTTTGTTTGATTGAAATTAGATTTAGGTTACTGAATTTTTCGGCGAAACAGGCAGACGACATTGTGGGTGAAACTTGGATAAAGCTGGCACAGAAACATGGGGATTGGTATAAGAAAAGAGAGGCCTGTGCTTAGCAGTGGGCGAAGTCAGGCTGTGGATGACGAAGATGATGAAATATTTTATCATGTCATGAAAAAAAGATTTTAATCTCATCAAGTCATCAGAGCTAATTTTTTATTTATTATACTGGCTGATTGATTTTCGCTGATTGGTTTCCAAGTACCTATTAGCTCGGATGAAAAAGAAACAGCTATTCCTTACATTTGGTCGAGATACACGGAAAATGTGAAATGAACAGCTATGGATTATAGTGATAAAAAATCACGTTGTTATATGTTTTAAACGGTTACAATGTATGTGACCTTCGTCCATGAACTGGAAAATGAAGTGTTAGTCGTCCGGCAGCGAGATAGGCAGACGACATTGTTACCATAGCGAGTACATCAAGGATAAAGTTAGCGCAGAAGCACAAAAAAAAATCAAGATGGCTTCAGTCATGCTCATCAGAAGGGGAAGTAAGAAGTGTATGATGATCTCTTGTAATACCAAACAATCAATCCAATACATTTATTTGTTCACACAGGTAAATACAAGGTGGAACAAATCCATAATAGTTATTTTTGTCCTGGCACAGTAGGTAGCATACAAATATACTTATGAGTAAATAATCAGAGGTCGGAATTAGGTAGTATTTATGTACTTACAATGATTTCATACAGCGAAAGAATAAAGTGGATATGCCTCAAATCCCGAGATTAATTTTAAAGAGCAGAAAAAACCCGTGATTTATTTAAATAAAAAAGTTATTTACTTTTACACAATTCAAACCACTGCACGTGCGACGTTGCCAAATTTACATCAATGACAGCGGATGTCCGAAATTACAAAATTCCAATGCGCACACGCGCGATGTTGCCACATTAGTAGTTCGCACAACATAGCTTGTGAGAACAAAATTTGTAGTATTGTTGGCCACACCGGATTGTCTATTAGAAATCCCGGGAAGATCTATATTAATATCAATATTATTTCGATGCAAGTACATAAATAGCTCTACCTAATTCCGACCTCTGGTAGTAATACTAATAATGATAACAAAATACTTACTTAAACATTAGGTACGCTCAGAATATGTTACCGTTTTGTTACCGAAAATAATTTGGGTAGTATTTAAACGCAAAAATACTTTTGTATCCATAACTAATCCGAATACCAATCAAAATGACTGAGTGCACAACTGAACAAATACTGAACTCAAAATATAACCAAACAGGCAAAAATTATATTCGTGGCGCACCACTATTTATCCTATAGTAAAGCTTTTTTATTAATGCATAGCTAATAATGACTAGCGCGAGCGCACATAAATCCTATTAACTTTTATTTTTTTCTAGTAGATTCTCCATTATCGCTAAGTGAGATAGGTTACCGTGTAATCCTGAAAATGCATGATAGATCACAAAAAAGCAAGTTTCTCATAAATTAATAAATTATTATTTTTTCCAGGTGACCCGTTTTCGTGATAAAATTTAATAGACCGTAATTCTTAACGTTTTTAGGTCGTCCAGGTAATAAAGTGGTAAGGAATAGATTTATGACCAGAACCAATAGGTTGTCGATACCGTGGAATAGGCTCTGAACGAAATTAGGGTCCAAAATTATGACACTTTTATTATTGAAGTTTATTGAGGTGAGTTGAGCTGTTCTTTCAGGGCTTTCATTATTGTTTTTTTTATGAGCCTGTTGTGTTCCAATGCAGGGCAAAGTCTTTCCTTCCGTTGTTCCACTTTTCTCTGTCTTTTGCTGCCTCTGGCCAATCCTTTAGGTAGGAGTCTAACTCGTCAAGCCATCGTTCCTGGCCTACTATATTGTCAGTTCTTGAGGTACGGAATCCGAACAGTGACTACCTTTGCAAATTCAAAAAAAATTTGAATGTCCCATACAAAATTGTCATCAACTGACCACAATTTGTATGGGAGACTCAATTTTTTTTTTAGGAATTGACTATGGCTTTCTTGGGGAAAGTTGTTCATTTACATGGGCAGAAGTGGTTCTTAAAGTTTGCGCACTGGAAAAAAAATTACCCAGTATATAGGTAGATGGTATATTTTTTCTTACTTTTAATTTAATTTCTCTAAATTAATGTAATGATATTTAAGTTTGGAATTTGAGTGTACTAATTGCTAGCATATACGCTTGTACTGTTTTTTTTTGAATAAAAAAATCAATAAATAAATAGTTGACCACCAGAAAAATTAAGCTCGATGAGTCTTGGAGAAACAAATGGATGTTTACATAGGCAAGCTTCATCAGTAACAGGGATGCTCTAAATATTAAAAAAGGTCCTAAACTACACACGGAAAATAATGTTATCAGTACAATATCAGCTAAACATAGTATCTTTGTCCTCCAATATAAGAGCGCAGTCATTTATATCCGTCAATAAACCAGTTCGAGGACAGGTTAGCGATATACTTTAGTTTTTTAGGATTCCCTACTCGAAAGGTAACCAACGGAGCCCTATAACTAAGCCTCCACTATCCGTCTATAAATGAATGGGTTAGGAAAAATCACGTTTCTTGCATGCCAGAAACGAGTTTTTTTTATTTTACAATTCGGGGCCCTCTGTGTGCGAGACAGAATCGCATTTGTCTGGTTTTTAGGGTTCCATACCCAAAGGGTAGAAACGGGACCCTATTACTAAGACTCCGTTGTCCGTCCGTCTGTCAGTCTGTCTGTCACCAGGGTGTATCTCATGAACCTTGACAGCTAGACAGTTGAAATTTTCACAGATGATATATTTCTGTTGCCGCTATAACAACAAATACTGAAAACAGAATAAAATCAATGTTTATGTAGGGGTCCCATCTAACAAACGTGATTTTTTGCCGATTTTTATAGATAATGGTACGGAACACTTCGTGCGCGAGTCCGACTCGCACTTTGCCGGTTTTTTTGTATCAACTTCAACTAAACTAAACTGAATTGTTCTGGATTGTGACACGAGTGTGCACTATGAAGCTTTTAGAGTAGTTTTCATCTAACCTAGAATAAAATATGGTTTTAGTTTACCTTGAGCTGGTTTTTCGTATCGGATGTCCCAGAAAATCAACGTCAAGCTAGAAAAGGGTGTTTTCTGTTACACTTGCCTGGTTTTTTCGAAATGTGTGCGGCTACTTGAGTGAAGTTCTGTGCAAAGAGAGAGAGAAACGAATGCTTTCACGGATGTACAACGTGTTACAGAATTAATGCAATACCTCTTAAGGGGTCATTATACTCATCATTACGAACAACTTTCACTATGGGCCCCATACATTTTGGTGCGTATAACTCGACAAATGACTTTTCAAACAATTTATTAAAGCAGATGGCATTTACTTTAGTTCAATCACAAATTTGATATCACCGACCTAATCTTGCCGAGGGGCACCGTGTTACCCTCTCTCTAGGCTGTGGAACAGATGATCGATGGGGCCGAAAAGTTCTGGAGTGGCGACCGCGTACCGTTAGATGCAGCGTTGCATCGCAAGGTGGACCGATGACCTGGTGAGTGTTCCGGGCAGCCGGACCGGTTTTTGTGGCAACATTTCGGGAGGCCTATGTCCAGCAGTGGACGCCTTTCGACTGATATGATAATGATGAGGTTGTGGAGATCGGGTAGATGATACGTAATGTAAAATACGGGTATTATACTGCATCTAGTTGATTGCAAGCCGACTCCAACATTCTTGGGGAAAGACTGATTTATTTATAGTCATCATCTATCTTTAGCAGGCCACTAAAAGCCTCTCAAATGGCGTGCCATTTAGCTCAATTCCACCCACTCCAATCCATCCATTATCCCAACATAATCACTATTGATTTTGTACCAAAATATGAAACCAAAGCGGCCATATAAAAAAACAATCTCAATGTTACATAACACACCCACTGATAGTGGGCAAGGCTGTTGAAGTGTTAACAATTATCGAAATAATAAAAAAGATAATGGATCTAATAAACCCAAAATATTGGATGTGTCACCTTGATAACAACGTGCATAGAAACTGATACAATTTTTATTTAAGGCGAATGAATATCCCAACTTTTGTGATTGATTTATAACTGCCTTTTTTAGGGATGGGAATTCAAAGTCAAAGTTAAAGTCAAAGTCAAAACGTTTATTTCAATTCGGCCATTAAACGGCACTTTTGAACGTCATCATTTACATTTAAAATAATATAAAGTATCTACTAATCTACTGTCATCATCATTCATCAAATGACTCCTCCCGCTCTGGGCGGAACGGAAGGGAATGTCAGAATTTTAGGCCTCGTTTACGGAGACGCGGGGCGTCGTGCGGCGTGGCGTCTCGCGGCGCGTCGGACGTTTTTTCCTTTTACAGACAAGAGGCGCGTGCAGTGGCCAGGCCAGCATCATTATACGCGCAAACACAAACATAATACACTTCTGGACACATCTATTGGCCCACCTTAGAGTTTAGGTTTCGATGGCCCCTACCGAAATATGATTGCTAGATTGAACAAAAACTGTTGATGCAGTTTTAAACCTGATACATTTTACCATCTTTTTCGATCGTATTGTTTTAAATTTGAATTCAGAATACCATACGACATGGAGCTACGCCTAACAAGTCGGATATGCGCCTTGTTAAAGGCAATTGATTTTTGAATAAAAAACATGTTTTATCAAATAAAGGTTTAATTTAATAACGCGTGTTGCCTCCATGGGCATCTACCACAGCTCTCATACGATTAGGCATAGAGTTTATCAACCGCTCTATGAAATTTTGAGGGATCATCTCCCATTCCTCTTCTATGGCAGTTTTCAACTCCTGCATCGTCTG
The DNA here is from genome assembly GCA_947386135.1 of Melanchra persicariae. NCBI lineage: Eukaryota > Metazoa > Arthropoda > Insecta > Lepidoptera > Noctuidae > Melanchra > Melanchra persicariae. The sequence goes on along the minus strand of OX376645.1, from coordinate 12,612,899 downwards.
GGCAACTGGCTGACGAGCCCTAACACGTCTTTTTAGCTCGTTCCACATGTGTTCAATGGGGTTCATGTCTGGGCTTCTGGCTGGCCAGTCCATAACTGTGATGTTCACATCCCGAAGATATTCCCTGACGATGCCGGCCGCATGGGCTCTTGCATTATCATGCATAAAAAGGAAATTTGGGCCCACATAGTCCGCGTATGGTATCACGTGAGGTTCTAAGCACTCACGAATGTACCTTTCAGCATTTAATGTTGGCAGCCGTGGTCCTGTAACAACCTCAAGTTGAGTTTTGCCGCTCGCGGATATACCGCCCCAGACAGTCCATGAGCCACCGCCATAAGCAACCCTCTCTTCAAAGCAGCATTGTGCGAAACGCTCTCCCTTACGTCGGTAGACCTTCTTCCTTCCATCATTGCCATGTAACACAATTTTAGACTCATCAGAAAAGAGTACACGGCTCCAATATTGCTGTGTCCAATTTAAATGACTGCGTGCGAAATGAAGGCGCGCTGTTCGGTGGGCTCGCGTTAGTTTGGGCCCATTAGCTGGCTTGTGTGGTACCATATCGCGTTCTTTTAACCTTCTCCGAACAGTTCGAGCGCTCACAGATACTCCGTGGAAGTCGCAAAGTTGATTTTGTATCTCAATGGAGGTAAGGTGACGATTTCACAAGCTGGTCGTCACGATGAATCGATCCTGCCTTTTAGTTGTGACCCGAGATCGTGGCCTTTCTTGGCGACGAACAAAGCCGCCAGTCTCTAGGTACCTCCGATAAACATTTCGGACCGCAGATCGACTTAAATTAAGTTGAGCACTCACGTTTCTTTGGCTGTGTCCGGCCTGAATAAGTGCCACAGCTTGGGCGGCGACTTTAGGAGAAGTATCCATAGATTATTGATAGAACCTCACCTTAATGTTAAGAATAAGTAATGTTTGTTGCAAAACTAAAGATATCAATCACTTTTTCAAGAATTAAATCCAAGTAAACCAATAAAACCAAGTTTTCTTAGTATTCGATTGTTTGATATCAACAAACAAGCTCCAAATTGTCTTTTGTTTCTTTGAATTCTGTGTTCGAAATTCAAAAAAAGACTATTGTATGAAATTGTGAATGTGCCAGGTTCAAAACTGCATAAAAACTTTTTGCTCGACCTAATATAAAATTTTAGCTAGGACCAAACGAAACTGAAAATACAAGGTGGGCCAATAGATGTGTCCAGAAGTGTAATATGTTACTAAGTAGGTAGGTACTAAGTTTGAAAATTTCATAAATAATAATCAATCAGATCAAGTTATTTAATTAGCTTGTTTATGTAAACAGGTAAATTTATCTGTATACACGGATCTTAAATCTCGAATACTTAGTACTTAGTACTTTAATCTCGCGACAAGCTTATAAATTATATAAATTGTGTAATGACGTTATAAGTTGATAGTAAAAGTTTTTTAAAGGAAAGTTTTTATTTTATTATTTTTAGGCATGTATTTAACGCGGCGACAAACTAACCTGTTATAGGGTTTTAAAAATAATTAAGATGGGTAGCAAAAATAATAGGTTGGCAGCTACAGTGAAGTAGCATTTTAAGTATAAAGTAGCAGCTTTATATAGAGTTGTGAGCTCTGTTTAAATTTAAATTGGCAGTGATTCTAGTATAAATAAATAAATATTTTTGGGTGGTTTAAAAAAATAACCACGAAGGGGATGGCGGGGTCTGTTCGCTCGCTTCGCTCGCTCACTTGACCCCGCCATTCCCTTCTAACCTAACCTGTCCGAGTCGGGGTGCCCCAAGTCCCGAGCTCGCTTCACTCGCTCTTACGAGCGAAGCGAGCTCGGGACTTGGGGCACCCCGACTCTTACACCAATTAAAACACATAATACGTATGACATCCCACTGTTAATATTAGCCGCCAAGTCATTATATTAGCCGCCAAGTCATTATTTTTTGTAACCAATTAGTTAGTCGCCTAATAAGTTGTTATTCGCCTCAAAAATAATTAGCCTTATTTTTAGCGCATTTAATAAAAGCTTTTTCTTAAATAAGTTTTTTTTTTACTTTATTTTTTACTTTTTAGTTTTCGCTGGACAGGTTTCTCAGTCTGTTCATTTCATTCAATGCATCATGTTCGACTCCTTTCATTTGAGACCCATATTGTAGGAAAGCATAAAAAACTTAGTAACGTCACTTTAATGTTTGTGTTATTCTCAGTAAGCCCTTTCATTTGATACCCATAGTAGGAGTCCATTATAAATAACAAATTCGCCATCTTGGGTGTTCCGCCATGTTGGATTTAGGATGACGTCACACAGCTAACCATGCATAGTCATCCAAATTAAACGTGTATACAAAATTTCAGCTCAATTGGTTGAAGATATCTGCTTCAAAATTGAGTTGTTAGAATCCACCCGAAGAAAGAACATACCTTAGATTATATATAATCTAAATCAAAATCAAAATCAAAAATCAAAAGTCATTTATTCAAATTAGGCTAAGAGCCAGCACTTTTTGAACGTCAAATTCTACATAAAGACAGTCCCCCAAAACGCCCACCCGTCACCACTTCCTAGTGTTTTAGCTGGGAAGAAGAAGTGGCGCAACAAACTCCCCAGCAACACATCTGTCTGTTACGTTTTAAGAACTTCAATTAAACAATAGTACGCAAAGTATTTTAAGACACGAGCAAAAAAAAAATTATGTATCCAACAACATGGAAATCATAAAATTAAATATTATTTACAACATGTTAGCTAGCACACTCCATTATGCGAGTACCATTAAAAAAACGGGCAATGGTAGAATTTTGCGATAGAACTGTGACTCGAACCACAAGTGTTATACCAATAATTTTTAAACATTGTAACTAAGGAACATACGTATATACTCGTACATTGCAAGTTAAATAAAAGCTTATAAAAATAGGTGAGGGCTTTTTTTCGGTATGGTACAATATTATAGTATCAAAAGAAATATTTTTCGCTTCACCTCAAGGTATAAAATCAGCAAGGTAAGATGTCTACAAGTTTTCAAATAAAATTTCTCTCACATTGTAACCCGGTCAATCACTCGAGCTCATTTTTGTCGTGGTCGCAACGTCATGGCGGTTCTACAAAGTTCGTCGCAAAGCATAGCTGTGCCGCGAAGCGGGCGCATTCCTTTGATGTTCACTAGTGCCGGCCGCGGCTTCACTTGTTTTACGGATTCCGACTTTGATGTCAATATATATGTGAGTTTCCTGGAAATTCTGCAGCGGTTGTTTTTGATTTTATGTTTAGGCATTCGATTCAGTAGTTTTAAAAGATTTTTTTTAACGAAGGTACAATTTTATTGTTCGCATCTTTATCTAAGTTCGAATTCTATTTTTTGACAAATTTTTGACGTTGATTTTCAAAAACTTCTTCATTACTTTGAGATAGAGATTTGAATTTAAGTTTACGCCTTACGGCATTTCATACTTAACAACTTTCAAGACCTTATTTTTCGAAATAAATCATCATCTGTCTAGCCTTTTCCCAACTATATATTGGCTCCCATTCAAACCGGATTCAGCTAAATACCAGTATTTTACGTGGAGCGGCTGCCTACCAGCGGCCCTACCATGACGTGTTAAAGCGTGAGTTGTTCTGTAGTATATATAGGGTGAATAGCTCCATCCCTCCTTCTCACTCGAACGACTCACGCTTTAACACGTCATGGTAGGGCCGCAGACCTCCACAACCCATTACTGGGTAACTTCCTGGCAAGACTGGTGTCAGATTTTCTGGCTTCTGACAATCCGTTACGACTGCCAAAGATCTACAAATGACAGCCGGGACTAACGGCTTAACGTGCTAATTTTCGAAATAAATGAACCGATTTTAATGAAACTTCCTACGCATAAGCAAGATTATGTATCTTGCTTATGCGTAGGAAGTTTCATTAAGTCTAAAAAGGTTTCAGACAACATTTTTTTTGTATGAAATGCCGTACCTACGTCGTAAACGCTCCTGAAAATTTAAAAAACGCTTCGATATACGAAGTCAATTTTTATACTATATAAAGTTCAATTCGTACCATAAAAAAATTAATGCACACAATTCCATCGTGGATTTACCTAAAAAGACTGTCTTCATGTAAATTGCTGACGTTCAAAAAGTGCTGACCCTTAGCCTAGTTTTAATAGAAATGATTTTTGGTTTGATAAACTATACTCGTAATAACCAGCCATTTGGAAATAGTAGATTATGCAACGATCATATAAAAGGGGTTATTAAAACACGAGTGTGGGTTTATCACACGAGGCGTAGCCGAGTATACCGAAAGATGTAGTTCCATTTGCAAATTCACGCCCTTTTCATATTAGAAACGTCAAAGACGCTACGTTATTGTGACTTTCCGACTGATATATTAAAACAAAAAGATTTTTTTTATTACCTAATGTACTGTTTTCTCGCAAATGTGTAGAAAAACGTTGTATGACATAAGTGCGGAAATTGGTATTTACAAACTCGTGACTATGGTAAGCCCTCGACGAAGTAAAAACCAACTTACCGCACTAATATCATAAATAACTATTATGATGGAAATGTTGAACTGTAATGGTTTCTTTTTTAATTTTACCTATCCACGAAAAAAAAGTAGGTACGTGTTTATGCATTCGTTTTTGAACTCATATTTGGAACATTACGTTGTAAATATAGATAAAATCTATTTTCAAAGCAATTTCAGCCTCATTAAATGCAACTCCTCAGCAATGGCATACTTTTTTTTTATTCTCTACAAGTTTTGTTTGAGGATTTGGGTTTGTAATAGTGTTTGAAATGTTATGTCTAAACAATTTACCACATCGGATCGTATCGGTTTCTGCGAAGATTCTAATTGCTCGAATCCCTCTTAAGTGATATCAATCTTGTATTTCTTGAAATATGGCTTTGGTTGACTAGTTCAACAATTCATCTTTCTGAAATTAGCGCTTAATTTTTTCTGTATTATGGAGGTATGCGGTACAGAGACTAAAGTCCCGCAAACCTCCATTGAAAAGGGAGGATCCTCCGATCGGACTGTTGTTGTGTCCGGTTGGCAACTGCCCGATAGTTGATATTCGAACTGTGTATATGTTTAAATCGCACCACCCTTTAAGAGGGATTGCGTTTATTCTGCTACGTTTATCATTTAAGAACTAGTCAGTCAAAAACACCCTGCATTAAATAATACTTCATTCGATAGTGTCGTAATTATGAATCATTAATAAGTTTGGGAAGTAATACGACATCGAAAATCTTGTGGAAAATGTTGCACTTTAATAATCCGATTCATATTTTAAAATAGGGAGGTTTTATACATTATGAATAATGATTGTCATAAGTCCAATGATGCAGTTTTAATTTTCATCAAAATTGGCTGCGGAGAATCCTTATGCTCGCGCTATTTATTCCTCATAGTTGCGAATCTGGTCACCCACGCCCATTTGAAAAAATAATTCACCTTGTATATACTGCCCAATGGGGCCCGGGACAGACGCTGTTTGTAAATAAAAGTAAACTTTAACACTACCTTTACTCGTTTAAAAAATGTCACCTGTCGCCAGCACAAAGTTAAACAATTTGACTTCAAAGCCGTTTAGTTACAAAGCGCTCTTTTTGTGCCGCGAACACCTGTCGGTTTTGATGGATAGCGCAGAGGGGAAAATTCTATACAGACCAACAATGTTTATATTGTTATTTTTAATCTTTAGTTATAAGGTCTTGATTTTATTTGTAGTCATTTTGTAGGTACATTATTTCTGATTATAATAAATTATCAAACAATGTAAAATAATAAAAAAAACTAATAAAATTATCACACATTATTCAATAATTTTAGCTAAAATTGTCAACGAATGAATTGATTCAAATTAAAAATGGTCTTTTAATGAAAAAAAACTTAAATTGTCAACACAGTAAAAAACATTCCAATAAAATCTAATAATAATAAATTCTAGTAAAATTAAAAAAAAATATTGGATTGTAAATCATCAAATGACTTGTCATTCACAAATCCATTCCAGGGCCGCGGTAACTTTTTCGAACAATTCCGCAACAACCAAGGACCTCAACTTGAGCAGTAGCGCTATACAACCAAAACAACTTCTATCAATTTTCACAGCCGTCAATATCCAAAAGATGACACAGATCACTCCAAACAACACTCAACTGGTCAACTCTGAACTAACTTCTTCGTTTTTTAAGCAGCAATGCCTTCTCTTTAAAACCAATTCTAAATTGTCGTAGGTTTTGGGTCCAATACAAATTGGCAAAACAATACAATGCAATTCAAAATCCTTCATGACAAATAGACAAGTAACAGGGATGATTCCTGGTTTAAAAAAATATGATTCTATTTAGTTCGTCAGTTAGATTATCGAGAAATATTGGACACGTATTTTTTCGTTTATCAAATCAATAAAAAATGACGAAAATAAAACGCATCAAAGATCAGGAGTGACGTCACGTGTAAGTAAAAAGTGTACGTACTAGTGACGTAACACGAGTTTTCAATGCACTGTATCGTTTTCATTCTATCTGACAGACTAATTCGATGTTTTTAGTCATCTGCCCTTCTGTCAGACAAATAGATAAAGCTAGTTCTGCCTCGCTAGCGACAGTTGTTCTCACAGACCAAATAGGTTGGTAGTTCTGCAGCAAAACACACTCACCGACCCTATCTCCAGCGCACGTTCCAAAGAGTAGATCCGACTGGCGACAACAATACCCCGGCTCTAGAGCCTATTCAAACTTGAAACAATAGCCTCGCACAATATTTTGACAGCTTTTCATTTCGAACATGTTCGAAAAACAAAACCGTACGGGATCTGTCGGGTGACAGGTCCACATGCGTTTGAACGTGATCCAATTAGCGCACTACTGATGCTGTTTGCAACTTGTTTCAATGAGGTATCGGGTTAGTATGGGGTCAATTTGTTTTGGAAGCTAAATGTTTGATGGTACATGAAGTTTTTGTATAGGTTAGATCTCGAAAAAGAAAGAAAAAATGTCAACGAGTAACTGGGACAAGCATAAGACAAAAATGACAAAATAAAATAAATACGTAAAATTCAGTAATAACGAATACTTTATGTAAGATAAAAACCAAAAGGACAAAAGGCTCCTATCTCAGCATGTGCTGCGATATTTAAAAAATAAACGCAAATATCTCTACTACCATGCAGAAATTAGCATTTACATTTACTTGAAATAAAGATTAATTTAGATAAATAAAAGTGAGTGGCACTCCTCCTATCTTTGAATAAATCTATATTTTCAAGGCAAAAAAAAACTTGAAAAACTCATTCACACACTTCATGAGATACCAGAGTGCCCAATTCTACTAGTTTTTAAGCAACGTTTGCCATGTCAATAGCGAACTGTCAAAAAAGAATCAAAGATTGCGATTGACATGCGAATATTAATAATAATAATAACGCGAACGTTGTTTTAAAAAAGTAGTAGATATACGTACCTTACTAATTTTGATCAGCTGATGATAACTTTGTATAGAACATCCACTTTTAACAACACCTGTATTCAATTTTGATTCAGATGTCCATAAGAAGACCAAAAACAATTTGGTTATTCAGAGTCCGTCAAAGAGTAAATTGTTATCAAAGTTTGCTTCAACTGTTTCCCTTGGCTTACCCGGCCCCTAGCACCCCAATTAAATAATAATTACGGTGTGACCCTTTGGAACCGTTTCAAGTTACGTTTTGGGTATGTGAGAAATAACAATCTAGATCTACCTTTGTGTCAGAGTAATGATGCACTACCAGATGGAGCAAGAATTTCGAAATAATGGTAATTTTAGAAGGTACTCTCCTCATTTTAGTTTTTAATAAAGGTCAAAATCTTTATACCTCTTAGCTGGGTGTCATCCTGAATTTCGACAGTTAATTATTTCGACACGGTCCCAATTTCGAAAAACAGTAGTTCGACTACTCATTGCTTCGACAGAACATATATTCGACAAGCACTAGTCCGATAGAACATACTTCGACAACACACACGTTCGAAAAACACTACTTCGACAAAACCCTTCTTCGATATATGCACTTGTTCAGCGGATCTCAATTTTGACGGTTCATACCTTCGACATAATCTACTGCTCTGAAATGTGACAATAATAATTGGATTTCGCTTTGTGGTTTTAAGAGCGTGTATTCGATTCGCGAGTCGCTGGGAGGGCCCGGTACAAACTCGTCGGCAAACGATTGCGCGCGGGGATTTATAGTGTTTTTAAAATAATCGAGTTTTTAAGACAAACTTTAAAATCCATACTAATATTATAAATTAAAAGGCTGAACGGATCGTCATAAAATTTGGCGGATATATAGCCTGGACATTGGCTTATTTTTTACGCGATAACCGACATACACGTGGGCGGAGCCGCGGGCAAAAGTTAGTGACAAAACAAAGGTTTATAAAAGTTTACAGCTTATTATCTCCCATTCCAAGGTGTATTTCCTACTTGACTAAAGTAATAAATAAATTATTTATTTATGTCATCATGACCTCATCAGAATAGGCCCAACAGTCATATCCGTCGAAGCCCTTAAATTTTTCATTTCCACCACTTGTCACGTACGACATCTCATTACATATTTTGACAACTAAAATACACGTTGCTTTCGCTACAAACCCTGTATTTGGAGTAAAGTATCCTATCCAGTGTAATTTATTGCTAATTGTCGCGGTCACGTAAGGGGAAGCGTAAAAAGTAATATATGTCAGACGTTTCTGACGCTTTTATTGTTTTTTCGCCTTTTTATCGGAGGCCATTTTATATATGAAGCTGTTAAAGTACCTGAATTGATGTTAACTTGTTGATAATTTATAAAAATGGGCGATGTTGTACAAATAAAGGGCTGTTATGGCTCAAATGTAGTGTTATCTGTTTCAGACGTAAATATTATTGATGGCAACACTAACTTATTTTTAGTCTCTACAAAAATATAAGGTCGATGTCATGGCGTCTTCCTTTTTAGGGTTCCGTTCCCAAAGGGTAAAAAAACGGGACCCTATTACTAAGACTCCGCTGTCCGTCTGTCTGTCTATCCGTTTGTGTGTCTGTCCGTCTGTCTGTCTGTCACCAGGCTGTATCTCATGAACCGTGATAGCTAGACAGTTGAAATTTTCACAAATGATGTATTTGTGTTGTCGCTATAACAACAAATACTTACCAAAACCAGAATAAAATAAATATTTAAGTAGGGCTCTCATACAACAAACGTGATTTTTTGCAGTTTTTTTTATAGATAATGGTACCCTTCGTGCTCGAGTCCGAGTCGCACTTGGCTGGTTATTTATTTCTCTTCTCTCGCCAACTAACGTGCGGTGTGTATGTATTTACCAGTGTTGTTTGTACTTAACAGTGAATAAAATTAATGTTAAAGCAACTCGTTTCACTAATTACCAGCGATAATACAGTCCACTAAATACAGACCTTAACAAGCATTCCATTCACTTCCCGTGGGTGTCGTAAGAGGCGACTAAGGAACTCACCAGAGAATGGGCAGCAGCATTCTCTGTAGGTACATTGCTACAGCTACACAGCTATCGCCAACCCGCCTGCCAAGCCTGGCGATTATGGCAAACCTGTTTTGGGGGAGGCCTATGTCCAGCAGTGGACGTCTTTCGGCTGATATGATGATGATGATGAAAAAGTATTAAGATTTTGTATTGTTATTAACTCCTGCTTCCAAGTAATGTAACAACAATTTATTAAAGTTGAAATTATTGATTTCTCTCCTTGATTTCTCTCTGGGGTTATGTCGGATTACTATTCTCCAATAGAATATGATGCTATGTGATTCAGAGAAGATGCACAAGTGATTGGTTTAAACACACTTGTCCACTGTTAATATTCTGTGCCCCTTAATAAGTAAAAAATATTTGCTCTATTTTCAAAAGCTAAAACGCTGTAATGACATAACGTTTACTTTTTCTAACAACACTACATAATTTTCATTAAATATAAGGTTCATTTTCTGTAACAACGTTACTCATTATTTACACGTTAACATTAGATTAATCCCATGTGTTGTAATAGGTAGGTAGTTTGAAATTTTGTTTATTTCTGAGTCGATAAACAAATAATACAAAATAAATTAAATGATTTCTTTTTCCTTTCATTTAATTTAATTTAACCGATAAAATACGTTTTTTGTAAAGACGAAACGCACGGACCCACACGCGCGAAACCTTTTGGGAACACATTCATTTTACGTAGAGCTAAGGAGTGGAATTCTCTGCCAGAGTATGTGTTTCCATACAGCTACAACCTGAGAGTCAAGTCAAGAGTGTTGAGTGATAGGTTACTTCTAGGCATGCGTGCTCCAGCTTCGACCACATCATTGCTTACCATCAGGTGAGATGGTGGTCAAACGCGTACCTATCAATAGTAAAAATAAACGTATTTGTCGTTTTTTTTCGTCTTTTTTGCTTTCCCGCTAAACGTACACGATGAAACGAAACTTACATTCATGTCGGATATTAAGGCGCTACCCCGACCAAAACCTAGCGATAGTGCGTTTTTCTTCGTGATTCAGAGGCTATTAACTCATTAGATAAGAGAAATAAACTACTTCTAAAAACACATTATTGATGTTCGATATCCTATCATCACATTCCACGTTCTAATTTATTTTTATGTGTAATAAATACATTAAAAATCTACTTTTAAAAAAATACAAAAATAATTGATTACATGCATCTGATGCTAAAGGCGACGCTCTAATCATTGGGGGATTACACTAATAGATAGATAATTTAGAAATCTAAATTTTTCCGGTTTATTTTATTTCAAAACATCGCTTTTCTTTTTTTATTAAAATTATTCCAAAAATTGTGTGAATTCTATGATACGAGGCGGGGTGCGGCAAAGAGGGAACGAATGCTCAAAGTCATTTGGTCAGAGAAGCGCCTTAAATTCAGAACGCATCAAAAATATAAACAAATGATGGATGTATGAACGCAGCGATGAGTGAACGAGAGAGTATGTGTGTGAAAGAGAAAGGAGGACTGAGATTCCCTACATCCATATAAATCGGCTGAACACATTTGTTTGAAACGGCACACGGGTAGACCATGCTCTGAAATAGGACAGGGTACTTTTCATCCCAGAATTATGTTCCCTTTACATAATTATCATTGGTAGAAGCTAGTATATTTTCAACTAGCTTTTGCCCTTGGTTCCGCCCGTGTGGATCTCTGTTGTCGCGTAAAAAAGTAGCCTATGTCCTTCTCCATGTTCTAGGATATATATTTGCCAAGTTTCATGACGATCCGTACAACCGTTTAGCGTGAAAGCGTAAGAGACAGACATACCGACAGATTTACTTTCGCATTAATAATAATAATAATGGGAGTATTTATTTTTTGTACGTATGTAAACTGCCAGAGGGTATAGTATCGTAATTATTATTTAATTAGGGCACGGTCCGGTCGGTATAATTATACTTGTTAAATGTCAGTCTTCAGTAACGTGATACGTAGTGAAAACTTATTATTTACATGTCGGAACCCGTTTCGGAGAAATGGGGTAAAGTTTGTACAATAGACCTTTCTTTGTTTTTTTCTGGTGTTATTGAAGCTATGACAAATGCTGGTATAGCAAACGCTTGTATAGCAGAATAAATTTAGCGAAGATTCAGTGGTAAATTAAAGAATCTTTATTGAAAATATTTCTTGATTGCCAAGCAAAAAGGAACAAACATTACATAGCTGATTTCATTACCCTTCTTTGCTTCGCGAAGTCGCGTTTAAAACATACTGCTGCGGAGATGGTTACTCATTGAAAACCACCTTCCTTGTATAAAGTGGGTTAAAATATTTTCAAGAGAGTACAAGATCGTAGCACGGTTACGCTACGGCCTACGCCGTAGCGCACTCAGCTACGAGCAACAAGCTACGCGGCGCTACGGATGTGCGCCGACGCAAAATTAACAATGAGATTTTATAATCGCCTTCATGTCGCAAGTGGTAAAAGCCGTAATAGTTATTCAAGTAACTGTTACTGAAATGTGAGTGTTACTGAACTCGAAGGGATAGGCAGTAACTTAAGTTAATAAAAACACAAGAATAAAACAACTAGTCGTTTATTTTATCTCTTACAAACAATGTTGTCCCCATATAACATTATGACAGTCGTGCTCTGAACAGGACTCAATTATATTTTATAGTCGACACTTTTATATCGTGCTTAAACGGATAAGTGATATCTGTGTGAGATAAGCTAATTAGTAAGTTAAATAACATAGATTTAGGAAGTATAATTTATTGTTAAATTAGCCTCCAGCTCATTTATGTGGAGTCGGCGCAGCATGTCTTATTTTACTATATACAACTTGTAACAGAATAAACAATAAATCTTTAAAAGAGCATTATAAACATTTTTTTTACGATTTCGGTCCCATGGCTCCTTTGCAGGTATTGCGTTCAGCCGGTCTATTCTGTCGACATCGCACTGTGTGCACTCAGGTGGAGTGAACCATAAGTGAGCTGTCATTCCATCTTGTTTGAATGGTTTGACAGCTCACTTGTCGTTCTCTTCGTCAAGTTTTTGGTCTCTTACTCGTTAAATTAGTTCAATTTCTTATTAATTTGCGGCTTGATATTTATTTTTGGAACTTTAACTAAAAGTAGGTTATATTAAAAAGCTGAGCGGTCCAGCGAGCCTTGAGTGTGTGTGCAAACGTTGAGTAATTGGCGTGACTAGTGATAAGCGACGTGAGATCTGGGGAGAGAATAATATTGCGGGATATTTACGGTTTTTTTTGGTCCCAAAATAATGAAAATAAAATATCTAGTCATCATCATCATCATAACAGCCAATTACCGTCCACTGCTGAACGTAAGCCGCCAGAGTGCGCCAACCATCCCGGTCCTTAACAAGTAGCATCCATCAGCTGCCAGCCACCTTCTTCTAATCATCGTTCCATCTTGCCGCAGGGCGTCCCACACTACATTTGCCCATACGCGGTCTCCACTCTAACACATGTCTGCTCGATCGCCCAGAAAAAACAAAAAAAGGAAAACAATTGTCCAGAGGCCTTTTTTTTGCTTTTTTTACATTATATGGGTGACAAAATTATATAAAATATTGTAAACGACATTTTTTTATTATAGTCCCTACTAATATTATAAATGCGAAAGTAACTCTGTCTATCTAACTGTCTGTCTGTCTGTTACACTTTCATGGCTGAACGGATCGTCATTAAATCTGGCAGATATATAGGCTGGGATCTGGAGAATGACTTTTTACCTGATAATCGACATCAACGCGGGCGAAGCCGCGGGCAAAAGCTAGTACATTATAATGGCAACATGAATTGTGAGCAATCGATTGAACAACCATATATGATTCTCTCGATTTCATTTATTAGCAATGTCGACAAAGGGAACCAGCGGAAAAAAACAAAATAATAATATGCTACAAGTGAGAATCGGCTCGCTAAATAGATTATTTACTTTAGTGTAATTGATGTGGATTGATTCTATATTTCGTATGATATCACTAGCTTTTATGCGCATATCAAGTATTAATATACTGAACGACCTATTCGCATACCAACCAAACATACATTCTTAAAAAAAAAATCGGTCGAGCCGTTTCGAAGAACTGCGACCACAAATACCGTGACACGAGATTTTTATCTAGAGATTGGAATTTGACTCTTTTGTAACTGAAAAAACTCTTTAAAACAAGAGGTGCGTACTTTACTAGTAAATTAAGTTAGATAAAATATCAGCAAATCCCACTAAAAGTAGGTACATGAATATCAAAAGGTATTAAATAAATATAAACTTGAAAATACATGCAGTAAGGCGGTAGGACTTATTGGCATCCCAGTTAAATGTTTAATGCTATCAGAAAGACACTCAAAACCGCAGTAGCCAGTACCTTAACGTCGAGACCTGATGAAGGTATTGCAGCTTCAAACAATGGCGCCCAACTACCTATTGTCTTGAAGTCCTTCGTAATGCAGGAGCTGTATCTCATTGTGTACAGGTTGGAAAAAGATTTGTATAAGGACTACGATACCGCAAGATGTAGGTTAAGGTTATAGTCGCCATTTGCACTGCACTGGGACGCTTCAGTGTATTACTGCCTTTTTAGGGTTCCGTAGTCAACAAGGAACCCCTATAGTTTCACCATATCCGTCTGTCTGTCTGTCCGTGGTTTAGCTCATAGACGTTTAGTACTAGAAAGTTGGAATTTGGTATAGGTATATTATACTACATGGTGACCGTGTACCAGGTGGACCGATGACCTGGTGAGGGTTGCGGGTAGCCGATGGATGCGAGACGCACAGGACCGGTTGTTGTGGCGACACTTGGGGACGGCCTATGTCCAGCAGTGGCCATCTTTCGGCTGATATGATGATGATGATAATGATACTATATAATAATCACGCCAACGAAGTGGTAAAAAAAATTAACGATGGGATATTATCAAATGACTCCAAGCCGCGGAGCGGAAGGGAGTGTCAGACTCTTACTGACTGAAACCCATCCATGTTCTTCCTTATGCTTTTTGCGTTCCAGGGCCGCGTTGACTCTTTCGAACAAATCCCGCAACCCTGGAGCGGATTAGTGGTTGGACGGCATTGTCAATACTTTCCATACAAACCGAGCGTGTTATATCACCGGGTACTCTTAGTAATTGACGACTCGTGGCAACTGGTTATCTGTTATTGCTGCTATTTTCTTTGATGACCCATGAGCTCCAGTCAACGCAATCGACTTCAATTTTGAAACTAAATTTTCTGTTCAGTACATTTTGTCGAACTATGCAAACGTCCGGAACTAGTTGTTCATAATGATATGAGTAAAATTACTCCTATTTAGGTTATGGGATGTTTCTGTCATAACCTGTTAAGAGTTTATTCTAAGAAAACAATCAATCCTATCTTTATTGCTAACTCAGTACATACAAAACATCAACATTTTCCAGGTGTTTGGTTTTTGGGATGCATGAAGGAGCCTCCTCGTGTAGCGCAATTGGTTGCATCAGAAACTCAACTGAACCGAGCGGTCGGCGCATCCTAGACAGTCTCACCTAACACCTAATAAGACTGGCCAATCCTTTCCTTGCGGTGGTAGGGCTAGCAACCGCCTGGTTCGCGACCACCCCCCACCGGAGTTCGGCGTCAAGCAGCCTGCTGTGTTTCGTCGAAGCGTGGGAGTACTCCCACGCAGTGCCTCAAGGCATCTTCTGGGCACGCTCGCTTCATCATGGACCTCATCTATCGCTTTCCATCAGGCGTAATCGAGGCCAAGAGCTAGCCCATTCATTAAAAAAAAAGAATGCCCAGTTAACCGAGTTCTGCCAATGGCAGGCATAAAGTATGCACAATTATACAATGTCACCTAATATATAATGTCGCGAAAACATACCTATTTAACCGAGTATTTGGACCAATGGTCGTTTTCGTAAAATTCGACACCCAATTCCCAACGTGTCCCAACACTAACTAACCGCAAAAAGTCGATTAAACTTCAACACAACACGGCAGTTTCACTCCCCAGAAATTAAAACTGTTTGCGAAAACGTAAATTAAGTAATTGTTATAATTACCAAGTGTTTGAGAATTAACTGCCGCTGGGAATACTGTTTTAGGGTGCTTTGTTAGACGGGCCCGTTAGGGCCAGAGCCTGCTAGGGTTGCGGAACGAACTGGCAAGTTCCATCCAAACTGGATAGAGGACGTGTGGGCTTGCAAAAGATGGAAAGAGTGGCTTTGCAGATCAATAAAATATGTCTATCAAGATAGACGTATCAAGATAGACTTTAAGGCTGAAAACATCGGTCCACCCTGGAAAGTTACCCCTGCTACTTTCAATCTTATTTGACTATACTGCATAACTATCTTGTCAGCATTTTATAAAAAGAGACATGTAAAACACTCCAAAACAGTTCAGAAAGACCACATTGGTTGACAGTGATATCATAACCTTATAGTAACAAGAAATAAGGGACCCGTTAGGGCCAGAGCCTGTCAGGGTTACGGATTTTGTTCGAAAGAGTCACCGCGGCCCTGGAACGCAAAGGGCACTAGGAGGAGCACGGATGGGTTTTAGTCAGTAAGAGTCTGACACTCCCTTCCGCTCCACTCAGAGCGGAAGAGGTAATTTGATGATTTCCCATCCATAAAAAAACTAACACCGGGATTTACGCGATTTCAGTGTTGGTCCCATAGTGAAAGTTGTTCATAATGATGAGTACAATGACTCCTTAAGAGGTATTGCGTTTATTCTGTTACACGTTGCATATTTAATATGTATAAAATTACATCTCTATATAAGTTACGGTTGCGGTTTCCGTTTCGGCCAAAACTGAGATCAGAAATGAAGGTTCCATTTCGGTTTCGGCTAATAATCCTCTTTCGGTTGGACACTAGTTTAACCTGTCCGGCCCCGGCGACACACCGGTGTGTCGCGAATTAATCGCGAATTTAATGTTTATTTACCTATTACATAAGATTTACTTTATATTAGGGAATTTTCACATGGTTCCATCGTAAAACCCACCTTATGAAGCTGTAAACAAAAAAGTAATGAAAAAGATCTTCATGCTCGTTGACATAATTCTCAAACGATAGATGCAGCCTACTTCTCGGAACGCAGCAAATAAAAAGGATTCATAAAAATTAACGTTCATTTCTATGACGGCCTCAGTGTTGGTTCACTGTCGGTCATAGAGTAAAAATAAACAGTCTTACAAGAGTTTTAGCAGGGGTTACGACCTACGGCATTTCATACAAACTTTCAAGTCCTTATTTTTTCAAATGAATGAATCGATTTTAATGAAACTTATTATGCATACGCTAGATATCCAGATCGAAACAGTAGACAATATTTTCGAAAAAGAGTTTAGAGTGGGAGAGAGCGATTTTAAGGATTCTATATTATAAAGTGCAAAATCACAATACCTTTCCCCCGAACTCTTTTTCGAAAATGTTCTCTGTTCTTGTTGTTATACTGTTGTTATACTGGAAAGCAGCATATTCCTACTCTATGCCTTGAAGCGTCATCAAGACATTATAACGAAAGAAATTGTTAGAATTTTTCCATTTCCAGAAGCAAACCGGTTAGCTTCGGGTTATACGGGCTATCTAGGTAACCCACCCATGATGTGATATTTAATACCAATGTTTTATGACATTTATGTCTTTTCATAGCACTTTGGTAGCTAAGAGTTCAGATGAACTGAAAATAGCTATCAAAAAACATTGATTGGTCAAAACATTTTGGGCAAAGAACTTTTCTCACCCTGTGGAAATTCTCATGGATGTCCCCCACCCAGGGTTGGGCAGTATTTGAATTATTTGTAATTAAAATACGTAATTGAAATACAAATACATATTTGGTAATTGTATTTCAATTATTGCTTTAAAATGTAATTTGTACATGGTATTTCAAATTTTATACCTGACGCTGAGGTATTTTGTAGTTAGTATTTCAAATACTAATGGCTATACATTTAAACATAAATACATTTAGCAAACTTATTAATGGTTGCGTTCTGCAGAAAACAGCCTCTGATAGCTTTCGTAAGCAAAAAAGCTAACCTAAAACATGACAGTATTTTGTAATGAATATTTTGTATTTTAAATAATAGTAGTTTATGCAACGACCATATAAAAGGGGTTATTAAAACACGAGTGTGAGTTTATCGTGATAATAGCATCACACGAGTGTTTTAATATCTAATTATATGCCGTTGCATACACTATTTTATGTTCACTCATACAGTTGAAATGAAATAAGTGGAAAAATAGTTTATTCCAATATGGCGGATATTCTCATTGCGTATTCGAATGACTGCGCAGCGCGCGCATCCATAGACAAAGATAAAAGCTGGCTCATTGACTTAAGTCAATGAGCCCGCGCCAATAAATTAAAAAGTAAAAGTATGCTATAAAAATTAAGAAGTTATTTTATGATGCAGTTGTTTAAAAATCGAAGGGAATTGTTGAACTGTAATGGTTTTTTTTTTTAAATTTTACCTATCCACGAATAAAAAGTACGTGTTTATACATTCGTTTTTGAACTCATATTTGGAACATTACGTTGTGAGTGATGATAAAAATATTTAAAATACTGTATTTTATCAACGCGACTTAAAAATCCCTTTATTTAGAGGCTTTTATGTAACCTCGAACGGAGGAGCTCGTGGTTAAAGAATAACAGCCGCACGGGTCGACCTTCAAGGTTAAGCAACGCTTGCCAGGGTTGGTCTGTGGATGGATCTTAACATATCGAGTTTCCTCCGTGCCTCGGAAAGCACGATAAGCCGTTGGTCCCGGCTCATTATGGTCATTTCTAGATCTTTGGCAGTTGTTTCGGATTGTCAGAAGCCAGCAAATCTGACTCCAGTCTTACCAAGAACTACCGTGTCACCCAGTTAATGGGTAGTGGAGGTCTGGTTGGCAGTCGCTCCACGTCAAATACTGGTATTCAGCTGAATCTGGTTTGACTGAAAGCCGACCCCAATATAATTGGAAAAAGGCTAGGCAGATGATGACGTGACCATCACTTTAAAGAAGGAAAATCCATTTGTTTGTAAGTAAGTTGTTAGCGTCTGTATTTTATATTATACCTTTTTATTATCTGGCAACATTTCATTTTTGCAACTTGTCAGAATTCAGTTTTTATTAACTGGCAACACCGAACCGCTCTTATTGGTCCGTGGTTTCAATTGGCGCACATCGAACCAATCAGAGCGAGTCACGCGTTGTGGCGGGGGGTTTTAGTTGTTAGGAGAATAATTTCTGGGATACGGCGGCATTCGATCGTCGAGCGGCCTCCAGTGAACATCAAGAGAAATTGTGTACGTGTTTAATTGGTGTTAATTTAAGGTAATAATGTATTTACCCTTTATGCTATTTTAACTGTGAAGTGTTTAATATTGTAAAGTGTTTTGATATTATGAAGTAAATGTGTTTTCTGAACTGTCTATGGAGTCTTTCTTTTACATTTCAGAAGTGGGATGAGCGGATTTTAACTCGTAAAAAAAAAAAAAAAGTTTTTTTTGAAATACGAGAAGTTTAAACCCATCCGTTAATCCCGCCCACGCTTATTAGTTTTTTTTCCTTTCCTTTTGTTACACCCTTAGCATACATAGTAAAGGAAAAGCTCCATAAAGTGTGTTAATGTGATAAAATTCGACGACAGTCACGTAAGTACCATTTTATTCTTTTGGTAATTCAAAAGATCTTGACAAGACACTCTATCATGTTTAAGATACCTAATTCAAGAAACTGCTATGCTGTGTTTTACTTACGAAGTTGATAAATACCCTGTAAAAAGCATACATCCCATTTTGCCAGGGCAACACTCTGGAAATGAGATGTAAACATTTTTAATTTTTAGGTTATGTTTAAAATCGTCATGTGGTGGTTTGTTGCATCTTGCCGAGGCACTCATACGGAGATGTAACGGTCTATTTTAAGCAGGCACCCCATTTTGCCAGGGCAACTCCCTGGATATGGGATGCATACTTACCACCTAATAAATCTTGTATAACGGTTTGTTGCATTTTGCCGGGGCATATCTACGGATATGTAACGGATAATTTTGAGCATGTATTCCATATTGCCAGGACAACTCTCTGGATATGCGGTACATGCTTTTCTTATACACACAATACAATTATTGATTTGTGTTTTATTTCGTTGGGCATATTATATATTGCCAGGATACTCCCGTGGATATGTAATGTGTTTTAGAACATGTATTTCATTTTGCCAGGGCTACACTCTGGAAATGCGATGCTTGTTTGGCGCAATTAATATTTTACTTTGATTAATCTACTTACCACCCTAAGAATAGCATTTAACTGAAGTTAAGTACATTAATTAACACTAAGTAAACTTAATCACAATTACAGATGATGGATTCATCGCCCGCGGGCAGTGGTAATGGACGTCGCTGCAATAACGAGGATGAGCCGATAAG
Organism: Melanchra persicariae; assembly: GCA_947386135.1. Lineage (NCBI taxonomy): Eukaryota > Metazoa > Arthropoda > Insecta > Lepidoptera > Noctuidae > Melanchra > Melanchra persicariae. Next base: position 12,592,934 of record OX376645.1, on the reverse strand, counting down.
GTTGGACCGTAACGAGGTCCCACGGCGGACTCCGCAGCGACGCCAAGTTCATCAAAGCGAGGGAGCGGAAGGGAGTCTGGATATCAGGCAAGTCCGCAAACGCTTAATAAGTGATTCTGATAATGAGAGTGAGGGAGCGGAAGGGAGTCTGGTCAGAGACAGGCAAAGCCGCAAGCACTCTCTTTTAAAGCCAAACTATAATAAAAACGTTAATAACCGGCGATCAAGAAGCAACAGCAGCGAACGCAATCGTAGCAGGGACCGACCTTATAACCTTCGTAGAAGGGACCGATATCGCGAAGATTCTGTTGATAAAGGACGTGATAGAACTCGACTTCGTGTTGATTCAAGTAATTATTATCGTAGTAGGAAACGATTTCGTGACAACTCATCTGATGATGAAATCCGGGTCACGAGGGTAGGACGACGTCGTCATCGTAGCAGTAGCAGTGATAGCTATGACACTCCTATTAGACGCTTATTGAAACGAAGACGAACTCGTTCTTGAGATGCCTGATGCCACTCATAGCATCTTAAATAAATTCCTGAATGTCCTCAACAATGTGAAGGGGCAATCGACCTCTAAGCTTTCTTTAACAAACGTGATTCCAGAATTCGATCCTTTATCTACCGAACAAACCATAGTAACGTGGTTAACTAAAGTCGAGGAAGCCGCGGAGATTTATAATTGGGATGAACGCGAAACAATTCATTTTGCTCTACCGAAACTCGTTGGACTTGCTCAGACATGGTATAAAGGCCTGAGCACGATGCTTTACTCGTGGACAGAATGGAAAAGGAAGCTTATTGAGTCTTTCCCTTGTAGGTACGACTATGCGGAACTACTAACACAGATGTTGGCCAAGCGTGTGCGTTACGGCGAATCCCTTGAACAATATTACTACGTAAAGATAAATCTTTTGAACCGATGTGGTATCGCAGGTCGAAAAGCAGTCGATTGCTTACTACACGGCGTAGATGATAGGGCGGTACGTATAGGAGCACAAGCGGCTAGGTTTAGAGGACCTGAAGATGTGCTTAGATATTTTAAAACTGTTAAGCCTGGCACTAGTAGGGAAACCGCGGATAGGTCCGGGCAAGATAAAAGGAACTCTTTGTCAAATAATAGTCGGAACAAATCTGACGCGAATAAGAGGTCCACTTTTGTCATTAAATGCCACAATTGTAATGAAGAAGGACACAAGAGTTTTAAATGCAATAAACCCCTAACGAAATGCACTCTGTGTAACCGCGAAGGCCATTTAGATTTGTATTGTAGATCTAAGGGGCCTGCTATCCAAAACACTGAACGTCCTAGTAGTGAAGTTAAGGGTGAAAAGCAGGTTGCTCTAGTAGACTATTCAGATGACACTAATCAGAAGTATGTCCTCGAGATATTTGTAAATGGTCAGCCGATCAATTGTCAAGTAGACTTAGGGAGCCAGTGTACCTTGGTTAGGGAATCGGAAGCGAAGCGTTTGAAGCTGAATACAAGCTTGGATAGATTACCAGTCTTGCGAGGTATAGGTGGCTTTCACATAGAACCACTGGGCAAATGTAATGCCGATGTAACTGTCCAGGGGATAAAAGAGAATATAGAGATTCTCATTGTTGAAGACTCCGCTTTGAAATACCCAGCCCTCTTGGGTCATACCTTTACGGAGAAACCTGGTATTACTATAATAAAGACCCCTAACGAAGTAGTGTTCGAACAGGATTCCCATCAAAGGATATCACTCGTGACTCGGGGTGACGTAGTAATTGCTCCTAATCAATTAGCTATGATACCTGTGAAGTCACGAACTAGTCTTACTGGCTTCGTGTATGTGAACGGCTCCGTTAGGGGTACCACAGGTAAAGAACGCTATTTACTCCCGGGCGGGTATAAATTACATGGTGGTTTTGGTAACTTGCTGCTACAAAACGTCTCCGGTAGTTCTGTCTGTCTAAAACAGGGGTCTTTACTGACGCGTGCTATCCCCATCATTAACGAACAAAATGTATACTCAGTAACTTTCGATGATAAATCTCTGAATGAGTCTGTACAGTGCGGTAACATCATCTCCTCGGAGCAGAAACTCGAGCTCCAAAGGTTATTATCGAAATTCAAAGAGTGTTTTTCGTCTGGTCTTAAAGATCTTGGTTTCACGACTGCAACAGAGATGGTCATAGAGCTTAATGACGCAGAGCCAGTGGTATACAGGCCATATCGCATGTCCCACGGCGAAAGAGCGCTGGTAAGAGATATGGTTCAGGAGATGATGGATGCGGGCATTGTAACAGAATCCACTTCGCCATATGCGAGTCCGATCGTGCTGGTCAAAAAAAAAACCGGAGAAAAACGCTTGTGCGTAGATTATAGAGCCTTAAATAAACGCACAAAAAAGGATCATTATCCCTTACCTCTAATAGATGACCAGCTCGATCGGCTGGCAGGTAATAAACTATTCATATCATTAGATCTAGCTTCCGGTTATTACCAAATTCCGATTGAAAAGAATTCGCAAGATAAAACCGCATTTGTGACGCCCGATGGCCAGTTTCAGTATACACGAATGCCTTTTGGACTGGTAAATGCACCATCTGTTTTCCAAAGAACGATCAATAAGATCCTCTCTGAAGCGAAAATTAAGTACGCTCTCATCTATATGGATGATATTTTGATCCCAGCACGGTCTTTTGACGAAGGTCTTTGTAGGCTTGAAGAAGTACTTTCCCTTTTAAATCGCGGTGGTCTTACTCTCAAGCTATCCAAATGCAACTTTTTCATGGATAGCATCGAATTTTTGGGTTTCCAAATTAATGCTGATGGTATTAAACCCGGCGAAAGGAAAACCGAAGCCGTTTCGAAGTTCCGTACACCCAAAAGCCAACGTGAACTACAGCAATTCATCGGCTTGGCAAGCTTCTTTAGGAGGTTTGTTAAGGGATTTGCTACAATCGCAAAGCCTTTAACAGACCTCCTTCAAAAACATACCACCTGGAAGTGGGGGCCTGAACAAGTGAATGCGTTTGAAACAATTAAGTCAACCTTAGTACAGAGGCCCTTACTCGCTCTTTATGACCCAACACGCGAAACCGAGTTACATACGGACGCTAGTAAGCACGGGATAGGAGGAATTTTATTGCAGAAAGATGATGCTGGCCATTTGAGGCCAATCTCATATTTTAGCAGGAAAACTTCTCCCGATGAACAAAAGCTCCATTCATTTGAGTTGGAGACGCTGGCCGTCGTATCCTCACTCAACAGATTCCGTGTCTATCTGATAGGTGTTCCATTTAAAATACTGACAGATTGTAACGCGCTGCGAACGACTCTATCAAAAAGAGACCTTATACCTCGCATAGCGCGTTGGTGGGTTCAATTTCAAGAATTTAACTGCGAAATTGAATATCGCCCTGGGTGTCGTATGTCCCATGCGGATGCACTAAGTAGGAATCCGGTAGGGGAAGCTAAGGACGATTTGCATGTCTTAGACGTACTTACAGTAGGTACGGATGATTGGATAGCTACAGTACAAAGTAATGATGACGAAATAGCACGTATTAGAGACATTTTGAATGACCCTAAATCGGACCAGGTGCTAGATGTTATAAAAAATTATAAACTGAAAAATGGCAAAGTTTATCGAATTGTAGGCAAGGAAGAAAATGATTTAAGGTGGGTGGTACCGAAGGGAGTAAGGTGGCAGATAGCCAAAATAAACCACGATGACCTAGGCCACTTCGGCTTTGACAAGACCTTTGCGCGAATTCAGCAAATCTATTGGTTCCCTAAAATGCGCCGGTTTATAAAAAAATATATCAAGTCTTGTTTAGAGTGTGCACGGAGCAAGGACCATACAGGGAAAGTTCAAGGCGAACTACATCCGATTCCTAAAATTGAAACTCCATTTCATACAATTCACGCGGACCATCTAGGACCATTTGTGAAGAGCAAAAAAGGCAACTGCTACCTATTGGTAATTGTGGATGGGTTCACAAAATACATTAATATAAAACCAGTCAGGAATACTAAAAGTTCTACCTCAATTAAAGCCCTTAAAGAGCATATTAGTTACTTTGGGGCACCGTCTAGACTGATAACCGATAGAGGGACTTCTTTTACCAGTAACGGCTTTCGCGCATTTATCCAATCCATGGGTATCAAGCACATACTTAATGCTGTGGCTACACCTCGAGCAAACGGACAATGCGAACGTTACAATCGGACAATCTTAAGTGCACTCACCTCTAAAACGGAAAATAAAGACGATAGGAACTGGGATGATTATATTCTGGATGTACAGATCGGTTTGAATACTACTGTCCACAAGACGACTGGCAAAAGCCCTTCGGAACTACTTCTTGGTTTTAACATACGTAGTTGCTCCGAAAATGCTCTAAGCGATATTATAGACGATGTTAGAGAATCTTCCACAGATGATTTGGACCAGGTACGATCCAAAGCAGGTACACGCATTGCCGAACAACAGGCTAAAGACAAAATCCGATATGATACTAGACATAAAAGCGCTTACAAATATAACTCGGGCGATTTAGTTAGCATAAAGCGAGAGGTGCCAAGTGATGGCAAATCGAAAAAACTAGCGGCAAAGTTTCAGGGTCCGTACCGAATTTTGAAAGTACTGCCTAACGATAGGTTTTTAATAGAAGATACGCCGTTAACCCGCAATCATGGCCAACGTCGATATGAAAATGTAATAGCGATAGATAGAATTAAGCCGTGGCTCGCTTTCGATAGGAATTATAGCTCTACAGAGTCTGAGTCTGAAGATAATGCTAATCAGGACTGTAATAAACTTACCAATTAGTTCCTTATACTAACGAGAGCACATCTAGATTGGAATAGATTGATTTATGAAATATAATAATTCATGTAATATTTAATAAAGTATGTACAACGCTTAATGTAATGTTTATAATAATATTGTTAGAATGTTATTAATATCATGTTAATATTATGTAACGTTTATATAATAATAAGTCTAACTTAGCTATAATAAGCTTACCATGAAAATAACTGTTCGTTAATTTCATAGTTTGATTTGAGATGAATTCCCGGTGGTTAAATATAAAGCTGTCCAACTAGGTTATCAAATTAAAATTGTTTTTAGATTATGTAGTTAAATCTGATGGATCTTACATATATATTAAGATTATATTATTGGTACAAATTATTATTATAAGATGTTATCATAATTTATGATTGTAAAACTTTATAGATTCCAAGGTTAATTATGTATGCTCATGTACTAGACTTTGTCGTACATTAAATTAATTTAACTTGTAACTTAAAATAGAGTTCTGCATGTAAATGTTACTTTTCTTTTCTTTTTATTTTTTTTTTTTTTTTTTTTGGTCGCGAAGGGACTCGCTTTTCGCAGGATGGCCGAGCTGTTAGCGTCTGTATTTTATATTATACCTTTTTATTATCTGGCAACATTTCATTTTTGCAACTTGACAGAATTCAGTTTTTATTAACTGGCAACACCGAACCGCTCTTATTGGTCCGTGGTTTCAATTGGCGCACATCGAACCAATCAGAGCGAGTCACGCGTTGTGGCGGGGGGTTTTAGTTGTTAGGAGAATAATTTCTGGGATACGGCGGCATTCGATCGTCGAGCGGCCTCCAGTGAACATCAAGAGAAATTGTGTACGTGTTTAATTGGTGTTAATTTAAGGTAATAATGTATTTACCCTTTATGCTATTTTAACTGTGAAGTGTTTAATATTGTAAAGTGTTTTGATATTATGAAGTAAATGTGTTTTCTGAACTGTCTATGGAGTCTTTCTTTTACAAAGTACTGCGGCAATCTCAGGTCAGATTCTAATTAAAGAATTAGAATCTGACCTGAGATTGACGAGATTGATGATGATGATTGTCGATTGATTGAGTTTGTGATTATCATTTCAGCTAAGAGCAGCTATCATTAAATTCTATTGCCAACTACCATTGCTGAATTTATACCATTTATCGTCCCGAAAAATGCAAGGTGACTGTGATATAAGCTACAGAAGCGTCTCTGGAAAAAAACTTTAAGAAAATATGTAAGTACTTGTATTAACTTTCCAATCAAAGAATATTAAATCTAACTTGTTGCCGACCATCGCTTTGAATAAACTTAAGAAATTCAGTGTTAAATTGTACCTTATTATAAACTTCAGCTAATTTTCTCGAAGCAGGCAATTAAGTAAGAAATTGGATTTTTCATATAAAACTTATTAAATTAAAGTATTTATGAACACATTGAACAAGTTCGATGGCTTTTTACCAAGAAATTGCCATTTAAAAGATTTGCGACCTTTCATATTTTGAAAAGAAAAACATAAGTAGGGTCAGCCCACACCGAGAGGCCACGGCGATGCGACGCTGCACGTACTTTCTGAAACACGATGATGAGCTGAGATGAGCTTTAAACTGTTCATCTGCCATGTTATTTCTTCACTACCCTTGATTGACTGCTAGAGAATATCTAAGGCATTAAGTCTGCCATATTATCTTTGCGCACAAAGGTTTAAATTAATACAGAAGACTAAATCACAGAGTGGCAATTCGAAAATTTCTAAATTTAAATGCCTTCTAATACTCTCAATGCCCTTGCCTTGCCCTGTACCTTTTAAGGATTTTTTTTCCCGAAAAGTAACCAACGGAACCCTATTACTAAGCCTCCGCAATTCGTCTGTCTGTCAGCGGGCTGTTTATAGCTAGTGTGTTTCTAATGTCGCTTTGTAAAATAAATTAAATTAATAATTGAAGGGGGCCATTAAAGAAATTTTAATTTTTTTCTTCGGTTGAATTGGCTGATTTTGTGAAGCATATAACGTTCTATAATGTTTTGCTATTTTAAAATGTTCGCGCCGTATCGCGTTCCATTGCGTCTCGGTGTAAGCTGACCCTTACGTAATCACAAAGTTAACGTGGTCTTGAAAGTTCAATGTTATTCATAACTGAAGGTTGTCACACGAAATAATATTAAAATGGGGAGCTAACGAGGGAACACTAATTTGTTAGCTTAAACACCAAATTCAACGAACATTTTAAAAGGAGATTAAAATTTTGATAACCTAAACAAACATAAAGGTATGGCGAATTGTTTGGTAAATATTTATTTTTTGCGTTACCAAAACAATGTCACGATTTTTTGTACTACAGCGTGAATGAAATGAATCTTAGAATATAATTTTATTCAACGAACTTTATTTCAGATACACAGTCCTTATAATGTTTCCATAATAATAAAAACACTGCAAAGTATTAAATAACTTTAATTTTGGAAGTCGGTGTCAATAAACGAAAAAACAACCAAGGCACCAATATTTCAAAATTAAAGTTTTTTATACTTTGTAGTGTACTTAACCGACTTCAAAAAAAGGAGGAGCTTCTCAATTCGGTTGTATTTTTTTATTATTTGGAAGTCGGTTGTATTTTTTTAAGAAAACTTTTTTTTTAATTTTAGGCTTTTTAATATAGTTTTATAATTTTTCGTAATTCGTAACCACCACTGGAAAGTCACAGGAAAGCAAAATACGCAATATGATTTACTTGGATGACATATTTTTTCAGATACGCAGCTCGCTCCACGTAAAATACTGGTATTCATCTGAATCCGGTTTGAGCGGAATACGACCCTAATATACCTAGTTGGAAAAAAGCGAGGCATTACTGGTGCTCAAAGCAGTGGCAAGATTATAATATCAGTTTACCGACAACTTGCATCATTAACTTAACGTAGTAGCAGAGACTACGTAGTAGCGTGTCTATCAAGGTACCTGTTTAGGTTAGTTTAGGAGTAACATAGTAAACTAACTTCACGTCTTGGTAATTTTAGATTTAACAAACTTAGGTATGAACCCCTAGCACGACGGCACGGTACAGAGTCTGAGAAAACCGCTGCAGTATTTGTTAGTATCTGAGGTACTATCTCCACATTTAGCAAATGAGTTTACCTCAGCTGGAATTACTTCTCGAGATATTGCGGTAAAATTACGAGTAAGTGTTTAGTTTCAATTTATTTTAATGCTTATAGTTAAATAAATAATATAATAATGTATACATCATAGGAAAGGGAAATAAAGGGTCTAGTTTTTGTGAAATTATTTTATTGATAAAAATGAAATGATTGTTTCTTGTATTTTAAATAGATATAAATTTATGATATTTTTTTCGAATTACATGCCATGTTTAGCCCCATTTTGAGTATCATAGACTAACGATTTAAAAAAATAGATTATTATTATTTTACATTGTGCTTTTTTTTCTTTATTCTCGCTTCTACGGTTAAGTAGATCTATGTAGGTCTTTGTTACTACAGAGCTGCGCGGTCACGGCCGGACGTTACAGAGAACAGTCGTGCGGGCCGGACGCTTACAAAAAAAGCTACTTTACCCCGAGAATACTTTTTAAAAGTCAAAATTTGTAGACCAGTGTTACCTATAACCTAAACTACAATTCCTTAACGATAGTGTTAATAGTAATTTAACTAAGTTAGTATAGACCGATCTATTATTGGTATAGTAGCGGTATTCTACAAGTAAGTGCATTGTCCCCACATAAGTATACTACTACTTCCTGGATGACCGAGCTTTGCTCGGGTTTTTTTTTGGAAACACGGATCAAACGACGTTTTCTAAAAATGAAACCTAGCTAGATCGATTTCTCGCCCCCGAAAGCCCCTGCATACTAAATATCCAAGATTCAGATTATAAATATACATATATACAAGAATTGCTCGTTTAAAGGTATTAGATTAAATAAATTATTTTTAACAAATATTATCTCTCTTTCTAAGTAATTCGTATTTTTCGTATTAATATTTCTCGCTAGTTGTTTGCGACAACCCTAAATGTTCCTAATATTCGGTGTTTTTCTAATTAAACTTTAGTCGAGTTCTGATTGAATATAAATCTTATTTAACATCTAATTACGTTGCTAAACATTCAGCCTTGAAGTAAAAATTAACATCTTTTTAATGTCTTAAGATTTTTCGTAAAAATTTGAAGAAACAAAATTGTAATCTGTATTTTAACAAACATGTAGCTTTTCTACTCGTACATTTTTATTTAAAAAAAATAGGTACCTATATTTCAAAGGATAAAAATAAGTAGAAAACTAAATTCAACTCAATATTAAACAATTTTACAAAACAGGAGTAGTTGTCTTCTTTTACGTGACAAAAGTACAAAAAATTAGGCGATATTTGTTTTTTTTTGCCATATTGTACTAACATGATATTTTTAGTTGGTTACTGCAATAATCAAAAATCTCAAAATTGCAATTAACTTTTTTTTTGCACCCATCGTTGATTTCCCTGGAAAAATGCTACGTACAAACGTGTTGGGTCACGGAAGAAAAACCGTGGGTAAAAATTAGTCAAGGATAAAATTTGAAAAGGGTAGGTACCAATTAAAAAAGTAACCCTAACCCTTTATTAAAACTAATGAAGCGAGTGTCTTGTTCCATTTATTTTATTTTAATTTAAATGTCAATGCTTTTGAAATAAAAGCATAATTATTTTGGAGTGGGAATAATTTGTTACAAATAAATTAATTAACGATATACAAAAGTGAAGAGTTAGTGGATTAAGTATAAATTTATATGAATAAAAAGAAATGATATGTACAGTTTTCGTCAAATAACTTTGCCCCTCTGAAGTTAGCTATTTGCAAAAATCGCACAGGTGCAGTCACGTACACGGGAGCAAGCGGGACGTAAGCATGCATCGAACGTTAACGTAAGACTGAGACATAAAATCGCGCCCCGCCCCCATCTTCATCCCCATCGTCTCTTACGCATGCGCAGTTGCAGTGTGTTCGTAATTTTGACTACTACGCAGCCACTCGACACAACTTCAGAGGGGCAAAGCTATTTGACGAGAACTGTATTGCTAAGTGAAAAACTTCAGACAATTCAGCTAATTTCTTTCATGTATTCGTTGAAGGTTTCTTTGAAGAGACAAATTGGAAGAATGGCACAGAAAAATGTAAAAAAGACTTTTCACTTTATCCCACACAAATTGTTCCTTGCTGTCATTGGTATAGTTCAATCGCTTTTGACAATAACAAAACGAATGACGTCTGTCGGGCCAGCTAGTTTTATTATATACGGGGTTATTTTTTAATGACCGGCCAAATTTTCACTGGGTGTTCTGCCCATGAATATGAACAACTTTCACTATGGGACCGACTCTGAAATCACGAAAAAAAAATCAGCTGTTTCATACATTTTAGTCGAGTAGGTATTGAACTTTTGTATGATACAGCTGATTTTTTTTTTCGTGATTTCAGAGTCGGTCCCATAGTGAAAGTTGTTCATATTCATGGGCAGAACACCCAGTGAAAATGTGGCCGGTCATTAAAAAATAACCCCGTATTTAGCCTCGTCCGTGTGTCACTGCGTGGTGCCAACTGGAAAAAGGGAGTCTAACGCCCAGCAAATGCTGAGATGGGACCTTTCGATATAGGTAGATGTTCAGCGCTATTGTATCATTTTTTACTTTTTGTTTGTAGTGTTTTATCTGTCTCGAATAAATGTTTTTTAACTTCAAAAAGGAAGAGGTTCTATGTTCGACTGTATGTATTTTGTTTTGTTGTTTTTTTTTTCTATTCTGTAGTCTTTTGAAGTAAATTCCAGACACAGAAATGTTTAGCAAACTTTTACATTCTTTGTTACTGCTTTGAAGGCAACGAATAACTGACCAAATACGACGTAGGTTTTTAAAGGAAGTTTCTTTGCAGTGCTTAAAACCAATAAAAACACACAAGCATCATCATCATCTGCCTAGGCTTTCCCCAACTATATTGGAGTCGGCTTCCAGTCAAACCATATTCAGCTTAATACCAGTATTTTACGTGGAGCGGCTGCCTAACAGACCTCCACAACCCATTAACTGGGTAACACGGTACTTCTTGGCAAGACTGGAGTCAGATTTTCTGGCTTCTGACAATCCGTAAACAGCCGGGACCAACGGGTCCAACAACACACATGCATACGAAAAGCAATTAATTACAGCATACGTTGGGTAGGTACCTTCGGCACAGAATCAGGCGCTCCTTTCAAAAGAGTATAAATTAAATTTTCACAGCGAACTTTCACGAAATCCTCTTATCGTTGAATTTAACGTTAATGGATATGTTTTTAAAGTAATTAAAACTCTGTTTTTACTTGAAGTTATTTGGTATTTTTTAGCCTACGGAGTTAAGCTGTTAATTTCTAGGTAGGTGATAAACTTTATTGGACAATGAGTAATAAAAATATAAGTTAAACGACGTGTAACATAATAAACGCAATACCTGAAAAGAGGCCATTGTACTCAAAAATTAACAACTTAATATGGGACTAAACCCGAATGTACAAATCGCGAAAAAAAAACGACTTCCCCATACATTTATGTTCGGATAACTGCGCAAAATGTATCTACAGAGCCGCTAATTTATTTGCACGATTTTGGTACCTATACTATTTGCAGGAATACCTGCTTGCAATAGCGCTTCCCAGGTCGACGGCGCGTTGTGTTCCACGCGCGCCTCAAAGAGATGTCAGCATAGTAGACGGGGCCCGTTAGGCTGCTTTCACATTAGGACGTTAGCAGCGCGACAGTAGCGCGTTACTTCCAGTGGGAAAGAGACGGAGCTATACGTCCTGTATAGCTCTGTCTCTTTCCCACTGGAATGCCGCGCTACTGTCGCGCTGCTAACGTCCTAATGTGATAGGGGCCTTAGGGCCAGAGCCTGCCAGGGTTGCGGATTTTATTCGAAAGAGTTACCGCGGCCCTGGTAAGAAAAGGGCACTGGGAGGAGCACGGATGGGTTTTAGTCAGTAAGAGTCTTACACTCCCTCCACCCAGAGCGGAGGGGTCATTTAATGATTTCCTATCCAAAAAAAAAATATTGCCCTTATTCTGTTACATGGTGTGTATATATAAAGTTCTTTACCTGCCAAGCACCAAGTTGGCGGAAAGAAAACCTACCTACGAGTACTACCTACTTTTATTTTCGAAACTCCATTTATACACAATGGGACCTAATAGTTTATTTTATTAAATTGTTGGTAGGTTGGTACTCGTATTATGTACGAATCTCTCTTTTCCACGAAATAATTGGCTGAAAATAAACGAGAAAAATGTTATGAAAATTGTCAATGGTTCACGAATGTTGAATTTTGTCGTTCAATTGTTTGTTGAATTTTAAGTGGGTCCGATTTTTTAAAGGTTTTTATTTTTTAATTGGTGGGATTGTAATCTCGAATTCTGAATAAGTTTAATAATATGTGCTTTAACATCTATATCTCTAAACAGTGTAAAACGGTCACTGTTGTCTACATAATGATATTTTGTCTAGTCCTAAAATGTTAATTCTAAGTTAAACTTTGTGGAGAGAGAAACACATTTTATATTACCTATCAGTTATGTTCTTATTACCTCTGGAATTATCTGATCTACATTGACGGGATAATACCAAATAAATGTAGTGTATAAATGTATGTTCAAGATGGGAGTGTGTTTTCCTCTTCCAACTGAATGAATTTTCTAACTATACTACATGTATTCAATATGGCAGCTTTCTGCAGGTTTATTTATGGGATTCTTAGGCTACGGAGAAGATGATTGGGGATTACGCCTATCGTGGATAGAACTATAGGAATAACATAAATTTTAAACAATTAAATAAATATTATTATAATATTTATTTTATTGTTTCTTATTATATGGTTTCTAAGCTTATGTCTTTTAAATCACGCAACAGATTTTGATCACAACTAAAATAATAAACGAGGTATTAAATAATAGATAAACGAGGGAGGCTTGTGTATTTAATTTGTTCCCGTACGAAGCGCGGGCGGTAAAAAAGCATGTTTTGAACCGTCAATTTTACAAATGACTGTGTATGCAGGCAAATGAAAATTATAAGTTAGGTATTTGCTTGGTTTTATTTGGTCGTTACCAGGTCAGGTCAAACTGGGTCAGAAACAAAATTAAACTATCAAGTGAACTGGTATTTATTTATGAATAAATATTAACAGTTGGTCCCGGCCGCCAAATGGCGGTCGTCAAATAAACCATGTCAGAGGCCCTTGAGGCGGTTTAGAAACTCTGACACTAGGGTGTGTGGGGTCGTTAGACCTTACTGCCCCAACGATAGGAAGAAGAAAAAGTTGTTTGAAATAAATACTTAGCTAACTATTTACACTAAAAATAACAAATCAAAAATCCTAACTAATTTATCCCTAAAATATGGCGACAAAAAATTCATCCGCATATCTGGACAAAGTGCCATACAGCGTGGCAATGCCGCCAGTCTTTTGGGCACACTTCCAGTCGACAGCGATGCGGATGAATTTTTTGACACCATATTTTAGAGTTAACTTTGTTAGGATTTTTACTATCAACTTGAACTAAATTGATAGTTTATGTCAACTTAACATAAGTTGATTTCATTAAGGTTTTATAAATATCTCAACGTGAGCATAATATTTTTCATCGAACATATTAACCTATATAAAATATCATTATAAGCAGAACGGAGCGTCGGCTGATCCATAGTCTTAATAGACTTATAAGTACCCATTTTATGTAAAATGTAAAAAAAAATCAGCGTAAGAAATATTAAATGAAACATATTCAGTCGCGTTAGAAATATTGAATGAATCACATTGAGCCGTGAAAGCGATCACCAAATCATATGAAATCCATTACAGACGCTGACATCAATAAATATTATGAGGGTCCGGATATAACCCGGCTTACATGTTGGACAAACAGCGCCAATGTTGGATCTACGACTGCCAACCTTGGAACTTCTGCGAAGTCCATTCAAGGCAAACTTGAATTGAGCGACTTAATGTACTCATAAAACACTTAATAAAAGACCAATCAACACAAATAAATATAAATAGGCAAGCACAAAAATGTACTACTTAATTTCCAAATAAAATTTTTCCAATTATAAACCTGCGACAGGAGAGTTGGATAATGGATGTAGACAGTGTGTATTAATAATAATAAGGATAAATTCCTTATCTTACTTACTCTTGATATTTCAAAACGAACTATTTTTCGTGCTATTCATTTCGGTAGATAATTCTGGAAGCTACATGTCACGCGCAATATCTTCATGATCATTGAAAGTTAAGTTATGCTTCCTTTGGTATCATGCTTACCCGGTATGTGAAGTCCTGGTGTGTGTATAGGTACCTACATAAAATCCGTGTATGTGTATACCTATAAGTACATATTTTGGTCGAAAGTCGAAACAAAATAGTTATAATTATATAATTCTGAAAGTCTCAATAAAGAACCTCGTGATAATAATACTCGTATACCTAAATAATATTGCTCTTTTAATCACAGAAGTGGACGAACTCCATTTGCCAATTCCAGCCAACACGCTGAAGCAATGATTACGCAAATCGACAATCCTACATGTCAGAACAGGCGTCCCTTCTTACGGCATTGTACACCGGGAGCTGGGATGAATATTTTTTTTATGTCACATTTAAATTAAGTAATTTTTCGGTATCGTAAAAAGATGTTAAGTAACGGTTATTTTCACATTTATTTTTTTATGATTTTTACAGGCTTCAAACGTTCAAAAGTTATAAAAATGTTTTACATTTTTGTCATAAATTTTATCTTGGGAAAAATATGGAAGATTAAAATATATATATGAACTTTTAGTATACTAAATCTGATATGCTAATTGGCCTACCTACCGCAACTTCTAAACCTTGTTAGTTTTTAATGTGCGACAGAATAGTATTACCGAGACTAAAGGTATCATTTATTGCAGGTCCAGGTCTTGGACTTTTCACCCAAATCTGTTCACCCGCTTATCTTCACATAGTATTAATAGTACGATAGATAAAATACCTACTTGAAAAACTTGCTCAGTACTTATTTATTTACACATCTCTCATACAACTTTAAAATAAATGTAACCCACATATAAAACTGCTATGTTTTGATCCTCTACTTTAATCTTAGAGTAGGCGTCACTGTTCGCTATTTATTCCACATAACACGTGTAAGTGATGAAGGAGAATTTACTAGGAACGTGTAGATTTCCTGGTAATGTTATTTTTTTATTACGGCGTTACTCGCCTTCGGGGAAAATTACGCTGATATGCTGCAATTTTTCTTATTAATTTGCTGTTACTTAGGAGGAGCTCATGGCTGTTTAGTCATGAGCTCAAACTAGAATTTAAAAAAAGCTTTAACAAAATAGAATATTAAAAAAAATACTAATTAGGGTACACCATACAAAATCACGACACACGAATTGAACTTCGCGGTTAAGCTACACTTACTAAGGTCGGCCCGATGGCCCGATGGGTGACCTTCAATTGTATACCGAGTTTCCTCTATGCCTCAATAAGCACGTTAAGCCGTTGTTTTGGCTATCATTTGAACATCTTTGACAGTTGTTACGGGAAGTCAGAAGCCAGAAAATTTGCCATCAGTCCTGTGTTCAAAGGGTTATCGTATTACCCAATTAATGGGTTGTGATTGATAAATGAAAAGTTACTTATTTGATACAATTTTGGGAACCGTATTAAAATGTTACTTAGTAGATTTCGGGAACATTATTGAAATGTTACTTAGTAGATACAATTTCGGGAACGTTATTAAAATGCTATTTAGTGGATACAATTTCGGGAACTTTATTAAAATCATTTCGATAGGTGGCGCCTTTTGAGTATTTCTGCCCACTATCCCCATAATTTAATTAACATAGTTGTAAGATTATTACTTACAACATAATGAGTTTTATTTTCTCATATTACATTATTTGGGTTCGGACCTTATGCATGAAATTCAAAACTCTTTAAGTATTTCACATAGGCTTCAGAAGCTAGTGCACGGTTCGAATTGTTCGTGTCTTGTGGAGAAGAACCAGCAAGAAACTTGTTATGAAAAAACAGAACCCAGAAGAACAATCGCGTATTGTAAATAAATTAATTTTAAGAACAGGGTCACTTTTGGGAGACAAATTAGACAATTTTTTTATTAGTTTTTCAAACGATGCCGTGTGACGTATCAAATGAACCGGGTTTTTGTGACAGTTTTTTCAGTTTTTTTAAAGTAATTCGAAGTAACAGACAAAAAACATGTAGATCCTTGTAGGATACAGAAAAATCTATTACTTTCAAGTCCATACTTTTAAAGTAACATGTTAAAAAGCGCGATTCCGCCTCGCCGAGGAATCGCGTCGTTCATCATCCGTTTTATTTTGTTTATTAAATCGAACGCCTGTTAGAATTAAAATCCCGTAAAATTTGAAATTCCTGGAAAAAAAAGCTATTTGAAAATTAATAAATGCCCAGAGAATAAAAAATGAAGGCTGAACTCCCTTATTATGAAACCCAGGTAGGTAAGTATATAAATAAATATATTATGATAAGTGACTCGATCCATTTGCTTATTCATAATTTTGTTACAATCCTACAAAGCTGGTAAGCCTTTACTGATTTCAGAATCAGTATAAATAGTATTTGATAAACAAATATGGGTCTTTATATTGAAATACAGTGAACGTTTCGCACAGGAAATTAGAATTCCATTTCCAATATGTATTCCAGTTCCAGCTTTAGTTTACCTTTTTTGAGATGAATGAGCAAACAGACTATGAACTAAATCGAGGGAATCAGTTTACTTTGCCAATATAAGAGCGTTTACGCCCTACGGCATATAATACAAACTTTCAAACCCTTATTTTTCGAAATGAATGAACCAATTTTTATGAAACCTCGTATGCATACGCTAGATATCTAGATCTAAATAGTAGATAATATTTTCGAAACATAGATTAGAGGGAGAGAGAGCGACGTTAACTTTTCTATATAAAGTGAAAAACACAACACACAAAAACAACCAACAACATTATCTCCTAAACGGTGAGTCCAAATAACATGCTGTACAAGCCAAAGTTTATCTTCAAAAAAATATCTTGATAATGAAGTATCTTTCGTTCGTATGGATGATGCCTGGCTCAAAAACTACCTTTAATTTTAATAAATCATTTGACCTTAAATGCCTTAATGTGGCTTATATAGAAGATACATAGTATCCTTAACTTTTTTCGATCTAATAAAAACCAATATCTTTGTAGTGGTAGTACTTAGTTTACGTATAATTAGCCATTACCCTAGCACACTCGGATAAAGAAGTTCGATAGCGCGTTTTCTATTGACTTACTTTACAAATATCAATTGAAGGGTAACCAAGAGCTTTAGCGTAATGATAACTTAGCCTTTCTCATGAATGTGTCGTATTAAAAAAGAATTTTCTAAATCCGACAGGTTGTTCCAGAGATAAACGCGATCAAACAAACAAAAAAAAACTCTTCAGCTTTATAATAAAAAATAAATGTTATAAATGAGCTATCCAATACTAAAAGATTTTTTCAATTCGCACCAGTAGTTCCTGAGATTAGCGCTTTCAACTAAACAGACAAAAGCTTCAGCTATAAATATTAGTAAAGATGTTCACACATCCATAGACCGACCTCGGCATAGACCTTGAAGATAGACCCCGTGCGATTTTTAGGTATTATAAGCAGGTGGTGGTCCACCTGCTTAAATAGTTCGATGAGCCAATAATACCTCAAATATTAAGGCCGAGAAAGCAAAACTATAATTCCACGTTTCATTGGGCCTGCAGATTTACCATTTCACGCAACCATGCTTCTTGGCCATTCATGGGGATGTACTTTACAACGTATTTTACCAGAATCTTTTATTTCTCTTAAATACCTTAGAACTGAAGGTTGAATGAAACATTTTGTTTGCCTATTTAATTTTTATTCGAGCAAAAAGAATTCGACTTTCGAATTTCAAATTTCGGATGGCGTATCTGAATTATCGCACTGAAATGTGAGCCTTTTTGAGTAGATTATAAAGTTTTATATTGTACGGATTCTCGTGATAGCGTGATGATAATGTTATACATATTACTACGTACTAAGCCCAAAGTGCGCTTTCCCGAAAATTTAATAGTGGTATTTCCCCGATTTTCCAATTTCAAACGCCACTATTCCAGGAGTTTCGATACCGGTGCGTTTGCAACACTATTGTTATTGCTGACTTTGATGCGATGAATTTGTAGAATATTGTGTTCAGTATTTACCATAGAGCGTTGAAATGTCAGACAAGTCAAAAATAATAGACACAGCGCTTATTTTTAGTAACGATGAAATATTATTTTTTTTGTGAATGTAAAAAAAAAAAGGTAGGTTTACAATAACACTTTTAGGCCCAGTTGCATAAACCAGATTTTAAAAAAAAAGTTAGATTTAACCCGGGGTCATAATGTATGAAATAGTTGTACCTCTTGACCGTAACGTCAACTCGTGGAGTCAATGCGCCATTGTTTTACTATTGTGTCTGCTATTATGGCGGCTGAAGATTTATTTAACCTCGGGTTGGCAACTAACGGGTTAATCTTTCTTGGTGAGTTTAGAGACTAGATGAAGCCGGTGTATCCTAACACCATAAACACCGAAACAAACCCAGAGTCAAAAAATGGTTTATGAGAGCCAAGATAACCCTTTTTAAGATGGGAAATCAGCAAATGACTCCTTCCGCTCTGGGAAGAGTGGGAGGGAATGTCAGACTATTACTGACTAAAACCCGTCCGTGTTCCTCCAAATGCCCTTTGCTGTCCAGGACCACGCAGTGACTCTTTCGAACAAATTCTGCAACCCTGGTTACCCAGATAACCCCTTTTTTTCTGGGTGGACCGGGAGGGATTTTCAGACTCTTACTGACTGAAACCCATCCGTGCTCCTCCAAGTGCCCTTTGCGTTCCAGGGTCGCGGTGACTCTTACGAACAAAATCCGCAACCCTGGCAGGCTCTGGCCCTAACGGGCCCCGTCTACTATGCTGACATCTCTTTGAGGCGCGCGTGGAACACAACGCGCCGTCGACCCGGGCCTGGCTTTGATCAGACGGCGAGCCACCCAACGCTCGCCGACCGCAGCGCCTATTGCAAGTTATTTCTGTCTCTGTATACTTTCACTGCTCTGTGCTTTCCATCAATAATATTTATAGTGAAAATAATGAAATCAGGCACGCTTTGTTATGAATATTGGTGAAGGTTGTCACTATTGTACGAGGAAATTAATGGGCGGGTTCCTATATTATACCGATCGTTATTAGTTATTGTGACATCTTCATAAGTTTCTCAAGAACTATATTATTGGTTTCCATTTGTAATATGTTTAATTTATAAATCTTTGATTGAGGGCGGGAATACACGAGCTGCTCGAGCAGTTAGCCAGTGATCAAAATACAGGGATAGACACAAACAACAGCTGGAAGCTACCATTGAAAATTGCTGTAGCAGTCGGTTTCAACTGGTGGATCATGCTTGGCAACTGCTTGACCCCACGATGTTTCATCGTGCTGCTGACCGCCTAGAGCAGTCGGAACTGCTTCAGCGGTTCCATGTATGCAAATAGAAGACTGTAGTTCACTTTTTCACACGTCGCAGCTTGAAGGAGTCGATCCTGACTGCTTCAAACTTCCCGTGTTTAGCCGGCCTAAATCGATCTGCTTAGCCTTCTCCCAACTATACTAGGGTCAACTCCAAGGGGGGGCTGAGTGCCAATTTTGATACTGCTTTTCTGACCTTCATAATTTAACCCATTACTTAACTGGGTAATACGGTAACCCTTTTTTTGGATGGGGATTACGGTAACCCTTGGCAGCGGCCTAACGTGTTTTTATCCGACTTCAAAAAAGGACGAGGTGAAGTGAGGAGAAAAAAAAACTTCAGAATTGAAAAACTCGGATGTTTTGTGTTTTATTCCTAGCAAGGTAGGTAGTAGGCGTAACCGAGTGAATTTCCCTGGACCAAAAATTGCGTGGCATCAATGAAATTGGTACTAAAAAACAAAGTTATAATGTTCTAACATTTTTTTCCGGTTAGGTGAAATAGAAATCTACGTGTAGCACAAAATATTTTATTAATAGGATTAATGGATACTCCAAAATAATTAATTAAACCTCGAAATATTTCATTGCCGTGTTTGTCCACACGTCACCTTGTTGTGTATTATTCCTCATTGATAAAAATCTATTGGTTATTTATATTAAAACCTTTTTTTATTTGATACATGAACATTTAAAGTATTGTTACGGAATACATTTATTCAAATATTTAAACAATACAACAAATGGTTAATAAAAATGCATTTGTCCCAGAACTACCGTTCATCGCCGTGTCCTAATCATGTTCAAGGATATTGTTTTACCTAATGACTTGTGTCCCCCCCGCGGTGCGCTAAACGTTTCGTATTAGTGCTGCCTAAGTGCTCGACGTGGAAGGACGTACACACGTGCCTGCGTTTTCGAGCCATAATGTAAGTTATTCAATTTTTATGTTACTGGACATTTTTTCTTTCATCGCCGTGGATAGGTATAACCTCATTTTGAATCAAGTTTGTCTTCTTGAGTAAGCATTCCATAGAACGCCATTTCTTTTATGTTTATTTGTGAAGTGTTTATTTCTTCAAATAGTTAATAGATTTTTTGTTATTTATATTTTTTGCCCTGATTTTCATCGCCGTGCTTTCATTGCTGTGGTTTTTGTGGGCGAAATTTGCTATGGCAATGAAAAAAAAGACACGGCTATGAAAAAAATTTCACTGCCATGCCTTGTAAAACAATTTATTTTCATTGCCGTGGCTAGGTATTTCATTTCCGTGACTTGTGTTTTCATCGCCATGGTATGATTAGGCAAAGAAAATATCTTTATCACCTTTTATCTGTTATACAGGTAAAACTGATTAGTGACATTACAGGACTCGTCAAGTTAACTCTCTCTGCAATGCGATAAAACATTTAAGAATAGACTTGATGAGTTTTTACTGTACAGTCAACTACAAAAAGATTTTTTCATGGTAACCTACCAAAATGATGTAACATTTGGTACCTACTCTATCACATGTATAATACACCCTCACACACGCACGCACCCCCACATACGACAGTCTGATTTTAATAATGGATCGTTTATTTTTAGGATGCCAAGATGCCTAAACCAAAATTATCTAAAGAGGAGAGAAAGGAGAGGAAAAGATTGGCGGAAGAAAAGCGACGTCAAAAATTAAGAAGCGACCCTGTATTAAGAGAGGAGTTTCTAAGAAAAGAAAGAGAACGATATCTTAAAAAGAAGGCTGCAAGAGTAGTTGTTCCTCGAAGTGCAATGACTTCGCAATATTGTTGGAAGATAAGGTCTTGATTCCAACACTTGTATGGGAGTAAAATTTGGGCAAGGAAATATTACAAAAGAAGAATGAGAGTAGGTACAATAAGTACAGAAAGACTGTTGAATTACACTCGCAACACTACTTAGAGATTTTAATACTACAGCCTTTATTCATAAACATACTCCCATTCTTCCTTTTGTAATATCTATCCAAATCTTACTCCCATACACAATTTGTCTGGGTTTGCCTTTCCCCCTCGGAGAGATATAATATTTTTTAATTTCCATGGATTGATTCTTTCATTCCCATGGCACAGTTTTTTCATTGCCGTGGACGCTTGTTTCATTGCCGTGCACGCATGTTTCATCGCCGTGGCACGGAATTTTTAATCCTGTATATCTCATTCGTTTTTTAAGTTATCTGCTAGACATTAAGCAAGAATACAATACATTTTCAAAAACTTTAATACAAGAGTTTTTTTTATTTTTAAAACCTTAAGATAAAAAAATACACGGAAATGAAGATTTTATAGGACCTGTTGAAATTCACTCAACCCTATTTTGTCAGTAATATGATATAAGTCCAATTCAAAAGGGGGCCCATTGCCATCAACTGGGAACAAATACTGAAACCATGCAGCTACTCAGAAATTTCAGATTTAAAAACAAACAATAACAGCTTATTATATTAGCCCACATATTTACTTTTCATTTATCCATACTTCCTTTCTAAAATTATAAACGCGAAAGTTTGTATGTCTGGATTTATGGATGTTCGTTACTCTTTCACGCAAAAACTACTGAATGGATCTTGATGAAATTTGGCGCTGAGGTAGAAATTATAGTCTGGAATAGGACATGGGATACTATTCCTCCTGGTAGTATACTCCCTTGGTATAATTTTCAACTTTCACCCGAGCGAAGCCGCTGGCAGGAGCTAGTATAAATATATATCAACGAATAAAATACAGCTAACAAAAAAAAAATATTTTTCACGCAAACAAACGAGGCACCATTCACTCGCCCCAAACTCCACGAAAAGCCGAACTAACCCGAATCGAGTCGATAACGCCCGAAGCTATCGGGAACGGGTTGCGGTGCATGCCTCCTTGACACTTCAAATGTCAAGGATAGCTGCGACCTTGACATTAATCTGGATACAGCTGCGGGCTTGAATTGTACGCAGTTTTGGCAGAGTTTTATTGAAGGGTGATACTGTTCTGTTTAATGCGTTATTGGATACGACACGACTATTGTTTTGTGTTGTGAAATCCAGGTGGTTAATGTTGCGACAGACAGAATATAATATCATTATGGAAAGTGGCTAAATTATAACAGCCGCACGGACCAATCTTCAAGGTGAAGCAACGCTTCCCGAGGTTGGTCTGTGGATGGGTCACCATATTAACATACCGAGACTCCTCCGTGCCTCGGAAAGCACGTTAAGCCTTTGGTCCCGGCTGTCATTTGTAGATCTTTGGCAGTCGTTACGGATTGTCAGAAGCCAGAAAATCTGACACCATTCTTGCCAAGAAGTACCGTGTTACCCAGTTAATGGGTTGTGGAGGTCTGGTAGGCAGCCGCTCCACGTAAAATACTGGTATTTAGCTGAATCCGGTTTGACTGGGAGCCGACCCCAATACAGTTGGGAAAAGGCCAGGCAGATGATGATAGAAAGTATAGTAAATTATTCTGGTCCATGCAAACGGGAACAACGAGTTTATGGACAAAAGTGGCAACTGTATTTTAACGACAATACGCAAATACCGTAATTTAAATTCGTCAAAATCTCCGATTCTAGCACCAAAATAAAAAAAAAACCGGCACAATTGCGAGTTGCGCGCAAAGGGTTTTTTATTTCGCACTAGTTCAGAAAATTGCGACGGCCAACCCCCTGCAAGTAATTGTGATATGCAAAGTGTGACAGAATAAACGAAATACCAGGGCCTAAACCACCAACTCTTAAAGCAGTATTTCTTTAATATTACTTCCAGTGGGAAAGATACGAGCTCCGTCTTTTTCCCACTGGAAGTAATATTGAAGTAATACTGCTTTAAGAGTTGGTGGTTAGGCCCCTGAAAGAGGGACATTTTACGCTTCATTATGAACAACTTTTAGACCAGCAATGAAATGAAAAAAAATCGCCTTCCCCCATCTAGACAAAATGTACTGTACAGCTGATATTTTTCGCGATTTCAGTGTTGGTCCCATCGTAAACGTTGTTCATAATGATGAGCACAATGACCCCTTTTCAAGTATTGCGTTTATTCTGTTACACGTTGTAACATATCAAAGATATTTGACCATAATTTTAATCGTATTTCAACATCAACTTTCTCATTCGACTGCAAATCCGCAACATGTACCTATTATATTTGATACATTTTACTTAACTATGCTAGTGTTCTGAGAATGAATACCACAAAACCTGTTGCTATTTTGAAATGAACAATGTATTTTGCAGCTTTCGTCTGTTAATTACATGTTCTCCATTTGTGTTCAGTTTACTTTTTCTCTAAAAATATTATAATAATATAATAATAATTCTTTATTTCACCAAAAGCCATCACATAATAAGGCTCTTTTCTAGGTCACAATATTTTTATATATTATATTTAGGATTTGTTTTATTTACAGGCACGATTGCTGGGCATTTAGTGACATAAAGGTACGTGTAGAACCTGGGTGAAGGAGGAACAGGAACGTGAGGGTTGGGACAACAAATGAGAGGCCTATGCTCGGCATTGGGCGAAGTCGGGCTGTGGATGTTGATGATGTAGTACGGTAGGTAATAATAAATAATAATAATAATTTATTCACCAAAAATAATTTACACACATATTACAAAAATGAAAATTGACAATGTACAACTTAAGTTTTGTAATATTCGTAGTTTGGGACTTTTTGCATCCGAACTAGGCGGTAGCCTGTATCTCGGATTGCATTTCATTCCCTTTATACAAGATGTGCACCTTTTGTAGCCATTAATATAGAGTTCAATCCAATAAGATTGCCAAGTCATGATCATGAGTATGTGGAGGTGTGTATATTATATAATAATGAGAACAATTGTTGGGTATTTGGTGTGATATGGTGTGTGGTGTGTGTGTCTGATTGGGTGTGTGGTGTGTGTGTGATTGGGTGTGTGGTGTGTGTGTTTGTGTGTGTGTGTTTTGTATAACTAGATTTGGACGCTTGTATAAATAAACATGATGGTGTATTGTGATCAATCTTTATGTAAATCTATTTAGGTATGTCTAAAATCGCTTCTGTTTCATCATAAGAGAGTCTTTGTAGGTAGTCCTGAATTCTTTTTTTTTACAGTGTAACTTAGTTAGGGGATATATGTTTATAATTGCATTAATTTTGTCATATAAGTAAGGACCAAGGAAAACGAAGAATCTCCTAATAAATGATGTTTTGGCAGCGTGTGTTCGTTTACACACTGCATGTTTTCTTCGTTTAAGAAGAGTATTTGTGTCGTATGTAAGATGACCATGTTGCTTAAGGAGTATGCTAAAAATAAAAAGTTGGCGAACTGTGAGAACTTTGCATAGTTGATAAAACTGCTTTGTAGGAAAAAGAATGGGCCGATAAGTCATAGTTTTTAAAATAGCTCGTTGGGTATTATTAAATTAATTATTTCTAGATAGATAGAAATTAAAAGTATAAATATGTTAAACTTTTTATTTGTAGGGATTCGCATGTCAGTAGCATACTATCAACATTTCCTCAATTTCCCTACACTTTCGACAGATTACAGCTACTGAATTACGAATGCGAACGTTTCTTAAAAACAATAGTAGAATTGGCACTGTGGTCTAATTACGAAAAATATTTCACTTAGAGAAAGCTACAATATTGCTTTTTTATCTCAAGGAATTGCACAGTTTCCGTGAGATGAGCCAACGAGAGCTATGTCACGGGAAAAGCTAGTCTTATAATAATTATTATTCAATGAGTTTGAAAATTAAATGTAGGTACGTACTCGTAGATGTAGTATGCTCTATTTGTGCTAAAATTCAATTTGTGTTTTGGATTTGTGTAATTCACGAGCTAGTTTATATAAAAGCATTATTGTGTTTCTGTCATGAAACCATATTAAGGGATTGATAACTTGACATTTCGACAGCGTTTGTCAGTCCCATACATTTCTGATCTTTTGAGAATCGCCTTCGCGACGTGCTGCATTTTGTGACTTCTTTCCGTTCAATTAGTTACGAAGTTATCATGATAAATAACTACTGGAGATTTATTGTGAAGGATGCCATGGTTGACAAAATCTCACCGTTCAAGAAAATCAATTCGCCGTAGGATGTAGGCAGGATAATACATCAGCAACATGCTCTGAAATACTCTCTTGTGGAATCCGAAGTACCGTACTACACTACACACCTATAGTACGGCGCTTCTCTATTAAATGGCAATATCACACTGTACTAGGATCGGTCCATCATCACTGACAGGACTGTTCTGGCCTATGAGCCTAATATAGTGGTGGCCGACCGAATCAAGAGGCGTGCAATGATTGTAGACCTCGTGAAAGTTGAGAAAGATAAGCAAATCAAGTTATATGTGTTTATGTTTTCGAGCGTATGGCACTCGTGGGTTGCAGCTAAAAATTAGCGTCAGGTGGTATACCTGGTGTTGCCATCTGGCATAATGCTGAGCTGAGGCCCTTTTGGCATTTTCAGTTTTGTTATTTTGTTTAATTTTAAGGTGTTTCTCTTGCGTGTTTTAATGCCAATAAACTCAATTTTCTTTCTTTTTTCTTTTTTATATCTTGACTTAGCTTGCGAGGTTGTCGATACACAATCAGTGAACATTTATACTGCTTACCGTTTACGGTTGATGAGACAAAACCCCCTGAAAGAAAAACAGATGAACGGGTAGCAGAGGCTTAGCAATAAGGTCAAAGAAGAAAAAAAGAAAGAAAAAGACTTTATTTGCGCCATGCATGACGCATACCAAAAATAAACAAAATTACAAAAGTTATGCAAGTTGGGAAGATATAGCGTCACATTCGCGCAAAACGGCCATCGCTCAGCAAAATGCTGGAACGCATGTGCAAGACAGAGCCACAGCGCTGGTTTTCAGCGACAGCCGGCGCTGACAGAAAGACGTCGATCGGAGCAGTATATAAAGTAATTAAAACCGTAAGGATCCGTTGGTTACCCTTAGGGCACGAACTCTAACAACTTTAAATCTGCAAAAACACGACATTATTACTTTGTCCACAAAAGCCTAAGAGAACAGAGTTATAATTAATTATATCAGAAGGGGGATAATTAATCAAAATACCTTGGCATCGGGTTAATTCGGGCAGTGTCGTGTTTGCCTAATAACTCTTGTCATTACAGAGGAAGGAAATTGACATTAATGAGAGAAATAATAGCCGGGGAACAAGATTGAGCTTTGATATTGAAATCTTTTCACTGCGACAACTCTTCACAGAAAACGGTTATTTGACTTCTATCAAACTCTACATGAATGTTTCTTTAAGTATTTGAAAGATACAAAATTAAAAATCATTTTTATAAAAAAAAGTATAAAATAAATGAGGGCAATGCTCGGAGTTTCCTTGCGTGATCGAATCAGGAATGATGATATCCGCAAGAGAACCAAGGTTACCGACATAGCCCGAAGGATCGCCAAATTGAAGTGGCAGTGGGCAGGGCACATTGCTCGCACAACAGATGGTCGATGGGGCCGAAAAGTTTTGGAGTGGCGACCGCGTACCGGAAGACGCAGCGTTGGAAGGCCTCCCACAAGGTGGACCGATGACCTGGTGAGGGTCGCGGGTAACCGATGGATGCGAGACGCACAGGACCGGTGGTTGTGGCGACACTTGGGGGAGGCCTATGTCCAGCAGTGGACGTCTTTCGGCTGATATGATAATGATGATGATGATAAAATAAAAACTTTTTAGTGGACTTAAATTAGCTAAGACATTTTTAATCATTTTGTTCTTTCCCGTGCAGACGCACTGTATATTGTGTAAGTAGAGTTAGTAGTGTGATACAAGTGAGAGGTACTTAATTTGAAATTAGCATGACATGATCCAGGCACGAGCCACTATGATGTGTAGGAAAGCTGTGTGCGGGAAGTAGGCCATGATATAATCATATAAGAACCTCTCACTTGCACTAAGTGTTGTTACCTCGCTAATAACCAACCACAATGCTGCCCTACTAACTCTAGATTGCAACATACCTAAACAAAACACTCGCAGTTTCGAAATTGAATATGAATAAACTTGAACATTTGCACGTCATCAACTTTCACCCGGTCTATAATTCCGCTGACGCCCAGTTTTGTAGGGTGACAGAAAATGTACGACATGCGATTCAGAAAAATACGGTTACGTTGTAGTTGAGCAACAAAAATTGCAACAGAAAGCCCTGGATCACTACTGTACAGGTATTATCAGCTGTATGAAGCATAGATATAAATACAATCGACTTCCAAACAAAAAACACTACAAAGTACAAATTAACTAAGTAAAATTTCGGAAGTCGGTGTCAAAACTACCGAAAACACCGACTTCCGAAATAAAAGTTATTTTATACTTTGTAGTGCTTTTTGTTTGGAAGTCGACTGAATTGTTTGTTGAAAAGTTTTTTGTTTTTCACTTTTTAGTGGTGATACCCCACAGCCACAATTAAATTGTCATTACTCCAGTAATGGAATGAAATTGGAGTTACTATAAGTGCAGTCCAAATCCAGACCAGCTCATAGTTAAATTTCTACTTTGCTTTGGGATTGACATAAACCAAGCAATTTATCACTTTACTAGATTTTATTGAATTTAAGTTGAGGAAGTTACTGGTTTATCATTAAAGTTCAACGACAAAATGCAAAGTTAATATAACTATATAACTAAACCCAATGCAAAAAAAATATCAAGATCGGTTCAAAAACAATTTTATGCCCGAATGGATAACCCCAAAAACATGGTTGACTTATATACATCTGCGTATCGGCGTGATGTTATGTAATGAACTGGTGCAAACAATAAACAGACAATGATATGCGATTTCAGAAGGCAAAGTTCCGTTGCCTATCATCGAAGTTCTTCATCAGATCTTCACCAAATTAAAATGTTATCCGTCCGAGAAAATATTCTTTCAAACAAAAAGCAATCATCCAAATCGATTGACAAGTGGCGAAAATATCGCTGCTCGAACACACAAAAAAAAATTTGTCGAATTGAGAACCCTCCTTTTTTTGAAGTCGGTTAAAAATAGAACGATTTTTGAAACATTATTCTTCCCTTGTCATAAAAAAAACTATTTGATGACGAAAATTCACTTTGGCGTGACTTGCGAGTGACGGCACTCGCAATTAGTGTTCTCTGTTTACCTTGGATTTGAAAACGCTCACATTTTTCTTTTGAAATGTAATAAAAAATAAGGGTTCTGTTTTTCATACGGACATTTGGAACCTTAAAAAGGTTAGTCAAATACCCTAGTCCCGCGACAATATCTACATACTTCCAAAGCGCCAGAAACACGTTAAAATTTAGCGACCACTAAAAGAAAACTTACCCCCGTCATCCCTTTCCTCATAATTAATTAATGATTAAGACAAAGGGTACAAAGGATCGCTTCCATTTCTGCAGACAATTAATTTTAATGCTCACAAAGAGCTTGTTTTAGTAGTGCGGTCGGTACGCAAGAACGGGTGTGAAGGTGTCATGTTTAATTCGCGTATGGAATTAATTGTTCTAAAAGTTCACCATGTGGACTTCAGCAGTTCAAGGTACCAATATAAGGCCTTTTGTTGTACCGTCATTGATTGGTAACGACATTATTCTATTCATCCCCACAGCTCTAGAACTCCAGAAATGCGCATGATGAGCGTGCTTCAAGGCGAAACTTGCGATGAATCGGTCTATACCCAGCTAATAACCAATTTTGTTGGTAATTTAGAAGCGTAGGGTTGAGGTAGATGGGGAAGAAATACATTATGTCGATGGTTACATCTACTTGGGCTAGTTAGTTTCTTTCGAAAACAGGCAAGAAAAGGAAATCGATCTCCGAAAACACCTGGAAAAGCTACTGGTCCATTAAGTCGCTAATAAGGGTGATGTACCGATCTTCCTGATGCGCAAACTCATCCACATGTTTGTCACAACCCATCCTTACCTACGGTGCAGATCTGGCCGCTCACCGAGTCGCAAAAGTACCGCCTTGGAGTCTACCAAAAAGCGATGGAATACAGCATTCTGGACGTAAAAAAACAGGACAATTCTAAACACCGCGCTGCGTTCCAAAACTGGAATAATGGACTTGGGTAAGAAGGCTGCCAGGCACAAATATGATTGGGTGGGTCACGAAAGCCGAATGCACTGTGACCGTTACAGCAATAGTCTCCAAGCAATGGGTGCCGAAGACGGCCAGCGCCGTCGAGGCAGGCCCTAAAAGAGGTGGCGAGACGACCTGGATGCATACCATAAGGGCTGGCACGAGGTGGAGCGAGAAAATAATTCCTGGATGGATTTTGGGGAGGCCTTTGCCCAGTAGTGGGACATTGTGGGCTACTAAGAAAAAAACTAAAAAAAAAACTTCATAATTGTATGCTGAACTACATAAACTGATTCATTTAAAATTTTAAGAAGTATGTAGGTTGGTCGATTGCACAAGTTTTCGTCAGTAAAAAGTAGATCTTCGGTCTAATCAAGTTGGCCACCCCTAGTCTAGCGGCTTTGGGCGCTAAATAAGACGGCTGTAAGTGCGTTTTCTACCTAACACTTTCTCCAGAAAACAGCGCAGTGCTAAAAGTACATATATTTTATTTAGATCAAATAACTCCCTATTTCATACCAAACAATCTGATTAAAACCATTTACGAGAACATGAAAGAAAGGCCAAGCGTCGTCCTTCAGCATTCCTTAACCACTGCGCTCCCTGGGAACTAATGGACTTTCCTCATTTTATACAGTATTATTTACTTAGCAATTTACTTCTTATATATTTCTACTAGCTTTTCTTGTGGCTTCAACCTTGTGGCCTTTTTAATAGTATCTGTGCATTTTCTGGAGTAAAAGCACAGCGGCAGTGTTTTTTTAAATGATGGTAAATCATCAAATTATTCCTTTTGCTCTAGGCAGAGCGGAAGGGAGTGTCAGACTCTATCTGACTAAAACCCATCCGTGTTCCTCCCAATGACCTTTGCGTTCCAGGGCCGCGGTGATTCTTTCGAACAAATTTCGCAACCCTGACAGGCTATGGCCATAGCGGGCCAGACTACTATGCTGACATCTCTTTGAAGCGCGCGTGGAACACAACGCGCCGACGACCTGGGCCAGCCGGTCGATTCTGGCGACATCTCATTTGTATGGTTTGACAACTCACCCGTCGTGCACTCGCCCGAGTGTTCACTTCGACATATTTACAGAATCGCACTGCTGGTTCTGATCGGACGGCGATCCACCCAACGCTCGCTGTCTGCAGGCCCGCGCATACGGTGGTCGGGAATCACCCTGTGACTCCCGACGCCCGGGGCAACGGTAGTGTAGCTTTCTATGGATCTCGCCACAATCGCATCTCTCTGTGTTTAATTCGAGAATCAGATGAAAACCGAGGCATTGCATACGTATCGCTTCGCTCGCAACAAGTAAGCTATTGTGTCTTCGTGCACGGGCCTCGGCATTATGCTGAGCGTTAGCCGTTTTGCGCGGTGTTGTTGTGTATGTGCGTCACTTTCACGTAAATAAACAGTTCTTCTTTCTTTCTTTCTTTCTTGTGCATCCGTTTTCCTACGTACAAACTGTCATTTCTGATGTCTCTCCAAAGCAGTATTGTATTCCTTCCACGTGTTTTTGCATTTCACCAAAATCTATCATCGCTTGATATCGCTTTATTTGCGTAAACATCCTCGGAACGACCTCACCGAGCGTAGCTTAACTTCGAAGTTCAATCCTTGCTGCTTTTTTCATATTTATCTACGTTTTTTATGTCGTACTTACACTTATTTTACCTTTGTATTTGTAATAACATAATAAGGATAAAAGAAACATTTTTACTTTTTCATTAAAAAACGGGATGTGCGCGTACGAAGTCGCGGGCAGAAGCTTGTAATATTAAGCTTCTGCCCGCGACTTCGTACGCGCACATCCTGTGTTTTCCCGTTCCCGTAGGAATTCCCGGTTCCGTATAGCATTTCATCATGATTGTAGCTATCGCATACATAAAGAATTTTCCAAATCCGACTAGGAGTTCCAGAGATTAGCGCGTTCAAACAAACTCTTCAGTTTTATTATACAAGTATAGTATATATAGATATGCTTAAAACAAACAACTTCACTTTTTCATTTATAATATTATTTTGGTTCCGCTCG
Organism: Melanchra persicariae; assembly: GCA_947386135.1. Taxonomy (NCBI): domain Eukaryota; kingdom Metazoa; phylum Arthropoda; class Insecta; order Lepidoptera; family Noctuidae; genus Melanchra; species Melanchra persicariae. The sequence continues at coordinate 12,561,385 of OX376645.1, read as the reverse complement.
AGCACTGCCGGCACACCGGTGTGCCGCCTGATTTTCACGATTTTTATCTTTATTTTGTATTACTATTACGCAAGATATATTATATAATTTGGAATTTTCGCATGTCGGTGCTGGAGCGGTTAAAGCCACATAAAACCGCCATCTTGGATTTTGTTAGTACATTAATAACTCGTAAAGTAGCTTTTCTTGGTTTATGTAGTAGATCAATGAAGAGTTTATTGATAGTTAATATGGAATTAAGTACGTACCACGTTCAGTGTCATATTGTTTTAATAAAATGTCAAGTCATTTCTATGTTAAGGATAACTATCTAAGGGCCAATTTCACCGATGAAACTGAACGCGATCAGCGAATAAACCACGTTTATGAGCTGTCAGTGTCATTATTTTTCTATGGAATATTTACACTGACAGCTCTTGAACGCAGTGTAGATGTAATGATCGCGTTCAGCTTCATTGGTGAAATCCACTCTAAGCAAACTTAGGGCCAACGTTCGCATTTGCATGTCAGTTGCTATCTGTCAAAAAAGCCATTTTCCATACATTTTTGACAGATTGCAACTGACATGCGAAGGCGAACGTTGCTTGAAAATTAGTAGAATTGGCAGTCAGGGGGTGTACTCTCTAAGGCCGAAGTCCGTAGTTTCGGCCTTAGTGTCGGGCGTTTTCTACTCCGTATCACCTACGAACTTACGATTAGTCCCGAACCCGAACTAAGAATGAATGACAACACGTTTTGACAAATTGTTCTTAGTTCGGGTTCGCGACTATTCATAAGTCCGTAGGTGATAACGAAGTAGACAACGCCCGACACTAAGGCTGCGTTTCCACCAGAGATGTGCGAGGATGCGAGCGAGGGATATGTTTGTTATGAACCAATAGTATCGCTTCATTTACCTAGCCTCGCTCAGCGCAAGCGATTCTATTGGTGCATAAAAACAGATCCCTCGCAACGCATCATCGCACATCTCTGGTGGAAACGCAGCATTAGGCCGAAACTACGGACTACGGGCTTAGAGACCCCCTGGGCAGTCGTAAAGTTTCGTTAAATAAATAATAATAATTCCATTATTATTAAATTAATTATAATTTCCATTTATTTCAAGCAACAAGACTCATAGTGTTATTAACAATAATATAGTTAAAGTTATAACAAATAACAGTTAAAGCAGTTATAACAAATAACAGTTAAAGCAAAGGAGGAAAATATTTTGTTTAAGATTTTTCGTTCAAAAAGTAGCGTTTGCATTACTTATTTTGTATTTGACTTTAATTTGCTTCTTTTGGGACAAGGCCGCCCCACTGCTCCCAACTACTGCAACTCCTGAAAACCAAAGTAAATGACGACCACTAGAAAGGCACTGAGGCGATATTTTTTGATGATTTCCGGACAAACGATTCAACAGTGTCGGTCAGTGTCAGGTTCGTGGCTAAATTATAAGAGCCGCACAGGCCGATTCAAGGTTAAGCAGCGCTTGCCGAGGTTGGTCTGTGGATGGGTGACCATCTTAACATGTAGAGACTCTTCCGTCCCTCGGAAAGCACGTTAAACCGTTGGTCCCGGTTGTCATTTGGAGATCTTTGGCAGTTGTTACGGATTGTCACCAATCTTGCCAAGAAGTACAGTGTTACCCAGTTGATGGGTTGTGCAGGTCTGGTAGGCAACCGCTCCACGTAAAATACTGATATTCAGCTGAAACCGGTTTGACTGGGAGCCGACACCAATAAAGTTGGGAAAAAAAGGCTAGGCAGATGGTCAGTGTCAGGTTAACGAAGAAGTAGTGGAAGAAGAAAATTTTTAATACCTAACTTCACCTTTCCTTTTTTTATGGATGAGAAATTATCAAATTACGCCTTCCACTCCGGGTGGAGTGGAACGTGTCAGACTCTTACTGAGAGCTCTTACACACGAGCGGCATGTTGCCAACGGCAGAAGTAACTGCTGCCGCCGGCGCGTCGACGGCTGCCGCCGACACGTATCGACGGCAGCAGTTACTTCTGCCGTTGGCAACATGCCGCTCGTGTGTAAGAGCTCTACTTAAACCCATCCGTGTTCCTCCCTATGCTCTTTGCGTTCCAGGGCCGCGGTGACTCTTTGGAACAAACTCCGCAACAAAATATGCATATACCTACACGTAATATTTACTTGAATACCCCACACCTCGTAACTTTATGAGAAGCCCCTAGAACTAAAGACAAACCAAACAGCAGCCAATAACCTTTACACAAACAATAAACTTAGTTAGTTTCGAACTCTACTGATAATTATATACTCCTGTTTACTTGCCTCCTTGTTCCATAGAACAAAAATTTTATAGAAGGGACTGAGCTCCGAACAAATTAGATATACCATATATTAGGCGTAAGGGACTTGATATGCAAAACGGACAGGGCGCGCGGACAGTGCGCTGACAAGATAAAATGTTTAGCGTCAAAAGAACGAAATATAATTAGCGTCGCGGGCGCACGCCCGGTGTACTTTTTATATCAAGTCCCTTAGATACGTTCAACCGTTAAAAGTGACATTCCACAACGACAAGCTTTATGTGTTTTTAACTAATGTGCATTTAATTTTTAATTTGATTTAATTTCATTGTAATTTAATGTGTTAATTTTCTATGCTGGTGTCCTATATGGGTTAAATACCTGAAATTAATGTTTATTATTATAATTATTATTATTTATCCCGCGGCTTTCATCCCATGACTTATCCACATCCACAGAAAACATGCTATTTTCAAAAATACTAAAGCAATATACAAACTTCCGCCCGCGGTTAAGCCCGCGTGATTTTCGAAAATTATCCCAAGGGAACATACTACCCCCACCAACCGTGTCTCCACGTTGCCGTCGTGGTGGGGCTTGCGTGTCTCAGTGATCTTGGGGGCTTTGCCGGTAGAGCCACTCATGCCGGAAGGTCCCAAGTGAGAGACCAGACCAAGAGAGACACAAGAGGGGCACACCGTTCGGAGACTTGAGCAGCGTTCGGGTCCTCGGACGGTGTGCGTCTCATTGGCTTGCTCGCTGCTCTCTGGTACGCGTCTGATCATCAGACGTGACTGTGAGGGCAGCGAGCAAGCATTGAGAGAGAAGGGGAGATAGGGACCGCACCCTCAAAAAGGAAAAATATGGACAAGACCAACGCAACAGAATTACCCCAGGGCGGTACGGACTGCACAGCAGAACGAGAATCCGCCACGCTTGCGTCATGCCCCACGTATTCTGGGGGGGGCAACGTTGTCTTTTGTCCACCACTTACCATTGGCAACAAGGGCCGAGGAGGCCCCCGATCCGAACTATCCGAGGAGGACCCGATCGGTAATAGTTTTGGCTCGCCCGACAGAGTGTCGGTCGGGCGGAGCGCGGCAAGAGGCGCGCTTTATTGGAGGAGGGGCTCGCCTGAGCGTCACCTGGGTGCAGAGTCGGAGTCCGAGTTGGACTCCGACGACCTGGTGACTATTAGCTCGGCGAGCTCTGGACCCGAGGGGGCGGGGGCTGCTGCGGAGGACTCCAGGTCCTTCCGCAAGCGGCCCAGAACAGAGGAAGACCGGGGGTCGTCCGGCAGCGAGGAGGTTGCCTCGGCTCGCAAGATCCCCACCAGCAGGCGGGGCAAGGGCCGAGAGGGAGGCAAGGGGAGATTGCCCGCCTCCAAGGTGGCTGGTCAGCGAGCCGAGGAGCTCGTCGCTGACGGACGACCCCCCGTAGAGGGCGGTCGCAGGGCTCCTGGTTCGGAGTCCTCCGGCGGTGAGCCGGATGACTCCGGACAGGAGCGGGTCCGGAGGGCCGGGTTTGCGGAGGTAGTGGAGGCCGCGCTTCGCGATGTGGCCTTGAAGAGGAAGCTTTCCTCTAAGAACAAGGCCATAAGCGAGGCGATGGCCTCCATTCTGGCGGCAGCGGAGGGTAACCCAGGGGGGCCTCCGCGGGACGAGATGTCCAAGCTGCGGGCGGAGGTCGCCCGCTTGGCTGCCGCCACGGAGCGCCTCCAGAGGGAGAATGCGGGGCTCCGAGCAGACCTGGCCAGGCTCCAGGGAGCCGGCCCACAGGGGGCGCCTAAAGGGGGGCGCAAGGATGACAGCCAGCCCGTGCCGCAGGAGGGGCAGGTGCTGGACCTTGTGCGGCAGGAGTTGGCTGCCTTCCAGGCGCGGTTCTCCGTCCTGGAGGGCATCGTCCTGCGCCCCCCGTTAGCGGCGAGTGGGAAGGCTCCAGGCCGGAAGGCGGCGTCGTACGCGGCCGCCGTGGCTGCCACACCGGGGTCGTCCGGCCAGGACAAAGGGTCCGGGCCGGCACCCGCGAAGCCGGTGTCGGGAAAACCGGACCCGGCCCCGGGAAGGAAGAGGAAGGGTGGGGCGGCTGCGCGGACGGCGAAGGCTCCTGCGCCAGCCGTGCAGCAGCTCCCCCCGGCTTCCTCGCCTTCTGAACCTCCCCCGGCTCAAGCCGAATGGCAAGTGGCCGGGGAGAAGAAGAAGGCGGGTAAGGCAGCCAGGGCGGCAAAAAGGCGGGAGAGAAGGCGGCGGCAGCGAGCGCGAGGCGTCGCGGCTGCGCTCCGCGCCCCGAAGACCGCGGCTGTAGTTTTAACGCTGCAGCCGGACGCGGTCAAGAGGGGCGTGACGTATGCCAACACGCTCACCAAGGCCAAGGAGGCCATCAACCTCGGTGAGCTTGGCATCGTCGGGGGTCTCCGGCTCAGGGTCACCATGACCGGGGCCAGGATGCTCGAGATCCCTGGAGCAGGCAGCGGTCCGGCCGCGGACGCTCTAGCCGAAAGGCTTAGGGCGTCCCTGGGCGCGGATGACGTCCGAGTGTCCAGACCCACGAAGTGCATAGATATGCGCATCTTGGGCCTGGACGACTCCGTCACGGAGGAGGAGGTGTTGGCCGCCGTCGTCGGGACGGGGGGGTGCTCTGCAGAGGAGGTGAAGGCGGGCACCATCCGTCCTGACAACACGGGCATGCGAACCGTAGTGGTGAGCTGCCCCGTGTCGGCGGCCAAGAAAATCTCAGAGGGCCGAAGGCTCTTGGTGGGCTGGGTCTCCGCGCAGGTGAAACTGCTGGAGCCCAGACCTCTGAGGTGCTTCCGTTGCCAAGTTGGCAACCATGTCGGAGCACTCTGCACCTCGGAGGTGGACCGCAGTGACCACTGCTTCCGCTGTGGTCAGCCCGGTCACAGGGCCGGCTCGTGTGACGCCGCGCCGCACTGCTTCGCATGTGCGGCAGCTGGCAAGCCGGCCGATCACTGGGCTGGGGGCAAAGCCTGCGGTCCACCCGCCAGGGCCGGGACGAGGAAGAAACCCTCCTCCACCGCCGCCGCCGTCGCTTCCGCCGCAGCCGCCGCCACCGTCGCCGCCGCTGCAACTGCTCGGGAGGGGGCGAGAATGGAGTGCCAGTAATGGCCCCATTTCGCCTCCTCCAGACGTACGTCAGTCGCTGCTGTTACCGCGGCCCTGGGAAGAAAGGCACTAGGAGGACTAAGGGTGGGTTTTAGTCAGTAAAAGTCTGACACTCCCTGCCGCTCCACCCAGAGCGGGAGGGGTCATTTGATGATTTCCCATCCTATAAAAAAAAAAAAAAAAGGGAACGTACTACCCAGGATAAAAAGTATTCTATGTGTTATTCCAGACTATAATCTACCTCTGTGCCAAATTTCATCCAGATTCGTTTAGCCGTTCTAACGTGATTGAGTAACAAACATACCAACATCCAAACTTTCCCATTTATAATATTAGTTTAGAGATGTTTGTAGTACTTACAGGTAGTATCAAACCGAAAAAGATTCAAGCTGTACATCATCATCTTCCTGCCCTTATCCCATGTTACTTGGGGTCGGCGCAACACGTTTTCTTCTTCCATTCTGTCCTATCAGCCGTCACACTATCACTAACTCCCTTTTCTTTAATATCGCTCCTCACACAATCCATCCATCGTTTCTTTGGCCTTCCTCTTCCTCTCCATCCATCCACATTTATATTCATAACCCTTTTAGTTACATGCGTTTCATCCCTGCTCTTCACATGACCATACCAGGACAAGCGATACATACTAGATACTCGTACATAGCAAGATTCAGGCTAAGCGCGCACTACGAAAATAAATCGTTGCGAAAAAAAATCGTCAATCTGTAAACAACAGATTTTGTACTACAATCCGCAAACGATTTATTTTCGCAGTGCGCGGATTGTAGTACATTTCTGTTGTTTACAGATTGACGATTTTTTTACGCAACGATTTATTTTCGTAGTGCGCGCTTAGCCTCAAGCTTTACATTTCACTGAAAAAATGTTTGTAATCGGATCAGGGGGCCTACCACAACCTCTTAAAACAATATTACTTTAATATTACTTTGCGTTCCGCTCTGTTGGATTTTCAACGCTCGGATCAGCGCCGAGAGTTGAAAATGCAACAACAGAAATTACAAAGTAATATTAAAATAATATTGTTTTAAGAGGTTGTGGTAGGCCTCCTATTTCAAATCAAATCAAATCGTTCATTGCAATCCATAATGTACATATACAGGTGTTAAATATAAAAATTTAAACAATTATGGACCTTTTATAGTAAGACACCTTAACAGAAAAAGATGTTGACGATTTTCTAGAGCCCCCATAATGAATGACATCGATAAAGTCTGTCACGTAACTCATCAATGAGAATATTTTTTAAGCAACTTCTATGCATAACAGTTGTTTTTGCCCTGTCGCATCGTGCCTATCTGTAGTAACCTTTACTCTGTGGTCGTGCCCTGTCCTAGGAGCACCGCCAACACACATAACTGAACTATGTGCAACTAATAATTACGTTCGCAATTTGCTAGAAACTGTCCGGAGTCCACACTGAACATGTAGGTAGTACGCAAATACATAGTTGCTAGCGATCTGCGTAACTTATGCAGTCCTGGTAGAAATATTAAAAGAGTTTTATTGTTGGTCGAGCTTAGGTGAGTAATTTATTATTTTTCGTTAAGTCAAACAGATATTCTTAATTTTCAGTGTGTTTCTGAAAATAGTTTAGAATTTTTTTTTTTAAACTCTAAGACATACAGTCATGGAAATAAATTACTTTTCAAAGTGCCAATTCAACCTTTTTAAGCAACGGTCGCCTATCAATAGCAATCTGACAAAAATGTATGGAAATTGAGTTTTTTTTTTTGACAAATTGCGACTGAGATGCGAATGTGAACGTTGTTTAAAAAATAGTAGAATTGACCCTCAAATTGAAACCCTACTTCCTATGAAGTAGGGTTTCAATTTGAGGGTCAATTCTACCCTTTTTTGGCCTTTCTATCGTTCTTTTACAGTTAAATGACTATTCATTTAATTGTAAAAGAACGATAGTACGGCCCAGTTTCCACCAAAGCAAAGAGGAGAGGAGATGTGTTGAATAAACCAATCAGATAAGCTAAGCGGAGAAGAGATGTGGAAATAACGAAATCGGATTGATTTATTAACCGACTTCCCAAAAAGGAGGAGGTTCTCAATTCGGCCGGTATGTTTTTTTTTTTCTATGTATGTACATCGATTACGCTGCGGTTAATGGACCGATTCGCGTGATTCTTTCAGGTGGTCCCATAAATTTTTTATCAAAATCAGTTCAGTAGTTTGGTTTTTAAATACAAATAGCTGGAAAAAATATGTGGAAAAGTCATCCATGTACACGAAATTGTGTATTTTTGGTTTCCTGTGACTTTCCAGTAGTGTTGTTAGGTGTAGAGTACCACTAAAAAGTGAAAAATAAAAAACTTTTTCACAAAAAGAAGAAACCGACTTCCAAAAAACACTACAAAGTTCAAAATAACTTTAATTTCGGAAGTCGGTGTTTTTAGTTGCTTCTTCGTTATTTGACACCGACTTTGAACTTTGTGGTGTTTTTTTCAATTTTTTTTCAATACATCTCCTCTCCTCTCTGCTTTGGTGGAAACCGGGCCTTAGTAAGGCCCATATTCTGAATTAGTTTGAAAGACGCCTTAGTCGCCATGACAACGAAAAGTACCCTCGATTGCTGTGAAAAAATAACAAGCTGTCAATTTGATGATTCGAAGTGTAGTCAAGTTTGAGATGAAGATTTGGAAGTCTTTAAGTCAAGAGTGAATAGGTTACTTCTAGGCAAGCGTGCTCCATCTTCGACCACATCGTCGCTTACCAACAGGTGAAATAGTGCTCAAGGGCGTGCCTATCAATAATAATAATAATAAATGAAAAATTAGCGCTGAGTTGTAATTTGAATATACGGATATTACGGGCTATTGACAATCCCTACTATAATACGAGTACTATAAATGCGAAAGTAACTCTGTCTGTCTGTCTGTCTGTTACTCTTTCACGTTAAAACGGATGAACGGATCGTGAAGAAATTTGAAAGATAAGTCAATAGCCTGGGATTTGGATTAACGGACGGAGCCGCGGGGAAAAGTTAGTATTTTATATTTTTAAGCTGTTTAATATATTATTTTGTGTAATGAAACTAGGAGCTAGACACTGATAGCCGTTTTCTTTTGAGACGTAGGACTAGAGTAATCAGCTCATGTAAATGTAGTCTTAAATTAACAGTTACTTTTCACAAATAAACATTTAACCGACTTCAAAAAAAGGAGGAGGTTCTCAATTGGGCTGCATTTTTTAAATGTTTGTTAGGTACCTCACCGTCATTTATTGACCGATTTTAAAAATCCTATAGGTACTGCCCGATTGGTCCCATAGAAATTTCATCAAAATCGGTTCTGCAGTTTGGTTTTTAAGTCAAAATAGTTGAAAAAAATATGTCATCCATGTTTACGAAATTGCGTATTTTGCTTTTTAGTGACTTTCGAGTGATGTTTACGAATTACGAAAAAAGTACCTACTAATAAGCGTAAAATATATATTACTACTACTTTTTGAAACCTCAACAATCTGGGTTTACAGGAATCCTCATAATTAGAAAATAAGGCAAAATTGTAATTTTATTTTCGTTTCATTTGTTTTTGTGGCACGTTTGAGTTTTCAGATTTCGAAATTCTAGTAAATGTTGTCGCCAAAAATATTGTTATTTGAAATGAGAACACAACAAAAATATTAAACGTTTTCGGGCGACATTTCTTAGCAGAAATTAGAATTTATTTTCCTTCATAACGTTTATTATTTTCTCATAGAATCGTATTGCGTCACATAATTATAATGATAAACGTTACGTAACTATTGCGATGTTAAGGTATGTTTAAAAAAAAATACATTTCTTTATTGGAATTTTAATATTAGACTAGAAGACGGACAACGAAGGAGATGGCTGGACGACTTGGTTGTCTTCCTTGGGAATTGGTAAGAAGGGGAACACAACAGGGATTGGTGGAAAGAATGGAGGAAGGCCTTTTCCCAGCAGTGGGGCAGTTCGGGCCGGATATACCTAACGCTGATACTCCGTTAGGTTAGCAGCGGTGGGCAGCGGCCCGGTCTTTGTGATAGTCATCCATCATGGGCGTGTTATAGAAGAAACGTTGAAATAATAGCATGTTTGTGATTCATAACAGTCACTCGTTTTATTCGATTACATTTGTAAACAAAATATACGGTAAAACACAAGATGAAACTAGATTACGAGCCAATAGGTTAGCACGCGTGCACCACGTACGCTGTCTGTCAAAAGAATGCCAGCTGTCACGGCGTAGACGCAAACTTGCTACCCTATTCGGGGTTACCCGCTCATATTTTATAAATCACCATATATTTTCGACCAACTGAAATAAATCACCATTTTAATATTGAATTTAACAATAATTACTGTTCAACAAAATAACACAATCAGTCTCTCATCTTAAATCTTGGATTAACTTTTAATTTAACTGCGCGCCGTCATACCTAATAATGAAAATAATACGAAACACTATTACAAAGTTAAAATCTAAAGTAACTAGAACCGACTTCGCGCGCTTTTCCTCGACGATCCGCGTCAGGATGGAAAAAACCTCGTTCCGCTACGCCACAAACCTCCAAGCTGTATCGCGGTCAGTGGGATGTCTGAGCCCGCCACACATTCCCAAACCACTGCAACTCCTGAAAGCCAGAATCAACAGTGCGACCACCAGAGAAACGCCGAGTCAATGAAGCTCGACGAGTCCCAGAGAAACGATTCAACTGTCTTGAATCCCACAACGAAATTAATCAGAAAATAACAGCGGAGGAGTTGGAAAAAAAATATACCTACAATTTCCACTTCCTTATCAAGAAGGAGACAGAACAGCCGGTCGATTTTGTCGACATCTCACGGTGTACACTTTGGCGGAGTGAACGACAAGTGAGCTGTCGTTCCATCTTATTTGTATGGTTTGAGAACTCACCCGTCGTACACCCCGCCCAAGGCAAAAAGCAACACATTTTCGACTTCAAACACAAAATATAACGTTTTTCTTTTGTTTCGATTAAAATAAATGTAATGTTGGCGTGAAGGTCTTAATTGAAAAACGTTTGTTCTGAAATATTAATGAGAATAAAGTGCTAATGGGTTGTTCTGAAGCCGATGATAAAAAGGTAAAGTCAAAGTTTATGTTGTGTTAGAGACATACGGACTGAAAAGTGCACGTACATAATTTTAGTTGAGAAAAAAAAGAAAAAGAGTTTATCGGCGCTGTGACGTATTAATAAAGTACAAGCGGCGCATGCACGTCACGGCATTGCTTGCCCAACCGCCGGCCGGTGCGGACGTGTATGCGCTCCTTGGTGAAACGAGTGTGTGGCTTTGATTTACGAACCCAGCAGCAAACGAGGACACCACAGTGGCGACGTGCCTCAAGTAAGTGGTAAATTATGCTGCTATATGAAAAAGGAGGGAGATGAACTAACGTGCACGAAAAAAACAACAAAAAATTAAACACTAATAACAACCTCACGGTTTTATGGTGCTATCGATTAAGTGGTATATGTATCTATCTGTCCAAGTACTATTACAACAAATGACTAGACATTACAAATAACAAATACAGTGTTATTTGTCTGATCGATCAATGATAGGTTATTATTATCATTGTCATGAAAAAAAGCAATGAATACTTTCTAAAAATAATTTCTATCATAATTATTGTTATATTCTTGACTATAGCCGTGGATATTTCTAAAATAAGTTAAAATTAAAATTTTAAAATAAGTACCTACTCGGTGGTAACAGTCTTCTTATATCTTGTGACGATAATTTCGACGGAGGTACCTATTAGTAGAAATTATAATAAGAAATACCGTGTACTATGTGTAAGTCCGCGTTAATGTAATTTATCCAGTGAAATTTTTTATTTAAATACCTACGTAGGTATTAAGAATTTTCAGTGCAAAATTATAATTCCTCACTATTCATCACGTTCCTTTAAGTTAAATGATGTTTCAAGGTTGAGATACCTAAAGCAAATGTCGTTAGTAATATTAAAGTCAAATGCATGCAATCAATCAGCGCAATAGGTACATGTACTACTTATTGATATAGGTAGGTAATACAATATGCTATCATGACAAATGTACCAAAGTGTATGTTGCCAAGGTGCAATAAGGTGCCAAGGAGCACAAAGTAGTATTTTTCCAAGGTGAATCAAGGTGCCAAGGAGCATTAAGGTGTAATTTTGCCAAGGGCATATATATCCATAAAAATGCAAATTACATGGATCAATAATAATTGATTGATTCCTTTGTCGTTTTGAAGTTTTAGCAACATTAAATATCACTAAACCTAATGTAATAAATGTTACCGGCATAACCCATATCTACTTCGCGTAATAAAGATTTATATCACTCCAGTGGCGTAGCGTAGTAGGGGCGAGGGGCGACCCGCCCCGGGCGGCCCCTTTAAAACCTAAACAAGGGGGCGGCTGACACCCATGCTAAGCCACTGTAATACTCATTCTATTGTTGTCCATTTACGCCGCATCTAGCTAAAAAAAAAAAATTACATTAAAATTCAATTCAGGGACATAATAATGTGTAAATTAGACATATATTGTAGTTTATTCGTTATACAGTCATCGTGGTAAAATATATCTAGGACTTCTCTAGGATTTTGCAGTGTGAGAACATGGTATACACATTTCAGATAGTAATTTTGGATAAAAAAAAAGAAAAAAAAATTAAAAAAAAAAAGTTACAGTGAACAGGCTCCTTCTGGGTAAGCTCACTCCATCGTAAACTTTGTCTCTGTCATATCTGACAGAGCAAACGCATCACAAATAAAAAAAAAAGATTGGGTTACAGATAATAACAATATTACGAGGAAATTTAGGACCAGTAATTTGTATGTTACTGAAAGCATAAATAAATACGAAACACCTTATCCAATGGCGCCTAGGGTGCAATAGAAAGGCAAATCAATGGCGCCAAGGGTGCAATACAAAGGCAAATTGACATTGTTTCAGGTCGCTCAAAATGTCCAATTTACCACCGGCAGAACGCTTGCAATGCGATGGTTGTTCCAAGAAAGAAAGAAAATGAGTTTATTTGGCACACACATATAAAACTCATAGTTTTATCTTAGTCTACTTTTACATTGACATAATGTCGAGTAGCGTATTTACAGCCCACTAAAAATATATCATACCTACCCACATTTAAAAAAAAAAAAATGTTTTTACTTGTTACCCACATTTACAATTATTTACGTTTTTTAACAATTCAATTGGGTTTGGACAAGGTATGAAAGATGTATTATTTTCATGGTTACTTTTATAATATTATTAACGACAATTACATCACAATATTGAAATTAAAATCAAAATCAAAAGTCATTTATTCAAATTAGGCTGAGAGCCAGCACTTTTGAACGTCAAATTTTACATACATAAAGACAGTGCCCCAAAACGCCCACCCGTCACCACTTCCTAGTGTTTTAGATGGGAAAAAGAAGTGGCGCAACTAACTCCCCAGCAACAGATCTGGCTGTTACGTTTTAAGAACTTGAATTAAACAATAGTACGCAAAGTATTTTAAGACACAGGAACAAAAATAAATATGTATCCAACAACATGGAAATCATAAACTTAAATAGTATTTACAACATGTTAGCTAGCACACTCCATTATACGAGTACCATTAAAAAACGGGCAATGGTAGGATTTAGCGATTAGGTACTTATCTAATAGTATACTAGCACAATTTATATTGAGAGAATCATAGTTTTATTAAAGGTTTACCTAAAGGAGCAAGGAGCTCGTGGCTAAATTATAACAGCCGCACGGGCCAATCTTCAAGGTAAAGCAACGTTTGTCGAGGTTGGTCTGTGGATCTTAACATACCGAGACTACTCCGTGCCTCGGAAAGCACGTTAAGCCATTGGGCCCGGCTGTCATTTGTAGACCTTTGGCAGTTACGTTACGAATTGTTGGAGGCCGGAAGGTCTGACACCGGTCTTGCCATGAAGTACCGTATTACCTAGCCAGTTAATGAGTTGTGGAGGTCTGGTGGGCAGCCGCTCCACGTAGAATGCTGGTATTCGGCTGAATCCGGTTTGGTTGGGAGCCGACCCCAATGTAGTTGGGAATAGGAGTGTAACGAACATATTGGTATTAGTTAAGAGATTAGTAATATTCTATGGATTGACGTATCAGTAATCCGACGAACTAATATATGCTAATATGCTAATGCTATTTTTTTTAATATTCACATAATCCACAGATTACTAACATTTACAATAATCTTTATCATAATCTGGGATTCCATTCACTTGACACGGATCGGTGGGATAAGACTCACTCAATCATTCTGACATTCGTGAAGTGATACGTATTAATAAGTATTAGTTAAATATTACTGATACAAATGTTAGTTAAAATTTTATAATATTTCTAGATTAATATATTCTTATTGGCCAATACTGATAAATATCGGTATTTACCCATCTTTAGTTGGGAAAGGGCTAAACCAGTGATGGCTTAAAAAGCCACGCAAAGGGTAAATAACTCACAGAGGGCCACGCAAAGAGTAAATAACTCACAAAGGGCCACGCAAAGAGTAAATAACACACAAAGAGTAAATAACTCAGAAAGGGCCAAGCAAAGAGTAAATAACTCACAAAGGGCTAAGCAAAGAGTAAATAACTCACAAAGGGCCACGCAAAGAGTAAATAACACACAAAGGGCCACGCAAAGAGTAAATAACACGCAAAGGGCCACGTTAAGAGTACTTGCATCTTTATATTAGGGCTACGCAGTTGTGTGTTTCTGTTAATGATTTTCAGTAAAAAGCCACGCAAAAGTAAGAGTCAATTTTATTAAAACCCAAAATGACTCATGCGTCATCCACACTCCCAAACTTCCTGATTGCGAAGATGCTCAGAATAATTGTCGACACTCGCAGGGAGAAATAGAAGAGGGCTCTTGAATTTAACACATTGCCTGTCAACATCGACAATCCGGCGAAGAAACGAGCTACTCTCTACTACGTTGGGGGAATAGCACTACAAACAAGAAGTTGACTATAATCTTCCGGGTAGATTATAGTCAACGTTCATGCTGAAGAAGGGGAAGGTGTCGATGTCTATGCATTAGCTCTAAAGAAATGAGACAGTTCCTTAAGTTCGAAAGAAAGTCGGATTAACGAAATTTATATTTTCTAACAGAAAAAGAAAACATTAGGAAGTAGAAACATTTTAACGATTTCATTAAGCTTGAGAAATCATGCCGGAAAAGGTCAATTTCATAACAAAGAGGAGTATATTATCGACCAAAACACTGAAAAGCGTGAAATGTAAAGTCGAATGTAGAATTGAATGTAAAGTCTAATGTAAAATCACGTACAATTTTACACGTCGAGTCAGATACCTTGTTTTTATTTTCGTTTTTAGTTTAGTGCTTGGACTTGGTAATCACGAATACTAGCTAATCGCGGATCAAACCTAAAACATTTGTTTCAATGAAACCATTTACAGCCACTGTCGGTCTATCAAAGGTTTACTGACTGAACGACATTAGAGTGACATGGAATAGCTCTGTAACTTGAAAAGTTTGTAGACCAATTGCCATAGAGATTAATAATAATAATAATAATAATAATAATAAATATCTTGGGACAACTCACACACGGCCATCTGATCCCAAGCTAAGCAGAGCTTGTGTTATGGTAACCAGACAACTGATATACATACTTATATAATTTATAAATACATACATATTATAGATAAATTACACCCAGACACAGAACAAACAATAATGCTCATCACACAAAGTTTGTCCTGGGTGGGAATCGAACCCAGAACCTCCGGCTTTGCAGTCAGGGTCACTAACCACTAGACCAACAGGCCAGTCAGATTAACGATAGCAAATCGTAACAAGACGCAATAGGTGCAATATATTGCGTAAAAGGAATCTGTAGAAATTGCGAGACCGTTATTATTGATGTTTAGTGATGTAGATACTAAAGACGATTAGATGAGGTCCGTGAGATTTCATTAGAGAGTTTTAAGCGCTGTGTGGTATAAGGTAAAGCTCAATTTGATTGCACAGAAGTTAAAAACAATCAAAAATATCCGTGAACGATTTCGTGTTATTAACAAACTAAGAGTGAAACTGGATTAATTAAAATCCTAAATTCAAAGGTTAATTTAAGAATTATCAAGGAGATGGACTTGGGTATACCGACTAAGGGCGCTTGACTCTAAGCGAATGTATAAATACCTCCATGATCGTGTGAGAAAAACCCCCGATCACTGCCTCGAGACTTAGATGACATAGTTGATGACAGTGATAAACCAAGTCTGATGGCTTGTTTACTAAACTCTTGATCGCACCTCATGAATGACATGAGGCGATGGGTCTCCAAGGAATCGTTGGTACGATTTCTGTCTGTGCACCAGGTATAAAGCGCTTAATGTGTTGCTTAATTGTTGGTGCGATTCTGGTCTGTGTTGGTGCACAGATTATAACGGAATTTTCATGAGTGAGTATGCATTTCAGAAATTTATTTTGTTTGATCGGATATCTTTCCGTTGAGTAATGTTGTGCGGGGAGCGCTGTGCACGAAGCCCTCATGACTGGATATTGTACTACACCCGAGGATGGGTGCTAGTCACGGATGGCAGTGTCGCGGATTCATGGCGCTACGGTATAAATGACTACGCCATTCGCTGCTGCATAGAACAACCAAGGGTGTAGTGTAGACAAAATCAAACTGGTCAATTTATGTAATAACTTTATAGATGTACTCTTTCTTTATTTTGAGTTTTTATTTTTCTATTAACCCAGACACTGTTTTATTAATGGTTCCAATATTTGTAAATATGTGAGTACCATGTACTTATTAAGAAAATGAAAAAGTTTACCTCTGCTGGTAATACTTTGATTTCTATAAGTAGTATACTCCAGGTGCATCAACCTCACATATATCAAAGTTAATGTGTGTATTCAAAATATTGTAAAACATTTATTTGAAAAGAGTAACTATGGAGTTTCTTGTCCGTTCTTCTCCATAAGAATCTACCTTTGCGAACGTACAGTAGAGTCACCTTATTTTGTATACATAGTATTTGGATGTAAATGATGACGTTCAAAAGAGCCGTTTGATGGCCTTATTGAAATGAACGTTTTGACTTAGACTTTTATAAAAGACAGTTTGGAAAGCAAGTGAAGGAAAAAGGGAAAAGTATAGTATATACCTGGAAATAGGGGAAAAATTATTATCAAACAGATGATTCAGAGGATAAAAGTGATTCGATAGAAGCAAAAGAATAGATAAATAACTCTGTTAAAATGTAAAATAAGTATTCAGTGGAAGATTAATTTTACCTTGTTAGAAATTATATAATGTGGAGAATTAATTGACTATTTGATAATTAAGTATATTAATCAGTTATTATATTTGTTTGTTTAAATTGTTATGTAAAGGAAGAGGTGTGACGTATTAATAAAGTACAATGCGGCGCATGCACGTCACGGCATTGCTTGCCCAACCGCCGGCCGGTGCGGACGTGTATGCGCTCCTTGGTGAAACGAGTGTGTGGCTTTGATTTACGAACCCAGCAGCAAACGAGGACACCACAGGCGCCAAGCATACTTGTATATTAATTAAAATAACCAGTTGATCTGGTCGTTTAAAGTTAGACTGCTGAGCGTTTTTAGGGTTTGTGTCTCTGGTCGGGCAAAGCATTATGCTAAGAATTTCTCAATAGCTGCTCGAAGATTGGAAGATGACGGTGCCGATGGTACTTACGGAATGCCGCTGGTGGTGCCTGATGTACTTTTCGGTCATGTGTTATTTCTGTCTCATCAGCCTAAGAGAAGTGAGCGCATTAGTGTTCGCGAGTTTCGCAAAAATTGTGTAACTGGCCCTACCTATGTTTATACAACAATTTTACAGAATAAGCGCATTACCTCATAAGAGGTCGTTGAACTTATCATTCACTCATCATTAACTCATTCAAACCCAAAACGTGAAAAAAAATCAGCTGCTCCAGTTCATTTGGTCGAGTTATGCGCACAGAAATGTATGGAGCAGTCGATTTTTTTTTCACGATTTCTGTGTTGTTCCCATAGTAAAACTTATACATAATGATGAGTACAATGAGCCCTTAAGAGGAATTGCGTTTATTCTGTTACACGTCCTATGTAATTCTAAAAAATACAGCTTATTATTACATCATAATAAAGTGGCTTATCATTTTATCTGCCCGTTTGTCTCAACACTCACCCTCGTGGACTGAACGGTCTGCCACAAGATAAATACATTACCAACATTCTTACTTGCTTTTTTTCAGTAATACACTCTATTACCACCACGTAAAATATGGTTTTGTTAATTTTAGATTACTCATTTTATTTGGTTTTCTAGATGGCGCATTCAGTGAAGTGGGGCGGTCCTCTAGTCCTCCTGGCCGATTTTGGCCATGGCGGCAATCTCAGCGTAGATCATCGGCAAGGGTTATTAAAGTACGGGATTAAATATAATGACCACCATAAAATGCTTTGATACCCTTAGTTCTTATACCAAAAATATATATTTGACACCAGAAAAATGAAGTCTAAAATTACAATAGTACTAGCTATTTTAGTCACGACTGCACCTCAAATTGTATTCGAACACCAAATGTAGTAAATGATCACCAAATCTTAGCGAGCAAACTAATGCGCTATTTTTGCCTAAATAAACTACTGTGATTGCCATAAAATGTAGGCTTGAGGTTACAAACTGGATAAAATAGGTTAGGTTAGGTTAGAATTGTGACCAACCGCGCTACTTCTCGAATATTTTTTTGGAAAAAGTTATTTATTTCACACTTTTTTAACTCCAAACACCAAACAATAGCTGCCAATAAAAATGAAAGAAAGCTTATAAATTAAAATAAAGCTTTATATTTACTTAAAAGTTTTGGATTAACAATGATTTGTTTGACATTAGTTTGCTTAAACAGGATAGCAAGATGTAATAACTTTGACTTTAATTTTACATTAAAATGCTGGTATGATTTTGGTGATCATTTACTACTTTTGGGTTAACAATGATATATTTGGAGTCATTTTGCTTAAATAGGATAGCGAGACGTTAAAATTTTGGTTTTAATTTTAAATTAAAATGCGTGTTTAATTTTGGTGATCATTTACTATTTTTGTCTCCTAAATGTTACTATATCTGGTGGTAAGTTTAATATAAGCCTTAAAGTACACAAGTGTGAACGAAAACAGCGATGCACTCTCTCTTCCATCACGTTCATAGTACCGTAGTGCGTCAGAGATGTTTACGCAGAACCGTACTGACGGCTACCACGCAACTGTGCAGAAGAAAATAGCGTCTGTGGCAGCTAGGACCCGGGCCAGTGGCAACAGCATTCTGAAAACTGTGAATGAAAATGTGTTTTCCCCTTTTATGAGGCATTTTGTGGAGAAGATGACCGGTTGAGATACTGGTTTCGCCTTCTTTACAAAGTGACTCATACCCAAATTCTTTTATTAATTTATGTTAAACTAACACTAGGTATAAGGTACTTTACTAACAATACGGATCTCTGTTATCTGATTATTTGAAATAAATTATTAAATTATTATAGTACGTTGAGATGGCAAACCGTCACGACTAGAAACAGATGTATGGCAAGACCACGAGGCCAGGGGGTGTCACGACACCAATTTCCAAACTCTGAATGAAACTTTGAAAAAAATGTAGAATGACATCAGATCAGATGAGCCAGAGTCGTTACGCACTGGAACCCAGAAGATGGGCATCGTCGCTGAGGGAGGCCGTAGCGGCGTGACGTAAAAGCGTTCGTGACGGATGGGTCGGAGAAAACAACAGTATGGGAAGAGTGGACCGGCTATGGGAGTGAACTTTGAACATACACATTTGGCATTATACGCTGATTTAAAAATATATAGAGTAGGAAAAAGGAGTCAGCGTATAAAAAGCATGAAAAAAGCCATCATCATCTGCCTTTTTAGGGTTCCGTTCCCAAAGGGTAAAAACGGGACCCTATTACTAAAACTCCGCTGTCCGTCTGTCTGTCTGTCCGTCTGTCATCACTAGTCATCAGGCTGTATCTCACGAACCGTGATAAATTTTCACAGATGATGTATTGCTGTTGCCGCTCTAAAAACAAATACAACAAACGTGATTTTTTGCCCTTTTTGAAAATGATACGGAACTCTTCGTGAGCGAGTCCGACTCGCACTTTGTCGATTTTTTTATGTATCCGGAAAATTGAAAACAAATAAGATTGTAAAATATCGTGTGAAGTTGTGAATATTGGGTGGGATTTATTGTACACAAAACGACTTCGATTGAGAAATTATAATCTAAAAAAGATTTATTTCAATATTTATAACGGAGTCTGCAATGTTCCGATGACATGCACATTGCTAGTATAGTGATGTGACACGCTCCACTACCAATTCCCCCTACACAAATAAAATCTGCAATTTCGCATTCCAGCGAAAAAAGGAAACGCTGAAATCCGGTTGATCCAATAGCTTGAAAGGTCAGGCGTTTATCCTAGCCACTAAATCAGCTTTACGTCAACAGGATTTAGCGTACGTGTCCGATCTACATGAGATTTAAAACGTGTAGTTGGAATTAGTAATTAGTATTGATATCGATAATTATAAATGTACTACCTTACTATGTGCATTCGGTAGAATATATTATGTAGGCATGTCCTCAGACGGATGTTTTGTATTTAGCCGAATTAGAATACTGTGATTTTACAGGTACTTATTCATTTGTTAAATATATTATTGGGACTATAACATGGTATTTATAAAAAGAATTAAAGAAAACGAAATGTTAATTTGAGATTCGCACAAGACAAACAACAAAACATAATTATGTAATTTTAAAAACTAACATTATAAAAAGACCGAGCGAGGCCGAAAAGGCAGGATCCTTTTCGGCCTCGCTGCCTGCGCAGCAACATGCAACATGTCCTGCGATATTTAAAAAATAATAAGAACTCAGCGCCACTGGAATTCTGACAGGGCTCGTCACTGCTGTAATGCCACGGACATACTCGTACTTATGGAAAATAGACTAAATTACTATCACAGAAAGTCTCTTTGGTTCGTCTGTCTCTGGCCGCCGCTATCGCTAGACGCAAATAACCTCTTCGTTTTCTTTACCGAACGGATTTTCATTTGATTTTCACCAATAGACGGAGTGATTCATGCCAAAGGTTTAAATGTCCAATTCATTAAGGTTTTGGGTAAATTGGTTAAATTTATGACCATGATTGTGGGAGATGTCGCAACAGATCATGCTGACTGGAAGCTTACAATAACCCACTACTTGAGGTGGGTTGCTAGTAAAATAATAGAATTTAGACAAAAAATGGGGTGTATTTATGAGTGTATGAATAAAAATATAAAACCAATATGAAAATATTAAAAAAAACAAAGATTTAACTATCGAGATCGACTGACAACGCCCGACGTTCCAACACCATTTGTCGTTGACATTATACAAACGAAAGATTAGGACGGTCGGCTGTCAAGAAGATTGGTAATAAATAAAAAGGCTGAAACCCACGGGCCAGTTTTCACCTTAGACATAGGGTAAGGATGTCATACAACGTGGAAATGCCCCTCTTTTGAGTCGTCAGCAATGTGGCATTCAAATCAAAACTTAAAAAGAATGATTCAACACCCTGTACTTATTTAATTAATAGCTTCCACCCGCGGCTTCACTCGCATGAAAAGTGTTTTGATTATCACTTCGAGTGTAATCTCTAAATCGGTTTAAAATTCGCAATAACAGAATTTTGTTATCCCTTTGCACTCTTTGTATGTTTTTAATTAGCTTCTACCTGCGACTTCGTCTGAGTGAACTTTAGAACTTGCTCCAGAGAGAAATAATCAAATCACATCAAAATGTGTTATCCTACTAACATTGTAAATGGGAAAGGTTAAATAGTTCATAGCTGTATACCACGGTTTCACCCGCCTACGCCATTTCTGCTTCTTGGCTTAGCGTTCTTTCAAGCTTTGCTTTTTGCTCGACTCCCAAGGGTGATGCCTGATGTTAAATATTTATTCAAGTTCCTGAAATACATATCAATTTATGCACACACATTTAACAAAAAGGGACAACAACAAAACAGGTACAAAAGTGATGTTTATTTCTATAGAAATCTCTTTCAGTAAACTTGCGAGAGGAGAGTCGAGTATAAAGAGATGTAGAAATCGTGTGTAAAAGTTATAAGTAAGTAAAATTACATATCATAACTTTCCACGTCTTCGTTCAAAGAGCACCAACACAATAAAGGACATAATTAGTTTAACCCCGAAGCACACTCTCAGTTAACAAAATATATCAATTAAAATGCTAAACAGTGAACGTTCCCGGCAAATTCAATTAATTCAATTATCTGGGCCCGGCGTCGAATTCTGTTAATTTTCTTTTGATAGGCTGGTTCGAAGTCAAGTCAAAGCATTAATTTCAAATAAACCATTTACAGGTACTTTTGAAAGTCAGTCAAAAACGTGAAGCTATTTACACGTTCCAAAGCCTAGATCTCTATGGAGAAGAACGAGCAAGAAACTCCATGGACACTCGTTCGATGACATGAACTGGCAAACGGTGAAAATGTACACAAAATGGCAGTCTTTTTTGTAGCAATGCTTAAAGTTATGAGCTCATGGCTAAATAACAACAACCGCATGAATCAAACTTCGGGGTTAAGCTACACTTGCCGAGATCGGTCCGTGGATGGGTGACCATCTATTTCATATAGAGTTTCCTCTGTGCTTCGAAAGCAGTTTAAGCCATTGGTCTCGGCTATCATTTTGAACATATTTGATAGTCGATAAGGGTGGACAGAAGTTAGAAAATTTGACACCAGTCTTGCCAAGGGGTATCGTAATTACCCAGTTCCTGGGTTGTGGAGGTCAGATAAGCAGTCGCTCCATGTAAAATACTGGCACTCAGCTGCATCCGGTTAGACTCGAAGCCGACCCCAACACATTTGGGAAAAGGCATGAACAGATTATTTGGGATATGGAACGTGCATGACGAAGACTGCGCCATCTAGTGTTGCATATTTGAAACTTAAAAACTTTCCACAAAAAAATACAACCGACTTCCAAATAAAATAAAAAAATACTACCAAATTGAGCCTCCTCCTTTTTTGGAAGTCGGCTAAAACACCACAAAATGGGTATTTATTTGGAAGTCGGTTGTACTTTTTGTAAAAAACACCACCGAAAAAGTCACAGGAAAGCAAAATACGCAATTTCGTTTGCTTGGATGACATATTTTTTCCAGCAATTTTGATATAAAAACCAAACTACTGAACCAATTTTAATGAAATTTCCATTGGAACCAATCGGAAAGTATGACCTTTCATAAAAAAATAATGTTTTTAAAAAAAGGTTTATAAATGACGGAGATAATGAGAACAAACATAGAAAAAGTATGTACAACTGAATTGAAAACGTCCTGTTTTTTTGACGTCGTCGGTTAATAAATACTTGACATTAACATTTCTGTGCTGCCATACATACACGTTCCAACAAGTAATAATCATAAATATAGAATAACAACAAACAATAGAACTAAAATTCCCCGAACTACCAACCGTAACATTTCATAACACTGTATCTGAATCGAACTTTACCAATAACCAGTTACGGTTTATCTTATAATATAACCATACCAGTATACCGAGAAGAATTGAATATCTGTAGGAACATGAGAATATCAAACACTTTGTGAGGTTATTCTAATAACGTGGTACGAACGCAATTACTATAAATTTTTATTACCTAGGTAAATAATGTGATCCTCTATGCACGCCAATGTTTCATGGGTTTATAGAAAAAATACTACAAAGTACAAAATAACTTTAATTTCGAAGTCGGTGTTTTTAGTTCTTCGTAATTTACCAGCGACTTCCGAAATTAAAGTTGTTTCGTAATGTTTTTTTTATTTGGAAGTCGGTTGTCTGTCTGTCTTTTTTTTGTAAAAAGTTTTTTTTATTTTCACTTTGTTAGACCGTACCCTACACCTAACAACAAGGAAAGTCACAGGAAAGCAAAATACTTACGCGTTTTGGTTTACTTGATGACATACTTTTTCCAGCTATTTTGATTTTAAAACCAAACTACTAAACCGATTTTAATGAAATTTCAATGGGACTAATTAGAAAGTATATCCTGTCACATTTATGAAGAACTTTTCAAATCGGTTCTTAAATGACCGAAATATAAGGTAACAAACATAAAAAAATACAACGGAATTGAGAACCTCTTCCTTTTTTTGAAGTCGGTTAAAAACGAACGAGTCCGAGTTTTTTTCGGTGTTTCTTCTTAGCCCATATATGCCCAAGACCCCGAAAACGACCCATTTTTTTAACCTAATCTGAAGCGACGATCATAAAAATATTATTATGAATGATAATGATATATTTAACGCCATCTATATTATAATTGATGACTTACCTAGGATATCAAAATACCTAGTTTACTTGTCAAAATTGAATTTTTCGGTTAGCTATTACGAAGGAAAGTTGGGGCATAAGTTCTGCAAATAATTAACACCATAACTCACGAATAATGTAAGTATTGATCCATTTTCTTGATATTTTTTTGTAGTGTAGTGGGCAAATAATGATGCAAAATGTTCCCTTTTTTTTCTCAGGTCACGACGAGTACTAAACGCCGTTTCTTCGAATAGGAATGTAAAAATCACTGGAACTGTCCGGCAGAACAGAGAAGATAAATGTCCATAAGGATTTTATGACTTCCTATAATATATGAAAGAGATGACGGCATTTGTGCACTGCGCTGGAATGATAATAACGTAGTGACTATATTGTCAAACGAGTTTGACGTCCCATTCAGAAAACTAAAAGATATTCAGCAGCTATCAAAAGAAGAATCAAAATTGATCAATCAAACGTGGTCGCACAATACAATAGATTTATGGGTGGCGTTGACAGACTGGACGCAAACATCGGAACTTATCGCATTGCCATTAAAAGCAAAAAATGGTACTTATCGATATTTACCTAGAAAATTTATGTTGCCGTGAACAACTCAATATTGATGGCCAGGTCGATAGGAGCTAACATGGACACCCTGGAGTTACGAAGGTTGATAGCAAGAACGTTTCTACTGTAATATGGGACTAACAGGGCCCAACCTGGACCTCCTGTGAGAGTCATGATAAAGGAACCATTAGCTGTAAGAAGGCATGCGGCTGGTCATATGATGACTGTTACCCAGGGTCGAAAAAAATGTGCTTACTATAAAAAGAAACCGTGAAAATGTGTGGAACATGTCGTTTCAATCTCCATGATAAAATGCTCGAGAAATTTCATTATATGGCCGAAGCTTAGCATTATTGTTGATTCTTCAAACGTCTATGTTCCTAAATATTTGAATTATAATTATTTCTAGCTTTAAAATAAAATTTTGTCTGATTTTTAATTCTTTTTTTTTCATACAATCCTAATTTTTTTTCATACAATCCTAATTTGCCCACGGAGTCATTAGCGAATCGAAAAAAAGTACTTTCAGTCACTGAAACTGAAAATAAAAAAATACGGGTCTCATTAAAATCCCCTTATCCAAAAATCATGAAAATCATAGACCTTAATCTTTCTGGGTCAGAGTAGTCAGCTAGGAAACACCGGCCTCATCTAGTTTAAATGGACAAAACTGACGTGTAAAAGCGTAATCAATTGTCATGTTTTCTTTTCTTTCTTTTCTGAAATACCCGTCAAAATCCGCACAGCCGTTTCGGAGATAAGCCTAAACAAACACACAAACCAAAAAAACTTGTGCATAAATAGTAGAAAGCTGTTATTTTGATACTACAAACAGTCACTTCAATTTTATTTATTTGGTTAGATGTATTGTATCTGTTGCAGCCAACTAATTTAATCAGCCGAATCATTAAAAGCCTAGCCTTTTCATTGAACTGCGCCGTTTAATCAGCGACATAAGTGACATGGGCAAGTCATTAAACGATATTGAATAAAAGATGTCACTTATGTCGGTGAAAAATCGACGCATTTAAATGAAAAGGCCAGGCCACCAATTAAACGGCTGATTAAGCTGCGACATATACATTTATCATCTTCCTGCAATACTCGTACAAAGATGGTAGGTACCGGAAATGTGAAAATCTCCATTGAATGACTTTAAAATTACCAGCCAGTAAGGTAATTCCCGGCAATTTCATCAGTCGTTAAACAATTCTCTTTGCAAGTTTGCCTCTTGAGACGCCTTTGAGTTCTGACGAGCAAGAACTTAAGACAGGCTAATTTTCTTGGTGAGGAAGACTTGAGATGGATTTGATGAAATTTAATTTGTTTTATTTTGATGACTTCTTTCACATAGGTCAGTCAAATTGGCTTTGAACCTTGCAAAAATTTCTAACTCTGGTTTTTTTCTTGATTGGTTTATTTGATCTTAGGTTTTCCAAAAAAAATTAGCATCTGGCATAATCGGGTCATTCTGAAAAAAAAACAAATATTGTAAACCAATGAAAGCTAGGAAAATCAAAATATCGCATTTTTTTTCTGTAGGTATGTAAAGAATAGGTGAGCAAAACAAATTTATTTTATCGGAATTTAAACAAAAACGCCTTCTGGAATGTCATTGAAAAATTATCATCATTCATCAAAAAATTACGTTACAGTTGAATTATACGTACCTACCCAATTTAATTCAGTTACATTTTTGCCTGAATCTCTATCGCAAACGAAGCTAATATTGCACGTTGCATGTCTGCCTGTAGCAAATCAAAAAATGTTTCTTGCTTTTTCTTTCAATTCTTGTACTAAGTACCTACCTAAAGAGAGACACAAAAATACAAAGAAAGTTGAGGTTATCATCATTCCCTATTAGCTCCGCTATAGGAATATATACAGAGTGTTTCTAATGTGAGTAGTCACTTTTCAAGCAGCCTGATACATTTGGTGGCATTATTTTAGTTCAATCACTTTGTTGCCACTCTATCAGACTGCTTAAAAAACTAATTTGTTTATCGTCATTTGCGAATGTTTTTTTTTTGAAGTGAAAACTTCTTTTGCTGCGTTGTGCACTTTTTGGGATGGGTAAAAAATGTTAAACTCGCGTCAGGACACGTGACCGTCAGGACACGTGACCTGATCGAAAATTCGTAAGACGGATGATGTAATATAAATTGTCATGTTTGTGTACGATAGCGCAATTTAGTCCGGTTAAGCAGTTGATATCCCAAGTGTGTTAACTTGCTAGTGAACATACCTAAAAAAAAAAAAAAAACTATAGCGCAATAAATGAATATTGTATTTAACCACATCAATTATAGTACTTTGATACTGATAAATAAAGCAATTCGTGCGAAATTATTCCCCATTCCAAAATATTTAAAAATGCACAGTTCAAGTTTTTTTCACTTCTACCGGCACTCCCGGAGTGCAACCCGTTGTTTTTTTTTAGGTATTTTTCTTATTGTTTCTTTATTGTACCTATATCAGATTCATAACCTGAAAATATTACCAGACACTTCTGAAACACCCTGTACATACTTTTTATTTATTTCAGTTGTAATAATAATAATAATATAATAATAATAATCATTTTATTTCAAGTTTCACAGACTCATTAACATTAATAATCATACACACACTCAGTCACATTAAGTAATTAATCAAATAGAGTAAAATAATTACATAACAATAAAATTATACAAACAAGAAAGATTGTCAAATCCAAACAGTGTTGGCACATTACCTGCGTTCAACGTGTAACCTACAGCAGTGATTGATGTAGGAGCAATCGACCCTCTCCGCGAGTGCGGCCAGCATGCTGTTGGAGCTCCCCCGCACTCGCCGAACCAGCGAGGTGCCTCTCTTGCGCATTGTTGTATAAAAACAATCTACGCGCGCCTCCGCAAACATTGTCGAGGCGCTGCAGTACCGGGGGAGACCCAACAACATCCTAAACGCATTGTTAAACTGGACTCGAAGGGCGCCGTACGACCTTTGCGTGTAGTTAGTCCACAGGCTGCATGTGTAAAATGTAGTGCAGTAGGCTCTAAAGAGAGTAATTTTAACTTCTGCTGAGCATCGTGCGAACCTACGGATCACCATATTCGCTCTGACCGACAGCGCCCTTCGTTCCCGTTCCATATCGGCATCATCTTTCAGGTCGGGAGTAACTAAGTGGCCTAAGTACTTAAACGTATCCACTCTTTCTAAGGGTGAGCCATTCAGCTTTATAGCTGGCATTTCAATCACTTTTCTCTGCCCGCCCTGAAAGACCATACACTGACTCTTTTTTACATTATACAACAGTCCGTGATCAGTTGCATAACCCTCACAGATACTCATCAGCTTCCTGAGTCCGCAGACCGAGGCACTCAGCAGCACCATATCGTCCGCGTAGCTGATGTTATTAAAACAGACGCCATCTATATAACAACCAATATGTTGGTCACTGAGCGCCTCGATCAGTCCATTAATATACAGGTTAAAAATGGAAGGCGAGCTCAAACCCCCCTGCCTCACCCCACATTCCAACCTATACGGGTCCGATAATGCGCCCGCCCACTTTACATGGTTCACCTGGTTCCCGTACCAGTACTTAAAAATGCCAATAAGTTATAATGTCGTGCTAAGTACGATATAGCTGGGGTCACGGTCACGTGCTTAGAATCCGTCGCCATGCACAACGATTTGTGGTCCTGTGGAACTTGTATAAAGAACTAAAATAAGGATTATACAGGACCAAATAATGTGTACCTATTATCATGTATATTATAAATAAAAAGCGGTTTTATAAACTTTAATAACATTTTAACTAGCTTTTGCTTTTTCGGTAGCATGAAAGTCGGAAATAATCCTAAGGGAACATATTCCCGAAATTAAAATATCCTATTCCAGCAGTGCGATTCTGCCGTTCGATTCTGTCGACATCTCACGGTGTACACCTAGGCGGAGTGAACGACAATTGAGCTGTCATTCCATCATATTTGTATGGTTTGACAACTCACCCGTCGCCGCGGCGTGCACCCCGCCCAAGTGTTCACATCGACATGTTTAACTTACAGAATCGCTGTACCTCTCACCTATAAAACGAAGAAGTAGAAGAAGTCGAAGTGAGCTGTCAATTTATACAAACAAGATGGAATGACAGTTCACGTCATGATCACTCCAGCTAAGTGTACACGGTAAGATGTCTACAGAATAGACCGGCTGTACTGGTGTAACTATGTGCCATGTTTCATTCCAAATCCAATTACTTAATAGTTAGAAGACTAATAACAAGAGACTAATAAAGAGACTAATAACATCACGCCTTTATTTCCGAAGTTAGGCAGAGGAATATAAATTAAATTGAAGCAAAATAGGGTGAACTAAAAGTGAGTGGTCATATTTTTAGGGTGAAGTTGGGTAGTTGATATACAATAAGGAAAAAATAGCAAAACAAGAAAGCGAGTTTTTTTTGTTTTTTTTTTTTATTAATGAATGGGCTAGCTCTTGACCTCGATCACGCCTGATGGAAAGCGATAGATGAGGTCCATGATGAAGCTAGCGTGCCCAGAAGATGCCTTGAGGCACTGGTACTCCCACGCGTCGATGAAACACAGCAGGCTGCTTGACGCCGAACTCCGGTGGGAGGGTGGTCGCGAACCAGGCGGGCGTTAGCCCTACCACCGCAAGGGAAAGATTGGCCAGTCTTATAAGGTGTTAGGTGAGACTGTCCAGGATGCGCCGAGCGCTCGGGTCAGTTGAGTGTCAGATGGAACAAATTGCGCTACACGAGGAGGCTCCTTCATGCATCCCAAAAAACTAAATGAACTAAAAGTGATTGGTCATATTTTTAGGGTGAAGTTGGGTAGCTGATATACAATAAGGAAAAAATAGCAAAACAAAAAAGCGAGTTTTTATTTGTTTTGCTATGAACACCCTGTATATAATTTATTATAATTTAAACAATTATATTTGAACTGTCAAGAAGTCGGTCAATCAGTTAACACACTAAAATTGTAACCATAACGTGGCTTTTCATTTCATGTGTTTAGCAAAGTCACGTTAGGCCGTCTACAAACATTGCGACTAAACGGTTTCAATACTACTAAGTATTATTTTTTATGCTGCTCCGAACGACGTTAGTCAACGCCATCTGTCGCTGAAACCCAGCGCTGTGGCTCTGGGTGTCTACTCTCTAAGCCCGAAGTCCGTAGTTTCGGCCTTATTAT
Source organism: Melanchra persicariae (assembly GCA_947386135.1). Taxonomy (NCBI): domain Eukaryota; kingdom Metazoa; phylum Arthropoda; class Insecta; order Lepidoptera; family Noctuidae; genus Melanchra; species Melanchra persicariae. The sequence continues at coordinate 12,531,786 of OX376645.1, read as the reverse complement.
CGGGCGTTTTCTACTCCGTATCACCTACGGACACGATTAGTCCCGAACTAAGAACAATTTTCAAATCTTGTTGTCATTCATTCGGGCTTCGGGCTTAGAGAGTAGACCAGACCCCCTGTCTCGTATTACGAGTCCCAGCATTATGCTGAGAGATGGCCGTCTTGCGCGGATGAAGCTCATACCTTCCACACTTGCATAACTTCCCAAAATTTGTTTATTTTTTTTATATGCGTCTTTTTTGGCGCAAACAAACCCTTTTTCTTTTTCTATACTCAACTGTTAAAAACTCCACCAATTTTTTCATACAATAATAAAAACATATTGTCATACATTATTAAAATTTGTTTTGAAGGGTGTAAGAAATATAAAGTCCATCCAGATATCGCCAGTGCATGTATAAGTCACTTACGTAATACATAATGCGTCTCAAGAATATTAGCGAGCATGTTACGAAACGCACGCGCCGTGTGCTAAAAGGCGCGTATTCGTGTATTAAGAAGTTCATTAATAGCAAAAAAGAGCCAATTGGAAAATTAAATTGAAATATACAAAATACTGTTTACAACAAAAGTAATGAAATCTAAATCCTTCTCGAATTTGTAGCTGACTCAAGGTCATAAAATCTCAGAAATGGAGGTAATAATAGGTTTGAAAGTACAGTCGAACAAGCTATTTGGTACACAAACCCGCCTGTGTAAACTACCTAGTAAGTTTTGATTGTGCTGAGTACCTAAAAACATTTTTATACAATTTAAAAAAAAAACAGTAAGTAGTTCACCGGTATCCTGAACAGTAGTAGTACAAGTTTAGGTATAGAACCCAAAAATATACACTTCTGGACACACCTATTGGCCCACCTTAGAGTTTAGGTTTCAATGGCCCCTACCGAAATATGATTTCTAGATTGAACAAAAACTGTTGATGCAGTTTTAAACCTGATACATTTTACCATCTTTTTCGATCGTATTGTTTTAAATTTGAATTCAGAATACCATACGACATGGAGCTACGCCTAACAAGTCGGATATGCGCCTTGTTAAAGGCAATTGATTTTTGAATAAAAAACATGTTTTATCAAATAAAGGTTTAATTTAATAACGCGTGTTGCCTCCATGGGCATCTACCACAGCTCTCATACGATTAGGCATAGAGTTTATCAACCGCTCTATGAAATTTTGAGGGATCATCTCCCATTCCTCTTTTATGGCAGTTTTCAACTCCTGCATCGTCTGGGCAACTGGCTGACGAGCCCTAACACGTCTTTTTAGCTCGTCCCACATGTGCTCAATGGGGTTCATATCTGGGCTTCTGGCTGGCCAGTCCATAACTGTGATGTTCACATCCCGAAGATATTCCCTGACGATGCCGGCCGCATGGGCTCTTGCATTATCATGCATAAAAAGGAAATTTGGGCCCGCATAGTCCGCGTATGGTATCATGTGAGGTTCTAAGCACTCACGAATGTACCTTTCAGCATTTAATGTTGGCAGCCGTGGTCCTGTAACAACCTCAAGTTGAGTTTTGCCGCTCGCGGATATACCGCCCCAGACAGTCCATGAGCCACCGCCATAAGCAACCCTCTCTTCAAAGCAGCATTGTGCGAAACGCTCTCCCTTACGTCGGTAGACCTTCTTCCTTCCATCATTGCCATGTAACACAATTTTAGACTCATCAGAAAAGAGTACACGGCTCCAATCTTGCTGTGTCCAATTTAAATGACTGCGTGCGAAATGAAGGCGCGCTGTTCGGTGGGCTCGCGTTAGTTTGGGCCCATTAGCTGGCTTGTGTGGTACCATATCGCCTTCTTTTAACCTTCTCCGAACAGTTCGAGCGCTCACAGATACTCCGTGGAAGTCGCGAAGTTGGTTTTGTATCTCAATGGAGGTAAGGTGACGATTTCTCAAGCTGGTCGTCACGATGAATCGATCCTGCCTTTCAGTTGTGACCCGAGATCGTGGCCTTCCTTGGCGACGAACAAAGCCGCCGGTCTCTAGGTACCTCCGATAAACATTTCGGACCGCAGATCGACTTAAATTAAGTTGAGCACTCACGTTTCTTTGGCTGTGTCCGGCCTGAATAAGTGCCACAGCTTGGGCGGCGACTTCAGGTGAAGTATCCATAGATTATTGATAGAACCTCACCTTAATGTTAAGAATAAGTAATGTTTGTTGCAAAACCAAAGATATCAATCACTTTTTCAAGAATTAAATCCAAGTAAACCAATAAAACCAAGTTATCTTAGTATTCGATTGTTTGATATCAACAAACAGGCTCCAAATTGTCTTTTGTTTCTTTAAATTCTGTGTTCGAAATTCAAAAAAAGACTATTGAATGAAATTGTGAATGTGCCAGGTTCAAAACTGCATAAAAACTTTTTGCTCGACCTAATATAAAATTTTAGCTAGGACCAAACGAAACTGAAAATACAAGGTGGGCCAATAGATGTGTCCAGAAGTGTATTATGAATCATTTTTCGATATTAGAAAATGTAAAGGTTTATTAAGTATTTAATAGATGTGGATTCAGGTCAGCTTTGTGTCTTTATTTCTGTTTTTGAAATTAAGGATCTCAATAAATGTAGGTGGGTCAACGACCGCTATTGAAAATTTATTTGGTAGATAGCTTCAAGTTTGTTCAAATGTACCTACATGAAAAACGTGTCGCCTTGTACCACTCCCCTCGGTCTGACTATTTTCAAAAGAAAGTACTATTTCAGTCTAGACGAATAGTTGTCTAGCTAGTCTACACTCAGATCAGACGCGACGCTTTGATTTATATCACGCTTCAGTAACGTTTTATAGGGTTCCGCCCCCGTTGCGTGATAATCCGAAACCTATGAATCTCCACTGTCCGTCTGTTCTTCGTAGGAACTTTAGAACTTTAATAGGTCGAGATTAGTTTAAAAAAAAACCGGCCAAGTGCGAGTGGGACTCTCACACGAAGGGTTCCGTGCCAAAACCCGAAAAGAAACACGTTTCTTGTATGGGAGCCCCCTTCAATTTTTAATGAAATTTCTTTTTATTAGTAGTTATAGCGTCAATAGACATACACACTGTGAAAATATCAACTGTCTACCTACGGTTCTTGAGATACAGTCCGCTGACAAACAGACAGACGGACGGATGGACAGCGGAGTTTTAGTATTAATAATATTTTATAATCATTTTATTTCAAGTTTCACAGACTCATTAACATTAATAATCATACACACACTCAGTCACATTAAGTAATTAATCAAATAGAGTAAAATAATTACATAACAATAAAATTATACAAACAAGAAAGATTGTCAAATCCAAACAGTGTTGGCACATTACCTGCGTTCAACGTGTAACCTACAGCAGTGATTGATGTAGGAGCAATCGACCCTCTCCGCGAGTGCGGCCAGCATGCTGTTGGAGCTCCCCCGCACTCGCCGAACCAGCGAGGTGCCTCTCTTGCGCATTGTTGTATAAAAACAATCTACGCGCGCCGGTATTAGGGTCCCGTTTTTAACCTTGAACTCTAAAAATATTGTCAAAATTTGCACCCATGCGAATCCTGGGCGGGTCCGTAGTAGTAGTCCATAAAATCATCAATTAATTTGTACGTTTATAGTGTTTTTTTATAGATTGAAATTAATCAAATGAGTCCTTCCACTCTGGGCGGAGCGGGAGGGAGTGTCAGACTCTTACTGACTAAAACCCATCCGTGTTCCTCCTAATGCCAATTGCGTTCCAGAGCCGCGGTGACTCTTTCAAGCAAATTCCGCAACCCTGGCAGGATACTGGTAACACGTGAATAAAGGTACAAATATGTATAATGGTCAACCGTATTTGAGCCCGCCTCGCACTTGACCGGTTTTTGCATTGAAATGTCTCTTTGTTTGGATTTGGGAGAACGTTATTACTAGATATATTTTTGTAAAAACGACACATTACATCCATTCTTAGTCTGCCATCTGTATTTAACTGTCTACTATATCTGCTCTTCATTTTTATATCTAGTCTCCGTATTTTTGTATCGAAGGTCAAAACTTGGTTGGTGCAGTGTTGAGCGATTGGCTGCTGAGGTGCGTCTGGCGGGATCGATGCCCGATTAATGGTTCCGGGTCTGGCTGTTTGTGTATGGGAATTTATATGTTTTTTTATGTGTGTCCCAGAAAATGTCCGGTGGCATCGCGGCAGACCCAGGTGAAGATGGCGGGACAAGCTTGACGCCTATCGACAGGATTGGTCAACACTAGCCCAGAGCCGGGAAGAATGGAAGGAAAAAAGGGAGGCCTTTGCCTTGTATAAATAAATATATATAAAAATAAATGCTATTAAACCTAATGCATGTAATGCAAATAATATACACACGCAGTAAAGTTTCAACTGAATACCTGGGCCCCAAGTCTGCTATTTTTATTTGTCATTCCAACACGATCCCATGGTCATTTTGCCATAAGTTCGTAATTTGCTAAATTCACAATTGTCGATTATTGGTCGGTCAATGGTCTCGTAATAGAATCGTGGTTTAGAAATATTCAATGTCTTTGAAAAGTAATGACTGCACAATAACGTTCTAGTGGTAGGTCACTGATCGAAGGAACTGTCAAAATTTTAGCAGATTACCGCATAGTGTCTGTCATTCATTTGTCATTATGTACGAGATTATCACTCTAAGCCATTTCTTTCAATGGAGTGTCAGTGGTTGACTATTGGAAAGTCATATTAGTAGATTACAAAACTTGTCAAAATCAACAATTATGAAATCAATGATAGACCATTCTGACACTATTGTAATAGCAGACTTGAGGCCCTTCATGAGATAGGTACAGCGCGGTGACAGACATACAGACGAATAGCAGAGGCTTAGTAATAGGTTTGCAAACATTTAAACACATATTTTCCTTAATGACATGTCTAGCAACATTTAAGTTGCCGAAAACTGTAGCCTACTTTGCAACAACCCTAACAATGACACACCACAAATATCTTTGTCAGTTCACGCCAAGTTACAATAGAAGTGCATTACAAGAACAGGGGACATCCATTTACGATGCTAAGTTAAAGTTGATGATCGTTTACAATTTGCTAGTAGCATTCTACAGTCCAGTGCTAGACCGCAAGTAGCATACATAGACAGCGGTTTTTCTCTTGTTTTTATGCTTCTGCGATGTTACCTCTCCACCACCCTTCGTTGACTAGTAGAGAATGCTTAAGGCACTAAGACCGTCTTTTCAACTGTTGCAAGAAGTTTCAATGAATAAATAATAAGATATATCTTGTCAACATTTTTCAATTATAGGGTTTAACATTAGGTATTGCTCATAGATGGCCTTTTTTTAGGATGGGTAATGATTAAAAAATTCCTTCTGCTCTGGGTGGAGCGGAAGGGAGTGTCAGACACTAACTGACTAAAACCCATAGGTACGTGTTCCTCCTAATGCCCTTTGCGTTCCAGTGCCGCATTGACTCCTTTGAACAAATAGGCTCTAGCCATAGCGTGCCCCGTTTATTTTGCTGACAACTGTTTGAGGCGCGAAACACAACGCGCCGTCGACTCGAGCCGGTGCTTTTCGGACGGCGAGCCACCCAACGCTCGCGCCTACGGTGGCCGGGAATCGCCCTGTGACTCCCGACACCTGGGGCGTCTTCTGTTGCGGCGGCTGGGGGTGAGGTTTGCTCATAGAAAGCCTGAGTCTGGTTTTGGCAATAGGCTCACCCCTTTTAAATGGGAGTTAAAAGCATAACTGGAGATCAACAACTGTTGGGCAGTTGCGCAAGATCACCAACCACATTTTTTTCTCTTTTTTAATTGAGGAATGGGCTTGCTCTTGTCCTCGATCACGCCTGATGGAAAGCGATAGATGAGGTCTATGATGGAGCGTGTCCAGAAGATGCCTGTTCACTCTTGAACAAGCATTTCTCTTGATCGTGCGGGAAATACAAACGTAGTGTTATGTTTATGTCCTGACCTGTTCCATGTCTTTTTCATAATTGCTGGAATAGTCGTGTAGTAGTCTACTACAAATAGAGATAGACAATCCAGTGGCATTCTATCTTGGACTGATGCTTTCATTAAGGGACTTTCACAGTTTCACAGTTTGAAATAGAAGTCCGATCCCAGTTTTAGGTATAACTTCATTGCTGATGAAGTTATAAAGCTTTAAATTTTAAAATGTTAAAATTCTCTCATAATTGTTAACTAGAGCTACTTAAGTATTAAATTTGGCAAATAAAAAAAACACATGCATGTTCCCTACTGTTATTTAACAGTTTTTAGGGCTTCTTAATGACTGAAGTACATAATGTTAACTACAACACCCAGTCAGTCGCAGTCCAGTCCAGCGCTGAATTTAACTTACTAGTTCCAGCCACTGGCATAGTGTAAACAGACCACAGAATTAAGTTAGTCACTGGTTTATTTACTTGCCTCAGTTTGGTCGGTCACTTAGAGGTTCCATTTAAATGTTAGTTTGAAACGTTATTAATCTTTGCAAAGGATAGAAACTTGAAAGTCATCGGTTTTGGTATTAGTTTTGGAGTGTATTGAGGTAGATGAGGCTGGAAGATAGATGGATGGCAAAAAGTCATGTTGATTTTGAACTGACCCGCGGCTTTATAATAACAAGGTTAAGCAACACTTGTCGAGGTCGGTTTGTGGATGGGTGCCCCGACAAATGACATTGTAACTCAATTACACCATCTGTATTTTAATTTCTAATACGAAATTAACAGTTTTTTTTTAAACGTTGTTCTGCTAGGAATTTCTCCTGTATCGTGGGTGCGTTTACAAACATACAAACTCACATATACAAACAGCCAGACCCGGAACAACTATCTGTAGGCCATACAAATATTTGTTCCGTGCGGAATCGAACCCGCGACACGCAGCGCAGCAGTCAACTGCTCAACCACTGCGCCAACCGTGTCGTCTTATTATATAATTTATCAGACATTTTAAGCTTTAAAATACAGGTGATTAAATGGGAAAAGACAAGGCTGACGATGATGGTGGTCAACTAGTAGCGATTGACTAAAAAAAATTCGACAGCAAAAGACGACTAAAAAGTTCGACCTTTCAAACAGCCCGATGCAGAATGACATACCTATACCTATAACATCTGTGATCGAAAAATGCCGCTAAAGTACAAAATAACTTTAATTTTAGAAGACGGTGTTTCTGGTGTGGTTTCTTTGTTTTTTGACACCGCCCACCAACTACCAACTTTGTAGTGGTTTTTATTTAGAAGTCGGCCGTATTTTTTGTAACAAGTTTTTTATTAGACCCCCTAAAACTTCCAACCAGTCCATATACATATATCTGTTAGATTGTCTTTCTTCGAAGTTGTTCATTAGATCTTTACGAAATTTAAGTGGGACCATTTTAGAATAAACTTCTTTCGAACAAAAAAAAAATGCAAATCCGTCTACATAATACGACGGAGTTATGCCCGAACATACTTTAAAAAAAAATCTTTATGTAAATAAAAATCCGATTTGATAAATCCCCCCCTTATTTAAAGTTGGTTACAAATAAGCCAGATCAAAAGAGAGGGTAGGTAACATGCCTGTACCCTGGTATTGCAGATGTCCATAAGTTACGACCACTTACCACGAGAGAAAAAAAAGTCAAAACAAAAAAAAAAGATTTTTTATCAAAAAATTCGACTTCGACATGATTTTTCAAGCAGTTTGTAACAGTTGATTGCATTTATTTTAGTTCAATCATAGATTTTATGTCACCAACTGCATCAGACTGCTTGAAAAGTCATTTCTTCGGAAGTTTTTAGTCGGTTTTTCTGGTCGAAATTTGTTGAAAAATTTATTAAGCTATTGTATAGCTTCTATCGCGGGCCTTGAGCGTGGAGACCGAATCCAGAAATTCCGTAACGAAAATAACCTAACACCCCCCACTCCGACCAGCACAGCGGTGATACTTTTTGTTTCTATGACGATCTGTGTTCTTAATTTGAAAGTTTTGTTTTTTTTAAATTATTTTTATAAGTTGCGAGTGGCATTTTTGAGCTGTCAAATGCAATGTGACCTCTTTTGAACTTTTTGAGGTTGGTGCCCTATTTATTAGTATTGCTACTTTCCCGCGGTTTTGCTTGCATAATTATTAAGCTATTACAATAGCTTTACCGCGGCAGTCTCCGAGTGCCACACGTCTTTTTTTTCATTTTTATGTTTTGAATATCTCACTTAGGTTCATTACAAAGTCATCGCAGGTGCGTTGCCAAGCCAGAGATAAGCAGACATAGGTATTGAACGTACCTGTATCACTTCAATATTTATTCCTGTAGTTTCCAGCAAATTTAATTCCAGCTGGATTATATCCGACTTTAAGATCAGCCTACGTTGAAGTCTAAGATTAGGTAGCGTCGGCGGTAGTTGGCTTACCAGAGGTAAACTTTATAAGAACACCTGGTTTATTAGTTGTGAATGGAACTTATTAAAGTTGCAGAATAATCCATCCCGTCACTTTACTTTCTTATCGGTCTATAAAAGTGTAACAAAATGCAAAACCTGAAAAGAGGTCATTGTACTTATTATTATAGACAAGTTTCTCTATGGGACCAATCCTGAAACCACCCCATTTTATATTAACAACTGGATACAATGTTCTGAACAGCTAGTTTTTTTTTTTTTTTTTAATTTAAATCGATGAACGCACGAAAAAGGATGATTCATTGCCCCGTTACGCTCATTGTAACGTTACGCTCATTGTAACGTTGTATGCAATCATTTCATCAACGATTTGTTATGACGTTGTCACGTTAAACTATCGTCCGTAAACCAACTTTACTGACAACCATTTTTTTTTAAATAGAAAGAAAGAAAAATATTTATTTGGGACTCGCATAAGACAAACAAAAAAGTAAAATAAAAAAATACAAAATAAAATTAAATCTCTTCGTAACACGTTGAATACTTGGTCAATTTTCAGCAGTATTACAAGAAGCTTCTGCTGTAAATTTGGCATCCATGCTAATATGCAGCATGATACTGATTAAATTAAAAGTTGAATGTTTTGTATGACTTATTCACTTCGATCAATCACATTGACAGTAATTAATTATAAAGTGACATCGACTTCCTCAGCACAAAACTTTTCGAGGGACTTCCATGTGTGCCCATAATTAGATACACTTCTGAAGGACAGTCTCGTACTTAGAAACGTTCAAATTCAAATCGTAATAATAATATATCATCACAGCGACTGTCAATGTCAAAACTTGTCAAATGTGGGAAAATAAATTTTATTTTATTTATTATTTATTTATTTTATTCATAAATACAATGTTTTTATTATTCTTAAACAAGGCACACAATTAGACCCCTGGGGTCTGTCTTAGCATGCCATGGCCTGAGATTTGTTCAACGCGCTATTAACCGTTAAGTTTTAATCAGGTTGATGTAATGTTCTTTCAGCTTGCGAAATGCAAATGTTTTTGGCATTTTGCGAGTGAGCTGCGAAAATGGACGCTCCTTAAACATGACTCCTAACTAGAACAGTCAAATTAGTTGATGAGAGGTCAAGTCAAGATTATGTCACCTGGAATAAAAATAAACCAACACAAGTCACAGTCCAAAACTCTAGATAGACTACAAATATACAGCTCTCTAAGTCACTACTCAATAATATTAGTACAGTTATTAACTAAATGTACCAGGCAAACATGATTTCGAAGCGTCTACACCACAATCAAGTTAGCAAACGGCAGTGCCACTTACCGTCCACTTTAAGTCGACCCTCCCTGCTCCGCACAGACCGTTAAATTGCTCTTTAATGGGTACTCGCATAAATTATTATGGGTCTTCATTGGTTGGTTAGGTCCAGCAAATGCCAAGGGAACGTTTTGTTTGTTTACTTTTGGCACCTGTTTTTAAAGGTACCTACCTATAAGCGTAGGTAGAATGTGGGACCTTTTTGTTGTTTTGAAAGGATGTGTTCTGGGGATAAGGGATAAGTACATTATCTTCACACTTGGCTGTGGATTCGTGATCAATATGAAAAGTAGGTACTGAAATTAACATATTACAATTGCATTGCTATAAAAGATTTACGTAACACTTGCCACCTTCGTTCGTCTATATTATTTTTAATGATTGTATGCGTCACCGGAAAATTGCAAACTCTGTGAAATTGTAATAAATCTGTTTAGAATTTCTCGAAATATTATGAAGAACTCATTTTGAACATAATAAATCCCATCGAAATTCAATAGTTTCCAATATATCCGTGTAAGAAAAAATAGTTTACCATTTCACGCGATATTTTACAATCTTACAGCGTTTGCAATTTTCCGATGACATATGTAATGTTAAGGCTCAAAAAGCTGACTAGCTTGAATGGGTATAAGAATGACGAGTCTGTCGCATTGCATGTCTAACGAGCTCTGCGCACCGAAAAAATTTGGACAGTGACATGCTTGTAATAAATAATAACATAATTAATCAGACCTACTTCTCATATAGAGAAGTAATAAGGCTCATATTCTAAAACGTAAACTCCGACTCAACTCGAACTCCAATTCCAACATGAGCACGAAAATGTCAAAGAAAGCTAGATGACGCCATTGTTTTACTATTGTGTCTGATGCGTAGACAGTTGACAACCTAATTGACATTTTTGTACTCGAGAGATGAGCAAACAAATGCAAAAACTTTAATTTAAGAGCGCTGGTACTGAGAAACTGTACCTACAGTTCTCGTCAAATAACTTTGCCCCTCTGAAGTTGTGTCGGGTGGCTGCGTAGTAGTCAAAATTACGAACACACTGCAACTGCGCATGCGTAAGAGACATGGGGGCGGGGCGCGATTTTATGTCTTAGTCGCTCGTTTACGTTCGATGCATGCTTGCGTCCCGCTTGCTCCCGTGTACGTAGCTGCACCTGCGCGTTCTTTGCAAATGGGTAACTTCAGAGGGGCAAAGTTATTTGACGAGAACTGTATCTAAAATTATATTTGTAGTTCAGAATCGTACCATGCACATCTATCAACAAAACGCTAAAAAAACATTTTAAGAATGCAAAACAATTTATTTAATAAACATACTTTCGTGTTAAAAAGTAATGATTTGACTACCCATTTGTAACAGCGCTCTTAAGACAAGCTCCGATAGAGTTGGAGTTCGAGTTGCAGCTTACGTTTTGGGATATTTGCCATAGACTCATCGCCGATGCTCATTTTTTTCATCATCTAAGATGCCTCCATAAGAAAAGAGAAGAAAAAAAATTTGAATTTCAAAAGACCCTACTATTATCATAAATTCATTGTGAAAAATTGTTTTTTATTAATTTATTTTAGGAAAACTTACAACTAAATATAGATCAATGAAAATATAGCATCAAAAAATTCGTCCTCAACGCTATCAGCTGGTAATGTGCGCAAGAGACTGGCGGCATTGCCACGTTGAATGGCATTAATCCCTGCCCAAAGTAAAAGCGAGCTCTTGGGTCACGGGAAGTGTCAACCAGCTGTTTCGAAATTTCTTTGAAAAGGCTGTGAGCACTCCACGGCCCAAGGGTTTCAACCCAAAACGGCTCGAAAATATAGTTACCGACGAGGTACTAGGTATTATATGAATGACATATAGGTACATATAATACCTAGTACCTCGTCGGTATTTTCGCAAAAATCCTGACTTTGTCCAGTAAGATTTGATAATTTTTGGCCTATGTCTAATTATCCGCGTTTTCGCAAAACCCCTAGGATTTCCGCGAAGATTCGAAGTATCAAATTATCCTACGACATATACGCCGCTTGAGGTTTTCCGCAGCCGCAGCGGCAGCGCCAGCACAACACGATGAACTAGGAAGATGAGATGGCGCAAGAGTATCGACACAGGTTGCGTCCCACACTAAAGGCTTTCAGTAATACTTTAAACAAAATATGGCCAATTACCTACAAGTGTCCACATGTAGTATATAAATCATAAAACAAAAAAATGAAAAGTTAGTGCAATTGGCCTTGTGAAGCTCCGTCTCTCACTTACAACGGACTCATGCATGGCATTCACAAGTCATAGTAGGCGGACAAATGTTATAACATGAAGTAACTTCCTATCTAAATCAATAAATTCTCTAACATAATAAGCAAAGCACCATCAATATTCTAAGCATGATTGCAAGTCGCCTGGACTGTGTTTATGTGGGCCACTGTTGTGCAATCACTCATGGGTTGTCGCACCAGTGATTCAACTTTTATTCGTCGTATTGTTTTGTTTTTATCTTACTAACATAGTTGTAAGTTTTTCTAACAGTGTTTTTGAGCCATAGATGCTATAATATGTGATATCTTCTGCTCCGACTTCAGTTCCAAAAATACCGGATACCTACAAAAGCAGATAAACTTCAAAGAGACAGAAATAACTGCTTGAAATGAAAACAAACTCATTGCCAAAGTTAGTGCAAGGTGTCTATAAATTTTCACGGTGCTTCGTTATCCCCACCCCTTTTAACTTGTCTGTGGTTCAATAACAAACAGTTTCACTACTTTGTTCAAGACTCGGGTTGTCTGTGCATGGAAATATTAAGTTCAAAGGAAATGGTTGGCATAACGTTCATAAGACAGAACTTAGGGGGTCATTAAACTCATCGTAATGAACAAGTATTTTATCAAACCCGGAAAAATGTAATGAATTAGAAAAACAGTTTTTTTTTTCGCGGTTCCAATTGTCTCACGAAACTTACACCCATCCCCCCTAAAATTACTCCTTTAGATTTTCATTTATTCTAGCAACAGCTTGTCTACCTGTTGGTGCATTACCTATCGCGCAAAAACTCTCCGCGCGATTTATAAATATACAGCAACCCGACAACAACCATCGGGCTGTTGCCTACCAGACACAACACAACACGTCTGCTCGGAGGGCTCTCCGTTTTCAATACTTAATAAATTCAGAACTTTACACCCTCTTAGGCATACCTCTAAATATAGGAATAATATATGTTTATCTACACTCACAACGTAATGTTCCAAATATGAGTTCAAAAACGAATGCATAAATGCATACTTTTTTTTCGTGGATAGGTAAAATTTAAAAAAAAAACCATTACAGTTCAGCATTTTCCTTCGATTTTTAAACAACTGCATCATAAAATAACTTTTTAATTTTTATAGCACACTTTTTCTTTTTAATTTTTGGCGCGGGATCATTGACTTAAGTCAATGAGCCAGCTTTTATCTTTGTCTATGTTTGAGCGCGCTGCGCAGTCATTCGAATACGCAATGAGAATATCCGCCATATTGGAATTAACTATTTTTCCAATTATTTTATTTCAACTGTATGAGTGAAGATAAAATAGTGTATGCAACGGCATATAATTAGGTATTAAAACACTCGTGTGATGCTATTATCACACTCGGCTACGCCTCGTGTGATAAACCCACACTCGTGTTTTAATAACCCTTTTTATATGGTCGTTGCATAAACTACTATTACAGATGTCTAAAGCCTCACTTTAGAGCTTCAGAACCTAACCTTAAAAGTTTTCGTAAGTTCCTACTAGGTACCTACTTATACCAATAAACCTATTCTAAAATTTCCACGGTCCAGTCTGTCGTTAGTCCTCCTTCACGATCTAATAACGAACGGCCGAATGTTCTCGCATTTTATGACGTCATAAAATTCAAAGCCCACATAATGGCATAATCTACAATCTCACATTTTTGTACCAGGGCGGTATGCAAGAACGGAGGTGGAATATTATAAGGTGACATTTAAACATAGTGGACTTAGTTCAATACGACAATATTAATTTTAGCCGATAAAAATATTATACTTGCCTGAGAGCACGTGAAAAGACTATAGTCCCGGCTGTCATTTGAACATCTTTGACAGTTGTTACGTAGGTATAGTCAGTCTGAGTGTCAATGATACTTTGCAAGCAACGTTTGCGTTCGAATGTGCGTCGCAATCGGTCAAAAAATCCTAAATTTTCATACAATTTTGGCAGATTGCGAATGACATTGTACAAATGCGAACGTTGTTTAAAAAATTGTAGAATTGGCCCTCTGAGTGTCAATAAAGCCGAATTTACATTACGAAACAAGTTTCATGCATGATGAAATTAATTTCATAACACTACTTTCAGTACCTGTGAAACTAGTTTCATTAAAAATAATAGTGTCGTGAAACCCACAGTATGTCTGTGTTCATGGCTACGCTAACATCTAAGCTTTAATTTGCATTGCAAAATGTTGTCATACAAATGTTATAGTAAAAAATTAAGAAAAGTTGTCTCGAAAGAAAAGATGTTGGTGGATTCGAGCCTGGCTAGCAAGAAACCAAGCACGACTAATAAACACACGTACTATCAGCGCAGGTGCTTTCGCGACACTAGTTTCGCGTCGCGTTTATACGATGACATTAGTTGCATGACACTAGTTTTATCCAAAAATCGCGCGCATCACGAAACTGTTTCAGTGTCGTGAAATCGATGCATGCATTGTAAAACTTGACGTTTACACGTGAAATTGTTGGTGAAATTAATGTCACGAAACTACTTTTTTACTTCGTAATGTAAATCCGGCTTAAGGTCTAATTCTCAAGCAACATTCGCGTTCGCAATCTGTCAAAAATGTATGAACAATAAGGATTTTTTAACAGATTGCATCTGAGACACCAGTCTTGCCAAGGGGTATTTGTATTGCCCAGATACTGGCTGCATCAGATTTGTCTACAAGCCGACTCGAACATGGTTGAGAAAACGCTAGGAAGACTGATTGGAACTTGATTGAATAACGTTCTTGAAAGTTGTGGATGAATAGAGTGAAAGAACGCAGTAATGGCCATAACCTAAAATCTCACATTTTACTTTTTTTTACTAGGGCGGTATGTTACAGCGGCGGTCCACGAATATTCTAAATACTTTTACAAATTGTTGCAGATAAATAATTCGGTTTGAAATGCTGTCGAAATGGGATTTGTTCAGGAATTTGATGACGAATTTTCAAATTGAATACATCCACTAAAATAACTGTAGGTACCTTCAAATTGTTATCTAAGTAATAAAAAGCAATTTGCAAATTATAGCAAATTGGTTTTTCCGTTACTTTAATTGCAATCATAATTAAGTTGAGGCAAAGTACTTGCCAGTCAACAAAGGGTGACTACACAAGACGTGCCTGCGAAAAATAAACTTAGAATATATTTTTTATTTCTCATAAGTAAGTACCTACCTATTCATATACGTACCTACTTGAGTTTTACTTAGAATTTATGCTTCAGACGAGCATTAAAGACGAAGGTTTCTTTACAAAGAGCCTTTTCATCATTGTTCCATAATATGGATCAATAATCTTATAATAACTTACTTGAAAAAGAACAAAAAATAAATTTAAAAAAAGCTGTTAAAAAAGAAAAGGTGAACTAAAGCCGGCTCTACACTCGCGGCGCCAAATCCCAAAAAGGCTGTGAAATGCGAGTGTATAATTCTCGCGGCTTTACATTCACGCTTTGCAACGTCCCTGCAGTGCGATTCTATAACATGTCGAAGTGAATCTTTAGGCGAAGTGAACGACAAGTGAACTGTCAGCTCACTTGTCGTTCGTCAGAATAGACCGGCTGAACGGTGTCTATTATTAGTAGAGATCGGACAATCGGATGCACTTTTTCGATTCACTTTACCTAAACTTAGATAATTTTTCGCTAACATAATATGGAAACGGCTTCTAAAAAAAAATAAATCCCGGGATTGCATAACTTATCGGATACATATTTACTTAACGTTAATTTTAACACCCCATGCAAGTATTTGTGTATGTGGGGAGTAAGGGAAAGGTGGTGATGTAAATAAAAAAACCATCAAATAAAACAGTAGCACCCGTGAAATTGGGTCTCCGCGCAGGTGAAACTGCTGGAGCCCAGACCTCTGAGGTGCTTCCGTTGCCAAGTTGGCAACCATGTCGGAGCACTCTGCACCTCGGAGGTGGACCGCAGTGACCACTGCTTCCGCTGTGGTCAGCCCGGTCACAGGGCCGGCTCGTGCGACGCCGCGCCGCACTGCTTCGCATGTGCGGCAGCTGGCAAGCCGGCCGATCACTGGGCTGGGGGCAAAGCCTGCGGTCCACCCGCCAGGGCCGGGTCGAGGAGAAAACCCTCCTCCACCGCCGCCGCCGCCGCCGTCGCTTCCGCCGCAGCCGCCGCCACCGTCGCCGCCGCTGCCACTGCTCGGGAGGGGGCTGAAATGGAGTGCCAGTAATGGCCCCATTCCGCCTCCTCCAGACGTACGTTAGTCGCTGCGCCTCTCAGGAACTGACGCTCCTGGGCAAGGCGCAGTGACTGACGCCTGCGGACAGCGAGCAATGGGTAGCTCGCTGTCCGATCAGGTCATGCCAGAGTCGACGGCGCGTTTCACTCCAAACGCGCCGTCAGCAACGAGCAGTCAGCAACGGAGACGGGGCCCGCCAGGGCCAGAGCCTGCCAGGGTTGCGGAATATGTTCGAAAGAGTTACCGTGGCCCTGGGAAGAAAGGCACTAGGAGGACTAAGGGTGGGTTTTAGTCAGTAAAAGTCTGACACTCCCTGCCGCTCCACCCAGAGCGGGAGGGGTCATTTGATGATTTCCCATCCTATAAAAAAAAAAAAAAAAAAAAAAAAAAAGCACCCGTGAAATCGATCGCTTACTATGATGTCCCGCATAATACGCCATTTTAAGTCAGTCCCTGCAACTTCAGGTATGTTTTTATACTTTTTCTGACATTAAAAGTTGGGAAGGCACCCAACAAGGCAGTGTTACAAGCAAAGTCATTTGTGTCAAATCGGTTTATTACATCTCACGAAGTAGGTATACGTTAAAATTTCATGATCCGGGATTTTTTCGATAAAAAGTGCTTTCCGTATTAGCTAACATCTTAACTTTAGATAAGTGTATCATTCATTTATTAGTCACGACAAAGGTTCGCACTGGGTTCGCGACACTTGAACTCGAACATCGCGTTCTTTTTAGTCAAATGAGTGTTGCGAATGTAGAGGGCCATATTTTTCGCGCTGAGACCACGTGGCGTAAGTTTGCGGCCGCGGTCCGTGGACAAGTGTAGAACCAGCTTAAGGATTCTTAACATTAGCCCGATATAACTTCCAATTTAGTGAATATGAATTCTTAAATTCATTCACTCACCTACTGACAACGTACAACCTATCTCGCTAGATGCAGGGTTTCACAAGAGTTTTATGGTCAACGCAAATTAGGAAGGAGGATCTTTAAAAATTCATCAACGAATGGAGTTGGTTTCAACGGGTGGGGCAGGACTTATGATAGTGACATGAGTAGCGTTCTATAGTTCGAC
The DNA here is from genome assembly GCA_947386135.1 of Melanchra persicariae. NCBI lineage: Eukaryota > Metazoa > Arthropoda > Insecta > Lepidoptera > Noctuidae > Melanchra > Melanchra persicariae. The sequence goes on along the minus strand of OX376645.1, from coordinate 12,514,523 downwards.
TTTTAATTGGTGATAACCTAGTTGTCAAATTAAATATGAAAAGTTTGCATAAATAAGTACAATATTAAAGTTAACTCAATTTTGTTCATTATTACACCAAGTCACTCTTTTTTTGTCATTCTGACAGTTGAACTGTCAAGTTACTGAATACAATCAAAAGTCGAACAGAACTATAAAACTAATAGAAGGAATGTTGGTCGTCCGGCAGCGAGATGAGCAGAAGACATTGTTGTCATCCAGGGTAGATGCTGGATGAGAGTGGCAAAGAGAGCAAAGAAAATAAGTTATCACGTTAACAAAATAAGCTCCACGTAAAACTCTGGTATTCAGCTAAATCCGGTTTGACTGGGAGCCGACCCCAATATTGCTGGGAAAAGTGCGTGGTCTTATATATATATATTTTTTATTTATTTATTTTAGATACAGCTTAGAACGTCACTCTTAAATATAAGACCTCGCACTTCTGAAACATGCTGTATAGGATCAAACGTGAAATCACGAAAAAAAAAACTAGTACATTTTGTCGAGTATGCATGGGGCAGTCTCGTGGTTACAAGTGCGACTGCCGAGCGTGGGGTCCTGGGTTCGATACCCAGGTCTGACATAAGGAGACGCACCGGGCGTCGGGAGTCGCAGGGCGATTCCCGGCCAACGTAGGCGCGGGTTTATTGACGGCGAGCGTTGGGTGGCTCGCCGTCCGATCAAAGCCAGGCCCGGGTCGACGGCGCGTTGTGTTCCACGCGCGCCTCGTGTTCCACGCGCGCCTCGAAGAGATGTCTGCATAGTAGACGAGGCCCATTAAGGCCAGAGCCTGCAGGGTCGGATTTTGTTCGAAAGAGTCACCGCGGCCGTGGAACATAAACGGTACTAGGGAGCACGGATGGGTTTTAGTCAGTAAGAGTCTGACACTGCCTCCCGCTCCACCCAGAAAAAAGGGCTACCAATAAAACGGCTGATTGAGCTAGTTGGCTGCGAAATACATACCCGGAAAAAATCAAGACTCGATCGAAACCCCCGGTGCGCGAGTTTTCTAAAATAAAACCTCTACCTTTAACTCCTGCTTCCTTTTAACATCATAACATCAGCTATCTTTCAGTGAAATGCTCGTCAAAATCCGTCCCGCCGTTTCAGAGATTAGCCAGAACAAACAGACAGACAGACCGACAGGCAAATAGACAAACCGACCTACTAACAAAAAAAAATGTTTTTGTTTGTTTTTGTTACGATAAAAGTTTTTCATATTAATATTATTATGCATTTAGCAAAAAAGCTTTTAGATATTTAGATAGGTACTTAATACAAACAGACACATTAAATTTGAATTTTATTTGTTTGTATTACCTATGATATTTGTATGTTTAGATATTTAGGTAAATTGAAATGGTTGCTGCAATAATTATTATTACGGTACCTATTTGCGAATGGGCATAATAATGATGCACTAGGTAGGTTATTTTTTCTCACTCATATGTAGGTACATACTAATATTATATGTCAGTTAGTCAGTTTCCCTTTTACATATAAATAGACATACATTATAATATATTAACCAGCATTCACAATGTCCACGTGTAAGGGAATGAAAACCTATTTATTTGCACTACTTTTAAGTACATACCTACTGAAATACCGATGAATGTGCTTTAAAATGTCCATCGTAGATAATAACTGTTTCTACGTAAACATGGCTACATTAGTGTCGGCTGATTCAGTGGTCGGTTCCAGTAACTCGCCTGTTTACAAACATTCGTGAGGACAAATGTGTGATCGATTAACGAATTGAAAATATTATCTAGGTCTACTCAAATGACGTGTTATACATTTATTATGCCTCTAATATAGAGATATAATATAGAGCTGTCATATTTTAAAATAGGCGCGTCTTGCACTAATATGACAGCTCTAAAAAACAGCGCAACAACTAGGTATCGGTGCTATTCGGTAGCTAAGCTACGTATAATAGATAATATGTGCGCTGTGTATAACGTCGCGGTACATAATTACTTACCATTTCAGTGTAGTTTATAATTTTATCATTGGTCAACACTCGTTTTTGCTTGGAACAAGGTTCCCAATGCTGAAATTAGTCGTTTTGGCAATGTTTTACAAGTTTTTCGTGTTACCGAAACCACAGCACGTGAGATCTATGTGCTGACTGATATCCATGGCAGCGATCATCATTTTCGTTCGTTTGCTATGCCTATGCTCCCCTGCAAGTCCGCATCCAGGGTCTACCCTTGATAGATATAATGGCGTCCACCTGTCTCGCCGGGCGGCAGTCTAAATCCGGTTCTGGCCTTTTAGTCCTGAGTTCACCATATATTGTACCACAAACGAAACTTTATCTCTAAAACAGAAGTAAATACCAGCGAATTCACATACCTACATAAGTAAGTAATGAAATCTTGGAACGTCGTACCGAGCTCCACTAACTAGGTAGATGCTTAGGTAGGTACCTAAACCAATTAGCCCGCGACACAAGGTAGAAACTCAATTATGCCTTTAATGAGTGCCAATTTTGTGACTCCTCTGCCACATGGTATTCAGAAACACTGGCATTCTACAAAATGAAATAACTTTGTACCACAACACTGTTTAAAAACGACAGCATATCGTTTGAATCAAATTTGCGCTCCATTGTGTGTTTCTCGGAACAACCCATAACTTACATTTAAAACTTCTATCTACGCTAGGTCAGTTCAAAATGCTACCACACCGATGTGATTTCGACTGTACGAAAGCAACCTTTTTCACCACCCTTATCTAGGTAGATATCTACCGGACCACGATCGTAGAACGTAGTAACTACCATTTCAAGGCAAAAGACAATTTAGGTATGTACACTGAGAAATATCTTCTGCATTGTCTTGCTCCTGAATCTCTTACTTTTAAGAGTGTGGACCATTCTCGCGGCCCCACCAGCAGATACAAGAAGCACCCGATCAACTGATGTGGCGACGCATGGCACTAAATTCAATTCAACCGTGAATGTCTTCCGGCTGAAACGATAATGTTTGGTAATACCTCAATGAGGAATGAGCTCATCAAGTACCTTCCATACTTGGGAACATTTACGTAGGTACCTACTGTAAATGTCAATGGGGTCACGATATTTTTAACCAGACAGCGTTATATTTTGTAGACAAATGTTTACAACCTATCATCCGGTGTTTATATCCACGCCATTTATATTCAGGGCTTATCTGGTTGTCCATAGCAACCAAGCTCCGAAGGATTACCTACACGCCTACAATAGCTAAAACATGTTTATTCATAATATAGTACTGGAATAAAGGATCATAATTTGTAATCTGCGATTCTGCGTAAAGGGCAAATATTGTGATTGGTTAGGATTTACAATTTTTTGTTGAACACCTGGAGTTTGGAAAAAGCCCTACCTACGCTGTTTTATCAAGACCAGGTTTGATGTTTATAAGTTCGCGGCATTAGGTACTTAGATAAATCTAGTACCTAGATAGTAATTATTTAATTTCGACTTTTAACAAGCAAGCGGAAAACATAAGAAAACGCTAATTATAAGATCAAACATTTAGTTTTACCAACTTGTCAATGGTGCTTCACAGAGAAGTAGGTACATAGCCTACCTACCTACATCTATCTATCCAACATCAATATCAAACATGTCATGTAATGCTAACGTGCAGTGGATTGGCTAAACTAATTTGTGTTTATTGATGGCCGTCTACAGCTGTGAGTAAGTACCTATGTTGAACTTAATAAAACCACTGATCATTGAGAACCACTGAGCTATTTCTGGGATTTAGTGACCGTTATCTTAATTAACGTGGATAGTTTGATATGACTCATCGGGCGTAGGTAGGTACCTACTCATGATATCAGTAACATCAATATTCAGAAAAATATTTCCGGGAACACATTGAACTAAAATAGCACAAACTGCGCCGATCACTGCTTATAAGTTATAACCAGTGATCGGCGTAGTTAGTGCTATTTTCACATTGGTTAGTTTTTGCGACATATTATTGTGTTATAAGTTATAACACAGTAATATGCCACAAAAACTAACCAATGTGAAACTGTAGTAATAAGTAGTTATGGATGGATAGCTCCGCCGAGGCCAACCAAGAAAACGATGGCAAAACAACTGAACTAAAGTATTTTTCAGGGCTAAAACCCCACGTTCCCCCGCTTAAAAATACAGTCAAGTGTCACTGTCAATCGACTGTGACGTTCCAACCAAGTTTCAATGACATTGACATTTAAGAAACTGACTGACGTGTTTTTGTGTACGCCTAAAAACTGGTTTGTTGTAAAATAACAAATAAAAATAAAACGACAAAGATTTTAAGTATTTAATCTTCATTCATAAAAGCTGAAAAGTGTTAGCAATGCTGAAAGCAGTCATACTTATTGGAGGGCCGCAAAAAGGTAAGATTTTTAACATCCGCGTCGACGTCACCGGCTTTCTTATCAATAAAATTATAATAAAACATATAAATACGTGTTATAGTTAATTAAATTATATATAGATACTATTTACGTCTATTTATTTGTGCTAAAAAGTAGACTAAAGAGTCTGTTTATCTTCAGAAGTGTATTTGTCCAAGTGTGAAGGTTATGTAAATAAAATAACAATATCTCCGGTATTAACTCGATATGAAGAGCCTTTTAAGCATAATAACATCCTATTATTGATATCTAGATATGACCTCATTTCGATTACTTAAGTTTGATAAGGATCGATGACTGTTATCACCTAACAATGAATGTTAACAGCAAATTCTTGTAGCAGCTGTAACTACACAATCTTGGTTGTAATTGTGGAGTTATTAAAAAAAAAATACCTATTGTTATTAATTTTAATATCCTACAATGCTATAGGAACTACTTAAATATGTTGTAAGTTGGGCTGGTATCTGCAACTCCACATCTTTTTGAATATTATTATGATCTCATTATTCTTGTAGTGTCAAAATGAGGTAAGTTGAGAGATTACGAAATGGGATAACAATTCTGTACTTGTCTTTGAAAGTTATCCAACAATATCTGCTAACAACCTGTTCCGTATGGTGTCGGACGTAACAGAATAGCACCATCCCATCACTTCCCGTGGGTGTTGTAAGAGGCGATTATGGGACTCACCAGAGAATGGGCAGCAGCATTCTCTGTAGGTACATTGCAACAGCTACTCTGCGATCGCCAACCCGCCTGCCAAGCGTGGCGATTATGGCAACCTCCCTCCTCCTTTTGGGGGAAGCCTATGTCTAGCAGTGGGCGTCTTTCGGCTGATATGATGATGACCTGCTAAAATTCTTCAATATTTAACAATGCGCAGCTTTGTAAGACCCTTTCATCTTCCTCAATATATATATATATATATGTAGTTGGGGTTGGCACAAACATGATTCTCCTTGTCTCTGTTGTTGTCAACTCTTTTCCAACCATGCATCATCTTTCACACAGTCAATTCATAGGTTATTTTTAGTTTTGTCTGTGCTGTCCTGGCCTGCGTAATAAATACTTATCTTTCGTCCATAGTTTCTTTGGTCATACCCTGCTGTTATAGCCTTTATTTATACTCAAAAAGTCTGTGTTTGCTGATAATTACAACTTGGGGGTCTTTATGTCAAGAGTGCATGCATAGGTTACTTCTTGGCAAGCCTACCAGTACTATAATAACTCCAACATTTTCCACATTCCTTCTTCCTCAAAATCTAACAAAACACACTGTAAAAATTACATAATAACTTACTTTATTTCCAGGCACCCGCTTCCGTCCCCTATCTCTGGACACACCAAAGCCACTGTTCCCGATAGCAGGGATCCCCCTAATCCAACACCATGTGGAGGCCTGTGCCAAGCTGGAGGCCTGCAAGGAGATCCTCATCATTGGAGCATACACCACAAACACTATGGCACAATTTGTCAATGACATGCAGAAGGAATATCATGTTATAATTAGGTGATTTCACGAAATTTGAATCCATTTTTTATTTTGATTCATAATATAAATAAAACTTCGAAACGTTCCGTATGGTGTCGGTCGTAAAAGAATAGCACCATCCCATTTCAACGGCCGAGTTTGTGTCCTTCACCACACAATCCTCACCTTTGATTGGTTACAGACAAGGATCGGGATCAAGATTGGGATTGAGATATATTATAGAAAGTGACCGTAAGGGACTCACCAGAGAATGGGCAGCAGCATTCTCTGTAGGTACATTGCTACAGCTACACTGCGATCGCCAACCCGCCTGCCAAGCGTGGCGATTATGGCAAATCCCCCCATTTGGGGGAGGCCTATGTCCAACAGTGGACGTCTATCACCTGATATGATCATGATAAATAAAACAGTAACAATTAAGTGAGAATTCAAGCAAAACAAGCAAGCAAGTGAGAAGCAGAAACTATGGAATGGCACATGCTGCAATTCTCATACTTTTCACATTGTTTACATGACCTCTACAAATAATTTTGTATGAACCTCATGATCTACATACTATCCAGACATTCAAAATCCAGGCAACAAATAGTAGTTTTATTCATTTTATACTAGTTTTTTCCCGCGGCTCCACCTGTGTGGATGTCGGTTATCGCGTAAAAAAGTAGCCTATGTCCTGTATATCCCAGGCTGTATATATCTGCCAAATTATGCCAAATTTCATGACAACCCATTCAGCCTTTTTAGCGTGTAAGCGTAACAGGCAGACAGACTGGATTTACTTTCGCATTTATAATATTAGTAGGGATTAACTAAGTAAATATGTCTAGCATTCTGTTATAGTAAGCAGACATGTTCTTTTTTTATTTAGTTAAGAACTGTTTTTATAACTAAAACATGTTTCAGAGTCTCATCATTATTCATCATACTGTTTTAACTGTTTTGTCTCACACTATTTGCTTGCTCATTGCTTGAAAATATTTTAAGGATTTTTTTTCTCTGTGCGTATTTGTTATCAACCCTACGACAATGAGCAAATCTGTTCTGTGAAGCTGTCATTTAAGGATTTTAAACTTAAATTTCTCTTCTATAACCTCTATCATACAAATTACAGATACCTTCAAGAGTTTACACCCCTTGGTACTGGAGGTGGACTCTACCACTTCAGGGATCAGGTTCGGGCTGGCAATCCTTCTGCATTCTTCTTGCTGAACGGAGATGTGTGTGCTGACTTTCCTCTCAAGGAGCTGTGGCATTTCCATGAAGAGAGGACTAATGCTTTGGTATGTTTTAAAAGTATCAATTATTTCGAACTTAAAAGCTATGAAGAGATATCTGCTAAAACCGGGTATATTTTTTTCTGCTTTTTGCTTGCTCAAGTGTCAGTTCAGTTGTCTTGATGAATTATATGTAAACTAGCAACCTGGCTCCGGCTTCTTACGGGTAGCAGAGCAAAATATGTCGGATTATTTACTCTCCGACATCTTCAACAGACATCGTCATATTTCAGCCACTTAACACAATAATAGTTATTATCTCCGAAAAGCCACGGGCGCCCCGTGGTATGTACGGAACGAACGACTTCATGTCGACCTTAAAATCCCGACCTTAAAACAGTTTATGAAGCGCCTTACAAAGCGTTTCTTCGAATCCGCTGAAAAGCACCAAAACCCTTTGATTTCAAAGGCAACCCAGTACACTCCCTCTCGCATTAGTAAGATTCGCCGTCCTCGGCATACACTCGTCGAGTCCGTCGACGAGATCACAAAGATTCAGGAAAGCTGTAGGGAAACCAGCACCATTATAATAAACAGATACAGACCGCGTTCCGTATACCGACCTCGCCGCCGAGGTCCGTCGCGACGACCCATTCAAAACCCTCCCCGACTTTTGCCTAACGAGCCAGCCCGCACCGCTGAGCCTTTAGCTTTAATAACCCCTAATTAATGAAACGACCCAGCCTGATTGTCCCTTGCTGTCCCTAACTGACGCCGCTAAGCCGAGGTCGTATTCCACAGGGAATGCTCTTAGCGAGCGGTCAGTAGTTTTTAGCTTGTAGCTAGTTTTGTTGCCTTGGCTGGGGGCCTTAAATTCATTTGAGGCCACCACATGTTAATCCGGTTAAGCAGTTGATATCCCAAGTGTGTTAACTTGCTAGTGGTCATACCTAAAAAAAAAAAAAAAAATTATTAAACGCCATTCCTCATGATCCATTCCATCCCAAACTAGTTATTTCTACTGATGTGACTGTTATGGAAATTGGTACTTAAGCATCCAATTACGGTGATTTATTATGCTCTTACTAAAGAGTGATCACAATTTAAAAAAATTGTTCTTGCACTAGAACCATCTGCCAAGCACCTCTGAAGTTTTGTATCCTCTTTCCGAGTGGAAATTAGGGACTCCAATACGTATTGCAAAATCAGCCATTCTTTACGCAAATCAGGCCATCAAACAAATATGATGAAATTTTAATTTATGCATTTTCACACTTTGCAGGTCACAATAATGGGCACAGAAGCGACCCGTCAACAATCAGTGCACTACGGTTGCATGGTCCGAGAACCAGCCACTAAGTCTGTCACCCACTATGTGGAGAAACCCAACAGTTATGTATCAACACTCATCAACTGCGGCGTCTACATGTGCTCGCTGCAAGTGTTCCAGACTATGGCCGAGTCGTTTCAGAAAAAGCAAGATGGGTTCTATAGGTGAGCTTAATTTAGAAATCCAACAGTCACGTGTCCACGCTCATCAATTGCGGCGTCTACATGTGTTCGCTGCAAGTGTTCCAGACTATGGCCGAGTCGTTCCAGAGGAAGCAGGATGGGTTCTATAGGTGAGCTTAATTTAAAAACCCGACTTCAACTGCGGCGTCTACATGTGCTCGCTGCAAGTGTTCCAGACTATGGCCGAGTCGTTCCAAAGAAAGCAGGATGGATTCTATAGATGAGCTAAATTTAGAAATCCGACATCAACTGCGGTGACTACATGTGTTCGCTGCAAGTGTTCCAGACTATGGCCGAGTCGTTCCAGAGAAAACAGGATGGGTTCTATAGGTGAGCTTAAATTAAAAACCCGACTTCAACTGCAGGGTCTACATGTGCTCACTGCAAGTGTTCCAGACTATGGCCGAGTCGTTCCAGAGAAAGCAGGATGGGTTCTATAGCTGACTTATGAAAAGACATCTTAAAATTATATTAACAGTTCAGAGAATTAAACTGGTTGTACCTATCATATTCATTCAGGTAATTCTGAAGAAATCTGATTCTTCCTATATCTTTAATAATTTACACATTATACATAACATAATTATTTACTACGAACGGAAAATTAGTCTTTAGTTGCTTGGTAGTAAAATCATCTGTTTTTGTTTCAAGTGGTAATGGTCAGACCAGTCTCCATCCTGGCTACATGTCTTTTGAGCAAGACGTGCTGATGCAGCTAGCAGGGACCAACAAATTATATGCAATGCAAGTGAGTATATTGTCTTATTAAAATTAAATAAATATAGTTGCTATTTAATCTTTCGAACTGAGGCCACATTTGGTGGTAACGGCCTGGGCGATTTGGACGTTCAAAAAGTGCTGATTTTCAGCCTAGTTTGAATAAAAGACTTGATTTGATTTGACAAAATCATAGCTAAAATAAAAGTGGCCTTATTGTGAGTTCGTTAACGTACTCCATCGCGTTAACGTAAACGTTCGCTTATGTCAAATTGTATAGAAAAAAAAACAGGTTGTCCGTGAGTGTGACCAGACAGCGCTTATTCAGTTTCAATACATATTGAAGTTTACGCTAACTCGAGAACGTTAAAAAACTCACACTAAGGCCACTGTAATCTTCTGCCTCGACCTCAATACTACTGGCGTGATGTTATCCTATAAATTTCCTCAGGTAACAAACTGGTGGTCTCAAGTAAAGACGGCGAGTTCGGCGATCTATGCCAACCGCCACTACTTGGAACTACATCGAGACCGCGAGTCTAAGAAGCCTTGCACCATACTGCCTGATGTGTTTGTACACCCTACCGCTAATGTGGACTCTACTGCCGTGGTAAGTAATGTCATTATCAAATAAAAGCGTGTTGGTTCTGGCGAAGAGTAAAAGAGTGTAGCAGAGTATGGTACAGTGCCCAGTGCGCAATGACAATTCAGCTTAACGTTGTTCAGCGGTTTTACATAACCGAGCCGTTTTGTTAAATCTCTGGTGTTTATGTAAAACAGCGAATCATACAATCCATATATGACATATCCATACTTATATTCGTAACAATCTAAGAAGTGGGATTTGACAGCTGAGTAGAGAGGGATAGAAGATCGCTTTACCACTACGTATGTGCGAAAGAGATTTATGAGAGACATGAATCTCTTTCGTACTTACTAGTAAAGCAATATTGAATCCTGCTCTCAAATCCGACTTCTTTTATTGTCAGGAATATAATTTTAATATTATAAACACTTACGAAAGTAAGTGTCTGTCTGTTTGTTACCGCTTCGCGTGTTAACGGCTAAACGGATTTTGATGAAACTTGGCACACGGGTAGACCATGTCTTGGAATAATATAGAGGTAAGCGGAAAAGAGAGTAAAGTCCCGCAAACCTCCATTGAAAAGGGAGGATCCTCCGACCAGACGGTTGTTGTGTCCGGTGGGCAACTGCCCGATAGTTGATATTCGGGCTGTTGTATATGTTCAAATCGCACGGATAACAGGGATACCGCGATGCAGGATTTCGTTCAGTTAGTTCACTACGTTGGTTTTTTGTGGCGGCATTGATGACGCTACAATAAGACATAGGATACTTTCACTTCTTTACGACTTTTCATTATGGAAGTAGGTATATTGCCTTGGGATATTTTTCGACTCATGCAGGCGAAGCCGCTGGCAGAAGCTAGTTTCGTTTTATTATGACGTTTCGAAAACGCGCGCTAACTTATTCAGAGGCATTAGTTCGAGTTTTTTAACGTACGCGATCGCGTTGATATAAACGTTCGCTTATGTCAAATTCTAAGAAAAAAACAAATTGACGTTTACGCTAACGCGATCAAGAACGTTAAAAAACTCGCTCTAAGGCCACAGTTCTTGATTTGACACCTTGTCCTTTTGGAGCGGTTTTTACAGAGGAAACATGTTAAAATTTATTTGTCTTTCACACAGATCGGCCCCAACGTATCCATCGGCGCAGGAGTGACGATCAAGGCAGGCGTCCGGATCAAAGAGTCCATCGTTCTCAATAACGCAACGGTGCACGAACATGCGCTTGTCATGTATTCTGTTGGTAAGCTATTTCACCTCTTGTACTATGGAGCAGAACAAAAAATATTAACTAACAACAATAATGGTAACAAACACCTAAAGAGGTTTTGGTTCGGACAGATTTATTACAATATATATCTACCTAAAAGGGAATTATACATACAGAAATATAAAAGTCATTTCATGAATCATTTCCTTGGAGAAATTCGTCGCTGAATAATAACAGCCGCACGTAGGCCTAATTCGTTAACCAACTAAGTCCATTTGTTGGGCAATTTTAATTCCACCAAAAATTTCAGACGATTGCCTACCTTATGATACATTTATAACGACTATATCAATCTAAAAACGTAAGCAATTCCATGCTCGAAAACCTGTTTCCTGAACAATAGGAAATGTCTCGTATTGGACGTAAATGAAACTCCCGGATAGTTTTATACTTGTATTTCAACACAGAATAGGTTTTTTACAATTAATTTAGTGGAGCGATTAACGTTTGCCAAAATGAATATATGAAAAGGGTAATGTGGGGTACCTTACAAAAACTAAAAAATAACTTCTAACTATTTGCTACGTTTCATTAGAATGAAGCTTGTTGCTATGAATGTAGTCGCAGGCGCCAGCAGGAAATCTTTACAAAGAAATACTGCTAAATCCTATTATAGGAACCAACGGGATTTTCAGAATTATGATTGCTAAAATTAAGTGATATAATTCTGCTTTTTCTTCCTCCTGTAATGTATGCAGAAATGGAATTAGCTGGTTAAGGACGCGTTTACAGATACCCATCTGTAAACGCGTCCTTAACCAGCTAATTCCATTAAATAAAATGCTTTGCATTCTTAAAATGTTTAGTTTCAGTTTCTCAATAAAAGAAGCGAAGTGATTTTTTTGACTTCGGTATATTTATTGAGAAAATGTACCTATCTAAAATTATATTTATAGTTCAGAATCGTACCATGCACATCTATCAACAATTCATGGGAAAAACATTTTAAGAATGCAAAGCATTTTATTTAATAAACATACTTTTGTGTAAAAAAGTAATGATTTGACTACCTACCCATCTGTAAACGCGTCCTTAACAAATTAGGCCGACGTGCAAGGTTCGATCTTCGGACAGCGCTTACCGAAGTCGATCCGTGAGTGGAGTATTGTATTATATTATATTACTGTATTGTGGAGCTCACATAGGTACTTAAATGTAAAATACTGTTACTCAGCTGCATCCGACCCCAAGATGGTTGTGAAAAGGCTCGACATCATCGTTAAATCAGCCTGCAGACGTCCACTGCTTGACGTAGGCCTCCCCGCGCGTGTCACCACAACAACCGGTCCTGTGCGTCTCGCATCCATCGGTTACCCGCGACCTTCACCAGGTGCACGGTCCACCGCGTGGGAGGCCTTCCAACACTGCGTCTTCCGGTACACGGTCGCCACTCCAGAACTCTTCGGCCCCATCGACCATCTGTTCTGCGAGCAATGAGTTGAATGGTTCTGATGCACGCGTCATGTTAGTGAATGGGCGCCATCAGTGGAGACTGGTCATCTCTTAGCTGTCACTGGCTTATTTCAATATTTAACCGCTCAAGCCCAACATGTGAAAATTCCCTAATATAAAGTAAATCTTATGTAATAGGTAAATAAACATTAAATTCGCGATTAATTCGCGACACACCGGTGTGTTGCCGGGGCCGGACAGGTATACTTATTGGATACTTAGAATTCTTTTTTTCTTTCTTTACATTGTTCTCACATATAGATCTAACAAGTAACAATGTAACCAGGATTTTTGTAAAACATAAAATGGTTTAAAAGTGTGTCCGTGGAGTTTCTTGCGCGTTCTTCTCCATAGAGATCTACGCTTTAGAACGTGCAAATAGCTTCATGTTTTTGACTGACTGACTTTGACAATTCAAAAGTTGGTTTATTTGAAATAAATGCTTTGACTTTGAATGTGGGGCTGTCCACTGTCACTTCAGTTTAGCGTTCCTTTGGGAAAAGGCTACGTAGATAGATTGACATAATCCTTCTTTTGTTTAGTGGGTCAAGAAGCGTCAGTAGGAGAATGGTCGCGGGTGGAGGGCACTCCTTCAGATCCGGACCCCAACAAGCCCTTCGCGAAGATGGACAACACGCCGCTGTTCAATACTGATGGGAGACTCAACCCCTCCATCACTATATTGGGTAAGTTATATCATCCAGGTCTTGAGGTGCGTGTACACGGGCAATTTTTTGAGCAATTATTTCTCGTCAACACATGTGGATCAATCTTTTTTTTTATTATTATTATTGATATGCACGAGCTTGACCACTATCTCACCTGATGGTAAGCGATGATGTGGTCGAAGATGGAGCACGCTTGCCTAATCTGCAGCAACATCAATAAAATTCGGCTATATTATTTTTACTGCTCCATATTATACTGTGTATATGTCCATATTGCACTCTCTGTGTATTGTTTTTTTTTTCAACTAAATTACTTGTGTATTGTCTCGTTTCTTGGAATTTCTCCACATCGCTCAATATTCTCGTTGCACACATTTTCACAAATTGGCGCTTGCTGCCGTTGCCGTAAATTGATTGATATTTTGTGACGTCACAATCGACCAGTATTGCTTATTTACTTACAATTTTATTGCCCATGTAAGCGCACCTTAATCCCTAATTCTATAAAGATGAAAACATTAAAGTCTTTCAAAAATATAATCAGTAGAGTAGTATATCAACGATTTTTTTTAGAAAGACAAGGACAGTAGATTATACGCTCTCTCTCACTCTCTCTTTACTCTTCGCATTTTAATTCGCACGTTTAAAATGAGACCAAAGTAAACGCTAGAGTCTAGTCGTAGACACTCGATAGATACTTTTTCTTCTTATCGTTTGAGCAATAAGGTCTAACGACCCCACACACCCGAGTTTCTAAACCGCCTCAAGGGACATGGTTTATTTGACGACCGCCATTTGGCGGCCTGGACCACCGGCTATACAGTTCTCGTCAAATAACTTTACCCCTCTGAAGTTGTGTCGAGTGGCTGCGTAGTAGTCAAAATTACGAACACACTGCAACTGCGCATGCGTAAGAGACATGGGGGCGGGGCGTGATTTTATGTCTCAGTCGCTCGTTTACGTTCGATGCATGCTTGCGTCCCGCTTGCTCTCGTGTACGTGACTGCACCTGCGCGATTTTTGCAAATGGCTAACTTCAGAGGGGCAAAGTTATTTGACGAGAACTGTACGTGCCTTCCGAAGCACGATAGATAGGTACTACTTACGCTGTACTGCATGTTACGCTGTATGCTCAGTTCATTCTCTATGTGTTTATATACAATCGTAAACTATTTATCTCATGAAGGTAACCCCCCCGAAGTCATAAATCTAACAAAAAGTTTTTTTAACAGGTGCAGGAGTAGTGGTGCCAGCTGAAACGATCCTCCTTAACTCAATAGTGTTGCCACACAAACATCTGACAAGGAGTTTTAAACACGAGATTATTTTATAGTCTCATCACATGGCAACACTGTCGGTATTCATGAGAAAATTTAACACATTTACAAAAGAGTTTTTATGTAATTATCTGTGGTTCGACTCAGACTACAAAATATTTGAGGCCTAAGATTTTTTTTAATACATATTTTATAATTTTTAATAGCTGATGAAATAGTATTTTATTACTTAGTTTTTAAGAAAATAAATTGAATTGTAAGAATTTTTAGAAATATTTATGCAATGTGCCTATCTGTAAGATAGAATACCTATTTATTAGGGATGATTCCTGAGTGAAAAAAATATGAATCTATTTAGTACGTCACTTAGATTAAGTACTTATCGAAAAATATTGGATACGTATTTTTTGCTTTATCAAATCAATAAATATTGACGAAGATAAAACGCATCAAAGATCAGGAGTTGTGTTGACTTGTGACCACAGAGTACATTAATCTATAGGGTACTTGTGACGTCACTTTTATGGTTAAAGTGTACCATGCCGTGTCATCATCTTCATTTTTAGGGTTCCGTATCCAAAGGGTAAAACGGGACCCTATACTAAGACTCCGCTGTCCGTCTGTCATTCAACAGGCTGTGAGGTTAAATTCGGTCAAATATTTTTCGGATTTATGATAGGTATTTGGGGAAAATGACTTTACAACACCGAGATTATTACGAAGACGGGGAAAACTAATAACACATGTTAAAACATAGTCTAGTGTAGAATCTTGTGTATTATATTTAAAACATAGAGTATATTAATATAATTATATTTTAGAGTCCTTACAAGCCAATTCTACCTGTCAAGACAAATCTTCTAACAGCCCTATATGGCATGACAGAAATAAAACCGGCCAGACCTAAATAGTACATGGGCATAGTTTGTGACGTTTGGAAACGCCACAACCACCACGGCGATATATCATAAACCCGACACTATTTTAATTAAATATTGAAAATGCTGCCAAGTAACCGGCTACATATTTGTGATCAAATAATACTCCGTAAAATGTTGTTTCGGTGTGGTGAAAATATGGCAAATGAAAAAAGTTCAAAAGAGGCTGCGGCCAATAGCAAAAAGTTAATTTGTAAATCGGCGAAATATAGCTCGGTAAAATAATACCTATGGCACATGTTACTTCGATGATTTAAAAACATGTCAAATAATGCATAATTATGGCAAAAAAGATCTTTTTTTTTTGTTAGTGATGGGTTTGCTCTTGACTCTAGTCTATGTCAGATATGACAGAGACAAAGTCTACGATGGAGCGAGCTTACCCAGAAGGAGCCTGTTCACTCTAACTTTGAAGAGATTAGGGCTGTAAGCTATGTCGGTCAATACTGCCGTCTTAACGAAAAGTGCAATAACTAGGTTAAACCTGATTTCGACAAAAGCGCGGTAAAAGTTTTTTTTTGTTTTGTTTGTATCTCCATCACTATACATGGTATCAAGTTGAAACTTTTACTACATGATATATAACAATGTAGAGAATATAACGTGATAATTAATTTTTGTTCCCGCATTTATTCCCGCTATATAAAAACAATAAATACTATAATGTTAAGTATTATTACTATTTAGAAAGAATGCAACCGCAATAAGAAACCTATTTATTGCACTAATGGCATAACCACAAACCAACATGATGCATTTTTAAGTAGCAATGAATATTTGTTTTATGAACTGTTCCCTAATCAAAGATGCATTTAAGTTTCTTATTTATTGCGTTTTTCATTAGTAAGATACAAGTTTAAAAAGACAAAGTTGTAATTTGTAACTATTAGAAAAACAGAGGTGTTACATTTTATGTCAAATATGAATTCATAGAAGCTTGCAAAACTTTATTTTTCTTCCTCTCACCGATATACTATGAAACTGTCTTCGTTAAAGCCAAGTCTAGTCCATTATTATGTCGTAAGAAAAACCAAGTGTCGTTAGAAAAAAGTTTTGCAAACATCAATTTATTCGAGTTTGACTTGAAAATTATAGTAATACGAAACATCTCTTTTATTCTTATTTCGATCTTCCTTAGTGGTTCTTGTTTTAATTTCCTTCGGTTCAACCAGTCCTTTAATGAATACGCCTCTAGACTCCCAATTTAAACTTATGTACTGATCATGTATCTCTCTTCTAATTTCTTCAGAAATCTTAGTTGTGCATTTTTTACGACATTTACCATCACACGGTGGTTTCAGTGACAACTTTTCATCAGCATTTTCCTTTTTCTGTCTTTTTCGATCCGGAAGGGATACATCAAATCTACGTCTTTTCCTTGGCAAGCCCGCTTTAGGGCGAATTTCACCAATTAAACTGAACGCGACCAGCGTATAAACCACGTTTATGAGCTGTCAGTGTCATTATTTTTCTATGGAATATTGACGCTGACAGCTCTTGAACGCAGTTTAGATGTACTGATCGCGTTCAGTTTCATTGGTGAAACCCGCTCTAAGTCAGTCCTTTTTCATTCTCAGGTATTACGCATTCTTCTACTTCAATCTCCTCACGTTCAACCTCCCCACGTTCAGTCTCCTCACCATCAATCTCTCCACGTTCAGTTTCCTCATGTTCAATATCCCCACATTCAGTCTCCTCACGTTAAATTTTCCCACATTCAGTCTCCTCACGTTCAATCTTCCCATGTTCAGCTCACGTTCAATCTCCCCACATTCAGTCTCCTTACGTTCAATCTCCCCACATTCAGTCTCATCACATTCAATCTCCTCACGCTCAGTCTCCTCACGTTCAATCTCACCACGATCACGATCAATCTCCTCACGTATAGTCTCCTCACGTTCTTTTTACTTCTAGTCTCTTTACGTTCAAGTAAATTTCTTTTAATACGAATTGGTGAATTAGAATCAGAATCTGAAAGTATAAAATCAGGGCAGTAGTCTTTATCAATGACATTGTCGTCGGAATCTTCAAAATAATTTACAGCTCTGTTAATGTTGTCATATTCTTCATCGGAGGATGGTAGGGTTTCTTAGCAATTTAGAGAATGTCTGGTACAGGTCGTATTAAAAGATTTTTCTGCAGTCGGTTTAATTATTGAAGGCCTTAGAATCAGCTGGTGGTTGGTAGGTTCAAATGGTTCAGAAACATGTGGTTTTGGGTTTTGATTTTTTGATCTAGTCAATAAAGAATTTTGTCTCTTCTGGACATGATGTTGCCTGAAAAAATAAATATTTTGCTTAGGGACAAAAAACTCGTGGTAGAAGAACATACTGGTTTTCTCCGGAAATTAAGTAGCTATTTAACTTCACCGTATATTTAAGAAAAATAAAACGTAAGATGAATGTAGGTGACTCCTACTAATTTTATACCTGCTTAAATCGGAAAAAACAAAACAAAAGCAATGTTGCTGAAACAATAGACGAAATTCAAAATTTCCCGTTGTGATAATATAAGAAAAAACACACTCACAAAACAATACCCAATAGAAAACTACTACAAAAGAGAAGTGTATTTCAGTATTATAATATGATGAGAAATCGCAAAAACAAATTTAAAAAATCAGTTTCTTGAGTTCAACCGTCCGGCATGGTAGGTACCAGAGCTACCGGGCGGCCCGTCAGCGTTTTGCGCGTAATGCGCGCATGAACCCGAACATACCTACCTATTTTGTTGCCACTATGACGTCATTTACCTTGCAACTACGTCTAATAGCAAGTTTTTAGTTATATTTATCATTGCTCTATCATAAAGCAAAATAATATTTTTGTTAGTCACTAACTAATAAATTAAAACAATATGTGTGTCTTTTAATAACTGAACAAAATAGCACTGGCTAATAACATCATAGCGTAATAATGCCCGTGACTTGTAAACATAAAATAAGGAATATTAAATACGTTAGGTACTTACCGCCGAGAATGGCTCGCACGTGCTTGTGATCGTCCGACTCGAATCGATGCCTAGCCGCGACTGGCGTTTGGACAAAATATTTTACTCCCCTCGTACCCCCTCACGCCCTGGTGCTAGTTATAAACGCAATAAATGGTGAATTTATTGCAGTTTATTTCGCGTAGGTATATTGTATTCGTATCTTCCTACTAATAAATGCAATAAATCTACTTACTACATCAATTTTAGTATTCTTCCCATAATTAGTAAAAATACCCCTTAACATAACTGCAATAATTCAAGCTTATTGTACCTATTACTTGTAAATGAAAATCACAGTATAACGAAATATGGTAATTATAAATGCAATAACTCTACTTATTGCAGAAATTGTTAGTACATTATTTAAAGCGTAAATAAGGTTCCGTATCATATCTGCAATAACTCAAACTTATTGCACTTATAACTAGTAAATTAATATTACAAATGACGAACTATGCTAATTATAAATGTACGAACTATACTTATTGCAGAAATTGTAAGTACATTATTTAAAGCGTAAATAAGGTTCCGTATCATATCTGCAATAACTCAAACTTATTGCACTTATAACTAGTAAATGAATATTACAAATGACGAACTATGCTAATTATAAATGTACGAACTATACTTATTGCAGATACAGTTAGTAAAACTACTTAATAGTGTAAGTAAGTTATTCCTATTTATAGTTATTTCGGTCTTGATATGTAAATCTTATAGCACCGATCTAGATATTGCAGTTATGCTTAGTATTAAAACCGGCTACGTCATAGATACGTAAAAAATGTCTAAAAAGATAGATCTCGTGCTGCAGATTCCGAATATGTACTTAACTAAATTTGGGGCAAAACTCGAGTTATTGCACTTTTCGTAAGGACGGCAGAATAGTTTTCGGTAAAATGAAATTCGAACAAAAACAATTCGGAATAGTGATCGGTTCCCCTGTGCCTATCTCATGAACCGTGATGTGATAAGCTAGACAGTTGAAATTTTCACAGATGATGTACTTCTGTTGCCACTATAACAACAAATAGGTAACAAAAAAAATAAAATAAATATTTAAGTGGGACTCCCATACAACAAACGTTTTTTTATAAATAATGGTACGGAACCCTTCGTGCGTGAGTCCGACTCGCACTTTGCCGGTTTTTTGTTAACGTGGAAAAAGAAAAAAACCCGACTTCCAAAAAATACAGTACAAAGTACAAAATAACTTTAATTTCGGAAGTCGGTGTTTTTGGTTGCTTCTTCGTTATTTGTCACCGACTTCCGAAATTAAAGTTACTACGTACTTTGTTGTGTATTTTTTGGAAGTCGGGTTTTTTTTTGTGAAAAAGTTTTTTATTTTTCACTTTTTGGTGGTACCCCACACCTAAAACACCACTGAAAAGTCACAGGAAAGCAAAAATATGCAATTTCGTATGATTTTTCCACATATTTTTTCCAGCAATTTCAATTTAAAAACCAAACTACTGAACCGATTTTGATAAAATTTAAGTGGGACCAATCCAGAAGTATATCCTTTCACATAAGACAAGAATTTTTCAAATCGGTTCATAAATGACGGAGATATGAGGTAACAAACACAAAAAAAAAAAAACAAAAATAATAGTCGAATTGAGAACCTCCTCCTTTTTGGGAAGTCGGTTAAAAAATACGTGTCCAATATTTTTTGGAAATCTAGCTGACGGACTAATTAGATTTGTTTAGTCATCTACCCTATTATACCTAGGTATATTGCCTGAGTCTTTTCCAAACAATGCTGGGGTCCGCTTCCAGTCCGTATACACTGCCGAGTACTAGTTTTTTTCATGGTGCGACTGCTGATCTCCACAATCCAGTAACTGGGTAACACGATACTTACCCCTTGACAAGACTGGTGTTAGATATCCGGGCTTCTGTCTGACAATCCGTACTGACTGTCAAAGATGTTGAAATAGCATCTCGTAAGTGAAGATGGTCACGTATCCATGGATCGACGTCGGCAAGCGTTGCTTAACCTTGTAGGTCAGCCCGTGCGGCAGTTATTGTTATGGGTGTTAATACACCAATCGATCGATAGTCGGTCGATGCCAGCGGTCGGCATCGGTCGGTATTTTTCGGTGTCAAATAACGAAGAAGCAACCAAAAACACCGACTTCCGAAATTAAAGTTATTTTGAACTTTGTAGTGTTTTTTGGAAGTCGGTTTCTTTTTTTTATGAAAAAGTTTTTTTTAAACATCGAAAAATCTGCGTCCCGCATCGTGAATTACATGTTGCTTTTCGCTGGCATTGAAGTGACTCGCTCACTTTCGAACGTTTTAATTTTAGCTGAGCAATGTTTGTATCAAGTCCACCAACTTTTGTTTTTTTTTTTAAATTAGCTATCTTTTGGTGACAAAACCTTCGTTTCCGTTATTTCCTTCTTCCGGACGCCTTGCTTACAAATCTTTCGGTTTGCTACAAAAAAATACAATCAATGATTAGATCTTTGTATTGGATAGACTCGCGATTTATTTATCTTTCGTTAACTAGGGAAGATACCAAATAAAAAGTATATTTAGTCCGTGAGTTGCATTCTCAAAAAAGATTCGATTAGATTTTTCTTTTGTCACGAAAAAAAATAAGACCGTAACGTGAGGTGCAGTTTCGCGTGACGTTACGTTACGTATTTTATTTAGAAGTGACGTAACAAGCAGACGTCTTTAATTGTGGGTCCCAAACAGCAGCCCCACTTCCAGAACCAGTTTTAGAACCGCCTGTGTAAATCGTATGGAAATCAGCATTATGAGGCATATGCTGATTTCCATAAGAATCATCTATAAATGACACTTCATGTAGATTTGTCTCAAACAGTTAAAATCATAATCCCACTCCTGATCTTTGATGCGTTTAATTTTTGTACTTTTTTTTTATAAATTTGACTAGGCATAAAATAAACATGCCCAATTTTTTTTTGATAAGTAGTCTAATTAATCTCTGAGGGACTAAATATAATATTTTTATTCAGGAAACATATATTATGCTTTCGTTAGACTACTATCTTACTTGATGGTAAGCAATGATCTTGCCAGGGATGTTTCACGCTTGCCTAGAAGTATACAACGTGTAACAGAATAAACGTTTATGTGCGCATAACTCGACTAAATGTACTGAACAGCTGATTTTTTTTCGCGATTTCCGTGTTGGTCCCATAGTAAAAGTTTTTCATAATGATGAGTATCCTTAAGAGGTATTGCGTTTATTCTGTTACACGTTGTATAAGTAGGTATACAAAATTCTTTATTGTAATCAACTTATGTGAAAGTGACCTCGCTTAAGTAAGTTAGCATAAGGCTGGACCACATAACGTATATTCTAAATGTAAACCAAAGCTTCCAATAAAATGTACAATATAAATAAGAAACTTACATAATTTAAAACGCACTCGTTTTTTCTCTCGCGGTGCTATTGGCGATGCAAAGATTACTCCTCTATCGGCGAAATTTAGAAGTTGCCCAAGAACGACACTTGCAGTGTTGCCAACACCAATTTATTACATTCCCCGAAAGTCTAAGTGAAATTCCCTTACTTAAGATTCGCTGCAGTTTAGGGAATTCCCCACACGATGGCAACGCTATCGAAAGTGTTGTTCTTAGACAGCTTCACAATTTTGACACTAGCGGCGCTAGTTAGAATCATCGCCATCGCATCGCCAATATGCATATCGCAATATGAATATCGCAAATAACTTGACTCGTACCCTGAAGCTCTAGATTTAGTTTCATTATGTCAGCAGTGGCGTGCCGAATGCGATTTTAAAAACGTCAAATCGGGATTGACAAGTGCCTCTGACACTGGGATGGCCACCATCAGCAGTGCGATTCTGTAAACATGTCAAAGTGAACACTTGGGCGGGGCGCACGACTGGTGAGTTGTCAAACCATACATATAAGATGGAATTACAGCTTACTTGTCGTTCACTCCGCCAAGGTGTACACCACGAGATGTCGACAGAATCGACCGGCTGGGATATTCATTTTGATAACATAAAAAATTTGTTAATTAGTCCGGTCATTGAACCAGTGCCAAGCTGGGACAAATGAGACTCTCTAGATGAGCCACCTTTCCAACTTTTGAACCAGTGACTGACTAATTCTGATATTTGGCTAATTTCGACTAATTAGCGGCAAATTTTTCGAGTTATCAATATTAATTGTCATTTTGACAATCGCCATTGCTGAATTGAATGTAAGACTACCTGGAGCCTCTGGTGAACTAATTCAATACGATCAAATTAACTTATAGCGAAACCACGATACCTAATATACTTATGAGACCCTGTATTGACAAGTTTTCGAATTCAACGCCGCGCGCATCAATGTGCTAATTTACAGGATGTTTTTTAAACAAGGAGTTTCTATCAAGCTACCATAGATTCCTGAGAGGCAATGCTCGTATTTTTAAGGAGCGTTCGCATTCGCCAACTCTCAAAAACACCTCAAATCCTGCATTTTGACAAGTTTTTGGACATTGATTTTTCGCTAGCTTGATATTACAAGTTGAATTGACGAAAACTGTAGAGAAATTGAGGTGTTTTTGACAGTTTGCGACTGAAATGCGGATACGAATGTTGCTTAAAAATGTGTAGAATTGGCCCTCTCTGCTGTTTCAAAACTCATCTTGTAGGTACATTAATTTTTATTTCCAAGCTATTTGGCAAGACAACTCAACCGAAGCACATACCTAATATAATGCAAATAATAATTTTTATTTCAAATAAATATTTTTACAGATATTATAATTGTTGTGTAAATAAAATGTAACATAGTTTTAAGATACACGGTGCTGCGAATAAATGTAACGAGCACATTTTTGACTTTCATTTTTCTTACATTCAAGCGTCTACTGCAAGTCTGCAATCCCCGAGTTTTTTGTCCGTGATGGTCGTAAGGAAGTAAGACTTGAACTGTGAAAATCAGCCTGAAAGGCTCTATTTAGGAGCGATTTCCATAACTTTTGAAATAAAAAACCGCATACGTACAGGTTTCAGTTTTCATAAGTAGTTAGAGCGTTTACGACTAAGTACATTTCATACAAACTTTCAAGTCCTTATTTTTCGAAATTAATGAACCGATTTTAATGGAAATGCCTACGCATAAGCAGGATACATAGGTCTAAAAAGTTCAAGTTGGAGAACATTTTCGAAAAATATTGTCAGGTACAGCTAAATTCGACTAATTTTAAATTTTCCTTAAAACATAATTTCAAACTTTTTTTTTTTTTTAATAAGTTATTTCGAAAATGTTCTCTGATAACTTTTTAGACCTTTCGTGCTTTCCGAGGCACGGAGTAGTCTCGGTATGGTAAGATGGTCACCCATCCATAGACCGACCCCGGGAAGCGTTGCTTTACCTTGAAGATCGACCCTTGCGATTGTTTATTTAGCCACGACTGCTAAGTAAACCTTTTTATTTTAACAACCAGTTCCTACTGCATAATTACCGCTATGTGACAATCATGCCGAAATGAGGTCATAAAACTTTATAATTGGGCAGTCTCGATTCACCGATCTCGAGTCACGGTTACACGTGAGATTATTTTCAAAAAATCACGATTTTTATTATGATCTTAATAAATTATATTTATTTTGTAAATTGGTTAAAAATAAAACTTTTACACGTCAATTTAAAGTACATAGATGGGGTGATGTTTTTAATCTGATTATTCCGAACAGAAACACCGAAACTAACTCAGAGGTCAGCCTCTTATAAATAGGTAATATATTGGCCAAAATATATGACAACCTTATACACAATACAAGGTGTAACAGAATAAACGCAATACCTCTTAAAGGGGTCATTGTACTCATCATTATGATCAACTTTTACTATTTGACCAACCCCGAAATCGCGAAAAAAATATCAGCTGTTCAGTAGGTACATTTTGTCACGTTATGCGCACATAAATGTGTAATGGAGCAGTCGATTTTTTTTTTCGTGATTTCAGTGTTGGTCCCATAGTAAAAATTGTTCATAATGATTATTAATAATGAGTACAATGACCCCAGGGCCCTAAGTCTGCTATTTTTATAAATTCGTCATTCCAACACGATCCCATTGTCATTTTGGTATAATTTCGTAATCTGCTAAATTCATAATGGTCGATCATTGGTCGCTCAATGGTCTCGTTATAGAATCGTGGTTCTAAATATTCAATGTCTTTGAAAAGCAATGACTGTATAATATCTAACGTTCTAAGTTCTAATGGTAGGTCACTGATCGAAGGAACTGTCAAAATTTTAGCAGATTACCGCCTACGTCTATCATTCATATGTCATTATGTACGAGATTACCATTCTATGACATTTCTTTCAATGGAGTGTCAGTGGTTGACCATTGGAAAGTCATAATGACGCTTTTATATTAGTAGATTACCAAACTTGTCAAAATCAACAATATTATGAAATCAATGATAGACCATTCTGACACTCTGTAATAGCAAACTTGAGGTCCAGGTATTGCGTTTATTCCGTTACACGTACCTATAGGTTAAAAATGTTTGAGGAAAGCACCACACAGATTTGAATGGACCTGTCTAGACAGTGCAAGCACTCGTTGTTGTGTGTAGGTCAACTCAGAATTTTAAGAAGGTCGACGATCCAACGAACAGTGAGTACCTACCTATGTAGGTACCTACCTAGATACCAGTGTTTTTTTTAGTTATAACTTTCATTTTGGTAGGTCTCTCTCAATCAACTAGGTAGGTACTTATAATTTCAATCACAATCATGAAAATGTTTCAGCTTACTTAAAAGTATTTTAATTGATTTTGGTATAATTTATAATACCTATCTATGGCCAATCGGTTTAGTAGAAAAACAGTAATTTGCACACATGCCTAGTCTGGTGATTATACCGTATCACGCCAGAGGAATGTTTACGGCAGTTTTAATTTTGCATTTCAATTGTACACATTTTAATTTATTTAATTCCTGATTGCGAAAAAAAAGCATTTAAATACGTTTCAGGTCCCGTTTCCGTAGTTAATTTTATGTAAAGGACCAATCGCAAGTAAATTGTTGAACTTCTTTAGTTTGATGTGTCAGGGGGTGGAGTGACCTGGATGAGTAGACCCCTCAGCCCCTACTCAACTACGCCACTTCTACTTGGGGTCTACACAAAATCTACTCGGGGTTTACACAACTTCCACTCGTCCCGTATTCCCAGCGTAGCAGAGGGTCTACTCTCTAAGCCCGAAGTCCGTAGTTTCGGCCTTAGTGTCGGGCGTTTTCTACTCCGTCTCACCTACGGACTGACGATTAGTCCCGAACCCGAACTAAGAACAACTGTCAAGTCCTGTTGTCATTCATTCTTAGTTCGGGTTCGGGACGAATCGTCCGTACTTCGGCCTTAGAGAGTAGTGTATATATGTATGTGTCTGTCGAGACGTGCCTTGCACTGCTCAACAGACACACAAATGAAGGAATTTTGAACCGCATTGTTACCTGCGATGAAAAATGGATTCTGTTTGATAACCGTAAGCGCTCAGCAAGTTGGTTGGATCCTGGTTCAGCACCTAAACAATGCCCTAAACGAAAACTTACCCCTAGAAAAGTGATGGTCACTGTTTGGTGGTCTAGCGCCGGTGTGATTCATCACAGCTTCTTACCAAACGGGGTGAGCATTACTGCAGATGTGTACTGTGAAGAACTGAACACAATGATGGAGAAGCTGGCACATCTCCAACCAGCATTGGTCAATCGCTCGTCTCCGCTGCTCCTGCACGACAACGCGCGACCTCATACTGCACAGCAGACGGTCTCCAAGTTGGAAGAACTGGGGTTGGAAGCTCTCCGTCATCCGCCCTACTCACCAGACCTTGCGCCTACAGACTACTACTTTTTCCAGAATTTGGATAACTTCTTGGTGGGAAAAAAATTCAATACCCGAGAGGCAGTACAAAATGACTTTGAAGAATTTGTTCCCTCCCGTCCGGCTGATTTCTTTAAGAAGGGCATCAATAAACTGCCACTGCGTTGGCAAAGATGCATTGATTGCATGGGTGATTATTTCGATTAATACAAATAAAAAATACATGAAAAAAAATCGTTTAAATTTTTTTATACAAAACGGCAATTTCATAGGTAAAGACCTATTATTTTTTATTTTTTGTTCAGACAAGAAGAGGAATCATGACATCTAGAATTACATAGCACTGAATGCTTCTTACAGCTATTTCACTAAACTTAATCTAGTAATATAAGTATATCACTAAACTTGGACCGTTTTATAACTCTATATTCCTAGTGAGATAGTAAAGAATCGCTTTCGTATAACTATGTTACGGTATATAATTATATCCCTAGGGATATAACTATATTACGGCTTCATCTATCTTACTGCGATATATACAAACATTACAAAAAACAACTGACATATTCAAATCAATAGTCTATTACTGATATTTTTAGAGAGGTAAAGTTTGTGAGGTTGTAGGGGGGTAATCTCTGAATCTACTGAACCGATTTTGAAAATTCTTTTTTGTATAAAAAAGCCACATTCATGAGGAAGGTTATAGGCTACACGGGAAACAACGGGAGATATGCGTACGAATTCGCGGGTAAAAGCTTTATAATACAAAAGGACCAAAGTTTTCTACCCGCTTAAGCGTCCCAGCCGCGCAAGCGATGCTCGCGCAACACGTCTACGCATTAAATTTCAGTGTTGTTTGGGGATTGTAGTCAACAAAAGACGTGTAAGACAAGAATATTAGTGGGAAGTACAATCCCCGTATACGCTAAAGTGGTCAACTGACTAACTAAATGCTTACATGATCACAGCTGCGTTAGACGAGTTAGATCTCCTTTGAATAATTATTAATTTATAATAATTTATGGATGAGAAGTCAGCTTTCTCGCACCGGTTTCAATGACGCACGTGACCAGCGAAACAGCTGACCTAGGTATCAGCTACCTATTCCATAAAACAATGATTTTGCGAAAAATTATACTTAATATACAAATTATAATATTTATTATTGAGCAGTAGGTATTCATACTGATACAGTTATTGGTAATGGGGCATGGAATCTGTGATTGAACTTAAATTAATGCCACCACAACTGCATTAGGAAATTGGTTTGTTTGGAATTGTGTTAGTCTAAAATACAGTGAAGATCGACCTTCACCCGCCTGATAACCAGATGGGACATATATTTTTATTTATCCAATTTTATTCATTTATAAACACGCCTGTACCTATGGTTGTCAAACGTAGAAATTTAATAACAATATAAAAAACAGGTTAATCACATGCCAAAGAGGAGTGGATCGCAGTATGTTAAATCTAAAGAAAATACAGGTAATTCGGAACTCAAAATATGACAAACTACTATAGCAACTGATGTACTAAAACAAGCGATGGCTTCAAAATGGAAATGGGCTGGACATGTGGCGTGCCTTCAGGACCAGAGATGGACTAAAAAGGTGACAATGTGGAAGGGCCCACAAGGGAAACGAAAGATAGGAAGACCTTAACAATAGATGGGACGACGAAATAAAGAGAACAGCAGGAGCAAACTGGGTTGAAGTAGCCCAGTCTAGAGAGTCCTGGTTAGCTTTGGAGGAGGCTTTTACCTGTGGAAGGGTTCTTGCAAGCGGCAATAATGCTTCAGCATACTATTACTAGAATTTAAGTATAGAATTAGTAAATACAAATAAGTAAAAGTAGGATGGTATAATATATTTAGTTAGTAGTTACAATTATTGTTATTTAATTTAAGCTTTTAAGAATTAAATGGCTTTTTTATTTTTATTTTATTTATTTATGATAGTTTGCTGATCGAAAATTTTTCATGGCTATTTTTAATTAATTGTACCACTTACAAGCTGTCGGTTATGTGACATCCACCAACCTGAGGGTTGGTGGATGTCACGTGCCTGCATGGTGGATTACGGCTCATTCCCTCTACTGGAGAGGAGACCTGTGTCCCAGCTATGTAAACATTCAGGCCGATTATTATGTAGTATTTATGTCATCTCTAGATTGATCAATGCTATTACGCTAGTGGTTGATAAGCCTTTATCGACTTGCAAAAGGAGTTCAGCTACTAAAGGTTCAGCTTAGCAATTTTACTAGTAAGTGCGAAAGAGATTTACCTGTTTCATGTCTCTTTCATACTTACTAGTAAAGTAATGTTGTATCCTGCTGTCAAAACGGGCTTTTTATTTTTGACAACTTTAGGTATGACGTGTCTGGACCACCATTCTCCGAAAAGCCACGGGCGCCCCGTGGTATGTACGGAACGAACGACTTCATGTCGACCTTAAAATCCCGACCCTAAAACAGTTTATGAAACGCCTTACAAAGCGTTTCTTCGAATCCGCTGAAAAGCACCAAAACCCTTTGATTTCAAAGGCAACCCAGTACACTCCCTCTCGCATTAGTAAGATTCGCCGTCCTCGGCATACACTCGTCGAATCCGACGACGAGATCACAAAGATACAGGAAAGCTGTAGGGAAACCAGCACCCTTAGAATAAACAGATACAGACCGCGTTCCGTATACCGACCTCGCCGCCGAGGTCCGTCGCGACGACCCACTCAAAACCCTCCCCGACTTTTGCAAACGAGCCAGCCCGCGCCGCTGAGCCTTTAGCTTTAATAACCCCTAAATAATAAAACGACCCAGCCTGATTGTCCCTTGCTGTCCCAAACTGACGCCGCTAAGCCGAGGTCGTATTCCACAGGGAATGCCCTTAGTGAGCGGTCAGTAGTGTTTTTAGCTTGTAGCTAGTTTTGTTGCCTTGGCTGGGGGCTTTAAATTCATTTGAAGCCACCACAGGTTAGTCCGGTTAAGCAGTTAATATCCCACGTGTGTTAAATTGCTAGTGGTCATACCTAAAAAAAAAAAAAAAAATCTGGACCACCATGATTCCACTGTGAGAGAGAGATGGAGCTATACAGGACTAATACATTTTTTTCATTTTTCGCAACGGACGTCATAGCCACATACCAATGCATCATCAAATGATCTTTGTGTTTGCGCCCGTCATCCTATTCCCAATCACTGAAAATCCTGAAAGCAAGAATCAACAGTGGCGACAACCAGAAAAGCGCCTAGTCAATGAAGATTGATGAATTCTGGAGAAACGACTGCATTGTCTTCAATTTCACAAAGAAGCTAATGAGAAGTGAACAGCGGCCCTACCATGACGTGCTAAAGCGTGAGTCGTTCAAGCGAGGAGGAATGGAGCTATACACCCTATATAGCTCCATCCCTCCTTCTCGCTCGAACGACTCACGCTTTAACACGTCATGGTAGGGCCGCAGAGGAGGATTAAGAAAAACATGTTTTCTACTGCCCTCCTTATCAAGTAGTTTAGTACCAGACGGCATAATAATAATACTGAATCGTTTATTTCAGGCATTAGCCCATAAAATTAAAATCAAAAACTTATACTAAAACAAAACTTTTACCTCCTAAACAAACTGACTTATAACTAGAGCTAGGCCAATTTATCTTAAGGTCTGTTTTCCAGGAAGATAATTCGGCTGTGATAACCATACCTACAGCTAAATTTAAGATTATTATAATAGGTATCTGAAATGCCAATGTAGTTACAGCTCCTTTACAGGACATACGTCACCTCCTTTGCTGCCCGTCCTGCACAACCAACTGCACCTTCCAGGCAGTACAACTACCAGGATTTAATACAAATTCAAATATTTATTTCAGATTCAGAATCCATATACTTAATGCTAGTAGTAGTATAACTTAGTCTAATGTTAGTATTAAATTACATTTAATAAAATAAACCACTAATGAACCACTGAACTGTGCGTTCAATGGTACACCAGTTCATTTGGACAGGTGTGTCTGCACTCTTACCCACCTTCGCAAAAGGGGAGAGTCCCACCGGTCTGAAAACACATTCAGGATGCCATTAGAACGAGATTAATTTAAACGAGAAAGGGTCAATTAAGTACCACAGAGCTAGGCATATAGGTACAGGTTGCTAAATACAGGTCGAAAAATAAATAATTTGAGACTACTGTTGCGAAAAGACACACGAAGTAGGGTTATCTAAAAGAAAGAAAGGACATACCTAAGTACATTTTATTTGTCACAAACATAAAGGCACAAAGAAGCACAAGTCAACAGGACAAATAAAACAAAATGCTTAAAAATAAATGAAATAAAAACAATAAAATCATTGACTCAGACACACTTTTAAAAGAGTAGGTAGGTACACGCAGCTTCGCAAAATAACAAGGTCCAGTTCAGAAAAAAATAGATAGGTAGCTATTAAACTTTCAAAATCAAAAAAGGACAAGTCCTAAATTAATCAAGTTATTTGTAATTCTGACAAAAGAATCAAGGACGAAAAAAAGATTCCCATGCAAACTATATTAGCATAATTAATTTGTATAGAATTAAATTAATTACTTAAACACATAAAATAAAACTGGATTTCTAATTGTATGGGCAAGGTTGATGTTTTGCATCATAAAGTGAACGAGACGCATAAGAGTTAGGTACCTAAATCCCCAAAAAAAATCACGCGATTTTTTTCATGATGCGCCAGCTCTTGTCCTCATAAAAAAATATTATTGTTTTCAATAGGAATCATCGCCCATTATAAATACATTAAAACAAAACACGATAACCTGTTTTATGTTCCCGCCAAAAGAAAACTAAAAAAAAGTTAGGTATTCGTTTTTTGAATCAACTGATGACCGACATCTTTTTATTTACGTTGGTAATCGTCAAACTTACGTTTCAAAGTTTACAAATAATTGTATCGAAATCTAGTTTTGCGACGTATAGTGTAAATAAACGATTGGTTTGTTGTGAATGCGATCGCACGCAACTGGCAGTTCGTTCGAAGCCACCATCGTGTTTGGCTGTATGCGTTTTTACTTGTGACAGACGGTGTGTTTAAAAAAAAAAATGAATTTCTTAATAACGAGGCTAACATGGACGAATGGGACGCGAATTAATCAATATCTTTTTGCAATTATTAGTGAGTACCTACCTTTTTATAATTTTTAATATTATATTGTGTAATTTTCTGTCATTTGTATTTTTCTAATTTTATTTTAATTTAATTTCTAAAGCCATTTCACAACACAATATTTTTTGTGTTCTTTCTGTGTGTGATGTGGTGACAAACACTAACAAAATGAAAACGAATAAAACTGAAAATTTAAAACTTATCATAACAATTTTAGTGAAATCCAAATGGGTACTTTTTAGCCAAAACATACCAGTATATTTTAATTTAAAACTAAAAAAACTTCCACAATGACGTTAAAACATTTTTTATATTTTTAACGGTGTCATAATCAAATTAAGAACATGCAAGATTTATATTCAATTGACATTTTAGTGAATTAACATTAGGTATACATTTTGTCTACTTTAAAAGAATACTAATCAGATGTTTTGTTAAAAACGCAATATAAAGTAAAGAATTGAGTACCTTGTCTTAAAATAAAAACTGAACATTTAAAATTCTAAATGCGGGTAGCCGAATTAATTGTCAAGTTTTTGTGGAATTAGGTATGAGCA
Source organism: Melanchra persicariae (assembly GCA_947386135.1). Taxonomy (NCBI): domain Eukaryota; kingdom Metazoa; phylum Arthropoda; class Insecta; order Lepidoptera; family Noctuidae; genus Melanchra; species Melanchra persicariae. The sequence goes on along the minus strand of OX376645.1, from coordinate 12,482,435 downwards.
AGATAATGAAAAGTCACCGCGTTTACTGTAAGCTAGACTAGCCTTTAATAATACAACTTGTGATGAAGATTAATTATATCTATCGTAAATAAACCTTGCCGAAGTACAATAATTATGGTTGGTTTTTATCTCTAAATATTATAAAACAAAGTCGCTGTCTGCCTCTGTCAGTGTCTCCGCTTACTTCTAAAACACGTAACGAATTTTTTAATATAGTTTTCAATAACAGAAATACCAATAACCTGCAGTGGTCAATCTGGAAATCTCTTAACCGATTATGTACCCAGGTTGGCCGCTGTAAAACTAATCTGGCCATACGGAGCATTCTTCACCCATCCTAAACGCAGTGCCAGTGTGGAGCTCCATCACAGGACATGCGTCGCCTCCTGAGTTGCCCGTCGTGCACAACCACCTGCACTATCCTAGATCTAAACGAGGTCAATGATAGAGCTGTACAGGTTCAATACTGGTTAGACAAAGTCTAACAAGAGTCAATCGACACGTAAAGATGAAGAAGAAGCGATAAACGAGGAAGGTTTGTGCATATAATTTGCAACCGTGCGAAGCCAGAGCGGGTGTTTTTCTTTTTAACTTTTCCCCGCACTAGGAATTCCTCTTGTATCGCAGGCATTCGCAGGCATATTTGACTATGAGACAAAGATAAATGGTGGTGATTATTTGTATTTATTTTTACAAACAGGTTATCACACCATAACCACTCACACGCAAGAAACTCTGGGAATACTCCCATTGTGCGTACCTCCACGTTTGTGATTTTTTTTAAACTGCCTCACACTAGGAATTTCTTCTGTATCGCGGGCATATTTGACTATGAGACAAAGATATACTTATAGTAGTAATTGTTTGTATTTATTTTTACAAACAGGAACGCACCATCACCACCATACCCACCCATTACGCACGAAACTTTAAGAATTTTCTCATTGTACGTACAGCTATGGAGTGATATACTCTGCCGAGTTTGTGTTTCCTGATAGCTGGGCCATTCTACTTTTTAGTGCCTAAAATAGAATTGAAAATCTACGAAGACTTTTGCAAAATTGCAGATATATGTCTCGAAATATTTTCCTAGCAGTGTTACGTTCAACTCATAGTTTATTAAGACTTTTTTTCAAAATTCTGGGTTTTTATATTTAAAAAAAAAGTCTTATTAGTTACTTAAATTACCACTGCATTACCAGTCCTCATGTATATAAAATGTCCACTGCGTTTGTTGTTGTTTTTTTATATCTTCTGGGACGTTTTAATAGGCATCGAAAAGTAGAATGGCCCAGCTACAACCAGGAGGTGCGAGTCACGAGGGTATAGTTTTATTTCTAGACAAGCATGCTCCATCGTCGACTAAATTTTCGCTTTTTATTATAGGTGAGGTCAAACACAGTTTTTTTTCAAAGACTAACCCCTATTTTTTGGACAATACAATCGATCTATCGATAGATAAACCGAATATTGAACTAGATAGATATGTTGTGCGTGTTATGGTTAGGGTCCAGAATAAATTATATGCAAACTTGGGTTATACCTACTGAATATTTCAAGGGTCACAATTACTCGGTTATATTACTACAGTTAATATAGGACGTGGCTGCGCGAAGGTAAGTCAGCGACTAGCGTGCCCGGCTATGGCGTTCCCTTACAACATCAAAAATGCAATTCAGCAAATCGCATCGCTAGGGTCGCTACAGATACAATCTAGCCTAAATATTTCCCTAGCAGCTTCAGCCTCCCAAACCAGATAAGTTAAGGACCACTCAATACGCATACTTTCGGACAGCATGACTGTCCTGCAAGCTCTGAACAGCCCCACAGTTAACTCTGGGCTGATCCTCGAGTGTCGCCAACGTCTCAGTTGTAGATACAACAAAGTAACCATTCAATGGATCAAGGGACACAACGAATCCCGAGGCAACGATGCAGCGGACGAACTCGCGAGAAAGGGTTCAAGTATGGCAACGCCAATGACCTGAACCCATCCTGCCAGTCCCTTTCGTTACCTACGCTAACTGGTAAGGAAACGCACCAGAGACGAACATCACAACTATGAGTTGACAATGGAGACGTGAGTGTAGGCAGGCCTGAGAAGCACTTCCCTCTATTGATGGCCCCTTCACGAGCCAAGCCCTAAGATTGACTAAACAACAGTTGCGTTAGCGTACAATCACAGCCATCAGAACTGGTCACGGGTCCTTTAATAAACACCTCCATGTCATAGGAGTAACAGAGAGATCGAATGACACATTTGTCCCAACTGCACGCAAAATATGCGTTTAGCTTAGTAGTCGTGGAGTTGCGGAAACTAGACCGATTTACAGTACAATACAAAAGTTCGGTGAAAACAATCGATGCATTACAAATTAAGCAAGTCAAAGTGATATGATGGACTGTTCAAAATTCATTCAACCATTCACAGCTAACGCGCGATAAATGTGACAATCGTGAAAGCAAAATAAATATGACAATATTTGTCACACTTATTTTGCTATATATATGCCGCCACTGTTTTAGCAGTAGAAACAGTGGTGGATCAAAATTTGTTACATTTTATTATTCATAACAAGCTTCCATGGATTACTTTTCGTTAATTCCTCAAAACGTCTTCGTTGGGTTGTAGACTACCAAAAACATCTAGGTCTTTTGGCTGAGCCCCTTAGCCCCCCCCTGGATCCGCCAGCGTACTGAAATACCGGTACTCTGTTGCATCCGGTTGGATTGGAAGCCTACCACAACAGTTCGGTTTGTTTCGGTGTTTCTTCTCAGGGTAGTCAGCTAGGAAACACCGGCCTCATCTAGTTTAAAAACGACCGAAAAGATTCGTCGTGGTCGTGTAAAAGTGTTATTTACAACATATTTACTAACAAAATAAATATTATTTATAGTTGGGAAGACTAAGCAGATTGATTGTTTGTTTCAAGACTTCGCCTAAAATAAAAAATAATCAATTTTAATTACTGACCATACCGAATACTTTAGTCTGTACGTTTTCGAGTTCGTTAAACCATGTTTGAAAACAAGCTGTACTACCAAAAAACAATAAAATGTTTATCGTAGGAAACGTCAACACTATAAAATAAAAAACAATAAAATTTAAAACTACAGATTCTGTTGTTTTCTGAATGGGGTTATTCAGATCGTGAATTACAATAACCATTGTCCAGTCCCGAAAACTGCGTGAAGTGAAGTGAATAATTCAATAATTTTTGAGGAAATTTTGCAAACCTTTTCATTAATCTTTCTTTTAGTACTCTTCATCCTGCAATTCTTGCAATTCTTCTTGTACCTAATCCTGCGACCCATCCCAATACAGCCCGCGACCCGAGGTAAAAAACGCTGCTTTAGACGTTTAAAAATTTGGCTGCTTGATATGTAACATAAAAACGCAATAAATTAACAAAATATAAAAGCGTAGTGCTTTTATATTTTGTTAATTTATTGCGTAAACTTGTGTGTTTTTTCATGCCGCAGGTTACACCTGAGTGTCAATTTTCGTTGAAATCTTTTCAGTATTTTAGACGTGGAAATATAATAGACCGTCACACGTATTTAAAATATTAGTATGGATTACAGTCTCAGCCATGAAAACTTGGACAGTTCTAAATAAAACGAATCCATTACGTTACACTCTCAGCCATGAAAACTTGGACAGTTCTAAATAAAACGAATCCATTACGTTACACTCTCAGCCATGAAAAGTTGGACAGTTCTAAATAAAGAGAATCCATTACGTTACACTCTCAGCCACGAAAAGTTGGACAGTTCTAAATAAAGCGAATCCATTACGTTATCCATCATATACATTGTAAAAACATAATATAGCGTTACCGGAACCGCAAAAAACATAATAATTTTTCATGATCTTTCAGTGTTATAGTTTATTACAAAGAGGCCAGTATTTGTGCGTAATACACATATTAAGTGTGTTATGTGACGATTATACACTCGGTTGAAAACAAAAGAATACTAATAGGTTTTTCGTGTACAAAGAAAAATTGCAACCTGACCTGTCGTTTTTAAGAAGCCATGATGAAGTCCATACAAATGTAATATCAAAATTACTGGCGATTCGAGCATATTTCCAACTTATTGCAGGTACTGTTTTCCGGATTTGAATAGTATTTATTTAGGTTCTTGTACTTTTGGGTAAGTATTTTGAAAAACATTTGTTTTTCAAAATACTTACCCAAAAGTACATGTAAACAAAGTGCATTTGTTGTGACAGGTGACAGGCCTGTTGGTCTAGTGGTTAGTGACCCTGACTGCAAAGCCGGAGGTCGTGGGTTCGATTCCCACCCAGGACAAACTTTGTGTGATGAGCATAATTGTTTGTTCTGTGTCTGGGTGTAATTTATCTATAATATGTATGTATTTATAAATTATATAAGTATGTATATCAGTTGTCTGGTTACCATAACACAAGCTCTGCTTAGCTTGGGATCAGATGGCCGTGTGTGAGTTGTCCCAAGATATTATTATTATTTTATTTGGCATATTTATATGGCGTAAATGACATGTTTTATTTTTATTTGTTCTGTATTAATAAACAATAGAAACTATCAATATGTATGTCGCAGCGAACTAGCTAAATCAGACGTTTCATTAAAAGCCTAACCTTTTCATTGAACTGCGCCGTTTAATCAACGACATAAGTGACATGGGCAAGTCATCAAACGATATTGAACAAAAGATGACACTTCGGTCGCTGAAAAATCGACGCATTTAAATGAAAGGGCTAGGCCACCAATTACGGCAAATTGGCTGCGACATATATATAAAATTCTTCCGTTACTGAGTGACTGAGTGACTCAGTGATTGAGTGACTCAGTGATTGAGTGACTTACAAACAACGCACAGCCGAAACTACTGATCGTAGAAGGCTGAAATTTGACATGTAGCTTCCTCTGAGAGCGTAGGGGAGCACTAAGTGAGGATTTCCCGAAATTCTTACGGAAACAGGAACAAACGGGATATGTGCGTACGAAGACGCAAAAGCTAACTAGTTTATAATAATATCCAAACGGAAACAACGCTTATACTGTTGCAGATATAATGCAAAACCAAAAGGGGTTATTGTACTGATTATTATGAACTTGAACTGTAGGACCAAACCTGAAGTCGCGAGAAAAATATCAACCGCTTCATTAATTAACGTTTACATAACTTGAGTCGTTGAACTCCTTACTACTGAGAGCTTAGTGCGAGTTTTTTAACGTACTCGATCGCGTCAACGTAAACGTTCGCATAAATGTCAAATTGTGTAGAAAAAAGGTTTTCCGTGAGTGTCACCAGACGGCGCTAATTCATTTCATATCGCTAAGGCCACGCCTTAGGACTTATCGACCGAATTTAGTCGGTAGGCGATCGATAACTATGTCGAGGCTCCCCCACCCTGGTCTACTAAACAACTACATATACAAATGTTACCGGTTCATATCCAAATAGGAAACTAAGAAGTAAGAACTTCATTTCTCTCCAGAACTACAGAAACGCAAACTGCAGTAACACAAAGGTATAGTTAACAAGTAACGCTATCATCCTAAATAGTAACGTAGCATCAACATAGAATATCCAACAGGCGTCCAGCTTGTTGAACCTCGCTCGATGAAGGTGTTTAAGGTTTTTGCATAGTCGCTTCTCAACATCTGTAATTTTATATAGGTAATTAATAAGTGTTAATTTTAATGTGTCATTAATTTTACTTCTAAAGTTATTTGTATTATCATCAATAACATATCAGTATGACACGTGCCCCTCAAAGGGTTGTGCCAAGCTATACCTATTAAACACACGCATATCTCGCATTTGGCCTTAGGAATTATAGACCGAATTCGTTCGGTAGACAATCGGTAACTATGTCGAGGCTTCCCGCCCAGGGGGTCGAGTCTGCTATTGCAATCGTGTCTCAATGACCGGTCAATGATCAATTTTTGACGTATAACGTCAAACTTATGACACAATTCCCATACAAAAACTGTCAAAGTTGTAACTGTCAATTCAATCAATGACCGGTCATTGAGACACGATTGCAACAGCAGACTCGAGCCCCTGGTGAGATGTAGTTCAAACGCCAACCTATAAAATAAAACAGATACGGATACTGGGTTTCGGCAAAAGAGGCCCCCATTTTTAGATTAAATCATAACAAACAATTACACATGCTTTTAATTGCTAGCAAAATACAAATTACGTTCAAGTCCACGACCGAGTTCATGGTTGAACAATTACGAGTCTTCTAACCTCACACAAGTTCCATTTAAGACTAAAGAATCTTCATTAAAATACTGTAGTATCCACTTTACGACAGTTTAAGTAAATGGATTGCGATGCTTCCGGAATGCGTATGACCTTACGGAGCATTTAAATCATGGTATAAACGAGATTGATTTCTATGCAAATCTTGTAGATTAAGGAAACCTATGGTCGTTTTTTTATGACTCTTTTTACCTTGATGATACTCAATAGCTTCGATGTTTTTAGTGCAGCTATACTAGTTTGTTTGCACAGCTTAATTTTGCATACCAGCCTTGTATAGTGAGCTTTTCTCGCGACTTCGTCCGCGTCAAATTCGTGAAGCATCACAAATAACAACATATGTAGGTACTTATTGGGATTTTCTTTATTAGTGTGGAGTCATATGTTATAATTTTTCGATATAATGTGAGTAGGATCTCATTTTGAATAGGTACAAAAAATCCCATCCAAATTAAATAGATTCCAATAATTATATTCATGCCTGATTGAGACAATTGAGTTAACCATATTTTTTTTTTTTTTTATTAGTGATGGGTTTGCTCTTGACTCTAGTCCATGTCAGATATGACAGAGACAAAGTCTACGATGGAGCGAGCTACAATCTTACTGCGTTTTTCGGTGACATAATTTAGGGTGACTGGTAATTAGTGACCGACACATTAAAAAATCAGCTATTCATGTTCGTATAACTCGTCAACATATAGGGAGCAGCTGATTTTTTTTTGCGATTTCATTTTGGTCCCATAGTAAAAGTTGTTTGTTATCATGAGTATAATCATATGTTCAAGTATCGGTCACTAATTACCAGTCACCTTATATATCTATGGAAATCCCAAAAAATATTAAATACGAGTACCTATATTATATTTTTCCCGTAGTCAGGCTTTTGTTTATTGTTCAATCTTTTAAGATGATGCATGAAGATCATTGTCCTATGACACAATGACGTCACACGAAACACGACAGTGCGTCAATCTTCATTTATTTTGGAGTATTCTAGACTTCTACGCCTAATTGCTTCATTAGAATTTGAAAGGAATTAATATGTATTTTCAAAGTCAGGTTTCTAAATTGGTAGACTCGTGCGTATTTTTAGATCGTTTTGTTTGGTTTGATTTTGAGGTTGGTAGGTATAACTGTAAGTAGTACCTAGATAATAACGTGTTTTTGTTTTATTTTCATTTTAGGGTTCCGTACGCAAAGGGTAACCAACGGAACCCTATTAATAAGCCTTCGCTGTCAGTCTGTCCGTCTGTCTGCAGCGAGAACATAGGTCTCGTCTCAGTTTGCTGTCTTAGACCCAATCCTACCAAGAGTTTCTTTAGGGATTTAGTGGAGTGTAGTTGGGGGTAGTTTTAGCCTCGTATCTCTTAATACATCATCATCTTCCTAGCCTTTTCTACTCTAACTGGGGCCGACTCCCAGTCAAGCCGGATTCAGCTGAATACCAGTTTTTTATATGGAGCGGCTGCCTACCATAACTCAATTAATCAATCAATCAATCAATCAGTTTATTTGTGAAACTCCACAACTCATTAACTGGGTAACACGGTACATCTTTGCAAGACTGGTGTCAGATTTTCTGGCTTCAGACAATCCGTAACAACTGCTAAAGATCCACAAATGACAGCCGGAAACTACGTGTTTTTCAAGGCACGGAGTCCAATCTCAGATATATTAAGATGGTCACCTATCCACAAACCGATCTCTGCAAGAAAGCATCATCATCATATCAGTCGAAAGACGTCCACTGCTGGACATAGGCCTCCCCGAAGTGTCGCCACAACAACTGGTCCTGTGCATCTCGCATCCATCGGCTACCAGTGATCCTCACCAGCAAGACATGCTCACAGAATAATGATCCTTTACGAAGAACGTGAGGTATATGACATGATGTAATACAATCCTTCACATTTTGTTGGTTTTGTACCCAATTGTGACGAATGTGGAGTTGTCGAGGACCTACAACCTTGTTGATGGAATGTGTCCAATATGAGTCCAGTAGAAATAACTTGGTAAGGTCCTTGAATTTGAACAGAACTGATGTAAGCATGTTCCATACAATTCTATCTCAACCAAATGGCGACGACGCGAAGAGTTTGTACAAATTCATGGCCCAGGTCTTGTGAAGTAAAATTGTTTAGGATACGATGGTGCTGGCATACGCTACGCTTAAAAGCCCCTATAAATAAATAAAGAATAAAAACAAGAAAAGGTTTCGTATGTATAATAGGGTAGATGACTAAAAAAATCTAATTAGTCGGTCAGATAGATTTCCAAAAAAATATTAGACGTATTTTTTCTTTTATCACGTAAAAACAAAGAAAATGATACAGTGCATTGAAAACTCGTATGACGTCACTTGTAAGTACACATTTTAAGTATACGTGACCTCACAACCCCCCACTCCTGATTTTTTATGCGTTTTATCTTCGTCTTTTTTTATTATTTTATAAAACTAAAAATACGTGTCCAATATTTTTCGATAATCTAACTGACGGACTAAATAGAATCATACAGCTTTTACCAGGAATCATCCTTATTTTTGCTTGTTTTTTTGTCAAAAGTAATGGTGCTTTTATAGTAGGTACCTTATAACAAGTCCCACCAGTCAAGTTCAAGAAAAAGAAGCGAAAATCTTTAATAAAACCCCAATTTTAAGATCCAGGTCAACAATTAACAGGTTTTCATCTTAAATTAATTGGTGCCATCTCTGGCGTCTCCAAATTTCTTCGTATATGGTTTTTATTAATCTCGATACACAGCCTCTCATTGGGTGAAACAATCTCTTATTAGGTGAAAGTCGTTGATAACGAAATATAGCTTTTTTATAACTAAATTCTTCAAATTCTTGTTGTCATCAATATGTATAATAGAATATAATGTTTGAACAAGCGTCCGGGGTTATTGACCTTGGTCTGTCGCATTGGCAAATTCGTGATTAGGTATTGCGTGTTTTGTTTTCTCTTTTCTCCTCCTGTCGTAGTGATGCGTTTTAGACTTTTTGGTAGAAAGATCGTAGCCTCATCTTCGTGACGACGCTGACGTCCGAGAATGACGAATCTTCAGCAAGCTCTGAGGAAGCAATCAATCGCCGCTACCATCTTGGTGACTGGCTTGTCAAAATTAATATTTTTACCACCCCAAACCCTTACCATCAACAAAGGAATACCAGGTACCACCAAAGTTTTTAATGCTTTTGTTGACGATGCAGCCATTCGGCCTTCGGGTTATTCCCAAACCAAGGTACCATCGTAAATACCAGGTCCCAATCTACGTCAACCTTACCCTTTCAAACAAGCTCTCAACTTTGAGTTTCGAAATGTGACGTCATAAGACACAAACTCATACTTTCTGCAGCTACATGCAAGAAACATACTTTATTCTGATATAGCATACTAAAAACTGAAACAAAATTCACGAAAAGTCTAAAGATTACAATGATCTTTCTGTGGTGATATCTCTGTCATTGTTATGCAAATAATAGTGTTATAGTATGCATTGACACTTCCTTATAAATGGACTAATAAGTATATGTGAAAATTTATAACAGCTTCATGATTGCAAAGCTAAATATGACGTAACCGGTCATTGAGGGTCAAATGTCTTTCTGCTTCCCAGCGGTGTGCAAATATTATGCTTCATTTAGGAATCTTATCTGAGGGCCAATTCTACTAATTTACAAAAAGCCTTAGTTTCCATACATTTTTGACAGATTTCAACTGACATGCGAATGCGAACGTTGCTTATAATATTAGTAAAAAATTTTCACTATAAAGTGCGTTTAATAAAGCCAACAAATATGTCAATGTAAACTATAGTAGTCAACAAAGATGTAACGTGAATGGAAATACCAGCCACAATAATGTGATAGATTTGTGAGCTCAATTTTTACCCGACTACGGCGATGCAAAACGGAGGGTTATGAATTTGACCGGTATGTACCTGTATGTACATATACGTACTATGTTCATCTGTTCCCTCATAACTTCTAAACCATTTTTCATAATTTGACAAATGAGGTGTCGGAAGCGTCTAAATTGTCCGCTGGTTATAGGCTAGGTTATGTTGCAACAAATTGTATGTGGCGCCCTCTAGGGTGCATTAAGACAAGAACTAAATACGTATACGTGTTGGCTATCAAACTAAAGGACTTAATTAGCACATTTCAAATATATTGTAATAATAAATATTACATACCTAAGTAAATAAATGTTGAAATTTGAACCGCAAAATACAAAAACAAAAACCCGATTACAGAAAATTCACGTTCTAAAAAGTATGAAAAAAGAAAACATTCTCATCTAAAATTATAGGTTAGAAGAGACAACGCTCTACAAAGCTGAACGAAATTTCTGTTGACTGATACTTACGGAGCAGTGTATAAGACACTGCTCCGTATCAGTCAACAGTAATTTATTATTATAAGTATAACTTCTTGTTAGGTACTAATACACTTACATTGTATTATGATGTGAATACCTACTACTACCGACAAAATATAATTCTATGTATTTTTAAGCAACATGATTTTTTTGATTGGTTCCGTATCAAATAGATGCAAGCAGAATTCTATTACAAGCCCACGCTTAGGTCTATCTATATATTACAGGGCCGTATATATATCTAGCCTATTAAATTACAAGTAGTATGTCATTGTAATAGGCCGCCTGTTGAAATGTTCACATAGATAATATTATGTAGGTAACTGGGCTTGAAAAACAATAAAAAAAGAATACTGAAGTTTCGGTGATACATACTCGAACTTGACCGGTTTTTTATATATGTTACGACTAATAGCCGAAGTGCGGTAACACCTAGTTTTAGCCGGCTACAACTAGGTGCAACCCGGCTACAACTAGTTGTAACCTAACCTCAAAACACTTTAAAGTTGCCTAAAAGGCGAAGTCGAAGAGTTTAAAAAAAAAATAACCACGAAGGGGATGTATCCCCTTCTTTTTTTTTTACGGGGGGAAGTCCTCATGGATGTCCTCCGCCCTGGGGCGGGCGGAGGGGTCTGTCAGACTCTTACTGACTAAAACCACCCCGGTGTTCCATCTTCCACCTACGCCGCGCGGGAACGTATGCGACTTCCGTAATCCCGTAACATATAGATAAATTGATTGTGAAGAAAATCATGGCCCAAAACTGTTACAAAATGCGTGCCTTAAATGTTTCTCTGTGAGGTGTCTTGGAGGGTCGTCGTGTATATTTTGACTCAAGACTGTACAGCAAGAATTACTTTAGAGTATACTCGAGCATTTTGCTAGTCTGTCTGCGCTGGAGGCCTACCACAACCTCTTAAAACAATATTATTTTAATATTACTTTGTAATTTCTGTTGTTGCATTTTCAACTCTCGGCGCTGATCCGAGCGTTGAAAATCCAGCAGAGCGGAACGCAAAGTAATATTAAAGTAATATTGTTTTAAGAGGTTGTGGTAGGCCACCTGATCTTTAGCTAAATAAATGATGTATTTCATTATGTTCAACTCGTTGACACAGACTAATTCTTATGTCGATTTCACCTGACATTTTGATAATTATAAAAATTAAGTAATTTAAAAAAAAATTAAAACGATACAGAGCGTTGTAAACTCGCGTGACGTCACTTGTAAGTACAGTTTTCCTTTCCTGATCTTTGATGCATTTTATGTTCGTCTTTTTTATTAATTTGAAAAATAAAAAAATACGTGTCCAATATTTTTCGATAATCTAACTGACGGACCAAATAGAATCATATATTTTTTGGCCAAGAATCATACCTAATGGCCCAGAGTTATGGACTGAATGACAGTAGATGAACGTCAGGTTCTAATGTCAAAATGCTGCGTAATCAATCCAATCAGAGCAAGGTCATGGAGCGTCAGTCTGTAACAGTTCCATCCATTTAGACGGAAAGTTGACCGCAATATAGTTGGGAAATTGCTAGACAGAGTGGTTAATTTTCTAAGAGGGAAAGTGTAGAAGATTTTGAAGAAAATCATTTTATTCTGAAATATAAAATGGCGCCCGCCATTTTGTGTTTGAAAATAAACTGATTTCAAATCAAATATAAAATGGCGGGCATAATGTAAAATACCTATGCATTACGCAGCATACTCGAAAGTAATGATCATTCGTCAAGGGAAACGCATTCCGCGAATAGTTACCGATTTATCAACAAGTGATATTAAACTGACATTTTTAACTTGAGAAATGCCTGTTCGACATTATTAAGGATGAGTAGTTGTAGATTGGCAGTGAAGTTTGCTATGTAAACAAGGACGGCATGACAACATCGATCACTAATAAATAACGTTCTTTACTAGTGATGCATGGCAAGCGTGACTGTGAATGGGAAGGGAGGTAGACCATAGACATGATGGACCGATACTGTAAAAAAAAATTAGAGAAATTGGTTAATATAATGTTTTTAAGCCAGAAGACATGCTGCGCGGACCACAACAAATAGTTTTGATAGTGCTGATTTTATTAAATTTTCGAGGAGGATATTTTTTTAAAGAATTTATTTTTATCTCCATATTAACGTGAAAGCGCCAGATAGAATTATAATCATTAAAATCATCAATACAACTCCTTCAGTTAGAATTGATGCCAAATTTCATGAAATACTACATTTGGCATCAATTCTAACTGAGAGAGTTGTATTGATGATTTTAATGATTACAGTTCTGTAAATACGTACTTGCTACGGCCGCGAATCATATTTTGACCAACATTCAACCTGATACTGACCTGCAAATTGCAAAAAACGTAAGAAAATTTGAATTTCGCGGGCTACCCTGGCGCTTTCACCTTAAATACACTTCTTCCGCGACTTCGTACGCGCATATCCTGTTTTTCCCGTTCCCGTAGTAATAACCCGTCCCCGTATAGCTTATAGCCTTCCTCATTAATGTGGCTATCATATACAAAAATAATTTTCAAAATCGATTCAGTAGATTCAGAGATTACCCCCTACAACCTCACAAACTTTACCTCTTTATAATATTAGTTTAAATAACATGAACTTGCATCGATTTACCGAGCTATAATTAGGAATGGGATATTATAAATTGCATATCAAATAAGTAATCGCCTATCAATACATAGGTACTCATCATATATTCTTTTTTACATCAAATAACTTACTTCACTACAAATAAACTAAATGTTTAACAGAACTCAAACTGCAGATAATTCGAAATCATACATCACTTTTTTCCTCATAATGCAATACAGTTAAATTTATTTTTGTACAAAAATACAGCATACATAGCATAAATACTGACTGCACAGCAAATTTTCCATATTTCATAGCAAAATAACTAACTTTGACTCGACATTGGGTATGTAACGGTTGTTATATCAGGAGAAACTGGATGCAATTGGGACTTTAGGGCACTCCGACTCGGATAGGTTAGGTTAGAAGGGGATGGCGGGGTCGTGTGAGCGAGCGAAGCGAGCGAATAGACCCCTCCATCCCCTTTGTGGTTATTTTTTTATAAACCACACAGAAGTAGGAGCCCCGTCGACCAGCGGGGCTCAGTCGACCAAGCCCACCATCAACCATGCATAGAATATTTTAAGGTTTGGCTAGGTCTATTCGATTTGGATAGGTCTATTAGATATAAGATTATTAGTTGTGCTTTGAAGAAAAAGCTTTTGCTTTAGGAAAAATATGTAATATGTACTGTACCTACGCTGCGAAAATAAATTGTAGTGTGTTTAGTGATATTTTGAGTTGAATATTTTGCTGTGCAATCAGTAATTTTGATGGGAATTCGGAATCTTATTGTATAGAAAAAGGATATTTTTTGATTTGCGTTTAAATACTACCCATTAGGAATCCTTTATCTCGATAAATCGATACAAGAATCGAAGGACCCCTTTGAAGCATGTGGAAAACTGTTGTTCTTCTTTCTCTCAATTATAAAATATTTTCGAGTTCAGTGTATCTCTTGGCAAAGGCCTCCTCTTATGATTACCATTGCTTTCTGTTCTTAACAATTCTACCATTTTGGACCTGCTGTGAGATTAAGTTCGTCCTCCCATCTTTTATCTTATCGACCTCTATTTCGTTTACCACTTCAAGGGTACTATTCTGTTAGGATTTTGCTCCATTTGTCCTGGGGGCTCCGTAAAATATGACCAGCAATCTTTACTGCACAGTAATTAATTAGCAATAACTACACAATGAACTCCCATTCATCTGATGCAATTTATCATAAAATCGCGTGCCACTATTATTCCTAACTCCGCATCGCATTCGTGCTCTCTGACAATTTCTGCCTGTTCATAAGCAGTGTTTACCTAATTATTATCTCGATTTGCTCGTTTACCACAGCATCCTACTGTGATGTTAATGGTGGAAATTAATGGTACATTACACGAACGACCCTAATGTTGAAATTATTCTGTTGACTATTTTACGTCTGATTGAATGAGCTATAATGATTTGATGAAGAGCAATTCGTCAATGGATTGGATGCACGTGCGTGACCCTTAGTTATCAATCACCTTTGTTACTGAAAATGCAAAATACAAGCTCGAAACGAGGGGGAGCTCGTGGTTAAATATGAAAAGGTACACGGATAGAACGAGGTCGAATCACGCTTACCGATGTCGGTTTAAGCATGGTTGACAATCCATTATATACCGAGATTCCTGCCTCGAAAAGCAGTTGGTCCCGGCTATCATTTGAAAATCTTTCGCAGACGTTACGAGCTTGTCTAGTTACTGACACTAGAAAATCTGACACCAGCATTGCCGAAAGGAATTGTGCTGCCCAGTTATTGATTTGAAAAATGCTGTAGCCCCTAATTTCTAGAAAGGTTTTGCACGGGTTATGTAATAACAAACATAACCTAGATAGGATCCCCATGTTGTTCTCCTCATCGCTGTCACTGTGGTGAATTTGTCAACAGCCTCGGGCACCACGGCCTTTCTTGTAGTCGCAGTGTGGGCCGTTTTGCGTGACATGCTAATTTAAACGACATTATCCGACGAGCTCTCGTCACCGTCGGCGTTCCAGCCGTATTATAACCCAATGGCCTGGCACGTGACGATGGTAAAAAACCGGACAGCATGTCTTTGTTTCCATGGAAGATGGGTAGGCCTTTAGTATAGGACGCAACCTGTGTCGATACTCTTGCGCCATCCCATCTTCCTAGTTCATCGTGTCGTGCTGGTGCTGCCGCTGCGGCTGCGGAAAACCTCAAGCGGCACAAATGTAGTAACCTTATTGGTAACTATATTTTCGAGACGTTTGGGGTTGAAACCCTCGGGCCGTGGGGCCCTAGTGCTCACAGCCTTTTCAAAGAAATTTCGAAACGGGTGGTTGACACTTCCTGTGACCCAAGAGCTGGCTTTTACTTTGGGCAAAGACTAAGCATTGCCATTCAATGTGGCAATGCCGCCAGTCTCTTGGGCACATTACCAACTGACAGCGTTGAGGACGAATTTTCTGTTGCTATATTTTAGTTTGTTGTAAGTTTTGTGTATATTTTTTAATTTAAGTTATTTTGACCTAGATATATCCATCTGGAATAATGCACCTTTCAACTGGTAAACAATTTTACAAATAGGTGCCGTATTTCCGGAGATTACTCTTCAAATATATTATGTACTTCCAAACCTCGCACTCTCTATTCGTGATATATAAAACTCTTGCGTTACTGAGTGACTGAGTGATTGAGTCACTCAGTGACTGACAGACAACGCACAGCATGTAGGTTCCTCGGGGAGTGTAGGGATTTCCCGAAATTACCATGGGAACGGCAAAACGGGATATGCGCGAACGAAGTCGCGGGCAAAACTTAAGTTTATTGTAAAATATAGAAGTATTTAATAGACTAGTAGTCCCAAGCCCAACAGACGCTGTTTAGCTTATACGTTGGTGTTTTGTAAAACGAAAACTCTAGAACCCGATTGCAACCGTTGGAACGTTACCTACCAATTGAATATAGAGAAAAAAAGGATTGTTATGAACTTGGTCCTTGTCCCACAGGTAGTTTCGTATAACCAGTACAGCAGACAGGTTTTAAAATGCGTCACTTATCTGATACATGTATATTAGATTAACCCCGTACAAAAATCATACAAAAAATACGGTTTTAAAATGCGTCACATAATAAAATTGATACATTCGATTAACTACAAAAATTACGTTGTAAACAATGTTTTTTTTGCCCTTGAACTGTATAAGTATAACTAGGTACCTTTATAAAATGTAGGTAAAGTTTTAAATTCTGCTACAAACGCCATATACCTACCTACTCATCATTTCGTTGATGATTGTTCCATTAAATTGCACCAAATAAAACGTAACGAACACTGTAAAACCAGAATGAATGAAAATTTTTCGAGTTCAAACATCGTTTCTTGGATAGGTTGTCGTAATTATCGTCCCATTCATTAATATCAGGTCCAGCAGCATAGTCCAGTCTGCACTAGCGGATCTAGGGGGTGGGGGAGCTAAGGGGCTCAAGACCCCTCCCCCCCCAAAGATCGAGATATCTTTGGTAGCCTACAACCTAACGAAGTCATTGAGGAATTTGGATTAATTTATAAAAATTAATCCAAGGGGGTGTGTTAAGCTTGTGCTTTTTTAGTGAAATACTTTGCTAAAAACATAATCTGTGTTTATATTATTTTTAAAGTAATGTCGCACCGATGACAGCCCCATTTGTTTTCCAGACAATTACTGTCCATTCCAGGTTGCCTGGAAGAGATCGCGGAATGCGATACGGCCGCCCATTGTACATGTGTTTTAGTTAGTACCTAATGTTCATTTTATGTTATTATCGGTGTACAATAAAGAATAAAATAAATAAATAAATAATCAACGGGGTCAAGCCCCCCCAAACGACAATCCTGGATCCGCCACTGCCAGTCTGTATCGGATGTGTCAGGTTGAGGCAGCATTCCTAGGTGGCTACGTTTTATTTTTAGCTTTAAAATAATCGGCCTATTGGAACGAGATGGGACTAAAATAGTTTGAACTTAGTACAAGGTAGGGGCTAAGCAGGGGGTCGATTCTGCTATTGCAATCGTGTCTCAATGACCGGTCAATGATCGATTTTTGACGTATAACGTCAAACTTTTGACACATTTCCCATACAAAAACTGTCAAAGTTGTCAAATATTCGATCATTGACCGGTCATTGAGACACAATTGCAATAGCAGAATCGAGCCCCAGGTGATTGCAATAGTCGATGAGTGGCCGTCTGCTCCGCAAAGATCGTTAAGAATGTAAGCAGGCGCTTCTTAAGCAGGCGCTTCTAATATTCTGTCGCAGGTTTGCTGGAATACATTTCTTTTGAAAGCAGTACCTTTGTGTTCTTCTCTCTGAATATCATTTTTTTTAAAAGTGATCTTTTGACTCTGGTTTGGCTCGTGTTAGTATAGATAATCGTCCATCTCCACGGTCTCATTTACCTCTGTACCAGAACTTTTAGGTTTAGGCGGGGAGCGTAGTTAACAAAAAAAACTCACTTTCACATTCACATTTTTTTTTTTTTTTTTCGGAAGACTTACAGACTAATATAATTATAATGACAATAATATGTAACTAAATTGCTAATTACAAGCCTCCACAGATAAAAACAAAATTATTACTCCTTCATAGTCCAAGTTACGTAATTATTTTATACATTGTTTAATTTAGTTATTGCCTCAAATTTGGTTAAATTCGCTTATTTTTTAAATGCTAATTTGTTCAAATTTTTTAAGCTTATCTAGAAAGCAAACGGTTCAAGTGTAGGCAGGTGCCTCTTGTACAAAAAATGGCTTTGCTAGGAGCTTCCTTAGCGTGCTTGCATTGGTGCAGAAAAGGTCAATGCCTTGGGCTCTAGACAAGTGACATTCTGTCAACGGTAGCGTGGCGAAGGCGATTGTCAATAGGTACGTCAAAAATGTATGGGATTGACAGATGCTATCGAAATGTCACGTGATCAAATTCTTACATTTTGGCATTTCGACAGTCGCATTCGCTAATTGAATGGCACATTGTCTAGGGCCTCATTCACAGCAAATTTCGTGAAAACTGCGACTGGCTTATAATATCAGTTAGGATTGTGTTTATGTAGGAATATGGGGTGCCAAAAATGCGTGGTCATATTAAAAGGTGGTGTTCTGCATCTGCTTTACAATAAAATTAAGAAAAAAAAAGAAAAAAAACGTATTTCTTTAAAAAACCCGACCGCAAAAAAACAACTTAAAAGTTAAGAAAAACACACTTTTCAAGCTGTCAGATGCAGTTAGTGGTTTTTATTTTAGTTCAATAACAGATTCGATACCACTGACTATACTTTGTGCCAGATAAACTTGCAATAAAGTACATTGACCTTTCCCTAATATCCCTTCGTAGATACCCGAACAATAGGTACATTATGAACCATTTTACATTACTAGAGAACATAAAGGATCACGATAGAAGTAGATTCAGGACTGCTCTAAGTCTTTATTTCTGTTTTTGATTTTAAGAAAGTCAATAAATGTATGTGGGTCAATGACCGTTACTGCACATTTATCTGGAATCTACTATAGGTACATCAGGCTGCTAGAAAAATGATTTTATTGGATCTTTTTAGTAATTTTTCGAAGTTGGGTTTTTTGATATATTACAATATTTTTTTTATTTTGATTTTGTTCTTTCGTTTACAGCAGTTACATAACACCACCCTTAAATATGACCACGCGTTTCTGGAACAGCCTGTATAAATAAATGAATATTACAAAAAGAAAGACTGCGAATTTTGTGTTTGTGTATTTATAACCTGAAAATAGAAAAGGGGTCATTGCACCACTTATTATTATAAACAACTTTGACTGTGGAACCTACCCACTAATCGCGAAAAAATCTGTGATTAATACCAGTAGGTCGAACATTTTCGTTTTGGTTCTCTATTATTACAACAAGTGCGTTAAGTGTAACTTAATAAAATAACAGAGCTGCTTTATCAGTATATGTCTTGAACCTGTATTTTAAGCTATTAAAAATGATCTTTATTTTTAAGGGGCTTTCCCGGTCGGAACGTAAAAACCCCTCAAAAATAAAACAGATCACTTTTTTTGAAGTCCGGTGTAGGTAATAAAAAGTCGACGTAGGTAAAACTAAAACACTCAAGACCTGGGTATCGAAACCAGGAGGACCTTAGTATTTTTGTTATACCTTCTTGAGTATTTTTGTTTTATTTACATGGGTATAAGAACTTTATTTCTTAAAGAACAATGGCCACTCGGCTAACATGCTTGGACTAGTAAAATATAACAAAACGACACTTAATGAAACAAATGTCGTTTCATTCGCCTATAAATATAACAGAGTACGGCCTTCAATATACTTTTAAAAGGTCGGAGAATCAAGAAACTATGAAATATATTTTTGAAGTTATGTTTACATATTATTAATCTGTCATTTGTGTTTTCTACTCTTGTTAGGTAGATTGCACGCCAGATAAGTCTGCGCGTGGCTAAAATCGGAATTAATCATGGTCTGCCACTTAGGGTGCAGACATAAATAATTTGAACATTATATTGTGTACTTCAATCTTTTGTTTAGGTACTTGTCAAAAATGGGGAGGGGCGTAATCCATCGACTAATGACAGTGTCGATTTTTTTATGTCAAATCATTTAGTTTCATATTTAAATCATGGCTTTATTAAAACAAGTTACCACGAAGCAACATTAAATTCTGTTAGTGGCTAAGCTTAGTATAATAATTAACGTACGTTTATACGGTTGACATTGCCTGGGATTTAATTTCGATTAAGAAATAAAATCATTAGACTTTAGAAAAAGTATGCACGTAAGAAATTACGGATGCGTTCGAAATTAGATAGGTACTTTATACTGCGTTCTAATAAATAAAGTAGTTTTTTTCAAAATAAGATTATCTACATTTCCCCAGCTTTAAGAAAATAATGGAAGGGATTCAATAATTACATTGAATAGTAGTACCTACTTAGTTGATAGTTTCATCTCGGTGCCAATTTCTCTTATTTCCTAGTCCAAACTTTCCATTGTTCCTTCTTCTACTTTATTTCTCTATTGAATTACATTCACTAATTGAGAAAAAACTTATGTCTAATTAGAATACAATAAGTGACGCGACGGTTTCACAACAAAAATAAATTAGATCAGTAGGTACTTACAGTACCTACCTAACCGAAGATAGCTTAAAATTTGAAAATCCGAGAGAGATTTTTTGAAAATAAACATGGATTTTTGATCTTTTACATAATGAGGCATTTTGTTGGTTGCGGATTTTGTTCGGAAGAGTTACAGCGGCCCTGGAAAGCAAAGGGTACTACGAGGAGCACGGATGGGTTTTAGTCAGTAAGAGTCTGACACTCCCTCCCGCTCCACCCAGAGCGGAAGGAGTCATTTGATGATTTACGCAACACTACTTGTCATTTACTTGTCTGGTTCTGTATCTGTGAATTTTTTGTAAGTTTTTTGTATGTATAATGTTTTATTTAACTCTTGGCTAAATAATAACAGCCTCACGGGTCGATCATGTTAAGCAACGCTTGCCAAGGTCGGTGTGTGGATGGGTGACCGAGTGGTACTTTCTGGCCGCGCCACAGTCGCATTTTGAATCGGTGTTAATTAGAATAAGTGTACACAATATGTTCATTATTGTACTAAATAAAAAAAAAAAAGTACTTGAAAGATTCCCGAGATATTTAACAAAATCGATGGCGCGGCCTGAAAGCATGCTTCCTAGCCGCGCCACCGCGTACATTGTAATAAATAGTCTTTTTATTTATATACGAACTTAATGGTAAACAATTGTACGACTATTGTTCATTCTATTGGTAATGAGAAATACTGCAAAAAGTCATTATATACATGATAAATTTAATATCGAAATCGAAACTAAAATACTACTTCGACTATGCCAGAACTGTCAGACATGGAAAAAGATAAGTTTATGTATTATTTTAGAGTTTTAACTACTGGTAGGTAGTTAAAAATAATACATAAACTTATCTTTAACCACCGATTTTGTTAAATATCTCGGGAATCTTTCAAGTACTTTTTTTATTTTATTTAGTACAATAATGAACATAATATTGTGTACATTTATTCTAATTAACACCGATTCAAAATGCGACTGGCGCGGCCAGAAAGTACCACTCGGGTAACCGTCATAATATACCGAGACTCCTCCGTGCCTCCGAAAGCACGTTAAGCCGTGGGTCCCGGCTGTCATTTTTAGATCTTTAGCAGTCGTTACGGATTACGGAAGCTAGAAAATCTGACTCCAGTCTTGCTAGAAATACCTGTTACCCAGTTAATGGGTTGTGGAGATCTGGTCGGCAGCCGCTCTACGTAAAATACTGGTATTCAACTGAATCCGGTTTGACTGGAAGCCGACTCCAATATAGTTGGGAAAAGGCTAAGCAGATGATGTTTTTGTTTAAAATTTTATGTACAAGTATATGCCTATATATCTGTTAATTGTTCATGAGCTTTGTGTCATTGTAAAGTTTTAGTGTAGGTGTTCGGAAGTCGTATTTAAAAAGAACTATATAGGCTCCCTCACCCCACTATACGGGAATTATTTCTCGAACTGTAAGTCTTGCATACATAAAAGAAAGAAAGAAAAAGAGGTACACACACAACCATACAGCCGTTTTTATGTTTAAAAAAATAGGTAAGTACCTATTGTAATACACATTTACTTGCAGTCTAGAACAGACGTCTTACATAGTGAGTTATCTACGTCAGGATCAGCATTGAACTTGAACTGTAGCCAAGTTATATGTACCTAGCTTACGTGTTTATTTATTTCTAGGCTGCACGTTTCCTGCGTAATGCAGATAATGTGTTAGGATTATTTATCTGATGATGATGACTTACAGACCAGGAATATGACCATTTACAGGCACTTCTCAAGAACTGTCAGTCAAATAGATGAACCTAGTAGCGCGGTAGCGGCAAAGAGCAGCAAGTTGTTCTGCAGCAAAACACTCTCACTGACCATAGGGTGGGATCTCCGCCAGCAGTTGCATCAATAATATTCTCTTACTAGAAGCCGCCCGCAGCTCCGCCCGTGTGAATGTCGAAAATTATCCCAAGGAAACATACTCCCGGGATAAAAAGTATCCTATGTATTATTCTAGACTATAATCTACCTCTGTGCTAAATTTCATCAAGATCCATTCAGTAGTTTTTGCGTGAAAGAGTAACATACATACAAACTTTTGCGTTTATAATATTAGTAAGGATTTGACCTTTAAGAATAAATAAGTTCTTTATAATATTTTAGTATGACTCACCGAATTGACTTGATTTGTATTCTACACGGATCTTTTGTATTTTTTATACCTAATTTATTCTTAATCAAATGCTCTGAAGCGGCGCCAAAAAGCCAAACTTATAATTACCTACTTATAAAACTAGATACAGTGTTACTTAACTTAATACACGTTCTTTATTTAGAAAACATACTCGCGGATAAAATAAGAAAACAGAACATAGAATTACAATTCCTAACAGTGCCTGAAAATAACGGAAAATCTTGCATGAGAGCAAATAACATAAAATATAGGTAACTAGTTTAGCAGCAAAAATGATCTCAAATATCAAAATTAACCGTAACCTGATGGAAACATTACAGATAAAAAAACAAATCATCCCACGCGAAAATCAGTTATACTTATAGAAGTAGTAAATATTTTGTATGATGTGTCAGAGTGTAACCTTGAGTGACCGCCTGCAATGGAACTGATTTGAATAAAAATTCTGGTTCCATTCATAACAAAAATAAAACAGGTGAATTGTATTATTTTGTAACACTGCCAATCTTAATTAGCTTGCCTGCTGCTTGCCCAGAATTTTTGTTATGTGTGTTGATTACCCGTGAAATAGATTTTTACCTAACAGGAAATATCCAAACAAAATAACTAAACGAGGTTTTACTCCATCTCGAAAGAAAGGTATATTAGAAAAAACATGTTTTATTTTTCCTAATTTAATACAGTAATAATAAATCCTATAAATAAAGCTAATATAATTCTAGTGTTTTCTATCAAACGGAGGCTCATTTAAACTCAAACATTAAAGTATTCATTTCTGGTATTCAGCTGAATCCAGTTTGACTGGTAGCCGACCCCAATATAGTTGGGAAAAAGGCTAGGCAGATGAGGCAGACTAAGTATTTATTTCATAAGATACCATTTATTTATTTATTTATTTAAATAACATGGGAGACTTACAGCTGAAACTAACAGGTTAAGGACAATACATTAGTTTGATAGCCAATTATAGGTCTCCACTGATAAAATACAGAGAAAAATAAAGTAAATTCTAAAGACATTCGCACCTTGTTCTAGATAAACAAAATACTTTAGTCATCATGTACGCACAAACGGTATAGATAGGTACAGAATACATAGGTACCTACTTAGTTACTTAACTTTGCTTCTGTTTGTTGCGTATTATTTTCTGTGAATGTCTCAAATAAATTTTCTTGCGGGATAGGGTTAGTCTAGTTCGGGAAATCTTTTGAGTTTAATTTTTAATGCTAGCGTAATACACATGAAGCAGTAATGCTAGTAAAGGCAATCCTCACGCCCCAGCCGCCGCAACAAAAGAAGACGCCCCGGGCGTCGGGAGTCGGAGGGCGATTAACGGCCACCGTAGGCGCGGAGCTGCAGACATCGAGCGTTGCGTGGCTCGCTGTCATATCACAGGCCTAGGTCGACGGTGCGTAGTGTTCCACGCGCGCCTCAAAGAGATGTCAGCAAAGTAGACGGGGCCGCCAGGGCCATAGCCTGCCAGGTTTGCGGAAGTTGTTCAAAAGAGACCGTGGCCCTGGAACGCAAATGACTTCCACTTGAGGATTTCCCATCCATAAAAAAAAATGCGTAACACACACACACAGACTCTATAAAGGTTATAGAGTCTGTGTGTGTTACGCATTTTTTTTATTATTTTCTTTAAAAGTCTTATTATGTTCTAAATATGTTTTCTTTATTTCTTTACTGAATCTTCTCCCATCCTTTCTGACTTAAAATTTCTTCCACAGTTACAATACCGCTGCTCAGCTTCGGCATGGTGCAAGGCTGGCTGTCTCCCATGATATCAGTGCTGCAGTCAGACGACGGGCCCTCTCCGGAGCCCTACACCAGCTCCGACATATCCTGGATGGCCTCCGTGACCTACATCACAGCTATCATCTTCGGAGCGCCCATGGGCTGGCTGACTGATCGGTTCGGGAGAAAGCTTATGACGCTGGTGACTACGCTGTCACTTATTGTAAGTACTTTATATATTTTTTTAATTTCACAATTGGCTCTTGTACTTGATATCACCTGATGGAAAGCTACGGATGAGGTCTACGATAGAACCAGCGTGCCCAGGAGATGCCTGGGCACTCTTGCTTTAAAGACTGACCATAGACGCTAGAAAAAGAGAAGGGAAAGGGGAGGAGAAGAAGCACTTATTAGTACCTACGACTTATTTTACTCAACGTCATCTGATGAAGTTTAGTTAGTTTACGTGAGGTTTCTTCTGTAAGAAATTATTTAATAACATGCTTGAGCTGTGGACGGGTTGGTGACTAAGTAATGACATCCACACCGGTTGGTTGATCTTTAAGGTCTGTAACCCTCGCCGAAGTTGTTCCGTCGATGGCTCATTCTTCGGTGCCAGAGCAGCATCTGCAGCGTAGGGTGTCCGTGGTGTTGCGGAATTTGTTCGAAGGACCATCGCAGCGGCCCTGGAACGCAAAGTGCATTAGGAGGAATATGAACGGTTTTTCGTCTGTCTAACACTCCCTTAGAGTCATTTGCTGACCCTTAAAAAAAAAAGGGTGCCCGTGGAGGTGGTTTTGTCTTTAGGGGAAATGCTACGTAATTGTCAAATGCGAGACAATCAATAATGAAAAAAAACCGATGAATATATGACCGCGCACGTGACAAATTTACCACAGCCAATCAAAAAAGACTATAAAAAAAAACGAACACATGACAGACCGTTACTAGTGTACCTTGACAAATTACTAATTACCAGATTATAAGACCTCTACGTTATCAGACACACCACTTCCATTAATTCTGAATGCACTGATAAGAGAAAATAATGTTAATGAAATAAAAATTATACGTTTCTCGATTAAAAATCGAGTTTGCACATAAACCTGTTAGTTTCTGCACAGTAAAACTAATTTGGCAATTAAATGCATCCGATGTTTTGAATCGGGCTCAAGTTGAGGGCAATGGTTAATTGAATGAATGAATTATTACCCGGATTGGTGGAACGAAGGTCTTTCTTGTTCATCATTCTGCTTAGCCTCTCCCCAACTATGTAGGGGTCGCCGGATGGGTTTTATAAGTCAGCAAGAGTCTGACACTCTCTTCCACTCCGCCCAGAGCAAAAGGAGTAATTTGATGATTTTCCATCGTTAAAAAGGGGGTCGGCTTTCAGTCTCAACAATAGCACCTAATGTAGTACCAATAAGCAGATGTGAAAATTGATAACAGCTTCATAATTGCAAAGCTAAATAAGACTTAGCCAGTCATTGAGGGTCAAATGTCTTTCTGCTTTGTCCCAGTGGTGAGCAAAAATGATCCAGAATATAGACTGCTCAGCGAGGTCCCAAATCATCGTCTGCTGAGCCTTTACCTTGCCATGTTTGAACGGACGGCTTCCGTTATCTGCATCCCACTGGATGCCAGTATTTTATGACTGCCTTGAGTCCATACTGGTAGAACTCAACATCACCAAACGGCTTTCTGTAATATGCCAGGACCGTGCCCTCAGCCTTTGCGGACATATTATGCGTTCATTCGAACATAATCTGGAAAGGCTCAAGGCAAGGGAAGACACGCTCAAGGTAGAATACCGGCAAGATGGTCCGACGCTATAAAGAAAGCTGTTGGAGGCAGCATGTACAGAGCGGTCCACATTGCAGAAGACCGCATGGCTTGGAGACGCGTCGTATGTGGTCGCGATCCTCAGCAGTGAGGGAACGACGAAGAAGAAGAAAGAAGAATCTGATCTCCAGTTCTACAATCAAGTTACTGGGTAACACGATACCGACTACCCTTAGATAACGACTGTCACAAAGATCTTCATGAGAGAAACTGGTATTCAGCTGATTTGTATTACACTGGTTGCGACCCCAGAACTTAACGAATATTGTAAGCAGACCAATTAGGTATATTTTGAGTCATAGAATGATTTTTAATAACGTCAAAAATAAAACATACATAATATTTTGCGCGTAAAGTTTTAATAGTGTGGTTTTTCCACAAACGTCCACGAGAGGTTAATTATAAAATTGTTGACTACGAGTTTAATGAAAATAAAACCAACATTTATGGCTGTTCGATACACTAGACAAGTTCTTTCTGGCTCTTATTTGCTAATTTCTTAACTCAAAAATGTATGTATTTGTACAATATTTTGTTCGACTGACTTGCACCTTATTAATTTGTTATCAGCAGAAAATACTTCATTTAATCGGTAAGTTTTGCCGTATCTAATTTCCTATAAGGCCTAGCAGTAGCTTGAAATGTATGGTACCTACATTATTTCTTCGGACTTCTTGAGGCATAATACGTCATCATCATTTCAGCTGAAAGACGTCCACTTCTGGATATAGGCTTCCCCTAAATGTCGTTACATCGACCGGTTCTGTGCGTCTCGCGAATTCCCGCGGCCTTCACCAGGTGATCGGTCTACCTTGTAGGAAGCCTTCCAACGCTGCATCTTCTGGTTCGCAGACGCCACTCCAGCACCTTTCTACTTCGTCGACTATCAGTCCTTTTTTTTATGGATGGGAAATCATCAAATGACCCTTTCCGCTCTGGGTGGAGCAGGAGGCCCTTTGCGTTTCAAGGCCACGGTGACTCTTTCGATCAAAATCCGCAACCCTGGCAGACTCTGGCCCTAACGGGCCCCGTCTACAACTATCAGTCCTACTTTAATATTTCCTCCGTATTTGACTGAACTCCGTTGCGATTTTATCCACTGTAACCTAAACTCAGATACGAGGATTATGTTCACGCCGTTGACCTGTCATTCTTTTGCCTTCATACTATATTTTGCTGTTGCCCTCGTATTACTTTATCAGTACTTACGTACTATCTAAGTTTGTCATGAACATCACTGACATCGGTGAAGAAAATGATATGAAGGAAACCTGGATATTCATTAAATTCTGAACTCTCCAACCCGCCTTGAGCTTCTTCTTTCTTTCGACAAGACGTTTGATTTTTTCCTGATCTCTTACTGGTCAAATCATTAATTGGCTCCTCCCGCTCTGGGTGGAGTGGGAGGGAGATTCATACTCTTGCTGATTAAACTCCGTCCGTGTTCCTTCAATTACCCTTTCGAATAATTCCAAAACTCTAGCAGGAGCAGGAGGTCTTTTCCCTGCAGTGCCACAGTTACAGGTTATTATTATTTCCCTTTTTCTCTCGCGCCATTGACCTCTATCGTCCTTTCCATACGTTTGTAACACAATCTCCCATTATTTACGGACATTGTCACGGTCGTTAGTAGGTACTACGACGACTGTTTTGTCCGGCAACTAATTAGTTATTGTAATTACTCATTTAATCTTTGTGTTGAAAATTCTTGGGCACGTGAGACGGTTTCAGGCACGAGCCATGTGGGTGACTTGGTAGAATTGTTTGTTTGTAAAAGGGAACTCGGGAAGTTCTGATCTGAATACGAAAAATTGGACCGTTCCTTTGGGTTGGGAGCGAACCGAAGAAGAAGAATTGTGAGAGTGACTGTGTCTGTTTGTAACTTCTTCACGTCATAAGGGCTGAAAGGATTTGAATGAAATTTGGCAAACGGTTAGAGCATGTTCTGGAATAAGACATAGAACTTTTTCTTCCTGAAGTATGTTACCGTGGGATAATTGGCGAATTGAATGCGGGCGAAGCCGCTGTCCGAAGCCATTCCGCAAGGTTGGCTGTTGGCTGGGCCGAGGTAGACAGCAATACACTCATTTCAAAGACAAATAAAAATTATCCTCTTAACCCAATACTTATTATCAAAATCTTTTGTTTTTCGATCCACTCAGCGTGTTCATTAGTCTTATCATCAGTACCTGTTTTATTGCTCATAATTTGAATAACAATATCAATTACGTGAGAAACACAAAGTCTATGAATAATGACTGCGTTAAGACTATTTTATGTTTTTATCCTTTATCTATATATAAAGAAAAACATAATATAAACATGTGGCTCATAGCTTTGCTTTGCCTCAAATGAGCCTATAATATCTAAGTACTAGTGGTGGACGAAATTCAACCGTCGTCATCATCTGCCTAGCCTTTTCCCAACTATATTGGCGTCGGCTTCCAGTCAAATCGGATTCATCTGAATACCAGTATTTTACGTGGAGCGGCTGCCTACCAGACCTCCACAACCCATTAACTGGTAACCCTCACGAAATTCGACCGTAATTCATTTAAATAAAGAATTTAAATGTATTTGTGTTTGACCACAGACTAGAACCATAAAAAAGTATAATTTATATTTTGTGTAAATATAATATGTGTGTGTCAAAGGCATGGTAGTAATGTTTTTTTTAAATATTAAAAAATATTAGATTTTTGCACTCCTTCTCTATAATAAAGTTTAGCTGTGCCAAATTTCATACTCCTCCGTTCGCAAAATTTTCGTAAAAAAAGGTACAGTGTTTTTGCTTCACGTATTATTATACATATATAGATAATTGACACGTTCAAAACTGCTAATATACCTGATACTTTTAATATTGATGTAGGGTCGAAACAATGACTAAAGAGTCACAAAAAACTATTGATCTGAGTTACTAATTTCTGCAATCTTTATTACTTTTTTTTTGGTTTACTTTTGTCACTAGTTCCAGTCACAATCCTATAGTTAGATTATACCATTGCATGTATAAGCGGGCACACCATTTATACCGGGAGGCTTAATTAGTTTGGTTTTATTGTAATTGCTTGAGTTTGTCTGTTTTTGATGGCTTAACGGAGTGTGGTAGCTAACAAGTTTCAATTAATTTCATTTAATTTGGTTTATATAATATTGGATAGGTATACATTTTTTCTGTGTCATGTATTGTAAACCTAGACAGATGCGTTACTGGGAAGTTTGTTGCGCCACTTCTTCTTCCCAGCTAAACACTAGGAAGTGGTGAAGGGCGTTTTGGAGGACTATCTTTATGTTGAATTTTCACGTTCAAAATGTGCTAGCAATCAGCCTAATTTGAATAAATTACTTTTTTGACTGGGTGTCTTTAAGTTTTTTTTAATAAACGTTAATAGTGTAGTTCTTATAATTAATTCGAAGTAACATTACATCGAACCAAAGTTTGTCAATTGAAACAGTGTTTGGAGTACTGAAATTCGAACAAAGAAGTTTTGCACTGACTGACGCAGGACACACTGGCACGATTGACGAGTCCTATTTTCATGTTTCCAGATTCGTTCTACACTCACATCAGCCGCTTGTAAGTTACCCACACAACATTATTAGATGGGTCATATAATAATCTTTCATCACGTCACCCTCAGAAAACAAAAGAAAAGCTATTGACAAACAAGGAAATCCTGCTCGTATAATTTGACATCATTGACGTAAATTTAGAGCCTTTGTCAATAGCCTTACTATCGGAATTGTCACCGAGGTTGAACTGTGCGTAGAACTAGAAAAACACATAGTAAATATGCGTCCAGTAATGCGGGTGAACACGGTATAATCAGTTAAATAATGTAAATATAGGAATCTAAAATTAGCTTGTTTTCTCTTGAACTCGAAGCTTGAACTTCAATGACACGCATAGGATAGGATATATTTGATTATATGTATATATGTACATTTGTACAACCTACGTAGAATATGCAAAAGATGATCTTGAAGGGATACGGTTTACTAAGACTGATCACAATACAAACAATTCGAACAGATCATGAAAATTAGATGGACCTGCAGTGCGATTCTGTAAATATGTCAAAGTCGGGCGGGGCACACGACAGGTGAGTTGTCAAACCATACAAATAAGATGGAATGACAGCTCTACTGTCGTTCACTTCGCCTAGGTGAACACCGTGAGATGTCGACAGAATCGACAGGCTGTTCATGAAATGAGAATGAATGAAGGATGAAACGCAACGCAGGTTATGCGGAGTTACCTTGCGTGACCGATTGAGAAATTAACACTTTTTAACTGACTTTTTTTTTGTTGACTTTTATAGCTAATGCCATAAGAGTTAATAAGTTCCTATAATAGGAAATTAATTATTGTTATCTATTTATATTAAAAATAGTGACCTATGAAATGATTTGTATCATGTTAAAACTGTTTATGAAATAAATGTGGGAAAGGAGCCCAAAGAAATTTAAATATGGATTAAATTACTTCCCGAAGACGGACCTTTGGAAGGCCTACCACAAAATGAACGATGACGTGATGAAGGCCGTGGAGGTCCACTGGATTTGAGAAGCATGGTACTCATCGACGTGGCGACGCTTGAGGGAGGCAGTCTAGCAGTCACAGTTTTAACTCTTTCAATGGTGATAATGCAGATTTTACGTTAGCTTGATGTATAATTTGCCTGTACACCTGACTGCCATCTACTAATGTTCAAGCAACATTCGCATTCGCACTGAGATGTAAATGCGAACGTTGCTTAAATAAGGCATGTAATTAAATCGATATCTGTATTTTCCCTTTTTTCGAACAAAATATTTCAAAGTTAAATCAAAAATACTGACTTGCACACAAATTATGCACACTAAATAAATCATATTAGATATACTGTTTAATGGTATTTGCAGAACTGTTTTACTGAACGAATATTTGGCTAATGATATTTCGGGGTGGTTTAAAAAAAAATAACCACGAAGGGGATGGCGGGGTCAAGTGAGCGAGCGAAGCGAGCGAACAGATTCGCTCGCTTCGCTCGCTCACTTGACCCCGCCATCCCCTTCTAACCTAACCTGTCCGAGTCGGGGTGCCCAATGACCGGCTACTATTGTAACCATGATAACCACCTGCTATTTCAGGGAAGTGCAATTTAGAGTGCAAGTTAGTATTTTTGATAAACAATTCGTATTTTTGTTTTATAAATCATAAATCCGATGTATGAACCACATTTTTGGTGTGAATTCGATAAAAAGGTCATCTCGTTTTGGATGATTTTTTTAGTTTTTTTTGTAAGACATATTTTCTAATCAATTGGGATTTTTTGCACAGCATTATTTTTTCAGGTATGCATTAAAATTATACAGATGTGTATTTAAAAATATCCCCTTAAATAATACCACCGAAGTTGCAATTAACACTAGCCACCTGCCGAGCCCAGACAATCTAAGGAGTTTCCATCGATTCGAAAAGAAGAAGAATATAAACTGTGAACTCCTTCGTCATATACGCTGCGATTTGCGTGATATCACTTGAATCTAAACAAGTCATGACATGACTATCTATGAAACACCGTATTTACCTTAATAAGGTGCTAAATAAACATAACATAATATCAAAAGCCATATTTAATGGATATAGCTGAACAGTGCTAATTTCGTCTGATTTGATATGCACTACATTTTGGTCGATAATGTTATCATCTTTAAAATAGATACTAATTGGATATTGATAATAATGATGTAAGCTTTTAAACTGTCCTTGGTTTTCCCAATCATGCTTAGAAATTATTAAGCCACTTTTTCATGCGACTAGATCAGTGGCCTCTCTCATAGTGACCGTGCAGTATTCAGAATGTATTAGGTATATCACCGGATAATTGCAAACTCCGTAATTGTAATAAATATTTTTTAGATTATAATTTTTCGATTTAATGTGAGCATATTGCATTGCAGCGTTTTCAATACAACAAAACCCAACCAAATTCAAAAGTTTCGAATATATCCTGAAAAAACTAATGCGCAGTTTTAGTTTTCATCAAAATCGAGCTTGAATGGAGTCTTCCATTCAGTGTTTTTCGATATTTCTCATAGTTTCAGATTTGGCCATCTACGCACCCTTTACAAATTTACCCTGTATATGGCACTCTGCAGTAATATAACTTGTTACCAATTATAGAGTTTTCATTTTTTGTTTTCATTTT
This sequence comes from Melanchra persicariae, assembly GCA_947386135.1. NCBI lineage: Eukaryota > Metazoa > Arthropoda > Insecta > Lepidoptera > Noctuidae > Melanchra > Melanchra persicariae. Next base: position 12,450,100 of record OX376645.1, on the reverse strand, counting down.
TTTTTTTACTTCGTCTGATTAGTTTTTATCACCTTGACCTTTACAATTATCATGTGAATGTCCCCAAAACAAATAGGTATACACGACCGAGAATCTGCTACAATTTATGTCAATAAACTGTTTTCTAAACTTCAAAGTATCTATTAAATTAATTTTATTTTTGTCACATAATACTAGGTACGTACTACTACAAACATAAAAAACTTGATTAAAAAGCAAGATTGAGAAAATCTTCGAAGTTTATTATTCTGACAATCAGTCCCATTAAGAGTATCGTGTTACCCAGTAACTGTTGTGGAAATCAGATAGGTGGTCACTTAACCGCTTGATGATAATAGTTATTTATGATATTAGTGCGGTAAGTTGGTTTTTACAAACGAGTAGACGAATGTAAGCACGAGACGAAGTCGAGGGCTTACCATAGTCACGAGTTTGTAAAAACCAAATCCGCACGTGTGTCATACAATACAACGTTTTTCGACACATTTGCGAGAAAACATTACAATAAGTAATGAAACAAACTTTTTGTCTCTAGAAATCAGTCGGAAAGTCGCAACAATCTTTGACGTTTCTAATATGAAAATGGCGCGAATTTGCAAAGGGCGCCACATGCGCGTGGTGAAAATTAGAATCACATACTTTATTTTTTTTATTTATCTTCTCTCATTTTCTCTATAATATTAAAATGAGACAAACGTATACAGCAAAAGCGCTTCCAAGGAGGTTCGATCATTCAGCTTATTTATTCTCGTGATGTGAAACTCCTTAGTGGAATTCTTATTATTTTTTATGGAAATTAAAAAAAAACCGTAAAGAATACGCACGGCGCTATACAACGGAGTTTGCGGTAAAATATGTACTTAGGTGAGAGTACCTACTTTGCCGCACGCTCCATTGTGTGGTGCATAATTTTTAACTTTCGAACAATGCATACAGGCTTCGTAAATGCATTTTTTGAGCAAATGTGTTGAAAAAAATATGATTGACTTCTTCAGCTTCATTAGTCTAGAAGTCGACCAGACGCTAAGCACTTGGGCACTTTACCAGTTGACAGCGTTGATGACGAATTGCTGATTCTTTATTTTACTTTGTACTTGTAATTCTATAATCAAAAAAATAATAACAAAACAAAGAACATTTTATAATATGTTACTTTCAAATCCAAAACAAAAGTAATACATAAAAATACTTATAAATCATTTCAGCTTCGAACCACGCATGAAATTCTTTTCGTAAGTAATTAACTGAAAACAATAACTCAGGTTACGCTGTCAAAGGCCTTTGTCAGATCCAAATGAGGAAAAACCAGATCAGACAATAAAATTCTTTATTTACTTTGTTAAATTCTTCTTATTTACAAATAAATTGTTGTCGCCATTGTAGTTAGTTCAAGCGTGAACTGGGGTGCTAAAAAAGTATCGAGTATTGAACTTTATAGCTTCCTTCCTTCCTATGATTGGCAGTAGCGTTCCGTTTCTTGTTTTACATGTTTTTTGTCTCTAACTTAACTTCTGGGGTGCTTGTTCCGATATTTTGTGTTTTTTTGCGACTGTCATTCATTTTAAATCTTTGTTTTAGCATTTTCTTCTTCAGCTGTAGCTTTGTACTAACTAATGTATTAATTGGCTTCAAATAAAGTTATTGTAATTGTTTGTGTTTATTAAATAATTGCCCACTGATACCTATATTCATTAAAGTTGTTGCCTACTCAAACTGCAAGTCTGCATCATCTCACAGTTGTGCAAAGGCCTAATAATTTCCTGTATTTTGATCAAGTGCTAATGTAGACTAGGTACTGTTTGTATTCTTACTTTGTGATATTTCAACTGCTGTAGTTCTGCTTCGATCTGAATGGACAATATAAGCATGCATACTTTATATGTATATTAGTGTTATTGTTAAAGGGTTTTCCATTAGGAATTTCTGAATAGCAGCCCGAAAGTTTTGGAAGTTGGAGGTGTGACACTCCTGTGCGTCGGAAAGCACGTAAAGCTGTTGGTCCTGCGCCTGACCTCTCCCCGGTCTTGTCATCAGAGTATGAGAGTAATGGAACAGAGAGTGGACCTGTGTTTGCGCATACACTTGTGCACAATAACTGTTTCCTGCGTACTTAGTCTTAGTAGTAGAAGTAGTACTTAGTACTCCCTTGAGATTGATCACCGTGATCGAAATTCGGTCGGCTGGGTTATTGTTTAAGGTATAGATTTCAATGATCATTTTGACAAAAAACTTACCTACATCTTAATATTCTTTACTGTGGGAAGTAAACAATTTTTGACACAATTGGGTTTCCTTCTCTAAACTAATAACAGATATTAATGAATTGAATAATTACGAACATGAATTATCTCTAAAACAATGGATGTATGTATATTATGTAACAATAGCTGAATGTGCGTGATTCAGGCTTGTGGCGTAACTAAATATAACTAAGCAGAAAAAATTATGTAAAGAAGCGAATAATTATCTTTTTCACATTTCATTACTTTAATTAGCTTTCAATAGGTCGTGTCCACTGACGTAGCTGCTATTACTTCATGAACATTATCCATAACGTCTGCCATCTGGACAACACCTGCTTCTGCTGGAGTTTGACAAATTATATATATATATATTCACTTTTGAAAAACTGACAGTAGATAGTTGAAAGATGACACAACATTCTTACATCTGTACGTATTGAAATGGTAGGCAGGGAAGAATAAAGTCACACTTCCCCAGTTATATTATATTTCACATTTAAGGAACTAGTCTACGAAAATAAATCTAGTTCTACGTTTTTGCTGAAAATTTCCCGATGAAAGTATTTAATACCCACTCCAATTTACTCCTTGCAAGGCAGGTCCATGGAGGTGGCACGTGCAACACCATAACGTTGCGAAATTGTTCAAAAGAGTCACCAGTTCACCACGCCCCTGGAACGCAAAGGGCAATCATTATATGAACCCGTATGGGTTTTAGTCAGTTAGATTCTGCCACGTCCTCGCACTCCACCCAAAGCGGGAGTTGTCATTTGATGATTTCATTTCCGTAAAAAAGGCGCCACACCATCGTGGCAGTCACGATTAAATAAATAACAAATATTTTTCAACCATCCTCAGATCTACTGGCAGATCAAGCTGCTGTGCTTGGAGCCCTGGGCCCTGATCCTGGCTAGAGCAGTCGCTGGTATTCCTTGCTCGTCCTGCTACATAGTCCTGCCGATATACCTGAAGGAAATCAGCGATATCGACCTTAGGGGCGCACTGGGATCCCTCCTTATTTTAAATAGGTGAGTACATTGCATAGTTTAAATAAAATGTTTAATTTTCTAGTGCTATCATAAAATGTGAAACTAAGTATACCATTGTATATGTCGCAGCCAATAAGCTTAATCAGCCATTTAATTGGTTGCCTAGCCTTTTCATTTAAATGTGCCGATTTTTCAGCGACCTATGTCACATCTTTTGTTCAATATCGTTTAATGACTTGCCAATGCCACTTATGTCGCTGATTAAACGGCACAGTTTAATTAAAAGGTCAGACTTTTAATAAAACGCCGGATTCAGGACTGCGACATATATATTCAAGCTCTACAAATTTAACAGACAGATGTGTTTCTGGGGAGTTCGTTGCGCTACTTCTTGTTCCCAACTAAAACACTAGGAAATGGTGACGGGCTGGGCCATTTGGGGGACTGTCTTCATGAAAATTATGACGTTCAAAAAGTGCTGATTTTCAGCCTAATTTGAATTGATTTCAATTTTTAGTAAGCATGTGGACGTAAAGGACCGCAGATTTTTTACATTGGCCACTCTCCATCAAATCTGCAGAGCACACGCAATTTAATGGTGAACATGCATCTTCTGAGCATCCTCTGTCCATTGTAAACCTCATTCATTGCCTTCTATCAGGCAAGATCTAGGCTTAATGCAAACTAGCTTCTGCTAGGTTCTAAACCGCAAAAGTATCCTATGTCTTAATTCGTTCAGCTGTTAAGACGTAAGGAGGTAACAAACAGACATACAGAGTTATTTTCGCATAATTTATAATATATTTTCTTTTTATTTCTCATCCATAAAAAATAAAGAAATACAGGGAGTATTGTGTATCCGTGTATTGTGTTGCTAAGCAATAATTGCTCAAAAATTACCCATGGAAACGCACCGCGATGATCCCAAGATACAAAAAATTCTTTATTATGTCATCATCTAGAATATTTTCTATCTAATAATAAATGAAGGACTCACGACTCGATAATGTTGATCTGAGGAAAAAATTGTTGCATACATACTCGTCTTATATGAATTTGTCACATTATTATACAAAGTGTTTGCTCTGTGTTTTCCTCAGTTACAAAACCTACGACAGCAAATTCTGCGGCGCTACCATGACGTGTTAAAGCGTGAGTAGTTCCAGCAAGAAGGAGAGATGGAGCTATACACCCTATATAGCTCCATCCTTCCTTCTCGCTCGAACTACTCACGCTTTAACACGTCATGGTAGGGCGCTGTAACTTTATTCATCCTTACCAATATTATAAACGCGAAAGTTTGTATGTATGGATGTATGTTACTTTTTAACGCAAAAAAAAACTACTGAATGGATCTTGATGAAATTTGGCACAGAGGTAGATTATGGTCTGGAATAGCACATAGGTAGGATACTTTTTATCCCGGGAGTATGTTCCCTTGGGATAATTTTCGACATTCACGCGGGTGGAGCCGCGGGCGGCAGCTAGTCTTTCATGATCGTTATTAGTAGAACGATTACTTATTGTTTATTTATTTGCAAGTACATGAATAACTTTAATGTTAGAACATAAAGCCGGTGAGAGACCAAGAGCTAAGCTAATGTAGCATTTAGCTGAGATAACTTTTCTGAGGTAGGTAACCTGTGGGCAGAATGCAAACTGCACGACGAAAGTGTGAAAAATTAAGTCAGCTTTATTTATACTTTACGCACACAGATGTAGATATAGAGGCGTACTTAGCTTTGCCAGCTTGATCGATGACTGATGATTGTAATTGGGTATCTAAAGCTTTTCTGTTTCTGCCAAATTTCATGTCTTCGGGCATTAACCCATATTTTTCTTCTTTTTTCTCTCTTCTATGCGTCATGTTCGTAAACGGGCGCCATCAGTGGAGACTGGTCATCTCTTAGCTGTCACTGGCTTATTTCAATATTTTGTACTTATTTGATACTTAGAATTCTTTTTTTTCTCTTCCTTTACACTGTTCTCACATGTAGAAGCGACAAGGATAATGTAACCAGGATTATTGTAAATCATAAAATGGTATAAAAGAGTGTCCGTGGAGTTTCTTGCACGTTCTTCTCCATAGGATCTACGCTTTGGAACGTGCAAATAGCTTCATGTTTTTGACTGACTGACTATGACAATTCAAAAGTACCAAATGGTTTAAGTATTTGATATAAATGCTTTGACTTTGATACAATCGTGTAACAGGTATAACAAGTATAGGTAAATATTTAAGTGTAAGAAAAATCTTATACCTTTTTCGCCTAGCCCCCGTCCGCCAAGTTTGTACCTTGCGATAATGAACTTCGTTTCACAATCTACGTTTCTGTATTAGAACAATTTTTATGAAAAACGGTTTTCGTATTGTCGTGTCGTGTCTGTCTACGGAAACCTAGATGACCATAAAATGGGACCACACAGCTTCAACTACATAAGTTGTGTTATAATACTTATATTTATGGGGATACTTCGTAGTGATTTAATAAAGTACATAAACAAGCAGATAATTATGCATGTAATAGTTCAACGAACAGACTTGACCAGGTTCTGTTACGTAATGACCTCTGCAAACCGCTTTTAGAATAATCATTAGATTGCAGGTACTTTGTTACAGAAGTACTTCTGTCTATTATTCATATTTATCCGTACAAGCGTTGATACAAACTACTAAATTATCAGCTGAAACTAACAGTGTTTAGTCATGCCAGAACAGCTGAACGTATTTGGATGAAATTTGTCACAGAGATAGATTATATTGGAGGTATAGTCAATAGTACATAGGCTAGTTTTTATCCCGAGAGTAAGTTCCACTGGGATAATTTCCGACATTCTAGCCTGGTGCAGGAAGTCTTTGAAATTATTTTATGCTAAATTTGTATAGAAACTTAACGCTCTTGTACGTATAACACACCGTTTGTAATCTATACGAGAAGTGGAATTACCTGCCAGAGTCTGTGTTTCGAGATAGCTACAACCTGGGAGTCTTTAAGTCAAGAGTGAATAGGTTACTTCTAGGCCAGCGTGCTCCATCGTCGAGCACATCATCGCTTACCATCAGGTGAGACAGTGGTGAAACGCGTGCCTATCCATAACAAAAAAAAGCTACCCTATTATTATTTACGCGGGCGAAGCCGCTGGCAGAAGCTACTAAAACAATACAAATTATATTCTGTTAGATAATACACCATTTTAAGAATGAAGGAGTTAAAGAAATTTAAAGATTGAATAGCATAGAATATAAATTACATGGGTACTATTTATTGTACAACATTACAAATTACATTAGGAGCTTAAAAATAGTATGGTGTAATAATAGGTATTATCGCTATAAGCGTCCAAATGGTAGAAGGATTGATAGGTTTTTCACAAAAAAAACTCTACTAAGTCCAAAATCACTTTAATTTCGGAAGTCGGTGTTTTTGGTTGCTTCTTCGTTATTTGTCTTTTTAGTGGTACCCCTCACCTAACAATACCACTGGAAAGTCACAGGAAATAAAAAATACGTAATTTCGTATACATGAATGATTTTTCCACAATTTTTTTCAATTTTTTTTTAAAATCCTATATACTGAACCGATTTTGATAAAATTTCAATAGGACCAATCGAGAAGTATATCCATTCACATGAAACGAGATTTTTTCAAATCAGTAAGCGAGCGACGGAATTATGCGCGAACAAACTTAAAAAAAAAAACAAACTCGTTTTCTAGAAGTCGGTTAAAAACTTCCTACTTAAACTGTCTTCCAACCTGCCAGGGTAGCGAAATTTGTTCAAAAGAGTTACCGCGGCCCTGGAACGCAAAGGGCATTAAGAGGAACACGGATGGGTTTTAGTCAGTAAGAGTCTGACACTCCCTTCCGCTCCGCCCAGAGCGGGAGGAGAATTTGATGATTTATTCCATCCATAAAAAATACTGCCTTCCGCGAAAAGGTCTACGTCTAAACAAAACATACTAAATACGCATACGATCGATTGAATGTTATTTTACAAGAAATTATGCTGAATAGAATGGATGACTGTTTACAAGACTTAAGTTCATTTTTACATAAGCCACAAAATTTACGATCTATAGCCACAAAATATATCGAATAAATTCCAATAAAATGATAATTAAATCAAATATAAACCATATGAGTACCTACACCATATAAAATATCGTTACAAGCCCACACACAATAGGGTAGATGACAAAAAAAAATCTAATTAGTCCGTCAGATAGATTTCCGAAAAATATTAGACACGTATTTTTTTCTTTTTCCACGTTGACAAAGAATGAAAACGATACAGAGCGTTGAAAACTCGTATGACGTCACTTGTAAGTACACTTTTTACTTACACGTGACGTTACAATCCCCTGATCTTTGATCCGTTTTATCTACATCTTTTTTATTGATTTGATAAAACAAAAAACACGTGTCCAATATTATTCGATAATCTAACTGACTGATTAAATAGAATCATAAATTTTGACCTGGGGGTCGATTCTGCTATTGCAATCGTGTCTCAATGACCGGTCAATGATCGATTTTTGACGTATAACGTCAAACTTTTGACACATTTCCCATGCAAAAACTGTCAAAGTTGTCAAATATTCGATCACTTACCGGTCATTGAGACACGATTGCAATAGCAGAATCGAGCCCCAGGCAGGCACTGGTATTCAACTGAATCCGGTTTGATTGGAAGCCAACCCCAATATAGTTGGGAAAAGGCTAGGCAGATGATGATACATTTTTGACCAGGAATCATCCCTAATTACACTTCAATGTGCAACCACTTACAACAGTCAAATGATTCATTTTCCAGAAACATCGGCTATCTGATGAGCTACGTGTGCGCAGATGTCCTGAGCGTCAAGACCATGCTGTGGCTTGGGCTTCTGGTACCCACTGTGACCTTCTTCATCTTCCTCGCCATGCCAGAGACTCCTGAGTACCTGGTCAAGCAGGGGAAAGTTGATGTGAGTACCATACTAATTAAAAGTTTGTTGGTTTATTAAGATCTAGAAATGGAGGATCTAATTTAATAGGAAGTGATTTAGAATCCCCAAACCGAAAACGCAAAGAAACTTTTCAAGCTGTCTGATGCAGTTAGTGGTGTTTATGTCAGTTCAAACACAAATTTGATACCACTGACTGCATCAGGCTGCTAACATATCTAGTGTTCGAGGTCGGGTTTTTACTCTACAGCAACTACATAACACCACCCGTACCTATATATGACGACGCATTTCTTGAACACTCTGTTTATACCTAAGTTCTTTTTATCCCGAAAAAAAAATGCACAGGTTCCGTGTGACGTGTAGACCGGAGGTTACCTCGCGCCATTCGTTCCAATTCCAAACTTGACCAGCCATTATTAGATCAAAAGTAGAACAAAGTCTACTTAATTCCAAAAATAGACAAACAGTTATAAATATTGGGTAAATTAAGTTGTGTAAAGAATTAATTATATTATTATACAAAATAAATAAATTAATGTTCAGAATAAAAACCGTTAAGACATCGTTTAAACACAATAAAAAAATGAAAACAGACCACAATCATGTTAGGAAAGAAGAATAGTAGGATTTGTAATTCATAAAACTAGCGTTTTCCCGCGGCTTTGCTCCCTAACCTATCAAGGTTTTTAGGGATATAAGACACAGTATGCCACTCGCCGATTATTTGACGTTCTATCAAGGTATTCATTTTTATATATTTTTCGGAATCGTATCAGTACTTGTATATTTTTAGAAAATATCACATTTACATAATCGAATGATGTATATTTATCTGTAATCAGTATACTATGTACCTACACAGACACATTCTTCATTGTCAATGGGAAAGTGCCACTTAGCACTTGCATAATACTGGCGGTATTGCCACGTTGGATTGCAATCATATGCTGATTCTTTGGCTGGAAAACGGCCAAAGAATCAGCATATTATTAGTATTTATATAGGGTGTATAGCTCCATCCCTCCTTCTCACTGAACGACTCACGCTTTAACACGTCATGGTAGGGCCGCTGGTCACGTGAAGAAGAGAAGAGAGAAGAGAAAACTTGATGAGGTCTCGGGCCCTTTGGTAATCTGTGCTTAGACGTTTTTTTTTTATTAAATGAATGGGCTAGCTCTTGACCTCGATCACGCCTGATGGAAAGCGATCGATGAGGTCCATGATGAAGCGAGCATACCCAGAAGATGCGTTGAGGCACTGGTATGCCTACGCGTCGACGAAACACAGCAGGCTGCTTGATGCCGAACTCCGGTGGGAGGGTGGTCGCGAACTAGGCGCTACCACCGCAAGGGAAGGATTGGCCAGTCTTATAAGGTGTTAGGTGAGACTGTCCAGGATGCGCCGAGCGAGAGGTTCAGTTGAGTGTCTGATGGAACAAATTGCGCTACACGCGGAGGCTCCTTCATGCATGGCTCAAACATAATATAAAATGTTTGAGCAAGACATCATAAAAATATATAAACATACACAAGAATTCATCATTATACAATATTAATAAAGCTAAAATATTTTTACTACAAAACACCATTTTATCAAGGCCAACTTAGGTTAGGTATCAATTTCCATTAGAATATAATATTACTAGCACTTCGCCCGCGACTTCGTCCGCGTGGCTTTAGTAGGAACTCCACAAACTTCAACGCCCCCTATAAAAGGTTAGTTTTGGAAAATTAAGCACAACGATTTTCATTAATTACTTAGCCATTTCTACTTATTCTATGGTCTTAGGAGGCCCTCGATGCGACTGTCGAAATGCCAAAATGTAGGAATTTGGTCACGTGACGTTTCGATAGCATCTGTCAATCCTATACATTTTTGACGTATTGACAATCGCGTACGCCACGCCAACGTTGACAGAATCAATCTCGAGCCCAGGTTCAGCGCAACTGCTCACCCCGTTCAACCCGTCAGGGTTTGATTATGCAAAAATTGTTAGGTACATCTGTTTCAATTATCCCGCTTTTAGTTTGTTCATAGCATTCCAACGTAAATTGAAGCAAGCAATTATGTCCTCCCCTAAAATCTTAATCACCCCTGCTTCACTCCTTATTATATAAGTAGTTTATTTTCCAAAAATCCAAACATTTGTTATTCTTATTGTTTTATCGAAAACATTTAAATGCCGTGGTGTTTCAACTTCATCGGACCAAGCATCGATACGATTCTCCCCAGTTCGCTCAAGCCGCGACATTTTTCTTACTCCGAGCATGTTTATTACCGTCGTAACTTTTGAACGAAACGTCCGATTTGAATAATTAAAAGTGTAATTTACACGGACATGATCAACCTTAATTATCAAACCATTTAAATGGATAAGGATTAATATCACGATACTAAAATCACCATTTTTTATTGCAACATGGGATTTGCTTGAATAATATGAACAAAAAGTGGTCATGGTGACTTATCCATAATAGTTAGACATATGGTATTGCGGACTTTTTTGTAGATATTGATGAACTCTATAAAACTGTAGTACATCACTTTGCTCTATTGTCAATAGATTCCGCAGCGTACGCGATATAAGGATTTTTTCTCACACCTTGCGTTACATTATCGAAGTTTTCATACGGATCCCTAACTTTTTTGAAAATATTCTATAGCCTATGTCCATCACCTATAATGTAGTATTTTACTGGTGAAAGAATTTTTCAAATCGGTCCAGTAGTTTCGGAGCCTATTCATTTCAAACAAACAAACAAACAAACATACAAACAAACAAACAAATCTTTCCTCTTTATAATATTAGTGTAGACAACCACTCATAAAAAATCACTTAGCATCGATCTCTTCCTAGCTAAATCGGAAATTATTCTATTTTATTGTCATTTAAATTTTATATTAATTCAGTTCCGTCGCGTAAGAATTATGGCGTTATTGTTAGTTCTTATGTTAATGTGAAGTAGACATTGTGTTTATTGCAAAAATAGTAGTAACAACAGTAATATAGATAATGTTCAAGAAAGGCTAATCAAATGATGAATAATATGGCGGCTTAGCATGGAGGACGTAAATCCCATCAGAAACATAAATGTGTAAGAATTCCAAGCTCTTTATAACGGCTTTGTTTATAAAAGAAGTGAGCTCTAACAGCCTTATTCATTAACACTTTTTAAGCATTACGTTAAAATACTGTTTAAAAGATTCTAAATTCAAATTCTCCATAGAAAAATTTAAATAAAGAATCTGCTGGACGCGTTTCCAAATGGGTAGTCAAATCATTACTTTTTTACATAAAAGTATGTTTATTAAATAAAATGCTTTGCATTCTTAAAATGTTTTTCCCATGAATTGTTGATATATGTGCATGGTACCTACGATTCTGAACTATTAACATAATTTTAACAGTTTCTCAATAAATGTACCGAAGTGAATATTTTTACTTCGGTACATTTTATTTAATAAACATACTTTTGTGTAAAAAAGTAATGATTTGACTACCCATCTGTAAACGCATTCTTAACAGTATTTTAGCTAAATAATGGTATTACATAGGTAATTATTTGATGAATACGGCTTTACCAGCAGGTATATCAAGTTCGTTAGATGTTCTCCTGTCTTACACTAATTTCTTATGTTGCTTTTAATACATTTGTAGTTCTCTGCTACTCAATAGTGTGACTTGGTTTTGTGTTAAAGTATAATTTATTCGTGTTTGTTTTCGAAAGCAATTAATGAAACTCATGCCAACCGTAAAATTTTTGGTTGAAGCTTTTTAAAACTTGAGATCATCAACAAACAATATGGATAAGCTGTCCCTTCTTTATGGATGGCAAATCATCAAATGACTCCTTTCGCTCTGGGTGGAGCGGAAGGGAGTGTAAGACTCTTACTGACTAAAACGCATCCGTGTTCCTCCTAGTGCCTAGTGCTTTCCAGGGCCGCGGTAACTCTTTCGAACAAAATCCGCAACCATAAGCTGAAAGCTGACCCTACCAATGATTATGTTACAGGAAGCCAAGACAGTGCTAGCCTGGCTCCGTGGTGTCAGCGTGATGGACAGAGGAGTGGAACAAGATATAGAGAGCATTGTGAGGGTCGATAAGCAAACACAAGCAGACTCGCAGTCTGTTTGGAAGATTATTAGTAAGTATTATTTATAATTCTCTTGGGAATCAGTGATAACGTGACGGTTGATAGGATGGAATGGTAGAAGAAAATGTGTTGTTCTGACCCCGAGGAATGGGTCAAGGGCAAAAAGATGATGATAAATCAGAAAGGTAGGTGGTGATTAATCATTCTCTTGCCATTATAAAGAATAATAAAGAGTATTCTATTCTATTCTATTTATTTGGGGTGCACGCAACCATGTAACCATGTCTTCTTCTATAATACTTCTCTATTTGTCATTATATCAGTCGCCACTTCTTTCTAGCCAAATCATCTTTCAAATAGTTCATCCATGTTTTCTTTTACATAGTATCAGTTTCAATTTATATTTCAGTATGTAAAATGAATCGCTAAATTTGTTGCTAAGTGCAAAACTCGAGAACAGCTTGACAAAATCGGCTATTTTACATTAAGAAAGGGATATCTAATTCATAAATCAGTGGGATTATCACGAGTAGCTTTGTTTCCGAAGATGGTCAGAAGAGAGACTGCAAGTACATACAATGTAGTATATAGTTCTATACCGTCATGTTTTCCCTGGTTGCGTATACTTCCAATTTACTACGAGACACCACTGTAGTATTGTTTTGGCAGAGAGCCACAAATGGACATTAAAACGTATCTGAGCGCAACCACAATTGCTCATTGCCTACCATAAAACTACTGGCCGCATTCTGATTACAATACTTTGGTATCACAGACTAGAAACCTCTTTTACGATGATCAACACTCATTTACGATGCAGGCTTTCCGATTTGTCTCAGACGATCCAAGACAAAACATTCCACTGACTGCCTGTCTCGTAAGTCTAATGCTCGCAAGCGTTACAGTTGAACACGAGGTCCTGGATTCGATTACCAGTTTGACAAAGTATTCCGGGTTTTTCCATCTAGAATTTTTCAGTACCTTTCAGGAGTCTTGATTTGTGCTTCAGATGTTTGCAATACACACACCGCCTATTGCATCGTAATTAAATATTAATAAAACTGGCTAAATGTAGATGACTAGAGGCTCCCTCTGTCTAATCCTTTAATTTTAACATCACATCTGTATGTGATGTTGTGTTATGATGTGCCAAGTCGACCAAATTATACTAAAACTTGAACCTTCCCACCTCCACAGTGCAAGATAGACCAACCTTTAAAGCGTTCATCATAACGATCATAATCAAGATCACACAGCAGTTCGACGGCTACCTCATCGTGCTCATATACGCCGGCTTCGTCTTCGAGAGGGCATCGGAGTCCATCAGCCTCAAACTCAGTCCCAACAAGCAAGTCATGTTGATTGGGGTGGTGCAGTTGCTGGGATCGGTCGTCGCGACTTGCTTTGTTGAGAAGACTGGTAGAAAGGTGAGGGTGTTTCTTATCCGACTTTAATGCATCTATTTTGCTCTTCTCCCCTAACTTAGGTGCCCTTAAGGGTGCGCTAGTCGAACGGCTGAACCCGTTGAACGGCGCGGTTAAATGCAATGCTGTCTCATCCAATATCATTTAAAGGAAGAAATAAACGCAGTGATGAGCAATACGAAACTAGTGCACACACAAATTTAGTTCCATATTATTTAAGATGATTTATAATGAAAATGATCTCGTAAAATTTATCGAAAGACATAAAATTTGGTAGTAAGGATATTTATTTATATTATTTATTATATTTACATTTTTTTTTATTTTTATTTACGCCCAAAGATGTGATAAAATTTGGAAGTTTCGACACAAATAACTTGCACATCAATTTTTTTTTCTATTTTGTTTCCATACCCAGATTATGCCGAGATAAATAAATGTGACTGTTTTTGAACGTACACCGTCAATCAGTAGAGTAAAGGCCTATTCAAACCTAAGCGGTATTCGCTGCCGCTTTTGGTATAGGTACATACCGCGCGGGTTTCGCTCAGGTATTTAGTATCAAGTTCCGCGGCTAGAGCGACCTAAGCGGTATTCGCTGCCGCTGTGGGTAGATGTACATACCGCACGGGTTTCGCTTAAGTATTTAGTATCAAGTTCCGCGGCTAGAGCGGAAAAGCTGGTGCCATAGTAACGCATAGGTATTGCGCTTACTGGGCGAAACTCGAACTCGGTATTCTACCCATAAGGATAGCGAAATCCGCTTTGGTGTGAATAGTTATATTACCGCATACCCACTCGGTTTTCTCTACCGCAGACGGTAGCGAATACCGCTTAGGTTTGAATAGGCCTTAATCGCTATTCTTCGTTTGTATGAAACCCTTAAAGTACATTATAGTAAGAAACTTAATTTTCTAATTCATAGCCGCTTCTTCATAAGCCGGAACATTGTTGATAGATCTGTAGTTGCATAGACAGTACGATCGTGTGACCACAAAGAGTAGCTAGTGTCCGCCCCTGATATGGCTTGACCCGTTTATCGTTTTTTATTTTTCTATTTAGTTTTTAATTTAAATAATTGTAAGTTAGCATTTTACTAATAGCCAGTTTTACTTGCTTTTAATTCACGCTCAGTCTCGCTTCCTAAATGAAGATGAAAGATCCAAAGTTTGACCAAGATTCGAAACTGATTGATTGATTGGCCGTTAATATTTAGAAAACTTCCGGATTCTTTGCTCAGTCTGAAAAAGCGAAATCAAAAGACAGTGTCTGACTACTTTCGATTTTACACTGTCAGAGTAT
Source organism: Melanchra persicariae (assembly GCA_947386135.1). NCBI lineage: Eukaryota > Metazoa > Arthropoda > Insecta > Lepidoptera > Noctuidae > Melanchra > Melanchra persicariae. Next base: position 12,435,098 of record OX376645.1, on the reverse strand, counting down.
GAGTGGATGAAATCGATCAGGAAATCTTCTCTTGTGGAAAATTTCTTGCCACTCGATTTTAATAGTATGATTTCTCTATTCCAGCTTCTCCTAGTAACAACATCATTCGTCGTCGGCGTGGGCATGGTGATCTTATCCGCGTGGTTCTACATGACGTCATCAGGCATCTGGCTGCCCGGCTGGCTGCCGGTGCTGGCCATGTGTATGTGCATCTTCGCTGATGCTGCAGGCTTCCAGCCTATCTCGTATATCATTATCACGGATCTGTTCACTTTCCAGGTTGGTTAAAGTTCGATAATTTTAATGTTCTTTATCCTTACGAATGTGCGTTTCAACGTTTCTATGCTCAACGTTTTATTGCTATGTGGCCTTAGTGTGACTTTTTTAACGTTCTGGAAAGAGTTAGCGTAAACGTTAATTTGTATTGAAACTGAATTAGCACCGCCTGGTGACATTAACGGAATACCTTTTGTTTCATACCTTTTGACATAAGAACGAATACGTAAACGCAATCGAGTACGTTACCGCATTGATATTATAACTATTGTGGCTTTTGTTTTCTTTCCTCTTTGAATTCAACGTTCATTTACCAAGATTTAACTAAATCTCTAATGCAGTGTTTCTCAACCTTCCGTGACCACTTTGATTTCTTTGTGGCTAGCCGGGACCAGAAATCAAGAATAAAATTACTAATCTAAAAATAAACTTATATAATTTAGATCTCCAAAACTTTAGAAGTATTCTTTGTAATCAAAAGTAAAAAGTACCTTTTTGTCATAGAAAACACAACATTTATTTATTGGTTATTCTTTATTGGTATTTAATGAAAAAAAAAAAAAAAAAACATTTATTTTAGAAACAGAATAAGTTTGCATCAATGACACTGTTAAGGTCTTTTTTTATTGAAATTTTAAACCTTTCGCGAACCAGATTTTGGCCCTTGCGGACCATGGTCCGCAAGCCACAGGTTTGGGACCAGTGCTCTAATCATAGACATACTAACTATAAGGCCCAGTTTCTGTTAAAGTCATTACTTGGCCGAATAAATCATAAAGGATACCCTTATAACAATTTTCTTTTACTACAAATTGATTCTCAGCCTATGTTGTCACAAAAAAGCAAGTATAGATTATTTAATCTATACTTGCTTTTTAAAAGTTTTTAGTTTTTAATGGAAGTGTCTCTTCAGTTGGTTCTTCGTTATTTGACACCGACTTCCGAAATTAAAGTTATTTTGAACTTTGTAGTGTTTTTTGGAAGTCGGTTTCTTTTTTTCGTGAAAAAGTTCACTTTTTAGTGGTATCCCACACCTAACAACACCACTGGAAAGTCACAGGAAAGCAAAATTACGCAATTTCGTATACATGGATGATTTTTCCACATATTTTTTCCAGTTATTTGGATTAAATAACCAAACTACCTACTGAACCGATTTAGATAAAATTGCAATGGGACCATTTGGAAAGTATAACCTTTCCAACAAAAAAAAGAATTTTTCAAATCGGTTGGCAAGCGACGGAATTATGCCCGAACAAACATAAAAATACAAACATCCGAATTGAGAACCTCCTCCTTTTTTAGAAGTCGGTTAAAAATACCAAAACTCAACAACCCATTCTCCATTTACAGCTCCGAGGCACCGTATCAGCCTTCGCGAACGTCTGCGCGAAAATGAGCAACTTCGTCCAAACGAAATGGTTCACCATCCTCTGTGATCTGATCGGCATCCACTGGACCTTCCTATTCTTTGCCATCGTCTGTTTCATCGCCTGCTTCTATACAGTCATTTATTTCCCTGAGACCAGGCAGAAGTCCATCGACGAAATATACTCCAAACTCTCAGGTAAGGTCAAGAAAAATGATAGTAGGATTGAGTCTGATCCTTAAGACATTGTTGGTATTTACATACTTGTTTGTAGTTATAATCATCTTGGCCTGTAGTAGTCCAGAACTTGGCATAAATACAAGGGCCTCTCAGAAGTTGCCACAATACCTGGATCTTCTTGGATTTGTTTAGCATTTACTTTCCAACTTAACAACCAATCAGAGTTTATTCAAATTTAATTTTCAACATTTTAACCAATCAAATTGATTTGGTTATAGAGGTCCATAACATTGAGTACCTTTCAAGACAAATCTTCGAATATCATTTTACAAGATCACTTCATCAGACCTTAAGTGAGAGTTAAGTTAAGCTCAGTAGAAGAGTAAGGTTGTCAAAATTGTATCATATTCCGTCCAGAAGTTTTAGAGGTGTGCTCAAACATGCAGACATTTAGATGTTTTTGGGCACTTTTGTTTTAAGTAATTAAATGTTGTGATTATGTGTGTAGTTATTTATATTACTGTGTATTTTACGTTTTATTTAATTTAATTGTGTGTTTTAATTTGTGAGAGTGTGATATTCGAATACACTGAGTGTATTTTGATGTCAGTTTGAGTCATTTTGTTGCGATAGTTTTCTTTTAAGTGTCATTGTCAATGAGACACTATAGCGTGATCTGAATATTAGATGTGTTTATTAGCATAAGTACCTAGTTTGTGTTAAACTGTATTTTGTCCAATTAATTCTACAAGCAAGGTCTCAGTATGTTTAATGTCTTGTTTTTCGCTAGCTGCTTTTATTTTCATGACTTTTTTTATGTATCATCTTTGCGTTAAAAAATTGAATGATGGCAACTTTTGCAGCTTAAGCAGTTTCATCCTCATTTTGATACTATTTTTTTTGCTCTCAAATCAGAGCATTTGAATTGATGGAGCCGTAAAATAATAAAAAAAAAAATTATTCTTAATTTTTTATTGGCCTTCTCAGAATTTCGTCTGTTTTTTTTGGATTCTTTAAAACCGAAATGTGTTTACTCAGACGATTTCCATGTTCTCCTTACTTTATAAAATTGAATCGTGATTTCCTTCAGAAAGAGTTGTTTTCATAGCTAATAGGATTATAGTAATAATAAATAATGCTACTGTTGATTAAAATAATTGCTTTGGATATTAAATTTGGCATTTAGGACCATTGTCCATTGTCTATAAGCTGATTTCATCAGTCGTTCTTAGATGTCTCATTCCTTATGAAATATATTTCAAAAATACATCTTATTTGTTGATAAGTGAGAGCTTGAGAACTTGGTGTTTTAAAAATATAGGAAAGCATATTTTGTGTTCTAAGTACCTATGTATAATGATTTGTGTAATGAATGAAATGATAGTACCTACGTATTGTAAGTTCCAAATGAGTTATTCATAGTTATAAATAATATGAATTATAAAAGTAATATTTAATGTCTTCCGTATCTATAAACTATTTGAAGGACGCTTTAGTCAAATGTCAATTCAAAGATCAATGTAAATGTTTTTAATTTTTCGATTTATTAAATTATTTCTGTATTAATAAAAATATCACATTGTTTAACAAATGATGATCTAATAACATTTATGTTGTATGAATGAGACACAAAATAGGAATCACATACACCAATTTATTTATATCTTGGAGTTGTTTACTAAACTGAATGTTACAAAATATCATCCTTGACACCACGTCATTTCCGTGAGGCAGCATTATTTTTCGATGGAATTGTATATCCGTCAAAAATTTTAAATCCATAATTTAAATGAATATTATTCTATTTATCGACCAGACAACTATGTAAATGACGTGATTCCAAGAATGAGGTCTTTAAATCAAGAGTTGAGAGTGAATAGGTTACTTCTAGGCGTGCGTGCTCCAACTTCCACCACATCATCGCTTACCATCAGGTGAGATAGTGGCTAAAAATTTACTTATATAGCCTTTATTTAGACAAAGCGACATTCTATAGATGATAACGATTTCTATGTCATCAATTAACCAATTATCATAGTGTCTCACAGCAGGACAGGTTTTCTCCACAGCTGAATATTTTTTGATAAATATTCTCTTAAAGCTTAAAATGTATAGAATAGGGTATTCTGCGAGGCAGAAAAAATTTAATTCTGTTTAGTCTGTCCGTTAGATTTTCAAAAAATATTGGACACAATTTTTTTGCCGTTTTAAATCACTAATAATAAATGGGATATTTTTAAATGCACATCTGTATAATTTTAATGCATACCAGAAAAAATAATGCTGTGCAAAAAATCCCAATTGATTAGAAAACATGTCTTACAAAAAAAACTAAAAAAATCATCCAAAACGAGATGACCTTTTTATCGAATTCACACCAAAAATGTGGTTCATACATCGGATTTATGATTTATAAAACAAAAATACGAATTGTTTATCAAAAATACTAACTTGCACTCTAAATTGCACTTCCCTGAAATAGCAGGTGGTTATCATGGTTACAATAGTAGCCGGTCATTGGGCACCCCGACTCGGACAGGTTAGGTTAGAAGGGGATGGCGGGGTCAAGTGAGCGAGCGAAGCGAGCGAACAGACCCCGCCATCCCCTTCGTGGTTATTTTTTTTTAAACCACCCAGAAATATCATTGGCCAAATATTCGTTCAGTAAAACAGTTCTGCAAATACCATTAAACAGTATATCTAATATGATTTATTTAGTGTGCATAATTTGTGTGCAAGTCAGTATTTTTGATTTAACTTTGAAATATTTTGTTCGAAAAAAGGGAAAATACAGATATCGATTTAATTACATGCCATAATAAATTATAAAGATAAAGCGCATCAAAGTTCAAGAGAGGAGACTGGTGACGTCAAGTCGCTAGTAAAAATTGTAATATCGTAGTGACGTGACGCGAGTTTTCAACGCACTGTATCTTCGTAATTTTTTGTTACGCGAAATAAAAAAAAAATAGCGCCCAATATTTTTTGGAAATCTATCTGACGGGCTAATTAGTTTTTTTCAGTAGAATACCATATTGACAAGTGTTCCTACCTACGATACCTATAGAATTTCACCTGGGGGTCGATTCTGCTATTGCAATCGTGTCTCAATGACCGGTCAGTGATCGGTTTTTGACGTATAACGTCAAACTTATGACACATTTCCCATACAAAAACTGTCAAAGTTGTCAAATATTCGATCACTGACCGATCATTGAGACACGATTGCAATAGTAGAATCGAGCCCCTGGTCTAAAGCCTAGGGTCATCATCAACATGATGACGCCAAGAGCTCGCAAGTACCTACCGCACCATTGTAATATTTCGCTTTCTATGGTTTATTTTTCTTGAAATTGTGTATCATATAATAATAAATATTATTTATAAGTAACGAGCCATGATATTGCATAATTATTACCTAGTAATTAACAATTATTGTTTGTAAAATAATTGTAAATAATGTTGTTTTTAAGTATTAATGTGCCTTAGTTAGGTAAATCCTAAAAGGATTATAGTTCTAAAAAACGCCACCAGTGTTGTGATTGGCAGTAGTGAGACCATTGTAAAAAAATGGTGTTAATTATTATTTAAAAATAATATAAATAAAACTGTATTCCATAATTTATTATAAATTAATGCTGATTATAGGTTTTGATTGCAAAAATGTTTTGTTATTTAGCCAGGACTTACTCTTTGATATTTATATTATCAAATCGTTGACATAACAATTTTATAAATAAATTAAAACAAGATATTTTATACTGACTCAATGAGACCGAATTATTAGTTCAATAATCACCCGACAGAGGCGCTGCCTGCAACGGCGCCACAGTCGCTGTCATACAAATTGACAATTTAAATCACATCTTCTCTCACTAGATGGCGTTAGTCACTTCAGTAAATAATAAATTCTCTCCTAAATTAATCTCTGACCGGCTTCTTATCGGAAAGCCGTCTCGTCGTGATGGAGCGTTTTTAAAACGTGTAAAGTGAATTTAAAATGTAAATATGTGATAATGGTAATAACTTTGAAATAATATATTGTAAGATGAAGACTTGTTATTAATAAACACTTATAAAATAAATAAGTATTTATTTTTCAATTTTGCTTCTATAAATGCGTCCTAATTTTTGATTGCCTCTGTCTTTTTTATGTTAATAAATTGGTTTTCAATGTCCTATAAATAAGTGTAAAAATACTAGTCTGTAACTATCCCTCGGGAAATCAAAGAAGAGAAGAGTCTGAGAAGAAGAAGAACAATTACTTACAATTACAATTAAAAAACCGGCCAAGTGCGAGTCGGACTCGCGTACGTCTGGTTCCGTACCATTATCTATACCGTGTTTTTAGTATTTGTTGTTATAGCGGCAACAGAAATACATCTGTGAAAATTTCAACCGTCTAGTTATCACGGTTCATGAGATACAGTCTGGTGACAGACGGACAGACGGACAGCGGAGTCTTAGTAATAGGGTCCCGTTTTACCCTTTGAGTACCGAAACCTAATAAAAACACATTAATACCTACCTTACTGAATTTGAACTTCAAGCCTCTTTTTATGTGAAATCACCAAATGACTTGGAGTGAGTGTCAGACTCTTACTGACTAAAACCCACACGTGCCCTTTCAAATTACTTTTGCGTTCCAGGGCCGCGGTTACTCTTTCGAACAACGCAACGGCGAGCCTTTAACCATCGTATACTTTGTTAGGTCAAGAGTCTTAAGTGAAGATAGACTAGTAGACCAAATAAGGCGATTGAATTAGTCACCTGAATGTATCCGATAAAGGACATCTACTAGCAATAAAATTTTACTGTACTTTGTGTTTTATTTTTTGAGATAAGCCCGCCACACATTCCCAAACCACTGTAACTCCTGAAAGCCAGAATCAACAATGGCGACCACCAGATAAACGCCGAGTCAATGAAGCTCGACGAGTCCCGGAGAAACGATTCAACTGTCTTGGAACCCGCAACGAAATTAATCAGAAAATGACAGCGGAGGACTCAATTTTACCGTAATGCACAGTATAGTTGTTATGCAAATGTAGTTTATGCTTACCAAGTCATTGGGTAACCATAACATTTTAGTTACTTGAATATCAAAACCCGAATAAGCATATTGTTGCTAGTAACATTTGGTAAGGTATGAAGAATGTTGTTTATAAGAACTTTAAAATCGTTAACGTAGTTCCTTATTGCAGAGTTATTTAACGAATTATTTACAGAATTTACTATTTTTACTCATCACAATAATCACTACCTTGTAGATATATCATAATAAGGTATTTTACTGAGAAATACTAATTAGTCCGTCAGATATACCTACTTCCGAAAAATATTGGACTCGTATTTTTTTCTTATTTCACGTAAACAAAAAAAAAATGAAGACGTTACAGTCTGTTGAAAATGCGCCTGAGTCACTATGATGCATCATAGTGACGTCACGGGTCTTTCCAAATGTATCGTCGTCATTGATGGTACAATTTTTACCAGCGACACGTAACGTCTCTCGTGTTTTCAACGCACTGTCTTCATTTTTACCCGACTACGGCGAAGCAAAAAGACGGGTTATAAATTTGACCGGTATGTATGTATGTATGTTGCCTCATAACTTCTAAACCATTTATCATAATTTTACAAATTATGAGAAGTTTCATTGGAAGCGTCTAAATTTTCCGCTGGTTATAGGCTAGGTAATGTCTAGTATTCTTATCGTTACACTTTGGAATATGCAACACTACATAGTCGACGCTGTGCACGTTCCCTATATGATATAGACTTCGCTACTTACGACAAAAGCAATAGGTACTGAGTTCCAATTCTACTACAATTCTATTGCAATCTGTCAAAAATGTATGGGAAATTAGACTTTTTTGACAGTTTGCGACTGACATGCGAATGCTAACGTTGTTTTAAAATTAGTAGAATTGGCCTAATTATACTTTATTGTACCCTGGTGAGGGTCGAGGGTAGGCGATGGATGCGAGACGCACAGAACCGGTTGTTATGGCGACACTTGGGGGATGCCTATGTCCAGCAGTGGACGTCTTTCGGCTGATATGATGGTGATGTACACACCTCTTCACAATCATTAGAAAAACGTGCTTGCGTCATGTTGCTCAATGTATCATACTGTCAAAAGTCAATAACACTGTTCTAAAGGAAGGTAGGTACTTATTGTTGGCTACATCATGAGCTTACGTCATTGTTGATCTCCCAAGTACATGCTAAAAGTGATTTATGATCATTTAAGTGTTCATAAAGGCAACATGAGGTTCCTAAATCTATACTATCTGTCTATACTTTAGATACTACACATATAATATATAATGTATATGTATCATAGGTACATATATAATAGAGCTGAAAAGTTTGTTTGTTTGAATGCGCTAATATCTGGAATTGCCAGTCGGAACGGATATTATGGGAACGGGAATAAACGGGAAATGCGCGTACGAAGTCGCGGACAAAAGCTAGTTATTAATATGTATTGTGATAGTAGCTAAGTACCTATGTATCTACTACAGCCCAAAGATCTTCCTACAAGGAATGTTCTCCTAAGAAGGTCAATTATTTTAGAAAAAAAATTCAACCAACTTCAAAATAAAAAAATCGGTGATGACACACGGACAGACGGACAAGAGTGATCGTATAAGGGTTCCTTTTTTACCTTTTGAGGTAGGGAACCCTTAAAGACACTACAAAGTAGGAAATAACTGTAATTTCGGGAGTCGGTGTTTTTGGTTGTTTCTTCGTTTTCTGACACCGACTTTTTGGGAGGTGTTTGTGTTACGAGTATTTTAACTGTCTCAAAATTATCTTATCTAGAATATGGAAACATTGTTCTCGATTTACTTGGTGTGATGATGTCTAACACTGTCTGTTAAAGTAATTCCAGTGTCAGCATAGTTGATTTTTATGTGATGCCTGCACTAGAACATTTTGAATAAAAAGTAATTTTAAAAACAAAACCAACTACAAAACTGTAATTAAAAAGGGAGAAATAAAATACTATTTTTTTTAGGTCAGTGCCTGCCGTAAAATTAGGATATTTTTTTTTATTGGGACAAGCCCGCCACACCACATTCCCAAACCACTGCAACTCCTGAAAGCCAGAATCAACAGTGGCGACCACCAGAAAAAAAACGCCGAGTCAATGAAGCTCGACGAGTCCCGGAGAAACGATTCAACTGTCTTGGATCCCGCAACGAAATTAATCAGAAAATAACAGCGGAGGACTAGGAAAAAAGTGTAATTTTCACTTCTAATATTTGGATTACCTTCTTAAACGTAGTCGTCGGTAGTCGTATATCGTACTAGTTTTTGCCCGTGGCTTGGCCCGCGTGGCGGTCGGAAGTAATAATAATAATGGGAACCTCGTGAAAGCCGAGAAAGATAAACAAATCAAATATCTTGACTTGGCTCGCGAGGTTGTCGACATGTGGGATGTGAATTCGGCAATCATTGTACCGATAGTCGTGTCAGCCACGAGCCTCGACCAACACCTCAGGAGGCTCTCGTTAGGCAGCTGGATCAGGGGCTTGATTCAGAAAGCAGTACTTCTGGACACGGCTTGCATCGTTAGGAGGTTCCTCTCTCTGGAGCCCTGACCGCCGGTAGCTTGGACCCTGTTCCCGATACCGGTGGGCTACTATTTTTTACATTTTTAATTAATTTTATATCTTTGTATTTTAATATTTAAAAATGTATTTTATATGTATGTACCATAAATAAAGGAAAAATAATAATAATATCTTGGGACAATCAACACACCGCCATCTGATCCCAAACTAGGCAGAGCCTGTACTATGGCAACCAGACAACTGATAAACATACTTATATATTTCTAAATACATACATATAGATAAATTACACACCCAAATACAGAACAAATAATCGTACCCATCGCACAAAGATTTGTCCTGTGTGGGAATCGAACCCACGACTTCCGTCCTAGCAGTCAGGGTCACTAACCACTAGACCAACAGGCCACCATCCCATGTGAACGTACAACCATTACAGAATAAAAAGTATCCTTTGTTCTATTCCAGGTTATGGTCTAACCAGGGGAACTGCTATAGTAACTGTCTACGCTTTAATAACTGGTCACTCATAACAAAAGAGGTAGAAACAGTTCAAAGAACTAAAAATATTCCTGTATCTGATACAGGAATATTTTTTGTCCTTTAGATTCATGGACTTGCTTGCATTACCTTGTTTCTACCTCTTTTGTTATGAGTGACCAGTTACTATAGCGTGGTCAATTACTATAGCAGTTACGATATAAAATAAATATTTTTGTGTATGATACACAAAAATAATTTACCAAATCCAACAGGTAGTTCTTGAGACAGTGCATTCAAACTTTATTATGTTACAGAGATTTCCTTCCTTCCTTCCTCATTTGCATTATTACCTCTTGATAAACAAGAAGTGTGAATTAATTTTATAAATATGTGACGTAACCTTGTTACCTGATTTCAGCTCATTTTATTTCTTATTATCGTTTTTTACAGGTTCGTAACATACTAGTATGCAGCAGAATCTGGTTTGACTATTTTACACTTTTTAGTACATTATAATTTTTCGTAATTCGTACCCACCACTGCACTGTTGAAGTCACAGGAAAGCAAAATACGCAATTTCGATTACTTGGATGGCATATTTTTTCCAGCTATTTGTATTTAAAAACCAAACTTCTAAACCGATTTTAATGGCAATTCATTGATTGAAATTCGTTTCAAATCGGTTCATAAATGACGGAGTTATGAGGTAACAATAACAAATATAAAAAATACAACCGAATTGAGACCTCAATTCCCCTTCTAACCTAACCTGTCCGAGTCGGGGTGCCCAATGACCGGCTACTATTGTAACCATGATAACCACCTGCTATTTCAGGGAAGTGCAATTTAGAGTGCAAGTTAGTATTTTTGATAAACAATTCGTATTTTTGTTTTATAAATCATAAATCCGATGTACGAACCACATTTTTGGTGTGAATTCGATAAAAAGGTCATCTCGTTTTGGATGATTTTTTTAGTTTTTTTGTAAGACATGTTTTCTAATCAATTGGGATTTTTTGCACAGCATTATTTTTTCTGGTATGCATTAAATTATACAGATGTGCATTTAAAAATATCCCAAAAAAAACCTACACCATTGCAAAATCTGGAATTATTTATTCAGTGAATTCACCGAAGTACATCCTGTTTTAAATCCGTGCGTGTCTTACTCAAACATTGCTCAACAGTCTGTTACTCATAAATCAAATAAATGAATTATTATGACCAGATTTTCCTTTATTTTGAGTAAACCCTTGTTCGATACGACATTGTCAAGTATAATGTGGGCCGATCCCGGCGGCACTGCAATGCCGGGCCGACCCGCGACGGGAGTGGAGCGAGCCCCGAACATCCCGTCAGCTTACAAAAATCAGTTTAATATACTGGTCCCTCAGTGAGGGAACTTTCAGATATTAAGCTGAAAAGAACAGATACTACACTTTGATCTTAGCCAAAAGGCCGAGAAGCGATAACTGACAAACTAAAACCGGCGAGGGTCGTTCGCTCGCGGAGAATCTTAACACCGCGATTCAGGAAACCGCTTCAAATGTACAACGCCATCTATCGGCGTTCTGGAACAAATTACCGTCCAGTCGCAATTTCGACAAAACAACAGTAGATTGCTATTCAAGATATCATTCATACTAATTTTGCAGTAACTAACTACGAACTAGAAGAAGAAACGATTGAAGATACTCTTCAGCAAATTGACTGACACTGACAAAGCGAAAAATCAAGAGTGTTTAATGGAAGAAAAGCCACAGATAGACAGGCTATTGGGAATAACCGAGAGACGTCCAAACATAGTTATACGAATCTACTAATTAGTATTGAATACGAAAACTGTGAATCATGCAACAACACTACCCAGCAAATTCTTGAATACTATTGAAGCAGTCCTGAAGTAAGATAATGGTAACGACAAAATCGAAGTGCCTTCTGATGGATTAACCATCTCATAAAAAACAAGGGTAAGGTCACAAATCCAATACTAAACAGTTCTAGTATAACCTACCTCATTTCACACATAATTTACGATTATTTTGGGTGGAAGACAGAAACATATAATAATATCTACTATACCATTGTCTTCTCCTATCAATTTGTCATCCATGGTCTTTAGCTTACAATCATCTGAGTCACCGAGACTTGCCCTAAATGATTCGGGAAGGAAGCGTTCGGTTCTTAGAACTGATTATCATAATAAGGTCATGTGGTCGAAGATGTGATGTTGTTTGAATTATAAATGTGGAATGATTTTACGTGCTTTATGAAAATGTCTATCAAGATTGGTAGATATACCTTATAGCACCCTGTTACTGTCCCAGTGCAAGAACACAAGCATTAATCTAGACTTGCTAATATTATCTTGTCGTCATATACTGTAAAGTCATATACTTCGTCGTCGAGATCGGAAGACGTACGAAGGTTTCCGATATTGGAAAACGAGTTATGGTACCTACTAAAATCGAGTTGAGGAGGACGCATGACAAACCGACAATGATGATGACAATTGGAGTAAGGCAGTGACTGGGGAGTCTAAGGAGTGATAGAAGGAATTTTAGTCGTCCGGCAGCGTGATGGGCAGACGACATTGTTGCCATCGTGATTGGAACCTGGATGAGACTGGCACAGGAGCGTGGGGATCGGCACAGGAAAAGGAAGGCCTAGGCCCAGAAATGGGCGAAGTAGGGCTTGAAGTGTAGACGGGGTAAATTAAGTTAGACGCGTGTGAATTTAGGTATTATATTTTAAATTACCACGTCTCTTCTTCATTACATAAAATGTTCCAAATAAATTTAATACAAAGACTTTACACTGTTATTTACAAAGTACAATACGGACAAACGAGCAACAATTAAAGGAACTAACTTTAAGCGGGAACCTAGGTTTTGCGTTCGAGATTTGGCGTGCGGTCACGAAGAGGCTATGTTTCGCACTAATCTCGTACGCGAAACCTAGGTTCCCGCGGTCAGAGCCTGCCAGGGTTGTGGAATTTGTTCGAAAGAGTTCGAACAAATTCCGCAACCCTGGCAGGTTCTGACCCTAACGGGCCCCGTCTATGCTGACATGTTTTTGAGGCGCGCATGACACACAGCGCGCCGTCGACCCCGCCTCGTTCTTATAAGACAGCGACCCACCCAACGCTCGCCATCCGCAGGCCCGCGCCTACAGTAACCAGGAAGTGCCTCGACGAGGACACGGCGGTGCACCGTGTCCTCATATAGTCCCTACCCTACCTACGATAAACTAAATATTATTATATTTGTTCAGCATAAAATTCCTACACAAACGAAACTAGTTCATTTAATATTCCACCAGCATTGAGACAACAATATAATTCAATGTGTTTTTCCTAAAATCGCGAGTTTTTAGGTAAAAACATTATTTATTCAAGTGTTCATGTTATACATTTTAATCGGAAATATGTCATTCAATTGACCATAAAATACATAACATTTACATATGCGGTGTGCTAGGTAATAAAACAAGTGCAAAACCAATTGTAATCAAGAATTAGCAGAGGTGGATACGACGTCGTGAGTAGGAATTCTAATAAAGCATTATCACCAGTATTTGCAGAAATCCCAATTATAAATAATGATCTGGACCAATATTGGCTCAAGGAAGTATTTGAACTAGTCCGTACAGGTTTTCTCGATGCTAATATTATTTAAAGCCTATTAATATTTCGAGTCAAGGTAACTCAAACTAAATTCTGGTATCCAATACTCAACTTCCATTAAGGCCAGGTTTTCCGGAAAAACGTTGTTTTGCATTGTGTAAAATTGTGTTTTATTCGTAAACAACACGGATTTAAATTTTGAAAAAAATATATTACATATTTCACACTTCGATCTTGCGATTTCGGCCGTGCGATACACGATTACTTGCACTTTACTGCATCCAATTAAATCGCAAAGACAAGTCAAAATCAAGATGTAATTATCATTTCATTTGAGTTATATAAGGTTTTGAGTAATAAAACTTATACCACAATAAAGGTCGTAAAAAATGTGATATAAATCGGCCGTCATAATGTGAAATATGAAAATACGTATCCCACTAGTTCCAAAATCAAGTGATTTTGTTGTTTCATGAGCGCGCCCCGTGTCATTTAGTCCCGAGCGGAACGTGTTGGAGGTCGGACGTGTGCCAAATTTTTGCGATCCCGCCACCCCCGCTAAGTTCTGTTACTGGCTAAGCCTAAATTGATTGCCGCTCTAGCACTGCCGGCACACCAGTGTGCCGCGAATTTAATGTTTATGTTTATTTACGTAAGATTTATTTTTTATTTTGGAATTTTCACGTGTCGAGTGGTTAAATAATAATACTTGTATACAATTTAGTGTTCAAACAGTTGTAATATAGTTAGTTTTTATTAGATGTAGCTATAATTTTGTAAAAAAAAATGGGGGAAAAAAAAGTTGTCACGGCTCTTCGTTGCAGCGGTGACTACTTTTTTTTATAAACTTTGGCTGAATAAACAAAAAGGTATATAGGTATATACATAATTTACTTTACTAACTAGGTAAGTACCGACACGAAACAGATAAATTTCCACACCGCAAACATGTGTGTAAACAGTTTAATTTAAACCTTATTTCAGTACGCATAAAGACGTGCGCTTTAGTGGTTTAGTTTTCGCGCGGAATAGATTTACCAACCGCATCGAGTATGTAAAACAATTGAATTTGAACCCTATTTCAGAGTGCATAAAGCCACCTACTGTTACTACTACTACCATTTACTGTTTTCAAATGTCAAATAGGTAGTTCACCCCGCTACGTTAGTCTTGATGGTTTCGGAGAGTTTGTATAAGTCCTATAATATTTGTTATTTATTAGAAATGTCCGTTTTCACTAATCTTACTCCTAAACAAATGCAAAAATAATAGCTCGTATTTCCTACATGAGAGTTGAATATCGGTGCAATAATGTTGTGGTGTTCATGTAGAGAAGAAATATAAGTGTAGTTATACGCTAGGTGGGTACCTACTCACAGCCACCACAACACAACAAATAATAATATTTATGGTGTCCGCAACGTTTGTGTAGGTCTCGTCTATGCCAAACAATACGCGCAGCGCAATCGTGAGTCGCGTGCCATAGTGTAAAAGTGTTACAGTATGACCATTTCCTATGAAAATATTATAATAACATACTTTTGGTAACGTTTAGGCTACCGGACCAGCTCATTTATGCGTTGTACACTAGAGTCCATCCTCTTACTAATTACTAACAATGTATCAAGTTATGACAAGACATACAAAAAACTATGTGGTCAGTTTGGATAGTTTTTCCAATCCAATGCGTTACTTTATCGGTGTTTATTGGCAAGAGGAAAAATGTATAGAAATTATAAATTACATACACTAAACTGTTTTTAATTGACTATTGTATTGTATATTATTAACCGACTTCCAAAAAAGAAGAGGTTCTCAAATCGACTGTTTTTTTTTGTTGTATGTTTGCTCAGCGATATTTTCGCCAATTGTCAATCGATTTTGATGATTCTATTTTTTTTGGAAGTGTATCTTCCCGGACTGATCCCATTTCAATTTGGTGAAGATCTGATGAAGAACTTCGGAGACAGGTAACGGAACTCTTCATTCCCGTAGGAATTCCCGTTCCCGTATAGCCGTACAGCCTTCCCCATGAATGTAACTATCATAAATTCATAATCACAATACAAAAAAGAATTTCTTGCACCGCGTCGCACGCAGTCACGCAGGCTCGACGCGTTCTCGTTTGGTGGCCGCGTCTCGCGCACCGCCCGTTCGATTTAATAATATTGTTGAATTATTTTAATTTTACATTATCTCCTAAACGGTGAGTTCAAATAACATGCTGTAAAAGACAAAGTTTATCTTCATAAAATTATCTTGATGATGAAGTAACTTTCGCTAGTAAGGATTAATATGCCTGCCTAATATTAATGCTGAAAAACCACCTTTAATTTTTAAATAAATTATTTGACATAAAATGCCTTAGTGTGGCATATTTATAAGAGATAGATATAGGTGTAACGTCGCGGACTTTTTTTTAGATCGAATGAAAAACAATATCTTTGTTGTACATGGTACTTACGTATAATTAGCTATTACCACAGCGCACTTAGCGCACTTCCACTTTGTAATATTATTTAGTATAGATTTGAATAAACTAGTATCTCATTATCATTATTGTAACACCATAAAATACATAAAGAAATTAAACACACACCATATTACAATTCTATCCTATTTATTTATAACGGTTTGCTATCTATGTTTCTGTGTACGTGCGTCTGTGTGCCTGTGTATCTGTCTTTGGCACTGTAGCTCCGTTATCTTTATTGAACAGGGATATTTTGTATGTTTTTAAAATTTTACTTGTTAATTACCAACAAATCAAAATCAAAATTTGCGTTACAGGGCAATAGAGCATGCGGAAGGGCGTGACTTGTCTCCAAAATAATACTCATTTATTGGGGTTACCCCCGACGGTATAGTTGGGAACGACACCATTGTTGAAATTAAATGTCCAATAACGGCATTTAGAAAAGGGAAATGCTGCTATTGAAGAAAGTAAAATACATATATTTAAATTCGATAGAATAAAACATACCAGGGTTATAAACAAAAAAAGTAATTGGTATTACCAAGTGCAGGGTCAACTTCATGTAACAGAAAGGAACCAATGCATTTTTGGAATATGGTTCGGTGAAAACTAGTAGTAGAAAATATTTCAAGAGATGACGAATTTTGGCGGGTGCATATGGAGAAAAAAATTATAGATTTTTATTTGAAATGTATATTGCCAGAGATTGTGGATCCGCGCCAAAATCGCGGTATGCCAATACGAGACATAATATTGAAAGAAAACAAAGAAAATGTTAATGATAAGCCTGTGCAGCCAGGTCCAAGCAAATCCAAGGACCATATTCCGTGTCAATCTACTCAGCTAGGTCCATGCAAACCGAGACAGCTACAGTTCAACGAATTTTAGCCAGTTGCATTGGTAACTTTTATTATGTTAACTATTTGATTAAAAAATATAAAAACGTTTTTGTTTTTTTTTAAATAGCATCTAGGCAAATTCCAAACCATTTATACTTCTAAGCTTTCTTGAATTATAATATTCAAGAATTGTAACATAATTTTCCTAAAGTAAGTGTGCCTACCTACTACTTGATTTTTACGAAGGTATCGCACCAAAGCCAAATAGCGCGTGACGCGTATTTTTGTATCGTACTCGTATTCATAATTTTCGTGTCAGTCAGATTTTAAATCCACCATATACTCTAAAATAAATAAGTATTATTACTGATTTTTAATGATTAGTAATCGGATTCAAGTTTGTACAATACGTACTTAATCCATCTATAACCTTAAAAAATACTTAATAGAAAAATAAAACAAAATAAACTTATACTAATCAATTCAAGTTGATCTACTGCATTACTTTATCCTGTAACGGAACTTAGTACCTACCCGAGTCCGTGAACTCATGAGCGAGCGGTGCGCTTGGTGCGCGCGTCTCCCGCGCATCGTAACTTATTACGTATTGCTACTCCTTGCGGGGCCTGGGGTAAGCGTTAGATGCCTACGCGCTCAAGTCAGGCTCGCCTTAATTTGATGTCGAGACGAGATTAGATTGAGCAAATAGACAGGGAACTTCTCAGCATTAGCAAGACACGAGAAAGCAAAATGATCTCCTTCCCAGAACATCATCTTAATCCCTTACATATCCATGTATATCAACAGTAAGTGTTGCATGACTCAATTCATAGGAATAATTATGTCGCTTTCTGTATCTGCTCTGACTAAACTATTGCAACAATATTTGTTCTGTACACATCATGATTTATTGTTTCTTTGCAAGCCGTAATTATGGTTGATGCTTGTTCAAATACAGGGTGTAAAAACTAAGAATTTCATAATGTGACTGTGTGCTACTTAGCTTTTTTTTCATTATTGACAAGTTTCATCAAAATCCGTCCAGTGATTTTTGCGTGAAAGACGAACAACAGACAGACAGACAAAAAAAAAACATATTTTTGGCTTCTACTGTTTATATGAAGCACCCCTGAAATATTTTTTTTTATTTTCATTCAATGTACAGAATTGACGTCTTCTACAGTTTTACTATATGTATATAGATAAGCATGCGCTTGACCACTATCTCACCTGATGGTAAGCGATGATGTGGCCGAAGATGAAGCACGCTTGCCTAGAAGTAACCTATTCACTCTTGACTTAAAGACTTCCGGGTTGTAGCTATCAGGAAACAGGGAATTCCACTCCTTAGCTGTACGCGCAATGAATGTGTTCCCAAAATGTTTAGTGCGTGTGGGTGGGATGTCCACCATGTACCGGTGGCGTATCGCCGTACGTCTTGTGGTCCGATGATGGAATGGGCTTGGCGGAATTAAACTATGCAATTCCGACGCACACTCCCCAAAATGCAGTCTATAGAAAACCGACAGGCTAGCAACTCGGCGTCGATGCTCAAGACTTTGGAGCTTCGACTCGACGAGCCTATCATTGCCAATTATCCTCTTGGCTCGTTTCTCAATTGACTCAAGGGCATCAAGCTGGTATCTGGCAGATCCGTCCCAAAGATGAGAGCAGTACTCCATACACGATCGAACTTGCGCTTGGTAAAGTTTGAGCAAGGTTGAGCGATAGATCATCCATTGCTAGTAATAGGCCTTCCCCAAGCGTTGCCACATCCTGTGCTTTTCGCATTAAATGGATTTACGCGGATATGCTTAGGTCATCAGTACCTATACCTACCTTGTAGCTTTCCAACGCTGCATCTTCTGATATGCAGTCGCAACTCCTACATTCTGTTGCCTGTATTATCGTTATTATCATCAACTTATTATCATAGGCCACTACTCGACATCTGCCTCTGCAATTACACGCCTTTATTATCCTAACCTGCTTAAGTTATTAAAATTGTTTTTTTTTGTGGTACTTATGCGTCATACTTGACGCAAATAAAACTCTTTCTTTTTTTGCCTGATCTTGAATCACTTTCATCGAACTACTTTCTATTAAATGATCTGTTCTATTCTTCCTTAAGAGAAATGTCTCAAATATTACTTTTGCATCTCCATGAGTTGTTGCTGCAACTCAGGAAACACTAATGGTGGAATAACCAATAACAACTTGACTAATTGGCACGCACGTCAGTTACTTTGCAGGAATCACCTTTTCCATTTAAAAACAAGATGAGTGATTTTCTTGATAACTCAAGAAACAATTTGAATCCATTAAAAAACACCAAAATGAAAACAAAAATTGTACACAGAAGAAAATTGAGGATAGAAGCTTTAACAATCAATAAGAACTGGACCCAACATCAAACCCTAGGGAACCCTCATGTGCCCTCATGTAAACTGCACCATTAAGAAACAAACCTAAAGTTGCATGATTCTCAGCTCTTAGTTACTAATGAGCTATTAACAAATTGTAATTAGTTAAACATAAGAATGAATCGTAGTAATGCATTTTTAACGATTCTATTTGCTGTTCGTACAAGTTGGTGTTTGGCCTTTTGGAAATTTTAGTACCCAGTAGCTCCATCCCTCCTTCTCGCTCGAACAACTGCTCGCTGGTTGTTGATAATAGACCCTCCACCGTAGTTGGGGCATAAAACATAACTATCGAATTGGTGTATTTTTTTTTTTTACTTCGTGTAACAAGGCATTCTCTTCTACCTGTGTACTGTTTACTGTCTGGGTTTATTATCCCAAAGGTAGACAGGTAGAAGATAATGCCTGCCAGTGAAGTATACAGCGTGTAACAAAATAAACGCGATACCTCTTAAGGGGTTATTGTACTCATCATTATGAACTACTTTTAGTATGGGAACAACTCCGAAATCGCGAAAAAAAAACAGCTGTTCAGTAGGTACATTTTGTCGAGTTATGCGCAAAGAAATGTATGGAGCAGTCGATTTTTTTTTCGCGATTTCAGTGTTGGTCCCATATAAAAGGGTACAATGACCACTTAAGAGGTATTGCGTTTATTCAGTTACACGTTGTATTTACTACACTGTGGAAAGAGTCCAACAAACAAATAACACTTAAAATCGAAGTTCGTTTCGAAAAGATTATTTGTACATACTAATAAAATGCATTTTTTAACGCTAAAATAAACTACATAATAATTAACACTTCTGCCCAACCTTTCGAGATATACTGGCGTGATGAGTAATTAATTTAATCGGCAACGAAAACTAACCTGCCTACAACGTTCAAATTTGGCTAAAATAAAACGACCTTTATATTTTTCTCCCACATAGACATATTCCTCACGAATTCCCGTAGGCGTCTATTTTATTTCATTAATCCTCACATACATGTGCGAGCTTTTGCCTTATGTATCTACTCAAGTTTTTTATAAATTTGTTTACAAAACTGTAGTTAAAAGCAACTAAACGGATCATTGCGATCAGTGCGTGGAGAATGTTCGTGACGGACGCACGTACTCCGCAACCGTGTTTTAAATATCGAACTCGGTAACGTCAAGCGCCCTTCTTAATTTTTTTAAAAGTAAAATAGAATCTCAGTTTCAAATTTCTTTTTACTGTGATAATTTTTGAGTTTTGTGGCTTGTACTTATATTTTTATATTGTGATAAATTACTTAAAATTTGTACTTAACCTATTTAACATTTCGATAAAAGTGTTTTAATACAGAAGTAATTCATTACGATTCTCTATTTACAATTTTAATTAAATCAATTTAAAAGTGAAAAAAGTGATACTAAAAAAGATACTAACAAACTCATAAAGTGACCGAAAGTATTCTGTGATACACAGAAACACGTGGTGTTTAAAATTTTAAGAACCATTTCTCAAAATTTCAAATAAAGTGTATCAAATGTGCTTATAATTATAAATCAGTGAAATTTCCGTGAACCCTTAGTGAAATCGTAAGTAGACGCTTGTACTACATTTCAACGTTGTCATTATCAATCAGTTTTATACGTTTCTTGAATAGAGAGCGCCTTTAATGAAGCATCTCAGTAAGACGATCGTAGGTACTACATTCATCAATTTTAACATTGTGTTAAATTAGGATCATCGATTCATTTATGTAGATGTTTTGTCATGGGGACTCAACGAATTTAAAACTTTTTAAATTAAGAATTCACGTGTTCTAAAATTAAAAATCAATAGCTTTTTAATCATCGTGTAACTACATAGGATCGTTATTTCATGAGCACTTTACCTACTAAAAAAATACCACGCGATGTGTTTAACCCTATAAATGGCATGGAGCAAAGTTAGACTAAAGAAACGATGAATGGATTGTGAGAAAGATATAATGGATCAAAAGTAAAAAAAAAAGAAATGAATGATAGGGATCCACTAGTGAAAGAAAGAGAGATGGTACGCCGACGCTGACCCCAAACTCATTTAAAGCTAACGGCAGGTGAATGATGTCCATTCATAGTTTTTATTATACGAAAAACGAATAAGTACAACATTAATAACAAATACAACTACAAGCATTGACATAGGTACTTTTTTTATTTATAAAATACCATTGACAAAAAAATTAATGTGTCTGGTCGTTCAATAGAATTGCAGTTTTTTGTTCGTTCACTACTATATTGCTGTCATTAACAGCATTGATTAATTGAATAAGGTACTCAACATTTTGTAGCAAAGAACAGCGACGAAGTTTGCACGCATGGAATAATTAATGGAATATTCTTCCTCAATTTTTTATCGGGTTTGATATAAATAGCACGTTGTATAACATACTGTTTTGATAGGTAACGCGTGTTATATTACCTACCAGCTTTCGGTCGCGGTTTTGCTGGCGTTAATTTAGAATTTTGCAAGAAAATACCATCTATCTCTGTAACTAAATTCATCAAAATCGGTTCAGTGATTTAGCTAGAAAGCATAACAAACAAACTCACTTTCGCATTTTTATAATATTTGTTAGATTGTTTCAATTAAAAAAAAATAGATATCAGTTTCTATTTTTTTTTCAAGGCATTTTAATATGTTTAAATTAACATTGTGAAAATCTATAAAAAAAAACTTTGACACTTGCAACCAATTTATTTTATAAAGTCCTTTTTTTATAAAAAAACGGTGCCCCCACACTAGGAATTTCTCCTGTATCGTGATTTTTATACAAACATAACGTCCACTGCTGGACATAGGCCTCCCCCAAGTGTCCCACAACAACCGGTTAGTTTTACTGCATAAAAATACAATTCATACGTTCTACAAAAAAACTATAAACACAGAATTGATTTTATGCATAAGCAATTTCACAGTTAACCTTAGGTCCTAAACATTTTATTTTTATTTATTTTCATAGTGACCAAAACCGTTGTATACCGTTTTTCAGTTAAATAATAATTTTAAAGCCTAGCAATAAACAACATTCGATTACAGATAGTCAAAATAAAAACAATTCTTAAATCAGCATTAAAAAAAAATAAACAGCATTTAAATAATTTAAAAAAAAAACAATTTTATTTATGAACCATTAACGAAGCCTGTTTTATTTTATGATCGATTAATAAAAAAACGGATTATAAATAGATGAATAAAAATGACTGATTTTCTGTTTTAAGTCATTATGGATAGAAAAGAATCAACACAAACGTCGTTCGCTAAATATATAATTCTTAAACAACAATAAACCTACATACCCATTTATAGAATAGAATAGAATTGAATACTCTTTATTATGTACACCATATAACTTACAGAAAATATATATAAAAAAACGAATGTTTTTTAATTGGCAATTTATAAGAATATAATAAAAATATGTTATAGTAAATAAATTGGCGGCTTATATTGGCTGCCGGGACATTTATTTTTATTTCCATTGTTCCATTACTAAGAACTTTAAGGCCAGGTTTTCCGGAAAAACGTTGTTTTGCATTGTGTAAAATTGTGTTTTATTCGTAAACAACACGGATTTAAATTTTGAAAAAAATATATTACATATTTCACACTTCGATCTTGCGATTTCGGCCGTGCGATACACGATTACTTGCACTTTACTGCATCCAATTAAATCGCAAAGACAAGTCAAAATCAAGATGTAATTATCATTTCATTTGAGTTATATAAGGTTTTGAGTAATAAAACTTATACCACAATAAAGGTCGTAAAAAATGTGATATAAATCGGCCGTCATAATGTGAAATATGAAAATACGTATCCCACTAGTTCCAAAATCAAGTGATTTTGTTGTTTCATGAGCGCGCCCCGTGTCATTTAGTCCCGAGCGGAACGTGTTGGAGGTCGGACGTGTGCCAAATTTTTGCGATCCCGCCACCCCCGCTAAGTTCTGTTACTGGCTAAGCCTAAATTGATTGCCGCTCTAGCACTGCCGGCACACCAGTGTGCCGCGAATTTAATGTTTATGTTTATTTACGTAAGATTTATTTTTTATTTTGGAATTTTCACGTGTCGAGTGGTTAAATAATAATACTTGTATACAATTTAGTGTTCAAACAGTTGTAATATAGTTAGTTTTTATTAGATGTAGCTATAATTTTGTAAAAAAAAATGGGGGAAAAAAAAGTTGTCACGGCTCTTCGTTGCAGCGGTGACTACTTTTTTTTATAAACTTTGGCTGAATAAACAAAAAGGTATATAGGTATATACATAATTTACTTTACTAACTAGGTAAGTACCGACACGAAACAGATAAATTTCCACACCGCAAACATGTGTGTAAACAGTTTAATTTAAACCTTATTTCAGTACGCATAAAGACGTGCGCTTTAGTGGTTTAGTTTTCGCGCGGAATAGATTTACCAACCGCATCGAGTATGTAAAACAATTGAATTTGAACCCTATTTCAGAGTGCATAAAGCCACCTACTGTTACTACTACTACCATTTACTGTTTTCAAATGTCAAATAGGTAGTTCACCCCGCTACGTTAGTCTTGATGGTTTCGGAGAGTTTGTATAAGTCCTATAATATTTGTTATTTATTAGAAATGTCCGTTTTCACTAATCTTACTCCTAAACAAATGCAAAAATAATAGCTCGTATTTCCTACATGAGAGTTGAATATCGGTGCAATAATGTTGTGGTGTTCATGTAGAGAAGAAATATAAGTGTAGTTATACGCTAGGTGGGTACCTACTCACAGCCACCACAACACAACAAATAATAATATTTATGGTGTCCGCAACGTTTGTGTAGGTCTCGTCTATGCCAAACAATACGCGCAGCGCAATCGTGAGTCGCGTGCCATAGTGTAAAAGTGTTACAGTATGACCATTTCCTATGAAAATATTATAATAACATACTTTTGGTAACGTTTAGGCTACCGGACCAGCTCATTTATGCGTTGTACACTAGAGTCCATCCTCTTACTAATTACTAACAATGTATCAAGTTATGACAAGACATACAAAAAACTATGTGGTCAGTTTGGATAGTTTTTCCAATCCAATGCGTTACTTTATCGGTGTTTATTGGCAAGAGGAAAAATGTATAGAAATTATAAATTACATACACTAAACTGTTTTTAATTGACTATTGTATTGTATATTATTAACCGACTTCCAAAAAAGAAGAGGTTCTCAAATCGACTGTTTTTTTTTGTTGTATGTTTGCTCAGCGATATTTTCGCCAATTGTCAATCGATTTTGATGATTCTATTTTTTTTGGAAGTGTATCTTCCCGGACTGATCCCATTTCAATTTGGTGAAGATCTGATGAAGAACTTCGGAGACAGGTAACGGAACTCTTCATTCCCGTAGGAATTCCCGTTCCCGTATAGCCGTACAGCCTTCCCCATGAATGTAACTATCATAAATTCATAATCACAATACAAAAAAGAATTTCTTGCACCGCGTCGCACGCAGTCACGCAGGCTCGACGCGTTCTCGTTTGGTGGCCGCGTCTCGCGCACCGCCCGTTCGATTTAATAATATTGTTGAATTATTTTAATTTTACATTATCTCCTAAACGGTGAGTTCAAATAACATGCTGTAAAAGACAAAGTTTATCTTCATAAAATTATCTTGATGATGAAGTAACTTTCGCTAGTAAGGATTAATATGCCTGCCTAATATTAATGCTGAAAAACCACCTTTAATTTTTAAATAAATTATTTGACATAAAATGCCTTAGTGTGGCATATTTATAAGAGATAGATATAGGTGTAACGTCGCGGACTTTTTTTTAGATCGAATGAAAAACAATATCTTTGTTGTACATGGTACTTACGTATAATTAGCTATTACCACAGCGCACTTAGCGCACTTCCACTTTGTAATATTATTTAGTATAGATTTGAATAAACTAGTATCTCATTATCATTATTGTAACACCATAAAATACATAAAGAAATTAAACACACACCATATTACAATTCTATCCTATTTATTTATAACGGTTTGCTATCTATGTTTCTGTGTACGTGCGTCTGTGTGCCTGTGTATCTGTCTTTGGCACTGTAGCTCCGTTATCTTTATTGAACAGGGATATTTTGTATGTTTTTAAAATTTTACTTGTTAATTACCAACAAATCAAAATCAAAATTTGCGTTACAGGGCAATAGAGCATGCGGAAGGGCGTGACTTGTCTCCAAAATAATACTCATTTATTGGGGTTACCCCCGACGGTATAGTTGGGAACGACACCATTGTTGAAATTAAATGTCCAATAACGGCATTTAGAAAAGGGAAATGCTGCTATTGAAGAAAGTAAAATACATATATTTAAATTCGATAGAATAAAACATACCAGGGTTATAAACAAAAAAAGTAATTGGTATTACCAAGTGCAGGGTCAACTTCATGTAACAGAAAGGAACCAATGCATTTTTGGAATATGGTTCGGTGAAAACTAGTAGTAGAAAATATTTCAAGAGATGACGAATTTTGGCGGGTGCATATGGAGAAAAAAATTATAGATTTTTATTTGAAATGTATATTGCCAGAGATTGTGGATCCGCGCCAAAATCGCGGTATGCCAATACGAGACATAATATTGAAAGAAAACAAAGAAAATGTTAATGATAAGCCTGTGCAGCCAGGTCCAAGCAAATCCAAGGACCATATTCCGTGTCAATCTACTCAGCTAGGTCCATGCAAACCGAGACAGCTACAGTTCAACGAATTTTAGCCAGTTGCATTGGTAACTTTTATTATGTTAACTATTTGATTAAAAAATATAAAAACGTTTTTGTTTTTTTTTAAATAGCATCTAGGCAAATTCCAAACCATTTATACTTCTAAGCTTTCTTGAATTATAATATTCAAGAATTGTAACATAATTTTCCTAAAGTAAGTGTGCCTACCTACTACTTGATTTTTACGAAGGTATCGCACCAAAGCCAAATAGCGCGTGACGCGTATTTTTGTATCGTACTCGTATTCATAATTTTCGTGTCAGTCAGATTTTAAATCCACCATATACTCTAAAATAAATAAGTATTATTACTGATTTTTAATGATTAGTAATCGGATTCAAGTTTGTACAATACGTACTTAATCCATCTATAACCTTAAAAAATACTTAATAGAAAAATAAAACAAAATAAACTTATACTAATCAATTCAAGTTGATCTACTGCATTACTTTATCCTGTAACGGAACTTAGTACCTACCCGAGTCCGTGAACTCATGAGCGAGCGGTGCGCTTGGTGCGCGCGTCTCCCGCGCATCGTAACTTATTACGTATTGCTACTCCTTGCGGGGCCTGGGGTAAGCGTTAGATGCCTACGCGCTCAAGTCAGGCTCGCCTTAATTACCCAGTTTCACAAAAACTGGTCGAGTGCGAGAGGCATTCGCATACGAAGTGTTCCGTATCATTGGAAGATCTTACTTCTTGCGTATGATTCAAAGGCAACGGGCCAGTGAACGGGCATGTTAAAGATTTTGCTAGTGATCAAATATACGGCATTGCAACCCCTTGGTGCGCGAGTTCATCTCACTTGACCGGTTTTTTAACTATTTTTTGTCTGTCCAAAAATACAGACAACTATACGACACACAGCCGGGCAGACAGCGTATCAGACACAAGCTTAATAATAGGGATCCGGTTTTTCGGACGGAACACTAAGATTAACATTGTATTAATAATAAGTTGATAGTGCATGGAATAGGCCGCTAAAACACGAAAAATTTGAACCATTTGTACGTAACTGAAGTACCAATAGCTAAAGAAACTTGCATAACTTGTTTATGGTCGCTTAGAACGTGCCATAGACGTGAGTCATCAAATGACTTCTTCCGCTCTGGATGGAGCTGAAGGGAGTGTCAGACTCTTACTAACTAAAACCCATCCGTGTTCCTCCTCATGCCCTTTGCGTTCCAGGGCCCCGGTGACTCTTTCGAACTAATTCCACAACCCTAGCAGGACGACCAGTCAAACAGTGAGAAAAATAATGACAAATACAATCATTTTAATTAATCCTATCCATAATATAATATTACAAACGTGAAAGTACTTATCTCGGTCCGTTTCTTACGTCGCCGCATCTCAACAGATGAACGAATCTCGATGAAGCTTGAGGACACCGGTACAGCATGTCTTGGAATAAGACATAGGATAGGTAGGTAACTGTTAATTCTAGAAGCATGTATCCTCGGGATAATTTTTGACATTTCGACATTCAAGAAAGTATCGATTTACTTTATATTAGGGAATTTTCACATGTTGGGCCCGAGTGGTTAATGATCATTCAACAAAATTACTTATTTTTGGGAACATGTTCACGCACTTCCTTGTCATAATATCTTTCAGAAAATCCATCCATCATTTTGAAGCGGCATCAATGCAGCCACAAGAAAAACTAACGAAGCAGAATTTGTAAACCAACAAAAAGAACCACAACGCCATCTATTCCGCCAGCAGCGAACTACTAACGAATCCTGCATCGCGATATGATATGAACATACCACAACATTCACAACAATCCGAATATCAACTATCGGGCAGTTGCCCAGACACAACAACCGTCCGGTCGGAGGATCCTCCCTTTTCAACGGAGGTATACGGTAGTTTTCTCTCAGTTCCGTAATAAATTTTATTAGTCTAACCATTTCCCTTACCTACTTCTTCTTTGTAATTAAATCAATTAAAAGAATAGCTAAAAGCTACCTTCTAAGTACAAAATTACCAATTTTTAGGACACTACCTTTTAAGCACATAATGAACCGTTTTTAGAACAACAATTTACATTTAAAGCACTAATTTTCAAACGTAAAATTACCATTACTAATATAACTGGCACGTGTATAGTAATTATCAATAGCTCTTAGTATGTTTTTGTACTGCCCAGAAGGAATGTAATGATAGGTTCTATCGTTCGAGCTCATTGAAAAATGTCAAGGTTTACTAATAAACTTGGTACAGAGAGATAAGCGTTTAGATAAATTGTGGCCAAGCTGCGTATGGGTACCTACTTAGTTACAATACTTGTGTATCATTCAAAATTATTATTCTGAGTCACTTAACTGAAATTATACTTATAAACTAGAATTGATTTCCAAAGTCAAAGCATTTATTTCAAATAAACTATTTACAGGTACTTACTTTTGAATTATCAGTCAGTCAGTCAAAAACATGAAGCATTTGCACGTCCCAAAGCGTAGATCTATGGAGATGATCGTGCAAGAAACTCCACGGACACTCTTTTAAACCATTTTATGATTTACAATAATCCAGGGGCTCGATTCTGCTATTGCAATCGTGTCTCAATGACCGGTCAGTGATCGAATATTTGACAACTTTGACAGTTTTTGTATGGGAAATGTGTCAAAAGTTTGACGTTATACGTCAAAAATCGATCATTGACCGGTCATTGAGACACGATTGCAATAGCAGAATCGACCCCCTGGTTACATTATCCTTGTTGCTTCTACATGTGAGAACAATGTAAAGAAAGCAAAAAAATAATAATTCTAAGTTATAAGTATAAATATTGAAGTAAGCCAGTGACAGCTATTAGATGACCAGTCTCCCTCCACTGATGGCGCCCGTTCACGGACATGACGCGTGCATCAGCACCATTCAGCTCGGCATGGTGGCAATATGACACGCTTTGGCATGCTTGTTATGAATATGATGGATGCCTTATTTTATAAACTCCCTTGAGTTATCAGTACAAAGTTGAGGATGTGCCGATGCAACGAGTGTCTCAGGTACGAGACTTAGGGGTAGTCTTCTCTCAGGAACTAACCTTCCGTGAGCATATCAATAAGATATGTAAAAAGGCATACAGAAACCTAGGTTTCGTACTCAGGCAGTCCCAAGGATTCACCAACATCACGACACTAAGGGTACTATATGACGCATTAGTCAGAAGTCACCTCGAACATAGCGCATTCATTTGGGCTCCTCATGAGGCGAAATATAGTGTAATGTTGGAACGTATCCAAAATAAGTTCACGAGGCACTTGTATTACAAGCTGTATGGGGTATATCCATTATACCCATTGATGTACCCTACACTATTTGTTCTGGGTATGGTAGGGTATAACACTCTAAGAGTACGACGGGAATTTTCGCTCGTAGCGTATGTAGTGAAACTACTACGTGGCGTGGCGCATAACCCGGGAGTGCTGCGACACCTACAGCTGTACGTGCCCGACCGGTACGTGTGAAGGCGGCAACGCCCGCCCCTGCTCGCGGTGCCTGCAGCCAGGACCAACCTACTGGCGAGAACTCCTCTCACGAGAGCCATACGCGTGGTGAATGAGGTTCATATAGTTATTTAGATTAAGATATTTTTTAACTAGGTATGAGGTGTAGATTTAGGATTTAGTTAAGCCACTCTGTCGCATTGGATCATAGATCTGTAATGATAGTGTAGGTAAGATTGTTGTTATAAATAAATAAATAAATAAAATAACTTATCATATTATGATTAATATAAATACGCATTAGTAGATTCTCAATTCAAATGTATAAAGAATTTCAAATTAGTACCCCCATACCTATATTTTAGGAAAGCATCTATTTGTATCATCAAAAACCCACTACTGTACATAACTTTGCGTATTTTAATGATTATTATTAGTAAAATCAAGTCAGCAGACAATATTGTCCCCTCTTCTCTCTCATCCCTGCTCTGGTCCCGTTACTTGGCTGTTGCCAACTCTATAGGTAGGGGAACCTGTACTACCAGGGTTACGAAATAATTTCGAAAGAGTCACCGCGGCCCTGGAACGCATTGGGCATTATGGAGGAACACGGATGGGTCCCTTTTTTAAAAAACCTTCCATTCTTCAAACAACTTATTTATTCCATAGATAAAACTGCACATATAAAATACAAAAAAAACGATCAGGAACTTAGACTTTCCTACGAAACTTCTACTTAGTACCTTGTCCCTTTCCCCTGTCACCTTTGAGTCTGGTGAACATTTGCAAGACAACAGTCGACATTGGGAAACATCTAGTGATGACCAAAAAAACAAAATAATTAACAAGATAACAGCCGCGTAATATTTGAGGTCGTATGAGCACATTAGGTTAACCAACCCGTTCTGCTATTTATATTTCGTTTGTTCTATCTATAAAACTGTTTAATCAACAGATATTTTAAGAACTGTGTTGCTACAAAACGTATTGTACGTTACACAATGATAAATTATTTTATTTGGAGTAGGTATGATTCAATGAGCATCTGGGATTTTTTATTAGCGTGCGTAGCTGTTAACGTCATAAGACACGTAGATAAAACTGCAGAATTCAGTCAACCAAGTGACAACACTCTTGTCACTTGGTTAATCTACAGTTTTGTCTTGTCACAAGACAAGACAAAACAGGGGGTCAACTCTCTAAGCCTGAAGTCAATAGTTTCGGTTTTAGTGTCGGGCGTATTCCCGAACCCTACCTAAGAACAACTGACAAATTGTGTTGTCATTCATCCTTAGTTCGAGTTCGGAACTAATCGTAAGTCCGTAGGTGATACGGAGTAGAAAACGCCCGACACTAAGAAAAAGAAAGAAAGAAAAGAGAAAAAAAAAAAGAAAAAAAGCAAAAGTTGCTTAAAATTAGTAGAATTGGTACTAAGAAATACGATTACAACCATTTACTTCACTGCTACCCTCTCTCTGCTCTTGCAATATTCAAGCTAATAAAGAGATCATTAAAATGTATTCATTCAGAAATGATTAAAAAACACATCTCTGTGGAGGCTGAGACCCAGCACTTTTCACTTCATTCACACATCATGAATGACAAAAGGCAGCCCCCAAAAGCTCACCCTAAAATAACGCAAAAGAAAGCAACGCAAAAATCAGACAAAACATGAATGCCAATTCTCGTAAGTAGTTTAAAAGCGTTCACATTCAAGTCGCTCGTCATTCACTTCAATCTTAAAGCTTGATAAATTGTAGGGACATCAGAAGTGTTTGTGTGTAGGCGAGGCGGCCAATAAATATCAGCGCTGTGCTGAGGGTCCCCCATGGCACAGCATTATGCTGAGTAGCCTTTTTTCCACAACCACGACATGCATCTGCTTTATTATTTAATACTTACTCACTTTTGTTATTTTTATTCTTATTTAATTTTTAATTTGTTTTTACTAGCACAGTTTAAGATCTACTAACACTATCGTTTGGGATGTAGACTATATAGTGCAAAATCCACTAATGTGTATTTATGTCGTAAATACACATTAGTGGAATGTAAATACATTTTTCTTTGTTTCTTTTCTTGACAGTTTGAGACTGCGATGTGAAGGCGAACGCTTCTTAAAAAAATACGAAAAATTCAATTCTGATGATTTCTCAAGCGTGATCGTATTTTGATTGAAATTTCTACTAGGTACCTACAACTGCCTGATAGTCCATCTTTACGGCGACTCCGGTTGCCGCGTGTCCGACTAGGTTATATTTTCGATTCAACAATGCATGTCAAAGTCAATTCCGAACGAGGCGACATCGTACAATCCCAGCTGTGGTCCCAACTTATTCTAGTTTCTTAGACCCCATCAAATTTTATCAACACAGTCAGACGTCCCATTGACAAAAAACATCACAAAAGGACCGTCCTATTGTAAATATTTTCAAAGCAAAATTCAAAGCATCCTGGCTATGAGAAAGGAATCCGTATTTTTATTTGAAAAAATGCAGGTGACACCTGCTTTGGAAAGAATTCTTCCCGTGGTCTTTTTTTGAATAAACCTGTTGCTTGTCTATGGATTAATAAGCTTCGAAAGCCATAAACAGTTAAGTTTTTTAGTTAAAAGTGTACTTTTTTTAAACTTCGGTTCTTAGGCATATAATTTATTTAAAACTGTGGTTCGTAAATCGTTTTGAATTTTGATTAAAAGTATCATTCACAAATCCCTAAAAGGAGATTATTGGGAAACATCCTAAAAATATGCAAAGGAAATTATGAAAAAAATTCAGCTCAAGTTAAAAAATTTAAATATGATTTACAAAACTTTATGAAGGATATTTAAATTATTTAAAAACTACAAACTACCCACATCTCTCCAAAACGTTTATCATAACACAACACAATACACTATAACCACGGTAAAAAACTGTGCCATAACTGTTAAAAACGAATTTAGAATCTACTTATAAAAAAAAATTAAAAAAAATCTGCAGTCGGGAATCAAGGTAAAAAAATTACAACGCGACTATAGAAAAATAAAAGTGATCTAAAAAGTATGAATAATTATTTGAATACGTTACATACGCGTTCTTGTTGTTTTTCTTTTGGATCTGATAAGTAACTGTTGTTTTTTCACCTACCATATAGGCTAAGATTAATTTAGGTTTACCAATGTACACGTTGCCTAGCATGACAATTTGACAATTAACAATAAAATATAGTACTTAGCTAAGATAAATATTCAGACCTCTCAGTTCAGTACAGGAAATACAAAACTAACTTAAACTTAGCATAAGCTACTAGTTGTTGGAACAACTTTTCCTAGTTGTCACAACTTGAATGCGGTTTGTCGGCAATAGTCATTCATTACTCACATACAGTTGCAAGTACTGTACAGTCAAGACAGGGGATTAAGTTACCTGATAATTATTATCTTTAAATTCATCATCATCATCCTCATCATCATATCAGCCGAAAGACGTCCACTGCTGGACATAGGCCTCCCCCAAGTGTCGCCACAACAACCGGTCCTGTGCGTCTCGCATTCATCGGTTACCCGTGACCCTCACCAGGTCATCGGTCCACCTTGTGGGAGGCCTTCCAACGCTGCGTCTTCCGGTACGCGGTCGGCTCTCCAAAACTTTTCGGCCCCATCGACCATCTGTTCTGCGAGCAATGTAACATTACAAATACAATCTTCAGTACAATCTTTAAATTACAAAGGCAAAATTCAGTATTTTGCGGTATTTCCATAGTTTAAAAAATATTTAGACAATGTCAAAGATTATTCTTATTCTTTATTGCACACACAAAGACGTACTTACTAACACAAACAGAAGTGAGGGTCAATTCTCTCGCTCTTGTCAGCCGCAGTCCGTCAAAAAAACGAATGCGAATGTTTACTTAAAAATGAGTAAAATTGGCAATCAGCGGCCCTACCATGACGCTGACTCACGCTTTAACACGTCATAGTAGGGCCGCAGGACAGCTCATTTTGTGTTCTTATCCCAGAATTGGGTATTTTAATAGCAAACATAAGTAGGTACAGATATTTACAAATGAGTGAGCATGCTTGAAAAACAAAAACTTAAAATTACTCTGTATTTAAGTCCCAACTTAAATAAACTAAACTTATGGGTGTACAGCACATAATATATAGGTATTTAGCGTAGGTACACACGCACTGTTATTTAGCTACACCCTGCCAGTTAGAATAGAAGCTGACCCCAATATTGTCGGGAAAAGGTTAGGCAGATGGATTGATTTAGCACACATACAACATTTCTTTAAAAAAAGTTTAAGTAACCTAGCAATTGTGATTGCGCTAAGTAATTGCATAAACTTTAAACTTTTGAAGAGTGAATACTGAATAGTTTACTTCTAGGCAAGCGTGTTCCATCTTCGACCACATCATCGCTTACCATCAGGTGAGATAGTGGTCAAGCGCATGCCTTTTAATGTTAAAAAAAGCTTATCTGGCCCGGTGGTTATAATTGAACCTACCAAAATCATTGTGGAAATGATAGTTTTTGATTCAGATTTTTGTTCACTGATAGCGCCACCATGACTGGCCCAGATATGTCAAAGTTAAAGTTAAGATACTGCACTATACCTTTTGTGTACTTAATCATAAGGACAATCACTCATTTTGACACTAGGAAGTGGTGACGGGCGGGGTTTTTTGGGGGACTGTCTTTTTGTAAATGTTGACATTAAAAAAGCCAAAATAAACTCTAAAGAAAGATAACATTAGCCTCAAATTAACTCTGCCTAATTTGAGGCTAATATATACCTTCTTTAGAGCTTATTTTGGGTAATGACACTATGAAGGCAAAAGTCAACATCCTACCCTTTTTTCAGCCATATTGGGAGTTCGCTCTAAACACGCTAAGGGTTGAGGGTACTGACCGGTGTAACGGGGTGTAATGTAACATGTTACAAAGCGAACATTAGTGCAATCAGCACGTGGAAACGAGTACAAACGATTATAGGACACGGCGTAACATAATATGCTCGCTGTGAATGCACAAACAAACAATTACGGCCCGTGCGGTCAGTACCCTTAAGACCGCATTAGGCCCGGTTTCCATCAAGGCAGAGAGGAGAGGAGATGCGTTGAATAAACCCATCCGATTTCGTTATTTCAACATCTCTTCTCCGCTTGGCTTGGTTTATTCAACACATCTCATCTCCTCTCTGCTTTGGTGTGAACCGGGCCTTAGCGTTGAGGCCGCTCATTGTCACCCGATGTAATGTTTTCTTCATCTGTCTCTCCTGCAACTTATATGGTCACCATGCCTAGCCTTTTCCCAACTAAATTGGAGTCGGCTCCCAGTCAAAGCAGATTCAGCTGAATACCAGTATTTTACGTAGAGCGGCTGCCTGCCAGACCTCCGCAACCCATTACCTGGGTAACACGGTACTTCTTGGCAAGAAAGGAGTCAGTTTTTCTGGTTTCTAACAATCCAGAAAGACCGCCAGAGATCTACAAATAACAGCCGGGAGCCCGGGACCAACGACTTAACGTGCTTTCCGAGACACGGAGGAATCTCGATATTTAAAAATTATGATGTAAAGAGTATTTTATTACGTTCTATTCTACCGCTGCTGGGTGTAGCAGTATAGCAGCATTTTACTAGTATATTACATGGATTGACAATCGATCTGACTTCCACAACCAAATACAAGTTCAGTTTCAACATTTTTTTCTGTGATCATCTTTCACCTGCGTGATCTACCGTGACGCCAATGCCGTCTGGCTGTGTCAGAGCTCCACAATCCACACCCAGTAGTAGTATTTTAGCCCACAGCAACTCAATGTCAAGCGAGGTCAACCCAGTCCCATTTAAACTATGCGACATGTCACTGTGACGCTGATACAAAAATAGCCACGTTTTTTTAACGGCAGACAGATGTAAAAATATACTTCCCTGGTCCCCTTTTTGTTTCGGAGAGGTAATTAGAGACAGTGATGGTAGACGTGGTCAGAAAATGCGAGGGCGAGATGACACGAGACAAAGCATTGCAACATCCTTTCTCACGCACATTTTATGACTACGAATGCCAGGTTTGGAGTGGCATTTAAAAATTTTATGGTACCAGGTGTCGGCCCATTTTCTGAAATGAAAGCTATCGTAAAATACTGGTATTTTCTAAAGCGGGTCAGTTGATTGCTTGAAACATTTTAACAGCAAATCACATCACTGACTTGCGTTTATTTTTTAATGCGTCGATAATTTCTTGCCAGAAACCGTGTGATAGTAAGGTAGCTTTCATCTTGTTAATAGCTATTTTATCTCTAAGATAATTGAGAAGCTGCATCTGTATACAAGATAACGTCTTAACCGTGTCATAATCATCTACCTGCCAACGTGATAAGGCTTGCCTGATACCTGATGATAACACTCATAAATTAGACCGTTCAAGGTGAAGATTCAACGTTATTCTATTGTTTGACTATTACCGTGGAACGTGCGGGAGCTGAGATAATGATAAAGTAAACAAAACGCATTTCCTAAATTAATTAAGAATTAGCAAATGGGTTGGCATCTACCACAAAACATCTCGACCATTTATAAAAAAGATCTCTGTCGAGTGAAATACTCGACAACGAAGAATCTGCTGTTCAAAGATTTATATGAAACGAGCAGCCCGCCTCGGCTTCGCCCGAATGTATTTTTTTTTTCAAAATTTTCTTTCATAAAAACCTTGCCCAGACAATTTCAGACACGACAAAAAAGGAATTATTTAAATCGTTCAAGTCGTTCTCAAGTTATGCGCGTACAGACATTTCGGCGATTTATTTTTATATAAATATTATAGATAGATATAAATGCCCAGCACGAATGTTTTGACGTATAGTAACGTTACAGTATAACTTTAGTGAATTTTGAATATAAAAACTACAACCACAGTATTTTGGTTTAATTTTAAGATACACAATTTGTATCATACAAAAATATAAATATAGTATCCAATTCAAATAAAACGAGTGATAAAGTTATAGTAAAATTTAAGTTACGTTTCTATACGTCAAAAACATTCTAGCTAGGCCCTCTGGATAAACACATAGAATACTTCTTATCCCGGGAGTTCGTTCCTTGGGGATAATATCAGACTTTCAAAGCTGGTGAAGCCGCTGCTAGAGACTCATCATCATCATCATATCAGCCGAAAGACGTCCACTGATGGACATAGGCCTCCCCCAAGTGTCGCCACAACAACCGGTCCCGTGCGTCTCACATCCATCGGCTACCCGCGACCCTGACCAGGTCATCGGTCCACCTTGGCAGAAACTGGTTCAATAAAATATTTTTCTTTCTGTTTTGAGACATAAGGAAGTGTTTATCCCAGTAACACATTGCGAGGGAATAGTTTCAGATTTAACGTGGTCAATTTTGTCACAAAGCAAGCTAAAATACGTACTTCAAGAAACCAACCGGTACATTGACGTTCTTAGTTTTATCCAAGCAGAACAAGTTACAATTGAATGCAGATAAATATGCGTAACACTAGATTTATTAATAGGTCTTTCATTTGTTATGTGAGATACCTGATCAGCCAGTCGATTCTGTTGACATCTTACGGTGTAACCTAGGCGGAGTGAACGACAAGTAAGTTGTCATTCCATCTTATTTGTATGGTTTGACAGCTCACCCGTCGTGCACCCCGCCCGAGTGTTCACTTCGACATGTTTACGGAATCGCACTGCTGTTTGACAACTAGAAACACTTGAATGGAAAGGAACAAAGACTTGGTTGGTTTCTTCTAATTCTAATTTCAAATATACCAATTTACAGGCACTTTTGAATTGAAGGGGAAGGATCCGTTGCACATTGCTTTAGGCCTGTGCCTAGATCTACAAATTTTAGAAGAATACAACTTCTGTCTTGCAGCGCACTAGCTACTGTACACTTATCTATGTACAGGTGCAGGTGCTTATAAAATCGTTTGTACTCACTAACTGCCAAGCTATAAATGCAATGCTGTTTACTGGAATCAAAAGTAGCTCACAATTTAGGACCCATTATTATAAGTGTTAATGTATAATACGTGGTGCCTGGCAGCTGGGCTTAACCTAGTTGTATATGTCCCTTGGTGCCTATTTGGCCTAGCTCTGTCCTGTCTCCTGCTTGATAAGGAGGGAAGTGGAAATTATATTTTTTTTCCTAGTCCTCCGCTGTTATTTTCTGATTAATTTCGTTGTGGGATCCAAGACAGTTGAATAATTTCTCCGGGACTCATCGAGCTTCATTGACGCGGCGTTTTTCTGGTGGTCGCCACTGTTGATTCTGGCTTTCAGGAGATGCAGTGGTTTGAGAATGTTTGGCGGGGTTGTCCCAAAAAACATACCTAACCTCCTAGCTGTTGCGGCCTTTTTTCAAAAATGAGGCAACTGTCAAAGGTCATCTGTCAAACGTCATGCGATAACGGCGCGTGTGATTAAAACGCCGATATCTCTAAACTTTTGTATGGGAGCCCTATGTGAAACTTATGTTGTTGGAATATATATACAGCCAAGACTACTGAATCTAGAAAGTTAAAATTTGGATTAATGGATTATTTTATATCTTGAGCGTCCGAGAGAGGGGAAATAATATACGCGCACGAAGTCGCGGGCATCAGCTAGTTATAAATTAAAATCGCTCTTCCTGTCGCGTTATTCTTCTAAATAACGCAACTTATTTCAATGCGGTTTTAACCATCATTTGGAAAATGTGTTACGGAATGTTAAAATAATGTGTATTTCTTTGAATATTATCTACACTAATATCGTCGATAATCGTGAGAAGCAGGGACAAGTCACTAGTATTTTTTTGATTAAATAAGTTGCCCCCCACTAGGCAATTCTCCTGTATCATGGGTGCGTTTACAAACATATAAACTCATATACACAAACAGCCAGACCCGGAACAACTGTCTGTAGGTCATACAAATATTTTTTCCGTGAGGGAATCGAAACCACGATACGCAGCGCAGCAGTCGATCGCTCAACCATTGCGCCAACCGTGCCGTCGAATGATAAATGATATCTATCTATAAAATAATGAATGAAATGCATGATGGCTGATGGTGTTTGTCACGCACATTTTGTCTGCACGTGTTTCTATTTCAGTTTATATTAGGTAATCATAATAAAGACATGTTATTGCGTTAAAAGCAATGCATTGCAGTGCGTTTAAAGCGTTTTAAGAGAATGAATTTCGTTTTCTATAATGTCAAAGTTCTTTTGGCTTACTGAGCTGAGCTATAAATTTTTGCTGACTAGCTTATGATATTTTCAGTAGACCGTACAATTTTTTTTTGATAAAAGTATATATTTAACATTTCTTGTACACACATTTAACATAATAGATAGGTAAGAATAAGGCATAAGGCAATAAGGCATTGCAGTGCGTTTAAAGCGTTTTAAGAGAATGCATTTCGTTTTCTATAATGTCGAAGTTCTTTTGGCTTATTTAGCTGCGGTATGCTACGATTTTTGCTGACTGGCTTATGATATTTTCAGTAGACCGTACAATATTTTTTTGATAAAAGTTTTTTTTTTTTCTTTTGCGGTAGGTATGATTCATGATTAAAAATATATGATTATAGTTAGTCAGTCAGTTAGATTATCGAAAAATATTGAACACGTATTTTTTCTGTATCAAAACAATAAAAAATGACGAAGATAAAACGCATTAAAGATCAGGAGCTGGGGCTCGTGACGTTACGTGTATGTAAAAAGTGTACTTACTAGTGTCGTCACACGAGTTTTCCACGCTCTGTATCGTTTTCATTCTTTGTTTACGTGAAAAAATAAAAAATACGTGTCTATTATTTTTTGGAAATCTATCTGACGGACTAATTAGATTGTTTGGTCATTTACCGTATTGTTTTATTACTGTAAGTACCTATATATTAGTTATATTGCAGACCAACGACCCTTAAATGTGACTTCGCACTTTCTAAACACTGTACAGGCTCGTGTTTGACCACTATCAGCTCAACTGCAGTGCGATTCTGCAAACATATCACCGTGTTAGCTCAGGTGAAGCGAACATGAAGTGAGTTGTCAATCCATACAAACAAGATGAAATGACAGTTCACTTCACACTCACTCCACCTAAGTGTAATGTAAGTAGTTTAATTTTGTGCCGTATGTTATTGGAATGCTTATTTAATTTTAATTTTTATAATTCTATGTTAATTAATGTAATTGGACCTGTGCCGTTTTAATTAACTATAAATAAATAAATAAATAAAAATAAATAAATAAGTGTACACGGTGAGACGTTGACAAAATAGACGCACGCTTACCCAGAGGTAATCTATTCACTCTTGACTATAAGATCCCCTAGGTTCAACAATATATTTAATTATTCAAGCCAGGACTGGCCGTTAGGTATCATAAAATATAAAATAGGATTTTTTCAAATAAAAACAGGTCAGTAGATCAACTGCAAATATTTTATACTGTGGCGTAGATTTTTTGCGAAGAGGTCGGCGGTCATCGGACGGACATCGGTTAACATCGTCGTGTTAAACATGAGGGGTCGCCGGCAGAGGTAGCGTTTTCAATACCCACAGGCTTGGATAAACCAGCCTTTTAATATTTATCTGGTAACATTATCTGTTCAGAAACAATATTTTATTGTAGTTTTCTTTGTTGTTCAAATTAAGTAATTAATATAGTTGTCAAAAAATAAAAGGCCCATTTAGACAGCAGGATACAACAAAGAGATTTATTTCATGTCTCTTTCATACTTACTAGTAAAGTAATGTTGTATCCTGTTGTCAAAACGGGCCTTTTATTCTTTGACAACTTTAACGCTCAGTGCGACATTGGTTACATTGCACAACATATCAAATACAAAAAAAAATGGCGCAAAAAGAAATTTCACCACTTAAGAGCGTTTACGCGGTACGGCTTTTCATACAAACTTTCAAATCCTTACTTTTCGAAATTAATGAACCGATTTTAATAAAACTTGGTATGCGTACGCTAGATATCTAGATCTAAATAGTTATCAGAAAAAAAAACGAAAAAGAGTTCAGGGGGAAGGATATAGTGATTTTTCACTTTCTATGGAAAACTTAAAATCGCTCTCTCTTTCCCTCTAAAATCTTTTTCAAAAATGTTTTCTGATAACTATTTAGATCTAGATATCTAGCGTATGCATACCAAGTTTCGTTAAAATCGGTTCATTCATTTTAAAGAATGAGGACTTGAAAGTTTGTATGAAATGACATACGGCGTACACGCTCTTAACACAGAAATAAATCGTTCGATGTGATCGCCTCATTCATTAAATTGATCTCAATCGATTTTGACTGTATCGAGAGGGCTACTAAATATGGACGGTGGATGAAACCAGTTTTCATGTTCTTTTGTTTTATTGAACAACTAGTGGGGCTTCGTTGCGGATGTATTTTTTTATTTTTTCAAATATTCTTTCGTATAAATGTCGCCCGGACAATTACGAACACGACAAAAATAATTATTTAAAACATTCAAGCCGTTTTTGACTAACGAACAGCAATTCATTTTGATTAAAAAAAAGAAGATTTCAACGGTATGAAATAAAAC
Source organism: Melanchra persicariae (assembly GCA_947386135.1). Classification (NCBI taxonomy): domain Eukaryota; kingdom Metazoa; phylum Arthropoda; class Insecta; order Lepidoptera; family Noctuidae; genus Melanchra; species Melanchra persicariae. Next base: position 12,394,060 of record OX376645.1, on the reverse strand, counting down.
AGCTGCTATTGAGACAATCAGCATCCAGAATGTTTTTTCTAAAGTTATCATTAGATAGTCGAAAAAAAAGCATCATATTTAAGTAAAAACTAAACTTTTACAACGAGATTTCATCATCATCATTATCATCATCATATCAGCCGAAAGACGTCCACTGCTGGACATAGGCCTCCCCCAAATGGGGGATCGCCACGCTTGGCAAGCGGGTTGGCGATCGCAGTGTAGCTGTAGCAATGGACCTACAGAGAATGCTGCTGCCCATTCTCTGATGCGTCCCTTAGTCGCCTCTTACGACACCACGGGAAGTGATGGGATGGTGCTATTCTTTTTCGTCCGACACCATACGGAACGAGATTTAACTGCATAAATACATAAGTAAGTACAATATTGACTAAAATATACCTTAAATTTTTTTTTAAAAGAACCGATAACTTCGACATAGTTTTGGTAGCTTTTAATCGATAAAACCTCATTTATTCTCGATTCTCGCAATCCTTTACCAACTCGGACATTACATTTTTTTTGGTAGCAGGAAAATAACAAATAATATTGCCATGAGCTTATTTATGATAGAGCATAAATAGTTCATATAACCTTTATTTATTATTTCATATTTTACCTTCCTCGTTCTGACAAACGTGCGCAAATCCAGAAAAGTTATTTGCTAAGAAATAGCAGAAATGACGTCAGCATTGTTTTATAAACGCAATATCTGTGGGCGTTGTGCTCATCATTATGAACAACTTGTACGATGGGACCAAAATTGAATACATGAAAAAAAAAATCTGATATTGCAGCGATTCGTTTCTGTCACTAAAATCTAATTTTTAGCATATGTTTTAGGACTAACAATTTTATTATAAATGAACATTCGGAATAATACCCATTATTATAATATGATACTTCGGATATATGAATTTATTTCATGCAAAATTAGGAGATTCAATTTTTATAGTACCTACTCGATATTATGACAGAATAATTTTGGAAGTAAAGATTTTTTGAACATTATGGTTACTGAAGTTTATAGCAAACGTGTTATGGATAATGATTTTCGGACAAACAATTTTAGGAGAAAAGAAGGAGTACCATTGATTTATCTATCCCTACTTATATTTATTATAAATGCGAAAGTAACTCTGTCTGTCTGTTACGCTTTCAAGCTAAAACGGCTGAATGCATCGTCATGAAATTTGGCAGATATAAATGGGTTATGGTGAAGGACATAGGCTACTCTTTTACGCGATAACCGACCTCCACGCGGGCGAAGCTAGTTTAAGCTGAAGAGTTTATTTGAATGCTCTAATCTCTGGAACTACCAGTCGAATTTGAATAGTTATTTTTGTATACCATAGTCACATTCATGAGGAAGGCTATACGGGAATGGGAATTCCCAACGGAAACAGGAAAAACGCGATATACGCGTACGAAGTCGCGGGAAAAATCTGGTTGATTTATAAGTAGAATGGGAGTAGCAAATAAAAAATAGCACATAAGAATATAGGGTGTAAAAATAAAATGAACTGCACATGACAACCATGTGATATTACATACAATCATGTATTCAATGTCAGTGTCACAGTTGCTGACTGAGGCATGACGTATCATGTCAGAGGCCCTAGACAATGTGCAATTCAATTAGCGAACGCGACTGTCGAAATGCTAAAATGTAGGGCTTTGATCACGTGACATTTCGATAGCATCTGTCAATCCCATACATTTTTGACGTATTGACAATCGCCTTTGCCACGCTACCGTTGACAGAATGTCACTTGTCTAGAGCCCCAGAGGAGTCGCACACTCCACATAGATAACACTAATATTTCCATTGTTAAATTAATAACAATAACTGTTTAACACCTGTGAGAATACTGTTCAAATAATAATTACCTAGCTATAATGAATTTTATCTGCGTAAACTACATTCCATAAATTAATTATTTTATATGTACAGTCATCATCAATGTTTATAGACTGCTGGAGTGTTTTTAGACAGAAATACATAGTTATGCAGACAATTTTCTATTGTGAGCACGACAGTTCTGTGTTATAATGACGTATCATTCGTGAAAGTATCTGTATGTGTTCTATCCCACGGTGGGGCCCAGAGCCAAATGTATTTATTTAAATATACTCCCCCCCTCCTCCTTTTTATATTTCCCCTTTTTTTTACTATGTTTGAATGCATCATTATGGTTTTTAAAGCTGCATGTTAGCGATTTGTGATCTTGAACGAATATGTATCAAAGAGTTCAGTTTTTATCGCAGGCATTTCTAGAAAGTCATAAGCTCTAAGTCTGCATTTTTTCTGAATAATATTACAGTTTATCATTCTTGAACAAATTAACCAATTATTCACAAAAATACATGTATGCTTTTTTTAAATAAAATTTGTGTGTTCGTGAAACCCACTCTTCTATCTGTGCCCCTATAACAAACTCCACCCCTTATCAATCTACGCACACGTCACATACTCACACTACAAACTAAGTACGTGATTTACGCATGTCACAAGCAGTTCTATTGATTAATAGTAATAAAGTCGTTATCTTCCCAGCATGCTGTGAGCAAATGATGAGAAAACCTTCATGACTCACTGAGGAATGCTGAAAACAATGATAGACATTGATTTGTACTAATACTGAGTACTAGCGCGTGCATTGGCTTTTGTTTAGGAACTTGCGCTTGCGCATGTCTTTGTTCAGTTTATAAAATGTAACCTATGCTTTGACCGGTTTTTAAAGTTGTTGGAGTCGCTTCTTAAGGAACGGTTTTTTTTTAAATTTATTAAAGGTTTTGGTTGTAAGTGACAATACTCTCTTCTTCTTTAAAATAGGTACCTTTTTTATGGATGGGAAATCATCAAATGACCTCCCGCTCTGGGCAGAGCGGAAGGGAGAATCAGACTCTTACTGACTAAAACCCATCCGTGCTCCTCCTAGTGCCCTTTGTTTTCCAGGGCCGCGGTAACTCTTTCGAACATAATCCGCAATTAAAATAGGTACCTACTTAAATAACTATTTACACCTAAAATAAAAAGTTGTAATAACCATACAAATAATTTATTACATTGATGTAGCTACTACCTACTGTTCATTGTTTTTTTTAACAGACTTCCAAAAAAGGATGAGGTTATCAATTCGATTGTATTTTTTTTTTGTGTTTGTTACCTCATATCTCCGTCATTTATGAACCGATTTGAAAAATTCTTGTTTTATGTGAAAGGATATACTTCTCTATTGGTTTTTTTGGAAGTCGGTTTTTTTGTGAATAAGTTTTTTATTTAATATGTGAAACTTATTCACGCTTAGCAAATTGCACTATTAGTGATTTGTATTTATGAATATAGATGGAAAAAGAAACGTTTATTAAAAACAAAACACTGTCCGACACAGTAATTTCAAAAGTTGGCCCTGGACTTTATGCAGCATTATCTTCTCTTACTCTTATCCTTTGTAACATGTGTCTCTTCTTCCGTACACTACATTAGTTGTCACCTTTTACGCAGTCCATTCATAATTCTTTTTAACCGACTTCAATAACGGAGGAGGTTCTCAATTCCGTTGCTTTTTATTGTTTTTTACCTCATATCTCCGTGATTTATGAACCGATTTGAAAAATTGTTGTTTTATGTGAAAGGATATATACTTCCCGATTAGTCCCACAGACAATTCATCAGAATCGGTTCAGTAGTTTGGTTTATAAATCAAAATTGCTGGAAAAATATGTCATCCATGTACACGAAATTGCGTATTTTACTTTCCTGTGACTTCCAGTGGTGTTGTTAGGCCCCACACCTAACAACACCACTGGAAGTCACAGGAAAGTAAAATACGCAATTTCGTGTACCACCAAAAAGTGAAAAATAAAAAACTTATTTTATGGAAGTCTGCTCATCGTAGTTTGCACAAATTTTTAGATTACCTTATTTTCTGAAAGCAATAAGTGGAAGCTGATACAAGTCAATATTATTGCTGTATTTCTGGAAGTAAAGACTGGTATCCATTGACGCATGAATCACATAACATATCGTTTACCTCGATTAGCGTTCAAGTCAATATGATGGTCACGCTATCAACAGATCCGTCTGGGCGTGCAGTACAATGTCACAGGTCGTGTCAGATCTGAGGGCACAGAGAGACTAGATCTTGTGGTTTATCAGTAAGTAGACACGTGCTAGTGCGGCTATCGTCTTGAAGGGATTAATGAGTGATCTAAAGCTAGTACAATTCTATTAGCGACAGCAAATGTTGAAATGTCTTTGACCACGTGTCATTTTTATAGCATTTGTCAGTCCCATAAATTTTTGACGTTTTGACATATAACGTACGCCTTCGGCCCGCTACCACTGACAGACCACAGGTAAGCCTTTGGATCAATAAAAGATATTTCATCTTCAACCGTGTGGGTACTCTATTACTTATATGTCTTGTATCAAGGCGAAGAGCTAGACATAGTGACATTCTTTCAGAGATAACAAAAAACAAATTTGAGTCAGTATGAAAATGGTACGCGAGACGTTTTCGTTAATCGTTTTATTTACTTTTAAGAGCGTTTACGACGTACGGCGTTTCATACAAACTTTCAAGTCCTTATTTTTCGAAATTAATGAACCGATTTTAATGAAACTTCCTAAGCAGGATACATTGGTCTAAAAAGTTATAACATTTTAGAAATGTCTTATTTAAAAAAGATAATTGGAAATCTGTTTCTATGGAAAATTAAAAATCGGTCGAATTTAGCTATAACACAAGTTTCCGAAAATGTTCTCTTCTAACTTTTTAGACTCATGTGTCCTGCATAAGCGTAGAAAGTTCCATTAAAATCGGTTTATTCGATCCGAAAAAAAAGGACTTGAAAGTTTGTATGAAATGCCGCACGTCGTTAACGCTCTTAATGGACTTGCGTCCTTTTCGAAACGACTGATCACATAAATACAATGTCACTAATTCTAAATTTTCTTCATGAAATCACAAAAAAAGCATCTCTAATGCCTTCAAAATCCAGTCACCAACATCTTGACATAATTATCTCAACCTCTGCATAAAATGTAACACCCAAGCCAAGTGAACGGTGCTCTGACGTGCTAAGACCTTGATCATATTGGCATAACGAGGATGTATGTACCGCATTGTGTACTGCCTACTTCCTCTGTCAGCTGCGGTGTGTGATCACATCTTATCTGTAAGGTTGACGAGATAAAAGTTGTTAGTTGCGTACTTTGTAAAGCTATAAGCACAATAGGTCTAACGTTGCTCCTTTATGTTTAGACTTTTAACTTCCTTGCTGCGCTTGCGCAAACCAGAGTTATTTTTATACGCAGAGTTAGTTGCTAACTCGACGAGTAATCCCTAGGTACTTCCCTACTATATTTAAATATTATATAATTTATCCCTATTAATATATTATTATTACATATAAATGCGAAAGTAACTTTGTCAGTCTGTACGTTACGCTGTCACGTTTAAAACGGCAAACGGATCGTCATGAAATTTGGCAGATACATAGCCTGGGATATGGAGAAGGACATAGGCTACTTTTTTACGCGATAACCGACATCCACGCGGGCGGAGCCGCAGGTAAAAGCTAGTAACATAAGAATATTTCATACATAATAAACTAACTTGGAGTTAAAAAAAACTCTGTTTTGTACTAGTGGGCCTTATTGTGTCGGAAAGTCTAATCAATTTGTTCTTTGTCCTCTCCAACTTTTATAGGTGTTTGACACATATAACTACTATGTACTTAATGTACATACTCAAAATAATTTCATCATACCTGGGGGCCTAGACAAAAACTTTTCAGTAGCGTTAACGTCAGACGCTGACGACAAAATGTATGGGAATGACATTAGGTGTGGAAAGGAAACGTCATCACCGAATGTCATTCCCATACATTTTGTCGTGAGCGTCTGACGTTAACGCTAAAGAAAAGTTTTTTGTCTAGGCCTACTGCACTGATATTCGTTATTATACAAAAAATCAGCAACAGACTCGTAGCTCTGCACAGGTTTATACATTATATTCTAACTAAAGCATGTAAAACGTTCAGACAAATGTATTTTTCGCCAGAATGTTATAAAATAATTTTTGCGCACCATATTGCGCCAACATTGACCTCCTCTACACATGCTGGCACAATTAGTCGGTAGATAAGTACTCTAAAACAATGAGCACATTGTTCTAACGATCTAATTGTGAACCAAGCCGCTGACCGCTTGCTAATTTAATTTTGGCAAACCATAATGGTCAAAGGAAGTGGAAAAATTATCTGTTTAGTCATCTAGTTACGTTTTGTTTTAGTTGTTCGTGTTTCGCTAACGTTACTCAACATGGCTGCCATTACCTACTATTAGGACCATAGAAAACTTTGAAAATCGTGTTTAAATGGTCTGCTATTTATCTACCATGTCGTTTTCCATCTAAGGTATGTGATGTACAAGTCGCCCAGGGCGCTGTGACGAAAATGTATGGCGTCTGCCCCCGCGCGCCCGCGTCGCTATGTATATTTCGTTCCTTTGACGCCATACATTTTATCTTGTCAGCGCCCTGTCCGCACGCCCTGTCCGCTTTGTATATCAAGTCCCTAAGTAGATGCTGAGTACTAGTATTTTAAATATAGCGACTCTAAGGCCTCATAAACCCCTGACGATTCAAACCCACTTTCTGTGGAACACTATACCCCTATAGTTAGACAAGTAGTAAGAATTTGGGACTTCTGACTACAGAGACGACACTATGACGTCTTATAATTATGACTCCAGTGTGAAAGAGAGACGGAGCTATACGGGCACTATCCCTTTCTCACGACGGAATCATAAAGATTTGGTATTTCGTATTAGGGATATTACACGTTTATACTTACATATTGTATTGTAGGTAGTGGAAAAAATAGAAAATTAAATGGTATTTGTTCGTATACGGCTTTCTATATTCAAAACTTTTGTTTTAATTTAAACTTTATGTACAATAATGGTACATGAGCGGACTTAATGCAACAAGGCCTTCTCTACCAGTCAACCTTATATATGTTATAAGTATTTGTTTCTTTTTTTTCACAGAATCTCTTCCCCAGACCATGCGCCAGTAAGCGGCGCGCACACTCGCAATACCGGAAGTGGCGCAGAGACGCGCGCGCAACATGCTCGGCACACTTCCGGGGCGGTGGGTCGCGCGCCTCCAACATGACGGGGTTGCCAACCAGTTAATTATGGCCACCATGGGTGAGTTACATTGCTGTCTTTAAGTCCTTTTAACGAAACACTTGCTCATTCTCGATTTTTCGTCTGCGAGATTTAGCGTAAAACTTATAATAGTAATTATTATTATCTCTAACAAATCAAATATCTTGACTCGTCTCGCGAGGTTGTCGACATGTGGGATGTGATTTCCGCAATCATTGTACCGATAGTCGTGTCAGCCAACGGCTTAATAGCCACGAGAGTCGACCAACACCTCAGGAGGCTCTCGTTAGGCAGCTGGATCAAGGGCTTGATTCAGAAAGCATTAGGTACTTCTGGACACGGCTCGCATTGTTAGGAGGTTCCTCTCTCTGGAGCCCTGACCCGTAGCTTGGACCCTGTTCCCGATACCGGTGGGCTACAATTTTTATATATTTAAATGTTTTATCAATCTGTATTTTTAATAAATATTTAAAAATGTATGGAATCATTTTAAAAGATGAATAAAGAGAAATAAATATCTCTCTATTTTCAGGCTACTTTGGCCTATAGATAGATATACCGTACAAAATAACATATAATTATATTATAATACGGTTTGTGTTACTATGTAAGTATAAAGAAACTTAAGCTTATGTTAGTAAAATCTTCACTTCTCTTAGAATAACGTTATTGTGTCTTTTATCATTATGGTGCTTTCCAGCAGCGTAGCTTCCTATCAATGTCATAATTTTGTAATCAAATCAGTACTACCAGAGATCACCTTTGGCAAACATGCAGGAACTGAGACCTCCGACCTCTGCCTCTCAATCCTTCACGCGGGTGCAGTGCGGTATGGCAGATGCCACAGTCTTCGAACTTTTGTCAGTGGGATCAAAGTTCGCTAATTTTTTTTTTTTTCTTTTTTGTTTGTTATTTATTGTAAGGCGAAGGCACAGGACCGGTTGTTGTGGCGACACTTGGGGGAGGCCTATGTCTAGCAGTGGACGTCTTTCGGCTGATATGATGATGATGATGATAGAAAGAAAGAAGAAAGAAAAAGCGTTTATTCCGCCAGAAAAGACGCACAAAAATAACTTAAAATAATTAAACAAAGTTAGCTACAAAACCCGTATCACTGCCACCAGGCTATGTCAGGACCGGGCACGAGTCTTTGGTCATGCCATAGACAAAACAGAACATCATGATGATGATGATGATGAAGGCTCTTATGAAAGAAAAAATATGAGTGGGTAATAGAGGTAGGGTATGTAGCCAGTTGACGGGTGCTATGTTATTTATGAAAAAAAAAATCGGATGTTTCATACAAAATACCATATTCACCCGATAAAAATGTATGAAACAGTAGATTATTTTTTCGATTTTTCAGGGATGGTCTCATAACAAAAGTTGTTTATAATCATGAGTACTTTCACCCACTGAAAGGTAGTTGATGTTTTACAAATAACCCTGTACATTTATTTTAAACTGGAATTGGGATACGTAATCAAGAAATACCAAGCAGTGTAAAACTACCTATTCAAAATAACGTTGTACACAAAGATTGATCAGCTGTATTGACGTAGGTTCGGTAATAATAATAACACACCGAGCATTCTCCTTACTCGGCACATTCCATCAATGTATACAAACCTATGTTGCGTACATAATGTAAAGGAAAAGGAAACTCACTGTCACGTCTGATGCGTTTGATACGATTTCGTACTGGTGCAAATGTGGTTTTAATCAGTATTTTGATCTTGTCCGTCCGTCTGTCTGTCAGCGGGTGGTATCTGATGTACCGTGTCCGTAAGGTATACCTACTAGTAATTTCCAGTGTTTCTTTTGTTGCTGCAGCAATAAAAATAAAACCACCTGAAAATTAAAGGACCCTCGGCCTTATTTCTTTGAGTTTCAAAGATATTTGAAATTAAACTAGCTTTTGCCTGCGACTTCGTTCACGCATATCCCGTTTTTTCCCGTTGCTGTAGAAAGTTTCCCTCAAGCATAGGCTTTAAGGAAACATTCATGAGGAAGGCTATAGAGCCTTCCTCATGAATGTGGCTAGCATTTACAAAAATATTTTTTTCAAATCCGACTGGTCGTTCCAGAGATTAGCGCGTTCAAACATACATACAAACTCTTCAAATTTATTAAATTAGTATGTATAGAATAAAAGATACCTACTCATAGTCGAGGTATATAGCCTTAAGAGGGCTCTTCCGGTCCGTCTATAGTCAACGCGAGCGTTGCCGAAAAGCTTGTTGTTTCATCCAGCGCAATGTGGATGACTAACAAGAAACTGAGAAGGCGATAACATTGAACGAAAAAAAGTGATCGAAAATTTCATAAAACTAGTTCCAGGCAATACGTGTTTTTGAATGAGCCTTAAAAGTTTTTGAAATAAATATTACTCATTTAGAATCTCCATTACATGTGCAAGGTTTCTATCAAGATGTTTTCTTTACTTTTCTATTTATGAGTACGTTATGAACGGCCAAAGTTCAGGTAAAATTTGTGCGAAATGCAGATTTTTGTAGGCTTATACTGAATTTCTTACTCCAAATTTTGATTTTTTGTTTTTATAGAAACTTAGATATAGTGCACAGGATACCTATTAGTTCAAAAAAAATAAAGATAAATGTGTTACAAGGACATAATCACGTACGAGCGTTTGTATGAAAAGTGTAACGGGTTGGCCGCTCTTAATGATTGGTCTTGATTACCAACGAACATGAATTGTTTCATATTTTGTATGAAGCAGCAACAATTTGCACCACTCAACTACACTGGGTCACGTGCCACTAATTGTGGTCGTTGTTTACAAACGTAAGCTGTTCCTTGATTTGCTTTTACTCGGCTTCGGCTGTATTAATGGTAATTAGTTTTATAGTAGAATAGACTGAACATTTGAGCGGCTTTTTTCGAGGTATTTTTTAAGGGCTGAAGAAATTGTAGAATTTATGTCTACAATTTATTTAACACTCACCTATTTAAGACTCTATTGAGCAGATTGTGATTAGTGTTATGGCATTGATTGTCGCCGAGATGATATTGCGGCTTGAATTGTGTAGGTATGTCACCGAAATATTGCTGACTCCGTAATTATTATTATTATAAAACCGTAGTGTCCCACTGCAGGGCAAAGGCCTCCCTCCTTTCTTTCCACCTTAATCTGTATTGAGCAATCTAAATGCAATCCTTTAGGCAGGAGTCCAGTTCGTCTCGCCATCTCCTATTGGGTCTACCGCGTCGCCGGTTCCTGATGTTCGGGACCCACTCCGTAAGATTGTAATAAATCATTAGTAGAATTAAATTTCTCGATATTATTATAAAAACATAATTTTGAATGTAACAATGGATTCCATCCAAATTCAATAGTTTCCAATATATCCGTGTCTTATTAAGAAAAAACTATTTACAATTTCACGCGATATTTTACAATCTTACGGCCTTTGCAATTTCCCAGTGACATGTACCTTTTAAGTACGAGAATGAATGTTCGATTCAGATTTTTTTATCAATGACACATCAGTGTAACACATTCATTGATCTACAAATTCAATTTGGGATGCTATACCAAACAATCGCAATAGTTTGAGATCTACATAGAAGACACACGTTACGAATTTGACTATTGTTATTAAAAATGGTGTTGTCCCACTCTAAGACAAAGGTCTTGCTCCATTGAAAGGCTTGTGCAAGATCTGATAAACATTCAATTGAGCACTTAGCAATATGTATGACATAACTTCAATTACCTACCAATTGTTACGCAAAACCATAGATTCATCTCTATTGTAATAACCGGCACTTGGTCTTTCATTGCAACATATTAACTGGGAGTCTTTAAATCAAGAGATAAAAGGTTGCTTTTTCATTGATAGGCACGCGCTTGACCACTATCTCACCTTATTGTAAGCGATGATGTGGTCGAAGATGGAGCACGCTTGCCCAGAAGTAACCAATTCACTCTTGACTTAAGCAGTCCCGGGTTGTATAGCTATCAGGAAACACGGACTCTGGCAGGGAATTCCACTCCTTAGCTGTACGCTCAATTAATGTGTTCCCAAAACGTTTAACGCATCGCCGTACGTGTTGTGGTCCGATGATGGAACGGGCCTGGCGGGATCTAATTGCTTCTAGGTAAGCGTGCTCCATCGTTGAACACATCATCGTTTTCCATCAGATGAGTAAATAATGGATGGATGGTTAATTAAAAGTTTAGTATTCATTTGTTTGGTCTTTTTACCTTTCAAATTTTGCCTTTAAAGAAGGGTTTGTCACGTCTCTATGGTTCCGTACGTCCTAATGAAAAATGGTACCCTTACTGTCAACCCTCCCTCTTTTTAACCGACTTCAAAAAAGGAGGAGGTTCTCAATTCGGTTATATATTTTTTTTATTTTTTTTTTTATGTTTGTTACCTCAGAACTCCGTCGTTCCTGAACCGATTTGCAAAATTTTTTTTTCCCCTTGCTTGATATGCTTCCAGATTAGTCCCATTTTTTTCAAAATCCAGTTCTGATGATGGAATCTATGAGAAATCGAGGAAACTCCTCAAATATTATAGGCAACCATATAGTTATTTTGGTATTTTCATCGAGAACTTAAGCATCTACAGTCAAAAAGTAACAATTGATGAAGTGGAACTGGTGGAGAAGATCAGAAACCAGTGGCCAACGGAACTTGACACTCGCATAAATATCACAATGCAACTATGACAATGCAAATAAACAAATGATTCTGAATAGGTATGTTGAGAATGGTATCATCGAACTGATCTGATGATGATGGAGCTGGATGGTAGGCACCGGAACTGCGTAATTAATCAATGTATCCCAGCCGTGTTTGGGCTTATTAGAATTGTCATGAGATGCACTTTGGCTATAAGGTACTATCAAACTGTTCTGATGATGGAACCGGAAGGTAGAAGGTAGGCATGGGAACTTCATAATAAAACAATGAATTCTAGCAGTGTTAAGGTGAGATGATTGTCATAAGATGCACTCTCGCTATAAGGCCATCCCACCATCAAAAATCTAGTTTTGATGATAGCATCATGTGTCATCAAAACAACTTCTGAAATATTATAGGCGTATGCTTACAATATTTCTAAAAAATGGTTCTATTATTTACTAAAATTGTATTCTTCGTAGTATGCACAATTGCACACGTTTCCGCGCCACCTATGAGGTAGTGTGCTGGGCGCGTTCGGTTTTTCGTAAGGCGAGAACTAATTCGAATTTGTAACAAAGGACATTTTTTTTATTTGAAATAGACACATCGATAGTAGGTATTTTATGCGGCGTATCATCCACCGATCTCCGATATGGTACCTTTTTCATAAGAATATTCAATGTAGGAACGATATTAACTTCGTTGCCTTCATTTTAATAAAAAAAACACTAACCGGCGAGAAATAAAAAAAAAATTTACAAAAAAAAAAACCGCCTTCTAAAAAAACAAACAAAAACCGTAGGAATTATTGCCTATTCGTATTTCCTTGCTTTGGCTGGCACCGACTCCAAAAAGAAGTAATAAATTTTAAATATTTGCAAAATATTAATGTCAAATAAGTTTACTTTTAAATTATGTTTCTTTAAAGCAATTCAAATATTTATTTTCAACTTTTTAGTGGGAACGGTTTTTGTTTGTTTTTTGTTTGAAGGCGGTTTTTTTTGTAATTTTTTTTTTTTTTTCTCGCCGGTTTATGTTTTTTTTTGTTATTTTGTTTGCATGTCATTGCAATGACAATAAATACTTTTTCTTGTTATTTCTCCAAATTCACGATTCTGATTATTATTTCCCAATATTATGTACACAAAATAAATGATTCATTTTAATATCTATCGGTTGATAAATTAAAAATAGAACAAGTATATATCTAGTAGTATTAAGTGGACTGTTCAATGACCAGATTATTATTCAAATTGGGTCTGTAGTTCTCGAGATACAATCCTACAAACAAACTTTCTCTTTTTACTATGGCATGTGCTCCCCGCACGTGGAGTTATGTAATACCATTTTAAATCCTATTACATGCGCCGCACTATTGGTTGGCAAAACCTTGAAATAATCATAAAGTTTATAAGTATAGATATGGTTTCACCAGAGAATGGGCAGCAGCATTCTCTGTAGGAACATTGCTACAGCTACACTGCGATCGCCAACCCGTCTGCAGCGTGGCCAATATGGCAAACCCCCCCATTTGGGGGAGGCCTATGTCCAACACTGGACGTCTTTCGTCTGATATGATGATGATGATGATGATGATGATGATGATGATGGTTTCAGTAAATTTTAAGGAAACCGTTGATGTTAAGTTAAGATTTCGTTATTTAGTTGCAGACCTAATCGGTGCCATGTATATATTTTGCGATTAGGTTGTTAAGTTTTGTTCTTAGTTCAGCTTCCTCTTTCTCAATGGGTTTCGTTATGCAAAAAACCAGTATATTATCATAAAGATAATTCGTTTTAATGTTCTTTTTAAATACTGTTTTTTTTTTTGTAATGTTTTCTTCCACTTTAAAACGCGGAAGGGAGTGTTAGACTCTTACTGACTAAAACCCATCCGTGCTCCTCCTAGTGCCCTTTGCGTTCCAGGGCCGCGGTAACTCTTTCGGACAAATTTCGCAAACAACAAATCTATGATAGTCTTTTGTTTTTTCGAATGAAGTCTTTTTGGTAGTTTTTTTTCATAACAGCTGTATATTAGTTACATTCGCAATTTTTAGTCATAGATGTGTGCCTAGCATGTCAAAACACTACTGCCACAACCTATTAATGTTGTCTGTATTTGCATGTTAAAAAATATTTAATTACCTACCACAGTTTATACCTACTTTCACTAGCACGCAGCACGCTATATTAAGTAGGTAGTCCTGTCAAAATGTTCTGTAAAAATTTGAAAGTAAATAAAGTGAGACTTATAAAAAGCCATTTTTGACAGATTGCAACGGACATGCAAATGTGAACGTTGCTTAAAAATTAGTAGAATTAGCCCTCTGATGGAACGACATGTCACTACAAGAATCGCAGTACTAAAAGGTATTATGTTAAATTTTGAATGTTTTATAAAATCGATCTACTCTCAATAGCTGAACGATTCAGATGGAATTGGAACACGGAGGGTCTTTTTTTTTCTTTTTTTTTTTTAAGGATGGGAAATCATCAAATGACCCCTTCCGCTCTGGGTGGAGCGGCAGGGAGTGTCAGACTCTTACTGACCAAAACCCACCCATGCTCCTCCTAGTGCCTTTTGCGTTCCAGGGCCGCGGTAACTCTAGTGCGAGTTTTAACATACCATCTCGATCGCGTTAACGTTAAGGTTCACTATCATAGGCGACAGATAAACTTGCAGTAAATTACATTGACCTTTCCCTAACATCCCTTTGTAGATACCCGAACAAAAAATGATGACCCGTTTTTCATTAGGTACTCGAGAACGTAAGGGAAGACTCCACTGTCCGTATTGTGTGTCTGTCCGTCTATTTGTCTGTCCGTGTGCCTGTCACCAGGCTGTATCTCATGAACCGTGATACCTAGACAGTTGAAATTTTCACAGACAATTTATTTCTGTTGCCACTATAACAAAAAGTATTAAAAACAGATTAATAAAAAAAAAAGTGGGGCTCTCGTACAACAAACGTTATTTCTTTGCCGTTTTTTTAACGACATTTACACGGTCGATGCAAGAAAGAAACCAATATTTTCAGCTGAACAGACCGATGGACCCTGACCACGGTCCAATAGATTGTACCGATAAACAAGCATTGCAAGGGTAAATTATGACGCAACTGTCATCAAATGTGACGTAATCATGAAAGAATGACGTTGACGTCTGACATTTGACTTTTCAGTTTAATTGTCGATAATAAGTGAGTAATGACTGATAAGTGGATAATGCAGACGCGTCGACACATCATAATGATCACTTTTCTTAATTATCATCATTCAATGTTTTGTTCGAAAGTCCCAACTTCTGAGAACTCTAAGTCTACCAACACCGGTTGTTTTCTAAGGTACCAATATCACCAATATGGGTTGCATCTGCCTCAATTATTTCCTGTTCCTAGTAGAAATTCATGCAATAAACCTTCGTACTTCTCACACGTTTTTCTTATTTCAATCATTATTGAAAACATGCCATTTACAAACAGACCATGTCAAAAATGGTCTCATGTGTTAATGAGAGCATTTGTGCCCTACTTCCTCCTGGCACAAACCCAAACTTGTGTTTTTATTTATTTACTTATTTTTTCTAGGTACAATACTCTAATTCTTATAATTTTAAAATATCGATACCTGAAGTATCGGTTAACGTAAGGAACATTAACCCAAAATGCCAAAATGAACCTTACAAACATTACTTCAAGGGTCATTTATCAAAACAAATAAAATGTCGCTTACGTTAATTTATACTTCTTATACTTCTGGTATCGATATAGACACACGTTATACAAAAAATGGATACTATGGATTCCGAAACTAGATAAACCTGTACCATCGAAAACAGTGATCCCTCCAATTCTAAAAAAAAAACCATCAAATTTAAAGACACCCACTGATAGTCAAAATATGGGCCATGGCCTCATGGCCTCTCCATCACGCAACTGTAATACAATGTATAGATATTCAAACAACAATTCCCTCCCACAAGTACCCACACAAAGTGTCGCAAAAGCTGTGCATGAGTCAGTGTCGTACTCTCGAAAGCTTAGAACTGGTTCTGTATCACATGTAAGCGCGGTGACATCGGCGAGGTTACACAGGTTCAAACGAGCCTGCTCAATTACTGTCTAACTGCTGCGAACATTAGTAGCCACGCATGTAAGATTGACATGACAGATGTTAGGCATATGGGCAGTGAATTTGTTCAGTTGCTAGTTGCTAGATCCAAACGGATCACTAAAGTCTTCGCACTAATTGGTGTACTGAACCAAGCTCATACATTGTTATCGATATCTGTTTAAGAAGCTGTTGCATGATACTCCGGGATCTCCTTATTACATCTGTCACTTGATTACGCGTCCCAGCCGCGCAAGCGATACTCGCGCAACACGTCTACGCATTAAATTTCAGTGTTGTTTGGGGATTGTAGTCAACAAAGACGTGTAAGGCAAGAATATTAGTGGGAAGTACAATCCCCGTTTACGCTTAAGTGGCTACGAATCAAAATCAAAAGTCATTTATTCAAAATGGCTGAGAGCGAGCACTTTTGGGACCTCAGTTTTACCTATCTACATAAAGACAGTCCTCTAAAACGCCCACCCATCACCAGTTCCAGTGAAGAAGTGAAAAGAAGTGTCGCAAAAAACTCCCCAGCAACACAGTTTATCTGTTAAGTTGGAGAACTTGAATTCATACAACAGTGTGCAAACACTTAGAATAAAAAAATACCGTGCGAAACCACGTTATAAGTTTAACCCGAGAATTATTGCTGCTTCTTAGAAAGAAGGTCGCAGTGACCAAGTAAGCAGAACTAAGGATAGAAGTGGAATCTAGTTCCACAGGTATACTGCAAATTCCAAAGCCTATAATATGTCTCGTGGACAACCCCAAACATTTTGGCATTTCGATCATCACTATTTTATTTTATTTTATTTATATATAAACAGATGCAATCACAAACATAAGTATACAATTAGTACAATACAATCCAGAAACAGTTTCCACAGATTGATATACAAGTAGATTATTATGTACCTAAGTGTAAAAACAACCAGAAGTTCACACCGTTTACAGAAATTATAATTGAACTAGCTTCTACCAGCTGCGGCTTCGCCCGCGTTAATATAGGAAATAGCAAGGTTTCCTGATTTGTATTGTACATTTTTTACTCAAGAAACACCCACCCTACACCTACCCAACACCTACCTTACACCTACCCTACACCTACCCAACACCTACCCAACACCTACCCAACACCTACAATACACCTACCCTACACCTACCTTACACCTACCCTAAACCTACCTTACACCTACCCTACACCTACCTTACACCTACCTTACACCTACCCTATACCTACCTAACACCTACCCTACACCTACCCTTCACCTACCCTACCTACATAATTATATCAGCCCAAAAATACTATGACGTGTTTCTGGTCTCCTGGTACTTGATGTTTCTGGTCTCCTGGTACTTGTGAATCTGAAGTACTAAGGCAGCAGCGGCTCTGAGTTTCCACTTCCTCCTCAGTCTTCATTAATCCATGCCACTTACCGGGATAAAAAGTAGCCTATTTTTTATTCCAGGTTATGAACTACACGTGTGCCAAATTTCATCCAAATCCCTTCAGCCGTTTTTGCCTGATTGTTACACAAACATACAAACATACAAACATACAAACATTCACCTTTATAATATTAGTAGGATAATATATAACATTAGATTATTTAAACTATGGCGGGTAAATGTCACTTTGTCTTATCAATTTTTGTCTGACCGACCTCGACAATTATTCAAAAGTGCCTTTAAATGATTTACTTGTAATTAACGCTTTGACTTTGACTTTAATCAAAATCGGAGCACGACATAACCAACCCACTGCAGAAATATTTCTACCAGTGATGATAACCTCATCAAAAAGATCTTCCTTATGATGTCCATCTTCACTTGTCAAACATGAAGTTCTAAAAACCCATAACCATTTTTATGTCTCGAGAAGTAAAGCATGAACAGCCAATAAAACTCTTTTTATGTCGGTTTTACTGGATTAAAAACATTTCCTTAACGTTAAACGTGTCTTTCTGAACCTCGGTTCAAAGGTTAAAAATGTGTAAACAAGACGTCTATCCGTTGAAAAAACCTGTTCTCTTTAAGTACAGCACATTTATATCTTTCTAACAAGCTTAATACATATTGATTATTTGTACCTGAATCTGATCCCTCTGACTGTGCATCCAGTGACTCATCATTATGAACAACTTTCGCTATGGGACCAACACTGAAATCGCGAAAAAGAAAATCGACTACCTACCTACCCCATACGTTTCTGTGCGCATAACTCGACAAAATGTACTGAACAGCTGATTTTTATTTTGCGATTTCGGGGTTAGTTCCATAGTAAAAGTTGTTCAAAACAATGAGTACCTACCATGACCTTAAGAGGTATTTCATTTATTCCGTTACATGTTGTATATGTTACCGGCAATCTGTATAACCCGGTATTCTATACATTGCCTAGGCATTGTATAGAATACCTGAATTATACAGATTAACGGTATCCACACCTAAAGGGTTACCATCTTAGCGTTTGCTGAGCGTCAGACACCCAGCCCATGGTATTCAGCAGTTCAGCTGTATCAGGAAGAAAAATACAAATACAAAAAACAACTAGTTCCTATTTAATCATTACCAGGACATCATACAAGTCGTATTAATTAATACAACGCGGGTTCTATAATCAACAGCGCGCAGATAACCATGATCTTCATGAACGCTCGTCTAAAGGTATGCTCACAATATTGTTATGAGAAATGTCAGAGACGAACATAAAAAAAATTGCCAAAAAAAATGGTAAGTGAACGTCGGAGCAAATGTAAAAGGATAAGTTAGAATAGAATTGAAAAAAATCGACACAGGCACAAGTCAACTGCAAGAAACACAAAGTAAAAAGAAATAATCGTAAAAATGGTACAATTAAAAGAAAGACAAAGTATTTTCATAGAACTGACATGAATAAAAATTAATGAAATTACATAATTATTAAACTTTCTGAATGTCCTGAGTTTGCCCATACCAATTTATCTATAATATGTATGTATTTATAAATTATATAAGTATGTATATCAGTTGTCTGGTTACCATAACACAAGCTCTGCTTAGCTTGGGATCAGATGGCCGTGTGTGAGTTGTCCCAAGATATTATTATTATTATTATTATTATTAAAAGAGTTACTGTTTCATCATTCATAAATTCATCTGTCACAGCTGGGCGTCAGACACCAAGCGCTGATTTTCATTTGGCACCATGCAGTGACACAAGGTCGGATATTGGCAACCATTATTTATATACCCTGTGGTATATAAATTATCTACCCCTCGTCCGTCCTCCTAAGGTCCTAGGAAGGTTTAAAAGGGACCGAAGCAAACGCAAGCGTGTTAAAGTTTACTTTGCTGCATAATTTTGTTTGTCCTTGGGACAATTGACGAAAACAGCATCATTATTTCATGTACCATCGTTAACCTCGTTTTCTTTATTTTCCTTCAGCAAATTCTCATGACTATAATCCTCAATTTTGTAGAATTGAGGCAACATGAACAAAACTTTAGATATTATCATTAGACACCGAGCACCTATTAGGAACATTCGCCTTAAATTATTTACTGACTTATTTTCCTTATACCTGGTCTAGTTAAATAAACTGTATACAGAGTGTTCCAGAAAGGTGTAGTCATATTTAAAGGCTGGCTGATGTTGGCTGATATACATTAAGGGAGAAAATATCAAAACATAAAAAAAAAATTCAAAAAATTCGACACGTAAAAACGACTGCTTGAAAAATCATTCACCATACATCAGTATGGTGAATGATTTTTCAAGCAGTCTAATGCAATTGGTAACATCAAATCGTATAACTCGACAAAATGTACAAAACAGCAGTTTTTTTTTGGGATTTCGGGGTTGTTTCCATATTAAAAGTTGTTCAAAATAATGAATACCATGATCCCCTACGAGGTATTGCGTTTATTCGGTCACGTGTTGTCTTACAACATAATAATATAGTAAAATTGCGCTGAACCCACATCCACACTTAAAGGGTTACCATCTTAGCGTTTGCTGGGCGTCAGACACCCAGCCCGGTATTCAGCAGTTCAGCTGTATTCTGTTGACCTGCAGATTGATGAATTCATTCGATATCCTCTCTGCCAAACTTAGGACTCTATTTATGCCAACTCGTTGTTTTTATTGTGCCAGACCCACTTATTTTTTTGTCTTCCTTCTTTCTGATTTGCCCACCTTTCCGTCTTTGTACAACTTTTTAACAGGCATCTTCTAGGCACGCTCGCTCCATCAGAGACCTCATCTACCGCATCACCATCAGGCGTGATCGAGGTCAAGAGCATGCCCTCAATAAAAAAAACAGTGTGTCCAAACCCTAACAGCAAGAGTCAGTAACACAAGACACTGTTAGCGGTTGATACCCGTCACAAATCTGATCGACCTTGCTAGGACTTGCTCGAACCAGTCAGTTGATTGAAACTAACTCATCTCTTAAGTACATGTCACTGTTTATTGATTGATTCATCGATATTTTTTGTAAGAACTTGCGACCTTGTTGCGAGGTGCCGTTGATCCGCTAAACACAAAGTATTAAATGTATATTCAATTTCGATTTTTTATGAAGTTCTTATCCATCATCGTCAAAAAATTTATCATCCTATTCTTCTCTGCCAAACTGCAACAAGAATCTCTTTTTTTGCGATCTGTCCTCGTTGAAATTGTGCCAGACCACTTTTTTTCTATCTTCCAGCCTTTGGCCACCTTTCTATCTTTTTTCATCTTTTCATCTGTCTGGTTATTAATCCATCACAAGAAAACATACATGCCAGCAGTTATTTCTCATAGACGGCTTTAAAAACAAAATTTGTATGCAAGTCAATCATCTCATGTTTTTCAGTAGAAAACAAACTATTAAATTAACACATGTACGAGTATGTGTTTTTACTTGTATCGTTTTAACAAAACTGGTTGCAGACAGTAATTATAATAATATCTTAATAATAATATAATAATATCTTGGGACAACTCACACACGGCCATCTGATCCCAAGCTAAGCAGAGCTTGTGTTATGGTAACCAGACAACTGATATACATACTTATATAATTTATAAATACATACATATTATAGATAAATTACACCCAGACACAGAACAAACAATAATGCTCATCACACAAAGTTTGTCCTGGGTGGGAATCGAACCCACGACCTCCGGCTTTGCAGTCAGGGTCACTAACCACTAGACCAACAGGCCAGTCAAATCAAGTAATTGATTTCATTCATGAATGATATCAATTGTTTTATATCCAGTCTCGTGTCTGCACTGGACTTACCTATTTGTAAGCCGATATTCCTGTTCACATCATTTCTAAAAACAACTCATGGGAACTATTATTTCATTTACTTATAAACTTACATACTTTACGTTCTTTATTTTTTTTTAATTCAGATTTTTTATTTACATTTGAAGCGAACATTATATTACAAAGTAAATAAAAGCAAAAAAATAATAATAAGTATGCATAATTGGGATAAAAAGGGGAGAAGACAAACTCGGCATTGAAAAAATCATCCACATTGCTATCAAGGGGAAAAGGGCATAAAACACTGGCAACATTGTCTCGTTAACCTTGAATATAGTCATAGCACATAATATGACATTCTCTATCATTGTCAATACTCCTATGGCTATGTCGTCTGAAGCAAAATCTTCGCCAAATAATTTTAGATCGACTGATTTCCGGTTTTTGAGTTACTTTATCTGTCCGTTAACCACTAACCAACCAATGGCGTTATGACTGTTATAAGTTTAACGGACAGATAAACGACCTATAATAGTTTTGGGTGGGTCGAAGCTTTTATGTAGTGGCCATATTGAGTTTCGTGTGATGTTACTAACTTTATCGTTTTCTACTTTTCAAGCCCTTTCATTTGATTCCCATATTAAAGGGATTGAGAAAAAAAATAAAAATCCGCCATCTTGGAGCGGCGGCCATATTGAAATTATTAGATACAATATTGAGTACTGCACATTGTATACCAACAAATTGTCGGAAAATGGTTTACAAATTTTGACGGACAACTTACAAACATACGAACAGTGCAAGTTAAATAAAAGCTTGTAAAAATAGTAGGTACACCTTATATGTATTTTATTACACGTGTCTATTAAAAAATAAAAATATGTAACCCACTTTCAGTAATATGCGTCGTAAATCAATTCCAAAGTTTGCATCGATAACCTTTTGACCCGGAAGTAGTTATCTAAATTTTAGCAACACAGTGATTAATGTAGGTCATTATATAACGAAAATTAATCATCAATGAAAAAAAAAAATGCGGTGCTTAAACTAAAAATAGATAAGGGATAGTATTTAAACGAGCGAAAATAAATT
The DNA here is from genome assembly GCA_947386135.1 of Melanchra persicariae. Lineage (NCBI taxonomy): Eukaryota > Metazoa > Arthropoda > Insecta > Lepidoptera > Noctuidae > Melanchra > Melanchra persicariae. The sequence goes on along the minus strand of OX376645.1, from coordinate 12,371,775 downwards.
CAAATTAAAGGAGTCAAAAATACTGAATATTACTAAAATACTAAGTGGGCGACAAACAGAGGGCGAATACAAATGTCAGCAACACAAAACAGCGACTCGAAAATAAGAAATTGAGTTATATTTAATTTCAAAAGTGCTGCACTATATCTTATATCCTAATAATTGTAGGCGAAAATCGAAAATTGTTTTACCTGGAGCCCTGCTTTGCGGGGTTTCTAAAACGCTTCTAACTTAACCTGTCCGAGTCGGGGTGCCCCAAGACCCGAGCTCGTAAACTTTGTTTAGTCGCCCATTCAGTGTACTATTCGCCCGCTCTAGTATGTTATTCGGTTACTTGAAATATTAAATGCAAGCATTAATACTTACATAATAATCGCCAGTAATACATAATAATCGCCAGCTAAGTTACTTTTCGTAACTATTTAAAGCGCTGCCGGTTTAGTAATTAATTATCCCATTAATAGTCGCACCTTTAATTTTTATTCGCCCGGTTAATAATATCCTATAGATATGTAGGTACTAGATTTATTTTAGTCAGTACCTATACCAGCAAATTATTCTGTCACGATGTGTGTTACGATTAAATTGTAGTATTTATTTATTTTTAATTAAGTTTGCACGTTTTCAATTGAGTTGACCTTACTGTACATTGTGTGCCCAAAAAGCAGTCAATTTATTTTCGACCAGACATTCTTACTACTTCCACAGTCCAAACCAAAAGATAACCATCCCACAATGCCTCTAAGCAAAGATTTCACTAGCTAGGCAAAACGTCTGCACGTCTTATTAGGAAACACGATCAGGATTCACCTCACGACTGTCATAGCAAGGAGTTCTAATTTATGTATACGCAGTGATGGACGGACATGGCAGACTTGCTGTGATTAGATTGAATGATGTATTGGTTTTTTAGGCAGTGGCTGGCTTCTTAAAATATTTATTTAACGGTCTTTTGAAGCCATCATTTGTCATTACGGATCATCAAAACCGAGTTTAACAGTAAATCTAACCTATCTTTCTCTTATCTTTGTATCTGCCACCTCTGGCCTAGACCAGAGTCAAAAGCAAAACCCATCTCAAAAAAAAGAAAATCTAGAATAACTTAGGGAAACGAACATTTTATCAGTGTAGGGTCGTTCAAGAACCAAGGATTCGAGAATATATTAGTAAAATCGTTATCTATCACACTCAGTTCTCCTCCTGAAGTCTTCATTCTTAATTAATCTCAGGATACAGGCTGGGATAATCCCAGAATATAGACCTCTCTTTGTAGGGTCTTACAAGGGCCATTTTAAGTGACCTCGTTTTAGGGTCGTTGGTCCTCGCTGGCAACACGCACTGGTCAAAACATTTGTCCTGAGACGCTGCGGTATAAGTGCCTAGAAGAAATTGTGCAGCTTCCCAAACACTGCCTAGCTAATTAGGATTCAACGATTGACCCCTATCTCGAAATTGGACTTACGAATACCCAAATACATAGTTTGTCTAGTCTACAACTCCGTGTTCCGACTTTTCAATATCGATAGGAAGTGAAATTGCATCTTGCCTTAAGAATGTTTGCTTTAAATAGCTAGCATCTGAACTCAATGCCATTAATAATCGGTTAATCAATGCAAAACCTTGACCGACAGGCCAATCAGTGGAAATGGTTTTCACGTCAATCTAATACAAGAATGCAGTAAAGGCTTATCGTTCGGCGTTTATTGAAACAATTGACTGCAACGGTTAACTTGCTTTGCTGGAGAGTGCAGAAAAGCCTGAATTTCCATTTGAGTTAAACGACGCTTGCCGAGAATGGTATGTGGATGTCGCAGCCAACTAGCTTAATCAGCCGTTTTATTAAAAGCCTAACCTATTCATTGAACTGCGCCATTTAGTCAGCGACGTAAGTGACGTGGGCAAGTCATTAAACGAAATTAAACTAAAGATGTAAGTTAGGTCGCTGAAAAATCGGCGCAGTTAAATTAAATGGCTAGGCAATCAATTAAACGGCTGATTAAGCTAATTGGCTGCCACATAGACGTCCATTATTATCTATCATTTGTGATTATTGACGATCGTCAGTCTGTGTCTGAAAATCTGACACCATATTTGACTGTTTTGACTGAAAATTTGACACCAAATATTACCCAGATTCGGGGTTATGAGGTAAGAAAGGGAATCGCTCTTTGGAAACACCAGCACTCACTTCCTTTTAGACTGGAAGATGACATCATCATAATTAGGGAAAGACAGTTCGATCTGGACTTTACTGAAAGGTAACTATAACTTTTTGCAGACTTCCCACCACAGTGAGGATCAATCCTGTCTATTTATCATCATCATTACGACCGGTCCTTTGCATGAAGCAGATACAATATATTTTGAGATCCTATTAACTTGGAATTGGAATACTTGTACCTACTAAGTACCGGTGCATAAGACCTTTGTGAACTGTCGTCATGATCCCTGCTCTGTGTTGTGACATAGCCTATGATTATTTCCATGATAATATGGCTGCATATCCTCCTTAATCTCTCTTGGTAGTGCACCACCATAGTTGACATCTAAGAAAAGATCTAGGGCTCTAGATAAAACGACATTGTATTAGGGCTAACGATGGTCAAAAGGAAATAATGTACGTGACTGACAAGCGCTAACGAATTTTCACAAGAGGCCCTAGACAATGTGACATTCAATTGGCGAATGCGACTGTCGAAATGCCAAAATGTAGGAATTTGATCACGTGACATTTCAATAGCATCTGTCAATCCCATACATTTTTGACGTATTGACAATCGCCTTCGCCACGCCACCGTTGACAGAATCTAGTGAAATTCTGTCAACGGTAGCGTTAGTTTTGAGTTTGACCTTGGGCTCTAGACAAGTGTGTCCAGAGCCCAAGGTCAAACTCAACCAATTTGTACTTTCGACAATCGTTATGGCGAATGGAATGTCATACTTTGTCTATATTTGTGTTGTCTTCTCTGTTACCCAAAAGACATTAATTTGCCTGGCCTAAGTACCTTACCTGCACCTTTCAAAGACAATCCATTATGAATGCAAATTACCCTGCCAACAATACCTACATACAAACGTCAGACTGCCCGAAACATTGCGGTCGTAAAATTTTATTAGCTTTTTATCAATAGCCGCTATTTCCTATTGTACTTTCCGATATGGAATGTTATTTTATTCCTTTTTCGATTACTAATGTATGTTTGTTTAGCTGCTTAGGATTAAACAATAGGAAACTGTTACAAGGTTTCTTGAAAGTGTATTTGTCGCAGCCAACAGCTTAATCAGCCTTTTCATTAAAAGCCTACCCTTTTCACTGAACTGCGCCATTTAATCAGCGACATAAGCGACATGGTTGAACCAAAGATCGCTGCAAAATCGGCGGAATTAAACAAAAAGGCTAGGCCACCAATAAAACGGCTGATTAAGCTAGTTGGCTGCGAGATATTCATTTTAAGTGTTTTATAGTATGAGCTTACTGAGCTATGGGTTAGTATGATTCGGATACAGCTGAGAACTAGTATTTAACATGGAACGACCTATATGACCTCCACGACCCAGTTACTGAGTATTGCAGTACTTCTCGGCAAAACTAGTGTCAGAATTTCGGGCTTTTGACTATCCGTAGCCGCTGTCAAAGATCCACAAATGACAGCTGGGAGTATCTGCTTAAGACGCTGTGATCAGCAAAAACTGAAAAATTACTGGCTTTCTAACGTAATTTTAGCCAAATCTGTTTAGCTTCAAGCTGCAGAAACAAAATATGTTCATTTTTGCTGTATTTCAAAGAACCCTGTTGTTTCCGAAAGATGTTTAAAAATAAAATCCTCACTAGAAATGATCGTTAAAGTTTTAACTTTGACCTTAGAAAAAAAAATCCCGTATTACTAGCCTACTTACCTATGCCGTAAAATGTATACCAAATAATGAATCGAATCTTAATGCTAAACTTTGTTGTTTTACATTTTTATAAGCTTAACTTAGTTTTGAGTAAATCGATAAAATGCTTCATATTTCGGAATAAATTGCAAGCAGTGTCTTCGTGCTTCTCTTTCTTTTCAATAAAGACCAAGACTGACCGAGTTTTTTGCTGATCACAGTGCCTTAACGTGCTTTCCGAGACACGGAAGAATCTCGGTATGGTAAACACGGACCCATCCACAGACCAACCTTGGCAATAGTTACTGAACCTTGAAGATTGACCCGTGAGGATGTTATTATTTACCCACAAGCTTCTATATACCACAATAAATATTCGTGCATCCATTTTAGATATCTGTTACACCTACCAGATGCATAAATACGACTTGCAAGTTACGCATACATTATTACTTTGACTACCAGCAATATTTATGAGTTTAGCGAATGACATAGTTAGCTTATACTTACAGCTTAGCTGGTAAACTAATGGCTGTTCGGAATTATAATGTACCTGTTGACTTTTATTGAGAACTAGCTTTTACCCGCGACTTCGTACGCGTATATCCCGATGTTTCCCGTTCCCGTATAGCCTATAGCCTTCCTCATGAATGTGGCTATCATACACAAAAAGAATTTTCAAAATCGGTTAAGAAGATCCAGAGATTACCCTCTACAACCTCACAAACTCACATACTTTACCTCTTTATAATATTAATATGTCGCAGCCAATTAGCTGTCTAATTGTCTAATGCGTCGATTTTTTGGCGACCTAAGTGACATCTTTTGTTCAATATCGTTGCCCATGTCACTTATGTCACTGACTAAACGGCGCAGTTCAATGAAAAGGCTAGGCTTTTAATGAAACGGCTGATTAAGCTAGATGGCTGCGACATATATAGCACTATCTTTCTCACGCGGTGCCGTTCGCGTTGTAGTGTTTCTTACAGCTTTGGCTACTTTACTTGTAAAAGAACTTAGGAATTGCAAGAAGTTCTCTCACTCATTAATTAGTTTCAGTGGCAGAAAAAGTTGAAAGGGAATCGTTTATTATGCGGATTATACGTGATGATGATGATCAATGATGAAATGGATTTAAAGACAGGGAGAAAGAGGCCAAAGAAATGAAGGATGGATTGTGTGAGGAATGATATAATGAAAGAAGCGAAGATGATAAATGAATTTTCACACCACCTGATCGAAAACGTCAAATTATATGTCATGCCAATCTAACCTAAAGAGAGTCATTTTTGGCCGGTGGCACAGCCGGGCAATAATATTGTACTGGATTTCATTATAACCCGCTGGTCAATAATGTGATTTAAATTTAGAACCTCATCTGTCTGCTCAATTGGCGGTATATTAGGTACTTACAACGCCTTCTGTCTCTGTCTCTCTCTTTCTGTTCCAGAAAGAGGAAAGATATTCTCGTTACTCTTACTACTTAGGGATGCTATTCTCGAATTTGTACAAAATCATAAGGATTGACCAGGGTCCAGGATTGAAGACAATATTATAAGAATAATTGGTTATGTACGGATTATTGTATAAAAGGATAAGAATAACACTTAAAACCCATGTATAGTCGATTTATTCATTTAAAAACTATTTTCTCGAGCATCTCCTATGACTTTCTAAATTCAAATTGCATACAGCCAAGCGTCCGAACCCATTCTACCAGCTGTTATAAAGCTCTGTATAAAGCTTTGTGTACACATTAATTGTATTAGGTTGATAACAATAGGCCTGCACATATTTACTTACCCACAGAAAAGTAAAAAAAAAAACGAAAATCTAGTTGGTCGTGGCCGTTATGTGGTAGGTATACCGAGTGGAACGCAAAAAAGGCGCGGATATTGCAAATCCGTATGGTATTAAACTAACCTTTTTTAAGTGGTTATATAGTATAGTTCTAAATACATATCTCTATTTAGTGTTTGTAAATTTAAAATACTTTGTTTTTCGTATTATGGCTTCTTATTTTCTCACAGGAGGTGTGAAAAGTAGAGTATCCTCCTCGGGGATAAAGGTGTCTTTACATTGGGCTAGCTTGAATCCCTCGCTGCATTCAGGATTCTTGTATTAACTCCCTCGCTTCGCTCGTGAGTTATACTCTAAACTCCCTCGCTACGCTCGGGAGTTAACTCCCGAATCCTTCATTGCGTTCGAGATTCAATATGACGCCCGTGACACAAGACACTGCTTTATCCCCTGGGTGCATAATCTACTATTGTTATGTGCCAGGCTCAAATAATATTGGGACAAAAGTAGGAAGACGATGAAATACTGTCAAAAGGATTAGCTCATACCATATCAAATAACTATGCTTAGCAGTCAGATTGGTGCAACCCCTCGTAGGGGGCTTTAAAAAGCCGAATTAGTACTTTCAATAATTTTGAAAAAATGCTTAATTGCAAGCAGATTTAATTAATAATCTAATGGCATTTAAAAAGCCCCGTTTATAGCCGTAAAAGCCTTAAAAGTGTAAGTAACAGCAGTCAGCAATGTACCTATACAATGTAATTGAACAATATTTACGTGATTGCCTGTTGATTAGTAGCAAATTGTATTATTATACTCATAACGTATTGACTATTAATGAATACTCAGATATAATACAATGCTTTATCACTTCATTAGTTCGTACCAGTAGAATGCATGCTTTCAAATTCATGACTATTCATTATGTCGATTGCTTTGGATTGCATTGGATATGTGAGAAGCTTTTTCATTGCGTCTTCTGTTGACTTAATCAGGATTCAAGAACGTAATCAGATAATGAACATTACTTGGTAAGATCTTTTTTTTTGGTTTTATCTTCAATTCTTTTTTTTATCTTCAATTCTTCAAATCTTTTTTTTTTTGGTTTTATCTTCAATTTAATCATCAAATGACTCTGACACTCCTTTCCGCTTCGCCCAGAGTGGAAGGAGTATCAGACTCTTACTGACTAAAACCAACCCATGTTCCTTAAAATGCCCTTTGCGTTCCTGGGCCGCGGTGGCTCTTTCGAACAAATTCTGCAACCCTGGCAGGCACACGCCCTAGCGGGCTCCAGATAAGTTACAGTGCATAAAGTCCCTCTGCAATACCTACCTCATTCCTTTTTACAGCAAGTAAAAACTTAAACAATTTTATGAAAATGCTATTAATTACAATAACAAAGATTACCTATTTTATAATATTAATGATGATTAATACATACATAGGGAGTTTGTTGACACAGCTGCTAACTGCTAAGCACGAGGCTGTGCGCTACTTTCTATAAACATAACTGTTTGCAAACACGGTCTGAACGGTCTCATTTACGCAAGGCAATAGTTTACGTTTATGACGTCGGTATCATTAATAAATCATACAGACGCGTCATGCACCAACATCACAGCTCTAAAAATCAGTGCAAGCACTATAGGAACTACACGGCAGGCGGTGGCAAGATAGTCACGTATACTCGCGCGTATGGGGCGTCCTAGGAGGTAGTTAGGTATCTTCTTTTTATGCTGCCATCTCAGTCGATCGATGTCAATTGATGACATCGATCGATGATCGATCGATTGGTGTGGTAACACCCTTACGATTGTCAAAAATGTAATGTTGCAATGCAAAACTATCAGTATACAGGGTGTTCTAAAAAGTGCGTGGTCATAGTTAAGGGTGATGTAGGGTAGCAACAACGGGCTGCACTCCAGGATTGTCGGCAGAAGTGAAAACTTGAACATTAACGTTGTGCATTTTGGAATATTTTGGAATGGTTAGGGAATAATTTCGCACGAATTGCTTTATTTATCAGTATAAAAGTACTAACATTTATGTGGTTAAATACAATATTCATTTATTGCGCTATCATACAGAAACGACAATTTATACTACACATTACATTGTCCATCTTACGAATTTTCGATCAGGTCACGTGTCCTGACGCGAGTTTAACATTTTTTATTCCAAAAAGTGCGAACATTTTAATTTGATATTTGCGGTCGTTTATTTAACATTGTTTCCTTAACGTATACCCAACATCACCCTTAAATAGGATCACGTACTTCTGAAACATCCTGTATAAGTGAATACAATCTTATATCCTATAATAAACTACTAGCGTGCGAATAAAGTCGTCAGCAAGCAATTACATAGGTTGCTAACATGTATGGAAGTAATTAAATGACAATAAAACAAATATAAATGTTCCATAAATCTATATAAATGTATCAGCAAGATTTATATAATACCTGTTCTTATCTATAGATATATTTTTCTTTAGTCTACTATGTAATTATTATGTGCTATGGTGTTTTATAGTGCGGCGTGCGTCAATCACTTGATTTAAATACATAATTGCTTGTCTCTAAGGTTGATAATGGATATATTAAAAATCGTATAGGGTAATGCAGGTGTCTATTACCAGCTACTACCACTGGATAAACCTTTGGCCTTTTTGGAAAACATTTTACCGGAAAAAAAAACTTTAGAACACCACGATATCTAGACTTAACATTTTAAAGTGGTGAAATTATTGTTTGTTTGTCTCTGATCTCTGGAACTGCTGATCCGATTACGAAAATTATGTCACTGATAGAAAGCTGCAGTATTGTTTGGGGATCGTAAATAGTTTTTATTTCGGATACAATAAGTCACGGTTCAGTAAGTCAAAAAAGCTTGTCAAACAAAATCAATACTGTGTTTTTATTACCAAAGATAAGGAGTAGCATTTAGAAGCAAGACAGAACGTTGAAACTAAAAAGTTTTGCACAATTATACTCGTACAGTTCTCTTTAAACAACGCTCAGCTGTCTCGTTAAGACAGTACAAACCATCTTAGGGAAACCCTTCCACACCTTCAGTTTTCTTAAACTATTCTAAATCATTTTCTCTCCATTGTTCCAGTCACAATCCCGGCCCTGAACTTCGGCATGCTGATGGGTTGGCAGTCCCCAATGACGCCGATCCTGCAGTCGGCTGATGGGCCCGCCCCAGAGCCGATCAGTGACGAGACCATCTCGTGGATGGCAGCTATCACTTTCTTGCCCCCCATATTCTGCGGGTTCATGGTGGGAGACCTCGCTGACCGGTGGGGCAGGAAGTTCACTACTCTTTTGACGGCGTTGATGCTTGTGGTAAGTTTCAAGAAGTAATTAATTATAATTTAAATACCTACACAAAATCTCCTTCCTTCGATATTATACTTCGATATAAAATTTCTCAAACTTAAGCAAGTTTGAGAAATTTTAAACTCTCCTGATTGTTCACTCTTTGCACGAGAAATACCTATATTACCACCATCTTTCTAGCCCCTAGAATTGATAAGTTGTTGGAGAAGAGATTTGCAATGGGCTTAGTATTTATTTATTTGCCTTATCACAGGTCAAGCGTAATAGCTCAAGAAAACCTAAAGCTCCCATGTTCCCAGTACAAACTATAATCCCACTTGTTACCGGCGCGCTGCGGTTGTAACCACTTGACGCAGATAAAATCTACTGGTAGTTAGTCATTAGTCAGTGATACATATCGTATAGTAGCAGCTGTAGCAATTGTCGCTTATTGACACTGATCTGTTGTTTTGGGTTAGTCCACTTCGATCATTTGTGATAAGCAATCAACTAGTATCTTCCCAGGGTTGCGGATTTTGTTCGAAAGAGTCACCGCGGCCCTGGAAAACAAAGGGCACTAGGAAGAGCACGGAAGGGTTTTAGTCATTATGAGTCTGACACTCCTTCCCGCTCCACCCAGAGCGGCAGGAGTCATTTGATGATTTCCATCCAAATAAAAAAACTACTATCTATATTTACAGAACTGTTGTGCAATTGTACGAATAAAAACCGAGAGGTTTCAATACCGTACCAGAGGGCCAATTCTACTGTTTAAAAAAACTTAAACCGGTCAGTCGCAATCTGTCAAAAAATGTTCGATTTGGTTGATTGTATTGTCATGGAAAAACTATTGATTTGGTTGATTGACACATAATTATGACTTTTTTTTTTCTATTTAGTTGATTGTTATATGAATAAAGACTTTTTACGATGACTTTAAGAGGTTTAGTTATTCGAGATCGCATGGCTACGGCGTTAAGTTTTTCGTGGTAGCGTGCATTCGTTGTCAAGTGTTTCGTATTCGTAAACATACGGGGACGTGTTATTCGGTGTTACACTTTTCTAAGTCACGTATCACACTCCATAAAATCCTCATTTTTCATACATTTTTGACAGATCGCGACTGACATGCGAATGCGACCGTAGCTTGAAAACTAGTAGTGCACTACTGACCGTCTTCCTGTTGACAAAAAAATGAAGGGTCGACAGAGTTTGTCAATCCCATACATTTTTGACATTTGACATTTGCTTTTGCGCGCTACCGCTGACGATAGAATGTCACTTTTGTAGAGCCTCAAGTTAAGGCCCGTTTCCACTTAGACGGACCATCTGCGTGTTCACACTTAGACGGACCGCCTGTTTAAACGAAAGACGGCAGCCGGTCGTGCGTGTTTAGATGGGCCGTCTGTTTAAACGAAGGACGGCGGCCGGACGTGCGTGTTTAGACGGGCCGTCTGTTTAAACGAAAGACGGCGGCCGGACGTGCGTGTTTAGACGGGCCGTCTGTTTAAACGAAAGACGGCGGCCGGACGTGCGTGTTTAGACGGGCCGTCTGTTTAAACGAAAGACGGCGGCCGGACGTGCGTGTTTAGACGGGCCGTCTGTTTAAACGAAAGACGGCGGCCGGACGTGCGTGTTTAGACGGGCCGTCTGTTTAAACGAAAGACGGCGGCCGGACGTGCGTGTTTAGACGGGCCGTCTGTTTAAACGAAAGACGGCGGCCGGACGTGCGTGTTTAGACGGGCCGTCTGTTTAAACGAAAGACGGCGGCCGGACGTGCGTATTTAGACGGACCGCCTGTTTAAACGAAAGACGGCGGCCGGACGTACGTGTTTAGACAACCGTCTGTTTAAACGAAAGACGGCAGCCGGACGTGCGTGTTTAGACGGGCCGTCTGTTTAAACAGAAGACGGCGGCCGGACGTGCGTGTTCACACTTAGACGGACCGTCTGTTTAAACGAAAGACGACGGCCGTACGTGCGTGTTCATACTTAGACGAGCCGTCTGTTTAACCACTCGGGCCCAACATGTGAAAATTCCCTAATATAAAGTAAATCTTATGTATATGTAAATAAACATTAAATTCGCGATTAATTCGCGACACACCGGTGTGTCGCCGGGGCCGGACAGGTACGGAAGACGATATTCGTTCACACTACATCCATTCCGGGCGTTAAGACGGTACTTCACAGTGGCGAAACGTCCGTCTAAAAATTCGGATCCGTCTAAATGTTAACGTCATAAAAATTATACTGCCACTGGCTTATCCGACTCTTTAGAGGGACCGAGAAAATAGACGGTCCGTCCAAGTGGGAACGGGCCCTTTGAAGGATTCATCCACGTTTTTTCGAAACTAAGTTTATTACATTGTTTTATATGCCTTCTGTCAGCATGACTAACCACCCCTTCTCTCCAACAGATTAGCTGGACCATCACCCTGTTCTCGCTTCGTCCCTGGGCTCTGATCGCGTCGCGCGCGGTCGCGGGGCTCGCGTGTGCCGGCTGCTATGTTGTCATACCGTTATATCTCAAGGAGGTAAGTAGTACGCGAAGTTTAAGATGATATCTTTAGGATGTATGTACGGTACAATGTAGGATGATGAGCGAAAATAAAACGTGTAGATACAGGCGACATAGAACTGTGAAAAGTCGAACTTCTTAAAGCTGACCGATTATATTTTTAGAGCTGGGGTTCAAAGTCAAAGCATTTATTTCAAATAAACCATTTACTTTTGAATTGTCAGAGTCAGTCAGTCAAAAACATGAAGCTATTTGCACGTTCCAAAGCGTAGAGAGAGAAGGAGATTCTCTATGGAGAAGAACGTGCAAGAAACTCCACGGACACTCTTTTAATAGTAGTTTATGCAACGACCATAATTATAAAAAGGGTTATTAAAACACGAGTGTGGGTTTATCACACGAGTGTTTTAATACCTAATTATATGCCGTTGCATGCACTATTATATCTTCACTCATACAGTTGAAATAAAATAAGTGGAAAAATAGTTAATTCCAATATGGCGGATATTCTCATTGCGTATTCGAATGACTGCGCAGCGCGCTCAAACATAGACAAAGATAAAAGCTGGCTCATTGACTTAAGTCAATGAGCCCGCGCCAAAAATTAAAAAGAAAAAGTGTGCTATAAAAATTAAAATAGTAGTTTATGCAACGACCATATAAAAAGGGTTATTAAAACACGAGTGTGGGTTTATCACACGAGGCGTAGCCGAGTGTGATAATAGCATCACACGAGTGTTTTAATACCTAATTATATGCCGTTGCATACACTATTTTATCTTCACTCATACAGTTGAAATAAAAGAATTGACAAAATAGTTAATTCCAATATGGCGGATATTCTCATTGCGTATTCGAATGACTGCGCAGCGCGCTCAAACATAGACAAAGATAAAAGCTGGCTCATTGACTTAAGTCAATGAGCCCGCGCCAAAAATTAAAAAGAAAAAGTGTGCTATAAAAATTAAAAAGTTATTTTATGATGCAGTTGTTTAAAAATCGAAGGAAAATGTTGAACTGTAATGGTTTTTTTTTTAAATTTTACCTATCCACGAAAAAAAAGTATGCATTTATGCATTCGTTTTTGAACTCATATTTGGAACATTACGTTGTGAGTGTAGATAAAGTTATTTTATGATGCAGTTGTTTAAAAATCGAAGGAAAATGTTGAACTGTAATGGTTTTTTTTTTAATTTTATCTATCCACGAAAAAAAAGTATGTATTTATGCATTCGTTTTTAAACTCATATTTGGAACATTACGTTGTGAGTGTAGATAAACCATTTTATGATTTACAATAATCCTGGTTACATTATCTTTGCTTCTATATGTGAGAACAATGTAAAGAAAGAGAAAAAAAAAAGAATTCTAAGTATCAAATAAGTATAAATTATTGAAATAAGCCAGTGACAGCTAAGAGATGACCAGTCTCGGTTGTATTGTTAATCTGTGGTGGATTTTCTGGACTCATTAGGTTATTATAATAGGAGGTGTAGAATGTTTTGAACACAGTGTTTCAAAGGTCTAGACTTGAACTAGGCAAAGGCAAAATTGTACTGTATTTGTAGAGGTACTAGCATGACATTGCTAGTCGAAAACAACCAGGCACACCTACTTGATTTTTATGGCATAGGTACCTCACAATATCACAATATGTATGGCATCGGCAGCAGGTAGGACTTATGTTATAATTAAATTGATTGTAAAACGTACACATTTTCAAAGGCAACACATATATGATTTTTTTTTTCCTGAAATTAATCAGCTTTAATACGTATTAAGAGTAACCAGATAATTTCCCAATTGATTTTGTGGTTTATACTGCGTCAAACGCCACAGGGGACAAACAAACACGGTAAACGGGAAGTTTTCCATGGTCGAGAAAGGTATAGTTGCGGTAGTCGTGTTTATGACGTTCGAGGAAAGTAGAAAACCGTCACTAGTTTGATCATAGATGCGTTAACTTTGTTATTGAAAGTAACATTAATGAGGTGGCTCATCATCATCATCATATCAGCCGAAATACGTCCACTGTTGGACATAGCCCTCCACCGAATGGGGTCTGCCATGATCGCCACGCTTGGCAGGTGGGTTGGTGATCGCAGTGTAGCTGTAGCATGTGCCTACAGAGAATCCTGCTGCCCATTCTCTGATGAGGCCCTTAGTCGCCTCTTACGACACCCGCGGGAAGTGATGGGATGGTGCTTTTCTTTTACGTCCGACACCATACGGAACAATGAGGTGGCTGTAGTCACAGAATAAGTGGATTTGGCTAATTTATGTGTGTAGTAATCGGGAACGGCTAATTAATAAAAAATAAACCGGAGAACTGCGAGTCTGACTCGCGCACCGAGGGTTCTGTAGAAACTATATGTAGATAGTTCGTCCTTTACGAAAATTAAGTCTCGGATTTTTGCAATTATACAGGTATACCTACTGAAGTTCATTAATAATGAAACCACTGAATATTACTCTTTGACCCTTAGCCAAGTAGATTTATATGATAGTCTCTACAGCTGACCAAATATAACCAAAAGAAGAAAAGTGTATTTACTTGCGGAATTTGTTTGAAAGAGTCACCGCGGTCCTGGAAAGCAAAGGGCATTTTAAATGAATGCCCCACACAAATATTTTTTTCTCCTGTATCGTGGATGCGTTTATCAATACCTAAACTCACATCCACAGACACATACAACCAGACCCAGACAAACTATCTGTAGGCCATACAAATATTTGATCCGTGCGGGAATCGAACCCACGACCAATCGCACAACCACTGCGCCAACCGCACCGTCCAATCGTGACGACATTAGGACGAACACGGATGGGTTTTAGTCAGTAAGAGTCTGACACTCCCCTCCGCTCCGCTCAGAGCGGCAGGAGTCATTTGATGATCTCATTTTATGAATAACACCTCGCCGAATAACGAATCAAACAAACCCCTTTACAAAAATTTAACCCTAAACTAACCACTCCATCTCTCTCCACAGATTGCATCAGACAACATCCGAGGAGCCCTGGGTTCCCTGTTCATCCTGTCTCAGAACCTGGGCTACCTGGTGGTGTACGTGGCGGGAGACGTGCTATCCTTTGGCGCAGTGCTGTGGCTCTGTACTGCAGTGCCCGCCATCTTCCTCGTAGCCTTCATTGCAATGCCGGAGACGCCTGTGTTCTTGGTCAAGCAGGGGAAAATTAAGGTAAGGACTTTGATAATATGGTAGGCGACAGATAAATGTACAATAATGATCATTGACGCACATACATTTATTGACTTTCTTATTATCAACAACAGAAATAATCGACTTCTATCGTGATCCTTTACGTTCTCTAGAAATGCAAAATGGTTCATAATTTATTGTCCGGATATCAACGTAGGGATATTAGGGAGATACGGATTTTGTTCGAGTTGCGGATTTGGTTCGAGTTGCGGATTTTGCTTGAGTTGCGGATTTTGTTCAAAAGAGTCACCGCGGCCCTGGAATGCAAAAGGCACCAGGAGGAACAGGGATGGGTTTTAGTCAGTAAGAGTCTGATACTCCCTCCCGCTCCACCCAGAGCGGAAGGAGTCATTTGATGATTTTTCCATCCATAAAAAAAAGATAGTAGGTCAATGTACTTTATTGCAAGTTTATCTGGCGCCTACCATAGGATATTAATTTTTTGAGGACATTATGGATTGGGTTTAGCAGCTCAAACACTAAACTAGCAGGAGGCAGTATGATCATTATGACTGGATTGTGTTTCGGCAAAGGTACAGCCAGCTGATTCGTAGTTTGAATGAAGTCTAGGAATTGAACGTAGAAGTGATCGGGTAAAATTAAACAAAGATTTTATTTAGACTCAAATACAGATGGCTCATTCTGTTTTAAAGTTCACTTGCCATATAGCCTACTGAATGTATAAGTTCT
This sequence comes from Melanchra persicariae, assembly GCA_947386135.1. Lineage (NCBI taxonomy): Eukaryota > Metazoa > Arthropoda > Insecta > Lepidoptera > Noctuidae > Melanchra > Melanchra persicariae. The sequence goes on along the minus strand of OX376645.1, from coordinate 12,356,348 downwards.
TTCTTCATTCCATAACATAAAGTGAGCTAGTTGGCTGTTGATGATGATGATTGGGAATGAATTTTATTGTATTGCGTCAAAAGGTCAGTCAGTTGAACCCTAGTTAGTTTAAATTGATGCCGTGGAATTTAATGCAGGGGATCGCTCCAGTGGATGGAATACGTGTCTAAACATAAACGAAGACATTTTTGGGGGTTCTATCTTTTAACTACAATTTAACAAAACAGTCCTTCTGGTTTGCGGAGACTATACATCTGAATGTCAATAGGATTTAGCAAAAAGGAAAGGCTACCTCTGACTATACCCTAAGAGTATTGTTGAATTTTGATTTCAATAAAGAAAGTTTAAAAAAAAATTGTAATTTAAAAACTGCCCCGCAATCCTGATATTTCTAATTTCGTGTCGATTTTTAAAAGCAAATTGATCGAAGTCAATCAATTGAATTTTATTCATAACCAGCATGTAAACGATGTTAAGAAAAGTGACACAGATTGATCCGGACGAGGTAATGAAGTGGTATTTCCCACTGAGGCGACTTTTCCCTGCACGGGCACGGTGGAAATACCAGATGCTAATTATGGCTCGTAAAAGAAGAACTTTTATTACTAAGTGTTATTTGATGAGCGAAACAGTGGTGGCGCCAACAACATGACAGATATACCTAAAGACGAGGTAATAAGCGGAAATTCAGAGCAGATTTTTCCGTTACAAGTGTGCTTAGGGCCGTACTGTAACGTCTTAAAAACTTCATGATTCCGTTGAGGGAGTGCGATGGAGCTGTAGGTACAAGACGCATAAATATACAGTTCGAGTCAAATAACTTTGCCCCTCTGAAGTTAGCCATTTGCAAAGATCGCGCAGGTGCAGTCACGTAGACGGGAGCAAGCGGGACGCAAGCATGCATCGAATGTAAACGCAAGACTGAGACATAAAATCGCGCCGCCATATTCCCCGCCCTCATGTCTCTTGCGCATGCGCAGTTGCAGTTTGCTCGTAATTTTGACTACTACGCAGCCACTCGTACGTAGCCAACTTCTGAGGGGCAAAGTTATTTGACGCGAACTGTAGATAGATAGCACCACGTGTCCCTTTTTCACGTCAGAATCAAGATGGCATTGGTATTATGTATTAAGAATTTGTAGTTGGTAACTTAACTGTGGACCGATGACCTGGTGAGGGTCGCGGGTAACCGATGGATGCGAGACGCACAGGACCGGTTGTTGTGGCGACACTTTGGGGAGGCCTATGTCCAGCAGTGGACGTCTTTCGGCTGATATGATGAACTTAACTAAGTCTACTTTAGCAGAAAAAATTGAGAAACTTTGGTATTTAGTGCCAATTCTGCTTATTTTTAAGCAAGGACTGACTGACTGACTGAAGGACTAAGGTGCCAATTCTACTCATTTTTAAACAACGTTCACGTTCGCAATTCGCATTCGCATGTCAATCGCAAACTGTAAAAAAAGACTCAATTTTCATACATTTTTGACAGATTGCGTTTTCGAACGAAAGTTGTTTAAAAATGAGTAGAATTGGCCCTCAGATGTAGGTGATTCACAAATTGTTGTGCAAGAGTTTTTATGACAAGCACACAAGAAAATCTAGATTTTACCTGCTGCAAAAGTGATTTTATAATTGAGTATGAAATATGTACTTGTGACCTCCAATAATTAACAACCAACACTTTAAAAGAAAGAAGTTTATAAACACTTTAACAAAAAAAAAACTTTTTTGATCATTAACGGGATTATCCATAAAAGTTTTAAGAAATCAATAAGCAATAATCCGTCCAAATATTCATTTATTTTCTTCCACGAATTTTTGATGAATACTCAATCCTTACTTTTTATATATTATTATAACGCGAAAGTTTGTATGTATGGATGATTGTTACTCTTTCAGGCAAAAACTACTGAATGGATCTTGATGCAATTTGGCTCAGAGATTATAGTCTGGAATAACACATACGATACTTTTTATCCCGGGAGTATGTTTCCTTGGGATAATTTTCGACAACCACGTGGCCGGAGTCACGGGCGCCAGCTACGTTGTAATAAAATTGCCCCTATCTCAATTAATTTGTAGTCGGCGCACCACTTCTCATCTTTCAACCATGCAAAATTCCCCATAAAACATTCCAAACTGTAACAAACCCTTTGTGTCCTTACAGGAAGCTAGAGCAGCGCTAGCCTGGCTCCGCAACACCACCACAGACGACAAAGACCTGGAGGAAGCGATACAGCAGCTAGAGAGGGAAGAAGAACAATCCAGGAGTATGAAGAAAGTCACCTGGAAGAGCATAGGTAAGCAAATGTTGGCTTTTAAAAGTACTTTTCATCTTCAACATCAGCTTAGCGTTTTACCATCAACATTAACGGTTTACGCGTTCCCACTATGTCGTGACGACAGATTATCGTGTCGTTCAAATCAAATCAAATCCATTTATTTAAAGCGTCGTGGCTTTATATTTATATGGAGGTGTTCACACAATAGGACGACACGATTTACTGTCGTCCACGACATTTTTTTCCCTAAGAACACCTCCATTTAAATACACAAGCCAAGACGCTTTAAACGACACGATAATCTGTCGTCACGACATATTGGGAGCGTTCTCTTACGGTCACTTAAAAAATTCAGATGGTAAAACCTCCCGATCCGGTAATTGAACGTCACCTTTATCATACTTAGCAATAGGGTTTGCGAGGACCTTGGGGTCGAGACAAGTGAGATTCTGTCAACGGTAGCGTGGCGAAGACGATTGTCAATACGTCAAAAATGTATGGGATTGACAGATGCTGTCGAAATGTCACGTGATCAAATTCCTATATTTTGGCATTTCGACAGTCGCATTCGCTAATTGAATGGCACACTGTCTAGGGCCGCTTATCTTCTTACTAGGTACTACTATATAAAATATACTTACAGTTCAGATGGATGTTTGTTACTCAATTACGCCAGAACGGGTGAACGAATCAGGATGAAATTTGGCACAGAGATAGATCATGGTCTAGAATACTTTTCATCCCGGGATTGTGTTCCCTTATAATAATTTAAGTATTTAATCACGGGCGAATTTCAAACTCTTCAAAGTTAGTCATGTTCTGGCTTCGTTTCTGAAACACTACTTAGTCACCAAAAGGAAGAGATTAAGACAAGGTCAGCTAAAACCACAAGACATTTACGTGTATATTATTGCATCCCAAGAAAAGTTATACCACAAAAAGACCCCCGTCCACGTACCACGTCAGACGATAAATGACAAGACAATGTCACAACAATTTGTGAAATGTATAGATCTGCTTCTTACATTGTTACGACAGTTTCCTCACATCATGTTCAAATGACGCACATTTACTTTGTTCATGAAGACCACCTATGTAGATAGGTTCACCTGTGTTCTCCTACTGTTCATTGATTAAATTCGTATGGCTCATGCAGAAGGACTTGTTAAAATTACCAATTGACCATATATGTCAGGTCTCTGCAAGCTTGATTTGTCGAGATTGCTAGATTTCCGACTGTCTTAGCGCGTTGTATCAACCGACGCGAAGACGCATCGATAAGGGACAAGTGCGATTCAGCGACGGTTTATTTAAGAGCGTTTATTCATACAAACTCTCAAGTCAAATGATTGAACCGATTTTAATGAAACTTGGTATACATACGCTAGAAATCCAGGTCTAAATATGTACCTAGTTAGTAGAGAACATTTTCGAAAAAGAGTTCAGGGGAAAGTTAGTGATTTTTCACTTTCTATATAAAACTTAAACACTCTCTACTTATTATTTAGACCTGGATATCTAGTATAAGCATACCAAGTTTCATTAAAATCGGTTCATTCATTTCGAAAAATAAGGACTTGAAAGTTTGTATGTTATAATTAGTTTGTTAGAAAATGCGATCTTTTGAGAACATCGCAAAATGCCACGATACATACAACTACAGTTGAACCAACAAAAATCTGCAGAGAGCAGAATCAAAACTCCATAAAGGATGACTAATGATACTAACTTAAGTGATCATATCCCCAAAGATCATGAAAATCTCCCCACAATTTAGCCAAACTGGTTGCCAGATGACGTGTCAAAAGTGTGCCTGTATGAGAACACCTCGGTTCCGAGAATTGCTCTCGCTCAATCGCTTAGATATATTTACCGTCAAGTAATGAACTGTGGCACGCGACGAAAACACAGGCTGTAGTTATGTTGAAACCTTTTTTGTAACAAACTGGCAGTTTGAAACCGTTTAACTATCGATTTACAAATGGACTACTAATAGTTGAACTTTTAATTGTATTCAGTAACTTGACAGTAAAGATGGGTTAATACCGATATTTTTCAGTATTAGGTACCTAATATGAATATATTATTCTAGGATATTACAATATCTTAACTAATATTTGAGGATCAGTGATATTTAACTAAGACCTAATATTACGTATCACTTCCTTATTGGATAAGTGTTCATATTATATTACAGTTCATCGGATTACTAATATGTGAATCCATAGATTATGTACATGTTAGTTAATCTATGGATTATGTGAATATTAATACAATCAAATAAAAGTTTGCATAAATAAATAAGAAGGTACTCAGGTACATTATTTTAGTTAATTTAATTTTGTTCATACACCAACTCAACTGTCAAGTCAACTATAATCGCTTAATGGCAGAGCTTTTGAGGAGAGGTTTAATCTGTTGCAGCACAATTCGCCGTTCCTGAATGTCTGTTCAAGTCTTAATTTATATCACGTCATGTGTTACTATTGCTTGGCAATTAACCACAACTGTTTGTATGAATAATCAAAGTCATTTTGTAACAAATTGAATTATTCTTTTTGTTACAAAATGACTTTGATTTTGGCTTGAAGAATTCTACCAAAGAAACACGACCTCATTTTCAACAGTCTAAGCGTTTTCATCGAATTCGCTTAGCCATAGTATCTTTCAAAAATCAGGCAAATTTTTGTAGTCATCTATTGTCTAAACTTATTCATTGGATCCTTAGTTTGACCAAAAATCTAACGTTTTTGGTACCTACTGAACAAGAGGAAAATCTAAGCCTAACCTAATCTACCCATTCTATTTATGATTTTATTTTATTCATACTACATTTAATTTTGATAATTACTCCAGTACCTACAAAATTCCGCGATAGAAATCCAGGGGACGAAATTCATCGGACACTCAACAACATTTCCATTCACACGTAACAGGATATTGACAAAACAACATCCCGTGTACTCTCAGAACCTGATACCTATCAAGGCACACTCGAATAATTCCAAAAGGGTACGTTCACATTCTGCAGTGAAGCTTGCATTCATTTGTAACGAGTGGACGCATGATATTTCATTACAAACTAACGAATAACACAAGGCTTTATACCAACCGGTTGATATACTGATGGTTGCTGAATATAGCTGGGTTATAAATGAATACAGTTTGCAGCTGTGCTGTGTTCCTTCGCACACTTGCACAGGGGGATACGGAAGCACTTAAGCAATGCCAACCTAGGCCAAGCACAATCATTGTAATTCCAGATCGAATTTTATTGTTAACCACGAACAACAACACAAATTGTGGGAAAACAACTGATTAGATTGAGCATTGTGACGGGCAGACAGTGACGAGACAATCGTAAGGAAGTTAGTCCTCCCTGACGCCTAGGTCATTATGAGGGTATATACCTTGAACCTGATATCGAAACCATTATGCAAAATACCCATTTTTGTTGTTACAACCTTTATGATTTTAACCGGAATTTTAAAGGAAAGCTTTATTTTGAAGTAAATTCTACCTCAGTCAATAAGGAAAAAGCTACAAAAAAGATCGCCATTTCTACGACAGAGCCTTATGACTGGCGCAGAGACATACCTACCCTAAGTTTATTCATATTGGTCACAATTGGCACCCCGGCGCTACGCAGCCTATCTGATAATCAATCTTCGTTGAAACCAGCATCATATTTCATACACTACATTGCAGTTATTTATTTCAAGACGTATGCAAACAACTTTATAACGGCATCTGACATCAACTAGTTAATGGTTTTTAGAAATCTGGGTTTTCCCCAGGCGTTTACGTAACTGGTAACCATGATGAAAAGTTATTAATACTTAAATATTATGAATAAGCCGACTTATAGATTGTACAAAAGATGGGGTAAATTTATCTTACAATTTCTTGCCAAACAAGGAAGGAAAGCGATATATTGAATTGCTTAACTTTTCAATTTCATAACATTTTGAGAATCATAACTGCATATACACAGGCATCTTCTGGGCACGCTCTCTCCATCATAGACCTCATCTATGGCTTTCCATCAGGCGGGATCGAGGACAAGAGCTAGCCGATTCCTCAATAAAAAAATAAAAAAATAGACTTGAGAATCACAGCTCAAAGATTTTAGTAAAGCTAGAGCATTAGGTAAACGTATACTATGCACAACTCGAACTCCAACTCCAACATGAGCACGAAAATGTCCATGAAAACTTGTCTAATTGACGTTTTCGTACTCGAGAGATGAGCAAACAAATGCAAAAACTTCAATTTATGACAAGCTCCGATGTAGTTAGAGTTCGAGTTGAGTTGGAGTTTACGTTTTGGAACATGGGCCTGTGATCTTATTGATCGAACTCTGTAGAAAATGTTTAATTATACCATTCCGAATTAAGAATGTTAAGAACTTGTTTAAATCTATGTTAAACGTTAGACGGAAAGACCATAAGTTTATCGTTCTCTATAAAATTCTCAATCCATTAAAAACAAAAACAAAACACTTATGGTTGGAAAACCAGTTTTTTAAACGGTAGCTTTCGCGATGCTCCATTTTTAAAACCAGTTCGCTCCTGCAAAAAATAACAAGATATTATCCTCGTTTATAAGGCTGTATTCGATTAGACCTAGGTATTTCATTACATGTGTATAAATTCTTGCCATTGTGAGCTAGAACTTATAATTGAGGGCACATTGCTTGTAGAACGGATAGCCGATGGTAGCGTCGTTCTGGCCGGAAGATGCTGCTTTTGAAGCCCTAATAGGTGGAACTGAGTCTTGAGTCTTGAAGGAAGTTCATCAGAAATAAAGCAGAGTTCCGATAAATGCGAGATGCACAGAACTAGGTCTATGTGGCAAAGCTTTGGGAAGACCTAATGTCTGACCAGTGGACGTCTTTCAACTGAAATAATGATGATGACAAACAATATAGAAGCCAAATCTTAACTGTATTGTTTTTGAATCTGTCTGCAAATGTTAACTGGTCTGGTTTATTCAATTATTGAAGCCATTGGATGCTACACACCAAACCACTAATGGTCATGAAGCAATGACACAAGATTTTTCTAATGGCTGCAGTAGAAAAAATCTCGTGGCAAAGAAACTCGGCTTAGCAAAGGCAAGGATTTTAATTATGTGCATCGTGCTGGCTAGGCCACCTGCCGGTCTATTCCGTCATCTCACCTTGTAAACGTGGAGTGAGCACGAAGTGAACTGTTATTTCATCTTGTTCGTATCAAATGACAACTCATTTCATGTTCACTTCGCCCGTTTCATGTTTACAGAATCACAATGCTGATATAATATAATCAGGTTTAACGCCCTCGCCTTATGGATTAGGCGAAGGCGTTAAACTCCACGATGCTAGCACGGCATATCAAGAAAAAAATCTATTAAAAACCATAAATTAAAAATAACAAGTCATTTTATTATTATTTAATTAATTTAGAGGAAAGACTTCCTATTTACGGTTGTTCTTAGAACCAGCTTTATTGCAACCTGTTATTTTTACACTCATTTTATTTCATGCTGCGGATTTACCTGCATCATTTTGAAGTGTCGAAGATTAAGATTTTTAGTAGAATTAATTAACCGCGACTTTGCTTACGCAGACTTTTGTGAATAAGAATTCTCTATTAAAAAGGTAAGATTCCTCCACCCAGACGGGTATTATGTCTGTTGGGCCACTGCCCGATAGTTTGTCGAGAAGTTGTATATGTTCAAATCGCGCGGGGATCTATGTTTGCGCGATGCATGTAGAAATTGTGCGAAGTGAAGTTTTTCTGCAGTTCGTATGTGGTGGTATAAGCGCTGCTACAGCTGATACCAGTAGTTTACATGGATCACTACCATCTTACCACTACATCCCGGCTACTGGATGGCACAATACTATTTGATACGACTGTGAGATACAGTCAACAAAAATGACACGTTAACCGAACCAGACGATCCCAATTTACAAGAATACTACCGGACATACAAATATACTCTCGATAGTATTTGTCCGGCACGTGTTAAGGAAATACGTTATGAATATCCAGTTTGCATTCCAAGAATGAATTAGGCAAAAAATACGCAAATCAAGTTCTTATTTACAAAAACGTAGTCTTTGCGTACGATAAATTCTTAGAAGGTGCAGAGGAGCCTTTTGAACCGTCAAGATTTAACAAATTGTTTGTACAAAGGAACGGAAGGGTGAATAGACACAAAACTTTGATAAGGTTATTCACTTTAATATCATAATATTGGTTGCCAAAGAAAGCAACTTTATTTTATTTATGTCAATTTAATAAAATTGGAGACCGCAAATGCTGCACACAAGATTTAAATAACGTAAAATCCCATTCAAAATGTTGTGCCCATTCACCCCGGCATTTCTATTCACCTCGTTTGTAGGTAATGATTTATCGTTGTATCGGTTTGAGGAAGGACTCTGGGAGTTACCTAGATTTTCTCTAACGCCAAGCCTGTTTTTCCCCAAAGGTTTGAGCAGAGATAGTACCTGAATCAGGTACACAATCATTTCGCCAGTTATGTTTATGTAAAAGGAAGCGGCCCTATTGCTATCAACCGGGCACCAATTTAGACTGTGGTGTGCTGTTGAGTAATTCCAGATAGAAGATACAATAATACTTTTCCGACCCGCGAATTTAAATCAGAAACTTATTCAGCAATAGCACCGACCACTACGCCATATAGACATGTCAGATATTTTTGCACAGGCTTCCAAAACATCCTTATTTGCCGCACAAGAACAACGCACCTAACCATACCGAAATCTCTTTCCAGTACAAAACAAGACGACCTTCAAGGCTTTCCGCATCGCCCTCAACGTGATGCTGTCCCAAGAGACGTGTGGCTACCTGGTGGTCCTCATGTACGCGGGCTCCATCTTCGAGCAGGCTTCGGAGTCCATCAGCCTGAAACTGTCGCCAAATAAGCAGACCATCGTGGTGGGAGCCATCCAGTTGCTTGGCAGTATAGTTGCGAGCTGTATTGTGGAACAGACTGGGAGAAAGGTGAGATATTTCTGACGAACTTTTTTGATTAAGTCAAGAGTTTATTCTAGTTACGGAATATGTTCAAAAGTCGATTCAATTGTAAACATTATTCATTTGTTGTAAACCCTTTGTTTATTTTATGGATGGGAAATCATCAAATGACTCCTTCCGCTCGGGGTGGAGCGGGAGGGAGTGTCAGACTCTTTCTGAGTAAAACCCATCAGTGCCCTTTGCGTTCCAGGGCCGCGGTGACTCTTTCGAACAAAGTCCGCAACCCTGGCAGGCTCTGGACATAGCGGGCCCCGGCTACTTGTTGTACATCTACCACACTTTTGACCCTTTTTAAAGGTTGACTGGTAGAGAATGCTTTGCAGTATCACTGCTGTGTCTTATTATAGTTTCACATAAACACTATGATTATCTTTATAATAAGTTCCATTGCCGATTGATTAGTTTGCACTTTCGCAATGCCTTTGCGAAGCTCCAAAGCAAACTTCGGCACCTTTTTCGGTCGGTCACGAAAGATTTTGGCTTATGGGCAATCTTCCCAATTGAAAAAAAAATATGTAATAGGGGTAAGGCAAAGTGGATCAAGTTTTCTACCAATCCTGATAACCCACATTATAAATATCATTCTACCAATTGACGAGTAGGCTCTGTCAATGATGGCGATAATGATGTTTAGCAGACGGATACGAAATCGGAGTAGGCACTTTTTATGAGCATGTTGTGACTCCGCTTGGACTACTAATGATTCGTAGAATGCATTTAATACTACAGTTGCATGGGTGCATTTACCAAAACAAATGCAAAGTGGACCAACCACTGCTAAGTAGGATGTGCATTGTGCATCGAGAGTTTTGTAGAGGTTCATTTGTGTAACAGCATTAATTTCGTGCTTAGCTTGGCTTTGGGTCTCAGAGGTCGATCCCACTACATGTAGGTACAAATTATAATATAGGTTACTAGCAACCCACCCTGGCTTCGCACAGGTTTAGCAGAAAACAGCAGAGCACTTAATTATAAAGGGTGTTCCAGCAGTGTGATTCTGTAAACATGTCGAAGTGAACACTTGGATGGGGTGCACGACGGGTAAGTTGTCAAACCATACAAATAAGATGGAATGACAGCTCACTTGTCGTTCACTCCGCCTAGGTGAACACCGTGAGATGTCGACAGAATCGACGGGCTGAAGTGTGTCGTTAAATTAAGGGTAGTGTTCTGCAGCTACTATTGAGTACAAAATAAAAATATAGACTTTCAAAAGAAAACCGACTGAAAAATGGCAAAAAAAACACTTTTCAAGCAGTTTGGTCAAGTCAGTGGCATCGAATCTATGATTGGACTCAAATAAACACCACTAACTGCATCAGACAGCCTTCAAAGTGACTTTTCATAATTTTTTTAGTAGTTTTTTGGGAATTTAAAAAAAAATCTAATTGCATACCTAGCTAAAAAATAATATAGAGAGACTTCCTCTTGCCGGCGACTTCGTACGCGCATAATATCTCGGTTTTCCCGTTCCGGAATTTCGAAAAATCCTCTCTTAATGCTTCCCTACACTCCCAAAGGAACCTACAACCACGCCTTTCAGCTTTCTGCAACCAGCAGTTTCGGCTGTGCGTTGTCTGTCAGTCAGTCAGTCGTTTTGTCAGTCAGACGTTTTTTATTAAAATAAATGTTCAAATTATTTACAAACCTAATTATTTTACTAATTTTACTAACTTTTTTTCACTTTGGTAAAAGTGGCGTCACTATCTGTCTCGCTCACTCATGGCGAACATACCCATTATCCATCTCTCTCATCATTTTGTCTTAAAATTAAGAACCTACCTAGAGCTTGTGTGAATTAAAAACATTTTAACTGAGTAAAATGAGATAGCAAAAATCGGGTTACTTGAGGTTTTAATTTTTTTACTCTTTTCTATTGTATGGAACTAACAAGTATTGTACCATTTTAGAATTCTGATTAAATGCGCCAACTTTTAATGCCACTTGCCAAGGCACTCTAGTACATTTTTTTTATAGGAGGGCCTGTCAAAGTCGACGAATCTTGAAAATTTTAAATTCGTAGTTTAACAAATAGTCTCAATTCTCGGAAACTTGAGGCAATTGTGTCATTATTTTTTATTGGGATTCTAGAAATGTTATTTAGGATTACGTTTCCAAAGTTCAAATGAACAAAAATAAAAAAGAATAACCACAATAACCGAAAAATGGTACAGTTTGATCAAATTTCTAGGTTTTTTTTAAAATGCCCATAATTTTTAAACTGCATGGGATAGATTTTTTTTCAGATTTTTCTCGTGATGGTTATGATCAATCCTGTCACCCCGTTTCGGCTTGACGTTGAGTTTTGGGACACCCTGTATATTATTATATTATATTATATATAAAAAAAGCTATTTTGAAAGCCATGGATTCTTATCAACTATTTAATAAAACCTTTTCCTTCTTTCTAGTGGCTACTAGCCGGCACGTCCCTAGCCACCGGAGTCTCAATGCTGGCACTCGGCGCCTGGTTCTACATGACGTCATCAGGCATCTGGCTGCCCGGCTGGCTGCCGGTGCTGGCCATGTGTCTGTGCATCTTCGCGGACGCTGCAGGGTACCAGCCGGTGCCCTATGTTATTACTTCCGAGCTGTTTACGTTTCAGGTAAGAATTTTTGCCTTTATTTAGTACAAGCTTGCTAGTATCTATGATTAAATATGCTTGTGTTAGGAGTGGTATTAGAATCAAGCCACTAATTCTCTAAACTAGACTATTCTGACGCATGTCTCTTGAAAGAAATATCTTTTGAAAAATGCAGTTTCTCTCTGTACATGTATAATTTTACTTCCGATGTAGTAAGAGCTGCAACCGACGGGTGTGTGTGGGTTAGGCCTTCTTCTAGGGGTTGACGGGATTATCTTCAAGGAAAATACGTTTAAATGATGTAAACGATATATTTAAAAGGGACACAACACAATACACATGAAAACTTAATGCTTATCCACTTATAGGTTAAGTCTTAGGGGTACTGGGCTACTGGGCTGGGCCACGTACAGTGCAGCCAACATCACTAACTGCCGGATTCTGGGCTACAGAGCGGATTTCTTGTTACAAGTGCGACCACAGTCGTGAGATTGCCAAAGAAAAAATCTTTGTAGGCATAATAATAATACACAAACGCAAACGCTCAACGCTCTTCCATTGTTTAGAATTTAATAAAAAATCAGGGACACTTCTTTTTCCAAATTGGCCCTCAACTCAGCAGCTACATCCAACTAACTAATCGATCTCTTTTAATTTTCCAGCATCGTGGCATGGTGACCTCCTTCGTCAGCTCCGTGGACGCTCTCAGCGACTTCCTCCAGACGAAAGCCTACGACCCCCTTCTCAAACTCCTAGGGATCCACTGGGTCTTCATAATGTTCTCCATGGTCTGCTTCCTCGGTACCTTCTACACCATCATGTGGGTGCCAGAGACGAAGGATAAGACCGTAGAAGAAATATACGCTCTTCTAGAAGATAGCAGGAAGAAAGAGAAGAGGAAAGCAAGAAGGGGAGATCTGGAGAGTGGGAAAGAGATGAGTAGATTATAAGTGATGGTGGGGACTTGTCGAATTGAGAGTTGTGATTTGGTTGATAAATTCACTTTGTTAATGAACAATGAATCTATTGTCAACCCAACTGGGCTGACTAATTACCATCAGGAACTAAGGTTAGTTCATTCTTCAGTTTTTTCAATCTTATCTGACTTGACACTTGCTTAACTTTATTCAACTCTGAAAAACAATATCTACCATACCAGCTGTTATGTACCTATGTATTTACAAAGTGTTAATGATTGTAAAGACCCTCGCAGATAAACGCGATACGACAACAGTGTGAAAACGTACATCTTCATAAAACAGATTAAAACAGTTCCTTCCCAGACGTATTGTCGCATCGAGTATGTCTGTCAACCCTAACAACGTGTCTTTCCTAAGCTTTAATATGTTCTCAAAATAATGACACGTTGTCTCTGGAATGTTGTGTTAACTATCAGGGTCAGGCTCATTCATAGAAATATAAAAAACAGTATATCTATGGGCTCATAGCTGAGTCATAGCAAAAAAAGGCCCATATAAAAAATGGAAAGAACATGTGCCGTGCTGGTGCCATTATGAAGCCTTGGAATTTGTTTTTTATTATGACTAAGAGCTCGTTTGACAGGATAATGTGAGTCTTCATTAACTAAATTAAGGGGTGTTCTCACTAGACGATTTAAATCGGTTGACTTTAATTTCGATTGCGAATTCGCTTTTTCTTTCGTTAATCGCTTTTACCCTGTTCTGCTCTCTGACCTAATGTCTCATTTGACTATATTTGCGTCTCATGCTCTTCTTTCAGAAGTTACATGAATTCCTACCTACATAATTCTTTAAATTTCAAATGATAACCATTCCTCCGGATCACATATTCACAACATTTTTATCCACACAGTTTATCTCAAAATATACAAAAATATAATACTAACAGTGAAAATAGAATCAAAATTCACCGAAAAACCAACGAGTTATAACTATTTTAAACAAATATATCAGTGTCCCTTTCGCGAAGACGCTGTTTTGTATGGCAGCTGTATAGGCGTCATGGACTTTGACGTCAACGTCCATATCGGACTTCCCTTTCTAATTGACAACTTTGAAGCTTTATAACTTCATCGTCGATGAAGTTATTTAAAAAAAAAAATCTTTTGCTTTCTAAATAAGTACTAATTTCTTTTTGTAAATAAAAAAATTGCATGCATATTTCCTATTCGTCCAGTTTTTTGGCTTCCCCTTGCCCTTAAGCCAAAAAAGTTTAAATAGTCGTGCTATATGTATTTTTATTACTAATAATACGAACCGATTGACTCGCCACGTATGAACACCTCTTTAGGAATTGGAATGTTAAAATCTTCCGGTGTAACAAATGAGGTTTCGTTTGACTATTACTTTTGTATGTATTAATTCAACAGATTATAACATTTTGAATCTAATGTAGTTTCTTTTTACTTTTTTTGTTTGTAATTTATAAGTAGGTGTACTTATATCGTGAATGATCTTTTAAATTGGTATTTTTCAATGTGTTTTAAATGAATTTCAAAGATACAGCTACATAAATGGCTTCACCTCAATTCGACAAGTTTGTAAACAAAATGTGCAGAATATTCATTAAAGCTATGTAACATTTAAACAAAACAATGAGTTTTCTGTTCATTCTAATTCTGTAACAACCAATCTTTCTGCACATCGATTTTGTACCTTAAGCTCATTAAAATAACGTATCTTATCGAATGCAGGAAGGTTGTGATATGTGCCTCCCGACTACCGATTGTGATATTATGACGAATTAATAACGTTTAGTATTTTGGTATTACTAGAGTAAGATGTCTAAATGACGTTAAAAAATAATTTATATCAAATGAAGCTTTTGTTTTATTTCATCATACTTTAAAAGAATCCTATGAAGGCAACGAAAAAGAATCCTGCCGCTCTGGGTGGAGCGGGAAGGAGTGTCAGACTCTTACTGACTAAAACCCATCCGAGCTCCTTGTAGTCCCCTTTGCTTTCCAGGGCCGCGGTAACTCTTTCGAACAAAATCCGCAACCCTGGCAGGCTCTGGCCTCAACGGCTTTCTCCAACGATGTTGGGGTTGACTCCCAGTGAAACTGAATGCAGCTGAATACCAGTGTTTTACATAAAACCACTGCCTATTTGACCTCAACAAGCCAGTAACTGGGTAACACAGTTTCTAGACACGACTAATGTTAGATTGTTTTGGTTTCTGACTACCGTAACAACTATTGGCGATGCAAACATTTCTAACCAGCGCCTCTAGTGTCAAAATCGTGAAGCTGTCTAAGAACGACACTTTGACAGTTTTCGTAAAGCGTTGCTAACGTGTGCAACAATAAGTAATTAAAAACTGGGCTGCAGTGTCAAGTTTACTCCATCGAGAAAAAGGTTTGTCACAAAAACATGGAAAGTGTGAAAAAAATTTTTGACACGCCGGCGTCGTGATCGAACTTGTTTCACAAAGCAAGCGAAGAGATACCGGCTACCAGGCCAGTGTGGTGATAATGGTTCAGCTCCTGGCCGCGGAGCTACAGACAAACAAAATACCAAGCGTTGTACCAGAGCAATAGCGAAAGTCGCTATTTATTTATTAGGCTCACCAACAATTGTTAACACTAAAATATTACAAAAATACTTTGCTTAAAACTAGGTAGTTATGTGTTACAATTTTTTATAGGTAAGCACCGCATATACCAAAATGATATCTAATGTGCTCTTAGTAATTGAAATATTTTTATGAGTGATACAGTAAATACACAAATAACCAAAAAAATAACATGCATAAAAAATACAAATATTCAGTCGAACAAATAACCACCTCTTTTTTAAAGTCGATTAAAAATTAAAATAAAACAGGCCCGTTACATTACATTGTGCCGGTGCGTCAATTTGCGGAACTTGGTAAGTGAGTCCACATGCACATATTGCACATCCACAAGATCGCTGCAACTATTTACTAGCTTACAAAGCCGAGGAATGGCCGAATTGGCACTGAAAACTGTTCTGCTCGGTGGAGGGTAGAAAGGAGTTATAGGAGTACAGGGATATCTAGCTGGGGCTCGGAATCTGATTTTACCTAATAACTTAGGGCAGTCGAACTTGTTTCTCAAGATTTTGATTAAGAAACTTGAATCAATTATATTTCTACGTTTCTCTAGAGAGTATATCTTAAAATGTGTTAGCCTAGCTGAATATGATGGCTTCTTTTTGGCAATTCCGGACGAATACGCTAAATGCCAGAGAAACCTTTTCTGAATTCGCTATAGTCTCAACTTATGCACAGCGTAATGTGGCCTCCAAACAGTACTACAGTATTCCAACATGTTTCGGGTGTGGGAGTTGTACAAAAGAATTTTAGTTTTAGTCCGTCGAAAGCCAACTAAACGTAGTTGGCTTTCGACGGACTAAAACTAAAATTACACTAATAACAAATCCCAGCATTCTAGAGGCTCGCTTGATGACATTCTCTAAGTGAGGGATAAATGTGAGCTTTTTGTCAAATAAAACACCTAAATCCTTGATTTGATCCACTTCCTGGATAACGTGGGTTCCAATGGAATACACAGACGGGCCCAAGATTTTTTTCTTACTGAACTTGATATGAAAACATTTTTTTAATGTTCAAGTCCATGTCATTGCTCACCACTCGATCAGCATATCTAGGTCATTTTGTAGTAAGTCAGCATCCCCGTTTGAGTCAATTACTTTACTGAACTTGAGGTCATCAGCATACATGAAAGATTCGCAGAAACGGAAGCATTCAGGTAAATCATTGACGAAGACAATAAATAATATTGGGCCGACATGAGAGCCCTGAGGAACGCCTGATGTAATTGCACAAGTACCAGATTGGAAGCCATTAACTGCGACAAAGAAGAAACGATTTTCTAAGTAAGATTTCAACCAAGCTAATAAGTTACCAGTAATGCCATACGCCCGTAATTTTTCCAAAAGGATATCATGTGACACACGGTCGAAAGCCTTGCTAAAATCTGTATAGACAACGTCAACCTGTTTGCCAGAATCAATAGCATCCACTAAAGATTCAACAAAAGTCACAAAGTTTGTACAAATAGACCTGGCGCCCACGAAACCATGCTGGGAGACACTAAGATAAAGTTTAAAGTGTGACTGAATGACGGGACAGATCAAAGATTCAAACACTTTAGCCAGAGTAGACAGGATAGAGATAGGCCTATAATTAATCACATTATCGCTGTCACCATATTTGTAAATAGGTACGACCTTTGCGATTTTCCAAATATCCGGAAAAACTCCTGACCCCAGTGATCGATTAAATATTAATAGCAGTGGAGATGCCAACGAAGAAGCGCATCTGGAGATGAAAATAGGTAGTATCCCATCAGGGCCTGCACCTTTATGGCAATCTAGGGACTTTAATTTG
This sequence comes from Melanchra persicariae, assembly GCA_947386135.1. Classification (NCBI taxonomy): domain Eukaryota; kingdom Metazoa; phylum Arthropoda; class Insecta; order Lepidoptera; family Noctuidae; genus Melanchra; species Melanchra persicariae. The sequence continues at coordinate 12,339,074 of OX376645.1, read as the reverse complement.
TCAATTAAACCGTCACGGTCTAAGACAGGTGCCGTTAGAGTCAGGCTGTTGTTATTCATATTTCGTAGCTATCGCTATGGGTAGCGAACACCGTTTAGATCCGAATCGTACTTCTATTGATCGAAGGAATCAGTTACTTTGCCGCAACGCCTTAAAAATAGTAGCTGCTCTACCTGATTTATATACTTTGCCGCAACGCCCTTAAAATAGTAGCTGCTCTACCTGATTTATACACTTTGTCGCAACACCCGTAATATAGTAGCTGCTCTACCTGATTTATACACTTTGTTGCAACGCCCTTAAGATAGTAGCTGCTCACCTGATTCATATACTTTGCCCCTACGCCCTTAAAATAGTAACTGCTCACCTGATTCATATACTTTACTGCAACGCCCGTAAAATAGTAGCTGCTCTACCTGATTTATATACTTTGTCACAACGCCCGTAAAATAGTAGCTGCTCTTTCTGATTCATGTACTTTGCCGCAACGCCCTTAAAATAGTAACGACTCTTCCTGATTCATACAATTTGCCGCAACGCCCTTAAAATAGTAGCTGCTCTACCTGAATCACTTACATAATACGCAGCTTGGTAAAGTTGTTCTACAACAAATTACATAGTGCAAGCATCCGGTATTTCACTCAAATATTTCGCAATTTAAAATAAAAACATAAAAATAGCAATCCAATATAAAATTGGCTCGGAAACCATAAAACACATAACATATACCACTATGTACGTACACGTATATTACAATACATTTCCCATTAGTTTATAAGATGTGGAGTATTTTGTATTTAGTAATATTAACTTTAAGTTGTGCTCAATCTAGTAGTGATGATTCATCAGATGGTAAGTTTTATTAATATAAAATAAAATAATAATAAGAGAGCTGAGAAAAAACTCACTCAATGATCAAAACAGTAAAGGCACGTTTGACTGTACTGTTCCAGATAGATTCCAGATCTATATGCCACATCAGATGCTAATTTATATATTTTTTCCCAAAAGAGCTTCACCTGGGAAACATACAAAGTGGCGAAAATAAGCCTGGTCTGTGGAGCACCAATCGTCGTCGAGGACACCACAGCAGACCAGATCTTCGGATCCGGAATGAGCACGGGCTCTTCATCACCGATCCGAAGACCAACTTGCGGATCCGCGGAGGCAATGCTTCAGATACGAAGAACTTCCCTTATATGGCGGCCATCATTATAAATGGAAGGTTGTGGTGCGCGGGGGCCATTGTGGATGTAAACTGGGTGGTCACTGCAGCCCATTGTTTAAATTAGTAAGTAACATAGAGAATATAACCACTTTTAGTTAGTGGGACTGTTCAAGTATTACGTAAGCACGAGAGGGGGGGGAGGAGGTCTGCACTTTGCTTATTTTTGATAACATGGAAGACGGAGAGGTCTAAATGGTGATTACGACAGCAACATTTATTTCCCTCATTGCCCCGTTCCCCTCCATCTCTTTTTAATTCCTAAATTCCTATTTAATTTCAGAGTTTTGTCAAAATAGTTTATTGTTTTTATTGGCTCTCATGTGGTCCAAGTTAAGTAGAAATAATCGAAATAGGGTAAGGAACTACCTACTGTGCTTTGACCAATGTTTACGCAAGCAAGAAGAAAAAAGAAGCTTAAAAGTTTTGCATGAGGAGGGGGAGGGGGGCGTTTAAAATTACTAAAATTCTGCTTACGATTGCGTAAGCAGAATTTTAGTAATTTGCAGAATTCAAGTATTAACTTGAACGGCCCCAGAAACATCTTTCGGAAAGCTGCTGTTCTTAAGTGGGATTAGGCAGGATATGTCTGCCGCATGACAACTGTGGGCTAAAAAAACACTTATTGGGTCCCATTAAATGCTAAGCGACATCACGGCAGACCAAGACGAAGGTGAAGAGATGAACTTGACAATTACCTGAACGCCTGCATTGGCAGAGGACACGTGTGTGAAACTAGGAGATGGAGGCTGACAGAGGATAGAGGATCTATACTGGTGCCGCAAGTACCTGCTTTTCACTTAACGCGGGTGAAACTGCTGGCAGAAGCGAGTAGCTAACAAAACTTGTCTCTCACAGTGTCCTCAGTGTCTCCCCTCTCAAAACTCTCGGACAATTCGTGAAAGTTCGCGTGGGGAGTGCCAGGCCCCATGAGGGAGGTACTTTAGTCGACGTGGCGGGGGCTGTTCGACACCCCAAGTTTGAAGAGGAGCCTGTACCACACGCTGATGTGGCGCTGTTGAAACTTGCTGAAAACCTCGGTCAGTACTTAGTACTACTTACTTTCAGAAAGGGGTATAATACCGTGAGCAGGGCCCGCAGAACAGATAGTCGATGGGATTAAAAGGTTCTGGAGTGCAGTAGGTCGCTGCATAGGGAGGCTTCCTACAAGGAAGACCGATGACCTGGTTAAAACCGCGGAAATCCGCTGCATGCGAGTCGCACAGGGTTTCTATGTCCAGCAGTGAATGTAATTCAGCTGGAATGATTATGATGAAATAATACCAGTTCGTGACCGTTCCTCTGCTTGGCAAAAAATTTTCTCACAGAAATAAGTCACGAGCATTGATCGCCACGCTAGCTAGCTAGCCTTCTGCCGGGGTTGCGAATTTGTTCTAAAGTCACCGCAGCCCTGGAACACATAGGGCATAAGGAGGAACACGGATGGGTTTTAGTAAGAAAGAGTCTGACCCTCCTTTCCGCTCCTAAGACCTAGAGCGGATGGAGTCATTCGCTGATTTCCCATACATAAAAAAAGGTAGCTAGTCTTCTTTTAACTGTAAGTCTAGGTTTCTTTTACTTGTCCAATATAAAAATTGCGTAACTATAACACCCATAGTTACAACTTCACATTTAATATTAGGTCACTGTTTGTTTTAGAGTTCCACAAGCACGTGAACCTGATTAAGGTGTACGAGGGCATCAGGGAACCGTTTGCGCAGAGTTTCATCGTGGTCACGGGGTGGGGCGCTACCAAGGTAATGTCCAAGTACTTTGAACATTTTGTGTAGACCAGGCAGTCCATAACGTCCTAGTAACTGACTAGGAGACAGATGGCGAAAATTTTTTATTTCAGACTGGCTGTGCCCTGCGGTTTTACCCGCTGCTCGGCTTCTACGGGTCGTAGCGTGATGTTAAATACTCTAAAACCTTCCTCATGAACTGGGCTATTAAATGCAAAAAGATGATTGGTAAAGTCATTCTCAAGTCATGGCGTGACCGGACGACTGCCACATACATTTCTGTCTGCACAACTGTAATTTTTTTTTCGCGATTTCTGGGTTGGTCAAATAGTAAACGTTGTTCATAATGGTGAGGTACTATGACCTTTTTTCAGGATTTGTGTATATTCTGTTACACGTTGTATATTTCGCAGCCGACTAGCTTAATAACAGAATAAACGCAATACCTCTTAGTGGTCATTGTGCTAATCATTATAAACAACTTTCACTGTGGGACCAACATTGAAATCGCAAAAAAAAATAGATTTTCCCATACATTTATGTATCCATAACTCGACAAAATGTTTTTTGCGATAACAGGGTTGGTCCCATAGTAAAAATTGTTTATAATGATGAGTAGGTACAATGACCCCTTAAGAGGTATTGCGTTTATTCTGTTACACGTTGTATAGCCTACTTTTTATCACAGACTTGATAGTTATAAAACTGCTAACAGGATCAAGAATGTAGTCCATAGCTTATTATTATAATCTACTGGCCTATGTATATTTCCTCACTGTATGTATAGGACCTGCCACACAATGCTTACGATTCGTATGTTGGTACAGGGCACAGACACCACCTTCAGGGAGCACACTCCCGACCTGATGACGGCCCGCTTGAAGGTGCGCTCGCAGCACTACTGCATGGACGCGTACCAGCTCGTTAACGGCTTCCAGTTCACGCCCGACTTCTTCTGTGCTTCGCTGAGGAATGGCACCAGGGATGCCTGCTTGGTAATGCCTTTGTTGTTGATTTTTTTGGGTCTTTTTCCTGTATAATTTCTAACATTAGCCAGATTTGTAAAAAATCAATATATAACCATATTAACAGTAAGGAATAGTCAGTATTTACTCGGGATTGTCTACTGCACCGTGATTGTCAGATTTAAGTCATGCAAACCTAACCTAAATTGAGTAATTACTGGCCGGGGGCACAGCCGCGCAATAATGTTGTACTGGATTTCATTATAACCCGGTCAATAATGTGAACTTAAATTTAGAACCTCACCTGTCAGCTAAATTGGTGGTATAGGACTTACAACGCCCTCTGGTGTCAGAAAGAGGAAATATATTCTCGACACACAGACTACTTATGAATAATTCTCGAATTTCTACAGAATCATAAGGACTGCTTCTTCATATCGTTGCTGTGTTTTTGAAGACTATGGCCCATATTTCAAAACGTAAACTCCAACTCAACTCGAACTCCGACCCAATCGGAGCTTGCCATACTTAATTAAAGTTTTTGCATTTCTTTGCTCATCTCTCGAGTACGAAAACGTCAATTAGACAGCTTTCATTGACATTTTCGTGTATCATGTTGGAGTTGGAGTTGAGTTGGAGTTTACGTTTTGAAATATGGGCCATAATATTGTAAAACATCACTCTTCCATCTCATCACTCTGGCTAGCTGTGTCTATGAATACACTGCTATACAGTAAGATTTCTAGAACATGGATAAATGCTGACATCAGAGATAAATAACAGTAGGTATTCGTAAACGAATCGTTAGCATAAATTATTAAAGCATCGATAATAATCTTATGAAACGCATCATTGACTCTCATTGCTCTAGTCTGAACAAAGACCGAGATTACAATCATGTAGTCTATCAAAATGACATTACTCTATTTAAAACTAGTTGTGTTTTATGTTTCCTTACGGAATTTACCAAGGTACATAAATACGTAAAAAATATGGAGTATTCCCATCTGAACCCGAATGGGAAAAAATGGAAATTTTACGAAAATTACCATTTGTTCCTATTCGGAGACAGATGGTAATACTCCAAAAATAATACGTACTACAACCCTCTTTTTATTTGGTGGTATGTACTAGAGCTGTGTAACTATTTTTGGAGTACAACGAAGTTTATTACACATATCAATGGAACAGCAATCTGAGGGCCAATTTTTGACAGATTGCAACTGACATACAAATGCGAACGTTGCTTAAAAATTAGTAGAATTGGCACTCTGGACATTTGCCGTAATTAGCACTTTTTACTAAAAAATATTTACCTGCATTATATGAAAACAAGTCTGCACTATGCACCTTTTGCAAACGCGCGCGCACGAACGAATCGTGGTAGCGTTAGCCGGACTCACGCCTGGCGATCTTGTACAAAACGCGCTGACGTATCACATTGCCTGCAGTTCGACGCAGGCGCCCCGGCCGTTCAGCAGAACCGACTCATGGGCATCATGAGCTTCGGGCCCGAGCGCTGCGGCCACGAGTACCAGCCTGCGGTCTTCGTGAAAGCTTTCTACTTCAGGTGAGCTACCATCATCGTTTAGTTGAAAGACATCCACTGCTGGATATATATGTCGCAGCCAACTAGCAGCCGTTTCATTAAAAGCCTAGCCTTTTCATTGAACTGCGCCGTTTAATCAGCGACATAAGTGACATTGGGCAAGTCATCAAACGAGATTGCACAAAAAAGATCACTTAGATCGCTGAAAATCGGCGCATTTAAATGAAAGGCTAGGCAACTAATTAAACGGCTGATTAAGCTAATTGGCTGCGACATAATAAAATAAAAATACAGCCAGTAGGGCGCACAAAATAATTTTTTGGCAGTTGTTAGACCCGCTAAATATTGTAATATTGTAAGAACATTATCTTTTCAATGTATAAGTAGACTAAAATAATTTAGCATTGTATAATTTCATGCATTAACGGCACATGTGTGCTGTTGACTTGAATGTACCGTGGTGGTTGAGAGTGTCATATTATATGCTTACTCAAAAGTCTGGCCCTTATTCCATGTTACTTGGGGTCTTTTTTTCTTCCATTCTGTCATTTTGTCCTATCAGTCGACACGCTATCACTAACTTTTCTCTCATACCGTATTATTTCTCGCTTACTTTCTGTCATCGCTCCTCACACAATTCTTTCATCTTTTCTATCCTGGTCGCATCCAGGGGATTTCCGCTGCTTTGATCTAGTCATTCATTCTGATAACACTTTGTTCGACCCGGGAATCCTGTGACCTCAGGCTCAGCAATGGTACATCTAAAGGCCAATTCCCAGACTTAAACGCGTTTCATAAACATATTGATCAACTACAATTAAAAAATGCATGAAAATTTAAAATGAGAAAAAAGGTGTTTTTTGCAGTTCGCGACATCGATGCAAATTCGAACGCTCTTTGAAAATACAAGCATTGCCCTTCAGATCACTCAGTTATTTAAGCCAAATACTAGATAGAAACCAACAACCACAGTGTCCACTTTTCAGGGACTTCGTTAAATCCACGATATCCTCATACAAGACGACTGCTGAGCTGGTCGAGGCGGTCCAGCAGCTCGATCCGCGCAAACGACCTCCGACGCAGCTGCATGAGGGCATCATTCCAGAGGTGCCTGAGAGCCTGAAAAATGTAGACCTGTGGGACCTACAGCCTGATCGGAATCATGACTGATTGGAGATTTGATTTTCTTGCATTTAATAAAGGATAGTCTCAAACTTTTTTTCTAACTGACACTGTCCCCTGATGAACAAAGGGCTCAGACAAACTCTTACTCTAGGTGTCGTCCTAATACAAGCCGATAAAGTACGCCGTCCAAGTTTGCGCATAAATTAACTTCACAATTGAAATTACGTATTTTAATTACAAGTAATTCAAATACTGCCCAACCCACCCACAATCATGAATATGCGCGATGATCATTGTGTATTAGGACGACGCCTTAGCAGTTACAGGTCCCTTTATCCTACTAATACTTATTATAAGTGTGAATGTTTGGATGTGTGTTTTCCTCAAAGCCAGAACGCCTTCAGCTTGGCGCACGTTACTCACGGGTAGGTAAATCAGGTCCGAGAACAACATAAGATAAATATTATCCCGAACATCGTTACCGCTGGCAGCTAGAAAACATAATTTCAAGCCTAACCGTCCCGGGAAAAACGCGTGAATTTATGTATTCAATCATGTCGAAACCTACATTGTCGAAGCACTGAGGTTAGAACATAATTTATATACTTTTATTTGCACGATGAATGCGCTTACCACAGCATCATACGATGTAACGTGTCTTGTCAATATTTAATCTAATTTATCACAAAAGAGATAGTCACGGAGGAGCAATTAACACCCAGCCGTATAAAGTGAAGATAGCATTTAGCTAGAGGAACATTATTGTGTTCGTTTTTTCCCAAAAATGTTGGGAACGGGAACGACAACCAAACGAAATGAATTGATATCGCAACTTCTGTTGCGAATGATTACTATCTCCAGCTAGAAGTCCGTTACCAAGAGCAGGAATATCCCATAATTACCAATCAGTGTCTTCCAGTCATAACTAAATATTAAAAAATACCATCATCATATCAGCCGAAAGACGCCCACTGCTGGACATAGGCCTCCCCCAAGTGTCGCCACAACAACCGGTCCTGTGCGTCTCGCATCCATCGGCTACCAGCGAACCTCATCGGTCCATCTTGTGGGAGGCCTTCTAACGCTGCGTCTTCCGGTACGCGGTCGCCACTCCAGAACTTTTCAGCCTCATCGACCATCTGTTCTGCGAGCAATGCCCTGCCCACTGCCACTTCAGTTTGGCGATCCTTCGGGCTACGTCGGTTACCTTGGTTCTCTTGTGGATATCATCATTTCTGATTCGATCACGCAAGAAAACTCCGAGTTACCCAAAGGGCAATGGAGAGGGCAATCCCTCTCCATTGCCCTTTGGGTAACTTAAAGCCTTCTGATGAGGCCCATTGTGAGTGAGAGAAAAAAAAAATCAGTCGAATTGCAAACCTCTTCCTTTTTGGAAGTTGGTTAAAAATACCAACAAACCCGGATTTATGTTTTAATTTCCTTGTTGTTTGTAGCATTATATTCCGTAACGAACTATTCGTAAATCTGTGATTATACGAAGATATGTACGATACTCAAGGCGTGCTCGCAGTTACATCGCACTCAAATTCATTCCGTAATTGGCCTGAACTCAGTTACATAACGCGCAACTTCCTTTATACGGGCGTATGTAAATAGGTTTCCTATTACCAGCAAGAAATTTGACTACGATTTTGCAGTCGGTCTTATTGACATGACTGTCTAAAACCGTTAAGAAGTGCACTAGCTGGACAAACCAACTCCTGAGGGCCAGAATCAACGAGAGCAAGAACATGCAGATGTACGTAACCCATAAGGGCGGTAAGTTGGTATTGAAGCGAATAAACAGTTGATGTGGCCACAACAGTGGCGACAACCAGATAAATGACGAGTCAATGAAGCCCAACAAGTCCCGGAGAAACCATCCAACTATGTTGGTGCCCGCAACGAAATTAATTAGAAAATATCATTGTCAGTTCTACTTCCCTTCTTAATTCAAGGAGACAGAACTCGTATCAAGCAGGAGACAATACTGGGCAAAATAAAGTTATATCAGCAATAACCATTTTCAATTATTCCAAAATGGATGGTAGCATTCTAACCTAACCTGTCCGAGTCAGGGTGCCCCAAGTCCCGAACTCGTTTTTTTTTCGAATCCACTTTAAGCAGGTAATTTCACTTAGTTTTACTAATACATAATCATCGCCAGTTAAGTTACTTTTTCGTAAAACTAATTTAATTCCGCTCGGTTTAGTAATAAAGTATCCCATAGTAGTCCATAATTTCCCTTCTAAAATGTAAGGGATTGATAACTATACAACGTGTAACAGAATAAACGCAATACCTCTTAAGAGGTCATTGTACTCATCATTATGAACAACTTTCACTAAGGGACCAACACTGATATCGAGAAAAAAAAATTGACTGCCCCATACATTTTTGTGCACACAACTCAACAAAATGTACTGAACAGCTGATTTTTTTTTCGCGATTTCGGGGTTGGTCCCATAGTGAAAGTTGTTCATTATGATGAGTACAATGAATACCCTTAAGAGGTATTGCGTTTATTCTGTTATACGTTGTATATAAACATTTTCACTTTTCAACAGTCGTCCTATCTACTAAAGGACCATTATTTTGTCTCTCTAGACAACCTCTGCCAACTCCTATATTTAAAGACAAGCCCTCCAACGCAACTCGACCTCGAATCATCAAATTAACAGTTGTAGGGTTATTGTTGCAGAATTTGCTAGTGAATGCGGCCCTGGAACAAGAGAATAGGATGAACTTGGATGGGTTTTAGTCGGTAACAGTGTGACACTCCACTCCGCCCAGAGCGGAAGGATGATGATTTCTCATTCTTAGAAATAAAATGATTCGGTTATTGACAATAGTTTTTTCGTTGTCACGGTACTGTGTCAATTTGAGGTCCTTCAAGTTGACATTCTTTATGGGCCTTTTTATGGATTGGAAATCATCAAATTACTCCTTCCGCTCTGGGCGGAGCGGAAGGGGGGAGTGTCAGACTCTTACTGACTAAAACCCATCCGTGTTCCTCCAAATGCCTTTTGCGTTCCAGGGCCGCGGTGACTCTTTCAAACAAATTCAGCAACCCTGGCAGTGATATATAGTCCTAAGGTCATGGAAAAGTAGTACATACCACTCACGTAACGCCTAGCCCCTGAGTGAATAATTGCGGCAATGCGTGCCTTTCGCGGGTTTGATTCCCGGATAGCAACTATAAGTCTTACAGACCCAACAGTATTTCCGGGTGTAAATCTACCGAAATATTATTTATCTTTATCGTACCCAAATACGGAGTACCTAGGTAATTCCTAGGGTGAAGTTTGTTCATTTTGTTTTCATAATAAAATGTAGACTAATCTCTACCCACGTCTCTGCTCCGTAAAGAGAATATTTACATAATCTATATTTTCTTTACTTTTCTGCTCCGCAACCCATCTAAAGACCCAACCTAAAATTATTAGATAACATGCTAAATTTTTGTCTCTGATTGCGCATTGTGCATTGTGTCGCATAAGTGTCTACAAGGCGCCCATGTTCCTAGAATCGGCAAATTAATTCCAATAACAAACCTATTACTAACAGGAAAACTACCCATTGATTTTAATGAAGACTTCATTACAGATGTGGAATCGCTACGTATCAGTATTGAATCATTGATGCTTTCTTTGAAACCGAAGGGAAACCCAATGACTGAATGTACCAACTCCATGTTTAGGCTAACCCCTACTTCAATAAATAATAGACTTTAATTCCCAACAATCAAGGTCTTAATTCGATTGTTTCACAGCTGAAGAACGGTCAACGAAATCGGCCAGCCGGTACGCCGCCAAATCCCCACAGCACTTGATAAAATGCATTCCATTTAATTTTAAACTCTATCGCTGAAAGATAAGGAACAATTGAGGAAAACATACGAGTATGACATAACATTGTGTTTGCATAACTGTTAGCTAGTACACATGCTCAAATGATTATAGGTTATAAAAGTAGTCGCTTGACAGACGTCAGTTGTAGCGCAAGCGCATGAAATAATCGCGATTTTTTTGACATTTTAAATGAAATCGTAAACCGCGAACTACGAAAAGTGATAAGAGAATAGTGATTCCTGTCATGAATCTATTTTTAGTGCCAGTGTCTTGTTAAAAAATAACCTACAATCGACTTTGTTTTTTTTTCTTAATTTTGATTCAGCGAAAGAATTTATTCAGCCAGTATTGAATATGGACCGGCGGAAAAACGAAAGTAGTTCTAAACGGCAGATTTTGACCGCTTTATCTGGTGAGTGTTTTTCAAGGGTGTATTTATTATTTATTTACGGATATTGTGTGAAGAATGTCTTGTCTTGTTATTATGACTGTCACGTTCGACTGTCGTACCCTTTGGATGCTAATAGTTGTGTACATTTGCTTACAAAGTCAGAAATAAAGCGGTCAAGTGCATGACGGACGGTATGTTGCAGTGGAGTCACATATGAGTCGCGTAGTAGGTCAATTTTATGCAGCCGGAATGCGTATAATGCAGTTGGATGTTCTATGCATAGTAACAGAAGAGAAACTGAAAATTTTCGTAGATAAAGTGTATAAGAGCTCTGCATATTGCAAATAGTTAAAATACTGTTGATTGATTGCTACCTACAAAATGCATGCAAGCTGCATTTTTCTCAGAAGGATTTAAATCAAAAGAAACGAATCTATAAAGAGTTCAAAAAATCTAAGTTTTAAAAAGGGACCATAATCCAATAAAGTCGGTAAGGGTCTTATTATTGTTCATATTAATTACCTGAATTTTGAGATGTAACATTCGATCCGCATGCGTAATTAAATGCACCCGCGTAAGGAAAATTATTACCCAAATTATTTAATTAAAATGTCACAATTACACAAAAACAAACAAAAAAGTACAATTCTCATATTTTGTATCATAATCTTACGTTTGGTGATATATTTTTTTAAACGTTGCCCTGCACTAGGAATTTCTCCTGTATCGTGTGTACGTTTACAAAAATATAAACTCAAATAAACAAACAGCCAGACCCGGAACAACTATCTGTAGACCATACAAATATTTGTTCCGTTCGGGAATCGAACCCGGGACACGCAGCGCAGCAGTCGATCGCTCAATCACTGTTGGAACACGGATGTCTATGACATCCAAAGGTTCTACATCAATAAGTTTAGGTTTTAGGGACTACAGAAGGTCAATTCCTACTTAAGTTCAAATTCAATTTCATTTCAGCGACAATCAATGCCAAAAATTTTATGGAAATCAGTGGTGATTTTGACAGTTTGCGAGTGCGACAGACGACACTGGCGATGACTGTACTGAAGTACAGTCATCGCCAGTGCCAGCGAAGGGCATGAATGTAGCGTCAGCAACACAGGCACAGTCGCAGTGTGAACAAGCTTTCTACCTATGTATACGAGAAACTATCTTACGTGTTTGATATGATAACAGTATTGACGTAATATTTTAAAACTTTCTATTCTTCTGAGAACAATCATTGTCTTTCAGCATTGTCAATCATCGGTAATATTTTGAAACAACATTTTTTTTTTCAAACTTTTTGTAAAGTAGTATAGGTACTAACCTAACGGTACATAGAAGGACTGAATGCAACACGGCATTCTCTACCAGTCAACTTTTGGGTTAAAAATATATGTTATATATTATGTTTCCGGAAAATTGCAAACGCCGTAAGGTTGTAAAATATCGCGTAAAATTGTAAACTCATTTTTCCCAATAACACATGGGTATTGGAAACTATTTAATTTGGATGGGATTTGTTGTATTCAAAATGAAATGCATAAATATATCGCAAAAATGTAAGCTAAAAACTGTTCACAAAAAAAAATCAACTGACTTCCAAACAAAAACACTACATCGTATAAAATAAATTAAATTTCGGTGTTTTTCTTCTTTTTTGACACCGACTTCCGAAATTAAAGTTATTTTATGCTTTGTAGTTTTTGGCTAGCCAAAACCAATTTTTCAAAAATCCAATGATGCAGAATCAGTTTTAAAATAAACTCGTCATTTCACCTAGAAAAAAAATAAAAAAACTACTTAACATGAGAACTTAGTGCCAATTATACTATTTTTTAAACAACGTTCGCATTCGCATCTCCGTCGCAATCTTTCTAAAAATCGTCAATTTCCATATATTTTTGACTGACATGCGAACGTTGCTTAATAAAAAAAATTGTAGAATGGGCACTCAAGGCAAAAAAAAAATTTTATGTAGAGTTATGTGACAACTTGTCTACTTTTAGTTCTGAATACAGAAGCCGGGTGCATAACAGGGGCCTAACCACCAACTCTTAAAGCAGTATTACTTTAAAATTACTTCCAGTGGAAAAGAGACGGAGCTCTACAAGACGTATAGCTCCGTCTCTTTCCCACTAGAAGTAATATTAAAGAACAAATAAAGTAAATTACTTCCAGTGGAAAAGAGACGGAGCTATACAAGACGTATAGCTCCGTCTCTTTTCCACTGGAAGTAATATTAAAGTAATACTGCTTTAAGAGTTGGTGGTTTAGGCCCAGGTCGAAACAGTTGTTTTCGAGGAATTCTTTTACTACTTAAAACATCACCTAGATGTAAATTTATTTAGCTAACATTTTTTTTAACACGGAGATACTTACCAACACTATTTACACAGTTACAACATTAAACACAACTCCGCAATTTATTATCCTTATCAAAAACGTTTATTTCACCGTTTGTAAACGTCATTTAATTAAATTCTTCAGTTAACATAGAGATAAGAAATCGTAAAACCAAAGTAAGTAAGTAGATATAGGTAATTACTTAAATTAAAAATTTATTTAAATGATAGATATTTTACTGAAAAAAATCTATTTAATTCGTTAGATAGACTTCCAAAAACAATTAGGCACGTATTTTTTCTTTTTTCACTTTGATTTCACTATGATGGTATAAAATTTTTACCAGGAAAAAATACCTGTGTCCAATATTTTTTGAAAATCTGTCTGACGGTCTAATTAGACTTTTTCAGTAAAATACAGTATTATTGGCGCTAGGATAAGAACTAAATACTCAACATGCTGCAACTGATTTTGAAGCGGGAACCCTAAAATGAGCATGATTTATTAATACGGGCTTGAGTTATTTACACGCCATGTAGTTATGCCCGGCAAACGCATGCATACGTCATGTAATGTTTGGTTCAGTAAACTTTAGTTCAACAGAACAACTAATTATAATAAGCATAAAATGAAGTTGATAAATTACAACAACAAACACAGTTGCATACCAGGAGGTAATAGGAGCTAAGTTAGCTCGCATGAATGACGTAATTATTTAGATTCGTGACGTACTAACCGCAAACAATCAAAAGCAATATTTATTCGTAATCAGTACTTTTTGAACGTCTAATGTATATTATAAATCCAGTCCCCCAAAACGCTCATACGGCACCACCTTTCTAATGTTTTAGTAGAAAAGAAGTGGCGCAAAAAACTCGCCATCAACACATTTGTACGTTAAGTTTGAATAACTTCAATTTATATAATAGTACCTATAGGTATTTTATACATTTTAACGATTCAGGAAAATAATATATTTTAAAGCCACGTGTTAGCCAACACTCTACATTATGCCAACAACGTAAAAAAACAGGCAAACTAAAGCAAAAAAGCCGTGCTCGCTTATACACGTGCAACGCTGGAATCTCACCTAACCATAAGCTGTGACCCGTGAACTAGTACCTAACTAAGCAGCAGCTGTGTAAGTATGAAAAATAACTTCAACATTGCGAGCTACCCTAAACTTACCTACAATGTTAGGTCTTGATCTAAAATTGGGGCAAGCTGCAAGCTTTAAGAGGTTAAGTTGATCTTCCCACAGAATCTTTCCCGGATTGGGAACCGTTCGTAACGCTTCAAGACTGTGGCTAACAGTCTGATGATCATACGGGTTATACCTATGATAAGTCATTGCAGCATACAACATTTTTTAATTGAGGATTAGGCTTGCTCTTGAGCTCAATCACGCCTGATGGAAAGCGATATATGAGGTCTATGATGGAGCGAGCGTGCCCAGAAAATGCCTGTTCACTCTTGCTTTGAAGGTAAGGCGGGTTTTATGTGGAAGGGAACACAGACGCTGGCAGAGAGTTCCACTCTTTGGCTGTGCCCATAATAAATGTGGAGGAGAAGCGCTGAGTATTATTTATTAGTCGGGATATCGACAAAGTGCGGATGGTACCCAGCAGTACGTTTGGTATTTCGATAGTAAAAGGGCGATGGTGGGAGAACTTCCTGAAAACTATCCAATTCAACCAACAGAACAAAATAATCAGTTTTTTTTATTGTAAAGGACACAATTTGTTACTGTAAAACGTCAACATTTTAATAATAAATTGTGACCTCCAATTAAACACTGAAAAACGAATATTTCCCATAAAAACCCTGAAAACTTCACCAATTTTTAAACACCGTCATTATTGTAATAAATCACGACTGCATTAATACATGAACAGAATAAATAAACAATTTATAAATGAATGTACGAGTATTTGCATCATCAACTTACATATTATCATCATTTTCTGAATAATATTTCACGAAACTGAAAACGATAAGTCATTCATGATGAGTCATGGGTGCAAAGTTCGCGTAATATTTTCAGTTATTACGTGGGACCGACGTTTTCCTAGTAATCTATATTGACAATGATAATGTTTGGACAGTTCTGCTGAAAACGGTTATTATGGTTGGAATATTGTTGTTAACTACTGAAAATAATGTTGTATAGACTAGAATTCTGGGGAAGTCCTGTGTTAATTAGTGTTACGTTGAATGACCAATTTCTATTGCTTGTATTTCAACAAACTTTAGTTGAATGAGTTGGTAGGTAGTTTATTATTGTACGAGTAGATGTCGTGGCCATATCGTAGAATGGGCAATTTCATGATAGATGTATAGATTCATTTATGCCTGAAATATGGTATTTTACAAAATTTTATCACATACACAATAATAGTTCTTCATATTTCGCTAACTTAATTCGTCATCCAAATTTTGTGACGATAATAATTCTAATTTAATAAATTTTAACAATATAATTAAATATCCATGTCAAAAAGAAGTAGGTACCAGAGTCAAGAATTGTCTACTTAATATCAAATACATTATTAAACATTATTAAATGTAACCATATCAAATTACAAATGTGGCTGAGGTTACTTTAGGTAAGGTTTGAGGGAACTAAGTGTACCTAACACCATCCGGATAGGTTGGTTCGCTCGCTTCGCTCGCTCACTCTAGCTCCCGTCATTGGATTCATGTTAGGTTCCTTTAAACCCTGCTAACAGAAAAAAAATACTCCGTCGTCGAAGTAAAGAGTAAAGTGGCCGTCATTTCATGAAGTGACCAGACATTTCATGAAATGACCGGCAACATCATGAAATGGCCAAATTCTACGATATGACCACAACATTATACAGGGTATTTGTAAAACACCAACAACCTTTCAGTGGGTGAAAGTACTCATGATTATAAACAACTTTTGTCATGAGACCAACCCTGAAAAATCGAAAAAAAAATATACTTTTTCATCGGGTGAATATTGCATTTTGTATGAAACAGCCGATTTATTTTTTGATATTTCAGAGTTGGTCCCATAGTAAAAGTTGTTTATAATCATGAGTACTTTCACCCACTGAAAGGTTGTTGGTGTTTTACAAATAACCCTGTATAATTAGAATACCTAACGACCGTTTCGAATTTAGGAGTGAGTAACAGACAGTGCACCTGTATTTTTGCAACATACCTAATATCTCCTAAGTCCTCTGTATGTCGACGGCTAGTTTTCACTAAGATTGGCCACCATGATTGAAATCAGTCTGAAGGAAATCTACACTTAACTTCATTATATCCTTTGTGTCATTCCAGCAACCATTCCCACCTTCACATATGGCATCCAGATCGGCTGGCTGTCCCCTATGGGACCGCTGCTCAAGTCTGACGCAACACCTGCGCAGGCGCCGCTATCAGACAACGACATCTCGTGGATGGCGGCCGCACTACCTCTGGCAGCTATATGTGGGATACCCTTCTTCAGTTACTCTTCAGATCGGTTTGGGAGGAAGATTTGCGTGATTCTCGTTTCTTTGCTGTCTTGTGTGAGTATCATGAAATATTATCTACAATATTGATGCGTTACGTTCGTCATCGGTAAAGCAGTCATAGTTATCTTTAAAAATATGAGAAGAAAATTCACCTGGGGAAAACAATAGCCTTTGTCTCAGCACTCTCGGCATGTATTATATTCCTACAGCCATTAAATTATATCGTCAGGACAGGGCGGACCGCACGTTTTCTGCCTAAAATTGGCCGGTTATTGACCCATCCAGACCTAAGCTGCAATTCTCACCAGTTCACGCAGTCGGCAATCTTCGGGAGCGGTCGTATGCCCGAGGCTTAAAAAAATGCGTTTCTCGAATGGTGCACGTAGTAGAGTAGAGTAGAGTAGGGACTCCGTTATCCGCACTTAGACTCTCATTCGGTCCGTTATGGTGCACGTAAAGAAGAAAACGTTCGGACAGCCTTATCTTTACCCACATTAAAATTTATTAGTAGGGTTTAGGTAAAGATTTACCGAGGCCCTGGAAAGCAAAGGGCCTAGGAGGAGCACGGATGGGTTTTAGTCAGTAAGAGTCTGACACAAGCGGGAGGGACCCGCTTCACCCAGAGCGGAAGGGGTCATTTAATGATTTCCCATCAATAATTTTTTTTTTGGCCCTTTTTGGGCCAACCATATTAAAACCACAAGCATTTTCCTCCCATTTGCGTTCCACAAGCAATAATGTGTGGGGGACTCCAGTTTTGCAGTCGAATTTTCAGGTCAGAAACCGTGATGCCTGCAAGATATGCGAAGCAGCGTGCAGTCCCGTAACCTCTATTGAAAAGGGAGGATCCTCCGACCAATCGGGTCTTGTGTCTGGTGGACAACTGCCCGATGGTTGATGTTGAGCTGTTGTACCTACTTGCTCAAATCGCGGGGAGAACTTCGATACGATGACGTCAGGTCCTTTTGTAGTTCGTATGCATGCAGGCTCATAAAATGAGTCTGCTTCTTCGTGCAAACAAAAAACCATCAATATTATTCAATTAGCCACAAGGATGTTTTTCTGCTTAAGCAAACAGTTTTTCCCCGATGTTGACGAAACAAAGCTACTTATGGCGCAGCGCCTAAATCTTTGCAGATATTGTGTCAAAGCAAATAAGTGGATCTAAGTCTTACCTACGGAGTAGTTAGCAAGATAATATTTGTTTTACATACTAATTATTATTGTATGTTGCTCATTATGGATTAGGTTGCTTGGAAGGTCACATTCTTGGAGGCTAATGCATGTTTCTAGTACTTAATCATCGTCGTTAATGAAATTAGGTAAATGGTTAAGTGTTGCATAAGTGCGTTCGGACTAAATTAGTTCACTGTGCCCTTTTTTGAATACGAAAGAAAACCCAATTTGTATAATTTTGAAATTGTGATGATGTCTCATTCATTAATCATTAGCTCCTGGCTAAATTATAACAGCCCCACGGGACGATAAAATAAGCAATGATTGCAAGGAAGGTTGGCCCTCCATTCCCAATACGCCGTGCCTCGCAAATCACGTTTAAGGCCGGTGGTCCATGCTGTCATTTGAAGTTGGAGAACTGCCTTCTGACTGAACTGACGGCGATATCAGGCCAGTCATGGTCTGACATCGGCGTCACAACTTCGCAAGTCGCGATTATTTTGATCCTAAGCTGATAAACTAGTTTGCTCCCGTTCCGTTACACTATGTTGTGTCATACTGTAACTCAATGCCACCATCTATATTTTAGTATTCGAGACTTGGAAGCCCGACTCGGACAGGTAAGGTTAGAAGGGGATGGCGGGGTCTGAAATACCCCGCCATCCTCTTCGTGGTTATTTTTTTAAACCACCCAGAAATAGGTGCTCCGTCGATCGGGCTCGCATGAAATGTTTATTTTAAGCTTTAAAATACAGATGGTTACATTGAGTATTGAATTACAGTGTTACTTGCTGGGATATTTTCTTCCAATGGGTAACGGTGTAACACAACATGGTGTACCTAACTGAACAAACAGATAAACTTGGTACCTAGTTTGCATGCATATCAGCCAACAGATCATACATTTTTTCTCCGTTGATATAGAAGTACATACCCTATATAAGACCTATAATACCTGCTGTTATAAAACCAGCCCATACCTACCTAATAATCCTATTAATATCTCACTTTGGTAACCTTGATCTTACTGTAGCTATATACAATCTCCTTTCAAATTCCAGATATCCTGGACAATAAAGCTGACAGCGATAATGCCGTCGACACTCATAGCTGCCAGGGTCATAGCAGGACTGGCTGCCGGCGGCTGCTTCGTGGTCGTACCGGTCTACGTCAAAGAGATCTCCGAAGACACCCTCAGAGGAGCCCTGGGGTCCATGAATATGTGTGTGTGTAAATTAGGTAATTTAATTTTGATTGCACTCCTAATCCTGAAGACCTTTGTCACCTATTGAAGGACTGTGTTCGATGTGAGTCTGGTAGAAATGATCTCTTTGGGGTCTTGAGGTTGAACCGACTTTATTTAGGTACATACCTATTATAGAATTCTCGCTCAATCATATGGGAATGATGCAAAAAGTCTGTTTTGGTTCATGGCCTAAATGTAATCCGTAGCAGTATGTTTAGGGTATGTACTTAGAGTATGATGGGACTGTCATACGCACGGTTATAAAAGTCCAATCAGTAAGAAAAGAACACCTAATCCTCTTGCCAGTGTGTCCTAATTTCCATTTATAGGAGTAGCATAGCATGACTGCACATGCGTCATGCAAATTTGCTGCTCTAGGAAACAAATGACTGCATGTAGAACCTAAGAGTGCTCCCTAACTGTGAGGAGAGTGCGCAACTCTATAAATAAATTGTAACACTACAAGTTGCACTAACGATCTGAGAAAATCATAAACTAAAAATATCAGAATGTGTGTGGCCTTAGTGAAATTGTATGCATTTTCGGGCTTTCTTAATTAATAATATCAATTCCGACTCTGAAATCAGAGATGAATTCAGAATGTATGTGTCCAGCCTTAGGTTCTACATGCAGTCATTTGTTTCCTAGAGCAAAATAACATTTTCGGTGCAACTTGCAACATCAATGCGCATGATTTGAAAATTATTCTTGACACCAATTTCGTTTCTTCTGTTTTTTTACATAAATATCAATCGAATTAATATCTACCTTCGCGCTCAACATAACGACCGCTTCTCGATTTTTTCCTTTTTAACCGTTTGGTCTAGACTAGAACCTTTCAAGGTGTACTTAAGGTTGAGATTGTTGTAGAGCTCCGAGGAGAATTTGTTTTATCAACACATTATCATCATCAAAATTAAAAAATAAAACAAAATTCTAATTATTTATTTCAATATTAAACCATTAGCAGGCACTTTTGAATTGTCAAGGTCGGTCAGTCAAAGAGATGAAGCTATTTGCACGTTCCAAAGCGTAGATCTCAATGCGAGAAGAACGTGCAAGAAACTCCACGAACAGTCTTTTAAATCATTTTTTCTATCCAATTTTATGGTTTCATTCTTGTTGAAATTATACATAATATACATATACATATGTAACATCATTCTTGTTGAAATTATACATACTTAAATGTGAACGATGTAGAAAGAAATGCACGTAAAAGCATGCGGAGTAAAAAAACAACAATTTCAATAAGTAACAAATCATCATCACCACCATAATCATCATCCTTACTTAATGACTATCTTCTGAGGGAGGCTTCACCCGCGTGAAAGCCGAAAATTATCCCAACAACATACGCCCGAGATAAAAAAATTGGTTCTATATCCAAATCTAAGACACGGTCTACCCCTGTGGCAAGTTTAATCCAAATTCGTTCGCTAAGACATGAAGATGTAGCAATCAGGAAGTTCCCTTGTTCAGCAGTGCGATTCTATAAACATGTCGAAGTGAAAACTTAGGCGAAGTGACCGACAAGTGAGCTGTCAAACCATGATGGAATGACAGCTCACAAAAATCAACCTATCAGAATCTACATCGCAACAATAAGGCTGGCAGCGCCATCTATCTCGACAGCTCCGAACTAACAACAAAATCTTAAATCGCGATATCAGAGTTTACCATGCGATTAAAACAGATACAACAGCCCGAATATGTTGATATATGTTATATCGGGCAGTTGCCCACCGGACACAACAACGTTCGGTCGGAGGATCCTCCCTTTTCAATGGAGGTTTGTGGGACTTTACTCGCTGTACCAGCATCACAACATTTTAGCTGTCCTATCCTATTCTTTTATTTTGTTCCATATGGTGTCGGACGTAAAGGAATAGCACCATCCCATCACTTCCCGTGGGTGTCGTAAGACGACTAAGGGACCCACCAGAGAATGGGCAGCAGCATTCTCTGTAGGTCCATTGCTACAACTACACTGCGATCGCCAACCCACCTGCCAAGTGTGGCGATTATGGCAAACCCCCATTTGGGGGGGAGTGGACGTCTTTCGGCTGATATGATGATGATGATTCTATTCTTATTCGTTATCTCTCATAATACTAAACAGATACTTACCAATATAATGGGACAGCTTATGTACAAATGCAAGATTCACCAACAATAAGGTTTTCTTACAGTAATTCTCTCAGAAGTCGCGCTTAACAACTATTTCTAACTTTTCAGGCGTCATCTTCGTATACGCTGTGGGCATGGCGGTCTCGTACCGTGTGAACCAGGCAGTGTATCTGGCGGTGGCGTGTGCGCATGTGATCGTGTTCTGCTTCATGCCGGAGTCGCCTAACTATCTGTTGAAGATCGGACAGGAGAAGGTTGGTATGTTTTTATTTCCTGACATGAATTTGGCAATGAGAAAAAGTGCCTTGTAGCTAACAAGACAGCTACGATCCCCCTTATCTTAGAAATTAAGTTTGTTGAGAATGTAAGTCATTATCTGCCTAGCCTTTTCCCAACTAATCATATTGGGATCGGCATCCAGTCAAACCGGATTCAGCTGAATACCAGTATCTTACTCAGGGTGGAGGACTGGTCAGTCAGCATTTAATGGTAAGAATCGCAGACCGGAATGCATCCGACCGCCACACCTAGAGTCTTTAGGTACGCTTGGGATTACGTACAACAATAAAAGTGAAGAACTTTGAGATAAACCTACAAAGCCAATAGTATCCATTAATAATAGCCATTCTGTCGTTCCAGAAAGCAGCTAAAACGATCTCCTGGTTGAGGAGCCTGAACCAGAACCACAAGGTAGTGGTTGAGGAGGTGCTGAAGCTAAAGGAGGAACAGCGACAGTTCGAGGAGACCACGAAGCTGTCACTGCTCAGTGTGGGTAAAGTACGAACATCGAATGTTGTTTTGTGCACCTACCAATCAGGATCGTTCTTTCGAAGTCAAACATCGCCCCTTTACCCATTAAAATACCACTTCGAGATCGAAAAGTTCGACCCAAGTAGACCGTCTCTGGCTGTCCACCCACAAGCGACGAACTAGTTTTAGGATTTTTACTAGTCCTGACTGGACGCTTCCATTTTTATTAAGGCAAACCTCTGTTGACCTGTGAGGTAGGTACCCTGGCATTTGCACGTCATAGTAGGGGGACAGGCAAGAAGATGATGATACAATTGAGATTGATAACTTACTTTATACAACCTAACCTAAGAAAAGAACACAAACTAATTCAATATTTACACTAAACATAATGTGAAGGTTAATACCCTTCCAACTAAGCCCCCATTACTAATTATCTTAAAACAAAGAAGATAAGGTAGGATTATACAATAGCACTTTATTCCACGCAATCAAAACTAAGACTATAAACACTTGCCAAGTGCAAGTCGAACCGCACGCGAAGGGGTTTGGAAAAAACCCCTCCGTATCAAAACGTCCTATTTGCAAATCGTCCTAGTAGCAAAACGTCCTATTTGCAAAACGTCCTATTTGCAAATCGTCCTATTAGCTAATCGTCCTATTTGCAAATCGTCCTATTAGCAAAACGTCCTATTTGGAAATCGTCCTATTAGCAAAACGTCCTATTTGCAAAGCGTCCTAGTAGCAAAACGTCCTATTTGCAAATCGTCCTATTTACAAATCGACCTAGTAGCAAAACGTCATATTTGCAAATCGTCCTATTTACAAATCGACCTAGTAGCAAAACGTCATATTTGCAAATCGTCCTAGTAGCAAAACGTCATATTTGCAAATCGTCCTTTTAGCAAAACGTCCTATTTGCAAATCGTCCTATTAGCAAAACGTCCTATTTGCAAAGCGTCCTAGTAGCAAAACGTCCTATTTGCAAATCGTCCTATTTACAAATCGACCTAGTAGCAAAACGTCATATTTGCAAATCGTCCTATTTACAAATCGACCTAGTAGCAAAACGTCATATTTGCAAATCGTCCTAGTAGCAAAACGTCATATTTGCAAATCGTCCTATTAGCAAAACGTCCTGTTGTCAAAGTAGGTAGTGAAGCTGAAAAATATTAGTACCTATCGGTTTTTCGACATGGCTCATTATTTAATTTTCACACCACCTGATCGAAAACGTCAAATTAAATGTCATGTCAACCTAACCTAAAGTGAGTCATTTTTGGCCGGTGGCACTGCCGGGCAATAATATTGTACTGGATTTCATTATAACCCGCTGGTCAATAATGTGATTTAAATTTGGAACCTCATCTGTCTGCTCAATTGGCGGTATATTAGGTACTTACAACGCCTTCTGTCTCTGTGTCTCTCTTTCTGTTCCAGGAAGAGGAAAGATATTCTCGATACTCTTACTACTTAGGGATGATATTCTCGAATTTCTACAAAATCATAAGGATTGAAGACAATATTATAAGAATAATTGGTTATGTACGGATTATTGTATAAAAGGATAAGAATAACACTTAAAACCCATTTATAGTCGATTTATTAATTTAAAAACTATTTTCTCGAGCATCTCCTATGACGTTCTAAATTCAAATTGCATACAGCCAAGCGTCCGAACCCATTCTACCAGGTGATATAAAGCTCTGTATAAAGCTTTGTGTACACATAAATTGTATTAGGTTGCTAACATTAGGCCTGCACATATTTACGTACCCACAGAGAAGTAAAAAAAAAACGAAAATCGAGTTGGTCGTGGCCGCTATGTGGTAGGTATACCGAGTGGAACGCAAAAAAGGCGCGGATATTGCAAATCCGTATGGTATTAAAACTAACTTTTTTTAAGTAGGTATACAGTATAGTTCTAAATACATATCTCTACTTAGTGTTTGTAAATTTAAAATATTTTGTTTTTCGTGTTATGGCTTCTTATTTTCTCACAGGAGGTGTGAAAAGTAGAGTATCCTCCTCGGGGATAAAGGTGTCTTTGCCTTGGGCTAGCTTGAATCCCTCGCTGCATTCAGGATTCTTGTTATAACTCCCTCGCTGCGCTCGTGAGTTAAACTCTAAACTCCCTCGCTACGCTCGGGAGTTAACTCCCGAATCCTTCATTGCGTTCGAGATTCAATATGACGCCCGTGACACAAGACACTGCTTTATCCCCTGGGTGCATAATCTACTATTATTTTTAAATTACCTCTCTAAACCCGAAATCCGTAGTTTCGGCCTTAGTGTCGAGCGTTTCCTACGCCGTATCACCTACAGACTTACGATTGGTCCCGAACCCGAACTAAGAATGAATGACAACACGATTTGACAGTTG
Source organism: Melanchra persicariae (assembly GCA_947386135.1). Taxonomy (NCBI): domain Eukaryota; kingdom Metazoa; phylum Arthropoda; class Insecta; order Lepidoptera; family Noctuidae; genus Melanchra; species Melanchra persicariae. The sequence goes on along the minus strand of OX376645.1, from coordinate 12,314,707 downwards.
TTCTCAGTTGGTATGGACGCAGCCTGTGTCGGCACCGTGGTACAGTTCGGAGACGGGCTGAAAATAAAACTGTCATTATTTACTTGTGAACTAGATATAAAAATCTTATATTTATGTGTGATAAGACTGTACTTTTCCCATTATTCTGTTTTCAGAACGTTTTGCTAATAGGACGTTTTGATACGGATGCAAAAACTCTCGTATTCCGTAAATATAAAACATATAAAAAAATAATTTAATTTATATGTTGTTGTAATGGCGGCAATAGAAAAGCACACTCTGTAAAGGTTTCAACTACCTACAAGGGTTTATGAGATGCAGACGGCATATACGTACAACGGAGCTGAATAATAGAGTTTCGTTGGTTACTCTTCGGGTACCTACGGATCCCTGAACACCGACTCACGTTTTAACAAACCACGAGACCTGTTATTTAACTAAATGGCACACAATTAGTTTCATATTGTACAATAATGTATATCAATTAAGCTATTGTTAATTGTAATTAATGTTAGCATTCCACATTTAACTAACTAAAACAAAAACTAAATACCTGCCGTATTTAATTAGCAAATAAACTGTAAGTACATAGTTAGGAGAATTAGCAAATACTATAAAACCATGAGAAGCATCCACTCAGATTATTCACTATATAGTGCGTTGTTCGCAGGATATGATATTTGCATGTTCAGATAACAGAGAGGAGTATTTGTTTTTGTATAATAATATCTCTAGCTCGTAGAATTAAACCTACTTGTAGGTTCCACATCTTGCCTGCCAGGGTTGCGGAATTTGTGCGAAAGAGTCACCGCGGCCCTGCAGGTCTAGACAATAAACTTTTCTGTGGCGTTAACGTCAGACGCGCACGACAAAAGGTATGGGAATGACATTAGGTGATGGCGTTTTCTTTCCAGACCTACATAATGTCATTACCATACATTTTGTCGCCAGCGTCTGACGTTAACGCAACAGAATTTTTTTTTGTCTAGGCACCCTGGAACGCAAAGTACAGTCAGTAAGAGTCTGACTCCCTTTTGTCCCGCACAGAGCGGTTGATGATTTCCCGAAACTTACAAAAACAAAAACAAGAGATGTGGTATCTTCAGAAAGTGTTGTATGCTTGTCCGAGCGATCATACATAAGAGATGACATAATCAATAGGTATATGATTGGTAGAGGCAGTAATGATCACCCATCTCAAAAACGGTTAAACGGAAGGATAACAAAATGTTAGGGACTCTCTACAATATCTGTGATAAATGCTAATATAATTGAAATCATAATAAGCCAGACTTTTGCGCAAAAGCTGTTATTGTGACCTTTGATCTTGAATATCATATGCCGAGACGACAACAGCTTTTAAAATCGCAAAAATAAAGGTGTGTCCAAGTTTACTGCATTCCGCGGTTGACCTTTTTTTTCGGCATGATTGACTAGACTATTTGTAGTTTTCAAAGTCCTCCATTGAACAGGACATGTCGCCCAACTAACCAGACACGAAAACTGAACAGCTTCCTACCAGATATATATTCCCGTGAAATGTCTAACAGCCAACTTCAGAGGGGCACAATTATTTGACGAGAACTGTAATTCAAAACCCATCTCCACAGTTCGCGACCGCACGACGTTCGCGGCGCTTCGGATGACGTTGATCCTGATGGCGATGCAGACGCTGTCAGGGTGCTTCGCCCTCATGAACTACGCAGCCGACGTGTTCCACCGCGCGGGCACCGAGTGGAGCCCTAACACGCTGGCCCTGGCGGTGGGGTCCTTGCAGCTGGCTGGATCGTTCTTCACTACCGTTTCTATTGAGAAGTTCGGGCGGAAGGTAAGATTTTTTTGATTCTTTGATCGCTACAATATAACATTCGAGAAAGAAAGAGTGTAGCCAGTGATAACTTATGGAACCGAATCGTGGTCGCTCACAATGGGCCTCATCAGAAGGCTTAAAGTCACCCAAAGGGCAATGGAGAGGGCAATGCTCGGAGTTTCCTTGCGTGATCGAATCAGGAATGATAATATCTGCAAGAGAACCAAGGTAACCGACATAGCCCGAAGGATCGCTAAACTGAAGTGGCGATCAGTTAAGCAGAACAGATGGTCGATGGGGCGGAAAAGCTTTGAAGTGCTAGTGCAAGCTTTTTCCTCATTTTTTCATTTTTTTCAGGCGTTTTTTTTACTTTAGACTGTTCATAATCGTTATTCTTACCCAACCCAATGTAATTTTTATTAAAAAAAATATTAAATCACTACTTTCACTAAAAAAAGCAATGTAAATAAAACTAGAATTAGGCATCTGCTCAGCTGTTTTGTGCAAAAGGTCAATGCATCCCGCCTAATAGCAAAACACTAACTAACCCATGTATGTGTAGCGTCTAACATACCGTCTAGAAAAGACATTTTTCATGTGTGGTCTGTAAACCGATCATTAGCGAGATTAATGACTTCTATAATTTGGTTAATGGCATTAAGTGTAGCCTTTTCGTGAAGTTTGCGTTACGATGTCCCTAACACCCTGTATAGACAAGACGAGGCACAGACGAGGCACGGACGTGACGTGGTTAATTGTGATGGTGTAATTGTGTGTGACAGCGACGCGCGAGTCTCGGCAACCGCGCCCCCTCTCTTTCCCCCCGTTCTCGCCCGTCCCTCGTCCGCTTGCGGCCATGCCCCGTCCTTTCTGTATGTTATACAATAGGGCGCAGACGAGTAAGCGTCGTGTCCGCGCCCTGTCCGTCCTATATGTTTTGCATCGCGACGCTTCTATACATTTTGTATGAAAGGGACGCGGAAGAGACATATGTCCGTGCCCCGTTCTCGTCTTACGTCGTTTCTGTGTGTCCAGCGCCTTACTTATCGAGCATCACGTGGATAGGACAATGATATAAAAAAACAGCTAAAATGTCACATTAGTATGCACACAAGTCACTTTTCAAGCAGTCTGGATGGCATTTATTTTAGGTGAAATCCAAGTACATTTAATTATGGTACAAGTACTTTTTTTGTTTAAAATGTGCGTTAGCAATACTTGATGTATATGTCGCACCCAACTAGTTAAATCAGCCGTTCAATTGGCAGCCTAGCCTTTTCATTGAACGACACTGTTAGAACCTCAGTTACGCTATGTACCTACCTCATGTAAATAAAGCTCAAAAGGGAGCTTTTACTATGGGACCAACACTGAAAAAAAAGATATCAGTAAGTAGGTACCTACAATCGAAAATCATTAGCCTCTTTTTGGGGAAGTCTAGTAAAAAACTTTAATTAAAAAGAAACCATAGGCGATAAATCTGAAACTATTTCTAATTCCAATTACCTAAAAATAGGGAAAAATGAGTTATATTTTGTTAAATACAAATATCCTATAAGTAGGTACCTACTCCAAGGATTTAGGCTATGCCAATTTCACTGATTTAATTACTTATCATTACTCATTAATTAGCTTCGGTATCGTGACCGACGCTGTTTGATTTTTAAGTTTTTCGTTCATTATGATAAATAGAGCACTAGCTTTTGCCCGCGACTTCGTACGCGCATATCCCATTTTTTTCCGTTCCCGCAAGAGATTTACGTTCCCATACAGCCTTCCTCGTGAATGAATGGCTATCATATACAAAAATAATTTTCTAAATCCGATGGTAGTTCCAAAGATTAGCGCGTTCTAACAAACAAACTCTTCAACTTTATTATATTAGTAGATACAGATTATTATTTTTTTCTCTAAGTAATCACGTTATCGAAGCAGTGGCATATTAAAGCGATGACCCGTAAAGGTCACACCCAAAATCTAAGAAAAAAAAGATATAGACTTAAGATATTTCTTTACTAAATAATTATAACAACACATCGACCTACAGTTTATCGACGAACTCTTTCCAAGGACAAAATCCGAACTCATCGGTGTTGCACCACCTCAATCGCATCACAACTACTTGCGGACGATTTTCTTCGGAATATCTTGACCCACTTCTTATCTGTGAAAAACCTGGGTACACATATTCTACTTTCAAATAATCTCTTTCACTATCTGTCCACCTTTGAAACACATACTTGCCGCCAATCGGGTATTTTTCGAATTGATTTGGTAATAAGTCAATCGATTCAAAACCTAAAGCAGTCGCAAGAGAGTTCATATTGTAATCATGACCAACCAGCAACATTAACTTTGGCATGTCGTCATAATTCTTAAATATTCTAGTTAAGTACTGCACTAATGGTTGCGCGATGTCCTCGGCTACGGTTGTATACCTTATGTAATGGTCTTGCCGCCCTATTTCGGTCAATAGCATCCATTCTTGCGGTGTCGTTATTTTTCCCCAAGCAATGTCTTGTACTGGCATGCCATCGTAGTAACTCATTGTAAACGCGTCCATAGATGATATACCCATGAACAACGGCCCTTTGACCCACACTTCTTCACCGACTAAATATGAAATCGTGTTAAAAGGTCCATTCATGTCGCATATTCCATCCTGCTTGCAAATGTCTGATCCTTCAATTTCTAAAATTTCATTCATTTTCGAAAATGGCGCCTGCAGTTTATTGTTATTTTGTAATTTTCTGGTTATTTCTTCAATCACCCAATTTTTATATTCTTCAGTAGTGTTATGTATGATAGGTAAAAAGAGTGGATCCGACTTTGTACAGTTTTTGTGATGTACAGTCACGTTGCAACCCTTGAACACTGAGTCGATGAAGGCTCTTGCAGTCGCCTTGGTTCTGCTCAACGTGTTGGCGTACACATACACTGTATCTTCATCGGGGCAGCCTTCAGAAAGAAACTGTTCCTTTCTGAACCATTCTGAAAAGAATTCGCCCATGTAACCTTCTAGACGTGTTCCCTTCGGAGTCAAGAGTCCCGGCGGTCCAGCTGGTAGAGGCCAAGGCTTCGGTGAATATCTATGAAGTTCTATACCCAAAGGATATCGAATGTTATGCCGACCGAATATAAAAACCTGCTTCAATGTCAAGTTTTTCGCGACAAAACCTTTGCACAACACGATCAGTAAAAGTACTGAAACTGATTTCGACACCATTTTATTTATATTTTATCACTATCGTTGACTTTGTTTATCGCACGAATGTTGAATATTATATGAGTATTTTAAGAGATCCACTCATACCTATTGGTAAAACGAGACTGATTATTTAATTGATGTTAAAGAACCGCGAAACTACAGCGTTTGTGACGACCCACTGATTACTAGCTTGTTGGACTAGATCATTAGAATTGTGTTTAGGATCGTAATTGGTCGAAAATGATAACGGTGAAAAATTGGTAATAACATTATTTATTTATGACTTCTAAGTACGTACATTACTTTCTTCTGTGTGTTTGTACAAGCTTCTTATAAGAACCGGATAAATTTGTGCCAGGGTTCTGGAGTCTATTTATACGCCATAGTATTCGGTTAAGCCCGCAGGCTAATCTGTACCTATACCAAGTTAATGACGTGTTTGAATCGCCACATCTGCACTGGCCAGCAGACTGGTTTGATTAGGGTGGTACAGTAGCCACCATGAGCCGAATGGTGTCATCTGCTGTATATTAAAGGCCGGTCCTAAGGCCCAGAACGAACTCATTCCAGGGACAAAAGCCGTGCTCATCCGTGTTGCCCCAGTTTAATCTCATCACAACTCTTTGCGGAGGTGTCTCCAAAGAATATTTTGACCCATTTCTTAACTGAGACCAACTTGGGTACACATATTCCACTTTCAAATATTTACTTTTGCTATCTGACCACCTTTGAAATACATACATCCCGCCAATCGGGTATTTCTCGAATTGGTGTAGTAAGTCGACCGATTCAAAACCCAAAGCATTCGCAACAGTATTCATATTACTATCATGGCCAAATAGTATCATTAACTTTGGCATTTCGTCATAGTTCTTAAACGTTTTAGTCAAAAACTCCACTAATGGTGGCGCTACTTCTTTAGCTACTGTTGTATATCTTATGTCTTGGTTTTGTCGTCCCGTTTCAGTAATAAGATTCCATTTTTTCGGTGTTGTTATTTGTCCCCATGCAATCTTTTGTTCCGGCATGCCGTCGTAGTAACTCATTGTGAATGCGTCTACAACTAAGTGAGCTATAGAAAACGGCCCTTCGACCGCCATTGGTTTTCCGACCTGGTACAATACTGTGTCATTAGCTTCAGTCAAGTCACATATTCCATCCTGCTTGCAAACCTCTGATCCCTCAATTTCCAATATTTTATTCAATTCCGAATATACTGCCTTTAGTTTAGAATTATTTCGTAATTTTCTGTTCACTTGTTTGAGTACCTTGTCTTTATATGCTTCAGTGGTGTTGAGTACGGCAACATTAAAAGTAGGATCCCACCCTGCAGTGATTTTCTGATGTACAGTCATGTTGCAACTCTTGAACACTGAGTCGATGAAGGCTCTCGCGGTCGCCTTGGTTCTGCTCACTTTGTTGGCATACACATACACTGTGTCTTCATCGGGACACCCTTAAGGAAGAAACTGCTCCTTTCTGAACCATTCTGAGAAATATTCGCCCATATATCCCTCTTGCTGTGCTCCTCTCGGAGTCAGCCTGTGGGGGCCAGGGCTTCGGTGAATATCTACGAAGTTCTCTACCCAAAGGATATCGTATGTTATGCCGACCTAATATTAAGACTTGCTTAAGAGTTAAATCCTTGGTGAAAAAGCCTTTACACAACACAATCAATATTGATGTTAAACAAACTACTCTCCACATCATTTTTGTAACATTTGTCAGTAGTTTTAGTTAGGGAACTAAAGGTACTCAATTATTCCGTTAATCGAGTATGCGTGCTGGTAGAACAAGACTGGTTTATTTTGGAATTATTAAACCTGCCAAGTGCGAGTTGGACTCTCACGCGAAGAGTTTCGTACCTATAATACTAATTTAACTATAAACACTTAAAATAAAAATGAAAACTCCTAACTAAAACATGGCGTCAAAAAATTCGTCCGCATCGCTGTCGACTGGAAGTGAGCCCAAAAGACTGGCGGCATTGCCACGTTAGATGGCAATGCTTATCCTCTGTACGAAGTAAAGGCCAACCTTACCTACTTACTGTTCGTACTTATCGTTTCATCAGAGTACCTAATAAGAGTGTTTTCATAGTTTATAAACTTCAGTAGGTAATGTTTACTCGGAACAAGATTCCCCGAAATAGACTAATTATAATACCTATATCTACATACAATTGTTCGGAACCCACTGCGTGAGTTAGATTGGCACTTGTCCGGTTCTTTTTAAGGTTCCGTACCCAAACGGCCGGAACCCTAAAAAGGGTTCGTATGGTGTCAGACGTAAAAGAATAGCATCATCACTTCCCGTGGGTGTCGTAAGAGGCGGCTAAGGGTCTCAGCAGAGAACGGGCAGCAGCATTCTCTGTACATTGCAACAGCTACACTGCGATCGCCAACCCGCCTGCCAAGCGTGGCAGTTATGGGAAACCCCCCCTTTTAGGGGGAGTCTATGTCCAGCAGTGGACGTATTTCGGCTGATATGATGATGATGATGATTAACGGGTACGGCGGCCTTACAACTTATAGACCGAATTTGGTCGGTAACTATGTCGAGTTGAGAGTTACCGGTTCATATCCAAATAGGAAACTAAGAAGTAAGAACTTTATTTCTCTCCAGAATTACAGAAACGCAAACTGAAGTAACACAAAAGTATAGTTAACAAGTAACGCTATCATCCTAAATAGTAACGTAGCATCAACATAGAATATCCAACAGGCGTCCAGCTTGTTGAACCTCGCTCGATGGAGGCGTTTAAGGTTTTTGCATAGTCTCTTCTCAACATCTGTAATTTTATATAGATAATTAATACCTAAGTGTTCGTTCTAATGTGTCATTAATTTTACTAGTAAAGTTATTTTTATGATCATCAATAACATCACACGTGTATCCCTCAAAGGGTTGTGCAAGCTATACTTATTGAACACCCGCATATATCTCTGCTTTAAATGTTAACGATGACAATGTAATAAGTAGTTGGTTGGGGATGGCATGGGGTAGGAAAGCGTGTGTGGTGGGGTAGTAAAATTTCTCCCAAGTAATTATGGTGAAGGCCACCAGTATACTAAATACAAACTTATGAAATAAACAAAAGCTTTGAAATACCTGACACATTATAGCTTAAAAATGATGCACCCGAATCATGAATATTGTTCACCGACATATAGAATTTCTCGCATTGTAGGTTAATTGCGATTTGCAATGTCAAAGATTTTATCATCCAAAAGATAAACCACATTGATGAAATCCAAACAAAATACTGCAATAAAATTTAACATTGGTACCTACGAGATTAATTTGTAGTTAAGTTTTAAAGAAATAAAATTTAAATTAAAAATACTCACATGATAATTAAATGAAGATTGTTTGAAAACATCAATTAAAATCTGAACACAAACGAGGTAATGGTAAAAGAAGTAAGTAGTTTGAAATAGAATCTGGAAATCAAAAAGATAATTTGAGTATAATTTTCATTTCCAGTCAAGTTAAAGATCTTACTTACAGCTTGTTGGAATGAAGCCTTGTAAATGTCATAGCAGTCCAATATATTAACGTAAGCCTGAAACATCCTTCTACAGTATTCTTCTTTAGCCCTATCGTTTAAGCTTCGAAACTGAAAACTTTGAGCATTCCATAGATCCACTTTGTCTTTTAAAAGTTGAATAAGTCTGACAGCATATAAGATATTCGTGTCAAAACTAAATAAGACGATGTTACATACAATTGTGGAAATACACATTTCTGTGACCGTGCAAAAAAGAGGAGTACAAATAGCATAAACTGCTAGAAGCAAGATGAAACAGAACCAGTTACAGATGATGAAACGTCTGAAACTGATTTTATTATTGAGATATCTATGAACGTCTTGGATTTTTAAAACAAACGCAACATTTTGTTTAGTGCCGTAAAGACTTAAAATAAAATTTATAATGTATCCCAAACTTAAGTAGCAACAGTCAAATGTAAATATGCTCCTCGTCATTACACTGAAAACCCAGGAAAATTGTGTGTCGATATGAGAAAACCTATAATAGGCATAGAATAATACCAACATGAAAAACATCGTGCCACATAGCGATACGATAGTCGAAAGGTGGCTGTTCGGATATATAAAGTTGTCCTTTATACGATATTTTGGGTAGAACTGAATGAATTGAAAGAAATTTAAAGGCAGCAACATCGACTGCACATCTTTGTCAATGAAGTTATTTAATAAAACTTCCACAGGATGATTTTTAAGACAGGAAAGTATATTTATTTTCATTGACTCCATTTTCGTAAGCCTACTGAATACACGTAGGTAAATCAAAAGCTTCAAAAATATTCTTCATTTTATTAAGATTGATCACAATCGAAGATAATCCCTAATAACATTCGGACAAAAGTAATAAAACACTTAAACCTAATAAATGTAATTAAATTAGAATTTGTTTAAAGGGCAACATTGAGATAATGTAATCTTGCATGCCACTAGCTACCTACACATTTAATTTGATTACCTACGGCCCATAAAGGTGACAGGTTATTAATGAATGACCAAATATTTCAAAATAACATTGATGTAAAACTTGTTATTGTCTTAGAATAATAACGCCTAGAAGGAAAGACACGCTCCCTACTAAAAAATGAAGCAACGTTAGTACTTATGTGTGAGTGAGCAATATGTAATTACAGCCACAGACACGCACACAGACGTAAAAAAATGTTGCTAGGAATGAACATTTTCCCTAAAATCGGGAAAAATGGACTAATCATAGATCAACATAAAAAAATGTTACTTACGTAACTTGTCGGTACGTCCTTATTGTAATAAGCCATGGTTTCTCGCTAAAACCGATTATAGGGTCAAAATCGAAATCCAAGATGGCGGCGACGAAATTTGCTAACTTTTCGTCATGGGTGTCATTTTTATGGTTTCTGGGGTAGCTAAAACCGATTAAGGAATCAAAATCGAAATCCAAGATGGCGGCGACGAAATTTGCTAACTTTTCTTCATGGGTGTCATTTTGATGGTTTCTGGGGTCGCTAAAATCGATTATGGAGTCATATCACTTGTCTGCTTCTTTCGTGGTCTGCAGTAAGAGATAGCAAAATTCTTATTTTAGTTTAGGTGGTGAACAAAAGAATCGGCATCATTGCTATTCGCTAGAAAATAGTGTTAGATGTTTGCTTGTTCGATGAAACTTACCCGGTAAAAAAGGTAATGCAGTGGCACTCCGGGAGTGCGGACAGAAGTGTAAACTTGGACAATTACTTTTAAAAGCAGAGTACAGACCCCCGCTGCCGATCAAATTTCGTCGGCGCCATCTTGGATTTCGATTTTGACCCCATAATCGGTTTTAGCGACCCCAGAAACCATGGAAATAACACCCATTACGAGAAGTTAGCAAATGCCGTCGGCGCCATCTTGGATTACGATTTTGACCCGATAATCGGTTTTAGCGACCCCAGAAATCACGAAAATGACACCCATGAAAGACTGGTCGCCGGTCGGCCCCCCGTTAGTGCCTACTGTATTATGGGTAATTCAATTCCAAACAAAATTGTATGAGCAGGGTAGTCGACTTCGGTTTATCGGACCATACCGCTCAAATTTAAAAAAATACCAGTTAATAAAACATGTATAATAAATTCCTGGCGAATTCAAAAGCGTAACTTATCCAGAAAAAAAATAAATTCATTTAAAAAACACCTTCAATGCCTATCTTTCTCTGAAGTACTTGAAACAAGTGACCCTAATGAGGCATATAATAATTTCATTGATCTCTTTCGTTTATTGTATGACCTGTGCTTCCCAATACAATTAAAAAATGTAAAAGCTGATAAAGGTATTAAATGGCTATCACGTGGAATTAGGATTTGTAGCAGAAAACAACGGAAAATGCTATGGAAATACAGAAAAACACCTACAAGTGAGAATAAAAATAAATTTCAAAACTATGCACAGAAGCTTAAAAAGATTGTAAAACTAACTCAAAGAGCCCAAAATAATTATTTTATAAATAACTCAATAAACAAATCAAAAGCATCATGGCAAATAATAAATAATAAAAACAACTTAATAAAAGAACCAATTTTGCAAATTAAAGAAGGAAACAAACCAGTAACAGACCCTAGGCAGATTGCTGAATCATTTAATAACTTTTTCGTTGACCAAATTAATGATGTATCCAGTAGTTGTACGGGAAATACAGCTCATATTCCAAAAACCGTAAAGTCTTTATTTATGCAGCCGACAGTCCCTCAAGACATCGAACGTGTGATAAAAAACCTAAAAAATAAAAAAAGTTCCGGATTCGACGGCATTTCAACCGTTGTAGTCAAATTTGTCTCTGATGTTATTGCAAAACCATTAAGCCATATAATAAATGTGTGTATAAGCTCAGGAATTTTATGATAAATTAAAGACCGTGATTATAAAACCATTACATAAAAAGAATGACAAGGAAGACATGTCAAATTATAGACCAGTAGCTCTAATTTCAGTATTCTCAAAAATATTTGAAAAAATAATATACGAATCTATTTACAATTTTATAACTAAAAATGACATTTTATGTGAAGAACAAAAGGGCTTTCGTAAAAATAAAAATATCAACATGGGAATATTCGATCTCTTAAAAATAATCATGAATAATATGGATAAGAAAAACCCTATATGCGCATTATTTACAGACATGACAAAGGCATTCGATTATGTTAAACATGACACTCTCTTAAATAAACTTAGCGATTACGGCATAAGAGGAAATGTGCTAAACCTAATTAAGTCATATCTCACGGATAGAAAACAATATACAGAAATATCGAGAATCTGTACTAAAACTAAGCGTGAACTGAAATATCTATCCAGTAGTAGAGTAACAGAATTTGGAGTTCCGCAGGGCAGTGTACTCGGTCCATTACTATTTTTACTCTATATAAATGACCTACCCCGTCAACTTCGTCAACCAATGACATTATTTGCGGATGACAGTACTGCTATAGTGGAATGTAGGAATGAGACGAACTTCGAAGATGAAATTAACAGCACACTTAAAACAATAATAGATTGGCTAAACAAAAATAATCTAGTCATAAATTTACAAAAAACTAAAGTCATGCATTTTCATCAGAGGTTACAGCCAAAAAAAGTAGTAACTGAATATAATGGCCAATTCGTAGACACAACTGCAGTGACAAAATTTTTAGGAGTGCATATTGATAACAAATTGTCATGGAAATCTCATGCTGAAAATGTGTGCCAAAAACTAAGCAAATCTTCATATGTTCTCTATAACCTCTCACATAAAGTAAACATAGATACATTAGTCATAGCTTATCATGGATTAGTTGCTTCATTATTAAGATACGGTGTTATATTTTGGGGCAACTGCAGTGAGAGAGAAAATATTTAAGGCTCAAAAACGATGTCTCAGATCAATGACAGGTCTTAAGTCTACTGAAAGTTGTCAACCTATATTTAAATCTTTAAAAATTCTGACATTGCCTTGTTTATATATATTAGAAGTTGCCCTATTCGTTACATCAAACAAACACTTATTTACCTCAATAGTTGATATAAGACAACGCACAGTACCAATAAGGTCCCAGTATAAAAACCAATTGTACACATAGATTTGTTGCCTTGGCTGGGGGCCTTAAATTCTTTTGAGGCCACCACAGGTTAGTCCGGTTAAGCAGTTGCTAGCCCTTGCGTGTTAACTTGCTAGTGGTCATACCGCAAAAAAAAAAAAAAAAAAAAAGGTGGTCATAAAACAGCCTTAGTAAAAAATAACATCCTTTCCATGGGACCGCTTATATATAATAAATTACCAGTTAATTTAAAAGACCTACCAATAATTTTTTTTAAGAAACAATTAACAAAACTATTGCTGGAGAAATGTTATTACACAATTAAAGAGTTTTTAAATGACGGAACTCTATAGTAGGTAAATGTTGTTAGTATATAAAAAAAAAAAACTTGTATCTTTGCAATTTCGAGTGATCATGATTGACATAAGTAATGTAATGAGTAATGACATTGTAACAATATCTTTTAGTGTGTGATTTTTTTATTAAGTATTATGACTTGACATGAACATAAATTTACATTACTTACATTGGGACATTATCTTTTATAATTGTGATTGTTGTCGTTGTGTTTTTGAATATTTTGACATTAAACATCTTGACATTAAGCCATTTGACATTACATATTGTGACATTTTATACTCTTCATTTTACATTATGCAAGTGATTTATCTTTTATAATTATTTTTTTTTTTAGACAGCCGCAATTAGCTATTAAATTTGCGACAGGTTAATAATTGTTTTGGTTTTATTATTATTATTAAATTCAAATACAATATTTTGCATGCCGTAAGGTAAAATGTATCGGGACAATCTATAAATATTCCAACCTATATGTATACCTACATTTACAGCAAATAAATGATTTCTTTCTTTCTTTCTTTCTTTCAAATTAGGTTATGAAAATTTTTATTTGAAGATTGATTTACGTAAAATGGATTTAATGTAAGTACTTAGGTGTAAAACGTAGTTTTATCACATTTTTTCAGTTTTCCGGTTGTGTTAGAGCATCTTTTCATACAACAAACTGTCAGTTTTAAATATTTCTCGGGAGGTGCATTCAACAGAGCGTGGTCTTGCTATGTTATTATTCCTTTATTTCAGGCATATGTGGCCCATACAAAATACAATACATACCTAAATATGAAAACTAAATGAATACATAAAAACTAAGACACACGAAGTGACAGCGTTGAGTTACGCTGCGCGGTGTCGCGTGGCCTGCCGCGAAAACGTCGGAATAACATCCTTCGGCCAAAACTCTTCCTTTAGGAACGTGTCGAGATGTTGTGTTTGTGTTGTGTTGATTTTGATAGGTAGGTAGAGGACAAAAGATTACTGAACCTTTTCAATTCATCATCTGCCTAGCCTTTTCCCAACTATATTGGGGTTGGCTTTATCATAATCATCATATCAGCCGAAAGACGTCCACTGTTGTACATAGGCCTCCCCCAAATGGGGCGCCACACTTGGCAGGCGGGTTGGCGATCGCAGTGTAGCTGTAGCAATGTAGCTACAGAGAATGGTGCTGCCCATTTTCTGGTGAGTCCCTTAGTCGTCCCTTTACTCTGTTCCGCTGCCCCTAAACTGGTGACCCTCGATATTGAGCGTCAGCGCAGCCTTCGTGCTACTTCATCATGACGTCATCATAATCACTTTCTCATCGTGACCTCAAGCTCTCGAACAGCGAGTCATACAGCCAGCCGGTACACATGGCTTTTACGGGTATCCTAACCACCAACCAGCATGGAGCGGACGCGCATTCTTGGTAAGAAACCTCAGCCTCTATTATCGACTTCAACAGCAGTCACGTCACTACGTCGCAAACCAACGCTCCGACCCACTGTTGCCAGCAGCAGCACCACTCGAACTCACTGGAGCCTGCAGCGTCATCCCAACTCACTGGCGCACCGCAGACAGTTCCGACTCATCGTGAACTTCCGGTTCCGACTCATTGGGACCAACCTACTACTGGCCTGGCAAGCATCTCAAGATATATGGACGACTTATCCACTATCGACCTCCGGTCCCCGGAAGGGAGAGATGTAGCGGCATTAATACCGCCACAAAAAAGAACGCAGCAGAATCTACATCTCTGTGATCAATGATACTCGCTGTGCCATCTATCTCGACAGCTGCGAACTAACAACGAAATCCTAAATCGCGATATTAGAGTTTACTACGCTATTAAAACAGAAACAACAGCCCGAATATCAACTATCGGGCAGTTGCTCACCGGCCACAACAACGTCCGGTCGGAGGATCCTCCCTTTTTAAAGGAGGTTTGCGGGACTTTATGTACCGCATAGTCTCTAAAGGCTCCCAGTCAAACCGGATTCAGCTGAATACCATGATATTCACGTGGAGCAGCTGCCTACCTGACCTCCACAACCCATAAACTGGGTAACATGGTACTTCTTGGCAAGACTGGTGTCAGACTTTCTGGCTTCTGACAATCCGTAACGACTGCTAAAAGATCTCTAAATGACAGCCGGGACCAATGGCTTAAAGTGCTTTCCAAGGCACGGAGGAGTCTCGGTATGTTAAGATGGTCACCCATCCACAGACCAACCTCGGCAAGCGTTGCTTAACCTGAATGAATTCCTGAATGAAGATCAGCCGTGCGTCTGTTATAATTTAGATTCAGTCACTAATACGAATTTCAAATAAGTACCGATTTTCATAAATCCGAATGGTTCGAAATTCCTATTAAAACAACTCATCATTCATCCTGCCTTCAAAGCAAGAGTGAACAGGCATCTTCTGAGCACGCTCGCTCCGTTATAGACTTTCCATCAGGCGGGATCGAGGTCAAGAGCAAGCCCATTCCTCAATAAAAAAAAAATCCTATTTTATAAATCCGACATTTCAATATTCCTAACGCTTATATAATTTACTATTCTCAAAATACCGATTTCAATAGATCGAATAACAAAAATTCCGACTTAATGATAATTCGGAACATCAAAATTCCGTTAATTAAAATTCCTAAATAAAAACGCCTTGTAAAACTGAATAGCAAGACAAATATACACAATTTGCTCGTTGTTTTTCGTCACAGTTGCTGGTCACAGTTTTAACCAACAAAAATAACAACCATCAGGGACATGGCGTTGGGCGGCTGCTTCCATAAAATCTTCCTTTTTTGTATAAAAAAAAATCCCAATCCTAATCAAAAATACTGATTGCACAGCCTTGCATGCAGCATGCAGCAAGCATTTAACATGCAGCAAGCATGTAGTACGCATACAACATGCAGCAAGCATGCTGCATGCTTGTCTCCAATGGTTTGTGATGTATTTCGGGGGATACAATGCCGGGGACATGCTATTACAACTGAGACTCCCGCCACTCATGAATTTATCAGTACATTTTGTCAAGGTCATTCGTGAATTACGTTTATTTTTTTTGTAATAGATTACGATAGGCAAGGAACAGACCAAAGTCATGACCGTACGTCAAGTACGGTAAACACGACGACGTGTTTACCTACACTTGCGGAGCAGACATTACAAATTAAAATCTCCTAGTACCTACAATTAAAGGTAGCTTTTTAATTGCAAACATAATCAAGATGGATAACAGCCGGTCTATTCTGTCGATATCTCACCGTGCACACTTATGATTGATTCACACATAGCCGGGCCGTGGCCGGGCAGTGTCAGGGCCGTGTCGGCCGTGGCCGTGCAGGGACCGTGCATCCGTATCTGCACGTCTGTGCGTCGGCCCGGGCACGGAAGCTTCAGCGCCTGCCCGGACGTGTGTTTACGTGTTCCAACAAAATATATGCAACTATATTTTATTGAGATCCGGACGGACCACGGCCCGGCCACGTCCCGGACACGGCCCGGCTATGTGTGAATCAACCTTTAGTTTGTGCTTAGGTTGAGTGAACGACAAGTGAGCTGTCATCCCATCTTGTTTGTATGGTTTGACAGCTCATTTGTCGTTGACTTCGCCTAAGTCTTCGATAATAATGTAGGTATTTGCAGAATCGCACTGCAGGCTTACTGTGCAGGTGCATGAGTGATTAGTGCAGGCGTGCGTCGTTGCCGCCGCGTCGTCTCAGTCTTCGTCTTCGCATTCGTGAAGGTGAACAACTCCTGGATTGACGTGTTCGTAGGCCAATTGATGGGTGATAGAAATCAAACAAGTGCATTGGATTGGAACACCCTATAAAGCTTTGTCTAGAGTGATCAGGTTTCGTTTGGAGAAAATCTCGATGTTTGGGTGTTTTTTGAGAAGGAACGACTGGATACTCTCCCCAGAGACGTCGGAGTGGAAATTCCATGCATGAATGTACTTGACAGGCGCCAGGGTTTTCAAATTATTTAGTAAAATCACACAACAAATTCAAATCACATTGTGACATGTCTACCAATTATAATTCTCAAATATTCCGGTACCCGACGGGACCCGATTACTAAGCCTCCGTCCGTTCGTCCGTCCCTCTGTCAGCGGGCTGTATCTCAAGAACCGCAATAGGAAGATTTTCAGTGTGTGTATTTCTATTGCTGCTATAACAACAATTAAAAAAAAATAATTACTTGCATTAATAATTAAAGGGGACTCTCATTTTTCAGTTGATGGTACCGTGGGGGCTTTTTGAAACTCCAGGGCTATTTAGAACTTTTTCAATAAAAGATTAGATTGAGTATATTTTTTCTTCCACTAACAGTAGGATCTTTTTTTAGAATATGGCAAAACTACAACCTATGTCAGTGTAACCGGCGAAATTTGAAGGATAACAAAGTAAAAAAGTAAAAAAATACGTGGTTATTTTTTAAAATAAAAAAGCTTGTTAACGCGAGTTAAATCTATACATGTTTTAATTCAAGTTGATATACCAACATTTTAAAGGTAAGTAGAAAATCAGTTTATTCATGGAGACATATGTTTTCTTGGGATTTCATAGGTGTTTTCAATTGTATTGTAGCTTGTTTTAGACGCCATGTTTTTTGTGTTTTGGAGAACGGGGCTTTTTGGCACAAATTTGAGGCTATTTGGAATTCTGTTCCAACTAAACCCTGTTTTGTGTGTTTTGATTTTACTAAGTTTAAGATCGCTGTCTGTACTTACCAAAGAAAGTACACAAATTCCAGAAATGGTAAAAGTTTTTCACCTTATCAAAGCTATTTGAAAGAAAATTTGGAAAAAGCCATAGAGGCTGTTCAGTCTGGCAAACTAAAATTAACTGATGCCGCCAATACTTATAACGTACCTAAGAGCCCCACCTAGGTACCCATTTTATGTTTTAAAAAAAAGATCTCAATGTTTAAGTTGATTCTCACCTTCCCCTTAAGTGTTCCAAATATTGCCTTAATTCATATACAATTGTTATAATACCATTACTTTAGATTCCAAATAGCCCCTAAGTGGCGCTTCACTTTTTTCATAATAAATGTTACGATACCTATTATAAATAAAGATAGTTTTTTTTAAAACTTAAACAATAAATCAGTAGGTAATTACAGTAAGATGATTTGAAAAAAAATATTTTCCCATACACCGATGTACGACACGGTCATTTCTTCAACTGCAAACATTATGTTATCGCAAAAAAAAACAAATTATCAGACTTTTTCCTTGCTGCTTACAGCACAAGTAATGGAAAAAGCCATGAAATTTCATGATTCTAGGTCCGTGCACCTAGAATCATGAAATTTCATTTCATTTCCTACTTTCCGTTGAAAGTAGGTTTTGATTTGCCTGTGAGTCACAAATATACCGCAATTTGTTTGCATAAATAGCCGTATCTTTTTATTACGTTGACTAGGAAGCTTGACGTTTTTAGAGCTCCAAGGTACCATCGACCTTCATATTTGATGTAATTTCAACATTATACCTCCACGAGTTCCTGAACAAAAGGGTCGTGACTCGTTACAGACTGACAGACGAACCACGAAGTGATCCTACAAGGGTTCCGTTTTTTCCTTTTGAGGTACGGAACCCTAAAAAGGCATTGATTAAGGCTTTTATATAAATATGTATTTAATATGACATCGACCTACAGTTTATCGACGAACTCTTTCCAAGAACAAAATCCGAACTCATCGGTGTTGCACCACTTCAATCGCATCACAACTACTTGCGGACGATTTTCTTCGGAATATCTTGACCCACTTCTTATCTGTGAAAAACCTGGGTACACATATTCTACTTTCAAATATTCTCTTTCATTGTCTGTCCACCTTTGAAACACATACTTGCCGCCAATCGGGTATTTTTCGAATTGATTTGGTAATAAGTCAATCGATTCAAAACCTAAAGAAGTCGCAAGAGAGTTCATATTGTAATCATGACCAACCAGCAACATTAACTTGGGCATGTCGTCATAATTCTTAAATATTCTAGTTAAGTACTGCACTAATGGTTGCGCGATGTCCTCAGCTACGGTTATATACCTTATGTAATGGTCTTGCCGCCCTATTTCGGTCAATAGCATCCATTCTTGCGGTGTCGTTATTTTTCCCCAAGCAATGTCTTGTACTGGCATGCCATCGTAGTAACTCATTGTAAACGCTTCCATAGATGACATACCTATGAACAACGGCCCTCTGACCCACAGTTCTTCACCGACTAAATATGAAATCGTGTTAAAAGATCCATTCAAGTCGCATATTCCATCCTGCTTGCAAATGTCTGATCCTTCAATTTCTAAAATTTCATTCATTACCGATAATGGTGCCTGCAATTTAGAATTATTTTGTAATTTTCTGGTTATTTCTTCAATCACCCAATTTTTATATGCTTCAGTGACGTTGTGTATAACAGGTGCAAAAAGTGGATCTGGATTTGTAGAGTTTTTGTGATGTACAGTCACGTTGCAACCATTGAACACTGAGTCGATGAAGGCTCTTGCAGTCGCCTTGGTTCTGCTCAACGTGTTGGCGTACACATACACTGTATCTTCATCGGGGCAGCCTTCAGAAATAAACTGTTCCTTTCTGAACCATTCTGAAAAGAATTCGCCCATGTAACCTTCTAGCCGTGTTCCCTTCGGAGTCAAGAGTCCCGGCGGTCCAGCTGGTAGAGGCCAAGGCTTCGGTGAATATCTATGAAGTTGTAAATCCAAAGGATACCGTATGTTATGTCGACCGAATATAAAAACCTGCTTCAATGTCAAGTTTTTCGCGACAAAACCTTTGCACAACACGATCAATAAAAGTACTGAAACTGATTTCGACACCATTTTATTTATATTTTATCACTATAGTTGACTTTGTTTATCGCACGAATGTTGAATATTATATGAGTATTTTAAGAGATCCACTCATACTTATTAGTAAAACGAGACTCATTATTTAATTGATGTTAAAGAACCGTGAAACTTTAGTGTTTGTGACGAACCACTGATTACTAGCTTGTTGGACCAGATCATCAGAATTGTGTTTAGGATAGTAATTAGTCGTAAATGCTAACGGTGAAAAATTGGTACCTAATGACATTATTTATTGACGACTTCTAATTACGTAGATTACTTTCTTCTTTGTGGTGGTACAAGCTTCTTATAAGAACCGGATAAATTTGTGCCAGGGTTCTAGGGTCTATTTATACCTACGCCATAGTATTTTGCATACTGCAGACTGATCTGTGTACCAAGTTTATGACGTGTTTGAATCGCCAGATCTGCACTGGCCAGCAGACTGGTTTGATTAGGGTGGTACAGTAGCCACCATGAGCCGAATGGTGTCATCTATTACAAAAAAAATAAACGTAATTCACGAATGACCTTGACAAAATGTACTGATAAACTCATGTGTCGCGGGAGTCTCAGTTACATGTTCGGGAATTGTACTTATCCCCCGAAAAACATCACAAATTATTGGAGACAAGCATGCAGCATGCTGCATGCTTGCTGCATGTTGTATGCTTAGGCACTACATGCTTGCTGCATGCTGCATGCAAGGCTGTGCAATCAGTATTTTTGATTAGGATTGGGATTTTTTTTTGTATAAAAAGGGAGATTTTTTGGAAGCGGCCGCCTTCGCCGTGTCCCCTCTATTGTTGATGAATCATTTGGGCTAGCTTAGGTTAAAACTGTGACCAGCAACTGTGTCGAGCAAATTATGTTTATTTGTCTTGCTATTCAGTTTTACAAGGCGTTTTTATTTCGGAATTCTAATTAATCGGAATTTTGATGTTCCGAATTATCATTAAGTCGGAATTTTTGTTATTCAATCTATTGAAACTCAGTATTTTGAGAATAGTAAATATAGGCGTTAGGAATATTGAAATGTCGGATTTATAAAAATAGGATTTTTTTTTATTGAGGAATGGGCTTGCTCTTGACCTCGATCCCGCCTGATGGAAGGTCAATGGTGGAGCGAGCGTACCCAGAAGATGCCTGTTCACTCTTGCTTTGAAGGCAGGATGAATGATGATGAGTTGTTTTAATAGGAATTTCGAACCATTCGGATTTATGAAAATCGGTACTTATTTGAAATTCGTATTAGTGGCTGAATCTAAATTATAACAGCCGCACGGCCGATCTTCAAGGTTAAGCAACGCTTGTCGAGGTTGGTCTGTGACCGAGACTCCTCCGTACCTTGAAAAGCACTTTAAGCCATTGGTCCCGGCTGTCATTTGGAGATCTTTTAGCAGTCGTTAATTGTCAGAAGCCAGAAAGTTTGACACCAGTCTTGCCAAGATGTACCGTGTTACCCAGTTTATGGGTTGTGGAGGTCAGGTAGGCAGCTGCTCCACGTGAATATAATGGTATTCAGCTGAATCCGGTTTGATTGGGAGCCTATGGAGAGTATGCGGTACATAAAGTCCCGCAAACCTCCTTTGAAAAGGGAGGATCCTCCGACCGGACGTTGTTGTGGCCGGTGGGCAACTGCCTGCTAGTTGATATTCGGGCTGTTCTAATCGCACGGTAAACTCTGATATCACGATTCAGGATTTCGTTGTTAATTCGCAGCTGTCGAGATAGATGGCGCTGTGAGTCTCATTGTTGCGATGTAGATTCTGCTACGTTGATTTTTGTGGCGGTATTAATGCCGCTACAAGCCGACCCCGTTCTGTATGGTGTCGGACGTAAAAGAATAGCACCATCCCATCACTTCCCGTGGGTCGTAAGAGGCGACTAAGGGACTCACCAGAGAATGGGCAGCAGCATTCTCTGTAGCCATATTGCTACAGCTACACTGCGACCGCCAACCCGCCTGCCAAGTGTGGCGGCCCATTTGGGGGAGGCCTATGTACAACAATTGACGTCTTTCGGCTGATATGATGATGATGATGAATCCAACCCCAATATAGTTGGGAAAAGGCTAGGCAGATGATGAATTGAAAGGGTTCAGAAATCTTCTGTCCTCTACCTACCTATCAAAATCAAAACAACACAAACACAACATCTCGGAAGGGTGTTTGTTATACCACGTTTTCGCGGCAGGCCACGCAACACCGCGCAGCGTAACTCGACGCTGCACTTCGTGCGTCTCCGTTTTTATGTAGATACCTATTCGTATAGTTACATAGTTTTGTATCCTATATGGGTTAAATACCTGAAATAAATGTTTATTATTATTATTATAGTTTTCATATTTAAGTATGTATTGTATTTTGTATAAGCCACATATGCCTGAAATAAAGGAATAATAACATAGCAAGACAATAACAAGTTCTTCATCAATTTAATTTTGAAATATTTGGTCATTAATAACCTGTCACCTTTATCCATGAGCCGTAGGTAATCAAATTAAATGTGTAGGTAGCTAGTGGCATGCAAGATTACATTATCTCAATGTTGCCCTTTAAACAAATTCTAATTTAATTACTTTTATTAGGTGTAAGTGTTTTATTACTTTTGTCTGAAGGTTATTAGGGATTATCTTCGATTGTGATCAATCTTAATAAAATGAAAAATATTTTTAAAGCTTTTGATTTACTTACTTGCATTCAGTAGGCTTACGAAAATGGAGTCAATGAAAATAAATATACTTTCCTATTTTAAAAATCATCCTGTGGAAGTTTTATTAAATAACTTCATTGACAAAGATGTGCAGTCGATGTTGCTGCCTTTAAATTTCTTTCAATTCATTCAGTTCTACCCAAAATATCGTATAAAGGACAACTTTATATATCCGAACAGCCACCTTTCGACGATCGTATCGCTATGTGGCACGATGTTTTTCATGTTGGTATTATTCTATGCCTATTATAGGTTTTCTCATATCGACACACAATTTTCCTGGGTTTTCAGTGAAATGACGAGGAGCATAATATTTACATTTGACTGTTGCTACTTAAGTTTGGGATTCATTATGAATTTTTTTGTAAGTCTTTACGGCACTAAACAAAATGTTGTGTTTGTTTTAAAAATCCAAGACGTTCATAGATATCTCAATAATAAAATCAGTTTCAGACGATTCATCATCTGTAACTGGTTCTGTTTCATCTTGCTTCTAGCAGTCTATGCTATTTGTACTCCTCTGTTTTGCGCGGTCACAAAAATGTCTATTTCCACAATTGTATGTTACATCGTCTTATTTAGTTTTGACACGAATATCTTATATGCTGTCAGACTTATTCAACTTTTAAAAGACAAAGTGGGTCTATGGAATGCTCAAAGTTTTCAGTTTCGAAGCTTAAACGATAGGGCTAAAGAAGAATACTGTAGAAGGATGTTTCAGGCTTACGTTAATATATTGGACTGCTATGACATTTACAAGGCTTCATTCCAACAAGCTGTAAGTAAGATCTTTAACTTGACTGGAAATGAAAATTATACTTAAATTATCTTTTTGATTTCCAGATCCTATTTCAAACTACTTACTTCTTTTACCATTATCTCGTAGCTGTTCAGATTTTAATTGATGTTGTCAAACAATCTTCATTTAATTATTATGTGAGTATTTTTAATTTAGATTTTATTTCTTTAAAACTTTACTACAAATGAATGTCATACCAATGTTCAATTTTATTGCAGTATTTTGTTTGGATTTCATCAATGTTGTTTATCTTTTGGATGATAAAATCTTTAACATTGCAAATCGCAATTAACGTACAATGCGAGAAATTCTATATGTCGGTGAACAATATTCATGATTCGGGTGCATCATTTTTAAACTATAATGTGTCAGGTATTTCAAAGCTTTTATTTATTTCATAAGTTCGTATTTAGTTATACTGGTGGCCTTCACCATAATTACTTGGGAGATATTTTACTACCCTACCACACACGCTTTCCTACCCCATGCCATCCCCAACCAACTACTTATTACATTGTTATCGTTAACATTTAAAGCAGAGATATATGCGGGTGTTCAATAAGTATAGCTTGCACAACCCTTTTTATGATCATCAATAACATCACACGTGTATCCCACACGTGTGATGTTATTGATGATCATAAAAATAACTTTAGTAGTAAAATTAATGACACATTAGAACGAACACTTAGGTATTAATTATCTATATAAAATTACAGATGTTGAGAAGAGACTATGCAAAAACCTTAAACGCCTCCATCGAGCGAGGTTCAACAAGCTGGACGCCTGTTGGATATTCTATGTTGATGCTACGTTACTATTTAGGGTGATAGCGTTACTTGTTAACTATACTTTTGTGTTACTGCAGTTTGCGTTTCTGTAATTCTGGAGAGAAATAAAGTTCTTACTGTTTAGTTTCCTATTTGAATATGAACCGGTAACATTTATATAAGTAGTTGTATAGGTACCTACTTGACCACAGCGGGGGAGTCTCGACATAGCTACCGACCAAATTCTGTAGATAAGCTCTAAGGCCACCACTAAAAGGGGGGTTTGCCATAATCGCCACGCTTGGCAGGCGGGTTGGCGATCGCAGTGTAGCTGTTGCAATGTACAGAGAATGCTGCTGCCCGTTCTCTGGTGAGAACCACACCATACGAACCCTTTTTAGGGTTCCGGCCGTTTGAGTACGGAACCCTAAAAAAAACCGGACTAGTTCTAATCTAACTCACGCAGTGGGTTCCGAACAATTGTATGTAGATATAGGTATTATAATTAGTCTATTACGGGGAATCTTGTTCCGAGTAAACATTACCAACTGAAGTTTATAAACTATGAAAACACTCTTGTTAGGTACTCTGATGAAACGATAAGTACGAAAAGTAAGTAGGTAAGGTTGACCTTTACTTCGGACAGAGGATAAGCATTGCCATACAACGTGGCAATGCCGCCAGTCTTTTGGGCTCACTTCCAGTCGACAGCGATGCGGACGAATTTTTTGACGCCATGTTTTAGGAGTTTTCATTTGTATTTTAA
The DNA here is from genome assembly GCA_947386135.1 of Melanchra persicariae. Taxonomy (NCBI): domain Eukaryota; kingdom Metazoa; phylum Arthropoda; class Insecta; order Lepidoptera; family Noctuidae; genus Melanchra; species Melanchra persicariae. The sequence goes on along the minus strand of OX376645.1, from coordinate 12,289,860 downwards.
GTGTTTACAGTTAAATGAGTATTATATTATAAATAAAGATAGTTTTTTTTTAATACTTAAACAATAAATTAGAAGGTAATTACAGTCAGATGATTTGAAATAAAAATATTTTCCCATATACCGATGTACGACACGGTCATTTCTTCAACTGCAAACATTATGTTTGTAATCGCAAAAAAAAATGTGATAAAACTACAAATAAAGTATCAGACTTTTCCATGCTGCTTACACAAGTAATGGAAAAAATCATGAAATTTCATGATTCTAGGTCCGTGCACCTAGAATCATGAAATTTCATTTGATTTACCTACCTGTAAGTAACAAATATGCCGCAATTTGTTTGCATAAATAGCCGTATCTTTTTATTATGTTGACTAGGAAGCTTGATGTTTCGAGAGCTCCAAGGTACCATCGACCTTCATATTTGATGTAATTTCAACATTATTCCTCCACGAGTTCCTCAACAAAAGGGTCGTGACTCGTTACAGACTGACAGACGAACCACGAAGTGATCCTACAAGGGTTCCGTTTTTTCCTTTTGAGGTACGGAACCCTAAAAAGGCATTGATTAAGGCTTTTATATACATATATATTTAATATGACATCGACCTACAGTTTATCGACGAACTCTTTCCAAGAACAAAATCCGAACTCATCGGTGTTGCACCACCTCAATCGCATCACAACTACTTGCGGACGATTTTCTTCGGAATATCTTGACCCACTTCTTAACTGTGAAAAACCTGGGTACACATATTCTACTTTCAAATATTCTTTTTCATTATCTGTCCACCTTTGAAACACATACTTGCCGCCAATCGGGTATTTTTCGAATTGATTTGGTAATAAGTCAATCGATTCAAAACCTAAAGAAGTCGCAAGAGAGTTCATATTGTAATCATGACCAACCAGCAACATTAACTTGGGCATGTCGTCATAATTCTTAAATATTCTAGTTAAGTACTGCACTAATGGTTGCGCGATGTCCTCAGCTACGGTTGTATACCTTATGTAATGGTCTTGCCGCCCTATTTCGGTCAATAGCATCCATTCTTGCGGTGTCGTTATTTTTCCCCAAGCAATGTCTTGTACTGGCATGCCATCGTAGTAACTCATTGTAAACGCTCCCATAGATGACATACCTATGAACAACGGCCCTCTGACCCACAGTTCTTCACCGACTAAATATGAAATCGTGTTAAAAGGTCCATTCAAGTCGCATATTCCATCCTGCTTGCAAATGTCTGATCCTTCAATTTCTAAAATTTCATTCATTACCGATAATGGTGCCTGCAATTTAGAATTATTTTGTAATTTTCTGGTTACTTCTTCAATCACCCAATTTTCATATGCTTCAGTGACGTTGTGTATAACAGGTGCAAAAAGTGGATCTGGATTTGTAGAGTTTTTGTGATGTACAGTCACGTTGCAACCCTTGAACACTGAGTCGATGAAGGCTCTTGCAGTCGCCTTGGTTCTGCTCAACGTGTTGGCGTACACATACACTGTATCTTCATCGGGGCAGCCTTCAGAAAGAAACTGTTCCTTTCTGAACCATTCTGAAAAGAATTCGCCCATGTAACCTTCTAGCCGTGTTCCCTTCGGAGTCAAGAGTCCCGGCGGTCCAGCTGGTAGAGGCCAAGGCTTCGGTGAATATCTATGAAGTTGTAAATCCAAAGGATACCGTATGTTATGTCGACCGAATATAAAAACCTGCTTCAATGTCAAGTTTTTCGCGACAAAACCTTTGCACAACACGATCAATAAAAGTACTGAAACTGATTTCGACACCATTTTATTTATATTTTATCACTATAGTTGACTTTGTTTATCGCACGAATGTTGAATATTATATGAGTATTTTAAGAGATCCACTCATACTTATTGGTAAAACGAGACTGATTATTTAATTGATGTTAAAGAACCGTGAAACTTTAGTGTTTGTGACGAACCACTGATTACTAGCTTGTTGGACCAGATCATTAGAATGGTGTTTACAGATCATTAGTCGTAAATGCTAACGGTGAAAAATTGGTAATAACATTATTTATTGACGACTTCTAATTACGTAGATTACTTTCTTCTTTGTGTTGGTACAAGCTTCTTATAAGAACCGGATAAATTTGTGCCAGGGTTCTAGGGTCTATCTATACCTACGCCATAGTATTTTGTTAAGCCCGCAGACTGATCTGTGTACCAAGTTTATGACGTGTTTGAATCGCCAGATCAGCACTGGCCAGCAAACTGGTTATGGGATTAGGATGGTACGGTAGCCACCATGAGCCGAATTGTGTCATCTGCTGTATATTAAAGGCCGGTCCTAAGGCCCAGAACGAACTCATTCCAGGGACAAAAGCCGTGCTCATCCGTGTTGCACCACTTCAATCTCATCACAACTCTTTGCGGAGGTGTCTCCAAAGTATATTTTGACCCATTTCTTAACTGAGACCAACTTGGGTACACATATTCCACTTTCAAATATTTACTTTTGCTATCTGACCACCTTTGAAATACATACATCCCGCCAATCGGGTATTTCTCGAATTGGTTTAGTAAGTCGACCGATTCAAAACCCAAAGCATTCGTAACAGTATTCATATTACTATCATGGCCAACTAGTATCATTAACTTTGGCATTTCGTCATAGTTCTTAAACGTTTTAGTCAAAAACTCCACTAATGGTGCCGCTACTTCTTTAGCTACTGTTGTATATCTTATGTCTTGGTTTTGTCGTCCCATTTCAGTAATTAGATTCCATGTTTTCGGTGTAGTTATTTGTCCCCATGCAATCTTTTGTTCCCACATGCCGTCGTAGTAACTTATTGTGAATGCGTCTACAACTAAGTGAGCTATAGAAAACGGCCCTTTGACCGCTATTGGTTTTCCGACCTGATACAATACTGTGTCATTAGCTACAATCAAGTCACATATTCCATCCTGCTTGCAAACCTCTGATCCCTCAATTTCCAATATTTTATTCAATTCCGAATATACTGCCTTTAGTTTAGAATTAACGTAATTTTCTGTTCACTTGTTTGAGTACCTTGTCTTTACATGCTTCAGTGCTGTTGAGTATGGCAACATTAAAAGTAGGATCCCACCCAGCAGTGATTTTCTGATGTACAGTCATGTTGCAACTCTTGAACACTGAGTCGATGAAGGCTCTCGCGGTCGCCTTGGTTCTGCTCACTTTGTTGGCATACACATACACTGTGTCTTCACCGGGACACCCTTCAGGAAGAAACTGCTCCGTTCTGAACCATTCTGGGAAATATTCGCCCATATATCCCTCTTGCTGTGCTCCTCACGGAGTCAAGAGTCCCGGAGGGCCAGCCTGTGGGGGCCAGGGCTTCGGTAAATATCTACGAAGTTCTCTACCCAAAGGATATTGTATGTTATGCCGACCCAATATTAAGACTTGCTTTAGAGTTAAATCCTTGGTGAAAAAGCCTTTACACAACACAATCAATATTGATGTTAAGCAAACTACTTTCCACATCATTTTTAATGTACACATTAAAATACATACATGTCACAATGTGATTTGAATTTGTTGTGTGATTTTACTAATTGATTTGCAAACCCTGGCGCCTGTCAAGTACATTCATCCATGGAATTTCCACTCCGACGTCACTGGGGAGAGTATCCAGTCGTTCTTTCTCAAAAAACACCCAAACATCGAGATTTTCTCCAAACGAAACCTGATCACTCTAGACAAAGCTTTATAGGGTGTTCCAATCCAATGCACTTGTTTGATTTCTATTACCCATCAATTGGCCTACGAACACGTCAATCCAGGAGTGGTTCACCTTCAGGAATGCGAAGACGAAGACTGAGACGACGCGGCGGCAACGACGGACGCCTGCACTAATCACTCATGCACCTGCACAGTAAGCCTGCAGTGCGATTCTGCAAATACCTACATTATTATCGAAGACTTAGGCGAAGTCAACGAGAAATGAGCTGTCAAACCATACAAACAAGATGGGATGACAGCTTACTTGTCGTTCACTCCACCTAAGCACAAACTAAAGGTTGATTCACGCATAGCCGGGCCGTTTCCGGGACGTGGCCGGGCCGTGGTCCGTCCGGATCTCAATAAAATATAGTTGCATATATTTTGTTGGAACTCGTAAACACACGTCCGGGCAGGCGCTGAAGCTTCCGTGCCCGGGCCGACGCACAGACGTGCAGATACGGATGCACGGTCCCTGCACGGCCACGGCCGACACGGCCCTGACACTGCCCGGCCACGGCCCGGCTATGTGTGAATCAATCATAAGTGTGCACGGTGAGATGTCGACAGAATAGACCGGCTGTTATCCATATTGATTATGTTTGCAATTAAAAAGCTACCTTTAATTTATTTTTTATTTATTTATTTATTCATAAATACAATGTTTTTATTATTCTTAAACAAGGCACACAATTAGACCCCTGGGGTCTGTCTTAGCATGCCATGGCCTGAGATTTGTTCAACGCGCTATTAACCGTTAAATTTTAATCAGGTTGATGTAATGTTCTTTCAGCTTGTGCTTTATGTTTTTACTGTTCATTGAGTCTCTAATGTCCACAGGTATCTGGTTTAGTAAATTGGGTATTGTGAAAGAAGCGGTACGCCTGCCATAAAAGTTAGTTTTGCGTGGAACTTGGAATGATTTTGATTTGGCTTGTCGTGTATTCACGTCATATTTTACTGTAATTTGAATATCACTGTTATCAAAATGTTCAATGAGGAACAGATACTCAGCGCGCGCTAGAACAGGTAATACTTTGCAATGTTTAAATAAACCTGAGTAATTGTCTCGGTATTTATTTTTTATGTAGTTTGGTACTATGAGTTTCAATAAACGTGTTTGCAAATTATGTATTTTATCTAGGTAAGTTTTAAATGTGCGTCCATAACTGGTGAGTCCATAGGAGATTATCGACTCTGCATGAGCTGTGTACATTTGAAGGAGGGTTCTGTACGGTATATTGCGCTTTATAACGGAGAACTTGGTGAGTATCGCACGTAACTTGCTGCATACAGATTCTACCTGATAACTCCAGTTGAATCGGTTATCAATTATTAATGGTACTAGGAGATTTTAATTTTTAATGTCTGCTCCGCAAGTGTAGGTAACCGTACGTCATGACTTTGGTCTGTTCCTTGCCTATTGTAATCTATTACAAAAAAAATAAACGTAATTCACGAATGACCTTGACAAAATGTACTGATAAACTCATGTGTCGCGGGAGTCTCAGTTACATGTTCGGGAAATTGTACTTATCCCCCGAAAAACATCACAAACCATTGGAGACAAGCATGCAGCATGCTGCATGCTTGCTGCATGTTGTATGCTTAGGCACTACATGCTTGCTGCATGCTGCATGCAAGGCTGTGCAATCAGTATTTTTGATTAGGATTGGGATTTTTTTTTTGTATAAAAAGGGAGATTTTTTGGAAGCGGCCGCCTTCGCCATGTCCCTCTATTGTTGATGAATCATTTGGGCTAGCTTAGGTTTAAACTGTGACCAGTTTATTTGTCTTGCTATTCAGTTTTACAAGGCGTTTTTATTTCGGAATTCTAATTAATCGGAATTTTGATGTTCCGAATTATCATTAAGTCGGAATTTTTGTTATTCAATCTATTGAAACTCAGTATTTTGAGAATAGTAAATATAGGCGTTAGGAATATTGAAATGTCGGATTTATAAAAATAGGATTTTTTTTTATTGAGGAATGGGCTTGCTCTTGACCTCGATCCCGCCTGATGGAAAGTCAATGGTGGAGCGAGCGTACCCAGAAGATGCCTGTTCACTCTTGCTTTGAAGGCAGGATGAATGATGATGAGTTGTTTTAATAGGAATTTCGAACCATTCGGATTTATGAAAATCGGTACTTATTTGAAATTCGTATTAGTGGCTGAATCTAAATTATAACAGCCGCACGGCCGATCTTCAAGGTTAAGCAACGCTTGTCGAGGTTGGTCTGTGACCGAGACTCCTCCGTACCTTGGAAAGCACTTTAAGCCATTGGTCCCGGCTGTCATTTGGAGATCTTTTAGCAGTCGTTAATTGTCAGAAGCCAGAAAGTTTGACACCAGTCTTGCCAAGAAGTACCGTGTTACCCAGTTTATGGGTTGTGGAGGTCAGGTAGGCAGCTGCTCCACGTGAATATAATGGTATTCAGCTGAATCCGGTTTGATTGGGAGCCTATGGAGAGTATGCGGTACATAAAGTCCCGCAAACCTCCTTTGAAAAGGGAGGATCCTCCGACCGGACGTTGTTGTGGCCGGTGGGCAACTGCCTGCTAGTTGATATTCGGGCTGTTCTAATCGCACGGTAAACTCTGATATCACGATTCAGGATTTCGTTGTTAATTCGCAGCTGTCAAGATACATGGCGCTGTGAGTCTCATTGTTGCGATGTAGATTCTGCTACGTTGATTTTTGTGGCGGTATTAATGCCGCTACAAGCCGACCCCGTTCTGTATGGTGTCGGACGTAAAAGAATAGCACCATCCCATCACTTCCCGTGGGTCGTAAGAGGCGACTAAGGGACTCACCAGAGAATGGCCAGCAGCATTCTCTGTAGCCATATTGCTACAGCTACACTGCGACCGCCAACCCGCCTGCCAAGTGTGGCGGCCCATTTGGGGGAGGCCTATGTACAACAGTTGACGTCTTTCGGCTGATATGATGATGATGATGAATCCAACCCCAATATAGTTGGGAAAAGGCTAGGCAGATGATGAATTGAAAGGGTTCAGAAATCTTCTGAACCCTTTCTGAAGCCGAAGGGTGTTTGTTATACCACGTTTTCGCGGCCCCGCGACACCGCGCAGCGTAACTCGACGCTGCACTTCGTGCGTCTCCGTTTTTATGTACCTATTCGTTTAGTTACATGGTTTTGTATCCTATATGGGTTAAATACCTGAAATAATTATTATTATTATTACAGTTTTCATATTTAGGTATGTATTGTATTTTGTATGGGCCACATATGCCTGAAATAAAGGAATAATAACATAGCAAGACAATAACAAGTTTTTCATCAATTTAATTTTGAAATATTTGGTCATTAATAACCTGTCACCTTTATCCATGAGCCGTAGGTAATCAAATTAAATGTGTAGGTAGTGGCATGCTAGATTACATTGTCTCAATGTTGCCCTTTAAATAAATTCTAATTTAATTACATTTATTAGGTTAAAGTGTTTTATTACTTTTGTTCGAATGTTATTAGGGATAATCTTCGATTGTGATCAATCTTAATAAAATGAAGAATATTTTTGAAGCTTTTGATTTACGTGCATTCAGTAGGCTTACGAAAATGGAGTCAATGAAAATAAATATACTTTCCTGTCTTAAAAATCATCCTGTGGAAGTTTTATTAAATAACTTCATTGACAAAGATGTGCAGTCGATGTTGCTGCCTTTAAATTTCTTTCAATTCATTCAGTTCTACCCAAAATATCGTATAAAGGACAACTTTATATATCCGAACAGCCACCTTTCGACGATCGTATCGCTATGTGGCACGATGTTTTTCATGTTGGTATTATTCTATGCCTATTACAGGTTTTCTCATATCGACACACAATTTTCCTGGGTTTTCAGTGAAATGACGAGGAGCATATCTACATTTGACTGTTGCTACTTAAGTTTGGGATTCATTATGAATTTTTTTGTAAGTCTTTACGGCACTAAACAAAATGTTGTGTTTGTTTTAAAAATCCAAGACGTTCATAGATATCTCAATAATAAAATCAGTTTCAGACGTTTCATCATCTGTAACTGGTTCTGTTTCATCTTGCTTCTAGCAGTCTATGCTATTTGTACTCCTCTGTTTTGCGCGGTCACAAAAATGTGTATTTCCACAATTGTATGTTACATCGTCTTATTTAGTTTTGACACGAATATCTTATATGGTGTCAGACTTATTCAACTTCTAAAAGACAAAGTGGATCTATGGAATGCTCAAAGTTTTCAGTTTCGAAGCTTAAACGATAGGGCTAAAGAAGAATACTGTAGAAGGATGTTTCAGGCTTACGTTAATATATTGGACTGCTATGACATTTACAAGGCTTCATTCCAACAAGCTGTAAGTAAGATCTTTAACTTTACTGGAAATGAAAATTATACTCAAATTATCTTTTTGATTTCCAGATTCTATTTCAAACTACTTACTTCTTTTACCATTATCTCGTAGCTGTTCAGATTTTAATTGATGTTTTCAAACAATCTTCATTTAATTATTATGTGAGTATTTTTAATTTAGATTTTATTTCTTTAAAACTTAACTACAAATGAATGTCATACCAAGGTTCAATTTTATTGCAGTATTTTGTTTGGATTTCATTAATGTGGTTTATCTTTTGGATGATAAAATCTTTGACATTGCAAATCGCAATTAACCTACAATGCGAGAAATTCTATATGTCGGTGAACAATATTCATGATTCGGGTGCATCATTTTTAAGCAATAATGTGTCAGGTATTTCAAAGCTTTTATTTATTTCATAAGTTTGTATTTAGTATACTGGTGGCCTTCACCATAATTACTTGGGAGAAATTTTACTACCCCACCACACACGCTTTCCTACCCCATGCCATCCCCAACCAACTACTTATTACATTGTCATCGTTAACATTTAAAGCAGAGATATATGCGGTTGTTCAATAAGTATAGCTTGCACAACCCTTTGAGGGATACACGTGTGATGTTATTGATGATCATAAAAATAACTTTAGTAGTAAAATTAATGACACATTAGAACGAACACTTAGGTATTAATTATCTATATAAAATTACAGATGTTCAGAAGAGACTTTGCAAAAACCTTAAACGCCTCCATCGAGCGAGGTTCAACAAGCTGGACGCCTGTTGGATATTCTATGTTGATGCTACGTTACTATTTAGGGTGATAGCGTTACTTGTTAACTATACTTTTGTGTTACTGCAGTTTGCGTTTCTGTAATTCTGGAGAGAAATAAAGTTCTTACTGTTTAGTTTCCTATTTGAATATGAACCGGTAACATTTATATAAGTAGTTGTATAGGTACCTACTTGACCACAGCGGGGGAGTCTCGACATAGCTACCGACCAAATTCTGTAGATAAGCTCTAAGGCCACCACTAAAAGGGGGGTTTGCCATAATCGCCACGCTTGGCAGGCGGGTTGGCGATCGCAGTGTAGCTGTTGCAATGTACAGAGAATGCTGCTGCCCGTTCTCTGGTGAGAACCACACCATACGAACCCTTTTTAGGGTTCCGGCCGTTTGAGTACGGAACCCTAAAAAGAACCGGACAAGTGCTAATCTAACTCACGCAGTGGGTTCCGAACAATTGTATGTAGATATAGGTATTATAATGGGATATTTTTAAATGCACATCTGTATAATTTTATGCATACCAGAAAAAATAATGCTGTGCAAAAAATCCCAATTGATTAGAAAACATGTCTTACAAAAAAACTAAAAAAATCATCCAAAACGAGATGACCTTTTTATCGAATTCACACCAAAAATGTGGTTCATACATCGGATTTATGATTTATAAAACAAAAATACGAATTGTTTATCAAAAATACTAACTTGCACTCTAAATTGCACTTCCCTGAAATAGCAGGTGGTTATCATGGTTACAATAGTAGCCGGTCATTGGGCACCCCGACTCGGACAGGTTAGGTTAGAAGGGGATGGCGGGGTCAAGTGAGCGAGCGAAGCGAGCGAACAGACCCCGCCATCCCCTTCGTGGTTATTTTTTTTTAAACCACCCAGAAATATCATTAGCCAAATATTCGTTCAGTAAAACAGTTCTGCAAATACCATTAAACAGTATATCTAATTTGATTTATTTAGAGTGCATAAATTTGAGTGCAAGTCAGTATTTTTGGTTTAACTTTGAAATATTTTGATCGAAAAAAGGGAATATACAGATATCGATTTAAATACATGCCTATTATAATTAGTCTATTACGGGGAATCTTGTTCCGAGTAAACGTTACCTACTGAAGTTTACAAACTATGAAAACACTCTTATTAGGTAGATACTCTGATGAAACGATAAGTACGAAAAGTAAGTAGGTAAGGCTGGCCTTTACTTTGGACAGAGGATAAGCATTGCCATACAACATGGCAATGCCGCCAGTCTTTTGGACTCACTTCCAGTCGACAGCGATGCGGACGAATGTTTTGACGCCATATTTTAGTTAGGAGTTTTCATTTTTATTTTAAGTGTAAGTATATAAATTAGTATTATATTACAAATACAAAATAGTTTACTATTATAAATAAAAATAGTATTTTTTAATACTTAAACTATAAATTAGTAGGTAATTACAGTAAGATAACTTGAAAAAAAGTATTTTCCCATACACCGATGTACGACACGGTCATTTCTTCAACTGCAAACATTATTTTTGTAATCGCAAAAAAAATGTGATAAAACTACAAATCAAGTATCAGACTTTTCCATGCTGCTTACACAAGTAATGGAAAAAGTCATGAAACTTCATGATTCTAGGTCCGTGCACCTAGAATCATGAAATTTCATTTGATTTACCTACCTGTAAGTAACAAATATGCCGCAATTTTCTTACAGAAATAGCCGTATCTTTTTGTTACGTTGACTAGTTAGCTTAATGTTTCTAGAGCTCCCGCTAGAGCTAGATGGTACTTCCATCGACCTTCATATTTGATGTAATTTCAACATTATTCCTCCACGAGTTCCTCAACAAAAGGGTCGTGACTCGTTACAGACTGACAGACGAACCACGAAGTGATCCTACAAGGGTTCCGTTTCTTCCTTTTGAGGTACGGAACCCTAAAAAGGCATTGATTAAGGCTTTTATATAAATATATATGTAATATGACATCGACCTACAGTTTATTGACGAACTCTTTCCAAGGACAAAATCCGAACTCATCGGTGTTGCACCACCTCAATCGCATCACAACTACTTGCGGACGATTTTCTTCGGAATATCTTGACCCACTTCTTAACTGTGAAAAACCTGGGTACACATATTCTACTTTCAAATATTCTCTTTCATTATCTGTCCACCTTTGAAACACATACTTGCCGCCAATCGGGTATTTTTCGAATTGATTTGGTAATAAGTCAATCGATTCAAAACCTAAAGAAGTCGCAAGAGAGTTCATATTGTAATCATGACCAACCAGCAACATTAACTTGGGCATGTCGTCGTAATTCTTAAATATTCTAGTTAAGTACTGCACTAATGGTTGGGCGATGTCCTCGGCTACGGTTGTATACCTAATGTAATGGTCTTGCCGCCCAATTTCGGTCAATAGCATCCATTCTTGCGGTGTCGTTATTTTTCCCCAAGCAATGTCTTGTACTGGCATGCCATCGTAGTAACTCATTGTAAACGCGTCCATAGATGACATACCTATGAACAACGGCCCTCTGACCCACAGTTCTTCACCGACTAAATATGAAATCCTGTTAAAAGGTCCATTCAAGTCGCATATTCCATCCTGCTTGCAAATGTCTGATCCTTCAATTTCTAAAATTTCATTCATTACCGATAATGGTGCCTGCAATTTAAAATTATTTTGTAATTTTCTGGTTACTTCTTCAATCACCCAATTTTTATATGCTTCAGTGACGTTGTGTATAACAGGTGCAAAAAGTGGATCTGGATTTGTAGAGTTTTTGTGATGTACAGTCACGTTGCAACCCTTGAACACTGAGTCGATGAAGGCTCTTGCAGTCGCCTTGGTTCTGCTCAACGTGTTGGCGTACACATACACTGTATCTTCATCGGGGCAGCCTTCAGTAAGAAACTGTTCCTTTCTGAACCATTCTGAGAAGAATTCGCCCATGTAACCTTCTAGCCGTGTTCCCTTCGGAGTCAAGAGTCCCGGCGGTCCAGCCGGTGGAGGCCAAGGCTTCGGTGAATATCTATGAAGTTGGAAATCCAAAGGATACCGTATGTTATGTCGACTGAATATAAAGACTTGTTTCAATTTCAAGTTATTTGCTGCAAAGCCTTTGCACAACACGATCAATAAAAGTAAAGAAACTGGTTTCGACACCATTTTATTTATATTTTTGAATATTATATGAATACGAGACTGGTTATTCTTTTGTATGTGTAGCAGGGAACGGCAATTTGATGCTAAAGAACCGTGAAACTTTAAACATTATACATCACGGAGGTGACAAGCACTGACAACTAACTCGTTGGACCGGATCATTAGAATTGTGTTTCGGATAGTAATTGGCCGTAACTGCTAACGGTAGAAAATTGGTAACAACATTATTATTGTCGACATGTAAGTAAATTCTTTTTTTCTTCGTTTCCGCACAATAAAAGAACAGTGCCATAATACGCCACGGTATTTTGTTAAGTCCACAGGCTGATCTGTGTACAGATTAGCACTCAACTAATGCCGTGTTTGATCGCCAGATCTGCACTGGCCGGCAGACTGGTTTGACTAGGCCGGTACGGTAGCTGAGCCGAAAGACGCTGCTCTCTGCTATATATTAAAGACTGGTCCCAAGGTCCAGGTACCTTTGCTGAGTCACCAGACAACCTTGTTGGACCTACCCATGCTGCGCTTACCGGAAAGTGATCGTTTCTCATGTGCGATAAATGTTAAGTATTTTGCACCAGCATTCAATACTTTCATTTGGCGGTACGGGTTTAAAGATGGCTCTATTTCTGTCGATCGTTTATCTGTGTGTTTTTTGTGTTGTTTTACAAAAAAGCACAACGTAGCAAAATCTACAACAACAACAACAACAAAACCCGCAACGCCATCTATCCCGACAGCTGCGAACTAACAACGTAATCCTGAATCGCGATATCAGAGTTTAACGTGCGATTTGATCAGGTACAACAGTCCGAATATCAACTATCGGGCAGTTACGCACCGGACACAACAACCGTCCGGTCGGAGGATCCTCCCTTTTCAACGGAGGTTTGCGGGACTGCTCTCTGATCCATACCCTTATCTGTACTATCTGTAGGCCATACAAATATTTGTTCCGTGCGGGAATCAAACCCGCGACACGCAGCGCAGCAGCCAATCGCTCAACTACTGCGTCAACCGTGCCGAGAGTTAAGTTATTCGCGAAAAAGCCTTTACACAACACAATCAATATTAATATTAAACATACTACTTTCGACATCATACTATCACCATCATTTTGTAACTTTTTCCATTAGTGTTAATAAGAGAACTAGAGGTACCGACTCAATTATTATAGAACTCTTTTTAAATAGATCTACCTATGTGTGCTGGTTCAAATATAACTTTTTGTTGAGGTGATAAGTTAGCTGTCCGCCCGAATCATTGAGTCGATGTGACATCTCTTGGGGTAGGCCTAATTTGTCACCCGATGTAAATGTCGCAGCCAACTAGCTTCATCAGCCGTTTCATTAAAAGCCTAGCCCTTTTTATTGATCGGTGCCGTTTAATCAGCGACACAAGTGACATGAGCAAGTCATTAATTAAACGATATTGAACAAAAGATGTCACTTAGGTCGCTGAAAAATCGGCGCATATTATAAAAAGGCTAGGCTTTTAATGAAATGGCTGATTAAGCTAATTGGCTGCAACATATACCTTTTTTTTATTTTTTTTAAGGATGGGAAATCATCAAATGACCCCTTCCGCTCTGGGTGGAGCGGCAGGGAGTGTCAGACTCTTACTGACTAAAACCCACCCATGCTCCTCCTAGTGCCTTTTGCGTTCCAGGGCCGCGGTAACTCTTTCGAACAAAATCCGCGAACCAAGGGGCCCTAACGGGCCCCTACTCCTATGCTGACATCCCTTTGAGGCGCGCGTGGAACACAACGCGCCGTCGGCCTGGGCCTGGCTTTGATCGGACGGCGAGCCACCCAACGCTCGCCGTCCGCAGACCCGCACCTACGGTGGCCGGGAATCGCCCAGCGACTCCCGACGCCCGGTGCGTCTCCCTATGCCGCGGCGGCTGGGGCGTGAGGGTTGTCTCTCCCTCACGCGGCCCGCCTCCTCCTTCACTAGCATTACTGCTTCGCAGAAGGAGGTGACGGTTTCCCATGCCTCCTCGCTGCGGACCATGGATTGAACCAGGGCCGGACGCGAGAGGTCGCCGCCGCCGATCGCCTCGACGAGGACACGGCGGTGCTCCGCCCAAGCAGGGCAGACCTCCACCGTATGCTCAACCGTGTCCTCCGGGCGATCCTCGCAATGAAAACATCCGGGCGTTTCCTCCCGCCGAATCCGAAACAGGTACCACCCGAAACAACCGTGTCCGGTGAGTACCTTTTTTTTTTTTTTTACGGGGGGAAATCCTCATGGATGTCTTCCGCCCTGGGGCGGGCGGAGGGGTCTGTCAGACTCTTACTGACTAAAACCACCCCGGTGTTCCATCTTCCACCTACGCCGGGGATCGCGGGAACATAGCGACTTCCGTAATCCCCGGCTGGTGCCGGCCCGCCTCTGCAGGCCACATCTCGTATGCGGGGTGAGTGAGGTGTTTAACTCCCCCCGCGACGTCAGAGGGGCGCACGGGAACACCACGCGCCGCCACCTCGGGTCCGGATGAATGGGGGGCAACGGACATCCCCAAGTCCGCCGCCCCTGGACCCAATTAGGGGGGCCGAAGGAGGGCAGCGTACGCTCTCCTCCGACGCCCGGTGCGCCTGCTGCGGGCCGGGAGAGCACTCGACATCTCCCTCTCCCTTTCCGCAGCCTCCTTCTGCGCGATGACAGTTTCGCAGAAGGAGACCACCGCGTCCCAGGACACCTCACCGCCGACCATAGAACGGACTACAGCCGGCAGCGAGAGGTCACTGCCTACCACAGAGACGAGGGCACGGCGTGGCTCCTCCCAAGCGTCCGGTGAGAACCTGCGTCAGGCGGAAGGTGAGGACGCCGTGGCGCCTTTCCAGCCACTCCTCAAAGAGGGGCACTATCGCCGCTATTGTGGCGTGCCCAGCACTGGGTTGCGACAGTCGCTGACTCCATACCGCCATGGTATCTTGCCGGAGCTCCGTCCGCCGCGCTGTAATTTGCTGCGGCAGCAGAGTTTCGCCCCGACTTAGCGCCTCCACGCGCCACGCGTAGTATACCTACATCTTGCGTTTTGCTTTTGGTCCGGTATAAGCAAACGCGGCACCTACTTGGAAAGCTACTAACGTTTGAATTAAATTTATATTTTTCCTACTCCTCCGCTGAATCATTTCTCCGGGACTCGTCGAGCTTCATTGACTCAGCGTTTTTCTGGTGGTCGCCACTGTTGGTTCTGGCTTTCAGGATTTGCAGTGGTTTGGAAATGTGTGGCGGGCTACAAACGTTTGATCAAATCGTGGAAAATTTTAAACACACTACCTTCTGATATCTTCACAGGTACAGGTATCAGCTTTCTCATGCAACTTTACTTCACGGTCTATCAAAACAGGCGGCATCGGTATTTTTATGACTGTTTAATCACATTCAGCGTTCAAGTCAACAGTATTAGATTTCCTTGGTGCAGTCTCCATAACGCTTATAAAGCCAGTTTTTAGCTCAACGCCATTTAAATTCCCTACCCATAAAAAGCTATGATTTATTAACACACGAAGTTATTTTATTCACCGACTTCAAAAAAGGAGGAGGTTATTAATTCGGATGTTTAAATTTATAAAAAAAAAAAAGTTTAATTCAAACTAATAAAATGTCCACAAATTGTTAGTAACGTTATCTTAAAACTATATTAGTCCGAAAAATATCTTAGACAACATGCAGCTGCAGCCTGATAAGCCTTCCTACAACTGTCCCTACCATGACGTGTGATAACGTGAGTAGTTCGAGCGAGAAGGAGGGATCCCTCCTTCTCGCTCGAACTACTCACGCTTTAACACGTCATAGTAGGGCCGCTGGTCTCTCGGGTTTTTAGTTATTTGTGCTTTGTAGTGGTTTTTCCACAGAACAGATAAAATTATCTGTTCTGTGGGTTTTTCTTTGGAAGTCGGTTGTATTTTTTTGCAAGAAAGTATTATCGATGGTTTTCACTGAAACCACCGTAACTTGTAAACTAGTAAATTCATTAAAATGACATGAAATTCGTAGTATTTTAAGGAAATCGTACTAGTATCTAGAAATTATATGGATTTTTCCCCAGTAGTGTCAACTATGTGTGCAACAAAGACTTATTTATGGACGTGTTATGTCCAGTGGACGTCTTTCTGAGATGATGATGAAGTACTACCACGGGAACAATCTGGGACTCCCATATTCCCATTTAACGTAATGGGACGGTGAATTGACCTACAGTCTTGTCAAACAATATCCACGTAGCTCAGATCTGACAATGTTAAAAACCGGCCAATTGCGAGGCGGACTCGCGCACGAAGGGTACCGTACGAAGGGTTCCGTACCATTATCTATGAAAAAAAACGGCAAAAAAATCACGTTTGTTGTAAGTATTTTATTTTAATTTAATTATTTATTTTTGAACTGAATATATAACTAAATATTCTGTAAATATTTCAAGCGTCTACCTGTTGCCGTTATCAATATCGAGCAAAAAAATCACGTTTGTTGTATGGAAGCCCCCTTAAATATTTACTTTATTCTGTTTATTAGTATTTGTTGTTATAGCGGCAACAGAAATACATCACCTGTGAAAATTTTAACTGTCTAACTACCACAGTTCATGAGATACAGCCTGGTGACAGATAGCGGAGCCTTAGTAATAGGGTCCCGTTTTTACCATTTGGGTACGGCACTCTAAAAAGGGCTGTGTTGCGTCGTAAAACTAAGACAGCGTAGTGTCCTCAAGTCTGCAGTCACACCCATAGATATACCTACACGTCAAACTTATAACAGCCCTCTGTTTTGTGGGGGCTCAAGAGCATCACGATTGTGATTTAACTTAATTTTTCATTTAATTTATTCATAAAACAATTTACATTGTGTTGAATATACAATGTGTAACAGAATAAAATGCAATATCTCTTAAGGGGTCATTGTACTCATAATTTTGAACAACTTTTACCATGGGACCAACACTGAAATCGCAAAAAAAATCGACTGCCCCATACATCTCTGTACAGAACAGCTGATTTTTTTTCGCGATGTGGGGCTTCGCCCCTTAGTAAAAGTTGTTCACAATGATGAGTACAATGACCCCTTAAGAGGGATTTCGTTTATTCTGTTACACGTTGTAGGTATACAGATGCAATTTACATACAAATATAAAAAATGAACTATGAATTATTAATTGTTAACTCCAAGTGAAATTCAAGTATAGGTACATCACACAGTTCACATCAACAAACAGTTTTCATTGAATGACTTGACAAGAAATAACTTAAAATTTAATAAGTATGTACATATACACCTTAATAAATCTAATTTAAAGCGAATTAAAACATTTAATTAAGTAATTTTATGAAAAGAAAGTAGTCAATTTTTAGCTGAGTGTTAAATAAAAAAATTTTTTTAATTAAATAGGACAGTTCCACAGATTAAAAATTGCTGATTTACTGACCTACTTGTAAAACTCGAATCGAACTCACGACCACCGAGTCACAAGGCAAACTAAACCACTCGACCACGGAGGCCGTTAAGAATTAATGCTAAGTTTGCCTTATTTTCGGCGTAATATGACTGAACTATATAATATTTGTATGCTACGATATAGGGAAGCAAAACATGTATGCTCTATCTACATATAATGTCTGTAAAACATCTTTACACGGCAAGTTTTATGCAATTAAAATTGATTGATTGATTGACAATATTATGTCAAACACTCGCTCAAGCACTGACATGTGTAAATTCCAAAATAAATAATATATCTTACGTAATAGTAAAATAAACATTAAAATCGCAAAAATCTCGCGGCACACCGGTGCAGCGGTGGTGTGCCGGCAGTGCTCCAGCGGGTCGCTCAGCGGTGTGCCGCGAGATTTTTATTTTGGAATTTACACATGTCAGTGCTTGAGCGGATATTAAAAGATTCTAAATTATGCAATGTCAAAAGAAACAAAATGTTTGTCATTTATTATTGTGAGTTCCGATTTTCCGATGTAATAATTATACAGACATTTGACAGATGATGAGTTGGCAAACTTTGTTGTGCCTCGCTACGACACGGCTTACAAAAGGCTTTCCTACAGCCGTATCAATATTACAAACCTAAATATACACACGCATTTGCATTGCGTGCCCAAGGGTGTTGTAATCCTACCAGGGTTGCGGATTTGTACGAAAGAGTTACCGCGGCCCTGGAACGTAAAAGGCACTAAGAGGAGCATGGGTGGGTTTTAGTCAGTAGAAGTCTGACACTCCCTGCCGCTCCACCCAGAGCGGGAGGGGTCATTTGATGATTTCCCATCCAAAAAAAAAGGGTGTTGTAATTATATTTTGGGATAAAACCAAATGCGGTCCTTTAGCTACATTATTTACATACATTTTGTTTACTTACAGTTTTATTTTGTTCAAAATCAGAGTATCACATCATCTATTACTCATAACTACAGTTTACTGACGAACTCATCCCAGGGACAAAAGCCATGCTCATCCGTGTTGCACCAGTTTAATCGCATCACAACTCTTTGTGGAGGACTCTTCAAAGACAATTTTGCCCCAATCCTTAACTGAAGCCAACTTGGGTACACATATTCCACTTTCAAATATTCACTACTACTATTTGACCATCTTTGAAATACAAACTTCCCGCCAATCGGGAATTTCTCGAATTGACCCGGTAAGTTGACCAACTGGAAACCCAATGCATTCGCAACAGTATTCAAATTATTATCATGGCCAACTAATATCATTAACTTTGGCATTTCGTTATAGTTCTTAAACGTTTTAGTCAAATACTCCACTAATGGTGCCGCTGTTTCTTTAGCTACTGTTGTATATCTTATGTCTTGGTTTTGCCGTCCCATTTCAGTAATTAGATTCCATTTTTTCGGTGTAGTTATTTGTCCCCATGCAATCTTTTGTATCGGCATGCCGTCGTAGTAACTCATTGTGAATGCATCTACAACTAAGTGAGCTATAGAAAACGGCCCTTCGACCGCTATTGGTTTTCCAACCTGATACAATACTGTGTCATTAGCTTCAGTCAAGTCACATATTCCATCCTGCTTGCAAACCTCTGATCCCTCAATTTCCAATATTTTATTCAATTCCGAATATACTGACTTTAGTTTAGAATTATTTGTTAATTTTCTGTTCACTTCTTTAAGCACCTCAACTTCATATGCTTGAGTGGTGTTGAATAATCCAAATTCAAAAATAGAATCCTGCCCTGCAGTGGTTTTGTGATGTACAGTCACGTTACAACTCTTGAACACTGAGTCGATGAAGGCTCTCGCGGTCGCCTTGGTTCTGCTCAATTTGTTGGCGTACACATACACTGTGTCTTCATCGGGACACCCTTCAGGAAGAAACTGCTCCGTTCTGAACCATTCTGAGAAATATTCGCCCATATATCCCTCTTGCTGTGCTCCTCTCGGAGTCAAGAGTCCCGGAGGGCCAGCCTGTGGGGGCCAGGGCTTCGGTGAATATCTTCGAAGTTCTCCACCCAAAGGATATCGTATGTTATGCCGACCCAATATTAAGACTTGATTCAGTCTCAGGTTGTTCGGGAAAAGGATTTTACACACCACGATCAATATTAATATTAATAATATTAAACAAACAAACATCGACACCATTTTTTTTACGTTTATCATTTTACTGCGAGAACCAAAGGTCTCTGTTGATAGAGCAAGACTAGTTTATTTTTGGTATCAATTCAAGCGGCGCGCGGTGTACGAAAACCTGTAGTGTGAATACCGACGTGTTTTATTTCAAATCTACACTAATAATAATATTATAGAGAGGAAAGATCTGTTTATTTGTTTGAATTGAATAGGATTTGATTGAATATTCACTTTTAGTTTGTTCATAGCATTCCGAATTTACGTCGGAATGCTATGAACAAACTAAAAGTATGATAATTGAAACAGATGTAACAATTTTTGCATAATCAACCCCTGACGGGGTGAACGGGGTGAACAGTTGCGCTGATCCTGGGCACGAAACAAGTGACATTCTGTCAACGGTAGCGTGGCCGCGTGGGGAAGGCGATTGTTAATACGTCAAAAATGTATGGGATTGACTGATGCTGTCGAAATATCATGTGATCACATGCCTACATTTTGGCATTTCGACAGCCGCATTCGCTAATTGAATGGCACATTGTCTAGGGCCTCCTGAGACCACATAATAAGCAGAAATGGCTAGGTAATTAATGAAATCGTTGTGCTTCAAAACTAACCTTTAAAAGGGGGGAAAATCG
Organism: Melanchra persicariae; assembly: GCA_947386135.1. Lineage (NCBI taxonomy): Eukaryota > Metazoa > Arthropoda > Insecta > Lepidoptera > Noctuidae > Melanchra > Melanchra persicariae. Next base: position 12,269,575 of record OX376645.1, on the reverse strand, counting down.
TTGTAATTAATTTTCCTAAACTAACCTTAAAGGGAGTAGAAGGGGCGGGGTGTGAAATTTGTGAAGTACCTACCTTCTATACATCCGCGCGGTGAAGTCGCGCAAAGACCTAGTATTACATATTAAGGCTGGGTTATTCGGGCCTGTTGGCATTGAAAACGCTACCTCCGCCTGCGACCCCTCATGACGATGTTATACGATGTCCGTGAAGTCAGTCCGATGACCTCTTTGCAAAAAATCTATGCCACAGTATAAAATACTAGGCCGCAGTTTCATCCGCGTAGTTGCCGTTTCCGTGGAAATACGTGGATAAAATATAGCCTATGTTACTCCCTAATAATGTAGCTTTCCATTGGTGAAAGAATTTTTGAAATCGGCACAGTAGTTTTTGAGTTTATTCATTACAAACATACAGACACACACACACACACACACACACACAAAAATATAAATCTTTCCTCTTCATAATATTAGTACCTATAGATTAGTTGATCTACTGAACTGTTTTTCTTTTAGTCAATTCTTCCTTTAGAACATTTTATCGAAACTGTTTAATATTTTATGATACCTAGCGTCCAGTCCCGGCTTTCCGTGGTTGAATAATTAAATATAGCCCATGGCCATTTAGAATTTGTTTATCTGTCAAATGGTGAAATCATTTTTTAAAACCATTCGGTAGTATGTTGTGTAGGAACGAAACCAATTCTGTGTGTTGCGTGTATATTGTTCAAGGTGGTGTGTTTGAATAAACTTAGGTGTTTCTTTACTCTCGGGACGTACCTATTACAATGGAAGTAGCTACTTATTTAGATTGTAATTTGATTGGCGGTGGTTATGGGCGAACCAGTTCGCGCATAGCTGCACGTATGAACAAGAATACAAGATTAATGTGTCAGCGTTCCTACTATGTAGGTACTGCAAGGCCTATTTAAAAAGGTTTTTAATTATTTTTTTCAACATTTCGCACACACCGTTCGTTCCGTTTTTTAACCGACTTCTAAAAAAGGAGGAGGTTCTCAATTCGGATGTTTGTAATTTTTTTTTTGTTTGTTCGGGCATAACTCCGTCGCTTGCCAACCGATTTGAAATTTTTTTTTTGTTGGAAAGGGTATACTTCCCAAATGAAATTTTATCAAAATCGGTTCAGTTGGCGCAGTGGTTGAGCGATCGGCTGCTGCGCTGCGTGTCGTGGGTTCGATTCCCGCACGGAACAAATATTTGTATGGCCCACAGATAGTTGTTCCGGGTCTGGCTGTTTGTGTATGTGAATTTGTATGTTTGTAAACGCACCCACGATACAGGAGAAATTCCTAGTGTGGGACAACGTTTTTAAAAAAAAAAAAATAATAATAAAAAAAAAAAAAAAAAAAAAAAAATTGCTGGAAAAAGTATGTGGAAAAATCATTTATGTATACGAAATTGCGTATTTTTGCTTTCCTGTGACTTTCCAGTGGTGTTGTTAGGTGTGGGGTACCACTAAAAAGTGAAAAATAAAAAACTTTTTCACAAAAAAAAGAAAACGACTTCCAAAAAACACTACAAAGTTCAAAATAACTTTAATTTCGGAAGTCGGTGTCAAATAACGAAGAAGCAACCAAAAACACCGACTTCCGAAATTAAAGTTATTTTGAACTTTGTAGTGTTTTTTGGAAGTCGGTTTCTTTTTTTTGTGAAAACGTTTTTATAGATAATGGTACGGAAGGAACCCTTCGTGCTCGAGTCTGACTCGCACTTGCCCGGTTTTTTGTTTCCATATTACTGCAATACTAGCACCAACCGGGGTTTATCTTTGGGTATACTTTCATAGGATATACATTTTTTTATTTTTTTTATTTTATTTTTATACTTTCATAGTGCATACACGGATAATCGTCGGCTGCTGCCTCATTCCATTAAAAATGTCTAACGGGGCCTCTGCGAGTTGGCTTCGGCCCTTCGTACGCCTACCAAAGGACCGAGACCCCATGGTCCCGAGATTGTTTAAGAAATAATAATAAATTTTCAGGCTACTTTGGCCCATAGCTAATATACCTTACAAAGTAACAATTATAATACAGTTTGTGTTAGTATATATACAAACTTATGCCTATGTTAGTAAATACATATCTCTAGCCTAGCCATCTTTATGGATTCACATCACAATCAATTACGTTTAAGCTTGTTAATTTCAATCAAATCCATCTTATAGGTAAATAGTAGTTATTAATTTAAGCGTACTTTGATATTCAAGACATTAGTAGGATTTTATACTAAAAATATAAAGTATATTAACTTATTTCACATGACCATGAAATCTCAATTAAGAAACTGAACATGACATAAAAATATAAAACATATTTTTGATGAGGCATACCTAAAGTTTATCGACGAACTCATTCCAGGGACAAAAGCCGTGCTCATCCGTGTTGCACCAGTTCAATCGCATTACCACGATTTGCGGAGGACTCTCCAAAGAATATTTTGACCCATTTCTTAATTGAGACCAACTTGGGTACACATATTCCACTTTCAAATATTCACTTTTACTATCTGTCCACCTTTGAAACATCAACTTCCCGCCAATCGGGAATTTCTCGAATTGATTTGGTAAGTCGATTGGTTTAAAACCCAATGCAGACGCAAGAGTGTTTAAATTAACGTCATGTCCAACTAGCAACATTAGCTTGGGCATTTCGTCATAATTCTTAAATGTTTTCGTTAAATACTCCACTAATGGTGCCGCGACGTCTTCAGCCACTGTGGTATGTTGTAAGTTTTGGTCTTGGTTTATTATTTCAATCAATAATTTCCACTGTTCCAGTGTTGTTATCTGTCCCCATGCAATGTCGTGTATCGGCACCCCGTCGTAGTAGCTCATTAAAAATGAGTCCACAGCTGCGCTTGCTAAAGACAGCGGTCCATCGATCGTCAGTTCTTTACCAACCTTACACGTAATCATGTTATAACCACTAGTCAAATCACATATTCCATCCTGCTTGCAAAGATCTGCTCCCTCAATTCCCAATATTTTATTCAATTCCGAATATCCAGCCATCAGTTTAGAATTATTTTGTAATTTTCTGGTTATTTCTTCAATCACCTTATTTTTATAAACTTCAGTGCTATTGTGTATGACAAGTGTAAAGAGTGGATCAGGATTTCTAGAGTTTGTGTAATGTACAGTCACGTTGCAGCTCTTGAACACTGAGTCGATAAAGGCTCTCGCAGTCGCCTTGGTTCTGCTCACTTTGTTGGCGTACACATACACTGTGTCTTCATCAGGACACCCTTCAGGAAGAAACTGTTCCTTTTTAAACCATTCTGAGAAATATTCGCCCATGTATCCTTCTAGTCGTGCTCCTTTCGGAGTCAGAAGTCCCGATGGGCCAGCCGGAGGGGGGTAGGGTTTCAGTGAAAATCTATTTAGTTCATCTACTAGCGGATAACGTATGTTGTGTCGGCTGAATATGAAAACTTGTTTCAGTATTAGGTTGTTCGCGCCGCAGTCTTGACACAACACGATCACTAAAAGTACATAAACTAATTTCGACACCATCTTTTTTACTTTTATAACTATTGCTCTGATCTTCGTCTTATGTTCGTATTTAATGTTCTCAAAATTATTAGTAATAACTGAAATACCTCGGTACCCTATTTTTTTTTTGCAAAATTTTTAGAGTAGATATTTGAATAGGTCTAAGTACACATTTCTAATGATGAGACGGTACCACTTTACTTCTTTTAAGTATGTGTGGAAAGGTTTCGTTTAATAAAGTGTAACATTTTAATTAATTTATTACGTATTGTTGAGGTTAATTATGCTTGAGGACATTTCATTTAAGCGGTCTTTGTCTTTTCTCCAGTAGATCTTATAAAATAAATAATATAATAATGATTTTATTACCAGGCAACTGAGGCCCATAGATAAAATACACACAATTATCTTTAACAATACTAAACTAATACATATTAATAAAACTACTAGGTACTTATGTATGCCATGTGTACGAGAACTTGACAATATTTGGCTCTTTGGCAGCAAGGCTGACTTCCCAAGCCACGTTCAAACTGCAAAAGGATCTTTTAGCATGTGGCCAAAATTGGAGCAAATACCGCCATCTTGTTTTGCCAATGCAATTGCAATTTTTTATCAAACAAAACACCGTGTATCCTCCTCCTCTTCCTGCCCTTATCCCATGTTACTTGGGGTCGGCGCAACACGTTTTTTTCTTCCATTATGTCCTATCAGCCGTCATAATATCACTAACTCCCTTTTCTTTCATATCGCTCCTCAAACAATCCACCCATCTTTTCTTTAGCCTCCCTCTTCCTCTCCATCCATCCACATTTATATTCATAACCTTTTTAGTTACTTGCATTTCATCCCTCCTGAAACACCATGTTATATAAGCGCTAAAATACTGTATTTAAGCATTTATCAAATATCAGGAATTTTATTACATTGGCTTTATCTCAAAGTCAAAGTACATCTCAAAGTCAAAGCATTTATTTCGATTAGACCATTTACAGGTACTTTTGAATTGTCAAGGTCGGTCGGTCAAAAAGATGAAGCTATTTGCACGTTCCAAAGCGTAGATTTATATGGAGAAGAACTTATCTTTCATCATACTAGTCAACCACCACCAATTTTATATATTGGCGCCAGTGAAGTCTTTTCGTCCCTCCTAAAATTGGCCGGTATTTCAATACCAGTAAAATACATTTTTTCTTTTCAGATACCTCTAGCCTGCAGTTCCCTGGTCGTGTCAATATGTATGACGACCTTAGCGACATGCTTCCTCCTTGGTACCGGCGTGGCGAGCTGGCTCCCTGTGGTGGCAGTGTGTGTGTGCATACTGGCCTATGGCGCTGGCTTGGCCCCTGTCCCAATGGTCATCATGGCTGAGGTGTTTACGTTCCAGGTGAGATTTTAGATAGCCGTAGGTTATTTTAATGCACTTCACGTTTGCTTTAGTTTTGTGAAACAAAGGCAAATAAAGATCGTGATTTTATTTACTTCTGCATGATTTAGGGTGAAAGCCATCTGGCTTTATAAAGTTATTTCAAAAAGTGTAGCAACTATCTAGTTGCTACACTTTTTGAAGTAACTTTATATTTTTCAGTATAAAAAGCAAAAAAATCTTTATTTGTAAAACGGGTAGGTATATTTTGGTTTATTATCTTTAAATTTGTAAAAGTAAAAAACAGTATCTTTGATATTTTGTGATTAGGTACATCCTCTAAAGGGGGATAGTTGCCTAATCCATATAAATTACGTTTAGGACAGATGGCCGGCCAATTAAGGTACTTATTTCGTATTTCATACTTTTATCGCAAAAACTTTGACTCCTAAGAACAATGGATTTCATGATTTTCCTTATAACAATCTTATAAACCTCTTCTAAGTTTTTATGAATAATACTGTTATAAACTTATAACCAGTGATCGGATAATCGGGCGCTTGTATACCTAAACTTCTCCCCGTGAAAGAATAATATGGACATTCTTTTCTGAATAAATAATCCCTCCCGGGTTCCCTGGATGGAACAACTTTGTAAAAACAACTATAACAAACTTAATGAAATTATAGCAGTGGTTATTTTGATTAGTTAGTATCTTTATTTTATTCTAAACAAATGCAATACCTATAAAGAATTGTTTTTTTTTTATTTAAAAAAATTACAATGACAGTTTACGAGTTCAAATATAATATATTTTGTATGCGGGCATTTTTAGCAATCTCAGGAATTTCGAACGATTCCGGGATCGGGGATTCTGAAAAGCATGTCCGTATTACAATGTCGTGGGAATAAAAGTGAAGTTTAGGTTTATAAGCGCCCGATTGTCCGATCACTGCTAACTTGTAAATAATTCAAGGATCACGGATCTAAAACTGTTTCAAAACTAAAACCGCTAGTAATACTAATAGAGCCGTTTATTACTTCCATGAAACATTTACAATAAATCCTGTGGCGAATTGTTACATAAAATATTAATGTGATTAGTTAAGTACCCATTGTTCTTATTTCAGATTAAAATTGTTTTGAAATTATTGTAATTGAGCATAGCATCACATAAAACGGAACATTTTATACTCGTCGGCCTCTTTACAGAAACAATGTTTTTTCATTCGCTTACAAATTGCAATGCGAGTAGTAGGGGTGTCCAATTTACCGTTGCCATGGGGCAAAAGTTACGTAAAAGCATTACACACTTTTCTTCAACTCGAAGTGCTGATTTGTTCCGACACCTGAACGCGCCCCAAAGGGTTATGGCCATCCGGCTGGCCCGGGGATACCGCACGATCTTCGGCGAAGCGGCGAGCCTCCTTGCCGGATTCCTGCCATGAGATCTGGAGGCGAGAGCCTTCGCGCACGTGTAGTTACGCGTTGGGTGTGGAGGCGCTACGCCAGGGCGAAACTCCACTCCGGCAAGATACCATGGCGGTATGGAGACAGCGACATCGCAACCCAGTGCTGGGCATGCCACTATTGCGGCGATAAGTCCCCTCTTTGAGGAGTGGCTAGAGAGACGCTCCACCCAGAAGGACTTATTTGAAGATTGTACTGATTTGTATGCATGTATTTCAGTATAAGGTTAAATGTGATTTTGACGTGACACCACGTCGAGTGTTGTCTTATAAAAACATCCACCTGGATTTTTAAAATAATATAACATAAACTAAGTATTATTCATGGCAAATAAATGAGCGTCAGCCCAAGCTAGCAGGCCGTTAAACGGGGTAAATAGGAACGGAGGGGTGAATAGAAACAAAACTATAATAAGTTTTTTCACTTTAATATCCTAATATTTGTTTACTAAGAATGCAACTTTTTTTGTTTAGGTATATCAATTCAATAAAATTGGGAGACCGTAAATGCTGCAAACAAAATTAAAAAATAACGTAAAAATCCTCTTCAAAGTTTTATTTCGATTCACCCCTGCATTCCTATCACCCTGTTTGTAGGTACTCTATGCATTAACAAAAATAATAAACAGCGTAAACAAAAAATAAAAAAAACTCACTCTCTATCCCCAGGTGCGAGCACGAATGGCGGGAGCATCAATGGCCTTCTCATTCTTCTGCAGTTCAATGACCGTACTCTTCTACACGCCCATAGCCAATCAGTTTGGAGCCTTCGTCGTGTTCTATAGCTTCGCGGCTGTCACCTTCTTCGGCGTGGTCTACACTGTACTATGGGTACCAGAGACAAAAGGGAAAAGCTTGGAAGAGATTCAAAAGTATTGGAAGAAGACTGAGCCTGTTTTTGTGTAGCTAAGTCCTTATTTGACTGTGTTTTGTATTGGAGACTGTATTAGACAGGTGTAAGGTGCACATTCCCTTAGGAAAAGTTCTGTAACCTCGTTGGATGTTGATCTAAGGATTCAGTGAATCTGAGGCTGTAGAAAGCTAATAAAAAGTTGTATTCAAAAAATATACTTTGGAGAAATTATGTAGGTATAAAAGAAAATATTGTTAGGTAAGAAAGTAATCTTCGCCATCGCAAAAAAGACGTATAATATTACATTATTTCGGTCAGGTTTTATATTAGTTTAAATGATAATAAATCGTTATGTATTGAAAATAATTTAGTACGTATTTATTTTCTTAACTAAATTTGTTTATTTTTACCAGTATTTTTGAAGTACAAAGGCTATTAATGAATTATTATAAGTACGTATTTAGAATTGGTACCTGTTACTTTATTACAATAAGCAAATGATTTATGAAATCTCAGCTGTTTGAATGATTTATGAAATCTCAGCTGTTTAAAATTTATTTTAACTTCTAAGTTGAAGTCGATTAAATCAGAAACAATTTTATTATTGAAATAGCCATGGTAATTAGTGTTATTACTTTGAAGATATCTGAGCTATATCCTTTTTTATTTATTGTTTAAAGATATTATTCTCTAACATGGAAGCATTTTTTTAAACTCGAACAATTTGCGCAAGTGAATTTTGTCAAGGTATATAATATATGTATGGAATTTTCTTAAACATATGCTAAACTTAAGTTTGAGCGTTAGTTCAATGTTTAAATTACCATAAAATTGTATTCCCTTTAAAAGCTGTTTGACTGTTTAAATGTATAGTGGAGTATGAACGCAGACTTTCTGGTTATGTTTATCTTTGTATAAATACGTAAATTATAAAGGGGTTACTATGAAATGAAAAACTAAAGTATGATAAATGTATATCTATTTATTGTTATCAGTGAATGAACAATACCTCTTAGCATTAAGGTTGTGATAAGGTAATTAAACCAAATGGAATAAAAAATGGAAAACTACCAAGAAATGTGTTTATTATTTATTTTTAATACATAACTACAGAGAATCACTGCGACTGTGGAGCTTACGCTGTGCCGCTAATATTTCCTTTTTTTTGGTACACCTTAAATAAAATGTTTATCAATAAAAAAAGTTATTACATAATGCCGGTCTTGTACGAGTGTTTTGGACATCTAAGCGGGGCAGGGGAACCCTATAGTATAGACTAATGAAACAAATGGTAGCGATGTCATTACTTATAATAAATAATCTACATAACCTTATAATGTATTTACCGTCAGATCATACAGTGTATGTATTTAAAAATCTGTGACCTTATTGATCTCGATAATCGAATCAACTTAGTGCTTGTGAAACTACAGAGTTCAATCCCCGTTAAAAACCTACATTGATATTTAGAATAATATCACGAAAAATTAAATTATTTTAGTTGACGAGTACCTAAATTTAAAGGCCGGTATCTGAGATACGTAGCACAAATATTTATAGTAATTAGAAATAGGCATAAAATTGACCAAAACATTTGATTAAGTTTCGTGTCCACAACAAATAAGTTTTCGAATATTAATTCGCCTAAGATTACATAATTTTAATATTTGTTTGATTTACAAAACGTGATTTTTCCGTCGTATCTCAGAAACGGGTCAAATAATCGACAACACACATAATAATATAATTATAACCTTAAAATTAGCCGCTACGATGACCACAGACTAAAAACTGAATATGTCCATCCAACATTACAAAAAAACTGCAGTCAACATTCGTGGTGACCCGATTGAGGTCCAAACTATACAGTAACGTAATTTAAAAAAAAAGATCCGCGCATCGATAAGCCGAAAAGAAATTAAAACTAAAAACAACGATAAAACAAACATTAAGATAGTAAAACTTATCGATTAAACTTTATAATACAGACTCATTATCTCTATTCTTAGATCGTTTTTTGTTTTCAATCTTGGAGATGTCCGATCAGTGTTTTTTTCTAGACCATTTTATTTTTCTTATCAAGGCATGCCCCTGTACTATGAGGTGTCAATACAATCATGAGAGCTTCTGTTGTGGAGCGAGAGAGACGGACCTATAGAAAACGAATATCACTATCCCTTTTTCAAAACGAAATCATGATGGCATTGACATAATGTAGTATGGAAGCTGGCCTAGGAGCGGTACTTGTGACGTCTAAAGGCCTATTTACACTCATTAGTGGCAGCTAAGGATTATTTATAGTTCATTGTGAAAATAGGTGCATGTTCTAGACTAAGCACTTAAAATTGCAATACTTGATTTACAAATTGAACTAATAGAAGTGTAAGTAGGTCTTAGAACTCGAATTTCAACACGTCACATTTTAGAGTTTACCTCTTAAAGCATATGAGGTTATGACCTAAGTATCTATGCATATCACTAAGAAATTTTCATTTGCAACGACAAAAAGATGTAAATAATAAACATTTTGAAGATTTACGAAATAAATTAACACAAAATAATGATCAACTAAAGTATTAGTTATTCATAAAGTAGTAAATATTATGCGAAGGCCGTAAGAAATGAATATTGAGCAATTTATTATGAAAACTGGCAATTAATAACGATAATATACATAAACACTTAGGAGTGTTGCAAATAACCTCTTATTTTCGAATATTATATTCAATTAAGGTATAATTGTTTGCCTTTATTTGTAAAATGTAATTCAATGACGCTAATTGTTATGTTAGCATATTGTGAACTGAACTAGTTTTTTTTTTGCTGAAGAATATTTTGTTTTTTTTTTCTTTACAATGATTTGTAAACAATTAGAATTTCAGTGCGCGTTACAATATATTCATCAAAACATTTCGACTAATTTTAGTCTAAGGATAATTTATTCGTAAAATAAAAATATTTCATAAAAAACAGATTATTTACATTTCCTTGTTTTTCGGATTTATCTTTCGTACGGTCGAAGCATGAGATATTAGAGAAAGAGATAACAAAGAAAACAGCAAGCAGTTTGAGTATTAAACGATAACTATTGGATAAACCAACATTTAAGACCAAGTTTGGTGTAAATTTTGGTAGACTATGGCAAATTACTTGCTTGAAAAATCGTTGTTAATAAGTCAATTATTTTTTGACCTAAGTGATCAACTTCAATAGCGTCTTTTCTTATTTTAGGTAATAAACACAGAGCCCTGAATCGTCACGGTGGCAGCTATATGAAACTGTGCTGAGCACAAGTTTGTTATACTCAGGAACAAACCGATAAACCGAACCTAACCGAATACCGTTTCCAGGGCGGGTAATCTCGACATAGTTACCGATCGCCTACCGACCAAATTCGGTCGATATTAGTCACAGTACACAGTCAATCTCGAATGCGATTGACGATCAAAATCAATGATCTGATCCGTGGATTGAGTGTGTACGGGCGGCCTTAAGATTTAACGACCGAATTAGATCGGTAGGCGATCGGTAACTATGTCGAGTCTTCCCGTCCAGCAGCAGATGCCGGAGGCGTCTCATGCTCTGTGATGATAAACATAGAATTAGGCTGCATTTCCACCAACGGTATGCGAGGATGCGTAGCGAGAGATGTGTTTGTTAAGAACCAATAGAATCGCTTCATTAACCTAGCCTCACTCAGCGCTAGCGAATTTATTGGTTCTTAACAAACACAGTGGCACTGACGATAATAATAATGGAGTAATAAAAAGATAGATTTTACAAGAGGAACAGACATAGTAAGCTTTAACTTAACTTAAAAATCTCCTATTTTTTACCATTTATCTCACGCCAAGACCAACAACAATTCATGACAGTTTAGACAAAATTAAGTTACCGAAGTAACGTACATTCAGTGAAGAATGAATGAAATGCTTCAATTCACTCATTCTTTCAATACTTTAGTACATATTAGTAGCCAGTCTTTATAGTGTTAAGCTTATAAATACATGACTGAGTTTTGTCCTAGTTTTTAGTCTGAACACATGGATATTTTTTCAAATTAATGTTTCCATTTGTAATATTTTGCAAATCTCAAAATGTTATCATCAATTAATACAAACGCAAAATCACGTTTCTTGACTTAGCCGAATGTTAAAAATATCCATGTGCTAAAACATATAAGATAGCAGTTGATTGATTTAAGAACAAAGAAATAAAGAGTTGAAAATGCACTTAGAGAATAGCAGTTGAGATTTAAATCTATGCAAAGACCTTAATGTGACATAATAATAATTATTGTCAAGCGACTGTCAACGACTGTGATTGGTTGAATGAATTGTCAACAGACAATGACAGCAATTTACGCGCGCTTGAGAATTGTCACATTAATTTTGAAATAGTTTTAGTTCGAGAAGAGGTGAGGTCAGAACTTAGCTACGAGTTTGGCGCCACCGGTGGCGTCCATCAGTTCCTGTAGCGTGCAGACATCAGGGTATGCAGGACTTGTTAGCAGTCTCTACACAAAGTGACGTCTGAGTGCCAATTCTACTAATTTTTAAACAACGATCACATTCACATATCATTCGCAATCTCTCAAAAATGTATCGAAATTAAGGCATTTTTGACAGATTGCGAATCAGATGCGAATGCGAACGTTGCTTAAAAGTTAGTAGAATTGGCTCTCTGATCAACGATAACAACTGTCAAAACGAAATCAATGAAATTGACATGTAGTACCAAAATGCCACGTGGTCAATCAAATTTTAACATCAATCATTATCGCTGATAAAACGTTACTTTCTCTAAAGCCACATTTCCACCTGAAACCAGGGGCTCGAGTCTGCTATTGCAATCGTGTCTCAATGACCGGTCATTGATCGAATATTTGACAACTTTGACAGTTTTTGTATAGGAAATGTGTCATAAGTTTGACGTTATACGTCAAAAATCGATCATTGACCGGTCATTGAGACACGATTGCAATAGCAGACTCGACCCCCTGGTCGTATGCAAGTTGAATTACATTGCGGGCTATCAAGGTATGATGTGATCAATCACTTGATTGTGCCCAGTAATGTTATTTAACTTCCAATGCGAGTTGCTTGTAGATGGAAACGATGCCGCAGACCTCAGGTGTTCCATTGTTTGCAGAACAGCACCACAATTAAATTTGCATAAGCAAAAGAAGTAATAAAAGATATTGTCAATACAACTGCTTACTTATTCAGTATCCTCGATATAATAAAACGTCCGATCAACTTCTTACATGAGATTTGTATATTTTTATTTTATGAGTGTACAATATTCAAGTGCCAACATAGCCGATAGATAACGGTGACGAAGTGTTCAAAAGATTATTAATATTGAAACTTTATACAACATGTTAATAGTTATATTACTGTGGGGTGCTAAAGGGACTTTTTACATGCTTCTAGTTCGGCTTACAGACCTCATAGATCTATTAACCTTAAAAATACATTGATAAAATTACTATCATATACATTTTGTTGGAGATATTGTATGACACGTACTCACTTTAAAACAGTTTCTCGTAATATCAAACTAACCTAACATTCTCTGTCACATAAAAGCGACAGGAAACGAAAAAAAAATCATGAAATCCCAAAATTCAAGACATCATTCCAACAAAAGAGCAATTGACAGCATTGTTTCAATTGTCATACAAATTCGACAGCTTATTTATATTTATAAAAGCCATACACATCTTACAGCAAAATTACCAACGTCATACAAATCTGACAGTTTATTATCAAAATTCAACAGCAGATTTTTCAAAAAGACATTCTCATTGAAATGTCAAAATAATCTGTCATATTGACAGCTGACATCCGTTACTATGACGTCATAGACACAGCAGTCGTCACGTTATCTATCGCTAAGCTGGGACTTACTCGCTGGGCCCGGTTGACGGTCCAGCGGAGGGTAGTTCTCAGTCACTGACCGTGCGCTTCGCTTGAGGCTCTTCTAGTTCCGTTTCCGGGGGATTGTCTATGCCGGGCAGCTGTATCTGTGTGTCTGATGCTTCTGAGGGCTGTTGAAAATGAGACGGAAGGTTTAGTAGTAATGTAAGAGTTTTTAGAGTTAAATGAATGGTGAAAATAGAAAGGGATAAATAAAATTAAAACTTTTTGATTTAACTAGGTATAAGCGGCGGAATTATAGACACGTACATATTCAGAATATTACTTTTCTCTACAAATTGCAAATCCAGTTATTCGCGAGGAGTTTATCGCGCTAGCATTAATTAAATAAAAACATTTAACCAGCTTAACACCGCTTGACAAATCGTACGAGAGATGGAGGCTCAGTCTACGTGGAGTTCATGTTACATTCAAGCTCTGGCCGCGCAAGATTTACGCAGTCTTAACATTATTTGACTGTTGCCTTTGGGATTGGCATCAACAAAATAGTGTATCAGAACAGGGGCCGTAATATGACGTGTTAACGCAATCGTTGTACCAGTGAGTGAGTGATGTGTGTAGAGAAACGGAGCTATTCAGCACGAAAATCTAAGACAAAATCCCCAATTTGGGGACAAACTGATCAAAATCTCCTCTGGCCCGATATAGAAAATGATACAGTTGTGTGGAAAAGGGAGTGGGACAATATAGGCTAGATAGATAGATACATTTCGAATGCATCGGTCGAGCGATACAAATCAATTTAGAAAAAGGGACTCATTCAATATCCATGGGTAACCTAACAAAAATGTTAAGTATTTCGATTCCTTAAAAAGTGTTCTGACTTGGCCCGGACTATCCCCAATCAACTTGAGATTTCTCGCAGTATGGGGAATTCCCCACACGTTGGCAACGCTGTACTAAAACTGTCAGTGTCGTTCTTAGACAGCTTCAAAATTTGACACTAGAGGCGCTAGTTAGAATTTTTGCATCGCCAATCTCTTTTTACAAGGTTTAGTTAACTTGCCTTGTTTTTATATATGGGTCACATCTTGCAACTGAATTTTAAAATAATTATCTCAAACCGATTGAGGTGAAATTTTGCATACATGTTTGATTTGGATGACAATGCATGGTTAGCTAAGTGACATCATTCAAAATCCAATATGGCGGACCAACATTTTTATGCAACCCCATGGTATCAAACGATAGAGTTTGCTAACAGGAAGACAGCATTGTTTGTTACCATGGTGTACCAGTAGTACCAGTGGTATTGTGAACTGTATCAGTTTTTGTAAGTGTTTTACTAACATAGTTTGTAATAAATAGATTGTCACTAACACTATGAATCTACATGTCAATTAATGATATATTTTCAGGACACACCAAGGTACCGCCATGTAGTACTGAGCTGCATCCGGTTAGACTAGCAGGAGACCCCCGCACATAGTTGGGAAAAGCTAGGCAGATTTTGTTTTATTAAAGGGCTTGCTCTTGACTTCGATCACGTCTGATGGAAAGCGATGGATGAGGTCTTTGATAGAGCGAGCATGCCCAGAAGATGTCTTGAGGCACTGGTACTCCCACGCGTCGACGAAACACAGCAGGCTGCTTGACGCCGAACTCCGGTGGGAGGGTGGTCGCGAAGCAGGCGCTACCACCGCAAGGGAAGGATTGGCCAGTCTTATAATGTGTTAGGTGAGACTGTCCAGGATGCGCCGAGCGAGAGGTTCAGTTGAGTGTCTGATGGAACAAATTGCGCTACACGCGGAGGCTCCTCCATGCAGCCTCAAAATTGATCATAATACGGCCCCGGGTTAAAAGAAACGAGGTTAGTTATCGAGATGATGATGAGGTGCATGAATAATTTGGGTAAAAATACTTACATCCGTTATCATTAATGAGATATTTAAAATACTATGTTCTTTTGGGTTTACCTTGACGTCAATACTCCCGCGTCCCAGAGTGTGCTTGGAAAACATTGTACAATGTAAATACAAATACTATTTTGTTCAAGCATTTTAGATAAATGATAAGGATTATCGCGATACGCACATGCGGAGTTAGTATGTTTTTATAGATATGTCACCGAATAATTTCAGACGCCGCAAGATTGTAAAATATCGCGTGAAATTATGAACTGATTTTTCTTAATAAAACACGGATATATTGGAAACTATTGAATTTAGATAGGATTTTTAGTATTCAAAATGATCTGTTCACAATATATCGAGAAATTATAATCTATACAGATTTATTACCATGTTAACGAGTTCACAATTATTCGGTGACAGATGTAAGTTTATTGAATCCATGAAATTAATATTTAGCTTTAGCAATACGTGGTGTATATTTGAACCCAGTCTTGGAGTTCAGTTATGGAACAACATACGTACAACTAAAGGAGACCTATGTCTAGCAGTGGATTATTACGAAAGGTAATGGTAATATGTCTATCAGTGGATTATTACGAAAGGTAATGGTAAGCTAAGGTTGAATTTACAATCCTCTCTGGTCCATGCTGCAGTTTTGGAGCCCCTAGCATAAAACTTCAGCAAATTGGACAAGCATACGTGCCAGCCGAATCATATATTTCGTGGATGGACATGGCTGGATTTACTGAGAAAAACTTTGATCTATTTTTTTTTTTTATTTATGAATGGGCTAGCTCTTGACCTCGATCACGCCTGATGGAAAGCGATAGATGAGGTCCATGATGAAAGCGAGCATGCCCAGAAGATGCCTTGAGGCACTGGTACTCCCACGCGTCGGCGAAACACAGCACGCATCTATGGTCGACGCCAGATTAATTTGCAATAACAGTCGGAGAAAACCCAAGTTTAGGGCCGTCCAAGCAGACAGTAACAAACATATTATATTGCTTGACCAATTTTCTCTTGATAGTTTCGAATACACACCACGAACGACTTCAGTAATTAGTAGAGCACACAAACAAAAGCGAGCACATAGCAACATCACCCTTAGTGGCACGTAATAAGTGCTTACCTCAACGTCGTTAGCGTTCTCCCGCTCGGGCAGCGCTCGCGGGCGCTTCTTGCTGCGCGGGTTGGTGCCCTCGCCCGTCGCCTGGCGCTTGGGCTGGAACTGTGGGGAACACGCATACTTTTGTGTAGAATGTTCGCGAATTCATGATTCGGTATGTTTAAAATTTTAATTGAGCTATGCTCCAGTTACATTTATAGAGCAAAAATTCCAAAGATTATGAAGTTTTCTTTTCAGTTCCGGTCAGGTTTTCAGTGATAGGAGTCGAGCTCGTCCCGCCATCTTTTTTTTAGTTTTATAAACGTTAACAAACATACAAACTCACATAGACAAACAGCCAGACCCGGAACAACTATCTGTAGGTCATACAAATATTTGTTCCGTGCGGGAATCTAACCCGCGACACGCAGCGCAGCCAATAGCATTGCCCCGGTCTTCCGTGATGTCTTCTGGCATTTAATGGGAGATATGTCCGGCCCAATTCCACGTAATCTTAGTAGATTTTTGGGTAACGTCCATGATTTAGCGCGCAGTGTAATAACTGAGATAAAAAAACACAAGAATGCACGCACCTGTAGCTCCGGCGGCAGGAAGACGCGCGTGTTGACGAAGTAGTCGGACTGCGGCGCGAAGTACATGCGCGGGATGCGCGCGTCGGACGGGAAGTCGCGCAGCTCGAAGCTGCTGGAGCGGGACCAGATCACCGACATGGCCAGGTCGCACACCGCCCATAGTTTCTGTTCGACACCACCAACAATGTTACTTCAATTAGCTATCATTGACGGTCGAATCGTCATAAATGGGCTTGTTGAGCCGTATGTTGAGCGGGACCAGATCACCGACATGGCCAGGTCGCACACCGCCCATAGTTTCTGTTCGACACCACCAACAATGTTACTTCAATTAGCTATCATTGACGGTCGAATCGTCATAAATGGGCTTGTTGAGCCGTATGTTGAGCGGGACCAGATCACCGACATGGCCAGGTCGCACACCGCCCATAGTTTCTGTTCGACACCACCAACAATGTTACTTCAATTAGCTATCATTGACGGTCGAATCGTCATAAATGGGCTTGTTGAGCCGTATGTTGAGCGGGACCAGATCACCGACATGGCCAGGTCGCACACCGCCCATAGTTTCTGTTCGACACCACCAACAATGTTACTTCAATTAGCTATCATTGACGGTCGAATCGTCATAAATGGGCTTGTTGAGCCGTATGTTGAGCGGGACCAGATCACCGACATGGCCAGGTCGCACACCGCCCATAGTTTCTGTTCGACACCACCAACAATGTTACTTCAATTAGCTATCATTGACGGTCGAATCGTCATAAATGGGCTTGTTGAGCCGTATGTTGAGCGGGACCAGATCACCGACATGGCCAGGTCGCACACCGCCCATAGTTTCTGTTCGACACCACCAACAATGTTACTTCAATTAGCTATCATTGACGGTCGAATCGTCATAAATGGGCTTGTTGAGCCGTATGTTGAGCGGGACCAGATCACCGACATGGCCAGGTCGCACACCGCCCATAGTTTCTGTTCGACACCACCAACAATGTTACTTCAATTAGCTATCATTGACGGTCGAATCGTCATAAATGGGCTTGTTGAGCCGTATGTTGAGCGGGACCAGATCACCGACATGGCCAGGTCGCACACCGCCCATAGTTTCTGTTCGACACCACCAACAATGTTACTTCAATTAGCTATCATTGACGGTCGAATCGTCATAAATGGGCTTGTTGAGCCGTATGTTGAGCGGGACCAGATCACCGACATGGCCAGGTCGCACACCGCCCATAGTTTCTGTTCGACACCACCAACAATGTTACTTCAATTAGCTATCATTGACGGTCGAATCGTCATAAATGGGCTTGTTGAGCCGTATGTTGAGCGGGACCAGATCACCGACATGGCCAGGTCGCACACCGCCCATAGTTTCTGTTCGACACCACCAACAATGTTACTTCAATTAGCTATCATTGACGGTCGAATCGTCATAAATGGGCTTGTTGAGCCGTATGTTGAGCGGGACCAGATCACCGACATGGCCAGGTCGCACACCGCCCATAGTTTCTGTTCGACACCACCAACAATGTTACTTCAATTAGCTATCATTGACGGTCGAATCGTCATAAATGGGCTTGTTGAGCCGTATGTTGAGCGGGACCAGATCACCGACATGGCCAGGTCGCACACCGCCCATAGTTTCTGTTCGACACCACCAACAATGTTACTTCAATTAGCTATCATTGACGGTCGAATCGTCATAAATGGGCTTGTTGAGCCGTATGTTGAGCGGGACCAGATCACCGACATGGCCAGGTCGCACACCGCCCATAGTTTCTGTTCGACACCACCAACAATGTTACTTCAATTAGCTATCATTGACGGTCGAATCGTCATAAATGGGCTTGTTGAGCCGTATGTTGAGCGGGACCAGATCACCGACATGGCCAGGTCGCACACCGCCCATAGTTTCTGTTCGACACCACCAACAATGTTACTTCAATTAGCTATCATTGACGGTCGAATCGTCATAAATGGGCTTGTTGAGCCGTATGTTGAGCGGGACCAGATCACCGACATGGCCAGGTCGCACACCGCCCATAGTTTCTGTTCGACACCACCAACAATGTTACTTCAATTAGCTATCATTGACGGTCGAATCGTCATAAATGGGCTTGTTGAGCCGTATGTTGAGCGGGACCAGATCACCGACATGGCCAGGTCGCACACCGCCCATAGTTTCTGTTCGACACCACCAACAATGTTACTTCAATTAGCTATCATTGACGGTCGAATCGTCATAAATGGGCTTGTTGAGCCGTATGTTGAGCGGGACCAGATCACCGACATGGCCAGGTCGCACACCGCCCATAGTTTCTGTTCGACACCACCAACAATGTTACTTCAATTAGCTATCATTGACGGTCGAATCGTCATAAATGGGCTTGTTGAGCCGTATGTTGAGCGGGACCAGATCACCGACATGGCCAGGTCGCACACCGCCCATAGTTTCTGTTCGACACCACCAACAATGTTACTTCAATTAGCTATCATTGACGGTCGAATCGTCATAAATGGGCTTGTTGAGCCGTATGTTGAGCGGGACCAGATCACCGACATGGCCAGGTCGCACACCGCCCATAGTTTCTGTTCGACACCACCAACAATGTTACTTCAATTAGCTATCATTGACGGTCGAATCGTCATAAATGGGCTTGTTGAGCCGTATGTTGAGCGGGACCAGATCACCGACATGGCCAGGTCGCACACCGCCCATAGTTTCTGTTCGACACCACCAACAATGTTACTTCAATTAGCTATCATTGACGGTCGAATCGTCATAAATGGGCTTGTTGAGCCGTATGTTGAGCGGGACCAGATCACCGACATGGCCAGGTCGCACACCGCCCATAGTTTCTGTTCGACACCACCAACAATGTTACTTCAATTAGCTATCATTGACGGTCGAATCGTCATAAATGGGCTTGTTGAGCCGTATGTTGAGCGGGACCAGATCACCGACATGGCCAGGTCGCACACCGCCCATAGTTTCTGTTCGACACCACCAACAATGTTACTTCAATTAGCTATCATTGACGGTCGAATCGTCATAAATGGGCTTGTTGAGCCGTATGTTGAGCGGGACCAGATCACCGACATGGCCAGGTCGCACACCGCCCATAGTTTCTGTTCGACACCACCAACAATGTTACTTCAATTAGCTATCATTGACGGTCGAATCGTCATAAATGGGCTTGTTGAGCCGTATGTTGAGCGGGACCAGATCACCGACATGGCCAGGTCGCACACCGCCCATAGTTTCTGTTCGACACCACCAACAATGTTACTTCAATTAGCTATCATTGACGGTCGAATCGTCATAAATGGGCTTGTTGAGCCGTATGTTGGTTTATTGTCTTCTAATGTGGTTCCCTCAACAGTTATTGTCAAATTATGTAGTTTCCCCCACATCTTAACTTCAAACAGATTCCTACTGTATATTAAAGAGATACAGTAGAATTTGAGATCTGTGTAAAAATCTTGTTCTTCAACGTTCGAATGATTTTTGAAGATCGAATAGGCATCAACGCTTAGGAATGTCGCAGACAAGCTAGAATCGTCAAGTTTAAGTTGCGACGCGGGCGGAATTTTAACTAAAGAGAGAGAACACCCTCTGCATTATCTCATTATCGTCAAAATGCCGTCCACACTTCGACCTGATCGATTTCGACTCGACCCTATATTATGTGAATGAGTCCCAGTAACACTAGTTCGGGTTACAAGTTAGAACAATTCCATCGTTAATCAACTAATAGTAGTTTATTAACGATCGAGCCTTTTTCGGCGACAATCTAAGAGCGGATTTCACCATTGAAACTGAACGCGATCAGTACATTTAAACTGCGTTCAAGAGCTGTCAGCGTCAATATTCCATAGAAAAATAGTGACACTGACAGCTCATAAACGTGGTTTATTCGCTGATCGCGTCGACTTAGGGCCAGTTTCATTGGTGAAATTGGCCCTAAGTCTACTAAAAGAACGGGCGTTCAGTTAAGCTAAGCTACGTTCAAGACCCAATCCGTCAGCAACGCAAGTCGACACACCAGAAAGAGAAGAAGGCTATGAGGGAGACCTTTGTGATGGTTCATTTAAATAAAGTAACTTACATAGTTGACGGCGTCATCCGTCTCGTTGAGGGCATCCTTATGCGTCTTCATGCGCTCCACCAGGCTCTTGTAGAAGCCGTAGCAATAGAAGTCGTTACGCGTGATCAGTGGCTCCAGGATGAACCATAGGCAGTTCTTGACGACCTGCCAATTTTAAAAACAACCTATTAAGATCGACTGCGATAACTGGGGATCATGGGCGAAGGGCTTTGCTGAGCAGCGACCTCGCAACGAGCGCCGTCAGAGAGCACAGCGTAGTAGCAAGTCGGACCTCAACCATTTATTTTCTTTCATTGGCATTGTGTCAAGAAAATTTAAAATTTTACGGACCTAATCAGGTGTTAAAATAAGAGAGTTTAAGAGTGTTTACGCCGTACGGCATTTCATAAAAACTTTCAAGTCCTTATTTTTGGAAATGAATGAATCGATTTTACTGAAACTTCCTACGCAGCAGGATACATAGGTCTAAAAAGTTGTTGTTATTGATAGGTCTAATAGTGTCCTCATTTGGCCACTAATACCTAAATCAAATTTCAAAGAAGTTACAGAAGTAACTTGTTAATGTTTGATGAATTATTCTTACTCTTATAACTATAAAGATTGACTTGTTTAAAAAAATACGGCTAAAAAGTTCAAAACAAGTCCCTTTTCTAACAGTTTATCGCAATTATTGGCATTTATTTTAGTTCAAACACAGACTTGATGCCAACAACTCCTCCTATCAGAGTAAAAAAATCTATTACAAATAGAAGAAAGATTACAGACAGCGATTTTATAATAAATGTGTGATATACCTTAAGTTGCGCAACGTTATCGTAGGCGGTGAAGGCAGGGTCGTGCGTGAGGATGGGCACCGCGAACACCAGCATGTAGTCTGGCAAGATGTGCGGCAACTGTGACACTGCGCGCTCTACTGTGGGCACACAAATATATACGTTACGCAGCAGTACATACAGGACATTATCGCTCCCTTATGGTCTAGTAGACAAGCCCGCCACACTCTTCTCAACCAATGCAACTCCTGAGAGGTAGAATCAAGTGGCAATAACGAGTGGTGCCGAGTGAATCCCGATGTCCCGGAGAATCGATTCAACTGTCTTGATGTCTAGTAGAGCTATCGGCGGCGTTTTTAAGGCCTCAGATAGTGTGAAGAGCTTGCGCATGTGCTAAGGCGGACGCGAAGTATCAAACATATTACATTAGCTTCATTTGCGTCCATACTGAAGTGAGTACGGCGGGCGCCTACCGCTACACGTCCGAGCGGCTGAGCTGGCTATCGCTCGTCTATTGTTGAACTCTGGGAAACACGAGCAGCCCCTGCTGGGCGCTACTTCCCGCGAGGCGGGCTGGGTTTTGCAGCGACCTAAGTGACATCTTTTGTTCAATATCGTTTAATGACTTGCCCATGTCACCTATATCGCTGATTAAACGGCACATTTCAATGAAAAGGCTACACTTTTAATGAAACGGCGGATTCAACTAGTTGGCTGCGACATCCATACAGCCACATACAGTGAGACAAAACCGGCATCGGACAGCATCAGTTTGTCTGACTTATCGCTGAAATAGAACTTCGTCTTAAGAAATCACTGCATAGCAAAAGTACATTTTTTTTATTACTTCTACACCGTGCGTGTTTCATGAATGTGCTAAATCAATTTTATTCTCTTTCTTTCACAGTGCGTATGACAGGTGGGTACCTTTAGTGCCGACGGTGATGTTGCGCACGTACTCGCGGCGCCGCACCACGTCGGCCATCATGTACTGGCGCACCAGCGTGCGCAGGCGCCGCTCGGGCTCTCTGCCCGCCAGCGCGTACATGCCCATGAAGTCTAAAGGCAGGCATTTGTTGGGGATGCCCTGTGGGAAGAACAGTTTATTAACACGGGCTAAAAAATAATCAAAAAGTGAAATAGTTGCTGCAAAAGAAAGAACAGTTGTCAGCGACGCACTGCAGTTCGACCGAACAGGTTTATGTGAGACGCATCGTGAAGCTGCGGCGCTCGCACGCTCAGCTCGAGGTGTGTCGTGACGTCACGGGTGGGAGTGGAATCGAATTCTGTCACTACAGTCTGTACAGTAAACAACGTCACAAAAGATATATTCTATGTATAGTAATTTACCTTTGACAATCCCTTGTGTAGTTTTGAGGCGAAAGCTTCTCTGACTTCAGGTACGTCATCCTAAAATTACAAAAAGTTGCATCAATGTTCAATTTTATTATGGAAATAGATTACATAATTTAATAATAATAATATTCTTTCTTACACGTTTCTCCGCAAAAAAACATTTCTATACTAACGTCGAGGTTATGTTTAGCATTGTATCTATCACTGTCAAACAAAAAGGACAAGGAACATGATGAGGTGTGTAATCTAATGTGTATTTTTCCCTGGAACGACTGTAATGTAATAAATGTTTTTATCATTTTTGTTTTCGACATGTCTTGAGGTCCCGTGCCTTTTATTCAACCAAAACTCTTTTACTGAAAACAAGTATTCCAAATGACTCACGATCATAAGATGCGACAGGTTGTAGAACTGCTCGGCGGTGAACTGGTCGCCGACGCCCTTCTGTTCGCAGATCTTCAGCATGGCCGCGCCCGCCGCCAGCCGCAGGTGCGCCATCTCCGCTTTTGATAGACGGTTTTGCTGCAAAAGAG
This sequence comes from Melanchra persicariae, assembly GCA_947386135.1. Classification (NCBI taxonomy): domain Eukaryota; kingdom Metazoa; phylum Arthropoda; class Insecta; order Lepidoptera; family Noctuidae; genus Melanchra; species Melanchra persicariae. The sequence continues at coordinate 12,246,100 of OX376645.1, read as the reverse complement.
GAACACGGATTAATATTGTGCGATAGTCATGTTGTAGACGATCGTGTTGAAGCAGGAGTGCTGGCGCGCGGAGGGACGAGCGGGCCTGCGCGGGGCTGCGGTTGAGCAGCACGGAAGGGTTTTACTCAGTTACAATCTAACACTCCCTCCCGCTCCACCACGAAAGGAAGGTTCATCCATAAAAAAAAAGACGAGTCTTACAAGGCGACGTAATCTTAAATGACTTCATTTTAATTCATTTATGTACATAGGTTATTGAATGCTGGCAAATGGTCAGTCTCACAGTTCGACGACGACGACGAGTTTAGAGGCGCACCCGTACACAGGCAATCTCGAATGCAATCCACGATCAAAATCAATGACCTGATCCGTGGATCGAGTTTGACTGTGTACGGGGCCTTAGCACTTATTGACCAAATTCGATCGGTAACTATGTTGAGATTTTCCCGCCTTGGGTGTGATAGCGAGTCAGTATGACCATACTACAAACAAGTTGTTGGATTCCAATGTAATGTAAAAACGTTTGTTTATAAATGTAAAAAACATTTAAGATTCGTGTTCCAGCTCACTTATTGTAGATGCGATGACCACTTACCGCCAGTATGCTTGTTTGCTATCCAATAAATAATCTGCTGCCTTTCTAGCAGTCTTTCTGAAACCTGTGGATATTCTTGTATGTTTTTGTAAGAAATACTAAATATAATATCTTACCTTAAACTGTGCTGTGACCAATGATGGGAAATAGATGTTAAAGAAGTTACGCTGGCTCGACACCAAAGATTTTTTATTTTATTAAGGTTTACCTGATGAAGGCGGATGATGATATTACCTGTAGCAAGTCTCCCTTGTGCACTATAAATGCGTTGAGCATCCGGAAGGTCTTCTGCGCCGACAGCTCGTCTTTCTTGAGTCCCAGCAGCCAGCGCGCCATGCACTTGAGTCCCTCCAGTTTGCAGCGCGTCTCCTCGGGCAGCTCGTCTTCAGGGCACCAGGGTTCATCGGGAATAGGGGAGCTGGCGCCTCCTTCGCGGACTAGGAGCTCTTTTACGATCTGGGAAGGAATAATGGTTCTTAGAATCGTTTTTATCTAACATGCTGTTACGTCCTGCAGTGCCGACGACGCAGCTGTACGTGTCTCGTTTGCACCACTCTACGAAGACAGGACATCGTAGAGTAGGTACATACGGGTGAAGACCAACTGGACCTTGAGGGTGGAGAAGTTGGAGGCGTGCCATAACACGAATTTCAAGTCATTTGTGGTGCGCGTTCCGACTCATCATTTGGTGACCTTCCTCAAGGAAGTTTTGGCCGAAAGGTGTGCTGTAGTTTTAAAGTTTTTTTGTATATAAAATATGTATTAGTTATTGTTTTTATACCTATATATGTATTGTGTTTTTATGGGCCTTAGTTGCCTGAAATAAAGGATAAATAATAATAATAAAATAAGTCTTTATGGGTTACTAGCGACCTGGCCTAGCTTCACTCGGGGTTTTCGATACTTATAAGCAAGATTGGCGCGGGGGAGCGCGAGGCGGTGCCTATTGACAGACAAGAGTTACTTTCAAATTTATAATATAATTATAGTATACAAGGCCTTTATAGGCCTTTTATTGTACCTAAATATTACAATACAAGGCCTATTTATGGATTTCAAACGCCTTTTACGCTAGTTATCTAAGCCGGAACAGGAAGAAGATAACCTAACAGTTATTGTTGCATATTAGTAACTAAAATTATGAACAAAAGCACTGTTATACATCATGCAACCCCTTTGGTTTTCTTGTAAGAAAATCTGCGTTATTTCAACATTTCGCAAAGAAGTGGAATTCACAGCTCTTGGAGATCTTGCACTACGTAAGCTGTGTGTGTTATAGTGCGCGCGGAACTAGTTGGCCGCGCCTTAGGTGGCGACTCATCTCGCTATTGCAATCATAAGTGCGTTTAGTCTAAACTAGCCGGAACTTTCATCGCGTGTTGCCGTCGCGAAGTACGGCGCCGCACTGAGTAATGACAGCAAGCGCCCCCGACTCTCCGTCCCACCGCTCACATACCTAAGGAGCGGCCAACTGTGGTAGGTGCCAGATAAACTTGCAATAAAGTACATTGACCTTTCCCTAATATCCCTTCGTAGATACCCGAACAATACATTATGAACCATTTTACATTACTAGAGAACATAAAGGATCACGATAGAAGTAGATTCAGGACTGCTCTTAGTCTTTTTCTGTTTTTGATTTTAAGAAAGTCAATAAATGTATGTGGGTCAATGACCGTTATTGCACATTTATCTGGAATCTACCATAGTTCCGCGCGCACTATAGTTACTTGTACGCCAGCATGCTCCATCGTAGACCACATCATCGCTTGCCATCAGGTAAGATGGCTGTCAAGCCTAATATTACCAAAAAATATTTCTCTGTAATGGTTTTGGTGTCTTACCTTCCTAGAAACGATATTCTTGATGTGCACGGGGAAGTTGTCGGGCAGGTTGTGTGCTATGTGTCCGAGCGTCACAATGGCCGTGCGGTAATGTTCCGAGTGTGGCGAGAGAGTCGCCTTCAATGTTTCCAGGATTTCTGTGAAGATCTGTGTCCTTTGTTCTGGTACGTTCACGAATAGGCATCTGGGGAGGGATGAGTAAGAAAAGTTTAGTGGAAGTACTATGGCAATCCTTGGGGAAAGCCTTTTGAACAGCAGGAAGTATTTTTGATGTATCAAATACGATGAAATCCTATGATACAATCTGTTGAAAGAACTATTTCTCTCCTGGAAGTTCAACAGATTCATTGGGGGAGAAAGCTGTTAGGACTAACCAAAAATCTTATTGAGTCACAGTTATTATTTATTTACACACAAAACACTTATTTAAGAGGGAAGAACACAAAGGAATTTCTTCCAGCAGACCTGTGACAGAAGACAGTTATTGTTACGATGTAAGCTTATTTCCAAAACATTAACGAAGTTTAGAACAAAATGTTATAGATGATCTTACCTGACAGCATTCTTTGCTTGTTTGGGCGTGCCGACCTCGGCGTATGCTTTACATAGCGTTATCAGCCTCGGGAATAGGGCCGGGCACGCTTCACCTGTGAACAAAATTTTATTATTAACATTTGTACACTTAAGATATATGCTTTAACCATCTTGCCTTGCTTGATATGACTTGTACTGCATAATGTCCTTTGCGAAGTCGAGCGGAGCGACCTTTCAATCTTTGACCGCCACAACATAAACGCGTCGTTGTGCTCGATGCGCCACGCTAAGAAATCAGTGTTTGAAATAACATTCGATTCGTTTATGTTCTATGGACCCTGACGATCAAAAGTTAATTTGAGTTTGGATATCTTCCGTGGCCATTCTGCAGTTAACAATATTTTGATTACTTCATGCTGTATAAACGACAATACAAGGCAATACATTAATAGTGGATTATAATATTTACACTCACTGAGCAGCCTGTATTTGCCCAGGAAAATAAGGTGAGCGCGGCGAGTATGTGCGGCGCCACGGACTCATCGTCCAGTTTTACTAGTGACGTCACAGTTTAACATTATCTTTATCTTCGCTTGTGTACTGCCTGACTAGCTAAATTACAGTGACCCGCTAGGGTGAGTAGCTTGCGGAGGTGCTAAGGTGGACGCGAAGTATCAAACACAAGAAACTGAAGTTTGCGTCTGTATTGAAGTGACTATAGCGTGCCGAGAAGGAGCGACCATGTATTGTTATACCCTGAGGAAACACGTCTAGTCTCGAGTGCCTGCTACAAAACTCGCAGTACACTGAGGCCACCCACCTATACGCGTTCACCCTGGGCGAGCTCAAAGAGTTGTGCTACTACTAAAGATGTCACAAAGTGTTTACACTCACTGAGCGGCCTGTATTTTCCTAGGAAGGTGAGCGCGGCGAGTATGTGCGGCGCCACGGACTCGTCGTCCAGCTCCAGTAGTGACGTCAGCCGGTTCAGGATGTCTTCGTGCAGGAAGTGGGAGGGGAACACGAAGGAAAGCATCACTAGGAGCTTCAGACCGCGCTCGGCTGCTTTTTTCTCGTCGATTCCTGAGGAGAGAAAGTTATTTTAGTGTGTGCTTAGTAATTATATTACACTAGCGACCCGGTCTGGCTTCGAACGGGTGTTTCGTCGTTTGGCGTCGGTTTTCTTCACTTCGATCATCACTGAGCTCACTCGCTCTAACAACAGCTTCACTGTGTTGTAGTATACTGTCATATTACTACACTAGTACATACCGCACTCCTCTGCCATTGAGGCGTCGGTTCCCTTTACGGTGCCGTCCACGTAGCCAACGAGTATGAGCAGCGACTCGTGGTCGATCATCACTGAGTTCACTCGATCTAACAACAGCTTCACTGTGTTGTAGTATACTGTCATATTACTACACTAGTACATACCGCACTCCTCTGCCATTGAGGCGTCGGTTCCCTTTACGGTGCCGTCCACGTAGCCAACGAGTATGAGCAGCGAGTCGTGGTCGATCATCACTGAGTTCACTCGATCTAATAACAGCTTCACTGTGTTGTAGTATACTGTCATATTACTACACTAGTACATACCGCACTCCTCTGCCATTGAGGCGTCGGTTCCCTTTACGGTGCCGTCCACGTAGCCAACGTGTATGAGCAGCGACTCGTGGTCGATCATCACTGAGTTCACTCGATCTAACAACAGCTTCACTGTGTTGTAGTATACTGTCATATTACTACACTAGTACATACCGCACTCCTCTGCCATTGAGGCGTCGGTTCCCTTTACGGTGCCGTCCACGTAGCCAACGAGTATGAGCAGCGAGTCGTGGTCGATCATCACTGAGTTCACTCGATCTAACAACAGCTTCACTGTGTTGTAGTATACTGTCATATTACTACACTAGTACATACCGCACTCCTCTGCCATTGAGGCGTCGGTTCCCTTTACGGTGCCGTCCACGTAGCCAACGAGTATGAGCAGCGAGTCGTGGTCGATCATCACTGAGTTCACTCGATCTAACAACAGCTTCACTGTGTTGTAGTATACTGTCATATTACTACACTAGTACATACCGCACTCCTCTGCCATTGAGGCGTCGGTTCCCTTTACGGTACCGTCTACGTAGCCGACGAGTATGAGCAGCGAGTCGTGGTCGATCATTACTGAGCTCACTCGCTCTAACAACATTTTCACTGTGTTGTAGTAAAGGTTTGTCATTACTGGCTGGCCGAGTTTCTTTAGGACGCTTGACTGAAAGGAAAAAACAGGAATTAGTATTTATTATATTGTAGTGTTGTTTCCTTAAACGATATTTCAGAGTTGGTCCCATAGTAAAAGTTGTTTATAATCATGAGTACTTTCACCTCCTGAAAGGTTGTTAGTGTTTTACAAATAACCCTGTATAGTATATACACGTAAAAAGTAAGTAGTTATTATTTTCAAGCAGTCATTACAAAGGTAGACTGTACAATTCACGATCTTTTTCTTTAGCAGGAATAATATCAATACCAAATGGATCACTAAGATTGCAGCCCACCTGTTGTATTAATAGGTAACTGGGTCACAACTCATACTAGGTCACTTGTCTGCTTAGTGCTACCTAATTACATTAGCTACATAAACGTCAATAATATTCTTGCTAACTACTACCTTTACTTTATTTACACCGATACTCATAATGCATTTTTAGTTTCAATTAGAATAAGGACATGTCGTCTGTGTGAATGAAACCAATCAAAATTGAATTTTGATCTCCTGGAAGTTATAATTAATTTATAAATTGACAGTAATTTTGTGATCTGCAAGGAATACCACTTTTGGTATGCTAAAAATGTGATTGTCTTTTTAAGTATGCCCTTTGTGCACTTAGTCTAAATTAGATGTAACACTCGCCCGACTGCTGCGGCACCGTTCCTTTCGCTAGCTCGTTATAACATTTGGTTGAGATACCCGCTTAACCCACTAAGCAGGTATCTCAACCAAATAGGTACTAAGAACATTTTTAGAAGAATTGAGAAAATTCATTGATAAAAAATCGATCACAATAAGGAGCACAAAGAGTTTTAACAGAATCAAAAAAAGATCGATAGGTTCAATAAAATATTTCTCGTTAAAAAAGACGGACATCAATAATTACTTACAGTAGTACGAACGCAGACCTCGCAGCTGACATTCGGATTTAAAATGGTTTCCATTCCTTGCAACAACTCGGGTGCCTGTTTCATATGATGAGAGAACTTGTTCAAGAACTCCTGAGCCTTGACCGACTCCGGTAGGAACTTCGAACTTATGTGTAGGACTTTAGCGATCATTTCCTTTTGCACCGCCGGCGTTGGAGGTTTTCGGTGGAGCTCGATCCATTCTCCTACAGTCCGACGAACGACTAATTGATGCTTCTGTAACTCTATGAACGCTTTCGTCGCATTGTCATCTACATTTGACATTAAATAGAATAACTTTTTCATACGAATTGGGGCCGGCAATGTATACGGAACGAGGGATGTGTTTAGGAGTCGTTCTACCAACAGTCTGTCTTCTAAAGCTGTCATATAGTATCCATGAAGGATTTTATCTTTGATCCATTGGACCGCTTTCTCTGTGGCCGGTGGTACGGTGTCTTCTGTTAAAAACTTTTTGTAAATTAAGGCTAGACCGGACATGGCTTCTTTTCGAATTTTGAATTTCTTGTCGAGCGTTCTTTCTCGTACGAAGTGTAGGAGGTCCTCTGACTCAGCGACTGCTTGGAAGTCTCTTTGAGCCGTCGCTATGATGGCCATGACGACTTCGTAACGGACTTGCTCGTGGGCATCATGTTGCCTTAACTTCAGAGTTTCTGTTATGTCTTTTCTCAAGTCCGGATGATGTACTAAGAAGTGCATGCAGTATTGAACGCATTTTATTCTGATTGGTACTGATATATCGTTGAATCTGCCGAGGAAGGCCCGCCATAAGGCAGGGTACTGTTTCGCAAGTTCAGATCCGGGTTCTGAGAACATTCTGGCGAGTAAGGCGACGCCGCTGAGTCGCTCAGGGAACTGTGCGGATTTGAGCTTGCATTCCAACTGTGGTAACACGGAGAGAAGGATGGAGGGGCAGCACTGATACAGTTCATAGATAAGCTCGTACACTTTTGAGTATATAAGAAGATTCTTCTCTTCTTTGCCGAGAATTAGCACGTGGTTGAAGAACTGTGGAAGATAAAGGGGAAATGAGTATTACTTACACAACAACAAAAACATCGATGACTGGTCAATCGGTTACTGAATTGACAATTTTAATTGGAGAACTTGTCAAACTTTCTTTAGTTAAAGTGAAATTTGTTGAACAAGTTCTTTCTACTACGAAAAAGTAATAAATAATGTAATGACAGGTTCATGAGATATTTCATAAGCTCTGATCGATACCATGTCTTCTTTTATTACGCTATCACCTACCTACTACTTACAACTAGCTCGTAACTAAATAATAACAGCCGCACGGGTCGATCTTCAAGGTTAAGCAACGCTTGCCGGGGTCGGTCTGTAGATGGGGTACTATCTTAAAATACCGAGATTCCTCCGTGCCTCGGAAAGCTCGTTAAGCCGTTGATCCCGGCTGTAATTTGTAGATCTTAGACAGTCGTAACGGATTGTCAGAAGCCATAAAATTTGACACCAGTCTTGCCAAGAAGTACCGTGTTACCCGGCGGGTTGTGGAGGTCTGGTAGGCAGCCGCTCCACGTAAAATACTGGTGTAAATACAGCTGAACTCGGTTTGACTGGAAGCCGACCCAAATAAAGTAAGGAAAAGGCTAGGCAGATGCTAAAGCTAACTGTAGTAGTTAGCTTTAACCAACTATGTCGGGTTCGGCTTCCAGTCTAACCGGATACAGCTGATAACCGGTATTTCACATGGAGCGACTGCATATCTGAACTCCACAACCCAGTGACTGGATATGTACCTACTCCTTGGCAAGACCGGTGCCAGACTTTCATCTGAATATGCATAACGACTCAAAGACGATCAAACGACAGCTGTTTTTATTCGTTTCGATTGTAATGGGCTAATAATATAACAAAATCTGTTGTAACATTAGCCTGTACACTAATTAATTTATTTTTATGAGAGTTGGTACATGATTCTCAGATACATACAAGAAAACATCACACACGCCCACCGTCGTAAGTTTACGTGGGAGACGTCGCAAGGGATTGCTGTGACTGTATTGAAGTGGGCTGTTACACCCACTTGCAAATTAATAACAACATTCTATTTTTCTTAATATTATAAATGTCAAAGCTTGTATGTTTGTTAATCAATCACGCTGAACGGTTTTGGACATTTGGATCACGGATAGACCATGGCCATTTTTAGGGTTCCGTAAGCAAAGGGTAAAATGGGACCCTATTACTATAAGACTCCGCTGTCCATCCGTCCGTCCGTCTGTCACCAGGCTGTATCTCATGAACCGTGATAGTTTGACAGTCGAAATTTTCACAGATGATGTATTTCTGTTGCCGCTATAACAACACATACTAAAAAATAGAATATAAAAAATATTTAAGGGGGCTCCCATGCAACAAACGTGTTTTTGGAACGAAGTTCCTTATCGCGCGTTGCGAAAGGGGGCTAGACGGAAAAAATTAAGACCAAAAGTTGTAACGACACTTTTTGCTATAGTTGTAAGCCGTGCGTATAACTTAAAAAATATATACATTTTTTTTTTTTTAACTTCGTTCCATCCGGGTGTCCCCTTGACACCTCTCAAGTTTTTTTTTTTTGCTGGCCTGGATTTAATCGGATGGCGAGCCACCCAACGCTCGCCGTCCGCAGACCCGAGGTCATGGCCTGGAATGGGACATATGATACTTTTTAGGGTTCCAATCCCTAAGGACGACGAACTAACCAAAGGAACCCATCACTTAAACTCCGCTGTCCATCTGTACAGATACTGCCGTCAATGCGACTGCAGCGGGCTTCTATTTGATAAACCGTAATAAGTAGACAGTAAAAAATTGCAATGTGTAAGTACTTATTTCTATTGCCGCTTTATCAACAAATAATCACCCAATCAATCATTTCACCGAGAATAATTTTGGAGTCTTGCCATAAAATACCAACCAATACCAAAATTTTTAAAAAAACTACCTATTTCTGAAAAGCATTAGTCATTTTTGAATGTGCATATCTATAGTGTAGGTAGGACCTGTAGACGGATTTTTTTACTTGTTCGTGTGTATTATAAGTGAAAACTTGTAATTGGCCATCATTATAATGCCGAGACTCCACCAAAGCGGCCTCTCCGCTTTGGTGGAGTCCCAGCCAGAGGAGATGTGTTGAATAAACCAATCCGATTTCGTTATTTCCACATCTCTTCTCCGCTTAGCCTACCGGATTGGTTTATTCAACACATCTCATCTCCCTTCCGCTTTGGTGGAGTCCCGGCCTAATAAGTAAGTATGCCCTGTAAGTTTTCTAATTTTAAACAATAAATAAATTTTCTTTTTTTGAGTATAAGTATTGTGTGTAGGTACATAATATTATATAAGTAATAACAATATACTTAGTCTTGTGGTTGTCGATGTCCAAAGGGTTTCGTATACGTACCCATTGACTGATTGTGGAGTAAATATCAGATAGCCTACATTTTCTAAAGCGCTATGTGCAATTTATACGTTCGGTTCTCTGCATCAATTTCAGATATGCATTTAAATAGTTTAGAAAAGGGGGAGCGTAATGATTGCAAGCGTCCGTAGAGGGTAATGTATAGCACACGTGATATGCAGTTATCACACGTAATAGTTATATTGAGCTACAATCGCGCTTCTATCCACGGTCCTCAATTTAATTTCCAAGTATGCAAACTACTGTGTATTTTTAAAATACACGTTTAAAATTCAGTTTGCGCTCGCAGAGTCGCAGCGATATCATCGTCCTGTGATTTCATTCTACAACAACTCAATGTACAGATTTCCAGGTTGCCTGGAAGAGATCGCGGATTGCGATAAGGCCGCCCATTGTACATGTGTTTTAGTTAGTAGTTTTCTTTAAAAGTATATAATAAAAACATATTTAGAATTGGCCCTCTGGTCTCCACATGGCGAGATACATTGACGAGCAAAACGTCAAGTCGCACTGCGAATCCAGAGGCAACGATGCAGTGGACGAACTCGCCAGAAGGGGCTCGATATGGCATCTTTATGCATTTCGGTTACCTACGCAACCTGGTAAGGAAACGCAATAGAGACAAACATCACAATATGGGTTGACCATGGTGAGTGTAGGCAGGTTAAGAAGGCACTTCCCTCCATTGATGGCCGTTTCACGAAACAAACCCTAAGACTGACTTAACAACAGTTGCGTAATGTCCCAGCCGTAACACATGGCCACCGGCCTTTTAATAAACACCTCTATGTCATAGGAGTCACTGAAAGCCCACTCTGCAGAGCCTGCATGGAGGAGGATGAGACAGCAGCACACCTGCTTCTAAGCTGCCCGGTAGTCGCCGATTACAGGACTAAGTACTTCGGAAACCCAGGTACCCTCTGTGAGATAGTTAGTAACACCAAGGCGTTACTGGCTTTCCTTGAGGAGCTGGGGTGGATCGAATGAAACATTTGTCCCACCTGCACGCAAAAAACGCGCTTAGTCGTGGAGTTCCGGAAACCAGCCCGATTTACATAGGCACATACATACATACAACGTCAAGTCGCGGAGATTGACTCACTGCTGGAGATGGCGCCAAAAAAAAAGAGAATAAGACCTTTTCGTTTGTATTCCTTGTATATTTAAAAAGCGAGGTACTCACCGCCTGTATATAAGGTTCTAGCGTCTCACTAGTCTTGACTATGAGCTCCTTGGCGAGCGAGTACGCGTATTTGTGGTCCCGCTTGTTGGGCTCCACCAGGTTTATGAGGATCACGTTCAGCAGCTCGTTGGATACCACGTCCGACTCCGTGATGAGGGGGCACAGGACGTCCAGCATGAAGGACTTTACTTTTGATGAGTGTTCCGTGCTGCGGAGGGAGAGGAGTGGTTAGAAAATTGGTTAAGTAGAGCTGAAATTTTGATGATTGTAGTATAATTTCAGGAGGCCAATTCTCGTACTTTAAGCGAACAAATTCAAGTCACAATTTCATCTCAGTGACAATCAAAGTCAAAAACTTGTAAAATATATAACATTTTGGGGTGTTCTTGACATTTTGCGATTGCGAAAGCACCTTAAAAATACGAGCTGTGTGTCAAGTCTAAATGCCTTCTTAATGTAACTAATAAAAATACATACAGCCGAACATAGAACCTCCTCCTTTTTGAAGTCGGTTAAAAAGGACGAATTCTAGATAACTACAGTTTTTTTTTTAAACCAAAGTTGCTAATTTTTTAGACTAATATCGTTTACACACCGGTGCACAAAACTGTAATTGTATGTAACAATATAATTATGTAGAGCACCTAAGTTTCAGATTTACGTTTTCATTCGTTTAATGTAGGTCATGCATGTAAGAACTGAACGAATATTATAGGTTACGTACATAGTAAGAGAAGAATACAAGAAACTTTTGATATATAAAATTACAAATTAATATTATCGCCGTAGGTACATTAATCGTAAGTTTCATTCATATTATGAACTAGTAAAGAGAAAAAGTCTCCCGCCTTGTCGACAAAATATACAGAGGGCTTAGCGCGAATGTTTTTGGTAAGGTAAAATTTTACTATAAGTGAGAAATAATAAGTCTAGCCACACTTTTATTTTATTAGCCACGTGATCAAATTTCTCATTTTATAACTAAGCAACGGGAAAATGTGATAGCCTCTAATAAACTAATTCGTCTTTTTTACAACGCCAACTAAATATTCAAAGGAAAACGTCAAGTAAAGATCAACAATTATATTAACTTCTCCTTTTTATTTATACATTGCCACCTAATTACTAACTCAGCCACGGAATTTATATCTCATCAAGGGGATGGCGGGGTCAAGTGAGCGAGCGAACAGACCCCGCCATCCCATTCGTGGTTATTTTTTTTATGATACTAATGAAATAAAAGCTAATAGAATATATTTTTTGATGTCATTTAATAGTATTTTAGAAGTTTACTGCTTGAATGCATGTTACAAATTTAGATGCTGAAAAATAACCACCATGCTGAGTTGTATTTAAGAGTGGCTTGCATAGAAGATAACTAGTGGCTAAGATAGTATCATTCAGACGTTCGTTAATTGTGGCTGACTTAGTAATTTAGAAGGCAATGTAGATTTTTAGAGGCAAATAATGCTATTAAAAAGATGTCTGTTTAATTAGCACCCTAACTATAATACCTACTCGTTTCGCACATAATACTTATTTCAATTGGATACTAGGTATATTCATATTTCTGTATGATACAAATTGTGTACAAGACTTATATCGCATACAATTTAAGAAAAATACTATGGAATTGCAGTTTTTTTTTATATTTGTCACCGGATAATGGCAAACGCCGTAAGATTGTAAAATATCGCGTAAAATTGTAAACATTTTTTTCTAAATATGATACGGATAAGTATATTAGAAAATATTGAATTTGGATGGGATTTATTGTACAGTATACAAAACAATTATGTAGCTAAACAAAAGGGTCGTGACGGAAAAATCTTATACTTTTTCGCCTAGCAACCCGCCAAGTTCGTACCGGTCGATAAGGAACTTCGTTTCAAAACGATTATCTATACATATATAATAAAATCGTAGATTTTCCGTGTCTGTACATTGAATATTTTCGCATAAAAATAACTGAGAAATGTTAGGAAAAAGGTATAAAACGCAAAAATGCCATTTTTGAAATTTTTGTCTGTTAGTCTCCTCATTCCTCTGTACGTACAATTTTTTCCGACATCCATGCGAACCAAGTCGCGGGCACAGCTAGTTTCATAATAAATCAAGAAATTATTATCTAATCAAGATTTATTACAATCTTACCGAGTTATACAATTTTCCGGTGACATTTCCAAATGCACTTACGTTAACGTAAACATATTTCGGTCAAAACATTCGTGCTAGGCCCTCAGAGGATCAGCAGATATTTTTTTTCGTGGTTTCATTGTAGGTGGTATAATGTGGTGTGTATTTTCAAGTTTTGCGCTAGATTCAGTTACAGAATGATACCTACTATGTTTTTTTAGTCTGTATTTATACGTAGTTGCCTGCTTGATTTAGATTCCTCTCTATTGCTAATTTCTATGTACCTACATATATTGCAATTAACTCGGACCACAAACAAAACACTAAGTACCTAGTGTATAAAAGCAGTATTTTTGCTTTTCCACCCTCAAACGTATTAAATTCTCGAGTATAATGCTTCAAACACGCCATTTTCAAATGAAAACCTGATTTAAGTTGAAAAGGAATGTCCGTAGAATTCGCTATAGTGAACAGGCGCTGGGATAAAGGTCTCGTTCCGAGAACTGGGATCGATGCGACTCACTGAAGTACGTAGTATGTAGATGTAGGGTAGGTTTCACTATGGCAACTAGGCTAATTATAAGAGATAGGGTGGACTTATATTATGTCGCAGCCAATGGTGCTATTCTTTTACGTTCGACACCATACGGAACATTTATATCATTTATCATAGAAGTCGAATAAATAAATATGGTTTTACACTAGCGGTGCTGTGTGTTGAGTGTTCTGACACCAGTCTTGCAAAGAAGCACCATGTTGCCCAGTTACTGAGTTGTGGTCAGATAGGCAATCGCTCCACGTAAAATACTGATATTCAGCTGAACCCGGTGGAAGCCCACACCAATATACCTAGTTGGGAAAAGGGTATGCAGACGATGACTAGCTGTTTCCGCTGCTTCGCTCATGTATTATGCAACCTTTAAGCTAACAGAAACATGAAGTAAAAGTATATTCATAAATAAATTATCCAGTGGCTATTTTTGTTAAATTAAACTAAAAATCAACCCTTTAAAGAATAATTATGTCATTGCCATGTGGTGTCATGCATTGTGCGGTGCCAGAGTCTGTACTTCCTGGGAATCTTTAAGTCAAGAGTGAATAGGATATTTCTAGGCAAGCGTGCTCCATTTTAGACCACATCATCGCTTACTATCAGGTGAGATAGTGGTCAAACGCGTGCGTTATAAATAGAAAAAAAAAGCAAAAATACGATAATTAAAAAAGTAGGCTGCCAAATAGTGCCAACGTTGCAGAATTTGAAAGAGTCACTGCAGCCCTGGAGCGCAAAGGGCATTAGGAGGAACACGGATGGGTTTTAGTCAGTAAGAGTCTGACACTCCCTGCCGCTCCATCCAAAGCGGACGGAGTCACTTGATGATTTCCCATCCATAAAAAAATGCTGCCAAATTGGACATTTTTTGCGTTTCACCTCAGTAACAAACGTCGCATGGTCCGATCTTCGAGCCCAACATGGTTAGGAACTTGGGAAAATGCTCGGCTGATTGATTAGGTACATTTTCCCAGTTATTGCCCCTTGTGGAAAAGCTACTTAGCTGGTATAGTAACGTTGTAAGATTTTCTTAAAGGGTGGAAAGTTAAAAAGGACCCTAGATGGGGAAATTATCAAGAAACCTTAATCATGTTACAAACTGTTTCTGCTCAAAGGAAAATTCGGAAAACTGGTTGAGTATTTTTATTTCAAAAGAAGTAAAATTGCATTCAAACATTTCTGAAAAGGAATGTTCGTAGAATTTGCTGTAGTAAACAAACACTAGAACTAGTACCTAAGTATAAAGGTCAGGTTCCGAGAACTGGGATCGATTCTATTCGCTACGAACGTAGATACAGGGAGAATTTTTGGACAGGGATCGCTATCGCGACTAACGAGAGTTATAAAACTGTTTATCAGAATTTATGAAGAAAATATGCTTGAAGCTTTTAATCAAGTTGTGAACTTAAAATTATATTAACTTATTATGATATAGGAATTCATGTTATGGCGCCCATTACAGTGGGTTTTGCAGTTTTACCACAGTCTACGCTGTGAGCTGTGACTGACGGATAACCCATCGTGTAATGCAATGACTGATGGTTGCACGAAATTGATTGAAGAAATCTAGATATTTCATTAGTCACGACTTTTAAGTGAATGGGTTTGTTTTTATTGCGTTTATGGAATGTGTAATAGTTCAGTCCTTGTCCATTTTCGAATCCCGATTATCAGCCAATAATATATCGTCGCGTATGTAAGAATGAACGTTTAAGTTCGATTGAATCCATCACTCACCATCAGTCATTTGTCGTTCATGATCACTTTTGGAATTGAGTGACGCTTGCGTGAGTGTGTAATGGGCACCTATGAATATTATTATATAGTACTTAAATGAAAATTAGTTCATCTATTTTTGTGAATAAAAAAAAAAGTAAGTTTATCAATCCTTTCAGTTATTAAATAAATATACTTAAGTACTTAACCTTTTGTTCACTATTACGAGTTCGACAGAAGGTCAAATACCTTTACCTAAACTTTTTAGACACTGAAAAAAATTCAATATCTTTCAAAGAAAACGGGGTCTTTTTAGGCATTTTTGATGCGATTTTGGTACGTGAAATTGCAGTAGAGAATGCGATGCGTTAAACTGCAAAACTAACAAGAATACATGTAATTACAAAACCTTTCATCTGCCTAGCCATTTCCCAACTATGTATATATTGGGGTCGGCTCCCGGTCAAACCGGAATCAGCTGAATACCAGTATTTTACGTGGAGCGGCTGCCTACCAGACCTCCACAACCCATTACTGGGTAACACGGTACTTCTTGGCAAGACTGGTGTCAGATTTTCTGGCTTCTGACAATCCGTAACGACTGCCAAAGATCTACAAATGACAGCCGGGACCAACGGCTTAACGTGCTCTCCGAAGCACGGAGGAGTCTCGGTATGTTAATATGGTCACCCATCCAGAGACCAACCTCGGCAAGTGTTGCTTAACCTTGAAGACTTGGTCCGTGCGGCTGTTATAATTTAGCCACGAGCTCCTTAATTACAAAACCTTATCAGTCTTTAATTAGATTATCTACAGAAAATCTCAAACGTTGTATAAATATTGTCTGGTCTAATCGATACTTGTAAAAGAGATAATTATTATACATCTTTTTTGTTCACTATAAGAAGAACTTTATACACTTCTGGACACATCTATTGGCCCACCTTAAAGTTTAGGTTTCGATGGCCCCTACCGAAATATGATTGCTAGATTGAACAAAAACTGTTGATGCAGTTTTAAACCTGATACATTTTACCATCTTTTTCGATCGTATTGTTTTAAATTTGAATTCAGAATACCATACGACATGGAGCTACGCCTAACAAGTCGGATATGCGCCTTGTTAAAGGCAATTGATTTTTGAATAAAAAACATGTTTTATCAAATAAAGGTTTAATTTAATAACGCGTGTTGCCTCCATGGGCATCTACCACAGCTCTCATACGATTGGGCATAGAGTTTATCAACCGCTCTATGAAATTTTGAGGGATCATCTCCCATTCCTCTTCTATGGCAGTTTTCAACTCCTGCATCGTCTGGGCAACTGGCTGACGAGCCCTAACACGTCTTTTTAGCTCGTCCCACATGTGCTCAATGGGGTTCATGTCTGGGCTTCTGGCTGGCCAGTCCATAACTGTGATGTTCACATCCCGAAGATATTCCCTGACGATGCCGGCCGCATGGGCTCTTGCATTATCATGCATAAAAAGGAAATTTGGGCCCACATAGTCCGCGTATGGTATCACGTGAGGTTCTAAGCACTCACGAATGTACCCTTCAGCATTTAATGTTAGCAGCCGTGGTCCTGTAACAACCTCAAGTTGAGTTTTGCCGCTCGCGGATATACCGCCCCAGACAGTCCATGAGCCACCGCCATAAGCAACCCTCTCTTCAAAGCAGCATTGTGCGAAACGCTCTCCCTTACGTCGGTAGACCTTCTTCCTTCCATCATTGCCATGTAACACAATTTTAGACTCATCAGAAAAGAGTACACGGCTCCAATCTTGCTGTGTCCAATTTAAATGAATGCGTGCGAAATGAAGGCGCGCTGTTCGGTGGGCTCGCGTTAGTTTGGGCCCATTAGCTGGCTTGTGTGGTACCATATCGCGTTCTTTTAACCTTCTCTGAACAGTTCGAGCGCTCACAGATACTCCGTGGAAGTCGCGAAGTTGGTTTTGTATCTCAATGGAGGTAAGGTGACGATTTCTCAAGCTGGTCGTCACGATGAATCGATCCTGCCTTTCAGTTGTGACCCGAGATCGTGGCCTTCCTTGGCGACGAACAAAGCCGCCAGTCTCTAGGTACCTTTTTTTTTTTTTTTTTTTTTTTTTTTTTGGATGGGAAATCATCAAATGACCCCTCCCGCTCTGGGTTGAGCGGCAGGGAGTGTCAGACTTCTACTGACTAAAACCCACCCATGCTCCTCTTAGTGCCTTTTACGTTCCAGGGCCGCGGTAACTCTTTCGAACAAATCCGCAACCCGTCTCTAGGTACCTCCGATAAACATTTCGGACCGCAGATCGACTTAAATTAAGTTGAGCACTCACGTTTCTTTGGCTGTGTCCGGCCTCAATAAGTGCCACAGCTTGGGCGGCGACTTCAGGTGAAGTATCCATAGATTATTGATAGAACCTCACCTTAATGTTAAGAATAAGTAATGTTTGTTGCAAAACCAAAGATATCAATCACTTTTTCAAGAATTAAATCCAAGTAAACCAATAAAACCAAGTTTTCTTAGTATTCGATTGTTTGATATCAACAAACAGGCTCCAAATTGTCTTTTGTTTCTTTAAATTCTGTGTTCGAAATTCAAAAAAAGACTATTGAATGAAATTGTGAATGTGCCAGGTTCAAAACTGCATAAAAACTTTTTGCTCGACCTAATATAAAATTTTAGCTAGGACCAAACGAAACTGAAAATACAAGGTGGGCCAATAGATGTGTCCAGAAGTGTAAAATAATTCTTTAGAAAATATCCCACAACGCGGATAATTCGGCCTGTTTCATCCTTTTCTTTACGTAAATAAACATGTCAAATGAATGCTTCAGCAAAAAAAAGTACTAACTTATAATGGTTTAATATAAAATCTACGAACTTAATCCTGGCAAGTACTAACACACAGTTACGTACGACACATGCATGAGCAAAACAAGGCAACCTCGGATTTAATCGAACATTAGATGGCCCTTCGAATCACGTCGACCAATTCTAACTATCACTAGGACTAATTTTCATTCCTGCCAATGCCATACATCGCAAGTACACTACTGTCCTGAAAACAAAGGTTTTCAAGTCCTTAGAACCCTATCTATCTATTTAGCCTGTAATACATTCACTACACCACAGCCCACAGCTGGGCAAAGAGCTCCTCTTTTCCGCACACGACTGTTCTCTGACATTGTGGGGAAATCCTTTCGGTAGGAATCAAGTTCGTACTACCATCTTTCGTCTTGGTCAGTTGTGACGCCATCAACTTCTTTCAGCCTTTAGACGTCCACTGCTGAACATAGGTCTTCCCAAGAGCGGCCACCTCGACCGGTCCTGTACGTTTTGCATCCAGCGATTTCTGCAGCCTTCATCGGTCCTACCTGTCTTCCAAAGCTGCGTCTTCCGATAACACTTCAAAACATTTCGACCCCATCAACTATCTGTGCTACTAGCAATGTGTCTTGGCCACTGCCACATAAGTGATTGATAAACACAACTCATCTGACATTTAATAATAACCAAAACATTCGCGAAACGACGAATTTGTAGTATACTTACTTGACAATCTTGAACATAAGCGAGAAGAGTGCGCAGAAGATCTCCTGGCAGTCTTCCAGCTCGAAGCACATGTTGAACGACTTGACATAGGCCAGGTTTTCCAGCAGATAGAAGTATCGCTTGAAGGCCGGGTCCTTCGGGTCGCGCAGACCTTGTAGTTGGTTGATCAGGAACAGAAATATTGTTTTTACCTGGTGGGAAAGAAAAACATTTTTATTCATGCACAAAGCCTCATCGATATACAAACAATTTCTTTTAATGCAATAGACTGGCAAATTACTAGGCGGCGGGCAGCAGTTCAGGAAACATGTATGTTCTCTGGTCCACGCGACAAGGTAGACAGATGATCTTGCGGTCATAGGAATCCACAAAGGGTAGATGCCTAAGACTTCTCTATGGTAGATGCGGATGCCTCAGAGCTGGTAGTTCTGAGTGGCGATGCTGTTTAGTCTCTGGTTCAGCTTTCTTTGACTTTTCACTGCGGTGTGCAATAATACCAATGAGAAAGAAAGTTGGATCTCCCTGGTATTACAGACGTCTACCTTGTCGCGTGGACCAGAGAACATACATGCTTCCTGAACTGCTTAATAGATACGGAGCCAATAACAATAGCTTGGAGATTTCCTTGTTCAGCAGTCAACTGATTTAGAGGTCTGTGGCGATGAATTACAACACATGTAATATACATTGATCGACATAATGTAGCAACGGACGGATCAATCCGATTGTGAGTAGATAACATTAACAACATCCTGCTAACAGCGATCCATGCATCCGCGATGCAAACCAAGCATTAGCGGTTATGGAGGGACCTAAGTTCAACCGTGCATTCTAGTTCTCGTGATGAAGTTCGTCAGAGATCATAATACATCCACAGAGCAGATGGCATTTCGCCCGGGTCCGGGGAAATTCATTGCCATCAAACGGGCACACTCCGGAATGCTTCGGTGGTTTTTTAATCCCAATAGTTAAATTGCCAGACATGGAGATTGGACTCAATACCCCGTGATCGCCAGTCGCGCTCGCAATCACTTAACTAGACCAACGAGGCAGTCTGTCAATGGGTATGCAAAAGACCTCTAACTACCACCTCCGGGGAATACAGGACTGAATTTACAATTTTATACAACTGCTAAATTCATTTTCAAAGCAGCAATATGTCGTTACAGTATTCAGCGCTCACCTATTCTATTATGTATCATCTTCCGACTGGCATAATCCGTATTGACAAATTAGACACTTGAGTGGTTGCACAAAATCGATTCACTCGTAACTGCGCGCACAAAGGCAACGCTCGTGCATTCCGCGAATGCTTTTAACGTTTTGAATATTTGAATCACTTACTGCGCTGTAGGAATTTAAACTGAACGAGTTTTGAAGAAGCCCGCATTAATTTAAATATAATCTTACAACTATTATTAAATGCGTTTTTTTTATGAATGATGTTTGTAACTCACGTCGCAACGGCTGAACTGATCTGGATTAAATTTGGCACCGACATAGGTCATAGTCTGGAATAGCACAAAGGCTTTATCCCGGGAGTATTTTAACTTGGAATAATTTCCGCATCGCTTTCCAACAAGTGAGATTGTGGTCAAACAAGAGCCTACATAAAAAAATTTTTCGTGGCTTCTGTCGCTGAGTGAGTGCCATGAGGGTAATTTTTATTCGGATAAAATGGACGGTTCCTGTGGCATAGGCCCCGGGGGCGAAATCGCAGGAAAATCTAGTTTATTATTAAAATTAATATTATAATACGGTATCTCGATTACGAAAAATCTTTCACTCGTAGAAAGGTAGTTACAATATTGCCGTTCATATGTAGTGTGTTCACATGTGTAGGGTGCAGGGACAAAGCAGCGAAAAATTAATAATACAAAACAACACAGCTTGGGAACCTGGGGTTCGATTCGATCCCCTGTTCCCTGATAAGGGGTAGTTATTTGGGTTTTCCAGTAAGCATTTCTTAGTAGCAGTTAATGGAAGCTCGCCCCTTGTTACATGAGAGTTAACATCTGGCCTTAATTTTTAACCTTCTTCAAAAAAGGAGGTTTTGTTTTTAATAATTGTGTTTTATCACCGAGCCGATGAATGGTGAATGTTATGTACACCGTTATTGTCACGTGCATCAGATCACTTTTTGTAATTTCTGTAATATGTTTTTATATGTATGTGATGTGGTAGTACTCTCCTAAATAAATAAATGTTCGGGCTCCGTCATATAAAAACTGATTTTCCATAACTTAAGGTTCCCAGACGCTTACGAACTCATAGTAAAAACATGTTAAGTTACATATAAAAGTTTAAGCACTAACTTGTGATATCCAATTAAACTTGGAAAGTTTTTCCTTTAGTCGTGTTTACAAGGTTTCGCGAGTTCAGCGTCCATATTTATGACGAACATGAATAAATATCAAGGGATTCTATATCGTCGTCACGACTTGTGTTGTTTTACAATGAAAAAAGATATTTGTACTCGTGTAACTATAGCGCATTTTGAAGCAAGTGGACATTTTACGACGGTTTTCAACAAACGGCACACAATGCCATTTTTTATTTGACGCAGAAAAGCATGGCTAAGCCTACCCATGCTTTTCCGCATAAATTCGAAAATAGTAAAACAAAAACAGTACTCGTGAATTTCACTGCATTGTGTTGTGAGCCAAAAATGTGTGTGACAAGAGCCAGTTTTGAGTCAGTGTATTGAAAAAATATTAATATCTTTAAATGACTTGTTGCTATGCTACCAGTGCTATACGTGTTCATTTACCATGTATTGATTTTGGCTCCGTCGGAATTAATGTGCCATAATTAATAGCCCTGAACGAAACGCTTTATTAAAAAGTAATTACGGGTCGAAAAGCTTGTTATTAAGTATCGTTTGCTATTGACTTATGTCTGTGTGGAATATAAAATACAATGAAAAACGATCGGATCCCACTGTCCATAATTTATTTTGTTTGAAAGTTACGTAAAAGCTGAGGCATCGAGTTTATACTCTCCTGTAAAACCGTAAAAACTATTTAACGTTTTGGAATAGATTTTTATTTTGCTGTCTGTACCTGTCAAATAGTATGTACTAGTACTATGATTCTCTGTTGGAAGAAATAACATTTTCTACTGCGACTCCCAATCCACAGAGAACTAGGCTGAGTCCCGGACTAACTACATTTTATTATCTGCGAAGATATTAAAATTAATCTTTTTTCTAATCCCTCTCTATCACCTCCTTAGCCATTATCAACCACCCCAGCTTTGATTCGCATCGAACTCCAAACAGTAACTTCTACCATGAAAGCCTGCCGGTCTATTCCGTTGACATCTCACCGTGTACACTTAGGTGGAATGTGACAAGTGAGCTGTCATTCCATCTTGTTTGTATGGTTTGACAGATCACTTGTCGTTCACTTTGCCTAAGTTTTCACTTCGACATGTATACAGCCGGTCGATTCTGTCGACATCTCACGGTGTTCACCTCGGCGGAGTGAACGACAACTGAGCTGTCATTCCATCTTATTTGTATGGTTTGACAAGTCACCCGTCGTGCGCCCCGCCCAAGTGTTCACTTCGATATGTTTACAGAATCGCACTGCAGAATCGGACTGCTGGTATATTTCGTAAGAAACATACCGTGGGTACCCAGATAAAGTGAACACGTGACGTGAGATGTCAGTCCATCTGATGCATGATGTTTTTTTTTTTTTTGGATGGGAAATCATCAAATGACCCCTCCCGCTCTGGTTGAGCGGCAGGGAGTGTCAGACTTCTACTGACTAAAACCCACCCATGCTCCTCTTAGTGCATTTTACGTTCCAGGGCCGCGGTAACTCTTTCGAACAAATCCGCAACCGATGCATGATGCTAGGGATATACAGCTCATCGTCATCTTTTCAGCCGAAAGACGTCCACTGCTGGATATAGGCCTCGAGTGTCGCCACATTGACCAGTTTTGTGCAAATTTCTCGCATAGACGCTTCGCTCGTTTTCACGGTGACCTATTTACAGATATTTTTGTTTGGGACAAGCCCGCCACACATTCCCAAACCACTGCAACTCCTGAAAGCCAAAATCAACAGTGCGACCACCAGAAAAATGCCGAGTCAATGAAGCTCGACGAGTCCCGGAGAAACGATTCAAATGTCTTGGATCGCGCAACGAAATTAATCAAAAAATAACAGCGGAGGAGAAGGAAAAAAAAATTCCACTTCCCTCCTTATCAAGCAGGAGGGGCTATTTACAGAATACCTCGACAGACCGTTACTATTCCTCTTAAATAATGTAAAGACCATTTTTTTTTTTTTTTAGGTTTGACCACTAGCAAGTTAACACACTTGGGATATCAACTGCTTAACCGGACTAAATGTAAAGCTCACCTGTTCCTGATCTTTATATGGCGCCTCCGGGGCATAGACCCGGAGGACATCAGCGATGCAGCACGCGATGAGCAGCTGGACATCTCTGGAGGGGTGCGTGAGAAAGAACTCGTCGGCCAGGTGCAGGGCCAGCGGAATGTACTGCTGGTACATGCCCTCATCTTGACCGAGACCTTGTAATGTGTGGGCTAGGACCTGTGGACAATAATACATAAATTATGAATGATATTTATTTTTCAAATTGGTTATTCAAAATAACATTTTGACACGGCTAGATGAGGCCGGTGTCTCCCAGTTGACTACATGAGAAAAAATACCAAAACAATCTCAGAGGTCAAAGTCTCTTTTCTATACTAATATTATAAAGCAAAGAGGTTAAGTTTGTGAGGTTGTAGGGGGTAATCTCTGGATCTACTGAACCGATTTTGAAACATCTTTTTGTATATGATAGCAACATTCATGCGGAAGGCTATAGGCTATAACATAATGGTCAAAATATATGAGAACCATGAAGGTGGTCCTTTGAGGAAAGGACCACGCAGATTTGAGTGATACTAACCAAACAGTGCAAGCATGCTCAGTGTTCACGCATGCGAAATGGTGAGTGTTATGGTACTTATGGTAGAGAAGATCATGCTGATGACTACGAAGGATCAACAGTATGTTGTTTGTTTGGAGGAACATCAGATTGAGTAAAGACAGTCTTAGTTAAATATTCGCTGAACATTTTTGATCGCATTCAATTATTACAACACGCTGGCCTCCCGGAGGCATTGCTATTGTTACAGTGATATTAATCGTATCAAGCCTTGACAAATGAGCTACAATTTATTGTCAGGTACGTTACGGTTACATACGTTTATTTGGATAGAATATTGCCGCATGTTTGGTTAGATTAGATACTCAAGTCATTGGCCCTTGGCAAATATTTAAGGTTTTCCAAGGACAACTGAGTGCAAAGGTGAAGGTAGCTAAACGCTGATCCACTAGGCAAGTATAATACTTAAAAGATGTTCGTTGACGGTTCGTTACGTTTTCACGCATAAAACGCTGAACCTGATTTTGATGAATTTTGGTAAACCTGCACTGAACAAACTTCGAACCTAAACTAATGCTCCGATGACCTATATAAAACCCAGTAACCCAGTAAAGTTAACAGATAGGCTTAACTCCATTACTGCAGCATTCTGTCCCATCACGTCGCTCCAATCTAGGCCAGGTGTAATGTAGACAATAGAACAATTTGTTCGCAGATAACATCTAGAATCCAGCCGACTATGTGACCTAACAATGTGTGAACGTCGCGTCGGCGGGTCACGGAAAATGAAAATCCGAACTAATATAATAAATGAGAAAGTGAGTCTGTTTGTTACACAGATATAGACAACGGAAGTATTACGACATGTATGAAAACCAAGCGTGCCAATTTTTTGACTACCTACTATGACGTCACACACCAGCACTGTTAAGTGATGGGAAAATCGAATCGATTTAAAGACACCCGCGCCGCCACTTGTGGCACCTAACTGACGTAACCACCTATTTGACACCTAACTGACGTCCGAATAGCGTACACCGATGCAGACTGAGCGCGAAAGTACGATTTTTGTACGTAAGCTGGGCACCGAAACGGACACGCGAAGTAGTTGCTCTTGCATTATCTATGTCTATCTATATCTGTGGTTTGTTACCTCTTCACGTCTTCCAAACTTGGCACACGGGGAGACTATGTCCTAGAAGATACTTTTATACGAGGAGTATGTTGTTCACTTGGGATAATTTAACTTTTTCGAAATTCACGCGAGCGGAGCCGCGGGCGTACAGCTAAGTTTTGATGTATTTTTATTTTCGTGTTACATGTACTGATTGTGATTATTATTCAGATTCGTTCGGACACAGGCTAGTGTCAAAATATTGTATTCCAACACAAAAGAGTTGGGCAGAACAGAGACTAGGGTTGTCAAATTCGGATATAACTAAATGTGACTAATTATCCAGCCAATCGATAGCTTATCTTAGCCTAGTGCTGGACAAAGGTCTGTCCCATAATAGAGGTATTACCAGTCTGTACGCTGAGCGGATTCGTGACCGCAAACTCAGCTGACTCGCACCACTGACGCTGTCATAATCCCAGCCCTGTGTCGACTATATTGGGGTCACCTCCCAGACTAACTAGTAGCGGTTTAATGGAAGTGGTTTGTACCGTAAATATTTGCTTTTTGTATTGTTTTCCTAAACGCTTTCAGTTACCGAGAGTGCAATGTGGTCTTTATAACATGGAGAATTGGAGAGGTCACATTTTCGGTGTTTATGGTCCCTCATCTCCGGAATTCAACAGCCCGAGCAGCTTTACCGTCAGATATAATTATATAGGTTTAGGTAGTGACACTAGATTTCACTAGAAACACGATACATGTAACATGCGCAAGATCAGGCACCTGCGTACAGTAAGTACCCAGTACCCACCGAGTTTTACTGGGAGGAGCGTCGTTTCTCTGACCCCAGCTGCAGTTCGCAATTTAGGGCCCAGTGTAGAAATGGACTGGAAATTGAAACCCAATTATCGGTTATAAACCCGAAACAAGGCCCATCTCTAGAGAAAAAATCGGGTTTGAACCAAGTCCCATCACATCATCATCATATGACGACACGGTTTGCGCAGTGGTTGAGCGATTGACTGCTGCGCTGCGTGTCGCGGGTTCGATTCCCGCACGGAACAAATATTTGTATGGCCGGGTCTTGCTGTTTGTGTATGTGAGTTTATATGTTTGTAAACGCACCCACGATACAGGAGAAATTCCTAGTGTGAGGTAATGTTTTTAAAAAAACCGGCCAAGTGCGAGTCGGACTCGCGCACGAAGGGATCCGTACCATTATCTATAAAACACGGCAAAAAAAAAACACGTTTGTTGTATGGGAGCCCCACTTAAATATTTATTTTATTCTGTTTTTAGTATTTGTCATAGCGGCAGCAGAAATACATCTTCTGTGAATATTTCAACTGTCTAGTCTAGAGCTATCACGGTTCATGAGATACAGCCTGGTGACGGACAGACAGACGGACAGAGGAGTTTTAGTACTAGGGTCCCGTTTCTACCCTTTGGGTACGGAACTTTAAAAAAGAAAAAAAAATGTCTTCATATGCTTAAGAAAAGAACGTTGCACCGTGTATAAGCGCCTTAACAAACCGATCGATCCGCACGGTAATTTAGCCACTTCATTACGTACGATATGATATCAAAGGACCGTACTTTATCGATTGAGTATCACAAACCGCTCTTCCAAGTACACTCACATACATAAATATATGAATGCAAGTAAATATAGATATCGATATAATTATACCAGTGCAGATTCAATTATGAATCTCGACGGAACTAATTTATCTGACTCTATATTTAGTTGGCAACTGAAATTACATGCAACATTATTACAAACTAGCTTCTGACAGCGACTTCGCCCTCGTGAAAGTCGGTTTGGAAGTCGGTTTCTTTTTTTTTGAGAAAAAGTTTTTTATTTTTCACTTTTTAGTGGTACCCCACACCTAACAACACCACTGGAAAGTCACAGGAAAGCAAAAATACGCAATTTCGTATACCTACATGGATGATTTTTCCACATATTTTTTCCAGCTATTCGGATTTAATAACCAAACTACTGAACCGATTTTGATGAAATTTCAATGGGACCATTTGGGAAGTATACCCTTTCCAATAAAAAAAAGAATTTTTCAAATCGGTTGGCAAGCGACGGAGTAATGCCCGAACAAACATAAAAAAAAAAAAAAATACAAACATCCGAATTGAGAACCTCCTCCTTTTTTAGAATTCGGTTAAAAAAGAACATGGTCTACACGTTTGCCAGGTTTCATCAAAATCCGTTCAGCCGTTATGACCTAAAAAGATAACAGACAGACGGTTACTTTCACATTAAATAATACTAAGTATGGATTGAGAAATAATTTGAAGGAGGAAAATCCGAAACTATTCAGGGTAATACAAACAAACATGACGCATAAGTTTACGACGAAGCGTATCCCCAAAGATGCCTGATATCGTGTCTTATCTACACGGAACACCCATAGCTTAACCGTGACGTCATCAAAACTATAGAAGAGGCGAGTCTATTGCTCGAACGCACGGCACGGGTACAAAGGGTAGCCTTGGATTTAGTTCAAGTCTAAAACTAATCAAACATGGAGATGCCGAACTGAACCGGCGAATCTGGGACAGTTGGTCTGACCGGATGCGTGGATTGGTGAGACAATTATGGTGAGTAATTATTGGTTAAGCAAAAAGATTAGCCAGCCTTGCATAATTAACATCAGCGTTTTTACATTAAGTATAGTGGGTATGGCTATTACCAGGGTTGGGCATTATTTGAATTACTTGCAGGTAATTAAAATACAAATACGTATTAGTAGTAGGTATTTGTATTTTAATTACTTCTTAAAAATGAAATTTGTAATTGGTATTTCAAATACCTGACGTTGAGGTATTTTGTAGTTAGTATTTCAAATACTTATGGCTTTAAAATACATTTGAACATAAATAAATTTAGCAAATTCTGCAAAAAACAGCGTTCGTCGTTACCTGATTGTATTTTGGAATTAGTATTTTGTATTTTAAACAAAAATATTTAAAATACTGTATTTTGTATTTCATATTTAAAATACACGACTAAAAAGTATTTTGTATTTTAAAATTTTAAATACATGCGATATAGTAGGTATTTTGTTATTTTGTATTTCAATTAAAAGCATGTATTTTGCCCAGCTCTGACTATTACACATAAGTAAGACCCCAGTCCTTCAAACTGGGAAAATTCTTGAAGAACAGTTTCCTTTACATAAGTTGACACATACATACAATTACGTATTTAATTTGAGATTTAGTTGTAACAGTCCTTAACTGTAAGATACTATCATTATATTATACGATGCTACTTTATTGCACACCTTATAATAAGCACAAGACCCACATTTATAAAAACAAGTATACAATAGGCGGTTTTATCGCAAAAGGTAATCTCTTACAGACAACTTTTGGATGGACTGAACATAAGGATATAGATTTCAGAATTACAGGATTTAGTTACAATGGCCCTGAACCATAATAAATGGCATGATAGAGAACAGTAAACTAGGTAAAACTGATAATAAAGAACAGCTTTAATGTGTCAAACACCTCACAAATCTCAGCTGTTCAAATCAAGATAGTTAGCACACCAATGAAGCAAACTTGCGTAAATTAATAAGTGAAACTGGTTACATTGGTCCTCGGATACGAAAGGCTAACAACCGATCACAATTGATTCACAATTATGACCTTTCATTCAAGGTGAATAGGAACCTTATTTTCATAAGATAGCACTTCCAATCTTCCTTTATAATCTTACGGACGGACCCTATGAATACAGCGGTGGTAAAACTTACAATTTATTTTGTAAGTAAATCTAAGAATTTATCAGCAAGTCAAGGCAAAAAGTAACGATTAAAGTGCAATAGGGAGACAAAATTCAGGAGAGGAGCTCGTGTCTAAATTATAACAGCCGCACGGCCCGATCTTCAAGGTAGCAAGCAATGCTTGCCGAGGTTGGTCTGTGAATGGGTGACCATCTTAACATACCGAGACTCCTCCGTGCCTCAGAAAGCACGTTAAGCGGTTAGTCCCGGCTGTCATTTGGAAATCTTTGGCAGTCGTTACGGATTGTCAGAAACCAGAAAATCTGACATTAGTCTTGCCAAGAAGCACCGTGTTACCTAGTGAATAGGTTGTGGAGGTCTGGTAGACAGCCGCTACACGTAAAATACTGGTATTCTGATCCAGCTGAATCCGGTTTGACTGGTAGCCGACCCTAATAGAGTTGGGAAGAGACTAGGCAGATGGTGAAGGGAGACAAAATTCCATTAAACACATGTTTTTATACAACGTGTAACAGAATAAACGTTGTATATGAATGTAACTTGGTGCCAATATAGTGCCAAGGCTTGGTAAAATGGCAGCTATGCCAAAGCGGAGTTTTTCGACAGCATTATTATTCTGAAAAAGTCGGAATTTGTGGCTGTATTTGCGCGGTTCTGAAAGAGCCCGTAATTTGTGCGTATTTTTGTACGTAATTGATAGTCTTTCTAAAAGCGAATAAGTACTATGTTAGTCGTTGAATATATTATGAAGAGGTATAAACGGTACACTCAGATTATCTACTTACCAAGAAAAAATTTCACAAACAGGACTAAATCCGAAAAATGTGTTACGTTTTCAAACCAACGTTCCTTTTATATCATAACGAGGCATTTCTAAATCCCAGAGGGATCATAAAAACCCGGGACAGACGACTTATGAGTTATAACGAAGTCCCGGGGCGTTACCGGGTAATCGATAAAAACTACGTAATCACGCAATCAAACAGACCGACAAGCAGAATCCCAGAGCTTTGAAAACATCACGCTTGTATACGTATTTCTCGAAGTTATAGGCAGAGATGTTATAACATTATTCACGCAATCAAACAGCCCGACGAGCAGAATCTTAGAGCTTTGAAAACATCACAAGTTAGGAAGCACATGATGATTCTTTTTATCTCTAGGGCATAACATCACGCCAGTATACGTATTTCTCGAAGTTAAAGGCAGAGATGGTATAATATTAATCACGCAATCAAACAGCCCGACGAGCAGAATCTTAGAGCTTTGAAAACATCACAAGTTAGGAAGCACATGATGATTCTTTTTATCTCTAGGGCATAACATCACGCCAGTATACGTATTTCTCGAAGTTATAGGCAGAGATGGTATAATATTAATCACGCAATCAAACAGCCCGACGAGCAGAATCTTAGAGCTTTGAAAACGTCAACAATTTAGTGAGGATATGATGTTCAATTCTTTATTTCTGTAGGACATATTTTCATGCCAGAATTTCCTAAGGGTAAGGCAGAGATGGACTATAGCATACCAACATTTTACCAGTTATGTTTGTTTTAGTTCCACGTATTATCGGAGAAGCTTATATTTACATCAGTACTGGGCAGGACTGATGACAAATAAGCTTCCCGATTACCTTTTCCCGCCTATGAGATGTGATATATGATGTGGTCGGCTTCTAGTCTCAAGCGGGTGTACCAGTGCGATTATACCTTTTGTGTATTGAGCGACTGCACCTACCTATACCTTGGCAAGACTGGCACTGGAAGAATATTGTCATCAACTGGCCAGAAATCCAGACTCCGGACCGTTACTGAGAAATTCAACTAAGTAAACTTAATAGTACTCCCGATTCGGGAATCGAACCTAGGACCTCAAGCTTAGCAGCAGCGCTTGCAACCACTAGACCAACAATGCAGCTTCTTTTATTTCTCTAGACGTCCAATAAAAAAACGAGTCGGATTCGCGCACGAAGGGTTCCATACCATTATGTATAAAAAAAACGGCAAAAAAATCACGTTTGTTGTATGGGAGCCCCACTTAAATATTTATTTTATTCTATTTCTAGTACTTATTTGTTGTTATAGCTATAGCGGCAACAGAAATACAAAATCTGTGAAAATTCCAACTGTCTAACTATCACGGTTCATGATGCCTGGTGACAAACAGACGGGCAGACGGACAGCGACGACAGCGGAGTCTTAGTACCTAATTGGGTCCCGTTTTTACCCTTTAGGTCGGAACCCTAACAAGTGAACAAAACGGATGTATGAGAGGATATCGCTATGAAGTCCTACACACGTTTCCTTTAAGTCTTCGCTCTATGTACATATTTATTCGCCCACTGAATGCTCCTTTTCTCTCAAGTCTTAGATATTATAAAACCTGTCAAGACTTGATCCTTCGCGTGGAAGTACGGTTCGGGATCCATCAATATGTCCTAAATTAGAAAACAAATGAAGACATTGCATAACGACGGTAGTTGAACACTTCCTTTCGTAGCCGTAAAATGAGTAAACAA
Organism: Melanchra persicariae; assembly: GCA_947386135.1. Lineage (NCBI taxonomy): Eukaryota > Metazoa > Arthropoda > Insecta > Lepidoptera > Noctuidae > Melanchra > Melanchra persicariae. Next base: position 12,215,063 of record OX376645.1, on the reverse strand, counting down.
TAATACCAAAGAATAAAAACTTTCAGCAGGACAAAATCGAACAACACCTGTAGGGGAGTTAATGAAGAAACCAAGAGTAAAGATGATTTTTCGAAAATGTCGCGTTCGAGGAGGTTGTACGTGCGCGCTGCTTTGACGGTATCAACAACTACTCGGGCGGCTTCGGCTCGCGGCTCGCTACGTCGCCCGCGCTCCCCTGCCCCGCGCCCACCTTCAGCCCCCCCCGCACCCTAGCAAACTCCTTGAACGTACATTTTTTCTATAGTTTATTACTAAACAAAGGTACAAATAATATTTTTGAAATAGGAAGCACTGTTATAGGGACGCACGCTTAACAACACCTATTTTTGGCCGAAGGCAGATCATCATTATTCTATTGCCCTATCCCAATTTCTTTGGGGTCGACGCGTGAAGTCTTATTCCACAATTGTCTGTTAGCCCTCTCAGTAGTCACCTCAACTTTTACACAGTCTCTAAACATCTTATTTTTGGTCGTCCCCTAATCTTATTGCCATCCACTAATATTCCTTATTTCCTCATGTTATTGGCGAAGTATAACAGGATAGACAGACAGATCAGGGGCAACACACTGCAATATGGAGCACGAATATAAAGCAAAGCAGGACAGTTTACGTTTTATGGAGCACTTCTAATAAGGGCTTCTAATACTAAAGAGGTGGGTATCTTAATGGGTAACCTAACGATAATACGCGGCTAATGCTATGTAGGTAGTGAGCAGCTCATTATTATGACATTACAACATGGATCATTGAATTGAGAGCAGTAATCTTTAATATCACCTACACCCCTTCTATTATACGGTGACCGATGGCCACCATAACTAATGCTTTTGGGTTATGTTGTTAAGAAATATCATAGATACATTTGGTAATGCTAGACAGGAGCGGCAGTTTATTATTGATCTTCTGTACTCCCCTACACTGTGGTAATGTCGCATGTGGAAATCACAACACTTGTATTAACTGTTCGCATTGATTACAAGTTGGGACTATTAATAGTAGCACACAATATGCAAGTCGATGTATGACATGTTAGTTAATCGCGTACCGTGTTTTCACTTTTATAACATGGTTAGTCGCATTTGCAAATAGAGTAAATTCTTAAACAGTTTTACACTTGTAAGGATAGACCAGAGCTTTAAAAAAAAACCGACTTCAAAAAAAACACTACAAAGTACAAAATAATTTTAATTTCGGAAGTCGGTGTCAATTAACTAAGAAGCAACCAAACACCGACTACCGAAATTAAAATTATTTTGTACTTTGTAGCGTTTGTCAAATTAAAGTTATTTTGTACTTTGTAGTGTTTTTTTTGGAAGTCGTTTTTTTTGTTGTTGTAAGTCTTTGTACCTCTGTCCTTTGTAGTGTCTGTAAACTGTAGTATACTGTTTGCCAAAGGTTGTTATCTTCAGTTTATCCCTACAAATGAACGCCGCTTCTCGACGGCCGCGACACCTGAATAACATGTGACACCCTTGTTTTGTGTCTGCTATTATGGCCGCTGAAAGTAAGGAGTTCTAAAGGAGTCAGGACCAATCAAAAGCGTTTCACTTTCTGATTCGCGGATGACATCGTCTTCCTACCCTTGCCTCATGTTACTTGGAATCCTTTCTCTGCTGTCAGACGTGACACTATAGTAGATTCCAGATAAATGTACAATAACGGTCATTGACCCACATACATTTATTGACTTTCTTAAAATTAAAAACAGAAATAAAGACTTAGAGCAGTCCTGAATCTACTTCTATCGTGATCCTTTATGTTCTCTAGTAATGTAAAATGGTTCATAATGTATTGTTCGGGTATTTACGAAGGGATATTAGGGAAAGGTCAATATACTCTATTGCAAGTTTATCTGGCACAAAGTATAACATCCACTAGCTTTTAATTCGGATTCACGAATGTGTAAGGACCAAATTTTATTCCAACATGGTTTGCATCAAAAAGCACTGCCTATATGTAGGTACTAGTTCTACCACAGATTAAAAATGCAGCGTAGCGTAGGGAGCTGTAGCGGTTTCAGGATTAGATTATATTTTCCTGTGACTAGAAATGTTTTTTTGTGAAGGCTATATTTTCCCGGACGGATTTACGGTCATAGCAGAGCAGATAACGGGGAAATATCCGTGAAAAACTGTACATTTTGTGTATCTACATACAAAGATAATGAACTCAATCATAATCACAACGCACACCCCAGTTTAACGCCTGAGTACCAATTCTACTAATTTTTAAGCCACTTTTGCATTCACATGTCAGTCGCAAACTGTCAAAAATGTATGAAAACTTGAGGCTTTTTTGACAGATTGCGACTGAGATGCACTGAGATGCGAATGCGAACGTTGTTTTAAAATAAGTTTTATAGTACTTTTTAGGGTTCCGTAGCCAAATGGCAAAAAACGGAACCCTTATAGATACGTCATGTCTGTCTGTCTGTCCGTCCGTATGTCACAGCCACTTTTTTTCCGAAACTATAAGAACTATACTGTTGAAACTTGGTAAGTAGATGTATTCTGTGAACCGCATTAAGATTTTTCCACAAAAATAGTAAAAAAAAACAATAAATTTTGGGGGTTCCCTCCCCATACTTAGAACTGAAACTCGAATTTTTTTTTCATCAAACCCATACCTGTGGGGAATGAAAATGATATTGAGGTTTCTAATACTTATCATTTTTTTCTAAACTGAATAGTTTGCGCGAGAGACACTTCCAAAGTGGTAAAATGTGTCCCTTTAACTTAACATAAGAGAATGATAAAACTAAAAAAAATATATGATGTACATAACCATGTAGACTTCCACCGAAAATTGGTTTGAACGAGATTTAGTAAGTAGTTTTTTTTAATACGTCATAAATCGTAAACCGCAATTTACCTTTTACTTGCTGCTACGGAACCCTTCATGGGCGAGTTCGACTCGCACTTGGCACTTAGAGTTTTTTTGGTAGTTCATGTAGGGATTAAACGGAAAAAGAACGTTTGTACCTACATATGGTTAATTCTTCACTTTTGCCGAAATGCCGTCATGGGAAATCCATCGCATACCGTACGGCTTGTATTTAGATAAAACTTCATATTATATATCTTAAAAAATAACCACTTTGAACATAGGTAAAGTGCTAGACGGCCCTTCTATTTACAGCAACCCCCCATGACCTTTCGCTAGAAACTGCTCTCAGTTTTATTATGTTTCTCTTCTCTCCAAAAGAAATTATAATGACGACGAAATTTAAAAGCAAAACACTTTACTAGACTTTATTACTCTAGTTTATTTAGAGATTTCATTCGTGTTTACAAAACTGTAGCAAAAATATTCATGCGAGTTTCAGTTGATTAACATAATTGATTGTGGGAAACCTTCACGTGTAGCGTTTTAAAAAGACAATGGCACTTGCTTATTGTTTTTAAATTATGTATATAGAGGCAAATATTTAGTCCACGAAAAGCCAAGCGGCCTTGACTAATATATAGAAGAAAACATAACATTATGCCTATTTCGCCCGAAGGGTCTGGCAGAGGTGTCAATAGTTAACTCACATTTCGCCAGATTATTTAAGTCCTACGCAATAGGGGGCCAAAGGCAGCATAAATCTCGACTTCAGGAAATCAAAAAACCGGCCAAGTGCGAGTCGGACTCACGCACGAAGGGTTCCGTACCATTATCTATAAAAAAAAAAAGCGGCGGTATAACTAGATATTCTGTGAATATTTCAAGCGTCTACCTGTTGCCTTTATCAATATCGAGCAAAAACGAGCAAAAAAATCACGTTTGCTGTATGAGAGCCGCCTTAAATATTTATTTTATTCTGTTTTTTAGCGGCAACAGAAATACATCATCTGTAAAAATTTTCATCACGGTTCATGAGATATAGCCTGGTGACAGACGGACGGACGGACGGACGGACAGCGGAATCTTAGTAATAGGGTCCCGTTTTACCCTTTGGGTACGGACCCCTAAAAAGAAAAAAAAAATTGAACTCTTTGGATTGCCTTCTTAATTTCTTACACAGAAGTACGGACATATTCCAACAACGAAAGAAATTTGAGTAAGATTAAGGCCAGGCTTTCCGGAAAAACGTTGTTTTGCATTGTGTAAAATTGTGTTTTATTCGTAAACAACACGGATTTAAATTTTGAAAAAAATATATTACATATTTCACACTTCGATCTTGCGATTTCGGCCGTGCGATACACGATTACTTGCACTTTACTGCATCCAATTAAATCGCAAAGACAAGTCAAAATCAAGATGTAATTATCATTTCATTTGAGTTATATAAGGTTTTGAGTAATAAAACTTATACCACAATAAAGGTCGTAAAAAATGTGATATAAATCGGCCGTCATAATGTGAAATATGAAAATACGTATCCCACTAATTCCAAAATCAAGTGATTTTGTCGTTTCATGAGCGCGCCCCGTGTCATTTAGTCCCGAGCGGAACGTGTTGGAGGTCGGACGTGTGCCAAATTTTTGCGATCCCGCCACCCCCGCTAAGTTCTGTTACTGGCTAAGCCTAAATTGATTACCGCTCTAGCACTGCCGGCACACCAGTGTGCCGCGAATTTAATGTTTATGTTTATTTACGTAAGATTTATTTTTTATTTTGGAATTTTCACGTGTCGAGTGGTTAAATAATAATACTTGTATACAATTTAGTGTTCAAACAGTTGTAATATAGTTAGTTTTTATTAGATGTAGCTATAATTTTGTAAAAAAAAATGGGGGAAAAAAAAGTTGTCACGGCTCTTCGTTGCAGCTGTGACTACTTTTTTTTATAAACTTTGGCTGAATAAACAAAAAGGTATATAGGTATATACATAATTTACTTTACTAACTAGGTAAGTACCGACACGAAACAGATAAATTTCCACACCGCAAACATGTGTGTAAACAGTTTAATTTAAACCTTATTTCAGTACGCATAAAGACGTGCGCTTTAGTGGTTTAGTTTTCGCGCGGAATAGATTTACCAACCGCATCGAGTATGTAAAACAATTGAATTTGAACCCTATTTCAGAGTGCATAAAGCCACCTCGCGCGCACATGATACAATGATTTACTGTTTTCAAATGTCAAATAGGTAGTTCACCCCGCTACGTTAGTCTTGATGGTTTCGGAGAGTTTGTATAAGTCTTATAATATTTGTTATTTATTAGAAATGTCCGTTTTCACTTATCTTACTCCTAAACAAATGCAAAAATAATAGCTCGTATTTCCTACATGAGAGTTGAATATCGGTGCAATAATGTTGTGGTGTTCATGTAGAGAAGAAATATAAGTGTAGTTATACGCTAGGTGGGTACCTACTCACAGCCACCACAACACAACAAATAATAATATTTATGGTGTCCGCAACGTTTGTGTAGGTCTCATCTATGCCAAACAATACGCGCAGCGCACTCGTGAGTCGCGTGCCATAGTGTAAAAGTGTTACAGTATGACCATTTCCTATGAAAATATTATAATAACATACTTTTGGTAACGTTTAGGCTACCGGACCAGCTCATTTATGCGCTGTACACTAGAGTCCATCCTCTTACTAATTACTAACAATGTATCAAGTTATGACAAGACATACAAAAAACTATGTGGTCAGTTTGGATAGTTTTTCCAATCCAATGCGTTACTTTATCGGTGTTTATTGGCAAGAGGAAAAATGTATAGAAATTATAAATTACATACACTAAACTGTTTTTAATTGACTATTGTATTGTATATTATTAACCGACTTCCAAAAAAGAAGAGGTTCTCAAATCGACTGTTTTTTTGTTGTTGTATGTTTGCTCAGCGATATTTTCGCCAATTGTCAATCGATTTTGATGATTCTATTTTTTTTGGAAGTGTATCTTCCCGGACTGATCCCATTTCAATTTGGTGAAGATCTGATGAAGAACTTCGGAGACAGGTAACGGAACTCTTCATTCCCGTAGGAATTCCCGTTCCCGTATAGCCGTACAGCCTTCCCCATGAATGTAACTATCATAAATTCATAATCATAATACAAAAAAGAATTTCTTGCACCGCGTCGCACGCAGTCACGCAGGCTCGACGCGTTCTCGTTTGGTGGCCGCGTCTCGCGCACCGCCCGTTCGATTTAATAATATTGTTGAATTATTTTAATTTTACATTATCTCCTAAACGGTGAGTTCAAATAACATGCTGTAAAAGACAAAGTTTATCTTCATAAAATTATCTTGATAATGAAGTAACTTTCGCTAGTAAGGATTAATATGCCTGCCTAATATTAATGCTGAAAAACCACCTTTAATTTTTAAATAAATTATTTGACATAAAATGCCTTAGTGTGGCATATTTATAAGAGATAGATATAGGTGTAACGTCGCGGACTTTTTTTAGATCGAATGAAAAACAATATCTTTGTTGTACATGGTACTTACGTATAATTAGCTATTACCACAGCGCACTTAGCGCACTTCCACTTTATAATATTATTTAGTATAGATTTGAATAAAGTAGTATCTCATTATCATTATTGTAACACCATAAAATACATAAAGAAATTAAACACACACCATATTACAATTCTATCCTATTTATTTATAACGGTTTGCTATCTATGTTTCTGTGTACGTGCGTCTGTGTGCCTGTGTATCTGTCTTTGGCACTGTAGCTCCGTTATCTTTATTGAACAGGGATATTTTGTAAGTTTTTAAAATTTTACTTGTTAATTACCAACAAATCAAAATCAAAATTTGCGTTACAGGGCAATAGAGCATGCGGAAGGGCGTGACTTGTCTCCAAAATAATACTCATTTATTGGGGTTACCCCCGACGGTATAGTTGGGAACGACACCATTGTTGAAATTAAATGTCCAATAACGGCATTTAGAAAAGGGAAATGCTGCTATTGAAGAAAGTAAAATACATATATTTAAATTCGATAGAATAAAATATACCAGGGTTATAAACAAAAAAAGTAATTGGTATTACCAAGTGCAGGGTCAACTTCATGTAACAGAAAGGAACCAATGCATTTTTGGAATATGGTTCGGTGAAAACTAGTAGTAGAAAATATTTCAAGAGATGACGAATTTTGGCGGGTGCATATGGAGAAAAAAATTATAGATTTTTGTTTGAAATGTATATTGCCAGAGATTGTGGATCCGCGCCAAAATCGCGGTATGCCAATACGAGACATAATATTGAAAGAAAATGTTAATGATAAGCCTGTGCAGTCAGGTCCAAGCAAATCCAAGGACCATATTCCGTGTCAATCTACTCAGCTAGGTCCATGCAAACCGAGACAGCTACAGTTCAACGAATTTTAGCCAGTTGCATTGGTAACTTTTATTATGTTAACTATTTGATTAAAAAATATAAAAACGTTTTTGTTTTTTTTTAAATAGCATCTAGGCAAATTCCAAACCATTTATACTTCTAAGCTTTCTTGAATTATAATATTCAAGAATTGTAACATAATTTTCCTAAAGTAAGTGTGCCTACCTACTACTTGATTTTTACGAAGGTATCGCACCAAAGCCAAATAGCGCGCGACGCGTATTTTTGTATCGTACTCGTATTCATAATTTTCGTGTCAGTCAGATTTTAAATCCACCATATACTCTAAAATAAATAAGTATTATTACTGATTTTTAATGATTAGTAATTGGATTCAAGTTTGTACAATACGTACTTAATCCATCTATAACCTTAAAAAATACTTAATAGAAAAATAAAACAAAATAAACTTATACTAATCAATTCAAGTTGATCTACTGCATTACTTTATCCTGTGACGGAACTTAGTACCTACCCGAGTCCGTGCACTCATGAGCGAGCGGTGCGCTTGGTGCGCGCGTCTCCCGCGCATCGTAACTTATTACGTATTGCTACTCCTTGCGGGGCCTGGGGTAAGCGTTAGATGCCTACGCGCTCAAGTCAGGCTCGCCTTAACTGCAATGCCAAACAAGATCCTCCACACGTTCTTGAGTTTCTTAGAAAACTTATGCCCTTCCCTCTCCTACAAGGCTTTTGCCTCACACAATATAAGTTACACGCGCAACATAGTGTACTCGATGTAGGTATTATACGTCACTAGCGAACGATCAATCATACCGACGCCATAGGTCTCTAAGGACCATTTTCACCAAGCCAAACTGATGAACGCGATCAGCGTATAAACCACGTTTATGAGCTGTCAGTGTCACTATTTTTCTATGGAATATTGACGCTGACAACTCTTGAACGCAGTTTAGATGTACTGATCGCGATCAGTTTCATTGGTGAAATCCGCTCTAAGTAGCGTTACTTTTAAATAAACCAATACTACGTCACGATTCGTTTAATTTTGAATTTGGTTCTCGAATACCAGAGGGCCAATTCTACTTATTTTTAAACAACGTTCACATTCACATGTCATTAGCAAACTGTCAAAAAAGCCATTTTCATACATTTTTGACAGTTTGCGATTGTGATGCGAATGCTTGAAAATTTGTAGAATTGCCACTCTGAAATATTGACAAAGGGCCGAATTCTCATCCTTTAGATTACTTTTATTTGAAAAGATTATGTCAAAACACGAAAATTCATAAGTTATCTAACGATTGAAATATTTTTTGATTATAAAAAAAACCTGACAAAAATACGTAACAGATTACTATCACGAAATTACGCATATCCTTATTCTATAATCAACCTATTGAGCGATATTATGGCTATTAATAGCTACTGACAGGCCTCCGATGCGACATTACACAATAAAAAAAAATTTAGGTCACCGGCACTTATAAATAATGTAGGTACCTATTCTACATGTCCATGTTATGCTACAGTTATTCTTTCAGCACAGTTTAAAAATAAAACATGTTTATTTTGGCACTTTACTGTGTTACTAAAATTACACTTCAGTTGTCGTTTTACGCTATTTCAGTGCTTTTTCCGAAGCGATTGAATTCATATTAGTGTGACTGTGAAGTGCTTTCTGTGATCTTTCACTACATTTATCACTCTCATGTCACGATACTCACGATCCTACATGTTATTGACGTTTGTGAGAAAGAAATTTGAATTTCATTTCAACTTTACTTTGGGAAATATTAGTTTCTGAACAGCTTTTGACGTTTAGAAATATTGAATCGAACGGAAATGTAGACATGAGGAATGTTTGAAGTCTGTTAAACAGTATGTAGATAGTCTAGTATATATTTTTAGTTTCCCAGTCCGTCTTTACCTATTATGCTACATGGATGAGCAAGAGCACTGAGACGTAAGTACAGTAAGTAAGTTTACGTAGTGTACTAGGAGACTAGTTAATATATGCAGGTTTTCCATACATTCAAGTCTTTATGTGAGATGCACTGTCCCTCAAAATGGCCGCCCGTCACCACTTCCAGTTAAAAAGTAGGAAGTGGTGAGGGTATTTTGGGGATTGTTTAATAAAATGTTGACGCTGAAAAAGTGCTGAATCTCAATTGAATATTAATGATGAATGATTATTATTAATGATTTCTATTTTTCGCTGAGAGGTCAATCCAGCTGTTTACAGACAAACCATTATTAAAATCAACGAGGTCCCATAGCACCACAAACGAGAAATTTATAGCTAACACAACATTTAAGACCAGCAATTAAAGTCACAGATCCGATGTACGGCGATAAAAGTAAGGTGACAACTCGGATCTCATTTGAAAGGAACCCGTTTTGTAAGGGACTCACACCTTGCAGGATGAGCAGATGTTTCGCTTTTATTAAGATCCACGTGGTGAGACGTTTAATAAAATCTGTCTGTTAGTATTTGAGACAGATATATTAATCAATGCTTGGCAGCGTGTCAGCTTTCCCAAAATCAGTTGATCAGGTCGAGTTGGTCGGTAAGTCAACCAATTAAAAAGTATCCAAATCCCTCTTTTCCGGAAACTTTTAAAGAATGTCGTATTGTCATACGTTCAACCTTACTAATATTATAAATGAGAAAATAAGTTTGTTACTCTTCCAAATTCAAATCGCTAACCATTTTTTGATGAATTTTTGTCCTAGATGGATGGGAACCTAGAGACGGTTAAAGGTTATTTGCAAAAATCTATATTACCGCGAGCGAAACCGCGATCAATAGCTAGTTTTAACATAAATAAATCTGATTTTCATACCAATTACTCGATTTAATTCATTCTAAGCTAAAAGACAAGCAAATGAAACTTTATACACTGAAATTCTATCCCACCGAGCTTCATGACCGCGTCATAATCCCAATGCTGATATAATCAAATTAAAGCTTTGTAGGACATGCCAAAAAGAATATATAACTAAGTGCATCAAACAGAATTAATATTCTACTACGAATTAATCATTTATGCTAGGAAAACATAAAAGTACGTAATTTATATTAAATAAAATGTTGAGTGTAATTTATGTTCCCGTTTTCCTAGAATTGAGCTCACAGAACAGACTGAAAGCTCTTATATTTCATGTTGAACGGAGGAATACTCGTCCTCGAATTCCGAGAATCAGGATCAATATTGCACTAGATGTTATACGGCAAATAAACTATGTACGTAGTACCAATCAACAAATATCAGCTTTCGACGTAAAATCAATAAGCTTCGGAGTACAGGAGTAGTTGCTAATGTTATACCTGTGAGTAAGTAGGTCACTATGACGATACGATACTCTTAACAATACACATTATTTAGCTTAGAGAAGGCTCTATTTTATCAATAGAGATGTACCGATAAAGCGTTACAGTACCTCCAGTAACTTAATTAGTCAAGTAAGCAAAGAGACTAGTCACACGTGTCAATTCACATCGGTTCATCTTTTCTCAGTCGACCTACGCAGTGTCATATAACCCGATGCTTCCATATGCGACGCCGACTAGTCCCTAAGTCGGAAAGCGGACGCCTGCAGTTGTGAAAGTTGATATAGGAGACGACAAACTAACTGTCGAGGATGCACAAAGTCGAATAAAAGCAAAAAGACTTGCTTCGTTCGAATTATTCCAGGCCGACGAAGCTGGCGTGCTAAAGGCAAACAAATTATATAGAAATGTTCAAGTTTCTGAACGACAAACAACAGCAAACGGTGAAGCGATAACCTCCAGAGGCGAAGGTTTTCGAATGAAGCCGAGTACATCCGAATCCCTTAGGGCGTTTAGCCAAAAACGGACCAAACAACAACGCACATTCGGGAGAAAAATAAAAGAACGTAGCTATATTTGCATAATTTTAAGCAGAATACCGAATAGATTAACATGTGGCAACAACGTTTATTGTTTGTCTGCAGGACCGTTAAATACGTCATGTCATAAAAATATACAGTATAAGCAACTCCCGACCACTACGACCAATTTTGGACACAGTATCCTGTACAAAATCTTAGCTAGTAGTGTTAAAGTTTCGGAAGTGCAAAGTTAGAAAGATACGTTGTAGGACTAGGGTCCAGCCAACACAGAACATACTTTCTGTACATAACCGTAGCTACGAACTACGGGAAGACTAAAACTAGGAGCTCAAAGTTTGGAAGCATCTTCACAAACTTAGTACGGTAGTCGGTAAACCGACAGTTTCAAAGTCATATGTCGAAGTGAATATTATTATTATCTGACGAATTTCAAACAATGATCTATTGAGATTGGCTGTTTCAAGTATTCATAAGCGAGAAACGAAAGTGCGACAATATTTTGCAAAGAAGTGATCTAAGATAGATTCTACAGATGTAGAGCAATTTTTGGCAAATCTCTTTGAAAATAATATCAATCGCATTGTCACGTTATTTGGTAAGTCACTAAAGAGAAAACAAAAATGCTCAATACACAAAATGAGCACGCATTTCGTCTAGAATCTTCCTGCTTCTCAACTAAGAGGATAAAACATTTTAAAACCATAAATCCTTGATAACAAATCTTCGAGTGCACTATAGGGATCGGAAGAGAGCTTTACAAACAATTTATGAAGCAATGTGAGGAGAACCGGTGACGGGTGGTATGGCGCAAGACTGAAGACGTCTAGCTAGCGGATTAGATAGGCTTTTGCTTGGTCCTTATCGACTGCTGTTGGTTTAAAAAAAAAAAGATTATTGTTTCTAATAACGCAACGTGGCTTTCTAATCTTCCAGCCATTACTCTCCCGTCTAGTCGGGACAGGTGTCAAAATACTTTGTATCTACCAAGGACTGAAAGGACTTATTAAATCCATGGTTTTTCGTGAAAAAAAAAAAACAGAAATGTCAAGACGAAGACGAGCCTATAAAATAACATTATTTGGAGAGGAGTAAAACTATCACTCTATTAAAAGGGCCTTTTCAATCAATTCCAAATTATTATTTAATACAAGTTAAACTATGCAATTAAATCCAAGCATTAAGAACACGAAACGAATTAAAAGAGATACAATACCTATTGATTTCGACTGTCGCCGTTGCGAACTTGCGACGTTCATTGTTTATATTTCGAAGTGATAGTTGCATCACTTGCATCACTGGACACCTGTTCATCGCATCCAACGGCAAATAACTCGAGCCAACCGATATCTGTCACACTAAGCTTATTACTACAGTGCAAGTGTAACATTTACATGTTGTGATAGTGAGCTTTCGACATCATTACTTAGTATAAAACAGTAAAGCTAGGTTCACATTTCTGTATTAGGGTGTGTCTTGCCGCGGGTTACACCTGACCAATCAAATGAATCTATTCAAGCCTACGTCATTCGATCAACTGCGTCAGAAGGCGTCACGACACGACTCACCACGGCATACAAGTTTTCATACACCGCACCGTTGGGAGACAAGCCTCTTCTATGACGGAGTGGGCCATAATCCACCACGCGGGCCCAGTGCGTACTGATGGATGTTACATATCTTCGAATTTTTTGGCTCTTCGACATGGTGGTTTTCTCAAGACATATTTTGCTTTACGTTTTGCGAACAGTGGTGATACTGTCAAAACGATATACACAAAGTAAAGTGCCTGACTCTTTGGAACTCAAGACCTACACTTTCAACACGCGGTTTTTACCACTGATCAATCCACGTTAGATAGGGCTCAATCAAATCTCCGTAAAGGTTTGATCAACACTACCCTTGGTCTTTTTATCTACAGAAAAAATGTCTTTCGGTAAGTAGTGTTTTAACATAAACAACATCAGAAACAGGGAAGGCTTTTTTAGTTTATGGATTTACCGCCCGATACCTGAGCAGATTTATAGGTCATTTTTATTTGGGTCCTGGTCATCGTACAGGTTACTAAGGAGAGCTTGAAGTGAATAGGAGCCGGCTATCAAAAGAGACGGTTCCTTTTGATAACTTTCGGTAAGATCTGAGAATTACAGGACCCGCTTCGCTTAACCAAACTGTTAGCTATTAATTCCATATTTGGGGCCCGTTTCCTCAGCAGTTATTAGTTATTTTGCTCGTCGGCGACAGACCCTCCAAGCAAAACAGGTCATTGTTTTCAAAATCTTTCCTAAGGCTACGTTTCCACCTTTTTTTTAAGGATGGGATATCCTTCCGCTCTGGGCGGAGTGGAATGGGGTGTCAGTGTCTTACTGACTAAAATCCATCCGTGAATATGATCAACTGCGCGAACGTTTTGCAGGTGGAAACGCGGGCTAACGAAGAACTAACATTCTGAGTCTGAGGTAGTCGGCTAAAAACATATTTGTACAAAATCAAGACGACAAAGATTCAGGTGTCAAACCTAACTATACAGCACTACACGATGAAATAGACATATTCCTGTAATCCTACAATACTATCGATTTATGAAACGCGCTGGAGGAGGCATCATCATCAGCCTATAGCAGTCCACTGCTAAACATAGCATAGGCCTCTCCTAGTGCAAGCCATTCAACTCAATTTCCGGCAACTCTCATCCAGCTGCTACCAGCCACCCTAACCCCCTCCCATCCCACCCACCCTCTATTACTACCTACTATAAATAAAATAAATCAATGATGAAAGCACGCGGCGTGGGAGTTAACAATCTTGTAATAAGCTTTGACTCCAGATGAAAACATTACTAATTGTTTCTAAGAACGCGAGGAATATCAGGTTTCAATCGTATATAAGACTATAATATATGATAATTGTGTTCAGGAGGAGTCTTAGAAACAGCCAGGTATTAGAATGGTTTCCGGAGCAGGAATAAGGTCTTTGCTCCCATATCAAGCGCAAAACGGATTATGTTCCAATACTGCGATTTTCCATGAAAGGGAAGGTCAAAGAAATGAAAGATGGATTCTGCGAATGATGATGTGTTATCTAGACTACTGAAACAGAGAATTATAGAAGAAGAAAAAATGTTACGCAGACCCCAAAGAAACAGGAATAAAGGCAAGTGAATGACGACTGTCGTTTTACAATAAATTAATTTAATTAAAGATTTATCACCAAGGGTTGTGGAGAGACAACATTTTTGCTATCTCTGTTTGTTTAACAGTTTTGTGCTCTTGACCGCAGGCCAATATCGCGTGAGAAAAACTAGATTAGAACTGTGAGGGTCTACCCAAACCAAATTTTGGTAGGGGTCCATAGACTAAAAAACTTTTGAGGACCTCTGTAGTGTAGACCTACGCCGAAGCAAACCTCCAGAAGAAAGAAACATCTGATGATGAAATAGCATACTTAAGCATAATCAGACTATAATTTTCCCATTGCTGGGTCTCGGGTCTCCTCTTGTGAGAGGGAATGGGATGCTGCAATCCACCACGTACGGTCACGTACCATAAAACTCCTTTTTTTGGGCAGTCGTGTAAAAAAGGGGCTGTTACAAAATCTGTTATTCTTTTGCTAAAATATTTGCTTACACAAATCAAGTTTAGTAACTACGAGTATTTACGATATAAATAGAGGGCCCACGTGAGATCCTCACGTGGGCCCTCTATTATATCCTAACGGGTCATCCTCATCATTAATAATGAAGTGACAGTTATCCGTAATGCGTGAACCACGGACGAATGAATCCGGATCAGATAACATTATGGATCAATTAAAACAGTAGGTTTGCATATCAATAAGCATGATACTAAAAGTTCAGATTAGTTAGCACTGTAAGGGCGAATTCCACCAATGAAACTGAACGCGATCAGCGTGTAAACCACGTTTATGAGCTGCCAGTGTCACTATTTTTCTATGGAATATTGACGCTGACAGCTCTTGAACGCAGTTTAGATGTACTGATCGCGTTCAGTTTCATTGGTGAAATCGGCTCTTAGACTGTTATTTACCAGGGTTGCGGATTTTGTTCGAAAGAAAAGCCGCGGCCCTGGAACGCAAAGGGCACTAGGAGGAGCACGCATGGGTTTTATTTAGTCAGTAAGAGTCTGATATTCCCTCCCGCTCCACCCAGAGCGGAAGGAGTCATTTAATGATTTCCCTTGCATAAAAAAACCGGCCAAGTGCGAGTCGGACTCGCGCACGAAGGGTTCCGTACCATTGTATATAAAACGGCATAAAATCACGTTTGTCGTCTGGTAGCCCCCTTAAATATTTGTTTTATTTTAATTACTTACTTAAATTATTTATTTTAAAGTGAATTTATATACTTAACTAAATATTCTGTGAATATTTCAAGCGTCTACCTGTTGCCGTTATCAATACCGAGCAAAAACGAGACAAAAAATCACGTTTGTTGTATGGGAACCTCCTTAAATATTTATTTTATTCTGTTTTTTAATATTTGTCGTTATAGTGGCAACAGAAATACATCATCTGTGAAAATTTCAACTGTCTAACTATCACGGTTGATGAGATACAGCCTGGTGACAGACGGGTGGACAGCGGAGTCTTAGTAATAGGGTCCCGTTTTACCCTTTGGGTACGGAACCCTAGAAAATACTAATTTCAAGTATTGCGCTGTTTGGCAGTAATAGGTATTTAATTTACTATAACATTCAGGTGCCATACATGACTCTAGTGCGAAAAAGAGAGGGATAGAATAATGATAGCATAATCTTTTTTTCGGACTGGAATCATTGTGGCAATTCATCTGCCTAGCCTTTTCCCAACTATATTGGGGTCGGCTTCCAGTCAAACCGGATTCAGCTGAATACCAGTATTTTACGTGGAGCGACTGCCTACCAGACCGCCACAACCCATTAACTGGGTAACACGGTACTTCGGTTCTTGGGAAGACTGGAGTCTGATTATCCTGGCTTCTGAAAATCCGTAACGACTGCCAAAGATCTACAAATGACGGCCGGGAACACGACTTAACGTGCTTTCCGAGGCACGAAGGAGTGTCGGTATATAAAGATGGTCACCCATCCACAGACCGACCTCGACAAGCGTTGCTTAACCTTGAAGATCGACCCATGCGGCTGTTATTATGTAGCCACGATCTCCTATAATAATAAAACTTCAAAACACTGACTGCACCAACCAAAGGTCAACTGGTAGAAAATGTCCAAGGCATAAAGTCAGCCTTTGTAGTGCTTTTTAACCGATTTCAAAAAAAGGACGAGGTTCTCAATTCGATTGTTATTTTTTTTTTCTACTGCATTAAGTATAATGAATAAAAATATATCCTAATCCATTTTGCTGAAGAGGCAATGACTGATATGGTTTATCATAATAATATGAATGTCAAGTTTTATGTTTTTGCTCTGTTTAGACTTTTTATCAGGCACATAAGTGTACTGTCAGATCCTCTAAGTACTTCATATTACAATGCAACTGAACCAAAAAAATCTATTATAGTATTTTTTATTATTTCCTACATTTTAGTTAGTTTTGAAAATTTATATAGCCTTTGTCACTACCACAATTCTGACGAATTCAACATCAGCTCATGTCAAAATCCGTCCAGCCGTTTGGGTTGTAGGGAGAGCCGAAGAAATGGACATACATACATACGCTCGAAAAACATTACCCTACTTCTGCCGCAGTCGGGTAAAAATCAGGCATTCTCGTCCGAACTGAGAGGAGTCCTGATGATTAAATTTTTTTTCCAGGCCTTTATCTTTCATGTTTTCTTTATATTGGATGGAAAATCAAGCACGCGGCTCAGCTGATGATATGTAGTATCCGCCGTATATGGACATTGCAATACTATAGGTAACAAGATACCAGAGTGAACTGCTTGCCCTTTTTGCAGAGGACTCTTTTGCTTGAAGCTGTCCAAATCGTAACCCCGCGGACGGGCAGACCTCGGTAAGGCCATTCCACATTTTATTATTGTAAGCAAAGGCAAATTTATATCTACATGATCAGAAATAGACAGCCATACCTGAAGTTGAAGTATGGTGGTTGGCGATATGGTTGCTACTGTTTCCCCTTAACAGCACTGCATAATTTATTGTTCAGTAGATTTAAGTGACCACTGTGACCAGTAGGTCACTAGTTCTACTGAACAATAAATTATGCACCAAGACATAGGTAACTAATTGGGAAATGCATGCAATAATTTAAATATATAAAGGAAATTCTGTGAAGGAGTAAAGTGTGTATTTATTCACATAGTTCAGGGACTTTAGCGATAATTTTGGTCAAAACCCAAAATGTTTGGGATTGATCAAGTAACTTTTTGGTCCATTCATTATGAGTTGACTCTCCAGCCCCGACATGTGAAAATTCCCAAAAAAAAATTAAACCATGTAATTGGTAATAAACATTAAATTCGCAGATTAATTCGGCGCACACCGGTGTGTTGCCGGTGCTTGAGCGGTTAATAGAAAGGAAGAAGAATTATAGAAAAAACCAGCTAAGTGCGAGTCGGACTCGCGCACGGATGGTTCCGTACCATTATTTATAAAAAAAAATCACGTTTGTTGTATGGGAGCCCCACTTAAATATTTATTTTATTCTGTCTTTAGTATTTGTTGTTATAGCGGCAACAGAAATACATCATCTGTGAAAATTACAACTGTGTAGCTATGACATCGTGACATACAGCCTGGTGACAGACAGAAGGACAGCAGAGTCTTAGTAATAGGGTCCCGTTTTTACCCTTTGGGTACGGAACCCTTGAAATGGTTATTTGCTGTAAGTATAACGCATACCATAAAAAAAAGAAACAAAATTAGTGACGTCACATCTGCGCTGCGCTGGTTTTCTACAACAGACGGCATTGACTGATGATGATATATTTTTTTAAATTTTACATAGCTGAATCTCACTTTGCCTGCTAAACCTCAAGTCCAATTCCTCCCTTCCGCCGTGTAGAATAACAATTAAAAATATTAGACATACCTTTAGTCTCCTCACAAGCTCATCTGGACCGAGGTCATCGGTGATTGGACGGCAGCCTTGCGGGTACACTATTTCCGCCATGCTGCCAATCTGGAACATGGAGAAGAAAAGAATATGAGTAAGTTTAGCAGAGCTATAGAAGAATCTGGATCTGCCCAATCTTAGATAGTTCAAATGGTAATAAGGTCTAATTGAATTAAATGTTTTGACTGATTAGTTTACAGGATTTATATAACCATCTCAGATTTGAAACAGAAATTAACAAACTTAATTTCAAACGTAACACAATTGGCATGTCAAACTCGTGCCTTGAAAATTATTTGATATTTTTGTTAGTATTTTCAAGATAAAATGGCAAATGCATAACTCATTGGATGGTAACATGTTTTTTGCAAGACATATTATTTTATATTTTTGCGTTTTTGGTGTGTAATTGATTTACAATTTACGAGCCTGTGGAAAATGTAAAATAGGAACACAGTTAATTGTTACTGGTCTGTATATTAAATTCAGTGTTATTGTAGGGCCCTTACCTAACTAACAATTATTCAAATAATCACATTCTCAATACGCCATCTATCTATCTATCTGTGTTTCCCTGGATTTGTCGTAGTTTGGAAGGCAGTCCAGGGAGCATTTTGGCGCAGTTTTGTGTGAAGTCCGGTTTCAAAGCATGTAGTAGTATGCAAAGAATGTGTATGTATTGTGTCCAAGTCAATATTGCTAATATTTGAACATACAGCATACAAAATGACAATGCAATAAATTATGAGCCCATTATTTTGCTCACATCAATATGTTCCACACTAGAGACCACAGTCTGCAATGCCATCCACATTACCAAAGATAAGACCACATGGTATTAGATAAGTCCATGAGAAAAACATTAATTCATTAGTCAAGGTCAAAACCCTCAGCATTGAGGACAAACAATGTAAGGAAGGGTGTGTTGCATCATTGTGTATTCAGTATATCAGAAATCAGAATTGTATTACCTAAATATTCAAGATGGGCATTGTTTTCTAAATCATTGGCTTAGAAATAGCAAAATTTGTCATTCTGACATTTTGTGATTCACCCAAATGTTATTTATAATTTCTATGATCCCAAGTGAAGTGAAGTATCCAATGACTTGCCTCCTATGTATTACATATTATTATGAAACTGCATAATCAAGGTAAGATAGGTTGTAGGTAAGGTAGGTTTGGTGTGATTCTGTTCAACATAGGATTTATTTTGTCTATGGACTACTATTCTATTTACAATTCCAATGTAATATTATGAAGAAGAAATATAGACTCAATAGCAGAACTTCTTTCACTGATAGCTGAGTATCATAGGATATAATGTTCCTTCCAGATACACAATTTGCAGGCAGAAACTAGTCAAATGTTAACAAAAACAATATGTTGTCAAAGTCAAAACGTTTATTTCAATTAGGCCATTAAATGGCACTTTTGAACGTCATCATTTACATTTAAAATAAGATAAAGTGACTCTACTGTCCGTTCGCAAGGGTAGATTCTTATGGAGAAGAACGGACAAGAAACTCCATAGTTACTCAAGTACACAGGTGGCTGACATTTTACTGGTCACTGTAAAACCAACTTTCACAGTTGCTAACAGCCTTTTTTACAGCAAAAATTTAATTTAATGTGTAAATAAGACATGGGTATTAGTGACAGTTTAACAAAACTCTTCTAAATTAGGAAGACCCCTCATTGCTATTCATAAAAACAAGTGTTTGTTTGTTTTCGATTCATAGCATTACAGCACATCAATATTCCTAAACCTTTTGACTGCCATAATATATTTTGTCCTTTTAATATATGTTGTGTCTTACCACAACTTTATTAGTAGACAAAACATATTATTCACAACAGCACGGTAGGCGCAGTGATTGGTCGATTGCTGAGTTGAGTGTTGAGGGTTCAATTCCCACATGGAAATAACAGTTGTATGGCCTACAGATACTTTTTCCGGGTCTGCCTGTTTGTGTACATGAGTTTATATGTTTGTAACAGCACCCTCAATACAACGTTTTATCAAAAGATAAAGAAGAATATGTAAGATGTATAACATTATTGTAAATAATGTAAACACTGATAGTTTAGCATGGCACACCTTGGCATTTTATATTGTAGTGGTTACCTTACACACCCAGATTTCACCATTTGTGTTTAGGTTCTATATAAGCAAGCATAATGCTATCAATAGAATATAAGCTCAGGTTAGTAGAACACAATGGTCTCAGAAATCAGTAGAAATTTAACCGTTCTATTTCACCTTCCTGCCATGACACCCATGTACAAAACATTGCCTTTACCTAATGATTAGCACCATATAGGTTTTATTTGTGTTGTTTTTCAATTGCTAAACAACATCTATGGATATTCATAAGCTTCTGGCACATCATGAAACACTATAATTGCACAGTCATGTTCAGAAGAAGAATAGTTGGGAATGAATATTGTAAGGTTCCGACACTGGCTCTCTATTGGACAGGTCTCCATAGTGTTGGAGTTTTGAAACATGAGAAAGGAAACGGTTACATTTAGGGCCTTATCATCAACAAAACTAAAGCATTCAGCATATTAAATGCATAAGTTTTACACTGTAAGTAGGTCATGGCATTCAAACAGGGATAATGCTAACCAGATGACCAGAATGGCAGTGGAAACATCTAGAATGTGAGGGTTTTAGCAGCCCCAAGTGTAACATGTTCTATCAAAAGATGTTCATGATAAGGTAAGAAAATGACTTCCCATGTTTACCTGGTAAACTTCATACTGTGACATATTGATTGAGGCAGAAGTTGGTCATTCCCAAAATGTGCATCCACTAACATCTTTGACTGTATACAAACAGCTCATGTCCACATTGTACTATCTGTTCTTGACCTAACATGATTCCACTGTCTTATCACGGAAATCTTTATTGATTGTGAGCGATCGAGAAAAATAAAGGACCATCGTCCTCAAAACAACACCACTAAGATGTTTGGAAACATAAAAAATGACGTGTCGAACTAATTAAGTCATAACTTCTAGTTTTCTCATAGAAATATCATCGCGAACTTGATATTTACCCTACCCTGTTGCTGTGCTCGTGGTTTATACAACAATCAAATTATGCTAGATTATGGCAGACCCAGTTTTTACGACCAAGCAAACAACACAAACTTAAGAGGTTAATCCACCTTTACTGCACCAAATTATACCAAAATATATCGAATTTGCATCTTGATTGCACATAAACAGACAACTAAAAACGATAATGGCTAGAATACGTACAAGAATTCATAGACGTGGGCCTGCGTTCACGTCCCGATGTTTACAAAATCCACCACAATATAACAACTCAAACAAACTGTTCACTGTTATAGCATTATAGTTTCACTAAAGCGTCACTGAAAAACAAATCATAGGGGTTGAAAAATGTCCTATTGATCTAAATACATAGAAAATTCGTGCTAATAATTTTTTATCAATCTATGTGGACGCCAAACTGCGGGAAAAACTACAGCGAAGTTGGCATCATATCGCTCGCAATTCAAGGCCACAAGGCCGTCTAGAATCTATGATATTGGGATGTTGTCTATGGCCTCTGCGCTTTTTTGTTTATGGTAATTGTCTATGGTGGAGATGAAAGTACAGTCAAGTGCAACTGATACATCATTTTGACTAGATATTATGTATTTGAAATAAGCTCTGTATTGCGATTTAACTAAAAAGACAAAAAAGGTTAATTTCTGAAATGCTCGTCTGAAAAATATTGTTCTGAATCGATTTTTTAAAATGTGTTTTTAAAATTCATTTCATTGTTTGAGCTTTCCATGACAACACCGCTGCAGGGAAAATAAAAAGACAAACATAGTTTAAATTTATTTTATTTTTACATTTTATAACTACTACTATTATATACTGTACCTACCCAAAATATTTCGGATAACTTATAAAACCGATGGTGAATAACAACAAGAGTGTTACTTACTTAGAAGCGCTGTTATGTTACAAAATAGTCCTTTCACAATACTAAAGGTAATTAATTTATTGCAGCAGTCAGTTTGTCGTGTTGGCAGATATCTTAAATATACGAGAAATATAATTGATAAACACACATCGCAACACATGCAATGACAATATTTTTCAGAACCTTCCGTTAAGAATGGTAACGTGACACCACCGACGGCTGCCACAAGCTCTCTATAATAGTTAGGTACTAAATAAAAATAAATGTAGGCCTACAAAATTAATTATAGTGTGATCTGCCATAAATGTAGTCTCAGCAAGATTATATAACTTCATAAGCAATTATTACATTGTTTAAAGCATTTTTTTTTTGTAAAAAAGCTTACATAATAACAGTGAATGAGATCTATTTGCATACAGTTATATTACTTACTTTATTCTATTGAGTACTTACATTTTATATTATTTAATAAAAATAGCCATCACAAAATGATTAATTAACTACAAACTTATTAATTAACTATAAACCCTAATTAATCCTAAAAGCAAAGCAAGAATTGAAAACGTAAATGTAAATAATTATAAAAGTATGTCATTCAGACCAAAAACTGCCCAAGTTTTACTTCATCAATTGTAATTAAGATTTATTATTTATTATATTAGACACTATTTCGAGTCTAATCTATAACTCCCGACAAAATTCTTAATCTAATTCAAGTTTTCGGAAGGAGCCTGCCGTCGAGTGAATATCTTGAGTTAAGTCGTTCTTCTCCAAGGCGTGTAAGTCCACCGACATGCTGTCTAACGCCAACAAGTCGTCTCTCCGATTCAAGAGGTTGCTTTTCAGTTCTTCAATCATGTCTCTTAGAGGAACAGTGCCTCCGTATTCTTTCGGCAATATTGCTGGGTCCACATGTTTCATCAAATCGTCGCTTGTACGATGGAACTGTGAACGGAAAGAAATATAATCAGTAGACCGACAAAAAAATAAAACAAGCTTGCTATTGGAGATGAGACCTTTACACAAAGGTTCAAACTCCAAACTGTGAAAAATTGTGACATTATGTAAAAATATTTAGGTTCGAGGAAATACGAAATATTTATAATAGTTATGACGAGATATGAGACTTTACAAAAAAATGTTTATCATGATCAAAAAAACACATTTGCATAGCATTGTCATTTACCTACTTACTTTGTTTTGAAAAATCGTTGTAATTTTATTGCATTATTTAATCTTATGGGTGAGGTAAACTGTTTTTATTTTATGTATCTGTATATTCTGTACCTAGTCAGTTAATCCAATCCGAGAGAATAGTTGGCTCAAATCAAAAAGCAACTGTTCTGAATTAGACGTGAGGCATAAATATTGGATTAGGTATGTTGATTAGGTATTTTTCGATGCGAGTCCGTACCTAATCCAAAGCGTCGAGGATTAGGTATGGCATAAAATATTTATACAGTCTACTACACACACAGAAGATATTCCGTACCTTAAAATGTGGGGGTTAAGTTTCAAGTTTAATTAGCACTGCCGCCAGCGCAATCTATGTAGAATACCACTGGACTTGTTAGTGTTCTAGCGATGTATGTCGTAACGAATATACGTCGAAATACACCTTTTGTGTGAATCTACACAAGATGACAGTCCTAAGCCTGTGAGAATGACTAATAGATGACATTTTAAGATTCTCCGCCGCACCATCACACAATGAGCAGGTGCATCTTTAAGTATGAAGGGTAATTTTGATCGCTCTAATAGACGTTATAAACAAAGTTAGTATTCACGTTGAGTAACGTTTGCCCATAAAAATACGAAATTTATTCCACCGTTCCACAATTTATCAGAAACGGAACGTCCATAATCCATGCCGAATATTTCTTACCCAATCCACATACGATACTTAATATCGGTAACAGGCCAGTGGATTGAATAAAATTAAATATTCGATCCATGCCGAGTATTTCTTACCCAGTCCACATACGATACATAATATCGGGAGCAGGCCAGCGGCTATATTGAATAAATATTAGGATTAGGTAAATGGATTAGGTATTTTTAAATACTAGGATTAGGTGGATTAGGTATCGTTTTCACCTAATCCAACCCATGTCTATTCTGAATGTCTGATGCTGTTTCTGTTCTGACGTTTTGTGGTACAGTTTAAAAAAGGCATGATAATTTTGAGTCCAGAAGTTAACACTTTTCTCCCTGATTATGCTTTATGGCGTGTGAAATGTTGCTAGTATTCAAAAGGTTAGAAGTTTATTGAGATGAAATTGTTAACATTTTCAGGGTTGGTTGAATACAGGATTGTTTTTCTTTTCATTTATCACGCCTGGGGGAGTACGATGGGTGTGCTAACAATGATGACTGTGTTGCATCAAATACCTAATTAAAAGATCATATAAATTACCATCACACGATCCTTTAGTTTATCGCTGAGCAAAGACACGGCGAACTCGAAGAACTTGACTCCGTAGGACGGAATGTTCACGAAGTGAGTGCGCTTGTGTCTCATAGGAGTAGAGTTCTGAAAAAAAAACCGATTCATTAGCTTCCGATTTTTTTTTTGGATGGGATGCGCAACTTGCAAAAAATTTCGGCTTTTAGTCAAACCGGATTCAGTTGAATACCAGTATTTTACGAGGATGGGAAATCATCAAATGACCCCTCCCGCTCTGGGTGGAGCGGCAGGGAGTGTCAGACTTTTACTGACTAAAACCCACCCTTTAGTCCTCCTAGTGCCTTTCTTCCCAGGGCCGCGGTAACTCTTTCGAACAAATCCGCAACCCTGGTAGGCTCTGGCCCTAATGGGCCCCGACCCATGCTGACTTCTGCTGGTTTGGCGCGCGTAGAACACAGCGCGCCGTCAACCCGGGCCTGTTCTGATCGGACGGCGAGCTACCCATTGCTCGCCGTCCACAGGCATCAGTCACTGCGCCATGCTCAGGAGCATCAGTTCCTGGGCGGCGCAGTGGCTGACGTTCAACAGGAGGGGGTGAAATGGGGCCATTACTGGCACTCCATTTCAGCCCCCTCCGGAGCCCTTTGTAGGGGCTCTACTGCGGCTGCTGCAGTAGCAGCAGCCGCAGTGGAACCGGCAATGGCGGCAGAAGAAGCGGCGGCAGCGGCGGCGGTCGCGGCAGAGACGGCCCTGTGACCGGGCTGACCGCAGCGGAAACAAAGACCGCTGCGGTCCACCTCCGAGGTGCATTGTGCTCCCACATGGTGGCCCACTTGGCACCGGAAGCACCTCAGAGATCGGGGTTCCAGCAGTTTGACCTGCGCGGAAACCCAACCCACCAAAAACCTTCGGCCCTCCGTGATGGTTTTGGCATCCGACACGGGGCAGCACACCACAATGGTGCGCGTGCCCGTGTTGTCAGGACGTAGGGTGCCCGCCTTCACCTCCTCTGCTGAGCACCCCCCCGTCCTAACGACGGCGGCCACCACCTCCGCCTCCGTGACGGAGTCGTCCAGGCCCAAGATGCGCATGTCAATGCGCTTGGTGGGCCTGGACACTCGGGCATCGTCCGCGCTTAGGGACGCCCTGAGCCTTTCGGCTAGAGCGTCCGCGGTTGGGCCGCTGGCTGCCCCGGGGATCTCCAGCATCCGGGCCCCAGTCATGGTGACCCGGAGCCGAAGGCCCCCCACGATGCCTAGCTCACCAAGGTTTACTGCCTCCTTCGCCTTGGTGAGCACGTCCGCGTACGTCACGCCCCTCTTCGCCGCGTCCGGCTGTAGTGTAAGCACTACAGCCGCGGTTTTCGGGGGGCGGAGCGCAGCCGCGACGCTTCGCGCCTTCTGCCGCCGCTTCCTCTCCCGCCTCTTGGCCGCCCTGGCTGCCTTTCCCGCCTTCCTCTTCTCCCCGGCCACTTGCCATTCGGCTTGAGCCGGGGGAGGAGCTGAAGGCGAGGAAGCCGGGGGGAGCTGCTGCTCAGACGGCGCAGGAGCCTTCGCCGTCCGCGCAGCAACCCCACCCTTCCTCTTCCTTCCCGGGGCCGGGTCCGGTTTTCCCGGCACCGGCTTCGCGGGTGCCGGCCCGGACCCTTTGTCCTGGCCGGACGACCCCGGTGTGGCTGCCACGGCGGCCGCATATGACGCTTTTTTCTGGCCTTGGGGGGCCTTCCCACTCGCCGCTAACGGGGGGCGCAGGACAATGCCCTCCAGGACGGAGAACCGCGCCTGGAAGGCTGCCATCTCCTGCCGCACGAGGTCCAGCACCTGACTTTCCTGCGGCACGGGCTGGCTGTCCTTCTGGAGTCCAACTCGGACTCCGACTCTGCACCCGGGTGACGCTCAGGCGAGCCCCTCCTCCAATATAGCGCGCCTCTTGCCGCGCTCCGCCCGACCGACGCTTTGTCGGGCGATCCAAAGTCGAACCCGATCATGTCCTCAAAGGACGGCTTGGATCGGGGGCCTCCTCGGCCACTGTTGCTCTTGGCAAGCGGATGGTGGATAGCAACGTTGCCCCCCCCAGAATACGAGGGGCTTGACGCGCGAGGCGTGGCGGATTCCCGGACTGCTGTGCAGTCCGGACCGCCCTGGGGTAATGTCTCTTTTTTGTTGCTATCCATAATTTCCTTTTTGAGGGTGCGGTCCCTATCTCCCCTCCTCTCTCCCTCTCTCACTGCTTGCTCGCTGCCCTCACAGTCACGTCTGATGATCAGACGCGTACCAGAGAGCAGCGAGTAAGCCAATGAGACGCACACCGTCCGAGGACACTGCTCAAGTCTCCGAACGGTGTGCCCCTCTTGTGTCTCTCTTGGCCTGGTCTCTCACTTGGGACCTTCCGGCATGAGTGGCTCTACCGGCAAAGCCCCCAAGATCACTGAGACACGCAAGCCCCACCACGACGGCAACGTGGAGACACGGTTGGTGGGGCTCCACAACCCATTGACTGGGTAACACGGTAGGTACTTCTTGGCAAGACTGGAGTTAGATTTTCTGGCTTCTGACAATCCGTGACGACTGCCAAAGATATATAAATGACAGCCGGGACCGAGGCACGGGGGAGTTTCGGAATGTTAAAATGGTCACCCATCCACAGACCGATCTTGGCAAGCGTTGAACCTTGAAGATCGACCCGTGCGGCTGTTATTATTCAGCCACGAGCTCCTCCAGGCATAACTTCATAAATATTTATTTCTAGATTCGGGAACGTTATATAAATCCTGCAATTTAATTATGACCACCCTACTTATTTATTGAAAATGAGTTTCTTTTTAATGCGATAGATAGAGAAGAAAAAAAAAATGTCTGCCCTTCTGATGGTTAGTCCTCACGGCCGTCTTTAGACAACCGTAATACCAGGGCCTAAACCACCAACTCTTAAAGCAGTGGGAAAAAGACGGTGCTATACGTCCTGTATAGCTCCGTCTCTTTCCCACTGGAAGTTATATTGAAGTAATGCTGCTTTAAGAGTTGGTGGTTAGGCCCCTGGAATATTAATTTTAATAAAGAGACTCACTTGCCGTTACAATGCGGTCGCTGCGACCGAAATCGGCTAGATGGTATCAGTCAAGCAAAGAGACTTCCATTTTTGTTACGGATTGCTTCTACAGATTTATCGTTCACCTGTATACAATTCAGCATGACCTTGACGTCAGTAAGCGACCACAGACTGACGTGCGGCATCTGCATGCCCGCCTCGTCATTCACGTGGGTGTACCCCAGCAGCTGCGAACGTGGCTCGTCCAGAAGCAGTTCCACTATCATGGAGTGGATGCGGGCCATCACGCAATTGTCGAACTGGTGGGGGTCGAAGCGACCTGTATGAAAGGATAAAGCAATATAGTATTTGGCACGTGTGTATTTTATTTTTGCGAAGGGATGACGTTGACGTCGTACTGAGGTGTGACAGGCGCTAGCGGACCGCTCGCCTCTTTAGCGAAGAGGGTTTCTTGACCTTGATCTGATTTAAGTTGAGAGTCTTGTAGCCTAGTGTCTTTTTTGTTTGGTATGGGGTAGTTTAGAAGACTGGAGAATTCTTTAAAATACCCTTGTATTGATCAAAGAAAGACATCGACCCTTCCATCCTTTCTGTGGGATTGGGTTTCTGTGGCCCTGCATATAGCGCGTAATATACTCGATAAGATTAAAGAAGCTCCCTACCGTAAAACTTTTTTTTTTCAAATGACTCCTACCGCTCTGGGTGGAGTAGAAGGGAGTGTCTCTTACTGACTAAAATTGTCTCTCTTTTACTGCTCCTCCGAATGCGCTTTGCGTTCCAGGGCTACGGTGACTCTTTCGAACAATTCCGCAACCCTGGACCGAAAAACATAGACCACACCCGCACAACATGCAACAAAGCCACTTCAAACTCACCCATACAAGACAGCACCACTCTTCTTCCTTCAGCGTCTCTCTTCGGCAAGGGTACCAAGTAACCCGCATCAATCACGGCAGCGATCTTCGGGTCCAAGGGGTCCAACTTCTGGAACCATTGAGGGTACATCTCCCGGATAGTGAGGTATCTCTCCAGCATGGAACAGGCTTGAGGGATGGAGTACTTCTTTGTACGGAGAAAGCGGAGGAGGAAGGGCGCGTCTGTAAAGATAGAGATGGTTATGACTTGAGGTTTCAAAAAAAGTTAAGTTATTGGTTGCAGCTACTAGGTACTACTTGTAGCAGGTACCAGTGGCGTAGCTAGACTCCAAGGGGCCCTATATCAAACGTTTTTTGGGGGCCCCCTTTTTACCCGACTGCGAAAATGACCACAAATGCAGGGTTGTTTTGTTTTACAAACACAAAACGAAGCACAAAACTGTAGCTCTTATCGTATCATTATTCACTTATCCATGCCTATAGCCTTCTATATTGGGGTTGGCTTCTAGTCAAACCGGATTAAGCTGAATACCAGTATTTTACGTGGAGCGGGCCTCTTATTACTAAGATTGATGAATGATTTGAGGTTGCAGACAATATTTTTTGCTTCAATACATCGGGGCCCCTGCAGTTCGGGGGCCTCGTATAATTGATACGGCAGATACGGCGATAGCTACGCTGCTGGCAGGTACAACAATGATGCATGTCCTCAGATAATTATCAGAATTAAATTTTGGAAAAAAAATCCAGGCTACTTTTCAAATATGACGATGCGAACGACAACCACACTGAGCTGTCCCTAGTAGCTCAGACTTCAAGATTTAGGAACAGACTAGAAGTCTAGAACAGCCGTTTTCTTCTTTTCGACTCATTTGTTCTTGTCGCTTGGCGCACTAAAAGGTAAAAGTACAAGAAACATTAAAGTAAAAGATGTTTGTAGAAATTCAATGTGAGATTGTGATCAATGAATAATGTTTACGATGTAACAGAACAATTATCGCCAATTTAAGGTACCTATTTTAAAAAACTGTCAACTAGCCTATTCAAGACCACGATTTCTGAATTGTGATTAGCTGACGAGCTGTTCCTAATAATGAACCCGAAGCATGTCATCCAAAATTGGGCCACCTAGGCTGGCACACTCGTCCTGCGCCCTAGAACATGATAGTTACTAATCATTGTGTATGCGAGAGCCGCCCTCAAAGGGCTCCAACATGAAGTAACGGATACAATATTTACATACCACGTGATCTGAATCACAAGCGGATTTGTTTCATCTGACTTAAGGACCAATTTACCTTAAAGTTTATTGTTTTCGGTAAACTTGGGTTCAAGAACCTGGATGTTACGATGTAAACGTAACATAAAGATGATTTTGAAGAGGCTATAAATATTTTACGGCAAGGGCAATTTAGGATTACAGTTTGCGTTGTTACTAAGTAGCCAGCTCATGTAAGTGTAGTGTTGTAAACCTTGAACTTATTATTCAGCGACGTGTAGCTTTGCTCTTTGGTCTTGCTACACTGTCGATGGACAGAAAAGTCTGTTTGAGCAATCAAAGGCGCGTGGTGCAACCTTAATTTGTACGTGCACTTTTACGATGGTCCAAATTGATATTGGACCATAGGACCAATAACAGCAAAGTAAAGTACCTCTTAAAAGAGTTCTTTTAGTACCGAAGATTCTTGCTTACCAGTTCTACATTTCTTGATAGCAGGATGTTTCTCAATAAAGTGTCTCATTTGTGCCAAAGCCTGTTCCCTCAACGCCGGTTCTTCTCTCAGCTCTGCTCTGGCCCTCTCCCTCAATTCTGGGGGCAGTTCACCAGTCTCCCGCTCCTTAGCCTCAATGATATACTGTCGGTCATCATCAGTCAATCTCGGCGCTTCGATGATGTCGTGCTTCGGTTCATGCTCCCTTCTGCAATCTTCGGGCTGCAGTACTGAGGTCGCCATTTTGGTTTATCTGGTTCAAAGAAAAATATTATGATTAAGAAGCCGCTAAGATTGCTGTGGCGTCACATATTGTGCATATGTGAACGCATCTTAGATGTAGTATTTAATGCTTTAATATTTAAGTCAAGAACGCACCCTTGTCAAGTGGCAACACGAAGAGACGATTCGGGACGCTACCCTAAAACCGACTAAAAGCGTCGCTCTCTCAATTTTCAATTGCCACGAGGCACGGAGAACGTCAGTCCGTTCAGTTTAGTATAGTTGTTATTAGAAATACATAATTATTTTAATAGTGTTCATAACCATACCTACTACTGTTTACTAGTACATATTATTTACCGCAAATTGGACTTTTACTCCGCCTCCGATTTTAACAACCTCATCGTAAAACGCATAGGGGACAGAATACCTTCTAGCTCCGTCCCCAAAAGCTTCCATGTTTCATAGCACATGACGATATCGCGGTTTATTTGAATATTCGTATTGGCTTAATAGAACCTCGTCCTTTTTTTCAAGTTGGTTAACAAATCAAATAATACTCGGATTGTTTAGTACCAATAATATCCAATAGGTAATATAATTAGGTTCAAAGTAAATATCGTACGACCTTCGAAGTTTCTCAGTGTGCTGTGATGTGTGCAGACACGCAAATGTAAAGATTTGCTAAATACTTCTAAAAATAGGTTTTAGTTAACTCATTTTATTCAAATAATTTTATTATACCTTTACATTATTTATCATTTATCTCTGATTATTTATTGTCAGCTTTTGATTTTAATTAGTCCACACCTAGAAATCTGGTTACTGCGTTTACCTAGGTAGGTACTAATTCTACGGCCAAATCAATGTTAAAATAAATCTTCAGGGTATTTTGATTAAGAATTTGGGAATAACCGATGGTAGGTAATATTGAATGATGGTTTTAGTGATGTAATGATGGTTATAATATTGATGACAGGAATATTGACAGCAGTCATGAAAACTACCTAGTAAGTATAATAATATGCGTTGCCTTTACTCTGAAATATGGCAACCTTACACCCCACGCGCGGAGCTATCTTGCAACCGATTAGTACCGATGATAGTGCTTGCACTGTTTTTAGAGCTGTGATGTTGGGGCATTACGCATCTAGATCGTCATTGGGCATAGGTACGTGATTATACCGTAAGTTGTTGGATTGAAAGACTTAAATCCTCGCAGATCGGATATATGCGTAAGTATACAAACCTGCATCACTAAGAGGGAAGCTATTGTTTTCAATACAATGAAAGAGTTCAATAAAGATAACACGTGTCAGACTTGATACTTCCTTCCTTTCGTCGGAAGTCGACGTCTTACGAGTATATCGCCGACTACCTTGTACACGCGATTGTAGCATGCTGTTGGTACATTATAATTAAGTGGCTTGGTGCTAAAAGGGTAAATATCGACGATCATATCGCCTTTTAGTACTAACTAGGCTACATAATATTATGAAGTCAAACAAATCTAGGTTAACCATTACCAAGTGGCAATCTCTGGAAGATTTTAAAAAGTCTTTCATTGATCAAAATCAACAGCCGTTTTTTGAATTAGGCTGAGAGCAAACAGTTTTTTTTAATTTCATTTCAATTTAATACTTTAGTACCTATGTTTATTTCAACGATATTCGAAACCTTGTTAAATTTGGATTCAATGCGTTATTAATGTAGGTAGGTGCAATGCGTGCAACGTGCATAATTATTTTTAAGTGATTGTCAATAATTAATCTACTGCTGTGCGGTCAAGGTCTTATGCAGACCGTTCGCTGGGCGCAAAATTAACAACTTTTCGTATCCAAAAAACGAACTGTGTAGAGATTTCTGCCTTTTTAGTAAAGTGGAGGACCAATATTTTGGACTAAGTATGAAATTTGGTCCTTCGAACCGGATCCCAGTAGACAAATCCGTGAATCGTCGACCAATATTCTAAATACATAATTTTATTAGTGGTTTATTAACATATCCATATTTAGGTAAAGCGTGTACCTAGACAAAAAAAAATGTTTACATTCAAAACGTTTTTTACACGCGAACAACGAAAACTAGTCACGTTATTTATAGTTCAACATTGACATACCAAACTGGCTTTTATTTGTATTACATAACTACAATTCTTGTGTTGCACTTGACTTAGTTACAACGAAGTTTTAGATGTTCTACAAGCCCAGTTTGACTGGATATGTTATGTACAGAGTGGTCTAAGTTAAGGATCGTACGTGAGTCGCCTTCTTGATACAAATGATGCGTGGTCCTTGTAAGGAGGACTACAGACTTGTGATGAAGATTTTATTTTGCTTAAAGTTTTATAGATGAATGATAAAAGGTTTACTTTTCTTTGACTGAAAAATGGCAACTAGTCAACAAATTAAAATAGCTTGAAATGAAGTATAAGCATAAGTTCAATATTTCCTTCCTTCAACACACTTATTCCTCCAACTATCTTACTAATAGGCACCATAAACATGTTATTCTCTCTATAAGTAGATTTGGATGGAACACCGGTTAATATGGCGACCTAGGATACCTTTTATAAGGTGGACGTTCACACTAGGAATAATAATTTAATTTTCAACTTTGACGCGGGCAACGGCGCAATCTAAAGATTGTAAAGATTTTAAAATGGACTAGGTACTTAACAAAATTAATTATATAGGTAGGTAGGTAACTGGTCCTTTTTGTGAAGGTGAAAGTAAAAGTTCTTTCGCTGTCTTTCATACTTCGGCGAATCATACTTGGCCGAGCAAGCCTTATGCGTTCTCGTTTCGCAATAATTACTTTTTACGGTTTCGTACCCAAAGGGTAACCAACGGAACCCTATTACTAAGCCTCCGCTGTCCGTCCGTACCTACGTCTGCCTGTCAGAGGGCTATACCTACCTACCTATTTCAAGAACCATACTGATTAGACTATACAAATAAAAAAAATTAAATGAAATTAAAAGTTAAAGGCCCCCATTCAAGAAATGTGTTTTTTTTAGTTTATTTTACGGAACTCTTCGTGTGAGAGGCCGACTCGCACTTGGCCGGTTTTTAGTACCTACCTACTTACCAAAGCCCGTTCGTTCGTTCTCGCACTACTTAGGTAGGAAGATACTTGTAAGTTTGCATTTTATCATAGCCAATGAGTAGGATACATAAGCATGAGCAGCATTTTATTTTCAGCTCTTATATACCAAGAATGGGTTACCTACAAGGTGAAGACAACTACGCTGGTAAGTTTATAAATATACGTGATAGTTTTATGTAATTAGGATGAGTTATAGAGCATAATATCTTAAATAGTAGGTACTCTTCAATGCTTTAGCTAGGTACATATTTTGCCGATACTTAGGAACCTACATGAAAATGAACGCATCATCAACGTAGAAACCTACTATACCTAGTAGATAGGATTAAAGGACCAATAATAATTTATTCATCAATCATCGCTGTCTATGTCACATCTTCTAGCCGTAATAAAAAAGTATTCTGACCATAACTTTCGTTTTTCAAATATTTTTAATCCATAAGCCGAACGCCACACCGTCTGATGCATATTGTGAATGACGCTAAATTCTATGGCATTAAATAAATAGCTATTCCAATTTTCTATTCCGTTCGCGGTCGTCGTCATCACTGACCTTCAAACTGGTTTGCTAAAAGTAAACTTTCACTTGCTACTTTCCCCTTTAGTATATTACAACGTCGTGATTTTATTAGCGATGATAAACTCTAATAAAATTACGACGTAGAATGAGAACTTATTTTGCATCTGTCAAAACTTGGATGGTTAAAATGATCTGTGACAATTAGGTACACTTTTTTTTTGCTGTACGTAATTTCATTTTGGCGGTGACTGTACTAGGTAAGCTATTGTTTGTGGTTTGCCCCGAAAAGGAGTTTTTTTTTTAAATAAGAAAAGAAAGTTCGTGTAAAAATATTAACGCACAATTAATGACAGAATTAGCACCTCTAATTAAGCTGGGTCAACTTGTTAAAACTAATGACCTCTTAGTGACAAATCAACGCCACCATTGATCAGCGTCCTAATAAAAAAAAACGTTTTTTTAATAAA
Source organism: Melanchra persicariae (assembly GCA_947386135.1). Classification (NCBI taxonomy): domain Eukaryota; kingdom Metazoa; phylum Arthropoda; class Insecta; order Lepidoptera; family Noctuidae; genus Melanchra; species Melanchra persicariae. The sequence continues at coordinate 12,180,569 of OX376645.1, read as the reverse complement.
TCGTAAAAGAGCTTTGATGTATGGTTACATCAAAGCTCTGTTAGGTAGGTATCTAATATATTTTATCTACACTCACAACGTAATGTTCCAAATATGAGTTCAAAACCGAATGCATAAATACATACTTTTTTTTCGTGGATAGGTAAAATTTAAAAAAAAAACCATTACAGTTCAACATTTTCCTTCGATTTTTAAACAACTGCATCATAAAATAACTTTTTAATTTTTAAAGCACACTTTTTCTTTTTAATTTTTGGCGCTGGCTCATTGACTTAAGTCAATGAGCCAGCTTTTATCTTTGTCTATGTTTGAGCGCGCTGCGCAGTCATTCGAATACGCAATGAGAATATCCGCCATATTGGAATTAACTGTTTTTCCACTTATTTTATTTCAACTGTATGAGTGAAGATAAAATAGTGTATGCAACGGCATATAATTAGGTATTAAAACACTCGTGTGATGCTATTATCACACTCGGCTACGCCTCGCGTGATAAACCCACACTCGTGTTTTAATAACCCTTTTTATATGGTCGTTGCATAAACTACTATTGGTTGATCCATTATCCAAAAATCATGACGTTATGGATGATGGACGCAAATTCAAAAAAACAGGCAGACCTACTAAGCAGGTACTTGACGTTGCCTCTACTTTTGGGTAGTCGACCTCGACGTGTATCTAATAGACTGTCCGCCACTCCATCGCTCCGTAAGTAAGCGAATGACATTGTCAAAGTCATTTAAAACGCAGCAATGGACTTTATAAGGGTCGGCGGCCCAAGCGCAACAGCTGCTTATTGCTTCATGGTGCTTTAGCGATGTCGCATCCAGTATTGTTGCAATACGCTGATTTCATCAGAAACCAAACCGACCAAGTCAAGCAGCCATTTAGATTTCGTTGTAACTTGCAACACTCACTCTTGAACATAATCGTAAGGTCTTATAATAAAAAGGTAGGTAGCGCGAAAATTCACAAGCCTCAGCTTTTTTGCAATGGTAACATTATGGATCTGTCAAATTACAAATATTTGTGGGTAAAAGACGCAATTGTCGTCCTATAAGTTAAAGTACATTTCCATGTCTTTGTCGAGATACTAAGCACTGTTTGATATGCTAGTGACTGTTGTATCGTTATTATCAATAAACCCATTTGGAGTCAACAAACGTATTGCGTACCTACTCATGTCTAACGTCATTGTTTTAAATTTTCCAAGTTGTTTTAGACTGTAACCTGTTTAATTTATGGTTTACTTTGCTTTGTTCTGGTTTTATAGACTGTCCGAAGTAGACTCTTAAAAGACATGGCAATGTACTTAGCCGTGATCACAGGATAAGAGTTTCCTGCCGGTTGTTTTAAGACTATTGTATTTTATTTTAGATGTAAAATGTAAATTTTATATTTAAAATCAGCGCTTACGTGCAGACATTTACCTAGCCCTCAAAAACATTTCAATTCCTTTTTTTTGGAAATCATACTTTCTTTTTTTTTAAAGATGGTTATTGTCTTTTCATTCAAAATCTTTTATTTAACTTTATGGGTTTCAACAAGATCTCATAGCACATCGTAAGGACTGGTTGCTAATGTTAATTTTACTTGCACCAAAATGATTAGATAGGTGCAACAGATAAAATCAAAGATCCTCAATTGTTTACAGGAATAGTTAATTCAATTTAATTCAGATGCCCAATAAAATAGTTAATTATTTACCTTACCGCTTACCTACACACCTGGATTTTGATTCAACATTTTATTGCGATTAAAAATATTTAGATGTTTCGGAGTGCTTTGTGTAAACAGAGCAAAGCTTATTATATTGTGATAAACGATCACATCATTATTACGAGTATATGTTTATACTGACGTCTCTGAAATCTTTCAGTACCTACCTAGAATAGAATAGAATATTCATTTATTTGCTCAGAATGTAGGCATTTACAATAAGGTGGTTACAATATTGAAGAATCCTTGTAGATAAAGTCAATTACGTTAGCATGTCTTACATCAACGAAAGTATTAAATAATAAGTAAACTTCGAACCGCATTCTTCTTGCTAATTAAAAAGGCATTAGACTAGCTCAATGATTATTTTTACGTGTTCTTTAGTTAACATGTTCGTTACAAACCAACGATAATTATTTTACATGCTCGCTATACAAACTTATTTGGGTCAACGCAACATTAATTATTTATATTCTCTTTAATTGATTTGAAGACCATGCAACGAAATCACGCAACGTCTTTTCAAAGCAATATTTTCTTAATTATCTCAATATCCCTAAAATTAAGACAAAAGTATTGCAAGCAAGTTATGCATTTCAATACCTAACGAAAAGCTCATCCAAATTGGATCAGTAGTTTTGGACGGATCGTAGACATCCAAACCGACGTACATACGTGTTGAATGCAGAACCCTCTTTTGTTGAAGTTGGTTAAAAATAATCGAGCTTGAATTTTCCTATGTATATGTATTTGCTCATAATACTGGTTGCAAAGCGCAGACAATTATGTAATGGGTTAACGCAACAAGTTACTTTTAAAGGTCTCAATTCGTAGAACTTTTGCCATGCGTTTGTGATACTTAGAGTAAAACGCATCAGTCAAAGTCGCGATTAGCAGCAACAACAAAACAACAACAGAATGCAGTAACTGACTGGTTCCTATATCACCGCCAGCGGACATGTCTATCAACTAGGTACTTGAAAGACCGCACTTTTTCAAGTTCAAAATTATTACCTATGTAAGAAATTTGATGTCACTCTTACTGTTAAAAGAAAGTTTACGTAATATTTCTCGCATAAGTTTCGCACTAAAGATTGATTTATTTAAATAATTATTATGCCGTTTTCAATCTTGATTAATTACACTTAAAATAACGAAATGTGGAGCATTTGAAAACAATTCAAAACCGTACAAATAAATAAAGTACCAGCGTAAAAACAACGCTCACAAAACTACGAATAGGTAAACGCACCAATTTTATTACCGTCCATTCGATCACATTTTCAATAAATTCAAGGGTGAACACCACTATTGTCGGCACGTCACACGATAAACGTAGGCCAAGTCGTACTGGCTTGGCTCGGTCGATGCACCCGGTCCTCACCGTTAGCTCCCGAAATATTGCGACATAAGGCAAGCCCTCCGTGGACCGTGATTCACGGAATAAAGTACCTTTACAATGGTGTTTTTATATGAAGGTCATTGCCCTGTAACTATGGTAAACATGGCGAACTGAAATTAGTTTAGATTTTACCGCCTGTGATCAGGCGCATGTTTTTTAATTGATTTCAATTGGAGTAAAACTATGATTTTGGATACTGTTGCAGCTTTTATGGCAATATTGTTACAGACAGATAAGCACAAACTTCTTACCAAAAGCACTTGATCATGGTTGAAATAAGTATTCCCAACAAAAGTCCAATCGTTCCTACATTCTACTGCAAACCACGACCTTTCATTGAAGGTCTTTACTCAATAAACAATAGAAATTGATCACGACGTACAACATAGAGTTACCAGCAGCGACTTAATAAAATCAAATCTTCTACTACTACAGTGAGCCATGATGACACTTGAACTGCACTGGTAATAATAGTAGGTATATATCACTCTACATCTATCAGTTCTCAACAATAGATTGATAATTCTATGAATCTATTTTTTTTTTATAAACAATTCTGTGTAACTTAAAAGTTTCATGGATAGTTTTTTAGTTAATACATAAAGCACTGAATTAGATAGCCAGAGAAAAGCTAGTGCTGTTTAGAACATTATAGTGTGAGTGCACTGCTCTTGATTGAACAATACAAAACCTTTTAATTTTTATTTACTAAACTATACATATTTTATCTTACTGAAGATCTTGGGTACAAGTTGCCAGCTACAAAATAATCTTCGAACAAAAACCCATTTACCTCAATCAAAAGTCATAAACTCATAAGTTCATAACACGGTACATTCCTCACACAACAAGTTTATTATTTATTACTAATCAATCAGTGTTAAAACAATAAACGTAGATAATTCATGCACTCTCTTTATCAATAAATAATAATGCAAATAAGAATATTATAGTTGGCATACAAGCTTTTTGTAATTTTACATAATGTGTGTACGTAACAGCATTATGTAAACATTATGCTAGTCGACGTTTCTGCGCTGTGGAGTATGGTTTTTGTAACATTCAACTACTATGTAATGTGTCTGCGAAGACATATCAGCGCCATTAGTCAGATTAACCGTGCGCTAACCAGCAGCTTTTAAGTTCCCACGCATCGATTTATTTTTATTTTACGATCGACTGAAGAAATTACACCTTTCCGTCCAAAGATTGGTGTTAAAGGTCTTCCGTCTATTTGTCGAATGATCGCTGTTACTTATTCACTAAACTCTAACAGAAAGACACTATATCTCTGACTAATATTTTAAATACGAAGGTGAGTTAGTTTGTTTATAAAGCTTTCACGCTTAAATCGCTAAACCGATTTTCATAAATTTAGGTACAGAGATAGACAAGACCCTGGTAACTGTTATAGGCTACTTTTTTTCAGAAAATAAAACTTAAACGCGAGCAATGTCAAGGGCAAAATCTAGTTGCATATATGTATACTTATTCATGTACTATCAGAAGAACACTGGTCATTTCTTGATAACCATGGAAATACGGAAACATAAGCAGATTAAAAGAAATAAGTATCTTCATAGGGCTTGTACTCGTAAGTTATTTGTTTCTATCTGCATTTTCTTCCCATTTTCCTATGGCAGAGTATATTTAGATATGAATATGAATAAGCCATGAATAAGTAAAAAACCCAGCGCTGGTTGTAGGAATATCAGATTTGTGATAAGTTGGTTTGACCCTCGTCAAACCATATTGAAAAAAAATCGACAGTGTTGATCCAATAATTGTGTCTTTAACCCTTTTTTTTTGAGATTGACTTTCTGTTTGTAAACTCAAGCGAGTATCATTGCTACTTCTCTAACATAAATGCTGCAGGATTTTTTGTTCGAGAACAACTAAGATTAGGAGAGGTAGATCGTGCGTGGCTAAATAAATACAGCCGCATGGGTCGATCCAATGCTTGCTGAGACTCTTCCGTGACTCGAAAAGCACGCTGAGCCTTTGGTCCCGGCTGCATTTGTAGATCTTTGGCAGTCGTTACGGATTGTCAAAAGCCATAAAATCTGACAACAATTTTGTCAAGCACCGTGTTGCTCAGTTGCAAGTCAGCTAGAGGTCAGTATATAATAGATTCAAAGTATCTACTTCGGCGTTTTAATAACTAGGTGTGGGTAGTTATTACATATCCTATTAGCCCAAGTGCACTAAACCACGCCAATCCATCACATAATACCGTAGTTAGTTCATAATTTGGGTAAGTACTAAACTTAAGTTGTTACTAACGAACGAGCTACCTAAATGAGCACATGGGAACATATTTTATGACCTCTAAATAATGAATGTGTTTCCGTGGCTTTTGGTTCAGTCTTTCACTCATCTCATCTTCATCAGTGACGAATCAGATGTACCTACTATTCTGCAAAAATCTTACCATGACAACTACGAAGCGAGCTGTCAATCTATTTATCTTTGGAACGACGGTTCACTTGAAGCTCACTCCACACCTAGTCTTCACGGTGGGATGTTGACAGAATCGAACTGCTGTTTTGATGGTTTTCCTAACATTGACGTCATTTGTATCGTGAAAAATCCACGCAATCCCTACAAATAAGGCCACGAGACGTTGGCAGTAAAAGGACCTAACAATTAAGGAACTCTGCTTAATTGTCGTCCACCAAATAAAATTAACTATCGTTTGTTCTAGAATAAAACACTGCAGATTTATTGACTCATGTCATGTCACACCTTCACATTTTATATGGAAGCATGGTAACGTAGTAGTTACAGTGACATTTTCCTCGTCATTAGCAACGTGGAAAAAGCTCGTTATAAAGAAGACTTTTTGTTAAAAAAGTAACCTATGTTTGGAAAGTGGAGCTCGAGGTTGATGCACTTGGCTGGGTCCCGTTAGTGCCGAATCGCGACGTCCCGTGGGACATTATACCTGTTTTGGGTTCCTTAGCATTATCACCCGTATGGAAACCCCCTGTATGGCAGATGGTGCAGTGTGATGCCAATATACTAAGTTTTTTTGAACATGACAAGACTTAATTTTGATTCATTTCTACCTTTTTTTGGACCGTCTCAAAAGTACTTATTTAGGCTAAAAATCTGGTCTTAGGACTGTCTTATTTAATTTGTTATCAAAAAAAAAAAAACACTATCATAAGTTTTCTACCGCCAACAAAAAACCATTCGGAATAACGCATGGAACGCACACATCATTTTAAATAGATATAACATTTTTTAACTACGTGATCCACATACCAAACATGCAAGCGTAGTCGCAGCTACTAATCCATATATTATTTACATGTCCGCCCTTTTGTCAAGTCATGCTAAACACATTACCCGCCTTGTAGGGAGACAATTATAAGAAAACAATGTGTAGTTATCAGTATCTGACAGGAAATCTCATATATATTATAAGATTTGTTTGTAACTCATAAATATGACTTTTATTATTTGGTGCTTATGAGTTCCTGATTTGTTGTCATTGACTTTAAAATATTGTTATGAGTTATAATGACTTTATGAAAAGATTTAATGGGTGAAACAGTAGCAGCATTAATGCATTGAGGTTGTATGATTCACTTGATTTATATTTATTTGTTGAGTAGGTATTTTAAACATGATTTAGCATTTTATGAGTGTAATTTTCAGATCCCGGGTTCATGCCTAGCAGGAGGCTAGGAATTGGAAAGCTACGCGATGAAATAACACAATAGGGCCGACAAGTTTTAAAATAATTCGGCAATAGAATGCAGCGTGTTATTGACTTATTGTGAACGCTTAGACTCATTATTGCTGCATGCCTCGGACTCGGAGCTCTATATATTGAATGATGAAAAAACCACACTCCCTGGTCATACTCAATTCATTATGTTCTATTCAAAATAACGTGTAACAAAAATCACTCAACATTCTTCCTAAACAATTCTGGCCAGAAAAACGAACATATTATTACGAACCTCATTTTGCGGCACTTAAACCGCAAGTCGTTCGAAAGACATCACGTTTCGTCTTTCGCAATAATCAATAAAAACTCCGAGATTCGTCTTAAAGCAAAGCAACATCATAAACAAGCACGCAGTGAAAGTCTGGCCAGTAGAGCAGAATGGGGACAGGTGAGTCAGCCATTTTAACTGAACTGCACACATATGAACATGGAGGACGCATGGTGGACGCTTGCATCCGCCAGCATGTTGCACCGAAGAAAAATGGTACAGTTCCGAATCTCAACAAGTAGGTTTTACGCACCAGATGGAACAATGCAGCCATATTTTATTTGGTTTGGTTAATGTAAAGATACATACAAATCTATAATCGATTCAGTAAAAAATACATATAATTCCTATTTTATCTCGCCATTTAATTAATTTTACTATTCTTTAATTATTTTTCTTCTGAAAAATAATTGTATAATTATTTTAAACGTGATCTACGTTTTAAATATTTTTTTATCGTTGATTTTTTATTCATAACTAATATAATAATAATTAGTAGGTAAGCCGACTATTTAATTTAATTTTGTCTTGCATAATGAATGACCGAGTTTCCTCGTAAAAGAAATATACAAATAATAAATTTAAAGTTATACATTGATGCCAAATAATAAACGTATTTTGTGTGACAATACGAAAGAAACTTTATAGCTTCTCTTCCTTAGACAGTAAACCCTTTTCTAAAACATGTATTATCTCTATATCGGGCCCCGGAAGGCTATTAACTCTCGAACTTATCCGCACTGCCTCTACCTACTTTGTCAGTAATTTACGACGAGTATCTAACATCAACGCGTCTACAACGCTGTCTAGATACTAACACGTTGGGTTAAACCGATAAATTGCAACACCTAGGTTCACACGGTAAATACTGGCTTTCGCCTATAAAGTACCTTCCATTGACGCCCTGACACCCGGTATCTTGATGGAAACAATCGTCGTGTCAAAAGTCAAGTAGTTAATGTGATTGGCTGTTGAAAATTCCGTTTCAGCAATCACCAATTCACAGTAGCTAACTTACGTTTGTTTTCGTTTATAAAACTAGGCCTTAAACGGTTTTGGGAAAGGCATTCAGTGAAAATGTAAAATACCGTTGCTTGAAATTTTCGTATGGACACAGTAAAATCACCCTGGTGCAAAAGCTTCCCTACTAGTAACTTACGCCAATGCATACTACGCCACTATCTATAGAAATGTGATACGATACTCAAAATCTATGATGGCAGTGTGATGAGGAAAAGCTTAGATCTAACATCCTGATTTCTGATGAAATAAAATTAAGAGACATTTTGATAACTATATGAATGAGAAGTAGTTTAAATATTACAATCAAAGTTGACAGTAATGTAAGTAGGTAAGATACTTACTTCATAAATGTTGACTACTCCTATTTAACTGACTACATATTATTGCAAATTGTTATTATGTCACATAACATATTGTAGGTAATATCGAAGGCACTGGAACCCAACTGGTAGTAAGCGAACACCAAATGTTTTGCGAAACACCCTTACCGAGTCAGTTACGTAAATATTCGCCGACTAACCGACTTCGGTCGATTTTATCGTTTTTCCCGATAGCTGCAACGCTAATGGTGAACTTTCTGCGCCTTTTTTGCAATTACTGATGTAATGGACGCAACTTTGTTTTATTTTTATCAAAAATATACCACACACACTCCATTATTCCTGCAGATTTGTCAGAATTTAAGGATAATACAGAAGTGGTGTCATGTGTTCTGATTAAAATGTTAAATTATGTGTATCATACATACACAAAATACGGGCGCAACCTACGTAAGTAGGTGCGCGTTATTTAAAAACATTTTAATCTGGGAAAGTAATTACATGGTTCAAACATAGGATCAGAATTTATAAACTGCACAAATAATGATGTAACTTTTTATGAAATACAAAATACTAGGTACCTACGAACCATTAAAAATGTAATTCACAAAATAACACGGATAGCTATTGTACACTTTACCCTGTTATATTGGTGTCATACTTCATAATCAATGTTACCAGTGTCAACAAGTCATAACAATTTGGGAAGTTGTTGAAAATTGCCATAAAAAAATGTTATTTACTAATAAAGTAGAGCTCAATTTATAATAACTCAGACAAGAGAAAACATGGTAATTTTGCACTTAAAGAACTCATTCCGAATGACCAAATTCAAAATTAAACTCAGAACATGGCCAATTTCGTTACATTTTCGAAATAATTATTTCGAAATGTTTTAATCAGCTACTCACAAAAAGGTACAACTGTTGGACATTGGGTTAATTGCTTCTGGAATTGGTTTTATTTATTTCAATTAATTGTTGCAATTCTCGTATTTTGAATTCTCGTTTGCATTCGCATCGCTGTCGCAAACTATCAAAAACAACAAAAGAATTTCCCTACATATTAAAAAGTTTTTTTACATTGATTGTCACTAAGACGATTGCAACTTGAATTTGATACTAACAAAACGAACCACATATAATATAGGTAGGTAGTTCGGCTTTTAATTGTATTCAGTAACTTGACAGTTCAAAGACAATTTTTAATAGTGTAGGTAGGTACCTACCTACCTTTATCGTATTTTTAAGACAAGTTATTCAAATTAAATAAGAATTAGGTACCTACATTATTCAATATCGTTCATTCTTACACGGTATACCAACTCACTACCTTTTTTCGGTCAAAATCTGACAGTTGAACTGTCAAGTTTCTGAATACAAATAAAATTCAAACTAGGTACTTACTTACAATTTTTATTTTTTATTTAATTCAAACCTTTTAAAAGGGCTTGAAGTAGACCAGACACATTACATGTATCTTATGATTTGACTGCGTATTTCACGTGAAGATTCACAAGCCAGTAACAAAAGCCGGAATTTAGAATTTAGCAAACATTGACATACCTATTACTTTAATACCCTAGAACAAACAAACTATTGTCCTTCACATGTCACTTGTCCAGAACATTTTACAGTTCAAGGCGGGCGCCACTTGCAAAAGCAACTGTCATAAATGTGTCAAACTCAGTTCATTTTCGATTTAGTTCCCTTTTTCACCGCATGTCAACGTTTTCGGTCTCGTTTATCACGTTGTTGACACACACTATCAACACCATTACACTAATGAGGTTGGGTAAGAGCAGGTTTCCATCAAAAGCCTTGGAGCTCACCGTTTAGGAGCATGAGCATAAAATTGAGTAACATTCAATGACAAATTGCAAGCGTATGACAGTTCTAATTAGTTGAATTGCAGTTTTAAATTCCTTTTAATTGATTCTTAGAGACTTAATAATAGGTACCAGGTAGGTAATGTATTGCCATTACCTACCTAGTACCTATTATTAAGTCTCTGCAATCTGTTGAAGTTTTGTAAGCATGATTTACCTACCAAATCCTCTCCCTCCCTTATCTCTTTCCACTCTACTCTATCATAAGCCAATATACTTGAGTGATTTTTGAAAAATACAATGATGCAGTATTTATTAGTTTTCATCAAAATCGGGCACGAGGCTCCTTTGAGTACTTTTCGCTATTCCTTATTGTTGCAAATTTGGGCATACATGTTGAAAAAATCACCCTGTAGGTACTCTGCAGCTCTGTAGAGTAATCCTGACTGTACCTAAGTCTCAAGATAAGACAAAAGCTTGAAAAATTCAACATCAACAGCATTCTCTGTCCTGTTTACCATAGTGTAAACATTTATGGTTTCTGATATTATGATATAAAACAGATCTTATACCTAGTAGAACCAGTAATCACTCATTTTGAAATTCCAAAACAAATTCCAAAAGATTTTACTGGAAATCTATTTGTGGTTTAATTCATAATCTGGCTAGTCTTGGACTTGGGAGTTAGTAAAGTAACGGTAAGTTCAATCAAAGGAGTAGGTAATGCTATTGTGTAAACCGCTCACCGTGTAAGTTTAGATGAAGGAAAAATGAAGTGAGCTGTCAAACAAGATCATCTTGTGAACTGTCATTCCATCAAGATGGAATGACAGTTCATTTTATGCTAACTCCACGTATATAAGTTAGACAGCGAGATGTTGACAGAATTGACCGGCAAGGCAAAAGAGTCACCTACATTTTTCATCTCGTAGGTATCTAAAAGTATGGGGGACACGGTGGAGCATACGGTGGAGGTCTGCCATGCTTGGGCGGAGCACTGCCTTGTCCTTGTCGAGGCGATCGGCAGCGGCGACCTCTCGCATCCGGCCCTGGTTCAATCGATGGTCCGGAGCGAGGAGGCATGGGAAGCCGCCACCTCCTTCTGCGAAGCAGTAGTGCTAATGAAGGAGGAGGCGGGCCGCGTGAGGCAGAGGCAACTCGCACACCCCAGCCGCCGCAACATAGGGAGACGCCCCGGGCGTCGGGAGTCTCTGGGCAATTCCTGGCCGCCCGTAGGCGCGGGTCTGCAGACGGCGAGCATTGGGTGGCTCGTCGTCCGATCAAAGTCAGACCGGGTCGACGACGCATTGTGTTCCACGCGCGCCTCAAAGAGATGTCAGCAAAGTAGACGGGGCCCGTTAGGGCCAGAGCCTGCCAGGATAGCGGATTTTGTTCGAAAGAGTTACCGCGGCCCTGGAAAGCAAAGGGCACTACGAGGAGCACGGATGTGTTTTAGTCAGTAAGAGTCTGACGCTCCCTTCCGCTCCGCCCAGAGCGAGAGAAGTCATTTGATGATTTCCCATCCATAAAAAAGGTACTTATCTAAAAGTATCAAGTATACAATCGTAAAAGGGTCAAGAATTATTGAGATGAACAAGAAAGAACGAACAAAGAAAAAACGGGAAATATAGGTCGGTAGAGAGCTTTTCTATTGGGCGATTTTGTGAAGGATCACGCAAACCAGCAGTGCGATTCAAGTGAAGTGAGCTGTCAATCCATACAAACAAGATGGAATGACAGTTCATTTCATGCTCACTCCACATAATTTACACGGTGAGATGTTGACAGAAATAGACCGCTGAACCTCATTTCATTGTGTATGGGTCTCCTGCGGGTAAGGTTGTTACCATACCAATCGATTGATCATTTATCGATGACATTGATTGCGATCGACCGAAATTTCCGACCACACCAAATCATAACCAAATGATTCATTCTACCATATAGATCGACGATCAATTTATTGGTGTACCTAATAATACCCTTACGAAGACAGTTTCCTACGTACCTATTGAGAATCTAAACAAACTTTAGATTCCGCAACAGTCTGCTTTCTACAAAAAGCTAAACTATTTTTAGTTGTGACATTCACTTACCAAAATATGGCGGGTTAAATACAATAAAAAAATTGTATAAAAGTAGCTCCCACGAACGAAAGTAACCTAGTGAAAGAGGTTTCACTCTCAAGCCTCAAGTTTTAACAATAGCAAGATTAATCTGGACCTAGTTTACAAGAATCAGAACGGCAGCATTTTTTTTACTTTTAAGACATGCTTTGCTGCACACTGCTGAATTGGTTGATGGAATACGGATTTCGAATTTGAAACTTTTTTTCTGGTTTTGCAATTTTCAATAAGCACCTAAGTTACTTCGTTTAATGCCGTATAGTGCGTGGATAAGTAGATAATAATTAATTGACCGTGCTACCAAGAAAGGCCAGCGATAACTGCATCGCATCAGGGTAATTCAGGACCCAAAAAGTTAAAGGCACACCAGCTTTTCCCACGACTCTGCTTCTATGGCCAGACAACTAAGAAACGTGCATTTTCCGAGATAAAAAAACCTTTGCGATATTATCGTTTAATTCTACCCACCAGTGAAAGAATTTTTTATTTCATATTTAGGTATCCAGGAGGAGATGGCGAGACGAGCTAGACTCCTACCTAAAGGATTAGGTTCCGGTAGCCCAGGATAGATCAGAATGGAAAAAGGAAGGGAGGCCTTTGCCCTCTACGGACTTATAATAAGTACCTACCTAATAATACTTAATTTAATAAAATTTATCCAAAGATTTCCATCCAAGCTTCCAACAAATAAACAAACAATTTTATTTTACCTCTCCAAAGGCCATTTCACCAAAAAGGTAAATTACCATCGAGCAGGAAGTTCCGCAAAGCTACGCCTGAACTTTCCTTTATGGGTCATTATCTACCGTAAGTATTTCGTATGTCATGTACCACAAGTGGTACACCTTGATAGTTCACTTTTACATTAAGTTTACTTTACGCTTAACTTTTATTTCGAACTTCGAAGGTCTGAGCGCAATCAGTTGCGACATGATGAAATCTCATTATACTGTACAATACGTGTTATTATAATGGGCTCAGTAGCCTTTGGAACACTTGTGGATCATTTTTGAATTTTTAGAATTCAAAGTCACAAACTGACTCTACTTAAAATGCTAGTACCTAGTTGTTGAGGAGTTCTCATGTTTAAAGTAGAGTTTGGCTTGAAAAATTCTCAACTTCTATTTCTCAATGTTCAGAAAATGAAATTAAGAACCTTTGTGATCCAGGTATGGTGATTGGGTCTTACCATTCTAATGCACGTGGACGATGGGCTATGGTCAAGTAAAATAAAATAAAATCACTGTTTGCATTATATTAGCCTCAAACGTCTGTTTGAGGCTAATATAATGCAAACAGTGATTTTATCTCGTGAGGTTCATTTTTGTATGCAATTATTTGAAGTTCTGATATGGTAGGCAATTCAAAAAACTTGCCTCCTGTAAAGTTTTCTTTTGAGTCTTGGTTTACCTGCTTATTTACACAGAAGATTTCACATAACATCACCCCGAAACAAACACCCATGGGCCAGATTTGGGACAGACCACATCTATCATCTTTTCGGTTATACCAGCAGTGCGATTCTGTAAACATGTCGAAGTGAACACCCGGGCGTGGCGCACGACGGGTGACTTGTCAAACCATACAAATAAGATGGAATGACAGCTCTATTTTCGTTCACTCCGCCTAGCTGAACACCGTGAGATGTCGACAGAATCGACCGGCAGGATATTTCAGGTCTGGGTATCGGTTATATCAGGTATCTTTCAACCAGACTCCAATGTGGCAGCAATGGCAATATCATCATCAATTATTATTTTTATTCGATTTATGTTCCTGATTTGTTTCCTATTTTTTTTTTAAAGTGAAGCAAGTAGATACTTATTTAAAAGTGACCTACTGAATTCATTTTTAAATGGGAAATTATAAAACGATCGAATAAAAAAATAACGTAGCGACTGATGATGAGATACTGTTTTAATAACTTGAGCGGTATGAATTTGAGTAAGCGAAAAAATAACTAAACTAACGACGAATATTGATTAATAATAAAATCCAGAACGAGCTTACAAAAAGTGGGTTGTGATTAATCCATTTCAGATATTAAAATTCTACCCGTTTGACTAAATTACTAAGTGAGCGACTAGAAATACAGAAAGGGCAACTTCAATATTAAGATAGAGACGATTTTTCCAATTGAGGTTTTAACATTTTGCTCGCATCACTCGCTCTTGCGCACCAAATATGTTATTTGGTGCGCAAGAGCGAGTAATGCGAGCTCGGGATTTGGGGCCCCCGACTTGGACAGGTTAGGTTAGAAGGAGATGGCGGAGTCAAGTGAGCGAGCGAAGCGAGCGAACAGACCCCGCCATCCCTTTCGTGGTTATTTTTTTTTAAACCACCCAGAAATATCATTTGCCAATATTTAAAAAAATGGAGGACGTAACGTTGACACTCAAACAAATATTAGGTCGCTCAAATATTATAAAGCTTCTCATTTATTAATGTTTGTAAGTTGCTGTTCTGTTGATTTCTCGTCACTCGCTGTCAGTCGCTCACTTAGTAATACTATAACGTAAATTAATTATTTTTGTCACTTGAAACATTAATTTACAGTCACTCGTTTAAATACTACCCTTTTTAAATTGTGTCTGGATACTTTAAAAGTTAGGTGACAAAATAAAATGAAAATAAATACCTGAAACACGGAGAGCAAAGGAAATTCCAACAGGAGCCAAGCGTCGAATATCCTAACACGGATTTTTCACTGATTGATCAATTCGATTGAAATATTTCACTGACTGTTAACACTAAAGTTAAAAACAAAAAATAAACTATGGAAATTTAAAAATCGTGCGATGGCCGTACCCACCGCACCGAGTGTCGCTTCAACACTGAGATAGAAACAACAATGTACGCTATGTTTACTGAGCCAACCAGTCGATCTAGACGGAATAAACTCAAACGCTGCCTATATAAAACCTATCAAATAATTATATCTCTTTCAGTCTTGTAGAGCCCGAAGCCGTTTTTGGAACCATAAACAGGGATAAGTGTTCCATTTTCAAAAGGATGGCGCGATTTCTCTGATTGGTCGAGCGTCGCGACCGGTTCTCATCGATTGGTCATCTCGACGCGGTTTCCCTAACTTTCTTTGACCCCGTTAAAATCGTGTCGCTACATTTTTTCGTGATTGCATTTTGATAGAATTTTGTTGCAATAATTCAATCGTTAGTGTTCCGATTCCGATTGCTGGATATGATACGTCGCAATAAAAGGCTATTTTGAGGGTTTTTATTTGTTTTTTTTTACCTATTATTGCTCAGTGGCGAAAATTCTGACTTTTCTGTTTGTCTCCTGGGTTCGATTATTGTTTGAGATATTTGGGATCAATACTTACCAGTATTTGGTATTTTGTTTTTTGAGTAGGTAGCTACTTCCAGAGATTATCATTTGATACAGACCTACTGTAAGTAAGTAGGTCTGTTTTTTTTTTATAAGTAGGTATAGACAATGTTTCACAATTTCAATAAATAGGTATTTTCCGTTCACCTACAATTTTATTATTTTGACAACGTTCCGTGGAACTTGCACCTGCATAATTTATCACAATATAATCTTCTTCAATGCCAGTATGATTGTGACAGCGGCAGAGGCCATCCAGTAGCAGCAGAACTGTTAATTTAATGGTCGATTTTTTATTACTATTACTTATTATGACGTAGGTACTATAAGTATATATAGGTAGGTACCTACTGTCTACATTAAAAGAAACCTTGGAAAATTCAACTTCCATTTTCGTTTCGTTGACTGACTGCTTCAAAGTGAACAAAGGTGCATTATCACATTTATCACAAAGCGACACTCATATTTTGTCCCGAATCCCGAGTCCCGAGCCCGAACTAAGAACAACTGTCAAATCGTGTTGTCATTCATTCTTAGTTCGGGTTCGGGACTAATCGTATGTCCGTAGGTGATACGAAGTAAAAAACGCCCGTAACTAAGGCCGAAACTGACTTCGGGCTTAGAGAGTGACCCCTTACATTGGGAACAATTTGAAACTGAGGAATAAATCATCTTCCTGGCCTTATCGCATGTCACTCGGAGTCGGCGCAACACATTTGTTCCTCCATACTGCCCTGCCAACCGTCACCCTACTGATACCCTTTTCTTTCCTGTCATTTCACACACAAACCATTCAACTTTTCTTTGACCTATCTCTCCCTCTCCATCTATCCACATTTGTTCCCAGACAGAAAAATCTGTCTGATCAGTGTAGGATGACTTATTCAGACCCTAAACGTAAAGAGATCAGTCAGTCTCAAAGTCTTACGGCACTTTGAAACTGACCTCTTTCCGATAAGGGTAATAAATAAGGGTCCATCAGGCTTAGTTGCTAGTCTAGTAGCTTGTTTTTGACTTGGTTTCTCTTTGATGGATGACCAATCGTAGGTAAATCCATAGATCGTGCCAATGCCACGATCCAAATGGCGCTAGCTGCCATAAAGTTGACATTACAAAAGAATAGCCAGACTGCCCTTCATAAACTGTTATCGGGTTTTACCAACTGGAGTTCCTCAGTAACAACGTGGAGTTTATGTTTGAGTCCGGTTGGTGACAACGTGCAACGTGTTACAGAATAAACGCAAGCCACCAGAAAAGGGGTCATCCGTTATTGTACTCACTATTATGAAAAACTAGAAGTCCCGTATTAACCGTAGTAAACTACGGAAGCAACCTTCAACCCTGCTATAGCAAAAATAAAAACAGCTGTTCAGTACCTACACGTTGTCGAGTTATACACACAGAAATGAATGGGTGCTTGGGTTTCGTAAGGAACTTAGTTAATCTGTGGTTTGGGGTAGGTTCCATTGTAAAAGTTGTTCATAATGATCAGTAGGTACAATTATGCTATTACAGGCTTTGCGTTTATTCTGTTACACGTTGTAGGTATAGCAAATAGTCGAGCCCCCACTTATTTAAAGGCACTTTTCATATCATCTGTTAGCCAATTTTCCCAACTGCCAGTCAAACCGGATTCAGCTTTATAACAGTATTTTACGTGGAGGGCTGCCTACCACCACCTTCACAACTCACAACCCATTAACTGGCTAACACGGTACTTCTTGGTAAGACTGGAATCAGATTTTGTGGCTTCTGACAATCCGCAACGACTGCCACAGATCTACAAATGTCAGCCGGGACTAACGGATTAACGTGCTTTCCGAGGCACGGAAGAATCTCGGTATGTTAAGATGGTCACCCATCCACAGACCGCCCTTGTCAAACATTACTTAACCTTGAAGATCGACCTGTTTTTTTTTAATGATGTAAAATTATCAAATGACTCCTTCCGCTCTGCGGGCAGCGGAAGGGAGTGTCAGACTCTTACTAACTAACCCATCCATGTTCGTCCTTGTGAAATGAAAAGAGGGCCGCGACGCGTTGACCCTTTCGAACAAATTGCGCAACAAGATCGACCGAGCTCCTCACATCACATGGCACTTACCTACCATAACTAGCGAAATATGCGTGACTACAGGAAAGGTAGGTAAAGTACAGCTCTGCCTAACTCTTCTGGGAATACAGACGTGATGCTATTTTATGTGGCCTTCGTACTGTCAGGCACCTGTACCATTAGTTTGGACAAACACTTTTGCCGTTTGAGCTCACGTATCTATTGGCTGTAACGTAATTTGTAGTACAGACCTTAGTTTCGTAACACAGGTCTATGGGTCAAGTGAGTCTCCTTATGTAGAGGCAGGAAGACGTACATAACGTATGTACATAACTAGATAGGTAAGTATTGTTCGATTCTAACATAGGGATCGGCAGGAACAGGAGGCGAGTTCCTGCGCAGAAAGAAAGTCATATTGTGGCAGGGATGTGAGTGGTGCTGCGCAGCGAGTAGCGCATTTCACAGCCGCCATGCAGTTTGAATCGAACTATACCTACCTATTTCCTTAAAGGTGCTCCCTCACCTGGAGCG
This sequence comes from Melanchra persicariae, assembly GCA_947386135.1. Taxonomy (NCBI): domain Eukaryota; kingdom Metazoa; phylum Arthropoda; class Insecta; order Lepidoptera; family Noctuidae; genus Melanchra; species Melanchra persicariae. Next base: position 12,162,215 of record OX376645.1, on the reverse strand, counting down.
TGCGCCTGTAATGTAACATTTCAGATTCGATTTTAGCATTACAATACCATATCACTGAGCAGGACTAAGCGTGTCCGCGACACACTCAATTACAAGTGGTGGGCATTGATGTTACAAGTTGTAACCAAATATTGTTCCTGCATTGTATCATCAAGTTGCGCACTGTAATGCTCGGTTCGCTTCCCCCGCGGACCACGGTATAATGCTCGACTCTGTAACGTTACAATTACAGGCGAAAGCTCCAAAATAGGGAGCACCTTTATACAAGATTATAAACGAGCAAAAGAGAGAATTTACCTAAAGATTTTGATTTGTTATAAGAATTTCCAATACATTTTAAAGGGTAGTCTCAAAGAGATGTCAGCAAAGTAGACGGGGCCCGGGCCCGTTAGGGCCAGAGCCTGCCAGGTTTGCGGATTTTATTCGAAAGAGTTACCGCGGCCCAGGAAAGCAAAGGGCACTACGAGAAGCAGGTTTTAGTCAGTAAGAGTCTGACACTCCCTCCCGCTCCCAGAGCGGGAGGAGTCATTTGAAAGGGTGGTAGATAAAAGAAGATCAGCAGAGCCTCCGTAAACTTCCCATATGTGCCATGTGATTTTTATAGCAACAGTATTATTAGTGGCAGAAGAAGCAGAAAAATCTTATTCTAATGAAATGCCGTACTACGCAGGGCAACTTCCAGTTACCGTTACCATCATCATTTTGTGGTCGAATGAATCTACTTTTCTATTTTGAAATGTAGCTAAAAGCTGATAGACTGTGAGCTGACAGTGACTATAAAAGTACTCTGTGGTGACGGCCCCAAAAGGCTCGTCTTTCATGCCATAAACGCCCAAACCCAGAAATTATTTCTCAAAAATCATGCATAATGGCCTGAGAATGTTATCCTCTTTTAACAATAGGAGTAATAGAGCTCCTAAATCCTTGGCTACTGCATGGGATGCGACAAATTAAGCCCAGTGTCTGGAACGAAAATTGCCTAAGTAGGTATAGCAAAATGAATGCCACGTGACTTTTTACGCGATTTTTTAACAGCTAATCGCATCACTTGTCTTGCGTTTTATTAGTGACTAATCAAGATTTATTTCCTTTACTTCTTCAAGATTTATTTTCTACTTTTTTTTTATTGAGTTCATTTTAGGATAATTTTCGTTTCGAAAATGGACCTTAAAATCGATAACAATGCAATGCAACAAGTGATGTTGTAACCACAACATAAATTACGAAAAACCTTCAGCATGAAATCGTTTGCAATTTTCAAGTGACAGATTATTTAGCGGATGCGTTTTGTTACAGCAGGTAGTTGTTGCATGTGATGTGATGTGCATGCGGCCTTGTAACAGATGTGAACAAAACGTTTAACGCCTTCTACGGTTCAAGGCCCTTCTTTTTAGGGTTCCGTACCCAAAGGGGAAAAACGGGACCCTGTTACTAAGACTCCGCTGTCCGTCTTGTCTGTCTGACTGTTTGTCACCAGGCTGTATCTGAACCGTGATAGCTAGATAGTTGAAATGTTCACAGATTATGTATTTCTGTTGCCGCTATAACGACAAATAGTAAAAACAGAATAACATAAATATTTAATTGGGGCTCCCATACAACAAACGTATTTTTTTTTATAGTTGATGGTACGGAACCCTTCGTGCGCGAGTCCGACTCGCACTTGGCCGGTTTTTTTTCCATAAAAAATTATCACATCTTAATCGGCACCATTGCCATAAACCAAAATAGAATAGAATCGATATTGTTCGATGTATTGTATCATATGTAAAACATCTTTTGGGGACAACTTTGGCAGTTTTATCATAAAGTAATTATAACAGCCGCACGGGTCGATCTTCAAGGTCAAGCAAGGCTTGCCAAGACCATTCCGAGTAGGAGTGACCATCATATCATACTAAGAATCTTCCATGCACAAAAACAGATCATCGCTAGGTGCCCTAGATTTTAAGATTCAAATTGGGCCAAGCTGGGGGAGACTCCAGATCCGCCATCTATGAACCCTTATAACTTTTGAACCAGTGACCAACTAATTCTGATATTTGACGACTAATTAGCGACATTTTTTTGTGTTAAAAATTAAAATCCCTAATGGTGGACATGTCAGTCTCTTGAAATTACGGTGTGGAAAACAAATGGAGGACGAATACTTTTAAAATTAATAAAACAATATTTTTAATTATAATTATTTCTTTTTCGTGGCCAAAGCGTTGACCGCGATTTCTAATACTAGCGCGGACTCGTCTTGTCACTTCGGTTTCGTTAATTTTCAAATTAATTTATTTCTTCATTACTTGAAATACCTACAGTTTGTATTCTTTCTATTTACTAATCTCTGGGGCCTAACCACCAACTCTTAAAGCAGTATTACTATAATATTACTTCCAGTGGGAAAGAGACGGAGCTATACGTTCTGTATAGCTCCGTCTCTTTCCCACTCGAAGTAATATTGAAGTAATAGTGCTTTAAGAGTTGGTGGTTAGGCCCCTGGTTGTTATTTCTATCTGCGTGTAGACGCGCTCCTTGGCTCGTCCCCAAACGAAAAAAATCACAGGAGTTACCTACATCAGGCGATCGAGGTGGCCACGGGATGGGTTCGTCTCTGCCGATCCAGTTCTTAGAGAAACTAATTATTTAGATGTTCGCGCATGTTTCGAGTCCAATGCGCTGCGATGGTTGGATAAGTATTGACATTTCAGCGTCATCCAGAAGCTCTGGACGATCGTTTAGGAGAAATTCCAGGTAATTGTCTCCATTTAAATTGTCTGATAGTAAGTGGGAACCAATCAGCGTTCGGCCGATTATTCCTGCCCACACGTCAACAGATAATTTCCTTTGAAACGACACTTGCTTCTTCCTATGAGGATTGCTGTCCATGCTAGCCCATCGATGCAGGTGATGGAAGTTTGTGATTCCTTCTTTCGAAAACTGACTCATCGGTTCACAAGAAGGATATTAAAAATCATTCATCTTCAATGTCAATATTTAACAAAAAGCGGCAGTACTGAATCCTTCGTGGGGGTACCTTGTACACCCGTGTCGTGAAAAAGCTATTATTTTGTTTTCTGGGTGCATCGTATTCCACATCTTCCTTCGAAATGTTGGGGTTATGAGCTACTGCTCTGACGCTTGTAATAGGATCTGCATTGAAAGCTGTAATAATATTTTTCTCGACACTTGGGTTATTATCTTCTCTTATTGACTTCAGGTTCCACGTGATGGATTTCAACTTCAGAAAGCCGTCGAAATGTGCAGTAAAACACACGGAAATCTGCGATTCGGATACCGCTCTTGGTAAATCCGTCGTGCCGAATATCTACTATCTCATGGATGGGTATCTCATGCCAGGTAAAAAAAATAAACGAGTCTGTCTGCTATTCTATTATTATGTTGCAGGGTATACAACTGGATTATGAAATGAGAGCAGTTTAAAAGTTGACTTTTGCTTTATGGATTTATGACATTCGCGACAGAGACGACAGCCGACAGCTGTCACTACTGTCATTGTAGCAAAACAACGAAAATGGCGAACGTTCCGTTTTTGGGAATTAAAACACACTCCCAAAAGGTTTGCTCCCTTTACAAAAGGGCTTTACGCAATTTGGAGGCGTTCTATGATAGACGGTAAGTTTAACTATATACTGAAGCCCATAAATTTCCTTTCTTTGCTTTTGTTTTTCCCGTTACGTAATTCGTACAAACATAACCACAATTTTTACCTTTTTTCCAGATACCTTTTGTATTTTAAATCCTTACCTTGAGAAAATCCTACAACTAGAAGTATTATTCAAGTGTTCATACCGACGAGGTTATACCATAATTGTTGGAATCCTAAAAATCATAGCATAGCTTATTGATTTGGTTTGTTACAATTCCCTCAGATATTTTGGTTGATTCAGAAATTAGTTTTTAAATGTACAATTACGTTGAAGAAAGTGTAGCAGAATTCAAACTAGAATATTATTTGCTACTTATGTTATCACAGTTATCAGTCATATTTCAAAATCACTGTCATAATTAGTTAGCCAGTCCATATCTTTTTTTAATTTCATGTTTAGCCCCAACTTCCCTGTTGTTTAAGAAAAACTAAAATAACATTTAGAATACCCTTTATTGTAGGAGAGGTACACCATAATGTAGGATCAATATTTTTTCATGTTTTCTGATTGTTTATCAACAATAATTGTTTGATACCATTATGAAGCTAAAATATATCATTTATAGATTGTTTTAGACAGGGTAAATAATACTGAAGAAGTTTCTCACTGTGACTATAGACAACTTTTTTTTAAAGATGTAGATTTATACAGGTAGAGTCAAACCTAATAGAGGCTAGGAACACTTGGCAAGTCCCTGTGTGGTAGTAAATTCATGTGACTGCTATATAGGCATGTTTTTTTAATACATCATACCATTTTGATAGTACTATTTCTATTCTTTATTTCATTTTTCTGTCCTATGTAATGTTTTCTGCAAACAAACATACCAGGTGTAGATAATAAAGAGTATTCTATTCTATTTGTGAAAAATACCTAAATAAAATCAGAGCAAAATAGAGAAATGACTTGTTTTTGAAGTTAATCTTCTATGAAATTTCATAAATATTAAATCTTACAACTCCTCTTTAATATTTTGAGATTACCAAACAATTATTTTTTACTGCGTCTTGTCTATACTGTAGAGAAATAAAAAAAAAATTATGTTCAAACACTCTATTAATTGGGTATAAAAACTAGGTCCAAAATAACAACTTTTCTTCTATATTCCAGCAATGTTTACCGTTATCAGGCCGTGCTCCTCCGGGACAGGTTTGACAAGCATGCCAAGGAGACTGACATGATAAAAGCTGTAGAGCTACTGAAGGCAGGAGAAAAAGAATTGTTCTTAGTGCAGCATCCCATTCCTCGAACTTGTAAGTTTTGTACCTTTTTGCCACAGCTCCCTTCTGTGGACTATCCTTCATGGATTATAAATTTTTTACAAGATTAAAACTTGTATGTTACACTTAATAATAGTTAAGCTTTCTGTATGAAAAGTTTTGTTATTGGGATCAGTTCAATCTAGCTTCTGCCAGCTGCTTCACTCATGTGAATGTCTGCATTATCCCAAAGGAACACACTCCCAGTATAAAAGGAGCCTATCGTACATACTCCTGGTATAAAAGGAGCCTTATGCAATCATGTACAAATTTCATCCAAATCCATTCAGCCATTCAACTTTCGCATTTATAATAGTAGCAGTAAGATTTTTACAACACTGTTGGGCATGAACTTTTCTAACATGAAGGTTTTTGAGACCCCTCTTCTCTACAACAAAGAGATTCAATAAGCTTTATCTGTTTGGTGTTTTGATTATCTGTACCAATTATTTAAGTATATTCATATTTTAGTTTGTTTATTTGAGTTTAGTAATTATGTAATGTTCATTCTAAGTATGGTATTCAGCTGAAACATTGGTACATTTGTATGCATAAAATTTTAAATAAATAAATAATCTTTTGTAACAACTACAATCATGTTAAAAATATTGCAGTTATTTTGTCTTTCAGACTGCGTAATGCATTTATTATTTAATGCTTACAAATGAATGCCATCTTTTGTTTAGGACTTGAATATTACTTACAGCATCTATTTGATTTTTGTTTTTTTTTTTATTAATTTAATGTATTTTTGCATTATTATAAAAAAAAAATTGCTTTCTGCACTCCTCCATATTTATTTTCCATATTAATTGTGCCAAATTTTCATAAAAAGTGGTACTAAGTTTTTGCTTCACATATTAACATAGTTTCAAACTCAAAGCAGGTATCGTAGTCATAGGAAAACAGGCTGATGGGCTCCTAGGCTAAAATGGGATTAGGTCACGTCATCCGCACGCACAGTGACCGCTGGGCAATAGTTCCCACAAAGTGGGTGCCTGAGGATGGGTGGCACCGTCGAGGCCACCCTAGGAAGACGTAGCAAGACGACCTAGATAATAAAAATAAAAAAGATAATTAAAGCATTAATTCAACTTTTAAAATCGGTCATTACATTATGATAATTCTAACAAATATGTAATTCTCTCTCCCCAGTCGCAACAAGCATGGGAGGCGTCGCCCACGAGCGAGTAGTCACTCCCCCTGACTGGGTGGTCGACTACTGGCACCCCCTCGAGAAAGCCCACTACCCGGAGTACTTCAAAAGGCGTGAACAGCGCAAGAAGGAGTACATCGCGATGTGGGAGAAGGAATACGGCCCCGCGGACAAGAAGGAAGAGAAGCATTGATGTGTTTATTGTATAGTTGTGTAATATAGTGAATTGCGGTTATTTAGTTGGCAGTTTTATTTTTTTTATCTGACTGCACAGAGCATCGAGCATGAGAGCCCTGGTATAAGTCTCGCGTCCACTGCTAGAGACTGCTTTGTATAATAAACTTTGCATACAAAGCAATCGTGTCAGCTCGTCATGGGTGCTTCGCGCCACTATTTACCTCACGTGGGTGCTGAAGCCTCTGAACAGTTGAGCACTCACGGTGTCGGCGCCCATAATGATGATGGCAGCTGCTTCAAGCAGATATTATGTAGGTATAATAGGAAACCTAAAAAGTGAGCTGAGGAAAACCTTATGCTTATTCATCATGGGGATATGACAGAAACTAAGTAGGTATGTTTGAAACGATAAATATAGTCGGAGATTCTGGACTAAAATTACGTCAAAGATTATGAATACAGAATAGTGTAGCGAAAGTAAAACCACAAATTAAAACCGCATGTTTTATTGTTAAAACAATTTTTGTTAAAGAAATATAATCTAGTTTATCGTCGTTGCGCGTGCAAAACCGCGGAAGAGTAATTTGTAAATACCGCGTATCTGTGTTTCCACGATTTTACAGGAGGAAGAAAAAACTTAATAACTTAGCCATTTATTTATATTTTACTGACTGAACTTTGTGGACATGTCTTAACTACTTACTTTATTGGAAAATGAAGTAATTTTACCTAAAACTTGATCGGATTCCGAGTAAAATCACTTACGCGGTTTTGTTGCAATAAGTTGCAAAAATTTTAATTGTACTTTTAGTAGGTACGCGGATTTGAAATGAAATATGCTTATTATTTATGAATGAATTTATTATTAAAATGAAATAACAAAAAACGCTTCTTAAACGTAAACATAAAAAAACTATTCTTAATAATCTCAGCAATATTTCTTGCTATTAACTAATTATAAATAATAAAAATAATCAGTCCAATAAGTTGTACTTTAGTACCAAGTAGTAGTTGCACTTTGAATATTGGCCACAAATGTGTAGGTACCTACCTAATAAAAGTAAAGGTAATTTTACTATAACAGCAAAGTATTTAGCTGGTATAGTAAAAGTACCTTTTATCAATGATGCTAATAATTATTCATTGAATTCAAATATAATCAGCTTTTCTGCTCCTCAATTAGCACTTCTTTTTCTTTTTAAATCTTAATTAGTAAAATATTCTTATTAAATTAACATTCCAAACAATAATCTGAGTGGTACAAACTTCTAAAAAATAATTATACTTAATCAGGTAATCAGTCTTTAAAATCTCAGTAAAATTAACATTAAACATTACTATTTTATGTATAAGGTAAATTATCATAAAAACTATGACAGTCTCTAGGTATGACACTCTTCAGCTCCTGTAGGTGGTCATACTTTGTTTTAGTTATTGGTTGTCTAGATTCATAAAGTGACGGCACACTGTCAATCAGACATGTTATTTTCTTTGGTCTTCTAGGCAAAGGAATAAAGTCATCAGCAAAATGGAGCTTATAGTCGATTGTTCCACTTGGATTATACCTCAGAGCCCTTATATCTACGACACAGTGATCACCCGCCCCACGACCAGGTCTTATTGATTCATAAATCAGGTAATTCTTAAGACTGAAGTCATTAAAAAACGTATAATCAGGTGTTATAACTTCGTAAGGACTTGGTACTTTTCTGGCTTCCTTTGTAATAGTTGCATATTGTGACGGTAAAAAAATTTCCCGGTTCTTCAGCTTCCTCTCAATCACGGAGTGAACCGAGTCCACTTCCATTTGTGTGTGTCCTTTCTCTAAATATTTTTGTGTTATGACAATGTTCTTGGCCATAGCCAAACGCAACAACGCATTTGACACTACATTATTCCTATTCTGAGCGGTACAGCCATCTGTAAATATTACAACATCTTTGGGATCGTTTTCAAGTAATTTTGTCAAATAATTTACAAAAAACGATGCGTATGTAGTGGCTTTCAAATCGCATACCGTCTCGTCAAACCAGTAGCATGTGACTGCATTATTGCCTAGATTGTATACTGAAAAATTGTGAACAGCGAGTTTTGTTTTAAAATAAAGTGCACTGGCATTAAGGAACGGACACAGCTTTACAGCCTGAAGGTCTGCTGTTATTGCATGTATGATTCCTTTCTGTGCTGCCTCTTTGTCAGAGTTTTTTTCAGCTCTAGCTAAATCTTTAAGTTCAATGTGTTTGGTATACAGCTCGTCTGATAGATTTCCTACTTTGTGAGCACAGCACTGGTCGCAAGCATCTTTTTTAGGTTGAAAAAGTCCGATATTTTCTTCAAACAAAACACCTTCAAATATCTTTTTAGAAGCTATGGGTTCGTTTCTCAAACTTGAATAGTCTACGTATAGACGATATAACTGTGATTTTGATTGTATTATTGGTTCTAAGTATAGTTTTGATGTTGACTGTCTACAATAATGGGATGGTAGTTTGGGTAGCGCAGTCAAATATTTTCTAGCCAGTTCTTTTTTGGGTTCTTTGACTACTTCATCTCCTGGTTCAGATTCATTACTATTACTCGTCTTCTCTCCAAGCCAATATCGAACTGTCCATTCTTTAATACCCAGTGTTTCCAAAAATGTTTTTAAACAAACTCTTTCTTTTTTATCATTTACTTTTAAATAGTAAATTTTGGTATCACTCCTTCTTGAATTAGAGCTTTTAGTTTTTCTAGTTGTAGGTATCTTATCTACCATTGATGATACGTACATTTTCTTTTCTTGCCAACTCATTTTCCAATAGGTTTTAAAAATTTGTGATCGAACTTCTTCTGTTAATTTTGAACAATACATAGCTTTACCACTAAAACATCGCGTTGACATACATAACGGCCCCATTACTCTTGCTGGTTTTGGATCATTTTGAACAAATTTAGTGCCCTCTTTTTTAAATCCAACATACTCTTCTCCCATCATTCTCTGCCGCTTATTTTTTATTCTTTTCCAATTATTTGGATCCCCTTTGTGCTTTTTTTTATTTCTATTCGATGTTTCTTCTATTTCCCTTTCGGGAAACCACTCCATATTATCTGGCGATAATGGTTTTAAATTTGTAATGTCTGAAAGTGCGACAAAAGAAGGATCAGCGACTGAATCGTCGGATGAAAAATCATTATAGTTCAACACAGTAGAAGTAGCAATATAATCATCTTCATTTTGTAAAACTGGATCAAAAACTGTTGTAAGTGTAGTAAACTCAGATGTTACATTTTCATTCCGGCATTCTTGCTCTTGCTCTATTTCCTCCGACACAGGGATAGTAACTATTTGCAATGCTGGTTGATTTTTATAATTAAGTTTATTTAATATTTCCTTCTTTTTTTCTAGCAATGCGTTTCGCCTTTCACATAGGTCTTTGAGAGTTACCACTTCATCGTCAATACAAGCATTTTCTAAAAAACAGTCAACATTTTCTTGGTCCTCCATCATTATTTGGTTAGGTACTGGATTTTAAGCTTCAACGTATTTACCTAAAATAACAAAATAATTTTAGTTTAATGCAATACCGCGTAATTACGTATTATAGGATTAACTCGTCAGAATTATTAAATTATTAAATAAATAGACGTATCTACACCATGCATGCATAAACATATTGGTAAAGACACATTTTAAACAATTAAAACGTACTTACATAGTTGTTTTTAGCGGCAAAGTAATATATTTCAGAAGCACGCATAGATTGTGTGACACTTGTTCGCCGATTTGGTAAATACGCGGACTTGCAGCCAACTTCAAGCTTAATACTGTTCCGCTGTATTGTTTTAATGCTAAAAATGACGTTTCCTATTGGCTAATTCGAAACGCGTGAGGTCTAATATAAGCGAATCCGCGTTGAGAATCTGTTGGCGCGATATTTCAATTTTGCACCTTTTGTTGTTACGCGGTATTAACAAACTGCTGTTACGCGGCTTCGCACGCGCACCGACGTTATGTCTCTTGATATCTTCACGCCTTCGTCAATATAACAAAGACTACTCTTTGTAACTACCTATATAGGTATTATTTTATAAAGTAAACAAATAAATATACTATAGTACCTACCTAATTATTGCGTTTATAGACTGATATATTCAGGCGCTTTGGAAGCCAATTCCAAAACAGAAAGATGAGGGTACTTTGTATAAAAGCTATGAATGCAAATACGTCCGGAAACAAGGGTGTACTATGATGTGTCAACGCTATCATGATTCCGTTGTGAGAATGGGCTAGTATTATTCGTCATGTATACCTCTGCCCCTCTCTCACATTGGAACAATGATGGCTTCTACATGCCACAGAGTCCACAGCTCCAGATCAATAGCGAGATTTTCAACGGTACGGTACGTTCAACTTCAACCAATCACTAGCTGGTATGTGCTGGTTCAGCAGTGTAGGGTACAGCATGACTTTGGACTCTTCGGGAAACGTATTTTCGCAACTCTACGAAGTAACTTAATTTTTTATACACTAACTTAATTGAAGAAAGTGTTCCTAGAGGAGTAAACAGTATTTCAAAACATATCAAATTGCAATCATATAAAAACAAACATATATTGCAGTTGTTACATTAAGGCAAGGTGGGACAGCAATACTAAAAGGTCCGAAAAGACAATGGTCTCTAGTTGAGCCAGCAGACTGTTAGCTGCTGTCTAAAGTATTTTTTTATGTCCTCACTAAGGCCCGGTTTCCACCAAAGCTGAGAAGAGAGGAGATGTGTTGAATAAACCAATCTGATTTTGTTATTTCCACATCTCTTCTCCGCTTAGCTTATCGGATTGGTTTATTCCACACATCTCCTCTCCTCTCTGCTTTGGTGGAAACGGCTTACGCTCGTTTTTAAAGATACAAGTAGTGTTTTATTTATTACTTCAAAATAATGCAACATTCTTAGTGGAGTTAACTAATATAAAGTGAGAAATAAAACTTAATTAAATCTAGATAGAAGCTCAAAATGGGAAACATGAATTAGGTACAGCAAAATAAAACATACTTTTATCATTTTTTATTTAACATTTTTCATAGACAATATTTAGAGTTAGATTTTTTTTTCACTAATCTTGGTGCATGCGGATTTATGGTACCCGAGATTCGCGCGAAAAATATTTTTTACAGCTTCCCATTTTTCAACTGTTTCGTTGATCAATATTGTTAGATACTTAATGCACTTGTTTAGTGATGTTATTTCCATGAAAAACAATTATTTCTTAACATTTCGGTAAAATGTACACTTCACGACAACCACGACAAAATGTCACTTATTATTTTAGAAGCTTAGAGGTAATTACTAGTATAATAAATTGTAAATGCTATATTTACACAGTGTTCTCAGAATACGGAACAAACCAGAAACCGTCAACGCGCTCAAAAGTGAGGTAGTGTAAACCACGCCGGGATGGCGAATGATTCGATAAATTGTCAATTAGTCAATGGCCGACGCGTGTCTCCCCTCTGCCAGCTAAATAGTTGTTTTGATTTTAATTTTACCCTAAAAAGGTAAGATCATGGTGCACAGGTAACACTACGAGGGTGGGGAGTTATTTTGAACACAATGTGCTGCGTACAAAATGTGGTTGAACCTGACCGACTCGTGGTTATTTTTTTTTAAACCACACAGAAATAGGAACTTTAAAGTGTTTTGAGGTTAGGTTAGAACTAGTTGTAGCCGGGTTGCACTTAGTTGTAACCGGCTAAAACTAGGTGTAGCCGCACTTCGGCTATTAGCCGTAACAATTCCAAGCAAAATGTGAGGACTTGCTGAAATACAATGTACCTATTTATTTACTTTGTGATTTCAGAGTTGGTTCCATAGTAAAAGTTGTTCATAATCATCAGTATTTTAGGTAATCTTAAATATTGCCATTGAATTAAGCCAGCCTAGAATGTCTTGCATAGGTAAGTTTTCTAAAATGGAGATTGAGTCAATAGTAGTGTAGCTAGGAGCCTGTTTAAAGGTCAAAACGTGTTGTGACCTTATGGAAGCTATGTCTGGGGAGAAAAACACTCAGGCGCCTTTCAAACAAGCGACGCGACAATGCGACAACCTTTTTCATAGAAATTGTTCCACAGACTATAAAAAGGGTTGGCAGTTGGCACATCGTCACATACTGCCCGTCTGATAAAAATAAACGTTTTTCTAGTTTCTACTGTATTATTTTGTTCAAGTGTAAATAAAAGTCACATTTTTGTGTTGTAAAAACTTTGTAAATATATCATTCAGCATGACTTTATTGACTTATTACAATAATTTGTCTTTGCTAAATATAGTTACTTAAATCCTTTTCAGACACCATAAACGAAACCAGTTCACACTTCAAAGTTGATGTCATATTCATCCATTGGCCAATAAAAGAGACTGCATCATTTTTTTATGGAATGACTTGTGTTGCTATATGCAAATAATAAAATAGTGTTTTGTGAATACCAACTACTTTAACCGTGCTGTCTGTCAGTGTACTTCTTTACTTATTATATCAGTGCAGTTCATTATTCACCAATGGATTGTAAGAATACCCAATGTGAGTCTTTCCATATCCTTTTCAAACAATTCAATGAGCACAAATCCTATTCAACCAATATCATAGAATCCCACTATAAAGTTAATATTAAACCTCAGAAAAAAATCAATCACACTATTTAACTTTATATGTAAACATTTTTCAGCATCACTAATTTTCAAGTTGTGATCTGAGGTGTACTTAAAAAAAACATACATACTAACTCACTACAACAACACTACAAAATGATAAACCATAAACAAAATAGAAAGCAAAAGCTGTATACAGATTACCTACAAAAAGTAGTGACACCGCAATCACATCTTAAAAACCAGGACACAGTTAACATCAAAGCGACCAAAGTCTCTCACTGAAGACGTGTCTCGATCAGTTGCCTCCCAGGGCTTGTCCGCGGCCCCAGTTGTGTCCGCCGAATACTGTGCCACCGGGACTCGTGGGCACCCTAGCTTGGGGCGCAGTGCCGAAGCCCCCGACGTACCTCGTGTCGGGGAATATTTGTTTGCTGCAGATAGAAGAGTGACATGGTTAAGAAACTGAATGATGAGTTGTGAATTTCATACTTTTGGTGGCGCACTGATAACAATTTCGGTCTCAATCGGGGGCGAGATACAAATTACAAAGAACAATGGTAAGTTTGGCCTAGGAAAAAACAGAAATTGGCACCGAGATGAAACTATCACCAATATGTAGTGCATTGGTAATGTAATTATTGAATCCCTTCCTGTTTTTCTTAAAGCTGGGGAAATATAGATAACATTTTTTTAAAACACTGCTTTAATTATTGGGACGCAGTATAAAATACCTAATTTCGAACGCATCCGTAATTTCTTACGTTACTAGACATGTCCATACTTTTTCTAAAGTCTAAAGATTTTATTTCTTAATCGAAATTAAATACTAGGCAAAGTCAACCGTATAAACTCACGTTAATTATTAAAGTTTAGCCACTAACAGAATTGAATGTTTCTTCGTGGTAAATTGTTTTAATAAAGCCATGATTTAAATAAGAAAATAATTGATTTTCGTGACATTTCGATAGCATCTGTCAATCCTATACATTTTTGACGAATTGACAATCGCGTACGCCACGCCACCGTTGACAGAGTCTCACTTGTCTCGAGCCCAGGTTCAGCGCAACTGTTCACCCCGTCAGGGTTTGATTATGCAAAAATTGTTAGGTACAATCTTTCGTTTCAATTATCCCGCTTTTAGTTTGTTCATAGCATTCCGACGTAAATTGAAGCAAGCAATTATGACCTCCCCTAAAATCTTAATCACCCCTGCTTCACTCATTATGTATGTAGTTTATTCTCGAAAAATCCAAACATTTGTTATTCTTATTGTTTTATCGAAAACATTTAAATGCCGTGGTGTTTCAACTTCATCGGACCAAGCATTGATGCGATTCTCCCCTGTTCGCTCAAGTCGCGACATTTTTCTTACTCCGAGCATGTTAATTACCGTCGTAACTTTTGAAAGAAAGGTCCGATTTGAATAATTTAAAGTGTAATTTACACGGACATAATCAACCTTAATTATCAAACCATTTTAATGGATAAGGATTAATATCATGATACTAAAATCACCATTTTTTATTTCACCATGGGATTTGCTTGAATAATATGAACAAAAAGCGGTCATGGTGACTTATCCATAATAGTTAGACATATGGTATCGCGGACTTTTTTTGTAGATATTGATCTCTATAAAACTTTAGTAGGTACATCACTTTGCTCTATTGTCAATAGATTCCGCAGCGTACGCGATATAAGGATTTTTTCTCACACCTTGGGTTACATTATCGCAGTTTTCATACGGATCCCTAACTTTTAAAAAAAAATATTCTATAGCCTATGTCCATCACCGATAATGTAGGATTCTACTGGTAAAAGAATTTTTCAAATCGGTCCAGTAGTTTCGGAGCCTATTCATTTCAAACAAACAAACAAATCTTTCCTCTTTATAATATTAGTGTAGATAACCTCAAAAATATATTTCATAGTTTCTTGATTCTCCGACCTTTTAAAAATATATTGAAGGCCGTACTCAGTTACATATGTTTCATCAAGTGTCGTTTTGTTACATTTTACTAGTCCAAGCATGTTAGCCAAGTTGCCATTGTTTTTTATCAGTTTACTCTGATCACAGTCAATCACTCATAAGTTAAGAACTTTTTGGAAAAAGAGTTTAGGAATAAGAGAGTGATTTTTCACTTTGTATAAAAACTTAAAATAATAATAGCTTTTCGTTATGCTTAATTATTATTGGGTATTATACTTACATGAAGTTAGGTGGCGTCAGAAGAGCTGGGCCGCCGAACTCCTGAGGGTACTTGAACAGCAGGAAGAACGCCAGGTGACCGATGAGGATGCCAATCAGTTCCATTATGCCCCTGCAATAAAAGTCAATTTAGCATGTTTATATGTTGTATGTTGTTGTTTAGGTACATTCCATCCGGGCATTAGACAACAACTGCTGACAATAATCTATGGAGCTCTTTGCCATTGATCAGCAAATGAACAAGGTTATTGAGGCAGAAAAAAAAATGAACTAGAGTTAAATTTAACTTAAACAAATCAGGACAGTACTAAACACTGGCCACAAAAAATAACAGGTTTTTTTGAATCACCATTTTTCTTTTTCTATTTTTTTTTTGGCTGGTGAAAATCAGGATATTTATTTAGTGTCGTCCCAATCAAGGTTGAATCAGAACGTGTCATCACATCCCTGAAAATCAAATCGTCCCTCGTTAAGCAAACGGGCGGCAGCTTCATATGTTTGATACTTTGCGCCCGCCGTCGGCATAAAAATTTTATAGAGAGGAAAATAATGGTAACATTGTGTTACTAATTTGTAAATACACCATGAAGCATACAGATTGATAGATTTGCTACTAGTACTTAAATCAATGCTTTTTTATTAGTCGTAAAATTTAAAAATTACGATTGCATGCATGGCATTGTAAAAAAGACAAGTATGTAGGTATATCATGACGAAAAAACTGTAGCCACGCAAAAGCATAAAATATTGTTCAACAGGTTAACAAGACAAAAAAATATTTTGGGTTGGGCCCCGCGGGCCCCGGACTCTCGGTGCGGCGTGGCCGACAGCTCCTTGAGCCAGCGGTTGTCGCCGGGCGGTATCGTATTATGATGTCGCGATTGTGTTAACAAACTTTACACACGTGAACTCGTCTCGTTACGAACGTTCCCAATGGGGGCTATCTAAGTTTACTAAAACCAGGTATTGTAGAATTCATGCTCAATGCAAGAGTGAGTCATGCGCCTGCATGATGTGTCATGCATGACACAATTATTACGCCACGTATCATTATGTAAAAAAAGTATTACTCGGGTGGATCTTCATTAAATCCAATCTAACTGGGGGTTTGTGTACTTACTTGTCTCGCATGCGTCATACTGACAATGCAGCGCATCGCATATGCCTGTTATCATAAACACAACTAACTTCGATCAATGCCAAGATTGAACGTTAGTTTAATTAAAGTTATAAATTACTCACCCGCCGCTTATAACGAGGTTGAAAGCGAGCAGTACCCATGGCAGGTACATCGCCTTGAACCGCGTGCCAAACCAGAACGACACGATGACGTCTTTGTTAAGCTGGCACCACACGTACAGCACGGACAGGACCATGGGGTCCATGAGGATCTGGAAGAGGAGAGAAAAGTAAGTTTTTAGGGTAACAATCACTTCTTGTTAATAATCTATGAAAGAGAAACTGACTGACTGACATATCAACACACCGTCGAAACTACTGCCTTATTTTTTTTCAACACGCAATTTGGCATTTTGGACTAGGCTTCTTTTAATGATGATGCAATAGGCATGAGCACTAAGGGGGCGTCCATAAATTACGTGAGGTGTTTTTAGGGGGGGGGAATGCTCGAGCCTATTCTCAAGTTCGGGAAAGGGGGTGTTGTCTCAGCAAATACGACGGATTTCTTTTTATCGAAAGCGACTGAAGCAGCAGTGTAAAATTGCGAGAACACTGGTCTTTCAACAAATCATTTGAGTAAAACATGAGATGTTTCTGAACTACAGAGCACCAGTGTACATTCCACAGTTCACCAGCAACACCAACGGGCAAAGTGCGACCCTTGCAAATGGACACGTTGAGCTGCTGAGCTTCTGTCTGCAATCAATAACAGTTTAAGAGTGCCCATGATGTGATGATGATTTTACTGAAAATCACATGTTGGTTCCTTTCAGTTTCGTACTGTCCCATCCTCACTGTGATTTAAGTCTTAAATAGTAGTAATTAAGCAAAACATGTTTGTTTTTTTTTAAAAGCATTGAAGCACAGATTGACGTATTTACTCTAGAAACACGTAGTTTGAAGTAGGGGAGGGGGTCGAGTCAAATCTCACGACATCTGACGATTCCCGCACGGAACAAATATATGTATGGCCTACAGATAGTTGTTCTGGGTCTGGCTGTTTGGGTATGTCAGTATGTATTGTTTGTAAACGCACCCACAATACAAGAATGACTAATTCCTGGTGTGGGGCAAATTTTATTTTTCAAAAAAATAAATACTTTACTGCACATGGTGCATTAAAATGAATGCAGTTCCATGTACATAAGTAGATTTTTTTTTAAATACATTTTTAAACTGATATAAATATTCTTCTAATATACTCACCGGCAAGCCTACAAGCAGCCCAATAATAACACTGCATGCCCAGTTAAACAACAACATATAGAAGTAGTCCGCAGGCTTGCCCGCAAACATGCCCGTTTCAAGCCTCTGCGAGTAGTTGTAGAGGAAGTAACAATTGATGAGGAAGTGGAACCCTGTGCTTGAAGTTATGGGGTAGAAGAATAATGCTGTCAGCGGTCGCCATATCTGGGAAAAGAAGAAAAAAAGATTAGTGATAGAATTTATTTTCTAGATTTGTCTTTAGTTGATTTTAGCTGTAAATTACAGTCACATATAATTATGTTTTTGTTGACTTGCATTATAAAAATATTTTTTTTAACTTTGTGGATTATGGATTAAAATAACAGTAAGTAGGACTTGTTAGTTTATTAACAAACAATCCCTACTAATATTATAAATGTGTATACAAATAATTCTGTCTGTCTGTTACACTTACATGCTAAAACGGCTGAATGGATTGTCATGAAATTAGGCAGATATTCGCCTCTTTGCTTCAATAATGTGATTAGTCCGGAAAAAGAATTTCCGGACTTATCACGTTATTGAAGCAAAGAGGCGATATAGCCTGGGATATGGAGGACTTAGGCTATTTTTACATGATAACCAACATCCACGTGGGCAGATCACCAGGCAAAAGCTAATATATATTGACAATTCTAAAACCATTTGGTATAATGTTAGAGAACACTAGAATAGACTCATTGGAATAACTGCACTATGTAGGTTGAATGCAGGTTTCAGAAGTGTTATCAGGCCATTTGAAACCAAATGAAGCACTATTCCTTTATCACATTTTATGAGCTTCTGATAGCATACAGTGGCATACAACATATTTATTGTCATAATATATTTTACTACTGTGGAATGTGATATTCATGTTATTGTCAAAACATAACACAGACTGAAACTTTTGGCCTAGTGCTAGAAAGAAAGTTTTGCTTTTAAAAAAAACTGTCTAGCTTCTAATACCTAAATTGGTACAATGCAAGGACTGAACTCGAATTTATTTTTGTTTACTTTGTTGGAACTTATATACTTACTAGAGCAAATGATGTGCCCTTCTCAAGATAAGAGTTTATTTTATTAAAACAGGAACTTAGATCATGTTTCAGAGGGAATAGGGTTTAGTTTTCTACTTTTTCAATCATGGTATTCAACTGAATGTGGTTTTACTGGGAGCCAACCCCAATATAGTTGGTAAAAGGCTAGGCAGATGATGATGATGGTGCAATAGAATAACCCTGGAATAATCTAGTACCTTGGGACTAAAACGTAACTGCCGAAAGGTTAGTGTGATGTAGAGGTACAACTCTGCCTAGCCCTTTGAGGATAACAGGCGTGATGCTATGTTCCGAAATACGATAAGCAAAAATTAAATCAAAGTTTCTTACCTGGAACTGGTTGATTATGGCATAAAAGTTGAGATAAAAATAGTTATACTTTAGCAGTCCGAACCGGCCGAATATACTAAACACCATTGTCAGAGTGAGCCAGTACCGTGTGAAAAACGGTACACTATTGTACCATTCCCTAAATTCGGACATTTTTAGTCTTTTTGGCTTCTGTCTAGTATGTAAACACAAACAACTGGGTCACGAAGGAAACAGGTTACAAGAAGTTTGCACAATACTTAGACCACAACACTCAGCGATTGTTCGACCATAAATAGACACTAATGTTGAAATTATTAACATTAAATTGTAGGTACACGTGTACTAAAAGAATTTGTCGAGAATATTCAACCAGCAAGAGGATGATTTTGTCGTTTTTGACAGTTTAATTTCAGTGTTGCCATTCTGGCCAACCTGCCACATGGAATTTTTTGCACGTAAAACATGGTATTTTGAGGAAAATAGTAATGTATTAAATTGTTGTATTTATTGAAATATTAGAAGTTATAACTTTATTCTTGCAAAAAATAAATAGTTTCGAAAAACTGTTTCTAAAACACGAGAGTGGGTTTATCACACGAGGCGTATCCGAGTGGGATAATAGCCAGGGCTTTAAATACCGGTAAAAAATTATAACGTTACCTTGCATTGACAGGAGTTAACGTTAATATTAATATAACGGTAATAGGTTTAACGTTATTTATGCACCATTTTAACGTTATTCTTTATTAACGTTATTTGTAGTTTAACGTTAATTTTATCGTTATTTTTAAACGGTTCTCTCTGTGAGGTGGTGCAGTGTCAGGTTGTATCTTGATCAAAATATGATTCACGGCAGTAAAAAATATGTAAGTACTTAGTTACATAATTATAACCATAATTACATTTTTTTTCTCTAAGCTAGATTTCGGAAATCTAGTTATTATACACATCAAATCTAAGTTCATGATGATGAGTAAATGATTCTTATGGTTACATCTATGTAAATACATATTTGTTATTGTTGCGCATCACATTTTGATTAAATTACAACCTGACACTGACCATCAAATAGCAAAAAATACAAGAAAGTTGACGGGGTATAATAACACTAATTATTTAACCGTTAAAACGATAATTATCGTATTTTACGTTAAATGTTACTTAACGTTATATTACTGGTAATGTTATCAAATACCGGTAAATTTTGTAACGTTACCATGGTATCACAATTGAAATTAACGTTATGTAACGGTTATTATTTTGTTATTTGGTAACGTTAACAAGCCCTGAATTAATAGCATCACGTTTGTTGGAAACTGAACGCTTGATATGACTGACAGCTGACATTGACATTTCTTGAAATAACCCAATTTGCCTGCTACGATTCCTGAGAAAGTGAGAAGAGAATCTTTGTTTTGAATTAAACGGTGAAATTCTGAAAAAATGAGAGTAATTCTGAATAGATTATTTACTGCTACTAATTTACCTTTAAGGCGGTATGCAGTACGTTACAGTTCTAGTGATAGTCAACCCGCGGAAAAGGAACCGGAGAAAATAGAAGTAGTCAAAAAGAGTAAGGTTACAAAACTGCTATATGAAAGAAATTATTAGCAATATTTACCATATCAAACTAACTTTTTACATATAAATTGTGTTACTATTCTAATTTTCCAGTACTTCAAGTACAAGTTACACACAAATTTTGCAGACCGAATCGAAAAATTATAACCTACCTACTTAAAAAAAATTGTTTACTAATCCTTATCCTTACTTCCTGACTAATATTATAAACGCGAGTTTGTATGTATGTGAAGAATGAAGAATGTTGTGGAGTTAGCATTAAGTGGTTATGCAGTCTTATGCTATGAATATTTTTGTCAATGTTTGAGAAAAGATGTGGAGATAGGGCTGTTATTACATACAGTTAATAAATCTGCCATTAATCACTTAGACTACAGTTCTCGTCAAATAACTTTGCCCCTCTGAAGTTAGCCATTTGCAAAGATCGCACAGGTGCAGTCACATACACGGGAGCAAGCGGGACGCAAGCATGCATCGAACGTAAACGAGCGACTGAGACATAAAACCGCGCCCCGCCCCCATGTGTCTTACGCATGTGCAGTTGCTGTGTATTCGTAATTTTGACTACTACGCAGCCACTCGACACAACTTCAGAGGGGCAAAGCTATTTGACGAGAACTGTACTGAATGGATCTTGATGAAAATTGTTAGTCGATAGTATATTATTTTGTTTTATTCGTTCCCAAGGCTGTTTTCGGTTAATTAGATTATCTTTATTTATTTTTTTTATTAACTAATTTTAATTATGTTTTTAATTTTTAACCATCTCATCAAATGTGGCAATTCTGACCCTCAAGATACAGGCAAATGCCTAGTTTGGGGGTCACCGACCATCCTGATCAAATATGTGTTTTAAATATATAAAGAATTGGCACAGGCAAAAAGTATACTATGTGTTATTCCAGACTATAGTCTACACTATAGTCTGGAATAACACATAGTATACTTTTTATCCCAGGAGTATGTTCCCTTGTTATAATTTTTGACATTCACGCGGGCGGAACCGCGGGCGGCGGCTATAGTATGTGCCAGATAAATAAAGAATAAAGGTCAAAAAATAAAGGACACACTTAATTTCAAAAACAGAAATCCTGCTAAATATTATAAATGTAAATTTTCGTATGTTTGTGTAACAATCAGGCAAAAACGGCTGAAGGGATTTGGATGAAATTTGGTACACATGTAGTTCATATCCTGGAATGAGACATGCCATGCTACTTTTTATCCCGGTAAGTGGCTTGGATTAATGAAGACTAAGGAGGAAGTGGAAATTCAGAGCCGCTGCTGCCTTAGTACTACAGATTCACAAGTACCAGGAGACCTGAAACATGTTATAGTATTTTTTGGGCTGGTTAGGGTAGGTGTACGGTAGGTGTAGGGTAGGTGAAGGGTAGGTGTAGGGCAGGTGTAGGGTAGGTGGAGGATAGGTAGGTAGACAGTTGACGGGGGCGAAGCCGCGGGAGGCAGCTAGTAATGACATAAAGCTGTCCTGAATCGTCATCTATCGTGATCCTTACTGTTCTAGTAATGAAAAACGATTCATAATTTACTGTCGGGGGGTACCTACGAAGAGATATTAAGGAAAGGTCAATGACCGTTATTCTTCATTTATCTGGTGGCCTACTTAGTATAATAATATACATTACCACTTTGCCTAGACCACTTTGTATATTAAAATTTAAAAAGTATCCACCCATATGTCAATAAATAAAAAATTCACTTACAGATATTGTAGTTGAAAAATTTGGACCGATAATGACACTGAACATAGACCGCCAAACATCACGTAATAGCTTGGATATTCCTACTCTCAGAGAAATGGCAGCAGCCATTGAAGCATTTGATAAGGACAAAGAAGCTAAAGTCCTAGTGTTCAACGGAGAAGGAGGAACATTCTGTTCAGGATTTAACATGTATGAAATAGGCAAGGAGGGATACCAAAACATAAAGGATGCTGCGGTAAGAAAACTGTTAATTTCTAAACATTATGATACTTAAGAACTTTACAAGAAGCTTAGGACCTATGAATTGTGTTACGTATTGCTCGAAAAAATGCCCGAGAATGGTAGATTATAATATTCCAAAAAAGAACCACATATACTAAGATCCGGGCACTGAGAGGTAAATTGGCATGAATTTCGTCGACATCCGGGTTTTCGTTAGTTATAAGAAAGTTGTTGAGAGTATGTTTGGCCACTTTTCGCACAGGATTATATAAAAGAGTTTTCAGCTTATTTGACATGGTTATTAACTGTGTTTACACAACAGTGATTTGTTATAAACTGAGGGAATAACTGGATTATTTGATAACTATGTAACGCACATTGTCATACTTGCGTTGCCAAGGCTCAAAATTTTATTTCCTGTTGTTATCTTTTGTGTTATCAGGTTATCACCCACATTGGGCAGCTACTAATGATTTGTGATAACAACTTCATTTATTTTGGTGTGCTTACCATAATATGGTTGAAAAGTTTTCAACCATATTATGGTAAGCACACCAAATGATAACAAAGCACTTTTTGCATGCTTTTGCAACAAAAGGAGGAGGTTCTCAATTCGTTAGTATTTAAAAAAAATGTTTTTTACCTCTTAGCTCAGTCATTAATAGACAGATTAAAAAAAAACTTTTTTATGTGAAAGGATTTACTTCCCGATTGGTCCCCTTGAAATTTTATCAAAATAGGTTCAGTAGTTTGGTTTTTAAACCCAAATAACTGGAAAAGATATGTGCAAAAATCATCCATGTATACGAAATTGCGTTTTTTGCTTTCCTGTGACATTCCAATAGTGTTGTTAGGTGTGGTGTACCACTAAAAGTGAAAAATAAAAAACTTTTTACAAAAAAATACAACCAACAAATAAAAAAACACTACAAAGTACAAAATAATTTTAATTACCCAAGTCGGTTTTTTGTTGTTGCTTTGGAATTTAACACCGACTTCGGAAAATAAAATTATTTTTTGCTTTGTAGTGTTTTTTTTATATTTGAAGTCGGTTGTATTTTTTATTGCTTATAAAAAAAAGCTAATTCTGTGCAAAAAAATAAAATTTATTTTCAGCCGAAGCCGCAGGCAGAAGCTAGAAGATAGTCTTTGGAATCAAATGAGAGTTAGTTTGAGGAGAAGTACGGTCTTTTGTAAAGGAGACCCACACGTAAATTTTTAAGATAGTCTCTGTGTTCTAGTAAAAGGCTATGAGTACTGGTATAACCTACAGGTCTTTCTCATGAATGTTTTCACAGGAACATAAAATACCCCTGATAGAAGTTACAAACTCAAACAGGCAAAGTAATAAAACTCAGTTAACACAAGGAATTAGTGGCAGTTTGGGGACTGTCTTTATGTAAATTTCGATGTTTAAAAAGGGCTGATTTAGAATAAATAACTTTTTATTTGGCTGAGAGATCAAAAAAATTATTAAACGACAGAACATTATTGAAATCAACGCAGACCCGAAGCACCATAAACGACAAAGTTATCAAGCCTAGTTTGATAAATAAATGTTGGTTTTTTTAACACACCACTTCACAGATGCGACTGGAACGTCGTCCCCTATGCGACAAGATCACGATAGCGGCGGTGTCGGGGTACGCAGTGGCGGAGGGCTTTGAGCTCGCCCTGTCTTGTGACCTGCGGGTCATCGAGGACACGGCTGTGCTGGGCTGTCTCGGCAGGAGGTTCGGTAAGTCAGAATGATGTAAGTACTTATTTAGGTTTTGTTCTACCATCTCGTATTTCCATACATCATGTCCCCGCCTATAGGAAACGGGCACGGGGTAAACAATGACATCTAGAGTTTCAAATTCGATGCTCGTTCCCTATAGTTTTACTATTTTTTTTCTAAGGAATTGAAATCATGAAATGACTCCTTCCGCTCTGTGCTGGGAGCGGAAGGGAGTGTCAGTCTCCTACTGACTAAACCCATCCGTGTTCCTCCAAATGCCCTTTACCTTCCAGGGCCGCGGTGACTCTTTCGAACAAACCAACACAGGGGGGGGGGGGTTTTCCATTGGGGGAAAACCCTGTAAGGATAGATGTAAGGTGAATAAATAAATAAATAAATAAATAAATAAATTCTGCAACCAAGTTTCCTAACTACTTCAGAAAAGAACATAAGCCAGGTTTTGAAGTTATTTTTAGAATGATTAAGTAGGTAAGGCCGAGTCTTGAAGTGTGAACTGTGAAGTCGTGAAAATTACGTTGTGTTCGGATTCATCATAAACCCTAACAATAATAATAATATAATATAATAAACCATTTATTTTCAGGTTACAAAGACCCATAGATAAATACCTTAACCTACTATACATATAATAACAATTGTGTTAGTATATAATAACTTAAAACTATGTTAGTATCACTTGGTTGCACTAAGTCTTTATGCGTTCCGGTGGCACTTGTCCGCGAAAGCGGCGGAATACCACATCCTGTGGCCAAAAGCTTTCCTCCATCACCTGATGCAGGTAGCATGTTGGTATGCGCACCACAAACGCCTTAAAGTTGACGTTGCGATGCGACTCCAGCAGCTGCACTCTCGGCGCGTACTTCAGCCTCTGGCGCACGTACTTCACGATGTCTTCCTCATCAGTGGTGTAGTGGAGACGGGAAATATACACCGGGGTATTCGGCTTTGCAGCACGCAGTTTTTCGTTTGGCTCCGCAGGAGCCTTGCCGCAGCGGTTCTTACAGCTACTCTGCCGGCGCTTCCTCCTTTGCACCGTCACGAAGCCGTCATCATCAGCCCGGTCCGTTTCCGATTTAGACACGGGCTTTGCGGGGGGAGCAGTGGGGGTGCTCACAGTGACCAATGGGTCAGATGGACGCGTCGGTCGGGCAGCGCTGCGGGGAGGAGCTGCGGGGACGGGAGCGGGGCTACGAGGCACGCTTGCGGCGCGTAACGCAGATTCAGCAATCGGCGCCGGCGACAAAACTGCTGACGCAAAACTCGTGACCGATGTGTCTAGGCAGCTAACACCTTGGCGCGTATTAACATTGCTTACACGCGCCGCCGGTGACCCAGTTAACGCCACAGAGTTGCGCAACTCATCGAGTTCTGTGCGTAGGTCTGCGACGGTGATCTGGGATGTCTCCAACTTCCTCTGCACATCCGCTAGACTAGCCTTCAAAGACACAATGTCTTTCAACAGGCTCGTGACGTCGACGTGGTCGAATGTGACTGGAGGTAACTTGTTCAGATCTCTCGCCACAAACGTCGGCACGTCGTCAGGGTCGGTAGCCTTCAGAAGCGTGATGATATCTTGCACACTTTTCCTTGTCCCGTCACGCCGGCGAGACACCATCTGATCGACTTTATTAAGCGACCGGAACAGCAGCAGCTTCGCAGCAGCAATGTCGTCCTCACTGAAGTTCGATGCACAGATCTGGATGGCGGACACCTCGTCCATCACGTCCAGTTTCTGCTGCAGGAACGCCAGCAGCTCATTTGACACAAGTTTATCACTCATGGCAACAAAATTACGAGCGTCGGCTTGCGCCGCGCTATACGATAATAATAATATTATGAACCGTGTTGCAACGTCCGCCTCAGAGCGCAGTGCACACGATTGTCCACGACAATGTTGAGATTAGAAGAATAGGTAGGTACCTACTCGACGATGAACAAGTTTCCATGACATAACCAAATCGAGTTGAAAGCAATTTCTTACCCCACTCTCAATGAGTCCGCTGTTAAACCTTACGTATCTACTTAATGACTTAATTTACTCGACGCAACTTGTCATCAATCTTCTTACCTACCTACCTACATGTAAGCCGACTCGGATGGCCGACTCTCAAAATGTTTTTAGGGTTCCGTAACCAAAGGGTAAATAAAGTAAAAACGGGACCCTATTACTAAGACTCCACTGACCGTCTATGTGTCTGTCACTACGCTGTGTTTCATGAACCGTAACAGCTAGACAGTTGAAATTTTCACAGATGATGTATTTCTGTTGCCGCTATATACTAAAAACAGAATAAAATAAGTATTTTAGTTGGGCTCCCATACAACAAAAGTGATTTTGTTTGCCTTTTTTTTTTTTTTTTTTACAGTTTTTGGTACGGAACCCTTCGTGCGCGAGTCCGACTCGCACTTGGCCGGTTTTTCTCCTTTAAAATCCTATTTGCAACCGGTCGCCAGGCTATAAGCGAATTAGTTTTGCGATTAAATAGCGTGATATCATCACGCTATTTAATCGCAAAACTAATTCGCTAGGAGCAACCAGCGCTGCGCCTCCCACTTATAGAAGTGGTTTTTTTTTCAGTCTTTTTATCACCCCTGACTGGTTCAGTAGTTCAGCAACTAGTGGGCTCTGGTGTCAGGGTAGGCGCTCCTTGTCTTGTTTTTTTGTTGACTTTCAATGTAACTGAGTAAATTCCTGAAGCAATGGTGACTGATCATGGTGGTTGTTAGCAAAGTACATATTATAGTAGGTACCTATTGTCATTTGCAGGAGTCCCCCAGTCCATCTTCGGTGCTCGAAAGTTGACGTCACTCATCGGGCTGTCTCCCGCTCTGGACCTACTCATCACTGGGCGCCTGATCTCGGGAGTAGACGCCCATCGGTTGGGACTGGCGTGCAAACTCACTTCTACGGGCACTGGTAAGGAAACTTTGCGTTTGTCGGAATAAAGTCTAAATTCCATAATTGGCTCGAAGTTTGAGCTTGGACTAAACTTGAGAAATCATAGCACACGTAAAATAAATATAAGTACTTACCTAACCTTGTTTTTAAGCCGATTAAAATAAAACAGGGATCACTTCAATGTAACTACGTCTGTTAGCGGCGATTTTCTCTAAAGTAACATCTCTTTTCTCGGTTTCCAAAAAAAAACATGGTTATAAATAATCAATTTTTTTTTTCATCTACTGCCTTGCTGATGGGTGTTGTCTGTGACACCGCAGTAGACACCTGACAGACCATTCTAAAAATAAAATCATGCTTACATTTCAGCTCTAGGCGAATCAATTAAGCTAGCCAAATCTCTAGTGAAGTTCCCTGAAAACGCCTTGATAATGGACAAAATGGCCGCCATTAACTCGCAGCTGAATCCCAACAGCGAGGACAGTATGAGAGACGAGGCCATCATGGCCAGTCTACTCGGGAACGCCATAGAAGATATGAAGGAAGGCGTCAAGAAGTTCCAAGCAGGTTGGTGTGGTATTTGAACTCTTTTGTTGGTTTAAAATTTAAAAAATACAGAACAGATAATCTATAAATAAAAAATTAAAATAGCTAGCTGAAAATTACCAGAAAGAATTTGTTTCATACATTTTCATTGCATTAGTAAGTAGCTACATACTTGTTGGTTAGTGGAAGTAAAAATAGATTATATTCTTGAGCACTGTATTATAACTACTTGACAAATTCTGCAATGATTGTATCTTACTAGCATTTCGCTCGCGCGGAACCAGTTTGTACTCCACGAATTTCAATGCCCCCTCTACCCCCTTTAATGTGTAGTTTTGGATCTGTTTCTTTTATTCCACTCTTAGATTTGTTTTACCACTTTCCAAATAAATTGGAGTAAGCAGTAATTTCCTACCCTTGGAACTTCATTACCCCTTTTGGGATTGATTTTAGAAAAATCCAAAAACATTTGTTTCTTATCTTTTATCAAGGTTGCTAATGTTCAACTTCATCGAACCAGGCGTTCCTACATTGTATTTTGGGGGTAGTTGTAAAAAACTAATAATGACATTATTTATTATTTACTCAGGTCAGTATTCTAAATGACACGTATTGTAAAATGTCTCTTTTGACATCGTCTATTTCTTCCAGGTATTGGCAAACACGGCAAATTCTACAAGTTAACAGAAGTATCGCTAAAAGACTGGGAGCTAGAAGAGACAGTCGACGAAGTGACCATACAAGTGAAAGAGAAACAGGAAGAGGAAAAGAAGACCTAGACGTGTATGCAAAGACTTGTTCCGTTTGTAAGGCATTTAAGTTTGAAATAAGTATTATACTAGTCATTAATTTCGAAGTTTTTTTATTGTATTTAGGCGTTCTTAATTAATAAATGGTTGTGCTAAGTTTCATTGTTTTTTGAACAACTAGTTTATGCCCGCGGCTCCGCCCGCGTGTATGTACATCGCGTAAAAAGTAGCCTATGTCCTTCTCCATATATCAGGCTATATATTTTCCAAATTTCATGACGATCCGTTCAGCCGTAACAGACAGTTACCATGTGCAAAGTCCACAGGATAACAACCGGCCAAGACGAACTCACGCGCAAAGTGATTCTTGTAGATTTTTAGCTTTTCGCATCGCAAAAAGTAGGAGTAGTAAGTAGGTATAGGTATAATTCTGCCTAATCCTCGGGGCAACAGGCCTGACGTTGTATTATACAATGTGTAACAGAATAGACGCAATACCTGAAAAGGCATTTTACTCATTATGAACAACTCACGGAAATCGCGAAACTTGCCTATTCACTTTTGACTTATGTAAGTCTCCAGGTTGCAGCTATCAGGAGACAGACTAGCAGGGAAGTCCACTCCTTAGCTGTATGCATTCAATGCAATATGCAATGAAAACATTCCCGAAGTGTTGTGTGTATGGGTAGGGTAGAGCGTGTATTCGATTCGCGACGAAAACTTCGTTTTTTAATTTTTCGAGATCAAAATCGTAATAATGTGAGCAGATTATTTCACAGAATATTATCTACGGTTTTAGAAAGATTAAGTCTTAATTTACCACACTATTCTGCAAAAATATAATTTTTATTGACACTTTTTTAAAAAGAAGGCAATCCCCCCGAAAGCGTTTTACGAAAATAGACGTCAGAGTTATCTTTCAGGACGAATATAACCATTGTAATGTGCTAAAATATTTTATATTACCTATACGTTTATCCAACAGAATATGTAGTCTCAAAGTGCACTACATAGCTCAATTACGAAAATATGGCTAAAAAGTTTTTTTTTAAAAATAACAGTGTTTTACTATAAACATAAATGGTGGCTGGTTTTTTTTTCAGTCTTTTTTATGTACTCTTTTATTTTACACGATTATTTTAAAAACAATATAAATCCCCGCGCGCAATCGTTTGCCGATCAGTTCGTGCCGGGCCCTCCCAGCGACTCGCGAATCGAATACACGCTCTTAACAAATAAATGTGTTGCTGGAGTTTATTGCTCCACTTCCTCCCAGCTGAAACACTTAAAAAGTGGTGACGTGCAGGCGTTTTGGGGGACTGTCTTTAAGTAGAACTTTGACGTTCAAAATGCGCTGCCTCAGCGCGATTTGAAATGACTGGATTTTTTTTACCAGTGGAACATCTCTGAATGCTTGTGAAAAAAAAACATCCACAGCCTGACTTCGCCCACCGCTGAGCATAGACCTCTCTTTTTGTGTGGCAATCTCCACGTTCCTGTGCCAGCCACACCCAGCTACCCGCAATGGCAACAATATCTGCTCTTCTCGCCCCCGGACGACCGACAGCAATAAAAACAACCACATACAAATAGCAGTACTTTATTACATTAAGACCGTAAACCTAAGCGTCAGCGTTGCCCTTCTCTGCGGCGTACTTGTAGTGCAGGTCGGAGCAGTCTTCGTTGGAGATGTTGACCCAGCCCTTCTCGCTGATGTGGTACACGCGCACTATGCCGCCAGAGTAGGCGTCGCGGTGCGTCGCGTGGTAGATGGCGCGGCGGCCGAGCTCTGAAAGTGTAAGAACAGTTATGTACAGTTCTCGTCAAATAACTTTGCCCCTCTGAAGTTGTGTCGAGTGGCTGCGTAGTAGTCAAAATTACGAGCACACTGCAACTGCGCATGCGTAAGAGACATGGGGGCGGGGCGCGATTTTATGTCTCAGTCGCTCGTTTACGTTCGATGCATGTTTGCGTCCCGCTTGCTCCTGTGTACGTGACTGCACCTGCGCGATCTATGCAAATGGCTAACTTCAGAGGGGCAAAGTTATTTGACGAGAACTGTAGACAGAGATGTACCTATAGAATACCCACATTTTGCCAGTTAATACGTTTTCTCTAGCAGACGGCCCTGGTGATGGTTAGGGGGAAAGCCTATTGCCATCAACAGGGTACAAATGCAATTTCCAATGGAGAAACTCATCAACACTGCTCGACCCCCCCAACTTGAATCGACCCACGAACTCAGTAGTAGTGCTTACGACCACTATAGATCAACGAGACAGTTTTAGAAAGTAAGGATATTAATGTGTAAGATATTCATGAGAACTAGCAATCGTATGAAAAATTTGGTGGTAAGGTCGGACTGACTAGATCGAAATATACTTGGTCCGAGTTACTTTTTCTTTTCTGTACCGTATTATAGGACTAAATGTGAAAGCCATTGCACTTGTAGTTGCTACTTGCAGCGTTCGCTCTTAAATGCATTTAAGTAGTAGTTCTTTCAAAATAGAATAAGGTAATCCTTTGCCTTCATAGTAAGCAATACCTACATGTTCCTTAGAAATTATACATTATTTTTCTGATGATGTTGCATTTTCGAAAACATCATCTGCCTAGCCTTTTCCCAACTATATTGGGGTCGGCTCCCAGTCAAACCGGATTCAGCTGAATACCAGTATTTTACATGGAGCGGCTGCCTACCAGACCTCCACAACCCATTTAACTGGGTAACACTGTACTTCTAGGCTTTTTTGGCTTCTGACAATCCGTAACGACTGCCAAAGATCTCCAAATGACAGCCTGGACCAACGGCTTAACGTGCTTTCCAAGGCACGGAGGAGTCTCGGTATGTTAAGATGGTCACCTATCCACAGACCAACCTCGGCAAGCGTGGCTTATCCTTGAAGACTGGTCCGTGCGGCAGTTCTAATTTTGCCACGAGCTTTGCATTTTCGAAAGCATTGCAAATTAAACCTTAATTCAATAACAAGAGCCACATAATGCACGCTCTCTACATGCAAGGACTACGGGGGTGGGTTACCTTGAGCGTCCTTATCAGACAGGTCCCAGCTGTAGCCGCTGTCGAGCACACCGAACGCGTACACGGAGCCCGAGCCCACGGAGAACACCTTGCCGGGCGTGCGCGTGCCCTCGGAGTCCACGTAGTACAGCTGAGCTCCCTGCAAGAATGTTGTGGAGTTAGCATTAAGTGGTTATGCAGTCTTATGCTATAAATATTTTTGTCAATGTTTGAGAAAAGATGTGGAGATAGGCCTGTTATTACATACAGTTAATAAATCTGCCATTAATCACTTAGACTACATTTATCATTATTATTATTTATATTATTTGCAAAGATCGCGCAGGTGCAGTCACATACACGGGAGCAAGCGGGACGCAAGCATGCATCGAACGTAAACGAGCGACTGAGACATAAAATCGCGCCCCGCCCCCATGTCTCTTACGCATGCGCAGTTGCAGTGTGTTCGTAATTTTGACTACTACGCAGCCACTCGACACAACTTCAGAGGGGCAAAGTTATTTGACGAGAACTGTATGTGATTTATGAAGCTTTCATCAATTATGTGACATAGTTGATGAAAGCTGGGAAAGCTTCGATTCTATAGTACCTAGTAACTTTAACCTAACTTACAATAGTCCATCAGGGCACTAAGACACAACACTGTTTCATTATGTATTACAAGATTTTTGCCGCAGCCTCAGACCAACAAAAAAAGGTAGACAGCGCACCGCGAACATCAAAAGTGAAGCCACAAAACCGTGCTCCTTCAAGTAAATACACAAGCTCACCCACACACCTACACTAAAACCATGCTCATCGCTCTTAGTACTTCACAAGCCGTCGTCTAGAAAACATGAATAGAAAAATATAATTATGCCTTCCTATGTAGTAAAAATTTGTAAAAACTAGCAAATCACATAAAAAGTCTCACGGAATCACTTTTTACTTGTAAGTACTTGAAATAACATCGTTTTTATTATAAATTAACTATGAATTTTAGGTTACTTGGAACAAAAACGTCAACAAAGTTACAAACGAAAGCAGTGACATTAAGTGTGAGGGTTGCCATAATACGATTTAATATTTCCCCATTCGATTAAACAAATATATATGATTTCTTTCTTCAAGTTATATTCCTATTTTCTTTTTTTTAATATATAAAATATTTTAGATTTGAAGTTTTTCAACACATTTGCGAGAAAACAGTACAATAGGTAATGAAAAAAACTTTTAGTTTTTAGATAGTCAGAAAGTCGCAACAATCTTTGACGTTTGTAGTATGAAAAAAGCGCGAATTTGCAAATGGAACTACATCTTTCGTCTCATTTTCTCTTTAGTATTAAATTGAGGCAAACGTATTGTGCAAAAGCGCTTCCAAGTAGGTTCAATCATTCAGCTTAATATTTTATTCTCGTACTTATTTATAATCCTATAAGAAAATTAAAAAAAAAAACTGTAAAGGATTCGTACGGCGCTATTCAACGGAGTATGCGGTAAAATATGTACTTATGTGAGAGTACCTATTTTAAGCACGTTCCACTGTGTGGTGCGTCATATTTAACTTTCGAATAATATATACAGTCTTCGTAAATGCATTTTTTTTAGCAAATGTGTTGAAAAAGACTTCATTTGTTCATGATAAATAATATTTATTTTGTAAGCATGTTAAACATAACATTTACACGTTATTGTTTCGTTTGTTATGTTTTATCTTGATATTACCTACTTTTCTTTAGTCAGTGATTTTGTTATGGTGGTCTTTTTCAATTTATTAAAGTTGATTAAAAATGTAATTACCTATTTTATTTTAAAACAATTTACATAATGACTTACGCTTGTTACGCTTCGACAACCTTTTAAAATTTAACTAGTTTAGTAGTAGTAGTTTAAAATTTGTTTTTTAGGTATAGATCTTTCTAAAAAACTAAGTTACAATACCATACTCAACAATATCTTACTTGTGCTGACTTGCACAATATTAGCTTACCCATAAAATATTATTTCCCAAGTTATAGGGGAAAAAAATAAAAATGGCAACCCTTCGAGACACACATAGATAAAAAGATGGCTTCATCTTTGATGTTCGCAGTGCGCCGTCTACCTTTTTTTGTTGGTCTGAGGCCGCAGCTTTGTTCATGCGGTTTTATTTTCGCAAAAAAGTAGCTCATAACCGTCCTGCCATCTCAGTAACATTACCCTTCCTTCTGGTTTTGCCATAGTCAGGTAAAAATGTCAAAATCGGTACCGCGGTTAGGCGTGAAAGTGTAAAGTCAATTTATTTATTTCCTAGACCATCAAAAGGCACTTTTGAATCAAATTTGAGTCAAATTTACAGTTTAAAAATAAAATATAATGGTGACTCTAGTTGTCCATTCGCAAAAAGTAGATTTTATGGAGAAGAATGGACAAAACTCCATAGTGTTACTCTTTTCAAATAAAGGTTTTACAATATTTTGTACACTTTAATCAATTAATTATAATGTGAGGATGACGCACCCCAAATAACACTACAGTACTAATAGGTACAAAGTAATACCCGCAAACAAACAAGGAGGATTAAGCTGATATGCTTTTTGTATGTATGCTGTTTTTTTATTTTATATTGGCAGTAATTAATTGACATTAGCTCATGTATGCAGTGAAAAAGAGAAGGCTATGTGCACGTACTGCATAAATAATGGTCCTTAAAACTATTAACAACACAACTCGAATTCGTCCACTGTTGGCCATAGGCTGTCTGTTTCTAGTGCCAATAGTCATCTTACATCTAATTAAACGCAAACTCACCCTCTTATCAACACCTGCCAGCATCATTCCCATGCTGAGCCCCATCCCCTTGTAGTTGTAGACCATGTTAGCCATCAGCTTGCTGGCAGCGGCAACTGAGATGCGTTCCCTGTTGCGCAGCTCGTACAGGCGGCATTGCTTCGCTAGCACGCGGTCCCAGTACACACAGTCTGCAGCACCTCCGGCTAGCGTGCCTGGGGAAGTAATGAAGAGGGTTAGAATATGTTGAACTATTAGAGATGATTTTAAGACTTTATTCAAATCATCAACAAAGATTGGAATAAGGTCTTAATTCATCTCTACTTAGACCTTTCTAAATTTTCTGAAGATTGGTCCATTACATATAGCATAAGATTCTAACCACTGCAGTATTGAAGCAACCAAAATTTAAAAAATATTCATGTTTTTGCCAGACTAACACACAGCAATTGATTGTAAAGTATAGTTTAAATAGATGCTTGTATGGAGTACTTCAACAGTGATGGTACTGTTTCATTTAATTGGGTTTTGATTCACCCAATAAAATGACTGAAAACTATCATAGCTTTCATTTACTTTAATGAAATCTGGTGTTTTCGAAATTTGGTAAGTGGCAAAATCAAATCTCAATTAAATTAACCCTTTTATTGGCTTCATCTTGGTCAGCATCGAAGAAATTTTAATAAAACCTACTGAGGGCTTACCAAGAAGGTAGTCATTAATCTCCACAATCTTCTTCATGGACTGAGATCCGATGAACTGGCCACCAGTGGCTCGGGAGTCCACAGCCAACAGTACTCCACCCTGTATTTAACATACATAATTATAAGAACAGTTGGTTTAAGTTTTGCATAGGCATGCTTTATAATATACAAAAGCAATAGAATATTCTAAAACACTGTATTCATTTTGACTTTGTATTTCAATGATACTAAAAGTTTTCGTCCCATAGTCACAATAGGGAATTTTACTGAAAAAATGTAATTAGTCCATTAGATCGATTTCCAAAAAATATTGGACACATATTTTTGTTTGCGTAAACAATTGTACAGTGCGTTGAAAACACGTGTGACATCACATCACTGTGAAAGTTATCATTAGATCAAAGGATCCTAGTGTGGGTCAAAAAAAAAAAAAAAAATCTTGTACAATATCAACATTATAACTTTAATCATTAGTTTAACTGAAGTTTTTTAGGATATGAAATTATATCTCATGGAGGTTTAACATTTATGATTCAATAATTTATGATTATAACAAACAAAATAACATTTCTCAAAATAATATACCTACATATTTTGTTAAATTATATATTTTGTTATTTTAAAAATAATTACTTATACCAAATATTACACAGCCTAATTATTAATAGTAATTCTTCCAGAGGAAAGTTGCCAAACCTAAACCATGACT
Organism: Melanchra persicariae; assembly: GCA_947386135.1. NCBI lineage: Eukaryota > Metazoa > Arthropoda > Insecta > Lepidoptera > Noctuidae > Melanchra > Melanchra persicariae. The sequence goes on along the minus strand of OX376645.1, from coordinate 12,126,690 downwards.
AGACAAAATACAGAGTTTAGAAGAGGTTGCTTACAGGAGAAATAAAGGCATTTAATTAGTCTGCTAATAAGAAGAGGACTGTCACAGATTAGTAAGCATCTTTATTTGCTTAAAAGTGGTAAATATGGTGTTACAAGATTGAGGCTCGAGTTACTGAAGCCACTGAAAAAATCACTTATATTAAGATGACTTGAGGTCTTATTTAAACAAAAGCTGTTTTTGCAAAGTAAAGTATCCATCTCTCAAATACATTACCTAGTCATGGGCTCATGGCTACAAAAAGTTTAGGGGGATTCAACTAGACAGGTACCTAGGTAATAATTTATACAGATGGAAATAATGACTTTGTGTTTTCAAGGATAGTTAAATAATGGTAAATTAAGACATAAACGTCGCTTATTGGTCATCTTACCTGGTAACGGAACCCAAGAGTAGTGGTACCGTGGTCGAACTGGATTTTGATCGCTTTGCCAGTCTCATCATGCTGGTTGAACTGCGCAAGGGTTTCTATAGGCTGTAAATTCAATATTGACACAGTTATTCACGCGGTTAAGGTGATTTTTAAAGGATATAAGTCATTATAACCTTTACTTACGTTAGCAAACGGTGGCGTCGCAAGTTGAGTGCTGTTCAGGAAATTTTCACTGTATCCGACGATGTCATTTTGGAATGAAGCAAGCGCATCGACGGGTTTCAAGTTAATTTTCTCGTTTAAATTACAATAATCGAGTAAAGCCATTTTTGTTTTGTGATTTCAAATAAACTTTCTGTGTTGAATGAATGACAAGCGATTTCTTCAAAAACGCCGATTTGTCAAGTTTGACGTTTAGTTTGTTGTTGCAATGTGCAAAACTTAAGTTGCCATTCACTACGAATTCGTTAAAAATTAGGTACACAGAATCAAATATTTATGTTTTAATAATTTTGATGCAGTGCAATTAAAAAAATAATTTAGATCACAGGTTAAGTTGTACTAGATAGGATTTGTATTTTTGGTTGTAATTTTCTTTACAGCGCCATCTAGTTTAATAGACAATACAGGTTTCAAAATAGTTAGTGCTACCCGACAACAGGTGGCGTTAAGACCTGCCAAAAATCATTTGCATAGTGCCATCTGCTACCAAATAGCTGAACTGTAAAATTTGTCAAAAAGCCGCAAAAACGCAGCCCCAAACTGAAAAAAAAGCATAAAAATAGTTTGGAAGGACCCATTAACTATCAAATTAAGCCAAACTCCGACAATGGTCGTCAGGTCGTCGATCGTTAAACCCAAGAAACACAAATTAGGAATCGTATCTATCTCATAATTCGTTAATGAATAGTCCGGCCGTTAAAAATTATCAGTTGTAAATAAATTCAAAGAATCGTTCAGTTCAAACATTATAAAATTCACCGAATAAGAACTGTGCCTAATAAATAGCGGAGAAGTTAGCAAACCTATCATTACGCTATGAGTCAGGGTTTCGATACGATCTGCTTGTCGATATTATTCGAAGCTTCTCAGTTTAAACTCTGTCATTAAATCTAAGATATAGATAGCGTTTGTATAATTTATATATTAGTCATTAGTTGTTGGTCATTTTGGAAAGCTTGATATCAAGATGATATTGTTACGTCGGTGTAAGGAATGTGCATCGATCGATATGTTTTACTTATTTGTAAATTATTACAGCTGCTAGTGTTTCAGTTGTTTTCATTTCCAAAGACAAGTAGGAACTGCTGTTATATTGTCTGTGAGCATCCTCTTGGCTTAATCCCAATTTGTTTGTGGTGCGTGTCTTCGTCCATATATCTCTGTTCGCGGACCTCTCAATGCTAACCTCCTTTCGAACTAAGTATAAGTACCTAAGTACAATCGCCTTTTACACTATCCATCCTTCGTTTCTTTGGCCTATATTTCTAATTTATTTGTTTGCTACTCATAAACAATATTAGTTCATTGGTAAAAAGCTCAAAGCTCCCGTCTAACATGTTTAGGTTTCAAGACGTCTTTCCCAAACGGAATCTTCTGAAAATTAACCTCTTCTGAGTGAGCTTGCGTGTTTATCATTGTACCTAGGCATCTCTAATTCACAAACACTGATTTTGAACTTAGTGGCGTGAAATTCGAGAGAACGTCAACGGCAAGCAGTAATCAGTTCCAGGCTTAGGTTGGGTATGTTTGGTTCATAAACATACAAGCACTGACATGTGAAAATTCCAAAATAAATAATATATAATATCTTACGTATCTACGTAATAGTAAAATAAACATTAAATTCTCGAAAACTCGCGGCACACCGGTGTGCCGGCCAGTGCTCGAGCGGTGAACACGATTCTACTCAATTGAAGTCCGCAGCAATCTCTATAAAATAAAGTTACTAAAGTATTATCAAGACTATGGCTATCGTTATTCATTAAAACTGTCTCTACCTACTTTTCCTGTCTCTGAAGTTGATAATTAAAACCTTTTTACGTCCACTTCTTAAAATTCAGCAATCACCATATTTAAGCAGTCGCGTAGTCGTGACTATGGCATATAATTTAAACATTCAAGGATTAGCCTCTGCCTTCGTCCTAAGTTGAAAAGGCGGTAACAGCTAAAGAAATAATATCTTACAAACATACATTTATCTTAAATCCTAACAAAAATTATGAGTTGCTCAAAACTGGCGCCATGTAACATCACCCACATCAAAGGTTTGCGTCAAATAAATTCAGAAATCGTGTTGTGTATCGCGGGAGAGTCACGACTGCGGGCAGAGACGGGAGACGCACCTAGTGCACAAATGATAGCCCCAAACTCGTGATTGCGAGTTTTAGGAAACGTCTGTTACACCGTTTTGTAACGTTTGGGAGGTGATCGTCAGTGTTGCTTTTCTCTTTAGTGATGCATTTGACCGCCAAGTTCTTATATTCTTGAAGCTCGCTGTTTGCATGAGAGATCGTACAAAGATGTATTTTTGTTCACATATTCTTCCGCATCAATGCACAACAGATTGGATGGAGGTTTAGCTGGGTTAGTTGAAGGAAACTGGACCAGTGATAGCGACGACGGCGCACTAACGTCAAAAGAAATCCTTGTTTCGACATAGAAGTCACAGTTAGATATTATTCGAGTGGTAAGCTTTTCAAACTTCATCAACATCCACAGCCCGACTTCGCACACTGCTGAGCATAGGCCTCTCTTTCCTTGTGCCAATCCACACGTTCCTGTACTAACCTAAAACTTTACATTTTTTTAACCTCTATCGTCCGGGGGAACCATATTTATGAAAATATAGGGATGGAAATGAATAATGAAAATAAACGTGGAATTTAAGTATAATTCAATTTGCACTATACTGGAATCAATTTATTGGTTCCACCCGGACGTAAGTCGAATGCTCCTAACATTCAACTCAGAGCAGTCCCAGAACCTACTCACAGCAACGAAACTCCATAATTTCCTTTCTTTTTAGTTCACAATACACGTTACACGTCGCGTCGCGTTGGTGTAACAGGCACCCTGTTTTAGGGCTGATTAACGCATTCCGGCGGTGCATGGTTGCAATCCGTCAGGTCTCGTGTGCCTACAGCAGGCGTGTGAGGGGGGAGTGGGAGGTGAGATTGTTTCCCATAGGAAACTGGTGTGACTCGGCCACTTGTCACGCGACACGATACGATTTTCGGTAGTCCAGTGAGGTGACCATGCTTGGTATTGACCATGGATTCTATTAAAATTTCTTGGTTATTAGACGATTGAAAATTAGGCTGGGGTTTATGAGTAGTTACATAGATTTTGGAATCCTAAGTGTTTTATCAGGGTAGGGTAGTGTTAGTAGCCACTTTTTGAGTAGGTTAGTTGTGTGTTGAAAAACTTCGTTCGCTCGAGCCGAAGGCGAAGCTGTTATGGACCCGACAGACTGCAATGACAAAGCCCACTTGCATCAAAATGTACCTACTTCAATTTTCGCTTACAGCTTCCCCGTAAACATCTTGATGAAAATTCTCAGATTCTTGTGTGACAGTTCTATTTGGCACTAAAAGTCGCACTGGAACTAAGACTGAACCTGCAATCTTGTAGTCATTTTGCAGGAAAATCCCGTAACACCATGCTCACATGGAGTCCCTAACATTAGTGTTAGTGAGTCCACCCCGGGGCTGGTAATGCCTCGAATTTGATCGGCATCTTAATGACAACACATCGGCGACTTGACAATAAGATTGCAGCAGCCGACATGAAATGATATCGTTTTATAAGGAATGCTAATGTCATAGAGGTTGGCAGCTTAGGGCATCTAGTTATGATAGGGCTGGGAAGAAATAGGAGACCTAAAAATATGAAATTAAATATCTTTAGATATTAGGTAGGTACTTAAATTGATTGGCCTAGAATCACTCTCGTGAACGATATTCGAGATGTTTTTTGCAAAGGTCTAAAAGGAAATCGTGATTTAGTGAAACTATAGGGGATAGTTTCACTAAATCACGATTTCCTTTTCAACCATCTGAGGCTCGCAAAGAAAAGACATTATACCTACTAACCTATATTTTTGGTCCAAATGTGAAAGTGCCGAAAAGTCCGATTTTTAACTCAATTAAAACGAAGAAGAGTGCTGTTATAGCTTTGGTGTCTTAAAAATAAGTGCTAAAAGGGGCGAGATCCATCAGTACAGTTACCGGCACGTAAGTTGGCAAGATATTTCGTAGTGAGGGAAGTTCGCGCATGTAAAAATGTATGAAATTGTGCGTGCGCGAATTTCTCCCACCACAAAATATCTTACCAACTTACTTGCCGGGCATTATACAAAGCAATTTGTTTTGGCGGGCTCTGTGAATTTGGATGAGGGATGTTCAATGATTATTTTTTTCGAAAATGTGTCGAAACGAAGCGTTTTTGATACTCGTGGGCATTGCCAGGTAGGTATCGGTTCCATGACGGCCTTGCTTTCGGCCTAGGTGTCTATTCCGCCTCGGCTGCAGTGCAAAATGCAATGCTAGTCAGCTTTGGGTGAGAGAGTAGTCGGAGCCCGCTAGGGTCTGAGCCTGCTAGGGTTGTGGTATTTACTCTAAAAAGTCACCCCAGCCCTGGAACGCAAACGGCATTTGGAAGAACACGTATGGGGTTTTAGTCAGTTAGAGTCAGACACTCCCTTTCGCTCCACCCAGAGCGGAAGGAGTCATTTGATGATTTCCCATCCTAAAAAAAAGTCAGCTTTCGTAGAGTCAACATTACTAAATAAATAAATAAATAAATAAAATAAATAAATAAATATCTTGGGACAACTCACACACGGCCATCTGATCCCAAGCTAAGCAGAGCTTGTGTTATGGTAACTAATAAATACATACATATTATAGATAAATTACACCCAGACACAGAAATAAAAAACATAAATAACATAAATAAAAAATATTTTTGTTATTCCAAATTCAAACGTTTCACTTCCGCCTCTAACGCCATAGACAATACTTCCTCTATCATCTAAATGGCATTTAATAAGAGAGCGGTTCAGTTTATGGTAGTCAGGGGTCGAAGTCCTCCTGTTCAGTTGGCGCTAAGACAGTGGCAATCAGACGTTTACTGTAGGCTACTATATTTTTGATTGCTAAATTATTGCGCAAGTGCACTGGCGGCCGGGAGAAATGATGCATGAATTTAGGGCAGATGAAAATTTTACGTTAGAAAATTATGCCATAAAAAAAATTATTATGGCAGAAAATAATTCATTCGTTTGAATTTGATTGGTGGACAGTGTATAGTGCGAAAATAAAATTGTGAGGGCACAGTTCATGAATACAGAATTATTTATGCTGAACCATGGACCTAAAAAAAAAGCCTTTTTTTTAGGTCCATGTGCATCAATCAATCAATCAATCATTTACTTATTTGAAAACATGGGTTTTGGTACACAAAGATGTTCTTTTTTTACATAGTCCTCCATATTTTACCGTCGCAAGGGCATGCAAATAATATTTTATTCTCAAATTAAAATCAAAATCAAACAAAATTAAAAATAACAAAACAAATTAAGATTACAAAAATTACAAATGTCAGATTTAGTCAAATAAATGTCATATTAAGGTTGCAATAAAAAAAAAAAAGATACAATATAATATAGTTGTTGTTGTTGAATTATTGACATACCTACTATATGACGTTACATTCAGCACGTAAAAGCGTGTTGTAAAAGTATTTTTTATAGGTGCTTGTTCGGGAACTGTGCCGCTATTTCAGCACCTAAGCGCAGCCGCACATTAGGCGTCGTATAACTCGGCGCGCTGTGTGTTTTGTACCTCGTTAGCGGCTTTACAGCGCTCTTATAACTTAATACTTCGCTAGAATCACTTTATTTTATCAATGACTGATTTGGACTTGACTTGGGAGCGCTTTAGCTAGTATGGAGACTTGATGCTTTTTAGAACATACATGCATGGCCCGATTTTTGTGCATATGATGACTATTAATTAGTAAAGTTGGCAGTAGTATCGTCACAGCGCTATTTTTTTTAGTTTATTTTTTTGGGTATATATTACTTATAGTATTGTATGTATAGTTTATAATATATTTATCTTTGCATTAATTAAATATTAATTGTGTTTGGATTCTTCTTTTTTCTCTCACATTGCACCTACTATTATTCTCTGCATCACCCAAAGGTTGACTGGTAGAAGATGCCTAAGGCATTAAGTCCGCCTCTATACATACATCTGTGTGCGTAAAGTACCTATAAAATAAATAAATAATTAAGAGACCTTAGTTAGACGTTTCGTTTTCCTATCAAGCATTGCTATTCACGACTATTCGATTTCCTCAGGAAATTAATGGTTGTTGTTTTGTCAGGTTTGTTTAGGGGCAATGAAATAAATGTCCAGCAGTGGACTGTTCCAGGCTGACGATGAGCATTTGGTAATAATTAATCCAGTAGACTGTACTACACCTGAATTTATCCACAGGTGGTGAATGAAACAGTTGTAGTAAGAAATAAAGGTTTAGGTAAACAAGAACAGTCTGACTCCTGAATTCTTCACCTAAGTAGTTATTTCCTCCACTCGACTTGAGAATATGCTGAACTTGTAACAGTCAGTTTGATTGAGGAACTTCAAATTGATTACCTAGGTACCTATCACATTAATAAACCCCATGTCCTGACGTTCTTCGGAAACTCTCGACAACCTTATAAGAGTGAATATGATTGAGGCTGACTCGAATAGGTAAGCTCTGTGTCACTACGTTCGTAGGTACCTAATCACTAATCAGGTAAGCAATTGAACTTATTTATTCACTAAGCCAGAGTCTAGGTTCACCTGTCTTTGCAGAACCTTCTGAAAGACAACCACCATAATTTCAATTCATTTATTTATCTCAGATCAAAATATTAGCCATTATTTTTATGTAAAATACTTAAAGTACATAATAAGGTACTTATGTACAGCAACTTTATTACTTTAAAGACACACCTACGTAGATAATGTACTCTCATTACATGTTTCCCCGCTGAATGAGTTATCGGGCAAAGGTAGTAATTACATACAGCCTATAAATATGTATGCACACATAAGTCGTTGTAGAACTTAGATAAATCTCCGTTGATCTACCATCTTGCACCAAAAAAGTCGGTATTATATGACTTTCGGACATTAGAAGAGTTTAACAATAGTGTTTTAGAGGTGGAGTGAGTAAGAGAGAAGATAATGATGTTACCCAATGTGAAATACGGTATAATGTTGCACGCTCCTTATTAATATTCGAAAATAAAGAATGTTGCCATTTGCCCTCCGGGAAGGGGAGTATATTTTTATACTAGTGCTTACCTTGTAGGGTATCGATATTATTTTGTCAAGTGATTTCGATAGAAAGTGTTTTGATGACATATTTTCGCTTAAATATGTAAAAAATTTGATGATTTTGTGAACTGGCCTTATGACTCAGTCAGTAAAATAAGTCTTGGGGCAGTTATATTAATACAAAATTTAATAAATGTAGGTAGGTATGTTAAGTTACCTATGTTGTAAAATTATGGTCTAGCTCATTATTTTGTTGCTCATTTTCTCTACCTGGCTTTTCTCCTCCGTCTTGGGGTAGATACTTGGAAGAGTAATTGTAAATGTATGATTTTGTGTTGGTTTTGATTACCAACAAAATATAAAATATGCATTGACCAAATAACCATGGTTAAGCTCTTTATTTATTGCTGAAATAGGTTTTGTACTACTGTAATATATTATCTGAAATTGCCACATTTACCGCCCAACAATAAGGAAAACATTAAATTCATCGGTATCAGAGATTATAGAAAATCGACAATAAATCGTTGTCACAACACTAGCGGGAGCAGGCTCGATGGTGAGCGATAGTAGTGGTCAGGCCCCGGGCTGCGTGCGCGCCACCCTTTCATTTTCTAATTATATAACTGGCAACACCGGCCCGTGCGCGACCGGCCATCGTAACTTCTTCAGTTTTGAATTTAGAATTATTATTGCGCATTATGCTCTTGCCCGCCGCGATGGACGGACGTGCGTGTCTTTAAATCGTTATTGTTATTTGTGAGATATGTCCCATAATTTTATGCTCGCATTTTATGTATATGATTGGGTTTATCGCGTAAGTACCATGATTAGGGAAGTATTGCAGTTAAGTTTTATATCATATAGCTTGCTAATGATAAAGGATAAACCTTGTATATTAGATGTAGGTAATTTGCATGTGAGTCATCTGAGGTTCGCAAGTAATACTTTGGATAAAGTAGGTAATGATATGATGTGCAAGAAATATAAGTAGACATTAGCTTCGAATCCAAGCCTTGGATATTAAATCGGTGTCTGAATTCGAATAGTAATTATGGTCATTGCACTTAAAACTCGTTTAGAAATCTAACATATTCAATGTTCTTTTTATTTGTAAACAAATATTCAACTCTAGGCGGTGCTTGAAATTAGTCAATGATATCGCTTCAGGTCAGGTTAAGCAATTTCGTTTCAATCTATCGAGGGTCACTGATATAACTACTGCCGGTCGATTCTGTCGACATCTTACGGTGTTCACCTAGGCGGAGTGAACGACAATAGAGCTGTCATTCCATCTTATTTGTGTGGTTTGACAACTCACAAGTTTTCACTTCGACATGTTTACAGAATCGCACTGCTGTTATGTGTTATAGTGAGGGGCTTTCCATGGATCGATCTTCATTTTTTTCTCAAAAAGTTTTGAAGATAAATCCACTTTAATTTTAATTTTATAATAGGAATGTTGTTATAGTAGCAATAGTAATAAGAACACTTATAAAACAGACCCCGCCATCCCCTTCGTGGTTATTTTTTTTAAAACCACCCAACAGCAAGGCTTCGTCGCGTCGACTACACTTTAATATTACTTCGGCGAAGGGAGGACACACCGCCTTCCTCGCCTCGCTATAAAGGCTATTTCTCAGAAATTATTTACTAATAATTTAAACTTTAAAAATTAACATAAACAAAACCACGCACCTCCGGCGGCGGGAAGTGGTTGGGTTACCCCTACCACCCCCCACCCCCTAATAAGAGGACTCGATTACTTTTATCCTTATAATAGCCTAGGCATGTCAGCCCCATACCAAACAGTTGATAAAACAATAACACAGCAAAGTCAAGTTCATCACCAGCCAGTATCATAAATTGACGGATACACATTATAAACTCTTAAGCATCATAATAGTTATCCGTATGTTATTCCGACAAAGATATCTAGCTACCTACCCAAGCTGTTGATTTTTTTTTTTATTTATGTATGAGCTATAAGCTCTTGACCTCTATCACGCCTGATGGAAAGCGATAGATGAGGTCCATGATGAAGCGAGCGTGCCCAGAAGATGCCCTGAGGCACTGGTACTCCCACGCGTCGACGAAACACAGCACAGCTGCTTGACGCCGAACTCCGGTGGGAGGGTGGTCGCGAACCAGGCGGGCGTTAGCCCTACCACCGCAAGGGAAGGATTGGCCAGTCTTATAAGGTGTTAGGTGAGACTGTCCAGGATGCGCCGAGCGCTCGGTTCAGTTGAGTGTCAGATGGAACAAATTGCGCTACACGAGGAGGCTCCTTCATGCATCCCAAAAATGATATCCCTACAAAGTTCAGCACTAGCCAGCAAGCATCACAGATTTGACGGATTCACATTATAACCTTTTCGTATCGTGTACCTCTATCCATGTTATTCCGATGCGTGCCCGCCGGCGGCCGGGAGCGGCGTCAAGTGCGCGCGCATTTGACACTGACAGTTCAGACAACATGGCGGACTGGCGGGAAAGTAGGTTTTCTTTTTGAGACAAAAGGAAATGAGCCATGAGCTTGAAGCAGGATGATTGCTAGACGTTAACCTTAACATACAATAATTATTTTGAAGGCTTGCTACTAAGTGATACAATGAAGTGAAAACGGCAAACGCATTTGCCATTGTTTTTTCTTTAGTATTGTATTGTATATTGTTTAGTGTAAAACCAATGTTTCACATTGGTACCTATCTATCCTAACGACATCTCATATAGTAAGAACAGTGCAATTTTCGGTGACTGGCCTATAGGTGTAGGTACAAAAAATTCATATATATGAACAGCCAGACCCGGAACAACTATCTATAAGCCATACAAATATTAGTTCCGTGCGGGAATCGAACCCGCGAAACGCAGCGTTGCAGTCAATCGCTTAACCACTGCGCCAACCGTGCCGTCCCTTCAGCAGATAACTTGTCAAACTTTACTCAATCCATACCGGTCCTTGTCTCATCTAATCATGATTTTCTTTTTATTTATATCGAATACAATCAATAACGGAAAATTACTGCGCAATTTTCCCATCATAGGAATCAAACTGATGGACACGGACTGACAACAGAGTTCGTAATCGCTTTACCATTGAAGCGAATAAGGATATTATTGATTGAGCAGCAGCTGGTAGACCAAGCACATAGGTATAATTAACACCCACAGCGTAAACTTAGGATATACTTACTTAATAAGCAGTCTCTCTGACAGAGCGTGCATCCATGCGTAGATATTACCATATTTGAACGATGTGACATTTAGTAAGATCCGACTCTATGAGTAGGTACATTGACGGTTAGGTTGGGTAAGGTGGTCATTAGGCACCTCGCGCACTAGACGGCCACGACCACGACCAATAGCCGCAACGACCAGATTAAGTAAAGAAACGAGACGGCCACGACCACGACCATGTGGCCGCAACGACCAGAAACGTTTAACGTTTCTTTAGTAACCTTACCCAACCTAACTGTCAATGTGTACTGTATATGTACTGTCAATGTCATAGAGTCGGATCTTACTAAATGTCACATCGTTCAAATATGGTAAAAGATTTGGTCGTGGCTGTCTAGTGCATGAGGTGCCTTAGTAAGAACTAGTGTCCGACCGAAACAGGATTTTGAGCCGAAAATGTATTATGGCAAAGCCCCCCATTTAGCGGAGGCCTATGTTTAACAGTGGACGTCTTTCGGCTAATATGATGATGATGATGATGATGACGATAATGATGTATAACATGTATGTATAATATTTACATGTAAAACATGCAAGTATATTTCAACATACTACTATTCATACAGGGTTATTTGTAAAACACCAGCAACCTTTCAGGGGGTGAAAGTACTCATCATTATAAACTACTTTTGCTATGAGACCAACCCTGAAAAATCGTTTTTTTTTTTATGTATGGCCACTAGCAAGTTAACACACATGGGATATCAACTGCTTAACCGGACTAACCTGTGGTGGCCTCAAATGAATTTAAGGCTGGGGGCCTTAAATTCATTTGAGGCCCCCCAAGGCAACAAAACTAGCTACAAGCTAAAAACACTACTGACCGCTCACTAAGGGCATTCCCTGTGGAATACGACCTCGGCTTAGCGGCGTCAGTTAGGGACAGCAAGGGACAATCAGGCTGGGTCGTTTCATTAATTAGGGGTTATAAAAGCTAAAGGCTCAGCGGCGCGGGCTGGCTCGTTAGGCAAAAGTCAAGGAAGGGTTTTGAATGGGTCGTCGCGACGGACCTCGTTGGCGCGGTCGGTATACGGATCGCGGTCTGTCTCTGTTTATTCTAATGGTGCTGGTTTCCCTACAGCTTTCCTGAATCTTTGTGATCTCGTCGTCGGACTCGACGAGTGTATGCCGAGGACGGCGAATCTTACTAATGCGAGAGGTGAAAAATCGAAAAAAATATCTGCTATTTTATACATTTTCATCGGGTGACTATTGCATTTTGTATGAAACAGCTGATTTGAATTTTTGATATTTCAGAGTTGGTCCCAAAGTAAAAGTTGTTTTATAATGATAAGACGTACTTTACTCTCATTAAAATGCCGCCAGTCTTTTGGGCACACTTCCAGAAGCCAATCTTAGGGTTAACTTAATTAGGATTTTTGATTTTTATTTTTTGAGTAAGTATATGTAGTTAGTTAAGTATTTATTAAAACAACTGTTAATACACAAAGTTGAAAAGGCATTTTTCCAAAAAGTTATTGGTAAGACCATACTGCCATCACTTTGTCCTTACCGTAGTCCCAGTCAAATCCTGCTGATTTGTAGTTGTACCTATGTTGTGAGTACATTGGAGTAAAAAAACATAAATAATAGAAATGCGTGTACGTAACGTGTAATTCAATAAGATTTAATACCGCCACATTATGTGGGTAATTTATTAACAATCATAATTGGCAAGAGCAAGACATTATTTACTTTCAAATCACTTGACCTTTTGAGATGAAAACTCAATCTATAGAGTGATTAATCGCTTAAAACAACTGTAATTAAAGATTTAACTAAACCATTATGGATTACGTTCTATCACACATGACAAGATGGCGCCTCAAGCAATTCACTAAATGGTGGTTTAAAATCGGCCAAAAGCCGAATCACGGTTGTAACACGATAACGAGTTTATCTTAATGTTTTATTTGTAATTACTCTCATTATTTTCAACAATTAATTGGTTTAATTAGAGTGTTGTTAGCAGATTTATATGAAGCTTCACTTTCTTTTTAATTTCTTTATTAATCTGCTGTAATTTTGTTTTGATGAGACTGGTTGTGTCTTCGGGGAAGGCCACTTCTTAATTTTCGATTTTGTCATGATATTATTTATTCAGGAAAGTGACCTAAGGGTAAGTATAACACCGGTTTTCATAATTATCTTCGTTACATTTACAATAGACAAAAATGCTGATATTCAGCTGAATCTGGTTTGACTGGAAGCCGACCCCAATATAGTTTGGAAAAGGCTCAGCAGATGATGATGACATTTTCAATAGGTATAACACGTAAATTCGGATTCCCCATTTGGCTGATTCCTTTGGTCTCAAACCTGACGAAGATGGAAACATCTTTAACTTTTTAAGAAACTTCCATTCCTAAAATACGCAGCTTTGTCACAGCTGTTACTTGTAGGTTTTCTACATAATATAGTAAAAGAGCTTCGTTTACATAGCAGGGATCAATAAATTGAAAGATCCACCACAACTAAAAAGCAAAGCCAATCAAAAACAGATTTCCTAATTTGACAGAAAAAAGCGCGCGAAATCAGCCACAGATAATATCTGGCGAGATCTCTATCAAGTCTTTGGTGGTCACGTGACAGCCGGCGGGTGGCCACGTGACTATGTTTACACAGTAATGCGCCCTTTATTAACCCGCACTTGAGGGTAGGTACTTCATCAAGATAGGGTGGTAAGCTAATAAGTACTAACCCTAATAAGGTCGGTTGTATATTAAATTTTGACAGCGTAGGGGAGGTATTGAGCTGATATCCTTTGTAGGGGCTTGCATGAAAGGTGTACAAACCATGACTACTGTTGCACTATTTTGTCTTTCCTACTACCTAAGAGTTTTCATTCAGGGTTTTTTTTTTCATGAAAATTGGTTCTTAGACTTTGACTTAAATCTTACTAAGAATGCATGCAAGTTCAAGTATCAAAATCATCTCGACGACAATTAATGTCAAACACTTGTCAAAATGTACGGAAATTAGAGGCGTTTTTGACAGTTTGCAACTGCGATGCGAATGGGAACGCTCCGTAAAATTACGAGAATAGCGCCTCTCTGGTTTGATTTTTCATCTTTCTCTATCCATGACATCGTACCAATATTCAGTGTCAGCCTTTAATATTTTGAGCACAATCATACACTACCTTCATATCTAAGTAACATGTAAATAAAATTATGAAGAATTTAATTCAACAGAGAGCTGGAACGATGCAGCTGTTCCTTTCGTTAGCTCCGGAATTCATGGACTGTGGCATATGCTTTTCTTTTGGTTACCGTCATTAATTGTATGAAGAATGAATTTGGGAACCATTTTAGGTTTTTCCCATTTGAAAAATAGTCGTCGGTACTGTTCGACTGCACGCTTTTGTTTTTATTCATATTTATTATGTCGCATGTGAGTTTATCGATTCCCAACTACACAGTTCCAGTTAATATTGTCGAACAACAAATATAGATATTCATATAGAAGAGTGTTCTGCTCGTAATCCTGTGCGTCAACAGCTCTCTATATTGAGTGACGCTTGACATTCGGCCGCTCAGAGGATTAGCGGAGTGCGGTGGTGGTGGATGCGGCAGTTTAGCTGTTGAGCACAGTACGGTGGTATAGTGCTTAATTTGGTAGGTAACATAATAATACGCGTTTGAAACAATCGACGGCACGTAACTTGACAAGAGTTGTTAAATGATTTTCACTGGGAAGGAAATGTATAAAAATAAGTTATTGCAATTACAAGCAATAAAAGTGACAATTTTTGTTGCGTTTCGCAAATTTACTCCCAAGACCTACGCACGCTGCCAGGGTTGCGGAATTTGTTTGAAAGAGTCACCGCGGCTCTGGAACGCAAAGGCCAATAGGAGGAACACTGATGGGTTTTAGTCAGTAAGAGTCTGACACTCCCTTCCACTCCACCCAGAGCGGAAGGAGTCATTTGATGATTCCAACCCAAAAAAAAATGAGACACGTCAAGACTTGGCCAAGCTACGTGCTGTACAAAGTCGCTAATGAACTTGATGAATTGAATTTTATCAAACTGTCCATTTACATTTTATTTTCAGTGATTCTTTTAAGTCGAACATGGATTCTATCTCAATTCCATTCACTCTTCCTCATTTGTTTAGACATTATGCACTTTGACATTAATCTAGCTTTGTATCTAGGATTGTAGGGGATCCTAATATTGGAAGCACCAAGTAGAGAACTGTTATAAACTGTGGTCGTAAGCTTCTCCAATACCTAGCTCGCCATTTAACCGGATCCTTGGCAAGTGTCACCGAGCTACTATCCGCTAACACGTAGCTTGAGAGTCTCTTACATAATTTAGATACGTTAGAAGATTTTAGAAGACATCCAGATGATTTTGATTCAAAGATTCTACAAGTAACAAGATTTTCGATTGATTCTCATTCTCTTCAGGTCTTTTATTAGAACGTAATACTTATATAGAGAACCATAAAATTTTTCCGTCAAAACATACATAAAAGGAACCTCCCAGGACGCTCGCCACTTTCTAGAAAAAGTTACTTACATTTTATCAACGATAATGGCTGTCGAAAAGCCGGAAATGTACGGCATTAATAAGCGCTACCGAAATGTCACGTGGTAATTCCCAAATATTCTTGACTTTTGACAATCGTTATCCCTGACAGAGTGTCACTTTTCAGTTTAGCACGCGAATTCTGATTTTATTATATTCAAGATTCAATTATATTTGAGTTGAGTATTTGACAAACTCTAGTTTAGCCTGAAAATCTTTGGCATTAAAGTAGGGTTTGGCTCGTTCTTAAGAGCGGTTTCACCGTACGACATTTCATAAAAACCCTTATTTTTAAAAATGAATGAACCAATTTTAATGAAACTGGGTACGCTAGATATCCAGGTCTAAATAGTAGAGAACCTTATCGAAAACGAGTTCAGGGGGAAAGATAGAGTAATTTTTCACATTCTACAGAAAACTTAAAATCGCTCTCTCTCTTCCTATAAACTCTTTTTGAAAATGTTCTTTACTAACTATTTATTTCATAGACCTAGATATCTAGCGTATACATACCACGATTAATTCATTTCGGAAACAAAGGACTTGAAAGTTTGTATGAAATGCCGTAGGGCGTAAACTTTACGCTCTTGAAACGAAATACTAAATTCAATCAGGAACCTAAGAAGTATCCTACGTGTAGAGAGTACCGCATCCAACTTTATTCACATCGCTGCCACCCAAAAATGAACAACACGGCTCACGAAACCCTTGTTGATTTTTGTTCTCAGCGAGGGCGACCAACCGATCGCGTATTCTGTGCGTTTCCCAAGACTCCAGCCTCTCAGGGGACAGAGGGACAAATTCTGCTGATATAAGCCTGTTAGCACCCTACGTGAGCTAAATTGTATGCAGTTATTATGAGAATAGGTGATTATTTTTGGTGTGGGAGTTAGTTTGTGGCTGTGTGTGGTTGACAAACAAACACCATACATTGTTAGTTGTTTAAAATTCTATCATTTAAGTATTGTATTATTATAAAAAAATATGTTAAAGTTTATTTTAATCTTACCAAAAAAAAAAAAAAAATTGTTATGCTAAAAGTGTTAATATTGTTAAGTTAATATCAAAAAATTAATCTTTAAATAAAGGCTATAATTAAGTTAATTAATAAAAGAGGAAATGTTTAAAATTGTTAACTAATATAGGACATGCTTTAAAATTGTTAACGAATGTATTAATTTTGTACTTTTTGCTGTGCCCTACAGGGTCCGTAATTGGTTCCTAGCTTTTAAGCTCATTATAAGACCTTCACATATTACATTATGGAATGCAAATAAAGATGAATATGAATATGAATATGACGTGACGCCAACTCGGAAGTGAGTAAAACATGAAACTGTGTCTGCGTTTCTCATTTTATTCTTCTATCGCAGCTGCTGGAAGATTTTTTTTACCACACTTACCTTGTTTGACTTGTAGAGAATGCCTAGGGTATGCCATTGGGTCCACCTTTATACTAGTGTGCATGAAGTCTAAATAAATAAAAAAGCAAGAACCTTGTGGTATTATTTCTACGTATATCATTTTCTTTCATGAGGTGCATAAAAAAATAAATTAAATGGGTAAATTCTGAAGCTCAGCTCAGTAAAAATGAAGCTCTTATTATTATTTATTTATAAATACTTTATTCTACATCAAAATATAGAATCATAAAGAAAACCTTAAACATAACTTTATTAGTATTAAATAGAGACATCACTAATAATAAAAATCAAATATCCTAACTAAGTTAACCCTAAAATATGGCGTCAAAAAATTCATCCGCATCGCTCTCGACTGGAAGTGTGCCCAAAAGACTGGCGGCATTGCCACGTTGTATGGCAATGCTTATCCAAAGCAACCTTCTAAAAATCTGAAGGAAAAGGTTAAACCGTGAAACAAATGTCAATTTTTAATGGAATACGACACTGAGGTGGAATCAACCATAACCAAAAGGCCTAATACTGACTGGACAATCTAAATGCGAAAATAGGAACACATAGTGATAAGCTTAGCCAATACGTAGGATTATTTTTCGGTTGAAGAGCTTAGGTACATTTTCATGTTTATCACTGCCATTATACTTCATTTTCATTCGAGGATTATGATTTCTTCATCTCATTTTGTCTTCTGAAAAAGCCGAGGATCAACGATGAGGATGTCGATGATCCTCAATCGTTGAATCTTTACAGTACGATATCTTAATTTTCTCTATTCTTAAAAACCACGGTCAAAGATTAAGATCACAAGCATCGCTAGTGGAATTCAACCTATGGAAATAAGCCCATTACCATACCCACGAACCCGATTCGCCACCCTTCTAATCCCTAAAAAGAGGTCCCATAACGCCATAACTTTATGCATAACTAATATTTATCGGTTTATCTAGCGCATGCGATCCTGCGTCATCATTGTGACGTCACATTACAAGATCTGCATAAATGTCCCCGTGCGACTGTAGCGCCCTCTGGGGAGAGTGCTTAGCTGGAGAAACTGTATTCGTATTACAGAAATGGTGGTGAAGGAATTTGGACTTTAGGACTTGCATTTTGTTGTATCTTTGATATATTGGGTAGACAAATAACAGTAGTCCAACTGGCAACTTGTCGAGTGTAAGTTTATGGTCTGTTGTTAGGAATGAGTTTTGGAAAGGATTAAGTAACAAACTGCAGAAGGCAAGCCATATCTTCAGAATCTCCTGTTTTAGGCCACCGTCATCCTGGGGAACCAATTTTATGAAAATATAAACAAATGAAAATAAACCCTAAAAACGTGGAATTTAAGTAAAAAACAATTTGCAATAAGTATACTGGAACCAATTGGTTCCACTCGAACGTTAGACGTTGAGGTTTAGTCTACAGACAGAAACTAAAGAACGGCACCTACCTACATCTGCACCACCACTGCACCTGATCCTGTAACGATCGTACCTTACAAGCTCTTTTGCTTCGTTCAAACATCTGGTCATTTTTTCTATAGAAAGGTCATGTGCGTAGGAGTCACACCGGTCAACACCAGTAAGGTATGTGTATGTCCTTCTTCTAGGACGTCCGTTCCCGGTGTTTTGACTCACAACATTTCAATCCAATTCAATAATTAATTATTCTGTGCTATGGAAATGTTTAAATTCTTATGAATTTCTTTACCCACTGCACCATAAACTACCAAGTTCAATGGTTCCACAAACTTGTTCTTCTGCCATTCACCTACACACTAATAATAATGTCACCCCACAGTTATAATAATAATATGCAAATAATACGCATAATTTAGGGTCTACCCGTGTTTTATCTACTTATCTATGGAATTGCTCAATTAGCGATACGAAAGCGATGCAAATCGCGACATTATCCACTCTATGGAATATGTTAAATGATTTATTGTCCTTGGTCGGTGTATAATTTGGTGATTTATTTTAGTCTATGGTCTGTGGTTAAGGAACATCTTTTTTCTTGTCATCGTGTTGGAGGCGGGTTATGAATTAGTTTGCTTATGACGGTATCCACCTGCGCAAAGATTTGATTTTTAAAAAGAAAGAAAGAAAAGCGTTTATTTACGCCAAGCATGACGCTTCCGATGTATAGAAACACGACTTATGAAAGCTTAAAAAAACTAGGCTTTCCCTGAAAGATAAACAGAGCAAAGTTAAAAGACATTTAAAAATGAAGCTGCGATTTGGCGCTCCTGATCCCTTGTCACCTGGCACTAGCGTCGTGACACACAAGATCATGACCACACGCATTTAAACCTTCGGACATTAGTCCTCCGTCTTTAAATATTATTTTTATTACGGTCACACATTTATAACCATTAGCGGCACCACAAAAACTGTAACAAACCACTAATTTCACCGAATCTATAAAAATATATAAATCAAAGAAAAAAGCAAACACCACAGACTATTAATATCTCTATCCTTATACTTAAGTTCGGAAAAGACGATAATTACAGTCCTCGAACGTCGGGCTTAACGTTCGAAAATTAAAAGTTGTATCCAGCCAGCACGTATCATTATGTTTGCATTATTTTGTTCTTATTTGTCGACCTAAGGTTAAGTTGGGTCACGACACATCCCAATTAAGGGTGATTAGGCGTCGTAATTTATTGAGTGCGTTTCTGAACGGTTGTGGCACCGCGGCCCCTTTGACTCGTGAGTGTCATGGCGCCAAATTCTTTTTTTGAATTTTTATTTTTGTAATGTGTTGAGTTGCGAACACGGACTTCGAAAGTTTGTCGAATAATGCCAGTCATCGATTTAATCGACGCCACGAGCGAGTAATAATATTTTTATTATTTAATGAGGCTGCTTTCTCTTATGGGCGTTGTAATAGCCATTAGGAGTATGTTATTAAAGTCATAGATTTGACCTCTACTCCTGATTTTTTGTGCGTAGCTGCGTAGGTGAAGTTTCACGCTCGTGTTTGGTACATGCGTAAAAGAAAAAGAAAGAAAGAAAAATAATTTATTTGCGCCAAACATGATGACCTTAAAAAAATATTTAAATGTTATCGGGATTGTGATAGTTAGGAAGATATGCGTCTGCGCAAAACGGCCATCGCTCAGCATAACGCTGGAACTCGTGTGCGAGACAGAGCCACAGCGCTGGTTTTCAGCGACAACCACTTTCCGGCCGAGAGTCGTCGGCCGGAGCAGCACTAAAGTAATTAAACCAAAAATAAAAAAATAACGTACGTTTTTAAGATCCCTACTTACTCCATGAATTGTCGTGAAAAAAATCGATTTAAAACAAGTAATACTGCAGAAACGTACGGTATTAGCGAACATCCCATGGGATTAGGGGTAGCCCCTGGCCATCTATAGATGACTAGCTTTTGCCCACGGATTCGCTCGTGTTAAAGTAGCCTATAACCGTTTCCGGGGTCCCATCTATCTCCGTACCAAAATTCATCGAAATCAGTTCGACGATTTAGGCGTAGATATAACAAACAAACTCACTTTCGCATTTATAATATTAGTTAGGATTAAGATGACCATAAATATGCAGGTGTTGTGGTTTTCTTTTCATACAAGATTCTCCACATTGTGCGACAAGCTTAAAAAGCATCAGTCATCAAACTATAAGTTAATTTCTAACTAACAAAGTAACAACAGTAAAAAAACCCGAAAAGTCCAAACCCATTAAAAACAATTCTTATTTTAAAATTACAGGCCAACCTTATAAATAACATGCCTTTGCCTGATGCACGGCTTGCATAATAATCTATGCAAATTGTATAATCTGTGCGTGTCTATTACACTGTCAGCAAAATTACGCGGGAAGGTAATTTGTCACCGTTTGACCCCCGGCTCCGCCTACGTAATAAAATAATGATAGGTCGTAATCATTGACCTGGGTAGTGGGTAGCCAAGCTTATGTTACGACACGAGAATGACGTCAGAGCTTCCCATTTTACATTATTTTTTTTAGCCATTAAAAATGTTCTTTAAGAGCCCTAAGAAAAAGTTAAAGTTGCAGCTAAAACTGCTGACACGAAATGAACTAAACCGGTTTCTGGAAATAAATTATCAACGCATAAATTAAACGCAAGTCAAGTGATGCGATTAGCTGTACAAAAATCAATTCAACCAGTCACAGCAGCTTACGCGCATTTATCTATTTGCCAGTAAATAATTTTGCGATAATTTTAGTTTCAGAAATTGAGCCTGAATCCAGTTAAAATTCTAAGTAGGTAAAGTAAATAATTTTGCCATCGAAAGTCAAGATGCACTATTTTTAAAATGCGTAGTTTTTTTTAAACATAAACAAGATTCCAATATGAAATTCAAATTCAGAACAAGCTTTACCTCAATAACTTGACGCACTTAACGTAATGTAACTCAACGATGTCCTCCTCCATAATAGCTCATAATATCGCCTGATTATCAGCCAGTAATTTATTGCAAATCAAAGGAAGGCCAGCTATCTAATTATCTAATCACACATTAAATATGCATAGGAATAAAAGACAATTGCCCGTGCCTTCGACGTGCAAATCAAAATAATATGACATTTCATAAATATACGGTCTATGGTCAAAGGTGTAATTTTGGCGCGAAATTAGTAGTTCTGTGGATGTAGTTATTTAATCGACTGCGTAATTACTTACGTAGTATTTTGTAGGGGAATCCCTTTGAATACTTAGTGGTTTAAATTTATAATGTTCGTATTATGATTTGTATTTTTGTAATCCACTGCACAAGCTCTATCCACGCAGCGTATTTTCTCTTTGGGCCGTAATTACAGAAGTCTATATAAGAACTTCTTTTATTGATTAGGCTTGTGTTTAGGTCTGGTAGGTAGGTACCGAAAATAATTGCGGTGAACTTGTCCAAAATACGACCACATGGTGGAGCATTCCAAGTACCTATACAATTTACTTAACTTACTTTTGCGGACATAATGAAATCCATCGACGACGCTGGTATTAATGTGGCCACCTTACTAGGCTATAACTAGGTTTTCAGTCAATGATTTACTTTTTAGTCAATTTTTGGTGTTCACTAGAATCGCTAGTTTAGGGCTTAGGGTTTAAAGTTAAACAACCAAATTCAGTAAGTATGCTCCATACTCAATGGTGACACAACCAGCCGCCACTTGCTGTAGCACGATTATGAATGTGTCAACACTTAGCTGAGCCATACATTTATTTGTGTATAACACATCTTGACTAAAAAGTAAATCATTGACTGAAAACGAAGAAGACCTACTTAGGTTATGTGAGCTCATCAAAGGCTGATATCACAAAAACATAGTCTTCGAAAATTAAACAAGATTTAAAATGCAAGATTTCCGGCAGTTTTGACCCGATCTAAGATTGCATGGAAATAAGACGTCCAAAGTATGGCATAATGGCATCGGAAATTAAACGATGTCTTCCCGTCGCGCGGCTTGGCGGCAATAAGATAAGCGGAGCTCTAATAACACAGGTCCGAGATTTAACGCACCGTGAGCGGATGGGTCCACGGATTGCTTCGCGAAGCGTTTCTGATGGGTGATCTGGATCTACTGAGTAGGAGCTCTTTTGCAACGAGTTGGACGAAATTTCAAGTAGGATTTGATTTTTTTGATGGCCTCAGCTTATAAATATTGCTACTAATTTGTAGCGTGATACACGGATTATAGCGATAAAGAAGCTTAACTTTAAAAACTCCTATGATAGCCCTGATATATCACGATCTACTGGATTCCCTGATTTAGTCATTCAGACAGAGAACTTTCGCAAAAATCACGCCTAATAAAACTAATTGAATCTAATCTTTAGTGATGTTTATTTAATTGATACATTCGTGAAATTGAACTCGGTGATCTCTTTTTGTCTTAGAAACGTATTACATGACGATCGAATAATATCGATTGTACAAAGACTTTTTTGATCATAGAAATGCACCTCACAGCTTCATGGACAAAATCGAAGTAACCTTGTACTGTGTACCCAGCCAGCATCAAATATAATATGCTAATTTATTGTCGTACGTTAAGATAGCATCGAGCCATCGAGTAACGGCGCGTCAGTAATCGTCTAAAGAGAGAGAGAGAGAGAGAGAGAGATTTCTTACATTGTATACATACAAGAGCATGCAAGATATTTAAGTACCTACATTGTTTGAGTCCATTCATGTTAAATTATAACTAAATCTCTGTTATAATATAAATATGTTCTTAGAAAAGTAACGTGTTAAGTGTTTTAAAAATAGGAACTGCTGCCAACTTCTTCGTCTTTTTCTTAGCGTGTCGATGGTTTATCAGATTATATCGTTTGGGCCCGTTTGGGTCACCTTTATTGCTTCGATGGAGGCGTAGTTTAAGACATCTAGACTGCAGTTGTATGGACATTTAGGATACTACAGAAAGGATATAGTCTGAACGGCACCACACTCACGCTAGTCATTCGCAATCTGTCAAAAATATATGGAAATTAGGGCTTTTTTGACAGATTGCGATTGAGATGCGAATGTGAACGTTGCTTAAAAATGAGTAGAATTGGCCCTCTGGTGTTTGCCAAAAAACAATGCTTCAAATATTAAAAAAAACCCGAAGCAACTCGTGTACACCCAGCCTTCACATCAACTACAATATCCTACTTGTTGCACGTGAAGATGTCATCGACTAACAGTGCCTATCGATCGTTTGCTCGTTATGTCAAAATTGTCAATGAATCTCTGATATAAACACAATTTTATAATATTCAAACGACGGTCTTAACGATGGAAATACACCTGAAAGCTTCATGGCACACATATTGCCACTGCCTACAAAAAATGCTTCAAATGTTAAAAAACTGAAGCAACCCGTATACCCAGCCCTAACATCAACTATAATATGCTAATTGTCGTACGCTCGTATGTGAAGATACCATCGAGTAACGGTGCGTATCGATCGTGTGCCCATAATCGTCGCTCGGGTGTTATTAGAGCGTCGAGAGGCGCGTGCGCCGTCCGACGGTGTAAGTGCGCGGGCGCAGCGTGTGACGTAATGAGGCTTAGAGGTGTTGTGTTTGGAGGCAGAAAATGGTTGTAATTTTTGGGTAAGTCTGTCTCTAGTCTCAATTATTTTATTTTCAGGGGTGGTGACGAGCAGGAAATAGTATTTCTTATTATTTTTTAATCTCTCAAGAAAATTTAAATAGATGGGTAATTCACAAATCTTCTAACAAACTGCGCTACGCTCCGCAAGTTTATGGACAGTGGGTTCTCGTGGGCAATATATGGACAAGAAAAATCTAAGTACTTGCTTTATTAATAAGTATAAAGTGTGGAAGCGCACATGTAGGTTTTCCTCGATTCCTATTAATAATAGCATGTCAATTCTATTTTTTGCAATATTGATCCTACTGTAGTAGTCATAGTTACTCACCTTACTTGAATAATTATATTGCTAAGTCCACATGGAGGAGTTTAGCATCAATTTAGCGTTCACATTATGGTGGCCAAGTGGCAACGAATTATGCAGTGAATGACTGTCTTTATTCTGTAAAGACAACAGTTAATTCTTTCTATAATTTTCCCGTCTCTACTGACTTCAAAATAATCTAAAACGACTATTTGTTCTTATCATAGACAAGAAAAGCGGCTGTAAAACTAACCTAATTGATAGCATCGATCTTTATCGTGAAAATACGGCCCCATCACTATTTCAAACCTTGGCCTAACATCTCACTAGCCCACGCGCTAAGTTTTAGTGGCGGGACGTCGATACATCGACTGTCGATATGTCATAGATAACAGATGATTTACAAGCAGTTATTACACGCCGGCTTTCTCTATGCTTTGTCTCTATTGGCTGTATAAATAGCTGTCTGTGGTGATGAGTTGCGTCTCTATGGTATTACGATTAAGATTTCATGTGGTGGCGGGATTTTAATAAATGGAGAGGTGATAGCAACGTTATATTCGTCCAATTCTGTCATAAGTAGATGCTCATTGAATGAGTAAGAACTCCGAGGAACGCCTCTTAAGTGTCAAAAGGGATCGAAATCGTGTAAATCGGTATAGGTTTACTGCAGCTATAAGTATTACACATGAACCATATTATCTTTGACGTTTTATAGGTACCTAATACCTCTACTTTTCACTAAATAGCTTCTTAGATTTAAAACTAATCTATTTAATGCCACTTAAAAAAGACAAAGGAAACAAACTGGACCCCACGAGACAGAATACGAGTGGGGTCCAAGAAATTTGTAAAAATTAGCACAATGAGGCGTAATTTTATGTTTTGTTGTATTTTATTGTTATATAATATGTATAAAACACATTTAATTTTTTTTTTTTAATTTTAAATGTGTTTAAAAAAAAATAAGTACAAAGTTAGGTACTTATTATTTTATCGTGAAAAACCAATCAAAGAACAGCATGTTTTTTTTTTAAATCAAAGGATCCTGTGTCGTGTTTATTTTCAAGATACTCTATGACATTATTTTGGTACTGTGAAACCATAACCCGTAATATATCGTTACAACAAAACAAAACGCATCTCACAAAAACGCCTAAATTACACGTTACCAACCCCTAACTAAACGCATGACAATCGATTGAACCACAGATATACATAATCATGTTAAGGCGACCGCTGCGGCGTTAGATTGGCACAATTATGAGTACCAACGTACTGGGGTGACTGACTAGATGTAGGGTCATGTGGTTCTATTGTCTCTGGTGAGGCTTGGGAAGGGTCATGAATGATTTTCATTTGTTTTTTTTGCTAATGAGGCTGTTTGACGTGGTTCATAAGGCCTGTAGGAAAGTCAGTCTTTTTTAAATTGTTATTTAAGAAAGCCTAGCGACAATGTCTAGTCGACAATGGACGCTTGCCTTGAAGATTCCCAGGTTGTAGCTATCAGACAACCTAGACTTCGTCAGTGAATTGAAGTCTGATTTAAAAGTTCCTGCATTTTCGTTTCCAGGGACGTTACAGTGTGTCATATCGATAATTAAAAATTTCATAAATTAATGCAATTGACTGTTTAGAATTCATTTTGCCAATCACAGCAGCTAACGCGCGTTTTATATAACTATAATTTATCGTTATTAATTCCTTCCATCCAAGAAATTGGGCCCAAATTCAATTGCCAAAATACCAACTAGGTAACTTGTTAGCCTATTAAAAATTTAGTTAAATCAAGATTAAAGTTTTGTAAATGATCTAGAACACCTCATTGGTTAAAATTAGCAAAATTTTCGATACCAACGTATTAGGGTGGTACCGGGGTTGGCAGGTCTCATTGTCTCCAAACGCGCTATTATTAGAAGAACCCTTTGTGAATAGTTATTACTTATATATTGATTTGTTTTTGAATGAGTGAGGTGTGTGTGGTTGGGGCTAGCGTATGCACGTTCTTTTTAGTATTTTTTAATGAAACCGAACTAAGAATGAATGACAACACGATTTGATGGGTGTTCTTAGTTCGGGTTCGGGATTAATCGTAAGTCCGTAGGTGTTAAAGAAGTAAAAAACGCTCGACACTAAGACCGAAACTATGGACTTCGGGCTTAGAGAGTAGACCCCCAGATGTGAAATGGACATTCAGCAGATAATGGCCAAATTGTTGATTGTTTAAAATCATAATTCACGCCTGTTTTATTTCATAAACATGAAATAATAATACGCTGGTTTTCTCGCAGGGTGAGCCCTGTGGGTGAGCCTCTATAAATGATAAAAGATATTTCTATCGTCGGTTCTCTAAAATTTTACCAATTATGTTTAAGTTCAATTTATTTTATTTCACCTTATTGCATTTACGGACTCAATCCATTACTTCTGTTTCTACGACACCGGTACGCTAAATAGGAACATAAAATATCCACTCTCTTTACATGTAAGCCTGAATGACATATACCTACAAAAGACTAATGGAGTAAAAAATTGTATATTAATTGCCCCCAAAATCTGTTATTAGCTCAAGGACCCCTTTATAGGGCTTATTGTCCGATTAGCTGGGGGTCACCGCGCTCCGCCATACTGATTTTGTTTTTTAAGTATGATAGAGATGTCATTTTATCGATATTATAGACTATGTGCCAGCTAAATCAATGTTATAAACATGTTAAAAGCGCAATACGCTTTTAAAATGTAGATGATGATGATGTGATGTTTGCTTTTAAGATATTTTTGGAGGTACTCATCATCATCATCATCATATGAACCGAAAGACGTCCGCTGCTGGACATAGGCCTCCCTCAAATGGAAGGGTTTGCCATAATCGCCACGCTTGGCAGGCGGGTTGGCGATCGCAGTGTAGCTGTTCAATTCAATTCAATTCAATTCAATTTATTGTGGATCATAGGTTCATAAGATGTTGTGTTAGTTAATAGGTTCTGCTATGTCCCGCCATTGAGGCATACAAAATTTATTTTATTAGTCGGGTACATAGTTAAGATACAATTATTACATCAAATGGTCATGCAATACATTAAGATTAAATTAGTATAATATTTAGGTCAAATTACAAATTAGTCATGTTACATAATAGTTTATAAAACAATTACACAGTGATTTTATGAGTAATTATAAGTACTTAGTAGTTTTAATTTTGATTGTGACCCGTACAGTTTGTTGTAATAAACCGGCTATTTCAGTGTTTTGTCATTTAGAAATTCTCTTATAGAGTAATAACATTTTTTTATCATTAATTCATGTAATTTTTTTTTAAAGGTATTTTAGTAGGGCCCATACAAAAAATGCTTTGGTGCAAAAGCTTTGTTTTGCTGGCTAAGGTGCGTAGCTTGTCTTTGTGTCTAGCCCTAGTACAAAATTCAAATATGTTTGGATTTGATTTTATGAACATTACAGTTTCATATATATATACACTAGGAAGAGTTAATATGTTCAAATTTGTAAAATGTGGTCTGCATGAATCCGTTTGGTGTATATTGCACAGCGATCTAATACAACGCTTTTGAGCTCTAAAAGCACGTTCTTTTTCTACAGAATTGCTCCAGAAAATGATGCCGTAGCGTATGATTGAAGCCACATATCCATGATATGCAGTTAGTAGTGCAGATTGACTGACTCTGTACCTCAATCTGTAAAGAGCATAAGAGCTCTGACTAAGTCTTTTGCAAACTTGCTCTACATGGGACTTCCAATTTACTTTGCTATCAATATGAAGTCCCAGAAATTTGGTAACTTCGATTTCTTCTATGTTGGTTTGATTGTACCGTATATTTAAATTGGAAATTGGTTTTACTCGCTGTTGAAAATTCATGATTTTTGTTTTACCCAGGTTTATTTTCAGGTCATTTTCATCAAGCCAATTTATAATTCTTGTTAGGGTGCTATTTACATGCTGTAGCATTTTATGTGCTGTAGCTGTAGCAATGTACCTACAGAGAATGCTGGTGCCTATTCTCTGGTGAGTCCCTTAGTCGCCTCTTATGACACCCACGAAGTGATGGGATGGTGCTATTCTTTTACGTCCGGACACCATACAGAAACGGAAATGGAGGTACTGTTTTTATATTAGTTACGTTATGGTTAATATAATCGTGTTTTATAACGAAATGTCTCACCTAAGAATATCTGGAAAAGGTGTCATGGAATAAATTGATTTCAAACAAAAATTTCATAATAATATGCTGACGTCGGCTTCCAGGGTGCAGCTGAATACCAGTATTTTACATGTAGCGACTGCCTATCTGACCTCCAACACCCAGTA
Organism: Melanchra persicariae; assembly: GCA_947386135.1. Classification (NCBI taxonomy): domain Eukaryota; kingdom Metazoa; phylum Arthropoda; class Insecta; order Lepidoptera; family Noctuidae; genus Melanchra; species Melanchra persicariae. The sequence continues at coordinate 12,098,034 of OX376645.1, read as the reverse complement.
ACTGGGTAACACGATAACCAGCCAAAATCTGTTACAAGTACGAACCTTTTTTAATTTCATCGATAAGCTCACTGTCCCCTCACTAATCGCAAAGAATTAAACAGTAAGTAATATTATTTGGACATCATTTAATCTTTCTTTGATCTTCAAAGGGGATGTATTCGCCCAAAGTGAATTAGAAAATCATCTCGTATTTTAATTAGCAAAAATGTTCCAAAAAGGGAAATTATTCTGCTTTATTTCTAGATTACTTAAGGCGGATTTCACCGTTTGTAAAACTGACCGTGTTTAAGAAAACTTAGTCCTGCATGAACGAGATCAAATGTCATTACTGATCTTGATCTACATCCAACGGCTTTCACCAGCCACATTTAAATCGCGTTTACGAAAACTATGCCTCTTTGGCGTTTAATGTAAATATTGGCACATAAAACGCTATATAATAATAATAATTTATTTATTACGAGTACCAATAAGACTCAAACGGCAAAGCTATACGTTTAGCAATTGAAACATGCGACAGCGATGAACTGCGATTATAACAACAAAAAATACAGTATCCCTAAACGCATGACGCATGTTGTCAAAACTGTTTGTTAGAATAACCTTTTTCGTAAGATACTTTTGACGTTCTTTTAAAAGGAAAAAATCTGTCTTTTATGATTTGAATATTTGACGTTCTTACTGTCTCTTCAATAAATTTTAATTCTTTTCTGTATTGCATTGCATACGAAAGAATTGTGTTTTAATTCAGCATTTATTCTTAGTTTAATATTAAGCAAGTTATTTTGGAACTTACGATTGCGTCAATTTCGTTTTGCAGTACGCTTTCTTTGCATAATTTAATTATTATTTGGACGGTACTTTGAGAAGAATGCATCTGAAAAGAAAAAGGGAGCCGACCTTCGTAGCGATTGAGAAGGAAGCTCTCATACAGTTGGTGGATAAACACTACCTTATAGTGGGATCAAAAAAAACGGATTACGTGTCCATAAAATCGAAAACCGAGGAGTGGAAGAAGATTGCCGAAGAATTTTCTTCAATCTCCGGTATATATCCACGAGACTGGATGGCCCTGAAAAACTGCTGGGAGAATATAAAAAAAAGGGCAAAAAAAGAGCAAACAATTCGCAACCAGCATTTTTTAAGAACAGGTATGTAGTACCTATGTACTAGTATTACGTCCTCATTGGCCGCGTTTTAAATTTAATTTTCCATTCATATATTTTTCATTTGTAGGTGTAGGCCCACCAAAAAAATGTAACGAGGACCCAATGATGGAGAGAGTACTGGCTCTCCTTCATAAGAGGGCAACTGGCTATCTAAATAGCAACGATGATGATGGCACCAATATGTTAGGTGAGTATTCATTTAATTTACTTTAAAAAAAAAGCATTTAAAAACATAAAATCATGCTTGTGGAGAACACAAGTTAGGTTAAATAGTATACTTTAAAATTGTATTATTTTCAGCTTCTGGTACAACATGTACCCCACGGCCACAAGAGACGACATGGACACGACCAATAGTTGATATTTATATAAGTGGTATGTACCTAAAGAAAGTCTCCATAACAACCTTTTTTATTTAAATAAAACAATCGCCTCTTGGAATTTGTGATTTAGTAACGAACTATAAAAACCGGCCCAGTGCGAGTCGGACTCGCGCACGAAGAGCTCCGTACCCATTATCTATAAACAACGGCAAAAAAATCTCGTTTGCTGTATGGGAGCCCCCTTAAACATTTATTTTATTCTGTGTTTTTAGTATTTGTTGTTATAGCGGCAACAGAAATATATCATCTGTGAAAATTTCAACCGTCTAACTATTACGGTTCATGAGATACAGCCTAGTGACAGACGGACGGACGGACGGACGGACAGCGAAGTCTAAGAGCGCCTTCATACTAGCGTTTGTCCAGCGTAGACGTTCGATGAACGTATGCGCAGCGCAGACGCCGCGACTACGCAGCGCAGACGTCGCGTTGTCGCGGCGTCAGTGCAAGGGTAAATGAATACGCTGCGTTACTGCGGAGTCATGTACAATCCTGCTAATGGGTTCTCACATATCCTTTTATTTTTATTTTCACGTTTTCGCAATAATTTTCTTTTTAAAAGCAAAGCGAATAATAGAGTTTCCTCGTCAAAATCTATTTTGTTAATGATATTTCCGAAACGACAACGCAATTGTGTGACATCTGCGCGGCGCTAGCGCCGCGTTAGCGCAGTGTTCAATTGACTCCAGAGGAAACGCCGCAACAACGCGACGCCTGCGCCGCGTTGTCGTGGCATCTGCGCTGTGCATACGTTTATCGAACGCCTACGCTGGACAAACGCTAGTGTGAAGGCGCTCTAAGTAATAGGGTCCCGTTTTTACCCTATACGACAGTACAGCCTGGTGACAGAGAGACAGACAGCGGAGTCTTAATAATAGGGTCCCGTTTTTAGCCTTTGGGAACGGAACCCTAAAAAGTGAAATGAAGTGAAGTGCAACCTTGTGTTGCTGTATTTTCAATTTACCTACGTGTACCAAGCTTTTCCCAACTATAAGTATGTTGGATTCGTCATTCAGTCAAGTGTAACCGGTCGCATCAGAGGGTCTATTCTCTAAGCCCGAAGTCCGTAGTTTCGGCCTTACTGTCAGGCGTTTTCTACTCCGTAACACCTATGGACTTACGATTAATCGCGAATCCGAACTAAGAACAACTGTCATATCGTGTTGTCAATATTGTCATTCATTTTTAGTTCGGGTTCGGGGCTAATCGTAAGTTCGTAGGTGATACGGAGTGGAAAACGCCCGACTCTAAGGCCGAAACTGCGGACTTCGGGCTTAGAGAGTAGACCTCCTGAATGCCATGCTATTATTGTTTACTTAATAACTGATTCTTTTCAGATGCTGATTTAAGTGAGTCGGGTGGTCAGATGCACGAAAATGATTCAAACGTGAATGAACCTGTAGCAATCACATCGACAGCAATAAGCATGCAGGTATGCTTCACACTACTTCTTTCATTTTTATCGTCTCGGCAGATCTATCGACCCCACACCCCCTAGTGTCAGAATTTCTAAACCGCCTCAAGTGCCTCTGACATGGTTTTATTTGACGACCGCCATTTGGCGGCTGGGACCACCTGCTTATACGTACCTTCCGAAGCACGGAATCATCTTTTTATCAGACAATCAGGTCATTCAAGCCTGCAATGTCCTAGCCAAACTGGAAACAACTTTACAAAGTGTGAATCGACCCCACGACAACCGGGTCACAAGGCAAACGCCGAAACCACTCAATAACAGAAGCAGTTCACACTACCTACTAAAACGAGCATTATTTATAACTCATTTGTGTTAATTACAATTAGTATAATGTGATGTGCAGGACTGGTCACAGTACAATACGAATATGCTCAGGGAAGCGATAAACCCTATTCTGGCCCGATCACTAAGCCCATCAGCACCTAACACTCCACCAAGGTTAGTGATAAACCATTCAGTAAACGGTTATTTTCTTTCAAATCAATCATGACACCATTATAAATCAATCTGATTTGTAATGGTGTCAAGATATTCAATATTTTTTTATGGACGTATTTATATTTGTCGGAAATACGTTAGTCGATTGAACAATCGAGACGCCAACGCCATCTAGGGGCGTTCGGAGGAGTCTAGAACGTCGTGCTCGATCGAAGCTGAGTCTGCAGTGGCAGTCTACTGGTGGCGATCGAGCAGTGAACAAGTCTAGGAACCGCCGTGCGTTTCGTAAGCTGGTGCTGTGTGTGTACTTATTGCGGAAGAATATTGTTGTAGTGAGTTCGAGAGTGAATTATAATTTGATTTAAAAGCAAACGGTATTTCTATTGCGCAATAACCAACATTTCCCATAGTACGCCCACTGTAGTTCCAATATCATGGCTGATGTTACCTAGGGACATGTACCATTTCCGTCATATTCTTCATGTACATATTTCAGGACCCATACAGTACCAATACCTGCTGCTGTGGCTACAGCTACAGTGCCACCAGCTCGTTCCTCTATGAGTCGCAGTAGGCCTACAGTTAGGAAGGAGAAGGAATCCTTCCTAAACACAGGAAGGCACCTTTTAAATACCAACGAGCGCGCTGAAGAGGAGCACGAAATAGAAATGAATATAAGAAAAGAAATATTAGCACAAGAAAAATTAAAAACTAGACAAGAACGATTGCGTTTGGAAATTTTAGAAATAGAATTACAAAAATTAAAAGGTTAGACAAAAACATTTTGAAAAGTTGTTTTATTTTTTTTTACATTCCTGTAACATTATTCGGTTCTAGTCTAGTGGAGTCATCATGTTAATGTTATAAGCATAAAGCTGCATCTCCAAAAAGAACAGCGTTTCTATACTTCCCTTGCTCGAACATTGCTCTTCTAAAGCAGTTAGAAAAATATAGGAGTGGTGTGTACTTTTTGGCCACCGAGCAACTACATCAATTAATTCCGGTTTGGCATTGCAGAGATGGCTTGCACATTCAGAGAAAAGCAGTAGTCTTCACCTAAAATAGTTATAGATGTTTTAAATTGTGCCCTTAATAAAATAAATTTAAAACTCCACGCCTCTCCACAAAATTCTGTATTCAAATACGTATTTGAATCGTGTACATTAGTAGCTATGTATTTAAGAGCCTGCAATTTCAAGTGAGACAATCTGGTCTCATCATCTGCCTAGCCTTTTCCCAACTAATTGGGGTCGACTCAGACCCGTCGATCGGGTGAGACAATCTGGTATGTTATCATCATATTAATCTTTCTAGAAACAATGCTTTACCTGTTGATTTGGTGTACTTCACATGAGTACAATCTATAGCACCTATGATGATGAAAATTTCGCTTTCTTGTAAAATCCAATTTGAGTTTGGTGGATGTCATCGGGAAAGTAAATATGCCGTGGTTGGAGTAAAGCAATAGCAGCACTGACTCTGTGCATAATCCTGTGTGCAGTAGAAGTGCTGAATCCGTCCATAAATCAGCAGCAGTCATCTGATAGCACCCAGGTGCGTAGAATCGCAATGCACACAGCAACTGATTTATTAGAGACACGCTGTTGTTTCTTCAATAAAATTAAAAATGGATAAGGCCTAGTTGTTTATGTAGGTAAGTTGGTAGGTCATAGGTGTACACTGAACACGGGTTTACTTTCTAAGAAAAACTTCTTTTGGTAGTTTGGTACTTACATGTCTGTAGGAAAATCTAATTTGTCTTCAATCGACTCCAATACAGACAAAACAGTCGGTTTTGTAAGACGAAATCTTGTATTGAAGTCTTGATCATCGAGGGTCTCAATGTATTCTTCCGAACCGATGTATTGTAGAAGAGTGCTGACTATGCGGTGAAGCGTCTCAAGCGAAACTTAAAGCATTTTGATGAGCATAATAGAAAATATAATTTATTAGAGAAATATTAAACGACAATTTGCATAGTGACAGCTTAACGTCTTAGTAAAAAAGAAAACACATCCAAAACTCATGTCACTGCAGGTGAAAAACTCCAAAGACGCTTTAACAGTATTCATCGTCATCCCAACTTTCGTCATAGCATAATGATAGTAATCTTTTCATTTGAATTCGCAAAACAATAAAAATCACAAAATAATATTCCACAACAATGATGTCACTGACAAGCTCTGACAGCCCTTGGAACTCGATCAAGGAGCCTGATCGCCGAAAATCGGCCAATCAGAAGTTGATCTCGTTTTGGCTCAAAATTCCTTCATTTTGTGTTGGTGAAATCAAAAAAGAAGTATTGAACTCCGATTAAGGCTTAAATCGAGTTCAGCTGGACTTAATCGTGGTCAGTTTGAATCGCTGAAAATGGTCCTTAGTATAATATTTGTTTCATTACTTTATTGGAAGTAAGGAGACGATTTAACCCAACTCCAGCGCAAACGGTTTACATAAAAATCTCATATTATAAACTAAAAAGAGTACTAAAATCATTGATGTATTAAAAGAGGTAAAATAATATACCGTCACCAACGCTCTATCTCTATCGGTTGGATGCGGACTGCTCAAGACCGGGATGGTTGGCGCTCTTTGGGGGAGGCTTACGTTCAGCAGTGGACGGCAATTTTTGCTTATAGAAGTTTGTTGTGTGTTTAAAGGTACCTAGGGTTTCTTTGCCAAGCCCTGTAGGCCTGATTATAACAAATGAGGAATCGTTAGATTCGCCGTGACACACTGAGCAACACAGGCTAAAGGAATTTGAAATAAAAATCAAGATGGTGGATAAAGCGCCGTCGTATTTTTTGTGATTATTGATAAGATGTATTTAAATAAAAGGCTCGATGAGACGATTTTCAAAAGTGTAAGCCACTTAATTGTTTAAAATACAAATAAAGCTGGTACCAAAATCTAAATACTTACCTAATCAAAACATTTGAAGATTGGTTTTGATCTGATTATAATGCAACTTTGAATTGTATTTGATAAGATTGAATGTGACTACATTCAAACTTATCAAATACAATTCAAAGTTTAAATAATTACTTATTGTTTTGAACCAAAATGAGTGTTTGTGAAGAATGCCTAAGAAACTTCTTTGGGCAATAAAAATATGCTAGCCACCAGATAGAGAGATAGTGGGGTAGTATATTCTATTACTAAGTAGGTAGTACCTACTCTTCCTGCTCTACAAGCTGAGATATAAATGATTAGCGCCGGAGCTAGGTTAATTTTGTACCTTATCCTTTGCGTTAATTCATTGACGTTAGAATAGAATCGATTAGAATAAAATAGAAGGACCAAAATTGAAATCGCGAATAAAAAATCGACTGCCCCATACATTTATGTGCGCATAACTCAACAACGGTGTTGGTCCATAGTAAAAGTTGTTCACAACGATGAGTACCTACCTACAATTACCCCTTAAAGGGTATTGAGTTTATTCTGTTACACGTTGTATATATGTCGCAGCCAATTAGCTTAACCAGCCGTTTAATTGGTGGCCTAGCCTTTTCATTTAAATGCGCCGATTTTTCAGCGACCTAAATGGTATCTTTTGTTCAATATCGTTTGATGATTTGCCCATGTTACTTATGTCGCTGATTAAAAGGCGCAGTTCAATGAAAAGGCTAGGCTTTTAATGAAACGGCTGATTAAGCTAATTGGCTGCGACATATATACTATACATATAATATACCTAATCCAAGAAACCCCAATTACTCAGAATTCCATGTAACAGTAATTGTTATTGCAGAAGGAAACCTCAAACTTCACTCCACTGACTAAACTAAACAGAAACTAAAATAATAACAAAGATTCCGTAATGTTTACTTTAATAACAATTTCTCAAAGGATAGCAGCAATTTGAGTTAAGAGCACAAACTCTTTGGTGCTTGAAAACTTAACAATGTAACCTTTTTGGTAAACAAAAAATAGTTTTGTCTGTGGTTAATATCAAAGGCTTTTGGGAAGAAACCTCTGAACTTTCAGATAACAATGTATGATATTTGTTTTGTTAAAGGAACATAAATACAGTATCGTCCATGTAGATCAAGTCCAAGTGAAACTTTCGTATCAGAAATACCAACTAGAAATGAAGAAGCCCTTGTCTCAAGGTAGGTACTTGGGTCTGTAAAATACGGGTTCTCTTCCATTTCTTCCTGTTAACCGACGCACTATCACTGATTTCCTTTCTTTCATATAACCATACAAATACTCCTCACACAATCTTTTCTATGGTAACCTTCTTCATCATTCCATTTAGGAATGCTATAATTTCTCAATCAAAAACTCTCTGCAACAAACAATACTGCATCCAGTCCAAAATTCACACGAAACAAAAGCCGATCATACAAAGTATTATCCTCAAACAAAAAAAACTTAAGGACGTTTCGACTCTCAAAAAGCCTTTAAACTGGGAACGAGCTAAAGGAACACCCATAACAGCGCTGATTACACGCAAAATGCCTGAAATATCCGAACGCGTCTGCCTGGCTGCATGCGTGGCATACCTTGGACAGCCAAAAGCTAAAGAAAAGAGTATTTGGAGCGAAAAAGTCGTGATAGTTATTCAAAAAAGGAACGCTGGGCAATTACTGGCACGCGAGCGGGCAGTCGCGCGCCCGAAGCGGGTGCGTACACACTGCTTTATGTGGGCAATAAAATTTTCAATTTATAGTTTATCCGTGACAAAAGCATCTTGACGTGCTTTTGTGTTGTGATGAGTTGGGAATTCTTTATTTGCATATGGAAAAAGTTTTGAATAGATATTAGTAGGAGCTGAAGGAGTGTAGGTGGTAGGTGAGGATTGAATCAAAGCATTTGAGAGGATTGTTTTGGAGATGCATATTAATATTTCCATATCAATGGCAAATTTAGGTACCTTTAAAAAATATAATAATTATAAACCTGATTTAGAGTTAGAGCTGTTGTTGAAAAATATGGAAATATGGCTTTCTGGTTTGAAGAACCAAAAACACTTTATATTCACTATCAGCAAGTAGTTTACAAAGTCTAATATATATAAGTATAAGCATAATTTTGGGGTCCTAATTTTTGAACACTGTTCCTCTAAACGTAACTGGAAAGCCAAAATCTTTCTTCAAGAAAGAAGAACCATCCAATAGTCTGGAATGATGTACAGTCTACAACTCTACAGACTTCCGCCAAACCCGATAGCCCCTCCACCAGTGTGTCTGTCGGCTTAGGTCGTCGGTCGTCGTGACCGCCGCGAGCCGTTGACGGATCGCCCCCCGCCTCCCGCCCTCGCTTCACCTCTACTACCTTGTATATCTGCGCGCCTGGTACCCGTAGCTTGCTGATTTGCTTCTGGCCTCGCCTATTGTGCGCCTAGCCAGTAATGGGCTATTTATTGCCCGAGACCAAGGATGTTATGGATACGAAATTACAGATCTGGATACGGATATAGAAATAAGATAAGGTATACCGGTTCCGGATACGAAATTATTTCAGATCATGCGTTAGTTTCGGTGACGGATATAAGATTATTAAGGAATTGTAAAAATAAAACAAATGGGTAATAAATAAATAATTTGACTTTAAGTCTAAGTTTTCATTTGGTACTTAGACTACAATTAGCCATAGGTATTTATATATCCGGCTCGGCCGGGAAGAAAAACCTTTCATAATATGTCTCATTTAGACTCCGCCCCTATCCGAATCTATCCGAAACTTTGTTAAGGGATTCGGTACGATTACCAATAGATTTTAACTTCGGATATCCGATGGTTTCGGATATGGTTACGGAGCTTCCTGCCCGAGACTGGAGTCCGCTAGATCATAAGTACATACGACTAGTCTATTATTTCTGATAAGTTTATGTTATCGTTATATGGGATTGGAGGAAATAAAATAAATCTTTGGACGCGATTAATAAGACCAACTATGCAGAAAATACATAAATTACAGGTATTTTAATAGATGATGAGTTTTGATCATTATATTAACGGTAAGGAAGAAGATGGCACGCTTAGCTTATGAAAATAACTAGCTTATAACTAGTTCGCTCGCGTTAAAATAGATACATATTATAAAAAAAATAATCATTGACTCTAGGGTCAATTCTATCTCCACCAAAATTCATCAAATCGGTTCAGCGATTGAGACGTAAAAGCGTAACAAACATTCACTTTCAGATTTAAAATATTAGTGAGATAATATAGCGGTCAAGCGCGTGCCTATCAATAATTTAAAAAAAAGTTTGGTTTACCTCATGTCATAACGAATACTGGCTTGACAATTAAAGTTCTGGTGGTCCCTAAAAACTAGCGATTAGAAAGTGTGCTAAAAGAATTGCAATTCGAATTTAAAAGGTTCGTCCCTGTTCTGTATTAAGGACGCGTTTACATTTTCTCAATAAATGTACCGAAGTAAAAAAATTCACTTCGGTACATTTATTGAGAAACTGTACATATCTAAAATTATATTTATAGTTCAGAATCGTCCATGCACATCTATCAACAATTCATGGGAAAAACATTTTAAGAATGCAAAGCATTTTATTTAATAAACATACTTTTGTGTAAAAAAGTAATGATTTGACTACCCATCTGTAAACGCGTCCTTAAGTGAGTAACTTCGCTAATTGAGGATTGTTTTACTAAATCGGAGACACCACTTATTGTTTAACTTGAATGCGAAAATTTCTTTAGAGACTATGTAATTAATTTTATTTTAGAATAAGCTGCTTCTGCTTGAGGCTTCGCTCTCGCGGGTTTTAAGTTGCACGGAACCCTAATATTTCTAGCCTAATTTAGTTCTTATAATATCAGCTTTCGGTCCAGTCCATGGAGTTTCTTGCACGTTCTTCTCCGTAGAGATCTACGCTTTGGAACGTGCAACTAGCTTGATGTTTTTTGACTGACCGACCTCGACATTTCAAAAGTGCCTTTAAATGGTTTACTTGAAATAAACGCTTTTACTTTGACTTTGAGCCGTTTCGGAGATTAGCCGAAACAAATAGACAGACAACTTTCATATGCATTTAGTAAAAAACTGTAATGTGATATTATAAACAGACCCTTTAATTTGTATTATATTGCTTATGTAGGTATAGCTGTGTTTTTCTTGGGAATGTGACCGTACAGTGCTGATTAGTTTCAGCTAAACCAAAGAAAGAAGGAAGTTATGAATCAAAAGAACCCATCTTAAAAATATGTCTTAAAAAACTCACAAACGTACATACATACATGAATCCTGAAAACATTACACTCCTTTTTTTGGGCAATCGTGTAAGAAGGCGTTGGTGGGCCCTTCTATTTTTAAAATAATAATCAATCCCTGTGTATAAGTAACAATTTTCCTTTTCAAATGAATCTTTCGCTTTTTCTGTAAAAACTTAACGTATCTATTATTAAATGCATAACACAGAAGCATTTATTCAAAGCATTAAGTCCGCCTCTGTTTTATGTGCGTAAAGTGCTATTTATAAGGTCCCATTAAAATAGGTGGACAAACTTTTAGGAATCATTCAGACCACCAAAATAAGGACAATGGTAAAAAAAAAATATAAGAAAATCGCATTAGATACCTACAATTAAAATAATCAGTGAACAAAAATACACTTATAAATGTTGGTTACCCAATGCATAAACACATCCCTTGATACTACAAATGTGCAGGCGCACGTGACCACGTCACCGCATACCTACCCCTATTGGATGGATGTGTGCCAGGTATTTATTATTTTAGGTCAAAATAAAATCATTTTAATCAGTGTTTTTTTTTGCTTGGATATCTTTGGTTAGACCTACTGAGCGCTGTGGTAAAATTTGTTCACCTATTTTAATTGGACCCTATATAGATAAATTAATATATTATAATCTTCGGCGGTCGTTTTTCAGTAGCATAAGCTGCACAGTTTTTATGCCAAGTTTGTACTTACATTTGGCATAAAACCGCCGCGCGCCGTCTACACTGTTTGAAACCACCGTTTTAAACTGTGAAGCACAGGCTTTACTTGCGAATTGTCATTCAGAAAATCAGAAAGTCCCTCGTGCTAGAAAGTAGCATAACATTGGTGTAGCGTATAATTATTATCCTTTTCCCTGACAACAATAGTTCATAAACGGTAACTAGCAACCGAACTCCCGCTTTGTAGCAAAGTTATTATAGGGGGCAGATCGTCTTATTCCAATACGTACTCTAAACCAAATAGCTGCAGGCTAAACGGCCCCCTCGACACTATAAAGAGCCCAATGCTGGCTGACGCACCAATATCCGAATATGTTCCAATTAAAAATAAAACCTATTTTTTTTTTTAATATAAGTTGGCGGGAAACAGCTGGAGGTTGGTAAAAACAATCGACAAATGAGCGCGCGTGACGTTTTCAAGATTTTTAGGTGAGAATTTTGGGGAGAAATTAGTATGGGGTTTGCGACCCCATACTTGACCAAACACCAAGTGACATGGAATTCGTTCGCTTATGCAGTATACTCGTAGGCCCAGTTTCTTGAAAGAAAATAATTATGAAAAATTGTCAAACGCGCATTAATTAGCTGTGACTGGTTGAATGAGTTTTGGACAGCCAATTGCATCAACTGACGACTTGCGTTTAATTTCTGATGGGTCAATTTGCAGTTTCAACTCGTAATTGTAATAATGTTGAAATTTAAAAGGATTTCAAGGGTTATGCTCTATGACTAATTAGTAATTACTTGTTACCTACAAGTAATTAGTATGAAATAAAGAGACGAAAGATACCTATGCCTTCATATTTTGGTGCTTCATATTTTGGTGACATTATTAACAAGCAATATGAAATAAGTTCTGTCTTCAATAAGCCGATGTTACAGACACGCCATTAATCCTTTAGCTACGCAAAAAAAAACTAAATTCAAAATTCAAATCTCCCCAGTTGGCGAGTGCGTTCGCTTTAGCCCGCGGATATTTACTCAAACTGAACGCGACTGCATTCTATGGAGCAGGGATTATAGTGATCTTTCATTACCTAATGGTACAATATGAGGGGACGTTGCGCGATTTAGTTTTGGCAGTATTGCCTTTGATTGTAGTAGGTACATATATATTATGTTATGTTTCGCCAAAAATAGGTTTAAGTTCCCGACTCTCGAAAGCAAAGACAGTGTTGTTTTTTTTGCTCCGTTCATGATAGAATTTGTTTTCGGTAAGTACCTAGGTAGGCCTTTTTGATTGACAGAACCGTAACGCCAATGTCTCACATTGACATTTTGTTGCTAGTAAATGTGATACTGATGACATTTAAATAAAACATTTTTTTTATATAAAATTGTCTATGCACCAATCTTTTTATTGGGACAAGCCCGCCAATCCAGTCTCAATTGCAACTCCTTATACCTAAAATCAACTGTTATGATGATCACAAGAAAAAGTGAATCGCAGAGTCCCGAACAACTTCAACTGTCATTGGATTCTGCAACGAAATAAATCAGAAAATTAAATGCCGAAGACTCAAAAGGTATTCTATTTCCTGACTTCATTAAGGAAAGAATTGAAAAGTGACGAAGGTAAATAAACGTCTCCTCAACTGTACCTAATTGTTAATCTTAAAGTTATTTTGATCCTCCTTTACCATTTAAGAAGGTGAAAGTTGGTCTTAGGCTGCACAATATAATACCTACGCTTATCACAAGGCAAGTTATCTAAGGCCATCGTCTAAGATGACTCTATCACGATACGCTTGCAACTGGTAGGAAACAAGGGCTACATTCAGGCCACTTCCGATCAATTACTTCTATTACTGCCTCGTTGGTCTATTCTCCTTAAGACCTGTTCTATTTCCGGGTTGGGAAAAGTGTTGTTGGGGTTTTACAGCTGGGAGTTTTCAATAGCAGGTCGCGGTCTGTATCTATCCGGAGCTCGTTTGATGGAAAAGGGCTTATTCCTCTTCAAGTCCCTAGTTAATTAAACAACTCCATGCGTATCCGAACGACTCAATCCAGCAACTTAACAGTGGTAAGGCAGTGGTGCCGACATACCGACTACAAGCAACAAGCTTGTTAAGCGCGCGACGGGGAGCAAGCGTCCCGTCGCGAGCCGCCGCCGCCGCTACCGACCGCTTATTATTTTGAATTTCGAATATTATTCCGACATATTGATGCGGTCGTAACGCTTCTGTTTTAAAAATAGGTCAATTATGAAACTTATTATTGTAATTTGTTGATGCAAATGGAGGGATTTTGAAGAGAAAACGATTTTTTTTATCGTCTTGTCTGCTGTTTGATGCCAAAGACACAGGTTCTCATTCTCAGTAAAAGTTAGTTACCTTTTATAGGTACCTAACTTTTGTTGTGAGGGACACAGGTTGAATCTTTGTCAATGAGGCTTGCAAAGATAAATTTAAAAAAAAGTTTTACCTATGCTATGTAATGTAATATCGATGTTGTAATTAAGATAACATGTCCTAAAGTGTTTAAATAATAAAAAAAAACCTATTGCAGAACCTTACTCTAGGAAGCTGACAAACTATGTACCTACCTTTTTTCCTTATAAATATTGTGATTCCCGTTCAAACAAGCGAAACCCTTACACAACTCATCAGCAACACATGTCAGAATATTTGGAAAGCTGTGCTCTCTGGTACAGTGATTAAGACCTCTTTTGTAGTGTTTTTCTAAAACAATGACCTCAATGGGGCGCACCATCGACAATTTGCAATTTCTTGAATAAATAATTGGGGCTGTGTTGCTGAGGTATGGGGGCAGTAAATTTGAATATTAGAGAAAGAATATTAGTTGATGTATCTTGTTCTGGAAATCAATGATTTCAGACAGCAAAATAGTCTAACCTAGTAACCTAAGCACGTAACAGTACCTACTTTTCCTATTGGTGTAGGTAGGTACTGTATTTTTCTTATTTTAGTTTTAAACTAACCTTAATTTAATAATTTCCATTTTTTATGGGCCTGCTTTATCCCACACCTGGGCAAAGGACTCCCACTTTCCTTCCACCTCTCTCCGTCCAGATTTGCCAAGGTCCAGACTTTGTTAAAGTAATCCTCCTTAACCAGCCATCTCCGTCTTTACTTGCCTTAATATCGCTTGCGAATTAGAAGGTAGGTAATTCTCGTTTCGTCTTTTCCTCCCTTCAAATCATAAACAAGCATAATTGTAATGTCTTCATAAAACCTGCGTTACTCATGCATAATGCGTTTTATCGGTACGTGTATAATCACCGCGATCACCCTCCTATTGGGTTGTCACCCTCGAGGTGCACCTCAATGACAGAGGGTGACGCTGTTTGAACATATCAAGTGGTTACATTTAGAAATTCATTATCTGACTGGACTTTATTGTTTTGTAATAATGATTATTGTTTAGTACTGTTTCTGTGTATGTTATAAGGTTGATCTACATCATCATAAGTCATCATCATGATAGTTTACGGGAAAATTTACGCCACCAGTGGGCGATTTAGAAAACGTTATTTTCAGGTAAACCCCCTAAAAACATGACGTTGACGACTTGACGTTAATGTAAATAATTTCGGAAAACATACATTTTGACAGGTGCCTGGATCTGACGCTTCATTGCTGACGTCATTCCAGAAACCCCTCGTTATTTCGACGTTTTCATTAATTACTCTTCCGAAGCTAATACACAACCATGAGTACCTACCTATCTACTTTTTAAAACTTTTCTTTGTTTTTTTTAATCTTCATCGTTTTCTTTTCATTTAGTAAGTACTAAATTCTTATAGCCAGTATTTTTCTTGTTTAGCTTAACCATCTTACCTTCCTTTATTTAATCATGGCCAACAACCTTTGCTCTTTAACCGACTTCGAAAAGAGGAGGTAATCAATGTTCATTTTTTATGTACCTACCTAAGTTTGTTGTTGGGGCATGACTCCGTTATACATAGCCAGATTTGAAAAACTTTTTTTATTCGAAAGAGGTTTATATTCCGAAACGTTTTCTTATTATTGATTGACTCGCGTGTAACCACACCTCACCTCATGGAACGCTTGCCTTTTTTTTTTAAGGATGGGAAATCATCAAATGAAGGGGTCATTTGATGATTTCCGCTCTGTGTGGAGCGGCAGAGAGTGTCAGACTTTTACTGACTAAAACCCACCCATGCTCCTCCTAGTGCCTTTTGCGTTCCAAGGCCGCGGTAACTCTTTCGAACAAAATCCGCGACCCTGGCAGGCTCTGGCCCTAACGGGCCCCGTCTTTATGCTGACTGCTACTGATACGGCGCGCGTTGAACACAGCGCGCCGGCGACCCGGGCCTGTTCTGATCGGACGGCGAGCTACCCATTGCTCGCCGTCCGCAGGCATCAGTCACAGCGCCATGCTCAGGAGCATCAGTTCCTGGGCGGCGCAGGGGCGTTCAACAGGAGGGGGTGAAATGGGGCCATTATTGGCACTCCATTTCAGCCCCCTACGGAGCCCTTTGTGGGGGCTCTACCGCGGCTGTTGCATTAGCAGCAGCCGCTGTTGAATCGGCGATGGCGGCAGAAGCGGCCTGGAAGTAATTTATTCACTGTTAACATAAAGTCTATTTGGAAATTAGTGCGCTTCGTAATTAGACGGATCTTTTTGCGTTAGTATTACCTATATGACTATCAAAATAAAACCTACAATATCTTAACAAGAGCATAGGCAGCAGTTAAAAAATCATTTTTTTAGATAAAATTCTTGCACTTTACACCTCAATTCAATTTGTCAATACCCACTGTGACATATTTTTTTGTCCAAATAACCATATATCTTAGTACAACATCGAACAATATATCAATATGTTTTTAACATTTTGTCCATGTTCAGACACATGTACTTCGTACACGCTACCGACACACGCTGCGCGCATGTTCCACGTAGCGAATAATTGAATTCCTGCCATTATAGTTATAATGTTCGTATTAATTTAGCCGGAGCCATGAAATATACAGGTGTTTGCCAAGTAGGCTTTATAAAGAATTAATTTGTGGGGAAGAAGTGGCTGATTAATATGTCTGGGGTAGGATGGAAATGAATTCGTTTTGTGTTGAAATCGTAGTGTGATTATTTTGAGTATTTCAAGATGGTGGACAAAGTACAGTAGGTAACAATAACGTTTTTGCCTGCTAAACCCACATACAATTGGGAATACCTATAAACGATAGGAAATATGAAAAAATATATTTCTTGAATCTACGATGAATAATGAAGAACATTTTTCCAATATCATCCAAGAAAGCTCCCATTTCAATGATTCATTCATTTCCATTAATTGCCGTTCCCATGCGTATGTTTTCACACACCATTTGATAGTTAATTTTCAGTAAACACCGCCATCTGTCGTCTGTGTGCGAACCGTAGGTGATGAGTAAAAAACTACATCATGAATTATTGAACGGTGGAAGAGGGTACAACACTAAAGATTCGTCGATAAAGCACGTGTTTGCTACAATTTTGATTAACGATGAAAATACAGTCTTAAAACTAGCATTCGACTTATGGTTAAAGCTAACAACAGATTGTGCTAGTACCACAAGCAAAACAGCTTTTTTCATTAAAAAAGAAAGCGGTTCGCTTCCAAGGTCCATTTCACATCCCCCCCCCCCCCCCCCGACTATAAAACTTTAGAGCAACCAGTCCTTGAAAACCATTATCATTGTCTGTTGGTCCGCAAGTTATAATAAATCGCGTGAGATGGTAAAAAGACACGGATATCGTAATCTATTGAATTTATTGTATTTAAAAATATGATCTGCGGCCCTACCATGACGTGATAAAGCGTAAGTAGTTCGAACGAGAAGGAGGGATGGAGCTATATATGGTGTATAGCTCCATCCCTCTTTCTACTGCCACTGTTCACTGTTCACGATATATCGCGAGCTCATAAACTAATCAAGATTTATTACAATTTGTAATAATCCGGTGACATCATCAACAGAACCATGCTAAAATTAGTGAACACACTGCTTAAACCACATAAATACAAAAACATCGAGTATCCCAGCACATCCCTGCTTCTAGTAGTTCTCCAAACGTTGACAGATGGCGAGCCTACGGCGCTGCGCGACCGTGCGATCATATCCATATATTTGACACACACCACGCCAGCGCAACATACGCTAATTCATAAATCTGTAACGATCATTGTGAAGAGGAAGAAGGGTGAATTTTGACTGGAGCTTGATTGATTGGTACACCATAGACGGGAGATGATAGGGAGCTTTGTTTTAGATGATGTTGACATTGGGGTTGTGGTTTTGAAATAGTGTGACGATAACAAAGATCTGTTTGATATTTAAACTAGTCATCCTAATTATATTATCGTTCTTCTTCGAGTCGCTGGCACGATGGTACGACTTGAGACGCCCAAAACAATTGCCACCACGGCATCGTTGATCGCAGCGCATAGGTAACTTTGGCTGAAGGTTTTGAGCACAAAGGGCAGGATAGGAGGTGGAGCTTACTTTGTGACTCGGCTCCACACCCAGCTGCTGATCATATTATCCTTCCCAATACCAATAACATCAGGCAGCTACAATTGGGGGCTTAAGAGCTCATCACCTAAGAAGTAAAGCATACAATCTATCCCATTCAGACAAGTCTCTTTCTAGCACATCAAACATGAGGAAGCTACAATTGAGGAGTCTTTATGAGCTCATCACCCAAAACGTATCTAAAGCCTAAAATCTATTCCATTCAGACGTCTCTTTCCTGACTCAACATTAACTGGATTTTGACATTAAGAGCCCTTTGATTTAACCTTCCGAAGGACATACGACATGAAAGGACGTATACCCCTTTTCACTTCAACGCCTTGTCTAGTCATTTCCAAGAAGGTTTGAAATGTTCTCTGATAATAACATTATATTATGTATTATGTGAAGTAAGATCTAAGCCTTGGAAACTAGTGGTTGTTAGTTTTCTAACACGAGGGGTTCTAGGAAGCAAGATTGTACTTTGACTTTAGATTTCTGCGAATCCTGTTACTAACTGAGGCATTTATTTAAAGACGACTGAAGTAGATGGAGTTACCTACAGAGAGCTAAGTTACTGGTGAGGTCTAAACGAATAAAGAGGAAAAAGGTACACCCATGTTCTGGATTGAAAATAAATATAATTTGCTACTTACTAAATTATCAAACGCTAAAAACTCTCACCCGGCTTTTGCAGCAGTTCACACCTGCTGTAAATACGGGGTGTTGTTAGACTTTTAAAAAACATGGAGAAGGCGAATATAAAGTGATCAAATACGTACGACTGAATATTATTAATGTGTGACCATTTATAGACCATCGACTATACGAATGTAGGAATGCATCAATTGCTTTTTGCATTTGCTATCAAATAACTCAGAAAATCTGATTGCTATATAATCCGTATAAAGTGATCAGAGCTTAAGACTGATGTTAAACTTCGTGATGAGACACAAAAAGCTACAACTTTACGAGTGTTCCCGCCATGTAATTGAATAACAAAATGGCGGTATAAGGCTCTGTACAGACAGACCAATAGTAATAACAGTTGTTTTGAATAATACTATCGAAATATTATTTACTTTAATATTAATATTATGTATAATTAATTTATGATTGTCTAACCGTAAAGTTGCTTTTTAAAGGTGACTCCACGATTGACAAAATTACTAAGTAGTTATATTAAATTATTGAGCTTTTAGCTTACTTCTTAAAAATGTTGCATTTAATTTTTAAGTAACTTTTGAAGTATGCAATGGTTCAACCACTAAGTACAAAGTGAAGTGAAGTGATGCTAATGATTTTAAGTAATCATCTACAGATAGGCGGTATTTACAATTGTATTTACCGTTTTCATTGTATTTACCAGTCTTGTTTACTGGGCGCACTAACCATGATCCCAAGATTTTCCTTACCCAACAAATCGTTTTAAGTTATGTTTCACAACTGGAATTCGTTTCACATTTGAAACAGAGAACATGGGACAACAGAGCTGATTTTTTTTAAACCCCTTGTTACGAGTTATTGTCATCAGTTCGGGACTGGTTTCAGTTCACAGCTTCAATGCCAACGTCTTGGCTGTGTGCATGTATGTCATCGTCGTCCCTCGGTGAGTCACGGTTCATGATTGTCCTGATTGATTATTTCGGTTTCGGATACGACAAGGGGCTCTGTACAAAGGCGTAGTGGCATACTATTAACGATAGCAATTGTTATTGAAATATATGTCTTAAAATGTGTTTTCGAGACATTTCGATAGCGCTTTCCCTAAATATTTGTTTTTGGAATTTAGTCCTTGAGAAACGATTTTCATATTTAGCCCGCGGTATGAAAGTTTAATGAGTAGTAAAATCGAACGTTAACTGAAAGTGAGGCGTTACGTTCCTTTGCGTAACGTGTTTTGCGCACCTTTCACTTCGAGATGTACCTATGTGTGTATATATAAAGTATACTCAGCTTATTATTACGTGAAATAGTTTATGTTAGGTATATATATTTGGTTGGAATCATGTAACTAATATGAATAAATATTTATATTAAGTATATGCTTTGATTATTTTTAAGATGCTTTCATTTACCCTCTTTTTTACATAATCTACACAATAATAGTTCTTGAGGAGTAAACTCCAGTCTTGAGTCGGAGCTGACATACATACACACTTTTTTTTAACCGACTTCCGAAAAAACACGTGTCAAATAACGAAGAAGCAACCAAAAACACCGACTTCCAAAATTAAAGTTATTTTGGACTTTGTAGTGTTTTTTTGGAAATCGGTTTTTTTGTGAAAAAGTTTTTTATTGACAATAAAATTACTATCGCCAAAACACAGTCACCTAAAAAGCAGCCAAGCTAAAATTGGCCTAGGCCGGAAACGTCTTCCGCATGTTGGTCTGTTCATGGGCAATCGACCACTATGTATCTCCCAAAAATGTTCAGCGACATTGTGGCAGATCCAGACGGAGATAGTGGAGAGAGCATGACGCCTATCGACAGGATTGGCCCTCATCTGCCTAAAGCCAGGAGAAATGGAAAGAGGAAAGGGAGGCCTCGCTATTGCTGATGGAATGCCACTTCTGCCTAGAGTCTCTTTGAGTCTCCAAAATGAGGGCATAGAGGCTTATGACAGTTTCCTTATGTCATGGTCTTCCTCAACTTTCTTCTGCTCAAACTATCGTTATGTTTTACCTTTAGGCGCAGAAGTGTTGTCGTGTCGAGGACGTATATATCAGTCGCGGGGCCCAGCATGCGGCCTGCCCGCGGTATAATGTGGCTACTTTAACATATCAGCTCGGAAATATACCTAGATTTGTCAGGCGATCGCCCTAAAATGGCTGGTAATATTGTATTTTAGAAATACCTTTTAACTGTTCATGGTTTTGGCGTGTTCAATTTAATTTGTTGTACAATCTTCGGTTTAATTTATGTGATTGGTTGCTGATTTTTAACGGTATGTGCGACGTGACAATGCGACAATTATGCGAAGACCTAAATAGCCGAACCGATTTTATGAATTTTGGTTCGGGATAAATGGGTCACTGGAGATGGATATAGGCTACTTTAACGCTAGCGAGGCCGGGGCATAATAATATATCCGTACTGCCAAAAAATGTACAGTATTGCAGGACCTCCGGTATAAACTGGATAAGAACAACAAATTAATTTTATTGTGATTTCCAAATTCAAAACAGACTTCCCACATTCACCTCGACACACGTTTGGCAAACGTTTTAACAAAAGCTGTCGTGAAGCGAACGCGCCGAGCACCGACTAGGGTCATAAGCTCACAAAGTGACGTCACTCGCAGGACCAGGGACTGCCGGCTGTAGCTTTTGATCCGTACAAAGGGCAAATGGGGTATCTTATAATGCTATTTAATGTAACGAGTTGGTAATTAAATTAAGTGCTCTTTTTTGATAATTATTGTTTGTTTTTCTTTGCGTTAGGTTGGTAGGTACTTTGTTTCTGATGTTGCTGTTATGGAATACTAGTTTAAAAAGCCCTCGGATCAAAGGATTGACTTTGTTTTAGGCTTTTGATAATATCGAATTTTAACAATTGGTTTATTCTATAACCATTGATTTACTGTGCTAACTAATAGGTAGTACCTACTTAGCTAGAAGAAATTATACTTAACTAAAATTTTGTTAGGGGTACCCAGTGATAATTGTAAGTGAGATAAGTAATCGTTTTTGCCAGCAAATACTGATGAAATGATTAGTTCAATTCTTCAGTTGAACAGGGGCGAATATTATTAACCGACTTCCAAAAAAGGAGGAGGTTTTCAATTCGACAGTTTTTTTTTTGGATGTTCAGCGATATTTTCGCCAATTGTCAAACCGATTTTGATGATTCTTTTTTGTTTGGAAGAGTATCTTCCCGGACTGGTCCCATTTCAATTTGGCGAAGATCTGATGAAGAACTTCGGAGATAGGTAACGGAACTCTTCAATGAATGATAGCAAACCTGCCGATTACTGAAATCGCATGTCTGTTTATTGTTTACACCAGTTCTTAACCATAACATATCATTACGCCGGTACGCTTTGAAGGGGTACGCAGGTGTGTACAAGTCAACCATGGTTTTGGGGTTTTCTATTCGGGAATAACTTTATTGTTTATGAACCGATCTTGATGATTCTTTTTGCGTTGGGTTTAGTTAAAGCTAACCACTAATAAGTGAAAAAAAAAATACAAAAAAATACAACCGACTTCAAAACAAAAAACACTACTTAAAAGTATAAAAAAACTATAATTTCGGAAGTCGGTGTCAAAAAACGAAGAAAAGAAACAAAAACACCGAGTTCCGAAATTAAGTATAGTTATTTTATACTTTGTAGTGTTTTTTGTTTTGAAGTCGGTTGTATTTTTTTGCTGATTTACTGTACCTACCTATACGGTGTGTATAGGTACCTACAGTAAATCAGCAGCTTGTCAGCGATAGCACTTGTCCAAATTTCCAAAATCGTAAGTATTGAACTTTTGCCAATAGTTGTCGCTCATCGAATTCCCCAAAGCCCCAAATTCAAATTCAGAATAACCGAATCATAATTTAGATTTATAGCACCAAAATAATAAAACGTGAAATTATCACATTTTTATCGTTGCAGCAGAATCTATCGCTTCAGCAAACAAGCCTACGTATCTGTAATGTTGGCAGCACAGCGTGGCTTCGCGCGCAGCGTGGCGCGAAAATTATAACCTCGCGCGATCAGGCTCGCACAAATCAATTTGTGCCGTTAAGGCGATGTTAACGTAGCCGCGACACGGATGCGCGGCTCCTTGCATGAATGTCTTTGCCTTTTTGTATTTGAGTTATGGTAATGAATGATAGATAATTTTATTATTTGTTTATGGTTGTTTGGATGTTTTTGGTATACCTATCATACGTCAATTAGTGATTGGATGGGACTGATGGATCGAAGACGAGTGTAGCTTTTGTTTGATCTTGGTAATTGCAATTGACAATACTTTTAGGGATTAAAGCTGGAAATTATCCTTCCTACTAATGCTCGAAAAGTGCTATGCTCTGTTTGGATAATGATCTAAGTATATTATGGAGTTAATAGGTAAATCAAACCGCAACTCCTGAACGGGTTTGAAGAAACATGACACATGTTCTAATCCTGTCCTGATGTTCTAAATCGGATGATATTAAGATGGATTTAGAACATCTATAGGATACCTTTGGTAAATCCTTGGGATAATTATGGACACGCGAGCAAAGCTGCTGGTGAGAAAGTACTAAGTAGTTTATAATAGGTACTTCGTTCTACGCGTACTAAGCTTCGAGTCCAAAATCACCGGAAATCACCGGATTCTACCGTTCAAAACTCTAGATTGATTAAGCTAATTTAAGAGAAATATCTCAATTAATCTCATGCTGTAAATCTATACAGAAATCTTTAACACATTTTTACATGCCCAAAAATATAACATCTGGCTAAGATTCCACTCATCATCTCAACAGTACCATACTGTTTGCTCGCTCCAAGTACCAGGGCGCCATAGAAGACAGGAGGCCGGTCGAACAATGCTGTGTACGCAGCGCGCAAAGGCACGACTAATGACTGCTGAATAATTTAGTGGAGAAGCGACTTGTGCTACTGTCTGCACTCCGTGTAAGAAACTTGAGGTATCGAGGGTTTTTTTAAAGTTTTTAAAGAAATGGAAAGCAGAAAGCAGATACTATCCTTCTATCCTTATTAAATTAGTAATAATAACAATGCGAAAGTGAGTTCGTTTGACACGCGTACGCTTAAATCTCCACTAAAAAATATAATTTCCACTTAAAGGTCTGCCAAATGGCGGTGGAACGTAAATCAAACTGACCGACTGAATATGCAACACATTTATACGCTCCAAGACAGGCATCGCCGATGTTGGAGACAAATCTGCGCGGGTATAGGGGGATTGACTTCGTAACCTAGGCAGACCTAAAAACGCAGGCGTTAAGATTTGAACTCGGTCCTGATAGATTGGTCAGAGAAGGCAGGAGATAAAATATGGGGAGGCCTTTCGGTGGGACAACATAGGGTGTAACCTTTGTAGGTTTATGAATAGACTTCGTCGAAAATCTCTATACAAATTCCAATGCAGCCAGTGAACCAATTCACAAAAAGGTTAACATTATTGCTTTACCAGTCAGTTAAATAAAAAACTGTAGATTCAACATTTCTTCTTTTTATTTGGAGCTGTCTTCCTCCCAAGTGCGCGATGTCAACAAAACTTTTTGCAGACCAGAAAAAGGTAAAATACTCAAAATGTGAAGAGCCAGTGTTAGGCCGGGACTCCACCAAAGCGAAGAGGAGAGGAGATGTGTTGAATAAACCAATCCGGTAGGCTTAGCGGAGAAGAGATGTGGAAATAACGAAATCGGATTGGTTTATTCAACACATCTCCTCTCCTCTCCGCTTTCGTGGAGTCCCGGCCTTATGATGGAGCAATCCGGAACATTCGTCACGCGTTGCTTCACAAAAGTTAACAATGAACCTTTAACCTACCACAATGCAAGGTATTGCAAAAACAATTTTTTTTTCGCAAAAAATGCGAAACTAAACATGTTCCATTCAGTTCCATTCTTGAATATTGATAAAATACACACCAACGCACAGACAACAGTTTTTTTATTGTTGATGATATTCTGCCCATTCAGCTCCAATCGAATCGAATCGATATATCGAGCGTAAAATTAATTATTGTGCGAAGGGTTTAAGAAGCTACCTGACTGTTATTTTTGTGTTATTATCGTTTTGAAGTGATTTTGCAGGCTTTTAAGGAGTTAAAACATTGTGTTTGGTTAAGTGGTTGAAAAAGTTGTATAAGCTGTTTTTTTTGCATTTCAACTAGCACTAGGTATCTACTAAAACTTCTAAGAATCATAAATCACTTCGTTAGCCTAATCTGAAAATGACGATGGCTGCAAATTTTACAGACCTATTGATAATCTGAATTTTGTAGTTAAACAATGGGTACAATTTAAATGCTCACCAAAATAATTTGCACCAAGTAAAATATATTAGTTTCACAAATTCTTTTTGCTTACCAAAATAGACAAATGCTCACCAAATATTGATTTACTGAAACAGTACCTAACATTAGTACCGAAAATTACAGTTCTATGTTACTACTGTTACTAGGAGAATTTAGGATGCAAGAGCGGGCGAAGCGAGCTCGGGACTTTCGGCACCCCGACGCGGACGCTCAATGGTTTTTTTAAACCCTTGAGCCCCACGAAGCCGGGCTCCGACTACGCCTTCTAGGCAACTTTAGATTATACTATATTCTATAACTTCAAAGATTCATCATCATCATCATCATCATATCAGCCGAAAGACGTCCACTGCTGGACATAGGCCTCCCCCAAGTGTCGCCACAACAACCGGTCCTGTGCGTCTCGCATCCATCGGTTACCCGCGACCCTCACCAGATCATCGGTCCACCTTGTGGGAGGCCTTCCAACGCTGCGTCTTCCGGTACGCGGTCGCCACTCCAAAACTTTTCGGCCCCATCGACCATCTGTTCTGCGAGCAATGTGCCCTGCCCACTGCCACTTCAATTTGGCGATCCTTCGGGCTATGTCGGTAACCTTGGTTCTCTTGCGGATATCATCATTCCTGATTCGATCACGCAAGGAAACTCCGAGCATTGCCCTCTCCATTGCCCTTTGGGTGACTTTAAGCCTTCTGATGAGGCCCATTGTGAGCGACCACGTTTCGAGTCCATAGGTCATCACTGGCAACACGCACTGGTCATAGACTTTCGTCTTGAGACACTGTGGTATGTGAGACGAGAAGATACCGCGCAACTTCCCGAACGCCGCCCATCCGAGTCGGATTCGACGGTTGACTTCCTTCTCGAAGTTAGCCCTACCTAGCTGGATCGTTTGTCCCAGGTAGGTAGACGTACTCATCAACAACTTCGAGTGCAGAGCCTCCAATCTTGATAGGAGTAGGTGCTACATGGGTATTTACCATGACCTTTTTTTTGTCCATGTTCATTTTAAGACCCACTCTTTCGGAAGCTCTACTGAGGTCATCGAGCATTGTACTGAGGTCCTCCGTGGTCTCAGCCATGACGACTATATCGTCGGCAAATCGAAGATGAGTGATGTACTCGCCATTGACATTAATGCCTAGCCTTTTCCAGTCCAAAACCTTGAAGACGTCCTCCATTGCGGCCGTGAACAGTTTCGGAGAAATTACGTCTCCCTGCCTCACACCCCGCTGCAGGAGGATAGGTTCTGATGTCTGATCCTGAAGTCAAAGAGACTTCAAAGATTATTATAATTAAATAATTTAGGTCTGACTGCAATACTTCAACACAAGTTTTAAACAATTACATTATAATATATTATTATTGCATGATGATCGTTTTTTATATAACGTTTAATTTTTCGTAACGGTATTTGAATATTATCTGTATTTTGTGAGCACTGCATCTATGTCACCGATGTCAAACAACCTAATAAAAATGAGCCTACCGAATTGAAATAAGATTAAACTTCTACATCACCATTTTCTCAAGATACCATGTTACCAAGCGATCATAAAAACGAGCATTGTAATCACAATCCCCGTGGTATAGCCTTTACAAACGGCATCTTTTCCACTATATTTTGCGTTTTAAAGGTACTATGTACTGAAAATTGCCTACGTCAACCAACCGAATAGAAATGAGCCTACCGAATTCAAATTGGATTAAAAATCACCTGACATTTTTCTCAAGATATCCAATTCATATTACCAAGGGATCATAAAAACGAGCATGTAATCACAATCCCCGTGGTAAAGCCTGCAGGTTGCCAGTATAATGTGATCTGTACAGACTAGGTGCGTAGCGAATTTATTAGGGTCGTAGCGAATTGACTGGCTAATGCGAATTTTGATAATGGAAGGTAATATGGATGGAGTTTTTGTAGGTGTGTTTTTATTTGCAAATCTGTTTTAAAATTTGTAAAAATTTAACTAAAAAGTCAGTT
The DNA here is from genome assembly GCA_947386135.1 of Melanchra persicariae. Taxonomy (NCBI): domain Eukaryota; kingdom Metazoa; phylum Arthropoda; class Insecta; order Lepidoptera; family Noctuidae; genus Melanchra; species Melanchra persicariae. The sequence goes on along the minus strand of OX376645.1, from coordinate 12,071,173 downwards.
GTTGAGGTTGCGAAATAAATGTAGTAATGTTTTTGATCTGAGAGGCAATTCTCGTGTTCCCATTCGCATCTCTGTGGTAAAATGTCAAAAACACTTCTAATTTCCCTACATTTTGAAAGGTTTTTGACATTGATTATCGCTGCGATGACATTGCGGCTTGAATTTGACGGTTTTTAAATACGAGAATTTTGGTTGGTCTTCTGTTCTTCGACGTTTCTTTCTGTTTCATACCCCAGAAATCATGAAGCAATGCATAGTCAATTCACCAATTGATTATGCAGTGGTTGTAAATTTACAAAACCTCTTATACATTCACATTCACCCTATTTCTGATTTCCCCTCTTAAAAATAGCATCGTAAAAAGACAATACCCTACATATACCTATATATATATCTACATTATACTTCGGTTTACCTTAGTTCAAAGTATACACAGAAGGGAGCCGAATCAAAACGGACTTGTTATTGCAAATTATATTTTTTTCTCAAGGGGAGGATGTTTGTACGAATCCTTAATAGAAACGAAACATTGGTCTGAAAGAAATCTGTATAACTTTAGGGGGTGCAAAGGAATTTGGACTTTATTGTGACGAAAATAAGAGTGACATGGTTTGTCATTATAATGTTATTTGAAAGGTCTTCAGGTCTGGCAGCGACAGGTTTATTAATTTTCCTTTTTCTTTCTTTTTGTTTTTCTTCGGTTTTCGTTCGCGGAGTTTCCTTATTTTTTAATGTTCCAAACTGTCTTTCCGGATTTCCATACTGATTAGATGTCAGCGTTTCCGAGTATTAGGATGGGCTATTTTTGTAGGAAACTGGTATAGCTTCGGGTTTATTTAACGGAATGGTTCCTAAAGTTTGTTAATTTTATTTTCGCTAGATAGCCTAGCGAAAATAAAATTAACAAACTTTAGGAACTGATATGGATCAATTGAAATAAAACATCCAAAAGGTTTTTAATTACAAAATATTTAGAATATAGTTTTTGCACTGCACGAGGATATTGTCGTATAACATCTACTTAATATGCGGTATAATAAACAACGTGTAACAGAATAAATCATTGTACTCATCATTATGAACAACTATTAGTATCGGGGACCATCCATGAATGCGTGAAAAAAAAGTCAGCTGTTCAGTAAATTTTGTCGAGTTCTACGCGCATAAATGTATGGGGCAATCACCTTTTTTTCGCGATTTCAGTGTTGGTCCCATAGTGCAAATTGTTCATAATGATGAGTACAATGACCCCTTAAGAGGTATTGCATTAATTGTGTTACACGTTGTATAGCCAAAGATAAAGTATCTACTAAGTTGTAAATAAGTATACCTAGCTAAGAAACTATATACTTACACAACTATGAAAAACTGAAAAAACTACTGCTGGTTCTATTCAACAATAGCTACCGATATTCGTTTCTGTGATGGCTTTCGAGCTGTGAGAAGCGTCTCATACTCTCCCGGTTTTTTCGTTTAATTTAATGTCTAGCGCAGACTTATTTTATTTCTCTAACCTCTTTTTGCATATCTAAGGCACCAGTAAGTTGAGGTGTAAGTGGTGTAACGAGTATATACGAAATAATTTTAATAGAAAGTTTAGTATGAATACAGAGAGAAGTCACAAATAGATGCATTGAAAATAGCGATAATCTACAATAGAAAAAATAAATTATCAATTCTCTTTAAAATACGAAAGAAAGAAGTGAAGCTTGCAAATAATGTAACATAGTGTTAAGGTAAAACATTATTCAAAACCAAACGCTAAATAAAAACAGAACTAATAAAATCTTCGATGGTTGTAAAAACTAAATATTTCTAACACTAATAATGCGGCATTAAAAATAACGACTAAAAAGATACCGGTACATCGTAGCTAAGAGTAATTAAATAACCTCTTTAAAAAATACTTCTGCAAATACAGATAAGTACCTCCTACTAAAAACCACTCGTTAAGGCGCGATCCATTAGGCAAGTTACTTGTATGCAAGTTGCAAATTGCATACAACTTAAACAAACCTGCATACAAGCTACAACTTGTGTGAGGTAGTTTGGGACTTGTACATTTTTGAATTCAAGTGACGTGCAAATTGAACGCGCAAATGTTAGTTGCACAATTCGGTATCGGGTTGGATCTTCTGCAGCCCATTCTCTCAATAGATTATTAGATGCACTAAAGGCATCTCTCCTGTGAATCCAGTTTCGAACCCACTGCACAGGCCGGAGACTATGCTTTTTTTTATTCAATCTGTAATATATTATTATCTCGGAAATCACTCGGTAAGCAGCATTAACCACAGCAGCACGTCTTATACCCATGATGTCCTACTCAATTGTTGAACATCTCCACTTGTATGCAAGTAAAACCTGTATGCAATTTGCACACTCTCGAAAACATGTTTCCAATGCAAGCAACTTGTACGTAAATGTGACGTCATACTTGCACGCAAGACTTGCCTAATGGAGTCGCGGCTTTACTGTAAGTGAGAATGCTTCAATGAAATCGATAATGAACGAATTGGGCATCGATTTTCACTTTTGACTTACTCAAAACAATGTCCGAACTTATGAATATGAAAACTGTCTTACAGTGCCTCTTTCTGTTTATTACACACTCAGCTTGAGATAAGGTAGATGACCTGAAACTGAAACCACTAACCCTGGATTCCATTGTCGAAAGGTAAATGTACTTACATATACCTATAAATATACAACGTGTTCCTTTTAATATCCCATAGGTAACTCTAGGAACCCTACAGAAAGTAGAACAAAATATAAAAAAACATTTATCCATAAACCTGCAGGATTTTTAAACGCAACCAAAACATCGTGCTCGCTGCAAAGATATGTAACTGTGAACGTGTAGGTGTAGTTCGCAAATTTCAACAAAGCTCCCTCTGACAGCAATTCCGTTTTAGAGCCTTAATCCCGACTCTAGTACGAATAAAAGGCATATTTCGTTCGCCGACGCTCGCAAAATTGTCATCGCAAATAGCTTTTGCCTTGGGCGTTACACTCACCCAACTCCAGAACTTTATAACTCCTCAAAACTAACAACCAATTTTGAACTTTGAACTTCTCGAATAAAGTCGAAAATATTTTCTCACAAACTCTCCTGAGTATTGTAACAATGAAAATGCCAGCATTGCACACGTAAATACAATTCGTGGGATCGTTTCGATCGTCTAGATTTAACGGCTTAAAGAATAAGGTTCACAATCGTTCGAATGGGAAATCTGAACTTGAAAATCGTCGCCTGCCTGACGCTCGATATCAAATAAACATTATTGTGGGTGCAAAACGCCTGAAGCGACGCGTTCTGTTTGAAAGAATGTGAGCTTTATTTTTCTTCACTTAAAGTTGCTAATTGAGAAATAATTTCATATTGCTAGGATTTTCGCCGGGGGAAGTAACAAGGATGGCCGGATGCGGGTATCGATAAGAGTGAAAGGGAGGGGAATATAGCTCGAAGCACTGTGATTGGTCAGGAAGGCCGCAGGCTGTGAACAGTAGCCCGCCCTATGTCTACTGTAAACGATGACGCAGCTGCCACAGAAAGACGTAACAAGATCTGAAGTGGTAACTATTATTTATTTTTTGTTTCTACAATTTTTATTAAATATATTTTTTCAAATAATTCACTCAAGTATTATCAGGTAAGATTTTTACAAATTATACTTTGCGCTTTTTGATTATTGGCCTCACCAAAACATATTTTACTCTTTCAAAAAATAATGACACGGAGCACCTGTTGCTCGTGCCTGGAGCTATTTTGTGTAAATAAACAGTTACATACGAGTATTTTGTACGTTATTCTTATTGGCTTTTGTTCAACAATTCAAAATTATCTCTGAAACACAGATGCAATTTACGTTTTCTGTGTGTTAATAATAAAAGTGAATACAACATCTTGCTTCTTTCAATAGCAACAACACATGTCTTTTCGAGTTTTTTTTTTAATATTTTATTTGCACCTATACGACGCATAAAAACGAATGAAAACAAAATACTTACCGAAAAATAACCTTCATAACTTCAGAAGAAAATGTCAAAGATTTGCACTAACGCATCTGTTCGCGAGAGCCGTCGCCGCCGGCGACACCGAGGGCGCTCATAGCTCGGGGCGGGGCGCGCACACATCCACACTCTCACCCTCCAAACACCGTACATACGAAGAAAAGCCTTTCTATGTGTGCAAATTCCACCCATACACATTTACATACAAAAAATTCTTCACAAAACGTAGATACTTACTCACAACAGATAACGGTAGAAGTGTTTATGTGTGCAATTTCCACTCACACTCAAATAAACACAATATATTTCTTCACAAAACATGGATACTTACACATGTATTATGTAGGTAGACGGTGACACTGCCAATGTGTGAGTAAATACATATCTACCTACAGTTACAATATAAACTTTTCGGACCAAAATACACTCAGAGAATCTTTTATATTATTCCACGCACACTTTGAATTGAGAGCATTTTTCCAAGATCCTTATTTCCCGGTAAATGAAGATACCTCGGTATATTTATGTTTCTTTCGTACAAGCAATTTGGTTATGTAACAAGGTTGTGTAAAGTTAAATAATTATGAGATTCTCCGTTCAAGGACATTTTTATGTAGGTACGAATTTCTATACATACGTAAGAAATAAAGCGTGGATTTTCGTGTGTTACAGAAACGTTTCGGTAATTCGGTACCAAACCATAGTAATATTTAAGTGGGTACGAAGTTCTCTAGGTGAGAGATCGTGAGAGTACCTACCTACATTTTGCATTATTAAGATACTCGACGTTTTATTTACATTTTAGGTAGGTACTACACCTATTTAAGCATTTCACTCAAAAAGCATTTCACTTCACAGCAAACAAATGTAAGTACACTTTAAAAAGTAAATTCTATTTCCGTTGTAAGAGAAGGAACTACAAAATATTAAGCACTTTGTGAAATCATTAAGTAGTACCTACCTGATAATTTCAGCCGAACAACGTCCATTGGTGGACAGAGGCATCCCAAGCGTCTCCACGTCGACCTGTGATTGTGCTTCTCACAACAAGTCGACTCCCGTGGCTCTCACCAATTAAGTATTAACTTGGTTACTTGTTTTAAACATTAAATCGTTACAGTTTTACTAGGAATATGTGGACTACAACTCTCATTTAATTCACCCAAAGCTTGCCGTAATCAAATCAAAATATCATCAAATTAAAAGCTGCCAAAGTTAATCGAATTATTTCAGAATTCCAAATAACAGCAAATCATTATTACCGATACAATTCGGTGTATGTAGTTATATTGCATTTGATTCAGCGCGCCGCTCCGTTAGTTTCAGCCGGGCCGCCCTGAAACGCGGCCATTGCGCGTCGGGCGACGCCATCTTTATTTTATGAATATCATTCTTTATTTGAAATTGTTTTTTGTTTCGTATTATATTTTGCAGTTGCGTCGTTTTTCTTTTTGGGACTTTGACTGTGTGATAATTGAAGTTTTTATCTGAAAAGTAGTGAATTATTTTGGTTTGTGAAAATATACTTCTTTGGCGTAAAATTATAAAATTTTAAGCTGTTAGAACTTCACTGTAAGCTGTTGGACGTGGGTTTGAGTGACTGCAATAACGTGAGTGACATAATCGGCTTATCCCTATGAAAATAGCTGTAATAGGCATGTGACCAGCGGCAGCGGTTGACTTACTAAAATATTACTTTGGCAGGTTCAAAGCGTATACATACATAAACTTTATATTAGCCACAAAGCAAGATATGAAATCGTAAACATTCCGCCAGCAAGAGTTGTGTTTTAGACTCGTTCGTTCTACGTTTGAGAAAGGCTATACAACCTTTGCAAGCACTGGACTGGACCACTCAAAGGCTAAATAATTTAATAATATCGTGTTACCCAGTTACTGGGTTGTGGAGGTCAAATAGGCAATCCCACCATCTTAAATACTGGTGGTAGGTGGTGCTAATCGGTTTGACTGGAAGCCGACCCTGGATACCTAGAGTATTGTTGTATCGCTCATTGTGATTTTTTTATTATTGTAGTTGTTAGGTTGCTGGTGTTTTACAAATAATAACCCTGTATTTCAGAGTTGGTCCCATAGTAAAAGTTGTTTATAATGATGAGTACTTTCACCCCCTGAAAGGTTGCTGGTGTTTTACAAATAACCCTGTATAGCCTGGGATATGAAGAAGGACATAGGCTACTTTTTTAGGCGATAACCGACATACACGCGGACGGAGGCGCGGTCAAAAGCTAGAAAAGTATATAATAATAATAAGCATACATAACCACCAAAAAAACCTAACATAACAAAATAGAACAACGCGCAAATTAACGAAAAATACAAAATAATAAGTAAACTCAAAAGGTAATCATCGCAGACTGTAATCTTGTTACACAAATGTTTGGAAAAATAAAAGAAGCGTAATTATTTAAGAAATTCAACGCACAAAGGGTCGCCCCTCCCCCCCCCTTCCGGCGTCTGTTGAAAGGGGGTGGCGGCCATTGTAATTATTTTTCTTAAAAACTTTCCCGGTACGAATTTGTTCTTTGAAGAAAAATTATACCGTGTCGGCTGACAGTGGATGTGGTTTTTTTTTTAAATTTGTATTTTTTTTTGGACTGGTTTGTTCAGCTGTATGTCCCTATAGGTACAGTATGTTTTATGGACTTTCAAGTTTGCTTTAATGAAGGGAAACAGGTCACTTCCACATTGAGCTTGATCATCCATAATACCATTCTATAGTGAGATAGAAACTGTTTTTTTGTGTATCCGCCTTTTTGCATTTTCTCACCGAAACCGCTGAACCAATTTTATAAATCTATACCTAAATATATGTATAATATATTATAAGCAGAAGAATCACTGGAACTGCCATTCGGAAAATTCTTTTTGGATATGACGGCAACATTCATTGGGAAGGCTTTAGCCTAAACGGGAACGGGAAATTCCTTCAGCAACGGGAAAAACGAGAGTAGATCAAATGGAGAAAGATTGGACCTTCGAGAAGGACATACGAAGTACGGGCGAAGCCGTTGGTCGAAGTTAGTAACAGATAATGAATCTAAAAAACTTACTATGCTATAGATTAAATGTATATATGATTAAACAGTCGTGAACCATTTAAGCTATAGCACAAAGATATTTTAGAATGTTTAGCTTATACTACGACTGGCCTTTTTTCCGCTGAACATCAAAAGCTAAACCAAAGATTATCTGAATACAACATGCTTCAGAAAATATACTTAGGCAGCAGGCTAACAGCTCCACGTGTAAACTTCTTGGAGTATTTTCCGTACAGTCAAGACAACCTATTTTTAGAAAGAAAATGTCCGACCTTTTGAACTATTATTTGAATTCGGATCCCATCCCTAAGTCACAAACGTAACACGGCCCTTATTATAAAAGTTTGGTACAACAAGGAGGCCGTATCATTTCAATGTAGTACCTACCCTAAGGGGGTAGGCAGACTTGTAGGTAGTCAACATGTTTGTCCGTTCTTTAAAAGTATTGCTGCCTACTTGTTTATTCAAGAAAATGTTATTTAGTATACTTAATAAACTTTTATATGTTGTGAAGTTATTTTTATGAACTAAGTAGCTGCTGCCCGCTGCTTTGCCTGCGACAGTGTTGAAAATTATTCCAAGGGAACTGACTTCCGGAACAAAAAGTATCCTATGTCCTATTCTAGAACATGGTCTACCCGTGTGCTAAGTTTCATCAAAATCTGTACAGCCGTTGATCTACATATCTACATATCGTCTGTACATACGTGAAAGGGGAACAAACCAACCAACTTTCGCATTTGTAACATTATACTATAGCTTTTGCCCGCGGCCCCGCCCGCGTAGATGTCGGCTATCGCGTAAAAATAGCCCATGTCCTTCTCAATATTCCAGGCCATAATAATATCTGCGAAATTTCATGGCGATCCGTTCAGCCGGTTTAGCGTGAAAGCGTAACAGACAGACAGACAAAGTTATTTTCGTATTTAATATTAGTAGAGAGAATAAGACAATGTTAACGTTGTAGGTACTTATGGCCCGAAAAAATACATAATAATAACACCTTTGTAAACTTACAGTAAAATAATAAAGGTCTCTAGTTAATTAATAACATACTATAATTATGTAAACTTTTCGATCTATTTTCGCACAAGTAGGAAAATATTCTGTAACTTTTTAAAACAATCATGATTCCAGTGAGGGAGGGAGACGGAGCTATACAAGTCGCATATATCTAACTATCCCTTTTTCACATCGGAATCGTGATGAAATTGACGCGTCAGTGTCGTCGGCTCGTTCTGAAGTAAAGAGACAGCGTGTTACACGTGTCTGAAAAAAATGTACACATGGACGCTCAATGATAACTTAAAAATAGCAGAACAATAAAAAAAAAATATTTTATCGCGTCCTATGACTTCAATAACTATTGTATAGGTATAGATACAAAGCGCATTGGTACTTAATTAATATCTCCCAAACTTCACTAAAATCCAAAAATGTTCAGTTGGTCATGCATGAATATTGGATACGTATGTATACCTACTCCTACACCGCTGTGTATGAGTACGTATACGTATCCCATCCCACCGTATGTGGGTACACATGTTGCTGTGTATAACTGTTCTCTTAAAATAAGTACCAAGTTATTTACCTACATGGGTTATATTACTACGTCATGGTTCATGGACGGTGTACTGTAATGGTGGGTTAAACTTTAACTTTACTAACTCTACTCAAATAAGAGCAACGGACTAATCAAATAGGGTACAATTATTTACTTTTAATTGTAGGTTTAATAACTAAGCACTTTTGTTGTGTGCTATTGTTTTATTAATTATATTTGGCCCATTCATAATAAGATGACAAATCCGTTGGTAGAATGCAGTCCAAATACTGTGCATACTAAACTTCCTCTGGCAGCTAGTCTATAATGCTAGGGCCAAGTGATGATTGATGAAAACCCTTTTTTTATTTCCAGCCAGTGCCACAGCAAGAAGTTTCACAAACAGAAGAAGAACTCATTAGTGAACATTTAAACGAAACAAAAGTGATGGCTGTCTGGTGAAGACTGGTGAACTTAGTGATAAGGGTGATGAAGTAATAGTTGTATCTATGTGTGGATCGAGGGATGTCATATCTGGCGCTGGAGCCTAACGGATGGCAGGTGAGTGCTATTTTATTCAATTGTTTAGTTTAAAGTACCTACTGTAATGGTTACCTCCATAGACATGATTAAGAAGTGGTTTTTTTGTCAGGTCAGCTCACACAATGCGAAACAACGATGCTTGAAGAAGCCAGTTTTTTCAGTGAAAGTCAGTGGCGTAGCTAAAGATGGGCGAGGGGTTTGTAACCAAGAAAATGCTTTCTGGGGTGGGACCAATATCCCCACCGTTGCGGAATTTTTTCAAAAGAGTCACCGTAACGTAACGTAGAGGGCATTTGGAGGAACACGGATGGGTTTTAGTCAGTAAGAGTCTGACAATCCCTTCAGCTCCACCTAGAGCGGAAGGAGTCAATTGATGATTTCCCATCCTTATAAAAAAATATCCCCACTTTACGTATGCTAGCTACGCCACTGGTGAAGCCGCGCGGTGTAGCACGGGTTTAACGGGCTTCTACCGTCGAAGCTGCAGCGTGACGCCGCGGGGTATATTCGAATTCTCTCTGGAATGTCTTTTTTAGTAATTAATAAAGTTCTATTTAGTATCGCTATCTTCGAAATTGCGTGCATTCTCGTTTCGGTGTTAACTAACCCTAATTATGAATAGAAAGGTAAGGAATGTTATGCATGTACTCGTATGCCTAAGATTAGTTTTTTAAATTCTAACTCATTCTCGTCATTCAAAAAATTATTATAGAGAAGCATCATCATTTCCGCCGAAAGACGTCCACTGCTGGACATAGGTCACCCCCAAAATGGGAGAATTTGCCATAATCGCCACGCTTGGCAGGCGGGTTGGCGATCGCAGTGTAGCTGTAGCAATCTTACCTACAGCGAATGCCTCTTACGGCACCCTTGGGAAGTGATGATAATATCAACGACGACAAAACCACCTCAGTATATTAAATTGTCTACAAACGGGCCATCTCTCCACATCGGTCAAACTGCCATGAAATCACATTTACGGACTGAAAACCTTATTTCTTGAGCGGAAGTGACGGAACAAACTAAATAGTGCTGCCACCTGCCGGGCCGCGGCGCCGGAAGTGGGATTTATTGGCGGAAATGGACCGGCCGACCGGATATAGCAATTTACACGGGCGGCTCTCTGTTGACTTGCGAAGGAAATACACTTTATTTTGAGTTCGTTACTGTTATTTACTCTCCGTTTATTTATGTTTATATACGGAGCTGTTGGAATTAAGGCCTGTTTGTGTAGTTATTTTTGCTGTATTTAAAGATTTTCTAGCTGGAGAGAAAATAATTGTGAGTATACTTATGACGGCGGTTTGAGATGGTTCAGGAAAAAGTGCTGAAAAAGAGAAAGGGGGCTTGCCCAGTAGTGACTAAATATCCTATTCATACTAAAAGTGTATTTATATGATTTTATTTAAGAAACTACGGTTGGCGAGATTACCTTCTAATAATCAAAAAACTACTATTAAAATAAGACATCACCTGACACCTAATTACATTTATACACAAATAATATGGGATCTATTCAGCCGTAAAGCGGGAATTAAGCTACCCGGATCGGGACGAGCTCTCGGGCTCTCCCCAGACGAATCAATAATTTTGTGACGCGAGTTCACGCCAGCCAAGCACGGATCAGGGTAGTAACGTTGCGGGTAGTGAAATAATTCAATACTCAATACTTTTATTGCATTCCACATGTAGGTATTTTTAGGTGGTAGATAAACTTATAGTTAGATCATATGGACCCTGTCGGGCACAGCAAATAAGTGAGTTAGGAGAGAGGAAGCATTTGCTAATTATAAAACGTTACTTAACACACTACTATATTATAACTTATTAATTAGTCTTCCTGCTGGGTTAAAGGGTTTCGGTAGTACGTTTTAGAGTTCCGTAAGTCCGAATGCGAACCGGAACCTATAGAGTACACAATGTGTAAGTTATTCTAATTTTAGTTTTTTTTTATTTAGTTCTTTTTTTTTATTTCTAAATGTACAAATATTATTTATAATATTATACTAATTTAACTACCTATATACACTTAAATAAAATGAAAACTCCTAACTAAAATATGGCGTCAAAAAATTCGTCCGCATCGCTGTCGACTGGAAGTGAGTCCAAAAGACTGGCAGCATTTCATTTTAGAATAAATTTACTTTTCATTACCAGCCTGCTTGCTAATGAATTTAAAACTACATAGGTACATATACACTCGTGAACTTTTTATAAAACACATTAACACCGCTGATTGCCAACGATCATCACCTTTTGAGAGCACACGGAGCACACGAAGTGTTGCTCAATTTGTCAACTGTCATTTGTAGACAAGTGGCGAATAAGTTTTTATAGACCTAGTAGTTGTTTATATTAAGAGCGGCCAACCCGTCATACTTTTCATACAAACGCTCGTACGTGATTATGCCGTTGTAACACGTCTATCTTTGATTTTTTTGAACTAAAAAGTATCTTATGCACTATATCTAGGTTTCAATGCAAGTAAAAAGTTTAAATTTGGAGAATCAAATTCAGTATAAGCCTCCAAAAATCTGCTGTTTTGTACATATTTTACCTGAACTTAGGCCGTACATAACGTACTCATAAATTACAAAAGTAAAGAAAACATCTTGATAGAAACCTTGCACATGTAATGGAGATTCTAAATAAATAATATTTATTTCAAAAACTTCTTAGGCTTATTCAAAAACACGTATTTCCTAAATCAAATTTTATGAAATTTTCGAACACTAATTCTCGTCAAATGTTATCGCGTTCTCACTTGCTAGATAGTCAACAACATTGCGCTGGATGAAACAACAAGCTTTTCAACCATGCTCGCGTTGGCGATAGACGGGCCGGGAAGGGCCCTCTTAAGAGCGTGTACTCCGTATGTCATTTCATACAAACTTTCAAGTCCTTATTCTTCAAAATGAATGAACCGATTTTAACAAAACTTGGTATGCATACGCTAGACATTCAGGTCTAAATAGTTATCAGAAAACATTTTTGAAAAAGAGTTCAGGGGGAAAGATATAGTGATTTTTCACTTTCTATAGAAAACTTAAAATCGCTCTCTCTCTCCCTCTGAAACCTTTTTCAAAAATGTTTTCTTATAACTATTTAGACCTGGATATCTAGCGTATGCATACCAAGTTTCGTTAAAATCGGTTCATTCATTTTGAAGAATAAGGATTTGAAAATAATGAATTGAAAAAAATGCGTAAACGCTCTTAAGTTTTGAATAAAAAAGAGTGTTCATTTAATCATCGATCGTAAAGTAATGTAGGTGACACTAATATGGATAGCCTTGTCGATTTATATCTATTTATGTCTATTTATACCTACAAACAGGCACACACAAAAATGATAAAAATATAATGTCGAAAAATTTTAGTAAAATAAAAATGCCACTTTTGGGACATTTTTAATAGCAACGTCGTAAGGAACTAATAGATTTGACAGCTCATTTGTCTTTCACTTCGCTTAAGTTTTCACTTCGCCACGTTTGCAGAATCATACTGCTGCAGTATGATTCTGCAAACATCGTGAAATCATACAAACAAGATGGAATGACAGCTCAGCAATGCGATTCTGTAAACATGTCGAAGTGAACACTTGGGCGGGGCGCACGACGGGTGAGTTGTCAAACCATACAAATAAGATGGAATGACAGCTCTATTGTCGTTCACTCCGCCTAGGTGAACACCGTGAGATGTCGACAGAATCGACCGGCTGTTGTCGTTCACTCCACCCAAGTGTAGGTACATGGTGAGATGTCAACAGAGTAGACTAGCTGAGGTCTTATCTTACCTGAGCGAGAAAATGCGATGCTACCTAAATAATGATTTCGGGCATACGAAACATTCCAGTTTGGATCTGGGGTGTTTATACATCGATTATGAGTCTCATATTGCAGACATCCAAACGCAAACAATAGGCCATTCTTGATTATAAACCTCATCATCATTATCTCAGCAGAAAGATGTCTACTGCCGGAACTGGCCCATATTCCAAAACGTACTCGTAAACTCCGACGCAACTCGAATTCCAACTCCTACATGAGCACGAAAATGTCAATGAAAGCTTGTCTAATTGACGTTATCGTACTCGAGAGATGAGCAAATGAACAAATGCAAAAAACTTCAATTATGACAAGCTCCGATAGAGTTGGAGTTCGAGTTGAGTCAGAGTTCATGTTTTGGAATACGGCCTATGTTTCTCCTAATCGTTGTTAGGTACGTGCAAAAACATCCCTTTTAAAATATTCTGCCATCGAAATCAAATTGGTCAGCGGAGTGGTTTATTTAGGATTAAGACCTTTTTTAATTTACTTGGACCTAATAACACTTGTTGCCACTTCGACCAATCATGTACTATAGACATCCAACTTCATTTAAAAACACTCTTTATAAAATATTCTGTCACCAAAATCAATTTCTACATCAAAGTGACCCTAAACTGACTCCACAAACACTATCTCCCCTACAATCGTCGATGCTATCGACTCGTATTAAAATCAAATTGCACGTTAAACTGTCCAATTTGTAGCTGATGATGAGATAGCGCCCCCTGGCGGCGCTCGCGCAACTGGCCGTGACTAAACGGTGGTACAAGTGCCTGTGATTGATGAGGAGGTAACCTAGTCCCTGTGAGTAGGTGTGAAGTACTGGTCTTGTGTGGTATGTAGGGTCATGCATGATGCGTGTTGGTAGAAGGTGATATGAATATTTTGATTTTTGGAGTGTTTGGTGGCTTCGCTTCACTTAACTAAGTAAAGCGAATTTAGCACAGATGAGAATGGAGGTTTCGTCCAAGGAACAGCAACATAAACGAGAGAAACAGTTGTGTAACTGTAATGGTGTACAATAAAGAATCTTCTTTTGCACTCTGCTCTACTGAAGTGACCTAGGAAAGAAAGCATCACGGCCGTAACTACAGCCGGTCGTTTCTGTAAAAAAAACTCACCGAGAAAACTCAAGTGAAGTGACCGTGAAGTGAGCTGTCATTCCAATTGATTTGACTAAATGGGGAAATTGTATCACCCCTTCGCTCCACAGCCGTGACTAAATGATATGTCACGCATCACTCACTCACGACGAATCAGGTACTCTTTGCTCATCTATTATATGCGTGTCTGTTTGTTTGTCATATTTTTACGTCGAAACCGCTGAACCGATTTTCATGTAGGAAATAGGTTGGTGGAGGACACAGCATATTTTTTATCCCGGGAGATATTTCCCTTGGGATACTTTCTCTAAGATAGCTTGGCTCTTAGAATCCTTTTAATTTGTTTATATTTCTCCAGAAATTTAAACAGTAAAAGGATTCTGGGATACTTCTGGTAACTATAATTTCTAAGTCCTTCAGGATGTCTCATCAGCGAATTGTTACACTTAAGTACTGGCTGCATAAACCTTGGACAACTGAAGTTCAGAATTAAACGTAAGCGAACATTGAATATTGCTTTAATTAGATTAAGTTCGTTACAACTAGCTTCTATCGGCGGCGTCACTCGTGTGATTATTTCGTAAATTTTCCCAAGAGAGATCTTTAGGATTTCTCCAAGCATAAATTTAAACCGTTCCGATTTTCCGAACGAATATGATTTTTTGTAAGATGTTATTTTAACACTATAGACTTCTAATAGGTTTCCTGATAATGTATGGGTAAAGAACTATTACTTACAGCATTTTTTTTTAATTTTAGGCTCAGTAGTTTCGGAGATAAGAAGCGGTGGTAATTTTTCATCTAGTTTCTTGAATAAATCAAAAGTATTTATCTTAAAATAATGAAAAAAAAAATTGAAACTCTCACAATAAGCGCTTTTATTTCGAAAATTGTCTGTGACAGACGGATAGACAGACAGACACCCGAGTGATCCTATAAGGGTTCTGTTTTTGACGGATGATCGGAACCTTAATTATACATGTCTTAGGGCCATTTTCACCAAGCCAAACTGATCGCGATAAGCGTATAAACCACGCGGCCACTTTTATGAGCTGTCAGTGTCACTGTATTTCTATGGAATATTGACGCTGCTGACAGCTCTTGAACGCAGTTTAGATGTACTACCTACGACCTACTGATCGCGTTCAGTTTCATTGGTGTAATCCGCTCTTAAAGGTTTAGGCGTGAAAAACTAAAAACAAACAGTGAAATAGAGCTCTCGCATTTAAAAAAGCCTAGATATACAAAACTTATTTCAAACTTCAAAAAAACTTAACTCAAATCTAATCTAACCAACTTCTCAGCTTACCCGCACAAAGACGTAGCTAAAATCAATTTGAAAACAACTAAGTTACACTGACATCGAGTTTTCATTTCTGCGTGCAAGAGGCATGCAAAATCGCCTTAGGGGATGGCCAGTTTTCGCTGACGCCTCGCTCAATTCAAAATGAACTTTATCAAGGAGGTATAAGGCTGTGGTGATGTTTTTTAAGGGTTGTAGGTATGATGGGTGGTTGGTAGAAGATCATCAAGGTGTGTTTGTGGTCGTTTGGGCAATGCCACGGTCGGGATGCGCGGCTGAGGGTTCGTAATAGGCGAGGCAATGATGTTTCATGCTTGCGACGCGACGCCAAGAGTGTTGCCATGGTTACGGGTAGCGATTGATTTCTGGATTTTTAGGGTTGCTTCATTTGCATCAAAGGTTTTTGGTTGAACTGTGGATGTTGGAAATAGGCGTAGGAAACTGTTGTTGTGTCGCTAGGGTCGGTACACTGTAATTTGGTGCTTTTTTATGGATGAGAAATCATTAAATGACTCCTGCCGCTCTAGGCGGAGCGGAGATGAGTGTGACTCTTACTGATTAAAACCCATCCGTGTTCCTCCTTATGCCCTTGCGTTCCAGGGCCGCGGTGAAACCCTGGCGTAATTTGGGATCTACTACTGCAAGATCAAGTCGTTTTGTGTAAAGAATAAGCTTTGAAACGGTAAAACTGTCTTTGTTAAAGTTAAAATACTTAGAATATGTAACGAACCCTTGAGTTAAAAATTTCACTTTTGCAGCGTATGCAATCTAGAATCAGCTTCTCTGGGCTGAAAAATAAAAATATAAAAAAAAACCGGCCAAGTGCGAGTCGACTCGGTTTCGTGCCATTTTCTACAAAAAACGGCAAAAATATCATGTTTGTTGTATGGGAGCCCCACTTAAATATTTATCAATAATATTTTACCTATTCTGTTTTTAGTATTGTTATTGTTATAGCGGCAACAGAAATATATCATCTGTGAAAATTTCAAGTGTCTAGCAATCACGATTCATGAGATACAGCCTGGTGACAGACAGACAGACAGACAGATGGACATACAGACGGACAGACAGACAGACAAACAGACAGACAGATGGACAGACGGACAAGTGACGGACAGATGGACAAAGTCTTAGTAATAGGGTCCCGTTTTTACCCTTTAGGTATGGGGAGTCCGGGAGAGTTGAACCCCCTTTTACTCTAACATGCATAAAATTGTAACTATATCTTGAAAGTAGACAGCTCAAGAACGTTTACAAAGCACTGGTAGATAGGTACCATTTTTTAATGTTAAAGTTAATATTAATTCACTAAGTTGTGCAGGAAATATATTTAAAAAAAAAATAATTGATGGACCTTGTATATATAGACCATGACCATAGTAGTAGGGAGACTTAACCATATCTATTTGTATAGGGTAAATGATGAAAATATTTTGTAAATCTCGATTATTTTAATAAGATACTTTAAACGTCATCAATGACTATTTCTTATGAAACTACATAGTTTTCTGAACAAATTACTTTCTAAATAAAATGTAATAACAAAACAATAAGCATTCTTAGCCTTTTTAGAAAAAAATATCGATAAGAAAAACAAATACAACTCTAATTAAGCGTTTTAGCTAAAGAGATCAATATAATCAGTCTTAATTTTTTAAGGCACATTCAAAATCACATTTCTTTTAAATTCTGTTCTTATTCTTCGCATTCATGGCATATGAAATGATCACTATCTTGATTGGTCAATCCAACACATATTTCGTGAACATATCTGTTACATGAAATGCACAGTCTCATGTCTAACAGTTGTTCTGTTTGGCATACGAAACAATACCAACGGTTATCTAGATTCGGGACTTCTTCCCAATCACCATCACTTGAGCTATCAGCATATGGAATGACATGACATTCTTCTTCAGATTCGGTTTCACTGGTTTCAATGCGCTTTTTGATCTTGGCGTTACAAGTTTTTCTTTTTTTACTTTCACTTTCAATCTTTTTTTTCTTCTTAATTGCTTTAATTTTGCCCCCAACGCCTTTTGTATCATCATTCTCACAGTCTGTTTCGCTACTATCCCTAAGAATCTGTTTTTTTGTTTTTCCTACATTTGACTTTTTTCTCTTATTTTGTTTCTTTTTTATTTGATTAGATATCCCACTCCCACTGGGTCTTGCATCGTCTATTGCGTTTTTTTCTGGAGTTTGGGTTAGAATTTTTGTTTTCCCTGGTTGACGGCCACGTCGTGTCGTCTTCCTGGGTGCAGCTTTTGGGTATGGTTTTATTGTTTCTGGAGTTATAAGTGAAACCTTCATACAAGCGAATGGTATTGGATTACCACCAGTTTGTTCACATGAATGTGAGGTTTCAGCTGAGGCTGAGATCTTTTTAGGAGTGGATAAGGCTGGAGCAATATCGATCTTACTTTGCTCACTATCAGCTGATTCAGCAATGACCGAAATCTCCTGACAAGCTGGTGGAGCTAGATCAGGAACATCAACATTTTCCTCCCGTAAAAGTAAAGGTTGAACAATGACCGAGCTCTGTTGATCATTTGCTTCGGTTTGGAGTATGCTAAACGAGGATTCAGAGTTACCGGAAGAATCTAGATCAGAAGGAACACGAGGAATGTCAACTAAATCGTGATGCGAAGATGATGGACCTCCTATATCAGCGGAGAAGATAAGTTGAGCTTGACGGTTTTGAGATGAAGTGAAATCTGCAGGAAGTAACTCACCATCATTCGACAAATTTCTGTCTGTGACTGCAGAACACATGAAGTCTTCTTCTCCAAATATATCTGGATTAAACGGATGGATGCCTGAAGTCCTGAATCCACTTAGGATGTTAGACTGACTGAAAGCTTGTGACATCATAGTTTTTATAAACCCAGGAATGTTATAAATTGTAACGGTTTTACCGGGATTTGACAGCATCCAGTTGTTCATCACATTGTTGTATCTTGATTTAAACGACGAATAAACTGCAACGTCTAATGGTTGCAATTTATTGCTGCAGTGTGGAGGAAGAGTCAGTAATGTTATACCATTGTCTCTGGCAAACTGAATCACATTTACGCTTACATGGCTCTCGTGGTTGTCAAGGATCAGCAAGACGGGATTTTCTTTTGACGCGCAAGAGTATTTTTTAAAATGTTCCATAAATTTTAAGAAGCTTTTCGTAGTCATCCACCCGGTAGTGTATGCGTCTCCATCTGACCCTTCTGGCCCACTGGACACAAAATCTTCCCGATATTTCACACGAGGGAATATAAAAAATGGTGGTATGACATTACCAATTGCATTGACTGCAAAACAGACTGTAACCAAAGTTCCTCTCTCAGCAGATGTAACCTGTCCCACTTGTTTCGACTTTTTACTTGCTAGCACCTTAGGGCAGTCTTGGACAGTAGTACATCCTGTCTCGTCACAATTATAAATATTTTGCGGTTCAAACTTATACTTTTCTCGAACAGATCTCAAATTTTCAAAAAAATCACCTACATTTTTTTTGTTGAAGCTCTTGACAAACTAGTAGCTTCAGGAGTCCGCAGACTTATTTCAGAATTTCTACGAAGAAATCCGCGAAACCAGTCTTTTCCAGCTGAATTATTTTTTATCCAACTGTCTGGAATTTTTTTAGAGTTTGATGAAGCAAACTCAAAAGCTAATTTCATCGCTTCGATCCTAGTTAGACCATAATTCATTTTACTACAGTTTATTAAATATTCGACTAATAGCTTTTCTTCTGGTATTGTGAATACCTGAGCAGCTTTGTATCTACCCTTTTCGTCAAAAACTTCCAGCTTTTTTTCATTTTTAGTGTATCGACGTAAGGTAGTCCTATCGATCCCATATTTCACCGCTGTTTTTCTAAGAGAGGACCCGGATTTGACTTCTTGAATAGCGTTTTGTAATTCCTGCTTGATAACTTTTTTGCGGATAGAACCTTCTTTTGTTTTAAATTGGAACGGCATGACATTAATACCTGAAAGCAATTAAAAACAGATATATATCCGTCGAATATACGTGAGGGACACTTGAACCACTGATCATTTCTCCCTCGTGCACTAAGGATCAAATCTCCCTACCCTAACCTTTTTCACTTCATCACGTGTTTGAAGAAATTGGTTAAATCGGAGGACTAAAATACACTACGTTCTTCAAACTACATTTATTCAGTAATTCAACTAATATTTAAAACATTAGGTACGTACCTTTAATGTTACTATTGTGTTAAAGATTTTTTAAATGATAGTTTCTAATCTATTTGTGTCATATTTTAATTTTGTAATGCTTTTTTTTTTTCTCTTACTTAATTGTGTTATATTAATTCGAGTGGTTATAATAAATTTTGTACGCCAATGGTGGCAAAACATGTTGAAACTCACAGATTTTTCACTTTTACATCCACTTTTGCATGTACACATGTTTACAAATAAATATATCTTTATCTTTATCTTTATCTTTATATATAACGGAGTAACGTAAAAACACAAAAAACCTTTTTTTTTCACTTAAGACCACCAAAAACGTGTTTATTCCGCTCACTGTCAAACCGGCGTAATGGCTGCCAATATGGCGTCGTACATGTGACACACTATGAGTGAGCGTGCTGCCACCTGTCAGTGAACCCGATGGCGCGATTTTTAAAACGTTTTATGCGATGTGGAGCATCTCTCCCACCTGGGCAAGTCTCCCGGATTCCCCCTACTACACAAAATGCCTAAGGCATTAAGTCCGCCTCTGTACTTTTGTGTACGTAAAGTATTATAAACAAATAAAAGGGTAGATAATAATAAATTATTCAAGTATAATAAAACTTAACACTTGGATCATTTCCAATTCACCGCTGATACTTGTGCTGATACGTGCAAATTCTGTAATGGCTGGAGGCTATATTATTATTTGTTTTTGTAATATTCTCTTTTATTTATTATTGATACAGGAAATGTAAACGAAGATATTCATTAAGGTATTCAAGGATCGTAGCAGGTGGCGTTCTGTCGTTGCTGCCTACTTCTATGGGAAAAGACGTGAACTTAAATATGTACTCTTAATATAAAAGAAACTGCACATAAATATGTTTTCAAAAGGTCCGTACACTTAGGTGCAAAAATATGTAGCTACTTGGTCAGTAGGTACAAGTACAAAAATAATATGGGGAACTGCACATTATAAGTATGTAACCTATTTAAAACGTCAGTAATTATGATTAGGTACAGAAATAGTATGTCACACAATTCCTACGCTAAAAATGGTATAATGTTATCAAGAATTCATTTCAAATAAATAACCGTTAAAAACAAACAATAGGGATGTTTGGTTGAATTAAAAAAAAAAATGTGTATTTTTTTAGACAAAATGAAGCGCATCAAAATTCGTGAAGAGTGTCGACTCGTGATGACTTGTTGGGCGTTGTAGGTAGGTGTACCAAGGTTTTCAACGCACCGTTTTTGTTTACGCAAAAAAAGAATATTTTTTTTGAGAATCTGACTGACGACAAATTACCTTTTTTTTAAGGAAAAAATATAACTAATTTTATCCTTTACCGACTCAAAATCGTCATTCTGGAGTGACGATCCAAATCAACACCAATAAGACAAAATATTATAACTGATATCTACAGTTATCTATACAACAGAATACATTACCCACAACATTATACATCCACAGTCAAAAAAAAATCCTTTCACAGCAAAATTACCATGCGCCCGTAGCATACTGTGTCCGGTGCTCCGGTGCGATACGCTGCGGCGCGGGCGCAGACCGGGCCGCGGGCGACGCGCGCAGCTGCCGCGCCGCAGTAATGAACGCACCCTGTACGTACACGCTGACGCTGACGGCTTAGATCTGTACAGGGGGTGAGCTCATTAGTGGGGTTTAGTTTTAGTTGAAATTAATTATTTTTTAAAACGTTTAATAACATCTGAAAAGCGGTCAGTTTACTCATCATTATGAACAACTTTTACTATTGGAACGAAAAAGCGACTGCCCCATACATTTTTATGCGCATTACTCGATAAAATTTACTGAACAGCTGATTTACTGTTACACCTTCTGTGAATGAAGTAGTTTGAATAGTAAATCGATGGAGGTCTACAGATGTTAGGCATATGTGAGGTCAAAAAGGAAGCAAAAATATCTAATCTAAAAAATAATATTTTTAATGCAATCGATGATCTGCTTAAAATTCATAGGATATTAGATTAGATTTTATACTTTTTCGACCTTATTAAACTTAATAGTTTAACAGTAAGTGAACGACTTTGTCTCCTGGATCCCTGTTCTTGTAAGCTTCCATGTCATTGTGTAGCCTCTGTTGGCAATCCATGGAATAGATCCAATCAATTTGATGTTTTTAACGATTTACAACTATAATAACAGGCTCGTAGTTCCTAATACAACAGTGCATTCTATAAACCTAAATATATTAAATTTTATTAAAAACTGAAAGATGTGTACAGGGGGCCTACCACAACCTCTTAAAACAATATTACTTTAATATTACTTTGCGTTCCGCTCTGTTGGATTTTCAACGCTCGGATCAGCGCCGAGAGTTGAAAATGCAACAACAGAAATTACAAAGTAATATTAAAATAATATTGTTTTAAGAGGTTGTGGTAGGCCTCCAGAGCTGCATTAAAAATAAATTACGCGCACGTGACAGATGCTCTGGTACCGTAAACATTACGAGAAATTGTTTTTTATTAAAATTTTCTAGATCGTACGAAGATTATGCACAAAACGCAATTGCTTTAGCCTCAAGTTTACTGCTACTTGTAATTATTAATTTTATGGCTTATAAAACTCGGACGTTTATTAGAAGGAAGAGGAATGATGTAGCCGTTTGTAAACGATGTCGTAAATCAGGAAGACATGGATTGACTAGTTACATTAATGAGATAATTTTACACTGGACTTGTACACTGAAGGTTTAGTTACTATAAATTAAATAGATTTCCTGCATGTTTATTTCAGAGATGATTGCTAAATTTAGGAAAAAAACGCACTTCAACGGTGTTTTCACTCCTGAAATATCTTTCACGATTGCAATCTTTTTATTTAATAAAACTTTATGCACTAATGCGGACTGAATGCTTTAGGCATTTTCTTCCAGTCGACCTTAGGGTGGTACAGAAACAGGTGTATTATCGCTCTAAGAATAATATATAGAGCCACTCACATTAGGTACAAGCATCAAAAACATCACAAAAATGTTCAATTACAAAACAATTCAACACGAAAAACTCGAATAAAAACCAAGTTGTAGCCATCAAACACCATGTGTTTTCTGATCTCGGGCCGCATTACATATTCGTGCGGCATAATAAATGTATCCGCTTAATTATTATTTTGAAAATATCCGCGCCCCGGGCCAGCCGGGCAGCCGCGCGCCCGCCACACAATCATATTTCTTATAAAAATAAAAGTTAAAAGTGTGCACTTGTTTCTGGCCCCACTTGTAAACGGGACAAACTTCGGTGAGTTATATGTTGGTCATTTTAAATTGGAGTATATGGTTTTTTTCGTCATTATTTTATCTGCGGTTCTTATTAGTAAAGAATGTGTAGAAGGGTATCTGTCTTTGTTTTTCCTTAATAAGTGAGTATGGTTGTATATATCGCATCTTTCCACTTCACGTAAAGACCACTTTGAAGAAATTTGTAACATCTGGATGCACTCTTACTGACGGAATGAGGATTATTGACCCATCAAAAAACCCAGTGCGAGTGCGGTGCGGTTCAGACTCTGTTCCATTTGCTGGCGTGTCCCAAATATCCGTACACCTGCAGCCTTGACGAATTATCTACCCAACATTTCCTTAAATCCCGGTTTCGATTTTTGCTCATTGACAAAAGTATGAGATTTGGAGTTACGCCTATTTTCGCGGGATGGGTCGATATGACATATCGAATCAAATACATTGGTTGATGTCGTATTGATCATTTGCTTGTCTATGTTAGAATTGTTATGGCGCTTTTACTTTTCTCCCACCTTGCGCAAGAGTGGTGGCGTTCTCTGTTTGAAAAAAAAGCCTTAAATAGTGGGACAGTTATGGGTTAATAAAACTATAGTTTTATATTTTTTACATGTCATGCGCATAAGGAAAACCCAATCGGAAATACTTGTATTAAATAAAAACACACAAACTTCGACAACAATTTAATCTCCATCAACGAAGCGCGGTGACGTAGCAGATTTGCGCTACGAAACTTTCTCCCTGTATTTAGAAGCTACGAAATTGCTACGCTTGCTACGAATTTGCGACAAAAGTACCAGGCGCCCAGTTAGTAAAGGAGGTTGAGCGTACCGACAGTCGAGTGTATTGTAATGGCTGCTGAAAGGGAAAGGGTTGCTCAACCCTTCGGTGCATAGAGTATGGATGGGGAATACAGCTGATATTAGTTGTGTCTTTTGTGTTTGGATACCAGTTTTTTATGGGCCAAGTATTACGCGCAAAATCAGATTTATACATTTACACTTATTATATATATTATGAGAAAATCTTTGAACCGTTTAGCAGCTGATTAGCAGGTCTACATTTTAATTGTTTATAAAATATTTGAATTTGGAATCAGTTACAAATTGGCCCTTTAAAAATGTTTTTTTTTAATTCTTACTGTGATTCAGCCTGCTACTATGAAAGGCAGAAACTGAAATTGGTAGCTATATCTATACGAATGCACATCTATACCAAACAACTGTACTAAAGCCCAACAGATACCAGGGTATTATCTGTTACTGGGACAATTTCTAAGCCTCCTCTATAGAATCACACGACTACACAACTCTATACTTCACGTCCCTGAGCACCGAGGGCATTGTTACCGATCAATAGCGACTCCCGCTTAAATAACAATCACTCATTCACTCGTTCACTGTAGATCATTCAGCATTCAAAATTTGAATTAAAATAGCACAGTGTTCCGTTATTTTAATTTTGTTATTTGTCGCCCGCCTGTGTTGCATTTAAGGGTTACCTTTTTTTGGGCATTAATTTTTATGTTGTTTGTCAAACAATTACGTGGTGATAGGTAGACTAAAACTTTTATAGAGTCAAATAAACACGTGACGTTTATTTAATGAACAATAATAATAATAATAACAATATCTTGGGACAACCAACACACCGCCATCTGGTCCCAAACTAGGCAGAGCCTGTACTATGGCAACCAGACAACTGATAAACATACTTATATATTTCTAAATACATACATTTTATAGATAAATTACACACCCAGATACAGAACAAATAATCGTACTCATCGCACAAAGATTTGTCCTGTGTGGGAATCGAACCCACGACCTCCGTCCTAGCAGTCAGGGTCACTAACCACTAGACCAACAATTGAACACCATTTCAGACACTGATCTGCATGATCCTCATATCGTATTGTGAATGTGGGGACCATGCAGATCGCTATGATAGGGGTTCATTTCATGTTAGTCAACAATGTCTGGCAGTTTGAGATTTATTTTATGCGGCCTACCCAAATGTCTTTACTTTGGTATTGTTCGTCAAATCGTTGAGCTCCTTAAAGTTCTAAGTTTGAGCTCCACAATAACTGACAAATGCTTGCACTGTCTGGACAGGTCCATTCAAATCTGTGTAGCACTTTTCTCAAAATTCCACCTCAGACATTAACCTACATGGTTCTCGTATGATTTGACCAGTACAATTTGTATGGACTTCAAAAGAGACTGTGACCTCTGAGTTTGTTTCTTCTCAGGGTAGTCAGCTAGGAAACACCGGCCTCATCTAGCTTAAAATGACCAAAAAATATTGACGTGTAAAAGTGTTATGTTTAACCTACTTACAAAATAAATATCATTTATCATTTAACACGGAACTATACGCTGTGTCGACATTCTGAAAATGCAGTGGCCCGCAAGAAGCCCAGACATGAACCACATATTGTCTGGGACATGCTAAAAAGAAAAATGAGACGGAGTGTTAACCTTCCACAGACCCTCCGTGAATTTAAATCCGCTCTGGTGGCTGCCTGGCAAGAAATTCCACAAATGGACATAAAAAACATCATCCACAGCATGCCAAATCGCATGCAAGCTTTTGACGACACGGTTGGTGCAGTGGTTAAGCAATTGACTGCTGCGCTGCGTGTCGCGGGTTCGATTCTCGCACGGAATAAATAATTGCATGGCCTACAGATAGTTGTTCCGGGTCTGGCTGTTTGTGTATGTGAATTTATATGTTTGTTGCACCCACGATACAGGAGAAATTCCTAGTGTGGGGCAACCCACACTAGGAATTTCTCCTGTAACGTGAGTTTAAAAAAAAGTAAAAAAAAAGAAAAGTAAGCTGTCTTCAGGGCCAGAGGTGGACCCTTTATTAATTTTTGTAAAAATGTGCATTCTGTTTAATTAGCGTGATTTTCATTTTATCGTGTTTAAGGTATTTTTATGTTTATTTTATTAAATTTAATTAAATTCTCTTTTTTTGTGTTAATTAGTCATTGGTATTTGAAAAAATAAATAAATAAACTTATTTTACCAAACAATTCAACATTTTTGATTACAAACCCTAAATTCCACTTGGGCCACATTCCGTGCCGCTGAGTGTATATTAAGCCGCCCAGAGCGGCAGGAGTCATTTGATGATTTCCCATCCATAAACAAGCAGTCTGATGTAGTTGGTGACATCAAATCTGTGGTTGAACCAAAGTAAATACCACCTACTGTAACAAATTTCTTGAAAAGTCATTTCGTCGGAACTTGGCTATTTTTTCCAAATAAGTATATCAGCTACCCAACATCACCCTCAAATATAAACACCCTGTATAGAAACATATTTTTTAATCCAAATACCGTTCTCCCAACTCTTGTACAGTCTGTGAAAAAATAACTTAAACATTCTTACAAGATAACTAACTGCGAAAATTAGTTTATACGTAACACTTTGACAATTAAATCGCGGTACCGATTTTGATGAATTTTGTCACAGAAGTAGATGGTATTTATAGTATATACTTTTTATAGGCCAAAATCTAAACTATCACGAGCTAAGCCGTAGGCAATCTAAGCTAAATCCATACATTAATAAATACTTCATTATATTATGCGCCTCGCCTTAACAATATCTAATTCGTTTAACACAATATTGGTTTAATAACAACCCCTTGAATAGGAAAATTACACAGCACAGGAACACTGCAATAATGCCTTACTCAGTTGCTATTATTTACTCGATAAACTAACATAACCTCTGAGGTACATAATCACTACTTTACATTTTACCACCAAATCTAAGGATTATCAATCTTAGTTGCATGTAAATAAAGGTTAATAGAAATGCAAAGTTAAAGTTGCCGATCCTAATAATGGGTTATCGTCGATATAAAATAATAATATTGTTTGTTATATGACATATCGTAATATTAAAGTCACGACGTTTCGTTCGACTGTTATTTATTATTCAAATTATCGCCATTATGAAATTATTGAGGTTTATTTATCCTCAATTATTGTTTGATTAGAGTGGCGATAAAATATTGTGATTATGTCATTACATAAGTGTAATAGGACAATCAACATGACAAGATGACATAATCTAAGTGTCATGCCATCGCTCGAACGTGTTCAACTTATTTTGACAATCAGCATTTTGTTTGCAACTATGTAGCTGAACCGACAGACGTTGTTCTGTAGGCAATTCTGTAAAACGCTCAACGTGTAAGCTTCATGAAGGGAACTGACAGTTCATACAACAAAAGTGCCAATTCTGCTAATTCTCAAGCAACATTCTATCTCAGTCGCAAACTGTCAAAAAATCCTAAAGGAGACGGAAACTAATGGGCCCAAACGTAAAGAGTTAAGATATGATAGGTTAGATTAGATTGGGTTAGATGTATATAGGTTAGGTTAGATAGGTTTAAAAAAATAGTTATTATTTTCTATTTCAAAATACAAAAAAAAAATGCACACAATTCACAGTCTAGACGAGTTATCTAAAAAAACAGTTTAGGTCACGAATAACCTGCAACAATGTTGCTTTCTTAGCAGTTTAATGACGTATTCTTTAGAAAGGTTGATTGTTTTTATGTCAAACAGCAGTTTGGTTGACAGAATATTAATTGTTGTTAATGAACACTGACAAATCATAATGACAGAACTTAATTTTGACACGACATATATACCTCCCGACAAGGATATTTAAAAAAGGTAGGTTGATGTTACCGGCCAGTGTATTTTTTAGTAAAAACTTGTTTTCGGGCATTACACTTAATCTCTTCTATCTCTGCTCTCAGATTGCCAAAATCCGCAGAATTTTCAGAGATTGGTTGATAATATATATAATCTATTGATTGACACCACTCTCATCCTGATACATCTAGGCCTAAGATTATATGACAGCGGTTCATTCTTTTCATACAATTTTGACAGATTGCGACTGACATGCGAATGCGAACAAATTAGTAGAATTGGCACTAAGATGGAATGATAGCTCACTTCACGCTCCTAAGTTTACACGGTGAGATGTTACATAGACCGGCTGTCAGCCAGACTCGTTCATAAAAATATCCCACAGAAAAAAATACGTTCAGTTATCCCGAATTTTCTCCGGTAAACTTTTGCAATTTTTCTTTCCATAAAAACCTGGTTTGGACTATAACGATGATTTAAAACAAGAAATTCCCAAATCGTGGACCGAAACCTATATTCTACATCGACTTGGATTTTCACTCATGATTTTTACAATGAGTAATCTAATTTAAAAAAATACTACGTTTTGAATCTCATAAAGCGAACGTATTCGACGAACATCAGATTTACGGCCGCTTTCTATAATGTATCTCAATCCCAATCTTGATCCCGATCCTTATCTGTAACCAATCAACGGCCGAGTTTGTGTCCTTCACCACACAATCCTCACCTTTGATTGGTTACAGACAAGGATCGGGATCAAGATTGGGATTGAGATATATTATAGAAAGCGGCCCTTAGTGGCTTTCGACTATCCGTAACGACTGTCAGAGATCTAAAAATGACTGCCGGGACCAATATCTTAATATGCTTTCAATCAAACAAACAAACTCTTCAGAATTAGAATATTAGCGTAGATTGAATAGAAGCTACTGCTGACCATGAGATTTGATTTCCAGTTCTGTTTATTTCTGTACCGATTTTGTCGTGTTTCTGAATAGCAGTCCGGAGTCTATAATAATTAGTGTCCGGTTGACAATGGCAATAGGCTCGACTTCTTTTACATGGGATGAGACTTAATACTGGCAACATGTGGATTTATTATAGATACCTACACATCTACCTAACACTTTGGAGAGTTCCAGCGTGTTGTTGTGCATTTTAAGGTCCTCCCTAAATAAAATAAAAAATGCTACATTAAAATTGTTTTATAACTTCTACTCAATATTATTACCCAGAGTAACAATATAAACAACCTGCACGGTACACTTTCAGAAATTACACACAGCAGGCATACAACATTACCGAGATGAGTGGGTGCTGCCAACTGCAGCAACCTAATTGTGCCCCATTGCATCGTCCCCCGGCGGTCATGATCTAGCCACACGACTACCCCAAGGCCCGCGCTAAATACTACCAACTTAACGAAAAATTCCAAATTCGAACTTTTAATTTGACGTTTCGTGAAATTCCCGCCATAAACGGTAAGGATTGTTTCAATCGTGAGATTTTTTCGTCATATTCGTGAGTTTTTTTACTGGGTTTAAGCCTTAGGGTTTGTAATTAGACGAAGTTGATGTATGCTGCATGTGTTTCGTTGTGACGTGTGAACTGGGATCACGAGTTCGTGATTGGGACGGTCATCAGAGGAGGATGGATGTCAATTGTAGGGATCGCATTGTTTCTGTGAGGGCCTAATGATGAGCTGCGTCGTGGAAGCTCTTTGGTATTTTAGTTGCCTAACTAACATAATGCAAATAATTTTGTTGAGGTTTCAGGTTTCTTCTTTTAACTGTAAAAAGGTCACGAACACGAAGAATAATTTTGTTTTTTTAATGATCTTCGTTCTTTGAAATGTTAAGTAACTATGATCAACAGAAATTAATTATGTGTATTCTAAATAATGATCTTGATATTAAATATGAGATGAGATGGCTCTTAAAACTGTGCCCCGCATAGGTTTTTACTTATACGAGACGCACACACATTTTTTTTTTTTTTATTAAACAAAAAAATTGTGAACAATAACTCAAATGTTTCTTTTGTAAAGACTAAAGTTTGCGTAAGCTTAAGGTGCTTTTGTATTGCCTATAACAATAAACGATTTTCCCTCTAACTCTTATATGCAGAGGTTCCATATAGATAGACCACACGAAGAACCGCACGATTAATAAAAAAGTCACCACCGTGTACTAATACCTAGCTGGCGTGTCTGTCCCCGCCGCGCGCCGTGTGTGGACTATGACAATACTAGGAGATCAAAGGAGCGAGTCCAATGTGCAGCGATGCGGAGATACTGGGGTCGAACTCGTAATATGAGTGGTGTGTTGACACACTGGAATAAAATCAACTAGCCATAGATGATTTTTTTTTTGTTGATCGATAGTTAATTCAATCAATAGTTGAAAATTGTGGGTTAATTTCATTTCAATACGTTGTTCCATTAGTTTTTAATTATTTACTAACTAGCTGGCACCCGCGGGTCCGCCCGCGTGAATGTCGATAATTATTCCAAGGGAACATACTACTGGGATAAAAACTATTCTATGTGTTATTCCAAAATATTATCTAACTCTGTGCCAAATTTCATCAAGATCCGTTCAGCCGTTCTGTCGTGATTGAGTAACAAACATCCATCCAAACTTTCGCATTTATAATATTAGGTATCCTACTAATATTATAAAGGTGAAAGTTTGTATGTTTGTATGTTTGAATGTTTGTTTGTTTATATGTTTGTATGTTTGTATGTTTGTATGTTTGTGTAACAATCAGGCAAAAACGGCTGAAGGAATTTGGATGAAATTTGGCACGCATGTAGTTCATATCCTGGAATAAAAAATAGGCTACTTTTTATTCCGGTAGGAGGAAGTGGAAATTTAGAGCCGCTGCTGCCTTAGTACTACAGATTCACAAAGTACCAGGAGACCAGAAACATGTCATAGTATTTCCTACTAATATTATGAAGGTGAAAGTTTGTATGTTTGTATGTTTGTGTAAGAATCAGGCAAAAACGGCTGAAGGGATATGGATGATCTGGCATGAATTTGGCACACATGTAGTACCAGGAGACCAGAAACAAGTGAAAGTATTGCTGGGGTTGTGTAGGGTAGGTGTTGGGTAGGTGTTGGGTAGGTGTAGGGTAGATGTAGGGTAGATGTAGGGTAGATGTAGGGTAGATGTAGGGTAGATATAGGGTAGGTGTAGGGTGGGTGTAGGGTAGGTGTAGGGTGGGTGTAGGGTAGGTGTAGGGTAGCAGTAGGGTAGGTGTTTCTAAAAATTACAGTACAAATCAGGAAACCTTCCTATTTCCGATATTCACGCGGGCGAAGCCGCTGGTAGAAGCTGGTACCTAATATATGCAACGCAGGACTTCATAAAAAGTTAGCTAGCATATTTGTCCCCCCCGCCCGCGCCGTGTTTGAACGATGACAGTACTAGTAGATCAGAAGCAGCGCGGCAGCGGGGCCAAAATGTGCAGCTACGAGAACAGAGTGAACTCGTACCTATTATGAGTGTGTTGACATAATAACACCAAATTAAAGTCAACTAGCCAGTTTATGATTTTTTTTTGTTGATCAGTAGTTGAACCAATGATTAAAAATTGTGGGTAAATTATTTATAATGTTAGGTACCTACATATTTAGGTACTTATGAGAAAATTGATTGAGATGGATGGATGTTTATTATTCTTACACGCAAAAACTACTGAATGGATTTTGATGAAACTTTGCAGTAATACAGCTTTCACATACTTCCACAACTCCTGTAAAAAAAAACCAATAAAGAAACTTTTCTAGTCTAACAAGTCATACACACTATTCATAACCAAGATTCATAACATCACTAACAGAAACAAAAAAACTCAACAACGTGTTAGTAACCGGTGTGATTGTGCGTGTTGTGTTTGGACGGTGACAGTTCTAGCGGAGATCAAAGACGTATTTTCAATATGGTGCAGTGGTAAATGAACGGGGGAGAGTCGGGACAGCTCTAAATATCGACAAAAGTGAGAAGCATAAAAAAAACAAATTGGCTGCAAAAGTCTGTTTTCTTTGAATAGTACTATCTACCCTTGGAATTTATTGTAAACTTCTAAAGAAAAATAACATGAAAGAAGAAAAATGGGAAAAAGAGATATGAATTTATCGGAAATAAAAATAATTATGAACGTTTTGCCCGCGGCTTTACTTATTTTTTTTTCAAGCATTCAAGTTTTTTTCGCAAAAAAATTGCCCACAGTCGTCTCCCCTGGAATCTCTCCAGGGTCCCATCTACCTCTGAACCAACATTCATCAAAATCAGCGTTTTAGGTGTGAAAGCATAACAAAAAGTAGGTACTTAGGATAAATTGGGTTTGTTTCAAAGTGTTTCGCTTTTTACTAATAAAAAAATAATACATAATTATTTGTTGATAATACAATAAATAATTATGTATTATTTTTTTATTAGTAAAAAGCGAAGCAGTTTGGAATTAAGAAAAAGACGGATTTACCTTATAAAAAATATGTACAAAAGCAGTACTTACATATATTATATTATCTTTAATTACAAAATTGTTTTAGAAAAAAAAAAAAGAAAAGCAATCATTCCAAATACTCCGCAATCGACATTAGTCACAGCACTATTTAAAAAGCTGAATGCACTCTGATAGAAATTTGTTTTTAATCGACCTCAAATTGGGCGCGAAATGAGTTGTACCCTCGGGTGGGGTGCGTCAAAGATAGCTTCATTACAGACGCAGAATTAATATTCTAAACATTTATCACGTTTAAATATATTAAATGCCACGCTCTTTTAACTACCAGACTAGTTTATTTTTGTTCGTTTAGTAAAAAAGTATAACCTTTGCTCTTTTGCGGCACACACTTGTCAAAAGTCAAGGTAAAGCGATCCATCAGATTATTCAGATTCGATATTGATTCATATTTTTTATTTGCTCTAAAGCATTTTAAGACTAGGCAATCATTTATAAAGTTATTTTCATAGAAGTTGATGGACTTTTTTATTAGGTACCTATCTTCCAATTTAGTTTTTACCTTTTTACTTATTAAAACGTAGGTTATTTTAGGTTCCGGTTTGATGAATGTAGAACAGTTTCTTGAATTCAGAAGCATAACGACTTGGTTCCATGCCAGTGGAATAATAATTGTATTGTACTGGCCTTATTTACAATCCTAAATGGAAATGCCATATTTTAAAAAATAAATCCACTTTTTGCGCGTTTTGCTGGTATAAAGGCGTCAAGACGATTGTTTCCCTCCAAAATCTGACAGTTCAATTACATTCATCGTCGGTCGGGCGACATTTGTTCAAATTGCCTATGTTTTATGGATATTACCACATTACATTTATTGTCAAAATAATGGAATGGCATTCTTATTTTCGAAAAAATAAAGGTTATAATGCAGTGACAATTAATTTTGGAAGTGTAAGTTTGGATTTGTAAACATAGGTTCTTTTTACGGTCCATTTCGCGGTTAACACAGCGTGTAAATGAGTTCTTTATCAAGTCGTGTTTTAAGCGGCTGTTGATAAAGTTTTGTTTCGGGTGACAGTGAGGGTGCATACATTAAAATGAAAGCGATAATATAGAGGGAAATGTACGACAAATTGGCATGTAGATATAACTTAATTTGTTTGAGAATTTGAAGGGATATGATAGGAGAGGTTTGTTTAGAACATCGATACTTAGGGCCAACTTCACCAATGAAACTGAACGCGATCAGCGAATAAACCATTTTTATGAGCTGTCAGTGTCATTATTTTTCTATGGAATATTTACACTGACAGATCTTGAACGCAGTTTAGATGTACTGATCGCGTTCAGTTTCATTGATGAAATCCGCTCTTAGTTCATAGATAGTTGAAAATAAGCCTACTATTACTCTCTACCTAGGTTAGTTTCTCTTAGTTTAAACTTAAGAAATTGCACCATTTCTTGTTTCTTGCTGCTTCCGTACCTAACCAAAACTCTTTATTCTAAGTAATTTTAAAACAAGATTCAAGGCCAGATTCTGAATTGAATATTTAGGGTTGAGATTGTGGTGTCAAATCATACTTTAATGCTAAAGTTTGACAGATTTTACGGTTACAGCACTAAGAATTTGACATTTACTCACCTTCAAATTCTTAATTAAGAAATCGGAAATGATTAAGACTCATCCCCGATTTCTTAATTAAGAATTTGACAAATATTTTTCGTAAATCAGTTTACTTAATCCAGTTTCTTTTAATCTTTCTACTCGTACAAATGATTCAAGAACATGTTCTTTCCACTACATAATTTATCTGCTTATGTACTGTACTTAATACATAAAGACATTTCGCACTCGATACATACGCGCATCGTGCACCTGCCATTCAAATCACGCCTACAGCAGTTAACAGCAATCATACCATCGAATAAACACACGATTTTGAACTTTATTGCACTTGGAATAAGAGTTGTGAAATATTGAGCACTAGTAAAGTATTTGTCTTAGTGATGCGAGCTATGGCCAAAGATTAAGGATTTAGAGTGGAGGAGAACTGACTTTATTGGATGTAGATGATGGAACACTGTTAATTAAAAACGAAATAAACTAGATCAAAACGGTGCATCAAATTCAAATTCAAATTATTTATTTCAAATAAACCATTCACAGGCACTTTTTTTAATTGTCAAGGTCGGTCAGTCGAAAAGATGAAGCTATTTGCACGTTCCAAAGCGTAGATCTCTATGGAGATGAACGTGCAAGAAACCCCACGGACACTCTTTTAAATCATTTTTCTTTACAATTTTATGGTTACATCATTCCTGTTGAAATTATACAAACATATATGTGAGAACGATGCAGAAAGAAATGCACGTT
Organism: Melanchra persicariae; assembly: GCA_947386135.1. Classification (NCBI taxonomy): domain Eukaryota; kingdom Metazoa; phylum Arthropoda; class Insecta; order Lepidoptera; family Noctuidae; genus Melanchra; species Melanchra persicariae. The sequence goes on along the minus strand of OX376645.1, from coordinate 12,036,763 downwards.
AAAGTATCCGGAGTAAAAAAAAAAAATAAACAACAATTTAAATAGGTAACAAATTATTAAAATAAACCGTGGCAGCCGAGAGATGACCAGTCCAAACTGACGGCGTCCGTTCACGAACATGACGCACGCGCTAGCACCATTCGGCTCAACCATATTTAAGGGAGCCAAATGACCCAACACATGCGCCACCATCAAATAGACTTTTGAGTGAGCATGACACTCCCAACCGCCAGGGCAGTCAAGTCAATTAAAAAATAAATAAAAGTAGTATAAGATTCACAGTACTCACACATGTGCCGTTAATTAATGAATTTATACAATGCTAATTACATTAAAACTATACAATGAAAATATAATTTTTTACAGTCTCCAACGGTTTAAGAGCTACGGATGCCACAGACAGACACACATGCTAAACTTAAAACACCCCTCTTTTTGGTCGGGGGTTAAAAAAAAGTAGGTTTTGTAAGTTTGTTAGTATGTGGAAGGTAATCTCTGAAAATTACTCACCCGGGAAAATGTAGGTACGTTAGATATTGTGAGATAGGGCACGATAGCTAATAAGTCGCAGAAAATAAATTCCGTCCTTAATCGAAAGCTATGGATTCAAAATTTAACATCCATAGGAAGCAGGGTTTCTTTCACCAAACTGTCCTTTCTGCGTGCCATTCTATGTGCGCCCGTGGCATACAGTTACCGAAGTGGCAGAACGCAAGCGGAGCGCCCGCAGGCGTCACGGAGCGCCCGCGCTGCCGCCCCGTACGGCGTACGCAACGCAACGGCATACGTTATACTTGTCTACCTCGAAAGTTAGGGATATGCTGGGTGTAAGTCAAGGTGAATATTATTGGGACTTGGAATATTTTGAGATCTTGTCGCTTTTTTACCTCAATATACATATGTATAAAGAACTTAATTCACTAAAGAGTTGAAAACGCCTTCCACATGGTTCAGCGTAGGCTTTCGTCGTCACACCTACATATAACGGAGAATTGTTTTTATTTGGTCATGTCATATCCACGGTCATTTCATTATAACACAAAATGTAGCTAGATCTAATCATTCTTATTAAAAAGAAAACTCCACAGAGAACCAACGAGAGCTGACAAAATGCAAGTGCGTTTTTTTTTCAAATTCCTTTTGTAATAACTTTCTGTGCAATTTGATCACGTCACGTGTGGAACGTGGCTTCTACGCTTCCTCTACGGAACTTCGTAGCATTTGCTACGCCAATCTACGCTTTACAAACGGTCAACTAACGCCAATGCACGCTACGTAGCAACCTAGCCCGCGTCAGTGGAGAATACGGTTTGCAAACGTACAACTATTGTCTACGCTTCGTAGCACGTCCTTCGCGACTATCGCGATGCAGCTTCGTAACACGTGCTACGCGGAGTCTAAGCTTTGCTAACGTCGTCGCGTCGTCATACGCTGATGCTGCCTCCACGCAGTTGGGTAGCAGCTGTTACGCTGGGTCTACGCTTTGCAACCGTAGGTATATGCCTAAGCTGCGATTACGCTGATCCGTAGCACATGCACATTGCACATGCAGTCTTCGCCTTGCGAACGTCGCCAACATTGCCCAACGTGGGCTCATTTCTGAGGAAACTACCAAGCTGTAATTATGATCTACGAAAAGGTTATAAGGTAGAAACATAAGTACCTAATCCGAAGAAAATAGAATATGACTACATTGTTACTGTTCAGTATGACCTCATGGTATTAGATCATACTTTAGCTAGACCGATTCAATCTATCGATTATAATAATTTGATCATCTATTCGAAAATAACCTGAAAGAGCGTGCAGGACACCTTGGCCTCTAGACAATGTGCCATTCAATTAGCGAATGCGACTGTCGAAATGCCAAAATGTAGGAATTTGATCACGTGACATTTCGATAGCATCTGTCAATCCCATACATTTTTGACGTATTGACAATCGCCTTCGCCACGCTACCGCTTACAGAATGTCACTTGTCTAGAGCCCCTTATTACATTCAAACAGTGACATTTAATTTCAGCGTTCAGAACATTTGTGTTACCGGCCAAGTGCGAGTCGGACTCGAATCTCATTTTTGTAATAACATGTTACTTTCATTAATATTTTATTTATATTTTCTAATTTTTCCAAAAAGTGACCCCATTTTTTTATTTTTTTTTATTTTCGTTAAACTTCTACATTTGGGTCACAGATGATGATGATTATGTTGATGATGATGTGTACCAAATTTCAACTGAATAAGTCCAGCAGATTCGGAGAAAATCGGCTGTGATAGACAAACAGACCACCAAGTGATCCTATCGGTTCCGTTTTCCCATATTATAGAATTCGGAACCCTAACAACACAATTTCAAAATTGACTACAACACTAGTGACGTTACTTCTTTCACAACACTTCCACGTCTGATTTATAGCCTTGGCTACATAATAAACACATCAGTAGGCCACAATGGGGCAATAATTACGTATTGTACTGCAACGAGCCATTCAATGGGCCTTATTCTTTGGCAGGTGAACTAGAATATTGTTCGTCGGCTTAGACCATGTTCGTAGGTGAACTAAATTGTTGCACCTATTACTTGTGATTGTGAGTAATAGATAGATATTGGATATGGTAACAAAATAGCTATAAATAGGTTCTGAAAATAACAAACAGTAGGGATATAGAAGAAAGATAAAGAAAGTTTCATTAGCTTTCGCGAATGTTTGTGAAAAATCCATCATTGGATTTTTCGTAAAGTTATTGTACACCAAAATAAAAATGAACACATACAACTATTAAAACACATACAATGGTAGGGATCGCAATAATACAAAATAGTAAAGGTACTCTCAAGGTTTCCCTATTTTTAAGGATGGGAAATCATCAAATGTCTCCTTCCGCTCTGGGTGGAGCGGAAGGGAGTGTCAGACTTACTGACTAAAACCTATCCGTGTTCCACCAAATGCCTTCTGCGTTCTAGGTAGGGCCGGTGACTCTTTCTAAAAATTTCCGCAACATCAAGGTTTCCCTTACAAAAAAATAAAAACAACCTCTTAGGATCTTAGCTTACGAACAAGAGCAGCAATTCTTATGCATTACAACATTCTTACAATCACTGTAGTCCGTGCGATTGACTGCTTCGTGAATTTTTTAGTGTGGGACAAAGGTTTAAAAAAAGTACCTAAGTACTATGAGAAACATCGAATTTTACCAGACTGTGTAATGACTGTCCCGTTGGTCTAGTTGTCGCCAGCGATATTACTGAGCCTACGGTCCCGGGTTCGATTACCGGGTCGGGCAAAGAGGTATTCGGTTTTTCATCAGGAATTACTGAGAAGCAGTCTGGTGTTTAGATCTGTGCTTGGTTGAAGGCTAAAGGCTGGGCTCTATTACATCGGACTTCAACATAATGTACTCGTAACTACCAAAATTCCTTGCATTTTTCGGAGACAACCCGGTGGAGGATAGTCCAATATAGCGATTGTTCCGAAGTGTCGATTATAAATTATCTTATACAGTTCAAAGCGGTACTGCTTACAAAGCTTGACAAATTATGTCAACTTTACGTTATTCGATTTTAGTATCCTAGTCGCAGGCACAGTCATTCTCGAAGTGGTCGTAGACCCCCAGGGTCTGCACAGACGTGCAAGGCGTATATGACTTAATGAAAATTAATTGGTGGTGTATAAGAGGTAAAGGGTGGGTCCACGGCAAGGCCAGACTGGCACCAATCCTACTAATATCCTATCCTACCTACCTATAATACTTATTATAAAATGTAGAAAGTTTGTAGGAAAAACATACATCCAGTATGTTTTTTAATCTATCTTCTGAACGAATTTTGATGAAACTTGGCACACTTATATTTTATAGCCTAGATTAACACATAGAATACTTATCTTATCCCAAGGGTACGTTCCAGCATTGGGATAATTTCCGATTTTACGATGGTGAAACCTTTCCCGTGGTGGTTCGATCCTGAAGGTAAATTGATGAAACTTCCCACCAGCCGATTTGGTCAACGCTCAGCTCGGCTGCGACAGCCGCAGCTTCTACCAAACAGAAAAAATCGCTAAGAGGTCCACAGGACAACAAACTTTGGGGACCTCTGTTGTAGCGCCTACAGTCACTTGTACCGACCATTTAGCCACTTTATATCTCCTTCTGCAGTTGTCATTAGTCAGACACGCCGGTGGTCTATTTACGAGTACATTATGTACCGCGGGTAATTTCACAATAATCCACCGATTATATATTTAAGTAAATAGCACAGATACAGTTTATATTCTGCTTGTACTGAGAAAGGTAATAGCTAACTGTAGGGGGACCATTTGTTGGGTGTCTTGTGGATGTTTTGGTCAAGTTTATATGATGGCTCGTTCTTGAAAGAAGATACTGTTATTTTCTTTGTGTATGTAGGTACCTATTGTTCAATGCTTGGGTTGGATAAGGAATTATAATGGCTAAATTCAAAAATTGTGATATTTTTCGAAACAAACATTTTAAGCATCCACCAGCCACCGCTTTTAAGCACGCAATAAAGTGTATTTCGCACTAGTGCGGAAATCATTTGTTAATAATAAGTGTTATGTTTTTAATAAAATTGTAAGTGTGCTAAAATGTCGTTTGATACACGTGGACAACGGGCGTTCGTCATTGCAGACAAAGCGGAAAGGAGCCGAGATACTGTAATGACAAAGTTGCTACAATTGCTGTGGCCTTGAGCCTACATGATGACTTTTAAACTTCTTTTCAATCTTTCAGGGGTGAGAATATGTGTATTAACCGATTTATCATCTGTCTCGAAGAAACCATGATATAGGTAAGCACAAAAAGTCACCCATGAGTGACAGATGAACGGTGGATTTTAATTTTCAGTAAATATGTTCAGGTTCTTAGGTAAATTACTAATGTTTCTTAAGGTCCAACAAACCTCTTTTGTAACTTCTTCCTTTAATACTGGTACGAACTATGGTCCTATTACTTCCGCGCCAAAGTCAAACCATCTTCTTTATTTCGATATAATTTCAGTCCTGTACTACCTCGTTCGTTTGGCCTCCCTATACGTGCAATAGTGTAGGTACGGCCACTACGGCCAGTAGGTCCGCTCGCCCGGGGCCGTCACGATGAATGACCCGCCATGCCGCCCATACACCATTTCACCGGGCTGCGCGGACTGGCCTTATGAAAGACCTTTTTTTACTTTTTTTTTTGAAGCATGATGAGTTCCTTTTTTTTAGGTTCGGATATTGTTTGACGGGTCTGTTTTGTCTTTGTTTATGTATGTAGGTGAGATGTGTAGTGCACCTGATTTGATTGCGAACTATTAGGTTGGGGAAAAAGTCTTTTCGCATTATAGTATGTATGAACTTGTAATAAAATCTCTTTGGCTATACTATTTGTATCTGGCTGGTTTTGGTATGATTGAAAGTTTTAATTTTAAAGAACATAATTCCAAATTCAAATAAGGAAAATGTGTGATTTTCATTTGTTTTTCGTACTGTCAAGATGAGTGAATCTAATGACGAAATATATGATACATTTTAAAATTTTACTATAAAAAAGGTAAAAATGCAACGCAAGCCGCGAAAATAATTTGCGATGTTTATGGACCAAGTGCAGTGTCTGTGAGAGTAGCACAAATTTGGTTTAAGCGTTTCCAATCCGGAAATTTTGATGTCAAAGATGCACATCGCTCTGGTCGCCCTATTACGGATAAAATGGATGCCATTTTTGAAAAAGTGGATTAGATCGGCATATCAGTAGTTACGACATAGCTGAAGAACTGGGAATTGACCACAAAACAGTTTTGGCGCATTTGAAAAAAACTGGGTACACAAAAAGATCGATATTTGGGTACCTCACGAGCTCACTGAAAGAAACCTAATGAACTGTGTACTCATTTGTGATTCTTTATTACGACGTAATGAAACCGAACCATTTCTGAAGAAGCTGAAGTGGATCACGTACGACAAGAACGTGCGAAAAAGGTCGTGGTCAAAGGCCGGTCAGGCTTCACAGACTGTGGCGAAACCCGGGTTATCTCGCAACAAGGTGATGCTGTGTGTGTGGTGGGATTGGAAGGGCATTATTCATTATGAGCTGTTACCATCAGGCGGGACCATCGATTCTGAACTCTACTGCGAACAACTGATGAGATTAAAGCAAGAAGTTGAGAGAAAGCGGCCGGAATTAATCAACAGAAGGGGTGTGGTTTTTCATCCTGATAACGCGAGACCTCACACATCTTTAGCCACTCAGCAAACATTAAGAGAGTTTGGCTGGGAGGTGTTAATGCATCCGCCGTATAGTCCTGACCTTGCACCTTCAGATTTCCACCTGTTCCGGTCTCTTCAGAATTCTTTAGGCAGTGTCAGGTTAACATCACGAGAGGACTGCCAAAACCACTTGTCGCGGTGTTTTGATCAGAAGTCCCAAAATTTCTATAGCAATGGGATCATGTCCCTACCTACAAGATGGCAAAAAGTTATCGAACAAAATGGTACCTACATACTTTAGATGTAAATGAACTAATTTTCTTCAAAAATGCGAAGAAACTTTTTCCCCAACCTATTATTTTGTGTAATTATTAATTGCAACAACCTTTTGCGGGCCATTAACGTTCAAGTAATTTTATCAAACAGGCTGGTTCAGATTGATCAAATAGAAATACGAAATTTCGTATTACTTCATGCCATTTGACGACTTATTTTGATCAATCCCACAAACATTCATGACAATTTGATCAAACCAACCTGTTTTATCAAATTACTTGAAAGTGTATGGCCTGCATTATCGGTTCGATTGTGGCTGAATAATAACAGCCGCACGGGTCGATCTTCAAGGCTAAGCAACACTTGCTGAAGTCGGTCCTTGGATAGGCGACCATATTGACATATCGAGATTCCTACATTATTTAATAACTCGTAAAGCTGTTGAGCCGGGCTGTCATAACAATATGTAGAATTTTGACAGTCGACACCAGTCTTCCAAATTGGTATCGTGTTATCCAGCTACTGGGATGTGAAAGTCGGATAAGGAGTCTCTCCAGACCATGTACCTAAAATATTAGTAGTCAGCTGAATCCGGTTAGCCGACCGGAAATATTCTTGAACAGGGTTGTGGGCAGGGATGAGAGGTTTAGAAAAATTGTGAGTATGTTAGTACCTATCTATCTTTCTAGTCCCATGTTATACATCCAGACTGCTTCTAAGAAGTTCCAGAGAAAAACACCCAGTAACATTTTGCCCTGTGAGCACTAAACCAACGAGACAGTCTCAGACGGTCCACGTAGCAACGATTAGGAGAAACATAGGCTCATATTCCAAAACGTAAACTCAAAAAAAAAACAAACAAAAACAAAAAAACGCAACTCGAACTCCAACTCCATCGGAGCTTGTCATAAATTAAAGTTTTTGCATTTGTTTGCTTATGTCTCGAGTACGAAAACGTCAATTAGATAGCTTTCATTCACATTTTCGTGCCCATGTTGGAGTTCGAGTTGACATGGAGTTTACGTTTTGGAATATGGGCGTTAGTGTAAGTCATTAAAGATTTGTCTGTTAAAAGTTTCACCCTTCAGTGTGACATTACGTCAAAACCTCAAAACAAGGTACTTACATCACAAAAATTAATCACGCGACTGCGCCACGAAGTCTAAAACATTAACAACACAAAAAGAACTATTCTTTTAATAAACTAGCAAAAAATAACAAAGGGGGATCACCGTCACAGACCCCCAAATTATACCACGGCCCGACTATAATCACCCTATCTGGGTTTTTTATCGGGGACCCACAAATCTAATATGAGTAATGACAGGATCGGAGAGTGGGCACTATAAAGCGCCTATTTGTAGCCCTTGTGTCATATCGAACGATTTATTTGAAAGTTTGAAATGTAATAATAATGTTTTAAGTGTAGATGAAAATGTAAGATTTGGGTTGGAAGTTGGTTTATGAGAAAAAAAACAGTGAAAGAAAGAAAAAACATTTATTTACAACAACAACAACAATACATTTTACCTACATTTATTCTTATTAAATGGTTGTTTTCATACTCATAGTTCGTATGTATGTACCATATTGTTGTTTCTGGTAGTTTCAAGTTGTGTGTTTCGTTTTTGGGAGTTTTATTTAACTTGCTTTTCAAGTGTACTTTGGGTGTACTGAGGGCCTAGCACGAATAATTTGACGTTTATTCACGTTACAGTATCGTAAACGTAAGAGAATTTTGAATACAAAAAAAAAATACAACCCTACTGTATTTTTGTTTAAATGTGACAATTTGTATCATACAAAAATACGAATATTTTTAGTAAAATTTTACGTTACGTTACTACATACTTATGTCAGAAACATTCGTGCTAGACCCTGCTGACCTGAGGTCAGCATTCCTGTAGCATTTACATTTTTTACAACCATGCGCCCTATACCTAGTAGGATCTTTATAATATTTCCTGATAGCAACCAGTTATACAGATAAGCCATTTTCCAAGCTAACGTTTACATCTCATTTTAATTACGGTTTTTTGTCAGTCTACCAACAATGTGACTGAGAAATGGACTCCCCTTTCTCCTTCCAAACCCATCGATTCTGCGCGATGTCGGCCATATTCGCCCCAAATCTGATGAATCAGTCGATTCTGGAAAATAAATCACAGTGAAAAGTTAAGTGAAGTGAACTGTCATTCGAATTGATGCTAGGGAGTAACAGCTTACTTCACCTACGTAGCCGCGTAGGTGAGATTTACGGAATAGCACCACAAATCGTCACACCACTTTCGCCGCGGTTGATCTCGACGGCGCGGCGGCGATGGCTTCGGTTTATGTTACGAATAACGTTATGACTGCGCACTTTGATAATTTTTGTAACTTTTTTATCCTGGAGCTTTTCTCTCTGGGTGAAAGTATTTTCATTTTAATTAAATCACATAATTGAGACGCTATTCAAATATCTTTAAGGAGCGTTCGCATTCGCGTCGCTGTCGCAAACTGTCGAAAACACCTCTGATTCCCTAGTTTTCAACATGTCGTTGAGATAATATTATTAATATTGCGACTTGAATTTAACTTGTACGAGATTTTTTACGACATCATCAATGTAGAAAACATGACCTCCTAAGAATGACTTATTTTATTTTTGATCTATCGTCACCCAATCAAATCAATCCTTCCTGTTGACATCCGCCATTCCTTAAGCCCCCATACCCCAAACCAAGCACATTTCCTTCATCAATCCATCCGTCAATCAATTAGTCGCTAACTTGCGCGGGCGGCGGGCGTGTTACGCGGGAGCGTGCGCGCAGCGGGTGCGCCGCGGGGAGTGTTCCCGCGCGACATGCGCGGCCTTTGTCTCCGCTCACCTACGTGTTAGTACGACGTACGGTTTGAAATTAGAACGTTTTGTTTTTAATGAGGCTGGTGATGAGGAATGTTTTCTTTTTATTGATTGCGGGATGCCGTGCGACGTGCCTTTGTCTTTTACGAGGTTGGCTGATTAGAGAAATATGTTTTTTTCTTTGACGACATGCAGCCTTGGTCGATGATTCGAGGTTCTGAAAATATTGTATTTTGGTTGACTCATGAGAGGAGTATGTTTTTTATTTACGGTCGTGACATGCGCTGTCTCTGCAAACCGTGTTAGTGCGGGGTTTGAAGTTAGAACGTTTTGTTTTAAAGAGGATGGCTGCTGGTGACGAGAGAATATGTTTTCTTTTTCATTGATATAGAAACGTGCATTGTAGCCTTTGTCTTTGTGCACCGAGGTTTAGGCACGGGGATGCGGAAATATAATGTGGTTAGCTTATGAGTATGATTTGGAATCTAATTGTCGCTAAATTTCCTTTGGTCGTAGTCGACTCGGTGAATAGAATACTTTTGTTTTATGTAGGTTGACTAATGAGGGATTTGAAAATGGGATGAGGTTGGCTGATGAGGGCAACATCTAGAATATACCTACATACCTACCTATGGTTTTTATCGAGGTACCTAATATAGGTAAGTACCAGTGTTGGGCACAATTGATTTATTTTTTTAATTGTAGAGGCAAACAATTACAATTTTTATTTCAACTAAATTAATTGCAATTAAATTAATTCAATTATTTTTTAATTGTGAAATGCAATTAAAATCAATTGCAATTAAATCTGTTAATTGTGGTTTACAACTAATTCAATTGCAATTAAAATTTTATTTGCATTTAAATGAATTGTTTTCAACAATTAATACAGTGGATTTCGGGTATAATGACGATGAAGGGACCACTGTTATTTCGTCGTTACATCCGGATGTCGTTACAGGCAAAGGCAAAAAGATACAGACATGTACCTACATGGTTTATATTCATTTATTTAGGAGCTTTATAAAAGCTGATTTATAAAAGTTATTTTCTTTGTATTTAAAACTACGGTTATTATTCTAGTAAGGTACCTGTGCTACACTTTTACGTAATGTTCTGGCTTAAATCCAGGCTTGACACACCTTTGAGAATATTAAGGAGAATGCTCTTGTATTGTTTGCGTTATTTTTTTCAGTTACTGACATTTATTAATTGTTAACTGTAATTGTAAACGTGTATCAAATAATTAACAATTAATCAATTGTAATTGCAAATTTTTACAAACACAATTAATTCAATTGTAATTGCAAAGTTTTACAAGCACAATTAATTAATTGTTAATTGCGACACGTTACAATTACAATTAATTATTTTAGTTGTTAGTTGCAACTAAATTTGGCAATTCAATTGTTAGTTGTTAATTGTTTTCACAATTAGTTTTTGCCCCACTCTGGTAAGTACCTAGGAATACACACTGCTATAGTATTCTAAGCCTATATAGTGTTGCAATGACAGTCTATATACCTAGGGCTTGGAGCGATATCAATGAATTAATCAGCACTTGCATCTTGAATATTTACAGCAAAATTGTATTAAATATTGTGTTCAAGAACATTTTAAGCCATTAAATACATCTGCATGTAATAATTAACCAATTTATGATTATCGTCTTTAGAAAATCGTAATGCTATTTTTTGTTATTTGGTGCTTGGCAACTGGGGCCTAACCACCAACTCTTAAAACAGTATTACTTCAATATTACTTCCAGTGGGAAAGAGACGGAAATATACAGGACGTATAGCTCCGTCTCTTTCCCACTGGAAGTAATATTAAAGTAATACTGCTTTAACAGTTGGTGGTTTAGGCCCTGGTATTCCCTTAGTTGTAACTATACCTTGGTGCCTACCTATTGGCCTAGCTCTGTTTCGTCTCCTGCTTGATAAGGAGTTTTTTTTTCAAAGGACTTCAAACTCATAGAGAGAGAAGGGTTGTGCATCATAGAGCACATCGCGAGGCTCACCCCAAATCGATTATGGTAATTCGATATTCGAGTTCGAATTCGAACAGGTGCGTCCATGCGTCAAGTATCCACGGAGATTCGGATGGGTCCGGTAATGAATTCATGTTGAGACTTTAATGTGGAGGTAGAATAAGATTAACTATAATTATAATTATTATCTGTGTTCGAAGATGTAAATGACGAAGCGGAAAACATATTCTTTCAAAGAATTTTAAATTTAGAATAGCTTATAGAATTAATTGGTCGTCATGTCGTGACTTTAGGTTATACGAGTATAAAACTTTAACCCTTTACCATAACTTTGTAACTATAATTGTAAGTGTTGATATAAGTAAAAGGGTGTCAGTGGAGTTTTTTCCGCGTATTTCTCCATAGAGATCTAAACTTTTTCATCTTTTTACAGACCGACCTAGAGGTTTCGTTCAAAAGTAAATAAATGCTTTGAGTTTTAGTTTGAAGGATTAATTTAAGTGAAATGTAAGTAGTATTGTAATTACTGAGTGGTTATGGTTTCTTGTTAGAATCTTATCAGTTATCACTCATTTAACTAATCAATTACATTGTTTCTCACGATGACAATACATACCAACTCCTTTGATTAAAAAAAAACACATCACTTCAAAGTTCCTCTGAGTTTTTTTTCGGTGTTTCTTCTCAGGGTAGTCAGCTAGAAAACACCGGCCTCATCTAGTTTAAAAACGACTGAAAAGATAGACGTGTAAAAGTGTTATTTACAAACTACTTACAAAATAAATATCATTTATCATTTATCAAAGGACCAAATGATTTTATATCGCAAATCAAATGTGATTTCAAGCATCGATTCCCTCCGTTTGGCGCCCTCTCGCATCGCTACATCGCTAGCGTGCCGCAAATCGCATCACGCAGATAACTTTTGAAAGCGTTCGAAATTCAAAATTCAAATCGAACTGGCAGGTGGCGCGTGCTCTATGGATTTATTTTGCATATTGCCGCGAAAAAATTACAGTGCGACGATTCCTCAATGCAAATAAAAAATGCCTTTTGAGCATATTGTTTTTATTTTTGTAACTGGAACAATTAAAATGTTTTCTTTTTCGATATGGTAATTTGTTTAGAAAAAAAAATCAGTTCATAAAACGCTTTTATTATTTCCTAAAGCATTCTGCTGAAGATAAACAGAATATTTTCTTTACGTACCTACTTTTTTTTACTTTGTACTTTGAGTAAATTAAAAAAAAATCGGCCAAGTGCGAGTCGGACTCGTTATCAATAGCAAAAAATCACGTTTGTTAAATGAGAGCCCCGATTTAATATTTATTTTATTCTGTTTTTAATATTTTTTGTTATAGCGGCAACAGAAATACATCATAGATCTGTGAAAAGTTCAACTGTTTGGCTATCACGGTTCATGAGATACAGCCTGGAGACAAACAGACGGACAGCAGAGTCTTAGTACCTAATAGGGTCCCGTTTTTACCCTTTGGGTACGGAACGCTAAAAATGAAGGATTTTATTTCCCCGAAGGTACCGTAAACAATGAGATAAACACAACACATTGATCCGAACGACCGACCAGTTAAGTATCAAACCACCCCACCCTAATCATTCACAAATCCAGTTACTTTTTTAACAAAAACACACGTGCTTCAAAATTAAAGATGGAACACATCAAGTACTTAGTTACCGTATCATGATGACGTACCACTCAGGATGGCCGTAGCCGACAATAGGCCCTCGTAACGCCACGCGGCTCCCATTACCGGCCACGAATAAAAAACAGTGGCCCATTGTCGGCCACGCGTCGACACTCGATACCTCTACTTTATTAATTCTGGCAGCACTACGCATTAGCTTGTTAGTGCTGGCTGTAATTATCGTGGGTACTGAACAGTGAACTCGTAACCGGCAAAAAACTAATGTTTCTGCGAAAAAGATCTTAACTTATCTCTCAATATACTCAATAAACTCGATATACTTAACTTTCAATATTAACGTGAGCAAAGCCTTTTGGTTATAAGTATAAATATTGTAATCTGATTTTCATAAGAATAGATCTGTAGGTTTGTTTGTGTCATAATTTCATGAGTACGGATAGAAAAATCACTGATTATCAAGATCTATGAGACAACAAAGACAAGGGTTTTTTTCCAAGACAACACTTTTTTTTAGGGTTCCGTACCCAAAGGGTAAATGGGACCCTATTACTAAGAATCCGCTGTCCGTCCGTTCGTCCGTCCGTCTGTCACCAGGCTGTATCTCATGAACCGTGATAGTTATAGTTGTCAAAAAATAAAAGGCCCGTTTTGACAGCATTCATGTCTCTTTCATACTTACTAGTAAAGTAATGTTGAATCCTGCTGTCAAAACGGGCCTTTTATTTTTTGACAACTTTAGACAGTTGAAATTTTCACAGGTATTTCTGTTGCCGCTATAACAACAAATACTAAAAACATAAATTTAAGGGGGCTCCCATACACCAAACGTGATTTTTGCCGTTTTTTATAGAATGGTACGGAACCCTTCGTGTGCGACAGTGCGAGTCCGACTCGCACTAAGCCGGTTTTTTTGAACTTTGCTTTCCTATTACTGGGCAAAGGCCTCCCTGAAATCCTTCTAGTAACTCTTTTGTTGAAAGTACTTACGTATTTGAAAAAGAAAGAAAATACTTACCTGCCCATTGAAAAAGTTGTGTAGATACGGTTGGTAGGTAACTCACTATCAGAATAATTTTGCCAAAATTTTAACAATTCATTTTAGGGCAACACAGATTTGGCGCAATTATTCTATTAAAAGAATTTGGTAGAAAATTCGCTGTTTTGTATGCCCAATAAATCAAGAGATAATGTTGACCGCAGCTTGTGAGTGATCGAGAAACAACGATAAATCACTTTCTGGGGATGAATGTGGTCAAATTGCAGCCATATTTCAATATTACGAATTCTCTAAAATGAGATTTTGAATTTCGAGCTTTGTAAGAATTTCGACAGTGTGGTTTTATAAGAACGGCATAAACTACTGGATTGATTTCATGTATTTTTTCGGCAGGAATACTTATTTAGGTAATAGGCCAAACTTATATTGATTGATATCATACCACATTAGACCTACCACGTTCTACCACTCCATACAAATCATAGGCACATTTTCTCGAGAGTTTTTCGATAGGTAGATTATTAACTTACATGTAGAATAGATGATTTTAGACTCTAGATAAATTTATGAGGTATTTAAGACATTCTATAGGTAACGATTGCCAAAAGTCAAAATGTTATGCCCATTGCATTTCAATCCCATACCTTTTGGACTATTTGACAATATTATTGCTGACAGTATATATTACTTTGCCTAGGTCTTAGGTACGATAATTTTATAGGCCTCCAGGGCCTATAAAATTCTCGTACTTAAGAAGCATTCAAATTCAAGTCGCATTATCATCGCAGCGACAATCAGATTCAAAAACTTGTCAAAATGTAGTTAAGTAATCAGAGTTGTTTTTGACATTTTGCGAATGCAATGCGAATGGGAACCTTTTTAAAAATACGAAAATTGTTAAGATGCAGAGTAGACTATCTAGCTAGGGTAGCACTTACTTACTTAAAGAGAATTAATATAAAAATCTAGATGGCAAAAATAAATAACCACTGAAACATTAGTACCAAGTCTATTTGCTGGTTACCATTTAACCCCACTTCTCTCGCATTAAACAACAATTACTTTAAAATGTTCGAAATTCTAAATTCTGGGGACTTGCGTGCGGCATTCAAGCGTCCAAGATGGCGGTGCAATCAATCAGTCAAATTATATTGTCTTAGAGATCGAGCCAAATCGTCTCGATCCGGGCCCGAAACTTTACCAAGACGGATTAAATTGTTCTAAATGGTACGTAATTGTAAATATATTATAGTATTTTATAGATTGAACGTTTATTGCGTTGTTTTTTTGTAGGTTTAAGTTGTGGTCGTGGCTTATGTCGGGGAGATGGAATGTCGTTCATATGCTGTAGGTATGTTAAGTGTTGGTATTAAATTAACTTGGATTACTACGCATACTTTGGATGGGTGACCTCTTGTGCTCTTGTCTTGTGCTGCTGACATTACCAACAATCATACTTCTGACAGCATCTGTAACCTATAAGTTATAGGCAAGAGATTCTGGGGACTATAAGGTATGTTTACCAGTTTAAGTTAAGTTTAACAGTTTATTTCTTCTTTTGTGATACGGTCGAACTCTTTTTTCGTTTACATGATTCCTGCCTTAATATATTTTGTCTTATTTTTACCCTTGCATCCAGAAGGCTACCTATTTATCGTAGTATCTATTTAAAAAAAAACTTTAAAAGTAAAATCGTACCTACCTAATCTTATCTCTGTGACAATGATATAATGTTAAGACTTAACATGTAGGATTATTAGAGATGCTTTCTACAGACGGAGACCGAATTACAAAAAAATTTGCGCAGTAATCTGTCGATGATATGACTATCAACCAATTATCAAATTCACAACATCATAATTTTATCACCAAATAAATCAACCAAAATCAGTAAAAAAACGAATACCAAAGTGCAGTCGTGCATCAATTTTTTGTACAGTCAAAATATGAAAGGTTAGAGCCAATCAGCTTATTATCAGATTAGTCAGATGATCCTTTAGTCGAATTATAATAATTTTATCTTCGTGTTAGTCGATTGTTTTGTTATGTTGGTACTCGACTAAAATGCTCTGGAAGTTTTGAAAAGTAAATTTTGATTGATAGATGTAATTTTGTAAGACAATATTATGTGTGGTTTCGTGTGTTTGGTTAATAAGAGAGAGAGTTGGTTTTAATGGTGGTAACAACACTTTTCTTGTATCTATAGGAATATAATTAACTTATATTCTTGTAACAGCACGATACATACCTACAAGCCTGCAGATTAAGTAACTAAAGTACTTTGGACTTCTTGGCTGCAAGTCACTGGCAGACACATTGGAACTTTGAAAGCGTCCAGCAGAATTATAAATAGTATTTTAATTATGAATGGAAAACAATACATATTTTCATACGTCAGACATATATTAGCTCTGTACAAGGCAGATGTCCCATATAACTACTCAGTAAAATCTCAATTCGTGTTTTATTTTGTATTACGTAATTAATAAGTCGTGCTAGCGTGACGTCCGCTACTTTTACAGCACCTACATCGAGTGCCTCGTAGTTTTGGCCCAAAAAAAAACAGTAAAAACACCGGCTAAGTGCGAGTCGGACTCGCGGTTCCGTACCATTATCTATAAAAAAAACGGCCAAAAATCACGTTTGTTGTAAGGGAGCCCCCTTAACAATTTATTTTGTTTTGGTTTTTTGGTATTTGTTGTTATAGCAGCAACAGAATTACGTCGTCTGTGAAAATTTCAACTGTCTAACTATCACGGTTCATGAGATACAACCTGGTGACAGACGGACGGACAGTGGAGTCTTAGTAATAGGGTCCCGCTTCCGTTTTACCCTTTGAGTACGGAACCCTAAAAACAATTAAAATTTTACAAATCCTTCGCAAATATTCATACCTAGATCACAAACTTTTTAGTTTTACCTTTATTTCGACATTGTAGCTCTTACTAGTAAATATTAGATATTGTAATCCATCTGTAATTTCTGTAAATCAAAAGTTACCTACATCAAAAACAAACGCAATAATACTTCATGTCAATTAACACTACCGAAACTCTACTAACATCAAAAAATCACAACATAATATTATCCTCATTATAGTATTACACAAGTCAAGTATCATACAAGTATTTTCACAAAAACCTCTGCATTTTAATAGTATCTCTAAGTATAGGGTCCTCTCACACTGATGTCGCGAGTCTCGCGAGCCACGTGCTCTCCGATTTACATACTAAACACGATGACCCGACATAGTTCAACGCAACCTTTAATTTGTAACATAAAATTTTAATAATATAAAAATTATAATTTTCCAACATAATTATGGATCGTTCCAACAAAATGTTAGTGGATTTATATGTTAATAAAGTTTCAGTGCGGTGTTATGATGATTCTTATCTGATCAGGTTAGTATCTGGCAGTTTGTTCTGGTGTTCGTATTAAAACCTTCTTAGAAATTGGATGCTTGATCTGTGGAAAAAGAAAAAAACTTGAAGTATCAGCTGTTTGGTTTCCCGCCCAAGTCGTACCTAAAAGTTGCCCGAGGGAAGGGTTCCCGTTGCAATGTTAAAATAGACAGGATTCTTTTATTTTCAGGTTTGCTTCGACGACGTACGACATCTCATTATGTTCTTACCGTATGATTCCTCCATTTCTGTCAATTGTTGAATTGACGTTACAGTGAAAATTACGACTTTTTTAGCGAGTTTGTGCAAATCTGCGATTTTTAAATAATATCTTTCCAAAACCTTTGAAGAAGCGTTTCATCTTATTTTATTGTTATTTTAGTGTAAAGTGCGTGTGCCATGAACTGTTACTAAAGAAATGCATGTATACTTTCTTTCTTTGTCTATGTTGTCATAAAGTGGAATTCCTTTAACCTCTTCTTCCACCGGGCGCAGCGCGACCTTTTGCCATAACCGTATAGGTATCCCTGGATTACATCTTTAGGCATTAGGAACCTTCACCGATTTATCAAAATCACAATATAATTTCAGCCACTCGAAACTACGGATAACTTTATTTTTGTGTCATAATTGCAGACGCTTATGGTATTTCTCCCAGTTTTTGGAAAGTAATTACCAGTGTTTTCTAAATTAAAGTCAAGTGATGCGATGGCTATTGATAACTTTATTCTACCCGTGACAGCATTGATGCGTGCTTGATATTTTGTCAAATGTATTTTGTGATAATAGTTGTTCCAGAAACTGATTTTTAAGTAAACTATATCGACTTCCATAATTTTCCAACATTCTTTATGGTTTTCTTTATCTGGCCAATCCGTCAGGAATGAGTAAAAATCATCACGACACTATGTGACACCGCTAGAAACGAACACTTAAGGTGCCTATGTTAAAACATTATGAGTACGGATTAACAGCTGTAGTCAATACATTTAGAAACCAATACAACATCTCAATATAATTTAAAAGGTGAATGTACAATACCGTTCACAGCACAAAAACTTAAGTTTCCACGGACAATATATTTATTGTTTTGCCCATAAAATACGGCCAATGACTATGTTTACCTCAATTACAGGTGTGGGCCAATGGGCCCAATTATAAAGCGTTTTGTGACTTATCCCACCTCAATTATGAGAGGTGCCTATTGTTTTTGTGCATTTTTATTGATTTTATGACCTTTCAGTCCTTTTGAGTTGTTGTAGGATAGATTTAATAACTATTTTTGAATTTAGAAGGTTGTAATTAACTGCAAACTAAGCTGTATTTACCAAAATCCTAAAAATAAATTAAAACTTTTAATCACAATTTTGATCACCCGATAAAAAAGTAGGTAACCTCATTGGTGGACCAAGATACAACTTATATAAAAATACATCGATGAGGCGACAAACTTTTCCTTACCAGAATCACTGTGGCAACCACCACAAAGAAAGCACGATGGAGGAAGATGAAGATCTCTATTGTGTCACCGTGTACAATAATGATTTTTCATCTATCTTTTTTGTAACTTATATATGGTGTAAGTGCACAATTAATATTATCCTATTTTAAAGATTTAATAAATAGTACAGCTAGAATAAAACATATTAAGAATAGTCGTCTGATGTTTAGGTATGAATAGTAAACATTGAACAGGTGAGTAATGATAATGATAGATTATAGACGTGTGTTATTTTCTAAAAATTTATGCGTTAGCGTCACCTTAGCCTTGAACTGCCAACGCCATTCACAATAAGAGATGAGTACCTAAATGTCACAAAGACTGGTAGATACTATGTTGACGAATGCTTATTTAATAAATATACCTAGCATGAAAATTATCGTAACCATAGGAGAAATTTCATAAATCGCTGAACCGATTTTGATTCATGGGACCCTGGAGATAGTTATAGGATACTTTTCAAATGCGAAAATTGTTACTAACGCGAAGCGAATGCGCGGGTAAAAACTAGTAGGTACTTAGATATAAAAAACATAAAGGAAAGAAGCGAAAAAAAATTAAGTCTCTGGTTTTTTTTAAAATAATGCAATAATGTATTACTGTGATGAAATAGTTACAAAATTTTTACACACATGCTTATTTGTCTTGATTTCATGAATACCAGAAGCTTTATACAACATTGGTATCACCACAAAACCAATGTCAAAAAGTATAAATGTAAGAGATTGACATTTCGGTATTAACGCCGATCAATTCCATACTTTAGCTTTGAGGCAATCGTTATACCTAGCTGATATTATGCCTCTTTTCTCAGCTTCCGCAGCAACATCAGAAAAGACCAGACTTAAGGTAATTATGCCTATATCGGAATTACATGACATTATCATTAGTATCGGGACTAATAGTGAGTATCACATTATAGCCGAGTAATAGAGGTGCCCTCGCGTGCCTCGTCCCCGAATTCCCATGTAATTGCAGCCGCAGTGGACACGAGTCCGAATATTTCGAATTTTTACCAAATTATACACTAGTTTCAAGGAATTCTTCAAAATGAGGTGATCTAGTGTCTACTTTGTTTCTTTTTAGAAGTTGCCAGTACCTATTAACGTTGTCTACATTCCGACCGAAATTGAATCGATGATTAATCAAAAAAGAATTTTAGATTTGAACTTTAGTTTATAAAAAATGTGATTTATTGTTTATGATTTAAGATTTATTTGCGTGTTTGTAGGTATAACTTATTATTATCTGCATTTTGAAGAGGCAATTCAAATCATTATTAGAAGTTGCATCGTAATTAATTTATCTTAAAAACAACGCCAACGAAATCATTAATTTATTTTTCTCAACACTCAAAATGCCATACGAAACGCTAACGATAAAAAATGGCGACCTACAAAAAAATACAAATGACAATCTAATTCCTAATTTAATTTCCAACTTTCCGAATTCGAATAACAAAAACAAAAAAAATACCGTTACAGAAATTATTCTAAATTCGAAAATTTCTAACGGAATGGCGCGTGACTAATAGGTCGGCTAAAACAAAACTACACAAGTAAGAAAATGTGAATTTATCAAATCGAACTGACAGTTTTGTAATTTTTAATTGATGACCCATGGGTCGGGTCGCCGCGGTGAATTAGACATTAATGAGCTGATAATGTGTGAGGCCTTTTTTTTGTCAGAAGTTTTTAGCATTTTTTTTGTTTTTAATCATTTGTGAGGTGCAGTGTTTGTTTGTAGACTTCTGTAATGCCTAAAGGTGTATTGTGATGACTTCTATTAACTTTGGAAATGTTGTTTATGTTTTGTTAGGACTGATATAGTTCTTGTTTATGTTTGCTCAGCAAAGAGTTATCTTTAACTCAGAGTTAAATGCTAACTCGAGGTAAAATAAACAATATTTCATATTTATTGGCCCCGGGTTAGAACTAACTCGCACTTAAAGGATAACTCTGATTTGTGCCAGTGGGCCTTATAGTAATGCTAGATGCTACTAACAGAATGCCGCTGCTCGCAACGGCCGGCAGAAAATGTAATAAATGCGCGGAAACCTAGAGGAAAATATTGCTATTAGGTACTTGTAGATAAGTTCTACCTACCAACTACATAGTTAAGTGTGAAATTACTGACCCATTTACCTATAAAGGTGTTGTAATTACGAATTACAATAAACAATACATATATATCTACTTCAAGAATATACCGTGTTCTAACTTCAACTACAGAACATGACGACTCTACAATACATCTTTTATTCCTTTCATGTAAAATATTTTGCTAATGTTAGAATTATAATATCTTTTCATAAAAACTCCATGTTATTAAAAAACTTACCTAATTAAATAAATTTGCTATTCACATCAAATAAATGCGTCATTATCCTTTTGTAACGTAAAAAAGGGACTTATTTTTAAAACTTTCGTAATAATGAGAGTTTCCGAAAACATTTCCGCGCCGACCAAATGTCCAACACCTCGGGGTAGTTATTAAACACACACGGTGCGTTTCCACAAGAAATTAATAATCACGAATTATTCGCGATGGCAAACCCGAAAAATTGGCAATGTCGTCACCGCAACGCGATTGTTGGACCACACAATGGTTTGACAGCTGTCATTTGATGTTTTTTTTCGTTTTCTTTAATTAGATTTTGCTCGGGGGTGTTAGCGGTTTTCTGTTTATTATTGTTTTTGGAACTTGTTACTTCCTTTTTTCAGAATTTGACTGCCTTTAAAAGATCGCTTTTAGCTACAAGGCTGCCCGTTGTGTCACCCTATGTTATGTTTACTTCATCTTTCATTTCTGTGAATTTATGATGTAGGTAGTACATACTCGTAATATAGATAACTTATGCTATCTATCTAGCTATGCCTAGTTTCCAATGTCACAATATCAATAGGAACAAATATTCTTAACTAAGCAGGCTAAAAAGTGCAAATAAGTATTTTTTTATCGGCTTTCATATAAAGGCTTACTTGGAACATTTATTCTAGCCCAATGCATTAAAGATCTGTGTTACAATATAATATGGCTACTTACTTCCGCCGGCCAGCCCATAAAATCAAGTAGAGTAGTTATAAAATAACAAATTTCACTTTAAACTCCAGCGGTCGAGAAAAGTTTTTAATAAATAGTAGGTTTTTTAAAATTATTCAAACAAAACAGTATTTTCTACATTATATAATTAGGTAGGGTCCTACATTACAGCTTGAGCATCTAAAATACCGGTACATAACTAGCTAAATAAAATTTGTACGTTAATTAAGACATTTCACAAATGTATTATTCTTATAACAACAAAGTCCCTTTCTAATTTTATTCTTCCTTACATTGTTAGGTAGGTAACAATATATTCGTAAGGAGAGGTTCTTCTCCCCTTTGGGGTGCGCGCCTCAACAGGAAAACCCGAAATCCGTTCCCCACACTTTTGCAAGATAAACATAGTAAGATGCGTCCAATGTATGAAGGGAGGTGCTCTGAATATATTACAACCTCCTTGTTATATGTTTTCTCTGTTCTGTTCTATTAAGACCTTGTAGCTCTATGCTGTAGTGTGATATCAATATTTTGGTTTGTGTTTCTTATTTTGTGGAAAGTTTTGCATTAAAAACGGCTTTGTTTTATAGGTGTTTTGTTATTTTGTATATTTACTTTGTGTTTTGTTTATGTATTCTTCTTGCACCCATTGAAATTGAAAGTCGCTTTTGTAAGCTTTAATGCAAAGCTTGTGAACTTTGAAAAGAAAGGAGACTGTAGAATAGTTTTTTCATCGAAGTAAGTAAACTTTACACTAAAAAGGCCTTTTCATGAACACATAAAGTAAACAGGTGGTATTAACAATACCAACAAAAATGAAAAAACTTAACGCAACGAATCCAAATACGCTGACACAGAGCCTACACAAATAGCAGCAAAAAGAGAACAAAACGATGCGCCCGCGCAAATCTGACACAACGGATGCATTCACTACAAACGAGCTATTCAAACATGGAACACAAACGTCACGTATAACTGCTCACTTAACCCTACAATAGCCATAAAGAATTACAATTAATCGCCGCGACGAGAAATGCCACCGCGCCGGTAAAAAAACGTCAAAATATTGTCGGTGGATGCGACACGGTACCCCCACCGGCGGCTACCGGGTAGCCAATAGGGAGGCGCGGTCGAGGCCCGCTACCGCTTTTTAGCCAATGGCGTTCCCTGGGGCGGAGCCTCGAGCTACGCACTGTGTTTCGCCCCCAGCTAAAACCTTTTCGCCTGCAGTCGTTTACAGATAAGCCCGCGGGATGGTCGATTATTATTACATTTCATACGCGTGATTCTGTGATCTACGCGCGTCGCCTCGGGCGCTTACCGAATCGATAGCGATGTTCAAAGCGAAGTGCGATACTAGAATTAGTTTCGGAGATATGATAGACCTTGCGTTGTTGTGATATGGTAGAGACATATTGTGCGTTCTGTGATATGTTTGCCTTAGTATAGATATAGCTTGCGGTATGAACCTATATATGCAGTGCCATCGTGAGGTATGGATGTATCTATCTTATATGCTTGTGTATCTACAGCGGCATGAAGCCGGCTATCTAGTCAAGGCATGTGATGGATTGCACCAATGTTTGCTGATTGATTGGTCTACAATGTCGATGCATTTAGATTCTAAATTAAAATAGTTATCTTAACAACTTTAAGTCACATTTAAGTGACTATGGTGATTTGGTTATCTACTCAACATTACCTACAGTTTGCTGTTTTTATTTGGGATATGTTATGATCCGTCGCTAAATCCATTTTTTTGTTGAAACGATGGTTTTGTGTTATTATGCATACAATAAATTTATTGGTTGCTTTTTACAATAAAAACGAAAAAAAAATGCATTCTTTGGCGCATTAAAATCCTCAGCGGCGACGGCTTAGCGCTGGGAAGGTTAAAAGCATTAAACCAATTGAAATTAAAAAAATAAACTTCATTACAGGACTTAAATGTAATAAAAGATAAATTATCTTTTGATTTTTTTTTTAAATAGCTGTTAACTACAAAAATTTGCATAAGCCATTTGAATAAACCTTCGAGCCAAACGAGAAACATTTAAAACGGAGTAAAATTATAATTTATATTGGAGGACACAAACCACAATTAAAGTCATTTTAAAAATAAAACCAAACTTAGTGAGAGCGAGGCGGCCGTTGCTACATTTAAAGCATTCCATCAAAGGATATAATTAAATAGCCCGTATTCTTCTCTAAGTTATACTTTAAACTTATAATTGGCGGTCCTCGACAGAAATTACACTTGAGACAGCTAGCTCGTCGACACAAACTGGTTTATTTTTTTAGTAAAAAAAAACTTAAGGGATCTTTTAGAAAATTCAAAAAAAAAACTAAAGTGAAGAAAATTGATTGTTACAAAATTAACATAAACATAGCATGAGACAATAAATAAATCTGATTTATAAAACATCGTTTTTACGGTTATCCCACTTTCGTCATTGGTTGCTAAAAAGCTCATTTACCCGATAAATACTTTTTAAACGCCAATTTATAATTCTAACAATATTTATTTTGTGTTTTTTACCACTACATAAAATATTACATAATTCAATTAGATTTATCCTAAGGGCAAACAGGTTTTTCTTAACTTAGGTAGGTACTATGAGTACCTAAGTTTATAAATTATACAGTGAGTAGTGACAAATCACAGCAATTTTCTAAGTAATAACCAATTTCCTCTTCAAGGTTTCACACTGATAGAAAAATCTGCTTATATCCTCGTACGTAAGACAGCTAACGAATGATATTTCTTTATAAATTCTAAATAACGGGAAACAAAGAGCCTGAAATGGTTTTCCAATTAGGTACCTTTATTAATCACTAATCTTGTAACGCAAATACCTATAGGCTAAAAATATGAATGTGTTCTCGTGTCAAAATGAACGATACGACCAAACTGTGGAACAGAACTATCATCGTTACTCCGGACTCTGATGGGAAACTATCCGTGGGTTACATGACCGCCGCCGTGCACCATTGCAGACAATACAAGGGCTTAACTAGTAAACAATATCAACATTTTGAATAAATTAAAACCTAATGAAACAGGATAAACCATGTTATTTTCACCATTATTAAAAACACAACATAATTGGTTTTATTTTAGTTAATTTATTCTAAAACACTTTAAGTTGATCTGCGTCTGTGAGCACATCGAACCTGTGAACACATCATCTTTATAGACCAACTAAATATAGAATTGAATCTTAATAACATATTATTATTATCTATTGACATTGAAGTAATGAAGTAGTAAACACTGATTAGATATTTATTTACTGCGCGAGCGAATTTCAAACATGAATAAAACTGTACTAACCATATGTTTAGCTTGATCTGATAAAACCCGACTAGAAAATCCATCCTGAACCAAGATATTGATTTGTAAGGTTAATTTAGATTCCTTCACACATCGCTCCGCGTATATCTGGGACGTAAACCATTACTATAGGTCCTTTACAAACATTTCAAAGTAAAACTTAACACACATTAACTTTCTTTCTTAATTTTCTGAAGTTAAATACAGTTTTTTTTTCTTGAATCAACAATGGAACGATCTCAATGCATCCCATTTTGTGAAAACCAGCAATTAAATATTGCTACGTATTTTTAAGTTTTGCTTCCACTATTTACTTAACTTATATTTGCACTTTATCACTATCTTCTCAGTACATAAAATGTCATGTTCTTTTTTAGGTTTACACTTCCTAAATCACATTTTCTTGTTTCACAATCCGACCTATCCGACATTCGGGTAGCAACAGTCCACCAACCCGACATCGCATCGTTATTGTATGGACGACCGTCGGACTTCCAGACTCCTCTAGAAATACCAGTCTGGGTGCGCGGCCAGGTTGACTAACTTGAAGCTGGTAGTTTTGGTCCGTCGTGATTATATTTAGGTATTTATTTTATTTCAATTACTCTCTGTACCTCATCCATGATAACCATAGAAATATATATTATATCTATGATGATGACTAACACAAGTCAGTCTGGTTGTTTTGGCGGATTTGGCGAAAATGCGTTTTTATATCTTAAATCCAAAATCATTTTTTCAAAAGCATGTCGCTTACGATAAATTGGCGTTAAGGACTCACTTTCATGCTTTATGGTGTACATCGTTATTGTTCTAGTTCCTGTTGATTTTTGGAGGTGATTTTTCTTGAGAGGTTAAGGCCCAACTTCTCGAATGAAAATTATCACAAAATTATTGTGACACATTTTCAAATGCGCGTCAAGCTTCGCAAGTTGAGAGCAATTCAACATCATTCCATCCATTCGCATCACTTGACTTGTGTTTAATTTTTGACGAGTATTGTAGTAGAATTTATTCATTTCCGTATACATAAATTCCGAGAGTTTGAGTTAAGTGTGCTCTCAGCGATAACAAATTCAAGAATACACTTTTTTTTTATTTCTGTTATGTCTCTCCAAATTATCTTATGAGAACAGTAGGTAATACCTACCTAATTAGTAATAAGCATATTTTTTTGTCGAAACTTACGTTTTGAGAAGTAATTTTTTTTCAGCAATAGGTTGCAGGGTAATTAATCCCTGCAACCTATTGAATTGAAAATTGAAAAAAAAATACAAATTTTTTGAAGTGTACAGTGTGTATTTTTCGTAGTCTACACTTGAAACAAAAACAACTACTCTTACCAACTAATCTTACCAACTACACTTTAAACTTACTCCCATTTAAACAAAATTATTTTAATCGTTCCAAGAATCCTAACGTATAAAGCTGTGCCAAAAATCTAATAAATCCATTATCTTATTCAGATTGAAGTAATAACTAAATTAATTTCCACATAAACAAAAGAGAATTAAAATCAGAAAAGGAAATAATCTCGAAACGAAACGAAAGGCATTATATTTTTATGGCGGTGTTCGCGATCCCATTAAGTCGCTGTCATCGCTCGTTGATAAGATTTAAATTAGCCGCACAATAAAGCTCCTGTCAAATCCGCCATTAATTTCGAATTTTGAGTTTGGAACAGAAGCGGTGTTTGATCGCACCACACTGGCTGGTAAAGTAGCCTCTATGGTTCGAATAAAATGAACGGTGTAATTTAAATGGTTTTGAATACAGGTTGTGCCTAATTGAAGTACAATATGAGGATTTAACACTGAAAATACGTATTTTGATTTACATAAGTAAGAACAACACAAATAGGGACTATGTTTTATCGCTATCAACCCATCAATCGAACTGGGTACCTATTTGACCATAAAGGTACGGAAAATAAACAGGCAGGCAATGAGACCAAAATATAGTAATAGATCTTAGACTCAATCAACACTAAGCCATCTAATGAACTCATCCTTAGCCAAATCCGCAGTAAAAGTAATGAAAACCACATGCATTGTATGATCTGGTCAAAAATTGGTCTGTTTGCAAACTGAAATGTAATCGATTTTCATTACAGTTGTGCTACGTAAAGAGGCTGCGATTGCGCTATTAACAATTAGAATAGAAAATGTAGAGAGTCAAGTCAATGTTGCCAGCACCTGATCTTCCTCACATCAAGTCACAATACGTCGCGTCGCGAGTTCGCAGGAAAGATCTCCGAAAATAATTTTAAACTAATTAATTTTGCTCCGCCTGTCCGCTTTTGAATAACACTATTTGGACTTCAATTGTCTTCATGCCAAATATAAAATAATGGCGATTTTGATGAAACGCCACACACGAATTCGTGTTGCTTTTTATAAAATTTGAATGCACAAGCATAAAGTTTTTTAGATGTTTTTGCCGCTGATATTGCTGCAATAAATCAGTTTTTTTGCTTTGGGAGCAGTATTGGCTTTTAATATTATATTCATTTTCAAATTTTAATATTTAATCGAATATATTAACTGCAATATTACAAAACTTAAGCCGTTCTGGCTTCTTTAAAATGTGTTTCAGAGAGTTTCAGCATCTGTGGGATGTCTTGTATAGTAAAGAAATAGGATTATTTGGTTGTTGCACCTAGACAGGTGTGAAACTTCTTCCAAAATCAAAATCTATTTTTATATTCCACAAAAATAAAAAAAAGTTCAGTAGGTAAAGATTAAACAATGTATCATGTCGTACATCTTACGTCACAAACTGTAATAGATATTGTCAAAAAGATTTAAACGACATGTCACTTTCAGCCCCGCCCAGCGTCCAACCATAATCTTACAACGGACACATTCGATAACGAACTAATTGGCTATTTCGAAATTCGTTTTTCAATAATCATTGCCGATATTATATTTTAATAGGCAATAAGAGCAAGGATAAATGATTTCATTCTTTTTTTGAAATAGTGTACCACAAACCAAATGAGCGCGTCGTTCTTTTTTGATTTTTTTGATTTACTGCCTTTGAATTGTGAACGGCAATTAATGAAGTATCGATGTCGCTAGAATAAAGACGGTTTTATTTTTAATTTTTAATGGGCCTCAATAAACGAAACTCTTGTTGTTTGAGCTCCATTATAATTTAAATCGTTTTACCGCCATTTTGAGTGACCATGAACCATTGTGAATTGCATGATTTCACGTTTGTTCCCAAGTTGTTTTCTATTTTTTTTTAGCTATTCAAATATTCAAACTGTAGATAGTTCAGAATATCAACAAACCATTCTATGAGTGCTAGTAATTTTTCACCGTCCACTTTTTGTAATAGCACATTTATAACAGCAAATACGAACCTATTGTCTGGTTAATACAGAGGTCAGACAACGCCGCACGGCAATCGCTTTTCTAAGCCATAACCGGAATTTATACCCGACATTACTCATTCCATGCCGTTCGGTTGTTTTCCTCTAATTAGAATCCATTCAAGCGTACCCCATTAAAACTCGTCTAAATTAAAATTCGAATAACTTACTAACTAGACGTATAAATCACAAACGTAGGTACATAAAGACAATAAAATATATTGTCCAGTCCGCCGGGATACGACCGACCAGAATAATTAATACAACAATACACTCACCGGGTAATTAAAATAAACTAATTTCTAAACCTGAATGGCTCGGGTTTTATGAATGAATATTCTATATAGTTTTTTTTTTAAACTGGCAACATTTCTCATTCTTCGTCTCGCGTACTGACAGTTCGGTTGACGGCGTTCTTTTTTTGAAGCGCGACCTCGCACTGCGGGGAGCAAGCGCATCCGTTGCGCGCTCGAATTATCTCATTTTAATTTAGGAATCGGCACTTTTTAATGGCGTTATTGAGCTAATAATTCTTTTAAAAATCGAAATCAATTATGGAGATGGTTTTGGTATAATTTCGTGGTTATTTCGTTTCTACTTTCCAGTAATCCCTTTGTTTCTTTCTCACGCTAAGTCAGGGTTGACTCCCACGAATTAGTCTGCTAAGGATTTTTATTTGCGGCAACATCGGATCGGGATGAGCAAATCGGTGTGGATAATTACTACGTTGGGATATTTGGGCGATGGCGGCCGTGCACAGTAGCAATAACGTGCAATTTAAATGTTTCGCATTTCGAACCGATTCTTTTTTGAATACGAATCCGTTGCGTGTGAGCACGCAGGAGAAATATTTGGTTATTGCTGGCTGGAAATAACCTTCATTCTGGTGTTATGTGTATTTTGAAATAAGGAAAGAGGAGTGATAAATTAATCTTTGTGTCAAGTGCTTAATAAACGCATTCTTCGATATTATGTAGATGATTGATAGCTCTGAGTAATTTACAGAGACTTTAAAACGTATTCAAAAGGAAAAATTACATAATTCAAACTAATTTGACCAATGGGAACGACTCTCTGTACGTTTGTCTGTTTGTTTGTTAATTTATTTATACGTCTAAACTGCTGAACTAATTTTGAGGAATTAAGACACAGGGGACTTTTTGAATCTGGGAGTATGCTCCCCTGGCCACACGGGCAAAGTCGCTGGCAATAGCTAGTTAAAATATCAAATAACAAGTTAATTCAATGTAAGCATCTACTTTTCTTGCGCATATAATAATGAACTACATAAAATACCTTAAACTAATAACAATCACCATAGTTTAGCCCTAAATAAAATAATATAAGCTTTCTAAATATTCCGGAGGCGTATTATGGCGTTGTCTAAAAAGCCATGTCATCATAAAATATCTAGACATCTTGCATACTAACGAGGGAGGCAGGTACAGGTTGAGAAGCTAGTAAATTATGAACGCAGAATTACGAACTACTCATCATTAAATCGATTCCGATTTATGTACAATTTCTATTATTATCGAAGTATGGATGCTAAGTGATGTATAGGTAGAGATTTGACAGTATTTATAATACAGAATCTATAATTTATATGTTTATATATATATGTCGCAGTCAACTAGCTTAATCAGCCGTTTCATTTATAGCCTAGCCTTTTCATGGAACTGCGCCGTTGAATCAGCGACATAAGTGAAATGAGCAAGTCAATAAACGATCCCTATTGAACAAAAGATGTCACTTATCACTGAAAAATCGGCACATTTAAATGAAAAGGCTAGGCCACCAATTAAACGGCTGATTAAGCTAATTGGCTGCGACACATTTTTATTGAATAGAATCGCGTTTGACTACAATCCTAGCTGATAGAAAGCGATGATGTGGTCGACGATGGAGTAGGTACTCCTTTGACTTTAGCTGCAACCTGGGGGTGTAACTATCAGGAAACACAGACTCCGGCAGGGAATTCCACTCCTGACACTCGTTACGCACAATGAAAGTATTCACAAAGCGTTTTTAGCGTTTTAAAGAGTTACCGCGGCGCTGGAACGCAAAGGGCACTAGGAGGAGCACGGATGGGTTTTAGGCAGTAAGAGTCTGACACTCCCTCCCGCTCCACCCAGAGCGGAAGAAGTCATTTGATGATTTCCCATCCTTTAAAAAAAGAAAAAAAAATGGGTGAGATGTACACCGTATACCATGGGACAAGGCCAGGAAAATGATGATGATAGAAGTGAAGCTTAAGAAGCAACCATTACCTAAATAATGCTTTATGCAGGACAGGGATCGTTGTGAAACTAGAAAAAAATTGCGCTTGCGCTTCAGTAACATTACAAATGAATTATTGGTATAGATGGGCCCGACTATGGACTTGGCCAACTGTATGATTAAGAGCGGATTTAACCAATGAAACCGAACGCGAAAAGTACATCTAAACTGCGTTCAAGAGCTGTCAGTGTCAATATTCCATAGAAAAATAATTACACTGACAGCTCATAAACGTGGTTTATTCGCTGATCGCGTTCAGTTTTATAGGTGAAATTGGCTGGGGCCAATTTCACCAATGAAACTGAACGCGATGGCGAGTGGCACTGTTATGGCCGTCGAGTCGCCGACTATCATTGTGGCCGAATAGTCAGGTTGCCATCATCTGCCTAGCCCGGTATTCCCAACTATGTTGGGGTCGGCTTCCAATCAAACCGGATCCAGCTGAATACCAGTATAATACGTGGAGCGGCTGCCTACCAGACCTCCACAGCCAACGGACAACGGACCAACGGCTTAGCGCGCTTTTCGAGGTACGGAGGAATCTCGGTATGTTAAGATGGTCACCCATCCACAGACCGACCCCGGCAAGCGTCTTAGTCTATCTCTAACAATATCATTAGAAAAAATAAATAATTGAGTTAGCCTCAGTTCTAGGATTAACAATAAGAAAGGTGCGCTATTACACAACACAGTGCCATTAAATGTCGCTCTCGAATTTCGAAAATATAAAACAATACGTTTGTTACGGATTATTAAGAAAGTCTACATAATTGTCTCTGACCACTGTGCTCGCCATCACGTACCCACAAATAATACCTTTATTGTTCAGAATAAAAAAGATATGCTTTCTTCGAAATAGCAGATGTGTTTCGCATTTGATTCGGGATAAATAAAACAACTTTTTATTACGCTCTTTTGATCTTTTTTAGCACTGGCAACTTACGGGAAGTCTGACAACCAGTGGTTGGGAATGGTGTGGCGGGCTTGTCCCAAACAAAAACCGGAACGAGCTGTCCAGTAACAAGGTTGTGAAAATCTTTATCAAATGTATTCCCAACATAGTTGAGAAAAGACTAGGCAGATGATGAGCTATTGTAGGAACAAAGGTGAGGTTGAGAACCCTGAGGTTTGTTTAAATAGCAATGTGACGGCGAACAAATTTATCCTTCAGCAGTTCAAATCCGATGCAGAATGATGAAGATGGAATGGGAATCCCAAAATGAGGAGGGTTCCGGCCTGTTGATTTGAAATTTAATTTAATCACTAGTGAGTGACCAATATAGTTGGTCCTGTTAACAGTATTGGGCAAAAAACATGCTTTGCTTTAATTAAAATACAAATGACAAAATACTATCTCGCATGTAGGTACTTAAAATACGAAATACAAAATACTTTTAAGTCGTGTATTTGAAATAATAGGTTGGGGAAAAAGTTTCTTCGCAATTTTATATATACAGGGTGTCCCAAAACTCAACGTCAAGCCGAAACGGGGTGACAGGATTGATCATAACCATCACGAGAAAAATCTGAAAAAAAATCTATCCCATGCAGTTTGAAAATTATGGGCATTTTAAGAAAAACCTAGAAATTTGATCAAACTGTACCATTTTTCGGTTATTGTGGTTATTATTTTTTATTTTTGTTCATTTGAACTTTAGAAACGTAATCCTAAATAACATTTCTAGAATCCCAATAAAAAATAATGACACAATTGCCTTAAGTTCCCGAGAATTGAGACTATTTGTTAAACTACGAATTTAAAATTTTCAAGATTCGTCGACTTTGACAGGCCCTCCTATAAAAAAAATGTACTAGAGTGCCTTGGCAAGTAGCATTAAAAGTTGGCGCATTTAATCAGAATTCTAAAATGGTACAATACTTGTTAGTTCCATACAATAGAAAAGAGTAAAAAAATTAAAACCTCAAGTAACCCGATTTTTGCTATCAGATTTTACTCAGTTAAAATGTTTTTAATTCGCACAAGCTCTAGGTAGGTTCTTAATTTTAAGGCAAAATGATGAGAGAGATGGATAATGGGTATGTTTGTATGTTTGCCCAGCGCATTTCGCAGTGCAAGTAAGAGATTTCCTTGACCAGGAATATCCGGGAAGGTGGATTGGACGTTCGGGCACTATCTCGTGGCCCGCCCGTTCACCAGATTTAAATCCCCTGGATTTTTTCTATTGGGGAGTTCTCAAAGAAAAAGTTTACTCAAAGCCCATTGAGAACGTAGCCGACCTGCGTGAACGCATTTCTCAAGCAGCTGAGGCGATCAACTCTCGAAGATATGCCCGACTAATAAGTAGATCTTTTTTAAGAAGATGTAGGGCTTGTATTGAGGCTGATGGTAAACAATTTGAACATTTATTTTAATAAAAAACGTTATTTCTCTATCATCTGACTTTTATTCCAACAAACCTAATTATTTTACTAATTTTACTAACTTTTTTTCACTTTGGTAAAAGTGGCGTCACTATCTGTCTCGCTCACTCATGGCGAACATACCCATTATCCATCTCTCTCATCATTTTGTCTTAAAATTAAGAACCTACCTAGAGCTTGTGTGAATTAAAAACATTTTAACTGAGTAAAATGAGATAGCAAAAATCGGGTTACTTGAGGTTTTAATTTTTTTACTCTTTTCTATTGTATGGAACTAACAAGTATTGTACCATTTTAGAATTCTGATTAAATGCGCCAACTTTTAATGCCACTTGCCAAGGCACTCTAGTACATTTTTTTTATAGGAGGGCCTGTCAAAGTCGACGAATCTTGAAAATTTTAAATTCGTAGTTTAACAAATAGTCTCAATTCTCGGAAACTTGAGGCAATTGTGTCATTATTTTTTATTGGGATTCTAGAAATGTTATTTAGGATTACGTTTCCAAAGTTCAAATGAACAAAAATAAAAAAGAATAACCACAATAACCGAAAAATGGTACAGTTTGATCAAATTTCTAGGTTTTTTTTAAAATGCCCATAATTTTTAAACTGCATGGGATAGATTTTTTTTCAGATTTTTCTCGTGATGGTTATGATCAATCCTGTCACCCCGTTTCGGCTTGACGTTGAGTTTTGGGACACCCTGTATATCTTGACAGTACGAAAAAGAAATGAAAATCAAACATTTCCCTAATTTGAATTTGGAATTATGTTCTTTAAAATTTAAACTTTCAGTGATATCAAAATCAGCCAGATGCAAATAGTTTAATATATACAATATATTAATACAATATAGTATAATATATACAAATAGTAGCCAAAGAAATTTTATTACAAGTTCATACATACTATAATGCGAAAAGACTTTTTCCCCAACCTATAAAATACAACATTTTAATTTTTTTTTATTTAAAATTCAACATACTAATTACAAAATACAAAAAACAGTCAGGTGTCATGTTAGGTCAGCTTTTTTGCTTACGAAAGCTATCGAGCGAGATGATTAAGTTTGCTAAATGTATTTTGAAGCCATAACTATTTGAATACTAACTACAAAATACCTCAGCGTATTGTATTTGAAATACCAATTACAAATTACATTTTTAAGAAGTAATTGAAATAAAAATACCAAATACTTATTTATATTTCAATTGCGTATCTTAATTACAAGTAATTAAAATACTGCACAACCCTGCCCGTTAAGTGTACAAAATTACCTCACCGAATGTTTTTCTAGATAAAACCAATAGCATATGTATACGTCGCAGCCAAATAGCTTAATCCAGTTTAGGAAGGAAAGGCAGTCTAGGAGTAGGTACCGATTTTTCAAAAATCCAAAGATGCAGTTTTAGTTTCAACACAAATTGGGCTCGAGACTCCTTGCAGTGTTTTTCGATATTCCTCATAGTTTCAGATTTGTCCATCCACGCACACTCTAAATATTCACCCTGTACTCGAATATTAACTTTCTTTTAGAAGACCTTTGAATTTGAGACGGCTTTTGCACTAACGTAGAAATGTCAGTTTGACAGGTCGCCATTAAACCACAGCTGTTAAATTTTATCGTTTACACTTGACATTTGTCTGCATAACAAGCATGTTCTTTATTTCAATATATTTGCTAAAATCATCTGTCATTATTACAGTGAAGTAATTAAAATAGATAATGAGCTAGCCTTGAAGCAATCAGTTGGAAGCTTAGGGCTACAAGCTATTACATGCTGGGCTGTAAATATTAAAGTTTAATAGCTTCATATATTACAGAAATTAAAATTAATATTTGTTTAATTATGTGCACGTGTTCGCTTTAAATCTATTGAAATACAGAAAAATACTTAGGTTATTATTTCATTAAGTAGGTACTATGCCTAAAAACATCTGTAAAGAGAAAGCTTAACATAAAAACATGGTAGGTAGTATTAAACGTATTTCTAATAGGATCTTTTTTCTACTCATCTACATAATGCAAGATTTTAACGAAATTTATGCAGTTTTTGTGTCCACAATCCTATTTTACACCCATCACTCAAGTCTAAGCTATGAACATACATTTTTAATAAGTATTCGAACAATGGAAAATATGAACCTACCTTCGGATTTACAATCATTTATTTGTTGAAAGTTATAACAATATAGCTGACCAAAACGAAAGTAGCACTAGCAGTGCATTGAAAATTTAGAAGTTTTAAATTTTAATTGTGAGCTTCAATTTTTATTTTTAATATTGCAGTAGTGATACTAAAAGGTTTTATTCATTAGGTACTATAAACAAAACCTTCTAGGGTCATTAAACTGGCAACATTATTATTTACACGTCACAATTTTTATGCAAATAATGACAGGTTGCTACGGAAACGCCCACTTATCTGTCAATTTTTTTTCCTTTTACTCAACCAATAAAAAGGCTAGTTAAGTTTTTATAAGTCACTTCTATGATAATTAAATCTTCTAATAGAGCTGCCAACTTTTAATTATTTTACTTCAAACACGCCTTCTCTATAAAATCATTACGCGTTCGTGACCGGTGTTGCCGGTTAAAAAATAATCATTCCTGGTATTACGCGGGATGCTGCAACCGGTCAATGGTCACGACCTGGGGTCGAGATGTTAGGTTTATTACTTTATTTTATCTACCGTTTTTAATAAAAACTGACTTACAAGATTTTGAGATTTAGTGTCAAAAATGCCTATAGTAAGTGTGTTCTATAAAATAGCTTTTTGTTAAACTCTGCTTATTGACCGACCGAAAAAGTTGAAGTTTCGGGTGAAATTCGGATGGAACGTTTCGAATTCTGATCGGATGGATTAAGAACCGGGCTCAATTCTTCGACGGGCATGTGTCGTTTCCACGCGGGAACCACTATCAATCTGCGTAGGTAGCCTTTTCTCAACCACATTTTGACAACCCGTAACGACTGTCAAAGATCTACAAATGACAGCCGTAGCCAACTGCTTAATATACTTTCCGAAACACGTTATGTTAAGATGACCACCCATCTACGGAACGCCCACGGCAAGCGTTACTTTATCTTGAATATCAACCCTTGCGGCTGATTTATTTAGTCACGTGCTCCTCTCCACGCGAGAAACAATGATGACAAAATTTTGTCGCACCACATCACCCTGCCTGAAGACTCAATGTGAAAGTTCAACAACCAAGACTGACCCAGTGTTATGGCGCCACTTAAGGAGGCTGTAAAACCATAGTAAAAATAAACTTCCACAGATACCATAGACTAATTGAATTTCAAACGACTGAAGTAGAAAGCATCGTTTTAAATCATTATCCAATTTAAAACGCCATAACTGTGTTGGAATTTGCTCATAGGTCGTAAGTCGTAACCCGGTGTTGTAGACTTCGCTTTTTAGCCAAAGTTAACTAATAATAAATCTGTTTAAACTATTTGTTTTTTGTAGATGAGTAGTAAATTCTAGGTATCGCTCAAAAGTATTTGATCATCGAGAAAAGGATTTTGTAAAAAGTTCGTAGGTACCTAAAAATTAAAATGATTCATAGTACCTAATTTCAACAATTTTTAGCTGAATGAATACTTAAAATAGGAAGGATAATTTATTTAAAAAAACCTATGTGAAGTATTTTATTTTTAAATTGTTCCTAAGGAATAGCTAATACAATACTCGTTTTTTTTTAATTTTAGACCTTTAATCTATGTGCCATTTGTTTTAAATGACGGCCTCACTAAGCTTTGGCCTCACAAAATGCAAGCGGCCAAATACTTTTAAGCGGTAGTGTCCATCATTTAGAAGTATGCTGATTAATAGATTGATTTCACCCTTAAAATAGCTAACAACGCACCCTTCAAAAGAAAAACATTAATCAACAAAACTACCTCAATGTTACCCGCCTAAAAACACCAATTAACCGCTCCAATATTCCACGATATAGGAAACGCCTACCCATAAATGTTGCCAGTACAAAAAACTCGGTACTGTGTTACGCGGCTGAAGCACGCGCGTGCCCGAGTCACGACCTGAGCGAGGTTTTATTACTTAACGCCTTTGGTTCCCAACCTCTCTTTGCCCTGGGACCACTTTGGTTCTTGAAGAAAAATTAACTATAACAATCAAAACATAAACTTCAGTAGGTATTGAGCCCCGCGCCGATTCTATTTTGTCTGTCTGTAGTACCTACCTACGGGATAAACTGAAAAACTATCGCGGTGGCCGCGGTGCGAGACTGCGACAGCAGCAAAAGCATCAAAGGGTGCATTCCTTAACAGAATAAACGCAATGCCTCTTAAAGGGTCATTGTACTCATCATTATAAATAACTTTTACTATGGGGCCAACCCCGAAATCGCGAACCTGTTACACGTTGCATACGCGTTTAACATAGTTCGCATTTGCCATGACTCATGCCATTAAAATCTAGGTACTTTATGTTGCATTGCTCCATTATTTATTGTTATCTATGTGTGTTTATTGTTAACATAATTATCTACTTGGATGTTATTCTGACAATAAACAATTTTCATTTCATTTCATTTCTATGGAACAGATTTTTATAAGTAGGTACGGTTTTCAGCAATGCATTGAACGTGATTATGAGAAGGGTTTATTAGTTGTGTAATTTATTAATGTTTTGTGTAAATTGGCTTTAGTAAAACGATGATTGTTGAAGCCAGGGCAGGTTGGAAGTTTATAACAAATTCAAAACTAGCTATCCTTTTATTTAAAATCAAAAGCATCGATTTAATTGTCATAGGAAGCACAACATTTCTTCTAGTTTAAAGTGACCAAACGTGTAATAGCGTTACTTTAAACATACCTTTTTACAAAATAAATATAAATCGATCAGCTCAGGCCACAGGTTAGGAACCACTGCTTAACACGAAGCGCGCGTAATTGAAGGTTAACGAACAAGTTTTGATTTGAATTACGAACGAAGTTTCGAACACTCGCGATGATCGAGATTTTAAATTTTGAATTCGGTTGGAATTTCTTGGTATTTCTGTCTTTAGGAGCTTGGTGATGGGTCATTTCCACGATACCTAATTGCTATTACTAAGTCCTGTTTGTATGCTAAATCAATCAAATAACAGTACCCACTTCCTAACTACAGGTTTCTACTATTACTATTTGAATTACTTGTACTAAAAATACGTAATTGAAATACAAATACGTATTTGATATTTGTATTTCAAATACCTGACGCTGAGGTATTTAGTAGCTAGTATTTCAAATACTTATGGCTTCAAAATACATTTGAACAAAATACATTTAGCAAACTTACTCATCTCGCTCGATAGCTTTTGTAAGCAAAAAGGCTAACCTAACCTAATACCTAACAGTATTTTATATTTCAAATAAAATAAGTACTTCAAACTTAAAAGATATAAAATATATAATAAGACTAAGTATTTCGTATTTTAAAAGTACAAGCGAGTTATATTATTTTTTAATTTATATTTTAATTAAAGCAAAGCATGTATTTTGCCCAGCCCTGCCTATACCTAGGTGATAAATATAAGCAATACCTACCTACTTTTCTACGTCGAAATTTGTCAATTAAAATATGTGTTTTGAAAGAAAATGAGCCTTTCGGATCTTTCTACAAATCTAGCATTGATTGATATTCATTTTAAGAAAATAAAGTGGATGTTTCACAAGAAGACGCTTAATCTGTTTAAGTAGATATTAAGTAAGAACCTATCTGTTTTATTACAATCTGGAACTAAAGACGTAGCTTTGAAGACAAAATAATTACTGACCTTTTTAGATAATTTCCTTCCACCAAATAAACCAGACTAATATTAAAATTTAAACAATCATATTATTCTACCTCCTATCTCCCTGTAGTAGGATAAACCATACCTTGTGTTGTAAAGGTTGTAAACAAAGGACTCTGACACGCAACATAATTGTTTGGCCCTCCATAACTCAACGTCAGGAGAAACTAAAACAAACGCGAGAGGAGCTTCCTTCATTAGCAACTTGTTACACCGAACCGCTGAACAAAATGACTGGCTGGACAGGATGACACTAAGAAGTTGGAAAACATGGCTAGATATTTAAACCTAAAAAAATCTAATGGAAATGAAAATGAAGGTACTGAGAACCATATTATTTTTAACAAATTGAAAGACAAAACTGCAAATCCGTCGAGATCTTTTACTAACTTGAGTTTAGGCTTAGGTATTTACCTAACAACGTACCTATAGCAAACCCACACATAACG
Source organism: Melanchra persicariae (assembly GCA_947386135.1). NCBI lineage: Eukaryota > Metazoa > Arthropoda > Insecta > Lepidoptera > Noctuidae > Melanchra > Melanchra persicariae. The sequence continues at coordinate 11,997,207 of OX376645.1, read as the reverse complement.
CTGAACTAAGGCGCTAGACAAGCGTTAGCCTGTCAGCAATAAAATCAGCGAGAAATGTAAATTATGAGTGACAGACAAGCTACAGAAATATCGCGTGGTCAATCCTTTAAATTTTGCAATCATTATTATCGCCGATAGAATGACACTATACCCAGAGACTCTAAAAGAAATGAGTTCTCATACTTAATCTTTTTTTTAACTTTAATAGTAAAATAACAAGAAATCGGTTTCCTGCTAACCCAACAAGCTGTCAGTCAGTTCTATTTTCGAATCAATCTCGCACACTGGCAGGCAGGACAGTGCGAGAGGCATCGATCATAGAGCCACGCCCCGAAGTCGAACGCGACACACGAGAATATAAACTTTTTGAATCGACCTCTCGATTTTCGAACGAGGAATTTGTTAATCTGTTTTGGGATTATCTGTGGTTAAGACTGAATATTTATTGGGATGCATGCAATTAGGACGTCGCTGTGTTTTGTCCTGTGCCGTGTTTTTGTCTCAAATGGCGTTATATTTCTCGAATAAAACCGGCCTGTTGACTTAAACATCGAAAATTAAAAAAATACCGATCGCCCATTTTACCAGTACCTAAGTAGGGTAGGTATTTAGGTTGTTATTTTACTAACATCTATCTAACATTTACAATTATTTTCCAGTCATCTTGTGTCGTTCAGAAGCTACAAATTTCTGACCTTTAAATTTAAAAATAAAAAAGTATCAGAAATTAATTAAATTCTAAACTTTTAAATATTTTGGAAGCAAAGTATTTCAACTACCGACACGACTTGAGCAACAAAAATAAAACACTAGCAATTTAAAAACAGCAGAATTTAAAAAAGAGAACAGGAGGAATGTTGAAATGAACCGCGCTACTACCTTTCCCAAATACGCTTCAAAACAATTTTGAACACTATCTCGATTAAAACAGAACGCATTTTACACGAAATTATTTCAGCGTTTAAGACCTTTTCATTTCAGTTATTTTGTAATTTGGACTTCCGTTTTACGTACCTACATCGGAGGAATGTAATTTAAACTGTAAAAGAAAGCAATTAAGTCCAAATTCATTTGTGAAGGGATAAATTGATAAAATTAATTTGTTTTTTTTTTCCTTTACTGACTACCTGTATTGAATGTATCGAATCGAAAGTAAAACTAAACTTTTAAAATTTTATTATTTTAATAGCTGTTATGAGCATCTTACAAACAACTTTATGTGGATAGGAAATGCGTCATTATAGAAACCAATTCAGCATCAGCATTTATTCTTGGTTTTTCTCGCACCTCGGTAAATTTTTAAGTTTTCAGATAAAATGAATATCTTGTCGTGCTGTGTTTCACTCATTTTGTTGCCTTTATCCACAAGCCTCCTTCTTCCATACTTCTGTGTTAGTCATCATCTGAGTAGTCACTACCTTTCTACTTTTCTAGACATAGGTACTTACCTATTAAGAAAGAAAGAAAAAACTTCCTTCACGACATTTTCCCCATTTCCCCGTGTAGTTACCCATACATTTTTCAACGATCGTACCAATATTTACTTAACCCCCGGTTTCTGGGAAAAAATAGGTAGGTACAGCCCGATGCAAATTGAACGCAAGTCACGTGACGCGATTGTCTGTTGAAAACTCCTTAGGTACACCAATCACAACGCGTGTTTGACAATATTTGTCACAATAATTTTGTGACAGGTAGGTACTTAAGTACTTACCAAATTTTCGTTTTTGAAATTTTATTCTGACGCAGACTAATTTTAAAGAAACCTTCGAAAACGAGTGTAAATCACAAAGATGAGCAGAATGCTAAATAAATGGTCCTCCATTCAAACTGAAAGTTTCAAGGAACACAAATAAAAGTGCATTTAATACTTTTACGTGCTATTGTTCTTTGTTTACATGTTTACGAACGCTTACTGCTAAATACTTATAGGCACAGGGTGTTGCAGAAATACGTGGTCATATTTAAGGATGATGCAGTTGGTGACATCAAAATATCTGTGATTGAACTTTGAATAAATGCTACCAATTCCATAAGTCTGCTTGAAAAGTATTATTTGGAACTTTTATGCGGTTCTTTATTTTCTTTTTGCTATTGATTCTTTATTGTAGGTACATCAGACAGTACAGAAAACCACCCTTAAATATCACCAAAAAAGCAAACTACTTTGAAGCCGTAATTCCTTTTCGTAATCAGTTAGATTAGGTTCTGTTAGTCGCGATTGTCATGCGTAGGCAGTTCACGGCTCACCCCTCAAGGCGAAAGTAGGTGCACAGGCAAAGTTTTTAGTGGGCAAGCCCCACATAACCTCGTTGTCTCCCCGGTGGACGTACGATTTTTTCTAAAAATAAAAAGACCAATCTAGCTCCACCTTAAAACTAGCCTTTCATCAGAGTTTACAGCTTACCCAGCTGTAAATTCTGGTGCGGGGCTAGTTAGCATGTTCCAGAACTTCAAGTCCTATTAACGAAATACCTGACTCACGTGAAGTAGGTACCTAGTACCTACCTATCTTCAAAGGGAACTTTCTCTAAACCACATTTTGAAGTTTGATCTACTTTACCCACTAAATAAGGTGCCTAACAATGCCGTCACAAGTTAGCGTCCATGTTGCTTCGTTACTAACAAACACAGCCTTTGTTATTGTCTAATTGTTTCAGACCAACAAGAAATTCGGAGCTCAAAGTCCGTTACGGAGAAACTTAAACTTTAAACAATAGCTAGCAACCTGCATACTAAATTATTGTATTTAATAACGCATTACATAGCCCAAATAAATCTATTCAACAAAACGCTGAGCTACATTCCGCAAATACACTAATTAATCTTTCCGAAACTCGCAAAAAATACCACCATAATGATAACTTGTGCGCGCTACAATGAGGCATAAAATTCTTGATGTCTGGTACTCACAAAAAAGGTTACTTGAAATAAGCGACATCTGTTATCGAATAGTGGACCTAAACGCTTGACCATAGAGCAGGATTTGGTATCGGACCACATTTTGGTGTTGTTTTTTTGGCGATTTAAAAAATGCTGGAGCTGCCCGCACCGCCTCGGGCCTGGCACGGGCCGCCGCACTCTGCCTAGAAATCTTCACTTCAAATCTGTGCTTAATGATTGCGTACAACTTAAAATTACCTGTCAATATAACTGTGGGCTATTATTTTTATGATGTCGACTATTTAATTTTAGGTGTAAAGGTTTAAAATGAATTTTTGTTTAGTTGATTTAGGGACCGGATGTGTTTTAAAGTTTCATTAAAAGCATACCTAGTGTAACTCGTTTGTAAAGTCCTTCCAAAAAATAAATAAAATGCATACCTACTTACCTAACACATTTTTGTGTTAAATCATAATTGTTCGATTGTGTCCTAACTGACCATTGCTTTGCAGATGCAGATGTGCATCTATATATTATAAAAAATACCAAAAAAGCTTTCTACATGAAACTTACAAAAAATCCTTCGGAATTTATTCAAACGCCGGACCAGTTTCATAACGTCTCGCTTCTAACCCGCTAGAACACGTTACATCTTTTGTACCCCTACGCCTAAATCGCTATAAAATTATACCCACCAATCATATAGCAATCTAAATTATGATTGCTCCAGTAACGTTGATCGACGCGCGATGATGATTGGGTGCAATTATCCCGTCATAAGTCAGTTATCTATAAATCAATAGAGCCTTTTAAAACGTTTAGATACCTTATTGGGGATGGATTGTCTAGCTATTGCAAACTTTGTTTTTATGTTGAATTTTATGATCATCTAGTTAGCTCGCATTTTAAATCTTGTGTGGTGAGAATTTTGATTTACAACTTTGGGCATGTAAAACAATATTCAGGACCTAAAAACCTTACGAATTTTCGAGTCTACCTCAAATATCTACCTACGGATACTATTGGATTTTTAACAAATAAACTCTGTTTAACATTGAAATACGTGTATTTGTAATCTGCATCACTAAGTAAGTGTTTTGTTTTGTTCTAGGTAAGCTGTGAGAAGAAGTTTGTTTGTTAAAAAACTGACCAATTTTGTAATATTTAGCGAAAAATGACTTTTCGGTGTGTTCCTACTTTCCAAACTGTGTCCAACGATAGCAACGCCACCTGGGTAAGTGTTCACTAACTATAACTTTTTATTTATGCTATTCGACACTAGATGGCGCTACAGCGATACTTTAACGCGACAGTTTTGTATCATTTTGAGTTTGTTTATTTATAATCCTTATAGTGGATACATAAATAATGGCAACATACATTTTTTTGAATACATAATCTTTAGTTTTGTCGCCCTCTTTTCCTAAAATAATGGCAGCGCCATCTATTGCTCTATACGAAAACCACTTAAAAACATAGTCGGCAAGTCGGTTACTCAGTTACGCTACTCACCACTAGATGTCTTACAAAGTTCATTTCGAATTTGAAATTCAAATAAAGTTGTATCAATGAATAGTATTTTATTTAAATGTTATCATTGAATCACATTTAATTTGTACTTTTGACACGTCGCATTGTTTTTTTAACGACCAATTTAAATTCTGCATAATCATCTCGCAGTAATCATAAAAAGCAATTAACAAGTTTCAAATCAACGCTTCATTGTCCGTGTTCAACCGCGCTCGGACCATTGACACATGAAGTGTTGTCTCGTTGACATGTCGACGAACTAGTGCTGTGACCTCTGCAATCGCCCACTCGATACCCAGAATTTACTAGTTTACATTGACAGTTCTCAATGGCGCTGCTCGCTAAGCCAAACTTGAATGACATGTCAATTTCAGTACAAAAACATAGTTCCTTTTTTCGCCGCGTGTCAGTTAATGTGGTTTGGTTTCTTGAAGAGACTCTGGCTACTTGAAACTGACCCTGTTATTACCCCTGGGAACAGAAATGAAGTTAGGATGGGCGACGATACGTGGGCAGAAGAAGATGTTATAACACTTATAACTGTTCCGTTATTTTTTCGTTTATGATTTATTTCGTTTAAATATTATGTTGTTACTTTTGTAAATTGTTGTCCCGTATGAATTAGCGATAAGTCATTTTAATGTGTGGGATTTAATCGCGTGATAAATTTTATAATAATTACCTACTTACCCATTATAATTTTACCCATGTTTATTTTCTACATAGATATCTATTGTCTTTAGACACAATCGGCTATAAGTACATGCAAGTTGTTGACGCTGAACATGTCTAATTTTATATTTAAAAATAGGTATGTTTATACATATACAAACAATAGATCCTAATCTTTAGTCCAGTAATCGCAAGCGCTACCCTACTGCTGAGCAGGTCGTCGGTTCGATTCCTAGGACAAGTCAAGTTTTATTGAGTTTTTTTCATCCGAAATTTCTCACCAAAATCCCGGATTCTGGAGTGGTGCCTTGTTGAGGGCAATATGCTCGCCCCCTATTATGTAGGCAAGACATACCACACAGGCACACACTCCTTTTATGTAAGGAGCATAGTCACACCTACCTTACCTATGAGTATTTATGAATTTAACGAAAACAAAACAAGGTAGAGATGGCTGACAAAAAGTTGGGGATCCTAGCAAAGGTGAGACGCTACTTCACGCCGGAACAGCTGCTTTAGCAAGCACAAGTTCGATCATTTATGAAGTACTGCAGCTCTCGTCTTTGGGACGGATCTGCCAGATTCCAGCTTGAAGGTCGTTCCATTAATTGGACCACAAGACAAACGGCGATGCGCCTCCGATACATGGTGGACATACCATCCCACCCACACGCACAAAACGTTTTGAGAACTCATTCATTGTGCGTACAGCTATGCAGTTGAATTCCCTGCCAGATGCCAGAGTGTGTTTCCTGATAGCTACAGGCTACAACCTGGGAGTCTTTGTCAAGAGTGAATAGGTTACTTCTAGGCAAGCGTGCTCCATCTTCGATCACATCATCGCTTACCATCAGGTGAGACAGTGGTCAAACGCGTGCCTGACAATAGTAAAAAAAAGCTTTCTCAATCTGTACCTACCTGTATGATTTAATATTTTTGCTATTAATACTGTGTTAGCTTTTGCCAGCGACATGGTACGCGCATATCCTGTTTTTCCCGTGCCCGTAGAATTTCGGTAAATCCTACACTCTTCAAGGAACTTACATACCAAATTTCAGCTTTCTACGACCAGCAGTTTCGGCTGTGCCTTATCTGTCAGTCACTAACGGAAAAGTTTCATAATATATTAATATACAGTATTACCTATCAACTCTGGCTATCCCTTCAAGGAATACTGCATTATGTTATGTAGGTACTAGCTAATTCCTAGGACCAACAATGAACTACCATATCTAGTAAAAATAACGGTAATTACCGATCTATGTTCACTGTTCAGTCAAATTGCACTGTTCGCCGAACTATTAGTGTAAGATAATTAGCTCTCGTCTGAGATAATTACTACTTTAGTTTTCATCAAATGCTTGTCATCGACTCGTCAATGCGCTAGTTGTACAGTTTTAAACGATCGACAACGAAGCATTGATTGGGCAGTCCACGGGGTATTCTACGAGGAGGTACTTGCTCATTGTTAAACTTTTTCTTTGTTTCGATAGTAGATAGGTACCTACATTTGCAATCGTGTTTGGGTCACAGAATTTATGTGCACCTAATTACAGGGTTCCGTATGGTGTCGGACGTAAAAGAATAGCACCATCCCATCACTCCCCATGGGTGTCGTATGACTAAGGGACTCACCAGAGAATGGGCAGCAGCATTCTCTGTAGGTACATTGCTACAGCTGCACTGCGATCGCCAACCCGCCTGCCAAGCGTGGCGATTGTGGCAAATGTGGGAGAGGTGTATGTCCAACAGTGGACGTCTTTCAGCTAATATGATGAATTACAGGGTGTTCCAGAAAGGTGTGGTCATATTTAAGGATGTTGTTCTGTAGCTGTTTCAGAGTAGGTAAAGAAATAATGTCAAAATACCGCTCAGGCCCAACATGTGAAAATTCCCTAATATAAAATAAATCTTATGTAATAGGTAAATAAACATTAAATTCGCGATTCATTCGCGACACACCGGTGTGTCGCCGGGGCCGGACAGGACTCGATGTCGAAAAACGATAAAGAAAGCACTTTCGAAGCAGCCTGATGCAGTCGGTGGCATCGATCTGTGATTGAACTAAAATAAAGAACACCTAACTTCCTAGTGTGCAGGTTGAATCATTAGGCACTCTTAGGCCAATATTCCAAAACGTAAACTCCAATTCAACTCCAAATCCATCGAGCTTGAAGTTTTCGTGCTCGAGAGATGAGTTTTAGCTGAGCAAGCGCGTTTACGCATTAATTTGCTTGCTCATCTCTCGAGTACGAAAACGATTAATTAGACAAGCTATCATTGACGTTTTCCTGCTCATATTGGAGTGAGAGTTCATGTTTTGAAACATGGACCCTAAAACTTATTAGTGAAAACACTACCTGCCTACCCAATCCAAATAAAACAAACAGCTAAAAAGAAAAAAAGCTCCTAGGAGTAGAAAGTACCGACTGATAAGAACTAAATCAATCCGTTGGTAACTCTTACCTAGTAAATGCTGTAGTGATTATATCTCAGTTACTAACAACTGAATAGTAAAACAATGCTTGGGTGCCGCCCGTCTAGAAAACGCATTGATACAATCTACAACAGTAACTAATATATCTACATGTTATAGAAGTAAGTCGACCAATAATAAAGTCTTGTTATTAAAACGCGGCTTTATTATAGTTACCATTGGTTCACCGTGTTTGTTTATAGCTAAATAAATGCGTAGACGCAAATAGATATGCATGCTGTTTGCACACTGACTTTGCCCCGTGAAAGCTATTTCATAACAGGCATTAATTATTTGGATGTCTTAACGTTTATTTTCAGTTTAATTTAAAATAGCCATTAAGTAGCTAAAATGCTAATGCACTTTTGATAAAGGACCTACATTTATTCAGTTGAAGCTTGCCACAATATATGAAAGAAAACCGCAACCCCATCAGTTGCGCCGCTTAAAAGATTTGCGCGAGAAAACACTCAGACAAACAGACAAAAAATATAAATTCTAGAAATCGTTGTTTTGTGTTCTATTGCGTTAATAATGACCCCCAGTAACAGTTTTCCTTCAAAAATCTTCAATGTACAGACAGCGATCGGTTACAGATTTATTATATGTAATGTAGGTACTTATCTGAAGTTAGAAATTCCAATCATTTCCTACCAATAAACCTAACCGACTGAAAACTTCCACAAACCCTACTAAAACTGAAAAACAATTAAACATTACACAAAAGCTTTCTAAGCTCCGCGGGACATGTCGTCAAAAATGCGTACACAAGTAGGTATCCATCTACAGACGCAAATCATTTAACACACACACGTACAAACATACATGTACCTACACAGCACACACACAGACGCACCATCACCTCACAATCAAACCTGATATGAGAGGAACAATGATACACATTTGCTACGAAGAGTGAGAAGGAGCTTTTTGCGCAGTATACGTGAGGAAATCAGATGCGGACTGTAAGGTGATGATGAACGTGACTTGCAAGTTATTTTCTACATGTAATACATAATCAGCCTATAACGTTTGAAACTGCTGGGACACAGGCCTTCTCTCGGTGAGAGGGAGTGGGCCATAATCCACCACGCGGGCCCAGTGCGGGTTGGTGTGGAATAGTACAGTATTGTTAGATAAACCTACAGAAGTAAAAGATTTTTACTGTTGAGGCACGCGTTTGATCACTTTCTCATCAGATGGTAAGCTATGATGTTGGTAGACTATGGAGCACGCTTGCCTAGACGTTACCCATTCACTCTTGAAAGGTCCCCAGGTTGTAGCCATCATCAGCAATTAAAGTAATTATAGAAAAGATATGAAAAGTAAGAAGAATTGTGTTTGTTATTGACGTTAGTTTTATTACATGTCCTTGAGTTTTCAATGTAGTTTTTTTTTCGATTCGAAGAGAAGCTTCCAACTGAAATAACGTTTATTTGTGACGTCCTATTCCTATATTCACTTGAAACGGTGTAAATCTGTTTTTGTATCTCTTCTGAAATCATAAAGCTTTTGCAATATTGACTGAGAAAAACTGTACAATGTGTTGGTTATATTAATTCAGTCTGATGGCTAAATAAGTGGATCAAGCTGGCAATCGATCTGACTGTTACCATATTTCTATAAATGAAAACATTAATTTAAGCATGTTGGTCAGTACCTTACATCATCGTCGCACATGACAGTTACCTTTGCTTAGACTAGATAATGGCTATGCAAAATTATTTAAATAAGTCAACTAAAAATAATTTCTGCTAAACCATTGACGCAATTCAATTATGCACTCGATTAATCGTCCGCCTGCTCGTCGGCAAGCAATTCATCATCACTTACTAAATGTTAATGTATTTCTTGATCTGCATACTCACGGTGTACTGTGGCACTCCCCGTCTTTATCGTCGCGGTACGTCAGGCGCGCGCGGCCACTCCATGTGATAGCCGCGAGCGACTGCTCACGTGGGCCCCAACACGCGCCAACATACGAAATTAAACTTTTGGAATTTCGAATTCGAACTTTTTAAATTTTTTGACTGTGATTGTGTTTTGCTTTGTTTCTTTTATTCAGTGCCTGTGTGTGTAGGTATCTTTGAGTGTGCGAACTTTTTGCTATTAAACTTTTTTTTCTAATCGTGCAACAGTGTCAAATTTGAAATTAGTGGACAGATGTTTAAAGTTTTCAATTGATAAAGTTATTAACTGCAGCTGTATCGTGTATACCAATCTGGAGGTAATCACATATTGGTCAGGCAATTTCCTATACCATCAATAATAACGGGGCAAGTAAACAATAACATTATTTGATGTAAGACAGAGACGAACACATACAGAAGAAAGAGACAAAATAAAATTATCGATCTAAGAAAATAGAATTCTCATACGAAATGTAATGGCGGTACAATAATCGTGTAAAAGTTCACGATAGTTGCCCAACGTGAGGCGGTAACAATACAATAACGCCAACGTATATAGATCTTAAACAAATCGATTTGTGTGTACTTGGTGTACTGAAATTAGAGATCGTTGTAAACTGGCCGGTTATAGCGGTCATCTCAGCCGATAGATAATGATCTGTCGATGATTTACGCCGCGTTAAACCGACAATGGCACGAGATAACCCCCAGCCGCTGTGCACAATGTGACCAATTAGAAACGCGGAACATTCGCCACGATGACTAAAATGAACGGCGTCAACCTGCCCGACATGACGGACCGAGACCTCACCGTCGACGACATATTCAACGAGAACTTCAACTTGAAAAGAAAGAAGATACACCCCGATTACGAAGAAGCCAAGAAACCTCACACGGAAGAATCTGACTCCCTAAAATTCGGAAACAACAACAATGTTATCGATAAACTAGAACCGCCTCAGAATTTGAAGAGGAAAACGAAAACTTTTGCAGACAACTACGATATTGATAAGATCGTGCAGTCGAACATGATAATAGACAAAGAATCAAGTAAAGTAAGATTGGAGATGAGGCAGTGTGGTAATGATTCGGAGTACAAAACAAACGGGCAAGTCGGTAATGACGTGACCGACGTTAGGTCTGTTACCACAGATGGGAATGACTACACCATGAAGGATGGTAATGATATAAGAATGGATGGCGCTGACGATAAGATTATGAACAACAATGAAGCTGATTACATCATCAACGGGAATGATGAACATGGAAACGATGTAAGTAGACTTGAAGCTAGCTGTAAAATTTTCATACGATTACGATTTATTATACATGCGATACAGGCGAAAACGACTCTTATTATTATTTAGGAAGCTAATGAAAAAGGAACTACTTTACTCTACTCTGATAGAATAATTTCTTCTGAGATATTAAGCAACACATTAATATTCAAAAATATGTACACCTGTTTCTCTATTAACATTTAGCGTCCAATTATGTCAAGCATCTTTCAATTAAAGTTTATCGGATGTCTATTGTCAAAGTAAGTGAGCTTCAAAAAAGCTGCATTATGTATTCATTAATTGATGACTTGATGCTCGATGAATTCCTTCTTCAATTAGGTATGTTAGTTGTTTTATGAATTTACCTGATGGAAGAATGTAATGGCTTGTTTGGTCTTGTGTTTACAATTAAAACAGTATTTTCAGTATAAGTATTGCAGTTGGCTTTATGTTGGGCCTGTTTTGTTGTAAGTCAATCTACCTCTAGCCTCCTCCAAAATATGTTGGAGTCTGGAGCTTCCAGTCTAACCGAATGCAGCTGAGTACTAGTATTATTCATATATGGTGCGACTGCCGATCGACCTGACGATCTGACCTTCAATTTCACAACCCATTAACTGGGTAACACGATACCCCGTCTATCCATCTGGTACAGTAACTGTTTAAATCTTCAGCTGTAACACGCCTACCAGGAGAAGCGCTTGCTTAGGTATGGTCTATGGATTCTGCAACAATTTTTTTGGGTTGTAGTTGCATTATTGTAAACATGTCGGTACAATAATAAGTGCAATATTTTTATGGTGAAACCATAACAATAAACTACTTGTTATTCGATCTAAAGTATTGGCAGTGCAAAGGGAATCTATGGCTCAAACACTGAGCTTTATCGTGATCTAGACTCTTAACTTGATTGGAGACAATTTAGAAAAGTCATCAATGTTTGAGCAAATATTTCAAGACCACCTCATAAGTAAAATGCATAAACATTATTCTAAGCCAGACAACCTAATTTTCAAACGAAGCAGAAATAATTCACAAGCGCCGTCCAGTTTACATTTAAGCGTATAAAATTCGTCATGATTCGATAGTAAACGCGATAAGATGCCGAAATTCCGACAATACACGACTAATTCTGACAATAGTCGACTAATTCTGACCATAGTCACCTAAATGCCGTTACTGGACCACAATGGACTCACTGACTGGAAATAATCGCAATTTACGCGGTCGAGGAGGTAAAAATTGTAGATATTCATATCCTTATCGTCTTGTATTAGCTAGATTCTTTCTACAGACTTCCTTATGTCTTTCAATAGAGTCAAAATCATCTATTTTAGGACTGTTCTACAACCTGCGGCCCTACCATGACGTGTTAAAGCGTGATTAGTTTGAGCGAGAAGGAGGGATGGAGCTATACACCCTATATAGCTCCATCCCTCCTTCTCACTCGAACTACTCACGCTTTAACACGTCATGGGCCAATTCTACAATTCTTTAAACAACGTTCGCATTCGCAAGTCAGTCGCAAACTGTCAAAAAAGCCTAGCTTTTCATACAATTTTGACAGATTGTGAATGAGATGCTAATGCGAACGTTGTTGCTTAAAAATTAATAGGATTGACACTCTGGGCGTTTATGAGGCAAGAGTAAATAGGTTACATAGGGTTACATCTAGGCGAACGTTGTCCATCGCATCGAATCGGATGAGACTGTGGTGAAACGCGAGCCAAAAATTTAAATTACACTGAAAATCCATAATACCCTTAGGTATATATTAATTTTTCACCTCTGTATTTTACCGAGTTCCCTTGGCATAGTAAAACGTGAAAAAAAAACAAAAAATTCTTACTAGATACTTATTAGGAAAAAACAGTTACTTTAAGCATTTTCTGACCGTAAATTACAAGATGGTTTTCAGTCAACCATACCATGCCTGTCATATTAGGATAATAATCATTTGAGCATCAACGTCTTTAATTCTCAATGGTCACTCATAGTAGGAAGTCGACACAAATCATTAAATATTAGGAAAAGCTTATAAAAGTTTACAGAGTTGCCATGAACAAAAACATGTTTACTGTTAATAAATTTCGCGCCATAAAGCCATCCATGTCAGCCATGCCCATAGTAAGTCTTGACCGTAGAGGAATCATAGACACTCCTGTCGTTGTTTTATATTGTAGCGTGTTTGTTGCTAGCCCGCGGCCAACAACAGAAAACGTATTATAACCGTACTCTGATGCACTTGCCGCCGATAACATGACACGTGCTGGCACGACCGACCTTAGCACGTGTCGTGGGGTACATATTCAATAAAACGTACTTATATGCAGTGGATACGAAAGTAGCCGAACTTGATATGATTCAGCTTTTTGTATGTACTGGAAGCTTTTTTGGTTGGAATGCCATTGAAATCTGTTTTTTAATTCAGTGATGAGAAGATTCAAAAATATGGAATAATCTTTTTATCAACTCATTAACTTACTATTGTGCACTTTTTTTGCAATCTTCCAATCGTCACCTAAGACGATTTGATTGTTCACTCAGATGAAGCCTAACTAAAGAAAGCATAATACCCATCCAAACTTATTTTCTTAACCCGCCCACAATGATCCACAATCTATGTCAAATACACACTTGAGCCAACGAAGCGTATAGGAATCAAGACTCCAAAGCTCCAAAGCTAACTGACAAAGTCAGGGGTGACATGAGTAGGTCAAAGAGTTACGAGCAAAGAGGTCCTAAGGTTACAGGTTAGATAGATTATTAGCAAATTGAACATTATGGGCTCTTAGAGCTTCCAATTATGACGTGCAACCTTTATCGACAGTAAGTGACGATCTAATAGGTACGGGTGACTTTATGTGCAAGCTTCTGTCAGTGGCTTCGCCCGTGTGAAAGTCATAAATTATGCCAAGGGAACGTATGTACTCTCGGGATGAATATGTCTTATTCCAGTAGTCCGACCATTGTGTTTTGTTTGTGACTACTATTTTCTGATAACTGTACATAATAAAGAGTACCAAGTTTCATCCAAATCTACCGGTAACAAACAGACTGAGTTACTCTCGCACTAATAATATTAGTTTGATTATTTATGTCATCATTACGATGAGAATTGGTTGTTAAAGATAGGAATGCTGGCATTTCAGGAGTGTTTTAAGCCTATCTACTACTATAAAATAATTATATTTTGGATCATCATAATTTCAGCCAAAAGACGTTTAGACATATCGTCGTCGTTGCTTAGATTCATTGTGTACTAAACAGGGATGTATTTAAAAATCTACACCTACTATAATGATAGTCTTTTTAGCCTAAAGGTTGACTGGTAGAAATGCCTTGTTGCATTATGTCCGCCTATTACTACTATTGCACATAAAGTTTAAATAAATAAAACCTATGTAACATTTCCTATGGTAAATTCCATACTGTTATAGGGAGCGAATCTATTGCCAACAACTATGCACAAATCCAACTCATGGCGGCTACTGTGGCTGGCGGAAATTCCTAATAGAATTATAGAATAGGTGGTACACGAAAACACTGCAATTAGTTTTTAATTATCTGCCAATTGCCGTAGACCATAGACAAACAATTTAATTTCTAACAATCTGGATATAAAGCTAACTGCACGTTTATTGATATAGTCGAAGTTGGTAATAAAACATTCCAATTTGCTGACTGGCGTTCTATTAAGCAAGATGCTCAGACAGACGTTTGCGTTTATATTTATTATCGTTTTTCATGAAAAACACTGGCTTCCATGTCAAAATAAAATTGGTAATAATATCATAATTTTATGTCTATGGGGCTAACTTCAGCAAGCGGCGTATACCGAGTAAAAATGATTCCACAGGAACATGCTACCAGAATAAGTTTTATCCTTTTGTCCAAATCCAGATCCTGGAGACATATTTCCTCAATCTGTTCAGCCGTTGGAGCGAGATTAATAAAAAATATTACTTACATCTATAACATTAATTTTAATAACATGCAATCTCAGACCAACAAAAAAAGGTAGACAGCGCACCGCGAACATCTAAAGTGAAGCCACAAAACCGTGCTCCTTCAAGTAAATACACAAGCTCACTCACACACCTACACTAAAACCATGCTCATCGCTCTCAGTACGTCACGAGCCGTCGTCTAGAAAACATTAATAGAAAACTATAATTATGCCTTCCTGTGTAGTAAAAATTTGTAAAAACAATAGCAAAACACATAATAAGTCTCACGGAATCACTTTTCACTTGTAAGTACTTGAAATAACATCGTTTTTATTATAATTTAACTATGAATTTTAGGTTACTTGGAACAAAAACGTCAACAAACGAAAACAGTGACATTAAGTTTGAGGGTTGCCATAATACGATTTAATATTTCCCCATTCGATTAAACAAATATATATGATTTCTTTCTTCGAGTTATATTCTTATTTTTTTTTTTTTAATGTATAAAATATTTTAGATTTGAAGTTTTTCAACACATTTGCGAGAAAACAGTTCAATAGGTAATGAAAAAAACTTTTTGTTTTTAGATAGTCGGAAAGTCGCAACAATCTTTGACGTTTGTAGTATGAAAATAGCGCGAATTTGCAAATGGAACTACATCTTTCGTCTCATTTTCTCTTTAGTATTAAATTGAGACGAACGAAACGAAAGGTTCAATCATTCAGCTTATATTTTATTCTCGTTATTTATACTCCTAAAATAATAAATTAAAAAAAAACTGTAAAGGATAATTATGTACGGCGCTTTCAACGGAGGATGCGGTAAAATATGTACTTAGGTGAGAGTACCTATTTTACCGCACGTTCCATTGTGTGGTGCGTTATATTTATTTTCGAATAATGTCGTAAATGGATTTTTTTAAGCAAATGTGTTGAAAAAGACTTTATTTGTTCATGATAAATAATATTTCTTTTGTAAGCATGATAAACATAACACTTACACGTCATTGTTCTATTGTTATGGTGGTCTTTTTTAATTTATTAAAGTTGATTAAAGATATAATTACCTATTTTATTTTAAAACAATTTACATAATGACTTACGCTTGTTACGCTTCGACAACCTTTTATAACTTAACAAGTTAATTGAATGTAGGTATGTGTGATGTAAAAATTTGTTTTTTAGGTATAGATCTTTCTAAAAAATTAAGTTACAATACCATACTCAACAATATCTTACTTTTGCTGACTTGCACAACATTAGCTCACCCATAAAATATTGTTTCCCAAGTTATAGGGAAAAAAAATAAAAAATGGCAACCCTTCGAGACACACATAGATAAAAAGATGGCTTCATCTTTGATGTTCGCAGTGCGCCGTCTACCTTTTTTTGTTGGTCTGAGCATGCAATATAGACTACACGTCATCTAGCTAGATTTCATATTTTTTTAAGGATTAGAAATCATTAAATTACTCGTAACTCCGCTCTGGGTGGAGCAGGAGGGAGTGGCAGATTCTTAATGACTAAAACCTATCCGTGTTCCTCCTAATGCCCTTTGCGTTCCAGGGCCGCGGTGACTCTTTCGAATAAATTCCGCAACATCACAACCCCACCCACATAATTAGTTTTTAACAGTATCTCCAATGCAGTGACTCAATCCAAACATTCGAAATTAGCACCTCCACCACTATCTGTAACCCAATGAGTCCCAAACGTGCGAACTCTAGCACCTTTAAAGACTCAATCAATCTGCCGAGCCTTGTCCCTACTAAATTGGGTTCGACTTCCAATCTAACTTCAGCTGAGTACCAGGATTTTATATTAAGTGACTAGGTACCTATCAGACCACCACAACCCAGTCAGGGTACCAGGATACTCCTTGGCAAGACTAGTGTCAGATTTTCTGGCTTCTGACAATCAGTAACGACTTGCCAATGATCTACAAATGACAGCCGGGACCATAGGCTTAACGTGCTTTAGATACGGAGTCGAATCTCGGTATGTTAAGGTCACCCATCCGTGGATCGATCTCAGCAATCGTTGCTTATCTTAGAAGATCGACCCGTGCAGTTGTTGATTAATTAATTAATTTTTAACCGTGTCTCCACACTTTACACTGTCTCGATCTAAACATTTAAAATTAGCACCTTCACCAGTATCTGCAACCCAATCAGTGTCAAAAGTGCGAACTCTAGCACCTATACAGACCAGTACATTAAAATCTCATCGATTCGGACCACGCGTCTCACTTGATATATTGTTTATAGTAGCATTCGGAGTTCTTTAACCTTTAGCACACGTAAATGTGTCAGGCTGGCCGGTTGACGGAGAGTTTTTTGCTTTAAGAAACCAGAATACAATGAGCCCTGTTTTCAAGTGGCGGCGATTAATATGTTGTGGTGAAATTGTTGAAATACTGTGGCGTTTCATGGTGTTGGTAGTAGATTTCGGGAAATGGCATTTAAATTACAGTGTAGTTGGTATTTGAAAGTCGTGTGTAGGTAAGTATAGACTATGCGAAGACAAGACAAGATATGTATGCTTCTTCAATATAACGTCGACTTTGTTGTCATCAGTTTTGCCTGTGGGGTCATTATTTTGTCCTTACGACTAAAGGAAACGAGAGATATAATTATAGGCATTCCCGCATAACGTTGCTTACCGATCTCTTTGTTCTCTCTTTTTATTTGAGTATCAAATAAGTTCGATCTAATTCTTCTGACTTGTTTTTTTTGAGTTATCCAGATATTAAGTGTCTTTCACATTAAAATTTGGCAAATCTTGGATGGCTTATACCACCATCACCATCACCGTTTTTAAGCAATCCAAGCTTACAGTATGGAAATTGCTCCACTCAATACTTAAGTTATTATTCTAATACCACCTACACTTAATTCTATATCTCTATTTCTTCCAAAAGCCTTATTCACTCCATGCCGAGCGCCAACAAAAACAGATACTTAACCAAATTATAATGAATTCATATCAGATCTATCTCCTAGTATAATGACATCATTATAGACTTGACTTCATGATAGACTAAGCGTCTGGATATAGATTTTTTATCGCGTCTAGTTGGACTAACAATGACATGTATTATTTTATTCACGACTGCCTTCATGTTGGTGGGCTAATTCACCTAATTTTTAAGCAACTATCAGTATTCGAATCTCAGTCGAAATCTGTCAAAAATGTATGGAAATTGAGGTGCTTTTAACAGACGGCCAATTCTACATATTTTTGACTTTAGCCATATCAGTCAATTTGTCAAAAATATATGGAAGTTGAGGGATTTTTGACAGATTGCGACTGAGATGCGAATGTGAACGTTGCTTAAAAAAATGTAGAATTGGCCCTCTGATCTATCTACTTACTAGTACAATGACGTCATTACAAACTAGACTTTTTGATAGACCGTGCGTCTGGATCTACGTTTTTTATCGCGTCATGTATCCTTTTTTATTATTGGTTTCATGTACCACTGTACTGAGGAATATACTTAGTGATTGTGTGACAGTTGAATTAGAATTGTGGGTACCTATATGTTTGGGTTCGTTCATTGCCACACTGTAGAATGACGACTATTGACTTGTGAGAAAAGAAACATAACTTGGTTTCTTAGTAGTCATTAAAACGACCCAGTCTCCCGTCTCTACGAAATTTTTATTCGCTATCTCTTAGAAATTGAGGAACCTTCTCTAGTTGAGCCATATGTATAGTATAGAAGTCATATAATCTTTTTTATTATATAATCTAGACTATAATGAAATTCAGGCCACTGATAGACGATGATGATGAAGTTAGTTCTAGCTAGATGATCTGCTCATCTTTAGAGTCAGGATGACGAGACAATATTGGGACTATTTGAAATTGGAATTGTAAACTCATCGCCTTTACATCCATACACACCGTACTGGAAAGTAACTCTGTCTCAGTCTGTTTATTACCTGTTCTCTTTCTAACGGCCGAATGGATTTGGACGAAACTTGGCACACAGGTAGACCATATCCTGGATTAGGACACAAGACACTTTTCCTTCCAGGAGTATGTTCCTCTGGCCACATTTACGACTTTCACGCAGGCAAAACCGTTGGCAGAAGCAATAAGTAACGACACACACAGCTTTAATCCACCAATTACAAACGACGTTGACACCTCAACGGTGTTGCCAACGTTACAAAAGCTATTTTTTAGCACATACCTCGCTACGAGTACGTCGCCGTCGGTCGCGATCGTGAGTGGTATCACTTGTATGACGCCCACGCCCGCACCTCCGGCTTAGTTACGTGCTTACGAAGTTTCACAACAGGTAGACTACTAGTTGTTTTCGATATTTGATTTAGTAGCTATCGGATTTTATGACCTCCTAGTACTTGCCAATCCCTGATAGATAGAAAATAGGAATAGGGTATCTCACTCATATCAAAAATCAATATGAATGAATGTCATTATGTGAAAGATGTTCCTAAAATATAAGTTGCTAGTTTTTTACTTCAGTTTCAAAAACTATTTGATCAGTTATCTATTATAATGATTAATAAAGAATGTTTTTAATCTGTATGATGGTATAAAAATTTTCAGGAAATTTTCATGAAAGCTTTTCGGGAAAATCGATTAAGTTCTTGATGAGCCCGATAAATTCATCTATTTGAGTGACAGACCTTGACAATTGAAAGTACATATTTTGATTTTGAATTAAGAAAACTGTTACAAATATTGTAACAAAAAGAGCAATCAAAGCACTGGCCCCAACGTATTGGCAACACGTATTTCAGAAATTGCGATGATCAGGCAAGTCAGACTTCCTAGAAACAGATGCCTATTTAGTTCCACTCCAAAGTTCAATTAGTCCCGGCCAGTAATGTTCAGTGTTGCCATAAAGAAAAAGAGAATAAACCGCGAATCTTGTTTATGCGATTTAAATTATGTGTACTGTAAACTTAATTGGGTAGTTGAGGGTTTTTGTGGCTGTAAACATTACACCTTTTATTTCTTTAATGTTGGTAGTAAAATAAGGCTAATTGGAGATAGAATAAAGCAAGAAGTAGGTAGATAGGATATGACTTGACAAGTTTTAGGTATTAAAGCGTTAAATTGCAACTGTTGACTGCGTTTACGAGTAGGTACTGTTAAATAAATGTGATTGACATGTGCTTCCCAAATGCCATGTTGTCAAACCATGCCTTTTGGCATTTCGATACTCGCAATCGCTGTAAGAACGTCACTTCTGCAAGACTATCATGTAGAATTGTAGACCATCAAAATAAAAAGGTGACTAGGTATTAAACTACACTATAGGTATTCGTGACAATCTTAAAAGTCGGATTTGACAGCTGAGCAGAGAGGGATGGAAGATCGCTTTATCACTAAGTGCGAAAGAGATTTATTTCATGTCTCTTTCATACTTACTAGTAAAGCAATGTTGTATCCTGCTATCAAATCCGACTTCATAGATTGTCACGAATATAGGGAGATCGGCTAACTGACAAAACTTAAATGACATCATCAAAATATCTCAAACAAATAATTAAATTATTGGCCACTGTAATTCTTGTACTTGACTCAAACTCAAGTAAACGCCAGCCAACCGTGCCATGCCAGTAATGGCACGCTTGGTTTTTACGGGGACTATTGATACTGCCGTTTCTAACAGCAGCAGCTGCCGCCGAAACGTTTTCTTACTCTATGGTTTCCTAAGCGAGTGAATAATGAGTTACTTAGAGGTTGGTAGTGGTTACCACATGCCGTCCGAGCGGTCAACAATAACATACCTCTGGCACACACCCATTGTGTTTTTATACCGAGTTGGTAGATAGCAGGGAACAGATAAGTTGCAGAAGTATTGATGGAGATAGTTTGTTGGCCAATCGTTAGCAGGGTCACGATAGAACTGAGGCTAGAAAACACCTAATTTTTTTTGGTAACAAAATGTCTCCCCCGAATGTGGTCAGAAAATGTCCCTCCCCCTTCACTTCTGGAACCCTTACCTAAATCTATTTGGTATAATTATATTGGAAATTTCTAAGGTTTAAAGAATCAGAAAACTCTACACCTATTATAATCTCTTGTCGCAACTTCAAAAATGGATAATCCTTCAAACAGTCCACAGCCTCAAGTTTTCCAAAGAAACGCTAGGCGAAACCAAAAAGACTAAAATACAAAGTCTGCTAAACTGCTAAATAGAATGACAGCTGTCACTCAAACGCCAATCTGTCAAACGATTGGAATCTTCGCGCGCCATCGTTAGCAACGACTGCGTTCTTATTTATTGTTTTTAGATGAATAGGTGATAACCGATAACAAATACATTAAGCTATTAGAACATACTTGGAGGCTGTAATGTACTTTTTTGGTATGTGGACTGGCAGGTGAGGTGCCACAGGAAATCGTGGTTCAACTGCTACTGAATCTAAAGTGAAAAAATATTCGATGAGCGTTTTTCAATAGCCAGAAACGAATACCAACTTCTGTCCTGGAAAAAATATTAATATTTAGTATATTATTGTTTGCATTCTCAACAGCGACGTAACATAGATTTTTTGTATGGATGTACCTAATAGGCGTTTAGCCACTTATGAATTTAAATATGATCATATACTTAGGTAAGGTGATTAGAAGGTATGATCATCTCTTCATCTCTTGATCTCTTTGTTTCTCATGATACGTCATACCTACACGCAGTCTAGCACTCCGTACTTTTGTAATAAGTAGGTACCTACAATTCTTTATTTCTACATACATTCTTGACATTATAAAGTGAAAAGCAACATTCGATTGTTGCGCGACTATCGCACAACTGCTGTAAATTTACAAGCTTTTCCCTGCGATTTCGCTCCCGTTGTCAATTATTCAGTCAGAACTGTGCACTATACTGGGATAATCATTTATGCTTAGTACACTCCGTGATATTGATGGCTGGATACGAATGATTTCGTTCTGCTACAGATTACCTATAGGTACCTTGCACAAACATAAAAAAAACATCAAATAATATTACCTTTTTAGAACATTCGTTTAGAAAAACCGCCCAGCCATTGTTGGGCGAGAATCATACAACTGTTGTCCGATCCAAAACATAATTAGAGGCCGTCAGCGCAAAAGTGGTCTAACCCTCTATTTTTTCATCATATTCTGACTTATCTAGTACAATTAGGGTACATGTTTTAAATTATTTGTAGTACCTACATAAATGAGAATAATATGAAAACTTGGGGGTCAGGCCGCTGACAGCCTCATTTATGCCCTACCCACGCGTTGTCTACAATGCAATAGGTTTATTTCATTACGAACGCGATATTCTGCCATGTCGATTAATCAAATCGACTCGAAAAAAATCGCATGTAGTTTTTAAAGCAATTGTTTGAACTGGTGATCCTAGGATCATTTAGTATCATCTGCATTCAATATGTGAGCTATTCAGCACTTAATATTTGTTTTGCACAATTAAAGCAAGCATTATTATAATAATATATTCTTATAAATTATAAATACATGATTATTATGGGGAATTCGTTTACATTTACGTTTAAGCTCTAAATGCCATAAAAAAAAACCTGATAGCACATTGCCATTGCTACGAAAAGGATAACTTGTTCCAAGTGTTAAAGTTATGTTATGAAAGATGCTGTCTAAAACTAAACCGATATAAGAAAGACTTTTTTTTGTTAAAGGAAAATGTAAAGAAAATTCTTCTTCTAATAGAAAGCTACGCTATTCGTGGTCAGAAGTTTTATACCGTAAAATTCACCGAACACATCCATAGAAAAAGTTCGTTTTCTATGAAACACACGATAACCTCAAAAATCTAGTTCTTAAGACATTAATAATTTTATTGCAAAATTTTGCGACATACATAGATAATAATTTCGAAAAAATAGTCTAATTGCCAAAACAGCTAATTAATTCAACCCAAGTAAATAACTGTCCATCAAAAGTATCTCAAGAACGATTTCACAACGAGTTTATTTGTCAATTTACTAAAAAGGCTAATATTTAATTATTACACACTAATGTTTCCTGTTTTGCTAAACTTGCTTTATTGCAGAATTTTAGCAATAACTAGATAAATTGAGCGATCAATAGAAATACATTTACAGTTATTTAGTAACTGTGGCGTTTATTAGGTAATTAAACTTTAATTTGAGATGCTAATTAAAACTAGGTCACGAGGATTTTTGTCATTTTAATTGTTAAAATTGTTTGTTAGTTTATACGTTAAAGGTAATCTCTGGAAGTACTGAAAAGATTACGAAGATTCAGTTATAATCCGATAGAAATTAGAAAGCTACCTTATCGCTACGTGTGAATGGTTACCTATATATATTTTGGTAACTGACACGGTTCCTGCGGGATGACCCCCCGGAAAAAATATTTTGAAAGTAATTTCAGCCATTTTCTTTGTACTTTTCTACAGTGGGAGTAAATATTCTCTGTGGAAAACTGCGAAGGTTTTTCGCAGTTTTCCGTTTTTGTCAGAAACTTAATTTTCTATACAGGCCTAGGCTTCTCCAGCTGTAGTTGTGTAAAAAGTGTAATTTGCTCGAAAGAGTCGCCGCGGCCCTGGAACGCAAAGGGCATTAGGAAGAACACGATTGGGTTCTTAGTCAGCAGGAGTCTGACACTCCCTTCCGCTCCGAGCGCTTCGAGTGTCGGTGTCAAATAACGAAGAAGCAGAAGAAAAACACCGACTTCCGAAATTAAAGTTATTTTGTATTTTGTAGTGCTTTTTTGGAAATCAGTTTTTTTTTGTGAAAATGTTTTTTATATGTAGAAGCATTTATTTTAAGGATGGGAAATCATCAAATGTACTCTAAGCTCTAAGCTTTTTTTTTTGTGAAAAAGTTTTGTATTTTCCACTTTTTAGTGGTACACCTAACAACACCAATGGAAAGTCACAGGAAAGCAAAAATATGCATAATTTCGTATACAAGGATGACTTTTCCACATATTTTTCCCAGCTATTTGGATTTAAAAACCAAACTGCTGAATCGATTTTAATAAAATTTCAATGGGACCAATCGAGAAGTATATCCTTTCACATAAAACAAGAATTTTTCAAATCGGTTCATAAATGACGGAGATATGAGGTAACAAACAAAAAAAAAATATACAATCGAATTGAGAACCTCCTCCTTTTTTTGAAGTTAAAAATATTATTTTCATAATAGATAAGTAAACAAGTAGTATTTACATGAACATAATATATCTATGTTTGTGGCCAACGTCCAGCACTGGACGTCTTTCGGCTGAATTGATGATTATGAAGATTTCTTTTTCGGTTGTAGTTTTTGCCATGGACTGCTAGTACTTACATTTAAGGGCATTTGATGTAACAATGCATAGATATTTTAAAACTTAACAGACACATGTGTTGCTGGGGAGTTTGTTGCGCCACTTCTTCTTCCCAGCTAGAACACTAGGAAGTGGTGACGGGGGGACTGTCTTTTGTCAGCCTAAATTGAATAAATGACTATTGATTTTGAATACCATTTTTTTAGATTATGTAATATTTATAGAACTACGGCAACACAATTAATGTAAAGAGTTCAAGTTTTAGTCCCACATGCTAAAGCTCACGTAACAATTAGTCATTAAGGAAAAAAAGGGGAAAAACTTTTAACGCTTTCTACAGCCGCCATAAACACGGCGACAGGTGTTCTGTGACTCACTGCCAAATACTGACAAATATTTTACAGTTAAAACACCTCCAACATATCTAGGGACATTTAACAGCTGTCCAGTTTTATGCTTATATAAATCTGTTAAAATATCTGACTTTCAAATATTTCGGTGACTAACTTAGACTCGCGGCTTCGTTCCCGTGGCTTATCATCATCCATTTTAGTTTCATCGGCTATTTGTTTAACTTAACTAAAGAATTTTCGGTATGGTGTCCGATGTAAAAGAATAGCACCATCGCAACACTTCCCGTGGGTGTCGTAAGAGGCGATTAAAGGACTCACTAGAGAATGGGCAGCAGCATTCTCTGTAGCTACATTGCAACAGCTGCACTGCGATCGCTAACCCGCCTGCCAAGCATGGCGATTATGGCAAATCCACCATTTGAGGGAGGCCTATGACCAGCATGCTGATGAAAGAATTTTTATTATTGAATCAGTACTTCCAGAGATCCACGATTCTAGAGATCATTTCTGCCGAAATACCTCCACTGCTTGACAAGGCCTCCCCCAAGTATCACCACATTGACCCCTCCTGTGCCCTTTGTATCTGTGCCTCTGTGCCTACACCAGGTCATTCATGTGGTCTTCCAACGCTGCGTCTTCTACTACGCGGTCGACACTCATATCTTTCGGCCCCATCGACCATCTGTTCAATGCTCAAACATAATAATATTTATCAGCAAACTATTTTATTTCTTTAGTATTAGTTTAGATTTGCTGGAAGCAAGTTCTAATTTTAAATTAAAGTGAATTTGTGTAGGAAGTGTTTCTCAGTTCAGCAATAAAAGTTTACATTCGTCTAATCTGGACACTTACACAGAAGCGGTCAATCAACGCTACGTATTTACACAGACATCAGTCTGCCTCGATTCTCAGTACCTATATGATCCGTTTTTTCACTACTTCCTATTGTTTTAGCTAAAAATTAGCGCCACAAACTCCTCAGCAATATATTGGTTTCTTCATGTCGCATCTTCTATCTTCTTCAGTCGAACTAGCAATCTCTTCAGTGCTCGTACAGTCTGTGTGTAGCCAGATCTTTCCAAAAAACCATTTTCTCTCCCAGCTTCGTGAAAACCGGATTCAGCTGAATACCAGTATTTTACGTGGAGCGGCTGGCCTACCAGACCTCCACAATCCATTAACTGGGTAACACGGTACTTCTTGGAAAGACTGGTGTCAGATTTTCTGGCTTCTGCCAATCCGTAACCCAAATATTTACAAATGACAGCCGAGACCAAGGGCTTAACGTGCTTTTTCACAAGTAGTAATTAGTCCGTACCTACTTATTCCGTGGGATTTAACATGCGCTATCTAGCGTAACGTGGTCAATCCCAAACTTTATTCGACTTTTGATAAAAATAATAACACCTTGCCTAGACCTTAAGTCAATTGTAAAAAAGGTATTAGTTACCCACTTATTGCTGACTACTAGCCTATGGCTGCTTCGTCTGCTACCTTCGCAAGCTGTCGTTAGTTCTACAAATCCATCCATTTCGAGAAAAAACAGTTCTTAGAAGTCTTCACTTTCTAGGTTCTCCCTCAGCCGATCAATTACACGCAAGTTTATCGTCTACATACGAGCATAAATCAAAAGCAGTATCTAATCACACCGCATTGTTTGTCGGTCTGTTTGTCACACCCGTTTTATCATTTAATTGGCACCAGGCATGCCGTGGCGTAATTGTTGCGACTTTATATCGAGACTTCGAACTTGAGAACTTTTTGTTGGTGGTAGGAAGAAAACTTGGATTAAATCAACGACAGGATAGGAAATTTTGGTATTTCGATCTTGCAAATTCATAATCAGTTGAGTACTTGATAAAATAGATCTGAAGATACATCTTAGATTTTATTGTCAAACGTAGATTTACTATAAGTACTCGAAAAAATTAGTAGTACATAAATTGAAAAATAAAAATCGTTTTGCAGTTTGGTTTTAGACATTGTTGAGTCTTATTTTATTGAGACAGCGATCAAAATTATTTACTGTAACTTTTTTAAAAAGGTGATCTGTAACTTAGGTAGGTACTGATTTAGTATTATCTTATGTCTCAATTGTAGGTGGTGGCTCGGTGGCACCTCGTACAAATTTCGACAGTCGTTACGTATTCCTCATACACATACATACATACAAGCCATACTTGTTTATACTTATAGAAAGTTGCTCCCAAATCAGCCTGCTTGTCAACATTACTCAATACTCAAACCGAGATAGATTACTATCAGGAAACTGGATGTCACATGCAATTTCATCTTTATTTCCATTGACGTAAAGGTTATAAGAGATTTAATCGTACGTAGAATAAGTTTGTCGTATAAACCTTTGATTGGGTCACTCGCAGTTTTTTAGAATTTGATTTGAATATAATATAGTGCACAACAAGATCAAAGGCGATGATTAGATTTTAGATTTTATTAATTTTTTGCTTATTTATGCCGTGAGCGTGGGCAGATCTACATCAGATCTTAAGTAAAATAATCATGTCATTAACTACAATATTAACCTACCTATTTTCTCAATTCAGTAGGTATCTCAACCAATGTAGTTAAAACTTCGAGTTTTCTCACCAGGGCAGCCATTAGAACTACCGATTCTTAAATTCCACTCAAGACCCCAAACACCTTTGCACACTTGGTCACTTGGTCATTCAAGTTAACATAATGATAATGATGATGTCAAGTAAAGTTGAATCTAATAAGTAGGACAATACAGAGTTTTAAAAAGTGCAGCAACACATTAAGAATGGTCGAGTTGAAAATGTTTCAGTCTTGTTGAACTTAGTCAGCAACCCGTCGTGCATACACTACTTGAACCTGGAAGTCATCAGTCATCACTATGCATTTCACACGTTCAACATATTTGTTCCATCGTCCATTTTCACAAAGTGTTAATACGACGCAGTTCCTAATGCCTAAGCCACATTCCGCTGTGCAAGCCCACGCACCATCAGAATCAGCTGACCACAATGGGCGGGCCAGCAGAATCAATCACGCACTTCCAAGAACATAACGGTTGAGACGGCTGCCAGTGCTCGCCGCGCCATTTTGTTTTTACTTTCTTTATTGCGTTCCTTTTTCGAAATTTCGTAATTAAGACCTTTTTTGTGAACCGAAAGATATTTTGTTAAGAACGCGCTTTATTTCCTCGCGAGTTGATTTACCGCGGTTTGATCGTGCCCTTTTGCAGTATGAGTATTTTAATTACATTATTTACGGAATAGATTGCGGTGAAGGGTTATGTCCTGTTTTGGTTTAATCTTTGGTGTTGCTTTGTTCCTTATTTTGTTAAAAATATAGGAAGTAAAAAATACTCTTTGACTAGGTAGCAGTCAGGATTTAGAAGTTTTCTGACCCTGTGTCAGAGTTAAAAAACACATTTTTAATGTGTGTTAGCGGAGTCATAGTTTTCCTAATTTGTGCACTGGATCCTACCCTCTATTGTGATCTCTCTCTATCACTTACAAGGTTTGCCGATAGAAAACTCAATTTGGTGGTACTCAGTAGTAATTAGGTTCTTTAAAGTACCTAATTAAATTGTTATGGTGTACAATAAACAATTAAACAATATGTATGTACCTGAAAGCTTTGTTACCTGAGACAATTCAGCTTTTCAATTGAACTATTGCGCGGAAAATTTTTCAGTGTTTCGGCCTTGTTAAATACAAGGCCGAAACAAAATTTGTTCCTCATAGTGATTCTCCGAATCAACGAAAAAATCTCAGCAAGACCAAAAATGCAATTAATAAAACGAAAGCTGCTCCATTACTTTTGTCTTTTCAATTTATTTTTATAACGCTCATTATTGTTTTATTTTCACTTGCAACCTTTTGACACGCTTTATTCGAAAATCGAAAGAACAAATTCAAATTAGGAAGGTCATTAGACAAATAGAATCCATATTTCCGGGCGAGAGGCTGGCAACATTCGGCCCCCCGCCATCTTGCCTGAGGCGATACAGCCAATCGGCGTGCGTTCTTTATTCAAAAAAACTACTTTTAGCACAATGCACTTTTATTATTTTACTATTCGTTCGACATTTTCATTGTGTTTAAAAGTAATTGGGTATTCGTGCTCAAAGTCGAGTACCTACATGATTCACATTTTATTTAATAAAATTATTTTTATTATCCGTGCACCTATGTATGGTTACTTAATTGGTAGATCGGATTTGAATACTTTCTAATATAATGGATAAAATTTATACTTATTTTTTATAATTCTCAAGACGATAAATAGGTAGGTACTTAAGATCACAAAATTGACAATTTGTGAACATTTTCTTAGAAACAGACTTAGTAGAACATTTCATTCGATCATTTTTATTATGAGGTGTACAATAAAGTACAAGACTTACAGAAGAAATAATTAATACGCAAAGGTTTCGATTAGGATCAAAGGAAGAGATTTAAGACCAAAACATAGATTGCAAAATAGAGCAAAAACTAACTTAGAAAATATCTAAATGTAACCTTGCGAGACCAGATAATGTTTCTTACTTAGTTCAAGTTTTCAACATTCCATTTACTTATTTAAGTTACGCGTGTAGTAAATAGCCCGGGGGCTCACGGAGACAGGGCGGTTCTCGGCGGATATTAACGAAAGTGACTTCGGATCCGCTGCGCAGGGGAAATATCGGAGGTGTTGCCAATTGAAAAATTTGAAAATGATTCAATTTGACAATGTTTGAATCGATGATTTGTATTTTTGAACGAGCTTACTGAAAACATTAAATACATGAATTCTTCAGATAGCTGAAAAGTCAGTGATTGTACTGTTTATTTTTTTATATTAGGTGTCATTTTTTAGTTTTGCCTCTTTGTTTTCTGCTATTTTTTTTAAGAATGGGAAATCATCTTTTCCCGCTCTGGGCGGAGAGGAAGGGAGTGTCAGACTCTTACTGACTGAAACATATCCGTGTTCCTACAAATGCCCTTTGCATATCTACGGTATTTGTTCAAAAGAGTCATCTTTTGAACAAATACCGCAACCCTGGCAGTATCTGCTAATTTGAAATGATAATTAATTCATAATTTATCATTGAATTTAAGCTTCAAAAAACGGGTGCAAGGCGACAGTGCCACAAAGGAATGAGAATACGCTTTTTCATAGAACTAGTTCTGAAATTGCTCTACAGAGCAATGCGTCGGCGCCCAAATGTCGCGTTGCTTATCCTGAAAGTTGCAAGCATACCTGAAAACGTTACATTTGTTACCTTACCTTATCTAAACATATCTGTTGGGAGAGACTGGATCCTTCGACAAAGGGTTGTGACACTGGATTCCACACTAGGACACCCTAGTGTAGAATCCAGTGTCACAAAATATTCATTTTTGAAACGTTGCCCCACACTAGGAATTTATCCTGTGTCGTGGGTGCGTTTACAAATATATATCTACTCACGTGCACAAACAGCCAGACCCGGAACAACTATCCGTAGGCCATACAAATATTTGTTCCGTGCAGAATTCGAACCCGCGACACGTAGCGCAGTAGTCAGTCAATCGTTCAACCACTGCGCCAACCGTGCCGTCGAAATACTGTGACACTTTTGACGAAATAAATCTAATTATCTAAAGGGAAACTGACTGACATCAGCCCACAGTCGAAACTACTGGGACTAGGGACATGAAAAATTGCACAAGGCTTTGATATAAGCATTAAGAAAGGTATTATGTAATAAATAATAAAATTGATACCAAAATACAGGAGTTACCAGCTTTTAAAGTTATTCTTCTATCAAAATGTCGTTTGTACTGCATGGCGCAAGTTCACAATGGCGATGCTAGGGCGTGACTTTATGTCACCCACTAGCATCGCCATTGTGAAATAATTGCTTATTATTGTGAATTTGCGATAAACAGAGACAGTATAACATATTATGCGCACACGCAATTACCTAGACTGTCTCTGTTTATCGCAGATTTTAAAACACTAAGCACTCTGACATTTTTTGAGTTATTTAACCTTTTTTACTGCGCCTGATCTTTTCTCTAGATTTTGAGAAATTGACTAAAAAACACCAGTCAAATATACCTACCATAAATATATTCAACCTATAAGGGGCTGAAAAAATGTAAAATCGTTCAAGTACTAAATCTGCGCTGACGAAGTCGCGGGCGAAGTACTAGTTATTTAAATAAACGTATAACTTAAACACATTTTTCACACCCCAAAAAAAATTAAAAAACTCTTTTTGCCTTGATCCCGAACAAATACAGCATTAGCATTAATAAAGCCATTAAGTACTTGTACATAAGTAAGGCTCGTTGCACACTCCAGTGATCACCAATCGCGCGCCCGCGTTGCTACAAAAGCGCCTACTAATTAGCGACCTCTGGTGGGGCGAAGCGGTACCATCGGTTTTTGCACAGACCGCGAGCGGCGCCGGCGTGAGTTCCGCTCGAGTTTTTCTGAAGATGATTTTATTTGAAGTGTATTATGTTTGTATGAATGTACCTACTTATTCCTTATTGGACTTTATTTGTGAAAAAAATTGTACCGTATTTGAGATCTTCGTTTTGATTTTAATGTGGTTAAAATATTTTCTGATTTTAGGAAGTAGTACTTTTATTCTTTTAAATTTTATGTTTTTTGTGTATGTTTTAAGAGGTGTACATAATAAAGAGTACCTACTCCATAATAGTCATAAAACTTTCCAACGCATAAATAATACTCCCAAAGCGCTGAAAAATCCGAGACGAGGTGTGAGAATTTCTCACCCAAAACTCACTGCAAGCACAATAGTACAAGTAGTAACCGTTACACATTAAAAAAGGGTCACACAAATCGAATATCAATCGTAAAGCCGAGAGCACATGGTTACCCCGAGGGCGGACCGACCGCCCTCCGGCAGTCTGAGCCGAGCACGCGACGCGCGCGATCGTAAACCAAGCCTTACGATCAAATCGATACATCGATTTAAATTGATTATTGTGATATAAACTTTAAATACAATCAAAGTCAGCCTCAAATCATATTGTTAATATTTATAATAATAATTAAAACATCGGTTTCTCAATTAAAAAATCGTAAATATAATAATTGTAATCACAGTTTCTAACTAACTTCCCGTTATACAGTAAAATGTTCATCAACTACTAGTTTCTCTTTTTAACAATAATTATTTTATACGGCGTGCTGAATTGGTTTAATCGATTTTATTTGCAAAAGATATTAAAGTTTAGTGATGGGCACGAGCGCGTATCGACGTAATTAGTCGATAAACTTAATTGACTGAAATTAATTACTTGGATTAAAAGAAAAAATGTTGCTTGTAATTAAATATTTCATTAACAGTGCGTCGATGGAGTAGATTAACCGTAATAATAATAACTTTAGATCGTTTAGCAATAGAGGCTGTATGGGACGCGCGGCATTGTTTATCTTCTGTTCTTACTCTCGCAATCACCGGCCGCGCGATTGATTAATATGTTTCATTAAAATATCATTAGTCACACTTTTTATCTAGATACAATTTAATGATACTGACTTTGTATCACTAATACCACCAGGTGTTCAAATAACTTTTATAGCTTGGGACTAGTTTTTTTACCGGTGCACTGTATTATTAGATGGAGATTCTAAGAGTTTACGCCCCACCTATGTAGGTTCGTAACAAAATAAATTGCAGCTTAAAAACAGCTATTAAAACATTTGTCCATGCTTCATAGACTGACGTCAGCGGTATGCTTCTGTGATGTACTATTAAGTGGAGATTGCATCTCGTTTCCAACTTAATAGGCTAGCACGTGATTCGACAAACTATCGACATAAATCCGCCACTCGGTAATAAATAAAAAAACCATCCAGTAGTCGGCATTCGGTCATCGAGCCGGCGCGCAAGGCAGCAATTTAAAAAGCAATCACTAACCGATTGTAGCCGGAATCGCCCGCCTTTTAAGGGACCGGTAATTATCGATACTCGAACATTTACATATCGGTTATTTGACATTCGCTTTCACCTCACTATTATGGCAATAAATCGATTTGAGTCGCGTATCGACTAATTCGTAATTATCGTGATAATCCGACGCTAATCTACGTTTTAAAATAAGTTGATGAATTATTTAGATTAATTTATTATTAATTTTCTTAATTGCGATCCTGTTTTGCATGCATTGATTAATTTATTAAAATGTTATAAATCATTTGCCGTCTGTTGGACTCGTTACCAACTAAACCAACACACGTTTAACGTAAAAATACATAAATTATCATGTTGCGAGTGTCTCCGGCTGTATAAATGGTATGTAGGTAGGTAACACCTAAACCAACTCATTTTCTTCAAGCATGAAACACCCAAAGTAATCTCCAAAAACCACCTTAAAACACTTATTTACTAATACCTCTAAGTACCAAAGAAAATACTATTAAGAGGGACACTATGTAAGCAGAAAAGTTCTAGTGCTCAAAAGTTTGATTCGTAAAGAATCAGTTTTCTAGTGAAGTGTATCAAAAGTTTCGGCGCTGGCGTACGTGGACTTATCCAGTGTGATTGAGGTGCAGGTAATGAAAATAGAAAAGTATTTTTAAGACAAGTTTAAGTAAAAAGTAGGTACTAAATGTAATATCATTTGTCAACACATATCCATCCCATACACGATGGTGCTATCTGGTTTGATTGTGTTCCTGGCCACCTTCAGCCAGAAGGTTAATATTTGTAAGCGACAAGTTAATTGAATTCGTTTAAGACAAGTTTGGCCCATAATTAGGTAAATGATAATTAAAAGACTACAAAAACTCGAATTGAAAATGCAAAAAGTTTCTCTCCGGCGGGGAATCGAACCCCGGTCTCCCGCGTGACAGGCGGGGATACTTACCACTATACTACCGAAGACTTATTATTTAGTGGAGAAATAGTTAACCTAGTCGTACAACGTACTTACAATCGTTGAGCATTTTACTCAATTCACTTTATCAGTCTTTTTTGTGATAAAATTGCGATATTTTCGTAAAACATGGTTTTGATATCTTATTATTCTTATCAAACATCAACATCATCGCTTATATCATAAACAACTTGTCGACTGTACACGTGACCAGAGGGCTGGGCTTTTCTTTGGCCAAAGAATCAGCATTGCCATTCAACGCGGCAACGCTGCTAGTGTTCTGGGCACTTTTGTCATTGACAGCGATGTGGATGAATTTTTTGATGCCCAATGATTTATTTTGTTTTTATACACGTTTGTACATAATTTGGTAATTTTTAGTCTAGTTTGTATATAGTTAAGTTAGTTAAATATAACCATGTATATTACTTATTACTTATTAAACCTATGAAGTAGGTAAGTAATCGTGCTCAGTTAGCAAAAATAAATTATAAGTAAGTTTCTACCGAGCTTGTGAAGTAGGTAGAAGAGAAACTGAATTCCTTGTACATATGTGTAGGTAGGTATACCTATATAATTTTGGTTAAATAAATTAAGTAGACAGTTAACGGTAAACATAAAAATGGCTTTTTAAATGAACAGTAAAACTATTCATTTTATAACCATTGATCAATAACCTGTCATCGTTAAATAAAGAGATTTCGGCATTTTTTTTGTTATGGAACAACTTAGTTCCGGTTTCTGGAACAAAAATTACTAATCTCGATAAATATCATGAAATGCGGCAAATTGTCAAACCGCGTTAGTTGCTGTGATTTCTTCCCAACTTGCATAACTTTTGCAATTTTGTTTATTTTTGGTATGTGTCATGCTTGGTGCAAATAAACTCTTTTTCTTTCTTTCTTTCTAACTATTTTCAGCCAATCGCGTTATGACTTGCATTTCAGTTCCGTTTTTACTAGAGGGCTAGAAGGGGCACGTGGCCGGGGTCCAGGTTTTTTTGGGAGGGAGCAAAGCAGGTACATGGGATTCCATGTCAATCTAAGCTAGGCAGAACTAGGTATACCATACATTTCATATAACGAGTTATATCGCGTTTGAGAGGAACTCAGATGTGCCCAAGGGGGGGGCATGGGTTAAGATGGCCCTGTCGCTTTCAGTAGGTGACCATGTCTTGTGTTATGTCCTGG
Organism: Melanchra persicariae; assembly: GCA_947386135.1. Classification (NCBI taxonomy): domain Eukaryota; kingdom Metazoa; phylum Arthropoda; class Insecta; order Lepidoptera; family Noctuidae; genus Melanchra; species Melanchra persicariae. Next base: position 11,962,803 of record OX376645.1, on the reverse strand, counting down.
TATCTGAAAAGACACCAGGACATAACACATTAGTGAAGTACATACGGTATGACAACAATATACTCTCATCAATAATTTCCACTCTATTTTGCCGAAACATCAAAGCAAATTCTCATCAACTTTCACCATATTGTTCTACCATAACGAGTCAATGATCAATAACAGAACAGTTCTAAATCAGGGCCGCCCAACTATTTTTGAAGGTGGGCCATCTAGTCTGTAAAACTTTTAAGTACAGTGTTATAAAGTGGTAATATGTACCTAAGGGGCTTTTTAATTTGGTGAGACTAGGCGCAGTTTCTCGAAAATTATCACAAAATGTCTCAACTCTCAACATTGTGACAAATTGCCAAACGACCATAGCTAATGGCCACAATTGGTTGAATGACTTTCCAACAGTCCATTGAATCACTTGACTTGCGTTAAATTTGTGACGGGTAGATATTTTTTTCCAGAAAACGGGGGTTGAAGTGGTTTTTGTTCTAAATAAATTAAGGTAGTTTCGTGTAGTTTCTGCCTACCACTATCGGAAAAAGGTATGAGTTTATGTAGTCATATGTATGTCGCAACCTGTGGTCGCAAGTCGCAACCAACTAGCTTAATCAGCCGTTTCATTAAAACCCTAGCATTTTCATTGAACTAATGTGTTTCAGCGACATAAGTGACGCTGAAAAATCAGCGCAGTTAAATGAAAAGGCTAGGCCACCAATTAAACAGCTGATTAAGCTAGTTGTCAGTGACACGTATGTTACTAAACATGTTTAATAGTGATCAAAGTACTATATTTATTTTCCACAAAGCTGGAATGAGAGTCGGAAATACATTTTCCCTCATGCAGAGCCCAATCGGCACAGTCAAATTGCAGCCGACCCTTAGGCTACGGTTGGGCGGCCTTGATCTAACATTGTCTAAATGTAATTGCACGGGACTCGCTATGTTAATGAGCCATACTTCGAATCGATTTATTATTGCATTGCAATAGAGACGTACATCTCATACACATTCCGCCATTGATTGATGGTTGGTATCCGATGTGTAAGACTAACAGTAAATCTATTCGATTGGCCATATATCGATATTCGGATTGAGTTTAGGATGAATGGGAGGTTTCCGGCGCTTGTTTGAATGTTTAGCTCGTGCTATTGTAATTGGCTGGCAAGTAAATAATGTTTTGTCTATCTTGCGCTTCATTTTTTGTGTTGATTCCATAGAAAGAAAATATTTTTAACTCGCATTAGATATCTAGCCGGTCAAGGGCTTATCTTCCTAATTTTTTTTTAACCGTCAATAAGACGTTTAAAAAGAATTTAGGAAGATTCCGAAGGTTTAGGAAACACGAAGCTAGTTTCTCAAGCCAAGACCTAAGCTAGTGTTAGCAAACTAGCAAGCTACTCTGGCTATGAACCAGCTTGATTTCTAGCCTAGTAAGGTAGCGTCTCAAGCTATAATGGCTATAATATGTACCGCGCACTCTTTGTGTTCTGCGCTCCTTCGACGTGAGTCCAGCGGCCCTACCATGAAGTGTTAAAGCGTGAGTAGTTCGAGCGAGAAGGAGGGATGGAGCTATACACCCTATAGAGCTCCATCCCTCCTTCTCGCTCGAACTACTCACGCTTTAACACTTCATGGTAGGGCCGCTGACTGATGAATTCGCGGACCGGACGCATGGAAGACGATCATGTCGGTATGTCTGGAGTTCTGTGAGATGAGTGTGTGATTTTTATTCTGTTCTCTAACAAATGTAATTAGCGGACAAATAAATAAATACTAAGGGCGAAAGTCACCAATAAAACTGAACGCGATCATTGTGTACCTACACCACGTTATGAGCTGTCAGTGTCATTATTTTGCTATGGAATATTTACGCTGACAGCTCTTGAACGCAGTTTATATGTACTAATCGCGTTCAGTTTCATTGGTGAAATCGACTCTTAAAGTGTTAGGTGTGGTACCTACCAAGATGTACAAAATTAAAAAAGATACCACTGCTAAAAAAGGTATAAGAAGATTTTGAAGACTTTGACTTTGGCAATTATTTCCCATGATTAGCATGAAACCCATGGTCGTAAGGAAAAATAGGCAAAACTGTCAAAAATAATATTGGTTAGATTCTACTGGTACTGGAGTTACCAACAAATATGTACGAAAAAGCAATAGGTACTACCAGCACCACGTAACAATAGAAATTCAAACAACATCATTTCGCAAACTTATCTCAAAATATTAACAAAACAAAATACATCATCAAACACTTTCATACATATTTTGACAGCTGAAAGTACAGTTACCCGCGCGTATATCTGTCGATTTATCACGGCGTCCATTTTTATAGGTATGTCTATCATGGCTTCCTAAATAATGGCCAGTGTCGCCATCTGCGAGTCACCCAACACGCGTTGACCCCGCGACCTGGGTAAACAATACCGCCTTTCACCTCTACGCATAGACAATATTAAGAACGTATTTTTTTTTTTTGTTTTATCAAGATTGTCTTTGGATTTCCCAATCGGTTTTTTCGATAAGTATCGTTTGGGAAGATTTAGTGATGTGTTACCTAATAAGTAGCGAAAATTTTAGTCATTTGTCTTAAATGAGACAGGAAATCAAATAGCTTCTGTAAGTTGTTCGTGGTTTTCTTACTTATTGCCTGGTTTTATAGTATCATCAATCACAAAAGTTAAGAATTAAGATCTCGATGGCCAGCATTATTCTTCTTCTTTGTTGTATCGATCGATGGTAGATAGATTGATAGTATAACCTTAATTGTACCCCATAAATCACAGATAAATATAAGAAACAATATTTCTATGCAAAGGTTAGCAATTTTTGCTGCCCTAATCTTCGCCACTTCTACGTCATCGTCAGTAGCGACGCACAGCGGCCCTACCATGACGTGTTAAAGCGTGAGTAGTTCGAGCGAGAAGGAGGGATGGAGTTATACACCCTATATAGCTCCATCCCTCCTTCTCGCTCGAACTACTCACGCTTTAAGGGCAGGTAGACCAAGCGAAATAGGCATTTAACGCTACCAAGAGTTGCCCGCGAGTGTCGCAAAGCGAGCCGTGCGCTTACGTCGCGGGAAGTGTCACATTATAGGTAAGCAGGCAGTAGGTCAACTTATTTTAATGTTGTATTATTTTAAAAATAAAATACGCGATTTGATAAAAGCTTGTTTTATTATAATATGTAGTGATCACATTTTGATGTGTGCAATAAAGTATATAATAAATAAATAATCACGATATCTAAGACTTTAAACGAAATAAATTAATTTGAAATCTATTCAAATTAATTTATTTCGTTTAAAGTCTTAGATATCGTGATTATTTTAAATGCAATAAACTGTAAACTATACTTATTCAATTTATTGACATTTTCGTTGACGTTTAGTTCCAAGTGCAAAAATTCTTTAAAAATCCTCGAAATTTAGTTGTTGTGTGCTTTGTCCCAGTTGCGAATCATTAGGGTCAATGTTTTCGTTATCTTGGATGGATATGCTTCTAATGGGCATACCACGTGCTTTTCGGCTGTCTATGATTTCCGTTTATTCCCGTTGTCCCCGTATGCCATATCCCCGTCACGGGGACAGCGGGACGTGATTAAATTTATTTCCAATTGTCCCCGTAACGTACATTCGGCTAACGGGGACAACGGGAAGTAAACTTTTCACGAGTCGTTGTCCTCTTAAATCTGCATTGTTTAAGCTTAGTTTTTTAGCATGGGAAAAAGAAAAGGGGAATAAAACAAAATTTATTTATTTGTATTCGAATTTGAATGAGAGCTCGACAAAAACAATGTTATCTGCGCTTTTGTTCCGCAGCTGCAAGGGCGCGCGCGACGCCGCGCGCCGCCGCCGGCGCATCCTTTTCAAGGTCGCTCCGTTTATCATAGTTACTAGAAAACTTAATTTGGAATGTACGATACATTTAAAACAATAAACATGTAATTAAATCGATTATTTTTATAAAAAAATACTACTTGAAAACAAGGTCTAAATCCCTAATATTAATCTACCGCGTACCAAGACCAATCTACCAATATTTCCATACACTTTGTTTGTTGGGTAAAAGATGCCAACGCACACATTCATAATACTACAGAAAAATGAAAAAACGGGGACTGTGGGCAATAATTTTTACTTATTTTATTCAACTATATTAACGGGGACAGTGTACGGGGAGGGGACAACGGGAAGTATTTTTAAATATTTAATTGAAGTACCGCTGTCCCCGTAGGACGGGGACAGTGTACGGGGACAACGGGAAGTATTTTTAAATATTTAATTGAAGTACCGCTGTCCCCGTAGGACGGGGACACGGTGTACGGGGACAGCGGGAATAAACCATGATTTCGGGAAGCAAGCATTTCATATAAAATTTGGTCAATTTTGGTTTCATTTTGGTTTCCCAAAATACGTCATCTTTTTCTATGTATTTGGTAAAAATATTTTCATTCTCACCTGCCCATATAGCCAAAAGACATTTTTGTCGTTCGGAAACATGTAGCTGGCCTTGTATCTGGTAGTACCAGTTAGAGTTTTTATTTACCGTAGTAGTTTTAGTGTTTTTATTATATTTTAAAATTTGTATTTTATTTTCTTGTATACAATTAGAAAGTCCTTTTTTGTGTGCTGTGATTGGACACTTGACTTCGACTACTGTATCTTCCCCAATTAAGCCATCAGGCGTTGCCCCTATAAAAGGATAATCTTTGTCTATAAATAAACCGCAGGGCTCAACGATAATATTTTCTTGCTGCTGCAACTGCTGCAAAGCTTGTTGCTCATGCTCAACTCCATGTGCAATAGATATGACGTGGGCCAAATTTTTTTTGTACAATAGATTTTTAACGAGGGGTGCTGTATCTGATGCAACTTTTCTTTTGCATATTGGCCCAAAGTGAGAAGCAGTTATTAAATTTTTTCTAATTTCTAGCCACTCGCTGCTGTCTCTTTGTAATATGGTCGATCTTTCTACCTTATGTCTGTCAGACGTAAGTATTTTCAGATTTTTTAGAAATTCTTCTTTTGATGTGTCATATTCTTTTTCCGACATATCAGGCGATGAACAGGCTGGACCATAGTCGTGTTGCTCTTTATTTGCATCTTTTAGAATTCTTCGTTTCTGTACTGGGTGTTCCTTGTTTAATTTTCGTTTTTTCGCACGTCTTTTCTCAATTTCTTCAGCTTTACCTCCGGAAGCGTTATTTGTTAGAGCTTTTTGTATTGTTGAAATTGCAGATTTTGTGTTAAACGAAACAACGGCTGCTGCGCATCTTCCTTGGTAGCCCCCCCTTAGAGCAAAATTTATTCTTTTTCCGCCTGTAACTTTTGCTATTACGCTGTTGAAGCATTCTACAGTATTTGTGTTCACGTCTTCAATCAAACTACGTGATTTTGAAGCCACGTTAGACACAATAGCATTTATTCTGAAGATAAATGTAGAATTTTCAATCTTTTGAAGTTCGCTGCCACTGTTTTTTTCTTTATCACAAAAGTAATTTTGACACATTTGATGATTACCATAGGCGTGAGGTACAGAGTTAATAATATCGTTGTGCAAAACGGATATTGCAACATTTTTAGGACTCTGCGAGGCCTTGTGATGTTTTATAGATTTCACTATTGCCTTTCGCATTGTCATTATTTTTTGATTAGTGAGAGTTTTTCGGTGCGCCAAGATGTACTTAGTTTCTGTAATGACTGCTCTTAATTTTTTACAAAAATTGCGCAATATGTGATTGCGGCACTCGAGTTTCTCAACCGTCAAATTTTGGCTTTCGTACGGATTTGCGTTAAGAATTTTAGAGTATGTCGAAGCATCACCATCTCCTACCATTCTGCCATATATAAGGCCATACGTCGCAATCGATGTTTTGAAACCTTCAACGATTATGTCGGCTTCCATTGAACTAGAAGATCCCTGAAAATTCTTGAAACACAAGTGGTCTTGAGGTGCAGTTTTTTTATTTTCGGCTCGGGCACATACGAGGCAATACTTGTTTTTGACACCGAAGTAAAGCACCTCACCCGTATTTCTGCCTATTATGGCCGCTGTGCCTGATGATGCTTTATAGTTCGAACCATATGACCTAGCACACCATGCCCCATCCACATAGACATCTATGACAGCATAGCCGTTTTTGGTCCGGCCATCTGCTAAAGCAATCTCTTTTTCTTTTTTGGCAGCAGCTTCCATTGTGACACTTGCAGTTTCTTCCCATTTCTTATAAACTTTATTTTGTAGTTGATTAAAATATTTTGTAGAAAATATGGGGATATTTATAGCCGAAAATAACTCTTCGATCTGAGAAAACCCTATACCAGAGGCTATAACTCCAGTGGTAGCAGCTAAATTAGCATCTGTATGCTCAGTATCTTTGGTGTTTTCGGATGGAATAAAACAAACTTCTTTACACATATTGCACTTAAATTTAAATGTCGAAATAAGTCCATGTCTTCTTTCACCTACTAAGCAAAAGTTGCTTGATTTACAATCAAATAAATCATTGTGGCGTGCTTTTTCTTGAAGTTCTTGTAAAAAAAAATTAATATCAATTATTCGCCGTCCTGATATAGGTTGAAAATGGTTTTCGTTGTTAACCATTTCAGTAACAAATGCGTCTTCCCTTCTATCATTTTCTCTGTAACAACATAATATAATATAGAATCTATAAAACTGATGATGAAAAACAATTTTAATAAAAGTGAAATGCACTTTTAAAATTCGGTCCTTATTCTAATTTAGAATAAGAAACCCAATTTATATACAAGTAATGCAAGATAGGGGTTATACAGGTTGCTTACATGTATATTTCGTATGTCAATACTGATAACTTACTGATTAGTTGTAGTATCATCAACTGGTTCTGGCACAGACAACGATGATATTAGTAGTGGTACATCTTGTAAAATACCATTATTCGGTGATGTCGATGTCCTGAAATAATAATAATTTATTTAACATTCACGTTTCATAAAAAAACTGTGTATTACAAATTTTATATTTTTATACGGATAGAAGAGCACAAAGGTACTGTTTCATTTTTAAGTTTTTGTGTACATAAACAAATAAATAAATAAATATACGACAGCAAAAAAAAAGAAACTTACTTAGTAGCAGAGGATTGCAAATCAACAGGTTCTAGTGTAATATAAGATGAGTGAGTCTTTCTGAAAAAAAAAAAACCACTTCATTATAATGCCAAATAGACTAAATCTAATATATTATTGCAGCACTAAGTGCATTGGGTGAGCCAACCCTAGATAGTCGAGAGCCGGCCACCGTATGACATAATTATGAAATGAAAGAGCTTTCTGCGAGTTCAAATACAGAAAATAGTTCTATTTGAACTATAAGAAGTCTATGGTCTTAAAATATCATGGTAAATCTCTCAATATTGTGCGTGCAAACTTATATTGTAGCTGGAATGTATGGAAGTACACGTTTGTCAACTACAATGTTAAGTTTGTTTTTGTGATAAATTCACTTTAGTACGGAACCCTTCATTGTGCGTGGTTCAATACGCACTTGGCCGATTTTTTTTTATTATTCGCACGGTTTTCAGTGGTCAGGCCGTTAGACCGGTTTGGAGACAGTAATAAGTACCCAATGTGAACAAATGCAAGTTTTTCTTTTTTTATTTGATATGAACTAGTGCTTGACTGTGATCCCACCTGATGGTAAGCAGTAATGCAATCGTTGATGGTGAGGCGTAAGTATAAAATAGGTTTCAGTTTCGTTTGCAGGCAGTCGGTAATTGCCAAAATTTTATACCTACACTGACTATTAATAATGATGAAATGTTAATTTCAACCAACATAGGAAGAGGCACAACAGTGACAAAAAAAAAAGGAATAAAAAAACATACAATTAAAAAGACCACATAATCTATTGTTCGAAGTGGTTTCTCTGTCCTCTAGTATAGTGTGCGTGCGTGATTGAACTTCAAGACTCGTTTGCCGCCATCTCAACTTTTATACCAAGTGTCAAGTGAATGATGTGTTCAGTGTTTTCCAAAGTCAGTCGTTGTCATTATGCCAAATGTGATTAGTCTTGAACTTCAAACACGCGCGCAGTTACGAGTATCTTGCGCGTTTTTAGTAGGTGCTTTCTACTATGTTTTTTGTGGTGAAGATTGCGATTATCAAAAAATAAAGAAAAACTTACTGTTCTTCACTGCTGTTTTTTCCAACAAATAAGCCATTTTTATTTCGAATCATTTTTGAACTGGAACAATAAAATAAAGTTATAGTATTACAAAAGATTAGAGATTAATATATATAAGTGTAAGTAGGTACATGGGCGGCACAAAGGAGACAGAAGAAAAGGCGAATATAACTTTGTATAGTTGTTTTATCTCACGAGTGCGGGCGAGCCATAGTTGTGTAGGTAAATGTACGTGCACATTGTCTTAGTGTGCGTGAGCTTGTGTCAGTCGCTCTCAAGGTTACGCACACTAAGACAATGTGCACGTACATTTACCTACACAACTATGGCTCGCCCGCACTCGTGAGATAAAACAACTATAGCCATGTAATATTTTTACAATTTTATATTAGGTACCTACTTATCGCCGCGCCCAGGCAAGGCACTACCTGTTGTAGGGAAATAATAAATTTCGTAAAACTGTAACTGTGGTCAATAGGAATAAATGAATAAAAATTATAACTTACCATATTTCTTTCGCGATTTTTTTTGCTTGCAATCTTGATCTAGTCCTAATTTTATTTCTTTTATTTGCCATTTTCACCAACTCACAAATATAGATTGAATTAATAGTTGTATAAGTACAAATTATTTACACAATGAGAAATAAACAAAATCTAAACTATGACCTTTTTAAATAACAATATTATTTACAATTTATGTTATTTCGAATTAATATTATTTACGAAGCAGAAGCGAAGCGCGCGCGCAAAAATTTGACACAGATCTCACTTCGGTGACGTCCCGCGGGACACTGCAGGACACTGGCAAGCGACGCGCGGATCGAATATCACTTGAAAAAATCGATAAAAAATGTATAAATGTAATAAAAAAAAACGATCCGGTTCAATCGATTCCAAAATGAATTACTTATAAATTGATATAATTTATAAAGAATAGAGTATTATGGTACTTGTTTAAAATGAAATTTGGCTTGTAAAAAAACTGCAAATCGAAGTTACTTCAGTATTTTTTTCTATCGAGAAAATTGTATTGTATCGTGTATTGAACGGGTCCATAGTATAGAAAAAGAATGTATCTTAATATATAAATTTGTTTCGGGTTCTAAATGTTATAATTTGCCTATCAAAAATGAGTTCTAAAACAGTCAAAACCTGGAACACCCAGCCTTAACACTTCATGGTAGGGCCGCTGGTCGCTTTGACTACGGAGGAATCATATTTAAAACATCAAAGCAATACAGACAAAACAGAACACTAGCTACAAAACCTACTTAGTTTGTGTTTTTTTCTTTTTTTCCCTAGTGACAATTAAGTGAACACACTGTAACTTGTGTCAAAATTGTATTTTGCTAATAAAATATTATTATTACAATTTAGTCGACAAGTGTAATGCTCTCTAATCTAATTAAAGCGCAAGGAGCGTTGCGTGGTTACGCGCATAAATCAAGTTAACAAATCCAGAACACTTGCGACACGACTCACATGAGCACCCGCGCAGGTAGCGTCGGCAACACAACCTTAAGACTGCGTGACGTCAGAGATACAAGGATGGAAAACAAAGTGACAAAAGGGAATAAGTCTGGCTAGCTACCTTTAGGGAAAGACGAAACGTGAAGACGATAAAATGCTTGAAGTAGGTTATCATTTCACCCGAATGATGTTCACGGCTGGACTTACACCTCCCTAAGTGTCCCCACAGCCAGCGGATTCCCGCGGCCTTCAACAGGTCATCAGACCTCCTTGTGAAAGTCTTTTTATTCCTACAGAATCTAAGGCTATATTCGGTTAGCAACAGAATTTTGAATTTCTCATGTTATAGTGTTCAAAGAATTGCCATGTTTCTTTCAAAATACACTAGCCATTTTTAAATCCCCAGACTGTAACTGACAGCCTGGCAACAACGCTTCAGAAACTGTGCTAACTTTTGTAGACCAATAAAACTAAAGGAATTTAATAAAAGAAAGAGTGTGATGTTGATGACAGATCGTTTTAGCTCACAAACTAATTAGCCAATTAAAGTATTCCCTGAAGCTATGACTTGAATGATCACTGCTGCCCATTGATGAGTTTTTACACTCCAACGCTTTGGACCACCTTAAACTATGCCGAATGTAGACCAATTTATCTTATTTTATCACCACAAAAAAAAATATTCCCAAGGTCTTTTTTGCTCTGCTACTACTTGATACCAACAATTAAGTATCATAGCACCTATGTCATCACATCACGACAAGTTTTCACCACATCCGGTAACAAGGTGAATAAATTAAAACAGATAATAAATAAAAACTAGATCGAAAGTAATCGATTAGGTGTCCAATGCCGTAACTCGATATATATACCGTAAGTTTTGTAATTGATCTACATTATATTGAGTATAATTTCAACCGGGCTACACACTATAAAGATTTGAAATTGGAATACTTTTGACAAAGTTTTTAATGCAGTTTAATGTCTACATCGCTAGTACGGCCCCAGCCTGACGGCATACTTTTTGACAGCAAAATAAAGATGGCGTCTGTGTTGACCGTTTCGAATGATCGTTAGCGTAATTAAGTAGTGAATGCGCAGCACCGAGATTGAATATCTTCAAAGTCATTAAGAATTTGGCCTACCTTTTATAATGTTTACATTAAAAATTGATAGTGGATTACTTAAATTACGATAGGTATAACATTAGAAAGTCTAAACAGTATGCAATCCTTAACTGGTTCATTTGCAAGGCATGCGCGAAGAATGAAACTCCTGATTTCTAAAGGTCTATTCACGTTTCTGATCATTTCAAGTGTTGCGATTGGTTAATCAAAAATACAGACAATCAATCACATTTAATCTAAGCAGACATGATTCAGATGTAACCAGATACTCAAAGCTTAGAATCTGGGATGAGTCTTACTTTTGAAACGCTATCAGAAAAAACATGTAAGTAGTTACTTCGTCAACACAACATATCAAAATTTGATTTCCGCATTAGAGGCACATGAATCAAGATGTCATTAGAATCACATTTAGCTCAATTCATTACATTAGAATAAATTGATTACCTCATCCAATGGGTATACTTTAAAATAATTATATGCCGCAAACATATATCAAAGACGGAACGTGCTAATTCATAGATTGCGTGTATCATGTGATCAAGTAAGGTCATCATTGTCTATGCGCTTATTGTACGCTAGCTAGACGAACATTGACATTACTGGTAAGGAACGTCTACCATAGAGAATGGTACGATGTAGAGCAAAAAGCGCTGAATGAATAATTTTGGGATTTGTTAAATTAAGTATTGAAGAATGAAGAAACATGATGGCGGCCTCCATTCCTTGTACAGTATTCCGTGAAAACTTAGGTGATTTGAGATTGAAAAATGTCAAACATTCTAGACTATCTTAAAGAATAAAAAAAAACTTTACTTAGATATTGTCAGTTTTGCCAACTGTTAATCATTTCCTACTAGTTTCTGCGACTAATATGAAACACAAGTTATGAAGGCGATCACGCATTAACCAAATTTATTTATCTCGCATCCGTAAAAAACTCACGAAAGCTCCTTGTACTTTGAACAATTTGAATTAAAGATCAATCAGTAATATTTTAACATCATAAAGTAGGTACCTATCGCCATCTCACAAAATATGATTGATTTGATTACCGACACACTGATCAGTAGCCATTTCATCCGTCATTTGCGTTCCACTAAAGATACGAGTATGTATTACCGACTTTCTCAAATATCATCAATGGCTTTTAAATAAAATTGTCTATGGCTTCGCCCTCGGGAAAAGTGTTTTATTATCCCAAGGGAAGTCAAAGTCTAGATTGAAAGTATCCTAAGTCCTATTCCAGGGGTTGTAGACCAAGTGACATTCTGTCAGCGTTAGCTTTGTCGAAATGCTAACATTTATGACTGGCCATGTGACATTTCGGTAACGCATGTCAATAACATACATTTTTGACTTTTTAACTATCGTCATCGCTGATAGAATCTCTCTAAAACTCTATTCAAGTCTACTCAAGTAATTCGTGCTGGTTTTAACGTGAAATCGTAACAGGCAGGTACACTTTTGCATTTATAATATTTGTATGCTATTGATCTTTTCGCTTAGCATTCACTGGATGAACATCCTTATCCTCCAATTATCTATACAATAGCATCATTTAGTTGGTGTAAATTGCCAGTGTTATATCGAGTAATTCGATAATTAGTGGCTTTAATTACTGTACTCTGATTAAATCGCGTCATTGTGAATGATGACTTTCAACGCTCTTACATATCCAGATGTAGGGTGGAGTTATTTAGTTGTTACAATGTTGCATGCATCGAATAAAGGATATAATTTATTTCTGTTGCAACACTTGACATGTTAGAAATTACCTTTTTCTTTTGATTACTACCCGTCCACGTATTTAGCTTCAGGTAGAAATTCTTTGAGTTCTAAGATCTTAGAACACTTATCACACTTTTGGTGGGTTTTAAGTTTTAAATGTTGTGCGTAGATATTAGTCACTTACAGAATAGCTTTACATAAACTAGATTTTGCATATAACTGTAAACATTGCAGAGGCATCTTAATATTTGGGAGTTTTCTACCTGTTCATTACGTAACTTATCTTCGTCGTTCGCTTCATCTATCTCTTTTATACCACTCGTTATCTTTATTGGGTTAATCATTCTTCATCATTATCATCATCCTATTTTGTTGTACTCTGGGTGAATTCACAAGGCATGCATTATATATAATTAGATATAGATGTTAGTATAAGTTAGGATAAGCGCATTTATCGCATTGGGGAAAAACCCTGTAAGGATAGATGTAAGGTGAATAAATAAATAAATAAATAAATCATTACTCCTATCTCCCATAAGACTCGACGGCCACTGCTACAGGTAGAAACATGATTGCCAAAACTTTCTGACAAAATTGCAAGCCCATGATAATTATGAAACAGCCACATGGCTGGCTAATCATAGCCGCAACTTGTCCTCAGCATCGCTCGTCGCAATATTAGCATTAAAGGCGACTGTAGTCGCTTCCGGCGCTTCCTGCTTTGACATTCCTAGAACGTTAAAATCTTCTTTTACTTATAATATAATCATAACCTTCTGACCACTCCTCTGTTTGTTGGTAGGAGCGGCTGGGCAGCGGCGGGCTGGGTCTCGGCGGCGGTGGGTTCCGCGGAGGCGCGCAGCCGTCGCTGGCGGACTTCCAGCCACCGTACTTCCCGCCGCCCTTCGCGCCCGCGCCGCACCCCGCCAGCCCCCATCATCAGCAACAGGTTGGTATACATGATGAATAAGGTCCAGGATTGAAAAGAAAGGATAGAAGATAAGGATAGGCATTCACCCTTCAAACTGGAGCTCAGCGCTTACACTCACAACTAAACTAACAGTAAATTATGAGGATGTATGGGACCTTCCTAAAGATGACGCAAATGAATTCAACTTCAATCAAAAGCACTACCTGACTTTAGTACTTAGATCAGGTTATATTCGTTTCGAGCACGGATAATACAGCAGCACTGTTCGAGACGCCTTTTTTATGGATGAGAAATCATCAAATGACTCCTCCCGCTCTGGGCGGAGCGGAAGGGAGTGTCACACTCAAACCCATCCGTGCTCCACCTGCCCTTGCTTTCTATGGCCGCGGTAACTCTTTCAAACATAATCCGCAACTCTGGCAGACTCTGGCCCTAACGGGCCTCGTCTACTATGCTGACATCTCTTTGAGGAGCGTGTGGAACACAACGTGCCGTCGAACCAAGCCTGGCTTTGATCAGATGGCGAGCCACCTAACGCTCGCCGTCCGCAGACCCTCGCCCTGGGCGTCTCCCTATTATATGTTGCGGCGGCTGGGGCGTGAGGGTTGTCTCTTCCTCACGCGGCCCGCCTCCTCCTTCACTAGCATTACTGCTTCGCAGAAGGAGGTGACGGCTTCCCATGCCTCCTCGCTCCGGACCATGGATTGAACTAGGGCCGGACGCGAGAGGTCGCCGCCGCCGATCGCCTCGACGAGGACACGGGCGGCGCGGCGGTGCTCCGCCCAAGCAGGGCAGACCACCGTATGCTCCACCGTGTCCTCCGGGGTTCGAGACGCCTTGTCCGTTAAAAAGCCCTATGTCTACCAATCGTGTGTGTAGTCTTTGAAAGTCTTACTGAACAGATTAAAACATCTATAATACCTACACTTACATCATCCAACATTTTTGTCTCTAAATCTACCAATAAACTTACCTCTGTGGCAGAGTCATGGCATGGACTACGGCGGGGGAGGCGGGGGCGGCGCGGAGTACGCGCAGCACTACGCGCCCCAGCAGCTGCTGCCGCGCCACCACACGCATCACGAGCCGCATGCGCACCTGCGCCACCACCGGGACCACCACGACATACATGCGCACCACGTGAGTACCACGAGTACAGAGTCGCGCGGAATACACCCACCCAGCACTACGCGCCCCAGCAGCTGCTGCCGCGCCACCACACGCACCTCGAGCGGCACATGCACCTGCGCCATCACCGGGACCACCACGACATACACGCGCAGCATGAGAGTACCACGAGTACAAGGGGCGCGCGGAGTCACAGACTACAATATAATGTAGTACAGTCTGTACTGTACTCTGCGATGTACTGGCACTGTGAATGGCTGTCACGCAAATGGGTAGTCAAATCATTACTTTTTTACACAAAAGTATGTTTATTAAATAAAATGCTTTGCATTCTTAAAATATTTTTCCCAAGAATTGTTTATAGATGTGCATGGTACGATTCTGAACTATAAATATAATTTTAGATAGTTAGGTACAGTTTCTCAATAAATGTACCGAAGTGATTTTTTTTTACTTCGGTATATTTATCGTCCTTAACGTGTTAGCCATTTCAGTGACAGCCATTATTTCAGCCGGCCATAGCACCGTCCGCAAAGACGGAAGAGGTTTGACTGCCACTACAACATTTTTGTTTCTTAGTAAAGTGTATTTACGCACTACAGATCCGAAAAAATACTTTAGAATTTACCTAACCTATTAAAATTTAAAAAAAAATCTACGAGTGAAAGACATGCATTGTACACAAGCTAATCAATCACACAGTCAATTTACTGATCCTCTAAAAAATCCCCACTAAATATAGATCGATAAGCAGCACAGTGTAGTAATAAACTATGCGCTACCCCCTCCCCCCCCACCATTCACCCCTCGCGAAAGAATCTCCGCATAGTTCACCCTCCGTGGGTACAAAATGATTACGTTATTAATATTACCATGATTTTCCGCCGATACAATGCAAACCTTTTGGCAACTGAGTATTAAACATGCAAAATGTATTGAAAAGTATCGGACACATGAATTGTAATGATTAAAATTAGTTAGCAAATTTTAGTAACATTAGAGTTCTTTTCAAAATTGTTTATGTACGTTATTTTTTAAAACACTGTTTCGTTTGATTTTGACATTTATTGATTGATCTGACCGTACCATCAGACATCTTTCTCGAGGAATCAAACCAACTAGGAATTTAAAAAACGTTACTTTTAGATTATAAGTATTCGAAATTTATAGTCATACATGATTCTTTTTTTTGCTATACTTAAGTATTACTTTCATAAATAATCCTCATAAAATTGTCATTGTAATAAATGGACAAAACATTATAACGAGGTCAAATATCAGTCACTTAAATACTAAATAAATATATTCAATATAATCACCTGACATTATTCAAGTTATTTTATTGTCATAGATAGGCACTTTATCTTGATTTGTACCCAAACAGTCAATTGATCAAAATGTTACTTTGACTTTTTACAGTCAGTGAGCCAATTAACGAATAGAACTTCCGTTACACGTCACACTCAACTTGCATGGCAACAAGTTTATAATAAACTAGACAAATAATAAAATAATCAATCAATAGACAACTGACTTGGAAAATGTGATAAAACTTTTCTAGTCAATAAAACTGCGTAGCCTTTTCCCAACTATGTTGGGGTCGGCTTCTAGTCTAAGCGGATGCAACTGAGTATCAGTATTTTACAGGGACTGCCTATCTGACCTCCACAACCCTGAATGTCTACAAGCCTGGTGTCAAATTTTCTGGCTGTTCACTACCAGTAATGACGTTCTGAAGTTCAAAAAAATACAAATGACAGAACGGACCAACGACTTCAATTCAGTTTTTGTTTGAATTTTAAATAAGAACAATTTAAAAAATTTAAAAACTTTCGTCTTCAAGCAAATTCGAAATTCGAACACAAAATTTCAGCTAACCCGCAGCAACGTCAACAATATTTTCCAGCCAACAATAGACGAGCGAAAACGGATCACTTTAGTAGATTAACGTCGGGTAATGGCCCGGTCTGCTAAAGCGGGCTATTCAATACAATAGTGGCCGATCGGTCGCAGGAAGACTCGATGACATTATGTGATTCAATGGCAATTTATGAAAAACTTTTTCACTGATATTTTTTAAATTATTTTGACAAAGCTTTATTGCAATAAAGTAAAAATTTTTTTAAAAGTTTAATCATTACTGCATTTTTTTTCATACGTACTTACCTACTTTCTGTGGGCTCCTTATCATCAAAGACTATAGGTCCCTTCGCGCTCAGCATAATAACTCATTCATTCAGCAACTGCAGCGCATCAGAGACGTTCGCCGAAACTCGCCTGGCTTTTTCTAAGCGGTCCTGCAGAAGCGATGCTCGTCCTTTGTTCTTAGAGTGCGGGCCAACACCAACAGTATCCTGATCATAGTAGCGAGCAGGCTAGACTGTGTTGTGAACCGCTGCTGCAAGGCTTTAACTGGGCCCGTGACGTGACCTTGCAGTAACGGTATCACTAACTGTATTTCTATTGTTTTGCTAACATTGTTTGTAAGTAAATTGTGACTAACGTTTACAGTCTTGTTACTTGAAATGAATATTAGTCATCTAATGCTGATCATTTTCTGCACAGTTATCACACGGCGGCTTTAGCTACGGCGGAGGCGAGCGCCGGGCAGACTACGGCGCCCGGGAGCAACACGAGCTGGCCCTACACCATGCGCTACATTCCGCCGAAGAAACGCCGGTAATTTGTCTATTGAAGTATCTGTCTAGGCCTATACTGCCTAAATGAAGCGCTGTCCACTGCTACACCAGTGGTTCCCAATACTTTATCAAACGCGCTTCCGTCAACAGGAACTTTGATCTAGAGTTACTTACGTTCCCCTTCTTAAACGGGTGACGTGTGCCGAATGTGCACAGCGGAAAACGCTTCCTCTAGCCACCTTACGAAGAGCTCTATAGTATGAGCTTTAAACCGTAAGCTGGGCTGTCAAACGATTTTCTAGTGATTGGTTGGGAATACCATGTAGGTATCCAGGGCAGGAAGTCTCGACATAGTTACCGATCGCCTACCGACTGAATACGGTCGATAATTCCCAAAGCCGCCCGTACACTGTCAATCTTAAACGCGATCCACGAATCAGATCATTGATTTTGATCGTGGATCGCGTTCAAAATTGACTGTGTACGGGCGGCCTTAGGACTTAACGACTGAAATCGGTCGTTATGCAATCGTTAACTATGATGGCAGTATTTCAAAAGATGTCGTAAAATGGATTAATTTCGTCGGTAAAAATCTAATGTTATTTTGACTGCAAGGACCTCTGAAAAATAAAAAAATATCTAATAATAATAATATCTTCCATAGTGTAGGCAAATCATTTAATATTTTCATGGGACGAGCTATTTATATGTCCGAGGAATATTAGAAATGCCAATTATTTATTTAAAATTTCACCCTCGCATCGTTGATATTTTGATAGACATCCAATATCTAAGAAATATGTGCGCCCAGCGACCAGTCGTGTATGGAATTTAATAATAAGCTCACTAAATTAAAATGTTCCTCCTCTACAATGGAATGTTGGAAAGTTCATATTTTTCCTTTTTATAATATCAATACTTTACGGAAATCTGTTAATAATGTTTATAATTTTAGATGGCAATTTTATGTGCCTAATCACAAACAAAAGAAATTGACAGTTGCTTTGAATAATACTCGTATGTATGAGTAAAATTAAAGCATTGTCACAGTATAAATGGCATTGTTCCCTTCACTCTTTATTTGATGAAATGTTTTTGATATTCCTTATTTTTTTTTAGAATGCTGGCATGGATGACACCACAGGGTTCATGACTGACCTTCCACTATTAAAAAGTAAGTACATTTCTATTGCAGAAAAGTAGCTTTTTCAGAGATTAGTGTCATAACGGTAATAAACACTTTTTCTATGATTCTTTCGTAGTTTTAATAACTTTCACAGCATGTGGTATTATCAATGTAATAACTGAATGATTGGATCCTTTCTGTGTACTCAGATCCGGGATCTACTATAAAGTAAAAATGAATAAGTAACGCCTATTTTCATTAGCAATATTTAATATTTTAGGTATCGATACCTAATCATCTTCAAAGAGTAAACGAATACAATATGAGAGCATTATATTAAACATTACCTTTCCTGCTCTACCGGATTCGGTTAAAAACTAAATTAGTTCAGCAAATAAATTAACGTAATCGCATGTAAATGTACCACAAACATAATTTCGGTAACACAAACGAGTCAATAAGTTTCGCCGATAAGAACCATCTGCTCTTTAACTTCCTCAATTTATGGCCCATAACCTAACCAGAGATTAAAGACGTAAAATTATTCACTTAATAATGCCATGCCTCCGTATGTAATTTGAATTGCGAACATCAGATAAAAAGAACTACACATTATTAACATATCAAATATTTTATTGTTACTTTTATAAGATGACCCGCTAAAGATAAAACTGTAATTAGACTTCATACCGCACTTATCAAGTAGTTGTATCGATTTTTCTAAGTAGATTGTAAAAAAAACTCCCATCTCATTCATCGGGCGAATGAATCAATATCGTATAAATAAAAGTAACGATCAATCAATCGATATTTGAATAGGTAGCATTCGAATTGGGAAATGACCTTTTGATTTTTGATTTAACTCTTTGCAGAATGTCGTAATGGATCGGAAATTTTAATTTGAAAAATTATTTAACAACTATCTTGTATTAGCTTCCCTTTTATTTGTAAAATAAATAAACCAGTATTTCATTATCTTATATTTCATTGTCAGCAGAAATCAGCTATTGAGACATACATGCTTAGCTGATTGAACTGAAAATACTTAGAAGCTGTTACCGCTATCACTCTCCTCGCTGAAGAATATTTAAATAAACGTTCAACAAATTTTTATTTCTTTAATATGTAAAAGTTAACAGAAAATACAATTTAAGTAGGTACTAAGAAACGACAGTTTACGAGTACAAGTCCCACACTTCGTCGGTTTTTACAAAAACATAATTGGCCGGTAATAAGTGTGCGGACCTTTTACTTTTTTGTGCAAAAATGCGGGGTGTTAAATAGCCAGTATGGTGCCAACATAATGACATACTAATGTTTATTGTATTAGGGCTGCCATAAAGAAATATTACAATGAGAATGGAGATCACGCTGCGCTCATGTTTGGGGCGTGGCAATGATTGTTAGTGGCCCT
This sequence comes from Melanchra persicariae, assembly GCA_947386135.1. NCBI lineage: Eukaryota > Metazoa > Arthropoda > Insecta > Lepidoptera > Noctuidae > Melanchra > Melanchra persicariae. The sequence goes on along the minus strand of OX376645.1, from coordinate 11,943,067 downwards.
ATTGTTGATATTTGAAGCCGAGGATTTTGTAATCACTCCAATTTTTGTTCGGCTGTATATTTATTGTATTTGTAGCGGTTGTATTTTATTTTACTATAGGTTATTTTTTTTACAACTACAAGCCAAAGAAAATATGAATCAGCAAAATTAGAAGTTCCATTGACTTATTAATATGATACTCTAGTAATATTTTTATATCAATCTCAAGTACCTAACTACCTTATTATGATAGGTACTTTTTCAGGTCAAATGGTATCAAACGATTTATTTCCGAAACTTAACATGGCTTTAGTAACTTATCTACCTACATTGAAAAAAAAACATAACTAATAATGATGGCCCATTACGATACTGTTCGCTATATCTATTCATCAACCAGTAAAGTAAAAGTTGACTCGTTATATTGTTAATGAAAGGCGTATCTATAAACCTAGCCAAACACAATTTCCTGTTGGAGATTTTAATACAGGATGCAATCGATATTTTAGCGAATGAAATCGAAATGTTACAAAGTCATCATTATAAATCTCTCAGCTGGATGATTGATTAGGGGACATTCCCTATTTATGATGTGGCGACTGTCAAGACTTTTTCACCAGCTGTACCTACACTACATAGTACACGGAGGTATAGATTGATTACAAAGGAAGCATACAATTCAGTCCATAAACATTGAAGTACTAAATAAGTAAATTCTAAAGTTATAGATGCAAGTGAAAAAAACATACGTACCTACGTGGAAAAACTTTGATAATTTATCCAATGCGGTTTTTCAATAAACTTGGAAAACCAGGGTGTGATTAGGATTAGGCAGGACTCTCATGAAGTTAACCTGTAAACCTAAACGAAGCATGGTGAACGGGTTTATACTGAGCTCAGCTCCATCAACTTCTATTAGCACATACCTAGAATTACGATACATAATAATTTGATTTGTTGTTTTTAAGCTAGGTATTTCCTGCAGCTGCACTCGGGTACAAATTTTACACTCGCAAAAAAGTAGGCTATAACTATCTCCAGGGTTCCTCTATGTTTGCACAAAATTTATCAAAATCGGTTCAGCTGTTTAAACGTAACCAACAAACTTCTAACTTTCTTATTAACTTTCTCATTTATAATATTAACTGAGATGATGACGAAAATATCTTAGTGCACAGAAAATATGTTCTTAATATCTTCTAACATGACTGAATAATTACAATGTTCTTGTTACACCAATCCTAACCACATCCTTTCTTCCAGCAATGAAAGGCCGCGACGGCCTAGGTGGCACGGGCTCGTGCGCGCCCAACGACGTGTTCTGCTCCGTGCCCGGGAGGCTGTCCCTCCTGTCTTCCACCAGCAAGTACAAGGTGACCGTGGCGGAGGTTCAGAGGAGACTGTCACCCCCTGAGTGCCTGAACGCGTCGCTACTCGGCGGAGTGCTGCGGAGGTGAGTGATTAGTTTGTTAAGGATTTTTCTGAGCGATGTCTGAGAATAGGTTACACTTTTTATGGGTGACACCCATGCTGGCTACGCCAGTGTAGAATAGGACAGTGTTATAAAAATCTTTTGATGATTGAATGACATTTTCAACCTAAGTTCACCATACAAATATAACGCCAAACCACAGGGATTAGACCCTTTTTGGAAGAAGACCACTGTTAGCAGTGGACTTTTATTAACTTATATGATGAGGTGTGAAAAGCTCAAGTTGTTTGATGTTCAAAGAAACCCTAGCCTGGCAATGTGCATGAGTGAATGTAATGAGTTGTCTACCTTATCACATTGTATATTAAATGCGAGTTCTTTTTTTCTGCTGTTTCAACAATGACATCCAACCACTTCTAAATTGATATTCTACAATATACTCGTAATACATCTTGAATATTAGTGCTTGCCTAAAAAAAAATGATTGTAGGTTTCACCTCCAGCTGCGTAGGTACATTTGATGTTCCACTACAAGTTAATTAAAACGTTAATTACTGTATGCATAATAAATATTAGGCAATTACAAGACAAATTCACATCTCCCTCCAACTGACTGTACCATTGAATTTAAACGTGGAATGGTCTTGTTCCGCTAGTGAGGTTGGCATTATTTGTTACATTTTTTGCACTGGCTACACTGTACAGTTTGCGGCCAGCATTAAAGACATGTTTCACTTTTAATATTTGTGGTTATTACGATATTTAGGGTACCTTTCCCTTTGTGCCTCAAACCTTTTATAATATTTTTGGTCAAAGCAGTAAGGTCTTATGATGAGATGTGATTCGAATGTAGACGATTTGTCTCCATTTTTAATTGTAAGCCAGGTGCCAAATATGAGGATTTTGAAATTGAATATAATTTAAATGAAGTTTTTTACAACTCGCAAAAGCTCATGTTAACAAATTGTTTTAGTTCCACTAGGTACTCCCCCTCATAAAATTAACATTACTCAATAAAATTCAGAAACAAGACCATTTTAAACTGCCTACGTAATCGGGCAAAAGTGTAAAAAACCATGTAATTGAATATTCAAGCAACTAGTTTATTAAAATTACGGAACCCGTAAATACTCCTCAAATTACGCTGAACACTTTTTGTCGTGCGGTTGTATGTGGGCTGGCATCGAACGCCGTTTCCTTTATATGTTTATTGAATATAATTATCGGGTATTACTTCTAGATCGCATTGTGATCATATCTTGCTATACACACACCGTTACGTTAAAAGAAGCTAGTCGGCTAGTTACGTTTTGGCTACCTGTTTTTACTCTTCCAATGGTGAATTAAAACAAAAATTGCTCGTAAACCTGTATTCAGGGACGAAATTTCTTTTGACATTGCCAAAATAATGAACTTTTTTTTCACCTACCTACCTTACGCATATGTTATACTTTAGTTGGATTCAAGCACCCAGTGTGAAGTGTCCGCCAAAAGCTCGCAAGTTTCAGCAAAAAAACAGCCCGGTCATGATTTAACAAAAAATCCAATTATTCCATAAAAGGAAGCCGTAATGACTACCTATCCAACTAACGTATGAGGTCATTTAAGCACATCCTAGTTTGTACGTGATCGATGTAATGCTAGGATTCAAATTAGGGCACTGAAGAAAAAAAAATCACTAGTTAAAGAAGTTTGAAGAGAGACAAAAAAAACCTTCCGTTTGATGTAATAAATACCTGACACTGGCCACTTGTTTCATTAAATTTAGAACGCGATAAACAGCGCATCATCGTCTCCCTAATTGCCGTCATTACGTGCCGATGGTTGCGTTGTCAAAGCCATGCAGCCAGCATTGCGGCTTTAGAAATAATTTATACGATGGCAACACCGAATAATGGCGGGAAACCGGCAGCTGGTTGTATACGTTGACTGGAATATTTCACATTCTCAAAGCGGTGTCTCCTTACACGGTAATTACATTAAATAATAAATAAATTTTAGCGAAACTAGGAGCAGAGACGACAGACGGAGTGGATGACTAGTTTACATGATTAAAAGCGTGTAATTTTTACGCATAGGTAAGTATAAAGTAATTTAAATTGCCCACAATGTGTCATCTGTCATTCATCTTGGAGCGATAAATACAGATATCCATGTAGACATGTTTGTCACTTTCCGAACCTAATTGAAAAAAAGAATAGAACAATTGGCGCAAAATAGCGCTATTAGGTACTTACCTATACCTAAATAGCCAATCAAAAATTTTCTATGTAATATCGCAATTAAACTGTAGGAACCTAGGCACGCCCAACTAAAAAATAAGATGTGTATATCCAATTCAAAACAAAGTCTAAATTAAATTAATCACTCGTAAACCTTCAATCTGACGCCTCTTTCCACAAAAGCAATGCTGTCAAAACACCTATGCCGCAGACGCCATTATTTCGAAATTCAAAAAAAGCTCATTGTGTCGTAAGTTGAAACGCCATTTTGATTTAATCAATCGCGTATTATTAATGGATCCACCGCTTTACGATACGAAAGTTATTTTTTTATTATTTTTCATATCGATATGCCCGATTCGGTAATTGGAGATGAAATGATCTTACATTCATCGTTACGCGGTCACAATCAGAAGGTAAAAGCTAAAATATCGATTACTCAAAAGTTTAAATTCGTATGTCAATTTGATATGACGCCTATAAAGAGCCGCAGCGAATAACAAATGTGGGGAACGGGCAACGGTACCTTCCGTCATAATTATCGTACTTGAATCAAAGACGTGTAGGTCCCTGATTGATAATCTCTTTAATCGGACACTTGAGTCGAGTATTCGATACTGTAGTCGATATCCGATGCCCATTAGTTGTATTTCCAATCTGTCGATTCATTCGATTTAGTTTTCCATTGATTCTAAATTCAAATTCAAATTCAGAATCATTGTTTGGCTCGTTAGCCGCGCATGAGTCTCGCTTCTTTTGTGCTTGTTTAAACGAACGTGTGAAAATATTAAAGTATTAAACTTATCTAACGGTGCTGTCTAATTTATATTATAATTACGATTGTCATTATTTTCACCTCAGCCATTGTGTCAATGAGAAATAGTAAACTCATTGGTCAGTGATCGCTAAGGCTGAGCTTTGCGGCTTTCTTGACGGCCAATTAAATCGATATTTTCTTTAAAGGATGATTTTATTCGATCAGTTAGTTTCGAATAATATTTGATTTTAAATTTTTGTAAGCTTTTAATTGAGTAGTTTTTAATTTGTAGATTAATTTCTTCATTAATTCTATATGTATAACTATAAATGGAAGAGAAAGAATTAAAAAACAATATGGTAGTAGTATAATAAATAAATACTTACTTACCTACTAATGGCATTCATGCATGATTAAGAAACATATCATACCAAAATGTTTTGAAGAGCTTAGGTACTAAGAAAATTCACGAACCAATGAACAATTTCCGAGGAATTCGTTCGCATACCAGTCCGCTAACGAAGGGGCCCGAAGAGGAACGAAGACGTCGATACACAAAATTAGGCCTGACTATCTCAATCCAACGAGACAGCGGATTTCTATAATATTTTTGTAGGTACAAGGGTTTCAAGAAATAACAATAGTACCTAGTGTTATCCTACTTCTGTTGCTGACCGTACCTAGGTGATCCAGATATTGGAAACAACCGAATCAGTGTCAATAAACTATTTGAAATTCCGATTACCTAGGTACATTATTATTTTTAGGTAGGTAGGGTATTGAAAAGGTTGCGAAGGTAAAAATAGACTTCATTCAAACTGACATTATTTATAGAAAAAATTAAACGTAAACGTAGCAAAAGTCCTAGGATCGTATCAGATGGCGTAGTTTCTGCCTAACCCCATGGGAAAAGGCGTGAATTCATAGATTTTCAATAAAAAATAAAATCAAGCATGGCTCCTTGACTATTCAAATTGTCAACAACCTGTCAAAACTAGAAACGCAAATCACGCAACATTATTCGATTAATCACAACATAACGAGAGAACTCGCATTCTTGAACTTTATTCATAAACTTCATCAAACTTTATCGAAAACAATTTCGATAACGAGCTTTTATTTCACAGCGGTTAATACGGTAGCCATTTTTAAATGCCGAACGAAATAACCAAATTATTTGTACCGATAAAATTAAACCAATCATTCGATTTCAAGCCCTATTCCTTAGTTATAAGAGACAAACACATTTTTTCAACTACATTTTTTCTTCAACTTTCTATGCGTCAATCATGAAATACAATTTTGACGGTAATCGATAGGTTATCGGTAGCTCCATCTAGCGGTCAGTAGCAGTAGTATTGACTGACATGTGACCGAACGACAAAAGAGAAGCTACTTATTTTTTTATGCACTGACTTGCAATATTTAAAAACGATATAGAGTCAACATATAAAACAAACAACGATTTGAATTATTCATTAGAAAATTCTGTGTAATGACCACACATTTTTTTATTTCGATTGTAATGTTTCCAGCATTAATAAACATATACCTATGTCCCCATCCGCTGCCGCTGGGGACTTATCTGCTCAAAAAACGCAGCGTAAAATAATGATACCTATCACTCAATGTTGCGCAATTTTATTCAACCCAGTTTTGTTGCTAGCTACTCAAAGGTACAGGATCACCTCTGTAACTACTTCGGGTCAATTAACGCCCAAATCTCGTAATAACAGCAAGAAGTTTAAAACGATTTATTTTTTCAGAGCGAAGAGCAAAAATGGCGGGAGATTACTCCGTGAAAAATTGGAAAAGATTGGGCTGAACTTGCCGGCTGGGAGACGGAAAGCTGCAAATGTTACGCTCCTCACATCTTTAGTAGAAGGTAATTAATCTCTACTCCTAATAATCGTTAGCCTTAGATTTCAATCTCCACTTTATAATCCTCTTCCTTTTTACAAGCATTTGCTTTACATGTATTTGTTGTTTGTTACTGCAATGGAATGGAATGGATTGAATTTTGTTAATCGAATGGGCAATGGATATGTTAAAAAAGAAGTTACAATACCATAGAATAAAACTCACCTACATTGAGTTTGCCATTCTACTTCTGACTTTCCAGTACTTTTAATAAATTACTATTCAAGTAGGTACATATTAGACCTCTAAATTCCAATCCGTTCTGCTTACATTATATAAACTGCAGCGACTTACTAGTATTTATAAGGCACTATTAAATACATAAAGATTTATGACAGACATTTGAACAAATTGTATTAATTACTGCAAATGGTGATTTGTCAGCTCCTAACTTCTAATTTGCGTTCAGTTACTTATATAATATACTGATTTGCTTATTCCCTAGTTAGATTTATAAATCAGTTTAGATCTTGTCTTATTTATCATTGAAAACGTAACGAAAGTAATATAAGGGTGTTACTACACCAAGCATCGAATCGATCGACGTTGGTCGATTAGTGTGGTAGCTTTGACCGGGTGACAAACAATTAATCGATCGCCGATCAATGCCATCGATCGACGTTGACCGATTTCGATTCGATATAAGTAGCTTTGGCTGATCGAAGAAAGAAGTAGAAACTAACGATGTCACTTATTTTTTGACGACTTGGCTGCGACACTAATAAAATTGGCTGCGACACATACTGTCGCAGCCAACTAGCTTAATCATCATTCATTAAAAACCTAGCCTTTTCATTTAACTGCGCCGATTGTGCAGCGGCCAAAGTGACATCTTTTCGATCGACGTCAACTAATTACTTGTACCATCGATCGATGGCATCAATCGACGATCGATCGATTGGTGTGGTAACACGCTGAGGTCGTAATACAATTTACAAGGATATCCAATTACAAATGAAACTTATCCTTCTTTCTGTAACCTGATTCTGTGATCCTTTAGTTTCGATAACACAAAAACCCATTCGTTAGTTAGTTGCTTTCTCCGTGACACTAGTTTTAAAAAAAACGGTATTCGAAATTCGTTGCACTGATCTTTATTCATCATCATCATCATCATCGCCACAGGAATCGATCGATAGAATAAAATAGAATTTTATATTGCAAAATTGGGTATTACACAAGTGGTTATGAATAGTTATGACATATCAAAGCTCAGCCTTTTTTACCATTATGCAAACATTTACATTATTTATGAAACATGAACTTACGTAAGTACATTTTAAAACCAGATCAATTAATACATTATCATAATCATCACAATCGATGGTCGATTAGTGTGGCAACATAATATCAAACGTCAGCACGTGAGCATTGTCTTGTTCGTTATCAAAATATCATCTTTTTAAAGTGTGTCGAACTTGTTCACACAATTCTTTCATCCTCGCTGCCTCTACAAAAGTCTATATCGAGATCATTTTTTTAACAGCGGAAGCAGTGCACTTAGCCCGTGACTTCGGCTACGTGTGCGAGACAGAGTTCCCCGCGCGGGCGCTCGCCGAGTACCTCGCGCGACAGTATGCCGAGCATGACTCGCGGCGCCGGAGGGACTTGCTGCAAGCCACTAAACAGGTAACAATGACGCGGTATTTAGTGATCACTTCGGCAGAATTCCCCGCGCGTTGAAAAATTCACCGGTTTTGAGTTTCCCAAATCCAAATTATTCCCACGGCCTTCACCAAATCATCAGTCCGCCTTATGCCTTATTTTACACTTTTATAGTTTAGCTGTGATATCTGCAATGATATCTTGGGCACCCACATATTTATATATATGGAACATTTTTCAAGTAAGCTAAAAGCAACTGTACGGCCAGTGTTGTCCAGTGTTTACAATTCCATAACCAAAATCCGGCGTGTCGATTTCTGCTCTACCCACAAGTACGCTTTACCAATAGTAAGCTGTGGAAGAACCTTTACTAGCTAGTGCTTAGTCGTATATTTAATTTTCGCAGGTAATAAAGGAGCTGATGGATCTACTGAACCAGGACCGCTCGCCGCTGTGCAACACGCGGCCCCCGCACCTTCTAGAGCCGGCCATACAGCGCCATCTGACGCACTTCTCGCTCATCTCACACGGGTTCGGGGGACCCGCCATTGTAGCCGCGTTGACAGCTATACAGGTGTGTACGCGGCTTTATGTTCTGCGATAGTTTGTACCACTGAGTGGATAATGAATGGAATACTAAGTGTGAACTGTAAAAAAGTTCATGTGATGTTTGTCTCGGTAAAATAGGCTATGTAACAGAATACACGCAAAATCTGAACACATTATGATACGTACTATGTTTTTCGCGATTTCGTAGGCTTTCAGCAGGCTTGGTCCCTTTGTTAAAGATGTTCATAATAGTGAGTACAATAGCCCTTATTAGGTTTTGCGTTTATTCTGTAACACGTTATGCATATATGTACTTTTACCTGTTATGTTTCATAGCATAAATAACAACACATTCAGTGACTCTCTCAGTGAACAAAAAATGAGGATATAGTAACTTCCTAATCCTTCGCCAATATAAACAGCTCTTGATTGAATTAATGGTGATTACAAAGGTCGTTTACGCCCACATCTCACGTCACTGCAAAACAGTTAAACATAAGTTTGGCACAATTAGCCGTTTCCCTAATATGAACAACAATTTTAACTGTATCTTCCTATTATTTTTGTTCCAGAATTTCCTAAATGAATCGCTCAAGCATTTAGACAAGTTATATCCTCAAAGCGGTATGGTGTCATCATCAATGGACAAAACAAAAATGGACCCCGATATCAAGAAGTAACACATCCGTGACAGCGGCGGCGATGACGTCGGTCTCTGCAACACGAAAACACGCGCAACGAGAACAAACCTCTTGCGCACACTGTTCCATTCATCCCTGCATTTCTTAGCAGGCAACTGTGGCAACCACACTTAAGTTGACATTTGCCTTCAAATTTGACATTAGCGCTGCCATAGATTGCCAAGATATACTGCGCGCTCGGTGAGGCAATGGTGCCAAACATACAACCAAGGTTACTAATGATATTACTTATCATCTAAATAAAACTGCCATAATAAATGTGCGTATGAGAGAATGCATGGAGATTGCGTATTTATTTTTATGATGATCTTCGTTTGAGGCGACCCGCATACAAATAAAGTGCAATTATAATACTCATGATTGTGAGAACCTGTACATATAGCATAGAATAAAGTCTAGTGTTAATTTAAGCATTTATAGCGAATAATTTTCAGCTCAACCAGTGATTTTTGTAATTTCAAAATTAATATTTTTTTAATAAAAAGTAAAATATTTCACATCCACCGCAATAAAGACACATATCAGTAATGTAAATAGTAATTATTTTAGAACGAAAGTTTTGTCATTTCACACAAAAAAGTTTCATACTGTTTTTAGATTAAAAGAATAAAACCTCTTTAGTTTTTAATTAGCCATAGTTTTGCTAGTGACTCAATGTGAAAGTGTGCCAATTAGTTTTAATTGTGGAAACACCATAACGGGTTCCCGAAAATTAAGTATTTAATTAATATTTATTGTGGCTTGTACATAATACTTATAAAATTACTATTCACTTGCCTAATGTTTAGTTTTTTTTTCTAAAGTTATTCTAGTGTTCGACATCTATATCTTACTCCAGACTTTTATTATAATTAAGTACTTAAAGTATAATTTTTAATTCGTGATATTGTAAGCGTAAAGTCCCTTAAAGTTTGTAAATGACCACAGATAAGTTACGAATGGAGTGATAAGAGGCAGGTCAGCCAACTTTTACTTACCTACCATGTGCGCAAGGTATAACAAATAAACTCAAAACCTGAAATGGGGTCACTGTACTCATTATTGTGAACAACTTTTACAGTGGGATCAACCTTAAAATTGCAAAAAAAATAACCGACTAATACATTTGTGTTTTGTTAATTCGACAAAATGTACTGAACAGCTCATTTTGTTTTTGAAATTTGAACGTCGGTCCCATAGAAAAATTAAACCATGTTATTGAGTACAACACCCCCTTTTAAGGTTTTACGTTTAATATGTTAACCTTCTATATTGTCGCTTGTACCCGCTTTAGTCGGTGATTTACCATCTTAATAATGTCACTCCATTTATTTACCAATCCGTGTTAGTAAAAACTTCATAAAGTGGCCAAATTTTACGAAAAAAATTCTTATGATCAAAATTGTCTTAAAAATTCTAGTGGTAAAAGAAATTGACGAAAAGAATCTAATGGTAGGAAATCTAAATTAGGTTGCTGTGTGTTTGTTTAACATACGAACATTCAAAGTGCTTTAAAAGATGAGTGAAAACTTTCTTTGTAAGTAAACAATCTAAATTGGGACGTCCTATTTTTACTTCATTCCTAGTTTATTTCACTTTGTACCATGATTTATTCCGCATCCTTACCCTTCTGTCTTTTTCGTTCTTCCCATCATATTTGTCCCTAGTATTTTATTGTTTCTTCACATTTTTCAAGTTTGCTTTCAGTGGCGGATGAATTACCGAAATGTACTGATTCCAATAGTCTAATACATTGAAAATTACCTTATCAAGCTACTTTTACATTTGTGACATTTCAATGTTCATACTCTGTGACAATGTCACGCAAGATAGTGTCACGCTCCGCTGCGCTATTTGGATTATTAAAATGTCAAAATTGTGGACGCAGCTTTAGAGTAAAATATATTTTTGTACACCTACTGAAGAAATTACTCCCGATATTTTTAATGCTCGCCAAAATAGTACTTTTAGGTAAAAATCAATGCCATGTCATAATATATAATACAACCAAGTCAAATCGAGCTCTTTTTTAAATAACTGGAAAACTTACCTACTTTCGCACTTTCGAACCGTGTTTAAAATTTAAAATTAAAGTAATGTTATGAGCACTGTTTTAAATTTCTTGTTTTGTTTTAATTTTCGTAATATTCATAATAAATTGTAAATCTTCCTATTACCACTGTGTACTTAAATTTTGTTTCGTGGAGTAAAGAATGATGTTAAAAATATTTTTGTTTCATTTTACATATAGGTAAGTACCCGCCCTGTTTCGTACGGGTAGCAGAGTATAATATACGCTCCCAGTCGACATTATTTTTTGCGACTTCTTCAACAACCAACGTCATGTTTTAGCCAATTTACTCAAAACTTGATTACACTTTCTCATCTCATTACACCTACTCCTTCCGTTATAGAAAACGGTATGAAAATCCGATCGGTAGTTTGTAAGTTTATCGCCTACAGGCAGATCACAGATGATGCGGCGTGGAAAGACTTTGTTTTATATTATGCAGTAATATATATCACTATGAGAGATGTAATAACAAAAGTAGTCTAGAATCAATCGAATATACTACTACTACTACTTTTCTGCATGAAATAAATATCAACGAGATTTCTACGTGCAGCGCCATCTGTTATGGAGTAGCAAAACTACTAGACGATTGTGTAGGCAGTATTGGTATTTTGCAACAAAAAATTCGTACATTCTTGTTTTATGAGTAATTAATTAAGAGTTAAAGCATTTCACTAAATAATCTGCAAAAAATCTTTAAAACGTCCAGAAACGATAGTTCATGATGGCAGATAGGGAAATGATTTCCGAACTGAAATGTCAGACATAGATTAATTTATAGATGTCAATTCAATTGTCAAAGTCAAGTTTTACCCGCGAGTTCGCATAGTGTGCCATGGATTTTATACTTTATTTATTTATTTATTTGAATTATTAAACAAAAATTAGTGGATACAAATGGATATCAGCTATGATAGTGAAATCTCTAAACAATGTTTCAAATGTGACGAAATAGTGCTAAACAACTTGAATATAGTTTACAATGCTACGTACAATACAGTAATACTTTGGAATCGATTTCAAATCTTTGTGTACGAGAATAAAGAATTTGAGACTGCAGTGATAAAATTATCCCCCAAATTTCAAATACACACTTTAATAATAGCCGGTAACTACTTAATATGCTTGGATTGCAGTGGAAATATACACACAACTTCTATAAAGTTAAAAAGCACTGGTCCAAAGGGTTTGAAATACAGTTTTCAGCCTAGAGAACTCAGCATAGTGGCCAGTACAAACTGCGAAGAAGATCACGCCTTGTGTTTGAAATACGAAGCCAATTCATACTTCTTATGTCTTCATAAAATTAACACTGAATTTTCATTACTCAAAAATGTGATACTAGTCTATGAAGATCATTTACCAGTAATACAAACGCAAGACAAATACATTTTGAAAGTCCACCCTCTTTTAGAAAGTCATGTGGAAAACCTGAAAAAAGTTTTCAAGGCAGAGGATTTGAATATTAGAAATAAACACAGTTTAATCATTGTGTCCTTTGATAAACTAAATGTTTTTGGTTGCCTATTCAGTTCTAAGATGACTGAAGAACAAGTGTCACTGGTTAAACTTTACTCATGTCCTTCAGAGATAAGTGGCATACAAGTTGTTGAATCCGGAGAACTAAACATTTTAATTGGTCTAACTATAGGGACAATAGTAACACTGCCCTTCAAAGATCTAAATACCCCTCAAATTATTCATTTAAACACTGCCATTCACAAATTCTTAGCATTTAAAGATACTATGATTTATACAGATGGTAAATCTATGTGGAAAGCAGAGAACCTTACGTCCGGAGATATAAAATTCAGTCAATTCTTTGTCAAACATGTCAAAGACTTCAACAAGATTGGGAACCAAATTATCTGTACCACATTCATGGATTTACTATACAAATTCTCTATAGATGATGCTGGGTCGTATTTGAAACAAGAATCCATAGATGATTACTGTCCTGCGGAAAAACTCTTAAATAACTCTGAATACCTGCAAAAGATCATGGATGAAGTGAAAAATAATGACACATTGATTAAAAGATTAACTAAAGAGAAAGATTACATCACTGCTTTATCACTTTCCAATAGACAAGATATTATGGATAGCTTAATAAACCATAAAGTCATTGTCTATGAGAGTTATGAAGATGCTATCTCGGAGAACAGCAAGGCTGTTCTAACAGACAACTTTAGCAAATACTTTGATAGAGAATCATTCTTCTTTTTAATAAAAATTACCAGTACATCAGACCATAAGCTTGGTGATATTTTATCTAATTCTTTAGGAGATTTGAGAGTCCACTTAACTTTAACAACTTCATCCAAAGTCATTAAAACAACAAGTATAAAAGTTACAGAACTAAAGAAAATTAGTTTCTTAATACCATTGAAAAATAATGAATTAGACTTCACTGAAATGAATGTGAATATCAAAATCATGTCAAATATTCCAGGAGCTTTGGATACAAAACAGAAAATATGGACTATTTTATACAGAAAGCATGTCACATTGCATTCCGAACATTTTATAAAATTCAACTTGAATATGAATAAGCAAATGTGCTTGAAAAATATGGAAGAACCTCTAGAAAGATTGATATTGCAAACTGTAATAAACCATTATGGGAATCTATTTGAATTTGATGACACTTTCAAACATAAATCTATATCGAAAGAATGGCAGATGTATGTGAGACTACCGGACAAGTATCAAGAAGTATTCAGAAAAAAGGATCTTACCAAACACATGACTTCGAAAAAAGTTAATTATTTTCTCCAACAGTTCACATCAGAAGACTTTTTGAAATCAAAAAGCAGCTTAATATTTTCAATAGGCCATGAGAAAGTTAAAATAGAAATATACAATGATAGCTTTTCTAATCCTTTACTGAAATTATCCAGTTCAAATATCAAGATTGTTTTAAATATCAGGAACTTTTTGTCTGATTTGATTTACTGTGTTTTTGCCAGTTTTGCTCCAGGGAAGGAATTCATCAATCATTCGTCTTATGCTACAGTTGAAGTGAGTTAGCATTGTTTTTTGAACTAAGTAATTGGTACAGACAGCAAAAAAGTTAGGTACTGAAAAATGGGATATTTTTATCAAAGAAACTAGTATTTTAAATAGGGCTATAATACTATTATACTAAGTTTACTCTAGTTTTTTGCTGACTCGACACAGGTTTCCTTCCAGGTACACAACTGGAAAAATAATTATTTTGAAACTTGTTTGTTACAGAACCTACAGAAAACAGTAAGAAAATGTATACCAGACTCTTTAGAAGATATGGATCTTCTCATTGAACAATTTGAAAGAAGTGTGGTTGGAGTTTTACCAATTTAGATCAACTACTTACTATGTTTACTATGTTTGTAGAATATGGTATCTTGTTTACTGACTAGAAATTTTTGTAAAACAATTACTTCTCTTTTTGTGTATGCGGATCTTGTAAAAATGTAATCTAAACTGATAATATATTTTTTATATTTCAAATCGTCTATTATATCAATATGTTACGGCTAATAACCGAAGTGCGGCTACACCTAGTTTTAGCCGGGTCATTGGGCACCCCGACTCGGACAGGTTAGGTTAGAAGGGGATGGCGGGGTCTAGTGAGCGAGCGAAGCGAGCGAACACAGACCCCGCCATCCCCTTCGTGGTTATTTTTTTTTAAACCACACAGAAATAAGAATTTTAAAGTGTTTTGAGGTTAGGTTATAACTAGTTGTAGCCGGGTTGCACCTAGTTGTAGCCGGCTAAAACTAGGTGTAGCCGCACTTCGGCTATTAGCCGTAACAAATACACTAGCTTCTACCAGCTGCGGCTTCGCCCGCTCGAATATCGGAAACAGCAAGGTTTCCTGATTTGTATTGTACATTTTTTAACCCAGGAAACACCCACCTTACACCTACCCTACACATACCTTACACCTACCCTACACCTACCTTACACCTACCCTACACCTACCTTACACCTACCCCACACCTACCTTACACCCACCTTACACCTACCCTACCTACATAATTATACCAGCCCAAAAATACTATGACATGTTTCTGGTCTCCTGGTACTTGTGAATCTGAAGTACTAAGGCAGCAGCGGCTCCGAGTTTCCACTTCCTCCTCAGTCTCCATTAATCCATGCCACTTACCGGGATAAAAAGTAGCCTATTTTTTATTCCAGGATATCAACTACATGTGTGCCAAATTTCATCCAAATCTCTTCAGCCGTTTTTGCCTGATTGTTACACAAACATACAAACTTTCACCTTTATAATATTAGTAGGATTCGTCGTGTGTCCTATCCATCTACTTGGTGACTTGAACTTGACAAAAACTCAGGCATGGACTCGCAAGTCTATACCTCTCAGGTATACCAGGTAGAACCTTGCGAGTCCATGCTAAGTATTATCGGTGCTTGCCCTGAAAATACTTAGCATGAAACACTTCAACATGATTATGTCCTGGCAGTTAGTGAGTAGTTAGGTACCGCTCCTAATTCCAGCCCTGGAAATACATCCTCATGATTCTGGTCTCCTGGAACTTGTGAGACTTTACTTTACCGCTCATCGATCCTGGCTGTATTACCGCTTCTTCCACTGCCTTGGCAGACAGAGGAACCTGGAGGTGCAACCCTTGTTTTGTCACGACCTACATTATCCCATGTCGCAGTCGTTATGAATGGCTTTTTTAAAATCTACTTTTCTATAGTTTGACCTAAGCCAAATTAGTTCCTCATTACTAGTTTCGCATTTTGAGTAGTTACCACAGCACTGGAATGCAGAAGGCATTTCTTCAAAATGCAATGCATGCATTCCAGTGCTGTAATAACTTCAGTCAGTGGGTCATCTTAGGTTCGAACATGGGGTGGGTTTTTTTTAGGTATAGGGTATAGTACAGAGGAGCAGAAAACAAAAACGCTCGTAATAATTATTATCTATGTTTATTTTAGACCATTCTCCTCAGGAGCTCGTTGATCTTGTCCTCGCGGTTTCCGAAGTCACCTCCGTCGACGTAGTGGATGGTCTTTTTGCGCCAACCGCCGGTGGGGTTGTTCAGCTTGAAGGGCCACAGGAAGTTGCTAGCGTACTGTGAACAAAAAACAGGTTTTGAAAAGAGAGTAGTATTTAAATTAGCACTTATGCTACAGTCAGTATTGATTGGGAATGGCCAATTTTTTCTATTTTTTTTGGGTTTTTTCACCTTTAGCTTTTTAGCCTAGCTAGTCCACAATTTCGTTGCAGCAAATTTGACTCAAGAGAAGCTAGCATGGACCTCAAAATAAGTAACTCAGTTTAAGGTTCTGTTGAAAACCAGCTACTATTACAATACTATTTATCTGGCAATTTTCTGAACTAGACCTATTTGGATTTGGCGCAGCCATGAAGCACATTGTGTGCTTCATGGCTGCGCCTTACAGTTTTAAAATTTCTTATTTTTGTTCTGTGGGTATGCTAAATGTATGTCACTGGATAATTGCAAACTCCGTCAGATTGTAATAAATATTTTTTAGATTATAATTTCTCAATATAATGTGAAAATATCATTTTGAATACAACAAATCGCATCCAAATTCAATGGTTTCCAATATATCTGTGCCTTAATGAGAAAAATGAATTTACAATTTCACTCGATACTTTACAATCCTACGGCGTCTGCAATTTTCCGGTGACATAGCAAGTTTTCTTTCTTGTAATAAAATAAAAGCTACAAATCTCACCTTGAACTTCTCTCCAACACTGAAGATCTCGTGGATGAGGTCCTCCACACAGATGATGTCCTGTTTGCCGAGCTTCTGCTCGACGATTGTGTTGGATGCGATTGGCACGCGCTGGCCGTTCACCTTGGCAAAACCACGCTTGTATACCAGCTGAGGAAAAACCAATTTGTTAGATAAATTGGAAACAGGAAAGCTGGAATCTAATTTGAATCTTCTATGGTAAAAGCAGAGAATTGTGCAGTGGGCGCCTGCATATTTAGCATATATCCAGTTTTAATCTGCCACTAGCATCTTATCTAGATCACACGCTAAATGAGAAAAAGTCAATAAAGAGAATATACTTTATTTATTACTAAATGTGATGTCATTTAGTAAAAAATGTTTATTCTTTTCTGCAACATGACTTGAGGTTAAGGGCTGGAGCATGCCTGACCAAACTTGTCTTGATGATCTCAATGTTAAGTGATAGCCTATTTTAGGCTCATTATAAACAATGTGCATGTTTGTTTGGCATCAATACCACAGCCTATACCTAATACCTCATATTCTGTGACAGCTAGAAAAAAAAATAAGGTGTAAAATCTGAGACACTGACCTCCCTAACACTCTTGAGGTTGGGGTATCCCCACGCAATGTAGGGTTCGGCAATACGCAACATGTTGACGGTGGCCTTGTTCAGACGGATGAACACTCCGTTGTTGATCTGGCGCAGTCTGAATAACTGCAGCACTTTGCGGACCTGTTAAATAAAAGTATTAGTTAGTTTTATGACTAAATGTAGTATATTATTTTACTGTGAGCATTCATTACATTAGTATTGCCAATTTAGTAGGAATTCTAGTTGAGTTTAATTTTAGGTTCCCCATTCCTTATTCAACCAAGACATTAGTCAATACAAATTGAAGAATGTTAATTGTATTCTGAAATAATGTAAAATAAAGGCACATGACTGTGAACTTGTGCTGAAACTAGAGATTTCGGAGCTATAGACTCGCGTCATGATAGCCTTGACGTCGAACACAATCAAAATTTACCTTGGGTGAAACCTGGTTGATACCACGGATACGGATGACGAACGCGAGTTTCGCTT
This sequence comes from Melanchra persicariae, assembly GCA_947386135.1. Classification (NCBI taxonomy): domain Eukaryota; kingdom Metazoa; phylum Arthropoda; class Insecta; order Lepidoptera; family Noctuidae; genus Melanchra; species Melanchra persicariae. Next base: position 11,925,041 of record OX376645.1, on the reverse strand, counting down.
CTCCGGGAACATAGTAGTTGCCGCGGTTGCGAGCCTGCAATACAAACATGGTAAGTAAATACAAGGTATTGTATGAAATCAAGTGTTTCAAGAAATTGATGTCATGAAGTGACTCCCAGTTCCTGAAAGTTTGATCATGTTTCCAAACACCTGAACATTCAAATGAAGTAGTGTGAAAAAAAGGAAGTTCTAATATTGAAAGTAATTCAAACAACAGGTACATTTTAGATATGAGAAGGAAACAAAATTATAGTATTGTGTGAATAGCAGAACACTAGCCACTCCTGTAGCCTGTACAAGAAAGGTGTGATGGTGCCTCAAACCTTGGCTGTTTGAGGCACGATTCATGATTCTCATCAAACAACTATTCCTCATATTTAGTGTAAAACATAGCATATTTTGTTTCTACCAAGTCCAACTGAAAAGACTAGAAGTTCAAATATAATAAAAAGCTCACCTGTCTGGCTAGCCTGATCTCATCTCGCTCCCTGATGCGGTATTCCTTAACGTACTGTTCAGCCCTCTTGAAGATTTCCTTACGCTTCTTGACGGCCACTGAACGCCTTTTGAGGGTGACCTGGTATGAAGAATGTATTAATTTAGGAATATTATATTGGGGTGAGTTAGTGAGGATGGGGTGTTTCATCAGTTATAAAGTAAACAGCATCTTTGTCAGATGAACTATGCCTTGAAGTGTTGGGATCATCACGTAAATAATAAAGTTTTTGGTTAACATTAACTAAAAGATAACAAAAAATCTGTATTTGCACATTTATATTTGATGCTTGATCAGATCAAGTGTTGTGGTTGGATAAAAACAATTTCTGAAGATTTTTCATATAATTAAGTTGGTACGTACATATTAGTAAAAACTAATATATTAAAGAACCTTATTATGATTCCAGTTCTTTTCATAGTCTAGGGTAATCTGTGGTCTAGGTTTTTTCACGAACACAAAGACAGAAACTCGAAATTGTGAAAAATTTAAAACTGAACATTCTCAAAATGCATGTCGCTAATCGTGATTACTGCAACATTGCTTTAAACTGTTCCAAAATCTCCTTTCGTACATTCCAGGTTTCCCTAAAAAATAATGTGTAAAAGTTTCTAGGTTATATTGTTATACCTGTAGACGGCGAGTGCGGAGAGCTTCCCTCCTCTTACGGTGCTTGAGCACTGACTCGGGGACGGCGGGCAGCTTCTTGCTATCCTCCTTGCCTTTCACTGGCTTCTTCTCGGCCGCAGCCTTCTTTTCTGTTACGGCAACCATCGTGCTGAAATATTGAAAGAACTTATAAGAGAATGAACAGACATCAATGAGAATATTGTCATACATTGTTTATTGCTCTAATAAAGTGTAGTTCTGTTGATAAACAGACTGATGGGTAAGGTAAGAAGAACAATATCATTTTTATGGTCAAAATTCATGATCAATAATCAGAAATGTGTTGTTGTTTTTCTATAACTGAATCATTACAACACTAAGGTAGTCTGATGATCCTGCAGCGTCCTCACTAGGAGTTTAGATGCACTCATCTAAAGCTCTTTCAATTTGAGCTGTACTGAAAAATATTGACATGCTAACATGCAACATAACACAAAAAGTGTGAACCACTGTTGTTTCAATGTCTTCTCATTTAACTGTGAGAAACGCCTGAAAACTAGACTAAAATTGCCCATAATCTAAACGAAATCACAACAGAGATTGGACAAATTCTTTGCCGTACCACACCAGTATTGTTGAAGAGGTTAGGTCGTGTTGCACGAACTTACAAATTTAAAGTTAATAAACTAGAAAACATGTGCTTCTTGAATGAATTTATTGCACTAAAGCATCATAATATCTTTCTAATCCCACAAAAGCTTTCGTTTAACCAAAAAAAACAAGGATGGTTGGTGTGGCGGCATGTCACCATCCTACCCATCAAGTTTATCAACACTTTACACAAAATTCACACAACATTTTATTTAACTGACACTGTAATTGTATTCCTTAGGAGATTAAGAACAATTTTAACACTTAATTACTAATAAATATATAATTTTTTAACAACCTGCGGGGCAAAACTCCACGCGGCACGTGTGTCAAATTATAAAAAGAAAGACAGAATACAGACTTCCGCCAGTCGCCATTTTATTCAGTTTTTTCGTATAGTAACACTGAGGCTTATTCATTTCAATGCCAACCACACTTCACAATTTACTGCTGTGACCAAATCTGGTTTTCAATTTTCTTTTTTATTATGCCACTTATCAAACAAAAAAAATAACAACGCGATGTTTTTAACTTTCTCAATATTGTAGCGTCTTTTCTCCTACAAGAGAGTTCGGACTTCGGAATATTGTCGCTGAACTTTTTCTTTTGACGAAAATATGAAAATACCAAAATTGGTTTGACTTTTTGGCATTTGTAACCATCAGTATCAATTATTTTTTTCTTTTTTTTCATGCATTCCGTCTTTTTGTAGACTTCCGGTAGCGCCCATTTTAAAAATTCTATTGAACTAACGTTTCCATAGTTACAAACAAATAGAGGAAACTCGAGAGTTGTTTGACGCGGAAAACACTCTAATTATTACTTAATTTAACTTACTAGTCAATATGGTTGAAAAAGATCCTCAACTGAGTGCCCTAGATGTGGGAGAGCTAGATTTATTTGTTGATAGCATGGAACCATCCCGTATAGAATCCATCGGTCATCAGGGGTAAGTTCATGAGAGCTTCAAGATATACATGTTAAATATTTTCTAATTCTTACTACTCGATTCATATCCAAAATTTCAAATGTTCAACCCCTGGGAGATTGCCAATAAAATAATAAAGTCACTTAGTATGTACCTACTTAGTTGATTACATTTCATTTATAGCATACCTTTTTAGATGGGTTGATTGGCACCTGAGATTACAAAAACTAAATCAACAAGCAGTCTTGGAAGCTTCTTCGATGCAAGAGGAACTCACAAAAGAAACTCTTATTGCCGCTGGAAAGGTAGATTGATCCATTTTAACTATTTACTTTTAAAAAAGTACCTAGGCCCAAATGGGAATAGATGGGTTACGTTGGTCGCTGGGCAAAAGTCTCTACGCAATGGTGTCAGAGGATGAACGACGCCGCGGAGTTCGGCCCAGAAAGCGGTGGCGAGATGACCTGGATCCGAACCACGAAGGCTGGTTAGAATTGGCGCAAGTTAAGAATATCTGGAAAGATGTGGTGCAGGTCTTTGCCCAGAAGTGGGACTGGCTAATAAAAAAGAAAAGTTAAGGTTAGGTTAGACATTGAAAAGGAAAGGTAGGTTTTCTTGTTTTTGATATCTTGCATCTATAGGCATACCTACTGCTCTGGGATGATGTGATGATAGAGATTGCAAGAGTAGTATGCTGACGTGATGCGAGACCTCAGTCATTCTTCCGCTGAGGAGCATCTACAGTAATCTACACTCCTACCGCATGGCACATTTAGCGTGACTTCAGACACAAAGTCTGCCTTTCAATATTGCGCGCGTAAAAAGCCTTTCCAAATGAAGAAGGAAAGAGGAATCAGCTACTGATGATGGTTTTCAGCTTCCTGTGTTGATTTACGAAGCCATTTGCATCCAAGTTTGGCGAATGAAGATATATCCACAAATAATTAAATTGGAGCCTGCACCTGAGAACACTTTTGGAGTTTATATGGTGGTAAGTCGTTTTTTCTTTAGTAGAACTTTTCTATTGTTCCCACCTACTATGTTTCTTCTTGTATTGACTCAGGTGCTTCTTGCACCCAATAGATATCCACGACCTTCGTAAATGGATAACGCTTCGGGATGGCCTGCAGTGGTCGCCTTTCCTCCCTGACTTTTTCCGATCTACGTCTATTTTCAGTTATACCACGAGGCAGCAGCCGTAGGTTTGTTGGAAACCGTGTTGTTCCATGAGGATGGAGCGCACTGCATCAGCGAAGTCGTGGTGGACTTGTTGCACTATGCAGTCGATCAGCTTACTGCGCTACTAGCTCTCATCAAGTGAGTATATAAGACGCTTTTTTTCGGATTCGGCAAGGGATAGAGGGTATTTTTTGGCAGGGAAAACTGCACTAATCTTTTATCAATCAAATGTGTGGTTGAAGTCTTCCTCTTTGAAGTTTTTAAGATTCTGTGACTTTTCTCATATAGGTATCTAGAAGACCCTAAAACAAGTAAAACAGCAATACTAATATCAGTTTTTTTTGTCTCAGCAACGACTATTTGAAGCCATTGTCCGCTAAGGAGCTAGAATGTGAGACAGCTATCGAAGAATTAAACAGACAGAAGCGCGATCTTCAATTCGACATCAGTATGAGATGTATCTCTATCGTGCGGTAAGTAATAAAATATTGGTAGACTTCCTACAAAGCGAAAGGGTACATAAATATATCCGACCAGCATACTAGCCCCCTTGTAGCTACTTTGACTAACCATCAGAATTTGCTTCTGCGTAAAAGGAGAACGGATGGCTGATGGTGTCGAAAGGTTTTTGAGGGGAAGAGCGACTGTATACCGGGTGACGCAGCGTTGGAAGGCCTTCTACAATAGACCAATGAGGTGGTGACGACTGCGAGAGTTCAGTGGATGCGAATAGCACAGGATACCTAGGTCAATGTGGAGACTCTTAGGGGAGGCCTGTTTCCAACTAAGACTTTTTCTTTGACTAATTTTACGACATCCCGTACCGCCATACTGATCGTATCTCATATCTACGATTCATACAACTATCAGATAAAACATATCAGACGACAATATCTTCCAGCTACATAGCAGAACACATGGAGATAGGAGGCGCGGGGGCATCAATCTCCACAAACCTGTACAAGACGCACGATGTGCCCTCTCTACTCACGCATCTGCTGATACACGAACCTTGGAAAAAGAGGAACGACAAAGATGAACTGCAGATGTTTAACTGTAAGACCTGTTATCATCAACTATTCTAGAATTCATTGCCCTTCGATGTCTTCTTAATAAAGTGTACGGTTCCATTGGTTTCGCGGTTACAACGCTACTGCTGATCATTACCATTTAGACTAACATCCCCAAGTTGGGCAGCGTTTCGTCGTTAGAAATTAAAAACGGAAAGCACATTAAGCTGATGGTCCTGCGTCCTTATCTCTCTCCAGTCATGTTGGTTACCCGTCTCATCAGACTATGAGAGTAATGGCAGAAGAAGCGCACCTGTGTTGGAGCAAACACTTGTGCACTATGATATAAAATCTCTCGTAGGTATATGGCTGATGGCTGGTCTCCACTGAAATTTACTGCTATGAAATTCGCTCAGGAGTTCAGAACTTCAGAAGGACTTATTCTGCCCAGCCTTTTCCCAACTATATTGGGATCGGCTTCTCTTCCAGTCTAACCGGATGCAGCTGAATACCAGTATTTTACATGGAGTGACTACCTATCTGACAACTCAGTAACTGAGTAACTGATGCCACTTCGAACTGACTGCTTTCAAATTTTCTGGCCGGGAACAACGGCTTATCGCATTTTCCGAGGTGTTCAATGAAAATATCTGCTTTTACACACAACAGTTGGTCGCTGGAGCAAGCCGTCTGCTGAAGATTTATCTCAGATGCATCGCACTGAGGTACAACTGTGGCTGTGTGTGAGACAACTGTTGTTGGAGCCGCGCCTTACAAACTACTACACGATTGATGAGTGTCGCCGCAACGCTTTCTGTAGGGTAAGTCTGAAGTTCTGTCCAGCCTTTTTTTTACGGATGGACAATCACCAAATGACTTCTACCGCTCTGGGCGGAGCGGAGAGTGTCAGACTCCTACTGACTAAATCCATCCGTTCATTTGATGTCCATTCCTCCAAATGCTCTTTGCGTTCCAGGGTCGCAGTGACTCTTTCGATCAAATTTCGCAACGTCCAGCTTGATTAAGAGGCGTGAGAAAAATGTGATAGAATGGTTTAGCTTCTAGACATACTGTCCTAATAAATATTATAAATGCGAAAGTGATTTTGTTTGTTACGCTTTCACGCCTTTTTCGCCAAATATAAATTTATGAATTTCGGCACAGATGTAGATGGGATGGGAGTCGGTTATAGTTGACTAATTTAATGCGGAAAAGTTCGAGCAAAAGCTAGTCTTTTGATAATAATTTTTTCCTTCATTCTGTCTTGTAAAATGTCAACCGTCATGCAATCACTGACTGGGAGTCGGAAATAGCATGACGGTTACAGTTGCCACAAAAATAAAAAATACTTGCAACAACCAAACATTTTTATATCATCCAGTTGCAAGCCAAGATGACGGAGCAGATGCTGGACCAGATCCCGCCGCTGGGCGACCTGAAGATGTTCCTCTGTCGACTGGCTGTAGGGGACTACTCCAGTCTTCATAACCGCACCAACGGCGTTAGGAACCCCGGATGTACGCTTATTGAGATTGTGCCACAGGTGAGCATGTCTTTTTGGGGTGTGGTGAATGAATATATTTATTTTGTCATGTGCATATTGTTCAAGTTGCGGGTATCACCAGGGTGAGGGTAGGTACAGTCGCACTAAACCGGAAAGTATATCAGATATGAAGAGATCTCTAATGGATATAGGATTCTTGCCTATACTCAGAAGACGGTGCAGCGGTGTGCTCAGGCTGATTTAGCTGATAATGATACAATTGTGAATTTCATTTCATTGTAACATACTTATATGTATAACTTGGTAGAAGGACATAAAAAAACCTGTGTATTTTCCTAACCACAGATCAAAGATGCCTACCTAAAACAAGTACACAAGCGAACCAAAACCCTCGCAAAGGCCCAACTAGAGCTGTTCCACATGGACGGCTCCGACGAGTCGCGGAACATGGCCAAGCGTCTCCTGGACTCGTACACCAGTGACGCAGCCCTTGCGTTGGATAGCGGAGGCGCTAAATGTGCCAAGTGCGGCGATAAAGCCACTAAGAAGTGCTCGAGATGTAAGACTGAGTGGTATTGTGGCAGGTTTGTGTTGTCTAATCAAATTTTATTTGTCCATAACGAGAATCCACTTATCTAAGTGAATCCAGATAGCCAATATTTTGTACCTTCCGCCAAACTGGCTTGGCCTTTTTTTTTGTGGGTGGGAAATCATCAAATGAATTCCCGCTCTGGGCGAGTGGGAGGAAGTGTCAGACTCTTATCAGCTGCATCAGGCGAGACTGGAAGCCGACCCTAATATACTTGGGTAAGTGCTAGATTGATTGGATCAATAATTCCAGAGATTATCTCACGTAAATAAATATATATTTAGATTAGCTACTAACTAAAACCCCCCGTTTGCGTCCGATGGCCTTCTTTCGAAAAATCGGACAAAATGTGTATTGTCTTACCATAATGTTCTATCATAATTCCAATAGATATGTTGTAGGTACTTATCAATCGGATTTTGCGCTAGCTTACAGTTAGGTAGGAGGTACCTTAGGTACTTAACCTACGGAAATTATCAGAATTAAATATATTTTATTTTTATTACAGGGAATGTCAAGTTCAACAATGGCCGATGCATAAAGATTTATGCGATCAGTTTTCAAAAATATGCGTGTAACTAACAGCTTTTTAGTAAGAGTGAACACTTGAGTTCAAAATATGTTCAGTTAGTTATTTTATTAATAAGTACCTAATACATAATTATGTTGTTATTTACTTTTTTAGATTTAAATAAACTTTCTTTACATTAGTCACGATTGTGTTCATTCTGTTTTATAGTGCGATGTGTTTGATTACGGCCCGGTGCGATGCGGTTAACGATGGGCGTAGCTAGGTAAGGACAAGGACGGGCAGCTGCCCCCCCCCCCCCCTTAAACCCGGGGTTCCGACACGGTCAAGCGGCTTGGTGTACGTTACCCCAACAAGAAAGTGTCTCCTAGAGTTATATGAGTAGAACGTATTATTGGTGCCTTATCTGTTGTAAATGTGCCCCCACATAAAAAATGTGTGCCCCCTGTCGTTTTGGAAAAAAACGGAAAAAACGATTCTTGCTGGGGTAACGTTTTTCTAGCAGGAAAATTCTAAACGAATGATCGGAGAGAGAAAAATTGTGCATAGCCAGAGAGCTTATATGTGTGCCAAAATGTGCCCCCAAAAATAAAATCTGTGCCCCTTCAGGTTTTCGAGATATTGCATTTCCTGCTGGAGTAACGTTTTGATGAATCGTATATCTCTAAAACCATTGCATGTGCCCCTGTAGGATAAACATACACGAGTAGCTCTTAATGTGTGCCACTTTGTGCCCCAATTAGATTTAAGAAAATATTTATAGTTTTCAAGTTATCGCGGTTTAATAAAAACCCGAAAAAACATCGCAGCGCCTAAATGAGACAAGGCATAACTTCGCTGAAAACTGTATTCGGTTCTTCTTGACGCTAATAATAACCATACAAAGTTTCAAAACTGTTCATGCATGCGTTTTTGAATAATCATGCTAAAAGTAAAAACGATGGTGTCATAACTTTGACGGCAAAATACAAGGAACTCGCACAATCCCAGATGTGTAGGTGTAAACCAAAATCTTGTGCCTTTAGTCAAAAATATATGGTGAAAATATTGAGCTTCAAATGTTACGCATTAAGTAAATATAAACAAAAAACCAAAATATGTAAACAACGGCTGGTTATCCGACCAAATCTGAATGACTACTAAAAAGCGACGGATTCATACATATCGATGACCTTCTTTACTTTACTCACTAACCGGTTCACACGTGTTGTGCCTGAGTACACTGAAGTAGAAAAGTAATATCTAATAAAATAAAGTTGTTATTGGATTATATTTTAATAGCTGTTTCTGTGACCTTACACATGTAAGAGCCATTTTCAAATAAAATGTACTTGTGACTAACATGCTCAAAATCGTGACCAAACTGTTTTGTGACATACCTGTATTTTTATACTAATGTAAGTCACATTTATTGTAAAGCAGAGTTTACATGTAACTATGTCCTACTGCTCAAATTGAGCAGGGTCCGGCAGGGAGCTAAAATGCAGGTTTAATGATCAAATTCAGCATTTATTCGAAACCTCCAAATTATTATTTTAAAAAATTACACTAAATCTCTTTTATATCTATTTTCCGTAAATGTCAGATTTATTTATTAGTGAAACGTTTTGTATGGAGATAACACCGGACGCCGCCGGTATATAATTTGTTAAAATTTTCAGCCGCAGTGTAAACATGTTTTAACTTTACACGTCACATCTACGTGTTACGTCATATGAGTGACGAAATGTGACTCATATGTGTAGCATTTTCGTGAGAAACAACCTCAATTAGCCACAATATCAGAATAACTTGTAATATATAGATAAAGACGATACATACATGAATTGTATTAATAGGCTAATGCTATGAAAATAATACTCGCTTCTTTATTTGGAAATGCACTGTTATTCACACGTATTTTTTTTGTACAAATTGCAGCGACGTTTCGTGACAACAAATAAACTGACACTAAATATGTTCGTACTAAATAAAGGCGTAGGAAAAAAGAAAAAACAGAAAAACTCATTCCTACATCTTTATGAACTTAGAGCATTGTATTGATGATATTGATGATTATAATTTTGTATCTACATATGTCTTACAGCCGCAAATAATATTTTAATCAACATACAACCAAGCACTGGCCTGCAAATTGCAAAAAAACTTAGGAAATTTCGAATTTCGCAGGCTGATTGGAGCATTTACCTTAATAGAAGATTCTCTTTTTTCGCCTCCCCACACCGCTACATACATCTCTGGCCCCGCCGGCGTCCGCTGACGTCGTCACGCAAGGAATCGCTTTGTCTAGCTTAGAGAAAGTGAGACAGCTAGTACGCGTACGGTGTTAGTGTGACAGAGACAGTTACGTGTAACGTCGCTCTATTATGAATAATGGGTACAAAGTGTTTATTGACTAGGAAGTGCGTTTGGATTATTACTTGGTATTGGTAAACAGTTGCAGTTATGTTATGACGCCAAGGACACTGTTACGTTGAGTCACGCAGTTGCACTGATACTGTTTGTTTACTTTTTTTTGGTTGAAAGTGGCGTATAAGCATTTTATAACAATTATGTGGTTGTAGGGGTGGTGAATTTTATGGCACGATCTGCGGTGGTAAGTATTTAATGGCATTGTTTTGACTTATTTAAAAATACTTGTACCTTATCAAGCACTTGGATTTTTTTTTCATTACTTTACCTATTTATTTATTTTTTAACTAATATGTTCTAAATCATGTTTGTTTTGTTTTCATCTGAAAGGATATACATACTTTGCGATTGGTCCAATAGAAATTTCGTCAAAAGCGATTCAGTAATTTGTTTACTTTTTTTGTATAATACGTATTTAATTCTCTTCTTGTGCTAGGTTGATGACATATAATCCCTTAATAACTTCTAGTTACTATGTAAAAAAATAATTCATGACAAGAATTCATGTCTACAAAACTAAGACTCGACCACAATCCGTCAACACTCAACATGTCACAGTCACAGGGCTGTATCTTTTTAGCCGAAATAACTAAATAATTGATTTGATTTTTACAGAATGTTCTATGGCAGCCATAACAACACATATAGTCACAAGGTGCATTTAATATATTTTTTAATTAGCCCTCAAAACTTTTGAACGCGACTGTACGGACAACAGCTTAGGTATAATACGTCCAATAAAGAAGGTCATCGATATGTATGAATCCGTCGCTTTTTAGTAGTCATTCAGATTTGGTCGGATAACCAGCCGTTGTTTATATATTTTGGTTTTTTGTTTATATTTACTTAATGCGTAACATTTGAAGCTCAATATTTTCACCATATATTTTTGACTAAAGGCACAAGATTTTGGTTTACACCTACACATCTGGGATTGTGCCAGTTCCTTGTATTTTGCCGTCAAAGTTATGACACCATCGTTTTTACTTTTAGCATGATTATTCAAAAACGCATGCATGAACAGTTTTGAAACTTTGTATGGTTATTATTAGCGTCAAGAAGAACCGAATACAGTTTTTAGCGAAGTTATGCCTTGTCTCATTTAGGCGCTGCGATGTTTTTTCGGGTTTTCATAAAACCGCGATAACTTGAAAACTATAAATATTTTCTTAAATCTAATTGGGGCACAAAGGGGCACACATTAAGAGCTACTTGTGTGTGTTTATTCTACAGGGGCACATGCAATGGTTTTAGAGATATACGATTCATCAAAACGTTACTCCAGCAGGAAATGCAATATCTCGAAAACCTGAAGGGGCACAGATTTTATTTTTGGGGGCACATTTTGGCACACATATAAGCTCTCTGGCTATGCACAATTTTTCTCTCTCCGATCATTCGTTTAGAATTTTCCTGCTAGAAAAACGTTACCCCAGCAAGAATCGTTTTTTCCTTTTTTTTCCAAAACGACAGGGGGCACAGATTTTTTATGTGGGGGCACATTTACAACAGATAAGGCACCAATAATACGTTCTACTCATATAACTCTAGGAGACACTTTCTTGTTGGGGTAACGTACACAGCGGCTTGACAGCAAGCACGTAGATTTTCGCCTCTGTTCCTTATATCCCTACTGATATATCTCCACTGGTACAGTTCTCGTCAAATAGCTTTGCCCCTCTGAAGTTGTGTCGAGTGGCTGCGTAGTAGTCAAAATTACGAACACACTGCATAGTCGAATTTTGTAAAGAAACATGCCATGTTTAAAAAGATATAGGCAAATATAGAGGGCCGTGCTGAATGAACTAAAATTGGTTTATTTTTCAAATTTAACAAGTTGTATGAGACACCAATGCGTTACATGTTACTTGCCAAAAATCAATTATATTTTAAGTTTTTGGCTAAGGTTGTCTTGTCTTTTTTAGATATTTTCTTATATTCCTTATTTCCAGCACGGCCCCCTATCTACGTCTATATATTATTTGTTTTTACGAATTCACAGTATCTGTTGCGGCACATATAATGTTTTAATAGGGTACATTCGTTGAGTTTAAGAAACTTTTGAATACGCTATTTATTTTTCAAGTTACACGAGGGCCGTGCTGAAAACGTTTGGCTGGCACGGCCCCCTTTTTTTTGCATATTTCTTCAAAAGTACAGAGGTAGGTACATTGAAAAAGAAACCGGTACATATACTCCTAGAGGCGAGTACATTGCATTGGTGCACACCTAATTCGCAAATTCTGGGGGGCCGTGCTGAGCAAACGTACATAAATATGTATCTACCGGTAGCGATACACTCTAGGCAATTAGTATAGGCATGAGTGGCGTGATGTTATGTCTAAACTTAATTAGAAAGTTTTCATATATTTTTTTCCCAGAAAGCCCACAAGGAATGGTAAGACAAAAATCAGGAAGTAGTTTTTATGAATTTTTTTATTGTTTAACTTAAACACTAGGTGAATGATTAGCTTGAAGACTTGAGGTAGTCTTTGAGCACGTCCAGCGCGGGTGTCTCTTCACCGAAGTCCTGTAGATAACAAAACAAAAGCTATGTAAATAACTTACGAAGTAAAATTAATCTGAACAGCATGTGTTGAAATTCTGGGTGTGTTTTAGAACATGCTCTTAATTTAATGTCTAAACACATGGGACCCATGGACTGCATGACTGCTGCAAAGTTGCAGTTGACGTAACTGCTCCGAAACTGACTGTCATTAGAACTGCAAGGCAAGTGCTGCCAATTCAATGGCATGTCAACTGCACATAAAATGCAGCTTTGCAGGTTATTAGACCCTAAAGCAAGTGAATGAACAAGTCTGGTACGCCCTTGCCTAGAACTGTCGGTTAGAGATTCTAGGAAAAGTCTATGCTATGTTGGTAGTATGTTTGTACGAGTGATAGGAAAGTTGCCTGTGCAAGTGGCGCGGCACCATAGGGTCACTCGATTTGATGTTGCGCCGTTATTTCGTCACTAGCAGCGATATTATGCTGATAGTGTTCGTGCTGAGCGCTATGTAAAGATTTTAAAATTGGGCCCTTTACAATTTTATAGAGCCGAAACAGTTTCTACATAATGTTTTAAAAAAACCTTAAATAACCATGGATGGATTGTGTGAAAGATGACAGCCAAAACGAGGTGACTGAGGTTATGACATGCTGAGAACATACATCTCTCAATAAACAAGCTGTGGCAACTCTCAATTTATAATTTTTCAACAACAAAGGCAGGAGCATGATACATTATTTCAGGTCTAGAAAAATTGTAAAAAGGATCGTTATGGAGAGCAAAATATTAACAACATTGAGGAAATACCAGTACCTACAAGCTAAACCTACTAATACTTTAAAATAATTTCTTAAGAACAAAAATGCTGACCTAGTGGCATACAGTTTAATAGGAAAAAAAGTTTGTAAACTATTCTGTTACATATATTTTAGTGCGACTTTGACCATACCTTGATAACTACGCATGAGCAGCCGACAATCTTCCTGGCCTTGCCATCCTTGTCGATCTTGCAGAGACCCGCCCATTCACCGAGCTTCTTGTTGTTGTCCACCTGTTTCATACAAATATGTCTTTTGAGGGATGTTTTAGCTGACACAATGATGGTAGGAAACTGGTAAATACAGTCATACTCTGTGGTTTTGAGCAGTCTTTTATACATGATCTTTATTCATTTTCAAAGTTAGTCGCGATTTTTGTACTCAGATCGAGTCAAATTACTTTGCTGCTGTGAAGGCTACACATGACTACAATAGTACTTGCATTTGTTTTCAACTTCAATAAATCTCATACTAAAACAGCGTTATTGTTAGTTATTTAACGCGAACTGTACAGGTAAAATCAAATCTAATGGCGGCTCGGAACACTTCACGAGTCACTGCGTAGCAAATTTATGTGTCAGCAGGGTGAGGGCTGGGGTACTAAGCAGCGAAAAGCGGACTTCGCAGATGTCATCAAATTTAAATGCCCCTATCGCTTGCTCAAATTTTACAGAGTACCACTGTATGCACGATACGTAGGTATAAATAATTAAGATATGTTCGGGTGCTAGGAAAGTTGACTCGTCAGGGTGAGAGTCACCATAGGGGCACCCGGTTTACTCTGCGCTCCTTAGGCGGGCACGACAATATTAACCGGGCCCGCTCGTGCGGAGCGCTATAGTCAAATAAAGGAATACAAATGCAAGTAAGTTGTACAAGATAGATAATTTAATGATTAGTTGAGTCTTTCTTCAAGTTACCAGAATTTCAATTTAGAATCCGCTAATCAGTATTTAAACTAACCATATGGTTGATGTTTTAATAATAAGCTTGTTTGTTAACACATCACAATGACATGCACTAATGCCATGCTTGCTTTTATTTTGTATAACAGACTTGAAGGAAAATGTACATGTGACACAAGAGCATGCCCACCTACTTCCATGCTTCTGTAATAATGAGGTTAGAAAAAAAAAAATGGCCAAGTGCGAGTCGGACTCGCGCACTAAGGGTTCTGTACCATTATCTATAAAAACAAAACGGCAAAAAATCACGTTTGTTGTATGGGAGCCCCTTAAATATTAATTTTATTCTGTCTTTTAGTATTTGTTGTTATAGCGGCAACAGAAATACATCTGTGAAAATTTCAACTGTCTATGATGGTTCATGAGATACAGCCTGGTGACAGATGGATGGACGGACAGTGAAGTCTTAGTAATAAGGTCCTGTTTTACCCTTTGGGTAAGGTCCCTTTTACACTTTAGGTATGGAACCCTAAAAAGGCAATTTTAATTTAGCAAATTATCTAAGTGATTGTAAAGGCCCTAATATACATGCCTGTAGCTTGCAAAAAGTATGCTGGTATGATTTGCATGCCACGGCACCCATCAATCAAAACTTGGTATGGCACAATGGCATATAGGGTATAAGAACAGCCACTTAATATCTATATTTCAATAGTGGACTGTTTTAGTTGAAAAGTTTTACTAGCCATAGCAAAAGCTTAATTCACAAAAATATTACCTTGACGAGTGGGATCTGGTGCTCATTGCAGAGAGCCTGTACGAGCTTCTTGTATGCAGCCTCGTCGCAGTTCTCAGCTAGTACACACAGGACCGCTTGCCTCCTGTTGTGGACAAAGGAATTTACTCTTTGAATTGACTTCACATAATTTTGATTCATTGAGACGAAGACTTCTTTTCTATTGGGACAAATGTGGCACATATGGGAGGCCACAATGTTGATAACGAAAACAGTGTGGTACTATGAATGTGCGTTTATATCTGCATCGGAGTGTATCCCACACGACAATATAAGTTAGAGATATTTCCACAAAGCACGGGACTAGAACAGCCCCGCACTGAGTGAATATTAAGGTTGTAGTTCCAATGCAAATCTGAAAGTCAAAAAGTCATAAATCCATGAAGGTTACAAATGACCACTTTATTGTCTATAAATAATAGCAAACAGCATATTATATAGTTCATAGCACAACAATATTGCTCACCATACATTTATTTAGAACATGTTCACTCTTAGTTTTAATATATATTTTTGGCTTGCTATACACTATGAAATTGAGCGATGCGCCATGCAACGCGTGCGCAAATAGATAGACGAAATGTCACATCTAGATTGTATCGCATAATCTGAACGCAATGCTATGTAAGATTCGATTCGGAATACAATAAATAAAAATTAAGATCAGACAAACAAAAACTAATAATATAATTTGAAGGTATTTTTCATAAACTTTATTTTTAAATACCCTACACTTCAATAAACAAGATGTTGTTGATGATATTGACTCGTTTACATGGACACCCTCATTTCTCATTTTTAATAACGCAATCTCAGTGACATTGCATTGTGTTAAAAGTTAATAAATTGATTGTTTAATCAATAATTGCTTATTTCTACTGATTTAGTGACCATTTACCTTGAGTTCAATTGTTTTTACTCTCCGTGAAAATGGATACTACTCCGTCTATGTGCTCAAGTTTTAGCAGTGATCCAGGCTGGTTTGAGTCAGCGCGTCGTGGCCAGACGTCTTCACCTAAGTCGATCAGCAGTAAGACGAGTGTACCGAAGGTTTTTTAGAGACTGGGAGCTTCAATAGAAGATCAGGTTCGGGAAGAAATCGGGCTACTTCAGAAGGAATGATCGATTTATGGTGTCTTTTTTTTCAGATTTTTGGTTCAGGTACAATAGCAACTTTGTAATGTTCGCGGTGTCGCTGTAAGAGAGTGGACTGTACGGCGGAGACATGCAGAAAGCGAATTGCATCCTCACAAACCCGCTTATGGTCCAAAATTAACCCTTACGCATAGCCAAGCCCGGCTTCGATTAGCTCATGCTCACGTTGATTGGACACTCGAACAATGGAAGGTCATACTGTTCTCAGACGAGTGTAAAATTAGGCTTTATGGCAATGATGGGCGCAGGAAAGTTTATCGAAGAGAGGGAGAACGATTTGCACAGGCTTGTATTGAAGAACGAGTGGCTTTTGGAGGAGGTTTGTGGACTGTTTCGGGTGGAATATCTTTGGAAAGAAAAACGGATCTTCAGTTCGTATCCGGACCTCGTCTTGGCAATCTGACTGCATAACGATACATCCAGGAGGTGCTAGAACAACATTTGTAGGAAAGGGTGTTACGTTAATGCAGGACAACACCCGACCACATACAGCCACGATAGTATTCCAGTACCTACGTGAGATGGAAATTCCTGTTATGGAGTGGCCAGCAAGGAGCCCTGACCTTAATCCCATTGAACATCTATGGGATGAGCTGAAGAGAAGGGTCAGGGCCAGAAATCAACCCTCAGAAACCCTCCAAGAACTAAAGGTGGCTATTCAAGAGGAGTAGGAAGATAAACCTTAAGAATTCATAAAAACATTAATAAGGTCAATGAAAAACAGGATGGAAGTTGCAATAAGAGCATATGGCCCCCCATATGCTCTTATTGCAACTTCCATCCTGTTAATACATGCTAATGAACAAACTTTTCTTTAGAAATTTGTTTTTTTTTTACTTATACTTTCAAAATTATTCATTAAAAAATTGAGCTATTCTAAGCGTTTTGTTTTTCAGTTTTAACAAACCGTGTCATTATTAATTAATTTTAGATTTTTATTTATCGTGTTCTGAACGAAAGTGCACAGGGGGTTGTAACGAGTTTTTTTACCTCGTCACATGCTTTATGGTTTTAGTCGATTTCCGAACTACAATAATCTAGTTTTGATGTAAGCTGTCAGCTGTCACTTTTGACATAGCTACTCTACGCTTTTGATTTAGAAATGGCCGGTCGATAATTTTGAATCGCTCGCCAATATTTTCTCTAATCCGTATTTATCTCGGATATTTTGGCCTAAATGAAAAGGCAATGATTTTCAAACGGACCTAGAACGATTTTGTGAGAAGGATTGACCTTAATTTTCGGTAAGTTTGAGTTCTTCAGGACATTGTAATGTCTGCGTCTCGTGATAGAATCTTATTAGACGAAATTGTTAATTTTCAGATGTTGATGGTTTTCGCTCGCATGCATAATAGGATTGGCTGCGTATGCGCATCAAAGTTATTTTAATAGAAGAAAACGGTAAGTTTTAGCCCAAATGCACGCTTACACGTGTTCGCATTTTAATGACTTTTCTTAACGTTTTAATGTTTTGTTACAGCCCCCTGTTGGCGTTTTTTTTTTCTTTCTCCAGTTTTTCTTTCTTCAAATTAGTTTTATTTTATTTCATTTTTTGGAACACTACGGCAATCCGGCAATCATCTCTTCTACGGTTTCGTATTTATTATTTTTAAAGCCAGCAATCTGGTAGGATTTTTTTATTTCTATTAAATCTTAACTCATTTGGTGCAAGATGCAATAATATCACATTCCTAATTTATGTATTAACTTAAACCATATTATATTTTAGAATAAGGGTTTAAAAATTATAAAAGCTACGGGCCATTAAATAGAGAAAAGATAAAATAGTTGTTTTGATTTTCTTCGTTTAGCCTCCCACCGGCAGATTAAAAGTCTGACTCTTCCGATTACTTCTTTCCGGCAACCTTTTATTACTTTTGTACTGTGTGAATCTCCCTGGCGCCCGAGTTTAGTATCTTTTAATTTAATTTTTATTTTGGGAGCACACATAATTTACCTTATTGCTATAAAACGCACTAACTGGTGACAGGGTGTGGATTTTTTTGCATGCAAGTGTACCATGTATTATAGCTTCATGACTTATAATACTGTACTTTAGAGCAGGATAGTAGTTTAGTTTGAAATGCGCATTAGTTTTTTTATAAAAGCCATATTTCATTGAACCAAAATTGCAAGTCCAATGCAAATAATTTATTTAATTGCAGTGGAATTTAATGACTTAGGCTTACATCTCAGGCTCAAAAACATTTGCATTATCTGCCATAGTTCTCTTAGAAGCTGGTGTTTGTAATCAAAGCTCTTCTAGTAGTCAGGTTATTCAGTGTCAGGTCATATTTATATTTCATCGAAAACCAGCAACAGCAATACATGGACGTCACATCACAACTGATTTTTTCATATCGCAAATGAAGGGACAAGAAGTGATACCTAACTATTATTTTGCATTACTGAAAGCAAACTTTGTCATGATTGATGTCAAAAATGTAAGAACTGAGAATAAATTTGAGGTGCAGTCTGAAAACTTAATCAACGTCAAAACACGTCAGTGGGTCGTCTAAGGACACGTTACTGGCCAAGAGTAACTAGGCAAAGTTTAACAAAGTTTTACTAACTTGTCAAGAACCTTGGCAGCCTCATGGAGTCCATGGACCAGACCGCCGTGGATGAGGGCAGTCTTCAGCACCTCCTGCAGGGCTGTGTTCACGTCCATCGCACCGCCGCTCAGGACGGGGTTCGCGGGTACTTCACTGTAACCAAACCTAAGATATAACTAACTTTGTCACAAAACAACATTACGATAAACTAAATCTTGGTTGTTGGGCTAGTTTGTGAGAATATTCAAAAGTTAGGATAGTATGATGAGAGGATACGATGAAACACAACCCAAAGCAAGTTTAGACCATGTTTTGAAGGTTATGTTGACAACATGTTTACTATTAATCTTTGCTTATAAAGCATTTTGGGGAATAAATGTCGGTAAAAATATGAATCTTGCTATCTATAAATACACGTTCTTAGTTACGTGATGAGTTGAATATGCAAATAATGACGAAAACAAAAAGTACTTACACTTCGACTTCAGCCATGGTTTTTTGTGATTAGACGACCTGAAATATGAAATAGAACAGATTGAGAGACAATCCGACATGATTATAAACAATCGCAGTCGTTACAGCTTTTAAGATTACGAAAATATTTCAAGATTCACGAGAAAGCGAACACAGAACGTTTGACAATTTACCTTGCGTACCGGAAAAAGACTAGAGCTGTCACAATCATTTTTTATTGTCAAATTACCGAAACATTTTTTTTAAGTTGGCAATAATCTTATAAAAATGCCAACAAGGGAACGTGCGCGAACTATAGGTGGCAGCACAAATCGACACGAGAGCCAGTGTGGAAAAAGAAACTTTTCAGTCCTGTCATCGTGTTGCCGTCAATGTTTTAGGGCTTGTTAACGTTACCAAATAACAAAATAATAACCGTTACATAACGTTAATTTCAATTGTGATACCATAGTAACGTTACAAAATTTACCGGTATTTCATAAAATTACCAGTAATATAACGTCAAGTAACATTTAACGTAAAATACGAGAATTATCGTTTTAACGGTAAAATAATTTGTGTTATTATAGCCCGCGAACTTTCTTGTATTTTTTGCTATTTGAAGGTCAGTGTCAGGTTGTAATTTAATCAAACTGTGATGCGCAACAATAACAAATATGTATTTACATAGATGTAACCATAAGAATCATTTACTCATCATCATGAACTTAGATTTGATGTGTATAATAACTAGATTTCTGAAATCTAGCTAAGAGAAAAAAATGTAATCATGGTTATAATTTTGTACCTACTTATATATTTTTTAACTGTCGTGAATCATATTTTGATCAATATACATTTTGTAACGTTACTATGGTATCACAATTGAAATTAACGTTATGTAACGGTTATTTTGTTATTTGGTAACGTTAACATAACTTCCTTATGTCCGATCAATTCGAAATTTGGTACCGTGTTACTACGTATGATTACTCGATTAAACGCTTCACGTTTAATATATTATAAACTATTTTTTAGGACAATTTTTTTTACTTTTTATGGGTCGTTTCTTATGCTACTTAAAGTACCAATTTTTTGAGTTGGGGGTTGTTTTTAAAAAAGACCCCCCTAAGCGAAAAATAGTAAGATTTTTCAATCACTTTAGTGTAGACGGTTATCCATATGGTGACACGATTCTCCATCCCCGGACAAAATATCTCCGACAAAATATCCACGCATACAGCTCGGGTAAGTTGACAGAGTCTGCTCTTCATCTGGTGGTGAGCCAGATAGAGGAAGCGATTCACCAGAAAGGTTCCTGCCTGGGCACTTTCATAGACATCGAAGGAGCCTATGATAAGACAAACTTCTCCACTATAAGTGACGCCCTCCCGAAGCACGGCGTAAAACAGGTACTTACTGACTGGTTTACTAAGTAACTGTTAAGCAAAAGAGTGGTTAAACTTGAAGAAGAGCAGTAGTTGGCCTTGATAGCAAGAGGCTGCCCGCAGGGAGGAGTGTTCTTCCCTCTTCTGTGGAATCTGGTGATAAATGACCTTTTTACCTAACTTAACGCACATCGATACTACACAATAGGTAATGCAGACGACCTCGCAATTCTCGTGCCTGGGAAGGTGACTGGAACGATCTGCATCCTTACTCATCAAGCACTTCACATCGTAGAGATATGGTGCGGTCTTCGGCGGTGGAAAGGCTGGTCTGCATGGCGGCGACGGGCTGCATGAGGACGTCTCCGATTGCGGCGCTGGAAGCCATACTGGGACTTCCCCGGTTCAACTGTATACAACACGAAGCGACGATGGCAGTAGTCCACCTTAACACTGGATCTCTGGGGTTAGAGAGAAACACAACACACCACTCTGCTTGAGGAGCTCAACAATGAGCTCCCCATAACAAAAGTATTCAATGACCGGGTACCCAAGCAATTAATCTTTGATAAAAAAATACAAAATCAAATTGCATGAGGATCACCGCTGCGAGGGGCTGTGCCCCGCCGAGCTGCGGATCTTCACAGATGGATCAAACATAAGTACTGGCACGGGTGCGGGTATCTTCTCAGAGGATCTCAACATTCACATAGCCACACCATTGGGGTTCCACAACACAGTGTTTCAAGCTGAGTGCAAGGGCATTCCCTTGGCGGCTTTAGCCATCCTAAACAGGGAAGAACAGACAGCATGGCCGTCCTGCAAGCACTGAACAGCGACACTGTTAACTCTGGGTTGATCCTCGAGTGTCACCAACGTCTGAACCAGGTTGGTAGATACAATAAAGTAAGGGACACAGCGAATCCCAAGGCAACGATGCAGCGGACGAACTCGCCAGAAGGGGCTCTAGTATGGCAGCGATAGGTCCTGAACCCTTTGTGCCACTCCCTTTCGGTTACCTACGCAACCTGGTAAGGAAACGCACCAGAAACAAACATCACAAATTATGGGTTGACCACGGTGAATGTAGGCAGGCCAAGGAGGAACTTCCCTTCATTGATGGTCGTTTCACGAAACAAGCCCTAAGACTGACTAAACAACAGTTGCGTACAGTCACAGCCGCAGCCGTCACAACTGGCCACGGGTCTTTTATTAAACACCTCTATGTCATAGGAATCACTGACAGCCCACTTCCAAAACCGCCCACCAGGACATTAGTAATTTCAAAAGGAGGTTTATATTGGTACTGGCAACCTAAAGTAGAACTGCGAGGTGCGTTGACCGGTGGCAAGTTTAAAACAAAAGAGTGCCAACGACACTGTCATTTGAATTTTATAAGTTAATTTTATTTTTTTGTAAATTTGTTTAGAAATATGTTTGTGTTTGTGAAATCGTAGTGTTTTAGTGTCATATTTACAAAACTGTGTATTGTAGTTATAAATGAGATTAATACTGTATTGAAGATGTGCTATCAATTAAGTTACGTTTCATTGTTATTGCAACGATGAATCGAAGTCCTGATATCTTGTTTACGACAGAATATATAAAAAATGTTTTATATTTTGCAACAGTAAGGCAAGGAAAAGTAATTAAAAATACGGCTGATACACATTATTTTTGTATAGATAACGAACTTGTATATGAAAATTATTATTCCGATTTTGGACCTTTAAATCTTGGTTGTGTGTATAAATACTGTAGAATACTGAATGATAAACTGAAACAGTATCTAAACAAGCAAACTATAGTACATTACACATCAATTGACCCCAAAAAGAAAGCAAATTCAGCTTTTCTACTAGGATGTTATGGAGTACTGTATTTGAGTTTATCACCAAGAGATGCTTTGAAGCCACTGGTGGTTCATGGACAGAGTTACAGGTGTAGTAAAACTTTTAATAAAGTATTTTCATTTGGTCCCATTACGACATCACGTTAATTAGTCATTGATTGATCATTAAGACAATAATTATTTGGATATATTACTCACCTATTCAACATTTCGTAGACCTTTCCAAGACGCAACACAAGGTGAATCGGCCTTCACAATATCACTGATGGATTGCCTTCAAGCTATTAAGAAAGCTAGAGAATTAGGTTTATTCAACTTTCAAGATTTTAATTATGAGGAATATGACAGACTCGACAAAATTCAGGGCGGTGATTTGAACTGGATTGTGCCTGGTAGGAATATGCGTTCATTTTTGATAATTAATATAACTTTGTTACTATTACAAGTTTTCCTTGAATATTTTCAGGTAAATTTCTCGCGTTCATTGGCCCAGTTGACTACAGCGTGTCATTATTCCATCCACCTGAAATGTACATAAGTTACTTCTTGGAGAACAACGTCAAACTGGTCATCCGATTAAATAAGAGGCTTTATGACGGAAACGTGTAAGGAAACCTAAAGATTCCAACAAACTAACTCGCACATTTATTATTGAGGTTTTTTTTATAATTTTTTTTCTTTGTAGATTCAATAACGTTGGTATAATTCACTACGATTTATTTTTTCCTGATGGGTCCTGCCCGCCGCGACATATCCTATTCAAATTCCTCCAGATTAGTGAAGAAGCTAGCTGCGCTCTTGCGGTGCATTGCAAGGTTACGAATTTAGTCTGTTTGAGATAAATATGTTTAGGCCTTTTTTCTGTTTCTGACGAAGAACTTGTTCAGGCAGGTCTAGGGCGCACTGGCTCGTTGATTGGATGTTACTTAATCAAACATTATCGGATGACTTCTCATGAAGCTATAGGCTGGATGAGGATCTGCAGACCCGGATCAGTTATAGGACACCAACAGGTAAGAACTACCTATTATAGTCATGAATTTGCTGTGATGGGCAAATTTTATTTTCAGTATCAGTTTCTATTTTTGCCCAACGAATTCATGACGTTTGAATTACTTTAAAGGGATGGCTGGAGCAACTTGAACCATGGCTGACCAAGCAGGGGAATCTTTATAGGTAAACAGGTGAAGATTTAATTGATAGTAATTTGCAAACAAAACAGCTGAAATGCTTTTTCGTTGTCTTGTTGTCTATTTGCGCCTTCCAAGGGATAAAAATGGTCAATCTTTTTTGCAGTCTGGACTTCTCCCAGACCTTAAATTACTATTTTTGAGGCTTAGAAATTACCTAATATCAAGTGTTTGCTAATCAAAATTGAAAGTAATAAAGTTTTTGCCAGGAAACGTACGTATCAGGACACTGAGAAGCTGCCATTGCATGAGTTCGGCGTTTATTCTATTGCTGAAAAGAATATGAAACAGCGGCCTGTGGTTTTCCATAAATCACCTTCACCACCACCTCCAATCCAAAGACAAGTGCGACCAACGGATGGAAATACCCCAATGAGGCAACAGAACTCAAGAATAAAAGAAGGTTAAGAATGAATTATTTAAATTGATTTAGTTTTTTACGGTCCACCACTTAGGACGAACTTTTGTCGAGTTTTACATTAATATTCAGTTTTTTTTCTGCACCCGGATGGACTGTGAAAGGCTAATTTTAGTCATACCTACACTACATAGATAATATCCAAACAGTGTTATTTTCTTATAATAATACTAAAAGCACTATTTGCTGTGATTAGCACTGATTAGTTTAAAGTAACACTGTTTGTACATAGATTGTACATAGCTTTTCTTACAGCAAGCTGTACGCAACGCACCTTCAATTTTCGTGTTATAATAAACAGTGTTATTTTAAATAATGGATCTGCCGCAAAGTTTGGTTGAAGTCATCAAATGTATATTTTTCTTTTCACGTCCAGACGACAAAAGTAAACAAGAGGAAGATGAAGTGTTCTTAACGTCATGTGATCTGACCTTAAAGCCCACTAAAACGGAGGCTCGAGGGAAAGGCTGCATAATAAGAAGTAACGTTAGCGAAGAGCCCGATGATAGTGTTCACCGTTCTGCGAGGTTCGCAGGCTGGAAAAATTGTTTTCAGTCATGTTTTAAAAGGCTTAATGATCATTGGTGGATGTTGTCGGTGCGTTGCGTAGGCTCAAGTCCCAAATGTTGTAATGGCACATGGTTATGCTGTTTACTAGACAGGGTGTGTATTTTTTTAAATAAAAAGTGAAGTAAATTAAAATAATATATTACCAAAAATAACACTAATTAAACTTTCTTTTCGACGTAGCTTTTAACAAGACGACGGAGAAGGAATGCGACTGGCGCGTGAAATCGTATGGTTTGAACAATAGTTCTCAAAAGATAATGTTTAAAGGGTGCGTAAATTTTTAACAATATTCCTCGTTATTCAATAAATATTTGTATTTACTAACTAATTGCATCCATCTATAAGATTTCATCCATTCGAACGTATGTGATTTAAATGGGTAATTATTTGAAACTACCGTAGAGACCAGTGTGACTCACTGAGTAATGCGTCGCGTCGTAGCAGCGGTGCGGGTGATCCCAGAGCTGGTCGTCCAACTTCTAGAACCTCAACACCGCGTGCGCAGCCGCAACGGGATAGTTTTAAATCTAGCGTAAGGGTAAATATTTCTGATTTTATTATTGAGATTTTATTTCCTCATAACTATCTATTTTTTGCATTGTATGTACATTATTGGCAGTATACCTGGTGTATGAATTTCAGGAGCCAGAGTCAAAAAATTATCGCATTTACACTCCAATCACAACTTACCGTACAAGCCAAGCTCCTGTGATAAAAAACGTTAACGATGCTCGGGTAATTAATGAATCATTTTATTTCCTGAACTGCAAAATTAAATTTTATAGTGATGTATCTACTGTACATGCACATCTAACTTTCCTTTAGAGGCTTTCCGCCATTTTCTTGGGCCTATTACCAGCTGACAGCGTTGAGGACGAATTTGTGATGCTATATTTTAGTTTGTTTTTAGTTTATTTTATTTATTAATTTAAGTACCTATAGTTACAGAAATATACAACTATATACTTTCAGAATTACCTAATGCGCACCAGTATTTACAATTCTGAACGGGAGAAGCACCTGAACGCGGCAGTCACGGTCACACCTCAACCATACGGGGTCCGGCAGCAAAGTCCATCACCTCTAGGCAACAGAACATATGTCACACCCTCGTTCGACCGTACAAGTACGTATTCTCCTGTGTGTGCCGAAAATTTTCGTTTTTTTTAAAATATCTCTAAATGTATTTACAATGTTGCGTTCAGTCTAAACATAGTTTGTTTTTATTATAACTTGAACGATGAGGTGCTTGGGTTAAATAGCTAATCTATAACCCGAGATAATTATGTCTTCTTGAATGAACATTACTACAATGACATTCTGTACGTCAATCCACGTTTTTTTCCCATATGAAAAAAACGTAAAGAACGTCTCCTGCTACGATCCTTACCTAGTATTTTTACCCGACTGCCAAGTAAGGGTTGGGGTTATGTTTTACCACATACCAAACGGTCAATTGGATTATTTATGATTCGTTTACGTTCGAGTACTACGCACGCTGACCTTTCTGAAGAATATCACTAGTAACGACTTAATATGTACTATGAATGACCTTCTCGTCCCCTCTCTGATTTTTCACTCACATCTAACTTATAAATACCCTACAGTACCTAAGGCTTCGGTTGCTCCCCAAACCCGACGAAGACTTGGACGCAGTCCGAGTCCACCGGCTCGGATGTGCAACGAACAATCTCGGGCCACCAACACACCTTCACCTACTGAGAAGTTCTTAGTAAAAGATGCTTCCAAAACTGCGTTGAAGGATGTCTTGTCCAGACTAAGGCGTGAGTACTTTAGATTTGTTTTCTTAACCTAGAATCTAGATAGGAGCCGCTGCATCAAATGGAAAGCAAAACACCGCTGACTTGAAAGGTATAACAATGTTACATTTTGCATTGCATTTTATACTGTTGGACTATGCGGCGGCATCTTGCGTAATGCCATCCTACGTTTCGTTTCTCGCAATTCTCGCTGTTATTAAAATATTTTGACGTGGTTGATATTATTACTGGCAACATGGCAAACTTTTTTGAATACCGAATTGTCAGATAATCATGGATGTCAAATTGAAAAAATATAACCTCGTTTATTACGATGCAATTCACAAAAATAATGACTTAAACAATGTTTAATAAGTGAATTTGTCCTAATTTAACTATTGAATATTTTGCTATTGCCACCTGAGATGGGTGCCTTAGTGTCAAAAGCTCTGAGACCGATCAAATCTTTCAACATCGAAAATCGCGCCCATCGCGTGATTTCCAAAGAAAAGCCGACTCCAGCACCGAGGTATCCCCACAATTTAGAAGATTTGAAGCGAACACTTGAAGCGGAACCTAACATAGACGAAAAATTAGATAAAAAAGATGAAGGGCTCGATAAAAGATTAAAAGATGTTTATGTAACCTCACTTGGGAGGCCTGAAGTGGACGTTACCCAGGAAAAGCAGTCTGTGGTTAAGAGTAAGCGTCCTTTGCCTCAAGACAGAAAAGTGCCGCCGGAGTATGACTTTGGATTCAAAGAGCCAGATAGAGTGACCTATGGACGAACAACTCTTAGGGATTCAATTAACTTTATTTCTGCACATCAAGCGAATCCTAATGAAGTTACGGCTTCGAAAATAGCTTTAGAGTACAAATTGAAAGAGGAGGATGTAGAAAATATACTTAAATATTTCAAGACTTATGAAGTTTACATACCAGAGACTAAGAAATCGCCAGCTATCTTTGCAGGACCAGCACAAATGAGGAAGCAACTTTACAAACTTGAAACTAAAGAATTAGAAGCTGACAAGGAAAAGGAAAAAGCCACAGTAAACAAATCAGATACAAAAATAAAGGATGCAGCCTAGTTACCATTAATTTATGAATAATTTAGTCAAATAGATTCAGTTTTTAATGAATTAGTTTCTGATATAGAACATGTTAAAATGAAGTTTGTGTACATAAGAATTGAAAAGAATACATTTTAATCTTGGAATAACGAACCAATATGTTGCTTCTGAGTAATTAGGGTATATAACACATGTTTACTTCAGCAAAGTGTGGAATCATGTTTAAGATTTTGTTTTAGCAAAATATACTAAGTTTATTTATGCTGCAATAAATTGTAATTTATGTTGCTGAAGTTATTTTTTTCAGTACATAATCTTAAAATATATAATATATCTATTTTAATGGATATTGTGAACAATATCTAAGCCAATGTGATTTAGAAGTTAGAATGAGAAAAATAAAGTTGTTTTGTTTGAACTTATACTTTTATTTCTGTGAAGAACTCGCAAGAAAGCTATTTCCTTAGTTAGGTAGTTAATTATTATTCTATGTTATGTAGGTTATTGAATTTTTTTTCAATGCTAGGCAAGTGGGCAAAGGCCTTCCCCAGTTTTCCTTTCAACCTTGTTTGTGGCTTTTGCTGGCCAATTGACCAAAATTAAGTCTACATCGTTGCACCAGCATTTTCTAGGTCAACCTCTGTGACAATGCCCATAATAAGGCACATAGTACTATGTGACGACACTGGACCTCCTTAGCCGGTGTGGGATCGAACTGTCAAATGTCAACATTCTATAAAATACCTTGCATTATAGTAATAATAGAGTTTTAAAATGTGTGAATCAGGTGACACACCGGGGTGCCAGAAGTGCTTGAACGTTTTATCATCATCTTAATACAATAAAAAAAATATACAGCAATAGTCATAAGACCTGTTTTAATTTAAACAGTATACTTGGAAATCGAAATATAGGTTTTTTTTTATTATTGATAGGCACGCGCTTGACCACTATCTCACCTGATGGTAAGCGACGATGTGGTCGAAGATGGAGCACGCTTGCCTAGAAGTAACCTATTCACTCTTGACTTAAAGACTCCCAGGTTGTAGCTATCAGGAAACACAGATTCCGGCAGGGAATTCCACTCCTTAGCGGTACGCACAATGAATGTATTCCCAAAACGCTTTGTGCGTGTGGGTGGGATGTCCACCATGTACCGGTGGCGCATCGCCGTACGTCTTGTGGTCCGATGATGGAACGGGCTAGGCGGAATCAAGCTATGCAATTCCGTTGCACACTCTCCAAAATGCAACCGATAGAAAACCGACAGGCTAGCACACTCACTCGGCGTCGATGCTCGAGACTTTGGAGCTTCGACTCGACGAGCCTATCATTGCCGATGATCCTCTTGGCTCGTTTCTCTATTGACTCAAGGGCATCAAGCTGGTATCTGGCAGATCCGTCCCAAAGATGCGAGCAGTATAGAAGTTACTGAGATGGGTCTATAATTAGCTGGGTCAGCTCGACTATCCTTCTTGGGCACGGGCTGCACGTTAGCTTGCTTCCAAGCCGTCGGCACCTTACCAGTCTCAAACGAAAGGCGATATAGGCGTGTCAAGATCGGAGACAACTCAGGCGCGCAGGTCCTCAGTACAATTGCCGGTATCCCGTCGGGGCCACTGGCCTTATTCACGTCTAGGTTACGCAATACCCGGTTGTTCAGTGAAGAAGCACTGGCACCATAATTATCTATTTCTAACAGTTTCTGTGTCTATGTTTTAAAGGAATATAATATTAGTGTAATAAAGAGGCTCACTTTTTGGGATTGCAATGCATTTGTGAGGGATATTGCGGATGTTTTTGCCTATCAGTATGAGGGCGAGAATTAAACAATAGGTAATCAAAACTATGTATACAAAACGTGAGTCAATGAAAATCTAGGCGAGGTAGAGGAGGTTATGGAAGCACTCTAACCACTCACCATAGTCACCATCAGGTGAGCTACCTACCTTCTGGTTAATTTCATTTATAAACGATTTGTGGTCCTATAACTATATAATGGTAATTGTTGTTGGTGTAGTGTCGATGTGTCGCGACGGGTCGCTGGGCGCGGCGTCGCTGGGCGCGACCCGCGATGCGCCGGCGCCGCGCCGCGCCCCCTCCGTTCGCTCCGACGAGCGACCGCTAGCCACTCAGGGTGATATGCTCAATAGCATCAAGGTACATCATTTATGACTTTATTTAGTTAGCGGTCGGAGTCTGTCCAATCAGCTCTTAAATCAGTTTGATCACTTTTTCTGAGAGCCTATTCCTTGCTACAACTCGGTTAGACACGTTCTCCACAGCTTCATCATCTTCGTCTTAATACCGTGGAGGTACCTGTAGGATGCACAAATTCAGAGCAGTCATGAAGATTTATAGGCAACCAGTCCTTTCGAATGGTCCTGATCACAGTTTATAAATTACAGTTACAAAGAAGAATACGCGAAACACTCAATACTGAGAAAACGGGCGTGTTTCACGATAAAGTCAGGTAAGAAATAACAACAATATTAGGTACTACCCCATCATCATCATCATCATATCAGCCGAAAGACGTCCACTGCTGGACATAGGCCTCCCCCAAGTGTCGCCACAACAACCGGTCCTGTGCGTCTCGCATCCATCGGTTACCCGCGACCCTCACCAGGTCATCGGTCCACCTTGTGGGAGGCGTTCCAACGCTGCGTCTTTCGGTACGCGGTCGCCACTCCAAAACTTTTCCGCCCCATCGACCATCTGTTCTGCGAGCAATGTGCCCTGCCCACTGCCACTTCAATTTGGCGATCCTTCGGGCTATGTCGGTAACCTTGGTTCTCTTGCGGATATCATCATTCCTGATTCGATCACGCAAGGAAACTCCGAGCATTCTCACCCTCTCCATTGCCGTTTGGGTGACTTTAAGCCTTCTGATGAGGCCCATTGTGAGCGACCACGTTTCGAGTCCATAGGTCATCACTGGCAACACGCACTGGTCATAGACTTTCGTCTTGAGACACTGTGGTATGTGAGACGAGAAGATACCGCGCAACTTCCCGAACGCCGCCCATCCGAGTCGGATTCGACGGTTGACTTCCTTCTCGAAGTTAGCCCTACCTAGCTGGATCGTTTGTCCCAGGTAGACGTACTCATCAACCACTTCGAGTGCAGAGCCTCCAATCTTGATAGGAGTGGGTGCTACATGGGTATTTACCATGACCTTGGTTTTGTCCATGTTCATTTTAAGACCCACTCTTTCGGAAGCTCTACTGAGGTCATCGAGCATTGTACTGAGGACCTCCGTGGTCTCAGCCATGACGACTATATCGTCGGCAAATCGAAGATGAGTGATGTACTCGCCATTGACATTAATGCCTAGCCTTTTTCAGTCCAAAACCTTGAAGACGTCCTCCATTGCGGCCGTGAACAGTTTCGGAGAAATTACGACTCCCTGCCTCACACCCCGCTGCAGGAGGATAGGTTCTGATGTCTGATCCTGAAGTCGGACTGACATGGTGGCGTTTTCATACAAACACTTCAGCACCTCGATGTACCGATAGTCGATCTGGCACCGTTGGAGAGACTGCAGCACAGCCCAAGTCTCGATCGAATCGAAGGCTTTCTCGTAGTCCACAAACGCTAAGCAGAGGGGCAGATTATACTCTTCGGTCTTCTGTATAACCTGCCGCAGCGTGTGTATGTGGTCTAGGGTGCTGAAGCTATTTCGGAATCCGGCTTGTTCGGGAGGCTGGAAGTCGTCAAACCTGCGTGCGAGACGGTTTGTGATGACTCTGGAAAACAGCTTGTAGACATGGCTCAGAAGTGAGATGGGCCTGTAATTCTTAAGCAGGGCATTGTCGCCCTTTTTTAAGAAAAGTACCACCACACCTCTGCTCCACGCTTGTGGCGTTTTCCCCTCGAGTATGACGGAATCGAACAGTTTCTGAAGGGCCTTAAGTACTGGTTTTCCACCCGCCTTCAGGAGTTCGGCCGTAATTCCGTCCTCACCCGACGCCTTGTTGTTTTTAAGCTGCTTCAGAGCCATCCTAATCTCATACAGGCTGACGTCCGGGATGTCTTCGGTATAATGCCGGGTCAATCTAGCTCTTGGGTCGTTCGCTAGATTTGCTGCGGGTTTGGTCATTGATGTGTATAACTGTCCATAGAATGTCTCGATCTCCCTCAGAAGCTCCGATTTGGCGGATATGGTTCTGCCATTGTCGGTCTTCAGTTTTGTGAGCTGGCTCTGCCCAATAGACAAATCTCTTGCAAAGACCTTGGAGCCCTTATTCCGCTCTATCGCGTCTTTAATCTTTTCAGTATTAAAGCGGTGGAGGTCGCTTTTCAAGGACTTGGAGATCCGTCTATTGAGCTGCCGGTATTTGCACGCATCGTCTGAAGACTGCAGAATCATCTCCCGCCTTTCCTTCATGAGCTTGAGAGTCGGATCAGAGAGCCTCTTGGTCTTATCTGTACGAAGAGTCTTGAAGAACTTAGACCCGACCGTATGAACAGTTTCCACGAACCCATCGTTGTATTCGTCCACGGAGCTCCCTAGGCACTCAGAAACGATTTTGAAGTTCGAGCTGAAAGCTTTCGGAGTTTTGGATCTGGATCTGTGCTGGACGGAGCGTAGACTTCATCAGTCGAGACCTTTCCAGCTTGATATTTAGATTCAATGTGCCTCTTACCATGCGGTGATCACTTCCGGTTTTCACCGCGTTGATCACCGAGACATCATTGAATATCTGCTTCTTCGTCGACATGATGAAGTCAATCTCATTTTTAGTTGCACCGTCGGGGCTCTGCCAGGTCCACTTCCTGTGGTCACGTTTTCTGAAGAAGGAGTTCATCATATAGAGGCCCTCCTTCTCCATAAAACTGGCCAGTAGGTGTCCCCGGTGGTTCCGACGTCCATATCCAAATTGCCCCACTCGCAGCTCGTCACCGTCACGTTTGCCCAGTTTCGCGTTGAAGTCCCCCATGACCACGGTGAAATGAGTTTTATGACCATGCATGGCTCTGGATATATCCTCATACATGGTCTCTATTTCGTCGTCGGGGTGTGTTGAGGTTGGGGTGTGTTGAGGTTGGGGTGTGTTGAGGTTGGGGCGTAAACCTGTACGACCTTCAACGAATATCTTGACGATATTCTGAGTATAAGGTACGCCACCCTGGTCGACACACTCTCGATCCTCACCACATTGGACACGAGGGACCTGTGGACGAAAAACCCGACACCACCCTGGGACTTCTGGTCACCCTCCCGGAAATAGAACAGGTTGCCGGATTTGAGAATTGTCGTGTCCTCCCCCTCTCTACGGACTTCAGACAATCCCACAACACTCCATCGCAACCTGCTCAATTCCTCCTCAAGTTCGGTGATCTTCTCGTCGGTCCGGAGTGTTCTAGTGTTTAATGTTGCCAGGTCCAGTCGTCGGTGTTTTTTACGGTAGCCGTATCCACTCCGGGGATTCTTAGCACCCCTTGCATCGTCATAACCTTGACCGCTACCGGAGTCAAGGGTAGACGCGCTGCCGGGCACTAGGGGCCATTTTTTTGTTGTGCTTTTCATTTGGGGGGGGGGGGGTTTGCCCTAATCGCCACGCTTGGCAGGCGGGTTGGCGATCGCAGTATAGGTGTTGCAATGTACCGAAAGAATGCTGCTGCCCATTCTCTGGTTTGTCCCTTAGTCGCCTCATACGACACCCACAGGAAGCGATGGGATGGTGCTATTCTTTTGCGCCCCGGCACCATACGGTACTACCCCACATAATCAGAATACCAAGAAGTCTTTAACCACTAGACTGGGTATACATAATATAATCAAACATGGTGAAACAAGTTTTTATTTAAGTTATGTTTTTTTTGTATGCAGTTTGGCGCCCAAGAAACCAAGTAATAATAATATCAAGAACGAGATCTCTAAGAATAACAATAATTATGTGGCGAAACCTTCCAACCAAGATTTTGGGTGTGTAAAAGTTTTTTAACAGACAGAGGAGGCATTGCATTCGACGAGTTAGAATTTTTTTTTCATCTTGGTATGTATTACCGATATTTTACTTGACCACGTCGATTGGATGGTACTTGGGAGTTTGAGTAGGGTACCTACTCATGCATTTCGTATCAATAAGGTTGGTTTTCATAGCTCTGAGGATTGGATGACCGAAGTCCGTACTCTATTTTCACGAATCATTGGCCCACTCTCTTTTTTTGCCATTCCATGTTTTCCTGTTCTGTACGAGTCTCGTTTTAAATATAAACTATGGTCCCGGATTTAGCTAGCAATAGATAAATTGAACATGGGGTGCCCCATGTGCAATTTATCAATCTACATAAGTTATCTAGCATATTTTATGTAAGTATACCTACCTAATATTTTGGTCATTATCAAATAACAAATGAGGGTATGTATTTCTTAGGCTGTACCTTCCTTATAACTCTATTATTAACTATACAGTATTGTGGACGCCCTCTGCTCCATCTAGGAGCTACACCTGAGTATCGTCACTCGTAAAGACTGTTATACTCACAGATATAGATAGACACAGATAACGCAAGTATTACGAACGGTATGAAAACCAAGCGTGCCCTTTTTTGACTACCTACTATGACGTCAACACAAGCACTAAAATCAAATCGATTCGAAGACGCCGCCACGTGTGGCACCTAACTGACGTCCGACTAGCGTACACCGATGCAGACTGAGCGCGAGTGCTGGCTTACGATTTTTGTACGTAAGCTGGGCACCGAAACGGGCACGCGAAGTAGTTGCTCTTATGTTATCTATGGTTATACTCTTATTTGACTTGTAATGTGATCTTTGTTTGTTTTAGCGCAAGCAGAGACAAGCAGCCCCCGTTGTCTCGTAGTTTCAACAACCACCCAACGCGCCCCATGTCGCCGAAGGGACGGCAGAATGCGCAGGCGAACAGTTTCTATTGAGCGAGTCAAATCGTAAAGTGAATGAATCAAATTGTGCTGTGTATCGTAATAAAATAACGTTTAATATTCAAGGGTTTCATTTATTTACATTGTATTTACATTTATGTACAGTTGTTGGATTTCCACACTTTTTTAGCATTATTTAACTATGCATGAATAATATGTTATTTGTATTGTAGAACAAAACGTTAAACTAGCATTCAGATATTAAGTATTGAAAAAACAAACGGACCTTAGAAAGAACGAGCTATAAAGAGGGGTTCAAAATAACAGCGTCATATCTTACACAAGCTGCACAGCTGGCTAACGATAGTTTCCAATCCTTTATGAAAATGTGGTATAAAATATTATATCACAAAATCCCTACTACCTAAGAAGCACGCGTTTTACTAGCCGACAAAGATAATTAAAGAACTGGGTAGAATATACCGGCGCACCGGATGGTGTTCAAGGCTCCTACCACAGGGTAGTGTAGGGCAGGGAGCTAGGCGCCACTTCCTTGAGCGATCGTGTCTTGCAGCGATATTATAGTCCTGCCACTTCATTCTACGGCGGCGATTCGACGGGTAACATTTACGAACAAAACGTCAACCACACGCCGTGCCACCCAGGTTTGTCTTAGGCTGGCTGCATACGGACAGTTTAGGTATTCAGATTGGAAGATCTGAATGCTTGCCTTACATACAAAATGTACAACTAGGCGCACATGTTTGTGTATTTTCCGAATGGGAAAAAACCTGACGTTCGTTTCGAAAACAAACCGTGCGTTCGGGTCGAAGAACGAAGAACGGAAAATCGAATCTGAATTCCTAATCAGCAAACTGACTTGACACTTCTGTGCTGCCTATTGCAATGCACTGTATACGGATGACGTCACGAGTTTGACCAGACAGTTCTGTAACCAGCTCAGTCGGCTAGCAGGCACGTATGGCTAGGCACGGCTAGGCGAGGCTAGGCCAGGCGAGGCTAGGCCAGGCGAGGCTAGGCCAGGCGCGGCTAGGCCAGACGAGGCTAGGCCAGGCGCGGCTAGGCCAGGCGAGGCTAGGCCAGGCGAGGCTAGGCCAGGCGCGGCTAGGCCAGGCGAGGCTAGGCCAGGCGAGGCTAGGCCAGGCGCGGCTAGGCCAGGCGAGGCTAGGCCAGGCGCGGCTAGGCCAGGCGAGGCTAGGCCAGGCGAGGCTAGGCCAGGCGCGGCTAGGCCAGGCGCGGCTAGGCCAGGCGAGGCTAGGCCAGGCGAGGCTAGGCCAGGCGCGGCTAGGCCAGGCGAGGCTAGGCCAGGCGCGGCTAGGCCAGGCGAGGCTAGGCCAGGCGAGGCTAGGCCAGGCGAGGCTAGGCCAGACCAGGGTCGGGCGGCGGCGGCGCCATGCAGTTGCCGTCGGGGTAGCGCTTCTTGAAGGCCCCTATTAGGTCCGGGTCCACCAGGCGTACGCCGTCCACTTGGTTGCCTAGCGTTATCCTGGAATTTAAAAACAAATTAACAAAATTAAATGATAATGAGATGGGAGTATTTTTCGCAGTGGTAATATAACGTCTTATCAATGAATTGAATGGTACAAGTCGAAAATCAGAATTTTCTGATGAAACAAATGGAAAAATTTATTTTTAAAAAAGAACTAACTTTTTTCCTTTAAATTCTTAACTAACTTTATACACCTAAAATAAAACTCCTAACTAAAAGTAGTAATAGTAACCCAAAACAATCCTCTGCATCAATGTCAACTCGAGGTGTGCCCTATAGTCTGGCGGCTTTACCACGTTGGATAAAACAATGGGTTACTTACCAGTTAGGTTGAACATTGTGTGGTCTTCCAAACAGTTCTATTTTTCTCGTGCCAGGGCTGAGTCTTTCTGAAAACATGAACGACATTTTATGAGTGGTTTTTAAATTTTCTTTATGAATACTAATGTTTTTTAAGCCTTTTTAGGGTTCCGTACATAAAGGAGTAAAACGGGACCCTATTACTAAGACTTCACTGTCCATCTGTCTGTCTGTCACCAGGCTGTATCTCATGAACCGTGATAGCTAGACGCCGCTAGAGTTGCCGCTATAACCGAGCTCTCATACAACAAACGTGATTTTTTTGCCGTTTTTTTTATAGAAAATGTTTTTATTATATGGGGACTACCATGACATTCCCCTGAGTTATGCAAGACTGATCAACAAAATTAACAAAAAATAAAATAAAACATAATTTATTACTGATCCAGAGGTGGCGAAACATTGCCCCACTTCTATTACAAGTTTGTAATAGCTGGCTTTCATATGTGTGTCTGGCTAGATTTTAGTCATTCCTTTTTCAAGCACTTCCTGACATCCAATAAACTTAAACTTGGCATGCATAAGTAACTTTAGCATACTTTTGTAGGTAGTCTGATGCTGGAGCCGAAAGTGAAGAAGGTGGCCATAGCAAATACTCAACCAAAAAGTTAAAATTATCTTAATTATTGTCCTCATTATTTAAGTATTGACAACTGATTTTACATTTAACCGGTCAAGCTCCGCCGACACACCGGTGTGTGTCGCCCGATTCACGCGTTTTAAAACTCTGTTATTACTATAACAAGGTACTTTATACAATATGTATAAAATACCTTGTTAATATGTTGTTCTGTAGTTTCGCACGCGCGAGCTGCCTGACCGGTTGCAATAAAGCTTGTTTTAAAAAACTAAACCTGAGATATAGGTGTCTTAGTGAGCCTAGTTCACCATCCAGACTAGAAGTAAATACCACAAGAAAGCGTCCTCACCAATAATACCGTAGATCTCGTCAGGCTTGTGCGAAGTGGCGCGCACCTCGGCCACGATGACGTCACAGTCCAGGCCGCGGTTCAGGTTCTCCGGACTGCCCTTCATACCCACCTGGAAGAGTATTAATTTTATATGTTAATTACATGGATACCTGAAACTATTTATGAGAAACTCACTTGACTGACATATCAACGCACAGTCGAACCACTCGCACGTAGCCCCACAGCCGCACAATGGCAGACAGACATACAGCACACATACCAGACAGTGTTCCTTCCCGTGGTTGAGCCAGTGCCCCGTGCGGCCGGTGCGTATGATGCGCTGCAGCTGGTTGGTCTTCACCCAGATCTGCTCGTCCACTCGCTCGTAGCCCCACAGCCGCACAATGGCAGACAGACATACAGCACACATACCAGACAGTGTTCCTTCCCGTGGTTGAGCCAGTGCCCCGTGCGGCCGGTGCGTATGATGCGCTGCAGCTGGTTGGTCTTCACCCAGATCTGCTCGTCCACTCGCTCGTAGCCCCACAGCCGCACAATGGCAGACAGACATACAGCACACATACCAGACAGTGTTCCTTCCCGTGGTTGAGCCAGTGCCCCATGCGGCCGGTGCGTATGATGCGCTGCAGCTGGTTGGTCTTCACCCAGATCTGCTCGTCCACTCGCTCGTAGCCCCACAGCCGCACAATGGCAGACAGACATACAGCACACATACCAGACAGTGTTCCTTCCCGTGGTTGAGCCAGTGCCCCGTGCGGCCGGTGCGTATGATGCGCTGCAGCTGGTTGGTCTTCACCCAGATCAGCTCGTCCACTCGCTCGTAGCCCCACAGCCGCACAATGGCAGACAGACATACAGCACACATACCAGACAGTGTTCCTTCCCGTGGTTGAGCCAGTGCCCCGTGCGGCCGGTGCGTATGATGCGCTGCAGCTGGTTGGTCTTCACCCAGATCTGCTCGTCCACTCGCTCGTAGCCCCACAGCCGCACAATGGCAGACAGACATACAGCACACATACCAGACAGTGTTCCTTCCCGTGGTTGAGCCAGTGCCCCGTGCGGCCGGTGCGTATGATGCGCTGCAGCTGGTTGGTCTTCACCCAGATCAGCTCGTCCACTCGCTCGTAGCCCCACAGCCGCACAATGGCAGACAGACATACAGCACACATACCAGACAGTGTTCCTTCCCGTGGTTGAGCCAGTGCCCCGTGCGGCCGGTGCGTATGATGCGCTGCAGCTGGTTGGTCTTCACCCAGATCTGCTCGTCCACTCGCTCGTAGCCCCACAGCCGCACAATGGCAGACAGACATACAGCACACATACCAGACAGTGTTCCTTCCCGTGGTTGAGCCAGTGCCCCATGCGGCCGGTGCGTATGATGCGCTGCAGCTGGTTGGTCTTCACCCAGATCTGCTCGTCCACTCGCTCGTAGCCCCACAGCCGCACAATGGCAGACAGACATACAGCACACATACCAGACAGTGTTCCTTCCCGTGGTTGAGCCAGTGCCCCGTGCGGCCGGTGCGTATGATGCGCTGCAGCTGGTTGGTCTTCACCCAGATCAGCTCGTCCACTCGCTCGTAGCCCCACAGCCGCACAATGGCAGACAGACATACAGCACACATACCAGACAGTGTTCCTTCCCGTGGTTGAGCCAGTGCCCCGTGCGGCCGGTGCGTATGATGCGCTGCAGCTGGTTGGTCTTCACCCAGATCTGCTCGTCCACTCGCTCGTAGCCCCACAGCCGCACAATGGCAGACAGACATACAGCACACATACCAGACAGTGTTCCTTCCCGTGGTTGAGCCAGTGCCCCGTGCGGCCGGTGCGTATGATGCGCTGCAGCTGGTTGGTCTTCACCCAGATCAGCTCGTCTACTCGCTCGTAGCCCCACAGCTTCAGGCACTCGCGACCCAACTCCATTGCTCTGGGAATAGATAGATAAGATAAGTCAAGTTTCCAATTGGGCAGAGATTTAAGGTTGATCCACACCTCTCATATCCGGGTCGTGCCTGGGACGTGGTCCGTCCGGAGCTCAAACAAATATCGGTGCACACATTTTATATGAACTCGTTTACAAACGTTCACATCAGCCGTGCCGTGCTGAGCTGTGCTCGGGACGTGTGTGACCACATTGTGACGGACCACGGCCCAGACAAGTCCTGGTCCTGGTTGCGGCCCTGATATGTGGATCAACCTTTACCTAGCACTCATTGGAAGTCAAAAGGTACAAATGGCAGCCCCTAAAACGACTAACTTTAAATACCTCGTGTGGCACAAGATGGTGAGATAAGTTATAGCAAAAACAAGGTTCACGTCCATTCAAAATGCAATGAGGGCAGGGTTGTCTATCCAGATATTCATGGGGGTAGCTTTGGTCTGGCCATCCCTCGCAACGTGTGAACTTGTTAGTAGAATGTAGTACC
Organism: Melanchra persicariae; assembly: GCA_947386135.1. NCBI lineage: Eukaryota > Metazoa > Arthropoda > Insecta > Lepidoptera > Noctuidae > Melanchra > Melanchra persicariae. The sequence continues at coordinate 11,885,612 of OX376645.1, read as the reverse complement.
TGCCAGTGACCCAAAGAAAGATGAGCCCGCTGTCCTGTAGTTGCGGCACGCCGAGGCATCTCATCTCGTCGACAGTGTACTCGCAACGTGTGAACGTGTTAGTAGAGTGTAGTACCTGCCAGTGACCCAAAGAAAGATGAGCCCGCTGTCCTGTAGTTGCGGCACGCCGAGGCATCTCATCTCGTCGACAGTGTACTCGCAACGTGTGAACGTGTTAGTAGAGTGTAGTACCTGCCAGTGACCCAAAGAAAGATGAGCCCGCTGTCCTGTAGCTGCGGCACGCCGAGGCATCTCATCTCGTCGACAGTGTACTCGCAACGTGTGAACGTGTTAGTAGAGTGTAGTACCTGCCAGTGACCCAAAGAAAGATGAGCCCGCTGTCCTGTAGCTGCGGCACGCCGAGGCATCTCATCTCGTCGACAGTGTACTCGCAACGTGTGAACGTGTTAGTAGAGTGTAGTACCTGCCAGTGACCCAAAGAAAGATGAGCCCGCTGTCCTGTAGCTGCGGCACGCCGAGGCATCTCATCTCGTCGACAGTGTACTCGCAACGTGTGAACGTGTTAGTAGAGTGTAGTACCTGCCAGTGACCCAAAGAAAGATGAGCCCGCTGTCCTGTAGCTGCGGCACGCCGAGGCATCTCATCTCGTCGACAGTGTACTCGCAACGTGTGAACGTGTTAGTAGAGTGTAGTACCTGCCAGTGACCCAAAGAAAGATGAGCCCGCTGTCCTGTAGCTGCGGCACGCCGAGGCATCTCATCTCGTCGACAGTGTACTCGCAACGTGTGAACGTGTTAGTAGAGTGTAGTACCTGCCAGTGACCCAAAGAAAGATGAGCCCGCTGTCCTGTAGCTGCGGCACGCCGAGGCATCTCATCTCGTCGACAGTGTACTCGCAACGTGTGAACGTGTTAGTAGAGTGTAGTACCTGCCAGTGACCCAAAGAAAGATGAGCCCGCTGTCCTGTAGCTGCGGCACGCCGAGGCATCTCATCTTGTCGACAGTGTACTCGCAACGTGTGAACGTGTTAGTAGAGTGTAGTACCTGCCAGTGACCCAAAGAAAGATGAGCCCGCTGTCCTGTAGCTGCGGCACGCCGAGGCATCTCATCTCGTCGACAGTGTACTCGCAACGTGTGAACGTGTTAGTAGAGTGTAGTACCTGCCAGTGACCCAAAGAAAGATGAGCCCGCTGTCCTGTAGCTGCGGCACGCCGAGGCATCTCATCTCGTCGACAGTGTACTCGCAACGTGTGAACGTGTTAGTAGAGTGTAGTACCTGCCAGTGACCCAAAGAAAGATGAGCCCGCTGTCCTGTAGCTGCGGCACGCCGAGGCATCTCATCTCGTCGACAGTGTACTCGCAACGTGTGAACGTGTTAGTAGAGTGTAGTACCTGCCAGTGACCCAGAGGAAGATGAGCCCACTGTCCTGTAGCTGGGGCACGCCGAGGCATCTCATCTCGTCGACAGTGTACTCGCAACGTGTGAACGTGTTAGTAGAGTGTAGTACCTGCCAGTGACCCAGAGGAAGATGAGCCCACTGTCCTGTAGCTGGGGCACGCCGAGGCATCTCATCTCGTCGTCTGACATGGTGCCGTACGGGAGCTCCATGTGAATGTCCCATGGGGGGTCCGCCATTATTACTGCAAACTTGCCTGGGGAGAATAAGTCAAGATATTTATTATGAACTAGCTTCCGCCAGCTGCTTCGCTCGCGTTTAAGTCGGATCTTATCCCAAGGGAATGGTCCCTTGGGATAAGATCCGACTGACACCTGGAGTGAAAAGTATTCTATGTCCTCCTTATACCTCACTTTTTGGGTTGGATTGGTTTAATTGACGTCTGTTCGTGAAATACATCATTTGTTTTTATTCTGATATACTTATTTTGACTCTGGTCCTCTATTTTGCCGAATCTCATTTATGACCACCAATGGCCATAGTGATTTTGTCAAAATATTTGATTTATACAGCTAATACAAATTACACCATATTGTTATAACAATAGGGTCCATTATAAGATATTTTTTATTATTCATACTGACCTAAGAAAGTCATGTCGAGATATCGGAGGTCACACTGTATCCACTGCGGCGGCGTCAGCGTTAGAACTCCATCCGGTTTGGCTGCCACACTTGTTCCTGATGGGATAAAGAATATTCTATCTATCATAGATACACAAATACTTTTTTAACACAAACACACATGGCCTCATTACAAAACGAATTCTTACATTACTTAATTTTTTAACAGACTTCCAAAAAAGGGAGGTTCTCAATTCGATTGTATCTTTTTTTTTTTTGTGTTTGTTACCTCATATCTCCGTCATTTATGAACCGATTTGAAAAATTCTTGTTTTATGTGAAAGGATATACTTCTCAACTGGTCCCATTTAAATTTTATCAAAATCAGTTAAGCAATTTGGATTTTAAATCCAAATAGCTGGATTAAAAATGTGGCAAAATCATGCATGTATGCGAAATTGCGTATTTAAGTTGTTTTGGTGTTTGGTTGCTTCTTAGTTAATTGACACCGACTTCCGAAATTAAAGTTATTTTGTACTTTGTAGTGTTTTTTTTAAGTCGGTTTTTTTTTGTGAAAAAGCTTTTTATTTTTCACTTTTTAGTGGTAACAACACCACTGTAAAGTCACAGAAAAGCAAAAATACGCAATTTCGCATACATGCATGATTTTAAGTCGGATTTTTTTTTTATTTATTTGGTTAAACTCTCACCACAAAATGGGCTTGAACTCTAACGCTAGAAATATTTTTGTGTTAAGACAAGATTCCCTTTAAACATAAACCCAGAACCTAGAAAGCACTTATTACTTTTTCAGGTTCCGTGCTATGTCCAGAATTGGGCTTCAAGTTCAAGTGATGATTAATTTGTTTAGTTTGTTTGCTCACCATTATGTGATCCCTTGGTCGCAGCGTCAGCAAGTTTAGGCGCGTTCGCGTTTGGGTCCGAGTTGTCCACTTCGTAATGCACATATCTGACAAAAAAAGGTTATTACAGATCAAACAATCATATTTTTTTAGTTTGATACTATCAAACTAAAAAAATATGATGCACAGTCATCATCATCATCATATCAACTAATTGCCGTCCACTGCTGAACGTAAGCCTCCCCCAAGGATCTCCAACCATCCCGGTCTTGAGCAGTCCAAATCCATCCGCTGCCAGCTACCTTCTTCAAATCATCGACCCATCGTGCCGCAGGGGGTCCCACACTGTTTGCCCATAGGCGGTCTCTATTCTAACACATGTCTACTCATCGACCGTCTGTCCGTCTACAGACATGCCCGGCCCACTTCCACTTCAGCATGCTGATTCTTCGCGCAATGTCAGTGACAAGGCTCAGTAAGAAAGTTAATTATTCAATGGTGTATCTTCTATGCTCTTGTTTATGTCATGACATACTACTTTTTGAAAAGTAGCTTCTAGGCAGTACGATCGGTTATGATGTCAATGCTTGTTGCAGGCGTAGGACTGGTGTGTACTTACTTGCAGCTGTCCATGTGGAAGCAGGTGTTGAGGAAGGAGCAGTCGCCGAGCGACTCGTTGGTGTGGCTCTGTATGATCTTCTTGAAGTGCAGCTTCTTGCAGGCGTAGGACTGGTGTGTACTTACTTGCAGCTGTCCATGTGGAAGCAGGTGTTGAGGAAGGAGCAGTCGCCGAGCGACTCGTCGGTGTGGCTCTGTATGATCTTCTTGAAGTGCAGCTTCTTGCAGGTGTAGGACTGGTGTGTACTTACTTGCAGCTGTCCATGTGGAAGCAAGTGTTGAGGAAGGAGCAGTCGCCGAGCGACTCGTCGGTGTGGCTCTGTATGATCTTCTTGAAGTGCAGCTTCTTGCAGGCGTAGGACTGGTCGGCTCCGTCCTCCTTGCTTGGTGTGTGAGCTCGCATGCATTCAGCGCGAGTGCCGTGGGGGCAGAACTCCATTACTTGGGCTCCTGTACGAGGAAGATAGTGACTTTTAGCCTTTGATATTTTTCTGCAACCCTCAAATGATGAAGGATTGAGGTTTGTGTATGTAACTTGCACCCATGCGAAGCAGGAGTAAAGGTATAAAAATAAAAAAAAGTATAGAATATGTGGTTCGCTATGTACTGGAATGATACCAACCTCCTTGACTCTTAAACTTGTCAGCCAGTGACTTCTCTTTGGCGGTAGGCTTGCTGAGTAGATCCATGATCTCTTCACCTACTCTCTTCACTGCCTTCTCTCTACTTGAAGGCATTGCCAGTAATGACTGTAAGTGATAGGAATATTTTTTTTAAACTCTTATTGAGCGAAAACTAGCTCATAATGCGTTTGACAGCGTGAATTTCGCGGCACGGCACGTTAAAATATACAAATAGTCCACAGAACGAAATTTCTAAGGCAATGAACAACAGAACAAAAGCAGATTTCGGTAACATAAATTGGCCATGCAAAGATTGCGCGAGCGCCTCTAGCGGCGAAATTTAGAAGTTGCCTAAAAACGACACTTGCAGCGTTGCCAACGCCAATTTATCAAATTCCCGAAAATCTAAGTCAAATTCCCCAATTTGGGGACAAAAATCTACTGACTGCCCACAAAAAAATCCGTAGTGAGAATCTTTGCATCGCCAATATAATTTAAATGCGTCGTCCTAATACATACGAAAATTGGCGAATACGTGTCAGTCTCATTAATTTGTACAGCAAAGCCAAAAGGTGTCCATTTTCGGCGCAACGAGCGACGCGACCGGGTTTGCCATAAAAAAAGAACGCGACGATCGCATAGTCGCGCGATGTTCGGTTTGTATTAGGACGACGCTTAAGTCTTACACATACACTTTTTGGAATGAATATTTCTTCATTCCAAAAAGTGTATGAGTAAGACTGTTTGCAGCAAAGCATGAAAAAGGTTCGTCATTACAGGGTGACTTTAAATGTACGTAACAGCGATTTGTTATCCTACTCTATGGTCGATTCCACAGTAAAAGTTGATAATATTCATGAATAATTTCAACCTCAGATAGATTGCCAATCAAATGAAAGTTACCCTGTATACTAAAACTCTTTTGTAGCTATCAGTGTGGGAAGAGAGAAGTAAACTAAATTGATTTACCCACCATAAGATCTGTATCGTTTTTAGCAGTTTTCTTCTCATCTGTGGCAGTTTTAGATACTTTAGGATTTGCAGCCTCTTCTGTTTTGCTGTCACCTGTAATGTGGAAGTTTAAATATTTGTTTAGAAGTTGTCTTCTATTTCAAATTTAACATTTTATTTATTTATTCATCACTTACAACTATTTTTACAGGTACAACCCAATGCAATAGTGAAGCAAACCTAATAATAACAGCTTATTTTCTAAAACTTATTTCATGTTATCCTTGTGAATTCACATGTTGAGGATGTTAGAACTCTTTGGTGAGGGGTGGCAATGATCACTTAACAATCTCTGGCCATCATAATGCCTGCGGGAACCTGTGGATGTGTCGTCGTTGGACCTTTCTAGATGTATGGGGGAAGTAGGTTTTAAAGTAAAGCATAAACCTTTCCTCTTGCTACCAGAGGTCTGTTCTTCCATCAGAGCCGCCAACACTGCGGCCAGTCTCACGGACTCAGCACTCACAACCTCTAAGCTTGCATCTGTTGTGCTCTCCGTACGTTCCTTTATGCTGAAAGATATAGTCAGTGTAAATGCAATTATCAATAATAAAATATAACATTGAATGATCTTGAATGACACACCCTGCAAAAATTTCAACACAATGTTGTTCTTTCACATAGTCTGGAAACCACGGGTTTACTTAACTTCTCTTTTTATTTATTTTTTTAGTTTCTGCAGTTGTGTTATTTGATTCAAAATAAATGTAGCGCTTAACTTACGTAATAAGTTTCTGTGTGGCAAACTTCTGTAGTAAGCTGGCAACTATCCCCGCATCAACATCGCCGAGGCCTGGCAGCAACGCACTGGCAGTAGCAGGCAACTGCAGCTGCATGTCTGATAGCACTTGCAGGAGGCGCACCTCTAGTGATGCAGATAGTACCAATGGTTTAGGTTTCTCTTGTGATGCTGTAATCATACAGTGAGTTTAATGTTAGTTTTTTAGGCTGGCACAGGAACATGGGGATTGGCATAAGTAAAGAGAGAGACGCCTATGCTCAGGAGTGGGCGAAGTCGGGCTGTGGATGATGATGATCATGATGATATTTGTAACTAAACATAATTAAAAATCTTCTTTTTAATTATTTACAAATTTATTCTCTCTTTTATTTATTATGTTCAGCTACCTCACAATACAATTCTTGTGATCTAAAGTTTGACTGGTAAAGAATGCCGTGTGGTGTTATATTCTGCCTGTGTACCCACTTTGTACAAGTTTAAACAAATAAACATGAGAACTAGCTCATAAGACAACAATTAATGATTATTTTGTTGTTTATACCCTTGGATACTTAGCTTATGCTTTTGTTTACAATTCCTCTACTTACTTTTACCTATGATGTAGGTACAATACAACCTGTCTACCTTTCATCCCACTAATATTATAAAGGTGAAAGTTTGTATGTTTGTGTAACAATCAGGCAAAAATGGCTGAAGGGATTTGGGTGAAACTTGGAACACGAATTTGGAAAATAGGCTACTTTTTATCCCGGTAAGTAGCATGTATTAATGGAGACTGAGGAGGAAGTGGAAATTCAGAGTCGCTGCTGCCTTAGTACTTCAGATTCAGGAGACCAGAAACATCAGGTACCAGGAGACCAGAAACATGTCATAGTATTTTTGGGGCTGGTTAGGGTAAGTGTAGGTGTAGGATAGGTGTGTGTAGGTGTAGGATGGGTGTGTGTAGGTGAAGGGTAGGTGTAGGTAGGTGTAGAGTAGTGTAGAGTACCTTCCCTACACATACCCTACACCTACCCTACCTACATAATTATAACAGCCCAAAAATACTATGACATGTTTCTGGTCTCCTGGTACTTGATGTTTTGGTCTCCTGGTACTTGTGAATCTGAAGTACTAAGGCAGCAGCGGCTCTGAGTTTCCACTTCCTCCTCAGTCTCCATTAATCCTTGCCACTTACCGGGATAAAAAGCAGCCTATTTTTTATTCCAGGATATGAACTACATGTGTGCAAAATTTCATCCAAATCCCTTCAGCCGTTTTTGCCTGATTGTTACACAAACATACAAACTTTCATCTTTATAATATTAGTAGGATTATTATTACCTCCCTATTTCACGCGGGCGAAGCCGCTGGTAGAAGCTAGTATCAATATAATTCAACAAAAACTTTTGAACTGTGATTAGATAAATTAATTGTAGGATGATCTGAACATTAATAAATAAAATAAGGAGATGCTTTGTCGGCTACGTAAATACCTTCATGCTTCAGTGCAGACGGGCTAGCTACCGAGCGTTCCTTCCCGCCGCCGGGAGAACCCTCAGACTTCTCGCCAACCAAATTAGAACTCAAGATATTCTGCCGTTCTTTTTTACGCTTCTCTAATTTCTCGCGCAGGCTGTTCCTTTTGCTTTTAACAGCTTGAATCTCTTCCCAAGCGTCCGACATATTTTTTATTTTGTTGCGAATACCATCAAAAACAGTTACCGGCCCCACAAGATGCCACTTTCAAGGGCAATTTAAATGACTTCAGCTGATGATATTTTAACTCAGTGAGTCGAAAGACACTACATTTACGTTATATTCATTATCAAAGGGCTATTAATGCAATTACTAAGAGTAATCTTATAAAATTCTTGAAATACAGAATTAAGATGCTTCAAGAAATTCACGCTCACTAATTATTGACGTTGTCATCGACATAACGTTACGTCAAATTTGACACTGCTTTTTTTATTTACCCTGAAAGGAAGGCTATAGTCTTTAGACCATATTGCCTAATCTTACGTCCTTTTTTTGCAAAGCGGGTGTAAAGGTGTAATTTTCATTCTAATGTTGGCTGGAGTATTAGACATCAAATGTATCGAGTGCGAGTCAGCCTTCTCGGCAAGCTTAGCTGTGGTGGTCTTAATATTATTGGGTCATCCTATTAATATTATAAAGGTGAAAGTTTGTATGTTTGTGTAACAATCAGGCAAAAACCGCGGAAGGGATTTGGATGAAACTTGGCACACATGTAGTTCATACCCTGAATAAAAAATAGGCTACTTTTTATCACTGTAAGTGGAATGTACCAGGAGACCGGAAACGTCAGTTTTTTTGGGCTGGTTTAATTATGTAGGTAGGGTAGGTGTAGGGTAAGTGTAGGGTAGGTGTAGGGTAGGTGTAGGGTAGGTGTAGGGTAGGTGTAGGGCAGGTGTAGTATAATTAAAAACAGCCACTATATAGACTAATATCATATAAACACAGGTCCTTTGACTTAACTCTACCAAACTTCACCGTTATTTAATTTACAATCCCGCCAAAACCTCGTTGATACATAATGCCTTGACATTACTGTTTTTATTACTGACACTTGACAGTTTTTTTTAGTCATGTCGGAACAAGGCTTTTGACCCCGACTACTTTCTGGACTCAAAGACTACAAGATCGAAGTACTGAGCTGAGAGAGTGAAGAGTTACTGTAACGTAACGGCTCGACTAATGGTGCAGCAGTAGCTGTATATGATTTATCGTACACCAATTCATTTTAGTTTGAAAAGCAACCTCGTTTATCCCGGGCATGATGATTATTTTGCTACTTTGTACCGTCAAAACTATGAACCGCTTAGAAGCCATCTATCTCAATGATAGAAGCTGTTTGAATATGGTTTGAATTGTGTTGGAGTCATGTTGGAATGAGCCATGTCATATAAATTTCTTTTTTATTTAATGACAATGTATGTCGAGATGACATTCTGTTTCTGTGCCTAATCAATACGCAATACTTGTATCTGAAGAAAAAACAAAAATAGAATAGGATAGAACTGAGGATAGAACATTAAAATTATAAGAAGGACAGGCTATTAAATAATAATGCCGTTTGCACCTGAATTACGAACTCATTCTCAAAAAGTATGTACTTTATATAAGAGAGCTTTGAGAAACATCGAAGCATACTATGGAGCTAGGTAAGCAAAATAGAAAAATAGAGGCAAAATGTTAAATACTTTGTCGAATTTCACGTGAATTATGAAAAAAATGTAAACTGACGCCGTTTTACTTTTAGACAAATTGTCCGATATCATCAAGTTATTTTGAGAAGCGAATTTGACAAACATAAATGTGTAAAAGATCCAAAGGAGCAACGTCGTTTGCTGTGGCTGGGCGAACACGAACTTTTTACAAAGGCCAATCCGTTGCCTCCGTGTAAATGTAAGTAATTTTGATAACCAGTTGATCAGTCACCATTATATTAAATTTGGATTTACTTTATTCATATTACATAAGGCTGAAAATTCGCAATTTTTATTTTATACTAGCTTCTACCAGCTGCGGCTTCGCCCGCGTGAATATCGGAAATAGCAAGGTTTCCTGATTTGTATTGTAAATTTTTTACTCAGGAAACACCCACCCTACACCTACCCTACACCTACCTTACACCTACCCTACACTTACCTTACACCTACCCTACCCTACACCTACCCTACACCTACTTTACAGCTACCCTACACCTACCCTACACCTACCTTACACCTACCTTACACCTACCCTACACCTACCCTACACCTACCCTACACCTACCCTACACCTACCTTACACCTTCCCTACACCTACCCTACCTACATAATTATACCAGCCCAAAAATACTATGACATGTTTCTGGTCTCCTGGTACTTGATGTTTCTGGTCTCCTGGTACTTGAAAATCTGAAGTACCAAGGCAGCAGCGGCTCTGAGTTTCCACTTCCTCCTCAGTCTCCATTAATCCAGGCCACTTACCGGGATAAAAAGTAGCCTATTTTTTATTCCGGAATATGAACTACATGTGTGCCAAATTTCATCCAAATCCCTTCAGCCGTTTTTGCCTGATTGTTACACAAACATACAAACATACAAACATACAAACATACAAACATACAAACATACAAACATACAAACATACAAACATACAAACATACAAACTTTCACCTTTATAATATTAGTAGGATCGCCAAAAATTACAAACGACTGTCCTCCAAAATGTCTGCCCTTGCGTCACCATTCATCGCTCACCTTCCTTGATTTTATTTTATTCAGCTCATTATCAAGGATTTTTTTGCAATGTTGGGTACAATTTAAGTACCTGGTACCGTACCGTACCGTATCGTATAACGACCATACAACCAACTTCCAAATAAAAAACATCAGGTAAAAAGTGTAAAATAACTTTAATTTCGGAAGTCGGTGTTTTTGGTTGTTTCTTCGATTTTTGACACCGGCTTCCGAAAAGTTAATTTTAGTGCTTTATCATTTTTCGTGATTCGTAAATACCACTTGAAAGTCACAGGAAAGCAAAATACGCAATTTCGTTAAATTATGACGGAGAATTACTATAATAATTGTCGATGCAAAGATTCTGACTATAAAGCGCCTCTATTGTCAAATTGTGAAGCTGTCTAAGAACGACAATGTAAGGGCCGCTTTCAATTTAGACGTTTCGTGTCGCACCGCTGCGGTGCCGAAGCAGTGCGTTTGTCGTAGTGCGTACGGACGTTTGTTTGTTTTTATACAATGCGCGCGGTGCGGCAGCATTGCGGCGTCGTCGGTAACGCGAACGCTCGCTCGACAACAGGACGGGTAACGTCACAAACTCCACGTGGTCATTTCGCTGTTGAATAATGAGGGGAAAAGACGTGAGACCTTTTCATTTTATGTTCATTTATTATTTAAAGAAAGAAGAATGAAAATGAAATACGTCCTGCTAAATGGAACTCCAAAAGCGACAAATACAGTAATCGCACGGAAAAAAAAATGCTTGTGAAGGTTTATGTGGATAGAGGATTTAAAAAATAAAACTACTGGTGAAAATAACTCAGCAGGACTATGTTGAAATGTGAATACAAGATTTATTTTGTAAAAACACGTAAAATTTATATAGCAAATTTCTAGCCTAGTTACCACAGTAGTTGACAAAGTAACAGTTTATGACGACGGAGTAAATCCTCATCCATAACAAACTATTTATTTCAATCATTTTTTTTATTTTGCCATGTTAATATTGTCCTTCGTTATCAAAGTATTCTGCAAAGGAGATTGACCAATCTGGACCAAATGCTGCCCAGGCATGGGAATACTTTTATTGTTTTCCTAACATGAAGAGATACTTAAAAAAATTAAATAAAAAAAAAAACATCCACGGGTTTAGTACTTAAAAACTTATGGCTTTTTGGTGCTTTAACTTTTGATATACAGCGTGTAAGGGACATCGACGTACAAACGGCCATACCATGAGTTCAAGACATGATTCTGGACCCCCCCGCGTTGGAATTTTTCGTCGGCTTTTTCCTCATTTTTCAATTTTTTTCAGCTGTTTTTTACTTTAGACTGTTCGTAATTGTTATTCTTACTTAACCCAATGTGTTTTAATTTAAAAAATAATTAATTCACTACTTTCACTAAAAAGATACCTAATATGTAAATAAAACTAGTTAGGCATCTGCTCGAATCTCGAATACTATCTGTTTAGGGGTGAGTTAGCTAGTTCATTAGTTTATACCTACATCATAACTGGATCTCAATGTACATACTTACTTAAAACCTTTTTTTTATCAATCCTTATTGGAATCGTGATATAAAGAGACTAAGCTTATGGCTCCTCCATTTCTCTTAACTTCTGCATACCTAAACAAGTTCCTACCATCAGTAGATTAGGTATTTCTGAGTGATCAAAATGAGTTTTTGTGAAATTATTGCCGTCGGCGATATTCGTAGGTACCTACATTAAAGTGCAACGCGGCGCGGCAGCGACTAAGGCCTGTGTATGTGTGTTTGCAAGTACTACGTTAACCACGTACAGCGCTCTCGCGCGTTTTGATCGTGTTGTTCTAAATACATTGCGGGCTCGAAAATGTCAATTTGTGTAACCGATCATTAGCGGGATTAATGACTTTCACAATTTGGTTAGTGGCATTAGGTGTAGCCTTTTCGCGAAGTTTAGTTACGATGTCCGTGACACCCTGTATATTTTTTTAACGTTTACGTTAAATAATATTATAAAAGCTCCAGATATCGCGCAACTTCCCGAACGCTGCCCAGCCGAGTCGGATTCAACGTTTGACCTCTTTCTCGAAGTTAGCCGTACCTAACAGGATCGTTTGTCCCAGGTAGACGTACTCATCAACCACTTCGAGTGCAGAGCCTCCAATCTTGATAGGAGTGGGTGCTACATGGGTATTTACCATGACCTTGGTTTTGTCCATGTTCATTTTAAGACCCACTCTTTCGGAAGCTCTACTGAGGTCATCGAGCATTGTACTGAGGTCCTCCGTGGTCTCAGCCATGACGACTATATCATCGGAAAATCGAAGATGAGTGATGTACTCGCCATTGACATTAATGCCTAGCCTTCTCCAGTCCAAAACCTTGAAGACGTCCTCCATTGCGGCCGTGAACAGTTTCGGAGAAATGACGTCTCCCTGCCTCACACCCCGCTGCAGGAGGATAGGTTCTGATGTCTGATCCTGAAGTCGGACTGACATGGTGGCGTTTTCATACAAACACTTCAGCACTTCGATGTACCGATAGTCGATCTGGCACCGTTGGAGAGACTGCAGCACAGCCCACGTCTCGATCGAATCGAAGGCTTTCTCGTAGTCCACAAACGCTAAGCAGAGGGGCAGATTATACTCTTCGGTCTTCTGTATAACCTGCCGCAGCGTGTGTATGTGGTCTAGGGTGCTGAAGCCTTTTCGGAATCCGGCTTGTTCGGGAGGCTGGAAGTCGTCAAACCTGCGTGCGAGACGGTTTGTGATGACTCTGAAAAACAGCTTGTAGACATGGCTCAGAAGTGAGATGGGCCTGTAATTCTTAAGCAGGGTATTGTCGCCCTTTTTTAAGAAGAGTACCACTACACCTCTGCTCCACGTTTGTGGCGTTTTCCACCCGCCTTCAGGAGTTCGGCCGTAATTCCGTCCTCACCCGACGCCTTGTTATTTTTAAGCTGCTTCAGAGCCATCCTAATCTCATACAGGCTGACGTCCGGGATGTCTTCGGTATAATGCCGGGTCAATCTAGCTCTTGAGTCGTTCGCTAGGTTTGCTGCGGGTTTGGTCATTGACGTATATAACTGTCCATAAAATGTCTCGATATCCCTCAGAAGCTCCGATTTGGCGGATATGGTTCTTCTAAAACCTATGTAACGAATAAATAATTGATTCATTGAATGATTATACCTACTTAACTAAGTGTTGTTATAATAATATAATCCATTGTTTATAATATAGTCTTTTATTTTCAAAAACAAGCTGTTGGTTATGTTTCTTCGTTAATGTAAAATCTCAACACTCCTCGGATAGATTTTAAAGAGCTTTGGGTTACAGATTAGTATTAGTCTAAGGTACAGTATGCACTATGATTCAATGTTGGGCAGCACTTGGTCCAACGTCCATATAAAAATGGTCAATCTCCTTTATCGCGAACTGATGTTGCTGACAAATTCTGTTCCAAACCACCTGATCTATCACGATTACTATTAGATATTTCGTCACAGTCACGTTGTAAGAAATTATGTAAAACACAGACAGCTTGAACAGTGTCTGTCGCAAACGATATATCTACATAGTACATTTATTGGTCGATGTAATATTCGCCATCTATCTACACTAATCTACACTAATATTATAAAGAGGAAAAATTTGTTTGTTTGTTTGTTTATTTGAAATGAATAGGCTCCGAAACTACTGGATCGATTTGAAAAATTCTTTCACCATTAGAATCCTACATTATCGGTGATGGACATAGGCTATAGAATATTTTCAAAAAAGTTAGGGATCCGTATGAAAACTTCGATAATGTAACCCCAGGTGTGAGAAGAAATCCTTATATCGCGTACGCTGCGGAATCTATTGACAATAGAGCAAAGTGATGTACTACAGTTTTATAGAGGTCATCAATATCTACACAAAAGTCCGCAATACCATATATCTAACTATTATGGATAAGTCACCATGACCGCTTTTTGTTCATATTATTCAAGCAAATCCCATGGTAAAATAAAAAATGGTTATTTTAGTATCATGATATTAATCCTTATCCATTTAAATGGTTTGATAATAATTAAGGTTGATTATGTCCGTGTATACACTTTAAATTATTCAAATCGGACCTTTCGTTCAAAAGTTACGACGGTGTGTGTGAAATGTCGCGGCTTGAGCGAACTGGGGAGAATCGTATCAATGCTTGGTCCGATGAAGTTGAAACACCTCGGCATTTAAATGTTTTCGATAAAACAATAGGAATAACAAATGTTTGGATTTTTCGAAAATAAACTACATACATAATATGGAGTGAAGCAGGGGTGATTAAGATTTTAGGAGAGGTCATAATTGCTTGCTTCAATTTACGTCGGAATGCTATGAACAAACTAAAAGCGGGATAATTGAAACAGATGTACCTAACAATTTTTGCATAATCAAACCCTGACGGGTTGAACGGGATCAACAGTTGCGCTGAACCTGGGCTCGAGGCAAGTGAGATTCTGTCAACGGTGGCGTGGCGTACGCGATTGTTAATACGATTGTATAGGATTGACAGATGCTATCGAAATGTCACGTTTCCAAAGCTAACCTTTATAGGGGTATAGAGGGCGTTGAAGTTTGTGGAGTACCTACTAAATCCACGCGGACGAAGTCGCGGGCGAAGTGCTAGTCTACACTAATATTATAAAGAGGAAAGATTTGTTTGTTTGTTTGTTTGAAATGAATAGGCTCCGAAACTACTGGACTGATTTGAAAAATTCTTTCACCAGTAGAATTGTACATTATCGATGATGGACATAGGCTATAGAATATTTTCAAAAAAGTTAGGGATCCGTATGAAAACTTCGATAATGTAACCCAAGGTGTGAGAAAAAATCCTTATATCGCGTACGCTGCGGAATCTATTGACAATAGAGCAAAGTGATGTACTACAGTTTTATAGAGGTCATCAATGTCTACAAAAAAGTCCGTGATACCATATGCCTAACTATTATGGTTAAGTCACCATGACCACTTTTTGTTCAAATTATTCAAGCAAATCCTTGGTGATTTGAAAAAATGGTGATTTCGGTATCATGATATCAATCCTTATCCATTTAAATGGTTTGATAATTAAGGTTGATTATTTCCGTGTAAATTACACTTTAAATTATTCAAATCGGACATTTCGTTCAAAAGTTACGACGGTAATAAACATGCTCGGAGTAAGAAAAATGTCGCGGCTTGAGCGAACTGGGAAGAATCATATCAATGCTTGGTCCGATGAAGTTGAAAATGATTTCGATAAAACAATAAGAATAACAAATGTTTGAATTTTTCGCAAATAAACTACATACCTACATAATAAGGGGTGAAGCAGGGGTGATTATGATTTTAGGGGAGGACATTATTGCTTGCTTTAATTTACGTCGGGATGCTATGAACAAACTAAAAATGGGATTATTGGAACAGATGTACCTAACAATTTTTGCATAATCAACTCCTGACGGGGTGAACGGGGTGAACAGTTGCGCTGAACCTGGGACCATAGAATAAGTAGAAATGGCTATGTAATAAATGTAAATTAATGAAAATCGTTGTGCTTAATTTTCCAAAACTAACCTTTATAAGGGGGTATAGGGGGCGTTGAAGTTTGTGGAGTACCTACTCAATCCGCGCGGACGAAGTCGCGGGCGAAGTGCTATTAGTCATAATTCCGAACGTACACTCTATCTTCGAGCACGTGACAAGCGGTAGTTGTTTTTTTTTTGTAGTTAATTCAAATAATTGCCACTATAGGAAAACAAACATTCTCTAGACATTCCTAGGTAATTAAAAAATTGTTCTTGTGATAGCCTAGAGTAAAGATTATGGAAATCACCAAAATCGGTGATGCTCTTTTACGGCGGCTTCGTTTTTGTTTCTCTTTGATGGTTTTCAACAAGAGCACTAACAGTATGTTTCTTCGTCAGAGTCCTTGGCTTGACTGCTGTCAAATACATAATATTTAACATTAGTAGCATACAAACGCACGGCAGTCAGATACGCTTTCAATACAGGCGTTTGATGTCGGATGTCTAACGTACTGTAGCGGCACGTCAGCGGTTTATAACCAGCGGCACGAAAACGTGCGGCAGCGGTACGACACGAAACGTCTAAATTGAAAGCGCGCTAAGGCCCGGTTTCCACCAAAGCACTCACCAATCCGATAGGCTAAGCGGAGAAGAGATGTGGAAAAAACGAAATCGGATTGGTTTATTCAACACATCTCCTCTCCTCTCCTCCTTTGGTGGAAACCGGGCCTAACAGTTTTCGAGCTTTGCTAACGTATGTGGAATACTCCATAGGTACTGAGGGGAATCTCAAGTTGATTGGGAATTGACAATAATGTCAATTCCCAATCAACTCAGTTCGGGCCAAGTCAGAAAACATTCAAGAAATTGAAATACTAATTTTAACAGTTTTTAGTTAGGTAAGTACATAATTAGGTTACTCATGGACGTATAACCGAATTGAGAACCTCCTTCTTTTTTTAAATCGGTTGAAAAACATAACACGGGAGTGATGGTCAGACAATGATGTTATAGTCACAGCCTCATACATCCATCACTATCTGTCTAACTATTCGAGAAATATAGTCGTGATGCTACGTTAAATAAATACGTAATGTTAAATAAAACTATAATTAACTTTCTTCTGAACAGTTTGTTAAGTGTAAGTTTGTTTGGCATTTTTTTTTAGTTGCTCGTTCTATTGGAGAAGCGGGTGGTGTCGCGGTTGAACGTGTGGTCACGTCTCCAGACTGGGTGCTTGATTATTGGCATCCTCTGGAAAAAGCTCACTTTCCGGAATACTTCAAAAGACGCGAAGCTCGCAAATGTGAATATATTCAGCTCTGGCACAACGGCAAGATGTATTAGAAATAATATGATACGATTAACTGGGTGGTAATCTATGATATTTGTAAATTTTTTGCGTACCTATTTTGTGCGAGTCATTGTCTTATTTGCGTGTGCCTTGAGATCTTGAGTTTCCCGTTTAGCCGTTGCGGCGCACAGCCGAAAATCGCAACGCACTTTCGAGAACGAAGCAAAACGGAATGCCAATATCATTAATGAATTCACCCTGATTGTCAGTAAATTCAACATTGTAAGTCATTGTGACTTGCGACAGACGAAAACACTAATCATATTTTATTGTAGTAATGTAGTCTTTGCATATCATTCCCACCATTTATAATCTATGCAACATGCCTTGCTTGTTGTGACAGACATTATACCCACAGAGAATTTGATTAGACCTCACGGCTCACTTAATGTTTTTGGTGAAAAGTTGATAAATTTGTAAGAATCTTTTACTCTTGTGTTATTTTGAACAGTAGTCACTAGTCAGTCTCAGTGTAGGAAGGTAAATAGATAGCTATTAGAACAATGGCCGAAGATTCGCCAAAAGAAGCTGAACAGCCGATTACTGAAGAGGAGAGGATTGCACTGTGCCAGAAACTGGACCAAGAGTTGGACGACTTTATTGATAGCTTGGAGAAGAAGCGATACACTGAAGGATGGCCCGAGGACAGGTGGGAGGTAAGGCAGATTCAAATTATTTTGTCACACACAAAACCTATCTGATGATGAAATATGATACTATAAGCCTGTATGAAACGTCACAAGCCGACCAGTTGGGACCGTGCATCTAGCACGTTCCCAATTGGTCGGTTCCGGAGAAAAACCGCAAGAAACTGCAGTTACACTTTATAAAAATAATTGAGTTTCACATCAGTGTTAATAGGTACATACGAGAGGACACTGTTCCTGGTATCTAGCAAACCTGGATCAGTGGCATTGTAATAATGTGAACACGGGCGTAGCTATAGCAATTAAAGGAACCCTTGGCCCCCCCCCCCTGGTCCAAGGGTTCAAACATGACGTATAGTTTCAGATTCTCTTTCTTTTTGCAAAAGTGAAGACAGATTTGTCTTACTAATAGAAGGAATTAATTGATTCATTTCATATTAAACACTTGCAGGAAGAAATGGACAAACATCCATTCTTCATGAAGACAACTCCAGAAGATGGTGCCCTATCCCCACTAGCTGAAGGCCTTGCTAAACTAAAGTATGATCCTGAGGAGAACACTCCGGTTGAGCTGGCTAGCAACTACAAGGAGGATGGGAACTTCAACTTTAAGCATAAAAACTACAGAATGGCCATTTTGGGGTAAGTTTGTTCATAGCTTGGATTTCTTTAGAATGGTATTGTGGTAATAGCGATGATTCCTGGATAAAACGTATGATTCTATTTAGTCCGTCAGTTAGATTATCGAAAAATATTGGACACATATTTTATGCTTTATCAAATCAATTAAAAATTACGAAGATAAAACGCATCAAAAATCAGGAGTGGGGGCTCGTGACGTCTTGTTTATGTAAAAAGTGTACTTACAAGTGATGTCACATGAGTTTTATCGCACTTTTTTTTTTTTTTTTTTTTTTTAGGTATGACCACTAGCAAGTTAACACACCTGGGATATTAACTGCTTAACCGGACTAACCTGTGGTGGCCTCAAATGAATTTAAAGCCCCCAGCCAAGGGTTTTATCGCACTGTTTATTTACATGAAAAAAGAAAAAATATGTGTCTAATACTTTTTGGAAATGTATCTGATTAGAATTAAATTTTTTTAGTCATCTACCCTTTTGTTTGATGTTTGCTGCCAATCTTCAAGAAGGGGTATTGTGTTAGCCAGTTGTGAGGTTATGGCGTACTGATAGGTAGTTGCTCCATGTAAACTACTAGTATTCAGCATGCAGCTACATGACAAGCTGAACTTTGAATTGATTTTGTGGGATAAAACCCCCTAAGTCACACTGTTTCAGCAGAAAATATTAAGGCAGTTTTAATGATTGGTACAATTTAAACAAAACCTAAAAATCTGAATGAAAAACTAAAAAATGTTTATTTAATAGATACAAAATAATGTAATGATTTTCACAATCATCAAGATTGTTTGCATGGTTTGAGTGGCTTAATTTTCAACTTTCAACAACTTATTTGTTCATTATTGAGGTATGTAATACACCAATAAAGTGTCTTTTTGGTTTATTTTACATCCTTTTTTTATTAAGTGTTTGATGTAACCTTTTATTGTATAATTACCTATACCTATTCCAGGCCTACATAAAATTATATGATTAGATGAATTTCACTTGTTGAATTTGCAATTCCAATTCGCAATGTTAAATTTACACTCAGGTTTATGACGTAAAATATAATTGTGGTATTTACATAAATTAATAAAATGCAATAATAATGGAACCATCGTTTATTTTATTTCAGATACACCGAGGGTATCAAACAACGATGTAACAACGCCGACATCAATGCAAGTTTATACAACAACCGCGCAGCCTCGCACTGGCATCTCAAAAACTACAGATCTGCCCTATTTGACAGCGAGAAGGCCCTTACCTTTAACCCTAACCATACCAAGGCACGATTACGCGCAGCCAAGGCAGCCCTTGAAGTTATCAAATACGACACTTGCATTGAACACTGCCAGAAACTATTAGAAGGCGAAAATAAAGACAAAGATATAGTAGAACTGCTCAACACAGCGAAAAAGAAGAAGTTACAATATGAACGCGATCAAAGAAGGAAAGAGAGAAAAAATGATAAAGATGGTGAGCAGAAAGAGTTAGTAATCAAGGCAATCATTGAACGAGGCATCAAAATTTCAAAATGCGATGATGAAGATGACATAGATCTGTCGAAGTTGGAACCGAGTTTACCAGGATCGCAGGACGCGATAGTGCGTATTGAAGATGGTGTATTAAGGTGGCCGATACTACTTTTGTATCCAGAATACCAAATGACTGATTTCATAAGAGATTGCCCTGAGAATGTGCCTCTGCTAAATCAGTTAGAACAGCTCTTCCCAGCTCCTTGGGACGAAGAGAATAAGTACAGCTGTTCGAAGATTAACGTTTACTTCGAGGGTTATGATAAAATGCCCCATGTTATCAATCCTTCGAAGAATCTTGGTGACTTACTAGTGACAAAGTATTTTGAGCTGAAAGCAGGGACGCCCGCGTTTTTCGTACTGCCCCGCGGTAGCATTATCGAGCGGCGGTTTTTAGAAAGTTATATTTAAGTGTGTTGTTAAACAACAGTTGTATATTTTACCTTATTTTTAAATACATTAAGTTTTACTTTTTGTTAAAACATTTTTTCTTTTAGGAAAATGCGACACCCCACCACCTTATTCAACTTAAAACGGCTTCAAGCCTCATGAAATTAATTTAGCTAAGGCAACCAGCAGCCTAATTACTACTACCTTTTTTAATGTATTGGAAATCATCAAATGACTTCTTCCGCTCTGGATGGAGCGGGAGGGAGTGTCTTACTGACTAAAACCCATCCGTGTTCCTCCTCATGCCCTTTGCGTTCTAGGGCCGCGGTGACTCTTTCGAACAAATTCCGCAACCCTGCACTACACCCTAATACACAATTTTTCAACAGCATTGCGTGTTTTAAGTTGTCGAGCATCGAGCAGGATCTGGAATACGCTTCAATTATGAAAGGATAAGCGGTTTATTGAATTACACAATTAGGGTGCTATAGTAGATTCCAGATAAATGTGCAATAACGGTCATTGACCCACATACATTTATTGACTTTCTAAAAATCAAAAACAGAAATAAAGACTTAGAGCAGTCCTGAATCTACTTCTATCGTGATCTTTTATGTTCTCTAGTAATGTAAAATGGTTCATAATGTATTGTTCGGGTATCTACGAAGGGATATTAGGGAAAGGTCAATGTACTTTATTGCAAGTTTATCTGGCACAAAGTATAGTGGGCTCTGTTAAAAAATATAATGTATCGCAGGAAACATCTACACGTTCTATACACATATATCTAATAGAAATTTGTACCTACTTATATTATTAAGTACGCCAATTCTAGGCAAGGACCGCGGAAATCATATTTTTATTCAAATAAGGTCAAAAAACGAAAAAAACACCCAAAACACCGACTTCCGAAACCGAGCCCCTACTCGTACTTCTCGTCCTTCCAGCCCAGTCCCACCCTGGGCGCTATTAGTCAAGGCTGAAAAGCCGAGATGTATGTGGTGCATGCGTAACGTGACCATACGTCCCGTTTTGAACGGGAAGTGACTATCCCTTTTTGCGCTACTTTGTCCCGGTGTCCCCGAGAAAAGCTATGGGACACAAAATAGTCCCGTTTTCAGTGACAGAAAAATATAAAGATAAAAATTAAAAATCAAAAACAGAATTCTAAATGTGGGTACACTAGGTACCCATAACTAATCAGTCTTACTCTAAAATCGTCAAAAATAAATAATAATAATCGTCTAAAATATAATATCGTCGGCTAAGAGTGTAATCCTGCTAACTCACTTTGACTCAAATTTACAGGAGATAAATAAAACTTAATAAAAATGTATTACACAATTTTAGGTTAAAATAAAAAATAC
Source organism: Melanchra persicariae (assembly GCA_947386135.1). Lineage (NCBI taxonomy): Eukaryota > Metazoa > Arthropoda > Insecta > Lepidoptera > Noctuidae > Melanchra > Melanchra persicariae. The sequence goes on along the minus strand of OX376645.1, from coordinate 11,864,050 downwards.
AGTTGGTGTATTTTTCGATATTCTACGTCATTAGAAACTAATAAAATAGTAAAATTTGATTGTTAATAAGATATAAGTGTTTTTATGCCTTAGCAGGTTTTTTTGGTAGTAAACGTTTTATTTTGTGGACATAGCAGGTTTTTCGAAAGATTTAAAGAGTAGGTAATGTCATTGTAACTTTATTTGTTTAAATAATCCGTCTATTTATTTCTTAGTAATCATCACAGTTACATATTTGGCTAAAACTTAAACTTCAAAAATGTTTGATTAAAAGGTTTTTAATCAAACATTTTTGACAAAACAAAAAATGAAACAGAAAAACAAAAAAACTAGTAAAGAGTCCAAAAACTGAATAATTCTTGACGCTTTTTTGAAAATGGCTTCGAAGTAGTTAGTTGCTTTTGTTTTTTCTCACGAGAATTTTCCTTGTATCGTCTGAAAACATTGTTCTTCCAATTTGAGACCGTCCATCTTCCAATGCCTGGAGTGTGCACAAACATTGTTCTTCAAACTCATAGTCGTTGATCTTGTAATTTTAGATAATAGATCAAAAACTGAGGTCTGTACTGTCTGAGCTTAGTACTTCTTTCTGGATAGTTATCATCAGTAACAGAGTCTGACTCTTACTGTATTATGGCTTCTTGGTCACTTTCATCAGATATGGGGTCTTCAATTTGATTTAATAGACGGACGGAGCTATAACCGGTACTAACATTGCAGTTATCTTTAACTGTCACCACATCAGCAGAACCCATCACAATAGCATCCGAAGTCAAAACTGAACATGCTCTGGTATCATAATCATTTGGAGCATCTGTTGTTTGGACTTGACTTGTAGAATTTTCGCTTACATCATTAGTTTCATTTGTCAGCTTATTTCCGTCCTCATTATACAACACCACTAAAGTAGAATCATCGTCATTTCCCTTCGTCATCAGCACACTAAGTGTGCAGTCATCAGATCCAAGAACATCTATATTTGCTGCAGTTTGTGTGCAATGGCTGACATCAGAAGCTAAGACTATTACTATTATTATTTATAAATTCAAAATTAACATTTTCAATAAAATTTTCTTCACTTAAAAGAGACTGTGATTTAGGGGCGTCTCCGTTGTATGTATCATCATTAGTGCACACTAACTCAATAATTTTTTAAGTAGGTACGCCAAAGTTGTTTTGATGACATCTAAAATAACAAAAAAACAATAAACACCTTTATTAGTCTACGTGATACTAATATGTACTTATTAATATAATTTTGTTTTAATTAAATAATAATTTTGTAATTAATTGCAATAAGCACAGTTTAATTTTTATACTAATAGGCAATACAAAATTACTGCTACCTCCCAAAAAATATAGAAACGACTTTAAGAAAAACTGCTAACTCCTACATTAAAACTTTTGGGAGGTTATCAAGTTGAAAACCAAAAAATACTTATTTATTGAATACTAGACGTAAAACGAAAGGCCTCTTCAATATTTCAACCATAAAATCTTGAAACAGTTGAGTTATTCCACCGAAAACTAATTTTTTGTGCACGGAAAGTTGTAACACCAAAGGCTCCATACAAAATGGCGTCAATCATGGAGTTAGCCGCTCAATTTGAATAAAATGGATTTGGCTGTTTTACGCATCACACTTTTTTTCCGATTTTACGTTTAGAGTGAGTTTAGCTGGTTTTACAGTCCATGTGGCCTAACTTTCTCTAAAATATGGTATAAAAATGTAATTTTGGACCAAAAGTGGAGTTAGCAGGTTTACACTCTTAAACGACGATATGATTCACGACCTTCCAAAATTATCCTAGAAAATTAAGAACGCAGAATCTGTATTGACAAAAGTTATCAATATTGGTAGTCAAAGAAAAACTAACGTCGCAAATTGACTATCGAGGTCCCGTTTTGAACTAAAAAAAATGGTCACGTTATGCATGCGCCGTATTTTTCTCATCTCAGTAAGAAATGCCGGGAAACGTTTCAATACAAAATTAAAGTAAAATTAGCTTAAGGTGAAAGCGCCAGGGTAGCCAGGGTACCCTGGCGAGAATTTGTGTTATAATGGGCATATTTATTCACTTGAATTTTATTTTTACCAGGTAAAAATTTCTGAATTGCGTGAGAAAGTAAATGAAAAACATTGTATGTGCCCTTAAAATTTGAGGGTCCACAATTGGCGGAGAAATCGGTGACTACATAAAAAAACATACAGGCGAACATGACACCTCCTTTTTGAAGTCGGTTAAAAATAAAACGTCAGTAATTGTAAGAAATGTATTATTCGATATCCAGTTCGTCCATGTCGTATCCTTGCTGGTGAGGGTAGAAGTCTCCGGGTGGTTGGAAATCCTTTTCCTCGTTTCCGCTTGGGTACGGGTGGTGGGGCATTGCGCCCATCCATTGCGGGTACCAGTAGAGACCCTGGACAGAAAAATGTTTAAATTAAAATCTTGAGCCAGGTAATGAACATTAACGATGAAGTGCCATAGGTACTGATTCGTTGGGAACTTACTATTTTTTTAGGAAATTGCGAGAATACTGACGTATGCAAAATCTACTTTTTAAAAGTCGGTTAAAATAATTGTTCTATTTTTCCTAATTCGAAATCAGAACCGTTTTTGTTATCATCATCATCATCATATCAGCCGAAAGACGTCCACTGCTGGTCATAGGCCTCCCCCAAGTATCGCCACAACAACCGGTCCTGTGCGTCTCGCATCCATCGGCGACCAGCGACCCCTCACCAGGTCATCGGTCCACCTTGTGGGAGGCCGTCCAACGCTGCGTCTTCCGGTATGCGTGCCACTCCAGACGCAGCACGCACTGGTCATAGACTTTCGTCTTGAGACACTGTGGTATGTGAGACGAGAAGATACCGCGCAACTTCCCGAACGCCGCTTAGCCGAGTCGGATTCGACGATTGACCTCTTTCTCGAAGTTAGCCCTACCTAACTGGACCGTTTGCCCAGGTAGACATTTTTGTTAGGATCCTATAAATAATGCTGTGCTTCTTGTAGAGCTCCGCCCAGTGCCGGATTAAGCCAGCGCGGGGTCTGTAGCAAATTTTACTAAGGGGCACCTAAACTTAAAACCTTCGTAAAATAAAAACGAAAATACCAAATTTAAACTTCTGTGACTTATATGGGGGAGTATGAACGGTTTTTGACCATGTAGAGGTCAAAGGTATCAACATATCGACCAGCAAGCAGCATTTGCTTAGCTATCAAGCTGAGCAGTTGCGATTATCAAATCAATAGGTTTTGCCTACATTTTCTTTATGGACCAGATCCGGTTCTGCTTAGTTTTCATACGGTATGATCGCTTGATCGCGATCGCGAGTAAGGCCTATACCATAAAAAATAAACAAAATTAGAGGCACTTTGGGAAAATATGTAGGCGACATTAATACCGCCACAAAAAAGTCAACGTAGCAGAATCAACAAATGAGACTCGCAGCGCCATTTATCTCGACAGCTGCGAACTACCTGGACAAAATCCTAAATCGCGATATCAGAGTTTACCGTGCGACTAGAACATATGTAAAAGCCGAATATCAAATGAGGGGCAGTTGCCCACCAGAAAAACCAACCGTCTGGTCGGAGGATCCTCCCTTTTGAAATGGAGGTTTGCTGGACTACTCTCTGTTCCTCTACCTCTAAAAATAGCGCGGGGCCCCCCAATGCGCGGGGCCCGTAGAATTTGCTACTCTTGCTTAATCCGGCACTGGCTCCGCCTCTACGCTTGTAGAACATCGTGTAGTTTTAGTAACAGACCCTCCGCCCGCCTCAGGGTGGAGGACATCCATGAGGATATCCACACACCAAAAAAAGTCCTCCTTACCTTATTCGCCCCGCCAGCTGAGTTACAGGTGAACCTGTCGTCATGGAGGTCGATCATGTCCAGGTAACTCTTTCCCGCGATGGAGCCGTAGTTTGGCGGGTACATGAACAAACATCCGTCCAGGATATCTGCGAAGGATAGTCAAGATAATAAACATTTCTCAACACAAAAGTAACAAAATAACTAAAACTGAGGATCGAGTTAAATGGCGCGTCATAACAACCTGATTCACAAGCTCCGGACGGATGTTTTATACCAGTAACCAGTAGGTGATTTCAAAATCATCTGTCACATAAATTAAATGGTATTTATTAGGAGGTGAAACATAATATGAGAATATACTTCTAGGTAAAAAGAATATTAAAGCCTTAGCGTACTGAAGTACTGGTACTGAAGACTTATATTTGTTGGAGCGAGATAAGCTCGTTGCAGAGGCATCAACTCAGCATAACAGCTAATAAAATGGAACGGAATTTCTATACAGAAGCGATCTTGAGCGTTTCCTCTCAATCTCTCATACAGTTTGGTAGAATCTTACAAGGCACAGTGATGTTATCTTCGTCTTGCTCTGGCTTTGGTGTCGGCTCGATATATGGTGGAACGGGGTCAATACCAGAACCCGGGTCACCAGGGATCAGGAACGGACCTGAGGTAAAAAGCAGAAGATTTGGCAGATGTTTAGTATTGATAGCCTCGCGTTTGATCACAATCTCACTTGATGGAAATGGAAAAAAGATGATATGGTTGATGGAGCACGCCAACCTATCATATTCACACTTTACTTAAATACTCCCCAGGTGGTAGCTATAGGATACACAGGCTCCGGCAGTGAATTCCACTTCCTAACTGTACGCACAGTGGAAGTATTCCCAAAACCTTCTCCGGTCGAAGTCATAATCTTGCTTTGTTGAAAATTTGGAATATGTAGAAACTTAGAAAGTATGAAGACGAAAAATAAAACAGTCTGAATGTAAAAATGTTTTTAATAAAACATGTTTTAATGATGGGAAAAAAGTATGTAGCACCGTCGACCCCAAATAAACCGTGATTAGGGCTGAAGAAAGTCGATATTGGAATAACGTGTAATACATTACTTACTAAGCACTACATAATGTTCCGCTGAGCTATTCCACTTCATAAAGGACAAGTAAAAATATTCGAGGGTAATGGCCATGGCCAAACCTCCTTACTTGGACAGGCACTTAAAGAAATAGAACCAACAACTTACCTCCATAATGGTTAGTGTAGTTCCACTCACATACGTGATGGTCACAGATCAGCGGAGAATGAGGCTCTTTGGTGTAGTATGTGTTACCGTTGGGTATCGTCTGTAGAAAAAAGTAAAGAGCAAGAATCAATGGTTTGATCTACTCGATTGGTACGACCAACTCGCTCTCACTCCGGTTACAAAAGTACCTTCAAATTTGAAAAATGTCCTTTCTTGAGTAAAGCAAGCAAAATAAGTCAGCACTAAAACTGTAGATGCAATTTTTCCGGAATTATATATATCCGAATCCGATCGAAATAATACAGTAAAAAAGTTTAAAACGTTAGCTATTTAACAAAGGGGCTTTAAAAAGTAAACACCACTTTCTTACCAGCAAATAGTCGTAGTGTCGATATCGTACGCCCTGTATATTGAAGTCCAGTATGAAGGATCCTGACGTGATGATGCAGGAGGCGGCAGACAATGGCGGCAGCTTGTACATTTCCGTGCCGCACTTGACGATAGCCTTCGGTAGAGTGGACACGTCGCGGACTCTTTGCACTAGCTTCTTGAAGGGGAACCTTTTAGAACAGACCTTTCGATTACATAAAACCTTTTTTTGATTGAATATGTTTTGAAGGATTGTCCACTGGTGCTAATGATTAAGCAAGCCTGGGAAAACCTCTCTCATGAGTTCGAAGTCGATTTTTATGAGTTATGTTCTAGCTGGTGCATAGCGAGCTCAAGTTGTATTTTTTATTAGATCCAAGTTGAGATTCCTTTTGATGAGCTGTGTTCTAGCTGGTGAAAAGCGAGTTCATGTTGTATTTTTTATTAGGTCCAAGTTGAGATTCCTTTTGATAATATTATAACCTTTTTCTGATTGAATATGTTTTGAAAGATTGTCCACTGGTGGTAATGTTAAGCATGCTCTAGAGCCCGGGAAAACCTCTGATGAGTTCGACGTCGATTTTTTAAGTTTCCGAAGGAAGCGTAGGCTTGAGCTATGTTCTAGCTGGTGCAATAGCGAGCTCATCTTGTATTTTTTATTAGATCCAAGTTGCTACGTTCAGGACTGGCATTCTCACAAAATTTTTGGGTGATAACTGATATCAAACGGACTAACCTGAATACACAAATACCCATATGGCATTCCAAACCATGCAGGTAGTTGTCAGTCGGAAAGGAAATACTCGGGTCGTCCAATAAATAGTACTTGGACTCATCGTGAAAGTGTAAGAAGCCGAGAAACACGAAGGATCGGTCCTTGCAGTATGGTGCTACTCCTCTGCCCATGTTGTAGATGTCACTGTAAAGCTCCGAGGTGAAGATGTATACGTTTCTGCCACAGTAGTATTCTGTGGGAAAAGGTTCATTAGCAGCAGAGTTCGGTTCTTCGAAAAAACAAGTGAGAAAGAAGTGATTATAAACTCAGCTCTCATTGCTGTCTAGGCTAGTGGGGAACTTTTGTTCTAATTACTGCAGTATTGATCTTTATTTGAGAAGTGTGAAATATTCTGATGGAATCAAGTTAGATAGAATACACAATCGAGAGTCAAGAGAACTAAGACCTGAGTACTCTTTTCTAGGAAAAGCTGCGAGCTGCCTTTTTACCAAAAGCCCCACAATCCGTCTGTTGTTATGGTTTAATGATCATCTTACCCTGGCTCATATAAAACTCCATAGGCACGGGGCCTCCAGTGTAGGTGGCCTTTCGCTCAGCAGCTACCGCATTGTGGTTTTCATACATCGTCAGCATGTTGTCTATGACATCGTCTAGCGTTATCAGCAAGACCTGTGAGAAAAGTCTAGGCAATAATAATGGCAATAATTAGCTTTTAGTTGTTGACCTCTGAGTTCAGCGATTGGTTTCCAAGACCGGATATTCATTCAAGGTGTACTTTGTAGGCTTACCTTAAGTTCTTGTATGTGAAGTCTAACAAAACGGCCTAAATGATCTGATGCTATGTGGACTCTCTCGTTGATCATGTACTAGGGAACAAAATTTAAAGCTTTTATAATCACATTTTAAAATTATAGCTATCACAGACACTTTAGAAAAATAAGTTTTGTTTAAAGGAAGTAGCAAAATCGGGTGGACAGAAGGACCTCAGTGCAGAACCGAATAAAGAAGACCTGCCTCTCCAGTCAGTTAACCCAGCAACGAGGAAACAAGAGCGTCCATTGTTGTATTGGATGTACATGAAAATGTTAGCCACAGCGTTCAGCTGTGCTTCAGCAACGCATTTTTGCGAACCGTAACCATGGGCCCCATTGGATGATCTCGCTTCCATCTTAAATCAAATCGATGAAGTACACATGCTAGCTGAACCTTGGGCTGTTGTGGAACAGCGTCAGTACAAATACATCAGGGGTCCAGATATTCTTTCGTTTTAGTATTGGTACCTGGTCTTCAGCCGTCTTGACCCTCAACATCTCGTTCTGATAGAGCCACAGATTGTCCAGCTTGTCCGTAGGGTCGTGGCCGTAGATCTCGAACGCGTCTATGATCATGGCGAGGGTAAGGTTCTCGTTTGGCTCTATGCAGCATGGGTGGTTCCGTAGGTTGTACGGTCGCTAGGTTAGAGGAAGTGAAAGGTAAAATGATAAGACAATCAGTATTTGTCTTGGTTGGATTTGGTGTGTTGAGTAGAATGATTAGAAGATGAGTAGTTTAAGGTACTCCATAAATATAAAGTTCACAGCTAGGTGGAACAACAAAACACAGAATAGTGGTTTTAAATTTGGGGGCCGTCAAAATCGTTTTAATTAATGAAATCCGATGGTCGTTTCAAATCTCAAATATAATTTAGTGTTATTATATATTTAAAGCGTTTGTTTCATTTTGTTAGGAGTAGGAATAACTATTTAATTAACAGGTACCCTCTCTGGGACATCGACCAGAGAGTCTCACATATGCTATAACTTCGAAATAATCATATACAGCGTTTGATTTAATGACTATTAGCAATGCTCTTATAAATATAAAAGGAGAATACTCACACTTATTTGTATAAGGATACATAATAGAAACAGCACGCATGCGTGAATGCGCGCGTCCATTTTGTAAACATGGCGTCTGATCGGGTAGCGAGCGCGGGAACAATTAAACAAATTACCAATTTATTGGTTCCCTTATCACTTGACCTTGATACCTATTATTTTATCGAAAAAAAATATGTGAGGAAAAAGCAATACCAGTTAGCAGTCTTTTGATGAAGCCTGTTACGGCAATGTTTTATTCATGCAGCGGCCCTACCATGACGTGTTAAAGCGTGAGTAGTTCGAGCGAGAAGGAGAGATGGAGCTATACACCCTATATAGCTCCATCCCTCCTTCTCGCTCGAACTACTCACGCTTTAACACGTCATGGTAGGCCGCTGGTCTCAAAAATAGAAGCAGCAGATGAAGATAAGGTTACCCTGCGTATAATTAGAAAATACATCTGAAGATTTGAACTAGTACCTAAAATCATATATCATATAGTAGTCATTACAAACTCGTTTCAGTAATAAAAACTTCCTTAAAGCTTTGATACATTCTGTCTACTCGTCCAGATGTTACATGTATTATAGGATATTATAGGAAACGTTTTCGATTCTCTAAAAAAATTCGCAAAATGGTGAGCAAAGAGCTGTTATTTTTGATAACACCTACAACGTCTAAAGAGAAACTTAGTAAGGGGTGTTACATAAATAAAAAAAATAAAATTCGTTTATTTCAGGTCTTGGACCCATAAAAAACAGGTTACAGGGAACAAAAATGGGCCCTTTATTGTTTGTGAAGTATTAAACATATATCAATGCTTCACAGATTTAGGATACATGTAAAATTATCGGAATAAAAGAAATAAACCAAATATCGAATAACATTTTATATTATTTAAAATACACACCTAGAATTGTTCATTTCATCACAATACATATTATTCAGTATATTTATACAACATTATTGCACTTGGATACATTTCTAAATATTCATATGGATATAAGCATGGATAGTTTAATCAAAACTAAACGGTTAGGCGTAATTGAAGACAAGCATCTTTTTTATTTATATAGATTTTACCGCCGAAATCTTGGAAGCCCAATTTCTTATGCTAGATATACAGATGGTGAATTTTTCAGACAAACTGAGTTTTCTTTTTGAAGTCTAAGGTTTCTAAATTTTCAGGGTAATCATTTCAAATCCTTTTGCATTATCTTACAGTTTTACCTACGTAGGTATTTTTGACAAGAGCAGTATTAATTTGCGTTCTATTAGAGCATTATTAACTTGAATCAAGGTCATTTTTGGGCTGCAGTAGTCTTCCTATAGATTAGTATATTTGACTATTGTCTGCAGCCCTATCAAAATATCCTTAACCCCATTATTTTACCTTTGCCAGAATCTTTATTGGCTTTAAATATATCTTGATGTACATTATTGTCATTCTCTTTAATTTTATGATAGTTATTATTTTGTTTACATTTCCTTTTATTTTTTTCCATAATCACCTGTATACCTAATATAAAGTTTCAAAACGTTGGTATCACAATAATCACATAGTCTCATAATATCTTCATGTAACGTAACTATCTAGTCTAATCAACATGTATAATTTAGTACAATACTCTATTAATATAATCAACAACAATTATATTTAGAAAATGGAAGACTTCATTTGGATATACTCGTCAGAATAATAGCTTAGTATACTCCACCAGCATTCATCTTATTAAATAAATTGTATAAGTTTGTAAATAGATCTTTTAGTATGACTGAACACAATAAAAATTATCAAAACACGTTTTTATGTAAAGTAATATGTTCAATATTTTAAACAGGTTTCTCTTTATTTCAAAATCGGAGTAAATAAAGACCTCAATCATTTTGCTACGATACAATACCTAATATTAATGTAAATATTATCCAAATAATGTTTTTGATATTTATAAGTACAAGCAAGTAATTATGCTTTTTAAATAGCATCATTATCAATGGAAGACTTCGTTGTTACATGATACTCAAAAACATAATATTTTCATTGGAAGACATTGGATTAACAGTATATCATATTTGTAGAGTTTAGCTAGACAAATATTACTATATATATAAAAATCTGGAGTAAAACGAAGTAGCGAAGGCAAAAGGCGATCGTCCTCTTATACATTATTTATTGTCTCTATACGAAGAAAGTAAGATTCGCTAACAAAACCTATTTGCTCATGTACTAAACATACCTATGATATAAAACTTATCAGATACATCGGTCTAGGTACATAACTCATGCATTCAACATTCAGCCGCTTAGTTATTGCGACAAAGTATAATTTACGATGTATGCATAAATCTAAAAATAGTTCAACAATGAGTCTAATATTATGGGAAATTAAAACGGCAGACCTATCTTGAACGCCTTGATCAGGGCCGAGCCAGAATCGTACATACCGATGACTCCAAAGAGAACACCAAGGCATATGATAAAGTAATCGTATGCAATCGTAGTGGTTTCCAGCGTATTGCCTTTCAATTTGAGGTGGAAGTACGCAGGCCAGATAAAGCTCAACATAGTTCCAGTGAAACTGCCGATGAAGCCCATCAAAATAGCGAAGTGTGGAATAAATATTGCCATCAAAATAGTGAACATTATCACACCCAATCTCCATGCAAGCCCCCATACTTTCAGTTCTCCATCTAGCGCGTAAATTACGGGGAAAAATGTTTTAGGTTTGCCTCTAAATAAAGCACGCTCAAGCAGATCGCACGCCGCATAGTAAGGCAGAGGATAACTCAATACCGCCTTGATGACAAGGAAAAAGTTTACAAGACCTTTGAACCCAGCTGAACGAAGGTTATTCGTGATAACTTGTTGGGTATCGTTTTGGAAGGTCAAAAAGCACAAATATCCAAATATGGATTTAAATGCGGCAGCTGCGATATGTGACCAATCTAACATCCATTCGAATTTGGACCGATCCTCCATATTACCCTCTAGTGTTGGCAGAAAAATTTGTGAGGTGTATGAGAAAACTATGACCCCTAAACTTATTGGAAAGTTCTCAAAGTCCAATGTCCATTTTACCTTACCCCAGCCCCAATCACCGATGTTAAGAATACAGTAACCGAGAACAATGGCATTGATGATCAAGTGGCTCATTGTGCACCAGAAGGACAGCATACTAACACTTTTCAATGACTTTAGGAAAGCCAAAGGCAAAAGGAATATCCCTATTAACATCATCCAGGATCGCGTGTCAATGGCGCCGTCGGGAAAGGTCCCGATCATGAGATCGCCACACACGACGACGTAAAGAATACAAGTCATAAGAAGTTCAATAATTTGAGCGAGATTAACGATTCTTGCGCCATATTTTCTGCCGAAGCATTCTTTGGCGATGCTGACGTAGGAGTCGCGGACTCTGACTCGTTGGCCTGACACGGGATCGTCTTCGTAGAGGCATTCGACGAGGATCTTACCGGTGTAGCAGCAAATATGGGCGATGCCAATCATAGCAGCGATCGCCCAGTAACCACCTTGTAGGACGGCGAAAGGCAGGGACACTACGAACATACCCTGAAAGAGAACGTTAACTGTTAGTCACTATTACGTTTAAATTATGACTTAACGAACTTCTTTTGTTCTGCGCACCTGAATAGCGTTAGTGACGTTCCAAGCTGCTTGGTACTCATTGATCTTTGCACCAGGTGGGCCTCCACCTTCCTCGAAACCGCCTCCTTCTTCAGATGAAGCGTAAAAATCTACGCTTTGCATGCTCTGAGTCCTGAAATTACAAGTTAAATGTTATTAATAAATGGATTCCTCAACATTTTCGTTGATGTCAGTTACTATGCAATGAGTTTTTACCTAGGAGCAACCCCATCTTGTTGGGGATACGTGTTCTGATAGCTGGTGAAGGAATCCTCAGCCTGTAGGGCTCCGCTAAGGAAAGGGTTAGTCGGATTCGTTGACTGATAGCTTGGGGACGTCGTCTCGTTCATTGTTGAAAGTTCGCAGCTTTCACCCATATTGTCTGAAAGTTGTCAAAGAGGAGTATGTAAGAGTATCTGTGTTATGTGACTTGACAAAGACTTAAAATTAATTCAATCTGTTTAAGATTGAATTTATTTTAAGTCCTTAAGATTTAGCAGTTTTCATTTATGATTAGGTTACAGTTATTCCAATTTGGTTTTAGAATTTCATCAATATTAATGTTTCCATGCTATGTTAATCTACCTGATTCTGTCTATAGTCATTGGGATTACTTAAAATATCAAAATCTTTAAGTGTATTGATTAACCTACTAACCTTGTGAAGACTCACCTAGGTTCGCGAACCTGACATTTTGCGGAGGACGCGGCGGCGCGCCTGGCTTCTCCGGAATCTGTTGCCTCACCGTCTGCATGGTCACGTCCAGGACATTCCTCAGAGGAGGCAACTTGAACTTGCCTAGATGATGCATCTTGAAGCTGGGTTACAACTTTCTCGCAATTTTTATTTAGGCTGTATATGCCTTCAACTAATCTTACTATCTCTTTTATTTTATTATTGCCGAATGTTCAAGCTTAATTTTTAAAATTTCTTAAATTGACATCAACTGGAAGACATCGATTTTTAATAATAACATTAAATATATTTTTTTCACTTCTAATTTCACGAATTTTAATATATACTTTTTATTCTTAACACTATTTTGGAAGACTTCTTTACACTACTCTATGTTAATTTTTATTACATTATTGTTTTAACGTGCCTTTGGTATTTGGAGCAGCCATTTTATTCCCGAATTTACGTTGCTTTGATCATTTTTAGTACTGAAATTCTTTATTTTTGTATAGTTTTCACTAATGTTGTTCACTGGGCCGTTGTTTCGTCGTTTCAGGGTTGATTTTTGTTAGGTTTTATCATTTTTAAAGCCGTATTCTTGGGTATAGTGGCTGCTCTGCACGGTGGCTCGTACTGTGGGGAGGTTTCACCCCTCGGCGCAGAGAACGTGCGCGGTGAGTGGATCGATACATCGACTACACGCCAACATTTCTCACGGAAGGAATGTTAATTTCTGATGAAACGTTTAGTTAACATTGTTACACCTGTCTGTAGACATGCTTTTATGATTTAGGTGGAGGCTTTATGTATTAGGGCTACCATTAATGTAGGCTAGATATAAAGTTAACTAGTAGCTAAGCAGAACTTTAACTTTGATTGATAGATCTTTCCTAATACTTGGTCTTACAACAAATGTCAATAGATTCAACGGGACTAACCTAACTTCGTCAATATAGGAATTACTTATGTTTAATTTATTAGCGACCTGGAAAAAGTCCATTCAGTGGCAATATTTTTTTTTACTAAGTACATATGCAGTTCCTACCTACTAGCTTAAAGAGCGACAGTTTCCTCATGTTTTATAATTGTTAAGGTGATATTGGTTTAGCTTCAGGCCCCTCTTTTCCATTGGGCACACTGTGCAAGTGCCCAGTATTGTTTGTGATGTGCTTAAAGACTATTAAAAAACTTAATAACCAGAACTTTTACGATTAAGAGATTCTAAATTCAAATTGATCATGAAAAAAAAAATTGAGTAAAGAATCTGCTTATCCGTATTTTAGCCAAGTAAAATAGTTATAAAGTTTATAAGAATAGGTACGGCTGATAGATTTTGAAAAAGTGATTGACGATTTGGCTTATTTCAATAGATTTTAAGCACTTTATGTGTAAATGCTACATAAAAGAGTTACTTTTCCGGATACTATAATACTTAACTATCTTTTTCTCAAACATGCTTGGAAATTTGAGAATTATTTTGAGAACCTTCTTCGAGATAAATCGAAATTGCTGTACTGGCCAAATACATGCGACAGCGGCCGGCAAAAGTTGTATGAAAATCCATATCTGTCGTGTTTTATCGGCCAAATAAATTACATAGTAAACTCAATCTGTCGTTTTATTTAAAAATGGAACGATATTTTTACTCCGAAACATGGCAACCAAGGAGGTAACTTATCAAAGGTATTATTTAAATTTCGAGCTGGCTTGAAAATAGAAAGATTTTTATTGAAAAAAAATAAATGAACATTTTAACGCGGGAAAAATTATTGTTGTTCGTTGTTCGTCATTGATTAATTTTGCCTGCTTGGTAGCCATGCTTCGGAGTAAAAGATCGTTCCATTCTTAAATTACACGACAGATATGAGTTTACTATGTAATTTATTGGCCGTTAAACCACGACACATATGGATTTTCATACAACTTTTGCCAGCCGCTGCTCGCATGTAAGTATTTTACCAGTGCAGCAATTTCGATTTATCTCGAAGAAGGTTGTCAAAATAATGCTCAAATTTCCAAGCATGTTTGAGAAAAGTTATACTATACAAGCCTTAGCCACAACTAGGCATTGATGAAAATCGGCGCGATGCGAATTCAATTATGAATACGATTACTAGGCACAATATTATTGCGATGCGTCGTCGCATCGCAGTGTACAAGCCCTTACACGTTCGTCCATCAATGCCTCTTTTGCTGGCCGCTACAGTAATGTAAGTAGGTACTATTTATTTATTTTGAACTTAAAAACAGTTGAATAAATCTAGAATATCTGTTTTAGCAAAATACTCGTCTGCCAATATCATCGGGGCCCGTCCCATTATCCTAAGGTAAAAGACGGCCCTGTTTATCTTTGATCTTCTTTTCGTGATTGACTTAAATATATTCAAATTTTCTTCAGCCAGTATTTCGCCACTTGGTCAGTTATGTCATTTGTCTCGTTCTAGACCTGGAATGTGCATAATAGTTAAGAAAATAGTTGAGGGATGTCTTATGAAGGGGCTCCAAACCGGAACGAAGCAAGGGCTTGGAAGGCTCGATATGTATTTCATTTGGCATGATTATTTCTACAGCGGTCATCTGGCCCCGGCTTAGTTTAGACACCTATACAGAATCCTCTCACTTATTAATTCATGCTCATCTGATTTAATTGATTGAGTATTACAAAGTTGCAAATTATCACCTATTAGGAATTGCGGGAAAAAAAAGCACCCAGGTAGCAAGGTAGCAAAAGCCATCAAATACCTATTTTATTAGTTAATAAATGGAGTAACAAGATCGTGTAACAGTAGTGTAGTACATTCGGCCAGTAAACTGTTGATTGGCAATCAATTATTTGGTGGTTTAATTGACTTTCTCTTGTTATTCTCTGTGGTCTTACAGTCGGCATTATGGCCCGCCCTGGTCGAGTGTTACTGCTGCCTGTTTTGCTTTTATCACGTTTCTTAACGTTCACTGTAAGTACGAATATTTATTTACTTTTTAAGTTCTTCAAGTGTCTATGGCAGTTGTTACGGATCGTCAGAAGCCAGAAAATTTGACACAAGTTTTGCCAAGAAGTACCGTGTTACCCATGGTTGTGGAGGTCTGGTAAGCAGCTGCACCACGTCTAATATAATGCTATTCAGCTGAATCCAGTTTGACTGGTAGCCGACCCAAAAATAGTAGGAAAAAGGCTAGGCAGATGATGAAGTGTCTATAAAGCCCACATCAGTTCAGACTGGGCACTGGAATAGCCAGTACAGATCGTAAATACATGTGGCGGACGATGATCTCCAGACAGCTGGGCTGTCTGGAACATGATTTACCTACATCGCACGCAGGATGCAGAGTGCAACATAATATGTATAATAATATAACAATACTAATGAGAAAACACATTTTGAGTCGCGGACCGCGGTCCGTTTCGCACCCTTAAGCTTATGCCAGAGAGATGTGCGAGGATGCGTATAGTGAGGGATGTGTTTGTTAAAAACCAATAGAATCGCTTGCGCTGAGCAAGTCTAGGTAAATGAAGCGATTTTATTGGTTTTTAACAAACCCATCGCCTTACTCAAGTCAATAGGTCATACCATAGATGCACAATCATGACAAATGCTGTGATTGGCTGTCTCACTAGTGGCAACAAAATTGGACACTAATTGGCTGTTGTTTAGCCAATCAGTGTGTTCAATTTTGTTGCCTACCAAACGTAGATCTGACGAATCTCTTGACGTTTCAGCAATCCTACCTTATATCGAACCACCCATGTTGCCAAAACTCCGGCGAGAACATAACGCTAGCGATGGTCATAGACGCGTACGAGATCTATGGCCATGATCCCACAGACAAGCTGGACCACCTGGCTCACTACCAGATCGAGATGATGAAGATCAAACGGGCCCCTGATCAGGTAAGGTGACATGAGCTTAGAGGAGTAGGTAAGCAGCTAAGAAAAGTAGAGATAGTCCTACTAGCTACCGCTTAAATGAGCCACAGAAAAACAAAAAAAAACGGATTGGAATTTTTTTGACCCAACAGAAGTACCTACAGAGTTACAGACAAGGTATGAAAATGCTAAGCACCTTAGCATTTTACTTGTGTTGGGTCAAAAAATCCAAACAGTCGATGAGGTTATTCTATTAAAAACATAGTTTATCGACGTCCAAAGCATGTCTTAGAATAGGGAATTTACTGCGTAACGTAAATGGTGGGCTTTTTTAAATTGCAAAGATTCCAGGCTATGCGCTGGCGATATTTAAATTCTAGCTATGTTGGCGGCCGGCAGGCTATTTCCGATAACCCAGATATACCTAGTCGCCGGGAAAGCTGAGGTTATTTATCAAAAGAAGAATATTGCGATTAAAATGTAAAGGAGTGATAATACTAATTACTGTCATTCTTGTCACTGCATAAAATTCATTTTCGGATCTATATATTAAGTACACCGAAACCTTATATTTTAAGGGCAGATTTTCCCTCTGGTCAATACGAATGAATCTTATGACTTTTCTGTTTGAATACTGCCACGGTTGGACTGTGGTATTCTGTAAACATCTCACGGTCTAAAGTGAGTTTGAAGTCATTTCATTTGAAACTAAAGATTGATAGCTAACTTCAAGTTCACTTTACCTATGTTTTCACGGTGACGGGGAGGTGCTCACCGAACAGCATTACTTATTACAATTATCGCTAATTTCCAACTGCATCCACCAGGGAGGTTCTTCACTTTATAAAACAATTTTCATTTCAGTTCTTAATAAACGAGCACGTCCACATAGCTACAGATCACCTGGCGAGATTCATTCACATGCACATAAAAGAACTAAAGGTACGGTAAACTAAAGGTAACGGTAAGGTGTGTAGCGTACCTAAGCATGTAGGTATACCAGACTAGAATCTAAGAACCTATGCGCTGCCAGCTGCCACCAACGATGTCGTGGAAATGGAAAAGTTTGAAATAGCATAAGTAATATGGCTTTTCGAAAAAATGCTTTCAACAAGCATTTTTTACCGTGTAGTGTTGGTCCATGCCAGACCAAAACCCAAGGTTACTCTCAGGTACGAAACTTTTGTCGCCAATGTGTATTTAGGATCCGTAATTCCGTTTAGCCCGGTAGGTATTTGCTACCATCTCAAATGGAATGGGCTAGTGGTACAAAATGCAAGTTATATTGACCCTTATTGTAAAATGAAAATAACTAAATTAACAATCAACTAAACTCACAAATGTTAATAACTTATGTTAGTAACATTTTAATTCGGCACAAATGTTCATAAATTCATAACTAACTTTCAGGAATCTAGTCAGATATTATAGTCACAGTACCATATTGTTGTTTGTTTGTTATATAAAAAAGTGAGCTTAGATAAGGGTTCCGTTTTTTCCTTTTGAGGTACGGAACTCTAAAAAATAATTGTAGGTACGCCTCGTCAGGAAAAACATGCACGGACTTTTAACCTATATTTAAGATATTGCATGCTTCATTTGTATGTAAACGCATGTTTGGCAAATAAATGATCTTTATTTTTACCTTACCTAAGTTTTTCTTGCAAACAAAATAACTCGCCGGCTAATAAGCCTAGGCAACGTTGCAACAAGCATGGCATTCTAATCAGCCCTACTGATAAGTGCTGAAAGTAACAATTTTAGATGCCACAACACATCGAGAATCGAGTTAACAGGCCAGGGGCCGTACCATGACGTGTTAATACGTCAGTCGTTCGAGAAAGAGGGATGAAGCTATACCTACACAGCCGCAGGCCAAGAGTTATAATACCTTCAATTGATTCCAGGTTTTACTGATAGCATTAGATGACACAATAGACAATATGCTCACGATGTATGACAATCATAACGATATCAAGACGGAGAGGGTCTCCACATTCAACTATGCGTCAGGAGGCGCAGTGCCATCAGAGTTTTATATGAGTCAAGGTAAGCTTTTAATTAGGAATATTTTCGAATGGGTCAATTTAACCATCGAATGGGTCCCAATACACACTTGATGATTTCGTGGTAGATCAAAGCGAAGTTGTAACCATTAGACTTAAGTAGTATTTTAAATGAATAAATTATTATTCAATCATTACAAATTTCGTCACTCAACCAAACTCACTTAATTTATCGACAAAAGATTCTTCCAGAGTTTTACTGCGGCAAGAACGTGTACATCTTCTTGTCGGACCTATACAGTGACATCTACGACATGGGCAGAGGACCCGCACCCTTCTGCAAGGGCCGAGCCTTCCACTTCTTAGGATTCGTGCACTTTATGGACGATAACCGTTACTTTTTGGAAGAAGACCCCAACGTAGTGTTCTCCATGGATAACTTTGTTCATGGACTGGAGTGTAATATCGGAATTTGTGTGTTCAGGTAGGTACTTCAATAACATTTTAACAAACATGCATTAGTTCAAGATATTTTCTCATTTAAGAAAAGTAGCGGTCCTGACATTGAGCCCTGTAGTACTCCTCAACCATTAAGCTAGGTAACTTTATCTACTATTAATTTGAAATATCTAAAATTTCATATTATGATAATTATGCTAAATATTTTCTGCCGTTTTTAAGCCATTCTTTTTCGCAGGTTTCCATTCAAGAAGACATTGCAGCATATTCGCGACGTGTCCACTCTTCCGAAGGCTATTGTCAAGTGCGGCACAGAGATGTACAAGCTTCCTCCGCTGACTGCCACTTCTTGCATCATCACTTCGGGGTCTTTCGTACTGGACTTCAACATACAAGGCGTCAGGTTCAGACATTATGATTATTTGCTGGTACGTGCTCGGCATATCTGCGTATTTTTTTCGCAGCCAATCCTAGGGTTTCTGTCTCTTTGATGTGGTGATCAAAAGTGCGATTGTTGAGCACAGGTTTCTGAGATTGAATAAGTTCTCATAATAAGCCTCGAGTCTAAATATGCAAAGAGTGTGTTAGCAATGTAGGTACATACCTACTCGTACATTGGACTCATGGACTTATAAGTTCTGTATTTCTACTGTTATAACTTTTGGGTAGTACAAGAGAGAAGTTTATTAATTTATTAAAACTTTATCATCATCATCATAATATCAGCTGAAAGACTTCCACTGCTGGACATGGGCCCTTTGCATAGGCCTCCCCCAGAAAACTAAAAATAATAATAATTAAAACTTTATGGTCAAGTAAAAATCCCTGTACAAATGCCTTGTTAGTTATTATACAAATAATTTTTTTCTTGCTGTTCTAGTTGATGCCAAACGGCCAGGCTTACTACACTAAAGAGAAGTACTCTCCGATGTTCTGTGACCATCACGTCTGTGAGTGGAACTATACCAACTTTTATGGCGGTAAGTTATATAATGTCGGCAAATATTTTATTTTATTTTATTAGGGAAAACAAACAATTGTACATTTTTTTTTTCTTACGTCTAAGTATACAATTAAGTAGGTTAAAGTACAATCAACAACGTTTCCACATATTACTAGTATAATTCACTTACAAACAGTATGGATGAAAGGTGGGGCTAATCATAACATTGTACAAAATTATTAATTGGTTTTGAGTGCAGTAACCAGTTCTTTTTTAAATAAATTGTGAGACAAAGCAAATATGTCTATTTTAATAAAATGTTGGTTATAAATTTTGACTAATCTGTGGAGAGGCGCCCGCTCACCCGCATTTGTACGACTAGTGGTCGTAGCAAAGAGTGGGTAAGCGCGCGCCTCTCGTCTCATTACAGTTCTGGGCACGATATAAAATATATTATTGACAAGTTCTGGGGGCCTACCACAACCTCTTAAAACAATATTATTTTAACATTACTTTGTAATTTCTGTTGTTGCATTTTCAACTCTCGGCGCTGATCCGAGCGTTGAAAATGCAACAACAGAAATTACAAAGTAATATTAAAATAATATTGTTTTAAGAGGTTGTGGTAGGCGTCCAGGGCAATCAAACTTGTTGTGTATCAATCCACGGAGCATCATGGCTTGCAGTAACATACGCCTTGAATGTAGTGTCATTAATTTAAATTTCTGCAACGACTGCTCGTATGGCAGGCGCTCCAAGTGACATTTAAATTGCAATGTTTTCAAAAACTTACGCTGAATTCTTTCTAGTGCTTGATCATATTTTGCATAGTAAGGGTCCCATATCATACACGCATACTCTACCTGTGGTCGTAATAAAAAGTTAAAAAGATGTAGATATGTGACTGGGCGTTTGAAATCGCATGACGATCTCATAACAAAATTGTACATTTGGAAAGCTTTGGCTATTATCTTTTCGATGTGTAAATTAAGATGAAGTTTGCAATCCAAAAGTACACCCAGATCACAAATTTGAGTTTCTTTAAGACGGAGTTCATCGCAGAGACAATAATTATAGTTAATAATTTTTTAATTTTTGGTAAAGTTAATATATTTATATTTATTGATACTTAATTTTAGTTTATTTTTGATACAGTAATTAGTTAGTCTATTCAAATCTTCTTGAAGAAGGTAACAATCGTTAATTGATGAAATTTTCTTATAAATTTTATAACAAAACACCAGGGGCAATATCTGGAGGCGGAGGTGGTGGCCGCCGTCGTTAGGACGGGGGGGTGCTCAGCAGACGAGGTGAAGGCGGGCACCCTACGTCCTGACAACACGGGCATGCGTACCATTGTGGTGAGCTGTCCCGTGTCGGCGGCCAAGACCATCTCGGAGGGCCGTAGGTTTTTGGTGGGTTGGGTTTCCCCGCAGGTCAAACTGCTGGAACCCCGACCTCTGAGGTGCTTCCGGTGCCAGGTGGGCCACCATGTAGGAGCTCAATGCACCTCGGAGGTGGCCCGCAGCGGTCTATGTTTCCGCTGCGGTCAACCCGGTCATAGGGCCGGCTCCTGCGACGCCGCGCCGCACTGCGTAGTCTGTGCGGCAGCTGGCAAGCCGGCCGACCACTGGGCTGGGGGTAGGGCCTGCGCCCCACCCGCCAAAGCCGGAAATAGGAGAAAGCCCTCCGCCACCGCCGTCTCTGCCGCGACCGCCGCCACCGCCGCCGCTTCCTCCGCCGCCATAGCCAGTTCCACTGCAGCTGCTGCTACTGCAACAGCCGCA
The DNA here is from genome assembly GCA_947386135.1 of Melanchra persicariae. Taxonomy (NCBI): domain Eukaryota; kingdom Metazoa; phylum Arthropoda; class Insecta; order Lepidoptera; family Noctuidae; genus Melanchra; species Melanchra persicariae. The sequence goes on along the minus strand of OX376645.1, from coordinate 11,842,637 downwards.
GTGGAGCCCCTACAACGGGCTCCGGAGGGGGCTGAAATGGAGTGCCGGTAATGGCCCCATTTCACCCCCTCCTGTTGAACGTCAGCCACTGCGCCGCCCAGGAACTGATGCTCCTGAGCATGGCGCAGTGACTGATGCCTGTGGACGGCGAGCAATGGGTAGCTCGCCGTCCGATCAGAACAGGCCCGGGTTGACGGCGCGCTGTGTTCTACGCGCGCCAAGCCAGCAGTCGTCAGCATGGGTCCGGGCCCGTAAGGGCCAGAGCCTACCAGGGTTGCGGATTTGTTCGAAAGAGTTACCGCGGCCCTGGAACGTAAAAGGCACTAAGAGGAGCATGGGTGGGTTTTAGTCAGTAGAAGTCTGACACTCCCTGCCGCTCCACCCAGAGCGGGAGGGGTCATTTGATGATTTCCCATCCAAAAAAAAAAAAAAAAGGGGCAATATCTAATCATTTCATTCAATAAACTATACAAAATAAGACGAAAGAAGAGGTTTCCGGCGACTGTGATCGCAATTAACTGGGACCGCGGTCCCAGTTAATTGCCAGATCCATTTAATTTTAATATTTTTCCCAGTCGCCGGAAACCTCGATAGAATAAAGACCTAAAACGCGCGACGTTTATGTAATAAATACGAATATTCAGGGGTATATAACAATATACGATATTTAGGTCTATTCCTTGATTATTGGCAAAGTATTAACAATGCCATTATATATGTCGCAGCCAACTAGCTGAATCCGCCGTTTCATTAAAAGTCTAGCCTATTCATTGAACTGTGTCGTTAAATCGGCGACATAAGTGAGATGGGCAACTCATCAAATGATATTGAACAAAAGATGTCGCTTAGGTCGCTGAAAAATCGGCACATTTAAATGAAAAAGCTAGGCAACCAATTAAACGGCTGATTAAGCTAATTGGCTGCGGCATATACATAGATAAAAGAAAGATCTCTCGGGGTGTGGGTCGGGCTAATATGAGTTCGATAGCAAGTTAGTCTGGTAAACATTAATGTGTAATGTAAGAACATAGTTGAAAATAGGGGCACAAACAGGTAAAACAATTGAAATTATCTACGACCTTTCCGAAACAAACTCAAACTCTCGCGATCAGTCGTTCCTGGAGGTTGGCGAGGCTGTATGCTTCTCGAGTCGTGCTTAAGGGTACGTTCTCACGCTAACTTGTTAAAACCATGCTACCATATACATTACAACTATGGATGTATTTTCTGTCGCAGGTCCTTTCATAATCCCGGGCGACCCTGGCACGGGTCTGTCGCCAGTGCCTCCGTTCATCGAGCAGACCTCAGAAGCGTTCGTCGTCACCACGGACATGCCCGGAACTGACGACTCTAATATAACTTGTGAGTACCAGCCCTTTGGAAAACAGCACACACATGGCAGGCTACATCTCTCAGGGTCCATTGAACCCCGAGTAAATTGGGAGTTATCATGCTTTTTAACAGACTTCAAAAAAGAGGTTCTATGTTCGACTGTTTTTTATTTATGTTCACCGATTTCCTCCCTCCGTGCCTCGGAAAGCTCGTTAAGCCGTTGGTCCCCGCAGTTACTTGAAGATCTTTGGCAGTCGTTACGGAGTGTCAGAAGCCAGAAAATCTGACTCGTCTTGCCAAGAAGTTACCGTGTTACCCGGTTAATAGGTAGTGGAGGTCTAGTAGGCAGCCGATTCATATAAAAACACTTGAAAACATTCAGCTGAATCCGGTTTGACTGGAAGCCGACCCCAATATACTTGGGAAAAAGGCTAGGCAGGTGATGATGACTGCCTACATCTTTACTGGATGAAACAATACCCCTACTCTTATGTATAATACTGATATTTTCGCCTCGCGACGTTGTTTTTCCTCGATCTCAATAATATAAAAGTTATACAAAAATTTAATGTTTCCAGATTCCCTGGACGGTTGCTGGTACATGTTCCCTCCTAACTACGGCTCGATCGCCGGCATCAGCTACCTGGACCCGCTCACAGTCAACGAGTATCGATTCACTTGTCAAGGGTCTGGTAATAAGGTATGTTAACATAGTGTTAAGGTCTGACGTCCTGCCAGGGTTGCGGATTTTGTTCGAAAGAGTCACCGCGGCCCTGGAACACAAAGGGCACTAGGAGGTGCACGGATGGGTTTTAGTCAGTAAGAGTCTGACACTTCCTCCTGCTCCACCCAGAGCGGGAGGGGTCATTTGATGATTTCCCATCAATAAGGCCTGACGTAGACAAGAACTTGTCGAAGAAGGTGTTGTAACCTCCTCCTTTTTTTGAAGTCGGAAAAAGTCGATGTATTTTATTGCCATGGATTTCAGAGTTTCTCCCATAGTAAAAGTTGTTAATAATTATGAACACAAAGACCCCTATTCAGGCTGCGTTTATTCTGTTGCACGTTGTATAAAATATTACCTTTCCTTTCTATACATATATCAATATATTTCGTCCCAGGGTCTGTACTGGTACCCTCAATGGATGGGTGCGTCCCCGCACCACCCGTACCCCGCGGCGGGCGACAGCGTCAGTTCGCTCAACCGCCCCGTCGAGCCCATCTTCTACCCGCACCAGCAAGGCAGCCCGCCTTCCACGATCTTGATGCCGGAAGTACACTGAATAAATGCTTCGTTTGTATTGAGCGTGTTTAATTTCGGAGACCTTCCTAGGAAGTAACTTTAAATTCTGAAAGGCTGATTATACAGACAAAATCTTGGTATCATTGTTTAAGAGGGCGCCGAGCGCGCAGTGGCGCCCTCATCGTTTGTTTGGTTATTTCTTTTATTTTAGAATGAAAATGCAGAAAATAAGCACGTTAAGTTGTGCTCCACAAGATTATACATTAATATAAACGGTAGTTTTAAATTGTTTAGTTTTATTATAATCACTAAAACGGATAATAGTGGCCACTATTTTCCGTTTTAGTGATTGGCGCCCTCTTAAGTATTCTGATGTTAAAGTCGGGTTTCATACGGTTATAACTCAGAAACCCGCTCTATATTACATAGAGTAAGATCCCAGAACCACCAGACCTTATTTATTATCTGAGTAACAAAATGTGTTGTCAGTATGTACCGTGAACATACGCATCATGCCTGCTGCGGCTGCCCCAGCCTGCTGGTTTTATAGGCACAGTATTTGAATACCATCTCACTAGATGGTAAGCGAAGACGCGACCGATGATAGAGTACACTCGCTAAGAAGTAATCTATTCCTTGTGATTGACTTATGAACTATGCTTTAAAAAACGCGCGGTGACTAGGTCGCAAGAGGGTGCTATCAAGTTGTTGTAGCGGATAGTAAAGGCTGGACGTATTTCCTCAAGGGTGACATGACGATCGCTCACTAGCGAGGTCGCTCCATCACGTATGCAGCGGTCTATTACATTTGATATTTCGGATATTTCCGATGCACCATTGCCACCGTGCTAGCTCTTCACCCTGGTCGAGGCTTCACACATTTTCACCGACGCAATCGACTGCGCGCGATTAAATATCCCGATCCCCAACTCAATTACACTTGGTCGTTCGCCCGAATTCAATTTGTCTATGACATTCGGGCAAACGACTACCTAAGTGTAAATGAACGGGGTCGTGTATGCCCGCCTTCGTGCAATATAGTCCAGCTACAGCTGCTCGACTTTATTCAAATTACTCGCAGTCGTATCGTAAGCCCCTTATTCAAATGCCACTATAGTATGCGCCAGATAAATAAAAAATAACGGTCATTGACCCACTTAATTTCAAAAACAGAAATAATGACATAAAGCTGTCCTGAATCGACATCTCATCGTGATCCTTACTGTTCTAGTAATGAAAAACGACTCATAATTTACTGTCCGGGAACCTACGAAGAGATATTAAGGAAACGTCAATGACCGTTATTCTTCATTTATCTGGCGCCTACTATAGTGTAATTAACGCTTCGGGTGTCCGAATACGGCCGTGCTCGGGACGTCGACTGACCGCGATCCGTCAGGAGCTCAAAACGTTATGCGTACATTTCGTATGAACTCGTTCACACACGTCCATCCACGTCCGGGCACGACCATGATTTCTGTAGATCAACTGTAGGTAAGTGTAAGGCCAGGCGCATACAAACAATTTTTAATCGAACAACTATTTAGTTGCGTGTCCAAAGTATATGGAGAACCATTGAGATCCGCATACTATCAACTATATAGGTAGATAGATGCACAACTAAAAAAATCAAAAAATCACATCGATCGGTTTTTTTTAACAAGGCGAACAAGCTACTATGCTCGACTAAAGTCGATCCGCGAATCAGTCTTGTATAGAAAATGACGTAAATTTACGGCCGCTTTCTATAACATATCTCAATCCCAATCTTGATCCCGATCCTTGTCTGTAACCAATCAAAGGTGAGGATTGTGTGGTGAAGGACACAAACTCGGCCGTTGATTGGTTACAGACAAGGATCGGGATCAAGATTGGGATTGAGATATATTATAGAAAGCGGCCGTTAGTAAGACTATGCGCACTCTCTTCGACTAAACTGTTTAGTCGTCATGAAATCGTCACAACTACACAGCTCGACTAAACAGTTTGATCAAGAAAATTGTATATATGCGCCTAGCCTTATTGCACCATAACAATCAAACTGAGTGCATGAACATTTGTGTACTTTTATGTTAGTGTTCGATACATAAATAAAACCCTTTTCTACGATTTTTAATAACTTTTATTCATATTCATAATAATCATAATTTACACAAACATAACGGTATCTAGAGTCAACTCATTCAGTTGAGAGTTTTAACCTAAATATATTTAAAATAAATGTCGAGTTAAATGTAAGATAACTTTATTGCACTTAATTTTAATATATTTTATTAAACCAAACGTTTTAAAGTACACTTGAAGAAACACTGTTAGTTTTGGCTGACAATTAATGCTTCTAGACCCCAATTCCTCATCTTTCTTCAAATTCCTGTTTAAAATGATTCAAACAAACCATATTTTCCATGTGTTTTAGATGCCCATTGATTCATTTTTTTAAAGAATAGGTACATCTATAACAGTAGCTACTTAACGAATATTGGACATCTTACATGAGTCGACATTGATCATTCTATACAGGAATATAAACTTTACAATTAACGAAATAGAGTTCAAAATTCACATTTCCATTGCAAGTAGGAATTGCAATCTAGAATAAGGATCGATGGATATTCGATTGCGCCTAATGTTGCCTAAAATCGAGATTTGCTATCGAATAGTCTAGAATAACGTTATATATAGCAATAGGCTTGGCTTTATAACAAGGAGATGGCAGGCTTACATGCTTATTAATACAAAATTGATATAGACGGTTTTAATACTATTTAGTTTTCATTATCATGAAAAAATATTTACAAGCTCATAAGGCAGCATTTTTATCGACAATTTTTGAATTAACATTATATGTTCTTTACTGATTTCTGGCAACACTAGTTACACTTGCCAGGTTAGCTCATTCGTAGATGTTACCAGCGCAAAAAAATATTACTATAATCTACTTACAGCTATTTCAGAGACCTATTAAGGCCCAGTTGCGATGCTCCGCTTAGCACTGGGTTAACGTTCTAGCCAGAGCTGACTACAAATTTGCAGAATGGTGTTGCACAAATATAAAAACTTGGTTAGCCCTGGCTAAACCTATATCCTTAGCTATTTCACAAGCCTCTTAAAAAATACCATTCTGCCAATTTGTTCCTGTTAGCCCTTGACTAGACCTTTAGCCCAGTGTTCAGCGGAGCAGCGCAAGTGGGCCTTATTGGGATATCACACTTCAAATATTGTTGTACAGACGCCAGCACATCAAACTACAACAATATGTCAAATTTCTTTAATAGATTTTCAACTTTATCGCTAAAGCATTAGGTTCAAGGTTGATTCGGAAAACTTGACAGTTTCAGTTAGCTTGAAGTGCTTGGCGTCTGTACCACTTGCAAGATTTGAAAGTAAATAATTCGTAGGACAATAAACTCGCCGGCAAAACTTATGAAAACAATTTAGTTATATATTTGAAACGATAAAGAAACAAACAATATAATATAGTTATTACTTTTGTAATTTTCAATGTATTAAAAAACTAATTTATACTTCACTTTACTTCACGTTACAGGCATATCTGTGTTCAGAAATGTTTAAATATTTAAGATAATATATTTCAATTTTCACAGACGAGTCAAGGCAGCATATTATTGGAATGACTAAAAAATAAATTCGTTAGAAATAAACTCTTAAAAACCCATGTTAGTAAGAAGGTGGATAAACGCAAACAAAGACAAATATATTTAACTTTTTCTGCGATACTCTTTGATAATGTGTTCTAAAAATAAATGCTATAGGATAGGGGCCGATATGGCTCGAGAAATGTGCACTTATGCTAAATAATACATGTGTATTTGGAGATAATGTTGATAGACATTTTATATGGAACTTGACAAGGAAAAATTAAGATAGTCTGTTACGTAGTCGACTACCAAAATGGCGATTATAGGGAACGTGCACGGCATAGAGCGAAAATTCGAAACTATAAATACTTGAAATTGACATTTCTGTGTTGCCATATACGGTCCTACACGCTTCCATTGGGGAAACGTGAAGGACATAGAGTGCCAACTAGTGGCGCAAATGTGAAAGTTTCACGTTGAATTCTTGACATGACACTTCTGTGCTGCCCTACAGTTCGAGGTATAATCTGCCCTACAGTTAAGCTGCCCTACAGTTCCTGCACGCTTCCTACATTAGTAGCATAAATTCATACCTATATTCTCAGAAAGATTAGGCAGAGGTATACCTATAGTAAACCCATATTTTGGCAGTTATGCTTAACCCCCCTGATAAAGGGGGACCAGCCTATCTCCATCAGCAGGCAAAATTCCAGACTGAACATTATTTTCAGGGATATAACAACAAAATACACGTTTTCATAGGAACGTGTTAACTAGCAACATAGAATCGCCAAAATTAATATTGTTTGGTGTTTTTTTAAGCTTGCCACAAAATGTCTATCGCCATTTTTACCCACAACACTGTATTATATTACTAAAAATATATCTATTTTACATCATGGTCTCAGTCCTCAAACTACAATTTTACTCCCAAACCCCTAATTTGACGACACAATTGTATACCTTTTATTGAAGGAATAATCAGGGATCGGAACTCGTGTAGTATATTTACCTAAACTAAAGTGAAGGATTAGTATAGAGTGGATTATACCTCGAAATATTTCTTATGGACTTTGTTTTGTATTAATTTGTAACATTGGGTTGTTGCAATAAATATTATACATTACTGTTTCGAAGTATAAAACAATTGTAAGTATTTAGAGTTTCATACTAAAATTGAGCCCAAATAATTTGTTTTGTTTTACATACTCGATTCTTCAAAACAATAGTTTGTTATTTTGCAAAAACCAATAAAAAACCTTTATAATGAAATTCTGCGATTATTACGACAAGATTGTTATTTCGAGATTTCAGAGGAGGTATCATTTTATGTTACTTTCTTTTCTCAAGTTTATATCAATTTTTTCTGCCTAATCTGATCCCTGATTATAATATTGTCAACTATTGCATCGGTATTTACAGTACCCGTAAATATGACACATCGAGAGTTAAAAAGGCTCATGTATTACAGATATGACGCTCTATAAAGCCCACAGACGTTAGCAACTGGAGACGTATTGCTAGCCCGCATTTCACTTGGCATATTTGTCAAAATATTTGCGTCACTTGTGCAATCCAAAATTAACCTTATTCCAAAAACCATACGGTACATTTTGTATTGTAATTGAAGCTAGAGACAAAGCTGCTGAAACTCAATGTGTCGTATTATCAGACAGTTGCTGTTGCTAATCTTCTCTTTCACACACTGTACTTGGCCAAAATGCACGAAGATATTGTTTATCTAAGTAAATGTCACATTGCAAACGCGAAGGCGTCATTCTTGCGTATAGTTTCTGGCTCAATATAACAATTATACAGTTGACACATCGTTATTACCTAACATGGCTTCAACTTTAACTTGGTTAAGGGAACAGACAGCCTGGTTATATTCGTCATGCAACATGTGAAAAATTAAATAAATTTTAATTAAAAGTTCATTTTAAATTAATATTCGTCGCGTTTGTTGCTTTGTAAAGAAATGATAAAATAACAATAAAAAGTTGAATTTTAGAAATTACATAGTTGTACTTATCTTAAAATAGTTTAATTAAGTATATGACTTTCAGAATTTTAAACGAATTAGTTCTCAATTCGACCGAATGTTTTTCAATAGATAACTTTTAGCTGAGGAATTAAAATAGCGGTCTGGCAGCTTTATTTATTCCTGAAATAAAAGTAAATAAATCTGATGATTGCAGGCCCTAAGGTTGTTGTAAAGTTTCGGTGTGACAAAGTGCAGTAGTTTTTGAGCTGCCCTTAACTTGGGACTATAAAACTCGACTTCTCAAGCACATTTTTAACTTTCTATAAGTATAGGTATAATTATTTCTTACATCCCTGTTTGTTCTTCGTTTGATATACAGTGTGATTTTATATCATTGACGCTCCAAAGCGGGTGAAAATATAGGTCGATGGTCTCTGAAGTTCGGTTTTCGCTGCTTAGTACCTCAAGCCTTCCTACTCGTTGTCCCATGAATTTGTGACTGCATAGCAACTGGCAGTCATCCGAGCCTTTTGTCCAGATATGCAAATAAAAATGTACTGAACAGCTGTGTTGTTTTACTTTTTGAAGCGTTGAATTTTGCTTTAATCATAAATCCTTCGAGTGATACTATACCTAAAGACTTAAAAAATGGAAAATGTGGCAGTAGAAAGTCACAGTTACAGTTGAAATCAAAATGGAGATTTGCTCAATGCAATTAAGGTTCACAATCGCAAATTGACTGTACGACGAATATTCCCAGGCTGTCGACGCAAAAGCTTGTAATGTGCGCTGTTGGCTTCACGGAACATTGTGCGAGCCACGACACATGTGACTGTTTGCTATATTGAACTTTGTTTGAATGAAATATGGATTATAATTGTCTGGCTGCCTTATAATATCTTCGTTTATCAATTAGGAACTGCGTATAGTCGACATAAGATTCGCTAATCGCGAGTTGTTAAATATTTTTTTGTGTGATGGTGTTGTAAACGTAGAATAGAGTTAAAACATAATATTACTAATGAATTTTATACAAATCAAGTTATGGCTACTTTGTGTGATCCAAAAAGTTTAAACGTCACAATATTTCGCGCCGCACAATGCATCCCAACTACATTTTATCCTTACATTAGTCTATGGCCGGATTGTTTCATGCTTTCTGCTCAACAACGTCATCAATTTCAAATTCCTTCTCCCAGCTTTCATCAGAATTAGCGCTAGCATCATCTTTAACCTCTTTCTCTCCGAAATAATCTTCAACTAAATTGTTTCCACAAACGTCAGATTTTGCCGCCTTTTTCGGCGAACGGCCATTTTTATTTTTAGTCTGTTTATTGTTCATCTTGTCACTGGTTTGTGCGGCTTTTGTTTTTTTATTGTTTGTGCTCGTTGTTTTGTCGGTGTTGTTGTTTGCAATGTCGCGGGAACATGTTTGTTTGGTCATCTTCTTGCCGGCGATCTCTTTTTCGTATTCTTCTAGAAGGAGGGTTTGTTGTTCTTCTGTCAGTTCCACGTCGTTTGCGAAGTCTTCTGTACAGAGGTACGATTATTTGGAACGTGATTTAATCTGTGGTTCTTGAATGCAAGTGACCTTGGGAGTATGAACTTTTTGATGAATCTCCTTGGTTGGAGTTAAACCTTTGTGGTGGAGGCTAACATTGGTCATTGAATACAAGAACCACTACATGGAACATCTATGTTTAATATGAAAATATGAATCATGAATAAAAGCTCAAAGATTTTGTTTTATATTTAAACTCATTAAGTACCTAATTATTTTTATTTAAGAATCAAAATTGTGTTCATCATCAAACAATTATCCTTATGTTAGGGCTACTTATTCAATTGACAGGAAACTTTTATCTGGAGAACAAATATGCCGTTTAGCATATTTTTGATACAAAACAGCTGACAAATTGGAGAATCAGATAAAAGGTATCCGACGCTTGAAGAATCAGCCCTAAAATAATAATCACTCCGTGTAAAAAATACATATTATTCTAAGGGAATATAAAAACAACATTGAATACATAGGTTTTATTTACCAAAATACAGTTTAAGACAATATAATTAAGAGCAATAAGACATAGGGACGGTTAGAATCGATCTTGGCTTACAGACAATCGATTACAGTATCGATTATGGCGCTCAAAGAGTCGATATATCGATTAAGTTTAAAGCTACATCCCTATTTAGACTTACCATCTTCCCAAGCGACGACATTGTCCATGTCTGGGGCTTCGAAGGGCTTTTCAAAGGACTTTTCAAAAGGCTTTTCAAAGGACTTTTCAAAGGGTGCTTCCTCTTCTTCCAGGCCTGATAAGACCTTTTTTGGGCTCCTGAAAATAAAAATGAGGATTTTAGCCAGGATCTGTTTTGTTGACGTACGTTGTTTATTATCGTTATCTACGATTTGAAAGGTTTATTGAAGAACAGTAATCAAAACATCAATCAACCCAGATTAAATATATCTTGGCTAAAATACTGGTTTCACATTATATTGTTCCCTCCCTCCCTCCCTCCACAGGAAAGAGGATTAGAGCAGCATTATTATCGTATAGGGTTTTGTAGCTTAAACAACAGACTATACGCTGTAAATGAGATTAAATTAAAAACAAGTTCGAATTTATAGACCGTCGTCCCTGACACAACCAGCCTTTTCAGGAAAAACATCGTACAAAGCGACGATTTGCACTTTGTACAAGAAATGAAGAATGTGTCGCTTACGATGTTTTTGCATGAACAGGTTTGACATTACATGCGTGTTCTCTTTATAAAAGTTCAATGTCTCATACAATTTATTAAAGGCCAGGCCACGCATTTTACCATATACAGGGTGAATTTTTCAAGTGAGTGTGGATGGCCAAATCCGAAGCTATGAGTAATAACGAAAAACATTGAAAGGAGTCTCAAGCTCGATTTTGATAAAAACTAAAACTGAATCATTGGCTTTTGGAAAAATCTGTAATCCTAGCCGGGAATCAAACGAATTCGATTGAACGAATCCGAAGAAAACTGTATTATTACACCATCCTACAGGGTCGCTTCCAAAGATCAGCCGGACTCCGGTGGGAGGGTGGTCGCGAAGCAGGCGCTACCACCGCAAGGGAAGGATTGGTCGGTCTCATATGGTGATAGGTGAGACTGTCCAGGATGCGCCAAGCGAGAGGTTCAGTTGACTGCCTGATGGAACAAATTGCGTTGCAAGAGGAGGTTGTTCATGCATCCCATTCTATGAAATACAAAGTTATCTCTGCGGTCAGCTGCACACTTACTGTTCGATGGGTGTCTGCATGGGCAGGTGGGCGAGCACGGGGTCGTTGGAGGGCTCCTCTTGCGGCTGCTTGCGAGCTGCAGCCGCCAGCCGGTCTTGTAGCAAAGCCACGCGGAATAAGTACCTGTAGCAAGAACAAACATGGTTTTAAATGACATCTACAAATTAAAACGCCTGGTTCTACATGGCATCTTTTGGTATAGTTCTACTTTAATTCAGTTGAACACAAAGCCTAGCAGTAGATTGCAATAGCACAAGCATAATGGTCTACATCAGTTTTTCAATTGTGTTTCGCAATCGGGCAACAGTATTCGAGCTTCTTGCGTGTTCTTCTACTTCTTCTTGGAGTTTTCAGTAAAGCTGCGTATATTAAGTTATCGGTGGCCACCACGACGTGGTACTTTTCTAAACTGATGAGACCTTTTGATGGCGATATTATGCTTGAACGGTCTCGTTAGTAAAACTTGAAGTCATCGTGTGACACGGCATCACGTTCTAGCCTATCGTCCTACGCCATGTTAGATATCTTGACGTCAGACCAATCTCTACGGTCTCTAGACAACACTATGCAACACTCACCGCTCCCAGAAGTCATCGTGTGACACAGTATCGGGAACTAGCTTGTCGTACTGCGCCTTCAGCGTGGGGCTGGCGTCAAGATATGTAACACACTGATGGGACTAGCCTCTGTGGTCTCTGGACAACACTATGCAACACTTACCGCTCCCAGAAGTCATCGTGTGACACGGCATCGGGCACTAGCTTGTCGTACTGCGCCTTCAGCGTGGGGCTGGCGTCAAGATATGTAACACACTGATGGGACTAGCCTCTGTGGTCTCTGGACAACACTATGCAACACTTACCGCTCCCAGAAGTCATCGTGTGACACGGCATCGGGCACTAGCTTGTCGTACTGCGCCTTCAGCGTGGGGCTGGCGTCAAGATATGTAACACACTGATGGGACTAGCCTCTGTGGTCTCTGGACAACACTATACAACACTTACCGCTCCCAGAAGTCATCGTGTGACACGGCATCGGGCACTAGCTTGTCGTACTGCGCCTTCAGCGTGGGGCTGGCGTCAAGATATGTAACACACTGATGGGACTAGCCTCTGTGGTCTCTGGACAACACTATGCAACACTTACCGCTCTCAGAAGTCATCGTGTGACACGGCATCGGGCACTAGCTTGTCGTACTGCGCCTTCAGCGTGGGGCTGGCGTCAAGATATGTAACACACTGATGGGACTAGCCTCTGTGGTCTCTGGACAACACTATACAACACTTACCGCTCCCAGAAGTCATCGTGTGACACGGCATCGGGCACTAGCTTGTCGTACTGCGCCTTCAGCGTGGGGCTGGCGTCAAGATATGTAACACACTGATGGGACTAGCCTCTGTGGTCTCTGGACAACACTATGCAACACTTACCGCTCCCAGAAGTCATCGTGTGACACGGCATCGGGCACTAGCTTGTCGTACTGCGCCTTCAGCGTGGGGCTGGCGTCAAGATATGTAACACACTGATGGGACTAGCCTCTGTGGTCTCTGGACAACACTATGCAACACTTACCGCTCCCAGAAGTCATCGTGTGACACGGCATCGGGCACTAGCTTGTCGTACTGCGCCTTCAGCGTGGGGCTGGCGTCAAGGCGTCTCCCTGCAGCGTTGAGGCTGATGAGACCGGCCTCGTTGGTCTCTAGGCTCGCCCGCCAGGCTTCGAACTCGGGGCTGTACGCCGGGACAATGAATGTGGCGTCTACGCGCTGTAAGGCCTCTAGTTCTTTCTGCGGAGATGAGAAACAATTATTCAGTACAACTAGATGATTAAACACAGGGTGACCTGACAGAATTGGTGTAGAAAAGTCTGTTTTCCGCACAGGTTTTCGCGAATTATTGTTACTTTTAACTTTAGCCAGATATTTACAAAGAGCTCGGGTTATCACGTTGTCACGTATCATGTCATATTCTAGAGTTTAAGAGGCTCTTGTATCGAGTCACTGTCATTTCATTTAATAAGTTAACAGATTTTTGCACTAAAATCAGTAGTTTTACTTGACTCCGATCCTTACCGGAATGGAGTTAAACTTGCAGTAACAATGTTGTGACATTAAAATACTTATGAACCCCTGATAAAGCCTCTCTTCTCTTTTATAACATTATTGGTTTACCTTGTAAGTAGACAGCATAGTGGTGTCTCCCGAAGACAGGATGACTTCTGTGTCGTCTTCATCATCCGGCTCAGGATTCAGAACTGTGCTCACTTGACCTGATCGAAATAATTAGTTAAAATTATTACATTAAAGACTTACTACGGCTTTACTACAAAACGCGTTCTAACTTTAAACCCAGGTTTAAACCAACAAGCCATTTTTGAATTTCGAACTTTATTCCAAATGCCGTAAACTTCTTGAATGCACATTGACAACATAGACCGGGATCTAAAATAGGTTTTTGTATTAATAACTTTAAGGTAGTCGGAATATAGTTCAAAATGCAATAACGGGCTTGAAAGTTTAGGCTTGGACTAAAGTTAGAACGCGTTTTGTAGTAAAGCCGTGACTACTTATTTATAATGTTTAAGAAAAAGGCTTAATCATAGAATCTTACCAATGAAACTGCTAAGGCTCTTCTTCATCACATTTGCTGGCGATTCTGGGACATCCAACTGCAAAACAAATTGGCATTAAATTGTATTATTATGTTCCTATGTATGACCAATAACAAAGGAAATAGTGAAATATCTAGTCCAGAATTATGACCAGAATAATGATTCAATTTAGGAACCACAACATTTTGAGGTCACTGCGAATTGTCTGGCCTTGGACAGATATTTGACAGATAAACAGCAATGATCATTAAGGCTCCCGCTGACAACCGCGATGCGGCAATGAGTATTCTAAACTGTGTTTTTGTGTGAACTAGACGACCCTACATCGGGATGCCAGCCGGTAGCAGTTTTACCATGGTATTTCCTAGTATCTGGTTTGTGGCGGTAAGGCGGCCGCTTCTTGTAAAATACTGGTATTTATCTTCATAAAGAAAGATTGGGAATAATATTATGTTAAGGCAGACTTTTTCTCTATTATTGATAAGCTCGTGATCTGATGGTAAGCAATGATGTGTTTGGCGATGGAGCACGCTTTCCTAGAAATAACCTATTTATTCACTCTAGACTCATAGATCCAAGAAGCCGACTCCAGATAATGATTAAGCTAAAATTACCTTGAAAGTCTTCCCGATGACGGTGGACGTGGTGCTGAACACATGGCTGGCCTCGCTCTTCACCGCGGTGCCTATCTCGTCCAGGTCCTTCTTCACCATCGTATAAACTTCTGCCGACTGTGGACATAATATAAAAACATCGTTGAGAAAAAGGGTCAATAGTTTCTAGCGTGCACTATTAGATCTTACTTATTCTGCTTGGTCCTATCTAAGTTACATATTATAATAGTATGTAAGTCTGGTTGTTTGGATCTATCCTGCCTCAAAGTCAGAGATTTGAATGAATTTAGGAAAATTCGGAGATTATCACTAGGATTAGGACATAAAAACTTTTTATATCGGTAGTAGTTTCTGTTGCGGAATTTGTTCGAAAGAGTTACCGCGGCCCTGGAACGCAAAGGGCATTTGGAGAAACACGGATGGGTTTTAATCAGTAAGAGTCTGACACTCCCTCCCGCTCCGCCCAGAGCGGAAGGAGTCATTTGATGATTTCCCATCACTAAAAAAAAAAGTAGATACGTTTCTGTGAGAAAATTTTAGACATTTAGGCGGGTACAGCAAGCTAGATAAGAATAATGAAGGTGTTCCTGTTCAACATGTGATGGAACTCTGAATATCATGTTTCCTGCACGTTACATACTGAGAAATTGATTGACAACGATACGTTAAGAAGGAGATAAGTACAGTTCTTTTGCACTTTAATAAAAACGTAAAGTAAAAAAACTTTTAGCCGTTTTTAAACTGAATGATACTTATGTTGGTAAAATCTGTCCTAAGGCTAGTGAGTAGTCCAAGCTGACTCTATCCAGCTTGATCATAAAGCCTAAATAAAGTGTATTGGTAAATATCAACAATGATGATCTTGTCCACACATCTTGCTCGTCCCCGCAGAGAATACACGCGTGAGGTTATGTGATATGATTGCGAGTCTTCGGAATCGGCAACAATAGTGAATGGATTGATATCGTTATCTTTAGAGCGATTAAGTACTACTCACGGTATTTCATACAAACTCACAAGTTCTTAATCTTGGAAATGAATGAAAGACACATGGGCGCCGGCAAGGGGGTGTTCAGGGGGGTGCATCTTCAAAACCCCGCCTCGAATAGGTTAGGTTTTCCTTTGTCTATTCATACAGAGATCGAACGAAAGACGACGGGTGCAAGGCCGAGTGGGGGGAGCTCGAAGTACCTACCGCGCCTCGGATTTGTTAGGTTCTCTTTTTACTACATTCCGCTTGTCTATAAAATATTTTTTATTTCTTCATGTTTTCTTGAAAGCCAGGCACTTGTACCCGCAAGTGTACCCCCTCCCAGCGCCCATGGAAAGTTTAGATAGTCAGCGTTAGCAGTTTTAAGTTTTCTATTGAAGTTGAAAACTCACTGTCACTCTTTCTCACTAAACTTCTTTTAAATAAAGTTATTAACTAACTTTTTAGACCTAGATATTTTGCATATCAAGTTTTATTAAAATCGGTTCATTCAACAAGTTTACATATTAGAAATATTGTGAGGAGTAAACTCAAAAATAATCCTTTGTTTAGTTTTTTTATTGATTATATCTTTTGTTTTTATTTGATTTCCTTCTACGTTTAAACAACATTGCGAAAATAATAAAGTTTGTAATTCAAATAAGTTTTTATCTGTTCTACACCAGTTATTACTTAAAGTTAAGTAAAGTTTTATCTAAAAGATAGTTTATCAGGAAAGAGCAATATACATATAGCACAGATAATTCATATTGTTTACAACTGCGGCCTACATAGATTATTATAATAAGCTAGTATAGAGAATCTTTGCTCAGACGAAAGCGAATCTAGATAATGATAACAATATGCTAGTGTAACTTATATTTGTTTAGTTTATATTTTAGAAGTTTTATGAGCAGTACAGGTTTTATGAAATATGTAGAAGCAATAGGCTCTCCTATATCTATGTAACCTTGCCAGAAACAGGTATGACATATTTTGGTCTGTGGTTCAAAGATTTATATGGACAACAATTTGGTGATATATTTGAAGCCTTATTAAATGCTCCTTCACCAGGGTTGCAGAATTGTTCGTAAGAGGTACCGCGGCCCTTTTTTTTTAGGATGGGTACCCAAAACCCTGGAACGCAAAGGGTATTTGGAGGAACGCCGGTGTTTTTGGTCAGTAAGAGTCTGACACTCCTTTCCGTCCAGAGCGGGAGAATTCATGACTTGACATACAGTAAAAAAGACGGTACTTGAGCACTCGGTTTAAGAACAAATTGTCACCTTTTAGATCAAGGTTTTGGATATGATAAGTAACTTTGTTTTTTTTTTATTGATAAAAATCTTTCTAAGCTCACTATTACTACGAGTATTTCAGCACAATATTTGATGCAGACTTATATATAAGTGACTTGCTTCTTCCCGCGGCATCGCTCGCATAAATATAGATTTTCGCAAACAAAAAGAAGCATTATAATCTCTAGGGTTCTATCTATCTCTTTACGAGAATTCATTAAAATTTGTTCATGTCGTGAATGCGTTATAAAAAAACTCACTTTCGCATTTAAAATATCAGTAGGGGTTATTTCGCAAAATCTTTTTGGTTCACAGCAGGACTAAGTGCGGAATCCATTCCAAAATAAATAGATAGACAGCACAAGCTCCGCCGACACACCGGTGTGTCGCCTGATTTACGCGTTTTAAAACTCTATTATTACTATAACCCAAGATATACTATATAATTTTAAATTTTGACATGTCGGGCGCTTGAGAGCTAACTCTCCAGCGCCCGACATGTCAAAATTCAAAATTATAACTAAACAACATCCAGTTTATCGAACTTCATAGAAACATCGATTTCAAAATAGTATTTAGTAATTAATGCTTTCAAACGAGTTCTCAAGGTAGCGATGCATTGAACGAATAACATTACACATGTTTTAAACACGGCGACCTTTACCGTTTAACGTTGACGATAGATTTTAATATTGTTGTTGCGGAATGTTCCAAGAAGTATCTTGTTTGTTGACATAAAGTTTTAATAGTCGAGTGTCAACTAAGGACACGATGAGTCTGGAGTCTGCCGTCCAAAGAAAATTCTAGTTTCACCGAATAAATGTTTCAGATTCTACATTTCAGACAAGCTATTAAATAAAAAAAACGGCCAAGTGCGAGTCGGACTCGCGCACAAAGGATTCCGTACCATTATCTATAAAAACGAGAAAAACTTTAAATAAATATGGCACAGAAAATCGTAAAAAAACACTTTTTTTGCAGAATGTCGGGTCAGCTTGTTAATAAAAAAATTATCAATGAGTAGAATCTTTGCTCAGATGAAAACGAATCTAGATATGTTATGCTAGTGTACCTTCGATTTTTAGCTTATTTCAGTAGTTTTATTAGCAGTCAATACATAGTAAGTAATTATTTGAACAACAAGAAAATACTACAGCCGATTATACTTATACAAACGAAATAGAAAGTAAACTTCATATAACATGCAATTAGAAATCTCGGGATCATCAGAAAACCGAACGTAGTCAAATCTAAAATGCATTTGACGCTCCAAGGAGTACAGGTTTTTGTTTTTTATTACCAATGCCGTCTTTGTTTACGCCACGCAGTATAAAAATACCAACTTTTTTCTTTAAATCACTCCATCAGCAACATTTAACGTTATATTCCTGATTCTAGAGTTTAATTTGGCATGTGTGATGAAAAATTAGCTAAATTAACCGTGATTACTGGACGCACGTTTGGTCTATCAAGTAACATGAGTCAGTGTGATCGATGTCGGTGACCCCGCTAGTCGTTTCATGAGATATTTCAGTTACATATCGGTAATATGAGCATAAAACCGAATTTTTTGTAGTTAGTTGCCGAATCACCGCGTTGCTAAAATTCGGATGAAAGATATGGTTAGCGGCGTAATAAGTAGGTATATCTGTATTGCGGAATTTGTTAGAAAGAGTCACCGCGGCCGTGTTTAACACGGAAGGGTTTCAGTCAGAGTCTGACACTCCTTTGTAGTCATTTGATGATTTCCCATCACTAAAACAAAAAAAAAGTGGTATATCTGTAGGCTATAAATAACTGTGGTAGCCTGTCAAAATATATTTTAACTAGCATCTGCCAGCAGAGTCACCCGCGTGAAACACGAAATTAACATACTTCCCCGGGATGAAAAGTAACCTATGTCCAATTCCAGGATGGCCTGGAATTGGACATAGGTTACTTTCTGCTCTACTCGTGCCAAGTTTCATACAAATCTGTTCAGGCGTTAAGAGGTAACAAACAGACAGACAGACAGAGTTACTTTCCCATTTATAAGATTAGTATGGATTTATTTATTGTTCGAATTATTTTAAATAAAACATTTTTTTTTTATGCACCAAAGATGTAAATGGCCTATATTTTACCAACAAGTCTATTGCTTCTAATCCACTGTACGGCGGTTTTTCACTAGGTGCTGACTTCCATTCGCAACTATTTGTATTTCGAAGCATTTTTTTATTTACTTTTAAAAATATATGCACATTTCTGACCTTGCATCGCTATATACCTAAACAGTTTCTTTATTCGCTAAACGGTTGTACGAGCTCTGATTAGATACGCCACAGTTAGGTATGGCGAATAAGTCGGACCAAATGAGTCCGATGTAGGTATTATTTTTTTCATAAGTACTGATATCTGAAGTAAATATAACCTTACAATAGTATGAAAATTCTGAACAATACGCACTCATGTTTAAAACATGATAAGCAAAAATATAAACAGCTGTTTTATACAAAAATATAACACATTTGGTAAGTATCACATTGTTTGAAGCACCTGATTTAAATACCTTATTTCCTCATCATGATAATATGAGGAAATAAGGTATTTAAATCAAGACTTACAAAATGATTGTTTTAACGAGCAAACATTTTTCTAAAGATGGCGCCACTGTCGATTGTCCTTGTAGGTTTCATTTAAGTAATCATATCAGTACACATCCTCTGTTGATCAAGGGCCTTTCAATGACCGATACAAACGGCCGATAGATATTATGCTATACTATAGTACATACATATGACAAAAGGCCACTTTACGTGCTTTTAGTGGCACTTCCTTACTTTTCTGTCCTGTGCTGAGGGGGTAATAGACTATTTTTTTTTTTTTTTTTTTAGGTATGACCACTAGCAAGTTAACACACTTGGGATATCAACTGCTTAACCGGACTAACGGTAATAGACTACACCTTGTAAATTATTTTATACAGGTACATTTTTCACATCCTGTTTCGATGAAGTGCACTCACATTATGCCAGCAATGTTTAAGTTCCATGTAATAGGGGGCTTGCCTACTGCCATCAACCGACAACAATTCCAAACTCACTTTAAAAACCTAATATTACTACACCATACCTGGGAATCGGTTCCAGGAGCTCATGCTTGTCAGAAACACTTGTAACCATTAGACCAACAAGATAGTTTTTTGATACAAGTAATAGCAGTTACCTATCAGAGTAAGGAGGAAATGATACCCCTCGCCCCTTCTTATCAGACCATATATGACCTCTAATGTAACACCCTAACTTCTTAATAGCAAGATAAAGATTATCTCCTGTTATCCAATGCAATATTACTATTGATTGGATAACATCAATAATGACAGTGCTATCTCAGTACAAACATAATACATATTTCCAAATATTTCTTCACAGCTATGTAACAAATTATGTTGTCAATTTGCCTTACTTTAAATAAGCTCATAATTACTTATTTTATTTTGTTTTCTGTCTCAGATTGAATAACATTATAAATGGACACACTTGTTAATTTTGATGAAGTTGGGCGTTGATTTGTGGTTGTCAACTAAGTTGATTTGTGGTTGTCAACTATTATACTTAGGATGAATGCTGGTTAGATGGTCAAGGTTATATTGGTCAAGTCAGTTTGTCCATGGAGAAGACTTTTGGAAACCTATGTCCAGCTTTGGATAATTTTCGGAAGAAGTTAACACACTAACAATCAATGCAAAAGACTTAGTGATGCCAAGATAATAACTTGATATAATATTATGTGATTCTGATTATGTCAAGTCCACTTCTTATGATGCAACTAAAATGGCTCATCTATTCAACACCAGTTTTGTAACAAAAGTTAATTAATATGAAACAAAAACAAAACCATTTATTCACATTTATAAAGGCGCAATTTATACCTGTGTCCTGAGGTAAATAAACTTAGCACAGGGCAATGTTAACTTCCTACAAAAACACAAAGAAATGGTATAAAAATTGCCACTATCTCTGAGTAATGTTTAGTTTATGATTGCTTCTTTATTAAAAGAAGTACTAACACTTCCTTGTTTATAGATAACAATGATAATTAAAATAAACTAATAACTTTCACATAAACTCATGCCTTTTTCTAATGGGTAAGCAGAGACAGAATGCCACCTACTATTGTTAGATACTCTTGACTTCGCACCTGGCTATGCAAAAATAGGATTAGGCGGTTCACATCAGCCAAATGCACTGTGACCATAGACAAGAGGCTCTACAATGTGGAGAGATGACCTAGGTGCCTATTGCAAGGGCTGGTATGAGATGGTTTGTTAAAAGAATACCTGGGAGGATTTTGGGGAGGAAGATGCTATGCTGCTAAAGATCACTCACCTTAGACTTAGCTGAAGATATCCAAGTGTCCCACCAGTTGCCAGCCTGTTTGTCATCATGTCTCGGTGTACTGGCTGCCTCACTAGGACTTGAATCACTTGACCTGAGCAAGCAAACACTGGCATGTTAGACTTTTAAAAACAATTGCTTGTTTGCGATTAGAAAAAAATGTGATTTAAAAACAGAATATAATACTTTTTATTATGTACACCCAAGGAACTTCTACTACAACCTGGAATGTGCACAGGCTGTCGATACGCGGTCCGAGGGAGATAGCTTCGCGAGAGCCCTCTGTCCCTTTCATTAGGGTGACCAATCAATATAATGTAGGTTGAGACTAATATAATAGGATATAATATATTATCCAATAATTTGATTTCATAAGTTAATAATAATTATGCTTTAAGGATGGATTAAAGTAAAACGCATTAAACTATGTTTTATTATATCCTGGGGCCTGAAATGAAGACTGCAAATAACGGAATAATTTTTGATATTTGAATGACTTGGAATGACATCAAGCCATTTTTTCTCCCTGATTCTTCTCCAGGCAGTCTGAAATTATATTTTTAAATTTATTTCAAATATACGAAGTAACACACCTAAATCAGCGATTAAAATGGGAAGTTGAAACTTTTTTGCCATTTCCCTACAATGTTCCTCGGGAAATGTGAAATTTCATGATCACGTCTTTTAAGTATTCGGTACACCGGTATACGGTACATATAAAGTTTTATTATGCTTACGTTGAAGACTACCTCCTATTTATATGCTGCATTGTGTAAATAATCTTATAATTTCGTTCATTATGGGCACCCTACTTCAAGAATTGCAATATACTTACTTGAAGAAAGAAACACCGCATCCTGCATAGGATTCGCTTTTGCAACCGAACAGCTTTTGAATCGCACACTTTTTAACCATCTTTATTACATTCGAATAAAGAAATTGATTGTTTTACAACAAATAAATATGGCTGGTGGGTTACCAGTCTAACTTATATAATTATATATTCTACTAATCATCTTTTCTTTTTTAATTACATTTCAATACAGTATCTAAATTATTGCTAAAAAAATGTTCTCAGTCTAACAGATAATTTAAAAATATTAGAAATATATCAGAACGAAAGTTAATGTTTTTTTAATAAGACACGACAAAATTATTTTTTCCTACCATTCCTACTAAATTCGGGAACAATCCTCCTGGCAACACTTTAGAAAGGGACACAGGGCTCTCCAAGCGCTTTCTCCCTCGGACCGGATTTCTCTTTGACCAAGTGATTGTCTGTAATAGAACTTAACTTCATAAACATAAGGTTTATTTTTATATTGGTGTCAAATTGACAATGCTCATTCCAGGTTGTAGTAGAAGTTCCTTGTGTACACCATAGTATGTTACAGAAAATATAGATGAAGAAGATGTTACAAAGGGTGACAATGAACGGCCTTATCGCTGAAAGCAATCTTTTCAAGATAACCTTAGTAGTAGAGGTAGACTTAGGTGTACTATTTAAATATAAGTACAATAAACACATAATAGATAAATATAAACAATAATAATTATGAAACAATAAGCATAGAACCCAAATAAAAATGATTAAAGAGAGAGGTAGTGATTTTTGATGATTGTTTTAAAGTGGAAAAAAATTGAGCATGCCTTACTGACATGGCAAGGCATTCCATAAACAGAATAGGTACCTAACTTAATTTAAAAACTTCTAATTAGACTATTATTTGAATAAAGAACAAGTTAGCTTCTATGATTACATCTTGAATGATGTTGTTTAATCTAGACTTTGTTTTCAATAATAATGCATTTATTTGAGGCAACAAAGGTCTAATAAATTTTGGGACAGTGTCTATATTACCTCACATTAAGGTAAGCAAGCTTATAAGAAAGGGTTACTTAATTAGAAAAAATTGAATCTATGATATGCAGTGGGATCTTTTAAAAGAAAAATAAAACACTAGGCTATAGAATCAAATTGTCTTATCAGCAGTTTATATTTAATAAGGCTTTTTAGTTGTGTTAATTTAGGTGCTGTAGTTTTGCAATTTTTCACATAAATTAAAGGCATAACTTGTTCTTGTTACATATGTATAAATATTTTTTAAAGAAGCAGAAATGATAATTTCTCTTAAATTAAGTAACAAGATTATCATGTTTTAATGCCATTTAAGCTATTAAAGATTGACAAGTTTATAGATGCTATCATGAATAAGTTAAAAGCTCATCCATTATTTATATCCACTTACATTTAACATAAAAGGCACAATATGGTCTATGTGAATCTCTAATCACTAAATGTGAGTAAAAATATCACTGCTGATCTCTATATAGCAGTGATATTTTTATTCATACTTTAGTAAGTTGTGGACTTAGAAGTAAAAAAATAAAAAAAAAACGAGAAAGAAACAAAAGAGGTTTCATAACCATGTACAGAAAATCTCTCCATCTTGAAAATTAGCAAGGAAACATGAACAATTACTTACCTAACCAACTGAATCCTATAAAAGTACAGTTCCTGAGAAAAGGAATTATGTCAGCATCTAGTTAACACCGAAACGATTCGGTTGTTACTGTTATGTGCCTGACATTACACGGTCCGTCCAATTCGCTAATACATTGACAAAATGAGCAACTAGGAAGCGACGAATACTTCTCCTAATTGATCCCATGACCTTTCAAATACAAAATACTCATCTCGAAAATGTTATTCCTAAAGTAAGCAAAGTAACCGTGCAATCATTTTATCACCAAAACAACGCATTTTTTCATCAATAAGCTCTTTCTACGATAACCATAGAATGTTGACATGGATTTTTTGATAGCGAAAATACGCGAAATAACTTACTTTTCAGCCATTACGACGTTTCTTTATTGTAAACACAAATAAAGGGGGCACATGGATTGCTGCACATAAATTGTTGTGTGATTTTGTTGTTGTTTTTACACGAAATTTAGAATTAATTTTGACATAGTTTTGTTTGCGTTGACATAAGGATGTCGTTCCGTTCCGTTACAGGACGTGTCAATGAAACGTGTGAGTTTTTATTGAAATTATTCATTAATTTTTCTCTTACTTAGTTTTTTTTGTACTTTTATCTTCAACTCATTTTTGATTTGCTTAATTTAGAAGCAAAACATCAACCTGGACGTTTAGTATACAGTTCCGAGTAAAGGAATGGTTTATTTTTGCAGCAGTGTTCTTAAGCTGTAATCACAGATGGCGCTGTTTTTCACGTTTATTTTGCTTTTTTTACTAACTTTTGTTTGGCTATGTAAGTCGCAGCCAATTAGCCGTTTAATTGGTGGGCTAGCCTTTTCATTTAAATGCGCCGATTTTTAAAGTTTAATGACTTGCCCATGTCACTATGTCGCTGATTAAACGGCGCAGAGGCTTGATAGCTAGTTGGCTGCGACATAACAATATATTATATAATCTTTATTCTAATTTCTAGGTATTTGTTTTGTGAACATCATTTTAGATACCTACAGTAAATTCCATAAAAAATCAAGTTTCCAATAAATCTATGTCTTTTTGAGAAAAATGAGTTTCACACGTTTGACAAGCGTTGAACATGGGATACATACGCAAGATCAACAGTCATAATATCAACAGTTAAAACATCAACACCGTGAGACCAACGATTCAAAATCTCAACACTTCAGAATCTCAACAGCTTAGTAAGTCAACAGTTCAGAAGATCAAAGTTTAAAATCCCAACTTTGAAAGTACCTATTAGGTCAATACTAGCAAGTCGGAGCCCCGCTTCGCGGGGCTCAAGGGTTTGAAAAAAAATCGAGTCGGGGTGCCCCATGTCAAAGTTGGGATTTTAAACTTTGATCTTCTGAACTGTTGACTTACTAAGCTGTTGAGATTCTGAAGTGTTGAGATTTTGAATCGTTGGTCTTGCGGTGTTGATGTTTTAACTGTTGATATTATGACTGTTGATCTTGCGTATGCCTCCGGTTGAACATCTAATATGGCGTTTGCAATAACCCGGTGACACATTGGTCTCCAGGGGCCCTACCATGACGTGTTAAAGCGTGCGTCGTTCGAGCGAGAAGGAGGGATGGAGCTATACATCCTATATAGCTCCATGCCTCCTTCTCACTCGAACGACTCACGCTTTAACACGTCATGGTAGGGCTGCAGGGTCCCTAGGCACAATTTTAATGTTAAGTTCAACAAAATCGTCAAGTACCTAATTATCAAAAATATTTACAACGGGAATGATTTCCTGTCCCAAAAATCAAACAAAAATGTTTTTCCCATGCATCAACCTCGTGCATAAAGCAAGGCACAAAACTGAATAATAATTACGGCTAATTATATTAATTCGCCGATGCGAAATATTAATTTGCGTCGGGAGAGGCCGTATCTCCCATCTACGGCTCGTCGATTATTCAATAAGGCATTGAAGGGGGATTTTTTAAAATAAAACGCTGCGCTTAGCGCAAGTAAAGATGTTCTTAGTGCGATTAAGATAGGCATGTTTGTTTTAGTTCTCCATTCAGTAAGATGAAGCTGTCAGTATTCTACAAGGTTTTGTACCGTTTCTGCTTTGCTACGTCTTTTGAATGGGTGACCAAAATTCTTATACTTATCGAGAATTCGGAACCGTGCGTGCGTGCTTGGTCCAATTTCCATGTATATAAAAGTACTCTGTGGCCCCAATGACAGATAAGAATGACGCGAAGATACTGGCTGGAAAGGATATCTCCAAATTATGATACCATAATCTAACCGCTGAAAACCAAAGCCAATAATTTTGTAGCACCTGTATCCTCTTTCCCGTGCAAAATCCAAAAGTCAAGCTTCCGTAAAATTGTCACCACCCACATAAAAATAAACATCAACATCTTTCTTACCGTGTCGTATTTTTAAACGTTGGATGTATTTTGTAAAAGCTGGATATTATAATAAATAATATTTGCTTTGGCTTCGCGGGTATCCGAGCACACCCATTGTTTGTCGATCAAAAGATTCGGTGCAGCTTTCTTCGGTATTAATAAGTGCTTGCGAACGATGTTGTAACGGCCTCTATGTACAGGATGATTGGGGATATACGAGTACGTAATAGTCTCTGTAAAAGGATATTTTAGGAGATAACTTCTTCAAAAAATATTCGTCTTTGGAAACTTTAGACAGTGAGAGCTAGAGAGTAGGGAGGTCGTTGCCCAACTGTGGAAAAAAATCCGGTTATGGAAATGGTTAATTTCATATTTTGAACATTTCAATAAATGGAAGCCATACAAATGAGGGTAGTTTAGCTTGAGCAATTTGATCTGTGAAAATAGCTGATTGCTAATTACTATAGGTAGGTACTCTGTAACTGCACTGTAACTGGACAGAAGTCTTTTCTTGTTCTAACCAGACGGTGTACCTATGGCTAGTAGAACTTTTACCCATCTTGGACTCTTGGCAATCGGTAAATAACTTAGGAACTTACCTACTTCCCACAGACCTGGGGGTCGATTCTGCTATTGCAATCGTGTCTCAATGACCGGTCAATGATCGATTTTTGACGTATAACGTCAAACTTTTGACACATTTCCCATACAAAAACTGTCAAAGTTGTCAAATATTCGATCACTGACCGGTCATTGAGACACGATTGCAATAGCAGAATCGAGCCCCTGAGACCTAGGTATCTTATCCCATTGCAATTGACTAGCAAGTGATACCTACTTAGATATAATATTATAGTCGAGAAACACCAATATTTCACCTCTCCATTACACACATCACTTGCCTCGACTCATTGATTAACCTCCCACATTGATTCATCTAACTAATAACCAACATCCTGTCTACAAAAATCTGAATGGATAATCCTTCGTATAAACTGTAGCTAATAATAATACATGAAATGATCGACGCGGCTCAGCAAAGTTCATCGCTCAATCAGCGCGCGCCTGCGGCGGTGACGTCATTTCTCGTGAGTTGCCCCGCCCCGCCAAGAGATGGCGCTGTACGATCGAAGTGTAGATCGCAACCCTCACGCTTCGCCGTGTGTGGTTTGATGAACGTTGTAGGGGTTGATGAACTTTGAAGTTTTTGTAAATATTTTTGTTTGTATTGGTACTTATGTTGATTAGATTTTGATAAGGATGAGAAACATTTTTTTTTCTTTTTAATATCGTTGCCCCACACTAGGAATCCTGTATCGTGGGTGCGCTTACAATCACATAAACTCACATACACAAACAGTAGCCAGACCTGGAACAAATATCTGTAGGCCATACAAATATTTGTTCCGTGCGGGAACCGAACCCGCGATACGCGGCGCAGCAGCCAATCGCTCAACCGCTGCGCTAACCGTGCCTTCAAACATTGATAAAAGCAAATTAAGTTTTTGGATTGATAGCTGTACCTGCAGAGTGGAATCTGTCTGATGTAATTCGGTGGCACTCTGCCAAAAAACGAGGGTCGAAGAATCATAATTATGTAGGTACTGCATGGATAATGGATACCTTATAAGATATGTTTGACACAGTTATTATAAGAAAAACAGGACGAATAGATTAAACTGAAACCAGATTCAGGGGATCGATGAACGCATCGCAAACCCTGAGGTGCCGTGCTCAATCTTTATTTCTACCCTCTAAAGTTTGAGGTGTAAAAAATCCCTACCAACAAGTCAGAATAGAATATTACGAAAATCCATCGTCCCAAGTATTTTTATGAACAGATAAACGGAAACATACAAATGTTTAAAGTCTTGAACCGACATCGGTTTCTCATAAAACGTTTCTGTGAACGATTCAAACTTTCTTACGACGCTATTTGTTAGTATTTACGCTTTTTTCATGAGCTTTACTTGGTACCAAATGCTGGAGTTAGGTGTTTGGAAACATCTAAAATCTCTGGACAATGATTATTTATTATTTTCAGCTTTCGTTTCTGCGTTGTTATTTTCGCTTTGGAATTTCTTCTTTTGAAGTATCTGACATCACGTTGTATACCAGTCAGTACATACCTATTCCGAAAAGCAGCTTGCTGTGGCTTGAAGAAATGGGTGTCGGTAAACAAGTGACACTTTAATTGTATTCTTGGACAATAAGCCAACTGGTAGCCCTGTCACTCCCAGGGAGAGGTTTCCCTTAGAATGTTTCTGAGGGTTATAGAGTAAACATCAGAAGACCTAACACAAGTACATAGGTACCTATACCTAATATTGTTCGATCCTACTATTATTATAAACGCGAAAGTTTGTTGAGATGGATGAATGCAATGGATGTTTGTTTAAAAATTACTAAGTAAACATATCTGAAACTTTACTTTAGTTAAGTAAGTAAATAAACTATGATGTAGGTAACTAACTTTCAATTTTCTCTTTTGAGGGTGATAATTGATAATTGAAATCCTATGATGACAACTCACAACAAAAGCTTTTTATCAAAAATAAATAAGCGTTTACTAAAATTCAACAATTTCAGAATCTTCATGGTTTCACCACTGCACACTGGTCTGGTGTTTACTCATAATTACGCAACAAGGACAGTATCGTCAGGCAAATTTGATGTACTTAAGTAATACCTACATAGAATAAGCAATTTCTGGCGGCCGAACGCTTGATAAAAGAGTACCATACCTTCTCAATCAATTAGGTTCCTGCAGATAATATAAGAAGTCATAAAATAAAAGGCTTCACAAATTAGCTGTTCTTTCTCAGTGATCTTCTGATCTGTTGACTATTTTCTCTTAGGAAAGTGGTTTACAGGTTTCTGAAGGAGAAAAGATAGGTAAGAAGTATGTAGCCTTAGAAGATATTTATTTGTAAAATAAGTATAGGTATATTAAGTGTCCGCACTACTAAAACCTTTAAATATTGGTGTTTGTTCCGTTCCCACAGACTCTTAGTCTTATGTAAAATTTTTATAAACTTTGTATTTGATAAATAAATAAATAGATAGATAGATAAAAATACTCGCATAGGATTTCAGCAATGGGTCGTTCTGTGGGCTTAGTGCGAGTTTTTTAACGTTCTCGGTCGCGTTAACGTTTACGCTAACGCGGCTGTCTGCGGCACTACCATGACGTCATGGTTACGGCCCCTGGTAACACTCACGGAAAACCTTATTTTCTCTATAAATTTTACATATGCGAACGTTTACGTTAACGCGGTCGAGTAGGTACGTTAAAAACTCACACTAAGCCCTCTGAATGAAATCTATACATTCCATAGCAAGGTTGAGTGTGCGTACAACGTAGTAAGTACTAGAATTAGTAAATATTGACAGAATTGTTGAAACTACTATTAATACTAGTTGAGTGCACTGTTTTTTTTATTTTACTTTTACTAGGCTATAAACATTGTCCAGTTTTCAAATCACTAAATCCCTACTAATATCCTTATACACTTCTGGACACATCTATTGGCCCACCTTGTATTTTCAGTTTCGTTTGGTCCTAGCTAAAATTTTATATTAGGTCGAGCAAAAAGTTTTTATGCAGTTTTGAACCTGGCACATTCACAATTTCATTCAATAGTCTTTTTTTGAATTTCGAACACAGAATTTAAAGAAACAAAAGACAATTTGGAGCCTGTTTGTTGATATCAAACAATCGAATACTAAGAAAACTTGGTTTTATTGGTTTACTTGGATTTAATTCTTGAAAAAGTGATTGATATCTTTGGTTTTGCAACAAACATTACTTATTCTTAACATTAAGGTGAGGTTCTATCAATAATCTATGGATACTTCACCTGAAGTCGCCGCCCAAGCTGTGGCACTTATTGAGGCCGGACACAGCCAAAGAAACGTGAGTGCTCAACTTAATTTAAGTCGATCTGCGGTCCGAAATGTTTATCGGAGGTACCTAGAGACTGGCGGCTTTGTTCGTCGCCAAGGAAGGCCACGATCTCGGGTCACAACTGAAAGGCAGGATCGATTCATCGTGACGACCAGCTTGAGAAATCGTCACCTTACCTCCATTGAGATACAAAACCAACTTCGCGACTTCCACGGAGTATCTGTGAGCGCTCGAACTGTTCAGAGAAGGTTAAAAGAACGCGATATGGTACCACACAAGCCAGCTAATGGGCCCAAACTAACGCGAGCCCACCGAACAGCGCGCCTTCATTTCGCACGCAGTCATTTAAATTGGACACAGCAAGATTGGAGCCGTGTACTCTTTTCTGATGAGTCTAAAATTGTGTTACATGGCAATGATGGAAGGAAGAAGGTCTACCGACGTAAGGGAGAGCGTTTCGCACAATGCTGCTTTGAAGAGAGGGTTGCTTATGGCGGTGGCTCATGGACTGTCTGGGGCGGTATATCCGCGAGCGGCAAAACTCAACTTGAGGTTGTTACAGGACCACGGCTGCTAACATTAAATGCTGAAGGGTACATTCGTGAGTGCTTAGAACCTCACGTGATACCATACGCGGACTATGTGGGCCCAAATTTCCTTTTTATGCATGATAATGCAAGAGCCCATGCGGCCGGCATCGTCAGGGAATATCTTCGGGATGTGAACATCACAGTTATGGACTGGCCAGCCAGAAGCCCAGACATGAACCCCATTGAGCACATGTGGGACGAGCTAAAAAGACGTGTTAGGGCTCGTCAGCCAGTTGCCCAGACGATGCAGGAGTTGAAAACTGCCATAGAAGAGGAATGGGAGATGATCCCTCAAAATTTCATAGAGCGGTTGATAAACTCTATGCCCAATCGTATGAGAGCTGTGGTAGATGCCCATGGAGGCAACACGCGTTATTAAATTAAACCTTTATTTGATAAAACAAGTTTTTTATTCAAAAATCAATTGCCTTTAACAAGGCGCATATCCGACTTGTTAGGCGTAGTTCCATGTCGTATGGTATTCTGAATTCAAATTTAAAACAATACGATCGAAAAAGATGGTAAAATGTATCAGGTTTAAAACTGCATCAACAGTTTTTGTTCAATCTAGCAATCATATTTCGGTAGGGGCCATCGAAACCTAAACTGTAAGGTGGGCCAATAGATGTGTCCAGAAGTGTATAACATTATAAATGCGAAAGTTACTCTCTGTCTGTCTGTTACGCTTTCACGCTAACACGGCTGAACGGATCGTCATGAAATTTGGCAGATATATAGCCTGGGATATGGAGAAGGACTTAAGCTATTTTTTACGCGATAACCGACATCCATACGGGCGGAGCTGCGGGCAAAAGCTATAGTACTATAAAACCAAGACTCCGTCAGCCTCTGTTTCTTTCTCTGCTTACTTCTTCTAAATCACGCAGCCGATTTAGATACGGTTTTAGTAATAGGGCGAACGATAAACGAGGTAGGTTTGTGTATTTAATTTGTACATGGGCGAAGCTGAGGTGGGTCGCTAGTCTAAGATATAATTAGTCAACCAATTTGTCTCTTTGGAAGACTTGAAATCGAAATTCTCTGTAGATTTCGCCACCATGCAATTAATGATTTTGGTCCAACTCTTACACAGTCTCAAGTCGTCGCAATTCAAAAGTAAGTAAGTATAAAGATTTTTCCAACTCGATTGCCTTTTGGTACTGGAGCGGCCCAGGAACACTAGAAAAGTACTTATCAAATTTTCTAAAATACCTTTTTAGGTCTTTTTGCGTAAGCTTAATTATAATCGAATAATTAATTTCCAGGATTAAGGAGTTGTGAGTTTGTATGACATACCCTGAGGATTGAATTCTCAGATACTAAGGTATCGTAATCAATATCGTAAGGTAGCTTATCTCTAAAGAAGAGATGCACTTAGCACCGCTTACTTATTTATTACACCTAACCATGATGATGAGTCATCCATATTTCTAATTCATTTACGTAGTAAGGTCATATCTTACGAAACTGCAAGATATTAAATAACAGGTACGATTGTTTCGTTTGCTGGTCGATCGCTTTATTGATTGGTCGGAAAAATCGTGGCTGGGATGTTAGGGGCTGTATGAGCTGTGTGAGTGGCGGGATAAGTCCTGCTGCAGTGGAATGGCCTCATTGGTTGGTCGAACGGAGCGAGGAAGAAATGCGGTGTAAGAATGGCCGGTCTATCTGATGAATGTTGACTAAGGATATGGACAAGTTAGCGATTAGTCGACATTTTTTTTTTTGATAGGCTCGCAATACTACAATCTCACCTCTTGGAAAGCGATGATGCCGTCGGCATTTTATTTTAAATTCCTACCTAAATAGGTAGGAATTCAAATGGTGTAGGTTAGGAAATCCTTACCCAGCTATCCATTCTAAAGTGTGAGTTATAGAAACACGAAACAGGTCAAAGTTTGATAGGCAGAAAATAAATAGAAAGCATTACGTATTTATTCTAAGCGAAGACAAACTCGTGTATAAATAATACCAGCCCCCCAGTTGAATCTTCGAGACTAAGAAACGCTTGCCGTGGTGGATTCACTTCATTCATTCAAGTCGAAGCTCCAGTCTTAAGCATCGACGCCGAGTTGCTAGCCTGTCGGTTTTCTATCGGTTGCGTTTTGGGGAGTGTGCGTCGGAATTGCATAGTTTACCTAATTCCGCCAAGTCCGTTCCATCATCGGACCACAAGACGTACGGCATGCGCCACCGGTCCATGGTGGAGAACCCACCCACACGCCCAAAACGTTTTAAGAACACATTCATTGTGCGTACTGCTAAGGAGTGGAATTCTATGCCAGAGTCTGTGTTTCCTGATATCTACAACCTGGGAGATTTTAAGTCAAGAGTGAATAGGTTACTTCTATTCATCTTCGACCACATAATCGCTTCCCATCAGGTGAGATAGTGGTCAAACGCGTCGAACGTGTGCCTATATCAGTAGTAAAAAAATCACCCTCCATTATATACCGACCATCCTCGGTGCCTCGGGCCTCGGAAAGCACGTTAAACCGTTGTTCCCGGCTCCCATTTGTAGATCTTTGACACTCGTTATTGATAGTCAGAAGCCAGAAAACCTGACACCAGTATTTCCAAGGGGTACCGAGTTGTGTTACCCAGTTACTGGGTTGTGGAGGTCAGATAGGCAGACGTTCCATTTGAAATCCTGGTACTCAGATGCCTCTGGTAAGACTGGAAGCCGACCTTAACATTCATACTTGACAAAAGATTAAGCTTAGATAGACAGATCCCAAGGTACGTATTCTTGTCCAGTAGGCTACACATCAACGGTAAAAAAGCTGGTAAAACATTAAAACACCATACTAAAGTCAGTATTCCAACTGACGTGCACCCATAGTACAAAGAAAAAGTAGTACTTAGGTACGAAGAGTAAGTACGTCGCCTTCTTTCTAGATTTTCAATGTAGATGAATGTTTGACATTTGGGAATATCGCAACAAAATCACACAAGTATGTATGATCCTGATTCCTGATGTTTTGATTCCCTTTTGTCTGCCTCCTCTTGTACGCATGCATCATCTCAATAAATTCACATGATTGCTATTCAATAAGCATGGTCACAGTACCACCGTGGGCGAAGCGTGGGTGCCCTCGCGCATCACATAGTGAAGCACATTAAATTTGATTGTTACTGCAACCTGCGCGGGCGCACAGATTTATATTATTACGCCAACCGCTCATTTGGTGATTATTAAACGATATAAATTTATTACACGATTCAATATTAATATCGTGACGGTAAAAGGGTAAGTAGGATTCTTTGAAGGCTTTTGGATTTAAAGACGAACTACTTATTGCGTTAATGTAATAAATCTAAGAAGCGCATAAATCTGAGTCGTCCATCATTATCATGAGAATTACGTCATCATAAATTCATAATATTCTCCTTAGATGTTACCAAGTTTGACTCTAAGGACCATTATTCGCTCGACGAATATTGGTGTCCGGAACCAGAAGCATGTGAGTCCATGTATAAGTAAATATGTATTATCAAGATACCTGATAAACTACTGTATATGGTGCGTTTTCCTTGTTACAGATGCCTTTATGAAGCTACCATAATGTAACAATTTCAAAAGCAAACTCCGTTCCGTCGCTGTTTGTACCAGGAGCGCAAAGCGGCGGCGGCGGTGGCCGCAAAGAATGTCGTCGTCGGATTTATGTGTGCGCGCGCACGCGATGACAGCGCCGCACCGGCCACTACTCTACGCGTATGTCCGCCTGGTACCCGGCAACTTGCGTTAAGGCAGTGATTTCTTTTTGCTTTAGAGCGTTTTCCTGTATGGTGATAAACAAATTATGCCATTTACTTTGTGCTGTAAATCATGTTCATGACCAGAATTATTGGAAAGGTTTTCATATTTTAAGGTTTTTTAGCTATTCTATAGCTATTAAAAAATCGTATTTAATCAATCGTAATCACACAATTTATGAAAAAGTTTTCTTCGTTTGAAACTTCAACTCATTTGCTATCTACTGTATTCTCGAAATAAGCTGTCAGAGCAGCTTCTCGGCATTTTAAAACAATTGCAAATTACACAAAACACACAGAGAACACAGCGCGCACCATCGCATCGTTCGACCACTTCATTTCGGCCAGCGCTTCCGACATCGTCGTCGGTTCACTTGTAACTCGCATAAACTTAGTTTAGGTCTGTTTTCTCAGTTTATGTAGGCGCGGTCGACTGTCTACTGCTGCCACAGTATTTATGCTAAAAGGCCCTGCGGCTCGGACCCTTAATAAACAAATGACGCGCTCACAGATTTAAGAGCCCACGTCGCAATTATTTCGCTATTTCGACGCGGCCCGACCAAGTAAAGGCGGCTTTTTCGCTTTATTTGAATTTTAAGTAACCCCATGACGGTAATAGTGGTTGGGGAGTCGGTGGCTCGCTTTTGTTGTTTCGCCGAATGGAAAAGACTTGTTGCACGTCAGGGCGCGCTCCTGACGGTTTTCGTAATGTCATTTGGAGGCTTTGACACTTAAAGTTACAGTGGCGTAACGCAGAGGCGTAAAGCGTAGTGTTTGGTGCCGCTATGGTAGACTTTACACTACAAATTGCGGTTTAAAACATAATAGTAGACTTTAAAAGTAAATAAAAGTGGAGTACAGCTTAGCTTTTGTTTGTTAGTTAAGGTGGTATAGACGTTTACAATGATCGTTAAAATTTTAAGATCTGTTTGGAAACTCATAAGTTGTGCCCGAAAGTGTCACAAGTTGACGAAGATTGATAAGCTTGCATTCGAAGATATATTGTTAAGACATCATTGTAGATATAAAGGACCAATTTTTAACTGAATAAGCTTAAACACAACAAAAAGATAGTGACTGTCCGTTCGTGATACTCGACATTTTATCGGATTTCCAGTATGGCAGCTACTGGATACGATCATTTAAAATGATAAATTACCCGCTCCGTCACCGGGCGACTCGTCAAAATGAACTTATTTGTCAAACTTAGATCACTGTAGTGCGATAACTAAAACAGGAAATTGAAATTTTGTATCGCTGGACAAAAATCGGCTGCGACGCCATCTCGAACGCTAATCGCGCCACGATTTGAATATGGAACTCTGTATTCAGAAATAGTTTTTTTCTTTTTTATTGGTGTAAGCAGGCAGTTGATGCATAGGTCTTGACAGGAAATGAGGTTAGTTTTTTAAAGGTGGTCGTAGTATTTGCGTGGGCGAAGGGCGCGCTCGAATAGTTGATGATGGGAGGTGCGCAGATGGTTGATAGTAAATTTCAATTGAAATTTTGAGCCTTTGTGTCGAGTTATAAATGCTTTTCTAGCTATGTGCGTGCCAGGCTGACACTGTCATTTCAAATATTGGCGTAACGGATATACCGATATGTATTTCTCAACAGAACTTTTTTAGAGATGAACTTAATCCAGAACACAGAAGAAGTTACGATTAGCTAAGAACTAACAAGTCTCAGGCTAAAATACTATTCCTAAGACCATTACAGGTTAAATAAATGTCAGGATCGCTGTGTAAGGTACTAAGTGTGGTATATATCCGTGTGTTATCTATGGGGAAAATATTTACTTTCAGTTGGTTCCCAGACTTGGTGTTTAATTTATGAGCGCCTGTTAATATCGATAAAACACAACTCTAAGAAGATTCCATTTAAAAGTCTCTATGTATAAAATACGAAGAGACTATATAGATAATCGTTCGCTATAAAAGATTTCAAGACCGAATTTCGGTCACGCTGACCAATCTCAACGGAGACTATCGACACGGGATATTTACCTTATATAAAGTACAGTCGTAAACGCAGATGCACTATACATGTTTCATTACTCATGTAGTCCGATGGGATGGCAATGATCGGGGAGAGAAGAGATCAGGCATAGCTGACCAACGGCTTGACGTGCTTTTCGAGGCACGGAGGATGTCATACCACCAACTACCAACTCCAGGCTGCTGCTGGAAGATTCCTAGTGGACAAAACCTTACTTAAAAAAAATACTACAAAGTACAAAATAATTTTAATTTCGGTAGTCGGTGCTTGGTTGCTTCTTAGTTAATTGACACCGACTTCCGAAATTAATTTTTTTTTGTACTTTGTAGTGTTTTTTTTGAAGTCGGTTTTTTTTTTGTGAAAAAGTTTTTTATTTTTCACTTTTTAGTGGTACCCCCCACACCTAAGAACACCACTGGAAAGTTACAGGAAAGCAAAAATACGCAATTTCGTATACATGTATGATTTTTCCGCATATTTTTTCCAGCTATTTGGATTTAAAAACCAAATTGCTCAACCGATTTTGATAAAATTTAAATGGGACCGAGAAGTATATCCTTTCACATAAAACAAGATTTTTTCAAATCGGTTCATAAATGACGGAGATATGAGGTAACAAACACAAAAAAAAATGATGATCAGATGAGATGTCAGTAGATTAATGCTATAAATTAAGGCTATACTCTAGCATAACCTCCATTTATAGCATTCATCTACTGCAGTGCGATTCTGTAAACATGTCGAAGTGAACACTTGGGCGGGGTGCACGACGGGTGAGTTGTCAAACCATACAAATAAGATAGAATGACAGCTCTATTCTCGTTCACTCCGCCAAGGTGTACACCGTGAGATGTCGACAGAATCGACCGGCTGTATACCTACCAACAGTAGCGTAGTAATAGTTACTAGGTATGGCATACGCAAGTCCGTTTCTATAAGTCGAGTCGGTTTCGCTAACATTTCGACTTCGCTGTCCGATACTGTTCTTTAATACCGACATTACAGTTCTTGCAACATTTGTATGCCATATATGGAACATTTTATCTAACCCCAAGTTAATTTCTTCATTGCAATCTAATTTCAACCCTAAAATGAAATCTGTAAGATATGAAGTTGAATGTAGAGTCCGTTCATTGATTTTGCATCTGAAAGTTTTGGGAAGCTATTAGATTCAATTTTGTATAGTTCAATTTTGTATTGTAGTAGTTTCGGTTTCGGCGGAGGAGCTCGCACTAAATAGTAGCAGCTGCACGGATCGATCTTCAAGGGTAAGCAAGCAACGCCTGCCAAGGTCGGTCGGTCTGTGTGTGTGGTGTGTGAAGCACGTTAAGCCGTTGGTCCCAGCTGTCATTTGTAGATCTTTGGCAGTCGTTACGGAAATGTCAGAAACCAGAAAATCTGACTCCAGTCTTGCTAAGAAGTACTGTGTTACCCAGTTAATGGGTTTTGGAGGTCTGGTTGGCAGCCGCTCCACGTAAAATTCTGGTACCTATTTAGCTGAATCAGGTTGACTGGAAGTCGAACCCAATGTAGTTTTGAAGGCTAGGCAGATGATGAGTAGTTTCGGCTTAAGCAAGTACTTACGAATTTTTTGCACGAAATTGAAAACCGCATACTTAAACAAAATAGAAACAGTGTTTATTGTCTCTCAAATGATTGTGCTGCATTTAGGAAAATGCAAAATTGAGGCAGCCCATTATTTAAAATTAACAATACTTGGGTGTCTTGCTCGATCGTGAAAAACGAAATCAAGTTTCTACCTATTCAATACTTTGAGGAAAAACGAGAGACATTTTACTTTATTTCTAAATATGTAAGTTGCCCATTTAATAATATATGCAGCTTTAATATGAAATACCAACCATTGGTCATGGTTGCCGGTGCCACGAAAACTGCACGCGCAGGAAATCCGACGTAGATTAAAATAAATGAAATTATAATTTATTTCCGCTAGTTTTAACCAGCGGCTTCAACCGCGCGTTTGCCAATTTTTTTGACGTTAGTACTTCCGCTTTAAAAAGTATCCTATATTATATCCTAGTCCAGAGAGCCAATTCTACATTTTTTGAAGCAACATTCGCTATCGCATCTCAGATGGCAATCTATCAAAATGTAGAGAAATTAGAGGTGTTTTAGACAGATTCCGACTGACATGCGAATGCGCGCGTTGCTTAAAAATTTGTAGAATTGGCTCCAAGTACATGAGAAGAAAAAGATCACTTGTAAAATTGTTATTAATTTACAAATAAATATCATTTATAATTTTCATTTAATGGTTTACCCGTGTTACAAAATCATATAAATACCAAGTAGGAAATATTAAGTAGGATGGAAATAATGTTATAATGACTTAGAGATAAATTTAACTTTATTACTTGTAATCCAGAAGATTACGTTGATATGGCTTCAATAAATTGTACCTAGGTGTACCATCGGTAGTGATGAAGATCGCCTAGTGACCTTTTTTTTTTTTACGGATGGAAATCCTCATGGATGTCCTCCGCCCTGGGGCGGGGCGAGGAGTCTGTCAGACTCTTACTGACCAAAACCACCCCGGTGTTCCATATTCCACCTACGCCGGGGATCGCGGGAACGTATGCGACTTCCATAATCCCCGGCTGGTGCCAGCCCGCCTCTGCGGGCCACATTTCGTAAGCGGGGGGAGTGAGGTGTTTAACTCCCCCCGCGACGTCAGAGGGGTGCACGGGAACACCACGCGCCGCCACCTCGGGTCCGGATGAATGGGGGGCAACGGACATCCCCAAGGCCGCCGCCCCTGGACCCTCCGACGCCCAGTGCGCCTGCTGCGGGCCTGGAGAGCACTCGACATCTCCCTCTCCCTTTCCGCAGCCTCCTTCTGCGCGATAACAGTTTCGCAGAAGGAGACCACCGCGTCCCAGGACTCCTCACCGCCGACCATAGAACGGACTACAGCCGGCATCGCCTAGTGACTTAGTCCAACCATGTTACGACAAAAACATTACAACGAAAAGAAGAAAAACAATGCACCAAGAGATTTCAATAACAGGAATAATACCACAGTAGTGACCAAAATAATCCTTAAATCAGCCTTCTGGGCACGTTTCCAGATGACAGCGATACGGAGGAATACTTCGACGCCTGAGTGTATTTTATTTTGGTATATTACTAATTTTGTGTAGGTATACAGTTAAGTTTTAAAATAGAATTGTTTTAATCCTTAAATTAATTAAAAACAAATCCAATATTTGATCACGCAGAATTTGAATCTCAAAACAATCGTACCGCACACAGCAATCTTTAATCTCCGTTAATACTAGTGCAACCGTCCCTTTGCTATCCAAACCGAAGTTTAATTAGTTCTATCGCTAATTACTTAGCAGGGCACGACTGCCGAGGACTATTCCAGGCATTTCATGATTTATTGGCGCGGCTGCGAGGCACTATCCTTTGACCCGTAGCGCTGTATTTGGACAAAATATTCAACATTTCTGTGCTAATGGGTTTAATCGGAGATTAATACTTAGCAGTTGATTAAGTAGGTGTGTGTGGATTCGGATTAATTTATGTGGTTTGTAATTAGGTAGATGTTTAATTGTTTGTGTGTTAGTGGATATTGATGTTGTAAATATAAGTAGGTATACTTAATTGATGGATTTGGAGTTTTTTTTTATTGAGTGTCCATGGAATTTCTTTCACGTTCCTCTCCACGTGTAAATATGAACTTTATGTTTTTGAATGACCGACCTTGACAATTGAAAAGCCTTTAAACTTTTAAGTACCTAGTTTATTTGATTTAATGCTTTGATCTTGATTTGTGTGATTTTTATGGTTGAAATGTGCGAGATGTTATTAAGCTTATTGAAAAAAAAAGCATTCTGCTGTTAAAACTGAAGTTAATTTTGAGTTAGGCAGCGTTACGGATACAGGAAGTAAGTTTGTATACAGTTACTTTAGATTTCTTCATTCATCTATCCAGTAAGTGCATGATTTTTTTCATTTTTTTATTTTCATATTTAAAAAATGTTGGTCCTACAATTCCGAGTCAAAATTTTTTTAGAAAATTGTCTCCTCTTTTTGAATCTGTTTTTTTTTTTGAAATATTTGCAAAAAACCAAACCCCTTATTTTTTTCAGTAAATGCAACTTTTGCAATTTTTTCCTTACCTTTACCTACATGCTATTCCGAATCGAATGTCACCTCATTTATATTTTTACGAGACTGCTGAAAAAAGTTGAACAAAAAAGCACTTGTTGACTAGAATACTAGAGACGGCGATTGTTGAAATGCCGACCAAATATAAGATTGATCACATGACATTTCGACAGCGTTTGTCAGTCCCATACATTTTTGACGTTTTAACAATAGCCTTCGCCACGCTACCACTGACAGAATATCATCTTGCTAAGTTGCTAGCCTGAAACCTTTTTTTTTTGAAGACTGACGCTGAAGAGGTCAACTTGGATAATTCGCATCAGTTGCTCCAATTGCATAATTATATTATCTTTGTAGTATCCGATGGATATGACTTCTACCTTTTAACCAAGAAGTTCAACAAAAATTAAAAACCAAAATAAAAACACCCCTATTAACATCTATTTAAACAAACATAACCCTGGTTATTTGGAATTAAAGTCGCCTGCACTAGATAACGAACAATCAGAGCTGCAGAGCGGCCAGCGGGTTAGCTTCCCGCTACAAATAAGTTTAGATCGGATCAGCACCTTTTTGTTCCCACTGTCCCTTCCTGTACGATCAGCGATCAAGGATCACGGACTCGAGGGAGCTGAAGAAGGGTGATCAGGTGATGTTCCTCATTAACTGATAGTTAATTTTCTCTAAGTACACATTCCTAAATACATAATTGGCGACTGTAGGAGATTTTTCATATTTACGAAGGTAACCTTGCATCTGCGGTGTATTTTTTTTCCATAGACGCGCAAGACAACGCTACGCCGCTCACGCCTTTAAGAAGCTGCAAGCAGGCTGCAAGTACGCCGCGTAAACGCATAACTTTAACCGATCTTTGCGTGGATGTAATCGAAACTAAAGTTATTTTGACTCGATCATGCGGCTAAATTGTCATGCAAAGATCGATATAAGTTGATTTCAGCTAAGTTTAGATCGGATGAGCACTATTTTGTTCCTAATTTTCCTTCCTTCATAAAGGTGCCGCCTTCGCATCAGTAGCGTAAATTTAACGTAGAGTCGACAAAGTCGCGGCGTAAACACTGCTTTTTTTTAGCTATCAACTGCTAAACCGCACTATCCTGTGGTGACCTCAAATGAATTTCCTCCTCATCCTCAGCCACTGCCTGATTAGCGTCGCGTAGAGCGTAACGTAGCGTAAGGGTTTAAATACTCGTAAGTAATCTTCCGGCAACAAAAAGGTAGCCCTAAAGTTAGACACGATTCGCACCATTTTGATCTCGTAGACGCAGCCCAAACGTCGCTTATACGTCTTACAAACTGTTAGTGTTGGTTACTTCAACGTGGTCATACCGCATTATAGTTGCGTATAGGCTGAACTAACTAAAACTAAAAGAAACTAAACTTACACTGAAGCGACTTTAGCGGTTTTCACGGCTATGAATAAGAAGCGATGCGTTTGCGCCGTAGGCGCTACGCATGTGATTTATTGTACGCCATGATTGTAATGAAATTAAGTGTAGGTACCTACGATTACGCGGCTGTATTGTCACAGAAGAGCTGCGTATACGTTCAAAGTGAAGATTCCAAAGAATCTTCACTTTGAACGTATACGCTGATCAAAATCAAGGATTTATAATTATATTTCTTTAAAAACCAAACAACATACTCGTATTCAAGTCACTACAATTATCCAACCCAACAAAGTAGCATTTTTTTATGAAATGATGTTAAAACGCCCCACACACCATTCATGATAGTTTCGCAATATTCGTACAAAACTCCAACGTAAACGCTATTCTTTCGCAATGCAATTAAACATTTTTTTAAATACCCCATTAGAGTCCTTAATTTGTAAACCGTTCGGGCTTAAAGTCCTACTGATCCTTTTTACAAGCAAAATTCCTCTCTATCTATTGAAATTAAGGTTCAAAATTCTTTAAATAAAGTTTTGTTTGGCCCGTACAATATGAGCCTTAAAGCGTGGTTTTTTTGTTAAAATAAAAGCAGTAATAAAATGTAGTCAGATTGCTGGAGTGGAACGGTTTGCATACATCCCTAACGTTTATTTGTTGGGGAAGTCGCAATTAAAACAATACTCCTCCGTTCTTTATTTGAAATAATGAAAACGGTATTTTTGAATTCATTCATCGTTCATTTGTTTTTTGATTGAGAAAAAAATAGAGCGTGAATGACCACTCCACAACCCAGTACCTGAAGAAAATCATACTTCAGGTACTGGGTTGTGGAGTCTGTTGCTGTTTGTTTGATTTTAGTTATGCTGGAAACAGACCCCAACTACATGGTGTTGGGGAAGACTAGGCGGTATTTACTATTTTCTTTCATGTTTACATGATTTTGTTTGTTTCGTTTTAGTTTCTTACTGTTTTTTTATTATGACAACTTTGTTAATACATTCATCTACTTAATTTATTTCCATCTTTGCCAATACAAAGGTTACTAATAGTTCTTACTTTTTTCATCATTCCAAGTCCAATCACAAACGTTTAGAAAATCAATTATTCTTTGCAAGATCCTCACTTTAGAGTTTTTGAGAGGAAAATAAAAAAGCGTTTATGTCTGGTAACTGTTACTCGTAATTCGGTAATGTCTGAAAAACGTGGTTGGTTTCCGTTTATGTCAAAAGTAAGATTGGAAATAGGTGTTTTACATTACAATACCTAGTGAAGATAGTGAGGTCACTCCGCAAAGCCTGTGCAGCCCCTAGGAAGCTTCTGTGGTTCGCAGCGAATGGACTATGATCCCCAAGAGTTCCATGCGCAATGGATTAAAATAAAGTCTGAATGGGAGACGAATTTCTTTCTCTTTGATTGGAATATTGTAAATAGGCTTACGCGATTGTATTCAACAATGATTTTCATGTCAAAGAAGTGGAAGCTGGCAAGATGTTAACCTGTAAAAAGCTTAAAGGAAACCACACAATCGATCACAAGTTTCTA
This sequence comes from Melanchra persicariae, assembly GCA_947386135.1. Lineage (NCBI taxonomy): Eukaryota > Metazoa > Arthropoda > Insecta > Lepidoptera > Noctuidae > Melanchra > Melanchra persicariae. The sequence goes on along the minus strand of OX376645.1, from coordinate 11,799,145 downwards.
GTTTAATCGATCTCAGCTCCAAGCCACCTGACTTCTCATTGAAAAGTCTTAATAGCACAAAATATCACGCCATTAGACACCAAAAATCTCTAAACACAACCATATTATAACATAATCTTGTCCTTTACATTTTTCCCCGTGGTCCAGCGCAGGCGCAGTTTGTCGACAGATTTAGCTTGTATTTATATCCGCGCGGCGACAGGCGTGTGCTACCGGTCCGATACTAAATAACAGTGTCACACCAGCCTTTAAGGACACCGCCGGGACGGGGGTACAAGAGAGAGAACATTTTTTCTACATGTTTGCCTTTTTAACTTACTTTAATTCAATAGAGATGATTCCTGAGTAAAAAAATATGATTCTATTGAGTCCGTCAGTGTCAGTTAGATTATCGAAAAATATTGCATACGTATTATTTGTTTTATCAAATCGATAAAAAATTACAAAGATAAAACGCACCAAAGATCAGCGGCCCTACCATGACGTGTTAAAGCGTGAGTCGTTCGAGCGAGAAGGAGGGATGGAGCTATATACCCTATATAGCTCCATCCCTCCTCCTCGCTCGAACTACTCACGCTTTAACACGTCATGGAAGGGCCGCAGGAGATTTTTACCGGAAAGTGACGTCACAAGCTCCCTTGTGACTTCACTTTCCGGTAAAAATTGTACTGAAATGTGACGTCATACGAGTTTTAAATGCACTGTATCATCTTAATTTTTTTTACGTGAAAAATGAAAAAATACGTGTCCAATATGTTTTGGAAATCTATCTGACGGACTAATTAGATTTTTTGTCATATACCCTAATTGGTGAAGGGATTTTCGAGTGGCACTTGTTGCATGAAAAGACATAGAAAGAAAGAAAATATATTTATTGACACTGAAATTAACTAGAATCACTAACGATAGTATTATTAGTACTTATCATGTTAGTCAAGAAGTATATTAAGCATTTTACTGATAAACAAAGGATGCACAGGACCGGTTGTTGTGGCGACACTTGGGGGAGGCGTATGTCTAGCAGTGGACGTGTTTTGGCTCATATGATGATGATAATGATGGTAAATAAAAAAAGGAAGGAATTGAAACCATAGACAGATGCATATCGGATCTGTGCCAACAAGGCTACCACTCATCATGATGCTGTGCCATGGATGGGCCCACAACACACTAAACCAGTGATTGCTTATATACATCAACATTCTACAATATTGAATTTAGAATTGATGTAAGCATTTCCTGCAGATATATAATATAAATCTTCCTACATACCTGACGAATGTTTAGCTTTTCTGGAGAAAAGAGAAAGTGACATTATAGGTAAGTACATATCACCAATGTTATGGTAGGGGCCAGATAACGGTCATTGCATTGCATGCAGATAACGGTCATTGCACATGCATTTATCGACTTTCTTATAATATCAAAAACAGAAATAAAGATATAAAGCTGTCCTGAATGGACTTCTATTGTCATCCTTTACGTTCTCTAGTAATGTTTTTTTTTACCACTAGCAAGTTAACACGCAAGGCCTCAAATGAATTTAAGGCCCCCAGCCAAGGCAACAAAGCTAGTTACAAGCTAAAATCAACTACTGACCGCTCGATCAGGGCATCCACTGTGGGATACGACCTCGGCTTAGCGGCGTCAGTTCGGGACAGCAAGGGACAACAGGCTGGGTCGTTTCATTAATTATGGGGTTTAAAGCTAATGGCTCAGCGACGCGGGCTGGCTCGTTAGGCAAAAGCTCTAGTAATGAAAAACAGTTCATAAATTATTGTTTGGGTATCTACGAAGGGATATTAGAAAAAGGTCTATGTAGGTACTCTACTTTATTGCAAGTTTATCTGATGGACTACGTGACATTTAGGTATTGCTTGTCAATCCATAGATTTTGGACTTTATGATTATTGTTATTTACCTCGACTTTTGGCTAAATGCACAAACCGTGAGAAGCCAAAGAAAAAAAAACCTCGACTTTTGAAGTGTCAGAAATGGAATAAACACAAAAACACGAGCCAGTTTGAGACTTGAGCCCAGTGTTTATAAAGTAACAGAGCTGAAATCAATGCAGAGGGCGACGAAAACCGAATGTAGTGGGAACTAATACTATAAGTACAGCTTGGCAAAAAAGAGTATGACGTGGTGACAAGTGGAACTAACTATTTTACTAAATGGAAACCTATGATGTCGACACTACTTGGCCGACAAGTGTTAGATTTTGAGTAACGTTTATTGTTCCACATTTATTTTTAACGATTTGTTTAAATTCTCTTACTGATTTCCCATATTATGGTGCGTCAAGTGAGAAAGTGGCGCCCTCATTTTTTCCAAACTTTTTTTTGCTAAGCTGTACACGTATGTCGTATACTTAGGCGTCAAAGTTCTCCTCCACATCGCTGCCATTTGGAAACGTGCCCAGCCCAGAAGACTAATGGCAATGCTTATTCTTTGAGCAAAAAATTTTTGGAAGTCGGTTTTTTTGTGAAAAACTTTTTTTATATTTCACATATAAGTGTTACCCCACACCTAACAACACCACAGGAAATTCACAGGAAAGTGATTAATACGCAATTTCGTATACATGGATGATTTTTCAACATATCTTTTCCAGCTGTTTGGATTTAAAAACCAAACTACTGAACTGATTTTGATAAAATCACCGACCAACCGAGAAGTCCTTTCACATAAAACAAGATTTTTTTAAATCGGTTCATAAATGTCGAAGACACGAGGTAACAAACATAAAAAAACTGAATTGAGAACCTCCTATTTTTTTTAAAGTCGGTTAAAAAAAAAACTGAACTCTGTCTTTTCAAATTATTACCTAGAGGTCTATGATATCGAAAGCTCAAGTAAATACCTAAATTTCCTGGCTGCCTCCCCTCGCATACTGCCATCATGCGCATACGCCTTTTTGTTCGATGCCGCGCCGTATTTCGGCTGCGCGCGCTTCCATTTATCTCGGCTATCATCTGAGATACGGCGGCTATCCGCTGAATCTTTATGCGAGCGCGATAGCCGATACTGACCGCCGCTGATTAGCTGATAGGTACGTCGTACGTCGCACCATTCATAATATGTTTTGGCGATTTTAAATAGCATTGATAGCGCTTTTTTGCAGCGACAAGCTTTTTTTGGCCGTCTGATGACTTAAAGCACTCAAAATTAAGTCGCTGTATCATCTGCTGCGACAGTCAATGTTAAAATGTTGTGAAATTAGAGCCTTCCTTAAAATAGCTAATTTCCTCTCAGGTCTTGACTAATTAACACACTTCTAGGCGAAGGTTTTTCAGGAATCATCGTGAAGAGCACTGAAAGTAGTGTCAAACGAATGGATAAAAGTCGATGCTGAAGTTCGCATTATTAAATCTGTTTCTTGTGTTATAATAAATCATGCCTAGTTATTCAAAACGAATTACAATGGAAAGCCCTTCAAAATGTTGCCCAAGAAAATTAAGCTTTGTTGTGCCTAATGCTAGACCATTTCTTATTGTGAGTGACGCACTAAAAGTATTCTTGAACGTCGGTCTATTTACATGGCGATACGTCTCAGGCCTGAATTTGGTATTTGTGTTGCTTCCCTAATTAATTAGGCTACGATTGTAATTGTGATTGTTGTTGCGTTAATCTAGTTTTTGTTTTGTTTTCATGTTAATGAAGTTGTTCTTAATGTAACTTTTTAGGGTTCCGTACCTCAAAAGGAAAAAACGTAACCCTTATAGGATCACTCACAGGTTGTCCGTCTGTCAGTCTTTCACGACCCTTTTTTTCAGGAACTCGAGAAGTTTTCATTTTGAAATTCTTATCAAATACGCAGGTCGATGGTAGCTTGGAGCTCTAAAACATTCCAGCTTCTAAATAAACGCAATAAAAAGATACAGCTATTTATGCATCATTTTTGCGACAGATTTTGGTACTCGTAAGTTAATCAAAACCAATGGTAGGTACTTCTCGTTGACCTAGTATTTTGGCATTTAAGCAAAGTAATGTAAAAAGTCTGAAAATTGATAATTTGTAGTTTTATCACATAAAAATAAAACATTTTTTGCGATTAGAAAGAAAGAAAAAAAAGAGTTTATTTGCATATTATAAAAAAAGGCAGTCTCGCAATTTTCCGGTTTTTTTTAAAGGCCCATAATATTTAAATAATTTGTTTGTTCTTGCCTCTCTTACTATTGCCATTTTTATTATTGCCATAAGTAGGTAATTGTTAATAATTGTCAATTACTTAGATTATTTTATTTTAATATTTTTTTTTTTAAAGTTGCCCCACACTAGGATTTTCTCCTGTATCGTGGGTGCGTTTAGAAAAATATAAATTCACATATACAAACAGCCAGACCCGGAACAACTATCGGTAGGCCATACAAATATTTGTCCGTGCGGGAATCGAACCCGCGACACGCAGCACAGCAGTCAATCGCTCAACCACTGCGCCAACTGTGTCGTCAGATTATTTCATTAATTATTTTTCAATTTTTTTTGTTTATATGTTTGATAAACCGTGGACGAAAGTGTGTGTTATATGTTTACCTATAAATAAATAAAATAAAAATAAAAAAGCCTCTTTATTTCATGCAACCATAAAAGAAACCAATTGAAAAAATTACATGTATGCAAATTGTGTTAAACACATTTAATTATGATGTTTTGGTTGCTGCTTCTAAAATTAATACAATTAAAACTGATTCATTGAATGTAAATACAAATTTCTGATTGAATTAGATTAAAATCGAATACATATAATATTAAATTAATTGTAGTAGGGTAATAGTAAATTTTATTAAATAAGAATCAAGTTAAGAGATCAAGAGGTCAAGAGATCATGTTTACCTATACCTACTATAAATTAAAATCATATTATATCATTTACATTACATTTATATCACTTTTTAATACACTTTCTTTGAGTAAAGGACAGCGGAGTCTTAGTAATAGGGTCCTGTTTTCACCCTTTTGGTACGGAACCCTAAAAAACACTACAAAGTACAAAATAACTAGCAAAATAACTAGTGTACTTAGTAGTGTTTTTTTGGAAGTCGGTTTTTTGTGAAAAAGCTTTTTGTTTTTCACTTTTTGGTGGTACCTACCCCACACCTAACAACGCCACTGGAAAGTCACAGGAAAGCAGAATACGCAATTTTTTTATGGTTTTTTCCAGCTATTTGGATTAAAAACCAAACTACTGAACCGATTTTAATAACATTTTACTAATCGAGAAGTGTAGGTATCCTTCACATAAAACAAGATTTTTTCAAATTGGTTATGAAATGGCGGAGATAGGTATGAGGTAACAAACACAAAAAAAAACAACCGAATTGAGAACCCTCCTCCTTTTTTGATTTAGCTTAAAAATACAACCGACTTCCAAATCAGAAAACTATAAAGTATAATTTTTTTTTTTGGAAAAACTTTAAGTTCGGAAGTCAGTGTCAAAAAACGAAGAAAGAAAACCAAAAACGCCAACTTCCGAAATTTTAAACGAAACTTTTTAATAAAAAAGTGTTTTATTATATTATTACAAGGAAGGTTTAAGTTAAGCCGGATTTATATTACGAAACTAGTGGCATGAAAGTAGTTCCGTGACATTAATTTCACCAACAATTTCACGTGTAAACGTCAAGTTTTACAATGCATGCATCGATTTCACGACACTGAAACAGTTCCGTGTTGCGCGCGATTTTTGGATAAAACTAGTGTCATGCAACTAATGTCATCGTATAAACGCGACGCGAAACTAGTGTCGCGAAAGCGCCTGCGCTGATAGGACGTGTGTTTATTAGTCGTGCTTGGTTTCTTGCTAGCCAGGCTCGAATTCACCAACATCTTTTCTTTCGAGACAACTTTTCTTAATTTTTTACTATAACATTTGTATGACAACATTTTGCAATGCAAAATAAAGCTTTGATGTTGGCGGAGCCATGAACACAGACATACTGTGGATTTCACGACACTATTTTTAATGAAACTAGTTTCACAGGAACTGAAAGTAGTGTTATGAAATTAATTTCATCATGCATGAAACTAGTTTCGTAATGTAAATCAGGCTTTAGTGGTAAGTACTTTAATTAACATTAGTAGTATATTAATCCTACTTATGCTATAAAACATTCAGTTGATCATCTTGGGCACTTATTGATTTTTCAATGATGTACTTACTTAGGTACTTCATTTCCTTAGGCTCTTTTAGCTTGTAAGGTTTCATTACGCATCGGTGAATACTAAGCCAGTGCTCCTCATTTAATTACAGTTTGATAGAACCCATCTCATTTAGATCACGATAGATAAATGAGGGTCAGTTTTTAATATCGTCGCCAATGTCCCGTGATGTCCCGTTCTTTATCATTCACCATTCATCGTCCAGCCCACCATTTTGCATTGTGTGCTCCTTAATTAATTGTGGTTTGATTGAGCGTCAATCTCATTAAGAAGCTGAATCGGATTGATGTCGGTCGGTGAATGAGGAGGTATCAAATGTGTTCGATCAGATAAGTCGGGATTGTTGAACAATATACTGCGTGCGGTGTGGGCCGGCGGCATTTTTGTTCGCTTAGTGTTTGTATTTGTATTGATTTTTTAAATCAGTTAGTGATTTTGTTGTGAGTATTTTTAGTGGTCGATGTGTAATGTGTTGGGGAATTTGGGTACGGTGATGAAATTGTTTTTTTTGTTAATTTAGTCAAAAAAGTGACATTGATTAGTTCTTAATATTTTCAGAAAGCTTGAATGTACCTACACCTGTTACTAAAATCAACCAATATCTAGGTACAATTTAACCGATGATACACAGCCTAAATTAAAAAGCTAGTGTTTTTTTTTTTTTTTTTTAGGTATGACCACTAGCAAGTTAACACACTTGGGATATCAACTGCTTAACCGGACTATTAAAAAGCTAGTGCCGGTCGGCGCACAAAGTGCTATAATATCCTACACTAAGTATTCATAGTCTGTGTCGGCTCTCGGTAGCCTGTCGGCTGTCGTCGCGACAACGCTTTGTGGCGACACCCGCAGCGAACGAGTCGAACCATTGTGCATGCAGCGTGCATTTATTGTGATTAAAATTTAACGTATTCGCGAAAATAGATCCTAACAATAAACTGCAAACCATAGACAAATTACTGACCAAATTTGCATAATCTATCAAAATGACAGCTGTCATTTTTGTTTTTTTTTATGTTAAGTGTTATTACGTGGCATTGGTAAGAGTACTTACTGAATAAAGCCTGCAGTAAAACGTAGAGGTGGTTGGTCTCCCAGTAGCCTGTCGTCTGTCGTCGCGTGCTATTTGTGCCGACACCCGCTGCGTACGCGCCGACGTCAAGCCATTGTACGCACTATGTATTGCTCTTATGTATGTAAAGACGGTAATTTGTATATAAATGTCGAGTGGGGTAAATAGCGGTATGGGCTATATAAGCTGTGTTGCAGTCAGATCAATTGGAAATGTTAGAAACTCCACTCATTGAACAAGGCCATCATTATTGATTTTTTTTTTCTGACTGAGCCTGTCGCACAGGTTACATGTTAGTACCTAAGTGAGGTTGTGCAAACACAGGTACTACCTGTGTTCGTGCTCACACTTCTACACTAGATACTATAACTGGGTAGGTACTTGGCTAATATCGATTATGTTTGGCCACCGTGGCGGATGACTATCAGTCAGTCAGATCGTAAGGATTATTTCATTTACTCGCATTTAGAAATATGATAAACAGAGTCTGTAAAACAAATATTGATTTTACACGATTTAAGCAGACATGAAAACCGCAACATAGAAAACTTTAAAATTCCAATTAACCTCACATGCTAATATGGGAAATGAAAGCATAGTTCCGAGTGGTTGTTACCAAGTCGCCTGTCTCATTTGAGAGAAAGCGTTATGGTGCAGCTCTTAACGTCAGTAGCGACCTATCAACCTGTCGTGAACTGTTATATGAACTTGTGGCACTCGAGTGTACGACTGTACACATGTCTGCTATATGGGAAACTAGGCGAAACGATGAGGCAAAGGAAATATGCCAGAGACAACAGAATTAACGGAGTAAACGGAGTCTCAGGAGTTTTTACCTGAAACTCCTGAGAAGAGAATCCGAGCTGCAACCAGGAATAAGTACCCAAATCCTGTGACTTTATTTAAAATCTGAAGTTTCTAGTCGAAAATACCTTTTACAACGAACTACTCGAATAATGTTTTTTTTTTGAAAATTTTTGCCGCACAGGTGATCTAATTGTCTTTAAATAAACCTATTTATAGGCTCACCAGATTATATTTGGGATTATATCTGTTGCCAAATAAAAGTTATTCGTCTGTCACCGACGGATTCTTGAGTAAATAGTTATACTAGAACTCTTCAAAAGCGACTAAGGCTTTAAGAGTCCCAGAAAATAATAGTCATCTTTAACCAACTGAAAAACTAACGGACAACAAAAACTTTAACTTTTACATAAAAGTCAAACGGACTCTTAAACCAAGCAATTTAACTGTTAGGCAATTCATAAGTGTGCCGGAGCGGTTGTCATGATGGCGGCTTTCCCGCCAATCCCGCCGGAAGTCAATTATGCAATAAATCTGCGCGACCGGCGCGCGCGCATAGATCTCCGCACATTTACATAGAGCTGGCTGCAAGACGAACATGGCCGTGCTGTGGTGACGAGATTATTGTGGCCTGATCGATATATTGGAGGAATTTGACTTGGACTTTGGAGAAATAAAGAGCATGAAACCTGTAGATTTAAACATGGCCGTGATATGGCTATACTTTTCTAAACCGTAACAGAAGACGAAACGTTGGGGGGCCTCCCACAATGTGTTTCGATGACATGGTGAAGGCCACGGACAGCAGTCGAGTGGACGTCTTTAGGCTAAAATTATGATGATGATGATGATGATAGATAATTTGCTGTATAAAACGTAATCTTATTTTGTTTGAGTGTCATTACAAACCTCAGAGAGGAGTTGCTCGTGGTCGATATCCCCGGTATGAGGGAAAAAGGAAGAACAAGAAAAATATCCAAACAAAACTATATGGACCTTGATCAGTTATTGTATTTTCAAACCGCGAACACTCGCGCTATGAGCATTTCCTTCTCAGTCAATTTAAAACTCAAAAAACTTACTCTTAAAATAAATGTGCGCATATACTTTGCTTGTTTGAGCTTTATATATTACTTCCCTTATAATATAGTATAGGAGATAAATTAGCTACTGTGATCTGTCTTTTATCGGTAAGATACGCCAAATCAATTATTTTACCTCAAAAGCCACCAACCAAACTCAATAATCTTTCAAGTAGCGGCAAGATTAATTTAATCTAAACCCATCGCACTTTTAAAGAGTCTAGTGCTTTAGATAATGAATACTTTTATTCAGCCCTGGGCAAGTGGGAGTTAGTCCGTAAATCATGTTGTACAGGGGGCAGCCGAGGTGTCTCGGGGCCTCATTTACCTGGCGTCGCGGTATCGAAGAGCCGATATCGCAGATACCGACCATCGATAAATAAAATATTGACGTGTATACGCACAGGTGCGTCAGGATGGCCATGCGTTAATAGACAAGAATTTTGTGTTTTTTTTTGTGTGTGGCCAGTGTTTCAGCAGACTGTAGACTTTATGTAAATTGTTTGAATTTCCTTTTCTAGTTTTTTTTATTCGCGTAACGTGGTGTTGGTTTTATCTATCATTTTTTCTTTCGTGCATATTGTAGTAATTTCGTCTGTCCAACAGATTTAATGTTGTCACTGTCCGAAAATCTTCCGGAACAAGTTGTAAACACGAAACCAAACTTACTTTTAAAATATATTGCAAAATAACAAACCACAATGCCCTACCCCTGTACAGCGTAGCATCCAGTTTAAATTAGCGTTTGCCGTACGCACAGGAATCTACCAGTGACCATTAACATAGGAGGGATACCCTCGGAACCGCGCATTTTTAGCTAAAAGCCTACAAGCCCCGCACCGGTAGTGGATTCCGAACGCACTCCCAACATTGATAGACCATAGATAATTGGAGGGGTATTCTTTAAGTAATGTGTTGTTTATGGAGTGGTGAATTGAGCTATTTTTTTCATTTGTTGTTGTTGTAAATAAAGTGGGAGCTAAGAGGTATTTTAATTGGTGTAATGATATTAATGTTATATAATGAAATAAAAATAAACTCAGCTATAGAAAAAGTAAATACGACAGCTAGAAAAGTTTTCAGTACCCCAAAGAATGTCACTTATTCCGCAGGAGCCGTGTAAATGAGTGCTCTAAAGAATGTGGATATTACGCCTCCTTACACTTTATTTTTACAAGCCATATCCTTGATGGTCAGCGTGATTATATGCCTATAAAATGTACATAATTGTCTTAAGGTTTACCATAGACTTAGAGAACTGTGGCCTTAGCTCGAGTTTTTTAACGTTCTCGAGCGCGTTCTTATTGGACTAAGGAAAAGGCTGCCAGTGTCACTTTCGTCACTACGACCTACAGAAAAATCTGCCGAGGGTCTATTCGTGAAAAGATAGGTGAGTGAGCTATAAATTCATAGCTTCAGGTGGAATGGCAGTTCCCTTAATGGTCACTTCACTTCAGTTTTCATGGTGAGATCTTTGCAGAATATCACAACAGGCATTGGCCGTACATTTGTTTTGTCTCTTTCAACAGATCAGTTCAATATCCTGTCCTGTTCTCCGTGTCTATGGTGTTTACTAAGTGGCGGCCATTGATGCAAAGCAATTAAATTGATTAACATTGCCATTTGATCGGTTGCTCATCAATGGTTTGTCTTTGATTCATGGCTGTCACTTTAATTATGTGTATCGTGAAGGAATTTGCATTCTTATAAAATTGCGTGGAGAAGTCTGAGAGGCACTGGTCTTTGAATGTAGCAGCTGTGTTATGACGGGAATCGAAATGTCATTTTCGCCATACGATGGTTATTTATTTATTTAGTTTTATAAGTAGCAAGTGATATCAAGAATGAAAATACAGTTAGGTCGCTGTCACGGGATAGCCTATGTTCCATTGCTGGCCAAGCAGGAGGACTAATAGCTTTCTCCCTGTGTTTCGCAATGTTGCAAATTCTATACAGAAAACTTCCTCGTTTATCGCTCTTTCTATTGCGGAAATCCGTGTTAAAATAAGCTGAGGGCTTAGAAGAAGTACGCGGAGAAACGGACAGAAGTAGACAGCAACATTGTATTATACTAAGTATTTAGGTATTAAAGATGTCCTGGAATTCCTTAGATGCTTAAAAGGGCATTTATCTACTAGTTGTCCGATCTTAGGAGTTAACAACTACTTAAGATTTTGGCACTATCAGGGCCTAAACCACCAACTTTGGTGGTTAGGCCCCTGGGCTCAGCTACCCTTTATATTTTTTTAACGAGGTGGCCCTTTTCTGATATTTTAAATTTTCTTTCATTCCTCGATTAAGCTATAAATTACAGTAGCTTTACTGTTTACAAATTGCTTCATGAAATATTCTTTGTTCTCATTATCAATTGATCGTAAATCTTGCACTCAATAAAATACATAAACAAAAATATCAATAGCCAATAATGCAATTTAACAATGTTATAAAAACAAAATATATGGCCGTGTCATTTCCGAATCATATCTTAATGCAAATCAAGGAAATGTCGTCTGGCTGTAAAATTACGATATCATGGCACGTGGCCCACAGACCTACAGAAAAAAGTAAAATATTTTTTATTTCATAGAGAATTTATTTTCGTATCGGCTAAGGTACGCTTGCGTTTGAAAATTCAAATATCAAATTGTATGTCGTTCCAATAAGGTTTGGTTTCGATAAAAACTTTTTAAAAGTAAGTTTTAAAATAGAATGATTCGTGATGAGTGTATGAATACCGCATGTAAAGCTGGGGGTGGTCCGACTAGTTTTTTTATGAATTTCTAATTTATTTATGAGTATGACGCGACATGTCGATTTATGAATATTAAATGTGTGTTCCTGTGACTGACAGGCGTGAGTCGATAGTTTTTCTGAAGTATTGTAAAATGATGATTAATTTATGAGATTTTTTACTCGTAGACAACAATTTCTCCGGTTTTGAGACAAATTTTATTACGCTTACAAAAAAAAACATAAGTAAATGATGACAATAGCTATTTCACAGTATCTTCTACGTAATAACAATCCTTCAGTTGATGATTCCACAGCATAGCCTCTTCTACTTCTATTAGTAATATGTATATTTATATTTTTCTTAGTAATTACCATTTTTGGGATGCATGAAGGAGCCTCCTCGTGTAGCGCAATTTGTTCCATCAGACACTCAACTAAACCGAGCGCTCGGCGCATCCTGGACAGTCTCACCTAACACCTTATGAGACTGGCCAATACTTCCCTTGCGGTGGTAGGGCTAACGCCCGCCTGGTTCGCGACCACCCTCCCACCGGAGTTCGGCGTCAAGCAGCCTGCTGTGTTTCGACGAAGCGTGGGAGTACCAGTGCCTCAGGGCATCTTCTGGGCACGCTCGTTTCATCATGGACCTCATCTATCGCTTTCCATCAGGCGTGATCGAGGTCAAGAGCTAGCCCATTCATTAATAAAAAAAAAAAAAAAAAACCAAATCTTCTGCTCAAATCATCAAATGCTCAAAGAGATGTCAGCATAGAAGAAGAGGCCCGGCCAGAGCCTGCCAGGGTTGTGGATATAATTTGTTCGAAAGAGTTACCGCGGCTCTGGAAAGCAAAAGGCACTGCGAGTGCCGTGGCGATGTGTTGTAGTCAGTTAGAGTCTGACACTCCCTCCCGCTCCACCCAGAGCGGCAGGAGTCATTTTATGATTTCCCAACCATAAAAAAAAAGCTTGGCGGTGGTGCCGACCTTCGAAATTTAGTTCAAATGCGTTTCATTCTCATCTACGCAATCTCCCGCGCTTACTTCCTAGTAAAATCAGCCAGCATTAATATTGGATATATTATCTTTAATAATAAATAATAATAGCCTATCAAAGAAAAAGCTAAAAGAGTATGTTAATGTCGCCGCACAGACGGAATACATTGAGGGGCAGGATGTGGCGATGACGAAGCGAAACTGTGCTGATAGCTAGAGAAATATCATTGAATAAATTATAAGCGAAGTTGGGTTAGATATTTAAAGGAATAAATTTGTTTGGAGGAAGGCTATAGCGGATTATAGCATTTGTTAACAAGAGTTTTATCTAAAGTGTGGAACTCTCTGCCAGCGTCTGTGTTCCCTTGACATAGGTATAACCCGTCTGCCTTCAAAGCAAGAGTGAACAGGCATCTTCTGGGCACGCTCGCTCCATCATAGAACTCATCCATCGCTTTCCATCAGGCGTGATGGAGGTCAAGAGCAAGCCCATTACTCAATAAAAAAAAATAAAAAAAATCAGGCAATGCAAGTTAGACACAGGGGCATACTCTCGGTATTAAAACTATCCTCTGTTCTATTCCAGAATAAGTTTCATCTAAATCCGTATCAGAATCAGAATCAGAATCAGAACTTTATTTGCTCCAAATGTAGGTACAACATAAGATAACTTTCACAGAAACATAAGATCAGCCACATTTTACCTTACGGCATGCAAATCATTACTCCAATAATAAAATAAATAGAAAATGTCAAAAAATGCAAATATAATTAATATTAAAATACAATAATAAAAAAACAAGTCAAAAAGAAAAAAAAAAGAAAAATTATCACATCAATAACAAACGTCAATAACAAATTAATTTCATGTCAAGTATCTAAATTAAAAATTCGCAATGATATGTCCTAAGTAATTATAATAGTCATTTTCATAAAGTTGTATCATTTAAAAAGTCTTTCACTGAGTAATAACATTTTGTTAAAAGTAGATACCTTAGATTTAAAAATGTGAACAGAATATTCCTTAAAACTATGAGGTATTTTATTATAAATAACAGGTCCCATTGTCATAATACTTTTTCTTAGCAGTGCTGTTTTGTAATGATTTGAGTCCAACAAGTTTTTGTATTGGGATCTCAAAGGGCCTGGACGTGAAGAAGTAATAAACATACAATACAGCCTGTTCTATCCCACTGCAGCTGTAAAGGGAGACCATTTCCCTTTCTTTTTTCCCATTCCTCCTGGCTTTGGGTAAGTGTGGACCAATTCTGTCGATAGGTAAGTTCTTCCCGCCATCAACAGGTCTGCCGCGAGCTCATCGTAATTGTCAAGGACCAACATTCTGGTTCCGTTCGACATTATTTTATGAAAGCACTTTGTAGCCCTCACGTGGAAATTCACGTGGAATCAGACACATGTTCAACACGCTTGCATACATGTGACTTTTATATAACGAGCTTATAAATGAATTTGAGTGACTGGCACTTGCAAATGCACTATACTGACAGCTTCAGAGAGAGGAAGAAGAAATGGAGGAAGTCTAATTAAAAAGAAAACTGGTAACACTATCACGGAGTATGCATCCGCCAATACTCGCTTTATGAACTCTCATCACAAAGAACAAGGGCTGTTTGTTAATTATTTTTATGAAAAGAGGATTGCCCTCAAGTTAATCCATTACAGACTGGTATGTCGGATGTTTTTGAATGTTTCTCAGCTGAAAATCACAGGTACAGGTACAGGCAGACATCTGACTCAAACGCACAAATTTTGGGAATAACAATTGTGCGTAAAGCTAAGGAGTTGAATTCCTTGCCGGAGTCTGTGTGTCATGATAGCTACAAACTGGGGGTAGTGACTGATTACTTCCAGGCGATGAGGGGAGCACGCTTTGCTTCATCGACGACCACATCATCGCTTAAGATCAGGTGTGATCAATAGTGTTCCAACGCCAGTCCAACAAAATAATTAAAAAAAAACCTAGGATATTAGACGCACTGAATACGATCCAAATACGAATTCCAGTTATAAGTGAAATTCAAATTAAAAACATTAAAACTCGAGCACAAATAGTGCATCAGCTCCAGAATTCGGACCGGATGCACAGTGCACAATAGCAAACGCTCTAAGCCGTTAGCGACCAATAAGAAAACCAAAAGAACAGAATATCAATTAAAACAGCCCACTATCAGTAGCACAGTTGGCCACGTGCACATTATCACTAGATGTCCTTTTTACCTACTTTCGGAGCTAAACCAAAACACAGCTTTAATGAGCCATTGTGCCCTACGTAACGCCGCCTAGTTTCCAAACACCAGGGAAATAAAAAGAGATCGCTCGATAAACTCCGATAAGATCATGCTCAGCTTACATAGTTGGCGGTCTCTCTATTCAATTCACTTATTTCGTGAATGGTAAAATCACTGTTATACTCTTTACGGTTGTTAGCAGGTTTTCGTGGTGCTTGAGGTAGGTTGTGACTGAACTTAGCGTAGGTTGTGGCTCGAGCTTTATTCGTCTTAGCGACTGAAACAAAGCTGAAAACAGTAATTGATTGGTTCTTCTTATTTTTGTCGAGTCGTTTATAAACTTCTTAGATTATGGGCCCAGTAGGCAAGTCCCCGAAAGTGCGGGTGTGTAGGCAGTTGTAGCACTCCAACGTGTGCCTCATGTTGTGAACAGGGGCTCCACACTTAGGTACATTCGGTATCCGAAGGGTTTATAAACTGCATTTCGCCAAGTTGTGTTTGCAGCAGCTTACTTAGGTGTGCAACCGATTGAGTGCTTTCCAAATAGGCCACTGCATTAGTTAGTTGAAAAGTACTTTGATTATTTATTATAGGATCGCCAACAGAGGCCACAAAATCGACAAATACAAGAGTGCGCTTCCAATTATAGGCGACCATATCATTCACTTATCTAGGTAGGTACACGACGTAAACATTAAAACAAATAAAAATACATTGCAAGAAATTAAAAGGAAAAGGAGATGAAACTCAAAACAATAACACTAAAGAAATAAAATAATAAAAAAAACCAAGTATTAGAAACTTAACTACAACACGTTGGCTTTATGAGGATGTTTAAAACTTGATAAAACTGAAAGCAATTTAATGGATCTGGAATCTATAAGTCTTTTCGTTTCCATTCTGTAATTATAAACTTTCTTTCTTGCTTGGTAGCCTATAAGTTGTCAGCGCACATGTCTCCAAGTCTCTTCATCATCCAAGACAAAGTGTTCATTCAGATGAAGTCTTTCGGATTTAATGCTTGCACCGGATGTTGCCATGGCGTACAAGATGTTGAATTTGCTTTTTTTAATACTGTTTAACAACTTCGTTTTATTAAAAAACCTTATCATTCTGCTTGCAGTCGCAGTAGGTAACCTTGTTAATAACTGAATGATTTTTAGAACGGATTTTCGGTACATCTACTCCGTTGTAAGCTAATAATAACGTCACGACGTTTTTCAAAATTACATTGGGAATTGAATCAGTAAACTTACCATCAGTATTTATTTATTTACACACTTAACAAAATAATCAGGAAGAAGGAACAGAAATTAGGTACAGCTTGGCAAAAAAGAGTTCGGAAAAAATGAGGGCGCCACTATCTCTCTTAACGCACCATAGGTAATATGAGAAATCAGTAAGAGAATTTAATCAAATCGTTGAAAGTACATGTGGAACATTAAACGTTACTCAAATTCTAACACTAGTCGGCCAAGTAGTGTCGACATCATAGGTTTCCATTTAGTAAAATATTTAGTTCCACTTGTCACCACATCATACTCTTTTTTGCCAAGCTGTACCTACATAGACCAGAGGGCAAATTCTACTAATTTTTAAGCAACGTTCGCATACGTATGTCAGTTGCAATCTGTCAGAAAAGCCTTAATTTTCATACATTTTTGACAGATTGCAACTGACAATGCGAACGATGCTTAAAAATTAGTAGAATTGGTACTCAGGTGATGATTATTTCTGTAGAAATCTCTTCTAGAATACCCGTGAAAGGAGGGAAAATTGCGAAAGGTAATTTAGAGAATAGACCAGTAAGTATGGGAGAAAAATAAGGAATACTTTTGCTCAGTAGTGGGGCATAACCGGCTAATTAGATTTCATCATTAGTAATTTACCTAGATACTGGAATGTTTCATAATTCCAGTTTTACGCCTAAATGGTCTAACCAATTTTGGTACACAGATGGATAAAATCCTGGAGATGGCTACTAATTAATAAATAAATAAATAAACGAAGTAAGCAAGATCTTGTAGTTCTCACAAAGTTACACTATTTCTTATGATCTTCACGTTTAACCAACGCTTGCCAGGGTCAGTCCCTAGATGGGTGACCATCCAATACATACTGAACCACCTCCGTGACCCGGTGTCGTAAGCCGTTGATCCTCGCTGCCATTTACCATTGTAGATGTTCAACAGGCGATACTGGGTAGTCAGGAGCTCGAAAGTCTGACACTAGTCTCGCCAAGGGGTATATGGTTGTACCCAGCTTCACCAAAAGTGCAAAAGAGAGGGCAATGCTCGAAGCTTACTTGCATGGTCAAATCAGGAATCATGATATCCGCAAGAGAATCAAGGAAACCGACATAGCCCGAACGATCACCAAACTGAAGTGGCAGTGGGCAGAGCACATTGCTCGCAGAACAGAAGGTCGATGGGGCCGAAAAGTTCTAGAGAGGCTCGCGTACCGGAAGACGCAGCGTTGGAAGGCCACAAGATGGACCGATGACCTAGCTGGTGAGGGACGCTGGTAGCCGATGGATGCGAGACGCACATGACCGGTTGTTGTGGCAACACTTGGGGGAGGCCCATGTCCAGCAGTGGACGTATTTCGGCTGATATGATGATGATGACTGGGTTGCGGAAGTCAGATAGGCATATGCTCTATGAAAATACTGAAATCCAGTTGCATCCGATGTCTGAAAAACGACTCCTGCGTAGTTTAAAAAAGGCAAGGCAGATTTTAACAATCCCCAATGCGAGTTAAATACGACTAAGTACACAAACACCGTAATACCCATCTTATACAAGCAATTAAACTTCTCCACATAATCATTCGCTATCCAACGAAAAAGTTTAATACTAGTCAAAAAGCACAATTCAAAATAACTCAACGGGGTCCGAACCTTATTCAGGCTGGCGGCTGATGGCGGTATGCAAACCTGGCTAATAAATGTATCGGCGCTATCTTCAAAGGCGCATCTCTTTAGAGCGGTGCGCTTGCGCCGCTGCCGTCTTGCGGGCGGGTAGAGTAGTGCAGGATAGGCGATGCTAAAGATTTTTGTGTGGATTTTTGTCTCTGACTTAATGCCTAACTTGGAAATTATCTCCAAACTTGGACTCTTCTTCGAAATTCTACTAGATTAGCACTGTATCTTACAGTTTCTTTCTTTATATTTATAATTAACACATAGCTTTTGCCCGCGGCTCCACCCGCGTGGATGTCGGTTATCGCTTAAAAAAGTAGACTAAGTCCTTCTCTATATCCCAGGCTATATCTGCCAAATTTCATGACGATTCTTTAGCCGTTTTAGCGTTTCCGTTAGAAGATTTTTTTAAGCGCTAATCTCAACTTCATCACCTTATAGCAATTGACTTTTAGATCATAGTAGCGTTTGCCCACTGCTACGCTCGCGTTAATTTAGATTTTCGAATAAAGAAGTAACCTATAACCGTCTCCACGGTTCCATCTATTTCTGTACAAAATTCTTCAAAATCGGTTCAGCGATTTATGCGTGAAGGCGTTCCGCTCGTGCATGTATATGTCACAGCCAACTAGCTGAATCCGCCGTTTCGTTAAAAGTCTGGCCTTTTCATTGAACTGTGCCGTTTAATCAGCGATATAAGTGACATGGGTAAGTCATTAAACGACATTGAACAAAAGATGTCACTTAGGTCGCTGAAAAATCGGCACATTTAAATGAAAAAGCTAGGCGACCAATTAAACGGCTGATTAAGCTATTTGGCTACGACATATATATATATAAGGTCCCATTAAAATAGGTGGACAAACTTTTAGGAATCATTCAGACCACCAAAATAAGGACAATGGAAAAAAAAAATTATAAGAAAATCGCATTAGATACCTATAATTAAAATAATCAGCGAACAAAAATACACTTATAAATGTTGGTTACCCAATGCATAAACACCTACCCCTATTGGATGGATGTGTTTATTCTAGAGTGCCAGGTATTTATTATTTTAGGTCAAAATAAAATCATTTTAATCAGTGTATTTTTTTGCTTGGATATCTTTGGTTAGACCTACTGTGCGCTGTGGTAAAATTTGTCCACCTATTTTAATTGGACCCTATATATAGTATACATATCATACATACTTCGGTATGACAAAACTGAATAAATCTATAGACGTGAAAGCGTACCAACGTTTATATTCGTAACAATCTAATAAATCGGATTTGACAGCACGATACAACATTGCTACATCTCTTTCGCACTTAGTGGTAAAGCGATCTTCTATCCCTCTCTACTCAGCTACCAAATCAGACTTTCAGATCGTCACGAATTTAGTTAAGATGGAAGTGACCATAGACCTTTCTAAACGCACGCCATCGTAACCAAAACTTAATCATTCGCTACTAGAATCTTGAAACCCTCGCATATCTTCCACTGGTCCACCAGCACGTACCTCTGGTCAGTGCGCAAACGCATATTTTATTGGCTCTCTATCGGCCATTACGTCGCGAACTGTTTTTATGTTCATTCAATTTGAGATGCTGCCACGCGACATCCAACGGTCTAGCTTTGTCACCGTAATTGTTCCTAATTAGCTTATTAATTACAGTTATTGCTTAGAAAATAATGTCTGTGGGTACGGTACGAGCTTTGAGAGTCAATAGAGTAACCACCACTGGAAAGTCACAGGAAAGCAAAATGCGCAATTTCGTTAACAGTATGACATATTTTTTCGAGCTATTTTGATTTAAAAACCAAACTATAGAACCGATTTTGATGACATTTCTATGGGACCAGTTGGAAATAAAAGAAGAAAAAAGAAAATAAGATTTTTTCAAATCGGTTCTTCAATGACGGAGTTAACAAACATAAAAAAATAGGAACCGAATTGAGAAACTCCTCCTTTTTTTTGTAGTCGGTTAAAAACGACAAAAATGTATGGGATTGACAAACGCTGTCGAAATGTCACATGATCTATCCCACTATTTTGGAATTTTGACAGTCGTCTTCGCAGAATGACACTTTTTCTAGAGACTGTCTGACTTTGTATGAGTTTAATATAATATCTAATATATAATATCTTGGGACAATCAACACACCGCCATCTGATCCCAAACTAGGCAGAGCCTGCACTATGGCAACCAGACAACTGATAAACATACTTATATATTTCTAAATACATACTTATGATAGATAAATTACACACCCAGATACAGAACAAATAATCGTACTCATCGCACAAAGATTTGTCCTGTGTGGGAATCGAACCCACGACCTCCGTCCTAGCAGTCAGGGTCACTAACCACTAGACCAACAGGCCACCGAGTTTCTTGATTAGCAGGCTTAACTAATTAGTACAATTTATATATTCAAAAATCGATGTTAGTGGTACCACTCCTCCGAAACGGCTCGACCGTTTTTTATGATTTTTTTTTGGTAGGTATGAGAATAGGTCGTAAAGTATATTCCATACTTGATATGCGCGACTGAAGTCATGGGCAAAAGGTGTAGTACCTAGACTTTTTATAGATAGACTCTTGCTTGACCACAATCTCACCTGCGACGCGATGATGTGGTCGACGATGAAGCATGCTTGCATTGAAGAAACCATACTCTTGAACCTCGCTAAAACTTATCACTTATGATTGTACTTACGTTACGTTAAACTGCCAGTCGATTCTGTCGACATCTCACGGTGTTCACCTAGGCGGAGTGAACGACAAGAGCGCTGTCATTCCATCTTATTTGTATGATTTGACAACTCATCCGTCGTGCGCCCCGCCCGGGTGTTCACTTCGACATGTTTAAAGAATCGCACTGCTGGTCAGGAAAATGCGTCGAATCTCCAAACACCTAAGTAACTCCTTCATTTGGAGCATCTTACTTTTTTTTGTTTTATCAGCCTATTCTGTCCCACTGCTGGGCTAAGGCTCCACTAACTCCTTCCAGAACTTTTTGTCCCGAGCCTCCTCGGACCAACCCTCGCAGTAGGCGCCTAGGTCGTCTCGCCACATCTTCCTGGGTCGACGGCGCCACCCATCTTACATAGCATTATAAAATAATGACTCCTATACTAGCCTACCTCCCACTTGACACAGCCTTTTTTCTACCATCTTTGCAAGTGCATTTGGGATAAAATTGGATGTAGATAATTTGTTTTCTATTTATAATTGTAAAATATTGCTCGAAATAAATTTTAAGAATAAACAAATAAAACAAGATCAGATAGACGTGACGGGTTCGAGATGTCCCCGAGGATTAAAATGTAAAAGAGCGAATAAAAACTTAATTATCACGTATTATAACAGCCTCGCGCCAAAACGCGCGCGTTGTGAAACTGTAGGTAAGTATAGAATTTTTGTTTTGCTGTTTTCGTTTTCTATAAAAGATAACCGAAATATCAATTAGTTTGAGCATGATTATTTCATATCGTTTCAAGAAATATATTTTACATGTATTTTTCAACAGTAATAATTTTGATTTAGTATGCAAGGGGCAGTCTCCCCTTTTCTTTTTTTTTTTTTTTTTGGATGGGAAATCATCAAATGACCCCTCCCGCTCTGGGTGGAGCGGCAGGGAGTGTCAGACTTCTACTGACTAAAACCCACCCATGCTCCTCTTAGTGCCTTTTACGTTCCAGGGCCGCGGTAACTCTTTCGAACAAATCCGCAACCCGAGTCTCCCCTTGCATACAAAATATTACAAAAGATTTTTCTAGTTATCATATTCTGGTTTCAAAATACTTCTATAATTTCTGCCTAATTCCATGGCGAAGAAAAGACTTGCGTTTATGTATGTGTTTACGTACTTGTTTTTTTTTTAGATTAAATGCTCCTCAGAACGTACGGTTTTTTAATCTGTGTTTTAATCTGTGTATCCATTATAGATAATTATGTAGGTACCCTTCGTCAAATAAATGTGTTGATCGGTAAATTTCGTAAATTATTCATTTTATTTGGATTGAAATTTAAGCCCGTAAGCTTGCAACAGATAAAAAACATATCCCATTAATAATAATTTTTTACAAAAATCAATAGCCTTCAATGAAAAATAACTCAATAATACCTCCCAAAAGTTCCCCGAAATCATACAGCACAAACTCAAATCTTCATTTCTGTACTTATATCTGTGTTTTCTCCAAAACGTCAATACATCAATAGCCGTGGTTCTCTCTACAGGGGCGTGATACCGCGGCCCGCTTCGTAATTACAGGCGCGGGCGCCCGCGGGCCGCACGGGCACACCCCTGCCTTCGCAAATTATTTAGTAATTTTAATTTTATTTGGACTTATGCGGCTTTCGCTTTGTTTTTGTTGTTTAGCGTTTGGCAAGTGTAGTGATGGTAATGTATCATTAAATGTGTCATTAATTTGAATCGATGTTTATCGGAGGGATAAAATAAATATGCGATCCTTTTGAATGCGTGGAATGACTGACTGTAGTATTATGCAAGCGCATTTTGGAGGGAGATTGCCACAGATATTGAATGGAATGAATTTGTCAAGTTGTGTGTGCGTGGTGTTAAGGAATTTTATCAGTAGATATTTTTATTCCTTTTTATGTTTATTCTTTTTATATGACATTAAAATCATGTAGTTCATAATGTGTTCTTGGTGTGAGGAAAATAATAAATCAAAAATGCATATGAATAAAATTTTATTGTTCCTTATAAATTTTCTTAAAATTAGGAAGAACTTAGTTTCGCAGTGCGAGTGTCTCGTTACTAAACTTAAGAATTGCAGCGTAAACTAAAAACAATTTAACTAGGTATAGTTTTAGTACAAATAATTATAACCTATGAGATATTTCTTTATTAAAATATTCTAACAGTTTATACAGAAACAGTAGTACTATAAATTTTTATTAACTAAAACAATATAAAAATACGACTTAAAATATATATCTACAGGCTTATTGGAAGAACTATATTTCATTTAATTCGACGCTCTTTTTATTTTTAGGTTTTATCTACGAAATATACAAAAATAGTTACAAATAAATAATCTTTTACATAGGAATCGCTTTATTCGCTACCTCTATGGTATACGGATTTGGACGTACAAAAAATATTTTAGGACATCTTCACATAGCACCAATTCACATTAACATTAGTTATTTAATATATCTTCAACTCTTAATAGTTATAAACAGTCGCTGTCACAAATTGCTGCCGCTAACATTATATATTTTATACAAACTCTTCAAGGCACAGACAATTTCGGAACTTCAAACGTGAGTACAAGCCGTTTCGCTTTCATAATTATAATTAGTTTTATTGTTCTACAAATCATATAAGCTCACTTAAAATAGGTTACTCTCCTCTTTAATTTATTCACAGTGTAATAAATAGTTGAAAAGTTTTACACAAATTACAAAAATCGCTAATGTTGCGAACTAGCTAAAAAAATATTTATATCTGAGTTACATCACTTGGTCGTCGCGGTATACAATTTTTGTGATTTCCTTATGTAAGGTTATATATTTTTTGTCTAATTTTAGTAGAACAAATTCTTACAATATCACTTATATCCGCTGTGCATACTTTTCATCGTACATTCCATATTATATTTGGAAGGAAATCAACTCTTTGGGCTACAGTTTAGGAAGAGTCCATTTGCTACCCCGTATCAGTCCTTTTCTAGTCAATTGCTGTAACAAGTCTGTCGTACTCCGGCGAGGATGACACTGAACTCGTCCTCGGGTCTGACGTCAGAGCCGGGAGCGCTGGGAGCGTAGTTAGTAGGAGGGGCTCCGGCGATCACTGAGGCGTAGGGAGACGCGTACATCCTGTCGGAGCAGTACTCCGGGCCCGGCGCCTGCTCCGGGCAGTACGGTGGGCGGAAGTTCTGCTGCTGTTCGTACCGGTACTGCTGCTGCTGCTGATGCTGCTCCATCGGCCCCTCGGCCCCGTAGTCCAAGTACTTATCAAACTCCCGCGCGTCCACATCAGACTCGGGCGAGCCCGTCCTTATTTCTGGACGAGCATTCATATAGTTCTGTTCTCCATCCTGCTGCTGGTTTGACGGCGGCTCCTCGGAGAAGTAGCTGCCGCCCGTATCGTACTCAGTTTTCGGCTGATCAGGATAGTGAGATACGTACGAGTCCTCAGTTTTATACATCTGTTCGTATTGCTCGAATGGATGATATTGGATTGTATATTCCGTGGGCATCGGGCCACTGGGAGCGTTAGAAACCCTTGGTGTAGATGTACCTAGAGCTTGCTGGTCTTGCGAGGTGGCAACCGGTGGGAAGAACGTCCCTGTCACCAGCGGGGGCTGCTCGGTAAGAGTCCTCTGCGTGCACATGACGTACATCCCGTTAGCCATGCCCATGGCGGCGACGGGCGCGGGCGAGAACGCTCCGGCCGTTCTATAAGTTTTATAGGGTGAGTATGAGTCCGACATGGAGGAGGCATTGATCGCTCGCCTCCTCTCTTCATACTGAAAATTTTCCTTTTCATTTTCGACTGGAGATGCGTCAGGTGTAGGCAGGGGTGCTTCAGCAGGGGCGCTCCTTCTGCCTTGAGGTTCGGGAGACCTCGCGGGGGAAGATTCTGGAGTTTGGACGTGGCCGTTGAATTGGTTGTTCTGGAAGTCGGATGCAAGGGGCGAGGTTCGGTAAGGGGAGAAGCCGGCGCCAGGGTTGTGGCTGAAACGCGGGTCGGGCGAGTCGGTGCCGGCGGCGTAGGGCGAGCCCAGCGCGGCGGAGCTGGCCGGCGGCGCGCTGGCGGGCGTGGCGGGCTGATTGGGCCGCGTCTTGTTCTGCTTCCTTCGTCGCGGCCGGTACTTGTAGTTGGGGTGCTCCGTCATGTGGATCACCCGCAGCCGCTCCGCTTCCTCCACGAATGGCCGCCTGTCTTGCGGTGTGAGCGAACGCCATTTTTTACCTGGAAAATAAAAAAATTAAAATGAGTCAATTGTGTTCGCCAGTACACAATGTTGCTACACGTTTTTACAGAGCGGAGAAAATTGCCGTGCCATGACTAGTCGTGGTGATGTTACGATATTATTTACGATACTTTTTATCCGCCGTGTAACTGAGGTTTATGCGTTTAGCGTGAAAAGTTGTCACTGTTTTTCTGCAAAACTGCGTATCCAAGTTTGTTGCGAGATTTTGCAAATCTTTTATGACGTACTCAAATGTTTGCTGCGGGCACATAGGAGCTATATTATAGATGAAATATGTATTTTTCCATAAGATTATAAAACTTATTTGCTATTTATCACGGTAAGACAGCTGTAACATTATACTGGTTGTTTATTAGTATTACCTTTCGTATGTAGATAACATCCAAGAATAATATTAGTGGCATGTTAAATAAACAAAATAGATTCAGCCAGTCACAAAGTCAAGCTAAATAATCTCGATAGTGTTTTATCAAATAACTATAAAACACGTACTATGAGGGTATCATAAATAACTTCATATATCTTGGACCAAGAACTGTGAGTCTGCCATAGGATTTTAAGTTTTATTTTTTGTCTGATAAAGTGTAAAATACATTGTGGGTTAAAGTGTGAGCTTCTGAGAGAAATTATCGAGGAGTCTGAACAATCTTTAAGGATATTTATCAAGGCGACACTACTTGCTACCGGCAAAACAAACAACTTTACTTTTAGTGATGCGGCGTGTCGATATAATAAATGGTAATTTATCAACCGAGAATTTAAATAGGAGGTTCATTTTTTTGCGTTTAATGGAATGGAATGGAGAATATTATTTTATTTTATGTGGTTTAGCATTTTTTGTGCGATTTTAATGATTAATTCAGGGTTACGACTTTCATTTCTCAAAAACTACCGTAGTATTGTTTTGTAGAATAAATTAACAATCCTACTTTATTTTACTGTCCATATTTTTGTATCTTTTTCATCTACATTTTTTTTATAAGAATATAATTTTCATTATAAAAATCTACACTTATATTCAAAATTCTAATTTTGAATATAAGTGTAGATTTTTATAATGAAAATTATATTAGTTTTTGTGAAATTGTTCCTTAGTTGCGTTCTAACGCAACTAAGGAACAATTTCACAAAAACTGCTCGGCTGACTGATGTCAAATGTCATCAAGACAAATGACGGGAAAAGGCTTCCTGTAGTGCAGGTCTTATTCCATTAGTCGTCTCAAACTTATCGATGTTTTTTCTATCGATAATTAATGACAACGTGTATCGTAGAGATTAAGAGCACTTGTCAGCGGTATGGGTGTGTCTTTTTTATTAATTCATTGGCGAACTTGTTTTGATGTGATGCTCATTTTACATATTTAAATGTTTGTATCGTTACATTCGTTGCGTGCGTGACACTGACTTTTTTGGTTGCCCTTGTGAATGTTATGAATTTAATTATTTTGGTCTGCATATTAATTGTGTTTGTTATAAAAATATTTTGAATTAACGAAAATATAGTGGTTTCAACTTGTTACAACTAAGCAGTATTGGAATTAAAATAACATCACGATTTTCAAATAAAATAGACAAAACGCTAATGAAATTTTAACTATGAAATGATCTAGGCGATTGCAGGCCTTATGGTATGTCGCTAAAAATTGCAGAGACGGCCAGGAGTAGCTTTTTTAATATTATCAAAACAGTGATTGGTTTGTATTATTCGTCAGTCCAAACTACTAACAAACACACAGCACACAAAAATTGACACGCCAAAACACAATACATCATTTCTTGAACTCACATTAATAGCTACACATCTCAGATTATAAACCACATAATTCACATCCTACACACATAAAACTGAAATCATTATTTAAAACACATTTACTGTCGCTCGCGACATTTTTCCTATTAGTCATTTGTCGAGATTAGCGATAAGTATTGACTACCGGATTCCGTGGTGTCACCTCACTAGGCTTTGTCGAGAAATATTTCTTTGTAGCAACATCTAATAAAGCTTTTAGTGGGCACTTTATTACCGAGGTATTGACCTGAATGGCTTGACACCTGGCTAAACACTTGGAGTTAAGAACTAGATTGTTAGTGAGCTGGATTTATGTTTCATGTTGCGTTTATTATGTTGGTATTATGGAATCGAGTTTTGAAAGTTGGAAGATGTGATGCTTGGGTAATATCGTACCATATTTTGAATTAGGAAATTAATGCACTTTCCAGTTTATATTTTATCAACAGTTAGAGGTAATGCGAAATATTTTATACGAATTGCTGAGCGTTATATTACTAATATGAAATAAAAGTTTAAAACTTTTTGTTTGTTTTTCAGATAAAAGACACAAAATCAGGCTGAAAGTTTTGAATAATTAGAAATCGCATCTTTTAAAAAAGAGTAGAGATTCATTAAGAGTCATTTAAAGCTTTCTATACTAAATGAAAAATCAATCTCTTTTTCGAAAAGGTTATTTTGCGGATATGTATGTTAGTCCGGTTAAGCAGTTGATATCCCAAGTGTGTTAACTTGCTAGTGGTCACACCTAAAAAAAAAAAAAAACATAAAAAAAAAATAAAAAAAAATGCGGATATGTATTAAAATCAGTTCATAGTTCATACATATCAACGATTATGGACTTGCGATGTTGGATGACATACCACGAGGAGTAAACGCTCTTTAGGCTGCGTTTCCACCAGAGATGCGTGAGGATGCGTAGGAAGGGATGTGTTTGTTAAGAATTCAAACACATCCCTGGCTACGCATCCTCGCACATTCAACTCAGCCTCAAGCTTATAAAAGGGGTAAAAGTCAAATCTGGTGTGGCTTTCAATATTGCAGATTACCAAGTACCTAAACTGACGAGCTAAATACTGGACGCCATAACATTAATCATTTCAATAACTCTAAGTACTTATTATATTACCCGATTAAACCCAATCACGTAGCCATACTATTAGTTAATATCATAGACAGCGGACCACCGGTCGTGCAGGCGGAGCCGCGCGCTATCGTAGTGTAATTGAGTGGCGGCGATAACGCAGACATGCGCGTGCGACGCGACGGACGGAAGCCATGGCGACAAGTTCTTGTAGTGATGGGTGGAGAAAAATCTGAGGCCTTTTTTCATAACCTTTTTAGGGTCCCGTAGTAAACAACACCATATACCGTTCCATACATGGAACCCTTATAGTTTCGTCCGTAACTAAGTGCATTCGTAACTTTGTAATACTATTTTTTGACATTGTTTATGAGAGACAGGTAACTATGGATCCGTACCCTGTGCATGGCCCGACATTTTTTTTGTAGCTGGAAAGCATAGCACAAGCCTTTGTCTAGCCATTGTTAGACAAAGGCTTGTGCTAAATAAGTTCCAAGCCTAGATATGTTAGTATGTTGTCCCATTGGACTTATTATTAATTATTAATTTATTAATTAATTATTAATTAATTAATAGATATGTTAGTATGTTGTCCAATGCTTAGAACTTATTTTTTAATATCGGAAACAGTACCTTTCCATAAGGTGCAATTTTGAACGACTTCAAAGCTTTACGGACTGATCTGTGGAAGACTGGAAAATGTTGATCGATTTGTTGCTATGTTGTTTGTAAGGAATAATAAATGTCTTTCGTTTTATAGATGAATAAATAGATAGAATATATTTTATTGTGTGTACATCAAAAACAGTTACCTACACAAACCTAATTATATGGGTACAAAGGCGTTCTTATCGCTGACAGCGATATCTCCCAGACAAAGACGAGAAGAGTTCTCGGTTACCTAGTTATAGGTACCTACATAATTTTAACGTTAACCGATAACTGCCCGTAAATATCCTTATTGTAACGAGCACAATAGAACGAAGAAATATGTGTGTTAGGTGGAAAAAGATTATCATTGTAACGCAAATATATCAATCTTTAAAATCCTAAAATATTTTGTAGGTAATCACGATTTCGTGCACTTTATTCTCGAAATATTCCTAGAAACCCACCCAAGAAAGTGGAATATCTCTCAATCGTAATAAATGGGTGCCCATTAACTAAAAGTTGAGGGATCCCAGTACCTAATATTGAATGACAGGAATCAATCAACGTGAGAGACCACTTTTTTTGTTGTATTTTTTGGGTTAGACCACTTTCTGCGTAAGATGATATTTTGTTAAAAACTTTTTCATATTGACGTTCTAATTTTGAAAAAGATGCTGTCATTTATTTATTTTTTTGTGTAAATGGGCAAATCGGTTTTGTTGTGTTGTTGTAAAAAAAAAGTTTTTCAGAAATTGTTCTACTGATCGAAACCAATAAGTCTCTTTATTTCATTTCTTTAATAAAATTCATATAATTAAAATATAAACTTTTTTAAGTCAAATAAAATCCACAATCAATAACTCTAAACAAAACATTCCAAACAAACTATAAGAATTCTTCCAACCCATACCAACCCAAAAGCTTAATATAGATAATTCATTAATATCAACAGATCATTAGGCCCTAACGTTGGCGATCTAATTAATGACACGCAAGAGTGGACCACCTCGTCAAAACACGCATGATCGATTGGCTCATTATAGCGTTGTCATTTATTTTGTGTTTTTATTTGTATGTTGGTACACTGCTTCTGGATAGTTGGTTACCGTTAGATTTGATGGCTACTGTTTTTATAAAGAAGTTAAAATGTTTTGTAATTAGAATGTGGATGATTAGGCCAAATCTTGACGGAAAACTATTTTATGGAAAGTGACATTGTGGCATTTTCAGACAGCGAAGGAGGAAATCATTTGACTAAAGAGTTAAAATAAGGTCCGGTATATTTGGAAAGTCAATAAGACTGGTCCTTAGTAGGAAGGACAGTACAAGGAAAGGAGAGTAACTTTCTCTGTTCTCTAAGCCTGTCAGATACATATTTAAGTAAGTTATTATTGCTAACTTCGTACCGAGATCCTCGAGAGTTCAATCGACCAAGCCAATAAATAAAAGTACACTCGCAACTGTGTGCAGAATCAACAAATACTTTTCATTTTCGCAAAGTCCAGTTATGACAAAGTTTTATATTCAAAACCAGGACCTGCCAAAACTCGCGACCTAAAACCGAATGCCCCAATCAATCGTTGAACCCGCCGTAGTGTCGCTGACAACCAATAGATGGCAGCACCGATTTTTTGCGCCGACGGATGTCGAAGAGCATGGCGATGCATTCTAAATTTATATTCCCTCTTCCTTTCTATCGCACACAAGTTTAAATATCCCCGTCTCTTTGTAGCAAAATATTTTTTTTTGCATTTCGATTCCAAGTGCGTGGTCAATTTTGTCGTTTTTTTTTAAAGTCTTGTCTCATAGTCCCTGGACAGTGGCCAGCTTGTTTTATTGTCGTGCGTATGTAGACTTTTATTTCGGATCGCGATACAGGGTCATGTTGAAATTATTGACTGAATTTAAATCATATGGCCGTTCTGTAAAGTATGTTCTGTTTGTGAGTCTGATACGATTGCCGATTGTGAATATTGTACTTTTATTGAAAATTGTTTTTGTCTTTGGTAACGGGGACTTTTAGAAGGAATGGAGGAGTAAAACTGTTAGTGTTGTTTCCACAGCCACAAGTTTGAATCCTCGAATTAAATTGTGCAGCGCTAGTGTGTTCTGAGTGTTGTGGTGACTCTAAGTAACATGGACAAGCGCAGGAAGATGATTAGAGTATATTATGTGATCTCACGGATTGACATTGAAGTTCTGACAAAATGGAAAATAGAGGAGACGGTAATCGCTACACCATAATTTTAGAATTAGATAGTACTCAAATCCGAGACAGTGGAGAGAAACATCGACAGCTATCTCATCGCCAAAACACAGAGAACAAGCGCTGTAATCAACGCTTGTTCTATTCCACCTTCCAGCTTCTACTTTACGGAATTTGTTCAAAAGAGTCAACGCGGCACTGGAACGCAAAGGGCACTAGGAGGAACACGGATGGGTTTTACTCAATATTCAATACTTTATTTGCATTCCACAATGTGTCCTTAGGTGGTAAGTTAAAAAAAATGTGATCTCTATGGACTGTGTCGGGCACAGCAAAAGAATTAAAAATATAGTAGGAGAGAGGAAGCTTTAATCAGCCAAATTTATATCTGAACTAGATCCACTACTGTCATTTTCAGTATGGATTAATTCAGTAAGTCTGAATCATCTGATGATTTCCCATTCTTATCCTTAAAAAAATATCTACTATGACGTTGTCGCCAATTCCATTGCGAAAGAATAGTCTCCTGCACTGGAACCATCAGGGTATTAAGACCCCATAGTAGGCCCCCAAATCCCTTTGCCTAAGTATGACAATAACAGCTTCCAATCATGATACCTGCCCACTCCAAAACCGTTCGGCACACTACAAAGGCGTTCTAACATCTCGCAAGCGTCCAGCTATTCGATGTTCTTCCACAATCGGAAGCCTTCGGGTCTCCATCGTGTCTCCGAAAGGCATTTTTTCCCTCGTTTCTGAGAAAGGCCGCGAAATAAAACAGCAAAGCTGCCGAAATGCATAAACCGAGGCTTTATTCGGCCGAGCTATGTTGGCGGAAACGAAAGCTTAAGTGTGGCGGAAGATAGAAGCGGGAGCGGTGGTCGGAGAGCGGGGTTGAGGTCTATTTTGATTATTGGTCAAATCATCAATATTTTGAAGTAATGTTTAAATTATGAGGCTTGCTCAGGAAGTGAGGATTAGCACAAGAAGAGAGAGGCCTATGCTCATTAGTCGATGAAGTCGGGCCATGAAATACGATGATGGCGAGTGTTCAAAATGTGACCTTTTTTGATGAATCGTTGATACTTGTTAGTATAATAATATATATTAAGAGTGTCTGGTCGCGAAAATCTGATTCTTTTATCTTTTTCTATTTGTAAAATCAATAAGAAACGTTACGAACTTACTCCATGATTAAACTTTGGTTAGTTTCCACTTATTTACCTCAACATTTATAAAAAAAACTTTTTAAAATTATTTTGGTTTTCTATTTATGTTGTTTTTTTGCGAAATAATTTGAAAACGTTTCTTCGAACCAATTTATTAAACGTCAATTTACCACCTTCCTCTTCCCGAAAGACCTAAATCCAACCAGTTCCCCGCTCACAGTCTATCCCTCGTACCATACCATACAAATAAACGCATATGTTCATGTTTCTGTGTGCAATAAACTTTAGTATCTCGCCGTAAACGCACGCCGTCGGCGACGCATTGTGAACGCGTCGACAACGCCTCTCCGACCAGCTTTATATAGCTACAATCTATTTTATGTACAGAGCTATGATGGCCACGTTAAACACACTAAACCAACAGTTTACGGATTTCTTGGGGAGGAATGTGGAAAGCTGTTGCCATGAAAAGCCAGTAAGGAAGTGATAAACACACATTTTTTTTTAATTAGTAAATCTCTATAGATTTTTTGTAGTATTGTCATTTCCAGTATAAAGTAGCTCATTCGAATCTTAAATTTTTCATAGTTGACCTGTTACACTACGCAATATTCTAGCGTGCTATCAGTGAAAAAGAAAAAACAAATAGAAAAACAAAAAAATAATTTTACTTCATAAAATTAAAAGTTCAGACTTCATTATATTCCTAACTATCTTTAACCCTAAACTATGCTCGCGTTAATAATATAGATTTTGAAAAAAGAAGCTTGTAACCGTCTCCAGGTCCCATCTATGCAGGCATCCCAAAATTCATTAAAATCAGTTCCACGATTTGGGCGTAAAAGTGTTTATAATTTATTATAGTTAGGACTTCAATTTTAGTTCCTTTCCAGCCAGTGACAGTTGTTCGCCATGTTAAATTATTCAAGGAAGATATCATATATATTCCTCTCCACCTTTTATTACGTTGGCAATATGCGAGAGTAAAATTCACAGTACAGGCACATCTATGAAGCCTATAAGGAATATATTTTTCAAGCTTCCTGTTTATATCAGAATCCTGACTGACATAATAAATAGCTCGCCAACTGTATACCTAAGAAACATACTTATACAACTTACGATTACATTACCACTAGTAAAAAATATATGTGTACACGCAGATTAAAAGGGGTGAGAAAGAACTCACGGCATCGAAAAATGCCCAGAACACTGGCAGCATTGCCACGTTGAATGGCAATGCTGATTCGTTGGCCGAAGAGAGGGCTAGCCCTTTCGCCACGTGGAGAAGTGAAGAGCCTACTAAATGCTTGCTGATTACCACTTAAAATCGTTAGGGATAAAATGGATTCAACGAGTGCCACCGATGATGCTGCAATAAACGTAGCCGCCTACTGGGACCAAACAATATAAAGAGTTGACCATCGACTCCAAAAGAAGACTTAACACCGTTTTCATACAAAACCACGATATATTTTAAAGCATCAGTTCTGATATTTATTTCTCCTAATTTGACTGCATTTCTCGGTTACGGGTCGTACTCATTAATCATACTGTTGTCTCGCTCTGTCTTGTCGGGTTGTCGCGTTGTTGTCTCTTGTAGCGCGTTAAGATGCGACGCGCGTCCGCAAACGGCGAGCCCGCGCGTGCCAAGACACAGTTGTTTTTTTCGATTACAAGAAAAAGCATAAAATGAAGTGATTGTTAAAAGGCTGGTCTATTGGATTAGTTTCCGTTTGGAGGCACTGGTGCGGATCATCGAGTGGTGGTGGGACGATTGAGCTGTATCGTACCAATTGTTGCTTTTTATTAGTTCTAGTTCTTTGGAACTTTGCTAAGAATGGTTGGTTAGGTATCAGCTAGCGACAAAGTCAGAAATAGAACAGAGGCCCTAGACAACGTGCCATTCAATTAGCGAATGCGACTGTCGAAATGCCAAAATATAGGAATTTGATCACGTGACATTTCGATAACATCTGTCAATCCCGTACATTTTTGATGAAATGGCAATCGCCTTTGCCACGCTACCGTTTACAAAATCTCTCTTGTCTGGAGCCCAAGTTAGATATTTCTGATAGGACATTTGAAGTGGTATTATAAAGGCTTACAGTGTATCCATTGCTATAGTTACATTCGTTGCAATGAAACAGTGAATACACACAGTGAACAGTGATTATTGTTTAATTTAGTTGTGTGTATTTTATCTATGGGCCTCAGTTGCCTGATAATAAAGTGATTATTATTATTATATGTGTGAACAATTTCATCCAAATCCTTTGGCAGTTATTGCGTGAGAATGTTCAATCATTCATCAATCCATCCTCACTTCACGTTTACAATAGTAGTAGGATAGGATATGTAAGGGTTCACAAGTGTCTCATAGAATCCAGCATGTATTTCAAAGTGTAGAATATTGTTCGCAAGCATAAAAGTAATGAGAATGACAGAATATAAAGAAGAAAACGAAACTCTACCGTATAGAATCAGTAAATATTTGACACAGTCATTTTATGTTTCAAAATTACATATCTAGATTCTACTGATTAAACAACAAATATAATCGAGATCAAAAGCGTGCCTATCAATAATTAAAAAAAAAAGATAAATCCACACAAATTAACACACCGAGGTTTTCGCAACTCTAATTTGGCGAGTAGATAATTAGATATTAATTTGTACGAGAAGTTTAGCATAATTTCAAAAGCTTACAGCCCTAATCTCTTCAAAGTTAGAGTGAACAGGCTCCTTCTGGGTAAGCTCGCTCCATCGTAGACTTTGTCTCTGTCATATCTGACATTGACTAGAGTCAAGAGCCAACCCATCACCAATAAAAAAAAAAAAAAAAAAAATTATGAAGAATAATTTGACATACCTATACAAAATACGTGTCACAAATTAAAACATGTAATGCAAAAATTACTCTAACAGCTTTTTAAAAAGTCGAGACGTGATCGACTTTTTAGTTCTAAAACCTCAGTCTACTATCAGTAGAAACTAATACAAAAACCATCACGTCAGTTCACGTCACACATTTTCGTAGTACTTGACGTGAAGGTTAGTAAGGGCGGCTCCACACGTGCTCATTAGCCGCGCGGTATTCGCGCCGCGTGTGTCACGCGGTCACGTCGCTCGCACGCGCCGACGCACGGCTCCATTGTTGGACGACACGATATTATCTGTGTTATCTGCGGTTTGCTGTCGAGCAGTTCGGGTGGTGATTTTGTGGGTTCGCTGTGTTGTGTGGCCGAAATTGGCCTGGTTTGTGAGAGGTTCTTTATGTAGTACGTATATTTAGAGGATTTAATTTTAGCGGATTAACAGCAGCTAGCCTTTTTTATCAAGACAGAAAGACGTTTTTAGTGTGTTCCCATAATTTATTGGTTTCTATTGAAATATAAGATACCTATAATTTGTAGACGCCCATTTATTTATATAGGTGGCGACTAATTATCATTATATTGTATTTTCTCTGTAATGATTGACAGAGCATTTCTAAACCGTGCTTAAATGGTATAATTTAATTTAATTTGGAAAACTAAAGAAATAAAGAACTTAAGATTTTAAAACCCATTTTTCAGAGGTTGAACGCCATTGTGTGTCACAAAAAATCGGTGAATTTGCGGCTCTTTATGCTCTGTCGTTCAAAAGTTCAATCAAAGCAAGACATATGTTGCAGTTATTTTTTCTTATGCAGGCCATACACGTCCAAGTAATTTGATCAAACTGGCTGGTTGATCAAACAGTTTGATCAAAGAGAAATACGAAATATCATATTACTTCATGCCATTTAACAACTTATTTTTGATTGAATTTTCCCACAGAGATTCATGCCAATTTGATAAAACTTTTAGAACCAGCCTCTTTGATCAAATAACTTGAACGTGTATGGCCCGCATTAGACAATGGAACCCTCCTCCCCGCAGCGGCATTGCACAGGTTTGCGCTAACTCCTAAGGTTATTACTATTACCGTCGCGACGCGCGGCCGCCCGACGCGACTGTTTCGCCGAACCGCGCGTCTCCGCGGCAGGAAGTCGCGCCACGTGGCGAGGGTACTTATGATACATTCATATTTGGTTATTTTTCTTTTAATCGATTTCTCTATTCGGAATTTTGGAATGGTATGTGTTGGGTGATAGATTGGTTACCAATGTAGAAGGATTATATTTTATTATTTGTTAAGTTGGATTTTAAGTTTTTACGAGGGTAGTCTGTTTGTAAACTGTTTACGTTAATTTCATTAGTGTAGATGTTATTGCAGGTTTTTTGTAAATATTATGTAAAATTAACGAATAATTTCTTAAGAGATTGCTTTTTTAATCAGGGGGCCAATTCTACTAATTTATAAATAATGTTCGCATTCGCATGTCTCAGTCGAAAACTGTCAAAAAAGCCATAATTTTCAAACATTTTTGACAGTTTGCGATTAGAATTGTCACTCAGTTCTCGTGTAATTTTATTATCAATATAATGTAAACTATAACATGAAATTCTTAAGCTTCCTATCACCTAAAGAAAGTAACTGTAAAACAACACTGCGACGACGTATCAACATAATACCCAAATGAGAAGTTACAAAAATCATTCATTATTTCTTCTTCAAACGCGTTGATGTCTTTTATTTGGGCAATTGGTTTGCATTCGGTATGGTTATGGTGCATCGGTGCGTTTCGTCGGAAAGCATGGATATCTTACATAATATATAAAATACCGCTTCTGGAGTACTCTGGGGATTATTACATTATTTTTGCGAAAGTGGTTTTTTTTACATAATCGCTGACCAGGGGCCCAACCACCAACTCTTAAAGCAGTATTACTTCAATATTACTTCCAGTGGGAAAGAGACGGAGCTAAACAGGACGTATAGCTCCGTCTCTTTCCCACTGGAAGTAATATTGAAGAAATACTGCTTTAAGAGTTGGCCCTGAGGGCCAATAAAATTCTACTATTTTTTAAGCTACGTTCGCATTCGCGTGAAATCGCGTGTCAGACGCAATCTGTAAAATAAGTCTGGAAATTGAGGCAGTGTTGACAGTAGTATTTGTTACTTACTTAAAAATTATTAGAATTGGCACTCTGGTGTTAATGAATTTTGGTACAGGGATAAATGGGAGCTTGGTCCTTTTTTTTGCGAAAATCAACATTAACGTTGGGATAACTTAGTCTATGACTAGAGTAGGGCACAAAAGTCAACTACTGGTGTATCCTGGAATATAAATATGTGGCACCTTATAACATGAAAATAAAATGCCAACCCGAAGTAACTTAGTAAGTTGGTACAAACTTGTCAAGTCCGGGGCTATTGAGTCACAAATCCCTGCTAATACCTCCACTTGCTATTCACTCCTCCCGTCCGGCCTATCCCACCGGCGGCAGTCTCGTCGGCTCCACAAAGCCGGCGGCTCGGCGACGACACACGTCTGCGAGGCACGAGGTACGAGGCGACATTAGCATGCCGGGTGCGCCGCTAACGGTAGCCGCAATGATACTGTTCATAGCCAGCTTTATAGGCGAATTATTGGGGAATAGGTGTTGAAAAGGATTTTTTTTATAAAAAAATGTGTGGCGCGTTTCCGTTAATGTGGAATACAAAATCGAAAGGAAGGGATCGTCCTTTCACACGTGTCTCATTGACTCGATCGAATAAATATTATAGAGAGTACAGAACACCACGTTGATCTTCAAAGCAGGGATCTCAAATGTGATTGAGACGGCCGCATGCATCAGGACAAATATGTTATTCAAAATTTTTTATGGTCTGATCGATGTTCCTAAACTTCTGATGACATAAATATTGCAGTCCCCCGTAGTAAATCCAGGCCTGACCGCAGATTGGATTTGTTCCTACCATCTCCAGCTTGAACAAACCCGGGGCGATCAGCACCATGGAACCATTTGATGAGGACGTATAATGAAAGCCACTCCTGTACCAATAGCATTGACATCTTCTCCAGAACCTTGGCTCAACTTCGAAAACATCTTCTACACCTCGCCAATTGATAAAATCAAGAATGAAGTTTTATTCCATCATTACAAATTTCTTGTGTTGTGTCTTATTTCTGAACTTCATTTATGTTATTTTTTATGTTAAAATATTATTTTATATCAAATAGCAAACTACATGTGTAAATGCTGTTCACAGTGAAAAAAGTTCATGTACTTAATATTATAAACTATGAGATTAATTTGCTGTAAATGTTTCTGTGAACTATTCGTCGGACTATCGTGATAATAAATAAATAAATAAGCACCGCTGGGCAAGTCTCTATGCAATGGGTGCCAGGAGAAGGACGGCGTTGCCGAAGCCAGCCCAGAAACTGGTAAGAGATGACATGGACGCGCACCACGGAGACTGATTTGAGGTGGCGCAAGAAAATGTGTGTGAAAGGATATGAGAGACATTTTTGCCCAGTAGTGGGACACTTGTGGGAAACTGTAGGGTATAAAAAACGGTTCTGCGACAAAGCTTGAGAACTCCGCCATTATTTTTGCATAGTTCTTTTTCGTTGAGTGCGAATTATAACACCAATCTAGTCTAGATTTACTTTTGTTATTGTCATCTCAAAAAAAGCTTTGTTGATGTCATAGTCTCGTTTATGAGTGACGATATATATTTAGAATTTCTGGACAAAGTTCATTCGATATGTCACCGGATAATTGCAAACTCCGTAAGATTGTAATAAATCTTTACTAGATTTTTCGATATAATGTGAGCATATCATTTTGAATACAATCAATCCCATTGAATTTCAATATTTTCCAATATACCCGTGCCTTATTGACAAAAATGAGTTTACGGCGGCGTCTTTCCGATGACAGATACAAGATCTACCAAATTTTGGTATGCGACATGCCTGTTCTTTCTATTTTGAGGACATAGGATACTTTTAACCCTGACAATGTGTTCCCTTTAGATAAATTTCGAGTTCACGCTTGTGAAGCCTCTGGCAATACAGGCAATCATATCACACCCCAATTACCCCTATCTAATATCTACAAAATCCTCCGGTCACTACCTTACCTATAAAAGTGCACAACATTTTGACACAGCTCTATACTGCAGCTCATATATAATGCATGCAGGCAGGTGGCGACACGGTGGCGTGGTGGCGGCAGTCACGACCTGTTCAAACGATGCTGAATTTTCTACAGTCGGAAAATTGCTTGCACGGACTTGTAACAATAAGAGGATGGATTTGTTTAGATTTTATTAACAGGTTTGCTTTAACAGTGGGTGTTTTATTAAGTTTTGTTTGGCCTAGTACTCAACAACGGGAACACCATTCGCTGACGCAGCCTGGTGTTCGGTCCTCACATGTACAGATAAAGATTATACGGATTGGCTGGTCGTGTAAGTTGGTATTTCAGCTGGCAAGTGGTTTAAAAAAGTGTTTTAGGAATTCGCAAAAGTACGAGCTGGAAGATTTGAGAACTTAAATTAATACCTCAATATATTAGATGCAGTTTTTTTTTTCCAAAAAGCACAATCAAGATCCAAAAATGAGGAAAGGACACGGTTATCTGTTAAAAAATCTGTTGTTTAGCTGTCATTACCAAGTTAATTCCATCAATTAAAGCGACAGGCCGTCGAATCATCCCTCCACCTTATTTCTCACAGCCCAGATGTTCCCATACATCATATTATAACGCAAAGTCAACGACCCTAAAAATTCCACAATTCCAAACAAAATTACAGGGGCCACAATCGTTCGTCGCCCAAATGACACGCCCGTGACGGCCAAATGACATAATTGTCAAAATAGTCACTGCACTGACAGCCGCACGTGACATCCACAACCGAGAGAGACAGACACACACCAACTTCATAAGTGTGACGGAGACACAGAATGGCGCGTCGGTGTCAATTATAGGCGGGGAAAGAGAATTAGAGAGGAGAACACGCCGGTTTGAAATTTGGAACCGTTTTGTTTTAAATCGATAAATCGTTCGATTTCGTGTTCGATTGCGTGTGGTCGACATTTCTAAGAATAATTGAATATCAATATTAAGTTATGATTCTATACTATTAAAATGATTACCGTGGAGTGAATGAATTCTGATTCATTCATCGCTCAAATGCGAAAATATTTCACGGCGATATTTCATAATAAAGACCATTCTATTAAGGGACATTATTATTAAATACGGACCGTGATTTTATGTTCACATTTATTAGTGTGCTATAAGAAAAATCGGTCATATATTTGCGGGTCGCAGTCCTGCCCTTTCGACGCCTGTCGTGCATAAAGTCCGTGATCATTTCTCCTAATTATACGTGTGGCGAAGAGGGCAGGGACTTTTGGTTCGATGTGGGTGTTCGAAATATGAAATTACGAGTTGGCGCGAACGTGTGACAATGTTTTCTTTTTTAATAATAAATGCAGACATTGATTGCTGTTATTATGCCTAATGTGCAGGCCTACGTACGAACTATAAACTTTTTTAATCACCAGAGGTGGAGTTTTTTTTAAATAAAATTTACAACGATAAACGGGGAATATTTATGGGTTTTAAAAGAAGTGTACGGTAAGGAGATGTCACGCATTCAACGGTGTGTCGTGAAAGGACGATAATTTTATTTATCGTTTTATAATGAGCATGTTTACACACAGTGTTAAAAAGCACAGTCATTTATTTTGTCATATAAATAATATGAATCATTTTGAAAGGTGACAATAATGTATTTTTAATTCTGATTTTCGTTCGATAGCAAAAAAAATTGAAAAGGAAATTTGCTTAAAAATATGTAAGTATGTATATGACTACATTATTTAAAAAAAAATCGTTTGACTTACTAATTGTAAGGTAAAAATAAGTACAAATGGAACACGGACGTATATTTCATCCACGGTTCAATTCTTGCTTAAATAGCGCACCAAGGAGTGTGACATGACGTCAAAATGTACCGTCTATTGA
This sequence comes from Melanchra persicariae, assembly GCA_947386135.1. NCBI lineage: Eukaryota > Metazoa > Arthropoda > Insecta > Lepidoptera > Noctuidae > Melanchra > Melanchra persicariae. The sequence goes on along the minus strand of OX376645.1, from coordinate 11,758,359 downwards.
ACTTTGGCATGGGGCATAAATTATAAAACTTACCTAACTTACCATTACCTAAGTAATGCTCTTTAAATCTTCTACTAAAATTCGATTTATTCGTAGGAATTCTTATGAGGCATTTGTCAAGCAGTAGGATGGTAAAGGCTGACGTCATGTCACACTCCTTGGCGCGCTATCGCCAAGGAGTGCGACATGACGTCAAAATGTACCGTCTAATGAACTTTGGCATGGACCATAAATTATAAAACTTCGGTAGGATCAACAACTCTAAAATACTTACACAAAAATGTTAGGTCTATGATTACCTTATTCTTTACAGTGAGTGAAGTTGACACCATAATAGAACATTGAAGGACAAACACACACACACAGTTAAGCCACAACTCGACATCTTCTTCTTTGTCCTCTCCTGTTCCCATTATTTGTGGTCTGGTCTCCTCAGAATAAGAAGAGAATAGTGAAGACACTATTCTGCACCAGGATATTCTATCCTGCAACAACTCTAGGCTTGAAAGAGACAAATTCTACAAAACTCTTCATCCATTAAATGAGCATGTTTACACAAACATAATTAAACAGATTAAATCACCGCTGACCCGCACTTAATCGATTCAACGAACTATCGTTATTAGAATCAATTATTTCATAATAAACGGTAAAAAAAATCGAGAGACACGGAAGCTACACTGGCGGAGTGGCGGCCAATTATGTCGGGAGACAAAAAAATCGATTGGATACGATTATGACGGATCGTTTAATCGATTCATGCTTTCGATATAAGTATGTAGGTATGGGAAAATTGCTTACGGGTCAACTTTCTTGAGCACAATGTGTAATGTTGGCGGTTTTTGTGTGTGTGACTTCTTGTGTGTATGCGTGGTGTGTTGAGGACCTTGTTGGAAAGAGGTGAAGTGGAAGTGCAAGAAAAATTTAATTTGTTTGCGAGTGTTGAGGTCTATTGGAAAACAAGAGTATATAAAGCAATTCAAAAATAGTAGTAAGTACTTAATTTCTAACTAAGTAGTGATCTTTAAATCTTCTACTAAAATTCGATTTATTCAATCATTTGTCCAATGTCTAGCAGTGGACGTCTTTCGGCTGATATGATGATGATGATGATTTGTCCAGCAGTAGGATGATAAAGGCTGATAGTAACCAGTACCTTTGACAGTCTAATTTAATTTATTTTTAATTGCCAACTTCAAGGTTAACCAAAAAAATCCTTAGCTCACCCCAAAACTCAAGGAAAACCGTCACTCAAACGGCTCAACCGTAAAATAACCATCGATTGCCCCCAAAAATACGTCCAATCAATTTCCTGTGCCGACCATTAACTCAAGAAGAAAAAAAAACATGTATAAAAAGGCAAAAGTTCGCCGTCTATAGACCATTTCTTCGGGGTCATAGCACCCAACAGGAAGTCGCGTCGCGGGTCGGCGCGCGCGCTTGCCTCTTACGAAAAATAATACTCTTCTAGGTATAACACATAGCCAGTCATTCGTGTAACTGTACGGTTAAGGAGTTTTTATACCTTGAATCTTATTATTTTTTTACCAATCTACGTGATATAATGCCAACTGCAAACGATAAATGACATGAGCCTTTTTCCGTGGCCTTAAGTGGAGTCTTTAAATGAATGGGCCCTTAATGAAGATAAGAGAGGTGTATTTTGATTGATAAAATTATGTTATACTTCTATATCGGTGTTGTGTAAAAACAATAATAACTTCTCGGTTGACAGATGTTGTTTTTTATACGTTTTCTGTTCGTTGCTCGGTGAATGAGATCATTTGTTGAAAAACGTAGTTATTCCGTGTTGGTTAGATGTGACGTTTACACCAGCGATTACGAGGTTTAATTGAAATGTGTATTGGTTTGTATGCCGCTGGAAAATGGCCACTGCAGCCAAACGGATAAGTACGTAGATCTTTGCTCTTATAAACAGTGTTGCAACCAGAGGCCCTAGACAACGTGCCATTCAATTAGCGAATGCGACTGTCGAAATGCCAAAATGTAGGAATTTGATCACGTGACATTTCGATAGCATCTGTCAATCCCATACATTTTTGACGTATTGACAATCGCCTTCGCTACGCTACCGTTGACAGAATGTCACTTGTCTAGAGCCCCAGGGCTTATGATGACACAGAAAATAACGTAAATATGTTGCAAATATCGATTGCATATTTCAGCCACCATACTGCTACTGTTCTTAGAAACGTTATTTATCCCAGTTTTACTCTTGTTAAATTTCTTACACGGCGTAGTTTAATCTCGAGAAATCCTCAATAGATAGATAGAATATACTTTATTGTTCTCCAAAAATAATTATACAAACCTAATTCATGGGTACAATATTTGGCAATGGGGCAATATTTCTTTCCGCAAATCTTGCTTCGCAAGCTAAGCTATCCCCAAAAACATTCTTTCTCTCTTTCTCCACAATAATAAAAAAGTGAAACGATCCCAGCCTTGAACCATCAGCAGTCCACGCGCGTGTGAACACAGGGCACACGGAAGTTCACGCATCGTGGGTCACACCATCGTGGGCCACCGTGGGCCATCGTGGGTCACAGGCCTACCTTGTGTTTACTCCTCTATGACCCGCCTTCAGAGCTAATTGCTAAGCCTGTGACAATTATTAGGAGTTCTCTTGTTGTGTGCAATCTTCGTAATTGGGTATAATAAGTTCTGGGTTCTAAGGATGTGGTGTTACTTTGTTGTGAGAAGGTTGGAAAGGCATTGCTTATTAGACCTATCAACATACAGTCTAATAAGGGGTTGTTGTGACTTGACTTAAAATGATGTGTGGTTTGCCTAGGCTGATCAAAAGGCATGCTTAGTATTAAATATCATCATCGAAAACATATTAAAATCGATAACAAACTGAACGATTCTTATTTCAATGCTTCAACTAATCTGGCGTGTCACAGTCCATTTGTGTCACATAGGCCTCTCCAAAACTCTGCAAACAATTCCAAACTCTCACCTCAACTCAGAACCTTTTTTAAACACTCCTTTGCCATAAACAACTGCAAACTCAAAATAGGAAGACCCCCAACAGGTCAAAGTCCACTGAACTATCACTAAAACCATATAAATATGTAACTCAATCAGGGTACAGTTATTGTCCGTCATGGGAGGGCACGCCTCATGCATATTGCACTATTCGCGTTAAGAATTATGTTTTACAGTAGTAATTATACGGCGGGCTACAATTATCAAGGCTGGGGGGTAGTGGTGCGTTAAACATCTGTGCGCGCGGGATTTTTCTTCTGTTTTTTAGGATGCTGGCTGGGAAAATAGTGTGAAATATGAAATGACTGAGATGACGACTTATACAGAAGTATGGTAGAAGAAGTGTCACGCCGACAAAATTTATTTTTACTTGTATTGTTATTGATAGACCCGCATTTGACCATAGTGGTCAAACGCGGGTCTATCAATAATAATGCTCACCTGAAGGAAAGCGATGATGTATTCGACGATGGAAAATGCTTGCTTAGAAGATACCTATTAACTCTTGACTTATTAGGAAAATGGCAGGAGAATGATGATGATCTAAATTAAATTAACATAAATATTCTTAACATTTTTTGTGAGTTCGATAAATTAAGGTGTTTCCGCATCAGCCACTTAGCTAGGCAAATTAGTACGGTTAATGAGTGGCCGCATACTAGACCCCTCCAAAAGATGAACCGAAGCCTATCACCGGTATGTAAAATATTGTATATGGAAAAGATAGGTAGGTGAGCCCTTTTTCCGCCCTATTAGGTCACTCACAAGAATGGCCGTTCAGAGTTCCATTCCACGTAAAACTTGGAAATATTTATTTATTAAAACTTTTTGCTCTAGTAAAAACACTGTACAAAGGCGGACTTAATGCCATTGGCGTTATCTACCTTAGAGTGATTTTTGGGGGTTAAATATCTTTACACGTAAAATATATATTTTAACGTTTGTTTTTTTTTTATCAAAAATAAAAGGGTTTTCAAGTGTCAGATATGCTGAATAATCCACATAAAATAGATAATGATTAGAAATTTAGATCGCCGTTCGAATTGATATTTTAAACTAAACTACTCGTAAGTGGGACTAGGCAAAAATTCAGGATGAAGTCAAAAGTCAATAGAATATATTAACCTGAACGAGAGTCTTATGCGCTGACAAAATCTACTGTGCAGTAGTCACTACCAATAGGAAAGCGGCATTAATTAGAGCATCAAATGAATACAAAAAGTAATCATTCAACGAACAATTAATACCTTGTCTAATTAACATAAGCTACATATCAACTGTTTAACGCCAGCACACTAATTTTGTTTGCCTATCGCCCCTTACACCACTTACTACACTCAAAAACCAACCTAACCTTCTGATAGATAGAGTCCACAGTCATTTTAAGTTGCAGGAGATATATGGATTTTTATGAGTGGTCATTTATGAGCAAGCTCTCAAAGGAATTCCAACTTAGCAAGATAGACTTAGGGTTGTTTTTACTAAGTTTTTTCTATCGGATGGGTGGTTATGCTCAATGAAATTAATAGATGCAATTAAGAAAAAAACTAGTGTAAAATACATCGCGATCATATCGCTCGTTGTTTGTTCGTTGTTTTATAAATAGGTGTGTTTAGACATGTTAGATTATCATAATATTTTGTTTGTGATTGTAAACTTTCGGGCAAACATGTTTATGTTATATTAGTGATAGGTGCTATAGTTTATGTATCATCACTAGTTTTCTATTAAACATTATCGTCGGATAAGATTTTTAGTAGCATAACTTAAAATGTAAACTTATGCTGTCAGCTATATCCGGGTAGACACAATAATTTTAGTTTAATTTAAATTCTAACTCAACTCGAATCCAACTCCATCGGAGTTTGTCATAAATTGAAGTTTTTGCATTTGTTTGCTTATCTCTCGAGTACGAAAACGTCAATTAGACAAGCTTTCATTGACATTTTCGTGCTCATATTGGAGTTGGATTACAAGTTGACTTGGAGTTTATGTTTTGGAATATGGACCTAAGAGTACTAATTACAGTTTGACAAACGATTTATTGCCATAGCCAAAGAAAGATAAGAAAAAAACAGAGTGTTCAGTCCATTGAGCCTATGCAATCAACAAACTTTTCCTTCGGATTTTAAACGAGTATGCTTCACGCAAACAGCTTCAAACAAGTGGGGTTTGTAGCTGGTTTGCTTTCAAGCTCTTGACGTAGAAACTCATAACTACAGGGTGAAGTTTTCAAGTAGGCTTGGAAAGCTCTTTCCGAAACTATGAACCAAGACCTCATAGTTTCGGAAAGACCTTCCAACAAATACTCAAAGGATTCTGAGTCTCTTCACCCTTTATACTCGCCGCAATAACACGACGAGCGAATAATATTTTACAGCCACAAATAAATTGGTGCCTCCACAACAGTCAGACGTAAAAAATGAAGGTATCTCAATCTTCCGCGTACCACAACCTCAAAGCATGTGATTAACCAACTTCATCGTCAAACTGTAATATTACAATTAATTTAATTTAAATTGGCGACACGACAATTAAGATGGTCGTGAAAGTGTGAGACAATGGCGGCCGGCTCCCACGGAACATCTCGCTGTGTCACCTACATACTATGAATGTGGATCATGGTTATAGACTACATTTTTGGTGCAAGCTGGTGCTGTTGCTAGATGATTTTTTGTTTGTCTATAATCTGCAATGAAAAGGAAGGCCATACCTACAAACGGGGTAAATAGGAATACAGGGATGAATCGGCACAAAACTAAAAAAAAACTCAAAGTATTTACCATTTACAGGCACTTTTGAATTGTCGAGGTTGGTCGGTCAAAAAGATGAAGCTATTTGCACGTTCCAAAGCGTAGATCTCTATGGAGAAAAAAGTGCAAGAAACTCCACGGACACTCTTTTAAAAATAATATTTGTTGAAATTATACATATATGTGAGAACCATGTAAAAGACGGCAGGGTAAAAGCATCCGGAGTAAAAAACAAACAATTCAAAGAAATAATTAAAATGAACCATGGCAGCTGAGAGATGACCAGTCTCAAAGTTTTGTTTCTTTCTACCCCTCCGTTCTGACTCACCCCGTTTGAGGTTACACGATCCAGTTGTATTGTAAAATCCGTTTGCAGGTTTGTCTGTTATGGTCTTAAAAGCACCTAAAATGGCTAAAACAACTTACTCTGGTCAATGCATAGCTTTAAAAAAAAAGGTATAGGGTCTCATATAAATAGTTAGAATATACAGATATATCATAAATATTGGTTAGTATTATACATATGTCGCAGCCAGCTAGCTAAATCAGTCGTTTCTTTAAAAGCCTAGCCTTTTCATTGAACTGCGCCATTTAATCAGCGACATTAATCACATGGGCAAGTCATTAAACGATATTGAACAAAAGATGTCACTAAGCTTGCTGAAAAATCGGCGCAGTTCAATGAATAGGTTAGGCCACTAATTAAACGGCTGATTAAGGCAATTGACTGCGACACACATTATAATTACACTGTATCTGTGCACCCAAAGGTCGTAATAAATGGCAATAGATTTATCTCCAAAATAATATAAATAAAGACGGAAACAATATGATATTCCAGTTTTAGTTCTTGAAAACGGCCCGACATTTCCTGCGTAAATGCATTTATCCCCTCATCAGTCACCCTTCATGAGATCCAGTCAGTCAGTGGGTAGTTAAAGAAAGTGTCTAGGAATTTAAACTAATTCTCAGCAGTCTAGCCCCTTAATGCTGTTTATATTTGCATATTCTCACGCTCGTCCCTTCCGAGGTAAGCAAAAAGAACGGTTAATGGCTGAACTAACGGTTCCATTCCGACAATCTACATAAATATTATTATGCGATGAGATGTGGATGAAATCGCCGTAAAATCGAGTCGTTTATCATAATGTACGTATGTATGGATGTATGTTTGTGTCGTGCGTATGACCTGAAACGTGTGAAGTGGAGTTACAGTTAGTGCGGATCGGATTGATGTATGGGTCTGTATAAATGCTGCGGGTTTCTGATCTTTATTGGATACCAATCGTTGATGTTAAAAATAGTGTTTTTTTAAGGATCAGGGTCAACGCGAATTCTAAGCAAATAAGTAATCATGTCTTGAGCAAAAAAGTACCTGTAGTCATGGGTTACATCAGCGTTGTTTCTACAAGAACGAAAATATGACTATTTCAAATAAGTAAAGTAATTTCAAATGATACCATTTCATCAAATATTCACTATTTGATGAAATGGTATCATCCCCAGAATTGACGAAAGTTTCAAGATTTTGGATGTGCCTCCAGAAAATACAGGTTTAGCAATCAAATCTCTTCTGCAAAACCAGGATATTCTTGAAAAAAAATATAGGTTCTTGCCAACTACAAATACCCCAAGACCAACCACACACACTCCAAACTCAACCACTATCAACAATTTCCCTACCATCTACAACCTCCGACCCGTTCATTACAGCAGCAAAAGGAAGTCATAGCTAATAACCAGTCATAGTATCTCAATCGCTGCTGACTCCGGCGCGGGCGCAGCGCGATGGAGCCGTCGCGGGTGGCTGCGCGCGCATCTGGAGCAAAGGTGAAAGAACAACTGAACGTCGTCGGTCGGACGGTGAAACGCTACTTGACGTGTGTAGGTGGGACCTCGTATGATTTGCGTGGTTTGGTTTTCTTTGAATCAAATGAGGAAGAGGTGATGATGAGAGGTGCTTGGCCGCAACCACATGTTGATTTGTTGTTTATGATAGCAGATCCTGCAGATCACATGACAATCTGTCTCTAGCAGATTTAAAGTACGCTTATATCTTACACTTGTTTGTTTCGAGTCCTAGCATTATGCTGAGCGACGGCCGTTGTGCCGGAATGCAGATGTGACGCATATTCTCTGATCTGTAGAAGTCACTAATTTCGTTTGTTGTTTTACGGAATACATAACACTTGGGGCCAATAAACTCTTTTGTTTTCTTTTTCTTTGCTCAGAGGCAAAATTGTATAATTAGGTATATAATCGCTTCAAGTCAGCTTTGTTGTCAACAAATACTGAAGAAACGACTGTTTCAACCGGAACAAGAGTCAGCACGCGTTAGAATACACTTACCTTTTGTAATAAACGAAAATAAATGCAAGTCGCCGTTTAGTTTGACGACTGACTAAAATACCAGGCTTGCTGAAATCGGAGGTGCTAGATCTTGTAAGAAAATATTCCTAGCTAAGCTGCGAAGATAAAGAACAAGCCGACTGCAGACTCAGTAGCTCATGAGGTAAGTAACGAGCTACGCTTCACGTGGGCGTGCCGACATCGTACCAATTATATTTTGTATAAGCAGTTCCTGTAAGTATTCAAGTTTGATAATAGATTTTAAAACTGTTCGAGGGCCAACTCCGAGAGACCATCCATATTAATAGACATATCGAGGTCCGAGACTCATTTGTGCCTTGGAAAGCACGTTAAGCCATTGGTCCCCCGGTTGTCATTTAAAGATCTTTGGAATTCGTTACGGATAGTCAGTTAGAAGCCAGAAAATATGACAACAGTCTTGCCAAGGAGTATCGTGTTATCCAGACTATGCGTTCTGCAGGCCAGATAGGCAATCGCTCCACGTAAAACGCTGGTATCAGCTGCATACGATTAAGACAGCAGACTCCAACAGAGATGTAAGAGGCAGATTGATCGAAGAACGAATGAACGCTGAACTAAATTTGACGATTTTTTTTTTTAAAATGTTTATTAACTCGAGCGAAGCAAAAGCTATCTTCAACATAAAGGAATGCTCAAAAACAAATGAAACGATCTTATTATCTTATCTTACAACTAATATTAATGTAAAAGTTTGAATGAATGCTTGGATGTTTGTTTGTTACTAAATCAGCAGAACGGATCTGGATGAAATTTGGCACAGAGATAGATTTTAGTCTGGAATAGCACATACGCACATACTTTTAATCCTGGGAGTATGTTCCCTTGGGATAATTTCCGAAATAAACGCGGGTGTAGCCGCTGGCAAAAGCCAGTATGCCAAATCCTCAGTGAAACTCGCTAGCAAGCGGCGCGTAGTAACTAGAGACTCGTCGGCGCTCGTAGATTTTCTTACGTGGGCGGAGCTACACCGCAGTGGGAGTATGATTTGTGTCTGATTTCCTTTTACCTCTACATTTATTGCAGGAAATTGTTGGGTCTGCTTGAGAGTAATTTAAGTTTTTAGTAGGGATTAATGTAGATGGATAATAACTTCACACTTCACATTGAGGCAAGTTGAAAACTAACTTGATGAAATTGAAAGAGTATTAACTATTCAATGCTATTTAAAGATCTTGATGACGTATTGACAGAGCCTGTATTCGTGTAAAACTTGCAATAGAGGCACATATAATTCAGAATTAATCTATCGTGAACCAGAATACCTGTGGGCCCATTCTTGTATTATAAAAACATTGAAATTCAAGACGCAATATCATCTCGGCGACAATTAATGTCAAAAACTTTTCGAAATGTGTGAACTACATACAGGTGTTACGGAATACGGGAATTTTAACCCATTTTAATGATCATTTTACGATATTCTTGGTTAGGTAAATAATAATTCTTTAGACGTAACTTGTTTATTTATTTGTGTAAACTATCGTGACGTAGATTGCTGTGATAATCACACCGCTTCGTTTGACGTGTAACAGTGTGACGTCTTCGTATAAAACAATATTTTAATAGGAGTCATAAATTAATGCCACAATTATTTACTGAAAATTGTGCGTCAATAAGCCTTGTACAAGAATTTCTAAGTCTTTCCCATTTATTCATCTTAAAAACCTGTCAAGCGCGAGTCAGACTTTGACACGAAGGGTTCCGTACCATCATGGCAAAATCACATTGTGTAAAAATTTCAACTGTCTACCTATTACAGTCCATGAGGCTGCGGACAGACGGACGGACGGACGGCCAGTGGACGTTTAGTATCAGGGTTCCGTTGGTTGTACTTCGGGTACGAATCCCTAAGAGAAAAAACAGTGTCAGGTTCGTCTGATCGGGGGCTTATTTGATAAAAGCGGCAAGTGGCGAGAATATACCTACCAATTTTGTGATTTACACAATCACAAAATCGGAATATTCACGCCACTCGCCACAGTTAAATACATTTTCTACTTCGTTAGGCAAGGCCCTCTTCCAGGGTTGCGAAATATGTTCGTTACCATGGCCCTAGAACGCAAAGGGCATTTGGAGGAACACGGGTGGGTTTTAGTCAGTAAGAGTCTGACATCCTCCCTTTTTCTCCGGCTCGAGCGGAAGGAGTCATTTAGTGATTTCTTATCCAAAATGGAAGTTACGGCCCTCTCGCTTCATTGAAATTAATTTGACAAGAGTTATGTAATTTCTGGGTTTCGTTGATATTGCCACAGCAATGGCGCTTCAAAATAGTTCATTCGGCAGCCAATCAGGATATCAGACCCAGTTTCAGCATAGAATACTAATACCACTTTCTTGTTAATGATCGACTTGTAACTTGTATTGTTTAGCAGTTCATACATTGATGGCCTATTTGGCACAATGCCAGAGACTTCCCCACTTCGGGTACGGGATTGACTCCTGTGTCGGGACAATGGGTGCTTGCATTGTTTTGCATGCTACGATATGTCTTCATAGTGATGGATGAAGTACACCTGTTCTATGGTATTGTTATGCCTGAGGGGTATGCATTATTACTGTTATAAATACATGTGTTAAAATTTGTGCTTTGATCATATTTTTCCGGATTAGGAGTTTAGCACCCATGACAGTGTTACAAACCACGACACCCCTTGTTCAAGCTTATAAACGCTAAAATCCATCAAAAATATTCTAGATAACTATTTGAAAAAATAGTTGTATACAATACTGGAATTAGTTATGAAACCATCGCTAAATGCATTTTCAATGCTGTTTTTCTCGTGAAAGACCGCTCGATGTGACTTTGCATTGAGGGGTGACATTTTCCGAAAAATAAACATCAAAATAAACCTAACCATGAGCATGTATTAGTAACAAGTAAAGCAGTCGTCGTAATCAGTTCAGCGGGTCGGTTGCCAAAAGTCCAATAATTACACCAGCTAGAACCATGTTTTAAGATTTTCAAAATAAAATTACGACCAGACACGAAAGTGCCTGTGACAACCAATTGGGTTTTCATGATATTTCACCGCGAAAAACGACATCACGAAGTGACTTTGTAATGTGGAATGTCATTTTCCCAAAAATTTACATGAATTTCATCGCTCCGAATCAACATCGAAATGAACACACCTTATCACTAAACATGTATTAGTTAAATGTAAAGCAACGTCGGAATCAGTCCAGCGGGTCGGGTGGCGACTCGTTGCCCAACGCCGGTACCTACTTGTACATAATCGTATTCATTGAAGCGACCCTCGACACTGTTGAATGCTGATTCATATTTATGAACATCTTCTTTTATTGGCTGAGTGTACGTTTGTGCAAGGTTTGTACTTGTTTTATTAAAGTAGGCTCTGTGGTTGTTCGATGATATTTTTCTTTAAACGATTTGGCGTTTGAATTGAAAATACTGGGTTTATTTTAGATTTTAGACGTCGAGGAAACACATGACAGTTTTCAGATACCACAAAATGGATCAAAAATGCCTGAAACCAGAAGGCCAGTTCTCGTATTTCAATAGCTCGTATTAAAAAAAGAAAATAGGGAAATTGGAGGTGTTTTTGAGTCTGCGAATGTAAACGCGCCATAAAAAATCGAGAAGTTTAAAGTTTTCTAATTGACATTAGAACATGAACTATGGGCCTCTAGTTTTCTGTCACTGTAACTGAACGAAGCCTACAAACCGTGTGTCCACCGCTACTTATAACATGCATACTCACACGCATTACTCATTCCACAAAACCGTGTACTTAACCAACACAACAGACTTGTCCGCTCCCAATTGTTCGTCAAATTCGGCCAAGGGTTACTAGAATACGAACCACGTAAAAACAAACCAATTCTAGCATAATGACAGTCGACAAAGCACTTCACACAGCGCAAAACATAACGCTAGGTACACAATATCGCCCTTCTGGCGCAATATGCAGTTTTTGCGCAATTCGTACGCTGTGCAATGATCGTGCGAAAATGCTTCTTGTTCCCCAGTTTCATTGTCATGTACCAACGATTTATGAATGTGTGTGAGCTAGCCTAAATTAAGATTGGGTGGCGATAATAAGTTTCGCAACAAAACGCTTAATTTCTGCGATAACGTGGTGAGGTCTGTCTGACCAGTCGATCGGTCGATGACTCGGCCTGTTCTACGTCAGCGCTGAATTCTCACGATTATTATGTAGTTTTTTTTTCAGGCTAGCTTGTTTTACAGGTGGCAGCAAATTGGATAATTTTTGTAATGTGTTGTTTATAAATAGATTTTATTGTAAAGGAAGCTTGTTATAACGTGGTGATACTTGGTGCACTTTTAGGATTCCATTACTGAAGGTTAACCAACGGACCCTATTACTAAGCCTCCGCTGTCCGTTCGTCAGTCCGTCCGTATGTCTGTCAGCGGGCTGTAAGTCAAGAACCGTAATAGGTAGACAGTTGAAATCTTCACAGAGTATTTCTATTGTCGCTATAACAACAAATAATAAAAATTAAAAAGCCCCCTTTGATTTTATTTTTAATTTAACTCTTATTATTTATATAATACTTTCCATAGGTACAAAATCGTGTTTTTTTTTAGTTTATGGTACGTGTGAGAGTCCGACTCTCACTTGGCCTGTTTTTTTGTTATGTTATAGCTGGCCAGCGTGCAAGCGTTGTTCTATGAACAGCGGCCCTACCATGAGCGAGAAGGAGCTATATAGGGTGTATAGCTCCATCCCTCCTTCTCGCTCGAACTACTCACGCTTTAACACGTCATGGTAGGGCCGCTGATATTTTAAGCTGCTAGGAAACAGCTGTGGAGTAAATGTTACCAATGGTTTGGACTATTTTTAGTCTAATCTAAGTTACGCCTTATAAGCTCCTGAAAAGTTTTCACCACAAATTACATGAAAAACGGTTTTCCATAGGTAGTAATTTTCACAAGAAACAAGAAAAGAGAGGCCTATGTTCAGCAGTGGGCGAAGTCGGGCTGTGGATGATGATGAAGCAACTATTTCCATGTGAAAAACGAAATCCTTTCAGGAGTATAAGCGGTGTATATAGACACAAGGTTTATATAAATTGAAATTATTTTTATTTACACTTTTTACATTCAAATTTTCGCAGCTACAGGCTGTTGCTAAATTCGACATCTTGAAACCCAAAAATTAAAACGAAACTCCTCTAATCGGATTACAGAGCTGACCTCAACTTTAGAAAGGTAAATTACTGAGGTAATTAAGAAAAAAACGGTCGGTACATATGGTCGTGCTCTAACGGCTATTGTCTCGGGAAAAAATATTCTTTATACGTACATAGAATCGTTTTTATCAGATTTTCGCACGGTCCGACACTTAACTGTGCATATATACAGTGTGCGGCTAACGCGGTAAATTTACGAGTAATATAGCGAAAATATCGCTGGAATTGCGTAGTTAGTTATTCTTAATTAACTGGTATTTAAAGTAAATAGCGTCAAGTGTGGAGGTTAATTTTGACTGTGAGGTGGTAATGGTTTATTTAAATTTTTAATGATTACAATGAGACGAAGTTTTGTCCCAGATTTATTTTGGTTTCTATTTTCAGTATGGAGATATATGTAATGTGGGTGCAATTGTTTGTCCGTTTTTTTAAATTTATTTTTCTCGTTTTACTACTTAATACCAAAGAACACTAACATGAAATATCAATAAAAAACTTTAAAAAACGGAGGCACATTGATAATATCCGTTACCAAACAATTAAATCACCCTGTATACATTACAGTGTGGCAATTAAAACGTTTTGCGCCACAAAAGTTGCACCACAGTTGCGCCGCCATCCTTGACAGGCGGGCGGCTCCCGAAATATGCCCCGAATGGCCTGACCTTGCACCTAAGTATTTATTTATTATTTTGTCCGAGTTACGCCTCATTGTGAAATGAAAAAGCTTTCAGTTTGTATGACATACTCGTAATGTAGATACACAGGCACTAGAAAACGGTCCTAGACAATATGCAATTCAATTAGCGAATGCGACTGTTGAAATGACAAAATGTAGGAATTTGATCACGTGACATTTCGATTGCATCTGTCAATCCCATACATTTTTGACGTATTGACAATCTCACTTGCCTAGAGCTTTAGTTCCGTTCTATTAGCGAATGCGACTGGCGAAATGACACAATATAAGGGATTGATAACGTGACATTTCGACAGTGTTTGTCAATCGTCATTTTTGACCTTTTTCACAATAGCCTTCGCCACGCTACCGCTGATAGGATGCCACTTGTCTAGAGACTGGCCTGTATTTATCAAGCAATACTGCAAATAAATGTTCACATTAAAAATAAACTGATTGCTTCGTTGGTCTAGTGGCGTCAGCAGTAGCGCTTTGAACCTAAGAGCCCTGGCTCTTAGGTTGAAATCCTGGATCAGGTAAAGTGATATTTGAATTTTTCTGTAGGATATTTGTCAGTAGCAACCTGGAGTGTAGATTTATGTCCCGTTAGTGGCAATAGGCCTATGCCCTATTATATCATCATCTGCCCAACTAAATTGACACGTGGACAACGTGGGTAAATTGACAACGTGGCACGACGGAGTCTCGGTATGTAAAGATGGTCACCCATCCACAGACCGACCACGGCGAGCGTTGCTTAACCTTGAAGATCGATCTGTGCGGCTATGGTAACGAGCTCCACGACCTATTATTATGACACTTGAAAATAACTGGCGTTATGTGCGTGTGCACTGGCTGCCTGACACTTCGGTTAATATAGCCGTGATTTTTGGTTATTGCAGAGATTAAACACGTTCTTATCAATCTCCCCGCTTGCTTTTTTCGTGGATGGGAAATCACCAAATGACTTCCAACGCTCTGGGCGGAGCGGGAGGGAGTGTCAGACTCTTACTGACTAAAACCGAAAAGAGACGGAAAGAACACGGGTGCGTGATTATTCCCGTGTTCCCTTTGCATTCCAGGACCGCGAGAGTTACCTCTTTGGGTCAATTCCGCGACATCCCGCTTGCTTACTGTGTAGAATACAGACTAATGGCATGATGGATCCTGGATTGTTTTATGAACGAGATAAGTAGGTATGTGTAACACCCAAGGCTCCGTTTCATAACTACAACTAACGAATCAAAAATATTTACCAAAATTGCAGAGCTGCTATTTTCATAAATAGACTAAATATTTTCATTTCAGCTCAGCAGTGCGGATGATGATGTCATAAAATGCCTTTGCCTTTAATTCTTACAGTTGTAAGGACAAAAATAACTATTCGACGTAAAAGCAAACGTATCTAATTATTAAAAAATACAAGTTTTAATTAAAGTTTTCCACGAATCCTTAACAAAAATCTTTTGCAAAAAAACAATTCCCAGTTTCAAATTGTCAAAAGTTCCGTTACAAGATACGTATAGAATTTTATTAATTTTTTTAATATCCTTCTTTGTCCATAGACCAAATTCGAAGTACCGGCTATAAAGGCGCGACTACACTGGCCACGCATACCAAGTAAGGTGGAGCACACACGTGACGCGACTTCCGTTCGGCTGGTATCAGCTGATGCATTCCTTTAGCGTTCGCTTTATGAGTGGTAATTTTGAACTTTGAAAACCAAATTTGGAATGAAATTCAATTCAAATTATTTATTTGTAAAACATATTTAACCTAACAGGCATACAAATTTTGGAAACAAATAATATTAATTTTAAATATATATATTTTTTTAATAAATAAACACGCGCATTTTCTGTCATTTGATTTTTAAATGTCATATGTTGGAGATGATTTTAATTCCATGCTTAGTAATTATTATGGCGGGTAGAAGTAGGTCATGACAGGTCTTGAAAATTGAAAATTGTGAGTTTTGTAATTTCAGTGTGTCATTTCGAGTTATTTTGCTTAAAATTACCATTTTATAAAAAAAAAGTATTTATTTTACGCACGTGAAAATTACGATTCCTAGTACTTACATCGAAAAAATGTTGACAACTGTAGGTAAGTCACTAGAGGTTAAATGCAAATATCGATGTCATTGAATAGTTAGCATTTTCTAAAAATTAACTTCAATCAAGAATACACTCGAAGATAATTAATAAGCAACTGTATTTCATCAGTAATTTGTTAGAAAAATCAATTCGGGTCCATTGCCTGCCAAATAATTTACTGTAGGTTAGTGCATAAACAAACAAATTGGTGGTAATTTCCTTGTTGAAATTAAAGAATAAGGAGACCTATTTCGTCCATCTTGGTATGTGACATTAATTGTACCGAATAAGGGTACTTAATATAACAGAGTTTGTAATAAGCAAGCTTGGTTCTAAATTCAAATTCAAATAATTTATTTCAAATAAACCATTTACAGGCACTTTTGACTTGTCAAGGTCGGTCAGTCAAAAAGATGAAGCTATTTTTCTGAAAACTGAAAGCTGATGTTTGATATTATTTAAGTGAACATGGTATGATTGGTTGTATTTTGAGCAACTATTATTACAGAGGGGATATTCTCGTATGTACTTTATAAGAGGTGTTCCTTTTCGCACCGCAAACTTGAATGCTTTTTAGTTAGAGAATTGGCCTTCTGGTCTCTTTTAACATCACTTTGACTTTCAGTGACCAAGGACTTATACAGGGTTATTTGTAAAACACCAACAACCTTTCAGGGGGTGAAAGTACTCATCATTATAAACAACT
Organism: Melanchra persicariae; assembly: GCA_947386135.1. Classification (NCBI taxonomy): domain Eukaryota; kingdom Metazoa; phylum Arthropoda; class Insecta; order Lepidoptera; family Noctuidae; genus Melanchra; species Melanchra persicariae. Next base: position 11,741,547 of record OX376645.1, on the reverse strand, counting down.
TTTGCTATGAGACCAACCCTGAAAAATCGAAAAAAATATCTGCTATTTCATACATTAACATCGGGTGACTATTGCATTTTGTATGAAACAGCTGATTTAATTTTTGATATTTCAGAGTTGGTCCCATAGTAAAAGTTGTTTATAATGATGAGTACTTTCACCCCCTGAAAGGTTGCTGGTGTTTTACAAATAACCCTGTATAACTATTCAGTATTACTTCTTCTCGTCAACCCATCTTGAAGAAGTAGACAGAGAGGCACACAGACAGGATTCAATAAAATAAAATAACGATTGAGTATAATTTAAAAACTATGGTATGTAAATTATTATTAAATGGTAAATTACTAATATTATATTATACTAAATCAACTAAGTAATAAAATTATTATTTTTTATTGAATTTAATATGTTAATATGATGTCTGAATAAAGGCTATTATTATTATTACTTCTTCACGAACATTGATAGGAAAGAGCTGATTTAGCAATGGAAGTCAAATGGCTGATAGAACGTGTATGTGAAACGATTTTAGAAGAACATAAAGCAGTTTCTAGCCATAAATGCTTTAAACGAACTTATAACCTAGCATTTTCGCTTGATTATCATAAATTACATACCGTTAATAAACGATAACTGTTCCACACTAAAACATTCAAATGCCGCCTTTAGCGCCACACGATTAGAGTCCATATGAAACGCAAAATGTAAACTGGTAGTTTTCTACACATTAAGTTCATTGTGTATAGTGAAAAGATTTTCCCACGAAAAAAGGAAAACGTGTGTTGAAACTAGTTGCGACACTGGCTTGCGTGTGCTATGGCGCAGTGAATGGCATGCTGTAAGGTCACAGTGCGTTGACATATGAATAAATGTGATAAATAATACGATTCAATGAGGTTTTAGTCGATTTTCTGGTGGTTACATTTGTCTATGGTTTGAGACGGTGAAGCAGTGGTTGTGAAAAAGTGAGGTCGGATTTAAAATTGGAATCATATCATATCAGGTTTTAGGAATTCAATGCTACTTGTCCGGTAGCTTGAGTAGAATTTTGACTGTGAATCAATCAAGACTGACAGTTTTAAAAATGTAAAAGGACCATGAAATTAACATTTGGTTTTCGGACTGATATACACCTAGGAGTCTCATTGGTCTTCACAAAACTATTTTCACTGAAAACATTAACTCTGAAAATAATGTTTTTTATTAAATTTCACAAGCACAATAAGAAAACCATAATTTCAGTCAATCAAACGCTCTACAATGTATTTTCTATTTACCTATTCCTATAGGTAGGTATTTACTTTAGAGACTAAGTTGCAATTTATTTTTTATGACTAAGACGTAAAAAAATTGTCATAAATTAATCTAGCATGACATTGAGCGGTATAATTGCGCCTGCGTCGAAGGGCACTGGGCTTGAAAAAACCTGCCCACCGAGACTTCAAGTAATTTTCCAGTTTTCCTTATACAATTAATTGTTGTTTTATTCAGTAATTTTCTTGTTATGCTAATAAAGATGTTCATTAAGTATGCTTGTTAATTTAAAGTGTGTTGTTTTTTGTTTTTTTTTCAGTGTATTAAGGTTGGTGACTTGATTTTTAATTGACCGGACAGAAAAAAAAAGAAAAAAAAATGTTTGACACGTTTTTTCCTAACTGAAGACATTTTTGCTATGGAGAGTATAAAAATGTTACAAAATCAGTCTGTCAATTCAGTGTTATAATAAAGTATTTAAAATTTCGGAAACGTATTAATGTAATTGAATCTCAGCTCCACGCCGTGTGTAAAATTTGCTATGATATTTTCATAATTATTAAATGATGGATTTCTCTGTGTGTCAACCGCCTTATCAAGGGGGTCGCGTTACTCACTATCTGGGTTATGGAGGTGAAATAGGCAGCCGCTATTTGACAAATACTATTTAGCTGCACCCGGTTAGAAAACACAAACGACAACCGGTTACAAAAGACAAACAAAAAGAAAACAAAAACCAAGAAAAGAAAAACTATAGACAAATTGTAATTAATTGTTATAGAAAAACGTAGCAATTACCTACATACTTTTAAAAAATATTAACAAAATGTCATTGTAACAGACGATTAACCACTTAAGTAAACGCTTAAACACACATACGCACACATACATACATAGTAAGTATTATGAAGAAACTCTACAGTATATGCTCTCCGTATGATTGTGAAATATACGTGGGCGGTACGTAAATGTATGTAAGCTACGGCTATTAATCATAGACGAAGTTTAATTGAAGATGATACGATTTTTCAAGGTGAATGTATGGAAAATAATTACCTACAAGCGCCCGTACGTAACGAGCGGTGAGATTTTGAAACGGAACGCCTACCGACTTACGTTTGGTCATTGTATTATGAATGGCTGAAGATGTTTTCAGTGAATTTGTGAGAGTTGCTGTAATTTGACGCATTATTAAATTGACTGTTTAGTTTTAAGTACTTAAGTCATTTTATGGTAAAATAAACCCACATGAATTTAAGTAAAACTCTTTTAAAAATATTTAAATTACATATTCAAATAAACTGTTCTATTGTGACTATGAGGTAGTAATTAGGAATTTAGAAACAGAATTGTAAAGAAAATGGGTCTGAAATTCTAGATAATTATGGATACTAAGTCTATTTCTGAAGTTTCAAGACCTTTGAAATGGCTTCAATCTTTTCATAAGATGTTTACAAATTATGTGTTATTTTCATGTGTCTTTTCCGACCGAGTATTAGTTTTTCTTTCTTTCTACTTTTTGACGAACGATATACGATAGAACATTAGGATAAAATCCCAAAGTTCTTGGAAATTTTCTGTCTCTTCGAGTTAAGGGACTTGATATACAAAGTAGACAGGGCGCTGACAAGATAAAATGTATAGCGTAACTCCTTACATTTTCGTCGCCGCGCGCCCGGGGCGCTTTGTATCAAGTTTCTAAAGCTCCAATTGTACAGGCAATTTTCCTCATATACTCCAACAGCCTAACATAAGGGTAGGGCCAAATCAAGCCTAGAGGCTTAAGATAAAGTGCCATTCTATCAGTGAATGCAATTGTCGAAATGCCAAAATCTCTGCCCCTCTGTTCAAGATGAAAATCTGCCATAAGATTTCCTCTCGACCGGCCACGTAGCCATGCGTACAAACGTTTGCCCACAGACGCCGGACGGATCTTGCCTCAGCCTCATTAAAGATTCTAGGTCGTTCTGCAATCGTTAATTAGCGAGATAAGTACTGTATTAATTGTGTACGCCATTGGAGCGACTATCGCGCCATCTTGTGAGCGGCGTTAGGTTGGCTACAGATCGGAGACTTTTTCGTTTTTCGTTTAAGGTTTTGTGTAAAAAGTTTGTGTTTATTTGGTCGGTATGCTTGCGTTTTTGTGGAATTCTGTGATTTCTCAAAGAATCGCTTAGAATTATTTTGCCCCATAGGTAATGTTTTATGGGCCCTACCTATTATTTCAATCAGCTGATACCTAATACTTTGTTAAACTGAAGTTGAAAAGTTTTGACGATTGCATTAACAGCTATTCGAAATAAGTACGTCTAATAGACTAAATCCGAAATGTTTTGCATTTTCCTTACTTAATTATTTAAAGTCTCTATGTGCAGTGATACACTGCACATAAAAAGATACACTGGTATAAGTACATAATATTTTTAAATAGAAATGAGTTACCTACTTGGAGGTTTGCTGTTTTCAGTAGGTGCCGAAAAATTCAAGAATCAAACTAAAAATTTAAATGAATTTTCTTTTAATTTCTTACCAAGACGCTCTGTCTAAACAAAGCCTAACGGGTGATTTTAGTGGTTCGCATAAATCTTTGCATTTTACTTGTCCTCTTCGAAGTCACAGTCTCAAGCTTTTGTAATGCCCCAACATTAGTAATTTTTTTATATTTACTAATATTAATTATGTTTTTAATTTTCGACAATCTCGTCAACTTACTCGTAAAATGTGGTAATTCTGACCCTCGAGATACAGGCAAATGTCTAGTTTGGGGGTCACCCTGATGAAATATATGTGTTTAAATAAATAAATAAAATTTGTGCCTCTAACGAATAAGAATAAATTAGGTGTCGTTAGGTTAGATTTATGAATTTTAAAAAAATCAGATAACAGGTATCCATTGTTATACTTTTTTTTAAATATTTTTAACTAATTTAAGTTAGGTTAGGTTATTATTTTAATTTATTGTCTCTGGTTTTGGTTTTTTTTTCCATAAATGGGCTAGTAATAACAAAATAACAAATTTCCTTGAAGTTTGTTATTTTATCAATATTTTTTAAATCAAATAGGTACTAAAATATTCTATGTGGTGTTAATATTCTTATCACCTAAGGATGATTTACTTGTAGCTAAACAAAGAGTGTTTTATGTAACGCTGTTCTTCATTTTTTTTTATTGCTGACTTGTTTATTTGATAAAATAGGATTACCACTTAAATTGTTGTACAACAACAGGTAAAAATGCAAATGTCATTGTTTAAATTAAATTTAAAAAAAAAATGTTAGAGCTGTCTTACTGTGGCGATGATTTAATGTAGTTCCTCTTTGACGACGTCAACTTACCTGAAAAAAAAAAGTTTATGTTAAAAAGATGCCAAACAAACTCGTTTTATTCAAATATCTTGAAAATTATACTTATATTATTTAAAATTGGTGAAATCCTTGACTACTACATTAAAATAGAAACCTACCTACAATTAATAACATTCGAGTTGTCGATGTTATTTTCGTAAAAAATCAGTCGTAAAAAAGTTGTGTAAAAAAAGACAGAATATTACATTTTCAAAACGATTTGTTATGGCAGCTCAACTCACCATACATAGACCAGAGACAAGTTTATAGTGACTTGACCGGTCACTGGTCTGCACTTTCCAAAATGATTATGAAAAACAAAAGAGCCGTCCTGAAAAAATGGTTTTACAATATTATAATATCGGAAGAATGAAAAAAAAACATCAGAACCCTACACCGTATCTAAGAAAAAGTTTACCTAAGAAAAACAGGTACGAAATGAAGGAATATGAAGGTTTAAAGGGGTACGATTTCAGTAAAAGTAATCGAGAGACCGATATATCTGCTATAAAATTTCAAATGCGTAAGTTATTTTGATTAGTTTACACAAGTAACATCTAGGTACCAATTACATTTAGGTTGACAACAGATTCCAATGAAAATGCTCATAGAAAATCGGGTTTTTGAAAGCATTCACAATTTAATGGCTAGTCTGAAAGCTAATACATAGAAATAACCACAAACACGAGAAATACCACAAACAAAATATTCTTTTGAAAATAATTTCTGCTGTCTATTTAATTTTGACTTACAAGTCAGTATTAGTACCGTATGAAGCAAAGTTTCAAACAAAATTAAATAATAAGTAATTTCGTAAAATTATTTAAGAATTGGTTTTTAAATGAAATTGTTACCTACTAGCCATTCCTAATTTAAAAGCTCGACCAAAGAGTATCTTTTTAGCAAATATTAAAGGACCATTAGTTGTAAACCTTTCATTAAAGTTTACAACCACGGCACTAAAAGTTGATGTATGTTTGTTTTACCTACCATTCCCATGTCGTTAGAGAAAATGTATTACTAGCCAGTTGAACAAAAAAGAAAAACTGCAAAGAGGTCAGTTATCGGGTGATTAATTTTCAAACCGTATATCCTATTCGAATCGCGTTCGGAAACGCACCAACGCCTACCATTTCGGATGTGTAGTATTGCGAAATTAGAACGGATATTGCTCGTTCCTCTCGACGGCTATTCTGATAGAAATTTGAATTTTGCCGGTTAACTGCCGGCGTCCGGCCTCGTTACACCTCTTTGTTATTTGGACATGTATCCGAACGGTTTGGCGGGAGGTGACGAAGCGTTAAGACGCCATCTTGTTTCGACAGATTAGGCGCTAAATGTCTAATTAAGTTGCGTAAGAAATTTGTGCCATCTTGGCAAACTTGGCAAGCCGAATGTGCTGAATAGAATCCAAGTTACGCTACGGTGAAGAATAGCTCTAAGTCGTGAACTCCAAAGTTTGAAAGCTAAGATAGCAGACTTTAACATACCTAGTTAAATACTCAAAAAGAAGGAAATACAAAAAAAAACAATAAACTATGTCCTATTAATAAAGAATCACTTTTCGTTGAGATTCATTCATGTTCTACTCCATAGAGAAATTGACAACTCGAATAAATGGTTTACCTACTTGAAATAATTTCTTTGGGTCTTGAATGTTTTCTCTACATATTTGGGACAGTAGCCTAAAACTCATTAAGCTATGTACATTCAACATTTAATACAACAAGTGAGGCGCGCTTGACGGAAATTAAATGTGAATTAGCCGCGCCCCCGAGCGTAGCGTAGACTTGCGTGACGCGCAGCGGACTGATCCTTGTCCACTCACTTGGCTACTATCAGATATATCTATTTTAATTAACTTTTCGGGAACAAAATAGAGCATTCAGTTCGACTTTCGTCCTTGCATGGGTCAGTTCTTGAGTTGTTCTAGTGTTGGGGAGTTTGTTGCGCCACTTCTTCTTCCTAGCTAATACTCGTATATTAGGAAGGGCGGACGTTTTGGGGACTCTGGTATTTATGTACTTAAACGTTCACTTTCAAAAAGTGCTGGCATTCAGCCTATTTTTAATAATTGACTTTTGATTTGAGACATAATTGTTGCATTTGCTGGAATAAACAAAAACGCGTTGACATGTCGCGCCGACCGCAAATAAGTTGGGATCGGGGGCTCTAGACAAGTGACATTCCGTCAGCGGTAGCGTGGCGAAGGCGATTGTCAATACGTCAAAAATGTATGGGATTGACAGATGCTATCGAAATGTCACGTGATCAAATTCCTACATTTTGGAATTTCGACAGTCGCATTCGCTAATCGAATAGCACATTGTCTAGGGCCTAAGGGCAAGAGAATGATGATGTGGACCGTTACAAGCTTTTGTTTTTGTGTAATGTTGCACCTTGCAGCTTCAGCAGCCAACGTTTGCCTTCATCCTGAGTCTAATCCATAGCAAAACTAGTAAAGTTCTGCTCATTTTGATTTAAATCGAGGATTCCGATTTTTAAGAAGAAAAGTAAGAATGAAGATCTTGCAGGAGAATAATTTTATGCTTGTGGACTGCAATTTTACACCTTAACCGCTGAATCGTCCAGCAAGTGCCTATAGTAGCGAAAGTGCATCGAACAGGCACTCGCAATTCGTATGATCACCAGAAAACTTAGCTCTATAAACATCCAAGCAGTACTGTGTACCTCTCCCTCTGTAGCCCACGTAGCGTATAATTCCCAAATAAATCATATCACTCGATCTGCATACAGAAAAGCGGTACCCTCTCCGATACCAATACTTGGCTATCACACGGCGGGCACTCCTCGCGTAACTGTAGTCACGGGTCGCGGCACAGGCAATTAGCGAAGTCGCCCACCCGTGACGCCTTCGGACGAGCTCGGGCCACCTCGGGTTACCTCGGTTTTGGTGCAAGAGATTTTTGTTAAATGATGTAGTTTTCAATAGACATAAACTAGTGTCAGTGTTGTAGGATTGAAGTTTCAGGAGAATCTCTCCACCCGTGACGCTTTCGGACAAGCTCGGGCCACCTCTGGTTACCTAGGTTATGCTTATGGTGCAGGAGATTTTTGTGTCAAATGATGTGGTTTTCAAGATATTTAAACTAATGTCAGTATGTGGAAGAATTGAAGTTACAAGAGAATTTTTGATAGGGGAAAGGTGTAGTTTGAAAAGAACCTGATGTCCAATTTGCGCAATAGATATTTCCATACTTTTGATCTCAGCTCTAGGGTTACCTTTTTAAAAGAGGTTTTATTTGTGAAATGTTATTAAGATCTTTTTAATTGCGGTCAATAAGAAAAACTTTCAGTGAAAACCGTAGGAATAAAAATTAAATTCATTGGTGAGTGCACAATTAGAGAATGGCTCGACCGATTTGGTTAGGTTACTTTTTAAACGTTTGTAATAGGAAAAAGGAAGTCGGGAAAGAAAGTTTAAATGGTTTCCCGAAAAGATGGATCGGTGGAATAGCAAAACGTTTCTGTATTTTTGTACAATTTAAATTTTCTACAATCGGTATTTTCGCTGATAATGTCACATTGTCTAAAAGCTCTTGATATGCTTACCACGCGCAATAACTCCCAAACTTGTCTTAATCCAACTGTAAATATGAATGGCCGAACTTTGAATGTGTAAATGAGTATTTTTAGAATTAAGAACGTGTTACTGCCAAAGTTTAACATTTGAATGGTTTTCAGGCTGAACTAGTGATTGGCAAATGCTGAACTTCAAATTCTTATCGGAAATCGGGGATAAAATAAAACAAATGAAAGTAAATCAGTTTGCCATTAAACGTGCTTGGGTGCAGTATCGATTTACCGATGATATCAGAGCGCCTACCACGAATGTTTTGACGTACTTATAGTATCGTTAACGTAAGTGAATTTTGAATATAAAAAACTAGGTATATACCTAGTATTACCCCATAGTATTTTGGTTTAATTTTACGCGACATACACAATTTGTATCATACAAAAATATGAATATAGTTACCAATTCAAATTAATATTATGTGCGAAACGAGTTATTATATATATATAGTAGAGAAATTTAACGTTACGTTAGTGTTCGAGTTTTAATCGAACACTAAGCGAACTTTGACTTTGACTTTGACGTTAGTGTTATAGTGATTTAAAATATAGCTATTTCCCTAACAATTACGAGACTAACTTCTACCGTCTAAACCATATCCTATCAAGATATGCCACCATAGCGCCAAGCATAACCCCCGACGCAAAAAGAGGGGGGGGGGGGTTATAAGTTTGACGTCGATGTCTGTGTGTGTGTGTATCTGTCTGTGGCATCGTAGCTCTCAAACGGATGGACCGATTTCGATGCAGTTTTTTTCATTCGAAAGCCAGTTTCCTTGCGGTGGTTCTTAGCTATGTTTGGTAAACAACGGTCCAACGGTTGAAGAGTATCAGCTCTTTTCCAAAATGATGTAAGGCATTTTTGGCATAAAATTGAATTATTTTTTTTGTTTACGTATGATTAATTACAGTAAGTTATTATACGTCAAAAACATTCGTACTATGCCCTCAGTACAGCCGCAGTAGCAGTACAGCAGATGATGACCCGGAGGTCATCATCTGCTGTTGTTATATTACGTCTGCGGTTCAGACGGATTCGAAGGTCACCCTCGACATGGGTCGCCGCAACCGCGCCCGGCTGTGACACACGCATGCACAGTATGATTTTAATATGTACTTACACAAAAATATATTGACATGATGCCCAGCAGTGGGTCATGATTGGCTAGTGACGTGGATAGAAAAATGCATGCTATCACCCGAGTTTATGAAAGTTTTAATAACTTGTCTCTATCTTCAAGATTTTCTTGCCTTAATAAGTGCTAGTTCTACCTATCACGGCTATCGCTGATAAACTAAAACTGCCTTGAACTATTGGTTCTGGTAAAAAAAAAGCGAGTCAATTCTGAAAACTAAAGCATAGATTCTGTTCTGACTTTTTCTAGCGCAAAAAGTTTGTTAGTGCAATTCCAACATTGAACAGCTAAGCTAAATAATACTTATGCAACAAAAACAAGCAAGCTCACATACTTAGCCATTCTCATAAAAAAAAACTAATTAAACCCCTTGTAATTGCAGTGTAATGGAAACTTCCTGTATATCGCCATGGTCTGAACTCCTCGTTGTGTGTGAAATCAACCGCGAACATCGAAGGACACATGGCTATTATGTTATTTATGGGAAAATACGTGTCTTTCCCGCTAAACAGTATACATATGTAGTATATGTAGTTTGTTTAGATCTGAATAGAGAGGAAGAAATCAGTAGGTACTCACTGTCTTTCCTTATAAAAATGTACTTACGAGTAGGTTTTTATTTAACACTTTACGCACTCAAATTTACAGAGGCGGACTTAATGCCATAGGCATTCTCTACTAGAAAACCTAGGAATGAGCGTCTAATCCTCAGTTTTTCATAAAAATGTTCAAGTCCTTATTTTGAAAATGAATGAACCGATTCTGAGAGAAAAATTAGTGTAATTTTCACTTTATGCGTGAGTGTGGTGGAACACTCGGTTGGAACGAAGTTCCTATCTTATGGTTTTGAGTACCTATAGTTTTTTTTTTTTTTCGCTTTCTGTCTCACGATATTCTTTAGATCTTTGGGCATCGGTTTTTAATATAATTTTATTGAAGAATCGAGTCACCCTATAGATCTACAATGAACAAAGGGTCTACACTAAAGAACGCGACGTGACGGAAAAATCTTGCGCCTAGCTGGGGCTCCGCCAAGTTCGTACTGCCGGTCGATTCTATCGACATCTCACGGTGTACACCTAGGCGGAGCGAACGACAAGTGAGCTGTCATTCCATCTTATTTGTATGGTTTGGCAACTCACCCGCCGTGTACCTCGCCCAAGTGTTCACTTCGACATGTTTACAGAATCGCACTGCTGTACGATAAGGAACTTCGTTCTAAAAACCATCAAAAATCATCCGTAGAGGATAAAGGGACTGGTATAAGTTCAAAAAGTTTCGTTTTTTGGACAAACCCACGACGCTATTTCCATTCACTGCAACTCCTGAGAGCCAGAAGCAACAATGTCGGCTACCAGGAAAACACCAAGTCAATGAAACTCGACGAGTCCCGGAGAAACTGTCTTCCGCAATAATAAGCGACTACAAAAAACATAATTTTCATTTCACTGCTGATCAATCAGGAGATAGAACAGAGCTAGGCGAATAGAGATCACTCAAAAATCAGTTGTCTCCAAAATAGTTTACTGACGATCTAATGAGGTAGCTTCACTTGAACAAGTATACAGAGTGTTCCAAGTGTGTGCTCATATTAAAGTATGGTGTTCTGCATCTGCTATACAGTTAAGAAACAATGTTAATATTATATTTCTGAAAAAAAAAACGACCCCAAAAATCGACCATAATTAAAAAAAAATAACAGAACCAGGTGGTGGCATCGAATTTGTGACTGAGCTAACATAAACGAGAAAAATAAAAAGCGAATATTTTGGAACTTCATGGTCGTTCTTTGCAATCAATATTATTTATATTTTGATATTGTTTCATTACTGTACTATCCGCTTACGCGTCCCAGCCGCGCAAGCGATGCTCGCGCAACACGTCTACGCATTAAATTTCAGTGTTCTTTGGGGATTGTAGTCAACTAAAGACGTGTAAGGCAAGAATATTAGTGGGAAGTACAATCCCCGTATACGCTAAAGTGGCTGCAGACACAGAACTTCACCTTTAAATTTGACCATGCACATCTGGAACACCCTGAAGATACATCAGTCAACCGACATTAAATTAACAGCTACCAAACACAATTAACTAAAAAATAATAATAGTAACGCCTAACACCACCTAATAATACCGAACAATATTTCAATAGCAATCTATCTCCCTGGTGAATGAACCGATCATTTGACTTTTGAAAACTAGTTGGTGTGGTCACCGACACTGGCATGACATGACATCATTTGTCATGGATATCGATGCGTGATCGACTGGCTCTCGATTGCTAACCATATTATATTTACACTCGTAGTGGGCTAGTATTGGGGTAATAATTTTGAAACGGTTATTGGGAACGTCGTTTTTTAAAGTAAAGTTTTTTGAAGTATCTATTATATTTTATTGATAGGCATGAGCTTGACCACTATCTTACCATCAGGTGAGATTGTGGTCAAGCGCGTGCCTATCAATAATAATTTAAAAAAAGTTTTGATGTGGTGCTTGAGGTGAGTCCTGAAAATGGACAGAAATTGCTGTAACAAGTAGCTGTTGCATTCATTAAAAAGAATTCAAATTATTACTTTGATCTTCGCAAACAAAACCGTTATTTAAAAAGCTTTCCTATCAGTAGGTACAGTGATTAGGTTAATTCCAAGCAAAATGGTATGGTCCATTTTCGACCACATCAACGCTTACCATCAGGTGAAGTTGTAGTCAAACGGGATCGTATCAATAATAAAATACAATAATACATCTTTTCAGCTATTTTCTAAGCGTAAAAATATTAAATCTTGTTATGTTGGTACCATCTGCTTGCCTCCTAACGGTACAACCGATAAGGAACTAAACTCAATCAAAGGTAAACTTAAGTTGGTACTAAAAGAGTACCGGTTCGTTTCATTCACATTGTCTCCGCGTGTGCTCAGATAATTTGATTGATTGCACCGTATTCTGACCTTTGAGTCTTATGCAATAGAGGTCATGTCTGTCTGTGTTGATGGCGCAACATCTGATTCATTCAACTGTTTCGAGATTTTGTGCTATCTCTTGATTGTAGTTTGACTAATCTTTGTGGTTTTGAATAAACATAGATGAAAACTTTGCCGTTGTATGGCCTAATTGTCTATGCTTTGAATCTAACATAGGTCCCTACAGTTTTCTAAGCCCTATGTAGATATTGAAATTTGTACTATGTGTATTCAGTTGCTATTTGGTCTATATTAAGCAACCAATGACAAAAAAGATCCCGTATATATATGATGCAATAGTTACTAAAAAGTTTTCGTGAAAAACCTGAAATATTTTTTTCATGTTTCTGCAAATTTTTCTTCCAGGAAAAATCCTCCCATAATAAGTAATTTTATTTCTGAATAAATGTATGTGGGTGAATAACCGTTATTGCACATTTATCTGGCGCATACCATAAGGGGAAAACTCGGAGATTGATTGAGCTAGAATAATCTCCTAATTTTGAAATATTCATTCCTAGAAGTGCCAAACGTAGAATTTGTATCTCGTGAGCGTGCTACGTCCAAGTGCATACTTGTGTTGTATCGTACTATGCCCCATAGTATCATAGATGTAAGAAAAAGCCCAGTTCTTGTTAATTAGCGTACAACTGCGACCTATTACATTTAACGCGAGAGTCAGTACGTGTAGTATTTGCGTACCATTGACGCACAACAGTTCCTTCCTATATAATTAATTTAAATAGTGCTTGGCGACTGATTAATGGTTGTTGTTCCACGGACTCTTTTACAAGAGGCTCTTCTTGTAGCTTTAGCTATATCTACTGATGATGACTATCCGTATCCGTGCCTTGTTTGGCGAAAAATTTTTCCTTTTGATCTATTTGGTTGGCTGAGCGAGGAGTTTCCCAAAATTTTCTCTTGATCATTTCAATTAGTTGCTAAGAATTCAATACTTTCTGAGAATAGCTTTTACAAATAAATAAAAGACCGTTCCAGTGTGAGTCGAACTCGAATACGGTTCGAAAGGTTCCGTACCATGAACGCAAATCACGTATGAGGGTCGTTTTTTGTGTTTGAACTCTGCGAAAATTTCATCTGTCAAACTATTACGGTACTGTAGGGTCCATCATGAGATGCAGCCCGCTGACATACAGACAGACAGTTTAGGATGCATAATGGAGCCTCCTTGTATAGCGCAATTTGTTCCATCAGGCACTCAACTGAACCTCTCGCTCGGCGCATCCTGGACAGTCTCACTTAACACCTTATAAGACTGGTCAATCCTTCCTTTGCGGTGGCAGCGCCTGCTTCGCGACCACCCTCCCACCGGAGCCCGGCCATAAGTCGTCTTCTGGGCACGCTCGCTCCATCATAGACCTCATCCATCGCATTCCATCAGGCGTGATCAGGGTCAATAATTTAAATTAGATGATTACCACTAAAATATTACTGTTAGAAAACTTAACTTCAAGATATAAGTCTTTCCTAAACTGTTACTTACAAGTGTAACTCTCTGGTATTAACTTACATAATTGTAATATTGGTGAGTGTTGCCCCAATTTCCAGCGACTATCGATGATCATGCAGAGAAACCACGAATCATCTCCGACTGTGGGCGGTGTGACCGTGGGTATGTACCTACCACGAGTACAGTCGCGGTTACAAGTATAGCGAGGTTCAGAAGATAGTGTGTCGTTCGCTTTAGTTGGGGTGAGAGACTGTCGAACATTGATAAGATTTCGATCAATATTACTACAAAATTAAATTATTTAATTGAATTATTCATCACTTCCCGTGGGTGTCGTAAGAGGCAAACGGGTCTCACCAGAGAATGAGCAGCAGCATTATCTGTACATTGCAACAGCTACACTGCGATCGCCAACCCGCCTGCCAAGCGTGGCAATTATGGCAAAACCCCCTTTTGGGGGAGGCCTATGTCCACCATTGGCATCTTTCGGTTGATATGATGATGATGATGAATTGAATTATTTTAATAAGGATTTAAAGTTGAGTACTGTCAATCTCTACTCCAGCCTGAAAACCTGTCAAGATTATTACTGGTTCACTTACTGGTTTATATGTATTTCACCCACAGCACATACATACACATAGAAATAGTAAATCATACGGTTTTTTTCATGGATGGGAAATCATCAATTAATGACTTTTTCCGCTCTGGGTGGAGCGGAAGGGAGTGTCAGACTCTTACTGACTAAACCCATCCGTGTCCTCCGCATGCCCTTTACGTTCCAGGGCCGCAGTGATTCTTTCGAACAAATTCCGCAACCCTGGCATATAACGACCCTAAGGTGAAGTTCAAATAGAGTAATAGAGTCCTATGTTTGTAGAGGTGGGGCACTGTAACATTGTGGTTATGGGAAAACGTGGAATTCTAGGCGCAACTTTCAATAAAATGCGCGATAGCAGTTCACTACGATCTATGCGACCGTTCACTAGTTTGTGAAGGAACATAAGGCTATGCATAAAATTCTCCGTTGCCGTTGTGGGGTCATTTAAAGAAGCTCAGACGCTGTTGATAGGTACACCTATGGGATAAGCCAGGGGTATGCTCTCCAGACGCTAAGAATGTATTGCGTAAAAGGGGTCCGAGGAACCACTGGCATATAAAAGAGTCTAAAAGTTGGCAGTAAAGTAGGGTTTAACTCCAAAGACTCAATTCAGAAATCATGTCTTAAAGATAATCACTAAACTTAGACCTGCATCTAACCTTATCGACTTTGTACTGGAAAATTATACTACGCCAAAACAATCAACATCGTCATTTCAGGTGAAAGATACACTGCTGAACATACTTAGAACAAACGCTGCCACAACAGAGGCCCTAGACAATGTGCCATTCAATTAGCGAATGCGACTGTCGAAATGCCAAAATGTAGGAATTTGATCACGTGACATTTCGATAGCATCTGTCAATCCCATACATTTTTGACGTATTGACTATCGCCTTCGCCACGCTACCGCTGACGTAATGTCCCTAGTCTAGAGCCCAAGGTCCAGGTTGGTTATTATATCCAGCGATAAAACATTTGAATATTATTATTTTGTCTCTCACAAAAAATCCTATAATTTAATAACCGAGCCATCAAATCGTCGTCGTCACCAGTACACAGTACAATCGTAACAAAAAACATTTTAACATTTATTCAATTTCCGATGAGGGCGCGGCGTGTCCGCCTGCCTCGAACTGTCACGGCGCACGCTCAGGACATTAGTGTTTGACGATTTGTATTGGGACATGTTCAGGCAAGAAAAATATTGATTAAATATTTAGGTAGAGCCTGAAAAATAGTACCTAATGACCAATAAAATAGGGAATAAATGCATGAAATTACATCAAATGAAATGGCTTCAGTTGCGTCGGGCAGAGTAAAAGCTCAGTGAGTGCAGGTCGCATTGGTGTTTCTATAGGATGACTGTCCTTGTGGTTTCCCTCTATTTTAAGTGTACCTATAGTTGAAAATAAGTAGGGATTGCCTATTGATATAATCATTTTCACTTTTCGTAAGTCCTGAATTATGTATAAGATCCTGAACCTACAACGTTGAAATTTTCAGCCTGACCAACAGGAACTTTTAGAATACAATATGTTAGTACTATCTTTAACACCGATGATGAGATCGAAACATGGGATTCGATTCGCTTTGCCAAAAATACAAAAAAAAAACACTTTACATACAGAAATTCCTAAGCCACGTAGATTTTCACAAATACCTGGAATTCCCAACCAATTATGCCAGCAAAGTTATGTACCTACCTACAAGTCAATTTAATAGTTCTCAAAGCGAAAATCCAAATTGTGTATTTCTTGAAAATTTGATCTGCAGTCGCATGTACGCAAGAGCGTTTGGTTGTATTAAGTACATAGTAAATCACATAAAGGTTTTATGCGACTTCACTCAACTTTATTGCTTGGGTAGCGACAGCAGACGAAGCTGTGTGCAGAAATGGTATTTTTTGTATTTTGTGCGGATGGGTTTATTTTTGTGATGTGAGAGAATGTTGCTGTTGGAAATGTTGAAGTTTTAGTTCGTGACAAAATTAATATAGCAAATATTAATCAGGTTAGTTTAATTCGCAGCAAAGGAGTTGAGCTATTCTGAGCTTAAAATAAATTTAATGTACATCTAATCATGAAAAGTAGGAAACTATCTAGGAAAATGGTGTAGATTGAGCAAAGCAAAGCCAGAGACCATCCAAAAGCGAAATAACTCTAGTCATGACTGATGGGAACATAAAATGTCTATTCATGTACAATGTACCTACTTGTTATCTAGGAAAAAAAGCAGTGAATTTCATAGATTTTTTTTTCGAAAAAAGTATGAAATACTTACTTATTAAAATAATATTTAAATAAGTAACAGCACAAGATTATTCTGCTATCGCGCCCTGCGCTCGCGCTCGCTTGCGGTTACGTGCGAGGCTAACGATTTTTCCACCACCATAGCACCCGGCCAGCCTTATGAGGTACATACGAACACAAACTAAAATACTTTCTCAAATATTTTAGTACAAGCTTTTGCCCGCGGCTTGCATAAAAGTAGCCGATAACCGTCTCCAGAGTCCGTCACAAGCGGTGACTCTTTCGAACATATACCGCAATTCTTGAAGTCAAGTAATTCCTTACGCGCTAATATGTGAATGTAAACGGCAAACGAACACACCCAAAGAAAGTGGCAGAAAAAGAAACCGAAACAGAACCTTCAGTCGGAAATGTATGTTGCTGTTCAATGTCTAGACAAAGTGACCTAAGTCATTCATTTTTTCTACTAATCGGAGCCTCCTCATTAAGGGAAGCTTCCTGTCATTTTATAGTTTTCTAAGCTCCCTTACTGGGAAATTCTGCCGTTCAGGCTTAAAATACTAAAGCCTGTAAGCTCTATCCTTTTTCTACCAAGCAAATTGAGTAAGACGTAAATCTAAAAAATTCCTCTTAGACATGACACCAAAGTTTTTAAATAAGTGTCAAAATTCATGCCAAAAAAGGTCAAACTAAATCATCATTACGTAACCAAATCGTCGTTTGTCGTCGATTGTACCCCACAAGTGAAACGCAAGTACAACAGTTCTGTAACTGGAGCTCGCTTCGATCTCAATGCATACCCAATGCTGTATTTTTTGTACATATTCAACGCATATACGTATATAGTGGCTACTTAAAACGTTACACCTGATTTTAAAGCCGTAGGTACTGTATTAAGTCCTCCTTTGAATATTTGTTGGAAGTATGCAAAGTGCATTGAATGTTTTTACAATTTTAAGCCGTTTTGTCGCGTCGCGTCGCGACGGTGCTGCCAACGTTATAAAAATGTTTTTTAGTATCGAAATGGTGATGTTTTCGAGTGTTTTGAAATAATTTTTAATAGAATGAACCTTTCATTCTAAATGTCGTGTTTTGCGAATAAGCAAACGTTCGGTCTTTATCTTCACTATTTTAATCTATTTTATTACAATACTAATTTAAATATCTTTGATGTTCCTTATATTATATATATGTAACATTACGCTCATCTTTAGTCACTGATGCAGAGATGCGTCACATTAATTGGTTTTCCTCAATTTGTTCTATAAAAATAAAATAAATAAGTTGATTTGCACTTTGTTTTACTTTGTTCTTCTATTTATTCTATTACATTACCTATACAATACAATGGTAATAATGGCGCAATATGATGATATAATTAAAATTAATAGAAAAAAAATCATTCTCAGCAAAGGATACCTCGAATAAATGGATCTTCGTAGTGTTTAAGTACATAATAACCGCATTTTTTCCCATTTACACTAACACTAGGCGACCACTATAATTAACTCAATACGTTTGCACTGTTGGGCAGTCCATAAGCTGTGTGCTTTTGTGTAAGCATTACATCTTGGTGTCACTTAGGGCAAAATTCTGAAATGAATATTTAGAGATAAATTATGAACGTGCCAAACCCCACTGTAATGGCAAACTGTGACATATCTAGGTCTAGTACATTTTGAAAAAAACTCAACTTAAAATGCTTAATAATTCAGAAATCGTGATTCTAATTATTTTTGTTTATTCATCAACAAGACAACTTTTGGTCCACAGTAGGTGTTAGTAGCACTTAATATTATGTTAGTTGGGTTTATAAATATGACATAGTCTCTTCTAAGATTAATATATGTCTTTTTTTCCTTTAAACCCGGTTGCTATGACAACGCAAAAACTAAAATTTTAATAAAACATATTAGATATTCCGATCTTCTAAGAAGACAGACGGACGTTCTTTCTTTATATTTCATTAACATTTTCACTAGATTACCATAACAAAAAGTTTAGAGGAAAAAAATTAATTCATATTATCGATACGTCAGCGTAAAAGCGCTCTGTAATGCTGGCTTGACGTGTTGGGCCAATGCGGCAAACGTTGGGCCAATATCAGAATCTAGTTTGAAACCACAGATCATCGTGACGAGGGAGAGAGGGCTCGGCCAAAATGTCCACAGAAACCAAGCGTGTCAGTGAGTGTCGCAATTTACTCCAATAGGAAATGCATTAAAAATTATTTTAAGCAGTTTAGAAATATACAAAAATATATAACTAACAGTGAATATATAATCAAAATTGACCGAAAAACAAACAAGATACAAGTACCTAACAATTTTAAACAATTATTATATAGCTGTCCCTCTTTATAACTTCATCGCTGATGAAGGTATTTTAAAAATTATTTCTTTGTTTACTAGAGCTAAAATAAGTACCTATTTTATTTTGCAAATATAAAAAATACATGCATATTCCCTACCCCTGACAATTTTGACTATAGATATGACATCCAAAACAGGTGCTCAGTAAAATTGCAGGCTCCGAATATTATTTATTAATTAAGTAACACACTGTACAAGTCCGCCGTTGTACAGTGTGTTTTACTTAATTAATAAATAATACGTAAAATACTGGTATTCAGCTGAATTCTGTTTGACGGGAAGCCGTCCCCAATAACGTTGGTAAAAAGGCCAGGCAGATGATGATGATGATGATGATGATTCGTACGTTGTAGAAGACTATTCGCAATGGCGCCTCTACTCACTGCCTCGTGATTAAAGTCTACTAAGAGGCACAATCCGTGTTTGGTCCAATATTGGAACGTCGCGTCGTTCAGTTCTTATCGATCGAATACTAAGTACTTAGATGGATCTCGTTTATAGAATCGTGTTTATCACACTAATATAAAAAACGCGTAGATTTTTCATTCGCGTTACCTACATTATATGTCCTTTTTTGAGGATGCCAGTTTCCTCGTTTCTGGTAGGTTACATGGTAACCATCACGTAGCTAACATAAAAATAATGGACCATTCATTTTAGTCATACGAGGCCCATGTTTATTTTAAGTACATAACCGATTCTCTCTTGTTTTATTTTTCAGCCAGGGACACGAATCACTTTATTTTATTTATTTATACTTTATTTTACACCTCATAACAAGCACAGGAAAAAAGGTTTATTTACTCTTTTGTGTTTCACTTTATTTAAGTTTTACATAGACTCGAATCCTACCATCTGCCACCTTTTCTGCCATTGTTTTTTTTTTTACTTTTTTATCCGGTCAAAGACATACTGTTGTTTGTGTGTTTTTTTTTAAATAAATATATGGCATCTTTCTATACGGCAAGAGGGGCAATGACCATACGGAAGTCTATAGGATAGACTGAAACTAAAAGAGGAATGGTTGATGAGGCACTGCCAGCGGTGGACTGCAACATTCCAATAGTTAATATTTTGACTGAATTTTCTGTTCATAAACATCATGGAACTCCCAAATACAGCTATAATTTTTGGCTATAGTGAACCCACTTATTAACTATTGCAATGGCCCATGGCCTCCACACACATATGGCCCAATGTGTAAACCTCCCCTGGGACCCCCGGGTCGGCAGATACCGAGAGTCATGCTCAGGTGTGTTCTCGACTTAATGGATTTATTGGCGGGATACTGTCAGATTCCTATCGCTTATTTAAAGTAGATTCACTTCTGATATTGATATGCTGCTTGTTGATCTGGTTAGAGAGGTAAAGAAACGTTTTTTGGATGATTTTAGTAATATTCGAGATTGTATGAAAAAGTGAACAAGATTTTGTTTTGGTTACTGTTTGCTTGGATTTTGATAGACACTTATATTTTTCCCCTTAATGAAATTTTACAGTAAGTATGGAAATATTAGGTATATTAAAATCCTTGAAATTTCTATACCACTAAAAGCCACCCGCGGCTCCGTCCGCGTGAATGTCGAAAATTATCTCAAGGAATAGGGGACCATACCTACTTCCGGGATAAAAAGTATCCTATGTGTTAAGTTTTTTTTTGTATCTACCCCTGTGCCAAATTTCATCAAGATCCGTACCGAAACTTTCGCATTTATAATATTCAGGTTTTGACCGCGTTTTTACCGGTTCCCGTAGAAATTTCAGGAATCCTGTCTTAGTGCTACACTCCCCAAGGAACGTACATGCCAAATTTCAGTATTCTACGACCAGTAGTTTCGGCCGTGCGTAGTCTGTCTGTCAGTCACTCATCAGTAACGGAAGAAATTTATATATTAGGATGATGATGGATGATTGTATAATATTATATAATAGTAAAGAAATAAGTATAGATATTAATAATTATTATTATTTGAACTAAACCGGATACAACGTTAGCTAACTGAAGTTTGGGGTTGAAACTCTTGGGTCGTGGGGTCCGAGTGCTCATTACTTGTTTAAAGATCTGTCAAGACCCTTAGTTGACACTTCGCGTGACCCTAGGGCTGGCTTTTACCTCGGACAAAGGATAAGCATTGCCATACAACGTGGCAATGCTGCCAGCCTTTTGGGTACATTACCAGTGGCCTGCGATGCGGAGGAATTTTTCGACGCCATGTTTTAGATTACTTTTAGTTTTAGTTGAGTCTTTTATTTAAGTGTGTGTATAAAGTTATAGTTGCAATAAAAGCACGAATTGTTTAGAAAGAAATTATGTTAGTTGAAAAAAAAAAAAGTGGGTAGGTAATGAATGACCAATAAAATGAAATGATGAAATTCATAAGAAAAACCGCAAAGCAAACTTCAATAAAGTGGGATCCACAATACCTAAACAAAAAACTAATAGACCTATTTTACATCAGTCAACTATAAACAGTGAAATCACTCATAGGAAAACTGTTCTAAACATCGCCTGACGCAATTTCCCTCGTGCTGATTGGCCGATTTTCGCGTGACGTATCGAGGGGCGCGCGAGCCGTGTCGTCATTGGCTGATAAGCAACTGCTGCTGTTGACTCATGCGGCACTGACATTCAGTGACTATGGGAACGCACGGTGTGTATTTACGTCAGAGTTAGAGATAAGGCGGGAATATTGCACTGTTCCTATTTTAAATACAAAAGTGGGAATAAGGGGAAATACGGTGTGATTACTGAGAATTTTGTTACTAAGGCCGTACAATAATTGTGGTGTAGACAATCTGACCCGTATAAATTAACCGCAGTTACATTTGAGAAATTTGTCATAGGTACTCACTATTTTTTAAATTTAGAGCTAAACGAATTTAAATAAGCTTCTACTTTTGTCTATGGTTTGAAGACTACAGAGACACAATGATAGTTTGAAATACGTTTAGCGTATATGGTGCAAGTGGGCCTTACATAGAGCTGCCAGAGGGGAGCTAAGCATAATCTGAACTTTCACAACAGTCAGCCTGTTTGTCTAGCCTTTTCGCAGCGATTTTTTGCCATACCTATTACTGGAATCAAAAGTAGCTCACAATTTAGGACCCATTATTATTAGTGTTAATGTATAATCCGTGGTGGTGCTTGGCAACTGGGCTTAACCCAGTGCCTATTTGACCTAGTTCTGTCTCCTGCTTAATAAGGAGGGAAGTGGATTTTTTTGTTTTTCCAGTTTTTACATGGAGCGACCACCACCTATTTAACCTCCACAACCCAGTAACTGTGTAACATGATAACTCTTGGCAAATCTGGTGTCAGATTTGAATTAGTAAGTCTTAGTTCTTTGCTAAGACTTGATGCATCAGTTAAGTAATGAATCAGTTTTGTACATAATAATTAATCACGTCTAAGCAAGAAAAAATAATGTAATGATTGTGATTACTGCCGTCATTTTATTGATGAATGAAGTTAAATAGTCGTTAAACGATCAACAGTTTTACGAGTATTCACCAAAGAAACTCAAATACAAATAATGATAACCATAGCCAAACATCAATACAAGTAGTACCAACCTCTCAACACAAAAATGGCACTGGCAACACTGTAATCGATTACAATATGGTCGAGTAACAAATCACATTCCTCTATAGTCTATTACAAATGATCGAACGGCACAGTTAATAAGGTAGCACGTTTATCTTATTAAACGTCTCTAGAGAGGCTGGCTAGTGATGGATACGCGAGGCGAGCGATACAGTCGACAAATAACGATTGGGGATGGTACGAGTCGTTGTTTTTTTGTATCGATAGTTTTGCTTTTTCTTATTTCCGTTGAACTGAAAGCTAGTTGTGCTTCTTCTTAAATAATAATTATGTTAAGCGACGGCAAAAATGGATTTATGCATCTAATGAAAGTCATGGAGAAAATATTTTAGGTAAACAGTATAAAGCATGAACCATGAAGTGTGGCGGAATCGCGCACTTAATATAGAACAATATCAGGCTGTAAAATCATCGTATCGACGTTGAGTACATCACTAGTGTCCGAGCGAGCACACATACCGACACAATTAGTCGATATCGGAACATCGGTGGCTGGGTGCGCTAACTCAACGTTTACTACATTTGTCATAGCCTGCTCGCAACCATAGAGTTGCCTGTATCAATCATTTTTTAGACTGACAATATAAGTACTGTTCTTTAGAGTTCAAATAAAATAGTTTGAATTTTTATAATAAATTACATTGCAATTTAAAAAAAAGATGATAATGATATGTTGAGATACAAGCAAATCCCGTGAAATTAGTCAAGTATTTGATACACGACCTCGTGTGTTTTTTTTTTGTTATTTAAATTTTCAAGGAAGGAAATAAGGAAAGGTATAGGAAAATCCGATACCTACAGCATACAATTGCTATGAATTAACACCTAAAGTTAGACTAACACAACAATTCATTACCTAGCTATTATATTATGCCTTCACCACACTTCACCAGTAAAATCAAACAAAAAATTAAACCAAGCGTGCTTCCAATTTTACCAATGTCATATTATTTATAATACCTAATGTTAAACCACTCTACTGTCTAGAAAGCCATTACTGAGAAGTGTTATCTGTACGAGTCGCTTCATCTCTCATTTTTGGACCGCACGGGACGAAGCCATGAGGCGATAAGAGCGGATTAACTACAACTATTTATCATTTCATTCCACTTTTTTGTTCACTACCGTTCTAGGATGGATGAGGTTCGACCTCCTCGGATTGCGAGTAGGCTGTATGTCTGAGTGCCACTGACAGGTTCATTTTTATTTTTGGATGTTTTTTTTTTTAACTGTGGTCGAGTTCGAAATTTGAAATTCGCGCGTTTTCATTATTATTAAAGTTAATCCAAGTGTATCTTGTTGAATTGCTTAAGAACTTAATTAAACGAAACAAAGCTTAAAGGAGTAATTGATTAAGTAATTTGCATAACCTTATTCCTTGGAAGGAAGTGAAGCAATCAATGCGTGGTATCTTCGAGCTAAGTTGCAGCATTCACTTGTAACAGACCGACTCGTCAGAATAAAATGTCGTAAGGATTTTGAAAATAATACTGAACACCTGTTAACATGCTCGCCTATCTTACAACACAGACCTTGACATTGAAACCCACAACAATAAGACAACAGTCCAACAAATAATCTACAAATACAGACGTCAAACGAATGACAGTTGAACCAAAGACATCCATTACATCACAGTTAGAAACAATAAGATTTAACCAGACGACGTCACAGCAAACAATAATAAAACAATACGTACAACTTAGTTCATTGTTACCATCTTTCACCTATCAACGGAGATATAATCTCGTGAAAACAGCTGATCGGAACAATGACGAAAACCAAATGAACCTATTTAAATGAAAGCTACATAGATGTGAATGAACTGCCTTGAGGAACTCCTGATGTTGGCGCAAATATAAAAGAACAATGCCCTATTGTTGTCGGGCTACGTCATAGGTCGGAATATAGGTCAGTGGAGGTCCAAATGTGGCGAACAGCTGATCCCACGATCGACCACTATGATACCTTGAATGGAACAACAATCCCGTGCTAAAAAAAAGAATCTTTTTGTGGCAACACCTAATTGTGAACTTTTGTTTTTTGTCTTTTTTTTCTTGGTAAGATTAACTTACGGTGTTTCCACTATGATATGGGAACGGAGAACAATGACTTTTATCAGACGCACAGGTTGTAAATTGTCGGGAGAAAATATGAGTAGAATAGGTTCCGACAGTTGATCGTTTCAAGCCACCTATGTGCTGGTGTGAACTCTCTCTTTCGTAACACTTCTTGTGTTGTAAACTGAACTTCGAAGTTCGAATACTACAAGGTGGCAGTAAGTAAGTTTCTCATACCTTTGCCTGAAAGAAAAAAGCTTTTATCGATGTGAATCATAGCAGATGTTGCAATATTTTGGACATTTGGCTTTTAGCTAAGTATATTTTAGAAGCAACTGACGTTACTTTTAATTTCAAAAGGGTTATCCAAAGGTCAGGCTTCGTCATCAGCGAATGACGAAATTGGGTCAATTGGCAAATAGATTTCCGTACAACATCAACAATATTAAAAGCGTTATTTAAAGCGTATACAAACAACTTTGGGAAGTTTTCTTTAGAGTCCTAACCAACCTAACTGAACGTCACTCAGAAAATTAACTGTTTAGAAAAGAAGTATGGTGACATTTATAAGGATCTTAAGCCAACATAGCAACAAAGGGATAAGTCAGTAAAATAAGAACAAAACAGAGTATCCCGCATAAACTCCAAACGACCTTCGATCAAATGCCGTAGAACTAGAAAATCAAGCTCGATCCACACTCGTCGAAAAAACCGCGCAGCCAATTATCATTTCTCCTATGAGAGCACAATGTGAACGGCCCGTAGGAATCCGTACCGCGACAAAAGACAATGGTACATTGTTTGTTTTCGCCGGTCGAAGCAATTATGTCGACCACGTGCGCAACTTTGTTTACCATTTGTTATCTGCCATCTAGTCCGTCCTTGAGATTTCATTGTTCTTACATCTGGTGACAAGTTTCCGACGCGATTTTCGTGTTGAACTTTCGATTAGTGTGTATTGATGTTTTGGTTCGGTGGCTTGACTTTTGATTGTAAGTTGTAAGCCATTGAGAACGCAGACGTTTACGTAAATGAGGTAAAACTTACAATATTTGATAGCTTTTTTATTTTTAGAATGGGATAAGGAAGTGTCAGACTCTTACTGACACCCATCCGTATTCCTCCAAATTCCCTTTGCCTTCCAAGGCCGCGGTAACTCTTTGGAACGCTGGAATATAGGATAGCAGCACTGTTAAGTTCAGGTTAAGGGTAACCAGAAAACATTTTCTTCTGAAAATCAACGACCTCTCAACATTACATTTCGGATTATAGGGTCACTCAATTTCTCATAAGCAAGTTAATTTCCAAGTTAACGGTATGCGATATAGCAACAATAGCTGTGAGACCTAAACGTTTGTTTATGGAACATACGTCAATGATCGTGGTTATGAGCTGAACTAATGCTTCGGTACTCCATGGCTGTGTTAGACAAACTGAATAGCTTCGTGATACTCTTGCACTTATCGCAACTGTATGTTAGCATTGGCAGTATAGAAATACCATTTTGAAGGCAATCCGTCAGGTTAATTTTTTTTTCCAACTCGTTTTGCGTACAATATACATACTTACATCTTTTTTCTTTTACCTATTTTCTTTGGCCTTAATCATTCTGCTAACATCCTGTTGACTCCGCATTCTTCAGCATCATGTTATCATACAATATCGGTTACTATTATACCCAAACTTTTCCGTCACTACCACCTAGTTTCCGTGTGTATGATAAGAAAGTGCGTACTTAAAACAAATGAAGGGTAATCCCCATTCGTTGACAAACTAAACAAAATAATATATAAAATAGAAATATTTGTAAGTTTTTACATAGGTAGGTAGGTACGGGTAAATCAGAAATTTTCCCCAAAAGTCCTTCCTTATATACATATATGGATAATATGCGTAAGAGGAAGTTAAAAGTGGCACCAGTGGTTTTTTGTGGAAATCGGGAGTCAAGAAAATGTGATGCAGAGGAATGAGAAAAAAGTTGTAAATAAATATTTGAGTTTTAATATGTACGACTACAGATCAACTAAATATGTGAAATGTCATTGACATAATATCATCTTGTGTTTTTACACCTCCTTTGTTGTTCCTATCGTGTCGTGTCCACCTAATCAATAAGATTCAACTGTCTTTGATGCCGATCAAAGACAGTTGAATCTTATTGATTAGGTAATGCCACTGTCGGTTCTTGCTCTCAGGACAGTGTTTGAAAATAGCTTGGGAAGCTTTTTAACATCATCATATATTCAAAACGGGGATGACTACTGAGAAAAACAACCAATAGAGAAGTATGGAAAAAGAAGACATGTTATATCTGCTCTGAATAAAGTGGAATGTCGGCAACACAATGATGGTAAGTGAAATGCGACCTGTTGGGTTGCATGTAACTGGCAGATAAGTTAGTCGATGGAATTTTAGAAGGGTCGTGCAAAAATATGAAAGCTATGTATTTGTTTTTGAGCGATGGGCTAGCTCTTGACCTCGATCACGCTTGATGGAATGCGATGGATGAGGTTTATGCTAAAGCGAGCGTGCCCAGAAGACGCCTTGAGGCATTGGTACTCCCATGCGTCAACGAAACACAGCTACTTGACTCCGGTGGAAGGATGGTCGCGAACCAGGCGGGCATTAGCCCTGCCATCGCAAGGGAAGTATTGGCCAGTCTTATAAGGTGTTAGGTGAGACTGTCTAGGATGCGCCAAGCGCTCGGTTCAGTTGAGTACCTGATCACAAATGCTTAATGTATGCATGAATATTATTAATGAAGAAAAAGATTGTTGTGTGTGTGTGCGAAGCATTCTTTAATAAGTTCAAGTTCTTTTACTGGAATCTCCCCCGATGCTACAGTACCTACTTGGTAAATATACACCGTTAGTCGGTCAGGTTAGCTAGACGATACTTGGTGTTGCCACCTGACAGGGAAAATTGGTAGGTGAATGAGTTGTGTTTGAGGTTTTGAGGTAAAGGTAAACATTAGTGATGAGTGGCACAAGGTATGCGCTGTAGCGGGGACGGCGTGCGTTGTGTGGCTCCGATCAAAGCCAGGCCCGAGTCGACGCCACGTTGTGTTCCACGCGGGTCTCAAAGAGATGTCAGCGTAGTAGACGGGGCCCGTTAGGGCCAGAGCCTGCCAGGGTTGCGGATTTTGTTCGAAAGAGTCACCGCGGCCTGGAACGCAAAGGGTATTGGGAGGACGGATGGATTTTAGTCAATAAGAGTCTGACACTCCCTCCCGCTCCACCCAGAGCGGTTTCATTTGATGATTTCCCATCCATAAAATAAAAGCGGGGGTTAGTACGAGATGTAACAAATCTAAAAGGTTTATTGAAAAACAATTATCTAAACTTAACGTTCGGTGGCAAATGGAGTTTACGTGATGAGAGGTTCACCGCCGATTTGTTATTTTATATCTGGATGAACATGTGCTCCTTATACAGAAATTCTTGGCCTAGTAAGAGAGGCATCAGTGCACGCTTTAGATCCGTACTAATATATAAATGCTAAATTAAATCCGGCTCTCTGTCTATTTTTTAGTATTTGTTACGTTTTCGCTTCTCAACCACACAATTTGATTGGACCTTCGCAAAAGATAATTGGATATATTTTACCCCGGGAGCATGGTCGCTTGAGATAATTTCCGACTATCACGTGGGTGAAGTCGGTGCAGAAGGTAGCTTTCTTTAAATTGTGTATGGTAGGCGGCAGATAAACTTACAATAAAGTACATTGACCATTCCCTAATATCCCTTCGTAGATAAGCGAACAATAAATTATGAACCGTTTTTCATTATTAGAGAACGTAAAGGATGCATGGGGTCGATGACCGTTATTGCACATTTATCTGGCGCCTACCACTAACACTTATTTTATAATTGTGTATTTTTGCTTGTTAGGTCTTAATGTAAATTTACTAAAACATAAAGATTGATTGATTTATTTACTTTATTGTTAATTTCTCATCTCATCGCGGTTTTCTATAACTATGTATGCCATAAGTCTGCAATATAACTTAATGAATAGAATACCTAAT
Source organism: Melanchra persicariae (assembly GCA_947386135.1). Taxonomy (NCBI): domain Eukaryota; kingdom Metazoa; phylum Arthropoda; class Insecta; order Lepidoptera; family Noctuidae; genus Melanchra; species Melanchra persicariae. Next base: position 11,712,866 of record OX376645.1, on the reverse strand, counting down.
TACCTACGTGCTAGATCGCTATTTCCTCTGTATTATTACCTAATGGCTGGCTTTGCATGCACGTGTCTGCGTTTACGGGATGAGTCGTCCGTCAAGCAGTTTTATTAACTAGTCCCCTAGTTATAACTTTAACTACAGTGCAGTTAGGTGGATAACTGAGATGTGAATCGTCCGTCAAGCAGTTTTATTAACTAGACTCTTAGTTATAACTTTAACTACAGTGCAGTTAGGTGCATAACTGAAATGTTTTTACCAGCTTTTATTTAACTTGCTATGTTTGTTAGTTTACGTCACATCTTGCAAGATTTGATCAGACCTGACTAAAATTTCTACTATGTATACCTAGGTACTTAGTGAATAATTGTAATCCTACACAGTTGAAATCTTACATATTGTTCAATTTGTACATAGAGCAACACAGGCCACCGGGGCATGAGTTTGTATGACAATTATTAATTACTTTTCATAATTTAGTCCACGAGCATAGGGACTCCTTTTTACGAAAACCTTGTAAAATTGCAATATTAATATTTTGAATTTATTCATTGTTTTGCAATTTTACAAAAGATTTTCACCATGTTTTTACAAAAAAATTGCATGTATGGAAAAGTCAAATTATGAATTAACGTACCCCTGTGATATAAAGGGTAAAAACGCACTAACTTAGAAACAGCGGTTTAAACATACCTACTCAAAAATAAAAACCATCCATATTTCAAACCATACAATTTCCAGTGTAATCTGACCTATCATTATACAGATACACCTATACAACACAAGCTTAGCTTATACTGGACATTTATAACCTCAGATGTCATGGTAATATTAAAACAATATTGAACTGTGAAGAAAAATACTTGTAACGTTTAAAAAATACCCAGCAGACACGATAAGGGCTAGTTATCGTGGCCACTTGTAAATGTAGGCAAGTATTTGTTTCAGTTGTATATTTTTATTGGAACGGGGTTTACCCAAGCCGCGTGACGTCATAGAGAATGATTGCTAAGAGTGCGATAGGTAGAGATGAGAACATTACTCGTGCCAGCTTAAGCGGGAAGAAGTTGGTTGCCTAGGACTTTTTATATTATTCTTTATAGGCTTGCGATTGACCACAATCTCCCCTGATGGCAAGCGATGATGTGGTCGATGATGGAGCACGCTTGCCTAGAAGTAACCTTATCACTCTTGGGCTCTAGACAAGTGACATTCTGTCCACGGTAGCGTGGCGAAGGCGATTGTCAATACGTCAAAAATGTATGGGATTGACAGATGCTATCGAAATGTCACGTGATCAAATTCCTACATTTTGGCATTTCGACAGTCGCATTCGCTAATTGAATGGCACATTGTCTAGGGCCTCTTGACTTAAAGACTCCCAGGTAGTAGCTATCAGGAAATTCACTCGCACAAACAGGACTCTGACAAGGAATTCCACTCTTTAACTGTACGTAGGTACAATGAAAATATTATTCCTAAAATGTTTTGTGAGTATGGGTGGTGAGTACCGGTAGCGCATAGGCGTACGTCATTTCTCACAACAGCGCATAAACAAAGATAGATTCTATCAGAAGAAGAATAAGTAGGAGAAGTAGAATCAAGAATAAGGACTTGAAGTTTCGTATGAAACACCGTGTTATAAAAAACCGGCCAAGTGCGAGTTGGACTCGCGCACGAAGGGTTCCGTACCATTTTCTACATACGGCAAACAATTCACGTTTGTTGTATGGGAACCCCACTTAAATATTTATTTTATTATGTTTTTAGTATTTGTTTTTATTACGGCAACAGAAATACATCATCTGTGAAAATTTCAACTGTATAGCTATTACGGTTCATGAGATACAGCCTGGTTACACACAGATCTACAGTTCAGTACATTTTTACCCTTTGGGTACGGAACCCTAAAAAACGATTACTTAAATCTGTAGCATTTTCGTTTAAGGCTGGCAACTAAATATCAACCTCTTGCCCAGTCACTCACGTCATTATCTGTGACACGCATATTCCATATACTTTGAAGTGTTCAAGTAAATCATCGGATTTCTTTTTACGACCAAGAAGTAAGTTAGGCATGAAGGTTACAGCTGTACGCACAAATTGGAGAATATGATTTAAAAAAATCAAAATGATGTATAGAGGTAGTTCGGGGAAGGTGCGTGTTATGAGTTTAAATGACTTAAGAAAGAGTGAGGGAATATTTTGTATGAGTAACGTTGACGGCTGTAAGGAGTTCGGTTAAAAGAGTGTGTAAGGTCGAAAAATAATGTGCTGTAAGCCTCATTTTCCATACATTTTTGACAGCGAATGCGAACGGTGCTTAAAAATTTGTAGATTTTTTTTTTTTAACTTTAGCATAAACGTCAATTTGTATTGAAACTGAATAAGCGCTGCCTGGCGACAATAACGGAATACCTTTTTTTTCAATACAATTTGACATAAGCCAACGTTTACGTTAACGCGATCGAGTACGTTAAAAAACTCGTACTAAGCCCTAAGCACTTATCTGGAAGCTATGTTCACTTCTGGCTATATTATTGACTTGTATTCAGCAAATCCTGAGTTAATATTATAAATGCCAGAGGCAGTTTGTTTGATTACCGTTTACGTCTTAACAGCTCAGCGGATTTGGATGAAACTACCCAAACAGGTAGGATACTTTCCTCCCAGGATTTTGTTCCCTCGGGATTATTTTCGACTTTTAAGCGGGAGAACCCGCTAGCAGAAGTCATTTTTTTTTTTTGAATTAGTTCATTTAATATAGAACAAGACTAAGAGCGGGCAGAAGGGACGACATTATTTAACGATTTAATAAAAAAAAAACACAGAAAACACAGCATTTGCTCTACAGTAAGCATAACAAAATACGCTAGCGAACTTCGAAATCATTCGGGGAAGCGATCGAATTATCAGCGAGACGATTTTATGTGTCTCATCTGAGTTTACGATGGCAACACTGTTGCGAGAGGACGTCAAGTGATTTATTAGGACCTGCACAGACGCACGGGTTACGCGTTGCGAAAATTGCAACTCATTTCGAACCTCGGTTCAAAGACATTGTTGCTAAAATGATTGATGTATCTTTTAATGTAGGTCTAATGCGCGAAAGGGGCGGGTGGTTTTTATGTGGTTATGTTGGCAGAATTGGGAGAGTTATGGCTTCTGAACGTAGTAGTGGCGTAGGTAAACGAGTTGCTTTGAAAGTTGTTGTTGTTGTAGGTAAACAACTACAACTATGAAAGTGGGCCTCGGCTGTTCGATGACGATTTAATTTAGTCATGGATTTAGCAGACTAAATCCTCGTTTTTTGGATAAATATTATCGATGCTTGACATAGTTTTCTGGGGCCTAACCACCAACTCTTAAAGCAGTATTACTTCAATATTACTTCCAGTGGGAAAGAGACGGAGCTATACAGGACGTATAGCTCCGTCTCTTTCCCACTGGAAGTAATATTAAAGTAATACTGCTATAAGAGTTGGTGGTTTAGGTCCTGGTGTTTGACAATTTGTTTCATAATTTTTGTGATTATGTGATAATTTAATTCCAGAAAAAGGCATTCGTTCTACATTTTAAACGCGATCCTATAGCTATATACATTTAAAGGCACAGAATGTACCGAAACAAACTCAAGTGTCGACCAAACTGTTGTGTGACTTATTTAATTTTCTGTTTAAGTGATCATTAGCAAGGTATTCCTACGATTAGAAACTAAACACTCGCAGAAAAAAAAGAATTAAGATGCAAAATTATTTTCAAAAAGCAATTTCTCGAAAGAGCGCGGAAATCAAGTCCACATAAAGCTAAGCATTATTATTTATTTATTTAAGCATACAGAATAGTACACTGGAGCTTGGGTCCAAAGTAATTTCTTCAGTTAAGGGGTCCGTACCTAATCCGCGCGCGAGTGAAAGGTGAGCGTTCACTGTATCGTTGAGGACATACGGGAGAACATTTACGATAGCATGTTGGGAAACGTTTTATGGATGTAGAATTAATCATAGAAGTGCTGAAATAAGTGCAGGCTTAAAAATAGAATAGCGATTCCAATGTTATGGCAATGTGACTTCTCAGAGTATTTCATACAAACTGGTAAGTCCTTTTCAAATTCTTGGAAATGAATGAAAGTAAAGTTAAGTTCATTCATTCAAACTGTAGGATGTAGCTAGAAGTACGAAAAGGAAGATTATTTGAAAATTGACAGCCCTTAACCCTTATGGAGTACCTAAATAAAGGATGAAAGTTTGTATGGAATTTCGTCATTTTTACCAATGGAAATTCCATGGAACACGTATTTTTAAGAAAGTTTAAAAAATAAACCTTCTCAAAAAGGGTTTCAGGTTTTTCTGGTGTTTAAATAAATTAATCCGATATTTTAATGTGCAGGAAATCTGTTTTTTTTTTGTACAAGACTTACCATCCAACAATAGGTACGATGACGTTTCTATCATGGAGTATTTTTATTTAATCAGCTAATAAGTGCAGAATTTTAAAATTTGTTTGTTTTTTCCTTGACACAATGAAAATAATGATGTCTACTTGTTTGAAATAGTTTTTTTTTCCTGCCCATTATGATTGAAAATATTGAAAAATATGCGGTGTCGTTGAAAAAACAACTGACCATTATTTTTAGACTGATCTGTCATCGTCAATACTATGCAATAATGCATACTTATTATTAGGAATGGTCTTTGTACCTAGTTTTTATTATTTTGTTTTATCCATGATCGGCAATCTGGCACAATGAACTTGTTTGACTGTAAAAAACTGGTTTTTCATATTCAACGTGTATTGCGTTTTTTTTTATTACACGTTGTTTTTATGTATTTTTCAATTTCAGAAATTGTTTGTGCGTTCCGTGGAAGAATACACAGGATTTAAAGCAATAGTTCCAACAGCAAATGGGTCGATCGTATTAAATTTATATCAAATATTTTAAATTGCCAAGCACACAAACTTTTCAAAAAAATGTATAACGAAATCTGGGTATAGAGTAAAATCGTGTTTTATATAATCTTAAAATCTGTGTCCTATGAAAGCAGAACTTTAGAAAGTTCTTTACATTTCTATTTGGCCGGCTATTAAGCCGGTACGAATTTGCGGCCGTATGTGGTCGTCATAAACAGCGTGAAACATGACGCTTGCCGCCGTTTTTGAGCAAAATATTGCACGTTAATTTAACACAGCCCGGTCATTTGTGGCCAGCCGGCCTCATTCCACTCTTTTTACTTATTGCATCGCAGTTTGCGACGATTCGTCTCGAATTGACGATGAAATGCTCTTTATTTTTGAAGAATTCGCTCCGGAGTCAGTGGAAATGTTGTGTTCACATTTTAGGGTCCTCGGTCCCTCTTTATGTTTCGGAGGTAGTAAAATATTGACGAAATATTCAAAACGACTTGCAGCATTTAAAATTTCGTAAAAAATATTCCAGAGAGTAGTGGTGGCTTAGTGGTTAAAGACCCGATTTTCAAGTGGAAGGTTGTGGGTTTGAACCCAGGCAGTCGCGTTAAATGTTTCAATTGATTTCATCACTACTGTTTTCAAAACGATGAAGGAAAACATTGTGAGGAAACTGGTACTTCCTAGGACTTTTTACGTTTTTCTGTGCCATTTTTCCAATTTTTCTCTTCATAAAAACCTTCCTCAGACTTCAAGGAATACATGAAAAAGAATATTGCTGAATTCGTCCAGCCGTTCTCGAGTTTTGCGCTTAGCAACACATTTAGCCATTAATTTTTATTAATATGTAGATTACTGAAAGGCTCGCGATTGACCACTATCTCACCAGATGGTAGGCAGTGATGTAGTCGACGATAGATCAACATTACCTAGAAGTAACTTATTCCATAAAATATGTTCCATATTTTACGTTGCGTATAAAAAAATGTGGCCACCAAAACAAACGATACTTATTTGCGTTCTACTTCGATCTTTAATCTATTGACCTCCGCATATTAAACGGTGAAGCAGTTGCCACGCGTTGATGTAAATTATAATACTCGAAACTTTTGTTAATGAACATGACAGTGACGAGTATCAACTTGCAGTGTGACATCAGTTAGTCTTTTTTTTATTGAGGAATGGGCTAGCTCATGACCTCGATCAAGCCTGATGGAAAACGATGGATGATGTCTATGATGGAGCGAGCGTGCCCAGAAGATGCCTTAAGGCCCTGGTACCCCCACGCTTCGACGAAATACAGCAGGCTGCTTTACGCCCGACTCCGGTGGGAGGGTGGTCGCGAACCAGGCTGGCGTTAGCTCTACCACCGCAGGGGAAGGATTGGCCAGTCTTATAAGGTAAGACTGTTCAGGATGCGCCGAGCGCTCGGTTCAGTTGAGTGCCTGATGGAACAAATTGCGCTACACTAGGAGGCTCCTTCATTTATCCCAAAAATTTATTTCTGAAAACGGAACCAGATGACATAGCGACAGAGGAGTTTTCAGATAACAGAGAATTCTTGCATTGGTAAGTTATAGCCAGAATGTTAAACTAAGCGAGTAATGACAACTAATCTTGCTAACTATAAGGCTGACCAGTCTGAATCTTGTCTTCTAATTTCTTCTTAAGTCGGTATAAGCGAACTTCACAGAACTTCAACCTATCACTTAGGCAGTTCTAACATGTTGTCGCTAATACTATGCTGAAAATTACACTCCAGACATAAAATCTCATTCATCGACACCCAACCATCAGTCCAAGTTAATTTATATATACTTGTCACTTCCTCAGAATAATAAAACATGACCTGAAAGTTGTATAACATGCGCCAATCAGCGCCCGGCTCCTGCCTTCTCACGGTCATAATTAAATATCAACGGTTTTGTTTATAACACTAAAGTATAACAAGAGTGAACCCGAGTCATGTTTAGACTGATCTTCGATCGATGAATGAATGTAATATGATCGATTATTGTATTCGATTTTCGTTCGAATCGATTGAATGGGGTCGTGTGGCGTTTGGATTTTTTTGCTTTAAGGGAGTTGGTGTTTTTGTGTGTAGTTTGAATTTGTATGGTCAAAAGTGTAGAGACAGAATGGAAAGAGAGACTCGTAGTTACACAATAACAGCTTCATAGGTCAATCTTCAAGGTAAAGCAACGCTTGCCGAGGTCGGCTGTGGATGGGTGACCATCCTGTATACACCGAAACCCTCCTCCGTGACTGGGAAGCACTTTAAGGCGTTGGTCCTGGCTATCATTTATAGTTCCTTGACAATTGTTACGGATTGCCAAAACCAGATAATTAATAAATTATCTTTTAGCCACGATTTTCGACACTTCGTCGAACTATTTAGTACAATTTCTTGTGCATTCACTATTAATATTTAAGCAATGTAGTTTGTAACAATAGGGTGACAAAATATCAAGGTTATAACCAGCTCTTCGTGGCATACTTGAGCACTAATTACTTGAGTATGAGCATCGGAGTCTGCTGGAGTAGGTGGATATGCGTCTTCAATAAAGCTAGTGGGGAATACGGTGTGTGAGGATAACTTGCTTAACTTTGCATTAAACCCGAAATACACGAGGCTAGTTTCTCAAGCCAAGTAAAGAGGGTGCCGACCAAACGTCGAGCGCGCAGTGGCGCCCTCATCGTTTGTTTGGTTATTTCTTTTATTTTAGAATGAAAATGCAGAAAATATGCCATTTAAGTTGTGCTCCACAAATTGTTCAGTTTTATTATAATCACTAAAACGGATAATAGTGGCCACTATTATCCGTTTTAGTGATTATAATAAAACTGAACAATTAAAAACTACCGTTTATAATAATATTAACGTATAATCTTGTGGAGCACAACTTAAATGGCATATTTTCTGCATTTTCATTCTAAAATAAAAGAAATAACCAAACAAACGATGAGGGCGCCACTGCGCGGTCGACGTTTGGTCGGCGCCCTCTTAAGTAGTGGTAAGCTAGTGTTTGTGAACTAGCAAGCTAGTAACTCTGGCTTCATTTCTAGGCTAGTGCTAGACTCAACCTATAGATAATTAAATAGGATGTGGTTTTGTTACTGAGCTAGCAGCACCCCGTCCACTGATTTTACTATCCTGGCTTGCGTTCTAGCTTCATTTAACCGGCAAAGCTAGTATTTAATAGGCATCTATTTAACTTCACGGCTGAGTTGATAAAATCCTGCAAAGTTACTAGCGCACACGACCACTTTTGAAGACACCCTCGTGGCAAGTTCGCTTCGATATAGTAGGGCCTATGTCAGCCTAAATGGTGGCATCAGAAAATTACTCGGTCGACTCTGTCGTTACTATACAACTAAAAATTTCAAAGCAGTAATAAAGTCAGCTGTCAAGAAGTAAATATATATTTATATATAATCCGCTAAGTAGCCACAGTAATTATTCAGTGCGTTAAGATAAAGACATCGAGTTCGGTGCGAGCAATCGATTGGACTCGGTCCTCGGATTGCGTGTTATATACCGTTTCATTACATACTAGCTGTTCATGCCGACTTTATGTGGGATAACTTATAGTGGGTCCATATGAAAAAGTAGCAACACTTTAAAAGCAGAACAAAAAAGTAGCTTAACGCGTAACTCCTTGGATTACTTATTGTAAAATCCTCGAAGACTTCGTAAGGATGAATAGTCTTCATCCTTACGAAAAAGAGCAAAGATTTCAGTCTTTTGCGAGGGCCTGAAGCCCAGATCCAGGGGGGCTAAGCCCCCCTGGTTTCGCCAATGTCTGTACAGACCCATGAACTTACACATTTGCCTGCATTGCTTTATTGCTCAGAGAAATTCTACAGATGTATATGGAAGTCTGTATCGTGTGGACCCACCATTAGTCAAGCCCGTCAGAGGTTGCAAGCGATACTGTTAAACTAAGTCCTGAGTTTGATTTCCGGATTTTGCAAAGTTTTATTGTGATTTTCCATCTGGATACCGGTGTGGGACGGAGATGAAGCTATATAAGTAGCACTTATCCTTTTACACAACGGATTCATGATCGCAGTGCAGCAGTGATACGTCACAGTAGGTGACAGTTAAAACGGCCCACTATCTTCCCTGATGGTAAGCGATGATGTGGTCGAAGATGGAGCACGCTTGCCCAGAAGTACACTATTTACTCTTGACTTACAGACTCCAGGTTACAGTTATCAGGATACACAGACTCTGGCAGGGATTTCACTCCTTAGCTGTACGCACAATGAATGTGTTCCCTAAACGTTTTGTGCTACTTTGGACCAATCGACAAGTATCTCTTATTTTTAGTTTTGGATTTATATTTCCCGACTCCCAACGTTTTATGTTAATGTAAAAATAAGATTGAAAGTCGTTTTAAAAAAATTGGAAGTTTAAAGGACTATAGAAGTGACATTATTATTTATTTTATATTTGCTGTGTCGTGAACAAATTTTAAGTACATGTAGCTCCGCATTTGACCTGTTTAGGTATTATTTTATTAAGTACCGGCAATGTTTCAAATAGTTGTTAAATTTAAAAATAAAATGTTCCCAATAAATTGTATAATATATTTAAATCGCTAACATATATATTAAATGTAATATTTTATTTCAATTTATTTCTCTTGTTTTATTTCGATAACACATCATTAAGTACTTTATGAGACTTGTTTAACTTTGAAAGTTAAAAAATAAATAATTCATTTGTCACGGCTTGAAAAATGGCTGATAAGACCAGGTACTTCCACCAGAAGCGGCTTGCTTGCTAAGTTGATGCCTTGTTAATCCTTGTTCAAAACCGTGAAACCTACTTTAATAAGTATGAAGTACGTAACAAGTACTTAAACAAGAAGTAGACAGAAGCTCGATGATTTATCAGAAAACATCAGTGTTATTTTCAAAACCATTGTTGAAAGTTTTCCGCATTTCTGCAAGACACTTATAGGTGTTGAAGATTATTTTGTGAAATTCTTAACCAAAGAAATGAGTGCTATAGTTCTTCATAAACTAAACAATAAAAATTGTACTATAAACAATGTAATTAAACAAAAACAAAAAAAAAAGCAATGATTCAGAAAATAGTTCAACAAACAGATTTAATTTTCAATAAACTGTAAAGTATACTTCTTTATCGTTTCATCAACTGTTCTGTTGCTAATGACGCGCTTGCGCAATTAAATAAATTATTTACTTTAATTACTAAATTCTAAATTATAGGCAAATAAGATTTGTAATCAGAAACCGTAACAACCATATTAGTGATATTAATACCATTGAAGGGCGTTGTGAAAAATTTATGAAAAAGAAAAATAATATGTTTAATTTTGTTACTATGATTTGATATGATATTTTGCATAGAGTATATAATTTTGTTGACAATTATGAACATGGCCTCTCCATTGCTCTTTGAATAATTTTAAATTAAATGAAGCAGTCTTCCTTTAGTTTTGGTCAATTGAGTGATCACCTTGCAGTATCATCATCAGGTAAAGGCAGTATCATTAAACCTTTAGGCGTAGGAAACTGAAATAATATTGAGGGGCAATTATAAATAGCGTAGTTTTCTTAACGCATCCCAGCTACTATTTATTTTACCTCTTCTTATCTGTCTATTTTCCATACAATGTTGAGGTCAGCGTTGTCTAACAGGATGCAGTGAAGAACCAGTATTTAACATGGAATCCTTTTTTGTCCTCCACAACTAAGCTACTGAGCCAACCACTTGGCATGACTGCTGCTGAGAACGTTAACCAAATCATTAAAACTATCACGATATAGAAAATGTACGAGGACAGTTTCGAAGTCTACTTGAACGTAAAATAGGGTTACACACTACCCTATCTCATGATCAAGAAGAAATATTATTGGTATCTTTCCAAATGCAGCCCAGACAACAAAACATCACACTGTCTTCGGCAACGATCGAGGACAGTATCAAAGGTTACTTGAACATAAAATAGGGTTACACACTACCCTGTCTCATGATCAAGAAGAAATTGTTGGTCTATTTCCAAATGAAGCCCAGACGACACAGCATCACACTTTCGTAGACAATGCTCGAGAAATCAAATTCTACTTAAACATAAAAGAGGCCTCACACTACACACTGCCCAGTGTCATGTTCAAGAACACTGATGCCTCACACAACAGTTAATGGCACAGACTGAGGAAACCCGCTCATTGACAGTCAAGTTGTTAATGAGCACGTAACCTAACTCTTTAGTGCACGATCGGTTTCAGCTTTAGTTCAATGGCCAATTTATTTACTATGCCAATGACGATATGGCTGACATTCCTTTGTCATTGACATTCCAATATTTTTGCTTGTACTAAAGGTCAATGGATTGTCAGTCTGGAAAACTACCTTACTTGACCATCTGTAATGGTTCTATGTTATTTCGGGCGGCGCACATCTTCTTCTTCCATTTGGTCCTGTTGACCTTCACGCTACCTTTGAGGCTCTTTTCATTCATAATAATATCATTCCTCACACAATCCTAATGGATGAGGTTGTATTCGTAGGAATACAACCTCATCCATTTATGATAGTGTCTGAAGATTCGATTAAGACGCTGACAACAGCAAAAGCTCGGTCACTCTCGGACTGTATAGAAAAGAAAGAGAAGCGCGACGACTAAATGCTTGCAATTTATTGCCAAATATGAAGCATTATATCGATTTCCTCAAAGCTAAGTTGATCTATTAAAAATCTAAAACAACAAAGTTTTGCATTAAGATTCGATTCATTATTTGGTATAATTTTTATCGGCATAAGTAGGCTAGTAATATGGGATTTTTTTTTCTAAGGTCAAAGTTAGAGGCAACTTTGACGATCATTACTATCGAGAATTTTATTTTTAAACACGTTTCGGAAACAACAGTGTTCTTTGAAATATAGTTAAAATTAACAAATATTTTTTCTGCAGCTTGAAACTAAACAGATTTGGCTAAAATTTCGTTAGGAAACCTGCAATTTTCAGTTATTGCTGATGTCAGCGCCTTAAAACTGTTTTGAATCCATTTCCTAAAATCTGTTCCATCAAGGAGAAAAAGTCGTTGTGTATAATATTAGTTGTGTGGTCTAATCATCCATATTTTCAGCCTCTCAACCAAAGACAATTTTTTTAAAACATTCTAGTGTTGTGCCACAATAGATTCAAGGCTCTATTCTGTCAACCGCAACATGAATCGAATAATTTATATATCGAATGCTCAGAATCGTTTAAAATTTAAAACAACAACATTAACGTTATATCTATGGCAATAAAGTACGTTAAAAGTGCATTAATGAGGTCTTACGAGGTGCATCAAAGCCACCGTATTGGTTCGTCTAATCGAAGCGGCACTCCATAGTACTGTGATTTGTATGCACTTCACACCTTACGTGTGTGCACAACGGGTATCGGATTAAAACAGCTTAAGCACCAAATTATAGAACAACAATTAGTGCTTATACAGACGTGTTATTGGATTTAAATTGGTGGATGAGTCAGATGATACTGTTTTTTAATTAGTCGGCTTGAAGTTGACATATTAAATTAATGAATGAAATTAAAATGAAATACCGTACGAAAACAATAATGAATTTTGTTTTGTATTATTGCAGGCTATACTATTCTTTTTCTTTTATGAGTAAAAATATTCGTAGGTGCCCAGATAATGGATAAATTATAATACCTACCTGTTTTATACCTCCGAAAAAACCTACCATGTTCACCTTTCCATCGACTCGTCTTGTCACACGTCAAAATGACGTGTTGGACGTCAAATTGACGCGAACACCGCGTCTCTTTGTATGCTTGCTTTAGTGACAGGCCTTTTGTATCGAGTATGACTTGTGTGTTAATTGTGCCGGTCGACTCGCTCAGATATTCTGGTAATCGATAATAATTGACTAAAATTGTTTATCGATTCGAGGTGTAGCCCTATTGTGATGTAAGTTGCTTTAATAGGCAGGCTAGCCACCGATTGCTCGTAATTTATTGAATTGGTCTATTAGGCCGAGTTTGGGCATGTTTTCGTTTATAAATTATTTTATTCACCGAGCTAGATATTCTTAACAAGTTTTCTACCAAGCACTAAGTGTATTTTTGTGTGCATAAATTATTAAATAAATAATTACAAAGCGACTTTGCGAGTTCTCTCTTTGTTTCCGAGTTAAAATTAAATTATTTTATTTCAGTCGAACTTTCGTATCTTCAATGTTACTGAGTTCAGTGACCTTAGGTCATTATAATATATTAACGACCTGTGGTTTTCGCCCCACACAAATATGGGCTAGTACAGGACCAAATATTTTATATGCGAATCTAAATAAGCGTAGCGAAATTATATATTGTATGTATATCAAATGTAATTAGTTGATTATCAAGTACTTGAGTTATATTTTGTAACGGTAAAATTCCATGAAATTATTCTTAATATAAACGGTTGAACAACTTGAAGCAAAAAAAATGTTTTTAACGTTACTAAGCATGGAAATTCTAAGTTCTGAATATCCGAACGTCCTTTCATAGTTCCGTATGGTGACAAGTCGTAAAAGAATAGCACCATCCCATCACTTCCCGTGGGTGTCGTAAGAGGCGACTAAGGGACTCATCAGAGAATGGGCAGCAGCATTCTCTGTAGGTATATTGCAACAGCTACACTGCGATCACCAACCCGCCTGCCAAGCGTGGCAATTATGGAAAACTTGGGGGAGGCCTATGTCCAACAGTGCACGTCTTTCGGCTGATGATGACGATTACACTTGCATGTTTTTTTAGTTTGTGTAGGCTAAATCTTGGAGGCTAATTTAGAACCACTTCCTTTACCCACAAATTTGAAAACCTGTTAATTTTATTCCGATGACAATTAATTTTTATAAAAACGATGACTTAATTTTCCATAAGGGTCGGCTCCAGACGAATCAACTCTTAAACGGTCAACAGTACGAACACGAAATTTTATAAACATATATTTGGAGACTATTCAAAATAAATATGTTCTAATTATAAAAGTGTAGGCAAAACGTCATATTTTTAAAATAATTTATCTTCTGTTCAACGAGGAAACCTTTAATTAACCGTGTTATTTTCATACGCAACACTATTATGTCAACAAAGCTGAATGTTTGAACTTAGTTAACGTAACAATAACATGTGACACATGACTTTAAAGGGAAAGAAGATAATTTTATATTAAAACAAACTACCCTTCGTTCACGTTCAGTCACATATAGTTAGGCCATTGATTTGTCACCTAACCGCTATGATTAGTAACGTTGTAACTCCTTCAAGAATATAACAGTTAACACTAATCTTACAGTTCTCCCAAGAATCCTTAAGGTTGTAAGTATGTATGACGCAAAGTGTGCAAAGACAAATGCTCGAGCGTACCACGTCGTTTTAAAATACGCTTGTGTAGAAACGATAATACGACCGCTTAAATGTGTGTTCTTTATATATACGGGGTTATTTTTTAATGACCGGCCAAATTTGCACTGGGTGTTCTACCCATGAATATGAACAACTTTCACTATGGGACCGACTCTGAAATCACGAAAAAAAAATCAGCTGTTTCAAACATAAGTTCAATACCTACTCGACTAAAATGTATGAACCAGCTGATTTTTTTAACGAACTTAATCAGTAATAAACAGCAGAGTGTGAGAAAATCATAATTTCCACTTGCCTCCCTGCCATTGCACTTAGTATACCTACTACCAAGTATACCTAGTGTTACTTCTTGGCTAAAATTATAGCAGATGTAAATGTAAAATTATAGCAAATGTAATAGCAACACGATAGCACCTTTAGTCCATCCCTACCTATATTAAACTCTGAACCGACTAAAAAGGCGTTTACGACCTTAATAGCTGACCACGAGCCAATAAAACGACCTAAGTACATGTTGCAGTTAAGCATCAATTAGACTAAGAAGGTCTAATAGAAATAACCAGTTAGAATTCATTATCAACCGAGTCATCTGTAATAACAGTCTGACGTCAGACCCTGTCATTCCAACTTGTTTAATATGCGTTATTTATTAGCAAAACGGTCTGACCTTGCAAAAAGTTACTTTTTCGACCCTAGCACGCAACCAAATGGATGAAAAATTGCGAGGATTTTTCTCTATTTTCTTATAATTTTTTTTATCAGATTTTATCGCTGTTTCTTGTTGCAGTTTTTCTTTTGAAGTTGCAGCTTTATTTGAATGAAAATTGTTTATCATTTTAGACAATTATACAGTGTGATAAATATGATAATGTAAAGGATCATTAAAATTATATAAATGTTGTTAAATATAGATGTGCTTAAAGTTAAAGATTCGTTAACTGTTTTGATAAAATTAAAATTGTTGACGTAGACAAATAATTATACATACTTACCTATTTATAACTAATTTAAAAAAACGAGGAGTTTCTGTATTATTGTTTGTGTATTTTTGTCATCAGATACCTGTGTTATTCTACTGTCACGTTTTATGATGTTTGTACTTACGTAAAGTTGTTGTAGCAGTTCCAAAACACCAATTATAGACACCAAAAGTTGTAACAGTAACTTACCTGTAAAAGAGAAGACACACAATTAATACTTAGCAATAGGTCGTTTGCATTCGCAACTCATACGCAATCTGTCTAAAATGTATGATAAAAGCCTTAACTTTCATACATTTTTGACAGATTGCGACTGACATACGAATGCAACGTTGTTTAAAAAAATATTAGAATTTGCACTGTCAAGTTTCCTGAAAGACATTTTCATAACTATCCGTAGGTACATAGGTAGTTTTTAGGTAGAGATTAAAAATCACGCAATAGGATGGATAAATTATGACGAATTCAATTCAAAGTTTGAAATGTTCTAATTCATAAAGAAGAAGTAATTAAAGTTAAAGTCTGAATGCCCCCCTATCTTATCTGTCTTTCAGTAATTTAGTACCGTCAAACGGGGTGAATAGGTACGGAGGAGAGATTTCCACTGTAATATCATATTATTGGTTTAATATGACAGCAACTTTTTTTTTATTAATTTCAATTTAATAGAGTTAGAGACTCTCTAATTCTATTAAATTGAAAGAGACCGTAAATGCTGCCAACAACATTTAAATTACTTGAAAATCCCCTTCAAAGTTTTGTTTCGTATCACCCCTTGGATGGGAAATCATCAAATGACCCCTTCCGCTCTGGGTGGAGCGGCAGGGAGTGTCAGACTTTTACTGACTTAAACCCATCCATGCTCCTCCTAGTGCCTTTTACGTTCCAGGACCGCGGTAACTCTTTCGAACAAAATCCGCAACCCTGGTCTTCAGTGTTTTTCATAAATAATGTCGGCTAACTTAGTCAATCTTCACAGAATCTGTATACAGATCCACCTACCAGGGTATCGTATCGTATCACCCCTGCATTCCTATTCACCCCGTTTGTAGCTATAAGCCACATAGCAGTTCTTTCGACTTCATTAATTCCATTCTAAAAATAGCCTATCTTCACTAACCTTTATAAGCCAGCGAAATTATTAAAGCAACAATAGATCACATACACAAAAAAAAGTCGATCAAAGTATCGTACGCCATTCATTCATGCCTCCCACTCTATAACGGTGAATTTTTTCATCATGACATATTCGTACACCAACGCACACAAGTAATTCACTTATAACATCGATTAGCATATTGTATTTTGTACAAAACTTTTTGGTTTGCTGTATTCGGTTGGCTTGATCTGTGTTAGGTCACATAAGGTTGGAAGCGCATATTTTTAACGTGTTTGATGTTTTTGAATATGTGTGAAAATGTTAGGTTCACCTTGTTTCAGTTTCTAATTATTAGAAGACTGTGCTAAGGGACTTATCTCAAGTAATTAAGGGCGTATTACCGACACTTCAAGTTCAAAGACTGGCTATTGAATCTTTAAAATAATTTACTTTAGACACCTAATATTATCCCTTAAATACCGACGAGTACCTATTTACCTAGTTTACTGTAAAATTAATGCACGTTTTCAATTATATAACTAGTTCGTTACCTCCTTTTTCGCGGATATTTGTGTGGGTTACACGTTCACCTAGTTTTAATTTTCTTCCTTACACCTTAATTGTAATGTGTAACTGTTTTATGTCCCAATAAAGTAAAATAAAAATAAAATGGACACAAATCTGGACACCGAGCTGTTCCTAAAAAAATCCTGATGGAAAACCCCAATCAAATAGACTAGATAAGCAATCAGACTGCCCAATATTGTACCACCTAGATCCCATAGCTCAGGATCAGGGGTTCAGCATATGACCCCTTTACCTACGAGGAAGTCCATAATGATTTTTCTCTAAAACTTACAAAAATATCTTAACTAGCAACCCTATAGAATTAGCACGAGGTGTCATTGACATTATGAAAATATCTATGCCCAAGATGGCGTCTTTTAAAATTTTTAAACGAAGATATAATTTATAATCCTGACTGGTATCTATGTATGGTCTAGGTATAAATATGTGTTGAATTATGTATGCACGTGTGTATGAAGAATGTTTTTGTACCTAATACGACGCAACACTAGACTTAGTTGGCAGCTATTCTGACTTTAAAGTATACAGTTGTAAAACCTAATATTCAATTGTATTCCAATAATTAATTTTGGCAGTCATTTTTAAACGCTAAATGTTGAAAAAAGATACGTATTGGTACCCAAGAAAAAAAACAAAAATAGATTAAAACATGCTACAATATAAGTACTTGTAAATTGAGAGATAAAATAGACATCTTAAGTAAGTTACATAGTAAGTAAGAAGTTTTTCAACTCACAAAAGAAACGTCCAAGAATCTTAAAGACCTACTCTAAGACCTTTTCCAAGGCAAAGACCCTTTCGCAATGCATCTTAAAACAAGCAATTAAACTACTTGAACATGGTGATGTAACCATACAAACATTATTGTTGGTCCTTCGAGACACCGTACAAAAACCTGGTCCTTATATCCAGACGAGTAATAAAAAGGTTACTAGATTAACTAGTACGATCACTATACTAATGAAGACTCCATAATAATTACTGGCCGTGTATAAAATAATAAGAGATGAGACTGGGGATAAAAACTAGAAGGAAGTTTATACAAATGAGGTTGTGAGGCGAGAGTTACTTATAATTGCATTGGGGATTATAAGAACATATTGGTAGCACTAAGTGATCGAAGAGATTGTTGAAAGACCGGAGACGATTGGAACAAATTATAGTCAGCAGTAGGTTGATATGTTAAAATACATAAAGACGATA
The DNA here is from genome assembly GCA_947386135.1 of Melanchra persicariae. Taxonomy (NCBI): domain Eukaryota; kingdom Metazoa; phylum Arthropoda; class Insecta; order Lepidoptera; family Noctuidae; genus Melanchra; species Melanchra persicariae. The sequence goes on along the minus strand of OX376645.1, from coordinate 11,694,696 downwards.
ATGCCCATAAAAGAATAAACACTAATATTAATAATTATTAATAGTCCGAAAATAAAAAACGAGTCCTTCTTCCATTACTAGAATGATGATTCTCAAAAAGTCAAAAGTATATCGGATTGACATGCGCCACCAAGATGTCACGTTGTTGATTTGACTCAGACAGAGGTAGCAACCATTAACACTAAATATAACATGGTTACAATCACTAGGTATTTTCAAAAAAACTAATTAGAAACCGGACCATCTCACCGTGAACTGTGGTTACAAGCTCCACTGTACGCCCACGCACGCCGCGTTTCGTGTTAAATCCGAACACATTTGCAAGTCAAAGCAGACGGGATGACGTTGCAGGAAGCGGAGACCTACCTAAATATTACCATGTACGGAAGAATATATTAAATGTCGTAGGAAGGCAACGCTGATTCTATATTTATTTTAATAAATGTTAGCTGTAGTTGGGTGTGCATTCGAAATCAGCATACTCTTTAAAAATATTGTGGCTAATGTGAGTTTTCATTAAGATACGAATTTTAATAAAAATTATCATGATGACCGGTGTCAGTGATAGCATGACGGTTGACAGAACAGAATGGTGGAAACGTGTTGTGCCGATCCCAAGTAAAATGGTATACCGAAGGGCAGCAATATAAAAATTGATGATGACGATGATAAAGACCACCACAACACATAGAAAGCTGAACAGAGTTTAGAAGACATAATTGTTAGACGTACACTTGGTATACATCAAGATGGACATGGAAATCATCATTTCCTACTTCAGACATAGTCATAACGTTGACAAATTGGAAGTTCCTACAGCTACACGATGATATTGAATTAAATCACACACGCCAGAATTTTCCAATAGATCGCACTATTTCTAATGCTGCAACAACTTTTAAACATGGAAAACGAACCATTGAAAGGCTCACAGCAAACCTTTAAAACACATTCCAAACCCGAAACTACTAAACCGAGAAAACAAAACAGCATCAACGGGCAAACAAAACAAGATCACAAAAAGCACCTAATTTGCATGATTCAAGTGGCACTTTTTCGTTTTAGACTGTCGATAGCACACAATTAGTGTCGGACGAGTCAAAGTCGCCGATTTCGATAAGGGAACGACAACCGCAGACAAAACGCGATGGTATCGAGATGGGTGATTCATGTAGGGCTGCATTTTTAGGGAGACTGTGAAATTTTGTGAGAGAATCGTATTGATTACGCTGGAGAATGAATTGTACTGTTGCTTTTGAAGCGCTGTAATTGATTATTTTAGTTTTGGTATCAATGTTTCTGATTTAAACAAAAGTCAACAGTTTCTCGTACTATTTTCAATATACAGATCTATGCTTTGGAACGTTCAACTATTATGGCTTCTTCTTTCTAGCTGACTGACTCCTTTTGCAATTCATAAGTGCATGCATGGTTTTATAAAAATAAATTCTAAAATTGTCAAATTGCTTTATTTTTATGTTGATTTTTCCTACGACTGTTGTTGACTTTTGGTTTAACTATAACAAGTCTACGATAGACAGTCGAAGGTCGAAATGTACCAAATTAATACCATTTCGTTCCTGTATTTGATAAGGCACAACTTCCTCTTATTGCAGACTACCTAAGCATGTTCATTTTGATTAACGACTGTTCTTGAAATTCATGTTATTCGGACGGGCTGATTGATGTCATCGTTTTTGAATACTGTGTTTTTTCAATCACTTTAAAATCTTCACGCTATTTCTCGTTATCCAACCACGTGATTGACAGTCGCATACTAAATAATGTGGTTTCTGTCAACGTGACAACGTGACAAATTTTCCCGCAACAATCAGACGACATGTAAAAAAAAGGAATTTCCATATTGCAAAAAAAATAGTTTTTGTTTTAATAAACGTCGAGGTTTTCCTTCCGGATAGACTATACCAATACCGATTAATTAATATTTTAAAACTAATTGGAAGTATTGTATTTGTTATTTTACACTCCCATTATTTTATTGACACGCCCATCGAGAGTGGTGACATAATCATAACTAAACGGATACAACTTTTTTTTCCAATCGAAATAAGAACGCATTTCTACGCAAAAAACGTACTTTAATAGACAAAAAATTCTTAATAGACCACGAATTTCGTGAAAAAACATCGAAAAACAGCATCGTACACCTCTCAACCCTATCAATAAACAGTTTAAATGGTTTAATTCTTGCGCGCACGCATCTCGGCCATTGGTCGGCGGCGCGCGACGCGATTGGCTGCGCGGCCGGCGGCGACTACAAAGCTTGGGAGAGGCGGGCTGTCCACGGTACAGCGGCTGGGCTGTCGGCTGTCCGAGCCGCTATGAATATGGATCGAGAGTATTTATGTGGACGATAGTAGATGTGGAAAATCGTACGCAGGGCTGCAAATGAATTGCTGCTGTTGCGTGCGTGATATGTGGGCTTTAAGCCACTGAACCGTTTTTTGGTGTGATGGCTGAATCACACCAAAACACGGTTCGGTGGTTTATGATTATGGGTTTATTGTAATTTAACGATTTGGCACTTTTAAAACGTCTTTGTCACAACAAGTATATAATCTTATCAAGAGACGCGAAAATGAAAATAAAATAAAATGAAAACGTCATAAAACTTGAAACGATTAAGTGTTATATCGGTTCAGTGTTAATTATATTTAGTAAACTATCATGACAATGGCGTTTTAAAAGTGCCATATCGTCAAGAAGAAAAAGAAAACATGACAGAAGGCATTTGGCTCATCAAAATAGTTCTCTTCAGCTTTGTTTTGCGAGCTCTAGATCCATTTTAATCGTCGGTCGCCTGATTAATATTGATAGCCTGATTAACATCTTCGCGTATTGTTTCTAATTTGCAAATTAATTGGTTGTTAACGATGCAAAAATCTGGTTGTTGAGTTTTAAAGAATTGATATCTATGTTGGGCGACGATATATGGTCGACGATGGGCTCACAGTTTGTTAGACCAGAAGGAACCAATCCGCAAGAGACGTGTTTACTAACGGGAATTATCGAGAAGTACTTAAAGGCTTAATATGGCTGCTAAAATTTTTGTAATTTAGTCTTAATAAGCCCAGGTTTTGAGCATCTTAAACCACTACGCCACTACTCTTAATGATTTCCAGTCCAGCCAAATGTGATTAATTTAAGTTTTTCGTGTTTGTGTAGAAACCTGAAGGAATAATACTTTTCGTCTTTAACCTGAAATGCAAATGCAAAGCTGCAAAAAATAAGTTAATCTACTAATATTATAAATGTCACAACCTGTGAGGATGGATGGATGTTTGTCACTCTTTCACGCACAAAATTACAGAACTTATTTTGTAGAAACTTTTATCATCTGACTAGCCTTTTCCCAAATTTATTGGGCTCGGCTTTGCAGTCAAACCGAATTCAGCTGAATACCAGTATTCAAGTAAGTTTTGACGAAACTTTACAGTATGTAATATAGCCTTTAGATCATAATAATAGCTACTTAGCCCATAATTTCATCATTATCATTATCATATCAGCCGAAAGACGTCCACTGCTGGACATAGGCCTCCCCCAAGTGTCGCCACAACAACCGGTCCTGTGCGTCTCGCATCCATCGGCTACCAACGACCCCCACCAGGTCCATAATTAATAAAGGGCCGCAGGCGGCAGCTGGTTGATTCCATAAAGCTAATTCATGTCACACCTAGAGACCAGAACCGTCGCTGACGCAACGTTACAGGAAGCTCTTCGCTATAATTTCCTTGAGTTTCTAGTCAATTAGCAATTAATTATCTCCGAGCAGATAAGAGTGATCTACAAACATGATCTGGGCGAGTGCATTTTGCTGTACCCTGTAATTATAGCGCTGGGACGATTAATTGCAGACTGATCAATGAATTATACATATTTCTTGAATAGGTGCAGGCTTTGATGTTTGTTTGTGGGTCTAGTAATAGAAAAGCTAAAATCTGTCGTTTATTTTGTAAGTATTGACTGAAATTTGAAGCGAATTGGTCCCTTGTGAGTATTGTTACCTATTTTAGTTTTTGATTTTTTTTAATCAGATAGAAACTGTCTATGAGTTATCCTTTTAAAAGGCTTCCAACTGTGACGTCAATGAGAACATCGAAGAGAGCAAAGTGGCTGATATAATGGAAGCCTCAAGAAAACTTTGGTTTAAGAATAATATTATAAACTTTATTTTCCACCTCATAATAAGCACAGAATAAAAAAATTGTACTTCTGCAATGGGCGGTCTTATCGCAAAGGAAAATCTTTTACAGACAGACCTTTGCATGGACTGAAAGAAAGGAGTTGATAGATTTAGGGCTGTATGTATTGCGGATTTTGTACGAAAGAGTCACCGCGACCCTGGAACGCAAAGGGCATAAGGAGGAATACGGATGGGTTTTAGTCAGTAAGAGTCTGACACTCCCTTCCGCTCCACCCAGAGCAGCAGAAGTCATTTGATGATTTCCCGTCCATAAAAAAGGGTGTAGATAGTGTATGACATTGTAACCAACCCAACCCAGACCTAATAGTAAAACTATGAGTGATCAAATAATTCTTACTTATGTTCTATTATTTTGCCTCTAATAATATGTGCAAGGTACGATTATAATGATTTTAATAAAAGTTATACAATCTACATACATACACATGAATTGAATGTGCCTAGTTTATGCTTCCTATTTCTTGTTATTGTTTTCAGATAAATGTTAATAAAAATCAGATAAATCATAATATTTTTCTTGACTAAAACAGTTAACCTAAGTACCCCTAATACTATCGTTAAGGAATTTTTGTTCATAATTTGTATGCATGTCATTTCTGTGACAATAAACACGTTAACTTTCTTTCTATTTATTTCAGATTTCAAAAATAATGATAACTGAGTAAATATTTCAAATTAAACAAATCTTCTTTTCAAAATATAACAGGGAGGTACCGGGAAATCATTAAGCCAGAAGGAAAATCGTGTGGCATCGCTAGCAGCACGTACATTATTTTGCCTACATCATGTGCACTGTCCGATAGTATAATCATACTTCATCTTATTTCTAAAATAATGATGTCTGAGTAAACATTTAACATTAAAAACAAAAATTTTTTCAACACATCAAACAGGGAGGTACCAGGAAACCATAAAACCAGAAGGAAAATCCTGTGGCACCGCATCAGGACGTGACTCATGCGGCCACCGCTGTAGGTAACCGACGACGTGCAATGTTATTACAACTGCCAGTATTCATATTTAATTGTGCGACAGACAAGGGTGACTGATGAGTGGATGTAAGGACACCGGTTAGGACAGTGGGGTCTATTTTGTATTGTGTTCTTATATTGGCTTTGTTGCCTCGGAGGATCACTGACTCCTAAGACACAGGCACATACACCTAGTTTAGGAGTCAGAGTATTTAAGAATGTTGTTTTTTAAGCCTTTAATGTTTCAGCCCTAATGTGAACATTGTAATTATTGGTGAAATAAAAATGATTATTATTATTTATTATTAAAAAAAAAAAAAAAAAAAAAATATTCTGCGTAGATCTGAGGGCTTCAGCAAATTGACATCGATAGCCAAAAGTCGAAACTGTTTGGGATAGCTTTTTTTACTCCTCTTCTGTTGTCAATTCTTTTTTTTAAAATAAAACTTCACCCCACACTGGGAATTTCTCCTGTATCGTGGGTGCGTTTACAAACATAATAAACTCACATACACAAACAGCCAGACCTGGAACAACTATCTGTAGGCCATACAAATATTTGTTCCGTGTGGGAATCGAACCCACGACACGCAGAATTACAAACTTACATTATGACAATAGTTGGCTGTTAGAACACAGGCTATGGCCGGCACCAGATAAATGTGCAATAAAGTACATTGACCTTTCCCTAATTTTTCGACGTCGAAAAATTAATTAAGTATGATACGTTTTTCATTTCTAGAATGTCAAAGTTAAAGTCAAAGTATTTATTTCAAATAAACCATTTACAGGTACTTTTGAATTGTAAAAGTCAGTCAGTCAAAATCATGAAGCTATTTGCACGTTCGAAAGCGTAGATCTCTATGGAGAAGAACGTACAAGAAACTCCATGGACACTCTTTTAAACCATTTTCTGTTTTACAAAAATCCTGGTGACATTGTTACTTGTTGCATCTTGTGAGAACAATGTAAAGAAAAAAAAAGAATTCTAAGTATCCAATAAGTATTAAATATTGAAATAAGCCAGTGACAGCTAAGAGATGACCTCCACTCTCTCCACTGACGGCGCCCGTTCACGAACATGACGCGTGCATCAGCACCATTCATCCAATACACGCACCACCATCAGCGAGACATTTGAGCGAGCATGACACACCCTCAACTGCCCCTGCTCACTCATGTCAAACAAGGAAACCATCTATTAACATAATAGGCTCCATGGTCCTCACATTTACAGGATTTTAAAGTAAAGAAAAGAAAAAAATGTAAAGAATCACGATAGATGTTGATTCAGGACAGTTTATGCCTTTTTTCCGTTTTTTAAATCAAGCATAAATTTAGGTGGGTCAATGACGGTTATTGCAAATTTATTTGGCACAAACCATAGAACGGCAGTAGAGCGTGTTTTGTTTGTTCTTGTTCTAAACAAAAGAAAGAAAATCGAAAGAGATCCTGAACACGAACTCTTCAACCGAACGTTACCAAGTTTGGTGGTTTTTGTAATGTCTGCAAGCTGCAGTACATAGGTCAAATAATGAACGATGGTTTACATTATCGACTATCGAGAATTCGAGACCAGCCACGGTCATTCGAGAAGCCTGCTCAGTTGTCATTTGAGAATGAAACGACACTTGACCTTCAGAGAATACTACACTTAATTAGGTACAGTAATGAGAATAACGGATACTAAACTTCATTCGGTTTGAGCTTGTCTGACGATCGAAGTATTTTTCAAGTAAATTTTCCCCCAAAAACCAGAATTAGCGGAAAACGTTTTGCGTCGAATCCAATAAAACATGGGATAAGGGCAAGGAGCCAGGGCCAGGGCCAGAGTTGCGGAATTGGTAGAAAGATTTACCGCGGCAAAGAAAATGGGTGGGTTTTAGTCAGTAAAAGTCTGACACTCCCTCCCACTCCGCCCAGAGCGGAAAATGTCCCTTGATGATTTCTCATGCAGAAAAACAGGGCAAGAAGATAATGACTTTCAACCAGCATTTAAATGGACTAGGTAATCTTATTTATAGACGAAGAAGTACCGTAAGTAGTGACTAAGGTTCTATATTGGGGAATGAGCCACCAGCAACCACCCATGTATTTGCTTACTATGCCAAACCGCTTGCCAAATGTGCCAGATCGTTTGCCATCATAGATAATGGAAGTTGTACTCATCTGTGTACATATAGTTACCTGCATAGTAAACGATTGGCATGTATTTTTAACGTACACCATGATTTTGTCACAACTCTTCGCCATTGGATTTACTTTCCCAGTAAGAGAAAATGGACACGCACAGGTGCAACAATACACACGGTCCACTATGATAAAGAGCATATTATTAAAAATATGGGCTTGGGAGAGTGTTGCACCTAATTAATGCTGCCGGTCGATTCTGTCGTCATCTCACGGTGTACACCTAGGCGGAGTGAACCACAATAGAGCTGTCATTCCATTTTATTTGTATGTTTTGACAACTCACCCGTCGTGCACCCCGCCCAAGTATTCACTTCGACATGTTCGCACTGCGGTAAACATCCGCTATTTTAAGAAAACTGCTACTTAAACAAAATCCGCGTGCAAGTGGCGGTTTAATAGCAATCATCATTGAAAGTTCAGGTACGGGTGCGTGCAAATTAATTTCTCATTTTCGTAAAACAGAGGGTGTTCTTAGGTACAACACTTACCCTTTTTTTTAAGGATTGGAAATCATCAAATGACTCCTTCCGCTCTGAGCGGAGCGTGATCGTCAGACTCTTACTGACTAAAACCCATCCGTGTTCCTCCTAATGCGTTCCAGGGCCGCGATGATTCTTTCTAACAAATTCCGCAAACCTGGCAGGCTCTGGCCCTAACGGGCCCCGTCTACTATGCTGATATCTCTTAGAGGCGCGCGTGGAATACAGCGTGCCGTCGACCCGGGCCTGGGTCCGCGCCTACAGTGGCCGCGAACAAAACTTCCCTTACGTTGTTAACTATGACAATATCCAGAAAACCACAATAGACCGTGGTGGTTTATGTTACACAGTCAGAATCTAGTACCGCTAATCTTTTTACCAATAAGGGAATTTATAGTAGTTCAATTTAACACGAAATTGTAGGTAGGTTAACTTAACTGTGCAAATGACCATGCGACACAAAATGCTTTTACTATAAATATCCAGTTTTAAGCTGATTGAAATGTCTATGACAGTCAAACGTGTAAACTGAATGATAGATAGATGTATAAAGGTTATCGACGCGACATCAGTGTCGTTTAAGACCTGATCGAATGGCTAAATTGTCTCGCGGAAAGTTGCGTGAACGACCAGCGACTGGTTTCAATAATATGGCGCCGTTTAAATATAGGGAAGTAGATAGGTAATATAACTTATCGAATGTGTCTCTCAAAGGGTTAGACAGAAGTATTGAAGGACACCCCCGTCACATTTGGCCATATTATAAATCCTATGGGGATGAGCCTCTTGCCATCAACCAAGAGAGTTGCCGAGATTCGATATGAATGGCGAACGATTTGAGGGGTCTATGTCCAAAAGGACTGATGTTGGTTAATGAATGATTAAGATAATGAAGTGCCGCATATGGACTATAGGGAGACGCAATTGCCACCAGTGGGCAGCGCAGATTAGCATCGTTTTTGCCTGAAGTGTGGTATCACTTCAGGCAGATGTTTAAGTGGCCGAAGACAATGTAAAAGTGGCTCTCGCTGACCATTGCGGCCAGGCTGCACTGGTGGAGGATACAATAACTTTTGACAGCGATCGCATTTGCATCGTAGTCGCATTAACACCTATGGCTCTCTAAATTTTGCCATTGAGATTTTACAATGATTTCACATTGATTACGATTGCTGACGTGATATTGCGATTTTATAAAGAGAATTGGTCTTCAGTTGTATCAAGGAAACTGTTTTGAAAAGCAGTAACATGTTTTAAAACAAAACTAAATATGTGTTTAATTAAATAAGGTGATAATTAATAATACATAATAATGTGTTTTGAATGAAAGTGCTTGAAGTTCGCACATACAGATTTACTTATAAGTTTATTATGTTGTAAATGGGAATATCAGCAGGTGACCCATTCAATAAGGATACATATGCCTTTGCAGTAGTCTCTTCCTAAAATTACAATGGCCCCAAAGGTATTGCGCGAAAAAGTTTTCATAGTTGACACCAGCCATTTTCGCAGAAGGATGAGTAACTTTACCGGTACCAATGAGTTTTCCTTTAGATCCATTCCTGACAATCAATCGTTTGTGGTCGCGTGCTCCTTATTGTGACATAGAACCTGTTTATAGCCATTCAAGAAAATTATAAGTAGATCGTGACTGTCGGCAGCAGTTACCTCATTAATAGTTCCTGTGAACGCTCGCCTAATGAATACACATATTTATTAAATATAGCCACGTGCAAGCCACAACACGGAATTAGAAAACAACATTCCCCTAAACAAATAAAAACAGCACGATTAAAAAAAATTGTGACGCATTTATTATTCTAACAAACTGTATTTATAAATACACGATGAGCGAATGACACAACCCAAACACATTAAAACGACCATAAAACTACCCTTATACGGCGATACATTTCGGCATTCTTTCAATATCAATTTCCCTATGAATTTAATTAGCTTTTTATCTTCCCAGAAATCTATGACACCGCCATTACATACGTCAATTGTCACCATAAACCACCGACGGGAGCCGAAGACGACCGAATATAGACGAACGGAATCAAGTATGGCCGCACGCATTCCGATTGCATCTAATAACCTCAAAATCGAATGCAAAATGGCGTATTGAATAAATGACGCCGCTCCGTTTAGCATTCCGACATGCCATATGTGTGTACGCATTTTCATTTGGGGCCATTGTCTTGGCAGATATTAGTATTGATTTCAATAAATAAATTAATCGTATGGCTTCGCGAATAGCATTGGTTTGGCACGCGACGCGGGACAGACGATGAATCGATAAGTTCGCGATTGTGTGGCTATGGTCCGTCTGGTTATTGCTGAGTTTATGTCGTTTGACTCATGTAGCGTACGTGAGCCCGGCCGTTAACATCTATGTAATTTTCATTGTTAACAAACTAAGCAAATAGCTTGCAATTGTCTACTTAGCTATATTACATGCGAGCGGACCACACACGGCCTGATCATGCGAAAAGTTCATTTTTCACGCTCACGTTGTCTTTGCCGAAACGATTAACTACCTGGATGTCCAAAATGAATGGGACACAGAGTCAGGAAGTGGTAAGGAAGATATATGAAGAAGTACCAACAGCAAAGTGTCCATTTGTGCCCCAGGCTAAGAGGGCTTTAGATAGGAAAGATTTTGTAGACTCAAATGGCCAATTTAGGGAGCACGGTTATTTTTCTACTTGTGTAGAGAACATAACCCCAAATCTCCTTAACCCAAATATCTTTCATCACCGGTGTCCAATCTTGTTGTCAGGCAGTTCTTAAGCAAACGAAATCTAGACAGAATCCCTCAATTTAACTGGAATATTCAGCTACTCTTCATTCACGCCTCAATTTTTGTAAAAAGCTTTAGCAAACTTTATCTAGTGTGATATGTCCTTTTGAGTTCGAAGTAAACTCAAATTCGGTCCTCAATCAAGCATTGTCCTTCGAGCCGGATACCAGATCTACAGAATTATCAGATTTGAAATAAATCCAATAAACATGATCACTAATAGGTACTTGTCATAACAAGTGATACGGTTAGTACAACCTACTTGTAACCACTTGAGCAGTAGCTAGGTCAAGAACACTTGGTCTGGGCAATTTATCTAAAGACTGAATCCTTAGCAAACACCCACGGTACGTCAACACTTAAGAATAGATGCGAAATGGGAATTTTCTTGTTTCATAATCTTAATTTAGTTGGAGTTTGTAATGAAAGAAGAGGTAAGTTCGGCATGCTTAAATGTAACTGAAAAATGGTGGGACCAACCTTTGAAGCAAAAAAAGAGGACAAAAGTAAGGTCTTGAAAAAACACAGTAAAAACATGAAATCTCCTACTTTAACCACATCTATTAAAATTTTGGTAAAGGTAAAATATGAAATGTATAAAACTTAATTAAAAAATATAGATAACTCATCCATCATCCACCGGCAGCGATCATATGCGAATTTGTCAAAAACAACATCGCCGGAGACCACACAAGGTATCTTTAAAAACATCAACAAAAAAGTCAAACAGCCGTTTCACATTCAGCCCGCAATGACAGCTGTCAATTGCATTTTTAACATGGAATATTGGCGGGAATGCGGAAACTCACCTTTGGATTTATTGAGTTTCGAAAACACTTGAAAGACTTTTATAAACCGCGCGAGATCGAAATACGGAGGCTGTCAGCTTTGCCTACAAGAGAAAACACGATGTCCATGGTAATGCTAAAAATAAAAAAATGGCGAAAGAGAAAATAACATTAATAATATTACTTTAAAAGCGATGGTTTCCTTACAAGATAAAGGGTTTCAGTGTGAAAAACAACAATTTGTGGAACATGATCAGCGATCAACATGCCAGTTTCAAACTTGAAAGTTTTCTTGCCGATAACCCCAATGACACTGGCCGTCAAGAAATTAGAAGCGATAGTGTTCCGAACCAGAGATAATATACGAAGGATAGTGCAGTTCCTTTTTGAAAATAGTCTCTCTTTGCTTTCGAATAGCTTAGTTTTTCTTTACAAAGAGACGGATTTCTAAAGTTGTAAGTTTTAGCATTATCGTTAATTTACATTATATTCGCAGCTTTAAATCCCAGTATTTTAGCTTCTGTATAATTGGATCTCTTACCTACCTAGTCGCATGTCAACTAATAATAATTATGACTGGCTTTTGTAATTTTCAATCACACCAGTTAACATGAAGTTTGACAGCTGGCTTACCTAATGATCAGAGATTTATTTATCGGTATCGGTACCCAAAACCACTAGTAAACTAATATCTTAGAGAGGTTATTTTGTTTTCTATAAACAAGAGGCAATCTCTGGAAATACAGATCCGATTGCGAAACCTCTTTTCCAGATGGAAAGCTAGACTCCATCGCAGACTCCTACTAACATACAGGGTGAATTTTTAGTGTGCGTGGATGGAAATCCGAAACTATAAGGATTTGATGAAAACAAAAACTGCATAATTGGATTTTTGAAAAACCGGTATACCTAACCAGGAATCGAAACGGTTAATTTTGAAAACAAAACACACCCTGCATTATAACACCATCCGGAAGTATCACTAATAAGGATCAAATTCTGGAAAGTAATAAAATAACATATGAAAAATTAAAGGAAATCGCTCAATTTTGACAAATCAAAAATTACCGTGCAACTTTTCGAGATAAACAGTATCTCTAAAACTTGCACAGTAACTGAGATAATAACGTAGCCCTAGGAAAAGAGTCCAGAATAATATTCGATTTAGCTATCGAATACTATATTTCCGCCTGTTACTTATTGCACAGTACACAGACCACATCTATCTCAAAATTAGCATACAACACGGACCACATATACCTACCTTCCATAAATCAACTAAATTAATATCAACCGATTACTCGATCTCTTGATTGCGGGGAATCGATTAATTCGTAATAACAATTTGTCGTCGCAAGTCATATCTATCGAGCACTCGCCTACTTACTATAAAATAATGTATTCGTCGCTCGATCCTACGTAGCGGCGATACGTAGGCGCAGGCCGTGATTGACACGTCTTGATACTTGAACTGTCAAATTTAACATGTGTTTTTGACAGTGATGGGTAATGTTTCGGTTATGGTAAAAAGTGGTTTTGTTGATTAAAATGTTGCTGTTATTTGCACGTGTATGATGAGGTTCGAAGGTTCTTGTGTTGAAGTCGAACTATAGTGAATCGATTTATAACAACAGCGCGCTATTATAAGTGTACGATAGTGCTGGATTAAAGTTACACAATTTTTCGAAAGAAAGTTCCATGCAGTACAGTTTTTTTATTCTGGTAACCTATCTATATTAGTCAATCTGCTATTTAAAGAGTAAAAGACTTTTTGCTTGTTGATTAAACTGTATGAGTACTTAAGCGAGGCGTAATTTTTTGCCATAGCTTTTGCAAAGAAACGTCAACATTTTTTTCAACAAAACGATCAAAACTTTAAGTCCACAAATAACGAAACACAATCAAAACTTGGTAAGCGGCATTTATATAGTTTCATACAAACTACATACTATAGTTAACTATAGTAGGACCGAGTGTCGTGACCCTATTGCGTGTGTGAGTCATGTTAGCGGCGCGTGCGCAAGACTTTGAGGTTTTAAATTTCGAATATTCGAATTTGCATTAAGTTGGAACGATAAGGCACGCAGTGATTGTATTAGATTATAAAAAAATGTACTGTGGGTAGGTACATGGCGATAAAATGGGCACCGTGATTCAGAAGCTTAGTACTTATATAAATGGTTGTTGAAATAAGCATGTGCTTTTATTTTTGCCCTCCTTCGAAAGTTTGACTCATTACTTTTTTTTAATGTCATGGCAAGTCGATTGTTAACACTTTGTTAAAACATATCCGATTTCAGAGTTTTGCGTTGGATATAGGAATTCAAATGTTTTTGAAAATAAATAGTATTCGTAAAAAAAAAATTGTCTTCTATGTGAAAAAAACTCCAATTTGCACAATATTCACTATAATAGAAAGGATTTTAATTTCCAGTAGTCTTTGTAAGAAAGTTAAGGATTTAAAAATTGATTTGCACTATTGTCTCTACCATCTCCAGTACAGGAGGGTGTGGCGATGAGATCAGACGACGCGACGGTGCGCTATCACCAGATCGGCAGTAGAACGGTTGGGGAAGATTTGGAAGGACAGGAGAATTACCAAGAAGACGAAGGTCAGACTGATGAAATGCCTTGTCATACCAATCTTTCTCTATGGTTCCGAAACTTGGTTCCTTAACACTGCAGGATCTCCGTATAATCGACGCACTAGAGAGAAGTTGTGCTGGGGACACCTCCTGAAGATCCCTCGAAATTTTTATAATTAATTTATCAAAGATCTTCGTAATAAAGACAGACTTTCGTCCAATGTGAAAACATGAATACTGAAGTTCTTAGGTCACATGCAGAAATGATAACTTGATAGAGAGACTGTTGGTTCAGGGCTAGGTGGAAGGTAAAGAGAGCACGCGATCGATCACTGAATCCACTATGGTCCAGTGTACTGGTAACGTGACCAACTGGCAGAAATGGAAGCGCATCGACCACCCTGACAAGAGTGTCCGACTAAGAAGAAGACTATTGTCTTTATGGATGATTTATTTTTCTCTTCCGATGAGAGAAGGGACGTGCTACCCAAGTTAATGGGTTGTGTAGGTCTGGTAGGCAGCCGTTCCACGTAAACTACTGGTATTCAGCTAAATCCGGTTTGACTAGAACCCGACCCCAATATAGTTGGGACAAGGCTAGGCAGATGATGATGATGATGAGAAGGAAGGGCTGTGTTCCAAACAAGGTTGTGAGTAACATTAATAATGAAGCACCTTTAAGAATTATTGCTAATATCCTATAATATTTCGTAGATAAAACAGAGGTGGTACGAAGTAACGAGTCTATTATACACTGCGTGGGCTCTATAAGTGTTCGTAGCTCGTTGTTTCAGTAATTACATAGTACTAATTGAAGTCTACTTAGACCGGTTAGGGAATACATTTGAATAATTTGACAATCTTATTTATATTTTTGACGGTTCAAGGGTGTTTTGTGATTGGTGAGATCACTGGTACCGCCAACTCGTATGGGGACGAGGTGAAGGAAGACTGACTTCCTGAGAGGAAGTCTGAGTCGCAGAAGTGGGAAGTTTAATATGCTGACATGTCAGCAGGATGACATGTTAGCTGTATTATTTTTATAGATAAAAAAAATGTTTTTTTTACTAAAGGGACAAAGATATGTATTTTGCCTGTTACTTATTGTTTAATTATTGAATTCTACAAAAGAAAACTATGCAACCTCTTTACCTAAGCCTAAAAGATTACCGTATTTTTCTTAAATGCTCCTATTGCCATTACAAATGTAGCTTGTAAAGTTTACATCTGAACAGAACCGAATACAGATCTTAAGAACTTAACTACACTTAGCAAACGGCACACGCATTCGCGAATTCTAATTACCTCAAACTAAGCTCAGGGTCACCGCGCCATTTTTGACCGCGGCAAGCGTTGCTTAACCTCAGTAAATCAATCCTATATAGCAAGTTTCATAGCTGGGAAGCGTCAAAATTGTCTATCTCAACAACAATTTTAATTTTTGTAACGTGGGTTCAAAACTGATGGATTACGTTGTACTTCATATTGTTGTTGTTTTTTTTTAAAGGGGTCCGAAATGGATGAGCAAATTCAAATTATTATCTTGTTTATGAATCAGTCCAAAAAAATACACATTTTAAACGTTACATTCAAAACTCACAAAAGCAGTAGCTGACCACTGCAGTCCGAAAAGGCTTACTAAGAATCACGGTTGGCGCAGTGGTTGAGCGATTGACTGCTGCGCTGCGTGTCGCGGGTTCGATTCCCGCACTGAACAAATATTTGTATGGCCTACAGATAGTGGTTCCGGGTCTGCCTGTGTGTGTATGTGAGTTTATATGTTTGTAAACGAACACACACGATTCAGGAGAAATTCCTAGTGTGGGGCAACGTTTTTTTTTTTAAAAAACGAAAAAAAAAACGACTTCCAAGACCTCGTGGCTTAACAGGACCAAAACTTTTGCAAACTTGTTCGTCAAAAATCTTATAGTCGATTGATGTTCAATCTTGATATCATTGCAATATGAGTGGCAATTCTTCTAATTTATTTGGAACGTTCGCATTCGCAATCTGTCAAAAATGTATGAAAATTGTGCCTTTTTTGACAGATTGCGACTGAGACGCGAATGAGGAGAACGTTGCAAAACAATTTTAAAATTGGCCCTCTAACATCCTCACTCTCGCTTGGGAGATATAATATTCCTTTAAAACAGAAGGAAAACTTATTCAATTACTCAGAATATCCTTGTCAGTTCCAAAAACGCTAAACCCGAATGTAATGGAAAAAATCTGTGAAATTTTAAATATGTTGATTTTGAGTTCTGTAATTCTTTGTTATGTGTGCAGCCTACGCGAGGACAAGATAAAATAAATAATAATTACACTTATTTATAAGTAGGAAACCACATATGCGCAGAACCAATTTTCCCAATGGTCTACCTCCCATAACGTGGACACCTTTTAAGATTTTCTTTATAGTCTCATCAATTTACTAACGCACACCTCAAGAATGTGAAAATAACCCTTATTGTTGAGCATTAAAGATCAGTATATCAGCAAATAGAACTTGGTAAGTTGGTTATCAGATGTGACATACGGAATTAATTGTATTATTATAGTTGACGTGTGTAGAATGCTAATAATTGTTAGTCGGTTCGCTTTTTGTTCGTGTTTCCTGGAATAGTTTCGTGTTATTCCGTCAGTGTTCGGCCATCGTTCGGAGAATTCGGCACGGCATGAATATGTCTAGGCTTCGATTTAACGCGAAACGCTATCCAACTATATCTGTTACTAGTGTGATTTTTGGAGCTTTGAATTTTTTGGTTGTCACGTTTTCATTGAAGAGGCCGATAGAGCGCGAAACCACAGTATGTTTACGTAATACATTTGAAATTCGAGCTCGCAACAGTTTTATCTATGGTCAATCATTAATATTCGTTGCACTATCAACCACCCGCTGTTTTAAGGTAACTGTTCCCATTTTCGCTTACGACTGATCTTTGAATACCTTATGATTGCCCATAAGATAGTATAGCAAACAGTCAAGTCTTTCCATGCATGAAGCAACTTCTAAAACACTAGAGCAGCCACAACATGCCACAGAAGAAATAATGCTCTATCTAATTTAAACGAATTATCACCACAACAGATCATCAACCACACAAAACAAAACGATTAAGCGTCCATACCCTTCATTAAATTCATATTTAATGGCGTCCATAAAAATATATTTATACATCAAGATTAATATTACCATTAGCAAGACCTAACCTTATTTAGAAGAGTGTAAAAACTTGTCTCTGGTCCCAAAATGGCGGCTGAACGAGATAACACCAAAAACAGTAGCATTAGTTGGAAATATCCAAGATATGCCTTTTGAGGGACTCTTCAAGTGTTTTAATTATGAACTTTATATTGTACTGGGACTTGATTTAGGAGTGAAAGGTGTGGAGACAAAAGTCATATATTTATCTCTGTTTTCCTTACGAGGTAGGCAAAGTGCGTAGGCCAGTGCTGCAGATGCAAATAAAATATGACCCAGTGTTGTTGGATCAAAAGCTATACGGTATACCTATCGTTGACTGTTACCCTTAGACTGTTATCATACTCAAAACCGCTTTGGGAAATCTCCGAGAATTCCTGATGCATTTTACTTTGTACCAAAATAAGGAAACCACGTTATCAGACAAGAAATTCCTGAAATTCCATGCATTTGTGGTGGTTTTTACGTTAAATTGTTATTGTGCCAAGTAGTCACGGTAAATTAAAACCTAAATCCACATTGATAAAAACATGACTGGTTTTGGTACCTAATACTAACCCAGAATGTGTGCGAGAGAATCCACAAGTTGCAAGACATAACAGTAAATTGAAAAACAACGAAACAGTCAACGTAGGTATGACAAATACCGTACCATAGTTACTGATTTGTTTTCCCCATAAATAGTAAAAGTTGAAGTGACCACACCGGTAGCCTTGGCAGCCGGTAGGTCCAATCACTCGTACATTCTAGACATCGATATTTTAGGCCAATTTATAGGTTATTGGTTCATTTCGGTACTTGAAAGGCTCAGTATGAGCGATTGGACCTAAATGTCATGCGTTCGCTCCTTCAGTAATTGTTTATTTGACAAATCGATAGGATTCATTGCTACAGTGTTCAACCTTCGTCTTCTCAAAATAAAGAACAACGGAATGGATGTTGATGAATTGTCCAAAATAAACTATCAATGCTTATGAGAGTGTTTTGGAGAAGGATAGAAAGGAGATATTTCTATCTCCTTTCTACTCTTCAGATGAAAGGATTGTGTGAGGAATTATATGAAAGAAAAGGGCTTAAATGTTAGCGTAACGGTTGATGGAGGAAAATCCACGATGAAAAACATATTGCTCCGATCGCAAGTGATATGGGACTAGGGGGAAGATGATGATGTATGTATGTAAATCGAGCTGGTTTCCGCAACTCCACGACTAAGCGCGAATTTTGCGAGTAGTAGTAGACGATGTTGATAAGAGCGTTATGCCAAAGGGTCCTATTTATATCATCTGGAAATCCATAGTTTCATGTTAATTAATATTAAATATACATGCGAAAAGAACGCTATCTGATGAAACTTGATGATTTCCGACTTTCACGCGAAAGAAGCTAGTATTTTTACTTTCAACCGACTTCCTAAAAGGAAGAGTTCCCAATTCGGTTGTATATAACTATATATTTTTTATATAAAATCTATTGTAATAAAAAAATAATTTATTACACAAAGAATATACACCTAATTATTGCCTTATACCTTTATTCATGTTATGAATACGAATAACAAGAATAAGAGGCCATTAATAAAAATAATAACGCAAACTATAAAAGGATTTCTATATTCATGTTATGCATGGAGGAAGTATTCTCCATAATAACTGTGATACATAATAGAGACATCGTATGTCTCATTAATTAGTACAAAAATGTCTTATGACGTTGGGTTGGCGTGCAGCGTTGAACAAGCTGCTAAAACGTTACGTTGGAAACTCGACAGCATCGCTATATCAAAGGGTGTGATTAGTCAACAGACATCTGACACACGCAGAGTGTATGAGTAACGTCATGAATGAAAAAGGAGTCAGTGATAGCGTGACGGTTGCCAGGGGAGAATGGAAGGAGAAAAAGCGTTACGCTTACTCGATGTAAAATGGGATAAAAGCAGGAAGTTGAGATGATGATCTTCTTCTTCTTCGTGTGGGTAGTAAGGTCTAACGACCCCACACACCCTAGAAAATTGTAACCTATGTCCTTCTCCATACCCCAGGCTATATATCTGCCAATTTTCATGATGATCCGTGTAGTCGTTTTAGCGTGACAACGTAACAGACAGACAGAGTTACTTTCGCATTTTTAAGTAATTTTAAAAAGCCTATGAAACTTCGTATTAAAAATCCCTACTTCCCTTAGTAGGGATTTTTAATACGAAGTTTCATAGGCTTTTTAAAATTTTAGAAAGGATTAAGCGTTATTTAGTCTGTTGATACCTCAAAATTTCAAAAAGATCCATAGCAAATTTAAGTATCTCAGTTACAGTATATTATCCCGATACTAGATAATGGAGAGCGGAATTTGTTAGAAAGAGTCAACGCGGTCCTGGAACGCAAAGGGCACTAGGAGGAGCACGGATTGGTTTTAGTCAGTAAGAGTCTGGCACTCCCTTCCGCTCCACCCAGAGAGCCAGAGAAGAAGGAGTCATTTGATGAATTCCCATCGTTAAAAAAAACAAACAAAGAAATCAGGTGGTGGAGGTTAGATAAGCAGATGTCCACGTAACATGCTGGTATTCAGCTGCATCCACTCACACTGAAAGACAACTCAGCATAACTGGGAAAGGCTAGGCAAATTGACAAATTTTAGTATCCTTGCTCTTTTTCACACATAACCTCGAGACACAAACCAAACGCATCCAGTTTTTGTCGCACAAAAGGCCAACCTTATCACTGACTGACCTTATTTGCAAACCAAAAAATGGCGGCCCTTAGCATAAGCGCGCCAATAAAAAAACAATTTCAATAACATAAAGCTTCCTGCACATTCAAATCATAACAACATTACTCACTCCCTGACTCAAGCACTGGCTCCAGTTAAGGTCTTCATTTAATTAAGTCCACTAAGTATGTACGGCGACGCGTATTGATACAAGGATGTCATTATCGCAGTGTGGTGCCCCCTTAAAAGGTATGCAATTTAGCCAATTAACGATGGCAGGCTCAAGGTCGGAGCGGTTATTGAGAAAACGTGGTGTAACATGGCCTTAAGTGTTGAGGCGGTCTGATCTGGGTGAGGAGTTTTATTGGTGTTTGGAGTGGCCTTGAGCCTCTAGACACAGGATCGTCGTTCTATCAGAGATAAGCGTCGAAAAGTCGAAAATTTTCAGTCTCACGTAATCCCTTAGATCTTGACATTTCGACAATTTCTATCGCAGATGTCATTTATTCTAGCTGTGGACTGATTTGATGTTAGTATCTCCAAAAAAAACATCCGTCCTGTAGTGAACAGACAGAAAATATCTATACTTACTGCTTAATAAAAAATCTCTGCTTAAGATGCACCTTCCATTGAATTACTCGCTCGCTCGCTCGCCATTGAATTATTAGCGAGTCCAGCCGTACCTACTTATAATTTATTAAAAAAAAACTTAAAAATAATTTTCATAACACTTATTACTCGCACACCCAATTAACAACGTAATCAATCACCAATAGCCGCCTGAAGTTCGGGCTCGTGTCGAGATACCAACAGGAAAAAAGTTTTTCTCGATGCAAAGGGGATTCCCCTTGCAGAAATAACAAGTACATACAGTATAGACGCGTTCAATTATAATCAACTTAGGATGTGTTCAAAAACAAATTGGGTTGCGTTTCAAAATGAAATGTTCAAACCGTCAGAACAATTTGCCGTGGATGCTACATGCTAGACGCTTTGTGAACAATTACTTTTCTTCCAATATGGATTTGACACCCCGTTAAATTGTCGCCTAGGGCTGATACCCCGGTTTTTTCCAACCCTAGATCCAAGTCTGCATATCATCATCATATCAGCCGAAAGACGTCCACTATTGGACATAGGCCTCCTCCAAATGGGACGGTTTGCCATAATCGCCACGCTTGGCTTCGCGGGTTGGCGATCGCAGTGTAGCTGTTGCAATGTACCTACAAAGAATGCTGCTGCCCATTCTCTGGTGAATCCCTTAGTCGCCTCTTACGACACCCACGGGAAGTGATGGGATGGTGCTATTCTTTTACGTCAGACACCATACGGAACACTTCGACAGCCACACTTGTGGCATAAAAATAAATTAATAAAGACTCATCAACATGACCTATCTATGCGTTTTTTTTCTTAGCCAAGACATTCAAATCAAGTTTCGAATTTAAAAAAAAAAACGTGACTAAGATTTTGATACCTAATTAAATTTTCAGAAATCGGTCCCTGATCAGGCATGGTTACTAAGAAAGCTGCCATATATGGAGCGCCAGTTTTTGGTGATCGTCTGTGCACGCAATCACAGATAGCTCAACTTTGGGGAACAGGATCTAATATGGTAAGGAGCATTAGCGGACCTCTTCTGAGGAATTTCTGTTTTTATTTCATTTTACGAATAAAATGATTGTATAGAATCATACACACAAAAGAATTGTTGTATTTGTCGTACTATCTTTGACATACAAAAATCATTAAATCTTTTATTTTTTGCCACACCTCAACTTTGGGAAAATCCAATAATTGGAAACCGTTGAACATATTATACATTTCCTTTCTCAATAATGTGAACTCACATTACCTATCACACAAAAATACCCTGTAATACAACCACATAAGAAACATTTCATCTCACATGTCAACGAAGGTACAACGTTGGCCTATAACCTCTGGTAGGTACAGCAAATGATATGACCGGGCAAAACCCATGGTCTGTTTACAATTACAGTCGAGATATTAATTAATGAACTGACGTCAAAGTATGGTGATATTGTACGAATATAGAAATCTGTACCTATACATATAAAATGACGTTGACAAAAAGATATGGAACAATGAAGACGTCAAATTTACCTGCGTAAAGATGTATGACTTTATTTGCATCAAAAATAATAGCTGGTGACTGATCATTTTAGCAGCATAAGGACGTCCACTGCTTGACATAGGCCTCCCCTAAGCGTCGTCATACCAACCGGGCCTGTGCTTCTGATCAAACTGCCGTGACCTTTACCGGATCATCGGTCTAGCGTGATGCCCTTCGACACTGATGTCAATGCGGTACGCGATCACCACTGTAGAACCCTACGCCGCTACCGGCTGTTCGTTCTGCGAACAGTGTGACCTGCCCAATGCTACGAAATTTGGCAATTCTTTTAGCATACAAGAGGCACTAAACAAAATGACGTTCTATCAACGATTCTTGTTGTCGAAAGTCAAAAGGAAAGGGATTGACCACATGATATTACAGCAGTGCGTGGCAATCCCATATATTTTGGAATTTTGACCAATCGTTATTATTTATTATTATTATTTATTATTATTATTTATTATTATTATTATTATTTTTTTTTTTATGAATGATTGAATGTTTCTTCGTCTATTTTTATTTTGGGACAAGCCCGCCACACATTCCCACACCACTGCAACTCCTGGAAGCCTGAATCAACAGTGGCGACCACCAGAAAAACGCCGAGTCAATGAAGCTCGACGAGACCCGGAGAAACGATTCAACTGTCTTGGATCCTGTAAAGAAAATAAGGGCGGAGGAGTAGGAAAAAATCGTATATTTGTCTAGTGTCCATTGGCTTCATTCAACACGAAACGTAGTTTTAATTAAGTACTAATATGTGTTATTTTTAGACGGGAAAATCTGACCGTTCCCGACACGTTAACCGCAATTTAATGCAGCGTCAAAATGTGGAAATTCTGATGTCGATTATATTCGCTTAACTTTCAAATTTTTAAAGCTTGTTAAGTGGTACTGCTTACGAGAGGCACTGTGTACTGTGCTATATTAGGTTTGGTTGAAAGATATCATATCCAACTATGTTGAGGCCAACTTCCAGTCTCAACGGATGGTGCTGAATATTATTCTGGATTATTGCAAATACCAATAATATGGTAAGATTATCATAAATCTTGATCAGAATATAGACACTCAATTGAGAACAGATCATTTCATATAAACTAAATTCGATCCAAAGCCTATAGTTTACAATATAATCCCCGCCGTATAAAGAAGTAACAGTTTACAATTTCACGCGATTTATTCTATACACACGGGATGAAAAAAGCTTTTTAACATTCTAATTTTGAATAAATCATGATTTAGATATCTAGTACAGAAGACGTTTTTTAAATAAAACCTTGTAATTATAACATTCTAAATTCGAAATACCATATAGTAAGAATAACCCAAGGAACTTCTATTACAACCTGGAATGTGCACAGGCTGTCGATACGTGGTCCGAGGGAGATAGCTTCGCGAGAGCCCTCTGTCCCTTTCATTAGGGTGACCAACCAATATAATGTAGGTTGAGACTAATATAATAGGATGTAATATATTATCCAATAATTTGATTTCATAAGTTAATAATAATTATACTTTAAGGATGGATTAAAGTAAAACGCATTAAACTATGTTTTATTATAGCCTGGGGCCTGAAATGAAGACTGCAAATAAAGGAATAATTTTTGATATTTGAATGACTTGGAATGACATCAAGCCATTTTTTCTCCCTGATTCTTCTCCAGGCAGTCTGAAATTATATTTTTTAATTTTATTTCAAATATACGAAGTAACACACCTAAATCAGCGATTAATATGGGAAGTTGAAACTTTTTTGCCATTTCCCTACAATGTTCCTCGGGAAATGTGAAATTTCATGATCACGTCTTTTAAGTATTCGGTACACCATTCCATATAAAGTTTTATTATGCTTACGTTGAAGACTACCTCCTATTTATATGCTGCATTGTGTAAATAATCTTATAATTTCGTTTATTATGGGCACCCTACTTCAAGAATTGCAATATACTTACTTGAAGAAAGAAACACCGCATCCTGCATAGGATTCGCTTTTGCAACCGAACAGCTTTTGAATCGCACACTTTTTAACCATCTTTATTACATCCGAATAAAGAAATTGTTTTTTTTACAACAAATAAATATGGCTGGTGGGTTACCAGTCTAACTTATATAATTATATATTCTACTAATAATCTTTTCTTTTTTAATTACATTTCAATACAGTATCTAAATTATTGCTAAAAAAATGTTCTCATTCTAACAGATAATTTAAAAATATTAGAAATATATCAGAACGAAAGTTAAGGGGGATCCCTAAAGAGACCTCGCCATACATTTTTCAGGAGCTGTAATCTCCGTAAATAAACAGTTTCTGCAGAATAAAGCAAGTATAATGAGATTTTATAATGTATTGTGATCGCCTATCGCCCAAATTTTAGAAAAAAAACAGTCTTTCTATGAGAATTAGACCCAATAAAAAACGAAAAATCTTTACATGTGTGAGTGACCTGAATCGCGCCATCTGACAGAAATTTATAGAACCACCGAGAAAAAGTTCATTGCTGTTATGTTACGAGTTTACGTGCGGTGAACATTTTAAGTAGATGGCGCTGTTCGAAAATTCGAACAAGCGCCAAGGTTATCGAGTGACGGACGCGGCGATGCGACGTTGCCATTCAAGACGCAATTTGGCAACAACGCGTGTTGCCAAATTCCAGTCCATGCGTGATTGTGTGTCAAAATTGTGTTTCTAGCTAGTTAGCGCCGGCGCGCGGGTTTGCCCGCGGATTTTATATTTTATGATTGATGAAATGTTTTTTTTTAGGGAATGAGAAATAATGCTAGAAAGTGAAAACAATTATCTGCGATCTGCCTTTGGTTCACACAGATACAATACTAATGTTATTATTGTATTACTTATCTACTTTAAATAAATAGTGCCTACCTACCTAAAGATTTAAAAATCTTTCCACTGTATGTAAGTAGGTACTGATAAAACATTTTCTGACACGGTTAAGTACTAATTCATTGGTTTGGGTTGAATCAAATCAGAGAAAAGAAGTTCATGTAGGTATACTTAGGGTACCTATACCTAAATCAGGCGATCAGCGTAGGCAAACTTACCTATTTTTTTCCTAGCTACCTACGCAATGGTCGTCCGTCTGTCGGTCCGTATGTCTGTCTGTCCGTCTCTGTCTGTCACCAGACTGTATTTCACGGACCGTGATAGCTACACAGTTGACATTTTCACAGATGATGTATTTTTTTACATTTGTATCGCATGATTGTAATATTATAAGTCGCGTAAGATTGTATATTTACAAGTACCTACTTACTTATAATTTCTTCTAGATAAGACAAGTATTGAAACTATTGAATTTGGGTGTGATTCAGTGTATTCGAAATTATTTCTTCTCAACACATCATCTGCCTAGCCCTTTCCCAACTATACCTACTGGGATTGGCTTCCAGTCAAACCGGATTCAGCTGAATACCAGTATTTTACGTGGTGCGGCTGCCTACCAGACCTCCACAATCCATTATCTGTTCTCAACATAATCATAGATTATAGTCTAAAACATAAACAACATTTATTACAATCTTACGATGTTTGGAATTATCCGGTGACACATACGAGTACTTACATAGGTAGGTACCTACTCTAACCAACTAATACCAAGATATTCTAAGCTGATAACAACCCTTTGCTTTGCCATCTAAAACCATTCCACCAAAGAACGCCAGTAATCACACTAATCACTGAATGTTACGACTGTATCACCTAAAGAAAACATTCTTAGATCGCGACGAATAATTGCATGAATAATCTTTTATTTATTTAGTACCTACACGTCACAATTTATTTACACGTTAGGTACTATTTAGGTTCAGTCACATTACAACAACCTGTGTAGGTACAATATACCTTTATTACCATTAGATACGGGACTTAGTCACAGCAAGCGGTCCTACTCAGTTGGCACTCAGTCGCGCACGGAAAATCATTGATGTGACCTTCAGAATGATTGGCCAAAATGACCGATCAGCTTAAAAATATTACTAAGATCTAATACCTATTTGCTACTATTTGATATCTTTGTTTAAATAATTGGTACCTAATTAATAACTGAGAAAATGAATTTAAAAAATGGGCAGTCATTCTGATGTCAGGATGGACTGCCGACATTTAGGATCTCCACGTAAAGGCTCAAAAATTTCAATTCGCCTTTACAAAAATTTAGTACCTATTTGATACCTAAACATACCTATATTTTTTCTAGATTTTTAAGGCAAAGAATTTTATTAGAGATTTTTTGTTTAGGTAGGTACTATGAATAAATATACTTACCTAGTTCTACCCACATGTTAGCTTTTATCAGTATCTCGGAAATTGTTATTAATTAGTAGTACTTATTGCTAATTATCGTGTAAATTGAACTACCTTCACTCCATAGACTTGAAAAAAAATTGACTTCACTTGACTTTCTGTATCAAGTAGTACCTACCTAAACATAGGAAACCAAAAATCTGTAATAAAATCTTTAATCTTTGCAGCTCAACAGTGTTTTAATAATACTAGGAATAAAAATAAGACACACCACTCGTAAATACAGCCAAAAATGTTAATTTGTTGAAAATAACAAAAATATTTTATCGTTTGCTTCGCCATGTTTGTGAGAGCGAGATAGATATTAAAAACATGCGTGAGAGACACGATACGCACAATTCGCGAGTTGTTGAGAGATTTTGTAAACAACGCGCGACGACTAGTACCAGACCGAGGTTGCGTAAGGTTAGCAACACAAATTTCTTCAAACATATTAATAGTTTTTTATTATTATTGTTTTACCAACCATGATTATTTAAATTCAAGTCAATTTTATTAATAATTGATAACAGTTATGTTTTACGCAACAGGTACTTATTTAAAAAAAAATGTTTTATAAGACAAAGTCTAGTTTTTAGTACCTAATTGTTGGTGCAGAATCACTACTTCACTATATTTAGTTATCTTTATTACGCGACTGTGGCAAAGCAAACGGTTATGATTTCAAGGCTTCCTCGTAACTCCCAAACTGCACGTCATGTGCAGCCATATTCTTTATTTATTTATACATAAATGCATAATGGTGGATACTTAAGGCTCTTTTTTATTCAGGTTTCCTAAAGATGAATTAAGGAGACAAAAGTGGCTTGTTATTGTCCGAAAACAAAGGCAGAAGTAAAGCTTTAGTAACCTTGCGCGATCGAGCGAACAATATTAATTTCTTTTTTAACTACCTCAAAATAATTAATGTTTTTTATTTTATTTGCTAACGCTACCACATGCCATGTCATTCATAATCGTAAACATTCGTCAACATTCGGCAGCTAACGCGATTTCGCTCGCACGACAGCGCCGTCTCCTATCTCTATCCTTGTCTATCGGTAACAGTAGGTTGCGACTGTGATGACACTGATCACAGATGTGTGAGTTTCGGTGCATAGTCGTACGCCGAGCCCATGTTTACTGATTGCGATGTTAGAGCGTAACATGCAATGTTTATTACCCAAAATAATTTATCTGAATAATTTGTTATGGTGAAAAGGGATACCTTTTTACCACCAAATCCGATAGGATATCGAGCCTAGAAACAAAAATATGCATAGACCAATAATTATATTATTATTAATATTTGAAAATATTAGGTTTGGTAAGGATAAAGAAAGATAAAAAATAATTCAAAAATAAATACAACTATTGAGATTTGAACCCACACCAAGCCTAATGAAAGGCAGTCTCTAAACCGACAGTCTATTTGTACGGTTGATAATTGTTTCAAATAGCCGACCTTATTTATGTCAAGGTTTTTAGCTGCTCAGCTTCCCGAAAGTATAGCGTGATGATAATCATTGCTAAGGTTATATTAATAAGAAATAGATTGGAATATAACAATTTGGTCCTCTGGACATTTTAATTTCCAACCATTTTTGAATAAAACGACATCTAGTAGGGTCGAAAGTTACTACTATTTACTTTGCATGTGTGTGTAAAGAGTAAATTCATGCGGCTAAATCTTTATTCTGCTGTAATCTTTGTATGGTAGCAGTTAACAAGCATAGTGATTATCTAAAAAAATCAAGTTAATGCCCTAGGTATAGCCTATAATAAAGTTGTCTATTAAAACTTTCTATGTTAAGTGTAAAAATTGAAAATGTTCGAAATTGTGGATGTGTCGCCATCTAGCGACAAAATGGCAGTGAGAGCATTCATCCATTCACCTTAATGTTTTTTTAATAAGACACGACAATATTATTTTTTCCTACCATTCCTACTAAATTCGGGAATAATCCTCCTGGCAACACTTTAGAAAGGGACACAGGGCTCTCCAAGCGCTTTCTCCCTCGGACCGGATTTCTCTTTGACCAAGGGATTGTCTGTAATAGAACTTAACTTCATAAACATAAGGTTTATTTTTATATTGGTGTCAAATTGACAATGCTCATTCCAGGTTGTAATAGAAGTTCCTTGGAATAAACTACGACATTGAGGAAATACAAACCCATAACATAGAATACGTAAATACTATCAGCTGTTACCGCAGAACATGGCATTCGCATGAAATTGCACTAAATATTAAACGATTGTCCAATAAATGTTATCATAATATTATTGTTTGTATAAGGTGTGTTAATTTTTAATAAAGCGGTTTTTGGAAAAAAAATGTGATAATAAAATATTTCTAAGTATTAATAAAATTTAAATATAGGGAAAACCAAATTTAGCCAGTAATTGATATGCTCCCTTTTGTAGTATTTCCTCTTTGCTTTGCCTTCTTGCTAGAGTTGTGACTTAGTAGGTCGGTAGAATGGTTGAATGTAGGCATAGGTACCTATAGAACAACCACATCCTTCCTATTGGTGTTCCCGTGTTGGTGGAGGAACAAGTTTAGACCACAAAAGAATTCTATCAGAAGTTTTCCTTCCTTGAAAAATATTTTGACTCCTTTTTCAATGTCAGTTTTACTAGCAATGCTTATTAAAAATCGCTTAATTGCCCTAAAATAGGCAATTCCTAATGCCGCAGCATTATCTCCTTCTTAGAAACCTCCCAACTCCTCGATTTATTTATTTTACTTTATTTATTTATTTGGATCTCCAACAAAGGATAGACTCCAGATATTTACAACTGAAGTCAAAGTGGTAAAATTAGTTCATTTAGGTGTGCTCCTTCAGTTATAGGAGACCACAGCATGCGCATATAACTAGGTAAGGATATTGTAGCTGGTCAGTTCTTCTTCCATACGTCTGTATTTGGCATCATATCAAGTCACCTCCTATCTAGCCATGCCAGGAGCATTCATGCAGGTAGTGTTCAAAAACTTTGTTTTCAAGACTCATTCTTCTGTCAAGAATTTATTTTTGGTTTTAGTTATAGAGTGACGGCCAATCTTATTCTATCTTATTTCCTACCATATATTATATTATAAACTAGCTTTTGCCCGCGACTTCGTACGACCATGTTCCGTTTTTCCGGTCCCGTAAGAATTTCAGGAAATTCTCGGTTAGTGCTGCTAAGGGAACCTACATGCTAAATTTCAACTTTCTACGACCAGTTTCGGCTGTGGGTTGTCTGTCAGTCACTGAGTCACTCAATCACTCAGTCACTCAATCACTCAGTCGCTCAATAACGGAAAAGTTTTATGGATGATGGATAAAATAATGGATGTTTGCTGCTCTTTCACGCTAAAACTAATGAACGGATTTTGATGAAACTTTTACAGTTTATATTTTTCACACAGAATCAGAAACACCACGCTGCGTTCCAAAACGGGAATAATGGATGTAGGTAAGAAGGCTGCCAGGCTGAAATGGGATTGGGCGGGTCACGCTGGTCGCATGCATTGTGACCGTTGGGCAAAAGTCTCCACACAATGGGTGCCCGAAGATGGACGGCGTCGCCGAGGCAGGCCCAGAAAGAGGTGGCGAGACGACCTGGACGCGTACCATGAGGGCTGGTACGAGTTGACACGTCAAAGAATTGTTGGAAAGACTTGGGGAGGCCTTTGCCCAGCAGTGGGACAGCCTGGGCTAATAAAAAAAAAAAACTTTCACACCAGAATAACACAGACTTATATAATCACCTAAGAAGGGAAGTACTAATTCATCGCGGGTGGAGCCGCTGCAGCAGCCAGTGTTTTGATAAAACTTAAATTGCCTTTTATTATGGTGTTTACATTTCTGTAGGACACGGGATTTCACAACTAAGACGTCATGCTGATTAAATGGTTTAATAATACAATTTTCAACGTAGGTACGTCAACCACAAGCGTCTTCCTTAATACCTAACCAAATATACCTTATTATTATTAAAACATCCGCTAACTGGCTCAAAAACAGTTCAAAGTTAATGAATTTACGGTAATTTTTATCGCACTAACTACTGGGGATTCCTCTCAATCCCATTTTCGACCGATAAAAATACATACCATTACTCATCAAAGAGTGAATAATAGCTTTAAGATGTACCAACTAACTATTGTGTTTAGGAAAAGAAATATCGTTGGAAATTGGGCTTTGTCACATGGTGATAAGCATGTTAATTTATGTACAGGTAAGAAGGTTATAGTTGTGATACTGCTTACTATTTACTAGTACATGTTAGCTGGTATTATTTTTTTATTCGGGCTTTATTTCATTAAGCTTGATACCATCTCGCCACCCACGCTTTGGTATAATGACTTGCCATATCTAACTTGCCTAGTAAGACGGTACAGTCGAGAACATAAGGCGTACCGTTAATTTTGACCTATTTTCCGTCTTAGTCACAGTGGCCGTACCAAGCGGAAGTTATTATAATTATAAGTTAATTGTTTAAGTTTAAAAATTATAACAAAGTCACTAGTTTATTAAACTATGTTTAATAGCAATAGATGAGGATGTTATTTGTTTAATTGTTATAGGTCTGTTATCTAGTCTAGTTAAATATTGAATATGCATTTTCTGTTTTTGTATTCGATTGTCTCACCGTGATATTGGTTGACGATAGCATTTTTTTAAATTATTGTCGATAGACACGCGTTTGATCACTTTCACACCTGAGTGTCAATTGTACGAATTTTTAAGCAATTTTCGCATTCGTATGTTAGTCAACAACATACTGGCTACACTGGCGGACAAAATTGATGGGCCTTTCATTAGGCACTGGGCAGCTAGGCATGTGCGTACTGGCGTACATGTCGCCAATTAATTTAAGCTTTGTATGTACTAACAATAGGTTAAGATTTTACTAACACTATATGGATCCATAGTCTGAATAAAATAAATTATTATTATTATTATTAGTCACAGTCTGTCGAAAAATTGTGGAAATTGAAGCTTTTTTGACAGATTGCGACTGAGATGTGAAGGCGGACGTTATTCAAGAAGCAGTGGAATTGGCACTCAGATTGTCAGAAATGATATGGTCGGCGAAGGAGTAATTTTCCAAACCTAACCTTTAAAAGGGGGTAGAAGGGGTCGTTGAAGTTTCCGACCTCGCCGCCGCGGTCCGTCACGACGACCCATTCAAAGCCAGCCCGCGTCGCTGAGCCTTTATCTTTAATAACCCCTAATTAATGAAACGACCCAGCCTGTTGTCCCTTGCTGTCCCAAACTGACGCCGCTAAGTCGAGGTCGTATTCCACAGGGAATGCCCTTAGCCAGCGGTCAGTAGTTTTAGCTTGTAGCTAGCTTTGTTGCCTTAGCTGGGGGTCTTAAATTCATTTGAGGCCATCACAGGATAGTCCGGTTAAGAAGTTGATAGCCCTTGCGTGGTGGTCATGTCGAAAAAAAAAAAACGTTGACGTTTGTGGAGTACGGTCTACTAAATCCGCGCAGATGAAGTCGCGGGTGAAGTGTTAGTTGTTTAATAAAAGGGAAAAAACACTATTTATCTCCTAAATGCTCACGATGAAAAAAAATATAGGAAAAATTTATTAACGTCTTTCGCTTTTACTTTTTTCAAAATTGTATTTTCGCACATTATCAGTAAGACGTACCTTGACGGTAGTTAAGCAATTCTCGTTATCAGTTGACGTCTATCTAGTGATAAGAGCGTTATACACAGCTAGGATACCTTACATAATGTTTTCCTGTTAGAAATCCTACGGTACTGTTATGATTAATTCGATTTATTAGCTGCACAATTACTCCTAATTTCAGCCTCGTTTTATATAGGAAACGGGGCTGATACAGAAAAATTAAACCATGTTTTTTTCCGGGATGAACAGTAGGTAATGGGAATCAGCTATAATGTAGCATATTAATAATTAGTGAAATAATATAGGTACTGGGTCAGTATTTCCAGATATCTCGTTACTACAAACAAAATTAAACCTTTTTTTTATTTTTGAGAGCTAGCTACCTGGTGGAAAGGGATGATGTGGTCGGAGATTGAAGACGCTTACTAAGGAGGAGGTAACCTATTCACTCTTACTTAAAGACACTCCAATATTATAATAATATTTACAAGACTTTAGAATATTATAATAATATTAGTATGTTGTACAATTACGAATTGTTGTACGATGTATGTTGGTACAATTTATTATTTCCCTTATATCTATATTTTTATCCTACATTTATAAAATTGTATTTATGTTATTTAATTAAATAACTTGTTAGTGAAATGAGCCCTAGAAACTGTTTTTATTTAAAAATTGTAATTCACCGAAAAACGATTAATATAGCTGTTATTTCAGTCAACTGGTAAATGTTGTGCAAAATTAAACTAACGGAAAACCACAATACTATTTAAAGAACAATGACTAGTATTTTTTGGAAAATACAATCATGAGATAGCCACGGTTATAAGGTAAACATTTTAACCCTTTCACAACACCAATAATATTGATTCCAGAAATTTTGAAAAAGTTTTTAAGACTTTCATTTTTACAAAACTATGAATGTTTCGTTCAAAACGTCTCAGCAGCCGAACTGATTTAAGGGATACTTGGCAAACGGACAGACCATAACGTACTCATAGACAGGCAAAGCGACACAGAGAAAGAAGGCCTAAGCGCTGGACATATCAGATACGCGACACCGCCAACAAAAAGTCTACCAAGACCATACACAGTGCAAACTGCCGAAAACCGATACAAATGGAAAGCAATCGTCCGAAAATATCGTGGACCCTCAATAATGAGAAACACGCCACAAGGAGGTGGTGGATATGGTCTCTTCAGTTGATTTCCAACCTCCACGCGGCTGAAGTTTCCAAACCTAGTAAAAACACTAACACTTGATTTCCCGACTATACTCAGAATACTTCGCTCATTGCGTCGTGGCATAGAGTTCACGTCCTCGCCTCCTGTGTTTTATATCTCTTAGAGAAAGTTACGCGAGGTCACCGTGATTATTAGTCAGATGTAACAATTGACTAGCGCCACACCGGATTATATTTAAATACTACTATCGTAAAGCTACCGAGAAGTTCACATGAATGAATATAGAACAACGTAAAGTGAAGCTTTGTTTGAAATATGTTAGCTACGGAATGAAATTCCTTGCCGGAGTCTGTTTCCTGATAGCTACAACATAGCTGTCTTTAAGTCAAGAGAGTAGTATCTAATATAAAAATTACGAAACTAAATGCATTTAAAGATTTATGAACTGCTTCTACTTCCTGCTAAGTGTATGTTTGACTGAGATCTCAAATTATTAAAATACTACGTTTATCGTATCGTGGCATCCAGTCCAAATAACGAAAATAGTAGATTCATGTACTGCGTTGACACAAGGTAAATACTCTATATTTTTTAAAACCGGTCCAGCCCCGACATGTGAAAATTCCCAAATAAAAATAACCCTTATGTAATTGGTAAATAAACACTAAATTCGCGATTAATTCGGCGCACATCGGTGTGTTGCCGGTGCTTGAGCGGTTAATTTAGTTCTATTTTTGCCTTCGTACCATAGACTACATTTATTTATTTATTGTATACGTTAATGTACACCCCATATTATTTATTATTATATATGTCAAAACAAGGAAAAAATTATAAAATGCAGATATTTCAAAATAGATGGATTTTATGAGGGATGACATGAATGAATATAGTGAATAATAAGAAAACAGCGAAAATGAAGATTCTTTCTTTCTTTCCTTTCTTTTCTTTTCTTTTTTTAATATGCAACTGCAAAATACGGTACAAAAACATAACCATCTATGAATATCATTAAAACTAAACTGTCCTCATAGAACTTGCTAATCAAGGCAACTCACAGAAATGCAGAAATCTAAGCTCAAGAAAAACTCATGTACAGTTAGCAACAACACTCTTTTGACACTACTGTTTTAATTTCAGCCAAATTATGTTAAGTTTATCGGAAATCGGAAAATATTAAACATCGTAAATAACACGCAATCCTAACTTCCTACCTATTATTATAAATGAGAAAGTGAGTTTGTTTGTTTATTTGTTTGTTAAGTCCGTGAAGGATGGCTGAACGGATTTGGATGAAACTTGCCACATGACATAGCATACTTTTTTCTGGGAGTATATTCCCTTGGGACAATTTCCGACTTAAACGCGGGCAAATCTAAGCTAATATGTTATGACTGTATAATTGTATCGAATCATTTCATCAATTTATAAAGCTTTTATTTTTTTTGGAAAAGAACCACATGTTTACTGGTTTACCAACTTGTTTGCTGACGCTACCTACTTAAGTAAGTTCAAGTAATCATCGTGATAGCTTAATTAACTTGCTTTACTTACTAAGTATCGCCTTTTAAACGCAGGAATGTAACATTACTAATAAGGAACAATATTGCAAGTTCCGAGCGACATAGTTTTTTATATTTCCACGCACTTTTATGCACTACAAGTTTTTTATTTGTTTTAATAATGAATCTTTGTCGTTTTAATTATATTCTTATTATGTGTTCGTAAAGACATTATATTAATATGGCTAAGTGAGTAGTAATGTGGTGTTGAAATACCTTTTAGTTGATGGAGTTATTATAGAGGTATGAGGTGAGGTCTGGCGAATTGGCAGTCGAGATTAATGTTTCAGTAAATAGTTTGTGGGGTATTAATTATCAGAAAAATTGTGGAAAAATTTTGCTACAAGTCATGGTGATATTTTTTATTATATAATTCAACAATAAGACTCGACTCTGTTTTCTAAATCCGAATCAGCCTAAAATCAAAGTACAAAATAAAAATAGAAACACACTATGAATTAGGTATTATTATTGACATAGACCTAGAAATAATAAGAAACGGTTTGTCAAGTCATGACGTCAAGAAATCTATTAATTATTTATTTATTTAAAATAAATTATGCGTGTATCTGTAGGAATGGTGCTGGCCACTAATAACATTCTAAAATATTT
Source organism: Melanchra persicariae (assembly GCA_947386135.1). NCBI lineage: Eukaryota > Metazoa > Arthropoda > Insecta > Lepidoptera > Noctuidae > Melanchra > Melanchra persicariae. The sequence goes on along the minus strand of OX376645.1, from coordinate 11,659,298 downwards.
AAATTTCGAACTGTGTACAAGATTGGATGCTTTCTGCTGACTCATTTTGGTTTTGATGCCTCCAAGCTTTGGACCTCTTGCTTTGGCTTATACCTACTTTTTGTGAGATTTAATTTAATTTATTTGTTTAAAGGCAAAATGTTTAAGATTCTACTAAACTTATTAAATTATGTCTAATTATTCTTAATTTTACTTAATTTCAGGCGTTTTGTTTCTTGGCAAGACCTTGCCAAGTCTTATTGGTGTGATTAATTTAAGGAACCAGCCACAAAGAGACATTTAATTTATTTATTTGCATATAATAATAAAAAAAACATATAAAACCTTCAATCAATATGAATACATGAGTACCTACTTTGTACCTAAACTTTATTTATTTTCATTGTTAATTAAGTATTGTTATTGTAATAATCATTTTATTTCATTTATTAAATCAAAATTAGTTTTGTATATTTTAGAGTAATAAATCATTTTAACCAAGGTAAATCATTAACGTTATAAAAACAATCGGAATCTTAAAGGAAACAAATACACTGAATAGGTGTTTGACCTCAAAATAAAACATTATTTAACAAAATGATCGTGGGTACCTAACACAAAAAAAATCTCGTAAACTGTAAATCTTCGTACACCAATGTACGACGTACGCGTTCTACTATAAAATACAAAAAATATTCTGCAATAAAACAAAACGTTCTAAAATCAAAATTCGAAAACACTTACCTAGCATTTTACTCAAATCAGCATTATGCAGATCTGGATTCTCGTCAGCCAGCTTCTTCCTTTCAACCTTCGCCCAGACCATAAACGCATTCATGGGCCTCCTTATCCTAGCTTCCTTTAACGCCTTAGCTTGGCCCATTTTGGTCGTGAATGGGGCCCTAGCGTACTGCTGCGTAGAGTAGTCTCGGCCGGTGTCGTAAGGGCTTCTGTAGTCATATTGTGCTCTATAGTCTAGGCCATAAGGTAGAGTTGACCATACAACTAGTTCGGGGCTGGTCTGTTCTTGCACTGAGTCGGTACTGTTCTCGACGGCTCCTTGCACGTATTGTTCGTAGGTACGATGGTACGTAGGGGGGGATTCAGCTATGCCTGCTCCTCCGGAATCCATCATGCTAGAAAGATAAGAGAAGATTGGAATTAATAAGATTGGTGGACAATCTTTTAAGTCTATGTAAGTCTGCTAATGCTCTTTAGCTTGGCCAAGATTATTATTCAACTAGGAATAACTGTGATCGATTCTACCCAAAGCTTTTGATGAATTAAGGAGGAACGTTTTATTTGGATGCATCATTAATTTCATTCCAATCGAGAATTGTCAGAAAACCCAGTTCACGTCAACTTTCAGTATATTTATGTTAGGCCAGCGTTTGTTGACCACAATCTCACCTGATGGTAAGCAATGATGTGGTCGGCGATGGAGCTCGCTTGTCTAGAAGTAACCGATTCACTCTTGAATTAAAGAATCCCAGATTATAGTTATCAGGACACACAGGCTCCGGCGGGGAATACCAGACTGCTTTAAAAATAATATATGAAAATTACCAGTCATTACAAACAGGTCGACTTGCTGATACTAAAACAAATAAATAAAATAACCCGTAAATATACCTACATATTAAAATATTTATGTAATATAAAAATACACGTTGCATAGAAGATGTCCTCATGAATTCATTTATTAAAAACCAGAATACTTATTTGTAATTTGTTTATCATTGTGTCACTCACAACACGATTTAAAAACATCCTGCCGCACAGGTACATTTATTTTAGTTTTATTTTAGATTTTCTTATTGTTCTTTTGTGTTTTTATTTTTTGTACTTACGAAATTTTCAATTAGAACTAGTACAAAGCATTATATAATGGTGTGTATCTAAATGTTTTATTAGATACTTTGAGATGTTGTGTAATATCTCGAGCTCATTCTTATCACACTCTTATCTTAATAATGTTTGGGGAAATGTGAAAATTCGTCAGGATGGATGAATGTTAGTTAATCTTTCACACAAAAGCTACTGATATGAGTTAGATGAAACTTTACAATTATGTTATGTAGCCGTCTCCTCAGTAGTGTGCCCCTTTCTACACATTTCCACACACAATCATCTTTCACACAGTGCTGGACAAGCACACTCACACTCAAAACTTTGCCCACGACGTTTTTCTCAATCCTCCGCATATGCTCGTACCATCGATTTCCATCACATCTAAGGCCCAATTCTGCTAATTTTAAAGCTTCAAAGTTAACAATTAGAAAGAGAAGTCCGATATGGACTTTGACGTCAAAGTCCATGACGCCTACGCAGCTGTCATACAAAACAGCGTTTTCGCGAGAGGGATAGATATATTTGTTTCAAATAGTAATTATATCACGTTGGTTTTTCGATCAATTTTGATTCTACTTTCACTGTTAGTGTTATATTTTTGTATATTTTCAGATAAACTGTGTAGATAACAAATATTTTTTTTGATTCATATTTCCATTTTAGCACTCTTTTCCAGTCATCCTAATATTATGGGCCCATAAACTTGTAGGTATAATGTAAACATGATCCTCCCAATGACAGTTTGCGATAATTATATTTTGTGGAAAATTGCTGTGAACATCACATTGGGTGACACATTTGTTATTATAAGTACTCGTACTATCAGACAGGAAGATGCTGTTTCAATTCGCGTGACGCTGTTGTTTTTTTGGAATATCCAGGTAATAATGCAGTCATGGCTATTTGTATACAAGTCGAATAAATATTTCAAAACTATTGACTCGGCCTAATTTCTCACGGTTTTTATTTATTGATGAAGATGAGAGTGTAAAGCACATCAAAATCCTTTGCATGTTTTAGAAGAACAACGCGGTCCCAGTAATAGACAGATAATAACCTTATTTTATAACAAGTAGTTCTCATAGATTGGTCAGTCCATAATCTCGTAGGTAGGTTAATGAAAACTTAGGCCGTAGATTTGCGTCAGACATGCCTCGCCTCCCCCATCCCCTCATTAGGCCTCCCACATCGCTCAAAGGTTTCAGGTAAAGCCAAACCAAGGAATTTGAAAAATCTGCCCGATGCGATGGTGTCATGTGATTCGATATCAGTTACCGTTAACATACCGGTATTGCAGGAAACATGGTAAGAAGAGCCGGCAAGTGATAGCGATCGCGCTAATCAATCGACACCCGTAATGTGACGCGTCTGGTCTAGCGGTAGACTGTTGCTAAGTCTATGGCTGGCAGGACGGAAAGGAGAATCGATGGTTCAATTAAAAAAAGAATAGTTTGAAAAAAGATGGAGGAAAAGTTAACCAAGTCAATATGTCGATTAAAAAAATGGTTTGAAAAAGAAAAAAAGTTTGAAAATAGAACGAGTTTGATGAAACTCGTTCTATTTTCAAACTTTTTTTCTTTTTTTTTTTTGCGTTTTACTAACTGAAGCTTTAGGAGGAATATATTATCTATTAGGTATTTACTTAGCAAGATTGTAAAACCATAGTTAATGAATGACATGGAAAAAGAAACCATAGAAAAGAAAACGAAAGTGAAATAAAACTTTTACAGTGTTAAAACTCGTATGGGAGCTGCTAGCGTGAAACACGTTGCTTTATCGTAAGAATTGCACTTACCCCGCGTTCCTGTTACGAATTAGATGTTCAGTACCTACCTACTATACAAAAGTAGGTTTGTGATACACTTTCGTAACAATGTTTTTTATGGATGGGTAGATAATCATCAAATGAATTGGGGTCATTTGATGATTTCCCCATTTCCTGCTCTGGGTGGAGCGGGAGGGAGTGTCAGACCCTTACTGACTAAAACCGATCCCTGCTCCTCTTAGTGCTTTTTGCGTTCCAGAGCCGCGGTAACTCTTTCGACCAAATCCGCAACCCTAGCAGAACTTTCTTAACACTACATTCTCAATTCAATAACTGATTCTAATTACGATCTGAAAGAAGAATATTTAGTGCAAACGGAAAACTAAATACAAGTTCGATAGTATCAGTATGCTTTATAGAAGAATTACCTACCTATTAGTCTGACTAGTAACGTTTATTCAAGTAATTAATATCAGTCGCTCTAAGGTGTTATTACAATCAGTCAAATTGCGTGTTGACTGACTCGCTGCAAGTTATCCTGGTGTCGACACTCAATCAAAGCTGAGCCCTGATTAATTTAACAACGTGATCATTGGCAGCTTATAGTACCTACAAACGGGGTAAATATGAATACAGGGGTGAATCAGCACAGCACTTTGTAGGGGATTTTTATGTTATTTAAATCTAGTTAACAGCATTTGCGGTCTCCAATTTTATTGAATTGATTTATACAAAAATAAAGTTGCTTTCTTAGTCAACCAATATTTTGATATTAAATTGTTGTTTCTCAGTTTCTATTCACCCCGTTTGACGGTACAAGATTAAATAAACTTAAACCTGACTCAGTCAACCTGCCTTTTTTTCCTGTATGGAAAATCATCAAAAAATCTTCTTCCGCTCTGGGTGGAGCGGGAAGGAGTGTCAGACTCTTACTGACTAAAACCCATCCGTGCTCCTCCTAGTGCCCTTTGCGTTCCAGAACTGCGGTGACTTTTTCGAACAATTCCGCTACCCTGGGAGGCAATCAATCTGACTAGCTTTTTCCCAACTATATTCGGTTTCCAGTCTAACTAGATGCAGCACTGACCTCCACAACCCAGTAACTGGGTACCGCGATACCCCTTGGGCATCTCTGGTAGGCATTCATCTGGGACTGGAAGCCGACCTCAGTATAGTTTAAATAAATAACAAATAGACATGCGATTTCAGCAATCCCGGTAGATTTGCTATCATTTATTGAAGAGTTCCGTTACCTATCTCCGAAGTTCTTCACCAGATCTTCACCAAATTAAAATGGGACCGATCCGGGAAAATACTCTTCCAAACAAAAGAAAAATCATCAAAATCAGTTGACTATTGGCGAAAATATCGCTGAACAAACATACAATAAAAATCGAATTGAGAACCTCCTCCTTTTTTGAAGTCGGTTCAAAAAACCTGGTAAGGTCGATATTGTGTTGATAACTGTAGTCGCAAATGAATACTGATAATATGAAACTTCATCAACGACTTTCCAGCCAATATTCAATCGTAACCTAATGTTGTATAATTAGCTGGTAATTGTTAAAGACTATACTTTCATCATCATTTAAAATGTTAGTGCTAGTTAACACTAACATTTTAGGAGCTAATTATAATTATATTCTCCATGTGAAACGGCTAATTGCGACGGTGCATCTAGCTTCTGAGACTTTATGATTGTCCGTGAAGTGTAGTCAAATAACTTGAATTTAGAACTTCATTTGGCCTATGTGCTGCGATGGTCATTTTTCAACATATCAGGATACGTTCCGTTTAACCGTTTAAGAATTAGATAGGTACTTAGATCTAAATAGATCTAACTACATAGTTCTAGTGCAGAGTAGTATGTTTCCTTGGATGAGACCGGCTGATGTTTCGGGGGTTTGGCAGTCCAAAGAAAAACTGAAACTGACTCTGTTCTATAAAATAGGTCTTAAGTTATCATATGGTTCGATATTCAAATCTATGAAATTTCTGAAGTGACTGTCCAGTTTACCGGTCTTTTAGAGGGTTAAAAACTGTTTCTAGATTTCCAACAAAAAGTTTATCGAAAGATCTTTAAAATCAAGAAGGAGCCTCCTCGTGTAGCGCAATTTGTTCCATCTGACACTCAACTGAACCGAGCGCTCGGCGCATCCTGGACAGTCTCACCTAACACCTTATAAGACTGGCCAATCCTTCCCTTGCGGTGGTAGGGCTAACACCCGCCTGGTTCGCGACCACCCTCCCACCGGAGTTCGGCGTCAAGCAGCCTGCTGTGTCTCGTTGACGCGTGGGAGTACCAGTGCCTCAAGGAATCTTCTGGGCACGCTCGCTTTCATCATGGACCTCATCTATCGCTTTCCATCAGGCGTGATCGAGGTCAAGAGCTAGCCCATTCATAAATAAATAAAAAAAAAAAAAAAATCAACAAAATTAAACCCAGTGAAAACGAAGCCTTTAACAGAAGCTCTTATCTGTTCTTACAAGACGTAACCGCATGCACGCATTACCCACAAGTGCGATAAAGACACTATTTGTCAACACCACGGTAACGCGATACAAATAATGAGTAATTCCAAAATTAAAGGAAAGCGCGGGCGCCGATCACTCGACACCGCAGTTTCTCGGAACTACCGTCAGAGGCGCCACCGTGTGGGAACCGAGTAGCATTGTTCCTCTGATTTCACTTGAGACTCATCCGACATGTGTACGTACTTTGGTAACAGTTCATTAAGAGTGTACGGCAAATTGTCACATCAAGTCGTTTACAAAATGATCTAGAAATGTCAAGAAGACAACCACCAGTTTTAGAGACTTTAGACAAAGTTGCCACCACCACAGCAAATCCAATTACAAACAACAAACTCTTTAAATAGTCCACGCACACCGAAAGAATTTCAACAAAACTCGAGAGTTCTTACAACTCATGTAAAGTCAACGAAATTGGACAGGTTCGACAGCGGGCCATATATGGCACAGTTTTTAATTGTCGCGCGTTTACCCAATAAGGCAATAATGTGTGGTGGCAATACTGATGAAGTCTCGCTTGAAAAACATGTTTTAAGTCAGTGATTTAGGAAGGTTTTAATTTAATTTTCAATTGGTTTTTGCTGTTACTTTGGAGTGCTACAGTCCTGCCATAGTTATGTCACTTCTAATTTTGCATCACAATGACCTTTATTCTCTTAGGCATAAGGTTGCTGTCAGAGATAAAAAATCTGTCAGAGCACTGTAAAATGTTAAGATCTGCTGTTATCTTATAAGAGTATGGGTGATGGTGACATTTTAGGCACAGCCACAGATCAATGACTTGCCGCGACGGCAGTGAATAGAAATAATAATAGGTAAAATAGAAATAGCAAAAGTTTCGGCTGTCAACTTGAAAACTATCACGGCCAGTCAGTTTCTTAAACGGTAATACTCACTGAAAAGGTTGGTTTAATGTATTTGAAAAGTTTTGACAATACCGACTCTAGCAGTTTCTGCCGAAGCTCTACACATCTATGACCACTTCCAGTACTATGAGGTATAAGGAAAAATACTCAAAGGATTATCTGGATCGATTTTGATGAAAATTAAAACTACACAATTCGATAATGTTACACACTTTTGATTTTCAACATCAGAATTCACAGCTTATCTCCTTAAATACTAAACAAGTGCATGGCAGCACCTATTAACGACTGAGACTTCAGATTGATTACTAACCCTGAAAAGCCTGACTGCAGTCAAGGAATACTGATTAAAATCCAATTAATCAGACCTTGTTATCTCTGGTAAACTGTTGACGATGGGTTAATTCGTAGCTATAATGTTGCACGCAACTTCGCAGATGGTAATAACATCTTTAACACTGATTTGAGATTGACTGGTTATGCAACGAAGTATTAATCAACTAACATTTACGAAACTAACTCATTAGTTACCTAGTATTCGACACTAAATTAATATCTTCGCTGGAACTTCTAGATAGCATAGACAAAGTGGCATTGTGTCAGAATCAATATCAAACGACATTTTGGTAGCACATGTGAATCGCGTACAATTTGAATGTTATCACAGATAGAATAGCACTGTCACGCCTTAAAATAAGTGGTTTCAACAGAAATCCATAAGATTTGGTAGAAACGCATCAGAAGGTAATTTCAGGTAATTTAACGTCAAAATAACGACCCAAATCGGTACAAATACAGACTACGGGTTATTTTTCCTATGAATCCATAGTTAGTACATTATGGACAGTCACTACAATATCTCGGGATGAGAAAAGAAGAATTTAAAACGTAAGCAGTCATTATACAGCTCATGGAAACTCCGTTAGCTAAGACATTCTTGTACAACAAACATTGACATACATCAAGTCACAAACTATGCCTCATATTGTCGACTAACTATCATTTCTTCTATGTCAATAATGATTCAGTTGAAAACAAGTGTATGTGCAAGAGCATTGAAGTCATACAAACTATTTTAAAAACCGTTGCTTTTCTGAAAAGCATCTTGTCTATGCCCTTGCTACAGACAACTCAATGAACGGTATCTACAAGTCAAGCTTCATGCAACATTTCGAAGTCCCGCAACTATGAAAATAACTACCTACCACAGTAAATAACACAGTTACTATGTAACAGAAATAATATATTGCGAATATTTAACTAAACCCATTTTCTTAAGTAGACGATAAAATAAGTATTTAATTGTCAACACAAAATCATAATATGCAAATGTCAAATAATTTGCGCGTGTTATTTGACAGCTGTCAAAACGAAATGTCATTTGGAATTCAATAATTCATGATCTGGCACACGTTTGTATGGTTTTAGATGACTATTTGAATAATAAGTAAAGGATTATTTATTGGCTAGATATTAGGAAAGACAGGCATATATTAGCTAAAATATTTAAAATTGTAATTATCTAAGACGAAATATTATTTTCCCTGTGATCATGATTTTTATTGACTCTCTAAGTTATCATGTACGCTTAGGCACCGCGCAAACTGGCCACCGATCACAGCCACCTGTGGCTGGCGTCAAGCTGTTTACATGATTTTTAACACGTTTTGTATGGAATCTCCGCACACGTGTAGCGAGTGGCGTCCACCCGCGTCTCAGTGTCCGCGACACGCACCCGTGGCGGCCACTGTGTGTGACATGTCACCGGTGGCGGCCACCGACCACCTTCGTTTGTGCGGTACCAAAGCACGTGGCATGCGACAGCCACCGGTGGCTATGGCCGGTGGCCCGTTTGCGCGGAGCCTTACCAATAACTAACCTCACTCTTAACTTGAAGACCACCAGGATACACCTATCAAGAAACACAGACACCGGCAGGGAATTGAGCCCTAAACTGAATTATGTCATTTGCAGGAACAGTGAATTCAATCACTAGTAGTGCATTGTGTTCTTTTTAACGGATAGGTTGACTAGTAGATAATGCCTTGTGGCATTAAGCCTGCCCATGCACCGCGACTGCATATAAAGTTAAAATAAATAAATAAAATTATTTGCATACCTATCACTGCTGTGCTAGCTAGCGTTGTCTACATACATTCTATAATTTACATAAAAATAATGACGGAATACAAATCTTAGCTGCCGATGATCGAATCACATTTGTTTACTCAAACACGTTTTCTAATAGAACTGTTTCACAAACTGATTCAATTCCATCACCGCATTATTTCTAGCGAAAACGTAAATATAATACGCTTGTACGCATTTCTATTGTTTTTCTCCGTTTTATTGTGTAAATATAAATAAAAACTGATTGACACAATCGTTTGCGTCTCCGTTAGAAATCTCGCATTCCATCTGATCTAAACAAATGCTTAAGAATGAGAAATAACATTTAATGTTTTCACTATAACCATTGTCATGTGGATTCTTGATTCGTAATGCGTTTAGAATCTAAAACTGGGGTCGGATTATACCTACTTTGAATCATTTTAGAAATGGAGGAGAACTTCGACGCCGAAATGTATTTTGTTTTTGTATACGATGCGTTGAAACGTGGCAGGCTGATATACAAGGTGTAGATAAAGTGAGAATTTTTCAGCGACCAAAACATCCAAAATGCGCTACCGAAATATCTCTTGGAGAATCCCAAACATTTCGAGGCCTTGTGAACTCTATCGCTTCATACATAAATGTATTAGCAGTCATATCAGTACTGACCCATGTTCGAGCAACATCATCTTGCACGCTTTTTTTTGGTGCTCCCTTAGTCTTACAAGCAAACTCTGAACTTTCCTCACGATATTTTCCTCATTCTTCTGCATCACATGCCCAAACCATCGTCATCTGCCTAGCCTTTTCCCAACTATATTGGAGTCGACTCTCAATCAAACCGGATTCAACTGAATACCAGTATTTTACGTGAAGCGGCTGCCTACCAGTCCTCCACAGCCCATTAATTGGGTAACACGGTACTTCTATAACATGCCCATACAATGACAACCTATTTGTATTATACTATTGTACAAATTCAAGTTACATAACAGACAAATGTGTTGCTGAGGAGTTTGCTGCGCCATTTCTTCTTCCCAGCTAAAACACTAGGAAGTGGTGACGGGCAGCCATTTTGGGGGATTGTCTTTATGTAAAATTGGCGATCAAAAAATGCTAGCTCTTAGCCTTATTTGATTTTAATACTTAATATAGAAAGTTTGATAAAAATAGAAAAAATACAAATTCTGTCTCCACGAACATTGCGCTTAGAATCCTAAAGATGACTCATTAGATGTGGTGTGTAGCTCACGAGCTAGGCGGTTTAGCTTGTCTTTTTGACGATCAAAAAGTGTTGGCTCTAGTGTGTTAGTCTAATTTGAATAAGCCTTAAATTTTGGACCGATTTCGACACAACTATTCAGTCACTGATGCCACATTTAAACTCTTTTTCTGACATAACACAGCTAATATGTCCAATGTTTTTTCCAAGACCAACGATAAAATAATTTACCCAAGATATTATAGAGATAATTATACAAAAACACCATTTAATATGTGGACAACAAAAAAAAATAAACTAGGTATCATAATTCAAGTACTTCTTATTTCAGTGACGTCTTTGAAAGAAATTAATGTCGTCAAGAACGTTATTTATTACGTCTAAGTATATTAATATTTATAATATTAAAGCCAGTATTTCGTTAACCTTCATATCATAGAATATCATAGATTATTTAATGTTCTAAGTTTCATACATACCTATTATAACCTAAATGTAAATTAATTATTTAAAATAATTACTTACCACAAACTTTAACTGAGACTAGTTTTTTCAGAATAACTTTAAGATGAGAATGTTACAATTTTACACTGTGATTATTTTATTAAAAAAATGTATTAACTTTATCTGTGTTATATCTACAACGTGGAGGTCTTTAAGTCAAGAGTGAATAGGTTATACCTCTACCACATCGTCGCTTTCCGTCAGGTAATATTGTGCTAAATAAAATTGTGTCATTTCGGATTTTCATAATTATATCTTTTTTAATGAGTACACAAACACAATACATAAAGGATAAGTAATTAGTTTACCTAAGTTAAACTTGAATTTAGTACAATAGGCTTATTAAATAAATAATTTATCCAATCATTATTTTTGGGTAAATCCAATTAGGCTTTTTTCTGATGCACCACGTTCCTTTTAAAAGAAATTCCGAAAAAAACAGAATTAGTTAACGGTGTCCTAAACCCACATTACAATTCGTTTAATTGTTTTTATTTTAAAATTTGCATAAAAAATCTGGCTCAGAAAATAAATACCTATTTTGATTTCATTTCATCAGTAGGTCCAGAGATACAGTTGTTACGGTTGTACATATGGTATTTCAAGGTTTATTTTCCTATAGTAGTCTCAGGCCCATTTAATCCAAAACGTAAACTCCAAACTCAACTCAAACTCCAACTCCATCGGAGCTTGTCATAAATTGAAGTTTAAAAGTAAACTTGATAGATTTCATGAAAAGTTCAGAAGAGAAACACACCACACGTATTATTAGGATTATGGGATTCATTTTACCACATCTATAATTATTACCGAACTGATAATAATAATTTGCAATATTATTTTTTAGTAAATCCCATAAATAACGTCACTTCCTTTTCACAGTGCAGTGCAACGTGTGAGTAATGCTAATATTATTACTGTTCAAAACTTTTCCTTGAATGTAATTTTAATTTACCTATATTTAAATTCTAGTCCACGTGCAAAATATATCTGGATTATCCACCTGGATAATACATTTTGGATGTACTGCTGTAGGTACTTATACATATATAGAAGCTATCGGTATCCACTTGTTTTGGCTTACTAACCAACCTCCACGGAAATTTCTAAGTGAATGGATTTAATCATATCAATCAAATCAATCTAGACTTCTTGCATCTATGTTACGTACACCACTTAGGAATAATATCGCAGTAATGTATGAAATGTAAGATCCAGCATCATAACCTTCAACTCAGAGTTTGTTGCTAACACGAGGAAATAACAAAATATACTTCGTAAATAATGGACCCGTGTTAGCAACTAACTTGGAGTTAATAAAATAACTCTGACTAGTGGTTCATCATCATCATCATCATATCAGCCGAAAGACATCAACTGCTGGACATAGGCCTCCCCCAAGTGTCGCCACAACAACCGGTCCTGTGCGTCTCGCATCCATCAGCTACCAGCGACCCTCACCAGGTCCACCTTGTGGGAGGCCTTCAAACACTGCGTGTTCTGATACGCGGTCGCCAGTCCAGAACTTTCGGCACCATCGACTATCTGTTCTGCGAGCAATGTGCCCTGCCCACTGCCACTTCAGACTGGTGGTTATTAGGTATAATTTTTAAAAGCTAAGTCTAACATGATCGAAGCGAAGCAAGAAAAAGAAGTTGCTCGCCGCACCGAAAATGCCTGGACTATTGGTCGATGAAGGCACTCATGAAAGGAGAACTTCCAATTTGCCATAAACTCAAATTGATGGACATGTGCATTCTCCCTATTCTTACATACGCCAGTCAAACGTGGTCTTTGACAGCTCAGCAGAAGTTCAAGCTTGAGGTTTGCCAGCGAGCAATGGAGCGCAGCATACTGGGAGTCAGATTAACGGACCGCATTAGAAACACAGTGTTGCGCTCCAAAACACAAATCGCCGACGTCACTCAAAAAGCAGCAAAGCTTAAATGGGACTGGGCCGGACACGTCTGCCGCATGTCAAACGATTCATGGGCTAAAGCAACCACAATGTGACTCCCAGAAAATGTCCGGCGGCATCGCAGCAGACCCAGGCGAAGCTTGACGCCTATCGACAGGATTGGTCAACACTAGCACAGAGCCGGGAAGAATGGAAGGAAGAAAGGGAGGCCTTTGCCCTGCAGTGGGACGGAATAGGCTAAAAGTAAATAAAAATAAAAATAACATGATCGTAGCATTTGTTTAGATGTTATTTATTGTAGTACAAGATACCTGATAGGTATCTCAGAAACACAAAATATACTCTCTATTAAAACAGCTACTTGACCTCTGAGTTTCTTTCATTGATTATTCTCATGGTTGTGAGGTAGTAAACGCCGGCCTCATCTAGTTTTAATTGACGAAAATTGACGAGTGAATGCGTTATTTATAACCTACTTGCAATTTCTTTTTGCGATTTATGATCGCTCTTAAACCAGAGATAGAATAGAATACTCTTTAAAATTTACACCGTATAAGTTATAAAAAAGATAGGCAGATGAAGAAACCAGTGCCTAAACCAAAAACATCAGACTAATAAACCCAATCTCCAAAACGTGTCGCAAACCTCATCGTCGCCCTGACGCGTCGATCTTGAAAATTTCCTGCACTTCGGAAGGGTGATGTCCATATATTATTTTCAAACATCGCTCAAGACAATAGCTATTGTTGACAAAACGATCCGTCAGCGTTCAGAGGAGCCCGCACCAAGATATCGAGCAGAACTGCACACGGTAGCAAACGATTCTTCTCTCCATTCAATTGGATTTGATGAGCGAGAGCATTTTTCATGTCCGCGTCAGATAAGGGCTTTCGATTTTCGCGGTTTAGTATTTTCGGAATTGATTGAGAAAATTTACGTAACTGCAAAATTGCAATTTGAGTTTGAAATTTTGCCGGAATGTTTGATAAAATTGTAGGCATGAGATCTCAAGACTGTGATGGTTGGCGCTCTTTGGGGGAGGCTTACGTTCAGCAGTGGACGGCAATTAGATGATATGATGATGATGATGATGATGAAGATCTGCCTCGTCTTTTCCATCCTTGATGGGGTTGTCTTCCAGGACGCAGCTGAATAGCTAGGCAGATTGATTTTAGGTTAATGCAAATGATTTCGCGGCTATAAAAATAAATAAATAAAGCAAGGCAAATGATGATGAAAATGGTTATTTCATGACCAACATTTACAGAAAACGCATTTTTATAGTTTCTCAAGCAAAATATGTGCAGGTTGTACTAGAAGTGCAAGGTCATATTTAAGACCCGGGGTTCTGTAGCTGCCATACACTAAAGAAACAATATCAAAATAAAAAAAAATATTTCCAAAAAACCCGACCTCATAAAACAACTAAAAAGTAAAAAAAAAACACTTTAATAGCAGTCTGATGCAGTTGCTGGCATCGAATCTGTGATCGAACCAAAATAGATGTCACCAACTGCGTCAGACTGCTTGAGAACTGTATTTTTGGAACATTGAAATCGTTTTTTTAAAGTTATTTTTTTTATTGTGTTTTTACTTTATAGCAGTTACAGAACATCACCACCTTTAAATATGACCACGCGCTTCCGGAACACCCTGTGTATGTAGTAGTGTATTGGCCAGTATTGAAGAAATCAAACGTTCATGTTAGCGATTAGCGAGTCCAATGTAGTTGTGACTTACGACTTTTAAACTCCAGCGAATGTTGAAAATATTCAAATCTCTAAAGCGAATAAATTAGGCTTGAAATTCTGTTGACAAGATTGTCCTAATCTGCATCAAATATACCAAAGTTATGACTAATCCAATTTAATATTCCCATGCAACTCATTTCATTGAACGAAGCGAAATGTTTCAACTTAGGCCAAGTTTCACTTAAAGAGAATTTTGGTTGTGGCTTCCAGAACTTTGTGAGTCATTAAGGTATTGTTGGGTCACGAAACACGACATGTCGTTGTTGAGTATGATTCATTGTCATCAATAATACTTATTTGGACTCCTGTGTGAACTGAGGTATCGAAAAAACCCAAAGCCATCGTGTAGAAATCGTGCCAAGTCATGGTAAAGGTCGAAGTCCTGAAGTGAGTAAGGAGTTGGTTATACTTCAAAATACCTCGACTGTATCATCCGTACTAGTAAATTCTTTCCCTAATTGACCGGTCTAAGTGGAGATTCACAAGAGGAAACTAACAAAACCTGTGATATTCATTTCGACAGACTTGGTATAACTGTATAGAGCTATCCAGTCGGTACATTCTGTAAGAATGTGACCCTGAAAACTTGGATCAAACCGTATGGTGCTAGGGGTTGCGGAATTTGTTCGAAAGAGTCACCGCGGCCCTGGAACGCAAAGGGCATAAGGAGGAACACGGATGAATTTAGTCAGTAAGAGTCTGACACGCCCTTCCGCTCCACCCAGAGCGGAAGAAGTCGTTTGACGGAAAAAGGTGCTCGGGATTGAGAATCAATCTGCCAAGAGTTCTGTCATGTTGGGGTTGGCTTCCAGTCTAACTGGCTACAGCTGCAGCACCAGTTTACAAGGAGCGACTGTCTATCAGACCTCTACAAGTCCACCACGCAGTGTCTATAAGGTAAAATGATGCCCTTTTGCAAGACTGGTGTCAGATTTTCTGACTTCTGACGGGTGTAACGGCTGTCAAAGGACAAAGATCCAAAAATGGCAGCCGGGACTTAACCGGGGTTTTTCCGAAGCACGGATGAGTTACGAATGACCATTCGTAACTCGGGTCATTCGTAACTCATCCGTCGACGAGGTTAAGCAACCTTGGCAAGTGTTGCTTAACCTCGTCGACCGACCAACTAACTTAATAACCAATCCACGTGCAATATTTAATAACGTTACTTTTGTGATTAGTCCTACACTCGTAATATCATATAAAGTTAGTTGCTTACTGAAACAATTTGATTGTGGAGCCGTCGTGGTCTGTTGCGTCTAAGATAACAGAGATCGCATATCAAAGATAAGTTATCAGTAATGCACATTGCAGTGCCACTGATATGCAAGCTTGTGTGGGTGAACGTTTTGACGAGAGACTGAAACTTGGAATAACTTGAGATACCGCACTGAAAACATTATAAGTTAGCCTTTAGAATTAATTGATCAATTTCGTAAAAAGACAAATTAACAACCAATCAAATTGTTTTAGCAAAAAATTCTCTTTAACCCACTCACTTTTCTTTCAATTCCTTTCACTTTCCATAATTGTATATATTCTTTAGTAAAATGAGTTTACAATTCTATTCTATCCAGTTTATTACAATTCAAATATAATTTATCAATAACATTGTAGCCTAAACTATGTTTTTAGAAGCCATTTTATGTAGTTTATTCTTCAAGGACCAACAGGTTTTTGGTAACAAAAGTCTCCCTGACTCTTTTTTGAAGTATGAAGAAGAAGAAGTTAGTAATTTCAAGACAATCGTCAAGTGTAGACAAAAACATGACGCACACGAATCATGTGAGATTTGGAATTAAATTAAGAATATGTGAGAGGTTTATATGCGCTGGACAGATCACATCCGTGACACTACCAACAAAAACGTCTACGAAGCCATACACACGGTAAGCGATCGGCCGAAAAGTAATTTGTGGGGGCCACGATCCCCAGCAATAATAAACACGACACAAGGAGGAGGCATGAAGAGCAAATCCAGCTAACTTACTCTTAAAACACACAATACTACTACAAGATGAAGAAGTGAAGTTTTCTTAAGTCAATATCACTAGTCACAATCAACATAATTTACACTACACAACTTCTAACACATACTCATATTTATCTGTTATAGGCCGCGTCATAAGAAATTCTCGCGGATCAAAATGAAAAATACCGTTTTAGTTTACAGA
Organism: Melanchra persicariae; assembly: GCA_947386135.1. NCBI lineage: Eukaryota > Metazoa > Arthropoda > Insecta > Lepidoptera > Noctuidae > Melanchra > Melanchra persicariae. Next base: position 11,642,624 of record OX376645.1, on the reverse strand, counting down.
GTCGATCGCGTAGGAGAAACATACGGCATTGTGATCGTCCACATAGCACAACACACTACGTAAACATACAGTACTTGGAGGTGGGAGTACAACAAACACTTCGGGGAAAGCCGGCGGACGAGGCTAGTTCATGGCTACCTAGAGCCGAGTGGAGAGGGAAGGACAAGGGTTTGCTTTAAGGGTATCCGTAGTTCTTGGCTGTTCTGATATTCTGGTAGCCGATGACGAACAAAGCCGAGAAAACACTGTGGAAGTTTTAAAATAAGTTTATGATGGAAGGTCTAAATCTCCAATAGACTAACAATATTAAAGAAGATAGAAGACGTAATTGCAGATCAATTAGTCATTTCAAACTCGATTTTCCCATCAAAATGACACAGTTGAATAATTTTGGGAATATGATGAACAACTACATAGACACAGACGTACCTATCCAGAAGGAAATAGGGCAATAAAATGATAAAAGCAATTTAATAAAATCTAAGTTTTGGAGTCATATAAAAAGGCGAATAATTAAGAAAATACCATAGATATGACGAAAAAAAGATCACAATCCCAAAAAGAGAACTAAGAAGTAGTAAGTAGAACAGAGGGTTTAATCTGCAGAAAAAAAACTGGAACTGCTCCAAATCTCAAACACTTAGAACATGGAAACCTCAGAATCAACTTGAACCAAACAAACAAACGTCATCAGGACAATATACTAGATATTGATAAGAGTGATAAGGACGATGCACGTGCGAGCCCAGTGCCAACATCTAGAGAGGTTAATAGTACAATAGTACTGGCATCATACCAGTTCAGCCAGTTCCGAAGATTTATGTACTAGTATATGTATGCACATACATTATGTCAAGTTTGAAATAACTGGGAGTACAGAAGACCTGATCGTCAAGAAGGATTTTAACAATGTTGGAGTTGGGTTGAGGCATATCGAAGAATGATTTAATGTTATAGTAACCACGACATCTAATTATAAGGTGCTAATTATTAATACTACAAATTTTGTACGTACTCGAAGGATTCAATAAGGACTGGTGCAAAATAATAATATTAAGAGACCAGACATGACTTTTAAAACCGGAAGATTGGGAAAATATGGTTTAGTCTAAACTTACAACTATATCTAGACTGAAACGGAAACCCTATCACAACAGAAAATTGCACGAATTTTATGGACACTTCACAAACTTATACAAAAGACGATTAATGATTTCTGAGCTGTTCTTTCCCCACGAGACCATCTCATTCACTGATCTGCAAGATCTTCAAACCATGATTGTTTCAGTTTCTTCACAGAGTTTTCGAGTAGGAAGACTAGTCCGGTTTTAAAATATTATCTTCCTCAAGATAAGCGTTTGTTCAGACTAAGCAGAAATAAATCATTATGTATATATTGTTATATCAGTATATCACAGATGCAAAACGTTAGAAATATTTTGCTAAACACAACATAGCAACAACAGGTTGGTCAGACCATCACTGTGGACCGTATCCGACAATATTTATAAATAAACAGGCGATCAATATGATTCTACAACGCCTGGGGCGACGGGCAGCACGCGTTAACTATACTTAATTAAACTACTGTTTAACTTTCTATGACTGTGGCTCACGATTCAGACCGGTTTCAAATGTCGCGTACCTCAGTTGCCGAATCTGATATAGAAAGATGGTTCCGTACAAATATGTGGAAGCTTCGAGAGCCTACATTTGTATGCCTCAGAAGTTGACAAGACCCATGACGCTATTGACTTCCATCTGATGGCCTGTCGTTGCCGCTATTGGCATGCAAGTGTAACCCAGTACTCCTTTATAAGTTTAGACAGTAAGGGTCTGGTAGAATCCATAGGTCAAAATAAAGGTGTAAATGTCTCCAGATGGAGATGACTTAGTGACCTGGTTCTTTTGACAAAGGTTACTCTTTGACAGCTCTCACAGGCAGAGGTGTAAGAAGGGTTATGAGGAATTTGTCTAGCAGTAGAACAAAACAGGCTACTACAAAAAGGGGAACATTAGAGACAAAGATAAAAGAAGATTAGTGTAGCGCACGCACAAGAAAGCCACTCGTAATTATTACATGAACGTCTCTTCAATTCTTGAATATGCACTTTGCAGAAGTTGTCTAGTGCCAACCACTTCAAGAGCAACGCACGGTGGTAAGAGGATAATTAATTGTTAGGAGCTATGTACGACTGGTGTTAGCTTTTCATTTTTATTAGTACGTAGTGTTGTCCAGAAATTATGTCAGGGAGGGTCATAGAGCCACCCGTCTTGGCAAAGAGACGAAATGACCGCTTGAAAAAAATGAATACACAAATATCAAAGACGTGGGACTTCCACCAACACTCAATTGACTCAAGTTGGACTACGGCCTGATCCTTTTTATATGTAGAAGCCATGAGTTCCATCAGAGGAAACGATGTTGGTTGATGAATGCAATACCCACTATGCAAAACTGGAAAAAAACAGTAATTGTAAATCAAAACTTGCATATCTCAAGGAAAATATGAAATGAAAATCTGAAGTAGCGTTATGTCATATAATTACACAACCTGTCGAAACTCCAACCCATGTTGGGTTGGAGTTTTAGAAATAATAACATTGTTTACCACTACCATATTGTACTGATTATTTATAACCGGCGATGCAGGGTTTTTCAGGTACAGGCTATCCTTTTGGAAAACCCGAAATATTTATATAATTATATTATAAGCCTGTCCATACTTATGTTAATGATATTTGCATGATACTCAACATAAACAGGCCAATCGTTTGGATCATCATTGCATTTCTAATGCCTCTTATATATTCCATTTGAATCATTTTTAGATTCGGTGATAGTATTCTTTAATCAGAAAATGTCTCTTACAGTTATGTTTATAGCAATAATCCTTTTTATGAATGATGTGGAAGGCAAGGAAGAAACTTGGTCATTTATTGTTTCCCTCAAAATTGTCCTACAATTCATATTTCTGAAATGGAAGAATATCTAATGAAAAATTATCCTCATTATCATGTTATTTAGCTCCTATACAAAATACCTAAAGGTTTGTTATTGCACAACAAACGCTAGTCGAGATCTACCAAAATAAATTGAGGAAATTCCTAACAGGAAAGTCACTGAGAAAACGTTAAAATGAAATGATTAAGTGTAAATATTACTCTACGTATGTTATGATTTATCAAACAAGCACAAAACCCTTAACGATAAGGCAAAATGTAAGGCTTTGAAAAAATAGCCAAAGAACAGCCAACAAAGATAGAAATGGAAGGAATGGACCTTTTTTTTTAATAAAAAAAAAAAACGTTGCCCCACACTAGAAATTTATCCTGTATCGTGGGTGCGTACGGGACCCTAAACCCAAAGCACAACGTTTGCAAACGAGGTCACGGAGCTAGGCTGGCGATTTTGACAAATCGTTATTGATGCGTCGTGACTTGTGATCTATTCTGACATTATGCCACCAATTATTTTATTTAAACTAGCTACGGTGTTACCAATAACTTGAGCGTCTTGCTTGAGGTATTAAAAAACAAAACCGGATGCGAGAGTACTAAGATTTTTTTTTAATTTGGAAAAGTAACAATTAATAAGATTGAAGATTCGTCAAAAATAGGAACCGTTATTTTCATTGAAGATTCCGATCCGAGAACTCACTTGCCCCCGGTTTCTGACTGGTGTGGTCTCTTTTTATATTGACATGAAAACTTTTCTAACTTAATCATTAAAGTAGACTTCTACAACAATTTCACAACTTAAAATCCTCGATTCGGAAACCCGGAAGTTAGACCCAATCTTGTCAAGCACTAATTTGTACTACAAAAACTATCTTAAAGATACTTTTATTAACTTACCCACCGAACCTTATTTCAATCAAACAAGCAACACAAAAACCATAATCGGATTACCCCACTTCTGACAGTAGATTAATCAAATTAAAACGACCTACCTATCAAAACACTTCGATGTGATCCTATCAGCTTGGGCTATTGAACCCATTGAGGTTGCTGAAGATTCAAACTCAGATTCAAATATAATGATGAATCCACGTGGTCCTCAAAGTCACAGAAAATTGCTGTAGGAAATAGTTAGTGGCGTAGGAAAAGCAATACACAAGATAGAGAAACAATCCAACATAACATTCTAAAAAGGAAATGTAGACTGTTCAAATGAAAGTGGATGAGATTTAATCCGTGACACTTACTGTCAAAGATGATCAAATAGATGAAGGAGGAGATTGATGGCAAAGGAGAGGGCCCAAAGAAAAGTTGGATGGTCTATATGAAAAGGGAGTAAATGTGTGTCGCGCTGACTCCAGGTGTCAGGGCAACACGTAACATGGGATAGTATCAGACGTCAAGGACGATTACAAAATTAGCATGATCCAAAAGAAAATCGTAATGAAACAAATGTTATCCTCAAAGAAATAGTTTTAGCTAAACCACATTAACACGTGCACACCATAGACACGACAGATATGGAGCTGCATTAGTCATTGACTCATAAGGTTTGATCACGTTACGTAACAACTTCGCAGTCGGCTTAGTATTTAACTATTTAGCGAGAGGAAACAGACCTAGCTAATGAGTAGCAACACAAGAGATTAGTGGAATTTGATAAACTTCTAAATGTTACCGAGAAAATGTGTTTGCTAATCGCCCACAGTGTACCGAAAAGACTAGTGAAAATTGAGACTGAACTATTATAATTCTATGTATCGTGTCTTAACTCTTGTTCATCACACAACCGAAGGATGTCTACAGCTGGATACAAACTTTGATACAACTCTCATAAAAGTTCAGTTTTGTCCAACTGGGTATCGATGTAATATATCTAAGTTGACTTGTTAGTTTATTTTCGATTTTCATCTCTCATCTTAATTTTTTTATTTACATAATTTTGAAGTAACTTGCGTAGAGAATGGACATAAAAACATGTTACATAATAAAATCACGTACGTAATTAATAAAATCTACGTCATAATGTCGCTTCATTGTAGTATAATTTAATCTCCAGAGACGTAAGTACGAACGACTCAAGAAACCTTGAGTGACAAGCAGCGCCATTGATCTGCTTAAATTATAAGGGACTATTTCAATGAGTATTAATTCAGACTGAAACGCAGATACTTTGAAAGGCAAAAAGTTAAAGCGCAATTCGCTGCCGCAGTGGCAGGTGGATCTACAAGCCTAGCACAAAATAAACTCGACTAATGTACCGCGACTCCAGAGGACCATAACTCCACATTGCGACAAAACAAAAACACAAATTTGCAAACGTATAAAGAAATTGAAAGGTACCGGCGTGCGCGATGCTATCGCGAAATTATTCCAAATTTCACCGTTTTGCCTCTCTGGCTGTGGCGTTTTTTACTTTTTTCATACGATGCCAGTCGCGAACCCACTCCCATAAATTATAGTTCGGTAGCTCTGTTAAAGGGGTTTTTGAGTATTTTTTTATTTTTGTTTAGCCCTTTGAAGAATTTATGTCCCCGTCTTACTTAGTAGCGGCGGTCAGCGAGTTGCCGAGTTGACCGTCTCCGAGAAATGTTCGGGCCTTTCGATACGCGACGCTATAAGTATTTTGTACTTGCAGTTTTGTTTGTGAGCTTGTGATACGGCTTACGGGTTATTTTATTTTAGTTTAACTGAAGCTTGCTTGAAGTTGGGAGTTGAAGCGGCTTAATGACTATCGGGATTCGAAAGCAGTCAGGATCACCTAAAATTTTGTTCAGTGACTTAAAAATTTTTTCACACCACCTGATCGAAAACGTCAAATTATATGTCATGCCAACCTAACCTAAAGTGAGTCATTTTTGGCCGGTGGCACAGCCGGGCAATAATATTGTACTGGATTTCATTATAACCCGCTGGTCAATAATGTGATTTAAATTTGGAACCTCGTCTGTCTGCTCAATTGGCGGTATATTAGGTACTTACAACGCCTTGTCTCTGTCTCTCTCTTTCTGTTCCAGAAAGATGAAAGATATTCTCGATACTCTTACTACTTAGGGATGATATTCTCGAATTTCTACAGAATCATAAGAATTAACCAGGATTGAAGACAATATTATAACAATAATTGGTTATGTACGAATTATTGTATAAAAGGATAAGAATAACACTTAAAACCCATTTATAGTCGATTTATTAATTTAAAACTATTTTCTCGAGCATCTCCTATGACGTTCTAAATTCAAATTGCATACAGCCAAGCGTCCGAACCCATTCTACCAGCTGATATAAAGCTCTGTATAAAACTTTGTGCACACATAAATTGTATTAGGTTGCTAACAATAGGCCTGCACATATTTACTTACCCACAGAGAAGTAAAAAAAAAAACGAAAATCGAGTTGGTCGTGGCCGCTATGTGGTAGGTATACCGAGTGGAACGCAAAAAAGGCGCGGATATTGCAAACTTTTTTTAAGTAGGTATACATACATTATAGTTCTAAATACATATCTCTACTTAGTGTTTGTAAATTTAAAATACTTGGTTTTTCGTATTATGGCTTCTTATTTTCTCACAGGAGGTGTGAAAAGTAGAGTATCCTCCTCGGGGATAAAGGTGTCTTTGCCTTGGGCTAGCTTGAATCCCTCGCTGCATTCAGGATTCTTGTATTAACTCCCTCGCTTCGCTCGTGAGTTAAACTCTGAACTCCCTCGCTACGCTCGGGAGTTAACTCCCGAATCCTTCATTGCGTTCGAGATTCAATATGACGCCCGTGACACAAGACACTGCTTTATCCCCTGGGTGCATAATCTACTATCACCCGCTTTGTGCAGTACTTATCTATTTTTATCATATTTAGCCTGCTATTGGAGAAAGGCATTATTCTCTCTTTTCCGCACAATTATATACGTTTAGGCGGTTTCATTCGGTTCTTTGTCCCCAATCCCGTCTAATTCTTCTCCAAACTATCCACCAACAAAATAAAAGTGCCAACCAATAACACAAGATTACACAAGGTGTGACGCAGAGTGAACAACGGCCATCGGAAGCTGGCACGTGACTCCAAGTCGTGACGGACAGAGACACTTGCGATTGTTCAGCTCTCATATTCCTGTCATATGGTGAATGGGGAGATGGTAATATGTCCCACTGCTAGGCAAAGGCCTCCCTCTCCCTTTTCCTCACCACTGTACCCTTTGCACGTTTGGGCCAGACCCTTCAAGTTGTTTCATTTGTTCCTCTATTCTTCCCATGAGTCGTTCCATCCCCAATTCCTTCTAATTCTTCCCCAAACTAACCACCAGCTACCACTCCACTACTGTCTGGTTCTTCACAGTGCCACCATCTAACACAAGATTACGCAAGGTGTGGTGACGCAGAGTGAACAATGACATCGGAAGCTGGCACGTGTCTGCAAGTCGTGACGGACAGAGTCACTTGCAATTGTTCAGCTCTCATATTACTGTGATATGGTGAATGGTCTTTAATTTGTGGAAGACATGGTTTTATGATTTGTTTTTCATTTTGAGTAGTTTCCTGTTTATATTGACGAAATTTTTGTTTGGTTGAAGCTATGTAAGATTTAAGAGAACGTCTAGACGAATCCTATATTTTAAAAACTAGATTTGGTTTCCTACAACTCATGTAGGTATAAATGATAAACGGTATTTATTTTGTAAGTAGGTTTAACATAACACACGTCAATCTTTTACGGTCATTATATGCCAGATGAGTCCGGTGTTTAATAGCCGACTACCCTGAGAAGAAACACCGAAACTAACTCAGAGGTCAAAACTTCCTATAATGCTCATGAAACCATCACCAAACACAGACTAGACACCCAAACTGATAGGCTTCTAGCTTTCATAAATTTTTAAAGACCATTTTGGCAACTAGCAAACACCATAAGTACAAGCTATTGAATTTAAATATTTGTCAAATATCATTTCCCTGTAATATGCACAAAAGTTAACATAAGACAGGAGAATAAGGAAGTTCCTACTGAAATATCGTGAATGCTAATGATGTAAGAACTAAGAAATCAATTTGTTACAGGACATTCTATGGAGCTCATTGAGAACTCGCCTTTAGTAGATCAATCTAGCAAATTACATAAGGTCGGAAATACAGCGAATAAAGAGAGAAATTCCATAAGATTTGAATCCTTCAAGACTTGAATTATCGAAAGAAACACGGATCAATGTCAAAAATCCGGATCACATGCGTAAGAAGTAGAAAGCGACATAGATGTGCAAAAAGCAAATATTAGAAATATTCCGTAACCGAAATAGCCTTAAAACGCGATAGCAGACAAAACGGATTCCAAATACTGGCAATTGGAATAGTTTTCAGTTTTTTTTTCTCCGTTTTAAGTTTCGAAGGCATCCTAACGGTATTCGGGAGACATAGCATCGGGACGGACGCGACAACGCTTTTTATGTTATTTTTCTACTGACCTTAGTCGTTTGCGATCGATTTCGAATCTTTTTAATCGGTCCTCCTTAAAAATAAATATGAAAGTTTCATTTTTGTTTCGTTTTACGCCCGAGTTATGATTATGACTGAAATGGCGGTTTCTTGAATAGCGTTTTATAAGTTTCACAAAGATGTGGTTGCCGTTGTAAGTTAAATGGAAAATCAAGTGATGTCACTTCCTTTGAGCTAGTAAAACACACCTGTCTCTACGCCTTAGATACTTTAACCAGAAGAATGGCAATAAATCATACGAGGGTTACCGGATGGAGACGTCAATAAAATTTTAATTAGCTTCATAGAATTAAGATAGCGTTCAGGTTGCCTTATTAATTATCTTAAGTAGTATTTAAAACTAACATTATCGCGCGGTGATTATGACACAAAAAGCAATACTGCCAGCTCTAATTGCGTTCAACGCCGGCCAAAATTAAAAAGAAAAGTCGCACAGCAAGAATCCCGCCTATTTTTAAAAATGGAACCCGACGATGATTCGCCTAATTAATAAACCAATCACGTACAGTCGAGACGCGGCGTCGAGGCGCGGCGGACGTGCGGGGCGGGGGATGAACGCTCGGAAATTCGAATACTATATTTTTTCTGCACTCAAAGCATCGCAATGTTACTTGTAATTGGCTTGACGGCCAATGATAACGAATTTAGAATGCGATCAATTATTTATGAGTTATTACTTTGGATAACAAGAAATTAGTACCTAAGTACTTTGTATGAAAAATGTAAAACTACTTAGTTATTATTAATCATTAATAAATATTTGCGAACGCCAGATGTTATCTTACTAAAGTATTCAGCAAGCCCACTAGTTAGAATGTGTCCATACAAAAACTTCGGCTCCGTTAATCTTGTCAAATCAATATGAGAAGTTTAAAATTAAAACTTCTGATCGGATTCTCAGAACATTGTTATGAGAACGTATCGGGTTATATGACACAGCATTATGTTTTCTCTTTTGATTGAATGGACATGAATGGAGCACACATTACTAACAAAAGAATATGTCCCCCAGTATTGACACCAAAAAATTAGTTTATAAAAATCTCCACTTTGGGGTTTAGGAAAAAAAATATCATTTATCAAATAAATGCATTCTCTGTTATGTCTTTGCGCAGCGTGACTATAAAAACTAGTTGAATAATAAATGCGTTGGTTGGCAACACTGGGCCCGAGGAAGCCCGAAGCTCGGCGAAAAAGGGCGAAGATTAGCGAGCGCGCGCTTTTTGTTTGCATCAATCGATGCGCTCGCGCATTCGCACGATGAATAATTCAAAAATTGACATGAAATGGCGTATGGTTCTTTTTTTAAATGAAAGGTGCCCGATTGAGGACTGTAACCGCCTGACGAATTCATTGGTCAACGGCTTTTTGCGTTCGGTAATTGCTGTATTTACTTTATAGGTTATGAAATGAAATTAATGCAAGCGAAGGATCTCGTTCCGTTGTTCCAATGCTAATAGCGGTGTTTTTACTATACTTAGATTATTAGTCCGTTTGGAGAACGGCAACAGTTAATACAACTGACAATAAAATTTGAATTTATAGTCAAACCGCAAATAAAGCCTCGCCTTGGAGCGCGTAAAAAATTAAATGTCATAGGGTACTTCACGAAGTGTTACACAACGGCTTCATCGGATTTAAAACGTTTACGCGACTGCCTGTTCGTATGTCTAGAAATTGGTTGTCATCCAAGCAAAAAATGTATAATTAATTCGAGTAATGCTGTTAATGATGCATCGAAAACTTGTGTCGATTTCCAAGTATAAGTAATCTTGTCATCTGAATTCTGGCTGCGATTGGTCGAGAGATCCCCAGTGCAGTTTTTGGATAAATGGCTTCATCCCGCACTACGGGATGCTGTCAAGACTCCTTCGAGTTATGGTTATGACGGCTTTTTACGTGTTTCATGAAGATAATTTCATTATGTCGCTGCAAAAAGTATGCGGTAATTTGCCTGTCTTGAATGTAGCTAACGTCATTTGTAAGGTTGGATCGATGTCATTGTGCATTGTGGGAGAAAAGTCGGTTTCTACTTGTTTTTTTGTCTGAAATACTTAAGTCGTATAACGGTGGACACATACGCACTTCACTATATGAGATTTTAATAAAAATAGTAAAATATAACGTTATTTAGAAGGATGTTTTGCAAGATAGCAATCGTGTGTCAAAAGTCAATCATCAATTTGTTTCTTTAACAAACAATTTACAGTTGCTTGACACTTGTGACTTTTGTTGTCATCATTGTTAAGTGTCATGATATTACTCAAAAAAAAATTGGTTATTATATTACCAAGGAATTTTTGTCATGTTTTACATCAAACGTCTTTTGTTTCTCAGAAATGACTGCGAACATTCCTCAATAATTCAGGCCACTTAGACTAGAATACATTTGTTCTATACTCACTTATAAGAAGAAAACGCCATATTGTTGTCTACACAGGGTTGGTCGTCCACCGCTCCACCGGTTGTGAGCATCAGGGTGTTCATTCGTGTTCAATTCTCACAAGTATCGATTGTTTTATCGATATGTAAATGTATCAATACACGCACTTCACTATTGGTTCTTCAAAGTCCGCGCGTGCGTCAGTGTGACGCGTTCGCACATTATGTACGTCACATCACTAGTGTTTGTGGCATAATCTGAAAATGAAAGGAAACCAACATTAGCAAAACGGTGAATAAAGTAAAAAAAAAAATTAAACAAAAAGTGATAAATATCTACATTAAAAAGTATATCCTGCAATACTTATGACATCTGGAAGGCTTGGAATAAAACCTCAGTTTTAGCTATTTGCGGGTAGTCAAACTTAGGTATCACAGAAGTAGCATAACTACCTAATTAGTGTACTACCGTCTGTAAATTACACATACACAAACAGTTTGCAACAGATTTCAGTTAGTCGTGATAGTTTAATAGACTCCGTTAGATTTATCATCAAAATCTGCGGGTATTCCAACAGAAAGTAAATTAACTCGTGTTAATGAAAGCAATTGCCATCGTGACATTTCAACTGCACAGTTGAACTGATAAAAGGGATCACCCACAGTTTGTTGTTTAAAAACATTTCTAATCTCATGAGAGCCCTGCGTCAGATTTGACGGAGATAGCGAACCGTGGTTGTACCGACGGAACCGGCCGGCCGCCATCTTGGCCCTGATTGACAGCTGTCAATGTTGGCGGCACTGCGACGCGTCGCCGCGCCTGCGTTCTACGGTACACTGCGCGTCACTAATTCGTTTTGAAAATAATGTTCCTTTTTTGACGTTCAATTGTTTTGGCTAGATTTTTACTACGATTGTGGTTTTGATCTTTGATTAATTTTGATTAACGTCCTGAGTGCCAATTCTACTAATTTTTATGCAACATTCGCAGTCTTTGCTTACATTTTTTGACAGATTTCGACTGACATGCAAATGCGAACGTTGCAAAAAAAAAATAGAATTGGCACTTAGCTTCTGCCAGCGGCTTCGAGTGGATATCGCAAATTATCCCAGGTAGTAGTTAAAAGTACCTTTAGCTTATAATGTGCCATTCCTAACTATAAGCTATCTCTGTGCTAAATTTCATCCAGATACGTTGAGCCGTTCTGGCGTGATTGAATAACAAACATTCATCCATCCAAACCTTTGCATTTACAATATTAGTAAGAAAACAGGTGTGTCAAATGTATTTGAATAAATCATGGCGCATAGTTTTACGTAAATAATATAGAACTTCTTTTCTTACATCAAACTCAACTCTTTCTAACATCTAAACTGTATATATTATAACAGTAGTCAATAATAAAGCTGCCCTGGAGTAAGTACTTCCTCATTGCGTAGGCCTGTGCAGCTAATTATTCACCTGGCAGGAAAGTTGTAGAAATTCAAAGCTTATATTAAATGAAATGACTGCTGGCGGTGGAAACTTATAACTTGTGCATTTAATTTCCCATATCCTTCTATTATGATTTTCAAAGGACTTCTTATTCACTTTATTTTATAAAACTATATTTTATAAATTTTATTTTATTTTATTTTTTTATTTAAGATGTCTACTTCCGTTTTTCTTTGATTTTCAGTCATTTTTTTCATCTATGATAGTGTTTGAAAATTCGAAAAAAAGAAATGTTGAAAAAATTTAATTGCATATTTTCAGATAGTACATACTTGTACTACCTACTCAGTTTAAGTGAGCTTTTACTGATGAGTTTATAAACCAGCTCTCTTATTTTTTTTTTATTGTGATTATGAATAGACTAGGATGGTCATATTTATTTAGAGGCAATCATAGACATCCGTATTCTATATTAGTACGTAATTATTATTTTAATTGAATTATTTTGATTGGCTACTTCCTACAATGACCGAGAAGTATTAGCAAAACCCTGAACTTTCATAGCCTTTTTAATATCGGTAGATATTGAAAAGGCTATGAAAGTTCAGGGTTTTGCTTTTAATTTAATTAATTTAATTTTAATTTAATTAATGTTAAACATTTTAAACTTTGATTAGAATTCATTTTACATAAGATAATATAACAAACTTATATGCATGGAAACACGAGGAAAACCGCGAGATAAATCATTAAAATGGCATCATTCAATAAATCTTGTTTTATAGTGCAGTGACGTCATAATTCTGTCGTAAACTGGCAACATTATGCAGATGTTGGTAATTGTTGAAACTCGTTGCATTCCTACGTTCATCATTTTAAGTGTTACTAATTTGGTTTTAGTATTTATTTACGAATAAAATAGTTTAACGACGAATCAATAGATATTTGTTATAACATTCGCAGCGTTAAGAATTCCTTTATTTTTCTTTTTTGTTCAAAGATTTCTGTTGGGCACTGGTCTCCAATCCAGGTATACCACTACCTACGATATACTATTTCCTTGTTTTCTAATTGCAGCACTGGGCATCAAGAAAATCTTCACCTGAATAAAAAGTTTAAATCTATTGCAACAAAGCCTCTTTCTTAACCTCTTATGTTTATAAGTTGGTACCAACCTACTAACAATTTATTTCCGCCGTGCGTTGGTGCGTGGTGGAAAAGATTCAGGAATGCTGTCCGGCTCAGCAGGAAAGCAAAACTTATTAAAAACCTGCACTTGCAAGAGAATAAAATTGATGTTACCAAATTATTATAGGAGGTTTTCGGAAAGATCCATCGTTTCAATTTATTTGTTAAAATTTTAAGGTATTTAAATTTTGTCATGTTATGATAAAGACCGTTTTCTGAACACCAAATTCTTCACTTTTCTTCATGCCAAAGTTTGAAGCGTGTTCAGGCTAAAATAGACTTTTAGAAAAGCTTGCTTGATACAAAAATCGGGGGAAACGGTAGGTACTACCTATTCTTAAAGAAGTAGGTACCTAAATGTTTGCTTCTCAAAATCTCAAGTAAACATTGTATAGTAACTTCGTTAAGTCGAGTGTTTTAGAGGTGCGAGGAGATACAAGATTTATTATTCAGTTAAATTAATATTAATTAAACTTCTCCACTACCTGCTTAAAGTTTTTAAACTGCCTAATATTATTTCACAAAATTAAGCAGAACTTGGTGAAAATAACTTATTTTTGTATCCACACCAATTTGAAAGTAATAATACCGCTCACTTTCTAATTCCAAATCCCCGCACCATAGCTCAAAAAATCTCGTTTTGACATTTACCGAGACAGTGTCGTTCCAGTTCGGATCAATGTATCGATAAAAATCTCGCTACCGAACTTATCGATAATCACTGAGTGTCACCGCTCTAGACGTAGATGGTAATCTAAGTGGACGGCTTGACACAACACTGTGTAAGCCGATAAAAAAAATAGCAGACTACACGTTGAAAATAATAGCTAGAAAAGGCAAAAAAAGGGGACCCAAGCCTACCTTGATACTGGCTAAGGGGTAAAAAAATACTTGGGCCCAAGAAAAAAGACGAAGCCTGCAAAATAATTAGTTTTAATTTTACTTTGAAGCAGATGTAAGAATAACATTTCCTATTAACGCTCTAATGATATCAGATAGCCCTAAAAGTATATTTGTGATAAATGCAACTGGAAAGTGGGTTTTAACAACGGCTATTATTTTACCTAAACGTCAATTTCAGCACATTCATTATATAACCACTACTTTATTTATAGAAGTATACATACATAATTAGTACATATGAACGTACAATGTATAACACTTTTGCAAACTTTGCATTAATTCAAAAAAAAATGTTATAATGTGTTCGGTAGCTTTTTCTTGAAGGTACAAGCTAGTCCTTTTCCCCTTTATTAATATATGAAAAAATAGCTCTGTGCGTTTCCTTAGCATTTCAGTAGTCCATTCGTCTATTTTTTTTATGGAGGAATGGGCTGGCTCTTGACCTCGAAATATTAAAAACCTAACTTTTTTTATGCCAGGAACAAGAACTCAGCAAACTTTTGTATAGCAAAAAAATCTCCAAGAAAAATTACATAGTGCTGGGATAACCTTTTCTTTTAAGTATCATATTTTCAAAATTTTAAAATTGATACTAGACTTCCTGTCCACTGCGTTACAATTTCAGTGCCGTCCTTTTTACCTTGAAAGGTTGGTACCATGAACATAACACATGACTAGAATGGTAACGAAACAGCTGGTAACTAAAACACTCGCTATGTTTTGGTTAAGTACAGTCCGCATAAAAAATAACATCCGGCGAGTAAGATATCAATGAACGTGTGGCGATTGTACTGTATATCGTCATGCGGATGTGCCTGTGGTATTTGTATATAGAAATTGAATTTAATGGATTTAATAATACATAATAATTACTTATACTGTTTTTTTTAACTGAACATTTTACTGAAAAAGCAAAAAGGCTATATGTTAAGCTTTTGGCAACATAAAACAAACTGTTTTTTTTTAAACGACAAATTAATATGTCTTCTACGCTAATTTGAAAAAGTTATTTTACAGTAGGAGTATTTTACTGAATAATACCAAATTAAACCAGTTTTAAATACTGTCAGTATGGTTGAAATTATGAAAATTTCATTACATACCTAGAATGATTATTTTTATCGCATTTTGGTGCTTTTAAAAACTTATTTATAAAGACGTTTTAGCAGAAATTTCGTAAGTTCAGCCAGTTATAAAATATTTTAAGCAATTTGTAAGTACGTAAAATCTCACCAAACCTACGCTATTCTATGATTAATAGTAAAGTACCTAATTACTCAACATTCCTTATTATTTAAATCACTACAATAATAATAGTCAAATTAAAAATTCCATACTCATCTATACTTTTGCACGCGCCAGCCACAATTTCAATATATTATTATTACCAGTTTTAAAAAAAAAAATGTCGCTCAATAAAAGTCACTTGCGAGCTCAACTTTTAATTATAGACTTGAAATGTCATTTAGTCCAAAGCGTAAGGTGTGTAGAAAACTATTAAAGAAATACTTCAGTAACATATAATAGAGCGAAATATTTTTATAGACATACCAAGAGGCTGAATGGTCAGTTACCGTTTACAACTGAGTCTCTGAGGGAAAAAAATAGTGACATCGGTGTAAAAACTTAATTAGTGGCCAGTACTTTTAACTTGGTCGACAATGATTAGGGTAAAACTGAATTTGACATTGAAAAAGTCATTTATCAAGCAGGAATGCCATGAACTACCATGGATAACTGAGGCATAGAGAATCGTTTGTCTCTAAAACTATTGTAACTTGGTTTTTTAGATTTTAAGTAGGTATAATTTATTATTTTGTTGCTACATTAATTAGCCATAAATTGGTCGCTGAGCTTCAGCGACCTAAGTGACATCTTTTGTTCAATATCGTTTAATGACTTGCCTTAAATGATTAAACGGTGCTGCAGTTCAATGAAAAGGCTAGGCTTTTAATGAAACAGCCGAATAAGATAGTTGACTGCGACATATACATTGTGTGCAATATAATAAATAAATATAATTTCATGTATTATTCATAAGACTACATGATAAAGGCATGGTTATAGAGTGAAATCTAACCAAATCGTACTAGTAATCATAAAGATTTCTGCGGATTATTCAGTCTGAATTCCCACTTGTAGTACTTATAAAGATCGAAATATCTTCTTTTTTTTTCCAAAAATTGAACAGTTAAACTGAAAAAGAAATACCCACTTCATCAACACTGACTAGGCTATAATAATTATTTGAGAATTTGCAGTTTTTAACAATTTATTGATGATGATGATGATGATGATGATGAAAAAATTATTTATTAGGTTTACTTTTACAGCAACACGCTATTCACTGTTTGTGTCACTTTTCTTCACCATCTTCTGCTTTTTCATGTTTAAGGGCCCTATCTCACTAGGGCCCCGTGGTGGCGGCCACCGGTCGCACCACCAACAAAATGTATGCAGTGTGTTGCCACTTGCCACCAGCGGGTGATTCGGTTGCCGGTAACAGATGGTACCAGGTGAGGTACCCTTTAAACAACTGCATACATTTTGTTGGTGTCGCGACCGGTGGCCGCCACCAATGGTGTCCTAGTGAGATAGAGCCCTAAGTCTATGTTCATATGAAAAAATAAAAATATTTGATCTTTACCTTGTAGCTATTCTACCAATTCGCACTAAGCGTTTCCAAACGTCTTTTATAATGCGCACCGCAAAGGAGTGGAACTCTCTGCCTGCGTCGTGTTTCCAAAAGCTTGAACCCTAATTTCTTCAAAGTTAGAGTGAACAGGCTCCTTCTGGGTAAGCCCGCTCGATCGCAGACTTTGTCTCTGTCATCTCTGACATTGACTAGAGTCAAGAGCAAACCCATCACTAATAAAACAAAAAATGACTGCTGTGATTTCCCTTAATCACAATTTAATTTAATCTGCCTTATAGAGGTGGAGTTGGACTCATACTAATCCATAGATACAATCTGACTCTGAAGTCAAAGCCGCATTTTGGTTCAAATCATTGTTAGCAATTATTTCACTGCTTGGTAAATTAATAGTAGATTGTTCCAATATCTTAATAATCAAAGATCACAGTACACCGATGCCTTTTAACATAACGTTTCTACAATTCTAATAAACTTGTTTATTCCGATCTTGCGCTACTTAATATCAAATTATCATTGTTAGGGTCGGGTCACACCGAGACACATCGCGAGCGCGACACAATTCTTAAGATAGCGACACTGTATTATAGAACTGTATAATAATGTACACATTTTACTGAGAGAGTTCGAATACACCCCGCGGAATTTAAAATTCGAATTTATACAAATTTCCTCACTCAAATGCGTAAGAAAATAAAGGAACTTAGGAGCTTTTTGAATTTTAAAAAAATCTGTATTAAATCGCTATTTTTGTGAAGGATGAAAATCAGTCCTATTCATAAAAACTCTTTAACCATGCTTAGTTTTAATACTATTTAGCAGATTATTTATTCCAATTTTCAATACAGAATTTGAATTTTGAACCTGCGAATCAGTATAGCTAAGCATATGGTTCGATTTTTTTATAAATAACCCTGAATATATCTAGAAAAGGAGTGACTATGTCTACTGAAATGTCGACTAACTAAAAATATGGAAAAAGAAAACATGGTTTCCAAATTGGTGTCCAAATTCATTGGGAAAAGGGCAAGAGAATAATGATTGCATCGCCATATGAAAAAGTGTGCGTCGCGTCTCTGTGTACGCTGACCCTTACAGGCAATAACGTGTAATACCGATATCTTGGCCGCAGAATATTCGATGCTAACTAATTGTGCTATTAGATAGAGGTCCCACGCATATTGTTCGTAAATCATAATAATATCTTGTAATAGCAAGGTGTACTAGAGCGGCTTGTTTTATGTGGGTCCTTGTGGGCTACTGAATTGATATCGTTTTGATATTCGCAACTTAAGCAAGGTAAACTAAATTGTTTTGATTAATTTTGTCAATCTTAATGATATAAAATCTATCTCGTAAATGAAACTGAACTAGGTGTTAACTATTTAAATTAACTGACCAAGCGAAAATATACTAGGTTTTATTAAAAATTGTCTCAATTTATAACAGCAGAAAATGTATGAAATAAGCTTACAATATTGTCAGATTGTCGGGTTTATGTAAATAGACCCTAGGTGGAAAACTTTAATGAAGGTAGAAATCGTGTTGTACGTAACGCGACTTGGAAATATTTCTATTTATAGTTCCAGTTTCCAGCTTTTAGCCACAAGCGATTTTTTTTTTCGTCGTTTTCCTAAGATTTTTTTGCTATCGTTGGACTAGTTAATAGTAAACACATTGTACTTTCCACTTAAGAAATGTTTCATAGTGGTTGTCACCTTTTCACCTTAATGACGTGAATGGACGTCAATGGCCGATGTGTCGCCACTTAGCTGGGCCAATGTCGTTATAGGGCGTCACAAGATCATTCAAAATTGTTTTTTTTTTATAAACTGACGTTTGTAGATTTTTGACAGTCGTTCTAGGTAGTCAGAAGCTGAAAAATCTTACACTAGGATTGCCGAGCGATAGCGTGTTCCCGAGTTACTGGGTTTTGGAGGCCAGTAGGCAGTCGCTTAATGTACGATCACGGAATTCAGCTACGTCTAGTAAGACTGGAAGCCGACCCAACATATTTGGCATAATGCTAGGCTGATTGGTAGATTTAATAGATTTTTTTTTCTTAATATTTCCTTCGAATTTCAATATTTTATTGGCAATCTTTTCTTTTTTCTTAATATTTAAGTAATTTTTAATTTTTTTTCTTGATTCGATTTATGTTGTAGTTAAAAGGTACTTTTATATAAAATGAACAAAATCTCTATCAGTTAAATTTTGCGTTCAATCTTCAAACGACTGCACTGTGTTAGTTATCGAATAAATAATATATAAAATAGAAATGGGTTCCGTAAAGATATTATCAGATCTCGGATGCGTCGCTAAGTGCGTTTGAAATCACAAGTTGTAGAGATTGTCAACCTATCATTTCTAGTGCATAGTGTAATCTATATTTATTAGGATATTATCTTTATTGCATGTTTGCACAAGTGACATCTTGCGAAGTCATCGAGTTGGTATAGTTTCCGACCGCTTGCCTTTCTAAGTATTTCATTTGAGAAAGTCTGGAAAATTACCAATATTTTAAACGCTTTTGTCCGCTCTTCTTCGTGATGAAGAGAAAAAGTCTCATAATTTTACTTTTTAAAACTTTAACGTTGATTTGATGAAACATAATATTCAATTATTTTTATTTATACAGTGAGGCTAGGCTTATTTGGTTTACATACAGAGTTTTAATAACAACATTATCGATTCGCACTTTTAAAGACAAAAATTAAGTTATGCTTTTGATTTGTAACTCCCGTCGACTCCCGTGCCAATTAAACCAAAACATTTTAACTCTTGGTAGGTATGGCATAGACATAGAATATGCTGTATATAGATCTTTTCAACAGTTTGTTTGTAAATTACGGCATTTACAAAAAAAATGCGTTTAAATGTAAAATATCGATATTACATAAATAAAGAAAAATATTTTCATCTTTCTAATGGATCTGAGCTTTTCTTTCGCTCAAACTCGTGTAGGTTAGTATCAATGTTCGTCGGTACTGACGTTACTTTTGTAAAATGCTTGTATTTCTATTATTTATTGTATTTCTATGTTTTGTAAAACAGGCATTAGGTATCTGTTGATAAGATAATTTATGTTCGCTTTTAATCATTTACTTTGTCAGTTTGACCGACACCGAGTGGATTTCACCAATGAAACTGAACGCGATCAGTACATCTAAACTGCGTTCAAGAGCTGTCAGCGTCAATATTCCATAGAAAAATAATGACACTGGCTGCTCATAAACGTGGTTTACACGCTGATCACGTTCTGTTTCATTGGTGAAATTGGCCCTTAGATATCTTAAGCAATGCATATTCAAAATATACAAAAGGGGTTGTATTTAATAAATTAAAACCCTTTATCCAAGCAAGGTGCTGACCTGTAGAGTTAATTAAAAGTTTTTTTTTAATCAAATCGTTTTTTTTTTACTTAGTAATTGTGACATAAACTTTCTGTGTTGTCGACACTTAGGTTTTATGATGTCTTTACGTAGTTACCTATGTAACGACAGCATAAAAATGCATTAGGTATGTATTTTTCGCACACTTTCTTATTATTTTCTATTTAAAACTGTAATTAATTTAACTGAGAGTAGGTACACTATTCAATATCTGTAATATACATCTTGATAAGTAAGAAAACAGAACACATAATAAACCTAGATAAGTTAGACATACTCCAGTATTTCCATCAAATATTTATCTAGACTTCAGTAAATAGTACCAATAAATACGCACCGTAAACAAACTTGTATAACAAACGTTTCGTTCAATAACGTCAATGTATAAAGTTTTCAATGTACATCACTGCCCAAAACAAATTAAAAAAGCACAATTATCTTGAAAATTCAGTACATCCGCACGAACTTTTACCGCAACTTAGCACTATAGCTTAACACATTTGCAGAAAAAAAAAACTAAAGAACTATGCACTTTGACACTTTCACGGGTTTTTTTTGTTCTAAATTTGAATGTCTGCTGTACTCGGAGGTGGTAAAAAGTTCGTAATGTTAGTAGTAGACGCGGCGAGGCACTGCGCTGGCGGCGGCGCTCGATCGACTGGAGTCGCAAGCGCACCTCTACACGGGCCGGCGCTGAATGCAGGGATAGGCAACATTTTCTTTGGTTTTAGTGCTGCCGTCAATGTGTTTGGAAGGTCTTTCTTAGGTTTTAAGTTTATACCACTGTTTTTAGAATTATTAAGTAAATACTGAAAAGTGTGAAACACTAAACAGCTTTAAAATTGTACATCTATTTAATTTTATCATTTTCTACTACCAAACTGCATCTGATAACAACAGCGATAATTTTCTAGTCATGTCAATGTGACAGAATACAGTCTCAATAATATTTGAAATTTGGATAAACATTATTAAAATTCAGTTTTTAATTAACTATTTATCTATGATGTTTTTTTAAATTTTTCTCTTTTTTTCAGATTAATAAGTAATAATAATAATTAAGTAATAATAATAATAATTAATAATTTAGTTATCATATTGTTTTAATAATCTCTGGCTCATATTTATGTCAGTTAACAAACTGTTGGTTACTCCTTTTTTAAACCTGTTAAATCAGCTATTGAGAACGCAAAGAGCCTTGAAGTTGTGACGGAAAAACACATTCGTCTCTTTTCCTCACAGAACAAATGACCTCACATTAGAAAGGGACGTCGCTTCAACTGCAAGAAACTTCGTATAGACCTAGCTTAATTGATATCGCTTCAATAAGTTGTAAGTAAAGTTGGTACGAGTCATTTAAGTTCAAGCTTTGCTCCAATTGCAATAAGATGTAATTTCAAAAGTATTTATCTCCAATTTCACAATTTTGGAAAACAACGAGCTTAAAATATGTTAATTTCGGCAACTTAATGCGTTTAACGGTTCAAATTAAAAGTTAGGTTAAACGTGAATTTTTTTAATAAAAAAAAAATGTGAAAAGTTCAAGTGGGAAGTTTGAATGATAATTTCGGCGTGGGATGCGTACGCGCAGCCGGACAGTGGACACGTTTGATTAGTTGCGAGAATACATCTTTTCTTGATATCTCTCTCGCTCGGCGAGTCCGGCAGTATGTAAGAGGGGGACAACATAATGTTTACATCTTTATGGACCGAAGAGACGTGGCTTTAATGGGATCTTCCCAGATGTAGTGATCGGTTAATTTTAGTAGGTAGGAGGAAATCGTCAGTTACAAACAGTTTTACATAGCGGCCTGTTTTTTATGTTATTTATTAAGCGCTAAAGACGACTGCATTTTAATAGTCATCAGCTTACATAATGTGGAGTATTTTAATTTATCTTTATTTCTTTGCGCTTTTTGTGACAAGTTTGTAATTGATTTTGTTGCGAACTGTACTTATCGGGTTTTCTTGTTTATTTTGTTTGTTTGTCTATAATGTTAAGTACTATTAATTGGCTATTTATTTGTTTTGTATTATTTTATGTTGTGATTATTTTAGTTTACTACTTTATGTTAATCTTCGTAGATGCCTACTTAGATTAGTAAAGTTATGCATATTTTTTTTGGTACTCAACAATTACAGGTTTTGTTATTTTGAAATATCATATTGAAATTTAAAATGGTCGATTCATTAATTAAACTCTGCGAAGGTATGATAGTGCATTAGGGAAAAAGTATGGTTTGTTGCCATGGACACTGTTTGGGGAAACTCTAGTATCTGCACAAACGCAGTTTATCAACGTAAATAAAAACCCTAACAAAAAAACCTATTTTATATGTATCATGTTAACGGTCAGAGTAACTAAGCCATTTCAGTACCTACCTACACAGTTTTGAGTAGTTATATATTTAGGTACCTATACTAAAACATTTGGTTTCCTAGACCAGTGTCACTAAATCTACGATGACCTGTCAAAAAATCTTATAAATTAAAGTTTTATACCGGAACTTTTTAGTATTTTAGAGAACATACAAATCTTGCTTCATGCCTGCATAGATGAGTAGCTAACTAACTATTCCTAAAATCATTATCATTATTATCCTAGCCTTTTCTTAACTATGTATATTGGGTCGACTTCTAGTCAGTCCAGGGGCTCTAGACAAGTGACATTCTGTCAACGGTAGCGTGGCGAAGGCGATTGTCAATACGTCAAAAATGTATGGGATTGACAGATGCTATCGAAATGTCACGTGATCATTTCCCTACATTTTGGCATTTCGACAGTCGCATTCGCTAATTGAATGGCACATTGTCTAGGGCCTCTGATGCAGCTATATAGCAGTACCAGTATTTTATATATATCGACTGTCTATCTGACCTCTAAAACCCAGTAACTGGGTAACACGGTACGATACTGTAACGGCTGTCGAAGATCTACAAATGACAGCCGGGATCATAAGGTTAATGTGCTTGTCGAGGGTCGGAGGAGTCTCGGTATGTTAAGATGGTCATCCATCCACAGATCGACCGCAGCAAGCGTCGCTTAACCTTGAAGATTGAGCCATGCGGCTGTTATAATAAGTATAACCTAGAATATGGTTTTTTTTTGTAATTATTTTTTATTTTTTCCTTCCCGAAAAGGCAAACCCAGTTGATCGCTGTTATGTCCACGCATGTACTTAATGCATGGAAATACAACGTGATTACCTGACTTGGACCAGGGCCCAAAGTTGCTAAAACTAAAATGGGATTTCAACTGCAATTTTATCTATATGTCGCAGTAAGATAGATAAAGCCGTAATATAGTTATATCCCTAGGGATATAATTATATACCGTAACATAGATAAACGAAAGCGATTCTTTACTATCCCACTAGGAATATAGTTATAAAACCGTCGAAGTTTAGTGTTATAGGTACTTATATTACTAGATGAGTTCAGTGTTATAAATATATTAGGGTTTGTCTCAAAAAAGACATATTGTATCATATTGTCATCATATTGTAATCTTAGATTATATACACGATTGTAATATATTAAAGCTTATTTATTCTCAAACATTTTTGAAAAATTGAAAAAATTTCAAAAGTGTGCCACTTTGTTTAGGTAAAACACAGTCGCTTCGGAACGGATTTTAATGCGGTTTTCACCATCATCTAGAGAATTTCTTCCGGAAGGGTTAAATGTACCTAATATGTATAATACGATCATTATAATTAGTAAAATTATAATTATACAGGACATGCATCACCTTCCTAATTGCCCGTCGTGCACAACCACCTGCACCATCCAAGATTTGAACGACGCCAATGATAGAGCGGTACAAGTTGCTCAATACTGGTCAGACAAAATTTTGATTAGAGTCAATCGAACCGAAAAGAAGTAGAAGATTAGTAAAATTAAAAATAATGTAGAAAAGTCTATGTTTCGCCAAGTGTCCAAAAAGCGATTTTTGGGCGCTCATCAGTTAATACTACACGTCCTTGCGAAGCCGGGGTGAGTCGTTAGTAAGTACCTGCCTAGTACCTACCATAATTTTATGAAAAATGAGAAAGTAACTATAGCTGTCTATCCGTTTGTTTGTTACCTCTCCACGTATTTACGGCTAAACAGATTTAGATGAAACTTTACACGGCACACGGTTACCATGTCCTGAAGAGACAGAGACTATATCGAGTCGGTAGGCCCTTACCAACTGAATACGGTCGATAACTCCTAAAGCCGCCCGTAGACTGTCAATTTTGAACGCGATCTACAGATCAGCGGCCCTACCATGACGTGTTAAAGCGTAAGTCGTTCAAGCGAGAAGGAGAGATGGAGCTATTATAGCTCCATCTCTCCTTCTCGCTCGAACAACTCACACTCTCACACACACGCGAGAAGGAGAGATGGAGCTATAATAGCTCCATCTCTCCTACTCGTTCGAACGACTCACGCTTTAACACGTCATGGTAGGGCCACAGATTATTGATTTTACCGTGAATCGCGTTGTAGATTGACTGTGTACCGGCGGCCTTAGGACTTAGACTAAATTCGGTTGTTATGCGATCGGTAACTATGTCGAGACTTCAGGCCCTGAAATAAGACGTACGATAATTGTAATTCCGGGAGCATAATCGTTCGCGATCATTTTCAAGGGTGAAGTCGTTAGCTTGAGGTTGAGGCTTGACAAGTTTTTTTTTTCTTTGTCAGCGCCGAAGTAGTGTACACAGTTCGTATGTAGAAACAACACGAATTCTAGCATAGGCACGGTAACTTTTTTTAGCTTGTACAAGCGACCCAGACTGAACTTGAACACCCCGAGGTTGTAGCTATGAGGGAACGCAGACTCACACAGTGACGGTATTTACAAAAAAAAATGGTACGTATGGGGATGCGATACAAAATTGCTTTCCGTTTCTCCCCCGAATCCTATTAGGTACCTACGTAAAGTCGGTTTACTTTGGTCCGGTATAACTTCGACCCTTTTTTTAACGATGGGAAATCATCAAATAACTTCTTCCGCTCTGGGCGGAGCGGAAGGGAGTGTCTCTTACTGACTAAAACCCATCCGTGATCTTCCAAATACCCTTTACGTTCCAAGGCCGCGGTGACTCTTTCGAACAAATTCCGCAACATAACTTCGGCCCCAACTTGATAACCAAGAGGAACACATCACTCACTGTTTTTACTGTGTTCCTATTACCTAGTTGAAAGTTAGGGCCAAAGTAACCCGACTTAACTGTACGGACGCCAGCATATCAAGCTATGACAAT
Source organism: Melanchra persicariae (assembly GCA_947386135.1). NCBI lineage: Eukaryota > Metazoa > Arthropoda > Insecta > Lepidoptera > Noctuidae > Melanchra > Melanchra persicariae. The sequence goes on along the minus strand of OX376645.1, from coordinate 11,616,972 downwards.
CTGTCAAATTTCTTTAATACATTTTCAACATTATCTCCAAAGCATTAGGTTCAAGGTTGATTGGAAAAATTTGTCAGTTTTGGGTAGCTTGATGTGCTGGCATACTATGATCTATCAAATTAGGTACTATGATAGTATGATAGCGTAACGATGATCAGACGAATGGCGACGAGGGTGAAACCTGTGGAGTCGAGGTGTACGCCCCAGATAACATCTTGATTGTGTCAACTGCCTTGTTGAGTACAGGCGCACGACATTGTGGTGACAGCTGGAAATTAAATAGAAATTCATAAGATACGGTAGGTATGATAATGTAGGTACTGAATAATTTAAATAACAAGAAAAAGTAATAAAATGCATGCCTTTTATACAAAAAACATCTAGAAATTTAAGAGAGTAAAATAATGGTACGTCGTATTCATCCATGAAATACCTGCAGTACCTAAGTATGTTTATTGAAACTCATCATTTGAATTGCCTTGTTCCATGTTAATTAAGGGTTAATCCCAAGCAATTTTTAGTATCACAACTGGATTTTTAACTTCCTAGAAAATACTAAGGCTTTCCAAAGTCTTCAGCGAGTTACAAAACCATCTTTCCCTTCAGGTGTACACAAAAATGCGCGCGCATGTTTCGGAGATCATGAAAGTGGAAAATCACCCATAATGGGCGCGCAGTTCTCGGTGAACGTCAACATACGCCATATTACACATGTGGATACGAAAAGAAAAACAACGAATGGCTTCATATTGTTTCCGAAATTACAGGAAAGCTCGGGTCGGAGATAAATATAAAAACGTTTGTAGATGGTGGTATGTCATGCGAGAAAATGACTGCTGAGTATATAGTTTTCATTTATTTTTTCCTTATTAATTTCGTTGCGGAATCCAAGAAAATTTAATTGTTTTTCTGGGACCCGTCGAGGTACATTGACTCGGTATTTTTCGATGGTTACTACTGCTGATTCTGGCTCCCAGGAGTTGCAGTGGTTGGAGATATTGTGGCGGGCTTGTCAAAAAAAGCAGTCTACCAAAGACCGAGGCTGGCTAAAGGATCTTAAAAAGTGTAATTATGTTGAGCTTGTTTTACAAATACCTTGTACAAACGTTCATCTGCCTAGCAGTTCTTGGCAAGACTGGTGTAAGATTTTCTGGAAACTGACAATCTGTAACGTCTGCCAAAGATCTACAAATGACAGCCGGGACCACGACTTAACGTGCTTTCCGAGGCACGGAGGAGTCTCGATATGTTAAGATAGTCACCTATCCACAGACCAACCTCGGTAAGTGTTGCTTATCCTTGAAGATCGACCCGTGCGGCTGTTATTATTTAGTCACGAGCTTTTTATGGAAACGTTATGATCCATGACCGAACCATCGACTAACAGTTTCAGTCCGAAGGCGGTCAGACCTACCTATATTTTTCATGCCATGCACAATAATCTTCATTCACTATATAGGATTTAAACAAGGCAGAAGGAACGGACAGGGCCCGGAAACTCTACATCATCATCATCATCATCATATCAGCCGAAAGACGTCCACTGCTGGACATAGGCTTCCCCCAAGTGTCGCCACAACAACCGGTCCTGTGCGTCTCGCATCCATCGGTTACCCGCGACCCTCACTAGATCATCGGTCCACCTTGCGGGAGGCCTTCCAACGCTGCGTCTTCCGGTACGCGGTCGCCACTCCAGAACTTTTCGGCCCCACCGACCATCTGTTCTGCGAGCAATGTGCCCTGCCCACTGCCACTTCAATTTGGCGATCCTTCGGGCTATGTCGGTAACATTGGTTCTCTTGCGGATATCATCATTCCTGATTCGATCACGCAAGGAAACTCCGAGCATTGCCCTCTCCATTGCCCTTTGGGTGACTTTAAGCCTTCTGATGAGGCCCATTGTGAGCGACCACGTTTCGAGTCCATAGGTCATCACTGGCAACACGCACTGGTCATAGACTTTGGTCTTGAGACATTGTGGTATGTGAGACGAGAAGATACCGCGCAACTTCCCGAACGCCGCCCAGCCGACTCGGATTCGACGGTTGACCTCCTTCTCGAAGTTAGCCCTACCTAGCTGGATCGTTTGTCCCAGGTAGACGTACTCATCAACAACTTCGAGTGCAGAGCCTCCAATCTTGATAGGAGTGGGTGCTACATGGGTATTTACCATGACCTTGGTTTTGTCCATGTTCATTTTAAGACCCACTCTTTCGGAAGCTCTACTGAGGTCATCGAGCATTGTACTGAGGTCCTCCGTGGTCTCAGCCATGACGACTATATCGTCGGCAAATCGAAGATGAGTGATGTACTCGCCATTGACATTAATACCTAGCCTTTTCCAGTTAAAACCTTGAAGACGTCCTCCATTGCGGCCGTGAACAGTTTCGGCGAAATTACGTCTCCCTGCCTCACACCCCGCTGCAGGAGGATAGGTTCTGATGTCTGATCCTGAAGTCGGACTGATATGGTGGCGTTTTCATACAAACACTTCAGCGTGAACTCTACATTAAGCACCTAAAAAAATTACATTAACTTATTGAGCTCAAACACTGTTCCAAGACAATACCTGAACCAATGAGGAAGAAATTACAAAAGAATAATCTGACAGAAACCTCTTTTCAGTTAAATTTTTTTATTAGACTGCTTAAATACTTTAAGCCGAATTTTCATTACGAAACAAGTTTCATGCATGATGAAATTAATTTCATAACACTACTTTCAGTACCTGTGAAACTAGTTTCATTAAAAATAATAGTGTCGTGAAATCCACAGTATGTCTTGTTCATGGCTCCGCCAACATCAAAGCTTTATTTTGCACTGCAAAATGTTGTCATACAAATGTTATAGTAAAAAATTAAGAAAAGTTGTCTCGAAAGAAAAGATGTTGGTGGATTCGAGGCTGGCTAGCAAGAAACCAAGCACGACTAATAAACACACGTCCTATCAGCGCAGGCGCTTTCGCGACACTAGTTTCGCGTCGCGTTTATACGATGACATTAGTTGCATGATACTAATTTTATCCAAAAATCGCGCGCATCACGAAACTGTTTTAGTGTCGTGAAATCGATGCATGCATTGTAAAACCTGACGTTTACACGTGAAATTGTTGGTGAAATTAATGTCACTGAACTACTTTCATGCCACTAGTTTCGTAATATAAATCCGGCTTACGATATGAGAAAATCATCATCCACAGCCCGACTTTGCCCACTGCTGAGCATAGGCCTGATCGTTCCCGTGCCAGGCTCATTCAGTGGTTCTAACTGCAAAGGCTCGAAAATATAACTAGCAACAAGGTTATTATTTTATTAACATTTGGCTAAATTAACATTAATGGTCTTTGAGTTGTCAATACCTGAGGTAAAGTATCGTTATTCGTGTGCCTAATTTTTAAAAAGAAAACATAAATGCCCGCGTTTGAAATTCAATAGATCACATTCCGATTACAGATCAATAAATTATTACGAGACAGTTATCGCTTATTTATGTTACTTACTTCTCCCTGCGGTAGCACTTGTATTTCATAGAATTTTTATTTAAATCGAATTAAATTATCACAATTCACCTTGATTTAAAAAATTACATTAATATATTTAGCAACATGGATATCCACAGCCACATTATTTTCAACCACTAACTCCTGAGAGCTAGAATGAACAATGGCGACCACCAGAAAAACGCCGAGTCAATGAAGCTCGACGAGCCTTTTTTTATGGATGGGAAATCATCAAATGACTCCTTCCGCTCTGGGTGGAGCGGGAGGGAGTATCAGACTCTTACTGACTATATCCCATCCGTGTTCATCCTAGTGCCCTTTGCGTTCCAGGGCCACGGTGACTCTATCGAACAAAATCCGCAAGCTTGGAGACACGATTCAATGTGTCTTGTATTCCGCAACGTTTCCACGTAGTAACTGCACGAATGCTCGCTTTGTAACATGTTACATTTCCCGTAATACGGCTTAAGTGCTAGTTTTGTATTCTATCGGCAGCGTCAAAATGCGCCAACGACACAACAGTATTGTGAACCCGACTGTACCGAAATCGCACAGTTGGCGTAAGAAGGTATTCATTACGGTCTACGTAAGCTAACTTACTTGCTATTTTTATATACCCTTGCTGCTGCGCTGATGTCCACACAATACCTTTTGCCTAACCTTAGTTGACAACGAAAGTGTTTAAGCAACATCTGTTCAGTAGGTTACTTCTAAAATCGGTCAGTTTTGACAGTCGCAAACAGACAGTCAAACTGACCGATTCGATTTCGCGTTTGAAATAATATTGCTGATTAAGGTTTAGTTTTAAGTCACATAGAGCTATGTATCAAAGTAGTTTGACAACTATCCCAATGGATATAACCATAGACTCCTAAGATATAGAGCTATTTAGATGGCTATCTATCTATGTGCTTAATAAACTCGTTGCCGCCTATGACTGGACTCTCAGCCAGCTGCCTGAGTACATAGGTACTGTACCTAAGGTCGTAAATTATAGTCTAAACTTTAAATTGAGTTAGCGTTGTGCTTTTCAATATCCAAGAAAGATTTATTTCCTACAAAATAACACACTATTATGAAATATCAACATATTGGTAATTGGTCTATGCTTCCTGATAGCACAACCTGGAGTCTTAAAGTCAAAAGTGATAAAGTAACTTCGAGGCAAGCGTGCTCCATCGTCGACCACATCATCGCGTTCCACCTCAATCTTATATTTAAAAATAAATTTCTTAGACTTAAAAAGGAATTGCTGTTCGTTAGCCTCGCTAAAACCCGAGAACGGCTGGACCGATTTGGCTAATTTTTGTTTTGAGATATTTGTGGAAGTCCAGGGAAGGTTTAAATGGTGAAAAAAAAATCTTCCAGGCGAAGCCGGGGCGCGCCACTAGTCAGTAATAAAAATAACTCCAACAAAGTATGCCGAATTTTTCACGTAAACAAAAAATTAAGACGGTAAAGTGCGTTGAAAACACGCGTGACGTTACGCATTTTTCGTCTTTTCATAGATCTTCGTAGCCGCGTAGCATTTTCGTAGCACTTTTTCACTATAATTATGGGAACGGAAAAAGTTAAAAATTGGTGAAATCTACTCCTTTTCTGTCAGTCCATCCACAGGTTATCTGTAAGAGCTACGTACAGACCCTGTGCGATTACACCGCCCATTTCACACTTGTATTTTTTTTAAATAAAAGTTGGTTACTAACGGCCGTTTTCTATAATATATCTCAATCCCAATCTTGATCCCGATCCTTGTCTGTAGCCAATCAACGGCCGAGTTTGTGTCCTTCACCACACAATCCTCACCTTTGATTGGTTACAGACAAGGATCGGGATCAAGATTGGGATTGAGATATGTTATAGAAAGCGACCGTAAGACTTATGAAGTGTACAATCCTAATAAAGAACATTCTTCCGTTTTGAATGCGAGACTGGCAGACAACGCATAGCCGAAAGTGGTTTTTTTTTATTTTTTTTAGGTATGACCACTAGCAAGTTAACACACTTGGGATATCAACTGCTTAACCGGACTAACCTGTGGTGGCCTCAAATGAATTTAAGGCCCCCAGCCAAGGCAACAAAACTAGCTACAAGCTAAAAACTACTGACCGCTCGCTAAGGACATTCCCTGTGGAATACGACCTCGGCTTAGCGGCGTCAGTTAGAGACAGCAAGGGACAATCAGGCTGGGTCGTTTCATTAATTAGGGGTTATTAAAGCTAAAGGCTCAGCGGCGCGGGCTGGCTCGTTTGCAAAAGTCGGGGAGGGTTTTGAGTGGGTCGTCGCGACAGACCTCGGCGGCGAGGTCGGTATACGGAACGCGGTCTGTATCTGTTTATTCTAAGGGTGCTGGTTTCCCTACAGCTTTCCTGAATCTTTGTGATCTCGTCGTCGGATTCGACGAGTGTATGCCGAGGACGGCGAATCTTACTAATGCGAGAGGAGAGGGAGTGTACTGGGTTGCCTTTGAAATCAAAGGGTTTTGGTGCTTTTCAGCGGATTCGAAGAAACGCTTTGTAAGGCGCTTCATAAACTGTTTTAGGGTCGGGATTTTAAGGTCGACATGAAGTCGTTCGTTCCGTACATACCACGGGGCGCCCGTGGCTTTTCGGAGAAATCTGTTTTGGATTACTTGCATCCTGTGGATTTGCTTTGGCTTTGTGTGTGCGAATACAGCACACGCATAAGTCATTATCGGTCGTAGTAAAGTATATACACTCTTTTGCAAAAAAAACGGGCACCTAAGGAAATTTACGTTCTAAGGTCGATTTTAGTTAATTAAATGAAATTTATTTCTTTGACGTAGTCTGTATACTTATAATCGTGTAAATTAATGCGTGTGAAGTGAATTCGAGCAATTAAAAGAAAAAAAAAACGATGGATTCTTTAAAATCGATGTACACGCCCAAACAATAAGAAGTGGTCGGCAATAAAGACAAGTTTTTTTTTACTTTTTTTAATTAAATAAAGTTACAAATGTAAAAACCTAATAACGAGTGTGACCTCCTCTTGCCAAAATCACAGTTTGAATCCTTCTGGGCATGCTTTCCACGATGTTTTTAATAACGTTTTGAGGAATACGTTCCCACTCTTCTGCAATTACTCTTTTTAGCTCCCTGATGTTTTGTGGAGCAGGTTGCACTGATCTTACCCGTCTCTTTAGAACATCCCACACATGCTCAATTGCATTGAAGTCAGGACTTCGACCTGGCCAATCTAAACGACGGATCCCAACTTCTTGCATGTACGCTTCCACGTCGCCAGAACGGTGCGGGCGAGCATTATCGTCCATAAAAATGGAATCTTCCCCAAGTGCAGTCAATGTGGGTTGTGCATATGGAATTAGGACTTCCATTATGTACCGGTGTGCATTTAATGTTCCATTTTCTATGAAAACTAACTCCGTACGCTCCGTCGAATTAATTGCTACCCAAAACATAACGGAGCCTCCGCCATAAGGAGTGATTTCTTCGAAACACACTTCCGCATAGCGTTCCCGTGGTCTTCGCAGCACTCGCTGGCGTCGGTCCTCTCCACACAAAGAGATTCTAGCTTCATCGGAAAACAATACTTTATTCCAGTCCTCCAGAGTCCATGAAGCACTGTTCCGAGCAAACTGAAGTCGAGCAACACGGTGCTCACGGAGTAATTTAGGGCCCCGAGCTGGGCGGTAACTCTTGATATTGGCAGCCAAAAGCCTCCTCCTGACCGTCCACAAGCTAACTTTTACTCCTCTTACTTCTTCAAGGCTCTTCTTCAGGTCCACACTTGACGCCTTACGATTACGCAACGCCTGACTCACCAAAAAGCGGTCATCTCTTGGTTCTGTGCATCGTTTTCTTCCCGAACCGGGTCTTCTTTTGACCGAACCAGTCTCTTGATACCGTTACCAAGTCCTCTGGACAGTTGAACGACTCACATTTAGCCGCTGAGACACGTAAGTTTGCGAACAACCTTCTTCAAGTAGGGCTATAATTTTACCGGTCCTTATCGCTTTATCACTCATATCAAAAAGTGGTATTTAATGTAAAAAGAAAGATTAAATTGTTTAATTTGCAGAAAATATCCAAAAAGTTTTAAAATATCGTAATCAGTTAAAAATCATTTCATCAATTCGCGCCATTAGTAAAGCAATTTTAGAATAATCCACAATAATCATTATTTTTCTTTTAATAATTTCAAATTTTAAATTTGGAACGTAAAGAATCATGCCAGGATGCTTCAAAAAACATGCCAATACATCGTCAAATTAACAAAACCTATTTCTTGTTCTTCTTCATTGAAGTAGAGAAAAAAATCTAAAGTGCCCGTTTTTTTTGCAAAAGAGTTTAGTAATTCTCTCGCCCAATTTATATGGGATTGACGCAACATGTCTTCTCCCATACTTCTATATTAGTCGTCATCCCAGTAATCACCGTGTTTCTAAACATGTCATCTCTCCCTCAGTTCATCCATCGTTTTTTTTATCTTCTCTTAAGTTTTTTTGGCTACTCTTACACTATTTATATATATTATAATAGTATAAAACTAAAGAGTTGTTTGGTTGAAAGCGCTTATCTCTGGAACTATCAGTCGGATTTGAAAAATTCTTGTATATGATAGCCACATTCATGAGGAAGACTATAGGCTATTTGGAACACGTTCAACGCGAACGGGGAAGTTCTACGGGAACGGGATTAAAACGGGATAAGTGCGTACGAAGTCGCGGGCAAAAGCTAGTTATCATAATATTATAAAGCTGAAGAGTTTGATTGAACGCGCTTATCTCTGGAACTACTGGTTCGAATTGAAAAAATATTTTAGTGTTGGATAAACCATTTATCGAGGAAGGCTACAGGGCCTTAGCCTATAGGCTATATACCATCACGCTACGACGACCAATCGGAGCGGAGCATTTAGAAAAATGTGACGCTGACAAAGTTGCGCGAGTCAGCTAGTATATTTTACAATAAAGAATAGGTTAGTGCTATCCTGAGCTGTCCTACCTAAAAAAAATCTAACCTATCTTTTGCAATTATAAATTTAATGCAAAAGTTTGGAAGGATAGATGTTTGTTACACAATCAAGCCAGAACGGCCCTTGGGATGATTTCCAACATTCAAACGGGCGAAGCCGCTAGCCGAAACTAGTAATATTATACAACGTGTAACAGAATAAACGCAATACCTCTTAAGGGGTCATTGTACTCATAATTATGAACAACTTTTACTATGGGACCAACATCGAAGTCGCGAAAAAAAATCGGCTTTTCAGTACATTTTGTCGAGTTATGTGCACAAAAATGTATAGGGCAGTCGATTTTTTTTCGCGATTCGGTGTTGATCCCATAGTAAAAGTAGTTCATAATGATGAGTACAATGACCCCTTAAGAGGTATTGCGTTTATTCTGTTACACGTTGTAGATGTTACAAGTTTCTTTTGTAAAGCATAAATGGTTTAAAAGTGTCCGTGGAGTTTCCTGCACGTTCTTATCCACAAACCTCTACGCTTTAGAACGTGCAAATAGCTTCATGTTTTTGACTGACTGACTTTGACAATTCAAAACTACCTGCAAATGATTTATTTGAAATTAAAGCTTTGACTTTGATATTAAAGTTTGTTGGAATGGATGCATGTTTGATACTCTTTCACAAATAATGAAAGACAAATATATTGTTAACTAGCTTTTGCCAGCGGATCCGCCAGCGTGGATGTCGGTTCTCGCATAAAAAAGTAGCCTGTGTCCTTTTCCATATCCCAGGCTATATATCTCCCCACCAACCGTGTCTCCACGTTGCCGTCGTGGTGGGGCTTGCGTGTTTCAGTGATCTTGGGGGCTTTGCCGGTAGAGCCACTCATGCCGGAAGGTCCCAAGTGAGAGACCAGACCAAGAGAGACACAAGAGGGGCACACCGTTCGGAGACTTGAGCAGTGTTCGGGTCCTCGGACGGTGTGCGTCTCATTGGCTTGCTCGCTGCTCTCTGGTACGCGTCTGATCATCAGACGTGACTGTGAGGGCAGCGAGCAAGCACTGAGAGAGAAGGGGAGAAAGGGACCGCACCCTTAAAAAGGACAATCATGGACAGGCCTGCTCAAAAGATGTTACCCCAGGGCGGTACGGACTGCACAGCGGTCCGAGAATCCGCCACGCCTCGTGCGTCAAGCCCCTCGTATTCTGGGGGGGGCAACAGGGCTGTCCACCAACCGTTTGCCGTTGGCAACAAGGGCCGAGGAGGCCCCCGATCTATACTATCCGAGGAGGACCTGATCGGTTTTAGTTTTGACTCGCCCGACAGAGTGTCGGTCGGGCGGAGCACGGGCGAAGGTGCGCTGTATTGGGAGGAAGGCTCGCTTGAGCGTCGCGCGGGTGTAGAGTCGGATTCCGAGTTGGACTCCGACGACCTGGCGACCGTTAGCTCGGCGAGCCCTGTACCCGAGGGGGCGGGGGCTGCTGCGGAGGACTTCAGGTCCTTCCGCAAGCGGCCCAGATCAGAGGAGGACCGGGGGTCGTCCGGCACCGAAGAGGTGGCCTCGGCCCGTAAAATCCCCACCAGCAGGCGGGGTACGGGCCGAGAGGGAGGCAAGGGCAGAGTCCTTGCCTCCAAGGATGTTGGACGACCCCCCGAAGATGGCGGTCGTGGGGCTCCTGGTTCGGAGTCCTCCGGCGGTGAGCCGGATGACTCCGGACAGGAGCGGGTTCGGAGGGCCGGGTTTGCGGAGGTGGTGGAGGCCGCGATCCGCGATGTGGCCTTGAAAAGGAAGTTGTCTTCCAAAAACAAGGCCATAAGCGCGGCGCTGGCCTCCATCCTGGCGGCAGCGGAGGCTAACCGAGGTGGGCCTCCAGCGGACGAGCTGTCCAAGCTGCGGGCGGAGGTCGCCCGCTTGGCTGCCGCCACCGAGCGTCTCCAGAGGGAGAACGCGGGGCTCCGAGCAGACCTGGCCAGGCTCCAGGGAGCCGGCCCACAGGGGGCGCCTAAAGGGGGGCGCAAGGAGGACAGCCAGCCCGTGCCGCAGGAGGGGCAGGTGCTGGACCTTGTGCGGCAGGAGATGGCTGCCTTCCAGGCGCGGTTCTCCGTCCTGGAGGGCATCGTCCTGCGCCCCCCGTTAGCGGCGAGTGGGAAGGCTCCAGGCCGGAAGGCGGCGTCGTACGCGGCCGCCGTGGCTGCCACACCGGGGTCGTCCGGCCAGGACAAAGGGTCCGGGCCGGCACCCGCGAAGCCGGTGTCGGGAAAACCGGACCCGACCCCGGGAAGGAAGAGGAAGGGTGGGGCGGCTGCGCGGACGGCGAAGGCTCCTGCGCCAGCCGTGCAGCAGCTCCCCCCGGCTTCCTCGCCTTCTGAATCTCCCCCGGCTCACGCCGAATGGCAAGTGGCCGGGGAGAAGAAGAAGGCGGGAAAGGCAGCCAGGGCGGCAAAGAGGCGGGAGAGAAGGCGGCGGCAGCGAGCGCGAGGCGTCGCGGCTGCGCTCCGCGCCCCGAAGACCGCGGCTGTCGTCTTAACGCTGCAGCCGGACGCGGTGAAGAGGGGCGTGACGTATGCCAACACGCTCACCAAGGCCAAGGAGGCCATCAACCTCGGTGAGCTTGGCATCGTCGGGGGTCTCCGGCTCAGGGTCACCATGACCGGGGCCAGGATGCTCGAGATCCCTGGAGCAGGCAGCGGTCCGGCCGCGGACGCTCTAGCCGAAAGGCTTAGGGCGTCCTTGGGCGCGGATGACGTCCGAGTGTCCAGGCCCACGAAGTGCATAGACATGCGCATCTTGGGCCTGGACGACTCCGTCACGGAGGAGGAGGTGTTGGCCGCCGTCGTCAGGACGGGGGGGTGCTCTGCAGAGGAGGTGAAGGCGGGCACCATCCGTCCTGACAACACGGGCATGCGAACCGTAGTGGTGAGCTGCCCCGTGTCGGCGGCCAAAAAAGTCTCGGAGGGCCGAAGGCTTTTGGTGGGCTGGGTCTCCGCGCAGGTAAAACTGCTGGAGCCCAGACCTCTGAGGTGCTTCCGTTGCCAAGTTGGCAACCACGTGGGAGTACGCTGCACCTCGGAGGTGGACCGCAGTGACCACTGCTTCCGCTGTGGTCAGCCCGGTCACAGGGCCGGCTCGTGCGACGCCGCGCCGCACTGCTTCGCATGTGCGGCAGCTGGCAAGCCGGCCGATCACTGGGCTGGGGGCAAAGCCTGCGGTCCACCCGCCAGGGCCGGGTCGAGGAGAAAACCCTCCTCCACCGCCGCCGCAGCCGCCGTCGCTTCCGCCGCAGCCGCCGCCACCGTCGCCGCCGCTGCCACTGCTCGGGAGGGGGCCGAAATGGAGTGCCAGTAATGGCCCCATTTCGCCTCCTCCAGACGTACGTTAGTCGCTGCGCCTCTCAGGAACTGACGCTCCTGGGCAAGGCGCAGTGACTGACGCCTGCGGACAGCGAGCAATGGGTAGCTCGCCGTCCGATCAGGTCAGGCCAGAGTCGACGGCGCGTTCACTCCAAACGCGCCGTCAGCAACGAGCAGTCAGCAGCGGAGACGGGGCCCGCCAGGGCCAGAGCCTGCCAGGGTTGCGGAATTGTTCGAAAGAGTTACCGCGGCCCTGGGAAGAAAGGCACTAGGAGGACTAAGGGTGGGTTTTAGTCAGTAAAAGTCTGACACTCCCTGCCGCTCCACCCAGAGCGGGAGGGGTCATTTGATGATTTCCCATCCTCTAAAAAAAAAAAAAAAAAAAAAAAAAAAGACCAAGAGAGACACAAGAGGGGCGCACCGTTCGGAGACTTGAGCAGTGTTCGGGTCCTCGGACGGTGTGCGTCTCATTGGCTTGCTCGCTGCTCTCTGGTACGCGTCTGACCATCAGACGTGACTGTGAGGGCAGCGAGCAAGCAGTGAGAGAGGGAGAGAGAAGAGAAGGGGAGACAGGGACCGCACCCTCTAAAAGGAAATCATGAATAGGGACACTGAAAGAGACATTATACCCCAGGGCGGTCCGGACTGCACAGCAGCCCGGGAATCCGCCACGCCTCGTGCGTCAAGCCCCTCGTATTCTGGGGGGGGCAACAGTGCTCTCTGTTCTCCGCTTGCCAAGTGCAACAGTGGCCGAGGAGGCCCCCGATCCAAGCCGTCCTTTGAGGACATGATCGGGTTCGACTTTGGATCGCCCGACAAAGCGTCGGTCGGGCGGAGCGCGTTAAGAGGCGCGTTATATTGGAGGAGGGGCTCGCCTGAGCGTCACCCGGGTGCAGAGTCGGAGTCCGAGTTGGACTCCGACGACCTGGTGACAATAAGCTCGGCGAGCTCTGGACCCGAGGGGGCGGGGGCTGCTGCGGAGGACTCCAGGTCCTTCCGCAAGCGGCCCAGAACAGAGGAAGACCGGGGGTCGTCCGGCAGCGAGGAGGTTGCCTCGGCTCGCAAGATCCCCACCAGCAGGCGGGGCAAGGGCAGAGAGGGAGGCAAGGGGAGATTGCCCGCCTCCAAGGTGGCTGGTCAGCGAGCCGAGGAGCTCGTCGCTGACGGACGACCCCCCGTAGAGGGCGGTCGCAGGGCTCCTGGTTCGGAGTCCTCCGGCGGTGAGCCGGATGACTCCGGACAGGAGCGGGTTCGGAGGGCCGGGTTTGCGGAGGTGGTGGAGGCCGCGCTTCGCGATGTGGCCTTGAAGAGGAAGTTGTCCTCTAAGAACAAGGCCATAAGCGAGGCGATGGCCTCCATTCTGGCGGCAGCGGAGGCTAACAAAGGTGGGCCTCCGCCGGACGAGATGTCCGAGCTGCGGGCGGAGGTCGCCCGCTTGGCTGCCGCCACGGAGCGTCTCCGAAAGGAGAACGAGGGGCTCCGCGCAGACCTGGCCAGGCTCCGGGGAGCCGGCCCACAGGGGGCGCCGCAAGGGGGGCGCAAGAAGGACAGCCAGCCCGTGCCGCAGGAGAGCCAGGTGCTGGACCTCGTGCGGCAGGAGATGGCTGCCTTCCAGGCGCGGTTCTCCGTCCTGGAGGGCATCGTCCTGCGCCCTCCGTTAGCGGCCAGTGGGAAGGCCCCTTCAGGCCAGAAAAAGGCGTCATATGCGGCCGCCGTGGCTGCCACACCGGGGTCGTCCGGCCAGGACAAAGGGTCCGGGCCGGCACCCGCGAAGCCGGTGCCGGGAAAACCGGACCCGGCCCCGGGAAGGAAGAGGAAGGGTGGGGTTGCTGCGCGGACGGCGAAGGCTCCTGCGCCGTCTGAGCAGCAGCTCCCCCCGGCTTCCTCGCCTTCAGCTCCTCCCCCGGCTCAAGCTGAATGGCAAGTGGCCGGGGAGAAGAGGAAGGCGGGAAAGGCAGCCAGGGCGGCCAAGAGGCGGGAGAGGAAGCGGCGGCAGAAGGCGCGAAGCGTCGCGGCTGCGCTCCGCCCCCCGAAAACCGCGGCTGTAGTGCTTACACTACAGCCGGACACGGCGAAGAAGGGCGTGACGTACGCGGACGTGTTCACCAAGGCGAAGGAGGCAGTAAACCTTGGTGAGCTAGGCATCGTGGGGGGCCTTCGGCTCCGATGACTGGGGCCCGGATGCTGGAGATCCCCGGGGCAGCCAGCGGCCCAACCGCGGACGCTCTAGCCGAAAGGCTCAGGGCGTCCCTAAGCGCGGACGATGCCCGAGTGTCCAGGCCCACCAAGCGCATCGACATGCGCATCTTGGGCCTGGACGACTCCGTCACGGAGGCGAAGGTGGTGGCCGCCGTCGTTAGGACGGGGGGGTGCTCAGCAGAGGAGGTGAAGGCGGGCACCCTACGTCCTGACAACACGGGCACGCGCACCATTGTGGTGAGCTGCCCCGTGTCGGCGGCCAAAACCATCACGGAGGGCCGAAGGTTTTTGGTGGGTTGGGTTTCCGCGCAGGTCAAACTGCTGGAACCCCAACCTCTGAGGTGCTTCCGGTGCCAAGTGGGCCACCATGTGGGAGCACAATGCACCTCGGAGGTGGACCGCAGCGGTCTTTGTTTCCGCTGCGGTCAGCCCGGTCACAGGGCCGGCTCTTGCGTCGCCGCGCCGCACTGCGTAGTCTGTGCGGCAGCTGGCAAGCCGGCCGACCACTGGGCTGGGGGTAGGGCCTGCGCCCCACCCACCAAAGCCGGAAACAGGAGGAAGCCCTCCGCCACCGCCGTCTCTGCCGCGCCGCCCAGGAACTGATGCTCCTGAGCATGGCGCAGTGACTGATGCCTGTGGACGGCGAGCAATGGGTAGCTCGCCGTCCGATCAGAACAGGCCCGGGTTGACGACGCGCTGTGTTCTACGCGCGCCAAACCAGTAGACGTCAGCATGGGTCGGGGCCCATTAGGGCCAGAGCCTACCAGGGTTGCGGATTTGTTCGAAAGAGTTACCGCGGCCCTGGGAAGAAAGGCACTAGGAGGACTAAAGGGTGGGTTTTAGTCAGTAAAAGTCTGACACTCCTTGCCGCTCCACCCAGAGCGGGAGGGGTCATTTGATGATTTCCCATCCTCGAAAAAAAAAAAAAAAAGGCTATATATCTGCCAAATTTCATGACGATACGTTCAGCTGTTTTAGCATGAAAGCGTAACAGACAAGACAGAGTAACTTTCGCATTTATAATATTAGTAGGGAAGTAAGGGATAAACATATAATCCTTTTTAATTCCGGGAGTATGTTGCCTAGGGATGATTATCACACGCGGCCGGATCGGCAAGCGACTGCTAGTAGGTATAACAATAAGTCTGAATTTCTTCGAACTCTAGTACCATCAAGCAACGTGACAGTTCAGGGACCTCCCAGTAATGATGATTTGTGGTAATTAAAGCGAAAGGAAGGACGGCTGTGCTATCGCGGCATCAGAAAGTAAGAGTGTGACAATTTCACGCTCGCGACGCACGCGCACTGAACTTGACGTCTAATGCAAGATCGTGTAGCGACAGCAGATGACGGCTTTCCGTGGTTAAACTTGTAAAGTTTTTGGTTTTCTTTTCTGTATTATCAGACTTAAAAGAGACAGAAGTTCTAGACAAGTGACAATCTGTCAGCGGTAGCGTGTCGAAGGTGATTGTCAAAATGTTTAAAATGTATGGGATTGGCAAGCGCAGCCCTTATATTTTTAGCGTTAACGTAAACGTTCGCTTATGTCAAACTGTATAGAAAAAAAACAGGTTGTCCGTGAGTTTCACCAGACGGCGCTTATTGAGTTTCAATACAAATTGAAGTTAACGCTAACGCGATCGAGAACATTAAAAACTCGCACTAAGGCCACGGGATGGATAGCACCAACGATAATTAATTCGAATTATTGTTTTCGTGATGGGTGCCATTTTCATGATTTTCGGGTTCGAAATAACGAAAATCGGCTCGAAATCAAATTCCAAGTTGGCGCCAGTGATACACATTTCTTGAAATGGATTGAGTCACATCCTATCCACGGTCATGGGGGCCACTACGGAATCCTTACCGTGCGTAGCCGACATTGGTTGATGAGATGACAGATCCCGAACGTGATTTTTTCTGTGTGAAGCTTTATTTTTCAGAACGAAAGGACAAACATCAGGAGCTTATATGTAAATAATCAGTACAAGTTTTCGCTACAACAGACGGTATGTCTGTAAAAAAAATTAAGTATGTGCATGTTTTAACGTTTGCTTTGAAATGTGTATTGATAATTTGGCGCAGGTCAAAAGAGTCGAACGTGGTCATATTCTACACCTTTAAGTGTTCGAAATACTGCACGTCGCGTCGTCTTCTAAGAAATATGTGAGCAATAGAGTCATTTATATACTTAATACATTTTTCCGAACCAAATTATTCAATTGTTAACACCTGCAAGACTTTGAGTATGATTTGAATCGCTCAGATTACTTCCTGAGGTGCATTTTGATCAACGCAAATGCGAAACGTTAGATACATTAGTATATGTTACATATATACCTTTGTTACAATGAACCCAATTTCGAATTGAAATCAGAACCTAGATACCTATTAACTAAAAGGAGCACCTTTGCAATGTTTGTCTGTTTAAAAAGCCAATCAAGTGGTGAAAAAGACTATCGAGGTGAGCGGAATAGGAAAACTCCCGCTAATTCTATTGAGAGTATTTTATTGAGGGGAAGATTTACGTAATTCCTTAATTACTTTTTTTTTTGTGGGCACCAAATCTTCAAAAATATTGTCTATTACCTTTTTTGCAACCACTACCCGACTCGAGTCGATGCTTGCACAGATCTCGCCGAAATTGTCTCTGCGCAATTTCCCGCCACTTTCCATATTGTCTCTGATTGTGTAACGCACACATGTTTGGTAATTCGATTACCTAACAACCAATGTCTATGAGTTTAGAACAAGCTTGTTACAATAAAATTAAACTAGCACTTTTCCCGCGACTTCATTCGCCTATTTGAGAAAATTGTGCACCCTATGCCAACTACGATTTAAAAAATTATAATTTACCTGACTTATTAGGATCCAAGCTGTCTTCGACAACAGAACCGTAGTGGCCCTGACTTAAGCGTCGTATGTCGTGGAATCGAACCCAGGCGGGCACCTCATCACCACTGCTCTCAAAACATTGAATGAATAAGATTATATCTTGAAAGACATTGTAGACTGAAAATTATATGGGAAAGGTCATTATCATAAGTTCAGCCGAAAGACGTCCACTTCTGGACATAGGTCTCTACTAAGAGTCACCACATCGTCCAGTCCTGGTCAACTCGCAACCAACTGATTTCCGCGGCCTTCACCAGGGTCTGTCATAACTGACATTCTGTCCACAGTAGAGTGGCGAAGGCGATTGCCAAAACATCTAAAATACAACGTGTAACAGAATAAACGCAATACCTCTTAAGAGGGTTTACGTGGTACGGCTTTTCATACAAATTTTCAAATCCTTATTTTCCGAAATTAATGAACCGATTTTAGTAAAACTTGGTATGCGTACGCTAGATATCTAGGTCTAAATAGTTATCAGAAAACATTTTCAAAAAGAGTTCAGGGGGAAGGATATAGTGATTTTTCACTTTCTATAGAAAACTTTTAATCGTTCTCTCTCTCCCTCTGAAATCATTTTTAAAAATGTTTTCTGATAACTATTTAGACCTGGATATCTAGCGTATGCATACCAAGTTTAGTTAAAATCGGTTCATTCGTTTTGAAGAATAAGGACTTGAAAGTTTGTATGAAAAGCCGTACCGCGTAAACGCTCTTAAGGGGTCGTTGTACAACTTTCACTATAGGACCAACACTGAAATCGCGAAAAAAAAATCGACTACCCCATACTTATATACATTTATGTGCGCATGACTCGACAAAATGTGTCCCATGGTAAAATGTTCATAATGATGAGTGCAATGACCCCTTAAGAGGTATTGCGTTTGTTCTGTTACACGTTGTCTATGAGACTGACAAACGCTCTAGAAATGTCACGTGATCGATCCCTCAGATTTTGACATTTCGACAGTCGCATTCGCTGATTTAATGGCACTTTGTCTACAGCCTTAGGTCATCAGTCGGCCTTTCGGGAGGCCTGCCACTACGTCTGCCGCACTAAGCTATAGGTACCTTAGCGGAATTTGTTCGAAAGAGTCACCGCGGCCCTGGAACGCAAAGGGCATTAGGAGGAACACGGATGGGTTTTAGTCAGTAAGGGTCTGACACTCCCTTCCGCTCCGCCCAGAGCAAAAGGAGTCATTTGATGATTTCCCATACATAAAAAAATGCTATAGGTACCTAACATCTGAGTTCAGCGGCTTGCCTCACAACAGACAGACAACGACAGACACTTTCGCCTTTATCATTATTAGTATGGATTTCTCAATGTTGCTTCAGATTTCAACGAGACAGAGTGTCAATCAGCTGTTTGCCGTAATCTCAGTTGTAACACAAGACGTATGATTAGCCACACATCGTTTGAAACTATGGCTTGCAGGAAAACTGTCTGTCCAAACTCCAAGTGGCTGGACTAAGTGCGGTTTCGTTACAGTTTTGTCGATCAACGTGGATGTTGAAAGGCTTCCGTAATGATTTTAGAGCAGTTTGTTCAATTAGTAAAGTAAAGTCTAGCTTCGCTTTGATAGAAAACGTCAAACGGGCAATTCTCGTATTTTTAAGGAACATCCGCATTCGCATCACAGTCGCTAACTTTGACAGTTAGCGACTGTGAAAACACTATTAATTTCCCTTTTTTTATGAATGGTAAATCATAAATAACCCCTTCCGCTCTAGGAAGAGCAGGAGTGTCTGACACTCCCGTCAGACTCTTACTGACTAAAACCATCAGTGTTCCTCGTAGTGCCCTTTGCGTTCCAGGGCCGCTGTGACTCTTTCGAACAAAATCCGCAACCCTGGCAGGCTCTGACCCTAACGGGCCCAGTCTACTATGCTGACATCTCTTTGAGGCGCGCGTGGAACACAACGCGCCATCGACCCGGGCCAGGTTTTGATCGGACAGCGAGTCACCCAACGCTCGCCGTCCGCAGGTCCACGCCTACGGTGGCCGGGAATCGTCCTGCGATGCCTCCCGACGCCAGGACCGTTTTCTTCTGTTGCGGGGGCGGGGGCGTAAGGTTTGTCTCTCCCGCGTCCGCTATCACCAGCTTTACTGCTTCACAGAAGGAGGTAAGGCTCTACTAGGCATTACAATTAAAAAAGAATTAGCAAATTTTTGGCATTGCCTCTGAGATGATAGTGAGACGTTGAATTTCAACGGTTTTGAATTACTAAAATTGGCCTTCTATTATAATCGTTGCTGGGGTTCTACATAAAGCGCCTGGTTCAGTTCAGACTGAGTAAGAAGAAACAAAGTAAGATTTATTATCACAATTTTAATATCGGTACCTACCTACCTATCTAAACAGCTAAGCTGAAGAAACGGAGAGCGGATGCAGTGTACCTACTTGTGGAATTGACCCAAAAACCATTGTTTTGGCCACTGTCCAACTTTTTGAGGCATATCTAATGGCTGTCGACTGAGCCAACACCTGACGCGATTTCAGCTTTAGGTACCTACCTTGAGTAAGTAGTTAAGTAAGAAATTGGGATTAAACTTGAGAATCCCTCTACGATAGAACAAGACGTTCCAGAAGTAAACTATTCTTCTGGGAGCGCTCTTCTTAGACCTCATCCATCGAATCGAATCCACATCGATAAAAAAATACAACCGACTTCAAAACAAAAAACTACAAAGTATAAAATAACTATAATTTCGGAATTTATTTTTTATTTATAATTTTGAAGTCGGTTGTATTTTTTTATAAAAAAGTTTTTATTTTTCACTTTTTAGTGGTTAACTTTAACTAAACCCAACGCAAAAAGAATCATCAAGATCGGTTCATGAACAATAAAGTTATGCCCAAATAGATAACCCCAAAACCATGGTTGAATTGTGATGATATGTTATGAACTGGTGTAAGCAATAAACAGACATGCGATTTCAGCAATCCTGACAGGTTTGCTATCATTTATTGAAGAGTTCCGTTACCTATCTCCGAAGTTCTTCATCAGATCTTCACTAAATTGAAATGGGACCAGTCCGGGAAGATACTCTTCCAAACAAAAAAAGAATCATCAAAATCGGTGACAATTGGCGAAAATATCGCTGAACAAACATACAAAAAAAAAATCAGTCGAATTGAGAACCTCCTCCTTTTTTGGAAGTCGGTTAAAAAGATCACGTAGGAACAAAGTTCTTGTAAGTTCCTGTATTATGAATCAACAGCTGCTTATGGTTCTTCGAAACACAAAAGTCATCCGATAGCAAAAACTTAATTAAAGGAATTCGACATTCGTCCACAAGAATCTCGTTAAAACTCATATTATTGCATTCTTTTAACTTTATAATATTAATTTCAAATACTTTTGGATTAAATTCGTAAAATATTGGCTATAATTGAAAGGCTGACATTTTGAATCATAATATGTCGCAATAAAACTTATGTTTTTGGAGTTATGGATTCCGGTAAGTGTCACAATATGTGGCTTGTTGATAATTTTATCTTAGAATCCATTTAGTACGGTATTTGGATTTTCTTTGTTAGGATGTCTTGAGTTTTTGACGATGCCACTCAACTCAATTCATGAACTTAATGCTACTGCCCTGCCCTGCCCTGGGTTAAATTCTCGGGCCATTAAGTAAATACAGCTTTTTGGCCCTCATAAGTTTTTAGAATAGCACTTAATAGGTACTATGTTAGTTCTTATAACCTAGGTAGGTACTAATAATTGCTAAGTACTAAAAACTATAAAACCTGCATCACATGTTTTTAGGTTTTAGTAGCATTTTATAAGCTCAAACAAGCTTATACCTACTCAGTCTTACGGGTGAGATGATGATGACACTCTCTGCCAATCCCTCCAGAGGACTTAGTAGTTGTTGTTATGTTATGTAATTATGTGTGAGTTCATAGATATTCTTCAGTAAATTTCAATCCAAATACCCAATAACTTATAAACCTCAGGCACCGACAATAACTTAAACAAAACTGCATTAATACGTAAAACTAATATCGGACCACCCCTGCTTTTATCTTTATAAGTCCATTTATATGCATAGCCGTGGTGCTGACGAAATCAAGCGAATAACTATATAATTGTGCATTAAAATAAAAAGGGGTTAGCAGGAAACAGGATATTGCCTTCCGTGGCGACCCCACGCTACCGGCGACTATTTTTTTTTGTAAAGTTGCCAACTTGGTAGCATGTCGTAATGTTGGTGGGTAAGATTCAGTAGAATACACAAGTAGGCTTGTATTTGAAATGGAAAGTGTGGATGATAGAAAAGTAGGTACTTATACCAAATCCAAATGAAATGATTGGAGATGGGATCAGCGGCCCTACCATGACGTGTTAAAGCGTGAGTCGTTCGAGCGAGAAGGAGAGATGGAGCTATATAGGGTGTATAGCTAGCGACTAACGCTTTAACATGTTATGCCATGTTTTTTTGACAGAATGCGACTGAGATGTGAACGATGCCTAATTTTTTTAGAATTATCTTTAACTAAGGTATGTTGAGCTACAAGAGCCTTCTGCTTCTGAGCGTTGTGTTAAACCAATGCTAAATAGGTATGAGGTAGGTAATCGTAGTGATTACCTACCTCATACCTAATTATAATTAGATTGTAGATCACCTAGCTTTTGTTAGCAACAGAAATACAAACCTGAAAAATAACTACTTAAGTACCTATTGAAAAATTGAAAATCGGCATTTTTCAATACGTCCTAGTTATTTTTTTATTTTATTTTTTAGGTAAAGTCTTCCAGAACGGTTTCGGCTATGGCAGCCAATCTGAACTGAGACTAGCCATCGGCGCGGGACATATTATAGTGCACAACCGTGCACTATAATATGTGCGCAAACACAGTTGCACTCACCCGCCACTCTCATAGTCCAACGAGACGGCAATCAAAAACGACCGGAGAGAGATCTGGCGCGGGACCACTGCTTAACGTGCTTTCCGAGGCACGGGTGTAGAGTAGGGAATCTGTTTTCCGCACTTAAGACTTCCATTCGGTCCGTTGTGCGTGGGTGTCCTAAGCTACGTTAACCAGCTCCGCCCAGAAGCACAAAACTTTGCTGCGGGCTTCACAGGCTTCGCAGAGCCACCTCACCGTTCCGAAAGTTTCGATTTGTTCACGATTCCTAATAAAAACCTGGGGAAAATCTCCCAACTTGGCCATATTTAAATAATCACAAATGTGGTCAAGCTCGATTCTCCCTAGGTCGGCCACCTAAACCAATGACCGACAGATTCTGATATTTAGCGACTGATTTCGACTAATTAGCGACAAGATTTGGGAGAAAACAGATCATCGCTAGGTGCCTTAGCTTTTCAGATTCAAATGGGCCAAGCTGGGGAGACTCGAAAAATAAATGAAACAGAAAAATATTCAATAAATACTTTAATTTTAAAACAATTCGGGTTTCATCTTACATTATACATTTTTGAATGTATTATAAACATTTTTACACTTTTTTTAGTTAGCATTTTTATATAAGTCACATAAAACATCTTAATTTAACTATGAGGCACCTATGAATCAATTATAAAAGATTTCGATTTCATTGGGTTTTTTATTGTGTAGGCATTGACATACGAATTGATAATAATTATTACATAACTGATTGTGCGTGCGTGCCATTCGCGTCAATGTGTTGTGTTGTGCTGTGCTTTTGGGGCTTTTGCGCATTTCATTTTTGACATAGGTGTACTTGGTAATGAATTCACTGTTTTTATAATTTAAAAACACCCATTAATACAACAAAAAAATATAATCTGTAAGCTGGTGGTATATTTGGGCACCATTTATCGATGAACCAAAAAAACTTTCCTTATGGAACGTGCAGGACGTAGACGGTGCCATCTAGTGTTGTGAATTCGAAGCTTTCTCCTTATAAATACTTGACATTGACACATCTGTGTCCCTGCACGCTCCCTATTGACATTTTTAAACCTGGCATGAAATATAATTTCGACATTAACCACTAAACGTAGCTAAAAGTTTCAAGACGAATGCCTCAAATTCAAAATTTCCAAATTAAGAATCCAATAAATAATTGAGATTTCAAATCCGAAGTACAGTCAGCGTTATAATTTTGTGACTGCATTAACAATAATTTTTCTCTTGTCACGTTAAAATTTTGTGACTGCATACAATCATTTTTCTGTTGTCAGTTTATTTAAGTAATGTTAAAGTAAAACTATAAGTATGGTTAACTGCATGGAAATACTATTATTATAATAATAAGTATTTTTATATGCAAGAAAAGTAAGCTTACGAAATACCTATTAAACAAACTTAAAAAACTTTACCATTCTTCAGAATCCGTCGTATTCGGATAACAAACGTTTATTTTCGGCAGGTCCGTGTTTGACCACAATCTCACCCGATGGCAAGCGATGATGTGATCGACTAAGGAGAATGCTTCTCGAGACGTAACCTATTCCCTCTTGACTTACGAGTTGAATATTCCTTGTTACTTGTAAATACAACATCGCAAATACGCTTTTTAGGTAAAGGTTGCTCATATAAAATCGGCAGGCGCTTAAACTTTTCTTGCAAATAAAACCGAGTCTCGTATTAATTATCACAAAATTGCCAAGTACCGTTTCATTGTAATAAAACAACAATTTAATAAGGTAACTATTTTAATTAAAAAGTTATCAACTTGTCAAAAATTCTTCGATTTTTACCCGACTACCCCGGAAAAAGGGTAAGTAATGTTTTTGCAAGCATTTTGTCACAGTCTTTCTTCCAATCTATCTCGATTTTATTTCATATAAATACTTTCTTGGGATTAGATATTCGTTTGTCTTCCTTTATTTCGTTACAATGTTTGACAAGTTGACAACTTTTAATCGTAAAAACTAATCGTTTCTATGTTTTTATTGAAGTAACCACAACACCATTCTTCTGCACCAACTATATTATAAATATTTCTTAGACACTGATTGATATGAGTAGAAAAACGATATTTTGATGCCAAACTATATCATTATGGTATCTCGATTGTTAAAATGACAAAACGTTAAAATCTCAACTTATGTTAAAGTTGTTTTATCTCACGAGCGCTGAACGAAGGTTGGTAGTGACTGATACAAAATTTACGCACACTAAGAAAATGTGCACGTACATTTACTTACACAACTATGGCTCACCCGCACTCGTGACATAAAACATCTATCATCATCTGCCTAGTCTTTTCCCAACTATATTGGGGTCGGTTCCCAGTCAAACTGGATTCAGCTGAACACCAGTATTTTACGTGGAGCGGCTGCCTACCAGACCTCCACAACCGATTGATTGGGTAACACGGTATTTCTTGTTAAGACTCGTATCAGATCCTCTGGCTTCTGACAAACCGTAACGACTGCCCAAGATCTCCAAATGACAGCCGGAACCAACGGCTTAACGTGATTTCCGAGGCACG
This sequence comes from Melanchra persicariae, assembly GCA_947386135.1. Classification (NCBI taxonomy): domain Eukaryota; kingdom Metazoa; phylum Arthropoda; class Insecta; order Lepidoptera; family Noctuidae; genus Melanchra; species Melanchra persicariae. The sequence goes on along the minus strand of OX376645.1, from coordinate 11,592,641 downwards.
GAGGAAAACAATAAAGGAGTTAAATTGTAGTATTTTTTAAATGGATGGAAGTAGGTACTGATCCAGTAGGGTAGATAAAATATAATTCTATTTAGTCCAGACGTTCGATTTTCAAAAACAATATTGATCACGTATTTTTGGCCGTTTCTAAAAAATGATAAAGAGCACATCTTAGTTCAAGAGAGGGGCTGGTGACGTCACCCGTCGCTAGTAAAAATTGTACTATCGTAGTGACGTCACGCGAGTTTTCAACGCACTGTATCTTCATCTTTTGTTTGCGTGAAAAAATAAAAAAAAAAATGTCCAATATTTTTTGGAAATCTATCTGACTGGCTAAATGGATTTTTTTTTTTAAATACCCTATTTAAAAAGTTTAATTGATGATAGGAAAACTACCACTGATACTGTGCACGTTTTTATCCGGCTGCCCCAGAAGGAAGGTACTGTTTTTATTCCAAAGAAACGCACAGTTAAATGTTCAATGCACGGTACCTAAGTCATGGGTCGAGTGAAACCGCGCGATAATTCTAGTTTGAATGAAAAATAAAGGCGGATAGGTGCAGATAATATCCGCCATCTTCTAATCAGTGTCTAAAAAAATTAAGTATCAATATAAGTACACACAGTAGTATGTTTACATAGTATATCGAACTATATCACAATTTACGCTATACATAATGGTCTATTTTTCTAAAATGCACTGGAGTTCTATGTATGCATACGTTTCTGAAATAATAAGCAAGCTTCTGATATATTGCATTAACTTGTAAGTATAACTGATTTGAAAGTTGGAGAAATGATTTTTAAATTCCTTAAGGTTCAATATCCCTTGCACATCATAAAAATACAAGGTCTATTTTTCTGTTACAGTTCGATAATTTCAACCTCAATGAAGTTTCAATTTACTGAGAATGATTGAGTGGTTAAGGCGTTTGCCTTGTGACCGTGGGTTCGATTCCCGCGGGAAGCATACTTTGTAAAGTTGTTTGGCTAGGACATTGCAGGCTTGAATCACCTGATTGTCTGATAAAAAGATGATTCCGTGCTTCGGAAGGCACGTATAAGCCGGTGGTCCCGGCCGCCAAAAGGCGGTCGTCAAACCATGTCAGAGGCCCTTGAGGCGGTTTAGAAACTCTGACACTGGTGTGAGGGATCGTTAGACCTTACTGTCCACACGAAGAAGAAGAATATTGTTGTAAAATTTGAAGGAAGGAGATTTTTAGCGATTCCCGGCTTGATCTCAGTAAAATTTGTTCTTATCTATGAGTAAGTACGTTGATGTTCTCGGGCAAAATTTAATGCTTATTATTTCAGACACACTCTTTGTTTCAAACGCCAATGTAAGTCACTGACTACAAATAAAATCGAAAATGGATCCAGTCATTGGGCTTATTTTTGTTTGAATTATGTAGCATACAGCAAATAAATAAAAAATAATGGATTGTAGGAAATTTAAATAGCTTGGGTAACCTGAGGGCTTTAAGAAATAGACCTTCTATCAGTGAAAACGATTGTCAAAAAGTTCAAAATAAGATTGACATGCGCTACCAAATTGTCATTGTCAAATCCAAATATTTTGGTCTTTTGACAATCAATATCTCTGATACAACATCACTTTGTCTGTATTTGAATTCATAATTCGAGATAATTTCATTCCATTGCTTGATGGCAATCAATCAAGTATCGACTTTAGCCCAGTGTATTTTAAGTTCAATTCTAATTGGCCATTTGTATTTAAAAGGCGCTAAAGACAGAATGGTTTGCAATGGAATTTGAACTTTATCATGTATAACATGAGGGCTTGTTGTTCAAAAATTTGATAGGGGTGAGTATGATAAATTGGACCCCAGCTAAATTGGATCACCTTGATACTGGTTACTCTGAACGTATGCAGTAACACACATGCGTTAATGTATATTTTATTATTTAGTGGTGGTCCAATTTACCATACTTTTCCTTTGTATCTCGAATTCTGAATTTAAATATGAAATTGCATGTGCAACATCTAAGTGAAATGCTTAAATAAATACCTTACTTTTAAAACGTTCTTCAAGCACTCTTAATATTCTCGATCTTGTCAATTTTGTCCGTTTTGTTCCCCAGCGTGGCCTTACACACGTATCCCTTTAGCGCGAGTACTCCTCTACACTTTATGTGGACCTGGTAGCGAGCGCACCAGTCGAGGTTGTTACAACCGACCCCGGCGTCTGAGAGAGTCTTTACTGCGGCTATGGAGAGTAGATCTGGGGCAAAGAAAATTGTTGGAAATAAGCAAAATAAGTGAAAAAAAAATTAGTAAATCACAGAATTGATAGCTTTCGTAATTACAAACGTAATTTGTTCAATGTGAGTGTCAAAATCATGGTCTCAAAGATGCTGACGCAGAAAGTGAAGCCTAAATCAAAATCCAAGATGGCGGTCTGAAAATGCTATTTTTTTTTTGTTTATGGTCATGGTTTTTAAGGATGTTGATGAAGAATGAGATCAAAATCTAGGTCGACGCCATGAATCGGTCCGCTGAACTGAAAAGGGGGGGAATCTAAGGCCCGCATGCACAAACCAGGGTAATTTTTTACGTCAAAAACTTAACTCCGAGTTAGTAGCAAACCAAGGGGCATAATGTATGAAAAATTGTTTTTTTTATTATTTAAACTTTATGTACAGACGCCAGCACATCAAGCAACCTGAAATTGTTAAATTTTCCTAATCAACCTTGAAGCTAATGTTGTAGCGATAAAGTTGAAAATCTATTAAAAAAATTTAACAGATTGTTGTTACTGGATGTGCTAGCGGCTGTTCAGTAGCGCGAACGTATTACATTTAAGTATGTGTTAGCAATTAACTCTGAAGATAAGTTTTGGCGCAATTGGGCCTAAGTTGATCATGGAGTTGGTATTTACCGGGGGGGTCAGCATGAGTGAGTAGCTGCACGTCGTTGGCGCGACAGAAGGCGTGCAGCGACGGCGGCACTACGCAGCAGGACGCTAAGTTGATCATGGAGTTGGTATTTACCGGGGGGGTCAGCATGAGTGAGTAGCTGCACGTCGTTGGCGCGACAGAAGGCGTGCAGCGACGGCGGCACTACGCAGCAGGACGCTAAGTTGATCATGGAGTTGGTATTTACCGGGGGGGTCAGCATGAGTAAGTAGCTGCACGTCGTTGGCGCGACAGAAGGCGTGCAGCGACGGCGGCACTACGCAGCAGGACGCTAAGTTGATCATGGAGTTGGTATTTATCGGGGGGGTCAGCATGAGTGAGTAGCTGCACGTCGTTGGCGCGACAGAAGGCGTGCAGCGACGGCGGCACTACGCAGCAGGACGCTAAGTTGATCATGGAGTTGGTATTTACCGGGGGGGTCAGCATGAGTGAGTAGCTGCACGTCGTTGGCGCGACAGAAGGCGTGCAGCGACGGCGGCACTACGCAGCAGGACGCTAAGTTGATCATGGAGTTGGTATTTATCGGGGGGGTCAGCATGAGTGAGTAGCTGCACGTCGTTGGCGCGACAGAAGGCGTGCAGCGACGGCGGCACTACGCAGCAGGACGCTAAGTTGATCATGGAGATGGTATTTACCGGGGGGGTCAGCATGAGTGAGTAGCTGCACGTCGTTGGCGCGACAGAAGGCGTGCAGCGACGGCGGCACTACGCAGCAGGACGCTAAGTTGATCATGGAGTTGGTATTTACCGGGGGGGTCAGCATGAGTGAGTAGCTGCACGTCGTTGGCGCGACAGAAGGCGTGCAGCGACGGCGGCACTACGCAGCAGGACGCTAAGTTGATCATGGAGTTGGTATTTACCGGGGGGGTCAGCATGAGTGAGTAGCTGCACGTCGTTGGCGCGACAGAAGGCGTGCAGCGACGGCGGCACTACGCAGCAGGACGCTAAGTTAAATCATGGAGTTGGTATTTACCGGGGGGGTCAGCATGAGTGAGTAGCTGCACGTCGTTGGCGCGACAGAAGGCGTGCAGCGACGGCGGCACTACGCAGCAGGACGCTAAGTTGATCATGGAGATGGTATTTACCGGGGGGGTCAGCATGAGTGAGTAGATGCACGTCGTTGGCGCGACAGAAGGCGTGCAGCGACGGCGGCACTACGCAGCAGGACGCTAAGTTGATCATGGAGTTGGTATTTACCGGGGGGGTCAGCATGAGTGAGTAGCTGCACGTCGTTGGCGCGACAGAAGGCGTACAGCGACGGCGGCACTACGCAGCAGGACGCTAAGTTGATCATGGAGTTGGTATTTACCGGGGGGGTCAGCATGAGTGAGTAGCTGCACGTCGTTGGCGCGACAGAAGGCGTGCAGCGACGGCGGCACTACGCAGCAGGACGCTAAGTTGATCATGGAGTTGGTATTTACCGGGGGTGTCAGCATGAGTGAGTAGCTGCACGTCGTTGGCGCGACAGAAGGCGTGCAGCGACGGCGGCACTACGCAGCAGGACGCTAAGTTGATCATGGAGTTGGTATTTATCGGGGGGGTCAGCATGAGTGAGTAGCTGCGTCGTTGGCGCGACAGAAGGCGTGCAGCGACGGCTGCACTACGCAGCAGGACGCTAAGTTGATCATGGAGTTGGTATTTACCGGGGGGGTCAGCATGAGTGAGTAGCTGCACGTCGTTGGCGCGACAGAAGGCGTGCAGCGACGGCGGCACTACGCAGCAGGACGCTAAGTTAAATCATGGAGTTGGTATTTACCGGGGGGGTAAGCATGAGTGAGTAGCTGCACGTCGTTGGCGCGACAGAAGGCGTGCAGCGACGGCGGCACTACGCAGCAGGACGCTAAATTGATCATGGAGTTGGTATTTACCGGGGGGGTCAGCATGAGTGAGTAGCTGCACGTCGTTGGCGCGACAGAAGGCGTGCAGCGACGGCGGCACTACGCAGCAAGACGCTAAGTTAAATCATGGAGTTGGTATTTACCGGGGGGGTCAGCATGAGTGAGTTGCTGCACGTCGTTGGCGCGACAGAAGGCGTGCAGCGACGGCGGCACTACGCAGCAGGACGCTTAGTTGATCATGGAGTTGGTATTTACCGGGGGGGTCAGCATGAGTGAGTAGCTGCACGTCGTTGGCGCGACAGAAGGCGTGCAGCGACGGCGGCACTACGCAGCAGGACGCTAAGTTGATCATGGAGTTGGTATTTACCGGGGGGGTCAGCATGAGTGAGTAGCTGCACATCGTTGGCGCGACAGAAGGCGTGCAGCGACGGCGGCACTACGCAGCAGGACGCTAAGTTGATCATGGAGTTGGTATTTACCGGGGGGGTCAGCATGAGCGAGTAGCTGCACGTCTTTGGCGCGACAGAAGGCGTGCAGCGACGGCGGCACTACGCAGCAGGACGCTAAGTTGATCATGGAGTTGGTATTTACCGGGGGTGTCAGCATGAGTGAGTAGCTGCACGTCGTTGGCGCGACAGAAGGCGTGCAGCGACGGCGGCACTACGCAGCAGGACGCTAAGTTGATCATGGAGTTGGTATTTATCGGGGGGGTCAGCATGAGTGAGTAGCTGCACGTCGTTGGCGCGACAGAAGGCGTGCAGCGACGGCGGCACTACGCAGCAGGACGCTAAGTTGATCATGGAGATGGTATTTACCGGGGGGGTCAGCATGAGTGAGTAGCTGCACGTCGTTGGCGCGACAAAAGGCGTGCAGCGACGGCGGCACTACGCAGCAGGACGCTAAGTTGATCTGCGCGATGGAGGGCCGCACTCGCGCCCAGGCGTGCAGCTTCCTCAAGCAGCCGCCGCCCACGTCCGCGACGCCTAGTTGGTGGACGCGACCTGGACCAAAAGGGCGATCATTACAAATGCAATCCGAAAAATATAGATTTAAACAGTAGCGATATGCTTATTCGCGTTCACCATACAAAAACACGACATTTTTAATGACTCACGAACATTTCCGACCGCCGCCGTCGTGTAGCTAGTTCGGATCAAATCAAATCAAATCAAAAAAGTTTATTTGCAAGAAAATACATTTATACATACAAGGAAAGATCATCGGTTCAGACCTGCCAATTTGTGGCGTTACAAAAACGTACGTCCTGCCCTGTCCTTACTATATAATTTAATGGTGAAATAGCAATGTATCACTATTGGTAGAGGTTGACGTGTCTTATCAAACTTAGATTCCAAGGGTTCCAACTAGCCACTAGTGTTTGGAGAGGAAATAATACGAGTAAAAAAGCCAGTTTTCTAAGACAGGTCTGCCGTTTTTTTTTCATTGGCAAATGCAAGTTATTTTGAATTTTATTGGCATGAAGGTCCTTCAACTTAGAACACTGAAATTGTACGTGGCGGAATTTTAGTTTTCAGTAAAACTACGTATGACATTATAAAAATAATTGAAACCCCACCTTTGACGAAGTTCTCGAGCACCCCCCACAGGGTTTTGATCCCGGGCAGGTTGCCCTCGCACTTGACGCAGGTAAGACACAAGTAGATAGGAACCTTACCTTCTTTGACGAAGTCCTCGAGTACCCCCCAGAGCGTCTTGATCCCAGGTAGGATAGCTTCACACTTGCGCGCGTCGGCTTCGTTGTCTGCCTCCACTTCGGTACTGGACATGCGCACTGAAACAGACGTCGAGGTGCCTACTATGAATTTATTTTAAAATATCCTCAAGAGGTCAGGCGATAGTTGAAGTGTTTGTCGTTTATTACAGCCTTTGTAGAATATGTACTATCTTAGAATTAATTTTTGACAAATATTTTACAAATAGCGTGTACCATGGGATTTCTCTTCGCAAAAATGATGCTTTATTTCTATAAAGATTCAGAGTTTCGTTTAATTCACATTCAAGGAACTTCATCATAAAATAGGCAGAAAAATTCTTTGCGTGAACAATATTACTTAAAGTTCAAATGTTAGCTGTACGCCAATAAATTCGTATCACACTGTAAAACACTGTTAAGGTTTTGAAGGAAATTTCAAATTCATTGCTTCTTAACTTTGTAATATTATTTTGATGAGGCACCAAACTAAGCACATGAACATAAGGTTCAAATACCAACGACACGAGACAGTGAAAAAGAACTCACCATTGCTGCCGAGCGAGATGGGCGACGCCTTAGTGGTGTAGGTGGTCTTCACGTTGTTGTCATCTGTGATATCCTCGCGACGCGTGTCGGGGTTATAAGCTAAGATGACGTTGTCGATGTATGTTGTGTGCAGGGCTGTGAAGACTGGAAATAAAGAATAGTCATGTTAGAAGAATCGATAAATTCGAAAATTTATAGAAATCAATGGTTGCAATATTTGTAAGGGTGAGTACCATGTTTCTAATTAGAAAATGAATACCTATAGAAGTGTAATTCTGAGTGCAACATCCTCACATAATAATTAAATGATTAATGTATACAAAATTTACTATTATTTGAAAAGTGTAACTATGGAGTTTCTTGTCCGTTCTTCTCCACAAGACTCTAGGTACCTTTGCGAATGCACAACTAGTCACTATATTATTATTTTTAAACTGTAAATGTTGATGTTCAAAAGTGTCTTTTAATGGTCCAATTGAAATAAATGAACTGATTTTGAATTCGAAATCATAAAGGGAAGTCGGAAAATACGTTGTTTAGGTGTGGATCATCGCTTCAGCAGTATTTTGGGGTGCAATAGAAATAGGTGTATCAGTGTTGGGTATTAATCAATTAATATTTTATTCTTCTTAGTATACAGTTCTCGTCAAATAACTTTGCCCCTCGGAAGTTGGCTACGAGTGGCTGCGTAGTAGTCAAAATTACGAACAAACTGCAACTGCGCATGCGCAAGAGACATGGGGGCGGGGCGCGATTTTATGTCTCAGTCGCTCGTTTACATTCGATGCATGCTTGCGTCCCGCTTGCTCCCGTGTACGTGACTGCACCTGCGCGAATTTTGCAAACGGTTAACTTCAGAGCGGCAAAGTTATTTGACGAGAACTGTAATTGATTGAAAATTTAATTGCAATTAATCCTGTCCGGCCCCGGCAACACACCGGTGTGTCGCGAATTAATCGCGAATTTAATGTTTATTTACCTATTACATAAGATTTACTTTATATTAGGGAATTTTCACATGTTGGGCTTGAGCGGTTAATCACAATTCATTTAATTGCAATTAATCGATTAGTTGCATATTGCAATTAATTTATTTAAATTAACTCATGTTAATTGCAAGATACAATTAAAATAACGCAACTAAATATTTTAATTGTTTTAAGAAACAATTAAAACTAACAATTAATAATCATGTTTCATTGCTGCACCCACACATATAATTGATCTTTCTTGTTTCGCCGCGAGCTCTCGCTCAAACTTAAGGCTATTATCTGATTACATATAACTGGCATTTTTTTCTATTTCCGAGAAACATAAACATCATCATAATTATATCGTCGACTGCTGTACATAAGCCTCTCCTAATAACTCGCGGCTTGGAACCAATGGCTTCCTGCTGACTTTGCGAGATCATCAGTCAACCAGATCCATCCCTCCATCTTATATTATTTCTATTTAAATCATTTAAATTTGATAAAAGTTTATTACAGGAACAATTAACAATTAACGATTGATTAATTGTTAGTTGAAAAACTAACAGTTAACAATTAATTAATTTTTAATTGAAACGTCACAGTTAACAATTAATCAATTGTTAATTATTATTTCACAATTAACAATTAATAAATTGTTATTTTTAATTGTACCTTGCAATTAAATTTTGCCCAACACTGATTGGTATTAAGCGTTCGACGGGGACACAGGCAGTATGCCGCTGTAACAAATCTGCTGGCTGGGTGATCTTTTATTGTTCGTACAGCAAAAGTCCTAGTCTTAACAGTATAATAGATAAGTTACAATACATTTTTTGTTCACCTGATTGAATTTTTGAATATTTTTTTTATTTTGCTTGTTAATTTTCATGTGTTTTTAAATTGTATATCTTTAGTGTTTCTCCTTTTTTTTACTTTTTTTTTTATTGCACTGTACGACGCTTTTGATTTAATAATCTGTAATTTTGTTCATGTAAATAAATTGTTGGTAAGTAATGTTTTCTTCATCTATATTTTCTGTAACTTATACGGTGTACCTACATAATAATTAGTTCATCTGCCTAGCTTTTTCCCAAAAATATTGGGGTCGACTCCCAGTCAAACCGGATTCAGCTGAATACCAGTGTTTTACATGGTGCGGCTGTCTACCAGACCTCTACAACCCATTAACTGGGTAACACAGTACTTCTTGGGAAGACTGGATTCAGATTTTCTGGATTCTGACAATCCGTAACGACTGCTAAAGATCTACAAATGACAGCCGGGACCAACGCGAGGTACTGAGGAGTCTCGGTACCTACATAGTAGAGAGTATTCTATTCTATTCTAATACATAAATCCAGTTTGTTCTAGAAAATACTGGTTTTATTGAAAAAAAAATACACCGAATACTTTAAAACAGTTCAATTCAAAGGTTAAGACGCTTTTTATCCTTATAATATTTAAATAGAAGCTGTAGTAATACAGTTAGGAAGGAAAATGTATAGGCTACGAGGAAATGATTCATTTTGCATATCGGACTTTCCAAATATATTGTACCTACCGACCAGGAAAGTTGATGAGCAAATAAAATCACTTAGATCTTAATATATTTTTCTTATAAAATATTTTATATTGAGAAGTCTTGTCCATGTAGAAAGGGTATAGATCTCTAAATTTTGGAATAATCCAGATTTTGAATTACTTATCTACACTAATATTATAAAGAGGAAAGATTTGTTTGTTTGTTTGTTTGAAATGAATAGGCTCCGAAACTACTGGACCGATTTGAAAAATTCTTTCACCAATAGAATTGTACATTATCGATGATGGACATAGGCTATAGAATATTTTCAAAAAAGTTAGGGATCCGTATGAAAACTTCGATAATGTAACCCAAGGTGTGAGAAAAAATCCTTATATCGCGTACGCTGCGGAATCTATTGACAATAGAGCAAAGTGATGTACTACAGTTTTATAGAGGTCATCAATATCTACAGAAAAGTCCGCGATACCATATGTCTAACTATTATGGTTAAGTCACCATGACCGCTTTTTGTTCAAATTATTCAAGCAAATCCTTGGTGATTTGAAAAAATGGTGATTTCGGTATCATGATATCAATCCTTATCCATTTAAATGGTTTGATAGTTAAGGTTGATTATTTCCGTGTAAATTACACTTTAAATTATTCAAATCGGACCTTTCGTTCAAAAGTTACGACGGTAATAAACATGCTCGGAGTAAAAAAAATGTCGCGGCTTGAGCGAACTGGGAAGAATCATATCAATGCTTGGTCCGATGAAGTTGAAAATGATTTCGATAAAACAATAAGAATAACAAATGTTTGGATTTTTCGCAAATAAACTACATACCTACATAATAAGGGGTGAAGCAGGGGTGATTAAGTTTTTAGGGGAGGACATTATTGCTTGCTTTAATTTACGTCGGGATGCTATGAACAAACTAAAAATGGGATTATTGAAACAGATGTACCTAACAATTTTTGCATAATCAACTCCTGACGGGGTGAACGGGGTGAACAGTTGCGCTGAACCTGAGACCATAGAATAAGTAGAAATGGCTAAGTAATAAATGTAAATGAATGAAAATCGTTGTGCTTAATTTTCCAAAACTAACCTTTATAAGGGGTATAGGGGGCGTTGAAGTTTGTGGAGTATCTACTAAATCCGCGCGGACGAAGTCGCGGGCGAAGTGCTAGTAGATAAATATATTTAGCTATATTCGGTCATAATTATATTGGATACATTATGAATGATTCTTGTCCAATGAACTTTTCATTGTTTTACTACCTACTCCATTTACACGCGTAGCAAAAAGCGGCAACAGAAATACATCATCTGTGAAAATTTCAACTGTCTAGCTACGGTTCATGAGATACAGCCTGGTGACAGACAGACAGACCGATGAACAACGGAGCCTTAGTAAAATGGTCTCGTTTTTACCCTTTAGGTACGGAACCCTAAAAAAGAATATTCCACAAAGACGGTCAACGACCCTCAAATGTTTGACCACTCGCCAACCCTAACCAAAAAGTCAAAGGTTAATTCTACTAAGACAACGAACCACTAAAAACAGACAAAGTTCACACAACCCACATGTTTACTATCCGCCCCTTGTTCCGATACGCGTAGTTTACATGTTACATTAATAAAAGATTACATACTTGAGTGACGTCATAGCTCATGAATTTTATAGCTGGGTATCGCAGATTGAGGTTCAGTGCGTATGGGAAATCATCAAATGACTCCTTCCGCTCTGGGTGGAACGGAAGAGAATGTCAGAATCTTACTGACTAAAACCCATCCGTGTTCCTCCTTATGCCCTTTGCGTTCCAGGGCAGCGGTCTCTTTCGAACCAATTCCGCAACCCCGGCAGTGAGGTTCAATGCTACACACCCATTTTGATCTGAAGATTGTTCTTAAAGAGCTGGCAAAACTTGGAAAGCGAAAGACCTAGAAAAAGATTCTACTATGATTGCAATTGGGTTCGAGTAGGGTTTCGTACCCGAAGCGTAACTAACTAAAAATAGCCGCTGTATCAAGCCTAGTTTTTCTCAAAGCCGTCGTAATGCAAATCAAACCTTTTAGCGAGGAAAAGGGGCCACCTTTTCCGAATTAAAAATCGTACTCTAAACTCGTATTTTGCATTCTGATCAAGAAACCTCTATTACCAGGTACATAAACGTAATAATTAAGATAAGGCATCTCAACGCAATCATTATCGTTAGTGTTTATGCCTACCTCCCAGATAACAATAATTTGTACTTACATTATTAGGGTTGATAATTGTGTTTCTTTTCGTGATTAAATATTTATGAATAGAGACGATTCCTAAAAAAACTATTTAGTTAAGTTGGAGTAGGTACCAAAACAATATTGGACGTTACAGTGCGATAAAATTACGAGACGTCACGACCACGTAAAAATGTACCACTTTTGCTGAAAAAACAGTGTCGTAACAAGCACTCACTTCTGAATTATTTTGATATGTTGCAGAAGTTGTATTTTTATTTTTTTAAATATCGCAGCATAATGCTGAGATAGGGACCTTTTTGGCCTCGCACAGTTAAAATGTAGTTAGTTTTTAATTTATTTTACTTTTTTGTTTGTCTTGTGCGAGTACCAATTAAACATTTTTCTTTCTTTCTTTGTAGGTTCGTCGATTTGAAAAAGCTGAAAAAACGTGTCCAATCCTTTTTACTAAGGAATCATTCCTAGTCCAAGAGCTGTGGATCGGTTTTTTATGTTTCTGTAATTAACTTTATCATAAGTGGCTTATTCTAGTGTAGTCTGGTGGTAGCCAAAAGTTTATCAAAACATTAAATAGTTTCATGAAAACTTCAGATAAGATCCATGCAGAGACACTAGGTACAGAAACACAACTACTTAATCTTAAAACATCTGCCTAGCGTTTTGGTCTGTTGCCATATTGATGCAATACTGAGGACGGGTGGTTGGGGTCGACCCCTTGGCAACTTTGGTGCCATTTACACTAGCTTCTTACTACCGGCTTCCAGTCTAACCGGATGCAGTTGGGTACCAGTATTCTAAATGGAGCGGCTGCCTATCTGAGCCTGTGAGGCCCAGGAACTCGATAATATTCTGGATCCCTTGACGTCTGATTTTTGTCTGACGCTTCTGGCTACCGTAATGACAAAGATCTACAAATGACAGCCAGGCCGACCGGTCGAGTCGGTAATGGTTGGTTACCCCTCGACGGACTCACCACAGCAAACGTTGCTTTACCTTGAAGATCGATCGAGCGGCTGTTATTACAACCTCCTCAATAAGTATTGTATATAATCATAATATTACGTATTATAAAACCTAGAGTTACGTCGTACGTTGAAATCGATGAAAAACTAATCATGTACCTAATGGAACAGTGATTTTCAGTCGTCTTTAGACATTTTCTCGCTGCCTAGGGAGGGTAAGGTCATGCATGACTCATGAGATCGTAATGAAAGTTGAATCCTGAATTATATAAGCAATGCAATATTTTACATCATTTGTGTACCTATATGGCTTGTTTTATATAACTCATGCATGAAACTAGGTAACCCCGGATCAACAGTTATCAATCCCCGGTTTTTCTTTTGGTGCTTATAGTAATGGCGATCATTTGATCTCATTCTCGTCGAATTCTCAGTAGCAATTCAAAGTAACTAGCTTGCATACTTGCATCTGGCAATTGCAACACACAAACCTATATCAGCCACAATAGGTTTGCCTTCTGTCATCATTTTCCTGCCCTTATCCGATGTTATTTGGGGTCGGCGCAGCTTGTTTTTTTCTTCCATCCTGTCCTGTCAGTCGTCACGCACTAACTATCTAACCCTTTTCTTTCATATCACTCCTCACACAGTCCATCCATCTTTTATTTGGCCTCCCTCTCCCTCTCCATTCAGCCACATTTATCTTCATAACTCTTTTAGTTCATACGATTCATCTCTCCTCTTCACATGACCATTCACTAACAATACGATCCTGAACTACCCTCGACAATATACATATAGGTACCTACATCACAAGCATTGACCGTCAAAAACGTGATACCAAATCGAATCATCGTAATTAGCTGCCAGTAATCTACACATATGATCTGATAGCAGTGCTTTTTCCATGTTAACTTATTATGACGTGAACTTGTTAAGATATTAGGTAACAATGTTTATAGTAATCAGTTCTTGATAAGTAATCGAGTATCGGAAGTTTCAAAACTTGTTGTATTTAACACAATTCTGAGATTTGAAACATTACGATTCGCCGCTCTGTCTAATTGCGTAGTACCCTTTTGTTTTAGTCGAACAAAATCGTAAGTTTTAAAATTTGTCTGCTCGACAAAGAATAGGGAGTCAGTGAAAAGGGAGCAAGAGTGGAGGGAATAATAGTGTTGCGCCGACTCAAAGTAACTTAGAATTTGAGTCTATTTATTCCTAATTAGGGATGGTATAGCGAACATATTTATTTATTTAATTACAACGGTTGGGTCAGTATTTATTTATGGAGCTAATACGACCGAAAATTCCTATCGAAAGTCTTAGTAATTCTTATAGTTACCAATCGCCTACGGACTGAATACGGTTGATAACTCCTAAAGCCACCCGTACACTCAATTTTGAACGCGACCCACAGTTCAAATCCTGGGGCCTGACCACCAACTCAGTATTACTTCAATATTACTTCCAGTGGGAAAGAGACGGAGCTATACAGGACGTATAGCTACGTCTCTTTCCCACTGGAAGTAATATTAAAGTAATACTGCTTTAAGAGTTGGTGGTTTAGGCCCTGGTCCAATAATTTCACGATTATTATATTTGTATAATCACACTCTCCTTATTGACACTAGGAATTACGTTTAGACATCGTATCAGCACTAGCAGCTACTGGAAAGCAGCTAATGCTGATATAGATAGATAGACCTAGGTATATGATATAATGCGGAAATCACAACGAAAAGAAGATAAAACAGATAATAGATTTATCTTCTTTTCGTTCTGATATCCGCATTACAGTAAATATTACTTAGGCGCGTCTTTACTGACATTTTATCAAGTTCCGTGAGTAAATGTTTGTGTACACCAACAATAAACGTAACCACGCTAATTGAAAAATATTTTACGCCATTTAGGAACGTGGCAAGAACGGAGACTTGGAGGATTGTGGAGCAACGCTTACAACAACAAAAAAATACACACCATTTTCCAAACACTCAGTTAACGCCTGCGTACTGTCTTCATTTATAAATATCTTGACGCCTATCTTCAAATTCTTCCGTTCTTCCTCCGCCATCTTGTTTTGTACGTCATCATGGGGCCTGGTTATGTTGATAACGGCTTCAGGAGTGGGGGCTGCGGATGCTGACACCACCATGTAGTCGGAATGGTGGCGGGACGTTTGGGCTGGACCCCCTGGGGGACCAACTCCGTTCTGTATTGGGATGGAAGCAGGAACACCGTTTTGGGTCCCCCATTCTGTTAGTGTTAGCTTGATGCTTTCTGAAAGCTGGAGAAAAACGTTTCTGTTAATGAAAAGGGATAATAGGAATTATAGTTGTAGAATTCCCTTTGAAAGGACTTTTCCGGAAGATCATACTTAATTGTCTCGTCAAGCAGAGTTACAGTACCTATACGATTGTGGAACAACGCTTGGCAATGCTTCAAAGCCTAGATTGAAGTTGCGGCGACCATTTTACGTTAGGTGGACCGTCACTTTGTCGATCTAGAACATCAAAAACCTCATCTAATAAGAATAAGATAGGTAGGTACAGTGAAAATGGAAATACAATAGGTACATACTCCGTACAAAGTGATGATAAATCAGTAGCAGTTACAAATTTTTCTTTGAAATTTGCCTTCCGTTGGGAATATCCATCACCAGCATGAATGGACTTTGAAAGGCTTTCAATTATATTAATGACAATAGCTATGGCAATGATAGACTTTCCTTCCGCAAAACGTGCAAGATCGTGAGGTACAATTCAAGGAAGGAAATAAATTAGCAATAATTACGTCACTAAAATCGAACAGTTCGTAGGCACATTGTCTTTACATGATGTTTACTCATTCAATGAAGGAAGTTATTCATATGTAACGTTATCTTTCAGCGTTGAGTTACCGTGAAACATGTGCTTGTGTGAGTCAGTTGGTGGTATGTGTGTGTTGCAATGCAATTACGTTTCAGTCAAAGCATTAGCAATGTTAAAATGGTTGTTAATTCATTAGTATTACTTGTAGGTGCTTGTTGCAATAATGATCATCTATATATGAACCTAGATAAACGGTATCAAAGTCGCTTTTCGTTTATGTGGCCTGAGTGCCAATTCTACTAATTTTCAAGCAACGATCGCATTCGCATCTCAATTGCAAACTGTCAAAAATGGATTAAAATTAAGGCTTTTTTGACAGTTTGCGATTGACATCTGAATGCGAACGTTATAGAATTGGCACTGAGATGTAGAGGCTCGTATTTTAAATCCTAATTAAATTATTTAATAAAATCCCAATCGCAATCTGACAAACACCTCTAATTACACTACATGCTTGCTGAATTTTAACGTTTTTTATGGTACGAGAATTGACCTTCAGGGGCCTAACCACCAACTCTTAAAGCAGTATTACTTTAATATTACTTCCAGTGAGAAAGAGACGGAGCTATACGTCCTATATAGCTCCGTCTCTTTCCCACTGGAAGTAATATTGAAGTAATACTGCTTTAAGAGTTGGTGGTTAAGCCCCAGTTTGTTCTTCTAAACCACGCAACGGAATTTATAGGTACTGTTTTCTGCCTCCAGTTTATGTTTATAGTACTTGTATTTATCTTGGATTTTGCACAGAAATCTCTTTGTTTTGACATTTCGATTCAGTAGATTGCGCCTGTGCTAAACATGGGCGGGTCGGTAGTTGTTAATATTTTATCATTAGATCACTCGAAAGATAGGTAATTGATTAGATAGCGCTGCGATATTGTTTACCACCAGGTGAGCTGTTCTGATAGTTGCGTAATGGACTAAGATCCCAGAGCTGCCTGTAGGTACTTTTAACATACGTATACCTGCTAGCTTGGGCCGACGCGCGACCTTCGATTTCTAGGTGTGGTGCTAAAGTCATTAAATCACTATTTTTTAAGTCTGGGTGCTGATTTTTATGTATTATGTTTTATAGAATATTGTTTAATAATTACTACTAATAATAACATAATAATATTATATATTATAACTATAGTACTGCTACAGTTAGTTAGTGGCTTAGTGGTAGTATACTCGTACTATAGTTTAATATTTTAACGACTAAAAATTACTCATTGTAATTAGTCTAAGAGCTGGTCACCATCTCGAGTGCGATCCTATTCTCAAGGCTGAAATATGGGCATTGGCATAGTTTATCTCCTAGGTTTAAATAACGAAAGCTAAGGTCTGCCTGGATTTTTTTTTAATGGTACTCGTATAATGGAGTGTGCTAGCTAACATAATTATTGTAAATAATATTTAATTTTATGATTTCCATGTTGTTGGATACATATTTATTTTTGTTCCTGTGTCTTAAAATACTTTGCGTACTATTGTTTAATTGAAGTTCTTAAAACGTAAGAGACAGATGTGTTGCTGGGGAGTTTGTTGCGCCACTTCTTCTTCCCAGCTAAAACACTAGGAAGTGGTGACGGGTGGGCGTTTTTGGGGGACTGTCTTTATGTAAAATATGACGTTCAAAAAGTGCTGGCTCTCAGCCTAATTTGAATACTTAATTGTCTTTTGATTTTTGATTTTGATTTGGGACGATACAAAACTATCTCCTTGACTACTGCAAAACCTTATAGACATCACAAAAAATAAATTGGCCATCGGCCCAAGCTAATAGCAGGTACCAGCTATTAGCTTGGGCCGATGCGTATGTTAAAAGTACACACTAACTCTATCCCACATAATATTTTGTTAGTGATAAAATAAGTAAGATTACTGAAATGAAACTGAAACTAAGTACTGAAATAACTTGTCTAATCACTAATCAGCAAGCTTAAGTAAATGGGCTCCGCCATCAACCATCTCAGCTCGAAGCACCAATGGCGATGGCAGTTGGAAAAGAACCAATTACGGTTATAATTTTATTAAAAGGTGTCAAAGACCTACTGAGATGACGACTAATAAAGAAGAGGACATCATTCGTAGGAAGAGGACATGTTCTCATAAAAAAAAGGAGTTCAAAATAATGATGATAATAAATTAGATCCAATCCGTCGTTTGTTCCCCGTCGTCGCGTCGTCCCCCAGCGACGCCCTAAGCCGAGGCCCGTACCCCACAGGAGTTGCCCTTAGTGTGTAGCATTTCGTTTCATTTTATTGAAGTCCTGGCTG
Source organism: Melanchra persicariae (assembly GCA_947386135.1). Lineage (NCBI taxonomy): Eukaryota > Metazoa > Arthropoda > Insecta > Lepidoptera > Noctuidae > Melanchra > Melanchra persicariae. The sequence continues at coordinate 11,574,764 of OX376645.1, read as the reverse complement.
TAGCTTTTATTACAGCCGCCACAGGCAACGAAAACTTCATAAGTTGCCCCGCGAGAGGAAAAACCAGCAAAGTGCGAGTCAGTCTCGCGCACGAAGAGTTCCGTTATGTATAAAAAAAAAACGGCAAAAAAATCACGTTTGTTGTATGGGAGCTCCACTTAAAAATTTATTTTATTCTGTTTTTAGGATTTGTTTTTATAGCGGCAACAGAAATACATCATCTGTAAAAATTTCAACTGTCTAGCTATAACGGATCATGAGATACAGGCTGGACAGACGGGCGGACGGAAGGACAGCGGAGTCTTAGTAATAGGGTAATCCCGTTATACCCTTTGGGTAAGGAACCCTAAAAAAAAGAATAATGATGTCAAAAGCCCGATGATTTGATTGCTTGAGTTGACTTATCCGAAGCTTTAACCTCTCAATGAATTGCGATAAGGCATTTTTTATACGACAAGTAGTAAATCGATAATACTATGACTCAGAATCAGAACCCATTTTATTATTAATATATAATAATACATTATGTAGATGTTTGCTTACTTTACAAGTTCTAAAAAGATAATGAAATTAATAAAAAATGACGCATCATTACTTGACGAATATCATGCGTTGTATTTGAATACTAACTGGTCCTAGTTTAGGTACAGCATGAAAATCAAGTAAAACCATGTAGTCATCGTTAATAGTTTCGTCATTGAGGTTAAGTTTGAAAAAGAGCCTCGTAATCATGTAGGAAGTCTTGGAAATAAACCAGTATTTTGTGAGATGTATGGGCATGACTTGCGAGAAACGTGATGACCGAAACCGTAATTACTATTCTACCAGTTTGAGTACTCGCAAAATATGCAGCCAACCCAAAACTTTGGTTTTGTTCGTCAGATTGTTGAGCAGGGTTTCTTAAAGTTGTGAGTTGAGCTACATGATAACTAACAAATGCTTTCACACCGTGCTTGCTTGCACTGTCTGGACAGGTCTACTCAAATATGTGTCCAGTGCTTTCCTAAAAACAACAATTCCTCAACAGACAACCTCAAACATTACTTAACCTACATGGTTCTCGTGTGATTTAACCAGATTAAGCATATTAGTCTATGTGAACCAGTACTTGCTATCATAGGTACTGGTTAACAAAGACTAACTGGACTGGGGAGTCAGCTAGAAAAAAAAAAATTGTGTAATAGTGTGCAACATACAATACCTTTATTATAATTATCATTTCTTTTTTAATAATTAACATAGGTCCAAATATCTACCTACTGCAATGAAAATGCAAGTTATTTGTAATTGTTAAGTCAGCTACTTTTTTCTTTATCAGTACCTAGGTAGGTTTTAATAATATGATGTAAGTCCAAATATGTATCTACCTACTGCAATGAAAATGCAAGTTATTTGCAATTGATATTAAAGCTACTTTTTTCTTTATCAGTAGGTACTTCTGTAAGAATCAATCAAGTACCTACCAAGTCATTCATTCATAAAAACTGGAACAAGGTAGAACAAGACCTCTTCGGTCTTGTTTTTTCTTTCTTGTTTTAGTTACATAAATTGTTTAAAAAAATGCTTGACAAAATGTAGTTCAATGTAGCATTTTAGCTTAGATAAAGTAGTAAAATCTTTTAGTAACTAACTTGGAGAGAAAAAAAATACCTCTGGTTTGTGCAAGTAGCTCTTTTCTTTAAGGATTGGGAAATCATCAAATGACTCAGTTCCGCTCTGGGAGGAGAGGAAGGGAGTGTCAGACTCTTACTGACTAAAACCCACCCGTGTTCCTCCTAATGCCCTTTACGTTCCAGGACCGCGGTGACGCTTTCCGTAAGTGCAAGTGGCCCTAAAACTACCATTTATGTGAAAAAATTGTTTTCCTTTTTTATTTTCTAATAATTTTAAATATTTATGTACATGTTCCGTATGGTGTCCGCACGTAAAAGAATAGCACCATCCCATCACTTCCGGTGGGTGTCGTAAGAGGCGACTTTCAGTATAGTATAATGTACTCTGTGGAGGCGACTAAGGGACTCACCAGAGAATGCAGCATTCTCTGTAGGTACATTGCTACAGCTACACTGCGATCGCCAACCCGCCTGTCAAGCGTGGCGATTATGGCAAAACTCCCCCCATTGGCGGGGGAGGCCTATGTCCAGCAGTGGACGTCTTTCGGCTGATATGATGATTTATGTACAGGTTACCTAAAGTAACTCTAAATACTATTAAACGACTAGACTCGCGAAATTATGTAGTAATTATTAATCATTAAGCATAAAAAAATCATCCACATGACTGTGTCAATGGGAAAAGTGCCCAGAACACTTTTCTTTACTTACTAATTAAGTGTGCAAAGTAAGTGTTTTATTAGTTACATATAAATAATGATGAATAACTAAAACAACTTGCTATTGTTAAACATAGGTACATTATTTCAAACAAAGTTATATTATGAGTAAAATTCTGTTCAAGGAAAAATACCTACTTATTTATAGTTTTGACTAGCTTGGAAAGACATGAATGGTTGTGATGTAGCAGAATGTTTCAACTAATTGAAACAAGTCCAATTTCAAATAATCTTGTGAAACTTCAAAAACATTTAATCTTTATTTTTCTTGCAAATGGATAACTTAATAGAAAATTTAAACTGTCTAGCTATCATGGTTCATGAGCAGTGATCGGAGTAGGTAGATTGATTTGGGGTCGACGCACTGGCACGTATATGGGTGATTCTACGATAAGAGGTTTCACGTTCTTAGAAGATGCGGCTAGGGAGAAAAATGGGATTTTTTTCATTAAACACTTGTATTACGATTTTTGTCCCGTTTATGAACCTTTTCATGTAAGGGCAAGTCAATTTATACATATTTTGTTACTTTTTAGCAGGCCAGGGTAAATACAGCGGGCAGGGTAGAGACACCAAGAACAGGGTAGATACATATTTGACCAGGGGAGAGAATTAGACGCAATAAAATAATGAATTAAGTTAATTAAATCGACTTTTATTAAATATTGTACTTAACAGTTATAATTAGACTATCATTTCTAACACTCTTTTATATAAATTATTCATCAGACTATATTAACAGCTCTTTTAAAAATCTAAAACAAGAGTCGTCTTTATTGTCATTTACAAAAATAAATATAAATTAACATGCCACCGTACCTTTAACAAATAATAATATTGTTCATTAGTACTAATAATTTTAAATAGTAATTTAACTATATTCACTTAAAATAAAAACTCCTTACTAAAAAATGGCGTCAAATAATTTAATACTAATTAAATATACTAGCGCCGTTTAGGCAATGATTAGACTTGTGTTAATCGGGATAATGTTCATATTACCTATAACTACTATACATTTATTTAAATGAACATGTTTTAATCAGAATATAAAATAATTATGGCACTCTCTTGCCTACATGAACAAAAAAAGACATTATTTTCCTTTCATTTTCTATTAATCGTACTTCTCTAAATTTTCTCAAAGGTTTCATATCTTTAAAGATCGCTCTTAGCGATAAGACCGCACATTGTGTCACCCTATGTAATGTTTTCTTCATCTATCTTTTCTGTTACTTATATGGTGTACATAAAGCGTATTCTATTCCATCTTTTCGTTTTGTAGTAGTTAGTAATGCCATATTTTTTCTTTTTCGATTGAGAGAGAAGAATAATTTTCTTTTAATTGCTGATTGAGCACTTCTGCAAGCAGTAAACTTGTGTGTAAATAGTTTTTCAGGCTTTCGGAATCTTTGTAACCCTTATTTGTAACGTGCTAATTTAGTCTTTAGTTTTTGTAGTCTCATCTTTTTTTATTAATGAAATATCTTTGTCTTCTGGCTCGATCTGATTTAAGTTTGGCAGCTACAACTCTTCTATGTAAATTCTTTTGTGGCATTTGATCATCAACATCTGAAATCGATGGCGTTACCGGAACATTAGTTACATTTTGAATAGCAAGTCGTTGCCTACGCTCGCTCTCTTGACTTCTTTTCCCATATCTTTCGTGCCTTACGTTGCTATCTTCTTCTCTTCTCTATTGATTCACAGTTTTTATAATTCCTTTCTCCTTATATTTAAATAATTATGATTCATTTTCTTTTTGCTTTTGCAATTGAATTGCCTTGATGAAGCAACATTTTTGATCTTTTGATACCTTAGTCTTTCTGCTTTACGTTTCTTCTCCAATATTTCTTCACGCGTTAACTTTTTACGTGGTGCCATAATCTATAAAAAAAAAATTAAACAATAATGTAATTATTAGAACTGAGAACCTCTTTTATTTATTTTTATCATAAGAATTTTCATTCACCGTATTTAAGTCGTTTAAAACTATAAATTAGCTACATCTGAGTTAGTTTGCACAAACAACTTATGATGCATATTATCTCCCCTGGTCAGTAAGTCTCTCCCCTGGCAGTTATTTTGCCAGGGGAAATACGGCAGGGGAGAGACGTTTTCATGAAAAATTCAATTGTTTTGATTGACATATGATTGTTTTCGCTTAAATATATATTACACTTTTACTATTACACTATTATTAAATTAGGGCAGTAAATGCAGATAAATTCAATGAATATTACAACTTTTATAACTTACCAGTGGAGAGACACAATGACCTTGCGAAAGCACCACAACGTACTGTCGCGTCGCAACAACTAAAAATTGGCGGTATTCTAACGGCTCGCGCGTTTAGTATTGCTAATTTTACGTCGATAGATGTCCTTAAGCGCAGTTCGGAATATGGCCGTCTTATATTTACGTTTCTAGAACGAAATGAAATTTGCCAGGGTAGATACACAAAAAAAGCGGGACAAAAACTAAGTTTAAAATTATTGAAAATAAACAACTATTGTTGTCTTTTTCCTTAATAATACTTTAGTACATTTATTCAATTTCGTGCAAAACGTACTTTAGTTTAGCAACTAATACAAAGAAGGTATGTACTGTCCGTAAGTTAAACTAAAACCGGCAAGAGGACAGGCCAGGGTAGATACTTTTTTAAGCTTCAGCTTCGAATTTCAGAAAAATGTGCTTTAATTGGGCAATTAATTGTGATGTGATTTATAAAGTACGTTAAGATGATATGATTTATTGCAAAAAACAACAACATGTAGAACAAAAAACCTAAAACAAACTGATTGCCGCACAAGTTACCTCTTATCGTAGAATCACCCATATATTAATATGGATATGCCTCCGGGAGTCTGGGATTTTGTACTAAGATTTTTTAGGAATTTCAAATATTGTAATGTGTAGGATGAAGAGTATATGAATAAGAAATGTTTAACCCTTTTGCTGTTTTTTTTAATAGAATATGTGATCGGCCTTCTATAATTAAAAAAAGAATATGGCATGGCTAAACTTGAGTAAAAACGTAGCAAACGTAAAGCAAGACTCTACTAATAATAGTTAAAAGAAGAAATAACTACTAAATTAGTCATATATGTAAGTTTCGAATGGACGCACAATAGTAAGATTCACTTTAGTACTTACTTGATAAATAAGAAAAAAACAATTTTAAACGTTTAACTATCGCATTCCATAAATTTCAAATGTAGTAGTTTAAAAATCTTTACATTCACAATATTTGATTCAATCCCGTAAGTACGAAAATGAAATCCCGGAAAAAAGGCTTATCCATGTTATGATTTCCATGACTATTCATGATGCAAGTACGTAAAATCAATCTACCTACTCCGATCACTGTTCATGAGATACACCCTGGTGACAGACTGACGGACAGCGGAGTCTTAGTAATAGGGTCCCGTTTTTACCCTTCGGGTACGAAACCCTAAAAACTAGTTAGATTACTTTCAAAATTAAAGCATATTGAATCAATTTAAAAAAAATACAATTCAATTCAGTACCTACAAGTGAGGTGAAACATTTTTAATTTTTAAGAGTTCTTTTATAAATTAATAATTTATAAAAGAACTCTTAAAAATTAAAAATGTTTTAGCATTATAAATCCCAGGAAACAGCAACTACCACAGCTTTACAGATAATATAGATATAGATCATATTATAAGATAAGGAAAACGTTAAAAAGTTGCCAGTCATCATGATAGCTAGCTACCAGTCATATTGTATGACATAGTACACAAAAATAGAACATACTACATGAGGTTTGTTATCTTGTAGCAAATAAAAATAAAGGAAGTTAATTGATTATGTAGGTACTTATTTTATTGTTTAATTTTTTTTTATCATGTGGGCAGCAAGGTCTAACAACCCCACACACCCTATTGTCAGAGTTTCTAAACCGCCTCAAGGGCCTCTGACATGGTATTTTATATTAATAATTGATTATTGTAATAATAATTATTTGAAAAGTTTAGAAAGTTGTAGAAGTTGAGTTGTGTTGTTTATTATTAATAATACACTTTACACTAGTGGCGAGATGGTCATAGACAATATTGTAGCCATGGCTGGTTGGGTTTGTTTAAGGTTGGCACAAGAATATGGGATTGGTACAACAACAGAGAAGCCTATGAAGAGGAAGAAACAAGAGTGGGCAAAGTTGGTCTGTGGATGCTGATTACAAAGTACACTTTTTACAGAACTGTGTCAGAAGGATTATTATAATTATATAATATAATAATTAGTACAAATATTAGTTTTTTTTTTGTTTCAACATAATTTAAAATTCTTTTACTTCATTGAAATTTTTTTAGGTATGGCCACTGGCAGATTTAGCTCGCTAGAAATCAACTGCTAAACCGGATTATCCTGTGGTGACCTCAAATGAGTTTAAGGCCTCCAACCTGGGAAGATTTTAGGAGTCGTATCTATTAGAACAATGTACAAGAGTAGATGCTCATCTTTAACATTACATTAAACAATTAAGTTATTTAAATTAATAAGATTTATCATTATTATTCCCACTTCATCATATCTAATTTATAAAAACTAATCCGTTTGCCTTGTCACTCCATAACTTGAGAACAACTTTAACAGTTTCACTCATCTTTTTTTAAGTTTAATAATACTTAAGGTTCATAGGGAAATAAAAGTTAAGAAAATTGCACAGAAAATATTCCTATGGGAATGCGAACAAACAGGATAAGTAATTATGTGCATACGAAGTTGTGGGCAAAAGCTATAAATATGTTACAATATTATGTTTTAGTGAGTTTTTTTTTGTAGCTTGTTGACCGTATAGTACACTGAACACAGTAACAATGATTATTTCCAATAATTCTCATTAATCATATAGTTACAGTAATCTTAACACTTACAAATTAATCAATTAATGGTTTATTTTTTAAATGGTCTGAAATTTATCTGAGTTTTAATAATTTTATATTATTAGCATTTTATTTTTGGGAGCCTTCAATGTCAAGAATTGTTTTGAAAATAGAACTGAGCACACAATGATGATGTGTAGTTAGTTGTATAAATGGGAAACTTCTGATAAAAATCATGAATAACGGTAATGATTAATGTCAAGTCAAACCGATCTTGCAAGTGTGTGTGTATCTCAATCTTGATTAAATATTGGATATTTTGATAAAAAAAACTTAGCAGGTTTTAGTACTTGAGTAGCAGTGTGATGATGTAAGTTACAAAAGTAATGACAATAGACTAGCTAGGTAGGTACACAACTAGCCATGTTAGGTGTTCCTTAGAATTTAAGAACATACTAACCTCCTCTGTCACATTTTGTCCTGCCTTCTTCTTGATATCGATCAAGTTCAGCACATTCCCAGTATTAATTGTCACTTTAGACGCACTCTTCAACATCGTGACCGAGTAGATTAACTTTTTTAATTGTTCGAGGTATGTACTCGCACACCGCCAAGGTTACCGGCCAATATCACACACAAAAAATACTCTAAGCACAATATTTGAAAAGCGAACGCGCAGCCGACAGCTATCGGCAACTGAGAACGACTGAGAACTGGCCTTGCACGCGGAAACTCATAATTTTTATACACAATCAGCTGGAGAAGTTATATCTGTGACGTATTGCAAAGTATGACGAAATCGCTTAATACGGTTGAGACAACATATTTGTAAGGTTATTTTGTAGGGTGCCGAAGATATGGCATTCGAATAATGAGTCGGCAAAACTAGAATTTCAAGGAATTTTCATATTTCTCGATAGATATTCTATCACGGTTGTTATGTCAAAACTTTTTATGAATTACTTGTTTGACATTTGACAGTTGAAGCTTTATTAAGACATATTTTACACACTGCTATTCTGCCATTAGCTATTACGCTAGCAGTCCAGTGAGCTAGTGTAATACTAGCTTTACATAAATTATGTAAGTTTTTATTTGCAAAAAATGTGTGTAAAAAGATGTTACTTAGCACTATTTGCCTTCGCTGGATTATACAAATGAGTGAATGAAACTAAAAGATACTGATTAGAGCACCTCTATTAAAAAAAATCAAGTTGTCACGATGACAAAGTCAAAATGACAAGTTGAAAACGAACAGGAAAGGAAAGAAAGAAACTTCAAGTCAATCAAAGAAGTCAATTCAACTTCAACTCGCCTGATCGATAGTGGTTCGATAGCGCAAATTGTGTTTATTATTAAAATTCAGATTTATTTACTCGAAAAGTAGTAAAAAACTAAAAGGTATTTGAAGTTAAAAATAAAAACAGCAAGATGGGCGTCGATATTTTGAGTTTTGCTTACGCCGCCACCGTTGCCGCCGGTGGAATAATGGGTTATGCTAAAGCAGGTTAGTTGTTTCATAATTTTTAATACGATTCCTTTTAACTAAAAAATTAAAACTTCAAATGTAGCCTACAGAAATATTTGAGCCATCATTTGGAAAGTTTAGAAATATTGCAAAAGCTGTAACATTTTGTATTCTTATCTTTTATGTAATCAGTTCAAAATCTATTTGATAAAAGATTAAAAGTAAGTAGGTATCTATCTTTTTTACGTAAAACGGCCTAGCCAATAGGCGGAAGTGGATAATTATGTAAACCGAATCATAATGATTATTAATTGTAAGTAATTATTTTCAAAACATAATTTTATTACATTGTTTTTCATTGTTCCATTTATAAAATTTGTAATTGCTTCCTATCGATCACAATCACAGTGTTAATAATGTTATCAAGGATTTGTATTAAAAGATAAATAATAAGTAATAATATCTAGGTAACCTGCTTGTAGAGGATGATTTGATTGAAATGCTATTTTCAGCATAACAATTGCAATACTGGTAAACCAAAAGGCCTGAATCATGCTATGAAGTCTTCAGAAAAGTCAAATACCTATAATTACTTTAGTTAAACTGTAAAACTTAAAAAAATATAAACTTAAACAGTGAAAATCTCCTTTATTTGTACTTGAATGTCTTCACACATTTTTCTAGAATATTCCATGAATATTATCTTAAAAGACTATTTTTACTTATATACTTCAAGCATGAGTTGTGATGTCATTCAACCAAAAATGTATTTTCAACATAAGTTTTGTATAAAGTCACAAGGTCAAAAGATATCAAATTTACCACAAGATAAGACATTGCAGGTACTCAATAATGTCCAATGTGTATGTAGGTATAAACTTTGAAAACACTATTGTATTTAAATTGAATGGCCATGTTTACATTACATCCAACATGTGTTACATATACATGAAGTTTACAATTGTCTGTCAAGTATTGTTTGATCATAATTACCATTATTTATGATTACCTTGCACCCACTGCAACCTATGAGCAAATGATGGCTGTGATGAAATAGTACATACTAGCATTAGCCAGCGGCTTTGTATCCGTGTTGCTCAAAAATCCAAGGGAACAAAATTACCAGGATGAAAATAAACTTATGTCATTATCAGAGATCGGAATAGGTTGAGTATATTTACCTAAAGTTGAAAGAAGTAAGTAGCATAGAGTTGATAATACCTCCTCTAAAATCCCGGAATCATAAACATGACCACTTTAAACATGCACAACATGAAACTTTAGGTAAATATACTCTACCAGCATAGTATAGCCATACAGCCTTCCTCATGAATGTACCTATCATAATATACAATTGTCACCGGTTAGTGCGTTTTATAGCAATAAGGTAAATTATGTGTGCTCCCAAAATAAAAATTAAATTAAAAGATACTAAACTCGGGCGCCAGGGAGATTCACACAGTACAAAAGTAATAAAAGGTTGCCGGAAAGAAGTAATCGGAAGAGTCAGACTTTTAATCTGCCGGTGGGAGGCTAAATAAAGAAAATCAAAACAACTATTTTATCTTTTCTCCATTTAATGGCCCGTAGCTTTTATAATTTTTAAACCCTTATTCTAAAATATAATATGGTTTAAGTTAACCTAAATTAATGACTAAATAAATTAATACATTAATTAGGAATGTGATATTATTGCATCTTGCACTATATGAGTTAAGATTTCATAGAAATAAAGTAAAAAATCCTACCAGATTGCTGGCTTTAAAAATAATTAATACGAAACCGTAGAAGAGATGATTGCCGGATTGCCGTAGTGTTCCAAAAAAAAAAAATAATAATAATTTCGGATATTTAAAATCCAAAATTGACAGAAAATAAAACTAATCTGGAGAAAGAAAAAAAAAACGCCAACAGGGGGCTGTAACAAAATATTAAAACGTTAAGAAAAGTCATTAAAATGCGAACACGTGTAAGCGTGCATTTGGGCTAAAACTTACCGTTTTCTTCTATTAAAATAACTTTGATGCGCATACGCAGCCAATCCTATTATGCATGCGAGCGAAAACCATCAAAATCTGAAAATTAACAATTTCGTCTAATAAGATTCTATCACGAGACGCAGACATTACAATGTCCTGAAGAACTCAAACTTACCGAAAATTAAGGTCAATCCTTCTCACATAATCGTTCTAGGTCCGTTTGAAAATCATTGCCTTTTCATTTAGGCCAAAATATCCGAGATAACTACGGATTAGAGAAAATATTGGCGAGCGATTCAAAATTATCGACCGGCCATTTCTAAATAAAAAGCGTAGAGTGCCTCTGTCAAAAGTGACAGCTGACAGCTAACATCAAAACTAGATTATTGTCGTTCGAAAATCGACTAAAACCATAAAGCATGTGACGAGGTAAAAAAACTCGTTACATTACATCCCTCCCCGAAAAAATAAAAGAAAGCAATTTCTTTTATGCTACCAAAACAACAGAGAAAAGCAAAAACTTAAAAAAAGAACAAGGAAATATAAATTCCAAAAACTGTAAACCAAAAAGGTTTAAAAAAGATCAGGATAATAAGACTGCAAGGAAAATATCCGCCAAGTCTATAATCAACAAACCAGAATAAAATTAATCAATGAATGTCGCTAGAGTATCATGACATGCATCTAAAAAACAATAAGTACAGTCAAGCCAAAAGCACAACCGACCTACAATACAAAAAGAACCAACATGAGTGCAGTTAGGCACCTACGCCACTGACTAACAAGTTAAATCCAAGAAATACTGTAAGTACAGTAAAGCGCAATCGTTGTTACCAACGTGTATAAGGCTACAAACAAAAATCTAATTTCAGTACGGTTAGGCACCATCGCCACCGACTAACAAATATAACTCCACAAAAATACCAATTTGAGTTCGGTTAGGCACCATCGCCACCGACTAACAAGTATAAAGCAACACAAAAAAACTAAATTGAATACAGTTAGGCGCAATTGCCGCTGTCTAACAAGAATAAACCAAAAAAATGTCTATATGAGTACAGTTAGGCACCATCGCCACTGACTAGCAAGAACAAATTATAACCGTATGTAACAGTTTTAAATCTTCACATCACTAAGGATGTAAAAATACAAAGAAGAATGTTGTGATCGGCATAACACCACCAATTTCCCGAGCACAAACACCTTCGAAAATAAACGCATATTGTAATAAGTCCACCAATATCGGGGCACAGTATCGAAAAAAAGATTGCATACTGTGGCAAATCCACCAAATATCGGGGTACAATAGCAAAACTTTGCATATTGTGATCGGCACAACTCCACCAACTTTCCAGGCACAATAGCAAAAAAGATTGCATACTGTGATCGGCACAACTCCACCAACTTTCCGAACACAATAGCAAAAAAAATATTGCATACTGCGATCGGCACAACTCCACCAACCTTCCGGGCACAGTAGCAAAAAAAATATTGCATACTGCGATCGGCACAACTCCACCAACCTTCCGGGCACAGTAGCAAAAAAACAACGAAATCAAGGGAAAAATATACCGAGATCCGTAAAAAAATTAGGAAAATCTCTACAAGTGAGAATAAGGCCACAAGTATTGAAATACCTAGAGTACAAATGCACAGAAAACGAACTTGAAAACAAGAGCTAGCAATTCTGCAAAAAAACAGAAACACAAAAATCGATACTATTTCTACTAAGGGAAGCTGTATGATTCGCGTAACTTAAAAAGAAATAAAGATTTTGCATTCTAACACAATAAAGTTAGAAGCAAATCAAATAAAACAATACCTACACAACAAAACAGAAAACAATACCTTAAGTGTATATAAGTAGGTACCTATACAGATATTGTATACAAGACCGTATATAAAAAAAAAAATATAAGATCTTTTGATATGTAAAACGTATTTGTGTGGTGGAAAAGGTTATTAAAATGTCCTAAGTAATATTTTAGAATGTTAAGAAATTGAATTCAATAAATTTATATGAAGCTACCTAACATACTATCACATTCAAAGGCCTGTAAACTTATCATACATCCCATCATACATCACACTATCATACGGCCCCTCAAACAAAAATATCAAAATCAAGACTAACACTTGGAAACCAAATTAAAATTTAATTATATCTTTAACATGATAACGACCAGCAGAACCTTTATTAAGGTCTTTCAGAATATAAACGTTATCAGAAATCTTTTCAATAATTTTACATTTAATAAACTTAGGAGCGAGTTTTGCCGAAAAATAAGTAGGTGCATGAGATTGAACGAAACTCCTCCTCCACACAACATCACCCACATCAAAAGAAATGACTCTACGACTTTTATTATAATAGCGAGCATTACGCTGATAAGCTTTTAATAAATGAGTTTGAACTTTAACAAAAATATCACTAAGTGAATTAAGAGAATCAGCATAGTGACTTCTATTGGAAACTTCCAGTTCACTCAAGTTATCAACTGAGTTACTTAAACGATGTAAAGAACCATCAAAAATAAGTTCCCTACCAAACATTAAAAAGTTAGGTGTGAAATCTGTAGCAAGATTAACACTATTATTCAAAGCTAATTGAACATGAGGTAAATATTTAGACCAAGTTCTATGATCATCCTTAACAAAACAAGCTATGCAAGTTTCAACAGTTTTGTTATATCTCTCAACAGGATTATTTTGAGGGGTGTATAAAGTGTTATAAAATATTTTATTAATATTGAAACCATTCAAAAATTCTACGAAATGTTTAGAAGTAAATTGTGTACCATTATCACAAACAATTATCTTGGGACAACCAAATTTAAGAAATATTTCTTTTTCAAAAAGTTTATTTATTACTCTAGTAGTAGCATTTATCATAGGAAAAATCCAACAGTATTTAGTGAAAACATCAACAACCGAGAGAATATATTTATGTCCAGAATAAGTTTTAGGTAATATACCTATAATATCCACTGAAAGCATCATCATAGGTTGATCGACTTTTTTAGGATTAACCATAATACCAAAAGGAGGATGAGTGGTATGTTTATAAGCTTTACAAGTATCACAGGCTAGAATATATTTTTGAACATCATTAAACATTCCTTTCCAAAAATAGTGTTGTTTCAATTTATTTAAAGTTTTATGAATTCCAAGATGACCAGAATTAATATCATCATGATTAGAACGAACTGTATCTAAAATATGTTCTTTAGGAATAACTATTTTCCAATTAAGACGATTATTAGGATCAAACTTATTTTTACATAACTTATATAAAGTTTTATTTTCTACTCTAAAGTTTTTATATCTGCAAGGAGATTTTTGACAATTAATAAATACTTTTTTATACCAAGGATCATAAATATCATCATCTGGCAAAACTAAATTATTCTGAGAAATTCCTATAGCGGCGACTTCAATACGTGATAAAGCATCTGGGACTAAATGTAAAGATCCTTTTTTATGAACTATATCAAAAGTAAATTGAGAAATTCTAGCAGCCCAACGCGCTAAACGTCCACTGGGATTACTAAGACCTAATAGCCACTTTAAACTAGCATGATCAGTAATTACGGTAAACTTCATTCCTTCAATATAAGGTCTGAAATGTTCTATTGAAGCTAAAATAGCTAGTAATTCACGTTCTGTGGTACTATAATTACGTTCACATTTATTGAGTGATCTAGAATAGAACGCAATAGGATGTTGATCTCCATTATCATCCTCTTGACTCAAAACACTACCAATGCCGACAGAACTGGCATCACAATGTAAAAAGAAAGGTTTTTCAAAATTAGGGCATTGCAAAACAGGAGCAGTAATTAAAGTTTGTTTCAACTCATCAAATGCATTCTCAGCTTCATCGTTCCAACAGAGTGATTTTTTAGAATTTTTACTACCAGCTGTTAATTTAGTTAAAGGAGAGGCGATATCAGCAAATTTAAAAATGAACCTACGATAATATGAGCATAAACCAAGAAAACTACGAAGTTGTTTAACGGATTCAGGACGTGGGAAACTTTTGATGGTATCTAACTTAGAAGGATCAGTATGCAAACCATTACTGTCAACTATATAACCAAGATAACGAAGTCTATCTTTACAAAAATTACACTTTTTCAAATTAACTGTCAACCCAGCATCTTTCAGTATATTATAAATTCTGTGTAAATACTCTATATGTAATTTAAAATCCGAATTTACACAAATTAAATCGTCTAAATAACAAAATACCGTATTATCAAATTCAGGACCAAAAAGTTTATCTACAAGTCTCTGCAGCTCAGCTGGTGCATTAGTGAGACCGAATGGCATACGAACAAATTCGAAAAGTCCTTTTCCCGGAACTACAAAAGCAGTCTTTTCTCGAGAAGATTCTTCAAGAGCAATTTGCAAAAATGCTTTAGAAAGGTCAATTGTACTAATATATTTAGCTCCCCCAAGATTATCTAATATTCTAGAGGTATATGGAAGAGGGTAGGAATCCTTTATAGTTACCGAATTTAAACGTCTTGAATCCAAACATAATCTAGTACTACCATCCTTCTTTTCTACAGCTAAAACAGGTGAGCACCAAGGTGATTTAGAAGGTTGAATGATACCCTCCTTTAATAAAACTTCAACTTCATCAAAAAGTTCCTTCTGCTTTGCAGGGCTTAAAGGCCAATATCTTTGTTTAAAAGGTTCACTAGTAACATTAATTTTATGTTGAACGAGATGAGTAAGACCTAGGCCTTTCTTTTCGTAAGAAATATTTTCAAAAAGTGAAACAGTATCATTTAATTTATGTTTCTCAGAAGGAGAAAGTTCATTAGCAGAAGTGACAGTACAAACTTGAACTTTATTGCTTTGCACATAAGTTATATTTTTCCATAAATCTTTAGCCAAATCAAATTTTAACCAAAAATCAAAACCTAAAATGAAATCAGGTTGAAAAGAAGGTATAATTAGAAAGTTAATATTTTTAGTTAAATTATCACAAGTAACTGGCAATTCAATAGTACCAATAATTTTCTGTGAAGAACCATCAGCTGTATAAGCAGCACTAGAAACAGAATTTATTTTATAACCTAAATCTGAAAATTGTTTATGACTATTTGAGCCCAAAACACAACTATTGGAACCACTGTCCAACAAACCGGAAAAAGTATGGTTACCTACGGAAAATCGTAAATACGGTCTAGTGTCATTATGTTTAACAAATAAAACAGGAGCTGATCTATAAATTTTAAAGAATGTTTTTAAATAATCTAACCAATCTGCAAAGTCTTTGTTACGAGTAACATCATCAGGTTTGTGACATTTCACAAAATTTTCCTTCATCGAGACACTCGCGGTTATATCAATAACAGGGGCTCGATGCGACCTAATCAGTTTTTTGACTCACTAGAAATTTTATTATCTACGTTACAAACATCACAATTCTTAGATGTGACTCCAACCTTTTGACATTTAAAACAAATAACGCCAGGTATGGATGTACAATTTTTAAAATTATGTCCAGATTCTTTACACTTTAAACAAGTTAATTTTGACGAAACTGCATTAGACTTAACTGTAGGTTTATCAGTTTTATAGTCCTTGAAAGATTTTCTGTTGACGAAAACTTCAAGTTCTTTTGCAAGATCAAGAAATTGTTCCACAGAATCAATCCGCCTACCAAATATAAAAGGTGTGTAAATAGGCAACATGTTATGTTTAATTATATTTACCAAAACTGCATCAAACAATGGAAAAGAAAGACGACTAGCCATGTCCATAATTTCCGTAATAAAGTCTGCAAGAGATTCAGAACTCTTCTGTTTCTTCGTACGAAGGTCATGTTCCAAAAAATAATCAAAATCCGGCTTGTCAAAACGTTTAAGTAAAGCAAGTTTAAGCTCGTGCCATGATGGAATACGAATACGAATAGTGCGAAACCATTTAAGAGCAATACCACTAAGCAAGTCTGTAAATGAACCAACCAATAAAATCTCATCAAAATTTTTATATAAGAAATATTCTTCAACTTCAGTAATAAATTCTCTAACACAAGTTTTCCCATCAAATTTAACTTTACTCTTTTTCAAGTCTGGCAACTTAATTGCAGAAGGCAAATTCTTTTTAATATGTTCATTAACCAAAACATTCATGGAATTAAATGAAGGCAAAGCATGCGTGGCAAAAGCTGAAGAAGAGTGAGCAACCCTGTCATTAGGATCAAAACAATGTTGTACTTCTGTCAAATTAATCATGTCAGCAACATGAGCGCTAGGATTGGGGGCTGTACATGCACCATCAGATTCTAAGTTATTTTTATCAGCTAGAGGCGGAGAAAACTGAACTTCCCTATCCATGATGAATAAGCAAAATGAAGATCAATGAGCAAAAAGCAAAACTTTAAATTGCAAAATTTTTGAGGTTAAGTTTAATTTTTAAAATTGTTTTTGTGAAAATATCTAAGTGTTTGGCAGTAAAAAGATGCAATAATAACTGACAAAACAAGTTTAAATCTCTTAGTTAAAGTAGATTAAAAAGTAAAACTAAAGTTCACTTAAATTAAATATGAAACAAAGTTACACCGCACTAAGTTTTACACCGTTGAGAACTTAAACAAAAGAAAACTGTCTTACCATACAAGTATGTTGTTTTGTAAGAGTAAAGAGATAAGTGCTGTAACAATAAAAGTTAACAAAACACAATAGAACAATATTGTTAGTAAAAAAATATTGTCTACAAAAAATATCAAAATAATTTAAGTTGTTTACAACAATTATTAACAATAGTAAAATTCAGAAATGAAACAATGTATTCTGTAAACAATACCAGAAAATAATTAGATGCAATAATATCACAATAAAGTAAAAAAAGCTACTTCAAGTGTCCCTGTTCGCAGAGCGACAAATGTCACCGGTTAGTGCGTTTTATAGCAATAAGGTAAATTATGTGTGCTCCCAAAATAAAAATTAAATTAAAAGATACTAAACTCGGGCGCCAGGGAGATTCACACAGTACAAAAGTAATAAAAGGTTGCCGGAAAGAAGTAATCGGAAGAGTCAGACTTTTAATCTGCCGGTGGGAGGCTAAATAAAGAAAATCAAAACAACTATTTTATCTTTTCTCCATTTAATGGCCCGTAGCTTTTATAATTTTTAAACCCTTATTCTAAAATATAATATGGTTTAAGTTAACCTAAATTAATGACTAAATAAATTAATACATTAATTAGGAATGTGATATTATTGCATCTTGCACTATATGAGTTAAGATTTCATAGAAATAAAGTAAAAAATCCTACCAGATTGCTGGCTTTAAAAATAATTAATACGAAACCGTAGAAGAGATGATTGCCGGATTGCCGTAGTGTTCCAAAAAAAAAAAATAATAATAATTTCGGATATTTAAAATCCAAAATTGACAGAAAATAAAACTAATCTGGAGAAAGAAAAAAAAAACGCCAACAGGGGGCTGTAACAAAATATTAAAACGTTAAGAAAAGTCATTAAAATGCGAACACGTGTAAGCGTGCATTTGGGCTAAAACTTACCGTTTTCTTCTATTAAAATAACTTTGATGCGCATACGCAGCCAATCCTATTATGCATGCGAGCGAAAACCATCAAAATCTGAAAATTAACAATTTCGTCTAATAAGATTCTATCACGAGACGCAGACATTACAATGTCCTGAAGAACTCAAACTTACCGAAAATTAAGGTCAATCCTTCTCACATAATCGTTCTAGGTCCGTTTGAAAATCATTGCCTTTTCATTTAGGCCAAAATATCCGAGATAACTACGGATTAGAGAAAATATTGGCGAGCGATTCAAAATTATCGACCGGCCATTTCTAAATAAAAAGCGTAGAGTGCCTCTGTCAAAAGTGACAGCTGACAGCTAACATCAAAACTAGATTATTGTCGTTCGAAAATCGACTAAAACCATAAAGCATGTGACGAGGTAAAAAAACTCGTTACACAATATACAAAAATAATTTCTCGCACCGTTGCACGCACACTCGATGTGTTCTCGTTCGAGGGTAACCAAGAGCTTTAGCGTAATGCTAGATAGCCTTCCTCATGAATGTGGCTATGAATATACAAAAATAATTTTCCAAATCCGACTGATAGTTCCAGAGATAAGCGCGTTCAAACAAACTCTTCAGCTTTATAATATTAGTATAGATAGGATTATACTATTGTACTTTGCACAAATCGCAGACGTAGGCAACTCAGCCGCCAATCTAAAATGGAACTGGGCTGGCCATATCTGCCGCATGTCGCAACAGAACTGGGCAAAAGTGGCCACTGATTGGGTTCCAAACAAGAACCGGCGACGCGGTAGGCCCAAGAGGAGATGGCGTGATGAATTAGACTCCTACCGAAAGGATTGGCCAGATGTGGCAAAAGACAGAGAACAGTGGAAGCAAGGAAGGGAGGCCTTTGCCCTGCAGTGGGACAGTACAGGCTCATAATAATCATAATAACTAGGGGTTTTCTATAGATGATGTCAAGATGAAGATAAGAATGCCTCTTTTATTTGATCTATAATAAATTTGACATGTGTTTCAGGATCCGTACCTTCTTTGGGAGCTGGCCTCATATTCGGTTCAATTTTAGGTAAGAAAATAATTATATCATTAGTTTTAGCAACAAATCAGCCATAAGCTTTAATGAAAAAGAAACAGCTTTTTGTTTTAGATTCAACTCTTCATGCATCTAAAGTAAACTTAGTTATTTAATATAACTAAATTGATTGAAATTATATTTATTACAAAGAAATCAAAACCAACAATCATTATATTCTAAAATATGTGGGGCATGATGAGAGGAAATGATTAAATCCTAAAATTTATTTACTTTGTCTGTCTCATTTTCAGGAGTTGGAGCTTACCAGCTGAGTCAGGATCCCTCAAACTACACACTTATGTTAGGAACCACATCAGCTCTCGGAGGTCTTATGGGATATAGGTAATTATATTTCTTCTTTAATCACTGCAAAGTGCACTGACATCCACTTCTATTTATCTATTTAGCCTATATTGTTCCACTGCTGGGCAAAGACCTCCCTCTCCCTTTTCCACACAACTGTCACTTACTATATCTAGCCAGTCCTTTCGGTAGAAGTCGAGCTCGTCCCGCCATATTCACCTTGGACATTCACTTTGGTACTAGGTGAAAAAGTAAAACTGCATTTATTGACTAGAATGAGAGGAGGCCTATGTCTGGCAGTGGACGTCTTTCGGCTGAAATTATGATGATGATGATAAGACATTCATTGTGTGTGTGTGTGTCAGAATGATGGCAAAACAAAGCGACTTTGCCGTGGTAGGGCGAATCTTGGAAGGCTTCTTGATTCTGAACATAGTATCCGAAAGATCCCAGTCAACCATTTTTCAACTTAAAGATTTGGCATAAGGACAAAAAGTCGTTGATCAGTAATTTCCGCGGTGATACCGGTGTTTTCAAATGAACAGGTTTGCCAAAGGAAATAATAATGAACTAATATTTTTTTATTTAATTTTATTACAGGTATTACAACAGCAGGAAGTTCATGCCAGCAGGTCTAGTGTTCTGTCTGTCTGTCGGTATGTTAGCCAAGATTGTATTCAAACATGTTGGTGCCAATTCACCAATGGCTACCAAAGGGTAATTATGGAAAGAACCTTTTTATTTACAAACTCCTTGGGTACCATTTTACACAAAAAAAAGAAAAGTTCCCAGAGTGAATATAAATTGGTTCTTAATTCTAAGTGAAAATGTGAAATCTACTTTTAGTATTTTAGTTTAAAGGATTGTTTCTTTTCTTTTTTTTTTCATTTTCAAACTTTTTTCAATTTGGCTGCTACTGGCATTACATTTAATTTTCCAATTTACAGTGAAGAAGTTATTGAACAATGAAGTGAAGTTAAGTGCATTGAAAAGCGTTTATTTTTAAAAGTATGATGTTTTTTTTGTATATTCGTAGTGTATTTGCCTGCACAAGTTTTGGTGCAATATCTGTGTTCATTTTGTTTGGAATAAGTAAACTATTTATTTATGACAAAGTAATATTTAGTTCTTTTTTATAAATGATGGCAAAATAAAAGGTGTTGGGAAGTTGTGGCTTTTATTTACATCAGGCAAGTGTTATAACGAAATAAGCTAGGTACTTAGTATGCTGGTAATTTCTCAAAAGTAATAGAAATTCAGATGAGGAAGAATAAAACAACAATAATTCCGTATTCGTTATTTTCTATATTTTTTCCTTAAAATTTCTAGACAGTTTTGGAGGAAAAAAAAGTGATTTTAATACATAAATAGTTTTAATACAATAAATAGTTATATCAACGGCAAGTGATGTCAAAGTTACAATATCACTGATCTCGCTAAGGCATGGTCCATACAACCGAAATAAATTGTTAAGATTTTTTTACACTATTGGTAACTTTATTATAGATTTAATATCTCTTCATAAATAATTTTAGACATTAAAAACAGCTTAAATTAAGTATAACAAAATTGAATTTTTCAAAATTGAAAGTTTTGTAAAATGTAAAATTTACTTAAAAAATAAGAAAATAAACCTAATTTCAGAAGACCGCGAACCAGTCGCTCTTGAAGTCAGTTTTTAAAACAAAAATAAAATAAAAAAATAAATCTTATTTTTAACATTTCTTAATAATTACTGTATAAAAGGCACTTTGTGGCAGTTTCTTTTATGTAACATTGATGAATATTTTACAACCTTTTTTAACTCAAACCTAAGAGTATTTCTCGTTATCCAAGACCGCAGGACACTTGGACTATTCTGTTCCTAACGTTTCTAATATTCTAGTGTACTTATAAGTTCATTAATAACACAATCACATTGTAATATCACTCACGGAACTGTGTCCGACACTTTCATAAAGCATTGTCTTCGGACACAATTTATTTCACACACAAGTCGCACACTCCCGTATCTATTATTACGAGTTTACGATATACAGAATAAAAACAAGCAAATAACAGTCTGCTTGCTTTTATTGCTATTACATATAATAATTATTTTTATTACGAGTATTACGTGTTCGATATTTTTTAAATTATCACGAATTACCGATGTGATGTTCGTTGACGGGTAGTGTGCGGTTCACAATCTGTAATGTGTTTGAGACTGGAGGGGACTGCCGTGTGGCCGGCGTCAGTCGGCACGCGAGGCTCGCGCGGGCTAGCCGCTCGCTCCAGTGTGACAGTCTTCAAGGCTCGGCCCGCTCTTATCGTTAATGGCGGCTGCAAGAAAAAATAACTGATTAAATATGACTGGAGATCTTCCAAACAGTATTGTGAGAAGAAAATGATATCGAAAATTGTATACAACAGATTTTTTCAGCAATAAAAATTATATGTATGATTTTTAGGATTAAATCCTAAACTAAGACTGAAATACACATGCTTATGATTTAGTATAAGTACATTCGAGAAAACAAAATAACAATAGTGAAATAAGAGTAAGTAATATTATCTACATAAAGTATGGCACAAAAAACTTAGAAGTAAGAGTAGGTATATGTACAATGTATGTAAGTAATGTTTCCATAATGTTTGAAGTAGTTTGTGGAAGATATTTGATATGTATGTAGAAGTATTTATGTACATAATATGATGTTATTCCAAATCATGTATTAGAGTCAAGACTTAAGAATTTTTTGTTGTGATTTTTAAGTGGATTCATCATCATTAGGTATACTGTGTTTTTGATGATAGTTTTACTTTGAAAATAATATTACTATGGGCTGGTTTTACAGAGTCCAAATACACAGTTATCTGCTAGGTAATTTACAAGCCTTTTTGTCGGAAGGATATATTATGTCTATAGAATGTAACTGGCTATACACCATAATAATTTTGCTCTGGTACCAGTCTTGTAAACAGTATAAAGTGAATCCAATCTACATTATTCAAAGTCAAGACATGAAATAAGAGATCGATGTCGACGCATGAAATAGAGTGATCATCCATCGTCCAACCTTACCAATTATTGGCAACCTATTGTCGAACTAGCTCGCCGCTCGTCAAGTTCCTTCGGAAGGAAAACATGAACCGCGCTGGTTCTATTTGTACTTGCTGAGAATTCGCATCGGGCCGAATAGAATTGTCACTCGACTTCGCTTGTGAGTAGTACGTCCCAATCTTAAAGACAGGCCTAATTCCCTTGTCTTGGTAAGGACTCTTTGTCGTAGAATGTCTAAAGAAACCATCGAAATCTTCCTTCTTATAGAACCCTCTTTTCTCCGTACTCGAAGCCGGCGTTGGCGGTTTTGTAGTAAAGTCTTTGAAGTCGTAAGGAGATTTCGTCGAGGTAATCGAGTATTTGTTTATTGAAGGAGGGTACGTCACGCTCGAACTTGGTGGTACAGTCGCCTTTGTGGTCTTTTCAGTGAAGAATTGGTATGGTTTTCTTGTTGTAAACTGGAAGTATGGTTTTTCTGTTGTTGTTGTGGTTGTAATTTTTGTTGTTGTTGATTTTGTTGTGTATTCTGTGCTCTTTTGGTAGTATTTTGGGGTTTGTGCGGGTGGCGCCGAAGTACTAGCTACGTATGGCTGTGTCGTTCCATCGTAACTACGTGTTAAAAAATACAGTATTAGTTTAGTGTGCCCCTGTATGTACACAGTCTGGTTGCAATGAGAATGTGCTGTGTTCTCATTGGCTGGGCCAGTGCTGTGAATATTTTGAGTTGGTTTGTGCTGTGGTATGGTTGTATAAATATTTAATATTTATGTAGCCATATATCTAAAGGGTTGTCTAAATTACAATTGCTTATATTATAAAACATTATCATTTAAAGTTTACAAATATCTATTCCTACTCAAAATAAAAGAATTACCAAAATATGTATTTTTTTAAATATGTTTTTAAACTATCACGATTATAAAAGTTACTATCTCACAAATAGTAACAACAATCACACGCATAATATCAATAATTACACTGATCAAATCAACTATCAAATTTGTAATCTCAATGCATCCGACTTTCTTTTTCCCAGCTATGTTGGGGTAGGCTTCAACTCAAACCGGATGCATATACCAGTGTTTTACATGTAACGACTGCTTGTCTGACCTCAATCCAGATGCTGGGTAATACGATTCCCCTTTCACACAGATAATATCAATATCACACTGATACTATCAACAATCACACTGATAATACCAACAATCACACTCATAATGCTAACAATAAATATCAAAATGATACACACCTGGTAATGTTTCCGAAGAACGGGCTCGTTTCAGGACGCACGTAGCTCGGCGTGTGTTGCGAATAGTCGGGGATTATGTTCTCGTGTTCGGTTATACACCGCCCGTTTATACAATACTGCAATGATAGTCAAAATTTAAAAATAACAGTGAAAGAAAAAAAATTAAGGGTGAAAAAGAGTCAGTCACAGACCTTTTTAAAAGTGTTACAAATTTACCTTTATTGTAAAATCAGATATCGTGGTTGTTTTTTTCTAACTTAAGTCTTAGTTGCCTCTTACTGCTTACGAAAAGTATATTCTTCGGCATTTTTCTCTGCTATGCTAAAGATGCCTAAAGATCTTTGCACTATGTATGCCAGTGCATCTTGAGAAGTTGAAAGCATATGTACCTACTCTGTAATATCTCAACGATCATTAAATGGTGACATTTACCTGTCCATCGCCACAAGGCGATCCCTCCGCGGCCGGTCTGTACGCGACGCAGTAACCGCTCGCCGCGTCGAAACAGAACAGCTGAGCGCACACTCGCTCGTCTTTGAAACATGCGCTGAAAATGAGAGGAAATTAGGTCTTTAGTTTGTTATCTATGCTTAAGAATTTATATGATAATATAAATTCTTAAGAATATTAAAAATAAATTTAAATAATAGCCTTATCAACTCAATACCATTTTATTTCTGTCACCTTCAAACGATTGACGAAAATACGTTTTATTCTGAGTACCCAAAAGTAAATTTTTTGAAGAAATCAAAACTAAAATATTTTTAACATAAAAAGGGCTGGGAATTTTGCTGAAAAGTTGGAGAATGTTGATGTTATTTTTCATATTCTTAGCGTGGTGATGGCAATCAAACTGGGGTCGGGCCAGAATTCCCGAACTGATGAATTATTGATGTTTTTCTTTGTCTAATATTATTCAGACTAAAAGTTAGTTATCAGGAGTATTTCAACAACGACTTACCTAGTCCCTCTATCCTTCCGGCACTGGGCGTCTAAAGTCAGCAGACGTCCGGGCAGCACTCGCGGTAGAGAGTCGTCTTCGTGCGGAGAGTTGTATAGACACGTCGCCGTGTCACCGCTGGAATACCAAAAAAAGAGTTTTAGAGTATATTGATGACGTAAGGTGGACGTGGATACGGTCATGGTCAATCCTCAAAAACAGGACTATCCGCTTTTGCCCGCGGTTTCGCTCACGTTAAAGTAGCCTATAACCGTGTCCAGGGTCTCATTTATCTCTGTACCAAATTCATTAAAATCGGTTCGCCGATTTAAGCGTGTACGCATCATAAAATACGAAAATGAGTTTGTTTGGTATCAGCAGTTATTGGCATGGCAGTTACTATCAGTAGGTAATGCCAATGTTTATGGGTGTCATGTCATGTCGAAACCTTAGTATTAGTACATAGGTATGACTAAACTTGTGCATAACACAGTAGGTAATAATTACAATCACAAGTTTATTACAGCGGAGACAGCTACTATCGGCGTGATAGTCAATATTACCGATGTGATATTCCATATTAGCAACGTGATGGTCATATATCTACTCACTTGGAAATTACTTTGACGTCTGTAACACCGAACATAACACCTATAATACTAAATTTTCAGAAAATAATAATAAGAAGAAACTCAGGTATTTCATTCAACTCACTTCAAAAAATGATGGAAGCTCTGCACACTGCAGGGCGACCACCTGAATCCCTTCTCAGTGTGTCGCAAGTCGGACATGATGAAGCCGTCTTCCCAGCGGCACTTCTCCGCGCCCGGGCCGCCCAGGTAGGAGGGGGGCGGGCTGCCGTCGTGCACGGCTCCTAGTCTGGAGATTGGTGAAAAGTGTGTAAGGCTTTTACGTTAGTAACAAGAGTATTCTAGCAAATTGATAGCTTTTTTTTTTTTTGAGGATGGGAAATCATCAAATGACCCCTCCGCTCTGGGTGGAGCGGCAGGGAGTGTCAGACTTTTACTGACTAAAACCCACCCTTAGTTCTAACGCCTTTCTTTCCAGGGCCGCGGTAGGTAACTCTTTCGAACATATTCCGCAACCATGGCAGAGCAAATTGGTACCTAGTAACATGACTTACATGGTAGGTAGTTATGAGATGAACAAGAGATTTTTTTTTTTAAACTTTGCCCCGCCGTAGGAATTTCTCCTGTATCGTGGGTGCGTTTACGAACATAAACTCACATACACAAACAGCCAGACCCGGAACAACAATTTGTAGGCCATACAAATATTTGTTCCGTGCGGAAATCGAACCCGCGACACGCAGCGCAGCAGTCAATCGCTCAACCACTGCGCCAACCGTGGCGCCCAAATGTTAACCCCAGGTTTCAAAGTTTCTGTTGCATCTAAAATTTATACATACCTACCCTTTGTTTGTTTTTCAGTACCTACTTACACTAAAGATCACATTTGATTTTTGACCATATATTGGTAGATAATCGTACAGAGACCAGGGGCAAGAAACTTATTTTTGTTAGTAGGGTGAAGCGCCACAAGGGAGTGTCTTGCGGCGATATTATCGTCTTGCCTCTTCATTTTATTACAACTCTATGAACGTGACTCCACACGGCGATTCGACAAGTAGAAGCGAAACAAGTCAACTCACGGCGATACACTCGCTTGTAGATGTGGCGCCTTAGGACGTGGATAAAAATAGGTAGGTAGTTAAATAAGAATGAACTTCCTGTGTTTGATAATACTTACAAATGTCCAACTTCATGAGCAGCGACAATGATACCAGAGAAGCCACCGGTATCTTCAATTATGGCGACTGAGTTCACTTTTTCGAGTCTCTTGTTCACCACGCAAGCGCCGCCGACGTACGCGAAACCTTTGCATTGGAATCGTGTGAGTTTTATTGAATTTTGAACGTTAAAAAGAAAAAAAAATATTAAGGAGGGAAGCGATTTGATTGGCCCCCGTGTCTTATTGACACATGGAGACATTAAAATTTAGTTTTTCTTTTTAAGTCCGGAAGAAGTAAGATAAATTAAAAAGTATGAAAGAGCAATTTTTCCACAGGCACTGCCAAGATTTCAGCAAAAGAATGGGAGTAAGGTCAAAATTAACAGTAGGTACAAAATTAAGAACAGAATTTTTAAATGAATGCGTGATCGTAGGACTAAGGAGTTCAGTTAAAAAGGGTTAATAAATAATAAATATTCATAAAGCTAAGGATACTTACAATTCGATGATCTATGCGTGATAAAGATGTAAAGACACAAAAAATACTTAAATATATGCTTAAAATACTCACAGTGAAAATGTTGAGGATAAAAGGAGACACAAAACGTGCATTGCAAACTTACATAACATGCAATAAGCGTTAGAAACACCAGATTATCTTTGCGAAACTCGTCATCATTAGTATTGAACCATTTTCAAAATCATGCAAATAAGATTAGAAATAGTGCTTATTTAAGCTCATATTATATATACAACATGCAATTTGGATTCATTAAATAAATTATATTTAGGCAAAAAGCACAACAAAAATTATACTATCCGCGCCTCACTCTTGAGTAACTTTTTTTTAAATAGTTTTATGGCCTGGTTGCTAAGACCTTTCAGCCATGTCTTATGTGATAATTTTTATATTTTTGTTTTGCATTAGAAAGCGGGTGTAGTTCCTACATTGTAATGTTTGTTGTAGGTAGTATTTGGCAGCAAATATATCGAGTCGGCCTTCTCGGCAAGCTTCGCTATGGTAGTCATACTACAATAAAATTCACACAGCTCCACTTTACCGAGATCGCGTCTGTTTCAATGATTTCACATATTGGCCAGTCGCGTAGACACTTGAGACTACACCAATTTTACACCATAATATCCACTAGGAATAATTTGCGAATATTTAAAAACAGCCACTAAACTTCACTCGTTAAAATCCCGCCAAAATATCCATCCGACAGGACAGATCACTTTTTAAATAAAATTGACAGTCGAGTCGACATCAAGTCAGTGATGTGAAACAATATTTTTTTATACAGCCAGGCCAGGTATTCGTGAGTCGATTATAATTTTACTAAATCGATATTTAATACTTTTGTGGTAATTTATTATTTTCTTTTAAAATATTATAAATTAACAGAATTGAAGAAACCAATCAATGACTACAGTAACTAAAGTACAAACATGCTATTAATTGATTTAAGAAAGCATTCCATGCCTAATTATATCGTTGTTATTTTACATACTCTGGCGTCATTTTTATATGACGATGAAGTCAGATAGTATCTAGAAAACAATACAAATGATAATGAAAATAAACGTTTAAATATTTTAGTCAAAATTATTAAGAATAAGTAGATAGAGATAACGTAGGTAGACATAATAAAATATAATAAACTTTTTATGATCGAACTACATAAAATGGAAGAAGATTAATATTTACAACGTCATCAAGATATCTAAAATGATGCATTCACAAAGATTTACAATGTATCTAGAAGAAAATAATTGCAGAAAAGACAGAATATTATTCACAAGGTGCGAATATGACATTACGGAATTGGGTAAAGGTATTCAAGTGGAACATGGATCCATAGTGTATAATCGTGAACAAATAGGTGAGGGACTTTGATGAAAAAGGCGTGCTTTTGGAAAATGTAAGATCTCTGTAACACGCCTACCTGCTGTCCCTCTATTGCACGCATCGTTGGGAAATTGTCTTCTGCACATGTCTAGTCTGAAATTGTATGGAAAGAATAAAACTCAATAAGATGCTATATTTTTCTGTTGCTCTACAGAAACCAACGACGGCTCGTCGTGGTACTTTCTCGATTCACCTCATTCCAGGTACGAAATGACGTAAAACTGAAATATTCTCATACAAGAACGTCTTCTTGTGCAAGCGACTATTGTATAGTGTAACTTTTTTAATATTCAGCGCCATTACCAAATCCTTTACCTCATAAATAAAAATAATGAAGCACTTAATTAATGTTTCACTCTCAAGCCTCGGTTAATGCCGCGCCGTTTGACAACACCATCCTAATGAACGTTTGTTTTAAAATTTAATTTACCAGCGGTGCCTTTTGTACAGCGACCACCCTTGCGACGTCGGCACATGTCATACCTGTTGGTCAAATTAGTATCTTCGTCTTCATAACAATTTCTTGACCTTCACCTTATCTTGACTTAAAACTATTCAAGACCATAGTCCGTACTTTATACAAGAATTACTTTGAATAATGGCGCTAAATTATGATTTGAATGCTTTGACATACTTACCGTCTTACCTTCCATCCTGTAAGTGTTGCGTGAACAATAAAATAACTTATTTATAAAATGCTGTTGAGTGTAAACAGAACATAGACTGTCAATTGACAGAAGCATCATAAACACAAACCAATAAAACCTTAGCCTAATGCAACTTTCTTTATCATCTCGAAACTAGAAAATTCTACAGATTTGTTCAAACAAAGTTTATTTAGTAGGTATGTTATATGTTTTGCATAAAGTTGCATTCACATGTGTTTCAATGAAATAAAATTTGAATAGCTATAATTTTCTCACGCGATATTGGTCGCAGACAACAACAACAGTTGTGAAATATGTTCTCCAGAATAATTGTTTCAAAACTGGTAAGGCCTCCGACAACTTGCACGACTAGGTGGGTATTGTTAAGTATTTTATTCAGTTTGTGTATCCATAATTTATTTAAATTAAAAACTTTATAACAAAACTTGTTGCATAAGTTATGTGCAAGAAACAGATTATTGCTATAAAATATTAAGAAACACTGCCCATGATATATGTCTGTCGACATTATTCAAAGAGTCGCATCGTATATTGTTCTTTCTAGTTTTGAAAATTCAATTGCAGAGGTTTCAGAGACAGAAATTCTATACCTACGTATATAGATCATTTTATGTGAAAAGCTCAGCACCAGTCTCACTGATAAACATCACACTGTGATCACCGATCCCTCTGCCAAACGCAGTCATGATGGCAGCCAGTACACACTCATGATCGCATTTGCAGCCATAATAAAAAAATACCCATGATCAGAAATGTGTACCTATTCCGCTTATGACATCTTATGCCAGCGGCAGCCTGCTTGTTCGTCTAAAATTATCCCAAGTGAAAATACTTTCGGGATAAAAGTAGCCTTTGTGCTATTACAGACTATAATCTATCTGTGCCATTCAGATCAGCAGTACAGCAGTTCCGACGTGCGTGATGGAGTAACAAACATTCATCCATTCAAACTTTTGCTTTTAAAATAGTAGTAAGATTTTATGAAAACTAGTTATGAACTCACTTGGTGATGGCAACAGCTATGTCGTAGACAGGCAGCCGTCGCTCCCTGAACAGATACTTGCCCATGTCAGTGAGCGCCGCGGCCGAGTCTATCGCGTCTCGACCAACACGGTTTCTTTCAAGATAAGGTGTAGCATCCCGACCCTGAAATATGGAAAACTGGCTGGTTAGTACAGATCGTACCCATACGCACAAAAGGTTTTGGGAATGCTTTCATTGTGCGTACCTACAGCTAAGGAGTGGAATTCCCTGCCGGAGTCTGGTTTTTTGATAGCTACGACCTTGTGGTCTTTAAGTCAAGAGTGAATATGCTTCTTCTAGGCAAGTGTGTTCCATCGTCGACTACATCGTCACTTCAACCAGGTGAAATTGTGGTTAAACGCGAGCCCATCAATACTTAATAATAACACGATTGTTGTAAAACAAGCTAGGTTTTGACTTTCAAAGTTGGTTTTGAATCCATATTGAGAGACAAAACAATAATATCGATCGAAGACTGAGTTATATTTTTATATTGTGCAAAGAGTTACTTAAAAAAAACATGCCAAGTGCGAGTCGGACTCGCGTGAGAATTTGAAAAAAAAACTTATGAACGAATCTCATTTTTGTAACATATTACTTTCAAACCCTACATTTCTCATAGGTTTTCCAGTAATAGAAAAATTTTTGATCTATTTTTTTTTTCAAAATTTTAGACTTGTAGTTTCGGAAATAAGTTATATTTCATAATTTTAAAATAAATAGGTAGGTATTATTTTAAAAATCGAAACTCTCACAATACGCCCTTTCATTTGATACATAATATGTCACACCGTACAGTTGGAAAAACATTTTTTTAAGCTTTTTAATTTGCCCCCCAAAAAGTGACCTCATTTTCAAAAATAATTTGTTTTCGTTACACGTCCGTGTTTAGGTCTCAGAAGATTATATGTAGGTAGGAATACCAAATTTCAACTGAATCGGTCCAGTAGATTCGGAGAAAATCGGCTGTGACAGACAGATAGACAACCGAACATTTAAATGGAAAATGGAACCCTTATGGGATCACTATAAGGGTTCCGTTTTTCCATTTAAAGGTTCGGAACCATAAAATAAGTTCCTGCTTGCGTCACGTTAATATAATAATCGAGGAAGCGACGTTAAGACACCCAAGGAGACTTATTAGTCACAATGTGCTTAAACGCTTAAAGGTCAAAATCTTGTGTCCAGGTAACTTTCCTAACCTTGAATAATCAGTTTTTTTTGTTGTAATTTCGCAAGTTAGTAACAAATCTTGTTCCACTCGCTGTTTTATGTTTTGTTTTCGTTAGGTAAGTATTTCGTATAAATTCACATGATTTTATGCCATAACAATTAAATAACCACCATTCATCTCATTAATATTGCAGGTGTTTTTAATTTATACAAATTGATTCAATGTTTCTTGCTCGCCAGTTGGCTAGTTCAGGTTAAATGCTCTAAGACTTAGAATGTACTTTTCTCATCTAAGTTAAATATACTTAATTTAATTTTATGTAAATGAGACTAATAAGCAGTATTTTTAAATGTTTATTGACCTTTGAAACAAACTTTTGTGGCTAAAAAGTTTAACAATACAGAGTAAAAAATTGCTCGTTATTATTATTTTGAATTATCTATACTTAGTAAAAGTGTATGTTCAGTTACTCACAACCTGATTGGTTAAAAGAGACCCTCAACTTGCTATTTAATAAAAACTAAATAGCATAAAATTTGCATAATCTTGATCGAAAATATTTCCAGTGTAAAGGTAACTTTTTGTTATTTCTAAATAATTTATTGCTTTATGTCATCACTCACCAAAATTTAAGAATTAAACTGTCATAATTAAATCTTTATTGATTTTACATGTTGCTAAATCGAAATTAAGCACATCACTAATATTCTTTTGGCACTGCCAATAAAAAACTTTGAAAATCGAACATCAGTTTAGCGGCGGGAATTATAATTTTGTATGTAAAAACTAATATTTTTTTTATTAAAATGGCTAGTGAAGCAGTGTTAAAATACTTAGTAGATACGAATCGTCCGTATTCATGTGCTGACGTAACAGTAAATTTGCGTGGAGCTTTTCCTAAGTCAGCGATACAGAAAGCGTTAGATGCTTTGAGTGAAGCGGGGAAAATAAAGTGTAAATTGTATGGAAAACAAAAAGTATTCGCTGCTATACAAACCGAAAGTGTAACTGAAGAAGGAGATACAACAGGTTCAGTATATAATATACTTATTTATTTTTATGAAAAGTTATATGTCATGCCTTGTTGTTTATTGACATTACTTTATATTTTTTTAGATTATGATGCTTTATCCAAAACTCTTACACAAGAATTAGCTGAGAAAACAATTGCTTTAAAAACAGTTGAAGTAAACCTCAAGAATCTAATTTCCACACCTACCACTGAAACAGCCAAAACAAAAATAGATGAAATTAAAAAAAGAATAGAGGCCACAGAGCAGAAGTTGGAAGTGTTGAAAACTTCCACAGAGGTCATGAGTGCAGAGGAAAAGAAAATTCTTGTTACAGAGCATGACAAATTGTTGAAAGAATACAGGTTGGTACCTAATATTGTTTTTCAAGATTCAGGGGTATTCTGTACCCCTGAATCTTGAAAAACAATAATTCTCATAATAGACAATATATTTTTTTGAACTTTTACCTATTGTCATTTGTCTATAATTATAATAACCATAAATAAATAGACCAACATGTTTAAGATCTATTGACCCTTGAATAGTCAGCAATATTCGATAGACAATATTTCAAACATTTATTTGTTTTTTTTTATTAAAAGGATAGTTTCATAGACTTTTTGCTTTTTAGAAAACGCAAGAGTATCTGCAGTGACATGCTGGATGCAATACTAGAAGGCTATCCGAAATCTAAGAAGACATTACTGGAAGAACTTTGTGTCGAGACTGACGAAATGGTTGATTTTAAGTTGATGACAAATACTTAAATTGTCATTATAAATATCCTGATGATTGTACGTTTGTAAGTTGATGATTATAAATATTGTAGACTTAACTTCCTGTGTCAGTTTTTTTTATTTCAGTGAATTTTAAATGTTATTTTTATTACAGCCTTCATACCCTATATATAGCTATTATTATTAATTATTGATAATGATCTATAGGTACTCCAATACAAGCTGCTAAAATAGCTTCAAACAGTAAAGAACCGCTTTTCAAACAATAACCTATCTCATGTCATACAGGTAAAGTCTAATTTCGCTAAACAGTAAACTCACCCTAGAAATAATGATACCAGCGATGGATATCCGTATTCTGGGTCCTTTGAGCAGTTTGTATCTGAGGTCTACGCCGTTCCAAAACGAGACGAAGTAACGCTTGATCTGGACGTTGTCGCCGCCGTGTAACCTGGAAACAATAAGCAAAATTAAGTAAGTACCTACATCAAGCTCGGGTACAAGGGTTGAATACACATCGGCGCACAAAGGAATACCCATACCTACATAATTTGGAATATGATATTGAACCGACGCAACTCCCAACTCTGGGGAACTGGAAGTTTGCGTCGGGGTTTCATATTAAAAAATAAACGTCAGATTTTTACCTCAGAATTTCATGGTACCTACTTATCGCTTTTGTGCATCGATGAGTCTTACACCCTGCATGTTTAGGTGCCCTGAAGAAGGTCGTGTAGGTATAGGTTTACCTAATACCTACCGCCGTAATCCCACATAGCGCCAAGTAGGTATGTATCAATCGGCGCCAATTTTGTTCAAGAAGCTTGTCGATAAAGTATATTTTCATGAATCAAGTTCGTATTTTTTTCGCATTTAAACTCACCTATAGCCATCATAGTCTACGATGACCAGAATCTCCGGGTAGATGACATATGGGGCTTCTCTTTTCCGTCTTGAATGTGTCTCCGTTGAGCGTTTCCGCCTGAATCGCTTGCCCAGGTGATCTGGCTCCATGAATGCTGTGAATGTTAAAAGAAAACATACTAAATATGAGAATTGAGGTAGAAAATGGTAGGAAAAGTTAAAAACACAAAAAAAAACAAATGTAGCGTCATCTATTGA
Source organism: Melanchra persicariae (assembly GCA_947386135.1). Lineage (NCBI taxonomy): Eukaryota > Metazoa > Arthropoda > Insecta > Lepidoptera > Noctuidae > Melanchra > Melanchra persicariae. Next base: position 11,540,580 of record OX376645.1, on the reverse strand, counting down.
GGACTTCGGGTTACTATTTAGTATTACTTCTAAAGAAATACCATAGATGGCGCAAGGGTTTCGAAATCGAATTTGCAAAAATAGGAAGTAAAAATCGTTCCTATTACTAGCTTTTGCCCACGACTTGGTACGCGCATATCCCATGTTTTCCCGTTCCCGTAGGAATTTCCTGTTCCCGTATAGCCTACAGCCGTCCTCATGAATGTGGCTATCATTTACAAAAGGATTTTTTTTAATCCGACTGGTAGTTCCAGAGATTAGCGCGTTCAAACAAATAGGTAAACAAGTATAGAGCAGGTATAGATTGTGATAGAAAATGATTAGACAAAAATAATCATACTTTTCTATTAGGTACGTATTTCTGTATCAACTACCTATCATCGTCATTAATTTACCTACCTACCTACATTCTTTTACTTTTCAGACATGGTCATTGGATTTTTTCATTTTTTACGAGAGATTCAATTTAAAATGCAAATGATATCGATTAATGTTTATTATTTATTTCGTAAGATTTCTTTTTTATTTGGGAATTTTCACATGTAGGTATATATTTTCCGCGCATTTATCCGTTTATTCTCTATAGTCTCGAATCGATTGAAAAAAAAATGAAACTAACTTTTTTTTGTCCCGCCAAAATATATCTTTGTTCTTAATTTGAAAATCAACCCATTTGCTATCCATTACAAAAAATAAAAACCATAGACGCGAAGTGTTATTAATGAGTTTAGTCGATTTTTGCGCGCTCTAATCCAGAATCGACATCAGGTTTAGTCGATTCGATATTATTAGACAATTTGTGGTCACGGACAAGTTCAAGCGTGCACCTGTGAGGCCTTTGCCCAGCAATAACACATAAATGGGCTGCCGTTTCGTCGGTTTTCCCAAAATAGTGGATTATTCATGAACCACAGAATTATTAGAAGCTTTTTTCTATCTTGAATTTAAAATAATGGGTGACGTTAGAGTCTGACCTTATGACCCCGTCCAAGACGGAATAACGAACGAACTTATTAGCTAAACGAGATTTGTCTCGGAAATCTATGATGACATGACATTATACGAACGATTTTGTAATAAAGTATAAAAGATATAAATATTTAAGTCTGGACAATTTGTTTTTGCACGGTTATGCTAAGTTACATGCTAAAATTAGTCTGGGAGAACAAGAATTTGTTGTATTGTTTAATATACCAACAAAATTAATTTTAATTAGGTAGGTACCTACCTACTTCCAAAATGCCAATATCTTCGGTCTCAAACAATACAATATAATGCTCTGCGGTAAAAAGTAAAAAAAAAATGGATAGATATCCTTCTATAGAATTTGCCAATTCGTCACGTACGGGGCTCGCTTCAGTTTCCTGGGATTCTACCATTATTAGCAAAGGCGTTCAAGATCAGGAACTCAAACAAACCCAGTCACGAAGAGTAGCGTGATCGGCACGAACTGTGTCCGGATCATCAAAATTCTTCATCCATTTACACAATTAAAACAATCCGCAAATCATTGAATGTTGGAAAATATAACGAAACACAATCGACTAGTTACCACTGATCTTTGACGGTTCATAGTTCAAAGAACCACTGGGTGAATGTTAGCTCTATTATTTTTTAATTGATCGCTTGATATATTTAGTTTGATCACATAGATAGATACGGTCTGGAAGTGACATTTTATTTTAAACCAGTTTGGTTTCCATCTTGGATACGTTGATTTAAATGGCCACATATCCTGGCAGATGTAAACCTACATATTTAAGTAAGTATCAATCATTTGCCTAGCCTTTTCGCAACTAAGTAGATACATTGGGGTCGGCTTCCAGTCAAACAGGATTCAGCTGAGTAATAATATTTCACGTGAAGCGGCTGCCTACCAGACCTCCACAACCCATTAACTGGGTAACAGGTACTTCTTCGGAAGACTGCTGTCAGATTTTCTGGCTGCTGCCATTCCGTAATGACAGCTAAAGATCTACAAATGACAGCCGAGACCAACGGCTTAGCATGCTTTCCGAGGCACGGAGGAGTCTTGGTATGTTAAGATGGTGACCCATCCACAGACTGACCTTACAATCGTTGCTTAACTTAGAAGATCGACCCGTGCGGCTGTTATTCGTTAGCCACGAGCTCCTCTAAGTAGGTATCAATGATCTTTCCATATTAATGAACTTGTGAAAACTATTTGATTACACTGGTCGACACCATTTTGTTTCCTTATTTTTTTTTACTGTTATTCAGTATTTCTATGGCTCTGATTATGGAAAAATACCGGAAAAGTGCTAACACTTTTACTTTTTGAAAGAACAGTTTAACTAATTTGACTAAAAATCTTGTTGTCTTTTTATAATAGCAAAATGATCCGTTGCGCTGAGCTATCTTCCTTTCACCTGGTAAGACCGGTGGCCGTAGGAAGAGTCGTTTTTTTTGGTTGGAGACCGCCAATCGGTAAGCGTCAGATGGGACGCCCCCAAAGCTAGATAGACTGACGACTCTCAAAAAGAAGGCTGGGGGGCCCTGAGACAGTCTGAACTAGACGTGAGGCATAAATATTGGATTAGGTATGTTGATTAGGTATTTTTCGATGCGAGTCCGTACCTAATCCAAAGCGTCGAGGATTAGGTATGGCATAAAATATTTATACAGTCAACTACACACACAGAAGATATTCCGTACCTTAAAATGTGGGGGTTAAGTTTCAAGTTTAATTAGCACTGCCGCCAGCGCAATCTATGTAGAATACCACTGGACTTGTTAGTGTTCTAGCGATGTATGTCGTAACGAATATACGTCGAAATACACCTTTTGTGTGAATCTACACAAGATGACAGTCCTAAGCCTGTGAGAATGACTAATAGACGACATTGTAAGATTCTCCGCCGCACCATCATTAACACAATGTGCAGGTGCATCTTTAAGTATGAAGGGTAATTTTGATCGCTCTAATAAACGTTATAAACAAAGTTAGTATTCACGTTGAGTAACGTTTGCCCATAAAAATATGAAATTTATTCCACCGTTCCACAATTTATCAGAAACGGAACGTCCATAATCCATGCCGAATATTTCTTACCCAATCCACATACGATACTTAATATCGGTAACAGGCCAGTGGATTGAATAAAATTAAATATTCGATCCATGCCGAGTATTTCTTACCCAGTCCACATACGATACATAATATCGGGAACAGGCCAGCGGCTATATTGAATAAATATTAGGATTAGGTAAATGGATTAGGTATTTTTAAATACTAGGATTAGGTGGATTAGGTATCGTTTTCACCTAATCCAACCCATGTCTAGTCTGAACACGGAAAGCGGGGAGGCTAGTATCGAACAGAAGTCTAACGTGGAAAGAATAAGGTGACGTGAAGTTTTCGTGTTTTTCCGTAACAAGATAAGCAGGCTACCGTTTGTAAATTTATCAGGTCACGTGTCAAAAGTTCACCAACTTGTTATAAGCCAACGAGGAGTTTGCTTATTAAGATTTTAGCGTTGACACTTGTGTCCACAAATTAATACGTAAAATGGTATAAATATGATAATGTTCGCAACTTAGTAATATCTGTGATAAGATCCAAAAGATATTTAAATGTTAATTGGTCTAACTGTATTGGTCTATTAATTCTTTTGCCTTTACAGCTGCGCGACTACCTAATAGTGCGATTTATTTACCTAAGTATTTTGATAATTAGACGAGTCTATTTTTTGCTTTTTTCTTTTATGAATTGGGTTCAGTAATGTGTAAGATAGAGCCTTCTAGCTGAAGACAGAATTGCGTGGGACAGGGAGAGGGAGGCCTTTGCCCTGTAATGGCACAAACTCTATGTATTTATCTATAGATAGATATAAAGTCCTGCATGTCCAATATACCTACACAGGTAGGTATATTTCAGTCTCTTCATTAAAAGTCTCATAAAGGTTTAATCAATAGAAAAGAATAGAATAGAATAGAATACTCTTTATTATGTACACCATATAAGTTACACATACGTTATAAAATTATTTTGTTACACATGTTACGTTTAGTCCCAAAGTTGTTGGGATATTTTTATTTAAATACCTCTTTTACCAATTTAATAGTAGCATTTTGATAAATATAGGCACTTAAGTGATTTGTACGGTTAGTTTGTGTCATTTAGGACATGACCGAGCTTTGCCTGTTTTGTAATAGGTGTAATTTATCAAATATTTATTTTATTTTTAAAGCGCATCTGTGCAACTTATTTTAGAAAACAAATAGGTAGGTAGGTACTTATTCAGATTTTGCATAAAAGAATATTCTAAAATTTTATGCTGACAAAATAAACAACATTACCTATACTATAGCTGATGATAAATTAATGACTAATGTTTTATTTTAATTTGTCCCTGGTAACAGATGTTTTGACGAAGTTAAAATTAATTTGTCATTGTGATTGGAAACTGATAAAATTAATAAGAAGGAAGAACAACAATACACACCAACAATTGGTAGATACAATAATATTATGGTGGAATAAATTAATGAATCAATAATAAAATTGATAATTTTAAAATAGTGATGACAAAATATGTCGTCAGGCTCAGAATACCTACCATCTATTTACTTCTTTCAATTTACAGCGACGAACGAACTTTTTAACGATTTATTTGTATTATGAAAGGTAAATGTTGTAGGTAGGTATATTATTTATAGCATTATTGTTGACTGCCCTGACAATCGACTTGAACACTAATTGACAGCACCTACCTTACATTCACTTGGTACCTACGATAGGCATTAAGCTAAAACCTATTTTGTTTGTAATAGGTATATTCATTACCAAATTGTAACCTAACCAAAATAAGCACGTATTATTATTGTTTAATTTGACTACTGGTATTCAAATTGTATAAATCAATAACGTATCCAGTTTTTTTGCGTAACACATCCTCATGCAATTCTCATTCATTAAAAACCAAAATAATTATTTTTAATTATTAATAGATATATATTTCCAAAATACCTATTAATAAGCCAGCGCCACAAAGAGTTTGACGTGACCCCTGACCTAATCGACTAAAATAATGGTAATCGGATTGCGTACTCTATAATTTAGTCAAGTCGATCAAGATATCAGATTCCAATGTGTTCTAAAATGTAGTCACAGCTATAGTTATTATATAATTATTATTGGCTAAGCTTAAAAGTGGGTGATGTTGAAGGTTTTTGTAGTCAATCAATAGTATGACTAAGTTTTAATGTACCCATAGCTATTTTGGATAACAATCATGTTCAAAAAGTTACTTAATCAAGTTAAGAATCGCATTAAAATAAAAAATGGTATCTAATGCTCAGCTTTTTTTCTTAAAATTATCTACCATATAAGCAATTATCCGAACTTATTCACGATTTTATTATCAGTTTAATTGATACAACATATAAGCATAATCATTCAGCAAACGTACATATATTTATATAGATACGTGGTGGCTTTCGAAACCGGTACTATTAGCATAATTGATAATCTCGATTGTAAAGTATATGTAATCGATGGATGCGCAATGCACGTGACACCTCTATGGAACTGCACGTGTCTACAGGTAAAATAATAATGGAGACATATTGGATGCCATTCTCGCTACTGTTAGCTGATTTATATTGGTGAGAATGATTTACTGGTTAAATAATTTTATGAGGAGACGACTTGTTTACGAGTTCAGAAACTCGTGTTCTAGATGACATGCACATGTCAAAAGTAATGAAGTAGCTCATCTTGATTTATGTTCTCTTTTTAAATGCAAAAGCAAATGCTTCTTGTCTTTGCGTGATAACGAATATTTAAAATGATATTTGAATCACGTTTTAGTCGATATTATTTGGCAAAATTAATTATTTAAAAGTAATGCAATCTTACCGTAATCTCCTAAATGGTCGTGTTCTGCTTCTGCGGGGTCTCTCTTGATGATTACGTGATGGGCGCCGTTCAGCGCCTGTGTTAACCTCTGTTGATCTTCCCTTTTTCTTTTCACTAGAAAATGTTAATGAAGACATTATTGGTATTGTTCCAGCAGACTCTTCAATCAATAAACCTGGCTTATCGGCCTAAACCGGTAGAAAGGACCTTTAGTACCCTTAGGTTATGCATGAAGTTTTATATGAATATATGAAGGACATGGGTACTTAAACATTTGTATTTGCCGTTGGGATCCTTTCTTTTTAAAAACGTGCAACTGTTTTTCATTCTTGTCATTTTCACTGTCTAAGCCAAGGTGCTTAGATATTACGCCCACCTATTTCAGGGTACAAACTACCTCACTTACCAAATATTTTTGGAATCCGAAAATTTTCTAACATGCATCATCTTTAAATTGGTTTTCAAAAAGTCTGTTGCGAATCTTCTTTTTGGGACTGAAGAAGACAGGGCTTTGCTCTGCAGTGGGAAAATCCAGGCTCCTTATAAAGATCACAGTTAGTTATAAGTGTGTAACTCACTTAAAGGCAGTCCAGTGTCGATGGAGACCATGTCGGCCATGCTGGAGGGGTCCATGAACATCTCGTCATCCTGAGCCACCGACGTCATGGAGTCTGGGATGGGCCGGATCACCAGGTCGTGACCGATTGAGCCCTCCTGCGCAACGGAAAGGAGAAATGTTAGGGTTTTGAAAATACATATGAAAATGAACAGGTTTTGTAGAATAGATTAGAATACTCTTTATTATGTACACCGTATAAGTTACAGAAAAGACAGGTGAAGAAAACATTAGATAGGTACAGTGGGAATTTAAGATGTAGTCTAAAAATGAAGTCTGTGGTCTCAAGATTAAGCTAGATGGGTACGTGCTTATAGACCTAGAGTAGTTGCAGTAATTAGCTATTTACAGTGTACTGCAGTCCGTTGATGAAGTAGGGAGACTATTCTAAGGACAAACTCTTGTATTTTTAACGAACAAACATTCGTCGCCTTCGTAACCTGTCCAAATTAGAGGTGTTTTGACAATTTGAATGAAATATACGTGAATCTAGTCTATCTGAGACCCACGTATGGGGCCGAACGTTGTTGCTGCTTGATTTGGTAAGGGACCAGCGCATTGGCATATTTTTTTGATGCCAGAAATGATTAATGAGGGTTTCCTGAAATGACGAGCACCAGGTGGCAGCACTGAGGCGTCAGGCCAAGGCACAATATTAGCGTTTTGACAGGTGTCAAAACGCTTATTTTCTAAACGCTAAATCTATGAATCAGCGCCTTTTTAGCACCGGATAGTGTTTATTCAAGCACAATTAGGTGATTGCCCTTGCTTCACAACCTTTTGTAAATAGACCTTTAATGTTAACTCGAGCAAACTGCACGCTGCACAACTACCGATGCAAAGGCACAACATTTGCTGTACCATACAAACGAACGGTGACGACGCGACGCCGCGCGCCGTTTGGCTCGTTTTGTAAAAAGTTTACAGGTACCTTTGTAGATGCCAGGGTTGCGGAATTTGTTTGAAAGAGTCACCGAACCCAAATGGTATAAGGAGGAACACGGATGGGTTTTAGTCAGTAATAGTCTGACACTACCTTCCGCTTCACCCAGAGCGAAAGAATTCATTTGATGATTTTCCCATCCATAAAAAAACCTATATTGATATTATTGTTGGCTTTATTTTAATTGTGTGTTTATCAGTATCGGTTATCACTTTGAACTTTCAAATAAAGTTCAATTGATTGTTCTGTTTCCAATTTAGTTGGTTTAACTTGGCGGATCACGAATTCGATAAATAAGCAAATATGCATAATCTATTGAAATAACTGCATAAATATATGTTAAACAGTTATTTAGTATAGGTTTTAGAGTACTTACATGGTCTTGTTCTAAGACTTTCCCATTACGAGTTTCTCATTATTTCTCATCGATGCACAGATTTCTGCCTGCTTGGACATTTCAAGGGACTCAGTCTAGATATAACATAACTGGAAAAGTAGGTATGTCATAAGCACATGCTTATTCATCATCATCTTCCTGCCCTTATCCCATGTTACTGGGGGTCGCCAGTCGGCGCAACACGTTTTTTCTTCCAATCAGTCCTATCAGTCGTCACACAATCACTAACTCCCTTTTTCTTTTATATCGCTAATAACACAATCCATCCATCTTTTCTTTGGCCTCCCTCTTCCTGTCCATCCATCCACATTTTATATATTATAAGTACCTACCTACATGCTTATAAGATACCGTATTAAGGACATACTTATTACGGTTCATGAGCTAAAGCCCGCTGACAGACAGACGAACGGATGGACAGCAGAAGCTTAGTAATATCGTACAACATAGTATTTTTACGAGGTGTTTATAAGGAAAATTACAAGTTGCTCAACCAATATTGTTCGTAAGGTACGTACTGACCAAGCAATCAAAAAGTTTATGGTCCTAACAATGTTGCTTCAAAATGCAATTTACGAATTTACGATTCATATTTCACGAGCTTAATGAATGATTATGATGAAACTTCGTGAAGAATGTCTTTAATCAGATGCAAAATATGAATTGAAATGCGTTAACTTTCACAGCTTTTATTTACTTTATTATCCGACTGCGTTTGAAGGAGGGTAATGTTTTTCAAGCGTATGTATGTATGTTTGTATGAATGTCCATTTCTTTGGCACGCCCTACAGCCCAAACGGCTGGACGGATTTTGACGTATGAGGTGTCGTTGAATTTGTCAGAATTGTGGTAGTGACATAGGCTATATAAATTTACAAAATGGCGCAAATGAAAAAAAGGGGGATAGGTTTGTTGTTTTTGCTGATAACCTATCAAGTGGGGTATTAAAATAAAGGGCACGAGCAGACGATTCCAAAAATGTAACTCACTAAATTAGAGGAAATAAAAAAAATTACTTTGTCATAAAACCCGACTGCTAAAAACGACTAAAAAGTTCCAAACAAGTCGCTTTTCAAGCAGTCTGTCTGATGCAGTTCAATGACAGATCAGCCTGAGGTCACAAATTGCAACGTTGATTATAGTTGTCGATTGTTGAGGATAAGAATAATTATTATCTATTAATTGTACCTAAAGCATGTTGATTTTACAATGTAGAAGATTTATTTCATCATATCGTCTTTCTACTTTTGCCCTCCGTTACTAACTAATCACAGCTAGCTAAAATACTTGGCTGGCCTTAGCTGTCTTTCCGATGATAGTAGCTGCCCAGTCTCTTGCGAGGCTCAGCACACAATAATTGCAGGTTCCGCTCGCAACTGATTGGCTGACACTGGCGATCTACTGCCAAACGCTTCCGAACAATGCGAGTGATATCCAGGCTGCTGCCAGGCGAGCAGGCGAGTGAAAACCAAAAATGTTGAAGTAACTCGGATGCGAGCTACTATCAGTTCGCACGTGGTAACAACTCGTAAGATACGTCCATACGATGCGAGTTACTGCACTGCAGCTACTCGGCAGGCTGACTCGCACGTTAGCTCGCACTGTGTAAACTGGCCATAGGTTATGGTTTTCACGAAACGATTTCTTCTTCCATTCCGTCTTGTAAACCGACACGCTAACACTGAATCTCTTTACATACTAAATATTCCTCAGTCCTCACACATTCAGCCATCTTTTCAGTTGCCTTCTGTTACCTCTCCACATTTATGTTCGTAACGTTTTTCTCTACTTAGTACAAGTTTTTAGACATCACATAGCTTACTCGTACTTACTTACCTACCTTACCGTAGGTGTTAAACACCGAAGTTGAACAAAAATTAATTAGGCCCTAAAGTTGTTGAATAGGGCATGAAAGTGCTCTTAATTTGTATCCCATTAAAATGGAATTTACAAAAGGCTTATGTTGAGAAGAAAAATTGTCTATTAAATATGTAGGTAATTTTTTTCGAGCCATCTGATTCACATCACATGTGTACAGAAACTTAGAAATTGTTTAGATAATAATAATTGTGTCATGTCCGAATCGTCTTACAAATTGATCTTTTATACGTACTTGACAGCTGAACACTTAACAGTAGCTAGATAAGTGTTGATGAAGTTGTTAATTAAGTACAAAAAACCTGATAATTATACTAATTAGTAAACACGTTTGTTCCCATGTTTCTGCTCCTTTAAACAGATTAACTACTTAGTTTGCTAATTTATCTATGGTCATGTAACTCTTTTCGACAGCATTTATCAAAACGGACTGACCGACATGATTGATCAACCATATACAAAAGAAGAGCTTGTGAAAAGACAAGACTGCAATAGTTTTACCAACTCGTAAAACTATTGCAGGCTAGTCTTTTATCAAGGCTCTATACAGTCATAGGTAGGCGTAGTCAAATCCGATTATAAGGTTAACCCAATTTATTAAGTGACGATGGAAAGTGCAGCTTCTTTTTCAGACATATTTATTTTCTGTCATCTCATTAGTCTTAATATCCTTTGTGATGAAATGATGGATGATTTGTATGAAAGATAGTATGACTAGCTTACTATCTTTCACACAAATCATCATCGTTTCCATGATGTTTTAAGCTGAATAGTAAATATACCGTAAAAAGCTACCCTAAATAATAGCATTCAGGGTTGTCACAACAGATTTTTATACCCCGAACAAAAAGAGGGTTGTTATTTATAAAAGACTCGTTACAAATTGCCTTTAAATATGTTTCTTCTTTCATTAGTCCTCAAACTTTTTAAAATGTTCGAAGGCTATTACAAATCCTCACAGCTTATATTCTCGTTCACACCTACCTACGTACAGTGAGTTCGGTAGGCTGTTGAGCAATCGACCTTAGTCTTGTTTGAAACGCCATTGTGTCTATGGTCTCACAGCGCTAGATGTACACCTTTGATAGCCGTCAGAGTGGCTTGGATTTTAATATTCTGATTGGTTTATGTAATAAGGGATATTCGTGAGGACTTTTAAAACATCAGAGTGCCAATTCTACTGATTTTTAAGTGTCGTTCGCCTTGGCATATCAGTCGCAATCTGTCAAAAATGTACCTATGGAAATTGAAGCTTTTTGACAGATTGCGTATGAGATGCGAATGTGAACGTTGCTTATAAGTTAGTAGTATTGATCCACATGATATTTTTAAATGTAAGATGTATGTTTGTTAACCTAAATTAATTTATTACCTACTTTGCAAACATAGGTCACAGTACTATGTATATCTTAGATAACAATATCACATTGCATCCGGAAAGATTCTAAGGTGTAGGTACATTTATGCTATTAAAATTGTTCGATATCTGCAGATCAAATTTATACAAGCAATTCTTACTTGATACTGCTTTATGAATTAACCTAGGAAAGATCGGAACGACAGCTGATAACGAAGATTTAAAAAGGCTACTTAATGGTCATTGGAAAAAATTCTGTCACCACTATTCGATGATTGACGAAGTTAACCTAAAGATACCACATCATTTAAAGTCATTGAAATATCAACAGCGGACGTTCAAACTTTTTACACAGCTTTTTCTGCCAACACAATCGCCATACGTCCTTGACTCGAAAAAGATTAACCACTCGTCAAACGATTTTCGCAGCCTGTCTGCTACGCCATTCATGATTACTTTATTAGTATGCAAATATACTCGAATGCGTGAATAGAGCTATTAGAGACACTTCCTCTCTTATATTTGTAGATTTTTCCTATGTTTAAATCTAGTGGTTAACGATCATGCCAGTAAATATGTACCTATTCGAATCCGGTTTGACTGGGAGCCGACCCCAATATAGTTGGGAAAAGGCTAGGCAGATGAGGCTGTATGCTAGATAACATCACGCTAGGACCAAAAAGAGCCGAGCATCATAGAAAAATGTGATGCAGACGAAGTTGCGCGGGTCGGCTAGTGCCTAGATATATTTGGTTCGCTTCCTGTCACATGGACTTGACTGGACTTAAAACTGGCGGAATGTGGGTGTACCTTCTCATACCTATCTCTGCTTAAAATTTCGGGAAATACAGGCGTGACGTTATTTTATAACAGCTAAGCCCATAGTAACACAGTTTCTTCATAATCTTTACTAGTCACGTCTCTAGTCTCTTACTTTATGGTTAGCATTGACATTGGAACGTGTCCGAAATCCAGAGATTGTCGCATCCTGTTGAATGTGTGACGTTTATGTTAATCTCGTCAAATATTTGAGACTCTTGCCTCACGTTGAGTTTTCTAAATAGTCCAAGGATAACAGAGTCAATCTAAAGTTTGACAGATGTCATATTTGAACTTTGTCTTTGAAGGCAAAGGGACAACAAACATTCAGCCTAGGACATGGCCACACACGGAATTTTGAAATCACTATTAATCAATTTCAATAGTTCAGTAGTTATTAATCTTTCAATTAATACGACGTTGATAAATAGCTGAACAACGAATTTAATGTGAACTTTGGCTTATATAAACGGCAGCAGTTACTATGACGTTTTATGCAAATGGCACCAAATATTACAACAGCTGTTATAATTTAATAAATTCATTCTTGACACGCATCGTTTAACAATTGTGTTAAGGCCCTTTAATTAAGTTGCCGGTCTCGCTGTTTTAATTTAATTTTGAGCAGTGAAGTAACTTAGTAACATTATACTTTGGTGGGCAATTCGCAGATTACCTATATCGAGACATATGAAACTGCAAACATGGCGGTAGATTGTACGTGTGTCCGAATTTTGAATTGATGTTTATTAGTGGCCAGTATGTGAGTGTCTATGGTGTTATACAGAATGCTTGAAAAAATAGGTTTTAGTAGATTCTAAAACAATAATTGATGTAAGTTTACCAAAGAGTATGAAAATAAACTAAACTTACCACAACCAGCTTGCCATGTTTGGGGTGTCTTCTGATAAGAAGAGCGGCTCCATTCTCCTCATCCTGGTATAAGTCGCCGACCTCTTCTTCATCTTCCTGCAGACAAAAGAAACAAATATAAAACCTTTTTTCATACAGTGAGACGAAAAGGATAAAAATAAACTTTGTGGGTAATAAAGATTAAAGTTGGTTTTAGACAACCTTAATGAAAAGCGCCTCCCATATAACTTGGTATCAAAATAAAGTAAGTAGGAATAGGTAGGAGTGTGCATATGATTAACGATATTCAGTATGTGGCCATCCGCATTTTGTACCCATTTTTTTTTTATTGAGGAATGGGCTTGCTCTTGACTTCGATCATGCCTGATGGAAAGAGGTTTTAAGTAACGGTAAAAGGCTGGCCCCCCCAGCCAGCCTTTTCCCAACTATAGTCAGCTTCCAATCTAAACGGCCAATAAAGTCACACCAAAAGTAACATAATTGACGAGAAAAACTACTGATCCAGTGACAAAACTTCAGCCAAATTCATCTAGTTGTATGAGAACGTGAAATAGCGTGGGAAACTCACAATTCGTGATCCGAATGCCCGGCGGAGGCTGGGCGTGTCATATTTATTTACTAATCTTACTTTATAGTACGACTAGAGTCGCCCAGTGACTTCGCTCGCGTCGGAGGTCGGAAATTATCATACCTGAGGAAATATACTTAATTCCGGAACGAAACGTACAAAAAAAAAAAAATGTCATTTTCTAACACATGGCCTACCCGTGTTTCATCCAAATCCGTTCAGCCGTTAAGAGCGATGACGCCCTACGTCATTTCATACAAACTTTCAAGTCCTTATTTTTCGAAATGTATCAATCAACCGATTTTAATGAAACTTGGTATGCATACGCTAGATAATTAGGTATCCAGGTCTAAATAGTTAGCAGAGAACATTTTTGAACAAGAGTTTAGAGGGAGAGAGAGAGCGTTTTTAAGTTTTCTATAGAAAGTGAAAAATCAGTCTATCGTTCCCCCTGATTTTTTTTCGAAAATGTTCTCTACTAACTATTTAGACCTGGATATTTAGCGTGTGCAAACCAAGTTTTTAAAATCGGTTAATTCATTAAGAAAAATAAGGACTTGAAATTTTTTATTAATTGCCATACCGCGTAAACGCTCTTAACAAACAGGTAACATACAGACAGTTACTTTCGATAATGTTAGTATGGATCATGTGTCACAGACCGCAGAGCCAAAACATTTCGTTGTCTATGGTGCTTATAAACATGCGTTTTTAACATCCTGGTTATCAACGAAGGATTTCGTAAGACTTTTACTTTCATTGTTTGTTCGGCTTTAATTGTGGTGTCATTGTGGAAGCCTCGGCGAATTGTGCGAGCAAGGTTCGATTGAAATCCATGACATTGAACGGTCTCAAATGGTTATTTCATTTAGTATAATACCTATATGACGTTACCTATGTACATTTGACATATCTATGTATATTACATATTATCATACCGAGACTCGTCCGTGCCTCGGAAAGCACGTTAAGCCGTTGGTCCCGGCTGTCATTGGTAGATCTTTGGCAGTCGTAACGGATTGTCAGAAGCCAGAAAATCTGACTCTAGTCTTGCTAAGAAGTACCGTGTTACCCAGTTAATGGGTTGTGGAGGTCTGGCAGGCAGCCGCTCCACGTAAAATACTGGTATTCAGCTGAATCCGGTTTGACTGGGAGCCGACCCCAATATAGTTGGGACAAGGCTAGGCAGATGATGAGGTATGAGTATTCTCATACCTACCAAATATTACCCGCCCACCTACTTATTGGTCGTAAAGTATATTTCATACTTGATATGCGCTTACGAAGTCGCGGGCAAAAGCTAGTTGTCTATTATACACATGGCAAGGCAAGGCAGCAATATTATTTGTAGTGAGCGCTATGTACGCCGTAATCGTCATGTGTACTCGTCTTAGTCCTCTAGTAATTAAGATTGTTTCTTATATCAATCGGTCAAGCGCTTCTGGCACACCGGTGTGCCTCCCGATTCAGGCGTTATAAAACTCTATTAATACTACAGCAAGATATTTTATAGGTGGATCGCTCGGAGGACATAGTGGAGCATACGGTGGAGGCCTGCCCTGCTTGGGCGGAGCACCGCCGTGTCCTCGTCGAGGCGATCGGCGGCGGCGACCTCTCGCGTCCGGCACTGGTTCAATCCATGGTCTGGAGCGAGGAGGCATGGGAAGCCGTCACCTCCTTCTGCGAAGCAGTAATGCTAGTGAAGGAGGAGGCGGGCCGCGTGAGGGAGAGACAACCCTCACGCCCCAGCCGCCGCAACATAGGGAGACACTCCGGGCGTCGGGAGTCACAGGGCGATTCCCGGCCGCCGTAGGCGCGGGTTTGCGGTCGGCGAACGTTGTGTTCCACGCGCGCCTCAAAGAGATGTCAGCATAGGAGAAGGGGCCCGTTAGGGCCAGAGACTCCCCGGATTGCGGATTTTGTTCGAAAGAGTTACCGCAGCCCTGGAAAGCAAAAGGCACTACAAGGCGCATGGATGGGTTTAGTCAGTAAGAGTCTGACACTTCCTCCCGCTCCACCCAGAGCGGCAGGAGTCATTTGATAATTTCACATCCATAAAAAAAAAATAGATCTATATATTTTATAGGATTTTGACGTTTGACAATTCGGTCCCGCGACGGTGAATGTTATGTGATGTGGCTATAATTAATTTAAATAAATAAATAAACTGCTTCAAAACTTAAAATCTCATTTCACCAACTATGTAGGTACCTACTTATCTAGTTAGAACTTTATCTCAAGATTTGTTTTGCGCAGTTTGCATCATCGTCTTACCTTCGGCCTAGTCATACTATGCTAATTTATGATTGCCCGACCAACAGTCTTGAGGCACAAAATAAATATCGTGAAATAAGGAAATTCCCGACAGTGGCCACGAGATTAATAACAATATTCTAAGAAATCAAACCTTCAGATTTTTTACATTTTGTCTCGGGTGTACCTACTCTGTCAAGAAGTTATCAATCTTGCTCTTCCTTAAACGCAAAGAAATAGCAGGCTTAGAAAAATACCATTTAAATATTTTACATAAATAAAGTATAATATCAATCTTCCCAAAGTAAGACAATGCTAATCTCGCATTGATGCCCTAAAGTCTATTGAACTTTCAGCCCTTCATACCTTTACCTGAAAATGACTTATCTCCAGACAGACTTGTGCATTTTTATCATTCAAAATTACTATAAACCCATAATTTTTACGTCTAAAATAGCATGTCAAACAATCGCAGCGTATCTCTTGTTCTTCTACATAGCTTACTCACACATGCAACGGTCTCGGATTCACCTTACGTCGCGATTGGTAGAAAAAAGGTATTATACTAAAGATATAGTGTATTTCACCTCAGATAAACACTAAGAGAAACGGTCTTCGAGTACCTTCGAGTATTTTCCGGTACCAGTTATCGAAGTCCAGAAAGACCAGCTTTTTCTTACCTACTCATTAACTTACATGTAACTCGTCTGCCTTCAAAGCAAGTGTGAACAGGCATCTTCTGGGCGCGCTCGCTCCATCACAGACCTCATCTATCGCTTTCCATCAGGCGTGATCGAGGTCAAGAGCAAGCTCATTACTCTCAATAAAAAAAAATAAAAAAAAGACATGCAGATTATTATCTGTATGTCTCTCACTGGGTTTATATTTCAGGGAAAAGTGTTTTAAAATCGGGGCAACCGGATTTTAAAAAAAACTTTAGATTGGCAGTAATAATACGAGCATAATAAGGATAGGTTTTCCCTACAAACATCAATTAATACTTATAAATTGCAAGGAGGCCGTAATATGCAAAGTATTATTAATAAAATAATATTATAAGTTATGAAGACATAAATAAGAATATGCTTCCGTGGTCCATCTCATGATGAATATCATCTCACGATTATTCGCATACAAAGAATTTTATGGCACAAGACCATGTATCATAAAGTCACGGAGATATTTTTGAAATATTTTCACGATCTTTGCATAAAAGGAAGTGCAAGCAAGGAAATAATAATATTGTCTATGACACATTTGTTGTTATAATAAAATAAATGATCCTGTTGTCCTTTCATGATTTACGCAGCCCTTCAATCTGACAATACCAATAGACAGCGCGGGAAAACTTCACAGAAAAATGGCGGCTCCAAAAGCGTAGGAACAGTGCAGATACATTCTTTGGGGAACTTATTTTAATCTGGTGGGACTAAGATTTTCCAGAAAAAAAACATTAATTGATTTAATTTAACATGCGCGAAATTACTTAAATTACATAATAGAAAAATTCAATTTGCAAGTCTGTATAGTAAAAAGATGAACCTCAATAATGCAATATTTAAACAAGGAAGTAACTCTAAGTTACTGTTTGTTTCCCAGTATTGGTGCGTATGTTGTTTGCCACTATAACCTCTAGACAATTATCCATTTTATATGCTGTTAAGGTAATAAAAGGAATGTGGTAGACGCTTCCTCCTATGTTTATTATATTAGTTTATAATTGCTGCTGCAATACACGATGTACCTTCTGCCGGCATTATCTGTAGACTAACACGAACATCGAGGCATGTAGTAAAATAAGTGCTAGAAAGGTAGGTAGGTACTACACAAGTAAGTGTTGTCAATTAGTGATCGATACTCAGGGTAGCCAAATCGGATGTATATTAATAGAACTTTAAGAATTAATTTTAACAAATGTAAAATATCAGATATTTTCAGAAGACATAGTTGGCAGAAAACGTCCTTTAGTTATGTATGTAGCCGTGATTAAATTTTTGTGATTAAGAAAACTATGGACCCAACAACATTCAACGAACTTTACTTAATTTACTGACCCCAGCTTTTAGGTACAAATTAAGTTTTCAGAAATATTTACAAAGGACTTTTTTATTGTTTACAGAATTCAACAAGGACCTAGTTATTGTAAAGCATAAAATGGTGGTCATAAAATGGTTTAAAAGAGTGTCCGTGGAGTTTCTTGCACGTTCTTCTCCATAGAGATCTACGCTTTGGAACGTGCAAATAGCTTCATGTTTTTGACTGACTGACTCTGACAATTCAAAAGTACCTGTAAATGGTTTATTTGAAATAAATGCTTTGACTTTGACTTTGACTTTGCATTTCTAATGTAAGCAAGTTTATAAAACCAAACAGTGAGAGTTTCAAAATAGATATGAAATTGTTCGAAAACGTGCCATGATGAAAAAGGAAGGTTTACCTAGCTAAAAGCATATATTTTAAATCTACTTAATAAAATATTAGTTCCCGAGCAGTCACGCTTGGCATAAATATTTGAAGTAAAACTCTATTGAATTGTTAAAATTGTAACAAATACATACTTAATTTAACCAAATCCATTGTCTACTTAGCGTAGGTTGTAAAGTATAACCAAATCTCCTGAATAAAACATCTCAATAAAGGGCATTAAATTCTTCTAGTCCAGTCCAGTATTCAAAGAATAATGGTTATAATTTTATCTGTGGTTCTACTCTAATTATGCCAGCTCATAATTCAAGTGACACCCTTGGTTGGCAATTATTTATTCATTCCAAGTTTATTGTCTGCCAATTGTTTTCGTTTTCGTGGCCTCGGCTACTAACATATCGGTCATTGGTGTCTAACATGTACTTACAGAAATCAAAAAGGTATTAAGTATCGTCAGTGCCAATTCTACCTACTAATTTTTAAGCTAACATTCGCATGTGAGTCGCAATCTGTCAAAAATGTATGGAAATTGGGGCTTTTTGACAGATTGCAATTGAGATGCGAATGCGAACATTGCTTAAAAAATATTAGAATGGGCCCTCGGGATTGGAATCAATATAATATTTTAAAACTCAATAACTTGAGGTGTAAGTGTATCTGCACTACCGCTCAAAACTATTAGGCCACCTGCATTTCATGAAACCAAAGCTTAGTGAAGCCGCCATTAAAAATAAAGATGGATGACATAAATGAGTCTAAATTTAAAAAAAAAAAAATTGTTACGGTGTTTAAGAAATTGCTAATAAAATCATTAATAAAAAAATACTATTGAAGTAGTTTCCTTTGTTCAAATTTTTACAAAATACCTTATCTTGCGTGGCCGAATTCCTATGAGTAATGTCAACATAGTTGTAGTGATGTCTTCCCATGTTCAAAATTATTCAACCATAAATAAATCATTCAACATGAAATCTTTAAAGACAAAGGATAATGATTAAGTTAATGCTATGCAAGCACAGATACATAATTATATTTTGCATATCTTTGCGATCTGTCACCTGACGTCAAAACACAGCCGTTGATAGCAAATGACAGGACAATGATCTTAAAAATATCAATAAATCAAAAAGCAAGTATCGTCTCAAGAAATCGTGAGAATAACATGAAAAACAAACAATTTGCTAAGAGGATGTTCCTCGTTCGTATGCTAATTGTTTACTGCGGCTTGTTTATTGCTATATGCATTTATTATTATTAATAATACGACGTCAACATTACCTTTAGTACTGTTTGATGCAGCGCGGTTTAAAATAAAGGAAAAATATCGAGATGAAAAACTACTCTATGGTTCTTTTGTTCTGTTTTAATTTGTATTGTCATGTGGGACAAAGAAAATGTTTTATTACGGCTATGGAAGTACGATAAAAATATTTGACATTTGTTTGACTGATATATACGCCATTTTAGGTCTGTGGCGTGAGCGCATATGTCGAAAATATTTGTATCTAAATGCTGCACGTTGCTAGGTTGATTGTTGTTGATTCATTCGGAATAACGTGAACCTTTTCATCGTTGGTAATGTTCGTATCCTAACTCATTAAAATAAATCGCCAAATTGATTTTAATTAATTTTGGTACAGAAATTTGTGTATGAGATCCTGGTGGCGGTTCTGTTACTACTTTTTTGAGAAAATCTATAACGCGACCGAAGCTATGGTCAAATACTAGTGAAGAGAATCACAACTCGACAGGCTAGCTAGAGCGTTTCTTTTTCATCTTTTTCTTTTTCATTCTCACCTCGGCCGTAAAGCACTCGCCCATTACCGACGTTAAAACTGAAATAGCTTTTCAAAACAATAATCGATTTCTGTGGGTCATAGAGGTGTGTAATTGCTCTCGCATTACGCTCGTATTCGCGTAATACGATCACCATATTGTTGCATAATTTTTGCGTCTGTTTGCGCGTAAACTTTTACTTACCCAGAGACCTAGTAGTACCACTATTAGTTGAATGCATTTAGAGCTACACGTTAAAAAAAAACATCGTTCCGTTTCTTTTAATTGCTTAGACATGACAAAGACAGGATGATATTTTAAATACACATAGTGAATTAATATTATTATCCCTGCTTATTAATATTAAAAATGCGAAAATAACTCTGTCAGTCTATCTAACTGTTAAGCTTTCGCGCTAAAACGGCTGAAGGAATCGTCATGAAATTTGGCACATACGGGGTTATTTTTTAATGACAGGCCAAATTTTCACTGGGTGTTCTACCCATGAATATGAACAACTTTCACTATGGGACCGACTCTGAAATCACGAAAAAAAATCAGCTGTTTCATACAAAAGTTCAATACCTAGGTACTCGAGTAAAATGTATGAAACAGCTGATTTTTTTTCGTGATTTCAGGGTCGGTCCCATAGTGAAAGTTGTTCATATTCATGGGTAGAACACCCAGTGAAAATTTGGCCGGTCATTAAAAAATAACCCCGTATATAGTTTGGAATATGGAGCCACATAGGCTTTTTTACGCGATAACCGACATCCACGCGAGCGGCGCCACGAGCAAAAGCTAGTTATTTATATTTATAAATGTAGCGATTTTTGATTACCATTATTTTTGAAATAGGTGAGATTCAAGTTGCCTCGTATTTCTGAATTAATCATTTGAAAATGATTATTTCTTTAAGGGTTACTTGAGCCTAAAAACCTGACACGTTTTTAAATCAAAATACTCAAGTCAGAACCTGTCCTTAGTAGGTATTACATAGATTTATTTATTTATCGTTCTTAGTTCTACGACAGTAGCTTGCTAACGTAAGCGAAGTAACTTATAAAAATAAATAAATCACCTTTTTAATTACATAAAGCACTCAATAAAATACTGTCGCTTAATGAGCACAAACACGCGTTAATCTAAAAAGCACGTGGGTGACGTCATCAGTCAGCCGGTGCGCATGCGCACGTGATCTAACGAGATGACATTATAATTTCTAATCATTTACTTTTTATGCTAATTATAAGATACCTGTATTTTTTATTTGTTGTTTAAAAATTAATTTAAAAAACTAGAATGTCACACTAAAAAATCAGCAACATTATGTAGAAAAAAAAATGTTTATTCTGCACATACAAAACGGACAGTACCTACAGAAATTCAAATGGAGTCTTAGCAACTCAGTGACGAACACAGCATAGACAAGTAGAAGATGTACTGTCAGACTAAAAATAAAAATACCATAAACAACTCTGCCACGTGCCGATAGCGCGAAACGTAAATATATGCAAAAATAAAGTAATAGCCCATCTAAATTGTAAAAATATACATAATAGAGGATAATCGTACACATTATTGGGCATAAAAATCTATGGTAATACATAAATAAAATTAAGTAACATTTAGTTTGAATAATTGTTTCGGCAGAATTTTGGAACAATATCAAGAAAAAATAGGCATTTCTTTTTTCTTTATTTGGTACATGATGGTAAATATGGGGGAGGCCCAGCAGTGAGACAACATCGGCTAACAAAAAAAAAGTATATGATAGGCAGACTGGGTGAAAAGTGGTATTTATAGAAAGGTCGTAACTATATATTGGGATAGCGACTAATATAGAAATATGACAAAAGAAAACATATTGCATCGACCTCAAAAATATTGGAAAAAGCAGGGGGGAGTCAAGATTTGCTATAAAATAAAATTAAAATATTATAGGGAACATACCTAAGATACAGATAGGTAGTTAGTGCCTAAAGAAATAAGAACAAAATGTTTATAAATAACTTAAGTACAACATTCTCACTCAAATTACAGATCTGAGCAAGAGAAACCTCTATAAATTCTGGATCAAAATCGCAAGAATGAAAACTTATTATAGGATCAGGGCCTATAAAGTATGGATTTGACTCGAAAGTGCACAAAAGCGCTCGAAAGTGCTCGATAAACGCTTGAAATGTGGGACATGCAAACATTGTTGTTGTGAAATCAATTGACCCATAATTTGGTGCTTTAGTTGATTGAAAGACCTATAAAGATGTGTCAACATACATTTTTACTTATTTAAACTTCATGCAAAAAGTACATGGTAATTTTTTTATGAAAATTCGAATAAAAAGAACTTCTTACTTGAAAAAAGTCTAAGGGTTCAGAAATTCATTAAGGAGTGTCTTTCTAAACCTTTGCCATAGTAAAGTCAAGGATGTTTTTAAACCTTTGCCATAGCAAAGAGAAGGATGTTTATAAACCTTTGCCACAGCAAAGAGAAGGATGTTTATAAACCTTTGCCACAGCAAAGAGAAGGATGTTTATAAACCTTTGCCATAGCAAAGAGAAGGATGATTCTAAACCTTTGCCGTAGCAAATAGAAGAATAATTCTAAACCTTTGCAAAAAATTACGTAAAGTTCCCCAAAACGCCCGCAAGTCAACCGTGTTTGCGTGTTTGTGTGTGCTATATTATTTAGAAATGAGAATCACCTATTTTTCTATTCCTTCTTCATGACTGTTCATTACTGTGTGAACATTAACTATTTAATAGATATCATTTGCCGTATAAACTACATTAGAAGCTTGGGAGCAAGCTTCTAATGTAGTTTATGCTGTTTTCCGAAAAGCTAAATATTAAAATACTATAAACAAAAAAAATGCACGATCATCACGTAAAATCAAAACTCGTCAATTTCATATTCGACTCATACCTATTCGGCCATACCGTATTTATGTAAATTCGTACGAAAAGTACAAATCGACAGTGCCAGCCACGTGCGAGGCGATGTCTGAATAAAAGCGACCTCATTATAATAACTAGATGAATTTAAATTACAAATGAGCTTTATGATCGTTCGCGAATTGTGACTGGATTACAAAATTTTAAATTTTTCTATGTAGGTACTTAGTTTGTGTTTGTAAATTTTTGTTTGGTTGGTCACATCTAAGGGGCAATTTTCGTATTTTTAAGAAGCGTTCGCATTCGCAATCACAAACTGTCAAACGTACCTCTAATTTCCATATATTTTGACAGATTTTTAACATGGATTATGGTTAAGATGAAATTACGTCGGTTGAAAAGCGTTTAGATTTTTAACCGACTTAAAAAAAGGAGGTTCTCAATTCGGTTTTACCTTTTTATGTTTGTTATCTTATAACTCTGTCATTTATGAACCGTTTTGAAAAAAAAAATTTAAGTATTAGAATTAGCCTCTAGGGACAGGATTTTGATTTTGAGTCGCTAACTTAATGCATTGCAGATGCTAATTTGACATAGAAAATAATATCGATATCTACTGCCGTGCAGTAAGTGCGCCTATCACTGAAGCACTAGACAAAGAGAAATGTCGGTGAATGCGATTGCCATGAAGTCCAAAATCAAGCGGAGTTTTAGGGCACGACTACCTCACAAAAAAAAAAGACCCTTATCTCTCTAAATACAGTGCTATGTGGTGAATCCTGGGTGATACTATGTATGCTTGACATGTGCTACCGAAATTTTTATATCTTGATATATTTTATCGACCATTGTAATTGCTGATAGAATATAAATTACTTTAGAGCTTCATGATGGGTTGTGTAAATTATAAAGAATTTAAAACTATGCAGTCATAAGATCTGCATTATATCTGAACAATGAAACCAGAGTGCTCGACAGAAAGTTTAGTAACAGCCTCTGTCAAGTCACGATCTCTTCAACTTGGACATATTTGACGACAATTAAAACATTCCAATGAAACTTAGTTATTAAAAAACTAAAGCAGTTTTTGGCGGTCACCTTTACAATGCAAATTAATTAAAAATAGATTCTTAATAGAAGAGTCATCTTCGACATAAAATTTAATTATCAGCCAGTACTATATAACTAATCAGTAAAATTATGAACCCGATAAGGTTTTATTTCAATCTATTAACATACTAGAATATTTACTAGAATTGGAATAATTAAGTAATATCTAAGAGTAATAAATTCGTAATTCGATGAATAGGATCATAATATTTATAGATTGAAATGTTTTGATCATGACCATCACTCTACTCTATGGTTTTGTGCATTAGTTGATAGTCACAACAAAAATAAATATACCATAGAGTTTCTACAATATAATATGAACCAAAATTCAGCTTTTTTAATTTGCGTTTTTTTTAACTAATATTATTATATTAAAAGTTAATTATAAATAAATTAATTCTGCTTCGTAATAAAGGAATAAAACAACTGTCATGTGTCTTAGCTCTTATAAAGCTAAATATTAAATTAAGTTTTATTAATAAATACACTTAATAGAATATTTTTATTTGCGATGCATATGCACATGGTCTGTCCATGTGGAATAAATCGAAGATAATAATTTTGTCATCCAATTACAATGTAAGGTCTTTTAGATTAGTAATACCTTAAATAAAATAACTTTGTTAATGTAGTTTTAAAGTAATAAAATGAAAAAGAATAAATTGTTTGTTTGTTCGTTCACATTTGTAATCTACGGAACCATGCTCTGATCTGAAGGCCAATTTTCGTACTTCAGAAATATTCAGATTCAATCTATTTTTTTTTTGTAAATAACGTGACAAACTGTTGGGAAATTAGAAGTTGTGTAGATATTATTCGACTGCGATGTGAACACGAACGTTCCTTAAAATACTTCCTACCACAAAATTGTTCTCCACTGATTACATTAATGCTTTCATTGATAGAAATACGATTTCTTTAGCTACTTAAGTCAATTAAGAAAACGCACGGTTCGGTGTGGGATCGAAGAAGCTCTAGTAGGCATCTTATAATTATAATAAGCTTCTCTAAACGACCCAGTTTTAACAAAAACCTTTATCAAATAACAGGTAACTACAAAACCAATCAAACCGACATGAAAATTATGCAATCGTATATTCAAATATGTGTTTATAAATAATGAAACAGTCATAAAATCTGGGCGTGGTTAAATGAAAACCACTACATATCTTGTTGATGGACGTTGAGAGGTTTAGGTTAAATAATACAGTTACTGCTGTGTAATAGTTATGTAAGTTCAGGTTTAACTATGTTCGGTAAAGTTGCTAATAACGTTTGCCTCTATTTCGGTAAATGCTCGAACAAAGTGCCATCGACCTACGATCTGGACTTACTCTCGAGTTTCTGCTCTAAGTACCAGCTCTGCTGAGCTCTGCTTTCAGTTGCTGTCAAAATCTTAAAAGTATATCATATATTGTTTACGTATGGGACAATCTTAGGTACGGTATTCTAACGAACGAATACCGATACATTCGGAAAAAGAACAAGTTTTCGCTTAGGCCTAGTTGACACTTCGCGTGACACAAGGGCTGGCTTTTATACCTTGGACAGAGGTAAAGCATTGCCATACAACATTTCAATGCTGCCAGTCTTTTGGGCACAATACCAGTGGACTGCAATGCAGAATTTTACGATGCCATATTTTAGATTCTTTTAGTTAAGAGTGTTTCAATCGTTTTAGTTATTTTGTGTGAGCTTTTAAAGTTCTTTGGGAATGTGTAGGAAACTCGTACAGAGAGTTGCATAAACAAAAACAACATGTTTTATTGAATTGTTTCGATTAAATTCTCATTTTGAAATTCGGAAAACGTTACCTCAATATACCTCAATTTTGGTTAGCCCAGTCTTTGTGACAATGGACCATACGTACACGATCTCTTCATCTTATTATAAACGATTTAGTTCCCGTAATCCAACACTCATATACAAAAAACAAAATACTACAAAATACTTTTTCATTCTTTTTCTTTTCTTTTTTCTTTCATATTTAATCAACTCAGCAATTAATACTATCCAGTCAGCTGTAAACATGTCCTTTTAAAATTTACAGCAGGTGATCAAATTCTGATTTGAGGACCTGATCGATCGAAAATAATACAAAACTTTTTGTTAAATCATAAAAAGTACTAAAATAAAACTGATCAATAACATTGATATGCAAATGAACGTCTTTCGACTTGAGGAAATTTTTGGTTTTATAATTTTATATCGACTGTATAATTAGCATAGCGTAGTTTTATTTTACTCAATAAATAGAACATTATGATGAGATTCCTTCTTAGAGGTGGTTTTTTTAGTTATTTGTTTGTATGACCTACTATGTCGTTTCAACGCACTCATGATTCTGTTGTGAAAAAGGGATAGTGCGATGTGTCTTGTATAGCTTGTTGTTAGTTGGGCCCCTGATTCGAATACGACATTTTTGTCACTGGTAGAAAGTTACACTATAATCAGTGAAAAAAATGTAAATGTCAATGTGTGAAATTTCTGCCAGGGGAATTTGTTCGAAAGAGTCCCCGCGGCCCTGGAACGCAAAGGGCATTTGGAGGAACACGGATGAGTTTTAGTTCTATTAGGAGTCCCTTCCGCTCCGCTTAGAGCGGTAGGAGTCATTTGATGATATCCCATCCTTAAAAAAACACTATTTCTAAGGCTACTTCTGTCCGGATTAAATGCTGAATTCCTGTGGGATAGGCCACGAGGAAATACTAGTGAACACAACAATTTGAAGTTTGTAACGTTTCAAGTTAATTAATGTAATTGGTCGTTGTATCGTTTTTAACTTTTAGTTATAAAATTAAAGACAGAAATAGACACAAACATTTAAAACAGTGTTACAATTACGCACCTAGTGTCAAAGCCAACTTGAGAACCTAGAAACTCGAATCCTAACCTCGATCTAGGTATTTCAATCGATCTTAGTGCTTTTGCGAACAAGGTAAACAAAAATATAAATGTACAACTTTATGTACGTGGGTACTAACTTGTTTGAGTACTTTTGACACCGTTTTCGGCTTCAAAATCATGTTTAATTTATTTATGGTAATAAAGCCTGCTAGTTAGAACTAGAACTCTGCAAGTCATCTCAAACGTCAATATCTAGATAAAATGGTAATGTTAGTATGAACTATGATTGCTTTGAGGTATTGAAAGATTTAGCTAGATTCTTTATGGATCAACGTAAAGAGTGTAAGTTACTTCTAGGCAATCGTGCTCCATCGTTGACCACATCATCGTTTACCGTCAGGTGAGATTGTGCTCAAACGTGAGCCTGTCAAGGTTGAGAATGAAACTCTTTCATTGATATTTTTCTGTATACAACGTGTAACAGAATAAACGCAATGCCTCATAATGAATCATTGTTACACTCATCATTATGAACAGCTTTTACTACGGGGCTAACCCTTAAAAAATCAGCTGTTTACTACATTTTGTCGAGTTATACGCACAGAAATGTATGGGGCAGTCGTTTTTTTTTTGCGATTTCAGTATTGGTCCCATAGTGAAAGTTGTTCTTATTGATAAGTACAGTGACTCCTTAAGAGGTATTGCGTTTATTATGTTACACGTTGTATAATTTGTCTATATGACTTTTCGTTTTGTCACGGTTCATGTTTTCAAAAATATTTTTTAACAATTCTACCTGAATTAAATAATTTAAGCAGTATTCTCCAGTTAATCACAAATCAAGCTAATACTTACTCACTAATACATATTTTTAACATAAAAGTGTCAGTAAATATTTAACTTTATTACCAAAATGGTGTTATAAAACACTCGATAGAAATCTCTGAGGTCCATTTTCGAGAATAAACGGATAAACAAGCCTTTTAAGTCAAATAAACTAAATTAACGGATATTATAATAACAAAACTGCTCTAGTTCACAAATTAAACAGCGTTATAGAATACAAAACAGTAGCATTTTGTTTACACTGTAAGGTAGGGCGCACACTATGTGGAATTTTCATTGAGACACTATTATTATTCACTTAGCCAAGGTACAGCTAAGCGATTGTTATTCTAACTAATATATATGTCGCAGCCAACTAGATGAATCCGCCGTTTCATTAAAAGTGTAGCCTTTTCATTGAACCGTGCCGTTTAATCAGCGACATAAGTGACACGGTCAAGTCATTAAACGATATTGAACAAAAGATGTCACTTAAGTCGCTGAGTCGGCACATTTTAATGAAAAGGCAAGGCAACCAATTAAACGGCTGATTAAGCTAATTGGCTGCGACATATATACCTTCACGCTTAAATCGCTAAACCAATTTTGAAAATTTTTTGGACAGAAGTTGAGCGAAGCCACCGGCTAAAGTTGTTCAACGGATGGCCATATAGCATGGATTTTGTTTGTGTACGCAATCCAAATACTAATAGTTAATTTTTGGATTGCGTACATTGTAAATACTTTCCGATTTATGCAGCTTTTTATCATCCGACGACTTATCGCGAAAGTCTGATACCTTGATATCACCTGTCGGAAAATATCAAGGTCCGTTCCGTTTCCGTTGTTTGATACTTATATTGACAGGAGTCATTAAATGTGTTGCTAAAGATATACCAATATTGCAAATAGTGACTTCCTTCTTAACATCGTGAACAACACATATGAAAATATCCAGAAAAAAAAACCAACCTCCGATTGCTTGTAGCAATCGGTGTTGTTGGTTGGAAATCGAAGTGAGAATTTTTGTTCATATTTCAATCTTAAATTGTTGAACTTTACGACGTTTCATTTCAAAAGGCATGTTTTTTTAAATAAATTGTTATTTAATGGATTCATTCTTTTCATGAGCTTTCAGTTACAGTTTATGGCAGAAAAATCCAATACATTATAAAAACTTCGATTACTCGAAAACAACCCAATTCAGACCTCAATTTTCAGAGTCAAGATCGTTGCAAATTAGCTCTAGTACAACGAATTTCAAGGAATACACTCAATTACCAGTCATCCGTAGAAAAGGTCTAAATGTAGGGTCAGCAGTTGACTGCGTTTAAGGTAGCTGCTTCAGGTCTAGTGTGCGCCTGAACATATCTCATAAAGCACTCGTCACAATTATTTAAGGCGTCAAACGCGACACGACAAGGCCGCTTAGATAACTCCAGATAAACCATAGACAAGCCCAGACCCAGACGGTATTGTACACAATATTAACGCCAATTTATTGTCTAACTTTTATAGTCATCGTAACTTATGCAATCGGCACAGGTTATGTATTAATTACAGCTTGACAAGCCGGTTGATTTGTAATCATTACCGATTGTGTGTAGAAGATATCTATATATATAAAAATGAAACCCGTTTCGCGTTGTCACGGCATCACGTGTGAACGGCTGAACCGATTTCGATAATTCTTTTTTTGTTGTGTTTGTTATTGTCAGGAGAAGGTTCTTACGAAAAAAAAAAAAAAAAATTTGAAAATTAGAAAATTTAAGAATCCTTAGGGTAGGTGTAGGGTAGGTGTAAGGTAGGTGTAGGGTAGGTGTAGGGTAGGTGTAGGGTAGGTGTAGGTGTAGGGTAGGTGTAGGGTAGGTGTAGGGTAGGTGTAGGGTAGGTGTAGGGTAGGTGTAGGGTAGGTGTTGGGTAGGTGTAGGGTAGGTGTAGGGTAGGTGTAGGGTAGGTGTAGGGTAGGTGTAGGTGTAGGGTAGGTGTAGGGTAGGTGTAGGGTAGGCGTAGGGTAGGTGTAGGGTAGGCGTAGGGTAGGTGTAGGGTAGGTGTAGGGTAGGTGTAGGGTAGGTGTAGGGTAGGTGTAGGGTAGGTGTAGGGTAGGTGTAGGGTAGGTGTAGGGTAGGTGTAGGGTAGGTGTAGGGTAGGTGTAGGGTAGGTGTAGGGTAGGTGTAGGGTAGGTGTAGGGTAGGTGTAGGGTAGGTGTAGGGTAGGTAGGTAGGTAGCCAGTTGACGGGAGCGAAGCCGCGGGGGACAGCTAGTTTGTAATAAAAGTAGATTTTCAAACGTCTCTTGGTTGTATTAGAGAGTCGTTTGAAAACGATGTTGAGGATAATGTTGTCACAGTTTGTTGTTTCAACACGTAATATTGCTATTGCTGATGATTGTATTCTAGGTTTGTATATTAAATAAACGAAGGTCTCTTCTGTGTCTAGCCGAAATAAAATACGAAATGCATCTACTTAATCATGAAATTGAGAGGGCAGAGGGATGCATTGCATATCCACAGCAGTAAGTCAAATGGGGCTGGGGATGATTATGATCTAACTGGGCTTAGCTAGAAGTTTTTTTTTATGAATGGGAAATCATCAAATGACTTCTTTCGCTCCGAGTGGAGCGTAAGGGCGTGTCAGAATCTTACTGACTAAAACCCATCCGTGTTCCTCCTTATGCTCTTTGCGTTCCAGGGCCGCGGTGACTCTTTCGAACAAATTCCGCAACCCTGGCAGTATCTGCTAATTAAGCTAGAGGTCTGAGTTTAGCATTTTAATCTTATGCGCTGAAAACAGAAATATCTAAAGAAAGGGGAGACAGACTATCTCAAACCTAACAGGGATTATAGCATAGTCTAGGTTAGTTTTCATATTGCAGAGCAGGCAAAGTTTGCCGAGGTTGGTCTGAGGATGGGTGACCATATTAACATACCGAGACTCCTCCGTGCCTCAGAAAGCACGTTAAGCCGTTGGTCCCGGCAGTCATTTGTAGATCTTTGGCGATCGTTACGGATTGTCAGCAGCCAGAAAATCTGACACCAGTCTTGCCAAGAAGTACGGTGTTACCCAGTTTATGGGTTGTGGAGGTCTGGTAGGCAGCCACTCCACGTAAAATACTGGTATTCAGCTGAATCCTGTTTGACTGGCAGCCGACCCAAATATAGTTGGGAAAAGGCTAGGCAGATGATGACTGCAAGCAAAGCTTCCTTCCACATTTTCCTTTCCAAACTAAAAGAAAATGCAAACTAGTTTTTTTCATCCCCTAAGCCTTTTCTTTGTAAACAGAAGACACAGCTTCTCGGTTAGATAAGAGCGTGGGAAGCAGCTTTCACCGCCGACGGCAGGTGCCCGCGTTTTTGTATCATCCGCTATACAACAATTGCGTTGACTAGGGCTGTTCCTTCATCAGTGCGTGGACCTTTATTAAACTAAGCGACTTCATCTGCCTTGCCTTTTCCCAACTATTATTGGGGTCGGCTCCCAGTCAAACCTAATTCAGCTGAATACCAGAATTTTACGTAGACTGGCTGCCTACCAGACCTCCACAACCCATAAACTGAGTAACACGGTACTTCTTAGCAACACTGGTGTCAGATTTTCTGGCTTTTGTCAAACCGAAATCAGCTGAATACCAGAATTTTACGTAGAGCGGCTGCCTACCAAACTCCACAACCCATAAACTGAGTAACACGGTACTTCTTGGCAACACTGGTGTCAGATTTTCTGGCTTATGTCAAACCGAATTTAGCTGAATACCAGAATTTTACGTAGAGCGGCTGCCTACCTACCTCAACAACCCATTAACTAAGTAACACGGTAGGTACTTCTAGGCAAGATTGGTGTCAGATTTTCTGGCTTTTGATAATCTCCAAATGACACCCTTGACCAACGGCTTAACGTGCTTTCCGATGCACGGAGGAGTCTCGGTATGTTGGTCCATCCACAGATCAACCTTGGCAAACTTTGCCTGCTCTGCAATATGAAAACTAACCTAGACTATGCTAATCCCTATTAGGTTTGAGATAGTCTGTCTCCCGTTTCTTTACCCATCCACATACCAACCTCGGCAAGCGTTGCTTAACCTTGAAAATCGGCCCGTGCGGGTGTTATAATTTAGCCACGAACTCCTCCTCAATTAAACTAAGCGACTTCGTCATATCAGCTGAAAGACGTTCACTGCTGGACATGGGCCTCCCAGTCCTAAGAAATCCATTTAGTTCGACATTGTAAACCCATTGCTCTATTTAGCCTTGAGGGGCTCAAACTATTTTGTATTGTTTATTTTTATTTTCTCACAAATCAACTTTAATTTTTTATACTGATGAGGCTGACAGCAAAAACAAATATTATGGCGTATATTACGGATCACAGCCTGATTTTAAAACAACCCTACGTACTTTTTAACATGCCTCTGCCACATTTAATATTTGCTTGATAAGCGTTCCATTATTCAATTATAATTACTAGAGTTCACGCGCCAGCCCTAATTAATCCGACCTCTTATTAGCAGTATACGATATAATTAGTGTTGTCACTTCTCCGCATTGTCTCCATTTCCGAACGATATCGATTTGATTTTCGCTTTTCACTCGGTAATCACCGTATATGGGTGAACGATTGTTATCTCATGGGAATGTGAATCGATTATTCAAATTGATATAATTTGTTGTGATTTTTTTCATGTGATATGCAAAAGACAGTGGAGAACTGTAAAGAACTTTTGCTATTGACTAAATGAAATGGAATCGATGATTCATTTGAGTTGAGTTGATTTAAAATGAATAGGAAAAACCCTAGTGCATTATGCAGATATATAGAATTTATACTTTATTGCAAACGAAGAGTATAACTTTAATCTTTTAAATATTTCTATGTACAAGCTAATCCTATCATGTTGCTTATTGGCTGGCCATAAAGGAGCTGTTCATAGACAAAATTTTGACAGCCAACTTTACCACGAAAGCAAAGAAAACAAAATCACTTACCGAATTCAGTTCCTCATAGTCCACCCCATGAGGCTGCGTCTCATTCTGATGCGCCTTCCACATCCTCAGCCCATCCTTCTTCAGCAAACCCTCCTGCTTCTTCAGCACCAGCTTCAGCTGCTTCCCGAAGGCTTCCAGGTCAATCTTGTGCACATCCAACTGCTGGCCATCCACTAGCCTCTCAAGATCACTCAACACTGCACTGTCACTGGATTCACTAGATTTTTTCACATCGAAATTGACACTCACTGTGTTGTTTAAATCTCCGATAATATCCACGTCTTTGATGTTCTCCTTGACTTTGACGAACATTTCATCGTTAAGTAAAGATGGTGGACTGGTTTCCGTCTTCCAAGGGTTCTTTGAGGACTTCTCGTGGGGGATTTTAGTCTTGCTCTGGGTTAAGGTGTTGTGATGGGTCCCCGTGATGTGCCGTCTGGCGAGGTGGTGGGTGAGTTGTACGAGGTGGTATTCTGGCACTAAGGAGTGGTGTTCCACGTGGAAGAGGCTCTGTAGCTCTTCGGGAGTCATGTGCTCGTGGATCTGGAAAGATTGAGAAGGTTTTGTTAGCGTTTTGTTTCAAAATAATATCAGTTTGAGGAGCTAAAAAGATCGTCATGTTTTGTCTAGTCTTTTCTCAACTGTATTACGCGGCACATACACGTTCAAGTTATTTGATCAAACTTGCAGGTTTAAACTGTTTGATGAAATAGAAATACGAAATCTCATGTTACTTCATGCCATTTGACAACTAATTTTTTATCAAATTTTCCCACAGATACCAGTTTGATAAAACTGTTTGAGCCAGCCTGTTTGATATAATTACTTGACCGTGTATGGCCTGCACTAGGATCAGATTCAAGTCTAGCCGGATGAAGCAGAATACCATTATTTTGTAATGATGAAACAAGAGAATAATGCATCAGTTAACACCATCAAGATTCAGATGTTAAGTTTTACTGAAGTCTTTAAGCCACAAGGTTCGATTTTGAATCCTTATAAAATTAGCGACCCAGCAAATTCGTTGTAAAGTTCAATGTTGTTATTCCATTAACAAAGTAATTCAAATAATTATAACTTGGGCTTATTCTTAATCTTACTTCGAAACTAAACCTGTTATCAGAAGACCCAATCAAGGATAATTTTTGTTTCTCTGCATATCGAAATTCCCCAGTAAGCATTTTGGTGAGTCGTCGTTATGGTAATCTCGTATTTAAAGAGAATATGGCGTACATGTTTCGGAAAAGTACTAAAGGGTGGATACGTGTGATCCGAAGAAAAGGGTACTGAGTGACAGGCAAATTTCGTCAAATCATACTGTGAGTTGGTTGATCAATCATGATTATCGAACATTGATAAAAAAGAAGCACAAGTAAACGCTCAGTAAGTAATTTAGTGCCAAGGAACAAAAACAACATAAAAAGTTTGTAAGTAGCAGAACGATTCTTTGTTTTTATTCATGAAAATATTCAGTAACCAGCAGTACAACCTGGGGGTCAATAGTCAATATTGAATAGGTTATTTCTAGATAAGCGTGTTGCATCGTAGGCCACATCATCGCTTTCCATCAGGTATAAAAAATAAAAAATAAACTTAGTCAGTCTTTGGGGAATGCCGATAGAAGTGAAAACTAAGTAATAGTGTATTGTCTGTGCATGCGAGTTCCTTTATTTTCGTTCACCCAAAAAGTGCTCAACGCGCCTTAAGAAGTTTTCACTTCAAAAAGTAGTATGACAAATGATACTAACAATATCTTTACAATTGAACATAGCATAGCATTTTCCAAGGGATTACGGGTGAACCCATACTACCAACAGTACGTCTACCTTTCGGCAGTTACTAATCAACAATCATTATTATTTAGTCCACACTCAATACGGAAGTACATAATCGCCTATTCATCAGACACAACACCAAGACTATCTATGACATATTATCTATAACAACACGATTATTGACATACTCCTACCACCCACTAATTCAGCCATAGTGCATGTAACCACACCTGTACTAAACAATAACTGTACCACTCCACACCACATCCGTATCGCCGTGTGTTTGAATGTCACTGGTGCGAAACTCGAAAACCTTGGCAGAGGTCAATAGTACTTGGCTCAGTCCTTTCTCGATAATATTTCCAGATTTATACGGTGAATTGATGACGCTAGCGGCCATATTTGGAGCATTTGTGAATAAGTGATGCGATTTAGTGGGAGTACAAGATGTGAAGTGATGATTTTTTAGTTCAGTTTTGTTAGGATTCTGTGGTTTTTCTGTTCTTGTTGTCTAGCCTTTTATTTTTTTTTTTTGCGAATTTGAAAACTATTTCTGTATAGCATCAAACTAATAGAGGTTATATTTCTTTGATGCTATTTTGTGTCCTCAATGATTTTCTTGGTATCATAGATACGTACCTATGTGACTGTTTATACAGGCTGATACAATTTTCTTTTTTCGTAATAATCCTAGATTCAGTCTTAGTTGCTTGCGCCTATTTTACGTGTTTTCGTTTCTCTTAAAACTTTGCCTTATTAAGCCAAGATGATTATTTCTACCTATAGATTTCTGTTTAATTGTTTACAGACCGAAGGCTTTCTTAGTTTTTACACAGTTTGTTTTCACATTTACGTGCCTACTGAGTATCTTTTAACGCATTAAAATGACTAACCTAACCCACTGCTCTACAATCATAAATTAAACCAAAGATTAATTTCTTAACGTTATAATTAATGAATAAAAAAAATACATTACTCAATTCTGCTCTCATTTTCGTTACGTCACGCGATAAGGCAGTGTGTCAACTAAATATAATCTAGTTCTTCTTATGTCATAACTGGATCACTGAGTCGAGGTTGACCGGCCGAACAATGGCCGGACTTTGCCGAAGATAGCCGAAGAAGCGTCCCACGTACGAATGCTTCCGATTACTTCCGATATGGTTGGCGGAATGTGGTTGGCTGGATTGAAGGTGGACATTAGGCTTTTAGAAGAATTGTTTCATGACTTTAATTTATAGACAAACGTAGGTGTAAAATACTTAACAATTACTTTTAATTTAACCATTTACAGGCATTTCTGAATTGACAAAGATTCGATCAGACACATAGGAAAAGCACATTCCAGAGCGTAGATCTCGATGGAGAAGTATGGGCGACTCAATGGACTCCCTTTATACAGAGTGTTTCAGAAGTGGGTGGTGTTCTGTATCTGCTATGTAACAATAAAGAAAACAATAACAAAACAAAAGAATATTGACTAAAAAAACTTTAAAACACGACTAAAAAGTTCAATAATAAAAACGACTTTTCAAGCAGTTTGATGCAGTGGCATTGAATCTGTGATCGAACTAAAGTAAGCGCAACTTGCATCAGACTGCTCAAAAAGTGTTTTTTTTTTACTTTCTAGTCGTTTTTTGCAATCGGGTTTTTTGAAAAAGTCAATGCCTATTTCTTTTTTTTTATATTATTTCTTGACACTATCAGACACAGTAAAACACCCTTTTATATGACCACGCACTTCTGGAACACCCTGTAGTTTATAATAATATTTAAAAAAAAAAACAGATTTAGCTACCGACGCGCCACCAAAAGATTAGTTTAAAAAACTGTTTTAATTCAGGGCTTGCATGGGGACCGACATTAGAAAGGAAATTAAATAACTAAAGAATTCATGGTTAATTTAAAGCCCGTCACAGACGTAGCTATAATTGAAAAAATAAAAGAAAAATAAAGATGTAAATTATAGCTGGGTCTGTGGTCACTCGAAGATTACTATAGAAATAATATCGAAATATGCCTTGATAAGAATTATATTAATATATATTATAGCTAAGTCTGTGAACGACTTTATGATAACCAAGTCGCAAACAATAACGACTTCTGTGTTTAATTTTATAATTGAACGTTAAATCTAGCATTAATTTCCTGTGTAACCTCAATCCGCTTGAGTGGTATCATTTAATAGAACCAACTCTTCTTTTCATAACCTTTAACCTAAGGAACTGAACAAAACACACAATCCAGCACTTTGCGATGTTCTTAAATAACCGCAGAATTCTGTTACATATTTAATTACATTTGCACTGCAATACGAAAATTTTAACCATTTTTCCGTATGCCACCACCACTATTTACGTTCACTTCCATAACAACCTTTAAAGAATAACCAACCTTTGACAACAACAAATAAAGTTAAAATTCCTTTGGGGATTAATTTATGCAATTTTAAATATCACTCAATCAAATACCAACCATAACTTTGTTAAATCAAAGTTCAAATTCCTTTAAAGCAGAATTCTGAAATTGTAACAACTGATATTGAGATCTAATGGTTTAATCACAAGGTCGAGATTCAATTGTTTGTTTCTAAGGGCATGTACAGGGTGTTGCGAAACTGAGTCGATGCTGGTAATGAGTCACGGAATGGTTAGACTTAACGTTAACGCGCAAGGTTACGTTAGAAAGCTTTTGTGTCGTTATGTAAACGCGCGTGAGCTTTCATTACTCAACGCTTTTAGACAAAAAAGGTGGCAAGTGCGTTTGCTGGAGCAGGCGTGGAGTTCCGTAGGTTGCTGTGATAAATAAGACCAAAAAGGTATGAGGGTGTTTTTATCAATGAAAGTAGTTATGACTAGAAAATGGTTAACTATTAATGGTTCACTAAATGCTCCTTGCATGGGAGAAGATGAAATATTGTACCTACAGACCCTAAATAAATTCGGGTAGGGTAAGACAGTGATGACCAGTGATAGGAATAGGTAGTGCCTATTTGCCTAAACTTCGAAGAACAGAGACAAGAAACGGAGACTTCCTTAGGACTACATTTTTTCCGGGACATTTGGGATAACACTTGAATACATTAAAAAAATATGTTATTTGGAATAAGTAATTCGTCTATATTTACCTAAAGCTTGCAACTATTACTTATTCCAAATAACATATTTTGTTAATGTATTTAAGTGTTGTCCCGAATTTCGGTACAGATGTCCCGGAAAAAATGTAGTCCTAAGGAAGTCTCCGTTTCTTGTCTGTTCTTTGAAGTTTAGGCAAATAGGCACTACCTATTCCTATCATTGGTGATGACTTTAGTTTGTTTATGATCAAAGCCATGAAATCTATCTGATAAATCTAAAAAGTTTTGACCGCGCTAATCTCTGGAACTACCAGTCTGATTTAAGAAAATTATTTTTGTCTATGATAGACACATTTCTATAGCAGGCTATAGGCTAAACGGAAACGGGAAAATCCTACGGGAAAGGAAAAAACAGAATATGCGCGTACGAAGTCGCGGCCAAAAGCTAGTCAAAAATATAATCTGATAGAAAATGTGCTTATGTAGTTAAAATTGCAATTGTATGCCAGCTAAATAAGTAAAAACTGCGAACAAAGGAACAAATTCGAAAGATTTTTAATTCTGACATAAGCGTTTACTTTTCGTACGAAGTGTCTCTAATCTAATGAGTTAAAAGTCACGATTAATTTAGGCTTAGACATGTTAGTTCAGGTCAAAAGTCGCTATTTGTTCTCGTCAAACTAATCTAATAGATTATCTCCTCATGTTGCTTGCGTAACTTTTACATTATTTTAAAAATAACCGGTTTTTTATTAAGTTACGAATTCAAAGGCCATGACTTCGTGACAATGAATGCATTTGAATTTCCCACAATTTTCTACAAACGACATTAATGGGTGATTCTACGATAAGAGGTAACTTGTGCGGCAATCAGTTTGTTTTAGGTTTTTTGTTCTACATGTTGTTGTTTTTTGCAATAAATCATATCATCTTAACGTACTTTATAAATCACATCACAATTAATTGCCCAATTAAAGCACATTTTTCTGAAATACGAAGCTGAAGCTTAAAAAAGTATCTACCCTGGCCTGTCCTCTTGTCGGTTTTAGTTTAACTTACGGACAGTACATACCTTCTTTGTATTACTTGCTAAACTGAATTACGTTTTGCACGAAATTGAATAAATGTACTTAAGTATTATTAAGGAAAAAGACAACAATAGTTGTTTATTTTCAATAATTTTAAACTTAGTTTTTGTCCCGCTTTTTTTGTGTATCTACCCTGGCAAATTTCATTTCGTTCTAGAAACGTAAATATAAGACGGCCATATTCCGAACTGCGCTTAAGGACATCTATCGACGTAAAATTAGTGTGCACGACGCCCTGAGGTAACCTCGGTAGTAGGCGCAAGTAGCGACGTGGGCAATCTAATGATAATTTCTTATAAACAAATCAGATCATAGGAGTCTTATAAGAATGTGTGTGTAATTGATGTAAATTGTTATTATATTATGTAAATAAACTTACTAAACTTATGTAAGAATGTAAAATGAGAAAATAAAGGTATATACCACTGTGTATTTTAATAATCCTGCCTCTACGACGTCCACAACAAGAATAAACAAGTTTGGGGCGCCACATGTCGTTTTTATAGTAGTGAAGCGGGGGACGGGGGAATATAAATATGCCCGTAACTTTGACCTCGCGCCATAGCGTGATGGGACGTCGTAGAGGTAAGGTCAATAGGTCATAAGATAGGTTTTAAGGTTCTCTATTAGAAAAATAGAGACGCGCCAGCTCAGGGTGCCTGTAAATAAAAATATAATAAATAAACGCTATCGGGGGTGAGGAAAAGGGATCGCTGGCCAGCAAAATGGATCGCTGGCCAGCAAAATGGATCGCTGGCCAGCTCAAAACGGTTTTGTATAAAAGGAGCTGCGTGTTTTAGCAGCTCCGTAGTTCGAATCAACAAGCTCAGTGAGAGAAACCTCTGTCCGTCAAGTCAGCCAGCTTCCCATAAGTCCTCGCCGCCGTTTGCCCCTGAACAATTATCTTTGTGTTTCATTTCAACGGAGTTTGGGCGATCCCGAACATTATTGGTCCTTCGAAACCGGATTATCAAAAAGTGACAGTGCCGCGTCCCATCAAGCCGCGCAGCATAATTAAAGGTCAGAACGATAACCAGTGCTTAAAAAATGGTGTTAACACGAAGTAAGGATGGAGAACAAGCAAAGCGCCGGCAAGAAGAGCTGAGCGTGAATAAGACTACAGAAGAAGTTACCACTGAGAATCCGTCTACCAGTGGCACGTCGAAAGCCGCTACCGAGTCATCGGAAAATAAAAGTGGAACAAGTAAGTCGACAGCCACAGAAGCCACCGCTTCTACAGAAGAAAGCAGTGCTGCGTCCCAGAAAGAACAGACTTCGCAGCGCACGCTAATACCTGCAGACGCACGGTCACGTCACTCCGCAACCTCCCGCAAGAAACTCCTCGCGGAGTTGGAGGCTAAAGAGCGACTAGCCGAGCTGAAATTAAAGCAGGCAAAAATACGAGCTGAAACAGAGCTACAGGAAATAAGAATACAACGTCTTCGAGCAGAAGTAGATACTTCAGAAGAAGAAGAAGAAGAGTTAGAAGATGAGCTGGCTTCAGTCCGCATCAGCACATGGCTACAAGGAGCAGAGACGGACCGAACACAGCCAGCAAATAAGGAATCACAACAAGAAAAGGCCAAAAAGGAAGATTCCGAGGAAAAGAAGCAAGAAGATAGTGCAATAACAGGTCAGTCATTAATAAATGTGTCAACCTTAGCCGCCGCACTCTCTCACGCGGTAAGAAGCACGAGGGAACCACCGAAATATATTCAAGAGCTACCGATATTCAATGGAAGTAGTACAGACTGGCTTGCTTTCAAAACTGCCTATGAAGAAACATTAAAGTATTTCACACAAAATGAAAATATGGCTCGCATACGTCGGAGCCTGCGTGGAACAGCAAAAGAAGCTGTTGGCTGTCTCTTAGTAAGCCAACCAGATGCAAGAGTCGTCATAGAAGCATTAGAAAGAAGGTTTGGAAGACCAGAAGCACTCATTCACGTTGAAATGGAGAGAATCAAGTCACTGAACCGTGTCACCGACAATCCAAGAGAACTGTGCATCTTCGCCGGGCGCATAGCAAACATAGTAGGTACCATTGAAGCACTCAAAAAGCCACAATACCTACACAGCCCAGAGATGACGCGAACAATAACAGAAAAACTCACTCCTATATTAAAAAACAAGTGGTATGACTATGCAGCAACAAAAAAAGAAGATGTGCCAGAATTAAAGAAGATTTCTACGTTCCTAAATGAAGAAGCAGACAAGTGCGGCGCCTATGCCTTACCGGAAATGGTCGCCGACGAAGCCACGGGAAGAGAAAGAAGGAACAAGAAAACGGAACGCACATATACTGCTGGTAAGAGAATCTTATTAGAAAATCAGTGTCCTCAGTGTAAACAAGAACATAAGTTACCTGACTGCAAACAATACTCCGCTCTCGACACGAACGCAAGATGGGAGGTAGCAAAGAAAAATAATATCTGCTATCGCTGTCTTCGAAGCAAACACAGACGACTTCAATGCAGAGCACCGCCATGTGGCAAACATGGGTGCGTCATGAGACATCACAAGCTGCTACACCATGACAAAGAACAGAACAACACGAGTGAGTCAGAGAAGAAAGAGATGACAACACCAGCAATAGAAGTAACGTCAGCAGCTAAACCAGGTGACCGACGACGTGCATATTTAAAGATAGCGCCCGTTATCTTAAAAGGGCCGCACACCAGTATTGAAACATATGCACTATTGGATGAAGGAAGCACGGTCACGCTACTGGACGCCTCAATAGCCGACGTCATGGGAGTAGACGGCCCTGAAAGTACCATGTGGATTCAAGGGGTCAGCAATGAAATGAAGCATGAAAATAGCAAAGTCGTCAGCCTCAGCATAAAAGGAAAGTACGCGGAAGATGAATACATCATAGAAGCCGCGCGCACTGTCGACAGACTGAGCTTCACACCAGAAACAGTTTACGATCGTCACTTAGAAGATTGTGAACATCTGATTGACATCAAAGATCAGATCACATATCAGCAAGCTTCACCTAAGTTGTTAATCGGACAAGATAACTGGCATCTTATCGTGTCAAGAAAAATCCGCACCGGTCATCGCGACCAACCAGTCGCCTCACTCACACATCTCGGCTGGGTACTGCATGGCTGTCACAGCTCGCTCACAACGAAAATAGCGTTCTGTGGCAAACTCCAACAAAAAGAAGAAGAACTGTCAATAGAAGATCTGGTCAAGAATCATTTCAAGCTCGAATCCCTATGCATTGAGCCAAGAAGACCGAGAGAAGATCCTGAACAGAAAGCCATTCAGATATTAGAAGAAACCAGCAGAAGACTACCAGAAGGAAGATTCGAAACTGGCCTGTTGTGGAAAGAGAAAGACTTGAAGATACCGAATAACTATAAAGAAGCTGAACGACGTCTGCGTTCCCTAGAGAAGAGACTGGACAAAGATGAAGACCTCAAGCAAAAGTATGAAGAGAGAATAGACAATCTGTTCCAGTCGGGTTATGCAGAACGAGCACCCACTCCAGCTCCAGAAGGGAAAACATGGTACCTACCCCACTTTCCTGTCATCAACCCAGCGAAACCTCACAAACCACCACGGCTGGTTCATGACGCATCAGCAAAAGCCGCCGGCGTGTGCCTAAATGACATGCTGCATTCAGGACCAGACCTGCTACAGTCACTTCCTGGAGTCATCATGAGATTCCGGCAGTATGCGTTCGCCGTCAGCGGGGACATAAAAGAGATGTTCATGCAAGTGAAAATCAGGCAAGAAGACAGAGACGCATTACGATTTCTGTGGAGAGGCAAACGGCGGGAGGACAAACCAGAGGAATACAGAATGACTTCAGTCATATTCGGAGCTACTTCGTCTCCATGCACCGCACTATTCATCAAGAATAAGAATGCAAGTGAATATGCGAGCGACTACCCAGAAGCCGCAGCAGCGATACAGAAGAATCATTATATGGATGACTATTTACAGAGCTTCTCTACCATAAAAGAAGCACGTGAAATAACGAAGGCAGTAGATTTCATTCATAAAAAGGCAAGCTTCATACTAAATGGGTGGACATCAAACGAAATAAAAACAATAGAGGAATTCGGTCCACTAAAAGAAGACAACTCCACCACAGTAAGTCTAGGAGGCAAAGATACAGAAAAGACACTCGGACTGCTCTGGCACGTGAAAGAAGATTGCATAGGTTTCAACACGAACACTATGAAAATACCCACAGAAGTAGAAGAGAATAAGCGCTCACCAACCAAAAGAGAAGCGTTAAGTATCATAATGGCACTCTTCGACCCACTGGGATTAATTTCACCAGTCACAACTCCAGCCAAGAGAATATTCCAAGACACTTGGCGATACAATACAGACTGGGACGATCCACTACCAGCCGAATTAGAAGAGAGATGGAATAAATGGATCACGTCACTTAGTATAATCAAGCAGCTGAGAATACCAAGATGCTATGACTACCAACAGTACACTTCAAGTCAACTACATACTTTCGTTGACGCGAGCGAAGAAGCATATGCAGCAGCAGTATACTGGAGGACAGAACGCATAGACGGCAGTGTGCACGTATCACTAGCAGCTGCAAAGAGTCGCGTCACACCCCTCAAACCGATTTCCATGCCCAGGTTGGAACTGCAAGCAGCCTTATTAGGTGCACGCCTCGCTCGAACAGTAGAAGAAGAGCATGACTACGAAATAGAAAGAAAATCTTATTGGAGTGACTCACGCACAGCATTAGTGTGGATTAGGTCAGAACCACGTGTTTACAAATCATTCGTGGCTCACCGTCTGGCCGAAATCGAAGATACTACCAAGAAGAACGAGTGGAGGTGGCTCCCCTCAAAGGATAACGTAGCTGATGACGCTACCAGAGACACACCAGATAATTTCAGTGCTACTCATAGGTGGTACCAAGGGCCTTCATTTCTGAGACAGCAAGAGTCACAATGGCCTCAAGAAGAGAGTGTGGTGAAGTATGACACAGGAGAAGAAAGAGAAAAGTGTCACTCGGGTCAGCAAGAAGATGAACATCATCAGGACCACCTGCCACAAATAGAAAGATTCTCTAAGTGGCTCCGACTTATAAGGGCGACAGCACGAGTTCTACATTTCATTGATCTGTGTAAACATAACAAAAGCA
Organism: Melanchra persicariae; assembly: GCA_947386135.1. Classification (NCBI taxonomy): domain Eukaryota; kingdom Metazoa; phylum Arthropoda; class Insecta; order Lepidoptera; family Noctuidae; genus Melanchra; species Melanchra persicariae. The sequence continues at coordinate 11,497,061 of OX376645.1, read as the reverse complement.
CAGTCGCAGCCACCAGAAAACGCACAAAGAAGACAGAAACCAAAGATCCTGATTGGCGAGTCACCAAGAAGAAGTCACCCACACAAGTAAAGAAGATTTCACCTCGCGACAATCGTCACTATCTCGAATTACACGCCACGTACATAATAAAAGCTGAACAATTATGGATTCGAGCCAGTCAACATGAAAGCTTCAGAGCTGAGATACGTCGTATCAAGAGGAAAGGCACACCAAGCAACGACGATCGCCTATGTCATCTCAGCACGTATATCGATACCGAAGGTACTGTGCGCCTACGAGGAAGAGTGACCGCAGCTCAAGAAATAACAGAAGATGCATCTAACCCTCCTATATTAGATGGCAAGCAGACCTACACACAGCTGTACATAGCTCACGTTCACGAAAAACTCCATCATGGCGGCGTGGAAATGGTCGTAAACGAACTAAGACAACGACTATGGATTTCAAAAATACGCCCAGCAGTGAAGAACGCAATAAAGCACTGTCTGCCATGCCGAATAAGAAAAATAAAACCAGCAAGTCCGCTCACGGGAGACTTGCCACCAGCGCGCCTCGCTCATCATGCGCGCCCCTTCACCTTCACGGGACTTGATTATTTCGGCCCCATAGAAGTGACAGTAGGAAGACACCGAGAGAAAAGGTACGGAGCCCTTTTCACATGTATGACCTCACGAGCAATCCACATCGAAGTTGTACACTCGTTGAGTGCTGACTCAGCAATATCAGCACTGAGAAGATTCTTGGCAAGAAGAGGATGCCCTAAAGAAATATGGAGCGACAACGCTACGTGCTTCAAAGCAGCGGATAAAGAACTCGGCACAGCAGCAGTCGAAGCCCTGCAGCATGAGATCACATGTCGCCAGATAATTTGGAAATATATTCCTCCGGCAGCTCCATTTATGGGAGGGACCTGGGAAAGAATGGTACGTTCAGTGAAAGAAGCTTTAAAAATCACACTGACAGAACGATACCCGAGCGACGAAACCCTGGTAACATTATTAACGGAGGTCGAGAACACAGTAAACTCGCGACCTCTGACCCATGTCTCGGTTGACCCACAAGAACCTGAGGCCCTTACTCCGAACCACATCCTCATCGGGCCCAACCCTCACGTGCCGGCACCAGGTCACTTCCAAGAAGAAGATGTGACAGCCCGTCAACAGTGGAGAAGAGCACAAGCCCTGGCAGACATCTTCTGGAAAAGATGGGTAAAAGAATACATGCCCCTACTGCAACACCGGCGGGAGCCCACCAGCACAGGAGTCCAACCCAAGGTCGGTGACCTCGTCGTCATATGCGACGGCAATCTCCCACGCAACATTTGGCCCAGAGGACGCGTGACCCAGCTGTATCCAGGCGCCGACGGAGAGGTTCGAGTAGTAGACGTCACCACCAGCAACGGCCACATCCTACGTCGTCCCACCAGGAAAGTCATCGTGCTACCAACAGAGTCGCAGCGTAGCGACGGCGGGAGAATGTGCACGACGCCCTGAGGTAACCTCGGTAGTAGGCGCAAGTAGCGACGTGGGCAATCTAATGATAATTTCTTATAAACAAATCAGATCATAGGAGTCTTATAAGAATGTGTGTGTAATTGATGTAAATTGTTATTATATTATGTAAATAAACTTACTAAACTTATGTAAGAATGTAAAATGAGAAAATAAAGGTATATACCACTGTGTATTTTAATAATCCTGCCTCTACGACGTCCACAACAAGAATAAACAAGTTTGGGGCGCCACATGTCGTTTTTATAGTAGTGAAGCGGGGGACGGGGGAATATAAATATGCCCGTAACTTTGACCTCGCGCCATAGCGTGATGGGACGTCGTAGAGGTAAGGTCAATAGGTCATAAGATAGGTTTTAAGGTTCTCTATTAGAAAAATAGAGACGCGCCAGCTCAGGGTGCCTGTAAATAAAAATATAATAAATAAACGCTATCGGGGGTGAGGAAAAGGGATCGCTGGCCAGCAAAATGGATCGCTGGCCAGCAAAATGGATCGCTGGCCAGCTCAAAACGGTTTTGTATAAAAGGAGCTGCGTGTTTTAGCAGCTCCGTAGTTCGAATCAACAAGCTCAGTGAGAGAAACCTCTGTCCGTCAAGTCAGCCAGCTTCCCATAAGTCCTCGCCGCCGTTTGCCCCTGAACAATTATCTTTGTGTTTCATTTCAACGGAGTTTGGGCGATCCCGAACAATTAGCAATACTAAACGCGCGAGCCGTTAGAATACCGCCAATTTTTAGTTGTTGCGACGCGACAGTACGGTGTGGTGCTTTCGCAAGGTCATTGTGTCTCTCCACTGGTAAGTTATAAAAGTTGTAATATTCATTGAATTTATCTGCATTTACTGCCCTAATTTATTAATAGTGTAATAGTAAAATTGTAATATATATTTTAGCGAAAACAATCATATGTCAATCAAAACAATTGAATTTTTCATGAAAACGTCTCTCCCCTGCCGTATTTCCCCTGGCAAAATAACTGCCAGGGGAGAGACTTACTGACCAGGGGAGATAATTATGCATCATAACTCATAAGTTGTTTGTGCAAACTAACTCAGATGTAGCTAATTTATATAGTTTGAAACGACTTAAATACGGTGAATGAAAATTCTTATGATAAAAATAAATAAAAGAGGTTCTCAGTTCTGATAATTACATTATTGTTTAATTTTTTTTTATAGATTATGGCACCACGTAAAAAGTTAACTCGTGAAGAAATATTAGAGAAGAAACGTGAAGCAGAAATACTAAGGTATCAAAATATCAAAAATGTTGCTTCATCAAGGTATGCATTGCAAAAGCAAAAAGAAAATGAATCATAATTATTTAAATATAAGGAGAAAGGAATTATAAAAACTGTGAATCAATAGAGAAGAGAAGAAGATAATAGAGAGCAACGTAAGGCACGAAAGATATGGAAAAAGAAGTCAAGAGAGCGTAGGCAACGACTTGCTATTCAAAATGTAACGAATGTTCCGGTAACGCCATCGATTTCAGATGTTGATGATCAAATGCCACAAAAGAATTTACATAGAAGAGTTGTAGCTGCCAAACTTAAATCAGATCGAGCCAGAAGATAAAGATATTTCATTAATAAAAAAAGATGAGACTATATGAATAAATTAGCACGTTACAAATAAGGGTTACAAAGATTACGAAAGCCTGAAAAACTATTTACACACAAATTTACTGCTTGCAGAAGTGCTCAATCAGCAATTAAAAGAAAATTATTCTTCTCTCTCAATCGAAAAAGAAAAAATATGGCTTAACTAACTACTACAAAACGAAAAGATGGAATAGAATACGCTTTATTATGTACACCATATAAGTAACAGAAAAGATAGATGGAGAAAACATTACATAGGGTGACACAATGGGCGGCTTTATCGCTAAAAGCGATCTTTAAAGATATGAAACCTTTGAGAAAATTTAGAGAAGTACGATTAATAGAAAATGAAAGGAAAATAATGTCTTTTTTTGTTCATGTAGGCAAGAGAGTGCCATAATTATTTTATATTCTGATTAAAACATGTTCATTTAAATAAATGTATAGTAGTTATAGGTAATATGAACATTATCCCGATTAACACAAGTCTAATCATCATCGGCGCTAGTATATTTAATTAGTATTAAATTATTTGACGCCATATTTTAGTAAGGAGTTTTAATTTTAAGTGAATATAGTTAAATTACTATTTAAAATTATTAGTAATAATGAAAAATATTATTATTTGTTAAAGGTACGGTGGCATGTTAATTTACATTTATTTTTGTAAATGACAATAAAAATGACTCTTGTTTTAGATTTTTAAAAACGCTGTTAATATAGTCTGATGAATAATTTATATAAAAGAGTGTTAAAAAATGATAGTCTAATTATAACTGTTAAGTACAATATTTAATAAAAGTCGATTTAATTAACTTAATTCATTATTTTATTGCGTCAAATTCTCTCCCCTGGTCAAATATGTATCAACCCTGTTCTTGGTGTCTCTACCCTGCCCGCTGTATTTACCCTGGCCTGCTAAAAAGTAACAAAATATGTATAAATTGACTTGCCCTTACATGAAAAGGTACATAAACGGGACAAAAATCGTAGTATAAGGGTTTAATGAAAAAAATCCCATTTTTCTCCCTGGCCGCATCTTCTAAGAACGTGAAACCTCTTATCGTAGAATCACCCTAATATAGTTTTTCTTTTAACTACTAACTCCACCACTGTGAAAACCATCCAAAGGTTGTCTGCATAAGAACGCTTTTAATGATTATGATAAGACCACCCATTGCCGGACATTTTTTATTTATTATTTTTATAAAACGTTGTCCCACACTAGGAATTTCTCCTGTATCGTGGGTGCGTTTCCAAACATAAAAAGTGACATACACAAACAGCCAGACCCGGAACAACTATCTGTAGGCCATACAAATATTTGTTCCGTGCGGGAATCGAACCCGCGACACGCAGCGCAGCAGCCGATCGCTCAACCACTGCGCCAACCGTCATCATACAGTCAGTCATTGTACAGTGTACACCCTTCTATTTTTAGCACCTACTGTAATTCTTGCATGGTATACAATAAAGCATATTTTTATTCTATTTTATTCACACCCAGCATGATAAAATGATTAGTGCCGTATGGTGTCCGGACGTGTCCCAACACTTCTCATGGGTGTCGTAAGAGCGGCTAAGGGACTCACCAGAGAATGGGCAGCAGCATTCTCTGTAGGTACATTGCTACAGCTACACTGCGATCGCCAACCCGCCTGCCAAGCGTGGCGATTATGGCAAACCCCCTTCAATTGGGGGAGGCCTATGTCCAGCAGTGGACGTCTTTCGGCTGATATGATGATGATGAGGATAAAATTAAAAACTGCGATTATCTAAAAATGCTTCCTAAATCTTTCCTTTAAGATTTTAACACCGCTTATACCGCAAACCAGTACAGCATCATTATACAAAAACATCATTCCTTATCAAAACATTTCATCTTACTCATTACCTCTACAAGACATCGCCGATTTATTTGCCGACGCTCCAAGTACCTAAGTGCGTTGTGTTTGCTGACGCTACGCCACAACGCGTGCACCAAGGTCGCGGTGCGTTTGCACAGTTTTAGCCACAGAACAACAAAACTCTAGAGGCAACCTTCATAACTTCGTAACTGGGTTCGAAATCCCTTGGCAGTACTGGTGTTAGATTTTTCGGCTTCTGACTACCCATAACAACTATCAAAGATGTACAAATGAAAGCTGGAACCAAGGCGTTACGGCTTAGCGTGCTTTCTGAAATTTGTCCTCAGCAAAATTGCATTCCCATGAATATTGATTACTAGGGCAATATTTAATACACTAGAATCTTTAAGGAGAAACTCATACCGTAACAAAGAAAAATCGCATAAAAATCCGTTCAGTGATTCTCGATTTAAGTGTTCTCCGTATCATACAGACAGACTTATAATTATAATATATGTATATCTAAGGATTAGGAATACCGTCTCAAGTAACAGCTGTCAGGTCGGTACATTCCATGCCCTATGTTCTTGGCGTAGCGAAGGACGCTCGCATAGATTTCGTTGTTGATACATAATATTACAAGTTTATACGCATTGCATTTCTAAGAACTGCTCAGAATTAATGGAGGTTTACTTAACAAGAGCTTATGGTTTAATTTGTACTTGGTTGGTCATACTTTGACGTTAAAAATAGTTTAATAATAAAAAAGTAGTATTTTTGGTTTGGCAGAGTAAAAGACATCAACGCGCACAAGAAGTTTTTCCATCGAATCAGTATTTGAGTGTAAAATTTTAAAAGGAATTTAAAATTTAAAATTCTTTTTAATTTAAAATTGTTCAAAGACACCACAATAATCAAATGAAGACACAAGCTTTTTTCGAATGGTACATTAGTATGTACCATTCGAAAAAAGCTTGTGTCTTCATTTTAAATTCCTTTCTTTTTTTAATTTAATTTTTTTTTTAAATGAGTTGTACTGGCCCTCTTGTTACATGTTAGTACATGTAACAAGAGGGCCAGTTCCACTCATTTTTATGCAAGCATCGTTTGCATTCGCATCTCAGTCGCAATCTGTCAAAAATGTAGAGATTTTTAGATTGCGCACGTTGCTTAAATTTTTTTAGCATTGACCTTATGGAATCCTGTCTTTTAGATTGATTCAATTATTAATTTTGTATTGCAATTAAATTATTTAAGTATAAATGTGTGAACCCTCAGAACCATTTATGCATAATTATGCAATTGTATAACCTAGATTCCTTGATTTCATACCAGATAAAGTAAAAGGCAGAATAACTTCCTCAGTTAATCCTTCATTACCATTTACATTAATTACATAACTCAAGTTACAATTAAGTGCGTTAGGAAGCGGCGCCTGTCACGTTCATCACGAACTGCCGCAGTTCTGAATCTAAGTTAAATAACCATCGTTCTAAGTTATGTTGTTCACGAAGTTATGGATGTAATTATAACTTAGTTATATGACTATCTTGGTTATTTGTTGTCCGCTACTGGATGTTTAATATTTGTAAGGTTGTGTTATGTGTTCGGTCTTTCTGTTCATCGCTGGTGGCTTTTTAGTTAGTGAAGCAAAAGCAGTTCTCTCTCTTATCCCAGCAGTGGGAGAAGTAATGGCTATGCTAAGTGAACCCAGCGATGATATATGGTCGACACCGGACAAATTTGCAATAACGGTCATTGGCCCACTTTTTTTAAATAATACTTTTTTATAAGCTTCCCAAAGTATGTTGCTGTACCTATACTTATTCATGTACTGGCTGGGATTATTAACTGGATATTACAGGAAGTGAGGGTAAATTACGGCCAAACGACTTGAGTCTTAGAAACTAGTCGGGGTTCCTAAGACTCAATGCGTTTGGCCGTATTTTACTTTTACTTAGACGGGTGTAAAGTTGATTTAAAGTGTTTACAAACACAGACTCTGAATGCATTCGAGCAAACCAAGAATCTAAACCCTGACCTTTATCAAGAATGTATCTCTTAGGCAACAGAACACCACTGTTAATGAGTTGAATGTTACATTAACGATACAGACAGTTGCCAAGCGCAACAAAGGAAGCCAATTTGTTCACAATCGATTCACAATAGCAAAACGATTCGAAATCATTCGATTAATTAAAACATCATTGAATCGATTCCGCTGTCGGTCGGTCCGTTTAGAAAGCAGGGAACAATAGACTGGCAACACATTTGAATTTAAACTTTATTTGCAAAACATAGGGTTAGTTTTTGATTGTCAAGATGGTGGTAATGATAAGACATTTATTACATAATGATGTTGAAAAGATAGTATTTTGATTGACGAGTGAATAATAGTAAATAGTTATGTTATAGTAATGTCTGATGTTAATGAGAAGTGAGATTCATTCTTGTGTTTGAATATATGATGCTGCGGATGTTAGTTATAAAAATGGTATTTTCAAATATTTCATAATGTATTATTGATATGGATTAGAAGTCGGAAGTTGGAAGGCATATGGAAAAGCCTCCTTGTCTATTTTGATTACGGTGACCCTTTAAAATTATTCCTTAGCGTGTAATATTTAATTTAAACATTCGAATACCACTAATCTAATACTATAGAAATGGCTGATGAAGTTAAAGGTATATAAATATCAGATTATTGTTCATATATTTGGCGTTTCTCTTTTATAGAAATGGTAATTTTGAATGGGTTTATTCAAGTATAGTTATTGTTTATTACATTAGGAACGAATGCAACAGTTACATTTTAAGGGCACACAAATGTAAATCAAAAACCGACTCGGAGGACAGGAAAACAAAACAATACAGATTGCTGATAGTTCGTAGTATAGTTCTTACAACTCATTACTACAATTGATTGCTATAAATTCACACGTACAAATAATTAATAAGGACTGTGTCAGCGTCCGAAATTCATTGTCACCAAATATAGACCAATGAATGGATTGAATCTGCACTCGCAAACTATTTAATACACCTATCAGCTAGGACACCAAATTGATGAGCAGCAGAGACCATGCATTAGGATTATCAAACGCTCTATTAATGATTAAACCACCGTTGTGGGTTGTCAGTCGCAATCTGTCAAAAAAAATCTCATTTTTTATACATTTCTGACAGATTGCGACTGAGTTGTGAATGCGAACGTTGCTTAAAATTGGTTAAGAATTGGGGTAAGTACAGATTTTGATAGAAAAATTGATAATCAATTAAGGATATTCTTTTGAGTTGAATCCCCATCATCATCACCATCATCATCATATCAGCCGAAAGACGTCCACTGCTGGACATAGGCCTCCCCCAAGTGTCGCCACAACAACCGGTCCTGTGCGTCTCGCATCCATCGGTTCCCCATAAAGAAAAATAAATCAGAAAAATTAAGATTTTATGTGAAACCGTACATGTGCATACATAAACACGAAAACGCATAACATTAAGTGATGATAACTTCAATGGTACCCATAGAAAGAACAATACAATGTCTTGTTACATTATCAGCAAAACATCGGGACAGGCCAACACAATATCTTTTGTTAACAATAATTTAAACGCAGGGACTGAAGAAGCATGAGTTTTTGAGAAAGCAAAGCGAGCAAAAGTTTTGAGTCCTTTAGGACTCAAAACTTTTGCTGGTAAGTCATAGGTTTAATAGTGGTCTTTGGAATCTTGAACAGGACCAATAGGTCGAAATATACCAATATACACCAATAGGTCGAAATATACCAATATACACCAATAGGTCGAAATATACCAATATACACCAATAGGTCGAAACTATGTTGTTGATTTTATGTTATATTTTTTTTTAATACAAATTGGTAGTTAAGTATAGTTGTTTTATCTCACGAGTGCGGGCGAGCCATAGTTGTGTAGGTAAATGTACGTGCACATTGTCTTAGTGTGCGTAAGCTTGAGAGCGACTGACACAAGCTCACGCACACTAAAACAACGTGCACGTACATTTACCTACACAACTATGGCTCGCCCGCACTCGTGAGATAAAACAACTATAGCAGTGAATGCTCCTGTGATGTCCAGTTACAGAAACAAAAAAAATCTTAATAATTGTGAACAATTATGGAACGTGACAAAAGTTTTCTGCGTTGTTACGTGCAACGTCTATATTTTCTTCCTGAATTCGGGGTGTATTTCATTAGAGCAGCTACACGGTAATTAGATGAGAGTGGATTAAAATGGGCAGAACAAAATAACACCTTCAAGCAGCTACATGTATACCAAATTGCCTTAATAGACTCCTGACGAAGCTACAAACAACAGGCCAATCAAATGAGACATCGCACCATCTAACAAAGTTAAAATAATGTAACACAGCCTGAGAATTTCATTTGTATGTAGATGTATGAATTGCATGCAAAAACCAGAGAACAATGACCCCAGAACAATGATATCGTTCACAATGAAAGGAAAACGCCTTGCTCCTACTCATGGAATATAAAGGGAATAGGTTCGTTGCATTCCTTTGAGGAGACGTGATTTTATGTATAGACGACCAAATAATGAGGGAAATTAGAAAAAAATGAGGAGCTCGTGGCTAAATTATGACAGCCAAACAGGCCGCTTCAAGGTTAAGCAACGATTGCCGAGGTTGGTCTGTGGATGGTTGACTATCTTAACGTACCGTGACTCCTCCGTGCCTCGGAAAGCATGTTAAGCCGTTGGTCCCGGCTAAGATCTTTGGCAGTCGTTACGGAATGTTAGAAACCAGAAAATCTGACACCAGTCTTTCCAAGAAGTACCGTGTTGCTCAATTAACGGGTTGTGGAGGTCTGGTAGGCACCCTTTCCACGTAAAATACTGGTATTCAGCTGATTCCGGTTTGACTGGGAGCCGACCCAATTATAGTTGGGAAAAGGCTAGGCAGATGATGACATAGGAAAAAATGTGAGGGTCTCGTGTGTAAAAATGATAAATGCATGCACTGTTTGTCGAGGTCTGTCCATTGATGGACAGTCAATTATACCGAGACCCCTCCGAGCTTCGTGAAGCAGTTGGTCGTGCAGGTCAGATTAGCTAACGCTCCATGCAAAATACTAATATCCAGCTGCAATCTGCTAGATTGCAAAGCCAATCTAACGTAGTTGAAGCGAGGTAGATTTATTTTATTGAAGAATAAATACGAATCTTTTCAGTACACTGAAAATTTTCATTGTCATTGTGAGCACCGGATTAGTGCAGCTGGATAACGAAAGAGCCATACAAAACCATAATCTATTTAGGTAGTAAACTTGATGACTTTATCATATAAAAGAATCAGGTGGAAGAAAAACGAAAAACAATGTAAAACTCAATTTAGAACTTTAGCGTAAACACATTATATTGAAACGTCAAATAAAAAAACAAGTTATAAATCACAGAACGATTCGCGTGCCTATTAACATTTTAATGGAAAACTTAATGAATTAAAACCAACGTCATATAGGTTTCTGAAGCCTATTTAGTATAATATGTTGTCAAAACACATGTTGCAGAAAATGATTGAGTGTTTTTAGGGTTCCGTATCCAAAGCGTAAAATATTGAGTAATGAAAGAGAAACAGATGTTGTACAGGGCCTCATTGTAAAAAGTCAAAGTTCAATAATCGCCCACAGTCCCACTGCACCCACTTCTTTTTTTTTTTAAGAATGGGAAATTGGGATGCATGAAGGAGCCTCCTCGTGTAGCGCAATTTGTTCCATCAGACACTCAACTGAACCGAGCGCTCGGCGCATCCTGGATAGTCTCACCTAACACCTTATAAGACTGGCCAATCCTTCCCTTGCGGTGGTAGGGCTAACGCCCGCCTGGTTCGCGACCACCCTCCCACCGGAGTTCGGCGTCAAGCAGCCTGCTGTGTTTCGTCGACGCGTGGAAGTACCAGTGCCTCAGGGCATCTTCTGGGCACGCTCGCTTTCATCATGGACCTCATCTACCGCTTTCCATCAGGCGTGATCGAGGTCAAGAGCTAGCCCACTTATAAATAAAAAAAAAAAAACATTAAATGACTCTTCCGCTCTGGGTGGAGGACTGACTAAAACCCATCCGTGTTCCTGCAAATGCCCTTTTCGTTCCAGGGCCGCGATGACTCCTTCGAATAAATTCCGCAACCGCTGGGCATAGTCCTCTCCTTCCTTGTGTCAATCACCAAGCTTCTGTGTTTATGTTTGCAGTTTTACAAATACAGTTGATTGTTAGCATAAACTATTATAATAGAACACCTATGGCTAACTCTTTGGAGACTATACATTATAGTGTGTGTACTTTTGCCATTTGTTGACAAACTTGTCATTTCTAAATGGCTCCATTCATGTTAACAGTTCGTGTCTTTATAAATAAAGCTCAAACAAACTACAAGACCCACATATTTCCGTTCAAAACGAACCTTAACAAACATTCCTTGATTAGAGCTCGCAAACACCAAACTCACTATCTAAATAATATAAGTATATTCACAGTACAATCTTTGTCCTAAACCATAGCTTGTGGTACTGTATGAAGCATATTTTCCCAGCGACTTGCGAAACACGGAGTTACTAGAGCAAGGTCGGCTTCGGGGCCACACCGCTATCATGTCGAATGTCAGCCGGCTTTCCACTCGCATCGGAACGTTGACGATTATCGATACTCGGATTTTTTATTCGATTTTAGCGAAAATTGCGAGAGGATAATCGTTTTGGTTAATGGAAGGTCTCAAGGTTGGCGTATCGTTAGGTTTGGATTGATGATCTGAATCTATGTTTAGAGGTTTGTTTATGGATAGGGCTACAATTCAAATAAACTGTGGGGTAATCGGAAGGAGTGAGTCGCTTTTACACATAAAAGCGACTTTTTTTAAAAGCGGTTTCGTGGATGAAGCAATCAGATTACTCATTTTGGAATTGTTTCATTATTTTATATATGCTAAGAATGAAGTCGCCAGTCCGTTATATATGTAACAGAATAAACGCAAAACTGAAAAAGGGAAAACTAAAACTCATCTCTATCATGAACGACTTTTTCTATGAGATCTACCGTAAAATCGAGAACTAAAAATCGAGTGCCCCAAATATTTATTTCTCTTTTCGTAATGACAGACGTGTTTTTCAGTTACACCTTGTTCGAATCGAACCTTCTTTTCGTAATATACCGACATGAAACCTAACCAGTTTTCTTACTGAGTGCTTGACAAAACTTCAGTGTGTTCTTTGTTATCAATGAATCTAGATCATGGCTCCTATTTCACATGCACACCACGTATACAAACATCCGGTATTACAACAATCCGTAAGCCATAAGCCATATAAGACAGCCCATGTTTAAAAAGAAACGTAACGATACACAGCAAAGCTTGCCGAGGTCGATCTGTGGATGGGTGACCATCTTAACATTCCAGGACTCCTTCGTGCCTCGGAAAGCACGTTAAGCCGATGGTTCCGGTTGCCATTTGTAGATTTTTGCCAGTTGTCACGGATTGTCAGAAGCCAGAAAACACAAACAGGCAGCCGCTCCACTTAAATACTGGTATTGAGCGGAATGTGGTAAAGTTGAGAAAAAGCTAGGCAAATGATGTAACGACGAACAGTTCAAGTGTTACGAAGAATATCAGTGACTGCAGTCGATAACTAATCTTCTCGATTATTGATTGCCGAAATCGCATGAGTAATGCATGATGCATCGATTACAATTCGGTTATGTATCGATATGACCATTAATATGGAACGGATATACGAAATTACAATAAATTCGATTCCATGTATCAATTAAATTATGCAGTTTAAATATAAAAGCACCTATTTAATTTTTGGCAATGCAACAGACAAACATCTAGCTTTATCCCGTGACTTCTTTCTTCTGAAAGCATTTCTGTAAAAGGAGATAACTTATGTGATTTTGATGGCAGAAGGTGAATGATAAATCAGGGTATTGGATTGATTCATCCATTCATGCCTTTTCGTTTCTTATTGGGAATTTTGGCAATACAACAGACAAAGATCTAACTTTAGCCCGTGACTTCTTTCTTCTGAAAGCATTTCTGATCTTTTTGCATGACGTCTTCTCTACGGTTTTTTTTACGGGATATATACGGCTTAAGCAGGTATTCACATAAATCGTCATTTTTTGTTTCGTATAAATAGGGCTTACTAACTCATACTTCTAACAATTATTGACAAAATTCCAAAATGCTGGGATCACTGATAGAACTTTAATTTTGTTTGAATCTTCTCCTTTTTAAAAAACATTATTGTTTCTTCTTATTAGGCTATTGAGATATCTGTTACTGAGTCACTGAACATGAAATGGAACGGTTTCTACCAAGAAACAAGAACAAAATGACCATTCACTAAAAAGTAAGAGTTTAAAACAATCAATTATATTTCGCGAGCTATTTCTCAATAACTGAAGGTCGAACAAACGGACATACAGAATTACAGTATGTGTGTTCGTGTGAAAAACTTTAGTACTTAGTGTTTGCGAGGAAACGACGCATTAGTGCTCTTGTGAAATATGACCGTTGCGGTACAATTTGATATGGTAGAGTAATTTGAAGATGGAAGGAGTGATTTATCGAAATTTTTAGTGTTTTTTTTTGTGGTAATTAATTTAATACTGCTCCAAAAAAAGCAATACCGAATTGTTTTTGGAGCAGTTTTAAATTAATTGGTGGCGATATTGTGTTAGAAAAATACTGACAGTGCAATTACTTGGTTTCCAAAATTGAGAATTTGAAGTTGTGAATTTGTCAAACTATAAATTCTTTAATGCTAAAGTTTGACAAGTTTTTCATGTTGAAGTACTTCAAAGTTAAGATAAAAACTTTTTCCTCCTGTAGCAGTATTTATTACCAAGTAATGGACTTAAATTACACAACCGCCCATGTACCACTATTGTACATAGAGTTTAAATAAATAAATAAATAAATAAACAATGATTAAAAAACAAGCCTCCTCATTCATCATTCATCATACATGAGTATGTAAAGCCTCCTCTCTCAAAACAAACAATACACACTGGTATATAGAAATCACCTCCAAAACGTTCTCCCATAGCCTTGCAACATTTCACAACACAGACAGACCACTCCACATTATAACATAATAATAAGAGTAAACAATAGAAAGTACTTATATATAATCTGTGCGAACTTCGCGCTTGTCTGTGGTATGCTGTCAAAACTGTCACTTTTAGGTTTGGTTCGACTCTAAGCGATATGAAATTGAGGTTTTGGGATGAATTTGCACTTTCTTTGTGGCGTAAAAGGAGATTACTTATGTAATTTTGATGGCAGAAGGTGAATGACTAATCAGGGTATTGGATTGAATCATCCATTCTTGCCTTTTCATTTCTTATTGGGAATTCGCTTGCTGTAGAAGTATAGAAAATTTTCGGGAATACTCGAATTGTGCGCACAGAACAGCTAAAGGACGAAATTCCTTGCCGGAGTCTGTTTTCTAATAGCTATAACCTATGATCTGTGCCTATGAGTGTTTAAGAGTGAGCATGCTACTTCTAGACAAGCGTGCTACATCGTCGACCACGTCATCAATTTCTGTAAGAATTCATTGAGATTGTGGTCAAACGCAATAATAAAAAAAACATAGCACCTATGTTTCGCAATGTAGGTACTATATTATTTTGAACTTGAAAAGGCAATTGGACAAGCAACCTCAATTTAAAATTAAGATTATAAAATTGCAAATCGAAATATTAAATATCGCAGTCGGCTTCCGAAAAAGCCGGAACCCATTCCAATGATTGACTTTTAAAACAAGTACCTAAAAATCTAATTTAAAATTAATGACTAGGACACTGTAACGGAACAGAATAACTACAAAACAATACCTAAATCCGTTTCTTATCATACAGAAAATAATTGACCACAGATTATAAAAGGCCACTGAACTAATCAAGTAATCTCCCATTCATACATTCGTTCAATTCATTTCCTGGTTTATTTTTAATCACACCAAGGCCGTTGCGACATTCTGCCTTGTTCAATTAAAAAAAAAATGCCACCATATTTGAATCCGGAAGGAAATATATCAAAATTCTTTATGGTTAATTGTTGTAGTTTCCGAAAACAATTGAGTTTTAAATGATAGTGTTAATTTTGAATAACAAAGGAACATTTAAGATCGCGTGTGACTTGCTTAATCGTCGGTTTAAACCACGATAAGTGATGTTAGTCGGTTTCCGTTAATAAAATCAAATGCACGTGATTTATTTCAGTGTAGAATTAATTATATTATTCACTGTTAAGATAGCGTTTTATCCATGTACTGTCTTAATTGCTATGACGACGACGCGACGTAAGAAATTATCAAATGTATGATATTATCGCAGGTAGCTTATTATAATTTATTTAAAAAATACCGGTTTGATGGATAATTTGTGCAGTTATTTGAAGTCAGAACACTTGATGAGAACCAACTTTGCGAAACTGATTTAGCCTGAAAACCTGTCCGATTTTGGCATTCAAGTAGAGTTTGGTACGTTCTTAATTAATTCTCAATTAAAAAACTAACCCTGTGACACTGACATTATAGTATGTAATACAATAGAATAAACTAATCTTTAACTTAAATGGTGTGTGTACATTTAAGTTCCAGAAAATATAGATGATGAAAACATTACACAGAGTGTCACAATGGGCGGCTTTATCGCTACAGGAAATCTCAGACATCCTTTGGATGGATTCAAAAGAGGAGGAAAAACAGCATTGCTGCAGGTCGTCTTGGGTGTACTATTTTATAAATCCTTGATCTGTTAGTGCTTTTGTTTCTGGGAGCCATAATGTAACTGGAATCAGACCAACCAAGCCATTTTTACAAGACAACTGTCAATTTATCACTCCTAAAATACCCAATAAAAAAACAGTAAGTACCCAAATCCATTACAGCCAAGTATTCCAATAAGTTAACCAGCTCAAACATCCAGGTCAGACCGCCACGTAACACGTATGTAGCGCGCAACGCTCGGCACACTTCGCCACACTTCGGCCACTTTCGTTCTCGTTGCACTTTCGTTTTCACTGAGAGACGTGACGTCACTTGTCGGCGGAGATCCGATTTGGTTTTGTAATTATTTGGTTTTGGTTTTCAGCAAGAGAGGGAAAAAGAGGCAGATTTTTATGAGGTTTTTCGTCCTGGTATTTTAGTGGCTTCTCCACAGAGTCAGTTTTGATTGTAAAATTGTAAAAGACATGATCTGGTAATGGCTCCGATTGGCCTCAAGATACGGAACTTCAAAAGTATATCCAGAAAATGTGACAATAACAGAATATCCTAAAATCTAGTTCTGTATTTAAACAATGACCATTCTAAATAAATTCAAAATATTTCCTTCTCATTCCTTCCTTCTTAATTACGAAACAAAAAAAATGGGAGCAAAAAATATTTTTAACAAAAAGTAATCACATAATGTTAATTGAAAAACCTGTTACAACCATACCTGTTAATTATTGCACCTTGTTACTTCAAACTTAATTAAAAGGAACTTTTTACTTTTCCTGGTAAATGTTGATAAGTTTTGTGATCGTAAATATTTATTAATTTTCGGTCAAATGAAACGATATCAATTAGTGTTTCAATCAGCTTCTAGACAATTAAAAAAGGTTTTATGCTTTCATTTGGGTTTTAAATTCTATAATGATTAGTATTTTTTTTTCAATTATGAGGAGTGAATTAAATGAGCGTTCGTTTTTCCCTGATTTTTATCAAATAATTATTTTAATAAATCTTAATTAATTCCAGTATGTACTGGAACTAATTTAGACTTAATAAAATAACAAAATTGTACTTGGAAATGTATTTCTATTAATTCATCATTTATCCATGAAATGAGTATTCTAGTATCTATATAAATACATAATTATTGAGTTAGCCATTTTAATAAGTTTTTACCAAAACTAGATATTGTAATTTTAGAATTTCAATTATGACCATATCGGTTTAATTATGAACTGTCAATTTATTTAATTTTAAAATAAAATATAGCACGAAATTAAAAAGACGTTTAGAAACAAAAAAAACATAATTACACATTATTTATCTATTTTCAAAACATGCCAACAAGAGGCTCATTCATCAAATATCGAATTTTAAAATAAAAATTATCATAATTATTACAATTTGAATAATTAATTTATTAATGATTGGTTTTTAATTAATTTCGTAAGAAACGAATGTTGATAGTTATGCCGGCGCCTTGTTAAGTCATAGTGGATAATGTGTGATGCAATGTTGATTAACCGGGTAATAATGGGTAACACCTATTATTTCATTAACGGGTTTCTAATTACAGAGTAGTTTAGTGCTACTTTACTAGTTTTTTATGTGTTTTGCGGTTTATACAATCTAAAAAATAATTTATTATAAAACTAGATAGGTAGACTCCATAAAGGAAGTTTCCTTGAATTCAAACTCACTCTTAAACAGCCAATTAAAATAAAATAGATCAATAAATTACAAACGAAATTATCGTAGGTTTATTTTTTCTCGGTAATATGAATACGTAACAACGGTTACTGACAAATGGGAAAACCCATTAATACGATGACCTTTACTCGGCCAAGCACTTAATTACCGCTCATAATTAAGCATCTAATAATACCTAGATTAAACTGAGATGGAAAAACAATTAAGACTTCTTATATAAATTTTATGACTACCAATTTTAGATGACCAAATCTGAGAGCGTAATAAAAATTCAATTTCACAGAATCAGACTCTTAACACAGCAATAAAAATGTGTCACTATATCAAAGGTATTGTTCATAATAACCGGTCTATACAGATACCATAAAAAGTGTGACAATATTATAATATTAATAATACGGTGAAAACAAATTGGCCACTATGAAGTTCGATTGTTAACAAAAAAAAAACTTTAACAACGTTGTAAATTTAAATTTTCGCGTATTTTTCCAATACCGTAAAGTAAACTAATAAAATACTTTTAATTTATTTGTCATATGTTTTAAAATGTCAAATAAATCTTGTGACTAAGAAAATAAAAAGTGCGCTTGAAATAAATGTCTAATAATATGTTGTTTATACATATACATGTGATTTTCTCAGATTTAGAGATTTTTATTACATTGTTTTTATTTTTTTGTCCAAGAATATTATTATGATGGTGTTGTGAGTCAAACAAGGTACAAAAATTGGCGATGTCGTATATTTTATTTATAAGCTCGCAATTGACCATAACCTCCCGTGATGGTCAGCGATGATGTGGTCGACAATGGAGCACGCTTGTCTTGACTTGAAGATTCCCAAGTCAAAGCTATGAGAAAACAGTTACTTATCATGAAATTATTGTTATTTACATCATTATATAAAAAACCAACACCAACAAAAACGAGCAAGGTTCGACACTCTTTAAGAACGAGTTTATTTCATTTACGTTCTGTTCACATACTAAAAACACTATGTTACTATAATTTCTCATACACATAACAAAAGGAACTCACGTGTCTATTTACATAACATAATTTATATGTAACATAACAATTATGTGAAATTAGAATTGCAAATAAATGAATACCAACATAAGTTTCTACTTAGAATTTTCTAAAGTGAATGTTGGATTGGAATCCGGTATATTTTCTATGAAACATGTAGTCCTGCTTCGATGACAATCCGGATCATAGGACCAATTATAATGATAATATCCTAGTGTTGTTTCCTGATAAGTCAACCTGGGGGTCTTTAAGTCAAAAGTGAATAGAATCTAGGCAAGCGTGCTCCATCGTCGATTACATCTTCGCTTACCATCTGGTGAAATAGTGGTCAAACGCAACTGTCAATAAAAAATATATCCTCCGTGGTCGAGTGGTTTAGGCGTTTACCTTGTGAGCCGGTGGTCGTGGGTTCGATTCCCGCGGGAAGCATACTTTGTAAAGTTGTTTCCAGTTTGTCTAGGACATGCAGGCTTGATTGTCTGATAAAAAGATGATTCCGTGCTTCGGAAGGCAGGTATAAGCCGCTGGTCCCGGCCGCCAAATGACGGTCGTCAAACCATGTCAGAGGCCCTTGAGGCGGTTCAGAAACTCTGACACTAGGATGTGTGAAGAATAAAAAAAATTGTTCTGCTAAAATAGGCACGCAACTTTTACGCTCACATGTACGCAAGATCCTTACGAAAAAGAACAATAAGTGAAATCGTATCACACGTCATACATTCTCATATTAACATATCTTTTTCAAATTTTCTAGTATATGTCACTAGTTGCGTAATATATAGCACTAATCACCTGCTGCAAACCGTCGCCATGAGAATTTACGTCGAAAAGTTCCCATAATTATTTAAATAATGATATTGTTTTAAGTTCGTAAATAATATTTGAGTAGGTACTGAGGCACTATCACAAAATAACTTCCTACTCACCTTGAGTAGGAAGTTATTTTGTGATAGTGCGAATTATTTAGTAGTAAAATATGCATCGCTAAATGTTTTGTTACTATGTTTGTGCTGAAACCAGAGACTATTACTAGATACTAGAACTATTTTTTAAGCAACGTTTGCATTCGCGGGCCTTTCTCAGTCGCAAAATAGTGCACAGTGTACTACATTTTGTCAAATTGCGACCGAGATTACCGAAAAATTAGTATGATTGGCTCACCACAATCTGTGAAAAATTTGGGGATATAGCATAAACAAATGTTGATAAAAAAAATGCACAAATAAATCGTTTCCATATTAAAAAGTAATTCATAAGAATTATACGCCTAAAGTTACACACGAACACACAATATGCATGTATAAGTAGATGGTGAAGAGTACATAAAAAGAAAGACTAAAATGAAAGGGAATTACGATACACACGATATCTTTAAAATCGGTTGGGTGTGTTCAAATTGTGAACATCATTTATAAACCAAACGATATTGGACACAGGTTTAGAATGTACCTACATAATAATATAATGTTACATTCTGGTTTGATCCCTTCTTTGGTTCCCTAAACTAAACTTTTAAAGGTTTGCATTGTATTTGCATTTGACCTTGCAGATATATCTCACGATCAATCTACTGAAATGAGAATTGTGTAGCCAGCTTTCCGCGCAGTTTACCCGATTACACCTATAATGATCCACACACACACGCAAGAAGCTATTAATGTAATAAATAATAAAAAGCTCGTAGCTAAATAATAACAGCCGCACGGGTCGATCATCAAGGTTAAGCAACCTTTGTCGAGGTCAGCCCCCGGATGGGTGAACATCTTTTAATATCCATAACCTATCCATATTATCATACTGTTAGACTGCAAGCCGACTCCAACAAAGTTAGGAAAAGGCTAGGCAGATGTGCACACATACACAATCAATTTGTTACAAGGTGTAAGACGATAGTGCGTGCGCGCATCGCTCACGCAATGTATTGTGACGTAAGGGTAGTTCCCACTTCCGAACATCCACTCTTACGCAGCGAGCGACATCGTAACAAGGGTGTGGAGGCAAGTGATGACTTGGTTAAATAATACAGAGTAAGTGGAACAAAAAGAAAAATGAATGAAGTGAGAGGAAAGGTGGTGGCAGTGAAAAATATCGTGTTTCTTTTGTTTTCGCCAGATTTGGAGATCAAAAAATAAGTTTGTGAATATGATAGTCAGAAAGGGGTTGTTTAAACTCCTGTGATGAGGACTAACAGAGAATTATGGAAAAAAGACAAGTTATACCGCCCAAAACAAAGGATAAGGGCAATAGAATTATGATTGTAATTGGTTCCATTTTGATCAACCAGTTTGTAAGTAAGAAGTAAAATATTCTTGATAGAAGGAACGACAAACCACTATTTATATGTTAAGTTACTTCTTCATCTTATAGAAGAAGATGTTTACGTACTAAACGCTAAGGTTTAGTAAAACCCAACTTCGCGTGATAGAAAAGCTCCGAACAACGATGTCACTCACAAGTAAACATTATCAAAGCAAGCCAATTCAGCCATACATAACAAGGCTTAAGATCTAAAGTTCATTATGTCACCCAATCATCAAATCACACAAAAAAAAAACATAAGTATAATCACATTCCTTCCCGTTTCCGACTGGCAGTTGACAGCTGTGCGCAGTTTGACATGACAATAGTTCTTACGACATAGTATAGGTGCTAGATGGAGTGGAAATCTACCATAGAGTAGAAATTGTGACTTCTAATACATTATTATGTAGCTTATGATCCGTGACAGTTGAGTAATTTTGGATGTTGGTGTGCTGTGACTGCGTAAACGATCATGTTCGTTGTTCTAAGGTGAAAGAAAGGTATTCTCGTGTTTTCTTGCTTTAAAACTGATTTCTAGTGGTTGAGTTTTTGTTTAAAGTTAAATCTACCTGTAGTGCTTGTGCAGTTTTAGAGAAAGAGTTTGAATGTAGTGTATGTGTAAGACAATAACTGCCCTGGAAATGAATGGCAAGCGCCATTTCTTTTTTTTTACAAACTTCAAAAAAAGAAGCTGTGGTTCTCAATTCGGTTGTATTTTTAGAAGGCGTTATGTGATGCACATTTTCGGCTAAATCCTACTTATTTTAGGTTTCAGCATCTGCCTAGCCTTTTCCCAAACAAATTGGGGTCGGTTCCCAGTCAAACCGGATTCAGCTGAATACTAGTATTTTACGTGGGAGCGGCTGCCTACCAGACCTCCACAACCCATTAATTGGGTAACACGGTACATCTTTTAGGTTTCAGCAAAAAATGCTAAATCAGAGAGCCAACCATTTTTGCTTTTTTTATTGTGTTTTCCACAAAATCAGGGTCATTGTCATCTTCAGCCAGCCTTTTCTAATCACATAAGCATCATAACCCACTAGTTATGTCACCCGGCGCCATCCGACCGGTTCTTAATTTAAACTTAGCCAGAGACCAGCTACCTGCGCTTGCGCATAATGTCAGGCATCGCGAATCTGTAATAGCAGTGTGATTGAGAAACGGACAGATTTTCACTTTTGTTATTAGATGTTATTAGATTCTAAGCCAGTTAATGTGTTGTTGGAATTCTACTGTTAGTATTTTTTAAAGTCATGATTTGGTGGCATAAAGCCTTCTTCTTTTTGGTGGTTTTAATTGTGGACGGCAGAGAGGTAAAGTTTCTTTAAATCAGAGAGAAAATTTCCGTATTTTCAAAGGAACGTTTTCGAATTTTCTTACATTTTGATAATTAGAGAATTTTCTTACATACTCGTAAATCACCGCTCCGATGATAATGCTAATTTGAAGCTTTTTAAGTACGAGAATTGAACATATTGCTCTCTGATATCTGTCGAAGTCAGAGCAGATTTAGAAAGACACCAGAAGGTCAATGCTAAGCTGATAGACAAAAAGAAAAATTCTAAGCTGACCATTGACGTGCATGATATTTTGAGCAAAGATATAAGACACAGCCACAGCAGTATCCAATATAAAAACTCCACACACTCAAAAGTCATAAAATTTTATCCCAAAACTGAGTGAAAATAAATATTTTACAAGAGGCTAATTTTATACCCAGGTCAGGTCATTAGGACCCGAGGCGACGACCTATACCAACAATAAAGTATGTGAACACAGTCTTTACAAGAGAGGCACAATAAATACGTTTCTTACTTGTTGTGTCATCTAAAATAAGTATTGACGTAAGTTTGATGTTGCTGGCAGGTGAGAAATTCATTTTACTTTAAAACAAGCTTTTATATTGAGCCATATTGAATTTAGTGTAATGTCATTAACTTTATTGGTTTCTACTCTTCAAGCCATTTGGTTTGAAACCCATATAAAGGAGGTTGAAAAAAATATGTAATCCGACATCTTGGAGCAGCGGCCATATTGAAAGTATTACAATATTAAGTATTGCATATTGTATTGTCACCAGAACTAAAGGTGTATGTGAAATTTTAGTTCAAGCGGATATTAACAAATGGTAAATAGAAGCTTATAAAAAAAACTGCACTTTTTGGTTACTTACGAGTTTATGAATATCTAGATAAATATTTATGGCATGTTATTGAAGGATCGTATAATTTTATCTGAGAGGCAGCCCGACCATTTCCCATCACTGTCGCAAATTGTCGAAACACCTTAATTTCCCTACATTTCAACAAGTTATTATTATTGATTGTCGCTGGCATGATATTGTGACTTGAGTTTGAATACTTTTAAGTAAGAGACTTAGACTTCTGGTTTAAAATCCGTTCTCAACTTCTACTTACGATTACTTGCTGTTTTTTTTATTATTCCTGATTCACTCGCTCGAGACCCTGATCTCGCCTGATGGATGAGGTCTACGATGGAACTAGCGAGCCAATTGGGTGGAGGCGTTGAATAAGAAGTAGATCAAGCACATCAGCTGGTAAAAGCTTTGACCGCAGGCATTCAAGGTTCTATAAATTGAGAATAGAGTCGGTTTTTGTATGAATCAATAACCTCAGCCGATGGCTGTTCATTCATAGACTTGAAAGAGCTCAAGTTACACTAGAACTTACTTCTGAATTAAGGATTAAATAACTTCTAAACCGAGGTAATTTGTGAAATTGTTGCCTTGTACACGACAAAGAAACGCAAAAAACTTGAGCATATGATAATCAGGTCGATAACCCGCTGCAGGTAGGCATCGTCACACTCCAGATGGCCATCTAAGGGCCCGTGAGTAAGCACTGGATCGCGCAATATGGCGCCTGACGACTCGGACGCTATTTCATAATCGTAACACGACCTCTTATAAGTACGTAAGTCGGAAAAGCAAGATAAATTGCCTAGGAAGTTTGGCTGAAATCGTATTTGACCATAGATTTAATTTTAAGATTTTTTATTTTTCACCTCTCAATGCACTTTTTAGCAGAGATATGTTTCTGTATTTTACTAGTATTTTCAAGTTATGCGCGTACATACATTCCGTCGATTAATTTTTATATATAGATACTAAACAATAAGAAAATATCATCTCCTCACCTGATGCATCCATTACAAAATCCATAATTCAAACACCCACATATTGCTCCAGTGACCTTTAAAAGTACCAGAGGAGCATGAAATCCAGAGCGATGGCCAGCAAACGATGAAGTAACACTTCGTGATAGCTTAATGTTCTGCGCAACATAATGCTGGCAGTTTTAATGATTCTTTCCTTTCTCAAGATGTTATTGTTATGACTACGTACTGGCTGGATGAAATCATGAGGTAATCGATGTAGTAGATTGGTCATGAGGCTCTCTTGGTGATTTCTTTTATTTTGCTGTACGTTATCTATGTATATGCCTGTGCTTATGTAAGATTTTGATTTGATTTGATGCCTTTTTTATGGACGGCAAATCATCAAAAAATGACTCCTGCCACTCTGGGTGGAGCGGGAGGGAGTGTGCCTCTCCTCGTAGTGCCCTTTGATTTCCAAAACTCTTTCGAACAAAATTCGCAACCCTGGCAGGCTCTGGCCCTAACAGGCCCCATCTACTATGCTGACACCTCTTTGAGGCGCGCGTGGAAACAACGCGCCGTCGTCGACCCAGGCCTGGCTTTGATCGGACGGCGAGCCACCCAACGCTGGCCGTCCGCAGACCCGCGCCTACGGTGGCCGGGAATCGCCCTGGTTGACAATCCGGGAGGAGAAAATTTTGTAAAATTTTTTGCATTCATAATAGTAAGTAACTTGACTTGTTTATTTCTCAATAACCTGTCCACGTCATATAGGGCAGTTTTAAAGTGAAAGGTGACGGGCGGGTGATTTGGGAGACTGTCTTTATGTAGAACTTTGACGTTAAAAAGTGGCACTTCAGCCTAATTGGAATTAACGTTTTTTGATTTTATTGTGCCATAATTATGAGCTGATTGATATATTCAAATCTGTCATTGTTTAATGAGGTTACGAGATTTTTTTATCACGTCAAAGGAAAACTGTTTGTCACACGTTGCCTCACATTGCTTATACAGAACAACGTAATAAATGGAAAAAATCAGAGATATGATAATAATTCCAAGACCTTTTGCTGTCATCAAAGGCCAATGTCCTGCAGAGAGAGTTCGGGTGCTGACGACAATGATCAAGACACCAAAAATACAATCTCAAAATAAAAAAATGTAAATTTGAAAAATGTTCCCATTTCTGTGTTTTGACCCAAGACGACGCCCTTACGTGAGTCATAATATCACCAAAGAGGCGATTTCAACCTTTTTAGGACATAAACCCTAAAATGTGCACAAAGAACAAAACAATTTAGGTGTCCCTTCGATAAAATATGGTCAAATATACACATCACGCTCGTTTTCGCTTTAAAAATGCATTCACTTTATTTTTATTTTGGTTGAGTAAACGTTGAGGCCTACAATATTCATTTTACTGAAGAAATCAAGGTAATTTTATGTCAATTTGTTCTTGTTCAAGCTTATTTTGGTATGTGGAATATTTCTGATGTTTACTTCAATCTTTTTCCAAATATCTTTGTTTCTCAAAGGCTCTATCTTAGCATGACCACAGATTAAAAATTGTCAAGAAACTGGTCTTTTGAGACTCTTTATTCCGGAAAACGTGTTTCTTGCTTTATGCAAAGATGCTGCTCTTTGACCTCTCGTTTCGCAACGCTTAATGGAACTCATGATGTATAGATATCCAATCTAAATAAGTTTTGGAATAAATAAGTAGCCTGAGAACCAAAACATTCATATAAAATAGAAATTTTCCGCCGATCAATGAAACAAAAAGCCCCACGTAGTTTAACCGGTTACTGACTTTGTTTTCAAACGCGTCTTCATAATGGAGTCTTATTTACCCATAAAAAACCAGCCACATCAATTATAATCGCATTAAAGTTACGTGGACAGTAAACTTGCAAATCATCACCGCAATCGAGTCGCAAAGGTCCGAAACATCGAGGTCAGACAAAGGTCCCTTGGAATCGATTACTAAGATGTTTGTAATCTATAGAAAGCTAGAAACATCCGATATCTTGAGCAAACAACAAAAATTACAAGTTGCGACATCGATTTAATCGAATGCAATTTGAATCAAATCGATTATTGTCTGAACAGTATCGAATCATTTACCATCTTTCAATGTAACGAGAATCTAAGTACGTTCGATTTTTGAACCGTGATGAATTTGAGTTACGACACTAATCCGTTTTTTTTTATTAAACCACACTATTCTTGTGCTCAGCGGTGTCTCAAAAGCGGTTTTTTCGCGGTATCATAATAGATCGTTTTACCCAGCACGTCTGCCCTTTACCCAGTAACACAAATAACGGCGCGTGCGCAAAAACCTTTCATAATCGTGCGGCGCGCTGTCAAACGAATGGCGACATTTGATAGGTGGATTTAAGTGCCAAATTGGTACGTATTCAACATGGCGGTTATGTCAAAATGGGTGTTAGATAAATGACATTGGACGCGATCGTCGAGACAATGCGTGGCTCGAATTGGAATTAACACTAGGTTTTATCAAATTATCGTTGACGTTCCGGTCAAAATCTATTAGGATATCTTTTGTTTTTGGTAATTTAATTTTGTCTATGGTATCCAAGGTTGCCATGTCTTTCCGTGTTGTAAGGACATTGTCACACATTGTGCTAAATCAAAGAAAGTTATTCAGTAGACAGACGGAAATAGGAAGTTTTATTGTTTGTGTTATCTAATTTCCGGTGACATGGTAGGTGGAGGTCAAGTTTAAAGAACTTTGCGACCTTAGTAGTACCTACAAAATGGATCCGAAACCTGACATGTGTATAGTTCTTTTGTGTCAGAAAAGGCGCCATAATATTTGCAAGGATAAATGGGGCTTCAAATATTTTGATAGTGGAGGTATATTTTTTCGGAACGGATAACAATCGCGCAAATTACCGCGGCCCTGGAAAGCAAAGGGCACTAGGAGGAACACGGATGGGTTTTAGTCAGTTAGAGTCTGGCACTCCCTTCCGCTCTACCCAGAGCAGGAGGAGTAATTTGATGATTTCCCATCCATAAAAAAGGTAATTTTTGCGAAGGTCGGTCCGCGGATACTGTGCATTCCGAGACTCCTCCGACCCTCGGCAAGCACGTTAACACGTGGGACCAGTCGAATGTAGATTTTCCACAGTCGTTACGTGTACGAAGACAAGAAATCTGAGACCAGTCTTGCCAAGAGGTTTTGTGTAACCCACTACTCAGCTTCTGGGGTGTGAAGGTCAAGATAGGCAGTCGCTCCATGTAAGATACTGGTAGTCAGCTGCATCTGGTTAAACTGCATGAAGCCGACCCCAACATAGTTGGGAAAAGGCTGGGCAGAATGATTGATTTGATATTTAATATTTCAGAAAAAAAATGCACAAAATTTCTTGCATGTATCTACCTAATTATAATTTGGACCACGTAACTTCCGGGTCATTACATACTTAAACCAGTTTAGTTTAAAACAATTTCTAATAATTAACAATACAAATAAAAGAAAAGACGTAGCGATCTTGAAAACAAACGGTCTGTAAAAATTATGCGGACCGAATTCTTAGTTTGCCATTGACACGATTATACTAAGCCGTAACTGTTTTTGTATGAAACACTATGGTATATAATTAAATCTAAATTACAGATACAAGAACCGTAATAATGTCAATGTTAGGAGCAGAAAAAATATAAACTTATGCTCTGAATGTGGAGTCGTTGATCGTTTTACTACTTTTTCATTACAGACCTTAGCTGCTTCAGCATCGCCATCCATTTTTTTATTATTGTGAGGTTCACGTTTGACCACAATCTCACTTGATGTAAAGAGATGATGTTGGTCGACGATGGAGCACGTTTTCTTCGAAGTAACCTATTCACCCTTAAGGCTACTCTCTCGAAAAAAGCTTAAAAACAGCGTACAGATGAAGCAGCTTTTCGTCAGCATTTATAAAGAAATTACACCTGAAAAAAATATATAGCAATCTACATGATATAATACGTAATTTGGTTTAGCCATAATTTTTCTATCGGTATCCGATAATAAGAAAAAAAATCACCAAATCACCTCTAAATCGTTGAGATAAAACCATTTTACTCCTTCATTTTTTATCAAAAGAGTATAAAAAAAATATCTACTGCTTTGCAATACCAACGAAAATAATTTGGTTTTGTTACTTTTTAAAAACATGTATTATTTTTACTATAATAAATTAAAAATGCGACCATTTAAAGTCCGTGTCTATATCTCCCCCGCACTCGTCCACAAATTCAGTGCGGGGCGCGTCGTGTTGCTAGGTGGACGTGTGTGTCGCTTTGCGAGAGCTCAGCACTACAAAAATATCGTAAAATATAACTGCAAAAATGTAATTTTGTTAAAAGTGGAGTAAGTTTTTTCTGATTCCTGTATAAGTGGTGTTTTATAGTTATTTTAATTGTACAGTTTTATTAGTGTTTAAGTTTAGTTTGTAAAACATGGGGAATAAACAGAAACGTTTGAAGAGAGGTTTAAAAAAATATTACAAACAAAAGGGTATAACATTTATCAAGGTAAGTTTTATCTACATTTTCATTATAGATTTATTTACCTTTCATGAAAGTAGATAGATACTGTTTATAAAATACCTATATTCAAACAAAGTTGTAAGTAGAATGCTTCTGTGTCATAGAGTAGTGAATGATCACAGAAGGACCATGTCCTTGCAATGACTTTTAGTCAATATTACTTGTAATTTTCCTTTTCGGTACCTCAGTAAAGTATATTTTTACCCGACCGCGCCAGAAGGAGGGTTATGTTTTTCGAGTGTGTGTATATTTCTTTGGTACGCTTTGTAGCCTAAACGCCTTGATGGATTTTATCTTGATAGATGTCATTAGATTCGTCTTGATAGTGAAAGTGACACTGATTATATAAAAAAATAAAATGGC
The DNA here is from genome assembly GCA_947386135.1 of Melanchra persicariae. NCBI lineage: Eukaryota > Metazoa > Arthropoda > Insecta > Lepidoptera > Noctuidae > Melanchra > Melanchra persicariae. The sequence continues at coordinate 11,468,236 of OX376645.1, read as the reverse complement.
TGATTTTTGGCGCCATATTATGCCTTCAATTTTTTTTCCTCAAAACGTATCGAGGGGGTAACAAGATAAAGGGCACGAGGAGACGATTTCAAAAATGTATCTCACTAAAATGAAAGAAATAAAAAAATACCTTTTTAGTAGTTTTTAGCGATCGGATTTTTAGACAGTCAATTGTTTTTAATATTATGATTGATTTATTCTGATTATTTTACAGAGTTTATGCAGTGAATGGCTGGAATTGAGAAGGAAACTGTCAACAGCCTCTAACTTTGGTCGCATTATAAAGAGGCGTTCAAATATCAGTTGCAGTAACGTAGTAAAAGATTTACTATAATATAAAGAAAGCATAAGTCACGTTAAATCAATAAAACATGGGACTGAAAATGAAAAAAATACTCTTGAGAAAATTTCAAAAGACACTGGTTTAGTTATACAACCATACGGTTTATTTATTGACGATGAATTGCCATATCTAGGCGCTACTCCTGACGGTATATGTGTCGTGGAGAACATGGTGGTAGAAATTAAATGCCCTATTGCAGCTCACTAACTGAGTTTTACCGATGCAGTTACTTAAAAAAAATATCTTTTTATAAAACTGATAAAACTGCTACGATTGTTATTAATACTAATCATAATTGGTATTACCAAATTCTGGGTCAGCTTCACATAACCAAAAGAACAAAATGTCTTTTTGGAATATGGCTGGGTGAAAATATTTCCTATGAATATCGAAATTATAGAAAAAGATGACAAGTTCTGGAAAGACGTAATGGAAAATAAATTAATTAGATTTTATTTGGATTACATATTACCGGAACTTATTGATCCAAGATACCCGAGAAAAATGAAAATTAGAGACTATTTGTATGCATAGAAAAAGCAGTGGTAAAAATAAATTACCCAAAAAAAGGAAACAAAATGATTTAAACCAACAAACAAATGATTTATAAGAAGACGATGTATAGGAGAAAGAAGAAAATGTCAAAGAGAAGGAAATATAACTAAGGAAAGAAAAAGAGGTTGAAGAGAAAAATGAACAAAACGAGAACGAAGAAAAAAAGAAAACAGAACAAGATTTTGTCTGGCTATCGAAATTTTCAAAAGTAAATATATGTGAACACGGAGAAATAAGTGAGGATCAAGAAGTTCAACCAGCCAAAAGAATAAAAATACTCATTGAAAGGAAGTTACATTTCAGTGAATTTTAGTTCTTATCTTTTTTATAACAAATATTATGATATACACTGGTACCTATTACTTATAATATACTACCTACCTATCTACCTTACCTACCTACCCTACCTAGAAACCTTCCTCTGACTTTAACAAAAATTTTGATAAAAATATTAGCCGAAATTGGTCCAGCCGTCCTCGAGTCTTGCTCTTAGCAACAGAAATAACCATTAATTTTTATTTATTTTTATAAATAATTTTGTTCACAAGTTGTCTTCCTCGATCATGTTTCAAGCCTGGCTGATTTGTAGTAAAGGTATAGTTTCTACCCGCGGCCTCGAAGCATTTGACAAATATATTCGTAACTGTTGCCCGAAAAGTACATCCATATCAATAGATAGTAAATAAAAACAAAAATTGACTACCTACCTACTTTATACGCGGAGCATATAAAAAATAATTTTAACTTCCACGATGATTTGACCTTCTGTGATTTCGATACTCTGTGACGGGATCAGGCGACGACGCGCGGTGGCGGAGCGGGCCGCGCGCGGCTCATCGTTCTGTTGCATGCGGGTAGCGGAGTGGGAGTTCGCTCCGCCCAAATGCGCAAGGTCACTGGCATGAATACAAGCCTTAACTTGAAAATCTATTTAGGATCGGCGCTACATGTTTCATTTCCCATACTTCTCTATTAGTCATATTCTTAGTAGGTCTAGCCTCTAAATTTTCATGTTTTAAAAAAGGGGCGCATCCTTCATTATTATTTTTAGTTGCTAAATTTATATGTATATTCACATTCACACCTTTCTCATTTTGGGAAAGAAAAACATTAGAATTCTATCCTGCCACAGACCTTACATACTCCTTAATTTCTTCCACGTTTAAACAATCATCACACCTTTTCCGATCGTCTTCGAAATATGATGAGATGATTCCAGGCCTACAAAGCCCGTCAAAAAGATCACAGATTCACAGTCTATCAAACCATAGATACTACATACTCGTACAATCTACCAATCGAACAAACATTAGACATAACCAATAAACACACAAATCAAAATCCGAACCAAGTCAGTGTGATTGAGATCAATCATCACAGCGCATTCGTGACGCGAAGACGTGCTCATTTCGCCTTATATAACTAGTCTTCACACGAAACGATGGCATCGGTGTATTACACAACACATCAGGGGGCCTACCACAACCTCTTAAAACAATATTATTTTAATATTACTTTGTAATTTCTGTTGTTGCATTTTCAACTCTCGGCGCTGATCCGAGAGTTGAAAATGCAACAACAGAAATTACAAAGTAATATTAAAATAATATTGTTTTAAGAGGTTGTGGTAGGCCCCCAGTATGACTTTAATTACATATTGTTCTACTGCTTCTTCACAATTAGACGTACAATGACTTAAGGTTGTGAATTAAAAAAAATGACAAATGACCATCGAAGGAAGGGAATTAATAAAATAACGATTGAGAGGTTTGGAGATTAAATTGTGGAGTCAATTAAAGTAACTTATAAGTTGATATCAAAATAAATTAGTAGTGTAGATACTTTCATGGCATCAAGCCTAGGCTGTCGTAAAATGGGGTCGTACCTCTCTGCTGAATTAAAGATTTGGTGTCGAATATATTTTGTCAAACTCTTATTGTGAAGTTTAGCATAGCTACATTCCACCTGAACTGTGCCTGTTACTGCTAGTTGTCTGCTAAGATCTTCCAAAGAACTTGATCTGAGTTCGTTAATTTCTATGCTATTTCCTATTTTTTTCTATTTTGGTAGATATTAAAAAGGTTTTGACATGTTCTTTACTTCAAATTCTAATTACTGAAGGCAAGCAATGTCCAGCAGTCTGTTAATAAAAAGATTATTTATTTACACATTACCAAGCACAACATAGCAAAATAGTCAAAAATAAATTAAATTAAATCTCGACCTAATTTTGTTTACTTTATTACAGCAGTAACAAGTCCAAGTCCTGTTAATTTCCTCACGGATATAGTAAAGGTAGAACCGCCCCAACGTTTGCTTGTTCGCGGTCACCATAGAAAAAATACAGTTTTTTAACCGACCGCGTGGCGAGTTCGCTCTACTTCGGTGATTCGATCTACTCGGGCCAAATAGCGCTATTAGAAAAACGTGCGAATGCGCGATACATCCAGCAGTGTGCAATTCTGTAAACATGTCGAAGTGAAGGTGTGGGTGAAGTGATCACAGTTGAGCTGTCAATCCGTGTAATCAAGATGGAATGGCAGCTCACCTCGTGATTACTTCACCCGAGCCTTCATTTCGACATGTTTACAGCACTGCGATTCTGCAGTGCAATTCTGTAAACATGTCGAAGTGAACACTTCGGCGGGGAGCACGATGGGTGAGTTGTCAAACCATACAAATAAGATGGAATGACAGCTCTATTGTCGTTCACTCCGCCTAGGCGAACACCGTGAGATGTCGACAGAATCGACTGGCTGTGCTCACAGACGAAACCGAACGCGTCACTAGACATTTGAACATAAAAAGTTTTACAAATAATTAGCCAGGAAGTGTTATACATTATTATTTGCAAACGATTAAGGAGTATTTGTACTAGTACTGTAATTCGAGCAGGATGTATGACTTGCACGCGTGATTTAATAAAATAAATATTAATTTTCCTAGAATTTTTTCAGGAAAACTAAGAATATGACAAGAAAAGGATGACTAATCTGTGATTCAAGTATGTGTTATACTGGTCTAGATAAATACGGTGCATCTATTGAGTCACTGAATCATCTGTTTTTGGGATGCATGAAGGAGCCTCCTCGTGTCGCGCAATTTGTTTCATCAGGCACTCAACTGAACCGAGCGCTGGGCGCATTCTGGACAGTCTCATCTAACATTTTCCTTAGCGGTGGTAGGGCGCCCGCCTGGTTCGCGACCCTCCCACCGGAGTCCGGCGTCAAGCAGCCTGCTGTGTTCCGTCGACGCGTGGGAGTACCAGTGCCTTAAGGCATCTTTTGGGCACGCTCGCTTCATCATAGGCCTCATCCATTGCTTTCCATCAGGCGTGATCGAGGTCAAGAGCTAGACCATTTCTCAATAAAAAAAATCCTACTACGGTATTTATTATCAAATCAAGTGACGTTTAGAGATTGAACGTACAAAAAAGGTGCATGAAAACACAATCCAAAAATATTAGTGACTTTTCTTTCATTATTAAATTGTATGTAAGTATAAAAATCTCTCCAAGAGTAAATTTTCTTAAGCATAATATAAGCCCTACTATGACCTGTGAATACCGTCATGAATCTTTGGTGACAAAGGGATAGTGCTATTTGTGTGTAGCTTCTCTCTATCACACAGCGGAATCGCGGAATCAGCGGAAGAGTGGGCCAGAACTTAGGTGCACCCTTAGACACTCAATCCTGTAACCAATCTTACTGAATTACTTTTCAATGCTTGAGAAATGGTAGAATCATCATAACGTCTCGATTGAAAAACCTCCTATTCACAAATCCTCGTATTTATTATATACTTCAACTAGTCCAAATATCTCAATTTCCAGCCAAACCTCACACAAATGTAATTCAACTCACACAATTCGTGGGAGCCTCGTATAATTTCGTAACTCATTCATTGCGATTACTTCCTTGAGCTGGAAATCAAAACCGCGACCCACATGCGGCGGTCAGCTTTCTTAACCACTGACCGTAAATGTAGAAAACATAGCAGTGTGATTATTTAGCTTAGGATTTGTAGATAATTATCATTGCTAGATTACTAAAGAATTGAAAAAGGTCTAGATAGAAAAGATGGACAAAACAAGGATAATTTTCGTGAAAGATATCACCGTCATCATATTCTAGGCGACCACTGAAAATCAGCGCCACCCGTGCTGTGTGTCCACCATAACGCAGCATCATGCTGAGTGGGACTGTGGGAGCCTTCTTGTCACAGTCACGACGTGCATCTGTCGATTTATAGGTCTTTTTTCCTCTAAGAGTTATAAAACTATTTATTTAGGCTTTACTAAGCACTTTATTAATTGGGCTCATTGCGCAGTTCTCTTCTTCCATTCTCCAAATCTGTCAACCATCACGTTATCACTGCCTCCCTCCCTTTCATGTCATCCCTTACACAATTCATATTTATCATCGAGACGATAAGGTTCAGGAGTTGCGCCGGCCTGCACAAGGTGAATTGGCGATCTGGTTTAGGTCGCAGACATTCAATGGATGCGAGACACACAAAACGTCAATTTGCTGATGCCTATGAGTCCGGCAGTGGACGTCTTTCTAGTTTGAGAGTCAACTGGAGAAGCCTGCCATAGATCCGTTTAAAAAATATTTTGGCGCCTTATATTAATTCTGTCTGCAATAAACTCACAGGCTGACAGTATAAACCCAACTAATCCATTTATCGACTTTTTATCGAACCCAAAAAGGTTTGTTTATGATTTTGGTCTTTTACAAAAAGGAGGTCACAAGGGTAGTCGACCGAACTGGCTCGATAAATACCTACTGAAGATCGATTTAATTAAAGCGTCACCACTATCTTCTGGGACATACTGAAACGCGTACAAAAATACCAAAAGTACAGGAGCTGAAGCTGAAAGGTACTAGTGTAACAAAGCTAAAGAATTACTTTTTTATTTGACAGAATCCAGTTATACGTTTTTTTAAGTGATGCGGTGGTTAAAAAATCATTTGATCAATCACAGCTACAAACGTTACAAATCGTCTACAAACCAGCCCTCTCACCAGTAGGTACAAAAACAAGTGAACTACGTATTTTTTTTTACTATTTGCGTTTCACGGCACGCATAAATATCTTATTGTATTTTAGTATCGGATACGCATAAGAAAATATGCAATAATAATTTTAATGAGCACTAAAACATTGTAAAAGCAATCAAGGGGCTTAGGATTCACAATAAAAACTTGAAAACGTGTTTGTTTTATGGCTTAAGAATACTATGGTAGCGGCAGTCATTACATTTGGTATATTTTATGCTTCCCATTTGAGTTTAAGAAGGCCTATTGACGGAGGATTTGTCAAACTGATTTTTTTTATTTTTGGCCCACGTGAATTCCAACAAAAACACTTAATACCTACGTAAAAAAAGGATCAAATACTATGTTTGTTTTGCATAATTTATTATTGCCGGATATGTGTATAATCGTAATTGAAGGAATTCCCTGACGGAGTGTATTTCCTGATAGATATAACCTGGGGGTCTTTAAGTCAAAAGGACAAAGGTTACTGCTGGGCAAGCGTGCTCTATCGTCGCTTACCATCAGGTGAGTGTGAGGTGAGCCGTGAGGCATTGGTCAAACGTGAGTCTATCAAAAATAAAAATTGTTGGAAAGCGGTACATCATAATAGTTCACCAGCTGGCTTAGGAATGTTAAAAAAACATAGGTACAGCCAGCCGTTACGCTCTGTTATGCAAAGATTTCTAGACCAAAATAAAAGAACCGCCAAAACTCTATTTACTTTTCAAATTCCGAATCTTAATTCGGCCAGCGCTAAAATTTCAGGTCATTGATACAATGGTCAATTTTAAAATGCATTTAATACTTTATGGTGTTAATGAGTATGAAGGTCGTACTTTGACTTTTGTTTGTCTATGTTTTTAATGTTATTTAGAGTGATACATGTTGTGTGTAAAAATGAAATTAGTACTTTATGTGAGGTCGACTGCGTACTCCAAGGTTAATAAAATACTACATTTTTGTGGTATTGACGAAATTAGAGGACATCGACATTGTGGTCTCGTCTTAGTCACTCGATCGAGGATTCAAAATTAATTTTGTGTGAAGTCTAGATTCTATTTTCGTGAAGGTCTTTGGATATCGATTTCAGTTTGCACTATACGTCCGTCATATCTGCAGCGATATGTTTGGTCTGTGATACATTAAGATTTGATATCTTAAGGGTCGGCTTCTGAATTGATAATGGGGAATTAAGAACGTATCACACGCTACTTTCCTGCCAAAGTTTTGCTATTTTCTATATATTTTATTATGGTAATAAGCACCCACCTATATAATTTGTATGATTCATATGTCAGACATTATCCAATAAGGTAAAAATCAAGAGACAATCTTTACCTTTTTTAATTTTATTCATGTCACGACTTCGCACTTATAGCATGCAACGTAGAGACCTCAAGGGCAGATAATGACCTTTAGGGTCTTTGGCCTACCTTAACAGTGTCACTGGCCAGTCTTCCACAAACCATAGGAAGGTATTCCTCATACAATCCATATTTAAAACCGGATACAAATAATCAAGAAATACAACTTTTTCGTTCATGTAAACAAGCCTTACAGTAGTGTTGTAACCATTTAAGTGGACTGGAAAAAGTCGATTAATTTCAAAACGAATATTAGTTTTGTAAATGACAATTTTGTTGCTTAACTAACAATTTTAATACAAAATAAATTGAGTTTTTGCCAACAAAATAGTTAATAATACATACTTAAAAACGCCATAACTTTATCAGCACTAAGGTCTGTGAAATCGTAAGTACTTTTAAGGCCCAGTGCACGAAGAACTCTGCAGTACTTCAAGATGAATCACTTTTACTTTAAATATTGATAAAGGAGAGGTCAACATGTATTGGTTTTGTTAGTATGTTTATTTTATGTTTGTTTGTAAACCACTTATTTAAAGAGGCAGAGTCAATACGTCATTACTGAAGCAAATAAAGTTATGACTTCTATAAATAGTTATTGAACAAAAACTGCATAAGAATCACGATTAGGCTTCTATACATAAAATCTATAATAATCGGTTATGTAAATAAATAATTTATGATACATATTCTAAAACTAGATTTTGATGAAATCAGTCAGATTTAAATAGAGATTCATAATTACAAGAAGATATCATATTTCCTGATAAGCCCTGTTTAGCAGTAGTACGTCACTAGTAGTTAAGACTACCCAACTAGCAAAATTTTAACTTACAAGTGTCCTAAGACCAATAATTTTTACTCTTTTAGCATACTTACAGACAACTGTAAGTGTCGATTTAGGCGCACTTTATAAGAGAATTCTCACTTACAGTCAACTAATAACGCTCTTATTGAAGATTACTTTACACTAACAATAATCTTGTTACTGCTGTTGTAAGACCAAAATAACTTATGATGGTCTTATAACAGCATGGTTTGAGGGAAAATAGACTTAGAGCACTCTTAGGACTGCACTTGCAAGTGTAATTCCCCTTATATTGCTCTCTGGAAGCTCAATAACGGAATATTTATCACAACAACCGACAGTGTGTGCGCGAGTGCTGTTGAAATAAAATAAAAACAAGTTTAACTGTCAACTTGTATTATTTGTATTAGTAGTATTTTTATTTCTTGTAACCATTTAGTTCATTTGCTTGATAATTATGTGTCTATGAACTTAAATGACTTGCGGTGTACATTTCTTCGAATGTTTTGTGGAATAAAGTAGAATTTTTTCACAGGCCCACTTAATTATGTATTTAGAATATTAGTAAAAACATATTAACTTATTATAAAAATAAAAACTGACGCCATTAGAGATTTATAAGACCAATTACTCTTCTCTAAGATAACTTTAATACTAAAATGTCTTATTTCACACTACTTAAGTTAATTTTAAGCCTTTTGAACTTATTGAGCTCTTACATAAAAGAACTACTTGCAGCCATTTAATAAATTTAGGGTTCCTTTTAAAACCATGGCTTACAAATTACCATTTTGTGGTAGGTGTAATATTAGATGAGACAAATATGCATCAGTATATTATATGATATTTTTCCATTTTTCAAACTCCATAGTTAACTGTTAGTGTTACAAACACTTAGCGTTGTTTACATGAATATAATGGCCGACATTCTTAATAAAGTGTTCACAAGTCTTCCATAAGACCAAATAGTCTGATAGAGCTCTACTATTATTCGCTTTCTCTTTAATTTGACTCAGAGAAGACAATTTACACTTAGAACGAGTTGGTTTCATAGTAGTTTTATGCAAAAGTTTATTAAGATCATAAGTGTTATAAACCACTCAATGCAGACTCTACTAAGAAAGAATGTACTTTTAAGATGCTTTTTTAAGTGTAAATAATATTCAAGAGCAATTGCTCTGTAAAAATGCGCTTGTAAGACAACTGTACTGATAGATGTGTTACAACGATTCTTTATATACATCTATAAGAGCACGTACTAAGTGTTAGTACTCTTTAAGTACAAAACGTCTTGAATCATGCTTTTATAAGATGTTCTGTCATAGTCAAGACACATGTAAGTCAGTTGTAACACCTTAGTTCTTAAATCAGCACATCTACAAGAGAAAATTGCTAGTTGGGTAATTATTCAATTTATGATTAAATCTTTCAATCAATAAAGAGAATTTAATTTCAAATACTCGTATGTCCTTTTTTGCCTAACACAGCATCTGAACAATGGAATTGACGGATCAGTTTACTCAACAATTTTTAAACCAGTATTATTTAAAGTAGTGTTATTTATTAGTAGTATCCTTTAGCAACATTATGGATACCTTTATTTATGGATGAGAAATCATCAAATGACTCCTTCCGCTCCACCCATAGCGGAAGGAGTGTCAGACTCTTACTGACTAAAACCGACTCCGTGTTCATCCTTATGCCCTTTTGGTTCCAGCGCCGCGGTGACTCTTTCGAACAAATTCCGCAACCCTGGCAGGATTATAGGGACCTACCAATACTTCTTCAAAACACAAGTTTTCTCTCGAACAAAACCGAACAAAATCTTTCATTCATGAGCAGAATTTTCTCTCAAATCCGCCATTCATAGGTACTAGCGGATAAATGTGAACATCCTGTCTAACTCCCCGGACGACTTTCGACGCGAGCATTAAACGCAGGACGTCCAATGACGACACAATTATTGTGATAAAAACGTGATAATATGGTGTTTAAGCGGGCACTGCAATGGCTCTATTAACATTTCCTTTTGATAGTTTGCGTATGTGTCGTTGGATTAGGGTTGCGGAATTTGTTTGAAAGAGTCACCGCGGCCCTGGAACGCAAAGGGCACAAGAAGGAGCACGGATGGGTTTTAGTCAGTAAGAGACTGACACTCCCTTCCGCTCCACCCAGAGCGGAAGAAGTCATTTGATGATTTCCCATCCATAAAAAAAAACAAATGAGTCATTGGATGTTTTTGCTGTTACAATGTATTTAAGCTTCAGAAAAAAAAATGGATTATTGTTTGTTTTACTTTAAAGAATATCGGGAAAGATTTCGAGGAAGGTTTTTGCTCAGCAGTGGGACAGTGAAGGCTTATCATCATCTGCCTAGCCTTTTCCCAACTATTTTGGGGTCGGTTTCCACTCAAACCAGATTTAGCTGAATACCAGAACTTTACGTGGAGCGACTGCCTACCAGACCTCCACAACCCATTAACTGGGTAACACGGTACTTCTTAGCAAGACTAGAGTCAGATTTTTTGGTTTCTGACAGTCCGTAACGACTGCTAAATATCTACAAATGACAGCTTTACGAGGCACGGAGGAGTCTCTGTATGTTAAGATAGTCACCTATCCACAGACCGACCTTGGCAAGCGTTGCTTAACCTTGAAGATCGACCCGTGCGGCTGTTATTTTTTACTCGCTCCAGTAAAAGCTGACAAGGCTGGCTAAAGAAAAATAAAATAGTATTTTTTTTTTGTTTGAACTATTTTATTATTTAATTCATGTAAAAGTAACAATAAATTAAGATAAGTACTTCATTAAAATGTTTAGTTTCTTAAAGTATTTCTTAAGGAATTCTATTTATCCCGTTATGTCCCACTACCGAGAAAAGGTATTACTTTTCCACATACTTCTGTGGGATTAAAGTTCCTCTCTCCTCTTCGTCTTTGTTTGTCGAGATATCTCCTAGCTTTTAATGGTACCTAATCGATACTCGTATGTGGTTCTACTATCTTACAGCTGAGATTAGAATATGAAATCAAAATATACAATTAAAATAAGTGACACGCTGTTAAAACCGTATTTTTTTTTAAATAAATCACCTAAACTGCTAAAATACGACTAAATCGACTAACACACGCAGTTTGTCAAAAAATGTAATCGAAAATCTTCTATTGCAAATAAATTATTGATGACCATAAGTAATGAAATGGTAAAGTTCATCGTTTGCTAACTATAATATCATTAGTAAAAATATCTACGGATTACTAGCTGAAAACCTAAATTAACGAAAAACTTTACACCTAAGGAGAAAAAAACTTCGAGTAATGTCTTGTTTGTCATCAATAAATCATAAAACAATAAATAGGTAACATAGTCATATATTGCAGTTTTTGACGTATTTTGAAAAACAAACGAAACAGTTAAACAAATATGAAGCTATTATAATAATCAAGTCATGAAACCAAAGTCATTGGTTCTCGCTTAGAACAATAAAAAAAAATAATAAGTAGTCGAATTATGAAACTTTTCGTACATATTATTTCATTAGCAGCCTAGTTTTTTATGTAAGATGTAGTTAATACTAACATCCTATGGGCCTTGATGCCTGACAATATTTTTTTTGTCCATACTTCCATAATAAAACTAGAAATCCGAAAGTAACTTTGTTGGTCTGTTTGTGTAACCTCATCAAAACTAAACGAATTTAGACGAAACTTGGCACACGCATAGACCATGTTCTGAATCTCTATTTATCTGGTTTTTTTTATATTTCTCTAAATCTCAGGAACAGATACGACGCAGTAAAAAAATGTCTCAAAAATTTACTAAGCTGTGTGCGTTTCAAAATCTAGGATAAAGAGAGACAGCGGCAATTGCGTGTGACGTCACTCACAGGCATCGCCATAGAAAATTGACAAGGATAGAGGAATAACTTGAAAAGCGTGTGACTTTCCTGTTTACACCAATTTTATTTATTTTTTCACAACTCTTACTGTTTTAATAACAAATATCTTGTATGCATTGATATAAATTTTTCGTAATAGTCAAATCGTACGGGAGTACGTTCCTTTGGGATAATTACCGACATTCAGGCGTGCAAACTTATGTATTTTTACTATTGTTCTTTAAATAATGTAAATAGAGAAAAATAGTAAAAATAAAATATGACTAAAAGCATTCGGAAGTAATTCTCGACCGGTTGACCATCGCAGGTTATAGACACGAGAATCGATTCACGATATCGATACATTCGATTTCCGATTACCGATACAATCGAATAACGTTGACAGGGGATTAAAATAGTCGATTAATTAATTATTGATATGCTGTTTTGTTTGTATGAATGTGACATGTTAGACCTTCACTGGTCTTCCTTGTACGGTAGCTGAGAACTGGTAGTCTTACGTGTTAATTAATTTAATAAGGTTTTGTTAATGATGCGTGTAATTTCAGAATCAACTTTTAAACCAAAGAAAATATATTACCCTCCTTCTGGGGAAGTAGGGTGAAAAGCTCTTAAATTTACAATTTTAATGCGCACCGTATTGATTTAGATTTCCAAATCTGTACTGAAGAGACTTAGGATTAGAATGGGCAGAACCTCTTCATATTGTGAGGCCGTATGAGGAGGTTTTGCCCATTGCGATTTGATAAATGTCACAAAAAGTCACCAATATGCTGGTTATTGAACGAATAAGAGGCGTTTACGAGAGTTTGACTGGAGATGGCAAATTGGCAACACAGAAATTATGGTCGATGGCATTTAAGACTCATTATATGTGCACTGTGCAATAATATCACAACATTAATAAGCCCTAATGACCACAAACACGTTATCCACATGACATTACCCACCAATGAGACCAATTTTAAAGCGGAAATTGGCAACCAATCACCAATAACCAATACGCCAACATCACGTAACACCAATAACCAACATTGGTTACGAAAACATTTTTTTAACCTAAAAAACCTTCGAGTTTGATCTTGGACTGGATTAGAAACATTTTGTCATTGTTGTTCTCATGTCACGTGGACGTTAAGTAATTTTTAGCTGGTATACATAATTCATTGCAAAAATACTTAGCACTCTTTTCTCATAGCGTTAAAGGTGTTTTTCCTATGGCATTCTCAATGGGCTCGAGTTTAAGTGTCTCGCTTAATTGCCAAAGCATGTGTGTGCATTTTTATTTTGTTTTCTATTACGTAAGTGTGTGCTGTTGTGTTTTATTATCTGATAACGGTGTCCGTGGCTGTATGAGCGATGAAAGATAGGTGGGAAGTTCCGGGTTCTTATCTCTGAAATCGATTTTAACATCTTTGAAGGAGGGATGAAAAGAAACTTGTTTGTTTGTTGGAGATGGGGTGTTGGCTTTTTGTATCTTCGTCTATCGTCATCATGATATGACATCTTGAGTTCAAGGCAGCTGAAACAGGATGTGATCCTGCATAGCTTTAGACTTCATCATGCTTTGAGTTTAATGCTCTACTCAAAGACAACTTGCAGAATTATACCATAACTTCGCAACCAGTTGGTAACTCTTTTCTCAGACGACCTTTTTGCTTGGCTGACCGAAAGAGGCAGGTCTGTAATGTGACCAGCAGACCAAGACATAGTGTTACTAGCTCAAAGGTTGATTATGGAGTTCGTTTAAGAACTGCCTTACCTTAATGCCAGCCATTTCCCTTACTGTTTAGTGTATTTATCCTGCAGCCTGTTTCAAATTGAAAAAAGAAGGCTTAATTCCTAATCAAAGATATCGACAAGCAGGTCGATGGCCTCAAAACTATGTAGCAAAGTTTCAAAGATATACAATATTGCACTACATGCACTTTATTGATTATGCGCACTCCGCTGGCGCGTCGTGCCGTAGGCGCAGCCTCGTGGACTCGTGTACAGTGCACACAAAAAAAATCTATCATACCTTTTATTGCACTTCAAGCAAGCGTCCATCTTTATGATGCTGTTGACGTTTGTGTCATGGCGGCGACTGCCATATTGACAAAAAGTACAAATGTACCCTACTCGACCTGTCATGTTTATGATTCGCAATATTTTTAAGATGCCTATGAATCATAAAAAGATCAGCTCAAGTTATCATAAAAATGTATTACTATTTGTATGATTATTTGATTGTCAATTTTTTTCATTTAAAACTATTGCGCCGATTTAGATTAGATTTAGCATAAAAGCTATTCTTTTCATCAAATATTTTCACGTACAGACGTAGGACCAGGACTAGCCAGATGAAGCTAAATAACTGTTTGGACGCAAGCAACAGGCAATAAGAGTCAAATCAGTATTACAAATGATCACTAGTGCCCTTTTGTTAATCAAATGTTTCTCTACCATTTGGTCAATGAATTGTCACACGGGTCACACCTATTGACCTTCGGACTGACCGTTAATATAGCTATTGTTGGACAACTAGCTATTATTTCGTTTTTTTTTTGCATTTTGGTCTATCGTTATATAGTGTTAGTGTAGATGATTTATATTGCAGTGGTGACACGTGCTGTGACCTTTGAATAGTGGATGGTAGACAGTATTCTAATTAGTTTACTGTTATTTTTAGAAATAATCCTCGTTTTGTTGGTATCTTGATTAATAGAGCCATTTTTTCATAGGTACCTATGCCTTGTTTTTTTACCAACTTAGACCGACGACGAAAAATAGTGAATCTAACCATTCTTGTTTAACACGTCCTTGCTATTTCATTAACTTTTACCTAACGTAACGCATATAAGATAAAAAAAAAAATATCGAAAGGGATCGAGAGCAGCAGTCTAAACTGGGACTAATTAAGGTAGAAGAGATATTCTTTACAGTGTGTTCTGACTGTAACCATAATGTCTAGCGAAGAACTTGGAATCCATTCCTTATAAGAGACCTCGCAACATTGGAGGCCATAGCAACCCGGTCTTCCGATTTATTACAGCCATTCCACCTTATCCTTATATAACTTACCGCTACTTTGTATTTGTTGAAGTGCGTCCTTACCTGAAATGACAAAATATCACATTAATATAAATAAACCGGTATAAGGCCTAGACCTATGAGATCTAGACACCATAAGTTGACGCGAAGGTTTGCATCAATCATCTTCAGCCCCGAAAACAGGAAAAAAATTTTTTATTAGCCTTAGGACTAAAATGTTTGATGAAATATTAAATGCATTTGAATATAAGTACTACGTAGGTATTATCTTTAACGACTGTATAAAATAAAAACTACCAATGGCTCGTCAAATGTCATTAAGAAAAAGCCCAATTCTAGGCATTTCTCAACTTCGACCAAATGTAGCTAAAATTTATTGATACAGTCATTACACAAATTAACTTTGGTAAGTACCCGTGCCTATTATTATCTACTTATATCCAAACCGATTTGCCATAATATAAGTCATCCACCCCAAATAATTCGGTTCTTCCTGCCTATTTAGAGTTCGGCAACATTCGGCAATGTTCGTGTTACCCGCCATTTTGTTTCATAGCTGTCAATATTGCGCGGTTCACGCAGCATTGCGAAAAGTAGTGCAATGTCGGGTAACGCTGAGTACTAACTGTTGGAGGAGTTGCAAGTGTTTAGCCACGCGTAACGTACCTGGTGCAAACACTAAAATAGAGAGAGATAAACAATCAAATAGAGAGGATTACCTACTTCTTTGTAGACTTCAAAAAAGACAGCATTAAGAAGGCTGTATGTGGCTGTGTATTGACAGTTGAGCAAGGAAGAGTTTCCTTGAGCTCAAAATATTTAATCAGAAATATGGATTTCTATTCTGTAGTGTGATACACAGAGTACCTATACCACCTACCATGTCCAAAATGAATGAATTTGTAAAGCTAACGTTCGTAAACCTTAAAAAGTTGATTTTATCAAAAGCATTCAGTTCCTGAAAAGGTTATTAACTTGTAGTGTGGCAAAGACCTAAGTTTTTCTGAATTCAATTATTTAAAATGTTATATTAGAGCCCCAGTGCTAACCTACTCCTCGTGTTAAAAAGAATAACCAGCTATTTGACAAGTCTAAACCTTATTAAGAAGTTGATAAGGGTTAATACACCAACCCAGAAATCAAACCTTTACCAATAAGGCCAACTTAAATGTCGATAAAGATAAAGAAAATTGTACTACAATCCGCACCCAGACCAACTTTATCACCTTCAAAACACACACGAATCTAACCCTTATCCCTAAAACAATAGCGCATATAACAGCCTAATCCTCTATCTAGTCTAGAAAGGTACAGCGTTCGAACCATGACCTGCTGGGCCCTACTTCCATTTCCTTGTTGCGGTCCAGCTGTTGTGGCCTTGCGATAACGCCGGGAGGCCGCCAGAGAGATTACTGATAGATTACGATTGATGTTGATGAATGATACTTCAGCAGGTATAATCTTATAAACATACTTTGACGGATCAATAGCATAACATTGTGGCTGTAGTTTCCTTCGAAAGGTAGGCCTGTTAAAAATATACCTCGTGGTTACCTAAATGTTTGCCAGTTATATTTGTTTTGTTATTTATGTACTATATACTACTGAATACTTGAAGTACCTAAAACTTCAGCCCAATACAGGAATATATCTATATTGAACTGGTAAAAGTACGGGTAATAGCTGGAGAGCCTACTGCTATTATTAAGGCATAAATTCCGACTCAACGCAGATGGTGAAAAAAGGCCAATCCCGAAATAATGTCTAGTAATAAAAATAAATAGTGCGACCTATATAGTGATCCTAATAGAGTAAGGCAATATTGATAAAATAGTCTTAGCAGTTTTTGGGTAATCTTCCAACCAATGGGAGTCACACATGCCTTAGCCATTGTACAACTCAGCCCTGGATTATAGCTGATTATACAAGTCTAGCCAATTGTTACAGAGAACTGCCAACTTTAAAAACAGTTATAATAATTATTGTAGTTTAGTTTATTCATTAATTTAATTTATTTAAACTGTAACTATATCATTTTAGCTTTGAGTGCTATGTTGGTTGATTTTTTATTGTTTTCTTTTGCACGATGTGGTCTCCTATAATTGAGGGAGCACATAGATTTTTGTTCTTGTACTATAAAATGTAGCATGTATGGTGTATTCTTTGTTGGAGATCCAAATAAAATTAAAAATTAAAATTAAACTGTCATCTTGTTGTCACCGTTAGATAGTGTATAATAAGGCACTGCTAATGAAGAAGGCACGCCTTGTGAAATGGATAAGGAAGTGAATTTATTTGCGGAAGGGACGGAGAAAATTGTATTTGTAAAGTTTAGGACACGATGACCTGGTGAGGGTCGCGGGCCGATGGATGCGAGACGCACATGACCGGTTGTTGTGGCGACCCTTGGGGGAGGCCTATGTCCAGCAGTGGACGTTTTTCGGCT
Source organism: Melanchra persicariae (assembly GCA_947386135.1). Classification (NCBI taxonomy): domain Eukaryota; kingdom Metazoa; phylum Arthropoda; class Insecta; order Lepidoptera; family Noctuidae; genus Melanchra; species Melanchra persicariae. The sequence goes on along the minus strand of OX376645.1, from coordinate 11,450,747 downwards.
GATATGATGATGATGATGAAAGTTAAGGACTAGGATTAGGGTAAAAGAAGTTAGAAGTTCTCTAGGCATTCGTAAGCTTCATTAGCCTGAGCACTGGCATCATACCTATAATAGGCATACATACCAGAACTCACATCTTGGTTTTTGTTTTTTGCTTACAGTTGGGTATGTACTACTGTTAGTGTACCTAATAATAAATAAATAAATAACACTTGACAGATTTCACACAATTCAACAAATATGTGTCTATCAATTCAACGAAAGACATTCCTAATCAAATCAGCTAGGCGTTGGACCTTGCGTATCAGAGGTAAGGCTAGGTACAAATTCCAGCGCGTCGCCATTCGTACAAAACCTCATTACGGAGAAACGTGTCAGACATGTTAATAATCAGACACATATAGTTACTAGGTATTACATACCGAAACTACGCCGGGAATGATGGTCGAAAAAAAATGCAATAGAATGTTCCACTTATCTTCTACAGTTCCGTGCCAACAGGCAACACACAACCGAAATCACAGGTGTTAAAGAAGTCGAATAAGAAGTCTTTTCAAACCAACGGTTGACTGGTAGAGAATGCGTTGTTGCATTGAATCTGCCTATGTACCACTACTAAATGTATATAAAGTTTTAAAAATGTATTCCAGTGTTCCAATCTGTAACGCGGTTCTAAAAGGGCGCTGACGTTTTCAAACGAACGAAGTCGCGGGGACAAAAGCTTTATTGATCAGTATCAAATTAGAGGTAAAAATAACAAATGACAAGTAACTAACAAAAACCGGCCAAGTGCGAGTCGGACTCCCACACTCTCAACTTATATACCATAAACCAAAAATAAACACGTTTCTTGTATGGGAGCCCTTTAATATTTTTTTTTTAGGCAGTAGAGAAATATATTTTTAATATATCTTGAGATACTGCCCACTGTCACACAGACGGACTACTGAACCCCTTAAAATGATAGCGTGTTAAGTAGTAGAGACGGAGAAAAACCTGAAACCAAGAACAAATAGCAAACAGAGTCAAAAATTCAACGTGAATGTTATAAGTATGTTAGTAATATTCTCGATTCACCTACTTACACAGACACAACATGTCATCATGTCACTGCTCCAATAGATAAATGTAAATTGATGCATGATCCATCACTGACTGGACCAGAACTGTCAGTTTGAAAGCAATAAACGTCAAAGTGAAGCGTGAACCACGCATGTTTGCGCAAACTTATGAATATGCAGAAACACGAAAGTTTATCATTGCTGATACACACGCTATCGTCATTTTGGAAGCATTACTTTTGAATTGTCATTACGAAATAAACTTGATCTGAATTTTAAAGACTCGTTCATATCAATATAGTCAAAAAATGTAGAGCAACTATAAGTATTTAAAACCAGGTTTATATTGAGACTAAAATCATCTCGCAGGTCGCGAATGATAAAATTACAATTTACTTAGATCAACCCTAAGATAGTGTTGTAGTGAAACAATACATCTTTTTTACACTCCCAGAAAATGATAAACACTAAGAAACTGGAAATAACTTTTGGAAAAGCTCCAATGCTATGCTACTGTACTTTCCAGTAAACTATATTTAATTATATTTGTTCCGCTACTCGGAAGTATTAATAATGACCCCTATGGATGAAGAAGTGTGGCATTTTTAGTATCACACAAGATCCTCAAGGTAATATTAGGCACTAAAAGGTAAAAATCTGCAAATGACCTTGACCTTGCACATGTCAATAACAAGGAATTTGCACCTAAACATACCTAAATCGTAAAATTCGGTTGCTCACCCGGATGTATAATCACCCTTACCCAACTTGTGTCCACACTTTTGGGGTAAACATATCAGTTCTCCGAAACAATTTTATTGACCACTTATTATTTTAAACACCTCTGACTGTAACGGATCTTCTGCGGTTAATGTGTCGTCATTACTTTTATATTTGAATATTTATACTCATTTGTAGTTCAAAGGATTTTGCGGACTATAAATTAAGATTGAACAGATTCTCAGAAAACTGAAGTGCGAAACGGGTTTCATAGATAATCGACTAAAGGTGATATTAATTAGTCTAATTTGAAGAACACCTGTGTTGGTGGGAACTAAACTCATTTGTCTATGGTGATTGGTGAAGCTGGTTCATGGACGGGTTAGTAACACCTTAACATCTCTCAGTAAATGCAGCTTCAATGACTGCCATCCATCTTTGCTGAGCCTTTTCTGAATCAGAGGATCGACTTCTGGTTTAACCAGAAGTTAAACTATGTTTAATAATACTGATGAATTTCTTAGAAACCGTTGCTTTGTATGCTTTAAATTGGTATCTGTACTGAAAGGAAGATGTTGTTTTATCAGAATTATCACATTTGGAGAAACCTATAATTAGGTACTACTATTTGTATAAAGGTAGGTACTTAAACCATTTTTCTATTTTCTATAGGTAACTTATTTTGAACATTGAGCATTATAGAGGATTGCAATTTGAAATAATAATTAATTAACTAGTTTTATATTGTATTACCAAAACAACTTAATTATAGTAATTACAGTGATAATAAAGTTTATGTACAAAGGCGAGCTTAATTCAAAGTTTACTTCTCCCAGTTAACCTAAGCTTTGCGTAAGCTTGTAAGTATATTATCTTCATCATATCTTTCATTACGTTTGACAAAATGTTCAAATTCAGCCCCTCTCTTCTTGACATATGTCTTCACCTTTTCCAAACCCTTTGTTCTACACACGAAACATTGCGCATCTGCTACAATATACCTACGTACCTCAACTCAATTCTGCCAACATTTCGCAACGAACTACCAACACCTAAATAAGCTCCTTAAAGTACAACATTTACGATGCAACACTTGATTGATTCGAATCTTTATTACCCAATGTGTTGTTACCTCTTTGACGCCGATTTACGATGTGAATCGTAAAATTATATCTTTTAGGTTTTTGGACACTTCAATATTTTTGTATTTTCTGTTCTTGTATCGTTCTCGAGTGTTTTTCCTGCTTCCTTCTGACTATACCGGTGTCTTCTCGCCATTTATGCTCATTAATATTCGGTCACATTTTCTTATTAATTGGATGATTGAGTATATAATTTTGAGTCATTGCAAAAATAGGGATTTTTATTAACAGATTTATGTAATTCAAATGATGTGTCTCAGTAGTTTTCCCTATACCTTCAGTTATTAATGTTTTATACTAATTTTCTCACTTAAACAAAGTATTCTTCCTTTCTCTCATAAATGGCATGATATTTAGCGTCATTTCGACTAATGACTAAGCTGATGTCATACGAAATTGTCTCGACGCAGAAGAATCTGCGAATTATATGAAGAAGAAGAATTATGTTAATATAGACTGATACTAAAATTATGATAATCAGTCTATGGCAAATACCCTATAATCCAACATTGACAAATAGTAACACTAACTAACGGGTAATGAGAAATACCCATAGACAAGAAACTTGCATATTAACTGCATTAGCTAAAAATAGTCACCAAAAAGTCACAGGTCAATATCCTATACAAGCATTACAGACCCAGTTGCATGGCATTAGAATTATAAGTACCAAACAAATAGTATTTGTGTGATTGATGATTTTTTAAACCACAATAACGGTGTCTCAAGTTTAGCCTCTTGGACATGAGGTAAAGAGGTCGTTATACTGGACAAAACTCTATGATATATTGTTGTGGTAAGTCTATGATCTATAGTGCGAAGTTTTAAAAACATGGATGCGTCATTATGGTCAGGCGAAAACATGCGACTTGAAACATAACTGTTCCACTGAATATTATTCCTTTCAACTGTGTGTGTATCTTCACCATAAGCGTGTGCTCGATGGGATTTCCATCAGCGAAAGACCACTCACACAATCACTCTAGGGGGATAAATTAGAAAAGGTTTTTAACCCTTCCTTGGTTCTTTCAGGAAGCGGATTAGGCTGTGTTTTATCTGTCCGTAAATGAATTCAAAAAACTTATTTAAGTAGTAATTAAACGAACTTTGACGGTGTGACCAAATACTGTTGTGATACTTGAGTTACGCACAATTTGGTTTTAAAAAGATAAATGTATTCATTTATACCTCATATGTTTTACGATGTTATAACTTTTTAATCTAATCGTAAACTTCAAAGCAGAGCCGTGCTTGACACTTGATCAATTACCTATTAATGATGATTTAATGATAGATTAAAGATAACGGCATTTTGTATGATTATCATGGGAAATAAAAATCACATTATACCTTATGACAGGTCATTATCGGGTTCATATGTCAACGCACTAATATTTTAGTAGCTCAGCACGGTCACTGAACATAATACAACGATGATTTGTGACCAAAGCAAACTGCCCATTGAATTATCTGTGGCAAAACCATGAAAAAACGAATCGTGGTAGAAGTATCACTTATGTTATTGAAAAAAATTCAAAAGAGGCGGTACGCCCGTAGAAGCTAAACGACGCCTTACATAATAACGATTAACGATATTGAATCATACCCGTTAGTCCGTGACCCGAAGGATGTCTTAAAAAACCCCCTAAAAAATTTACATACATAATTCAGTTTCAGGGGAAGTGACCAATGAGGGGCTCCATAGTAATTAAAAGTATAAGATTGCATAGTAACTACGCTTAAATGATGAATAAGAAGCCGGTAAACCCAAGGCGCAAGAGTTGCTAGAAGAATATAATTCAACTGAATTAAAGACAAATTAAGAAAATAAGTATATGAAGTAGATAAGGTACACCATCTCCAGAAACATTAATATTCTCTCCGGTTCTAACTAACGATCCGCCGATTTTGACCCCACTTTTACCGCTGCCATAAATTGAAATATGCAAATGAATAAGGAAATCTCTTTTTACAATATGAAATCCCAAGTCCTGACGTATAACGATCCACATTAATTTGTTCTAAATTATAAGAACGAAACATCTGATATTAATATTGGTAAAGATTTATTTGAAAACATGTGTATATTCTTTGAAATGAACGGGGCAGGAGATGTTGGACAAATTATTGTATTGGCAGATGAAATATTTCGGTTGGTATGTGTTGAAGTGTGGGGGCCCAGACAAATGATGTTATGGTCAAATATCGTGAGAAGGTTTTACACGAGTTGCTAACCGCTGCGGCCCCGACATGTGAAAATTCCCAAAAAAAAAAAAATCTTATGTTATAGGTAAATAAACATTAAATTCGCGATTAATTCGCGACACACCGGTGTGTCGCCGGGAAATGATCATCATAATACATGAAACAAGATATAACATTAGAAGAATAATGAAAACAATAATTTAGTTAGAAATAAAATAACATACAACCAGGGGCTCGAATCTGCTATTGCAATCGTGTCTCAATGACCGGTCAGTGATCGAATATTTGACAACTTTGACAGATTTTGTATGGGAAACGTGTCATAAGTTTGACGTTATACGTCAAAAATCGATCATTGAACGGTCATTGAGACACGATTGCAATAGCAGACTCGACCCCCAGGCCAGACCTAATACTGATCATTAATCATTTTCAGTTTCAGGGCAGGTGATGTGCAGGGTATGTTAGGTACAAACTGCTTTACACTTTGGGTCTTACAGTGATCTGCTCGTGATAGATCTAGATATATCCATGAACTTAAATCAAGTGGCTGAATTTAAAATCATGATGGAAAGTTTCATATGCTCCTGAGCTGATTTATACGGAGCTTCAATTTTTAATTAATCTACCCACTTCCCACTTAGGTCACTGAACGATCTCAGGTTCATATTAAATCGGAATATATTATTCATAAGAAAGACCGCTCGCCTTGCTTCTAATTTTGTATTAAATCAGTTAAGAGCTATAATCTCATTGGACTCATTCATATCTGAATCTACTCCTATAATAGTAAGAACCTTATTAATAATTCATTATTCAAGTACATTTGTTATTATTTTTTGTTCATACCTATTGTTTAGCATAGTAGATTTAGTTACCATAGCAACGTATGCAAATAGGACATTAATAAATTCTGACTCATCCTGCAGACCAAAATAAATATAATATGGGTTTTTTCTATGACTTATAAAATCCTAATCGACTAGACTGAATGGCAATATTAATGGCCAAATGCTACTTTAGAACTCATTAGCATTATTACATCTATTTTGTAAGCCTATCATGTTACCAGCCTGTGAGTGTTTGTGAGACACTGGAAACTCAATAATTCTTAGTGAAATAAGGATGACAACATGTTGTCTATTGCCATTCATCCGAAAGGCTTTCAGTGGAAGATAGAAGTCTGTATTTGGGACCTTTGACCTTGAATATCACAAGACATGGTGGCGAGATTTTATGAGCCTTTTGGGAGAACTTTTATAATGCCAATATAAGGGTTTATACAAGTTTACATGTTATTAAATTTCATTGCGAGGTTGACAGCATTTTGAGTGGTCTAGTAGGTACGATTATTTTATAGAAACCTACAAATTTAATTTTCTTTAAAAACAAACTTTCTGTTTCTGGCCATTGCTGTTTATTAGATATAGTTCTTAAATATAACACGATACACTTTAGTTCCACCGGTAGTATGAATAAAAATTCAATAACACAAGTGTTGAAGCAATAACTTATGGCAAGTCTTAATAAGTCGCATGAGAATGGCTTCGCACAAACAAAAGTCAAGGAAAGTATTGTCCTTCAACTTTACGATACTGCCCTATGGTTCGTGTGTGGCAAAACCTTATTTATGAACCTGTATTACGAAGAAGCAAGGTTCAATTTGCATTGTAACGGCTCCTGCAATATTTTCTGCGGGCATTGGGCTGTCAATATTTAAATGAATTATAGCCCTGGATATATAAGTTATTGAGGCGTAACCACAGCAATGATGTATGAAAGTCTTTTTGAACTCACAAATTAAATTTTGAACCGAGTTCAAAAGTGTTCATTTCAATTCGACGCAGATATTTTTCACAGTCATTGATTTGATTATAATTATGCTGGAATTAATTTCTACAGATTCAATAACTATAAACTCAAATGTGTGGCAAATGCCCAATGTTCACAATAATGTTCACAATATATATATATATATATATATATATATATACACCTAAGTATACTTCGATTAGGTAGTCAATGAGCTACTCTAAATCGAATTCCTTTCAAGTCTTCTACCAGATATGTCTCAAAATCTCCACGAGAATCTCACTGCACCCATTAAGATCGCACATATGGCCTTTTCCTACCCAATAAGGCCACGATGTACGATGAGTATGTTACGTAAACGGCACAAAAACTTGCACGGAACTGGGTCACAATACGACATCTCGATTGATTTAAAACCCACAATGTAGCGATTTTTTCAAATTAATCGAAATCACTTGCCAATTATCAATGGAAAATGTCAAGATAAACTTGTGGTTTCGAAAAAGAGGTACGCCTTGGTAAAGGTATTGTTTCTGATGAGTAAGCGGAGGGTCTTGTGTAAGGAGGTTGTAGTTCCAAGGGCTATTTTTTTACAGACAGCATTCTCTTTTCACTTGGGGGCAGTAGAATGTATAAAGCAATCATATCAGAAGAGTTCATCAAAATAATTTCTCACATTCATTGGCAAAACAAAAACTGGTAACCAGCATAACCTTGCTAAATTCTCATGCAAAGCCACACACATACAAAATTCGCGGTACCCAATTTTAATTGTAAGCCTTCAATGACTAATTACCGTATCAAAATGTCATAATATACATAAAGTACAGGCAATTCAGTAATAACAGCGAAAAGTTACTGAGCAAAGTCAACGAAATTAATATCCACAGACTTCCGATCAATGCAACTCCGCCATTACTAATAACAGGAATCGAACTGCGCCAATTAACAAACGGAAGGCGCTAATCCATTCGGTCATAAAATCGCATAGATTTTAACGATTGTTGAGATATTTCAAAGAAACAAGAAAATTGCATGAGAAATCTGCGCAGTTGCTCTAGTTTAGTGCTATTTATAAATTTTTGACATTTCCGTCATGACTTGTCTTATAAATAAACCACGACCCAGAACAGTCCCTAGTGCATTCTTTAATAAATTCGTACTTATGTCTTTTTTATTTGTTTCCCATTAAACAGCATACTTTTGTAAATACAAACCAATATTGGGAAGTTAATTCACTGGCAGTAAAAGCCACTGTTCTAGCAATCATCATGAGTTCATGATATAAAAATATTCAAAAAAGGAATGCTCCTATGTGTCAAAAGCTCTTGTTGAATCTACACTACAATGTAGAGAAACATCATACGTTTAGGAATGCTCATGTGTACCGTTGATCTCATCTTCTTAGTCCAATTTCCCTGAACTCGAGCCAACAAAGAGGTGGAATAACGAATCCTACACGGAATCACTTTCCCATTCGCCTCACGTTAGATGTACAATCAATAAATCTATTCTAATGTCAGTGAAATAAATGGCGTCCAATTGCTATTCCGTTCAGACAAACATCTTATTTAAGCTCATCTTGTTTAAACAATGCTGATCTGTTTATTGTTCGTCTCTATTCAAATGTAGTGGAAACTAATTTATAGCCGTGTTATTACTAGAGTAGATTTACACAGGTTTTGGTTTGATACCCTTGTAGCTTCCTGTATCATGGGCGGTGATTTTACGGCAGTAGGTAACTATTGTAGTGGAATTATCTGCACTTCCACATTCCAACTGAAAAACAGCAATCGTGCTGTCGTGGTATTCACACATTTGTTGAAAAAGCCCCATTTAGTGACAAGAGACTGTAGAATCTCTTCTTTAAAACTCGTGATGTCATATCTTTCCAATAAGGGCCGTACTTGATCACCTATAAACATGCCTTTTCCATCACATGCCTCATCATTCACAAAACAGGCATTCTCCATACCTCTAAACCCATTCCCCAAATCTGCTGACTCAACCACAATAAAAGGCGTCAACACACAAGTAACAATAAGTATGCCGCAAGCTTGTCACATTAATAGCAACCGGTTGCTTATGAAACCGATCGCGGGCGTGGCCACGAGAGCAACTTCATGCCTACTGGTATGGCGTTTGATATTGTGTCTTATTCTTATGATGACTGTTATGTGTTTACGGCTTGCGACGGTTTTGTGCAGATTAACTTGGCTGTGCTGTAAAATGATGTAATCTGTAGATGTGTTAATTTTTATGTGAAACGCGGTATTTGCTAGATTAAGACATGCATGAGAGGTGTAAATTTCGACTTGGTAACAGTTATTTTCATTAGGTTTTTGAAAAAAACGTTTATAATCGGCCTGTCATCCGCCAAACCTCTTGAAGGTCCTAATAGAATTTAAATGGCTCTGATGTATAGAATAAAACTTCTTGTCATTAACGTAATCTCGTACATAGTGGTACCTAATTAGTGGAAAAAACTGCAGCTATTGATGAAGAAAAAGGAACAACTACGCGAGTCTACATAGAATTCTCTTTTCATACAATTATTAAAGCACCACAGGGGATTATTAAAGATGAATGAAACATACGTCTAGACGAATCGCATTCATAGATACAAATTAAAAATCGATCGCATAACAAGTTGCATCGATAGGTATTAATTTAATCAAATGATTTACTGATACAGCAGAATGTTGAAAGGTAATGAAAACTATACTGTCTAATCATCGTATGAACGAACTCTGGAAAGATCCTGTCAAATTTAAAAAAAAGGATTACAGACGCAACAATGACTGAAATAGCGGTACTAGAGAGTAAGTAAGTAATCTTTCGAAAAGTTCGTTTTTACTCATTCGCAAAAAATACCAGTCAATCAATCCCAACAAGGTGTACGACCGATGTTTGAACGTCCAAACATGTTAAATGACAATAATGGCGTGTGTTGACGTTTTTCAACTGTTCAAACGTGCGTCAGAAACATAAGTTTGAGTTAACGACGCATTGATGCCCCCTCAAAAGTCAAAAGGTCAATAGAATGTATCGCCATATTGAAATGAATTCATCTATTACCACAGCTTTGCGGTTTGTGGCCATTTAAACTCACAAACTAAACGATTCTCATCTTTTTTGTAATGAAATATTGCAGATTTGCATAAATTTTGTTGTTGCCTTGAAAACAGCACTCTCTGTTCGTAATTTTGCAAAACATCTCGCAAACTAACGTTTAATACCGCAGATCGAGTGAAAGTAATGCGGTAACTGCATGAATTATGTATGTACCTACGTGCGAGCTACTGGAATGCCGTATAACTTCCGAAAAAAATCCGTATTACGCGAACAACTGCACGGCAACCGATAAGTCACGTGTTTGAACAACATTACGAACATGGCCGCCGTCCTTTGACAGCTGTCAAATTTTCCCGCTGTTTTTGTTTTTTTTTTTCATATTTTTGCCATAAATATGATGATCATTGTTTTAATTAGCACAATTTTGTTCAAGGTAACAGACACACAGCACGTGGTAGACATTGCAGGGAGCCAATCAGCGTTTTATGACATGTATAAAATTAAGGTGGACAGGTGTCCGTTAAAGTTATCTTATATTTATAGATTGGATCTATAAAATAAGATGTTTAATTAACACTTCGCGCTCTGCAACTTGCGAGTAATCAAATAAAATCTCGGTTTTAATTATATTTTTTAGGATACAAATACAAAACCTGATCAGAAATTATTATAATTCGAATTCGTATTTGGCTTTGAGACTTGTTTCGGGCTCATCAGGCAACTAATAATTTCCATGATATTTGCAAGTATAATGAGGTACACAGAGAAAGAAATCCGGTTTTTGCTAAAATTTCGTACAAAATAAACTGTAGATCACGCTTAAGTACTCAGAATGTCAAGCGTCGATTTCGTTAAGATTTTATGACTTTTCATAATATTTTTATTTGTAATTTATCGTCTAATTTCTGATAAACCGGAGATTATGGCAATTTATTTCATCCATTTCATCATACTTCTATTCATGCTCAATGAATCGTAAAAGGTTCTTACGAGCGGGATTACGTAGTCAAATAGCAAGTAGGTGAACTGATGTTCAAATCGTAATTTAATGAGTTGTTTTTTATTTCGTAAATTGACATTTAAGTGACATAAATTGAGTGGTGAGCTCAACTTGTGAATAAATAAAAATTAAAAAGTCTAAGTCTTGCCCTCTCGTTGGCCAAGTAGCATAGACAATTTATGTTTTCCAGTCAACACTTTTTTTTTCACAATTTTAAACCTTTTTTATTACTTGAAAATGTGCATTTTAACAAAAAAGGTAAATAATTCGACCTAATTTAATTTTGTCAGCTAACAATTTGACACTCACGTCTCCGATCACACTTGTCAAATATCACCTGAGTGTACAAAAATATGAATCTATCATACTGATGTATATTGCTTAGTAATAATACTTTTTAAGTGATTATAATAATTAACTTACCTTAGTATTAAGCGTGTGTGTGGAGAAGAAGGAGCATAGAAGAACGAATGTGGACAGCCAATGGGCCGACACGAATGGCGTCGACTCCATAGTGAATCTGTAACAAAAGAGGGTACACATTTAATCATTTGAATCAGCAGTAATCAGGAAAATCCTATAAAAAACCAAAATAAATTATATTCATTAAATTAAGGCTGACCTAAGTCCAGTAGTGGATTTTGTTGTTTCAGATGTTAACATTTATTTTTAGCAAGAAATAAATTCAATGCCAGTATTGAACGTAAAAAGGAACAATTTCGACACTATTTCTAATACTAAAAATTTTAGAAAAAGAATTAAGAGCTGCATCTAATGAGAAGGTCATTCCTAGTTGTCTAAATATTGATCAAAATCTTTTAATTGACCTTCTAATGCAGCATTTCTCAACATAATAATCATCTTAAGTAAACATCAAAACATTACATAGTGACCAACAGCTCCGACCATAAACAAAGAGCAAAGTGTTGCCATACAAATAAATTAATTCGCGTCGGGGTTGCCACTTTTCCCTGTAAATATTCTTGGTACTAAGCAAGCTTAGATCAAGAGATAGTCCCTTATCTTGTGATCGCAAATTCTGTTGCAAATTACACTTGGTGTAAGAAATTGTGTCCTTATTACGTGTAGCGTTATCTTGTTTCGAGTACAAGATACTTATTGTTGGTATGTGCCGTGATTTTTGGAGATTCCTATCGGTACATTTTATTGTACAAGACTGCGTCGTCTCCCTGTCTGGCTGTGCTGGTGCCTAGCTTGGGATGTAACTGTAAATTAAAGGAGGCTTCATGCAATTTTTTCTTTATTCAATTTTTTTATGGATGTGCCAATGTACAGCCTGGTCACAGTCATTCTTGTACTAGTTTGGAAATCATTTATCTTCAACTACTTATGTATAGATTAGCTTGCATTAATAAACATCCAAAGTTTTTATTGTATTTTTATTCTGTTCTTAAAGAAAACATCTGCTATAGGGTTCATTATCTATAATGTCCTCGAAATAATCGTGCCTCCCATAAATCCAGATGCATGCGTGACTGCAAGGTGACAAAATCTTTTCATTTACACGTCTTTCCTTCCTTTTTTCTGACACTAAAAAGGATTTATACCAACATTACTAAAGAGGATTTACGTAAATGCGTCTTTGCCAACCAGCCAGTAACTAAAGTCGCGCAGATTGACACATCAAGTGTCATGGAGATCGGAAGTGAGCGGCGGCGGCGATTGTGTGCAGAGATTGGGATGACCTCAGCATCATCAGATAGCTTTCAAAGCATTGCCACTATTATCCTGTGCCTGAGATTTTTATTAAGATTGCGGAGGATTATTTAATTTAGTGTTATTACACTTTAAGTGGACTTGGACGAGGCTACGGTGATTACTTTTGTGCTACTTTCCCAGTGGTAATTTTTGACCCAATTAGGTATTGACTGATGAGAATAACAGTATATGAAAGCATGGACGAGATCATCTGCAAAACAAATAGGTACAGACGAATTTAGAACTTCCCTCTTTTCAGGCGGTTAATTTAAAGATGGGTACTTGGTAAAGGTGTTATTTTATCCTTAATTCAATTATCTACAATCAATTTAATTAGAACCAAAAAAAAATCGAAGGTGGGACAAAGCATCCATTATTAATTATTAATAAAAAAAAAAAAAATAATAATAAAAAGTGTTTATTCACTTAAATACATTTTACATTGCAAACTGTTACCTCTGCCAAACTGCAAAACAGTTTGTTGGCAGGTGTAGCTCCTTTTTTTCTAGCATATAAAAGTAATTCACACATAAGTACAAGTGAATTTTCTTTTTATTTTTTATATTTCCCCAATAGTGAGGCTTTGACAAAATACCTTAAAGCTTAAATGTTTTTGCAGTTTAAACATTTAAATTCTGAGAGGATCAGTAGGAACAATTAAAAACGTATTAGTTATGGTAAAAACCAAATTTATTATGTTTTTTCAAAGAACGTCTATTCAACTGCATTAGCCAAAGACTGCAGTGTAAAGTCATGATGAATTTATCATCATGTCAATTTAAGCATCTATTATACAGCAGTGAAAAACGCATTACTCGATTCCCTTGGGATAATCAATAAGAGAGAAGGCGCCGATAAAAGCTAGTTCTAAGCTGGGAACTAAGAAAAATTGCTGGTTTAAACAAAAAGCTAAAGAATGATACTAAACGTTCTTTTTTGGGACAAGCCAGTCAAATTATTGCCAATAACAACTACTTCGTATGGTGTCGGACGTAAATGGATAGCACCATCCCATCACTTCCCGTGGGTGTCGTAAGAGGCGACTAAGGGACTCACCAGAGAATGGGCAGCAGCATTCTCTGTAGGTACATTGCTACAGCTACACTGCGATCGCCAACCCGCCTGCCAAGCGTGGCGATTACGGCAAATCCCCCCATTTGGAGGAGGCCTATGTCCAACAGTGGACGTCTATCGGCTGATATGATGAAAAACTACTCCCGAAAGCCAAAATCAACAGTGACGTTACTAGAATATTATATATAGATTTCAAGTGTCATTAAACTTCTGCGAAAAAAATATTGGTTCACCTATCCACCAATCAAGCTATGTCGGTTATAGACACCTGTGGACTGTGGTCCATAAACGACCCATTACAGACCCATATAATTAACATAACGATAGATAAAACGATAATTAATCCGTGTGAACATTATGATAATGTTTCCCCATAGGAAATGTTGATAATGATGGCAACTAATAAACGCTATTCCATGGAGAATTTTCAAGGAGAACGAGAATATCACGTTATTTAGTAGGTAGAGACAAACAAAATTTAATCTTCATATTACTTTCGTCTTAACTGATTAGCTTTTAGTTCAGAATCCATTCAGAACTTAAAAATACTCGCACATGAAAATAAAAAATATCAAAACAATACTTTCCACCGCTAAATCAATTATAAAAACAAACAACACCAGAAAAAATAAAAACCATAGATTAAAAATTTCCTTTTTGCCGCCAACTGAGCGGACCATAAACAAACAAAAAGTCTCTGAGGTCGACGTTCGCGCTCAGAAGGACAATGTCTTTTCTGAGAAACGGACGCCGCCGCCGCGAAATATTAATAAAGCTCCGTTTGCGGCCGGGACACGTTTCCGCATTGGCTTGCGGACCGGACCGGTCCCGGACAGGTGAAAATAAAGCAATGCTTACTGTTGCTGTGGGTAATTAAATCTTGTTTATTGTCTTGAAGAGATTTGTGAGATGGTTTACGTTTGAAAATGATAATGAGGAAACCGGTTTTTTAAATTTTCCGTGAATAATTTTTTGGGTTAGGTACTCAATGAAGATTCCGTCTTATGGGATCAATTGCGAAGAGACCGAGGCAGAAAGTAGTGGTGAGATACCTGGACCTGCAACGCGAAGACTGATTCGAGGTGAGAAGCTAGATATATGAGACTCCTTTCCCCAGCAGTAGAATAGTCTAGGCTGATATAAATTAATATTCAGCCTCTTGATTACAGAGTCTTGCAATAATCCGGTGACAGCCTCAAGCAAAATCTAATCAAGTACTTCTTTTGAAAATCCGTTGACAGGGTCATCCCTGTTCGAAGCAAGAATGGTCAAAAATAATGCTCTGGTTAGCAGACAGTATGGTATCCTAAGTATGATGTCATCCACAACCCGAATGCTCCCGATTTAATCACCTCTTAGCGACCGCGTTCTCTCTTAAACCTCGTTAATTAGTGTTTAAAACTGATACTAAAGTTTATAGCATTCTTAATGAGCTGCAAGCATTAGCACTCCTCCTAATAATGTTGTGTTCTGGTCATTTACTTAAGTTACACTTGAAATTAAATGTAAAAGGGTTTCCTTGCCTCTCTTTTAATGGGCTTCTGCCCGCGACATACATTGTCCATGTAGTGCTGTGTACGTCATTGTTCTGAATTACAATATCTTAGGAACTCCTTTTTGGTAGTTTTTTTTTTTCGAAAACACGTTCTTACCTACCAACAAAGATTGCTGGAAAACAATGGGTAAATTAGGTTTTAAAAAGTTCTTAGTTATTGTTTATGAAGCACATGATTGTGTCCAAATTGGTTTTATCCTCTTTTTTGTTGTTCAGGCTCTAATTTTTTCGTCAATTAATTGATAACCCATAAAACTGGATGTACTTTGGTGATCAGTTCTATTGTAAAACGTTTATTTAGCATAGCTTACGTATTCATTTAATGAATTAGGGAACTCAATTTGCTAAGTAACTTTATCAAGCGAGAAATTGGAATAAACTAAGTATAGACGTATATAATACATTTAATTTTTAAATAATAAAGACAAAAAAAATAACTCATCTAAAAAAAAAACAATTTAGACTCCTCCTTAAACCATCACAGATGACAACCTTCAAGAAACAGCCATTAATTTTAAAATGTTTTACGTCATCAAGACGGCCTTTTATCACATTAATTCACCTTTATATACATTTCACAAGACTCACTTTACCGAACACAAAAACTAAAATACTTTAATATGACATACGCACATCGTAAATTAATTTATAATGGCGTCTTTTATCATAAAAATCAGAGATCTAAATGGTTGCCAGGTGCTTGACAGGTTGCGCAATTTTTTTTTACTTTTATCAACACAAGTTAGCAACTCTGCTTCTCACTGCCCATAAACAAGTGACGATATTTTACTAGTAGTGTTAGTTAAACTAATTTTCCCATTTTATTTAGAAAATAACTTCATTTGTCATTTTCATTATCATCATCATTAATTATATGGAAGTGCTGGTCATGATTATTCCTATACGAACAAGCTTTTTCTTCGTTTTCTAATTTTCCATTTATGACCACGTTCTATTTGGCATAGTAAAACGGGATGTTAATGAAAAACAATATAAGGGACAAGTAGGTACCTATCTTATTAAATAAACACAAAATGGCCGCTTCAACGGAATAAATCACGCGAAGACCGTTTGCTCAATTACGTGCGTGTTTAGGACCGAAAAATATTGCAGCAAGTTTCAATGGGCGTAAATTATTGCAGTTTTATTGTATTCTCGTAATAACATTTATTAATATACTTTACGAGTACGATTCGTACATACGATTTATTTTTAGATTTGTTTATTAATTGATTACGTTTGTTACGCAGTGTTTCTGTGTTATTTTTTTAGATAAGATGTCGCGTGCTTTTTGCAGCCAGCCATTTTTTTAAATTTAAGTTTTGTCTATGTTTCAAAATTGTTGCGTAAATAAGTACATAAACAAACTATTTTCTCATTGCACGAAACTTAATCATCTCAACAACAAGATAGTACCTATTTTTTGTTTGTGTACTTATTTGTTAAATGGTACTATTATAAAACAATATTTTCAGCCCTGAGAGAAAGGTCAAGGTAGTGAAACTGACGGAAAAGCTAAAAGCTTGGAACTGCCAAATATGACTGTGACCTCGTTGACTAATGAAAAAAAAACTAGCTAGTAATTAGGAATTAATCACAATATAGTATAATAGACTGGTGTAAGAAAATATACCATACATGTTGCCGTTCATGGACTACAAGATAGCCTCACCTAACTTACAAATATATATTTCAAGACATACCTATACAAATAATCAATTTAAATTTAAACACCAAGAAATTACTTCAAATCCGAACCCACCAGCACAAAGCACTTACGTTTTATCGTAAAACAGCAACATTTTGACACAAGTGTGTATTAGTATTAAGGGTCAGCTGTTACCGAGTCACGACGCGTTACAAAGGCTGCACGCAATTTCAAATAATATAGAACTACATGAGAAGGTACAGCTTGGCAAAAAAGAGTTTGGAAAAAATGAGGGCGCTACTATCTCACTAAAATTAATTAATCAAATCGTTAAAAATAAATGTGGAACAATAAACGTTACTCAAAATCTAAAATTTGTCAGCCAAGTAGTGTCGACATCATAGGTTTCCATTTAGTGAAATATTTAGTTCCACTTGTCACCACATCATATCTCTTTTTTGCCAAGCTGTACCTACACATTTCATTGAGAGAATTCGAATTTTAAATTCTGCAGTGTATTCTAATTCCAAAAAAAAATCACCACTTTTGTCTAATGTTAGCCGCGTGGTGGCTCCTGTGAGAGGAGGCCTGTTCTCCAGGAGTGGGAACATTATAGGCTGAATAGCTGAAAAGTGTCATAGACTAAATGTGACACAGAGCCAGTCACAGTGGAAGGAGTAGATGGAGGCCTTTGCCCAGTAGTGGGACAGTTCAGGCTAGATAAAATAATAGTATAGAGAGTCGCGTTTTACCACTATCTCACGATGGTGAGCGATGATGCTGCAAGATGGAGCACGCATTGTGTTCAAATCGTCTCACTGTAACGAGTACCTTAAAATATAGTTAAGTACTAAAGTCCCTTTTTGAATGAAAGTACGGTGTAACATCTCGCCACGTCTTAGTGTGAGTTGACCCTCAAGTACAAAGTAACCATAGAGTTTTATCGCTAGGCCACATTGTCTATGGCTTGCGAAACTTAAGTGTTTACGGGTAGGTACTCACTACTAACAGTAACAGAAGATTGTTCTGTGTTCAACATAGTAAATTGAGTGTGTTTTTATGCAACTGCGGCGGAGGTAAGTGCGTTCTGCCTGGTGAAGTTTCTTTTGCAAGAGATGTTCAGGTGTTTTTGTTCTAAAAGCCTTCTCTTCTCTATGATCTTATTGCTTCGAGTCTAAGAAAAAATCTGCCGGGAAAAAAAAATCATATTATGTCCTTCTCCAAATCCCAATCTAGTTCTTTAATAGGTTAAATATGGGTACCAAAACTCATCAAAAGTGTTTCAGTGCTTGAGAAGTGGTAGGTAATGTTACAAACAGCTACTTTCGTATTTACAATATTAGAGTGGATTGATAAATACCATTTGTATTTATAACACAATTTCCTACAGTGCAGTAAACAGAAATATGTAATAAGAAATATCGATAGTAATAAATAACTAACATTATTTCGATTCTCCACAACTTCAAGGCGGTTCGGTTAATTAATTAAAACAAAACAAACATAAAATAATTACATAATTATATCGGAGAGACGATTTCCTCAATTCTTAATGGCGATTGCGTTAAAAACGCAACTGGTTATTTTTGGATTGCCGTAACGAAATAATAGATATTGTGTCTATAGGTAAGCTTATCCACGATTTGCATAGAATCGTATATTTTGTAATAAAAAATGAATTAATAATCAGTGCTAATAACAGTGCTAAGTATATATATTCAAATATAATAAAACAAATTTAAAAAATGCTATAAATCAAATAGATGGGTACGATGATATGTATATAATGGACGAACATAAACTGTGACAACTAGTGAACATCCTGCTTGATTTGTAAATTTTGAGGAAACTCGTAAGTGTAAAAATCTGTCGTAAAAATTGCCAAAAACTTTCCAACGAGACAATGGGCAACTCTTTCACATAAATGGTTCTATCTGTTGATAATGTTTTACAGATTTTATGACAGCGATTTGACGAATTTTCAAGTCACGCCTATCTGTTCCAACCTTTACATTGCAATGTAGTTCATTGGACGACCAGCGTCGCAGGAACTCCTCGACCTGATCCCACCATCGCCCTTTTACCACCGGAATACCAGACGTACTGCTGGGTACCATCCGGACTTGATCGATATCCCGACTAGTCATAACCAGCGCTTCTCCTCCACATTTATCATGCGCACAGCCAAAGTGTGGGCCTCTCTGCCAGCGTCTGTGTTCCCTTCCACATATAACCCGTCTGCCTTCAAAGCAAGAGTGAATAAGCATCTGGGCACGCTCGCTCCATCATAGACCTCATCTATCGCTTTCCATCAGGCGTGATCGAGGTCAAGAGCAAGCCCAATCTTCAAAAAAAAATCAGCATCTGTCTGGCAACATGTCGTTTTTGGCGCAGTTTGAGGCACACATATTTTTTTGCTACGTCTACGTAAGTCTTGTGTCAAAGTCTTTGGGGAAGAATCTCGATTTGCAGAAATCAATAACAAGAATTAACAAGAAAATAAAGCAATACTTTTCAACATCATAGAGAAGTTACTTGTCATAGACTATTTGAGAATATCCGTAACATTAGTGGGTGTCATTGTTAATTTAGAATTAAATCTCGATTGCCGGTAAAGCATGACATTATTTTATTTTAAGTCTAGGAAGCGGAATTCGAAATTAATTACTATTGAATTAATATTGTTATTCAATTCTATGTTTTTACAAGAGCTGCTATGTAGAAAAATATTAATCAAACATGTCAGAAAGTCAACTCAAGAGCCCACGTCCGAAGCAAGATTTGCTTTTGATCGTTCTGTCTCCGGTTGCTGTTAGATCAAAACAAATGTTATGAAGAGATAAAAATGGTCTTTTGTAAAGTAAGTACTGATCCAATTCTAATAAATGCAACTCATAAAAAACGTCACTATTACTGACACTATTATTAATCCCAGAAAACTGAGCATATGCCAGGAGAGCGAATGCCTCGCGCATTCGCTCTCCTGGCATATGCCTAATAAATAGCTAGTGTGGATCATTTAGTCACAAAATATTCATAATTTCAGTTAGCTTTGGCGGCTTTGCATTTGAATCTTCAGTTACTTTAGGTAACTCGGCATTTGCAAGCAGTCGGCCCTGGATTCATTATCTATATTATGCATGGTCCCGCAGATAGATGCAACGCAACATCGCGGCAATGCGACGACGCCTTTTCATAGAAATTGCTATGAAATTGTCCTATAATCACAAGAGCCTTAGCGCGCGCCTTTTCAATACGTCACGCTCTATTTAACTAAAACGGTAACCGTTTAATTTCCGAAATCGTCATAAAATTAGAGAGACCTACAAAAAAAGAAACCGCGTTATAATATTACAAAATATCATTGCTAAGAGCGTGTGAACGGCCGTTACGACATTACACACAAAATGTCCGAATTTACGAAATATCCAATTTGGATGGAGACGAGACGATTGTGATGCGTTTAATCATGGAAACAACGAGATAATTATATGCTGGGTTTGTAAATAATTATAAAGTCGAGTTGTCACAGAAGTCATCCTGAATAACGCATAAATACGAAAATGAGTTTGTTTGTTTGTTACGCTTTCACTCATAAATCGCTGAACCAATTTTGATAAATTTTGGTACAGGGATAGATGGGATCCTGGAGACGATTATAGGCTACTCTTTTTTTCGACAATCTATATTGACACGACCGAGGACGCGGACAAAAGCTAGTACATTTTAAATAAACAAAACGTTTTTTTTTTTCGGGACGCGAAATCTTTCTGTACTTTTTTGTTTGCTGTGAAAAATAATAAGTATAAGTATTGATTTTACTTATTAGCGGAGGTGATTTTTCTGCAGTTTTTTAAGGACTTTGATATAGACTTGTGTTCTTATAAATATTTTGAATTAAACATTATATTAACTCTTCTTCATTTAATATTGAATGTGTGTTTAATGAGTAGATATATCTGTAGAAAATACCTATGGGGTTTTCTAATAACTTCAAATCAAAGCAACCTTATGATATAATTTGAGGTTTCGGTTTTAACTAATGAGTTTTCTATGAGGTTCATCAACATAAAACATAAGCGACTTTCCACCGAAAGGATTGTATAAAGGTTGAGGTAACCTGTGTCGAAGTAGTAATAATTTATCATATTAGTATAGTGATTGACCGTGATTAGGAAAGCAGACGTAAGTATATGACTATCTTCACAAATGATGCATTCTCCTCAAAAAATAGTTGCTTGACAAAGCAACAGCGATGCGACAATCATTTTATTCAAAGAGTAACCAACGGAATCTTGTCACTGGACCTCCGCTGTCTGGCCGTATGTCTGTCAGAGGGCTGTAACTCATGAACTGTAATAGATAGACAGTTGAAATTTTCACATAAAAATTAAATTAAAATTCAAGAAACGTGATGTTTCCGTTTATGGTACGGAACCTTTCGGATGCCAGTGTGACTCGACTTGTCCTACTCCATCGCTATAATTTTCAAGTATCACGCGAGCGGAGCCGCTGGCAGGAACTAGTATGGTATATGTACCTACGAGTGTGATTCGTAGTAAAGCAAAGTTTTGTCAAGAATTCGTGCAACTTATCATAGTTTACATAACATCTACGCGGACATACGTAATTTTTTCTTAAAATATTTGCAATAAAAATAACTACAAATAATTATAAGACATGTATGGAATTGTGAAGTGTGTGAATTGTTTTAAAGAATGATTTACACAACAGGAAATATTTTAATTGCAGTAATTAAGCATATTTGCCATAGCTTAGAAAGGTATTTTCTTGTTTTCTAGTTTTATTATGTGTTACACTTAGTAAACAGCTATGTTTACCAAAAACATAAATAACAAGTGGTTCATGTACTCCTGGCATAAAAACCTCGGGTGGGATATGTCTTATTTCAAGACGTGGTCCCGGCTGTCATTTGTAGATCTTTGGCCGTCGTTATGGATGTCAGAAGCCAAAAAATCTGACTCCAGTCTTGCTAGGAAGTTACTGTGTTACCCAGTTAAGGAGTTGTGCAGGTCTGGTAAGCAGGTGCTTCATACAGACTGGAAGCCGACCCCAATCAAAATGGAATAAGGTTAGAAGGCAGATGATGATATAAAGATCCCAAATTTTTTTTATAGTTTACAATACATTCGTGTTTACAAAAAGAGCTTACAATCTAACGCGATTTATCATAAACTTACGGTGTTCGCAATATCCCGGAGACAGACACACCTAAAATTAACGTACAGTCGTCGACACAAACTTGCGCCCGAGATACAACATTGTGACACGTTCATTAAAGTTAGCTCATAATGAGCAGTCAGCAAACATGTTGGGTCCATAATATTTTGTAAAACTAGTGTAAAATGAGAATGTGAGAGTATATCTGACAAATACTTATTACCTTTTACGATAGTCAAGAATTATTTAAGATGTTGCGGATTTTGTTCGAAAGTTACCGCGGCCCTTGAAAGCAAAGAGCGCTAGGAGGAGCACGGATGTGTTTTAGTCAGTAAGAGTCTGACACTACCTCCCGCTCCACCCAGAGCGGCAGGAGTCATTTTCAGTACATGTTGTTTGTGTCTACTCAACAGGGTAACCGCTGGTTGCTTAGTAAAATTATTGACGAGTCAAAAATTAAACGCGAGTCCAGTGATGTGATGGGCTGCTGAAAATTCATTCGACCAATCAACGCGCGTTTTACAATTTGACACAAATTTTGCGAAGTTAGCGATCCAGAAACTGGACCTATCAGTTTCCGCTTTAAAACCAAACCTTCTTTTACAAAAAAAATCCTTCATGAACATCCCAAAAAGCCGTCATCTAATTAAGAATAAAACATTACACAAAATAACCATCGTCAGTACATTTCATGCTTCGCGCGCCAAAATATTTTCTGCTAATTGGACCCCAAGATAAAACCGTTTGGCGGCCAACTGAACGACAGCAATCATTTAGTATGTACAATCCTTTGACGATTATTTATTCGAGATTTAAAAAAATACAGGACATTGAACTTTCAAGGAAGTCAGGTCCCAATATCCAGAGGAACGAATTTATTGCGACACAGAAACGATGTCATTGTTTAAAAGCAATTAGCGATGCATTTTATCGTTGTGGCGTGTGATCGAACGGTTTTGAAACGATACGTGCTCGTTAAAAGGGTTTTTTTGTAGTGATTATTTTGTGAATTTAACTAAACCGCCTCGTTATCTGTAATTATATAAATTCTTTTTAAAGTCAGATTAATCGTGTAAGGATATCGCCTTTTTTAAAGATGTGACAATATCAAGTTACTACTCCCGCTAAGGGCAGAGCGGGAGGGGGTGTCAGACCCTTATTGGCTAAAACCCATCCGTGTTCCTTCAAATTCCCTTTGCATTCCATGGCCGAACTCTTTCGATTAGTTTCACAACCTTGGCAGGCACTGACCCTGGCGGACCCTGCCAATCATGCTGGCATCTCTTTGAAGGTCCCCCTTAGCTTGGATTCTCAATGATGTGCTAATCATACATCGACATCCTCACAAGACGTGTGAATTTTCTGTTGATACATTAGAACCTTAAACACTGTAATTTCAGATGAATTCAAACTTAGAAATAGTAATTACATTACAGTAGTTGAGACCCAATTACTATGTTTACTATTAAATCAAATAAGATATTGCAAATACCTACTCTTGTGACCCGTACACTAAATAACATGGAACAGAAGGAAAACTAAAAATATAAAATACGATCATAAAGTGTAGTATGTAATAGTAATAGTAATAGTAATAGTATAGTGTGTGTAATGTGAAAAAACTAGTTATTATAGTTTACACAACGGAAATACAATTTTATGGGTTATATATTTTGTGATCAGACGTTGGAAATCTAGTTATCAAATCTTTAACAAAATGAAGCAAAATACAAATAATTAACAAGATACCTATTGTAGCAGAATTAAATGATAATAATTCACTGAAAAGTTGCAATATTGTAGTTACGGTGAGATTAAGAAAATGATTTCTCCCTGTGACTGATTATTTTTAATTCTAAATATTATGGCTCTAATTTTCCTTCCATCTTTTCCCTTGTCTACTACCTATTATATTTTAGACTTTTGACAATTGAAGTTGCCAATGACGTTAACAATTCACATTCATTGAGCGTACAGCTAAGGAGTGGAATTCCCTGCCAGAGTCTGTGTTTCCTGATAGCTACCACCCGGAAGTCTTTAAGTCAAGACTGAATAGGTTACTTCTAGGCAAGCGTGCTCCATCTTCGGCCACATCATCGCTTACCATCAGGTGAGATAGTGGTCAAGCGCTTGCCTATCAATAATAAAAAATAATAATAATAAAATGACCACATATTTATAATATGTGAACCTTCTGAAACTAACTTACACTTCAAAAGACCCGACCTCTGCCCTCGTGATCAACAACACAGAAAGTCTTTTAGTAGTGATTGACGCCCGACTTGATGAAGCCAGTAAATAATAAATAACTAACACCAATATATTGCATTACGACTTAGGTAATCCGCAATAGATTCTGTTCGTTGCGATTACTCTTGCATAGTTTTAAACCAGTCCATTAGCATGGTAGGAACTTGAAGAAAGCCTTCGGGTGTAGCCAATATGGTTTATGTCGGCGGCTTTGCAAAGCTAGTAAAGGATGGCAACATTGAGGTGCAATATTCGTTACACAAAAACAAATGCATAGAGAAAAAAATGTGCTGCCAAATTGTGGTGGTAATTTTGAAATTCGAATCAAACAATAGGCTGCGTATTTAGATAACACGGTAGCTTCTTTCAACGCATAAAATGTATTTTCTTTTATAGAAAAACTAATGGGTAAAATAAATGGACATAACGCCTTAAAAGGAAAAATCCAAAGTGCACTTTCACACCGATTTGAATCGGACTAAATAGACGACAAAGTGGATGAAAGTGAACTTCTTACCAAATGGCTGTTAAGGATTCATCACACGGCCGTGTTTTCACATGTCCCGAGCATCGAATATTATAAATTCCGTTGCCTTGCTCGCCTTGTGAGGAGAATCTAAAACTTTTCTGGCACTTTCTTTATTTTATTCGCCTATGAAAGTTTGTTTAAGTATTTGTAAAGGCTTTTTTATCGACGAAATGGTTGGCTTTAAAACAGGTTGTTGTCAAAAGTTTAACAAGTAATCCTGGAAAATCCCTGACTCACTGCAAAGCCGGCGCAACATCCAACAGTGAATGTAACCTAAAATTCATTATTATAAAAAATAAATATTAACATATTCACGAGATAACGCTCCTCCTTCGACAAAATCCTCACCATTCAAGATAACAGTTTAAAAACGCGGCAACACTCAGTAATATCACACAGCTTTACATTTTGTGTACGTACCAATCATAAATTCTTATCATCATATTGCTATAAAGTATCAAATTTAAATTAAGCTGTACGAGCGTATACCTTTGCCTCTTTGCCGCTCAAAAAAAAAGAAATGTCAAAATGGCGTGGAATAAAGTAAATATGGCGAAAGCGTTTAATGAATTTCGCGTCACCTCCATTATTGCATAACGGGATGAACAGTTTTCTGTTAAGCAAACTCATTGGGGATTTTATCAAAGGGTCAAGAAACCTATAATGAGTATCGGAACAGTGGGGGGCGCAAGAGTGTTGATTCGATTCGGTATTTTGACAGTAAAAAATGCGCGGGCCAACAGCCAGGGTCACAGTAGCTATGGCTCTCGATATAATAACATCTGGGAGCTCGGCTTTAGAATCGATAATCGGTATTAATCGAGATGATTTCATAAATCGAGATGCGTGACTCAGTTCGAAAAAAGAATATGAATCGATTTTAGTTTGGAGAAGATGGTAGGTATCCGTATTTTATGTCGAATGATACACAAATTATCATAAAATGCTACTGACAGTCCAAAAAAAATTTTGTTGGTACTTCTTATTAAAAACGATTTTTAGAGCAAGTTTGCAAAATGTTCTATGTTAAGTACATTACAATATTTTCTTCAAAAGAAACCAGGCATCTAGTAAGTATGCACATTTGTGGAAGCAATAGAGTTAAAAAACATAATATGGAAAAACCAAACCGATTCTTTGCAAGCAAGAGAAAGTCAACGTCCACGATTTAAAAGTTAACTAAAATTAGTTGAATTTAAGGTCACATTGACCTTCAATTAACTGATTTGGCTTTTGTCTATCGTCACCATAACTTATGTCTGACGAAATATTTATTTAAAGTTTTTTTAAACTCATAGACAACTGTTTGACATTTTCAAACTTGTTCCTCGAAGTGACATAATTTTACAGGAAGTAACGAAATTAAACACAAACAAACCGGCTATTGTCAGGCTTTTAGATAATTTTAATAATAATAAACACGTTTATTTCCTTAAATATGGCAAAAAATCGCTACAAGAAATCATCTTTATGTGGTTTTGTTATAAAAAATTATAAAATGTAACCTTGAATTTTCCTATCAGCTGTTAAAATTGTCATGTGGTTGTAAATGGCATATTGTCTATGTTGTAGACGAATGACGCGGAACAGAGTCAATGAGCCATAAACAAATCGAATGAAATGGGCTTAGATTGAATGAAATAAAGCATGAATGAGAATGAAAGGAAAACGCAGCCGGTTCCGCACGAATCTTGGCAGTTATTGAGGGAAACGGTTACTTAGTTTTGCTGTGTATGGATTTGTAAAGTGTTTTAAATTGAGTTATATTTATTATTGCAATTTCCCCAGGTCCTGTAGTGACTGAAGGAATTAATATAATTTTACTCACGCCAATTATGCAAAGAAACTTTGTATCTCTTGAAATTTACACTGGTCCGAAAATTATAATATGCAATACTTAACTTAATTTGAATTCTTCGTTGAGTTTTAAAGTTAAGTTGATGCTACAAAGTGATATTGAAAAAGTAGGTCTTTTTATGGATTTAATCTTTAGAAACTTTAAACTTTTACAAGTATGACATTTTTATAACAATCTTTGACATATTTTCAAAACCTTTTAGATAAGTAATTAAATCAGCAACTACTTTGATTAGCTTCTTTCATTAGTTTTACGTTTACCATAGACAATGCACCGAACAAGTGTGGCCAACGATAATAGAATCACATTTGTCAAAACCTGACAAGCTATTGTAATAAAATTGCCAACCTATTCGTCAAATATTCACAAAAGATTTTTTGCCCCAACTCTGATATCACTTCGTACATCCTTTATAAATTTATAAAAAATGTTAAAATCGCAAATTGAAAAACGTCTTAACTGAAATCTTTGACATTTTGTCTTCAATATTAATGACGGATAATTCTTAAAATTGAAGTAGGTAACGTGAGAAGACACCATATTATATTGGTAATAATTTTTCCGCGAATTTTAATTCCTGTTATTCGTCTTGGTCTATGTAATTATGTTTGAAACATGCGACTTGTGGTAATAGAAAAATATTGTCGCAAGTAAAATTTCCTCTTGCGTGCCATGTGCGGTATGCAGCAGATAAATAAATACTTTAGTTCTCGAACGCTAACGAATAATGTCAATATTAGTAAGAACTTGAATCGTTCAACTCATACTTAAGCTTTCCTCTATGGTTTCCGTAAGCACTGACTGACATTGATCACAGCCTAATTTAATTTTAAATAATAACGCTTGACAGAATAACTAACTTTAACGAGAATAGGGCCAAGAAGTTCGAATCTCAAGTTGTCATGGAAATTCTGACTCACATAAAATTAAGTAAACTAAAAGGCCCCCCCACACACAAAGAGTTAATAAGAACGCAAGAAAATCTAACTATTCTACATTACACAGCGATAAAACGCATCCTACAGAATAAATTGAAGTAATTAAGAAAGCAGAATTTGCATTCAGTGAAAGATAAAATTCCGAAAGTCTTAATAAACTTGTAACGCACTAAGAAACGACCTACAGCGAAGTGGACCCTGGGATTTAAAACGTGTATTTGGTTCTTTTTTCAAATGCCAGAAAAGGGCAGCAGTTTTACCAAATAAATGTCTTTTTACGATACGCGATGGGTGAAGACACTTTTCATATTGGAAGATTAAGAAAAAAAAAAACAAGCGCAACGAAAATTCAAATTGACACGTTTATTTTTGGCAGAATTAAATTAGAGATGTACCTACCCAAGTTTGACCACACAATAAGGTCTCGAAAATTCATGAAGAGACCAGCTCTAAATTACAGAAACAATTGCATGTTAATTTTAAAAAGATCAGAGATTTTTTATTGAGGAATGGGCTAGCTCTTGACCTCGATCACGCTTGATGGAAGGCGATGGAAGGTATATAATGGCGCGAACGTGCCCAGAAGATGCCTTAAAGCACTGTTACTCCCACGGGTCGACAAAACAGCAGGCTGCTTGACGCCGGACTCCGGTGGGAGGGTGGTCGCAAACCAGGCGAGCGTCAGCCCTACCACCGCAAGGGAAGGATTAGCTTGTCTTGTAAGGTATTAGGTGACGGTGAGACTGTCCAGGATGCGCTCGGTTCTGTAGAGTCCCTGATGAAACAAATTGCGCTACACGAGGAGTCTCCTTCATGCATCCCAAAATGTATATTTGTATGAGGCAAGGGAAAATGGAAGACGAAAACGTATTCCGCCAGCTTCAAGAACCATGGGACCAGGGCAAGAAGATAATATCACAATCTATTTGTATTTTGTGAGTGTATCATCCATAACTTGACGTTTTGACGACATGGTTGGCGCAGTGGTTGAGCAGTTGACTGCTGCGCTGCGTGTCGCGGGTTCGATTCCCGCACGGAACAAATATTTGAATGGCCTACAGATAGTTGTTCCGGGTCTGGCTGTTTGTGTATGTGAGTTTATATGTTTGTAAACGCACCCACGATACAGGAGAAATTCCTAGTATGGGGCAACGTTTTCTCTAAAAGAGAAAAAAAAAAAAAAAAAAAAAAACTTAGTTATGGATTGGATTGATATGATTTCAGATTTTCACACTGGTGGCGCTGACAGAAGCAAGTGTCCTATAGTTAACTATTTAGTCGTATGGTTATCTGCAACTATCACTCATCGTCAACCAACAAAAACCAATCGATCTGTTAAGTCATGCAGATCACGGCTAAACAACTTCCTTATTGAATTTGTTCATTGTTGCCAGTGTTGCCACACACAAACTGCAATATTAATCGTTACTTTAAATTGAAAATAATAATTTATTGTCTATGATTATTGAATTCGCACGTTCTATGCGCATTTTCGGTTTGGTTGTTTTGTTTTGTTTTATTTAACTATGAGCTTAGTTTAAAAATGAAACTTCAAAATAATGTAGCGTAGTTTGGTTTCCTGTATGACCAAAGTTTTTAACTGGTCTTGGATTTCAGAAGGCCAGATTAAATATAGCTTTATCTGCAAGTAGGTATGCATGAGGTATGACATGTTTTCAGCTACCGAAGTCTTTTAAAACCTAAAGCAACTGCATTTTTGCATTGAATGGGTTGAATCGGATTAGTAAAATGAAATAATTTTCATACAATATGAAATGGGAATTCAGATATTAGAGGAGGACCATTAAAAGAAACTAACTTTGGAATATCTCAATAAAATGCGAATAAAACGTACTTTGAGTGCATTTTGTAAGAACAATAAAGTTGTTGGTATGGCAAATTACTGGCTGGCTATATTTACAATCATATGAGTGCATCATTTTTAGGAAAAGTAATAAAAACCCTGGATTTAGCTTAACTTTTCCTGAACAGCAATGAAGTAGGTAGTTCAAAAGTTTTTGAAACGGGAGTGCGGAACTTACCTGGAAAAAAAGAAAAAAAATAATTAGTTTAAATTAGCGGAAAACTAGGAAAATCATCTACACATAGCAGTAATGACGACGGTCAAAGAAAAAATATATGGATTGTGCGTGGAGTGATATGAAAGAAAAAGGAGGCAGTGATAGCATGACGGGTGTTAGACAGAATGGAGAAAGAAAACGATTTGTACCGACTCCAAGTAACATGGGATAAGGGCAGGAAGATTTTTATTTATGGATGGGCTAGCGCTCTTGACCTCGATCACGCCTGATGGAAAGCTATAGATGAGGTCCATGATGAAGCGAGCATCCCTAGAAGATGCCTTGAGGCACTGGTACTCCATCGCGTCGACGAAACACAGCAGGCTGTTTGACGCCGAACTCCGGTGGGAGGTTGGTCGCGAACCAGGCGGCTGTTAGCCCTACCACCGCAAGGGAAGGATTGGCCAGTCTTATAGGTGTTAGGTGAGACTGTCCAGGATGCGCCGAGCGAGAGGTTCAGTTGAGTGTCTTATAGTCTAAGATCCCGGTATAGAACTACCTTCACCGAGATGCTTATTTAATGAAACGTATTTTATATTTAATTTAATATGTCAATAAATATAATCCATATGGGTTGCCTAGCAAATTTCAGTCCAGAGTATGTTTAATTAATAATTTAAAAAAAACATTTTTTTAAACATTTCACCGGTATGATTATTAGATAAATTCTACACCAATCGAAAGTATGAAGCCCATAGAATATGCTAACGTTAGGTTGCCTATTCTTTTCCGGTCACAACTATCGGGTTGCCAGGTATAAACAGGTAAATCTGTACTAGCATTTTGCAACGGTCTGTTTATTGAATGAAATTTAAATGAAATTCAAGATTATTTTATTCTGAACACGGTGGTATAGGGTTGCCTGCGAAAAATCAGTCCAGAATTGCGGTTGTCGAATTTTAAAAAGTAAAATATTGCTCCGAGTGAATGTGTGCGACTGAGAGGTCCCAACCGACCATCCCATGCGATAGAAGAGGACACAGCATAGCAGCTGTTTAAAGTCCGCCCACTTATATTTTTTATGTGACATTAAAGTATATATACATCTTTAGTAAAAAAGAAGGTTATAGTGATACATATATAATACTACCCTGATTAAAAATATTGATTGAAAATAAATTAAAAAAATTACTACATGCAAATTATAAATCTATAAATGTAAACAGAGAAATTGAAATCAATTGAAACTATTGGAAAAAATTCAAAACCCATAAAAGTGAATTTTTTAAATCAAATCTTGCAAATTTAATTTTTATTATAAGAAGACAAAATAAAAAAAACAACAATTAAAAAACTACTTCTATTTATTGTAAAAAAATTAAAATACATTTTTTTTAAATTATTCAGAATCCGAGTCATCGGACATAAAACTACGATCTTCAACTTCTGAATCTTCTTCGTCATCACCCTCTGTTTCACTTTTTTCGACAATGTCTTCTATCTTTAAAGGTGTATGATGCCCAATGAATCCTACTGGTTTTAAATATTCATCTAAGAACCATCCGCAGTTCTCAGGCTCAAGTTTCAAGCATATAGGATCCGTTGCATTAAGCCACATGGAATTTACGAAAATAGTTCGTAAAATTTTCTGAGTTAATGATATCCAGCATGGTGGTATGGAGTTGGAGTCGAAGCCTTTTATTTTTTTTAAAAAGTGCTCGCTGTCTTCTTTTGCAGAGTAATTTTTCATAAAAATACGATGTCTCGCATCATTCACACTGGTGCAGTTCCTGATACCGTACATACTAGCCGTAAATTCTTGAACGGTCTTCATTTTTTCATCAATGAAAATATCAGCAGCATCTGTTAATGATGCAAAAACTGTTTGATATTTTTCATTTTTCGAAAATTGCTGAAAAGGTTTTACTTTCCCTTTGTTGTAAAAGGCTGCCGTGTAATCGCAACCTGTAAATACATGGAAGGCGGGAAGACTTTGGCATAATTTAATTCCCAACTTCAACGCTAAATCGGTGCAATTAATGCAATCAACAGTTTGATTATTAGTCTTTCTAGTTGCTGAACAGGCAAGCCAAATTTCTGATTCGATAAGTTTGTGCATATTTCCTAACAAAATTATCAAAACGTCAGTATCAGAGGCTTTAATTAAAATCCTTGAGCCTGGTTCCGCTTTAGAAGCATGAAAAATAATCCTTGTATCTGCCTCTTCGTGATGACATTCATAATTAGTTTCTTCAGTTTTTTTTACGGAATTTTCCTGAACTTGATAAGAGTAGCAGTGATGGTCGACGGTTAAAAAGATTTTTTTGTTTTGGATTATTGTTACCAAATGGTCATTTTCCCAATAATCAGCCAGAAACAGCACCAGAGCCTCTTTAAAGCGATAATTTTTAAGGCTTTGCAAAAAATTTTTTGGTCTAGTTTGTTGAGGTCCCGAAATTTTGTATAATTTTTAAAATTCGACAACCGCAATCCTGGACTGATTTTTCGCAGGCAACCCTATACCACCGTGTTCAGAATAAAATAATCTTTAATTTCATTTAAATTTCATTCAATAAACAGACCGTTGCAAAATGCTAGTACAGATTTACCTGTTTATACCTGGCAACCCGATAGTTGTGACCGGAAAAGAATAGGCAACCTAACGTTTGCACATTCTATGGGCTTCATACTTTCGATTGGTATAGAATTTATCTAATAATCATACCGGTGAAATGTTTAAAAAAATATGTTTTTTTAATTATTAATTAAACATACTCTGGACTGAAATTTGCTAGGCAACCCATATGGATTATATTTATTGACATATTAAATTAAATATAAAATACGTTTCATTAAATAAGCATCTCGGTGAAGGTCGTTCTATATCGGGATCTTATACTATTATGAAACAAATTGCGCTACACGAGGAGGCTCCTTCATGCATCCCAAAAAGATGATGATGATCTACACATATAAGTAAACTTAGATCATAAACATGTTAGTAGTTTAGCCAAGTTTAAGATGAAAGAGCTTTTAAAAAATAACGCAAGCTTTTATGACTTAAAGATTGTATTTAGCCACTTTGTCTCGCTTTTCATCACTACATTACAAATATTGTAACGAAATGCTTCGCGGAAGTCACACTGAACCACAAACCATCGCAATAGTTTATTATATTTATTTTAATTTCCCTACTACCTAATTAATAATCAGAATCTAAGAAACTAGAATATTACTGCAATTAATGAAACTTAACACCGATCATTTAATATGTTGTATAGGTTTAGGAGGTCAATGCCCTCTAAACACAGATTAAAAATCGACTTATTACGTCAGTAATTGAGCAAGGTAATTTTCCGGGGCCTACTAATAGTAACTTCAAATATTGTGGTGACATTAACGCCTTAGGCAGAATAGAAATGTGCAACGCATGGTTAAAAATTGCGTAAATTGTCCATGGACTTTTCCTTTGTGATAATGAGTGGACTGTCAAGCATTTGCGCCCTTTTAGAACCACTAGCCATTATGTACCTATTGACAAAACTGTTGGTCACGAATTTAATTACAACATGAAAATTCAATAGATATACCCAGCTTTTATATAGATTCTGTTACATGAAAAATACACAGCCTATTTGGAAACTGAAAAAAACCTTCATGAACTTTTTAGAAAAAAAAATTTCAACTAGATTTTCTTTAAAACGCGTGTTTACAATATAAACTGAATTATCACGCCAAACACAAGAGAAGTAAAACAACAAAGAAGTTGTAACAACATTACAAAGATTCCAAGAAAAACTTAAGTTGTTCTTTAATACCTATCATAACTCTATGATTGCCTGCGTCAATCAAGACAAAACTATTAAACTTCGGACAAAAACACAGTCACTAGTGTCTAAACACGTCAGTCAAAGCAAAGCGAATGTTTTTGTTTGATAGGACAACAAATAAAGATTTTACGACAAACAGTACAAGTCAAACTTGTGTCAGTTTTCTTCGAAAAGTTAAATCTTATGAATTTAGAAGCTAAGTACTACGACAATTTGTCAGGGATTCCGGCAAATCGTATGCTCAAAAGCGTTGGTTCTGTTTCTAGATAAAAAAGTGTTCAAATAGGAAAAAAATGTTTGGCAAGTGTAAAAAGTTTTGAAGGAAAACTTTTGTGGTAAGTATTTTGTTTCTGCAATAAATTGTATAATGATAATGAAATACTAGGTACCTAGTGCATATTGGTGCCATAGAGGATAAAAATATTCCATAGAGGTAAAATCTTTTGATTTTTTTTACCTGAACGAATACTACCTACTTATTTCAATAATCTAGACTATCGCCAAATGACATCAGCGGGAGCGAAACTACAGAAAAAAAGCTAGTTTGCCACATTTTTAGAATTTTAACACCGATTCTTCAAACAATCTAGATTCTTCCCCAAAACCATCATACAAAAAATCGCTAACTTGAAGGTTTAATACCAAACACAATGGAACAGTTGCGTAAGTGCGTAAATAATTACCATAAAAGCATTACTGATGTTGTATGCTGAGGTAAAAAAATGGCGAACCTCCACCGTTGGACACGGTTTGAAAACACAATGCCTTGGACAAAAACGTACTGTCAATCTGATGTACCATAAGTTTAATTGTTGTTTGATACTAGCTAGTAAGATGACTGATAAACTTAGCAGGCTGTCGTTTTTCTATAGGGTAAGGTAAATGGTCACAAGTCACAGCGGATGTCCCATTGTTCACGCAATGTTAACTTGTCAAGATGTCAACCATGTTGAGCTTAGCTGCTTAGCCCCTTACTAAGACTTGCGAATGCCACCATGATTCCTTTGTGAAAAAGGGATGGCGCCATGCGCCTAAATAGGTCATTTTTACTTCCCTCCACAATGGAATCGCAATTGTTTGCAGACGTCATAGTGGGGCCCCAGTTCGGTCGACACTAGAATCTTTCACACAATAATTTCAAATAAAGCGATCCTAGCTACACCTGCCGTTTTACTAATATGTAGCAGTATAAGATACGGACTCGAATAATAATTGTGAATTCGAAAGTCGTAAACCTCTCTTGAAAGGTTCTGGACCGCGTACCGAAAGACGGACGACGAGCGAGACGAGCGTTGCAAGGCTTCCCAAGGTCGAAGAGGTAATCGTAAGGGCTACGGGAATCCGCTGGCTGCAAGAGAGACAGGACCAGTCGATATGGCGATACAGGGGTAGGCTTATGTCTAGCAATGGGCGCCTTTCGGCTGAAATGATTATGATTGTGATAATGAAATCTCTCCATCACAAAACAGAAGAAATCTTGAGAAGTATCACGTTGATCATTCAATCACAGTTTAAGCATGTTCACTGCCAATATCAGCGGTAACAGCAGCGACAAACATTCAGCCTAGGCCAAGAAACGCATACATATGCTAATCCAACAAATTAACAACAAAAGAAACATCCATTTCCCTGCTAAATAGAAGTCCGTGGCAAAATTTATTAGGGTTAGCAACGTTTAGAAAGCGCGCATAAACTAATTATAATGCAATTTCGCTTCACATTACACCGGCGCTTGGGCAATGTCGGCCATTTTGACAAGATTTCGAATGTAACGCGACGATTTGTTAAGTGGGCTAATTGTCAAACTGATTGCTATTGATATTTTGTTATTGTTTTAGTTATTATTTAAGGTTTTTTTTATTTAGGGCTTGGTTGACGGTTTTAGTGGAGCGATGTCTGAATGAACTGCTGAGTAGACGGTGGGCTAGACACAATGTCCAAACTCTTAAATAGTTAGTTGTCCCAAAGTTTTGACCACACAAATAAAAAAAACAAACAAAGACACTTCCTACATTGCATAGTAGATACCACGTGGAACAATCATCTCAATATTTTATGCATTAATATCGTTAGTGCTTTTCACTAACGGCCGCTTTCTATAACATATCTCAATCCCAATCTTGATCCCGATCCTTGTCTATAACCAATCAACGGCCGAGTTTGTGTCCTTCACCACACAATCCTCACCTTTGATTGGTTACAGACAAGGATCGGGATCAAGATTGGGATTGAGATATATTATAGAAAGCGGCCGTAAGTCTGCTCACCCGACTATCCCAAGAGTGCATGTCTTTAAAATCGATTGATTGACTGTATGCCCAAGTCCAATATATATACAACGTGTAACAGAATAAACGCAATTCCTCTTAAGGGGTCATCGTACTCATCATTATGAACAACTTTTATCATAGGACCAAACATGCATGGAGCAGTCGATTTTTTTTTCGCGATTTCAGTGTAGGTCCCATAGTGAAAGTTGTTCATAGGGATAAGTACAAGGACCCCAAGAGGTATTGCGTTTATTCTGTTACACGTTCTAGTGTTGCATAAGACAAGGACTGGACCCACGTGGTAGATTATGGCCCACTCTTTCTCACAAAAACGACACCTGTGTCCCAGCTGTGGAAAAATATCCGATTGATTATGCTTCAGCTCAAGATACATTTTTACGTAATTTTGATTCAATTTAGTAAATCACTTTTAATGCTTTAATTAACCTTTGATCACGCAAAAGGCAATCTACTTTTACCTGAAATATTTGCATGATTCGTATCAGACATTGAACAGAAATAATATCACCGATCAAGTACGAACCGATTCATGTTTCCGGGATATTGTGCCGACAAACATCGAATTAATTTTATATTTTCCGTTTACATGTAGTGTTGGTACGTGAAAAAATGTTTTGAGGGCATTATGAAGTAGGTATGTGGAAGAAAATATGGTATGCAATTCAATAAAGTGCCTATATTCTTTCTTTAAATTCGGTTTACAGATTTTGGATGTTGAAGACAACCTCAGGAATTTCTGGAATATGCTAAGTTTTTTTGATAAATGAGGACATGGTATAACATTTTTTTTTAAGTCATAATTGTATTTATTATGATGTACAATAAAAATGATTTCTAGTCCTTAAAGTAATACGTAGAGCTAAGGAGTGGAATTCCATGCCGGAGTCTGTGTTTCCTAATAGTTATAACCTCGGGGTTTAAAAATCAACAGCTACCAAGTTACTTCCAGGCAAGCAAGCTTCATCGTCATGCGGGATTGTAATCAACGCGAGCATTTCAATAATAAAAAAAAACATTTAGGTGTTCATGTAGCAGAAATAACGATGTTACCGTACATATAAATTTGAATCATCATCATCATATCAGTCGAAAGACGTCCACTGTTGGACATAGGCCTCCCCCAAAGGGGGGGGGGGTTCGCCATTTAAATCGCCACGCTTGGCAGGCGGGTAGCAATGTACCTACAGAGAATGCTGTTGCCCATTCAAAGTCAAAGTCAAAGTCAAAGTCAAAGCATTTATTTCAAATAAACCAATCACAGGTACTTTTGAATTGTCAAAGTCAGTCAGTCAAAAACATGAAGCTATTTGCACGTACCAAAGCGTAGATCTCTATGGAGAAGAACGTACAAGAAACTCCATGGACACTCTTTTAAACCATTTTATGTTTTACAAAAATCCTGGTTACATCATTACTTGTTGCATCTATATGTGAGAACAATGCAAAGAAAGGAAAAAATAAAAGTATTCCAAGTATCCAATAAGTATTAAATATAGAAATAAGCCAGTGACAGCTAAGATATGACCAGTCTCCACTGACGGCGCCCGTTCACGAACATGACGCGTGCATCAGCACCATTCAGCTCAACCATTTTGAAGGGAACCGAATGATCAAATACACGCGCCACCATCAGCGAGACATTCTAGCGAGCATGACACACCCTCAACTGCCCCTGCTCACTCATGTCAAACAAGGAAACCATCTATATTATTAACAGTATAGGCTCCATGGTCCTCACATTTACAGGATTTTAAAATAAAAAAATGCTTCTACTTTATATAAAACTATGTATATCAATTTTCAAAAACGGAAAAAGAAAAGTAGTATTTAAAACATAACATAAGAAAAGTGGAAATTTTTATTAGTCTACACAAAGAAGGGTGAGCATCTCTTCCAAATATCTTAACTAGAGGAACCAAGCGGCTGAGACTGTGGAGCAGGACCGGCATTTAGCCAAGCATTTTTATCAAGTATATAATCTTCAAGTTTATAATATGCTTGTTTACATAGTGTGCGTTTTATGCATGTTTTAAATTTTCTCTCATTCAGTTCTAGAATTTCAAGAGGTATTTTGTTATAAAATTTAACACAGTACCCCATAAAAGAAGTGTGTACTTTTGCCAATCTGAATCGGGGTTGATCTAATTTGTTCCTATTTCTAGTATTAAAATTATGCCTATCACTAATCTTACTAAAAAGATGAAGATTTTTCCGAACATATATTATGTTTTCGTATATGTATTGACAAGGTACTGTCATGATGTTAATATCTTTAAACAGTTCTCTTAGGGAATCGCACCGACCCAGATTATATATGGCGAGCATTATATGGCGAGCCCCTTAGTCGCCTCTTACGACACCCATGGGAAGTGATGAGATGGTGCTATTCTTTTACGTCCGACACCATACGGACTATGAGTAAATGATTATGACTAAATTCGAGTACAAGCTCCATTCTATTCGAATTTCTGTCAGTGACTCAACGTAGAACGACAAGTTCAAACTTCTACAAAATCGCCCACTTCCCTCCCCCTCTCATTTTCTCATTTACAACGACAAATTGCCCTAACTATTAATCACGTATTGCAAGTTTTTTACAACCACAAGTCCCTGTAAAACCCAAATAAATTACCGCTTTAGCTTTACGAACGCTTGTTAAAATGTAAAAGACCATTCACAATTTCCTCTGTGCACGTGAGGTATGATTAGGTGGTAACCTTCATACCGCCATCGGTGGATGGTAGGAGGTGGTAGGAGACAGACAGTGTGTCGTTTCTTACCCAACAGACGTAATTATAGAACAAACAATGGTTTTGAAACCCTGCGGTACGGCGGGCGGTCGCACGATCTTGAGATCTGACGGGGGCGCTAAAATGACGCTCCGAACAATATTTTTTGATGACTTGTAATTAATACATTTTTTTTTAACTCTTTTCTTAAAAGTTTTGTCGATTTGGGATATTATGCTGTAGATAGCTGTTGGAAAACTTCAGCTTTTAAAATAAAAACCTTTGCAAAAAAATATAACTTTGTCTACAAGCGATTATATAATAATAGGTCGTAGCAAATAACCAGTGGATGTACCTACTTACGTACGTATAATAAATATTATCCACACTTCCATCTCAATTAAAAAACCTCGTTTACTCACAAATTAGGCCTAATAAATCAATAATAACAACGTTACAACTTCATGCAACACACACTACTTACAAAACCAACAGTCAGGCTCTATAAAGCAGGTGTGGAAACAATTTATTTAAAAATAAATTGGCACTACAAATGAACAATGTGATACAATACCTGACTGATAATGAAATAATTTATAAAGTAACTGACTGTCAATATAGGCTTGTTATTATATCAACTTTTATTATACTTACTAATTTCATTATCAAGTTATAACTCAATTATTACATGTGAATAAATACGTGGTAGGAAATAGGCTTGGCTAGGTTTTATTAACAGCCTTCGAACTGTTTTATTCCTTATTTCCCGTACAATTGATGCAAAAGACGACTATTTAAAGTAATTCTAAATTAATAATGTAATATAGTATGTATATTTTTTTCAGGAAATGATCTCTGCAGGCACTGATCCGATTAGGAAAATTCTTTCAATAATAGAAAGGTACTCTACAATATTCATCTCGAAAAAAACGCTAAAACAAAAAAAGCAAGCTTTAAGAGTTTCTGTTTGCGAGCGAAATAATTTAAGCCTGCATAGTGTCGTCATACTAGTCGCTATTTTTTTTTACTCTTTCACGCAAAAAAATACCAAACGAATTTTTATTAAATTTAACAGTAAAATAGCTTATATATCAGAATATCACATTTAAGCTATAATTTATTATGGGAAGTACTAATCACTCGCGGGCAGAGCCGCTGGTGGCAGCTACTAAAAGGACATACATGACCTAATCCTTAAGCTTCATCTTAGGCACCCAGATGTAACGAAACATCGGTGTAAAGGTTGTGACAACCAGCCATGAAAAGCCTCTAGCTGCACATTTTAGCGGCGCGCACTAGTTTTCGCTTTTTGTAATTGATTTTTTGGTCTTCATACTTTTTTAGAAGATTTTAGTCGGTCATGGCTTTAGATTACTGGTTATTAAAATATTTGTTTACTGATTATTCTGCACCCAAATTAAATTTGTGTCGTCTTGAAGCAATGGTGGAAGTTATCTAGCATATCTTGAAAGTTATGAGTATGATGCAACTTTTTACATTTATTATTACACAAATAATGAGCAAATACCAACTTACCCTGTATGTAAAGTAGCAATATTATGCTTTGAGGTTTCATTGACCCTTTGTTATATCGGTCCTATGATAGGCGGTAGATTAACTTGCAATAAAATACTTTGACCTTTCCCTAATATCCCTTCGTAGATACCCGAACAATAAATTATGAACCGTTTTTCATTACTAGAAAAAATTAAGGATCACGGTAGAAGTCGAACCAGGACAGCTTTATATCTTTATTTCTGTTTTTGATATTATGAAATTCAATAAATGTATGTGGGTCCTAGGGTCGCCTACCATAGCTACACGTTTGCAACTACTAAGCCATACTAAGAATTGCCATGGCCTCCGACGCGATGTATTTCTCTGCCCCTTGCTTCAAATAATGACTCTGATAAGGTCGATGATTGAGGCAGTGAAGAGACAAGGTAGAGCTCCAAGCTCTTAGAAAAGTAGTTCAAACATTGACATTACCCAAAGCTTATGAGTAATATGTAGGTCCAGCACATTCCGTATACCTTCACCCAAATATATGTCTACTTTTTCAGTCAGCTTCTCCGTCCAAAACCACAAAATAATTCACGAACTCAATATTTTTCAACTGACATGGTTATTGACAGTATTTGTCATATAGAAGACAGAACACAAAAAACTTCTCTATAAAGATCTTCTTACCTACTATACAATAGATACTTCTTAACAATCTTACTTTGTAAAGTTGTTTCCAGCTTGGCCAGAACATTGCAGGCTTGAATCACCGGATTGTCTCAAAAGATGATTCCGTGCTTCGGAAGGTACGTATAAGCCGGTGGTCCCGGCCGCCAAATGGCGGTCGTCAAACCATGTCAGACTTCCTTGAGGCGGTTTAGATACTCTGACACTAGGGTGTACCCACACGAAGAAGAATAATCTTAACGATCTTCGGAGATAGATCAGGCGCAGAACCAACAGATTTACGTGTTCTCGTGTTACACCACCAGCTTCCAAACTCAGGGCTGCTACTGAAAAATTCCTAATCGAAAAACCCAATAAACCTTTATATCTTTGGGAATCGAACTCCCCACACTCGGCAGTCGCTCTTGCGACCATGATCCCACAGGCCAATCAGCATACGTAACATACAAATATAACGTAACGTAATGTTATGTCACGATATGAAAAAAAAACTAATTTAACTTTCCCAAACTGTACCGTATTTCTCTTGGTACCAAAAGTAGGTCAGATTGAGTATATAACAGTACAATCAAAATTAAATGTAAACTTTATGGGGTACAAATGACCCGACATGGCCTGTGTGTGCAAGATTCGCTGTTTGCGCATCCTTTGTATAATTTTATTTTATGGCTTCCTACCACCAACCAAAAGTAAGTGAATGCTGACTGTAAATTGTGCGGTAACTGTAACATGATCTTGTAAGTTTTAGGGCAAGATATGATGCTTTTGCATAAGATATAAAGCTATATTATAAAGTTATCACAATTACCTTTGTAATGTGTAAACTCATACCACAGTTCGTCATTTCTGTAATTATTATTTTGGTAAAACGTGGACATTGGTGTGGGTTACATGATTGTAATTTAAGTTTTAAGGATGCCTTGTAATTTTTAGCATGTAACTGCTTTTTGTCCCCAATAAATAACATTAAGTAAAAACTTGCTCACTGAAAGATGTAAGTACATCGATCGAGTTATGATGTAATCGCACTATACAAAAGTCAAATGAAATGTATTGAGGGAGCAGCGATACCAAACCCAGCCCAGAAATCGAAGTATATTGTTAAAATTTAATTGTTCTACAACAGCTGATTGTCACACGACGACGGCGACGTCATCAAGTCGCCGACTTATTGTGCAATGCTTGTTCGCCTACCGCTAAAATGATCGCATGGGCACAAGTCATAACATCAGATCCGATCTCGCAGTGCATTCATATTTGTGTAAAAAGTAAGTAAATTTAAAATTTACATAACGTCACGTCAACGCGTGAGATTGTTCGTAAAAAGTTTACGCATTGACCCAGTAGTCTACATTTAGTTACCAAAGATTTTCTTCGATACTATTCAGTATCAAGTATACCAACTGAATAGTATTGAATGAAAATTATATTTTTTCAGCACATTTGCTCAAAAAATGCATTTACGAAGACTGTATAAATTGTTAGAAAGTTCAAAATAACGCACCACACAATAGAACGTGTGGTAAAATACTTAGGTACTCTCACCTAATTACATATTTTACAGCATATTCCGTTATATAGCGCCGTACGTATCCTTTACGGTTTTTTTACCAAGGCGTATCACATTACGAGAATAACTAAGCTGAATGATCGAACCTCCCTTTATTTTTACTATATTAATACTTATAGTATTAATATAGTAAAAATAAATTAAATTATGTCCAGAATATTCATTATTAATGTAGTCAAATAGAATCATTCAAAAGTAAATTTATTTAAAATTCACATTATTAGAAGTCCTAATAGAAAAGTCTATTATGCAATTTTATTGTCCTTGCATCTTCCCGTCTTCTGAATAAGTCTTGGTCGTGTTTCCACCTGCAAGCAACTAAATTATAAGTTAAATTACATTGCGGGGCACCAGCGAGAGATTGATCACATTATACCTCTGTAGTATGTAATGCAACGAATGTAATGCAACCAATGTAATGCAACTTGCGAGTTGGCTGCCGGCGGAAACGGCCTTGGACAAAATTATAATTAGACAGTAATCAAGGATATTATTCTCGCACAGACACGCAAAATTCTTGAGCCAGCCCGACCCTGATGATTGTCAATGTTAAAACGAAGGTGCTACATGTAATTTATATAAACAATAGGCCTGCTAGGGACATTAGTGTCACATAATTTTATAAATTCACATTAAAACAACCTTGCGTAGTTCGCGGAGTATGTATGTATGTACTCGTTAATACCTACTTGAGTGACGAGATACATCAACGACGTGTTTAAAATCTGCTTCGTTAAAATAGCCGAAGACAGGCTCCTTAACTAGATGTACAGGGTGTTCCAAAAATGCGTGGTCATATTTAAGGATAATGTTGGGCAGCTGATATATTTTTCAAAAAAATTGACCACAAAAACCGACTGAAAACTTCTAAAGAAATCACTTTTCAAACGGTCTGAAGTAGTTGGTGGTAATTGGGAATTGGATCAATGGTTGTCTGAATAAAAATAATAATTATTATTATTATTATTATCAAATATGTTAATAAATGAACTTAAATAAATTCTACCAATTCAACTGTAACAAACTGCGTGAAAAGTCAAACTTTTCCGAACTTTTAGTCGTTTTATTGGTGGTCGATTTTTTTGAAAAATACATATTTTTTTTTGTTTTTCTCATTTTCCTTAATGCATATCAGCTACCCAACATCACCCCTAAATATGATCACGCACTTCTCTTTTCCTAATCAGACCAACATGATCGAGGCGTGATCGAGGTCAAGAGCAAGCCCATTCCTCAATAAAAAATAGTTTTTTTTCTTTCTTGATTTTCAAAGCTTCCATTCACAACCATTCGAACCCATCCACAAAACAAATGATTGTGGTTCTGTAAGTTTCATCTAAGAAGAATCCAAACATCATTCACATAAATGAAACTGACCAAAAAAGATTGACAACTGTTATTTTTGAGCAATTTACGAATACAAATGATTTATCCTTTTAACATAGATTACCTCAAACAAAAATATAAACAAACAATTTACCTCTTCATAATAATTATTGTTTTCGACAATGAAGGCAGAGAAAACCACTCAGGCA
This sequence comes from Melanchra persicariae, assembly GCA_947386135.1. Classification (NCBI taxonomy): domain Eukaryota; kingdom Metazoa; phylum Arthropoda; class Insecta; order Lepidoptera; family Noctuidae; genus Melanchra; species Melanchra persicariae. Next base: position 11,406,814 of record OX376645.1, on the reverse strand, counting down.
CATTGAGCCGCCAAATTATAGAAATCTACAGACCCAAGCCAAGCCATAAAAAGAAGAAAGAACGTCTAGATAATTCTCAGACCTCTTAAACTTTATTACGCAAAGCTCTTTAGACCCATTCTAGACTATTTAAAACCATGCCTAATTAACACGCCTCAAATTATCCGCTGATGAAGCCATCAACACATAATTGTTGCGTCTATGAGAACCTCTAAACAGCCACATTAAGACCGAACTAGAAATTACAAGAACTGTTGGATTACCTAACTTTTACTACAAAAGGTCGTTAAAACTTCTCACATGGTAACATTAACAGTTCCGTGGTTTTCGTTTGTGAGTGTGTAATTATTTATTACGATGAGAGTTTAAGATAATGAGCAGATTCAAAACAGCTGATTTTGTTAAGTAACATGATAGAACATTCCAAGTTGTTATTTTTGACTCATGTTTGACCATAATCTCACATGATGGTAAGCGTAATGGTAAGAGATGGGGCCCGCTAGGGCCAATGCCTGCCAGGGTTGCGGAAAATGCGGCCCTGGAACGCAAAGGGCACTAGGAGGAACACGGATAGGTTTTAGTCAGTGAGAGTCTGACACTCCCTTCCGCTCAGCGAAGAGCGGAAGGAGTCATTTGATGATTTCCCAACCATAAAAAAAAAATAGGTAGTCGATCATTTAAAAAAGCCGACCCAAAAATTGTTAGGCAAAGCCTGGTCAGGTAATGATAACTTACCATAACGAACAATTTCTTAAAAATTGAACTTACCCTCTATTTGACGCTTCGTTTCCCAACCAAATGCAATTTTTTAAGGTTCCGCTAGAACTCCTCAAATCATTCTATCGCTATCACCTCCCCACCCAACACAAATCCAAGTAAAACTCTTCTATTTACTTGTACAGAACCTCTTGAACATTACAATAAAATAAGTAATTTGTTAAGCTCAATGTGACTCGTTGTGCGTTTGGAAAGTGCCTGACGTCTCGCGTCTGAACGTTTCATTGTGTCGCCTTCACTTACGATTTGGTCACATCCCATTTGACAACTTAGAATAGGTGCTATTGTATTGAATATTTCTTAATTCTTCTAAAGGTTTCAAGGTTAAGTTTGACTGAATCACATAATCAAAGGAATGAAAGTAGGATGGAGGATGGATGGCAATTAATTTTAACGATGATCTGAGAAAGAAACAAAATTGAAGACAAAACAAACGTAGTGTATGGTTATTAATTATATCATCATCACCCGAAGATGTCCATTTGTCTCATAAGCATCACCATAGCGAGTAGCGACCGCTTTAGCTACATCATGAACAGTTTTCACTATTTAAGAACACTCTAGTACGAATCAGACCTCTTAATAACTGATTTTTAATAAAATATGCACATTAGCTCTTAGGTACATCTAAACACACTCAACTGGACAAGTCAAACTGCTCTTCTCAGGAGTCCATTATCATTATAACTAACCCAAAACACTAAAAAAAAGTTATTCTAAGTACAAAACAGACCACACTCATCCCAGCATTAGAATCAGTAATGTATGTTAAAGAGTTAAAGCCACGCGTGGGCCCTATGCATTGTGAACGGGCATTGTATGCGTGCATACTGTATGAGACTGCATTTAATATAGCAAGTACTCTACCTACCTACAAAGAGGCGAAGAATTAATTAGGTTCATGAAATGAGTTTGTATTTCTTCGGCTAGTGGCCAGTATTATTTGGATTACGGTTGATTCTGAATTCAAACCTTCTATGGAGAATTTTAATTTAGAAACTACTACCCGTACGCGTTAACTTGTCACCAGGGTCGATACATTTTGAATGACGTTTTGAGGTTTTAATTTTAATGGAACACTTCGATTTCGATGAAAACTTTATACCTAAACGCGTTAGCATCACTGTTACCATTGCGTTTATACTATTTTAATCGAAATCAAAATGTTCAATTTAAATTAAAACTTCACAACATAATTCTTGGAAGGTGCCAAGTACCAGAAAAAAAAATAACCACGAAGAGGATGGCGGGGTTTGGAAGAGGATTTGCCAAAACTATGCATGTTTGTTTCTTACCCTGACAGTCAGTGCCACCATGCAAGGTCAGCTTATTCTAGCTAAGAAAGGTTTATAGTGGGTAGTATGACATTTATCAACGGGACATTGTACAGGGTGCATTGTGAACTCAAGCAAGGTCGAGGCATCGTTGCGCCCACGCAAGTTTCGTCTACAAAAGCTTTGTAACTTTGACCTCCTTAGTTAATGTGATATTCTTTTTTCTAGATCAGAGATTAGATAAGTTACAAGATCATCACGTTCATGAGATCTGACTAGGTTAAAAGTTGAATTTTTAATTTAACGGTCATGCAGCAATGTAATAACATAAATAACTCTCCAATATTAAGCAAGATCTTCTCTTTGGGCGCATTTCCACCTGTTTCTGTAATTACATTGCGTTGCAGGGCACGATCGAGCGATTGATCACATTACACTTCGGTAGCAGCAATGTAATGTGACTTGCTTGCGACCTGGGGCCTAACCACCAACTCTTAAAGCAGTATTACTTCAATATTGGTGGGAAAGAGACGGAGCTATACAGGACTTATAGCTCCGTTGGTGGTTTAGGCCCTGAAGCCCAATTCTATTGACAACAAGCAACATTCGAATTTGCGTACCAGTCGCAATCTTTCAAAAATGTATGGACAAGGCAAAATCAGTAGAATTGGCACTATGGTTGCAGTTGGAAACGTGGCTGTAGGCAAAATATTATTTCTAGGGAGAATTACTCTACCTTTTATTGTACAGTACATCGTCAAATGAAACCCTGCTCTGGGTGGAGCGGGTGGATAATAATTACTCTACCTTGCTAGCAAATTGAGGAGTCTATAAACAATCTTTGTCTACCATCTACTTACTTATTAATATTGTGACATTAAATAGATCTAACAACCAACATAAGCAGTGGGTCGGTAGCGATCAATGTCACTTAACTATTTAGACAAGTTATTGCTACGGTGGTTCCGCTCTGAATTGCCGGGATTTAGTACCGACGCGCACTAGAGCGTAACGTGTTCGAGTTCTATTAGCAGTGTGATATGTCTTACCATAAGTGAATATGGAGTTGGGTTTTTGATGGTTAGAGTATTTCTTCAAGCTCTTGGATGTTAGCGTAATGGGTTCGTGGTTTATGGCGAAGAAAAGGCCAATACTATGAACCATCGTAAAAGTTTATACAGCTAATAGGTATAAACTTTATTGCATCTAGTTGGATATTAGCTGAGCCCGCTTCAATGCCACACATAAATTCAAAGGAATGTTTGTTTTGGTGCTAATTATATTATTGTACAAGGTGGCAATAAATGTTTCTTTCTTTCTTCCATTCCCTCAATAATACTTACTTGATGAGCCTGTTTTATCGGTAGCTTCAGCAGGAGACCTCGTAAAATTCATTCGATAGTGAAAATATTAGACCGAGAACATATTTTTTAGCCCTATTCATATTTTTAAACAGTCAAAATCATCGCACAGGCAAAATCAAAAAAATAGTTACACCTCAGTGTACTCGGACGCTTCTGTATCAACTAGTTTCACATCGACGTAAGCGCTGCGTAACTGAGGCATGTTAATGTGGTAGAACTTAATTTATTACCAGCAATAAGGGTGCTATTACACGCTAGCAAGTTATTCAATCAGATATATGGGAAATACTACTCGGATGATATGCTGTTGGAACTGGAACTGCATTGCTAATTAGAGAATGTTATAAAGTGGATCGCTGTGAACTTAAAGGGTGTTGAAGTCAGACAGTTTCAGTAAAGGATTTTAGTGTCAGATTAGAAGATTTTTTGTAAGAAACTATATAAGTTTCAGAAGTAGTTTAAGCATAAAATCAAACAATCAATCATTTATTTATTTGCAAACCTGGGTACAGGTGCTTCATTTATAATAAGTCCCCTATTTGCTACCGCCACATAGGCATAAAAATAACATTAAATTTTAAGTTAAAAGAAATTCATTATTGACATTAAAATGCAAAAATAATAACAATAATGTCAAATGGAACATCAACCCAACCAAACAACTCAACAAGAAATGAAGAGAGTAATTATCTTGAGGACACTTTTGATGCAGTGGTATAAAACAGTTTAAGTGCAATAAGCAATAGGACAGATATTATATGAGAAAAACCTCGTCTATCATGCCATTCAAAAAAGCTTATAGTACCTAAGTACATATTGTAAAATATCGCTATATTCGGAAGTAAGCCGGTCAAGCTCCCGACATGTCAAACTTCAAAATATACCTTGTGATACAGTAATAATAGAGTTTTAAAACGCGTAAATCGCGTGTAACCGGTCAAACATAATTTGGTAACCTCCAAAGAAGTCTCATAAAGACAAAACAGTCATTTTCCGAGGCGAAAGGAAGCTAATTTTATAGCATTCATATCATACCAAGTGACTAAGTACTTACTATACACAAGACAAGTACATAATAATAACCATTCAATTACATACGTCCGTCACCCACTTGCTCACTAGTGTTGGGACATTAGGAAGTCACAAACGAGAAGGAAATAGTGTTGTGACACCGCCATTTTATTGCAACTGTCAGATGATATTATTTGTCAACGTTCTGTGATTTTTTTTAGTTTTGAGAAAATAAGCGGGGTATTGTTTGACAACAATGTATGACCGCCTATAGAATTGAGATGCCTCAATTTAAAAAACAAAAAAGTCATTTTTTTCACGTGTACTCTTCAAGCCGCGTATCCACTAGGCAACAATTGACGCGCGACATGTTGCATAACATGTAGCTCAGCTCATCATGTTGAACGGCAACGAGGAACTTTTATTTAGTAACATTGTCAATGTTGTGCTCCTGCAGGCAACGTCGCGCGTTGTTAGGCAACTTTGCTCATCATGTTGAGCGTCACGCGTTGCGCGTCAAATGATGCCTAGTGGAAACGAGGCTTAACGGCACCGAGCAACTTTTATTTAGTAACATTGTCACTGTTACGCGCCTGCTGGCAACGTCTCGCGTTGTTGTGCGACGCTACTGAACATGTTGGGCATTCACGCGTTGCGCATCAAATGTTGCCTAGTGGAAACCAGGCTTCATAATTTATCCAAATTGTATGTAAGAGATTACGTATTTTGATATTTCTAGCATTGGTTAATGCAATACAAATTCATAACTAACAATTTTGATATTAATTCTATCAATTGCTCCGGTATTCATTACTTCCAGTAGGACTGTCACTACTAAGTACCCATTTATTCAATTCATATTGAATTTACAGCCAGTATTTCAGCCACTGCTGCAATAAAGCAGGCTGAGTCATAGATCCTGTGTAAAATTAAGTTGTCAGCACACGACAAAGTACCGATTTGGAATACTAAATGTATAACTCGTGTAGCATTAGGTGTCTTCTCCCTCCAAGATTTTCGTGACGAACTGATACGTAGGTCGTCACGTTTAGCCAGTTGCAAATCAGTGGTAACAATTTTACATGATCATCGCCTTTAATAATAATAATAATAATAATTCATTTATTTCAATCACAAGTGATCATAATTAGCAATTAGGTACATTCAATAAACGACGACGACGACGACGATGACGTAGGAGTTAAGATGGTTTTTGTAGATAAAATTTTACCGCGGTTATATTTTTTTTATTTTGTCCCTTTGTCCCATTTGGCAAAAGCCTACCTTACATTTCTCCAGTTAACTTTATCTGCTGCCTTCTCCGGGCAATCCACCAGGAATGAGTCAAAGATTTCACTACCAAGAAAAAAACCATTATAAATACCCTAAGCCAGATTGGGAAGCTAATTATGATTTTAGGTAAAACATAGCCCGCCATTTCCATCTGTAAAAAGAGTTTCAAAATGGCGGACATGGATGGCGCTTCATTTGACAGCTGTCAATTGCATTTTACTTTAATAAACTATTTAATTAACAAATATGGCGGCTATAAAACAATATACAATTTGTAATGTACAACTTTATTCTACGGACACATAAACCCATGAAGCCATTATCAGACATTATAAAACTATTAGGTAGGTACACAGCGGTACACAGCCTGTTCCGGAAAATTTATAGTAAATTTTCTTTCCGACGATATTTCTTCCGGATTTGAAAATAAAATGTATGTTGGTGGTTGGTATGTACAATATTGGAAATTATGAGATGAGCAGCTTGAGGAAGTTTCGTAATAATAATTAAATCTTGCTTTGGCAGGCGTGTCGGTGGAGTGACTGATGATGTATGGCATATTGTATGGCGTATTTAGAAAACTATTTTGATGTGTACCTAATTTGGGCTTCATGGCAAATATTGATTAAATTGGAATGACTGGTTGATTTTCATATAATAAATTATGAGGATTTTAGAGTTGGATTTGGAGTTTTTCTTCAAGAAGGGCAACCCTAAAATTATGTGGGTCCTGATTAAATTGTTATCATTTAAGTTGACATTCATATTAGCCAATTAGATTTTATCATTCACGGATAGTTTGAGTTTGGCTTAAGATTAAACCTAATAAAAACATTTGTATTCTATTTTAGATTGAAGAGGCCTTAGACTTAGAGCAATCCGTCTATCGAAGCAAAAGTTGTTCCATCACATTCTAATATTCCCTTTTAGACAAAGAGAGCATTATCTTCGTTTCGCTTATCTAAAAGGTTGTTGTTTTCTTAAGCAGTACCTAGTTAAGTCATTATTTTGTTCTCGTGTCTACAGCGCCAGCGATACATTCCTATGTACACCTACCGAGATCATAGACATACTTACTTCAGATAGTACACACGCAAGCAACTATTGTTCTCCATTTTGTAACAATGTGCCTCATGGTAACACTATTGTATGATTTTATTTACTAATAAATATCTATGAATAAACTGTTACTCAAAAATCAATTTTGTGATCAATGTTCTAAGGTTTAATTTTGTTTGTGTAAGAGTTTGTTTCATACTTTAGTCGCAATCTCCGTAAATGTTTTGGTGTTATGAAGGAAATGCCATCGGATTGGTTTACTGTTATGAAGACGTTGAATTAAGAATATTGTTTCATGATTAAAGTAATAACATTCATTTATGTTATCGTCGACGATATTTGGCTGTGAATATTGATGGATCTTGAAAATTAAAAGTATTTCTATTGATTGTGTGCTCCAAAATTAAACGGAGACAATGTACGTTATTGTTACCTACTTGAATTTTTGTGCAAATTGTTTTCACATTATATAAATTACAAGATCAGAGGCCTAACCATCAACTCTTAAAGCAGTATTACTTCCAGTGGGAAAAAGACGGAGCTATACGTCCTGTATAGCTCCGTCTCTTTCCCACTGGAAGTAATATTGAAGTAATACTGCTTTAAGAGTTGGTGGTTTAGGCCCTGCCCTATCTAGTTGAATATGCAACGTCTATACAATCCAGCCTAGCCTTTTCCCAACTATTTTGGAGTCGGCTCCCAGTCAAACCGGAGTCAGCTGAATACCAATATTCTACATGGAGCGGCTGCCTACCAGACCCCCAAAACCCATTATCACGGTACTTCTCGGCAAGACTGGTGTCAAGTTTTCTGGGATCTGACAAAGCGTAACGACTGCCAAAGATCTACAAATGACAGCCGGGACCAACGACTTAACGTGTTTTCCGAGGCACAGAGGAATCTCGGTATGTTAAGATGGTCACCCATCGACAGACCGGCCCTGGCAAGCGTTGCTTAACCTTGAAGATCGATCCGTGCGGCTGTTATTATTTACCACATACTAGACATAAATAATTAAATAAATAGATACAAGAGTACGTATGTGTGCTAAATACATAACATAACATATAATATTTAAATCTTAGTAACAGTAATAATAAAACACAGGTTTTTTATGACAATAACAGGTCAGCACCAGACTCAAGGTTTAAATTCTTAAAATCATTTAAAAATACCAAGTGGGTTCGCGTCAGTTAACTAAGCTTGCAATTATTGTGTTATCTACTCTAGATAAATACTACATATTCATATTTATAAGCCACTTATAACTTTTTTATGTGGTTGGTTTAAGAATGCTGATGTGCCTTGACCTAATCAGCAAAAAAAGGCTTACCTATGGCCAGAGAAATGCTGTCTGGATATTATTAAAGAATTCAAGAGAGTCTGTGGACACATAGGTAGGATAGAAAGACAGAGAGGAGCTCGTGGCTCAGCAATAACTGTCGCACGGTTGAACCGTCTTGCTGAGCTCGGTCCCAGGAAGTTTGACCGTCCAATATTACATACCGCTCCGTGCCTATGGTCGACGCTAGATAAATTTGCTGTAACGGTCATTGACCTACCTGCATTTATTGACGTAATGAACTCCGAAAATAGAAGTAAAGACATAAAGCTGTGCTGAATCAACATCTATCGTGATCCTTTACATTTTCTAGTAATGAAAAACGATTCATAATTTACTATGCAGGCACCTACAAAAGTACCGTTATTGCAAATTTATTTAGCGTCAACCATAGTAAAGATCGTTAAGCTGCAGTGCTATTCTGTAAACATGTCGAAGTGAAAACTTAGGCGAAGTGAACGACAAGTGAGCTGTCAAACCATACAAACAAGATGGAATGACAGCTCACTTGTCGTTCACGCCACCTAAGTGTACACGGTAAGATGTCGACAGAATAGACCGGCTGTGTTCGTCCCAACTGTCTTTTGTAGATCTTTGGCAATCATCTTTACGCATTCTGAAAAGCAAGACAACCGGGACATAGTGGACATCCCACCCACACGCACAAAACGTTTTAGGAACACATTGTGCGTACTGCTAAAGAGTGGAATTCCCTGCCAGTCTGTTTCCTGATAGCTACAACCCGGGAGTCTTTAAGTCAAGAGCGAATAGGTTACTTCTAGGCAAGCGTGCTCCATCTTTGACCACATCATCGCTTACCATCAGGTGAGATAGTGATCAAGCGCGTGCCTATTAGTAATGAAAAAAAAGACAATTTTACACCAGTCTTGTCAAGGTGCAGGTTCCTGTCACCTTGTCACTGTGTTGTGAAGATCAGGAGCAGTCGTTCCATGAGAAAAACTGGAAGCTGACCCCAACACAGATGGGAAAAACCTTGGCAGATTGATTTCTAATACATATGTACCCTTGAGTTGAAACCACAACAGATAAGCACTGCCTCACTGTACCTCATTCTATCAGCCTTGTGCCCAGCAGTGGGCGTGGCATACATACATAATCACTGTTATCTCGACTTAATAACCGTGGGCTAACTCGTGAGATGGTTTTACTTGATTTATGACTGGCAAGTTGAACTTTTCCTTCGGAACGATTAAGTAATATAACTTGACGGACGTCGATGGGTCTTTTTTAGAGTTCAGTAGTTTTTGCGTGAAAGAGAAACAAACATCCATACATACAAAGTTTCGCGTTTATAATATTAGTAAGGATTAAGTTTAAGATTAGTGCACTTCTTCTTGAGGACCAGTCTCCCTAACTGACCCCGACAACCAGTAACTGGAGTACACGATGCCCTGCCAAGTCTAGTTTCTGATTTCTTGACTTCTAACTAACTCGTAACGACTGTCAAAGATCTGCAAATGGCATCCAGAACCAACGAGTGTGGTTTCCAAAACAAGACTTCTTCTATTTCATGATTTATTTGGGCTATTCTGAAAAAAAACTGTCTCCATTTTCTAATTTGAATTATAAACGTTTTAATTTCATTAATTCTACGCATAAGAAGCTACTGGTCATTACGAGTGTTACGACACTTATAATATTAAAGTAAACCTTTAAAACTAGGTTCAACATGTTTCTTACTAATCCAAAACCTTCGGACGGATCGTTACTTGGCTTACCGTTCGTTTTCTTACGACAAACTGATTCTTGATAGCCTGAGATTCTCGTCTTAGCGGTCACTTACCTGTAAAAAGAAAAATAAAACATAAGAGGTGTGTTTTATAAAAATTATTCATAGAATTTCGTTTTATTATTAAACAGTAATATAATAATGACATAATGGCCTCTGTTTATCTTCCGACAGACTTTCACGACAAGAGTTTAACGTTATTATGTATTAAGTATATTGTTTTTCTTTAGATAAGTGCAGTTTTACTATTACATATAAGATTAGTATACGATTTGGCTCACTTGGATAAGCAAGGAGCCATTTCGTGACACATTACTCAAATGAATTTGTAAAGAATGTCGACAAACTACTTTATTAAAAAAAAATAGCTATAATATAATTGCTAGTAAGTATAGTGGCACGGTCTTTGACCCTAAAGTTTCATAGAAACTTAAATATTCACAGGACGTCCGGGCCACCGGAAGAATACTTTGTTAATAACATAAAGCAAACCATAAGATAACAATAAACCAACAAAACGGAAGGAAAGTTAACATTTTTGCGATAAAATACAACATTAAACCATAATAAAATAAGATCATAGTAGTGTATTATTAGTAGTCGCGATTAGCCTGCACTCCTGCAGTCAATGATCGAAAGTGAACGTGTACGCACACATGCGCGCGCCGCGTGTGTTTCGCGACACGTGCTTTGTGCCTGTGTGTGTATCTCGACACGTGCTGCGTCTATGTGTGCTGCGTTTGCGCCGCAAGGAAGTAGCGATTCGCAGAGACATGGACGATGGAAGTGATCAGTCACGTAGTGATTTCTCCTATTTGTTTTATGATTTAAATGGAACTTCGTAGGGGATTAGTTTGGCCATTAGAGCGTTGTTTGTAATTTCTGAACCTTAGACTGAGTTAAGACAGAGATAAAAAACATGCTTTATCTTACTTTAGAGAAAGACTATACTTTATATATTCTACACCCAAAATAGTTACAAAACTCTTTTTAAACTCAAAATTAATTATATGGTTACAATGGCGGTCTTATACGTCACAGCGATATTTTTACCAGACCACCACATCCCTTTTTTATTTTCTTTCAGTCCTTCGAAGGGACTGAATAAAATAAAAAGAGATGTAATTAAGTTTTTTAACAGAGGAAATTCAATAGTTTTGGCAGGTATTCGAAAGCCTGACAATATTTTAGTAACTCAACATTTCTTGATTAGTATCTGTAAAAGTATGACTAACATTTTTATTAAACTCATGCATGCTCAAGATAAAATCATGTAAAAATTCTAAAAAGATATAAATAATATCACAATCGCTTCCAGTGAACTCGATATCAATCGTCTATCCAAGTAGCAGATAGATCACGACCGACAACAGTTACGGTGAAAATCTCGACACGAAACGAATTATATTAACGTTTTAATATCGATTTAATATCGATTACGTCCGCAGAAAATTGTCAAGGAAACCGCAATTCTTTTAATTTTGAGACACCGGGAAATGGGAAAAAGTTGCGGAATCACCCGGCAACTTTTGTCAACGTAATAAGCACTCTATTTTAGGTACATAATGTGCATATTACAATAAAGTTTTGGGTGAAATTTTATATAGATATCCATCACATTACGCAAAAGGTTAACAGATTAAAATAGTAAATAAAACTGTTATTTAAATAAAATCTCTCTCTTTAGGCCTTGAATTCAGTTTAGCTCGCTGAGTTATTTTATTTAAAATCCTGACTATGATTAAAAATGTATGCTTGTAAAGCGATTTGAACACCGTCAAGCATACTTTGATTCTTGAATCAACTTGAGTAATCAACAAACGTGAAATTGGTTCCAAACAAGATTTAAATGAAGAAAGTAATAAAATTATCCAGATTTTTTCCTCTCCCTTGAAAATATCTAGTACTATCTGGGGCTCGAGTCTGCTATTGCAATCGTGTCTCAATGACCGGTCAGTGATCGAATATTTGGCAACTTTGACAGTTTTTGTATGGGAAATGTGTCATAAGTTTGACGTTATACGTCAAAAATCGATCATTGACCGGTCATTGAGACACGATTGCAATAGCAGACTCGACCCCCAGATTGCTTGAAACAGCTGAAACTACCAATTTTAGCCTCCAGTTTCTGAATTGAGAATTCGAAGTTGAGAACTAATCAAATACTAAATAGTACTCGTATCTTATCCCCAAAGCTAAAAAAACCTAATTTTCTTGCTGACCATGCGCTATAAAGTTCACTAAGACAGCACAAGGCTTAACATCATCTCAAAATTGAGTTGCTATGTCATTAATCAAAGCCTACATCGCACGTATTATCAAGACTACATACACTTAAGATGAATCTCTCATAGAGAGCTGTCAACAGCTAGGGCAAGGACCTGAGGAATCAAGATCAGCCAAGCGGCTGAAGCGGCAACAGTTGTTATCATATTCATAACAGCCGCTTGCTAAAGTTGTTATCATTACAGCTATAAAGCAGCCAAGTATTTCTCATATTTATTTTGAAACGAGACTCAGTAGAGAAATGCTATTCTCTCGTGTTTGTAGTTTTACGCAGAGCAGTGAACTTCAAATGACTTCTCTCTCTCTGGGTGGAGCAGGAGGGAGTGTCACTCTTACTGACTAAAAACCTACCCGTGTTCCGCCAAATGCCCTTTGCGTTCCAGAGTAAATAACTGTTTGGAACAATCCCGCAACTCTGTCAGGCATTAGCCTCTGGGCCCCTTCAACTGTACTAATATTTCTCAGAGCAGTGACCTAAGCTAGCATTACATCCTACCACTCATATACTTCACTACGTCACTACGGGGTGCCAGCTGAAAACCAGCGCTGGGTGTCTGACGCTCAGCAAACGCTGAGACGGTAACTCTTTCGGTATGTACATGCATGCTCGCAGCGGAATTTTATTCTGTACTAATTCTTCTGTCTATTCTGTGTTTTTCAAATAAATGTTTTCTATTGTATTTTGATTTCGAATTTCAAACAGGGTCTATGGTGATGTTTCTCGGCTGGTTAGTACCAGCTGGATGAGAAAGTCCAAGGACCGAGCTCAAAGGTATTTAATCATAAAGGCAAATGTCAAACAGTAGACTCATATAAACAGATGATGATTGAGCCACTAAACTATGATACTTTTAGTACTTAGCTTGAATGGCTATCGCAACTGATCGATTCTTCAATTTTACTAGCTTAGCCCAAATAATTCCTAATTATTTTAAAGATATTGTCTATTTTACGACCCACTCACTTACTATTATTAGTTGACCTATAGGCAGACAACCTATCACAACTGAACTATGTCAGCACTACCAACCGAACGGTCAAATCTCAGTCTGTGTTGTAACACTGCCGTGGGCACATTGGTCCATTTGCTGCTGACCTTTTGAACTAGTCACTTGCTGCGTTGGTGTGGTCACCTTGTCTCTGGTATTTTATTCGATTATTTTGAAGAAACGATGCCTTTGGCTTCGTCAGACTATAACAAGCTTATTTTAAATGCCACGCGCTGTCCATCTGTATCAGTTTGAGAGAGATAATCTAGTTAGCTGGTAGTTGACTGCATTTTAAATTATGAGGTTTCGTGTTGTCGGGTAGGGCCCACCACTAAATTTTGAATTAGGAATATGTGCAAAAAACGTCTTTAGATTCTTCAAGTTGCAACATGATCATATTTAAGAGCAAAAACTGATTTTTATAACTAGCAAGTAAGCAGTTGTTATAACAACAATAAAACTGCCATTAAAGTGGTACCTGATATGACACTCAACGTTATGAATCAGTTTTACAAATAGGTTAGGTTGTAACATACACGAGAACGGTCTAACAACCAAAATCTTTATAAATGTCACTCTTTAGAACCCTAATTATAGGTTATTCTACTCCAGAATCTCAGCTCCACTCACTTTCTACTACAATTTATCAACCCTATTCTCAGAAAACCCGACAAAGAATGGAACAATGTGGCGTCAATATGCAAAAAAGATACAAGATATAGTGCGACAGTCTAGGAAATGCAACGTACACGCGACGTGTGCTTGTGTGCGTCAGTTGTGTGTGTGCATGAGTTGTCTTTGTACATGAATTGTGTATGCGCATGAGTTTATGTATGTGTAAGAAACAGCTGATCGACGAGTTTTATGCTACAGAGAAGTATAGAAGTATACTGTTTGTTTATTTCACTGAAAAATGGCAAACTTCGTAAGATTATAAAATATCTTAAGGGATTGTAAACTGAACATTTAGCATACTTTTTACGCATTAAAATTTGTCAATAATCTCTCGAAGTCATTCCGAGAAATTGTGAACCGTCATAAACTGACGACATATTGGCGACCAATCAGTGAACGGTTCTTACCGGTAATTATCTTGTAGAGGTATTTTTTGCTATTGTTAGATCCGCGTTTGACCACAATCTCACCTGACGGAAAGACAAGATGTGATCGACGATGGAGCACGCTTGCCTAGAAGTAACCGATTCACTTTTAATTTATAGACCTAGGTTATGTTATGTTTACTTTTCTGATACGAGAATTTTTCCTAAGTGACGTCTTTACTCTTAATATTAATACGAGTCGTCAGCTGCCGAAGTTTTCCGAGGCCATTTTTAGCTGTATTGTATTGTGTAACGGGCTGATGTCCGCAAATACACGTCTAACTTTGCATAAGACGTATGCAAAATTAGACGTGTATTTGCGGACATCATCATCATTAATTTGTATGTTATCTTTTGAAACGTGTCCATTCTAAACATTTGATTTGTTGCTGCTGATTCGCAATTTGAATGATCAATACGTCACAATACTACAGTAGAGCCTCACTAATCCGAGGGTGTGCCGGTTTATTGGAATGTTCGGATTACTGGAATGCTTAAAAAAATCGAAATAAATAAAAGTAAGCATTTTAGCATGTACTAATTTAATCTATACTAATATAATAAAGCTGAAGAGTTTGTTTGTTTGTTTGAACGCGCTAATCTCTGCAACTACCAGTCGGATTTGAAAAATTATTTTTGTATATGATAGCCACATTCATGAGGAAGGCTTTGATTTCAGCTAGATATTCCAGAATACGGGATATGTGCGTACGAAGTCGCAGGCAAGTTAGTAAAGGAAAATACATATAGGAAACGGTGGGGTCGGAGCGGGCGGAGGGTGCCGCATTGTTGGATGTACCGGCCGGCGTACTGAAGAGCCGAATTAGTGAGACTCCTGTACAAGAGTTAAAATAAAACTACACATCAGTGAACAACGTAACCTAACCTAACTTTTGACCTTGTTACAAACTTGAAACGGTAAAAACACAATACTAGATTTCATTGAAATATCAAGTAACAGGCATTTTTTTCAGCAGTAAGTAGTAAATCTGGCAACCAAACATTCCAGAAAGTTGGCAACATTGCGAACTTGAACAACGGTATCCACGTATTTGGCACATTGACATAACTTCTTAGCGACCCTGCCTACGCGGCGTTTAGCGTCGAATTAGATAAATATTGATATTTTATATACTTACAATATTAAAAAAAAAAACGTGGGTAAACTTAGATTGGTCAGAGCATGGAAAACTACCTCAACAGTCTCGTGTCATTTTATCAGCGGCAGCGATTGTCCAAAAAGTAAAAAAAAATGCGGGATTGACAAACGTTGTTAAATTGTCGTTTGACGCTGTTAGAATATCAGTTTGTGTAAAGACCAGTCATAGAGGGAAAATGTGCTTCTCGTCCATAAATAATGAAATACTTTTCAACAGTATGTCCTGCATCTTCATCATCATCATCATCATCATCATCACAGCCAAAAGACGTCCACTGCACAATAACCGGTCCTGTGCGTCTCGGATCCATCGGCTACCTGCGACCCTCACCAAGTCATCAGTCCACCCCATCGACCAACTGTTCGGCGAGCAATGTGCCCTGCCCACTACCACTTCAGCTTGGCGATCCTTCGGGCTATGTCAGTTACCTTGGTCCTGCACCTTGAAGCCAGTAAATTGTTGAAACTAATGGACTATTGTTGGAGTTAGCTAATCCCTATCCATCAACAACTATTCACAGACAGAGTCATTGGCACGCTAAGAAAAAGAACGATGTTAAGTAGAGACGATGAAATTCGTCTCATTGTTTTGGAGACAAAACACAACACGAGTTAATTGGAATTAGATCTAAATAACGGATAACCTTGGGTTTTAGATTAGATTTCACAAAAGTTGTAAGTAATACGAAACAAACCTTATCTAAATCAAAATCTTAGTGGTAAGATTATACCACTAACATTTTGATTTTTTCTGTTTACACTGATCACCCTGTCAAAATTAATAGTTTCACAAAGATAAAAACAAAAATTAATAAATAGTGCTGTACCCTTATCAGTCGAAAATATGGTTAATAAGCTTCTGCCCACCTTGCTGTTTCGTACGCATCAAAGTCGGTAATGATCCCAAGGGCTCCTGGGCTAAAAGTCCTATGTACAGACTAGCACATCAAGATACCCGAAACTGTCAAATTTTCCCAATAAACTTCGAACCTAAAGCTGTAGTGATAATGTTAAAAATCTATTAAAGAAATTTGACAGATAGTTGTAGCTTGATGTGCTGGCGACTGTACTATTCCCAAGACATTTTCTTCCCTTGGGTCAAGTTTCATCCAAATCTGTCAAGACCCGAGTTACTTTCGTATTTCAGAATAAAATTTTAAATAATAGATAGATCTATGAGAGTATAATTTCATCAAGCGAGGGAGTTACATTACTGTCCCTCGCAATACAATTATTCGGTCCGACATTAAAAAAGGAGATCCACAGATCACGACTCGCTTTTACCTAAATATTCGCGCTACGCTACTGACATTAAAATTTCATAATAACGTAGTATTGACACTACAAATTGAAAATACGATGATATAAGAATCAATTGTTAGCACTCTTGGTTGACTTATTGCAAGGAATACCCGCTCTCTTGAATGTGTTACATAAGTTTGAGTATTGAATGTCGGATGGAAGCGATGTCTGTTTGTTTGTTAATGTGTCACTGATTTGTCAATCGTTTGTTTTTGTTCATGAAAATGAATGTTTGTTGCCATAGCAACGGGTTGAAATGCTTCCACTGCAGGTTGCTGGTGGCTTTGCAGGGTCAAGATGTTCAGAAATCAAATAATTTTAATTTAAACTTTATGTGCAATATTCGTACATGGGCAGACCTAATTCAGCAAGGCATTCTCTATTAGTCAACCTTTGGAACTTTGGGTTAAAAAGACAAAAAAATTATATAATATATTTATTAAATAATAATTTATTTATTAGTATTACCTATATAATACTAATTACTCAGTGTAAAGTTAGTCGTTGGAACTTTGGAAGCGTCCAGCAGAAATATAAATAGTATTTTGAAATAGGAATAAAAAAGAGAATGTTTTTTTATACCGAGTTATGTAGTAGCTAGCTTCCCCAGAAGCTAGCTACTACATAACTCGACCTGATGGCGTAAATAAGTATTGAATTTAATCTCAAACAGTGTTTTGTTAATCATATTTATAAGTACTGCCAAGGGCGGAGCCCTGTGTTCTTACAGTACCTTGTGTTTTTGTGCATGAAGTTTAAATAAATAAATACAAATATTACTTATTAATTATTTCGCCAAAACCAGAATTATGGCTCTAAATACGCCCTAAAATCTCAACATTACTTCGCCATTTTCAAACGCATCTTCACAACACTCAAGTGACAGCCATCTTCTTTCATAACCTACCTATCATCGGAGATCTAACTTTCAATTTATTGAAAGTCTTTTCTCCTTGATCATCAACCACGGCCGCAGCTGGTCGTTGCTGGACCACGTTGTTCTTGCGACACAGTGAGAGGTCATACTAAGCACTGATTGTTGTTGATTGCTTTCAATCGCTGGCTTTGTGCCGGGTTCTGACTGGGCAAGTTGACTTGAACTTGTTTTAGGAGACATGTATTGTATAGGTGATTCAATGGTTAGTGACGAATTGGTTAGTGTGATTTGTGGTATTTCTGATAAAATCGCAGGGTAAGGAGAATTTTGAGAATAGACTGCTTGATGTTCTTGTGGCACTGGAATTGCTACTTGTTGGTTTTATTTATGGTTTCAAAAAAAAATTGCTTCTTTTAGGGTTTGCGTCCATTAATACGTATACAGTTGTATATCAGTATTTTAGATGGAGCAGTGGCTCCATCTATTAGACCTCCTGGTTTAAAATATTGTAATAATATTATGACAGTTTAAAGTTTGTGATAATTTCAGGCTCAATTGCTCTGTTGTCTATTTGTCCAACAAATGCTGCTTTATCAACTCTTGGGAAAGTATATCCTCCTAAAGCATTATTTTATTTTCCAACCCAAAACAAAAACACGTCTGATAAAAATTTTGGACACAACATTTCCCACAGCTTTTACCAGTTACATAGTTCCAAATTGATACACGACGTATATACGACAAAGCGATGTCTGAGCCCGCCATAACCACAAGCCACAACACAACTATCCTATTGTATCACTGAAAAAAAAGCTTATTACCAACCAGTTACCGATTATGTAAACTAAATAGTGATGCACCTAGTGCTGGGCAAAAAGCGGTAACGTTACACGTAACAGGTAAAATAGCGGGTGAAATGTAACGCGTTATTGAGTAACGGTTACGGAGGACAGTGATTCGATCGTCACGGTTTGTTCTTGTTGCGTCATATATAATTAGATTATGATGTGATCGGTATGCAGTTACCTATTCTACTTTTGACGTATGGTGGATTATCCAGAACAGATAAATGTTAAATTGGCCACAGCAGTTATTGAGATGTCAAATACGACTGTGACATATCTAGCTGACCACTGCTCACCTCTTATTTCAAAATTGGAACAGAAAAAACAAAGGAAACGACTTGTACCTATTGTTTTTTTTTTAGTTTAGGCAATTGACATTTAAAGAGGTTTTTATGCACCTGTTTATTTCACAATGCCCAGTTTTAAATTGCCTATTTTCTGATTTGATACGCACTTAACAACATTTAATGCACTTAATATAAAAAAATGACATTGAGTCATAAAAAAACAGGTAATTTTATGCCAAAATCGTCATGAAAAAAGGCTGAACTGCATTGTGAAAATCAAACTTTCAAATACGTTCGACATTCTAGAGGACATTTTATTTAAATGCGTTTGATTTCCTTTAATTTAAATAATAATTCTAAATTCCTGCACAAGGTGCATAAAAATAATCTAAAAACTCTCCGAATTGGAGGTATGAAAACTTCAAGTGAGTTAAGTGCCACCAGCTATGAAAATCTGCAATACTATTTATATCAAAAAGGCCCTAAAAAGTATAGGTTTGTGCTTCAATTAAATTTGGACTTTGTCTTGGGTGCGGTAGAGTTTGTTGTTTCAAAATGTTGCAGACCACTCATGGCACCCATACGCACAAAACAATTTTAGAATACCTACTTTCATTTTGCGTACAGCTAAGGAGTGGAGTTTTCTGCTGGAGTCTGTGTGTTTCCTGGCTGCTACATCCTGAAGGTCTTTAAGTCAAGAGTGAATAGGGTTACTTCTAAGCAAGCGAGCTCCATCGTCGACCACATTATCTCTTACCATTCAGTGAGATTGTAGTCAAACGCGAGCAATTATTAAAAAAAAAAAAACTAATGTAGTAACTATGTAAACCCTCCTAAGACCTATGAAGGCTCTTATATTTAAACTTCGAACTACGACCTATTGCTTCGGACACCATAAACTACTATACATAGAAGTGTTGACGTAGTAGGCCTGACTCGGACGAAACAAGCCAGTGGCCTGACATTTCCTAAGGGTTACTCGAGGTTAATTGTAAATATTATAATCTGAGCTTTTAACATTATGAAGAGTTAATCGTATAAAATCATAGTGATGAGAGTTGTAAAACGTTTATTATATTTAGAAGCAAGGAAAAAAAACATTTTTATATTGAAAAATCGGTTAACAAATTGAAAAGATATCTCTCAAAAACGAACAAAATAAATCGAGTTGAGAACCTCCTCCTTTTTTTGAAGTCGGTTAAAAACAAAACAATCACAAATAAGCGATTTAGATCTACTTGGCTATATAGAAGTTTACATTGTAACAAAAGCAGACCTTTTCATTAATTCAATTATGCAGTTATTTCAAATCGTTTATATTACTATTGCAAAATGTTCACCTCTTGCAACTCTAATTAATTGCAATTTAAGTTCACGGTCAATTATTTGCTAGCTTATTTTCAGCTTCTTTGCGCAATTTTTATTTTTTTGTTTTAATCAACCTTAAGAACACCCGTATCAACTTTCAACTTAATAAATTCAATTATCTCAAATATTAAATGGAAATTATTAAATTTCACCATTACCTTATCATCTTACTAAGTAAAATTCTTCCGTTACTGACTGACTAACTGACAGACAAAGCACAGCTGAAACTACTGGTCGTAGAAAGCTGAAAGGATATGGCTAGTTTGTGCCTAGTTACTCAGTGGCTTGTACATTAATAGACACCTAATTATAAGTAAATAAAAATTACAAAACTATATTTATTTTTGTACAACTTCAGAATAAATATTAAAATAAATATAATAGTTGTTCTGCGTTTCGATATCGAGTTAGCGCGCCATTTTGGATAAACGTTCCATTCCCGGTAAAGTTAATATATTAATGTTCCATCAGAGTTATATTAAAAATTAATTCGGACTGTAAAATGATTATTCACTATCGTAATCATAATAAAAAAATATATTTTGTAAATTACTCGAATGCTATGAAATATTTTAGTTTTAAATAACTATTTACTTGTAACAACGAAAGGTCAACATGACATGTCAGGCTCGACAATCGCTCGAAATCCGCCATTTTTTTTTTCGTTTGACATTTTGTAAACTGCGAATATCTTTTCTCCTTACCGACCATTGCTATTCTACACGGACTGATTCCAATGCCTAACGATTATCTAGTGCCTATAAATGCGGACTTGATTCTGCGTTTTGGACATTGTCAACAATGTTCATGACCAAGACAAGTTTTTGTTAATTTATAAGAAATCTGAAGTTAATGGATTATGTACCTAATTTTTACAGTTAATATATTAGCATACTAAATTCAAAATAAACCAAAATAAAAAGAGTGCCCTAAGTAAATTGGCCATCTCCTTTGGCATGCAGCTTCCTTGGGGAGTGTAGGGGAGCCTTAAGAGAGGATTACCCGAAATTCCTACGGGAACGGGAAAAAACGGGATAAGCACGTACGAAGTCGCGGGCAAAAAAAAACAGTAAATTATAGAGTAAGTGATAAACATTACAATAAAGTGATCAATCAATGATCGTGAAGTGTGAACGTCAACAAAAGAAAAAAAGCAACAAAACCACGTAAGTTTAAAATTCGAACGTGACAGCACCGAATCGGAACCGTCACCAAGAAAACAAATGACAGTGACAAGACCGTGTGAATCCAAACCGTTTGCAATACAATGCTAGTTGCGCAACACCGCTGTTTACTACAAACTGGTTATAGCTTGCATTGGAATTGCAACACATAGTTGTGCACATCTGCGATGCCCACGCTGCCCGCTCAACCGTACGGTTGCACAAGGAGCACGCTCAAAAAATGTATAATAATATGACTTGGACGTAAATTAATTCATGTCGCTATTGTTTATTCTATTTTTTCAACCACTTTGTTTCATAAGTTTCTTAACTGTTATTTTCAAGTTTTGCCAATAGCTAATTGCTGGCGAAATTCTTTTGTAATTTTAATCGCAAACAAATAATTCGCTAATATTTGAATTTGATAATGAAGGACCGCTAAAATAACGTGGACTCGGATTTTAGAAAACTGAAACATGTCTCAATTTACTGTTTAGAAATATCGTAACGAACAAACAATTTCCTATAACTGACTTCCCATCACTAACATCAATTCAAACGTCAAAATTATATCAAACGATGTGTAATTTTCAGGTTTCAAAACGACTACGCAAACAATCAGAAGCTTCCAAACTTAAAAAAAAACTTGTACCATAGATGACCTTAAGTTCGCCGGGGCTTTGTACTCTAAAGTGACTTATTCATATAAGAAGACAGGCGTACATTACCGTATTCATACTATGAGTATGCTTACAGAGAGTATGTAAAGTGAGTCTCGGTTTGAGAGATAATATCGCTCAAACTTGCTTGGAGCAATTCTTTCACTTTAGTATTTATTTATTCCGGTTCGTTCAGGGTCTGTTTGGCCATAAAATAAAGTTGTAGGGACACAAAACTGGCTATTTCGTAGCAACAAAAAAATAATTTTGCACTAATACTCGTTATGTTTCATTTTAAATCCATATTTGTTAGCCCAGAAGTATTGGCAACGAGATGTCAAAACAAAACACTTATACCAAATAATTGCAAATGAAATCGAATTCTTGACTTATTTACTTCAATAACTCAGTCTATTATTTAAAAAAAACTGACGTTACCCTTTAGCTTCTTTGTTGTATCCAACAAAAAGTTAACAAATCATTCAAAGTTTTGACGTAAAAAATGACATTGTAGTCCCATTTGTCCAATTAACATTTAAAAGTAATAATAAAGGCAAAGGTCATGAGATCGGAAGTAGGGCCAGCTCGCCAGTTACGTCATTAACTGGTCAACTTTCGTCTTCTTACGCTCGACTCGCGCAAGCTAGCAAGCAACACTTATCGAGATACATTGCTAGTTGAAATCGTGAGTGAATTATGTCGTTGCGATGTGATTTAGTTTTTTCTATGAGTTTATATTTAAATTTTGCTAATATTTCCTAGAAATAACAATAAATTTGTGTTTTTTTTTTCAGTTGACCAATTTATGTCATCTTTTGCATTTTTTTCGTAGTACTAATTCCATGCGTATCTTTTCGGGCTGTCAATGGGAAAAGTGTTGCCAATTATAAATAAGGAAAAAGCAGGAAAAGCGCTTCACTTTTCTTTCAGCATTTGTTGCTGCTAAGAAGAATATCACCGTTGGAATTTAAATGACCTACATCAGCCAAACTTGAAACAGATCTAAATCAATTTCAGCTCCATTAAGATTACAAACGAAAGGCAAAGTAGTTACAAATGCATTCAAAATCTTTTCAGAGATAGCTTAATAGATTTCATGCAAACCAAAGTACATTACGTAATAATATTCGTGCACTAACCTACTTTTCAGTCACGAGCACAAACAGACAGACAAAATTGAACTATAAATGTTTCCGGAAGTTGTGCAGAATGCCCGGTGAATGTCACTTTGACCAGTAAATATAAAATCAGCTAGTTATACAACAGTTTTGTAAAATGAATACAAAAATTGTTGTGGCCTTTAAGATATAAGAATAAATCAGTATAAGTATAATAGTATAAGAATAAAATAAAGTAGGTACTTACTGATGTAAGACTGATACGGAATGTTTTGATTTTTTTACTATTGACAGGCACGCGTTTAACCACAATCTCACCTGGTAAGCGTTGATGTGGTCGAAGATGGAGCACGCTTGCCTTGCAGTAACCTACTCACTCTTGACTTAAAGACTCCCAGGTAGTAGCTATCAGCAAAAACCAATGAAAATATACTTTTTATTAATATTGATAAGCACGCGTTTGACCAAAATCTTACCTGATGGAAATTGATGGTGTGATCCACGATGGAACACGCCGCACAGTGACTCTAGTTGTCCATTCACTCTTTACTTAAACAGAGGTTGAGTTTCTTGTCCGTACTTCTCCATAAGAATCTACCTTTTGCGAATGGACAACTAGAGTCACTATATTATTATTTATATTTATTTATTTATTTATATAATATTTTATTTTCAAACTGTACATTTGACGTTGAAAAGTGCCTTTTAATGGTCTAGTTTAAATTTAAATGAAGAATGATTAATAGTTAATATTTTTTTTATTCGATTCGATTGATTAAATTCGGTATTGTTCGTTTTACAAAAAAATCGAGATCGAGATTTAGTTGTATACATTTATAGGAACTATGATAAAAATCTAAAAAAAACAACCCTGGAGAGGCTTTATCGGGCATATATCCATGAGGATTTCAACAACGAACAAAAAAATGGTGCCTTAAATAGACTCTAAATAATTGAAACTCTAAATGGAAATCATCAAATGACTCCTGCCGCTCTGGGCGGAGCGGGAGGGAGTGTCAGACTCTTACTGACTAAAACCCATCCGTGCTCCTCGTAGTGCCCTTTGCTTTCCAGGGCCACGGTAATTCTTTCCAACAAAATCCGCAACCCTGGCAGATGGTTAGAGTACCTACGTTAATCATTCGTAGGCTGAGATATCTATTAGAGATAATGATTTTATAAATAGCCACAATTATTCCGCCAAAGCCATAACAATAAACTAAAACTAGTTTCAAAAACATATGTCTATACATTTAAGTATCACTCATATTATATTACATTTTCTTATTTATGGACATAGTAAAGCAATCATTTAATTGTTACGCCCATTTGCATAAATAAGATAAAATCATTTATATTGTTATAGAGGTAAGTACTTACAAAAACATACTGAACTTACGTTAGGTATATCGTTCTTTAATAATATTACATGGGACTAATATACAAACGAAATGTCACCTTTGTTTAAACCTTTGGGGAAACAGAGGGGCAATTCATAAATTTTGGAAATTTTCAGTCGCACACTTTAAAAACCCACTTATAATTTCCTTACATTTTGACAAGACTGACATAAATGTCAGTGATTGCGACTTCACGTTTTTAAGAAGTACGCGAATTGGCTATATATGTATGCTGCTGTTCATGATTTACATCAGATTATGATGTAAAACTTGTAATACTATGACGAACTTTATCTAATTGATTTGTGAAAAATCCATAAAAAACCATGAATAATCATTTCTGAGTAAGTAGGTAAAGTAAAATATATCGTTCATAAGTGCACTAGAAATGTACGTTACAGAAATATTTAAAAAAATAATTAGAGAACCGTCAATGACATTTTAAAATAAGAACGTTTTTTGACAGATCTTCAGTATCATGTTCTTAAATGGGTAGTAACGTAGAGCGGAACATTCCACTTCTGAAGCAGAGGTATTTATATCGACGGCTAAAATACACAATTAGTGGCCCTTAGCACAAAAAAGTATATACTTCAGGATTTTTAAGACCTTTTAAAACAAAAAAAAAACAACTCCGTCTCAGGCAGAACCTAAGTATATTTCCATATTAATTAAAACAACGTTACTGCAGTTAAAAACCGTATACATATACATATTAATAACACAATAATACCACAACAAGGAAGTGAACAGTCTGATTCATGGCTACATTATCGAAATAGCCGTTTTTTCGCACAGCGACAACGTACACTCAACCAAGTAATAAGCTATGCAGTTCCAATACAAGGTGACCTGATATTGTATTATCGCTCAGTATTATGAGAGGTCAGGTTATATTGGAAACGATAATATGGTGTATCGTGTTATGTACGACCAATCCGATATGAATGCGCGTTTAAAACCATCACGAATGACCGTAGAAAATAGGATTTATTTTTTATTTATATTTTTAAGAGTAATGATAAATTCAGTAGACGCTGAAATTGAATATTTTAATCAATTTTTTTGTGATGTTTTATTTGAAAACAATGACTATTGATATCGCTTTATAATTTGACACAATAATCTTGAAGACAGACATTAAAATATATCTTGGGCTTTTTTGTTTCACAATTATTAGACAATTCTTTTTAATTTCTAGAAACGAATTATCTGTCTCATTTAGATACAGCACATTGATGCACAAATGTTAATGACCACAAAAATCGTAATAAACAATTATAATATCAATGAGCAAAACATCAAAATTGACAATAAACCGCGTCCCGTTACAGGTCACCGCAGTACATTGTACTACCTAAATACTGAATATATGGTAATAAATATATTCAAACGCACAGATTATGCATAGCTGACAGAAGTGCGAAATCCAGCACATCTCTATTTGTGGGCACCGTTAAGTACAGCCAAAGAAACACTGGGAGAATAAAGAAATTTATGATATTTACTTACGATAATTCTATGTCATAACGGGTAGATAAATCGAATCCCATTTCTTTAATACGATGGATACGTCCACAACTGCACTTGTTTTAAGATCATAACGAAATACAAATAAAAAACTCAAAAGAGAGTCAGCTGTACTTTAATTTTATATAAAAACAATCCCCCAAAACGCACGCCCGTCACCACTTCCTAGTGCTTTAGCTGGGAAGTGGTGACGGGCAAAAACTCCCCAGCGAAACATCTGACTGTTAAATTGGAAGAACTTAAACTCTGCCAATGTTAACTTGAAAACTGTCCTTTGGACCCCATTCTTTATATCAGTAAGTAAATCATCCTTAAAGACACATCAACAGCAATCTAATTGAAACCGCTGGCCGAACCTACTTTTTAACCGACTTCAAAAAAAAGGAGGAGGTTCTCAATTCGACTGATTGTTTTATATAAAAGATGGAATAATTTCCAACGTTTATAACTAAACAATTGAATGCTCCTAGCTATATTTTTGTTGACTCACTTAACCTCTTCAACCCTTCTTATGACAACCACGGAAATACTTGTCAAGTCAAATCCGAAACGATGTAAATATTTTTCAAGGAAGGAATATTTAAATGTAGGTAAACAGTTTTATCCACTTCTGGAACTTAAGTCGGAAACTGTTCTACACTCTTGAATACTTAGAATTACTGTTTACAAATGCTCATAGATCTACAATACCGAAACAGGCAGCATATTGTAAGGATATAAGTGACTAGCTTATTCCTGGAATTCCCCTTGTTCCTGTTTCCAAAGGAACCATGTGGATTTTCTTTCGAAATTAAAAATTTCACTCAGCAACAATCTTACCTGTCCTACAAACAAACAATTTATTTTCAAACTTTATATACCTAGTAGATTGAAGTACTCATTACTTATGTCAACGGAATATTGCAGGTTCCGTAAGATTGTAATAAATCTTTATTAGAATATAGTTTCTCGTTATACAATGAAAAAATCGTTTTGTATACAATAAATCCCACTCAAATTCAATAGTTTCCAATATATCCGTGTCTTTTTAAGAAAAAATCGTTTACAATTTCACGCGATATTTTACAATCTAACGGCGTTTGCAATATTCCGGTGACATATATAAGCGAATACTTAGGATTCATGGAATCATCTGAGTCACAAAATGTTAAATCAATAAACACTCATAGATGACCATTTTCCATTAGTATTTACCTCTTTTACAAAAATTCTATTTTCGTTTTGAACACTTGAACACCTTTAATAGTTTTTATTTGACACGAGCGTACGCTTAGCAAAATATATTGACCGTTAGATTACTTATTTGAGAATAAGTCTCTTGACATGGATTTTACTCGCTAACGTACTTAGGCGCAACGGTTTGTCAATGTTCATCATCTGTTTGTTCTAAAACTTCTTGTTGAATATCAACAATATGCATAATATATGCCCGCTAATAATGGTTTATAGTAGTACCTAATAGTCTTAGCATAAGCTATTTGATGACTCTTCGACAGAATCGCTACAATCGAAGCAACACCCAAGTTCCTTCCAGGGTTAAGTTTCACATCCGAAAACAGGTCATATCAGACTTTGCTGTTCCCCAAAATGTGACGGAATTTACTAGACGAAATTCAAATGACTGATTATTATCGTCGAACTTGCAACTTGGGAGAAGCCTTGGCCCAACAATTGGCTGCTATAGATTAATTGCAGCTAAAACACTAGAAAGTGGTGACGGGTGGGCGTTTTGGGGGACTGTCTTTATGTAAAATTTGACGTTCAAAAAGTGCTGGCTCTCAGCCTAATTTGCATAAATGACTTTTGATTTTGATTTTTTGATCTTCATCGTTGATGTTGCCATAAATTTGTATGACTGTTGATAGGCTCGCGCCTGGCCACAATCTCACATGATGGAGAGCGATGCCGTGGTCCAAGATGGAGCACGCTTGCCTAAAAGAAACCTATTTAAAGACCTCCAGGTTGTAGCTAACAGGAAACACTAACTCCGGCAGGCAATTCCACTCCTTTGCTGTGCGCTGCAGTTGTAAGACAAAAGTTTCTGTCACAATTAAAGAGAAGCCAGTCAATAGGACTGATGGCGAAGCTGACTATCTAGGTTGCTATGTACATCTAAATGTCACCGTAAGATTGTAATAAATCTTGATTAGATTATAAAAAATCGTTTTGTATACTAATAAATCTCATCCAAATTCAATAGTTTCCAAAACATCCGTGTCTTATTTAGAAAAAATAGTTTACAAATTCACGCGATGTTTTACAATCTTACGGCGTTTGCCATTTTCCAGTTACATACCTGTACCCGAGAAGACTCTTTTAATAGACTTCTGATTTGAACGATCAACACCTCTTTTAACCCTCTTTACCAGAACAGTTAATCCTGTATACAAACTAACGTGAAGTTATGCACTTCTTAACTGGTCTACTTAGACCCTTTAGCACTTCTATTGTTATCCTTTCCCCGTTATAGTCCAAGAGCTTATATTAGGGACTCACGACACGTCTACAGACATACATACATGTATATATGTATATTGTTGACGAGTGAACTCAGGTCGATGACCTAAGTACAGTTACCTTACGTTATAATGTCCTTACGGGTTGGTACATGTCATTTTATTTAAATTTTGGTTACATTTGTGTTTGCAAAACTTAATCAGCTTTAGTATTGTGAAAAACATTCATAACAGTAAGTTCAATTTGTTTGTATTATTTTCTGAACTTTAAATTTTACTTTTGAAGACAGTAGCTAATAATAAAAGATATTATCTTTTTCTCAACCTCAAATCTATTTGTCAGTATCTACTACTATTAGCAAAGAACAGATTAGAAAGGACGACATTAATAATTGAAGTGCCACTGCAAGCCAGAAAATTGCCCCAATCACGAACTAAAAAACATTTCCAGCCAGAACTAAGTAACAAATAAACATTTCCGTACTTTACATAACACATCTAGATCTTCTTCAGAACCTATTTTGTAATACACCACAAAATGTACTAGTTGCACATAGAACAAATCATTCTTTTGACAAGCCGAAATTACGTAAAACTTGCTAAAAAATGATCAAGAGACTCCCACAGTTATCGTAACGTTCATAGAGCAAATACATGTATAGAGAGGTCAGACCTACCGTGTCAGGGGGTCGAGTTGTCGGCGAAAGCATTACAACACCGATTATAGCTTTTAAGAAGCGTCCATTGCTTCATACACACTTAAAGGTTACACGTTATGTAAGGTCTGCATGTGCATAGTTCTGTGGTGCGTCTATGAGGTAATTTTGTAGTGCATTCAGGATTTATGCTGTCTGTACTTTGTGTGATCTTTATTAGTTGAAAGGTTAAAGATGTGCTTGCAAATTTTAGTGATAAGTTGTGAAGTAATAGTGGATCTGTAGGTTTAAATTATGTAAAAGATGATGAGTTGAACAATTAATCGTGTTTTTATGTAATTTCTGTTAGAATGTTCAGTCTAAATATATTACTTTATACATTACATATGGTGACTTATTTTTGCCTGCTACTGAAAATACCTAAAATCTTAGGTTTGATTGTAAAATTAGGCAGTTTCATTTTATTTATTTCATTTCATTTTATACAAGGCATTAATATGCCTAATTTTACAATCAAGCCTCAGACGTCACGCTTGGGACATACAGTTCCGACTTACCGAGTTCTAACCATAGATTAGACCCGTAAAGTAACTGTTGTTCGCGTAATCGAAGATTTATTAGCATAATAAATAAGTACTAAATACTAAAATTTACCTGCAAGTCTCATTATATGCCTGTTAGGTTACGCAATACTGGAACGATTCTATTAGAACTTTCACTTTCAGGTAGACTTATAATTAGATCATTTAGGAAGTAGACATTTACAGAATTAACTTAGTTATAAAATAATAAGTATGTAAGGTAATTATTATAAAATAGATTACTATACCTATAGTTAAGACAGTGAATGTAGAAATACCTTATCCTTCTACTCCTTTTTATCTTAAAGAACGCTTTCAGTTCCTCTGTGACACGCATTCTAGGTCCTTGAGATCATCGGAAAATCTAAAATTAAGTATTCGTATGCATTCTACTTCCTTCTTTGATAAATCATTTAGTATACAAGCAGCACGTTTATGGAATGCATTACCCATAGAAGTAAGGCGTGCTCAAACGCTACCAGCATTTTAAAAAATGGTGAAAGAGCATTTCTTTTCACTCTAATTTTTTCACTCCTTTCCCAATTATATATTTGATATTTATTAGTATATTACCTGTTATTGTATTTGTGTATTTTATGTTATTATGTATATTTAGTATTATTTAGAACTTTTGTACACTGACAACCCTAAATCTATCTCCTTTCGTTCAGTCCATCCAAAGGTTGTCTGTAAGAGATTGCCTTGTGCGATAAGACCGCCCATTGTACACTTATTTTTATAAATGTTTGTCCTGTTCTTGTAATGAGGTGTACAATAAAGTATAAAATAATAATAATAAATAAATAGGAACCTTTTATTGATCGAGTGACGACACGGAGTGAATGTCTGCCAACGACGTCACCCTGTTTGATTTTAAATTAGACTGCGCGATTTGAGACAATCGATATATTTAAAATTCTTCCCTTACTGAGTGATTGTGTGACTGAGTGACTGACAGATAACGCACAACAGGTTCCTTGTGCATTGTAGGGGAGCACTAAGAGAGGATTTCCCTATTCTCCCACTTGAATGGGAAAAAACGATGCGCGTACGAAGTCGCGGGCTAAAAAGAGATGATGAGAATTCGAATGAGAAATTCTTCGAAGCGGCATTGTTTTTAATCGAAGCAGGGCCAAAAGTGTATTAACAGAACATCCATATTTCGTGTGTTATAATATTTAAATCTCATGTAATAGGTGGCAAGTCGAGATACACACACAGACTCCGGTCAGCTACTGAGAAATACCATATAGAAAAGTCAATAGCACTTTGCCCAACCTAGAAATCGAACCAGACTTGTTGCTCAGTAATAAATAATACATTCATTTATTTGCAAACATTTGTCACTGTTACATAAAAATTCTGCCTCCTGAACCAGGTTGGTAGTTAACCTGTATCACAGGAAACAGTAGTAGCGCTTCCATCATTGGACCAACGTTACAAACTCATTTCGTGATGTGAGTGCGATAACTGCTTCTTATACCTACATTCAGAGACACCTAGACCCTGCTGAGCCATTATCAACGAGAACCCACGGACCCAACTGAAAAATCTACTCGTCCACTGAATCGTTCAATACATTAGATTACTTTTGAAAAAAAACTGCGTATTCACAAATTATACGGGCGTTTATAGTCATCTAATGAAACGGTAACATTACGTCAATCCAGTTGTAGAGTGTCAGGTGAAAACTGTTGAACCAAATCTTTACAATGGAGGAATTTCTATTGAAATATTTTTTCATTCAGTCTATTTATTTCATCATAGTATCAGCCCATAGTATGAAAGACTTTTTTGTGATTGATAGTCTTGCGCTTGACCACTATCTCAGCTGATGGTAAGCGATGCTGTGGTCGACGATGGAGCACGCTTGGAGAAGTAACCTAGTCACTCTTGACTTTAATACGTCCAGGTCATTATAGTTCCTGCCAGGGTTGCGAATTTTGTTTGAAAGAGTCACCGCGGCTCTGGAACGCAAAGGGTACTAGGAGGAACACGGATGGGTGTTAGTCAGTAAGAGTCTGACACTCCCCCCGCTCCACCCAGAGTGGCAGGAGTCATTTGATGATTTCCCATCCACAAAAAAGGTAATTATAGCTGTCAAGAAACATTACTACCTTTCAAAATAGCTAAACACAAAATGACAATGTAATAAAAAACACAGAAATCCGAACTAACATTTAAAAACAATACAGCATCGCTAACAAATCATAATAAACTGTATTTTCTCAAGAATAACGCACTAAACACCACTTAGGATTGGTCAACCATTGCAACCGAGCGACGTTCTCTTTGGTACCAAATGCTAAGTTTTGCAACGAGAAAAAAAACACTCAAAACTTCAGTAGTACAGTCTAATTTAACTGACATTTTAAAATAAACCCACTTAAATGCATGAAGATGGTTTTTAGTTAAAGATTTTATTACACAGAAAATCATTAACTGGCTTTGAAGATTACTTATTTCACATCATCTACCAAGAAACGTCCTTTCAAATTTGTTTATTTAATTGTTGAAAAAATACGATAGGTTTGATTACCAAAAAATAGAATAGAAATCAAGTAGAATTCACATTGAAAAAACTACTTAATAGATGTATTTTGACGTGACATACACAGTCATTTGTTTTAGTTCTGAAATAAAATCTAATGTACACGACGAGCCCATTTGTTTTCCAAAAAAAAAAATCTTAAAATTAAAACAAATGGCTACCGAAAACCATTATTTTATATAATTCCATGTTATTATTTGTTGTAGCCCATTTTATTTGATCTTCCATATTATTACAGATTGTTGCAGCGTTTCGCAGAGAAAATTTAATTCAAGGTTCAGAGATCAAACAAATAATTTGGGCGATTTCTCTTTACTTCTTTCTGATGGTTGATCTTTCGCGTCTTGGCAGTAACGATGGGATCATTCACCATAGCTTAACTTTTCTCTCTTTCATAATTACCAATATGTATTTTTTTCCTGCATTGATATAGGAAATGCGTGGCCCATTATATTTGTTTCAATTTGGCAGAAAAGGAAAGTTCGATCAGTGGATACGGAACGGGGCACTATGGAAAAATGTCGCGACCAATTTCGAGGCAGCGCTCGCCGGCCGCTGCCGCGGCACCGCTCGCTTCGCTCGAACGGCTCGCGCGTAGTTGGTCACAGTTCTAACCTAACTTAACCTATGGATATCTTCGACATCGTTTTTAAGACCAACGGTTAGTCGGAGACAAAAATCACCCAGATGCTTTTCGCCTTATTTTTAGGTGTTCTATACGATATAATCGAGAATATATACAATTTACCAAAACAAAATGTATTGCAAAAATTTTGTCTTATTTCCTGTGCCCCGTTACGTATACTCTAACCGAAAGTTCTCTACGCTTTCCCTAGCTAACATCAATATCTGGCAAACATCACTAACGCACTAAAATTCTGCGTTTCCAAATAAAAACATTTATCATGACCCAAAAAGAAAATTCGGCGTGTGTCCACCCCCCCACCCTCAAATAAAAATTCAACGTGTTCCAGAATAAAAAATCAGCAGTCCAGACGGCACATTTAAAGTATCCTAAAAGTCATACTCAGCCTCGGAAAGAAAATTTTGCATGTAATGCAAGGAAAATTCAGCGTGTCCCAGAATGAACATTCAGCGTGTCCTTGATGGCAAATTCAATGTTTTTTACTGTCATAAAGACTGGCATCCCAAAACTTAATGCGTCCGACATTCCAACGTAACTGATTTTTCACGTGTAATAAAAATAATCTAGTTTGAAGCTAGTCGATAGTGTGGCAACATATCGTCACGCATGTGCCACCCGAATGATTAGGCCTTATTGTGGAAATTCGATGACAGTAATATTCGCGGAGTCCATTAACACTTAAATAAATGTAACATTTCGCATATTTGAATTTAAAATAACTTTTATCAGTTGTCAAACTTAGGCCGACATTCAGAAACGAGACTAAAATGTCGGCCTAAGTTTGATCCTATTTTACCTAAGTTTGACCTAAAATAGGTCATCAGTCACTCATACTTATTTTATTTACTGAGGCAATCTTAGGCTTGGCTTGGATAATGACTTATGTAATATTTTTGTGAATAAACGTATTTTCTTTTCTTTTTTCTTTTAAATGTTTCTTGGTCGTAGTTATGGGCAGTCAACTCCTGGTTGGCTCAAATGCATACCATGACATTAGCTATTCTTAGATAAATAATAGATACTAAGTTTGAGCTCATATGAAGGAAGAATTACAACCCAGTCTATCGGAAAATCGATGAATTTTCTTGTCAAAACCTGACAGACAATGCAACACCGCTGTTTTATATCTCTGATGTCTCATCAGAGCACTGACCTCGCTGCCAATCCTCTACTTATAAAGGAATGATAGCATGGATAATGTCCCCTAATTTCCTTCAGGGTTGCTGGTTTCTCAAGCCGGCCGCGTTGGCCAACCAGCGCGGGCGAGGTTGCGGCATCAAACGCTCTGCTGAGCAGGCCCGGTCTATACTTTTTTGTGCAAGATTAGGGTTGACCTACATACCTGGTTTTACTTTTTTCGCTGCAATAAAAGATTTAATAACGTTCTTTAATCATAACTTTGTTTGTGTGTTTTTTCAAGTTTTTTGAAAGTCATAAAAACCCAGTTACTGGGTCTTGGAGGTCAGATAGGCAGTCGCTCCTTGTAATATACTGGTACTCAGCTGCATGCGTTTAGACTGGAAGCCGACAACAACACAGTTGGGAAAGGCTATACAGATAGAGTAATGCATAATGTGCTCTAATGTTTACAGCAGAGCGTTCAGAATGGGACCATTTTTCTGTCACCAGGCCGTATCTCATGAACTGTGATAACTACACAGTTGATTACAGATGATATATTTTTGTTGCCGCTTTAACAACAAATAAGTACTAAAAACAGAATAAAATAAATATTTAAGTGGGGCTCCTACATAACAAACGTATTTTTTTATAGATAATGGTACGGAACCCTTCGTGCGCGAGTCCGACTCGCACTTGGCAGGTATTTTATTATAGTACAGTAACATAATTTAACACTTCTGGGCCAATTTTGTTTGTAAACTGGCTAAGACGATACTGCCCAAGTATTTACAAATAAATAAGATGAACACAATAGAATAATTTGAAAAATTATTTTAGACAAAGAAATATTTATGTTTAGTAAAACATGAGCTCATTTTAAAACTATGCACTTTTTAAACAAATACATCCGTTATTTAAATGCTCTTTATTGTTCATTATCTTGAGATGAACAGAACTTTGTAAAGATTAATTGATGAGGATGCTCAACTATGCAAGGACGAAGTAAAAAGGAGTCACTGTTGTTTCTTTAAATAAATCTACCTACATTATGTACCTTGTCGTTCTATATGCTGGAGTTCAATATTTGTATACTAGTGTAAGAGTGAGAAGGAAGAAAATGTTTGCGTCTTTTTCTAATTATTTAAAGTTGATTATCGGAAATTATTGAATGATTGAAGTAAATACTTTGACACAGAGCTTCTCTCAAGACTGGGTTATTAATGAAAATAAAGATAGAATTGATGGAAAGGGTCCAACTTAGTTGGGTGCCATTGGACAGGCCTATGTCTGACAGTGGACTTGTAAAGGCCATTAGTAGGTACAGCCGCCAGCACATCAAGCTACGACAATCTGTCAAATTTATTTAATAGATTTTCAACATTATCTCTGAAATATTAGGTTCAGCGTTGATCGGGAAATTTGTCCGTTTTGGGTAGCTGGATGTGCTATGCTGGCGTCTGTACTATCACGAAAGTGTCCGGTCAACCCCTTTTCGTCATTATGCTTTTAATAATAAGATTGAAAAGTGATCAAACGAAAACCTTTGATGTTGACTGACATCTGTCAATTTTGTTACTGTAAAACGTACCCAATAATGTGCATTATAAGTCACAAAATACAATTCCTCTGCTACACTCACGCAGAGGAGCATAAATATTCAAAACAATACATTTAAAATCGATAATTAACCACAAAATTTCTAAAACTCAAACACTACCACGTAATAACATACGTAATTTGAGCAAAAAAGTGTCAAAGCCGCCATCTTGTTTTCCAGTTGACACGTTTGAACGTCAGAGTAGTAATTTTAACACCCGAAGTGTGATGGAAACGCCTTGCTAATTATTACAAGTTAAAAACCAAGCCATGTGGGAGTCAGAATTGTACACGAAGGGTTCCGACCCATAAACCGAAAACATACGCCATCTTTATTTTAAGCTTTAATTTTTTTGTTATAGTGGCAATTATAAATACAAAAATACCTACTGTGAAAAAAAAATAACAATGTAAATTAATGTTAAGGAAAACATTTCATTTTCATTTTTTTTATCATAATAATTGTTTTTTTCTTCTATAGATTAATGCAGGCCGGGCAGGCGATAAAACAGGCTGGTTCAAACAGATTTTTCAAATTGGCTGTGGGAAAATTTGATCAAACAGTTTGAACCAGTCTGTTTGATCAAATTACTTGAACGTTTATGGCCCGTGTTTCGTTTTGGAATGGGGAAATAACTTCTTCTTTCTGACTAACCGACTCTTTCATAGTAAAAATATAAAAGTGCCTGTAGATGAATTATGTACTCGTAGGTATTTGAAATGAATCCTTCGACTTTGTCAAGCAAGCGTCAATACTGAACGATGGAGTCATAATTATGTTCGATGGAACACAAACACAGTAACCTGATTTATTTCCCGGTTAACTCAACCCTTAGCACATGGGACTTGTTTTCTTTTTTTACTATTGGTAGGCACGCGTTTGACCGCACCTGATGATAAGCGATCCTGTGGCCGAAGATGGAGCACGCTTGCCTAGAAATAACCTATTCACTCTTGACTTAAAGACTCCCAGGTTGTAGCTATCGGGAAACAGACTCTGGCAGGGAATTCCACTCCTTAGCTATACACACAATGAATGTGTTCCCAAAACGTTTCGTGAGTCTGGGTGGGATGACCAAATCTATAAGTAGGTATGTACCTATCCCTTCAAGAAAGAAAGGCGTTAATGTATGTATGTCTCATCACAAAAGTCTACGTGTTATATCTCAAAAACTACAAAATGGGTTATGATAAGCGCGTGTCAAATAATATGTTTAAATACGAACATTTAATGTTTTGTATCGCTCTCGGAGATAACCCCCGATCTCTAATTGAAGCGATTGATTGTGTTTTATCTTGAATTTGTATTTATAAACGTGCTTAGCGTAGCAACGATTATTTTGTGGAATTACAAAGAAGTAGACAAACGGAAGAAATAAATTGTGTCAAAAAGATTGCAGAATCTGCAGTTTCAATTTATGTATACATTAACTTTATTTTAAATATGTTTTTAATGTTAAGTGATAAAATTATCATAAATAAAATAGTATTCATGTTTTGGATCAAATTTTCGTGGTTTTTATTTTCACGAAAATTAAATTTGCACCATCCAGGCGAAATCCGACACAGATCTAGTAGATTCATAATGAAAAGTGGCTTAGAAACGTTTTACCAAGAATGTCCATTTAATATATTATGACAAAAAACACTGCATTCTAGTCCAATTACGAAACCAGCCCTAAATATTGATAACATTAACATGCAACTATTACATTAGCGTCTCGTGCAAACCTGTGCAGTATCTCAACATTTTTTGTACAAATCGCATCGATAAACCGTTTGCACGATGCTTTGCACAAGTCGGATCACGCGCACACGGCGCAGGCTTTTGTCATTGTCGTTTACTTGCTTTCGGATTTCCCTTATTCGGACTTTTGTTATGTTTACATTATTAGTACATGCCTTGTTTTGAACAGTTGTTGAAATAAAGTATACTAGCAAGTTGCTCTGGCTCCGCACGGGTGCAATTAATAAAACCGGCATATTTACCCAAGGGCTAGCTTTTACCTTGGACAGACGATAAGCATTGCTATACAACGTGGCAATGCCGCCAGTCTTTTGTGCACCACTTCCAGTCGACAGCGATGCGGATGAATTTTTGACGCCATATTTTAGGGTTAACTTAGTTAGGGTTTTTGATTTTTATTTTAAGTGCATACAGTTAGTTTAGTATTTATTAAAAACAACAAACTTCTACATATTTCAGTAATTATTTACAAAATATTAATTAACAAATAATATACAAAGAGATTCTCCGTTTATTGATCCGATTACGAGAATAGGGAATATGCATACAATTTTGTTTATTTACACAATGAAATACTTATTAGCTATAGAAAGCACTTATGAAATAATTTTAAAAATAACTTCATCGGCGATGAAGTTATAAAGCTTCAGAGTTGACAATTGGAAAGAGAAGTCCGATATGGACTTTGACGCGCCACAGCTGCCATACAAAACAGCGTTTTCGCGCGAGGGACAGATATATTTGTTTAAAATCGTTATATCTCGTTGATTTTTCGATCAATTTTGATTCTATTTTCACTGTTAGAATAATATTTTTGTACATTTTGAGATAAACTATGTAGATAACAAATAATTTTTTCATGCAAAGTCCCTGTTTTTTATCCAAATAAATCCTTGGAAAGCCGCAGGAAAGAGCAAGTTTTCAACCAAAGAAAATATCATCAGAGTAAATAGCAAGAACGTTAGTACCTACAATAATACTTTATGAGAGAGCTAGACTAATAGCTCTAGCCCATATGAAAGGCCTAATGATTTCCCATTTCCTTGACAGTTTTTTTTTCTTTTCAATTGCCACATCTTCCGTTAGTACTGTCATTCGCATTAGGAACTCTTTAGACACTAAAGAGAAAACTTAGACTATTACGTAAATATAGAAAGAAGTTTTGGCATTCTGCCTAGAGAAAGATCAGTTTTAAATCTTTAAGTTTGGAATTCAATGTTGCATAAAGTTGTGTTTCATCAATCTTTGAGGATATATTTTATTCAACAACATTCTGATTAGGAATCTTTATTAGTGGCCAGACTTAAAGTGCAGGCCTCATACAGAGACATCATGTAGACGGGGCCCGTTAGTGCCAGAGCCTGCCAGGGTTGCGGAATTTGTTCGAAAGAGTCATAGAGGCCTTGGAATGCAAAGGGCATTAGGAGGAACACAGATGGGTTTTAGACGGTAAGAGTTTGACACTCCCTTACGCTCCACCCAGAGCGGAAGAAGTCATTTGATGACTTCCCATCCATTATAAAAGAAGGCAGGCCTACATCATAGTTGGCTCGTTATGACCATTCTGAATAGCTAATTATTCTCATTCTTATTCTGGTAATTCTGGCTGGTTTCACGGTTTGAACAGTTCTTACTCATAGTTCGTGCCAATCAGAGGGAAGAAAATACATTCTTTTTTTATTTCTTTTTATAAGTGGTGAATATATGTACAGAATACAGGAACTGATAGTTCTTATATTCTGCAGTTATGAGGGCACGCAGGAGCCAGGACATAAAATCGCTATTATAATAATAATTAAACAAATAAACTACTTCTTAATGTCTCCAGTCGTAATAATTATAACTAATTAATTCAATATACCTGCTTTTTCAACGTTATTACTAGATTCGCGAGTTTTAGCGCCATAATCTGTATATGTATAATTATTATGTATTTTCTTAGTTGACATCAGTATTCACAAATCTCACCTCGTGACCTGGACATAAGGTTAAGTTCAGACTGACGCGAAGATGCGCGATTTTTTAATAAATATTTGCACTTCGGCGATTTAAAATTAGAATGGCCTTGAATGCTGTCGTAGTAACTGCAGATTAATGGGTTAGTACATTTTCTTTACAAATCCATTCAACTGTATTTAGGAAACACAAAAATGATACCTATTTATTTGCGAAAAATATGTCATTGCCTTATTTTAGTCGCATAATATTATTCATTTGGTAGTTGTTGTTGCCATGACCATTTGCTTGGTGTCAATTTAAAGTCGCACCGTCGCGTCGGTCGCCGCGTCGGTGTCGTCTGAACTTAGCCTAAAATAAAGACAATTTAAATTAAAAAAAAACTAGTTTTGAATGTTGAACACTATGAATAATTCATTATTTATAAATACGATTATTAAAAATTAATTGAATCTATTAATTCTGCAGAACGAAATATTTTTTGAAATGGTTCGCGTTTTTGTCTTATAAAATTGCGCTTTTTTGAGCCTTTTTGTGTCTAAATCTTGTTTGTTCTTAAAATATGTAAATATAATGGTTATTCAATAATAAGGATTCGTCCACATCGTTTTGTTTGTATTTGAATTTAAAAAACAAGCATAAATTAAATAATACCTATTCATATAAATTAAAATACCTGTCTGTACGTAAGGTGTCGCCATACGAAACCAAATACAAGTATTTCAACAAAATAATATATCAGTTCCAGTACTTTTATACTACAACAGTTAGGCTACAAATAATAAACACAACATAAACACTTGACCAAAAACCGGCTGTCAGGACACATTAGCGTAAATCATTAAGTTTTGATGACATGTCACGTGAACTAAGGGCCAGCGCACACCGTTTCGCTACGCGCACAAAACTCACAATATATTATGTCACCGGAAAATGGCAAACGCAGTAACATTGTAAAATATCACGTTAAATTGTAAACATTTTTTTGAAATAAGAAACGGATATTTTGGAAACTGAAAATTTGGATGGGATTTACTGTCTCGATAAAATATTAATCTAATCAAGATTCTGCCAAGCATTTACCCAACCATGTTGGAGTCGGCTTCCAAGTTTGTCTAAATGCAGTATTACATGTATATCATCATGTACATGATATATTATTACATTACATATTTATGAGTACCAGTATTTGACATGGAGGATATTTTGCATAATAGACCTTACTGCCCACACGATAAAGAAAAAGAAAGGAAGACATGGAGCCATTGCCTATGTGGCCGCCACAACCCAGTAACTGAACAACACGATACTCGTCGGCAAGACTGGTGTCCGTTTTTCTGGTTTCTGACTATTTTAACGACTGTCAAAGTTCAAATGACAGCCGGGAACAACGGCTTAGAGATCTTTCCAAGGCACAAAGGATGGGGATGAAGGGGGAAGGGGTTTTTCGAAAGAGTAACCGCGGCCTAACCGGTAAGAGTCTGACACTCCCTCCCACTCCACCCAAAGCGGCAGGGGTCATTTGATGATTTCCCATCCTTAAAAAAAACAAAAGGCACAGAGAAAACTCGTTATGTAACGGATCGTAACTCATACACGGGCCGTCCTCGGCAACCCTTGCATTTCCTTGAAGTTTGAACCTTTTTGGATAGTTAAAAGGTTAAAAAGTTCCATGTTACGCCTCTGTGTGAGCAAACCTTTATGATTTAACGACACGTGAACTAACACCATTAAAGGTTATCGCTGAAAGGATGTTTATACACGTTTTTTGTGGAAAATACTTGTCTATGAATTGACCAATCAACGATCGTTGGCTTGAAAAGTTGTGGATAGAGGAGACCGTCAACTTGCTGGACAAAATTAAGGCTACAAACGATGTACACACTTAATATGTGTAACAACAAACAGACAAGAAGGAAGAAAGAATAGAAAAATAATTACAAAGGTGATGTCAAAATTCGTGTATTTTTTTTCCAGATATTTAAGCTTTGTTATATTTTGTCTTTTTAGATCGAAGACTAAAAATAAAAAGGTAAGGTAGGCAAAATTTTAATCTTCATTAACTATTTTCGTTAGTCTTTGTAGTGCGTTTTTTTGGCAAAATAAAAACTAGGTACGTCAAAAATTAGTATTTTTAACTAAGTCCGTGACCAAACTTTTAAAGAACGCAAGATATTTAAACCTTAGCAGGGTCTTGGAATTTGTTCGAAAGAGTCGCCGTGGCCCGGAAACATTAATACTGTGCAGGAACGCAAAGGGCATTAGGAGGAACACGGATGGGTTTTAGTCAGTAAGAGTCCGTCACTCCCTTCCGAGGAGTCATTTAATGATCTCCAATCATAAAAAAAAATTGGTATAAGTAGGTATATTTTTTTCTAATGCTAGAGAGGTCTTAAAGCTAGGTCTATTGTCGAAGGAAATATCGTATATTGCCCTATTAATGATGATGTAACGCAAATTGTCCAAACAACAGAATCCGCTTGACACCACCGGTCCTTAAATATTTATACAAGTCAGACGGAGTCAACACAGTGGAGCCAAACGACGCCGGCATTAGGACTCGTTCATATTATTCTATTTTTATAATACAATTAATATTTAAAATGTATTTGAATAAACAAAAACGATCCTGTGTTTTCTTAGTCAGTTGATTTGATTCTCTTAAAAAATCACGGTCAAATCACTCGTCAAAGCTTAGAAACCCCTGATAAAATTAAGCTTTGACGGGTTTTTAGAATACTCGAATTAATATATCAACATTCAAATCGCAGTTCTCAACATGAATCGTTGCTGAAATTTTCTAGAGTTAACGTCAAAATGTTGATTGTTTGCAAACAAAACAATAGTTCAAGTGCGTAAGAAAACTAACTTAAACTTCATTGTTCAATCGATAAATAAGTTTACGAGGAGAACCATAGTTACAAACGGCCTTTTTCAGTCAAAATTGCGATGGTTAAAACGTCATAAATGACACTTGTCAGATGACTTTCCCATTTCGCAGAAAACTATAAACACAGGGGGCGATTCTGACATCATAAGGAGTGTTCTCACTCTCAGCGCAGTCGCGATGGGGCCTCTACACTTGTTTATGGCGATTTAAAATTAAATTTAAGTTCTTGATAATTTCATTCGGGTTAATCAGGTTTCGATGAAAGTTTCAGGGAATTCAGGATAGTAATTAAATTGAGCTTTAGAACACCTTGTGTAAAGTCAAGTGCATGATGAGGATTTCGATATTTTCGATCTTAGAATACAAACTACATAAATCGCAACGACTCCACCACACATTATAGAGGCACCTTTATAGTTCAAAGGTTGCCATACAGGTTCTACTAGTGACCGGATTATGGAATCAATAAAATATTTAAAATTACATTAAAAACGACAGATCTTTTTTCGATAAAAGGTATATATTATTTTGTTTTTAATCCAAACGCCATGTTGCGATCGATATTTTTACTCTAAGTTATAGGTACCATTGAAAACTCGATTTGTGTTTGCGAATCGAAGAAGTGTAAATAAAAAAATATTGATTTTGTTATTATGACGTGTTAGAAGGAAAACTTATTAAATACTATGTAAATATTCTGCGACATGAATGGAAGACGATTTCAATATATTTTATTTTTAATTATTGCGAATAGAAACATGTTCATATTCTTGGATTATTTTAATATATACTGAATATTTATAACAGTTTTATTTTTACTAATTTAATTATTTATTGCATTACAAATAAAATATATAATAAATATGTAAAGAGTTACAAGTTTCGATAGATCTTTAGAATAGAATACTGTAAAGATAATCTAAGATATTTGTATTCATACTATGTATATTGAATCATAATATTATTATTTTATATCATATCGTGCGCATATCACTTAGCTTTAGCTACTTCAATAAATGCCTCCGAGTCTCTTTCTATACATAATTATATTTTTCATGTTTTATTCACCCAACTAGGACATCTGTCCCTGCCAGGATTGCGGAATTTGTTCGAAAG
Source organism: Melanchra persicariae (assembly GCA_947386135.1). Taxonomy (NCBI): domain Eukaryota; kingdom Metazoa; phylum Arthropoda; class Insecta; order Lepidoptera; family Noctuidae; genus Melanchra; species Melanchra persicariae. The sequence continues at coordinate 11,363,544 of OX376645.1, read as the reverse complement.
AGTCAACGCAAACTCGAATGGGTTTTAGTTAGTAAGAGTCTGACATCATCAAATGAATCCTTCCGCTCCACCCAGTTCCAGTCTGGGTGGAGCGGAAGGATTCATTTGATGTCGTCAGGATTCATTTGATGATTTCCCATCCTTAAAAAAAGGACATCTGTCAAGACTAGACAATTTGTTTGGGGTTGGCGCATTGTTTTTCTTCCATACATCAATCTTTCCACTCATCACCATAGTCACCTCCTTTCATCCATCGTTTCATTGGTCGTCCTCCACTTCCTTAACCAAACTAAGGTCAGTATAAAAGAGTTGCCAACATTCAAAGTTGTAATAAAAAAAATTAAACAGCGATATAAAATCTAACTAAAGGTTTTGTTTTAATACTGATTAGTAGATTCTTTATTCAAATTTTTTATAGAGAATTTTAGTATTTTAAGTAAAGTGATTATTTTTTTTATTATTAAGCCAGCAAAAGACTAAATATTAATTAACTTTGAGTGTAATAAGTTATTCAGGAGTCCCCAAAAAACCAGTAAGTAATTGTTACATACAGATGTAAAAAATACCGATACTTTAATAATTTATACTTAGTACCAATATCAAGTTTTTTGCCAATAAAATAGAAGTTGAAATGTTGAACACATAAAACAACGGAGGTATTACCGATTGCGTTTTTATTTACTAACACTGTTTAACGAAGTAATTGCCTCACCATCTTGTTGGGTAAGCGCCTACCAACTATGTATTCTGATTGTTGGTATATAATCGTTTAACGTTCGATCGAGTATGAAGTGTGTAACAATAGTAGCACCCAAGGGTGTCAGGTTCCATATCCTTTTGATCATAAATTAAATATTTTAATGTCTGTAACACCTGATTTTATTAACATTTAAATGTTTTTTTGGCGATTTGGGCTCAACGATTCTCAGTAAAAAAAATGTTTTCGTATTTTACGTTTTTTAGTGTATGATTTGTTTCCCCAAATATTGTCATGTGTTTGTATACATAAAAAATTAGATAGATCTTTACGCAACGTTGACGTTTCTATGACCTTCCCAATCAGACGCGAAACATATTAATAAAGTTATATATTGAGAAAAAACCGGATCGATATCGAACAGTCATTTCATACAAATACATAACTGGCCAGACGTATGTTGCATTTTATTTAAGAATATTCTAATAAGGCGTCCATTAGCGCCCCGGGCGGATATTTCAACAAAAATCCTTTCGCAACTTTCAGTAACAGTTCCGAGTTGCATAATATCTTATATATTATCTACTCACCGTGTAAGGGTTAACGTAGAAAGGGAGGGCCTGGGGCACTGACGTAGAGAAAATCACAGTTGAAGCACTTGTCAGCCATGCACATAATCCTTCATTGGGTGAATGGGCACAGGGTCTTTTTTTAAGGTTCAAACGCACTCGCGACACAATTTTTCCGTGTGTGGGGGAAAACTAATGCCGCGCGGCGCGTCCGGCGCTTGCGACGGCGAGCGGGAGACTGGCAAGCGCGCGCGCCTCCCCACGTAATAAAACCTTCGCTTTTCAAGAGTGGGGCGATCGTGCGGCTTTTTGAAAATGGAACCTGAACCTTACCTGCTGGAGCGGGTCCCGTTTCCCGTTAGGCTCGGGTTTTCATTCTGAGGTTATTGGATCCTTTGCTTTTGGCACTGTTAGGTAGCTATTTTTAGATTTGATAATTTATTTGTCTATTGTTGAGAAATTGATATCCTTAAATGTTGTGGTAGTTTTGTTTAGATGTACACTATATTTTTACTAGTGCATACAGTTTTAGTACCTAATTACTTTACGCACTAGTAAAAAATCCTATATCATGCCATAGGAAAATATGCTTTGAAAAAGTTTGATTGGGATAATGATAACTAACGATTTCCTTAATATTCAAACTATAGAAATATAGATAGTAGAAAAGCGTTGATTGATTATGTATAATATATATATTCTGAATTAAAAATTGTGTTAATATAAAAAAATGTTCTAGTTTTTTTCACTCTTTTGTTTTCTGTTTAAAATGATATTTTTTTATTGAGGAGAGGAGCATACGTGACAAATCAAGCGTAAGTCTAAGTTTTATTTTAATGAAACAAATTAATTTATGTTAATTACCACTGAATATTATCTTAAAATAAGTGCAACCAGGAATGATACATTTTTATAGTAAAATAATTGATCACTGGAAAGACCCAACCATAAAAAAATAATAATATAATAATAAACAAGGAGTATCAAAAGATATTACTGTACAACGATTATTCCAATTTTCCGATTTATTTTTCACTTGACTCGTATTGTATTTTTTTTTAAACTCCCAAGAAGTGATGGCGAGATGACCTGGACGCATACCACGAAGTCTAGTTCGAAGTGGCGCAAGAGAAAAGTGTCCGGAAAGATATGGGGGAAGCCTTTTCCCAGCAATAAAATAAATAATTAATCTGGGAAGGGGTATTCTAAGTACTGAGATTATTCTTGATACATTCGCAACACGAGCTTCTCTATGACACGAGCCATCAATAGTATAGCGTTATCGGAAGATATATTTTGCTAAAACCTGAAAAGATTCATTAAAGTAGCACAAAATTTAATCAAAAAAGGTCTGGACACTTAATAATATAATAATATTATTGTTAGTCATAACATCGCCTAGGATGTTTCTGTTAACAGTTCAATGATTAAATATTTGACCGCGATAAAAAAATCTGATTGTTTTTTCTCTTTTATTGATTGCTTCAAAAAATCCTTCTTTTTTAAAAATACATTTTACTCGAAACACTAACAATATTTTACTCCTAAATATTGGGATAAACTCATCATGTTATCTAGTTCCTAAGTGACGTTCTATAAACTGCATTTTTTATTATAAGTCCTTATGAATTCGAAACATAAGAATTTCTTGGAACAAATGAATAAAAAAAACAAATAATACCAATACATTAATTTAAAGATGCTTAAAATCCATTAACATATTTAAATAAACATAAAACGTTAAAAACAAAGTAATAAAACGGAAAAAATCCAAAATCTGAAAGTTGTTCAAGTCGTCCCTGTAAAAGACATCAACGGGAGTCTGAGACAATATTTTTGTGTTCCGTTTGTTTTTTCAAAATTGAAAAAACGTTAAGCTCCAATTTGTTTTTTCAAAATTGAAAAAGCGTTAAGCTCCCTTTTGTTTTTTAAAATCAAAAAGCGTTAAGCTCCAGACCATTAAACAGTCACATTCTATCAGCGATAACAAAAGTCGAAGAGTCTAAAATGTTTGGTTTGAAATTAATTGATCACGTGACATTTCGGTAACGCATGTCAATCCCATACGCCTCCGTCTCCGTCCTATTCTCAAATAGTCCTTTAGCAGAACTTCCTATCGTCAAAGTACAATTATGCTGAAAAATAACTATCGGTTTTTCGTCATGGCTCATTATTAAGTTTATTTTAAAATTTAAATTCAAACTTAAAGGAGATTATATACTCTGGTGAGAACACAACTTGTGCCAACAGCATTTAACAATCTCATGTGCCAAGTACGGAAGGCTTACGGAAACTGTGGTAGAAGCAGAAGTTTGGAGACGAACTGGAATCTAGAGCGGCAAAGACTCACAAACTACCAGGAGACCAAGAATCATGAAGAAGTATTTTTGGGGCTGAAACCATTATGAGTGGCTAAGACTCACAAACCACCACGAGATCAGAATCTTGGTGAAAAATTTCCGGATTTAGCCGCTGGCAAGATAATAGGTTTTTTTTTTTAAATTTCACTCTAATCCCAATTCCCCAATTCTAAAGCAGTCGACGCAGACAAAGTCGCGGGCAGAACTAAGTATTGAATAACGTCCCTATTTAAGAATCGATCTTGAAAAAAAAAACTGTCGGTAGGTATTTACTTGAAAAGAAATTTCATATTAATGTACTTTATGACTGTACTTTATCCATTCTTTTGTTTTTTGGACGTTTTGCTTATAAGACGGTTTGTGAATAGATCCTTTTTCTAATAGGACGTTTTGATACGGAGGTTTTTCGACCATCATTAAATCTCTAATAGAATGTAATTTTACTCACATTGGTCCTGTATGAAATTTAAAAAAACCTTATTGTAAAACAGGTTTTAAATCGAAGCAAGCATTTTCGTAAATAAAATGTTATATTACTACGAGAGTACAACTGTGGCTTTCTGGTGTATATAATAGGTTTTGGTGTCGGTTGTCCAGTTTTTAACTAAACTGCAAGAAAGCTCTTATAAGGAGAAAATCCCCTTTATCTTAGCATACACTGCAACTACAACGAAGATATGCCCTTTTGGTCTAATAGTCGGTTGTCTGATGTCAATATCTGGTACCTGCTCAAAAAATATAAATGTAGTTAGGATTCCATGTGTGGGTCACAGAAGTTACCAAAACAAGTTATGTGTACCAAAGAACAATAAATAGATTTGGAGAAAATTCGCTGTGACGGACGGGCAGACAGGCAGACGCGAGAATATCATGAAACGTCCTTATGTATAACGTTTTTTACAAAAAGTTACAACCGACTTCTCAATAAAAAACACTACAAAGTACAGAATAACTAAATTTGGAAGTCAGTGTTTCTCGTGTGGTTTCTTCATTTTTTTTTGACACCGACTTCCAAATATTTTATATGTCAAAAATAAATAAAAAAGTTATTTATTTATTTTTAGTGTTAAAAAATTCCAACCAGTCCATATCTATTTAGCTATCTATCTCCGAAGTTAAATGGTCAAAATGTAAATGGGACCATTGCAGAACAAAAAATATTAAGTATCAAAAATACTTACCTCCTCTTTTTGAAGTCGGTCGGAAAAAACCCTTAAAGGATGTAAGGGTTCAATTGTTTCATTCGGACGTTTGGAACCCTCCCTAAATAACACAGTTGATGTACTCAACGAACAATACATTTTCAATCGAGTGGCTACCGTTACTAGTCAGTTATTAGATAACAATATAGACTTTAATTATACATAATTACATCATATGTCTATTTCATATTACGGTACATCTGAAAAGTAACGGAAATGAGCATTTACTGGCGAGTTATCAATCATTGTTCGGAAATCTAACCTTGTCCCTAAATAGATTTAGTATATATTTTTTTGGTTATATTATAAGACTTAGCACAGAGCAAGATGCTTAAGAGGCAGTTAATATCGCATTTTTTCATAAAACTTTCAAGTAGTGTATGATATTCAGTTTTCGTAATTAAGTATATACAAAGCAGACAGGGTGCACGGGCGGCAGCTGCGCAGCCAGGGCGCTGTAACGAAAATGTATGGAGTCTGGTCGCACGCCCGCGACGTTAAGTATGTTTCGTTCCTTTGACGCCATACATTTTATCTTGTCAGCGCCCTGGCCGCGCGCCCTGTCCGCTTTTCATATCAAGTCCCTAAGTATACTTTGTTCCTTTGAAGCCATCCATTCTTTTTCCACTTCCCAAATCATTTAAGTCGTTTCTCTAATTTTGCTGTCCATACATTACCAGACATTTTGATTCCTTACCATGTAATCCTTTTTTCAGGAAAAGGTTATAATTAGCAGCCCATCATTGGACTACAAACTACAAGACGCACGGTGGTATGTGGTAGACATCCCTCCCATAGCACGAAGCGTTTTGGGAGTATTTTCATCGTGCGTACTGCTAAGGAAATTCCCTGCCCGAGTCTGTGATTCCTGATAGCTACAACCCGGGGGGCCTGTAAGTCAAGAGTGAATAGGTTACTTCTAGGCAAACGTGCTCCAGCTATAACACACAACGTTCTGTATGGTATTGGACGTAAAAGAATAGCACCATCCCATCAGTTCCCTCTCACTCTCTCATCAGAGAATGGGCAGCATAATTCTCTGTACATTGCAACAGCACACTGCGATCGCCAACCCGTCTGCCAAGCGTGGCGATTTTGGCAACCCCCCCCTTTTTGGGGGAGGCCTATGTCCAACAGTGGACGGCTTTCGGCTGTTGATGATGATTAACACACGACCAACAAGTTCTTCAGTACATACCTAAAATATTTATACCGCTTTTTTATCGATGGAGTATCATAACAAACTAGTTTGGTCTTCGGGCTACTCCTTAACCACGTAACCCCACCACCCAGTGAAACAAAGAACAGTTCACCATTGCGATGCGTGCGCGCAGGTATCTACACAACCGGTCAGGGGTAGCTATTCAGGCCGCCACGATCAGTCGGACGAAATAATGCGCACGCGACTATTATCTGTGGTTAAGTAATCAGGTGGTCCAATTGTAGCAGGTTTTTATTAGAAGACGTTCAGCGTGATTATTGAGTATTTAAAAAAAATACTGGTGGGTAGGTAGGCCTTAATTGTTACTGTTTAATAAGGCTTTAAGAAAAAAATGGCTTAAGCTACGTGCACATAACAGTCCCATCACTTCCCGTGGGTATCGTAAGAGGCGACTAAGGGACTCACCAGAGAATGGGCAGCATTCTTACATTGCTAGACCTACACTGCGATCGGCAACCCCCACTTGGGGGAGGCCTATGTCCAACGGGAGGACACGGCGCGGCATACGCTGGCAGAGTGTGCCGCCTGGGAGGAGCCGCGCCGTGCCCTCGTCTCTGTGGTAGGCAGTGACCTCTCGCTGCCGGCTGTAGTCCGTTCTATGGTCGGCGGTGAGGAGTCCTGGGACGCGGTGGTCTCCTTCTGCGAAACTGTTATCGCGCAGAAGGAGGCTGCGGAAAGGGAGAGGGAGATGTCGAGTGCTCTCCCGGCCCGCAGCAGGCGCACCGGGCGTCGGAGGAGGGCATACGCTGCCCTCCTTCTGCCCCCCTAACTGGGTCCAGGGGCGGCGGACTTGGGGATGTCCGTTGCCCCCCATTCATCCGGACCCGAGGTGGCGGCGCGTGGTGTTCCCGTGCGCCCCTCTGACGTCGCGGGGGGAGTTAAACACCTCACTCCCCCCGCTTACGAGATGTGGCCCGCAGAGGCGGGCCGGCACCAGCCGGGGATTACGGAAGTCGCATACGTTCCCGCGATCCCCGGCGTAGGTGGAAGATGGAACACCGGGGTGGTTTTAGTCAGTAAGAGTCTGACAGACCCCTCCGCCCGCCCCAAGGCGGAGGACATCCATGAGGATTTCCCCCCGTAAAAAAAAAAAAAAAAAAAAGGCCTATGTCCAACAGTGGACGTCTATCGGCTGATATGATACTGATAACATAACAATCGCATCGGGTGGTAGTTTTGGTGTATGTACGCACAGAGAGGCAGTGCAATAGATAATCTTATTTATTTGTTGTACACCTACCACATTGTAGTCTTTTTAACCGACTTCAAAAAAAGGAGGAGTTCTCAATCGATTGTATGTTTTTAACCCAAAGGTTGACTGGTAGAGAATGCCTTGTTGCATTAAGGCCGCCCATGTACCACTGTTCTACATACAGTTTAAATAAATAAACTGATAACTGCAAAGGAGCCGCCTATTTTTAAAGGAATTTCTTTCAGCAGGCCTACAAAAAGAGAACTGAAAAAGAAATGTGGACATAAGTGTGTTAGAAAAAGACAAGAAGAGTTAGCTCTGTCAACTGTTCTAAGTCGATTTTTATTAGAAAAGAATAACAACATCATATACATCTCTATGTATGTAGGGAAGAAAAAATATGCTGCGCAGACCCCCTTTTTTAGGATTGGAAATCATCAAATGACTCCTGGACGAAGCGGAAAGGAGTGTCAGACTCTTACTTACCTGCCAGGGTTGCGGATTTTGTTCGAAAGAGTTACCGCGGCCCTGGAAAGCAAAGGTCACTACGAGGAGCACGGATGGGTTTTAGTCAGTAAGAGTCTGACACTCCCTTCCACTCCACCCAGAGTGGCAGGAGTCATTTGATGATTTCCCATCCATAAAAAAAAGACTTACTGACTATAACCCATCCGTGTTCCTCTTTTAATGCCTCTGTGCGTTCGAGGGCCACGGTGACTCTTTTGAATAAATTCCGCAACCCTGGTGCGCAGATATAACAATTTGGCAAAGGGACTAGACTGTTTATATTTTCCTTCTCTCTGCTGTTTTCATCGTCTTCAATCACGCTCAGGTTCAATGAAATGCGGAAATTCGAGTACAAATAATATTCAGGCTATCTGTGTACGGTTATTTTCCCGAAAGCTCTATATCAATGATAATTAATCGGCCTGGAAATATTTAATAAGCGGAAACCCAATAAACTATAGACATTGCGAATACACAATGTCGATATCAAGCTGTGACAGAGCCATATTTTTTCATCAATTTTAAACGAACTGTCACCCGTTATTCAAAATAACTACCAATTTCTTTATAAAGACAATAAAAAAACCAACAAAATTAATTTAACCGTATCCGTGCATGAAATTCTTTTTTCGAAATGAAGTGGCTACCGGAAGTCAGTTTGACGTCTTGCTCGCTTCCGTTTTCATCTTCCCTATATTGTGATCGAGCCTTGATTGTTTCGTACAGCCTTCATTTGATTGATCAGCTTTTCCTACAAAATCTCTAATTTCATGGTGATACTTCCTATGTGATTGCCTTGTTGGTTTAGTGTTTGTAAGTGTGACTGCTGAGCGTGGGATCTTAAGTTCGATTTCCAGGTTGAGCAAAGTTTTATCGATCTATTTACGTACGACATTTTCAGTAACAGCGCTGAGTCAAGCTGGTTTGAGATTTGTATAGTAGATTACATTATTGTGCTGGCCTATCATAGAATGAATTGTCAACATAATTAGAGTCCAGTTTATACTGGTCGAATGTGGGTATACTATTCACCTAAACATACTTCATCATCATCATATTAGCCTAAAGACTGCTGGACATAGGCCTCCCCCAAGTGTCGCCACAACAACCGGTCCTGTGCGTCCCGGCGCACCAACTGCCACTTCAGTTTGGTGATCCTTCGACATACTTACTTAATTTATAAGGATTAATATGCCTGCCTAATAATGATGCTCAAAAACCACCTTTAATTTTTCAATAAATTATTTGACCTAAAATGCCCATTGTGGCTTATTTTTAAGAGATAGATATATGGTGTCTCGGACTTTTTTTTAGAAATACTAAATTCAATATCTTTGTAGTACATGGTACTTACAAACAAACAAATAAAATCTTCCGCTTTATAATATTAGTATAGATTATAACCTGGCAATCGGTCAAAAAAGCCTCAATTTCCATACATGAAATTAGTAGACTAAGCACTCTGAAAATGCGTTGAACAACTGTCACGCTTTTTTTTACGTTGCTAGGTAGGTTATAAGTACCAGTAGGTATGTTCTGTAACCATCTCACCGTGAAACTTAGGTACAGTGAGTTTCAAGCGAACTGTCATTCCAACATGTTTGGACATTACGGAATTTGTTCGAAAGAGTCTCCGCGGCTCTGGAACGCAAAGAGCATTTGGAGGAACATGGATGGGTTTTTTGTCAGTAAGAGTCTGACACTCCCTTCCGCGCCGCCCAGAGCGGAAGAAGTCATTTGATGATTTACCATCCTTAAAAATAAAAAAAAAGCATGATTGGATGAATTTACAACTCACTTCATGTTCACTTGAATTCTCACGTTGAGATTTTAACAGAATCGTACTACAGTAGTTTCACAGGTGCGTTAAACCACAACACTTCCTTATATCTTCAGACCTTGTGGCACCATTTCTCGGAAAATGGATGACATGAGTACTACTGGTCACTCAGGTTTTAGGTCTCATCTCTCATCGTTTTTTGGGTTGACATCATTTTGCGGTTATCGCACATATGTATAGGCACCTACTTCATTTCACCGAACCTATTGGTATCATGTTTCTTGAAATTCATTATATTTTACAGTCTTGTGGTTTGTTTCTTTTTTCTGGCTGTTTGTGTATGTGAGTCTGTATGTTTGTAAACGCACCCACGATACAGGAGAAATTCCTAGTGTGGGGCAACGTTTAAAAATTTTTAAAAAATTATGGACCATGAAACTTAACTGTTGAATGGAATAGTCCCGATTCTATGACGCACAAAAAAAAACCAGGAAAATTAAAGACGTATGACGTAATAATTTTCATTTTGGTCGTACGTAACACGAGATTTAAGACTCGCCTACACAGATAAATTTACCTGTTTAGATAAACAAGTAAATTAAATAACTTGATCTGATTGATTTTAATTCATAAAATTTTCAAACATAATACCGACTTAAATCTCGCGACAAGCTTTTATATCATATAAATAAAATTGTGTAATGAGTATGACGTTATAACTTGATAGTAAAAGTTTTAAAGGAAAAGTATATTTTATTCTTTTTAGCGCATTTAGTAAAAGTTTGTTGATGAACAGACTGTCCAGCGATAACTAAAAAGTATAAAAAAAATTAAAGTAAAAAAACTTCTTTAAAAACAAGCTTTTATTCAAATGCGCTAAAAATAATAAAATAAACTTTTACTCTCACTTAATTGTAACGTTATTAAACAATTTGTATGATATAAGAGTTTGTAAGTACTAAGTACTAAGTATTCGAGATTTAAGACCTGGTTTTCACAGGTAAATCTCAATAAGTAAATTTATCAGTGTTGATAAACAAGTAAATTAAATAACTTGATCTGATTGATTTTAATTTATAAAAACAAAGTGAGTAAATAGTACTCGTAGGTACCTACTTAAATCTACATTTATGCCCCATTAATTTATGCGCGTGTAACTCGACAAAATGTCATGTGTGTGTCATCATATTTATTAGTTTATTATTTTAGCATATACCCATATGTCATTATGTACCTATTTGATTAGTATTATAGGTACCTATATATTATTTGTATTACCTATATTTCCAAAACAAAATTCTATTTTAAATCTTATTTATTTGTTGTTTACCTACTACAGTGTAGTCATTTTAACCCAAAGGTTGACTGGTAGAGAATGCCTTGTGGCATTAAGTCCGCCCATGTACGTTTGTTTTTTTACGCGATGTGGGGGTTGGTCCCATAGTAAAATTAGTTCATAATGATGAGTACAATGACCCCATCATTCAGAGGTATTGCGTTTATTCTGTTACACGTTGTATAAACTGGATTAACACATAGAATACTATTTATCGGAATAAAGCCCACGAAAACGAAGTCACGAGAAAAAGCTTAAGCCTGTGCTACACAGTTTAAAACGGTGGTTACAAACAGAGGTTATGCCAAATTTAGTACAAAACCACATAAAACCGCCGTCTACACTGTTTGAAACCTCTATTTGAAACCACCAATTTAAACTGTGGAGCACAGGCTTTACATAAACAAAATAATACAAACTTCTTATTTGAAACTAATTTATCTAGCTTAACAGGCAAAGTCTTTACCTAAACCAATAACTCTTAAAGAAACAGACTTAAACATAAACCTCAACTCTTAACATTAAAAACAAACATATTTAAACAAATAAACCGCGTGATCAAGTGTTCAGGAAGATGACAGCTGAGACCAGCGGCCCTACCTTGACATGTTAAGAGGCTGTGATCAGCAAAAACTCGGTCACTCTCGGACTGCATAGAAAAGAAAGAGAAGCGCAACGACACAATGCTTGCAATTTCTTGCCAAATATGAAGCATTTTATCAATTTACTCAAAACTAAGTTGAGCTATTAAAAATCTAAAACAACAAAGTTTTGCGTTAAGATTCGATTCATTATTTGTTATAAATTTTACCAGCATAAGTAGGCTAGTAAATACGGTATTTTTTTTCTAAGGTCAAAGTTGGAGGTAACTTTGACGATAATTTCTGACGTTTCGGAAACAACAGTGTTCTTTGAAATATAGTTAAAATTAACGTATATTTTTTTCTGCAGCTTGAATCTAAACAGATTTGGCTAAAATTTCGTTAGAAAACCAGCAATTTTTCAGTTTTTGCTGATCACAGCGCCTTAAAGCGTGAGTAGTTCATGGTAGGGGCCGCTGAGGGCCAATTGTATTTTCAAGCAACGCTCGCATGCGCATGTCAGTCGCAATCTGTCAAAAATGTATAGAAATTGAGACTTTTTTGACAGATTGCTACTGAGATGTGAATGAGATCGTTACTTAAAAATTAGTAGAATTGGTAATCAGATAGTGTAGTCAATGGTTAAGACAAGGCTTACACGACTTTGCGTTGATATGTGAATATTATAATAAAATTATGATATTGCTCCAAGCAGTTCCGTGTGTCATGTGTTTGATAGAGTTTACTTATAGTATATATATCGTTATTATTCTAAGAAGATGGGATAGCGCAAGGATGTCGAAACATTCTGCATCCGATTCGACACCAAAGGCCTGCTCAACTTTCAAATCATTATGGTCAACTTTGTAACACGATAACCATTGGCAAGACATATCAAAAAAATGGTAAGATCTTGACTTTATTCTTCTGACAATTCACAACCAACAACTGTCAAATCATTTTTTTTTTATTTGATTAAAGGGCTTTGTCGCTTAGCGACCACATCGCCCAATACAGAAAAATCACAAAATATTACAATCTACCTTATGACTAACTCATACAGCTGTTTCGCATTCTCCGACATTGGACAAGCGAGTATTGTGTTACAGATACCAATATCATAAGATTTACAGCGCCCAAAAACATTGATCCTCGTATTTTCATTCCGGACACACTCCATCGGGATGTGAAACACATTATCATCAACTACTCCACAGTCATGACAATTTGGAGACAAAACTTTTTTTTTTTTTATTATTATTATTATTCATAGGCACGCGCTTGACTACTATCTCACCTGATGGTAAGCGACGATGTGGTCGAAGATGGAGCACGCTTGCCTAGAAGTAACCTATTCACTCTTGACTTAAAGACTCCCAGGTTGTAGCTATCAGGAAACACAGACTCCGGCAGGGAATTCCACTCCTTAGCAATGAATGTATTCCCAAAACGCTTTGTGCGTGTGGGTGGGATGTCCACCATTTCCACCACTTTCTTCATTAGATAGTAGAATTTATTTGATGGAGTATGTCCGGAACGAAGTCTTAAAGCTATAGTGATTAAATCACTATTTAGACTACAGTCAATCCATGGAACCCGAGAGATCTCTGGCTGGATCATGTTGTCATTCATGCTTAGTTCGGGTTCGGGTCTAATCCTAAGTCCGTAGGTGATACGGAGTAGAAAACGCCCTTAACTAAGGCCGAAACTACGGGCTTTGGGCTTAGAGAGTAGACCCCCAGGACCAAGACACGGAGGAGTCTCGGTAAGTAATGGACGGACCCATCCACAGACCGACCTCGGCCAGCGTTGCTTAACCTCGAAGATTGACGTGCGAGCTACTTACTTAGTTTACGAGCTCCTCGACCAACAAGGCTTGTTCATATATATTCTATATACATTGTTAGTATTATAAATTGTTATAATTAATTATGAACAAGTTAACTCTAGAAAATGTAATATTAATTATTGTTTTTTCCCGAAGGAGTTATCAGAAGTACCTAAATGCCAAATAGGTACACCTACATTTCATCCTGACAATGTATCACGTGTTAGGGAGGCCCCTTGCGTCATTAACCGTGCAAAAACCCAAATTCGGACGTATGTATGCTACTACAGGAAATAATTGAATGGAAGAATGTTATTATAACTTAAATTAAAAACACACGAAACTTACAACAAACTAAAATATAGCATCAATAAATTCGTCCTCGACGCTGTCAACTGGTAATGTGCCCAAGAGACTGGCGGCATTGCCACGTTGAATGGCAATGCTAAGTTTATGCCCAAAGTAAAAGCCAGCTCTTGGGTCACGGGAAGTGTCAACTAGCCGTTTCGAAATTTCTTTGAAAAGAGCACAAGAGCCCCACGGCCCAAGGGTTTCAACCCCAAACAGTTCGAAAATATAGTAACCAATGAGGATACTATATTTACGCCGATTGAGGTTTTCCACAGCCGCAGCGGCAGCGCCAGCACAACACGATGAACTAGGAAGATGTGATGGCGCTAGAGTATCGACACCTCGGAATCATCAAATTGTCAATTAAAACTTACTAGCTTTTGCACGCGGCTCCGCCAGATGTCTAAAAGTAGCCTGTCTTTCTCCATATCCCAGGCTATATATATATCTGCCAAATTTTGTGACGATCCATTCATTTGTTTTAGCGTGAAAGCGTAACAGACAGACATACAAAGTTACTTTCGCATTTATAATATTAGTAGGGATTTATTGACATGAATCAAGGGTCCGTTCCGTCTAGTGGAGGTCTTTTTAAACGGACTTGAAATATGGGTTCTATATTTTTAAATACTTACAAGTACATACATCTTTGTACATTGCGAAATGGCTTTAAAAACTTATGCTTGTTATATGTATGTAAATCATAAGATACAAGAGAGAAATCTTTCACTCTCATCTTTCAAATTAAAAAAAGAGAAATCAATAACAGTGCATGTGTTTGAAATGTCAAGTTCCAACACAATAGATTTTTATTAGGATATTAAATTACTGAAACAATGGTACAATAGATTCAAATTATCTGAATGTTTCTCATCAATTATATTGTTTAGCCATTTGTTGTATACGTCTGTCTTCCAATTCCGATATAGATTAAGAGGGCGCCGACCAAACGTCGACCGCGCAGTGGCGCCCTCATCGTTTGTTTGGTTATTTCTTTTATTTTAGAATGAAAATGCAGAAAATATGCAATTTTAGTTGTGCTCCACAAGATTATACGTTAATATTATTATAAACGGTAGTTTTAAATTGTTCAGTTTTATTATAATCACTAAAACGGTAAATAGTGGCCACTATTATCCGTTTTTTAACTTTATTGCTAAAGTGTTAAGGTTGAAGGTTAATTGGGAAAATTTGACAGTTTCGCATCTTACTTCTTATAAATGCGAAAGTTTGTATGAATGGATGAATGTTTGTTACTCAATCACGCCAGAACGGCTGAACGGATCTGTATGAAATTTGGCACAGATATAGATTATAGTCTGGAATAGCACATAGGCTTTTTACCCCGGGAGTATGTTCCCTTGAAAAAAAATCTGACATTCACGCGAGCGAAGCCGCTGAAGTTTATAATAATACTACTCATATATTGATGTAACTATCTCAAATAAAGCCCAATATCTTAGGTACTCAAAACATTAAATCGCCACTTTGACAGCCATAGCTAAGTAATAATAATTGCAGTGCATCAAATTATAATAATGACGCGAACGTATCAGCAATAATAATTATAATGGATCGTTATAATGTTGTTAGAATGCTGAGTTTAGCCTTAGGCGTCGGAAACACGACGGAAGTGAGTTGTGTTATGACCGCAGGCTTGTGAGGCGCGTGTACACTGGTATAGTGCCAAGGGTTTGGTCTAAGCTCCAACGATTACGAATTTACGATACTGAATGCTAAAACTTGAAAATGGTTTGAACTCTCTCTTGCATTTTTCAATGTAGAGACCATTTTTATTACTTAATATATTTATGAAATGCTTAACTTTAAAGACTTGGCACCCTGTAGACACTGTAGAAAAAATGAGCATGCTTCGATGCTCTGAGTTAGGACAGCGCCTTTTTTTTAAGGATGTTAAATCATCAAATGACTTCTTCCGCTCTAGGTGGAGAGGAAGGGAGTGTCAGACTCTTACCGACTAAAACCCATCAGTGTTCCTTCCATTTCCCTTGCGTTCCAGGGCTGCGGTAATTCTTTCGAACATTTTCCGCAACCCTGGCATGCTAGGACAGCGCCTTAGAGTAAGCTTTTCAGGAAAATGTTAAGTGGCATCGTGGCATGGTCCAGATGACGATGGCAGTGCTGTACATGCTTCAGTAAAAGCAGTTTTGCAACTTACAGTAGAATACCATGTCTGAATGACCGACTCTGTTTTAGATGTAAGTAGTGGTATTGATAGTTCGGGCGGTGACTGTAAAATTACTTACCCTAAAGGAAAGTAGGTATTGTTGCAAATCGAGGCTTATAATTTAAAGATAAACAGACAGATAATTTCTACATCTTTTTGTTTCGACTCACCTTTCGCTGGAAATGATTTTTTTGAAATAAACATCTCCTTTGTACCTATTTTTCTATTCCTTCTTCTTGTTTGTTTGTTAAATGTAATGCATTTAAATTATATTTAAATTTATTTTGGGATGCATGAAGGAGCCTCCTCGTGTAGCGTAATTTGTTCCATCTGACACTCAACTGAACCGAGCGCTCGGCGCATCCTGGACAGTCTCACCTAACACCTTATAAGACTGGCCAATCCTTCCCTTGCGGTGGTAGGGCTAACGCCCGCCTGGTTCGCGACCACCCTCCCACCGGAGTTCGGCGTCAAGCAGCCTGCTGTGTTTCGTTGACGCGTGGGAGTACCAGTGCCTCAAGGCATCTTCTGGGCACGCTCGCTTTCATCAAGGACCTCATCTATCGCTTTCCATCAGGCGTGATCGAGGTCAAGAGCTAGCCCATTCATAAATAAAAAAAATAATAAAAAAAAAAATACACTAAAAGTTTAAAAAAAAACATATCGTCCACTTTGAACACCATTTTTTAAACCTCATATTATGCTTACCAAGCAAAACTTATTCGTTGACTTTGGAGTAGCACAGTTTGTATTAGTTGACGTTTTCAACTACAAGTTACAGGGCCAGTGTAAACGCTTCCTAAAGGATTCATTTATTTGTATAGAACGATGCGTAGGAGTGGATGTTTGTTTTCATAATAGCTACGAGTTTTGTGAACTGGGTGACGTCAGAAAATGATGAATACGTTTTAAGATTCGTACACCCAAGTAGTAAACTTTCATGTGCCGTAATTAATTAATTACATAATTAGGACTAAAAATAATACGACAATACCTAAATGAAACTAGTACCTAACAATCGCTTGCATAGGAGTTTATTAAAACTATGGAATCTTAACGTCTAATTATTATATTATTTTTAAAGCAATTAAAATGCGTAATGTACCGACTTTGCTGAGTCGAGATCGCACTATCCTACATCGTTGAACGTTCACGTACACCAAATGTTACAAAATAAGTAGTTGTATTTTTAATATTTTCACCAGGCAGCGCTAGTTCAATTCAGCACCAACACCAAGTAAGATTGACACCGTAGCGAGACAAGCACATTGCGCAAACCACGACCGCCGTTCTTCCATCGCGACGTCCCCGTCAATGTCCGCCCCGACCCTTGCTCGAGCCAACCCGCGTCACAGTCTTAAATTCGTCCCCATATAATAATCTTAGTTCGATCCAGCCCGTCCCTAGCTCTCCTCTCGAGACTTTGTTGTGATGTTTTTATTAAGGCCGCCACAGGGATGTCCGGTTAAGCAGCCGACCACCTCCATTTTTTTATTATTTTTTTTACGGGGAGATTCTCATGGATGTCCTCCGCCCTGGGGCGGGCGGAGGGGTCTTACTGACTAAAACCACCCCGGTGTTCCATCTTCCACCCACGCCGGGGATCGCGGGAACGTACGCGACTTCCGTAATCCCCGGCTGGTGCCGGCCCGCCTCCGCGGGCCACATCTCGTAACCGCGGGGAGTGAAGTGTTTAACTCCCCCCGTGACATCTCAGAGGGGCACACGGGAACACCACGCGCCGCCACCTCGGGTCCGGATGAATGGGGGGCGACGGACGTCCCCAAGTCCGCCGCCACTGGACCCAGTAAGGGGGCAGAACGAGGGCAGAGTATCCTCCGATGGTAGGTGCGCCTGCTGCGGGCCACCGCGTCCCAGGACTCCTCGCCGCCGACCATAGATCGGACTACGGCTGGCAACGAGAGGTCACTGCCTACCACAGAGACGAGGGCACGACGCGGCTCAGCCGACCACCTCCTAGGTTGACCTGCGAGAGACCAAAAAAATTAAAAAATCACAGAACGCCTAGTAACGTCCTTTATACAGGTCAAATGATAGTACACCTCTGTTTGACCCCTCAAAGAACACAAGCGTAACGATCAGTTATACTTAGATTAAAATCAAAACAACTATGATTAATCACGTTCTGCTTCACAAACCGTGGAATATTCTAAAATTACATTATAATGATTAATTTAGTAGTACCCCAATTAATTTATATTTATTGTACCCTTTTGAATAACTCTGGGCTCCCAGTGTAACTTGGTATGTGTTGTAAAGGTTGAACGCAAAAAGGAACAAATTGTTACGTCAAATTTAAAACATAAAGATGTTCCATATTTCACTTCACGTCAAAACAAACACTTGTAATAAAAAATAAGTTTGTCATTTCAATGACAATAAGCGTGAATAACATTGTAGTAAAAAGTTCGATTAACAAAAAACATGTTGTATCATTTTTTTATCCTTCAGATAAGAAGATCACTGCCTTTCTTCAGTATTTCAATTATTTTGCAGTTATCAATTCATCCTATGAAGGTTCCAAAATCATTCGACAATGACCGCAGAACAAAAATCGACTTAATTGTAAAAACAAAATCGATGAATCTACTTAAAACTCGGTACATCACTAATGGGTTCAAAGACTTTGAAATCCATAGAAAGAAAAAATGACCTAGTCACTATGACACTATAGGATGAAGACAAATCGCCTTTGCCCCATCTGTCAAACGTATTATGAAGATAAAACAAAGATGGCGGCTTATGGCTGTAAATTATTATCTGTCATTTACTTGATCCTGGATGACTTCATAGGTGGTTAGACTTCCTAGTTAATGATAGATGTAGATGGCAGAAATGTTTTTCTGCATCATGTACATACCTAAGTGTAAATAAAATAAATAGCCTGGAGCTATGATGAAGGTTATTTAAATTTTTCCCATATTGGAATAGGTACCTACTGACATTTGGATTTATTCACCGTCATCGGATCGTTGCTCCAAATACCTCTAATCTACTTTGGACATTGACAGAATAGTCGACATCGACTTTGTTTGCCATATATAAAAAAAAATAGAAATAGAATAGAATCGGCGATGTTATGGCCAAATGTAGGTAAAATTGACATTATTTTCCTCATTATGTTACTGCGTAGTTAGTAGTACCTACTTTAAAGCTCTTTTGGGACTTGTGAGCAAGCATTAGTAGGTAGATAGATACTTCATTAACTTATTTGGTAATAAAAATGGTTATTCTGGACATTAAACTGATTTAATTGTTTTTGTACAAAACCCAGGAAGATCCAATGACGTATTATTGTGCATAGACGTTTCATTCGCCAACATCACGGTTCTGAAAATAGCGCAAACGCTTTCTGTATTAATCGGTGCATGAGGTCACGTAGAGAGTGCGGGCAACGCACCTATAGTTGATTTTAATTGGGAAGATCAGCATTTTAAATACACCAAATTAATAATCATCTGCCTCCAACCTTTGATAACTATCTGTGTCAGCTTCCAGTCTAACCGTAATGGATGCAGCTGAACACCAGCCGATGCTGGAACGCCTTTCTGACTTCCATAACCGAGTCACTTCGCAGACGATACTCCAGGCTTCTGACCCGTAACGACTGGCGAAGAGAAGATCTTGATGTGAATGTGCTTTCCCCAGCACGAATGGTCAATGGCAATGGGTGGTTCCTATCCACAAGCCACCCTTGCCAAGCATATAATAAGCTTGAGCCATTAGTCTGTTATTACATGCCACGAGCCCTCCACAACACCGAGTTGAATATTATTTTATTATTTGATAGCGCGTTTGAAGTGCACCGGAAGGTCATCGATGATGTGGTCGACGTTGGAGCACGCTTGCCTAGAAGTAACTTATTCATTCTTGACAAGACCCCCAGGTTGTAGCTATCAGGAAACACAGACTCCGGCAGGGGCATTCCACTTCTAACCGACCGACTTCATGAGAGTGATTTCTTTTCCACCATTCAAAATGCCTATTGCTGGTCATATCAACCAACCGTTGGTTACTGAATAATTCATTAACCGTCGGTATATGTCATTAACTTCAGGTTAAGGACGAAACACAATGGGTACTTAAGCGATGTTGTTGCCGAATGAAAATCTGCAGTTACGTTGTATTCTCTGCACGTAGGAAATCAATTGAGTAATTAGTGCAATGTTTAGTTAACACCTAATAACAGAAGGTAATTAGGTCCTGTTGGAACACCATTACAGCTCGGAGTCTGGCACCAGCCTGTCCAATTGGTACCGTGTTACCCAGTCACTATAAGATGTGGAGGTCAGAAAGCAGTCGTCATGTAAAATAGTGGTAGATACCTAATCAGTTGTGTACGGTGAAGCTGGAAGCCGAAGGGTATCACTGTCACCCACACGGTAGTCCTTGGCAAAACTTTTGTTACATTTTCTGACTTTTGAGGGCTAATTCTACTAATTTTTAAACAACGTTAGCATTCGTATCTCAATCGCTACTGTCAAAAAAGTATTAATTTTCACACATTTTTACAGTTTGCGATTGAGAAGCGAATGTAAATGTTGCTTGAAAATTACTAAAATTGGCACTCTGATTACCTTTACGACTGTCAAACATCTATAAATCACACCCAAGACTAACGACTTAAGAGCGTTTACGCGGTACGGCTTTTCATACAAACTTTCAAATCATAATTCTTCAAAATGAATGAACCGATTTTAACGAAACTTGGTATGCAAACGCTAGATATCCAGGTCTAAATAGTTATCAGAAAACATTTTTGAAAAAGTTTTCAGAGGGAGAGAGAGAGAGCGATTTTAAATTTTCTATAGAAAGTGAAAAATCACTATATCCTTCCCCCTGAACTCTTTTTCAAAAATGTTTTCTGATAACTATTTAGATCTGGATATTTAGCGTATGTATACCAAGTTTCGTTAAAATCGGTTCATTCATTTTGAAGAATAAGGACTTGAAAGTTTGTATGAAATGACAGACGGCGTACACGCTCTTAACGTGCTTTCCGAATCACGGAGGAGTCTCAGTAACTATCCTGCACGTCTTTTACATCGTTCTCACCTAGATGTATAGTTTCAATATGAATGATATAACCATAATTTTGTAACAAAATATTATTTTTAAAAGAGTGTCCGTGGAGTTTCTTGCACGTTCTTCTCCAGAGATCTACGCTTTGGAACGTGCAAATAGCTTCATCGTTTTGACCGACCGACAATTCAAAAGTGCCTGTAAATGGTCTAATTGAAATAAATGCTTTGACTTTGACTAGGTATATAATGGATGGTCACTGGTTACCCATCCACAAACCGACCTCGACAAGCGTTGCTTAACCTTGAAGATCGGCCCTTCCGACTGTCGTTACTTAGCTACGAGCTCTTTAATCCATGTCCAGCATTGGACTTAAAATAATGTCACTAGACTACTTTCCGGCTTATTACATAGGTTTTTTTTTTGTAAGGCTGGGAAATCATCAAATGACTCCTTCCGCTCTGGGTGGAGCGGAAGGAAGTGTTAGACTCTTACTGACTAAAACCCATCCATGTTCCTCCAAATGCCCAATGCTTTCCAGGGCCGCGGACCCGTCGCGGTGACTCTTTCGAACAAATTCCGCAATTATTGCATAGGTACTCAATATAAATAAGTATGGCTACCTAAATGAGTCATACATCCACGGTACTATATCGCAATCCTAGCCTTGATCTTACTTGTGTCGTACGTGTAGAGGTTAAGGGCACAGTTATACGCAAATACGCATAATTACAGAAATAAATACTGTAAATAAATAATGCTAGATCATGTATTGTATTTCCATATTATGAAGTATGATTTCTATGACAGTTACTCTTAGAGTGCTTCTTCCGTGATATTGTTATTGATGTATTTATAAGTACTATATATTAACAAGCGTTGAGCCCCGGCTTTGCACGGGTAGGTACTATTTAGTTTCTGATGGATTTTCCAAAAAAATAATCTTTCAAAAGCAAACCTTGTCCTGACAATTACGAACACATCAAACAATGCATCAGCCAAATCGGTCGTTCCGTTCTCAACTCATGAGTTTTTTCATATATGCGGCAATTGTATGTATTGACATAGATAGATGAGATGGACAAGAATAACGGATTAAGAGTGGATTTCACCAATGAAATTGAACGCGATCAGTACATCTAAACTGTGTTCAAGAGCTGTCAGCGTCAATATTCCATAGAAAAATAGTGACACTGACAGCTCATATACGTGGTTTATACGCTGATCGCGATCAGTTTGGCTTGGTGAAAATGGCCCTAAGTATTATTACTTACTAAACTAGCTAACCCCTGGTTTATAGAACGCGTCTAATTAAAATTATCGTGGTGTCACTATCACAAATCAAACGTAGTGATTGAAAACTCATTCAACCAATTTTAACTCATTAACGCGCGTTTGACTATTTTTCACAACCATTTTGTGTTAATCGTTCGAGAAACTGGGCCTCAGTATTTGCTTTTCATATTATTTAAAAATGTAAATCAAAATCAGTGTAATCAGAATAACGTCGCTGTTTAATTCCCCATATCAATTAGTGCAGTTCTGAATGAATGTACCCCATCGTACACGAGTGTCGAAACTTTCGATTTGCGATTCACAAAGCAAGCACAATCGTACAATGCCATCTATCGAACAAATGGATAAACGTGACAGTTGACTCTATTGGAAAATCAGGGTATAATCTTATGAGTATCTCTGAATGATTCCAGAGATTCTCTTCAAAAATACTGAAAAAAAAATCCGAAGTAACGCTTTCCCTAACTCTAAGGGTCCGTACACATCTGACGGAAGATGCGTCGAGCGTATCAACGGTCGCGTCTATTTTAACGCTTAACAAAACCATAGCACGAATACTTTGAAGTTCTTTCTGAATTGCTCACCAAAGGTCGTTCACAGGCTAATAATGAGAATAAGTATTCCACCTTTTTTAGTGGCAATCAATAAAACTCATCATAAACAGGGGGAAAAACATGATTTATTTGACGTTCTTTTGTATCTTCATTATGTTTACATACAAACATTACAGTAATTATCTTGTAATACCTATGTCTTAGGTTTTCCTCCGCGAAACTTCGAGATCGTCATTAGATGACGAATGGAATGAAAAGGTTAAGTATGGTACTGCGACTTTGGCTATCAAAACGCCCGTTTTCATGAACAGTAGGTAACGCATAAAGGATCTCATAAATACAAACGCACAAATTAATTAGGTATTTACGAAAATTAAGTAACTTTAGCCCGCGGCTTGGCTCGCGTTAAAGTAGCCTATAACCGTCTCCAGGGAAAATAGATGAAAATACCATTTCCCTTCTCCTTATCTCCGAAAGTACTGAACCTAAAATTAAAAAAAAAACAGATAATAGGTACCTTTAGATTACAAGAAAACTTATAAGAAGTCTGATTGTTAAAAAAATTTTTTCGTTCGGAGCCCTTTGCACGCGAGTACTTGGCCGGTTTTTTAACCGACTTCAAAAAAGGAGGTGGTTCTCAATTCGGTTGTAGGTACTTTTTTTTTTATTTGTTACCTCATATCTTCGTCATAATTTTAAGAACCATTTTGAAAAATTCTTGTTTTACCTATATGAAAGGATATACAAAGTGTAACAGAATAAACGCAATACCTCTTAAGGGGTCATTGTACTCATCATTATGTACAACTTTTACTAAGGGACCAACCCCGAAATCGCGAAAAAAAAACCAGCTGTTCAGTACATTTTGTCGAGTTGCGCGCGCAAAAATGTATCGGGAAGTCAATTTTTTTTCACGATTTCAGTGCGGCTATACCTAGTTTTAGCCGGCTACAACTAGGTGCAACCCGGCTACGACTAGTTCTAACCTAACCTCAAAACACTTTAAAGTTCCTATTTCTGTGTGGTTTAAAAAAAAATAACCACGAAGGGGATGGCGGGGTCTGTGGTCGCTCGCTTCGCTCGCTCACTACTCACTAGACCCCGCCATCCCCTTCTAACCTAACCAGTCCGAGTCGAGGTGCCCAATGACCCGGCTAAAACTAGGTGTAGCCGCACTTCGGCTATTAATACATATCCCTCGATTGGTCCCATTGAAATTTTATGAAATCGGTTCAGAAGTTTTGGTCCAAATAACTGGAAAAGATATGTGGAAAAATCATCCATCTATACGAAATTGCATATTCTGCTTTCCTGTGACTTTCTAGTTGTCAACACCACTGGAAAGTCATAGGAAATTAGGTGTGGGGGGGGTACCACTAAAAAGTGAAAAATAAAAAAACTTTTTCACAAAAAAAACCGATTTCCAAAAAAAACACTACCAAGTAGAAAATAACTCTAATATCGGAAGTCGGTGTTTTGGTTGTTGCTTCGTAATTTAACACCGACTTCCAAAATTAGAAGTTGTTTTTTTTTTGTCAAAAAGTTTTTTAC
Source organism: Melanchra persicariae (assembly GCA_947386135.1). Lineage (NCBI taxonomy): Eukaryota > Metazoa > Arthropoda > Insecta > Lepidoptera > Noctuidae > Melanchra > Melanchra persicariae. The sequence continues at coordinate 11,339,287 of OX376645.1, read as the reverse complement.
TTTAAAGATATTATCTAATAGTCAAACTAGACCTTACATATTAGACAGGGTTCAGACGCTACAACTGAACCGTACCCCACTGCGGTAACCACTTTAGATTAGCTGCGACTGCGACTGCACAAGTTGCGCAAACGCACGCGTACTAATGTGCCGAACAGCGAGGATCTGACCACCGACTTAATTGGAGCTACTGCATTATTTTACGTTCATTAGGATTGAATGTTAATTAGTTATGTGATTGAATTAGCGTTTAGTGCGTTACCGCGACTTTGGCTGCACATAATACCCGTTTTCACTAATACTTTGAATCATCTAAACCATGACAAACTGATCATTGTAAATTACATTGCTATTTAATACAAACCCGGTGTAGTCATTTTAAAATAAATATAATCAATTGTCCTTGTATAGTAAAGCGTTGATGCCATTTGGGAATATATTTGTGTCATAATATGTACAAATATGTCCCTGTAATTTTTTTCTCATTTGTCACCTGTGGCAACGAAGCCAACTGGAAAAGTAGGTTCTGTACGTCCCCACTGGCATCAGTTGGGATTTTTTCCCATTTGTCACCCGTGCGGTGTAAAAACCAGTGGTAACAATAGGGATAAGGTGAACATTATAGGCTGATTATACTTAGGTACATTGACTGTTCCGTTGACCAATCACAACTACGCATGATGCAATACTTTTTGCTCACTGTAGTTTTCGCCTACTTACTCACAATAAGAGCTATTTACTTAACAGTTTAACTATCACTTACAGTATAGGTAAGCTGTGTTTAGCTAATATCCATAATGAGGTTACATACATACAAGTGCATGCTTCACTGGTTCCGTCTGTACACTGTCTAATGCGACGCCTGTCTGTCCGTCTGTCTGTCTCTGTGTAACAGTTATAGTTAGGTAGAGTACGACCGGTTATTTTTAATTTTATGCTACTAGTACCTAAGTTATCTAGGTCAGCGATTCTATAGGTGTAGTCATCAAAAATATCAATAATAATGTGTAAGGTAGATATTTAGCGTGAGTAAGCTAATTTAATGCTGTCTCAAGACACATTTTTTCTTTTTATTGCTGTTCGAAGCTAGATTTAAATTCAAGTGTCGGAAAATCTTACGATGATAGTGAAACATCGTTTTACTAGTAAATCATGATCATGTACCTACCTCAGGCATGTAGGTACCTACTTATGGGTGAATACTTCCCGAAGAGTTAGACAGAGGTTCTATTGAGCGCACCCATTATACCAGAATGTTTCAATCTCTTGTTATAAGGGGGCAAGCCTGTTACCATCAACCAAATCCAAGCTCCGGGCTACTACTACTCACCCGGGAATCGAACTCAATAGTGGTGCATACGACCACAAGCGCTCCATGGCCTAGTGATTGTGTGGATCGCCCTGAGGACACGGTGGAGGTCTGCCCTGCTTGGGTGGAGCACCGCCGTGTCCTAGTCGAGGCGATCAGCGGCGGTGACCACTCGCGCTCGACCCTGGTTCATCCATGGTCCGAAGCGAGGGGGCATGGGGAGCAGTCACCTCTTTCTGCGAAGCAGTAATGCTAGCGATAGAGTAGGCGGGCAACGTGTGGGAGAGGCATCCTCATGCCCCAGCCGCCGCAACAGAAAAAGCCGTTGCGGAATTTGTCTGAAACGCAAAGGGCATTTATTAGAGGAACACGGATGGGTTTTAGTCAGTCTGACACTCCCTTCTGCTTCGGCCAGAGTGGAAGGAGTCATTTGATGATTTCCCATCCTAAAAAAATAAAAAGCAATCGTCTAGTGATCATAATTTTTATTACAATAAATTAATGAAAAATAGACAACTTCGAACTAACATGAAGATCATTTCCAAAATGACCACACAAGGGAACACTCGCAAGGCAGAAAACAATTCACCCATTTCACTAATAAATTACCTCACAAACTTCAGAATTCACTCGAACATTGTAATTTTCTAACCCTTCCTATCATTATTATGTCAAAAGCGTGCAATCAGCACAACCCTGGCATGCAGGGGAATTATTATTATCGAGGCATGCAGATAAAGCACTAGCTCCTGCCAGCGGCTTCGTCCGCGTGATTGTCACATGTTATCCCAAGAAACATACTCGCGCGATAAAAAGTATATATGTGCTATTCCAGACTAATCTATCTAAGCTAATCTAAATTATTCCGTTTTCTCCCACTGCTGGGAAGGGCCATTGCGGGCCAGTCATTCCGGCAAGAGTCAAGTTCGTCTCGCCACCTTAGTCTGCCACGTCGTCGCCTAGTATTGATTGGGACCCAATTAGCGCTTCTTTTAGCCCACAGCTGATATGATATGCGACTGACATGTCCAGCCGAATCGCACTTAAGTGTAGCAGCTCTTCGGGGAACATCTGTGATTCTAGATTCTCTGCTAAATTTTCTTTGAGTTCCGTTCAGCCGTTAAGTAACAAACATTCATCCAAACTTTCTCATTTATAACAGTAGTAAGATTATATTTCGACATTACCCTGCGTTTCCTGGACACGACCGAACATGGGGATATAGGTAACGCGAGCACAGAGCAAGTTTTTGTGAAGAATCAAATGTAGCAATGATTGGAACGAAGTTATTTTGCTGCGTGTAGGTGATTTATCACTGTTTTCCTTACATGGTAAGGAATTTGGTTTTGTTTATGTCTAGAGGAAATGGTTTTTGCGATACCTAATTAAATCCGCAATAAACGTGGAGTGCTTACGGGCAGACCTAGGTCCCATCTCGTCTACCACAAGATACTTTGTTTTGTGTAACCTTTAAAACCGGCCGCATACGTAGGTACGGTTTCCTGATTAGGTTTTCCGTTTAGAAGTACAGACGTACGGAAAATCGAACATCTCACGGAATTTCGAAAAATTCCGTGAGCTGTTCGATTTTCCGTTCTTCTGACCTGAACGTGACGGGGCGAACTCGACTCAAAAAGAAGCCCGAACTGGCAAAGGATAAAGTTGTGTGGAAAAGAGAGAGTTGGAGGGGAGGTCCGCGGAAAGGCTCCCCTTTCCACGGACCTCCCCTCCAACTCTCCGTTATTCTTCCCACTATTTTGTCCCACTGCTCCCAGTGGGACAAAATAGTGGGAAGAATAACGGTCGTAGACCTTTCCTTAATGTCTCTTCGTAAGTTCGTATGTACCCCCTGACAGTAAATTATGAATCGTTTTTCATTACTAGAACAGTAAGGATCACAATAGATGTCGATTCTGGACAGCTTTATGTCATTATTTCTGTTTTTGAAATTAAGTCTGTCAATAAATGTAGGTGGGTCAATGACCGTTATTCTTCGTTTATCTGGCGCATACTATAGTAAGAATTGTAGACTTACCGATTTTTGTTTCCGTGTCCCGATAAATCGGAAACATTTTAGTTCTCTTTGTAAAGGACATGATATCTGTGTCATTGTTGAAATTGTTGTCGCCGTATTGTCACGATGAGTAATCCTCAGTTTTTTCCTTCATACTTATTTATATGCGGGACAGCGAAAGTGCGAACAGGATATTGTAGCTTAAGAAGGCAAAAATGAAGCAACCGAATTATTTTGGTTACCAAGCCGTAAACAATTCTACTGATCCATACATTTGTGTTCAGATGTTATAAATGTAATAAATACAAATGTTATAAATTTAATGTTGGAAGACGCTTACCTCATGCTTTGAGAAAGGACGTAGTGCTTCTTTATTGTGCACCATAGCAAAAAATATTTTTTCATCCCACCATCTCGGAAAGAGTATTTTTAATCTTCAATATCTGAGTGGAAAAGCCGTTTTTATTCTCTAGAGGATAAAGTAAATTGAATTTAGAACATCGTGTGCACTAAGTTTGTGAATTAAAAAAAACATTAAACCTATTTACTGCTACCTCTATGGTGCCGAATATATCATACAACTTTTTTTTAATTTGTTAAAAACAGACTCAGAATATGAACACATAATTATGCCTATCAACATCTACTAAGTATACTATTTAATTGAGATTAATATACTTAAGTAGATACTGAATGTACAACTGACTTACTTTTGCCGCCAAATATACGGAATCGGGTGCTTCGTTAAGAAACTTTTCAATATCAGATACTGTGAAAACCTTCGATTTTTTTGGTTGAAGACCAGATGAGGCTCTTTTTAAAAATGCCACTAATTTAGGATAGGTATCGAAATGTATGTCTTTTTTCATCTTTATTGTTGCTTTTAGCATCGAATACGTACTCCATAGAGTGCTTGCTTTCTTGTTCTCGGATAATTCTATAAAATATGCCAGCAAAACGTTTTCTGAGAAAGTTTTGGCTCCTTTTGCTAGTCGCCACGTGTTGAACATATCGTACTGTTTTAAATACTTCTCGCGTGATTGTTGAGGGAGAAAGCTCATTTGCGCATTATTAACAGTTTCAGTCAATTCTGTTGGCGTCAAACAAACTTCCTCGTCCGGTCGCTAGAATCACTCATTTTAGTTTTTTCACTTGTTTTCAAGTTTCTTGTTTTTAATATAAGGTTTAACAATGACGTGAAAAAATGCCGCGTAAAGAACCGCGTACAAAGCAAATTGAACAAAGAACACCAAGAAGGTTCCGAGTCTGAGTTTTTAACAAATTAAAAAAAAGTTGTATGATATATTCAGCACCATAGAGGTAGCAGTAAATAGGTTTAATGTTTTTTTTAATTCACAAACTTAGTGCACACGATGTTCTAAATTCAATTTACTTTATCCTCTAGAGAATAAAAACGGCTTTTCCACTCAGATATTGAAGATTAAAAATACTCTTTCCGAGATAGTGGGATGAAAACAACTATTACAGTAAAGAAAAGTTCATACAAAGGCGAGCTTACCTCAAAGTTGAGTTTTCTCCCAGCAAACCTTTGAGTGATAGAGAGAGTGATAGAGGGTGCTTAAGAGAAACTATATAGGTACCCAATGTGGACTAGATGGCAGGACGAGCTCAATTCATACCAAAAAAAGAGCTTAAGCCCTGCAGCGGGAAAATATATAGGCTAGTTAGATTAGATGCTCCGAAATGAGGTTTCGGACTCTTGGAATCTTTAAATGGATTTTTTACTTCTAAAAAGGACACAAGCCCCGTGGGTGTTACAGATACACTTATGCAGCAGGTGCCTAAACAAAGTGGTTTTCCATCGCCGAAATTTTTCTATAGGACTTCTGATAATCGTTTTCGATGATGAGAATGTCATTTTGTCTAGTTTAGAAGCCCAAGAGGTTGCCCCATCTACAGCCATACAGCCTGTTCGACGTGTAACATGAACCAGTAACGTAAGAGAGTGCAAGATGCGCTGCGCTTGGGCAACGATCTAGATTTGCATGGTAATAACTAGTGATCGACCGCAGTAGTCGCCGACTAGTTTGCCAAGCCAACTATTCGGCCACTGTTATAGTCTAGACGGTGATAGATACCGACTCTTGATTTTGATTTTTGACTTAATGTGCTACAGATTAATCTCCAGTACCTACTATATATATAGGATAATTACATTTTATATTTTTAGAAAATATCAATCTTACAAGACGCACGCACTAATAAACTATAATTTGGAATGTAGTCAGTAAACTTGAAATGATTTGATACTTAAACAAAAATTTTAATTGATGTGGACCGACTATTCGCCGATTAGTCGTAAAGCCGACCGTCTGGACACATTTATAGTCGTCTATTGAGCACCGACGGTCGGCTGGTCGGCAAAGCCCATAATCGTCCCATCTCTAGTAATAACCGCACAGAATTGACACTTTGTATGGCCAGCACGCTTCTCCTGTATCTAGGGTAGACAGACCTCCTAGTGTTGGTAATATGTTTACCTATTAGCAATTAGATAGGGTGGGGTCCTTACAACGATACAATATCGGCACTTCTAATGTTGTAGGTATCTGTATTCCTGTAAGAGCAGTGGTGATTAAATTAATTACACAAAGTAAGATAGGTACCTGCGTGATTGGGTTCAAATCTAGTAGGTAGAAGGTTAGCCTTGCCTATACATCGGGTCCATTAGGTATCACTGCTCTCAAATGATTTTATTGCCCACATTCTACATTACATTACCAAGACGTTTGCATTTTAAGCGAAACACTTATAGGTACAAGTATATCTCGTAACATTTCCAATTAATGCAAACCCTGGCTGCCATCTTCGCAGAAACTGTCGAAATCATGGCAATTAGGAATTTATCGTTACAATTATCGATTTATGTTAGGGTAGGGCGTTATATTGGCATAATAGGATTTAACCGACTAAGCCATGGTAGGCGCCAAATAAATTAGCAATGAAGTACATTACCCTTTCCATGATATCTTCGTAGAACCGAACCACCAATTTTAAACCGTTCTTTATTACTAGAAAATATAAAGGATTACGTTATTATGAAGACGACGAAGTTATAATTGAGGAACTCTTGGTTAAATAATCTTCAAGATTAAGCAACGCTTGCCGGGGTCTATCTGTGGATAGGTGGATCTTACCTACCTTACATACCGAATTTTAACATTTTATATTTTTTTTTAAATATTTGGAATACAATAAATTTTAATATAGGGTCGATGCACCTAGAGTATTCTACTTATAGGAACAAAGTATTACCAGCAGAGGTAAACTTGTTCATTTAATAAATGTAGGTACCTAAGTCAATGACCGCTATTGCAAATTTATCTGGTGTCTACCATAGTGATTTGTAAGAGGATCATGCTGCAAATCTTTGTGGTCGTAAAATGGCATTAGAGAGAGGCAGTGTCTTTGTAATTTTATATAGCTGAAGCGTGGGTACCTACTACTATGGTCATAACGAGGCACAATATCGTGAAAAATCTTTCAGAAGGTGCTATATTTCCTGCGGAAATGCTGTGTTGCGACCTGCCTGAATTATTTTGCAGGGGTTAGGCTGATGAAGTACGAACGAAGTACGATCTGAGGAAAGAAGCCCTCAGAGGAACAAAGCGGTTATAAGCTACTTGTAAAGTACAGCCACCGGGTTATTACAAACAACGTAAGTTTATAATAAATCGCGTAAGATTGTAAACTCTTTATTTTCGATAAGACACGGATATTCTATAAATTATCGAGTTTAGCTATTGATTTGTTCACAATCACAAAATATCGAAATTTTATAATCTCGAAAGATTTATTACAAACTTATGGTATTTGCAATAATCCGATGACAAACACACGTGGTCAATGATCTAAGCTGGCCTGTTGTCTGTTGACCGATTGACCTCGCTTTGATCCTCAAAGAGATGTCAGCAAAACAGACGGGGCCCACTAGGGCCAGTGGCTGCCAGGCCCTGGAACGCAAATGGTATTAGGAGGAACACGGATGGGTTTTAGTCAGTTAGAGTCTGACACTCCCTCCCACTTCGCCCAGAGCGAAAGGAGCCATTTGATGCTTCCATCCGTAAAAACAAAAAAACAACATAGTTCCTACAACGACTATATATCGTGTCAGTATTTCTTTCAGTTTTTTTTTAAATTTATTAATAGTCACGTTTGACTACAATTTCAACTGATGGAAAGCGATGATTTGGTCGATGATGGAGCAAGCTTTCCAACAAGCTACCTATTCTCTCTTGGCTTACACACCCAGTTGTAGCTATCAGGAGACATAGGCGTCTTCGTAATTGACGAACGATCGTACGAGTTAACGATGCGATTTCGTCACACGACGAGATTAAACACACATTTCTTTAGAGTGTTCTAATTGAAGCTTGCAAATCATCGCGCGAGCACAGGATCATTTTCATCATGCTCGTCACACGATCGCATCGTAACTCGTACGATCATTAGCCAATTAGAACGACGCCTAAGACTTTAGCAGGATATTCCACTCCTTAACTATACACAACATTTGGTGCGTATGGAACACATCACACATTCTATAGCCGACCCCAGCCGACTCCCTTTTCATAAAACGAGTTAGATAGTTGAATTTCGATCTACGAATTCCGGAAGATCTTCTGAGTCTTCTGACTGAAGCTGATTTTTACTAAACCACTATTCATTAATCTATCCATCTCGCCACCTAACACTTGCTCTTTGCAAACCGGCCGAGGCACTACGTATGCGCGCTAATGCAGCTACATGCAGCTGCGCAGGTATATAAATTGATCGCCCACAACCAGGCAACCAGTCGGTAATTGCCCACTGTAACATATATACCGACCTATTGCCTTTCTCGGGGCAGCATACACGTGTGGAATATATTATCTGTATCTGTATGTGGATTTCCTCACGGTTTTACGCGGTAAATCAAAGGTTTGAAACGATGTACCAGTATTATATGTGGCAAGGCAATTAAGCACTTCAAACAGAGTTCTTCTGACACGAAAGGAGGGTAGAAAGAAGTATCCATACAGTTTGATTAGTTCGGTATTCACCTAAAACCTAGACCAGGTACCATAAATCGTCTGGCTGGAGCAAAAGATCTTATTTGACCTGTTTATTTCACCACTATTGACATGAATCCAATTGCCACTTTGCCAGAATGAAAAAATGATTTTACCCTTCTTCTGGGACAGTCAGGGGCAAAACAAATGCCGTTTAGAAGAGATTATTAATGCTGTCCAAATCCAAACCAAATCAAAAAAGATACAATCAGAAATATAAAGATACACTACATACACAGTATACTCAAATTATCTACTTTTTATCTCGTAGAAAAACCTGCTAATGAAATTAGTAACTACACAACAAATGATCCAAAGCTACCAATAGATATTGCTTACAAAATGATCAATCGCAACTTACATTGTGCAAATAAGTTTTTAAAGATCGCAGAACGTCGCGTGTAATGGAGGATGACCTCAACTAGATGAACCGACGACCTGAAGATGGTAGGAGTATACTGGATGCGGAAGACGAACCAAGAGTGGTAGCGCAAGTTGAGAGAGGTCAGGCAGGCCTAACGATTATGATACAAGATTGGTCCACCTTTTTTTTTTTAAGGACGGGAAATCATCAAATGACCCCTTCCGCTCTGGGTGGAGCGGCAGGGAGTGTCAGACTTTTACTGACTTAAACCCATGCTCCTCCTAGTCCCTTTTGCGTTCCAGGGCCGCGGTAACTCTTTCGAACAAAATCCGCGACCATGGCAGGCTCTGGCCCTGACGGGCCCCGTCTTTATGCTGACTGCTGATGATTCGGCACGCGTGAAACACAGCGGGCCGTCGACCCGGCCCTGTTCTGATCGGACGGCGAGCTACCTATTGCTCGCCGTCCGCAAGCATCAGTCACTGCGCCGTGCTCAGGAGCATCAGTTCCTGGATGTGGCTGACGTTCAACAGGAGGAGGCGAAATGGGGCCATTATTGGCAATCCATTTCAGCCCCCTCCGGAGCCCCTTGCGGGGGCTCTACTGCTGCTGTTGCAGTAGCAGCAGCTGCGGTGGAACCCGCGATGGCGGCAGAAGCGGCGGCAGTGACGGCGGCCGCGGCGGAGAATGCGCGGCGGTGGCGGAGGGCTTCCTCCTGCTTCCGGCTTTGGTGGGTGGAGCGCAGGCCCTGCCCCCAGCCCAGTGGTCGGCCGGCTTGCCAGCTGCCGCACATATTACGCAGTGCGGCGCGGCGTTGCACGAGCCGGCCCTGTGAACGGGCTGATCACAGCGGAAGCAGAGACCGCTGCGGTTCACCTCCGAGGTGCACAGAGCTCCCACATGGTTGCCCACTTTACACCGGAAGCACCTCAGAGGTCTGGGTTCCAGCAGTTTGACCTGCGCAGATACTCAACCCACCAAGAGCCTTCGGCCCTCCGAGATGATCTTCGCCGCCGACACGGGGCAGCTCACCACAACGGTTCGCATGCCCATGTTGTCAGGACGTAGGGAGCCCGAATTCACCTACTCGGCTGAGTACCCCCCTGGTTCTGACCACGGCGGTCACCACCTCCGCCTCCGTGACGGAGTCGTCCAGGCCCAAAATGCGCATGTCGATGTACTTGGTGGGCCTGGACACTCGGGCATTGTCCGCATTTAGGGACGCCCTGAGATTGGTCCACCTAAGGTCTCAAAAAGGTCTGAATAGATGCTACTTACACGTTTTGATTCAAATATATACCTAATCGTTGTTCGAATCTTGTAGCAATGCTGCGGCGCTACCATGACGTGTTAAAGCGTGAGTCGTTCGAGCGAGAAGGAGGGATGGAGCTATTAGGGTGTATAGCTCCTTCTCTCAGGTTTAAAAGTTTGTAAGATAATCTTTAGTTAGTCACCAAATGGTGACTATAAGCAAGACCAATCAAATATTGTGGACGAAATATCCTAATGAATTTAATTGCTGAAGAAGGACATTTAAAGTAATTGGGACGAATGTAGAAAAAAATATCTGATGAGGAAGGATTATGAAATAGGTTTGCTAAACAGAAAGTGATGAACAGTTGCAAACTGAAAGGTCATTTCGACAGTCGGACATTCTACTTACTGCATCTTTGCACATCTCCAAAACGCTGATTCATCACAGGTAAGTAGGTACCCCATTCTAACCGCAATACATAACCGTGCCACAATCAAATCCTCAAAATATCGACTCAAATCAACCTGAAACACTTAGCCGTCGTATCTTCGCTTAAATATCAGAACAAGACTGTTACTAACATTAGCTGGCCCGCTAATTTTGCACTTTCGACTCACAAGTAATTACAACTTGCAACTTGCGTAACTGAGGCCGACAGTCGCTTCTGCAGTCACGACCAAACTGTAACACAAACTTACCTTTGCCGCCGAAAAAAAACATTACTTTCTAAATTCAACTCTACGTCAGCGCAAAAAGAAAGATGGCGGAGTTTTTCCGCGCCAAAAGTTTAACGGTTGGAACACAAAGCAGTAAAAATTATATCAAAACTCCAAAGGCGGTGGTTGCATAACCTCGTGCCCAATAGAATAATAATAGATGTCGCAGAAAAAAAAAACGAAAGTGCAAGAATTGGAGCGGGCAATGGATACAATGGCATAGTAAGCACGATTGTGTATCAAAAACTTATAACAATACTTGATAATAGACTGTATGGTTAGTAGAGGGTTACTAATGTGGTCTTCTGAAAGGAAGGAACCTGATTTTACGCAAGTAAGTATTTGAAACACATCTCACTCAAACATGATTGCTGTGTTGAAATGGAGATGTCTACAGTGCAACCCTTGACCTACACAACCATAACCGAAATGTTAAGTTAATCCTTTCAAACGTAAACGTCTGTCTTAGGTATATAGATGTATTTCAAATGACTTGACTAGAGTTAATCGCTGCGAATTAACAATCCGCATTGATGAAATCTTTATGTTTGTATTTATTTATTGGAAACAAGAGTTTTTACATCATCAGGAAATATTTTTAATTACAAAGAAAGCTTTATTAAGTCCCTATACTGACCATTGATAACTTAAAAACAGTCTGGCAAATGATCCAACGACAGCTTAAACGTTTATTTTTAACAAATACTCTAAAAACAACAAAAGACCTTACGATGGTAAACATTGCTTGAGTTCACACACAGCAACGAGTTGCTTTGCAGACTGATTGCTATTGCCGTATTGTGAGAAACAGCTTTTTTTAAGGATGGGAATGCATCAAATGACTCCTTCCACTCTGGCCGGAGCGGAAGGGAGTGTAAGACTCTTACTGACTAAAACCCATCCGTGTTCCTCCAAATGCCCTTTGCGTTCCACGCAAAGACTACAATAGTATACTGGCTATAGACAGGCAACTCAACCTTATTTTTTAATACTAGGAAGTGGTCGAACTCAGCGCCATCTAGTTTTTAGTTAAGGGAACTAATTTATATAAGTAAATGTATAGGTTGGTAGTGTATAGCTGCTGTCCTTTATGATATTAGGTAGAGAGATGAGTGTATTCGCTATATACTACAAACATACGTACTACATAAAGGAAAAAAAAACCACATAATTGAATATTAAACCATTTTATTTAGATAAACATCACATTTTACAATAAAATTTTATGTTTTTTCGTCCCTTATGATTAGGGTAGTGCCGATTAGCCTTTTCTTTCATTGAATCGTTAATATTCCAAAAGGTTATTTGGCCAGTGAGAACATTATTGATATTTTTACACCAGTTGTTTACAACAACAACACACACAACACAACACGAACGAATTGTAACGCGGCTCAACAACATGAGAGAGAAACAAAAGCTCAACTCAACCTGCAGATGCACTAGCGAAACAACAAAAACTCTATTGCAAAAGGAAAATAAATGCGCACGAGTAGTTACACTCTCACGCAGCCATTTGCAATTCAAGTGTGGCCATTCAAAAACAAACTTTTGCACGTTTAAATACCAAAATATTACTTCTTCACTATTAAAGCTCATAATAAAAACCTAATTATGTACTAATTCATATATTCTATTTTTTTAATATAAGAAGATCATGACATTATATTATTTTTCTGGATTAATGTTATAAAGTAACTCCCAGACAAAAAATATATATTTAACCGTAGCAACACCGCAATTTGTTTCCCTTAACTAAAAACTAGATGGCGCTGTTTACAATAAAAAAATGGAATTTTAATTTTGTTCTAAGTTGCCATAGCATGGTTCCACGGCCGCGGTGACTCTTTGGAACAAATACCGCAACCCTGGCAGGCTCTGGCCCTAGCGGGCCCCGACGTCTATGCTGACAGCTAAGTACCTACTCCTTCTTCTTTCGATCTTCTATTAATAGTGGTCGACAACATATTTTTTCTTGATTTTTTTTATTTTTCTTTCTTTTTTTTTTCTTTTTTTTTTTTTAATAATGCCCTGCTAAAGGTAGTAGAAGTGCGTAATGACGACAAGAGTATTTAGTGAGAAAGAGTCTCATACACCCCTCCTCGTCCGAGAATGAGGATCATCCATGAAGATTCATCCATTAAATCACAAAAGAACGACGGAGGAGCAAGAAAATAGGTGGGTATGGTTGGCGCCAAATAAATTTGCAATAACGGCCATTGACCACCTACATTTTTGACATTCATCGAGATCCTTATATTTGGATTTATTTTTCGAGTAGGTACCTATGAAGAGATATAAGGGAAAAATCAATATGCATTATTGCAAATTTATGTGGCGCCAACCATAGGTAAGTATTAATTTCCCTCTCTCTCTGCAAATTCTGCAACGGGCGAGCGCCGATGTGCAAATCGGAAGCCATTTTTATGTTATCCAATTTATTACCTACCCGTGCGGTTATATCATTAATTAATATATTACATCTAGTTACCTTAAGACTAAATTAGTTAATAGGCTGTTATATATTGATCTTTATTGATAAATCATTTATGTAAATGCATTCTGAACTATGTAGATAACAAGGAGAAATCGACCTAGACTTCAATAATAAAACGCACTGCAATTGATAATCATTTCTTACGAATATTTTTTCAGTAGGTACCTTTTAATCGGAATTGTTAGAGTCACTTTGATATTTATAGTGTTGCAAATAAGACCCAAAATAGCAATACTTCCCTTTTCCTATTGTAAATTCGTTTCATTTTAATAAATAAAATGTCATAAAGCACAGTAGCCTACCTAAATTATGAAATTGCGATCCTTTTGTTCAAAAAGGGGGCAAGGCTGACGTTTCAGATGAAATATTTTTATTTGTCTTATTGCTAACGCAATTTACGCAATATTCAGTTTAGTCTGCTTACTGTAGGTACAAAACCTTTACTGCTTACATTCAGATATTATCGACGTAGGAACCTTTAATAGGCCCATGATGATAAATTCATGACCCTTGCCTCTTGTTCTTCGAACTTATGGTATATCCAACTTGGCAGTTAAATGGGTAGATTTTTGTAGATTTTTGGGTAGATTTACATAGAATAGAATAGGGTTGAATAGGAGAGGATAGAAACCTTGTACATTCTACCATTTTAGCATGCAAACTTTGACGCAACTCATCATCAACCATAGAAACATTGATACACAACTATTTATCAGCTATAAAATCCGATACGGAGTACATACCTACTTAAATTATCTTAAAGCAGAGGCAGCAGACAGCTGGTAACGAATATGACATGAGCGAAGTTGAAAAGCTTCTTCTGAAAATAAGTCTTACGAACCCTCCTACACAGTTTTTTTATGGCTCCGGAGAAGGAACCAGTGAGCGACTAACATCCGTCATTCGCGAAACGAGTTTAGTCGTTTTAGGCTAAAATATTATCTACTTGGATTCATTTTAAGACGTCCCTGATTCCATGCTTACCATTTTTGGTTTCTGTAACCTTTGCAAATGAAGTCCATATAGGTAAGCAAACCTTATTTATTTCGAAATCCAAAACTTTTTGATTACGCTGACCTTTTGGTTCGAATATTGCTAATAACTTATCGACGCTTAACAGGAAAATGGGTAAGATTTTCTGAATGACTAGACTTCATAAAAAAATATCGTGTGCCTAAGTCTAACTGTCGACTAACCAACACATTCCATAATTTTGTTTACTTCCAGCCATCATTTTAAAATATTAGGCAGGTAGGTGTTACTATAGTATGCGCCAGATAAATGAAGAATAACGGTCATTGACCCACCTACATTTATTGACACACTTAATTTCAAAAACAGAAATAATGACATAAAGCTGTCCTGAATCGACATCTATTGTGATCCTTACTGTTCTAGTAATGAAAAGCGATTCATAATTTACTGTCCGGGGGTACCTACGAAGAGATATTAAGGAAAAGTCAATTACCGTTATTCTTCATTTATCTGGCGCCTACTATAGAGTATTATTAGAGTTTTAAATCGCGTGAATCGGGTGGAACACCGGTGTGTCAGAGGCGCTTGACCAGAGAAGTTTACGGAAGTCTGTATCGTATGGACGGTCCATAAGATACACTATTGATATCTGCTCTAACACGACTGGACAGATAAATCTAATACAAGCATTTAATCAAAAATCTACGGCATAACGTAAATCCATCAACAACCTCATCCCAAAAACATACTTTACCTTCAAAACAATAGCATTCATATTCCTTTATCAGACTTATATTAACCGGAACAAAAGCCGTAATAATCCATTGGAGTCAAACCCACGGCTATCCTAGTACTTTCACTGCCTGGTCCCAATAGCTGAGCAAGTCTGGGCACTTCCTTAGACTTATCTTATGGTCACGATTTAAATAATTAGGTAACTGATCGTCACAAAAATTCAGATTACCTACATTGTGACAATCAGGTGCCTGCTGCCTAGGTCGACTCATTGAATGTCTTTCATGAATGACATGCGTTGTATCTATACTCGGAATTATAATTCGATTCCACATTTGACATTAGCTACTGTCATTTTGTAAAATAATGATACCACATATAATAGTGTAGTGATGAACACAAAAAATCGATAAATAATCGCGATTTATGTTTATGTAATCATAATATTGGTGTGCCAATTAAAGACTAAATTATTGATTTTTATTTAAATAAATACATAATTATTCATAATAATTATTTATTAATTAGTAACCGCTGCTTTATTTAATAAAAAGTTAATATTTTTGTTTTTTATATTAAAAACAAAACTTATAATAAAAGAGAACTCATAACTAAATTATCCGTTCAGAAATATTTAATTTCCTGATATACCTACTTAGTTTCTATTAAAGTAGTAGTTGTTTAAATATACTACTATAAACGAGAGGAATCGATCCGGAAATATTCCATTTCCGTATCGAATAATTTCGCAACGTCACTATTTAGTACTTGTCACAACGTTGCAACACTGAAATTGTCAAATCTGGAATCGAATTAAAATTCCGAGTATAGGTACCTACTCTACGTATGAGTGTAGGTATCTGTTTTATTAATAAACTTTTAGAATTTAATTATTTTTTGAGAAACTAGTAAATATAATAAATTGAAAAGTCTGTGTTCGGATATTTGGTATACCTACTGTCATTGTGTAAGTCTTGTACCTACTGTTAATATGGTAGTTCACTTGGGATAATTTCCGAAACCGCTGGCGAAAACAATAATTCACTAAAGCAATTCAGGAAGATCCGCAGGCTGTACACCTGTGCTGTGGTTGCGGTTACTACACTAAAAAAAACACTAGAAATGACTACACGTTATTCAATAAATGCTAAAGTAACTGTAGGTATTTATTACATTTTTTTCGCTTGAACTAAATACCATAAATATATCCTAGGATCTGGAAAAGGATACCTTTTATCGACATTATTTTATCGAGTAAACCAATCCCACGGAATGAAATTGGAAGAACAAAGCTCCTAAACAATTTTGTAAGCAATTAATAACAAAGCTGCGGAAACCAAAATGATTGTCATAAATCTTTTTAGTTTCATGTTTTGTTGAAGTTGTTGATATCTAATGTGAATGAGAATAGCTTGCAATCGGAAGTATTATTATTATTCAGTCAGGATTTTTCGTGTTATAGCGATGTAAATTTTAATGAGTTAACTACTCAAATAAAACCTACCTAATGATTGAAATTTTGTGTGATTTAGCTGAAAGTGCCAACTCGTAAAAATAAGTAGGTCATCAGACCAAGAAAGAATGATGATATTGAACGAGCGCGCCATGAGGACTGGTCCGAAACGGCACGGGCAGAGGAGGACTAAATCTTGCCAGTACCCTAGGCAGCACCACATTGGCGCCCCTAAGATCAGGAACAGGCAAGGAGCCAAGATTTCGCTCAAGAGGAGGGACAGATATTTTTCTCTGAGTGGGGAGGAGAGGGAGGAGTTATTGAAAAAAAATATGGCGTGACAATTTAGTTCCTAAGAAACATAATAGCGAGCGAAGCGAACTCGAAAATTTTAAGTATTCTTGACCATTCGCACAAAAACGGGATTGAGTTTATCGCCTTATTCGGAAAGGCAACAATGACCTAGTAACTATAGAAAGTTCCAGCGAGGGCGACCGAAACGAGCTTGAAAAAGTTTGTACCCCGCCTAGGATCAGATTAGATTTTTTCTTAACCATATTATACATACTTCTAACATTTCTATACAAGTTTATTTGTTAACCTATGGCTAAAAACCTGGGAAACAATAATGGTAGAGCGAGCGTAGCGAGCTATAATTTATTACACCCACCCGACAGCCGATCCAGTACAACCCAGCTGGACGGCAGTAGCAGTGTCTGTTGTTTTGGCGACACTTGGGGAAGCCCAAGTGTCGCCAAAACAACCGGTCCTGTGCGTCTCGCATCCATCGGCTATCCGCGACCCTCACCAGGTCGTCGGTCGACCTTGTGGGTGGCCTTCCAACGCTGCGTCTTCCGGTACGCAGTCGCCACTCCAGAACTTTTCAGCCCCATCGACCATCTGTTCTGCGAGCAATGTACCCTGCCCACTGCCACTTCAATTTGGCGACCCTTAGGACTATGTCGGTAGCCTTGGTTCTCTTGCGGATATCGTCATTCCTGATTCGATCACGCAAGGAAACTCCGTGCATTCCTCCCCCTTTGGGTGACTTTAAGCGTTCTGATGAGGCCCATTGTGAGCAACCAAGTTTCGGTTTCAAAGGCACTGAACACGCACTGACTTTCGTCTTGAGACACTGTGGTATGTGAGACGAGAAGATTCGGCACTTCCCGAATGGTTGACCTCCTTTTCGAAGTTAGCCCTACCTAACTGGTCCGTTTATCCCAGGCAGACGTACTCGTCTACAACTTCGAGTGTAGAGTTTCCGATATTGATATGAGTGGGTGCTACATGGGTATTTACCATAACCTTGGTTTTGTTCATGTTCACTCTTTCGGAAGCTCTACTGAGGTCGAGCATTGTATTGAGGTCCTCCATAGTCTCAGCCAAAACGACTGTACCGTCGGCAAATTGAAGGTGAGTGATGTAGGTATGTGAGCCTTTCGTAGATTAGATTTTTTGGACCAGCTGTTACTAGAAGTGATAAGACGCCACCAACTTCCAAACTCTAGGCTGCTACTGAGAAATTAATAGAAAAACAGAATAACACTGCCCTACCCGGGAATTAAATCCAAGGCCCGACGCTCAGTAGCCATGATTTGCGATCAGAAAACCAATGAGACAGTCATATGCAAGAGAGCTGCTGTGAATGCCGTAACCAGTTGGAAGATGATTGGTTTTTGGAATTATTAGTTGATAGATACTTCGGAAGCTGTATACAAAGGATGATTTTTTAATTTATGAAAGTACCTAAGTTGGTACTTTTTTTGTTTTAAAGCTTCTTTGTGCGGCTCTAACTTGTCCCCCCGTAACTTGGGGAGGCCTTTGCCCAGCAGTGTCAGAAAAAGGTAGACAAAAAATAATAATATCATTTTATCTATAATACTATATTTACATAAATTCTTTACTTATAACTTATTACACAAGAAGTGCAGCAGTGCCTGCAGTGTGTTGGTTACCAGTGTCAGCATTTAATGTGTGTAAAGACTTGCATACAAAACATTATGACTAAAAAAAAAAACTAAGAAATGCTCCAATGCAGTGCAAGAGAGAGGTCAACAAACATATTGCAATGTTTGTTGACTACCTCTCTTCATCATAATTTTTTATGTGCAAGTGCATTCACAAATAAGAAGCTCTCAAAATAATGCTTATCATCTTACAAGGAACTGAAAATACTGAAAACAAAGTTTAAAAAATAAAATGCTTAGACCTAATGAAGTTACTTCATCCTGAACACAAATGGGAACTGGGTTTGCCAACAGGTTTTCATCTATGTCACAACACAATAATTCTACCATAATTTGTAACAAGTCTATTTCTAATAGCCCTATCACCTTTGTGTAGCTTGAGGGCCAGACATAGCAGTGACTTTCTCTCCGATCTCAGTGAGCAACTGAGCTGACTTCTGTATGTTCTCAAACTGGTACCCCATGTGGACTGCTATCAGCTGCATCTTCTTCAGGTTCTCTTCACTGCTCTCTATCTGATGCTCGGATGATGCCATGTCTCTGGCTGCTTTTGATAGCTGAAAAAGCAAAAAATAACAATGAGACCATAGATTTGTAGATCAGCAGCAATGCAAAGTGTCTGGTTATCTTTGCTTTGCAATGGACTATGGATGCTCTGATGTATCCATAAATGGATGCATTGTGCATTTGATTCTAAATGTGAATTAAATTCATGATTGTCTGGTTCCAAATCTTCACGTTGTAATAATAATAGATCGTGCTAGGATACTTGGGGTGAACTAACTTCGTCATCAATAAATTAGAAACGGGACTCGGTATTTTGCTTTACTAGGTGGAACGTCTGGTAGGTACTTACAATTTTCCCTTTTCAAGCTCAGTAAAGCAGTTCCTTTCCAAAAAATACTATATGAAACACATATTACCTCATTAGACTTAGATCCTCTTTGTATCTGACGCGCCAAAGACGAGATGTTATTCATATTGACTTGCACCCTTTCTGCTAAACGTTGTTTTGATTCGGCAAACAATGATCGGGCACTGCTCGACGAAGCCGAAGTCATTGCGTGACCACAGCGAATTTTCTTTTAGTATTACGCTGCTATTGGTGCTCAATGAAGCATTGAAGAAGGAATAGTACGTTTTTATTTTTACAAAATGGAAAACTTTGCTTCGCCAAACAAACAATCGATCGCGAACGCGAACGTGACATTTAAATTGTCATTTTTTGGGTGTCACTGTCAATGTCATTGTCAATAGTGACAGTCCGCATGTTTGATTGACTTCACCGTTCAGAAAAGCAGGACAGCTGCTTTTCGGAGAAGATTTAAATAATAATAATAACAATAATATCTTGGGACAACTCACACACGGCCATCTGATCCCAAGCTAAGCAGAGCTTGTGTTATGGTAACCAGACAACTGATATACATACTTATATAATTTATAAATACATACATATTATAGATAAATTACACCCAGACACAGAACAAACAATA
Organism: Melanchra persicariae; assembly: GCA_947386135.1. Taxonomy (NCBI): domain Eukaryota; kingdom Metazoa; phylum Arthropoda; class Insecta; order Lepidoptera; family Noctuidae; genus Melanchra; species Melanchra persicariae. The sequence goes on along the minus strand of OX376645.1, from coordinate 11,319,431 downwards.
ATGCTCATCACACAAAGTTTGTCCTGGGTGGGAATCGAACCCACGACCTCCGGCTTTGCAGTCAGGGTCACTAACCACTAGACCAACAGGCCGGTCAAATATGTTTTTGGAGGCGTTCTTTTACTAAAGCATGAACATTTTTATGATTTTATTGTGATGTTTTGACCATTTGGCATTACGCCAATCACAATTAAATCATCATATCATTAATATTTCTTATCATATCATTAATAAAATCATATATCATATCGTCTAGTGCGCGAGGTGTATCATGCTTGAGGCACCTCGCGCACTAGACGGCACGACTGGACGTAAAGCGGCCATTTGTCGAGCTGCTGCAGTTGTTGTTCTGAGCTCGAACAGTATGGACATAGAAATTGTTTGTCTGTACTTGATGTGGAAAAGACGTAATAGGAAAAGACGTTATTGGATACATCCTGTGTTGGAAAGGACGCCGCGAATGACTGGCCGCGGCCGGGCCGCATTCGCGGTCGCAGATCTAGTGCGCGAGCGCTCATAGCAAACTATCGTAAATTGGTCGCAGCGACTGCCCGTTGCGGCCAAGTGCGCGACGTTCAATATGGTTTCTTAAGTTAATCTGGTCGTTGCTGCCACTGGTCGTGGTCGTGACCATTTAGTGCACGAGGTGTCTTACTGATGGTGATGCCAACTTTTGACCCATTTCAATAAATTGTGGTCGTTTGATTTTTGTATTGCACACAAAAACAAACAGATGCAAATATAATGAGACAAAACTAAACTAAACCACAATTCGGTTTTCATTCAGCTCGTTGGTGCTGTAGTTTATATTACCAATATTTATAATTACAATGCTTTTGCCTTGACATCATGGCATTCGGCAGTCGACGAACGAATACTTGAGTGTCTGTGTGAAGTATGGACTAGCCTTTATTAGGCTAACAGATCGCAAGGTCGATTGATCTTGCGAGGGACTGCGTTCTGCGCGGGACGGACACGTAATTGGTTTTAAAATTATAATTATATTGATAATTATTCAGACCTCTAACACAAAAATATTTTCTATTTACCGACTTCAAGAAAAGGGGGGGGGTCTGCGACTATTTTTTTTTATTTTCTCAACACCACAAGTCACATGAAAAATTGATTATTATGAGGAAAATGGCAACTCTGGAACTTTGTGGCATCCTATTCAGTATCGCGTACTTCAAAATGTCGATTTTCGAAGTCTACTATCTTTTATTCGTTCTAACAATAGCAAATAAATGAGACAGCGCTACAGGAATCGAATGACACATTCGAATTCAATACGATAGAATGAATCCAAATAAGAGGGCTGACTTTTCGCTCGTCACGGAAGGTTTTGTGTTGTAGGAAATTTCTGTAATCTAATTCAATTATTAGCCCCTTTTCCGAAATGTTTCCCTTTAAACTTAACCATTTGTTTCTAGTACCTCCTGCTGTGTTTTCTTTCTTGTTTTGTTTCGCTGTAGTATAGAATAATGTCTCTTATTTACAAGCCTATTGTGAATAAGTATAATCGTCTTCTTATTTACGTATAAAAGTAGTGTAATCTAAAAAAAATGGATAAAGGAGTGACATGTGAACATCTGAATAAACTAGCTGATAATCTGGGGAAGGAGCTATGGCAGACGAAAGAGGTAAATAATATTTTTTTTTCATGATTATAACCTAAAATGTAATGTCATTTGTAATTAGCATTCTTGGTTCAGTCCTAGTTATCATTGTGTAACGCTCGGACCACCTAGGATTCCGTGGAGAAGCGCGCAAACTTCACATAACGCTTCGTATGTTATCTTTACTTGTTACTTAATACCTCCTCACAGAGGTGTGTTTACATTTTTTTTCTTCCTATTGGAAAGCTATAAATCACTGTTTATCTTTTAGTTATTATTGTATGTAGCCTGCTATTTGCTCACAATTATAATAAAAACATTGCATTGTTTGAAGAAATATAAAATATATAAAGAAATCTTCAGTTCAGATCAATTCAGCTGGTAATTACCGTAATAATTATTTAATGTAGGTATTCAGAAAAATTACACATCTCATGACACACCAGCACTCTGTCATATCTTGCATTATTGGCTAATAATAATGTACTACTAATGAGAATTTTAATTGCAATTAGAATTAGTTCAAGAACTCAAACACATAATGAACCTTTGTTACATGTTCAATGTAGATTCTTGAATATTATCATACAGTGACATGAATGAATGAGTAAACATAAAAGGCGGAGCAAGATACTACTCAAACCAGGGTAGAGACAATTTATGAGCTAGAATAAATGAAACTGCATTGCAGTAGTACAAATGGGAAATTAACCCGGTTTAATCTTGGCTATTGCATTTATCCTTTTGAACGCCATGGTCGGATATAGCCGACAAGTGAAAACGTGCCCAACACGCCAACATTGGCTACAGCCGACAAGAAAACTACATTTTTAAAGTACAATATTTGTATACTTTATGTAATAGGCTACTTTTCTGCTGGCCAAATCCTTCTAGGTAATATTCTTCTGTAGCAGAATCTAAACTGCCGCTAATGTTGAATACTGCCTGTGTTCTGCATAACTTCTTCCTTGTGCTGACTCAATTGAGTACCTACTGAATAATGATAATTATGACTTGGCAATATTCAGCATATAATATTATACACGACATTCAGCATAATAAACAGCAGCCATTTTTTTCTTTTAATCCCCTTTTCTCTCACCTATAGCTTGCACCATTTTAACTGTTGAGTAATCATAGTGTTTTTAAGGTAAATTCTGACCATGATCTTATTATGTAATCACTATCATACATATATTTCATAGTAAGTATAAATAGATTTCTCATAAATTTAAATTAAAAAAAAAAACAAATTGCCCAAAGAAAAACAGCTTTATTTATTAAATTAAAAACAAATTTGAAATTGTACTTAAAACCAATCATAATGTTAGGTCTTTTTATAAATAGGCCCAAAATCTATTGAACTTACATCATTGTCTAATGATTTTACAAATGTTACATAATTTATTAGGATGAGGTAGTTTGTTGTAAAGTTGTTATTCTTTTTTTAACTCAAAAGTTGACTGGTAGAGAATGCCTTGTTGCATTAAGTCTTTCTTTGTACCAATTTAGTATAAAAAGTTAAGATAAACAAAGTCAAACTCAAAGCATTTATTTCAAATAAACCATTTACAGGTACTTTTGAATTGTCAGAGTCAGTCAGTCAAAAACATGAAGCTATTTGCACGTTCCAAAGCGTAGATCTCTATGGAGAAGACCGTGCAAGAAACTCCACGGACACTCTTTTAACAAAAACAGAAAGTGCACTATTGCTTAGTGGTATCTTTTAATAATGCATGGTTCCTGTGTAAACAACTTCGTACACGTATATCCCGTTCTTCCCATTCCCGTATCGCCTATAGCCTTCCTCATGAATGTGGCTATCATATACAAAAATAATTTTACAAATCCAACTAGTAGTTCCAGAGATTAGCACATTCAAACAAACAAAGATGTATAGATTGGTAATTTTTTTTTGTAAATTGTTGTAGACACTAACATGTTTCGACTGCGGCTGTCCCGGCCCCAACCTGTGGATCTGTCTGCAGCCCGACTGCCATCACATCGGCTGCTCTGAAGTCAAAAATGACCACAGCACACTGCACCAAAAGGTATTGTATTAAAATTAATGAATAATTCCATCATTTTGTCCTTGATTGATAAGGCTAGGCAGTAGGCAAATTGATTGAAATAAAATTGCATGGCACAGCTGCCCAATTTAATAATTGGGCAGCTGTGCCATGCAATTTTATTTATAAGCCTTATTTGTGTCCCATTGCTGGAGATAAACCTCCCCCCTTCCTCCTTCCTACCTCCCTATTTTGTATGATCTCTGGGCAAGTTTAATCTGCAAATGTGATCAGGGCCTAAACCACCAACTCTTAAAGCAGTATTACTTCAATATTACTTCCAGTGGGAAAGAGACGGAACTATACAGGACCTAGAGCTCTGTCTTTTTCCCACTGGAAGTAATATTAAAGTAATACTGCTTTAAGAGTTGGTGGTTAGGCCCCAGATCGTAACACCACCTTCGCCGCGGTAGCCCTCGGTGGAGACGTTCTAGTTAAACAATATAAGTGCTACAAATATTAATGTGATAAAAATATGATATCAGATCAACCTTATGCAAGGAATAGGGCAGGCCTTTGCCCAGCCAGTTCAGGCTGATAAATAAAAAAGGGCTTTATGTCCCTCAGTAAAAACTGTTATTTTTATATATCATAAGTAACAGTTTTTTGAGTTGATCAATGTTGGATTTAATGGATAGTTTAATTTGCCTTACTTATTTTAAGCAAACACACTTACATAGGTTTAGTTGGCTTATCAAGAATTATATTTGCGCTATCTTTATAGTGTAGAAATATAGGTAAATAATTACCACATGAAACAGTTATAAAAAAAGAACAATAGAAGTACCTACATTAAATGGTTTTTTTTTACTTCTATAATTTTTTTTTACTCATTTGTTTATGATTTATGTGCGACAGTATTTTATTTATTGTGTGTTGCATAGGGTCTTGTTGCTAAGTAAGGCATAGCTCAGTCCTAAAGGTTAAGCAATGCTTGCCGAGGTCCATCAGGCCCACGGATAAACACCACAGAGAAACATAGATAACGCAAGAGCTTCGCGTGCCCGTTTCGGTGCCCAGCTTACGTACAAAAATCGTAAGCCAACACTTTCGCGCTCAGTCTGCATCGGTGTACGCTAGTCGGACATCAGTTAGGTGGTTAGGTCAGTTAGGTGCCACACGTGGCAGCGTCTTTGAATCGATTTCATTTTCCCATCACTTAATAGTGCTTTTGTTGACGTCATAGTATGTAGTCAAAAATGGCACGCTTGATTTTCATACAGATCTTGATACTTGCGTTATCTATGTCTATATATATCTGTGCTGAGGCCACAGCCGTCGCGTCGGTCCTGGCTGTCGTCATTCTTAGCATCTCGTCTGAATAGAATAGATAAGAAGCCCGAAAGTGTGACAACCAGTCTTATAAAGTGTGTCACCCACAACCCAGTTACTGAGTTGTGGACAGTTGCTCCATATAAAATACTGGTACTCAGCTATCTGCTTAGACTGGAATCCGACTCTAACATACTTGGGAAAAGACTAGACAGATAGATTTACATTTCGTCTCAGTAAACGTGGTCGCTCACAATGGGCCTTATCAGAAGGCTTAAAGTCAACCAAAGGGCAATGGAGAGGGCAATGCTCGGAGTTTCCTTGCGTGGTCGAATCAGGAATGATGATATCCGCAAGAGAACCAAGGTTACTGACATAGCCCGAAGGATCGCCAAACTGAAGTGGCAGTGGGCAGGGCACATTGCTCGCAGAACAGATGGTCGATGAGGCCGAAAAGTTCTGGAGTGGCGACCGCGTACCGGAAGACGCAGCGTTGGAAGGCCTCCCACAAGATGAACCGATGACCTGGTGAGGGTCGCTGTTAGCCGATGGATGCGAGACGCACCGGACCCGTTGTTGTGGCGACACTTGTGGGAGGCCTATGTCCAGCAGTGGACGTCTTTCGGCTGATATGATGATGATGAAACAGTCCTCAGTGGTTTGGTGCTGTGAGTACCCTATGATTTTTCTAGACAATTTAAATGTTCAATATTGTATTATGCAGCACAGCAACTGAATTCTAGTATCTTATATTATATACAGGGATTCAGGTGCATTCGATGGGACTGGAAGCTAACCCCAAGACTTGAATAAAAGCTAGGAAGATGATTTTGTTGCTGCACATAGTTGGTGTTTAAATTATTTGTTTCAGCTAACTAAGGTGAGCTGCTGTTCTTAATGCTGCCTTTCAACAATCATAAACATTATCTTGAAGTTAAAAGGCGAAATACTACAATGTTTTAATCAATAGATTGTTGTTCTGTTATCTTTCTAAGAGATACTTTAGCTATTAATTAATTGTTTACTTCATTGAACATAATGTGGTTATCGCGGATAGAAACATGTACTTCTTTGTAATTATTGACTTTTAAAAGTAACATTCTCTTTTATTCCCGAAAGTTGTAAGAAATATTAATCAAGTACAAAATTATAAGCTTAGCTTTGATTACAATACTTCACTCACTCTTCAATGCCCGTGTTGGACTCGAGTGCCGATGTAGATGAAACGACTGATTACAGAAGATACGCCATGTGGATTTTAACCAATGTAATTCGATTCCACATTCCTGCACGTACCCCGCTTGTTTTGAAGCGGAGAATTTGTTAGCCTATTCTGTCAATTTTTGTCCCACTGCAGGGCAGGCCTTTCTTCTTTCCATTCTTCCCGGCTTTGGGCAAGTGTGGACGGACCAATCCTGTCAAGCGTCAAGCTCGTCCCGCTATCTTCGCCAATCGCCTGGGTCTGCCGCGTTATTTCGCCGGATATTTTCTGGGAGTGTGGTTGATTTATAGCACGAACCGTTTGACATGCGGCAACGTGTCTCAGTAATCAAAACAAAATTGTATTATACCTCTGCCATTAACACAGAGGGGGTCAGCTAGATTGAAACACGTATAAGATCCGTAAATGCATCAATTTGATGATCCAACAGCCGAGGTCGACTCAGTTCAGACCATATTATAAACTGTTCAGCAAAATCATGTGTCGTTTTATTGCCTCAACACCCGACCAGTGTAAAATTCGGCACAAACATACAGGAAATGGTTTATTACTGTACTAAATCGCGTCAGTAATTTGTCTTGAAAAATACTGCAGTTTCATGCACTGCTTTGGCTTTGGAATTTGACGATTTGGCATATAATGCCCAATTAAATCTCGACATCCAGCCGAATCGTTTGAAGATGGCATAAAAACGGTGAGTTCAATGGCCATGCGTCTTGGTGATCAAATTATGTTTTAGGATAAGGAGATTGCGCCAAACCCAAGTGACAGGACAGGGAGATGATGATGACAGGATAGGACAGGAGAGGCTTAGGTTGTTGTTGCTTCTTCTTCGTCCTGTCTTCTTCTTCGTGTGCACGACAGTTGGTCAGATTTGGGTGGCCCATAACGTTGCCACTTCCACAGCATCGTTGGTAGCCGCAGACATGTCACTCAGGCTGCATGTCTTGGGGCACAGAGGGCAAGATAGGAGGTGAGCATGGTCTGTGACTCGGCTCCACATCCACACCCTGCAGTTGATGTGTCACGGTAGCCCCACTTAGCGAGGTTTAAATTACACCTTCCTACTTGTCCTGTCCTATCATTGACTCCAATTTTATTGACCTTCGACATAACCACATCGGCAGCGGTAGCAGTGGCTTCGGACTACTGATTTTACTGCTCAAATACTTTTCTTGTTGACATACAAATCCAAAATTCCCATAGGTAACGAAGTAAAAAATAAAACTCATATTGGGGGCCAATTTTAACTATTTGAATTAGAATGCCTTGCTAAAAACTTATTTGAAATCAATCACCTTTTTAGAGTCTGCAGTTTCGATTTTGGACTTGGCTACACAGAAGTCCCCTTTGACACGCACTTTTAGTTTGTGTTGAACCATTCAGCGAGTAATACCTAATGTACTTAAATGTAACAATACAATGATTGGATGTCACATAAAGGACCTTACAAAGCGCTTTGTACACTATTTAAGAGTAAAACGAAAGCTAAAAATAGTTAACAAATGTATCTGGAAACTCCTTTGTGCGTGAGTTTATTTGTGCAAGTCATAATTATGTGTGTGAACTGAATCTGATATGGAGCAAGTGAATCATTTATATTGAAGCTTTTGTAGGTAACGAAGATTTTTGATTCAACAATCGACATCTTTTATATGTCTACTATTAAACTTCTTATCCGATCTACGTGTTTCTTACTTATATTGCGATTCCTAAATAAATGCAATTCTTTTGTGCCATGAACTTTTAACCCCCTTTTTATGTGGATGGAAATCTCTCGTCCTGAGCGGCAGAAGTCATCAAATATGTCACACTTTTACTGACTAAAACCCACCCGTGTTCCTCCAGGGCCGCGGTAACTCTTTCGCACAAATCCGCAATCTTGGCATCAACCCTCTTACTACATTGCTAACAGGCTAATAACTATACCACTGCTGAACAATGTTGATAATTAGTGGTCATAGAAAAGGAGGCTAATGGGAGCATTTTAAAGTATTTTCAGTTTAACCAGAAGATAATAATTATGCGAAATTTTGGAGGCTGATACAGCTAAAAGGTTCTCCCCATCCCTTTGAAGGTGTAGCACTATTACTAACTGGTGTCCTAGGGTCTATTCCCGTGCCGGGTAAAGTGTTATTGGGACTTTCCATGTGGAACGCCTTAGTAGCAGTCCGGAGTTTAAGCGCGTGTTGATGACAAAAAGCTCGCTCCCTATTTACATGGGATTTAAACAAAATTGGTGAAATGTGAGTGTACCACAGTCAGGTACACCTCTGCCTAAAAAAGGGAATAATATAGTCCTCCTGACCGATTTCGCCCATGGCAGCCAATTTCATCAGGATATTATAACGCTCAAATTACCGCCACTCATAATCTGATTGGACGGCAATCCGACACATTTTGAACCCTACTGGAATACGCTTTATGTCATACGTCAATTTTTAAATTGTTCACTGGTTGAACTGACTGTTAACCCCATATATTTTCTGTGTATACTCAATACACAGTGTGTCTAATTGCCTTACGTTTGTTCCAGAACTTCCCTCTGCATTGCGTACACATGAACGTGTCCACGCAGCGGATATGGTGCTACCTGTGCGAGAAAGAGGTCCACATCAGAGCGGCCTTGGCGTATGCGGTAAGTTTGATCTGGTCTCTACTCATACAAGAATAGAAGCTGAAGCCTTCTGACTATTTCATCGAGCCATCGGAAAGCCTTCCGTGAGTAAATAGGGGCATTCTGCGCCTGGTAACGGGGACGATCACCTGTCACTGCTCACTGGACTAACACTTCCACACTATAGATATAACGGACAGCCCTCTGCGCAGAACATGCATGCAGGCGGAGGAAACATTTGCGCACGTGCTCCTTGAGTGCCCAGGCTTCCCCGAAATACAGAAACAAACCATAACCGAAATCTCTTACAGACATGCTAAATAAACTGGGAGGCCTAATGTGCTTCTGGAGGAAAATAGGCTGCATGCAATAATAATAGATGGGCCGCTATGGCCCAGGCACAATGGTCCAACATAAAGACTAGCGCAGAAACCAAAACCCCCAAATAGAGAATAGAATAGAGCCTTCCGTATGGACACGCGTTATCGTGGCCGACCTGAAAATCTAAATAGACTCCGCACTTACAGTCGGTCGCAGTACCTGTTAGTTTAGCTATGGTTTATTCTGTAAGATTATAACTAAATCTTCCTCCCACACAGGCAAGTCCAGATTCTACGTGTGAGAGTCCAACACGTCTTGGTGCCGTGGCTCTGGCCATGGCAGAGGACGAGCTGGACCCCGACACGCATGACGTCCACTATGAACACGACGCGCGTGCTAGAGGTGAGATATACGAGTATTACAACAAACATGATATCGGAATCGAATCTTGGCGACGTGACCCATAGCATGTCGGATGATGAACTGCACCCCGACACCTGTACCTACAGTTCGAGCCCATGACAACTCTTAAATTAATTATTCCTAGAGTGAGCGATGCGAGCTCGGGAATTTAAGGCAACCTGACACGGAAAGATTAGGTTACAAGGAGATACAATGACATGAGCCGAAAAACCTGTCATCCCCTTCGCGTGAGGTGCCTTTAAACCCCGCAGGCAAAAATAGACTTGCGAAGCTGGGCTCCGTCGACTGTGGTTAAGCCGATGTTTTTTTCTATTTCATCCAACCATACAATTAGTTAAGTGCGAGCGAAGCGAGCTGGAAACTTGAGACACGCCGATAAGAACTAGTAATGGGAAGGTTAGAAGGGGATAGTGGAGGTAAGGGTGAGCGAGCAAACGAAACCCCTGTCATGATCTTCCATCCTGTAGAATAGATCGCATCTTGGCTTGGGAGAGGGCAGCAGGGGATCGATCGGAATTACAAAACCTTTTCATCACCATAATTGAACCTCTGTCACCAGACGGCAACACGTCAGGTCTGGTGGGTCTGCAGAACATGGGCAACACATGCTACATGAACGCGGCGCTGCAGGCGCTCAGCAACACGGCGCCCCTCACGTCCTACTTCCTCGAGTGCGCCGCCGCCGTCGCCGTGCTGGCGGCTGATAAGAAGCCTGGGATCAGCAGGTGAGCTCTTTAAATTGTCGCAGTTGAATTTAAATTAGTGTACAATTTTATTATACTGTTTGTATATTTCTTCGTTTGGTGTGTACTAAACGTGATATTAATTAAGACATCACGAAAAACAAATAATGACGTCACGACACAAACAAACACTTGCAAGCAAGACAGTGAAATGCTATGTCACTTTTTGTATTGTATCGCTTTTTCCGATAGAGTGTACAGCGCGACTCGGTGTAAGCTAACCCGTATAGGGAGCGTGCAGGAACTGGTGGCAGCGCAGAAGCGTTAAACGTCAAATATAGGCGTAAAAGTTACGAATTTGCTACACTAGGTGGCGCAGTTCAACGCAATGCACATATATAGCTAAACACATATTTTTTCCAAATACTAATGATCGTTTTTGCTTAACATTCCGATTTTGTTTACAGAGCATACCAAAAATTAGTCAAAGAGATGTGGAGTAGGAAGACAAGAGGCTACGTTGTACCTAACGGCATCCTGTATGGCATTCGTAACGTGAGTAACATTTTCGTAATCAAGCAAACAATTTTAACTCTTGATTATTATTTTTTCTTTGACGACACGGTTGGCGCAGTGGTTGAGCGATTGGCTGCTGCGCTGCGTGTCGAGGGTACCCGCACGGAACAAATATTTGTATGTTTGTAAACGCACCCACGATACCGGAGAAATTCCTAGTGTGGTCCAAGATTTTATTTTTTTAATAAAAACAGTAAAAATTTTAGTCAAGATTTCATTTAGTAAAATTAAAAGATTATTGTTCGTTGGCAGGTGCATCCGATGTTTCGTGGTTACCATCAACATGATACGCAGGAGTTCCTTCGATGCTTCATGGACCAGCTGCATGAGGAACTCAAAGAACCGGTAAATATACAAACATCATCTTTTAAATTATTATTTTTTTGGTCTCGAAATCGCACGCGAGACTGCGAAATTTTGCAGTAGCAGCCCGGTGAATGGTAGTTAGTTGTGTGCCACACCCGTGCCTCGGAAAAGCAGCTGATCATGCGCCTGATCTCTTCAGTCGTGTCGGATTGCCGTCCCATCGGACAAGAGCACTGTACTACCTCCGGCGTGCTTGACTCATCTCTGTTGAAATTGGCCACCGTGACCTAAATTCAGTCGGAAAAATCACCCAATCGCCCAATCGTCAGAAAGTTTTTTGAAGGGCAGAGTGAAATTGAAAAGGGAGGATCTCACGACTAGACCTGTGTTGTGTCTGCTTGTTGGGTATTTGGAAAATCCGTGAATTAGTTTTTGTGTGAATGAGTAACAAACATCCATCCACACATTCATCTTTTTAAATGCACGTTATTCTTTATCAATCTATAAGAATGTATTAATGTTATGAGGATGAGAAAGTTGTCGCTACATAATCACAAAGTAATGCTTAATATTGTTCGTAGGTGTGGGACACCACGTCAGAAGACAAGCTGGGCTCGGAAGCGGACGGCGACCACCAGGACACGCGGCCCGTGCACGTGCGCCGCCGCGCCGCCTCCTCCGGCGGTGAGTTCACTACCCAGCACTACGCATGTACGTGTACACGCTGCTCTATACTCACTACCACTAGGAAGCGGACGGCGACCACCAGGACACGCGGCCCGTGCACGTGCGCCGCCGCGCCGCCTCCTCCGGCGGTGAGTTCACTACCCAGCACTACGCATGTACGTGTACACGCTGCTCTATACTCACTACCACTAGGAAGCGGACGGCGACCACCAGGACACGCGGCCCGTGCACGTGCGCCGCCGCGCCGCCTCCTCCGGCGGTGAGTTCACTACCCAGCACTACGCATGTACGTGTACACGCTGCTCTATACTCACTACCACTAGGAAGCGGACGGCGACCACCAGGACACGCGGCCCGTGCACGTGCGCCGCCGCGCCGCCTCCTCCGGCGGTGAGTTCACTACCCAGCACTACGCATGTACGTGTACACGCTGCTCTATACTCACTACCACTAGGAAGCGGACGGCGACCACCAGGACACGCGGCCCGTGCACGTGCGCCGCCGCGCCGCCTCCTCCGGCGGTGAGTTCACTACCCAGCACTACGCATGTACGTGTACACGCTGCTCTATACTCACTACCACTAGGAAGCGGACGGCGACCACCAGGACACGCGGCCCGTGCACGTGCGCCGCCGCGCCGCCTCCTCCGGCGGTGAGTTCACTACCCAGCACTACGCATGTACGTGTACACGCTGCTCTATACTCACTACCACTAGGAAGCGGACGGCGACCACCAGGACACGCGGCCCGTGCACGTGCGCCGCCGCGCCGCCTCCTCCGGCGGTGAGTTCACTACCCAGCACTACGCATGTACGTGTACACGCTGCTCTATACTCACTACCACTAGGAAGCGGACGGCGACCACCAGGACACGCGGCCCGTGCACGTGCGCCGCCGCGCCGCCTCCTCCGGCGGTGAGTTCACTACCCAGCACTACGCATGTACGTGTACACGCTGCTCTATACTCACTACCACTAGGAAGCGGACGGCGACCACCAGGACACGCGGCCCGTGCACGTGCGCCGCCGCGCCGCCTCCTCCGGCGGTGAGTTCACTACCCAGCACTACGCATGTACGTGTACACGCTGCTCTATACTCACTACCACTAGGAAGCGGACGGCGACCACCAGGACACGCGGCCCGTGCACGTGCGCCGCCGCGCCGCCTCCTCCGGCGGTGAGTTCACTACCCAGCACTACGCATGTACGTGTACACGCTGCTCTATACTCACTACCACTAGGAAGCGGACGGCGACCACCAGGACACGCGGCCCGTGCACGTGCGCCGCCGCGCCGCCTCCTCCGGCGGTGAGTTCACTACCCAGCACTACGCATGTACGTGTACACGCTGCTCTATACTCACTACCACTAGGAAGCGGACGGCGACCACCAGGACACGCGGCCCGTGCACGTGCGCCGCCGCGCCGCCTCCTCCGGCGGTGAGTTCACTACCCAGCACTACGCATGTACGTGTACACGCTGCTCTATACTCACTACCACTAGGAAGCGGACGGCGACCACCAGGACACGCGGCCCGTGCACGTGCGCCGCCGCGCCGCCTCCTCCGGCGGTGAGTTCACTACCCAGCACTACGCATGTACGTGTACACGCTGCTCTATACTCACTACCACTAGGAAGCGGACGGCGACCACCAGGACACGCGGCCCGTGCACGTGCGCCGCCGCGCCGCCTCCTCCGGCGGTGAGTTCACTACCCAGCACTACGCATGTACGTGTACACGCTGCTCTATACTCACTACCACTAGGAAGCGGACGGCGACCACCAGGACACGCGGCCCGTGCACGTGCGCCGCCGCGCCGCCTCCTCCGGCGGTGAGTTCACTACCCAGCACTACGCATGTACGTGTACACGCTGCTCTATACTCACTACCACTAGGAAGCGGACGGCGACCACCAGGACACGCGGCCCGTGCACGTGCGCCGCCGCGCCGCCTCCTCCGGCGGTGAGTTCACTACCCAGCACTACGCATGTACGTGTACACGCTGCTCTATACTCACTACCACTAGGAAGCGGACGGCGACCACCAGGACACGCGGCCCGTGCACGTGCGCCGCCGCGCCGCCTCCTCCGGCGGTGAGTTCACTACCCAGCACTACGCATGTACGTGTACACGCTGCTCTATACTCACTACCACTAGGAAGCGGACGGCGACCACCAGGACACGCGGCCCGTGCACGTGCGCCGCCGCGCCGCCTCCTCCGGCGGTGAGTTCACTACCCAGCACTACGCATGTACGTGTACACGCTGCTCTATACTCACTACCACTAGGAAGCGGACGGCGACCACCAGGACACGCGGCCCGTGCACGTGCGCCGCCGCGCCGCCTCCTCCGGCGGTGAGTTCACTACCCAGCACTACGCATGTACGTGTACACGCTGCTCTATACTCACTACCACTAGGAAGCGGACGGCGACCACCAGGACACGCGGCCCGTGCACGTGCGCCGCCGCGCCGCCTCCTCCGGCGGTGAGTTCACTACCCAGCACTACGCATGTACGTGTACACGCTGCTCTATACTCACTACCACTAGGAAGCGGACGGCGACCACCAGGACACGCGGCCCGTGCACGTGCGCCGCCGCGCCGCCTCCTCCGGCGGTGAGTTCACTACCCAGCACTACGCATGTACGTGTACACGCTGCTCTATACTCACTACCACTAGGAAGCGGACGGCGACCACCAGGACACGCGGCCCGTGCACGTGCGCCGCCGCGCCGCCTCCTCCGGCGGTGAGTTCACTACCCAGCACTACGCATGTACGTGTACACGCTGCTCTATACTCACTACCACTAGGAAGCGGACGGCGACCACCAGGACACGCGGCCCGTGCACGTGCGCCGCCGCGCCGCCTCCTCCGGCGGTGAGTTCACTACCCAGCACTACGCATGTACGTGTACACGCTGCTCTATACTCACTACCACTAGGAAGCGGACGGCGACCACCAGGACACGCGGCCCGTGCACACGCTGCTCTATACTCAAAACCGACTATTCTGAACGTTTGCTTTAAAACACAAAGAATTCATGACACTTTTCTTTTTTACACAATTCATCACACACGAGATAAATTTTGAACATGTATCTCGTGTGTGATGTCATGAATTCTTTGTGCTCATGATAAAACGTAAATTCGTTGAAAGATTAGTTTTTGACTGTTTTGTTTCATTACGTTCCTGAAAAAGGATATACAGGGTGAATATTTCAAGTAGGCGTGTATAGCCAAATCTAAAACTATGAGGAATAGCGATAAATACTCAAAGGTGTCTCGGGCCCGATTTTGAAGAAAACTAAAACTGCATTATTAGATTTTTGACATTGATACACTTCTCGGCGAGCAACACTAATTTGAACGCTGTGATTTGACTTATTGCTACTAAAAAGTAACCTACCGCGATGTAAATTAATCAGCGTGATATGGCATGGAATGTATTGAGATAAACTAACCCGATAAACAAGACACACAAATCCCCAATTCCCAAGCATGCTCCATCTTCGACCACATCATCGCTTACCATCAGGTGAGTTTGCGGTCAAGCGCGTGCCTATCAATAATAAAAAAAATAGTTCCACTATGTGTTACTTTGAAATTATGTAGTAAAATAACAGGTTTTTTATTTTTATCATACAGCTAGCGATGCTCCATTCTTCGCAAGGATGAGGCGAAAATCTCCCGCGCCCTCGTCTTATAGTGAATCAAGGACTGAAGGCTATTTGAGGTAATCACTTATTTATTATTGTCCTATATAACTCTAATAGTAGTTTATGCAACGACCATATAAAAAGGGCTATTAAAATATTAACACTCGGCTACGCCTCGTGTGATAATAGCATCACACGAGTGTTTTAATACCTAA
This sequence comes from Melanchra persicariae, assembly GCA_947386135.1. Lineage (NCBI taxonomy): Eukaryota > Metazoa > Arthropoda > Insecta > Lepidoptera > Noctuidae > Melanchra > Melanchra persicariae. The sequence goes on along the minus strand of OX376645.1, from coordinate 11,303,767 downwards.
TTATATGCCGTTGCATACACTAAATTTTATCTTCACTCATACAGTTGAAATAAAATAAGTGGAAAAATAGTTTATTCCAATATGGCGGATATTCTCATTGCGTATTCGAATGACTGCGCAGCGCGCTCATCCATAGACAAAGATAAAAGCTGGCTCATTGACTTAAGTCAATGAGCCCGCACCAGAAATTAAAAAGAAAAAGTATGCTATAAAAATTAAAAATTTATTTTATGATGCAGTTGTTTAAAAATCAAAGGAAAATGTTGAACTGTAATGGTTTTTTTTTTAAGTTTACTTATCCACGAAAAAAAGTACGTGTTTATGCATTCTTTTTTGAACTCATGAGTGTAGATAAAAAGATTTACCTATCTGGGTCTGATCAGCTGAAGTTGTACCTCTATCATCGTCGTTAATAAGACGTCCACTGACAAAATTGTTATCACGAAGCTAACTTAAATATGTCATACATAATTAGCCTGCATTAGCAACTAATTCGTCGATTTAAGTCTTAAATTATTCCGTGTGCATCCATCACTTCCCGTGGGTGTTGTAACAGGTGACTAAGTGACTCACCAGAGAATGGGCAGCAGCATTCTCTGTAGGAACATTGCTACAGCTACACTGCGATCGCCAACCCGCCTGCCAAGCGTGGCGATTATGGCAACCCCCCCCCCCCCTCCATTTAGGGGAGGCCGATGTCCAACAGTGGACGTCTATCGCCTGATATAATAATATCTTGGGACAACCAACACACCGCCATCTTATCCCAAACTAGGCAGAGCCTGTACTATGGCAACCAGACAACTGATTAACATACTTATATATTTCTAAATACATACATATTATAGATAAATTACACACCCAGATACAGAACAAATAATCGTACTCATCGCACAAAGATTTGTCCTGTGTGGGAATCGAACCCAAGACCTCCGTCCTAGCAGTCAGGGTCACTAACCACTATGATGATGTTGAAGTCTTAAATTGTAACTTAGGTGAAAATATGTCATTTATTTTATTTTTGTTAAGCACTTTGTAAACTCATGATCATCATCCACTCGCATCTGTCTCGCCCGGGAATATGTACGAGTCATGTGTCGTACAGGGAACGCGCGCATTCACAACATCAGCACGTTTCCATCGCTTTACTCAAATCATACTGTAACGTGCCAGTACACGTTCAGCATTCATATTCAGCTGTACTCACTACACACACATATAGCATTCACTGGTAGTGAAGTATTTAATAAACAGAATATTCTTTGGTTATCAGTCACTCATTCCTACCCAAGTTGTGTGCGCCACATTTAGTAGCGCATACAGAGTTAATAAGATAAGTCTGGCTGTTGCAAGCGGGCCTCAGCGGTAATAATGAGTGTAGTGTGTACTGATGGATGTGTCATTTGTAGAGTGCAGCAACAAGAGCCCATGACGCCGCGTCACCGGCGCTCGGCTAGCTTTGCGGGTACGCACCATCTGCAGTACAACATGTACTCGCAACAGCCCAATGGTTAGTATTCATTCAAATCAACCGACAAAAACTTTTTTATTTATTGACTAGCTCGTCGCCCGCGACTTCGATTGGGCAGTTGTAGCACAATTTTCCCTCTTTTAAACCCCTTTTAGGTTATTTTTTTCTAAATCTCATTTGATCGTTCATCTATAACATTAAAGGAACCCTTGAGCAAAATTTCATGTTCCTATACTCCATTTGGTTAGGTAATTAACTAAAGGAAAACAAAAAAACCACGTGACAGGGTTACCCGGCTAAACGTAATACCAGTCACTTCAGTTGCCATGCTACGTCACAGTTGTACTCTTCAATTTAGCAACGTTATTAACGAATAATAACGTTGCTAAATTGAAGAGTACAACTGTAGTAAGTCACGTAGTCGGACATCTAGTCGGTTAACTAAGTCACGTGGTTTTTTTTGTTTACCTTAAGTTAACTACCTACTCGGATGGAGTATAGATCCAGTAGTTTCGGCTGTGCGTTGAGATGTCAGTCCTGAAACCGATCAAGTTCTTCTAATCATATAGCTCTTGGGATTGGTTACTCAAAATAACAGCAACTATGAAATACAGATGATATTCAGGAGCCACATAGACATTTGAAGGCTGTCTCTGTAACGCTGAAACTTCAATTTGAAAATGAATTTTATTTCTCTTCATTGACTTCATTGCCTGTATCCAAAACATGGCCCAGTTGTTGGAGTGCCCAAAGTGCCCTTACACCTTACTTAATTAATGCCGCTACAAGCGTGGCCACATACTGGGCAGAAGTTGCTCAAGTGTCACCATCGACTCAAAAAGAAGAAGATTGGCATTAAAATAGCAATTTAAACATAACTGATCAAGGATAGAGTGCACCTGCCATGGTTGCGAATTTTGTTCGAAAGAGTCACCGCGGCTCTGGAACGCAAAGAGCACTAGGAGGAGCATGGATGGGTTTTAGTCAGTACCTAAGAGTCTGACACTCCCTCCCGCTCCACCCAGATCAGAAGGAATCATTTGATGATTTCCCATCCATAAAAAAAGGAAAGAGTGCGACAATGTCCTTTGACCCAGAGCGGATATATTAAAAAAAGAAATGTAAGTAATAATACATTGTTATGTCCCCAGGCTCAGAATCCATCCGGGGTCAAAACCAAGGGCTGTACGGGTCAGAGTCGTCGCTGTCGTGGTCGAGCGAGGCGGAGGAGCGCTACGAGACCTGCTCGAGCGGAGCGAGCGATGCGCCTGATACTAGGAGCGAGCAGCCGTTAGTATATGTGAAGTCAAGTGTCCGTCAGTGTCAGACGTCATGCCATAGACAACTGCTGAACTGTGTTCTGTTTTGTCTGTGGTGTGACCAGAGACTCGTAGTTACTGTCTGGTCCTGACAAAGCTGGACAGTGAAAGCAGGTTTTTATTTAGTTTTAGTTGATAAGTTATTTTCTTTTGATTTTGTGTTTTTTTCGTCATCTCTGGCAGAATAAACGTGATATTTTCTTTCTTTTCCTAAGTAGTCTTTACCAAGGGCTTGGCTTGAATTAGTTATCTATCATTTCACAGACTGCAGAATCTTTTGTTTCTTCATAGTAATGGATGTAATCGTTTTTGGTACATTTATTTAATTCCCCATTTTGCCATCGGTTTAATAATATCTATCTGACTTGTAAACCACGAGATTTTTGTAGTTATTTGTCTAAGGCGCCACCTGAGGAGATGACGCCTAGTAGCAAAATAAACGATATTTACCTCGAAGTAATTGAACAGAAAGAGCGTAGTCCCGATGGGCGGCGGCGACGGCACGTCATCCGGCGGCGTCCGGTTCCGCAGCGTCATCTCCGACGTGTTCGACGGCAAGCTTCTGTCCTCGGTGCAGTGTCTCATCTGTAACAGGGTTTGTACTGACATGTCCAACAGATACAATAATAAACAATATTTCGTATAGAAGCGAAACTGAGCGCAACACAAATGCTCTAGGCGTATTCCTAATACAAAGCGAGCATCGCGCGAATATGCGTTAAGTAATTTGTTCGGCAAAACCAAAAGGCGCCCTCTGTAGGCGCGACGACGCGACCGGTTTTACCATACTAAGAAACGCGACGATCGCGTATTCCAAATGTTGTCGTTTATCGCAAGTTTGAATTAAAGTTAGTGGAACAGGAGTTTTTACACACAATAATTAGGCTTGATATTTTTTTTTTGAACTTTGTTAGTAAAATAACACTTGTAGACGTCAATCTTGTATGTCAATTTTATGAGGTCGACTTTCCCTAACTAGCTGACTACTCTGAGAAGAAATACTAAAACAAACTCAGAGACTCGTGGACGCTTAAGAATTTTTTCATGTGTGCATTTGGTTTTTACAAGTTTAGCGCGGAGCCAAAAGAAGCATAACATAGTGAACTAACTCGTCCAAATGGTCACAGGTGTCAACGCGAGTGGAGACATTCCAAGACCTGTCCCTGCCGATACCGTCGCGGGAGCACCTGGCTGTGATCCGCTGCCAGCAGCCCATCCTCAACCATCATGTGCCGCATGGGGCTCAGGAGTCGTGGGTCAGTATTTTACCACTTGTTTTATCTTCGATTGTTTGGGAAACAGTGGACATCTTTCGGCTGATATGTATGATGTATTGTACAAAATAAACATATGCGAGATCTTGTGTCTTTTTCATATTTTTTTTTTTTTTAAGTTCATTATTCATTAAGATACTAAGGTTTTCGGCGAAGAAATAAAGCTGAAGGCCTAGAGGTCTAGTCTAAACATATTAGTGGGCTGACCAAATCGGCGACGGCGGTAATTTCAACGGAGACCAGCCATCGTCGCGGAACATTTTATAGTGCACAAGGTGTGTGCGCAAACACACAGGCACTCCCTCACCCACTACTCGCGTAGTCCGATGGGGCAATCAGACACGAGCGGAGAGAGATCTGGCGCAGGACCAGGCTTAACGTGTTCAATGAGGCATGGAGGTCTCGGTATGTTAAGATGGTCGCCTTTCCACAGACCGACCTCGGCAAGTGTTGCTTAACCCTGGAGATAGTGGAATTTTTGGGATGCATGAAGGAGACTCCTCGTGTAGCGCAATTTGTTCCATCTGACACTCGACTGAACCTCTCGCTCGGCGCATCCTGGACAGTCTCACCTAACACCTTATAAGACTGGCCAATCCTTCCCTTGCGGCGCCTGCTTCGCGACCACCCTCCCACCGGAGTTCGGCGTCAAGCAGCCTGCTGTGTTTCGTCGACGCTTGGGAGTACCAGTGCCTCAAGGCATCTTCTGGACACGCTCGCTTCATCATGGACCTCATCTATCGCTTTCCATCAGGCGTGATCGAGGTCAAGAGCTAGCTCGTTCATAAATAATAAAAAAAAAAAGATAGACTCATATGGTTGTTATCATTTAACCACGACCACCTCGCTTACATACTACTAAACAATGACAATTTGGTCAAACAGGTATGGTGGTTACTAAGTTGGCTGCGGTCGTGGTTCTACGGGCCCGTGGTGTCTCTACAAGACTGTCTTGCGGCCTTCTTCAGTGCCGACGAACTCAAGGGCGATAATATGTACAGGTAAACAACTGCATTGTATTAGTCAACAACAGTTAGTAGTAAATTAGTAGTACTTGAATTGGAAATATTGGCTTTACGGCATGAAATAAAGACTTTAATTTTTTTTGGGATGGACGTGGGATTGAGTTTACCTTATGAACTATTCACTTATTGGTATCGTTTAGGGATGTAACGGAGGTGGTCTTATCGAAACCGGAGATTTAAAATTTGTTTTAACGGAACCGAAACCGAAACCGAAATCGGAACCAGAGGTGAACCATGAGATGAACATTCCTCTGGCTAACCACAATACACTGCTTTGATCCTTACCGATACCAAAACAACAACAAATGAATGTAAGTAAATTCGCGCAAATCGCGTGGGGTGTTTCGCGACAAGAACAAACCTGTTTGTCGTCTAGGGTACTTGCGGCGCGGCGCGCAGCTCGGCCGGTGTTCCGGTATAACCTCCGCTTCAAATCAAACTGAACCGAAGCCGAAATCGGAGGTTTGAAATCAACCGAAAGTTTCGGTATATCGGAGCCGAAGCCGGAACTCCGTAACATCTCTAGTATCGTTTACAGAATATTTTCCGAGAGAACAATTAAGCTAAGCATGTGGAATTATTTCGATACTATACCAGATATTTGGGAGAATTCTCTCGTACAACAACCATAGAACAACAACAGCACATATGAAAATGAATAAATAATTATTCCATTTTCCTCGCTTATTATTCAATATAATATACATCTGGAGTATCATTAATACACACCACTTATGCGCTACAGTTTATTAGGGATAACTCCGGAGTAAAAAAAATATGAGTCTATTTAGTCCAACAGTTCGAAACCGTCAGTTGTATCGAAAAATATTAGACACTACTTTTTGCTTTATCAAATCAACAAAAATTGACGAAGATAGGGCATCAAAAATGAGCAGGGCTTGTGACGTCACGTTTAGGTAAAAAGTGTACTCAAATACGTCGTCACACGAGTTTTCAACGCACTGTATCGACTTATTTTATTTTTAAATCAATATTTAAAAAATAGGTGTGCTAGAAATCTTTCTGACGGATTAATTAGATTTTTTTAGTCTTCTTAGAGATAGGGTTCACACAGGCGACATTTTGCCGCCAAATTCAACCGCGTGGTGGATAACTACCACATCGCGATCGCAACCACCAGCGACACCGCGCACTAGCGGCTGGTAACATCGCAAACACAACTGTGCGGCGACGCTAAGGCACCGCGTTGATCGGTTTTTCTGCACCGCGTTGATCGGTTTTTCTGCACCGCGTTGATCGGTTTTTCTGCACCGCGTTGATCGGTTTTTCTGCACCGCGTTGATCGGTTTTTCTGCACCGCGTTGATCGGTTTTTCTGCACCGCGTTGATCGGTTTTTCTGCACCGCCTTGATCGGTTTTTCTGCACCGCGTTGATCGGTTTTTGTGCACCGAGTTGATCGGTTTTTCTGCAAACACGGCCACAACGGAACCACATAGCGACAAAGCAACTACTACATCGACGTTTTGTAATTATCACAAGGCAAGTGCAGGAAGCTGCAGCGAAACTTTTCACATGTAACCATTTTTTTTTTGTTGCTATGTGATGTGGTTGTGGTACGTGTAAATTCCTACCTCACAAACGTAAACTTCATTATTATTGTTGACTACTGAGCGTTGGGTTCCATCCCGGGGTCGACAAAGTGTGTGAAATGAAAGGAAGGAATGTCAGTGGTAGACCTAAGTTTCGATTTACACCTGATGTTATTACTCTATTAATACCAAATTTCCCCCACAGCTGCTCTCGCTGCAACAAGCTGCGCAACGGCGTGAAGATGTCGGGCGTGGTGCGTCTGCCGGAAGTTCTATGTGTTCACCTGAAGCGCTTCCGCCACGAGCTCATGTTCAGCGCCAAGGTGGGCGCGCGTGTCTCCTTCCCCATCAACGATCTTAACATGGCGCCTTACACGCATAAAGGTGAGGGATACATAGCTGCAGGTAGAGACATCGGTGTGAGAATGTCGGGCGTGGTGTGTCTGCCAGAAGTCAGAACGGCGTCATACCATTCCTGATGCTACCCAAGTAAAGTTGGACTCAGTCTCATTTAATACTTTGCTGCTGTGTTGTTGTGTTCTAATAAACGTATATTTTTCTTTTATTTTTTATCCCCCGAAATAATAGTTTTTTTTCCCCCAAAACTGAATTTTCTCATTCTTCCCCAGACTGCACATCAAAAATAACCCGCTACGAACTATGTGCGGTGATCTGCCACGCGGGCACAGCCGGGGGAGGACACTACACGTGTGTGGCGCGCAACGGCCGCTCCTGGTACACCTTCGACGACCACTGCGTGCAGCCGCTGCCCTACCACGCACTGCCGCACTGCGAGGCCTACGTGCTGTTCTATAGGTAACGTTGTATCTGCCACGCGGCACAGCCGGGGGAGGACACTACACGTGTGTGGCGCGCAACGGCCGCTCCTGGTACACCTTCGACGACCACTGCGTGCAGCCGCTGCCCTACCACGCACTGCCGCTCTGCACGTGCATGCCCTGCATGCTCTGCACGTGTATCACCACTCGCGTCGCTCCATCGCGAATCGCGACGATACGCTAAAATAACCGTCTCGTGGAGGTCACACGACGATAGCAGGGCGGAATTTGGCGATAAACTCGCTTGTGAAGATGGCGGATAGTTGGCCATATGCTACGGTATATGGCAACGTTTGCTGGTTCACCACACACAGTAACATTGAAAAAAAAATTTTTTTTTGTCAAGTACAAACGTTGCAAGGCTACTGCAATTCCTTCGTTGCTAAGCTGAAAAAAGTCGAAACTGTAGAAGTAAAACATTCAACTGTGTTCAAAGGAAAATCAGTAAATATATTTGTGGAAAGTTGTCATCAATGTCAACAATTCAAGCACTATTCAACTTATCACACGGTTGTTCTCCAACAGGAAAGTGAACCCCCAAATGGTAACGTTACGGCAGAAGGCGACTGAAATATTAGAGTCGACGAGCGTCGAGTCCAACGATATCAAGTTCTACATCTCCAAGCAGTGGATCAACAAGTAAGTCAAATAATTAACGCGACGATTTTTACAGGAACGTTGTCTAAAAATAAAGGCACAAGAATCCGAATCGAAGCACTAAAGTTGTTGCTTTACAGCATGGCAATAATGGTATTTCAAAATAAATAAATGTTAGGAGTGTCCTAACACACTAAAGTTCCTTGACCCTTAAAACATCAAATCTAGGAAATTGTTGTGCTTTTGTTGTCTCGTGCTTCCTTTATTTGTTTAGATATGAATAGTAAGAGGTTGCTGACAAGCCTAACATTATCGACGACTCAAAAACAAACCAAGGCATAATGATCTCACTGCGATTGCCAGTGCCATGTCACAGCACGGCTTTCGTTCAGTGTCCGTCCAGTATTTAGCAAGGTATTTGAAACGGTAATGTTAACACAAATAACATCTTACACGATACACAGTATGGTTTCACCAAAAGACGTTGTATAACTGACGCCGGTGTCACTCTATTGAAACTCATCTAAAATGCGTAGGAAGCAGCAAAAGATGCCATAGGCATCTTCTGCGACCTGTCTAAGGCGTTTTATTACGTAAATCACGAAACATTACTCCTGAATCTCGAGCATTACGAACTAGGCAAAACAGCAATAAACTTAGCGAAATCATATTTGAAGGATAGACAGCAATTACTTCAAGTAAACGGTGTCAATTCCTTGGAATTTAAACGTGAAAATGGGCGTCCCCCAGGGCTTGATTTTAGGTCATTTCTTATTCTTAGTTTTAAATATAATAATAATAAAAATAATGTTGCGCAGTTGGATAAAGGGCCTGATACAGAAGGCAGTACTCCTCGATACGGCTCGTATTGTGAGGAGGTTCCTTTCTCTGAAGCCCTAACCGCCGGTAGCTTGGACCTTGCTCCCGACACCGGCGGACTACTGCTTTTTTATATTTTTAAATGTTTTTTTTTATGTTTTATTGTTAAGAAATATTTAAAAATGTAAAATTGTATGTACAGTAAAGTAAATAAAGAGAATAATAATAATATCCATCAATTTATTTATGTAATATTCAGAAGAAACTTCTTCTGAACTAAACGCGCTCGCGACCACTTGTATGAACGAGCTATGGCGGTAGTTGAACGCCCGCTCCTCGTGCCGATCGCCGCATCCGCCCCGCACGCGTATTCTCACTGGACACTCAAAAGAAGTTTTTATGTTTGAGGATCCCGCACCTTGCCCGCGATTACAGTCTAGCCGAGCACTGAGAAATTATCCATAGTTTCTAAACTTTGACTGCCTTATCAGATTCAACACATGGGCGGAGCCGGGTCCCATTGACAACAGCGACTTCGTATGCTGGCACGGTGGTGTGCGGCCCGACCGCGCCCCGCACCTGCATCACCTCGCCGTGCTCGTTCCGCAACCTCTGTGGGAGTTCTTCTATCTGCAGTGAGTATATCATAGACAACAGCGACCTCGTGTGCTGCATGTCGACCGCGCCCCGCAGCATCACCTCGCCGTGCTCGTTCCGCAACCTTTGTGGGAGTTCTTCTATCTGCAGTGAGTATATCATAGACAACAGCGACCTCGTGTGCTGCATGTCGACCGCGCCCCGCAGCATCACCTCGCCGTGCTCGTTCCGCAACCTTTGTGGGAGTTCTTCTATCTGCAGTGAGTATATCATAGACAACAGCGACCTCGTGTGCTGCATGTCGACCGCGCCCCGCAGCATCACCTCGCCGTGCTCGTTCCGCAACCTCTGTGGGAGTTCTTCTATCTGCAGTGAGTATATCATAGACAACAGCGACCTCGTGTGCTGCATGTCGACCGCGCCCCGCAGCATCACCTCGCCGTGCTCGTTCCGCAACCTCTGTGGGAGTTCTTCTATCTGCAGTGAGTATATCATAGACAATAGCGACCTCGTGTGCTTTATGTCGACCGCGCCCCGCAGCATCACCTCGCCGTGCTCGTGCCGCAACCTCTGTGGGAGTTCTTCTATCTGCAGTGAGTATACCATCATCATTAAACCGAAAGGCGTCCACCACCACATCCCACACCTCAGGACGTCCGTTCCACACCACGGCCATATCCACTGGTCCTGAGTTTCCCACATCTAGCTTTTCCGAGAAATTAGCCAGGTCGTCGGTCAACTTTGTGGGAGGCCTTCAAACACTTACTTCTAGTAGGCTGTTTCCACTTTATTATATTTTTCTTTCTTCAGCTTGAGTTTCTTTTCCTTCATATTGAGTATATTATACTTCATCTATTTTGGGGTCGTTGCTGTTTTTTTCAGCGACTGTCCTGACCAACGCAATGCAGATTATCAGTGTTTTACACGACGCCACTGTCTATCTGGACACACAACCCAGTTACTTACTAAGTAAAACTATATTGTTTGGTAAGACCAGTTTGCAAGTAATGAAGTACAGTCTGTGAATATCGCTCTTAGTCCACAGATGTAGGTAGACTCACGCTAAAGCACATCATTCATCGTCCATACATTTTTGGGCCAAGTATTCTTTCCGAATATACAAGTATATAAGTACATTTTTTATTTTTTTAATAAGTATATAATTTTATTTTTTGCTTGGTTTGTTTTATTTTTGTTTTTATGAGCATGCCTTTGGGCAATATTATGAATTATGAATGATGCCCTTTAAACCTGTCATCATGACTCATATCTATCAATATAAAGTGTGGTCAATGAATCTCGAACTAAAAGCAACCCTTTGTATTCCAGCTTCGGCGGCGGGCCGGCAGTGTCGCACGTGCACGAGTGCGGGGTGTGCGCGCGCGCCGCACAACGACTGCGCACACGGCGCGCGAGGGAACTGGCCACCTTCTGTGAACTACACGCGAGCTTCCAGGTACGTGGACCGAATACGGAATCTTAGTTATCTATCTGGATCTTTACAGTAAATGGCAATGCATTGTACATTTATTTATGTTAAGTGAATTTAAGTATGTATTTTAAACTAGCTGCTTATCCCTCTCCCTGCATTAGTGAAACTTAGTCTAGTTGACCAACTCTTTGTCAGTTAAATTATGGCTCTTCAGTCCCTCAAAGACTAAAGACAGGTGCAGAAGTCTCAAACACGGCAAATATAATAACATCATTGAGAATTTTTTTGTTCGTGTTAGCACATGGACCCGGCGAAAGAATCCAAAAAGCTGGCAGCTTTGCCATTCAGTGCAAGTGGCAATGCTTTTCCAATTGACAACGATGGAGACGATTTTTTTTTATCATAGGATCAAGCTTTTGGTTTTCTTATAAGCACACTGGCTGATTTGACCGCGAAATATAGTAATGACCATCTTAAATCAACTTGAAATGCGCAGGAACAAGAACGACCCCACGCGATCTACGGCATCAGCATGCACTGGTTTAGACAGTGGCAGGCCTTCGTGCGCAACAAGACGCAGCAGCCGCCGCCGCCCGTCGACAACTCGGGCATCGTCAGCAAACAGGTATCTGTGCACTACGACACATTCACAGGAACAGTAACGACCCCACGCGATCTACCACAACCCAACCACACAAAAACTGGTCAAGCAAACTGGAAACGTGTGAATAGTGGCTGCCACTCTTTTTTTATTTTATTATTGGTAGGCACGCACTTGACCACTATCTCACCTGATGGTAAGCGATGATGTGGCCGAAGATGGAGCACACTTGCCTAGAAGTAACCTATTCACTCTTGACTTAAAGACTCTGGCAGGGAATTCCACTCCTTAGCTGTACGCACAATGAATGTGTTCCCAAAACGTTTAACGCGTGTGGATGGGATGCGACTTTTTGCAGTTGCGTTGTGGTAACTACAAAATGTCGATGTGGTTGCGTTGTCGTTAGTTGTTGTGAAGTTACATTGTCGCTTGTGTTAGCAGACAAACAGATCGCCTTCCGCACGTGGTACCTTCGCGTCGATCCAACGTTGTATGTGGTGGCCGGGCGCTAGGGCGCGGTGTCGTTGGTGGTTGCGATATGGTCGATGTGGGCGACCAAACGGTTGAATTTGCCGGTAAAATGTGGTCCGTGTGAATGAAAACATTTATTTTCATACAAATTTCTACTTGCCCACGTGATGTGGTTGTGCTACGAGTGAATTCTCTTTTATTCCAATTTATTTGCGGTTGGGGCAATTCCATACTTCTCTCTCTTCTTCTGCATAACTGTTATTGAACTTGTATGTAAATGTGTGTTACATTATTTTACAGACCTTACCACCAGGTAAACAAGACAAAAAAATTTAGCTGGTCCAAGTTAAAGCAAATTCAAGCTCTTGTTTTCTTTTTCAAAAAATTTTAGCGCTCTAACGTCATTAAGAGCTTATTTATCTTGATACTTTTTCAAAATTAGCATACGAAAATTCCTCATTACGTGTCTTATAAAAATATCAATATATATTTCCAGGAAATGGACGGTGCTACGACGCTCACAATCAAACCAGGCTCCGACCACGCTCAGCTCAGCGAGGAACTATGGCGGTTCTTCACCAGCATATACGGAGGAGGGCCCGAGGTGCACCTCAAGTCTCCCACCAACACGGCCCAGCAGGTCACTCTCACCGAAAAAGATAAGACCTGCGACGCGCGAAGACTGTCAAGAAAATATTCCGAGTCGGACAAGGAGGAGTACTGCACCAAATCAACCTCCGAAATGAATATCAGGGACAGCCTTCATGGAGAACTGCAGAAGAACCAATCTCTACAAAACATCAACCGACGATGCAAAGTCAAATCAGCTGCCGAATCAGATGAAGATGTCACTTACAGGCGAACGAGCTTCCAGTACAAACGGACTGAGCCTAACGGCAACTATCAAGACTCTGATGACGATGACATGGACGTCAGCCCCCCACACAACACTGTCTACGTCAACACAGTGAGAATGGAGAACGGCGTCGACAGTTCCGATCACGATGCCAATGACAACCCCGTGATCCACAAGAAGAACGCTGACAAACTTACTGACACTGACTTACCAAATCTAGATAGTATATCGCTTAAAAGCAAACCCTCTAAAAGCGGTAAAGTGAGAAAAATGAAAAGACGGACAGTGAAATGATTCTTTCTCGCTTGCCAGTTTGTTCACAGGCTGAGGCGACGAATTGCGTCAGCTCGCAAAGACTACGTTTAGAAACGTTTGAATATCGAACATTCCTTTTTTTTCGGTGACTGGTGTTTAAATACGTGCATTTATAGGTTGGACGAACCATAAAACTATGGGGCTCTTTGGTGTCTCTCCGTTTCGTATTAAACGATATTTTTGTAAGCATTATAATATTTAAATCTGCGGCCTCTGAGCCCGGCTAACGGGAGGGTGTTAGTATTTTTAGTACAATTTTAATTTAGTTCAAATTCAGGTATAGTAAAATTAGATACTTACTTGAATAAAAATGATGTTATATGTGTAATAATCATCGAACTTGTATATTTACAATAATTAATGTATATCTGTGTAAAATTCAATTGAAGTTAACCATAAAACCTGTATGTGTATAGAAATTTCGTGTTTATAGATAGACTATTATCCTGACTGCATTTCTTGCGTTTCCCCTTGTTTACCGTGGATTAGGTATTTATTTTGTTATTTCTGGTTCAGTCTATGTGTTATTTGTTAAATAATTGATCAGCAATAAAATATATTTCATCTATATTGGCTGCATAAACTTGTTTTATTCTTTTGAGGTTATACTGACAAATATGGAAAAATGTACCTATAAGCAAATCCTTGGAATTAGCATAGAATAATAAGTATAGCTATACTCAACCTGCAGCCGCATGTGGCCCACCAAGCTTTTCCATATGGCCCTGTAGCCTAGCACATTATTAACCACTCGGGCCCAACATGTGAAAATTCCCTAATATAAAGTAAATCTTATGTATATGTAAATAAACATTAAATTCGCGATTAATTCGCGACACACCGGTGTGTCGCCGGGGCCGGACAGGTGCTATACGTATTTAGTCAGTGTATCAGTGTGTATGTTTCTATACTGTACTTCTTGACGATGTGAGAGACTATCAACGTGTAAAAGTTGGCCTATGCCATATGAAAACGGTCCTTTCGTCATAAAATCTAAAGTCCCATTCATGTAGATTACTTAGTTATTGCGGCCGATCACGACAATAGTAGAACCGCAACGTGGCCCAGAGAGAAAAAAGGTTGAGTACCTACTGTACGACTGATCTATAGACTAGACTCTGACGCATCTTTGCCGTCACGTGTATTACCAACACAGCCGTCTAGCCAGTGCATCAGACAAAAAAACTAGACATTCAAAGGTCATTGACCCGCGAGCTAGCAACGTCATTGATAAATTAATTTTCCGCGTTACCACGTAGAGCTGACGCGCGCATAGTTTTTCTTATTTCCTTTGGATGGTAAATAATGGCCGTTTAATACCGACAATTGAGTAATAATGTTGTCGTAAATGCGCGTAAAATCAGACTAATGATACAATGACAACATTATTTATTGCTAACAAGTGTTAAGCGTCAATATATTTTCTTAATATTATATTGTATACCATAATTTTCTATATAATATATTTGTACAAATAACTGTCTAAAGTAATCTTGATTTGCGAGTGTGACATTATGAGAAAATGTCTGCCCCGGAAATAGGTATAACTTTAAAATCACCATGGAAAATAGACAATCCTGAAAAAAAAATGGATTGGCGGGAAATCAAAACAAAATGGATGTTCCAAATATTTATTACAATGAAGACCATTACATCATGTTATTATAAACCAGGTACATTGTTTATAATTTATTATCATTAATCCTGCGAGGGAAAAACGTGCGTTAGTATTGTACTGTCAATATACGGCATCGTACTGAAAATCAAGATTTACATTTGTTTGCTACCGATTTTCTGAAGCAAAAGGTACAGCCAGCAACGAAAGTTATTCAACACTTAAGTTTTATCAAGGTATTCTATGGTAGTTTCTATGTTTCTATAATATTTTTCGTACCAATTAGAACCATTTTTGCAGCATACAACTAAAAAACTTGCTCTTTTCTCTAACGGGAATAGTTTGTAAATCTTGATTACGAACATAATATTACAAATCTGAAACGTTACGTTCTTTTTAAAACATTCATTATGTATTACTCCATAAAAGCGTAACAAAAATAGATCATTTCAATTAAAATATCATGTTTCTAAAAATATTTATTTTTTTCATTTTTAATTCAATAAATCTTCTACATTTTTTTATTTTTTATTTATAAGGCCCCTATGTATGTACCAAAATTACGTATATCGTATATCTATTGATCATTTTTTTATAATTTTATTTTCTTGCTAAGAGTAAGAGAATACTACTAGAAAAAATGCTTTGTGCAGATTTTTACCAACTTTTTAGAAATTTACAAATAAAATTTACTGTAACATTTAAATATAGAACATCTATCAGCAATATCTCAAAATGCAGTTTTTATAAAGGCATCGTAAATTAAATTCAACATGATTTAAACACAATATTATTCTATCACTCACAGCAGCTTCGTTGCTGTAACCAAAACTTACATAGAGAAATTTAAAAAAAATATTCGAAACTTTACAGATGTAAGCAAAAAATAAAAAATATGATAATAATTATGTATTTGGTATTACACAACATAATTTCGTTTTTACAAAAATATAAATACAAATGAGTTACACTCATTAAAGTTAAAAACTATACAAACTGGGGGTACATGAAAAGTTAACAATTATGCATAGATATTCCCCAATTAAAATAAAAAGGTAAACACTTATAGTGTCGCCAAAACAGATAGATTTTATCGTCAATTGACATCTGTTAACTATAAAATGTTAAATAAATAAATACAGGTAATGAACTTTAATATTAAATATTCAAGTTACATGACAACAAAAACGGCCGTACATGGTAGTCTTTGATATGTTAACTATTTTAATAATTATTTTACAATCTAAAAAAACTTTATAAAAATATATTGCATTGTGTCGTTGTATATTTATGTATCAATAATAAAATATGAGGAAAAAGTATAAGCTCCGATTTCATTTAATTAGGGCCTAGTGGCCTTATCATGTAAATGTCTTTTTTTCTTTGTTCATGACACAAATTAGACGTTTTTCATGGAACTTACATGATAAAGCTCTTTTCTCACACTGTTTATCCTGTTGTGACAAACGGCAGTTATTCCATTCATAGGTAATAATTAGATAAAACCGGGCGTTATTTATACACTATGTGTAACATTTTGTACTTAGTAGTTTGCACCAATCGCTGTAAAACTATTGTAAATCATCAGATAGGTAAATATCACTCAGTATAACTGCCTATTTGAGAATATAATGTACTGCTATTGTATATGACTAGTGGTTTAAGGGCATAGACTGATTCCGGGAATTCGGTTTGTGGTTTGGCCTTAGTTTAGAAGATATTGGCAAACAATTAAAAGATAAAAGTAGGTACCAATAACATACCTACATGTATGCCCTTACTTTTAACATTAATGAAAGCTGGCTATTATGCTTTTGACAGCCACACTGAATTGTAATTACACAAAACAAAGTGAATTAAATGAATAAATAACACAAAAGAACATAACTCTAAGCTAAAGCTTTACGAACAAATTGAAACCCACAAACCAATTGATACTCAGTCTACAACCTCGGGAAGGATTTAGCAAAAATATTTCCAACAAATACATACAACAGTCTAATAAACTTAAACATTAACAGTTTCATATAAATCGTATTTATAAAAAACATTTTTGCGGAAATCTTTTCTGATATCTGCATAAAGGAAATATGTATAATCATCGATATACAAAATATATGAAAATTTCTTATTTTTACTTATACCAAATGTGCGATAGGAAAGGTCCTAACATTATTATACATAAACTTTTTTTTATTTTTATTTTTTTCTTGCATTAACTTTAAAATTCCAGATCTTTCGATTGTAAACTTTGTATTAACTCGATCCGAAAACTATCCAACATTGAACTCAAAGGCCACTCTTATAGAGCACAATAAAATAAAAAGCGAAATTAATAATAATCATACATATTTAACTTGTATATCAATAAAGATTTCGATATGCAGCACACACTTATACATTAAATTAAGACAACAGATGTTAACTGATTCAACCAGCCCTATGGTCGTGTATTTCTCAAATAGAAAAAACTAATTTTTTCACTAACCTAACATAGTACAATCTAGAAAAGAATAAGTTGCATTTGAGGTAGATTAAATTTTTTACAGTCCTATTAACCTAATAGATTAGAATTATTCACATAATATTCTACATACCTATCAAGCGTGTACATGATCTCACCATAATAATTATGCTCTCCTTGCATTACTAGACGCCGAACATTGAACATTATTATTAAAACCTTTACATTACCGAAAATTATTAAACTTAAAAATAAACATGTTACCTATGTGTCAGAAATGAGAGTATCATTCAAAATGCTTTCGAGCGCTATACTACCGAAATTGGAGCTAACGAGGATTAAGGAATGACAACCTACAAAGGTAATTACGCTTTTATAACCATTCTCAATGGAAATAATAAGAAATAAATATCTATATATAGAGAAGCAATATCCCAATAATTATAATATATTTTATTAGCACTATCAATATATT
Source organism: Melanchra persicariae (assembly GCA_947386135.1). Classification (NCBI taxonomy): domain Eukaryota; kingdom Metazoa; phylum Arthropoda; class Insecta; order Lepidoptera; family Noctuidae; genus Melanchra; species Melanchra persicariae. Next base: position 11,286,046 of record OX376645.1, on the reverse strand, counting down.
ATGATAGCCAACTAAACACTCCAAAACTATTCCAATAACATTTTATGTAGTGTGATAAAGCTCGGAATTAAGGAATAGTTTTAAACGTGGGTGGTCGCTTATTTCTTTTGCTTCCTAAAATAAGGTTTGAATAGCTCGTGGGTTAAAGTTCTAAATGCTGCAAAGTAAATTGCTTATTACATTACCATTAAGACAAGAGACTATGTAATTTTCGACTAATATTATTATAATGATGCTCCAATCTCGGCAGTGCTCTAAAAGTAACAAATGAACAGCGCACGTGCACAACTCGCGATAAGACAACGACACAAGACGTTAAAACCTAATTAAATAACCGAAATCAATTATGATATTATAAAAGCCATCAGACTACAGATGTGGGAATCAAATGTCGTGCATCGTTAATAGAATGATAGACAAATTGCAATTCCAGAATGTTGTTTGAATGGGCGCCAATCTCAATTGAAACCGAAAGAAGCCTTCAGATATGGTTTGACCGAGATCCGCGGCGAAAAAGGGTGTTCCTGTTCGGAATATCTTAGAATTAGCTTTGAAAATTTGAATGATATGACTTTGATAGCCATGTTAATATGAATCAACATAGTTGTGAAATTTCTGTTTAAGACCAAGTGTGATCAATCAACAATACTTGGGGCAGCGTCCATTCTAACCGGATGCAGCTGAATACCAGTATTTTACATTGAGGAATTGCTTCCACAATCCAGTTACTAGATAACACTTTACTTCTTAAGACTGGTTCTCCGGCTTCTGAACTTTTGACTATCCGTAACTACTCTCAAAGATCTTCAAATGGCATGCCTTGATCCCTGATTAAGCCTTAATGTGACGGGCCGACATCGGTAAGCGTAGCTTATCCTTCGATCGACCCGATCGGTGGTGTAGTTATTGGGTTTCTAGAAAGAACCGAACACCTGGTAACGGAGTTGCAGATGAAGACGTTTCACGAGTTGTACACGCGTCGAGCAAGCTTTAACGTTTGTTTGAAAATGCAAGGCATCTAATCCAAGCTATAATATCCTTCCATTTCGCACCGGACAAGTTGTTTAAATTCTCTCTATTATAACATCAACCATCTGACACTTACACATCACTAAACGAATTACATAATTTGGCTCATTATTCTAAAACGTATGCCAAGAAAATTGCTCCTCTGAAGTAGCAAGTTGCGAAAATTATTTCTGTATGAAAAATAAAAATTTATTACGGTCAAAATAATGAAATTTTGGCATACCTATAGTCGTTAACGGCAGATCGCATGGAAGATCCAAAATATGACTTTTAGTGTCTGCACACGCGAGTCCAACGAGCAAATGAAATCCGGGTTTTGATCGGGATCTCAGTAACGAACGTCGAATTCACCTATCCACAATCCTATCACTTTTGGCACATTTTAGTTATAATGAAAATGATAACGCTGTACATTACCTACGAACACGAAGTCGTGTAGTTTGCTCATCAGACACACACCCAATTTGTATCGATTATATATTATTCTATAGGAAGCACAAGTGCCTCTGAGGTATATTGATCATTTTTATTGCATTTTGTTTCTAGCTCAAGTCTGCTGAGTTGTAAGGACTTCGATATCATTCTGTACTGTAGAATGAAATGGAACCCTAATACCATACATTATAAAGCCTTCAATTGTATAACTCTGTTATGAACACTTAGCACTTACACTTAAGGATGATATATCAATCTAGTTACAGACAGATCTGATGTTAATCTACTCCGGCAGAATATTTACATTCACTTTATTGATTCGAAAGGAATATGCTCTCTGTTGTATTACATTATCGCGTCGGAAGCAGCAAGCCTCGCTAAAACATATTATAATAGCTCACTGCTCCCAAGAGCCATACACCCTGCTTGTATTCTGCTTACTATACTCGTACCGGGCCGTGCGTGGACGCGGCCCGTCTCTACTAAGCACTAACTGTATCCCACCTAACAGCTCACAGAGTTGGTCCCAATTATACTCCATAAACGTCATGTACGCTATAAATAAACAATATATAATTCCGAAAGTACATACACGACTAGATCACATATTCATGTAGAATTCGGAAGTAATTTTGGTATACCCGAGACGTACAAATATACAATTTGGCAATATAAACCGGAGGGCGCGCGCCCTCTAGCTTCCGTACCTATATGCTTACAAGGTGAAAATATTACAAGTCCAACAATATTACAAGTTGCATTACTAACTGCACTCAACACTATTTACAGCTTAGATCAACCTTACCTAGTGAGGTAGTTCGGTATTCACAAGCTAAATGCAGAAATCTCACCCTTCTCGATCTTCTGATGCCATCCACAGTCTAATGTAGAACTGCATGCTCCTTGTGTTGTTGCAAGTAGAAGATTAAAGTGTACATGGCATAGAGATGTGTGTGGTGAGGCGAGGTTAGTGTGGCGGGGGCGGCGGCGGCGGAGGCTTAGGGCTCTGCGCCGTCTGGAAGGCCTGCGTGAACGCTGGCAGTCGTTGCTGAACTCGGCCTTCCTCGCTTGTGAACGTCGGCTCACTATCCTCTAACAGCTCTAGCATCTGGCTCGACAAACCTGAAGGGCCCTCGCCCGGATCCATCAACAGGGACTCCACATTCCCTGAATGGAGTAAGTGGTGTGCTTCCATTGAGTCTGGCAGCTCTTGTGTCGACAAAAAGGGCAAGTCGGACGGCGTCTGAGAGTACGGCGGAGCTACCATAAACATCATAGGATACTCAACAGGTAGCAGCGTACATGCTGGTGACGCTGGCTCTTCTAGCTTTATATCTAGGGATTCTTCCAACTTTATATCAATAGGTTCCACCTTTATATCAAGGTCTGGTGGAATTTCAACAATAATATCTGTGGAGGGTACCCTGGTTGGACCTCCCTCTGATGTACTCTCTTTGGGTGAGGGTGGTTTCCACATAGTAAAATCGGTACCTTCAATAGGGTACTCTGTGTATGTTTCTTCAAATGCAGATGCCTCAGGTGGGGGTTCGCTAGATGTACCCACGGCTGCAGATTTCCATGATTCTTCAGGGTGTGCATTTTTTACATGCCTCACCAGATGATCTTTACGCCCAAACTTTTGTGGACAATAAGGACAAAGGAAATCACGTCTCCCTGTATGCACGACGAGATGACGCCGAACATCTTTAGCTGTGAAGAACTTACGATCACAATAGTTGCAAGTGAACTTCTTATCAGAATCATTTTTAACAGTGCGACTACCAGTATGGACTTTAAGATGGTATATTATGTCTTGCCGGGTGGTAAAATTCTTATCACATATCTTGCATTGAAGGTTGCCCTCCTCTGCAGAATGCAGAGCAGCATGCTTACGATAGCTCAACAGGGATGTGTAGGATTTCCTACAATCTGGCCTTTCACATGTATAAAGCTTTTTAACTGGATTATGCACTCTGACATGGTTGGTGAGATGATCCTTACGGTTGAAAGTCTTACCACAAACATTACATGCAAAGGCTCGTGCCTCACTGTGTATTAAATTGTGCCGCACAAGCTTGAACTTGGAGTTGAAGCGCTTGTCACACAGATCGCAAGAAAATGGCAGCTCACCAGTGTGCGAGAGGACATGCTGGCTGAGCTTACCAGGGCTGGAGAAGCGCTTGTCGCAAGTGCCGCAGATATGGCGCTTGGCATGGTCCTTGCGCACGCGCGGCTCGCGGGGCTCGGGCAGGGCCGGGCCAGGCGCGCTGCCCTCGCCCTCGCGCACGCGCCGCGGCAGCGTGGGGATGCGGCGCGCAATCTTGACCGTACGGAACAACTGCTTGATGCCGCTGGGGCCGGACGCTCCGAGCGTCACGTACTGCAGCTTCGTGGGCAGCTGCGACGCGGGCGGCGCTATGAACGTCTTCTGCGGGGCGGCCGGGCGTTCCCCGCTCGGCTCCTCTTTGAACTCGGAGCCGCCCTCCTCGCCTTCCTTAGGGTTCGGTGGCGGGCTGGCCATCTCGCGCACATTTTTGACGCGCTTGCCCTATATCGCCGTTCGTTGATCTCGCGTCGTGCTCGTATCGGCTCCGCGGTGGCGCTGGCTCGTCGCGATGGCAGAAAACATTTCTGTCACATTGACGGTCTGCTGGAAGCCCTTTTTCGTATTCGTGTCACATGGTTCTCGCGGAATTTCTCGTGTCCGCAGTCGAGTTACACACAGCGATGGGTCCTACCCGCGCCCCTAACACACTTTTCGATTGAAAAAACTGGATAAAGAATGAAAACGGATGGAAAAATTACTTTTTTCAAAGAAATACGTAGCGCTTGACATCGAAATCACGAAATGTCAAAATAATGAAATGAAGCCAAAAGCCATGTCAAAAAAAATCCGCCGAATCGTCAGCTGTGGTCCATTGACCTACATCGAGTGCTTTCAGAATCACAAGTGTTTTTCAGCTACAATAGTCGATTTGTTTAATATTGTCAAGTGAAATATTTTAATATCTATACATGCGACATACAAGTAATGAGTAGGTAATGTTTTCAGCGTTACTTTCATTTCTATCCAATTTCAATCATATGATTATGCTTCAAAGTTATGCAATATCGAGGTCCCTGGAACGCAACGAGTGATTTTCTGTCAAATCCTATCGGATCTTTGATTTTAGTAGGTTTTTGGAGTTTTTAGTTTTGTTTTTTAATTATTCTAGTTTAAGTGTCTACTTTTGATTTCCTTCGTAGTTCTTCAAATAATTGTCGCAAGCTTGTGTGCTGAGCAAGGGGTTTCTGGGTTTAAATCCCAGTTCCGGGAAAAGATGGATTGTTCAATCAAAACCATTGGCGTATCTATCTAAGATCTTTTTCCAGGGGGGACTGGCACCTAACCTAGGGGCCTACTCTCTAAGCCCGAAGTCCGTAGTTTCGGCCTTAGTTTCGGGCGTTTTCTACTACATATCACCTACGGACTTACGATTAGTCCCGAACCCGAACTAAAGGCTCGCGTCTACTAGGCTCGCCGAGCTGAGTCGAATCGAACCGCAGAAAGTCCTATATTTACTATGAAACTGCGTCCATTAGCGACGAGCCGCAGCGCTCCGAATTGAATCGACCACGCGAATTGCTCGATAGGCGAATTTCTTCGCCGATGCGATTCGATTCAACTCGTCGTGGAGATGCGGATGCGCGCCAGCGAATTTTTATTATTTATCGTTTAAAAACTCATAAAAATCTTTTTGTTTCAATAAAATGAATGAAGAACTATTGTTATCCCTGGTCAAACAATATACAGAATTGTTTAAGCATGAAGATCCACATTATCACGGTGACCAGCGTCGGATGACTTTATGGGAAGAAATTGGGAGAATTATGAATGAAACTCGTTAGTAATAAATGCGACACGCTTCGATTCGACGCGTTTCTGCTGGAGTCGACGCCTGGCTTTAGAATGAAGTACAACACGATTTTCAGTTGTTCTTAGATCGGATTTTGGGACTAATCGTAAGTCCGTAGGTGATACGGAATAGAAAACGCCCGTCACTAAGGCAGAAACTATGAACTTCGGGCTTAGAGAGTAGACCCCTGAAATGCGACGCTCATACAAACACACACACCACAGTCGGTGATCACGATCAAAAATGGAATTTTAGGCCCGTCGCCGCGTCGCCCGTCGCGTCACAGCACTCACAGCCTAAAAATTTCAGGGGGGGTCATGTTCATTTATTTTTCATAAATGAAATTTTAATAGTAGAGTATTTTAATATCAGTCGAGAAAATTGGACTACGGACTCACGACCGATGGATAGTAATGGGTTTAGGTGGGTTTGTCAAATTGACATGTACGCAGTGAATGCATGTACGATTTCGAGACGAGATCGGTCCCCAAACATCCTGGGGTGGGCGGCATCAAACGATTCTGGGTTGGGCACAAACCACCCGTTCCTCCCTATAAGCGCCTATGATCAAAACCTCTGCCTTACTTGGCCTGTGGCAGCTGTAGTATGAAATAATAAATAGCTCACTATAATGATAAGATTCTAGTTAGAATTTCTCGCAACTGCTAAATAAAAGAAGGTACCTATCTAACAAAGTTGGTTGAAGCGACTCACAGAAGTGAATGTGTAAAACTGTAATACTAGTAGTAACATAACTGGATGTTTCCAATTTCAAGCTGGTGACAAAAAAAGGACAAAAACAACACAAGGATATTTTGGTTTTATCAAAAGCCTCGTATCTCAATCAAAATGTTAATTTCATTCATTCATTTCTCAATTCTGATCCTAGTTCACTACTCACTCACTCAATACACTGTCAAATATTGTCAATCATTCTGCTGATTCTGATAACCTAACTTTCAGTTTTAATTTAATAATTTTGGCGATTTCAAGCCAAAACAACTGTTAAGTACTTACTTCGTTAATTGTAGAAGCATACAAACAAACCAGGTAATTGTATAATATATGTATAGTCACTTTAGTAGGACGTCAGAGTTAATTGGCAGAAGTGTCTTGTGTCCTCTGCATTTTTATTTGGAGGACTTAGTGGTATAATTTGATGCAAGTTCAAATTAATTGATATGTTATGTGGTACAGTGCTAAATAGTATTTAATTAATGGAACACCAGACTCGAGATATTAACGAGCATATTCTAAATTTAGAATAGTTGATGAAGGGGTTGGATTAAAAAATAATATTTATGTTCAAAAATATTATACCTCAACATTATTAAACAGTTTTCTCTTTTATATTAGGTACTTTATGAAAGTTGCTTTATTGCCAATTAAATAGTATAAAGTAGCTTCCTCATTGTTCTTTGAATATTATGTCTTGTTTATGACATCAATTTTTCAAATCAATTACCCAGCTCTTTTGCTGTATGTGCCTGGCGCTTTCACTTTATCCTGGAGAGGTAATATTTGATTAATATGATTGTAAAAAGTGATCTTTGGAGGTACTGATCTATCTAGGCTACTGTTTATCTCAAATTAGCAACCCACCCTGACTTCACACAGTTGCAAATTATATGAACAAAACTTCCTCATTTATGGCTTTTTCTATTAAGTAGTGAAAACTGTTTGGAAGAAGTAACAGGGAAACAAAGTGACAGACATTGACTTTGTTTTATACTACATTCACTTTGTTTTATACTAATTAGAGAAATGCATGGTTCCTGTGGCTTTGGGGGCGAAACTACAATAACAAGCCAAAAAGTAAAGTATTTAGATGACAGCCACTGTGTATGAGGTAGGTACCTTAAATCAGGGCACACACATAAAATAAAATAAAAAGTGACAATAACTAAAAGGCCTGAAATTTAATGAATCCAAAGTGCAGCACATAGATTGCTGAGTACAATATTATCATAAATGAATCATCACCAATATGTAAAAATGCTGATAAAAATAATCCCTTTGCATTCAATAATTGACATCTACACTAATATTATAAAGAGGAAAGATTTGTTTGTTTGTTTGTTTGTTTGTTTGAAATGAATAGGCTCCGAAACTACTGGACCGATTTGAAAAATTCTTTCACCAGTCGAATTGTACATTATCGATGATGGACATAGGCTATAGAATATTTTCAAAAAAGTTAGGGATCCGTATGAAAACTTCGATAATGTAACCCAAGGTGTGAGAAAAAATCCTTATATCGCGTACGCTGCGGAATCTATTGACAATAGAGCAAAGTGATGTACTACAGTTTTATAGAAGTCATCAATGTCTACAAAAAAGTCCGCGATAGCATATGTTTAACTATTATGGTTAAGTCACCATGACCGCTTTTTGTTCAAATTATTCAAGCAAATCCTTGGTGATTTGAAAAAATGGTGATTTCGGTATCATGATATCAATCCTTATCCATTTAAATGGTTTGATAATTAAGGTTGATTATGTCCGTGTAAATTACACTTTAAATTATTCAAATCGGACCTTTCGTTCAAAAGTTACGACGGTAATAAACATGCTCGGAGTAAGAAAAATGTCGCGGCTTGAGCGAACTGGGAAGAATCATAACAATGCTTGGTCCGATGAAGTTGAAAATGATTTCGTTAAAACATAAGATTAACAAATGTTTGGATTTTTCGCAAATAAACTACATACCTACATAATAAGGGGTGAAGCAGGGGTGATTAAGTTTTTAGGGGAGGACATTATTGCTTGCTTTAATTTACGTCGGGATGCTATGAACAAACTAAAAATGGGATTATTGAAACAGATGTACCTAACAATTTTTGCATAATCAACTCCTGACGGGGTGAACGGGGTGAGCAGTTGCGCTGAACCTGAGACCATGGAATAAGTAGAAATGGCTAAGTAATTAATGTAAATTAATGAAAATCGTTGTGCTTAATTATCCAAAACTAACCTTAATATGGGTATAGGGGGCGTTGAAGTTTGTGGAGTACCTACTAAATCCGCGCGGACGAAGTCGCGGGCGAAGTGCTAGTATATTATAATATTATTTCTATGTTAGTTATCTTGCATATTTTACTGTATCCTTTCATCATTTAAATGAAGTCTATTATTAGCAGAAAGATAAATAAATATCTATTTTCAGACAATTTATTTCCTCAGCAAAGGAATGGGATAAATGGCAAAGCTGTTATCAAAAGGCTTCAGCTAATTTCCGGGTTTGGATAGCAAAGTCCTCGGAGGTCCAACTATGTTGTGCATAATAAGCACCTACACAAAATATTAAGAGCTCTCGCAGACTTATAATTGTAAGTTGGCCAACAATCAAACTACTAAATTGTGTCCTTTAATAATTGAATCGTCCAACTCTTTAATTGTGCAAAATCAGAAAGGAATCTCGATTCTGATACAATTGGTATCCAATTAATTAGTTGGACGATTTAGTTGTCTTGTGCGGGCTAGCATATGTCACTATAGCTTTTGGTATACTCTTCGATTTAGTTGGGCAACTTATAATTTAAATCTGCGGCCTCTCTAAAGATTAGTTTTTATTCATAACAATCTAAGAAGTTGGATTTGACAGCTGAGTAGAGAGGGATAGATCACTTTACCACTGAGTGCAATGATGCAATGATGTATCCTGCTGTCGAATCAAGACTTCTTAATCGCCGGGAACACAGAAAAGACGTAAGACGAGGACGGGGCGCGGACATATGTCTCTTCCGCATCCCTTTCATACAAAATGTAGAAGCGTCGCAACGCAAATAAAACATATAGGAAGGACAATTTAATTTGTTAGATTCGTTTTGTCATAATAACATTGTTATTAATTTTGTTTATGTATCTAGGTTTTTGTTCTGTCTTTTTGTCTTTGCTTTAACTTGCATCTGCCATGTTATCTTTGATCCACTGATAGAAATAAAGTTGACTGATAGAAAATACCTATGGCGTTAAGTCTGCCATTGTACAATGTTTTAACTAGTGCATAAAGTTTTAATAAATATAATTATAACCTTGTTGGTGGTTATTGTCCCAAATGCAAAAGCCTAATCTAAAAAAGCTCTCAAGTAATTAATGAAACCTAACTTTATCTACTTTATCATAATACAGGCTCAAGAGACAGTTTAGCTTTGACTCTGGTATGGGGACACACCAGCAATGCCTCATGTGCATGCACATTGACCTAGGTCAGCCATTATCAACCTGTTTTCTTCCTGGGCCACATAACGCTTTTAATCAATAACCAACAGTTAAATAAAACTCTCCATTATAGTAACATTAGTAATAAAGTATCTGCATGAATGGGATTTTTGAATTTGTGACAAATAGACAGTTTTCAATAAAATTTACACTTGCCATAGCCAAGGCTAATTGATTGATCTGCTAGCAGGTGAATATTCTCAGCACATCTCTAAGGAGCGTATCAGTGATTCGAGAAATGTACTGTATAGATTAATACTCATATTTATGACGTCTATCTATTGTGCTGAGCCGAATCACGAGGCGAATAGCGAGCGCACTGTGATACCGCATTTACACATTCGTGCGAATCGCGAGGCGAATGGCGAGGCGAATAACGAACACGTATATGTAAACAGTGCGCTCGCTAATCGCCTCGTGATTCGCCTCGCGATTCGCGAGTTCGCGTTGGGAGCGGTTTTTCGGACGCGAATCAAAGGGCACGAATGGCGAACACGAACTTACTGTTTACACATTCGCCTGCATTCAGTTGACAGCTAGCGCCCGACCCAACAGGACGTAAAGACAAAATGGAGTGGAGTAAATTGCGAATTTTAGAATTCCTAGAACTTTATCAAAAGGAAGAGCTCATTTGGAACCCAAAACATTGCAATCATAAAAATGGACAAACGATGCATGGAACCGTATATCAACTGATACGGGATTGCCCCTTTATTCCCGTTGTCCCCGTATACCATATCCCCGTCACGGGGACAGCGGGACGTGATTAAATTTATTTCCCGTTCAAATTCAAATTATTTATTTCAAATAAACCATTCACAGGCACTTTTGAATTGTCAAGGTCGGTCAGTCAAAAAGATGAAGCTATTTGTTAGTGACTATCTAGCTATGTGCTAGTTGTCCCCATAACGATTACGAAACGTATTTCTGGGTGGTTTAAAAAACCCGAGTCGGGGTGCCCCAAGTCCCGAGCTCGTTTACCAACATAATTTGAAAAGTATATTTAATTCTTACAATAAATTAACGGGACAACGGGAAGTAATTTTAATTATTTAAATTCCCTTTGTCCCCTTTAACGGGGACATGGCCTACGGGGACAACGGCAGTATACTGGATTGCCAGTCAGCAATTTAAAATTAAAGAAGAATTAATTAATGGCCTGTTTCCGTACACATCTTCGAAATTAGAAATAGGTATCTATCATCCACCATCGTCTGCGTCGACGGTTCTTTTTTACTTTTTTGGGATCCTGCCCAAAAAAGTAAAAAGAGAGTGCACGGAAACAGGCCATTAATTAATTCTTCTTTAATTTTAAAATTTAATTTTGAAATTTAAATAATTGTATAAACTCATTAAATGTAGCGCGCATGCCGCCATTATTTTCACGTCCTCCATGTTCGTGTGCGAATGTCAAAATAATTCACCTCGCGAATGTGTGAACAGTAGTTCGCGACAGCATTCGTATACGAATGTTTCGTCGAAATGTTCGTCGAGTGACGAGGCGAATGGCGAACTCGAATGTGTAAATGCGGCATTACATATGCGTGTTCGTTATTCGCCTCGCCATTCGCCTCGCGATTCGCACGAATGTGTAAATGCGGTATCATAGTGGATGCTTATATAATAAAATAAACCTATTTTCCAAATTTAAGCTTTGTAGACTTAGTAACTGTGCCATAGGCAGTCAAGACAAACGATCTTATAAGTTTAGTGTTGCTAATTTCTGGCATGTTGATTGCAGCAACATGTCTGACCAGCAAGTAGCATCAGCGCCGGCGTCCGCGGCCGTCTCGGCGACCAGCGTGGGTGAGGAGCAGCGATCTGGCAGCATTGGAGGTACTGCTTTATTTATTTTTAGGGTCCCATACATTAGTAATACTTGTATCAACTCGCGCCGCGATTTTGAAAAAAAAAAAAATGGCGACTGGTGGCTATGCCAGGTCCCATAGAAAATGTTTGAACTCTTTTCAGCACCTATTACAAATTACAATAAAAATACTTTCACTTCGCAATAACGGTCATTGACCCACATACATTTATTGACTTTCTTAAAATCAAAAACAGAAATAAAGACTTAGAGCAGTCCTAAATCTACTTCTATCGTGATCCTTATGTTCTCTAGTAATGTAAAATGGTTCATAATGTATTGTTCGGGTATCTACGAAGGGATATTAGGGAAAGATCAATGTACTTTATTGCAAGTTTATCTGGCACAAAGTATAGTTCCTAAAATAAGCAGCTGTTAAAGGCAAACAAGCGGACGAAATCACAACGCAAGAGTTTCGTTTTCAGCATTTTATAAGGAACCCTAAGGTTAAGCAATGCTTGCCGAGGTTGGTCTGTGGATGGGTGACCATCTTAACATACCGAAACTGCTAAGTGCCTCGGAAAGCACGTTAAACCGTTGGTCCCGGCTGTTATTTGGAGATCTTTGGCAGTTGTTACAGATTGTCAGAAGCCAGAAAATCTGACACCACTCTACTACCGTGTTACCCAGTTATTGGGCTGTGGAGGTCTGGTAGACAGCCGCTCTACGTAAAATACTGGTATGCTGCATCCGGTTTGACTGGAAGCCGACCCCAACATAATGAGTAGAGTGCACTTTAACAAACAAAAAATGTTAGGAACATGACACTCTACAGTGTCACGTTGCCGAGATATTTGGAGGTGAAGTCGCCATGTGAGAACAATACGCCTGTACTTTGGGGGAATTAATGAATGCCACCGAATGCTGCCATTAAAGTATCCACCTACTCGAGTCGAAAAGAAGAAGCAGCAGTTTGGGTCATGGTAGAAATTCAAGTTAATCACCAAAGTGGTAGCGGGTTAGCATTCCCGTGGAATATTTTTCGGCTTCTAATTCAGAATTTTGCAGCGGCATTAAAAGAAATGATTTAACTTAAACTGTCGTCTTCAGGAAGTGGTGGCAGCGCCGTCGGCTCAGCCGTATCCGAAGAGAAGCTGTACGGCGGCTGCGAGGGCCCCAACGCCATGTACGTGAAGCTGATCTCCTCGGACGGGCACGAGTTCATCGTGAAGCGGGAGCACGCGCTCACCTCGGGCACCATCAAGGCTATGCTGAGCGGACCCGGCCAGTTCGCCGAGAATGAGGCTAATGAGGTCAACTTTAGGGAGATTCCGTAAGTGTACCTTTAGTTTTCTTGTTGTACAACAAGAAAAGAATCATCAAAATCGGTTGACAATTGGCGAAAATATCGCTGAACAAACATACCAAAAAAAAACAGTCGAATTGAGAACCTCCTCCTTTTTTGGAAGTCGGTTAAAAATAATTCTCCAGGCTACAGTAGTCAGTTACCATGACGTGATTGGTCATGAAGGGATAATCAAGCTAAACTAGCTTTTTACCGCGGCTTCGCTCGTGTCTATATCGCAGCCAACTGGCTTAGTCAGTCTTTTCATTGAACTGCTCCGTTTAATCAGCGACATAAGTGACATGGGCAAGTCATTAAAAGATATTGAACAAAAGGATTCACTTAGGTCGCCGAAAAATCGGCGCATTTAAATGAAAAGGCTAGGCCACCAATTAAACGGCCGATTAAGCTAATTGGCTGCGACATCTATACGTAGAAAAAGACCTATCAAATCAATGTCTGTACTAAAATGCATTAAAATCATTATCTAAAATGCATTAAATACGTTATCATTAGGCATGAAAGCTTAACAAAACTAACTAAGTCCATTTCGCATTTAAATTATTTGTATGGATAGGGAGAAGTTTTGTTAATAATCAATTTCATTTCAACCATGAAATAGATGAACCTAAATTTGAGTTTCAATACTTTTACTACATAGAAAAAATGTCTATCCATTAGATTTTCTAAAATATTGGACACGAATTTCTTGCCATTTCAAATTGATAAAGCGCATCAAAGTTCAATAGCGGGGGCTGGTGGCGCATGGCGTCACGTCGCTAGTAAAAACTTTACTATCGTAATGACGTCATGCCAGTTTTCAACGCGCTCTATCGTCTACAATTTTTGTTAACGTGAAAAAAGAAAAAATACGCGTCTAATATTTTTTGGAAATTATCTGACAGACTAATTAGATTTTTTTTTACTAAAAAACCCTATTGTCACCGATTTAGAAAAAAAATGCCAAACTTGGATTCATGGCAAATAATAAATAACTGCGCAAAGCGAGACGAAAATGCAGAAGCGTGTTTTCTAAACAGTGATTTATTACAAGCAGGCCTTAGGTGAACACACTACCGCCCCTGGTGCTTTTGAGAAACAGAACCATATTCTAATTACTTATTTTTCTTTTCCAGTTCCCACGTACTTCAAAAAGTATGCATGTACTTCACATACAAGGTCCGCTACACAAACTCTTCGACTGAGATCCCAGAGTTCCCGATCGCACCTGAAATTGCGCTGGAGTTGCTCATGGCCGCCAACTTCTTGGACTGTTAAGAGTACAGGAATGTACCGGTAGATGGCGCTAGTGTGACGTGAGGTTACAAAGGGGGTTTGTTGAAAAAGCGATTTATTCCGCATTCGCCCCACTTTAAAAAAAAATCCTTATAAATTAAGGCGAAATATGGTGCGAATGCGGAATAAAAAAGGTTTCAACCAGGCCTATGGAATTATGTATGGTTCATTGTGTGAAGAATGAAGCCTCATTTTTCACAAGATTTACACTAGCTCAGTACATTTAAAGCAATTTTAGCTTTAATCTTATGTCACACTAGCGGCATTGTGATCATTGGCCTTAGTGTAAGTTTTTAAACGTACTCGACCGCGTTAACATCAACTTCATTATGAAATAAAACTGAATAAGCGCCGTCTGGTGACAATACGGAACAAAATAACGGAAACCCCCTTTTTTGACATAATTAAGAAAACGTTTACGTTAACGCGATCGAGTGAGTATATAAACTCGCAGTAACTCAGGAAATGATCACACGATTGCAATTCAGTGTGATATTAACATTTTTTGTAATGATCGTAAAATTTCACGAACAATTCGGTCATTATATGTGGGTGTGTGAGAGAAAGACTAGATTATCACACAATAAAACATTAATCATTTGTAGTGATTCGGACTCCTACCAACGTTCCGAGTTGCTTTGTTGTACGTTTTTGGCTACATTGTAGAATACATCGATTCCTTAAAAAAAAATTTTTAGTCAGTACAGGATGTACTTAGGTACTCAATAATATGAACGACTCGACAAAATGTACCGAACAACAGATTTTCTTTCGCGATTCATGTATGGTCCCATCGTAAAATTTGTTCATAATACAGAATAAAAGGACCCCTTTCAGGTTGCAGGTAATATGGCACACCTTGTATAATAGGGATAGGAGATCCACTGGTTGGATAGTCAGAAAGTTTAAATGGTCGTTGGCAAAATTTAACAAACTGTCCTCTCCTTAAAAAGGACGAAATGTAATTATTTTAAATAATACAATTAACCTTTTTGTTTCTAAAAGTCTGATGTTAAGTGTATTATTTTAGAGCCGCTTGTAATTAATGCCGACTGTACATACAGTTAAGAAGTATTTTGGAATAAATTGTCTCACTTTTAGTATAATTATATACTTTATTGCCTCTCTCAAAATATGGTGGATATATTCGACAAGCACCTACTTTTAAAAATGCAAGAACAATTGCAGTATCCAGGCTGTAGTAATTTCTCATACAGTTCCAGAAAATATGATGTTGAAAATCTCTCTTACCAAATAAAGTATTCATTGATTTTTAGCATTCTTTCCTTTACAATTCCAAGATCTTCATGTCGTATAGAATACCCCTACGCACGTATTTGAAAACTTATCATTATTAACTTTGTAGTCTGGGGATATCGCATTTATAGAAAACAATTTGGTCCAATCTAGAAAAAAAAGTTCTATAGATCCATACACCAATTTCCGTAGCGATTATTCTTCTGAAAGTGTATTATTATTAGTTAGCGAATTTTATATTTTTTGTACCTTAATGTTCCTTTTCAAATGATAAAACTTGTATAAACTCGAGATGATAGGATTTCATTATTTATTTTGTCAAGTGTCACTAAACATTAACCAAATCGCAATGTTTTGCTTTTTATTTTGTTAATAAACCGTGAATTCTTGTTGTGATGTTTTATTTACAAAAACCTTGATTTCAAAATGGAACATGAGCGTGACTACCGCAGGACCACGCACTCCAATCGCTTCCATATTTTGCAAATAATTAGGACCCAAATTAGTACCCTTAAATGTGGTTCATTTCGTAAAAAAAACAGAACTAAAACATTTGTATTTACCGAGGAATCAACGATGATAACTTTCGTGCGGGCGTTCAGCAGGACCACGAATCAACATTCAAAGAATGTTGATTCCAAGTTTCAGGAGCTTGTCGCTTTTCTCAAACCTACATGGAAAATTAGTACCCTGCAAGATAGAATTAGTACCCAAAATTCAAAACTAGTGCTACAGTAGTTTACGAGATATACCATGACATTGGTGGGGTGGCGGTAGTCACGGTGTTAAATTTTCATTTCAAGATTTCCCTAATAAAAACTGTAATTTCTCCCCAAATTTATACAAAAATTAAGAAGTCATGGTGACCAAAATTTCACATTCCTGAGTGTTGTATTTTAAGAGAAATCAGCTTTCATTACTTTTCCTTACTAAATCTCTGCGTATAACCCGACCAAATTAAGTTGTCAAAAGTATTGCATATTATTATGCTATTCTAGACTATAATCTGTCCCTGTGCCCAATTTCATCCAGATCCATTCAGCTGTTCTGACGGCAATGAGTAAGAAATAACCATCCATCCAAGCTTTCGCATGTACGTAGTATGATGAGGAAATAAAACAAACAAGAATGATTGACTTGTCCTTTATTCAATGCGTAAACATAAACCGGTCCACCATTATCAGACATTTGGAAAATAATCTCAGGCAGCTCACTACTATAATATATGGACTACGTACTGCTTACAATAACCATTATACTTTGGAATGATATCCTGCTTAACACTAACACATTAGGAAAATCAACTTTACAAATAAATCGAAGATTCGTCAATAAATAAATTCTGATTTCATAATTACAAAACTAATCGATTTAACGTACGCTACAAATTCCATCTGAGATCTAAGCTTATAATAAAAACTTTGGATAATAATTAAAATAATTATTGACAAATTGTTTTGTACATTTTTACAAAGAAAATAAATCAAATCCGGCTGAATACTGTGTGAGAATGTTTAAGGAATTAAATGCACAATGTTACAATAAGTTGTGACTTGTAAACGCACCTTACCTAACGAAAAATATACACAATATACTCGCAATAATACATTTTACATTAAAAATAATACTTTCTAATCAATTTCAAACAACATCAGTAAAGACAATTATTGTTCCATGGAAGAATTCATTCTTACACATATGCACCAGGACTGGTTGAGTATAAAATCTGCAACACCGTTACACCAAAAATATAAAACTTTGTATGAAAATAACTACAAAACCTATTCATTAGGTGCAAGTTTGAGGAATGTGCTCACTGTACTGCGTTACATAGCCGTCCTTATTATTAAAAGTATTCAAATTTTATTGGCAATAATATCACAAATCAATATTATCATGATTTCACAATCAACAGTTCTGAATGACGTTATTTATGATAGATGTTTGGCGTATGATGTGTCGATAAAACAGAGATATGTCGAACAATAATATTCACGAATGAGCAACACGCACGACATATTTATTTGAAGCACAACAATGCAGATGATATGTAGATAGATATCACTAGATGATCAACATATAATATACAGCTATATTAATGTAAACAGCGCGTTCTTTATTTGCCAATTAACTTCAAAAGCGTTTCAATTCAAGTACTATTAAGAAGCAGAAATTAACTATGAACTGCAGCTAAATACAGATTCAGTTATCATCAGTGGAAAGGCAAAATGCTTGTATAATGTAGGCCATCACTTACTTAGGCATAGGCTTACTTACATAATTAGTTTAAAGATGAATTGACTTCTTAGAAACTTTCGAGCAATATGCATTTTTTTAAGGATTTGGGTAGGTACATATTCAATTTATTCCTTTAGGCATCCATTTTGCCTTTCCACCGTCGACAGTTTTAGAATCACGCTATTTACAAGAATACAACACTAATAAACGGTTATGTATATGTACTTCGATTTAAAACGAACGCGAATGGATGTATACAACGACAATTATTTGGCTCACTTAATTCGCTACAGTTAATATTGAGCATTCCTTTGTCTTTTCCAAATAAGCGTCGCACTATAGAATTTAAGCGGCAAACGAAATATCTATGAGCATATCCGGGTAAGTATACTAGTTGTTCTAATATAAGGTCATAGCCTATGTAAAGCTGTCGACGTCAAAACGACGTAAAATAAAAATTGCCACTACAAGCGAAAAACGTCAATAGGTCATTCAACCCTGGTCGGTGTGACCTATGTTCTGATCTAGGGGGATCATCTTTTTGCTGACAGAGTATATTGGTGGAGAGTCTAGTTTGCCAGCTAAAGCTTGAACTCGACTTTTGACGGATTCCATAGGGGCTGAATCTACTTTGACATCATCAGAGCTTGAAGAGGAGTATTGGAAGGATGAGGCTTCAGTGTTGCCATATATGTGTTGTGGTTCTCTAACGTTACCATAGAGGTTGTAGTTGTGTATGAGGGTGGAGACTCTGTTGGGTGCGGCGGGAAGACTGCTGTGTTCTTTGGGCGGTTGCTCGGTGACGGTCAGCTGGCTGGTGGTCACTGGTTGGTTGATCTTGAAGTCTGGCTTCGGAGGGGGGGCTTCATCGTCTTGCACCGACGACTGGTTGCTTAGCACCGGGTTCTGAGGCACGCATATTTGGTTTTGGGCAGCGAACACCTGGTTTTGTGACGTCAGCGTCTGGTTTTGAGGTATGACGACCTGCAAGAAATAATTATCCCTTTGATTTTTTTTAAAGCTTGCCTATTTTAATACGTGCTTAAGAAAAGTAGAAAATGGATACTGACTACATACTACCGACTACTTAGGAAACGCTGCATGCAAAATGTAAGAAAAAATTGGTTAATTAGATCGTTAAAACATGCTGGTTTATCTACCTAAAAGTAAAAGTATTGATAAAAACCTTCATTCACTTAATAAAACTGAAAGTTCTCCAATTAAAATGTATAAGATACCTAACACTACCATAAGAATTAAAAATATAGAAATTGAAACTGAACTGATCGAAAAGTGTTGTCCCACTTATTCCATTATTTTTTTAGTAACCTGACAATAACCTGTAGGTTATCTCAGTTTTTGAAATATGTTCAAATAGCGTAGAGAAAGTGGTGTTTTACATTTTTACGTAACAGAACAATACTAGTAATTGCGCTATGATCAAATCTATAATTTTACGGAAATGTAGAATAACCAACGAGTTTCTTTTGATATTCCATTTAATTGCTATAAGGTTACATACTATGAATAAAAATAATGTAAAACATGGGTTCCGAAATTCATAGTTACAGTTACGCAGATAACAGCCAAGTTCGCTGTTATAATTCAGAAGCTGTCACCAAATATAAGTGTAAGAAGTCTTTAATGGACATTAATTTATTATTAAGGTAAAAAATTTCACTGTGGCTACGTAAAGTCGCAGTTTTCTCGAATACTGTTAGAAAATACTAACGAAACAAAAATTTAATTCGTGACAGTCCCAGAGTTATGGGATATCAAAATGTACACGTTGTATATTTATATATTATTTAACCGAGAGAGACAACACTATTTCAACCAGTACAGCCACCAAAAAAATAAAGCATGTCGTCGACTTACCTCGTGTTCAGCATGCGACACTAACCTGCGCATTGGGGCCGGCGGGCTGCAGCGCGGCGCGCCAGTCCACGAGCGGGTGGCGCGCGCGGATGCAGTCCACCACGTCCAGCAGGTTCTTGGCGTCCATCGCCAGGATGTGCGCCGCTGCTAGCATGTTTCTGAGCAGAATAGAGGTCAATTGTAGGTATTATTACCATGCATGTATGCATTTGCAAAGTATGCAAACATAGGCACAGTACCAGTGTTGTTTTTGGGACAAGCTCGTCATACAACCACTGTAACACCTGAGAGCCATAATCAACAGTGGCGATCCCCAGAAGACCGCCGAGTCAATGAAGCCTCGTCGAGCTTCATTAAATTGATCCCGGGAAAAGTATTCAACTGTCTTGGATCCCGTAACGGTAATAATCAGAAAAGCGGAGGAGTAAGAAAAACAACATACCCGAGCGTTATTTATCAAAATTTAGGCTTACCAGAGATCATCGTCACAAACCTGGCTCAACGGCTCTTTTTAAAACTCGATGTGCCATAAACGTTCTATTACTGGTATATTCCCGATCATTTGTTAAAAGTTTATACACTCAAACTTCTGCCGAATCGCATGATGAAGGACAGACATAGTGTACGGAAAATGTTTTTATAAATTTAAAAAAGCAATATCGGAAAAGACCTTGACGTTTCTGTTAGGCGGGTCTATACTTTGTAGTTAGATTGTACTCACTTAGTGTACTCATGCTGCAGCGTAGTGTTGTGGTACTGTATCGCGAGCCGCATCGCTTCTACTAACGCCGCCATGTCCTTGCTCAGCACCTGGTGAGCCATCTCCACCTCCCTGCGAATACGGAACATACACATTTATTGTCGTATTGAAATTGTACTTAGTCTTCTTATTATATGGTAGGTTATCACCAGATTGGTGTATGATTAGCATTTTTTATAGAAGCCTTCCTTTATTTCGCGTACAGTAATCTATATAAAACCTACTGCATGTATCAGTTCGTATCAGATCACTCCAATTACTAGGTTTACAAAAAAGTCATATTTGGCAAACAAACACGGCACGTCATACCTATTTGTTTATCAAATGGGAAAAGTAAAACAAAATAGGCTGTAGAAGTGGTCAGGGCCGTCGCAGGGGCCCCTGGGAAAACCTGAGTTCGCTTTTTGAATACAGATTCGGATAGGTTTCTCCTTAGCTATTATTTGGAAAACATACATGTGTCCCTTGTGGGTAAACACGGAGCAGTTAGTGATCTACTGAGATGGTAGTCATTCGGATGGTTACCACGTACCTCTGCGCATGCTGCGGGAATGGCACCACCACCTTGTCGACGGTGGCGCACAGCTCCCGCAGCTCGGCGCCAGCACCGGCTCCTCCCGCACTACGTACCTCTGCGCATGCTGCGGGAAGGGCACCACCACCTTGTCGACGGTGGCGCACAGCTCCCGCAGCTCGGCGCCAGCACCGGCTCCTCCCACACTACGTACCTCTGCGCATGCTGCGGGAAGGGCACCACCACCTTGTCGACGGTGGCGCACAGCTCCCGCAGCTCGGCGCCAGCACCGGCTCCTCCCACACTACGTACCTCTGCGCATGCTGCGGGAAGGGCACCACCACCTTGTCGCCGGTGGCGCACAGCTCCCGCAGCTCGGCGCCAGCACCGGCTCCTCCCGCACTACGTACCTCTGCGCATGCTGCGGGAAGGGCACCACCACCTTGTCGATGGTGGCGCACAGCTCCCGCAGCTCGGCGCCAGCACCGGCTCCTCCCACACTACGTACCTCTGCGCATGCTGCGGGAAGGGCACCACCACCTTGTCGACGGTGGCGCACAGCTCCCGCAGCTCGGCGCCAGCACCGGCTCCTCCCGCACTACGTACCTCTGCGCATGCTGCGGGAAGGGCACCACCACCTTGTCGATGGTGGCGCACAGCTCCCGCAGCTCGGCGCCAGCACCGGCTCCTCCCGCACTACGTACCTCTGCGCATGCTGCGGGAAGGGCACCACCACCTTGTCGACGGTGGCGCACAGCTCCCAGCTGCTCGGCGCCAGCACCGGCTCCTCCCGCACTACGTACCTCTGCGCATGCTGCGGGAAGGGCACCACCACCTTGTCGATGGTGGCGCACAGCTCCCGCAGCTCGGCGCCAGCACCGGCTCCTCCCGCACTACGTACCTCTGCGCATGCTGCGGGAAGGGCACCACCACCTTGTCGACGGTGGCGCACAGCTCCCGCAGCTCGGCGCCAGCACCGGCTCCTCCCACACTACGTACCTCTGCGCATGCTGCGGGAAGGGCACCACCACCTTGTCGACGGTGGCGCACAGCTCCCGCAGCTCGGCGCCAGCACCGGCTCCTCCCGCACTACGTACCTCTGCGCATGCTGCGGGAAGGGCACCACCACCTTGTCGATGGTGGCGCACAGCTCCCGCAGCTCGGCGCCAGCACCGGCTCCTCCCGCACTACGTACCTCTGCGCATGCTGCGGGAAGGGCACCACCACCTTGTCGACGGTGGCGCACAGCTCCCAGCTGCTCGGCGCCAGCACCGGCTCCTCCCGCACTACGTACCTCTGCGCATGCTGCGGGAAGGGCACCACCACCTTGTCGATGGTGGCGCACAGCTCCCGCAGCTCGGCGCCAGCACCGGCTCCTCCCGCACTACGTACCTCTGCGCATGCTGCGGGAAGGGCACCACCACCTTGTCGACGGTGGCGCACAGCTCCCGCAGCTCGGCGCCAGCACCGGCTCCTCCCGCACTACGTACCTCTGCGCATGCTGCGGGAAGGGCACCACCACCTTGTCGACGGTGGCGCACAGCTCCCGCAGCTCGGCGCCGACTGCCCGCACGGCCGCCAGCACGCCGTTGGCGCCGGCTCCGCCCGCAGCGGCGCCCGCAAGCCGCATGACGCAGCGCACCACGCCGGTTGTCGCGCAGTACACCGGGTCCGTGTTTGAGGTGCAGCCCTGAGAATAGTGTCGTTTAGTAGTTAATCTATTTTTTTTCAATTAGGCTGGGAGTCAGCACTTTTTGGACGTCAATGTAAAGAACCCGTCAACGTTCCACCAAAACGGCCGCCCGTCACCACTTCCTAGTGTTTTAGCTGGGAGAAAGAAGTGGCGCAGAAAACTCTCCAGCAACCTGTCTGTTAATGTTAAGTTTTAAACCAATTGGATGCGTTTTGACTAAAACGAAGACGCCGTCGGGAAGGTAGTATATTACTACGGGTAATCGCTATGTTTAGTTCCCGAACAGTTCCCTTAGAGAATCGCGCCGCTATACTAGAAACAAAAAAGGACCCAAAATTGAGCCCTGAGGTACCCCCGTTTTCACGTTTAATCCTGTTGAATTGTTGCCGTTTATATGAACTAGCTACTGTCTATCATTCAAATACGATTTTACTTAGTTCAAGGCTGTTTTGCCTAGTCCGTAATGCTCCAGTTTCAGGAGTAATGTTTCATGGCACACACAATCAAACGCCTTCGACAGGTCACAGAAGATACCTATGGCATCTTGCGCCTCTTCCCACGCATTATAGATATGTTTTAGTAACGTTACACCAGCGTCAGTTGTACAACGTCCCCTGGTGAAACCGTAATGTTTATCGTGTAAGATGTTATTCGCGTTAAAGTGACTGAGCATTTGATTAAGCATTACCTTTCAAACACCTTGCTGAAAACTGGCAACACAGATACGGGTCTATAGTTATTAGTATCTTTACTGTCTCCGGATTTGAATAAAGGAATTACCTTACTATATTTCATAAGGTCCGGGAAAACCCCTTGATCCACACACAGATTGAATATAATTCTAAATACGGCGCGATAGTGTCAATAATGATGATGCGGCTGATATGATGACGATGATGATGAGTGTCAATAATGGAGGTACACACCTTTACAGACATACCCCAAAGATCTTCGGTCAATTTGATCTTGATTTGCTTAAATGCTTTTATTATTGCAATGGGTGTTATGTGCTTAAAGTTAAATTCAATCGGGCAAGCTGAAACGTTCGCCTTTAATAATTCAATAGAAAGCGAGGGCGAGGAGTTTAAGGTTTCAGTATGTACGGTGCAACCGCACATTGCGTAAATGCTCTCTCATCATAATTGAATTGTAATTAATTAACACACATTTTACATCAACTTCAGT
Organism: Melanchra persicariae; assembly: GCA_947386135.1. Classification (NCBI taxonomy): domain Eukaryota; kingdom Metazoa; phylum Arthropoda; class Insecta; order Lepidoptera; family Noctuidae; genus Melanchra; species Melanchra persicariae. The sequence goes on along the minus strand of OX376645.1, from coordinate 11,262,492 downwards.
TCACATTCGGACCGCGTCATAGCAACACCTCATTTATCGTTAGTTAAGGTCGTGGACTCAATACACGTACCAAGTGAATTACATAGTTTTACTTGTAGCATTTAGCATCTCTATCAATCAATATCAATCAGCAAAAGACGTATGGTAACAAACCATACATCTTTTTGGTCCTTCGAGCATTTTGTAAACAGTGACTATCAAATCAAAAAATATCAGTAACTATCAAAACTTCTATCAGTGTAACTTTATCAGTAAAATTTTCTGTGTTCGATAACTCTAAAACCGTGTGTGTGTGCTACTAGCAAGAAAGGAGCACCACCCGGGGAGTCGAGGATTCGAGAGTTAAGCAGCAAACACAAGTAAGACCGTTTCAGTTATCACTTCGTGGAAAAACTTCATCATGGAAGCTATTCACGCGAACCAAGCCGAGATCTACGAGGCTATGAGCAAGCTAGCCTCCAACATCAAGAAAGACAGTTCGACCCGTAAGGTAGGTGATTACTTTAAAAGGCGATTAGAAACATTGGAAGCGTATTGGGCTGACTTACGTTATTATTATTAGTCTTACGTTATATTATTAATCATGATCGACTTTGTACTGAGGAAAGCAGGTCTCACCCATATTTTATACAGAATGAATATGAGCGGGCAGCAGAGCAGTACAAATCGGTTAAATCGTTAATCAATCACCAGCAAGTACTGATGAAAGCAGGGCAGTCAGTATTTCCGGAGTTGGAGACAAAGCCTCAACAGCAAGCAGGTCAACCATCATCATCAGGTGCGTCTCTAACAAGCAAGCGAGTTAAAGAACATGAAAATTCATCTCCAGAAGTACTATCAAGAGGAACATCCAGCAAGACGGATGGCATGCTCAAAAAACAATCAAGCAACTTCAGAGCATTACAGCGTACCATACGAAGTATTAATTTAGACGAAATGTCCGAGAAGTGGGAAATGGGAGACTTTACTATCGCATATGAGTCCACGTGAAGTCCGCAGTGATTATAATCATTATTATGTTGTTTGTTCCTGTTTGTTTCATTATTGATAATTTTCCAAACCGTTTTAATTTTGTTATCTGCCGATTTAACTTTGTTGCTAATGTATAAGGCCTTTGCTGCCTTACAAGTATTCTTAAAGATTTTTGAGTAACAAGCAACATACTTATTACATAAACAGCCAGACCCGGAATAACTATCTGTAAGCCATACAAATATTTGCTCGGTGCGGGAATCGAACCCGCAACACGCAGTGCAGCAGCCGGTCGCTCAACCACTGCGCCAACCGTAGCTTCAAAGTTATAAGTTAATTTTAATGTTTGTGTTCAACAAATATTAAAGTTATTTTCAAAAAGCTTTAATATTTATTTGCTGGAATCCTTTATGGGTTAAATACCTGAAATAAATGAATTTTATTTTATTTAATATCAAATAAATAATGGTTACCTTTTCTTCACTGGGTGGTCTTTCTTTAGATACCGTATTCGCAGGACTCGTTTCAGCAGAGGTAGCCGCTGTAAAAAAAAAACAATTTAGATTTAGATTTTAAAAGTTGTATTTTTGTTTATGCAAACAATTTCACTTAGCTTTGACTGTATTTACTCGCCAGTGTAGTTTTAACCGACTACAAGACAATGAGATGTTGTGTTATGTATGTCTTACCTGAATGTGGTTGACTAGACACTCTCGGTTCATTGGTACTGTCTGACTTCTGTTCGGTTCCCGGTTCAGACTCGGTTGACAGTTGCACGTTGGATAGACGCTTTTTCTGAACGAAAAAATGCCATGTTAAATATATTTTTTATCTAAGGTCGCAGTGAAATCGCGTTAGAAGCCATAGTGTGGGGATTATTGTGGGGCAGTTTTTTCAAAGTATTGTAAGCCGAATGTGAATTGTAGTTAGTTCCTAGATATAGTGTCTGACTGTATATTTTTTTGTTGAATCTTATCGTTAACAGGGAATATGCATGAAAAGAAAAAACAACACAGTTTATCTGAAAATATACAAAAATATAATTTTAACAGTGAATATAGAATCAAAATTGATCGAGAACTATAACTATTTCAAACAACACTAGAATATAACTTTTTTAAACAATTAATCTATACCTCTCTCGAAAACGCCGTTTTCTATGTTAGCTGTAGGTATAGGTGTCGTGGAATTTGACATCAGAGTTCGTATCGCATTTGTCTTTCTAATTGTCAACTTAGAAGCTTCATAACTTCACCGCTGATGAAGGTTTTATAAAAATTATTTCATAATTCTTTACTAGAGCTAATAAGTATTAATTATGCCAATAAAAAAATGCGTACATATTCCCTACTGTTTGGATATAATTTTTGTTAGAGCTATGTTCAATAGCCAGATGATTTTAGTAATCCGACTATTAAAAAATCTGCCCAGACTTTCAGAAACCGGTGGTTTTAAGCCTATAGGCAGCAGTGCGATTCTGTAAACATGTCACCATGTAAACTTAGTTGAACTGAACATAAAATGAGCTGTGAATTCATACAAACAATATGAAATAACAGTTCACTTCCTGCTCACTCCACACTAAGGGCCAATTTCACCAATGAAACTAAACGCGATCTGCGAATAAACCACGTTTATGAGCTGTCAGTGTCATTATTTTTCTATGGAATATTTACACTGACAGCTCTTGAACGCAGTTTAGATGTACTGATCGCGTGCAGTTTCATTGGTGAAATCCACTCTAAGTTTACACGCGGAGAAGTGGACATAAAAAACCGGGTGTTTATATTATCCATGGTCTTTACCAAGTTCTCTTCCTGCATCTGCAACCATCGTCTGTCCTCTTCACTCTGATGCTGTTGTCGCGCTAGTTCGGCCAACAGTCGCCTTTCTACTGCTTGTTCGCTGTCGCATTCCGGACTCTGTTGCATATGGAATAAGAGCTATAAATCGACTGTATGTGTACAGTAAAAGTTTTGAATGAAATGTGCAAAGAGATTTGGTGCATAAATTTTAAACTTTTTTTTGCAAAGAATTAATTATCAAATTTCGTTGAATTGTGAAATATAAAGCTTGAGCGTGCATTAAAAGGGACTTCGTTCAATACATTTCTGTAGAACCAACATTGCTGTTAGTGACATCGCCAATTTCCAGAATTTTGTACAAATATTAACATGTTTTTAGTATATAAAAGTAAATGTTATTAACCAGATATTTACCGAATAGTTTTTGAAAAAAAAATATAATATTACAACCACAATGTTAGTTCGTTTAAAAAAATAATAATAATGAAAACAGTTGTGAAAAATCAATTCATTTTACACAACTGTTTTCTAAAATAAAATAATAAATAAAAAACCGACACTCTACCGGAGAAACCCAAATGACACAAAAATCTGAAAACAAAACAAAACCAAAGACAAAAGAAAAATAATTGCAAAGTAAGAAATAAATTAAAATTATTTAGGTACACAATCATACACCTCAGGGAACAGGATTGGATATTTACAAAACTTAATGCCGACTCTGAATCTATGGTAAACATAAAAATAAACTTTAGTCCGCGCACTCGTTAAGCCTATAAAATTTCTGAAAAGCAATCTGCTTTGCTTTGTAACTTCAATAATAAAATTAACGCATTTAAGACAAACGATTTTAAAGCACTTTTGAATAGGGTAGATGACTAAAAAATCTAATTAGTCCGTCAGATAGATTTCCAAAAAATATTAGACACGTATTTTTTATTTATCACGTAAACAAAAAATTAGAACGATACAGTGCTTTGAAAACTCGTGTGGCATCACGTAAGTTCACTCTTTACCTACACGTGTCGTCACAAGCCCCCACTCCTGATCTTTGATGCGTTTTATCTTCGTCTTTTTTTGTTGATTTCCAATATTTTTCGATAATCTAACTGACTAAATATAATCATTATATTTTTTATCGGGGACTATATTTCTTGTCACCAAAATTTATATTTGTCATCAAGTTGCATCACCTAATAAATAGATCTATCGCCACGAAGTATTTTCGTTCTCAGATATATAAAAAGTGTCGCCAGGTATGAATTACCAAATTAATGCCAATATGTATGTAAAATAAGAGATGGATTATCAATAAAATCGTAGTTCATTCCTTGGATAAAACTTTGTTCTCAAAATAATAGGTTTATTCCTTTAACTTCGTACTCAGAAAGGTATATCTGTCACCAAATATTCGAACATAGGGCACAGGGAGCTTAGGGCACCCCGACTCGGACAGGTTAGGTTAGAAGGGGATGGCGGGGTCAAGTGAGCGAGCGTAGCGAGCGAACAGACCCCGCCATCACCTTCGTGGTTATTTTTTTTAATCCACCCAGTAATATGGTTTACTTCCCGTTTTATAATAAATCCCAACCTATTTATTTGATACTTGATAATATGTCCCGAGGATTACATGTGATTTATTATGGAATTGCTTTTTACAATTATTTGGCAACTACATTTTGGTGACAGATCCACTATTTTGAGGACAAACCCTATTATTAAAGAAATTCAAAAGGAATAAAATTGGCGATAGCTTAAATCATACCCTTTTTTATCCAGGAATTATCCCTATTGTAAAAGTTTGATAGCCTGCGCTCTGGCTCTGTTTCGCACAAGAGTCCCAGCATCATGCTGAGCGTTATGCGCGGATGTCATGGCACTAATTATGTTTTATGGTATGCGTCATATTTGGCGCAAATAAACTCCCTTTCTTTCTTACTCTAACGAGATTTAAAATAAAATTGGTTTGCGTAAGTAACAGCAAGCTAACTTTTTACTTCCTTTTAAAATAAATAGGTTACCTGTTAAATATAGCTATGTGTTTACTTCACTACTAATAAATACTAGCACTTCTATGCTTCATTCTTCACGCGTTCCTGGTCATATCAAGCATGCATACTCTAATATCTACACACACATACTAAATACCTACTGTCGCCTTTTCAGGTGCTTACGTTAAATGCAAAACTTCATTAATATTAATTCAAATGTATTCGTTTTTGCTGTACATAATTTAATACGATTTTGATTAAACGTTTTTTTTTACATTAGCTGATTCATATAAAAAAGAATTATGAACTTGTTTTTAAATATTGTTTTGCATTTAACTCCCAAACACCAACAACATGCTTTCCAAAAGTAATTTAAAAGAATAAGATCTACGCGAACACAATCCAGTCACCTGCACGGGCTGTGCCACTCCGTGGACATGCGACACGCCCGTCGACACTCCCTGCACGGCGCCGTGCACCGCCATCACGCCGTGCACGGCGCCGGACGGGCCGGACACGGCGCCGGACGGGCCGGACACGGCGCCGGACGGGCCGGACACGGCGCCGGACGGGCCGGACACGGCGCCGGACGGGCCGGACACGGCGCCGGACGGACCGGACACGGCAGGGCCAGGTGGCGCCACGGCCGACACCACCGCCGGCTGACACTCCATCCGGGAAGCGAAGATCACTGACGTATCCGCCGGCTGCACCATCGCCGGACGGTAAGCCGGGCCGGCCAGCTGCGGCGCTTGGGAGCTGGCCACCTGAGCCCTGTACATCATCGGCTGCGCCCCAGACACACTGTGCGTATATATCTGCTGACCTCCGTACGACATCGGAGGGACCACACCCATTGGTTGCGACGCAAAACCTTGGACTTGTTGGAATGGCTGTGGGCTTGCTGAACGTAAGAATCCTGGAGGACCCTTCGAAGGTCGTGCCTGTCCGGGAGAGTACGGAACTCCTTGGACCACTCCTACAGGGACTCCATAGGCTGCTGAAGGATGTGATGCCGCCATACTACTCTCGCGTCTATACTGCGGTCGCGCCATAGCTCTCTGCGCTGCGACCGCCACGCAACTCTTCACATTATCACCTCCGAAATCGTATATCTCTTCAACCAAAGCCGGTTCAGGTTGTGTACGCATCTTATTCATGACACTGGCTGCTAACTGAGCATTAAGAGCTCCTTGGACAGCAAACTGTCCCACATCTTGGTCCCTACGAGTCCTAGGAGGAGGAGACGCGGGTACGGAATGTTGTCTAGTAAACGGCGCGATCGGAACTGGCGAACCGCGATGGGACAGACTTCCCCTAGCATTACGTTCTAAGGAACCCATTCGAATCGGAGCTCTTTCAGCACTGGATAGAGTTCCTCTAGTGTTCCTTTCTAAAGACCGAACGCGACTAGCATAAGTTTCGGGAACTTCGGGCTCAACGGCCGGAGAAGGAGACGACGTTTCGCGGGGAGACACGGGAATATTCTGACAAAGATTGTCGCAACTCTCCCTCGCGCCTACTACTACTGTCAAGGTCTCATCGGGGGGTTCAGAAGGGGTCGGGGCGGGGACGATAGGGTCAAGTTTTTGAAGACTAGCAGCAGGGATGGGGGCAGTTTGGAGAGGAATGTCGATCTTTTCGTCGGGTCTAGGGTGTATGATCTTTTCGACGATGTCTTGGGTCTCTGGTAGAGTCTCGGCGAAGTCGACGGAGACGGTGTTGAATACCGAGGCTGGGGTGGTGTAGGCTTGTGGGTGGATGGCCCTCGCTTGGTTCTCCCGCAGTAGATGCGCTAGGACGAGCGGGTTCTGCGCTACGATGTAGGTTTGCGCCGCGTTGCCGCCGGCCGGCTGGGGTGTTGTGTCGCTCACTGTGGACAAAGATGTTGCTTTTAGATGGCGATTCTCAAGTTTTTTGTCGTTATACTCATTCAATCATTGTTTACAGCCCAACTCAAAGATGGAAATACTATAGTCTATAACGACGTCGCTCTTTTTCGGAAAGGAAACTTGACTCTCTCGTCTCTCGTATTTGAAGCAATAGAGATGAAGCTAACTAATGCTATAAGGTCGGGTTCTGTTGAGAGTTTGAAATCATCATAAAAGCGAATGTCTCATGTGAAGTCATGTGGACTTTAAAAAACACATGTCGGTTGGTTGGAAAATCAATTTAGTTCGCACTATTTTGGAAGTTTTGGTAAGTAGTCCCTATCTTTGAAACTATAGGGAACGTGCAGGGCGTTGACTATGCCATCTAGTGTTGCATTTTAGAAACTTTCACGTTAAGAATCCTTGACATTGAAGCTTCCGTGCTGCCACCTATAGTTCCTGCACGCTCAATTTAGGGCAACATGCACGAAGTAGACTGTGCCATCTAGCGTTAAATATTCGAAACTTAATAAACTTGACAATGACACTTATGTGCTGCCACCTAAAGTTCCTGCAAGTTCCTTATAATTTGTAAATGAATATATCAAAGGCATATTAACCTGCAATATTATTGGAGGGTCTCTGCGGCTTGGGCGGCGGCTCTTCGCTGAAGGAGCCGGCGGCCACGCGTCGGTTCTCGCGCCGCATGGTCTCCCACGCCGAGCTGCGCTCCTCCTGCAGGATCTCGCTGTAGGGGGACTTCACATTAGGAAACTTTATAGTTTTCTTATGGAATTGAGTAAAGAACTAACCAGCTTTGTGGGATGGAAATGCAAGTTCGATAAAGCACTCGACAATAATGTGGGATAAGAATTAGTTTCTAGTAGGGGATATCATGGGGCCTCCACTCATGGGAGCAGTGGAGAGTGTGGGGTTTTTATCGTTAGGACTCCAACGAAACCTTCTGTTCTCACCTGACTGACGATATTCATGATGGTTTACCCCCAAAAAGAGGATATAAATCAGTTGATAACAACGCAGATGCATTTTTGAGTCATCAAGCGTCTTTAACGGCTGTAGCCATCATATTTTAAAGATTTTTTGGACCATGGAGTCCTTTATTGGATCCCTGAGCTAGAGATCGACACCAGGCTAGTTGAAAGTGGACTTACAAGAGGGTCTCCTTGAGCTGTTTATAGTTCCTGGACAGTTGAAGGTATACTCACAAGAGCGTCTCCTTGAGCTGGTGCGCGGCGGGCCGCTGGCTGGGCTCGTACGCCCAGCAGCGGGACATGACGGAGTACAGGCGCGGGGGGCAGCGGGGGGGAAGGGCTAGTCGCTCTCCGTTCTCCAGCTTGCCGATCACGTCGTTGTTCTTCACGCCACTGAAGGGTTTTACGCCCAGCATAAGGATTTCCCACATGCAGACGCCTGTGGAAGAAAATGGCTTTAATATAAACTTATAGGCTTTAGATAAACGAAAGAACTGAAGCAGGACCTGAATTGTGTATTAGGGACTTGATACACGGCGCTCCAGGTGCACCGTGGGCGCTGTGTCGAAAATGTATGTCGTCTGTCCGCGCGCCCGCGACGCTATCTATGTTTCGTTCCCTTGACGCCATAAATTTTATCTTGTCAGCGCTCTGTCCGCGTGCCTTGTCCGCTTTGTATATCATGTCCCATAAGCATTGGCAATTGGATGAATTGGCCGCTGAAATTCTAACGTAAACCGTGAACAGTAGAAGAAGCCTGTCTGAGAAGTAGTTTCCCTGTGGTGCGATGATTGATAGAAATAATAATAAAAATGTTAAAAGTTATTTTTTTCAGGAAACAATAATCGGTGTTAGGCGCAGTTAAAAAAAAAGAATAGCGCCTTAGAAGAAAGGTGCTCTAAATAGGGAACTCTTAAAGTTTCTACCTTGTATATTATATTTATTTTTTTCTAGTCTAAACAAATAGTATAATCTATACTAATAGTATAAAGTGGAAATATTTATTTGTTACGATTTGATCTAACAATTTTTGCATAATCAACCCCTGACGGGGTGAACGGTTCCACTGATCCTGAGTAGACCACAGAGTCAGCCGCAGAAATGGTTGGGTAATTATGAAAATCGTTGAGCTTAATTTTACAAAACTAACCTTTAGAAGGGGAGTTGGAGTTTGTGGAGTACCTACTAAATCCACGCGGACGAAGTCGCGGGCGAAGTGCTAGTTCTTATAATAATTTGTCGGTAGTATTAGCTGCTTCGTTATTTTGCTGTTCCGTATGGTGTCGGACGTAAAAGAATAGCACCATCCCATCACTTCCCGTGGGTGTCGTTAGAGGCGACTAAGGGACTGACCAGAGAATGGGCAGCAGCATTCTCTGTAGATACATTGCTACAGTTACACTGCGATCGCCAACCCGCCTGCCAAGCGTGGCGATTATGGCAAACCGAGGGGGGTTTGCCATAATCGCCACGCTTGGCATGTGAGGGAGGCCAATGTTCAGCACTGGACGTCTTTCAGCTGATATGATGATGATGATTAGCTGCTTTGATCACATGTGTGCGTGCGTTCAGGAGCTACGTACCAAACATCCACACGTCGGAGGCGGAGGTGAATCTCCTGAAGTTGATGGACTCGGGCGCCATCCACTTGATGGGCAGCTTGCCGCGCGACGCCTTGTAGTACGACTTGTCCTCCACCATCTTGGAGAGGCCGAAGTCGGCCAGCTGAGGGACGACAGAAATGTTTATACATTAGGTGTGAGAAGCAGTAGGTAGGTTAACCTTTTAACACACTGTAGCGTATGGAGATATGGAATACAAGAGGTATTGCAGCTGCCATGGGCGTACATAAGGAGGGGGGGGGGTGAGTTCGGACCCCCCTTAACATACTTCGTAATAAAAATGTCTTGTAGAACGGATCAGCAAAATATAGTTTATTTTTGTACATTTTTGGACCCTTGGACCCCCTTCCCCTTATAAAAGTTATAGCTATACCCGTGGCAGCTGCATTGTCATCCCATGAACAAAGTTGGATTCTCATAAGTGCCTGTCATACATACCATTCAAATCAATACACATAATCTCTACTTGGCGGTAGAAATAGATAGGATGGTACATCTCCACACTAACTTCTTCACCAAGAGCTTTACTAGAAATGGTTTTATTTTGAAGGAAATTAATTAGCTGAATTCAGCCATATACAAATACATAAGTACAGTTTGCATAATACAGGGACACATCCATCTTTGAGAGGGAGTGTACCGTAATCCAAGAGTCCAGTGCGTAATTTTTGATTCTGGAAAATATTGAATTAAGCATACAATGATGATGATGCAGTCAATAAGAAAATGTTAACATACCTTAACACAAGTAGGAGTAGAGACCAGAACATTCCTGGCGGCGATGTCTCTATGAACAAACTTCTTGCTCTCGAGATAACTGAGTGCCGTCGACAGCTGGTAGATGTATAGGACCAGTGTGCACGTTTCTAGTCTGAATCAATAGAAATTTATGATTATCAAAACTGCAATAACTATTTACTTTGGACTTGGCGCCAAGGGTGGAACGTTTTCTGAAGTGCCAGAGGTAACAGGGCTCTCAGGACAATCCCGGAAGTACGGTCAGATCCCAACGAGCATTTTACTGAATTAAAGATTTGTAAAATGCGCTGAGACTATTTGAACACGTTTGTTCAAACTTCTCCATAATGGTAGGAGAGCCCCCTAGAAGGGATTTTGGGATTTACTCGAGTGCGGCAGTTTAATATAAGAGAGGATACCTTACATGTTGATAAGTACCTTCAACCAGTATGAGCCCTCAATATAGGGGGGTACGCTCAGGAGAAGCCGTCAAAAAGATCATCTGAAATACTCGAGCGCGTCAGATTAAGATATAGGGGATTAATTACTAGCTAAGAAGTGTCAATTATGCTAATCTGACGATTTGAGCGTAACCTAAGGAGGCGGGAGAGTAACAAAGTTACAAAAAAAACCGATGTCTGGACTTATTCGAGCGCGGTTGTTTTTCTATTCATTTTAAAGGTAATAATACCAGAATAACAAAAAACATATAATCTGACGATTTCCGAAAGCCGAAGGTAATTAAATCGTCAATTAAGTTCAGAGCGTGCAGTAGCACACTGTTTTCCGACGCCATGACACCATTACAGCTGTTCATCATCATCTGCCTAGCCTTTTTCCCAACTATATTGGGGTCGGCTTTCAATCAAACCGGATTCAGCTGAATACCAGTATTTTACGTAAAGCGGCTGCCTACCAGACCACCAAAACCCATTAACTGGATAACACGGTACTTCTTGACAAGACTGGAGTCAAATTTACTGGCTTCTGACAATCCGTAACGACTGCCAAAGATCTAAAAATGACAACCGCGACCAACCAAGAGCTTTACGTGTTTAAAAAAAAATAAATAAAAAAAGCAAGCTTTTCAAGTGTCAGATTGGTGACTATGGCTGGGATAGAGAGACATTAAGATGAGCCTTCAGTATGCTAATCTGACGCGCTCGAGTATTTCAAGATGGCGATTTTTTTTTACATTTTCAGGAATTCACTGCGAGTCACTTCCAAAAAGACTAAGAAATGGGAGCAGTAGAAAATACATTTACTCGAGCGCGTCAGATTTTCAGACGGGGACCCCTTCTGAAAATCTGACGCGCTCGAGTAACAGTATTTTTTAATTTTTTTTCACCCACCATGCATATCGACAGATTAATATATATTTCGTATTAGAGACATGATGGAGCATGAAAAATTTCAATATCTGACACGCTTGAGTATTTCCATGTCATTGTTTTTTTTATTACTTTGAAAATCTGTAGACGCTTCCCTCACCGCTGAATGAGGAAACATGAAAGGACCATTTATTCTTCAAATCATCCAATTTACCAAATCTACTAGGTTTCCGCGACGCTCGAGTAAATCCACATTTAGCATCATGGGCTCCCCTACCATAACAGGCAGAGGGTTATATGTGTGTATTCTTATTTTTTAAGGATGGGATATCATCAAATGACTCCTTCCGCTCTAGGGAGAGCGCAAGGGAGTGTCACTCTTACTGACTAAAACCCATCCGTGTTCCTCCTCATGCCCTTTGCGTTCCAGGGCCGCGGTGACTCTTACGAACCAATTCCGCAACATGTGTGTATCCTATCCTACCAATCCTGTGTATCGAAGAGTGTGCAACACAGGGCTGTGTTATAAAACTATGATTTAGCTGGTTTGCAATGACAGTTGCTTTGCAATTCTAGAACCTATCAATACATTGGACATTTTCATAACTTTTCCAGTAAAATTAATTAACAATTTCTAATTTTAGTTCACCTGTGCGCGTTTTGCTGTAGATAGGCCCTCATCTCGCCCAGCGTGGCGAGCTCCATAACTATCCAGATGGGCGGAGAACTGCACACTCCTACGAGCCCGATGATGTGCGGGTGAGAGAACTGCTGCATGATGTCTGGAACAAAATAATTTACATGTTTAATGCTTAAAACTGTAATAAACTGTCTTTTTTGGTTTGAACTGGTATCTTCGATCAAGAATTCACTAGATTAGGAACAAAATTACGCCGGGAATGTGTCCACGTTTGCACACATTTATGTAAATCTACATTTGACACATAAAAGAATAAAAACATCAACTACCAAAATTTATTATAAACATTTATGCTCGAACATTAAGTTTAATTTCGATTACAATATATTTGTATTTCTTCCTGGCTACGGTTGGACGTTCCTAATTTGATAAAAGACAACACTTTTATTTGAGGTCTAATTTCTCTGGCCGTTTTCAAGTGCTAATCGGACATCTACGACTACCTGGAGATCGAAGACAAATAAAGTATGTATGGATTTTTATTCCACCTCAAAATTGTTCTCATTTAAACTGCAAACTAACGGACATACGTAGACAGCCCATCGGAAGAAATGGTATGTAATAACAACAACATATCTAAGAACCATCGCCAAGAAATTAGCTTTCAAATTAAAAAAAAACTGCATCCAAATCGGTTCACTCGTTTAAGAGCTACGGTGCCAGACGTCGACGTCACACATAGCGGTCAAACTAATAACTCCCCTCTTTTTGCGTCGGGGGTTAAAAATAGGTTTGCAGGAGGTCCTTGCTCGGACAAAGTCCGCTATATCAAGATCCAATTACGCTAGATGTGGTCAAGCCGGACTGAGATGTGGCGATGCTTGGGGAAATTTCCAGCACTGAACCTTTTGCGTCCAAGATGATTATCATAAAAAATGGCTTTGACACAAGTGAAAATGGTCACACATACAAGTGTTCTGTGAGGGTTCAGTTTTGTCATAGGGACGTACAGAACACTAAATCGTAACAGATACTCACAAGCCTCCTCCAGGAACTTCTCGGCGGTGTCGAGGTCGGCGTCCATCTTGCACGTCTTCACGGCCACCGGCAGCTGCGCCTCCCCGCGCGCCGTGCCGGCCGCCAGCTGGCGCCGCAGCGACGGGTGGTTGGACGAGACAGATAGGTACTCACAAGCCTCCTCCAGGAACTTCTCGGCGGTGTCGAGGTCGGCGTCCATCTTGCACGTCTTCACGGCCACCGGCAGCTGCGCCTCCCCGCGCGCCGTGCCGGCCGCCAGCTGGCGCCGCAGCGACGGGTGGTTGGACGAGACAGATAGGTACTCACAAGCCTCCTCCAGGAACTTCTCGGCGGTGTCGAGGTCGGCGTCCATCTTGCACGTCTTCACGGCCACCGGCAGCTGCGCCTCCCCGCGCGCCGTGCCGGCCGCCAGCTGGCGCCGCAGCGACGGGTGGTTGGACGAGACAGATAGGTACTCACAAGCCTCCTCCAGGAACTTCTCGGCGGTGTCGAGGTCGGCGTCCATCTTGCACGTCTTCACGGCCACCGGCAGCTGCGCCTCCCCGCGCGCCGTGCCGGCCGCCAGCTGGCGCCGCAGCGACGGGTGGTTGGACGAGACAGATAGGTACTCACAAGCCTCCTCCAGGAACTTCTCGGCGGTGTCGAGGTCGGCGTCCATCTTGCACGTCTTCACGGCCACCGGCAGCTGCGCCTCCCCGCGCGCCGTGCCGGCCGCCAGCTGGCGCCGCAGCGACGGGTGGTTGGACGAGACAGATAGGTACTCACAAGCCTCCTCCAGGAACTTCTCGGCGGTGTCGAGGTCGGCGTCCATCTTGCACGTCTTCACGGCCACCGGCAGCTGCGCCTCCCCGCGCGCCGTGCCGGCCGCCAGCTGGCGCCGCAGCGACGGGTGGTTGGATGACGTCACCTTGCACGTGCCTGACGGGTAACAGGTGGACGTATTGGCTTGCTTGGTTTCAATTTACAAAATTGGAAACGAAACTAGGCACTACGCGCCAAAGTGGGTAAAGGGTAGGTGTAGGGTAAAAGTGTGCCACTTTTTACCGGAAGTGCAGTAACAATCCCACACTCCTAAACTTTGATGCGTTTTATCTTTGTAAGTTTTTGTTGATCTGATAAAGCAAAAAATAAATGTTACAATTTTTTTATAATCTGGCATAGCATTAAATTCCCACGGTATTTGATGTCAATCGTTAATAGTAATGTGCTCTATGAAATGGATTGGTATTAAAAAAAACAATGCATTACCTTTGTGCACATCTCCAAATTGTCCTTCACCAATGATGCCAGTCAGTTCTATTTGATTTCGTACTAACTCATAATCTCGCACTGCAACAATTGACAAACACATAAATACCAGTGAAGAAGAAGAAGAAGAAAGTTATATTTCAATTTCTAAAACCAGTTATTACATGGAGCCACTCCCTATCTGATCATCACAACCCAATAACTGGGTAACACGATACCCTTTGGCAAGACTGATAGCCGACATGGTAAGGGAGCCCTAGTAGGGATTTTGGGATTTACTCGAGCGCGGCAGATTAATATAAGGGAGGATACCTTACATATTGATAAGTACCTTCAACCAGTATGAGCCCTTAATATAGGGGGGTACGCTCAGGAGAAAGACTACTCAAACGCGTCAGATTAAAATATGAGGGATTAATTACTAGCTAAGACGTGTCAATTTTGCTAATCTGACGATTTGAGCGTAAGCGTAGGAGGCAAGTTGTCAGATTACCAATACCCCTCAAAATAATTGTCAGATTTTTGGTCACTATGGCTGGGACATCATGATGAGCCTTCAGTATGCTAATCTGACGCGCTCGAGTATTTCAAGATGGATTTTTTTTTACATTTTCAGGATTTCGGTGCGAGCTTGCGTCACTTCCAAATCGTCAGTAGGGTTCACTGAACACCCCCTCTGAAAATCTGACGCGCTCGAGTAAATGTATTTTTTATTTTTTTTCACCCCTCCCGCATCCACCCCCACCATGCAAAACGGCAGATTTATATATATTTCGTATCAGAGATAATTATGTTGGAGCATGAAAAATATCAATATCTGAATCTGACACGCTTGAGTATTTCCATGTAATTGTTTTTTTACAACTTTGAAAATCTGTAGACGCTTCCCCCACTGCTGAAAGTGAAAACATGAAAGGACCATTTATTCTTCAAATCACCCAATCTACCAAATCTACTAGGTTTCCGCGACGCTCGAGTAAATCCACATTTAGCATCATGGGCTCCTCTACCACAGGGACCGTGCAAGTACTCTATGACGAGGGGGGCGGGCAAACTTCTTCAGTGAAATTAAAAAAAATATTTTATTTATTTTTTGCTAAGAAGTTCTATCCTGTGGGGCTCAATCAATTTTTTTATTTTTTTGTTGGAAAAAAGAAATACTTTGATTACTGAGTAATTGAGATTGTATAAAAATATGCACATAAAGCATTTGTGTTATATGAATAATTAAGCTAAATTTACTTTAATTTTGGATTGAAATGTTTCCCGGCATTTCCTACTGAGATGAGAAAAATATGGCGCATGCACCACATACATCTCAGCTTGACTAATAGCGCTCAGGGTGGATTGGGCCCGGGTGTATCATTTGGTGGGATATTCTCTACAACTCACCCCCCCCCCCGTTTCATTTTAGCCTGCATTAGGCCCCCTCTGCACCCCACTTCCGCGACCCCTGATAACGTGCTTTACGTACCCCGTCCACCGGGAAGAACGACCCGTGAGACTGTTATTATGCCACGAGTTTTCGTTTTGCAAAGACACGGTTCCATTTTCAAAACATTTAAAATATTGTTTTTCCAAGTCGACCATACCTTGTTCTTATCTCTACAATAACCAGTTATTGTTTTAAAATTAAGTTTCCTTATATGTGTGTTTCTATGGACTATGTGTGCCAAATAAATAAGTTATTGCTCTTTTATTTTTAATTGTTTCTAGGTTACCTGCGGGCGTGGAGTAGTCGGCGTCATCGTCTACGATCTCTGCGTAGTCCTCCGACAGTAGCGTGGCCGTGTTGGCCTCCCACGAACTCGTCTTGCCTTCAGAAGAACTACTGCTCATCTCCGCTGGCGAAATAAAAAAAATCTTTTATAGTTTATATTTATGTTAATTTAGTTAGGTATATAAGTCGTTTTTTTTGAGGTTAGTATGTCTCTAAGTACTTGTCGTTATGATTGTATTTATGAAAAAAGGATATAGAAAATTACTGGGCTACTTACTTTTACACTGACAATTGAGTTGCTTCCATACGGTAGCTTGTAAGAAAATGTAGGCAAGGTTAATAACAATCGTAGCTGAAGAAATTTTAAAGATAGGTATCTGATGGCCAATACTCGTACCTACCTAATTGAAAAGTGTTAAAAACAATTCGCAATATCATCTCAGCCACAATCAATGTCAAAATGTTTTGCCACGAGAATGCGAACGCTCCTTAAAATACGAGAATCGCCCCTCTGGATATTCTTACTACTTATTTGGAGTTTGAGTTGGAGTGTAAGATTTGGTATACTTATTCATTGGTATACTTACTCGTTCTGTTCCATAACGAAGTTTGTGACTCAGTGACGAGTCTACAGTATCCATCTACCAAATCTGCTAAACTTTCTGCAGCCTGCAATAGTAAAAACAGTGAATATTTATTCATGATCGCTAGTAGGGTTAACCGATCAAAGAGTAAAGAGTCAGCTATGTAACCTGACCTCATATATCTAGTTGAAATTGACCAAAAATATTGAATTGTAAAAGTCTTATTTTAAAGCTGTTTAAAAAAACAAATATCATTTATTATAATTTAAATTATATAAATAGTTGTTTACCTCAACACTGCTGCACGTGATGGTGAGCGTTTCCGTCGCTCCCTTCACTCGTAACTGTAGCGCCGCTTTACCGCACGAACCGCTCTGAAATTAATTAAAATATTATTCGTGATTATTTACCAGGTTTAGAATGCCTATCTTCGGATATCCAACTAACATTAATTGTATCCAGAATCTTATGGAAAAAAATATCCAAAGTTAACTTTGGAGTAATTGTTTTTTTTTTCAATTTGATTTGAAGACTGCCAGTGGCAGCTGACAATGTTGAAATAGAAAATAAACCTTATTTCTAATGTCTTCAGTAGTAACACTGCAAAATCACTCTAGAACTCTACCATGAACGCCCGAGGAGCGGTTCTAAGCTAATTTAAACTTTTTGACACTTTAAAGTTCAATTTTCAATATCACTAGGAGCTACTGTCCTGTTTTATTTTTATTTGTTTTTTTTTTTTATTTTCTTCTATTTTATTTTTTTCGCTGTTTTTGTTGTGTGCCTCTTACTGTGGCCAATAAATGTATTTTCTTTCTTTCTTTCTTTCTTTCTCCTCTTCATTTTATTCCCTCGCATCGTACCTGCGTCTGCGACTGCTGCGTGCAGTTGGACTTGAGCGTCTGCACGGCCACGATGTCGCAGAACGACGCGATCTTGGTGTAGGTGGGCGGCTCGCCCGCCTTGTGCGACACGTACGATATGTCTGCAGGAAGACATGCAGCTTTAGTCACAGAACTGTATTAGTAATCCACTTCGTTCAGCACAGAGGACTGAAATTACATTGGTATTAAAACGAGGAAGTGATAGTTAGCGGTCTTAGCTAATTAGTGCAGATGAGTTGCCATAATGGGGAAAAAAAAAAGATCATGTTATGTGTTTTTGAATTACATGGTCTAACGCTGCTAAGTATTGCTCATATTCGCTAGCAGAACACCACTGACTAGATACTTCCGTTTCTTTCAGTATATCCAAAGGTTATGTGTAGATATCGCTGACAGCGAAAAGACCGCCATTGTACCCATAGAATGAATTAAGTTAATTGTAAAAGAGTTGTATTATACTAAAGTTGGTGTACAGTTCTCGTCAAATAACTGTGCCCCTCTGAAGTTGGCCACGAGTGGCTGCGTAGTAGTCAAAATTACGAACAAACTGCAACTGCGCATGCGCAAGAGACATGGGGGCGGGGATTATGGCGGCGCGATTTTATGTCTCAGTCTTACGTTTACGTTCGATGCATGCTTGCGTCCCGCTTGCTGCTGTCTACGTGACTGCACCAAGCGATCTTTGCAAATGGCTAACTTCAGAGGGACACAGTTATTTTGACGAGAACTTTACAATAAAGTATCCATCTAGGTATAAAAGGGTTTGGAGATAAGAAAAAGCTGACAATTTGAGCTTCTTTAAAAAATGCTTTTATTTTCCATTATTCATGTACAATTACAGGTGTGTTACCTATGAAGGGTCCGATGGCGAGCTCGACGGGGATGGCCCAGCCGGTGCCGAGCGCGCCCGTGAAGGTCTCCCGGTCGTACCCGTAGTGCGTGTGCATCGTGTCCAGGTAGCGCAGCATGCACTCCGCGTCGCTCAGGGCGGCCACCTGGGGGTGTCAGTGAGGGTATATATCGAGATAATAGCCTGTCGCACCTGATTCATCATCTGGTCTTATCCTTTTCTCGACTGTATTGGGGTCGGCTACCCTACCACTCAAACCGGATTCAGCTGAATACCAGTATTTTGTGTCACGACTACCTATCACCTAGTAAAATGGTACTTCTTGGCAAGTGTAAAATTTTCTGGCTTCTGATAATCCGTAACGACGCGACTGCCAAATATCTATTAATAGCAGCCGGGAACAACGGCTTAACGTGCTTTCCGAGGCAGGGAGGGTTTAGAAAGATCAGGGGCCTTACCATGACGTGTTAAAACGTCAGTCGTTCGAGCCAGCAAGAGGGATGGAGCTATATAGGGTATATAGCTCCATCTCTCTTTCTCGCTCGAACGACTGACGTGACGTTTTAACTCGTCATGGTAGGGCCGCAGTGGTCGGCACATCTTTTAGGCGAGATGGAAAGTTGCTTCCGTGTCGCTCACCGGCTGTTTTCTTTGCGTCAAAGCAACGGATCCTATCCACTATCTTATTATCTTCTCTCTTTCTAATAAAAAAAAAAAAAATATCTGGCTATAAATACTCTATCACAATAGAATTTAAAATTAACTAATACAATGAACAATACTCTTCAGGGCCATTTTCACCTAGCCAAACTGATCGCGATCAGCGTATAAACCCCGATTATGAGCTGTCAATATTGTCACTATTTTTCTATGGAATATTGACGCTGACAACTCTTGAACGCAGTTTCGATGTACTTGATCGCGATCAGTTTCATTGGTGAAATCCGCTCTCAGTTTTCTATTTGTTCATAATATTAATCCGTGGACGATGGTGTGGGTTTTGTGTTTGTGTTTTTTTGTCCCTAAATAAATTTTGGTCGACATGCGGGCTAGGATAGAGAGAATTAATACAAATAATTAAATTAATACAAAGATTCAAAACAGTTTTTTTTTAAATAAAGAACTAAATAGAGATGTCCTAGGTATACCCACCACTTCATTTCGGAATGAGGATTTCCTACATGTACGTACAACCATACTTAAACTCACGTTTTTCCATGGGGGTAGGCAGAAACTGCAGAACGCCACCTGCTACCATTCTTATTTACTTTCCTAGTCATATTATTATTTTCTAATTCTTGTTATTTCAGAAGTCCGTGGTCATATTTAAGGGGTAAGTTCTGTTTTCTGTTTCTCTATCTGATATGCAGTAAAGAATGAATATCATCAGATGAACAAAGTATGAAAACGATACAGTGAGTTGAAGACTCGCGTGACGTCACAGACCGATACACTTTTGACTGGAAAGTGTCGTCACAAGCCCCCACTCTGATCTTTGATGCGTTTTATCTTCGTCAAATTTTATTGAATTAATAAAACAAAAAAAACGTGTCCAATATTTTTCGATAATCTAAGTGACGGACTAAACGGAATCATATTTTTTCATATTTAACTTAGGAAACATCCCCATTGTAAAAAAAAAATACTTTCTTGTTTCAGAAAACCCGTCCGCCAATACGACTAAACAAATAATTTCTCTAGATCTCTCTTAGGTAGTAGGTGGCATTTATTTTAAACTAATAAAAGATTTGATGCCTCCAATTGCATCAGGATGCTTCGAAAATGATTTGAGACTCTTCTGAAACACTCCGTAGAAGGGGACTTTAGTAAAACAATCAGCCTACCTTTTTGAACTGCTGCTGTATCGCCTTCTTGAGCACCTTGGGCTTGATGGCGTCGAGCACGGACTTGGGCAGGAACTTGTGCAGCCCGAACTCCTTCTCCAAGTACTCGATGTTGGACTTCTTGTCCAGAGATATTTGCATATCTTTACAGAAGTATCTGGAATTGTACACGAATTTGATGTTAGACTGGTTCGCAAGGGCAGATGGATCTTCACGAGTATGGTCCTTGGAGTGGGGTCTTATGGCCTAGTTAGATAAGATTATATTATTATGGGTTTCTTAAGGATTTAATTGAAGGAAGATTTGTGAGGAAATCATCATCATCTGATAGCCAAAAGATGCCCACTGCTGGACATAGGCCCAAGCGTCGCAACATCGACTGGTCTCTAGTTGTTCTCTCTAGCGGATGCCTGCGACTACCATCAGGTCTTGGAGGACCTTATGGGAGTTGAGTCTACGCTGCGCGATGTCTACTTCAGGGCCTAAACCACCAACTATTATAGCAGTATTACTTTAATATTACTTCCAGTGGGAACGCTATACGTCCTGTATAGCTCCGTCTCTTTCCCACTGGAAGTAATATTAAAGTAATACTGCTATAAGAGTTGGTGGTAAGGCCCCAGAGCGTTTAGCCCTATTGGTCAAGATCTTTTAACAAGTTTAGTATACGGTTTTACTTACTTAATTTCTAAACAACATATTTGTATCGCCAAATCCTGGTCTACCATAGGATGATTGGCGTTGAGGTAGTCGTGTCGCACCTGTAACATAAAACGTCATAATTTAGCAACATCATAAAAAAACATAACATCTAATAAAAAAAAATCGGCCAAGTGCGAGTCGGACTCACGCACGAAGGGTTCCGTACCATTATCTATAAAAAAACGGATCTACAAACAAATCAAGTTTGTTGTATGGGAATGTTGTATTAAATATTTATTTTATTATGTTTTTAGTATTAGCGGCAACAGAAATACTCGAATATCATCTGTGAAAATTTCCACTGTCTAGCTATCACGGTTCATGAGATACAGCCTGGTTTCTTGATTAGGTTTCTGATAAGGAATTCAGATTCGGAGACCTGAATGCTTGTCTTACATACAAAATGTTCAACACGGCGCACACGTTTGTATGTTTTCCGAATATGTAAAAAACCTGACGTTCCTTTCGAAAGCAAGCCGCGTGTTTGAGTCAGATGAAAGAAAAATCGAACGTCTACGCTAGTCTCACGGAATTCCGAATCTATGTCAAATCCGAAGATCGTCCGCATGCGGTCGGCGTTACTATACCATGTTCGAACATGGTGATATCTGTTAGGATGAGAATTATTTCACTGTTACAAAGTTACACTGTCTGTCATTGAGCTTTTCTTTTATATCGAAAAACTGCACGGATCTGCGGACCTGCGGGATATGCCATTGGAGCAAAGGCACAAGAAAAACTAAGTGAAATATATTGGCTGTTATCTTGACTGCGATCTCACCTGGTGGAAAACGAGTGACAACGCCTGAGATGGACCAAGCTAACAGTTTCCAGAAATAATAAATTACAATTTAGTTCTTTAAGTACTTGACAAGCCCAAACACCCTTCGTGAGATAGTTAGTAACACCATGGCATTGCTATCCCTACTTGACGAGCTGGGGTGTGAATGACCTATATCCGTACGCAAAATACGCGCTTGCACTTGGAGTTGCGAATACTAGCCCGACTTATAAACAATGTGTAACAGAATAAACGCAATTTCTGTTAAGGGGTCATTGTACTCATCATTATGAACAACTTTTACTACAGGACCAACCCCGAAATCGCGAAACAAAAATCAGCTGTTGAGTACATTTTGTCGAATTATGCGCACAGAAATGTGGGGGAGTCGATTTTTTTCGCGATTTCAGTGTTGGTCCCATAGTAAAAGTTGTTCATAATGATGAGTACAGTGACCCCTTAAGAGGTATTGCGTTTATTCTGTTACACGTTGTATACACACTCGACAGGCGAGCTAGGTCTATATCTCAATAGTTTACTAGGGTATACCAGTAGACCAGTACCTAGCCTCAAAGAGATGTCAGCATAGAGATCGGGGACCGCTATGGGTTGCGGAATTAGTTTGAAAGTGTCACCGCGGCCCTGGAACGCAAAGGGCAATAGGAGGAACACGGATGGCTTTTAGTCAGTAAGAGTCTGTCACTTCCCTACCGTTCCGCCCAGAGCGGAAGGAGTCATTTGATGATTTCCCATCCTTAAAAAAAAAGCCCTGAACTACTAGTAGTCCAGTAATGGTACTAGACTGGTAGTGTAGCTGCATTAAGTCCGGCTACATTGGATAAGTTTAAATAAATATGATGGCGTACCTGATCGTAATAATAATGGAAGGTGACTCGGTCGGCATCGCACAGGTCGCGCAGGTTGGCGGGCAGGTAGCGCACGCGCAGCTCCAGCCGCCACTCGCTCGCCGGCCATTTGGTCAGCAGCTCCGACACCGGCGTGTCTTGGTGGATCCAGCGGATCTGGAATGCGTAGGAGATAAAGAAGAATGAATCTCTAAGTCGGTTATGTTATCCAATTAAAGTTTAAGTTAAAGTTATAAACTGGGACTCAATATCTGAAACTGGCTTATGATCATGAGTTCTTCATTAGTTGATATGGCAGCGTCTTTTACTTGCCTACAGACTATGTTCCTCAGTTCCTCAGACAGATTTGTCGTGCTAAAATGTGTTCAAACCAGAGGCCTTGAGATGCTTTACATCCTAGTCGTAGTCGCTTTAACGCAGCGTAGATGGGCGGTGTGCTAAAGTCGTCAATTTAGAGCAAAACTGAAGTGCTATTCTGGTAAAATCTCACCATGAAGTCTTAGGTGTAGTGACCTGCCAATAATGCGGATTTTGTTCGAGAGTTACCGCGGTTCTGGAAAGCAAAGGGCACTAGGAGGAGCACGGATGGGATTTAGTCAGTAAGTGTCTGAAACTCCCTCCCGCTCCACCCAGAACGGAAGGGGTCATTTGATTATTTCCCATCCATAAAAAGAGATACCTTAGCACAGCGTAGACGTATTTTTTTTTGCCAAAATCTACGATTTCTTCCACTCACCTTGCCAGTAGTTAATCTCTTGGCCCGCAGCGCGAAGCAGGAGGTGTAGACTCGGTCGCCAGCAGCAAGCCTGGCCGCCAGCAGCCGCAGCACAGACCTCACATCTTCGTCTGCTGAAGCTCGTACCACGTTGAACCCACCGTTGGGGAGGTGGACCTTCAATGTGGACTGGTCGCCTGCTCCGCCGCCTGGAAAAGGTAGAAAGAAAATTTTATCAAATCGGCCCAAGTTATCATTTATCATCATCGTCTGACACCAATGACAAGTCGCGTCATGCATACATTACTTGTTGCCATTTTAGAGTGCGGGTAACGCATCTATTGTGTATATGTCGTAGCCAAGTAGCTTAATTAGCCGTTTAATTGGTTGCATAGCCTTTTAATTTAAATGCGCCGATTTCAGCGACCAAAGTTGACATCTTTTGTTCAATATCATTTAATAACTTGAACATGTCACTTATGTCGCTGATTAAACGGCGCAGTTCAATAAAATGGCTATGCTTTTAATGAAACGGCTGATTAAGCTAGTTGGCTACGACATATGCATCACTGGTCTACATACACATCCTAATTTTTCCCAACTATGACGGCTTCCACAGTTACAGGATCCAGCTGAATACCAATGTTTTAAGCGAAGGTATTGTTGAAGTCGGCCAATATTATATCTTTATTTCAAAACATAACATGAACTGTCCACAGCCACGCAGCTGACGCAGCTTCTTCACAGCATATTCATCATATCAGCCGAAAGACGTCCACTGCTGGACATAGGCCTCCCCCAAGTGTCGCCACAACAACCGGTCCCGTGCGTCTCGCATCCATCGTTTACCCGCGACCCTCACCAGGTCATCGGTCCACCTTGTGGGAGGCCTTCCAACGCTGCGTCTTCCGGTACGCGGTCGCCACTCCAAAACTTTTCGACCCCATCGACCATCTGTTCTGCGAGCACATTGTCAATTCTTTATTCCGAGCCTCTGTTTGGTCGAGTGGACTCTATGGGCAGCCCCGTTTATGACAGATACTTTCTCAGCAGAAGGTATTCTTGTCACGTCCCTATGATTTATGCATTGAAAGAGATTTTACTGAGAATCGATGATAAATCGACTTTAAAATGAAAGTCGGTAGATAATCTTCTATTTTTCTGCGACTTGAGCATTGAGATGAAGTAGAATTGTTATGATAGCTTATTTTCTTTGCTTGTGACGAAGTAATGCTGTATCCATTATAGCATTTTTCTTCTGATGATAGTGGCTATTGTAATATCGTCTTTCATACCTAGGAAATTTTATCGAGAGTTGAGACAATAGGTGAATAAACTTTAAACATTGTTTTGGTTGTTGAGAATCAGCCTGTGCAGTTGATAAAAGTGAACTATGCCTAAGTACATTTAATATTATAACTAGTTTTTGCCCACGGCTTCCTGTGTATATCTCTGTACCGTCAAACGGGGTGAACATGAACGGAACGGTGAATACAAACAAAACTTTGTAAGGTTTTTCACTTTAATATCATAATATTGGTTGTATAAGAAAGCAATTTTATTTGATTTACATCAATTCAATAAAATTAGAGACCGCAAATTGTAATGCTGCAAACAAGTTTTAAATAACGTAAAAATCCCCTTCAATGTTTTATGCCGATTCACTCCTGTATACCCATTCACCACGCTTGTAAGTGCCAAAAATTCATCAATATCAGCTCGGTGATTTAGGAGTAAAAGCGTGACAAACAGACTCAGATTCGCATAATGTTAGTCAGAAATAAGATCCTATGAATGCCTTTAAATTAAAAACACAGTAAAGACTAGCGACCCAACTATTACCATTATTAACCCAGCTACCTATAAAATCCCCTCAACCTGTTAACTGTCAGCTGATCCCGTCACAAACAGATCACTTTCACAAAAGCTGCGCCTACACAAACTAAATTGCTGTCACCAAAGTAATGGGGTTAATAAAAGGCTGAGTAAATTAAAACCGCTGCGAGGAGTGTCGTTATGGGCGTGTGCGTGGTGCCCAACCCCCGTGGTTATTATGTACTCTAAATATTGGTACTTAATGGTTATTGTTGAATGGAAGGTGATATTATGACATTAGGTATTTCAATTAAGTTCTACCTCTATGAATGGTTTTCATTAGAGAAGTGCTTTCTCATATTGAGCCCGTAATGTTTTTACTAAATAGGTAGGGTATAACTGGAATGTTAATTCCCCACAACAAAATCATATAAAAAAAGAAAAAGTACCAACAACAAAACACTAGTCCTATTCTAATCACATCTCACCGTGAAAAGAACGACAGTTCCTTAGTCGATGGAAACAATTCTAGAATATAAAAGCTCATACGAAGCAATGAAATGCACATATAAACGTGCGAGTTTTCATACAGTTCTCGTCAAATAAGTTTGCCCCTCTGAAGTTAGCCATTTGCAAAGATCTTTGCAAATGGCGGGAGCAAGCGGGACGTAAACATGCATCGAACGTAAACGAGCGACTGAGACATAAAATCGCGCCGCCATAATCCCCGCCCCCCATGTCTCTTGCGCATGCGCAGTTGCAGTTTGTTCGTAATTTTGACTACAACGCGGCTGCGTTGTTACTCGTAGCCAACTTCAGAGGGGCACAGTTATTTGACGAGCACTGTATATAGCTATTAGGTCGCGTTAACGTAAACGTTTATTTGTATTGAAACTGGATAAGCGCCGTCTGGTGACAATAACGGAAAACTTTTTTTAACGTGATTGAGTAGGTACTGTTAGGCGACTTTTTAAACAAAACTCGCATTAACTCTCTCAGTCTTGGCAATTATTACCACTAGCCACCTATTACCATAATAAATATTTATATTAATGTGATTTAGCGGAAATTTGTGGAAAAGTCGATTTCATAGGCATCTTGCTCTGCACCAAGAAAATGATGGTCAATAGCAATGACCACCAATTGCTACTGACCATCATTTTCTTGGTGGTCCTTACACAAAAAAAAAACTCTAAATGTAATATTTTTACAATCTGCTAACCATAGCTGTTTCACTATGAGCAAACTTTGATGATTTTCTTATCCACAAGCACAGTTTCAAAACAAATCGACTTTTACTTTAACTGGACTCAAACTGCTTTTATTTTTTCATCCTACATAAATGCCAAAATCTAAGTTCAAAAAACCTCCTGCGCAGGGCGTCAGACCTAAACACAACGAACTTCACATGTAACTACAAAGAAGAAAATTAATTAAAAGTCCTATAACAAAAACCCTTACAACAACGTAAAACCACGTAACTTTAAAAATCTAGCTTTAAAAAGAGTTTCCGACGTAAACTGTGGCACTATAGGTACTCACAACTTTTTCACACACGCTACACGTCCGTGCTTTAATTAAAAGCACAGGTAATATAATGCTTGGCTCATTAAAAAAGGACAAACTCCCCGACGTTTAAGCTGATAAAGGTGGGGGAAGTGAGGAACGAAGCGGTGGAGGAATGGGGAAAAAGGGGGAGAAATGGGGAGTGCATGTAATCGGATTTCTGGATACAAAGGCTCTGTCTTTTTTCTGATGTAAAAGTTTTGTGACGGTGTGGTGTTGCTTCCATTTGTTTACGTAAATCTTATGTGGACTGTTGTGTATTATTTTTCGAAGCTGTCAAGGTTGGGTTTGAGGCGGCTATTGGAGTGTTGTGGGTTACATTTACGCTTTTTTGGCTGTTATTAGGTTCCAGCAACAGAAGCGGCTTATTTAAAAAAAAATCACAAACTGACTTAGTAGATTTTTATTGCAAGAATTCTCATTTGCGCTTACTGTTTTTGAAATGAGATAACACCTAGCTTAAACGTTTTTCTTATCGTATCAATTTGCCTCTTCCTTTTGGAAACCCCTGCCTATAATTTTTCAGCATTGAAGCAGTCGTTTACTAACGTAACAAAATTGTGGATAGGTATCAGATTCTAACGATATCTATGAACAACATAGAGGCAAATAACTTGGCCATGCGCGGAAATCGATAATGAAGCATAATTTTAACGAGGGACCTGCAAAAGTTTACCGTCTGCGCACTGTCCGCCACCTTCCGCTCGTCTGAGCCATACTAGATAGTTATCTATAGCAGTAGAGTATCTTACCATGCGCCGGCGCAGAGGACTGATGCCTCTTGGGCGAGCCGCCCGGTGGCGCGGGCTGCATGGCGCGCGCTAGCGGACCGTCCGCGCACCGCCCGCCACCTTCCGGCTCATGGCTGTAACAATAGAGAATAATATGTTAGGAATGAGAAATGAGAGATGAGAAGAGGAGAGGTCCACAGACCTTAATTTACTTAATAACAGTTAATAACAATAGGTTTTCAACTTTGACCTAAAATCATGGCTGTTCCTTTTCATACCCAATTGGACACGAAGGAACAACTTTTAAGCGTAGGTTTTTCCGCAATTCCACGTCAAAGCGCGAATTTTGCGTTCAGGTAGAAGGCAACGGCAAGATAGTTTATGGAAAAGCTCGAAAACAAAAAGCTAACACAAACTTATGACTAAGATTTACCGAAAATGCAGATAAGTCTATGTAGGCGTATGAAATATGAAGATCAGTGAAAGCCTATAATTTCCTTAACAATTTTGTCCCTAACCATGTACATCACATAGACTAAGATATACCTACAGTGCATGCTTATGTGCCGTTAACAGTTTATCTCCATAAGCGTGTAAAATTAATTCTTCGCGTAAAAATCTCCTTTTCGCAGTCCATTAACTTTGTAAACGTTCCGTGGCGCTCAGCTAGGTACACACATTATTATTCATGAGCATGATAACGCACATCTAAATCTACATACAAGCATGCAATTTAGGTGCTTTTTTAGTACGTTTACCGTCTTATTCGTAGTGCGGGGTAAAAGTAAAAACATCGTCACTGACGATAGATAGTTTTCTTTATTAATATTTGGTGAAGACACTTTTTATTTGGTCGATTGGTAAATGAAGTATGTGATAAACATAATTACATAGTGTAAGAAAACATTTATAGAAATCAACAATGACAAATCAATTTAATTAGAAGAAGGCTAATATTCGGATAGAGTAATGCAAATAGCCTCTTTTTCCCAGTAGTTAGCTTTGAATTTCACTAAATATGTATGTATTTAACATGTGTACATTTAATATGTGTGCTGACTGTACAAAATGTTTAGTAATTATAAACACATCGGTCCTTTCAAGTTATTTTAGAACCATATTACAAGGGAAGGAAGTTTTTTTATTCTCTGTGGGAGCTTCACTCAAAAACTACTGAACGAATTTTAATGACAGTTCTGTCCTAACTATTTTAGGACTTCGTCGACCAAAAAGGGTGCACCGTTATGTTAGAAATATGTAAGGGAAGCAACACCAAAATACCAATGTTGAATATTGGGGAAAAATATGTTTTTTGTAATATTATGCCGTTTCCAGCAACTTTGAGAAAAATGTAGCTCGTGAAATTGTGGGACATTGAAACATATTTATTTTCCCGGTAACGGCACATCACTAAGTAATTAATATCTAAACATAGCCAAACTTTGAGAAGACAAAAACAACTTGAAAAGTACCTATGTACTTACTAAAAATGAATAATGAGAATTCATGTTAATATTAGAACGAATGAACACTGGCTTTATTTAAGGTGACAACTAATCACAACATAAAATAACAATTCAATTAAACAAAGGAGTTTAACACAAAAATACCTATTCACAACTCAAACAATAAAAGGAAACGCTAACCTTTTGTTTCTTAATTTAAAAAAAAACAAAATGGCCGACCTCAACCCGAAACTATTGCCAAGGAAAATGTCCATATCAAAATATCAAATAGTTTCTACCTTACAGAATTGGTCAAGGGTTTGCAAAGACGTCAATATGGTGCCGACACGGCCGCCATTTTGTCCAGTGGCACAAATAGTGTACTTAGGAAATATTGGGCACCTTTGTACACAGTGGCTTGTTATTATAGAGGTCGGGCTTTTTGTAAGGAGCAAATACATTTGGGAAACTGGTAAAGTATATTAATGAGTTTTATGACTTTTTTTCAGATTTGGTGCTGCTATTGTAGTCTTTGGTGCTGATTGACAAGACGACTCCCCGATCTCTTCCTGCGTTCTCAATCTAGGCAGGCCGTCTACTAACATACCGTACTTTTATTATGAAAAAACTTTCATGACAGAAACATTAATCATCAATATTATAATTATTATAATACCTAGCTATCAGCAATTTTCTAATAATGTGATACTTTCAATGAATCGAAGGGATGAGTTTAAGCAAATTCCTCCTTAAAAAGGGCAGTCGAAAGCCAATATTAGTCGATTAAGTGTTTGTTAATCCAGCGATACTAATATTATAAATGGGAAAATAAGTCACTCTGTCTTTTTGTCACATCTTCACGTCTTAACGGGTGGATGAATTTAGATGAAACTTGGTACACGGTAGACCAAGTCCTGGGGAAGGACATAGTATACTTTTAAACTCGGAAGTCTCGGAAGAAGATAGTTTTCAGGTGGGCAAAGCCGCTGCCACGAGCTAGTGACGAATATAATTAGAAAGAAACTTATGGATACTGAAACAAAATGTTTCCCTACAAATGCCCGGAAAAACGGAAACACCACAAAAAAAAACAAATACCAATGTAAACAATCCTATCGTTTAAATCCCACATTCTCCTGAAACTTTCCTACTAAGACTTACCCCAACATAACGTTGTTTTATTTCGCAGCGAATTACAGCATAAGAGGATTATCTACGTGGTGCGTATGTTATGTGGGAAGAAACATGCTGGCTACGCGAATATACGTACACATCACGTAGCCCGTGTTTTATTAAAAAAAAGAAGATGAGGTAAAACACGAAAGGAAAGGATTAGCTGAAGTTAATTATAGATTGCTTTTCTTAGTGGTTTCCTCTATTCACCAAAAAGGCATGTTATTTTATGTTTTTTTTAAATAGACCGACAAAGCACCTGAATATACCGCAGATTTATCAACGCTTGCTTTAAGTCTAAAAACTAGTTAGAAATGGGTATCGAAACAGTTAGACAGTAACTGGGTTGCGGAGAGCAGAAAGGTTTGCTCCATGTATAATACTGATATTCAGTGAAACCAGCTTATATTAGAAGCTCATAACTGGGAAAAAGCTAGGCTACTGGCGAGTGTCCGTGTTTCTTGCACGTTCTTCTCTATAAAGATTTACGCTTTGGAACGTGCAAATAGCTTTATGTTTTTGACTGACTGACTCTGACAATTCAAAAGTACCTGTAAATGGTTCATTTGAAAGAAATGCTTTGAGTTTGACTTTGGCTATTTTTTTATAGATGGGAAATCATCAAATTAGTCCTTGAACGCTCTGGGCGGAGCGGAATGGAGTGTAAGTCTATTACTGACTAAAACTCATTCGTGTTCCTCCAAATGCCCTTTGCGTTCCAGGGCCGCGATGACTCTCTCGATGTTGAAACTTTTTTTTCAATTGGTATAAGTAATATGAATTATATGGGACTGAGTGGTGGCCACAAGTTTTATTGAATGCAGTTAACTGTAGACTCAAAGCTTACCTACTAGTTAATTAGTTAGTAATCAAAAACAAAACCCACGCATTCAATCAAAAGAGCTGCCAATTAATGGAACCAATAAATTTAGCTCAAAGACCCCTTTCAATCAGTCGCCATTTCTAATTGACCATTACTAGCCTAGTTATCGTGGTTCTGTCATTATGCAGATAGCTATTGGATCTAATTTGATCCGGCTTAGACTGTAAGCTAAAGTAGATAGGGATACCTAGTGTTTACACCGTATTCATGAAAAGAATTTCTATATTATTTATTTAACTATATGCACTAAAAATAAGAATTAGAAATGCTAACTAAGTTAACCCTAAAATATGGCGTCAAAAAA
The DNA here is from genome assembly GCA_947386135.1 of Melanchra persicariae. Classification (NCBI taxonomy): domain Eukaryota; kingdom Metazoa; phylum Arthropoda; class Insecta; order Lepidoptera; family Noctuidae; genus Melanchra; species Melanchra persicariae. The sequence continues at coordinate 11,231,381 of OX376645.1, read as the reverse complement.
TTCATCCGCATCGCTGTCGACTGGAAGTGGTGCACAAAAGACTGGCGGCATTGCCACGTTGTATGGCAATGCTTATCCTTTGTCCAAGGTAAAAGCCAGCCCTTGGGTCACGCGAAGTGTCAACTAAGCGTCTTGAGAGATTTTCATATTCACATTTATGTATTGATAAAGTTCTATAATTGTAGCAATTCTACACAATTTAACATTTATTTTGTACTAATTCTCTGTAAATATAAATAATGATATAATAAAACGAAATCGCTGTCTGTTTCTGTTTCTGTCAGTTCCTCCGCTTACAGCTAGCGAAACGAGGAAGGTTTGTTGTAAGTATATTATTTGTAAATATTTTCATCAGTGCAAAGCCAGGGTGGCTGCTACTGCAACAATAACTTGTGGTCACATTTACCATTATAATAACCCAATAAACTAATGAACCCCTTATCAATCTTTCCTCGCAATTTGGGTCACAATCAAATAATCTAGAAGTTCTAAAACATCCCCAAAGTTCTCAACGCCAAACCACTCGAATAGAGTTTCATAAACATGATACAAACATTCAAGCAATTTCATATCGCTCCGATTTCGATCAAAGGACCAGATCCGACCCTCGATTGGTTCGGATCAAATTGACCGCAAGGCATCCGAGCCCTTTAATAAACCAGGGGCGGTTTACCCACTCTAGTCACAGGCCAAGAATATACAGAAATCCTACTTCAGAAGGCCTCGTGTTTAAAAGCGTTCAAATAACAGTCATCATGTCAAAACTTGTCAAAATGTAGGAAAATTTGTGTTATTTTTGACAATTTCCGACTGCGATGCGAATGTGCACACCACTTAAAAGAATTGTCCCTTTGATGACAACGCCAAATAAGAGAACAGGATCAATACAAAGATACATTCTACCAACGAAAACAATTGTTAAAGTAAAAATTGTATGGGATCATTGGCGAACCAGAACTAAGAACTACTGTCAAATCATGTTGTCTTTCATTCTTAGTTAGGTTTATATCTATGTTAGGGACTAATCGTAAGTCTGTAGGTGATACGGAGTAGAAAACGCCCAACACTAAGGCCAAAACTACGGACTTCGGGCTTAGAGAGTAGACCCCCAGAGCCCTTAATTTTTCCAAATGACCTAGCGTGACTTGGCAGAATTCAAAATGAACAAAGGCCAAACTTATAACACCCCTCTTTTAAGTCCGGGATTAAGAACAATGACACTTATGCTCGACGCCAGATAAATTTGCAATAACGGTCATTACTACTCATTACCCACCTACATTTATTTACATACTTAATTCCGAAAGCAGAAATAAAGACAAAACTGTCCTGAATCGACATCTATCGTGATCCTTATCAAGTTCTAGTTCTAGTAAAGAAAATGGATTCATAATTTATTGTCCAGATACCTACGAAGAGATATTAAGGAAAGGGCAATGACCGTTATTGCAAATTTATCTGGCGTCGACTTTAGTAGTCTTCTATGAACTTAAAATTTATCCGGAAATTTAGATTTTTGTACTTACAAAAATCTAAATTTAGGATTTTTTTTATTAACTTTGGGCAACCAACTTTCCAACCGTAGTTATCTTACTCGAAAGACACCCGAATAAACGACAAATTCATTGGTCAAGATCCAATCATTTCCGTGTTTCCGTGTAACTCAATTATCCACATGTTTCTTTTTTCATTTTTATGGGGACTGTAGCTTTCGTCCCTTTTTACACTTCACCAGTTCCCCTCCTAGTTTGTGCTTCAGCTAAGTTTACTCTTACATTACCAAGACATTGTTAGGAAGCTAACGGTACTAAGTTCCGGCATTTAGTGTGTTAAGAGCCGAACCTTATCCGGCTTGCATCAAACGATCCTAATACCGAGTTGGGGTACAATCTTGAAGCAAGTTTAGTGAGTGTTTGAGAATACAGGATAATGGGTTTGGAGAATTTAGCTACGATATTAGAGTTGTAAAGTTGGTTCAACGAATTTGGCTATTCTAAACTAATGGTAAATTTTTGTTGTGCACTAAGCATTCTCACCTATTTGTCAACATTTTTATCGCGCTGAGCTTTATCGTTAGGGAACCAAATGCTGGGTTAAGACGTTACCTTTTTCACATAAGCTGTTCTGTTATGTTTGTATTTGTATGTGCAATAATGAATTTATTATTATTTTATTCTATAATACAGTTTGTTTACAGTTTTGAGATTCTTATTAAACCAGGATTGGTTTGTATCGATACTCACATTCGCTACCACAATTCACTAATACCTAATAACTAATCATGTGGGTATCTTAGTAACATTTTGAACAAAGTTGACGTAAACATCCATTAGCCGACCCCAATATAGTTGGAAAAAGGCTAGGCAGATGAATAGGAATGTGGGTTTGAGTATACACGATAAAGGGTATGAAGATTTAGCCATCATAGAGTCATAAAGTTGATTGATAGAAGGATTTGTGAATGATGATACGACTGATTGTATGCTTATTAGCCGTGGTACGGAATGAAAAGCCTATAAATAAGTTGGAATGAAGTCCAGGTGGCTTCTACTTATCCATACGGGGAAACAGGCTTTATATAAATGTGTGACCGGAGTTTAATGCTGGTAGTGTCAGTTTCATGCAAAATGCAATTATTATTATTTTTTCCAGCTACATCTAACCGCTATAAAATGATAGATTATATTTTTGTTTTTAACAGAAGATGAAGATGCGATCGAAATATATCTATATATCTAGTCTATTTTGACCCACTGCTGGGAAAAGGCCTCCCTCTCCCTTTTCCACACAACTTTGTCATTTGCTATGTCGGGACAGAGGGGATTTTGTGGGGGATCAGTAGATTTTTGTCCCCAAATTGAGGAATTTCACTTAGATTTTCGGGGAATCTGATAAATAGGTGTTAGCAACACTGTAAGTGTCGTTCTTAGGCAACTTCTAAATTTTACCGCTAGAGGCGCGCGCGTAATCTTTGCATCGCCAATAGAGATCTAACATAACCATTTCAGTCATTTATTCATATTTTTGACCGGTAACGTTGCATGAACAATGCTTTATTTTCCGACAATACACAGAGAAACGGAAGCGACAAAGAAACTCTAAAATAATGTTGATTCATTGACAAAGTGTTTTGTCATTTTTATCAATTGACTCAAATATACCTACTTCTTTTTCTAGGAAAGATAAGCAAGTGAAATCTGTGATTGATATTCGCAGATCAAATATTATTTGGAATTTAGAGATTAAAGATTCTAGGAATACTTTTGATATGGGATATGTCAACAATAGCTCTAAGATTGAGCATTTCTAGATATGTAGATAGAATATACTTTATTCTACCTATAACACCTAAAATAGTAAGTGGATGAATAACAACTATAAAGATATATACTGAGGAAGGAAAAATATAGAGATTAAATTATGAAATACTAAAGATTATTTGCAGGACCAGACACAGTTCCTGGACCAAGAAACACTATGGGACGTAACTTCATATTTTTGACTGATCGAAATTGACAATTTAAAAGTGCCAGTAAATGCTTTATTTAAAATGAATGATTTTGAGAAGACTCATACGGATAAAATATGTAATAATTATTCAATTAATAAGAGTACAGAAGCAATCAATCACAATAATGATAAAGGGGCATTAATTCCAAGTAGCAGCAGTACCTACTGACGTCTTATTTAAAAGATTAACATAAAAGAACAAACTCCTACAGTTACGACTAACTGACTTTTAATTCAAACAAGCTTTTTATATGCCAGTTCCAAGTATTGAGTCTGGTCACCTTTAGAAGTTAACAGCTAATACTGAAGAAGATCTATGGCTCACAAATTATGTTCAGTTTGACCTTATACGTCAATCAATTGCTGTGATTTTTGTTGCCTTTGCAACAAAACTGTAAAAGTTTGATGAATTACATGTATTTATTTCGTTCACAAGCTTCTGCCTGCGATTTCGCCTACGTGATAAGTATTTTATTTTCGCAGGGGAACTTACTACTGGTCTCAAAATAATCCTACGTCCTAATCCACGGCATAATCTATCATGTGCGAAGTTTCATCATAATCTGTTAACCCTATCACAATTATGATATTAGTATGAATGTATCATCAGCATATTTATTTCGAACCTGCGTGTGATAGAATAACAAATAATGTTAGTAAGCGCAGGCGTTATCGCAATTATGAATTTGCTAAGGGTAGAGATAATACCGATACAGCTATTAGAAAGGAACATCTAGAAGCTCATAAGAAAATACGATGATGACATGAGGAGAATCGGTAATTACTTAGAGAAGGGTGAAAGCTTCAAAACAGAAGCCTGTTCCTAAATGTGGACATTCAAAGGCTTTAGAAAGTGCTGTTTCAAAATGCAGTCGCGTAGACTTGCAAAATACGTACTCTACTGAAGTCAAACACAATAAATATACAAATTAAGTGAAAGAATTATAAACCAAAAGCCTGTTAAAAAATAAACTCGCAAAAAACTAAACTGGAATAATGGAACAACACGGAAAAATATGACTTAAAATAATTCTAGGGTTCAATTTAAAATCCTATGCTAAGCCCAGCTTAAAAAACAGGCTACGATGTTAAGAGAGAAAAAGCACGCGGTTCAAAGAAATTATTAAAAGAGAAAATGGAGACGAGTTAAGCTCGGGCTAAAAGCTAATAATTATAATAAAAACAAAAATGTATTATTGTAAAGTAGACGCCGAAGTTAAAGCAAACATACTGCCGGAGTTGACTTTCACTTTGCGGAAGTTGAAACGGGTGCATAAACTTAGTAGGAGTCAGGAAAATCCCATGGGTAAGTCCCTGAATGATTTATATTTAGCAATTGTCTTTTTGTCGTTTTGATTTTGAGATGATATAATGGTTGCTTGTGGTGATATTGATATGAGACATTTGGAAAGAAAATTAATTGCACAAAATAAATATAGCTTTTTACACGTAGGACATCGTATTGATGATGGAGAAAATTGCTCAAATTATTTCTTTAAATCCAACACCAAATAGACTACATTTATCGTCATGCTGTTTTGGTTCTTACCTTGTTATAATTTTAACCCTAATTGATCCCCAAACTTCAGTCCTCTTCCCAGCTCCATCGGTGTAAGCCATAATCCGCTGTTCCAATCAACCGCAGCCAAAATCTAGGCATCCCAATATCCAGTACACGAGCATGGGAAGTTGTAATTATCGCAACAAGGCTCGACCATGGCAGGGGGTGACCACCCCCCCGCCTCGCATCCCCGCTTCAACCCCGCACGCATCGATTGGCGGCTTTCGGCGAATGCAAATGCACAATGCCCCTTGCATTCAGAATAGGCCGAGCGGGTAGTTAGACACGTTATGTGAGGGTTGGCGAACTTTTGATTGCAGGTTTTGAATTTATTTTTATGTTTTGGCTACATGTACCCTCAATATACTCGTTAGGAGCCAAATTCCCCATATATCACAATACTATTATTTATTAGGTATGACAAATTTATGACAGAATTAGTTTAAAATTTACATATAGCTTTATTGAGATTTTCTTCTAGGCTTCCGCTGTCCCGTTTGCGTCAAAATAGCTTTGGTTTTTAAAAACCTTGCTTACTTTGATAATTTTGACTACTCTTACCGCAGTATCAGTTATGATTCCAATTACTCAATCTCACATTTCTTATATCATCCCTGTGACAATAAAGTCGGTGTAATTTTCAGCCTTTCCCAGTTTGCCAGCCCTAGATTTAGAATACTCACTTTTGTTTCGTATGTCTGGGCCTGCGGTTCATTTGCTTTTGTTTAAGTTTTACTTGTCTCTCTTGTCTCGGCATTGATTATACGCACTAATCAGTGTTATCTCGTCCTACTGATGGACTGTTGTGGTATTTAAAAATCAATTCTATTTTTGTCTAAATTTTTTTTCAAAACTTGCAAGTCGTAGTTTCGCTTGGCTTGTAAGTACAAGAACTTATTTGAATTTATTGAGAATTGAACTTCAATTAAATATTGCAGGTTTAGTTAAGTTTACTACCAATGTTATAGCTATCTCTGTTTTTGGAAGTGTAGTTTTAAAACTTAACTGTTTGTACATTTACTAATTTGAGTTCAAATTAGTACTCAGCTTCAATTTCATATTACAGATTTAGTTTTATCTACTTTCAGTGACGAAACTAAACTCTTGGCTTGGCTATATTTTCCTATTTCAAGTATTAAAACAAGGCTTCAAGAATCTTTGGCACCTATAATCTTCAATTATAAATTACTGGCATCTTGCTTAATGTCTCGTGTGCCAGAAACATCTTGATTTACCGGCAAAACAAATGAAGTACCTACAGCAAGTAAGGAGGTTTGAAATCTCTTTACTTGAGCATTCTTCGGTGTTCACAAGTTGTTTATACTGCCTAAACGGTTACTCGACCTCGGATGCTGCTCTAAAGTTTGCATTTGCCTTCTTGTTAAGATGAAATCTGATCGTTATCAGATGGTGTGAATGCTTCACACTTTAGACAGGCCAACTACTGAACTTTAATACTGGTTTGTAAATGAGATAAGAAGTTTTTGTGTTTACGTTAACTAACTTGATTATTTCCACCGTTGGATTAGCATTTTCCATAGTTTTAGTTGCATTGATTTGATGGAAAAGCTGGACTGTTATCCTTAGAGTTTACCATTCTTATTTCTTTACCAAAAATTACCACTTCCATCATTATAGGAACCATTCTATATAGAATTGTCTCACTCATTCCAGGAGTTTATATATTTAGGTCTCGCATAAATCCTTGCCAATTTACGATAAATGCATTCTCAAAACAATAACAATGATATGATAATATTAATAAAACAATGCACAAAAGCTTTAGTTGCCAAGCAGTTCTGATGAAAATTAAAGCTGTCGTGCATATTTGGTCGGGAGCCCGTGCCGGTGGCATCGATACGGTCATACGGCGCGATGCAAATGAAGTATTGTATGATTGTGTTATTGTGGGCCATTCCAGCGTGTTTGCGTTACGTAAGTACCGTTAAAGCTTTTGAGGTAGTTCTATTGTATTTAATTTGTTTTGTTTGCTACGAAGTAAAGGAGTATTTTATGGATCGTAGCGTATCGTAGTTCTGTCGACTCCCTTGCGAAAAATGCGTGAGATTTTATACGTATTATTTGGTTTTTCTTGGCATTGGTTTCGGGATATCTAATTTCTGGGTTGTGGAGGATACATAAGCAGTAGCTCCATGTAAAATACTGGTACTCAGCCACATCCAGTTACGACTAGAAGTCTGATAGAATGATGCTGGGGTTCAGTATAATTGGGAAAACGCAGGGAGATTGATTAATTAACTTCATATTGGCAGGTTTTTGAGTTTCTTTGAAAAATAGTGTGCGTGCACGCTTTGTTGTGATTGTGTAGTCATACTTAAAGCTATCAAAAGTTACTTAATCATTTCCAGGGATAGTACCTAAGTGTATCCTTCTGCTTATCTATATGTCTATCAGATATCTTAAGTATTCGAAGAATTTACATCATGCGTTATCAATATTATTGGTAAGCTTTGTAGAGTCGTAGACAGTAAGGAGCCGCAATGACAATAATGATTCATTCTACGTGGCACAACAATGATTCTTCATGCTTTAGTACCAATTCTTCTTATTTTTAACTTTCGCATTTTCATGTCAGTCGCAATCTGTCAAAAATGAATCAAATTTGAGGCTTTTTTTGACAGATTGCGACTGAGATGCAATTGCGGACGTTGTTTTAAAATAAGTAGAATTGGCTATTATCTTATCCACACGTAATGTATAGAAATAAAAATCAAGGTATGAAAAACTAGGTCTGCTTGTCAAAAAGTCCAAAATGTTGGACAAGCGCTATCTACCGAAATGTCACTTAGGGCTCTAGACAAAGTCATATTCTATCAGGAAAAGCGATCATTAAATTGCCAAAATGCATGTTTTTTGGAACTTTTTGACAACGTTATCGCTGATAGAATGTCACTTTATTTAAGGCTGGACCTGGATGGCTCAAAGTCGGCGGTCGACTAGGTATCATTATGTATGTTTGATGTGAACGCGGCCTTAGTGCCTTACCTTAGAGGCTTAGACAAGCCATATCGGACCTTTGCGAAATCTCCAAAAAGAATACATAAACTATAAGCGAAGTGTCTTTCCATATTATTCGGTAGGTCATAAAAGTAGCACTACCAAGTGGCACAAACTAACAAAGTATTAGCAAAGTAGTCATAAAAATCAACGCATAAAAGTGTAAGAACAGAAGATGTTTACAAATAAACAAGTCATAAGCCAGGCGGGCGTGAACAGGTGCGCAATTATGTAGGCCGCCGAACATGTCCGAACTCGATCGTGGACTGACTCATCGGTTCGGAGAATGAAGTGCACAGAAGGTTAAGTTGATGCAATGTGCGATAACGGGGCTCGCATGTTATCAAATTATCATGTAAAGTTATGAAAAAAATACCTGAATGAATGCAACGAGAGTCTTAGCTTTAAAGCAATCTAACCAAAGAGGAAAAAACTGTTTGTTTATGTTTGTAAAAGGTAATCTCTAGAAGTACCAACTGAATGTTATAGCTAAAGCTTCTTGTTAGTTCCTGGAGAAATACCCGTTTCCTGTAGGATAGGACTCGGAAGCCAAAACCTCTATAGTCTATTTCTCAATCAAAGCAAACGCACACATCGCAGCGCCGTTCATTTGTTCGAAAGAGTTATCGCTAGACAAAAGACTTTTCTGTAGCGTTAACGTTGACGACAAAATGTATGGGAATGACATTAGGTGTGGAAAGGAAACGTCATCACTTAATGTCATTCCCATACATTTTGTCGTGAGCGTCTGACGTTAACGCTACAGAATTTTTTTTTGTCTAGGCCTGCTGGAACGCAAAGGGCAATGGAAGAAAGAATATGGTTTTAAGTCAGCAAGAATCTGACACTCCCTTCCACTCCACCCAGAGCGGAAGAAGTCATTTGATGGTTTCTCATCCTTAATAAAAAACGCTGTTTATTTGTTTCGTGGTAAAAACGATACGATTTGTAAAGTTGATTTAAAGTTGGGGCAAAATTATTTAATCATATGCGTACCAAAATTTCCATGGCAGAAGCCACATAGTCACAAAACACAACGCTCTGCGTTCCGTATAAACTCACTTTTATTAGTCAATTCGGCACAGTTCATTCATACTTGCTGTCACTGTATATTAAAATAAATAAAATAATAACAACAGAGTGACTCAAATCACGACTGTCACACGCTAGATTAAAACGATGATTAAGTATAAATGCGTTTTCTATTCCTTATCGAATTTCAAGCGGTAATGGTCCTTCTGATTGCTATCTACTCCGTGCTACGTACTGCACATATAATTATGTTATTGAACCCTATGATGAAGGCAGTAGAGTCGATAACCCTACAGTCATTGACTACTGTCAATCATTGGTTTTATTGCGATTAATTTAAGGCAATGTTTTATTAGTGACAGTAAATCATATTCATTATGGCCGTGTATAAAGTTTTATTATATGAGGAAATTAGTCAGTACTGTTAGGTTTAGTAGGACGAGATTGGCTTGATTTAAAACGGTAAAGGCTTTTCATTCATTCATTTAATCAGCCCAGCCTTTTCGTAACTACTAGTACTATTACTGTAACTGTTACTTAGTACCAGTATTTTATATGTATAAAGCGACTGCATAGACAATCTTCACAATCCATTTGGGGGTCCATAAACTACTTTGTATCCCGGGTTTGTGTTCCCTTAGGATAATTTCAAAAATTGACGCAGGCGAAGTCGTTGGCAAAAGCTAGTACGGAATAAATTCCGATAGGTACAGCAGTGCGATTCTGTAAACATGTCGAAGTGAAAACTTAGACGAAGTGAACGAAAACTGAGCTGTCACACCATACAAACAAGATGGAATGACAGCTCACTTGTCGTTCACTCCACATAAGTGTACATGGTGAAATGTCGACAGAATGAACCGGCTGATATCTCTTGCCAATACATAGATAGCTAATGACAAATGAGCCATACATTTGATTAATTAATTAGTCGGTGTCATTAGCATGCCTAACACCGCTGAATACTAGTGAAAGTTTTGATTACATGCCGTAAGAAAGTGAAAACGAATGAAGATATTTTTGTTGGACGCTTTTGTTCTTGCTTATTATTTTCTGACTTTAAATCATTTCAGTTAAGGTTTTTTTTTCATAATTATTGATAGACTCACGAGTCGCGTTTGACCACAATCTCACCTGAGGGCTTAGTGTGAGTTTTTTATCGTACTCGATCGCGTTAACGTAAACGTTCGCTTATTTGTTTAGAAAAAAACAGGTCGTCCGTGTCCGCGCGTGGTCAGAGTGTCACCAAATTTACGTTTACGTTAACGCGATCGAGTACGTTAAAAACTCACACTAAGCCCTCTGTAGTACTATTATGTAAAATGTCACCGTGTAAACTTAGATAAAGTGAACATATGAGCTGTCAATTCATGCAATCAAGATAGATAGACAGGTTTACAGAATCGGTCGGCTGATTAAAAGCGATGATGTGGTCGACGATGAAGAACGCTTAGAAGCCTCTAGAAGTAAAGTAAACTAGCTTGCCTAGAAGTAAGGTACTTAACCTATCATATCTTGACTAAAAGATTCCCAGGTTATATCTATCAAGAAACATCGACTCCGTTTCTTTAGTTAAGATACGTATGACGTGCATTAGCCAGTTTAAGACATTATCTTTCTTACTAAGCTACCTTTATTTCAGTTGTACTAGCACAACAACGCTGAAAATTCTAGATTCGATTCCTTTTTTTATTTCTAGGTTAAGAGGAAAGTCGTAACGTCTTACGTTTAGTCTATGAAAATAATAAAAAAGATCGTAACATTAAATCTGTGTCAAAACCGTGAATCAAAAGTGTCGAACTTGATTTTTATCGCTAGATATAAAATATTTCGTCACGATTACGTCCATCAAAACATACGATAAGGATGCAATTCACGTAACAAGACATTCTGACGAATAATCTAGTGTTTTTGGAAAAAGATTACGGTATTACGAATTTTACATAGAAAATACGTCTGTTTACAGGAAACGTCGAAACATCGATCAAAGCTATCGAATGTCAAGCAAATCAGTCTTCAAAGGTACTGATCTACTTACACATAAAATCGGTAACACGCGACAAAGTTATCCGATTTCCAAAACCGATTCTCGGTATTTCGTAACTGATACTAAATCAATAGCGGCACATCTCTGGCTTGCTAGAAACGATCTGAATATCGAATGATCTTTTTCACAGACTGAGGAACGCGTCAGCAGATAGATGAAGTTCCATTTCCAAAGGTTACGTTACGAAGGAACCTTATTACTATGCCTCCGCTGTCTGTCTGTCTGACAGTGGCCTGTATCTAATGAACCGTAATAGGTAATAGTTGACATACGTAGACTTTGTCTATTGTCCCAATAACTAAAAATTAATGGAGGACAAGAAACATGTTTTTTTTTTATTTACGGTACGAAATCCCTTCGTGTGTGAGTCCCTTTTTAACCTACGGAGATGACAGAGCTGAGAGAATCCTTCTGCTAAAGTCGGCTAAAGGTTGAATGCTCTAAGTTAATAACAGCTGTGGCCACAAGCACAAACGGCTGTCATAGCTATTGTCAGAATTGTTACGAGCCGTCAATTTCTATGAGCAATCGGTCAGACGTTTGGTTTGTATTGTAAAATTTTACAGTGCCGTCTAGCTAACCGCTCAAAAAATCTAAATATAAAAAAATATAATTTAATTTGTTAGATTACGTCCTACGATTTAAGACTTCTTTGCATTTTAATTGGTCGAATTTAGGCTACTTGGAACGAAATTTTCGATGACTTGGTCCTCGACACATATGGCTCGCTGTCTAGCTGTGACCGCTAAAGCGTCTACTTGCTCTGTGATCCTTTTAATTAAACCTTGCATCAAAACGGAACGTACAATACCGATACTAATTGGGAATCGATTGCAATTTTGTGGAACGAAATATCGGAGGCATTGAACTCGGAGAATTACCCACAAGTTATTGAACTTGTGTTGTGTCAGAATTTTTAAACATAGAACAGAAACTATGTTCGGAAACGTCGAAGGGATGGCAATTGTTTATGGTAAAACTTTTGTTTATTGTCTATGTTCAGCTGTTCAGTTTGTTTATGACCCCAATAGTTCAATAGAATTTCTTTTGTTTGTTGGTTTCAGCTGGAATCTACCGAAAAGTAGCTTCTTCAAAAGTTTCCTGAAAAACTTTGTACTTGATGGATTTGTTCTCCAGCGAATTAGTAGTCATTTTGTCTAATCTACCAAATGAACCATTGAAAAGTGATTTAGTCGAAGTTGTAGGGCTAGAGCTTGACTCCTGTCTTCTACCGAAAAGACTACAGAAGACTACGCGGGCAGAGTCGCGGGTGGCAGCTATATAAATACTAAACCTAACTAACGAGGCGTGAAAAGTCATCAAACTCCGGGAAATGCCATCAACGTCAGCCGCTGCTTTAAAATCGAGACAAAAGCCATTACTATCCAGACAGTATCGTTGCTAAAACAGTCTGCACGCATCAATACGCAATAAATCTTTTGTTCTAAAATAGACGTAAACCGTCGATCGCCTTATTCATACACTATGTTTGTCTGTTACGCCGAAACCATTGATATTTATAGCACTATTCAAATCGTGGAGGTGGGTTTAATTTTGTTCTTTTTAAGGCGCTGTGATCAGAAAAATCTGAAAAATTGCTGATTTTGTAACGTTATTTTAGCCAAATCTGTTTCAAGCTGCAGAAAAAATATATGTTAATTTTAACTATATTTCAAAGAACACTGTTGTTTCCGAAACATGTTTAAAAATAAAAATTCTGGATAGAAATTATCGTCAAAGTTACCTCTAACTTTGACCTTAGAAAAACAAAATCCCTACTAGCCTACTTATGCCAGTAAAATTTATACCAAATAATGAATCGAATCTTAATGCAAAACTTTGTTCTTTTAGATTTTTAATAGCTCAACTTAGTTTTGAGTAAATCGATAAAATGCTTCATATTTGGCAATAAATGCAGACTCCGGCGGAATATTCCATTCCTTATTTTACGAGTACCATTGCTTAAACATGTCGTCTTCAAATAATGGTGAAAAACCTTTGAATTGTCTTGTTTCAAATCCTTCACGATCGCATCTCGTAGAAGTGTTTTCATGAATGAAAATGAGACGTAATAATTAAAAGTGGTGCAATCCCTTTTATTATCAGTGCAATAACGTCGCATATTAAATCGATAATGCATTAAAATAATAAACAATAATGACAGTTATTTTAGCTATCGTTATCAGCATTGCATTGTATACTATTTTATCAAACATTATCATGTATTGCATACTAATGATTTCATATGAAGCAGTGCAATGACCTCACAAGTTGTGAAAATTGACAGTGTGTGGGTGAAGTGACCTTGTCAATGTTACTCACTAATGATTTATTAAGATATTTATGTCAATGTCAAGTTATGGATGTTTTTTATTATTATATTTAATTCATATTTTTCGGCTAGTCAGCCAACACAATTGACGAGCGTTGTAAAAAGAGTTGAACGATTCTTAACTATAGTAGATTCCAGATAAATGTGCAATAACGGTCATTGGCCCACATACATTTATTGACTTTCTTAAAATCAAAAACAGAAATAAAGACTTAGAGCAGTCCTGAATCTACTTCTATCGTGATCCTTTATGTTCTCTAGTGTTGTAAAATGGTTCATAATATATTGTTCGGGTATCTACGAAGGGATATTAGGGAAAGGTCAATGTACTTTATTGCAAGTTTATCTGGCACAAAGTATAGCTTCGTTTCAATAACCTCTGTTTTGACGACATATTTTACAGCTTTCAACTCCTATAAGAGCGCTGAAATACGCTAGTAGTAAAACCGCGAAGCAAAATGTTGCGTAGTGGAAGTAGTGTTGAGACCAACCCAGTTAAAACTTCAACCGTAGCGCGTCCGCCAATAAAATCTCGCCGTATATTTTCATCTGAATGAGCACGGCGGGGCTCGCGAATATCGAATGCAATAAGTGATCTATGAATATTCAGTGCACGACCCGCGGCGCCGGTCGTTGTTAATTTGACGCATTTTAGACGATCCCTTGCATCATCGGAGTCTATAAGGTCGCAAGTGCATTGGCGACCAATTTTTTTTTGTTTTTCACTGGTAATTGCTGTGATAATCTGTCAAAGAAACTTCTTTGTTAGATGCGTAACCTGCACTCTGAAATGGCAAGATAAAAAGTAGGTAACTGCCTCGATCTTATAGGTACTCTCGTTTCTTGCTTCCGATTAGTACCGAAAAGTGCTTGCGCTGTTTTTCAGAGCTGTGTTGTTGGTGCATGACGCGTCTACAACGTCTAACAAAATAAACGCAATACCTCTAAGGGGTCGTCGCGTTGTAGTCATCATTATGAACAACTTTTACAATGGGACCAATACTGACATCGCGAAAAGTCCTCTCCCCATTTCATTTATGTGTACCTACTGACCAACGGTTTTTTTTTCGCGATTGTGGTGGTCCAATAGTCAAAAATATTCATAATGATGAGTGCAAAAATGACCCCTCCAGATGGATTGCCTTTATTCTGTTACACGTTGTATATGTCGCAGCCAATTAGCTTAATCAGCCGTTTAATTGGTTGCCTAGCCTTTTTATTTAAATGTGCCGATTTTTCAGCGATATACATGATGTTCTTTATTGTTTCAAAGAAGCTTATTTGCTTAAATCTGTGGGCTGTTTTTTAGGCATACAGTGAAGTTACGACTTTATTCGTCCGAGACTAATTCCGTCCACTGCAGGCCGTTAATTTATTCGGAGAACTCTGTCGTTAAGCATTTGATGGGATCGCTTGTTACTGCGGTATCACAGTTAAAGTAATTGGGTCAAATAAATGCTGTTAAATGGAAACTATCAATCTTTGAACGAAGCGTGTCAGTTATGACATTATTAATCTTGCAAGAGTATCGTTTATTTTATAACTTAGGTACTAAGTTACTAAATCACTTAACGAATACCGTTTTATGTGGTTTTAAAACAACAAAAAATCTTTTAACAAGTTTCTTATTTACTGGCTTTTGGCTGCGGCTTTGCTGGTATTAATATAAATATTCCCCACAAAACCTATAATTTTATTGTCTCCAGGATCCCATTATTTCTGTACCAAAACCGATCAGAATCGGTTCAGTGATCTAGGAGTTAAAGCGTATTAAACAGACAAACTCATTTTCGTATTTATAAAATTACTAGCACTAAGCCCGCGACTTCGTACGCGCATATCCCTTTTTTTCTCGTTCCTGTTTAGCCTATAGCCTTCCTCATGAATGTGGCTATCATATACAAAAATAATTTTCCAAACCCGACAGGTAGTTCCAGAGATTAGCACATTCAAACAAACAAACTCGTCAGCTTTATTAGTAGTATAGATTTATATTAGTTAGGATTAGGATGTAGCTTTAAATACACAAAACACCTATTAACAAGTTTATTATCGAACACATTCAACGATTTTGCATTTAAAGATGGCTTGCCATCTAAGCTATAAATGACAGTCAACTATTCAAGTGGTTAGCTGGATCGAAATGTCGGATGACGTCATGAGTCGCAATCATTGATGGAATTTGTGTAATAATGAGAAATAACGTGTGAATTACTTGGGCTTCGTGATCCGCATATGTTATTAGTCATTTATTCAACTTTAATATCGGTGGGAGATAAGGCGTAAGAAAAGGATGGGCTGTTAATATTTAATTACATTTTCGTTTTAATGGAGCCGTATACATTTAGAAGGCGGGTAGCATTATTGATAACTTCATATTATCCTCATTACCTTGACTAATATAAATGAGAAAATGAGTTTATATGTTACGCTTTCACGCGTAAATCGCTGAACTGATTTTAATGAATTTCGGTACCGAGGTAGATAGGACCTTTTTTTTTTTTTTTTTTTTTATTGGATGGGAAATCATCAAATGACCCCCTGAAAAGAAAAAACCTCCCTGCCCCCCCGGAAAAGACCTCCCTGCCGCTCCACCCGCTCTGGGTGGAGCGGCAGGGAGTGTCAGACTTCTACTGACTAAAACCCACCCATGCTCCTCTTAGTGCCTTTTACGTTCCAGGGCCGCGGTAACTCTTTCGAACAAATCCGCAACCCTGGTAGGCTCTGGCCCTAACGGGCCCCGACCCATGCTGACGACTGCTGGCTTGGCGCGCGTAGAACACAGCGCGCCGTCAACCCGGGCCTGTTCTGATCGGACGGCGAGCTACCCATTGCTCGCCGTCCACAGGCATCAGTCACTGCGCCATGCTCAGGAGCATCAGTTCCTGGGCGGCGCAGTGGCTGACGTTCAACAGGAGGGGGTGAAATGGGGCCATTACTGGCACTCCATTTCAGCGCCCTCCGGAGCCCTTTGTAGGGGCTCTACTGCGGCTGAGGTAGATAGGACCTTGGAGATGAATGTAGATTACTTTGGCGAAAATCTAAATTAACGCGAGATAAGCCGCAGGAGAAAACTAATAAGTGGTAAACAATTATAAATATAGTTTGGGTTCGCCATTAAAACTATTTTATCCGTTATAGTTTTTTCTTTTTCTATTGAGGAATGGGCTTGCTCTTGACCTCGATCCTGCGTGATGGAAAGCGATAGATGAGGTCTATGATGGAGCGAGCGTGCCCAGAAGATGCCTGTTCACTCTTGCTTTGAAGGCAGACGGGATATATGTGGAAGGGAACACAGACGCTGGTGGAGAGTTCCACACTTTGGCTGTGCGTATAATAAATGTGGAGGAGAAGCGCTGAGTACGACTGGTCGGGATATCGACCAATTAGTGAGGATGGTACCCAGCAGTACGTCTGGTATTGCGGTAGTAAAAGGGCGACGGTGGGATCAGGCCGTGAAGTTCTATCAATATAGGTAGGTATCGTTTTCTATTTTAAAAACTGTCAAAAAGAGAACTTCGCATCAACAGTGAAAAATGCTATGCTTGCAAAATATCAAAGGAAAAACTAGATGTCAGTTACCTACGAATTTCGTGCTCTTCCGGGCAGAGCGGAATTGACAAAAAGCTTAAAAAAAATGAAAGCGTCTGCGTATGATTCACGAATATTCAAGTAAATTCCTGGATCTAGATTGGACACATGCACTTCGCAGAATAGGCTATCTGACTGAATGATGTAAGCACTGAGATTTGACGTTATTTTACTTTAGGAGGAAAAAAAACGTAAAACATGCATTCATTAGTTGCGCTTTGGTTCGTACTTCCATTTGGGTTAATATACTGGGTAAGTTTTTTTCCAGTGCGCAAACTTTAAGAACCACTTTTGCCCATGTAAATGAACAACTTGCCCCAAGAAAGCCATAGGCAATTCCTAAAAAAAAATTGAGTCTCCCATACAAATTGTGGTCAGTTGATGACAATTTTGTATGGGAAGTTCAAATTTTTTTCTCAAAGTTTGCGCACTGGAAAAAAAGTATACCTGTATATTGTCGCAAAAACGAGCTTACAACCATGTCCAGGGTCCCATCTATCTCTGTACTAACTTCATCAAAATCGATTCAGTGATTTACGCGTGAAAGAGTAACATACAAACAGACTCACTTTCGCATTCATGATATTATTTACGACTAGCTGTCCCCCGTGTCTTCGCTCCCGGCAACTGGCTACCAACCCTTCACCTACCCTACACCTACCCTAAGGATTTTTGAATTTTCTAATTTTCCGCGCAATTTTTATTTATTTTTTATTTTTCATAAGAGCCTTCTCCTGACAATAACAAACACAACAAAAAAAAAAAGTGAAATTGGTCCAGGCGTTCTTGAGTTATGCGCTTAACAACACATTTTGCGATTCATTTTTATATTATAGATTTGGATTATCCGACTGCTATTGCTTTTTTAACTTTATTTATTTTGCATTAAAACCTACTTTTACCTCCTATTTACATTAAATCTGCATGCTTATTAGCTTGTATTAATACTTTTATCTAAAAACGGTCCATAAATTAATAAGCGCTACTGTAGTTTTGCTAGATTTTTATGGAAACTAGATTATCTGCTATGGCACGAGGCACGAGTATCATTACTAGTCTAAGAATAAATTAATTAACATACTTTAACATTTTAAAACTTTATGCTCTAGTCAAAAACACTGTACTAAGGCGGACTTAATGCTTTAGGCATTTTCTTCCAGTCGACGATGATATAGACCACGCGCGCTTCAATGAGATGTCAGCATAGTAGGTAGACGCCGTTAGGGCCAGAGCCTGCCAGGGTTGCGGATTTTGTTCGAAAGAGTTACCGCGGCCCTGGAAAGCAAAGGGCACTACGAGGAGCACGGATGGGTTTAGTCAGTAAGAGTCTGACACTCCCTCCCGCTCCACCCAGAGCGGTATAGAGACAGGACATTGGCCTGCAACTTAATGGAAAGACGAACAGGAAAAAATGATAGAAAAAAAGACAGTCATCAATAGCCGTAATTCATTCAAAAATATAGCTTTAAGTCGGCTAAGCTGGTTTTCCACTTGCCCCATGTAAACGTTAATTATGGTTAATCTCGCTCTCCGACTTGTGTGCAATATGCTTATAAGACTACGAAGTTTTCTCTTAGTTCACACATTACATCAAAAGTATGTGAAAACGCAAGTTCAAAA
The DNA here is from genome assembly GCA_947386135.1 of Melanchra persicariae. Taxonomy (NCBI): domain Eukaryota; kingdom Metazoa; phylum Arthropoda; class Insecta; order Lepidoptera; family Noctuidae; genus Melanchra; species Melanchra persicariae. The sequence goes on along the minus strand of OX376645.1, from coordinate 11,212,670 downwards.
ACCTTTGCAGACTACACAATACATCACACACTAAAGAAAAACACTACGGCGCTCTCACAAACAATTGTGTCCAATGAACTTGAAAATTGTTTCACCCGTAATGATATTCATTGGAAGCACGGCACGACGTGTTTCAGTTGCGGCATTTTGTCGCATGTTGTAAATGTGAAACGGAGGAATAAAGTCGTATGTAGACTTACGACTTTATGTTTTGTGAGTGTTTGTGGTTTGTGAAAAGTTGTATAATGTGTTTAATGATTTGTTTTACTATCTCAAAAAGACATGCTGAATTATTGTTTTATTGAAACAGAAGAATACAATCATGACATAACATCTAATGAACTACAAAATTGTTTCGCTTTGTAATAACGTTCATTGGAAGCGGCACTACGTGTTTCAGTTGCGCCATTTTGTCGCATGTTGTAAGTGTGAAATGGAGGAATATAGTCGTATGTGGACTTACGACTTTATGCTTAAGTGAGTGTTTATTAAATGTTTGTGGTAAGATGAACGTTTCGAATAATTAGAATGTTTGTGGCAATTAAGATAGATGATGAATGCTTGTTTACGTTGGTCATCAAAGTCAAGACCAATCCAACGACCGCACATTCCTACTAATATTATAAATGCAATAGTAACTCTGTTTGACTGCCTGTCTGTCTGTAACGCTTTCACGCTAAAACGGCTGAACGGATCGTCATGAAATTTGGCAGATATATAGCCTGGGATATGCAGAACGGCAACTTTTTCACGCGATAAATGACACGCGGGCGGGTTAAAGCTAAAAGTTTCATAAAGGCGCATGGAATCACGCTGCACCGGTTCTTTAGGCCTGACTGGTCAGGCGACGACTCAGCTCCAAGTTCGCTGCACGTAGGCCTTGCCTTATGGTCAGACTATGGAAAGTAGGGGTACTTTCCTGCCTTCTGTTCCCCAAAACCTGCAGACGAAGGGACCTATGTGCTTTTTTTATGGATGGGAAATCATCAAATAACCCCTTCTGCTCTGGGTGGAGCGGGAGAGTGTCAGACTCTTATTGACTAAAACCCACCCGTGCTCCTCCTAGTGCCATTTGCGTTCCAGGGCCGCGGTGACTCTTTCGAACAAAATCCGCAGCCCTGGGGACCTAGACACTGACGAAGTAGAAGAAGAAAAAAAAAACAAGGCTAGATCATCTGCCCCGCTAAACATAAGTGAATGTAACCACAGCTTAAAAGAGAAATTGTGTGATCCAAGAGACGGGTGTAATGCTCACAGCGCCATTTACCTGGTAATATATCGGCCGCCATGATGGAATATGTGTCGTCGTGTTGCGAACATTTTTCACAGGGGCAGCCATTTTGTATGCTCATGTGTGTGTAGTCTTATTTGTGTTTAAATGAAAATTTTATAATGATACAAAAGTCCCAAGAGAGAAAAGCGTTTTCATTTGTTTTCGTGATTTTGTGCGATGTTATTTAATTTTTTAGGGAGGCTGAAGAAGCATTTTTTATAAATAAATGCCTCATCAAAGTTTTTTGTTCAACTTTTTTCAGCAGTCTAGGAAAAATATGAAAATCGCGATGTTTTTTTTTCCCGGCGGCGTTTTATTGATTATTCATATAGCCAGTAAGTCCAATTTCTTAATTTAAACATTTTATTATTGAAGTGCCCGAAGTGGGAGTAGCTTGTGCAAGCCAGCCTCTGGGAAAAATGTATATTGGTCCTACAGTTCCGGGAGTCGAGACTTTTTTAGGTTTCAAAAATCTTAATTATTAATAGTTTTTGAGATGTTTGCAGAAACCACAACCAATTTTTTTCAGGAAATTGTTTGAATCTTTTGCTGTTTTTTTGAGCGGAGTTTTTTTTTCTAAAATCAAATCTACATGCGAATCGAATGACATGTGACACCTCATTCATATTTTTCCGCGACTTTCCTTCAAAAATGTACAACATTAAAGCATATTTTACCTTAAAAAGTGTTCATCAAGAAGAAGCAACTTCAATTTATCGCCCTGACTCCTGAAATCATCTCTCAAACGATATTCTCCGTAAAGCCCAAAAATATCATTTGCGACTCTGGCGCCGGTCGGTAACGACGTGTGAATCACGCGCATTCCTACACTTATGACATAGGTAAGTCAGAGGTTCTCCTCTCAGACATAAGGCGTCGACGATCGACTTTCAAGTATTAAGGCATTTAGCGATCGACTTCCAAGTATTAAGACATTTAGCGATCGACTTTCAATCTCCTATTATGAAAGAAAAAGCTCTGAGCACCTTTGCCAAAAAACTTTGACACTACGATATGTTTGGCAGTGTCTAGGACATTTAGGCAGCCTGAGTATTGTGTCGATTATTTTGACAGTTAATTCTTAGTACCTACCTACTTATGTCGTTGTTATTCAGAATGACGGTAGCGTGGGTTTGGGCGCCATAGTTTAGTATGGAATTTAATGTTTTAAGTGAGGTGATGGATATTTGGAACGAGGAATAAATGTCCACCTTTATTCTCGTGGGTGTCTTAAAATACAACTGTATAGTTCAAAGGGTGGGTAGATGTGTCATACATAATAATGTGTACTAATAACAATAAACTGTTATGTTTCAGTAATCTGTCGGCCTTGAAAGTGCCTCCTTATGGGTAGTAAGGATAGCCTTTCGTTCGCAAACAGGACCCTGAACAGTGCCAGTGTCATCCTGATTCCGTTGCGAGAAGAGGTGGAGCTATAAAGGGTGCAGCACTATCCCATTTCCACAAAGGATTTATGATGAGAATGACACGTCATAGAAAACCAGCAGGCCAAGATTAATTTTACAATGATATTGTTTACACTATTAATCAGTTTACTTATAATAAGGCTATTTAATATCTAAATCATGAGTGATTTAGATATTAAATAGCCTTATTATTATAAGTAAACTGATTAAACATAACTTATTGAGATAAGTTATTGTTTAAACAAATAAATCATCATCTCATCTTTTGCATATCTCACCTTTAAAATCTAGGCTCTTTTAATTAAACCAAATAAGGAACAAGATACTTTGCAAACATAATATAAAACAATTAATCATTACTGTACCATGTATCATTAGCAGACATTAGCATATTTATTCGGGCCGCCATATTGCGAGCAAAATTATGCAAAACACCCGCCGATGACGACTCGTAATTAAATATAATAAAACATTTTAATCTCATTGGCCTTAAAACGTATAAAAACTGTCACGGAGTATTAACAATTAGTGTTGGGACAAAACAAGGAGTTTTATAGCCGAAAGCTGATGCCCAATTATGAAATGAGCTTTTGGCCGAAACTTTTTACTTTTTAGAGTAATTAGAGACGAACGATTAATTACAACGTAGTTTTTTTCTGGTTTCCCGACATAATTAATTTAGGTTAATTGATTAAATTTGTCTTTTGCAAGCAAGGGTTCTGATGGAAAAATCAAGTAGGTAATATTTTTTCGATTCGAGTATGATTCGCTTGATTAGTTTACTTCATCCCAGCACAATAAGTTTAAACTGCCCTGAACGATGTCCAAACAGACTATGAGTAGGTACTATTTTAAGCCAGTTGCTAAGTTTCGGCTGACATTCGGGCGAAACCAACAGCACAACACTATCAACCTTTTGCCTTGTGGCGCCCACACTTCAAGAACCTTAGCGCAATAAATATAAAAGTCAATTCAGATTTACAGCCGTTAGGCAACGATTGTTACATTAAGTTTGTAATAACTGTAACTCTTAATGGATTATTATTTAACTAGGCTCATAATATATTTGACGAAATGCATTGTTTTAGTATCAATAAACTACAAGAAATTACGTTTGTTGGCTAACATCAATATGAGGCAGTCAAAATCAATATTATATGACCATTGACAAACGAATATTTTAGGTTTCGGTTTATTCGAACGCAGTACCTACCTACTTAGTAATAAATTTATTAATATAATTCATTCTCATAGTAATTAAATGATTAATTTTTGATTAATAATTGCAGGGTACAACATTATAGGGTTGTTGCGATAATTATTGTAGTATAAATTACTGGGTTATTATAAAAAGTGCAATGCAACGCCAATCAAAGTTCACTTCTCATGACGCACCATAATTTTCTTTTCTCCTACAAAAATCAGAAATTAATATCATTTAATATACTAACACAATTTACCTGGATGCTTCAGGGTAGCCCGCGAATCATATTTTGACCAACATTCAACCTGATACTGACCTGCAAATTGCAAAAAACCGAAGAAAATTTGAACTTCGCGGGCTACCCTGAAGCATCCACCTTAAACGGTGATATTACGCAAATAACCACTCAAAGCTTACCTCACCGATAAAGTAATTTATTAAAAGCTTTCCGGCTTTTAAGAAAACCGAGTTGTTTATCAGAATTGCGAGATTATTATGTGGAGAGGTTGCTTAACGTTAAAGGGCCGGTGGAACAGATAAGCGACATATGCTGGGGTGTTGTCAACATCTCTACACCCACTCGACACCTACGGAACAAGATGGCGTAAGCTGGAACAGCTGAGAACATAACTGTCCCCGAAACGACGGAACTCGGAAGCAATGTACCATTTGCTGATAATTTATTAGTGAGTGAAAAAGTTCCGTCACACATACGAAAATTTGAGAATATTTTCATGTCTCTGTGGTACAAAGTCTGATTTGGCACAAAACTCTTAACTCATTTTTAGATTCGATTTAAAGAAGAAGATTCGACTAACTCTTGTCGTCATAACATGTGTATATCCTTTAGAAGCTTTGACTGGCAAACTATTTATCTTCAAAAGTTTTGTAATGGATGAAAGGACTAATTTCTATTTTCAACTATAAGTCAACAATCACATGCTTACTTTATTTATTTTGATTTAATAGGAACACCAAATAGATACAATATTAAACATACATCATACTTGTGTCAACTTAAATAAATAAACGAACCTGACACTAATTCATGATTACTATAATACAACCAACAATATTAAAAAAGAAACATGCGAGAAAGTTATTCTCTACCGATGCTAATTAGGCCAATTTACATCAACTCTTCGATTACCAGTTAATGCTATACGGTTAGCAAGAAAGTGAAAAATAATTGGCAGTCTCACACTGTATGATCGTGAATCATCTGATAGTAATTATCGTACATTGAATCTAACGCGTAGAGAGGCATCGAAAGTTTGATAAAGTGACCGAGTGAATGAAAGTCAGGCTGATGAAAATCATTCGTTCTTTTGAAGATTTGAAGGACAATGATAGCCTAGTAGTGAATGACTCTAAATTTATAGAATTGGATTGGAACATCAGGTTTAACTGTCTTATGATGGTCTAAACCTAAGAAGACTTCTAGGTTTTAAGATAAAGCGACACAATATCGATAACGATTGTCATAGATTCAAAAATGTATCTGTTTGACATACGCTACCGAAATGTCTCGTTGTCAGTACAAAACCTTTTGTAGTTTTGAGAGTTTCTAAAACCAAACAAATTGAGGCAAGCGTGTTAATAGTGACATAAATATTAAATAACTACAATGATACACTGCCAGCATTCTTGACCAAAAAAGGCAAGATCAGCATTGCTAATAGAATTTTTATATCGCATCTTTTAAAGCTTAACAGGTGTTTTAGTTGCATCACACATATTTTGTAGGTACTTTAAGTTGGACGCCTTGAATCGAGTCGTGTGCCCACACCTTAAGTCGTAGGTTTGTATCACCGGAGACACAATTTCTATACACGTCAATTTCGAAGTAAAGATGTTTTGGCAGTTGGTCAAAAAACTGTATCATGATGTCTATCAAGAAAATAAAGAATCAAATGATGTCGTAATACTATTAAGAAAAATATGGTCGATATCGATAAATGTTTCAACGTTAATCAGTATCAATGAATGCATGAATAATATTTTGAAGAAATCCCAATGCTTCAATAACTTATTTCCATCAAACTTGACCTACATGTCTAAAACAAAAACATTAACGTTTTTTTCAATGACACCAAAAACGAGCAATTGCAATATATTAACCAAGATATTTATACATCTACGCACCTTTTAGACCGGACCCTCGTATATCTCCAAGTATTGCTACTATAATGTCCTGAGCTTGACGGACACAGTAACAACTGTAGACTGTTTGGTCTCGGCTGCCTCTGCTTCTTAACTCTTAGCTTCACTACTTCTTCTACTTCTAACTTTTCTAGTTTCTTCTCTTTCTTTCCTTCTTTGATTGGCGGCTTCTTGGAGTCCACGCTCCATCTGCGCTCGTCCATAATTCTTTCTTCCAAATTCAAATGATCCAACCTCTCTTTGATAATACTCCTTGTTCGGATCAAGTCAGGAGTTGTATCTAGCCTGTCATGCCTCCTTATTTCTATGGGCGACAAAGGAGGTCTTCTGGGCTCAAAGACAACTTTGGAATACTCGTTGCTGCGACGCCACAGACGGGGGGACAGTGGCCAGAACCGCCCATTTTGTTGACCAGATTCCATCACCATTTTGGATTTTTGTCACTTCACTTTTATATTCACTGACTTTATCGATGCTAAAATTAAAATTGAAAATATTAAAGCTTTAAATCCTCAGACACTTATATAGAAGCTTAACGTTCGTTGGTAATATAATTCAAGACTAACACCACTGAACACGTCCGTTACATCCGCAAGCTATTCATAAACTAAACGCTGTTGAAATGAAAAGTGCATAACAAACGCGCCCACGCAATCAATCATGCGAAGCGTCTGCAGGAACCATAGATAAAGATAGAGTGACTACTTCGATGACTCAAACAGTAGTACAATTGACGTAAAATGTATTAGAAATATTGTTTTTGGAGTATTTTTATTTTCCTTAAAGGTAAATAATATTTTTTTCCTCGTATCAAAAGAGAGCAATATTTTTCTACAAATTAATGTTTGCATTTCCATTCTGAGACTGTTTGAGGTAAAGAGGATAATAATTTGAATAAATAAACTGTAATAAAAATGTAGGAATATAAATTCGCGGTTTGTAAAAGCAGAAAATGATGTCAAAGCAGAAAAATGATGTCAAAGCAGATTACAAAGAGCCTAATGAAGTTTAACCATTTAAACGAGATTGACCTTAAATGAGACAATTTTTATCAATTTCTGTCATTTGTGAATTCTACATCAATTAGTGGAATTGAGGTCAGCGACCGACAAATCGCGGGTCATCATGGCCAAGCGGCGCTAGCAATAAAAACCTTGTTTTTGTCTTTTATTACAATTTGTCCAACTATAACAGGATCTGCGCACATTTGGCGTAGATTTAATGGCGTTTTTCCTGTCTACATATCGTTAAATGGGTAATTTAAAAGATTGTTGCACTTTCCGTGCGGAAACGGCTTAAATAAACAGATAAAAATCTTACGAGAGCATTGTTTTTTAATTTATTGGTAACGGAAACAATAGTTTAACATTTTCCTGTTCTTATTTGGCAGTTCCGAAAATCTACCATCTTAATCTGCTTTTACTGCCATTTTTGGAAACAAAATCGTGAGTGACCCAAATAAAGCAAAAAAATCGGGATCCTAAACACGCTTTAGCGTTTTAGGAACACAAACCGTTGACGGCTCCTGACGACGCAATGATAGCCATAAAGTGCGGTGAAGGCGTAATGGCTGAGATATCGGATGTCGCCGAATAGCGTTGCATACTAAATGCTGGCTCAGGAAGCAGCCGACAGGACGCTAATATATGTGCGTACAAGCATGCAAATGTACAGATGTAGTACATAGATAGAATGTTAGTGGTAACATAGGCTTACAGATGTGCTTTTGGGAAATATCAGTATATATTATGTGGATTTCAACTGAAATCCTTAATTGGAACAATATATAACTTTAAACTAAAGGGACGGAGATATCGGATGATGTAACAGAAGAGGACAGTCGTAAGAGTGGATAAGGAGGAGGAAGGCCTTTGAATATCAGAAGGACGTAACGGACTAGTTGGAAAGATAGATTTTAGTAATAAACCTAATCGCAAATATCTAGCTGTATGTAAAAGCAAGCCAATCCCAAATTACAACATCTTTCTGCATCAAGAACTTCCTTCCGCGTTGCGTTAACTGATTCACCGATTGCATTCAAGGAAAATAACCACAAGACATTCTTAATTCTCGAACAAATTCTAAGCACCCAACAATACTTATGCAACACCATTTAACGATAAAAGGAAACGGAGAGTACTTAAAGCGTTAAACAATAAGACGAAACAAAAACCCCGAAGTCTAAGTAAGGAGTCGCAGGATATAACGAAAGGACTCCAATAGGCTGAATCAACGGAAGCATTCGATGCGTTCGACATTATTATTACAATAGGGCTGAGTCAGCCGTCAGTAATTCTTGAAATTGAAACGAAATCAATGCTGTTGACATTGTGGAGTCGACGTGTGGGATGCGTCGGACATTCTTGCCTATAGCTTGGTTCATTGGTTGTGATTAAGTGTTTAGTTATTTAATTTCAATTATAGGTCACTCTTGTTTATATTGGAACCACCTGCTTCTATTCTAAGATCCTTCCAATCTGAATCAGTAGTGTTTTACTCATCATCAGCTTCAGCAGTCCGTTTCTGGACTTAGGAATCATAAACCGCGCCTCATGTTTGCTTCGTAAAAAGTTAATTTTATTTTAGTGTTAATTTGTCTACCTATACGACACACCCTTCGGGGAAATCCTACGCAATATTTCGTGACGTTTTATATGGGGTTTCCCGAACGGAAGTTTCTAATAATTATATCTAATCTTCCATCTTCAGTTGGCTGCATTGCTGAGTTTGATGAGGAGATTGTCTTTGGTTATATAGAAATTAGGTTAGATAGATAAAAAAACAGAAGATAGTTGTGGTCAAACCATGAACGCCAAATGACATTGCGGAAGACCCAAGCATAGATGGCGGGACAACCTTGACACCTATATACGGGATTGGTTTCTGATACCTCAGGATCAAGTTTAGTGGAAAAAGAATAGGGAAAACCTTTGACCTGTAGATGGACATCACAGTCTGAATTATCATTAAGAAAGACAGTAACAGGTAGAGGTATAAATTAATATGATGAAAATCTTATAAATAAAAGAACATAGTTTAGTAATAATATCAACAGTTTTTAACACAGCTAGGTCAACAACATCGTGTCAGCGTGTAGGATGCGCTAACGCAGTGGAATTGCGTGCCTCCACACACGTAGTATAGTGCGGTGATTAACGCATATGAATCAATAAATCCTTCACTAATATTGTTATTTATGAGTGCCAACATTGTATTATTTGTAATGTATGGAATATATTTTGTCGGTTCGTTAATTTCATCTTCTGCCGTATTTATCGCAGGTTTGCCTTTTCAGGTGTTATGAATATCAGTTGCAACTGATATACATGGTTCCGGACCTGAACACAGCAGATAATTTGGAGTCATGTCAATTCTTAGAGTTGTGATAGGTGACAATGATAATTTTAAAATTAGTTTAACGTAGGATTACATATTATGTAAACAGAACTATGCAACGCGTAACAGAATAAACGCAATACCTCTTAAGGGGTCATTGTACTCACAATTATGAACAACTTTTACTATGGGACCAACGCTGAAATCGCGAAAAAAAATCGACTCCTCCATACATTTCTGCACGCGTAACTCGAGAAAATATACTGAACAGGTAATTTTTTTTCGCGATTTCGGGTTTGTTCCCATAGTAAAAGTTGTTCATAATGATGAGTACAATGACCCCTTAAGACGTATTGCGTTTATTCTGTTACACGTTGTAGATGTTGTGTAGAATAATCAATTTTATCAACTTATATTTATCGGAAAATTTACGACAAACTGACGCATTAACACGAATGAACATCATTTTCGACGATATCAACACCGATAATTTTTTTGTTTTTTTTTTCTAGAAAACGTCGACGTATTTCCGAAAATGTTGTTGGTATGAGGAGTCTGTTACAATCAATTGCTGCATTGTTATCTTTTGTAAAATATGAATGAAATGTCCTTCAACACTCATACTACTCAATAAAATATATCACTTCGATTCGTATTTAAAAGACAAAACTAAGTGATGACTGGTCCCATCACTAACCAATCATTGTTTACAGTGGCCATAAGTGAAACAAGGAACTACTTGCGAACTGATGGTATCTTTCCACGGCGCTTGTTGGCAAGTTATGGGCTTACAACTTGAACTGCAGTAATCCTTCAGTCTGTGCATAACTTTGGGACTTATGGACTTGCGAGCGGAGTGGCGCAAAACCAGACACCTGCTTCATAATTGTACAGGAATATCAAAGTCGACCTTATTGGTGATAATCTTCAGAATCGTCTGGAGTTTAGTTCTCACAATCAGATTTAAAGTATAACCAGATGTTTCAATTTATACGAAGCAATTGGGAGTGTGTAAGGGTCACTGCAGGTGTTTTTTCTGCCTCACCTCGTGGAAGAAAAGCGTGAGTGTGTGAAAGTCACATTAGTAAACTTATAAAAAAGGAAAGCGATGAAAGTGTTATATAGATACCAAATAATCCAGAAAAAACGTTGCATATGTTTTAAGAAATATTCATTTTTAGTACAAGAAACCAACCAGCAAACAAAATCAGACAAAGGACATATAATTTCAGAAGAAGACAATCTAACAAAGACAACGACTGATCAATTCACAACAAATGAATAATCCTTTCCAGAATTTTAGTTAAGTACTCAAGTGAGATCCTAAGAAAGCTTCTAATAACCCTGGTGCAAGCATTGTTGGTGACAATAGCCGGAAGCAGGCGCTGTATGCGACTGATGCCTTACATGGTCTCCTCATACCGTATGCAGTGGTGGTCGCTGAGTGTAGGGAATTATGAGCTGATGTGACTTTGATGGAGTTTCTATGTGACGCTTTGGAATGCATTGATGTGAAGTCTGAAGACGAGTGGCTGTTTATTTTTTTTCTGTTGAAGCTGTCTCTCAAGGTAAGTTACTAGCTTTCCATTGTTTTCTATGGCTCATAGTTCATGACAGGAACATTTTGACCAACCTGGCTGCGGAGCCCGTTAAATAATTATTAAAATTGATTGACAACACATGCGTTACTGAAAATTATGTTCAATTTGAGTTGATGTAAAATATCTGTTTCAATAATAAAGCCAGCTAACTAAATTTTCGGCAAGAATTTACTCAGCTCATTGGATTCTTATATTTTATTACTATTTAAATGAAATCAGTGCTTTATACACGATTAAAAGCATTTATTTAACATTCCGCCGACCGAAATGAACAATAATTTTAACAGGGCTTTCAAAAAGCGAATTCCGTTTACCATTATTTTCGTTGAGCCGCTGTCTCCTGTCAAACTGCACTAAAATCCAGTAGCCCGTCATTTCGGACTGTATAGCACACTGTGCCAGATATTTGGAATAGCCGTGAATGCTGTGATTTGGGACAACGTCCACCCAGGCCGGCTCGAGTTCGGGCAATGAGTTTGTTTAGCTTTTGTTTTATTAGTGCTCGATTTTCATTTGTTTGTTAGAAGAGAAATAGAGGAACGCGTTTAGTAAAAGTGGATGAAGCATTAATTGCAGTTGTTAGATGGTCATCGTTAAAGAGCAATAACAACCACACAAAATTAAGCGCTACAAACTATTTTAATGCATAAAAATAACTTTTATGAAGTGTTGATAATAATCACCAATAATAATTATTTTACCATTTCAGACACTGATATGCATGGTCCTCATATAATGTATTGTGAATGTGGGGACCATGTAGATCGCCATATTAGGGTTTCATTTTATGTTGGTCTAGCAGTTTGAGTTATTATGCGGCCTACCCAAATGTCCTTACTTTGGTATTGTTCGTCAAATCATTGAGCTCCTTAAAGTTCTAAGTTTGAGCTTCACGATAGCTGAAAAATGCTTGCACTTTCCTCAAAAGGCCACCTCAGACCAACATGGTTCTCATATGATTTGACCAGTACGGACAATATTGACCTTAAAAGAGACTTTGACCTCTGAGTTTGTTTCGGTGTTTCTTCTCAGGGTAGTCAGCTAGGAAACACCAGCCTCATCTAGCTTAAAATGACCAAAATGAGAAAAGCGTTTGCAAAGTACAACGTCTTTCATAATATAGTAAGTAACTAGATCACACGAATAAAACTTGTAGCCTAAGGGCTATCAAAATAAAAACACCTATCAAACATAAAGTGAAAGCAGTTAAAGACTACTCTCATATCCACCGCAAATTACTTGTAGCCCCAGGACTTAATACAGCTATAATGTCGAAAACACAACACGCAAATGAGGCGCAATAATTCAAGCATATGGTCTTATCAGTTTCGTGCCCGCAAGCTGGGACCCATAACGCTTGGTCAAGCCTGACATATGGCTCCCATCAATCTCTGAGCTGATTTATCTGCTTGTTTCCGCATTTCATCGGATTGCGATGTCATTGGTTCCGCTTTCATTGTGAGCTCCCCGAGGATTATGTATGAAAGCAATTTTGTACAGTCTTTTATTTTTTATGTGTTCGGGTGTTGGGAGAATTTCTTTATTTTGGCTAAAAAATTACTATGAAATGTGGAATGTGGAAAATATCAAATGTGGCTTTTACTTAGTTGTTTATATTATCGATATATTTTATCCCACAACAAGACCCTTTTCTTATTTCTTACACATTATTTATCACTCATTCACTCCAAGCCTAAGCAAACTTTTCCATCGGTGTTTTCTTTCCATTACGTCCCAACATTACTTCTGCTAACTTCCCGAGTACCTTTACTCCCAATCACACAATTAGCTAGTTCATCAACTACTACCAAATCTTCCTAACGACCACCGAATTCACTAGCAAAGTTAATCGAACCAAAATCTGTAGATATGACTTGGCCAAGTCGGTAGCCAAACTTGGTAATATCATCACTAGCGGATAGCTGAATGGAAACTGCCTCATAACGCCAGTTAATGACCCAATGAGGGAGTATGTTTGCCAAGTTCGGCGCACGTGGCAATTATTAGAACTTTGGGATGTTTGAAAGATGTTTCGGGAAGATTTCGTGTTTAGTTATGGTTCATTAGTAAGGTTGGTAGCACTAAGATGTTACTATCATTTAAATATGGATTGCTAGAGAAGGAAGCCAAAGACAAGATAGAAGGATTTTGTGAGTATAATTTGAAAGTCAGTGATAAGGTTGACAGAACGGAATTGTAGATGAAAGCGTGTTTCAGCGACCAGAAGTAACATGGGAGAATAGCAGGAAGATACTATGACGACTACGAACTAACAAGAGCATTAATTTAAACAGTTCATCTGCAATTTTACTACATCTAAAGATAAACATTTCTCTAGAATATAACTATTCTAATCCCAAACCTAAAGTGGTCTATAAAACCCTAATCGGTCAAATCGCATGTCCTACAACCATTTCTTTGCCTAGTAACAGTGACATGAATCAAGTTATATAACCGAATGTTTCACTGTATTGTTAGTTTGTAGCACAGGTTTGCAACCACTGACTGACTGTGAAACACTAAATGGTAGTAAACATTATGAAAAAGAGTCGAAAGCGTGCGTCTTACTACATGTAACTAATGCGTATTGTGAAACGTGGACTAAAGTGGGCCATGAAAATTGTAAGTTACCTCAGAAGTTTTAAACGGAGACTACTAGTTTGGGCAGAAACCTTGGGGAAGTCTATCCCTCTTTGTCGACTTATTTGGACTTGTGAAGTGGCTTGGACCAATACTTATCCGATTGTTTTGTACAACGGTAGTAAAAGAAGAAGAATTGACAAAGGTGACAGATCCACTACCAACAATCACTAGGATAGGAGTCAAATATAAAAATATTGTAGTAATGGGTTGCATGTTGGCAAAAGAAACGGGGGAAAAGATAGATGGTTTGAATGAAGAATGATATGAAAGAAAAAGGAATAAATGATAAGGTGACAGTTGACAAAACGGAATGGAAGAAGAAAATGTGTTGCACTGACCCCAAATAACATGGATTAAGGACAGGAAGATAACGATGATGAGGCCACATGTTGCCACAGATTTTTCGGAGGTAAATCAACAAAATTAAACCTACTTATGCATTAATTGTACTTGATATTAATAGCCTGGTAAGAGCAGTTAAAATAACTATTAATGTTGCTATTCCTACTAAAGTTTAAGATGTGAAGCTGTTTGTATGAGTAAGTGGGTCGAGTCCAGAGGAATTAGAGGATTATGTTACGTTGTCTGAAAAAAACTGTGCACTGTTGTGTTTGGCAAGATTTATTTATGTGTCGGATTAGTTAGGAGTTTTGTAATAGAGGATGAGGGCATTTGGGCCGTTCGCCTAGTGTTTTAGGATGTGGGAAACCTTTGTCTATTATTGCCGACGCGATACGATTACTACCTGAGGCAATAAAGCTGTCAAGTAATACACTTCAGTTTTGAAAAAATGGCCGGAATCTTACCATTATTATAAATGCAAAATTTTGGAAGATGTATGTTACCTTATTTTTTATGGATGGGAAATCATCAAATGACTCCTGCCGCTCTGGGTGGAACGGGAGGGAGTGTCAGACTCTTACTGACGAAAAAAACTTTTTCACAAAAAAAAGACTTCCAAAAAACACTAAAAAGTTCAAAATAACTTTAATTTCGGCGGTCGGTGTTTTTGGTTGCTTCTTCGTTATTCAACACCGACTTCCGAAATTAAAGTTATTTTGAACTTTGTAGTGTTTTTTGGAAGTCGGTTCCTTTTTTGTGAAAACATTTTTTTTTTTTTAATTTTTGGTGGTACCACACACCTAACAACACCACTGGAAAGTCACAGGAAAGTAAAAATACCCAATTTCGTATATAATACATGGATGATTTTTCAACATATTTTTTCCAGCTATTTGGATTTAAAAACCAAATTAATGAACTGATTTTGATAAAATTTCAATGGGACCATTTGGGAAGGAATACCCTTTCCAACAAAAAAAGAATTTTTCAAATCGGTTGGCAAGCGACGGAGTTATGCGGGAACAAACATAAAAATAAAAAAAATACAAACATGCTAATTGAGAACCTCCTCCTTTTTTAGAAGTCGGTTCAAAACCCATCCGTGCTCCTCGTAGTGCTTTTTGTTTTCCAGGGCCGCGGTAAATCTTTCCAACAAAATCCGCAACCCTGGCAGGGTGTATGTTACCTACTTAATCACGCCGGAACGGCTGAACGGATCTGGATGAAATTGGCACAGAGATAGAATATAGGCTGGAAAAGCATATAGGCGGGCTTTTATCCCGGTTTATCGGGCGGAGCCGCATGCAGAAGCTAGTTATTAAAAAAGAGCAGCTGACGAACTACGTATTTCTAGAAATGCCCTCACTTCTCCGAAACAAACTGGGGATTTTCCGTAGACGAAAAGACGTAGAATCTATACTATACCTATAGAAATTGTCGTGACCTTTTCCTGAACAATGTGAAGCACTACAATCGCAATTACATTAACCTACATTTGCGATATTAAAACGTTTCTGAGAGGGATGTTGTTCGTCATATTATTGCCAGCGATAAGATGGAAGACAAAGTAATTAAATTATACTTATGTGACAATGTATTTTGTTTGACGTAGGTAAAGAGATTAAAGTATGCTCATTTCGTGCTAGGTCAATTTAAAGGGGAAAATATAGACATGGATGAAATAATGGATTAAGAATGAGACTGAATAGAAACTTCTAGGCAAGCGTGCTCCGTCTTTGACCATATCATCGCTTACCAATATCTACATGGCCGTTGCTGTTGAAGTAGATTTAATTGTTAATAAGTAAAAAATGAATGATACAATCAGGCAATATGTCATAATAATTAAAAAAGCTGAAACCAAAACATGTACACTGCTATTCATCTTTACGCAACTGATTACGCGAAATGAGATAACAGTAATTTGTCTCTTCTTAAACTAAATTAGTTCTGCTGAATCAGTACAAAGATCACAGGCTTTTCTAAATGTTTATCGTATAACTAACTAAAAGTGAACTAGAAATCCACTACTTCAAAGAGAAAACGCTGAACATGTATCAAAACAAACATCAACTGAGATTCGTGAATTGATTCGCCTACCAAACCGCTGGAGTGTTGCACAAACATGCGTGTAACGAGATCGCTGTAGTACGGAAATATACACAATGGGATGAGTAAATAGATGTCGAGGAGTTTATATAGGAGAGAGGTAACGAATCTGTGAGGTGTGGGGAGGGGTTTGCGGAATGAAGGTGGGCCAAAGGCTCTCACAGATAATGCGATAGCGCGTTTTTGTTGAATTCGCAATAAATTATTAAAAAAATAGTTTTTATTAAAAAAAAAAACGCTACATCGCATTGTCACGTCGAGCCTATCTATAAGGACCCCAAATCTAAAAAATCAATAGGTGTTTAGTGAAGGAATTTAATATGAAGCCAGCGAAAATTTACTTTTATCGTAATAGGTTCCAGGGATGCGAAATTTGTTCGAAAGAGTCACCGCGGCCCTGGAATGGTAAGGGCATTAAGGAACACGGATGGGTTTAAGTCAGTACGAGTCTAACACTCCCTTCCACTTCGCTCACAGCGGAAGGAGTCATTTGATGATTTCCCATTCATAAAAAAGCATAAAAGATCAAAGGCTCAGCTGTGACATCAAAATTACAATAATTATTAAGCAGAAGATACTATAAGAATTTGTTCAATCCTGTTGGTCACCACTTAAGTGAAACTATTGCTATCTTTTTCCAACACGTAAAACTAGAAAGAGACAAAAGAAATATAAAACACAATCATACGGATAAATGCCCAGCACATTTCTAAATTGACCACAGAGACAATTAAGGACAATTACCTCAATATGGCACGAACCACTGAAAAACTAAATGTTTTTCCTTTGTTCCCAGAATTGAGAACGGAAAAAATCCATTAAGGCTCGTATCATGGTGAGTAATTATAAAAAAATGAGGTAAAAAGAAAAACTTTCCGAACTAAATTATTGCTACTAACATTCAGTCCGTTCAGTTCAGACTTAGATTTTACGAAAAATCGGATGATGTTGACATGAAGTTTAGAGAAGGACATATTGTCAAAAACACGACATTTGTGCAAAATTGTGACCAAAAGTTTGCGTTAAAAGCTTTAAAATTCTTTATATCTTAATAAATCGGCAAAATAAGATACGGTTATGATAGGATCCACAAGAGAATCAGAGAAATCTGTATCAAATATAAAGACTACAACTAAATAAATATCGAATGACGCAAATGCTCTATAAATAACCAAAAAAATAAAGTAATAAGGAAGGCGAACAGTCTTGTTAGGTCCTAATCGTGTCCCGGGGGAAACTGTCGCACAGAATAAATAACTACAGAAGATTAGCTTCAGAAACCGAGAGAAAATGGGCGTACGCACACATAGACGCGTACGGCAATCTCGCGATTTGGCGCGACTACTCTTGGAATTGCATGGAACCATTGACTAGCCCTGGAATAAGGAAGTGGGTACTGCATTTTGTTTGGCAATGCATATTGATAATTAGGATTAGCCACAGATGCACCTATTCTTTGTTGCGTCTCTGTTTCAAGTAAGTTAAGCATAATATTTGGCGTCTTGATTGCGGCTGCGGTCTCTATAGGCGGTTTTGCTGTCGGCAGAATCTGAGGGCGACATTCTACTAATTTTTAAGCAGTTTGCATTCGCATGTCAGTCGAAAATCTGTCAAAAATGTCTGGCTTTTTTGACAGATCGCGACTGAGTTGCGAATGCGAACGTTATTTAAAAATAATAGAATTAGCACTCTGATCGGTTGTCATGCGACGTCTAGAGGCTGAGTAGTCCTGCTGTGGAACAGGCCTTCTGCATCTATCTCTGATCTGTGACAGTTGTTATTATTGACCTT
Organism: Melanchra persicariae; assembly: GCA_947386135.1. Classification (NCBI taxonomy): domain Eukaryota; kingdom Metazoa; phylum Arthropoda; class Insecta; order Lepidoptera; family Noctuidae; genus Melanchra; species Melanchra persicariae. Next base: position 11,194,781 of record OX376645.1, on the reverse strand, counting down.
AGGATCGTTACTGGGGTCGTTCACATCTATCGGAAAAGCGTTTCTTTTTATTGTTACCTTAGCGGTGAAAATAATGGAATTTTTTTGAGAATCTCTTTTTAAAAGAAGAGCCGGTTCCACGTAAATAATGTATTTTAGTAACACTATTTCAAGGTTAAGTTTGATATATCGGTAAAAGTTGAGGATAAACAAACAAAACGAGAGGTTACCGGTTATAAAGAAGTCTAGTCCAGTTTTGGCACCCAATTACATATCCATGTTTCTTACTTTTAAACCGTAAAACTAGAATAATTATTTTTATGACAACAGTTTTTATCTCTGCTTTGCATTACAATCGGCCTTCAACAATTTAACTACATGACAAATGACAATCCAACGGAAACATGAAAATACAATAAAGGCCTGTATTTTTACGCAATTTTCTAGCGCTTGGGAACTGACCACAGATTTTTATTTTTGTGGAACTGACACTAAAAAGTGTGATTTGTTTGGTCAAACACGCAGTGGGTGAAGGGATTTTGCTATGGGTATGGGCAACCACTATACGTGTGTTTTAGACATAGTTTCTCAAAGTCCGTGACGAATACTTAATGTAGGACACCGATGAAAAACTATTAATCTAAACCTTTTATTGGTCCCCGAATAGATACAAAACAGTAAGTATTATCACATAAAGTAATAAAAAAGACAAAGGAAGTGGAAAAATTAATAGAAAAGACAAACAAAATGAATCAATGGGTGGTCTCATCGCTAAAACCCGAATATCAATACCCAATTGCCCGTTCCTTCTTTCCAAGACAATAAGCCTTAAAATTCATAGACAAATACTTCGTTTTGACTGAAACATTACACTTAATATTTATAGTATAAACAAAAACGGTGTTATGACTGAGGCTCACTAACAATCTGGCGCGGGTCCAAAGGACGATGAGTCAGGTGAAGAGGGAATTCCTAAAGCGCCTGATGTCATTGAGCTGGGGTATTTTGAGTCCTGATAATTAAAGAATAGTTGGGTTCTTGAAGTATTTCCATTAATAGGTGTAATAACTATAAAGGTAAAAAGGATTCAGTCATTTTGCACGCTTGCTTTATAAGTCAGTAAGGAAAAATTTGTTGTTTGGTCCTTGAAAGTGACATTCTATTTGCGAAAACGATTGTAGAAAAGCAAAAAACTCAAGAAATTCAAATGTCACGTGGCCTATCCCAAAGATTTTTGAATTTCGACAATCGATACTACTGATAGAATGTCACTTTGTCTAAAGACCGATGAAACGTAAAAGTAACTTGATAACTACACACAATATGATCCAAATTCTTATTTTAAATACTGAGCATACATCAAGTTTTACAAAATAATTTAAAAAGCACAGGGTGTCAACAACAGAACCAAACAAGAAGAAAATACTCGGTAATTCCACGTTATAAAATTCTGCTATAAAAAAATATTGGCACAATTTGAATGAATCACATTTGTATTAAGACATTCGTTTCCTGGTTTTATAAATACTAATGATGTAAGATGTGTAACTCGAGATTTTTCAGAGCATATTTACGTTCAGGATGAAAACGACCGACGAAGAACGAGCAGACAAAGAAAACATCAGAAGTGAGATGACGTTTCATAAAATTGTGGTGTAATAAATAAAATATGTAAAAATCATAGACACGAATTATACGTTAACTAATACAATAATGAAGAAAGACAGAAATAAAATCGAACTCGAGACTCCTTTCAGTATTTTTCGTTATTCCTCATCGTTTTGGATTTGGCCAACCACGCACACTTGAAAAAAACATCCTGTATGCCAGACTTCTATTTCATGACGCTGCGTCAACGTCAACTGAACCTAAACATACCAAGGTAGCAGAGAAAGATTTTGAAAACTTGGTTAAGACTGAACTATTCCCCAAAACATTAAGCTTATTTCTCCAAAAAACTAACAAACTACAAACTTAATCTACAGCTAGTGCTCCAATACCAACAGTCTAAGAGCTTAGAGCAATTTCAGTTAATAGCAAACAGAGCAGCCAACGTCTAGGAGACCACCAACCGTACGGCCCGAAAGCCGAGACCATTTAGTTAATGGGATGCCCTGCAAATGGAAAGCAACAAGAAATATTTACATCGGGGAACTAACGACGAAATTGAATTCTGACTTGGAAATTGAATTGCGGGACTTCTTCATTTAGTAGAACAATTTGCTCCATTCATTTAGGATCAGTTTTCTCAATTGAAGAAAAACTAGTCGAAGTCAAATAAAGACGCGATGTTGGTGTTGTGTGAAAAGACTATGATTGCGATAAAATGATCCCCCAAGCCACAATCCTGTACATCTCGAATTTTTTTCACTAAGATAATAGCGATAAGTACATTTTGTTCTTGAGCTTGTTGTAATTTCAATGAATAAAACTTCAAATAATATCAATGTGAAATATTCAATCTAAGTTATCTGTGTAAACATACATAACGAACGTATATGAAACAAAACAAAGTCACCCCACCTAGAAAAACCGCTTCAAATACAAAAGTCGCAACAATTTAGTTAGTGGGACATCGCCTACAAATTGGAGTAACAACACGAAACACTGAAGTTAATCACGATACAAACTGACACACTGACTCATCGAAGATGTGTACAAAAACAATACACTGGATGGTAAAATACATGTCCTACTAATACAGTGAATGGTAAAAGAACATGTACAGACAATACAGTTAATAGTAAAAGTTTCAATGAAGACTACAACGCGGTTGAAGTTTGTCTCTCTCAATTCACACTGGACCGATTTTAATGGTAATAAGTATTTGTAGCTGTAGCTTCCCTGGGATGAGATACTCGTAGCGTAAAGGAAGACGACAAAGAATGTTAAAAGACGATTTGTGATGTTGTTCGATTGTTAGTTTATTAGTTAGGGTCTTTGTTCTACTTTCATGACTGTACTATACGATTTATCTGCATGTTTAGGTCCCGTAAAAGTTTTCTATAACTATGTAAACATAAGGATTTAATTTCAATTTGCAAATCATAATCATAATCATCCTGCCACCTAATTTGCTTTGGGTCTTCGCAGTTTGTCTTTTTCTTCCAATGATCAATTTAACTAAAACTTCGCAAATATCATCTGAAATCTTCCAACTGCTAACAATAAATTGTACAACTGAAGTTCGCGACCCAAAACTCATTAATGTCAGAAGCTATACAAAAATATTTAATTACAAGATCTTAATAAATATAATAATGGCTGTTCCCACAAAGGATAATTTTACTTCAAAATTATGACGTTATTATTTTTTATCGTATCAAGGGGGCTTCATTAAAAGTCTTAATTGGCGCTATTATCTTTCGTACGCGAAAGGTAAACTTAGGATAATACCTCAATGGATGAATGGATGAAACATTAATTTGAAAGATGGGTTTTCTTGTCTTAATAGTATTGCTTTTTCTTTTATGAAATTACGTCAATGGGTATTTTGACAATTTAAGGATAATTTCCTTGCTTGATAATTTGGCTTATTGGAGTATCTTTTATAATTAATACAATTTGCGGTAGCCCATCATTTTTTCTTAACTTCTTACGTCATTACAAATGAAAAGGTTGAAAAGGCAAGTGAAAACTTGCCCATTCACTTGTTTAGTTATTTAAAACATTGAGTAATGTATTTAGCAGGATCTCCTTCACAGAGATCAACGTTTTAGAAAGTGTATACGGTTTAGTTGAAATAAATGGTTTCTGTTTCTTAGTAGGTTTCGTTACTATTTCCTCTGTCACAGTATTATCTCTAAAGCTCTTCATATTAAATTCATCAAAAACAAACATACCAAAATGTCGGCAATAGCCTACAGAATGTTAATGTGAACAGATTACGATCCTTTGTTTGATCAGGATGGCGCAGGATCATCGTTGAACACGTATTTTGTGAGTATTAACAGATTACTCGGGATTTCATTAACATAGGATCAGCTTTACTGCATATATCATTAAAGTTTTGGTGACTCTCTTTGTTTCCTTATGTTTGTTTTGTTATATCTCATGAAATTCATTTGGCCAATTACTGATTTAACCATTTTGAAATTAACTCCACTTTAACCTATCAAACTTTGGTATTAAAGTAGGGTTTGGAACGTTAATATAACTCTCCAAATGCTTAAATTCAGACATATTAAATGAGGTTAAGACTATAATTTATCTTACCATGGACTATAATATTGTGCAATATCAATAAAGCAATACAATTAAGCAATACAATTATTACGTAGAATGTAATACAATATCTGCATCTTACACTTTAGAGACACGAGGTCCTTATCTTGTCAATTGTAAAGTAAATACACATTTGCAAAAGCCTTGTGCTTTATAAGCTTAAATGTCAAATGTTATATCCGTTTTATTTACAACCGGTTTTAAGAAAAGTAGATACGAATGCACTGATTGTTTCAAAATTAACCATATAGATAAAGTTATTAAATATGCAAGCCCAGTCCTAATCTCGGTTGGCTGTTAACCGGATGCAGGTGAATCCCAGTGTTTTACATGAAGCGACTTCCTTTGATTAACAAATTAAATGACCACCGAGTATTCTGAACTAAACACACAAGCTCATTGGAGACGTGTTAACAACGGAAATAAACAACAAGCATTAAATGACGACCATGTTTCAAAATTAAATAAGAGATCAAAGGATGCGATCGCATATCATACTTCAATATACTTGTAGCATGTTTATCAAACACGCACAATCTCTAGTTCATGTCAACTTGTATCTGCGCAGAACAATATCACAACAAACATTTAAAAACAAACCTCGTACGATACCAAGTTTATGTTCAAAACAATAATTGTTTATGCCAAACATTAATTGGCGTCTATTTACTATCATAGAATGTAGGAAATCTTGTAACCCGTCATCCCACGCTTATAGTAAGAATCAATCGAGTAAAACTAGTTATTCTGGCACTCGACTACGATGCACTGCAAGCTTATTGAGAAATATTTACGTCAACGCAAGACTTATAAAAAATGTCACTTCTCTTTCTTTGAAAACTGTTACGCGTTCTGGAAACTCGATACTAGTGACTTGTATTCAGAGAACTTAGAAGTAGAATGAAAGTTTTCAATAAAAATGGAAATCCTGATGAAGAATAGTGCGAGACCGAGGACAATGAGAGAAAAGTGATTAAAAGAGAAGGTCTTCTTTCAGTAGTAGATAGGTTAAAAGAGAAAGAAACAGATATTCAAGAGTACCCACTAAGCACTAAGAAACACACACACAGTTCTGAAACACTAAGCGCTTTGCAGAAGAGAGAACATTTAATGAAGACGTCAGTGTCAAGTAATACATCAGCTACAGGCAAATTGACACCAATAATTGTACCTGGAACATTTAACCCAGTTGACACTAAATACTTTTCAACATGTCACTCGTAATTACACTCATCCCGCAATGGAAATAACAAGAAGACAGGTGTAATAACACCAGCAACGTATACTCATATCATTATACCTCGTTCCAACTTGTTTGTCGTGAATATGCACTCTCTTGAGTAAACAAGAAGTCGTCCTTATCATATAGGCTCGTTCTTATAATTACGCCTTTCGCTTTAATGCCCAGGAACTATGATAATATTGCGTTGATAAATTAATATAGCCACATATTTTCCGTAATGTTTTTATTTCGAAGACTGGAGGCCAAACCGGGTAGGTCGGGGATAATTGAAAAATTGAATTCCTGCGGTCGTTATCTTTTGTAGTAAATAAATAGGTAGTCATCATAATTACGTGTTTACTTCGTGGAAGAGCTTCAGTCGGGTTTTTTGCGGTAAAAAAGTGAATATGGAAAAGCTTAATAAGCCTATGGATAAAATCGCTCGAAAGCCTCACGTAATTGACAATTAGGGAAATGCTGAAGATTTTGTAGAAAGAAACGAGGATTACGTACATGGAATGAAATTAAAATTAAATCGAACTGTGTGAAACATACGTAACGGAAGTGTCGAAACTTGATTGAACAATTGTTGAATACACTCACGACCATAAAAGTACGAGTACGTTTTGAAAAGTAGGTTAATTTAATTAAAAAAGTAGGTTAATGAAAGCTCATCATTATCATCTGACTGATTCTGAATGTCATGTTTCCTTTACAAGAGAAGGAAAATGACTTAAAATAACGACAAACAAAGAAAAAACTCCCATGTAACGCGACACTAACCGCGGTTTAGTCAGTTGTAATCTAAGTTTAACCCTAACACGCGTGACTCAACTGTCCGAAACGGAACGAGACGATTTGTTTAATAACAGCCGGGCTGCGTGTACGCATAAATATGAGTAAATAACGTCATCAAACAGACAACCAATAGTAAAGCAGTTTACGACGAAAATATAAATAAAGATGCTGAGAGGTTTGAAGAAGAAAATTCAATAGTTTCGGATGAATTCATCTGTTTAGTTTCACGCACTAAAGTATAAGTGTTTGGTCTAAATATTTACTTTTCTGGATTGTTGAACTCAAGATCTAGGCCACCAAAACATGATTTGTAGAAAAAAGATGATACCGTGATGAGTCCAATATTACAGGGGTCCAGAGTCCACACTACAATCTCTTTGTGCACATCAATTCCAAATTTTTACGCTTTTAGGTCCAAACGCAAATTAAAACATGGTCGTTTTACAAATGGAGGCTGTGTTATTGACACTACAAAATGTTATATTATAATTGATTATGGAATCAACGGATTAGTCATGGTTTACTTTTAAATGCCAGGAAATACCACCGATATGGAATAATATCGTGAGACCTCATAATTATAACGGTTCGTAGATCAAGGCTTGAAAGGAAACATTGATTTCTGACTTAAATGTTTTTCTAAATTATTGTTATGGTTTTATCATTGATCTAGTTCATATCCTTTGACAATTTTGTTTTATTGGATACAACTTCCTGTATTTCTTAATTTGTCACAACTTTCAGTTTAGATTATTTGTTCGGAAGTTTTTGTCTTATTTATTAGCTATATTCTCTTCATTTACATTTGTCTTTTCATCACGTTTTTCATCAAAGCCTGACCCAATATAACCGGATAGTAAGTTTACAGCAAATAGAGTCAAGCTTAATTTAAACGACAAATTAATTTTAACTGCGATTTCAAACGGATTGCCATCGCTATTATTTTAGTTTCAGCAAATGATTTAAATTAATGCAATTGGAACGAAATTAAGGGTTACACATTTGCTGACGACAACTACGAATAGCCGAATATTTACAAAAAGATTAATTGCGAAGATAGAACTGCAATTATGTGTGTCAGTCAGAATACTAAACAAACTCTAGGAGGTCGAAGATTGACCCCGTTTTGTTAGCGAATTTAGTTCACATGGATTAAAGTAAATATTGTGAAGTAACACGTTCTATAAATCTTTGGGGAGAAATAATCTGAAATTGATAAATGTTGCGATTGCTTTTTACTGGGTCAATCTTGTATCTATCTTTTCTCAGGTCTATATTACCAATTTCAGCTTGTGCATTGATTTTATCTTCAGTTACCAAGTTTTCGCTTCTTTAAAAACCTTAATTTATAGATATCTGGCATTTGATTTTGCAATGCTCAGATATCTGCAGTAACATTTCAAACACGCAATCAACACATTTCAATTTTATGTATGTCTAGGCTATCAACCTCAACCTAAGGCTGCATGACATATAATTTTTATGGCATGCCTTGCTTTACAGGTTTAAACAACGTTATCTGACCTCTAGTGCATTCCTCGATATCGCTTTGCATTTCAATTTCAGGTACCCATCTGTAGGTAGCGATACTGATCGTATTGTGAATACACAATACGATCAGTATCGCTACCTACAGATGGGTCAGTATGGGTGTAAGATATTGGGTGGTCTCTGCTACTAATAGAACAAGTGCTCATTTCCTGTGCGTTTCAAGTAGAGCATCAAACAAGAGGATGAGATTGATGACTTCTTGTCACAATCTGGTGGAGGTGACATTTGTTACAACCGTCAAAGAGACTAAAATTGGTCTTGTAGTGAATTTGACTCGAAAAACTTTAAAATGATTTAGATACTAGTACCTATTCTTATTTTGCGTTACCAAATCATCACCAATCACAGCGGTATTTCAACGGTTAACCATCAAGACCTTCTAACGGTAATTTTGAGTAAAATTGCTTTTTTTACTGATTCTGCATAAAATATCTCCCAATATAGAGAAAAAGTTTGAATTATTTTTGCACTCAAACAAAAGATATTATGATGATGAAGTCTTGGAGGTTACGAATTTGTGGATTCAGAAAATCATTATTTGTTATTATGTTAATTTCTGTTTTATTGTAACCATGTTTTAAAGTACCTATTGTAGAATTAAAAGCACATTATTTACAGCGGCATTTCACAACAATAAAGTATAGACGCAACAGATGTGTCCAAACGTTGAAAAGTCCAATAAAACGGAGAGAGATCTAAATAAAAATGTTCGTGAAGGGTGACAGCGTCGTCTGCAGCCGTTAAACTGTCTCGTACATTCTAACTGACACATAAACATTGACACAAAGGGCGACTGTTTTCGAACGAATGGAGAAAATTGTGGAAATTGTTCGCTCGCGTCATTATATTGGATTAGGTCTGTTGTGGCCTTTCACTATGTAATAGGTTCTTTTTAGTTTTATGATGGAAAGCTTTCTTAATGATTTTATGGTTTGTGATTTTCTTTTAAAGAGTTGTGACATTCGTCGAGTTAAATTGAGAAAGTCTTGGATGTTGTCATCTTTATATCTTGTAACGTTAGATGCAAGATAAACGGACTGTTCAGATCAAATTGCCACTTTATACCAATTATAGTTTTTATGTCAGCATACATGACTATTTGACTAGCATTCTTAGTTACAAAATCACATGCTTTAACAGGAAGGTAGTGTTCACAAAAAACAACGACTAATAAGGCAATTCGTCTGAGGATCTAAGCCCCGCAAAAAATAAACAAAATAAAAAAATATAATAAAACCTCTCATAAATTCACAGTTCACAGAAAACCACAGAACAATGGCACATCGAAAAACTTCGTTATATTTCGAAAATCGAACTCGCGGCAAAGCGCTATTTCAAACTACGAACGCACGGTCCGCGCCGCGTGCGCAGCGGCCTGAGACTGGCTGGAGACGGAGCACACCGATCGCATCATTCACCTTTGGCACCCGTCTCTTTCCCACATACGGAGCTTTTTAAAGGTAGAAGAGGATGCAGAAAGCTAGTGGTTTTTTTCGAGATGACGCGGAGGCGTAATTTCGCAAGGCTCTAGCGTCAAGGACGATTTACAAAACATTATTGGAATTAATATAAATAAAATGTGAATTCTTATATTATGTGAAATGTCAGCTGGTTGAATGGTCAGGCTCTCGGCATGTAGGCGCACCGCCGGTACTTTTATTTTTAGGTCGTGTCGTATGCTGCTATTAACGCATGCTTTATGGACAAATTAACGTACGTATTAAAAATAGCCTTTTTATGTGACAACCATGGCGTACCTATCCGATGAAAAGGGTGGACTAGTTACAAGAGTAGATATATTGCTTAATAAATAACAACATCTATTTACAAAAACGTTCGAGTTTCTAGTAGAGATCAATTTTATTTGACCTGACCTGCACCTAACCTATTGGCCTATTAAGTCTAGAAACGAGCTTATTTTGTTTTAGACAAAAGCATAAACAATCGAAGAATATATCAATATTCATTAAAAAAAAACCGTTACCTACTGATATTCGTTAACAACATTGATTACAACAAACCGTTACGCATTTTAAAATATTGACCGTTCTTTGCACAAATTAAAAAAAAATATGAAAAAAAACGGAAAGAATTAATAAAATCGTATTCGATCAAAACAGGTTTATAAACATAAAACGGGTGCAACAATTTAACTGCTTTTATTTAAGTCCATATAAAGTCAATACACTCTGCGATATGACATTAAAAGTAATTGCTACGTGCTCAAGTTTTTGTACATATTGATCAGAACCAATCAAAAGATAGAAACAGAAAACCCACACAGACACTCTGTCCCATGTAGATTTCACAGGATTGAAATTAAATTTATAATGGCGTACCCTTTTTTTGAATGCGAAATCGTCAAATGACTTCTCCCGTTCTAGACGGCACTCCGTCTAGAACGGGAGAAGTCATTTGTCATTTCACGGATGGGTTTCAGTCAATCTGACACTCCACTCCATCCAGTGGGATGGAGTGGAGTGTAAACAAAACCCATCCGTGGTCCTTCAAGTGCCCTTTGCGTTCCAGGGGGTCTACTCTCTAAGCCCGAAGTCCATAGTTTCGGCCTTAGTGTTCGACGTTTTCTTCTCGGTATCACCTACGGACATACGATTAGTCCCGAACCCGAACTAAGAATGAATGACAACACTATTTGACAGTTGTTCTTAGTTCGGGTTGGAAAGTAGACCCCCAGGGGCCAGGGCCGCGGTGACTTTCGAACAATTCCGCAACCCTTGCAGGTAACTATGGCCTGGATGAAGAATTTGTGGAGACTTTTAGGAATAATAAAGTCTTATCATATGAGTAGAGGAAGATCAAACAAACGCTGGACTAACTGAACGGCCAGTAGAGATGCATGGAAATAGACATGCTGCGCTGACCGAAATTGGGTTAAATGAATCAGGTCAGGAGGATCATTAAGAATGACTTTTCCAAGCGCAAGGAATACTTCTAGTAAAATTACATTGCACATTGAAGTGCACGGTGGCTTTTACAACGTTAAGCAATTTTCGCCCCTGCCAAGATTGCGGAACCCCTGCCAAGATTGCGGAATCCCTGCCAGGGTTGCGGATTTGTTCGATAGATTTACCAGGGTCCTGGAACGCAAAGGACATTTTGAAGGAACACGGGTGGACATCCCACCCGCACGCACAAAACGTTTTGGGAACACATTAATTGTGCGTACAGCTAAGGAGTGGAATTCCCCGACTGAGTCTGTGTTTCCTGATAGCTACAACCTGGGAGTCTTTAAGTCAAGAGTAAATATGTTACTTCTAGGCAAACGTGCTCCATCTTCGACAAAATCATCGCTTGCCATCAGGTGAGATAGTGGGCGCTTACCATCAAGCGCGTGCCTATCAATAATAAGAAATAAAAAGTCAGTAAGAGTCTGATACTCCTTCCGGCTTCACACAGAGCGGGAGAAGTCATTTAATGATTTTAAATAAAATAAAAAAAGCAATTTTCTCCAGGCAAGTGCTTAATCAGCTTTGCATAAAGTTGATCTAAGTATTCACTATCCTTCTGTCTATCAATAGTTACTAACAAGAGCGAGTGTTATATCAATAAAATGCAATTAATCCATCGTTAAGCGGAGCTATGCGAGGTCTTAGGTACAGTCAATATTTTAGCTCATTTCCCCATTTGATATTTATTCATGAACTAGGTCTACCGTTCGTTCGATATACGTGTCTTTTAAGGATTTCTGTATTTGGCATTGATCAATAGAACCATTAGGTGGTTAATTCGATCTAACAGGGTATTTTATTGACTTAACGGCAATTTGTTGTTTAGTGTTTTTTGAGTGGAGTGATCAAACAATTTTCTGTGAGTGTACTCCGAGTTCAGTCCGAATCAGCACTTTGATATTGACTTCTGAAAAATTGATTATGTTTGCATTTAATAAATTCTATAGATAGATGGCAGAATACTGATTGATACTTAATATTAGAAAGTAGAAAAATCATGTATGAAACAACCAAAAAAAAGACAGCAGTAAGAAAGATGATACCGATAGTAAAAGAGATGAATAAGGTGACATCAACAAAGATCTTTAGCAAATAAGTCACATCTCGCAATGGAAACAAACTTATTGATTATACAACGTGTAACATAATAAATGCAATACTCCTTAAGCGGTCATTGTACTCATCCAACCAACCTCGAAATCGAGAAAAAAAAATCGACTGCCCCTTTGCGATTTCGCGGTTGGTCCCATAGTAAAAGTTATTCATAATGATGAGTACAATGACCCCATAAAAAGTATTGCGTTTATTCTGTTACACGTTGTATGAAAAATAATAATAAAAACAAATAATAAAAATATAGAGCACTAAAATGCTATGCAAGTATATGACATTATCATTTAGATAAACACACAGTCTGACACGGAACTGACCACGTCCGTCAACCTCACACCAGAGGCCGTTATTCAGCCGACTCTAATATATGAATTATGGATTATTATTATTGCACTACATTCGAGCAGCGGTTGCACTTGGTGGTTTATAGATAGGTCTGAATTTGTTGTAGATCTAAATGAAGATCTGTTTCGCATTGGTGTGATGAGTTCTAACAAAAAACAATCACAGGATGGCACAGTTGCATTAAAAAAAGAGGCCATAAAATTACTAAAAAGGAATATTTGTAAACAACTCTGCAGACGCGTGCATGCTGTTTATCGGGTACATATTATGTAAATACACTCTGGGAACATTCTAATTGCAGTCTAGAAATTTAAAAACAAATTAATGGGAGATATTTTTTTAAAACTTTCTGAAATCATTAACACTATCCTACATTGAAAGTCTACTGTATCATATTAATATATGAGTATTTGTTTTTGGGACATGGAATAATTTCTAAGTTTGCCTTCATAGAAAAGAAAGGTGATATTGTAAGTAAAGCAAACAAAAAAAACAGACGATGTAGATAAAAGCCCAGTAATGAGCATGCAGTAGACGAGCTCGTTTTCATAGTTAATTGAAAGCAAAGAAAGCTCCGACAACAGAGAGGAAAAGCAACTAGTATGATGATGATAGACTAATAAGGATCGAATGTCGATATTCGAGCCATAATCTAACCAATCGGAATCTACCATTGGTGTGGATAACTCTGATCTTTATAGGGATACTTCGACTGAAAGTTAGCAGGGAATGGATGCGGAGCTGTCTCGCAAACTATTGTACACTCTAAGTGCCAAAGCACAAAGCCAAAATAACCCATTTTCTGGCACCGACGACGCATTGTCTTGAATCATTCAGTGACACGAAAAACTAGAAGAAGTCTGATTTCAGATTAAAGCCTCATAAATATTAACATACACATAGCACAAGCATAGTAGATTTAAGTGGAACACTTACAAAAGTTAAAACAAAAGTGAGTGATAGCGTGACGTTTGACAGGGGAGAATGTAAAAAAAACGTGCGTGTATGGTGTGTTCGCCGACCCCAAATAATATTGGTCAAGGATAGGAAGAAGGTGATGACGATGATGGCGAGCAATAAGAGAATCTTCAAACCAGTAGTAATGAAATAGATGCTGATTATGAAGATGAACATACAAACACACAGACAAACTGAGACCAGACATTAACGATTACCCAAGTACAGCAATATTTCATAAATATGCGTACGCTCGGCCTAGACGAGTAACAGTAAATGGGTATAAGTAGATGACGGTACCCAATGACTCATGTAAACATTGCTAGCGATCATGAAGAACGTTCACTTTTTACTTATGTCTGTGCGTATCGTGAGCTATGGGAGACGAAAGCGATGCGATGTGCTTTTGAAAATGAAACACAATTCATGTTTCAGTGATGGATTCCATAATGCTTAACGCAGATTTTATTGAAAATTCCTTTTTCATTTCGATCATCGTGATTTAAGGATGTTTTTTTGAAAAATAATGCATCTTTTAGTTCTGGGAAAGACCGGAAAAAGTGACCTTATAAAAGGCCCGTAATATTGTTTCAAATTTATATTTGGTGGTCTAATAAATGAGACACAGTATTATAGAATCAGTTTAAAACTTATTTAACAATGGAATGTAAAGGCATTAGATGTATGAGAGGAGACATGATGCACGGTGCATGGTGCAACTCCAAATAAATTAATATTGGATGAAGACTGAAAAATAATGACGGCTCCCTTTAAAAAGGCAGTTTATCCTAATAAGTTTACTTTCGTTTCTGAGGTCGTGTTGCATTGATAGATTTGGTCAGTAAAGCTACACTCAAAAAAAGCGACATTTTAAGTTCCGAGTTGAGATTGACGTTAGCGGAAATGTAATTATTTTTATGATTACGTTTCCAAGATTATTAGTTTCAAAGGGAAAGTTACTACAATCAGAAAATTAGCAGTGTTAATAGTCTTGAAGTAATTATTGTTTCAAAAGGCCAAACACATTAAGATAAAACATTTGACCTTTTCAGTTATTTTGCACCTAAGGAAACTTCGTGACGAGAATGACACATTTATGTTTTGTGTTTCGGCATAATCCAAAAATCTTTGACTTCCTACCTTAAGGTTTCTTTCTGGGTTTTCCTTTGAGTTTCTGGTAAGTTGCCAGTATCGTTTATTTTTTTGTTCCTGTTGACTTTTGGACAATATGTCACGTATCTACAGCTATTTCCTCACTAATTTCAGCGTTTGCTTCTAGATTTGTGCGAACTTTAAAAACCTAACAACTTAAAAGTCAAAATGTTTAGTCTTTTTAACCGGATTCGGTGATAGCGTATAGTCATCAACTAGCAAAGTCAAAAATTGTTTCATTGTTTCGTTCATAAATGCAGCCTGTGTAAAGTTTCAAGTTTGTCTTTCTATCACCAATCCAGAATTGGTTTGAATTAGTACTTACATATCTTCGCTCTCTATGTGTCTACAGCTAATTCAAATCGTGCGCCCGAATCGTGACTACCTTTAAACAGGCGATATCTACAAATGTACATACATACATGTGTAAATTAATCGTTTTTTATTCCGCTCTGTAGGCCCGCGGCTAGGCTTTGACTTTCCATTTAATTATTTCCGACTTGTAGTCTGGTTTTATGGGATATGTGACCGGCTGTTTACAGCTTCCTTGGGCTGTCATTGCGAGTATTTAAGGTCTTTCATTTTCAAGCCAATAATGTTTATTAGGGTCTGTATTTAATAAGATTTTTCCGTTACCTATTGAGATTGCCAGTTACAACTAGAAGTGGTGGACGGTGGTTTACCATTCTATCTTTAATAACAGCAAGTTAAATTCGGTGTACAGAAAACTGAATTCGTATAGTAAATGACTCGGATTTTTTTATATTGTCGTGATTCAACAAGGAAACTAAAATTATCACCCGTATAACTTCCCCAAGATTTCACTTTCCGTCACTGCCAAAAACCCTTTCCTTAATCTTAATATTTGCGGTACAAGCCGGTAACAAATCTTCAGTTATATTGGAAAACTTCGGTGATCGTTCTTCGGCTGGTCCGAACTTCAGGGCCACTAAAACGCTCGGCTTATTCCGGACAGCTTCGGTGTCCCGAAGTGCCGAAGTTTGGCGACCGGTGGTATTTATGGTACAGTCGTGTTTTATTGTGCTATAAGAAACTTGAATAATATGAGTACCACAATGCGCAGCTTGTGGTGGACTTCGGTGACATTGTCTGTGGGTTCGTGTGTATACTTGCAAAGTTGCAACGGTTTCATAAGTCCTCACTTCTGCGACTCAGTTCTGTGTGCTAGTATTTGTTTAACAGCGGTTTAGGACTCCCTCATCACAGTTATCACATTCTACAGGACTATAAGATACATCAAATTGACCACTGATATGCTTAGAGAGGTTTTTTGAAGCTTCCACTTCTCGTCTTCCCCTTCTTATCCTTTTCTTAAGTTACTTGGGATCGGCGCAACGCGTTTTCTTTTCCCATCCTCTCCTATCAATCGTGTCGTTATATTTCCTTTCCTTTTCTTTCATTTCTTTGCTCCATCGTCGACTCCATCACCACTTTCTATAAATTGAGATTGTGGTCAGAGGCAAGCTTATCAATAATATTAAAAAAAAATAGAATGCGCTTTTCACGCAAGCTTCCACCATTATGTGGGTTGAAAACTGCGTACCTACTAGCGAATCTATTGGAAAATACTTGAGGGCAAATCCCCACACGGAGGCATTTCATTAACATATTCAAAGCATTGTCTAATTAAAATGCACCTCTGCCATACTTTTCCAGTTTACCTGCTAAGCTCTAGATTACCGATAACCAACTTCTTAAATAACCAGAACATGACCCGATGATGTCAAGTTACTTGATTGTTCTCGCGTCATTAGAACTACTAGGTATACGTGCCTTATATGGGACACATGACGACTGTCTGCGGAGGCCTATTAAATCATGTCATTTGCATGGCTACGGCGAACTGATTGGAATGTAAATGGGAGTGTTGATAGAGCGAAATGTTAGTAGAATATGGTTGATAGTTGATTTTGGAGTATCTAGTCTCTGGTGAAGTTAAATGTGGTAGGTAGATAAAAGTCCGTCGTTCTGTTTGCCTGTACGTATTATGTGGTTCCGTTGGACTGCTGAGCGTGGTGTTTTGGGTTCCGATTGGTAGTCGCCGCCATGGCCAAAATTGGTCACGAGGACTATTTTTATTATGTGGTTCAAAATTGTCTGGTAACTTAACTGCAACTTAGCAGGAGGTAGTTAGTTGAAGTCATTTAAGTACTTACTAATGTTTTTTTTTTCCACCTCATTTAAGTCTAGCTTACACGGCTTTAAGTCTAATAGCCAAAACTTTATCCGATATTCCACAAATTTAAGGTAGTTAAGTTAATTACAAGCCACTTCAAAACACACAGATTAAGATTATGAGAGGTTTATTATTAAAACATTATTATTTACCAAAAATAATGTTATAAAACTTTTTAGTCATTTTTTGAGATCGGGTTTTTAAAAAAGTTCTATATTTTTTATTCAAAATAAAAAATATAGAACTGCACCCTTAAATATGACCACACACTTCTGGAACACCCTGTATAAAGACGATTCCTATATCCAAATTATTTGTGTTGTCCAGCTGTTTTATAAAAACAAAGGTTTGTTCCGTTTTCGCCACATTTTTTCGCCCACTTTTGGAAAAAAAAAGAAAATTTCCTTTTTCGCCTAATTCTAAACAAAGTTCCGTTTTCGCCCACATTTTCATTTGTTATCAAAGTACAGTCAGTTAAATATATTTTTTAAACTTCTAGTCACACGACTGCCCAAAAACAGTGTTATGTTATAATTATGATACCAGGGTCATATTATAGTGAATGAGTTTCTTTCACCATATGTACCATACCTAGCTTCTAAATACCTGAACAAATTTTATTGCATGTAGAATTGTTAGTAAAATAATGGTTAGAAATGAATATGGGCAACCGAAAATGTAATTGGATTGGATGGCGCATTTATAAATGATAAATGATAAATGATAAATGATAAATGATATTTATTTTGTAAGTAGGTTAAACATAACACTTTTACACGTCAATATTTTTTGGTCATTTTAAGCTAGATGAGGCCGGTGTTTCCTAGCTGACTACCCTGAGAAGAAACACCGAAACAAACTCAGAGGTCACAGTCTCTTTTGAAGTCCATACAAATTGTACCGGTCAAATCATACGAGAACCATGTAGGTTAATGTCTGAGGTGGCCTTTTGAGGAAAGTGCCACACAGATTTGAGTGGACCTGTCCAGACAGTGCAAGCATTTGTCAGTTATTATGGAGCTCAAACTTAGAACTTTAAGGAGCTCAACGATTTGACGAACAATACCAAAGTAAGGACATTTGGGTAGGCCGCATAAAAAAAATCTCAAACTGCCAGACATTGTTGACTAACATGAAATGAACCCCTATCATAGCGATCTGCATGGTCCCCACATTCACAATACGATATGAGGATCATGCAGATCAGTGTCTGAAATGGTCTTTTGAGGAAAGAACCACACAGATTTGAGTGGACCCGTCCAGTCAGTGCAAGCTTTGGTCAGTAGTCGAGTAGCTCAACTTAGAACCATAAAGGAGCTCAACGAACCGACGAACATGCCAAAGAAAGGACATTTGTGTAGGCCGCATTTAAGTACTCAAACTGCCAGACCTCGTTAAAAATACTTCAAAGAAGAAGTATTTCAAAGAAGAGAAAAATAAGAAGAAAATAACCCACATGGTCCCCATATTCACAAAATGAGTTAAATAATAATAATAATAAAAAAAAATAATACTTTAGAAAGTAAGTATTCATGTCAAACATAATAAATTGAAAAAAATAAAAATAAAATATATTACTTTACAAAGTAAATATTCCATGTCAAAAATAATAAAATAGAATACTTAATAAAGTAAACATTCATGTCAAAATTTACCAACGAGATGAAAGAAAAGTATACAACAGAGCTTAAAAAAAAGAAAAAAGACAATTTCTAAAAATTAAAAAGGTATATAACATTAGGCCATGTACATCATTGAAGCAGCTCAATCCCAAGCCTTTTTGTCTTCAAGATAGTCTTTAATTGTGTAAAAAGCTTTCTGGCATAGCTTACGTTTTATAAATAATTTGAACTTATTCATACTAAGGTCTTGAATATGGCTAGGGAGTTTATTATAAAAACGTATACATTGGCATCTAAATGAACCACCTATTTTTTTGAGCCTGGTTTTAGGAATGACAAAATTGTGTTTGTTCCTAGTATTTACGTTATGGATATCACTGTATCTTTTAAATAGATTAATATTTTTATGTGCATACAAAAGATTCTCATAAATATACTGAGAGGGCACAGTCATTATATTAATCTCTTTAAATTTGTCTCTGAGGGAGTGTTTAGGACTTAATTTATAAATTGCACGAACAGCCCTTTTTTGTAATACAAATACTGTCTGAATATCGGCGGCATTTCCCCACAACAGAATGCCGTATGACATCACACTATGAAAGTAACTAAAGTATACTAAACGGGCTGTCTCTAAATCAGTTAAACCACGAATTTTTCTAACGGCGCATGCTGCAGAGCTAAGTTTTTTTGACAGTTTATCTATATGGGGGCCCCACTGTAGCTTCGCATCCAAAGTTATGCCTAAGAACACAGTGGTATCTTCGGGTTTCAACTCTTCCCCCTTTATTGACACACTAGTGTTCACTTGTCGAACATGTGGTAACGTGAACTTTATGCATTTGGTTTTTTTTTCATTAAGCAGAAGATTATTAATATTAAACCAGTTAACTACAGTTGCGATGGCACTATTAACATCGTCAGTAACCAGCTGCTGACGCTTGAGTTTAAATAAAAGTGAAGTGTCGTCTGCAAACAACACTATATAAAATTTGTTCAGATTTTTGTCATGGGTGTAATTTTCAGGGTTGTTAAATAAAAATTAATATGTGGGCGCCCCTCATAATCAAAATCTACGATAACGCCGACGAAATATGTTAACTTTTCGTAATTTTCATGATTTTCAAATAAAGTAAATAATTTCATTTATTTTTATATTATTTATTTATATCAATTATTCCATTATATGTTGGGAAATAACCCCGGTCACCCCGGCTTTCTCTTGGAAAAAGGCAGATGACGATGGAATATATTCTTAGTAATTTTCTGTAAACTTTGACAATCTCGAGACCCGGGGGTTGTGAAACGTTGCAAAGCCTACGAGGGGCTGAGAGATTCACTAAGACGCTAATATTGAGATGAGTCAGCAACAGACGATTATTCCTATGTGCTTTGCACGCGCACCCACGTATGCGACCTTGTTGATGCAGGACTATTGCAAAATATTAAAAGAAAAGGTGTAACGCTCGAGCACTGACATGTGAAAATTCCAAAATAAAAAAATAAATCTTACGTTTTTGTAATAATAAACATTAAATTCGCGATAAACTCGCGGCACACCGGTGTGCCGGCAGTGCATGGATTATGGAAAGATTAGTAGCTTCATGCTTTTGACTGACCGATCTTGAAATTTCAAAAGTGCCTGTAAATGGTTTATTTGAAATAAATAATTTGAGCCTTGATCTTGAATTACTTGACCTATGGAAGGCTATGGCTTCAGCATGACCCATATATTATTAAGACATAATAATGTAAAAATGGGCTGCGTTCTCGGAGGACACGGTAGAGCATTAGGTGGAAGTCTGGCATGCTTAAGGCGGAGCACCGCCGCGGCGCCGTGCCCTCCGCCAATCTCTCGCGTCCAGCTGGTTCAATCCATGGTTCGGAGCGGAGCGGCATGGGAAGCAGTCACCTTCTACTGCGAAGCAGTAATGCAAGCAAAGGAGGATGCGAGATGCGTGAAGGAGAGGCAAACCTCATGCCCTAGCCGTCGTAACAGAAGGCGGCCCGGGCGTCGGGAATCGCAGGCCCGGGAGCTGTAAGCACGAGCCGCTGCTGCGGACGGCGAGCCCATCGCTCGCCGTCTGCAGTAGCGGCTCGCGCTTACGCAATAAGGACCAGGCATAGGTCGACGGTGTGTTGTGCTCTACGCGCGCCTCAAAGAGATGTCAGCATAATAGACGAGGCCGGGCCCGGGCCAGTGCCTGCGGAGTGCAGTTGCGCAATTTGTACGAAAGAGCCACCGCGGCCCTGGAACGCAAAAGGCCTTTGGAGGAACACGGAAACTAAAACGTACCCTCGTTTTAATAAGAGTGTGATACCCCTCCGTCCGTCATAAAACGGTGACCTGCATCCGGAACAAATCAAAACAAACTACCTTTTAATGGGGGTGGAGGGGTGTTAAAGTTCGATGAGTAAGTAGGTACTAGATCCGCGAGGACGAAGTCGTGGGAGAAGTACTAGTTTATTAATAAGTAGTAGTGACAATATAATTTTACAAGACGTTGACATTCCCAATATATGAATCAGTCAATCAATTGCCGGTCAATATGGCTATACTTGGGGGGTGCCTATGTCCAGCTTCGACGTCTTCGGCTGAAGTTATGGTACACCATGGTTGTGTACTCTTTATCCCAAAAAATACACGGTTCCTGTGGTCACGGAAGCCACGTAGCGAGCAAAAGCGATTAGGTTTCAGTATCTTCTCACTATTTCAAATATCGTTCTAATAATTTAATTCAATTTAATTCCTCAAATAATTTAAAACCTCTCTTATTAGTAGGCATTACGGGTTTTTAAAGAAGCACTGTCCTTATTGTTCTAAAAACCAACAGTTTAGCAATCTGTTTCAGTCAAAACCACAGCTCTTTATCTAATTACTGATAGGCATTATCTCCTTATCCGTGCTAATTTATCACACAATTACTCAGGTATTATCAATTGATAGCGGAGATCTTCGTAATCTAACAACGCGAGAAGCGACAAGCGATCTACACTAATTAGCGATTATCGATTACTCGATTACGCGTCGAATGAGCGCGTCCGATACACCGATACGTCATACTAACAATAACAATAGATATAATCTAAACAATCTACACATTATCGGAGCGTCGCCATCTGATATTCTAGGCGAGGTCAACGACCGATGAACAAAGACTAAGTTCGCAGATAAGATACTCGATTGTACCGTAGCGCAAGTAGTGGGCAGGGTACAAGTTTTCCAATTTTCTGTGACGACTCAGGGTTGAGGAAGTGTTTCAATATAGCTGTAGCCTGTAAGCGGTTTAGTTTGAGAGATATGAGTGAAGTTGGGTGTGTAGGAAAGGATATGGGTTATTTGTTTAATGTTATTGTTTTCAGGGTTTTTCCATGTTATTTCTGTACTTACAACCATTGAATTAATAGTTTACAGTATTTTGGAGGTAGCGAAACAGAGAGTATTATTATTATTATTTAGTAAAGTCCTGCATACCTCCGTTGAAAAGAGAGGAACCTCCGACCGAACGGTTGTTGGTGTACGGTGGGCAACTGCCCGTCAGTTGATATTCGGGCTTTGCATATGTTCTCATCGCACGGTAAACTCTGATACCGCGATTTAGGATTTTGTCCAGTTAGTTCGCAGCTGTCGAGATAGATGGCGCTGCGAGTCTCATTTGTTGATTCTGCTACGTTGATTTTTTGTAACGGTATTAATGTCGCCTACAGTATCTAGAGATCAAAATAGAAGTTAAAGTATTATACGTAAAAGCATAAAATCAGTACAATATGATGAGCATTGACTAACAACTTGTGATGAGTGTTGGTGTTTCAGGTTGCTACGGAGATTGAAAGCCAATGGATATCTATGGAAAAAAGAGGTACCAAGCGGCGACACTAAAATAAAACTAAGGAATAGGGTAGGACGATGATGATAATTCATTAGTCAACGTCATTTTCTGTTATTTCGTTTTGTAAAAAGTGGTAAAAAGCGAAGAAGAGTTCGTTTGTTTGTTTATTTGTTTGAACTCGCAAATTTCTGGAACTACCGTCGTAGTCAGATTTGGAAAATTATTTTTGTAAATGATAGCCACGTTCATGAGGAAGGCTATAGGCTATACGGGAACGGGATATGCGCATACGAAGTCGCAGGCAAAAGCTAGTGTTTAATAAGACAAAAAGAACGACACACATGACTTAGTTCACACAGAGAAGTATCCTCTCTCCAATAACTAGCTTAACCTACTCTATGGCCGGGGCAATTGCACGGCTGGCGCTATGCCAGAGACGAGCAATTTTATTAAAAACTCCTTTAGTATTGTTAACATCTGTTGCATTTATACACATGTGTTACTTTAGCATTACTTCATGTATTCCCCTTTTTTTGGGTCCGACGATATGTAGTTTGGGAAACTATGTGTGTCCCTTTTATAGGCATTGTTCTTTGAAATGTTAGTTATTTGGCAAGCAACGTAATTGGCATGCGTTGGTTGGTTAAATACCGTTTATGGATAGGGAAGGTCCTGATAAGTTCCTTCATCAGACAGCAAGACGTAATGCGTAAGCCATCGGTACGTGGTTGACATCCTACCCGTACGCACAAAAAAATTGGGAACACTGGAATTTTGTGTGCAGCTTAGAATTGGAATTCCCTACCTGTAGTCTGTTTCCAGACAGCTACAAGGCATGGTTTTTAAGTCAAAAGTGAATGTGTTACTTCTAGGCCAGCGTGCTTCATCATCGACCACATCGCTTACCATTAGGTGAGAATGTTGTCAAACGAAAGCTTATCATGGCCGTATATTGATTGATACATTATTATCATTCCTTCCACCGTTCCGGTTTCTGCGTCACTGTTCCTAAGACAGATATCTAAGTCATCCCACCATCTCCTTCGTGGGCTGCCGCGGCCCCGACACATTTGTACATAGGCGCTAAAATTTTAAGTGGACTGGCGAATATTTTGCAATTGTGTTGTCTCTGTTAAAAGATACAAAGGTGTGAAGAGTGTTCTCACCACCGTCTACCGTTTAAGGCAAAAGTAAGGTGATGAGGATATACTTACAGTGCTACCAAGTTTGCTAAGCGTGGTCATTTTCAATTCCGTTTGACCGTTTACGTGAAACATTAGGAGGCCTATGTTTAGTTATGGACTTTTAAGGGATAACTTATAGGTATGATCATGACGAAGGTATTTGACAAGTTAAGGCTAATTAGACCCCGCACTTGGAGGAAAACGGATGGGGTTTAATCAGTAAGAGTCTAACGCTCCCTTCCGCTCCGCCCAGAGTGGAAGGTGTCATTTGATGATATCCCATTCTTAAAAAAAGGCTATTTAGAGAAAATATTTTTTTTTAGGAAATTAGTTTGTGAGGACTTAAGACTCTTTTACTGCGTCAATTCTCAAGCTCCTGTGCCACCCGCATCCAGATTATACCCGCGATGTTAACAATGTTGTCTGCACATCACGCTGCCGGTGACCAACTAACATAACTGGTCAATCAGTCTGCCTAGCTTTCCCAACTATGTTTTTTTTTCTTCTCCTTCCGCTCTGGGTGGAGCGGGAGGGAGTGTCAGACTCTTACTGAATGAAACCCATCCGTGCTCCTCCTAGTGCCCTTTGTGTTCCAGGGCCGCGGTGACTCTTTCGAACAAAATCCACAACCCTCCCAACTATGTTGGGGTCGGCTTCCAGTCTAACTGGATGCAGATGTACCAGAATTGTACCTGGTCTACATGGAGCGACAGCTTATCTCCACAGCCCAGGAACTGGTAACACGAGGATATCGAGTCTTGACAAGACTGTTGCCCTATTTTCTAGCCCTTGACTAACGTAACGATTGTCGAAGATCTGCAAATGACAGCCGGAACCAACAGCTTCTCGAGGCACGGAGGAGGCTGCGGTAATCCATCCACTGACCGCGCTGGTCGGCAAGCCGTTGCTTTAATTGAAAATCGATCCGTGCTGTTGTTCTTACTTAGTCACGAACATAATACTGATAAAATTACTGAAAATCGACCTAAAGGTACTACATCAGTGAGTTCGCTCGCATACCTACCCTCCTATCCTATATACATAGCATTCTGATTGCCAGAAAATATAAGCGTGGGTGGCCATCCTCAACTATAATATTTTTATAAGGCAACACTACTGAATCTATACGACAGTACTGATTGTATATAAATGATCGTGTTTTCAAAACGATATGACATCGCCTGGGTGGAAATACCCAGAGTTCTTCCAAATATGGCACCACATCAAACTACATTTCAACACTACCAACTTCCTCTTGGAAATATTTTCGAGTACAGATGTACTCGAACATATTTTTATTTCCTTTAAGCTCAGTATCAAAAATCTTCGCAAACGATATTGCTCCGACGCATCGCACCTACGCTTGTATTGTTGTTAACTGTTTGATACATGTGTGTACAGTCAGCAGGATAAATAACTTACATTCACGCAAAAAACTCGTTAAAGTTATTATAAAACTTTCTCAAAAGTTTAATAAATATTAACGGTTTCGAAATATTCGCAAGAGCACAAGTCAATACTCTAAGAGAAAATCTCTTGAATTTTGCATACCTAATCTATACAGGGTTATCAAAAATTTAATCAGCTGTTTGATACAATATGCAATAGTCACCCGATGAAAATGTATGAATATTTAATAGCAGATATTTTTTTCGATTTTTCAGATTTGGTCCCATAGTAAAAGTTGTTTATAATGATGAGTACTTTTACTCCCTGAAAGGTTGTTGGTGTTTTACAAATAACCCTGTATAATCTACCGATGACCTGGTGAGGGTCGCTGTTAGCCGATGGATGCGAGACGAACAGGACCGGTTGTTGTGGCGACACTTGGAGGAGGCCTATGTTCAGCAGTGGACGTCTTTCGGCTGATATGATGATGATGAATCTATATCTACTAAACTTGTAAATTATTTTATATTCTGCTAAAATTATTTGTTGTTTTATTCGTTTGTGAAGGGTAATCATCTCTGGAACTACACTCGCGAGCAATAAACTGGAATCACTTATTTAAAAGGTAATTTTGTTAGCTGGCCTGGGCCATTAAACGGTGTTTTATATATTGCATAGAAATTGTAAAAAAAAAATTTGAGCCAGTTTGTCCAGTTCGCGAGTGTAGATTACGAAAATTCTCTCATTGATCGATAGAAAGATACACCTAAACTATCGCACGGTACCTGTGGCAAAAGCAACGGCAGCGAAGCCGCGGGAAGTAGCTAGTTGTCACAGATTTTTGATCTTGACTGTACAGTATAATATTACTGTTGAACTGAGCTGAACTCTTTAAAGGCAGAAGTCCGTGAAGGTACTGTAGCGTGCGACGCGGCTTCCGGCTTAGACTGCTCTTTGTCTTGTTTCTAGGTGACTACGAACTGTGTCTGCACTGTGGAAGTAGTGCATTGAAATTACTCTATAAATGCATCAAATTTATCGAGGTTTGATGGCATTGGACCTCCAAAGCTTGATGGAATCTGAAGATCGTGAGCAGACTATTGGCTTTTGGTAAAAAAGTTATCAACGGTTTCTGACTTTTCAGCAGGAGTAGAGGCCTTTGCCAAAATGCAATGCTACCTTTGCTCTATAGCAAAGGCCTTTGAAGAGAAGCAAAGCTCTAAGAACGCCATTAGCCCATAAGGAAAAGGCCGAAAAGTTGTTTTTATTATTCTGGCCTAAATAGGTCATCCATCTTACTAAACCGTATAGGAACGACAAGACCAGCATTGTCAGAAGAAAAATAGGTTACACCGTTGACCATGGAATTTTCGTAATACCGTCCGTCACTAGGAGTGGCCGCCCAGAGATCTCGGAGTTCTGTGGTTTACACCATGTTAACAGGACAATCATAAAATTTTAAAGCACGTGGCGTCCCAAAAGTGCTGTACCAACATCATTAATAAAAAGCCTCGATATCACGCCCTTCCATCACACAAAAATGCAACAGAAACACTTAAACCTCTCTGAACACGAATCTGGTTCACATGTGAACCATTAACATCAATTCACGTCGTATCTACACAAAGATGCTGGGTGCAATGATTGTAATTGCTAGTGGAATGCGATTACGTAAGTTGTGTCCGTGGATAGTATAATTTGACGTGTTTGATTAATCCAGGAGGATAACGGATTGATGAGAACGTAGATAGACTCGGGTACATTTCCTTGGAAGATGTTATTGAAGAGAAAGGTTGGACTTCAACACTTAAAGGGAAGATAGATACAATATTTGTACTTTGTTGTAGATAAAACCACATTGAATGAGTGGCGTCCAAGGACTGGTAGAAGTAATGTTGATCGTCTAGCAGCGAGATGGGCTGACGATATTGTTGTCTTAACGGGTAGAACCTGGATGACATAGACACAGGAAAAGAGATATTTCAAACAATTTCTCGTCCCTCAAACAAAAGCCTCGTTTCAGAGATATTCAGGTTGTTTTCTCAACGATTCACCGCAAAAACGAGTGAAATTGCAGATTATCTCCACAACTGGATCAAAAGCGATCCAGTTCCTTTGTTTATTTAATTCAGTACAGCACAGCCACTAACCGTGTTCAGGGCAATGATTACATTATGATCGAGCGTGGGCCGACGCTGCAAAGTTATCGCGCGCGTGACATTACGCCATCAATAGCTAGTGATGGGACACGGGTATCGATGTTCGTGTTAATTAATTGGTACATTAATAATGGTCAGTTAGGTTGTGAATTTGGTGCAGTGGTGTGTGTTATGTTGGTAGTTTAGGTGTGATTGAATACACTTTCACATAATCATAAATTATGATTTTAGGGAAATACCTATTATGGAAGTGTTTTTTCAGTGAAATAGTCTATCACTAACTTATTTTGGATGATTCTTCTCTCTCTCTCTCTCTCTCTCTCTCATTAGCAGTGATCGGAGTAGGTAGATTGATTTTTGGTACTTGTATCATAAATGCACACAGAAAGAATAACATGGATAAGCCATTTTCCCGGAAAGTAATTCCGGTATTTCCGGATTCAATTAAATATTGTTAATGTTGGTAGTGATATTATTCCTACTCAATTCAAAATTTAAAGGAAGGTATCAAAACTAAATTAATTCATTATTTATCTGTTGAATAATAAAAACATATGAAGAATAATAAAGAATAATATTGCTCATTTTATTACAATTCCTACCTTTTTTTGAGGATGGCAAATCATCAAATGACTCCTTCCACTCTGGCAGAATAAAATTCCTACATAAGTTCCGGTTTTTTTTTAATAATCCACCAATTCCGGAGGAATGTCCATATTAATATATACGTTTCGGATCAATGACCCCATTTCAATCTACCTACTCCGATCACTGCTCATTAGTCTCTCGTATTAGTATAAAACAAAGTCGCAGTCTGTCTTGCTTGGTTTAGAAGAAGTCATCAGAGAAGTAGACGGGAGACCCGTCTGCTTCTCTGATGACTTCTTCTAATCCAAGCTACGGATTTTGATATGGTTATCAATCACTAATAGGTATGGGGTCGTTAGACCTTACTGCCCACATGATAAGAAAAAGATCACTCATAGAAAGAGCAATAAACGATGAAGGTATGTGTATGTAAACTGAAAAAAATAAAAAGAAAAGAAAAAGCGTTTACTGCAACCGTGCGAAGCCTGGGCGGCTCGCTAGTACAAGATAAGTCATTGCTAGTGTGTAGAATATTATTCATTTGGTGAAGAAATACTTATGGCTTCATAAAATCAAAGTGGTACTTATTACACAACTTAATAAGGTGCCGTATTATTAGCTTTAAAGTTTGTGTTAGTTTGCTATCTACTCTAGTTGCACTGCACAACTAGAGTAGCTAAAAATTTATTTTAATAATAAATACAAGTTAAAATGAATGTGTTTCTAAATCACCCATGCGTTACACTAACGGTGTAAATAATGGATTAAGTTGGCACGGATTCAAGTTACATAAATCGCATTCGGCTTAAAAATTGCAATAGTGCATGAACCCAGATACAAAGATCCAGTGACCTATTTTTGTGGGCGATGTTTAAAACGTGGGGAGAAAGATAAGCAAAAGATTTAATGTAGTATTCTGTTGTGTATAAAGAGGTAACTAAGTAAAATTTCTCATTTTGAAATTGATTTGTTTTTAAGTGTTTCAGGACTAATAATGTTCCAGTTTATTGGGTTATCTTGAGTTTCAACGCTGTTTTTATAAGTCCGAAACTAGTCGGAGCCAGACTACTTCGTATCCGAACAAGTTACGAAGGCTTACTTTTAACGATAAATGATAAAAGATCCCCACATTAATCGCATGGCCTCAAGTGACCACCCTCACATCTCATTCACGATCGTCCGTATTATCGATACGTCGACGATAACACAAATATTATCGACTTTTCGCAACCCTACGCTATGGTAATTGACAGTTCGTTGTTTACGACTATTCAAAAAATATTCTCTTGTGAAATATTCAGCTTTATCATTTTATGGTTTTTGGTGATATTTCGTAACGTAAAATGTTTTTATAGCGCCATTGTGATGTCTATGGTTATGCGGGTTTTCATGTTTTTGGTTGAAAATGGGCAAACATTTTATAATGTTGCGGATCGTATTGTTAACTGTGGGGTTTCCCAGCCTATTCTAAAATTGTTGTTAACCTTGTCCCAGCTGGTTTCAGATTAATAGAATCCCCAAATCTGCCAAGAAGCCACCTTTAAGACTGACGAATACACTCGATAAATGGAAGAATTTAATAAATAAACTAATAGAGAGGAGCAAAAAATACAATTTTGCAGCAAAACTACTGACGAAATAATACAGCCCAATACATAGCATAAAATATCTTAAGGTTAAGAAACCACCGTTTTCGGCGGCGCAGGGGGACCGCCAAACTTTTACCCCTAGAGAAAACAAGTTAGCTATACAAACAAACTAATCAACTCCAAAAGCAAACACATAGTATAGTTATTAAAACAAATGAAAACGCAGCACCCAGTTAATTATTATAGGAATACGTGCTAAGGTCGGGGTGGAAATGCAATATCCGTGGTCGCCCTAACGGCAGTGATTGCGAGCGGGAGAATCAATACCCTGTATGTTGCTATGTGGGTGCAAGTAGTGCGTAGGGCATGTATTAGTGCAGCTAGATTGCATTAATATTTCATAGGTTTGGGGGTGGGGTATCTGCATGTGTGTTAGTAGGGATAATGCAGTCGGTAAATATTTGTCTCTATCATTGCTAAAATGTAGCAGGCATTAATGCCGCCACAAAAATCAACGTAGCAGAATCTACATAGCAAAAATAAGACCCGCAACGCCATCTATCCCGACAGTTGCGCACTAACATAACAAAATCTTGAGTCGCGATATCAGTTTACCGTGCGATTTGAACAGATACAACAGCCCGAATATCAACTATCGGGCAGTTGCCCAACGGTCACAACAACCTTCCGGTCGGGGGATCCTCCCTTGTCAATGGAGGTTTGCGGGACTTTACTCTCTGTTCCGTTACCTCTATAAAAATACCAAGAAAATAGTCGGCGGAAAAAACAGACTAAATAATGATGTGCCTACCAGTTTTATTAGTATTCTGATTTTACTATCTTAAAGTAACTTGAAGTAAAAGCTAAATATAGTGACGTTTACCACTAAAAAGCTGGTGCTATCTATGGATAAAGTTGGGATAAGGCTAGGCAGATCGATTGACAGATTCAATACGACATGGATCCATCATCAACCGTCAATCGGTCGATGGCAGAAGTCTATGGTAAGTAAAAATGTCAACACAAAGATTCAGTACTTTTATTTACCACTGCAGTTGTATGATTTCTAACGCTGAGGAGTACACAGGGAGACAAGCAAGAGGTTTAATGAAAAAGATCAAACATCAATTATGATGACGGCTTGTCAAAACAGAATTCATGAACTGCCAAGAGTTATTTGAGGAGCAAATTAACAAGAGCCGTTAACGTCACCCCTTATTAATAATACCTCAACAATACGAGAAATAATTTAACAAAAGCCCTTACCAGCGAAACAATGGACGAAGCTTAAACTTCCTAATAAGTAATGAAAGCATTCAAATTCTCGTTTAAGTCGTAACAAACAAGAAACAGTATTAAGACATAAAAGCTAAGTTTTGATAAACAGCACATCATTCTGTGGATAAATTGATACATATATACGTTCAAAGGAAATGAACTCTAAACTTTACAACATAAAGTTGCAATTCGATTATTTCAAATGCGATGTATGAAATAAGAACCTGTGTAATCAAAACGGTACTCTGAATTTTAGTACATAAAGTTGCAATTGCATTACTTTGAATGTTGGTATGAAATGTTAGGGTTGTCAAAACTTGGTGCGTAGTCTAAAATGGTAATGCCTGTCTGAAATACTTTGACAGATATGGTAAAGGAAAAAATTACAATATATGGATAACTTTGTTTTCGAAATGGAATATTTAAGCAGCCGCAAGACTGTAGTTCTAAACTAGTAAATAAAAAGGTAAAAGTAATGTTTGTTCAAAGGTTTGTAAAAGGTAATCTCTGGAAGAAGTGGTCCAATTACGAAAATTCTTTCACTGACAGAAAATTTAATTATCGCTATCAATGGTTTCTTCTTATCTTGGAAAAATGCACGGTTTCTGAGGGATGGGCTACGGATCAAAGCGGAAAAACTTTTACACTATAAAAGCAGTACCTAACTATTCAAAACAGATTATAGTAGATATTAAATAGATTATCAGATTTTTGTGAATTATTTCGGTACCAAGGTACATTCTTACAAAACCATTTAGGGTCAGGTTCCTTTCCCATAAATTAAGGACCGTTTCCTAGAATGGGAATTAGCGTCAAAGATTAACGCATATTGACCAAATTCCACTCAAACCGATTACTTTTCCAGTGTCATGTAACTTAATCTAACCGAATCGTGTAAAATATATCTACAAGATTACTGAAATTAATTAATTGACTAAAACCTATCGCGTTTCCTACGGCTACGAATAACAAGCCAACACGCAATAGTAATTATTTTCCATCACCCTTACAAGGGTGTAAACACAAACCCTGATGTATTAAGTGCCTTATATACCACACACATAACAAAAACTTAACCATAAGGGAACAAAGACCAATTTCCCCTGTGCAGGGATCAGTGACTTACGGTTGATTGTTAGAGTTAATCACTAGAAATTGTCTACCAAATAGCAACGAGCTGTTTGCCAGAGGTTAATACGAAGCACATTCATTCAGGTCCTAATACGGAATTTTGACGTAAATTTTGCATATAAAATGTCGAGATAGAGGTGAAATATAGTCATTCATTAGTTATCGTACAATCGAGCTGGTGGCACTGGCCAGTAACTTGTGTGGCTAGTGGGTATCTGGTAAAGTGTGTTTTAACACTAAACTCGCCTAATAGTGGCGCACCCCTGGTGGTATCTAGATTGAAATTATGGGTGGTTCAGTTGAAAACAAGATAACGATGTAGGTGAATTAAATAGCTTTACATTATTATAGAGCTAGTTTTGAGCATTAATAATAAAAAGGATCGAAGACAACCATCGGAAATCCAAAATGCAACAAAAGTTATTTAGGTACCTTTTCGAGTAAAATGAGCCAAGTAGTGCTTGGCTTTATTTCGAAAATTTAAAATATTGATAATTATGATTCTTTTAATTACGATAAAAAAGGGTATTGAGTTTTGACAATAACTAGAGGAGATCTTCAAAATCAGGTCAGCGAAGTATCTAGTACAAAATGTCTAGTCCTTTTCAAACGCCAAACTACCCGGGTAGGCGCCGCCGGGCATAAAGTTTACAGATTAGTGTAAAAGCTTTCGCGCGTATCACCGGGATTTCACCAGATTTGCCCTACGGCGCGGCGTCTAGCGACTGCCTGAACGTGCGCAAAAATCCTTAGATCTTATCGTGTTATTTACATCTGTGATAGCATTTAAATAAATGGCCATAAACAAAACCATTTCAAATAAAAAACAAAAAACACAGATCCTTCACCGACCAGCACGGCACAAGACGGCACATGTAAAATTTCCATGTTCATCTTACCGCGGCAGACAGAATGTCACTCGCTTGCTTAGCATACCATGCACCTAGCTACGGAACGGGTAGGTGCTTACCTGTAAACAAAAAAATGCTTTCATTAGATAAAATCAAAATAGGAGAGAAGATATCTGGGAAATATCGGTGTACAAACAATACGCGTGAAAAACTATCAATATCCGCCCAGCCTTGTCCTAACCATGGGGGATGACTTCCAGATTAACCGGATACAGCTGAGTACATGTACTTAACTGACCTCCACAACTCAGTAACTGGGTAATACGGTACTTCTTAGCATGACTGGGGGTCTACTCTCTAAGCCCGAAGTCCGTAGTTTCGGCCTTAGTGTCAGGCGTTTTCTAGTCCGTATCACCAACGGACTTACGATTAGTCCCGAACCCGAACTAATGAATGACTGACAACACGATTTGACAGAAAATTTGACAGGACTCAGAATGAATGACAACACGATTTCGACACTAAGGCCGAAACTACGGACTTCGGGCTTAGAGAGTAGACCCACTGGTGTCAGATTTTCTGGCTTCCTACCTGTAGCATGTAACTGCGTCAAAGATAAAATTGAATACGTAAGCAAAATTTCATGTCGATACTGTTGACCGTTGAGGAGTTACTTCGTCTGGAGCCAAGTCTAGATTGAGAATAAGGCCATAATTATCTATCATAAAAGTTAATTGCCATCGCAACTGAACCAGCATGTAAAATTTCATTCTTGTACGATAAGAGGAAGTGGTTCTATTCAGCTTGCAAGATTTGACCTAAACAAACTAATAAACATTGCAGGTTAAATAAAAGCTTGTAAAAACACAGCTTTATTTATAACCCTGGTTGACCAAAACTTAAGCTACATTTTAGTTTAAGAGCGTTTACGCGGTACGGCTTTTCATACAAACTTTCAAATCCTTATTCTTCAAAATGAATGAACCGATTTTAACGAAACTTGGTATGCATACGCTAGATATCCAGGTCTAAATAGTTATCAGAAAACATTTTTGAAAAAAACTTCAGAGGGCGAGAGAGAGCGATTTTAAGTTTTCTATAGAAAGTGAAAAATCACTATATCCTTCCCCCTGAAATCTTTTTCAAAAATGTTTTCTGATAACTATTAAGACCTGGATATTTAGCGTAAGCATACCAAGTTTCGTTCAAATCGGTTCATGCATTTTGAAGAATAAGGACTTGAAAGTTTGTATGAAATGACATACGGCGTACACGCTCTTAAGCTTAGCTCAGATAATATTTCACACTAGTGTGCAAACCGCAAATCACGTAAACAAAGCTGTGAAGTTGTTTTAATTTTGTAATCATGTTCATGGAAAATAATGAAAACACTAAGACAACTAGCAACCCGCCCTGACTTCGCCCGGGTGCACATTATAATATAACAAACACTTTCCTGGCTGGTCGCTATTTTTATTCATGATGAAAACCTTATCAAAATCCGTTTCGTGTTTTGAAGAGGTAAGCGGAAAAACAGACAGAGGCAGGCAGCTATTCACTAGTCCTGCAAAGTTTTATCTGAGGAATAAAAATAACAACTTTGTACAAAATTGCAAGCTGTCATTTTTCACATTTCATAACTAATAACTAATCAGTTAAAAACTATCCGACTATTGAAAAACTAACCCTTGGAGAAATGTTTACTGAAAAAAAAAACATTTTTTTTTAATCTTTGTTTGTACATGGTTTGTACAAACAATACAATGTATGTAATACATAAATAATTAGTATGTATTACATCCTCATTTTCCCCATTCCTTCTCTCCCATTATTTCTCCCATTGTTTCATTTCCTCTCTATTCCCATTTAGCAATTTATAGAGCATTTCATTTTTCAGTGTTCGTTACGGCTGAGCTGACGCTGTCCTCAGGGAGCAGACCTGGTTCTGACGCGACATAAATAAATTGCGGTTTTTAAATTAAACATGAAAGCTTTTCTTTTAGCAAGATTAATAACAACATTATTTTGCATTTAAAAACATTGAAAAATTAAAGTGTATGACAAGAAATTCGAAGAGTTATATTTGTAGTAGTCAACCCCGTTACTGCCTATTGTCGTGTTACTTATGTAGAAATTGGATTGTGGACGGCAGATAGGCAGTCATCATCATCTGCCTAGCCTTTTCCCAACTATATTGGGGTCGGCTCCCAGTCAAACCGGATTCAGCTGAATACCAGTATTTTACTTGAAGCAGCTGCCTGCCTATGGTATGATTTGACCAGTACAATTTGTATGGACTTCAAAAGAGACTGTGACCTCTGAGTTTGTTTCGGTGTTCCTTCTCAGGGTAGTCAGCTAGGAAACACCGGCCTCATCTAGCTTAAAATGACCAAAAAATATTGACGTGTAAATGTGTTATGTTTAACCTACTTACAAAATAAATATCATTTATCATTTACCAGACCTCAACAACTTTAGATCAGATAGGCAGTCGTTCCATATAAAATACATGAAGTCTATGTTTCCTAATAGCTACAACCTGAGGGTCCCGTGCTCTAATCGTCGCGTCGACCACATCATCGCTATCCATCAGGTGAGATTGTCGTCAAAAGTCAGCCTTTCAAAACTGAAAATAAATATAATCAGCTGTTTTGTTAGACTGTAAGTCGACATCGACCTGCAGTTGATGCAAAAAAACTAACCAGTTTGA
Organism: Melanchra persicariae; assembly: GCA_947386135.1. Lineage (NCBI taxonomy): Eukaryota > Metazoa > Arthropoda > Insecta > Lepidoptera > Noctuidae > Melanchra > Melanchra persicariae. The sequence goes on along the minus strand of OX376645.1, from coordinate 11,159,943 downwards.
ACTACCCGTTACTGCTTTGCTAACTACAATTTTTCACCACGGCCACTAACAGAAGAAAAATAACGAAGCCAGTGTTAAAGTCTCAAAAAATAATAATTCCCTAGCTTCAAGTTATCTTTACTTAAATTAACCTGTCATCCACCAAAAACCAGGCGAAACAAGTATCGGAAAGTCAGTACCAACAAAAGAAAACAGCTCAAACTCTGTCAAAGAACAAACAAGCTTTCAGTTGGCACACGTTAACTGAAACAAAAGAGGCTCGACTCAAAAGAGTTGCCAAGTCAAAATTAAATGGAATTTTACACGCGAAAAAAGAAAAATGTAAACAGTTTTCGTCCGAAGGCGGAAAGCTAAAAGTAACTAAGTGATGAAGGTGAGCACGGTTTTTCGGTGTTGAATATTCGAAATTTATTTATCTGAAAGATTTAAAAACTATTTCATAATCACTTGAATGCTAGTTATAATTTAACAATGATTTATAACAGTTCAGAGAATATAATCATAGCTTTGATAACACATATCACAACCAAATAAAGACTAATTGACGAGGAACTAAAGACTTTAGTAATCCACTGTCCAAATGCTGGGAAAAGGTCTCCCTTAAATCCTTCCAGGAATTATTTTCTCGTGCCACTAAGGAATTAACTCAAACGGCGATTCGAGTAATCTACATACAAAATGTTAATTAACTCGCTCAAATTAATATTTTTTTCCGACCCTAATAAATTTTATTCATCATCTCTGCCCTTGTCTCATGTTACTTGAGGATACACTAACACTTTTTCTTCTCCTTATCCTGTTAACCGTCATTATATTCTTATCATATAATTTTCTATTAAACTATATTTTATTTTGTCTTTTATTATGGTTTCTTAATAAGCCATATTTTCTGAAATTGCAAACGTTAAAAAGTTACTAAGCCACTGCTAAAATTGTCTTAACGGCACGGCACACTAGAAGTTTCCCGACGATATTCGCAAACTTGCTTAATGAGTAAGAATGTGGGTGACAAAGAGACTCCCTGGCTTCCCCAAGTTATGAGTACATTAAAAATATACGCTTTAATAAACCTAGGTTTTCATAAGTGTTGGAGTTTAGAGTTAATGTGGTTTATACGGAACTCACGTATCTAGAGCTAAGGGGAAAGGTATTTTACAATATTTGTTGACAAAAAGAAACCATTTTGATCATCCAAAATTTTCTTCGTTATGCTGTAAGAGTTTAAGTCATCTAAACAAATATTATAAAGAGGTTTTTTTCGATGTATTAGCCGAACACGTCATACTGAAATACGAGGCCGTGGGTTCTCAACGCGCACAAATCCTCGGAACGATGAGGTTGCTCCACGAAGCCTGTGCGTCTGAGCGGGGCTGGTTATCTATGTTAGCCCGGACCCCCATGCACAACGGACCGAATATACCAGTACGCGATGTACAGATAACAGGGTTCCTACTCTACGATTACACAAAAACTGTCACTGATAGAAAGTTATTAAGCTATTCCCGAATGTAATGATTTAATGTGAAACAGGATCCACGCATACGCATCGCGGGCAAAAAAATCCCTATTTATGCTTAAAAACAAAAAAGATTCGGTACCAACTTAAAAGAAAACTCCACGCTTTCTAGCTAATGTGTCTTTCCTACCCTTTACTAGCCAACTTTTAGTTCGGGAAACTTTCACAATTTCTCCACGTAGAATGGACGATTAATGACCTGGCGTGCCATCTATCGTCATAAGTGCTGTCTTTCGAGAAGGTTCCGTACCATGAGGGTGTTTGCCTTCCATTTTTTTCCGTCGCTTTTCACTGGCAGTATAAAAGTAGGAAATATTAGCCGAACACAGCCGAGCAGTGTTCACACACACTAGCCTGCGACGCGCAACGGCGAAGTTTTTAAGCACCTTTTTATGAGCACGGAAATGTTTTTTTTTTGCTGGCTTTGTAAGGGGTAATTTTCAGCGAGTACCAAAAAAAAATATGAGCTGTTTAGAACACTTTATTATATGCACGTATGAAGGAGTAAAATCTGGTTTACGCGATAAATTAGGTATCGTAGGTAGTGATTTTGCAAACCCCCTTTAAGAACACAGAAAGAAAAAAACATTTATATCACAGATTCCTACTGCAAGTTTTAATAGCTTACATTGTTACGCTGTATTGGGACTGTACAGACTTGTACTGTCCCAATGCAGCGCAAAAAGGCCTCCCCTTCCTCGTCTATTTCTACTTTTCCCGGTCTTCTGTGATTTTGTGCCAGACTAGTTCATCCCGCCATCTTTTTCAAATTATAACAACATAATAACCATTATTATGATTACGTAGTTATTGCGCAATGGCAACCTAGAAAACGCTGACGTAATGACTTAAACAATTTTGCGGGAGATTGGCCGGAGAAGATGCACCAGGAGGAGTAGAAGGCCGTATGGGAGACCTTATACCAGCAGTCTGTTGAACAATTAAGTCTGACAAAAAAAAGTTATTGTGCAGTAACCCTGTGAAATCCTTTTTATGATTATTGTACACTTTAAGCTTTCCCATCTGCTGATAACGAGGTGCACAATCATCATAAGTCGTTAATAAGTAAACAAACTGATTGTTATTGACTGTCGAACTTATCTTTATGATAATTGATTAAATCTTATTAACTTGAAATGTACAAGTTTTCAAGTTATTATAAAAATTATGAACGAATCATCTTCTTCTTTTACATTGTTATAAGAATAATGAACGGATCATAAATTGTGTTAAAAGTAAATTTCACAAGTATGTATTAAAAAACAATTGCGAATCATCTTTTTTTCACATTATTTAAAAAAATAAACGAGGCATAATATGCGTTATGGCAATTTTACAAGTGATTCAAATTCAACACAATTTTAGTGCTTGCAACTTTATTGATTGTTTTAACTTATTAACGTTTATTTTTGAAAAACACGAAGATCGAATTTATGGTCGTTTGAAATGTAATTCTTTATTTTTATGAAACCGTTATTCATATAATATGTACACCATTATTCATCCACACCTTTGAGGTTCTAGAAAAAGTGCCATTTTATCAGCAAATGATGATGGTCAAACTGTTAAAATCTATGGGATCACGTGACATTTGGACAAAGTTTGTCGATCCAATACATTTTTCCAATATACTTTAGACATTGGCAGAATAGTCGACATTGGCTTAGCTTGCCATATAAAAATATAGAATAGATCCAATACATTTTTAACTTTTTGATAATCGCCTTCACCACGATACCATCAGAGGGACAATTCTAAATTTATTTAAGCAACGTTCGCATTCGGATATCAGTCGCAATCTGTCAAAAATGTACGGAAATTGAGGCTTTTTTGACAGTTTGCTGACATATGAATATGCAACGAACGAACCACAACTATGAATTATGCGAACGTTGTTTTAAAATTAGTAGAATTGGTTCTCTGAACGCCACTTGTCTAGGGTTCCTAACTATCTGCAAGCATTCCTTATTCTAAGGTTCTAAGACAACACCAAGAGGCGAGTGTTACCTTTTGTTTGTCTCATTTTACGCACGGACAAATGACTTTTGAAAATAATAGCTCATTATATCAGGTAACTATCCCTATTCTTCTCGCATGTCGCCAAGTACTATTTGAGAATAACCCGTACTGTGTTAAAAGTATACGGCAAACCAATTTCTGCAAAGTATCAGCAGAGTGCGCTGGACCTAGATATGAAAAAGAGAGACGGAGACAGATTTTCTTTTGCCCAACTCAACACCTATCTCCTAAGAATTTAGGTAGGAAGTTATAGTGATGGAAAACTTAAAATCGCTCTTTCTCTCCTTCTAAACTCTTTTTACCTGAATATTTAGCGTATGCATACCAAGTTTCATTAAAATCGGTTCATTCATTTCGAAAAATAAGGACTTGAAAGTTTGTATGAAATGACGTTGGGCGTAAACGCTCATATCACATTTAAAAGTTAAAAATACTTCTAGCACCAAAAAAAAAAGCCAAACATCCACGTACATAAATTAACAGGACCACAATTAAATACAAAAAAGCCCAATTACACAAAAACTGCATAAAAGAAAACAGGGAATGAAGCAAAATTTTATGCGAAAAACCCGACTGAGCTCGTAGCGCCAAGAGGCTGGAAGGCGGGCAAATTGGCCACTTGAGGGGCTCAGGCGCAAGTGGCTACATCGGTGCGAGTGGCTACATCGTCGCAGTCTATCGTGGCTATCTCGTCTCTTCAGCTCTCGGAGCCTGGAGTTACCGTCGAGTGTCCGATGTCGGATTGTTGGCAACGGAAGAATTTTTCTTGAAAGATCTCTTTGGAGATGTTGGATGGGTATTTGTCGTTTTGTTTTTGGTATTGCTGCTTGAAAACGTTGAATTTATTTTTACATGCAGACTATGGATACTTTTTTTTTGTTGTTGACTGGAAGTACTACTACTCAGCGGTTGGTCTACCGACTGGATTTTTTAGGCCCAAATTCACCAAAAACTGATTTATAAAAAAAAATGTCGACTGCCCCATACATTTCCGTGCGCATAACTTGACAAAAATGTAATGAACAGCTGATTTTATTTCTCGATTTCAGGATCGGTCCCATATTAAAAGTTGTTCATAATGTTGATTAAAATGACCCCTTAAGAGGTTTTGCGTTTTTTCTGTTACTCGTTGTATAAGGGGCCCCGTGTTAACAACTAACTCGGAGTTAATAAGATAACTGTAGTTTGTGCAAACGGGCCTTACGTTATTTTGTTTTTTATTCTCTGTAATGGATGTACAACAATATTTAAAACTAGCATTTGCCCGCGGCTTCGTACGCGAATATACAGTTTCTTCCCGTTCCCGTACAGAATTCGCACGTCTTCCTCATGAATGTGGCTATCATATACAAAAACAATTTTCCAAATCCGACTGGCAGTTCTAGAGATTAGCGCGTTCAAACAAACAAACAAACAAACTCTTTAGCTTTATTATTAGTCTATACTAATAATAAAGCTAAAGAGTTTGTTTGTTTGTTTGTTTGTACTAAAGACCCTTCTGGTTATACGCAATGATATCTATATATCATTGCGTATAACCAGAAGGGTCTTTAGTACACTGTACTAACATAAATTATATTTATAAATATAAATCTCACAACATGCAAATTATATTTATTCAAACCAAAGCCACAAATCAATGCTATCCCTATTGTGCTAATAGTTTATCCGATTCCCAAATACACACATACATGAAAGCTCCGTGCTATACAACCAATGCAGCGGGATTAACTATAGCTCGTTTGTTTACACTTTTTACGCCAATAACCGTTAAACGCTGCGTAAACGAATCCTATTTGTAAATAGTTTGAAATAAGTTACGTGAAAAAAATACAGACGATTTAGGGTTGATTTTCAATAGTCGTGTAAATTATAATGAGAAATGGAGCGGTTAATGTGGGCTAAGGTTGGTTAGGGCCTTGACAGATTATGTACAGAAAAAAAAAATACTTATAATATTATTGATATTTTTTTTTGCCATTCAAAAAAATACAACTCTTAGTATCGTAAAAACAGCTAAATAAATTATGTCCACATTTTACATTTTGTTTCTTCATCAGAGAACTAGAATTAATTCAACCAACCAAGAACTTCCCAGACTTCTTTCTATTCTAAGCGACCATACAAATGCTTACTACGAAAACAATCCAACTTCGCCAGACATTCGTAACTAGTTTAAAATTCAATAAACAAAGGAAAACCGACCTGAACAACAGTCCAGTCCAGTAAAATGAGAAAAACTCACAATAAAACAAAAGAAATAGTGACCAAATGAAGGATCATCAAGTCGGAAATTGGCAACACTGGGTAGACTTTTAGTGTAGCAGCACTGGGCTGTCAAGTGTCAAGTCAATTAGCTGCTCGAAAGGGGTCCCTTTGTTACGAGCTGTCAAAAACGTCTGGCAATTTACATACCCGATGCAGACATGTTACTCAACTTTTTTCAAGTGTCCCTACGATCGAAGATGTTAATTTACGATTGCATTAATTTTTTCAGCACAGAAAAAAAAAATGAAAAAGCGTTTGTTTTTGTTTTTGTAACTGTTACAATAAAAATATTACCTCTGCCAAACTGTAAAACAGTTTGTTGGCAGATGCAGCTCCCGTATTATATTCATACATAGTATATAACATTAGTGTGGGTACTTTTCCATCAAAAACATAATAATAATAAAAAATAAAAAAAAGTTACCAATCTAAACACAAGAATTGTATGCATTAAAGTTTTACAATAGCACTATCTTATGTGATCTATATTTTGCTTATTCATCATCACTTAAGAGGTTTTGACAAAAAGAGTTAAAGAGAAACTTCCCCATTTTATTCTTGAAAGATACTTTAGTGATACAGCTACTTAGTACATCTAAAGGTATGTCATTATAAATTGATGGTACTAGGTATTTTCTACATCTTTGCCCGTAATAATTTACAAAAGTGGGCACCACAAATTGTCTAACACATTTATTTCTATGAGGTCTAAGGTTTACCGTATTAACTTTAAACTCATCCTTGTAATAATTATCTACAGCCAATAACAGTACCACTCTTTGATGAATCGGCAGCATCCTACATTCTAAAAATAATTCTTCGTAACCACTAATTTTACAGCGTTTTTTTGTGTTTTTATCAACTAAAAGTTTCATAAACCTTATTTGTAACAATTTTATTTTATCAAGATAGGTTTTAAATGTATTACCATAGCATGCCAGCCCATATGAAAGTAGCAAGTCCACCAGCGCATAGTAGATCATGTACAGAGTGGCCCTATCGAGTACAAAATACGTACGTTTGATTTGATTACTTAAATCTTTCAGCGTTGATCATTTCTCTGAGAATTTGAGACCATCCTATTGCCAAGGTATGAAAATGCTAGGTATTAACATTACATATGTTAAAAAAAAAACAAAATTCGAATTTCAAAAAGCATTAAACACTTTAAATGTCAAATTGACATTTAAAAAGTTGAAAATAAATAATTACCCTAAAAATATCAGCGTCCCTGAAACTCATTTCTTAAAATTGCTTACCTCTCATCTTAATAGCATACCAAATTAAAATAGACGTACAAAAGGACCAGAAAATCTACATTACATTCCAGTTATCAGATCATAAATCATGATACTTGACACTCGGCGATCACGTAAGTAATCACATTTTGTCACTACAGAATAATTGGCTCACAGAAATAGCTCCAAAGTGATTAATGATAAATGAGTAGCTGCAGTCAATTTGTGCAGTTCGACAGACCAGTGTATGAATAAAAAGTTGACTGGTTAACAATTGACGGGTTGCAATAAATGACTCCACCTTAACACACAGATGTGTTGCTGGAGAGTTGCCTGCGGAATTTGTTCGAAAGAGTCACCGCGGCCCTGGAACGCAAAGGGCATAAGGATTTTTAGTCAGTAAGAGTCTGACACTCCCTTCCGCACCACACTCCCTTCCGCTCCACACTCCCTTCCGCTCCACCCAGGGCGGAAGAAGTCATTTGATGATATCTCATCCACAAAAAAAAATCCGCCAGCTAAAGCGGGTTTTGAGGGTCTGTCTTTACACGTTTACTTTTTGAACGACAGTGTTGACTTTTATTTTTTTATTATTTTGACTGATCGTTATTTCATATAGCTCTCTTTTGACGCTTCTTTTACCAATAATAATGCGAGGGTATCTACTACCTACTTCTGCCTTTTGTATTTAGCACAGAAGAACCTTCTTTTTATTTTGTTTTGTATTTTTTTTGTATCTGGGCTGGTTCCCTAGTAAAAATATTCGTATTTGTAAAGTAAGTACTTTAAAACCCTGAAATATTTACATATATATTAAAAGTGACCCTGTATAATTGAGAAAAGTAGGTATTAAACTATGAAAAAGTGATAAACTCACTGCCCACAATTTGGACACGAAAATATTTAACCATCACAACAAATTAACAGAATGAAGTAAAGATTAAACAGTCAGTGCCGACGCATATAAAATGAGCGCTGATGAGTTTTATAATTTATCTGTCGCTGTTCCGGCCATTGTTCGTGTTGCAATCATTGATACAATTGTTATTTACCACAATTTAACGGGAACATCCCGATAAATAGGTGCTCTTACTCATTTGAAATTCTATATCTGTGTTGGGAAAAACCCGCATAATCTACTTTATTAAAACAGTGATTACTCCACTCATCATCACCCACAGCCCGAATTCGCCCACTGCGGAGCATTTTTTTTTAAGGATGGGAAATCATCAAATGACTTCTTCCGCTCTGGAAGGAGCGGAAGGAAGTGTCAGACTCTTACTGCCACTGCGGAGCATATTCCTCTCTTTTCATGTGCCAATCCCTACGTTCTTGTGCCAGCCTCATCCAGGTTCTACCCACAATGGCAAAAATGTAATCTGCCCACTAGTAAAATAAAATAGGTAGACATTACTTGCGGAGTGACTATTGAGATGGCGACTAATAGATAAGCATGGAAGAAAGAGACATGTTAAGTTGACTCCAATTTATTAATTAAATTGGTATAGTTAACACGTTCGTGGACAGTAACGACCACAGGCGTCTAGATAGCTAAAAGTGATACGACAGTACGCCTGTCGACGTATCAGTTATTACTTGCATAAAATCAGTACGCCACACGACGCCCGATTTTTCATACTATCATAAGGAACGGCATGTTGTACTGTCATCACAGGTATAATTACGACTTTTGTACTGTCACTGCATTATTTACAAAAAATCGTCAAAGGAAGGTACTTCCACGCACACATTCATATTTTTATACCCCTCTCCCCGCGCACACTACGCCCGTGGGCGCCATGTTTGCATACGATCAGTCGAGTACTGCGCCGCTGCGGTGATCCCGCGTGTCGCTGCAGGTTTTCGCGCGCAATTGTTGTTTAGAAAGTGAGTATTTTGTTTCCAACGTAATTTTATTGTTTTACGCATACTGAATATACTAATTCAAGTCTAGTTGCTTATGTAAAGAACATATTTATGTCGCTATTGTTCGATTTTGTTGTACTAAATTTGTAACGAATATTTTTGCAGATGGCGTCTCGAGACTCGTTCGAAAAAGAACAAAAACGACTTCAAGACCTATTTGATGCAGCTTCTACCCCTGAATCGAGTCAAGACCCATTTGCTGATTTTGAAATCGAGTCAAGACCCATTTGCTTTACGCCTATATCCGTTCTGTCATATCATAATGGTTTTTTAACCATGCGTTGTGACACTACGCCCCTGGGCAATGTATGAAAAAAAGTAGTGTCTCAGTAGCTGCAACCTGTAAGATAGTACTGTCCACGAACGTGTTAAGGAAAAAATAATGATGAGGTACACTGCCTGTCAAGCCTTTTCCCAACTATATTGAAGTAGTTTCCAGTCTCACAGAATTCAGCCGCGTACCAGTATTTTACACAGCAAAATCCCATCCACGGACTAACCTTGGCAAGCGATGCTTAACCTGGAAGTTCGACTCGTGCGGTTGTTTATTTAGCCACAAGGTGACTATTAAAAGTAGGTTCTTATGTACCTATTTTAAAACAAAAGATTTTGGCAGCGATCGTCAGAGGCAAAGAAAAAACACAGGAAAAATACGGTACCACTGGCTGACGTGTAACACATAAATTGACATCATATCAACCGCACAAATAAAAACAAAACATCAACTTTACAGTCAAAAAGTCACAATGCACAGCAATTTATTTCCCAAAAAGCATTTCACCATTTAACCGAATAGTTAAAAGGTCGTCCAAATACACAAAACGTTGGTAACGGCATAAAGGTCGTAGTTTAAGCTGACAAAAAGCGAAGCATTGTGGAATGTGCACCAGTTAGAAGTGGCGTTCACAATGGAACTGGGAAATGCTCTGTTTGTAGAACCAAGGTGCAAATTCGTAGATTGTTCTTTTGTGGAGATGTTTCATTTTTCTTTTGATGTTTCGCTTGTGTTAAACTTATGATTGATACGGCTCGAAGGACAGTTTAGCAGAGTTCCTTATGATGTTGCTGTTGGGAGAGGCTTATGTCTAACACTATACCTTCATTGACAGGGCAATGGGCTTACACGTTCTGAGTAGAGTCATCAAAATAATGACGAAGAAAAACTTTTCAACCTAACACGTAATCACGTGTTAAAAGAAGCAAAAACAATGAAAGTGTGCAATCATCTAATACAAACTTCCCAAGTACAAATATAGGATAGAAACTACCGTCCGTCGCATAAAACAGTGGATAAAAACGATAAGTTAGAATCTGGACATCACTTGTGAGCGATAAACACTAGAAGTAATGGAGAATGTTTTGATACGATTTTCCCGTATTTTACACAAGTTAAAGCGCATACGAAATTTTGTTAGAAGTTATGAATAAAACAGAGGAATCTAAATAAATACAAAGCATTGAAATAGTGTTGGGACGGGGCGTGGTACCATATAACAGGCTTATTTTTGTGGAGATCTTAGATATATTCCTATTAAACCAATTACTTTTTACACTATTCCACAAAAAATGCCTAGCTCTGTCCGTCATAAGACTGGAATTAGTGTTTATGTATTTTTATTTGCAACTAGCTTTTGCCCGCGACTTCGTTCGCGCAAATCCCGTTTTTTTTCGTTCCCGTATAGCCTTCCTCGTGAATGTAACATATATTCAAAATTAGTTTTCCAAATCGGACAAGTAGTTCCAGAGATTAGTGCGTTCAAACAAACTCTTCAGCTTTATTATCTACACTATCTACACTAATATTATAAAGAGGAAAGATTTGTTTGTTTGTTTGTTTGAAATGAATAGGCTCCGAAACTACTGGACCGATTTGAAAAATTCTTTCATCAGTAGAATCCTACATTATCGGTGATGGTCATAGGCTGTAGAATATTTTCAAAAAAGTTAGGGATCCGTATGAAAACTTCGATAATGTGACCCAAGGTGTGAGAAAAAATCCTTATATCGCGTACGCTGCGGAATCTATTGACAATAGAGCAAAGTGATGTACCACAGTTTTATAGAGGTCATCAATATCTACAAAAAAGTCCGCGATACCATATGTCTAACTATTATGGATAAGTCACCATGACCGCTTTTTGTTAATATTAGTCAAACAAATCCCATGGTGAAATAAAAAATGGTGATTATAGTACCATGATATTAATCCTTATCCATTTAAATGGTTTGATAATTAAGGTTGGTATGTCCGTGTAAATTACACTTTAAATCATTCAAATCGGACCTTTCGTTCAAAAGTTACGACGGTAATAAACATGCTCGGAGTAAGAAAAATGTCGCGGCTTGAGCGAACTGGGGAGAATCGTATCAATGCTTGGTCCGATGAAGTTGAAACACCACGGCATTTAAATGTTTTCGATAAAACAATAAGAATAACAAATGTTTGGATTTTTCGAAAATCAACTAGGTACATACATAATAAGGGGTGAAGCAGGGGTGAATAAGTTTTTAGGGGAGGAAATTATAGCTTGCTTGAATTTACGTCGGAATTCTATGAACAAAGTAAAAGTGGGATAATTGAAACAGATCATGTACCTAACAATTTTTGCATAATCAACCCCTGACGGGCTGAACGGGGTGAACCAATAATGAGAATCGTTGTGCTTAATTTTCCAAAACTAACCTTTATAATGGGATATGTATAGGGGCGTTGCAGTTTGTGGAGTACCTACTATCCCCACGCGGACGAAACCCGATCTCTTTCGGTTAGCCTTCTAAAGAGGTCCTGACGAAAGACATCGGCTTTACAATACTGTACATAATAAATCCGACCTTCATACCAAATTAGGCAATCCATTTATGTCCTGACTGTAATAATGCATTTAAAGCTATCATTCTGATTAAACATGATATTTAAGAGACAGAATATTTTGACAGCGTTCTGATAAACGTTGAACCTTCGCCTCGAATGGCTAAATAATAATTACTAAAAGGATTGATTCTTCCGACAAGCAATCTTTGAAAGACAATACAAGGATTCTTCTTTAACACCCATGTCATTACTCGATAAACAGGAACTGTGTATGTACACAGATTAAAGTTTTAAGTACTAATGGAACTTGAAAATTAATGAAAAATACTCAAAAACGAAGGAAATGAAACATTAATCTGTTAGTCAAGGGTAAGAAAGTAATTTATCATTATCGTTGGCTCAAAAAGTAATGGATTTGTAAAAACAAAGGAACTGGAATGAGTGCGTTTCTTCGAATCTGGGTTGAAGGTTCGAGTAAAAAGGTTTGATGATAAAAGAAACAGTAATTGTTTTGGCGTGAGGTGTCGTGGAAAAGCCGTTATGATTACCAAATAATAAAAGACACAAGAGACGAAAATATTCCGAAAACATCATGTAAAAACAAATGCAAGATATACTCGTAATTCTCTTAGAAAATCAGGTTTTTGCGTCAAAACCACAAATTAAAAAATAGTCAAGTTAGAGCGTCGCGCACAGGACCTCTGCCGAAGATTACCGACCGCGTGGCAAGTTCGCTTCAGTTTATTTGTGGCGTCAAAAAATTTTACGGACCACCTGGCCCCTAGTATAAAAATCAATGATCAAAACGTTTAGAAATTTTCAATAAGAAGTATAGAACCGTGACAACAGACATTCAATCGCAAATTCATTGTTACTGCTTGTAAAATCCTACCACGTTACCGTCCATATTTTCCTCATATATCCTTTCGAGCCTTTCTCTCGGCTAGTTGCAGACGGCCATCAATTCTAACTAGATAATAGATTCAATCTAGATTGCATCTCAATATCACAATTATCGCATGTATTTACTGTAAAATATTCTCACTGTTTTTGTTTTTCATTCGCTTCTGTTGCTACTCTAAACTGTTTTGATAATGTACTTGTAATGTGTGAACTCTTTTCCTTCTCACTTTAATTATATTAGGATTGCAATCCTTCTCTCGTGTTTGTAAGAAATATTTTTAATACATACTGTGAATGCTCTCTAGACCCTCATTATTTCCTTTGTGCAACCAGTGGGTGGCCATGTTAGTAGAGCAGTGCGGGGGGAGGGGGGAGTCCACACATAAATGAGTATGTTTGATTTTCTTCGCGTTTTCTTTTACTGTTTTGTTTGCGAAAGTTGTTATTTGTACGCTAACTGATAGTTTTGTATTCTAGTTTTAATATTTAAATAAACGTGTTTTATTCATTGCAAAGAACCCTATATAGAAACAACAAAAAAGCGCCTTTTCAAATTAAGTTACCGTCTCTCTTTCAAATGCATTAAAATCCCCAATCATCGCTTCACAAACCCAGAGTGGCCAGAGCAAAAAAAAAAACGTCTTTTCAAAGTTGCCAGTGCTCAATATAAAAGTTGAGTGAATAGGCCGAAGAGTCAACGGACACAGCTTAACTTTGTGCCCCGGGGCCTTTACAGTTTACTGATCAGCTTGAAGTTGGTCTACAGCATAAAGTAAAGTAAAGTAAAGTAAAGTAAATTTATTAAGACACGTTTTTTGACATCTTAAGCACAACAAATAAAAGATAACAAAATAAAATAAAGAAATAAATAAAGATAACGTGCAATAAAGTAACCCTAGATCCCACACTAGGATACCCTGTGTCGTGGGACCTAGTTATTTCGAAGATAATGACAAGTGCACTAGTGGGTAGTTCAGTATCCAATCGTTTGGTTGCTTAGTCTAAACAACATCTTAACTTACGTATTTAAGGAAAACATGCAAAATTACAATAAAATACAAGGTTTGTGTAGAGTGTAATGTAGTGTAGATTGTATGTTTTTGTAGTTATGTATATGTATGTGTATATATTATGTGTGATATAAAGTTGTAATATGCCTGGGTGAGTATTTGGGTGAGTATTTATAGGATTTAAAGTAAGTGAGTCAGGAGAGCTTCAGTCCGTGCATAGTCCTGAGCTGTTAGCCACTTAATGACTTTGATTTTACAAGTGCGCTTTGAACAACCTACTATGTCCACAATTTTGTTGACCTTTTCATAGATGAATGGACCCATGTATCTAGGAGATCTTTGAGCGAATTTAGTGCGAGTAGCATGGAGGATTAATGCTGTAAATAAAATGGAGCCTTTTTAATAAGGCATTTTAAATAGCTGTGGTTTTCAATGGGCTTTTTCCAGGTTTATGTAAACATTCTTTTCAGATAAAGAACCCCCGATGTGTGTGTGGCTGGACCTACACGGCATTAAGGGCATAGACAAAGTGATATTCTATCTGCGATAACGGTGGTCAAAATGTCCAAAATGTATGCCATTGACAAGCGTTAGTGGAAAGTCACATATTGAACTTTTGACAATATAAAGAAAGTTTGTCTCGAACCCATGACCATTCTTAAGTATAATTATGTACGAGTACCTACATCAAAAAATGTAAAAAAAACTTTTTTTTTTTCATGACAGTCCCTATCAAAGCATACCTAATGTATAACAACACGGTTGTCGCAGTGGTTGAGCGATTGACTGCTGCGCTGCGTGTCGCGGTTTCGATTCCAGAACGGAACAAATATCTGTATGGCCTAGGTACCGATAGTTGTTCCGGGTCTGACTGCTTGTGTATGTGAGTTTATATGTTTGTAAACGCACCCACGATACATGAGAAATTCCTAGTGCAACCTTTAAAAAAAAAGTGAGAATCAAAAAGCCCGTTAAGCATTGGGAATTATGAGTGCCTCAGTACTGCCAACTAATTAGTTTATCCAACGGCATATCAATATCATTCTATATTCTTCTTACCAAATAAGTTAAACACATTTCCCGTTCATAAAACTCTTATTATATTAAATCTTCCGCCTAATTAAAGCTTCAATGTAAACAGGGGTATTCATTTACAGACATTTCATTGAAAGTAAATCAGTGCTGGTACAAACAAGATGAAATTAGATAACTTGGACGTGTCTTTACAAAGCATCTCTTTCTACCAGAGCTGCCAAGTTTTTAATTACAGTCATGGAACATGAAAGATTTGTCAGAAGGATCAAACAAAACCAATGATACAAGAAATTTCCAAGAGGACCAAGTGATAAAGTCCAAAATATTAAGGATTTACATGCGCTACCAATTTCACGTGGGTAATCCTAAACATATCTGATGTGCGCGATTAGCTCCTCGTTGTCCGGTTTTTTTTTTACAATTTGCTTGGATTTAAAAGGGCAAGCATTTTTACTAAATAATAGGCACAACGTTATGGCTGATATAGATGATTGGCGATCTACTAATTCCGTTGTTTGTCTTGTCGCTTACGGCAAGTGGCATACGCTACTAAGCCATGCAATTTTGACTTGTCAGTCGACATTCGTTATCACTGATCACAGATGTGTTGCTGGGGAGTTTGTTGCGCCACTTCTTCTTCCCAGCTAAAACACTAGGAAGCGGTGACGGGTGGGCGTTTAGGGGGACTGTCTTTATGTAAAATTTGACGTTCAAAAAGTGCTGGCTCTCAGCCTAATTTGAATAAATGACTTTTGATTTTGATTTTGACTGTTATCAGTGATAGATCGCCACTTTGGCTAGACCCTGAGGGCCAATTCTACTAATTTTTAAACAACGTTCGAATTCGCATGTCAATCGCAATCTGTCACAAAAGCCTCGATTTCCTTTCATTTTTGGCAGATTGCGAATTGAGTAGAATTGAGAAAGTAGAATTGAGCCACTGGTCCTTCTGACTTCCCTGTCCCTTTCGTCGTGGTCCGCAAGGGATACCGCACATTATTACTACACAATTTGAGAACAAATTAAAACTCAGATAAAGTTATAGACGGAATAGCTGATCAAGACGCGAACTTGGCGAGTCCGCAAGTTTGTGCCAGCCAGCCTGGCTTCAGATGATTTACAATGTTTTCCAACTTTCGTGTTATTACGAAATCTTTTAGTTTTAAAAGGAGGCTAGCGTTATAATATTTTGCGTGAGCGAAAATGTTCTGATAAACTTTTTGAGTTAATTATACGGAACGGTATAACATGGGGTAAAATAATACCTTCACATACAAACATACCTACATAAACTCACGCAGTACCGTCAAACAGGGTGGGTGAATAGAAACAAAACTTTGATGAGGTTTTTCACTTTAATATCATATATCTACCTAGACCTAACTAATATTGGTTGTCTAAGAAAGCACGTTTAATAAAAGCTTTAATTTAACTTGCTATGTTTGTTCGGGGGGATTCATACAACTCAATTTTGAAGCAGATATCTTCAACCGATTGAGCTGAAATTTTGTACACACGTTTAGTTTGGATGACAGTAGGATGACATGCATGGTTACGTTATCCTAAATCCAAACTGGCAGAACACCCAAGATGGCAGACAAGTTATTTTGAACGCAATCCTACAATATCGTCTATCGTTATTATACAATTTATATGATATAAAAGCATGTCGCGAGATTTTAGTTCTAGGTACTAAGTATTCGAGATTTAAACTTTTTAGATAAACGAGTAGGTAACTTAAATAACTTGATCTGACTGACCACCCTGACCCCTGCATTCTAATTACCCCGTTTGTAGGTAGTATATGGCTTACTCTTATGAGAAAAATGGTTGAAGTTCTACAGCTTTTACAGGAGCTTGTGGCTAAATAATAGTAGCCGCATGGGTCGATCTACGAGGTTAAGCGACGCTTGCCGAGGTCGGTCCGTAGATGGGTGACTACTATTACATACCGAGACTCCTCCGTACCTACACTGGGAAGCAGATGGTCCCGGCTGTCATTTGGAAATCTTTGGCAGTCATTAAGGATTGTCAGAAGCCAGAAAATCCGTGGTAGAAGCCGACCCCAAATTGATTGAAGAAGACAGGAAAATCCAGAGCACAATAATTTGGTCAACTTCCTTAACTCTTCCTCCGTATCGTAACTTAGTAATCGCAGTGGCACACCATCGTACAATTACGGTGCACCAACAGAAAAATGACGAGGGAAAATCCTCGGATTTGCATAGAAACCATTGTTTCTGATTAGTATCCTACTCGTGTATTATGATACAATATGTAGCGTTATCCATATATTATTATGTTCAGGGAAATCGTTTACGAGGAAAGTCTTCCAAGCATTTATTGAATTGTATTTTTCATCCTAATCCTGTTTTTGTTACGCTTTTACGCCTAAATCGTTGAAACTTACGACGATTCATATCCAAAGATATGGCTATTTTTTAACCGACTTCAAAACAAGGAGGAGGTTTTCAATTCGATTGTATTTTTTTGTATTTGTTACCTCATATCTCCGTCATTTATGAACCGATTTGAAAAATTCTTGTTTTATGTGAAAGGATGTACTTCTCGATTGGTCCCATTGAAATTTTATCAAAATCAGTTCAGTAGTTTGGTTTTTAAATCCAAATACTTAGCTGGAAAACATATGTGGAAAAATTATCCATTTACCTATACGAAATTGCGTATTTTTGATTTCCTGTGACTGTCGAGTGGTGTTGTTAGGTGTAACATTAAAAAGTGAAAAATAAATACATTTTAACAAAAAAAACCGACTTCCAAAAAAAACATTATAAAGTTATATAATACTTGAGTAATTAGGTAATTCGTTCAAGTATCATTTGACTATCCAGGGTGGAACAGATTTCTCACCGTTTGCAGTTCTTGTCGTGAGGTAGATAACTTTAAAAAAAATCTTACAAACATCGATAACTTGAAAATCACCCAATTTTGAACCCCAGCTTTCGGAGTCAAAATCGTTGCAAATCATTTCTAGTATAACCCATTTCAAAGAATGCTCTTAACTACCAATCACCCTGTTTAAATAGCATAATTCTTGCCAATGAGAAATCCAATTGGTTATGATTGGGTAGCATCCTTCAGACCTTACAATTACTTGCCAATTATAATAATGACCACTGCTGACAAAAAAACACATTCTAGTTTTAAAATACAATATTTTATAACCACTCAAAGTATATGCACACACGTTTGTTTACAAAAAGCAATTTACTAAGTTATCCACACCAGTCTGCTATTCCGCAAACAAACAACCCAACATTAAGCGACAGAATTTTCAAAAACAGTCCGTGAGTTCCCGAGTTTATCTCTGACATATAAACGTATAGTTTAGTAGCGAGTTGAAACAATGGCGGCAGAACAGCGGACGGTGGCGTGTTATCCGGTTACGTTATAACGAGCTAACTAGCCGTGCGCGTTGTAAGTTTAAAAAAATATAGGATTAAAGACGGGAGAAATTGTATGCCAACGTTGAGCTTTTTTTTTTATTGATAACTGACAATCGGGTATCATTACACGGGCAAGGGAAGCGGATTTATAAAGTAAAACCGGCGATGCGAATGCGCATTGGCCGGTTTTACTTTATTTTAGGCTTGACAGTAGTTTATTAGTGTTCAGCAAATAAATGAATTTCTTTCTTTCTTTCTTTCTTTCTTTCTTTAATCACACGGCACAGATTGAAAAACAAAATTGTTTTCTAATTTCCCCCTAAAGTGACCGTATCCTCAAAATTTAGGTCCAAGCTAGCAGATATGCGTACGTTCAAAATGCATACGATCACTGCTCAATCACCACATTTTGATACTGAAAATAGTCTGTTAGCTCTGGAGTCGTGCCCTAAAAGGAAGTGGTGGTAATGCTGGATGTACTTGCTAAAAAATTTTTTTAATCATATTGTCTCTAGTCTTTACTAACTATGTTTGAATCAGATTCCGTATTTTTCCATAATGACTAAGTACATTTATTTTTCTATATTGGCTTCGATAACGTAGTCCCGAAATCACGTCTCGAGGAAGGAGACAAGGCCATTTATTATACATTAGCACCCTTTTTCACCCTCCGCGCACTTTTTGACTACCGGTCGTGTCGGGCGTTTTCAAATAAATGTACGCAGCTGTTATATTAGCGTGTTTTACTCTGATATTATCATTGTTAGGTCGCAACGAATTTACTTAGAATACCTAGTATAATTTCATGTTAAACAAGAAACTTACAAATCCATGAGTAGGCCGATACAGTATGAATTTATTAAGTGGTCCTGGATAGCCAAATCCGAAACCGAGAAATACTGAAAAATTTCTGGTAGGTACCTAAGAAAACAAAAATGCCTCTGAACTCTTGTATCTCTCTAGGGATTCTCATATTTTCTTGGGCAACATTCAAAGATGCACTAGGGAATCTTATTTCGCGATAAGGTTTCAGACCCCCGTGGCACCACTAAACATCCTTGGACTTTCTACAAATCCCTGTATAACAAACGATCCAGAGAGACTAGCCAAGCGTTTAGGACGCAGTATAAAGTTATGAGCACGTTGGCGGCTCCAATGCCCATGTCCCTAATTTGGGGTGGTTGTACACTGCCGGGCTGACAGTCCAACACCCGTGGGCTAAGATACACTTTTATTTTTATTACGTTATCTAGCCTCGGTTTTAGTGCACCTACGCAATGGATAGGTAACCGGCGGCGACCTAGCGTTGAAACGCGATTTTTTCCGGGTTGATTTTTTGTTTTGTCATCAGCCAGTATTGGACCAATTCTTTTTTGTTCCTTGAGTAAAACCTATTTTGCGTTTGACAACATTTTCAGATATTCTGCCGACAACGACAAACCTTACGTCGAATGATTTCATTTGCTATAGTTATTCCTGTCAATCAATCAGGAACTACTTCTAACACTGGTGTTAGATTTTCTGACTACTGACTACCATTAACGACGGTCAAAGATGTTCAAATGATAGTGACCAACGACTTAACGTGCTTCCGAGATACTCATATCAGGAAAGCTTTCATGACATTATAAAATATTTCAGAAGGTACTTCACCTATCTATCTATCTATAATATCCATAAAATATGCAAATCCAATCAACCTATAGACAACATTTTTTAGCAAAAAAATTAAATAAAGCACAATATATTCGATAAAAGCTCATATCTGGCGGATGCAGGACGAAACATAAAGGGAATTTTATCATCGCCCGACGGCGAGCCAAAAAAACCGGATAAAATGTCGCATAAATACGACCGGCACGGTTCCATGGTACGTACATAACCGCGTTACAGTCAACCAGTTACAGTGACTATAGTTGAACATTGAATTTGATTAACTTGCGCGTTTGGCTTTTAAAATTGTCACTACCCGATTGAAAAATTATCAAGGCGAATTTTCTGTAAAGTTTATTGTTATTGGAAACTATCTTTTGCCTACGGCTCCGCCCACGTGGATGTCGGTTATCACGTAAAAAGTAGCCTATGTCCTTCCATATCCCAGCCCTTATATATCTGCCAAATTTCATGACGATCCGATCAGCAGTTTTAGCGTGAAAGCGTAACAGACAAAGTTACCTTCGCATTTATAAAATTAGTAGAGACCACTCGGGCCCAACATGTGAAAATTCCCTAATATAAAGTAAATCTTATGTATATGTAAATAAACATTAAATTCGCGATTAATTCGCGACACACCGGTGTGTCGCCGGGGCCGGACAGGTTAAGTGGTGTTTCAAATTTATGTCATCACGCAAGGGTCTATTGGAAATGATGCTTCTCTCGAGATAGGCTCATGATGTAGCTCAGGAGACGCATTTTTGCGGTTCACCGAAGGTTGGTACCAGAATAACCCTTATGAATTAAGGACGCTGTTTGAAATTGCCCCCTTTACGGAGAGGTTAGCTTTAATACTAGATTTCTTTATTAAGAACTGCTTTCAATGTCCTAATGGGACTCGACCAACAGACATCCTATTCGCGATTACCAAACGTTTTGGCCTTTTGACAATCGCTGTTGCTGACAGAATATCATTTTGTCTAGAACCCAAAGTGAAAACTCGTTTTGTGTTGAGTATCAGTTCAATGTAGAATTCAACGTCTGAAAGTGAGTGCGGTGCTCCTGTTCAGAACGTGAACTTCACGTTGCGCGTTGGAGCGCCCCAAGTCACAGATTACTGAATAGTTACTACGTCCCAAGTGCTGCAATTAACGTAGCCGCTTACGCCCAAACAATCTAAAGAGTTAATCATTTGACTCGAAACGAAAGAACGTGTCAATCAATCCTTTCGTCTATGGACCTCCTGTTTCATGCGGAACCAGTCTTCTACATAAATCCCACATATTTTTCTTATCTCGAAGAGTACCGGATGTTAAGACCTTTTACCGGTAACACGTGATATTGGATTGGAGAAAATCTGATTTTCACTGCGAGGAATTGCCTCTAAGAGCTGTGAGGGGTGTGCAGTAAATTTTTAACGACCCTTTCGTAGCTGTTATCAGAAATAAGTTTGTTTTAAATAATATGGGGCCTGATTCTTTTTATATGGAGACAATGCTCTAAAGTTATTCAACCTTAGGCTCTAGACATACTACCGACAAATTAGCAAATCAAAATGCCCAACTATACAGGATTCATCACGTGACATTTCGACAGCGTATGTCAACCCCATACAGTATTGACAATCGCCTTACCCATGCAACCGCTGACAGAATATCACTTGTTTAAAGCCTCTTATTAGAGTTTCAGAAGAAGAAAAAACAATGTGTTTGGATTCCCAACGTAACAAAGAATCACCCGAATGCAGTGACCAACGTTCCAAATGGCCCAAAAATTAAGGAGTCCGTCCACAACAGGACTAGCCCGCGGCTCGGACGTTTTTCATTAATTCCGGAATAAACAAAACGAAAAAGAACCCGGTAATAGGAGCAACTGCCGGGGACGTTCCACCCCCACATCGATTTACATGAAGGGGGTAAACCACCCCCTGTCGAGATACGACGCTGAAATATTTAAATGGTCTCGGTTTTAAACACTTTCGTCTCCTCCATATGTTTGCGGGTTTGTGTCTAAAGATTTTAATTAAACTGTTCGTGTCAATCCGCGAAACGCGCGACTCATATTTCGACTACTGTTCTAAATAATCCGCTGAGAAATTAACTTTAAACATGATACAAATCCGTTTGCATCAGTTACGGAAATATCGAGGGAGCTCAGTTGGAAATTTGTATAACCTAATCGTAATATCGAATTACCGCCCGTGTCCGCCATAGGAAATAATCATAGTCTCGAACGAATTGCTGGCTGATTGCGTTAATATCATAGCCTTACAGTTCGAAATACGATTTAAACTAGGGATCAGGGGTGTTATGAATATGAAATTTCGGATCTGGATACGGATATAGAAATAATATTATACCGATTTCGGATACGGTTACGGATATAAGTTACTTCGGATGATCCGTTAGTTAGTCGGATAGTTTCGGTTACGGATATTATATTTCGATACGACTAAGCAATATAAATAATAAACAAACATGCAAGAAACGCGCGCGGTTAGTATGTCTGAACGTGTGTCATTTACACTCCGCCCCTATCCGAAAGTATCCGAAACTTTAATATTGAATTCGGATAAATTTTATTTCGGTTATCCGATAGTTTTGGTTACGTTTACGGAGCTCTTTAACATCCCTGCTCGGGATGAAGGTCGATTGGTGTTCGATTATTCGCTGATCGAGTTTGAAGTGTCGGTATCGATTACGATTCGGTAGCGCCGGAGACTATTTTAAACTTGTTTGATTTACAAGCTCGTTAATTCAATAGGTGTTGATTGTCGGAGTGAGTTTGGCACGGTTCATCGGTTCTGAATCACTGGGTTTGTGGTTCACATGACTCGGTACATTTGCTCTCAGGTCGAGTGTTTGTTTTAACTTACACTACTGAGCTTTGTGACGAATTTTGGCTAGTCTTTGCTTTAGTAAAACTTGATGTGAAGAGGGGTTTACGTAACCAAATTCCGAGCATTTCTCAAGTTTAAAAAGAGTGCAACAAAGATATACCTATTCACGTCATTCACGATTGAAAAAAATTGTCAGTGGCTCTGTTAATAAAAATTTCGAAATCGCAATGCATTGATTCCAATTTTGATTGCATACCAAGACTCCACTAGGTATCCGAAAGCACGTTACTAAGTTGGTCCCGCCTGTTATTTGAAGATTTTACAAAGTCGTTACGGACAGTCAGAAGCCAAAAAATCTGACACCAGTCTTGCTAAGTGGTACAGAATTACCAAGTTACTGGGTTTTGAAGGTTAGGGTGCCAATTCTACAAATTTTCAAGCATCGATCGAATTCGCATTTCAATCGTAAACTGTCAAAAATGTATGAAAATTAAGGCTTAGTTTGCGACTGACACGCGAATGCGAACGTTATTTAAAAACTAGAATTGGCACTCAGATATGCAGTCGCTCTACCAATAATACTGGTACCCATAACCCAACTGCATCCTATACTGGATATCCAATGCCGCCACAAAAAACCAACGTAGCAAAATCGACATCGCAACAAAATGAACCGCGACGCCATCTATCCCCACAGCTGCGAACTTAACGAAATCCTGAATCGTGGTATCAAAGTTTTCCGTGCGATTTGAACATGTACAACAGCCCTAATATCAACTATCGGGCAGTTGCCCACCGGATACAACAACCGTCTGGTCGGAGGTTACTCCCTGTTCAACGGAGGTTTGCGGGACTTTACACCCTGTTCCGCATACCTTCTATACTGGAACCGACCCCAATATTGTTGGAAAAGGCTAGGCAGATTGAATTGATCGGTTCCGATTGTGACCACACGGAAAAATATTCTTGTATAGCCATAATTGTTGTTTTTTATTTTATTTTCCGCGTAGGTACTTGGTATTGTTATAATCCTTATAGATTTTCCTTTATATAGAACGACCATAACGGTGTTTGTTGTCTATAAGATATTGTTAGACATTCGTGTTAGAGACACAATCTCATATTATATTATCATGGGAAAGTGCTATCTTCCCACGTTCTTGGTATTTTGTATTCTCAACGAAATAGAACCTCAATGGCGGATGTTACATTTCATATAAAATTATACAGACGTTTTTCATTTCCGCGCATGCATGGTGCTACAAATATAGTATGAATGCTAACGCGCGACAAGTCGGGATTTGAATGGGACGTGGAAAAATTTGATGCAAGCGTACCTACGCATGTAAGGATTGAAGGTATTTGAAAGAAATGAAAGGGTTCTATGCGAAAGTCGTTAGGAAAAGGGTAAAGAAAAATCCTGTATTTGACGTTTCACACCAGAAATGTAAGGTTAGCGTAGCGAAAGAAATAAAACATGTTTATTTGGCACACAGAGAGATACACAATACAGGGTCAAAAAAAAAGGACTGTAGTAGCAGCATCAATGCCGCAACAAAATCTATATCGCAACAAAAAGAACCGCAACACCATCTATCTTGACAGCTGCGAACTAACTGAACGAAATCCTGCATCGCGGTATCAGAGTTTACCGCGCGATTTGAACATAAACAACAGTCCGAATATCAACTATCGGGCAGTTGCCCACCGGACACACAACCGTCCGGTCGGAGGATCCTCCCTTTTCAACGGAGGTATGCGGGACTTTACTCTCTGTTCCGCATACCTCCATACGACATAGTTAAGAGCAGGACTTTTTCATACCGATTATCAACAGCCAAACTCATCACTTAATTTTACGGAAATTGCTATTATACAATGTGGAGATGACGATATGACAATAAATCAAAACACTGGCAGAAGTAGTTCATACGAATATGTTCTTTTATCACAGACTGTCTTTTTTTCCCCGTTCCCGTATAGCCTATGGCCGTCCTCATAAATGTGGCTATCACATACCTACAAAAAGAATTTTCCTCGTACGACTGGTAGTTCCAGAGATTAGCGCGTTCAAACAAACTCTTCAGCTTTATTATATCAGTTTAGATATAGTATAGAATTTGATGTCATATCACTAACAGCTGCAAAAGTCTGCTAGGAATATTTCGTCGAGAATAGCAGTCACTATCCTTGACTAGTTTGAGTTTTCTTGACGTTTTATGTAAGTAATCGGAAAGTAAATTTTTAATTTCGGTGACAGGATTTAGGTATAATAGTTTCAAAATATTCCTATGAACCAGTGTTGCCAGTGTTATCATTTATTGTCGTATCGAAGTCTCCACATTGTACATGTTTAGATGTTAGTTATTCACGCCTCAACAACTGTCCGGATTTTGATGACACTTGGCACATGGAGATTATAGACCAGAACCTGGATTAGGGACACAGGACCTTTTCCTAATAGCACGTTCGCTTGGGATATTAAAAAACTTTTCACGCGCGCGACGCCGTGGACGGAAGCCAGATAAAAACATTGTAGAGTTGTAAAACTGTGTTTGAGAGGTCCTCCTACAAAGTGTCATATTCGCTGTCCATTTCTGGTATGGACACATAGTTGCTATGGTCGCTTTCATTGCAGTGTACGTTTATTTGCTCAGCGCGTTTCGTTGCCATTCATATGTTTGACAAAATGGAGGTACGAAAACGCTAAAAGGGACTCGTGGTCATCAGAAAAGGCTAGTTCCGGTTTTTCTTTTCGTCAAAATTATCGAAAGTCCAAAAAAATATCCATAAAAGTACCATTTTTTAAAGAAAGAAAACTAGCGTATGTAGGTACAATTAAAATAAACTTAAATTTTAAATCAATAACATCGTGCGTGTGCCTCGCGGCTGCGACAAATACGTTTTAAAATATTTTTTTCGGCAATAATAAATCAAGCAAGCCTGTAGACGACTTCGCATTATGACTACCTTTATAATAACGACTAGCGGCCCGACCTGGCTTTGCCCGGGCGTTATATTTTATTTGTTTGTTGTTTGTTGGCCATGTATGTTACGTACCTTTAAATGGCGATTTTTTTTCAAATTGGTTCCGATTTCTGTGATTTTCCTCCACATACACACACTTCACTTTCTCTGTAGATTTACAAATAACGATAGCCAAAATAACGCAAAGTTTTAGAAAAATATCTCACTTAAGTTCCCTCGTTGCAAAAACTCGACAAAATCCTACAATTAGCCTTTTATCACTGGATTAATACAACGAGTAACAGAATAAACGCAATACCTCTTAAGGGATCATTAAACTCATCATTATGAACCACTTTTACTATGGGACCAACAAACACAAATCGCACAAAAACATCGACTGCCCCCTATATTTATGTGCGCATAACTATACAAAAGGTACTGAAAAGCTGATTTTTTTTCGAGATTTCAGCGTTGGTCCCACAGTAAAACTTGTTCACAACGAAAGTACAATGACCTCTTAAGAGGTATTGCGTTTATTCTGTTACAGATTGTGTAACAACTCAAGGAATCCCTCATTATATCGAGAGTATGGACATAGGCAACCACCACGATATTAATAACGTACCTACGGGACAGACAACTAATCTATCTGCCAAACATGTTGACTGTGGCGTTATCCGGAGTTAGGACCGACCGCAACAGCTTTGATGTTGGTATTGGTCGGTAGGAAAAGCCCATGTTTAGTACACTACGATTAGTCGAGGATAAGTAGGCTTATTGTAATGTTTGAGCCAGATTACTGTGTTCGTTTGAATGATGTAGCCCGCTTCACGACACTCGCGAAGTTTTTGTTGTGCACTTAGCACTCTAGCCTAATTTGTTAATTTCTATCACACTGTGGTCTGCTGTTGGAAAACCCAATTCTGAGAGCCAATTCTACATTTTTTTTAGCAACGTTTGCATTCCCATCTCAGTTGCAATCCGTCAAAACAGCTTCCATTTCCATAGACTTTTGACAAATTGCGATTGACATGCGTATGCGTTCCATAAAACTTAGTATAATTGCCACTCTGCATTGGTGTAAGCCCGCCTTTGTACATAAGCTGTCCTGGCAAGTTTTAATTTGTATGTTTTTATGTGTACAATAATTTAAGTGATGTGAACAGAGCCTTCATTGGATACAAAGAGTGTCTTCGTGTGAGAAATAAAAAGATTCTTATCTTAGCTAGCACTAGGGACGACAATATATTTTATCAAATCTATAGTAATCTAATAAAGCTGAAGAGTTTGTTTGTTTGTTTGTTTGAACGCGCTAATCTCTGGAACTGGAACTACCACTCGGATTTGGACAATTATTTTTGTATATGATAGCCACATTCATGAGGAAGGCTAAAGGCTAACGGGCGGGAACGGGAAAAACGGGATATGCGCGTACGCAGTCGTGGGCAAAAGCTAGTAAAAATAATATAGCTACGTAACCTATTGGTATGGTACTCAGGTGTTCTACTGGGTTACTAGTAAATACCTTTTGATCTACAATGTGTGTTTTAATCATACCGTAAAGTATGTAAGTATTACACATTTCAAACAAATATCTGACGTTAATCCGCAGCCCACCCGTGTTCCTTTCTAATAGAAAAGGATATTTTTTTCTTTATTATTCACACACTCTCCAAATATTACAAAGAGATAAAAACATGTTCTTTTCAAACACACAAAAGGCGGCATTATCACTTTCTGTAACCAATAACAACAAGCGACATTATTTTTAACCGACTTCAAAAAATGGTAGAGGTTCTCTATTCGGTTGTAAAGGATATACCTACTTTCCGTTTGGTCCCACAGAAGTTTCATCCGAATCGGTTGAGTAGTTTGGTTTTTAAATCAAAATAGCTGGAAAAATACGAACAACCTCCTGTGTAATCTGTGTAACTGTCTATACGCGACAACCTCAAAAACTACCGAACGGATTTTCATACCAATGGACGAAGTGATTCATGAGGAAGGGACATGGTGTATAATTCATTTAGTTTTATGTAAATTGGCTGAAATGTGACGATGATTCAATCGACAAAACGTGCCTGGAAAAGATTTAGCCCACGTTATTAGCACCCTATATTTCGGCTACCTAACCCATTGAGCACTAAACAGCCAGTGAGTAACTACACAACTAACAGGACGGCTGCATGGAGGCTCACTGAACTGCGTCTAACGCGCTTGTTCATTGCACCCTCTAACATGAACCACTTTGTGGAATAACAGAACTAGCCTGGATACAAGTCGGGAGTTCATATGGGCAGGGTTTTTTATGCTGGCAATACTACACGTGATTTACTTTATAAAGTGGCAACATTAATTACTGTGTGATATGGCGTAGCGTATACTTGAGTTAGAAAAGCGTAAATTTTTTATACTAAATCACTTGTGTATTCTCTGAAGGGATGGGTAGAGGTGGATCTAAAATACACCCATCTATACTAAGCTGAAGAGTTTGTTTAGTTGAACGCGCTAATCTCAAGAACTACTGGTATGAACTGACAAATTATTTTAGTGTTGGATAGCCCATTTATTGCGGAAGGCTTTAAGACTACATAACATCACGCTACGACCAATAGAAGCGGAGCAGAGTCTATAGGTAATACCACATCACGTAATAGATGGCGAGCCTATTACCGCCAACGGGGACGAATTTAGAGTCGCGGCTGCTAAAACGAAACTTTCTTTGGGTATTCAAAACATCACGTTTTACTGCAGTGACTTAATCCAGGGGGTGTAAATAATTTTCAATGTCAAAAAGTTTAACAATGAAACTATCCGTGTTATCACTTTGTAATCTGTTTGATGTTAGTATCATATTTACTGATAAAAATCATTTGGTTACCATAGTAAAAAAAACAAAGCATTGTTATTCAAAGACATGAAAAACATATTTCTCTTACACAAAAAATCTTGTATTGTTAAACGCGCGGTGAGTAAAAGGACGAATAAAATCATAAAATAAAAATGGCTCCCAGCCACAATAGTCACCGCTTGAGGAAGTAAGCATTGGCACGGAAACGGAAGAGACACGCTTTACCGTTTGGAAACCCTCCAACAAAACCCGAAGACCGGAATACGGGTCAACCGTAAGATTTAGCCACTGCCGTGAAAGACATTGTTCAGCTTAACTTGCTGACACGCAGCTTAGGTGGATTGGGTGACATAACTGGCTGTATTTCTAGATGAGGCGGATGCAGACGTGTACAAATTGGTTGGGCGGCCATTTTGTTGTAGGTAAGTTCTTAGTTTGTTATACAAAATTAAGTAAAAAGTAGTTCGCCAAAATTGTGTTGTAAATCCTTTTTTTTAAGGATGGGAATTCATCAAATCACTCGAAGTGTCAGACTCTTAAGTACTGACTAAAACAGATCCGTGCTCCTCCTATATTGCCCTTTGCGTTCCAGGGCCGCGGTGACTCTTTCGAACAAATTCCGTATTCGTTAGTCTATGGTTAGTCGTACTGTACGTGAAAATTACTGACAAAAAGATAATAGTGTAGTTTTCTATCAGCTGCACTATTTTTATCGTTGAGCTTGCTTTTTTCATTGAATCACATAGGCACCGACAGTAAAACCACGAGAAAATTTAGTTCCTTTCTATTATTACCATTTTGTATTTTCAGGCCGGTGAAACTTGAATCACAACAAGCCGCAAACCTTAATTAATTTACCCCAGTAATTTTCCACGATAATTTTGAATATCAATATTACGTTAAACACAAATTAGATAAAAACCAGTAGCATAAACAAAAACACAGTTTAATGCATCAAACTTTTTTTTCTCAGGCAAACCCGCTGTCCACTTCAATCACTGGAACACCAACAAGCATCCAAGATAAGCGGAGCGCAGAACCCGGGAGGCAAACTAGTTATTACAATAAATCTCCGAGCCACAATCTGTGCAAGTATTCCTGCAGCTATAATCTGGTTGGTGTGCTGTTATTAAGGGCAGTTGCACACGAACTCTTGCGTGAGACCCGCCAATCACTCGTCGGCAGAGAGCATGTCTGACAGTTTCTAGTCTATGGAACGCCTTTTTTTTTCCTGAGCATAGACACGATTTGTGGCTTTAAAGAATTGGTGCTTGTCAAATGTTTGAAAGCTGTTTTGTTTATGGGGTTTTAGTTATTTGTTCTGGTTGAAATATGTTGGTTTGTTTGATTAAGGACTTGACATAAGTTTGGCTATTTTCTCTATTGGGATTATGATGTTTGTTTCAGGTGGAATATGGAGTTCTGCATTGCGATTCTGTTAACCTCTCACCGTGTTAGCAAAGGTGAAGTGAAAATTAAGTGAGAGGTCAATCCATACAAACCACATAAAATGACAGGTCACTTCAGGCTCACTCCACCTGAGTTGAGTCAGTCTGTATTGAGTTTGTTAATTGACAAAAATGTGTAACAAGGTTTCTTTCTTCGTAGGGCCAGAGCAGGGTTGCGGATTTTGTTCGAAAAAGTCACCGCGGTCCTGGAACGCAAAGGGCACGAGCTGGATCACAGATGGGTTTTAGTCAGTAAGAGTCTGACACTCCCTCCCGCTCCACTCAGAGCGGAAGGGGTCATTTGATGATTCCCCATTCATAAAAAAAGGTTTCTTTTTTCAAACTCATATACTCAGAACTGTAACTCCAGTAACTTGATGTAACTCGAGTAGCCAAAAACGGTCAGTTACGTTATCAAATGATCTAAGCAATGGCGAAAACTGTATCTTCCTACAAAATCTTCCTAAAAAGTAAGTAATAAATGCCTACTACTTTTAAATGCCTACCAATCCTGATTTTACATTCACAAAAAATGTAGAGCAAGAGATAAATAAATTGGTTTCGCAATGGCGTCTAATATTTCAGAAATGCCAGCTTGAATTCTAAAGCGGAACAATTTCGCTGAACAGCTGTTAAGAATTTCCATCAAATTGGATGAATTCCAATGGATATAAATTTTTAATTGTTAAGTTTTTTGGCAGAAGCTCTAGTTGTAGTATTTCTGTTTTAGGTAACACTTTAGTCAAAAGATATTAATAAGTAACTAGCATCGTTACTTATTTCGGACTCTACTGTACCAAGTTTTTTAAACAGAACCCCGTACTAACAAAACACTACATTTCCCATATCTTCATTGCTCCCATAAAAAACCGGCCAAGTGCGAGTCGGACTCGCGCACGAAGGGTTCCGTACCATTATCTATAATAAAAACGGCAAAAAAAATCACGTTTGTTGTATGGATGGGAGCCCCATTTAAATTTTTATTTTATTCTGTTTTTATTATTTTTTGTTAAAGCGACAACAGAAATACATCATCTGTGAAAATTTCAACTGTGTAGCTATCACGGTTCATGAGATACAGCCAGACGGACAGCGGAGTCTTAGTAATAGGGTCCCGTTTTTACCGTTTGGGTACGGAACCCTAAAAAAGGGGCGGTAGGGTGTAAGTAATTACCTAACGATACCTACCTATGTCTTATCCATAGTTCTTAACAGTGATAAACCACACAACCACCAACAAATTCTGATACAAACTCGCGCGGTCTCCTCATTTCCCCTACAATTAATATTTATTACTTAAAGTCCACATAAAACAGTTTGGACAAAGTTGGACAGTGCTGGCCCAGAGCGCTCGCAACTGTTAAAATTTAAACAGTTTCCATGCAACTTAGAGCATGCACGACATGTTGGATTATTGTTTAATTCTATAAACGGATTAGTTGGGGATACATTAAAAGTTGAAGTGACAGTTATTACGAAGCTTTTTGTAAGAATTAGTCTGAATACAACTCCTGAGGCGCTAGACAAAGTGACAATATATCCCTTACTATACAATTGCCAAAAGGTCCAAACGTGCTTATGGTATTGACAAGCGCCACCTTAATATTGTAGTATATAGCTTTCACACCGTAAAAGTTAACCAATAGATGTCGTCTGTCTTAATACAGAATATGAAATCTCTGAAAAAGCTATCCGGGAATCTTTAAAAATAGGTCTGTGACCCAAAATTGATTCAGTGGTGTAGAAGGTACTTAACTACTATAAACTTGCAACTAAGAAACGTAACGATAAAATTAACCTGCTGCTGCTTAAAATAATCTTCATTAAAGGTCTTACGTTAAGACTCAAAAATCTAGTTAGTGAGCTTGTAAAAGCACAATCCATTTGCCGTAGCCCGTAGCCAGAAGACTGCTCGTTTGGCTACCTCAGAGCCACTGGGGCACTGGGCAAGTTTCCAGCTGCATAGCAAATAATACGTAGTACTTTATGAAATTGAGATATTTTACTTATTTCATTGTTTCAGAACATTGGCAGTGGTGATGCTCATTTGTTGCAGACAGGGATTTAAAATCTGTTGATGTGGTAGAAACGTGTTGTTCTCGGAGATGATAATTTTAATTATATGATTAGTTTAAACATTGATTAGCACATTCTTAGTTCCAACTTTCTATGGAGAATTTTAATTTTGAACCTGCTAATAAATCAGTGTTGAAACTAATCATATGGTTGGCGAGTTTTGTATAAATAAGGCTGTTTTGTGAACACTTTGCCCTTTATTGTAAAATCGATAGTTGTCGCACCTGATGGTCATCATCATCTTCCTGCCCTTATCTCATATTACTTGAGGTCGGCGCAACACTTTTTTTCTTCCATTTTGTCCTCTCAGCCTTGGTCAATATCTGTAATACCTGGTATGGTAACTGCAATACAAGATGCGTTGCCTACCCGTTTCGAATTTAGTCCTCCTATTCAAAAATTCTTCAATTTTCTTTCGAAGCTGTCTATACCAGCACAGGTACTTTTAAATTAGTCTTTGAACATGGAAAACCGACGTGTAACGGATAAAAAATAAGTATATATTTGTTTGATTTGAACTATGTTTGAAAATTGCACGTAAAACATACAGAAGTCCATCTACTACGTTCCCAACTCAATTCCATAGCACACCAAACCTGTCAGACTGGCAAACGGTTGATCGCCAATCAAAGACATTTCCTACACTGTATTAGAAATACCCCAACGCTGGGAAGCCTTTGAAAGGGATACTAACTACCTCGAAGCTACGCGGAAGCTTTTGGCAATCTTGAGCTATATAACGTGTGACTCCATGATCGGTTTTGACGGAGGAAGGGATTAGGTGGCATTTACACGTGATATAGACTGAGGTTATGACTTGTGTTTGATAGTAGATTGGTAATAGAGATTTAAGGACGAAGAGAAGTGTAAGCTTAGATATGGGTGTGTTTTTTCTCATTTGTGGCATAATTATCATAACTTAATTACAATAATTACCTACCATTGAACAGATATATATTCTATCAGCTATCTGTAACAAGATAGCGATGAACGTCTAAAATGTTTACGATTGAACACGTGATATTTATCAGTACCGCATAGCAATCTCTATCTCTCATTTTGGACATTTGACGATCGAAAATTTGTCGCTTTTAGAATTTCATTTTGTCGTATTTAAAGTCTAGAAGCTTACACAGTTTGAGTTACATCTATACCAGAAGTAATTTAATCTTAATAAAGTTTGTCTCCAAAAGATTATGTTCGACTTCAGATTATTGCAACTTCTGCAACATTAAATCCCTAACTTAGTTGCAATCTTTACATAACATCGTAATCCGCTTTCCCAGCCAGCAATATGTTACGAAACTAGCATTACGCAGTCATATAAAACTGTCTTCGAACTTCCCAACACACAAATATTATAAGAACCGAAGCTTTAAACTTCGAAACATGCAGAATATCTTCGCGTTTTCAAACTACCGATTTCTGGGATAACTTTGTTCGTCGAACATTCCTGAAGTTTACCGAGAAAGAATTTATAAAAGGTTTCCCGCCAACTTTTTGAAGACGAGGGTAGTTTGGCAAGTGTCACCTTGCTATGGGAACTTTTTAAGGGGTTTCTTTTTTGGTAAACATTACGTGAGGTAAGAAGACATGTTTATTTGGCACACACAGAAATAGAGAATAACAAGAGATTGTGTTTACAAGTTTAATTGATGGATTCCTTGAAGCAGTACACACATGCAAGTGAATTGTGATGTATCAAAATAAAATTGTAACGATAATAATCCGTGCGCCCGATGGAATTTCCCATCGGCAAAATTGAACTACCTTCATTATACCCCTTCAGGAATTGAATTTTCTAAAGTTCTTCCTGAGTGCATAATCACTTCTCTTCTCATCTCATCCTAATATAGAAAAATCTTTCGTTACTGACGTTGTCTGTCAGTCACTCAGAACTGACAGACATAACTTCTGGTCGTAGAAAGCTGAAATTTGGCATGAAGGTTCCTTGTAGCAGTGTAAGACATGAAAAAAACGGGATATGCGCATACGAAGTCGCGGGCAAAGCTAGTGATAGTATAAAACGAAGTCGCTGTCTGCCTCTGTTTGCTTCTCCCCTCACTTTTTCTAAATCATACAGTATCGAATTGTGTATAAAAATTGCGACCGTGTGAAGCCGGGGCGGGTTGGTAGTTCGTTATAAAACGTTATTCTAAAACCAGGGTTGCGGAATTTGTTCGAAAGAGTCACCGAGGCCCTGAAATGCAAAGGGCACACGGATGAGTTTTAGTCAGTAGGAGTCTGACACTCCCACCCGCTCCGCCCAAAGCGAAAGAAGTCATTTGATGATTTCCCATCCATAAAAAAGACCTGGTTTAGGCTGTGTGTGCGCTGTCTGTCTTAGAATGAATTTAAAATAATTATTTAAACTTTATGTACAATAGTGGAAATTGGTAGTGGTATATTTTCATTAAGCCCACTATGGTTAACCATAGTGATGGTGGTGGTTGTGGTTCTGACGTTTGGGTCACTACCCAAACGCCAGAATTGACAAATCAAGACAGAATCACTTTACGCAGGAAAGTGAGAAGACCCGACCTCAAATAATGGAACAAACAAGAAAAAGAAGAGATGTACATAGTTATGGACCACCAACTAATCAAAATTAATTGCCATCTAAAAGGACGCGAAAATGAACAAAAAGATAATTTTATATTTCCAACTCCATTACTCCTGAATTCGATTAGTAGCTGCATTGTTTTTCCAAATGAACTCCAGCAAGTACCATCTAAATGGAAAAAGGAATCGAGACATCGGAACTTTTAAGACATTTCCCAAGTTTTTAAGTCGCTGGCGAAATGAGTTGGAAAGTACCGAGAGATAGCAAGCGTCCTATAGCGATTAAGACTTAATCTAAATGTTGGAGGAAATTAGATTAAAAGCTGAAGCTTACTTTCTGGGCTTGTTTGCTGGAGAATCTGCCTATAAGTCGGGATTAAGCATATTTTTTTAGTATAAAGTAAATCAGAACCGGTTCCTGAATTGAGAATTTGGAGTGTCAAACGAACGTGTCAAAGCCTAGTTTAGTTTGATCTGAGTTAAGTTTATTTTTTTATTATTGAGAGGTTGAGGATTGAGAAGGTCGTTTGACCAGATTCTCACCTGATAGAAAACGGTGATGTGGTCGATGATGGAGCATGCTTGCTGAGAAGCACAGAAGACTCATAGGGTGTGTTTCCATGCTGAAGTACGTAAGTGTTTGACAATAATTCAACAATTAAGTATCGGTTGATTATGAGTACCTAAATTAAAATTCATTAAAATTCAGTTTAAATACCTAATTTATTTTATTTCTCATTTGGGTACATGGTTATATTTAACTAACTTCTAGACTAAAAATTGCCAAATTATGTACAAACGTGTATAAAAACAAAATAAATCATTGGGCATCAAAAAATTCATCCACATCGCTGTCAATGACAAAAGTGCCCAGAACACTAGCAGCGTTGCCGCGTTGAATGGCAATGCTGATTCTTTGGCCAAAGAAAAGCCCAGCCCTCTGGTCACGTGAACAGTCGACAAGTTGTTGGCTGATGTTTAAATACCTGAGTCTTTGGCGACTTTTGAAATCGATTCAGATCAAAAATATTTCGTAAAGGACACACCGGCTAGTGAACACCATAAAACTAGATTGTTCTCATCAAATCAAACGTCCAAGGAGC
This sequence comes from Melanchra persicariae, assembly GCA_947386135.1. Classification (NCBI taxonomy): domain Eukaryota; kingdom Metazoa; phylum Arthropoda; class Insecta; order Lepidoptera; family Noctuidae; genus Melanchra; species Melanchra persicariae. The sequence continues at coordinate 11,124,304 of OX376645.1, read as the reverse complement.
CCATAACCCCATCGTGTTACGTAACTGCATCGTGAATTTGATGCGAAAGGGTTCCCCCTCCTTTACCTCCTACCATAAAATACTCTCATTTTTAGCGTTGTTTATTGTTGCCAACCAACCTAAACAAACCTTTATAGGATTTATAATAAGGGATATTATTATAAGCCATAGTTTCCTATGGTTTTTAATCTATATTTTTGTTTTTTTTTTTCTTACATTTTCGGTCACTTCCTACCTCCAAAAGTTTAAATGGTTTATCTGTCACCGGGTAATTGGAAACAATGGAAACAGAAGTTTTTAACAAATCGTGTGAGACTTAACTTGTCGATAAAAAAATATGAACATAAGAGGAATACATATTTTAAACTTACTTTGTATTTGAATAGAATTACTGTATTTGAAATGATCTGTTCACATTTTGCATCGCGAGTTTATAATCTCGCAAGAATTATTAAAAACTTACGGTGTTTGCAAAAATCTGGTGACATATCTAACGCCAGACCATACATCACTTAAGCAATTTTATTAACAAAATCAATCAACAATCACTCCCTATTTTCCCCCTAAATGCGACCCTTGCCATTACCGTAAAATCAATTAAAAATATTTCAATATGGACACTAGGTACGCTCTCCAATGCAATTCGACCCATAACCGAACGCTATGCAATATAATATGACTCTGTAGAATAAATATAAATCATGTGTGAAATCATACACGTGTGGGCCACCCCTGTTTATACTACGTAGGGGTGTGTGCGCATTGTTCGTTAGACCAGGGTTCGCCAACGTTTTTAACCGCGCTTTCCTTATTTATGGTGAAACACTCCTTTGTGCCTACGTTCGGAGTGCAACGGGCATTATATTTTACAAGGACTGTTCAGTTTACCGCGTAAAAAACTGTGGTGGTTGCAGGTACCTACAGAAATATAAGTCGTTCGTAAAAAATCAAAAACCGTCACGTAATGTGTGTGAATGTGTGAAAAAAAATTGTTGAAAAACAGAAATAGGTAGTTTTACGAAATGGCTCAGACTAGGTTGAAACATTTTAAAACAATGTCTTTTTTTTTTTTTCAAACAACAAAGACAAAAACCAAAACAAAAAAGATCTACCGAATTGAGACCTTCCTCTTCTTTTCAAGTTGGTTAAAAATGAGAATCAATCTTCCACATGTTGAGAGCCCCGGCTGCTAAGGGTTTGCATCAATGGGTTTGCGTCGTGCCATCCGGTAGAAATATTAGACCAAACTACACATCATACGTGAAGCAAAATGGCGCACAATGGATTTAATTAATTAAATAAGTTCGCGTGATGGCGCCCCTTGTCGTGCGAAACTAAAATAAATATGACTAACACATGGTCCGGTGTATAAAATTATTAGATTTCATATGAAAATAATAATTATGTCAGAGTGGATTGTTCAGAGCAGGTCAAGGATTTAATAATAAAGACTAGGAATATTACTAAACTTTTACATTTTTACTAGCTCTTGCCCTCGACTTCGTACGGACATAATTATCCCGTTTTTTCATGTTCCCGTAGGAATTTCGGGAAATTCTATCTGAGTGCTCCCCGTGCGGAGTGTAGGGGAGGCTACATGCCAAATTTCAGCTTTCTACGACCAGCAGTTTCGGGTGTGCGTTGTCTGTCAGTCACTCAGGTTACGCAGGAGTTTTATATACAACTTTTAATAGAATAAACGCAATACCTCTTAAGGGGTCATTGTACTCATCATTATAAATAACTTTCACTATGGGACCTTGCACCACATTGCGATTTGACTGTACTGTTTTCACAGGTGGTCCCAGTCGGGAAGAAAAATATTAAAATTAAATGGGTCCGGCAACTGGGACCGCGGTTTCAGTTAATTGAGGTCCCAGTCACCGGGAACCTCAATACTGCGCCGACTGTAAATAAACTGGCATAAGTTCAAGAGAAGGACAATGAAAACTACTTATTTATTGATAACCAATTTTATTACCAAAGAAATCCGATGCATTAAATGCCAATATTGTACGTTCTAACAAACACGGAATGATCGTGTTATGAGCCCAACTAGCACTTGACCGGTTTAGTATAATTGATAGCTAATTAACTGACAATAGATTCGGCCTATTATCGGCCAATCTATCAGTCGTTTAGAACAGATTTCCGGGTCACAGCACTCATAGCTTTGTAGTAGATATGTATGGTAGACATCAGATAAATGTGCAGTAAGGGTCATTGACCCACATATAGGTATTTATTTAATTTATTATTTAGGCTCCTCAACAGTGAGAACACTATTACTTTATAATTTGTACATTACAAACTTTAGTCTAAGCCTCATCCATCACTTACAGAATAGCACAGCGTGCTCTGCATTATGCGCAGATAATAACATCATTAATTAATTAATTAAAACAAGTATAAATAGTTAAAAAAAAAAGAGTTAAATTATTTACAATCAAATTTTAATATCAAAAACAAAAATAAAGACATAGGTAAAGCTGTTCTGAATCGACTTCTATCGTTATTGACATTCTCTAGTAATGAAAAACGTTTCATAATTTATTGTTCAGGTATCTACGAAGGGATATTAGGAAAAGGTCAAAATACTTCATTACAAATTTATCTGGTGCCTACCATAGTTATTAATAAATTGCTGAATTGATCTAAAGGCACGACAGATTGTATCAGTCGCAAGTTTTATTATGTAGGTACCTCTTTGGTCAATAATGATCCACAATACAGGAATTTAGTATTTATTTTTTATTAATTTAATATTATAAGTTGTTATTGCGCTTAGATTTTTAGCAATATTTTCATTACAAAGAACTTGATTTTTTGGCACAGTGGTATTGTCAGTAAGTATATTATTTTATTTTATTGAAAAGGAACAACAAACACCTACATTCTTAAACTTTAAGTCACTAGAAAGTAAGCTGTAACCACAACTTTACTGGTTTGTCCTTCAGCGAAGCAGTAAAATAATGAGTATGATGAAATGTATGATGGTCTTAATCTTACTACTATTAAATGCGAAAGTTTGGATGAATGGATGTTTGTTACTCAATCACGCTAGATCGGCTGAACGGATCTGGATGAAATTAGGCAGAGAGATAGATTATAGTCTGGAATAGCGGATAAGCTATTTTATCCCGGAAGTATCTATGATCAACATAGGTTTTAAGGCGTTCCTTCAGAATTGTTCCTAAAAAAAATTGTTTTATAACCTAACACAGAAGCCCATACTCAGACACGATGCTGAAAGTATTTCAGCATCGTAGACCAATTCTTTCCAAGCGACATGTGCTTAAGTAGTTGGAAACCTTCGCGCGAATTTATAGCGAGAAGCATAATCGATCGACAGTCACCACCCAGCTTCGAGTTCGAGTCAGTGTTTAGTGTTCGTGAAAGTGAATATTGTAATGTAGCACAAGTGTTGCCAAAAACACAAGAACGAAGTGTATTCGCCTGAATAGAGACAATAAGAAAAGTACCATTGGACACATACTTAGTAAAGGCAATATTATAATAGTTAAGGTTTTAATTAAATTACTTATTAGTCTACATACAAGGCTAGATTGTAATAAGAATAAGTGAAAAAAATAGTCACCACCCAGCGAGTGAGAACTACCCTGAAATGTAATCTAAATGTAGTCAATAATTGAAGTTTATGTTACAGGATACGGCTGTGTTAGAACCTATTTATTGCATGTTAATTACAAACAATTGTGAAAGCAAGATATGGGAAGTTTTAACTGTATATGTAACTGTAATGTACAACGTGTAACAGATTAAACGTAAAGGGGTCATTTTACTCATCATTATGAACAACTTTTATGGGACCAAACCAAAAATCGCGAGTAAAATGTTTTTGACTGACCGATAATGTGCCTGTAAATGGTCTATTTGAAACTGAGAACTGGCTGGATTTAAGGCAAAAGAAAACATCGTGGGGAACCCTAATTAACTTTAATATAAAAATGTACTAATGCAGTTGGGGTCCTTTGCGCGAATATATGGCGAGACGCATAATCGAGTGGCGAGTGAGAACTACCCTCCGTATACGACTGTTATTATTTGCGGGTACATGGAACAGAGAGTGGTTTTATAATTGAAATTGATGGTGGGTAGGTGGAAAAGTTTCGGTAGAGCTGTACAGTTGGTAAGTAGGTGCTGGCTGATTTTGAGCAATATTGATTGTGGCAATTATTGATTTTATAGAAAGGGTTGGATTATCAAATTATTGAAGGATTCGTTTTTTATTAGGATTCCGAAACATCCATTAAAAACGGAACCCTTATAGGTTCACTCGAAATCTAAAAAACTAACCGCTGCTTTACAAAACGTCGAGAGTTAGTTAATGTCCATAGATCTTACTTCTTATTTCCGAATTTTATAAATGGAGACTTATGTAATTGGCTGACAGTTTTATTTACTGATCTTGACCTGTTTGTTTTAGCTGTAAGTCTTCCATATTGCTTAAATAAATAAATAAATATGAATGTAAATGTTTGAATGGTAAGGTGTACTCTATACTATATTGTAATCTGTGGTAAGGTGTCCGCTGATAGAGGAAATTGGTATAGAAAAAACAATAGGTAGGTATGATCCAGCATTTATGTTATTATTTAATTTAACCTGGTACAAATGCAGCACGATGAAAAAATATAAAATGAACCTACGTACAAGTTCATTAATTTCATAACGTATGTTTAGTACTTGTTCTTTTGTTTGAGGTATAGAAATATATTTTTTTTTTAAATCGGTTCATATACTCACAATACCTAAAATTATGTAATTTGATGTTACAATTATAAATATAACAACTTATTTATTAATAGGTTAGGTACTTAAGATTGCTCCACTCACGTCACGTTATGAAGCCACATTTCAAATATACCTAACATAAATCCTTTGAGTCAAATGTCTTGTAAATTACATTACTATTTGAAATTTAATCTAGTAAAGCTTAGTAAAGCTTATTGCAATCCGTGATACACGGATACTTTAGTCTTTAGTAAGTACCTATCTATTACATGTTAATTACATACGAAATAGCAAATCAAGATGAGGGTAACTTTGTTTAAGGCATTGTTTTTAACATGTCGTTAAGGACTTATGATAAAATAAAACGTTGTGTGAGGAACCCTAATTAATTTTAAATGTCTGAAATAAGCACGCACGGTGAACTAACATGTTTCCTGGTAGCTATAACCTGGCATATTTAAGTCAAGAGTGAATAGGTTACTTCTAGGCAAGCGTGCTCCATCGTCGACAACGTCATCGCTTTCCATCAGGTGAGATTGTGTGTGTGTGTGTGTGTCAATCGCGTGCCTATAGATAATAAGACAAAAAGCCATCGACATTTTGCCCATCCTTATTAGTAACCACTCATTAAGTACTCAACTCTCTTTTTAAACCATTCAATATTTTCATCAAGCCTCGTTCCACTCATTTAACAGTTATCAAAGAGAAAAATATTAAAAGGAAGCAATAAATAAAATCTTTTCGAGATAATTTTCATGAAAGCTAATTAGAGTCGGAGTTTCAACGTCCATTAACAAAATTACTGGCGTTCCCCTCCTTGAATCCTTTAAAAATGTTTGCGTTTACTGGGGACGCTTGCTGGGGTTAAGGCGACCGTCCCCTTCCGTATTGAATTCTACTTTTTATGGCGTTTTGTGCACCATGCTTATGTGATATTAACGGTGGCAGCTAGGGGAGATGACGTAGATAATTTTGGTTCGTTTTTGTGAGTAATGGTTTGCGAAAACAGAAGTGATATGACTTTTTGAAGGACCTGCGGCCCCCCTACCATGACGTGTTAAAGCGTGAGTAGTTCGAGCGAGAAGGAGGGATGGAGCTATATAGGGTGTATATGTATAAAACAATGTAAGTAATCTAGATTCTTTCAAACTTAGCCAGCTTGTAAGGCAATTTGTTTCAGTATCTAGGGGTAGCGTAAAAGCGATCTAATTGCTTTTAGAAAATTTATCAACATTCCTTTCATTTAAGTCAAAAGTCTCACCTTCTACAAGGGATATACCTACTACAGTGCCTACTCTCTAATAATGAGAAATATCATATAATTTTGATCATAAAAATAACTAGTCTAAGTGAAAGCTTGGCGGCCATATTCGATTTCATTTACTTAAGCGGCGAGTTCCTGAAATGATAACCTGAGATGCACTTAGTAGATGAAATATTACTCCTTTGAAAATCTTGGTCCCTTTCACTTAGCCGGCTTCAGATTGAAACGTCTGTCAATTGGCTGGCTCGGTGATGTTTGGTCCAAAGTACATAAGTACGGAAGGAAGTGAATGAATTTCGCTTTTAATTTTCAGATTTATATGCAATTTACGTCTGCAGAAGGAAATGAAATCTAGGGTTTCATTGCTCACAATATGGCTATAATATGGAGAGGAAAATATACATTTATTTACCACCAAAATGAAAGGCACACAACCCATTTAGAGGACCATTAAATCAAAATGAAAATCAATCCAAATCTTCATAAAGAGTGACCACGTCAAATAAAACTATCGCTTATGCCTTTCATTCAATGTGATGTAATGTACACCATTTTAATTTATCATCTAGATTCCTGGTACTCATAATTATCTACACTAATATTATAAAGAGGAAAGATTTGTTTGTTTGTTTGTTTGAAATGAATAGGCTCCGAAACTACTGGACCGATTTGAAAATTTTTTTCACCAGTGGAATCCTACATTATCGATGATGGACATAGGCTATAGAATATTTTCAAAAAAGTTAGGGATCCGTATGAAAACTTCGATAATCTGACCCGAGGTGTGAGAAAAAATCCTTATATCGCGTACGCTGCGGAATCTATTGACAATAGAGCAAAGTGATGTACTACAGTTTTATGGAGGTCATTAATATCTACAAAAAAGTCCGTGATACCATATGACTAACTATTATGGATAAGTCACCATGACCGCTTTTTGTTAATATTAGTCAAGCAAATCCCATGGTGAAATAAAAAATGGTGATTTTAGTACCATGATATTAATCCTTATCCATTTAAATGGTTTGATAATTAAGGTTGATTATGTCCGTGTAAACTACACTTTAAATTATTCAAATCGGACCTTTCGTTCAAAAGTTACGACGGTAATAAACATGCTCGGAGTAAGAAAAATGTCGCGGCTTGAGCGAACTGGGGAGAATCGTATCAATGCTTGGTCCGATGAAGTTGAAACACCACGGCATTTAAATGTTTTCGATAAAACAATAAGAATACACGAACAAATGTTTGGATTTTTCGAAAATCAACTAGGTACATACATAATAAGGGGTGAAGCAGGGGTGAATAAATTTTTAGGGGAGGAAATTATAGCTTGCTTCAATTTACGTCGGAATTCTATGAACAAACTAAAAGTGGGATAATTGAAACAGATCATGTACCTAACAATTTTTGCATAATCAACCCCTGACGGGCTGCACGGGGTGAACAGTTGCGCTGAACCAACAATGAGAATCGTTGTGCTTAATTTTCTAAAACTAACCTTTATAAGGGGATATGTATAGGGGGCGTTGCAGTTTGTGGAGTACCTACTATACCCACGCGGACGAAGTCGCGGGCGAAGTGCTAGTGTCAAATAAATCAAATAGGTATCTATCAAAGTCCACGACTCGACAGAACCTTCCCAAAGTCAGAGCAAAATGGCCAATAATTTGTCTATCGCCATTCATTTGTTTATTCCCTCTAATTTATTCCAATTTATGCAGCCCTCTTACAGCCATACAGTGACTCATTCATTTAAATCCAGCCTTATAAACTAGTTAGTCACAAATCTAGGTACAAAACTAAAGTCGACTAATTTTCGCAATAGAAGCTGATCAGATATCTAAGGATACCGAATGCTGACAATCTATTTGTTACGGTCTAGTTACTATAACGCACGGACATCAGAGCTTTGAGGCAGGTATCAAATAGTGGCTGGATTATTGAACAGTAAGCTGGGAACTCGTTATTTAGTGCTTATGTATGATGAAGGACAGCTAATCATACACTGTTTAATTTATATTACGCGTTTAAATTTGTGCTAACGCTTAAGTTTTCATTGACATTTTCGTGCTCATGTTGGAGTTGGAGTTCGAGTTGAGTTGTAGTTTACGTTTTGGAATATGGGCCTTTGTATCCTAATAGCAACAACCTGGGGGTAATTAAGCCAAGAGTGCATGGGTTCCTTCTAAACAGGCGTGCTCCATCGTCGACCACGTCATCGCTTTCCATCGGGTGAGACTGTTCAAACGTGAGCCTACCATAGAGTTATGAGTTTTGTAGCCAATCAACTGCGTCAGAAGGACGACACGACACAACACACAATACGAGTATAAACCCGGTTACGACCTTGCCATCAAACAGAAAACTAAAGCGCTGGACACACATAAAAGACGTAAGACGAGGACGGGGCGCGGACACGACGCTAACTCGTCTGCGCCCTTTGTAATAACATACAGAAAGGACGGGGCACGGGCGCGAGCGGTCGCGTCTTTTCTAAGTATATGTTTTAAAAAGTCGCGACGGCGCCCCATCTGTACCCTGTCCGCGCCCCGTCCTCGTCATACGTCTTGTCTGTGTGTCCAGCGACTAAAACACCCATTACCTATCCCAACATATTCAACATTACACGAACACATACGCCCATCTTAAAAAAATACAAAGCTAATCCCAAATTAAACAATCAATAAGCAAGATCATCAACACACGCCTACAAGAGAACAATTCCGAGACAAATCATTAAATTTTATAGCCCTATTACGAGCAACTATACAAACGGAGCGTTCTATAAAAAGTTCCAAAACATACTATGCAGCACTTAAAACACTTACCTTCCCCTTTTAGAAGCGCTATATTTAAAATGCGTTAAGAAAACATCCCACCCTTTCCTTTGGTGTTTTAAAAAAGCGGTGTTCGTAACGGACTTATTAAAAGCAGGGTTCTGTAGATTATCATGTATGATATAATCTTAAATTGCCAAAGAGCAGTGAAAAGTTTTATCCTAAACAAAAATTAAATGTATGATTAATATTAAGGACACTGGGGATCTAAATAAAATGACATAACGGCAAAAACGATCGCCGAAATGCTAAAATGTTTGACACACGTCAATCGTATACATTTTTTACTTTTCGACAATCGTTGTCGCTAAAGTTGATCCACAGAATTCCGTGTTTAATCAGTCCGAATCCGAACCCACCAGTTTTATAAACATCAAAGCAAAGGTTCTAGTACATTTACAGAAAAGCTCACCGACAGATTTTTTTAATTCCAAAAACATGCTAGTAGCAACACTCATGCTAGTAGTTGTATTTTCTTGTTTTTAGTAGCTTTGCTGGGAAAGTAACGAGTTCCTAGTTTCCCTAAGGAACCATACAATGCACAATCCTCGGAGCGCACATTTACGCTTGACATTAAGTTTAGACTACACTTTATGTTTTTATTTGGGCACCATGCGTTCGGTAAGTACTTCTTTTTATTGGCAATTCACAGAAACCGTTTTTAATGAGAGTCTTATTATGAAAGGAGCGAATTTCGTGTCGCTAGGGCCAAAACAAAATGTCGTCCGATCTTTCCAAACTTCAGAGGTCAAGTACCTTTTGAGGATGATAAAGCTGTTTTCCACTTAAGAGGTGCTTCATGGAGACACAAATCCTGGAAGACCTTTTTGACCTCTCTTGGGATGGGACTTATTATAATGTATTCTGAGGGTGGATTCGTTAGCAGCTTTTCTTTCAAGGCTCTGAATTTATAAATATTCGACGAGATTCCAGAATAAAACTCGGTCAAGTGCGTGTCGAACCACGCACAATGTATGATTCTGCAGTTTTTATCCAGAAAACATGACAAGCCCTTTTTCGTTTTGCGACCCCGACAACCATGAAAATGACCTACATGAATTAAAAAAAATTGCTAAAATATGAGTTCATAAAATATGAAAACACCAAACAATACCCTCACGAAGAAATAAGCAGGATTGAAAGACAAACATAAGTAGGTAGTACAAGTACGGTTCAGAAGTACGCTCCCAGCTCCCAAAGCAGTTATAAACAACAGTTTTACATCACAAACAGAGGCTGCAAACATTTTGTAGATATTTAATGCAGAGAACTTGAAAATTAAAGGCAGGTCAATAGTAACAGGATAGGTATTCATGCCGGCTGGTACGTTCGTGAAATATCGTGGTTTTATGTAAATTTTCACGTCTTGCTCCAACTCACACCGGTTCGTTCGCTGTTTATGTAAAATTTATTCAAAACGTACGCCCTGCATGAAAACCTATTTATTTTTTATTACATAGCACGTGGTCATATTAATTTACAATTTCTTGAGGGTTGGGAGTACTTGGGAGCGTTTTGTGAAAGTGTTAAATTCTATGTACTGAATGATGTTTATAAGCAAAATTCAAGTCGAAAGGCGGCCGTATCCTTTGTCTTGAACCCATTAGTTTATTATTCTGAGCTAGCTTTTTCTCGCAGTTTCGCTACGGTGGCCTCCTTCCCTATAGATTTTTAAGCACTAAGTAACTTTTAATTTTACAACAGGTAAGTTGGCTCTTTTTCATAGAACACAATCAAGAGTATCTATCGATCCACACAATATAATTTTCGTTATAAATCAGAATTTTAATTTAGTCTAAAACATTGCAACGTCTAGAGTTCTAGACGATACCCTAAACTTTCAAACAATTTCTATTCCTACGTCAAATGATTCCAATTTTATCTACCAGTACCAGTATCCAGTGGTCAAAGCTATTTCAAGGGTATCCCAGTGTGTGGGTCGACAGTCCCTTGTATTGTGTCGTCGCGGATATCTGCCAGCGCGTCGATGGCGTTTACCTTGTCGATATCGGGACCAGCTCCTATTGAAAACTGGACCTGGTGACGGTTACTGGATTTAGAAATTGTATGGACGTTTTCTTTGTTTGGTTTTAGTATCTAAGCTTATGTTTCTAAGGGAGTTTTCTTTTGTTGCTTTGTGTTTTGTTAGTGGATAAAGATGGTCCAATGTTTTATTTTTCGTGCGCGGTTTTGTTAAGCTCCTGTTGTGCGACTATTTCACTACTACCGAAGAAGTCCATTCTAGTTCGTAAAAAGCGTAATTCAAATCGCAATATTTCAGCTGCAATAAATGTCAAATTTTCGAAAAAAAAATTAAGTATATTTGACAGTTTTGCGTCTGCGATGCGAATGCGAACGCTCTTTAAAAATGAGATTTGAAGCCCTACTGAAGCCTTAATTAAACCAAGCCGTTAATAAGAACCAACAATTACAATATCATCAAAAAATAACTAAAGAAAACCAATTAAAACCAAACCATGATTCATTGCCAAGATTAAGATATATCCAGCGCAATATGCAACGTCGAAACTAATACCCCTTCTAAATACCATATCAATTTCTGGCTACTGATCCTTTCTAATTCTATTCCAGTTAGATTGAACTTTAAAATCACCAATTTAAGATTCAGAATTGAGTGTCTGTGTTAATGATCGATTGGACTGTCGGGATTGAAGGAGAGTGGCTCATCAAACATGCAGGCCTGTCTACCGAAGTGTTCGGCGCTATTCGCTAAAATGTCTCAATCTAGGAAGCCATGATGAGCCATCTACTTAATAGATGATGAGTTCGAGCCACTGAATATGTTGCGGCTCTTGTGGCTTCTTCGTTATGAGATATTTAGATCTATCGGTGTGGGAAGGTGAAATTTGTGTTTATTGTGTGGGGTAGGGCAAGTTCCATATAGTCATTTGTTTTATGTGATGTAGGATTCTGCGTATTTTAAGGATACTGAAAGCTAATGCAAATCCTGCATTAGCTTTGGAAGTTTCAAATGATAGGTACTCGTAGTTAGCACAGGGCATGAATTGCAGTTCTATTTTTTTTTAATTATTTATAGTCAGGCACATTAAGTAGTTGTAACAATTTAGAGTTTGACGGCTCTTTTATTTATATAATAGCAGTAAGGACCAATTTAGTATGCAAGCGAATGCTACCATTGTTTTGCATTTGACTGTATCTATACTAATATAATAAAGCTGAAGAGTTTGTTTGTTTGAGCGCGGAAATCACTGCAACTACCAATCGGATTTGGAAAATTATTTTTGAAAATGATAGCCACATTCATGAGGAAGGCAGTAAAAGAAAAAACGGGATATGCGCGTACGAAATCGCGGGCAAGAGCTAGTGTTTTTATGAGGAAGACAGTTCAGTTTGGATCTTCGCAATTTCGACGCTAACATTAGCCTCTACATTCTTTGACTTCTAATTTTAGCCAGCTTTTTAACCCAACATCCCACACAAAAATATTTTTTACTCCCAAAACCTACCTGGAAATCGCAAGGCCATCTTGAGGCTTTTAATGTTATCATCAATTTAATCTGCCCTTTACAAAGTATCCTTTTTAGTTTCATTTGGCAAATTCTGCAAACCGAATATCAAAGTCAGGAAAGGTCAAATATTAAGTTTTGAAATTTTAACGAGCACTTCTTGGCATTAACCGTTTAATTTTAAATGCAGCTTCTTATTTGAATTCTTGATGAAGGAGCTTTTAGGAGTGCTGATGTAACGAAAATTTAGCTAGAGATCGCTAATTCTGAAAGCGAAAACGGGGTCATTTCATAATTTGTAGGCCTCGAGAAATTCTTAGCGAACGAGTACGTCAAGGTCGTTTTTACGGGGTGTAAGTTAGCTTTCGGCATCCATTTTATCTATTCTCTATGTTTTTTGGTCTTCAAGAGATCGAAGAAAATCCTTCTTCCGATAGTACAAACAACAGCTGTCGTCTTTAAACCTATAAAAAGGATGTGTACTTACGTTTCCAAATACTGGAAGACCCTGTACACCGGCTTTCTGTAGACCAGGAATCCATCGCACCGCTCCATGATAACCACCTTCTAGAACTTCCCACTGTTTAACACCACCTCACGTTATCACGAGACCACCACAAACCACTTGCTATCACATGTACCATTCTACAAAGATTCGTTGATATCATACAAAAAGATCCGGTATAAAAGGTTTATATCCACTGTCATTTATTTACACTTACACTAGAATCTCGTAAAAATTTTAAGGCGATCGTCAACTATTAAAAAGTTTACAAAATTCTCTTGGTCCTTTAAGGTGACTTCGTTCTATATTTAAGGCTGATTTATGGTTACAAGGTATAAATATTTGGTAAAGAAGCACTTAATTTTACACTAGAACTAATAATTTAACGCCTAAAAGGCGATCACAGTCCACTTTTGATTGGATTCTCAACGTTTTGGCAGAATATTATAAACCTGCTTGTCTGAAAAATAAAAAATGGGTTCAGCAGAAAGTTTTGCGCAAAGGTTTGTACGTAAACATTGATTTTATCACAATAGCTTTTATTTCCCCGTGTATCTGAAGTCTGAGCAAATCGGTATCAGGAGTTGAGCCAACAAAAGGCTTCAGGAACACGTTTTCCGACCTTTGCGTTCAAGGACTCCTTTCTCGGTTACCCTTGTCATTACCGAGACGACAATATCGTTCGCTCTCGCGCTTTCCAAGTTCCAATGCGTCGTATCCACGCGATTGACTTGAACACTCGGAAGAGACATGAAAACTCATGACTTTTAGTACTCTATTGGCATTTTATATCTTACAGTTTCAATCGTAATACGTGCGGGGGTTTTTGTCTCAATGAATCATTGTATACATTGTATGATACATAAAGCTAATGATAAAGTTGGTCTTATAAATAAATACCTATAAAGCTATGGAAAAAACATTGTGCAAATACTAAAAATACAGCAGCAGTCACTGGCATACATTATCTTTTAGCCGTTGGGACTGTCAGCAGCATCCGGCGACGGACAATTGTTCCGGCAGAGATAACAAACACGACATACATACAAAACACTGTCCACACCATTCAGGGCCCTAACTAAACATTACTTTCCAAACATTAAATGCAAATATGAGTAAACTGCCGCTAACTTTAATGAAAAACGAGCGCCAAAAACATGTTACTCATAAATAATTTTCACTTGAATCGTACCTCCTTTTTATTTTTTACTTATTTACAGACATCGACGAATATGGAACCTTGTTTCGAAAGCATGCAAGCCCGGCGCCGTGCATGACATGTGTACGCATCGATTGTCCAGACACGACTGACCAATAAAGCGTCCGCGACATGCATTCTATATCCCAAATATGCGTACGCGCATCGCCGGAAGCAGGTGTCACGTGCGCCACCTGTTCCCGTCGCGAATACCAAAAAGCGTGCTGACTTAAAAGTCAGTTGGAACAATGACCTGTCTGCAAAACGGGTACCCCACACATGGCTAATTAGGACTTATTTCAACATCGATACAGGCGCAAGCGGCTATCGAATGTCATCTGTAATCTCAACAACGTGGCATACATACTGTATTGATGAATTTTATGTGTACAGTTAGACGGCTAACCTTTGTTGTAGCCGCAAGTACCGGTCAAGCAGGTTAATAAATATTTGATGGATTGCAGCACCTTTTAAGTGGTGTTAACATACTGAAGAATGATGGTAAATAATAGTTATTAAAATTTTCGAAGAAAATGTGACGGTATCATAGCTTATTAATGCTGAACGTGCAATAGCATAAGTTTATATTAACACTGAAGAAAACCAATGCCTAAATAGAATAGCTGATAAGCTTAGGTACCACTTCTGCCGTTACAACAGCATAAAGTCTACGTTTAAATGTATGTAATTTCACTAAGAGCATACGAGATGACACGCTTCAAGAACCTCAAAATCACAGTAGTTACATCTCATCCACTTTAATACTTCGTCTAAAATCCTGCATAAAAGCCAAAACGAAACCTGGAATATCATATTTGGATGCTACACGAGCTTTTAAGAAAACAGGTCACGGATATCGTCCAAAAATATGAAACTTAATAAAGTCTGGAAGAGATTTATTCGCGCAGACGCATCCAGTTTCTGACAGAGTGAATATACGTGGGAACAAGTTTGGCAGTAGGCAACTGACGTTCAGTGCTGATGTAGCGAAATAAGCAGTAGTGTTGAAGTCACGGGTCTTATAAGGTCTACAACCGTTGGAAATGGCTTGTTTGAGACTTTGACTTGAATATCAGTCCTTATAATATTCCGGAATTTGTCAACAGAGAAATGTAATCCTTCTATTCTGTTTTATAGGCCTATTTTAAAAGATGCAACCCATTCGCAGTTCTGTATATAAAGCAGAAAGGACTGGAATGTAAATGACAGTTGTCAGTGTCACAATGACACATGTCATTGCGCTTGCAGTGTATATTTAATCACAACCATAATTGCATATTTTATGTAATTTTCGACATTTTCTGCGTAGAATTTAAATCTCTGTTATCACTCAATAACCAGAGCCTTGTAAAGTAAGCGACAAAACAAAGTTGAATTCGTAACGAAATTTTATCCAAGTGTTAATACTGGGCATTATCACGCAATTTGTGATTTACTAGGGCAATAAAGTTTTCATATCGAGAGGCTAATCAGCTAAACTTTCCCAATTGGAGTTTAACACGCCATCTTTTACCCCTCAAGACTTATTAGGCCCATTTCAAATAACTAAGCGTTGTTTGACAATGTAATAAAATAAGAACGAAAGTTGGTTTACGTATGAAGTAAAAGCCCAATTTCTGGAACAAAAATTTAAGTAAAATAAAGTGACAAATAGGCAAACGTGAGTTGTATTATGTAATTTGTTGGATGATTTTTCAAGAGCCAAACACATTATCTAACTTGCTCATTGTTGACGCAACGATATAATTTATATCCAGAAAGCGGAAGAAAATTAATAGTTCAGAGAAAATGCAAAAATAGGTGGAACAAGAGCGAAATTGCTTCACCACACCAATTATAAAAAATTAAATAAAAATGTGTAAAAAAAAACAGCAACAGATAATTTCAAACGAAACTCAATTAAGGTCTTGTTTTTACTGCCGAGTAAAACCTTGATACATCCCGTTCCTAATTAAAACGTGCTACCAACATCAAAGAAACGAAAATCAAGCGTACCCATTGAATTTCTATACCCCACTCAAGCCCGTTCATGTGGACATAGACTACCTAACGCTAAAATGGAACTTCAAAATTGGAACTCCTTTTAGAATCTGTGACGTCAGACTGTCTGCTTTTTAATCTGTCGCCAATTTGTTAATGGCACCTGCTCGTTATTTAATTATAATGATTTTATTACACAAGAGTGCACAAACGTCGTCTGACAGTCTAGCGATCAGACTGGGAGGGGTAATGAACTGTGATCAAGGTTGATAATTTAGAAATGGAGGGATAATAATAAATGTGCAGATTAACATTAAGTTTTGATCAGCTCAAGCTTTAGTTTTCGCGGAGATTAGTGATGGGCAATAGACGCACTCGCACTTCGCGCACCTAAGACATTCATGGGTGTAGTTTTAATAGGCAATAGGTTTTGCCCCTGAAAGTCGATAATTATTATCAAAAGCATCTAGTGCCTTAATCTAAGCTGTGGGTAGATGTGAGATAAACAATCACTGAAATATACAGACTTTCACATTTGTTTTAATTAGTAGAACAAACAAAAAAATACTACTGATAGACTACCAGCGTAATTCTAATTACCCTCTTTGAACTTTTTACAACTTCACCTCATAAGTTCTATGTGTAAGTATGAGTATTCCATTTACTAATTACTCGATGGCTTCAGCTAATGACTAACCATAAAATTGCTACTTGTTGCTCCATTAACAGAATTGGATAGACGAGCTGCACTGTCTCTTATTTAGTACTGGTTTGATGCAAAATACCATGAATTAATGCTATTCGAGAATTAAGAGTATATGCAACGTTTTTAGTGGTTCCGATTCTTTTGAAGTTTTTAGAGAAAAACTTAAATTAAAATTGGCTTAAGTACATAGTTATTAGTTGCAGGCCTAGGCAACCGACTTTGTAAAGTCGCCATTAAAGGCAAGGGGCCCTCATCTGCTAGGGTTGCGGATTTTTTTGCGAAAGATTTACCACGGCCCTGGAACGCAAAGGGCATTTGTTAGTCAGTAAGAGTCTGACCCTCCCTTTTCTTACCCCCGTTCCGCTCAGAGCGTCATTTGATGGTTTCCCACCCAAAAAATAAGGAGCCCTTTTATTTTCCTACACTGTGGCGTGGCTTTGGCAGATTGAGAATGATATTAGAATGCGACCTTTCGATAAAATTCCATATTTATAGGAACGCTTGTATCACGCTTGTATTCTAAGACCCTTGGTTGCAACTTCTATTCAAAGCTGAAATAACAAATAAAATGGTTTAGTCAATGAGGGTAATTAATTTAAACAACTTATAATTGACTTACTGGCACACTTAAATAGTCGCAGAAAAGGCGACAAAGAAGAAAAAAGTATTTATTTAAAAGGGTGTGCAAGGCTTTCCCATAAATTGTTCTACACTATTAACCAGGACGCTGGGCCATTACTGAGGGCATAAAACCTGTTCAATTACTGCGAAATAATCAACCCAGCCTTGAGTTACGACATTTTGAGAGATAAAAAAATGTAACCAATATTAATCACTGCGAAAGATTAGATGTTTAAATAGATATTTGTAAACATAGTAGGTAAGTAACTATCAGAAAATAAAGTGAAAATGACCAGTGAATTTTCTAGTAAATGTAAATGTATAAGAAACTTCATCGATTTCATCACCAGTTATAGTTGTTCAAAAGCTGTAGTTAAAATATCCATAGTTTTTTGATCACTCCACTAACGGCCGCTTTCTATAACATATCTCAATCCCAATCTTGATCCCGATCCTTGTCTGTAACCAATCAACGGCCGAGTTTGGGTCCTTCACCACACAATCCTCACCTTTGATTGGTTACAGACAAGGATCGGGATCAAGATTGGGATTGAGATATGTTATAGAAAGCGGCCGTAAGACATCAGCATAAAACGATAAACATAAATTTAATCTCGAATTTCCTCAAATAATAAACAAATAAGTTATCCTTATTAACGCTGTCAGCTACATAAGTATCTCTCACAACAGAAAATCATGTAAGCAAAACGAAAAACACGCAAACAGACAAGAAAAAGTTATACTGCGCTATCGCTTTCAGCTGCTCGGAATACATTTTCTATCTTTCTTTTCTTTACTAAAGAATTTCCCACAACAAACTCCTTCAAAGACCCTTCAGATTTTTCTTTAGAATTCTCGTCATGCGACGTTGGATGTCGTATCTTGGTCCCGGGAGAGTCTCCTCGATAATATAATAATACCTACATTCCTCACTCCTCTGAGAGGCCCACAGAACACGGAATCACCTGCGGCGTCGAGTAGTGACGCTTTCAATGGCCTTAGTGCGACTTCTTTAACGTTTTCGATCGCGTTAGCGTTAACGTCAATTTGTATTGAAACTGAATAAGCGCCATCTGGTGACAATTACGGGAAACTTTTTTTTTCATACAATTTGACATAAACGAACGTTTACGCTAACGCGATCGAGTACATTAAAAACTCGCACTAAGCCCTCTGGTACTTAAATAGTACAAGTAGGTACAATCGATCTCTCAACCATGTTCAGGTCGGCTTCCAGTTTAACCGGATCCATCGGATTAGGTAAAAGTATTTTACATGCAGCGACTACCTTAGTTACACGATACTCTTTGGCAAGACTGACTGACTGACAACCTGTAACGATTTTCAAAGAACCGGGATCAACGTCTTCTAATATTACATCCAAAACGGATAGAAGGAGAAAGAAATAAATATTTATTGCCAACACTAGTCATAATATTATGTATTATGAACAAAACAGAGATTTCTTATAAAGTAACGGTTCTCAGTGTGGCAAAAAGAGCGGGCTCAACATTTGCAGAGCCCGCTCTTTTTGCCACACAGAACCGTTGTTTGCAGCATAGCCACAGCGCTGGTCAACGCTAATTTACAGCCCACCCTCTTTTTATATTTTTTTTATGGATGTGAAATCAACAAATGACTCCTATCCGTGTTCCTCCTAATGCCCTTTGCGTTCCAGGGCCGCCCTCTTAGTAACTATAATACAATTAAATTATAGACTTGTGCACTCATGATTTATGTCAGGTGTGTCAGTTTATGTCAATTCACAATTTTTCGGAACGACACGGAAAGATTATTAACTATGGAATTTTGATTCATATCATTGTAGAAATGATCAGTTGACAATATTTATCGAGAGTTTATAATCTCTCAAGCTAGAAATATAACGGAGTTTGCAATTATCCGGTGGTATATGCAAAGTTTGGACGCTGCCCTCTCTATCCGCCCAGACGTTTCAGTACTCTATGGAGAAACCCAAGATGAACAATGGTCTCAATAATGAGAGTGCTCCAGTGATAATATCATTAGTGAGAACTCGTTCTGTTGATAGAACCAATTGGTGACGGCCATGGCAAATATTTCGTAGCTTAAATTGTTTGTAAATAAGGACGCTGTCTGAAAGAAATGTTATTGTCAACAGGATATTGGTGGTTTTTACCCAACCGCTCCAGAAGGTGGATACTGAAACAGCAACAAGAATGTGTATCTATTTAGTAGCAATCCGGCTGGATAGATTTTAACAAAAAAGTATCACTAGATTCGTCTTTAGTTGCGAAGTGACATAGACTAGGTATAGATATGAATTTTGAAAAAGGAACAAAATGGCGGGCGGTTTTTAGGTAAGTACGCAAAGTCATAATTTTTCGTGATATAGTCATATAATATGGCAAAATAAAAAAGTATTTTTGGCCGATTCCAAAAATGTTATTCACTAAAATAGGAAAAAAAAACTATAGGAAATAAAAAAAACAAAAGCTAGCATCAATAGCTATTTTTGTTACCATTAAGGTTTGTGCATTTTAACCTATTTTAACCATGTGAATAGATTCACATTTGTTTAAAGCAGGGATAGCAAAACAACTGGAAAACAGTGGTGAGTTTGCGGCTAAATTAAAACAAGTTGTATAAGCTCAAAATCGTGACAAAAACGCATCAGACTTTCCACCATTTAGTCCTAATCACTTTTACAGCCTTCTCCTTCTAATCATCCAATAACATCGAGTGTGAAAGAGATAGAAAGTTATTCACAGTCAAACGACGTTGAAGAAGACATTTGTGGGCATAACATAAAAAGTTACGGCATCATTGTTTCCATGGCGACATAGAATGCCATTGACTCCGGAGCTAGGACACGAGCCTTCGTCTAGCCGAGCCTATTTGTAATGGAAATAAGGTTAGAAAGGTTGGAAAGCTAATTCTTATTGAAATAATGTGAAAAGTGAAGGAAAATAGGTAGGTAGCTAAAATTACAGATAATTAAAGGAAAATACGAGTAAAATGTTGGTTAAAATTATTTTTAGTTCGAATTGTGGTTTGTGTTACGCGATGATTAAGTTCATGTTTTAAAAAAAATGTGAATCAGACTCACTACTTTTTTTTCCTGCTGATAGGAAGCCAGTAAAGTGTACCAAAGCCACCACGTTCACGTCTTTTTTTTTTTTTTTAAACGTTGCCCTACACTAGGAATTTCTCCTGTATGTACCCGTGGGTGCGTTCACAAACATATAAACTCACATACACAAACAGCCAGACCCGGAACAACTATCTGTAGGCCATACAAATATTTGTTCCGTGCGGGAATCGAACCCGTGACACGCAGCGCAGCGATCGACCGCTCAACCACTGCGCCAACCGTGTCGTCTTTGCCACATCTTTGCTCCAAGCCATAGACTTGAACATCATCTGCCTAGCCTTTCCCAACTATATTGGGGTCGGCTCCCAGTCAAACCGGATTCAGCTGAATACCAGTATTTTACGTGGAGCGGCTGCCTACCAAACCTCCACAACCCACTAACTGGGTAACACGGTACTTCATGACTGCTCGACTGGTGTCAGATTTTCTGACTTCTGACAATCCGTAACGACTGCCAAAGATCTACAAATGACAGCCGGGACCAACAGCTTAACGTGCTTTCCGAGGCACGGAGGGAGGAGTCTCGGTATGTTAATATGGTCACCCATCCACAGACCAACCTCGGCAAGCGTTGCTTAATCTTGAAGATTGGTCCGTGCGGCTGTTATAATTTAGCCACGAGCGCCTCTTATAATTTAGCCACGAGCTCTTCCATATACTTGACATAGCATTAGCATAGCCATAGACTTGAACAAAAGAATAAATAAATGCAATGTAAATATTTTTGTCTACAGTTGACAGCAGCTGTCAAATCAAAGTGCAGTGCCCTTTCGGCCCCTTTTTAGATGAGGAAAGAAAGGTGTGAACAAAATAACTATGAAACACGTACCCAATCAATATTCAATTGATTCCATATGCATACGTTATACTTACAATTAGCGGCATTCAGATTCTTGTCATACCTTTTTACTTGAACTGATTAGGGTATGAGGAACGGTATTTAGAAATTATTTATTCAAGCCCTTTGGTTCTCATTATGAAACCATAAACACTCGTGGTTTTTAAATTGTAATTTTGATTAAATCACAATTCGGACATCGGGTGTATGCCTTAGAAACCATTATTTATTAGTTATAAATAAAAATCTCGCCCCTTTACTAATATTGAATAACGTAGGCACTTTGTCATACATAAAAGTTAAGCACAACCCAATCATCCTTCAGTTTTTCACGTAAAATTGCTATCAGGGATTGCGGAAATAATAGTACCTTAGTACCTAGGTACTCACATTCGGTTACACAGGGTCTATTAATTCTTATCAGATGAAAAAAAAAAAAGGGGATAGAACCTATGCGGCATAGCTACCCGGCTGCTGGTGGCTATGCCATACAAAAATGTTCCAACCCCTTACTTATTAGTTATCTGATCTTTTTTTTATATTTAAGCAATAAAGTAGGTAATAATCAATTCCACCTAACTTACCCAAGGCAAAAGAAATGCATGTCTCTTTACCTGAACTTCTTTACTTCAGAGCGAGAACCCCCCCATTGACGCGTGCAATTCACTACATGTCTAATAACACCCATTAAATCACAGAAATTCATAGTTTTTATATAATAGCATTAATAATAAACCAATTTATACTGTCTTAAGATCACACATGCATAAGTATTCAAAATACTTAGAAAAACACTGCAAAATGAACAGCGGTAGAATAGCGACTGACTCTTACTGTACTAAAGGATACTCCTGCTGTTGTTTGTTTTATAAAATTATTATTATGAAAAATAAAGCATGGAATATATCCTCCAGGAAAAACATCAATAGGTTAGGTTGTACAATCCCGCTTTGTGTATTGTTACGCCGTTCTTATACCTACGCTGAGTCATAACAAGATGCTTCGCGTTCTTGTGCCTGAAGCGCAGATTTCAGGCCGAAGATGAAGCTCTTAAAAACTCGAAATTTAGTTCAAGATTGGATAAATGTGAATAAAAATAAAATATATTTTTAAATTGAATGTTTTAATATTTTAATAAAACTTATTGGGCTCATTAAAATGACCTGGAAACTAGCCTTCATTAACTTTGAAGTTACGTCAATTTTTGCGTTTGCTAAAAACCATTTATTTCCGACAAAACTTTGGCCATTTTTGGTGGAAGCCGAAAGATTTAATCCATAGAAGCCTTTCAGGTACTCGGAAGGTATATCCTCACATTTAACATTACGTGCTTATTACTATTCCCTTTGCGAATACTAAATTCCCTTCTAAAAACAAAGAAAAACTGTTAGCACAGTTTATCAGGATCGGGCTAAAGCAGAGGCAATAAAAAACTTCCAAAAACAACATGACTCCGTACATTTTAATTCCCAGATCCCGACAATTAAAACTGGAAACCTGACGCAAAATAATAAGCAGCTAATTTGTTTGTTTATGTTTAATCCCTAGGCTTGCAACGCTAACGAACTCTGCACAAACTGTGTCGGTCCCTGGCTGCATGGCACAGAGAGGAAACGACACGGAAAATACTCTTATATTCTACTACTAGGGTTTTACACGGATAATTTACTTCAATCGCCTCATGTACATTTTATTTTAATAGCTCATCAAAGTTAGGAATATAGTCATGTACAGTCCTTGCTTCTTGTGAGCGAAAATGCTGTCATAGAGGTTAACATTTTAACAGGTATACTACAGAGGTTTTATACAACGTGTAACAGAATATACTCTAAAAAATCAGCTGTTCAGTAGGTACGTTTTGTTGAGTTATGCGCACATTTTTTTTTCGTGATTTCTGTGTCAGCCCCATAGTGAAAGTTGTTCATAATGATGAACAATGTACCCCTTGAGAGGTATTGCGTTTGTTCTGTTTCACGATATATGTGATGGCTTGCTAACCAACCTTGTCGAATAAGTTGGTAATTAGCTAATGGCATTAACATAAAAGTTACTAACGCTTCGATTTTCGAATTAAGAGGGTCAATTCCACTAATTTAAGCAACGTTCGCATTTGCATCTCAGGTGAAATATGTCAAAAATATAGGACAATATGAGGCGTTTTGTTTTTGACCGATTGCGAGTGAGTTAAGCGAGCATTGCTTAAAAATTAGTAGAATTGGCCCTTTATAAATAGTTCCGGCTGAAGTATAGTTGTCAAATTGTTGTCAAATTCTGTAAATGATAATTTGTTAAACTATACTTTAGCATTAAAGTAGGGTTCAACGTTCTTACAGAAAATTTTCTATTGCTTGACTTACAACAGCGATCTTGCATGATGTAGAGTAATTCATCATATGAATAATTTATTTTATTATAATTTCTAAATACGCCTATTATCCACAAAAGTATCTCAAAAGCTCAGGCTCTTGCAGTACTGAACTGAGGTAGGAAAGTCAGTTTCAAAATATAAAAAAGTATAAAAGTGCTATGAAGTAGAAGAGGAAGTTGCTAGGATACCAATAATAATGGTAAATGTAACTAGTTAACATAATACGATGAACCAGAAACACCAATGCCTACCGAAACATATTTAACAGAAACAAAACATTACCACAGGGTTTCCGAAAACCTTTCTCCAATAACTTATTATTATAAAAAGTTACTCCTTGGCTAAACGGTGAGGTCCGGGGAGAACTGACCCAATAAATAGCAGTTACGATGAAGCGGAAGAAAAACGAATAACAATAACATCGGACACCTTTCCTCATCTCGGTAAAGTTATATAAATGTTACGTTATAGGTAATTGAACGAGGTAGAATAATGGACGATCTTAGTGAGGTAATGATTTAGGAATTCGGTTTTATGGAAGAAGATGGTAATGGAGAGCGTAATAACAATCTGAAAGACTTTATGTATGAGGCATGGCGTGGGTATGTTTGGGGATTTGAATGAAACTTGACACACGAGGTAGACCATCATGACCTGGAGTATAAATTGGGACATTGTTATTCTTATAAATTTTAGCTTCTCGATCTGTACTCTGTTGAAGCCAAATGCAGAAGCTAGTTTATATTATACAATTATTACACAGAAGCAGATTCTCTGTCGGAGTCCGTGTTTACATATATCTGCAACCAGGGAGACAAGTGGGGAGCAAATAGGTCACTTCAAAGCAAACGTGTTCCATTGTCGAACCATATCATTGCTTTCATTAGGTGAGATTGTGTACAAACGTGAGCTAATCAATAATAAAAAATGTTTAAACGCTAAATTAAAAAGTTAGGCAGCCTCAATGCTCATAACTCAGCTATATTTGGACACGCTGAAAGCTTTACGTGTAGCGAAGTAAATAAAAACGCAATATGATCAAAAAAACTTAATATGTCAAGATTTTCTCCCAACTCGGGGGCGGCGCCCGAGGCGATTAGAGCCACAATAAAATTGCTTCCATATTTGTGGTGGCACGCCATAATAACTAGTTGTTATTAAGCGAGAGAATTCTAGCTATAGTAACATCTATGAAACCAAATATAAACACTAGTTTTAGCTCTGCTGACGAGTAGGCCGTAGTGTCATTAGTCATGATTATATTTCTCTCAATTAACTGAAGTCGAAAAACCTTGCATACGCATTTCTTCCATTGTCTTAGACTTGTTCTTTTCTCCTTCTCTTTCAAGTCTATCCAAAGGTGTAGCGATAAGACCGTCCATTGTTACACCCTACTTTTTAAGTTTGTAAGTAATCGATTTGTTTTCGAATTAAATAAAGAGATCAATCGGCTTTACTGACCACAGACTTGACTAATCTTCCAGAAACAGATGGCTTAATCCAGTCTACTTACTACTAGTTGTCAGAGGATTAAGATACCAACGATAAGCATACAGGTAATGACTACCTACGCCTTCAACGCCTTCGCTAGTTAAGTAAAGTTATGAGTAGCATCAAGCCGGGTGCGTCTGTACTTATAATGTCTCAATAAACTCAACTGCATGCAAGCACAGCTGTTTAGACAGCTGCTACCAAACTTGAAGACATGAAAATTCAATTTTATGGTAACATAACTTTATCGGAGCCCAAATAGAAGTCTACGACCGACGATGTTATGAAATGCAACCTGCATTCCAAAACTCGAGGAGCAATCAGTAAATGTAACAGCGACTTCCTTAAACCTGAAGTAGACACAAAATATGTGGCATATATGGGCGAAAAGCTGGCTGGAATTTAGTCTGCGATACGGCACGTTTGCTAGGAAAAATATGGGCTTAATCCGGTAGGAGACTGCATGCTACATACGCAGAGTTGCGTCGAATTTATGAAGCTTGGCCCGCCAGCTACGAGTATCATGTTGTATGATACTCGTAGCTGGCGGGTTGTATGTGTGAGGAGGACTAGATTTATGTATCTGATGTATCATCGCAGTGCTACGTTATTTTTTATAGGAAGTTTCCTATTATTCTTATCTACTTTCTACTTATTTTGCAAAATGTTAAAAGTCATGTTTGTTTAACCATCACGCCTTAACGCATGAACGAATTTGGGGCATAGGTAAAACATAGCCTGAATACGTTCGTGAAGGATAATTTAATGCGGGTGAAGCTACCAGCAAAGCTAGTGCATCAATAATGCAAAACGTTTACGAGACCAAGAAAATAGAAAAAGAAATGACTCACAGAACAAAAGCTGACGTTGATATAAATCTCTGATTCTTTCCAGATCCAGATAATGCCTCCCTTATGTTCCTCTATTAAACAAAAGTTGTAAGTATTAGATAAGTTTATGGTCAACATTGCACAGGAAGTAACCAATTGATTTGATTTGATTTGATGAGGGCCTGTGGATAGACAACAATAAAAGCGGCTATAAATTGGAAACATTGTCAGAATTACCATAAATTGTACTTTCCTGGACCAACTTAATAGGAGACGAGCATTCATTTATCTAACTATTCTTTCACAGAGAGTAAAGTAGGGACTGTAAACTAGCCATTGGAGCGTTATAGTCTAGTAAACGATAAAATTAAAACCATTGAAATTATACGTATCTATCTATAGCAAAGACTATTAGAGCCTACCTGAAAACAAAAGCTCAAATCTCTATTCCCATAGTTGTAAATAATGCTAAACAAGCCGCCAAAGTTATAACTGGAAACCTCTACGAAATTGCCAATTAATTAAACAAAAACATGGCGTCGGAAAAATAAAATCGTTCCTTTTTCAAACCAACTTCACGCTTTCCATGCATGCGTTGCAAACAACCCTCATTTTGCTATCGAGTCGCCATTAATCGAACAGCACTGAACAAACATTGGTTGAAACATTTTTCATTCACAATCCACATGGATGGCCTTTGAAAAGTTGGCCGTACCTACACTCGGCAAACAGTTGGTATTGTGCCGTGTTAATTTACGCCAAATCCAAGTGCTATTGTTGGAACTAATTGGTTGCTTTCATCAAGTGTTTCGTTCAATTTGTTTGTTATATCTTTTGCAGTATATGAATTATGATCTGATGATAAGGGCTGTTAACTTTTGAGATGTGGTGTATTGTTTGGATTCGAACCAAATGATTGAATAATTGCTACTGAATGAGAGGGAGAGGTATAGGTGCTCATTTACAGCAATCGTAACACACATTGCTTTTCTTTTGTAATTGTAATTCATTCTCAATTACGCTCTTCAATTATGCTTTCTCAATTATGTATTACAGATTACAGACTACTTCACTAAGAAACTAAACACAAACACCATAACGAGAGCTAAAGACACAGGAAGATAATTCGACTTCCGTAACAGCGTGCAAAACGGAGACAAAACCCATTTAAAATGTGATACCATCGCGCAAACAAATAAAGAAATCAAGCACAGATTTCATTAGAACTCTGGGGAGCCCCGACGCGGCATAATCGAAGGACTGCCGGCGCACAATGGTAGCAATTTGCTGTAATTACTACAATGGAGACCGCGCTTAACTTACCTGAGCGAACCATAGACGCGAGAACGCTGGAAGTAATTCACTATGAAAAGAAAACTTTCTTCAGGGAACTGATTGCTCGGTTTGTAAATAGGCACTCATATTTTATTATTTTCACAGCCATTCGACATTGATGTGCTTTTAAGTGAATGAAAT
The DNA here is from genome assembly GCA_947386135.1 of Melanchra persicariae. NCBI lineage: Eukaryota > Metazoa > Arthropoda > Insecta > Lepidoptera > Noctuidae > Melanchra > Melanchra persicariae. Next base: position 11,096,811 of record OX376645.1, on the reverse strand, counting down.
ATTTGCAATCAATTCTGTAACGTCACAATAATCCGACCGAATTGTCTATGGTTGAAGTTTTAAACTTGGAACTCCTTTCAAGATTGATACTAAAGCAAAAAGCTTTTCCTAGAACGCTCGAGACGTTTTGTTCGTACCCTCAACTCGATTTGAAGTAGAGAATCGTTTGAGTTCCTTCTTAAATTCATTTCCTGGATGACTCGGGGTAGCGGGCGTCTAGATAGATCGAATACCAACTGTGCCTGGCCCGTGCCCGTGTCCCGAACGACCAAAAAGTAAGACAAAAGTCTGTAATAGGTTTAGTGAACTCCATTTTAGACGTGTACTAACAATTTAGACTTTGGAGCGAACAGTAAGTCTTGTGTTTGGCTTACGTGGTTATTTTCTTCAATGAAGGCAAGGCATTTTCGTCTTTATCACAATTTAATACTTATTATACCAGAATATCTATTTTAGTTTAATTAGTAAAAAGCAAGCACCCTCCTTAATGGAAACACAATATCTACGTGGTAGGTTTTGTAATTCGAGAAAATTTGGTATTAGCCTAGAAACACATTTATTCCCCACTGGATTAGGTAATTACAGGATTCGCACATAAACATCTACAGACTATCTACAAAAGGACTAATTAGAGTCCCTATAAACAATAACAAGTCCTATAATTAGAGCATCTAACCATATTTCCTATTACTAGGGTTACCATCAGGCCGGGTTTTCCCGTATTTGTCCTAATATAAATTTTTGTTTTGTCAGTTTCAGGAGACCGAATTTTATTTTAAGCCAATAATGCTAGTCAAGAGTTACGCTGCTATTATTAAAATAGTGTGAAAATAAAAGTCTATCTAAATGATTTTTTATTTTATTGGGTGAGTGTAAAAAATCTAAATTGGTTGCCTTTTAAGGTCTAAAAATCCGTGGTTTTCATGCTTGTTGTCCTGGGTGGTAGACCTAAAGAGCTGGCAACCCTACCTATAACCTGCGAAGCGTACGCCCGGCACACGTGATGGCTCTGTAAAGGCGACGCGACGCCAATGATAACACATAGCTACCAACATAACAAAACAATGATTAATAAAGCTAGGAACAGACCATTTCTCTCTATTTGGCCGGCACGTGCCTGATCTAAGGCGTGATTCAACGACCTGGGTAAAGGTGCTTCAAATCACAAGTGTAGGATTATGTCGAATGTGTTTGCGACATGGTTGATTTCGAAGAAGCAGAAAATGTTCGGACGATGGTTGTTAGTGTTTGGAAAACCATCAATTGATAGGATAATTGTAATATTCTACTAGAAACCTAATTTATTGAAATAACTACCTAGTAAAGAAATCTGGTTGATTCAATTACTCCAATGTACATATGTATTTTATTGCATTAAAAATTAAAACGTTATTCTTGGGTCAGAGACAATTGGTCTTCTGTGACAAAAGTTCTTATGTCACTGTTAGCGTCTAGGTACATTCAATTCAGTACACCGTAGATCCCATCCGTTCGCCTGTACCTCATAAACTAACCAACTTGCTATTTCTTAAAGAATTTCCTTTTAAACTTTTACACGTCCCATAGTGTGAAATCACCTCATCCCGTCCACAGCTTCGGTTTGCGCTGACCGAACCAACACTTTGCAGACCGTAGTATCTAAATTGCCGTTGGACGTGTTCTGCAATTTTGCACGAAGTCAGTAAAAATACGAGGGAATCGGATCTACATACGTAACAACAGGATTTGTTCGCAATACCTGCTGTTACTTGTTTGTGGTCTGATGGGCAGTCGAGATATTTTGTTTGCTTGAGCAAAAAGGCTTCATTATGCCTGTTATGGTCAGGTTTCGATAGTTCGTAACGTGAACGTGAGGCTATAATATACAGCCTTAGGTGGTTTATAGAACGTGCACTCAAAGCACTAAGGTCTCAATCAATTAAGAGCCAGTTTCTCTAAATAAACCATGTTTCTGAATAGTAGCAAACTTATGTTGCGGATTTTGTTCAAAAGAGTCACCACGGCCCTGGAACACTAAGGGCATTTGGTGAAAAACGGATGGGTTTTAGTCAGTATAAGAGACTGACACTCCCTCCCGCTCCACCCAGAGCGGAAGGAGTCATTTGATGATTTCCCGTCCATAAAAAAAAAACGTTACCAACCAATGATTAATCAACCTTCTGTAATTCAGAATTTACTTTTCACCCGACTACGGAGAATTATGATTATAGATATAGTATTATCATGTAGATAAGCATATATTTTCATCTGTTCCCTCATAACTCCTAAAAATAGGTACCTACTAAACATATTTTTAACTAACAACTAATTAAGAAAACTCATTATTGCTTTATACTTTGATATTCTGGGAAAATAAAATGCTAGAAATTTTAACGTTTTTCAATGCAGACTAGACTGGCACTAATGGCACTATCTTCGCTAGCCAACCATTACTTGTAATTACACTGCATAGTAGTCTTCAACTTTGTTGAAGAAACCTTGTAATAAACGCTCTCTTTGATAGAAGAAACATTGATTGGTTTGTTATATTTCTTGTTTCTTAACTCCCTAGGAAACTGCGGGTTTGTTTCTATCATCAGTATTGGCTGAGTTTTGTTCTACGTACATATTGATGCCATGGGTTGCCGAACGTAATGTTATATATAGAGTATTGTACTTTATTTCTATAGATTCTAATCTATAAAAGTTTCAATCTAAAATACTCAATTTATTTGAGTCTGGTTTTGAATTTAACTACATGAATTTTATTAAAGCTGTTATTTCACTGCGGCAGCTTTAGTATTTTTGCGAAGCATATACTTAAAACAGAGTTTCATTTAAATTGATGTCAAATCGTACATCTTTTATCAAAACATCGAAAAATGCGTATGTTTTGCAAAAGTTGTGACTTAAAAATAACAATAAAATTTAGTCTTTTTAACTGTACTCTTCATGTGGGCCCTCTTTTAAATCAGAAATACTCAATTTCTTCTGATTTATTTGACAATATTTGAAGCAAGTGCTAAATAACAGCAACACAATCAACGAGCCAGAATCAATACGATAACCTTTTTCAAATATCATTATACCTACAAACAGAACTCCCGAATCACGGTCAATTTATTGAGCAAAATAAACCCAATCGCCTGGGCCTCCTACACCCACGTCAAGCAATCAGACATGCTATCTAAAAAGGTTGAACTTACCGCCCTGTTTACCGATCATTCCACGTTTAACGGTTATTGGAACTGCCACATTTCAATAAAAAAAACAATTCTAACCTCAAGGCATGTTTGTAATGAAAGGGATCGGGACGAAACGTAAAACAGAATTTTATTTGAAAAGTATGCACACGTCGGCTTCGTCAAAAGTGCTCGCTTTGGCGCCTGCAACGTGCAGAAGCCAAGCCATTTCAATATGCATCCAAAATACAGGCGTTGAAAAATTCATCTACGAAAAGCATCTTTTACTTTTCCACTTTCAGGCGTCGAATTGCGAAGCTCCTTGCATGTTTCACTGCAAGATTGCATTAAACTTACAAAGTTAGAAACGTGGGCATAATAAGACCAGATGTTCAAGCCGAAGGTACGTGGGAATGGAGAGTTCCACAATTGGTACAGATGGTATCGTCTGAAGGCCAGCCAATAGCTAGATTTACGTACAACCATAATACCGTTATTTCGCTCGTTAGTAAGTCTCTAGGACTGCACGATTATCAATGTGGACAGATATTAAAGGACGATAGACCTTTCCTGGAACATTGGTTTTGTGCGATAACTTTAACTCTCAACAGCAGTGAAAGTAGGACGCTAAAGGGCAATTTTGCAAGCGACAGCATAATTAGCAAATTACAGAGAGCGGACACGAACACGAATGCTCATTACGACTATAGAATTAGGGGCAGGAAACAAAACGGTAGTTGGTAGTTCCACGAAGCCTTTGTCACGGCGGAAACGAGCTTAATTCTCACCTGCGTAAAGAAGAAAATGGCGACGATCATTTCAAAAATGTTTTAATATTGTAAGTGCTACAATTACGTTGCCATTCGAATGATTAAGAACATCAGCGAATTACCAACAAAAAATGTAAACCACGTCACTGAGGAAACAAGCAATTTGCCAAATGAAGTTAAAATTCCGGGAGACTTCTCCGACATACTTTCAAGCACTGTAGTAACAAAAAGCGAAATTGCATATTCAATAGAAGATATTGGGCATGGCTGTCGGTCACGCCTGTACATCGAAAGCGTGCCGTTCTATCCGACCCGGTGACTGTTCACATGCAAATTCGTGCCGGCAATAGATACAGATAACGAAAGGTCATAGGGGATCGGCAAACGACAAATACCTATTTTATCAAGACAACCTTTGTAGCCGGCTTATCCGCGGCGACAGAACTGATTTACCGATAGCGGGGAGTTTAGCGATTCGTAAGCGGCCGAATACCGAGCGTTTATCCGAGCAAGTTCAAGTTAGCGATACTAATTAAAATAATCATTGAGGCAAATGGCGTTTGAGCCGAAAACTGGAGCAGAAACGATTAATTAATCATAAAAACAAAATTTTATTTTATTAAACAAATTCTCACAGCAACAGATGACAAAGAAGTTTCAGTAAAAAGTTCAAAAGGAGAAAATCTTCAGACAATTTTACCTTGTCCGCGTAACATAGAAGATAGAATCCTGCGGATTACAAGCCCGATCAAACTTTAATCCACAAAAGATTCCGCAGACGGTGAGGCAGAAAACTTTAACAGTATTGTAAATATTTTGAAATATTCTTTACCGTGTTTTCTTTAACACTGATCTTGAAGGTTCTGAAGAAAAACTTGGGTTGTATAAGACCTAGGAAAGTAAGATTGATAGAGCAGATACGCGGCTGACTATCTGTCACCGAAAAGCTTTTTCTTTTTCTTTAGTCTGGGCACGAACTATTATGATCATACTCGTAGGCTTGTGGTGAAAAGAAAAACGAGTCAGCAAAACCACCCTTCTAGTTTATAAGAAACATTTGCATCTCAGTCGCAATCCGTGAAAATATAAGGAAATTTGAGGTGTTTTTACAAATGCGAACGTTGCATAAAAAATGTAGATTGGCCCTCTGAGTGTATAGGATGCGCAGCAAGGCCACAAAGTGCTATCACCGCCGATGCACTTCATTTAATAACCTTGCTAACCCAGTAAGTATCATTCTCATAATATATCATGCACGTACATACAAATAAAATAAGAAGCGATACGACACAATAATCCGTTGTCATTTCAACGTAAATAACTGCATTTCTGACATCAATTCCGATGATGTCACGCCCGCGACCGGAGGCTAAAAATGGCCGTAGTCTTGTTTGTGAGGGCTAAGGACGAAGGCCGAATTTCAATTTGGACGTACAGACACAGTTGAATGGGCTCGCCGATCCGACGACCGTTGTCATGCAAATGTGCCAGCGCAATGTTTATAGCCAGCCAGTTAGTACGTAACGACTTTATTCAAATTTCGAATTTGGAATGGAATTGGAAATAATATGGTATCGACATTTTTTATTGTGGCAGACATTTTAGTACCTTGTTCTACAGCGCCTAGGTCTACACTATTTGATTTTATCGAATCTTTTAATCAACCAGCAATTTTTTGTAGAAGTTAGGTTATTCACTCGTGGCAAACCATAAAGTTAAATCGAATTTAACACGTCACTGGCTCCTTATAAAAGTCACCAAATTCTTAGCAGGTATGGCCTTAATCAATTTGTTTCGGTTTTATTAACTAAATAGCGAACAACGTATAATTATGGCCGATACGGCAAGTATGTGACTTCAATTAAGTACAGACTGCTTTCTCTTTCACTTATAAAGCAAAATATAAAAACAAAGTACCTATATAAGTAGAGATGTAGCTCATGCCGAGTGATCATTTCGATTGTCTTTGATTAATCATTGTTTATAATATTAGACATGTTAAACAAGTGATTTATGATATCTGATTAGCTGTCTGGCTCAATAATTTAAATCTATTTTTAGTACAAATGAGAGCGGAATTGAGGATATTCGATAAGCAGACCTCTATAATTATCACAAATGAGTATAAAATTGTACGTAATAAGATTGTCCCAATAATGCATAGTATTTTGTTACCTAGTAAATAATTAATCGGCGTTTTAGTTTCGAATGACTTTTTTTCTAGATTTTTCGCAGCTTTGTTTTATTTCGTTGTTCTTTTTGAAAGCTGTTCCGTCGCTACCTTCTAAAATACTATGCACTTAAAAAACTGAAATTCGCTGCCTAACGTTTCAAAAGTAGCGGGAATACTTGAATGGTGCGAAAATAAATGAGTACCTACCTAGGTACTTAAGTCGATACGATGGCTCAGATGGCTGCAATAAGTGATAGATGACGAATATTATCCTTTTTGGGGTTAGTTTCGAGTTCACGCCTCAATTTATTATTTATATGTTAGGTACATCGTCGGTCATTTCCATCGTTCTATGATACAGCAGAGAGAACAAGAACAATTTTCATATAAGTAATTAAGGGAAACTAAGGCGAAAAATGTCCACTTAAAAAAAACATATAAATAAGTATTATAATTCATTTAAATACACACATTCAATACAAAAAGAACAAAAACTAAAAATTGTTCATCTTAATTTTTTTTAATGTTCACAACATTCAAATTAATTCATTTTATCAAGTCAAAAGTAAATGTCAAATTAAACTATTAAACGTCTTCTACAGTAAATGCTTAGAATAATAACGCCTAGAAGGAGAGTCTCATACACGCTCCCTACCAAAAAATGAAGCAACTTTCGTACTTATGTGTGAGTGAGCGGTATGTAATTACAGCCACAGACGTAAAAAAATGTTGCTAGGAATGAACACTTTCCCTAAAATCGGGAAAAATGTTAATATACTTGGGACTAATCATAGATCAATATAAAAAAAAATGTTAAGTACGTAACTTGTCGGTATGTACTTATTGTAATCGAAATCCAAGATGGCGCCGACGAAATTTGCTAACTTTTCGTCATGGGTGTCATTTCCATGGTTTCTAAGGTCGCTAAAATCGATTATGGGGTCAAAATTGAAATCCAAGATGGTGCCGACGAAATTTGCTAACTTTTCGTCATGGGTGTAATTTTCATAGTTTCTGGAGTCGCTAAACCCGATTTTGGGGTCAAAATCGAAATCCAAGATGGCGGCGACGAAATTTGCTAACTTTTCGTCATGGGTGTCATTTTCATGGTTTCTGAGGTCGCTAAAATCGATTATGGGGTCAAAATTGAAATCCAAGATGGTGCCAACGAAATTTGCTATCTTTTCGTCATGGGTGTCATTTTCATGGTTTCTGGAGTCGCTAAACCCGATTTTGGGGTCAAAATCGAAATCCAAGATGGCGCCGACGAAATTTGCTAACTTTTCGACATGACATTTTAAACATCAGGAGGAAAGATAGTGGTTTTTCACTTTTATAGAAAACTGTAAATCGTTCTCTCTCTCCTTCTAAACTCTTTTTAGAAAATGTTCTCAACTAACTATTTAGACCTGGTTAGATGGCGTATGCATACTAAGTTTTCGATTTTGACCCCATAATCGGTTTCAGTGACTCCAGAAACCAAGAAATTGACACCCATAAGGAAAAGTTAGCAAATTTCATCGCCACCATCTTGGATTTCGATTTTGGCCCCATAATTGGTTTTAGCGACTCCAGAAACCATGAAAATGACACCCATGACGAAAAGTTAGCAAATTTCGTCAGCGCCATCTTGGATTTCGATTTTGACCCCATAATTGGTTTCAGCGACTCCAGAAACCATGAAATTGACACCCATGACGAAAAGTTAGCAAATTTCATCGCCGCCATCTTGGATTTCGATTTTGACCCCATAATCGGTTTTAGCGACCCCAAAGATCGCGAAAATGACACCCATGAAAGACTGGTCGGCACCCGCGGGGCCGACAAGGCTCCCGCCTCCCCCTGCCCCCCCCCCCCCCCCCCCCCCTGGTTGGCCGCCCAGTCTGATGTTCCTTTATTTCAATTTTAAGACACGATCTCATACACAGGTGTCGGTGTCGCCGCGTGTCGCGACTATGGTTTTTTCCCATATGAAAACTGCCCAACGCGCCTAAAGAACTTTTCACTTAAAAAAATGCGCAAATTATTTGAATCAACCGTAATTATTAGCTTTCGTTTCATACTTACAACTTTAAACAATAAGCATCATAATACAAGTAGACTCCAACAGTTAGTGCTTACTGTATTATGGGTAATTTTTCTTTACAACTGGCAACACTACATTGTGATAAATTAGGTTATGAAAATTTTAATTTGAAGATCGATTTACGTAAAAATAATGGATTTAATGTAAGTACTTACTTGTGAAACGTGATTTTATCACATTTTTTTTGTTTTCCTGGTGTGTTAGAGCATCTTTTTATGCAACAAACTGTCATTTTTAAATATTTCTCGGGAGGTGGATTCAACAGAGCGTGACCTTGAGCACTGACAGCTCGCTGCGCCGAGTACTCCGTATATGGAGTAGTCTGAGTTGCTTCACTTTTGATGCTCGTACTAGGTTTCTAGGCGTTATTATTCTAAGAGTAAATGTCAGAATGAACTATCATTTGTCAACTACAATAATGAGGTAATAAAATAACCAAATAATAATGCCAAAAACACAAAATTGATATAATTTCTACGGAACTGAAATTATTCATGAGTGACATGACAAATTATAGTCTCGATACATGCCTGCCACAACTTTTCCAGTGATAATTTGGTTTTCCAACCGTCTGCCAGTGTAGATAGACCAAGACAATCCTTCAAACAGCCTATATTTTGCAATAAAACCTAGAAAATAGATGAAAATCGGTAAACTACTTAACCATGCCATTTTTTCATCTATTATGGGGAACCAAATGGAGCTATGGATGTACGCTACGCGTTGCAGAGAAAGTTTGTTTAACTTTTAAGTGTAGACCAAGACAATCCTTCAAACAGCCTACATTTAACAATATAACCTACAAACTTATATAGGTAAATATCGACTCACCAGACTTTACATAACAAACAAACGTCCAAAATCATAACTGTCTATAATAATACTCATTAAAATCAAGTAAGTGTTACTGTACAGGGTGTTTCAGTATTGCGTCTTCATATTTAAGGGTAACGTTGGGTAGCTGATATGTAAGTAAGGAAATAATAAAAAAAAACTTTGTCAAAAGTTCAGACCGCAAAAAAACGGTACATTTTGACAGTTTGCGATTGACATGCGAATGCGATCGTTGCTTGAAAATTAGTAGAATTGGCACTAGGGTCTTGGTGTCGTCTTTGTGATTGAATTGAAAAAGTTCGAGTAGGTAAATGCCAAAAATTGTAACAAACTGCTTAAAAACTCATTGGTTAGGAACTTTTTAGTCGTTTTAATGGCATGTTGTTTAAAAACGACACTTTTTAAGGTTCCGTACCCAAAGGGTAGAAACGGGTCCCTATTACTAAGACTCCGCTGTCCGTCTGTCTGTCTGTCTGTCTGTCTGTCTGTCTGTCACCACGCTGTATCTCATGAACCGTGATAGCTAGACAGTTGAAATTTTCACAGATGATGTATTCTGTTGCCGCTGTAACAACAAATACTAAAAAAACTTTTTCACAAAAAATAGAAACCGACTTCCAAAAAACACTACAAAGTACAAAATAACTTTAATTTCGGAAGTCGGTGTTTTTGGTTGCTTCTTCGTTATTTGACACCGACTTCCGAAATTAAAGTTATTTTGTACTTTGTAGTGTTTTTTGGAAGTCGGTTTCTATTTTTTGTGAAAAAGTTTTTTATTTTTCACTTTTTAGTGGTACCCCACACCTAACAACACGACTGGAAAGTCACAGGATAGCAAAAATACGCAATTTCGTACACATGGATGATTTTTCCACATATTTTTTCCAGCTATTTGGATTTAATAACCAAACTACTGAACCGATTTTGATAAAATCAATGGGACCATTTGGGAAGTACCTATACCCTTTCAAAAAAAAAAAAAAATTTTCAAATCGGTTGGCAAGCGACGGAGTTATGCCCGAACAAACATAAAAAAAAAAAATACAAACATCCGAATTGAGAACCTCCTCCTTTTTTAGAAGTCGGTTAAAAACAGAATAAAATAAATATTTCATTGGGGCTCCCATATAACATACGTGATTTTTTTGCCGTTTTTTATTGATAATAGTACGGAACCCTTCGTGCGCGAGTCCGACTCGCACTTGGCCGTTTTTTTTGTATTGCTATTGTTTATTTACTGTATACCCAACATCACCCTTAATTATGAATACACACATAAGAAACACCCCGTATAGTAATTATGTATGAAGCAACATAAACAAGCTAAATACACAAAACACGCTGTTATTATAACGAGTCAGTTATTAATAACCAACGCTACAATTCAGAGAGACAACAACCGCCATTTTGCGACGGAAAATTGAAAATAAATCCTTCCAAAGTAACATTATAAATGAGAAAGTAACTCTGTCTGTCTGTCACGTTTTAACGTCTAAAGTTCTGAACCAAATTTGATGAATGTTCTTACAAAGATAGATTGAGCCACAGATATAGCTAGACAGATTGAACCTTGCAGAAGGACCAAGGATACTTTTTATACCGGGAGTTCTTTCCCTTAGGATAATTTCCGATTTTCACGCAATAGAAGCAGCGAGCAGAACCTAGTCCATACTAACATTATAAAAGAGTAGTTAACGCTGCCTGTCTATCAGTATTAAACGTTTTTACAACTAAACTGCTAAATCTATTTTGATTAATGTTGTTACAGTGATAGATTTAACCTTGCAAAAGGACAAAGATACTTTTATCCCAGGAATACGTTCCCTTGAAATAATTTCCAACACACGCGGGCGAAGCCGTTGTCGGAAGTTAGTGCTTGATATAATCTGTGGAAGGTAGTGCCTGCGCCCACGGTCTGTCTAGTCTTACCATGCTTTAGAACCAAGAGCAACAATCATGAATGATTCATCAACGTATATTAGCTAATAATAAACATAGGCCAGGAGTTAGGAGTAGCGGAATTGTTCGAAAGAGTGACCGCGGCTCTGGAACGCAAAGGACTTCTGCAGGAACAAGAGTGGTTTTAGTCAGTAAGAGTCTGACACGCCCTCTCGCGCCGCCATTTGATGATTTCACAACCTTGAAAAAAACTGGCCAAGTGCGAGTCGGACTCGCGCAAAGGGTTCCGTACCATTATCTATAAGAATCGGAAATCACGTTTGTTGTATGGGAGCCTCCACTTAAATATTTATTTTATTCTGTTTTTAGTATTTGTTGTTATAGCGGCAACACAAATACGTCATCTGTGAAAAATTCAACTGTCTAGCTTTCGAGATAAAGCCTGGCGACAGACGGACGGACGGACAGCGGAGTCTTAGTATTAGGGTCCCGTTTTACCCTTTGGGAACGGACCCTTAAAAAAAGAGATCATTGCTAACATGACGTTAAATATCAAAATATTTCATACATACGGGCCCGTGTTAGCAACTAACTCGAAGTTAATTAGATGTCTCTGGCTGGTGGAAGCGGCCATTGGCAAAAGTATTAAAATGTGAACCTGCCTTTAGGTTGCTTATGGCCCAAATGTGCAAATGATCAACATCAAGCCCGGTCAAGGCTCACAAGGGTTGCACTAGTGCCTGAAGCGGTCATAATATTAAAAACTCGTTTATTGCAATTTAGGGTTAGGTAACTGTCATGCGAATATTATTTGACCTAGTAAAGTAGCAATTTTTAACAATTATGTATAATTATATAGACCAGTTTTGTACTAGCGTTGTCTCCAAGTAATGTAAAACTGATAGTTACAACCTGGGGGTCTTTAAGTCAAGATGAACAGGTTACTTCTAGTCAAGACAAGCGTGCTCTATCGTCGACCACATCATAGCTTTTCATCAAGTTAGATTGTGGTAAAAAAAAATGTCTTTGACTTTTTTTCTAGTCAGTTTTTGTATAATAATTCGTAGATGAGTGCGTCCAAAAGATGTCTGTCTCCGAGTCTAGAATACAATCGAGTACTCGTAGAGATTGGCAGTCAACAACACTGTAGGCTGTAAAACTTTATTATTATTATTATTCTCTTTATTCATTATTATACATATAAAATACATTTTTAAATATTAAAATACAAAGATATCAAATTATTTAAAAATGTAAAAAATAGTAGCCCACCGGTATCGGGAACAGGGTCCAAGCTACCGGCGGTCAGGGCTCCAGAGAGAGGAACCTCCTAACGATGCGAGCCGTGTCCAGAAGTACTGCTCTCTGAATCAAGCCCTTGATCCAGCTGCCTAACGAGAGCCTCCTAAGATGTTGGTCGAGGCTCTTGGCTATTAAGCCATTGGCTGACACGACTATCGGTACAATGATTGCCGAATTCACATCCCACATGTCGACAACCTCGCGAGCCAAGTCAAGATATTTGATTTGTTTATCTTTCTCGGCTTTCACGAGGTTCTCGTCATGCGGAACGGTGATATCTACAATCACTGCACGCCTCTCGATTCGGTCCACCACCACTATATCAGGCTTATTTGCAATAATAGTCCTGTCAGTGATGATGGACCGATCCCAGTACAATGTGATACTGCCATTATCGAGAACTGGGTCGGGCACATACCTGTAGTACGGAACCTCCGATTCCACAAGAGAGTATTTCAGAGCAAGTTGCTGATGGATAATCCTGGCTACAAGGTTGTGTCTATGCAAGTATTATTATTATTATTATTATGAGCCTGTACTGTCCCACTGCAGGGCAAAGAAAACTTAAAAAAACGTAAAACTTTATCGTTGGAATATTAATAAGTACTATTATACATCCTATTTTTCCATGTTGATTAATGATCGAAAGAATCTTACTACCTACTATCTTAGAAAATGTGGCTGGATGGACGTTTGTTACTGAATCACGGAAAAACGGCTGAACGAATCCGGATGAAATTTGGCACAGGAATAGATTAAGGCTACTTTTTATCCCGGTAGTATTTTCCCTTGAGAATTTTCGACATTCACGCGGTCGTGGCCGCTGGAGAGAAGCCAGTCATCCATCATTTTCCAACTATGAACATGATTGAATACAAAAGATGTCTGTCTCCGAGCCTAGAATACAACTATGGCTGAGCTTGGCAGTCAACAAGACTGTAGACTATAAAACTTTATTGTAGGAATATTAATACTGTTTTCCCATGTTGATTAATGAACGAAAGAATTAAGAATAATTTATTACGAGTGCTTTTTGTTATTCAGCCAGTCATAACATTTTATGAGAAGTTATGTGAATGATGTTTTAATGTCAACTTTCGGGTTGATATCGCTTTGACTATCGACTTGATAATAATCGATATTATCGAAATTCAATTATTATAATGTAACATGAATATCGCAATAACTCTTGTTAAAAAAGCGGGAAGAAAGGCCTATACCTATTTTTTTGGTCCAGTATTAGCTAAAGTTCAATAACTTTTTAAAAGAGGTGAAGAACAGAACCTATGCTACAAAGGTTCTTCTAAAAAAATCAAAAAGAGAGGGAGGGGGGGTACTTCTTAAAAAAAAAGAAAAAGAAAGGGATGGGGGGTTCTTCTAAAAAAATTAAAATGGCGGCGCGTTCAAAGTTGCGGCGCACGATCTAACATGCATATATGGGTAGAGGACACTTATACGAACGAAAAATGTTTGCAATATGGGGGCCTAAAGTGTCACGTTGCCGAGATATTTGGAGATAAAGATCACCAGTTCAGATGGGCCACTATTTTGACAGGAAATCAACATAAGTTACTGAACCAGCAGTGAATGAAATTACTACTCCCATGATTAAAACTAGCCTGAAATAATAAAGCTGTAACCTAGGTACTAAGCCGCAGCATCATTGTATCATACGCCGAGGTCAATGGCCCTCCGCGGGAGTTAGATAGACGCGCTACTGAAACCCATCATGAATTCAAGTTCTAGGTATTTAATAGCCGTTTTATCAAGGACTTTCAATGTTTTTTTTATTAATAAGTAGACTTACTACACAACGTGTAACTTAATAAACGCAATACCTCTTAAGGGGTCATTTATGCATAACTTTTACTATGGGACCAACACTGAAATCGCGAAAAAATAGTCGACTGCTCCGTACATTTCTGTGCGCATAACTCGACAAAAATATGTACTGAACAGCAGATTTTCTTTTCGCAATTTCGGGGTTGGTCCTGGTCCCACAGTATAAGTTGTTCATAATGATGAGTACAATGACTCCTTAAGAGGTATTGCGTTTATTTTATTCTGTTACACGGTGTATAGTAGACTTTCAACTAAAAAAAATAATAAAGAAAAACTGTCTTAAGGTTACACTTTTCGATATTTTGTCCATACAAATTTTGGGGGGGTATTACTCCACTGTTTGACATTATACATTCAAAGTTAAGCATGATATCGTTTTATCTCATTATTAATTTTGTCTGTACGGAAACAGAATAGTAAAATAAACAGCCATTAAAAAGTTACAAGCCCACAAATATTCGTTTTTTTTTGCTAATTTTAACGCAACTTCGGGCGTAAATAAGTAATGTGTAAAAAAAAGTGTAAAATCTCAAAAACAAAGTCGGCACCGACAAACCTCAATTGTAGGAGAGTTCATTAAACTTTATTTGTAATGGATTTATGCAGTGGTTTTTTCATAAAACTCAACCTTCCAATAGACTAGAATCCTTTTCGTGCATCTAGACGTTGTTTTCGTTCGGGACGGTGTTTTGAGCGTGGAAACTAGACATTATGCGTTTAGACTAGCATTTAAATGCTCATCACTGATACTGTCTTTGTCGGGCACGATGCCCGGTGAGACAACATGCTTTTTGGCCACGCTTACCAGCGAGTTCGAGCCCGCGACTAGTTCAACCTTAAGAACTCGGTCTCATGCTTTTTTATATTAAGTACAGAAGATATTTCTTTCTAGATTAGAGTTATTACAATTTAATCCAAATACATTTACAAAAGCATACAATTACAATAAACATGGACAGTGGACATTGAACTGTTTTATCGCTAATAGCGATATCAGTACGTTTTATAAAAATCGCGCACTCGACTTGTGTTTACAAGTTAACAACGTACAATTTTGCATTTTTCTGTCACAATATGTAACTACTATGTATCATCTAGGTAAGTCTACAAAAAAAAAAAACAATCGTCTAGCTCCTTAACTAGAAAAATTGCTGAAATCAGAGACGGTTCTGTCAGGAAAATTGAATATGAGTACTTACATGACATTTCACTTCATAAAACGAAAGACATTTTTCAAAGAAAAAATAGGATTTATAAAAAAATTAACCGACTTCAAAAGTACATAATTTATTTAATTAATAACTAAAAAGGGAGAAATGAAAGTTTATCTTTAACAAACAAATCTAAAGTAAATATGCCAACTACTTTTTTGAGGTCGGTACCGGGCTTTATATTTGAAATCAACGTTGTCACTCACTTGTTAATCGTATATCGGATTGGTATACCGATGTACGATATACCCCGCCTACCGCAGTGAGGCTGACACCACTTTTTTAACTTTGCATCGAGATTGTTTAGCTAGAGCCTAACTGCATGCAAACATTGAAGCAAAATGCATAATGATGTTTTAGAATTACGCTGATACGCCACCGACACGTTTTCCTACTGACTGATACACATTTATCTCTCTATCTCAAAAACTACTGAACCGATTTTAATTAAACTTGCACTGTTCCATTAGTTGGACTATACCTAATAAAACAACATTGTCAAGGACAAATATACAAGCACTCATAAGTACTTACATACACTTTGAAAGTTGGCACACATGTTTAGAAGCTGATTTTAGAATTGCACAGTTTTTGTATAAGTTAGTCTAAGTAACTTACACAAAAACTGTGCTATTCTGACAATATTACATACATACTTCTCGATTTGATAACCTCGGTTGTAAAGTCGGTTAATAACTTAATTTTAATAGTAAAAGATGTGTAAATTAGTCGACAGTTAGTTTCATCGAGGTTTTTAGAAGAGCCATAAATATTTTAGACGTCACTCCATGGGCCACCCTAAGATAAAGTACCTATGAGTCCACTAGTCAACCACTCAACGAAAATTCAATAATACAAGTCATCGCTACTCACCTAATGGCAAGTTACTAACTACTAACAAAACTGTTTAAAATCGTTGAACGAACGAATGTTTTATTTTCCTTCACCGGCTGAATACCATAGCATAATACCTAGATCGGTATTCGTCAGTCGTCACACTCGTCACCAACGAGCTCAATAACAAAACTTGACTCGTGTTAGTTAGGTAAAGTACAGTTATATCACAAATTGCTTCTATTTAAAGATCGACCTAGTAACTGGTAAAGGAATATGCATGACTTGCATTGTATTTGACGATTTTCGCGAAAAAATACTTTTTTTTTTTCTTTTAATAAAGGGATTTGTCGCCAATGCGAAAAGGCCTTTAAAATAACCCTTTTTTATGAATGGGAAATCATAAAATGACTCCTTCCGGTCTGGGTGGAGCGGAATCAGACTGACTGACTAAAACCCATCCGTGCTCCTCCTAGTGCCCTTTGCTTTTCAGGGCCGCGGTAACTCTTTCGAACAAAATCCGCAACCCTGGTAGGTTCAAATTACCCATACGCAATTACGCACCATCCATGCGTACAAAACCTTTTCGGAATAGGTAAGTACACTTACATTGGGCGTACAGCTGATCAGTGGAAGTTCCTGCCAGAGTCTGTTTTAAAATTTTTTCGTTAGACTGTACCGATTTTGGCTTGAATTATAGATTTTTTTAAGTTATCTATGAGTGGTCCCAGTCGCCGGAAGAAAAATATTTATTTTTTACGGATCCGGCGCCTGGGACTGCGGTCCTAGTTAATTGCGGTCCCAGTCGCCGGAAGCCTCCATCGTCGACCACATCATTGCTTAGGTACCTACCACCAGGTGAGAGTGTGGACAAACGACTTTCAAAAATAAAAAAAAAACAATGTATACCCAAAAAGACACAAAAAATTCAACCACAATAACCTCGCAATATTGAGAATGATCAAATCGATTCGATGACAAGAACTGTCAGAACACGGAATTTTATACGAAATCATTAATCATCAAAAATGTAAGAACAAATTGAAATTGATTGATGGAATTTTCTAATAAAACGCAATAAAAACACTAGTCGTTTATATCAATCGACAATATTAATGATGAGACTTATTATTGACGACTTTCATATCGAGTTTCATAACTTGTGAGAGGCCGTCTCATATTTATTAGCGGTCTTATAAAAGCATTCCTTTAACTTCACGTCTCATCGACTGAGCCGCTAATCCTGCTGTGGACCGCACTAAACTTTGTCTATGGTTATTCTTTTTTCGCAGATACTATAAACAACAAAGATTAAATAGAACTGTCCAAATAATTAAGTTCTGGCAAGCGTGCTCAATCATCGATCGATGTGGTCGAGGATGGAGCACGCTGGTTTCCAAACGCACCCTACCAATATTTAAAAAAAAACTACACGGCACGGTTTCTGGAATGAAAACTATCGAACAATTAAGTAATAAGATTAATTATTGTCGGAAATGAAGTTTCTTCAGCCAATGGTAGGTGGCACTACCTATGGCTATTACTTGACTGTGATGATGCAGATAAGTAGTTTTATTTTTAAACGCCGGGGGTTAGGAGTGTGTTATGTTATTAGACAAAACATAAGAAAATTCTGACTTAAAATACACGGTATATTTTTAACGCAAACTAGTATCCATCTATTCCTTTACGCTATTCTTATGATGATTACTATACTTAGGTATATTTTTAGCTGTTGAACCAAAAGAATCACTCAAGTCCAACGCTTCTGCAAGTGCCCTTACCAAAGATAGGACGTGACACATTATGACACAGAACAGGATAAATCATCGTTGTTATTAATTAGTACAATAATGTGTACGGAGCGATAAAGTAAGGAGAAGGAAAAAACATAGGTGGGGAACAAGGTCGCACATAATATATTTTACTGGAATGTGGAGCTGGAGTTAACTAAATACGAGACACTCAAAACCGGTCTTCTTGGGGATGCTGGGGGGAAGTCCACCACCAGCACCAGTCTTTTTTCAGTATCTTTCATTATCCAGGAGCAAACGACTTATTTTCTTTGTGGCGAATCTATGATTCACAGTCACAGTTCCCTTTCATCCTGATTTTCTTCTAAGTAACAATTATATTTACAATGAAAATAAACTGATAAAGCTAGTAAGATTTGGGAATTTTCATATTAAAACCCTAACTGGATTATATAAGCAAACATTCCTTACGAAACAACTTCTAGTGCGAAACAATTTTAATGGAGTTTAGATACTTTTGAAATAGCTTCATAAAGACGCCTACGTGGCAACAGCCTCTATGTTTAAGTTCAGAACAAAACGACAGATAATTGCCATAATAGTACCCTTATCATACCGCCATATTGTTTCCGTTTATAACTTCGTAAAAAATATGCAGCAAATTGCTGGTTTGTTTTTGTTCTGGCTGGTTTCCAAAATTTATTTTGCACTGATTTTTCATAGTCAGATAACTTTAATCGGATGAGTAATATTGCCTGACTGGAGTAATAATTTTTATACAAAATTAACTGTC
Organism: Melanchra persicariae; assembly: GCA_947386135.1. Classification (NCBI taxonomy): domain Eukaryota; kingdom Metazoa; phylum Arthropoda; class Insecta; order Lepidoptera; family Noctuidae; genus Melanchra; species Melanchra persicariae. The sequence continues at coordinate 11,078,152 of OX376645.1, read as the reverse complement.
AAACGGCCATTTTTATTCCTCAAGCAAAAGCCATTTGACTAGGTATTGAAAAATCAGAACTCAGAAAAATAATGATAGGTAATTCAAATTAATTCAAAATGCATTGGCCTTAGGCAACTTACCTAGGTAACTTAAATAAAACGTTTTCCTGGTTTTAACCACGTATACCAAAATCGCATTTTATGAATAATTATGCTCATAAATAATTTATGCAGTAATACTAATAACTCTGCTCTACAAGCCATAATTCACAACCTAATTTCAATACAATAACTGTCGCCATTTCAATATTTTAAATTCAATTGATTATCTGAATAGATTCTGGATTCAAACAAGCTTATTCTAAAAAAAAAAATTGCTTAGTTTAAATACTGAATAGCAGATTCTTCACTATCTATGGAGAATTTGAATTTAGAATCTGCTAATAATTTAAGTAATTATTTATAAAATGGTTAAAAAAAGTTGTTATAAATAGGGCTGAAGGTCAAAAGCTTACAAGCCAGTTTGCCGAAACACCGTAAACATCCGATCCTCTATCCACAAACAAGTAATTAATTAGTAAAATAAACCGCAGACGAACCCCTCTATTACCGACTAATCACTTAAACATCGATCCCCAACTTAAACAAACGTCACCAAAGACAACGTTTACAACTACGGAAAAAGCGACCCAACTTTTACGAAAACGTTTTCTGAAATTCACGTTTCATTAAACTACCAACAGTATCCTGGGAACATGGCCAAAATATTTGTTCGCACCTATTCTGAGTGAAACTTTTTAGGAAATTATTGTAGTAAAATATACCACAAATAAAAGCTCAGTAAACGGGGAAATGAAAGCTATTGTAGAAAATTAACTAAAAAGTAAAACAAACCAATACGTAAAACTTTGAATTTCCGTCACACACTCACTAAACTATGCACTAACTTCGTTCAAAGCGATATACAAAAATTCAGCACTTTATACACTGTTATATTTTCATTAATTTTTTTTGAAAACACTGTGTTTCTCGCACGAATGCCGAAACCTTCGGCGATCGTTCGTCATACGAAACCTACCGCAACGCGACGCCTGTTATCGAACGAATGTTCCCGAACGAAGGGGTGACGCGGGCGGTGGTGCCGGCGACCGGCGTGGCACTGCGGCGAGCGCCGGCCGCGTGGAGCCGCACCGCTCCGGAACCTTACGACCTAACTCCCTAACACCACCACGCGAAAACACCCTAATCACAAGGCCACAGAGACGCATCTCGCATACCATCCACTGAGAACACCAATCGATGCTCCTGGAACAGGACAACAGATCTTTCCGCCTCCGCTCCTGTCACGTGACCAATGCGAAAATTTTTGACAATCTCACCGACAACAGCCGCGCGAGACGATTGCGAAATGAAGCGTAATTTTAAGCAAATCAACATATTGAAACGCATCAGCATCTCGGATTTCATTAGGCAATCGTATAAAACTCGGATACTTTAGCGGCACATGTGCAATAAACAGGCTGTAAACGCTAAAAATATGGAATCCTTTTACCATAATTTCCTCTTTTTAAATTGTGAACGTTTGGAGCGCTAAAATGTTGCAAAGTGGAAGACACGAATGTTTACGAACAATAAAATGCAGGCCACTCCAAAGCGCACGTAGCGATAACTTTAAAAACTAATAACATTGTTTACAGGGCAGGAAATGGAACCGAATAAGTTGGCGACGAAGTGGAAGTAACTCCTTTAATAGCACGGTGTAAAAGGTAAAGTCGGAATGGGTGTAGTGTAGATCAGTTAACCGCAAGGATATGAGTACACCCACTACTCGAGCCCACGCTACCACACCTTGATCAGTTGCATAATAAAATTGTCGGCTTGAACTGAATCAATTCTGTTTGCCTTCTTCAGTTCAAAATTTATAATAATTACATTGAGTATTACCATTGCGTTTATTTTCGATAACAATCCAAACCTAAACTGCTCAGTGGAGTTCATCATGGATATTTTAACTTTAGATATTTTAAGTGTTCATTTCATTAATCATAAGTGCGCTTAGGGCTATAAGCGCATATTCCATTTATAAATCAGCGAAATCAGTTGATGCAAATGCTGACATTTCAGTTTCTTCAACAATCACGGCGTTACCGTGTGGCAGAACATAGAAATCAGTTAATTCCACTAGCTTTCTAACCATCCAATTACCAGATGGATAGAAACCTCATGTATATCTATCTAGTATCCATTTATTTGTACCTACGTCCCATATCGTCGGCGAATCGGAACGATCTTGTTTCAATATCAAACACGAGACGGCTCGCATTACTGACAACACATCCTACATGTTTGCAAAACATTCCACATTTGACGGAGAAACGATCTACATAAAGCGTGCATTTATTTTATATGCATTTCGTAATGTAAGTGTGGTAGACGTAGAGCAAGTAATAAAAATAAGACTAGAATTATGCGATGCTTTAGATAAACTAATGGGAATATTACATTTATCGACTATATCGAAGAAGAAACTGTGTATCATTGACAGTCAATTGTAAACAAGGACTGACTTTTTACTGGACTGTGAAGACATTTGGTTGTCTATAAGAGATTGCTCTTACAGACAAGTTTTTCCTGTGTTTATAAAACCACAAATAATTAGACTCAAAATGCTCTGTAGACAGAAGGCACTGGGCTTATTAATAAGACTTTTTGGAAGAATTTATAATTAATCTATTAACTCACACAACAAAACATTATTTCATCATAATTGTACCAAAGTCTTATATTAGCGTTATGGAAAAAAATAATTTCGCTGTAATTGTAATTGTACAATACGAATAGGTACTTAATATTTACATCATAATATGAACATCCAAGCCCATACATTTACAAAATTCATTATGTTTACAACAAACCATGTTTTCGCAGGATTGGATTCCGAGAACGCATTAACCGGGATAGTAAATTAGTGTTCGGCATTTAAACTGTGTCGTCTGGATTCGCACAAAGCGTTTGACTCGGTACATCGTGCCTTGGTGAAAGAAATGACTTGTTCCGCTCTGTGACTCCGTGCCGTGGGAATGGTAGACCAAACTATGTTAAAGGAGGTTTTGCATTTGCAGAACCAGGTAGTGAGCAGCTAATTGAGATGTATGGAAGCGGTGAGAAAAGGATTGAAGGATGAAGACTTGCATAGAGAAAACACTAGCTGCGTTAACGGGTAGCTGACTAGCTGTCGCAAGGAAATGAAAAGATTTTCTGGATCAGTGCAGCGAATGCACCACGATTGTAAGATGAGATTTTGATCGTAAATATCCATCCACACTCCATACTTATTATTATAATACGAAATTAATGCTCTCTGTATGTCTGTTTGTTACCTATTCGCGTTTTAAGGGCTGGATGGATTTGGATGAACCATGACACACGGGTCGATCGTATTTTGGAATAGGTCATTCGATACTTTTCATTCCGGGAGTATGTTCCCTTATATTTAGATAGACCTAATGTCCTTCTAACGCAGTAGAATGTCTGAGTCCGTACGAATGATATTATAATAACAACTTGACGCCGAGATAAACGTCAGACAGTAAAGACACAGTAAAGACTAGCCAGACAAATCGATTTATGCCAACACATTTCTTGCCCATAACATCAGTTTGATTAACACCAAGTTCTTTACCACCTTAATGCTTGATTACAATTTTCTTGCTTCGTCTAATCACGCCGGCTTATGAGCATCCTCCTTAACACACGTCATTAACTTTAACATTGCATTGTGCACTTTAACATGAGGCTATTAAGTTTTATTTTGCTGTAGTTAGTTTATTATGCATGTAGTGGGAGTGTATTGTTCGAATAACGGCCGTCAGCTATTTCCCATTATGTTATAATAAGTGGATTATGTTTACGATACCCGCGGTTAGCTTCTGATAGAAATTTCTTTTAGAAATATATATTTATTTTCCTACTTCGGAGTTAAATTTCTCGTTGAGGTTTGCGTAACTTGACGTTTGTTGTTAATTGGAGTTACCTATATCTACTTGGCGATTTCCGTGGATGCTGTTTACTTTCTGGAATTTTCATCTAACGAAATGTATTGAATAGAATGGAGGGAATAATGTAGGGAATACTCTTTATTATGTAGGTACCTACACCATATAAGTTACAGAAAAGAAAGATGAAGAAAACGATGATGTGTATTCCAGTATGATACTATATCGTTCCTTCTTATTCTTTAGAGTATCGAAAAGACTTCAAATACAACGGTTATTGGAAAAGCTTATGCACACAGGTGAGCTTAGCTAATTATTTTTTTCTTCATTCGGCTTCAATGCTTTAACATTTATGACATTATTAACTAGACAGTAGGGCATTAAAATATCTACAACAAATTCAGTCCACATCCCACATTCAACAGATAATCACACACTGCCACTAAAACCGACCACATGGCAGCATTATGCTAAGTGCCACATAAAGCTAACCACAGCTGCACTACCGACTCTCATAACTGCCACCATCCATCTTTTTCTACTTCGCACACCTCTTTAACGGCTTATAATATTATGAAAATTATTCCGGCCAAAGGAAATGCAATTATGCTAAGCTGGCACTGTCAGTCATCGTGGGGTTGAGGAACGAAGTTAATTAGATAAGGCGAGAAGAAGCCAGCTCGAATGGATGGACGGAACACCGGGTTTTGTGAAGCAAATGGAAAGAAGCCTATGTTTGGCGGACAACTGCGATGGTGAGCGACGGTATGGAATATTTCAGACAAAGGTTGTATATCGGACTGAAGAATGGAAGGAAGAAATGGTTGATTTTATAGGTGTTAAGTAACGCTTAAATTTCGCCAGTAATATTTAAGCCAAAAATCTCAGCCCAAATTTTCTGAAGGGTTGGTAGATAACGGTCTCTCTCATCTACCAACCCTTCAGAGAATTTGGGCGTTTTAACCCTTTCCATGCGGTAAACTGTTTTAGGTTGGACGTACTATAATTGCGATTATCAAGATTCAGATTGCAATTTCTTGTTGTCTAATAGATTGCCTACAGTTAGCACGATGTCTCCTGTCATAAGTTTCTCATCCTCAAGCTATGCTGCTATCTTGTAATACGGTAGTGGTAATGACAACTCATTACGGTGGTAAATGGCAAGAAGTGGTCACAAATCTACCACGACCGCTACGTTTACCGCTGCATCATATAATGAATAATGAGTCAAGATCGCAGATTGTAGAATGATGGTGGATGCGCTGACAGAACATATGTGCCGTTAGGTTAGTAAATTGAGAAAATAATCTGGGAAATTCATAGTGTTACATGCAAAAGTACTTGATTATGATAGAGGTGGGTCTGAGGTTGATGGAAAGCTTCTCGATTTCCATATTCGTACCATTGTGATGAATTATTTGTTTTTTCAAATCTTGGTGTACGTTGGCGTGCTGGCAGTGAGCGTTTCTCTATGAATGAAATAAACTGACTGACATATCAACGCACAGTCGAAACTACTGGGACTAGGAACTTGAAAATTTGCACAAGCCTTCCGAGGTAGGTGAGCAGTGAGAATGGATTTTCGGAATTTTTTATTTTGTACTACATCTGCGCAGACGAAGATGCGAGCGAAGTGCTAGTCTGTACTAATATTATAAATGCGAAAGTTTGGATGTATGTATGGAGGGATGTTTGTTACTCAATCACGCCAAAACTACAGAAAGGATTATGATGAAACTTGGCAATGTTGTAGCTTATGTACCAGAATAACACATAAGCTATAGAAATCCTAAATTTTGAACGTGGTTTTGTCTGCCAGTCTGCGACATAACATAGGTAAGTTGTAGCGCGATACCTACCGTAATTGCCGTGGTAACTGGCATGGGAACTCCTGTTCCTAATCGTTTGGTTCTGCATGGGAACGGGAAATTCCTAGGGCAACGGGAAAAAACGGGGTATGCGCGTACGAAGTCGCAGGCAAAAGTTAGAAACTGATAATAATCATTACTATGACGACTGCCATAATTTTTTTAATCAGACTGACAACGTATTTCCATTCCTTCCGTTATCAACGGTCGTCATTAAATGTCTTAGGTATGGATACAAAAACCCGTGTGAATCTCTGCAGAGGATTCACCATTGTGTATTGTAGTAGTAACTGCAATTAAAATGATTAACTTTAATAACATCGTCGCACAGTCGATGAGTATGTGGCATGAGGTCACCACAGCATTGTGTCTGCTTGTCATGTTGACGAGCAAAGCGAAAAACTCTGGAAGTGCAGTTATTTTTATGGAGATAGGATTGGGCTGGTAGACATGTTAATAATTGAAGTTTTAAACGACGGTTAGACTATGCATCTAGCTCAAAAAAAAATCCACAAGCTGTGTCAAGACTTAGAGGTCTTCAAAGCTTGATGATAAATTAAGGAAGCTAGAAATTCTTACACATATCAAGCAAAAAGTTGCCAGCCTTCCTTAACTAAAATTATCGGAGGAAGAAACGTGCAATGCCCAAATTTTATCCTCAAAAGTAAAAAATCTTTAAAATGATCTTATAAAGGGTTGTTTTAACATTTTCAAACTTTTCCGAACTTCACAGTGCATATTGTAGCAGCCGCTGGGCCATTCTCAGAAGCTTTCGAGGTGCTTCCGGGCGTCCGTAGTCGTACAAAAGTTTCACGTAGTTTTTTTCACAAAAAATACTTTAATTGTGAGCCTACAACTTGGAACTGTGCCAATAAATGCGAATTGGCTTGCCGCCTACCACATTAGGACTAAATAACGACAACCGCGATTCGAAGAGTGTTGGAGAATACTAAAACTTTTGCCTTTCCTGACTCCTGACATACCTATAGCTTGTTTATCATTATACCATAAGTGGAACAATATCGGTCGATCTGTCATACCCACTTATGACCTATCAAAGCGTGCAATTAACACCTTTTGCTAAAAGCTCGCCCGTACGAGGAAGGTCGACATATTCTCATACGGTGTCATGATCATGGACATTTAAGACGTGTCGGCATTTCGCACTACGAGTGGCATATCTAGCTTATGTTGCTTTAGTAACGTAGATCTTTATGTTGGGGTAAGTATTTCTCTCTGTTTGTGTAACTTTAGGCTTTAGACAAGTTACATTATATCAGCGTGTCCCTGACACTGGATTTTAATTTTGATAACACAAATTAGTCTCTATTTAGTCGAAATTAGTGGCCAAATATCAGATTCTGTCACTGGTTCAAAAGTTATAAGGGTTTATAGGTGGCCGATCTGGAGAGACTTCCAGAGCGAAAGGAGTAATTTGATGATTTCCCATCGCTTAAAAAAAAGTAGGCAGTCGGTCCTTAACTAATATTTTACAGAAATAAAACTGTTTGTTTGTAGAAGATAGTACTGATCCGTTTACGAAAATTCCTTCACAAAACTACAGTATTGCTGAGTGTCATCTAAAAAAACGTACGATTCTAATGAGATAGGCCACAGAAGATAAGCCGCGAGAAAAACGCTAGTTACAGATCATATTCTATACACTAGCGTGGCAGCGTATACTAAATCTGTACCCATTCAGAACCAAATGGGATGACTAACAATCACTAGGCTATTAGACGCAATAATTCGATGTACCGCTGACCTGTGCAATCTTAACCTTGACAATTATAGACCGTTTAGTAGTCTATCAATTAATATTAGACTGGTATAATGAAAGTGTTCCAGTTGCAAGCGGAATACATTTCATTGATAGAAGCTATTAGGTTAGGTGCTGAAAAATATTTAATTGTAAAATTATTTAACCTGCTGCATACAATGAAAATCTAGGAATAGTAAGGCTAAAAATATTTTTGTCAAGTAGTTTTGAGTTTTGCTGTCTATTGTGTAGTGTTTTGCTTGTAATGAGCTCATTAAATTAGGATAATTCTTCCCAGAATATCGGAGGGCTCATTGATAAAAATGACGTTTATTAAGTAATTAAAAACTAAACGAGCTCCGCCTCCGAAAAAACTCAGACGACAGTCTCTTTTAAAGCCCCAACCCATGTTAAGAAATAAAAATTGCTGCAAGATTCCGTCCCAAAATCAGCAGCACATTAGGGGGAACAAAATCCCAAAAAAGGTTCACCCCTACCCGAGTTTATTATCACACAGCGCAATCTAAACACCGGGTGACACATTGTTTAATAACGGTAATCCGAGCGCATCGAATCTGTGACGAATCGATTGATTCGGTACGGAGAACCGCGTCATGTCAGCTGTTGTTGATCGAAACAATTGTATCGAAGAAAAAAAACCATTTAGATTCGATATTGAAGACTTTGTTTTGTTTCTGATCGACTAAATCCAGGGGGTCTACTCTCTAAGCCCGAAGTCCGTAGTTTCGACCTTAGTGTCGGGAGTCCATAGTTGATACGGAGTAGAAAACACTCGACAAAAAGGCCGAAACTAAGGACTTCTCGGTCTGAGGGCGCGTTCCCACTATGTCGTGACGACAGATTATCGTGTCGTTTAAAGCGTCGTGGCTTGTGTATTTAAATGGAAGTGTTCACATAGGACGACACGATTAACGGTCGTTTTCGTCTTTTTTTCTCTATTAACACGACACGATAGTCTGTCGTTACGACATAGTGGGAACTCGCCCTGATTCGGAGGCCAAACCTCGTACTAAAAAAATTGAAGAATTAAAGTCTCAAACTCATTTCATTCGACATTCAATGTGAATAACTTGTTAAAGTATAGGGAAATTAAATCGGAGGTGTTTTTGCCAGACTGAGAACCGAATGCAGACACTCCTTGAAAATACAAGAATCGATGTTAAATGCGTCGACTTTTCTGTTTTCCATGCAAAGTATCTTTCTTATGAGCTTGATATTCCTTAATCATGCAGGACATATTAGAGTGAACATAGCTTCAAATCTGAAATGATAACGCTGATCTCATTGTTTATTTACAGTAAATGTACGACAAATGATGAAACTAATAATCTATGCTAAAATTCTACTTGTATTAGATATGTTACGGCTCGGCTACACTAGGTGCAACCGGCCAAACGAAAAGGCGAAGTCGGTCGGTTTAAAAAATAATAACCACGAAGAGGCTCCTTCTAACCTAACCTGTCCGAATCGGGGTGTTCAATCGCCGAATATGATGTATTATTTTACAAGTTCTAAGAGAAGATAAGTAGGATACATCTAAGTTTAACCGCACGTGGCCGGCTGCACCTAGTTGTAGCCGGCTAAAACTAGGTGTAGCCTGTAGCCGCACTTCGGCTATTATCCGTAACATATAGGTATATTTATGGAGATACACATAACACAAACTTAATTCTATGGATACAGCAGCGGTCTCATCGCTGAACCTTTGGTTCGGCTGACAGAACTTTAATAAGGAGAAAGTCTGCAGTGTACGGCTAGTAAATAAATTGAAATATTTTTTTTTTAATAAATTATGCGAATACTCAACACCATCTACCTAGCCTTTTCCCAACTATATTGGGGTCGGCTTCCAGTCAAACCGGATTCATCTAAATACCAGTATTTTACGTGGAGCAGCTGCCTACCAGACCTCCACAACCCATTTATAGGGTAGTTTTTGGCAAGCCTGGAGTCAGATTTACTGGCTTCTGACGATCCGTAACGACTGCCAAAGATCTAGAAAAATGATACGAATACTAGATCATGGAAGGAAAAACGAAGAAAACTAGAGGTACTACAGATCACAACCCGTTTTTCCCGTAACATTTCTGGAAACAAACCAAGTCCTCTCAATCTTGGCCTCATACGTGCTCAAGTGGGAAACTACGAACCTCCTTTATAGGCCAGTAGGTAGGTTAGCAGGCCGGAGCCTAATTACATAATTATGGGGTTACGAATACGAGGCTCCAGGCTACAGTGCACAGAGCAAAAAACTAGCGCAGTTTGAAACTAGTCTGCTGGATACTCGACTCTACGATTGTGTTAATATATTATGTTGTTCTGTGGAACTGTCGTGTTTTTGTTTGAATGTGATTTCGATTTTTTGAAGTAGAAGTGTTTGTAGGATTTTTGTGGGACGACGGAAAATGTTAGTTCCAGCCATTAAAGAATCTAGCCTTTAGATCGGAGGGCCGATTCTACAACGTTCGCATTCATGTCAATCGCAAACTGTCAAAAAGCCTTAATTTTCATACATTTTTGACAGTTTGCGACCGTTTCTTGAAAATTAGTAGAATTGGCACTCGGGTAGTAATACGGTAACCCTTAGAGTAACCAAATATTGCAAAGGTCGAATCGTTATATCTGAAGACCAAGTGTTCTCATTCGGCTGTGTTATAAAAATAAAAAAAAAAGTAAAATGTGTAAAGCGTCTCGGTTTCGTCTAAGTAACCAGTCGGTCCGTATGGTGTCGGACGTAAAATAATAGCACCATCCCATCACTTCCCGTGGGTGTAGTAAGAGGCGACTAAGGGACTCACCAGAGAATGGGCAGCAGCATTCTCTGTACGTACATTGCTACAGCTGCTCTACACTGCGATCGCCACCGCCTGCCAAGCGTGGCGATTACGGCAACCCCCATTTGGGGGAGGCCTATATCCAGCAGTGGACGTCTTTCGGCTGGTATAATGATGATGAACCAGTCGGTCTATTCTTTAAACATGCCACCATGAAACTTCACTTTAAACATGCCACAAGTTTACACAGTGAGATGTTTACAGAATCACACTGCAGTTTTTAAGAGTTATCAGGATATGATCTTATTAGAATTGAAGTTAACGACAATCGTGTGTTAATCCGAATAGAAACAGAAAAATACAAGTCTTCTATCCTAGCTATTAGGTCTAGAAACGTCTACTAAAACAAATAATAAAAGTAGCTAGAAATAACTGAATTCAGTTATACGAGTATACAGGTCATCTGCCTCAACACTAAAACAACGTCCAATAAAAATTCTAGAAAAATATTACTACTATAATAAAATTCAAAACTACTTTCATGATTGTAAACAGGACGAACGAAACGTTACAACTGGGTTCAACAACAATTTTAATTGTTTTTAGCTCATAAAATAATTAAAATATTTGAAAAACAGTTGTTTTTCTGGAACGCCCACTACTCAAGAGTTCTGCAGTAAAGTATAAAATTGTTTTCACTTACCAACTGGATCGAGTTGTTTCAGGAATATGTCACCTGAAAAAAACAATTTTTTTTTAGAAAATAATCTTTCAAGGATAGTACGCTAAAAATCTAAATCCTACAGTACAAGATTGATTCATCGTAGATTGATTGATTCACTTCTGATTCTTGCCAAGTTAATGAGATATCAGCAATAATCAGAATTCAAAGCCTTTTCCTCAACTATGATAAATTCGGCGTCCACCCATATTCATAAAAACTTTTTAACCATTAAGGCGCTGTGAACAGCAAAAACTAGAATATTGCTGGTTTCCACACGCAATTTTAGCCAAATCTGTTGTTTTAAGCTGCAGAAAAAATATATGTTAATTTTAACTATATTTCAAAGAACACTGTTGTTTTCGAAACATGTTTAAAAATAAAATCCTCGATAGTAATGATCGTCAAAGCTACATACCTCTAACTTTGACCTTAGAAAAAAAAACCCATATTACTAGTCTACTTATGCCGATAAAAATTATACCAAATAATGAATCGAATCTTAATGCAAAACTTTGTTGTTTTAGATTTTTAATAGATCAACTTAGTTTTGAGGAAATCGATAAAATGCTTCATATTTGGCAATAAATTGCAAGTATTTAGTCGTCGCGCTTCTCTTTCTTTTCTATAAGTCCGAGAGTGACCGAGCTTTTGCTGATCACAGCGCCTTAATCAATTACTTATTTGAAATACTGTTTAAGAGATTCTAAATTCTAATTCTCCATAAAGAAAATTTTGAATAAAGAATCTGCTTATTAGTATTTTAGCTAAGTAATGGTTTAGTGGGTTTAGTTTTTATGAATACGGCTGTAAGCGGATGCACCTGGATACCAGTGTTTTACAAGGAGCGGTTGCCTTTCTGACTTTCACAACCCAATTACATAATGAGTAAACCTATGCCCCTTGGCAAGATTTTGTCAGAAAAAAAAGGAAGACGTGTATGAATAGCCAATAGATACAAAGTAGCATCATAAACAAGAAGCGTTGTATTTTCAAATAGGTAGGTACAACCGCAAACCACATTCTCGAAGAGCATAACACTCAACAGACCCTCTCCATTTAGAAATTAGCACGGGATCAAAACTTACGCAGACCCAACCCAACTTAAACCATAGACTAAAATCCGGCTCAGCAACACAATATTGTTGATAGAGGGCCCGTAAACAAGGCAAGCCATTAGTCCCCGTCATAAGGCGGTGACAGACTCTCAACTGAAGGACAGGTCTAAACACGGCGCGCAAACTTCTCGAGATGCTCTCTAAACACTTCTATTGTGGTGGATAGACGTGGTAAATATTATTACGGAGTAAAAACTACACAGCGGCGGTATAATAAGTGTTTAAATTGTAACAGGGGCGAACATAATATTTTCCAACTTTCATTGCATCAGCATAGAGAGAGCGACGATTTTTTTTAAATCCATGTTCTATATTGCTGACATCCTGTTTATTATTCACTAGTTATTATTCCTGTTTATTGCTCTAAAATACATCGACTTTTCTAAACTATGTATAATTTTAATTTAGAAGAAAATATGTACTAGCTTTTGCCCGCGACTTCGTACGTACCTATATACCGTTTTTTCCGTTCCCGTAGAAATTTCGGGAAATCCTCTGAGTGCCTCCAAGGAACCTACATACAAAATTTCAGCTTTCTACGACCAGTAGTTTCGGCTGTGTGTTGTCTGTTAGTCAATCAGTCGGTCACGCAACAGTTTTCTATGTATATATTGATTATATCTACATGTAAACCTTCCGATAGAAATTATGTAAAGAAAAAGAAATTCTTCTTTCTATTACATCGTGTTGTTTGGCAAAAAGAAATGCTGCTGGCCCCTACACGTCTAGCCAAGAGTCGTACGTATTTCCCTTTCTCTCATTCTTCAACCCTTCGCTTAGCACACAATGCTAAGCGAAGGTCTCCTGAATCGCACGCCAGTTTACCTGGTCTAGGGCCTCCCCTATTCAAGTCTTGTCTCCTTTTTCCAGCGTCGTCAGTCTACCTATTTCGAGGCCTACCTACTTTCACATGTTCACTTCTGAATCTCCAAGACCTTACCCCATCTACCATCCTGTCTACGGTCTGCAGTCTTTTCCTTTCTAACTCATCTCCTTTTTCCAAAACCATAAATAAAAATATAGTTTTATAAGTACTGGCTGTTTGTACGGAGTGCGAATCGTGTCGGTCGGAATGGTCGGCGACGTCATTTCCGGCAAACGTCCGAACGAAATGGACCAGCCTGAAAATGGGGCAGCGGGACACCCCTGTTTGACGTCCGCTTTTATTATTTATTTTGTTGTTTATTGCATTTGTACGCAGTTAGTGTTTTATTTAGATTCTAGACTGAAGGCTTGGGGAGTTTTGTTTACCAACTCTCCGGCTTTGGCGAACTGTGAAAAGTAGTGATTGTGACATAGTGTTGAACAAGGAGAAACTGGAATTCGTCGATAGAACAGTTTTCCTGGGGATTACGGTTGACTCTAGGCTACAATGGGGTCCTCATTTAACATCTCTTGCAGGACGGCTAAGTTCAGCGGCATATGCTGTTAGAAAAATCCGCCAATTTTGCGGATGTTGATACCGCGAGATTAGTATATTTTAGTTACTTTCATAGTATCATGTCTTATGGTATTTTACTATGGGGACGGGCTGCAGAGATCGAGTCTATTTTTATTCTGCAGAAAAGAGCTATAAGAGCGATATACAATCTCCGCCGACGTGATTATCTAAGGGAACTGTTTAAGGATATTAACATCATGACGGTACCCTGTCAATATATATATGAAAACATTATGTACGTTAGAAAGAATCTCCATCTTTTTAGTAGACGAGGCGACAGACATAATTATATTACTAGAAATAGGGATCAACTAGTTCAACCAAGTTTCAGACTAGCTAAAGTAGCCTCATCTTTCATGGGGTACTGTTTAAAATGTTATAATAAAATACCTCCTAATATATTAGAACTGAATGAAACAAAATTTAAATCTTGTATCAAACGCACACTATGCAAGAAAGCATATTATAAGTCGGGGGATTATATTGAAGATAATAATGCTTGGCTCAATGCCGGTCCAGCTCCACAGTTACTAGGCCGCACAAACTAATCTTTTGGCATTTATAAATATTGTTGGACCCGTTGAAGACTGTAAAACGTTATATTTTCATTGTATAGACTCAATGTAATTAGCATTGTATAAATTCATTAATTAACGGCACATGTGTGAGTACTGTGAACCTTATACTAATTTTATTTATTTTTTAATTGACTTGACTGCCCTGGCGGTTGGGAGTGTCATGCTCACTCAAAAGTCTACCTGATGGTGGCGCATGTGTTGGGTCATTTGGCTCCCTTAAATATGGTTGAGCCGAATGGTGCTAGCGCGTGCGTCATGTTCGTGAACGGACGCCGTCAGTTTGGACTGGTCATCTCTCGGCTGCCACGGTTTATTTTAATGATTTGTTATTTTAATTTGTTGTTGATTTTTATTTTTTTACTCCGGATACTTTAACGTGCATTTCTTTTTACATCGTTCTCACATATATGTTTGTATAATTTCAACAGGAATGATGTAACCATAAAATTGTAAAGAAAAATAATTTAAAAGAGTGTCCGTGGAGTTTCTTGCACGTTCTTCTCCATAGAGATCTACGCTTTGGAACGTGCAAATAGCTTCATCTTTTTGACTGACCGACCTTGACAATTCAAAAGTGCCTGTGAATGGTTTATTTGAAATAAATAATTTGAATTTTGAATTTTGAATTTTGTGTGTCTTAATTGCCACCAGAAAGCAGCAATTCGCCGAGTTGAATAATGGATGATTTGCTCTTAATGGTCCTACGTCTCTTACCAACAAACACTATCTGCGCTAAGAAAATTAATTGAAACGAGAAATGAGGAGTCTTGTCAAGACTTTAATTTTACGTGTTACATCTTCTACAGATTGATTCCTAGCCTTAATTAGTCAGGCAGTTGACATAGACACTGCTGTCAGTTCAAACTATTCCCTATCAAAAGTGGTAGTCGCCATAGACACTGTTGTCATTCCAACCAATCCACCAAAAGTGCCTCTTCAAAAACATGGAACCTCCTGCAAGCGTCAAATTAGGATAAACCTTTTTCAATTAGTGACCCTTCTCACTTCTGTTACATAAAACAAGCTACTTACAATAAATATTCAGGTGGAATCCAACCTTATCAGGGATGCATAACCTGTTTTTACACAGACGTAATTTTATGCAAGCCGAGCAAGTTTTCCCTTACCAAGTTGAAATACGAATGTAGCCGTTGTAATATGAAGATGAAGAGCAAATAATAACATTCATGTGAACGGATTGGGAAAGCCTTTGTGGCCATCCGCAAACCTGTAAAGACTGCTCATGCTCATCAACCTTTAACGGCCAGGTAGCAGTCTTTTCAGATTCTTTCTTTTTTAGGGTTCCGTAACCAAAGGGTAAAACGGGACCCTATTACTAAGACTCCGCTGTCCGACCGTCCGCCTGTCACCAGGCTGTATCTCATGAACCGTGATAGTCAGACAGTTAAAATTTTCACAGATGATGTATTTCTGTTGCCGCTATAACAACAAATTAACTATAATGTTATCTTTTATTATATTTCTGTGTGTACATAAATAAATAAATATATAAATAAGTACTAAAAAACAGAATATAATAAATATTTAAGTGGGGCTTCCATACAATAAACGTGATTTTTTGCCGTTTTTTATAGATCATGGTACGGAACCCTTCGTGCGCGAGCCCGACTCGCACTTGGCCGGTTTTTTGTATTTTATTCGTAAACCTTCACTTGACCTCGCCCTGGCATGATGGTAAGCGATGGATGAGGTGATAGTGGTGACGATGGGTGCAGTGACCGAGCAGAATGTCGGGATGTTTATGACGTGCATTTGATTTGAACTATCTAGTGGAGGGTATTATGAGGCCAGAATTCCCCAACTAAAGAAGTCAAAGTAATCCGGCAAAAAGAACGATAACTAAGGGGCCAGAATTATTTAATGAACTGAGAAATAAAATTGAGACCACTATATAATCAACTAAAGAAAAATCCAATGCACATAGTTTCCTCGCGACTGCATCCGAACAAAGAATTTTTATTTATAAGACCATTGACAAAAAGAATACCTACAAAAAATAAATGTTAATAAAGCTCCTTTGGTAGAAAAATGGTCGCAAAGCTTATGAAGAAAAACGGTCGAACTATGTCAACAAGTATTGATCGTAATGAAAATGCAGCAGTATACTTATTGTTAATTAAGAACGCGACCGTTCAATATTCAAATTCATTTGCTGAACGGCAATGAAGTACTTCAATAAATTGTTAGTGACAATGCTACTGAAAACTTGTCTATGGATTCGACGTTGTTGGCAATAGATTTATTTTTTAACAGTATTTTTCGCACGGACTTATCTCCTTCCGTTATAACCGTCGAAAATTAACGATTTTATGCTCTATCCTAGTCAGTGGCAATTTCGTAATTGCCACACACTGGTATTAGAGCCGGCCTATTTGAGCGATACCTGCTTAGCAACATTGAGCAGAGCATAGAGGCGGTAAGCTCGAGGCTAATAATAATATGGCTTAAATTGATAATCTTTATTTTATTTTATATTTCTACACCTCTAAATTAGCAGTTATTAGGATACCTACTTTCGAGATTTGAATCGAACTTGAGCTAGTTTCGAACTATCTAGTGCCTAATGACGAGATTTTACAATAGGATACTACAGAACTCGATTTTTCTAGCCTACGAATCGGCTTGGATTTATTCCTGTAAATAAAACTTCTAGATACTAATACATAGTTTAGTCTCTTCAATATATCTACAACATAAAACAAATTAACATGTTATCACGTTACGATTTACAAAGGAGCGGGAGGTAGGCGACAGCTTCCTGCGACAGTGCTGCCGCCTTCCTGTTTGGCGGGAAAATGGAGAACTTACATCGCCTTTGTTATACTACGAGTAACACACAACAGGGTTTGTTGTTCGAAATGCTTTAGTGAATATGTGATAAATACATGACTAGAAGATAACTGGCTGAGGCCCAGTTTCTCGAACGAAAATTAGCACAAAATTATTGTGACAAATTGGCAAACCCGCGTTATCTAGCTGTGATTGTTTAAATGTCTTTTCAAGAGCCAATAATTTAGATCATGTGACTTCCCTTTAATTTGTGTTGGGTCCATACATTTTTTTCAAGAAGCCAGTGTTTCTATTCCTACTTCATTGATTGAGGTATTCCAAAACCAAAAACAAGTTTTTTTTTCAGATGCCAAGAGAACCAGTTATTTTTTGAAGAATAATTCCCCATTTCGTGTCCAGGCTATCTCTACACATTCCAGGTTGCCTGGAAGAGATCGTGGAATGTGATAAGGCCGCCAATTCTATGTTTTTTTAGTTTAAGATTTCCTGTATGTATTTTTAAATATGGTGTACAATAAAGTATATATAAATAAATAATTAGTTATGCAAGCGAACTAACTGCAATAAAGAAACATGTTTACTGATAATAATATTTTATTTTGATTGCACATAAACTTAGCCTATTTTTAAAACTAAATAAATCAGTTGAAATGTAAGAAATGTTTCTTAGAAATATATATTTATAGTAAAGACTATGGCAGACAATGAGCTCATAAAATATTTATTACAACTATTGCCTTACATAGGAAGGAACACTGCACACTTCTTGCTTATTTGCTAATATTGTTTTCCTTAACCAACCACATCCTTAGGTAACAATCAGTCTTCTATAATTATTATTTCATCAACTCGTTTGCTAGGTATTTTCAAAGTGAGACCGACATGCAAAACAGGAAATAGAAGTCAACTGTTGGCCTGTTTTCATATGTTAGGATATTCAGACTAAACTATTTTATTTATTTATTTATTTACATATACTTTATTGTACACCAAAATATAAACACATAAAGAAAACCTAACCAATTTTTTTTTTATGTACACATCTCTGTGTCACATGCATAAACACAACAGTTAGATTTAACATTAAAATTATTAGTACAAAGTAACTGTTTATTTCTAAAGAAATTTCTTCTAGCAACCCTGCAAAATGAATGTCTACTTTTTAAATGAATTAATCTTATAAAAACAAAGAGAGGAAGGAATGGAGGGACGTCTTTGCCTAAAAGTGGGACAGTACAGGCTGACAAAAAAAATTAAAGCATAAGTTTACCAATAACAACGTAGTCATCATGATAAAATTATTCAAGACTTTCACTGCTATCAAAATAGATCAAATGAGAAGAAATGCCAATTATTTTCTTGAAATTAAAACTACTGATAATTTTGTTATAAAATAAAGATAAGAGGCCATCAGGCAGGAAAGTTGATATCTAAAGTAAATTTAGTACTGATAGTCTAAACAAAACTGAAACTAGGGGAAAGTTTATAGGAAAGTCATCCAACATATATAGATATAATAAATGTATACTGGAACTTATGTAATTGAACTCACCTCTTTAAATCTAGAAGTAAAAAAATCTACTGAAACTTATCAATGTTTTGCAAAAAATACACTGCTATTTTATGTAATTACGAATCGTGCACTTAGATTCTCCTCTAGAGTGCGCGATAGATTAAAATTATATGCACACGACTGATTTTACGATCCGTTTACGCCAAATACTAGTGTCGGCAAAATTGCAACTAGCTTCGCAATTTAAGTCGAGTTAGAGGCGTCAGCAATAACCGCTCATTACTCGTGTCATTCCAGCTGCTAGCCCAGACCAATTGATTCTTATTAGGCGGTAACCGCGCTATGTTATGCCTCCGCAAACCGGTCGCAAGCAACACCTTTCCAATATCATGTAATTCTACCTATATTCTTATTATTCGTAATTGGATACTTGGTGTGTTGTGTAGACCGCATTCCTAAAACGTTATCAAGTATACAAAACCCTTTTGTTAACAATAAATCACACAAAACATTGAAATATTAGCTGCGAAAGAATGACACTTGCTTCGTTATGGAAATATTGCAATTTTTTATGTAATGCTTAAACGTTTCAATAGTACTTACCGCTTAAAATACGTAACTTAGGTCCCACTATTTAATGCTTCAAGATTTATGAAACACTTGTACCGTAATAAAACAATAACAACAAAAGTTTAATGCACTATCGAAATTATTGACACCCTTAGGAACATCATAGACAAGATTTTAATTTTTTTTAAACTAGACTAGGTCAACTAAAAAGCGGTAAACCGAATTTTCACTTTCACTGAAAGCTTCACTAACGTTTTTTTTTTCGAAGAAATTATTGTTAGTTTGCACACCTTATTAGAAGTGTAATATATTTTCCAAAATAAATATTTTACACGTTGTTTTGGTTTTCGATACATCTTACTTACCTTAGTCATAAAAAACTAGAAGTTCAGAATTTATGTTTATGATTGACGTGAGATTGCCATTGCTAAAAAAATCGTCGACAATCTTCGTGCACAGGCCACACACTTGAAACTTTTAGAGCTGAGAGCAAGATTCAGAATGATTTGGATACAAAGAATTGAGTTGGTTCACCACGCAAATTCCAATTTTCTTCTTCTCCTTCTCCAATCTCCAATCTCCAATGTCTCTTTTCTTCTTCTTAATTCTTCTTCTTCTTAATGTTTCTCTTCTGCTTCTCTCTCCAATGTTTCTCTTGATTTTTTGCATTTGGCTACTCCATATTTACGTCACTATTATGTCAGATTGTCACCAGCTGTCGCAATACGTCAAAAAAAAACAAATGTCACTGAAATTCTACCTGTGCTATGTGTACCATGGACCCATCACACAAACCTAGGTAGAAATACATTCAAGTGCTCTTTGCGCAGCTGCGTAATCTGTGAAGAAAATCAATACTGCGATAATTTTCGCTAGAAAATTGTTAACTAAGATGGCGCGCATCGCTTATCAGTGAACCTGCGTACTTTAGTACGTGAACGATTATCGTGCGTGTTTTGTAATCTAGCTGGATGAATTACAATCATTTCGCAATGAATGAACCTATTATGCATTTCGGGGGTGGTAACCCCCAACCTTTCTTGGGTAATGTGAGTATACCTCCGGGTTTGGGTGGTCATGGAAACCAGTTTGTTTCTCAAATTCATAATGTGCCTGCAACGTCGAGTGCCCTACAAAGTAACGTTCCCCCTCCGCTGCCTCCCAGGGTGGATCTAAACCAAGCTCTTGCTCAACCAATGATGCAGAACCAGGGCTTTGGTGGAATGGGAGGCTATGGAGGCATGGGCACATATGGAGGAATGGGAATGGGCTCCTACGGCATGGGCGGAGGATATGGCGGATACGGCGGCTACGGAATGGGAGGCATGGGGGGCATGTACGGAGGATACAACAGATTTGGAGGCTTTGGTGATGTTGATAGCAGGTAAATGTTTGCGAAATATTTACAGTTTTTGTTTGTTTCGTATAGTGTGGTTTCTATAATACAATATTTACAAAGAGGATTTTAGAGTTAAGTACATTTTTTCATAATAATTGATTCTTATCTCACAGATTGTGAATAATGTAAAATGGCTATGTGTCAATTATCCCTTCAGTTATTTTTATTAACTTCATAGTCCATATAGAGGGCAAATAGAAGGCCTTATGAGAATTCCCCACAAATAAAATAGCCATTGCTTGAAGCACTAAGGTAGTGTTTCTTTCCAGGTTCATTCAAATTGCGGAAGAGAGCTCTCGCCCAGCTTTTGATTCCATACAGAGCTGTGTTAATGCGGTTGGCAGTGTTGCTATGATGCTGGAAAGCACTTTCTTTGCTATTACCAGCTCTTTCAGGGCTATATTAGGTATGTATTAAAAGATAGTTCTGCCAAATTATAAGAAAATTGTGAGAAGTTCATCAGTTAAGTTCATAATTTTATAATCACTATTTAGTTGCTAAGTGGATTTGATATTCAAATCCATACTTCCTATATTATGTCAATTTGTGTGCCAAATTGTATTAACATTTTGGATACAATTTGTCTTGAAGAATACTTACCTTTTATGTAAGATTGTAGTAATTTTCATAAGATGCAAGTGAAACTGCTAGCAACTTATGTTTAGTAAGAAGTACTGCTTTCTGTATCAGGCCCTTTATCTAACCGAGTAATGCTAGCTTCAACAGATTGTTGTGGAAGTTTTTGGCCCAAGGGCATTGGCCATAACCACAATCAGCACAATGACATCCGAGAACATATCCCACATGTCAACAACCTCATATGCTAAGTCAAGATACTTGATTTGCTTGTCTTTCTCAGCTTTCACGAGGTTGCTCTCGTCATGCGGGATGGTAACATTGATTTGTGCGGCGTGCTAATCGGTCTATCGGGTGATATGGTTATTTTCGAGAACTGGGTCAGGCACATACTTGTAATACAGTAACTTCGTCCATAATGTCATAGACAAAACCTTCAGTTTCCCCCGAGGAGATAGCCGAAACGTAGCCAGGCCACAGATGCTGAGAATTCTACGTCGAACCCATAATGAGCCCGATAAATCCCGATAGAGAGCTCCTTGCGGTCATCTGTAGTAAGTATATGCAGCATAGGTTTGCATCAGTTCTCTTTAGCCATGGACAACAGGGTGAGTCCTTTGTCCACTGCAACCACATCTCGGTGCATACCCACATCGGCTTTGAGAAAATATTCTCTGAGACTGCACTTCTCGTGGTTGTGGAGAGTCTTAGCATTTAAAAAGCCTCAACCTCCACGTGATGTTATCTTTGCCTGGGCTTTTCTCAAGTTTTATTCCTTTGATTTGGGTAATTATTTCTCTGACTGTTATTAGGTCTAATGGTATTACTACTTTATCTTCTCCAGTTATATTACTATTCTCATTTTCATCATCTTGTGTTATATCATGCGGTTTTTCATAAAGAGGAGTATTAAGACAGCCGTTGCACATTTTATTATACCTACTCTGTCTTTGTTTTCGCCATTTTCGCTTTTCTTGACTTTGTATCCAATTTTTGTAAGTATATAGTTCATTAAAGGCTTTTTTTGAACTACAGAAAATAAACATATTTTTTCTAATTCTAATAGGTGTAGCAGAAAACGTCAGCCGACTAAAGTCGCTATTCGCTCAGGTGTGGTCCACATTCGCCGTGATTAGGACCTTGAACTGGATCATCAGGAAATTGATGGTCATTATTGGTATCAGGACCGAGAATGAATTCAAGGTTAGTAGTAAAGTAATTTTATGTTTTATTATTTTAGCAGGAAATTTAAGAGGATTTTTATTAGATATTTAAGATTTTTTTTGCGTGTTCAATCCATGTATTTATAATTTACATAATCACCGGCTTTGTAAACAAACAAGAAAAATAATTAATTGATTCCAGCTCGCTTAAAATCTTGAAGTCATATTAAATCTATCAGCCATTTTAAATATCAGTGCCCAAGGTTATCTTCTTGTAAACAATAACATGACGCTACTATATATTTGCTCTAAAGTTCTGTGTTATCACTATCAGATTAAATTGTTAAATGATTTTTCATTGCTTGGTTTATTAATTTTTGTTTTCAGAGTACTTACTAACTAAAATACCAGTAAAATAGTTTACTTTAACATTTTTTCTGTGATCTGGTCTGGTTATACAAGTTATTGAACTCAATTGAATGCAAATTTGTACTCAATTTGTATAGGCAATTTGTTTGAACAGAGCCATGCAGAATACAGGAAATAGTTGTAATCATCAAATATTTTTATCCCAAATAAAATAATCTTTAACTTTCCTTATCACTTGACAATGAATGTATATCTAAGTCTGCAATCTAACCTTGAAAAGAACTGCTTCTCCTACCTATAGGTATCTTATTACCTATAGGTAGGAAAATCAGTTCTCTTTCAGAGTCGTGAGATTAAACTATATCTTTTGGCTCTATAGCGGAATCTATCGCCTCACCACTAGGCCCTGGAATTATCCGGCCCATTTTACTATCCAAATAATCCGGATACTACCAAATCACTATCCTGATTTTTCCAAATAATCCTGATAATTTGGATATCATCGTAAAATAATATGATTCGTCGACATGGTTGGCGCAGTGGTTGAGCAATCGGCTGCTGCGCTGCGTGTCGCGGGTTCGATTCCCGCACGGAACAAATATTTGTATGGCCAACAAATATTTGTTCCGGGTCTGGCTGTTTGTGTATGTGACTTTGTATGTTTGTAAACGCACCCACGATACAGGAGAAATTCTTAGTGTGGGGCAACGTTTTTCTTAAAGAAAAAAAAAAAATAAAAAAATAAAAATCATATCATTGTCAAAATGTTTTCATGAAACAGTTTATGAAAAGATTATGTCAAGGTTATATATTAAATGAAAAGTTAGATATTAAAGCTTAAGAAAATAAGATCAGTCCGTTCAGTCTCATTCAGTCCGTTTTAGTGGATTAGGGACTGGCTACCTACATTCCGTTTACCCAGCGTAGGCGCTAGTATGGTTCTTGCCCCGTATGCTTTTTTTTTTTTAAACTATGGGAAATCATCAAATGACCCCGTCCGCTCTGGGTGGAGCGGGAGGGAGTGTCAGACTTTTACTGACTAAAACCCATCCATGCTCCTCCTAGTGCCTTTTGCTTTCCAGGGCCGCGGTAACTCTTTCGAACAAAATCCGCGACCCTGGCTGGCTCTGGCCCTAACGAGCCCCGTCTTATGCTGACTGCTGCTGATTCGGCACGCGTGGAACACAGCGCGCCGTCGACCCGGGCCTGTTCTGATCGCACGGCGAGCTACCCATTGCTCGCCGTCCGCAGGCATCAGTCACTGCGCCATGCTCAGGAGCATCAGTTCCTGGGTGGTGCAGTGGCTGACGTTCAACTGGAGGGGGTGAAATGGGGCCATTATTGGCACTCCATTTCAGCCCCCTCCGGAGCCCCTTGTGGGGGCTCTACTGCGACTGTTGCAGTAGCAGCAGCTGCGGTGGAACCGGCAGTGGTGGCGGCCGCGGCGGATACGGTGGTGGCGGAGGGCTTCCTCCTGCTTCCGGCTTTGGCGGGTGGAGCGCAGGCCCTGCCCGCAGCCAAGTGCAAGAGCCGGCCCTATAACTGGGCTGACCACAGCAGAAGCAGAGACCGCTGTGGTCCACCTCCGAGGTGCACAGAGCTCCCACATGGTTGCCCACTTGGCACCGGAAGCACCTCAGAGGTCTGGGTTCCAGCAGTTTGACCTGCGCAGAAACCCAACCCCCCAAGAGCCTTCGGCCCTCCGAGATGATCTTGGCCGCCGACACGGGGCAGCTCACCACAACGGTTCGCATGCCCGTGTTGTCAGGACTTAGGGTGCCCGCCATCACCTCCTCAGCTGAGCACCCCTCCCGTCCTGACGACGGCGGCCACCACCTCCGCTTTCGTGACGGAGTCGTCCAGGCCCAACATGCGCATGTCGATGCACTTGGTGGGCCTGGACACTCGGGCATCGTCCGCATTTAGGGACGCCCTGAGCCTTTCGGCTAGAGCGTCCGCGGTCGGGCCGGTGGCTGCCCCGGGGATCTCCGTGTCCTCTCGGATGTTGGAGATCCCTTAGCCGGAGGCCCCCGACGATGCCTAGCTCACCAAGGTTCACCGCCTCCTTCGCCTTAGTGGGCACGTCCACGTACGTGCCCCGTATGCCTAGATGCTTAAGCCTGCAGCTAGTGCTGCCTCCTGCTTAATGTATAAGTGAAGGGGAGTTATTTACATTCTCAAGCAGCCAGTTAAATCAGAGCAGGCTAGTCTTTGGAACGTTGATCTGTGGTAGTTGAGTGTGCCGTCTTCGTCCACCAAATTAAAGCGGGATAGACCAGCATTGGCCTGTTCGCGGCTGTGTGGCCACAACGTAATCTTTGAGAAAAGACTCCATGTTTTGCCTAGCACTTGATGCATTGTTAAAGTACGATTGAGTTTATTGAGTTTGTCGTCGACATAACTTTTCCAGAGCTATTGGCTATCAAGGACCACCGCCAAGTACTTGGAGTCCCAATGCTTGGGAGTGGTCCTTGATAGCAAATGACATACTATTACTACTTATTTCCTTATTATATAGTCATGTATCCGGATAGTAGTATAGATATCCGGATAGGTAGGTACCTACTAAATTTGATGGATAGCTGGATGATAATTTGGATATATCCGGATAGCATCTCCTATACTCATCACATCCACATAAAAACAACAAAAGGCTTTGACGTCACACAAATTCTACATCGCACAATCAAAGTTTTCGCTCGATTTGAACGCATAAATATAATAGCGCGACATCAATCATCATGTTCGATCCAGCCCGTCCATAGCTATGCTCCCCCCAGCAACGCCTTAAGCTGAGGACCATACTACACTTGGGGTGACCTTAGTAAAGGCCCCCACAAGCAAGACCGGTTAAGCAGACGATAGCCTCCTAGGTTGACTTGCGAGAGGCCACTCATTAAATAAACAACAATTATGAATTTTATTGGTCTCTAGATGCTACATTCATCTCTTCGCAGGTACTTCCCCTTTCAATTAAGGTTGCGGGACCTGATCAATATGCCTCTGTAATTCCACTACTGCCTATCTGACGTAATTTAGCTGAGACTGAGAGTCATTTATTATTTATTGCAGCCTAGTTCTGAAATGGCAGTAGGTTCATAGTCGATGGCTCCTAACTGCATACCTACCTACTACATAATACGGTCGGTATTTAAAAAGCAATGTCTATGAAGAAAATCTACGGGTTCAATAAATTACGAGTATCTACTTATCACAATAGGCGTGATATCTACGTTGTAGTCACGCGTATAAAACAGAGATTACGTTTATTTTGCTATGTTTTATTATTATTTTGAATCCTACGTCACATCTTCATAGATAATACTCACTGTTCTTGTGATTTATTTACCCCAGCCAAGCCAATATCAAGTGATTGTCCTATGAAAACACAAGCTCTTATATTATATAAAACATTACGATTTTTAACACCATTTGTATAATCGATAGTATCTTCTGAACATTGCGTCGGCCCATCTTGCTGCCGAACGACCAATATTCCTTCTACGGGACTAAGTCACTGCCTAAAGGGGGTGATCCATTTGCGAATCGGCGAGCCAATAGTTTAAATCGTTGGCTCGCCGGCTCGTTGGCTTTCGTTGGTGATCCATTTGCGAGCAAAACAGTCTACTCTCATCTTTGGCGAAGTTATGGCGTGCTCCCACCCAGACGGAGTTACTGTGTTACTTGGGTATACTGGTTACATCAGGAGAATCGCCGGCTCGACTGGTCCACTGGTGTTTTTTTTGCACCGCGGACTTAGAGTTTCAAGCATGCACAAAGAGCCAGCGGCAGCGAGCAAATCCGCAGTTTTAAGTGGTCTATATGGCGGTTTAGACCTTTAGCTCACGAGGGTTTGGTCGCATATGGATTACCACCTTTACTCCACCCGTCATCACCGCGCCTAGTCTGCTCTGCCCAATGTGTACTGCCCAACTGCAACTCCATTTGAGTTCCATAACTCGTTTTGAAATAACGAAGATCATTGCTTTACAGAAATCTTTGACAATAGAATGCTACGCAAATTTCAATATGTTTTCTTTGCACTCAGTACCTATCTTAAATTTCCAGGCATGGGCCGAAGCCGTGGCCTCGACGCAGCAGACGGGTCCGGTGGCTCACCACGGCCCGAAGTCCTCCGGATGGCCCGTGGTCATGTTCTTCGGCGTTTTAGCCGCCGCACCATATGTCGTGCTGAAGATGCTGAGTCGGCTCAACAAGACTATGCAGGAGAACTGTGAGTATCATGTCAATAGATATAAGGGCCATAATCCCAAAATCATAATAATGCCGAAAATGGTGAAATTCGTAAAGGAGACTGGTAAAAGTGATCTATCAACCATTAGCCATACGGTTCTGAACTTCTGATATTTGTATACGGGTACCGTTGCCCTTATGCAAAGTGCAAAAACACCTACTCTTTTTCAGTGATTAGTGATTACTATTGATTTCAATAATGCTTGTAATAAGATTTTAAGATAAAGAGATGAAGTTTTTATATAACACGTCTTTTTTAGGGTTCCGTATAAGGAACCCGTATAGTTTCGCCATGTCCGTCTGTCTGTCTGCGGTTTAGCTCAGAGACGCTAGTTGTAGCCGGCTAAAACTATGTGTAACCGCACTTCAGCTATTAACCGTAACATATTATACATTTACATATTAATCACGTCGTCAAAGTGGTAAAATAAAATCTTGAAAAAAAATCGTCTCAACTTTACGTGTCCTACACATTAAGTGGCGATTTTTTTTCATCGTCTGTCCTATGGTGTGGGGTGTCGTTGTATAGTTCGTTAAAAATATTGAGGGTGTGCCTAAAGTATTTTTCCATCCAAGGATCCGTTTGCGAAATATTTATTTATTTATTTTATTATGGCACTCCAACAACAAAGTCACAAAAACATTCTTACATGCAAAATCCCTTAAATAAGTACTAATGTGACCATGTCACTTATAGGTGTGCACAGCTTTTACATCGTGTGCTTTAATTTATAAAAGTGAAATTTGTACACAAAGCATTGTAGTAACTTTAACTTCAATCATTAAATGATGTTACATGATTACATTGCCATTATATTACATTTCAGTAAGTTAGTAGGTAACAATAATATGAATGAAGTATCTGTCTATCTGGACATAGCATGATTATATGAAAAAAAAAAAATAGTATAATGAAAAAGCTATTTTTTTTTTTTAAAGTAATAAAAATATAAATTAATAGTTACAGGAAAAGAGATTTTTGAGCAAAAAAAAAAAAAAGATATAAAACATATTTATGCCTAGGACAGGCTCACATCTGCCAAATGCCTACGGAATTCAGCCAGAGTGTCGCAAAAGATGTCGATACTATTGGTGCGCGTTTGAGTTACATTATAGGTTCTCATTAAACGGTTCATTGGAGCTGAACAACCCAGGTTTGTACGAGTCATACATGGAGTAAATATGTTTGAATCGCGCTCCCGTCTGAGCAGAGAGGAGCGGGGTACTGAAATGTTAACTTTATCAAGGAGTTTTGGCACGTCAACGAAACCGTTAACTATTTTGTGAAGCAATATTTGGTCGGCTATATTACGACGATGTTCCAGAGTTGTCATTCTGAAATGACTGAGTCTTTTTGTATAATCAGCTTCTATTGGGCAACTTTTACTTCTGTATCGAAGGTATCTAGTAAAACTTTTCTGTACTCGTTCTATTCGATTGATATGGACTCGGTAAGATGGATTCCATACGGGAGAAGCATAGTCCAAAACGCTCCTAACAAGTGTGCTGTAGAGCAATTTTAGAGTACGGGACGACTGAAAATCTTGGCAGACACGTTTCATAAAACCCAGCATTTTGGCTGCCTTGGTGATGATGGTATCAATATGTGGTATGAAGGTAAGTTTTTTGTCGAGGTGCACACCCAGGTCGCGAATAGTGTCGACTTTCTGTAGTGCAATGCCATTTAGGGAGTATGATGAGGGTAAAGTTATATGCTTTCTAGTGAAAGTGATAAGATAGCATTTTTCGACATTAAGTGACATCCTATTCTCGTTGCACCAATCAAGCACTGAGTCTGAGTGAGCATTTGCTATGTTTTATGTAGTCTACTATATCATTGACAAAGATAGTAAACAATATTGGACCTAAATGAGAGCCCTGTGGGACTCCGGAAGAGGGAGAATATAAATAAGAATGATGCCCTTTAACCACAACTCTTTGTTTCCTATTAGTGAGTGATAAATATTAAGCTATAAAGTGCTAATTTTTGTTAGAGTCAAGTGTGTCCCCTTCTGCCAGCTTAACGGTTGTTTTTGGAGACGTGAAAAAAATCATGGTAGTAGCATATAATATAACGAAGTAGGCTTCATATGTTAACGAGTAATAGGCGACCATCTTATAAAATGTAACTGATTAGGTAAAAATTTCATTCGAACCCCATTGAAAATGACTTAAAAATAAATGTATTTGTAACTTTGTTGTAATGTCATAGTAAAATTTGCTATTTTTTGTCATGGCTTACGGGACCCTACACTGCGTGGCCCCGACACGCACTTGACCGGTTTTTGTAGATATCTTTGCGAAAACCGTGTAAGATTATCTTGGCGATTGAATCAATAGATTGATCAGACGATTTATTGACGTTGACTGACATATAAAAGTAATGTCTTGTTGATACCAAATTATACAATATAATATTCACAGTATCTCATGTTTCATGAGAATGCTGCATTTGGTGGGAAGAAAAAGAAAAACAACGACAGGACGACGGACGACATGACTGACACTATATCCATCTCTTTCACTCCTGAATATTTTGGAAACTTGACAAAATCTCCCTAATAATACATCCTCCTTACAGTGCAAGACCCTACGACCTGGCAAGAGCCGATCCAAGCCATCGGCAAGTACAATTTCACAGCGACCAGCCCCCAGGAGTTATCCTTCCAAGAGAAGCAGTCATTCACCGTGGCCCCACAACATCTTCAGCCCCAGCTGTGGAACTCAGGCTGGGTGATGGCGTCCACTGACGGCAAGAACGCGGGTCTCGTACCCAGTAACTACTTTTTACTTGTAAACCCAAATAAAAAAATGTCCCAGAATTCAAATCAAGGCGGGAGGCGGAATAGCGCTGAGCACACTCAGGATGCTCAGGATATCAGACAAGGCTCTTAAAAATGTTTGTGGTTTATTTTTTTAATGCTTACTCAGTTCTTTTTGTCTTCCGATTTTGAATTGCGTGTATTATAGACTTACTCATTTTTTTTTTGTTTTTTAATGATTATCAAGTGCAATGACATTAGTATATTAGTGGTAGATAAGTACGGTTTTCGTGTTAATCCTTGCTACTAATTAAATAAATACAAAAATGTTTGTAATGTGAGTGAGTAAAGATCCTAATAAACTGACGATCATCCCTGCAATGGGAAACATAAGAATAAACGGAGTAAGCACAATGTATTTTTAAACCACCCTAAAGCCTGGGTGCCAAATTAATAATCGACTGACTGGATAAATGTCAACTTTCACTTGGAGTGGGGATTGTTGTAAGGAAAGAAAGAAAATGCTTTCTTTTCTCGGTTAATAATAATGAAAAGACTGTAAGAATGTGTGCTGTTTCGGCCTTGGTCCAGTTTGACTGGATTATTTTGTAATTTGATAGTTGGGAAGAAACGAAAGACTTGAAAAAGAAAACACTTTGTTGTAAGCAAAGATATTGACCATCAGTACCTTCTTTTTGGAGTACATAATACAATTCTGTACGGAGGTGTTTTGAATGACAAATTGGTAAAATCTTTCGACACATGAAAATGCGCGTTAATTTTATTACGAGTTGGATAATAATTTGAAAAAGTACTGCATGAGTTTTTTTATCTGTAGTAAACTCTAACAGTAGTAAAAATTTTTAGTTTTTAACTAAGAGTTTATAAATGAAATTGATCCACAATTTCTATTGATTAAGTTTACTACGGATCAAAATACTCGTCCTTAGCCTTATGTAGAACACGTTTGTTATTCAAATATGTACCTACAAAAAATTCTTTAAACAAAATCAAATGAAAACGACTGGTATAATTATAATAACCAAATCCTTAATAAAGGGGCTTGTACCTACTGTGATACAGTCAGCCGGACGAAATGGAGTAATCAAGATTTAATTTAGCTATTGAGATCAAACTGTTTTCTGAAGTTGCTTCTTATATTGGTGAAAAGAAAGAAAGATGCTATCCATTTACTGTAAGTTTTGTGGACTGGTTAAATCTGAAATGATTCACTCTTGACAGAATTTTTGCTGATTTCTATGACTATGTGTTATTTTTGTGTCTTTCCAAAGTTTTTCGATTCAGTTATTCATTCCAATTTGATGTTTTAAAAGTTCGTGATGTGGTGGTTTTCTAGAATGATCCTTATTTACGTGATTTTAATTTTTATATGTATTTAGTAAGTAAGTAAATGTAGGTTGTCTATTATATAATTCTCTGCATTTTTATAAATTATAATGTCTCAAATTATTTTTTTCTTTGGTTTAAAGGAATGGTGTAGGTGCAATCTTTATGCTGTATATAATCTAATATCGTTGGTTTATTTTATTTACCTTTTCATGTTAATGGGAATAAATTGCCATAAATTATCCACCAAAATTCTGACCAATTGACAGCCAAAATAATTTATGTTGACCAATGTTTTATTTACGTAAGTTTAATAACATTAATAATGTTGTACTAGTCAATCACATACATATTTCACTTCTTTATTTATTGTATATTGAAAGATTTCTGTTAATATATTTTGGAAATATTGAATAAAAATTGGCACGTATCAAATCAATGAATTTAGTCTTTGTAAAGAAAAATAATGCCCGGTTTCTGAGGTACTTTAACGGTCGTTCATCTGTCTGCGCCCATTGTTAACGCTATGACCAATAGCGTTAGCGGATAGATTAACTACCTCAGAAGCCAGGCATACATCTATTTAGGTAATAATATTAATTAATTGGGTAAACCGGGTATTGTTTTCTGTATGATTCGACTAATTTGAG
The DNA here is from genome assembly GCA_947386135.1 of Melanchra persicariae. Classification (NCBI taxonomy): domain Eukaryota; kingdom Metazoa; phylum Arthropoda; class Insecta; order Lepidoptera; family Noctuidae; genus Melanchra; species Melanchra persicariae. Next base: position 11,046,482 of record OX376645.1, on the reverse strand, counting down.
TTGCATTTTTGACACCAGTTTCGTTTTTCCTTTATTTATTCCGTCTGTTGTCCCACTATCATGTCAATCGTACTTGTAATGATAGAAATATGGTCCAATTCGCCTCTGGATCATGCAAAAGCTTGGGTCAATAATTTTGCAATTCCCTTGCACCAGTGCACCTTTGCAACTCAATTGAAATCCCGTCGCTTGACAGTAATTTCTGCAGGCGATATAATTATTTAACCTTTATAATATGCTCACTTCTAATAACGTAGGTATACAATACCATTATAATCATTATCAAATTGAATACAATTATCAATTTATCATTGAACGTGTCAGGACTGATGTGATAAATAAAGTCGACATTCTGCAAAATTGTTGTTTGACTACTTTTTACTAACCCAGTCCCATTCACATTTCCTAATACAAACGAATGCTAATTTCCATGTCCATCCGTAACACTATAGAACTGTTGTATTATATTGTTGGACATGGAAATTAGCATTCGTTTGTATTCGGAAATGCGATGATTGCCGAGGGACATTGAGAAAATAGTTGTACCTACTGTACTATAGCTGCCCTGCAGTGGGACCGATAATATTATTTTTCAATTTTTTAGTGCCTTTTTTTGTCTTTTCAGCTAAGTAGGTATAAACCAAACTATGTAAGAGTAGGTACGTTCACTTATAATAACAAAAGTTCTAACGATCACATGACCTTATTTCATTTTTTTTTTAGTATAACGATGAAATGATAAAATTAATTATTGATATAATTTCAGTTTACCTAATTTTATATGGTTTAATAAAAATTTTCTTGACACCCCGTCGAGTACCCCGACTCGTAATTTTTTTTTTAAACCACACGGCAAAAGGTCCCCGCGAAGCGGGGCTCCGTCGACCTATCTTAGCTTATTAGAGCAAAAGAAGTTTATTTGAAATGTAATATTAGATCACATGAAATTAGGTTATTTGTTTTTATAGCATATGAAAATTACATCATGTGGACGTTATTTCAAGTGATAATAATATTATCTGTTATTATGGCATGTATTACACACCCGTACACTTAGGCTTAGAGGGGTCTTCCCGTCCTGCCTGCCGACGCTCGCGAAACGAGAAATCTTTTGGAGTGAAACTTTTCTGCTCTGGGACTCTGTTTTTTTTTACGCAATTTCATTACTGGCCCCATATATAGTAAAAGTTGTTCATAGTGATGAGTACAATGACCCCTTATCAGTAGGGTAGGTAATTGTAATGAAATTTTTGGTTATAAAATTACGATTCTTTGCCAAAAACTGATGAAGCGCCTGGCGCCTTTATTTGTAAATTTGTAATTGATTTATGCAGTGGTTTTTTCATAAAACTCAACTTTCCAATAGACCTGTCGTGCATCGTCTAACGTTGTTTTCGTTCGGAACAGTGTTTGTGTGCGTGGGAACTAGAAATCGTGCGTGTAGACTAGCGTCTAACTGCTCATCCACGGCCACTGGTTCAAGATGGCCAACCTGGGGAGAATCTCCCCGGCTTTACCACACTTTGTGATTATTTAAATGAGACCAAGTTGGGAGATTCTCCCCAGGTCGGCCAGATATAAACGCTTATAGCTTTTGAACCAGGGACCGACAAATTCTGATATTTGGCGACTAATTTCGTCTAATTAGCGACAAATCTTTTGTGTTATTAAAATTCCTGATGATGGCCATGCCAGTAAGTCACACTGCATATCGTGCTTTCAGAGACACAGACGAGTCTCGGTACACAAGCAGAGCTGTCAAAGAAATAATACGTAGAACGTAATATTTCTTTGACGTGTAAATAAAAGTCTTCAGTATTTTTTTTTAGGTTTATTGTAAAGTCATATTCCTAAGTTTACAAGTAGGGTTCGGGGAATTCAAAAGTAACTTCGCGCCCCGTCAGCTTCTTGTATACCGACTGGAAGGTGTCCACCTATGAACAATGGAAATACTGGATAAGTAAATTAATGTTGAAAATACGTAAATTGCGTCAAGGAATCACATGGACTGCACAGCAAGCATGAGCAAATACACACTACATAACTCAGAAGTTTTAAGCATAGCATTGCAGTAATTTTTGGCAGAGTGAAGGAAGCATCCCTTTCAGAAAGAAAATTTAAGAAAAATCGCATGCTTTGTTGTCTTCCTTATAAGAATTTTTTAATGTTGGTTATCATTGTCATAAGTTCCTATTGTCATTTTGCTTTCCGGGAAATTGCCCTATTTTTTATTATTTATGTGTCGCAGCCAACTAGCTAAATCGGCCGTTTCATTAAAAGCCTAACCTTTTCATTGAACTGCGCCGTTTAATCAGCGACATAAGTGACATGGGCAAGTCATTAAATGATATTGAACAAAAGATGTCACTTAGCTCACTGAAAAATCGGCGCATTTAAATGAAAAGTCTGGGCCACCAATGAAACGGCTGATTAAGTTAATTGGCTGCAACATATGCACCATTACAACTTCACTGATAAAATTTGGCAAGCTATATTACAATATGGACTTTGCATTGTACAGTAAGTCAGCTTTTTATAACCCTGCTGAATGTCTCTACCACATGTACCACGCAAAAGACAGCACTAGTCAGGGTTCATAAGCCGTAACCCAATAAATTAGACTAGCCTTTACCCAACATTGTTGGGATAAGCTTCAAGTCTTAACCAGATGCACCTGAATACTAATTTTACATGGAGCAACTGGCCTTTTTTTTCTCTATGGATGGAAAATCATCAAATGACTCGTTTTGCTCTGGGCGGAGTAAAAGGAAGTGTCACTCTTACTAACTAAAACCCATCCGTGTTCCTCTTAATAGCCTTTGCATTCCAGGGTCACGGTGCCTCTTTTAAACAATTCCACAACCAACTGACCTACACTGGCAATAATTTGACTTTAGGGACATTTCTAGGGGAAAGTATGCTCACCTTGTGTTCAATTGTGGTCTGCTGGTTCTTGTCGAGGTGCACCTTGATCAGCTGGGAGCCGTCCAGCTTGATCCGGATGCGCTTACCCACGATCTCCGCGGGAAACACGAGGTCCTCCAGGATGGCGTCGTATACAGACGTCAGGGTCCTGAAAATAAGGAGTAATTCAGATGAGAAGTGGTGATTAAATAATAATGTTATTTGAAGGTAAACTTGTTTCTTTGTAGGATTACTGATCCATTTTAGAAAATTATTTTACTGATGAACTGCTGCATGTACTTTTTGTCAAGAAACACAGCAACAAATGAAACGAAGAGAAAATTTAGTAATAGAGAAGGTTAGAAGTTTTTGTTTTGTTTTTTGAAACTGAATTGAGGTTTGACAATCCTGCCTAGGATGAGTGAGTATCATAGCCTGTCTGGCCTTCTTTTTCTTATTTTGAAGACAGGAGAAACTGACTTCAACATAGTTTGTGTAGGTAGTAGTCATTATGCAAAGCTTGTGTAGCTCCCAGGAAGCTTCTGTGCTTCTAGGCGGCACTAGGCTGGCTAATTTAGCTAAGACACCTACCATTCCAATAATACTTTTCAACGGACTGAATGGGAGTCCAAAAGTGGAAAATGGAGTGGATACTTTACTCTAGGGGTAACTGCTGAATTGGACTAGACAGGAATGGACCCTATGCCATAGCTAAATACCAGTAAGTCTGTAAGTTACCCAAAAACTCTAGGAAATCTAGCCCAAATATGGTAAACAGCAGATAAATGTGCATTAGCAGTCATTGACCCACATACATTTATTGACTTTCATAATATTAAAAACAGAAATAAAGACATAAAGCTGTCCTGAATAAACTTAAATCGTGATCCTTTACATTCTCTAATAATGAAAAATGGTTCATTATTTATTATTTGGGTATCTAGGAAGAAATATTAAGGAGAGGTCAATAAACTTTATTGCAAGTTTATCTGGTACCTACCATAATGCATAGAAATGCCCAAAATATCTACAAGTCAGTTACTTTCAGTACTGATTAATTTTATATGTACATTAGTAGCAATCTTGTGATTATGAATTTGGTTTGTTTATCAACACTACACACAGGAATGAGATGTAGTTCTCTGATAATACTGAACTGTCCCCTTAATAATAATAGCATGTGATCTGCTAACCATTCTCTGAATTTCTTTGATACTCTTCTTGTCTTCAAAAGAAATGGACTGGCCCCACTCTAGCAAAGTACAGAATTATGAGCAAAAAAGGAGGGAAGCATTTACCCTGCTGGTATAATGCAGTAATTATTTACCTAGATCTGGGCCTCTTCTGTTTGTTGGCGACGCGCGTCTTGTGGCTGGGCTTGGGCAGAATCTTGCGGTCACCAACGAACACAACGTGTTTGCCGCTGAATTTCTTTTCCAATTCACGCACCAGCCTGATCTGGATCTTCTGGAATGCCTTTAGCTTGGGCATGGGCACGTAGATGATGATCGACTGGAAACAAAATATTGAGATTTGAGTTTTGGAAATAACTAATTAAATTGGTGTGTGACAGACAGAAGGGAGGAACAGACAAGCAGAGGCCTGGGTTTAAGACATGTAGATGCTCAGGATGCAGTTGCTAAATCTGCCTTTTTACAGGCAGGGTTGAACAAATGTGATTCCTAAATTACCCTAGGCTGAATAAATTTTCAATTTTCATAAAATTAACTGTTTTGCAAATTTAAAATATCCCTTGAATAAGTCAGGAATGTTGTTTCTGAATCATCAGTAAATAACCCCAGTCCACAACAAATGGTGTACCCTAGAACAGTTAGTATTAACTGCCATGCAATTAATTGGTCACAACTTAACCTAGGGTAGTATTTTAACACTTTTTTACTGACAGTATTTCATTTAATTAAAAAACCATAAATTCTACTCTTTTCTCAATTATGTTATGAATCTCTTGTTGACTAAGCTGCCCAGGTAAGTAGGCTACTTAGCCAGACTTTGAATTGAATGTCATTCCAAATTCACACATGGACATTTTTGACAGTAAGACTAAGGTAAACTAGTTTTATGTGGGTATTCCCTAGGATAAGAATAAAAATGAACATTCTAGAATAAATCCAAGTTAGTTCATCTCACCTTCTTGTTGTGCAGTTCGATTTCCTTAGCCTTTGTAATGTACAGCTCCCTAAGTTGCGCCTTCAGGTCGGAGTTGGTCTCCAACTCCACCAGGGCCTGTGAGATCGACGTCTCGAAGACATCGGGCTCGGCCGCGCTGGCTTTGATGATCTTAGTACTCATCTGCAACGTACAAACACCAATACAGGACACCACTCTGAACTTTTAGGTTAGGAAACTTTACTTCACGATTTAAACTTCTTAATTCAAACTTTCACTTCAGAACTCAGCAACAACAGCACATACACCTTGCATTTAGGCGTTTTGTATTCTATTAACAGTAATCTTATCAAAATAGCACTTTGAGAAACCAAAACAACGTTGGACACAGAGGGAGCGGATTTGTCACCACAAAATATCTAAGTGATCTTTACCGTTAACAATGTAATATTGTCCTAAATATATTACGTGATTAATATAGAAATAGAAACACCAATTATTTGTCTTACAAAACGCTTAAATACATAAAAATTATTCAAAATTTCTTTAGGACAGCTACCTTGAGAACTATACGGGAGAGAAAGAGATAGACACGTAGTGTTGTCAGCACACAAACTAAAATCTGCTCAAAAAATACATTTAAAACAATTAAAACTACTTCTTTTTTTTTAATAAAAACACGTTGACAAAAATTAGATTAATAATCAATAAATACCAGAAAAGTATTTAGTCAAATCAATGTAATAAAGTTGCCCATTATTCATTTACACAGTGCAACATAGAGAAAAGTGCAACTTTATGGAGTGGTTGCAAGATTGGCAAAAGAAACGGAAGGAAAGACCACTGAATAGCTATTACTACTACTCTCTATTAATATTCTATACAAATACTCAACAAACAAACACATCGTGATCGAAGTAATGGAACATTGGCAAGAAAGTGGTGACTTGCCTATTTCCCTATCATTACTCCTATTTATTTCTTTTATTTTTTTTGTCACTTTAATGGTTTTTGTTCTTTTTCTTACATAATTTTGGCAAAAATAAATGTTTGAAGATATTATCAAAAGAAAGATAAAAACTCAAAGATTTTAGTCTATTTCTAAACTGAAGAAGTGGAAAAAATTAAAATCTACCTATTATATTACTATCATTTGTTTAGTCTTTCCTTACCAAATGCACATATTGTATGTTTGGGTCGACTTCCAGTCTAGTCCAACCGGATGTAATGCAGCTTATGCAGCATACTAATAAAATTGCTAGAATATTATTACGGGTTAGCAACCCTGCAGCAAAAGACATTCTATTGACAGCATGTTATGTCACTGTCAGCCGTGAATTTTTTTTTTTAATTTGTAACAAGAATATAAAATTACAAGAAAAAATAAGATTACAGAGTGTGAACGTTTGGTTTCATTATTTTATGTTTACAAAAGTTTTTCAAAGACCAATGACAACTTTTAGTATGGAAAAGTAATGAAAGCTGATTTCTCATACGTATGGAATATTAAATTTTGATCACTATGACTTCTTTAAGTGTACGTACAAATTTTTTGGGGAGAAATTACAGAGTTTTTAATTATAGGGAAATCTTGAAATGAAAATTTAACACCTATATCTCGTAAACTACTTTAGCACTAATTTTGATTTTGGGTACTAATTCTATCTTGCAGGGTACTAATTTTCTATTTAGGTTCGAGGAAAGCCACAAGCTCGTGAAACTGGGAATCGACATTCAAAGTCGTGGTCCTGCTGAACGATCGCACGAAAGTCGTTCAGCAGGACCACGACTTTGAATGTCAATTCCAAGTTTCGTCGTTGATTTCTCGGAAAATAAAAATTATTATAATGTTTCAGTTCCTTCTGTTTTTTTACTAAATGAACCACATTTAAGAGTACACTAATTATTTGTATACCTACTTAGAATAGCTGTAGCATGCCCCCTTTTTCTGCGATCATGGCTGATTGGAGCGTGTCTACCACCGGACCACCTTCAAAGTCGATTTTCTGGAAAACTACTGAGTAATAATTATTTACAAAACATGGAAGCGATTGGGGTTCGTAGTCCTGCCGTAGTCACGGACATTTTCGTAAGGACCGGTTACCACCAAAGCAGAGAGGAGCGGAGACGAGAGGAAATGTGTTTGAATAAAACAAACCGATTTCATTATTTCCACATCTCTTCTCCGCTAACGAAATCTGATTGGTTCATTCAAACACATCTCTCGTCCTCCACTTTGGTGGGACCAGTTGCGAAGACGCGGGGCCCGCCTCCCCGCGACGATGCGCGCGCGGGCCGCCGCGACGGAGCACTTGTATGGGACCGAGCGGGCGCCCGCTTAACGCCCGTTTCAGCCCTCATATATATTTCCTTCCTAGATCATGCGATCCGTCCAATATTAATTACATTTAAATTTTCGTTTTATGCTTCCGGGCCCCCTGGGCCTAAACACCAATTTCCTTTGTATTCCCGAAATATTTTTTCAGGAAGTTCCCCGACGGGTAGGTATAGTGTTGGGAAGATCTCGGACGCTGTATAAAGTAGGTACAGACGCCAGCACATCAAGCTACCCGAAACTGTCCAATTTTCCAAATCAACCTTGAACCTAATCCTAACTATATACCTACACAAAATAGACTAAAAATTGCGAAATTATGGACAGGGTGTCGGACCACCGGACACCCTGTACAAACGTGTAAAAAACAAAATAAATCATTGGGCATCAAAAAACTCATCCACATCGCTGTCAAAGACAAAAGTGCCCAGAACACTGGCAGCAATGCCACGTTGAATGGCAACGCTGATTCTTTGGCCAAACAAAAGCCCAGCCCTCTGGTCACGTGAACAGTCGACAAGTCGTTTGCTGATGTCCCGAAAGACTCGGTGAGCACTCGGACCCCATGGGCCTAAAGTTTCAACCCCAAACGGCTCAAATATATAACTCCCAATGAGGTTGTTATATTTGCGCCGTTTGAGATTTTCCGCACCTGCAGCAGCCGCCCCAGCGCAGCCCGCCGTGCTAAGAAGATGGGATGGCGCAAGGGTGTCGACACATGTTGCATCCCACACCAAAGGCCTACCCACCTTCCAAGGCATTATTGTCATCCCATCTGGCCTCTTCCCATCGTCACGTGCCAAGCCATTAGGTTCTAAAACAGCTGGCACCCCGACGGTGACAAGAGCCCGACGGATGATGTCATTAATGCTGGCGTGCCGCGCTAACCGACCAGCGCTCCTAATGCAGGACAGGCCATGGTGTCCGAGGCGGTCGACTGCTTCAGCGCATTGACAACGATGTGGAGCTCGCAGACACGTAGCGATCTGGAAAGTACCGTCACTCAGCATGGTACCTATGTTGGGTGACGGTAGTGCCTGTAGCCAAAGACCCGACTCCCATTCACCCACAGCCAGCAGGCGGGCATAAAAATTTCACATTTGGAGTGGTTGAGGTCAAGGCCGATGAATTGGAACTGCTGCTTCAGGAATTGTGTCTACGTCACCTCCTAGTGTTCCATCATAGATATGTTGACCGTCACGTCGGACACACTCTTAGAATCTGGCGCGGAATACTAAAGCCAGATTCCAAGAGTGTGTCCGACGTGACGGTCAACATTTAGACAAAATAATTTTTAGGTCATCATCTAAATACCAGACGTTAAATTTTGAATTTAGTTTTTGAACCTAATTATTTAGCAATTAAGTTGAAAATCTATTAGAGACAGATTGTTGTAGCTCGATGTGCTGGCGTCTGTATCTAGTTCTCGTCAAATAACTTTGCCCCTCTGAAGTTGTGTCGAGTGGCTGCGTACTTGCGTAGTAGTCAAAATTACGGCCAAACTGCAACTGCGCATGCGCAGACATGGGGGCGGGGCGCGATTTTATGTCTCAGTCGCTCGTTTACGTTCGATGTATGCTTGCGTCCCGCTTGCTCCCGTCTACGTGACTGCACCTGCGCGATTTTTGCAAATGGCTAACTTCAGAGGGGCAAATTTATTTGACGAGACATGTACACTGATATTTTAGAGCCGTTCAAAAAAACAGTCGAATGTAAAATAAAATATTTATTTTTAAATCTTACATGATTCATTCACATAATTTAATAAATTCTTAGTTTACATTAAAATCTTGTATACTCTTGAGATTCGAACCCTAAAAACTTGCGGGCGGCACAAGCGAAGCACTGCAGTAGGATTCTGTAAACATGTATACTTAGGTGAAGTGAACATGAAGTCAGATGTTGACAGGCAATAGACCGGCTCGGCTGGACGCACAGATGCGGCGCGGCCACGAACTACATTCGGGGTTCGAATCCCAAGAGAGTCGTAATTAAATATAATATATACAACCAGAGTGCACTTCGCCAATATTAAATTTAAATTATTATACATAACATATCATAATTATAAATTGTAATTGAACACATTAGGGGGAACCAAGCAAAAAATGCCCTAGTAAAATCATGTGTCTTTATCACTGCATTATTATTTTAAACTATCTGCGGTATTCACCTCGAGAATATAGGTACAATAAGAGTAAACTTTTTCTCATCAAAATCATCAAAACACAAACAAAATTCATTAACAAATAGCTTTTTGCACTCCTTTCACATAAACTTTCTATCTGACACTCCTCCGAGCGCGTTATATGCAAAAAAGGATAAGGGAAAAGTTTTAATTTCACAATTATTAGTAAAGCTTTTTCAAGCATTTCGCTAATCATTGAAAGCTTCTGCAATACTGCAATTAAAACATAACATTTAACATTTTTTTCAACATACAAGGCTCTTCACAGTGAGGAGCTTGTGGCTAAATAATAACAGCCATACGGATCGATCTGCAAGGCTAAGCAACGCTTGCCGTGGTCGGTCTGTGGGTGGGTTCCCATATTATGGGTGTTACCACACCAATCGATCGATCGTCGATCGATACCACCCATAGATGGTAGAATAAATTTGTCGACGTCGTTTGAGACTTCCTTCTTCGATCAGCCAAAGCTAATACTGCAATTATAACATAACATTTAACATTTTTTTCAACAGGAAAAGCTCTTCATAGTGAGCAGCTTATGGCTAAATAATAACAGCCACACCGCTCGATCTGCAAGGCTAAGCAACGCTTGCCGTGGTCGGTCTGTGGGTGGGTTTCCATATTATGAGTGTTCCCATACCAATCGATCACTCGTCAATCGATAGCATCGATCGATGGTAGAATGAATTAGTCGACGTCGATCGATAGTTTCTACTACACCAATCCATCGATCGTCGATCGATGCCACCCATCGATGGTAGAATGAATTAGTCGACGTCGATCGAGACTTCCTTCTTTGATCAGCCAAAGCTAACCACACCAATTGATCAACGTCGATCGATGTCGATCAATGATTGATCAATTGGTGTAGTAAAACCCTAACGTATCGAGACTCCTCTGTGCCTCGGGAAGTTTTAAGCCATTGCTCCCGGCTGTCATTTGTAGATCTTTGGCAGTCGATATGGATTGTCAGAAGCCAGAATCTCTGACACCAGTCTTGCCAAGAAGTGCAGTTTTACCCAATTACTGTTCTGTGGAGGTCTGATAGGTAGTCGCTCCACGTAAAATACTGGTATTCAGTTGAATCCGGTTTGACTGGAAGCCAACCGCAATATAATTGGGGCAAGGCTGGGCACATGAAATTGAATAAAAAGTTTTTCTTTTTCTTTGATCAGCTCGACATTGTCTGGAAGTCGAGCTGATTGGTTGTGCTGCTGTGTTATTAGGTTCAATCATCAAGTATTACAATGCACACAATGTAAAGCGGTTTGAATATGCTGCTGTGTTATTAGGTTTGTTGCTGTCAGCTGGCTGTGCAAGCTCTTGGCAGCTTGTTGGGTTATTCAGGTTAAGTCTTTAAATTTGGGTGTTATTACTTGGTAAGAACCATGTTGCCCAGTAAATGGTTTGTTGAGGTCTGATAAGTACAGTCACCCCAAATTAAATACAGGTATTCAGTTGAATCCGGTTTGACTGGAAGCCGGCCCCAATATAATTGGGACAAGTGTAGGCACATGAATTTGAATAACTTTTTTAAGTTTTTCTCTTTCTTTGATCAGCTCGACTTCGTCCAGAATTCTTGTTCGAGACAGGGGTCTGCTCTCGAGACCCTAAAGAAAACGATATGTCACTGTTCTGTGTGCTCATTTGTAAAATATTTTTGTTGATTTTATTCTTTGGTTTGATTTTAATAGTAATATTTTCAATGGATGATGACAAGTTAATGACTCGAGAACGAAGGCTTTTGTTCATGTCCATAGAAGAATTGTTAAGTTGTGATCTATTTTGACTGGGGGTTCGACACGACCTCATAGGGCGTCCACTTATTAGGCTAATATTTTGAACAGGTTCTACAATATTCTTAAAATTTGTACTTGCTGGTTGCAACACTGGTTTATTTTTCTTTGACTGTTTTGTGTGGCTGACTGTTTTATTTTTGGCAGGTTCTACAGTATGATTTAAATTAGTTGGTTGCAATACTGATTTATTTTTCTTTGCCTGCTTTTCATTTTGATGTTTAGATTTAGTCTTACTCTTAGGACTTGTCTGCTTCTTATTTTGTTGGTTTTCTCTTTTGGTTTTTTCTTTATGATCGTTTTTAACAGGTTTTTCAACGTGTGTGCTCTCATTTAGCTTATCAGCTTTGTGTTTAGTTGCAGTTTTCTTGTTTTGTGGTTCAGTATTCGATTTTTGATTATTGACGGTATTTGATTTTTCTGCTTTGGATTTTGTTTTCGACTTCATATTGGATTTTGGACTTTGTGATCTAACAATAGTGGTATTTTTGTCGTTTTGCGTGTTTTTAGATTTAGACACATCTGTAGGATTTTTAGTTTGAAGATTTGATTTTGAGTTTATCGTTCCTATGGTGTTTGCAGCTGGCTCTTTAGAATTGTCTTTCTTTTTATCGCTTGGATTGTCAAGTTTATATTTAGTATCGTTACATGTTTCATTAAAGCCTTTCTTTTTCTTTGAAGTGCGATGTGATCTTACGCTGAGAGTACTAGCATTCAGTTTACGCGTATTATTGAAGGTAGTATTATTCAACAAAGAATTGTTTAAATTCTTCAGTACTTCAGCAGCTGGGAGAGATTTTTTTGAGATTTCGCCTCCCATACAGCTAGTAGGTTTCTTGAAGTCTTGTTTTGAATTGACCAATGTAGCATTCACTGAAACAAGAACAAAATATTAGATTTTTCCATTGGGCACATAAATTCTTTTGAATAAACTATGGCAAATTAACAATCTCTTAGTATGTTTACCTTTTGTCAAGTTATCCAGTACATTACTCGGTGGCAATACTGTATGGCATTCTGCATCACTCTCGAAGTCCGTATCCCAAAATGTTTTTCCTGAATTCTTCACATTGTTTTTTGTGATGTCTGAAATAAAAATAAGAATTTCAATACTTCCCTAATTTTATAATTTGGTTATTATTTCACAGGTTTTAAAGATGTATTTTACTCACTGTTGTGTGTTAAGCTGAAGTTTTGGTTGACAACTTGCTTTTGCAAAGTATTGAAGCTGTCCATCTTTTTCACTACTACTTTGCAATTATCTTGAGGTATTATCGTTTTGGTTACAACTTTATCAATTGGCTTTGCTTTAGTATTGACATTTTTATTTTTGGTGTTATTTTTAATAGTATTGTCTGCTTTAAATATTTCTTCATCTGTGTATGTATCACTTGCGTCATCTTCGTTGCACATTGATATCACAGACGTTACATCCCATTTAGCATCATTATCCTTTTTGTTACTTACATCATTTTTGGTTTGAATTATACTGGTTTGGTTACTAAGGTTTATACGGTCTGCTGGTACTATTTTGTGTATCAAGTCTAACAGATTATTATCTTCTTGTACTTCTCTGTTCAGGCAAGACTGATTTGTAACCAATTTCCTTGCTTTATTTTTCTCCTTTTGTAATGAATAAACACTATTCTGAGGACTGTTTGAAGCATCTGAGCTCAGATTGGCCCTCTCTGCAACATCTAGTTTCTGCGTGAAGAGCTTCCTTTTAATAAAGCTTGGACGTGACGAAACATCACTATTTTGTGTTGTGTCTGATTGGTCAACTGGTAGATTGTCATTTGATTGTTCTTTTGAGTTAGTCTCTAAAACTTGCAAATTTTCTTGTATTTTACTTGGCATTGGTTCCAAGAAATCTGTTAGAGGTTGTGAAGACTTTGCAATAAGCTTTTCTTGAACTTTATTCTTAGATTTTCTTATAGGCAATGACGGTTTGGCAAATTGAAAGCTGTTTGATAAATCAACATTATTGGGAGGATTGACATTCTTTCTTGGTGGAACTCCTGTATTGTTTTTAGCTGGAGAGGCCAGTTTGCTCCTTTTGCTGTCTGGAAGCCTACTATCATCGTCGCTATCAAGGCTCCTTTTACGCTGTGCTGCAATATTACACATACTTTTCTCTCTTACAGTCATAGAGAATATTTCCTCTTCACTACTTGGACAGTTATTGTTTCTCACATTATTTCCCGTATTTTTGTGAGGTTTTCCGGAGTCTTCCATGATAACTGATGAAGCAACTGATCTGTTGAATCTTTGAGATGGCAGCAAAAATCCATTTCGAAATCTGTCCCTTTGGGTGGGCATTGAATTGAATTGATTTGACATCACTGTATTATTCATATTGTGGGTATTGTTAACACTGCTAGATCCAACAGAGAACTTATTTTTGAAAGTATTTTGACTGAAATTTTCTGAGCTGTCTTTAAGCATATTACGGTCTTTAAAATTATTTCTGAAGTCTGCCAACTCCATTCTTGTTGATCGACTGCTGGACATATTTTCTTTGTATGTTTTAACAGACCTATGGTCGTCACTGCTTACGGAGGAGTCACTTGCCTGATCTCCTGAGTCATCACCTGATCTTCTTCTACTTTTAAGATGTAGTCTCATATTTCGTCTCTTTTCAATCCTCTTTCGAACTCGTTGCTTCAAAACTTTTTGGTAGGCCTCTCTTATGACTTTCCAATCATTTCTGTTGAATTTTCCATTGTTAAATGCGAAAGCGATATCTGCTGCACTAACGCTTGCTGAAGAATCTAAAAAAAAATTAAGAATACTGTAATTGGAACTTGAATTGGAAATACACTAGAAAGATTTTTGGGTTTTATTGTTAAAAAATGTTAGCATAAATATGGAGGAAGCCCTTGCCCAGCATAGGCACTCTTTGGTCCTAGCCAAAGAGTGCCTACACTGGGCAAAGGAATAGATGTAATTTTAGTTTTGTTGACCTAGCAACTAAAATTACAACTATTCCTTTAATATGACTAAAACCATTACATTCTATACTTTTGGTTACTAATTGCAAACTGACTATTACTAATACGGTACATACTGCTAAAAATGATATCATTAGCTGGATGAACATACCTATACTCCTCATTGACATAGGAGAACCACCTCTGCCATTAAACACTGACTGCCGAGAGCTCATGCCAGCATAATGCTGGAAGTTCCGCTGTCGCATGTCACAAGCACTTTGTATAGACATTGGTGAAGTCTCCCGTCTATAATACATACTCCTTTGGTCATAAGCAGACTCAGCGTACCTTGGCCGCTCAAAGTTTCGTGACATATGCATTGTTGATGTCACTGGGTTTCGAAAACTAAAATTTGTGTTTGGACCCTTTGCATTCACAGTCTGGAAGGTTAAAGAGTTTTTCATTAGATATACATATACGTAGGATATATATAAAACAAAACCTAGAAAAAAAAGGGGATGCAAAGGGACTGCAGACTCGAATGTTACGAAAGTTATTTCGGAACCGAACTCGGAAGCTTAAACAGTTGCTACTTAAATCAAATGAAGTAACTCCAAAAGAAGCAAATTATATTTAATGCACAAAAGCTTTGCTGCTTATCTCCCTCCAATCAATTTATCAAAGGATCATAGATTAGGCCAGCACCACAAAAAAGTGGTTTGCTTGCTACTGAGCTTGGTGAGACGCCGTCGCTGTGTATCGTCGATAAATTTATCAATAACATTAACATTGTGTGACAAAATTTTATTTTCATTTTGAGTTAATTGTTCTTTTTTGTCAAACCTGGCCAGCTCATTACAACAGCAGGGTGAATTTTTCAAGTGTGGATAATATTCAAAACTATGAGGAATATCGAAAAACACTCAAAGGAGACTCAAGCTTGATTTTGATGAAGACAAAAACTGCTTAATTTGATTTTAAAAAAAAATGGTATTTTGAGCCAGGAATGTAACAAAAAAAAACAACCTGTATTATTAGACCCAGAATTTGATCCAAAATTCTGGGTCTAATAACACAGGCTGTTTTTTTTTGTTTAAGTATAACTACTTTTAATCAAAATTGGGCTCGAGACTACATTGGAGCGTTTTTCAATATTCCTCAGTTTCAGATTTGGACATCCACGTGCACTTGAAAAATTCAGCAGTATAAAATAAATGTGTAGTTCTTCGTAACTTCTCTGTGTCTTATTTCACAAAGAACCTACTTTTTTATTTGGTTAAATTAAGGAATTTGAAAGTATTATTAAAAAACGTAGTTATCCTGCGGCTTCGCCAACATGAATTTTTTTTTTTTTTGCTTGTTCCGCGATCAGTCGCAAACTATGAGCGATGTGGTGCGTGCAAATTCTCAACATAAAAATGGGTTTTAATTTTTGTATGGAAACCTCAGTTGAAACAAGTTGAACAAAGAATGTGTTTTTGTAATAAAATAGTTGTGTAAAATGTTTATTGTTTACACTATGCATCATAAAAAGCTGATAATTTGATATTACAAACAGACACTTTAATTTTATTTATTTGTATTTTTTTTTATTTATGAATGGGCTAGCTCTTGACCTCGATCACGCCTGATGGAAAGCGATAGATGAGGTCCATGATGAAAGCGAGCATGCCCAGGAAATGCCCTGAGGCACTGGTACTCCCACGCGTCGACGAAACACAGCACGCTGCTTGACGCCGAACTCCGGTGGGAGGGTGGTCGCGAACCAGGTGGGCCCTACCACCGCAAGGGAAGGATTGGCCAGTCTTATAAGGTGTTAGGTGAGACTGTCCAGGATACGCCGAGCGCTCGGTTCAGTTTAGTGTCTGATGGAACAAATTGCGCTACACGAGGAGGCTCCTTCATGCGTCCCAATGTATAGATATAATTAAGGAACATGATTTGTTGGATAACTACATCTTTAGACAAATTTGGTAATAATGAATCAAGGAATTGAATACACGAAATTTTCGCTGAGCAAGAAAAATTGTGATACAGTTCAGTAGCAGTTTATTGATTGAATGATGGAACTTTGTTTGAAAACAACACAATATTTTAGGGCCAGCTTCAGGCTGAATACCAGAAGGGATGCACATTCAGTTTGCTTCATCTAGAAATGTAAACTACCTAACAATAAAAGGTAAAATTGTTTATTTCAGTATGTTTGTAAGTGGTAACCTCAGGTATAAATACAATATAATACGAAAATGATTTCGCTGATAGAAAGGTACACTATCGCTGTCGACCTTAGGCAAAAAAAATCTGATTAGTGGATCGTCTTTCTGACGCCAAGCCGCGGGAAAAGCTAGTACCAAATACTTCACCAACGTAAATAAACAATATATACATTGATTTATGTAGTTTCACGTTGCCTAAATTATAAATAAACAATGGTAAATGTATCAACTTACTGTATTAAAATTCGGGAAATTAAATACGTTGTTAGAAGTTTCGCTCTCACTATCACTCATTTTGATTTGTTGATATTCTCCTAATTTTGAAATCTCAGATTTTCACAGTAAATAATCCTTTCAGAATGATAATGAGAGATTTGTCTGTAATTACTTCTCTTAATTATTATCACTTACAACAACACTGTATATTCGGATCTTTTTCCACTAAACGGTAACGGTCCTATTTGATTTTTGAGATGACGCAGCCGCGCAGTACGACGCTGCTCGCGCTCACATTTTCGTTACAGTGTTGCTATTCTTCAGATTCATCTACTAAAATATTAGATTAAAACTAATAAAATACCGTTCCATTAGTATTGTTACTAGCTCCTTGTGTCCTTCAAAATCTGTAATTAATTTTGTTCGTCGTTCTTCATAGATACTCGGATAGGCATTATTCCATGTAAAATACTGGAGACTGGAAGCCAACCATAGTTGTGTAAAGAGTAGGCAGATTGACTGACCGAAAATCGTCATGCCTTATTCCATATCCTTCAAAATAAAGCAACATATCAAAATAAATATTTCTGGGTGTTCTTTCCCTTAATTTGTTTTTTTTGTTTAACATAGGGCAACATTTACATTTCGTTCAGAAATATCTGTTTTGTGTTAGCTAGTTCTAGTTCTAAAAAAACATCGGGACAGGACGGTGACATAAAAGCTTGTAAAATAAAAATAAATAAAGTCACGTTATTGAAAGATAAAATCACAATATAATATAAATTAACAAAATCTTTCTTGTACTGAACTCTCATTCATTGGAAGGGGAAATTTTGTAGGGTTCCGTATTTACGCAGTCAACAAAGAACCCTTACAGTTTCGCCATGACATGACGGTATTGCCATCCGTCTGTCTGTCCGCGGTTTAGCTCATAGACGCTTAGCACTAGAAAGTTGGAATTTGGTAAGGTTAGGGTTAAACATACATACACAGCTTGGCAAAAAAGAGTTTAGAAAAAATGGGGGCGCCACTATCTCACTCAACGCACCATAATATAGGAAATCAGTCAAAGTCAAAGCAAAGTCAAAGTCAAAGTCAAAGCATTTATTTCAATTAGACCATTTACAGGCACTTTTGAATTGTCAAGGTCGGTCGGTCAAAAAGATGAAGCTATTTGCACGTTCCAAAGCGTAGATCTCTATGGAGAAGAACGTGCAAGAAACTCCACGGACACTCTTTTAAAAATGATATTTTGTTACAAAATTATGGTTACATCATTCATATTGAAATTATACATATATGTGAGAACGATGTAAAAGACGTGCAGGATAAAAGAGTCCGGAGTAAAAAAAGAAACAATTCAAAGAAATAATTAAAATAAACCATGGCAGCCGAGAGATGACCAGTCTCAGCTGACGGCGCCCGTTCACGAACATGACGCATACGCTAGTAGTATAGTCAAATTAGGCCATTTTTTAATAAAGATTGGAATAAATTCTCCGGAGAGGCAAAAACGTTTCTGATGGTTTTGTATGAGTGAAAAATTGAGTATAAAAAACAAATTGCATTTAGCACCCCTACGGAAGGGGGTGAAAAACTGTGAAAACTGTTTATTGTTCATAACTAAGCAGAGCATACAGTTGTACTCATCGTAATTTTTTGTACGCTTTATTACACCTCAATCTACATTATTACATTTTATTTATTTTAATCAGACCAACGCCGCGTTAGAAAAAAAATAAAATATCTATAAACATGATTTTTGGTCATTGCGGCTTAGGGGAAAATCGTGTAGTTTTGTAAACTCAGGAAAGAGTTAGTCATTTTGGCCTAAATACATTATTGATTTTGCACCCTGGTGTGACATACGGAAATTAGTTTTTCACGTTTTTCTGCCGCTGTACTTCGGGGGAAATTTTGGTTGTTTTGAGAATCATCACAATCATATAATTTGGTTTTCTTTATATTTGCACCAAATAAAAAATTAGCATTTTTATATGGAACATACATTTTTCGTGTATTGTATTCATTGCCATTGAGCAACTACGCTATGGAAGAGACAAGCGCGCGACACGGAATAATAAACTGACAAGAAGCGTTGTCGCCACGTGCATAAGCGCGTAGTTGTGTTGCGGGATGTGTTTTACGAGGAAGGAGTACTTTCTGATTATGAATGCTCTGTTTGTAAGTAATAGTATACAAATCTAAAGATTTTTTTAATGCAAAAGCAGCTTGTTTTTAATCGAAAAATAAAACAGCAGGCAAGCATGTCCTTTATTTCTTTCAAAATAATTATTTGTCTTTCGAGTTATAGACCCTGTGACAATGCTGATTATCCTACGTCATCAAGTAACGTAGGAATAAGGCTAAGAACTCACGAGACCGCAGTTTTGTGCGGTTCCACAGCAGCTGCTATTGGATTTTCGCCCGCAAACTTGGCGGGCGAGTATCACAAGACGGGCGGTTAATTACGATCAGATTGTTTAGTTGATTTCCAGACCGCCATGAACACACATAAAAAACGAGCTGTTACGCGCTGCTGCCTTAGTACTTCAGATTCACAAGTACCAGGAGACCAGAAACATCAAGTACCAGGAGACCAGAAACGTGTCATAGTATTTTTGGGCAGGTATAATTATGTAGGTAGGGTAGGTATAGGGAAGGTGTAGGGAAGGTGTAGGGTAGGTGTAGGGTAGGTGTAAGGTAGGTGTAAGGTAGGTGTAGGGTGGGTGTTTCCTGAGTAAAAAAAATACAAAAAAAATCAGGAAACCTTGCTATTTCCGATATTCACGCGGGCGAAACCGCAGCTGGTAACATAATAGGTAGATACTAATAAAATACATATACAAGCTAAAATAATAAAGTAATCATCATCATCATCATATCAGCCGAAAGACGTCCACTGCATACATAGGCCATAGGCCTCCCCCAAGCGTCGCCACAACAACCGGTCCTGTGCGTCTCGCATCCATCGGTTACCCGCGACCCTCACCAGTTCATCGGTCCACCTTGTGGGAGGCCTTCCAACGCTGCGTCTTCCGGTACGCGGTCGCCACTCCAAAACTTTTCGGCCCCATCGACCATCTGTTCTGCGAGTGATGACCTATGGACTCAAAACGTGGTCGCTCACAATGGGCCTCATCAGAAGGCTTAAAGTCACCCAAAGGGCAATGGAGAGGGCAATGCTCGGAGTTTCCTTGCGTGATCGAATCAGGAATGATGATATCCGCAAGAGAACCAAGGTTACCGACATAGCCCGAAGGATCGCCAAATTGAAGTGGCAGTGGGCAGGGCACATTGCTCGCAGAACAGAATAAAGTAATAAATATGATTTAATATACTAAAAGTTCTGATCTGAAGTCATAATAATTATGACGAAGACAAACTAAGAATGACAGGCTTTTAAGTAGTGTCTTCGGATTTTACGCTTAAAGGAAAATTTCGACTCAGCCTTCTTGATGTCAAGGGGATTCCAGAGTTTAATGGTTGAAATAGCGTAGGAATTAGACATAAACCCGGTGCGGTGAGAAGGAATATGAAGGAGTAAGTTTTTGGATGCTCGAAGGTTAAGACTGTGAGAACTGCCCAACACTTTAAAATATTGTTTTAAATAATCAGGAGCACAAGGATCATTCATAATAGTGAAGAGCATGCAGAGGGATCTGAGGGATCTCCTTTGACGGATAGGCAGCCCTTTAAGCTGAGAACGAAATGAAGAAATGTGATCATATTTACGAAGGGCAAAAATGAAACGAATACAGTTGTTAAGTAGTCGATCCATTTTGTTAAGAAGTTCTTGGGATAGATCAGAGTAGCAAACATCAGCATAATCAATTATAGGAAGCACAAGTGATTGAACCAAAGTGGTTTTAGTGCTAGAAGGAAGAAAATGCTTGAATCTATAGAGAGATCGCAGTGAGTAAGTTACATTCTGGCTAACCTGAGCAATCTGCTTATTCCAACTTAACCTGTCATCAATGTTTAGGCCTAAGTCTTTAACGTGTGGCGAAAGAGGGATAACGGCATTGTTGAAAGTAAGCGGCAGTAGTTGACTGGTGTCCAAGTTACGTAAAAAATAAGTTCTGCCAATCAGGATAGCCTGGCATTAACTGACATTGACTGTAACCCTAAATCTGCTTGACCAATCACTGATAGCTAGAAGCTAGAAGGCCAGCATTCAGCAATGAGATGCAGTTGTCCAGATTGTCAGTGTCAGTTTGCGCGTAGACATGTAGATCATCAGCGTACAGATTGTAGGAGCATTTGAGAATAGTGGTAATAGAGTTTATGAAAAGAGAAAATAAAAGTGGAGAGAGTATACCGCCTTGTGGAACGCCAGTTTTCAGGGCGCACCACTCAGAAAATTTCTGATCAGCACGGACCGCTTGCTGGCGACCACGAAGATATGATGAAAACCAATCCCGTGTCGACGAAGAAACCCCAATTTGAGACAGAATAGCCAGGAGGATGTCGTGATCAACGGTGTTAAAAGCATTGGAGAAATCTATTAAAACTAACACCGTTATTCTTGAGTTCTCCAGGCCATTCCTAACGTCTTCTGTAACCTTAAGCAAAGCTGTGGCTGTGCTGTGGCCAGGCCGAAAACCTGATTGGAAAGGGGATAACAGATTATTCCCAAACACAAAAGTAGATATTTGTTTAAGAGCAACTGCTTCCAGGATCTTAGATAGGAAAGGGAGAATGGAGATTGGTCTGTAGTGATTAAATAAACTGGGGTTGGATATTTTAGGAAGAGGGATTATGATGGCCTTACGCCAGATTGTGGGAAATACTCCAGTTTGTAGGGAGGCATTGATAATGTGTGTGATAATAGGGAAAATACTTTTAATTATGAGGGATATCATAGTTCTGCTGACACCATCACAGCCAACAGCCTTGGATTTAATTGCATTGAAGGTTTTGAGGACTTCAGGGTCGGTCACTGGGGAAAAAGAGAAAGAATCGGGAAGTAAGATTGGCGTGGAAGTAATCTCAAGAAGAGTTTTGTTTTTAACGGCATCTACAAGCATATCCGACGATGAAAAATGCTTATTCTAATCACTCAAGGACACGTTAGAAGAAATTACATTTGGGGAAGGACTTTGTTATGCCGAGATATTTGAGAAACTTCCATATATGAGCCGGTGAAGAGTTAAGGACATTTTCACAAAGGTATCGGCGTTTATAAGCTTTTACCATCTGGTTACAGCGGTTTCTAGCCACCTTGTACAGGTTCCAGTTCTCCTCACTGCGATCATCTCTTCTATATCTTCGAAAGGCCTTGTCACGCCGTCTCATCGCCATACGAACTCCATGGTTAATCCATGGAGCGGGTGGGCGCTTAACACGGACGGCCCTCAGAGGTGCATGTGTTTCAATAAGGTGAAGAACACACCTATTAAAAATGTCCACTTTCTCATCCACTCAATCCACAGCTCTTGCATAATCCATTTTTCACATTTATTGAACAAACACAGTTAGTGAAATAATATAAAAGGAAATGACAAATAATAAATTTGCGTAACGCACGGATCGCTTCTTGCCACAAATATGATAGTTCAAACTCTACGCTTTGCTCCCGCGCCCGCCCCGCGTCCTGCTTCAACCCCGCGTTCGCCCTGCGAACGCTACGATATAACCACGCTTCCTGTATAAACTTCCCGTGGTATATTTCTTATTTTTATTAGGTGCAAATGTAGTATATGTAGAATACTATATATATTATAAAAATCATGACTACACTAATTTCCCCCGAAGTACAATTTGTAAATATTGTAAAATGCTGGTTTCCAAGGGGTGCAAAAGGGTGCAAAAATAACTGGGTGTTAATGATGCTCTAAAAAGCTTATTTTGAGTTTGCACCAACAGACTGAATTTCCCTTGAGCCGCAAATGATTTTTTTAAATTTATTAGTGTTTCATACACCTCACACCTTTTTTTGGTGAAAAGTAATTATACAACAAAGGGGTATCTACATATATATAAACATAAAACAGTTAGTTATTAATTAAAATTCTAAATAATGAGACTTTAATGTTAATACCTAACATTAAACGATGTTCCGTACATAACAGCAATGGTGCAAACTCAGAGGAGACTTATATTCATGTTTTCTAATGATTCCATAAAAAATTACAACTACACGAATTAAGTCCAATCTTTTTGCTAATTCGACTACACTATAGCACCATTCGGCTCAACCATTTTTAAGGGAGCCAAATGATCCAACGCATGCAGTAAGAGAATTGAATCAAAGTGTTAAAAATAAATGTGGAACAATAAACGTTTCTCAAAATCTAACACTTGTCGGCCAAGTAGTGTCGACATCATAGGTTTCCATTTATTAAAATATTTAGTTCCACTTGTCACCACATCATACTCTTTTGTGCCAAGCTGTAATCACGCCGACAAAGTTGTAAAAAGTGTGGGGTGTCGTTGGACAGGTCGTTTATTATATTGAAGGTGTATGAAAACCATTTTTCCATCCAAGGATCCGTTTGCGAAATATTATAATTTTATAATATACAATTTTTGTTAGAGTCAAGTCCCTTCTGCCACCTAAACGGTTGTTCGTGATATATGAGGTCAAAAATTCTTGTTATCGTATCATTATAACGAATTAAGGAAAACTATCACAGCCAAGTAGGCTTTGCACGTCTATCTATCTATTGGGGTTTGGTTTCCGCCCTTAGTCCTGCAATGGACCATTATTACGTGAGCCATGTCGGCCGTCATTCTAACCAGCCGACTTCCCTCCAGAAGCTGATCAGTCCTCTCAGTGCGTTCAGGATATCTGTGAGTGAATTAGGTGTCCCTATTGTTTGCCTTCGTATTTCGGTAACGCCTGTGCACTCAAGGAGCATGTGCGATACCGTTACCTACTCCTCCTTGCATGCTCTGCATAGAGGACTGTCCGTTATACCTATCGTGTGGAAATGTTTATTCAGCGAGCAGTGTCCGGTGATGGTCCCCGCCACCATTCGTAGGCTGCCCCTATCCGGTCGCAGAAGGCGCCTGGTAAGTTTTCTGTGTAGGGATGGCATGGCCTCCTTGGCCTGCCTACAGCCCGCTGCAAGGTCTACCAGCGTTCTGCATGTGTGTGGGTATGTTCTTGTAGCCACATGCGCAGCTGGGTGAAAGGGAGTGGTACAATGGGTTCGGGTCCAACAACCATTACACCAGATCCCCCTCTAGCCAGCTCATCGGGGGCGTCATTTCCTAGTGATCCGTTGTGTCAGTGTCTTTTTACACGTTAACGAGTCATAGTCGACCAACATATAAAATGTACTTTGGAGAAAGAAATTTCGTACAAATTCCATTGAAAATTAGTAGAGGTTGGTGTTTACAGTCGTTATTAGACGTTTTTAACTCAATGGGGGCTATCGTGCCAGGACAAAGGGTCCGGGCCGGCACCCGCGAAGCCGGTGCCGGGAAGGAAGAGGAAGGGTGGGGTTGCTGCGCGGTCTGGGCAGCAGCTCCCCCCGGCTTCCTCGCCCTCAGAACCTCCCCCGGCTCAAGCCGAATGGCAAGTGGCCGGGGAGAAGAAGAAGGCGGGAAAGGCAGCCAGGGCGGCAAAGAGGCGGGAGAGAAGGTGGCGGCAGAGAGCGCGAGGCGTCGCGGCTGCGCTCCGCGCCCCGAAGACCGCGGCTGTGGTGGTAACGCTGCAGCCGGACGCGGTGAAGAGGGGCGTGACGTATGCCAATATGCTCACCAAGGCGAAGGAGGCCGTCAACCTCGGTGAGCTTGGCATCGTCGGGGGTCTCCGGCTCAGGGTCACCATGACTGGGGCCAGGATGCTAGAGATCCCTGGAGCAGATAGCGGTCCGGCCGCGGACGCTCTAGCCGAAAGGCTTAGGGCGTCCTTGAGCGCGGATGACATCCGAGTGTCCAGGCCCACAAAGTGCATAGACATGCGCATCTTGGGCCTGGACGACTCCGTCACGGAGGAGGAGGTGTTGGCCGCCGTCGTCAGGACGGAGGGGTGCTCTGCAGAGGAGGTGAAGGCGGGCACCATCCGTCCTGACAACACGGGCATGCGAACCGTAGTGGTGAGCTGCCCCGTTTCGGCGGCCAAGAAAATCTCGGAGGGCCGAAGGCTCTTGGTGGGCTGGGTCTCCGCGCAGGTGAAACTGCTGGAGCCCAGACCTCTGAGGTGCTTCCGTTGCCAAGTTGGCAACCACGTCGGAGCACTCTGCACCTCAGAGGTGGACCGCAGTGACCACTGCTTCCGCTGTGGTCAGCCCGGTCACAGGGCCGGCTCGTGCAACGCCGCGCCGCACTGCTTCGCATGTGCGGCAGCTGGCAAGCCGGCCGATCAAAGGGGGGGGGGGGCAAAGCCTGCGGTCCACCCGCCAGGGCCGGGATGAGGAGAAAACCCTCCTCCACCGCCGCTGCCGCCGCCGTCGCTTCCGCCGCAGCCGCCGCCACCGTCGCCGCCGCTGCCACTGCTCGGGAGGGGGCTGAAATAGAGTGCCAGTAATGGCCCCATTTCGCCTCCTCCAGACGTACGTTAGTCGCTGCGTCTCTCAGGAACTGACGCTTCTGAGCAAGGCGCAGTGACTGACGCCGATCAGGTCAGGCCAGAGTCGACGGCGCGTTTCACTCCAAACGCGCCGGAAAGAGCAGTCAGCAACGGAGACGGGGCCCGCCAGGGCCAGAGCCTGCCAGGGTTGCGGAATATGTTCGAAAGAGTTACCGCGGCCCTGGGAAGAGAGGCACTAGGAGGAGTAAGGGTGGGTTTTAGTCAGTAAAAGTCTGACACTCCCTGCCGCTCCACCCAGAGCGGGAGGGGTCATTTGATGATTTCCCATCCTCGAAAAAAAAAAAAAAAGGGGGGTATCGTTTTCGTCATCACCAGTTGGCGCGACTGGCGAGTAAGGCGCTTAAGCATGGAAAATTTGACATTTCGAAGACCTCACGCTACAATAGCGACGCTGACGGTGAATTCAAACGCGAAGCCTTCATTATAACGGAGTTTTTGTTAACCCACCCAGAAATAGGAGCCCCGCTAAGCGGAGCTCCGTCGACCGGCCCGAATAAATTTTTTGAATGAGTTTTCGCATTCTAACTTCAAAAAAAAAACTTTGCCTCACACTAGGAATTTCCCCTATAACGTGGGTGCGTTTACAAACATATAAATTATAAATATTTGTTCCGTGCTGGAATCGAAAACGTGACACGCAGCGCAGCAGAGGATCATGAATGCTGCTTTTTTTGATCGAACAAGAGAACGAGAGAAATTTTTAAATAAATGAAATTCTAAAAACGAACAAAAAAAACTTTTGATACACCTTTAAAAAAAAATGATTTTCCCTCCATTTTTTTTTTGGACGTGGACTCGCATTTCAGCACGCTAGGGCTGGTTACTGCTTAAATGGACTATCCTGTGGTGACCTTAAATTATGACCCCCAGCCAGGGCTAAAAACTACTTATTCCCCCCCCCCCCAACTGAAAGCCCTTGTATTTTGTATCTTCTTCGAAAATTCAATTTGGGCAATGGTTTCATTTCCTCGGATGACACTAACAGTCAATATTAAGCCTGTAGGTTTTTCTTTGTGCAGAGTTTTAATCTAAAAGAAATAATAAATCTCCTAAAGGCAGGATGTGAGGCAGGCTAATCATTAGAATATAATAGAATTTCTCTTTATTCGAGCATCCATGGCTAAAATAAACCGTCCAGCTACGAGTCGGACTCGCGCACGAAGGGTAAAAAAATCACATCTGTTGAATGGGAGCCACACTTAAATATTTATATTATTCTGTTTTTAGTATTTGTTGTTACAGCGGCAACAGAAATACATCATCTGTGTAAATTTTAACTGTCTACCTGTTGTGGTTATGGATCATGAGATACAGCCTGGTGACAGACAGACAGACGGACAGCGGCGTCTTAGTAATAGGGTCTCGTTTTTATCGTTTGTTCTAGAAACTGTTAGTAGAACTTACAAAAATGTTAGTAAGGACTGACATTGCTGAATCTGAAAAAAGTAATTATAAAAATCAATAAAGTTTTTGAATTCATCTTTGACAGTAGACTGCCGAGACGATGACATTATTTTTGTAAACCGTACTTATGTTGACTAATTGTTGCTTTTTTTTTTCAGTCAATCACACTGAATCACACTGACTATTGACATTGACATTTCGCCCTACGCCTATCCGGCCTTTCGAAATCAGGAAAATTTATTTAGAAAATAAATAATTCCATAAAAACGTATTTTATTCGCGTCGGAATAAACGCAAAATCTTTTCACACAAAAACGCAATTTAGACTGTTTATTTAAATTTTAAATTCAATTTCAACTGAAATAAACTTGCAGAAATCGAGCAATCAATAGGTAAACAAAGATGTTGAATATTAGTGTTTTTGCGTAATGAACAGCGAATACTGTGTAAACAGACCTTGAATTGTTCCCGACGAGTGCTATAGCAGCTGGGCATAAATGAAACCCGATAATGGGTAAGTTCTATAGAGTAATGTATTATTTTGTAAGTTCCTTCATCAGTTTCTTTCTACGTTCAAAACAATTTAGTTGTAGGTAGAATGTAACCACACTCACCACTGATGACTCTTTTATCACTGATGATGATGGTAAACCATTTGGATAGTTTGAGCCCAGTAGGTGGCCATTTTCAGCATTTCTCTGGGATAAAATAAATTGATGAATGAATTTGTGGTACCTAATTCATGGAGATAAGAGTTTTAAGGAGCCTGAAGCCTAGAAACAACTGATTTAATTCTAAATTGGTATATTTAGATTCTGTTAGTCTAGGACACTGTACAGCAACCTATGGCTAAGAACGCTTGCCTAGAAGATACCTATTCACTCTTGACTTAAAGATCCCCAGGTTAGTGTAGTCTTAACAGGTCCTTAATAAAAACTGACTCAGGTGTGACCAACTCATGATTTGAAGGGGTGGTCACCATGGGCACGGGCAGGTTTTTTGTTGGAGGAAAATTTTATGAGAAAAATATTATTATGGGCTGTTAGTCCCTGAATTTTAGTTTTAGTTAGTAATTTATTAGTTTACATAGTAGTAGATAGTACCTCGCGTTCCATATGGTGTCGGGCATAAACAGCACCAACCCATCATCAGATGTTGTAAGAGGCGACTAAGGGACTCACCAGAGAATGGGCAGCAGCATTATCTGTAGGTACATTGCTACTGCTAAACTGCAATCGTCAACCCGCCTGCGAAGCGTGGCTTATGGTAAATCATTTGGCTGATATGATGATGATGATAGTACCTAGCTAGATCATCATCTAGCCTAGACTCATTAGAAACAGTGTTGTTTCAGTCTAGTTCCATCGAACTAGACTGAAACAACACTGTTTCTAATGAGTCTACACTAGACTTGCTGTGTAGATAGTGACTTGCAATAAGGAAATTGCCAGTTAGTAGAGAGTACTTTGTCTTATGAAAGATTCAATCCTTTAGACGGGAAGTTTTTTTAGCAGAGTGAAAAATTTTGTTAATACATACAATTTAGCTTTGAATTGTTTTATTTTTAATGTTTTTTTCAAACTGTGTAAGTGATACTGGTTTTAATAAATTAATTATGTTATTATCTGCACTACAAATAATGCAGTGCACAGTGTGCTTTTCTGTAAGTTATGAGGCGCTTAGATTAAAGTTTGCAATGTACAAATTATAAAGTAATAGTGTACTCATTGTTGAGAAGCGTTAAATATAAATAAATAAATACTTTACTTTTTCCAGAAAAAGTAATTTGGGAAAATTATTTTTTTAAACATAATGTTGAGTATCAGACTTAATTAGACTGATCTACAATAAGTTTTGTGATGGTGGGAAATAT
Organism: Melanchra persicariae; assembly: GCA_947386135.1. Taxonomy (NCBI): domain Eukaryota; kingdom Metazoa; phylum Arthropoda; class Insecta; order Lepidoptera; family Noctuidae; genus Melanchra; species Melanchra persicariae. Next base: position 11,017,945 of record OX376645.1, on the reverse strand, counting down.
TATGTAGGTACATAACTATAGTTTGTGTGTAGAGTACTTTAATTCAATTTATAATTTGAGATAATTTCAATCTATGGCCACCAACCATGCTATTGCAACTTAGAACAAAATTAAAATTCCATTTTTTTTTTTATTGAAAACAGCGCCATCTAGTTTTTAGTTAAGGGAAACAAATTGCGGTGTTGCTACGGTTAAATACATAATTTTTTTTCTGGAAGTTACTTCATACCATTAATCAAAAAAAATAATATACTTTCATGATCTTCTTTCATAAAAATAATAGAATATATGAATTAGTACCTACATAATTAGGTTTTTATTATGAGCTTTAATAGTGAAGAAGTTATATTTTGGTATTTAAACGTGCAAAAGTTTGTTTTTGAATGGCCACACTTGAATTGCAAATGGCTGCGTGAGAGTGTAACTACTCGTGCGCATTTATTTTCCTTTTGCAATAGAGTTTTTGTTGTTTCGCTAGTGCATCTGCAGGTTGAGTTGAGCTTTCGTTTTTCCATGTTGTTGAGCCGCGTTACAATTCGTTCTTACGTTCGTGTTGTGTTGTGATGTGATGTGTTGTGTGTGTTGTTGTTGTAAACAACTGGTGCAAAGATATCAATAATGTTCTCACTGGCAAAATAACCTTTTGGAATATTAACGATTCAATGAAAGAAAAGGCTAATCGGCACTACCCTAATCATAAGGGACGAAAAAGGCGAACATAAAATTTTACTGTAAAATGTGTGATGTTTTTCTAAATAAAATGGTTTAATATTCAATTATGTGGTTTTTCTTCCTTTATGTAGTACGTATGTTTGTAGTATATAGCGGATACACTCATCTCTCTACCTTATATCATAAAGGATCAGTCAGCAGCTATACACCTACCAACCTACATTTACTTATATAAATTAGTTCCCTTAACTAAAAACTAGATGGCGCTGAGTTCGACCACTTCCTAGTATTAAAAAATAAGGTAGAGTTGCCTGTCTATAGCCAGTATACTATTGTAGTCTTTGCCACCAACTCAAGTATTAACTTTACATTTGCAACAATTTTTGTAAAACAGACCCAAAAAAGTATGGGTTGCAAAGTAATTAAAATTTTAACTTTGTATTGTATGATTTACAGTTTGGTGTTCCAAAATTTGATAATTATGTTGAATTCTGATACATATGTTTCAAATACAGATTAGATTTAAATTAAAGATACAGACGTTACTTTACGGCGCGATATTATTGCTAGCAAGAGTTCTATTTATGGCGCTTGTAAGCAAGTGCGCATATTTTCGCGCCAACAGGCGAGCTACTTTTAGTACTAAAGCGCACTATTTTTCGATCAAACAAACGCTTTAAAAATGCGGAAAATCGCACAAAATAGCGCGCTCCTTTTCGCGCCAACGAGCGCGTAAATTTCTCATAGTAAGCAGGCAGTTCTCATAGTAAGTTGGGCGCTGACCCGCGCGTTAGTTTTTATACTTTTTGCTGAACTGGTAAGAACCAGTGCCGACCGCCAACCGTCCGACCGTCTGTGTTTTTAGTGCTCGGCGTCGTTTCGCGATCTTTCACACTACCGTACCGGCACCAACTGCTAGCTGTCTAACTCTATGCAATATCGATTCGACACCAGCTAATTCACCCCCCTTACAATCGTACAAGATGAACTAGAAACTTGGCTTTGCAGCATACTTCTTTTTGGGGTAATCCACATGGACAGCTACGACTTCCGTCTTTTAGAAACCACCACAGTTCTTACTTCTTACCGCTACCATAAGTCGGCCGTGTTACTGACTATCTCACGGAGGGTACCTACCTGGATTCCCAACTGTATCCTGCCAATGAGAGAATGCCCTGAAAATAAAACACCAATAAAAGCAAAGATTATTTATGCAAATAATAATGTATGAGTTTTTAAGTTTCATCATAATATTTCGGCCAAAATACGTCTAATGCTGGACAATAGGCCTTTCCCAAGCGTCGCCACATCGTCTGTTTAAAACTACAAATTTTAAAACAAATCAATCATGCAAGAAATGTGACAGGCATTACAACATAGCTCAACAACTTGTTACAAGTGCTGATAGTGTAATCTGCTTGTAATAGTACTCTTTGGAATATACTGGGCTTACGTTACCTTGTATGACTATTTTTGTACACTTCAATCAATGCGTTAGAAACTGAGGGCTACATATTAAACTCAAACCTAGATGACAGTGACCGGCAGCGCCTCTCTTAAATGCAAAATGCGCCTTTCAAATTCAGCTCTCAATTTAGGACCCATTAGTATTAGTATTAATTTTTAATCAATGGTGATTGACAACTGGGCTTACTCCAGTTGTAAATTTCCATTGGTGCCTATTGGCCTAGCTCTGTTCTGCCTCCTGTTTGATAAGGCGGGAACTGTAAAATATTTTTTTCTTACTCCGCTGCTGTACTTTTTCGAATTAATTTCATTGTGGGATCCAAGACAGATGAATCGTTTCTCCACCGAACTTCATTGACTCGGCGTTTTTCTACTGGTCGCCACTGTTGGTTCTTGCTCTCAGGAGTTGCAGTGGCTGGGATTAGTGTAGTGAGCTTGCTCGTCTGCTGACTTTGGTGTGTGAAGGCAGCTCGGTGAAATAGTTGCTTGCATAGATAAGACTGTCTGTGCCTGTTACAAAATTGGTTCGCAGATGGCATCAGTCGTTGGGTCGTTGGCCGACTTCGACTACGTGCCGAAAACTTCCAGTTAACCTTGTGAAAGTGAGGATTTAGGTTTTAAATCTCAAAAGAACGGCATCCCATCAGACGGGCCTATTCCAAACTGTCGGGTTGATCTACTTTTTTTCTGACCCATACGGAACAGGTTGTAAAGTCCCGCAAACCTCCATTGAAAAGGGTGGATCCTCCATCCAGATGGGTGTTGTGTCTGGTGGGCAACTGACCGATGCACGATGGTTGTTCTGGGCGGTTGTTGATAATAATATATTGTACATTGTACCGCGATGTAGGATTTGTGCGACGTCAGGTCTTTAGTAGTTCGTATGGGGCGGCATAGATGCCGACTACATGGCGGCTACAGACCAATAACGAGCTCTTGAATTGTCAAGGACGGTCAAAAAAGATGAAGTTAGTTCTGCTCCTTAAAAGCTTCATAGGTCTTACGGTTTGTTCAGAGCAAGCTCGCTTCTTCTGTAATGTAATGAATCCATTCACAAACACAAGTCCGCACGTGCCCTCTTGACGACGTACCTAACCACGTCATACATTGTATCATATACTCAATATATTTCCGCGTTGACATAGTGTACAATTTGATAAGAACTCTCCGCAGTGACCTCACAGCCGTTCAGCGGCTCGCGTGTGCTCCGTGCCGTTGCCATATCGTGAAAAAAAAAGCTTGTGAGTGACTTTTTAATTCTAGTGTTCCTAGATTTAAAAATAGAGCGGTAGTTCCTCATGTTCAAGACCAAATAGGTTTTAATTAAAAAGGTTATTTTTAAGTGCGTGGAATGGTTTTCATTTATGAATTTGTTCCACGTTTAATAAATTAAGTACTAGTTTGATCGGTTTGATAATGTTACAGACGTTACAGTGGAGCGATATTCTGAAAACGTGTACAATTATTTGTTTTACAACCGGATGGTCTGATAAACATTTTTTAAATAGAATAGGTACGTGTTAGTGATTAGAACGGTTAGAGTTCTATTCAATTCAACTAAGTACAACAATGCTTTTCAAATCTGCATTTTCCCACATTCACTATTTATCGTTATGCGACATCCAATTCATTTATCGACTATTGGTTCTGGTGTAACGTCTATTTTCTTGAATAAACATAATTATCCTTCCTCTCATAATAAGCATAAAAAAGAATTGAATTTTAAAATTGCTTGAATCATCAAGCAATTTTAAAATTCAATTCTTTTTTATGTCTGTAAGTATTCCAAAAGTTAACTCTGAATTTTTATGGCAGAAGGGTGCAGTGGCTATTAGCTTCTGCGTTACGTGCCGACGCGCGACGTGTCGAAGGTTCGATTCTCGTAAGGATAAAAATATTTGCAACTATGAAACAAGAGAGATTCCAAGTATGATGCAGTTTTTTAACCGACTTCAAAAAAGGAGGAGGTTCTCAATTTGGTTGTATTTTTTTATTGCTCGCGTTTTACCACTCTTACCCTGTCGGTATATACTGTAAACCACTCACCGGATGAGCTTGAGGTGATTGCCTTAGGGTGAGTTTTCTAACGACTAAAAGTAATGAAACTGAATAAGCGCCGTTTGTCAAGACGAAAGTCTATGACCAGTGCGTGTTGCCAGTGATGACCTATGGACTCGAAACGTGGTCGCTCACAATGGGCCTCATCAGAAGGCTTAAAGTCACCCAAAGGGCAATGGAGAGGGCAATGCTCGGAGTTTCCTTGCGTGATCGAATCAGGAATGATGATATCCGTAAGAGAACCAAGGTTACCGACATAGCCCGAAGGATCGCCAAATTGAAGTGGCAGTGGGCAGGGCACATTGCTCGCAGAACAGATGGTCGATGGGGCCGAAAAGTTTTGGAGTGGCGACCGCGTACCGGAAGACGCAGTGTTGGAAGGCCTCCCACAAGGTGGACCGATGACCTGGTGAGGGTCGCGGGTAACCGATGGATGCGAGACGCACAGGACCGGTGGTTGTGGCGACACTTGGGGGAGGCCTATGTCCAGCAGTGGACGTCTTTCGGCTGATATGATGATGATGATGAAGCGCCGTTTGATGAAACTAACGGAAAATCTTTTTTTTTTCATACAATTTGACAGAATCGAACAATTAATTGAAAAAATCAAATGGCGGCTGGGGGCCTGCCTGCTCCCATATAAAAAAAAATACGAACCCCTTAATGTAATGTTAGCAGTAGCTAATTATAGCACCCAGTAAGTCCGTGTTATAAGGCAATAAAATATTTCTGCTTTTCATTCAGGCGATTATCTGAACTGATATCATTTATTGACTAATAAATTACTAATCCTATCAATTGATAATTCGTATATAAACAGAAGATGGAGTCACCTATCACTACTCATAGATTGTGGGTATTTCTATGTGTTAGTAACTGAAATAAAGTTGAACTAAAATGTACTGGATATTTTTTTCCTCAATGTGCCGTTTTTTCAGGAAATTTTTTCCTTGGTTTAAAGAAGTTTATCGATATAGACATTCACTTTTATATAAAAATTACGGAAAAAAGTGCTGGCCAGCCTTATTTGAATAAAACGGGTTTTTTTTTAAGCAGAACGCTGCTAAAGAAGTTTTCACTTCAAAAACTTAGTAACAGCTGACTGCGAAGTGAGTCAACGGCCGCTGGTAGTGTGGTTACTTTTTTAATTATTTTTTCGTTTTATTGGCAATAAACATCACGTCTGTCTGTGTAGTTGCTTTATTTAATTTGACCCGGTAACACAACATAACTTATAAGTTTATGATTTATAGTAACCAGTACCATTATTATTTCATTCATCTTAACTTAATTGTGGGAACTGTACATTCAACAGGCACATGTCATTGACAAAGATGATGCGGACCAGATAACCTTTTCATTGCAAGTTAATGTAAATATTTTGATATCGTACCCTTCAGCTACGTAGATATCAGTCAATCACTGTGATTGCAGGCTGTTGTTTTTATGAAGTCTTGTTGTTCAATACATAGATATAAAGTGCACAATTTACTATCTTCATTGAGCATTCATAAACTCGAATCTCCATCATCAGGTGTAGGAGTAGTTGTGATTATGGCCGCAACTACCTGTCGTATGTCGTGGGTTCTAGTCCTGGGATACGGTGATCTCCTTCTGTGAGAATGTCATCTCGTAGAAGGAGGCTGCAGAAAGGGATAGGGAGGCCAGTGGTCTCTCGTCCCACATCAGGCGCACTGGGCATCGCAGATGAGCGGATAACGCCCTCTTCTAGCTCCCTTAAGGATCCAGGGTTCATGGATTCGGAAACACCCGTCGCCCTCATCAATCAGAAGTTTACGAGGGAACACCGGGCCCCCGGGGTAGTTTCAGTAAGTGAGGGTCTGACAGACCTCTCCGCCCGCCTCGGGGTGAAGGATATCCTTGACGATTTGCATCCCGAAAAAGGACGCCTGTGTCCCAGCAGTCCCAACCTCGCCCACTATGAGCCATTCTCAACCATTACTAGCCTCGAATCAAAATTTTCTACAGCCTCCTTATTGACTGGCGGGCTCTAGACCAGAATAATGCGTGATTATAAGGTCGAGCATTTAATTGAATGCTCAACAATCATCGTTGTCGCTCAAAGTAAGTGTCACTTACATTGGAGGACATCTTTGAAGAGAATAGCTATGTTGTTTTTGTTTGCTTTGTATACTGATAATAAAACTAACGTACGTCACTTTATGTATGGTTAGCAACATGTGTTTCTAATGTATTGCATACGACTTCGTAAACGCATGGAAGTAAAACGTATGTAGGTACTTCAATTTGCCTTTTCCTAACTATTTTGAGTCCTATCCGGAATAGGTAAGTACCTACTAGTATATTACATGGAACTAAGTCTATCTGACTTACACAACCAAGTCACTCGGTAACACGATACCGTGGCTTTCGACAATTCAACCACGCACGTGGAAATTATATTTATTTTTATCCTACTCCTCCGCTGTTATTTTCTGATTAATTTCGTTGCGGGCTCCAAGACAGTTGAATCATTTCTCTGGGACTCGTCGAGCTTCATTGACTCGGCGTTTTTTCTGGTGTTTGCCTATGTTGATTCTGGCTTTCAGAAGTTGCAGTGGCTTGGGAATGTGGTGTGGCGGGCTTGTCCCAAAAGTAATTGAACCACGCATAAAGACTCAAAGGTCTACAAATGCCAACCGGGAATAACAACCTGACTTGCTTTTTATTACAATCTGCACACTTTTCATGTTTTTGCACACATCTTCCCACTTTGCAAGTAACTCGCAAGCAAGCAAACAACACATGGTACCTACTATTATTTAAAATCGACTTGCACACTTCTATGGCCTCAGATCTGTGATTGAACTGCATCAGACTGCTTGAAAAGAGACTTGTTTGGAACTTTTAGTGGTCGGGTTTTTTGACAGTCATTTTTTTTCATTTCCTACATTTTAGTGAGTTACATTTTGGGAACAGTCTGCTCGTGCCCTTTATTTTGATACCCCACTTGATAGGTTTTGAGCAAGAGTATTAAGTTTCACCAACTTACGCGCAACTCATGCATAGGTACTTTCCACAACTGTCCACGCTGCAAGTTACTTGCACGCAACTTTCCATCACGCAAGCTACTTGCAGACGTACCTACACCATAACTAAAAAGCATCCTAAATCACGATAACACTAGTTAATTAACATCACTAATCCATTACAGTAATAATGACTATCAGTTGTGTATCTTACTAACAAGCTTTTCCAATTACAAATCAACACACTGATAGTCTATCTAGACATTTTTCAAAAGACACGTATTTAGAATCGTAGGTATGTCAGTGTCCTGCCAGGGTTGCGGAATTTGTTCGGAAGAGTCACCGTGGCCCTGGAATGGAACGCAAAGCGCATGAGGAAGGATGTTTTAGTCAGTAAGAGTCTGATCAGATTTGAATTATCCGGATAGCAATTCATTAGAGACATTTAAGATGTAGCTCGTTCGCTCGCTGTTCCTGAACCTAACAAAGGTTAGGTTTTCTTTTCGAGTCGGAGACCCCACTATCAAGTTTCTGCCCCGGTTTTGAAAACTCGTACCTACTGATCTTGCCTAGTGTATTGCTATAGTATACTATAACAAATGCAGAAGGAGAATTCATTTTCTCGTAGTTTTAGGCACTGATCACATTTTGATCTCAGTCGCTATCTGCAGCAAACCCCTCCATCCTAATATTTTTAAAGCCGTATCCACAAGCTTGCGTGTGGATGGCGATTTTTGAAACCCAGCCAAACCTTTGTGGAGGTTTGAAGTTTGCGACAACTTGTTCTGCCAAGCGTGTGGATCCGGCATAAAAGTTTATGACAGATTACTGCGATTCGAACTTGATTTTTATTTATTTATTTAAACTTTATGTACAATACTGGTACATGATCATGATAATTGGCCGTTCAGCTCGTCAGCAAAACGGTTATCTAATTCCATAAAACTATGTAAGAATACCTACCGACCTATCTGCAGTTTCCAGTTATCGCAGACTACCAGTCGAACTGAACTCTAATTTAGACTGACCTGTGAACTTCCCGGATGACCTTTCGTTTACACTCCTACGCATTCCGTGGAGTCTCATGCGTATGATTGCGTTACGTACCTCTGTTGATTTGACGTAGGTAGCTGTTGTTGTATCACGTACTGATATGCAGATTAGTACTTTTTTTAGTATAGTTTAACGTATTGTGTTTTATTTAACAAAATGGTGTTGAACCTTGTAACTGGTTGAAAGACAGAAACACATCATACAATCTGAACTACTGGAGACAAGGGACATCTGGTGTACCTACTAACATATATATAAACCCTCGTTCTTCTAGCGCAGTCACTCGACTCTGTTTCCGAACACATTCAACCCTACTGGTAATCTCACTCCATCGTCGACAAATGATAAATGATATTTATTTTCTAAGCTTTTACACGTCAATGTTTAAAGAAGAAGAAAAAAAATGTATTTTGGTCATTTTAAGCTAGATGAGGCTGGTGTTTCCTAGCTGACTACCCTGAGAAGAAACACCGAAACAAACTCAGAGGTCGAAGTCTCTTTTAAAGTCCATACAATCCGTACTGGTCAAATCATATGAGAACCATGTAGGTTAATGTCTGAGGTGGCCTTTTGAGGAAAGTGCCACACAGATTTAAGTAGACCTGTCCAGACAGTGCGAGCATTTGTCAGTTATCGTGAAGCTTAAACTTAGAACTTTAAGGAGCTCAACGATTTGACGAACAATACCAAAGTAAGGACATTCGGGTAGGCCGCATAATAACTCAAACTGCCAGACTTACATGAAAGGAAACCCTAATATGGCGATCTACATGGTCCCCAATACGTTTTATGAGGACCATGCAGATCAGTGTCTGAAATGGTCTTTTGATGAAAGAACCACACAGGTTTGAGTGGACCTGTCCAGTCAGTCGACTGTCTCTATCATCTCTGACCTAGATTAGAGTCAAGAGCAGACCCATCTCAAATGAAAAAAAAATAAAAAACGAGGTTTTATATATAATAGGTCCGATTCTACCATGTTGGACAGTAGCGTTGCTTGGGGCAGGAAAGTCAAAAAGTTGGGTAAAGTTGCAGAAATAATATGAAAAAACAGCCACAAATAAATAATGTTTTTTTTTTAATATTGATAGGCACGCGTTTGACCACTATCTCACCTGATGGTAAGCGATGATGTGGTCAAAGATGGAGCACGCTTGCTTGGAAGTAAACTATTCACTCTTGACTCAAAGACTCTCAGGTTGTAGCTATCAGGAAACAGACTCTGGCAAGGAATTCCACTCCTTGAATGTGTTCCCAAAACGTTTCGTGCGGTGCGTGTGTGTGGGATGTCCACATTGTCCACCATGTCCCGGTGGCGTATCGCCTTACGTCTTGTGGTCTGATGGTAGAACGAGTCTGGCGATTAAACAATGCAATTCCGTCACACACCCCCAAATGCAACCGATAGAAAGCCGATGGACTAGCAACTCGGCGTCGATGCTCAAGACTTTGGAGCTTCGACTCGACGAGCAGCAGTCAACCCCTCAACCACTGCGCTAACCGTGTCGTCCAATTGAATCGTTATTCCAGGTCTCCTCGAGCTTCATTGACTCTTCGTTTTTCTGGTGGTCGCCACTATTTTATGTGCTCTCAGGAGTTGCAGTGGTTGGGAATTATGTATCGGGCTTGTCTCAATAAAAAACCGGCCAAGTGCGAGTCGGACTCACGCACGAAGGGTTCCGTACCGTAATCTATAAAAAAACGGCAAAAAAATCACGTTTGTTGTTATAGCGACAACATAAATACATCATCAAAATTTCAACTGTCTAGCTATCAAGGTTCATGAGATACAGCCTGGTGACAGACAGACGGACAGACAGGATAGCGGAGTCTTAGTAATAGGGTCCCGTTTTTACCTTTTGGGTACGGACGGAACCCTAAAAATTAGCTCATCATATTATTATCTGATACAATATTATCACAAGTGCATTATGAATAGTGTGATCAGTGATGACGTACGTTAGGTACCTATCTACAATACAGTATTGTTGCAGTATTTATTTTACACGGTAAATAATACTGTATGACTTCATACATAATGCGTGTAATTGCTTGAATTATACCTAAAAATTGATTGGAGACGCCTTCAGAAAAATTGTGGTAAATTGAGAGGCTGCAGCATAATTGTATTTTTCCGACAACGCTCTACTCATCATCATCATCCTCAGCCCGACTTCGCCCACTGTTAAGCATAGGTATGTAGGTATGCCTCTATTTTCTTGTGCCAATTGCCACGGTCCTGTACCAGCCTCATCCGTGTTCTGTCCAACTTGAGTCTAAGAAAATCGGTTACTGATAAAAACAGACCTTAAAATGTAAAATCGAATTAAAGTTTAGTGTTCTTCAATCATCTGATTTATGTAAAGATGCCCACGAAAACTCGGTTAGCCTTTTTGTGGGCCATAGTTCCGTTGGTTAGGTACCCCTCGGGAACAGAACCCTGAGAGTTTTATATAATTTTTGTTTGATTTTTTTTTTATTATTATTGATAGGCACGCGCTTGACCAGATCTCACCTGATGGTAAGCGATGATGTGGTCGAAGATGGAGCACACTCAAGGGCATCAAGCTGGCAGATCCGTCCCAAAGATGGGAACAGTACTCCATACACGATCGAACTTGCGCTTGATAAAGTTTAAGCAGCTGTTCCGGTGTAGTGTAATACTGTCGCACCTTTGCTAGGACTCCCAGAGTTCCTGATACGAAAGCGAAATTCTTTCACTGATCTGTAGGTACTGTGTCGCTGAGTTCTAGAACAAAATTACATATTGACTTAGCTCAGTATTATAGTCTCCAGTACTAACCGTGTTTCGCATTTGCGCAACACGGTTAGTACTGGAGACACTAAAGATGGTTGATTGTAAGTGTTTTTTTTATCGTTCATTAAGTAGGTACTTATTTTTTTATAATTGTTAGGAATAAGTCAAACATTTTTATTTTCACAACTTACTATTACTATATAATAATTATATACCTAGGTACACTTAAATAAAACACTCTTATCTAACTAAAACTAGAAACAATTTAAAACATAGTGTCGAAAAATTCCTCCGCATCGCAGGCCACTGGTAATGTACCTACCCAAAATCCGTATTGCCACGTTATACGGCAATGCTATGGTAATCAATTGTTAGTAGTTTTTACCGGCTTAATTATTTAAAGTAAGTTACCTAACCTTATTTATTTATTTTTTTCATCCGTGCTCCTCGCAGTGCCCTTTGCTTTCCAGGGCCGCGGTAACTCTTTTGAACAAAATCCGCAACCCTGGAAGGCTCTGGCCCTAACGGGCCACCTAACCTAACCTGTACCATAATTATTATTTGTCGCTTTAAGGCACCTCGCGCACTAGACGGCCACGACAACGACCAGGGGCTCGAGTCTGCTATTGCAATCGTGTCTCAATGACCGGTCATTGATCGAATATTTGACAACTTTGACAGTTTTTGTATGGGAAATGTGTCATAAGTTTGACGTTATACGTCAAAAATCGATCATTGACCGGTCATTGAGACACGATTGCAATAGCAGACTCGAGCCCCAGTGGCCGCATCGACCAGATTAACCAAAGAAACGTTCAACGTTTCTTTTGTTTATCTGGTCGTGGTCGTGGCCGTCTAGTGCGCGAGGTGCCGAACGTTTCTTTTGTCTGGTCGTTGCGGCCACTGGTCGTGGTCGTCTAGTGCGCGAGGTGCCTTATTAGACTTGCTTAGTTATTCCTCTATATGTGATAAGAAAAGTGAAATATTTTAGCTTTATTAATTACGAGTACCAAATTACCTACTTTTTTACCAATGAAGGTTTTTCAAATTGAAAAGGTAGGTTACAAAAAAAATCTGGTTAATTGATTTAAAAAAAAAGCAACAATGAAGTCATGTCAAAAGCAAGCCAATAGCAATTGAATCAGCAGCAAACGAGGAAAAATAGCATTCACGTCACGTGACATAATAAGCGCTTACTAATCTTTGATTTTATAGAATAGGTGCATATCAATTGATTACGTCAACTATCTCGCACTCAATCTGCCTAGCGTTTTCCGAACTTTGTTGGTGTCAGCTTCTTGTCTACCGGATGCAGATGATTACCTACCATTTTTTTTTCCTTTCCTCCGCAACCCAATAACTGGGTAACATGATATCCCTTGGCAAGAGAAGTCTACTGTAGCACTGATAAGCATAAAACTATCGATAAAGACAGCTGATGATTTCTTTTGTTAACAAACTTCAACCCCGGTTTTACTCCTCTAGGATGAGAATTCTAAAATTCTTACTTTATGCCAGATTTCTAGTTTTTACTTTTTATATTTCTAGAGATAAAACAGATAATCTCTATGTGGAGAACCGAGTTAGTGACCGCTTCACTAAATACAATTTCATTCGCTTATCAATCAATCTCGTTTAGCATACAATACTGGCAATACTAAATACTTCTTAGCATAACTGAGCAGCGGCCCTACCCCCTACACCCTATATAGCTCCATCCCTCTTTCTCGCTCGAACGACTGACGTTTTAACACGTCATGGTACGGCCCCAGGTTGCGGAATTGTTCGGAGGAATTAGCGCGGCCCTGGAACGCAAAGGGTATTTGGTGGAACACGGGTGGGATTTAGACAGAGTCTGACACTCCTTCCCGCTCCGCCGAGAGCGGGAGTCATTTGATGATTTCCCATTAAAAAAAAAGCATAACTGAGCACACTGTGATCACGAGCCTGATCTCAGAGATCTCTAATGTCCTTTTCCATGCATCTCTATTTGTCGTCATATCGTGTAATCTTTTCTAGCCGTATCATCTTTGACACCGTTCATCCAAAGCTAAATTGCTTTTCTTTCTCCTCCGCTGTTCTTTTTTTCTTATTAATTTCGTTGCGGGATCCAAAACAGTTGAATCGTTTCTCCGGGGCTCGTCGAGCTTCATTGACTCGCGCATTTTCCTGGTGATCGTCACTGTTTCTGGTTCTCAGGATTTGCATCGGTTGGGTAAAGTGAGGCAAGCATGTTGTCAAATATAAAAAAGTCCATCCAAATCTAAGATAATAGGATCGGCAAAATAACACTGCAGCTGAAAAATTTAATGCCCCATCTTGGCAACAGATGGGCTTCGTATACACCTCATAAAACCGCTAAATCTCTTGTTTCAGAGTCAAAATGACGTCAGCAATCTTAGTGACTGGCGGGGCTGGGTACGTCGGCTCCCACACAGTGACCACCCTCCTAGAGAGACAGTCCGACCACACGGAGTTCGATATAGTGGTCGTGGATAACCTGTCTAACTGCTACAGGGCGGAGGGCCAGAAGAAACCGGAACCGCTGAGGATTATTGAGGAGCTCACGAATAAGACGATACATTTCTATGAGCTGGACATTAGGGATAGGGAGGGGTTGAGCAGGGTTTTTGAAAAAGTGAGTATGAGAACAGTACCTACTTTGAGAAAATTTGTTCTCCTATTTTTATTAGTGAAATGTTCTTTCGATTAAGCTGTGTGCTCTTGTTTGTTCAGTTACATATTTTTACTTGACTTATTATTGGTTTCGAGTGCTAATGTTTTTAATAAAGTTTCCAATAAATTAAAATTGGTATAACATAATAATTGGCCATGCTGTGTTCCTCGTTTGAGCCTTCTGTGGGCCAACAGCCAGCAAACCTGTATCGTTGGAGTAAAAAACAAAATTGTTCGAGAAAAAGCATTTGGGTACCTAAATCTAACCATCGTCGAAATACCGCCTTCCACATTAATTTGTGTTTACAAGTCTAAGGGTATTTATGCGAAATTTCTCCTGTTGCAGCACAACATAGAATGTGTGATCCACTTCGCAGCTCTGAAGGCGGTGGGCGAGTCCGTGGAGAAGCCGCTAGAGTACTACCAGGCTAACATCACTGGGACCTGCACGCTCTTAGAGGTAAGGAAATATTAAGTAGACCCTGGTATATGGTTTTCTACTGAAAATTCTACTCTCCTTTTATACTTCGCCGCAAATGGGCAAAATTACTGGAAAGTAGACTGTACCAGGTTGAACGAAAAATATCAGACTCAATACATGGCTTCATTATTTTATATCACCGTTAAAATCAAAACCCTATACTCAATTTAATAGTTGTTTGTTATTTGCACGTGTCTTCGATAAGATAAATAGGTTATTGTTGTGGTAAACATTGAACTAAGAACTTGTTGATGACCTGGATAGCGCAGCGGACTCATATTTGTATAACCTAGAGATATTCGTTCCATATGAGTTTTTGGAATTTTATTGTAGTGACAGGAAGACCGATAATTGCATGTCGCTGATAAATCGGTGCAGTTAAGTGAAAAGGCTAGGCCACCAATGAAACGGCTGATTAAGCTAATTGGCTGCGACATATACAAAGGAACGTAACGCCTCACTCTTAGTTAACGCTCGATTTAACTCCTCATAAAATTTTCATACCGCGGGCTAAATATGGAAATCGTTTCGTATGAAGTACACTCGAGAAACATTTTAAAATAATTTTAAATAACTGAATCATTCACCTTCAGGTGATGCGTAAATACGGCGTCTACAAGCTAGTCTACAGCTCATCGTGCACAGTATACGGCGAGCCAGAGCGGCTCCCCATCGACGAGGTTCATGACACCGGCCGCGGACTCACCAGCCCCTACGGCAAGTCCAAGTACTTCTGCGAGGAGATTATGAAGGACCTCTGTACTAGCGACCAGGTAAACACTACAATTTTCCCTTTTTGGTGACAGATATGCAAAATACTTAAGTATTCGTCCACAGATTTCGTTCTTTCGGAGAAATACCAGGTAAATACTACTGAAAATAAGATGGTGTAGTAAACTCGTCGTTACCGCTTGCCCTACACCGTGAAAGTACAGCTGTTCTTTCATGGTGTACGGCAAGCTGCTCAGTTTAGCGCTGAGTTTACTGACATGCAAGCGGTCCTAAAACACCTATGAAGCGTGTTTATTTCTTATTTATTTTACTTCCAAGTGCTAACAAACTTGCAGAGTAAAAAGTAGCTGTCACACGAGTTGTTACAGAATGCGTTTTTTATGAAGATACTAACTGGTCGAAAACTGAACCTGTTTGTGCAAATTACAGTCTGCAAGTAAAGAAAAGAGAGTGTATGTAGTGTTTTTAAACACCTTTATGTGTTGAGAAGTCAAATCTTTTCAATTGCTCACCTGTGTTTGTCGTATGTATAAAAGATGTTACGCATGCAATAACAACAAATATTGCCTGCATAGTGTAAACGTGTTTATTTTATTGCCTGCATAATAAACTCTTTTGTTGCTTGCACAATGTAGTCAGCGTGTCTTCAACAAAGTTGCCACCTTGGTCTTGACTTTCTGAGTTCGAATTCAAAGTTAGGAAAAGTTTTATAGCATTTTTTAAGTATGGAAAATCATCAAATGACTCCTGCTCTAGGCGGAGCAGAAGGGAGTGTCAGACTCTTACTGACTAAAACTCAGCCGTGTTATGTATATGTATGTGTGTATGTGTTATGGTATGGAGCAATAAGGACGATTCCTGGTTAAAAAATATATGATTCTATTTAGTCCGTCAGTTAGATTATCTAAAAATATTGGACACGTATTTTTTTTAGTGAGGAATGGGCTTGCTCTTGACCTCGATCACGCCTGATGGAAAGCGATAAATGAGGTCCATGATGGTCTATTGCTTTATCAAATCAATAAAAAATGACGAAGATAAAACGCATCAAAGATCAGGAGTGGGGGCTCGTGACGACACGTGTAGGTAAAAAGAGTACTTACAAGTGACGTCACACGAGATTTCAAAGCACTGTTACATCGTTTTAATTTTTTGTTTACGTGAAAAAAGAAAAAAATGTACGCGTCTAATATTTTTTGGAAATTGTCTGACGGACTAATTAGATTTTTTTAGCCCCTATTGCCTATCTGACTCCCATCGGCCACAACCAAGCAACTGGTAGGGATGCATGAAGGAGCCTCCTCGTGAAGCGCAATTTGTTCCATCAGACGTTTAACTGAACCTCTTGCTCGGCGCATCCTGGACAGTGTCACCTACCATCTTACAAGACTGGCAATCCTTCCGTTGCGGTGGTATCGCTCGCTTCGCGACCACCCTCCCCCGGAGTCCGGCGTTGAGCAGTCTGCTGGGTTTCGTCGACGCGTGCGGGAGCGGGAGTACCAGTGCCTCAAGGCATCTTCTGGGCTCGCTCGCTCCATCATAGACCTCATCCATCGCTTTTCATCAGCCGTGATCGAGGTCGAGCTACCCCATTCCTCAAAAAAAAAAAAAAACTTGGTATCATATTTCGTAGTAACACTGGTTGTCAGATTCCGTTTGTGTGGGAAAACAGTTGTGATTTTGTTGTTACAGAAATGGAAGGTGATATCTCTCCGTTACTTCAACCCGGTGGGTGCTCACCGCAGCGGCCGCATTGGGGAGGACCCTGCTGGTATACCTAATAATCTTATGCCGTTCATTGCACAGGTAAGGTACCTACTTAATGTGTTGGTCATTTTATATCACCTTAATCAATTTATTTTTTATGGTTATGGCTACATCGACATCAAAAAGAAAATAATTCATTTCGAAAGGAGAACATGTTTTTTTTTCAGTCACTATACCTGTTATTTGCGCGCAATCCAAGTGTGTAGTAAAAGGGGTGTATTTTTCAAGTACAGTACCGCGATAGTGTTCAAATATTGCAAAAAAATTACATGTCATTGATCTTCAGTCACTTTGACGACTTCTAAAATACTTAGATGACCATCGATTTTTTTAAAGTCATCTGCAATGAATTCTCTATCATATTTTTCCAGGTCGCAGTAGGCCGCCTCCAAGAACTCAAGGTCTTCGGCAACGACTACCCAACGATAGATGGTACAGGAGTGAGAGACTACATCCACGTCGAGGACCTGGCTGAGGGCCACGTGAAGGCTGTGAAGCTGTTCCGGCAGCCCGGCTTCAGCGGCTTCCATGCTGTTAACTTGGGTGAGTCATCAGATGATACTATCCACAGTATACAGGAGTGAGAGACTACATCCACGTCGAGGATCTGGCTGAGGACCACATGAAGGCTGTGAAGCTGTTCCAGCAGCCCGGCTTCAGCGGCTTCCATGCATAACTCACCCAAGTTGTTAACTTGGGTGAAATATCAGATGATACTACTCACAGTCTACAGGAGTAACGCTTATCCAGGTCCAGGTCGGTTCGTAGCTGGGCGCACATCCTTTACAAACCGAGACTCCTCCGCGTCTCGGAAAGCACTTACAGCTGTTGGTCCCAACGATCATCGGTACGTATTTGACAGAAGCCAGGACATCTTACACCAGTCTTGCCAAGGAATATCGTGATACACGGTTAGTGGGTTTTGCTAGTGGAGGATAGTGAAGCAGTCGCTCCATTTAAAATACTGGTGCTCGGTACTAGCTGCATCTGGATATACTGGCAGGCAACCCCGCGAGGAGTACTGCTTTCTGTATCAGGCCCTTTACCCAACTGTGTAACGCCAACTTCGACAGATGCGTAAAGTATTAGTATATTAATTGTTATTGTATTTAAGTATTTTATATTATTATGTCTATTTAATATTATTTAGAACGTTTGTACACTGACAACCCTAAATCTATCTCCTTTCGTTCAGTCCACCCAAAGGTTGTCTGTAAGAGATTGCCTTGTGCGATAAGACCGCCCATTGTACACTTATTTTTATAAATGTTTGTCCTGTTCTTATAATGAGGTGTACAATAAAGTAGGTATAATAATTAAATAAATAATACATCAATTTCTCATCGTTAACAGGAACCGGAACCGGCTACTCGGTCCTCCAAATGATAGCGGCCTTCAAGGTCGCCAGCGGTCGCTCTGTCCCGTACCGCATCGTGGGCCGCCGCGCGGGAGACATCGCCTCCAACTACGCTGACGTCGCGCTGTCCCACAGGCTGCTGGCTTGGCGCGCCACGAGGACGCTGGAGGATATGTGTGCGGACACCTGGAGGTGGCAGAGCAACAATCCTAAAGGATTTAAGACCAGTTAGGAAGCTTACGAGCGTCTGGATTGAGTCTCCAGAGGCCTTAGTGCTAGTTTTAAAGGTATAATAGTTAAACAATCCGGGAAGACAACATGAAACTGAACCGGTTAAAATTATTTGACCGCGTTTACGAAATGTTTACTTTTGTCAAATTGTATAGCAACAAAAAAAGTTTATCGTTATTGTCACCAGATGGAGCTTATCCAGCAGTGCTGTTCTAGAAAAATCTCAGCGTGATTTAGTGACTATGTTTTCACGGTGAGATGATAGAATAGCACTTCAGCCGGTCTATTTTTATTTATTTATTTATTATAGGTTAACCAACAGCTTATGTATACAGCGTTTCTTAAGAATAGGTAACAAAAGCATTAGACCTATACAGTAGCCAATAATAGGTCAACCAACATTCAAAGTGAGATAACACATACTTAAAAAAAAAAAATTAAAATTAAACAAGATTACAAAATAATGATGATGAATTACAAATTATAAGAAAGAGAACAAAATTACAATTATTCGCTAAGTTATAAAATAAAATAAAAAGAAAATTGTTACAAATTGAATAACATTGAATTAAATTGTAAAATAATAAGTAATAAAATTGTATAGAATTGTATAATATTAAATAAAAATTAAATAGGTAAGTATCAATAAAAATTGAATTGGATTCACATAACCATTTATGAAAGAAACAAATTAATCACAATAATCAGGTTGACGACATTATAAATTAATTAATTAATTAATTAATTCATTAATTAATTAATTAATTAATTAACAAAACAAAACAAAACATGTTTATGTCACCGTGAATCAATCATTTAATTATTCGGTTGCGTTCTTTGGTACTGTAGTAATTTGGCTTTAAAGACTTTAAAGGGATCATGGTAAATGTCAACTTCTGGAACAGATTTTATAAAGGTATTCATTTCTCTACAGAGTCTGTTAATAGGCGAGTTTACCCCTATATTTGATTTAGACGACTGAACATGGAATAGATTAGTAACAGGAAATCTAGGTATGTTGTAAGGAACCCTCAGAGCAGCACGCCCGACCAGCTCCTCGCAGTCTAGTCTATTATTGACTAATTTGTACAGAAATATTAGACCCTGCGATAGTCGACGATCTCGCAGAGAACTCATATTGAAGCACCGAACACGTTGTTCATACGGGCACCTGGGAGATATTTTACCAGAGGTATATGCTAGATGCTTCGTAAAAGCCCTCTGGATACTTTCGACTCTTTGTGAGTGTACTGCATAGTGAGGGTTCCACACCACGCTAGCAAATTCTAAATGGCTGCGGACCAATGCGTTGTACAAAACAATCTTAGTTCTTACAAGCTTAAAACCTTTGGTGCTTCTTTTAAGAAATCCAAGTAGCCGTGCTGATTTAGTGACGATGCTATCAATCTGACTTCTGAAGCTAACTTTTTCGTCCATGATGACGCCAAGATCTCGAACTTCCTTCGCAGACTCAACAGGCATTCCATTTATATTATATGAGACAGTCCCGGATTGTTTTTTTCTGGAAAATCTTATGTGGCTACATTTCGCCACATTAAGTTTCATAAAGTTCGAGCTACACCATCGTTCAATCCTATCCAAATCGTCTTGGATTAGTACAGCGTCTTCACTTGAACTGATTGTTCTATACATTTTTAGATCATCTGCAAACATTAAATATTTACAGTGATGGATTTCATCAGCTATGTCGTTTATGAAGAGCGAGAAAAGAATTGGGGCTAGGTGAGAACCCTGGGGAACTCCTGAGTCAGCATAGTATGGGTAAGATTCATAGCCATTCACAACAAGAATTTGCGATCGTCGAGTGAGATAAGACGAGAACCAGTTTAGTAATGAACCATGTATACCATTGTATTCTAACTTTGACAGTAGCAGAGAATGGTCAACTTTATCAAACGCACTGCTAAAGTCTGTGTAGATGGCATCCACTTCCAACCTTTTATCAAGAGCTAGAGTTACGTCAGATACAAACTCGACAAGATTCGTCTCGACACTGCGCCCAGTTTTAAAACCATGTTGATTGGGTGATATCATTTTATCCACATGATGAGTGATGACTGGACAGATGAGAGATTCAAAAACTTTCGCGAAGCACGATAGGATTGAGATGGGGCGGTAGTTTTTAACATTTGAAGGATCTCCTTTTTTAAAAACCGGAACGATTCTAGCGGTTTTCCATAATTTTGGAAAAGTTCCTTCCTCAAGAGAGGAATTAAAAATAAATTGTAAAGGTAATGCGAGGACATGGCTGCAGCGCTTGATGAAAGATGGTGGAATAGAATCCGGTCCAGGACCTTTTGAAGCATCTAATTTTTTTAGTTTTTTTAGAATTTCATCTTCCGTAAACTTTAAAGTGTTTATAACACTATTAATACACGAGGAACTATAAGAAGAGCTGTTAGAGGGTCCAGAGTTTTGACTAAAAACGGATACAAATTGATCAGCGAATATTCTGTCAACTTCTCACCGTGTAAGCTTAGCTGGAGTGAGCGTGAAGTGGACTGTCATTCCATCTAGTTTGTATGGATTGACAGCTCACTTCGTGTTCACTTCACCTAAGTTTACATAGTGAGATGTTAACAGAATCGCACTGCTGTTTCAATAAAAATGACGCTTACGTTAGCGCGATCGAGTAAGTAATGAAACTTGCACTAAGGCCACTGGGGAGATGACGTAAAGGATTTGGTTATCTTTTGTGACGAAGGTGAATCAAATTTGAGCTAATTTGGACACTTAAAGTTATACTATGATACCAATTTTAAAATGGGTTGCAACACGGTACCCTAAACAAGATAAACGACTTCCTAATAAAAAGAGCTTGGCAAGCAAAAGATGACCAAAACCAATAATTAAAAATCTAACTGTCCTGGAATCCAATATTTTAGTCAGCCCAACCAAAAACCACTTCTGAAAACAAAAAGGAGAACGCAATAATATATAATTAAAAATAATATAATTATTTATGTACCATGTTAGACATACCGCAAAGTTGTAATGATAATGCAATTCAAAAGTGCGACTCTTGTGACTAATGTCATTGTTACCCTACAAATTCCTACTTATATTACAAATTTGTCAAGCCTGAACGGCTGCACAGATTTGGGCGAAACATGGCAAGACTGGTATTCAGCTGAATCCGGTTTGACTGGAAGCTGAACCCAATATAGTTGGGAAAAGGCTAAGCAGATGATGGCACAAGAAGTAGACCATGCCCTGGTGCCTGGTGCCCAAGAGAATGAATTTTTGTCCTGGTAGTTTGTTCATTTGGGATAAAAACACTTTTCAAGCGGGCAAAGCTCTGGGGTGGGCTTAGGGGATGACTTTTCCTTTCCACACCTAATGTCATTCCCATACATTTTGTCGTCAGCGTCTGACGTTAACGCTACGGAAAAGTTTTTGTCTAGGCCTGCAGAAGCTAGCAAGGAATACATTGTTGAATGATTGACGTGTGCCATGAAATGAAGCTTAATGTGTAGGAATGGCATTACAGTTTACAGATCCACATAATCGAAAAGTTAACCTTTTAAACAAATTATGACTTGATTTGTCGTTCCTATTATGTTGCCATAGTATATTTTTTACTTTATGTGATTTAGTATATTTTTTTATTTATTTAATTTAGGACCAAATCGATACCAAATACATGCCAAAGCATTTACCAGTGATTTTTAAAGAAAAAAATATTTATTTACTTATTAGTTTAAAATTCATGTTTTTTTAATTAAGTTTTGATGTTATAGAATAAGCATGGGATAGTAAAGATTTACATTAAATGTATCTTAAAATTGAGCATTTACACAGGAGATGACAAGTACATTGTATTCACAAACACCGGCCAGGTTTATATTTGTCGGACTAAATGTAAGGCTCAACGGACTGAACTCTGAACGGACTGACTAGCAGATAAACTAATGACAATAACGCGACATAATACGCAACGAAGGTTTGTGGCTACTACTGAATGAACTGACTGATTGACAAAAAAGATGACAAATAAAACTGATTTAGATAAAATATTGACGAACAAAACTTACTGACATACGATCTGACGTATAGCACTGACTTACAGTCAAACCAACTAACGTAAAACAACTTACTGATAGGATACTACACAAAACTGATACAAAATATGAACGGTCAGACAAACCTGACTAACTATTAGAATAAATCGACGTAACGAACAATTGACATTGACGAATAAAAGAAACTAACAAAAAAAAAGCAAATGACGAAAATACTAACAGTCAAAAATGACGGACAGAACTAGACAAATTGACGGACATAACACTAACAGACAAAAATGACGGATATAACTAAAATACTAAATTGACGGACAGAACTAACAGACTAAATTGACGGACCAAAACTATCAGACAAAAATGACGGACAGAAGTAACAGACTAAATAGCCGGACAAAACTATCAGACAAAAATGACGGACAGAACTGACATACAAAATTGACGGATAGAACTAAAATTCTAAATTGTCGAACCAAAACTATCAGGCAAAAATGACGGACAGAAGTAACAGACTAAATAGACGGACAAAACTATCAGACAAAAATGACGGACAGAAACAAGGGCAGGAAAATAAGGGCAAGAACTGACAGACGGAAACAACAGGAAAAATAACGGCCAGAACTTAGACACAAATGACGGAAAAACAGGAAAACGAACTATCAAATTGATGAAAAGAGGACCTAAAGATTTTCTTCAATGAATAAGTTATTAATGGTATATGTCTGTCATCTCCTGTATCTTTTATGTTATAAAATGTTAACCTTAGGTGCTAGCTATACCAAATCTTTCGGCGTTGCCTGTTTATTTCGGCATTAAACTGTGAACTTATCATTCCTTTATACTTGCAATCTTATTTATATAGAAAAAGAGTTTATTTTCTCTATTTATTTTATGGTGCTAATTTATGTAGTTAATTAATATGTTTGATAAATTAAGAATAGTTCATTTGATAATCAATGAACTGTTGCTGTGTAATAAAATGTTTATATTAATGATATTTGGTTTGACTTACCCACCTATACCTAGATTGCTGTTAGTACCTATAGAAGTTGCGCAGTGGCGGATCCGGGATTTTCGTTTGGAGCGGGGAGGGCTTGACCCCGCTGCGGGTAGGTTTTAGCAAAGTAAACAGCAACAGCGCATGTCAAGATTGGTCGGTGTACAAAGATGGGCTAGAACAATGGTTTTTAGCCAACTATTTGGAGACGGGTGAAAAAGCGAAAATCTATCGACGGGTGGTGTTGCTGAGTAGTTGGTCTGAAAACGCTCTTGTCACATCGCCCTGGAGGCTGGAGAGTCGATATTCATCCACAGATAATGGCGGCTCGGAACACCCTTAGTGGGGACAACAATGGGCTCTAATTATTACTTGGAGATATCTAGTCCGTCCAATCGGTTCTTGTAGCAGTTCAGTGTGGGAGCTGTCTCAGCACTTTTCGGGAGCTTATTCCATGCTGGTACGACTCAGTTAGACAGGAATTGGCTTATTCCGCGATGAATTTCACCATAATACCAAGGTTTATTACAAGACCAAACAAAGTAAAACACAAAAATATTTTAATTAATCTGTATTATCTAAAATTACAAATCTTTCATAATTTCAATCATTACAACTAGTTACCACGTGATTATTCAGCACATACCATTAACTTTGTCGTCTAAAAATATCAGATTTACATTTTTACAACATTCGCTAACAATTAACAATGAGGTTATTTATCTGGGGGGTAAGGGGGGAGGGGTAGAAAACAGTAATCTATAGGCAGTCAAGTTAAAATGCTTTACTGACCAGTTTCATGTCATACTGGATAAAATATACTCATAAAAGTAATACTTAAATAAGATGAGGCTCGCATTTCGAGACTCATGGTCTTTTATAAAAACCAGTTTCACACATCCCAGTCAGCATAACTAAGAATGAGATTAAAACTAAAAAAAAAAAAATCCAAACCTACAAAATTGTGCTGAACTCGTAACTAAAAGAAACGCTATATGAAAAACTTGACTTATGCTAAGTATCGATTCAGCGTGTTTTAGAAATATTGCTGTTGCCAAATATAAGAATAATATAAAATAATAGTTCATAAGTTTTGTTCATGAAAAAGATGCAAGTATGTTAATTTCACTAAAAAACTTAACAGTAAGTAAAGATATAACCTAACAAAATCCTGAGTAAAAAGTTCATGATGGCAACACTGGAATGCCCAAAGCTACATTTTTTTTAGATTAATTAACTACTTCGAAAAACTTATTACGATTGCAGAATACAATGAACATTCAAGTATGCCCAAATACATTAAATATAATCGACATAAAAGTTAGATATTTTAAAACGTAAAACAATATTTCTAAACACGCCGCAAAAGAAAGTAATTGCACCTATTTCAATCTAAGACATGTCCAAACCTATTTATTCAAAGTTCTTTACAAAATCAACACAAAATAAAATCAATTCATAACAATTTAATGTGATTTTTCAATGTAACAGGGTCTGGTATTACCATATGACTTTTATTTTGTGTCCAGTTGTAAATATTACAATGTTTTTCACGATTATTTTATTTTAAGAGAATATTTTTTTTATATTTTTCTTTGAAATATCCGAACATTTTTTGTACTAGACAAACAATGGATTGCATTAATTTTGAAAATAAAACTTTAGTGCATACATAGGTAAGATTCTGAATTGAGAAAATAATTCACTCATACTACCAGTCAAACGTAGATATAAGAGCTTTGAAGTTTAATAACAACTCAGATTTGAGTTTACTTGGGCTAGGGTACACTAGGCTGCATCACAGCAGAAAATAAATCTTTACCTTTATGAACCATTGCGAGAATATTGAGGCAAAACGAGCCGCATACAGTTCAGAGCTGTTGTGTTCCACTTTTTAATAAAAATATATGTTCAGTATGTGTGAATATTGTTTCAATATTGAATTTTGTGAACATTTAAGAGCTATGTTAGATCGCAGCTATGCGTTTAAGTCTTAATGATGCTGTATGTCAGTATAGTGCTATTAAAATTAGCCTATTATCCTAAATATTGAACTAGTATGCAGGCTCGTTTCCTTGCAATGCCACTCGCTTCGTCCCAACATAACATGCGCTTACTATAAGGGCGTATTATGGTGTATTTTATACATGAAATCAACAAACACCTAATATTATCTAAAAGCATTGTCATTATACATACATACAGCAATACAGTTTGTATGTCGACCTTAGAAATTGAAGACAAACATTTACCAACTTCATTTTTATTGAAGTCCTAGTGTTGTCAAACTTTAATTCTGTATTTTGATATGGAAAGCAATGCCGGCCACCATCAGATGTGAAATGAAAAAATAAAAAAGGCGCGCTACATAATAAAACCAAAAACATTTAAAAGATTTCTTTATTTTTTCATTGTAACAACTGAACTCAAAATTCATTCAGTTAGCACATGAGCACAAATTACGGAGTGTCATCTTTGTATCAGTGCAAAAAGCGACGGAACTATGCATTCAAATAGTGCCATCTCTTTTTTAACTTTTCTTATTTTGTACTGGTCAGGGAATTTAAGAGACTTGGTTCCAGGACCTTCTACTTTCCTGGCAATGTTTTATATGACAGTTTAAATTCGTAAGGTCGACATCGCACCCTGTACCGCATTCACTAATCATCTGTAAGGCAACCATTGGTGGAGTGGATATACTAAGACATTGATACGACAGCGTGCTTCTAATTCTTATTGCGTGTTTGTCAACGGGTGGTAGCGGGAATGCGCTCAAGTATTTGTTACAAAGAAGAACGGAATTAACTGCTTAATTTAATTTTAAGTTTTTTATTGCAGCACATGAAGTCAGACTTTTTCATGTGTGTCTTCTGGCTAAAATGATGTAAATTCAACATTTACAATGGTCCTCAAAAGCCACTAATCAAGAGTTGATCTTGGTTTAAAAATGACAGTTGTAAAATTTGAATGAGTTTAAGACATGAGAGCAATATTAAATAAAGAAACTATAAAAGGAGAGGACAGAAAAAATATGAATAGGTAGGTACTAGTAATACATCGCAGATTATCCACTTTCTATTTTAAATTATTTCAGTTCATGCAAAGGTTTGTCTGGTAAACATAGCTGTCAGCGATAATATCATTGTACCCAAAGACTTAATTTTGTAAAAGAGATGTTACTATTTTTAGTGTACCATAAAGTATATTCTATCTTGGTATAAATTCATGAAATATGCTACCTCCTTCTAACTCATTGGAAGAAATGAAGACTCTTCACATTCCAACACATTTTGTTCGTCAACATAGAGCACACTCCCCCTCCCCGTTGCACGTTATAAGTGAAGGGAGTGGTTGTTATTTAATACTAGTTTACTTTGGTCGTTAGGTAACTTACGGAGCAAGGCAGGAGCGAAGCTAAGAATTATGTTGACGCCGCTGTATCAATGGTTCGAGTTGATACTAACTATTATGTAGTGCTGTGGCAAGTCATATGAATTTAGCTCTTATTTTAGGGTGGTTAAAGTTCTAAGTTGTGATAAAAGAAGACTTTTTAAATTGGAATTGTATTTTAAGTGAGGTAAAAATATTGAAGTTTTGAACGGTTTTTTCAACGGAATTGTGTTTTTAACAGTGTTATCGTCAGCCAAAATAAACACGATTTGCCAAAGCACGTATTTAAAGTTTATATAATGAAACACATTCTGCGAACACTATAATTATCGGATTCTTTCATACTTATACATAAACAAATAAAAAAACACCCAAATAGATGAGATCCTGGTCGCTACCAGTTTCAACGTGATATAAAAGCAGTGCAAAACTCATAATTTCATTAAAAAGAAAAGGATGTTTAAGATCAGTGTTGTCAAGAATTTAAAAAGGGACAAAAAATAATGGCAGCTATAAGTTGGCGTCCAATCACCATCATTGGCTGGCCAATGCCAATATTGCGCCCAACGTTCATTTATTGCTACTATTGATAAACCTATTTTATGAGTTGAACAATGGGCAATTTTGGCTGAAATTGGCTAGCTGACAAATATATTTCTGTTAATTTTTATATTTTATTATTGCTAAATAGACACAGCCTAATAATATTATTAATTCATTATATTTATAATAAATATATTTTTTATTTTGACAACACTGATTTAGGAAACTAAAGAAATGTGAACGGGATTTTTGTCATTTTAACAGAAATAAATAGATGTATTTAACTCCCTCTAAGATTTTAGTTATTTACTCACACATTTAGGTCTTGAATTGTTTTTTCTTACTAATCTTGTAAGCACAAAGCCACAGATTAATAACATAATTAAGGCACAATACTAACTTGCAAAAGATATAAGAAAATCCTTACAAAAGGCCTTATATTATCAACTATCAACGCATCAGACACAATAGTAAAACAATGGCGTCACAACTAAATTAGGTGTCGCGACAGTCCAAAGGCGGATTTAGAAGTGTCTCATGTGCAGAAAAATGACACACTTTCCATGAGGTTAAAAAGGGTACTATTGTAAACCCATTTCCATGAAGGCTTCTGCATCATCCATCAGATGGCAGAAAACTTTGAAATAGCTTTAAGAGCGTTTACGCGGTACGGCTTTTCATACAATCTTTCAAATCCTTATTCTTCAAAATGAATGAACCGATTTTAACGAAACTTGGTATGCATACGCTAGATATCCAGGTCTAAATAGTTATCAGAAAACATTTTTGAAAAAGATTTCAGAGGGAGAGAGAGAGAGAGCGATTTTAAGTTTTCTATAGAAAGTGAAAAATCACTATATCCTTCCCCCTGAACTATTGTTCAAAAATGTTTTCTGATAACTGTTTAGACCTAGATATCTAGCGTATGTATACCAAGTTTCGTTAAAATCGGTTCATTCATAATGAAAAATAAGGACTTGAAAGTTTGTATGAAATGACATACGGCGTACACGCTCTTAAGTATGATAATCAATTCAATTTGTAAGCTATGGCTCCATCAATGAACTTTCAATGATTTTGCCAGTGTCAAGGTAGGAGGTTTTTTTGGTCAGTTTTCAATTACGAATTCTGTCATACTACTATTAATTAATCATGTGTTAGTAGAGATGTCAAACATTATTCAATAAGACAACATTATGATGAATTATCATAAATCTGGGTATTCAAACTAAGAAAACAAGTTTGGCTCGTCATATGATAAGACAAGGTCCTGATGACCCGTCTGAGAGTTGTATTTTCAACTTTCGGTGCTGAGTCGAGTGTTGAAATTCCAACACTGCTCTGTTAGGCATTCATTTTGAAGTCTTAGGGTGTATTAAAATGGGAACTTAGGTCAAAGTTTTCATTAACTAAATGCATATCTTACTAACCAACATGTTTTATAAAATTCTAGTCTCTCTAGAACGAATGTGTGAGTGAACAACCAACCTTATAGGGACCGCATACGTCTAGGTGTGAGTAATGTTACAATGTGTCGCTCGTAAAGTTCACTATAGTCTTTAGGGCACTTGATATAAGGGCTAGCCTTCTCGCTTGATGCTGGGCATCTGTGGTGGGGGCTCAGCTAGGCCCTTTACCTGGAATAGATACATATTGGACATATTAGTAAAATGTTATAAAAAATCTCTCTTCAAGAACTGTAGTTATAAGAATAAAACTAAGATTACTGATGATTTCCAACAGTTTTGTGCTGTGATGAGCGATGAGAGAGATACAAGGACGAAAGATAAGTATGATTTGATTAGTTACTAAATAATAAAAAAAATACTTTTAAATAAGTTTTTCTTTTTGTCATGGATGATCTCAGTGATATTAATGAAAACATTTTAAAACTACATTATATTTAAAAAAATGTTTTCACTAACTTTTGTTGGTAGTAATTTTAATTTGATGATATTTTTGCTACCTGAAAATAACTAATCAAAATATGTGGATTAATTTAAACTTAAGATTCCTCTGGACTGTCGCGACACCTAATTTAGCTATGACGTCATTGTTTTACTATTGTGTCTGATGCGTTGACAGTTGACAATGTACCATTATCATTACACACTAGAATATTTATGCAAAATAAATATTCTAGTGATCTAAATAGGAAGAGCGCGCGAGCGTAATGAGACACGAAGGTTTTTTAAAAACAATGCGATAATGATTCATTGAAATAGTGGGGACGTGGAATCGAGTCTGCACAGAACAGAGACTTCAATAACCAACTATGTAACACGTAATTTTTCGCAATATTTATTAGTTCAAGATGAATTGTACAGCTGTCTTTTGATATAAAACGTTTTTGGACTAAAATTCGGAGCAGCAGTTTGACTACTAGGTCCACAAACGTGGTTTAATCTACCACAATATCAAATTAAGTTGCAGCCGGAATAGCAAAATAAATTTCCAGGTATTACTGCATTATTAATGGGCACAAAATTAAGTACTACTCAACCCCTCGTAAAACCCCATATTACCCTTTACGAACCCAAGGACACATGCTGTCAAAACCACGCGGCGATTCTCACTCGAATCAATAAAGTACTTAAAACATTATGTAGGTGTAAAAACCATAATAGGCTAACAAAATGTATATGGATTCAATAAACGGTAAAAAACAGACTTACGAAAAAAAATTGCTATGTCAATTGTAATTGGACAATCTCATGTTACTAGGATGAAAAGGAAAAAATTGAAAGGCAGCAACAACAAAGTTTTTTGCTTTCTATCATACAGCACTTACAAACCACTAAGGTGTTCAGAAAAACCCAGGTACTTCGGGAAGAAGTGGGGTTTACCAACACAATTTTATATGAAAAGCAAAAGCATACAATACTAATTTTATAAAGCTGAAGAATTTGTTTGTTTGAATGCGCTAATCTTTGGAACTGACAAGCGAATTTGGAATATTATTTTTGTACATGATAGCCACATTCATGAGGAAGGCTATAGGCGATACGGGAACGGGATAAAACGGGATATACGCGAACGAAGTCGCGGGTAAAAGATATAGTATAATGTCGCCGGAAAATTGCAAACTCCGTAAGATTATAATAAAGATTTATTCGATTATAATGTATCTTCCATTACTGGTGACTGATTGAGTGACTGACAGACAACGCACAGACGAAACGACTGGTTGTAAAAAGCTGAAATTTGGCATGTCGCTTCCTTGGGAGTGGAAGTAAGGGAGCACTAAGAGATAATTTCCCGTACGAAGTCACGGGCAACAGCTAGTTTATTAATAATGCTTTGAGGATAATAATAATAATAATAAATAATAATAATTTATTTATTAGCACACACAAGTTAATTTACGTTACCAATTCACACATGAGAAATAAAATTAAACCAATATCAGACACAACAGAGGTGGCCACGGGCCCCAAACTAGGCACAGCCTGTATCTTGGTGGATGTTTTGGAGCGGCCAGCACGATGGCTGAGGGATTCGATGCTGTACTACGTTTCACAGATTCGGTTCTAGCACAAATATTGGGTTTTGTGTTTAGGTATGTACTTACAGTTCGGTCTGGCTTTGTACACGACCCAATGTTACAGGAAGAAAGCCTGGTAACATTATTAGAAAATCACATCCAATATGAGTATGATAAGCTGTGATCCTGCTAATCGAGTATAGAGAGGAGGACCCTCAAAAGGGAATATCTAAAAGCAATGACTTATTATTGGTTTTCCGTCGATTATGTTGTATTTAGTATGAAAATATGATAAAGCCACACACAGCCAAATATGTTGCCTTGGCTTTGGGCCTTAAATTCATTTGAGGCCACCACAGGTTAGTCCGGTTAAGCAGTTGATATCCCAAGTGTGTTAACTTGCTAGTGGTCATACATAAAAAAAAAAAAACAGCCAAATATTATGTAGTCTTTTCGTGACTAAATAAATAAATAACTTTATTATTATTTCGTTTATTCACTTTCTTAACTTATTATTAGGTATAATAGACAGGGCCGCGGCAGACCACGGAGGAGATAGCGGGACGTATTTGATGTCCTCCTTGGGAACTGGCAAGAAGAGGCCCAGAACCGGAAACGGTGGAAAGAATGGAGGGAGGCCTTTGCCCAGCAGTGCGACAATAAATAAGTAAATGAAATATCTGCTTACCTTAAGCCTTGCGGCCGTCTTGAGGAACGCGGGCAGCTGCTCCTGTGACACGTTGACCTCGCCCGCGTACATGAACTCCAGGATGGCTTGCAGGTGCAGGTACGACACGTCCTTCAGGATTATTATAGGGTGCTTCGATGGATTCTCCTGGAAACATATTGAGATGTTAGTGGCGGTTTGCAGATGTGGTCGAAGACTGGTTTTAATTCTAATTTAATGGAATAATTTACTCTATATTTAATGGAATGGTTTTTATCTTATTTTCAATTATATTAATGTAAACCTCGTTATATGTGCATGCTATGTACTGAAACTGAAATCGCGAAAAAAAAATCGACTGCTCCATACATTTCTGTGCACATAACTCGACAAAATGTACTGAACAGCAGATTTTTTTTTCGCTATTTCAGTGTTGGTCTCATAGTAAAAGTTGTTCATAATGATGAGTACAATGACCCCTTAAGAGATATTGCGTTTATTCTGTTACACGTTGTATATCTGAAGGAGCACACCTAAACGAAACACTTTTATCACTGTGACTTCTGTTGTAACGGTGTATCCTATGTTGGAGATCCAAATAAATAAATAAAAACCACGGGCATCTTTAATTATGGCATCAACAACAACAACCAACTCTCACTCCGCTGTACATAGAGCTACATGGCGTCGCACCATAAGGGACTTGATATACAAAGCGGACAGGGCGCGCGGACAGGGCTGCAAAAGAATCTCTAATGTTTTTGGTAACTTAACTATACTAATATTAAAAAGCTGAAGAGTTTGTTTGTTTGGTTGAAGGATGTCAGGAACAGATAATTGTTCGAATTTAAAAAAAAATCTTTTAGTATTGGATAGCCCATTTATCGAGGAAGGCTATAGGCTATATAACATTACGCTGCTAACAATAAAGACGAAGTTTCGCGGGTCAGCTAGTTATACATATAGCTGCGTCAAACCGAAGAATGTTCAAACTTTTTAAATGCTGTATTATATAGGTACCTACTATTGTCAAAATATATGACTAAAACATGAGGAAAATTTAGTTTATTGATGATAACTGGACCAAAATGATTACCTAATAAGTATCTGTATGTCGTCAATACAATATGATTAACAGAAAATACAGATACAAGTCAGCAAGTCTAGAAAAAACGCTGACAGGCATAAAAGAAGACGCCTAGCAGTCTATCACAAAATAAAACTAGGTTGTACAGGAAATCAGCGGAAAATCGTCAATTGGGCGTTACAGCCAACATTCGGCGGGTGTCGAGTTGCCAGCTTATTTAGTAAAACATCCTCTGTAGGGTATATGTTTACAATTCGTATCCGTAATGCTGTTTTACTGACACTGAAATTAAATACTTCAATAAAATTGGCGATTTCCGACTGCGTCAGAAGGAGGGTAATGTTTTTCGAGCGTATGTATGTCCATTTCTTTGGCACGCACTACAGCCCAAACGGCTAGACGGATTTTAACATAATATATGAGGTGTCGTTGAATTCGTCAGAATAGTAGTAGTGACATAGGCTATTTAATTTTCAAAATGGCGCCCGCTAATGTAAAAAAAAATATAGGTAACTCACTAAAATATAGGAAATAAAAAAATGACTGCCAAAAAACCCGACCGCTAAAAACGACAGTAGGTACTTAATTTTGTCGCGGATTTTGTTCGAAAGAGTTACCGCGGCCCTGGAACGCAAAAGGCACTAGGAGGAGCATGGGTGGGTTTTAGTCAGTCACCCAGAGCGGAAGGGGTCATTTGATGATTTCCCATCCATAAAAAAAGTACTTGTAGGATTTCTTATGATATTTGCCTTTACCATCAGTCAGAGGTGTATATATAAGAATATCAATGAACTTGATTAAAATACTCTGCATACCAAATGCAAATCATACAGTGTCACAGACCAAATAGCACATACAGTTGAGATTTAGAAGTGGATTTCTTAAAATGTGCACCATACCAAACTTTTTCTCATGGAATTTCCTTTTTTAACCGACTTCTAAAAAAGGAGGAGGTTCTCAATTCGATGTTCGTATTTTTTTTTAATGTTTTTTCGCGCGTAACTCCGTCACTTGCCAACCGATTTAAAAAATTCTTTGTTGGAAAGGGTATACTACTACAATCAAGAATAACCGCACCTTAGCAGTCAGGCTAAGCTAGCGATTTATAGAAAACTAGATTCTACCTGTTACTTCGTCTGCACCTACCTTTTCCAAACATATAAAACTGACTAAATGCGCATCTGACATCCGCATACATACACAGATTAAGTAAATTAGTGACTAGTCCTTTCTGAGACCTCGTAGTTTCTCAGTATACAATCTGATGGTCATTCAGGCAAGTGTTACTTAACCTGGACATGTAGACAGAGAATCCAATTACAATAGTAAGAAGTTTGGTTACACTACTATCCATCTGACAGTCTTAGGTAATACTGCAGTATTTATTAAGACATCTCAGTGTGCAAATTTTTACAGTTTTTAAATCCAGCTTAGCAATATTAAATACATAATTCAGAAAACATGATACCGCTACCTTGTGTTAGCTCACCTCTAATAAACTTTTGAAGTAGGGACTACATGCAGACAGGACCATTTTATGTGCCTTACAAGTCTGGCCCTCGCAAGCTAGTGTCACCTGAAACATTGAGGCAAATTAGTTACGTAAACTAGCCTGGTAATAGTTTGGAGTTGTGGGCTTTTAATAGAATCTCTGCAGCAAATAAATTTAATCATTTATAAATAAATCTACTAAAATATTTACAGCAGGCTGCATGTTCAGCTGTCTTTGCGTGAGACTAGGGAGCTGATTTTTTAAATTTATTTAAAACTTAGTATCTGCCGGAGATGCTGTTTTAAATAAAATTTAAAAAATCAGTCAGAGGGTCATTTCAGGTAAAAGGTACTGTAGCTGAATATCCTTGATGTTTTCTTGATTATAGCGGATTTAAAATTCATCAGAATGTATATCTCAAGAGATCAGAGGATGCAAGTTCTGCAACAGTTTAGGTTATAATATTTTGTTTGTACACAAATATAAAGTTATTTTGTCGTACTCACGTCTGTGAAACTTTTTTCATCCCTCAAATGCCTGAAAGATGTCACCATATTTGTCTGGAAGTCATTCCATTTGAGGAAGAATTGTTGATCACCCATTTCGGAAATTTATTACACTGAAAAACACAAATAAACTATTGAAAGGTACGTAAAACGTCACACTTTTCACATTTATCTTAAAATTTCAGTTAGTAGCATTATTCTAATCACGTTTTTATAAGATACCTTCACAATTAGATAGTGCACTTTAGATCGTTTACCTACGTCACTAGTTGCAATAGAAATGATGCTTACCTACGATCACTTGGTTACAATAATTATTTGCAATTTTGGCCCCTACAGACCAACTTAGATTGTTGTACAAGGGCGCTGCGTATTATTTCGAAACTATCACAAAAAGTTAAGCAATTGAATCTCAAAATAAAGACGCTGTCTCGCATAAATTAGCGACTTCTTTCTATTTCTTAAAAATTCCTTCATTCACCTAGTTAGGGTTGCCAGAACTAAAATTATATTTTGCCTGTTTAGAACAGAAAAAAGTTTGATTTATTACTGTTAAAACTCTTGAGCCAACTAACGATTTCATTGTTGGTAACTGTCACAAGAACATTGGACCATGACTTGAGTAATTTAATTTAGACTAATCACAGACCAGTACCTATTTACTCGTGTCGGTTGAGACGTTATTTTTTAGTTCATTGACAAATTATTCGTTCTGTGAATTGTTGTACTGTTAATTTAACAGGTAATAAAAATAACAAAAGATTTCCCAATTTTATCTGTGTTTTACATTCAGATATAGTGTTATTATATTATATCTACGTCGTATATACGCGTCGATTTATCAATCATCCGATCAGTCAACTATAATCTAATGAAAAAATCTATTATTTGTGTTTATGAAATATTTGATTGATTCCTTTTTTTATGTCGATTCTCTTTACGTCGAGTCTGAGAGTTTTGGTGGTTATGATTAGTGAAAATAACAGTTTTTGTGGGTAAATTCCAACAATGGTATCCCCAATCATTCATTGGCTATCGTTCATTCTAACTAAACGTTGAGTTGAGATGCGTTCGTTCAATTTATGATTTTGATAATTTTAACCTCAAGAAGGAATTATGGTCCTAATAAATTAAAAGTTTTACGAAGAGAAATATTTCATAATATAATAAAAAGATACATGAAAAGTAGAGATGGTTGACTTGTTTACCATAATACAATGATAAAATTTAAAACAATCAGCGCCATCTCGTGTCGAGTAGCAGTGATTACTGCTCAGGCCATCTAACGGCTCTTTGTAATAACTACTAATAAAATTGTTCTTGTGTTGGTAGTTCGTAATGATGATAGGTTTCTTTCTTGAAAATATAAGAATATCTTGATTTTTATAAAATTATGAAAACTTTTAAATTAAATTCGAGTCACGTAAGTACCTAATTGGCTGTTGCTAATTATTAAATTAACCAATCACAACAGGTGACAATCATTAGTAGTAGTCAATTTATTATTTTTGTAAGTATACATTTTCGTTGCAACAGTTTTTAATCCGAAACTTTTAAACACATCACTAAATAATGATGTGTTTTGTAAAATCTAGCAGGTATTTCAAAAACAGAGATGTTATGGATATGAAGTTTCTGGATACGGATATGGAAATAGTTTTATACCTACCGGTTTCGGATACGGTTACGGAAATGAAATTATTTTGGATTATCCCTTAGTTTCGGTTTCGGATATTAGATTTTTTAGAATTTCTAAAAGTAAAACACAAAATCGACCGTACAAAAAAACAGTTGTAACTATCTCATTTGGACTCCGGCCCTGTCCGAAATTATCCGCAGTTTTAAATCGGATTCGGTAACGGATATTTTTATTTCGGTTATCCGATAGTTTCGGTTACGGTTACGGAGCTCCATAACATCTCTGGTAAAAACAAAACGTGGGTTTTAAATAAAAGAATTTGTTTATTTAATAATACACCATTATTTATTTGACAAAAAACCGTTTTTAAAACGACACTCATATTGCAAAAAGAAAGAGAGGCAAAAGGTGAATCGTAACATCTTATTATAACTATAATAATTGTATGATTATTACTATTAAAATCATGCGTAATAATGGTAAAATTTACTTTTAACTTACTTACGAGAGCATATATTTTAAAACACACGAACACTACATTTAAAAGGCCAAGCGGTGTTGCCACAATATCCTTATAAACTATTACTTAATTACTTTTACTAGTAAGTACGAGATTACTACCTATCGACTAATTATATTTATGTAACATTATCTTTTAATGTTATTAAAACAGCAACTCATACCTACTGGCCTACTGGACGAAGCAAATTCTACAAAAAGAAATCCAAATAAATATAATTACAAAATATCAAAATCATTCGCTTTTTTTTAACTATAATTGACATGAAGCAGGATTCAGTTTAAATTAATACATACACTTATACAATAAAACTTACTTTGGTATACATTTAGTTTTAAACAAACATTATAATTTAAGAAAAGTCACTTCTATCTTTGAATTATTTACGAGTAGATAATACGAAGTCTATTTGGGGTTTTTTCTTCAGTGAATCAAAGTCACTTGTTTAAAGTCACCAAAAGAGTCACCGCGGCTCTGGAACGCAAAGGGAATTTGGAGGAATACGGATGGGTTTTAGTCAGTAAGAGTCTGACACTCCCTTCCGATCCACCCAGAGCGGAAGGAGTCATTTGATGATTTCCAATCCTATAAATAAAGGGTTTTATGCATAAGTGCACCAACTACCTTTACGTATTACTTTCGATAGTACCCTCAACGACTTTGTTTCCCTCATGAACAAGCCCCAAGCATTTACACAAATATTGCTTAAAACTGACTTCTATACGAAGTGCTCTAAAAAGAGCGTAAGTATATTACTAAATCCATATAATAATTATTATAGTAAACCTTACAATAGTACTACTTTTAAAATATATTTGGTATTTAATAGCGTTACAAATATACAAAGCACATTCGAACTTAGGTATATTCTAGCGTATGATTCGTCGATCCACATTGGAGACTGTAAATCCTATAACTAACCTACAAGGTTTATAACCTTTACGAAAAAATAATAATATTGCTGCACCGATATTTTACCGATAAAATAATAATATACAAAAAAAAACTGGAATAAATTTTTGATTAAAAACTAAATAGTGTATTTCCAATAAAATTGGTTCCCAAAATGGTTAACGGGTGTCCACCACTAGCCATGGGTCAGAAACGTAACATAATCAGAATATATGTATATGTTTCAAGTTATAAGTAGGTAACTATACCTACGAGATCCTAACCTTTTTCTTAAAATTTATTCTAACGTCTAGTCTTTGTCAGTAAACAAATGCCATGAATTTGAGCAAACAAAATGTCATTTATAAATTAATTCACGTTTTAAGAAATTAAGGTCGTAGAAAAGTTCTAAAGTTCCTACTTAAGGTTTTACTCTAAGATTAAGATTAGCATTTAAGACTGGCTTTTGCCCCTTGAGATAAAATGCTATGTACACTCCTTATGTATAAAATAGATAATTACCCAATATATCTAAAGAAAGAAATAGAGCTTAGCAGTATAGATAAAGATAGGCTGAAATATTCAAGAAAATATTATAGTAAAGATATATTATTTTAGACAGAAAGTCTTCAGAATCTACACTATTTCTTAATTATTATAATTATGTAAACCATTGTAATAGATGCTTAAAACTATTCATTGGTAGTACAATTGGTTACAACTTTAAATCTTAGAATCAAATCTAAACTGTAGGAGAATGTAAACTTGATATTTTGGTATTATAGCTTAGAATAAGAAAAATTACCGAGTTGACTAGATTAATTTTAGGTTTGCGAAATATAAGTTTTTTTGGCTGAACTTTATTACTAAAATGGGTGTTTTATAGTACATGAAAAGGTATGAAAAATAGTACCCGACTAGATGGAAATGCAAAATTCATAGGGTCGTAGCTCACCGATAGATTATTATCAGCTAAAACTGTGCATTAAATATAGAGTGAAGTCATTGGAGATCAGTGTTTTTGTTGTCTCTAGAGAAAAATATGGTTGGAATTTTGTAACTGAATGGGTCATACTCAAAGACGTCGATCAGTCATCACATTACAATTCTAAATTCAAACAGGGTTAGAGAATTAGGTAGTTTGATTTTAACCCTAACAGACAATAAAAAAATCACGATTTCCAAGTGACTACTACTACTGTACATACAGTACTTAAAACTGGCTCACACCACCTATGTTAGATACTAAAATATAAGAGCTGAGTACATACTAACTAGAAATATACAGTGTACTTTTAAGAACTGGCACTAAGAAACCTTCGTTGTTAATTACCTACCCACATCTTTAAGCTTTAAAATAGTTACAGTAAGGCATTAAAGGACGGTTTATACTTTAAATTAAGGCAGCTAAAGGCACCTAGTTATACTAGCAAATATTTACACGCTATTGCATTTATGTGACCTTTACCAAAATGGTAGCACTTAATGCATCTACTCGTTGCTAGATGGCGTTGTTATAAATATATTCGTTGAAGCTTTACTTGGATAAATTCCACTTTTAATAAAAACTAGAAAAAATATTTACGACCCTTACGAAAACATACAGATTTGTTACGTCTACTCGTTGCTAGATGGCGTTGTACCGTTTTCATTAGCGTTGGACGCTTGAATTTGCAATGGTATCTTTAGTCCCCGCGGTGCTAGAATGAGTCTAGCGGGCGTCACGAGGACTATAGCGTACTCTCATTTATTCACGCCAAGGATTTTCGCGGCCTCGTCTGCGGAGGAAAGTAGCTTGTTGATGGTTTTGTCGGGAATTCCGAGTAGTTTGCCGATGAGATCGCTGTTCTCCGGGTCATTTTCGGCCTCTGAGGAATATTTGCGCGATGTCATGTCCAGTTTGAGCTTCTTTTCGTACGGACCGGACGGAGGAGAGTTGTTGTTGTTGACGTTGCTAGGGATCTCGTTGCCTGAACCGTCGTCGTCATGGTAACGGTATCTGTAAAGATAGGAACATAAGTTTCGTATTTCGGGAGCTTTCAAACCGAAGTAAGGCATTTGGCCAGTTAGAATTCGAAAGTAGTTTTTTTATCTTTTTTTTATACGTTGCTCGTTTTTATGATAATTTACTTACCCATTGGTCACAGTATCTTCAAGTGGCGTGTTAGGCGGGGAAGCTTCCTCATCGTCAGTGATTTCTTCCCGATGCTTCTTGCGGTGTCGCAGCATGCTGTGTTTCAGGGTGAAACGTCGTCGGCACAGGTCGCAGGCAAACGGTCTCTCTCCTGAGTGAGTCCTCATGTGGCGACGGAGGTCTTCTGCAGACCAGAAGCGACGGATGCAAAAGGCGCAGACGACCTAGAAAGAAGAAAAGGCATTGTAGAAGGTTTTATAGGAATGTCGTGTTAGAATTCAACAAAAATAGAATTACAATATTTTGGGTTATTTTTAAGGACAATCAAGATTCGAATCTTACCTTTCTGTTAGCATGATCAGGAAACTTTCCTCTCTCATCGTCATCAGCACTTTCGCTTCTATCACTAGCCGCCTCCAAAGCTCCCTTACTGACCAGCTGCTCATATTCTGTCGTATGTCCCTGTGCCAAGTGCGATAGGGCTCCACTCCTGTCTCCGAAAGACGCCTCGCACAGGTGGCATTTGAAGACTAGACCACCTTCATTTGCTTCTTCCACGATCTCAGGATTTGGGGAGCCTGGTTGAGAGTCACCTCCGTGTCTTGAAGACATATGTTTCTTCAAAGTTTCGAGGGATGAAAAGGTGCTTGTCGGACATGAAGCGCATTTGTAAGGCCTCTCCGGCACTGCTCTGATGTCGTTAACAGGGTGCGGTGGGGATACTGTGTCCGGGATTGGCTCAGCCAGGATTGCTCTGGCGGAACCTCCGTGCTTTCTCAATAGATGGCGGTCGCAATTCGACTTGGTGGTGAAGAGGAGGGTGCAGTGTGGGCACTTGAAGGGTTTCTGTCCAGTGTGTGTCAGGACGTGGCGACGGAGTGATGACGACCAGGGGAATTTGCGGTGGCAGTAGGGGCAGGACACTCGGTTGGGTGCTAGGCTGTACGCTGACTTCTTCTTTGGTGGTAGTGCTGTGTCTGTTTCCGATCTGAAAGTAAGTTATGGTTTTGTTAAAAACAGAGCTTTTTTTTCTTGTAGTTTAAAGTAGGCATAATTTATAAAATATTCAATTTAGTGATAGATTGAAAGTGATAAAACTTACTTATTTTCATCGCTGCCGGAGTTATTTCCCTCGCTAGTGGAGGCGACTAGACCCTCTTCATCTTCTTCCTCATCGCTGCGAGTGGGCACCACCGGGATAGGCAGTGGCTCTTGAGTTGGCGAAACAGAGTTAGTTCCAGACTCAGTTTTATCATTGGTAATAGGAACAGGTTTGTTGATCAAGTTCCCGGCGATTTTAAGGTCGAAATCCTTAGTCATTTCCTGTTGGCACGTAGCCATTAGGATTTCAGCTGCCGCACGGCGCGCTGCTGTATGGTCTTCCGCCTTGTTGTCCTGGTCAGGCTCCTCGTCTATTACTAGGGTATCTTCTTCATCTTCCTCATTGTCGGCTACTTCATCAGAATCTCGTCGTACGGGCGAGCGTTCAGATTGTTGTAAGGGTCTTTCGAGATGTCGAGCTAACAAGGCGAATTTCATGCGGTCAGTCAGTGAGTCAGGTGTTGGATACGGCGGGGGCGCTCGCGGAGCCGGTCGCCTCACACTCCAGTGCTGAGGATGCTGTTGCTTGACATGGCGTTCCATGTTAGACCGCAGGGTAAACCGCGCTGAGCATTGAGAGCAAGAAAACGGTCTTTCAGTTCTATACCTCCTTTGTTTTTGTTTCGGCATTAGAACTCCGTTCTTTATGACCATCTTCACGGAGTCCGACTGCGGAACGAGAGGGTTAGTCATAGGTGGGCGTGGAGATTCAGAATGTGGCGAAGGTATCGGAGAGACCGATGGCGGTGGTTTCTGTTCCTCTTCCTCGGGCTCAATCTTAGGCTGATTGTCCTGGTCATTGGGGACGAGTCGACCTCCAGACATACTCAAGCCGCGAATGATTTCTTTCTGAATGTGTTGTTTTATTTCGGCAAGTTCCTGGGAATCAGTTGGGTGAGGAAAAAACGAAGGTTGTAGTAAGTAAGGGGCGATAGGAAAGGATGGTGGCAAAGGTAAACCAGGAATTCCAGGGACTGTGCCTGCGTACAGTTGCGATAGTTGGGTGGCATAGTACGCTGGATCAATTTTAGGAAGAGAGTTTTCAAACAGTCTTTGTGAAGCTAAGAGGAATCTTGTCTTTTCGTATGCTGAAGCGGCGACACTCGCTGCATCAGGCTCAAAAGAGGGACGTGGTGGAGCTTTAGGCTCCTCTGAATCGGTGTCACGTTTCTTCTTACTGAGATCAAGAACATCGCAACTATTATTGTCACTCGTGCTCAAGTCTACCGGAGCTTCTTCGTCGTACGAATCGTGTGAGATGTCGTTTTGCTTGTACGTGATTTCTGGTGGTCTGAACTCAGGTATTTGCGTTAGCTGACCAATACCCTTCACTTTAATTCGAGGTTGAGTCTGTTCAACGTCTCTTGGCATAGGCAGAGGTAGAGGCGACTCAGGTAATGGCAATGGTAACGGTTTGGTTGTTAGATTAGTGACTGGATGTCTGTCAGTAATGAAGTTTGGAGTAAAGTGCGTAAGCGGCGTATCGCGTCCCGAACTTTCATTTCGCCTATCAATGTCAGGGGTGTGGAAAGCTAGCGATCTTTTAACTTCATCTCTTGCAAGTTTAGAGTTCACTTCATCGTTGTTAGGATCTTCAGACGGGTGGTAGATTATTGAGCGTTTTACATCTTCTCTTGTAACTTTAGCGTGCCTATTCCTCAAGTGACGCTCACAGTTGGCTTTGGTAGTAAAAGCGTAATTACACACGGCGCATTCATACGGCCTGTCCCCGTTATGTGTACGCATGTGACGTACTAACGCAGCCTTATCTAAAGAGGCATGAGGGCACATGTTACACTGATAAGGTCCCGGACCCGTTCCGCTCAAGTGCACTCTATTGTGTCCCTTCAAAGCTCTTAGGTTAGGGAACTTGGCAGGGCACAACCTACAAGGGAACTCTCCGCGCAACTTCATTCGTCTGAACTCAGCTGCGAAATTATCTTGGGTTTCCTCTTGATCTCTATCCTTGATAATGGTGTCAGGTGGGGTTAGAACGGAGTTTTCCAAAGATACTCTTGTGCCAGTGAGCCTCTCTAAAAGGCCGCCTGCTGACGTGACGTTTAATATCGATTGAATATCTGCCAAGTCGCGAGCAGCATCGATGTGTCTAATGCCGTTGGTAAGATGATTATCATCGAATTTAGGAGTGAATCTATCCATTGGCGGTGTCAACGTGCCGGGAATACCAAACGACCTATTTCTAAGATCCAATTTGGCAAAGAAATCCTCCCTGCGATCTCTTTCAGGGCTGGGGATTCGGGTAGCAGTTAAGCACGATTTCCTGTGAATGTCCAAAGCTTGTCCACAAGGGAAGTCTCTGCAACACATGTCGCATCTGTAACGCTGGTCTGTCACTGACTCGTGAGGGTTTCTCTCGCAGACTCCTCTGGCGATTTCAGGGAACTTTTTGCTTGAGAAATCGACGAAGGTAAGATCGTCGAAGCCAGTCTTGGTGTTGTCACTGTGCGCAGTGAATCGGTGGATGTCGAAAGCGTTGACCGAGTCGAATCGCTGCCGGCACTTGGGGCACTCGAACCTTGCTGTTCTCTTGTCCATGGGGATTGGAGATGGCGATGTAGACGCGGCACGTTTGCGTGCTCTCCGCAAGTCTTCCTCCTCGCTCCGGTCAGATCGGTTGTCACTGTCGATGCTCGTCGTCCTAGTGACGCGCAGCTCCTGGTTTTCAATTTGAACGGCGTCCATTTCTTCGTCGGCCTCGATTTTAGCTTCACTGATGACCTCCTCTGTTTTGATTTCTGTAACAAAAGAGTACATGTTACAATTGATTACGGATTGTATGTTTGAATAACGCGGGGCGCTTTCTTACAATTCCAAGAAAAGCCGACAATAGATGAGTCAGGCAATTCACTTGTGCGAGGTCGCCATTTAGAATAATAATAATCTGATATTATTATCATCATTGGAATCGATTCTAGCTGCAATTTGCTAATAGATTTTTAATGTATTAGCTTATTGAGTGTTTTTTTTGTTGCTACTCGATAACAGATGGCGTTGCTTTGTTTTGCAGTAACTAATGCGCAAACAAAAGCTATCTTCTCGATCATATCATAAAATATAGTTTACATCACCGAAATAGCAAATGATCAAAGCAAATTGAAACCTAAAAAGCTTTTTGCTTACTTTGTTTTATCAACTTGAAACCTATTACAATACGAATCAAAATCGAACAACAGTCCCCATCCCTAAAATTCTCAAACCACAACAAAGTTCTCGACGGA
The DNA here is from genome assembly GCA_947386135.1 of Melanchra persicariae. Taxonomy (NCBI): domain Eukaryota; kingdom Metazoa; phylum Arthropoda; class Insecta; order Lepidoptera; family Noctuidae; genus Melanchra; species Melanchra persicariae. Next base: position 10,973,973 of record OX376645.1, on the reverse strand, counting down.
TGATTCACACTATCTTTTGTTTTAAAATGAGCCATGACTTCGATCTAAAAACCGTTCCAGGTGCTACGACATAAAGCGTATTTTCCCTTGTTACTTTTCCAGTGAGCCTCGCTGAGGCTATAGGGCACAAAAATCAATAAGACTGACACCTAGTGGGGTATAGCTACAGGAGTGTGTATGGTTGGCAAGCGGCTGAGTCACGTAAACGCTATCAGATCGTTGTTTTCTGAAAAGTAGCGATTGTGAGATACTTTAGGGACGTGCTATGAATAAATACATAATATTTGGCGGGTAATTCCATAAGCTTCTTGCTCGATTTTCTTAATTATGAAATTCACAAACTTTTTAGAAGACTAAAATATTTCGGACACCAGACCACCACCAAATATGAAAGAAGATTGTATGAATGGAATTGTTTATTTGAAAGCCGAGATAGTATTAGAAGGAAAAACATAGTCTTTTTAATTTATACATAAAGTTATGCAATCCAACGACTGAGTGGGTAAATGACTTTTACCTAAATATTCTTGTCGTTAAATGTAAAGTGTAGTTGTGCCCAAAATAAAGTGGGTCTTGAAACAGTACCTTGACGGACACCAACACTCTACGACCCTTAAATCAGTTTTGCCACAGATTTAAAGAGTACATGACCTTATAGTTATTTGGCTAACTAAGCTGAGTCTCAAAATCACCCAAGTTTTTTGTTTCAATCACTCTTAAAATTCTGCGAAAGATACGGAGATTAGAATAAGGCTATCAGATGCTTTCGTCAAATAGTAGCATTTGTAAAATACTTAACGAACGTGTTGTGAATAATTTTGGCCATTATCTGGCTGGTAAAACACAGATTTTATTCAGATTAGTTCGCGCCAATATGCGTTTGAATTTGGAAACGCTCTATTTGGCAATTGTAATGTCTATGATTAAGAGAAGTGATAGACGATGACTCAAAATTGGAAAGACGTGATTATACCATTATTTCTTACAAGTTTAATCAATTTTGCTATTCTATACCAACAATAACTAGTCACCAAAGCCTATAATCGTATTAAACACATTTCGATATTATCGTTTAAGATTCTTGAGGTAGGTTAGTCACTAAGAATTTTATTCCCTACTTGATTAAAAGAAAACACACTGAATCATCTACTTATTATTATGATACTCTTAGCTATCACTTAAGTCGACTCACAATAATAAGAACTGCGTAGTACCTACCCAGACGAATAATTCCATCAATGTATAAATATTTTAATAAACACATTCTAATTGATCACTATAATTAATATTTCAACAACAACATTCACTGCATGGCAACACCAATTTCCACAGATTATATTAGACACCACTTTATTCTGTTCCCGACATGTCAGGTCAACAGCTCTTCAATTAATGTTTAGCCAAAAGAGGGACGAGGTATATGACGCTCACAGTAATTCCCGAACAGGACAATGTACCTGATTCATAGTACGTCACTAACCTACATACAAGATTACTAATCAATCAATGCACTACCAAATAAGGTATAAATTATATAATTATAATTGTCATTTACCGCGTTTTGGGCGAGAGGAAAGTGTGGTTTTAAATATAGAACGTTCATCGTTAGACGAAATATCATATGTTGTCCTATGTGTTAATGAAATTGTTTCTCTATCAATATTATTTATAGTACAGTTAGCTTTAGGAACTTATTTTCCTGCTATTATATCATTCGTACTCATTTAAAATGTGAAATTGACATCTACTGATGTATTGTATGACTCGTGTTTACAACAAAGTATGTAAAATTCTAAACTCTGTCTAAAAACGGTCACGAATTCAAAGGATGCAAAGCAAATAAAGTTTTCCATGACGTAGATAAAAATTCGACACCTTCCTTCCAAGTTTTGTGCGCATTCACCTAAATTACATTCATAAGTCATATATCACGCGTATTTAGATAAACACATCCGCTGAGACTCGAATTACACAGAAAATGTTGATATCACTATGTTTTCTTACACTGAAAAATGAGCAGAGCATTTTATGCGCACCCCTATCAATATTTCGGGATATATTCACCCTTAATAGAGGCGATTTTCGTTTGCAAATTTTACCGGATCTTTTATTTCGGGGAGGGAGGTTTGCACCCCTATTTTAACCCCCTGGCTACGCCCATGAGATTTACCCCTAGGGAGACGGCTGCCCCAACCAAGAGGATGGCGGAGTGGGCGTTTTCAGCTTTATCAGGCAAATATCTGTTTTATAAGAGAGAAAAAGAGATGTGAATTTTATAATTCTTAAACTGTAGGTGTTACAAAAGTTATTAATAATTTTCTGTGGCAAACCTGGAGTTTAACCAACGGCTTATAAAATTGAGATAAAGATTCAATAGAAGCACCTTTCCAGATATATTAATTGAAAGCACTGTGTTCCTCATATTCTTGGCAAGCTAGCAAGAGAGCATTTCCAGGTTCTAACAGTAGATTATCTGCAATACAGTATATACAGATCTTTATCATCGTCATGAGCATCAAGACTGCATTTGCATAACACCTTTTTCTCATCCTTATGCCGCTCGGTTCACAGCTTTTGAAGAACTCATGAACAAGCATTTGTATCGTGTCGGGTTTTCTTAGCAATAATCGTTTCACGCAATCTTGTTAGTAACTTGATGCGTGAGTGCACTGTGGGTGACTGTCACACCGGAGTGTAGCTAACAATTTGGTGTTGATCCTTCTAGTTCTCGTTAGTGCTCTGTTTTTACCTACAGGGAACTATTGAAGCAGATGGCACTTTCTAATACTTACGCTGTTCTGATTTTGTGTCATATGTTTGTGGTAAAATAAGAGGTAACCTGTGTATTCAGTCTCGGGAAAATTTTCAACGCCACAAAACGAAAGACAGATTACACCAATATCGCGACGGTGTAACAGAAGCCATATTTTACGCAACTTGTACGAGGAAAACAAAAGTGATGTTTAGTCGCAAATATGTCGAAATTGAAAACGTATTTATTCTCGGTAACGCTCTGAAATGCGCTAAATGCACGCTTTTGGCAGCACGCGTTCAACGAACCAATGAAATTATGTGTTTATTGCCAATAAATGGACTTAATCTGTAATGTACCAACAATAACAGGGAAAAATGACGTGAGAGAACCAAATATGGTGGATTTTGGACAGCGTTGGTTAGAAAAAGGAGTTGAAATTGATTCATATTATTATGCAAATTCCGATGACGTTGACAGGCCCGTGGAGTACATGAAGTTTGAATTGTCTGTAGGGAAGGTGGAGTGATCTCATCAGATTCCCTAAAACCTTCGGTAGCGTCAGATGTGTTACGTTATTTAGGCGGTTCCATATAAGGTCACTTTTTATTACGTTCATTAGCATTCAGCGGTTCAGATTTAGTCTTTCAGTTATAAAAGCTGTATTATAACTATCATCGATATCCACCCTGATAAAACTTTTATTACTAGATCTTATAAAGGTCCAGCTTCGGACACATTGGCGAAAATAAAATCTACTTCGAGCATCGGATAACCAAACAGAATTTAAATTAATATTCAACGTCCAGTAACACGTGTAAGGGTCATCAAAATAGTACAATCACGGAATTAACACCATCCGAATTCAACGTACAGTCGAGTTCAATAACTTCATATACGGAGAAAAGGTGTGACATAGAAGCGCTGGCGCACCGTGACTTCCTCCTTCCCGCTTATTCGGAATTTAAATCGACCTATCGCCATCCCGAAGTGTCCCGAAGTGAGTAGGAGTTGCACGACAATAACTCTTATTGTCTGCATAATAAGATGGTTGTCTTTCTAACGGTGGGCGGCGCATATTATAAGCTATTTGATTGATATGTCGGGGACGTCGCACAGTACCGCTGCTTTCTTCAACACTCCAATGGGCCTCAACGGTACTGAATTACACCATGTTGTATCTCCAACCCGTCACTTATGGTGTCGCCATCGGCAATTACCTGACCATACGGGTTTGCTTTCGCAACTGTTGTTCTGCTGGGAAATTGGAGTATTTTGCACGGTATTGTGGACTAGTTAGGCTTTCCTGGCGGTAAAGTTAAGTTTGTCTGTGACAACTGAGACACCTATTGTCTAGAAATTGATAATGTGGTGCGCGGTCGTTCATTTTGTCCGTTTGTTGGCGCTGTACTCATTTCGGATCTCGGGGGAAACTTAATTATGGGCTTATGCAATTTGTACGACATTTTGGTTGAGATACCTACTTTCTTTTGTCAAAGCAATTTGTCATTGCTGAAGGTGCTTATTGTCTCTCAAAGATTTAGAAAAAAGCTCTCCTTATTTTCCATTATCATCAACAAACTCCCAAGTAGCATGAATGACTAAAACATAAACTTATAAAAACGAATAAAATCAACAAAACATCAACTTGATACCTCATCATCACTCCACGTCCGTACTGTTTATACTTTATGGTTTTAAGATGGCGTCCTGATTAATGCAAGTCAGGAGCGAGCCTTCCGCAGTAACGGTGCAGTTATGATGCCACGGTGGTGTCTGCCTTCAATATTTTATAGGACGGTATGCTTCTGTTGGTTACTGGGACGTTTGGCTGGGACCTGAGGCTCAAGACTAGTGCCAATCTGTCAACAGTAGCGTCGCAATGGCAACAAAATATCAAAAAAGTATGGGATTGGAAGCGCTGTCAAAATGCCACGTGATTAATCCCTTACATTTGAGCATTTCGGCAATTGCTATCGTTGATACAATGTGTATCTAGAGACTGTGGTAAGGTCCCAGTTTCCAGGGTAAGTGCGCCTTAGATGAAAGAATGTTGTATTTTCAACTTTTTTTCTGAGGAAACGCCCTAACATGATCATTCTCCTGGACTTAAAATCTCTAGGATTTTCAATCAATGGATTCGGGCCTCGAGGGCCATGCTAAACAGTGGATGATTCCAAGCTGACATGATTATTATGATGATTGGGGGCCCTGTTCGTGTCCATATTCGGGCCTCGAGGGCCATGCCAAACAGTGGATGATTCCAAGCTGACATGATTATTATGATGATTGGGGGCCTGTTCGTGTCCATGAAAAAGTCCATCATTTGTGTTGATATGATTGTTACTAATTCTAAATTAGTAATTTTACAGAATATCTTTTTCATTAAGAATTGTCTTTGTTTTCATTTCAGAGGAAGTAGACGATTTCTTTACTGACTTGTTGGAACGGGCGAGGTATCAAATTCATCATTAATGTGTTTATTAATATCTAACGTATGTTTCCAAGAAAATAGAAATATTTGGCGTAGTTGGAAATTTATGAATCAAATGTGTCGATGTTAACAAAACTGTGGTCGGGTTTGTGTTACAGGTTTCTTGTTTCAAAACTTAGTTGAAGACGTTTTTTGACATTTATGTTGTGGATTAGAGGTTATCCAATTAGTGTTGTAACAAATATCGTTGCGTTTGTCTTTTGTTGTACGTAATGGAATTAGGTTCCAAAAATAGAATTATGAGAAATTTTTGAAGATGCAAACACGGATGAAATGTTTTTAGACTTGAAAGTAATTCGTTAAGAGGTAAGTACCTACCTAAAGGTTTTAGAAATTGGTGCGCATAACACCGGCATTTATTCCAATCTACGTCAAATCTAAGCTGTGTACCATCACACTCAGAACTATTCCTCTATTACTACGCACTTAATCTCGAGAGCACTCACATAGAACAAACAGCCAACAAAGATCCCATTGTACCTTCGAATGACGTCACACGACAAAACGAAATCTCGATACGAAATCGATCAATTGCTCGCCCAAAAATGGTTTCCACTCGATCGCTCGCTTTCTCCGAACGGAAAAGCGTCCCAATTAGGCGCATACGCAAGCCGCGGGCCGAGGGGAAGGGCGCGGGGTGTACTGGGCAGTAGAGATGTGAATAATTGAATGTTAATTCGTTTAGGGCCCGAGAGATGGCAGGACCGTCGACCCGGTGTTCGTGAGCTGGGTAGCAAGTGATGCCACATATTTCTTGTGGAGTACTTTGACACTGAGTTAGTTTGGATGTCGCTTGATTGATAGGTAGACGGACACGCGTATAGTTTAGTGTTTAATCTGAATAGTAATGCAGATTTAGAAGTTATTTTTCCGTAGGTGTATGCCTATTTTCTTTCTTTAAAGAAAATACATACTTACTCATTATTTTGATATTTTTTTTCTTAGGGACACCATCCCGTAAAAAATCCCGGGACATAATAAAATGTTTACATAAGTATTCAAAAGCAATATTTTTTCTTTTAATAAATCTGCAACGTGAATCGAATACCTATAAAAGTAATGCTAGTTGTGTTCCTTTTATGTATTCACGAACATAAAGTAGCAGAGTTATTTCAATTACAATAGATTTAACATACACGTGGAAGATATTGATTTAATTAAGAGTAACACAGATGTTACATTGACGTAGTTTTTCTCAAGTTTTGTTTAAAATCATGACATGCACCTTGTGGCAACAAAGACATTCGCTACAGAGGCAGAGGAAAGAAAAGTGTTGAGTTTTGTTCAGCTGTTCCGCATCTGACAGTTACAATTGCAAGTCCTAGTCAATAAAAAAGTAGATTATAGTCTATGGTCTGAGAGAGAAAGTGTGTTAGTCTATGTGTCTCATATATGCGTTTTCTGCGACATAATTTAATGTTGACTATAAGTATACTATCTTAGAACAATGCCTTATTATTATTCCTCCGAGTATTGGGGCGCTCTGTGGTGCTCAGCTTAATTTATCAGCCAGTGACTTCTATCAGTACCTACCTTATTTGAAATATAAATTGGCTATAGGCCAGTTTGTTTATTCAATAGATGCGAGATTTTGTTATCTATGGTATAATATTGTAAATCAGCCTGCAGATTTTTTTTAAATTCCAAAAGTAAAGTGAACGACACAAGATAATTACAAGAAATTGTAACAGTCCTTTACGGGTTCGTCATTATTTGCCGTTTTGTATTGACAAACAGCAATTAGGACCGGAAGACGCCTCAAATGGGTTATCAGATAAAGTACCGCTAGAGCTACACCTTCGTCATCCATCGGCAGACGTCCTAATCGGTCAGAGGACATTGAGAGCACCTAAAATGTTTAGTGAGACATTAAACGGCTGATAAATACCTATTTGCATTTGGGACTGATAAAAGTAGTTGGCAACGCGAATGTTTTTCGAAAAGTCTAGGAGTTATTTCGTTTTAAATGAGAATATTATTTGAGGTTTTATTGTACTTTAGTTTTTTAATCGACTAGAAAAAGGCACGTGTATGACAACGGAATGTTGTAAGTTTATAAAGAAGCGTAACTCTTTTTTTCTATAAGACGCGGAATTATTAAAAACTATAGAATTTGGATCGGCATAAGTGTATTTGAAAACGCAATATTTCGAGAGATTATAATCTCGCAAGATTTAGTACAAACCTACGGTATTTGCAATGTTCCGGTGACATGTAGAACAAGAATCGATAAATGTGAATAATGTGTCATTCATGTGATGTCGGTAATTGATTCACAATTCCTTTTAAGATGATAGTCATGATAAAAGCGGAAAAAGGAAGTAGATTAGTGAATCTAATCTAGAGAATTGCTGTATAAGCATTTGTTTCATGTGATTCGGAGTACCGTTAATATTTTATGTTATTTAAAGTATTTTTCGTGTTCTACTTTCTTTATCTAGGCCTTGATTTTAATGCTAATTTGAAAAAACCTTGTTTTAAAGAAAAAGCACTACGGAAAATATCAAGTAAAGTCGCTCAAAAATATATTCTGCCTAAGTTTGAAAAACTGAGTACCTAATGATGACGTACCTATAGGTATAAAACTTATCTAACATTTTAAGAAAATTAAAATTGGAATACTATGACATGTTTACCATGAAAAACCTAGTGATAGATGAAGTTACAGGAGAAACAATATCTTAAACTTTTTGTTCTTACGAAGCTTCATTCTAGATATCACTAAAGCTATTGGTTTAAGGTACCGTTGTCCACATGAATGGCCTTAAGATGTCTGTTGACACAAGTGTATGACACAAAAGGATGTTAGAATCTCTCTCGAGATTGCCGCGGCGGCTGAGCAAACCAAATTCCGTGTCCGATTGTCTTAATGACTGTCTAATGAGATATTTTGTGTTATATTTGGTTTACGAAACTTCGCCTTGGTTTTGTTAAATCTTAGTGTTTGAACAGTGGGTGGTGAAGGGCTTTTGTGCCGAGTGTAGAAGAATTTCGAGGACAGATCTCGGTTGTCGAGGTAGAATTTGATCGATTGGTAGTTAGTGTTTTCTGATTACCGTCGGCATCGTCGCACGTGTGCTGGCTTACGCAGATTTAACAAATCAGATTAATCATGGTTGAATGAATATCTCGTTACTTTTTGTGCGTGTGTAGGACTTGTGAAAAGTCAAGTTGGAAATAAGTTTCCAGGTAAACCTATTTGAAAATGAGTAAATAAGTATGTGAATTTTAATAAGTATTTGCAAGAATGCAGTTTTTTAGCAACGTGTCCTCTAAGTGCTGTAAATGTTATTTGAAATAACAATTGTAGATACACACCTGTGATGGCATGCTACAGATAAGAAGAATATACCTACTCAGTTTAATTACTTCTATTTGAAGTATCAATAAAATAGACAATAAAAATTTGCTTGCAATCTTCGACTGTTTTACATACATAACTATAATGAAGAATCCTGTCGATATGTCGCTCTATACCGGATGCCAAGTCATAAAGATTATCAGCTGGTCTAAAACGTTGTAATAAAATATGAAGGTAGTCGTATAAATGCTTTGGTGTCGGGTACCGCGCGTGCGCGCCATCAGTCGTCGAGTTGCTGTCATTGAGCGCAGAGCGTCTTGTTGCACCGGAGATGCGATCAATGGTGGTCTTAATTATAATGGCTTTGAATGAGTAGAATGCTGGCTGGATAGAATGTTACATGAACTTCTATACAAAAACGTTAAATTGAAGTGTCTGTTTGAAATATCAAAATTACAGCTTTTTGCTAAACTCATATGAAAGTATACCATACCATGCAATACTTATAACAAAAACCAGGTTTATTTATTTTGTTTGTTTTGTTTTTAAAGATTATGCTGCCACAGGCAAGTCCGGTTAAGCAGACGACTACCTTCTAGGTTGACCTGCGAGAGGCAAAAAAAACTTACGTTGCGATGAAGGCGGCTCGGCCGCGGGTGGCGCGGGCGCGCTGGCAGCACCCTGCATGGCCCGCGACGGTCGACCGCGCCTGCGCCTAAACAATGAAAAGAAAAACATTGATAATTTTGGTTTTATTATTGAAAGTTTGATTTTAGTAGAGAGAGAGAGATTTTAATAGAGAGAGAGGGATTTTAATTTTGCTTTTATACGCGAACCAGTAGTAGAAAAACTTGAGGAGGTTTCTGCCAGAGGTTTGGGCAGCGGCAAGGGAAATGAAAAGTATCCTATGCCTTATTCCAGGACATAGTCAACCCCTGTGCCAAGTTTCATCCAAATCTGTTCAGTTGTTAAGACATGAAGAGGTAACAAACGGACAGAGTTACTGTTGCGTTTATAACATTAGTATGGAGTATGGAACTACAGAGCGGAGGATATCCTTTTTTAAAATTTTCAAAAATTTAAAACGTCAGGACTTGTCCGCAAAAACATTAAATGATGGTAAACGTAGTTTAAAGCAGGTGTGAAGAGAAATGAAATAAACTAATTAAACGGCGTACGGAGTTTCAATTTATTTTATATTTATGTTCTTAACACTTGCAGTTTACAGTATTCTGTATGGTACCCGTATGTTTTAATTATACATGTTTAAGGCGGTATAATAATCAAGCGCTCGGGTGGTCATAATTTTTTATTGTTTTTAATAAATAAATATTAACAATGTATAATTCCGAATTTTATTTTCATCTTAAAACAAAATAAAAAGTCAAATTTGATTGTAGTAACTGACATACCTAATTATCATGAACATAATTATTAAATAATTTATATAGGATAGCCACATACCTAAACTAATTTTTTACGTTTTCAAAAAATTGGACTACAGAAACCAGTAAATGGAGTCATCAAAAAGTTGTTCCCAGTTTTTAGTAATCTATAAGATTGAGACGCATCATATTGAATTGAGCTTATTAATAGTTATTTAAATTGTGTATTGAAGTACTATTTAGAATAGTTAATAATTTATTAGAATAGCAACATTTGTCTTTTACAGCTCCAAGATAAAAAGGTAACGACAAACCAACCCAAGTACAACATAAACCCAAAAAAAACTAAAGTAAATAACTGAAAACATTTGATAAAACCAGCTTACAAGTGACAAAGAGAATTGAGTCACTCGCTATCTGCGGCTTCCTGCGACACTTCGCACTTGACGCTAATCATCGATCGCCGAGAAATGAGGGTACCTAATCTACGTACACCTATCTGTTAGGTGGGGCCGCCAGTTTCGAGACGGGGTGGGAGACTGTCCTGCTTTGAGTTTTCAAAGCCATGGTGAGATAAACGTTGTCTTTTAGTGAAACTTTTTTATACATATTTATGTATTTTTAACATCATGTATAACATCAAGTTAAAAGAACATCTGTACTATTTTTAGTTTTAAAAGCAATGTAAATGATATTTTTTTTTAAAGCATAGTGACATCCCCAAGGTAAGGTAAGTTAGTAGAAAAAACCTGAGACATTAGGTTGGCCTTTGTACTGTGATTCATGCGTTATGCAGAAAGTTTTAATAAATATCTATTGATAATCTAATCTGTATTATTTACCAGATATTGGTAAGGCATTTTTAGTAACTTAAGTACCAGGTACCTACTATGTACTTAAGTATCTTTTCGTAAAAATAATTTTAAGACAATAGGGTAGATGACTAAAAAAAATCGGTTAGGTTTAAGATAAAGATGCTAATCTACCTATACAGATATACGTTTAATTTGTTATTTATAATGTTACAATGACCAATGTACAAAAGATAACACTGCAAAATCATTGCGATAAAAATACTAAGAACACCTGCACCAGCGCACAGGTAGAAAGAAAAATAAAATATTTATTTTCTTTTAGAATTATAGTCAGTGTGTCCAGTCAGCTGGCCAGAAGCTCAATGCGCCTGCGCGTCTCGCCATTTATTATAATCTAGAGACAACGTATGCTAATCACCCAATCGACTGGCATTCCACTATGTCACTGTATAGATTGTCTTAAATGAAGTTATTTTTAGCATTGCTGAAAGCATCAAAATCCTATGTTACAGCTGACGAGATATTTTATAGAAATGCAAGGTAAATAATTGTATTTTTAAAGTCATAATTATTTTTACTAGTAAGTCGAAGTACCTAGCTAAGACAAACTCGAATATATTTAGGTACCTACTATGATACAGAAAAAGTATCTAAGTACCTATACGGCTGAATTCGACACCCCACTTTCTTCACCACACATTTCTTCATATTTCGTATTGGATGCAAAAGTCCAATACGAAATATGAAGAAATAAAAAGTTTTAAATTACTTTCGCATTTTCTAATCTTCAAAAAATCATGTAACCGTCTTTTCTTAAAGAAATCAAATAACAACGGTACCATGTTATCTTAAAAAAAAAACAACCGAAAAAGAAAAAACTGTCCCAAAATCCTCTCATAGCATTGCCACCCTACTCCGTTCGCCAGTGCAGCGCACGCGCGCCTGACCTATTATAGTCCAGACAATGCGAGCGAATAACCCACGGCTGGTATGCGACTAGTACTAGTTATGTATGTCGGTACCTATTACCTCTGCTTTGGTTACTGGTTACCTGTCTGTCTGGGCGTTACTTAATAGACTGGTAGCATTATGCTCTGTAGTCTGGTTTGTGTAGACTGGTTTAGGGTATGTAATGTGCCAATTTAGTTGAAATTAAATTTGGAACATTTCATTTTGTTTGTTTGCCTTGTTATAAGCTTTAAAGCGAAGACAAGAACATTTCCTTAACTTTTACGCTTTTGTAAACGTAGATTTCATACTGACTGAATACGACAGTGACTGTCCCTTGTCCAACCAAGCCATGTCTGACATAAAGTATTTCCTAGTATTTCGTTGTTCCAGTTGATGGGTCCTCTCATTATTTCGTCTTTAATTAAGTAACTAACAATAGTGCTATGTGCAAACCTGTTACCAACAATATTTATGAATCTGATCTCGTAGTTATTCGAAATAAAATTATTTAATTTATTTTATCAGTTTTGATACATTCAATTTAATTTGGCAATTCTTATCAATATAAGGAAAATTTTCGCACGATAAATAAAATGGGCAGTTTGACAGCTTTTGTCTACAAAATAGTCAAACAGCCGTACTTATTTATTCTTCAGTTAAAAGTTATCGAACTATTGAAAAAATAGCCCTTTTATTCTAAACATTCGTAAAGCCGCTATTTCTCAGCCATATCCCAGAAATGCCCGTACTTGGAAACTTCCCATCTTGTACCAGAGTCTCAACTTTCATGTAATACGCTAAATGTACTGAAAACGATTCTCCGCGGCACCTTTGATGATCAGGATTACAGTTTACTGGGAATCGTAATACAATATTAATATTACTTATCTTGGTAGCCGGCTCGCTTTGAACTCGACATTGTGGTTATCTTTAGGAACTGATTTTGTTTTGTCATTGGCGGATTTCAATCAAATTGTCTGATTCTTCAAAATCAAGAATTTCTTCGCCTATCAAATCAGACAATTTTTAAGAATGGTGGCTCGGAGTTGTGCTCCCATTACCTTTATATTTGCATGCTCGAATTTTTTTTTAGAACAATTTTAATCTAAACGGTTAAGAAAATAAAACTCGGTTTTTGCATAGAGAACTAAGAAAACTGTTAAAATGTTGCATGCTTTTTGCTCTCCTATAATCATAAATTCTTTGGAAAAAAATACATACTTTCAACCTAAAAGTTTAACAAGAAATGTTTTCATAATTTAAAACTTGTCTTTCTGGATTCTAATTAGCTTTGTTGGTGGCCTTATTTCCAACGGAATTTTCAAGTAAGAAAAAGTTATGGAGACAATTTAATTTCAGCCGTAATTATCATTCTTTTTCCGCGATAATCATTATTTAAAACTTAAAGTTAGAATAATAGTAAGACAAACGAATCTACCAACATCATTTTGACATTCAAATACATCCATTGGTGCCAACATTTTCGTCAAAATTTAAAACCAAACGAAGTTCAGTTGGGTCATTCTGAATTTTTTGCAAACTTTCGCATACTTACGATAAACACGAAAAGATTAATATTTTTTTTACGATTTCTGTGATTGTTACATAAATGAAAATCATGTTCACATTTTCCATGTTTCCATTAAGAATGTAATAAAATAAAGCACCTATTGATTCTGTTATCACGAGTCACAAGGATTTCTTCATTATCAGTAGGTAGACGTGATCCGATGGCTGCTTCTAATCTCTACCTATTGTTAACTAATTATTACATGTATTTTTGTCAAGTAGACTGAGTATATCGGGAAGGTGATTTGTATCACGTATTGATTCTTATGTAATTTTGGTGATATTTGTAAGGTTTCTTTCTTATTCTCGCTGATTTCTCAAATAAGGGATTCCAGCATCTGTTTCGGACAAACGATGCGGACATGAAATCTATTTTGAAGGACTTTTTATCCTCGAGGGTTTTTTTCTGAATTATAACATTGGCACTTTCTTGCTTGAATCTTCTTCACTTGAAGCGTCCTTTAGTTACTTAAGTGAATAATATAAAATAATAACATGTATTAGGAGATGAACACCACAGATTCGGTGTGAAATAACTTGGCGCATCTAACTACCGTATTATTGCGAAGTACCTAACCTGCACTTTTAACATTGAGACATTGGCTTCAAACGTTTTTATCTGAAACTACATTATCTGTGGAACAGGTGTACCTAAAACTTTAAAATCAGTATCTATTACTTCTGATGTAAGCTTTTAATATCTTATGTTGAATGAAGGACCCCAGAATTCTTCAGTAGGTTTTTGATAGGAGACGAAATACAGCTAGCAATAAATAGTCTATCTCCAATTTAGATTTGATAAAGATAAAAAACACCTTCAATTCTATCACAATCGAATAATATAGAAATAAACGGCAATTACTAGATAAGAGTAACATCTGTCGGAGCGATATCGTCTGTCCGTGACAAAGTTGTAACATCTTCAGTTGAGAGGCTGGCTGTCGCAATCTCGATGTAACTGCAGATGATGACAAACACTTGTCATGGCTTGTCTTGTTTGATAGGTAATCTATGAGTTTGCGCACGATTACGACTTGTTGAGATAAGTTGCAAAGACGAAAAACTTGAAGAAACTTCTGGTGTACTTTGTTGTGTAGTCTTTTGGGATTACCTGGGATGATTTTAGAAATCTGATATTCAGAAATGGACTCTTGTTAGACATATAAAGTGTAGTAGTTTCTAATCATTTATGGGAATCTCATAAGAATCCACAGGCATAAAGTTCTAATTTTAATATAGTTTTAATTGGTATAACAACTTGTACAAACTCTTTAGTCAGTTGCTATTGTAAGAAATTCAAATTGACAGCTGCGAAACTGAGGATTTTATCGTTAGGTGGAAAATTGGCACAAATACCTAACTTCCCATCTAACTAGTAAATACAAATAATGACGATTTTACCGCGTAAAAGAATTTCCAAACACCACGCAACATTCAATCGATAATGTACGCCGTTTCTTACTTAATTGACTAAAGAGCACATCACGGCTATCACACTTGAGATAGAAGACATTACGGAGATAATGGACACAAATGTCTCAATAGAAGATGAGATTGAGACTTTATCTAGCAATTACTTATCTCAGTGATTGATGTATCTGACTTGAGCCTCACTTGAACCATTGTTTCACAACAATGATAAAAGATCTCTTTTGTAATTTTTGCTACGGATTGTATTCGGATAGATAGATTTTTAAGAAAAGTGAATGATTTTAGCAGCAGGAACGATTTTGTACGTATATTTGATAGAAAAAAAATTTTTTAAAAAAGATGAATCATCTTTTTTAATGTTTTTTGATTATGTATGACTAATAGAGCAGAATGTAGACAATGATGTTGCGTCGATCAATAGTGGGGATAAGGGCACGGGAATAAAATTATGGTCAATCTCTTTTGATATGATATGATATCTTGAGTTGTCGAGTTATTCGATTACATATTTTGTTTCATCATTATCCTCCTCTGATCCTTGCAATTTGCAGTTGCTGGTCAATTGGTCATTACTATAAGGAATGTGGTTTAATGAGAGTAGCTAGGTATATTGGTTATCATTTACCGGGCACGGTGATTATAATGTTATTAGCATCCTCTAATCAGTTAAAAAATACCAAAGTTAATCATTTGGATATTTCTCTGAAATGTGACAAAATGCTCCGTCATTTGCGCAGCATTAATCTGCTAAGATTAATTGAAAGATAATGATTTATCTTTTATTTATGATTGCTGCGGTCAACCATTAGTAAATAGCGTGATTGCTGGAATTCAATTGCCTGGAAAACTTTAACGTAACTCATGTAAATTGGGCCCGTTTTTACTTTTTCCTGTTTTTACGATTTTGGGCGTCGGATGTTCCGTCGTGTTTGCCGTGTCTAAACAAAAAAAATGCAGAATGTCGCTTCTTTTAAAACGTTTTCCTTACTATTTCCATTTTTATTCGGAGTAAGTGTGATAAAGTGATTTATTTTTGCGGTTGTTTAATACGTAAAGGGTTTTCTTTTCTTTTATCAAATAGGTTTAGGCAAAATCGCATTCTTACTGGAATTTGTGTCAACAAGAAAATAAATCTTTAATCAATCAGTGTCAGACAAAAAAACTGACCGATTTAAAAACACAAAGCTTTGAAATAACATAATCTACAGCTTAAAATAACAACTTTTAATGTAAAGTTTATATTTTGAGTTGTAGATTATGTTATCTCTGATATAGATAAAAATAACTTAAATTACACTTAGCGAACAATAAAGCTTCACTTGAGAACGCCCGACGGCGAAAGTGTTATTTTTTCATCGCGCTAATAAAACGTTTTACTATGAATTAACTTCTCTAAGTTACAAATATTTTAATGAGTAGGTATTGTAGTCCGTAGGTACCTACTAGATTTACCGTTGGTAAGTACTTAAAAATTACCCGTAATCAATATAAGTTTTTCGGTAGAAAGCGTTTATTTTTTAATGGTTTTTAGCATGCATCGAAAGGTTTTTAGTAGGTACCTAAGCAAGTATTGAAAATATAGATTTTTCGCGTCCGATTCGTTTTTATCCTAGAACACAACTTTTACGATTTAAATTATTCACTGATCTATTTTTACAAAGCGAAATATTTCACAATAAAAAATCCCGTCACACAGAATTCAGTTCACGAAATTGCAAATTCGCAAAAAATTGTCAAAAAAGAAAATCTAAATTCGAATCAAGAGTCGACGTTCTTTTTTCGCGCACAAATAATTCCATTCGTTGAATGTAAAAAAAAAAAATTGGAGAAGCAACATTCTGCAATTATTTGTTTTTCGAACACACAAGTCACCTTCAAGGGCTCAAGGGTCAAGAGACGACAAAACATTCGACTGTCGCGTATCGCACTGAGCCCACTCGATATTAATTACTAGAGGTACCTAAAACACAGGGCGACGCCCGCCGTCACAAACGATAATTTGCATCGTAATCTAATCGAAATAACTTACCCAATGGTGGATAATTTTTGCGATATCAGCCGAAGCCCGAAATAATACAAAATAATAGTCCAACAACACACGAAACAGCGTCCAGTCTCTCACAAACACCTTAATTAATTTTTGAGCACAGATTTACAGTCTTGGATTATTTTCTATTTACAAACACTTTATAAGGCACTTTAATGAAGTAATTCGCGCGTCGAACGTATGTCGCATCTCGCACGGGAACGACAACCTCGCGCCACGAGATGTCGTCTCCTTGTGATCGTGTGATGAGAGTACGCACTGTCGCTCTGCTCTCGAGGGAGCAGAAGATGGCCGCCGATTGGTCGAGAGCGGCGGCCGGGAGAAGGAGAGAGCGCTTCTCGGGCGTGCTGGGACTGAGCGAGACAGCTAGCGTGTTTCGTTTCGCCGCGCGGGCGAGATTGTCCGCGCGGGTTCAGGTGGATCAGCGACGAGAGCGCCCGATGATAATACCGAAGAGATGCCGCGCCGACTGGTTCCGTCATTATCGAATCTTTATTCACCTCTATCTCTGCGATTAGAACAATCATGGCGGATGATTATTATTTAACTGTTATAGGTAGGTACATAGGTACATTTCGATATTTATTTAATCACTTAACATCTTTCCGACTCATCAGTGCTATTTGCGTCAGAGACAAAGAATTTATCAAATATTTAAACTGATTTGCAAATATAAATAACATAGCAATGAATTTAATGATAAGTGTGTCGATTCAATCAACACACGAAACTAGTTGGCATAAAAAGGTAAAAACTTAGGTAGGTACTTACTTGATTCACGTATGAAGCGTAATTTTTCAACTGAAAGCTTTGGTTAACCTACAGAAAATAACACTAGAAGTGTTAGGTATATTTTGTTCTCTTTTAGTTTCTAATCGGGAAATTAATAACGACAGCAGATAGAGATTGGATATACCTAGGTATTTTGAATTCAATTTTATTGATCCTTTATTACATAATCGCATAAATCATATTATTGCAGTAACCTACCAAGACAGACAATGAACCGCTGATAAATATTCAAAAGAAAGAAATGCGAACATGTATCCAGTTATCATTAAAAAGATTTCCGATAAACGAATAAATACCCGAATTTATCTAAATGAATCGTAAAAACGTGTCTTTTTTATCTTTTACTCTTTCGCGAAAACAAGACGATTTAATAAAAAAGCCTTTTTTTGTTTTCTAGAACAGTGTGATAATGGGTCTTGTTACGAGAGGCGTAAGGGCGATAACTGTTAAAGGCGTGTTCTTACGTTTAAAGTGACGTAAGTTGGTGATCGATCATCCTACTAGTTAGTACCTACCTACTGCAACGATACTAAGCCACGCGCTAAACTTATCTCAAGAAATACATTTAGTAGTAAGAACACAAGTATTTTGTAGAATTTATTCTATGTATTCGTTAAGCATGTCTTTTTGTAAAGGTTAAGCGTCTTCAAGAAATCATTATCTAATTATGTCTGTTTTAATTAATTGTTTCCAAAAAGTTGGGTCTTTGAATGCAGGTAAGTACCTACGTATCTGTTTTAAATTTTATTCAAACCAATTCTTTGTCGTAATTGTCTAAGTATCTATTAATTGATTTTTCGTAAGTTAAAATAATTTTTTGCAGAATTAATCTTCTGAATTTTATTAAGTTGTACTCATTACTTTAATAACTGTATGGTGAATTGGTGACGTAGAACTCAAGTTGTATCAACGTCCTTAGCACAAAGTCTTATAAAAACATAAATAGACGACTACATTATCGTCGTTAAAACATGTTTCTTGGAACTAATTCTCATTCCCTATCAATGAGTAGGTAAACAACGTCATTCGAGTTTAGACTGTTTAATTAGCACTTGCCCTATATTTATTGTTTATTCAAGTATTTTGGATCACTTTGACTTCGACACACTAGGTAATAAAATAACAGAAAAATAAAAATAAAAGTCAGTTGAGGAGACTTTCGCGCCCAAAACATAATGGCGGTTGAAAGAAAGATGGCGCTGGTGATTGCAAAAGCGTCAGTTTTGCAACTTTTTTCTACTTCGTTATGTTTATTTGCATCATTTAAATTAATTATTAAGTATTACACGCTTATTACTGATGACCTTGAATAAATTATAAAGATTTGTGTATTTCATACACAAATCTTTATAATTAGCTAGACTATAGAGAACAATATTTTTTTTTGCTACGTTCTCATAGGTCCTGTCTAAGCACTTTTTGTGATGTTTTATTTTAAATGGGTACTTAGCTACCGCAGGATACTAAGGCTATTTTTCTTTAAGTTTTGTGTAAGCTATTTGTCCAGACAGAATCAATTCTTTCAGTATTCTTTCAGAATCAATTCTTTAATACATGTATGAAAAAAAAAACAAAAATCTCTAAAGTAATTAGAATCTGATTAGAACCGCGTCCAAAGATCAACAAATTCATGGAAAAAAAATCATGCGATCCGATCAGTATTAATATATACTTACACATTATTTGCCTGCATATTATTTACTAGCTACTTCAATTGACGTAAGACAGGTGTTTCATCTTACATTGCCGTTGTGCAAATAATAATCACTTGCTCTGATTGTTATCCCACCTCTTTGCTTCTTGTTTTCATCAACAAGTTTATAGTGTAGGTAGGTATTTCTTCCTTTTGACTTTTTCCAAGCCTACTTTATTTAAATTCTGGGCAAAGTCTTTTGGTCACTGATCCTTCCACTGTTCGCGAGGCCGCGCTTCTTCCTCCTTATCAGGTTTGGCGAAATCTGTCTAAAGAGAAAAATAAGAAAGTCAACAAATCTGAACTCGCATTACTCATTATGAAAAGCTAAGGAAGACGGTCGCTCTGGCCGAAATCGGCTGGATAGCGTCATCATAATATTATCATCATCTTTCAACAAAAAAAAAAACTATGATTCGATTACAGCTCTGAAGCAGCCGTGCGATTCTCTATGCATCTCACCGTAAAGGCCGTGAAGTGAAAATAAGATGGAATGACAGTTCACTTCATGCTCACTCCATCTTTAAGCTTAAAAAAATCCTAACAGTGACATAACTTTAAAAGGTGTAACACTGTTTACTCAAAAGAGGCGATAGGATTCAATATAAAAATCGGTTATTTATCAGCCGTATTCGGTCCCCATCTGGAGCCGACCTCTGGTATCGGTCAGCCGAACGTATGCAAACATGGCTCCCTCCATCTGTCAACACGTGGCTAACGTCTCTGTGCTGCCCGTTTTTTCATTGAAGAGGTGATAGATAGATTAAAAAGGGTAAAAGTTAAATGTATATTATTTTGTTTGTTGCTCTGCATTTTGTTTTGTTTTCCCTGTTTGCCGGATTAATTACAGCATTCAATTTCCTGGCAGAAATTCAACTGCCGCGCTGGATTTAGTGTCGGTGAGTGTGTTTTGCTGCAGAACATGTTTGCTGCTTTTGTCATTAGCGCGGCAGAACTAGCTTCATCCATTTGACTGACATGACCGACCTGGACAAATCAAAAGTGATGGTCTAAACGTTAATTCCAAGTACTTACACTTGGAATAAACGTTTTTGATTGATGGATTTGAATCATCTCTATTTTTTAATCAATCAATCTAAAATGAGACAAGGTTGGTGTTTCCTAGCTGACTACCCTAAAGAAACAATGAAAAAAAAAATGAAGAGAAGAAAAGAACTTTCAAAATCATTGAGTATAAATCCGATTACGAGATTAACGAATTAAAAACAAAAGAATAACGGTCTGACAGAAATAAATCTGTAGATAGCTGCTAAACAAAGTCTATGTCCTGTCGCAGCCACGCCATCCATGACATTAATCGATATCGTACGAGATAAGATGGATCATAAACAATAAAATATTGTTTTTCGACACATTTCAAGGCGTTTCTTACTAATCTTTACTTGACAGTATCGGTTTATAATAGAAATAGACGTGGAAGTGGGATATACCAAAGAGATGTCAAGTTAATACTTTCGAAGGTTGTGTCTATGACAGGTGTAGATATAGTTAGTATGCCTACCTACATGTTATCAATTTTACTCAAGATTTTAGAACTAAATTATCCTAGATTTTTTGATGATTTATACTTAGTTTGCCGCCATTTTAAACACAACAAGCTCCTAACTTAGTTCCTACTACTTTTTTTTTTGAAACGCAATGAATTTCGAATCATCTCGTCTCCATTATTCTACAGGCCAATTCCAATTTTTCAAACGACTTCAATAATACGAAAACCTTTTCCCTTTTTCTTTTTATTCATTACCATTTCAATTTGAAAGCTGTTATTATTAGTTATCAATCACCCTGCTTCATTGAATGCTATAACCTGACATGATTAGCAGTTTGCAATTTAGCATTGTCATGCATAAATCTATTCTATAATTTGACCTCATTATTAAATGTATCTATTGAAATAACAGTGGGTATCGAGAGCACTATACCAACATACAGTTTAAATTATAGGAAACTATAATTATTATCTGATAGCAACGTTATTGAACAAACAACACACACGGGTGGAGAAATCTTATCTTCAGATACTCAGTGTCCATTAGCAGTTTTACTTGATATAGTGTATACTTCAAAAATCTTGTTCCTAAACGATGTTCCGTTAACTGATAAGGCTGTTTCAACATCTTATGACGTAATGTTGTTCAAAAAAGAACATATAAATATACTTATATAGACACATAGGTACTGTAAAACGTTAAACACTCCAGATATACTTGAAAACTTGCTCTGAATTTTGTTAAAGATGGTATGGCTAGAAAGGAGGCGACTGACTACTGAGAAATGGATAAAGACAAGTCAAGGTGATGTATAGAAGAAAACATTAAGCCGACCCCACATCACTTAGGACAAGGTCAGGAGGATGATTTAGAGCACATCGATATTGTGTGTATCGCCTGCTGTTCATTGTGAATATGTCCAGATGTCCTCTTGTATATTTAGTCATATCAAGCGATCGAGATTTATCGTGGATGAAAGACCTTAGACTTTGGTTTGGGAGCTATGACCATTGGCGTATCTAGGATTTTTTCCAAGGGGGGCCTGGCCCCTAACCTGCGAAGCAACGCCCAATACAGGTACAGTGGGGATTGGACTTTCAACCATAGAATTTTAGTCCAGTCACCGTACACAAATTAAACGCGTAACGTTCGAATCGAAATAAATTGCACTTTTCTGATTTTTTGGGATTTCGTTAGCAATAGTGTGAAACCTTTGCAGCTCCGAAAGACCTGTGTTAATTCGTGGTGCTCGGAAAACCTCCAAAGTTTAAGCATTATTTTTAGATTATGGGTTGATTCTTCTAAAAGGAAAAGTCAATCCGTATACTTTTAAAGTAGACAACATTTGCTATAGTTTAACCATACATCGTATCTCTATAGGTTGTATATAGGCCGTTCAAACATGGGTATTTTTTTCCAAAAAGTTCGAAGTTGTAGTTATACCTAGCGTTATAAACGGGGTAGCTAGTATTGCTGCCAGGGTCGGACTGGGCTAGCAGGGCTCGGATGGCTCCGCACAAGCCCGGGCGTCGAGACGGTGTAATGATAGATGGGATACTATCGGAAAATAATGCAATGTACAAATATATTGATAGGCAGGTGTTTTTTTAATTATTCATATTTAAACACAAGGGACTTTGTTGACTGATGCAGGAACTCAAGGGCTCAAGAACTTGGAGAGTGAATGCATGAGCGAGCGTAGCGAGCTCGAAATTGATTTGCATCTCATCTCGGATAGATTGGTTTCCTATTAACATTCTTCCTTGTAATTTAATTATAGAAGCAACTTTGGTGACTGATCAGAAAAGCTCAAGAACGTAATGTACAATGCAAGAGCAGACACGGCCCAACTTCCCCCCTCCCCAAATATTCATAATTATACGAGCTTGACGAAACAACGCAAAACAACTTAGTAATACTAAGTATTATCTACACTTCTACACTAATATTATAAAGAGGAAAGATTTGTTTGTTTGAAATGAATAGGCTCCGAAACTACTGGACCGATTTGAAAAATTCTTTCACCAGTAGAATTGTACATTATCGATGATGGACATAGGCTATAGAATATTTTCAAAAAAGTTAGGGATCCGTATGAAAACTTCGATAATGTAACCCAAGGTGTGAGAAAAAATCCTTATATTGCGTACGCTGCGGAATCTATTGACAATAGAGCAAAGTGATTTACTACAGTTTTATAGAGGTCATCAATGTCTATAAAAAAGGACGCGATACCATATGTCTAACTATTATGGTTAAGTCACCATGACCGCTTTTTGTTCAAATTATTCAAGCAAATCCTTGGTGATTTGAAAAAATGGTGATTTCGGTATCATGATATCAATCCTTATCCATTTAAATGGTTTGATAATTAATGTTGATTATTTCCGTGTAAATTATACTTTAAATTATTCAAATCGGACCTTTCGTTCAAAAGTTACGACGGTAATAAACATGCTCGGAGTAAGAAAAATTTCGCGGCTTGAGCGAACTGGGAAGAATCATATCAATGCTTGGTCCGATGAAGTTGAAAATGATTTCGATAAAACAATAAGAATAACAAATTTTTGGATTTTTCGCAAATAAACTACATACCTACATAATAAGGGGTGAAGCAGGGGTGATTAAGTTTTTAGGGGAGGACATTATTGCTTGCTTTAATTTACGTCGGGATGCTATGAACAAACTAAAAATGGGATTATTGAAACAGATGTACCTAACAATTTTTGCATAATCAACTCCTGACGGGGGGTGAACGGGGTGAACAGTTGCGCTGAACCTGAGACCATAGAATAAGTAGAAATGGCTAAGTAATAAATGTAAATTAATGAAAATCGCTGTGCTTAATTTTCCAAAACTAACCTTTATAATATAACCTTTATAGTATAGGGGGCGTTGAAGTTTGTGGAGTACCTACTAAATCCGCGCGGACGAAGTCGCGGGCGAAGTGCTAGTATTATATAAAGTGAATTAATATTCATTTGATATGTTAGTACATATCAAATGACACGCACTTACCACAGTATTAGATAGCTCCATCCCTCCTTCTCGCTCGAACTACTCACGCTTTAACACTTCATGGTAGGGCCGCTGAACATTATTTCACACTTATTCATCTGAATTCGTGACGCAAGATACGCCGAATGTATTTATGAAATTCTTTTACAGGATAACAGATCGGAGCACGTCGCGTTGTGAGCGCATAAATAGGTACGTCAATCACGTTACTCATTGATAAGGAAAAGAGTAAATTATTTAATTAGTGTTCCAATTCATAAAGAATACGTATGTGACCAAATAGGTACATAAACCAATTCAACAAAGGTATAAGTACTTGAAATTGGTACGCATGCAACCGCAGTTACTAATGACAAATAGAATGAGAAAAACCAAGATTTTTAGGTCCCTGACACATAGTACACGTATTTGGTAGAAATAATACTCATATAAATGTAATAAAGTTCAATGCCATTTATACTTAGAATGATTAGATAATAGGACAAATGAATAATTCGATATGTGGCATCCCCCTCACTCGCCCATAACTTTTTGGGATTACTTTTATTATGTTAACTTTTAATAATTATAATTGTTTAATATATTACAGTTAGAGTGAAATTCCCTGCCGGAGTCTGTGTTTCCTGATAACTATAACCTGGAGTTCAAAAATCATGATTGAATAGGTCTGGGCAAGCGTGCTCCATCGTCGACTACATCATCACTTACCATCAGGTGAGATAGTGGTTTAATGCTCTACCAATAACACATTCCCAACATATCATATTATGTGGATAATGAAAGCCCATGACAATAATGATAAGAAAATTCTAGTCTTGATAGTTTGATACACAACACAGGATATATGAAAGCGATGGATAGGTCTACATTATTTCAATATCGATCACTCATATCGTCGTTTCGTCAATTTTTGTGTTACAGATGCGCTACAAATTGGAATGGCATGGAATTTGGAAATTATATTGCAGCATTGATAAAACCTTAAAACGGATGTAAATAAAAATACTGTAATTGATTCGCAACATGTAAATCTTATCAATACCTCTGCATTGTTAACGATTTTATCAGTGACTCATTTAATTTAGTGCAAATGATCATTAGGAGTAATATTTTATCTATATTGTTTATACGACCTGGATTCATTTCGCAATTACTGGGTCAGGACTTAGAACAGTAACAACACACTAACTCTTTAATGATGTGATCTTTTGTGCTATAGTTTTCGTCCTTCAAGCTACCATAAATATGTTTCCTATTTTATACATTTATTTACTTGCCAAACTGTAATAAATCGTAATTCATTGTCATAAACAGTAGCAATTTTAATTTCGATTAGGATAATTTGTGGTCCTTATATGGAACCTTGAGGAAGTCATTGAAAAAAAATGAGAAGGACTATTAGAATGAAAATAGTTCTGGAAATTAAAAAATCTTAATGAAAGAACTTAATTACCAATTAGACAGTGTTTTTAATGACCTTAAACGAAGTAATGAAGTGAAAAAGGGTATCATAGCCCTAAGTTTGAAGTGGTCGAATGCCAGTGACAGTTCAACGCGTTAGAATTTATGATTTTCTATTTAATAGAATGACGTTGAAATTATTGGTTACCAACAGCCAATTTTACCCATTGACTCATTGAACATCAGTATATTCTCGTTAATTCATGGTTTAGTTGTAGGTATATTGCTGGATTTAATTTTAAAATTGATTTTGAATTTCCTCGTATACACGCGTGGTTGGTAGATACCAATTTATGGTGCTTGTTAATAAATAATGTAATAGTTTAATTAACAATGTAATATTACGGTTTTAGAACAATGTCACATACATTTAAGATATGGTGCGGTTAGTTTGTCTAAATAAAATAAAATACGTACCTACCTAGGTACTTAGGCTGCCTACGTGAAAGAAGTTAAAAGTAGGTAAGTACCTACCTATTACAAAATGAAACGTTAGATTGATTTCAGAAAAATAAAGAAATAATTAGTTTCGTGAGTCGGTGATATAATTTATTGTCATAATGGTTGGACAGTTTCAAAGATGCAGTCATTGTCCTCACGCGATTTATGATCGTGCTACGACTGAACAACTGAATTTAGACCTAACCTAAGGGAAATAGGGTTTATAATCCGGTGTGCATGATGTTTAGATGGAGATGTTTGCCTACCGACACGTTCTCCCGCCAAATCGCGGAAACCGCGCGAATTTCATTCACAAACCGACATAGACGTTTACAAACATGGCTTCGTCAACGGAAAAAATAGATGGACGGGATGTTCGGCCAGTTAGTTTACAAAATAATAGACTAGGGTGGCTGCGAATCCCCTAACACAATAGATGTTAATCAAAACCATCTTTTAGCTAAAACTGCTCGACGGTTTAGGAGTATCAACATTGATCTGGCATTAATGGATTAATATTACCTATGAATTTGTGTCAGCTACTGCTATTATGTACCTATATTGCCTAATCGTATGTAATCTGACTGGAGTTCTTGAAAGAATACTTATTATTTATCTACTTACTTATTCTATTTGATTTATCATTAATACGTGGTTACCTTTGAATAGTAGGATACAATAGTAGAACCAATGACGCATCATAGTATCTATATTATTATATATACTACTCAATGATATATATATTATTATATATCATTGAGTAGGAAGAACTTATTCTATTTTAATTCCCAGCCATTTCAGCTAAGCACGACATCAATAAGCCAATGAGCAGGAAATGCAATCAACATATTTTTAAATCCAACTAATTACAAAATGGAACGAAAAGAACTAGGAAGAGCACTAAACATGATGAACATCACAGTTTCTGAATCGAAAGTGAACGAAAGTCGCGCAAATACATCATTTTCATCACGCGACCAATATGGCGGAAGAGTGTTGGCGCGAAAATGAATCTTTGTTTTTTTTCTTAACGGCGTTTATTAGCGCGGGACATTTACCGGCCAGTGTCTGTTACCGCTTGCTGCGTAGCGTAGAAAAAAGAAAATAATGTCATGCAAGTATGCAACCAGCTGTTATGCCAATGTAATAATGCGATAGATTGAATAGCGCATGATATGGATTATGAACATATTTTGCGCAGTGGGCTCTGTTTAATTAAATTATAAAGTTAAACTAAAGTTTTTCCAGTGGTTTTGATTTCGCTTTATAAGACAGTTTATCTTTTGGACAATCCCAGACCAATCCTTCTGCATCCAGTTTGACTGAAGCATCGGTTGGAAAAAACCCAAACTTTGCTTACAGTCAAACTGGATGTAAGTAGTTACCTAAGTACCGCCAATCTGATATCCACAAACCAGTACCTAACTGGGTAACATGGTAGGTACTCCTTGGCAAGACTGGTGACAAATGTTCTGGCTTCTAACTATTTCTAACGACTGTCGGAGATCTGCATGCAAATTAAGCCGTTGGTTCCGAGACGGATCAGACGGACGAGTCTCGGTACCTACCTAATGGATCGTCATCCATCCACGGCAAGCGTTGCTTAATATAAACCTCGATGATCGAACCGAGTGGCTGTCATTATGTAGCCACGTATTTTCATCTTGTTTTAATTTTGAAGAATTCCATGCAAAATAGTAAATTTCCAAAATTCCGGTTTTAACTGACAGTTTTAATTTTCGCGCGAAAAAGGACGATGAGTCACTGATCCTGTCTGTCACTGGGAACTGGTGATAAGTAGTCATAACAAGTGTTGCTAACACCAATTTGCCAAATTCCCCGAAAATCCAAGTCGAATTCCTCATTTGGGGACAAAAAATCAACGGATTCCCCACAAATTCCCCTCATTTTTTTTTAAATGAAATAAGTTGCAACTACTTACTTTTTTTTACTTAATTTTTTTTTTCATATTTTTGTAAAGCATTTTACTCAATGGAGTGCTGTTAATTCCTTCCCTTGTTGCCATTAAAAGTATCACAGTTCCTATCTGCATTTTTATGATTGCGGTTCTCTGCTTTAAAAAAAAAGAAATTCAAAAGCATTATAATTACGAATATTATGTATGATACACAAAAGTTGCCGAAATAAATCCGAAAATTAAATGTGGTCCAATGAGGATAGGTACCTACCTAATTTAAAAAAGAGAGTCATTCGATATCATACCTAATTATTCATTTCTTTATTTGCATTACATTATGTTTGAAGATCTACACAATATCTTAGTAACTTACCAAAAATGTTAGTAAGAAAAGTATTTAGATATCTTGAAAAAAGGTTTGACTTGGTTCGGACTATCGATTTTTAAAATCACCGCTTTTTCCCCGCATAATACCAATCCCCAATCAACTTGAGATTCCCCACAGTTTGGGGAAATCCCCAGTGAGGTCACTAGACGCTGATATGATAGTTGTTCGTAAATACGTCCCGTTTCACGGTAGGTACTTTAATTCGTACCATTGTTAAAAATAAATATTTAACTAAAATAAAAACGTTGCTGTGGCCCTTCTTTTATACTTTTTAATCATTTTAATCACAAAATTTTAATAGATTCTGTATCCCAGATCACCGATATAGGTAGTTAAAGATAATGATTTCGCAATCTTCTGATTCTAAATTCTAATTGTCACACTATAATGTTTACAACAAAACCCCCCAACGAATTGCCACAAGCTTACAAATAGGTAGGTATCTATTTAGTGCATCAACCTTTTTCTCGTGTCGCTAATTTGTCGGTAGTTTTATGACTTGCGTGAGATGAACGTTAGTTGCTTGATATTATCTATGTATTCATAACATTTGCATAACTCCAACTTCTGTTTTTTACGGTCCCATCTTGAATGTGTCTTTATACATATTAGGTAGGTACCTACCTAACACTAAAAAATTAAGGATTATTTTTATTTTAGGCTACTTTTAAAGTTTATTAAAATTGCATAGCTGGAAAACTGACAGCACATTTAATTGACAACTGCAGCAATCTTCCGTCAGTGTTTCCCGCCCATTTTGGGCACCCTATCTTTTTTCTGACAGAGCGCAATGCAAGCATGATAGGTACGATAACCTAACGGTCTATTAAAAAAAAACTCGAACCATAAACAAAATGTAAGGATACAAGACCTCTTCCGATCGCATCTACCTATCGTATTTGGCCACATTATTTGTTTGAGTCGGTATCTCTTCTTGCCTGTCAATATTGTCAGAGCGGGCATTGACCCCGGTGCATCGCACGTGATCCGAATATCTCATACTTTACCTATACGTAGGTAGTTTGTTCTGATGTACCTTAAATGTAACGAATTTTTTGAGGTATCATTTTGATTACCTACTTATGGTAAAGAAAAAGGAGAACTTTTTATTTGAACTGGCCTGAACTGAAAACTAAAAAAGCTAAGGCTTGTCTAGCTTAATTATGCCAGTTGTGTGCTCTGTAGGTGAGAGTTTTGGACTGGTTTGATAACCACTTTGTATATAATTATATTCAGCTTCTGACCGGCTCAAAATTAAAAAATTACAGATAGCTATTGATAACATTGACTAGGTACTTCTATCCATCTTTTGTCTGTCCATTGCATAGTTTTATCAAGTTTGAGCTAATATCTATTTTTATAGATTGGGCTGCTCTAAACATATTATTGGTTCAGGGTCAAAATGTCCAATTCTCTACTCGGAATTTGGACATTTAGATACCGTTGGACATTTTGACCCTGAACGATTCAATCTCTGACACCAATGTGGAAAATCATTCTTTCCCTTTATTTTTAATTTAGGTAGGTACTTACATGCAAAAGTTAACGTAAACTCAGAACTGAAAAGGAAATTGTCAAAAGGAAACTTCAATATGGGTAGGTACTTAGTAGGTAGGTACTACCTACCTAGTTTCTCTTCAGTCTTCCACGCGCACTAACATAGGCTGAATGAACTCATTGCAAAATAATTAAATTCAATTCGAGACACTGTTCCAATATTTAATGACTATAATTCATTTGTATTTATTGTAATTCTGCGGCTGGTATCTTGTTTAAAATTCAAAAGTTATTAACCTCTGCAAGAAAAGATAAGGCTTCGATCTATGGATTGGAATAATCTACGGTTCTTAAAGTCAATGTTGTCTATGGTTTATCAACAAAACGCTGTTCGAACAACAGGGTTCCCCTAAAATGAAATATTTCAATTTTATGAATATTTCAAGCTAGTGCGCTTGGAATATTCCAAGGGACCAAGCTCACTAGGTTGAAATATTTATTTGAAAAAAAAAAAAATCTGCTTGGAAATAAGTACTCTATTTCCATAGTTCGATATTCATATTTTGTAGTATTGGTTAAATGTTTTAAGTAGATATCTAGGTAGGTATAGGTACCTGTAATCCTCATCAACCTATTCATATAAAATTAATAGCCGTGCAAGTTGGAGCAAGTCTCGTTATAGGTGACTAGTACTACTACGATTAGGAAAAAAAAAGTGTAAGTACAATCAAATCAATTTCAAGTAGGTAGTCACGAAGTTCACGGGGTCATCTTTATTGTTTTTAATCCCTTACGAAATGGCTAAAGAAATACTTAATTGTGAACTCCTACGAGCAGGTACCCTATTCATCTATCTTTATTCAGCTGAAGTCATACACTGAATTATGAAATGTAATCAAACGTTAATTACATGAACTGTTGCTTCGAAAAATAAATTAAAAATAGCGCACCCATATTCTGGAACAAGACTATATTCGACATCAATCTCAATTCGATTTGAATCTGACAGATTGCACAAACACAAATCTAGCGTTCGAGATTCATGCTTATTTATTTCAAACTGGCCGGAGATAGAATAAGATGATAGGAACGCCCGAGTTTCGTGTAGCAAGTAACAACTGCGGCGTTTGAAACTGACATTGAAGCGTGCAAAGACCGTGAAATCTTATAATATTAACACACTAGCTACATTACGAGATAAGTAAGAGATAGCACGGCGCAGTTTCATTCGTCATAATTACTCCATTTGTGCAAACATGGCGGGCAGAGAACATCTGTTGTGCTACCATGTTTTGATTGTTATTGAATAGTAATACATTCACCCCTTATATACCGCTTTATAAATAATTGAAGTGCACGTATGTAACTACGCCGAGAAAATTGTTTAAACACTGGTGGAAAATGCCGTGAATAAAAGAAAATTCTAGATAATACATTGATAGTAGCGTTTCCGTTACTATATGCTGGGAGTCGTCCGATTTTTCAATAATATTGTAATTGTATTGCATTTGTTATATACTTAAACCTCTAATTTCGAAAAAAAAATTCTACCCGTCACAAATTAAACACAAGTGAAGCAATTTTCTTTCAAGAAACTGCTGACTTATTTGGAATTATTATCCTAAAAGAAAACCGCCAATATAATCATACGAGAAAGTAGAAGAAAAACTCATCATCGCAGACTTTTCTTGTTCCATAAAAAAGCTTCTTTAATACCTATTTAATGAATGTTCATTAGATCTCGTTATATTCACTTTCATCCTATTTATAAACAATCACGATAAACATATATTATTACAATCAACGTATGGTTTCTTCGCACGGAGCGCATTGTTCGACAAAATGTCATGAGCGAGTAAATGACCGATGCCAGACAGACAGACTATGTGTAATCTACCCATACTTATAAAATCGTTTGTCTTTACTGATTATATCGACGCACAACCAAAACCTAAGAATCCAAAGTTTAGAAACCTGGCATTTGGAATAACATTTATTAGTTTACTTAGATTAAAAAAATTATGTTTTTTTGCTACGAAAGTTTTTTGAAAAACTTCAACTTCAAGGAGAGAAATTGGAGGGGGTACTGTTTATAAGTCTTTGAATTTTTATACGGTTTTCACTAGTAGAATGAGTGATAAACGACAAAGGTGTGTGTATGTTATTTGCACTCGTGCCGAGGCGGGTCGCTTGTAAAGTTACCACACCACCACAGAATCTGAATAAGTTTTATAGAAGTCGCGGGGTGTCAATAATGTGGAACTTATGACGTGTCGTCTAGACGTACTCGATTGGTAGATATAATAGAATAAGTATTCAGACATATACCTATTATCAAGGTTGTATTGTATGGTTTCAAGAAAGAGCTTTGCTTGATTTAACGGAGAACTCTCGTACTTCGATATATTGCCATATCTAATTCTTACCTTATTCATATTTCTGTGTCAGGAACCTAAGTTCATATTTGCTCATTTGTTGTTGTTGAAGTGGAAAATGCTACACATGTTATGGACTATTTAAGCTATTGCTCTAACATTATAAATAAATTATTCTTATGAAGCAGACAAAGATAGTCGTACAATCAGTTTTTTTTTGCTTTATTGAATTAATAAACTATTAAAGAAATATGAAAAATAAAACAATATTTTTATCGGACCGAGATAAGAATACCGCATTATTTTATCCCAGACCACATTTTAGGTATAGATACTGATAATAGAGCAGTTCTCGTGGGAACTTCCGGACGATCAAGTTCCATTCCATGGTAGACTGTGTGACGTCGAGATTTTACAGAATAGGAATTTTGCTGGTGTTCTTAATTTGAAACTGCTTTCATTTATGAGCAAAGATAAGTTTTCATTTTTAGTATTTCGCCTGAATTTAGTGATCATTCAGTCTGAGAATTTTTTTTTTTTGATGAAATTATTTGCGAGCTTTTTCTCGTGGCTCTGCTCGCGTTAAAGTAGCCAAGGTTACCAAAATTCAATTATGCGTATCAAACAAATGAACTCACTTTCTCGTTTATAATAGGTGGGTACTTATTAGTTTGGATTAGGATAGGATAAACTTGGAATAAACCTAAAAAAAAAACGGTTTTTTTTGCAAAATTTTCTATTCCACCTCTAGTGTAGCTTCAAAATAATTAACTTCTTTATCTTAATTACACCCTGCAGCGCAATACCTACCTACTTATCAGCAACAAACCCATCTAAAAAATGAGATAATAACCGACCATTTTGTTTAACGAACCTTTCAAGAAGGTTCTCATTACAATTAGCAAATCGTCTCGTTTGCTTAGAACTCGCCATAGAGCAGAAACTTACCATAGACAAACCAAGCGTGTCAGTGAATATATCTGTATAATATTCATAGACATATTATGACAGTGACAGTTTGTTCTTTTGCTGTGACGTACGGGGACAAATTCATCGCCAAAGATTCAAGTATCGAAAGATTTTTTTTTTTAAAAGGTTCCCCACACTAGGAATTACTCCTGTATCGTGGGTGCGTTTTCAAACATACAAACTCATATACAAAAACAGCCAGACCCGGAACAACTATCCATAGTAGGCCATACAAATATTTTTTCCATGCGGGAATCGAACCCGCGACACGCAGCGCAGCAACGGATCGCTCAACCACCGCGCCAACCGTGTCGTCTTTCTTTTTTTGAAAGCATGTTTATTTATTTGGCAGTGGCACAAACAGCAGGTGAATGTGTGAACACACAATGTATGAACAAAAATGAGGAGCAGAGGACTTTAGCGTTGAGTTTATATTTTGTATTAAAAGGCCTTAAAAATTATGGGTTGCAATGAAAGTGGAAGTTTGTCGTGTATGACATGGAATTTGTTGTTTCAAAATTCTATAATAATCTCATATTCTGAATTAAAAATGGCGCCGATTCCATGGTCTATGGAGGTTGCAAAGAGACGTTACACTTAGAAGATAATAACGAGACGTTCACGAAACGAAGCCTTATGAAACGTTTAACCAAATCATTATAATAATTCATTGCGTTCGGAATGCGTTTGCATATTTATTAATTAGGAGTTAGAGTTGCTGGATGTGGCTTACTAGTTGGGACAATGGCCGTGGCAAGTGCTTTCACATAAATGGGCGTTAAAATTATTATTTTTTTCTGCGTCCATACATTTTCCGGGCCAATGAAATGCACAGTCTAAGCGAAAAGCAACCCCTTAAATGAAATAGAAAGCGGCTACATTTTATCTATTCATGCGAACAAAATTGTTTTGAATAAACAGTAGTATCTAATGAAAAAAAAAAGAACTGGCGGCATACTAGCTATTAGGTACTTATTTTGTTGCTTGTTATCAATTGCTCCTGCTTAAATTTCCTGTGAGCATACATTTTGGACTACTTATAAAAATTAAGGATTCTTCAGGAACAGGAACCTCGCAATGACCTAAGGCTCTAGACAAAGTTCAATTCTCAGCGAATGCGATTGCCGAAAAGCCAATAAAGTAAGGGATAGGTCTCGTGACATTTCGCCAGCTTTTGCCAATCCCATACATTTTTGACGTTTTGATTCACCTTCGCCACGCTACTTCTAACAGAATGTCACTGCTTAGACCTACTATTTAATGGACGAAGTATATACAAAAGAGGAAAAAATTGACGACACATATTTCTTTCCTTGTGCTAATTATGTAGTTGCAACCAACCTCTTTGCCTAGAAATTCGGTCCAATCTAAGAACCTATCAGGCCACTTCCAACATCTCTACATCTGTGTCTTGCTCAGCACCCGTTAAGTAGTAACAAGGTCTACTCATAGCGTTACATTTGAGGCTCATCTCGCGGTCTTACGAAAGAAGTGTCAAGTCATTACATCATGACCTCTTTAATCGCAAATCATTATAATACACGCCTAAATTCTTTTAATTAACAAGTTGGCAAACCTTTTTTATATGTATAAATTACGAACCTAATATTTTTATTGTAGCAAGTTCCGCTGCTTTATTTGCTGTGGCAACATTGGTGGTGTTTGTATTTGGTGTGTTTTTGATGCAAGTCTTTTTAGGGTTCCGTACCCGAAGGGTAACATAACCAACGGTACTCTATTGCTAAGCCATCCGTCAGACCGTCTGTCGGTCAGCGGGCTGTATCTCAAGAACCGTAATAGGTAAACAGTTGAAGTGTTCACAGTGTGTATTTCTATTGTCGCTATAATAAAAAATAATAAAAATTCAGTAAGAAACTTTTTTTTTTCATTTTATCTACGGTACCCTTCCTGGAGAGTATGACTCGCACTTAGCCGGTTTTTTTTCTGATCAGTACGACTTCTATAGATGTTGAAAGACTTTGACCTCTAGGTTTGTGTGGTGGTTCTTCTCAGGGTTGTCAGCTATGAAACACCGGACTAATAAGAGTTTAAACTGGCCAAAAAAGATTGACGTGTAAAGTGTTATAATTGACCTATTTACAAAATAAACATAATTTATTATTTAGTGCCAAAAGTTTGTACATATCAAAGGTATTTCGTTGGTGGTTGACGTAGAATTGATATTATTATGAGAAGTAACCTAACCTTAACCTTTTAGGTTGTTTGTTTGTTTGTTTTTAAAAAACGTTGCCCCACACTAGGAATTTCTCCTGTATCGTGGGTGCGTTTACAAACATATAATCTCACATACACAAACAGCCAGACCCGGAACAACTACATAGTATAAAGAGGGGGGACAACTATCTGTAGTCCATACAAATATTTTTTACGTGCGGGAATCGAACCCGCGACACGCAGCGCCAGCAGTCAATCGCTCAACCACTGCGTCAACCGTGCCGTCCGGTTAAATCGAAACATTATTTAATTAAAAATTTATTTAGTAGCAACATTCAATAAATTGCATTACTTAGGTATTTCTATCACAAAACAAAAGTGGAAAGAAAAGGTACCTAGTCTTAAAAAGGTTTCATTAATTTCGGTAGATAGG
Organism: Melanchra persicariae; assembly: GCA_947386135.1. Taxonomy (NCBI): domain Eukaryota; kingdom Metazoa; phylum Arthropoda; class Insecta; order Lepidoptera; family Noctuidae; genus Melanchra; species Melanchra persicariae. Next base: position 10,938,557 of record OX376645.1, on the reverse strand, counting down.
CACTGTCTGCTTTAGCGTAAAAAATAAATCAACTGCCATTTTAAAAAAAGAAGTTGTTTTAAAAAGAAAAACTTAATGACATCCCGAATTTTTTTCAACAAGAATGGTCAGTGACTGTCAAGAGGTTACATCAACCGATGATTTCATTGACCTTTTTTGATGCTTCTACTTTTTTTCAGTAGGAATGATCTATACTTTTGGCGCATGTTCAAATGAATTTCGCCATATTGTTTTTTCATAGTAATTTTTACACTTTTCATCATGTTTAGCAATCAATGTAATTAAGTTCGCCTCTGTAAGTTTTAAATCAATTATGCAAGTTCCGAATTATCATTTCAGTAGTGTATATAGTTATTAGTAAGTACCTACGCAGTTTGTATTCCCTGAAGCGATACGTAGTAAATAATTGGCTGAAATGTCTGTATTTTTTGCTTTTCCCGTCGATTACCTACGCCATTATCTTTTTAGAGCACAATTCCGAATAATCACGAAGCAGGAATAATTATTAATTAACCACAAAACGTTTTGGAAATATGTAATTTATTGTGCGTACAAATACTGGTATTCAGCTGAATCCGGTTTGACTGGGAGCCGAGTAGCCGACCCCAATATGGTTGGGAAAAGGCTAGGCGGATGATGATGATTGTGTGAAGAAATTAAGGAGTGGAATTCCACTCCTTAATTTCTTCCCTGCCGGAGTCTGTGTTTCCTGGTAGCAACAACCTGGGGTCTTTAAGTAGAGTGAATAAGTTACTTCTAGGTAAGAGTGCTCCATCGTCGACCACGCTTACCATCAGGTGGGATTGTGGTCAAACACGCGCATATCAATCATACATAATTATGAAAAAATAAACGTGTATTTATTTATTTATTTATTTTATACTTTATTGTACACCTCATTACAAGAACAGGACAAATATTTATAAAAATAAGTGTACAATGGGCGGTCTTATCGCACAAGGCAATCTCTTACAGACAACCTTTGGGTGGACTGAACGAAAGGAGATAGATTTAGGGTTGTCAGTGTACAAGAGTTCCAAATAATACTAAATATACATAATAACATAAAATACATAAATACAATAACAGTTAATATACCAATAAATATCAAATATATAATTGGGAAAGGAGTGAAAAAATTAGAGTGAAAAGAAGTTATGTATTTTATAGTCGTAAGTCAATATTATTACCTAACTAATAATTAAAGGTCATTTGTAGATCTTTGACAGTCGTTACGGATTGTCAGAAGCCAGGAAATCTGACTCTAGTCTTGCCGTAAGTACCGTGTCACCCAGTTAATGGGTTGTGTAGGTCTGGTAGGCAGCCACTTCATATAAAATACTGGTATTCAGCTGAATCCGGTTTTACTGGAAGCCGACCCCAATAATGTTGGGAAAAGGCTAGGCGGATGATGATGAATTATAATCACGAGCACACGTACCTACGTCTGAAAAAGAATAATTAGGTAGCATGTTGTCTTATAGATAAAACGCTTATTAAACGAATATCTAATTCGAACTTACATAGTAGATAAAAATTGATATAAAACGTAATTGATGGTATGTATTACCAAAATACTATCATTTTAAAACCTATAATTACTGACTAATTACTTGATTGCGTCTAGCGCAATTTGTACTAAACCAGCAATTTAGAACAATAGTAATTAAGTCAAATTCGTGTGGCTACTTAGAGAACATTAATTACTTACTATGGCTATGATTAAGTACTTAAAAAGGGTTCTATGAATTTTTAATTAAGGTATTATAGTTTATGTAAGGTGACATTTTCATAACTCCATCCATGGTGTGAATTGAACAGCACTTGAAATGTCATTCCCATTCATTTTTACAATTCAACAAATCCCATTGCTTCTTCAATTGTTTGGGTTCAGTAGGTTCATTGCAGCATCAGTCGAATTCATGAAGTCCCTGGAAGTACAGATGTTACCTTTTTTAACTGATAAGGTGAGCAGTCTTGTTCTAAACAAGACTGGTCTTCCATGTAAAAATTGAGAGATATACGGACATGGTGACAAAAGTCACCAGTGCTTGAGTTTTGGTAACAACCATAAAATCATAGCTGGGTGAAACGGAATGCGGAAAGCATAGAAGATGGAGAGTGAGTTTTTTTTTTTTTCTGTATGACCACTAGCAAGTTAACACGCAATGCAGAGTGAGTGTTACTCGGGGGCAGTTCAGGCGATTGTCACACTTCACCGCGCTCCGTCGCGTAGCGCGGATCCGCAGATTTTAAATATCCTACGCCGACGCCTTGTCACTCACAAGGCGACAATACAACCTGCACTGGTGGTAGTGTGTTATGGACAACACACTGCAGGGGGCCTACCACAACCTCTTAAAACAATATTACTTTAATATTACTTTGCAACAACAGAAATTACAAAGTAATATTAAAATAATATTGTTTTAAGAGGTTGTGGTAGGCCTCCTGTAGTCCTAGGTAGGCGTGTGTTGCGGATTTTGCTCGGAAGAGTTACCGCGACCCTGGAAAGCAAAGGGCACTAGGAGGAGCACGGATGGGTTTTAGTCAGTAAGGGTCTGACACTCCCTTCCGCCCGGAGCGGGAGGATTCATTTGATGATTTCCCATCCTTAAAAAAAAGGGTGGGTGTGTTTCCCATACAAATTGAGATACTTTGCTTACAATGTTAAAATCTGCGGCACCGCGTTACGCGGCGATTCGCATATTAAGCAATAGAACATTTTAAGGTTTTAAATTATATTGTGATAGAGCAAAGCATTCGCAGCAAAATTCTCGACAATAAGCGTGTTTATAATTCTATTTGCGACAAACACTCAGTAACCCGATCGAATTCGGATACTAAACACTCAAACATCCTGCCATGTGTGTAACGTGCATTTCATTCAACTATCACACCGATATCAAACACTTGTTTTTGTATTTTGGGTAGATTTTTAGAATAGAACAGAATATTTTACACTAGCTTTTGCTCACGGCTTTACTCGCACTAATATAGATTTTCGCAAATAAATTGTAGCCTATAAAAGTCTCCAGGGTTCCATCTATTCTAGGTACCAAAATTCGGCAAAATCAGTTCAGCGAAAATGTCATCATTTTCCATTCCGTCATTCACAACCAAAGGCTGCACCTTCCAGAATGTTAACGAAGACAATGATAGAACGGTTTTAGTAGCTAAACAGCATTATCAAGAACAGTGGCGTAACGTGTACCTAACCTACCGAAGGCACATTAAATACTGGTTAAACTTTTAAAACGGAAATAAGAAGATCTTCTAGTCCCTTGTATGTTTTGTTCTGTTGTATGTCTTCATCTTTCATACTTCTCTATTAATCTCCATCTCAGCCATCATCCTTTCTAGCTCATATCAGCTCTGACATTTCTTCTTTATTAGGTCTGCTGCATTCATCAACCACATACGATCGACCCACAAAAATAGATCTGACGTCACACAAGTCCTACATCGCGCTATCAAACTTCTCCGAGTGATTTAAACATAAATGTCACCGGAAAATTGCAAACGCCGTAAGATTGTAAAACATCTTTATTAGATTATAATAATTTCTCGAAATGCCATCCAAATTCAATAGTTTCCAATAAATCGGTGTCTTATTAAGAAAAAATAGTTTACAATTTTTCGCGATATTTTACAATCTTACGGCGTTTGCAATTTTCCGGTGCTATATACAGCAACCCGGCAACAACTATGGTTTACTTGCCTAACAAACACACCACCCGTCTGTCTGGTCGGAGGATGCTCCCTTTTCAATAGAGGTTTTTGATACTTTACACCCTTTTCCGCATACCTCAATAGATATTAGGTCTTTCTCTTCTCTTTCTAAGATATATTTTTAGCTGTAAAGTTTATTAACCTTAGACATTATTATGATCACGAAGACACTTCCTTTGTAGATACTGATAGACACTAGATTTGGCGTACGTGAGCGGAAAACATTGTTAGATAGTTTTTTGCAGTGTAATTTTGGCAATAATGAATTTGGTATTCAATAGAGCCAAAAATGAAAAGACTATGGCATCCATTGACCAAAGAAACGATATATGAATTGTGTAAAAGATATTATATGGCTAGATGAGGGTGTGGATAATACTGGCACAAAAATGATGGCTGGGTTTAACCGCTCGAGCACTGACATGTGAAAATTCCCAAATAAAAAATGAAATCTTACGTAATAGTAATAATCAAATCAAATCAAAATGTTCCAATGGTATAAGAATATCTGAAGCTAGCACAAATAAATTATGAAGTGGGCAAGAGAATGATGATGTAATATTAAAAGGAATACATGAAATGAGAGTTATTAAAATGAAACTTTGTCGCTGAGGAAAAAAGATTACCAACCATCCGATCCGTTGACGTATGGACTTATGGTTTTGAGATAGTTTAGGGAAACCTACTGAAGCCATATGGACATTTAAAAGTGACTAATAGCTGTCGATTGAACTACCGCTACAATACCGGTACAATATATTATTATGTTATAATCTTAACTTGATACCTGTAACTTATATTGAACTAAACAGTATTCTGCCTGGTACCTAATTATTAATCATTTCTGTTCACAACATCAGCCTCTACTAGATCCTACCGAGGGGTGCCCAGCGTCAGTGCTGTGGATTTCAGATAAGCAGTGTCTCCATGTTAAATATTGGTATCCTGCTGCATACATTTCGACAGGAAGCCGAAATCCAAAATATTTGGAGAAGAGGAAGGATCTGACGCTTTCGTTATTTGAAAAGATCAGAACGGCTCGTGAAAATACATAGTAGCTAGTCATCACGTTGGTAGCAGGTCTGAATGCACCCTGCCAGGGTTAGGGAATTTGTTCGAAAGAGTCAACGCGGCCCTCGAACGCAAAGGGCATTGGATGGAGGAACACCGATGGGTTTTAGTCAGTAAAAGTCTGACACACCCTTCCTCTGCGCCCAGAGTCATTTGATGATTCCCATCCCATACTTAAAAAAAAGGACTTAATGCACAGACAGGACTTATATGTAGCCGATCGTGAATCCTATTTCAAAGTAGCCCTTATCTTTATCATAAAAGTCCATTTTTGATAAAACTTTTTAATTTTACCCAAAGCCCAAGAGAAATTGTCATGGCCAACTAGATTACATCAAAAACATAAGCTATTGATGAAATCACGTTGGCTATGGAAACGTTCTTTAATCAAATCCTAATGCATGGCAGTTTCTATAACGTTTTGGGCATGTTGCCAAGCTGTCAGATGTTTCTACATATTGTTTATTTACTCATCTTTACGGCGTTTTCTTGGCTGCTTCATTTGAAATTGTAATTGTAGTGTTAAGTGTCGGAAAGTCAGGTCTTGGTTCTCATCGTTTCTTCTGATGTTTGCATTTAGAAAATATCTTTTTGGCTTCGTCCACCTTTAAGATTTTAGCATTTTTAGACCTTTGGGGACTTACATATAAAAACTCCTACAAGCAAGACAATAACGTAAATATCTATTTCCAAAAACTCCTTCTAGGTCCTAGGAGTTAGTAAATTGACAAAAAATAGCTCTTCAGTACGTTATTATGTACCTGCATAACTCGTCAACATGTACCAGCAGTTTTTTTTCTTGTTAAGGAAATGATTTTGGCCAGGGAAAAATAGTTAATAAAAAAAACCAGTAAACTTAACAGTTCTGTATTCAAAATACCATGCAAATCATAGACAACCAACAAACTATTCCATAGACAAAGTACGGTCGCTAGGACAGACCTCCGAAATGTGTCGTCCACACGGGGCGCGCGAAAGCGGCCGGATGTCTGCGCGTGCCGCTCTGCGTCTGCGCATCGCTAATGCACTGTCAAACTTTTCTCTAGAGGAATTTCCGAACGATTGATACGCGAGTCTGATCGATTGTAGGAGCGATAAACAGTTTGAGAGTTCGGAGCGTTCATGGTTTTAGTCGTGGTTTGGTTTCGTAGACCTTTAAATTGATTTCAAATGTCACTATTGGTCTTTGCAATCGTCTGAGGTTTTCAAATGTTGTTTTCTCATAGAGCCTATATTTTAGCAAGGATCTGAGTTGTCTAGTAGGTACGCGTTCATTAAATAATGTAGTAGGTTTTACCAGTATTGTACTGGTAAAACCATCTACACAACTATATTGTCTGAAGGCTTTGCTGGAATGTACCTAAAAAAACTTTTCGCTTTTTTCAAGAATTAAATGTATCGAAAGATTCGATGTTAAAATATCATACTTACTTAGTTATTTTGATTTACGATTGTTACTGTTGTGACATGAATGAATAGATAGGAAAGATTTGGATGTTATTTATAATGTTGTATACCTACCACAGTGTAGTATTTTTACCTAAAGCTTGACTGGTGGAGAATGCCTTGTAGCATTAAGTTTTTCTTTTCTTTCTTCTTAGCAGTCGTCCCATTTTTAGTCATCAATGACATGTTTATTACCTAATGCTTTACTTACATACAGAGGCGAGACTTACTGCCTTTACACGTTCCATCTATTGGTCCTTAAGCCTGTGCTACACAGTTTAAAACGGTGGTTTCAAACAGTATAGACGGCGGTTTTATGCCAAATTTGGTACAAAACCGCATAAAACCGCCGTTTTCACTGTTTGAAAACTCTGTTTGAAACCACCGATTTAAACTGTGTAGCACAGGCTTCAGGCCTTCCTTCCTTGGCTGTTACTATACTATTTAATGCATACAAAATCTCCCCTGAAAGATGTATTGTTCAGAAATCAGACAAATCTTACTCCTCCAGAAAAAAATCATGATCACCCGTACTCGTACGAGTACCTCTATAAAGTCGCACAAAGCTAATGAGATGCCCCGTCTAATTAATCGGTAATTGCTTTTACCTCCCACGTCGAACAACGTCGGACGGCAAGCATAGTCCGAGCACGTGCTGTTTTGTATTATAATTCATTAGTGTTTTTCCAGTGAAAACGACGAATACGTTGCCGGACGCGTAACAGAGTTAAGGAGTTTATTTTATTAACTTGTCATCTTCGTCCTTGGACTCTTGTCTTTTCGCTTAAGACTCTTAAGAGTTGTCAAAACCTGGGAAACTAGACAAAGTTAATGCTTTAGTGATTGTAGAACTGCCAAAATGTTTGGGATGTCCACGTGGTATTCCGGTAGCGCTTTTCAATCTCACATAATTTTGACTTATCAACCATCGTTATCGCTTAATGTGTAGAATCTCACTTTGTCCAGATACCAATTTATAATATCGCACATAAAAGCGCTCAAATTCCAGTCCCAATAGCATTTCAGTGACAATCAATGCCAAAATCTTGTCGCAATGTCAGGAAAGTAGATGTGGTTTTGACAGTTCGCGACTGTAATAATGAGGGGGGGGGGGGGGGGGGGCGTACGCGAACAGTTACCAACGGAACCCTCTTACTAAACCTTCGCCATCTGTAAGCGGGCTCTATCTGAAGAACCGTAATAGGTTATATACCCAGTTGAAAATGATGTAATTCTATTGCCGGTAAAACATAAACCTGCCTAATCTTTTTCCAATTTAGTAAGGGTCGGCTTCCCGCTTAACCGGTTGCAGCTGAATACCAGTATTAAACATGGAGCAATTGCCAATCTGACCTGCATAACCAAGGAATAGGGTATAAGGTAATACGGGATCCCTTGGCAAGACTTGTCACTAGTCTTGCAAAGGGACTAGCTTAATCAGCCGATTCATTAAAAGCCTAGCCTTTTCATTTAACTGCGCCGATTTTCGACGACCTAAGTCACATTTTTGTTTCAATATCGTTTAATGACTTGCCCATGTCACTTTTGTAGCTGATTTAGCGGCGCAGTTTAATGTAAAGGCTAGGCTTTTAATGAAACGGCGGATTAAGCTAGCTGGCTGCGACAGGTACCTACACAACACAATTGACAGCACGGAGGAGTCTCGTTACGCAATGGTTGGTCACTCATCTTTGTACCGACCTCGGTAGGTGCGTTACATTATTTAGTCACGAGTCTCCTCCTCTTCCTGTTGCAGCTATAATAACAAATAATAATAATTAAAATAAAACGAGGCGCTCATAAAAGAAACAAGAGCAAGCCGATTCCTCAAAAAAAAAAAACATGATTTTTCGCCGTGGGTTTTGTTTTAGCTCTTTCTTTAAAATGGAAAGTCATTAAAACCTTTGTATGTATACTTAAAGTCACTTATGCTCTTGCTTTTTCGCAAAGTCTTAAATGGAGGTGGGCCGGGCACGTTGCAAGGTACTAGGACGATCGTTGGACTTTAAGGACAACCAAATGGAAAGGTCCTAATGGTTCCAGAAGCAGAGGCCGGCCGTGCGCCCGATGGCAGGATGAGATTGTGGAGAATGCTGGTCATGACTGGGTTGCCACTGCTTCAGATAGAGAAAAGTGGAATTCTTTGGAGGAGGCTTTTACCCGAAGGGGGGACACCCTTCGGGTAAAAGCCTAAACGTTTCTTAAAATGTCAATATTAATGGTAAATTATTGCATGTGGTGTATCAATTAATTTTATTTATACTCAAATTAATTGTATCAATTCCAATCATTATTGTATTTTTTATTATTAATCAACTATTTATATTACCAATTTTATTATCAATTCTATTAATTTATTATTTTAATTATTGTAAAATTATAGTAATGCATGCAAGCATAATTTTAAGTATAATCGTTTTTTCAAATTGTAAATGTTATATTGTGTGGAATTAATAAAGCTTTATTATTATTATTATATTATTATTATGTATACTTATACATGCTAATATAATTAAATAGTCCGCCTGACCGATTTCGGGCATGGCAGACAATCTCAATGGAGATTGTGTGTGCGCAAACACAGGAGCACTCCCTCTTCCACCACTCTCATATTCCGATGGGATGGCAACCCGACACGACCAGAGAGAGATCTGGCGCAGGACCAAGTCAGCATAACGTGCATTCCGAGGCTCGGGGATGTCACACCACCAGCTTCCAAACTCCGGGCTGTTACAGAGAAATTCCGTTTGGAAAACCCCAATAACATGCTAATAATAAAGTAATACCTATAATTAATGTTTCCACTGCAGCTGGTGTCCATTTAAGGTCTGTGTCCTTAAACTGTGTTGCAAATTCTAACTACTAGTATTCATAATCTACCAGGTAATATAGTTTGACAGCTTCTTTCCTCATTGTTTTAAATAAAAACCAACGTAAAGTAATTAAACCACAAATACCGCAACTTCTTGATAGTTTTTTTCAAAGCTTTAATTGTTTTCTATTATGATTAATAGCTATATTATAACCATATAAGTTTACTTTACCTGTTTCCTCTACCAAATAATTAGGTAATTGAATGACGAATATATTATTAAGGATAAACGCACACTCTGTGCTAAAACACGGGTGTTAAATGTTCATATGGTTCAATGTTCAAATAAAATCTATGAGACATCGACCTTGAAGTGACTGCACAGGTTAACTGGCCACATTATAGACAAGAACAGAATAGAATACTCTTTATTACGTAGGTACACCATAAAAGTTACAGAAAAGATAGAAGAGGAAAACATCCATATGGTGACACAATGGACGGCTTTATCGCTAAAAGCGATCTTTTCAAGACAACCTTTGGATGGATTTTGAAGAGAGAAGGAAAGACAGTACTGTAGGTAGTCTTAGGTGTACTATTTATATTTACAATAAATACATAATAGAAAAATACATGTACTATAATATACTACTACTTATATAAATACAAAAATATACTTGTTTGACTATATATATATTTTTTAAATATAATATGTAAGTAGGTACTAAAAAGTACTAAGTGATAATAATATAACTTGTCAATGCGTGAAAAATGAGCCCAAACTCGATTTTCTTATCTATATAGAGTTCAGGGCCTAAACCACCAACTCTTAAAGCAGTATTACTTTAATATTGCTTCCTAATGCAATAATTATATCGTTCCATTAGCGTGGTCTGACGCTGCAGTCTAAAGATGGCCATATCAACACCAGGGGCCTAACCACCAACTCTTAAAGCAGTATTACTTCAATAGTACTTCCAGTGGGAAAGAGCCGGAGCTATACAGGATACTGCTTTAAGAGTTGGTGGTTAGGTTAGCAGTAAGTACACACAAAATGTACTTACTGCTGAGATGCAGGTGGCATGTACTTGTCCATTGTGTGAGTCGAGAAAGGAGGCCTGTAGCTGTACCCCAGCAGCAAGAGCATTTTCGGCCTATTGGTACTGGCACTTGATACACTGACAGCCCATCATTTTCTTTTTTCAAACTTACGTCATGTCATCAGGGGTGCCAACTGCACCGCGCCAGCGCTGCTCTTGCCAACTTTCCACCTGATTCATCCGCCAGGTGGCTGCTAATTAGCAATCGATAATGATCGCTTGCGCAGCCGATTAACATTCCTCTCGCTGACGGGCCCTCTGACAATTAAGTAATGCGCTTTCCCTTATCGGTTAATGTCGCTAATATGTCGTGTTATGCAATTAGTTTTAATTGTGGTTTGAGAAGTAGGTAGGTAAATATAAAGTACATAATACCTACTTGATGGTGTTTACCTTAAGTATTATAGCCAGGAACGACAGATGGAAAGTCATGCTCACTCACAGAAATTGTGTGTTTACTTAATTTGATTTGTGATTGTTTAATATGTTTTTTGTTTTCTTGGCCCATTCAAATACCGTTTTGGTAATAAAAAGGACGTTTGATTATTATATTGAGAACGGTCTGAACCAAAACCTATTGTCTTCACCTTTCGAGCTAGTATGAGGTTCCACAAATCATGTTTCTTTTTAACGTGTGGGTACTTAGTTTAATTTCACGATTGGATAGGATTGCCAGATACGAAAGTCAGATTGTGAGTCAGTTATCAGATGAAATTTCAGTTAGATACAGGCGACGCACGAACGAATACATTTTGAAGACAGTTCAGTACTTAGCTACTGTTCTGTCTCTTGTGTCATATATTATACCTACAGACTCGCAAAGCTGGTCTCGAATAATCACGGAAATAGCCGAACATTTCCTACTCCAATGTGATCCAATTGCGTCAATGTTTACAACACATACGTAACAATCGGCCATCTTCGGCCTCCATCGGTCACCTTCGGGCGGACGTAGGCTGACCCGGGCGGTCTAGGTCCCGATGAATATGCAATTCCATCTTTTATTACGTCTAACAATACAATACAAAAATGTACCTACCTACTTCAGTGTTCATTAAACGATCGAATTACGAAATGTTTTGTTCATGTTTTGATCTGATGCTAGCCTGTTCTATTTTAATCTGTTTAAGATTCCTTGTTTTGCGTGATTTTTGCTGTTATTTCGAGGCGAAAGTCAAGAACCATAATAATGTGGTTGGTAGCCGTATCTGATCTATGCATTTGCCAAGGCAATAGGAAAATTGCAAATAAAAGAATGATCAAATTGAAAGAAAAGGAAGTAGGTAGCAAGTAACACCTACAACAGAGAATTGACTTGTAAATGAAGCTAATATAGGTGTAAGAGCTACATACCTATAGATATATCAGCATCGTGGATATAGGTATATGCAAAGTCATAATTACACGTTGGAGCTGAATGTCAATCGATTCAGAAGGGTCACGGTAACTGGAGACTGCAGGCAGGAGTCGCTGATAAACAAGTTATTGTTTTTATGAGCAGCTTTAAATTACCTATTTGTTTACGTTCATTTCTTTGACGCGACGCTGCTTGAGTAGTCACACCTGCTATGCAGACCTTGCTGACTAGGTAGATATTTTTAAGGCGAGCCTGACTTGAGCGCGTAGGCATCTAACGCTTACCTCAGGCCCCGCAAGGAGTAGCAATACGTAATAAGTTACGATGCGGGAGACGCGCGCACCAAGCGCACCGCTCGCTCATGAGTTCACAGACTCGGGTAGGTACTAAGTTCCGTCACAGGATAAAGTAATGCAGTAGATCAACTTGAATTGATTAGTATAAGTTTATCTTGTTTTATTTTTCTATTAAGTATTTTTTAAGTTTATAGATGGATTAAGTACGTATTGTACAAACTTGAATCCAATTACTAATCATTAAAAATCAGTAAGAATACTTATTGATTTTAGAGTATATATGGTGGATTTAAAATTGACTGACACGAAAATTATGAATACGAGTACGATACAAAACTACGCGTCGCGCGCTATTTGGCTTTGGTGCGATACCTTCGTAAAAATCAAGTAGTAGGTAGGCACACTTACTTTAGGAAAATTATGTTACAATTCTTGAATATTATAATTCAAGAAAGCTTAAAAGTATAAATGGTTTGGAATTTGCCTAGATGCTATTAAAAAAAAACAAAAACGTTTTTATATTTTTTAATCAAATAGTTAACATAATAAAAGTTACCAATGCAACTGGCTAAAATTCGTTGAACTGTAGCTGTCTCGGTTTGCATGGACCTAGCTGAGTAGATTGACACGGAATATGGTCCTTGGATTTGCTTGGACCTGGCTGCACAGGCTTATCATTAACATTTTCTTTGTTTTCTTTCAATATTATGTCTCGTATTGGCATACCGCGATTTTGGCACGGATCCAAAATCTCTGGTAAAATACATTTCAAATAAAAATCTATAACTTTTTTCTCCATGTGCACCCGCCAAAATTCGTCATCTCTTGAAATATTTTCTACTACTAGTTTTCACCGGACCATATTCCAAAAATGCATTGGTTCCTTTCTGTTACGTGAAGTTGACCCTGCACTTGGTAATACCAATTACTTTTTTTGTTTATAACTCTGGTATGTTTTATTCTATCGAATTTAAATATATGTATTTTATTTTCTTCAATAGCAGCATTTCCCTTTTCTTAATGCCGTTATTGGACATTTAATTTCAACAATGGTGTCGTTCCCAACTATACCGTTTGGGGTAACCCCAATAAATGAGTATTATTTTGGAGACAAGTCACGCCCTTCCGTATGCTCTATTGACCTGTAACGCAAATTTTGATTTTGATTTGTTGGTAATTAACAAGTAAAATTTTAAAAACTTACAAAATATCCCTGTTCAATAAAGATAACGGAGCTACAGTGCCAAAGACAGATACACAGGCACACAGACGCACATATACAGAAACATAGATAGCAAACCGTTTTAAATAAATAGGATAGAATTGTAATAATTACGTAGGTATGTACTTATGTGGGGGTGTGTGTTTAATTTCTTTATGTATTTTTATGGTGTTATAATAATGATAATGAGATACTTACTATTTTATTCAAATCTTTACTAACTAATATTATAAAGTGGAAGTGCGCTAAGTGCGCTGTGGTAATAGCTAATTATACGTAAGTACCATGTACTACAAAGATATTGTTTTTCATTCGATCTAAAAAAAAGTCCGACGTTACACCTATATCTATCTCTTATAAATAAGCCACACTAAGGCATTTTATGTCAAATAATTTATTTAAAAATTAAAGGTGGTTTTTCAGCATTAATATTAGGCAGGCATATTAATCCTTACTAGCGAAAGTTACTTCATCATCAAGATAATTTTATGAAGATAAACTTTGTCTTTTACAGCATGTTATTTGAACTCACCGTTTAGGAGATAATGTAAAATTAAAATAATTCAACAATGTTATTAAATCGAACGGGCGGTGCACGAGACGCGGCCACCAAACGAGAACGCGTCGAGCGTGCGTGACTGCGTGCGATGCGGTGCGAGAAATTCTTTTTTGTATTATGATTATGAATTTATGATAGTTACATTCATGGGGAAGGCTGTACGGCTATACGGGAACGGGAATTCCTACGGGAATGAAGAGTTCCGTTACCTATCTCCGAATTTCTTCATCAGATCTTCACCAAATTGAAATGGGATCAGTCTGGGAAGATACAGTTCCAAAAAAAATAGAATCATCAAAATCGGTTGACAATTGGCGAAAATATCGCTGAGCAAACATACAACAACAAAAAAACAGTCGAATCGAGAACCTCTTCTTTTTTGGAAGTCAGAACAGTTTAGTGTATGTAATTTATAATTTCTATGCATTTTTCCTCTTGCCAATAAACACCGATAAAGTTACGCATTGGATTAAAAACTATTCAAACTGACCACATAGTTTTTTGTATGTCTTGTCATAACTTGATACATTGTTAGTAATTAGTAAGAGGATGGACTCTAGTGTACAGCGCATAAATGAGCTGGTCCGGTAGCCTAAACGTTACTAAAAGTATGTTATTATAATATTTTCATAGGAAATGGTCATACTGTAACACTTTTACACTATGGCACGCGACTCACGAGTGCGCTGCGCGTATTGGTTGGCATAGACGAGACCTACACAAACGTTGCAGACACCATAAATATTATTATTTGTTGTGTTGTAGTGGCTGTGAGTAGGTACCCACCTAGCGTATAACTACACTTATATTTCTTCTCTACATGAACACCAAAACATTATTGCACCGATATTCAACTCTCATGTAGGAAATACGAGCTATTATTTTGGCATTTGTTTAGGAGTAAGATAAGTGAAAACGGACATTTCTAATAAATAACAAATATTATAAGACTTGTACAAACTCTCCGAAACCATCAAGACTAACGTAGCGGGGTGAACTACCTATTTGACATTTGAAAACAGTAAATCATTGTATCATGTGCGCGCGAGGTGGCTTTATGCACTCTGAAATAGGGTTCAAATTCAATTGTTTTACATACTTGATGCGGTTGGTAAATCTATTTCGCGCGAAAACTAAACCACTAAAGCGCACGTCTTTATGCGTATTGAAATAAGGTTTAAATTAAACTGTTTACATGTTCGCGGTGTGTAAATTTATCTGTTCCGTGTTGGTACTTACCTAGTTAGTAAAGTAAATTATGTATAATATACCTATATACCTTTTTGTTTATTCAGCCAAAGTTTATAAAAAAAAAGTAGTCACCGCTGCAACGAAGAGCCGTTGATGACAACTTTTATTCCCCCATTTTTTTTTACAAAGTTATAGCTACATCAAATAAAAACTAACTATATTACAACTGTTTGAACACTAAATTGTATACAAGTATTATTATTTAACCACTCGACACGTGAAAATTCCAAAATAAAAAATAAATCTTACGTAAATAAACATAAACATTAAATTCGCGGCACACCGGTGTGCCGGCAGTGCTCGAGCGGTAATCAATTTAGGCTTAGCCAGTAACAGAACTTAGCGGGGGTGGCGGCATCGCAAAAATTGGCACACGTCCGACCTCCAACACGTTCCGCTCGGGACTAAATGACACGGGGCGCGCGCATGAAAAGACAAAATCACTTGATTTTGGAATTAGTGGGATACGTATTTTCATATTTCACATTATGACGGCCGATTTTAATCACATTTTTTACGACCTTTATTGTGGTATAAGTTTTATTACTCAAAACCTTATATAACTCAAATGAAATGATAATTACATCTTGATTTTGACTTGTCTTTGCGATTTAATTGGATGCAGTAAAGTGCAAGTAATCGTGTATCGCACGGCCGAAATAGCTAGATCGAAGTGTGAAATATGTAATATATTTTTTTCAAAATTTAAATCCGTGTTCTTTACGAATAAAACACAATTTTACACAATGCAAAACAACGTTTTTCCGGATAACCTAGCCTTAAATGCATAATGGCTTTTGCGAGCGGCTTCGTTTTATAGGTATTCAAAAATTATCCCAGGGGAACATACTCCTGGAATAAAAAGAAACTTATGTCCTATTCCGGTGCTCTACCCGTGTGCCATGTGTTATCCAAATCCGTGGGAAGAGTTATCCAAACAACGGAGGGCCAATTACGACGTTCTCATTCGTATGTCAGTGTCAAAAAAGTCTTTTTCAACACATTTGCTCAAAAAATGCATTTACGAAGCCTGTATGCATTGTTCGAAAGTTAAAAATTATGCACCACACAATGGAGCGTGCGGCAAAGTAGGTACTCTCACCTAAGTACATATTTTACCGCAAACTCCGTTGTATAGCGCCGTGCGTATTCTTTACGGTTTTTTTTTAATTTCCATAAAAATTAATAAGAATTCCACCAAGGAGTTTCACATCACGAGAATAAATAAGCTGAATGATCGAACCTCCTTGGAAGCGCTTTTGCTGTATACGTTTGTCTCATTTTAATATTATAGAGAAAATGAGAGAAGATAAATAAAAAAAATAAAAAGTATAGTGGTTCTAATTTTCACCACGCGCATGTGGCGCCCTTTGCAAATTCGCGCCATTTTCATATTAGAAACGTCAAAGATTGTTGCGACTTTCCGACTGATTTCTAGAGACAAAAAGTTTGTTTCATTACTTATTGTAATGTTTTGTCGCAAATGTATCGAAAAACGTTGTATGACACACGTGCGGATTTGGTTTTTACAAACTCGTGACTATGGTAAGCCCTCGACTTCGTCTCGTGCTTACATTCGTCTACTCGTTTGTAAAAACCAACTTACCGCACTAATATCATAAATAACTATTCTTATATCTATGACCGTTTGCGATTGACTTGCGAATGCGAACGTTGTTTAAAAATTAGTAGATTGGATAAGAGCAAAGATCCAAAACAGCATCAAAACAACACATAAACCACATAGATTCATCAATTTATCAGGTAGAAACAGTCGAGTCGACTTACCTACAGGCTCAGAGTTTACTTACAGGCTTTGAGTCTGACGTCATCATGACCCAAAAAGACGTCCAGGAAGAAACACTACCTATCGGCAAATTAGTCATTTCGGTGAGTAGCGAAGTCAAGTAGCTATAGTCGTGGGAAAACCCAGTATTTCACGATTCCCGTGGCCAGTGAGTATTTCTAGCAAAACTGCACAATGAGAGATCACAATACATGACGTTCTTAGAAGTGAGCGGTGCCGGTGATTCGTCTTAAGGAGATGTTGGTGTATATGAATCCAGGATACTTTTCGTGGTATTTGATTTGTAGTTCACACGGGATTATTTTGATTGCCGTGGGATATTTCGTGTTGGTTGGTTTTTATATGAGGTCTGTAGACTGATTATGATGGTTTTTAAGGTTTCGTGTCGTATGATGTCAATGATGTGACATATCACATGAAAGGGCTTTTTGTAAAAATTATAAAGTACCTGCGTAATTTATAATTTTTTGTAATTCAACACGAAAGTCCTAAGAAAGCAAAATACGCAATTTCGTTTACTTGGATGACATATTTATTCAGCTATTTTGATTTAAAAAACCAACTACTTAACTGGTTTTTAATGAAATTTCTATGAGACCAATCGGAAATTACCTAAATCTTTTCACACTAAAGAAGAATTTTTGAAATCGGTTCATAAATGTCGATGTTATGATGAGGTAACAAACATAAAAAAATACAAGCGAATTGAGAACCTCTTCCTTTTTTTGAACTCGTTAAAAAATATGATTCCTTCGGAAACCTTTGCGCGCAAGTCCGACTTACACTTGGTCTGTGTTTAGCTTCTGGGCATGACGAGAAAATAAACATACGATTAAAAAAAAACAAAAAAAAATCACCATCATTATTGGCTATAAGAACAGAAATACCAGAGCAACGATGGAAAATTATGGTTAAAAAGGGAATACCTACTGTGATGATGACTATTGATGACTACCGCTGTAAGCGCTGCACCGACCTCAGATAATTTTAGAGACGGGTATGAATAGACGGGAGACCTTATAAGACTGACCAATCCTTCCCTTGTGGTGGTAGGCCGAACGCCCGCCTGGTTCGCAACCACTCCCCCACCGACCCGAGTCCCGGCATCAAGCAGCCTGCTGTGTTTCGTCCCAGTGTCTCATCCATCATTTCCATCAGGCGTGATCGAGGTCAAGAGCTAATGAAAATGTCCGGAGAATACTACAAAGCAGATCAAATACTAGGAATAGTATAGTAAAACACGTGTAGAACAATATTTCTCACGGTAGCTGTTTACCGGAATGTGTGAGATGATCTGTGTTAGGGCTGTCAACGTCACGCAGGCATTAAATTGAAAATATAATTATTGTTACGATTTTGTAGTCTTTCGTTACGATTACCCAAGAGCAAGGAGCCCTTTTTTATGGATGGGAAATCAAATGACTCCTGTTACTCCGGGTGGAGCGGGAGGGAGTGTCAGACTCTTACTGACTAAAACCCATCCGTGCTCCTCGTAGTACCTTTTTCTTTCCAGGGCCGCGGTAACTCTTTCCAACAAATTCTGCAAACCTGCCGAGCTCTGGCCCTAACGAACCCCGTCTACTATGCTGACGATGGGGTTTAGTCAGTAAGAGTCTGACACTGCCTTCCGCTCCGGCCAGAGCGTTAGAAGTCATTTTATGATTTCTCATTCATAAAAAAAGGTAAGTATGTAGTCAAATACCTACTGTATGTAGATGGGATAAGGCTAGGATGATGATGATGATGGTCATTCTGACTAGGTTTCCACAATGATGGCGACTAGGCGACTTATAATTAAATTTTGTATTTTGTTAAAATCTTCTTTAAAAACCTATAGATCTAGTGTGGCCTATATCATGTAGACTGGATGCAATTAAGATTTAGGTAACCGTGACACAATATTAGGAGACAATGAATCATGCAGTGATGTGGTATGATAGTAACATCCTGCTGTACTTATTAAGCAGATATCAGTATTAAGATTAATTGATAAGATTGTGATATCATCAGAAGACGATCCATTTTCCTTATACTAATAATATAAGTGTGACTGATATTTGTGGGTAAGGCACACGTAGATGGTTAAGATTAGGCAAGTTTATGCATACTTAGATGGTATTTTGTATAGTTTGAAGATAGGAAGGTAAAGTTAGAATCTTCCCGCATGGTCTAACCTTCCGTTGTCCACTTGGGAGCCCCTGAATCGCCTCAGAACGAAGTAGAATGGAGTCACTCTAACCTTGCAAAGTAGGGCTATCTTGACGGATCAGCAGCAGGGTGTGGATGTTGTGCCGAGTCACAAACTATGCTTCACCTCCAGTCTTGCCCCCTGTGCCCCAAAACATGCCGCCAATGTGACCTATGCACTGTCACCAACGATGCCGTGAAAGTGGCAATGTTTTGGGCCACTCAAATTTAAGTTAAGTCGTGCCAACGTCACGAAGAAGAAAAAGAAGGAAGATAAAATAGTCAGGCTAAAGTAGGAGTAGGCTTGGCCACGTCGCACGAATGCACCCGGAGATATAGGTGAAGATCGTCACTCACTGGACGCCTGAGGGAGGACGTCGCCGTCGAGGTCGGCTGTTCGACAGTGGCGAAGATGGTTTGACGATCGTGTTTTAAAAGATTGCTCAAATCAAGAGATCTGGAAAAAGCATTTTTCCCATCGACAGTGATGCTGATGCTTAAATAACTCTTTCCCTCCCTTTTATTTGCGCTTGTACAAATCTAATATTTTATTGTTATCATATAGGTATGTTTAGCATTTAAAAATATAATTGTTGTAGGCACCTTTATTAAAAAATGTTCAGACTCCAAAAAAAGTGGTTTGTTTTTACCCAGCTGTGGGCTAAAAAGGAGTATAAAACCAAGAATTTGTTTCCAGAAATATTACGAAACATAGCTGAATACTCTGTGATGATCAGATCTACGAAACTAAAATATCGTAGTTTCTTTTAGATGGCAGCCCTAAATCAGTGCAGAATCAACACGTGGTTACTATACAGAGGCACACCTGAGCTCGTAGCTAAGTAAAATAAACATCCTACTTTAGGAGACCGTATCATGTGCACTATTAGTGCATTAGACTTTATTAGTGTTCACTGGGATTAGACTAACAAAAAAGTCGTAAAATCGTCACGTAGCAGCCCTAAATTAGTGCAGAATCAACACGCGGTTACTATAGAGCAGTACACCTGAGCTAAGTAAAGTAAACATCCTACACTGGGATACAGTATCATGTGCACTATGATTATTCTAGACTTTATTAGTGTTTACTAGGTTTAATTAAACTAAACGCTGAAGGATGAATGGAGAAAAGTAAAGGGCCACAGGTTGATGTCTGAGGAGTAGACAAGGTGACATTCTAACCACGATGACGATTGTCAAAATGCCATGACATTTCGACAGCGTTTAACAATCAACATCCACCGTTCATTCGTCAGCGTTCTGAGATTTTGACAGTCACATTCGCCACGCTACTGGTGACAGGATCTCACTTGTCTAGAAGAGTCGCAACGCATTCCTATGTCAGTCGCAATCTGTCAAAAATGTATGGAAATTGAGGCTCTTTTGACAGATTGTGTTGGATTACTAATAACTAATTTTAAAGCAAAGTTCGCATTCGCGCGAACGTTGCTTTAAAATTAGTAGAATTGGCCCTCTTGTCACCTGTTTTGTGTTCTGCACCTGGCACCAATGCCATAGGCGAACCCACAGTGGGGCAAGGGATTTTACCTATGTGTAGTTGCTACAGAAAATGGCAAAATGTTCGAGGTAGCTTCCGGCGCTCTTGCATCCTACATTCTCTTCACAAATGTGTAAAAAGTAAGCTCGTTTCGCTCGCTTGTTTATTCGCAAAAAATCCTTATAATACAAATCGAGTTGGGTTACTTTTGCCCCTAAGCTCGTGGCTAAAACAGCCGCACCCGTGGATCTTTGAAGTTAAGCGACGCTTGCCGACTCGGTCCGTAGTGACCATCTCACCATACCGAAAATCCTCTGTGCACCAGAAAGCACGTTAAGCTATTAGACCCGGCTGTCAAATGCAGATATTTGAATGTCATTAAGGTTAGTCAGATACCGGGAAATATGACAAAAGTCTTGCTAAGGAGTATCGTGACCCAGCGCTGTGATATTTTTTTTAAAATTTTGCAGCATATGCTGTGATAGGGATCTTTTTGGCCTCGCACAGATATTATGATGCTTTTGTTATTTCTGTTTATAATTAAGTTTTATAAGCTACCTATTGGTACTTTTATTTTGTTTTACATTTTTTTGTTTGTGTGTGCGAGTCACAAATAAATCTTTATTGGGCTTAAGAGGTCAACCGATTCGTCCGCATCGCTGTCAATGGGAAAGTGCCCAAAAGACTTACAGCATTGCCACGCTGAACGGCCCTTTTTTCAGTGTTTGACCATATCTCAGGTCACGTGAAGAGTCGACCAAGCTATTCTTCTTATTTAATCTGCTCATAATCCTGAAGTTCGGATAATGTAAAACTGATATAGACGAGTTTCCTTTAAGCTGAAAGATAATTTGGTCATTGGTTTTTTCAACTACGTAAATAATTGTGTCTTATCTGCCAATTAATCGCTTGTTTGTTTGAAAGCATAATGAATATTAAGATAACTTCCATCTGATACTACTTGTCCTATAACTCGGCACCTACTTGGTACTTGTACTGTGTACTGACCTCTCAAGTGATAAGAACGTCAATAAGGTTGAGTTTTCAGTGCTTGTCAACATTAAAGAAGTTATGGGTCTACCCAGGGTTGCGGAATTTGTTCGAAAGAGTCACCGCGGCCCTGGAACGCAAAGGGCATTAGGAGGAACACGGAAGGGTTTAGGCAGTAAGAGTCTGACACTCCCTTTCGGTCCGCCCAGTGCAGAAGAAGTCATTTGATGATTTTCCATCCTTACAAAAAATGGAGTCTGTTACATAACTAGGTAGGTGATTTTACCAGATAATAAATCTTTCTTTCTTACTACAATCTCCTGGAACTGAAAGAAATGAGTAGAATCCCTAAGTAGGATAAAAAAAGGAGGACTCTCGGCTTATCTTCTTTATGGAAAATAGAACATAAATGATTTCAACATAAGGGTGTGTACACACGAGAGCTATTTTTTTTTAGGAATTTTGTATTATATTGCCAATGCGATGTGCGCGCAATGAAATTCGTGTTCTGTGAACGCGCTAAATAGAAAACATAACATTAGCAACGCCATTTCCCGAAGGGAAAGGCAGGGGTACCTTTGGTCCTCACATTGAGCAAGTTATGTCTACATCTCATGCGTTGCCATCACTCTATGGTTGCCATCAACCTGGTTCAAATCTGACTTCGGGAGAATTGAAATTGAAATCCATACTAATACTAATTTATAAATGTGAAAGTAAATCTCTCTGTCTGTTTGTTTGTTACGACTTCACGTCCTGACGTCTGAATGGATTTGTATGAAACTTGGCACACGAGTAGGCCATGTCTTGGAATAGAATATAGGATATTTTCATCCCGGGAGTATGTTCCCTTAGGAGCAATACATAATTTCACACGGGGCAAGCCGTTGGAAGAAGCTAGTATCCAATAAAGGAGTTCCATCTCCACAAACACCGGTAGCCACTCTTCTAAGATAATTATTTTAACAATTAAAATATAATCTTTACACCACCCGAGCAATAAACAAAGCAATGAACGCAAAGTATAAACAAATAAACAAAAGAACAATTATCTCTCATTTGACGTCGCGCGCGTGCGTCGCAGAGCGGTAGTGTACGACAAACTAATGCACAAAACCAAACCATTCAAAACTAAACCTTACTACATCAAGATAAGGTGTTACTGACATGTAAAGTTATCTTGGTATTCTTGTATAGATGCGCACGCAGGCTGCCAACGACCAATGACCGCGCTTTCACTGTCGTCCATCTTGCGGTATGATTTTGATTTTAAAATTGGAACGCCCAACGGTCGCTGTGCATGATAAGAATGATTGATTTTCGGTTGTTAAGAGAATGTAAGAATGTAGGTTCAATCAAAACTACTGTTAAAATACCAGCTGGCACGCGGCAGTCAAAATGTCTCAAATTTTCAACTGAGTTTAACAACCATGTTAGCTCAATATAGCGAGAGCAGAAAGATGCTACACCGACACGGAGGTCGTATAAGAAAACCACGGGCAGGACGCTTGATTGTTGAAAGGTAGCTAAGGCTGGTTTCACAGCTGTCCGGGAGCTTCGTACGGGCTCCCGGAACGGAGGCATGCGGACCACAGATCCACGTCGCTAACCCACTTCGTCACAGCGACGTGGATTGGTCCGTATACCTCCGCCTAAGTGTTTTCGCGCCCGGCTCTCGTTTCACCATATTTTTTTCTAGTAGGTAGTAAGCTATAGTTATATTGTCGTCAACGCTTGCCTAGAAGTAACCCTTTGGTGTTGACTCTCTTAAGACCCCCAAGTTAAAGCTATCAGCAAACAGAATTTGGCAGGTAATTCCACTCCCGAGCCGAATGGGTCTACGTTTTAAACGTGTTATTTTTGGGGACACCATATGCATAGTTTCTTACATCATCATATCAGACGTCCACTGCTGAACATAGGCCTCCCCCAAGTGTCGCCACAACAACTGGTCTTGTGCGTCTCTCATCCATCGGTTACCAGCGACCCTCACCAGGTCATCGGTCCATCTTGTGGGAGGCCTTCCAATGCTGCATCTTCCGGTACGCGGTCGCCACTTCAGAACTTTTCGGCTCCATCGACCTTCTGTTCTGCGAGCCCTGACTTCTTCTCACATCAGCAAGAGCTAAAAGAGACTAAACCGGCCAAGTGCTAGTCGGACTAGAGCATGAAAGGTTCCGTACCATCGTAGAAGCTTTTTATGATTTAATTTGTTGTTATACCGGCAACAGAAATATAAACTCTGTGAAAATTTGTCAAGCTATTACGGTTAATGACATACAGCCCGCTGAGAGACAGATGGACGGACGGACGGACGGACAGCGAAGGCTTAGTAATAGGGTCCCGTTTTTTCCGGGCTTTCTTGAGTGCATCCAGTATAAAAATTTGCTCATCGAATCATTTTCTCTTGACAAGCTTTGACTTATAATTATAAATATGACTATACAGCCGGTCGATTCTGTCGACATCTCACGGTGTTCACCAAGGCGGAGTGAACGACGATAGAGCTGTCATTCCATCTTATTTGTATGGTTTGACAACTCACCCATCGTGCGCCCCGCCCGGGTGTTCACTTCAACATGTTTACAGAATCGCACTGCTGTTTCCTTACACAGATCGCATTCGCCCTAAACCCGCCACTAAGAACCACATTCCCAGGGTTGCGGAATTTGTTCGAAAGAGTCACCGCGGCCCTGGAACGCAAAGGGCATAAGGAGGAACACGGATGGGTTTTAGTCAGTAACAGTCCGACACTACCTTCCGATCCACCCAGAGCGGAAGAAGTCATTTGATGATTTCCCATCCATAAAAAAGGACCACATTCCCCAAAAGAAAACCGCAAGAAGAAAATTATTACATAATGATCAAATATACTAAACTATCGCTTTCTATACTATAAAGATCGTCGTAGTGAAACAAAGCATAATGCTAGTACCTAAATAATAAAAAGCGTCGGGCTAACTGCGATGCGAGCGTTTCGATCTCAAGACTACGAGCGTGACGGTCGGAGTCATTTACACATACGAGTAACTGGGCTGGTATACTTGTTATCTAGTGCAGGTTGGTTATGAGATGATTGGCATGTTCATTTTTATTGAAAGAAATACTGTATTTTGCTGTGCGAAAAACGGTTAGGTCGTACCTACTTATGACACTTGACTGGTTGGGAGCAGAATAATAATATCTTTGAAGATAGAACGTCTTCTCTTCTTGGTGGTGTGGTAAGAAGATAAATTATTCAGCTGGATTGATGGTGGTTCCGGCTGCCAAATATAATATAGTTATTTTGGTTAAAATTAAAATCCAAAACTGCTCTTCGGTACATTTTGTCTACTTATGCAAAGCTACATTATATGGGGTTATGGAGCGGTTCGATCACAGTGGCCAATTTCAACGGAGATTAGTCAAGTACGAAGGGCGTTTAATAGTGAGATATAACAGTGCATTAGTGGCACTTTCTGTTCCTTTCACTCTTAAAGTCTGATAGGACGGCACTCCGGAGGGAGATCAGGCGCAGGACCAACAGCTTTACATGCTCTTCGAGGCACGGGTATGTCACACCACCAACTTCCAAATTCCAGGCTGCTATTGAGAGAATCAATAACACTCTAGACCTGGAAATCATACCCCGGACTGCCCTGGGACGTGTGTGGCGAGACGAGCGTGGCTTCGGCAGTCGCGACTAACGACCAGAAGACCAAAGGCACAACGTCTCGACGCAGTCCTAAAGGAAGAGTTTTGGCCGAAGGTTGTAGTTTACCGACGTTTTCTCGGCAGGCTACGCGACACCGCGCAGTATAACTCGACGCAGTCACTTCGTGTGTCTTAGTTTATAAGTTATATTTTTTTTGTACAGTTTTCATATTTATGTATTGTATTTTGTATAGGCCACAGATGCCTGAAAAAAAGGAATAATAAAAATTAATAAAGGCGACCACAGGATAGACGTATTAGATAAGACCGCTATTAAGAACATGAGCGGATAATTCTAATCACCTATTAGCACACACACATCTATATAAGAAGACTCCCCAAAAATGCCAGCTCAACTAAGTGTGTAGTTAGAAAAGTTTCCTCAAAAGACAAGTGGAAACCATTTTTTTTCGATGACCGATCGTCGCGGGTTTTCCTTCATTCCTCAACAGGTAGGTGGGTGGCTACCATGAACAAAGTAAATGATCTAACAGCACCGGTTACTGAAGATAATAAATCAGCGGCCAGTGAAGCATGCCTGATGTGGAAACGTCGGCTCCAACACGAAATGTCGTGAAAAAATCGTGTCGTTTTCGTAACGAGCTGCGCCCGCGCTCCTGTCGATGTCAGTGATTTGTTGTGTGGGTTGCCAGCGCACAGAAACAGCTTACAGATGAATCTAAAAAAAGTATAAAATCGAGTTATAATGTAAATGTGAAAATCACGAATTCGTAGCTCTCACCTAAGTACGAATTTCGTAGTCCTCGTAGTCTTTCGTAGCATAATTTAAATATCTTATTTTATTTTAAAATCCTATCTGCTCTGAAATATTGTGCCTATATATACCTCAGAGGTAGAAAACTAAGTATGTAGATGGATATGGAGCATAACCTATGTATTATTTAAACTTGTTTAAACTGCATAGTAACCGACGCGACGATTGCTACAAGACATATTTTTATTTATTGAAATTATATACTTTATTGTAGGTACCTATACCAAGATGATTAATTACATCGCATTATGAGATCTCTTCCAGACCTGGAATGGTCAGACCATCACTTTCTTTACAGACCATTTCTCACAAATCATTTACTCAAAGACACCCAGTAATTTTTCCACAGTGGCAACACCTCGTCACCGCTCGGGTGAAGATATGGCGCGCCACAATCAGGATGCGCGCGCGACACGCAACCGACTCGTGCGCTCACGCATCGCGTATGTACTCACTAGTGATTGGGATAGTTATTGATTGGCTGATTACACTCTACTTTGTGTCACTGAAAAACTGGAGGCAAAGACACGGCGCAGGAGTGTCGGATTGGCTGACATGAACGCGATTATGACACGATCTTGTTCCATTTCTATATTTTTCGTAGTACTTAATAGTAATTTGTCTTTTTCCACCAATACTAGATGATACCTAAATTGATGCCTTTTAAAAGTGCACTAAACAACAGATTCTCAAAGTTCGGGTCAGCGTCGAAAGTTTAAAATCCAACACTCCAATAAGTATTTGATCATGAATTGAATCGGTTGTCCGGAAGCCGGCGAGCTTCGTTTCCTCAGCGCTTATCTGGTGGTCGTCAGTGTTGATTCTGGCTTTCAGGAGTTGTAGTGGTTAAGAAAAAATACCACGAGGGCAGGCGTTTTTTATGGCTCCTGCCACTCTGGGTGGCGTGGGAGGTAGTGTCAGACTCTTACTGACTAAAACCCATCCGTGCTCCTCGTAGTGCCCTTTGCTTTTCAGGGCTGCGGTAACTCTTTCGAACAAAATCCGCAACCCTAGCAGACACGGGCGGGCTTGTGGCAGCTTGCATATGGGCCGGGCGAACTCGGCTTCTCTATAACTTAACGATCTTTTATTTATTTATTTAAAGATTACCAACGATCTTTTTTCTTACTTAGGCGCTACTTTTTTTTAAAATGATTTTTAATCATTGTCCTCATATAAAAATCTTCGCTTTTACCACAGCTGCCAAAGACAACACAAACAGCTTTGTAATAATGTTTTAAATTAAATACCTATGTTAATGAAAACATAATAGAGACCTATTTATACACCGCGACAAAGGTCGAGGTGTCTGCCTGTGACATCACAAGGTTGGATTTGTGAATATTTATTACTTAGCAGTTATGCAGTGTCTAGTTTTCGCAATATAGAGGCGTTTGAGAAACATTCACCAATCGATATTATTTTTTTGTTACGATCACTAGCAAGTTAACACGCAAGGGCGATCAACTGCTTAACCGGACTAACTTGTGGTGGCCTCAAATTAATTTAAGGCCCCCAGCCAAGGCAACAAAGCTAGAGTAAATACTGACCGCTCGGTAAGGGCATCCCCTGTGGGATACGACCTCGGCTTAGCGGCGTCAGTTCGGGACAGCAAGGGACAGGCAGGGTCGTTTCGTCAGGCGAGCCACCCAACGCTCACCATCCGCAGACTCGCACCTAACGGTGGTCGGGAATCGCCCAGCGACTCCCGACGCCCGGTATGTTTATTACCCTTGGTTTCTAAATTAACAAAAACAAAAAAAGGATATTTAAAGAACGTATAGAGTTCAAAATCAGTGAATACAAAAGTCTATACCTAAGACTTTTGTCTTCACTGATTTTGAACTCTGAATAAAAAAAATCTATCACAGCGACTTTCATCTGCATTGCTTTGTTGCACAGACAACATTTAATAGAAGTTAATACAGACTTTCATGGATGTATCGCGTGGACCCACTAACTAGAAGAGTTTTACAAATTCACAATTTCTAAACCCGCGAGCGTCACTCGTATCCAGCTTCAAGCACATGAAGTTTTTTAATCTAGTTTGGTTGGTACCATTGCCATCCATCTGGAAAAGAAGGAGGCACAACTCTGCTTTTATCTGAATTATTTTCTGTAGATTGGTCGCCAGAGCGGTACTGCGGGTACTGTATCATAAGGGCCCCTGGATCTCCAGTGGTGACCATCCTCGAATACATTTTATGGGTTATTTTCAGCCGATGACTGATGAGCTCTGAAAATAAATCCTATTATTTATAACCAATCTAAATTCTTATTAGTGGTAAAGTCCTCCTTATCAGATAATAGCTAGAAAATATTTTGTACAGACACAAATCTTATCGCCGATATGAGATCGCCGTATTATTTACGAATTACTGAAGCTGATTAGATAGAGAATCGAGAACAAACAGTCACTTGTGACAAATTCAGGTTTTCTGAGATTATTATATCTATCAATTTTGTCGTGTGGTGCAATGATTGGTCGCGTGTAAACTTGTTCAATGAGCAAGAAGGTTTAGACAAAGTGAAATTCTATTAGGACTTATGACTGTTAAAAACGTGTGGGTATTGACATCAATATCACTATCGTCAATTTAGCCGAAAGGTGTGCACTGATGGAACCCTAAGTAACTCATCAAGTCACCAAATATCCATCGGTTCTATGCATCCCAATCATCTAAGACTTCAGAATAGTTATTCGGTTGTCGGTTCTGTCTTTGGTGTGACCAGAGCACAGAACACATATATTGGACAAGAGAATCGTGGCTAATGCCCGGTCCTCACATGCCTGATAGTGAAATTTGTTTTAGTTTTTTTAGGTAGTTCATAATTTACGCTCTTATTTTGTATCTATTTTTCTATTGTGCGTCATTTCGGGGATAATAAAAGTGTTTTCTTTCTTTCTTTTTGATGGATGGGACATCATCAAATTGACTCCTTCCTCCTTCTCTGGGTGCAGCGGAAGGGAGTGTCAGACTCTTACTGACTAAATACCATCCGTGTTCCTCCTAATGCCCTTTGCGCGCCGTCGACCTGGGGCCCTACCATGACGTGTTAAAGCGTGAGTAGTTCGAACGAGAAGGAGGGATGAAGCTATATAGGGTGTATAGCTGAATCCCTCCTTCTCGCTCGAACTAGGGCATAGTTTTGGGCCTAGGGCCCCTGGTCCTAGTTTTGTTCGGACGGCGAGCTAACCAACACTCGCTATCCGCAGGCCCAATATGCTAATATTGACTCTTTGGCTTGAGCCCAAAGGTTCTCATTGTAACTTTGGGAAGTCGATTAGGTAATAATCGTAGAATGTGGTTGCACACAGAAAAATACTTTCCTTCTTTCTGGTATACCAAATCTTTTCACCTTTGAGATTGCCATTCAGGTTATTATCAAGATACCACCAGTCTCCTACTTTATTATCTTCCGCTCCTCAAAGTAGTGGTAGGAACTGTGGGGTTTTACGGCCGCTTTCTATAATATATCTCAATCCCAATCTTGATCCCGATCCTTGTCTGTAACCAATCAAAGGTGAGGATTGTGTGGTGAAGGACACAAACTCGGCCGTTGATTGGTTACAGACAAGGATCGGGATCAAGATTGGAATTGAGATATATTATAGAAAGCGGCCGCTAGTCGATAGGATTCCGACATAACACTCCGATCTCCCAAGATTGGGAGTACTTATATATAAGGATTTCCTCATAGAAAACTGTACTTAATACCTTACAGGAAATGAGAAAATCAGGTGAAAATAACGATTAAAAGACGTCCTTTAATTTCTTCGTAATGCGCAATGCATAGATACTGCAGCTGCAGACTAATATTAAGTAAGTACCTACAATAACAATAAAACTGCATTGTGTTGTGGGCAGAGAGTTCCAGTCACTGATCGTATTATTTTTCCATCAATTGGTGATAATTTAACTTTTTTTCGTTTAAAGGTTTTTTATCAAATACAGGGCTTTTGATATGGTAAAAATCTTTAGACCATAGAGTTCGTTATGTGTTTTGTTTGTAAAGCCTAAACTTTTCAGTGTATCATGGCGTTTTAAAAAGTATTAATGAGAGGTGAAATGGTACTAATGAAGGAGAAAGCTTTACAAAGACGAAAACTTATTCTAAAATTAAGTTTAGTTTTTATTAACATTTTTTTCTGTTTGAGTTAGGTAATATTAGCTGGAACCACTGATCTGATTTCGAAAAATAAACCACACTAAATATTTCTGAGAGCCAGTGGCACTCAGAAATATTTAGTGTGGTTTATTTTATCCTTAATTTAACCTTATATCCCTAAAAATACACAATCACAGGTTTATTTTAACCTTATATCCCTAAAAATATACAATCACAGGAGCGATACCACGGGAAAAAGCCAGTGTGCCATACATATATTTATTTACACGTAAGTACATTATTTAATACCCTCATTTAATCAGAAAAACATTACAGTTTTAAAAACAGAACGTGTTAATTGCCGCCTGGTGACCCGTCTCGCCCGTTCGCGCCCGACCTGCGCGCATTTGAATACAATGCGCCGGCGCAGGCTGGACGCTATGCTGAGTGCCGACAGTTGACGTGTTGTTGTGTAGACGACTGTGTTATGAGGAACGAATTTATTATGGAGAGGATATTATTTACTTAGAAGTTGCTGGAGTCTTCATTAAAGAAAATTATAACAGCCGCACAGACCAATCTTCAAGGATAAGCAACGCTTGCCGAGGTTGGTCTGTGGATGGGTGACCATCTTAACATACCGAGACTCCTCCGTGCCTCGGAAAGCACGTTAAGCCGTTGATCCCGGCTGTCATTTGGAGATCTTTGTCAGTCGTAACGGATTGTCAGAAGCCAGAAACTCTGACACCAGTCTTGCCTAGAAGTACCGTGTTACCCAGTTAATGGGTTGTGGAGGTCTGCTAGGCAGCCGCTCCACGTAAAATACTGGTATTCAGCTGAATTCGGTTTGACTGGGTGCCGACTCCAACATAGTTGGGAAAAGGCTAGATGATGGTGTTTAATAAATACAGAGAAGAAGAAAGTAGAAAGAGTAGACGAAACTAGGAACAAAAATCATGTAGATCCTGGAACAGACATATCATATTTTTGTTATTCGTACAGGAGTGGAATTCCGAATGGGGGGTCTTTTATGTCAAGAGTAAGTCAAGTTACTTCTAGGCAAGGGTACTCATAGACCACATCATCGCTTCCCATCACAATCACAATGTGGCAAATGCGGACCTATCAATATTAGAATCAAAACAAAACCGGCCAAGTGCGAGTCGGACTTGCGCACGTAGGGTTTCGTACGGAATGGTACGAAACCCTACGTGCGCGAAAAATATCACGTTTGTTGTATGGGAGCCCCACTTAAATATTTATTTTATTCTGTTTTTGCAACAGAAATACTCGTACATCATCTGTGAAAATTTTAACTGTCTAGCTATCACGGTTCATCAGATACAGCCTGGTGCCAGACAGACAGACGGACAGCGGAGTATTAGTAATAGGGTCCCGTTTTTACCCTTTGGGCACGGAACCCTAAAAAAAGCGTCTCTACCATTGAATTATTTAATAACGAAAATGTATGTTTCCTCTACCTGCAAGTTATTAGATAGTAAAGCTAAATTAACCACAAAAAATAATCGGATTGCAAGACTTAATTACAAAGTGCAATGCCCTAAACGAATCCAATAACAACATTACATTAGCACCTCTGAAACTCAAAGTCACATCAATCCAGAACTTATTCGATAAAAACAAAAGATTTTTTAATCAAATAAATATAAATCAAAGATGATGTTCTTTGTTTTCGTTATCTTACATAAAATAATAATAAAGGCTCACAGCCGACAGCACAAGTCGTTCGTATAATTGCATAAAGCCACTTTTCCACACGTTGCGTACGCGCCATGCAAATCTTGTGCGCCTGCGCAGCTGAGAGGCGGCTGATTAGGGCTGGTGGATGTTAAGTTTTATTGAAAAAAAAAAACAACTGCGGCTTTATTTTCGATTTTCCCTACAAATGAGGTCTGTATTTGTGATGATGATTAATAAAGAAGTATACAACGAGTTACAGAACAAACGCAATACCTCCTAAGGGGTCATTGTACTCATCATTATGAACAACTTTTACTATGGGACCAACACTAAAATCGCGAAAAAAAAATGACTGCTCCATACATTTCTGTGCGCATAACTCGACAAAATGTACTGAACAGCTGTTTTTTTTTGCGATTGCACTGTTTAATTTCTATAAGGACCGGACAGTAATGAAAGTGAGAAGGTAACACTTTCTGAACTAAAAAGATACAAAAAAAAATATTTTGGATTATATCTCGGCAAGACGTGTAGTATTTTGTCACTAACCAGAAAAACAACTTGCAAATGAAGCTTTTCTAATGGTAAATTCTCTTCAACTAAGTATATTAATTAGCCTGACCTCTGGTAAGATTAATAATCATAACTACATTGAGAAATAGTCTCAGTGTGGTCAGCCCTAGTGCATGCTGCGCGCTCTATTACTGAACGATGAGTTATGCTATCGTTACAACATTAAATGAATAATAAATACTTGCTTTTTACACACCCCTAATTTTCATTTCTCTATTAATCAAGGGGCTATTTCAAGTGGGTTTTTAATTTAATTATTTTTCTATTTTCTTAAGTTCCATAAGAAACCTCGACATAAAATCAGCAGATAACTTTTACCTTTTAATTTTTTTGTTGTTTACTGTGAAATTTTAATCTAGTTTCTTCGTTGAGACTTGTAACATTTTTGGATGAATAGGTCTGGTTTTATTGAAAGAAAAGTTGTCTTTTATAATTCCATAGTAAAATAAATGCATTGTCCTTTTTCCCGACTGCATCAGAAGGATGGTAATGTTTTTTGAGCGTATGTATGTCCATTTCTTTGGAACGCCCTACAGCCGTACTGACAAGCTTCAATCTGTGAGAAGCCCAAAGGAAGACTTCAAGATATTCGGCTCTACGGAATGGATATAAAATGAAGATTTTAAATACATAATTACACTGAAAGAGTACATTAATATCAATTTAGCAAGATGTGTGTAACCCTGCGGCCGCGCACGCGATGCTCTTTTATTTAACCGTTTCAGTGGACTGTGGTTCCTGAGCTGTGATTCGGTGCGTTTGCCCAATCGAAGGAAACCCGAGACGTGAATGTAATGTACCGAGAAATTGCACTTATGAATGATGGATGGATTTTACGTTGAAGTTATTAGCAATTAAGTGCCTAGATGTTGCACGAAGAAACAACTTGCTGTTTCTTCGTGCAACATGTAGGTACATAATTGTTTTTGTTATTGAAAGGCTCAACCACAATCTCACCTGATGGAAAGCCATGATGTTGCTGACGATGGAGCGCACGCTTGCCTAGAAGTAACCTGTTCACTCTTGACTTAAAGACCCTCAGGTTGTAGCTATCAGGAAACACAGTCTGTACACACAATTAATGTATTCCTAAAACGTTTTGTGCGACTGGGTTTTTAATTTTTTTAATGTTTATGTAGCGCGTGAAGTACCTACCTACATTAGATCATAGGTCCACATCTTCAGTTTCCAACCTTCTAAAAAGATATCGGTCTTACTTAGGAAAGTGTAATTCCACTCGCAAACTACCGTGACGGGTGTGGATGTGGAGCCGAGTCACAAACCATGCTCCACCTCCTATCATGCCCTCTGTGCCCCAAAACAGCCGAAGTGACCTATGCGCTGCTACCAACGATGCCGTGGATGAGGCAATGTTTTGGGTCACCCAATCTGTTGTGCCAGCGACACGAAGAAGAGTCGTTCCTGAAAACAAAACAAAACTTTCTCAATAATCATCCGCTCCTCGCTCTTTGCACTCGATATTGGCAACACACGAACACACCAGTTTTCCTTACCCGACATCACCGAATAAAATCTAGTTATGTGTTGCGTTACATCCTTCCAACACGAGTGCTTCACTTTACACGATCTAATAAGCATCGATCGGTTACAAAATAGTCATGAAATATACGCTGAAGTATTTGAGAAATTATTTGTTCCAGTTATCATTGACTGCCATCGGACCGCCGGTCCCATTAAATGCCAGAAGAGATCGCGGCAGATCAAGGCGAAGATGGCGGAACGAGCTCGACTTCTACTGAAAAAGTCTTCCTGGCGAAGGACAGGGTTGTGTGGAAAACGGAGCCTAGCCAGGAATTTGCCCAGCCGTGCTGGGACAAAATATATATGTAGATATCATTGACTTGCTCAGTTAAATGTCTCGCTGATGGTGCCGCATGTGTGTGGGATCATTCAGTTCCCTCTAAAATGGTTGAGCTGACTGGTGCTGTCACACGCGTCATGGTCGTGAATGTGAATAGGCGATGGGCACCGTCAGATGAGACTGGTAATTTCTGAAAGGCCAGGGTTTATTCTAATCATTATATTTTGAAAGACGTCCACTGCTGGACATAGGCCTCCCCCAAGTGGACGTCTTTCGGCTGATATGATGATGATGATGATGATGATTACATTTTGAATTGGTTTTACATTATTTCTCACGTAAGAAGCAACAAGACTCTTGTAACCAGGATTTTGACTATAACGTAATTTAAATGCTTGTCCGTAGAGTTTCTTGCACATTTTCCTATTAAGAGTTTTAGAATTTGGTATGTTCAATTACTCATAGCATCATCTTTCTCTTACCAGGGTTGCGGAATTTGTTCGGAAGTGTCACCGCGACCCTGGAACGCAAAGGGCATTAGGAGGAAAACGGATGGATTTAAGTCAGTAAGAGTCTGACACTTTCTTCCGCTCCGCCCAGAAAGGAAGGAGTCATTTAATGATTTCCTATCCATAAAATAAGCTTCATCTTTCTTGCTTAAACGACTCCTTGTCAGTCCAAAAGTGTCTGATTTATTTGCAATAAATACTTTTGTAGATCAGTTTTAGGTTTCGGACATTCCCCAAAAAGTTTAACCTCAGAAGTCGGTGTCTCTATCAACTGGCAGGGATTTTCCAAGTTTTGGAGATATTCTGTATGACACACCTGGAGTTGTGCAATAAGGATAATCAATGGTGTGACAAATATAAAAGTGTAGGTATGTTTAAAACCAACCTTTGTAAAGCAACGCTGTTCAAACGATAAGTTTACAGTGCCTTGAAGCCTTTCAGATAAGTGCCACGCCCTGAAAGTTACTAGGTCACGATGTAACGAAGGCCGGATGGAACGGCATGAGATTATTACGTCTTTACTAAAAATTACAGTTTCCTGTGATGATTCGAAATAACATCACCCTTTGTTCCTATGTGGGTAGACAGAAACTATGTATAAGAAGATAATTTGAGCCCTACCAGAAGTCACCACGCAAAGGGCACTAGGAGGAGCACGGATGGGTTTTAGTCAGTAGAAGTCTGACACTCGCTCCCGCTGCACCCAGTGCGGAAGGGGTCATTTGATGATTTCCCATCCATAAAAAAGGCAATAGTAGTAGTTGTAGGTCTTAAACATATCCTAAGTTATTTACTCTAAATTAACATTCATCGAGGATTCGGACTGAATCGATGGACTTATTCCGTTGTCATGGCGTCTAATTCGATTAGAGTAGAGGATGCTTCCATCAAATTAACTCAGTATGTTTTAGGGTTCTTTTCATAGGTAATTTGACATCTTAAATATTCCAGAATCTTTTTGTAAAGGCATGCATGTACTGTTCTAGTACCAATTTTATACACATCTATTTTATGACGTCATTTGAGTAATCTTCAAAGACAGTCCTACAATTCTTTCTAAATAGGCATTCCCCAACGCAACGTTAAAACCCCTCAGCGCGAGAAAGCCTACAATTTACACAAAGAAGCGTACCCCATCCCATTTGTACTGAAAATCCATTTCAAATACACCCCGAACAGACATGGGAGCAAGATTAACGAAACGGGCCCCCTTCCTCCCTCCCACTCCGCTGGGGGAGCGATCAATACGACCGGCTTCTAATCTCCGTCATCTTGCGTCCTTGTCGCTCATGAGATGTAGATGAACTGCCTCCAGCTTGGAATCAACTTCAACCTTATTTAACAAGCTGTAAGGTTCGTTTTGAAGTGGGTGTCGGGACAGGGAGATTATGTACTTGCTATACCTAATCTTTTAGGTATGTAGTGGTATGCGGTTGTTGGTGGCTGGTTGGTTTGCAGTGAATGATAAAAGCTGAGTCGGTTTCAGTTCTGCTGTGTTTTGCACTTTTCCTTAAGTATTACAGAAATGTCTGTGTGATAAAAATATGATGTAACTGGATTTAAAGGTAATCTAGGAATTTGGGAAAATCCAACTATGCATTTAGGTTCGAAATAGTGCAGGAGGTTTTAGCATCGTCCCTAAAAGTCAATTTTAAATATTCACCACATTTTTCTGTAGAACGTTATCAACTGCTCCATATGTAAAACACTGGTATTCATTTGCATCTGGTTGGACTGCAAGACGAACCCTTGAAAAAAAAATCACTACAAAGTACAAACTAACTCTAATTTCGGAAGTCGGCGTTAAATTACGAAGAAACGACCAAAAACACCGACTTCCGAAATTAGTTATTATTATTTTGGAGGTCGGTTTTTTTTTGTGAAAAAGTTTTTTTTTTTCACTTTTAAGTGGTAACAACACCACTGGAAAATCACAGAAAAGCAAAATACGCAATTTCATATGTAACATGGATGATTTTTCCATATATCTTTTCCAGCTATTTGGATTTAAAAACCAAACTACTGAACCGATTTTGATAAAATTTCAATATGACCAATCTAGAAGTATATCCTTTCACATGAAATAAGCATTTTTCAAATAGGTTCATAAATGACGAAGATATGAGGTAACAAACATAAAAAAAACAACCGAATTGAGAACCGTCTCCTTTTTAGGGTTCTGTTTACTAAGACTCCGCTGTCCGTCTGTCTGTCTGTCCGTCCCCAGGCTGTATCTCATGAACCGTGATAGCTAGACAGTTGAAATTTTCATAGATGATGTATTTTTAATTAAATAGCTAAGTTACTATACTAAGATTTTAGAAGTATGTTTAGAATTTATTTTTATTTTTTTTACCATTTACACCATTTTTTCACATACCTTTATAATGACTATTTTATTTTTATTTTTTACCGTGATTACTTTTCGTAATGTTTACCTCATCTCGCCTGAAACACAGGATCTCCTAGTTCAGGCACATTGTCACTTGTGAACTTGACATAGATTTAAGCAAAAATGTATTTACTGTTTTACCACATAACTTGAATAAATATTTATTATTATTATTATTTCTGTTGCCGCTATAACAACAAATACTAAAAACAACAAATTGTTGTAATTTTTTTTGTCGTTTTTTTCATAGAAATGGTACGGAACCCTTCGAGTGCGAGTCCGACTCGCACTTGACCGGTTTTTTTTTAGTCTCCAATTTCAGTGAGATGATTTCCGACAGAACATACATATTTCGCATAGGTTCAAATTGTAATAGGTACTGCATCTTAATTCTATAGTGACATGAGAGGCAGGGAAATAAAACATGTAGGCGGTGTGATTAGATAATGATTCTGTTATCGAATTATCTTGAAAAGTGTATAATGAGTTCAATATAAATAAACCGGGAAGTCCCTTATCTATAAAATCTGTAGCATATTCATCAGCATACGTAAGACTTTTAAACTGAAAATATCAATCAACGCGGCTTCGTTCAAAGACATTGCCCCTACGCACTTTGTTCTTTATTGTTTTAATCAAACCGTATCTTAAGTTATCTCCAACATTTATTTACTTTACTTTTGAAATTTTTTGACAAATAAGAAAACTGAAATAAACTTGAACTGACATGGTTCCGTATGGCGTCGGACGTAAAAGAATAGCACCATCCCATCACTTCCCGTGGGTGTCGTAAGAGGCGACTAAGGGACTCACCAGAGAATGGGCAGCAGCATTCTCTATAGTACATTGCTACAGCTACACTGCGATCGCCATGCCGTGGCGACTATGGCAACCCCCCCCCCCATGTGGGGGAGGCCTATGTCCAGCAGTGGGCGTCTTTCGGCTGATGTGATGATGATGTTGACACGGTTAACTGGGTAAAAATGAGGCAGCCATACGTTTGATTGCCCTTCTAAAATGCGTTTTTAGAATTCTTCTTTTCATCCCCTTTACGATGCATATTTAGAAATTAATAAACGTGTTGTTCAAGCGTATGAGAACAGCCATTGTAAAGAAAATGCTTTCCAGCAATGTACTGTATATCAATCTTTTATCAAACGTCAGGCTAGTTTAAACTACTAATTCATTTTAAAATACGCCAAGGAACAGAGGGTCTTAGTTTCTATCTCTATTTCAGAAAGACTAGGTACTACAAAATTTGTTACACGATTCTTTTATTTACAAGATAAGGTACGTGTCTAAGCAATGGGATTATGGTTCCTAAAACTTAAAGTAAGTAGGCATTTTCACCGATAATCCCTCAATACATAACAGAGGTATTATGACGTAACAGGTAGGCTGTATTATGTGCTATGTATTACTTCCACAGTCGTATTACAAGGAAATACCATTTCAGTGAGCTAACCACCTACACCAATGTTTATCAAGCGGAATCAGAATGATACGACAAAGAAGGTGTGTCTACACTTCTATAGTTATGCCTGTGATTCAGTTTACAGTCTGTACCTAAGTACCCACTTTGTAGTAGATAGCAATATCAACCATTGTTTTCAAAGCTACGTTTGCTAGACAGATTGGTGATTGCAGTTGCTTATTTGGAGATTGTCTTTCATCCCATTTAAAACGATAAATTCATGGGCACCGGCAGGACTATTTTCAGGGGGGTGCATCTACAAACATCATCAAACATCTATATCCCTGGATCGAAAAGGATAGGTTGGAAGAACGGTCTGATGCCCCATTCACACAGAGATAGAACTAAAGATGGACGGGTGCAAGCCGAGCGAAGGAAACTCCATACTAACCGTCTTGGATTTTCTAGGTTCTTTTTCACTACAATCCACGTGTCTAATATGACACCGTGTAACTCGGTGTAACAGAATAAATGCAATACCTCTCAAGGGGTCATTGTACTCATCATTATGAACCACTTTCACTATAGGACCAACACTGAAATCGCTAAAAAAAATCGACTGTCCCATACATTTCTGTACGAATAACTCGGCAAAATGTACTGAACAGCAGTAAAAGTTGTTCCTAATGATAAGTACGATGACTTGTTAAGAGGTATTGCTTTAATTATGTTACCGTTGTATATTTTTATCGTTTACTCATGTTTTCGTAGGTATTATTGAAAGCCAGGGAGGTGCTACAACTGCACCCTTTTGTACCCCACGGATAAATTGGAACTCTGCGCAGCTTTTGCTGGAGTCTCATAGCACGTGCTCAAGTAGGTTTATTTATACTAATATGTATTATAAAATGAGAAAGTGATTAAAGAGATTAAAACAAGACACAAACTTTCAACTCCTTAATCTTGGGTTGGGAAGGAATGAACGAACCAGCTTTTAAGACAAAAGAAAAAACCTGTATATAATTATCGTAAGGAGTACCTACCGCTCTCAACGGCTGGACGGATTCGGTTGAAATGTGGCACATGGGTAGACAATCCTCTGGATTAGAACATAGGGTTTTAGGTTACCTTGGGATGATTTCGGATTATCACGCGGGTGAAATGACTAGCGGAAGCTGTCAGTTGGTTTGTGAAATGAAAAGAAAATATGTCTCTTTCATCTCTTTTAGTTGTAGAAGATGTAAATAAAATGCTCATGGAATGGTAAGCCAGTTATCATGTAAGCAGTGTTGACTGTCCAGAACGCGGTGATTTTTTTTCCAACAGCGTAATTTCGCGGCAAGCATTTATCTTGATTTAGTTTTTAAGTTAGAAAACATATTATGCACGTCATAAAGACATTAAGTTCTTAGAATTGTTTGTAAAACGTAATTTATTCGTTATTGAAAATAAGCCACCCTGCCACACATGTTCTTTGTTCCATTCTTCAGCCCACTTGCAAAGAAGACAGAAAGATGATTAGGTACCTCGTACCTCCTTTGTTCATTATAAAGTCGCAACATGCTAGACATCAATACGGTTTCTAAGAATAACATGACTACCTATTAGGAATCATATCAATCGCACACGGGCGCACACGCACAATGCACCGCTCGTATTGGTTGTAGCGTGATATTATATAGCCTATAAGCCTTTCTCGTTAAAAGGGCTATCCAACAATAAAATAATTTTTCAATTCGAACCTAACAAACAAACACACTCTTCACCTTCTAAACTTATTTATAAAAATCTCGTGTCACGGTGTTTGTGGTCGCACTCCTCCGAAACGGCTCGACCGATTTTTATGAAATTTTTTATGTGTATTTGGTAGGTATGAGAAAGGGTCGTAAAGTATATTTCATAATTGATATGCGCGTACGAAGTCGCGGGCAAAAGTTAGTATTTTATAGTATAAAGTATAGATATGAAACTATATGCACAAAGGAATTCCTTCTTGGGAATTCTTTACCTGTCGACCCAGCTTTGGCAGAGTTTACATAACTGGTGCATTGTTTAAAGCAACGAAAGGACATTACTTTATGAGTATTCTAAAAATAGAGAAATAAAAATGAGCACTGATAAGCTGTCACGTACGTAATTTACTCAAATGGAGTAGAAAAACGAAGTTATTGAGATCACTT
This sequence comes from Melanchra persicariae, assembly GCA_947386135.1. NCBI lineage: Eukaryota > Metazoa > Arthropoda > Insecta > Lepidoptera > Noctuidae > Melanchra > Melanchra persicariae. The sequence continues at coordinate 10,898,060 of OX376645.1, read as the reverse complement.
TATTTATTCTTTAGTAGTACTTTAACTCTGATATGTCCGAGTGTCTGACTGTCAATACTTCCCTATCATAATTTTGCTATCATATTCTATGAGGTTTTTTTAATATATCAAACCAGGACAAGAGACTCCCCTCTCCCTTTTCCCACCTAAACATAATCTGAAAAGAGTATTCCTCACACAATTTTCCCACCTACATTTTTCAGGCTTCGTGCTACAAGACACGTCTCACAAAACCGACAAAGAAAGAGCCAGAGGGGGTGAAGGCTCGAATATTAATTATCACTGCCACCCCTTTCACCCTTCGTGGGGAAGTAGAGGGTGGGTGAGCTCCTGAGACAGCGCCTGGCACCAATACTCCTGGTTTAAGAGTTAGGGAGGGAAAACTGGACGTGGATTTTAATGGCGTAGTGGGAAATGGGAAAACGTAGATTACTTTCTTTGTCTGGTATTTGATTTATTGGTATCTAATGGTTATGGGTTGGATATAAAATAAAAATGAATCATTCTGACTGTATACATACATTATTATTTATTACGAGTAGACCTAAATCAGACTAATGATTTTATTTTTATAATCTACGGTTATTTCATTGCACTAAATAATTATAGTCTTCTGCGTGCTTAAACAATATGTTTTTTCTTTTTTTTATTCATTGTTATTATAATTTAAATTGGGTGAATTTTCCAAAAAGTTCCAAATTATTTGTTACAATTTAATCCCTTAATAGGATGAAAATATTTCACCCTGTCTCCTGTACTAGGTATGTTGAAGATTTAAGAAAGCTCGGAACAAAGGCTTTTCTAACAAAGACGTGTTTCATGGCTACGTTTCATGGTGTCGTGAGTCAGCGGCTATGGGAGAAAACAAGGGCGTTGAAAAAAGCTTGCCCATTTTTTTCTGCCCATGTTCAATAGGACGATACAGAGTTGAGTCATCTCAAATCTTCAGAAGACGTGATTTTGCTGGTGTAGACAGTAGTATATTTTTTTTGTTTCAGCCTATTCGGCAATTTTGGTCAGATTCAAGTAGGTAACTATAGTATTGTACCTAGTTCTTTTTAAAATTACAGTGATTGCTAATGATAGCTTAGTTACAATGTTTTCTGTATAATTCGCGAGAACTGAAACATCTGCTCCGTGAAGTCTGTAACGCTTTCATTGTGGTGGCCATGCTTTGCTATGAATTATAGGATACAATGTAGTTAGTAACAAAGAAGGTGGTATAACTATGTCCGTGTTATTTTCATAATTTATTTAAATTAATTGAATTTCTATGGAAATTTTTGCTACGAGTGTATATTAGGTACTAGTTCCTGTCATGAATGTCGAAAATTATTCTAAGGGCCATTATCCTGATTTACCGAAATACGTCTACTGTTGGACATAGGCCTCCCCCAAATGGGGTCCCGGGTTTGCATTAATCGCCACGCTTGGCAGGCGGATTGGCGATCGCAGTGTAGCTGTAGCAATGTACCTGCAGAGAATGCTGCTGCCCATTCTCTGGTGAGTCCCTTAGTCGCCTGTTACGTCACCCACGGGAAGTGATGGGATGGTGCTATTCTTTTACGTCCGACACCGTACGGAACCTAATAATTTTTCTTGTTAAAAAGTATCCTGTGTCATATTGCAGGATATGGCTCACCCGTGTGGCAAGTTTCATTCAACTCCGTTCAGTCGTACATGAGGATGTAAAAGAGTATTGTTAAACGTAATGTTTGGTAGTAGGTACCTTTTTTGTTATGGATGGGAAACCATCAAATGACTCCTGACGCTCTGGGCAGAGCGGGAGGGAGTGTCAGACTCTTACTGACTAAAACCCCGTGCTCCTCCTAGTGCCCTTTGCTTCCATGGCCGCAGTAACTCTTTCGAACAAAATCCGCAAGGCAGTAGGTACCTACGTAATGAATAAGCCCCCTGCATATTAATTACTGAAAATCGCAAGCTTTACCCATTCTGAAATATGTTTTATTTGATCAATTCAGAATTCGAAACAAATCTACTGATTACTTAATTAATCCTGTTTTATTAGCACTTAGTATGTAGTTGCATAATCTGATGTTATAAGGTATTGACTATTCAGATATACATAACATAAGAGTTCCTCTCATATACAATGGTCCCTCACATCCCTCTCAACCAATCGCTAAACTCATTCAATCTTCAATGAAATCATTCTCTACCAAGAGATACAACTAAACTCCCTGTTCACACCATCTCAAGCCAAACTCATCCACCAACCCATTGAAAAGTCATCACAATACGGCTCAAATTCAAATAACAAGTATGAGTGTCGTTTAAGCCATTCAAAAAAGGAATTAGAAACGAGATCGATTCTCTTAAAATGAGAAGTGGTGTCCGAAAATGAATCTTAACGACGAACTACTCAGTCTAAATTCGAATGTAGCCATCAAAATTATAGAACAATTTAATATGGAACGGGCAAAGATGGTTCTCTAGGGAAAACCCGTAGAGAGCGCACGCAATATAGGTCCTTATTCATTGGAACTTGAAGCAGTTTTCGTTAATTTTAGTGTGATAAGGTGTGAGTTACGGCGTAATGGTGTCGTGTCGGTTGTTCAAGATCGATTTGCTCTGGATACAGACAAAGTATAATAGTGATAGAATATGTTCTGTACGTTGCGGATTTTCCTTGTATTTATATTTCTATATTGACTCGAACAGTCTTTTGTTAAGATTGTAGGTGTGTTTATTTAAAGTTTCTTCGGATTTCGTCATATCTTTGTTTTTCAAATGATATAAATAAAACCTTAGTATAGTGTCTACATAAAATATTTTGGTGATGATAATTTGAACTTGTTACATAGATTTAAAGGAGCGAAAATACACCATGAATATGATTAATTTTTAGTCTTTGTCGAAAAACATATCAGCAGTTCTCTAAATTTTCTCGAGTTTTGCCACTATAAATTATGTATTTTGCAGTTGATTTTCGATATACTTGTATTATACATACACTACACATTTACATAATCCCACTCATTATCTCGTAGAAAGACGCCTCCCACAAGAACAAAGAACATTCACATAGCAACAACATTCATCACTTCATAGGCGCGGCCAGGGCGGGCGAGATGCCAGGGCGGGCGGGCACTCACACACACAAACACCATCAACCATCTCCAGGCGAGATGCCAGGGCGGGCGGTTACTCACACAAGCACAACACTGAGCGGATGAGATTGTGTGAGTGAGATGAGGAGAGTGGGCTAGTGTATGTGTGTGTGATATTGAGTAGGATTTAGTGTGTAGCTGTAATGTGTGGGAAACCTTGAGAGTTTGTTTAAACTGTATATATTATGTGTTAAGAGGAAAATATACAGGTTTTCAGGGTAATGTAATTTATCATCTGCCTAGCCTTTTCCCAACTTTATTGGGGTCGGCTTCCAGTCAAACCGGATTCAACTGAATACCAGTATTTTAAGTGAAGCGGCTGCCTACCAGACTTCCACAACCCATTACCACCACTGGGTAACACGGTATAATTAGCAGTATGTTACTGCCATAGTAGTAGGTATGTTATATTGATAAAACAGTTCCCCATCTAACAATAGTGCTACCTATCTTCTCGCCCACATTATCTGCTCATACGTATAGTATAAGAGCTAGCATGACATTTAGATAACATGATGGAACGGGGAAGCGAACTAGTCGGCGAGCTCGAACACTCAGCTGATAAGAGAGCTGCGGCGTTATTCTGCATATTTTGTCTAGTGTATTATTTATTTATTTATTTATTCATTTCGAAAGGTTGAAAATTTAACAATGTGTAACACAACATTCAAAAACCACAATACTAAAAATTACAAAATAAAAATCAATTTATATAGACATGCTGATACAGTAACTTGCCAGGTGAATAAATAAAATTACATTCCACATTAGATGTCATCACATTAATATCATAGTTTAAATACAATAATAAAAAAGGTAAACGTCAATAAAATGTAAATAATGTCAACAAAATATGAATAAAGTCAGTAAAATGTAAATAATGTCATAAAATGTGAATAATGTCAATAAAATGTAAATTATGTCAAAAAAAGATTTAAAAAAAATAAAATAAAATGTCAATAAAATTCTAGAAATGTAATATCAATAAAATCCATTATGATGTAATGTCATGACAAAATGTCGAATATAAGTAATCTTAAAAATTATCTACACTAATATTATAAAGAGGAAAGATTTGTTTGTTTGTTTGTTTGTTTGTTTGTTTGTTTGAAATGAATAGGCTCCGAAACTACTGGACCGATTTGAAAAATTCTTTCACCAGTAGAATCCTACATTATCAGAGATGGACATAGGCTATAGAATATTTTCAAAAAAGTTAGGGATCCGTATGAAAACTTCGATAATGTGACCCAAGGTGTGAGAAAAAATCCTTATATCGCGTACGCCTCGGAATCTATTGACAATAGAGCAAAGTGATGTACTACAGTTTTATAGAGGTCATCAATATCTACAAAAAAGTCCGCGATACCATATGTCTAACTATTATGGATAAGTCACCATGACCGCTTTTTGTTAATATTAGTCAAGCAAATCCCATGGTGAAATAAAAAATGGTGATTATGGTACCATGATATTAATCCTTATCCATTTAAATGGTTTGATAATTAAGGTTGATTATGTCCGTGTAAATTACACTTTAAATCATTCAAATCGGACCTTTCGTTCAAAAGTTACGACGGTAATAAACATGCTCGGAGTAAGAAAAATGTCGCGGCTTGAGCGAACTGGGGAGAATCGTATCAAATCTTGGTCCGATGACGTTGAAACACCCCGGCATTTAAATGTTTTCGATAAAACAATAAGAATATCAAATGTTTGGATTTTTCGAAAATCAACTAGGTACAAACATAATAAGGGGTGAAGCAGGGGTGAATAAGTTTTTAGGGGAGGAAATTATAGCTTGCTTCAATTTACGTCGGAATTCTATGGATAAACTAAAAGTGGGATAATTGCAACAGATCATGTACCTAACAATTTTTGCATAATCAACCCCTGACGGACTGAACGGGGTGAACAGTTGCGCTGAACCAATAATGAGAATCGTTGTGCATAATTTTCCAAAACTAACCTTTATAAGGGGATATGTATAGGGGCGTTGCAGTTTGTGGAGTACCTACTATCCCCACGCGGACGAAGTCGCGGGCGAAGTGCTAGTTAAAAATATAATACTTAAAATACTATTATTATTTGGTACAATCTTTGAAAAACTCTTCTATGCTGTAATAACATCTCTCCAACAACAATGACTTCAATAAATAGTAAAATAATATTTCCTATTTCATTACAGCGTTCCCAGAGTTGATTCATTTTCAGTTTACTCTTTCTGACTTCATGCCTTATAAAAAAAATCCTAGTCTGGCATAAGCTAGAACTATAGGAATGATCTCATAGTGCTGTGATTAGAATACCTGGAATAAATAAGAAGAATATATATGATAACCTGTACCGCACTGGGGAAATGCCTCCCTACATTATTTCTATCGTTCCCGGTTCTGTGTCACCTCTTGTCAATTTCTTAATAAGACATTCAAGTCGCTCGCCATTTCCTTCACGGCACTGTATTGCAGTTTCAATAATGTGTGTTATTAAAAAGTATTATTGTGTAGATTATGTAAAAAGAGGGTAAATGAAAGTATCTTAAAAAATAATCAAAGCATTTATAAATATTTATTCGTATTACTTACATCATTCCAATAAAATATATAACAAACTATTTCACATAATAATAAACTGAGTATACTATGTAATACACACATACATAATCTCGAAGTGAAAGGTGTGCAAAGGAACGTAACGCCTCACTTTTAGTTAACGCTCGATTTAACTCCTCATAAAATTTTCATACCGCGGGCTAAATATGGAAATCATTTCTTAAGGAGTAAAAAAAATTAATGATACATAAGTGATTCACGTATTTGCGGAAGATTATCATTGCTTGGTAAAGCACAAATGGACACCAAATAGTAAGCGTTTATCTTAAAACTAATTTCTTGAGATAAGGTCATGTAATTAAGCAGAATCCCCGACTACAAGCGCTTGACATTAGTCGAACGAAAGTACTTACCTTATTTATTTTATTGCAAAATTATGTAGGAGCCTTCAGAGCTTCTGAAGTGTACGTTTAACCGGGATATCTAAATGAACTTCTTCAAAGACTGAAAAGCAATCCTGAAATTACCCCACAAAAAACAAGCATACAAGACAAAACAGGTCTCGAACATTAAATTCTAAAGCTTGTTTAATACTTTGTGTACATCTCCTTAGCCTTACTAAAATTCATAATGAGAGATTTTATTTTAATAAAATATTATTTTTATTAAAATAAAATGGAATCATGATGGGATTGGCACGGCAGCACATAGAGGGCTGATCCAACTCTCCCGTTGTCTGCTAGAAGGAATTTCTTTTGAACTAAGCAGCAGTATTTTAGTCTTCATTTATCTGTATTTCTTCAGCATCAGCAACACAATAGTGTTGCGCAATTTTTGTCTACCCTAAATAGGTACCAAGCCATTGGTAGTGAATATTCAAATAGTTGCAGAATAACCCAAGTAGCAAAATAATGTCATATAAATAGTACAGTAACGTTTTTTATATAACTTTCAGCCATATGAAAATGGTTTTATAATAGTTTTTTGTACGTAAATATAACGCGGGTTTGGGCGCAGATTATATAACATTTAAATCGTGTTAGGGTCGTTTTGCAGTCGCTCCAGCGACAATAAAGTTGAGTAAAAATCACGTAGACGTTGAAAGTTTAACTAGAAAGGTTTGTAATAGTTTCAGTAATACTCTTACAAAACTAAATCATCGTATAGATGTTTTGTTATGCCGGTGGTTGGACAGTGGTGCAAGCTAGATCACTTGTGTGACAACAATTTATTGTGTTGTGATAAAACTTATAAAAAGATTTAAAAGTCAAATGTTTTAAGAATCATTATTATTTATTAATATGTTAAGAAAGTTGACTGAGGTGGAAGATAAAGAGCGGTGACTTATACTTGGGAATTTAAAAATTTCGATGATATGTATGGTTATTTCTTTAATATTTTAATGGGCCTTCATAATGTTAGTGTTTCAATATTGTTTAAAAAAATAAAATACATTAATTGGTGTTCATCGTTTCCGCCATATTGCCAATAGACATTGGGCGACTGCATTTAGACCTGTTTATAACTATTGATCTTATACATGTTTTTGTACGACTTATGGCGTCCTCCATGACGGTTGCAATTAGAGTTATGTTGGAAAATAGAAAAACCTTTGTATATATTCATGAGAATACTTCTGTATTTCTTACAGGGACATCATGGTGATGTATTATGACATTGATAAGTTTTTGACCAAAAAATACTTCGAGTTGCTAAAACAAATAAAATGGCCATGGAGTAACACACATTTTCAGTTATCACAGAAGTGCTATGGATGTAATAAAAAATAAATAAATAAATAATGGATGTAAAAAAATATAATAAAAGATATTTTTTATTGTATCTATATATTTTTTTTATTTACTTTTCTTCTAAAACCACAACTTCGTTTAATTCTTTTCCACTTTTTGAAATCCATAACTAAAATTAAGATACAATGAAAACCGCGAGGGAACGAATGCGAAAGCGAACGAGTTATATAAAAGATTGTAATTATTGTTTAAATAATCAATAGAGATTCATTTATAAGACCCAGTATGAAGATTTTATAATAGTTAACTATAAAATCATTACATAACTGTTTGTTTTTTAAGTGTTGAATTAAAGGTTCTTAATTTACAAAACATGGCGACTCATCACTATTTTATGACTGAAACGTTTACTCGACTTAACGTTGTATGACCGTCATATAAAATGATTGAGATGACGTTTAACAGACACATTAATACGATTTAGATTATTTATAACTAATGCGTCGAACTGAATACTACTTTACAACTTTTTAGTTGCTGCAAAACTGTTAAAAAGCCCTTACATGTCTGTTAGTTGTATAGTTCTAATATTATACCACGTTTTTGCTACTTGGGAAGCTTCACTTCAGATACTGTGAGTCAGGGCCGCGCCTGCGTATACGGGTTCCGGTGTTCCCTAGAAAATGTATGCATAGGTACATCGGCAAATAGCATGGCAGAGTTTTCTATAGAACTATGAGTGTATGTACTCTTATGTATGTACAAATGTATGAAGTATGTGGAAGAAGTTAAGGAGGCGTATGTCAAGATAGCACAATGAGTACAGCGTTCTCTAGTTTCTGACAGTTTTTTTAAACTCAACTGTTTTCATAGATTTTCTATTTCTATTCTATTTTTGTTTATGGCAATTGGTGCCGTACTCGACAGTTTTGCCGTTGTTAATTAAATGTGCTATGGAACATGTGCGACCAGAGGGCCAATTCTACTTATTACTTCTACTAATTCTACGAACGTTGCTTGGAAATTTGTAGAATTGGCACCCTGGAGATCACTTTAGAGTCTAGAGTAGAATTTAATAAAATACTTTTTACTATACAAATAAGTTACAGAAAAGATAGATGAAGAAAACATTACATAGGGTGACACAATGGGCGGCCTTATCGCTGAAAGCGATCTTTTCAAGACAAGCTTTGAATGGATTTTAAAGAGGAAAGGAAAGACAGTTACTGTATGTAGTCTTAGATGTACGATTTATATATCAATAATTACAAACATAATAGAAATATATTCAGTAATAATTATGAAAAAAAAAATAGAACCCCAGTAAAAACGATTAAAGAGTGGACAAAGACTGGGTACGCCTTACCGACACCATAAGGACACAGTAAGGAATTCCATAACCGCACCGCTTGAACCGTAAAAGATTTGTCGTAAAAGCTGGTGGTATGCATCGGCCATCTCTAGTCTCAAGTTTTCCGTAGACCTCAGATTAAACGTTTTTCTAAGATAAGAGGGGTTTAGGACGGGATGGGATAGGACGCCACCCTGGGTTGTATAGCCGGCATTTTGTACACCGACAGTTGTATAGCACCATGAAGAGTTAGATTCTTCTATGCATATGCGTTGCCGGCGACCATACAGGTAACTGCAGAACCAGTCAATCACTGTTGAGGATATGTTAAAAGAGCGAAGTATGCAAAGCAGAAAAACGAAATCGACAGTATTGAATGCATTACTAAAATCTAGTAAACAAACTACCGTCAGATTTCCTCATTCTGTTCCTAACTGTATGTCATCGGTGACATCGGTCACTAAGGCTGTAGCAGTGCTATGAACAGGACAGAATCCCGATCTGGGTTGAATAGGATTCAGCAGACTATTCTTACAAAGAAAAGCTTAAAGCTGATTGTGGACAAGGCGTTCGAGGACTGGAGAAGAAAGGTAATATGGAAAATAAGATGGTATTCGGAAAAGGAAGTAAGATTTGCCTTTTTGGGTAAGGGAGTGATTTTGAACCCATGGGATATTGAGTAGTTTAGGATATAGCAAAGAATAGGAAGAATTTTGTCGAGGACAGGGAGTACCATTTTTCGTCTGAGAAAATCACTACCAACTGTGTTAATATAAGTGATTAAAAATATGCGCTTCTTAACACCACAATCAGAGAATTGATTAAAAATAAATGGGGAATGATTTGGTGCTGGAAAGTTTGAAATATAGTTTAATATCTAATTTGCTTTCAAGGTCCCATTACATGAGGACGAAGACGAGAATAAAATTGTGGATTCAGTAGATCAATAAATAGGTCTTTAGGAATCGATTCTTGGCGAGATTTCCTTACTCCTATGGATTTAAGAAATTTCCAGACTTTAGCTGGGTCGCCATTTTCAACCGAGGTGTGGATATGGCGTCGCTGCTTCTCTACACACCGGACTCTCGACGGAGGTACTTTTATTAGTGACAATGACAATGTCAAAAAGTCCAGAATATATGAAAAATTTAAATTAATAGTCTAGCCTTTTCCCAACTATGTTGGGGTCGGCTCCCAGTCAAACCGGATTCAGCAGAATACTTGCATTTTACGTGGAGCGGCTGCAAAAATTTAAATTAATAAAAATTGTAAACCTATGCAGCTATAGTAAAGAATTGATTTGACAGATATACCATCTCTAGTAATTGGTAAAGAGCTTTTCGAGGCGCGGAAAATGAACGCAAACGAGAAACCTTTTTTATTTTCATGGGCACATGTTGTAAAACTATAATATTTATTGACAACATGTGTTGAGGCTTAGTTTTAGAACCTCCGGTGCTTGAGGGATGTTTGCTAGAAACAAAGCCATTTAATGAACCTCAAACATGCAATAACATTCTAGTAGGCGGAACACTTCAAGTTTCTATGTGTAGGTAGAAATATACTTAAACACTGAGACACATGTCGCACTGAGGAACTCATGGCTCGATAATAACAGCCACACAGGTCAATCTTCTGGGTTAAGCAACACTTACCGAGGTGGGTCCGTGGATTGGTGACCATCACACATAGTGAGACTCCACCCTGCCTCGCAAAGGAGGTTAGGTTAGATGCTTTGGTCCCGGTGCCAAAGGGAGTCGTGTTACCCAGTACCGGTACCTAGTTGCATCCGGTTACACAGACAAACATAGTTTTGGAAAGGCTAGGGAGATTGATCTTACTACTAACAAAGGGTATCGTTGTTGACGAAAATACGGGTTAGGGATGCCAATTCTATCGATCATTAGGCACCACTTATAAAGGTTGATCCACACATGGCCGTGCCTGGCGCTTGGCCGGCCGTGGTCCGTTCCTGATGTGTGACAACCTTAATACGGCGCAGCGGCGCCTAAAATCAGTGATGACCTGTCAGGAAATGCAAAAGATGAAAGGACCTATTGTTCCTAATAAAAGGATCTTTGTCGGGACAGGTAGGTATGTCACATGTAAGTTACAAGGAATTCTGCGTAAGATATCTGCGTCAGTCGGTCTAGACTTGTCTCGCTGAGTAGGTCGCAAGTAGGTATTGTTGACCGATTTTCCTGTAGGTCTGAATAATTGTTGTCGGGAAGGAAAAAAATAATGCAACAAAAGATTTGTGATGCAACTTTAAAACAAGTGGTTGATTTTGAGAACAAAAAAACATAATTAAAAGCTTTTCAATTATTTCTAGTGGAAAGGCACTTGACTTTAAGGTGGAAGCGCCAGGGTAGCCCGCGAAATTCAAAATTTCTTACGTTTTTTGCAATTTGCAGGTCAATATTCTAACTGAGAAAGTTGTATTGATGATTGTAATTATTATAGTTCTGTAAATACGTACTTGCTACGGCCGCGAATCATTGACCAACATACAACCTGATAATGACCTGCAAATTGCAAAAAACCAAAGAAAATTTGAATTTCGTGGGCTACCCTAAAAACAACTGCCGCACGCTTGTCTCGCTAAAACTCAAAAATAGCTTTTTTTTTTGTAATTTTCGCCTCAATTATATAATGGGGTTGTTTTAGGAAACAAAAAAGTGTAGGTAACAATCAAATCAATGTTAGGTGGTAGAAAGTTCACCCGGTCATCTAGTTTAGAATAAAATTAAATTGGAATTAGAAATTCAATCTGAAACATGAAAAAATAGATGAGAGCCTTTTCCCAAATATATTGGGGTTGGCTTCTAGTCTAACCGAATGCAGTCGGTACCAACTCGACTGCATTCGGATAAACAGAAAGCCAACCTTCGCCTATTCAGTTAGACAAGAAAGTATGTTACATGGAGCGACTGCCCGTCTGACTTCCAAAACCCAGTAAGTGAGTATTACGAATACTACGAGACCCTGGCAAGGTTGCGGAATTTGTTCGAAAGAGTCACCGCGGCCCTGGAACGCAAAGGGCATCAGGAGAAACACGGATGGGTTTTAGTCAGTAAGAGTCTGGCACTCCCTTCCGCTCCGCCCAGACACACAAAAAACAAAAAAAAGTACTATGATACCCCTTGGCGTTGGTCAGATTTTCATTGAATCCAGGTAAGAAATCCGGCTCAGCAATCTTTGGAAAACGACTTGATTGAAATGTGGCATAAGTCAAGTGAGAGGTTTCTGTTGCCAGGTCAGGTATCTAATGTAAATTGGGTTTTCCTGTAAAAAAATTCTCAGTACTAATTCCATTTCCAACTCCTGAGTTTTGGTGTTTTATTCGATAGTAGCTCGTATGAATCATGATTTATTGAATTATAAAGGTATATGAGGTATTAATTTCGGCAAAATATTTATGTCTTTAACCATATTAGTGAATCGCTTCGAGGAATAAGTCGTATTACAAAATAACATGAAGCATGTAATACAGTCATGTCTCACTAGGTAAATTTAATGTTTGTAATATTATTTGCAATGAAACATCCTGTTCTGCTTGCTAAAAATCCACGGGGCGCCCCCCGGTCTCTTCTAATTTACAGGTTTTGATAAATTTGCTAGGTACTTCTTTGCAAAGGTATTTTTTTTTGTTTTACTAGTGACTACTATAAGGTTATCGATACAGCCCGATGAATGGCCAAACTTAAGTGGCAGTGGGTAGGGGCAAATTGCTCACAGTGCAGAGGACACGGTCTAGCACAAATGGATTGACGTACCTATAGTAACGTTAGTATCGTTAACGTAAGTGAATTTTGAACATAAAAAACTAAAATCCCATGGTATTTTGGTTCAATTTTATGCCACAAAAACAATTTGTATCATACGAAAATATGAATACAACGTATATCAGAATAAACGCTGCTGTGATTGTACTCTAAAAAAAAACAGCTGTTCAGTACATTTTCTCGAGTTAGGCGCACATAAATGTCCAACAGTGGACGTCTTTCGGCTGAAATGATGATGAACATAATGATGATAAAATGTATGGGGCAGTTGATTTTTTTTTCGATTTCTGGTTTGATCCCATAGTTAAAGTTGTTCATAATGATGATAACAATGACCTCTTAAGAGGTATTGCGTTTATTCTGTTACACGTTGCTTGTATACCTATAATATTAGTAAAATTTTATGTTACGTCAAAAATGTTGGTGCTAGGCACTCTGATAGTCGATGGTGTCAAAACTCGAAAGGTTTTAGAGTGGCGACCGTGTTCCGGAAGACGAAGCGTTTTTATCCCACGCGGTGGGCAGATGACCTGGGGACGCGGGAAACTGCTGGATGCGAGACGCACTGGGCCGGTCGACGTGGCGACTCCCGGAGAGGCATACTCCAGCAGTAGACGTCTTTCAATTGAAATGATGAATATATTCTCAGCACATCGTGAAACCGTGAATCAGAAACCTAAGATCCTTTCAGTATAATTTGTTGATAAATATTCGTAGTAGTTCATCATACAACTGGTTCTGGGATACTGAGTAAATACAGAACCAATAATGAGCCTGCATCTACAGGGCCACACAGAAAAGCTACATGGGCCCCATGGAGGCCGCGGGGCACCGGTTGCGTATAGTTGCCGTAGACCCTGTACGAATGATTATGTCATGTGTCTGAGGTTAGTCGTTTGTCATTTGTATAGATCATAACTAGATATTCCACCGATAAAAAAAAAATGAGTTAAGTATTTTAGCCTGAATTCCTGTCAAACTTTGATTTACCTACAGAAAGGCTCTGACCCGTTTTTAACTCCAGAAACCTTTGCCCTAATTTCGACTTGTTCCTACATGTTTCGACTACTTAGACTCAAGATTTAATCTGCCCTTATCTACAACAGGTGCTGCTCCTGCCTAGTTCAGGAATGATAACACTATCAGGCTATCAATATCGTATGAAAATCCTATCACGGCGCGGTCCACTTGTGTGTATCTCAGAATTCCAGGCCACGCTTATCTGATTTTTTGGACTGGTGTCACTTATAAGATTGCGAACTGGGCGGCCGTATTCGGAAACTTTTTTCCTCTAGTTACGGATTTTGGAAATGGTGACGTTTGGCAGAGATTAGGATGCAGGGTTATTTGTAAAATAGTAACAACCTTTTAGTGAGTGAATATAAACAACTTTTACCATAAGACCAAACCTGAAAATTTGAAAAAAAAATATCAGCTGTTTGGTACATTTTGTCTTGTTAAGGACACAAATGAATGGAGGCAGCCAGTCTTGATTTCGGGTTTGGTCCCAAAGTAAAAGTTGTTTTTACTTAATGTGTACTTTCACTCCCTAAAAGGTTGTTAGTGTTTTATAAATTACCCTAAGTATATACCGACGTAGCCCGAAGGATCGCCAAATTGAAGTGGCAGTGGGCAGGGCACATTGCTCGCAGAACAGATGGTCGATGGGGCCGAAAAGTTTTGGAGTGGCGACCGCGTACCGGAAGACGCAGCGTTGGAAGGCCTCCCACAAGGTGGACCGATGACCTGGTGAGGATCGCGGGTAACCGATGGATGCGAGACGCACAGGACCGGTTGTTGTGGCGACACTTGGGGGAGGCCTATGTCCAGCAGTGGACGTCTTTCGGCTGATATGATGATGATGATGAAGTATATATTAATTTTTTCAGCTAAACCGTTTATTTTGTAGCGGACAAAAGTAAATAACGTTTCAGAAGTTGAGACAATTTGATGAAAAAAAATGCACTTTTACATTTCTTGTTGAAGAAAATGTGAAAGTGCTTTTTTTCCCTGAACTGCAAGCATTATTCTATTTTTTTTTAATGCTTGCACAAGTAGGTAACAAATATACGAGTACAGTGTCGCTTAACTTCAAACTCGGATAAATCCAATTCTGAGATTTTTTAATATTTTGGTGTCAAAAGAAACGGAAAAAGAAATGCTTTTAAACAATTTTATCAGTTGTGTATAAATCCGCATGGTTCTTGAGAAAATAAGCCGTTAAAATCATAATATTTTATCTAAGTCAGATAGATCCATGAGACAGTTTTTTTCAAATGTAGTTAAGTCCATGAGAGCCAATCAGGTAACTGCGTTTGTTCAACATGGCCGTCAGTCCACGTAAACTCTGCGACAGTACTACTTTTCACTCCCGCTTTTTATTGTTTCTTTTTATTATTTGGACAGTTCCCATGGATAATTCCATTAAAATTGTGTCACCAAGTAAGGCCCGCAAGCGACCTAATATAAAACTTCGCCGTAAGAAAGAGGAAAGAGCGACAATTCGGTAAGTTTGAAATACCTATACCTATGCGTCGTTTGGAATCTTGGGTTGGCACTAGTGTTGTGTTAACCATAATCATTATCGATTTTTATTATTTTGTTGTTCTACTGTTACAGAACGATTCTGATATAATAATAAGTATGTAAGGATATAATATTGAGTACATTAATTATATTTTCCGATCAGATTTGTGTAGGTATACAGCAGGATCAAGAAATTTATCGTATTTTACTAACTAAGTAAATCGTTTCTAAATATGCTGTTCCTTTTTTAATAAATAATTTAATTTCAGGTATTGCTAAAATAATCAATAAACGCGGCCAATCGTTTGAAAATTTTAGTCCAGAGATACTGCCAATTGGAGTTCCAGTAAATGAAGCAAAACTGAGTGATGTTCGCAAATTGCTGGAAACGCACTTTGGCCAAGAGTGGGCATCATTGGTGGAATTGAAATATTATAAAAAAGTGCTTAGCAGTGAGAACGTGATAGGGCGACCAATGCACGAAGAAGAAATTGACGGAAGAAATATTGAATTTTGTTAAAAATGGTTAAATTAGATACCTCCTATTTTTGTAAAATAAAACTAGATTTCCTTATTTTGTTAGTATTATTTTAGTTTTATTCAGTTAGCTGCTACAAATTAACTGTCGATAGTATACCGTGACTTCGCCACTACCACATCCCTAGTTCTAATCGTGTTTTTTCAAATCCAGATAAATCCGAATCCATTAAATCAAAATTCTATAAATCCACACTGAGTTGTTTCAAAGATAGATAAATTGCATTCCATTATATCAAATGAAGGTAAATCCAACTTAAATATTACATTTTTGAAAGAATTAATGATTTAAATACTGAATTGGCTAAACAGGATCGTTTTCTTCAATAATGTTGCCATAATAAAAAAATACTGTGCTATTCATGAAATTAAGACTATGAACACTTTTTTTTAAATATCTCCTAACAGGGTAGAGTGGATTTATCCGAGTTTGAAGTTAAGCGACTAGTAGTAGTAAGTTTTTTTTTTATTGGATATAATTATGACTAATGTTATTGTACTTGGGAAATTGTTAGTTCCTCTTAATAATCTTTTAATTATTATTATTTTTTTCAAATACTAAGTAGTGGTTCAATATATTTAATTGTACTTACATGCCATTTAAAAGTATGTTTATACAAGAGGGGGGACGCCATAACGTCACTCGAACGGTAGTTGCTGAAAATCAGCGCCGTTGACTTTTGGATTTGTCCGGAGTTACGGCATATGCTGAGCAACGACCAATTCTTGCTCGGATGCGACGCACAATTTTGAATTTATTTATTATCTTATATTACCTATTTAATTATATAATTGTTTATTGTCTACTTTATTGTATGTTGTGTTAACTTTGTCACTGTCAGTCAGCGTCGGACGTCACGCCATAGACAACAACTGCTCAATTGCATTCTGTTTTGTCTATGGTGGGACCAGGTCCTGCCAGCGCAGGACAGTGCAACAGGGTTTTTTATTCTTTTTTTTAAATTAATAAGTTATAGTTGATAAGTTGTTTTAATTTAATTTTATGGTTTTGTGCGTCACATGTAGCAGAATAAACGTGTTTTCTTTCTTTTCTTTCTTTCTTAAGCACATAACCTAACCTTTCGGGTAATACAGGCGTCATCGATTCGAATCCCACTATTTTCCATCGGTTAGCATCATCCTCACAAGGAAAACGTTTCTGAATCAATAACGGCCTAACTAAGACCACTTTTCCTCGAGTCGATATCAGAATACGACCACGTGTACAAAGTGTGCCAGTTTTCGATAAAATGTCTGACATATCCATCACTTAAGATAAACGGTTAAATAGTAGCTAATCGAGCACGAGAAGTGGTTATCAAACGCCACCGGGCGATAGGAATTTCGTGTGTCATTTTAGTACAAGTGGTTTCCGGAATGACCTAGTAGGAAAGCAAGTTGTTTATCATTTGTATGTACATTGGCAAGTAGAATCAATAATACTCGTACTTTTTTTTAACTAGGTAGCTCTTTAGCTTGGTTAGGCTAGTCTACCTTGCTTCCTATCAAAATTAATTTCGAGAACTTCTATTAAAAAATCTTTGGGTACCTAGCAGCTTTCGGTCTGATAACGTTTTATTCGATTGACAACTAATTGGGTCCCTTACAAGGCTAGGCGACATCGCGGTAGACCAAGGCGAAGGTGGAGAGACGAACTGGACTCTTACCGGAAGGACTGTTCCGCAATGGCAGAGGACAGATGTGTGTGGAAGATGGAGAGGGAGGCCTTAGCCCAGCAGTGGGACATAACGGGCTAGATTAGATTTATGCGATAAGATGACATAATGATGAGATAACATGCTGAACTTACCCCAATAAAGTCTCCTACGGTATGTTATATAACGGAGAAACCATCCCTACTTAATATTATAATTGCGAAAGTAACTATGTGTCTGTCTATTTATCTGCAAATTATCACGCAAAAACAGCTGAACGGATCGTCATGAAATTTGGCAGATACTATATATCTGCTACCTGGGATATGGAGAAGGACATAGGCTACTTTTTAGCTTTTTACGCGACAACTGACATCCACGCGGGCGAAGCCGCGGACAAAAGCTAGTGTTGTCATACGTAGGAATCTCAAGTAGGTCGTACTTACTAGGAAACCTCCAAAATAAGTACTGGGCTGGTCCTCAACCAAACGTAGAAATATCCAAAGGAGTGCTACACAAACAAAGTCCGTCACAGTCACCGATAATCTTGGAACGAATTATTGGACCATTATCGTGATAAGTGATAACGAACTAACCCGGTTTACTAGATAAAGTGCTTTTGATGTGCGCGAAGATCCACTATCTGCGTGTTCTTGGAAAGTAACGTATGTACCTATGTACTTCTTGTGTAGTTTGTAATGTAAATAGAATGTGGACGCGCGTGTTTCCTGGTACAGGGTTATATGGTTTTTGTCTTGCTTTCAATATAATTCTTCTTAGTTACAAAAAAAATTGCCTGGTCCAGCATTCGGCCAGGGCAATGTCATCGGTTGATGCAGGCGCAGTTATTAGGTCCTCACGTGAACCGGCCATCGTCAGCGGGTCAACGCCTTTCTTTTAATTTTTTTCCATTTAAAAGGAGGTTTGATAAAATACAATCGTCGACCTAAACTGCAGTTAGCCCGACGCTATTGTACAGGTCCGAATGCTGGACAGTAAAGAAGACCCATGAGCAAAAAGTTCACACCAACGAGATGAAGATGCTGAGGTGGGCGGAAGGTATGACACGACTTGATTGAATTTATCAGGGACAGCTTTAAAGTCGCGCCAATCACTGATAAACGAACAGAAAACCGCACCAGATGGTATGGACATGTTAAGATGAGAAGCGAGGATCATCTAGTATATAAAGCGCTAAACCAGCCAGAACAGAAAAAGGGGAGAGGCCGCCGGCCGTTGACCTGGTGGTTGAAAATAGAGAGAGTCCTCAAGTTAGCCCAATTGCCAGAGCCGACAACCCAGGATCGAATATCCTGGCAAAGAGTTATGAGGAGACCCGACCCCGGATAACGGGAACAGGAGAGGACAAAGAAGAACGAGAGATGGCGCAGGTAAATAAATAGACATTTAAAGGCTCGGGATTATTCGGGACAAATGTTTTGCTGGCGTTGTAAGATAATCATGACAATTATTGTAAAGAAAATACAATTCAGAAAGATTGTTAAGCATTCTACACACACATAAGAAGCTCTGTATTTTAATGTTCTCTCCTATTAACAAATTACGACAAAAAACACTTAAGGAGACCCTAACACATTTTCAAATCAAATCACACAGCTTGTTTCCAGTGACCCATTACGTTGTGATGTGATTTCAATACAGTGAATGGTCAGGTCACGTGGCAGCGCATAGATAAGTGGAAAGTGCGTTTAGTTAACAGAATTATTTGTGCTGTAATTAGCTAGTACACGACTGTTTCATTCATTCACTGCGAGCGCGAATTCCTTGTTAGTCTGTGCCACAGATGAGATGAGTGTTCAGAATGTTGGGTCTATAAAATAAGCTTATGCGCGATTGCGATCATGTTGTATAATATCAGCCGGAAGATGTCCACAGCTGGACACAAGTCTTCCCGAAGTATCGCCACATGACCGGTCCAGTGTTTCTCATATCTAGTGGATTTCCGTGGCCCTAATCAAATCATCAATCTACCTTGCGTGAGGCCTTCTAACGCAGCATCTTCCGGTACAAAGTCTCCACTCCAGAGCCTTTCGACTCTGTCGACTATCTGTTCTGTGAGCAATGTGCTCTAACCATTTATGTTTGTCGATTCTTCGGGCTATGTCGGTAACCTTTGGTTCTCCTGCGGATATCTTTAATTTCTGATTTGTTTACCCTAGGAAACTCCGAGCCAGCCAAGGACAGTGGAAAAGGCTACCCCTTTTGATTGCCTTTTGGGTGACTTTTCTAATGAGGCCCCCAATTCAGCGATTGCAAAGCAAACTGTCTTAGGAGCCATTAGCTTGATTTTAGTATGTGTGTAGACAGTACCAAAGAATTAAAAGCTCCTTGCTCTTCTGTACCGTTGTATTTATTCTGTGTCTACAATATACAGATTCCCGCATCGTTATGTCAGCGGTTTGTACGTGAATGCTCCTGCATTCACACTTGCTACGATCACCGTTAGATGACATTTAAAAGTCTGAGATTAGCTTTAAGAACAAACAGATTCATCAATCGAGAAAAGGTTCTTGATCCACGAACGAAAGGACGAGACTTCTGAAGAGTTCGCTAGATTTTGTCTATCATTCTTCTGATTGTTATAGAAACAGAAATTTGTTATTTTTTGTTTTCCGATGGACTCAATAACATAACGAAGGGTGGATGCAGAGGTTTACCAGTAGAACACTCAAGTTGCACCGTTTATGTCCCATGTTGTAGAGAGCGAGCCTACTCCCATCAAACGGACACATGAGACTCCGGGCTACTACAAAGAAATTCCAGATGAACACACGCAATAACAATTTGCTCGCCCTCGAACTGAACCAAAGTCCTTATGATTACAAAATCGTAGGTAGGTCTAATTTTCCTGCAATGCAATGCGGCCTGGCGTGCATTGTTTTGGAAATAAACGAATCATTTCCTCTTCGCCAACCTGTAATAGGCATATTGTCCTTTCCCATTTTTCTCACAGTTACTCACATAACTTTGACGTTGCAGGCACGTCACAACGTTTCCAATTGCCAGATATTATCCTCAGAAGTACTCAGCGAAGCATCCAAACAAAAATATCCCGCTACATTTCTCCAAAGCCATTGAATGGCTTCATTCACCGAGTCGATCATCGCGTAACGGTATCGCTGGTCTATCAACCGTCGGCCACTTTAGCCAGACCTTTTAAACACACACCAGAACCTTTGAAATACCTTTCTTTTGGTGGTTGGGAGGGGGCAGGGGAGGTCAGGTGTCTCTAGGCTGTGTAAGAAGACGTGTTTTCGATTCAGCTCTCGTCCGCTTCGCTTCCTCGAAGTCATGCTATGTGCACGTATCGTCAGTATGAATGGACGTCGGTACGATACGAAAATTCCAATCATTGCCCTCGATTTTTCAGTTGAAACCTATATTTGTTGGGTTGTGATGAAAGTGGTTGGAGGGGTCTGATTGAGCTGTTAGGGTGTGGTTTGAGATACCTTCCGATGTGTCATCAATTTCAAATTGAGTTTATTTTAGCCAAAATAAACTCAAAGTCCTTTCTGCACTCTGCACTCATGACTTGGCAACCAAAAATCGCCAAGGCCCGGAAATTAACATTCTACACCGAAAGCGGGTGAAATGTTTGGGATAGACCACGTGACTTGTCGGTAGCTCGTATCAATACAAAATATCTCGAACTTTTTGAAAGTTGTTATCACTGAAATAATGTCACTTTGTCTACGCCCTCTGAAAGCTGACCAAACAGTTTTCAAATCGGTAGGTAATACAAATAAATAGTCTGTAACAAATGTCAAAATAACAGTTTTTATTAAATGTTTACTCGTGTCTTTCAAAAAAAAAACTTTTTTTATTGTCTGTCTTTCTGTCTGTTTGTTCCGACAAAAGACTACAATAGTATACTGGCTGGCTGACTAATATTGAAAATAGTTTTGTCTACTCTTATTTCAGTAAAAAGAATTAAAACTCATTGAATTGTGAAACAACACGGACGATGTAACGGTCAACATAAACTGTCAATTACAGCCTTTACCACCAGCATAACGCCATTTACTTCATTGTTATAAAAATACCATCATATGACAGACATCGTTATTTTCGGTACAAATCGCCTGCGCACGTGCTAAGTATTAGAAATGCTAAGCCTATCCTTACAATTTAGTTAGGCATGCGAATAGCCACCAATGTTTCGAAGAAACGATTGTCTGCCAAATTATGTGACGGAGTGTCAGAAGCTATTACCACAAATCTTAAACACCTGACTATTAACAAAGTTTGTGCTGCCCTATTATTTCGGGAAATCAGTCGATTAATTGTTATCTAGGTACTATGTTGGCTGGTCTAAACTGTCCTCTCATACAATATAAAAACATGTTGAAATCAATCAATTTTAAGAATAGCCGTAGAATTTCTTGACGGTTCTCCTTACGACTAAATTGGAACCGCGCACTGGCTTCTGACGTTTTACTAATGGCCCGATAGTCCTATGAGAAATAAAGCATTTTGAATTTCGAATCATAAGTGATGAAAGTTAGGTTCGACACTAAGCAGGTGACAGAGAATGGACAGCGTCTAAAGGAGACGTAGGTGCCTCATGATCTTTAAACCTAAAGTTAATCAGCTCTTGCTACAACACAATATTGCAACTACCATTTTTGCAGCTCTGGCACCTACAGATGTTGATCTTCAAAGGTTTAGAATAGACTGTGATGACTATATCATTGTTATTCATATGACATGTCACATGATACTCATACGCATTCATGATGCGACATGCATTCAACGGCTAACCTAATCTCAGAAAAGCATTAAATCTTTTTCCACAGGCATCGATTCAATTGCAGAGAGAAGGGTCGGTACCATTTTCCACCGCAGTCCATCCGCAGTATCATGTGACTTAAAGAAAATAAGGAATGCAATAGAAAACATTTTATTTGACACAGCAACAATAACAAACGAAAAGATGGAATAGCAAACAATGATACTATTGCGCTGAACGTGCCCCTACCGAAAGGGTTACCATCTTAGTATTTACTGGGCGTTAGAGATAGTGGAGAGTCGCCTATGGTTTAGTACCAAATATTGCCTAATCATACATCATCTGCCAACAAACAAAGTTCCCATAAAACAAAAAAGAAAAGAACATTAAAACCAAAACGCACATCTCACGAAAGGAAGTAGAAAAATCCGTGCGCGCGGAAGCGGCGGCCATTGCCTCCAGACGCCGCGCCCATACTGATGTGGACTGAGATGCTAATGATCGATCGTGGGTCGTGAGAGGAGAGGCGTTAGCATACTGCGTGACTTGACAGGCTGTGGCCGACTTACATCGACTGAGAGGATATGATGACACTGGGATGGATGGGGGAAGAACAACATCTTGGATCAATTGCAGATGTTCCGACGATTTGGATTTTTTTTGCTTTTACTTAGATCAAAATTGTATCCCTCTTAATTGTCGCCTAGAATAGATGAGACCGGACTATTTTTTGGTAAAGTTTTAGTAGGTTGTAGTTATAAAATCAATCGAGCACAATAAGCCAAGCCAAGCCGCGAGCAAATGCTAATCTGATGTAAGACATCAGATTAGCATTTGCTCGCGGCTTGGCTCGTGTCGTCGGCTATAACCATCTTTAGGGTCCGGATCTCTATACCAAATTACATCAAAATCTGTTTAGCAATTTAGGCGTGAAGGTGTGAGCAGCTAACAAACTCATTTTCAAATTTAGAATAAAGTTATAGCTAGGACTGGACCCCTCAAAATAGTGGCGAGAACAGATGAGATTGGATTGATTTACCTTGGTCATGTCAAGCGTATGAAAGGTGTAGCTTTAAAATCAATGGAGCACAAAAAAATTTCAGATTCCGTTTCTGAAGAAAGACAGGACAAAGCATGGCCCTTATAAGACGAAGGCACATTTAAAACTTCGTTTTGAAAGCTCATTTTAATGTACGTGGTACTTACACAGATTTAGAAATTGCTTCATCTGCATATAAATAACATTATCATCCGATTAAAACGCATCTCGGGTGTTAAAATTCCGAAGTGTCAAGTTCGACCGGTCAACACTGTGATCAGAATTACGAGTTACATCGACCAGCATAGCTTGGAACGCGGCAAGAAAGAGAACTATATTTTGAATGTACTGAATTTGACAGAGCTTTGACATTTTAGTTTAGTCAACAGCGCCACTGTAAGTTGTCAAGACATACTGGTTGTAGCAGTAGCAGTAAGTACACTGGATGGTAATGGTCCGAGGCAATGTGATACAATGGGCTTGGTACTGGCAGCTGGTGCACTCACTTGAAATGTGAGGCCACTGACTGAAACTTTAGAACGTTTCTTATAGGTGACTGTGAGCAGCACGGTCGGGAGGTGTTAAAAAACACCATCAAAGTTTAAAAAAAATGCCGATCCCAAAATAAAAATTGTCAGCAGCCTGCGATTCATGCTCTAAAATGAACAAACAGTCGAATTAAATGTATACTCATACGTAGTACTTGTCAAGAAAATACCTACACATCAATTTAAAAAGTAACAGGAAACAAGATTCTCCTAAGATGGCGCCGAACGTCTAGTTCTTATAAACGTAAAGTTAATATTCAAGATAAGCTGTAATGATAACAGATCGATCGTTGGCGTTAAAATCAATATTAGTTCACGAGATTTATTTAAAACCCGTTCCCAAGAGAAGGAAGTTTTGTTCCGCTTGCCTCCTAAGTGTGTGGCTGCTTTATATGAGGAAAAAGAAGAGATATGTGTTCAGGTAACGATTGGAGAGGATGAAAACGATGATGATGGTGCTACATGAGTGAATTAAGACCAAAGAAATGAAACAACTGAAGGATTGAAAGATGGTATGGCTTGTATGGAGGTGTCTACTGAGATGACGGCTAAAAGAAAAGTATTGAAGAAGAAGACGTGCTGGGTGGATAGCAAAAATATGGAAGCAAGGAGCAGGGTTGGAGGATTATAGATGACGAAGGTACTATCCTAACCTAACTTTAAAATGCGAAAATGAGAACCTATTTTGTTACGCTTTTACGACTAAATTGTTGAACCGATTTTCATGAATTTGGATACAAAAATGGATGGTACTTTGGACTGTTCTATGTTTTTTTCTTTGCAAATATATATATTAACTAGAACGAAGCCGCGGGAAAATATAGTTTTTAAAATAAAAGAAAAACTTTTTATCTTTATCAAGCCAGGATTAGGCACCTTTAACCTTGATGCTTACGAAACATTTACTAATTTGGCAACAGGTGAGAAAAATCAGGTAGGTAATCAGGTGCGCCAAACAGGTGTAGCGATAAATATTCAACTGATCGTTGAATCATAATTTTACCTATTTATAATGACAATTGTACGTCCATAAAATTGCTAGATAAGTGCCTAAAAAGAAAATAAGCTGAACTAGGTTGGAACGGTGCTGCGGAATATATTCGAAAGAGTCACCGCGGCCCTGGAACGCAAAGGGCAATAGGAGGAGCACGGGTGGGTTTTAGTCAGTAAAAGTCTGACACTCCCTCCCGCCCTAGAGCGGAAGAGTCTAGTAAGAAGGAGAGGAGGATGATTTCCCATCCTTAAAAAAAAGCTTGAAACAATATATAAAATATAGCCGTGTTTAAAATCATGGATGATGCTTTGCAGACAAAATGATCAAAAAAGGCATAAGCAGCAATCTTTTTTTGATAATTTTATCATCTAAAGATTAATTTCGACTACAATTTGGCAACATAAAGCGCGGAAAGCGTCTCTTTAATAATATCTTTTTATAATATCTGCTTACTGTTAGTTAATACTGTGTCAATAATATTCCTGTCACGACAAATCCTATTAATTTATTCTCACACTACATTTTGCTTTTGTTTTAATTACTTTACTCATTCCTCTTGGCAATCTGTCAATAGTTTACGTAATTTCTTGGTAAGAGGAGTATATAAATGATTTCTTAGTATAAGCAATAAATATTCTATGTCAACCTATGTTTGAATTTCTACTTGACTTCCGTATTGAATAGGTACATTTACGGGCTGAAAAATATTCCAAGGGGGTTTCGACACATTATGTTACAAACATATTTTGTTAGTAGGTATATTTTATAGTATATTATAGTAATATTTTGATTTGCTAGTAGCCGTTAGCGTTACTGCAGAGCATGATGTCCTAGGTTCGAGTCCCGGTTTGGGGGTTACTGAGCTTTTACATCGGGATAATTTCTCAGTAGCATTCTTGACTCTGGTTTTGTGCTCAGTGATGGCAGCGGCTTACCCCATATGTATGCTTCGCATATCACTGTCAAAATGTGGGTGTCACTACCAGTGGCGGATTTTGGGGTGGTGAGCACCCCTGCTCACCACCCCAAAATCCGCCACTGGTAGTAAATAATATAATAATATATAATAATTTTCTGCTAAAAATAAAATGTTTAAATTTTAAGGTTTATTAACCCCCGTTAATAAACCTTAAAATTTAAACATTTTATTTTTAGCAGAAAATTAATGTTAATTCATAATTAATTATCTAATCATATTATAAGCGCCATCGAATTTGGACCATTCGAATTTTTCAATTGAAAATTTCGTGGTTCATTGACATTTTATTAAGAGTTGCAGTCTTAAGAAAAGCCGCAAACATAATTAGAAACACCTCGCAACCGTAATGGCCGCGGCTGGTAACTACTATAAGTAAACCTCTTCCTAACTCTTCGGTAAATACAAATGTTATGTTGAAGATGTAACAGTAGCATTTAATAAGATAGTCGAGACAATATGACTCTATTAGTCACCGTTTTATGAGACATCTTCGCAAAATCAATAAGAAAAAAAGCCTGTATCCTTCAGACCGTATTGGAACAACCGACATCGTAAACATTGATTCCCGGTATCACATAATGCTGCATTGTGACATCTCCGTCGTTATCAATGGCCGAACTCGACACTCACACATTCTTTGCATACTGCGCTATCTTGTAAGAGGAGCGCCTGCGCAAGTCTGACTACACTTTCTGTAGACAAAATCTATCAATACTACTAAATAAGTACATAATAACCATTAGTTAAACAGTGTGTGCGTTAATCAGAAAAATAAAAACACAAAATAGAAACAGTAATTTTGTCTACACCCTTGATTGTTCTATGGAGCAGGACCAGCATGTTTCCAAGCATATTAACTTATCCTGAATGTAATCTTCTAATTTGTAATATGCTTATTTACAAAGTGTGTTTTTTAACACGTTTTAAATTTTTCTTTCATTTTGTTCTAATATGTCACAAGGTATTTTGTTGTAACATTTAACACAGTACCCCATGAAAGATGTGTGTACTTGAGCTAGTATAAGTATAAAATGGTTGGTCTAAATTATCTAAGATTTTGTGAGATTTTGTATTTTAAAATCCGCCATCCGCCGAATTTTGGTTTATGACTAAAAATAACACAAAGATTCACACGGCTACGTCAAGAAACCAATAAACAAATAAAGTTCTAAAATATTTGGAATGCGCCTGCACTGAATACAAGATCTTGACATGATTTACATTGAAGATTTTTATATCTTAAACTGATTTATTCAGGTGTACGTTATACACTATGTAGTTGCCCGAGGTTTGCTTGATATATTTTGAAGGGTTTTGTGAGTAAAAAATTGTTTATATTCATACTCTGACGTTTGTGGTCTTATGGTCAAATTTTGCTGTACCTACCTAACTGTGCGGGTTTGCTCATCTAACATTTACTCTGAACAGGCTGCTACAATTTTGTTTCTTCATTTATCTACAGGTTCCTTCGCCTTGGAGAAGTCCTCAAGGCAATTCATTTGAAGAAATCTCTTTTACAACGTTCTTAGTTTTGATATAATATGTTTCATTATAATAGCCGCCACGAAAAATACATCTAGCGAACCCCGGTCAGACCGTCCCGTAACTAAATTCGAAAGTTCGTACCGATTTTAAAAAAATCGTCGTATTTTCGGGTTGGCCCACTCTAAACGGGTGGCCCGGGTGCAGCTGATCGCAGTATTGTTTGTGGAGAGACTGCCGATCTGACCGCTCCCACCTCTACTAAAGTAGAAGATAGAATTATAATAATAGTATAATAAACCACTTATTTTCAGGTTACTGACTAAAACCCATCCGTGCTCCTGCTAGTGCCCTTTGCGTTCCAGGGCCGCACGTGACTTCTTCGAACAAAATCCGCAACTCTGGAAATACCTTAACCTAAGTATACATGTAATAACAATTGTGTTATTAAATAAAAACTTAAAACAGTAAACGTATCACTAGTTGCACTAAGTCTTTATGCGTTCCGGTGGCACATGTCCGTGAAAGTGGCAGCTTTCTTTCTTTCCTCAACTTTCAGCTTTGTTCTATCACCTGGTGCAGGTAGCATGTTGAAATGCAGAATGAAACAGTTTAATTGATTGAAATGGCTCTTCATTTAAGAGAGAGTTTAGACAGTGGCTTATTATCAATAGCAATTGTCGAAGTACTTAAAGACTATTTGAAGATATGGTTCAAACCATGTGACATTTCAGTCCATCCCATACATTTTGAACTGTTCAACAGTCGTTATATGATAGTCTTTCCTTTTTCTTTCTCTGTCTTTGCCTGGACCTACATCACAAGCCAATGGACCAGAGACTAAAATGAAGCAGTTTTACAGATAGAAAAGACTTCAGTTATTGGGTGGCGGACTCATACAAGAAGACCACACATTATCTTCGCATATATTTCAAGTATAAATAAGAAGTGGAAAGGAAATATAACTCAAAAGCAGATCTCGGTGGGATCCATATAATAGTATGCGCGACGCATGCCAGCACGTTTGCGCATCGGCTGTGCATTCAGATCGACTCCGGCGCATCTCGGGAGAGGCTTGAGGAAAAATGTTCGCTTCTGTTTATGATCTGGTTATTGAACTTTAATTATTCCTTGAAATTGTTATTGTGTAATTTTAATAGTTAAATGTTGTTGTTGTTTGTTTCGTAGGGTTTCCTGCCCGTTTTGATGTTATTTTATGGCTTGAAGAACTAAGTTTTAGATTTCGATTTTCGGTACTAGCTATGGAAACCCCAAGGCCATTCTGCTGTAGTTTTTTTTACTTGGTTGGTTGAATACGCCGAAAGGATATTACTTTTATTATTTTCACATGCCTTTTTTATCTCAGGGCCCTGGCTCCTTGCTGGTGTCCTGGACTTCCCTAAAAGGCAAGCCAGGGGCCGAATCCAACTCGCAAATGCCCCGATAGACTGCATGTTTAAATGAAATGACATACCAACCAACGTTTATCCCTGTTTGAACTATGCAAGTTTACCCAAAGGCAATCCCAGTTATTGTAGGCTTATTGAAAAATATGGAGACAAACTAAAGTCGTTACTTATAAGAAATCAATATAAAAAATGTTAAAAACAGTTTCAAGCAACTCTGCATTTTAAACCAAAACGTGAGACCCCGTTCTTGACCTGTAAGGTTAGATTAATGATGCAAATAGGTACCACTAAGGAACACAAACAAAGCGAACAAGAAACAGTCATTTATTCTTCTCATAATAAGAGGTATTTAGGTTCAGTACAGACAATGAGGGTCACTGAATCATCTGGTCTGAAAAAGAGGAAAAAAATGCAGAGGGATTTTCCGTGGTGACAACCACTTCCAAAAAGTTGCTCAATAAACCACAGTTTTCCGTTTAAATCTAGATCTGTGGCTTTATTCTGGATAGCTATTGTTATGGTTTAAGTGATATTGTTGTGAGAAAGGGTCCGGGTTGACCAAAGGAATTACGTTTTAAAAATTGTAAGATTTTCCTTAAATTTTCGCCTCGTAGGAAGAAGATTTTTTTATGTAAGTTAACCTTTTCAATATAAAATAAGTAAGGTAAACAATCATTAGGAATCTACATAATAATTTAAAAGGTGGCAATTTTTGTGAAGGAACCCCTGTAGCGAGGTTTTTGTCTACAAATCATTAAAACCATGTAAATTATTATCAAAGAGATAAAATCAGCAATTAAAGACGATACAAACACAAAACAACTTGACCAAAAGCCAGAACAATTACCACTTCAAAAAATTATCGCAAATTTTATTCCGCACAGACACCAAGATTAGAGATCCTACCGCGCACGTACCAAAAAGGTGTATGGATAAAAATTCGTGAGTGCCACATACATAACTAATAACTATGTAGTTTCTACTCTACGGAATAAGGACACGCATCGATTTCACCGGGGCCCATTGTATTCGGATTCTGCGTATCGAAAGATCACCGAACGTGATCAGAATGATGAGGCAGGTGAAGAAGGCGTGATGACGAAGGCTGATTCGTTGGAAGATATGTCATCTGCGTTATCATGATGCCAAATTGTTATGTGTTCGGCTGTTTGCATGACTCCTCTCTGGACGGACATAAAACATTTAATGGTACCTAATGGGGAAATTCAGAGAAATATCTCTTAGCTCATAATCAAATTAGGAAAATGTGTGTTTTGCATTTGTTTTTCGTACTGTCAAGATGAGTGAATCTAATGAAGAAATTCGATAGGTACATTTTAAAATGTTACTACAAAAAAGGTAAAAATGCAACGCAAGCCGCGAAAAAAATTTGCGATGTTTATGGACCTAGTGCAGTGTCTGTGAGAGTAGCACAAATTTGGTTTAAGCGTTTTCAATCCGGAAATTTTGATGTCAAAGATGCACGTCGCTCTGGTCGCCCCGGATAAAATGGATGCCATTTTTGAAAAAGTGGAGCAAGATCCGGCTATCAGTAGTTACGACGTAGCTGAAGAACTGGGAATTGACCACAAAACAGTTTTGGCGCATTTTAAAAAAACTGGGTACACAAAAAAAACTCGATATTTGGGTACCTCACGAGCTCACTGAAAGAAACCTAATGAACCGTGTACTCATTTGTGATTATTTATTACGACGTAATGAAACCGAACCATTTTTGAAGAAGCTGATAGCTGGTGTTGAAAAGTGGATCACGTACGACAAGAACGTGCAAGAAAGGTCGTGGTCAAAGGCCGGTCAGGCTTCTCAGACTGTGGCGAAACCCGGGTTAACTCGCAACAAGGTGATGCTGTGTGTGTGGTGGGATTGGAAGGGCATTATTCATTATGAGCTGTTACCACCAGGGTGGACCATCGATTCTGAACTCTACTGCGAACAACTGATGGAATTAAAGCAAGAAGTTGAGAGAAAGCGGCCGGAATTAATCAACAGAAGGGGTGTGGGTTTTCATCATGATAACGCTAGACCTCGCACATCTTTAGCCACTCAGCAAAAATTAAGAGAGTTTGGCTGGGAGGTGTTAATGCATCCTGACCTTGCACCTTCAGATTTCCACCTGTTTCGGTCTCTTCAGAATTCTTTAGGCACTGTCAGGTTAACATCACGAGAGGACTGCCAAAACCATTTGTCGCGGTATTTTGATCAGAAGTACCAAAATTTCTATAGCAATGGGATCATGTCCCTACCTACAAGATAGCAAAAAGTTTTCGAACAAAATGGTACCTACATACTTTAGTTAAATGTAAATAAACTATATTAAAAAATGTTTTTAATTTTCTTAAAAATGCGAAGAATCTTTTTCCCCAACCTATTATTTAACGTAAAGGTAATGTGACTCCTTCGTGCCTCGGAAAGCTCGTTAAGCCTTTGGTTCCGGCTGTCATTTGGATATCTTTGGCAGTCGTTACGGATTGTCAGAAGCCAGAAAATCTGACACTAGTATTTCCAAGAAGTACCGTGTTACCCAGTTAATGGGTTGTGGAGGTCTAATACGCAGCCACTCCACGTAAAATGCTGGTACTCAGCTGAATCCGGTTTGACTGGGAGCCGACCCCAATATGGTTGGGAAAAGGCTAGGCAGATGATGATTTACCGTAAAGGTAATCTCGAATAGTTCAAATTTACTCATCGTAATGCAATGACTAACAAACCCTTTAAAAAGATTTTGAAAGCTGTTTTACCTGTACCTATTGATAGGTACCAAAGGATAATTTTCCCTATGCCATGAAAAATATGACTTATTAATTGACAAAGGAGCGAAATGGCGTCATTAAGAATTGAGGCATTAAGGAAGTCTGGATCGAAGTCCTGTCACCTGTAAATCATATTCTCTACGTGACTAAAGTAAGTGTGCAAATGATTAATATAATTATAATTGGCCAGGATTAACCTGGATCAGCCGCAGAACCACTAAATGCGATCACTCTCGTGCCTACTTTCGTAAGAATATGACGTAAATGTGGTCTTTGTTGTTTTAGTTTACCATTGAATATGTAGAACCTGCGTAGTTTACTTATTTATATTAGTTTTGGACTCATTCAAGTTTGTACCAACTCAACTTTTTTTTTTTTTTTTTTATTTGAGATGGGTTTGCTCTTAACTCTAGTCGAGGTCAAAGGTGACAGAGACCAAGTCGACAATGCCCTTCGATTATACTATACGAACACAGGTCATGAACAGCCATGTTCATGACTATTTGGGTCGCCTTAGAGTCAAACCAGATTCAGCTGCGAGTGGCTGCCTCCTAGACCACCACAACTCAGTAAGTGTTACTTCTTGGCAAGACTGGTGTCAGATAGTCTGGCTTATGACAATCCGTAACGACTGCCAAAGATCTACTAATGAGAGCCGGGACCAACAGCTTAACGTGCTTTCCGAGGCACGGAGGAGTCTCGATATGTTAAGATGGACACCCATCCACAGACCGACCTCGGCAAGCGTTACTTAACCTTGAAGATCGACCCGTTTTTTTATAGATGGGAAAAAAGTAATAAAGTACCTACTACTTTATTATTTTTTTCGTAATCCGTAAACACCACTGGAAAATATTCAACCGAATTGAAAACGTCCCCCTTTTTTTAAGTCGGTTAAAAAGGTACGCTCAAGAGATGTGCGCGCGCAGTCTGAATGCTAATCACCTGTCCAAATGAAGATAATGAATAAGATTTAAATGATGTGATCATGACTCGGTGCCATGTTAGGTACCTACCGAATCTTTTGTTGATTGTTTTGGAGGTACCTTCGTCGAAATTGAATTAAGAAGTTTTGGTTTAGAAGGTGCTGCTGAAGAGTTACTTGATATCTGGATCATTTTTGTCAGAGACTCATGCATGATACACCTAAATGACTTCCTAGACAAAGTGTCATTCGATCAACGATAAA
Organism: Melanchra persicariae; assembly: GCA_947386135.1. NCBI lineage: Eukaryota > Metazoa > Arthropoda > Insecta > Lepidoptera > Noctuidae > Melanchra > Melanchra persicariae. The sequence continues at coordinate 10,865,611 of OX376645.1, read as the reverse complement.
GATTGTCGTAATGTTTAAAATGGAATTGACATAATATGCACCTCCGAAATGTCACGTCATCATCATCATCATCATATCAGCCGATAGACGTCCACGGGACATAGGCCTCCTCCAAAGGGGGAGGGGGTTTGCCATAATCGCCACGCTTGGCAGGCGGGTTGGCGATCGCAGTGTAGCTGTAGCAATGTACCTACAGAGATTGCTGCTGCCCATTCTCTGGTGAGTCCCTTAGTCACCTCTTACGACACCCACGGGAAGTGATGGGATGGTGATATTCTGTTACGTCCGACACCATACACGTGAAATGAAATGAAATGTCACGTGGTTGGTCCTTATAATCCCGAATAATTATAAATATCAGAAAAGTCCCTCTATTGTTATGGTTTTAGATGGGGAATACTTGGGACTACTTTTTAATTAATTAATTTAATTTTTTTAAATAACTTCTTAAGGATATACCTACCCTGTCCTCAGTTTTTCAGGCATTCAACATCTTCCTGCGCTTGTGCCATCTGAAGCCAGTTTCACATTTTTGTGTTATGTTGTATCGTGGCGTCTTCTGACGTAGTTGATTGACTATAAAATGTTTTATTAAAAGCCTAGCCTTTTCATTGAACTGCGCCGTTTAATCAACGACATAAGTGACATGGGCAAGTCATCAAACATTGAACAATAGATGTTACTTAGGTCGCTGAAAATCGGCGCGTTTAAATGAAAAGGCTAGGCCACTAATCAAACGGCTGATTAGGCTAATTGGCTGCGATATATCCCTCAACACAACACGGCAAAGAAATATGGTCGTAGTTTCTTGGGATTGACGCAACACTTTCATTCACCACTTCCATTTCTTTCCCTTGTCTTTCATATCTGTTTCACTAACACTATAAAGCCTTCATTATACTTAGTAGCAGGTTTACCTATGCACCCGTTGATGAATAATAAATTATTAATTAAAAATAAATTGTCCACCTTGCAACAATTTACAAACGTTTACACATTACACCAATATCTTATTGATAATCTATCTGCTGACCACAAAATGTAATGGTCATGAACCCCCAAAAACATTAAAAGAAGTATGTACTTGCTTAATTAATTTACGTAAACCGAGACATTTAAGTACCGATGGCATCGCCGAATTTTAAATGAAAACCGACTCGTATATATTGTCAACTACTTAATATATGCAAGCGGAAATAACTTAAAGATAAAATGAGTTGTTTCTACCATTCCTCAGTAATGGGCGGCGAGGCGGTTTCGCATATATAAACTAAGATGTGGGGGTCTTGTAGGCTAGGAGTCGAATGGTGTTTGTGCCATTTTATCGTGCAGTTTTCTTTGTTTATCGTTTGACTCTTTGTTTTCGTTGATTAATTGGATTATGGGATAGGTAATCGAATTAAAATAGTTTTTTTTTTCATAATTGAACCCTTGATAGAATTAAAAGAAATTACTCAGTGGGAATGTCCAGTGACATATAAGTTAACGTTCAAATGACGGAAATCTAGGTGATAATATATAGAAAGTTTCCTTTATCTCAAAAGATGTAGTATAAAGAGAGTTTTTACTGCCTAAAATTTTGTAAAAATGTTTAATCTTTAAGGAAGATCTAGTAAGATGAGACATAGACAACACAATACAAATATTGAATTTTATGGCGAAACCAATGTAAAGTCAAAGAAGGACATAGCTACGCGTCAGAAGAAGACTTAGGTTCTCAATTTCCTCTGATTGACGAAGATGTTATTGCAAAACTAAATTCCAGTATCAGCTCCTCTCAAAAAACATTACAAATACGCAATAGAGGTGATGTAAATGGTTGAATCGTTGATTAAATCGATAATTTTATCTGACGATGTGAGATAACACATACTTTCGTGTAAGTGTCGTTAATTACGATTATTAAGCAAGATAAAATATGAATCTCCTCTCTAATAGATAAGAAATAAGAGTTCCGTAAAAAAAAATAACACTAGAAACTAGTCAAATAACTTTGATTATAACTTAAAAGTGGTGGTGGAGGGTTAAGCTCGCATGTGTACCTACCTACATAAACTGTCCTATTGTGTTTGTTAAAAAAACACATGACACTAATGTCATGTGTTTTTTTATGTTTTGGAATAAAGAATAATAATAAAATGGGTTTAACCAGTAGTTTATGGTAATCATCTGTTATAATTAGCTGTGCAAAGTAAACAACAATCGACACAATTTTACCTTAAAAATATTTTAATTAAAAAAATCCTTCTTATAGTATAGTATAGTACCTTTTCAACTGAAGTACAGATAAGTTCTCAAAGCACAAGGCAGGCTCCTAGCCTAACATGTTTTTTCCTCCCGTCTCGACATGCTCAGACCAGCAGAGCCACTGGCCCGTGAAGACATCGAGGGACACATATCCTGCCTTCTCCTAATGAAATAAATTACCAACAACACACCTACAAAAAGCCATAACCGACAGATGATCTCTCCCACAAAAATGAACCGTACCTCAGTAAATTAGAGTCTGTTTTTTATTGAAGGGTCAGTCGTCCCTGAGAGGATGGATTTGTAACCTTTTCACTCCAATACATGGGTGGTTGTACGCAAGTCGTGAGAACAGGGAGCAGTTCTATCTGAATAAGTAATGGCTGCAGGTGCGGATTTGAAACGGACTTGGAAAGGGCATCACGCAAAAGGGATGTAGACATGTTGGTTTGGGCTTGGCTTTTGTCGAGTTTTGATGAAGAGTTTGTAGGCCTTGTGCTGTTTTAGGAATGACCAAAGACAATGCTTGAATGCTGCAGATGCGATTTTACTCTTGAAATGGCGCCTAAGTCCTGAATTCTTTGCGCATATAATAAGGCATTATTTATTTACCGATACTACCATCCATACTAATAAATGCGAAAGTAGCTCTGTTTATCTGTCTAGATTTGGATAAAACTTGGCACACGTCCTGGTAAACTATTATGCCTGGGTCAGCCTGCCAAGGGTTGCGGAATTTGTTCTAAAGAGTCACCGCGGCCAAAGAACATGGATGGGTTTAAGCTAGTAAAAGAGTCTGACACTCCCTTCCGCTCCGCGCAGAGCGAAAGCAGTCATTTGGTGATTTCCCATCCTAAAAAAAAGACAATTCCCTGGAATAGAGGGAGCATAAGATACCTACTTATTATACCCTTGGGATAGAAGCCACTGGCAGAAGCTAGTTTATTACATATATAATTACTTTATTGTACACCTCATATTAAGTACGAGAAAAATCTAATGGAGGAAAGAAAAACCTTTTTAACCGACTTCCCGAAAAGGAGGAGGTTCTCAATTCGGCCGGTATGTTTTTTTTTTCTATGTATGTACATCGATTACGCCGCGGTTAATGGACCGATTCGCGTGAATCTTTTTTTTTTTTGTTCGACGCGAAATAGCTGCCAGGTGGTCCCATAAAAATTTTATCAAAATCGGTTCAGTAGTTTGGTTTTTAAATACAAATAGCTGGAAAAAAAATGTGGAAAAGTCATCCATGTACACGAAATTGTGTATTTTTGCTTTTCTGTCACTTTTCAGTGGTGTTGTTAGGTGTGGGGTACCACTAAAAAGTGAAAAATAAAAAACTTTTTCACAAAAAAAACTACAAAGTTCAAAATAACTTTAATTTTGGAAGTCGGTGTCAAATAACGAAGAAGCAACCAAAAACACCGTTTTATTTTTTAGACGAGCAATTCTTGTACATAAATGTGTATAATCTGAATCTCGGCTCCAACGATTTTCGTGAAATTTTGTATGCAGCTCGGGGGCGATAAATCGATCTAGCAAGGTTTCATTTTTAGGAAATACCGTTTCTCCGTGTTTCACAAAAAAAAAAACCGAGCTAGGCTCGGTCATCCAGGTACTTACTATTTATTTAGAAAAAAAAGTGTACCAAAGAGTACAAAAACGATTTATTCTCTGTTTGGCCCCCTGAGTTTTGTCCTACATAAAAAAAATCCTACTTAGGTACACAAAAATATTTTGGTTTATCTTGTTCTTATTCAAAGGGAAATAACAGAAACATTAAGTGTAGTGAATTCCGTAGATTGATAGTAAAGATAACAGAATATTTAAGACCTGACGTAGCTACAATTATGGGTTTTTTATTAAGTACTTCGACACATGTACATCATATCGATGATAAATAATTATAAGCGTACTATCTAGATAAAACTGTGCTTAATAATGATGATGAAGCAAAAATTAAGAAATGTCACATTTCAAGGATTAGTGGGGTCAGGATTTTCTAGAAAATGTAATTAAATAATTCTAATGAAAATATTCGAGACCGTTAAATAGTGGGAGACGATCTAATCTTGGTTCTGGAGAGAAGAGATAGGTCACGGTAGCAAAGACTAACCTATTTAAAATAAAAATGAAGAAGATGAGTAACAACTTAAAAATATTAGTGAAAGAAAATAGAAATAAAGTTTAATAGGGGACCAATCCCGAAATCGCGAAGTAAAAATTAGCTGTTCGGTACATTTTGTCCAGAGCTAGCACACATAAATGTATGGGGCAGTCGATTTTTCTTTCGCTAGTTCAGTGTTGGGCCTATAGAAATATAAAAAAACAGGTTGGGCCCTTAATAAAAGTTGTTCATTAGTGCAATGACCCTTATTTGTACCTAATCTTAGTTACATACCTGCGTCGTGGAACAGAATAAACGCTCTTGTATTGCGTTTATTCTGTTACACGTTGTATGTATCTAAGATTAGGTAGAAATAAGACATTCAGACGTCAAAAAAATTCGTGCTAAGTGGTGGACATCGGGAATATAGGCTAGTCTCCCAGAGGACTAAAGAAATAAGCAGAAAAGTTAAGTTTAAATCGGATGATGATGAAAACGATTTCAGAGCACCACATGAAAGTGAGGCCTACCACATGGGTTATATTCAGCAGTGAATTTTATGAATAAAAGGAATCATTGTTCCTAGACAAGGGAACAAAGAAACACGAAGAGTACGGTTATCAGTGGCTAAGTTCTAATAGGAAGTTGTAAATGCAAATGAAGATAATTGCTTACACTTGTAGCAGAATAGATCAGTTGCGGATTTTTTCAAAGTCACACAAAAGGCATTAGGAGGAGCACGAATGGGTTTTAGTCAGTAAGAGTCTGACACTCCGTCCCGCTCCACCCAGAGCGGAAGGAGTCATTTGATGATTTCCCATCCATAAAAAAAAATAAAAAAGCGGGTGTACTATAACTAGCTTACCGCGGCTCACTCCTGTGGCCTATTCCAGAGGAACCACGATTTTTCGGAGATTAAAAAAAGCCTTTGACACTCCTTGATGAGTTTCAAAGGCTGCGCGTTCTGTGGCCTTAGTGCGAGTTTTAACGTTCTCGATCGCGTTAGTGTAAACGTCAATTTGTATTGAAACAGAATAAGCGCCGTCTGGTGACACTCACGAACAACCTGTTTTTCTCTATACAATGTGACATAAGCGACCGTTTACGTTAACGCGATCGAGTACGTTAAAAAACGCACACTAAGCCCTCTGTACTGAGCGTTCTTCTGTATCAGTGAAAGAATAGGGAATAGATGCATGCAATTTTTTATGAAAGTTTTTTAAAAAAAGTTTTTTAAATTTTATCTTTAGAAAGCTTATAAGAAATAATTTTAAAAAGAAGTTCATCGGCGATGAAGTTATAAAGCTTCAAAATATTTCAATTACAAAGAGAATTCCGATATGGACTTTGACGTCAAAGTCCATGACGCATAGACAGCTGCCATACAAAACAGCGTTCTCGCGAGACGGACAGATATATTTGTTTAAAATAGTTGTATCTCGTTGGTTTTTCGACCAATTTTGATTCTATTTTCACTGTTAGTATAATATTGTTGTATATTTCGAGATAAACTGTGAAGATAACAAACAATTTTTTCATAATGCAAGTAATTCAAAATAGATTTCTCCGAAAAGCCACGGGCGCCCCGTGGTATGTACGGAACGAACGACTTCATGTCGACCTTAAAATCCCGACCCTAAAACAGTTTATGAAACGCCTTACAAAGCGTTTCTTCGAATCCGCTGAAAAGCACCAAAACCCTTTGATTTCAAAGGCAACCCAGTACACTCCCTCTCGTATTAGTAAGATTCGCCGTCCTCGGCATACACTCGTCGAATCCGACGACGAGATCACAAAGATACAGGAAAGCTGTAGGGAAACCAGCACCCTTAGAATAAACAGATACAGACCGCGTTCCGTATACCGACCTCGCCGCCGAGGTCCGTCGCGACGACCCGCTCAAAACCCTCCCCGACTTTTGCAAACGAGCCAGCCCGCGCCGCTGAGCCCTTAGCTTTAATAACCCCTAAATAATAAAACGACCCAGCCTGATTGTCCCTTGCTGTCCCAAACTGACGCCGCTAAGCCGAGGTCGTATTCCACAGGGAATGCCCTTAGTGAGCGGTCAGTAGTGTTTTTAGCTTGTAGCTAGTTTTGTTGCCTTGGCTGGGGGCTTTAAATTCATTTGAAGCCACCACAGGTTAGTCCGGTTAAGCAGTTAATATCCCACGTGTGTTAACTTGCTAGTGGTCATACCTAAAAAAAAAAAAAAAAAACAATTTTTTCATGCATTTCCTTCCGATCGGTTTCATTTTCATTTTACGAACAAATCAATTTCTATATGATATAGAACACCTATTAATTACAAGGTTCTTCGACTTGCCCGCGTGATAGTCAAAGATGATCCCAATATACCCATAGGGCAAAAAATAATCCATGCTTTATTCCAAGATATGGGCTACCCAAGCCAATAGTGTGCCAAGTTTCAGCCAAATCCGTTCAGCAGTTAAAACGTGAACAGATAACAAACTGACAGACCGAGTTTAATTCGTATTTATAGTATTAAGTACGAAACGTGTAAAAGTTTCATCATCTTTTGCATCATCTGTGGATAATCTTATCTTCTGAAGATTATATCTAGGAACTTGTTTTATCATCCTTACTATTAAAATCAGCCGTATATCGTACCAAAGTCGAACTCAAAGGTGTTATAAATATCATAATTCAATGAATGAGATCAGCGGCCCTACCATGACGTGATAAAGCGTGAGTAGAGAGCGAGAAGGAGGGATGGAGCTATACGGGGTTATTTTTTAATGACCGGTCAAATTTTCACTGGGTGTTCTACTCATGAATATGAACAACTTTCACTATGGGACCGACTCTGAAATCACGAAAAAAAAGTCAGCTGTTTCATACATTTTAGTCGAGTAGGTATTGAACTTTTGTATGAAACAGCTGATTTAGCCTATATAGCTCCATCCCTCCTTTTCGCTCGAACTACGAGTACTCACGCTTTAACACGTCATCGTAGGGCCCCAGGTCTAAAACAAGAAAAAATAACAGGGGACGAAGTGTAGTCAAAAATGGTCTTCGTTCTTGTATCCAACGCCGTCCCTGGAATTACGAGATGCATTTGTCGCTCCAATGCGTCCGATAACACACAGCATTACATAAATCGATCGAGTCCCGAGATAAGTCTTACGATACACAAGATGCATCATCTGATACCAATTTATGTGAGATTTCATAAATTGAAATCGTTGAGTAACTGGGTTTATAACTGTGACGCGTGTTTTTGCAAAATTTCACATTAAGTTTATCAGATTGATTCTGAACTATGCAGTTATGTATACTAATATTATAAAGAGGTAAAATTTGTAAGTTTGTATGTAGGGGGTAATCTCTGGAACTAATGATCCAATTCTAAAAAAATTTTCACTGGTAGAAAGCTACATTATTCCTGAGTGCTATAGGCTATAAATTATGTTTATAACATGTATATTAACCGAGATATCACAACTTTTGTCTAGCAAGTCGGAAAGAAATACCTCAATAAAATATAATTATTTGCATGCATGTATGTGTAGGGTAGGTAGGTAGGTAGCCAGTTGACGGGAGCGAAGCCGCGGGAGACAGCTAGTTAAAAGATAAAACAATTATGGGTTATTTCGTCAAGAGGAAGAGAGGCTGGCTAACCGTTCATCATCTCCCTAGCCTTTTCCCAACTATATTGGAGTCAGCTTCCAATCAAATCGGATTCAGCGGAATACCAGTATTTCATAATTGCAAAACAGAAATAAAAACATATTAAAGCTTTCTTGAATCGACTTCTATCGTGATCCTTTACGTTCTTTAGTAATAAAAACGATTCATAATTTATTATTCCGGTATCTACAAAAGGATATTATGGAAAGGTCAATGTACTTTATTACAAATTTATTTGGCGCCTACCATAGTACCAGTAGGTTACATGGAGCGATTGCCTATCTAATCCCTTTAACCCAGGTACTGGAAAACACGATATCTACTCCTTGACTAGACTAAAGGCAGATCTGGGTTCTAAAAATCGTCACGTCTGAAAAAGGTTTACAAAAGATTCGACAACCAAGTTATCGTGCTTTCCTAGGCACGGAGGAGTCTTGTTTTATAATGAAAGGTCATCACTCATCATCACCCATCCAGAGACCGATCTCATCAACTATTGCTTTACTACGAAGATCGACCCGTGCGGCTGATATCACACGAGCTCTTCACAAACATAAATTGGTATTAAAAGATAATAGAATCAGTAGGTTATTACGTCAAGAGCAAGACCATTTGCTAACCGTGATGATTGATAACGGCAGCGATATTTCGGAGGTCAATGTTCATCTACTTATGTATATTATCTTGCAAGATATAATATATTATCTCAAATGCAACTCAAACAAACTAAATCCACCCATGCAAAGTTCTTTAAGATTGTACAATGGATGCGGGCTTTCTCGAAGCGAGTTATCGAACGGACGTCTCCGAAAAATCGATCAGATCGGTATACGGGTATTATCTATCATTGATGTCATATAGGTATCAAAGACAACCCGTGTAACTCAAACTTTTGCAAATCCTACCACAACCCTTTCTGAATATCTCACTTCTAAACTAAAGGATAAGTAATTGTTAAAGTTCAACATATAGTTGCAAATCTACTGAGTACTTATGACATCTATTTAGTTAGATTATTATCTGTTGTTGAGAGCTAGTGTTCAAAACTAAAAAATAAATCATTCAGTCTATGATACGCAATCTGTCGTTTTATGAACAATATACTCATAACTTGGTACGCTTGGTACTAAATGCTTGTAATGACAGGCCCACTCTCAACGGCTACTTTCGCAAAGCTACATAATGGTCTAATACCACAGTTGAACAAATACCTGCACTTAAAGACCAGTATTTATTCCCAGCAATTTGCAAGTCCAAGGACAGGACTTAATAAGTTTTTGCCTGGGAGCGCCGAGGGAGATGACGGTCGCGCTTGGCTGGCTCAGGGGACCTAGCCGGTACATCTGCCCGTTTGATGCCAGGGTCATGTATGTTTCGATGGCATTTAATAACTACTATAATACTGTACTGGTATACTTAGGCGGAATTGAAGACAACTATATTTGTTTTTTTTTGGTCAATTTTGTCTTTAAATAGTTCTAAATTGGTCAGAATTTAATAAAATGTTAGCTTCTGATCCGTGTTTCAATGCAGCTGTGTTTCCATGTTTTAAAAATAAGGCTGCTTATGTCAAATCAATCATAGTTTCTAAGATACGAAATATACAAGTTTTCTTAAACTTAATCTTATCATAGCCATCATCAATGACATCAAAGTCTATCTCTTTCAAGCCTGCAACCGATAAACAAGAACAAAGGTTTAAAGGATGACACATAACTTATTAAATAAAATAATGCTCGCCTGGGAGTCACAGAGATGAATCGTCACAGCTGGCTGGCTTCGAGGGTCAGCCCACTGCTTTTACGATTATGAAGACAGGTTATAGACTGGCTCTTGTCTTTGTTTTTTAGCTGTACCTAAGCATAACTATACAGGTAGTAAATACAGGTAGGTATGTAGACAATGATGTAAATGATAGAGCAGCTATGGGTTTAGATTTAGTACATTAGGTACATGATTTTTCTTTGACAGCTTTTACGATTATGAAAACAGGATATAGACTAGCTCTTGACTTTGTTTTTTTTAGCTGTAAGCATATAAGTATGAGGATATAATTAAATAAAGGTAGGTATGTTGACTTCCAAAAAAATCTTTAATTTTGGTTGCTCATTTGTAAGTTAAAGCTACTTAATTATAGGCTTATCGTAATTGAAAGCTTACAAAGTTTGCACTTCGCAATGCATAATAATCAGTCAGTATTTCTTATTTAAATGGACGCCTGATCAATATCTTGACATGAACTTTTACCTTCACTTTTTCACCGTCTACGAAATGAATTATTTCACAACAGCATTGGAATATGATAATATATCTAATATTACTGAATTAAAATTCTCATATTCATATTATTAATAGTTCATTTTGTCTCACGCAATCATTCGAGTAAGTAGGTACCGTATAATTTTAAATGCAAGCCTTCGCGTAAAGTAACGGCGGCCATTTTTTTTCCCGCCAACATTATACGGACAGTTAACCCATATTTTAATTAGCGCTGTGTTACATTTACGTTTATGAACGTAGTTTGTTGCCTGTAGTAAATAAGGTTTGTCTGGTAGTTTGTTTATTAATAACTTGCATTAAAGAACGAGCTAAAGTTTTTTACTTACCTACCTAAGTGTTTTCAGTTTTATTATTTAAGTATATCTCGTAATCAATATTTACCAAAACATTTGCTAAAGTCAATAGTTAGGTTCTACTTTTTAATTTCAAACTTGCAAAATCCTGGTTTTTATGGCTTCCAAAAAGCTCACACGACTCATCTCTGCTTGTTGCTAGCGTTTCCATTTTTCAGTATTTCGTTTCATCTTAGGTACTTATTTTTCCATAACTGGCAGCTAAAATGGCGGGAAAGGGCCAGTGAAAAAATATTTTAGTGTCTGCTTTTTTATTCCGCATTTTGTTTCGTCACGCGATCGTTGCGTCGCCGTCGGCATATTTTTTGTTATTATTTCAAGAAATTCTGTATTTATTTCGGTACTTATCTCCTGTTTTGCTGACAATTAATTTATTTTGTTTTCGTTCATGCCACGTATTAATACTTTTTGGTATTCAAACGAAAATATTTGAATTAAGTAGGACGTAGAAGGCTGGCCTTTTTCCTTGAACAGATTGTGAAAGAATTTTAAGAAATGAAGGTGCAATAATTGCGAATTTTCGTTTAAGGATTTATGACAGTAGAGCTAGCAATAAGTGTTAGTCATATTAATTCATCCATTTGACACAAAATGGATGAATTAAATTATTTAATTTTCTGAGATCATTGTTTCTAAACCGCAATACTTACCTAGTAAATAAAGAATGCGGTTTTATTGTTTACGTTGATGAATGATATTAATGGATGAATCTGTTTGCAATGTTTGATACATTGCAAACAGGTTCATCAATAAATTTTGCGTTTTATTTAAAGAAATTGGAAAACTGTGATTCGCCGTCTTAGATACAAAAAGTTTTCACTCCAACGTTTTCTCAGTTACCAAAAATCGATACCCATTCCACGCTATTCTCAAAGCCTCGGTAGCCAAAACAAAAAAAAAGAAATTGGAAAACAAACAAGATGAGCGTCCGTCGATTGGTGGACGCGACGTTGCCGTTCTGCCATCCCGCCGAGATGCGCAGCACCTGTCTCTCTCACACGTAAGGCTCGTTATATTCGTATCTCTTTCCTCAAATGTCCGCAGGATCGTCTCGCTTGAAGACGCAACAGAGATATTTTATCCGAAAGCTTTGAACTTCGAACGCGTCGTTCGTTTTTGTTTCGAACTGAGAACCAATGGCGGCTGAGAGAGATTCTTTTATTGTTTGTTTTTGTTTGAAGTAATTATGTAGAGTAATTTAGGTACTTATTGACAATGAGGGTTTCTTGAGCCTTGGACCAAGAATCGCTTTGATAATGCCTTTGTTATTACTTAAAATTATATAGTTAACCTATTTAGATAGACAATGAATTTGATTTCAAAGATAATTAATTTGTCCCACGAATACCTACTAACATCAAAAAGTTTACAAAATTCCTTAGAAGGTAAACGCATCTTTTGCAGTAAAATGCGACGCGAGCTTTTTAATAAACTTGTAAAGCTTCTCTCCCAAAATACTGCTATATTTCTTTTCGTTGAGTCAGAAAGGTAAAGACGAACCTACGTGCTTCACGTCTTTGCCGAAGGACAAGGGCATCATCATGAAATCATGGTCTCTCTCTGTTAAATCTTAGCAACGTATTACGCTTTGCTAAGATTCAGAGCAGAGAGATAGAGCATTTTCTACAATCCCTAATGCTTTCTTTCAATTCTTTTACAAACTTTACCCTCTTTTGCAAGGTTTGCGAAACGAATCTTGTCTAACACGTCACAACAAAAACGCCAACTTTAAATGACACAAAAAAGAAAAAGTTGTGCAGACATTTTTCTTTGCAGAACTGGACAAAATCACCGAAACTTTTCATCTGAATTTTGGACGATGATAAAAAAAATCAAGCTGCATGTACCTTTAGTGATTACACTGATTACTTACCTATGTCTATGACACAATCTGCACATCTAACATCACATAATGGTACAGATACCTATCAGATCGGCTCAGATCGGGGCAGGTCGATGGATTCAGGTTCAAGGCCACGCATTGTTCTTTTGTTTAGCGCTATAATACTCAGACAGACTCCGAGACAAAAGCTTTGAGAGTTTAATGTGGGCAAAAAGTTCTAAGCGTTATGTTTGAGATGTTTTCTGGTGATGATGTTGATTTTATTAGGTTAATCGTCATGTTTGATGCTTTCGATGGTCCTCAGCTTGGAATCATCGTCTTTTCCCAACTATATTGAGGTCGGCTAATTAGCCCCTCGCTTTCTCGCCTGTATACCAATTGTTTTCCGTTTATTTAAATGTCTTTTTAAAGTATGAAACTTTCCTAATTAATCGCCATCTCGTAGTCACCCCTTTGTGGCCATATTATCACCTTTTACTTTTTCTTTTGTTTGATCATAATTCTTCTAAATTGAAGAATTACAAAAACTATATCCAAAAACATACAACGATTTGCCGATGATTGATTAATACACAGCCCTTTTTGTACACCCCTCTTCCTGTTCTAGATAAATAAGTAATTTTATAATGTCAAAGCATTCTCACGCTCTTTTGATATTAAAGGAATGTCTAAAGCAATATATTAACAAGCAACATTTATTGGGAAAGCTCTACTACTTGATAGCTGCCCAAAGTGCGAATTGCAAGGTGTAAACGCTTTTAGCAAGTCGATTTGCTTCAAGCTAAAAGCAGCAAATCGACTTGCTAAAAGCAATTATACTTTGTCAAGTTAGTCAAGTCACAGACGTTGACTTTACATAATAAAACATAGGCGCTCTACTAATAATATTATAAATATTAAAGTATGTAAGTTGACGGGCCCACTCCAGCATAGTTAGGAAAATGCTAGCCTGGCTGTAAAAGATGATGATGCTTGCGCCGCTAAACACTAAACCTTTTTCTGAATTAAGCATTTGTTTAAAAATGAAGAACGTGTCCAACCCTTTCAGGCGTTGACAAATACTCAACCTTATATTCATTATTCACAAATCGAAGGCACGTCACTATAGACTGAGATCACAGAGCTGCCAGACCTCCCTTATTTTCTCACTAACAAAATAGGTATGTGGTTTAAAATACTGTTGGTATGTACTTTTAACATACGCATCCTGCTAGCTTGGGCCGACGATATGATACCTTTTATTCCTCTATTACTTACTTATTATTAGGGATAATTTCCGATATTCATGTGGGCAAAGCCCCTGACAGAAGCTATTAGTCAATAAATACAGCAGGTTCAGACAAAACCAATAACACTTTCTAAATGCAAGGGCTGAACTTTAGTCAAAGTGAGGCAGTAAGTATTCTGTCACGCGAACCCGACACCTTTACGATTCTATCGTGCATTCGTTCGTAGGCTATGATATTGTATTGTAGGATGTAGACAGGTCTGGTTTAAGTAGTGAAATTAAGCAGTTGCTTGATTTTCAAGTTGTTCATATTTACGTTTATTTATAATAATCATTATTTTATTTGTATGTTTTAATTTAATTTTAATAAGTATGTGTTCCGTAAGTGTATCCGTGGCATCACAGGGCCCTATCGGAACACCAGCGCTGTGATATTTTATTATAAGTATCGCAGCATAATGCTGAGATAGGGACCTTTTTGGCCTCGCACTCGCACCCCTTGCTGGTGTACCTTTTGTTACTTGTATTATTATTACTTATTTTTTATTTACTTTTTGTGTCTTGTACGAGGTACAAATAAATATTTTTCTTTTTTCTTTCTTTATTTTGCTACTTCTATGGGATTCTATTAGAATAGGTATCAGAAGCTTTGAAGTTGTAAGTACTTATAGGATGACAAAAAGCGATTAAGAACCTCATATAGTTACAGGGTGTACCAGAAAAGTGTGGTCATAATTAAGGGTGTGAGGTTGGGTAACTGATACACAATAAGGAAAAAATGTCAAAACATAAAAGATGTGAATATTTTAAAAAAATCGACCTGAAAAAACAACCAAAAAGTTACGAATAAATTATTTTTCAAGCAGTCTAATACAGTTGGTGACATCCAATCTGTGATTGAACTAAAGTTTTCAGAACCTTGACTTTTCGTAAGAAAAAAATCAATAAAACCCTATTCCAGCACCATTTGTGAATCTAAACCATCCGCAGACTCTCTCAAAAACAACAAAAAAGGCCACGCCGTTTTGGAGGAGTTCAGTGACATACACACGTGTAGTAGATATGTAGATAGGAAAATTACCGGCAAAGGCGTTTGAAGAGAAAGAAACACTGATAACATGGCCCCGAGATGTTAATTCCGAAAAATGAAAATAATGATTTTGTTGTTTAATATGTAAATTAATAAGTTACTCAATGAATCCATTATGTGCGTAGATAAATAATGACATTTCCAATTAAGCTCTTGCTTGCTTGCTCTTCAATAAAACACTTCAAAGTAGCATGTGGAGAAATTGGCTTCTTTAAATAAAACATCGAAGTCGCATACAAAAATAAAAGGCGGATCTGTACGACTATAAATCGAAAGTCCGACTTCAAAACGGCGATAGTAAGTCACTCCTACTTTCGGACTTACAAAGTTGTGTCCTAGCCTAGCCATATCAGCTGTTCATTGTGTTTAGCTTGATAAATAAAGGTCAGACACTCAGACAACTGGTCCTTAAAATATAAATAAACATACAGGAAGAATAATGTTCTGGTCACATTTAAACATAACAGGGTGTGTAATGTTGGGTGCCGCTCATTTAATATAAGAGCATTAATTTGCTGTATTTTCAAAAGCTATTTATCTCAAATGACTTACCTAAGGTGTTGGCGGTTATACAATATAAAAGTTAAAACTCGCAGAGCTCCTTTATCTGCCAGCAAGGTTTCAAGGAACCTAACATGAACCTAACCTAAAATGACATGAGTCAAGTTCGCTCACTTCGCTCGTTCACTTTTGCTCCAGCTATCCCATTCGAACCTAAGCTATTCGTGTCGGGGTGCCCTAAGTTCCCGAGCTGGTGCGGTGTTCAGCAGTGAGACCAAATTTCAATTCTACATAATGATAATTAGATGAAAAGAACGTTATACTAAACGAACCTTAAAGAAAGTGTTGTTATAATATTATGTATGTTGTTAAATATACTGAACGTCATATTAAGTGAAAATAGTGTAAAGTGTTGTTAGATGATGTAAACGTAATGTCATTTGAGCGTTGGAGCTTTTGAAAATAGAGCAAATGAGCGATATACTCCTCGATCGCGTTAGCGTAAACGTAAATTTGTATTGAAACTGAATAAGCGCTGCCTGCTTTTTTTTTCATACAATTTGACATTAAGCAAACGTTTACATTAGCGCGATCGAGTTCGTTAAAAAACTCGCACTAAGTCCTCTGAAAAAAAACGAAATATTACCCTGTTTAAATAATAATTTCTCCAATAAAATGGTGTAAAGTTACTTGTGGGCTCTCGGGCTATAAATCGCCCTCATTGCGAGTAACGGTCGATTCTTCGCAACCGTCTTTCGAGAAGGGATGGTCTGTCGGGCGCAATCGACTGAGACGGGCCTTGAAAGAAGAAAGCGCTAAGTTCTTAATAATTAATTAAATTCACTTTGTAAATAAGTTAAAAATAACACTTTTAAACGTCTTTTTTGTCAATTTAAACTAGATGAGTCCGGAGTTTCCTAGCTGACTCTTCGGAGAACAAACACCGAAAAAACTCAGAGCTCGAAGTCTCTGTTTAGGTCCATAGAATTAATGTAATAGTTAGAATATACAAATGAGGACCATAAGTAATATATCTGGTAGTAATTTGAAGAAAGCACCACACAGATTTAAGTTGATCTGTCGAGACAGTGGAAGCATTAAATTCTCAGTTGTTGTGTAGTTCAATTCAGAACTGTATGAAGATCAACTACTTCTATAAAAATAACTAGCTTTTGCCCGTGACTTCGTATGTGCATATCAAGTATGAAATATACTTTACAACCTATTCTCATAACTACCAAATATACTTAAATACTTACTTAAAAAAAAATGAGTACGTAACGTAACGGAGGAGTGCGACCACAAACACCGTGACACGAGATTTTTTATATAATGTATATAAGTACATGAAGTTATGTCTAACTAGTAAGTAGGATTTCTTAATTTTCGGATGCTTCGTCACCTGAAATACAGCTTTTTGACGTCTACAGAACTCCTGAGTTTTGCAAACATCCCCTGAACCCATATTTAGTAGAGCATCACTAGGTCCAATTAAAGTAATTGTAATAATTTCTACAATAAACTATACGCATTGTAAGAACCTGGAGGAGCTATCTGCTATAAATCGCCCTCACAGTAAGTAACGGTCGCTTCTTCGCAACTGTCTCGAGAAAGGGATGTTAGTCGCGTGCGCAGCCAGCTGAGACCAGTCTGTGGAATGTGTAGAGGCGGCACGGGCACTACGGAGCTCATCGTGGTTCAGAGTAACAAACCGTTTGGACCATAAGACTTGAGTCAATAACAAATATTTCATACATAATGGCCTCAGGTTCTTTTTAGGGTTCCGTACCTCAAAAGGCAAAAAAGTAACCCTTATAAGATCACTCTCTTGTTTTATTGAAGGATGGGAAATCATCAAATGACTCCTTCCGCTCTGGGCGGAGCGGAGGGGAGTGTCCGACTTACTGACTAAATCCCATCCGTGTTCCTTCTAATGCCCTTTGTGTTCCAGAGCCGCGGTGACTCTTTCGAACAAATTCCGCAAGCCTCAGCCTTAGTAACTAATTTGGAGTTAAAAAGATTACTGCTTTGTGCAAGCGGACCTAAGTTTACTTTGTAAGGGCCAATTTCACCAATGAAACTGATCGCGATCAGCGAATAAACGAAGTTTATGAGCTGTCAGTGTCGTTATTTTTCTATGGAATATTTACAGTGACAGCTCTTGAACGCAGTTTAGATCGCGTTCAGTTTCATTGGTGAAATCCGTCTAAGTGATGTCAGAAAAGATTCAATGCCTGGGTTGCTTATGTGTTGTAGTAGTCCTGCTATATTTTGTGGTTGTGAGACGAACTAACTCCGTCGAGCAACGAAGAGCCATTTCATTTTCGTTATTTATTTATTATGTTGTTTCCAATGTGATATAAGTTGACCCGACTTATTGATATATAAATCAACGTACCATTAAGTTTTCCATTTTCAATAATCTATTTTTCAATGCTTGAAAAATTGATGATTTATTGGTGACACATACGAACGACATTTCAATCTAGAATACACAAAAACAATTACATGCTTCTGAGTCCTCTGATAATTCCGAGTTCTACACGACAGGTGCGTAAGCGCGTCACCTTTGAGAAAAAATGGCGGCGGCGGGGGAGAGACCCCTCACGTGTCACGATGTGCTTTTTATACTCGAATTAATACTACTTGCTAGCTTATGGTGCTTGTACACCGGCTTGCGTGGGGTATTCAAATTAAGAAGACCTTTAGTGGAAGATATTTTGAGTTTTTGCGAAAAAAATGTTAAGGTTTTTTTTTTGTGAGTTACAAATAACTGACCAATAAGCCAACTTATTTTTATTAAGTCTTGTATTTTATTTCTGAACCAAGAGGTCTTCCTAAAATATGACCTTGTCTAGTCTTTGAGCTCTATTGCCAAATCTGTTGTGCTTTTTAATCTGTTTTCCAAACTATGATTTTATAATTAAGGGCGGTTCCTACTTAACTTCCAATGTCTACAGCTTTTAACAGAATATTGACAGAAAATCTGTGTAACCTCTTGGCAGAAACCTCTCCTGAAGTTGGAAGATAAGTTAAGCCGACACTAACAAGGTATACATACCACTAAACATACCTAATTATGGCAATAGTAACGATGACAGTTTTGGGAGCAACTTTTCAACAGGAATTTTTACAAAATTGTGGTCTACAGAAAGTCGTTTTGCGAAAGCAGCTCAAATAAAGTTGACAGTTTATCTTCGCCATCATAAACATCCCCGTTCCTAGCAATTAATCACCCCTTACTTAATAATTCAATATATCCTTTACGAATAACAGTCCTTTTCACATCGCATAAGTGTCCAAGAACCTTTAAAAGACAGCTATCTCCCTGTCCAGAATATTAATAGTCCATTTTATAAGGAGTCGGTTATTTTAAACACTTTATCGTGAGTCGTGACCGTCGCACGCGCAGTCCTATTGGTTTTCTCTTTAATTCCACACCTGGCTAGAAAGGGCAATTTTACTAAATTATTACTTGTAAAGTGTCACTAGCTTTATTTATTATAATAACTTTTAGTTCTTTGTAGATAAATTGCTTGTATTTTATTTTTGTTTGGTTACAAATGCTTTGAATATTTCGCTCGTATATCGCAATTAGTTTTAACTAAAATATCAGAGATGACCTTCGAATTAATTGGAAAGTTTTTATCAAATGGAATTACTGTTTGTTGATAAATTCAGGCTTGAAGGGGTAAAAATAGTGTTGGCTTTTCAGGTGCAGAAAAATTGTATTACGTACTTAATCTTTCACCTGTAAAATGTGCATGATAAACTTACAAACATACAAATTATTCTCGTAGTAGCTCAACAGAGTGGGAACTTTGTTTAATTCAAATAGAAAGTTGTCTATTTTAACAGTTCTCATTCTTGGATCACTAGGTTCTTAAGAAATTCGTTTTCAGCTGCTTGCTGATGAAACCGCTTAAAACTAATCTTCCTGGATATTATTTTCTTCAGTCGTGTCTTACTAAACTTTATATCAGAGGGGCAATTCTCGTAAAGGGGATAGAACCTTTTGTGGCATAGCCCCAAAAAAATGTCGCAATTTTGTCTTTTTTTTTCAAAATCACGGCGCGCGATGAAATAGGTCTAAGTATATGGTTAGAGGACACATAAACAAATAAAAAATCTATGGAACATGGTCCCCTTAAGTGTCCCGTTACCGAAATATTAGGAGGTAAACTCGCCAACAATGACAATCATTGAAAATGAACGAACCACGAGCTTATATGCAGTAGATTGTAGTCAAATAACAGTTCCCGGCTTCATTATTGCTATGCCCATAGAAAAAACACATGTAAATTCTCTAAGTTGTCATTTTGACAAGTTTTTGAAAGTGATAATCGCTCAGATAATATTGCGACTTGAGGAATTTGAACGCTTTTTAACTACAATATCTTTACTGGTCTTCAGAAAAGGATGATTGTAGCTCTTATCTACATGACATATCTAATAAATAAAGAAATTACTTAAGCACCCATCACTACATACGTCTTATATACTTCCGCAGCTCTCACATAAACCTGACAATCAAACAATGTATGTATCCCCTTTATATAAACACTTGATGAAAATGAAAATATTATCAGTGTGCGGATCTTGGGTCGATATGTTTTGAGTACGGCACGCGCCGCATCAATAACATGTAAAACAAATGTATTATAATATCACCATAATAGTCTCTATTTGAAAAACTTGTCTGTTTTCAGGTTTAACCTGAGATTGTTATGTGTTACTCATTCATGGACTTGTTATTCTTGATACATAAGGCGCATATTCTAAGGCATTCCAAGTCGCCATGAAAACAAAAATGACCTAGACAAGCCAGCTGTAGCTGTTGATGATTTGAGGTGGAGTTAAGGTTGAAGGACATTACTTGGAATTTAAGGGTAAGTCCTTTTGAAGGTAACTTTCTTCACTCTTCCTAAACGCTCTTTCACTGCTTCTTCTTCTTTTCGTGTCGATTGACTCATTTCAAATTTTGTCTGACCAGTATTATATTGAGCAACTTGTACAGCTCTATCATTGGCTTCGTTCAAATCTTGGATGGTGCAGGTGGTTGTGCACGAGGTTGCCCCTCGAAGCCAAGTTGCCCAAGAAGGTGACGCATGTCCTGTGAAGGGGCTCCACACTGGCACTGCGTTTGGGATGGGTGAAGAATGCCCCATTTGGCCAGATTATTTTTACAGCGGCCAACCTGGGACCGCAGTCGGTTAAGAGATTTCCAGATTGGCCATTGCAGTTCGTGTCCAGGTGGAAGATGTTCTGCCGGGGTGATGAAGTGTGGAGGGGGAAGGTGTTTGTGTCTCCATAGTGTTTTTTTTTTTTTTTTTTACGACTGACTGTCAACGACTTTTCTCCATCTGTTACGATCAACAGCCTGGTGGAGTGCAGTGCTGCTCGGTATCTCCAGTTGCTCCGATGATCCGACCCCCGTTTAGGGCTTCGGTCTTTTGGTATTTTACTTTTTTCTTCACTCAATTCATCAGTAATTGTGATGACAAAGATACAAACGCCTCGACTAATCTATCAATTTGACTGAGTGGAGTAGAGGAAATGACTTAGAATACAGGGTTAAGTGGTGGCTAAGGCTACGAAAGGTTGAGCACCTTATGTAGGTAGGTACCTAAATTAGTAAGTAACCTTTGTATTTTGTTATTACAATACTTTCGCACCTAGTTCACCTACGATAAACTATGTGTGCATAAGAGGAGCTCGTGGCTAAATAATAGCAGCCGCACTTCAAGGTTAAGCAACGCTTGCGGGGTTAGTCTTAGGATGGGTAACCATCTTAACATACTGAGACTTCCCCGTGCCTCGGTGGAAAGCACGTTAAGCCGTTTGTCCTGGCTGTCATTTGTACAACTTTAGCAGTCATTATGGATTGTCAGAAGCCAGAAAATCTGACTTCAATCTTGCCAAAAAGTACCGTGTTACCTAGTTACTGGGTTGTGGAGGTCTGGTAGGAAGCCGCTCAAAATAAAATACTGGTATCAGTTGAATCCGGCTTGACTGGATGCCGACACCAATATAGTTGGGAAAAGGCTAGGCAGATGATGGTAATGTGCTCAATGTCAGAGCTTAGTCTTATTATACCCATAACAATTCCACTAGCACTCTTATTCCACAACAGGTAAATGTTGGTAACCATATACTGCTTGATATCGTGGATCTTTTTCATGAACAGCTCTGAAAATGTTAAACAGTTTGGTGGAACTTTCAGTGAAATTTGACTAGCTAAACCTTGTACTTGAACCTGGGAAAGGCTATGGACAGCTACGGATTACAATTATCTGAAATATCGTGAACTTGCATCAATGGATAAAATATCTGACGGTTTCTTCCTAGTGCTTGCAATTTCTTAACCGCCACATCTAATCTTCAAGACGTTAAAAACTATACAACTTGTAACAGAACAAACGCAAAATCTCTTAAGGGGTCATTGTACTAACTTAACACTAACTTTTACTAAGGGACCAACCCAGAAATCGCGAAAAAAAATCAGCAGTTCAGTACATTTTGTCGAGTTACGCTTGCAGAAATGTATGGAGCAGTCGATTTTTTTTTCGCGATTTGTGTGTTGGCCCCATAGTAAAAGTTGTTCATAATGATGAGTACAATGACCTCTTAAGAGGTATTGCTCTTATTCTGTTACACGTTGTATAAGTACGAGTCTAACAGCTTGCTTCGTGAGCCTTTGCAAAGAAACACCTTTTTCGCATATATCAACATTCACGCATTTTTAAGGCCACATTAGGGTCACAGGCACCCACGGCGTAAAGCAACCGCTCACTTCCGACGCCGGCCATAGAGGATAGGGGATAAAAACCTCATTTCCGGTGGGAACCCTTCCCTTAGGGTCGCTTGGTACAGTCCGTGTTGCCATGGTGATAATGTATGCGTGTGCCAAGAGTTCGTCATGGGGTTGGGAGGCTTGGGGTTTTGAAGTTGGTGTATGTTCTTAATTGTTACCGTACGAATGATTGAAGACGTGTTATTGCCTATTCAGCTGCAGACTGTTTAGAAAAATAATCTAGCTATTGCAACTACAAAATAAACATATTATGTAGTTACCCGCAAAATTAGTCTAGCAAGGATTAAGTTTTAGAAGGTTCTGCTTATTATGCTAAACTATAAAAGTGATTTTTCTGATTGATATGTCTCCGGAAAATTGCCAACTCCGTTTAGGTATAAGATTGTAATTAATCTTTATTATTTATTATAATTTCTCGATATTCATGAAAAAATCGTTTTGTTTAAGTACAATTAATCCCAACCAAATTCAATAGTTTCCAATATATCCGTGTCTTATTAAGAAAAAGTAGTTTACAATTTCACGCGATATTTTACAATCTTACGGCGGGCGTTTGCAATTTTCCAGTGACACGTCTAAATATTGTCCAAGGGGTGGTTTATGACATAAAGAATTCCCCAGAAATTATTTGCATAACCTATTATTTATTATTATAAGCCCATGTTCCCTTTCTTTCCATTTTTGTCTATCTTCGGCAATCTGAGCCCAACCGTTTTGGTAGGGGTCTAACTCGGTTGCGGAATCTGTTTGAAAGAGTTACCTCGACCCTGGAACAAAAATGGCTTATGAAGGAACACGGATGAGTTTTAGTCAGTAATTACAGACGGAGCGGAAGAGTCATTTGACGATTTCTCATCCATAAAAAGTGGGTCTAACTCGTCTCGTAATCTCAGTCTACTGCGTCGCCAGCTGCTTGGAACACAATCCGTGGCGATACCTACTCACCTATTGATTTTCGAAAATTAGCTCAAACGCAATTCAGTTACAAAGTCAAACCCTCAACAAATCAAAAACTCAACTAATTACCATAGGGTGCGTTCCATTCCGATTCACCACGGACGGCATGCACCGAGGGGAGTATCGCAACAATGGCTAAATCAGACATGTGTGGCGCCCCCTGGAGTAACCAGCCTTGTGGTACAGGTGAAACGTATGTTTTGTCGATTTTGTGCCTGATTGCGGGTTGGTGTTGATTTTATAGGGAAGTATGACGAATTACAATGATAAGTTACTCAGGTTTGTGTGTGTTTAAAACGGTTGCCCTTGGTTTCAATTTTATTTAGAAACTACTGCGTGTAACTGGATAGTATACAGTGTCAATCTCTGGATTGACACTGAATACTATCCACGAGTTACACGCAGTAGTTTCTAACAAACTCCTGCGACTCCTGAATCAAAATGCAAGTCACCGTGGCCCTGGAACGCAAAGGACATTTGGAGGAACACGGATGGGTTTTAGTCAGTAAGAGTCTGACACTCCCTTCCATTCCGCCCAGAGCGAAAGGAGTCATTTGATGATTTCCTATCCATAAAAAAGAGGCCCCTAGACTATGTAACATTCTATCAGTGAAAACGATACATGAAAAGGTACCGCATGCCAATTTTTCTAGGAAAATATCCTATTGTCGAAAAGTTCGACAATATGATATTTTCCTAGAAAGAAAAAGAATAATTCTATTTTCCATCTGTAAGATTTTCAAAGAAATATCGTACTCGTAAATACTAATAAAGGTAAAGCGAATCTAAGACGAAGAGTGGGGGCTGGTGACGTCACGTTTTGGTTGTTCTAAAACGTGACGTATCGTGTCAATTCTTTTTTGTTTATGTGAAAAAAGAAAATATATACCTGTCCAATATTTCGCTGATTTACTAGGTACTTACAAGGTCGACATAATTATCTCAAAATTGATGACGTTTTAGTTAATAATGCAGTGTGAAAAAATTGCGCTCCGTGTAATAACTAAAAAATCATCAATTTTGAGATAATATGTCGACCTTCTAGCAAATGTCCAATTTTTTTTAAATCTATGTGACGGACTGATTGGATTCTTTCAGGAAAATACCTAACTGTTATCGCTACTAATGTCTCTTTGTCTGCAGCCCATGTACCTAGAACCTCTATTTCTACCCACACCACTCCACAATCCGCAACAACCAGCCTACCTCCCATACTACAGCAGTCCGTCTCTTCTGGGAAGCGAGGCCGGTTGTCATGGCAACGCGTCGCATCAACACGCCACCCGTCCGCACGCCCGCACACTTATAGCCGTGTGATTGTACAGGTGACCTGCTTAGGCCAGGGATACAATGGGAGGAAGTTATCTGGAAGTTGATCCGTATGAAGGACACGATAGTTTCCGCAGTGGACAGGTTTTTCCAAAAAATACAACCGATTTCCAAATAGGACCACGACAAAGTTATAGTTAACTTTAATTTTGAAATTCGGTGTTTCTGGTGTGGTTTCTTCGTTTTTTGACACCAACTTCCAAAATTAAAGTTAAGTAGGTATATTATACTTTGACGTGGGAAATCGGTTGTTAGTATGTTTTTGTAAAAAGTTTTTCGGTTTCCATTTTTTAGGGCTGGCCAAAAAATTCTAACCAGTCCATATCTTTCGGAAATATGAATTAAAGTTTCCGAGATAGACAATTAAATAAAAACTCGAAACAAAATCGAAATATTCGAAACTTTCCATTAGATCTTTACGAAATTTAAATTGGGACCATTTCGGAATAAACCTCTTTTGAACAAAACAGAGAAACAATTTTGCAAATCCGTCTATAAATGACGGAATTATGATCGAACATACATAAATATCTATATCTATATAAACATCCAAATTGATAACATGCTCCTTTATTAAATTCGGTTAAATTTAAGTACCTACTTAGCTGGATTTTTAATATCCATAAACTAATATTGTATTATTTTAAATGCAAGTTAGACCTACGTAAACATAGGTCTAATTACAAAATATAAATTCTCAGAACCCTAGGTTTTTTTACAGGGCACTTCATTTCTGGGTCTCTGTTGATTCGGATCAAAAAAGTTTTGAAAAGGGGACGTTGACAAATTACAAAGGATTAATTACATTTTTGATAGTTGTACTTAATCTGAAATAACTGAATACTCAATCCATAAATAGTGCTACAGAATTGAATTTGCATTCAATCTCAGACGAAATCATAAAGTTAATTAATTAACTATCCCCTGAAAAAATCACGCGTCTCGGTGTGCCCCTCACCTTATTCATCACAATTTGCTAGTGTGCGTGTTTCAGGTCGCCGTTTATCTGGCGCGGCCACGTCACGATGTCATATACGTGTCATATAGCTCGAGTACATTAGCGAGTTGAGTAACCACCTACCTGTGTCATGGGGACGAGGTTCGAAGATATATGGACCATGTAGAATGCAGCAATTCCCTTTCCTTCATTGGGAATGGCCTCGTGATTTCATAATGTTTGGGAAACTGGGCTGGGTTAGCAAAATACACATTTTAATTTTTTAGAGGCTTTAATTTTTGTAGCACACTCAGAATCAGGATGCATCGTAGGTCCCCGACTCAACAGAAATATCTTTAAAACTTGTAGAAGATTTTAAGCAGTTTATCAGATTTCGAACTGATCTAAGGATAGAACTTGAATAATAAGAATATTGTTCTTAAACCTAGTTTTACATACTATATCTAGATAGTTTAGTTATAAA
The DNA here is from genome assembly GCA_947386135.1 of Melanchra persicariae. Lineage (NCBI taxonomy): Eukaryota > Metazoa > Arthropoda > Insecta > Lepidoptera > Noctuidae > Melanchra > Melanchra persicariae. The sequence goes on along the minus strand of OX376645.1, from coordinate 10,839,790 downwards.
AGCGGCAATATATAATTAATAGAAGAGCGCGTTTGGAGAAAACCTCTTGCTATATGCACCTGTTATCCAAACATTATAGGAAAAGTATTTCGCTCTGTAATTTTTATAGCATTTATATGCAGAGTATTATACCTAGCAGCAAAATGTTGTGGGCAATGTAAGGACGTATGAGATAAAGCCTTGCGAACCTCCTTTATCAAAGTTTTTTTTTAATAACATAGAAATCCATTGTCTCTAGAATAATAAATTCTAGGTAAATACAATTATACGCAAGAACTTTTAAATTCCACCTACCTGCATACTTGTTGGAAATAATCGTTTATAAGACTTACAACAATTCAAAAATCTAGCCCTATTTGCAGTACCATAATTATCTGGCTAAAGGCAAGACCTGATGAGACAAAGTTGATAACATGTCATCTTTTACAATGATTTTATGTGCCAATAGTAGCGATGTTCACGCAAATAGGACGCCCGCTAGACAGGGACGTACCTAGGTGTTTGTCCTATCGATTTTGTGAACAAATTATACTAGGGGCAAGCTTGCAGGCTAAGGGTTTTCTTTGGGCAGTGGCTGGCTTAGAAATACATAAATATCGTTATGTTTATGATAATGTTTGGAAAGGCTTATTTAAATCACTCCTTCGTTATAGACATTTCACCGGTAAATGTAGAGGGGTCTTATGTATCCTAAGCCTGTTTCCCTTGTTACTCCAAATAAATTACGTGAAAGCAGGAGAATTATGGTAAAATATACTTAAGTATGATAAATTGTCTCTGGAGAAAAATAATACCACCCAAAAATCAACTTAATTTGTTTTATTACTCTGAAGGTGGTATGAGACAATCTGAGGCAGGCATGGAAAGAGTGACAATACTACTGAGTCTCGATCAGTCCCTGGGGGCAGCTTGAACTATCGGTTGTACTCCCGGCACACTGGTTGATCTCTTCAGAAGCAGACAGCGACAACGTAGCCTTCATAGTCAGCACCCTATCACGGGACAATGAGGATACCAGCAAATCTGGGTTATTGCCTGGGGGCAGCTTGAACTGTCTATTGTACTCCTGGTAAACTGGTCTTCCAATCTTTAGAGGCAGGCAGCATCAATGGAGCCTGTATTGTTAGCACTCCGTCACAGGGCAGTGAGGATACCAGCGAGTCTGGGTCAGTGCCTGGGGGCAGCTTGAACTGTCTGTTGTTCTACCGGTAGACGGTCTTCCACTATTTAGAGGCAATGGAGTCTGTACAGACAACACTCCATCACGGGATAGTGTGGATACCAGCTATTCTGGATTACCTGGGGGTAGTTTAAACTGTCTGTTGTAGTCCCAGTAGACTGGTCTGCTACTCTTTAGAGTCAGGCAGCAACAATGGAGCCTGTATAGTCAGTACTCCATCACGGGACAGTGAGGACACCAGTGTGTCTGCATCAGTGCCTGGGGGCAGCTTGAACTGTCGGTTGTATTCCCGGTAGACCGCGGTGTCCTTGGTCTTCTCCTCATGCGTCGCGGTGATGATGAGCATGTCGTTTAGAAGCTTCACTTTTATCTGAAAGAATAATTAACCAGCTGGAGAGGTTCTTTGTTAAGAGACGGAGGGGCTGTTTTTTTTTTCAGAATTTCGTATATTTTTCACCGGTTTTAATTAAGGCTGGCCGCATACGTACGGTACGGCTAAATGATTGTTAATAATTAGCTATTGCAAGCGTTTCTACCCTACCCTGTGGTAGGGTATAGACCCTGCTTCAAACCGTGTAGGCCGTGTTTCAAGTTACATTAAATTTTATCCAAATCCGTTATTTGTAGACTAATCTAAACAAGTTTACCCCTTTGACACGAGCCATACTTTTGATAAATGATATAGCGTTATCGGAAGATATATTTTGCCAAAACCTGCTGAGATTATTTTGTTAAAGTAGCGCAAAATTAAATTGAAAAAGGTCTGGCCATATTATAAATAATGATGTATATACCTACTATTGTAATGTTTGTTTTATATGTAAGTTATGAAATCGGCTTGGATGTATCTGTTAAGGTATTCACATTCACAATAATTCATTGAGAACCTATTATACAAAAAATAATACTTAATAGTACTTCTTAATAGTATAGGAATCTACTCTTGATCTGTTTAAGATGGAAAAGTAAGACGGTCGCGCACCTCTGAAGGAGCAAACGCGCTGACGTCAAACTGTAGCTTCAAAGCCTTCTCTTGCCCTTCGCCGATCACGAGTGGGGAGTTCTGGAGGACTTCCCAAGTGGAGGTGTGGTCGGTCCCGTAGCCTGAGCCGGAGGTCTCGCCGAAGCATAGTGTGAGGTCTGAGCTAAAAGGAATATAAACAAAATTAAGTTTAGGAAAGTTTGGCGAATATTTGATGATGTTACTGTCCGTTCTTGGTTGCCTGCAAGAGATCGCAAAATTCGATAAAGACGTCTATTGTATGTATAAGTTTTAAGTTTACTTATATGTTAAACTATGTGGTATACAATTAATTAAGAATTTAAACAATAATTATAATAAAAACGAAGTCGTTCTAGAAGGACACAGTTGCCGCCAAAAAGCCAGGTGCATCGTACACACAACCAACGCATGTAGGTACCTATGACCAGATAATTTGTATAAATAAAAATGTGAAGTAAAAGGAGTAATTAATCCGTCTAACGCAATGATCTCTGTATGTATACATGTAGATCTGTACACACGGGTGTACAGATGACATTTCAGAGGTGGATCGTAGCTGCACAGCTTCAACCGCGGGATCTAGTAGCATAACTAAACTAGGACTGAACGTAGACAGAGCAGATCATGATGACAATGTTACAGCTATTCCTTCCTATTGAAACTCTGAATACATTCAATGACGGACTATGCACAGCTTAAACTGCTGGATCTATGTGTAAGAATTTAAAGAAATTATTATACAAAAACGCTATTACGAAGTGTTTTAAAGTTCATCACATAAAGTGGTTGGAAACCTCATAGGACAGTTTTTATTTTTCCGGAAGAGAAATCCTGAATAAATCATAAATAATAATGTGTATGCTCCCCTTTTGCAGGTATGCTGGAAGAGATTTCTTTGGAAATAAGCATCATCTTTGTACCTATTTTTCTGTTCCTTCATCTTGTCTGTATGTTACATGTGTGTTCATACCTACATTATTAAATAAACTGATGTGTTTAGTCTATTACCTGAACTTAAGCATTTGCTGGTCTATTCGCTTCATCTCTTGAGCGAACCGATCCCTCATGAAGGCATATGAGTTGTCAAAGATCGATAGATCTGTTAACTGTATCGGAATATTCTGTTTGATTTGTGCCAAGGCATTCTGCGTAGATGGCTTGCTCAGAGATTTGGAAGACATTTTGCCTGATTTTGTTGAGGAAATTATGTATGGATGATTTTTTTTGTGTTTTTGGTTTTCTAGTTATTTGACATTATTATTATTTTGATTGACGTTGCCTATCAATTTCCCTCTCGATATTATATTACTCTTTGCTATCAGTGTTTTAATCGTCTATGGTCTCCGATTTTTGTGCTCTCTAGTAAATTAACAAAATAATAATATCTAAAACCATTCTCGTTAATCTTGAAAAAATATCTCAACAAGATGTCATAATATTACAAAAATGAAATAACAATAATAAAAAGTCAATTAACCTTTCACCATCTCTAAATGCCAGTGTTGCCAGATAAGTTAACTTTCCCCCTGAGATGTGGTATTTAGGCGCCCTTGAGGGGCGGACAGACAGATTGACAATCACCCCGCTGCTGCCATAGCGACGGCGGTCTAAACACGGCCCTATTAATCTCGTTGCGAGGGCGTGCCGAATGCGTAGGGTGACCAGAACTTTATGAGATTAGATTTTACGCAATAGGGCGTAGCGATAATAATAATATTATTAGGGACTTATTGATGTGATGATGAATTAGTCTCAACTACTTACTTTTAAAATATCTATATAGAAACATTTATTTATGAATAGATATTAACAGTTGTTTTAATAAATACTAAAAAACTGTATGCACTAAAAATAAAAATCAAATATCCTAACTAAGTTAATCCTAAAATAAGGCGTCAAAAAATTCATCCGCATCGCTGTCGCCTGGAAGTGTGCCCAAAAGACTGGCGGCATTGCCACGTTGTATGGCAATGCTTATCCTTTGTCCAAGGTAAAAGCCAGCCCTAGGGTCACGCGTAGTGTCAACTAAGCTTTTGTAAATTAAATTACATTTAGTAGGTACTTATAAATAGTATGCGTCAGATAAATGAAGAATAACGGTCATTGACCCACCTACATTTATTGACACACTTAATTTCAAAATCATAAATAATGACACAAAGCTTTCCTGAATCGACATCTATCGTGATCCTTAGTGTTCTAGTAATGAACTGCGAACAACTTTCTGTCCGGGGGTACCTATGAAGAGATATTAAGGAAAGGTCAATGACCGTTATTCTTCATTTATCTGGCCTACTATTATTATAGGTACCTATAAGTAATGTGTGTGTGATTGAAGTTGTTAGGTAAGTACCTATTTGAAAATTGTTTTGCAAATATGGCCTTTACGAAGACTAGGGTTTAGTCTAACTCATTAATTAAATTAAAAACAAGAACAAATTAACTAAACGCAAAAAAAAACAATAATAACAAGAAAAATAAAACCACAAACAACATCTGCTTTATCATAGCACAATCAAATCATAATATTTCCCTATAAAATACAATCATAATGATTTCACCAAATGGCAACCCTAAGTGGCGAGGGCGCGGACCGCCGCCAAATTGGCGGGAAAGTTCCCTGTTTGACAGATCATTTTTTATTCCGTTCAGAAATTCGGTACCATTGTCCCGCTGATTACCAGGTGGTCAGGAAGTGAATTTTATGCTTGGTTTTATTATTTATTGATTTATTAAGTATGTTGGTTATTTTATGCCTAGGGATCATTTGTTGGAAAATCACAGAGTGATAAAGTGCAATGTGAACGGTGAATGCAAACTCATACTTTATGAATTAGCTCATTTTTTTATTATCTACAAGTCTTAAGCTCGATGGGATTTCTCATCGGCAAAAATAGAACCCATTTTGGGGAGATTAACAAAACTTGTTGATTAGTGCACAACTTTGAAATGATTTCATGTTTCTTGTAGACCTAACGGTTTAGAACTTTAGACTGTGTTGTTTGTCAGTGAATTAAAGCTGATATAAAGTAGGATGAATACTAAGCAAGTAGAGTTAGGATAAACAACAACATTCTATTATTTTTTATCAAAGACACCTTTTATAATACCTCAACATCACAAAATAATAACAGAATTACCGTGCGCCCTCTCAAAGAGATTTTAATCAACAAAATACAAGATATTAAAGGGGAGGTCGGGGTAGCGTTTTTAATTCCCGTAAAACGTCACGTCATATCTCGGGGGAGAGTGGGCAAACATCGTTATACCGTTGTTACTAGGTGTATGTTTGTGTTAAGTCAATATGTTTGCGTGGGTGCTGGGAAGTTAGGTGGACAGGGGAATTGCGTATGTTTTTTGATTAGACGAATGGTATTGTTCCAAACGGAATGGATACCTGGATTAAAGTCTAGGTTTTTAGTGAATTTATAGACGCTTAAATCAAACGGGATTTTATTTACGTATCTAAATACCTATTCGGTATAGACGCTTAAATCAAACGGGATTTTATTTACGTATCTAAATACCTATTCGGTATTTTCCAATCTAAACTAATGCATTTTCAGTGTGACTAATGCAAGAATCAAGGCTTATTTTTTTAGAAAATGTCCCAGGAAACAGCTGCAGTAGTTCGCTAGAAGAAAAATATAGATTCTAGAAGCCTTATTTTTTTAGATAATTATGTTGGGCCTAGCACGAATGTTTGTGACGTATAGTAAAGTTACGTAATATTTTACAATAACTTATCTACCTAATACTAGTTTCGCATATAATATTTATTTGAATTGGATACTCTATTCATATTTTTGTATGCTCCAAATTGCGTATGTCGCATAAAATACTATGGGGTTGTAGTTTTATATTCATAATTCACTTACGTTAACGATACTATACCTACGTCATAACTTTCGTGCTAGGCGCTACATATTTCTCTGCTATCTCACGGTTTTACATGAACAAGATTTAGAATTTCCAAACCGTCACAAAAAGTCTCATTTAGATAGGTCCCTACGCGCCATTTAGTATTTTACGACATCACGACCAATCTAATTAATATTTTATCGTCTCCAATTGACAATGATAACCAAACCATCCATCAGAGGGCTAGTTCTACTATGTTTTTAGCAACGTACGCACTTTTTTTTTTTTTTTACAATACCATAAAGTGCCTACCATACATACGCAATAATCATAACATCACCAAAATGGCGACATCGATGATGTTAAAAAAACATGACCATGTAGTGACGTTATGAATTCGTTTGAAAATAGAAGGCGTGGTTATGACGTAAAAGTAGAGTTCTAAGTGTGATTCATTTAGTTATCGGTCATTGGACAAAGGTCTTTTGAGTCGTTGCTTTGTTTTGGGTTTTCTTTCATTGTCTTTTATTGAGGCTGAAATGTTATTATAAACTTGAGCCTGCAAGTGACTAACGTTTCTATCGGAGTAGGTACCTACTATGTCTGCATTAGTTGAATGTCTACTGAAAAACTGCTACACCATTTTTCGATCTAACCTCAGAAAACATGAGCAAGTAGGTAATCATTTACCAAAAATCTTAGACTACTAGGGCCTAGGCGAAATCAGTGTTGTTTCAATAAAAAAAACTTTTTCACAAAACTACAACCGACTTCGAAACAAAAAGCACTACAAAGTATAAAATAACTATAATTTCGGAAATCGGTGTTTTTGGTTGTTTCTTCATTATTTAACACCGACTTCAAAAGTTATTCTGTGATTTTTTATTTTTCACTTTTTGGTGGTACTGGACCTACATAACTACACCACTGGAAAGTTTTTGACACCGACTTGCGAAATTATACCTACCCTACCTTCCGACCACAATCCCCTTTCGTGTCATCTACAAAAAACATAAATCTACATCCTACCATTGACATCATCACAATCAAATCAACTAAAACGAAGTAATTAATTACTTCATCTACTATTTCTGTTTAATTTCCTGGTGGGAAGTTTATCCCGCCGCCGCTGGGCGCGGGATGTGATACGATCTCACGGCGCTCGCGTGTTCAGTTACAGTTTGCGCACTATACGAGTGATACTATGGGTGTGCGATTCGAAGGGCGCGGGACCTTCGTATTTCTGAACGAGAGAAGTTCTTTTTTCTTCTATTCTAAGTATCTTCTTGATGGCTTACAATCTTGATTACCTAGCTTCGTGGAGGCTTGATGATGTTGATGACGTGTTTTTTCGGAAGACTCTCTCTTCCTATCATCGTCTCCCTTAGCCCCAGTTTTTTTGGGGTCGGTTCAGAGCATGACTTCTTTGTCTATACACCCCATACTCTATTATCCGTCAGTCAGCTCACTTGGTTACCATATTTGTGTCCAATCAATCTGCCTAGCCCATTGGGTTCGGCTTCCAGTTAAACTGGATGTAGCAGTATTTTATATGAAGACGCAGCGTTGGAAGGTCTCCCACAAGATGGACCGATGACCTGGTGAGGGTCGCTGGTAGCCGATGGATGAGAAATGCACAGGACCGGTTGTTGTGGCGACACATGGAGGAGACCTATGTCCAGCAGTGGACGTCTTTCGACTGATATGATGATGATGATGATGATTGCCTACCTGACCTCCACAAACCAGTAACTGGATAACACGATACACCTTGGTAAAGCTGCTGTCAGATTTTCTGGCTTCTGACTACCCGTATCGACTGTCAAAGATCTAAAACCGGCCTAGTGCGTGTCGGGCCACGCACTGTGTAGGGTTCCGTGTTAACCCGTTCCGTTAGCCATGACAGATAATTTGACAAAGTTACAAATACAAGTGCTAAGCGTCTCTGAGCTAAACCGCTGACAGACAGACAGACAGACGGTTGTGACGAAACTGGTTCCTTCCAGGTTCCTTGTTGACTATGAAACCATTCTAATAAATTCCATCATTCACATACTTAATCGATTCTTTGGTAGGTATACTGCCAAACAGATTTCTAATCTCGTAATTACACTATTTATTTCAACTAAAACAGTGAAGATGTAGAGAAATGCGAATGCGTCCAGAAATCTACATTTTCTAGAAGGTGGATATACTTTAGTAAAAAAATCCTATGACACACCCAACTCACTTCCACGAGTATCGAGAACCCACAGTACTCCCCACGCCGTGCCGCGCGTGTTTTTGTTGATGCAGACCAATTTACTGATGGTGCTGCCCGAGTGGCGAGCGGTGAGCAAATTGATGGGGATGGGGTCCAGTGTGCCGTGATACCCAGCTCTAATCAGCGGTAATGAAATGTTATGAAGGGACCTTGTCGATGCATTGGCATAATTTTGACGTCCAGTAGATTGAAGCTGTCCTTATTAACACTACTTACCTTAATATTTTGTTTGTTTTAGTTACCTAAAATAATTTTGGTAACGACTGAGTGCTCATAAACATTACGCCTATGAAACCAGATATTTGTTGCTAAGTATATGATTATTGCAATGTGGTAGTTTCATTTTCAACCAATCAGGATTCACTCTCATCTGCCAACTAGATCGTCTGTGCACGATTGTTATACAAAAGCAAAGGATGACTTACTTATTTAACAACTGGTACTGTTTTTCACTGTACTGTCTTGATTTTTGGTAATAGGCAAAGCCATGAAGAAGTCCACAATCCACACTAGAAGGCTGTATCGTGGACTGGCTGCAATGACCACCACTGAGCGTCTTTAATTTACTGATCGAGTTGGTGTCGATTTTTATTTATGACAAGAGGCAATGAGCATGGCGAAGTCGACAACAGTCCACACTAGAAGACTGGAACATCGACTGGTTGACCACCATTGAGTGCCATCAATTTACTGATGGTGCTGGCCGAATGGCGGCGGAGCGGTGAGCAAATTGATGGGGATGGGATTGTGTGTCGTGATACCCGGCTCTAATCAGCGGTAGTAAAATGTTACGGAGGTCCCTTGTCGATGGTATTGCCATAATTTTGACGTAGATAGAAGTAGTACTTACTTTAATATTTTTACATAAAACAACATGTTTTCAATTAATCGGATTTCATCTTCATCATTCGGACATATCTGCTCGCTCTCTATGCTCTGCTCTTACAATAATTTCAGTATATAATAACTTACATGAATTGTCAAGCCACATTGCCTCTGCGACCATTTTCTGGTATCCTCCTACATCGTACTGTTGATTCTGGCTTTCTGGAGTTGCAATGGTTGGTAATATTGTTGTGGGCTTGTCAAAGACGAAAGATCATGTCTTTTTGGTTAGGCAGGATGTCTAAGAAACAGATTTGTGGTCCACACTAGATTCAAACTCAAAGTATTTTATTTGATCTATTTACCAGGCACTTTTGAATTGTCAAGGTCTTTCAAGAATGATGTAAGTAGCTAGTTGCGCGTTCCAATGCGTAGATAGAAGGCAGGCACAGTTGGCGCAGTGGTTGAGTGATTGGCTGCTGCGCTGCGTGTCGCGGGTTTGATTCCCGCAAGGAACAAATATTCGTATGGCCTTCAGATAGTTGTTCCGGGTCTGGCTGTTTGTGCATGTCAGTTTGGATGTTTGTAAACGCACCCACGATACAGGAGAAATTCCTAGTGTGAGGCAACGTTAAAAAAAAAACAATAAGTAAGTTTGTTAGATGAAGTTGTACGTAAAATCTGATTAACTAATACAGGTCACGCAAAGACGAAGACATCGTTATTTGATCACCCATTTAGGCTTGGTTACTTTATCAACATCCCCTAATTCCATACTTACACAAACCTATTCCATACACGCGCCAAATGACTCACAATTTTACCCATCTCACCATGAAAACGCATTTACACTAACATAAACGGATCATCGTCCATTACACCATAGCGAATGCAGATAAAACACCGAAAACACTCCCCCTGTAAAGGTGAGATCCCCCTCGTCGCGTGCGCCCGCGCAGATGAACGTAATCACATCGATCATTGATCCGGAGGGCGCTTGATTAACTGCTAAATGGGATGGTAAAAGGTAAAGTAATGATGTTGATTAATGGGACAGAACTGGGATTAATTTGGTGGCGCAGCTTTGATACTTTTGGGTGCAATTGGACATCGGTACTATGCAGCTATTTGAAAGGATTTTGAGGACTAAAATAGGTAGCTATAAAAAAGAATTTATAACGTTCTTGATATGCATCTAATTGCAGCAGTATTTAAAACAGTCGGACTATTATATGCTATTACATTCTCGACGGAACATAGCCGACGCCCTTTAAAAATTGTGTAATGAGGTGAAAATCTTTTAACAAGCTCTGAGCTTTGCTGTTCATGGTAAGACTAGCTTCTAGCTGCGACTTCGTTCGCGTGTTTCTGCATAAATTATTCTGTGACACTCGGCTATAGCGTAGCTTTCTGTTAGTTTTTCTTCTTCGTGTCGCTGGCACGACTTTATGTTACATTTGAGTCGCCCAAAACATTGCTACTTCCAAGGCATCGTTGGTGGCAGTGCCTAGGTCACTTTGGCTGCATGTTTCGGGGCACAAAAGGCAGGAAAGGAAGTGGAACATAGTTTGTGTTCGCATTCACAACCAGCTATGAATTTCTTTTTGCAATCGGATTTGTTGGTCCAGATATTACCTCTTACAAACATATTGACAACACATTTGCATCTTTATAATACCAGCTTTAGATTAAATCATAATATTTCCCTATTACATGCTTGTCACACATGGGGGCGCCACCGGCGTCGCAGGCGCATCACGACGTCATTGTCACAGAGGAGATCGTGCACCATCGTGAGTACTCGTGACTATTCGTGATGACGACGCGTGATGCTCCCGGCACGAGCCATCCGCGTGCTATCTCGCTCTAATGTGGCACCTACGTGACCTAAGTACTAGGGTCTATAAGGAGTAGGTAGGTTAGTAGCTAGTAAATATGTCAGCCAACCAAAATAGAGCCGAAAAGCCGTTTCAAGAGAATAACGCCAAAAATGATCAGTTCCTAACTGCTACAATAGCGTAACATAAACGTTAAAAGCGTCATCATGAGAATTGTCTTAGAGGAGGATGCTGGCCTGCTATACTTTTTACAATGATCTTTCAGATCACCGTGTTTAATTATTTACCGAGAACATCAGTTCATAGTTATTATGTCTACAAGATCTCTCTGAAATATAATTCTCTAATAACAAATCTCAGTCAGTTTTGGTCTTTTTATCTGAATAATGCTTGCGTATCTGTTCTTCTTCTCTTGTGTTTGCAAAATACTAAGATAAGAACATGAGATGATGTTGGTTATGAGGTTAAATACGCAGAAAACTCAAAAGCACTTTCTGTACTTCAAAAGATATTTCTTGAGAACTCCTCACCAATTACTTAGATTATTTTGGCTGTAGGACGTAACTTTTCTGCCAGGGTTGCGGAATTGTTTCGAAAGAGTCACCACGGCCCTCGAACGCAAAGGGCATTAGGAGGAACACGAATGGGTTTTAGTCAGTAAGAGTCTGACACTCCCTTCCGCTCCGCCCAGGGTGGAAGGAGTCATTTGATGATTTCCTAGCGTTAAAAAATGGAGGTAACTCCTGAAGGTTCTGATTCGATTCAAGTGCACTCTAGATGAGTGCCATAGGCTACTTTTTTCACGTTTCTTTTGGATAGGCCCAGGCAGTGAAGCCGCGGGAAAATCTAGTATACGATGATGTAACACGCATGACCACTCGACCACCACAGCCTGGGTGGGACACGATCACATCGTCGGTGTTCGGCTGCAGTTCGTGATGCATCGGGCACGTGCCATCCTCGTGCCGTCTCGCTCTAGCACGAGCTGTGACCCACTCCGGAATATTAATAGTATTGATTGTTTATTTATAGTGTTGACTGTCTATGGTAATTTTGTTGTAATAGGTCACGTCTGAAAACGCCTAGTCTATAAATACTCTTCAGACTTCTATTTTAAATGTGAATAAAAACCGGACAAGTGCGTGTCGGACTCCGACACGAAGGGTACCGTACCATAAACCGCTTTTAATTTTTAATTTAATTTAATTTTTATTATTTGTTGTTATAGCGGCAATAGAAATACACATTCTGTGAAATTTTCAACTATTTAACTATCTGTTACGGTTCTTGAGATGCCGATGTAGATGAGAGCCGGCTGACAGACAGACGGACGGACAGCGGAGGCTTAGTAATAGGGTTCCGGTGTCCGTTACCCTTAGTACGGAACCCTAAAAAATTAAAACCTATTCACAAAAAAAACAACTACAAAGTACAAAATAACTAAGTAGTTTTTATTTCTGAAGAGTTATTTTTTACTTTGTAGTGTTTTTTAGGAAGTCGGTGTTTTTTAGTGAACAGGGTTTTTACGAAAAAAAAATTATTTTTCACTTTTGCACACCACTGTCCACGAAAGGGAAAGTCAAAGAAAAGCAAAATACGCAATTTCGTATACGTGGATTTTTCCACATATCTTTCATTACATATCCGCTATTTGGATTTAAAAACCAAACTACTGAACCGATTTTGATACAATTTCAGTGAGACCAATCGAGAAGTATATCATTTCACATGAAACAAGATTTTTTCAAATCGGATCATAAATGACGAAGATATGAGGTTACAAACATAAATAAATAAAAAAGAGAACCTCTTCCTATTTTTGAAGTCGGTTAAAAATTGGAAATAAAATATGGGAAAAACGCCTATTGATCGGAACAGCTAGCATAAAATAAAGTCGCTTCTTGCGAGTCTGTCTGTAATGTGGCTGCTTGTGTCTTCTGTAGATTATGGGTTTTGATGCGGTTTTCCAAACTTGGGTAAAGAACACTGTGGAATTACTTAATCCAAGACAGATCAAGTGGGTCAGAAATCTCAAATGCAAACACAGCATCAAAATTTTCGCCAAATCCAAAATCCATGCGTCCGTTCTTGTTACATCTTTATCAAAGAATCAGCTCCACACGCAATGTTACGACATAGAATATGACGTAAAATAATAAGAGTATGTCTCGCGACCTCTAAACACGGCGCTGAGCAATATATCATAACTTAATTAACGCCTCTAATTATCATGAGGCTGCGCTGTATGGAAATTGGACATTTAGAAAAACGTCTTTGAATTTGGGTCCATTATTTTGTTTGAATTAAAATTGGTACAGTCATGAATTTGTTTGTACAGTCCTTCGATTTTTTTCTTATAATTCTTCATCAAGCTCATAAAACTGATGACTTATCTATCTACCTTTGCCAATGAACACATAGAGCCAGTATTTTTTTCATGTAAATGTTGACATTCACGACTACGTTTTTTCTTTCTGAAAAAAAAAATCAGCTGTTTCATACATTTTAGTCGAGTAGGTATTGAACTTTTGTATGAAACAGCTGATTTTTTTTTCGTGATTTCAGAGTCGGTCCCATAGTGAAAGTTGTTCATATTGATGGGTAGAACACCCAGTGAAAATTTGGCCGGTCATTAAAAAATAACCCCGTATACCTACCTATTAACCTAGATGTAGTGTTTTTTCCCTACCGCATATGAGGTCTGGGTTTGTAGCAGCTTTCTGAGAAAATGAGATTATTATTCCGACCCAAACATACCTATTACTTTTCCCAATTTACCGCAAATGTCGCACTGTATTCCTGCACTCTTCACCATGTCATCGGCCGACTACACAACAACAGACGGAGGAACTCAATTCGTTTGTATTATTTTTTTATGTTTGTTTCCTCATATCTCCGTCATTTATGAACTGGGGCCTAACCACCAACTCTTAAAGCAGTATTACTTCAATATTACTTCCAGTGGGAAAGAGACGGAGCTATACAGGACGTATAGCTCCGTCTCTTTCCCACTGGAAGTAATATTGAAGTAATACTGCTTAAAGAGTTTGTGGTTTAGGCCCAGATTTGAAAAAATCTTATTTCATGTATAAGGATAAACTTCTCGATTGGTCCCATTGAAATTTTATCAAAATCGGTTTAATAGTTTGGTTTTTAAATCCAAATAGCTGGAAAAAATATGTGGAAAAAATCGTCCTTATAATATACGAAATTGCGTATTCTGTGACTTTCCAGTGGTGTAGTTACATATGTAGGTGTGGGGTACCACCAAAAAGTGAAAAATAAAAAGCTTTTCACAAAAAAACCGACTTCCAAAGAAACACAACAAAGTAAAGAATAATTTCGGAAGTCGGTTTTAAATAACGAAGAAACAACCAAAAACACCGACTTCCGAAATCAAAATTATTTTGTACTTCGTACTGTTTTTTTTGGTTATGTGTATTTAATAGTTTTTTTAGTTATTTTTTCAACTTCCCGAAACCATAGTTTCTCCACAGCAGCATGTAACATGTCCTCGGCAACTCCTCTCCATTTCACGCGCCAGTCGCGACCCACTTGCCCAAGATTTAGATTCTAATGCTTATTTACTTAACTCTTTATGTATTACACAATATACCCTTAAATTAGCCAGTGGCGCCATTTTTATATGAAATACTGACGCGTTCCGCGTAGTTGAATTTATTGGTTTTCAACTTTTAGTTTACACCTATTTAAGCAATTTTATGTTACAGTTTATAGTGTTGTTAATTTCTTAAAAAAAATTGTTTGTGAATTTCAAAACAAGTACCTGTTTTTAAAATTCAAAAGAAAAAACTAATAAGTACCTACTCGAGAATGAATGAATGAAGAATGAGGAGAATGTATTTTTTATCCTACTTGTACAATCTTATCTTCATATTCAGGCATTAAATAAGATTTTTAACACAAACAGAAACATAAAAATAGTTAAACCGGAATATAAAAATAGTTAAACAGAAATAGTACCTATTGTACAAAACCGCGTAGCAGCATCCAGTTTCGTAGCAAACGGCTACGAATTTCGTAGCGCTCTAGTTCGGGAATGAAATAGCAAATACGCAATTCATTGATGAAAAACATTTTGTTGTACCTATATTTCTGTGGTTATTGATTTTTATTCTGCTTTATGTAAGTAGGTCATTAAAATCATACGCATATACCATTCAAAGATCAAGGTGTGTAAGATTCATCCAAAGATAATTAAATAAATAATACGCAATTTTGTTTTTCTCGCTACAACCGTATTTTTCCGAGTTACAAAGTAGTGTTACTTCCCTTAGAAAACCAATAAACAAACATATAATTTTATATTTCATAAGATAAGAGTCGTTTTACTAGCAAGCAATTAATTCATCTTGCAATTCCACAAAACCAATAAGGAAGGAATCATGAGTAAAGTAGACAACTATATTAAAATTCATGAATACATAAAAACATATGTCCATTTGTTCATTACATCATATTTTAAATCATTTTACAACCTAATACGTTGATGAGTAACTCCATCATTTAATATTATAATAAATTAAAAATTCTATTCACACTCGAGTTTCTATTACAACGAATAGAGGCTAGATGCGATACATCGAACATTGACTTCTATTATAATTATAAAACAATAATAAATTTAAAACCAACTTACCAAAAATCTCTAATATCAACCTTTACATTTTATTACCAAAAAAATACGACTCAATATTGTTTGGCAATTCTTTTCGCGTCCGCAAAAAAAAGGTTTGTAGTCTCTGATAAAAAAAGGTTGAAAACAAAGGCGGTACGTACCTTTTTGGTCGCGATTGCTGAGATAAGATGGCGGGTGACAAATATGTTTGTGTCAGATTTATAGAGCATCTCTTTATGATTGCAAGTATTTGTAGAGCGGGAGCCGGGTATAAAAAAAAATTATAAGTAAGTTTTTTTTTTGAGAATTTTATGAAGCGTTAGGAACTCTTATTTCAGTTTTTGCCAAACAAGGCCTTTTCTACGAAGGATAAGGCAGAAGTGTACCTATACCTGGCAGATACCTACACCCTTATTTTGTCACTTATAATATTTAAGACCGACATAATAGATGGCGTGTCCAAACTCCAGACTGCTGAAAAAATATTTCCTGAGTGATAAACCCAATAAAATCGATGCTCGAGCCAAGAATCGGACCTAGGACCCTATGGCAATCGTTAAGCTGTTGCCAAAACTCGCATATACAATACTTGAGGAGTGAAATGGTGTTGGTTAAGAATCTATCGTATGGCCATCTCAGATGGTGAGACAGAAAATTGGCTGCCCTTTACGTTTGACAGTCGAAACCTGTTGCCTGTGATTGCCACACGGTAGACTTTCAAGATTGTTTGGGATTTTTTTGTTGTTTTTTTAATGTTTTTCAAGTATTCATATAAGGAGATCTTCTTAGGCATTCAAAATATTTTTGTTTGTAGCAGTCAGCTTTCGGTCGACCAGTGACGTCATTTTAAGAAGCGGTCTGTGCTTGTAGAAGCCATGGATCTCCATGTCTTCTACAAGCACTGACCGATTCTCAAAAAAATCATAATCATTATTACCAAAACCGAAACCAGACTCCCGGTTCACCACTTAGTATGCCGAACTCATACGCAGCTCAGCTACTGTTTCCACGAAGGCGCACCGAATAATGCCGAGCGTTGCCGAGATGCATCGACATTTGCATGACATTGCCATGTCTAACGCATCTTCGCCAAGATATGTAGCAGACGTGAGCTTTATTTGCGAAATATTTAGGTGAACTGTGCGTTTTTGCAAGCTTTTTTTTTTGTTATTCATTCAGGGTTTTAAGAAGAAAGGATGCCGACTGTGACGGATTCTCTTGTGATAATAAAAACGAGAGTTTATTGGTCTTCACTTCAAGCTCTCTACGGAATTCGTAAAGACCAAAGACATATGACGGACGTTAATGCACACAAATGCACAGAGGTGGTATTCATGCCTTATTCATTTTCTACCAGTCAACCTTTGGGTGATGCGGTTGGTGGGGCTCCTTCAAAATAATTACTAGGTATGCAATCAATTACATTACATTAGCCAATCATAGTTTCTGAGTATTGATTCGATCTGCCTTAGCGAATTTCTTCTTCTACTGACCATCCAAAAACCCGAGATTTAATCAATAGTGGTACAAGATGTTGGAACGACCAGCCGGTCGATTCTGTCAACATCTTACCGTGTAAACTTAGGTTATGTATTAGGTAGCATGAAGTGAACTGTCATTCTATCTTGTTTATTGGTTTGACAGCTCAGCTCATGTTCACTTCACCTTAGTTTACACAGTGAGATGTTAACAAAATCACACTACAGAATATAAATTGGCAAAAGAACGCTTACTGTTAATTCGATGGCTCGAGGTGAATTCGAGTTGCAGGACTTGATTTGGAATTTGGGCCTTCGAAGTTAAGTCCTCCAACTCGAAATTCACTTAGAGCCATAAAATTGACATTTAATGCTTTGTTATTCATTGACATTAATAGAATGTTGTTTTTGTTGTCATGGCGACTAAATCGAGTGGAGATCCTTCAAAATCACTTTGAAGGCCATTTAGATGAATGAACATTTTACTTGTTTCATATAACCTTCCACATATAACCCGTCTGCATTCAAAGCAAGAGTGAACAGGCATCTTCTGGGCACGCTCGCTCCATCATCTATCGCTTTCCATCAGGCGTGATCGAGGTCAAGAGCAAGCCCATTCCTCAATAAAAAAACGCAGTAGAATAGAATATAATAAAAAAAAATATAATAAAAATACCAAAAACAAAATATAAGTCCAAGACAAGTTCTAAACTGTAACAAAGCGACACTCAACTTCAAAACATCTTAAAACTATAGTTTTTGTGTTCGATACTGGGAGCAGAGCATTTATCTAAAGGTGTGGACGAACGTTTTAGTCATTATCGCGCAGACGCAGCCGGGAATGTCGCTCTAATCTTGCGCACGCGCCGCGCCTGCGGACCAACAACTGGATAGAAGGGACAAGAGAGAATCTTCGTTTGTCGAAAGAATAAGGAATGAAATACATGTAAGGCTAGATATAAAACCTAAACTTCTGAAGTTTCTTACCGGTTCATCTCTAGAAACAACTAATGCAAACCGAGAAGTTAATGACGTTTTATATGTGCCGATGTGGCCAACATGGGATGTAAAATAAAATACTTTGAATTTGAACATAAAGAAAAGAATAACAATGTGTTCCGGAACTACAGCAATTCAATGAGTCACAATGCGATTGTAGAGCTACAGCTCAAGCAATGACTCACCACTTGTCGTGCTCTCTATGCAATAACACATACACTAAGGAGGATTGCGATGCCAAAGCTAACGCTATCGACGTGACTGAGTTCCGGTCAAAACCCATCCTTACTTAATACATGTTATAAACGCGAAAGTTTTTATGTATGGATGTTTGTTACTCTTTCACGCAAAAAAAACTACTGAATGGATCTTCATGAAATTTGGTACAGAGGTAGATTATAGTCTGGAATAATACATAGAATATCTCTTTTTATCCCGAGAGTATGTTCCCCTGGAATAATTTTTGACATTCACGTAGGTGGAGCCGCGGCGGCAGCTAGTATAAAATATTCCTCCCGACAGAATTTCGGCCAGGGTGGCCAAACTCAACGGAGAGTATGCAGGAGATAATGATAGTGTACAAGTTTGTGTGCAAACACAGTTTCACCCTTAAGACCTTAACTCATGAGACGGCAATCCGACACAACCGGGGAGAGATCAGGCCCAGGAGCATGCTTTTCATGCTCGCCAAGACACGTGGGTATCACACCAACGACTTCCAAACTCCGGGTTGATACTGAGAAATTCCTAATTCAATTCCATACGTTTATTTCGTACAATAATAATCCATATTTTGTTAGCAGGTACAATAACTTAACTTATGCTGTGTATATGTCAGTAGGTCCACGTAAAATCACTTTATAATAATTTAAATACTTAACTGAATTAGAATAAAATTAAATTACAATTAAAACAAAATTAAGTAAAAAATGTAATCAAAATTAAATAAAATACAATTCACACGGTAATTTTATTAAAGTCGTAAAGAATTTTAAGTACAAGGACAACACTATCCGCCTCTAGTCTATGGTCAGGGATGTTGGATTCATCTCTCGAGTATGTGTCGCTCAGACAGGCGTTATCTCGTAAACGCTCGTAAACCGGCGGCCACCTGAACTTAGATAAGTCCTCTTAAATTTTACTGCAATCACTAAAGTATTGGGTGTTTGGGACAAAAGCTTTGGAAGTGCATGCCACAGTGCTGCTTTGCTACAGGAGGAGTAAAAAACTAAGTAGGTTGATTTATAAAAACAATACGGAATTTGACTGCATTTGTTTTAAGTAAATTTCTCAAAACCTAGAGAAAAGAACAGGCGCTAAAAAAAACAAAAAAAGTCAGAGTTGTGAGTGTTTTAAAATCTGTGATAAACAAAGACAGTGGCGTGTGACGTCACTCACTAGCATGGCCATTTTTACGCCATCCAGTACTACGACATTTTGCATGACAAGAGGCCCTAGACAATGTGCCATTCAATTAGCGAATGCGACTGTCGAAATGCCAAACTGTAGGAATTTGATCACGTGACATTTCGATAGCATCTGTCAATCCCATACATTTTTGACGTTTTGACAATCGCCTTCGCTACCATTGACAGAATCTCGCTTGTCTCGAGCCCCTGGATAGAAGATTAACTTCAAAAGCTTGTAACTCCTCTATTTTGCTATTAATTTAATTTATTTTTTCACAAATTTTACAATTTTAGTGATAGCTTTTGGATAGTATTCATTCATCTCGATTTTTGATAGTTGTCAAATACCCTATTGCTGCTACTTTTTTAGCGGCCTCGTTTCCATCTCCAGAAAGCCACTTACATGCTTTACATTACGAGCCACGATCGAGTGCACTCGCACCCTAATATAGGCCTGGTCTACAAAGTCAAAGTTGCTCAGCGTGCAATGGAGAAAGCAATGCTCGGGGTTTCTCTGGTGGATAGAATTCGCAACGAAGTCATTCGCCAGAGAACTAAAGTCACCGAGATTGCGCGAAGAATCAGCATGCTGAAGTGGAAGTGGGCCGACCATGTCTGTAGACGGGCAGACGGTCGATGAGTAGACATGTGTTAGAGTGGAGACCGCGTATTACCAAACGTAGTGTGGGACGCCCTGCAGCACGATGGATTGATGACGGATGCGGACTGCTTCAGACCGGAATGGTTGGTATTCTTCGCCTCTTCCACTTCGAGAGATCTTTTTAAGATGTAGATTGAGAACCAGATGGATTGGAATTTGTGTTTAATCTTCAAAATATTCAAATTCTGTGGCATCCGCATACTTACAGGTAAGCTGTAGTTTTGTCAGTGAATAAAATTGCACAGTAATTTACAGCACTGTGCTAAGGTATGCAGAGAAAAGATAGGTTGATAATACAAGAAACCATTGCAATCAAAGCAATACACATTTGTATGAGTCTTTATGCAAAAGTCATTATACCTTCTATTTATATACAAATAAAAACAAACAGTCGCAGAAAATAGACTATGACGTAATGACTGCTTCTAGGTTAGAATTAATACCCGATGTACATGAAATCTATATCTATAGTGTAACATAATAAGGGTGAAGTTTGTTTGTTTTGTTGTTTGAACACGGCTCTTGAACTACCATACGGATTTGATTGATGGATAAAAATTCTGTTAATTGAATCGCTACGACCAATGAAATTTTAAGTAAAAGGTGTAGTCTATAGGTTATAAGCGCTCAGCAAGCGGCACTTCAAAATGTGGCTAATTAGCCACATTTTTCTCGTCTTGTCTCTTTTCCGCTCCCGATAATTACGACATGCCGTCCTACTTCTACTTGTCATCTAACAGTGTGACATTGTGCCGTTCTTGAAGATCGAATTTGTTTATGTAACTTATCTAAGTACACCTTTTTACTTATAATATCATTGGCTACGACGAACAAAGTCAAAGTATCTACTTTTGAATTGTCAAAGTCGGTCAGTCAAAAACATGAAGCTCTTTGCACGTTCAAAAGCGTAGATCTCTATGGAGAAGAACGTGCAAGACACTCCACGGACTCTCTTTTAAACAATTTAATGTTTTACAAAAAAATTAGGTAAATTATCCTTGTAGCTTCTATAAGTCAGAACAATGTTAAGAAAGAAAAGACAATTCTAATTATCAAATATTAAAAAAAGCCAGTGACAGTAAGAGATATATGACCAGTCTCCACTGATGGCGCCCGTTCACGAACATGACGCGTAAATCAGCACCATTCAGCTCAAACATTTTGAAGGGAACTGAATGATCTGATACACGCGACACCACCAGAGAGCATGACACACTCTCAGAACAGTCAGCTTCCACTCTTACCGAATGCATCTGAGTACCAATATTTTACATGTAGTGACTGCCTTATCTGACCTCAGCAGCCCAATATCTTGGTAACACGATACCCTTTGGCAAGAATGCTCTCAAACTTTCTGGGTTCTGACTGTCCAAGTCTGTGGAGTTTCTTGCACGTTCTTCTCCATAGAGATCTACGCTTTGGAACGTGCAAATAGCTTCATGTTTTTGACTGACTGACTCTGACAATCCAAAAGTACCAGTAAATGGTTTATTTGAAATAAATGCTTTGACTTGACTTTGACAACCGAGACCAAAGACTTAACATGCTTTCTGAGGCCCGGAAAAGTCTCGGTACCTAATCGATAGTGACCCCATTAAATAGGTACATACCGAGAACTTATAGATTTGGCCACAAGATCCTTCCAGAATTCAGATTTTTTTGCGCGATGCGAGTGAAACCGCGGGGTACAGCTAGTGAAACCATAATCTATTTAACGTTATTAATTGAGGACAAAGCGAGGCTTTTGTCAATAAACGTTAGGAAACTAGATCACGCTGAGTAAAAGCTGTTTAGGATTTTATGGGAGACGATATCTTTGGATTTTCAAGGAAGTTTCTTGATAAAGTGGCTTTAAACACGATTGTGTTGGTCTAGATTTTCCAATAGAAAGCTTCTACGCAGCATTTTGTATTAGGAAGATTTCCACGAGACGGGCGCGGCAGACTACGAGGAGATGGCGGGATAATTGGGAAGAAGTGGCACAGAACCAGGAACAATTGAAGGAATGCAGGGAGGTCTTTGCGTAGCAGTGGGGCAGTTAAGGCAGTATACAGGATATTAATAGCATTTGTCCGCAACTTCGTGCGCGCATATCCCGTTTTTTCCTGTAAGTACCCGTAAGAATTTCGGGAAGGTCTCCCTTAGGGCTCGCATATACTCCCCAAGGAACCTACATGCCATTTTCACCTTTCTACGACCAGTAGTTTCGGCTGTGCGTTGTCTATCAGTCAATAAAATGAACCACTTTTATTGGACCCCTGACGCCTGACACCCTGTCCGTAGCTCCAACATCAAAATCACTTTCAGTAGCTACTTGTACCTCCTTTTAAATCAATTTAAACTTAACAACCACCACAGGTGCATTGATCTCTGGTCATTATTCAATGCGGTAGTTGACCTGCACTGAGTAATTGTAATAATTCAACCAGCCCGATTGTTTATGGGACAATGGACACCATAATGACATCGCTCTCTACGGATTTTGGACTAAACAATAAGGAGACTGCCAAAATGTCCAGTACGTAGGTACCTTTCTTTGGACACATTTTAATACATGAACTGCGGAATTTATGTAGGAGCACTGCAAAATATAACATCAATAGATGTGACTTAATTTTACTGAAAAGCTCTTGTTATTACAGCATACCTGCAAACGTTATGTATAAAAGTGTGCGTTATTCTAAGTGTCTAAGGATTCAAACGCAAATAATTTAATAACACAATTTGTTTGCCTACTTGTACATATTATACAGATCGGAATGGGCTAACCCCTAAACGAGTACATTTGCCTGTAACTACCGATGAATTTATATAACATTGTAACTGTCTACCGATAGCTAGAAGCTATTTTAAAATAATTTTATTTTTTTTTTGTATGGGAAATAACCAAATAACTCCTTCAGCACTGGGCAGAGCGGTAGGGAGAGTCAGATTCTTACTGACTAAAACCCTTTGCGTTCCAGGGCCGCGGCGACTCCTTGTAACAAATTCCGCAGTCCAATTATGATAGATTCTGATAGGATTTATTCCATTAAAAAGAGTGACCATTGAATTCCTTGCACGTTCATCTCTATAGAGATCTACATTTTGGAATGTGCTGCTAAGCTACTTTTCACCGGCTATCTGATACAACGCGGTGCAGTTGAGACGCCTTCTCTTGACTAGCTGGTCGAGTTCAAAACATCGACGCACAAGCACTAGCCTCGAAAGAGCTATTTCAAATCTTTCAACTCTCGCACATACTGCATACCTATTCATCTCTCAGAGAGTTCTCACAGCCACAGAGTACTGTAAACAGTACAGCCAACAATCTGCCTAACAATAGAATGATAGAGCCTGTTGTCCGCACCGCTGTGACATACTGAGCTTACGTAAAAGCGTAGTTTACTGTAAGACCCTGGAGTTTTCCATTTGTGTCGACACAGAGAATTCTCTTAATATTCTGCCTGATTTTCATGGTTATGGAAAGTGCGTTCGAGTCGAAGTTTCTGTGAATAAAGCCGTGGTTTTTTTTTTCGTTTTACTACAAATTTTCTCGTCAAGTTAAAATCAAACGAAATAATTACCATATAGTTAAACCTGTTAGTGTTTTCTTCCTAATCCTATTTCCTAGTATTTCAGTCAGAAATGTGTTTTGATGTCTATTAATTAATCTTGTGATAAGGGGTTTGATGAAACCTGGAGGTAGTCTATGTCCTGGATATGATCATACTTACTTATAGATAAACTGTCAAAAAAACTTAGCTCTGCAGCATACGCTGTTAGAAAAATTCGTGGTTTAACTAATTTAGAGACAGCCCGTTTAGTATACTTTAGTTACTTTCATAGTGTGATGTCATACGGCATTCTGTTGTGGGGAAATGCCGCCGATATTCAGACAGTATTTGTATTACAAAAAAGGGCTGTTCGTGCAATTTATAAATTAAGTCCTAAACACTCCCTCAGAGACAAATTTGAAGAGATTAATATAATGACTGTGACCTCTCAGTATATTTATGAGAATCTTTTGTATGCACATAAAAATATTAATCTATTTAAAAGATACAGTGATATCCATAACGTAAATACTAGGAACAAACACAATTTTGTCATTCCTAAAACCAGGCTCAAAAAAATAGGTGGTTCATTTAGATGCCAATGTATACGTTTTTATAATAAACTCCATAGCCATATTCAAGACCTTAGTACGAATAAGTTCAAATTATTTATAAAACGTAAGCTATGCCAGAAAGCTTTTAACACAATTAAAGACTATCTTGAAGACAAAAAGGCTTGGGATTGAGCTGCTTCAATGATGTACATGGCCTAATGTTACATACCTTTTTTATTTTTAGAAATTGTCTTTTTTTTAAGCTCTGTTGTATACTTTTCTTTCATCTCGTTGGTAAATTTTGACATGAATGTTTACTTTATTAAGTATTCTATTTTTATTATTTTTGACATGGAATATTTACTTTGTAAAGTACTATATATATATATTTTTTTTTTCAATTTATTATGTTTGACATGAATACTTACTTTGTAAAGTATTATATTTTTTTTATTATTATTTAACTCATTTTGTGAATATGGGGACCATGTGGGTTATTTTCTTCTTATTTTTCTCTTCTTTGAAATACTTCTTCTTCTTTGAAGTATTTTTAACGAGGTCTGGCAGTTTGAGTACTTAAATGCGGCCTACACAAATGTCCTTTCTTTGGCATGTTCGTCGGTTCGTTGAGCTCCTTTATGGTTCTAAGTTGAGCTACTCGACTACTGACCAAAGCTTGCACTGACTGGACGGGTCCACTCAAATCTGTGTGGTTCTTTCCTCAAAAGACCATTTCAGACACTGATCTGCATGATCCTCATATCGTATTGTGAATGTGGGGACCATGCAGATCGCTATGATAGGAGTTCATTTCATGTTAGTCAACAATGTCTGGCAGTTTGAGATTTTTTTTATGCGGCCTACCCAAATGTCCTAACTTTGATATTGTTCGACAAATCGTTGAGCTCCTTAAAGTTCTAAGTTTGAGCTCCATAATAACTGACAAATGCTTGCACTGTCTGGACAGGTCCACTCAAATCTGTGTGGCACTTTTCTCAAAAGGCCACCTCAGACATTAACCTACATGGTTCTCGTATGATTTGACCGGTACAATTTGTATGGACTTCAAAAGAGACTGTGACCTCTGAGTTTGTTTCGGTGTTTCTTCTCAGGGTAGTCAGCTAAGAAACACCGGCCTCATCTAGCTTAAAATGACCAAAAAATATTGACGTGTAAAAGTGTTATGTTTAACCTACTTACAAAATAAATATCATTTATCATTTATCATATCGTCCTGGTTAAGTCAAGTATTGTTGACAACAAGGTCTACTCTGATTGACCGTTCCCTTGGGATAATTTCCGAATTTCATGCAGGCGAAGCTTCCAACAGAAGCTAGTATACCAAAAATATATGTTTGAATCATACAATAGATATTAACAAGAACCAATAATTAAATCCACCCTAAAACTATGACACATTGTTATAATATGACGATCTTACGCAAATCAGTTTACCGTTACCTCGTCAGCGTTCCCTTTGCCGTCGAGTTGCGGTCAACGATGCGTTTGTGTGTTAATGTGTTGTACTACATTATGTATATCGTATTGTGACGTTATTTAATAGACTGATGAACAATACTGCCTAATTTTAACTTGTTTTTATTTGTTTGGATTGAATAGGAGGCGAACCTAACACAGAGTGAGTGACCGCTTAGGGTTTGATTTAGAGAGTGTTTGACATAGGTACCCATAATAAATTATTATTTTAACATAGAAATACGTTGATTATACCTAGGCATTCCTGCTCCAGAGAAGGCCTTAACCTCACCCCCCATTCCAGGTACTCTTCTTAGTAGTACCAGTATGTTATTAAAGTGATATATTATGATGTTTGTTGAAAAATGATGACACAGTCAATTAATCGAGAATTTAATATGACGGATTAGTTAATTTAAGAATTCTGGCGACTTCAACATAAAATCGTGTCGACACCATTGGAAAACTGCCCTCTCAGTGATATCTGCGTGACGTGTAATCCTACAGAACGGCTCAGATAATAGAATTAGTGGTGAGGGCTGGCCGAGACGTGTCCCACGCGTGGCACACTCCCAGCCAATTGTGCCAACTGCCTTGTTCGAGTAGATGCTGGCTAATGTTGGGTCTCATGGAACAAATGACGCCTGTTATTTTGTTGCTATAATTATGGTGAAACTCAGGAGTCGACAAGGGGCTCTGGATAAAGTTCAATTCAATTAGCTATGGCGATTGTCGAAATTCCAAAATATAATTGATTGTTCACATGACATTTCGACAGTTTCCGTCAATCCATAATTTATATTTTAACGGTTTTGACAATCGTCTTCACCACACTACCGCTGACAGAACCTCACTTGTCTAGCGCTCAAGGTTTGAATAGACGTCATCGTCTCTTGTTTTTGGCTGGCGTAAGAGAACCTATTTAGATTTCCATTTAAAAATTCAACAACAACGAGACCGAGAAGAGATGTCAATCTCATTTTAGGTACAGATACCTATATACGAGTACCTAAGTAAGTACCTACATTATGTGAGAGACCATAGGGGCAATAGGGTATTTTACTGAAAAAATCTAATCATCACATCGCGACATCGCGTTTTAATAAGAAACGAGTCTAAGTCGCGCATGTGCTGCTGTTGCGCTGCTGCCGTACTGCTTGCGACCTAATGTGAAGGGCTCTTAGTCCGTCAGACAGATTTTCAAAAAAAATATTGAACACATATTTTTTTCATTTTTCCGGTAGGTAAAAAAAAAAATTAAGACCGGTCAGTGCTTTAAAAACGCGTGATGTCACGTCGCTGGTAAAATTGTACCGTCATAGTGACGTCACGCGTTCAGTATAGGTACTCTCATTCTCGTATTTTTAAGAAGTGTCCGCATTCGCAGCGCAGTCGCAAACTGTCAAAAACACCCCTAATTACAGTAGATTTTGTCGCTTAGATAAAATTGCAACTTGAATTTGGTACTCTGTACCTACAAGAATAATTATTGGCCTTCTTGTAACTCATTATTATCTTAAGATTCGAATCACTACGCTTGCTTGGCAAATTCATGTTAGTTTACAAGTCAAAACATACAGAACCGCGCCCACCTTAGTTTTAACCTTTTATCAGTATTTATTTATATAAACTTTATTGTACATAAAGTAGTAGCGAAATTAATGCCATAAGGCATTCCCTAACAGTCATCCTTTGGTTTAATAGACTACATTGCAGTCAGTGTATCAGTGTGTGGAGAAAGGACTATTGCTTACTGAAAAAAAAAGATATGGACTGGTTGTGTATCTGATCAAAACTTCCCTATTTACAACAAAACACACTCCATAATATACACTCTATTGACAGAAACCCATCAACTCACCTGTAGTGGAAAACTCAACGAAAAAACATACAAACCAATAAGTCTGGCGTTTCCGAATATCCGAAAAATGATACGGTGACCATAATTCAGGGAAGTGGCGGCCGCATTTATCCAGTTTTCGAGCCGGGCATAAAAAGTGCGGGGGCTCGCCCCCTCCCGCCTGGGCGCTTTGACCCCCCACCCCTGGCGCCGGGGGAGTGCGCTGAATCGATATGCAAGTAAAATGTACACCTGTAGTGACAATGCGTTTGGGATTTTCAGGGAATAGATCTATGATTTTACTTGTATTTTTTTTCTTGTGTTGTTTCAATGGTGCTCATAATTACAGTTGTTTTTATATCAATACAACAATTGTAGCGGGCATCGCAAGATCCGTCTTAAGTAGGTATTAAAAATTAAGAGTTTCAAATGCCTCTTGGGAGGTAACAACAATATGCTGCAATAGGTTACCAGCAATATCTTCTATCTGACCGAGCCATACTTTCTAACGTCTTGCAAACATTTCCGAGTTGATGATATGACTGGAATGGAGACTACTGAGATAACGGCCAATATAGAGATACTGGAGGAGAAGTCATGCTGCGCCGATCCCAATTAAATTGGAACAGGGCAGCATGACGATTATTTTCCATTTACTTACTATTATTGAAATGTTTTTTTTTGGGGTTCTGCCGGATGATCTCTGTGCTATTGAAACAAGAAAAAGAGCCCAGTTACTACGATTTCAAATAGAAGAAAAATAGATTTTTTTTTTAAAAAGACATTAAAAAAATCTTTCTCCAATGTGCCTCTTCCACCACCCCCATCTCAGTCCTGCCACCTCAATCCCTCATGGTCACCGCACACACCCTCTGAGGTGAGTCACTGTCGCTATCTCCTCACCTGTGTGGGTGTGTGCGTATGTGTGCGTGCGAGACCCACCGGCGTCTGTCACTGTACCACGAGCGACGTGGATTGGCATACGATGATGCGAACTGCGAGGGTAGGTATTGAAGAGGATTTAATTGCTGGCCAATGTTGGTTTATCGATTGGTTGAAGCTTTTTTTTGGAAGTATTTTGTGTTTTTTTGTGTTGGGCAAATGTTTGGGCTCGATATTTTGATGATAATGCTTTGGCATCGTCTTTCGCAGAAGTTGCTTTACTGAGTGATTTCTGAGCCGCTTTTTTGATAGAATGTTTAATGAAGGATTAAAAACGATTGAAAGACGTCATCTCACAGTCGTCAAATTTTCAATTCACAATGTTGTAAGATTCACGGTAAACCTTGCTTTGAGGTAGGGTGTAGATAATCTCTGATAATATAGTATTTAGTCTATGATAGATATTAATAGTAAGTATCCCGTTGCTGAATCCATCAGGGTCCATAAAACACGATTTTGCAACTTAGTTAAAGCTTAATAATTCTATAAATAAAAATCTATGGAGTTGATTGGATACAAAATGACTTCGACGGTAAGGTTTTTCATAACAGCACCGCTGATTCATTGTTATACTTACTTTGATTGCTGTTTGCAAGGCAGTTTTATACCAATACAAAACACCCCTACAATCCATCGGCAGTTAGGTGTTGTTTTTAATACATATTTCACTGCGCGGACCAGAGACACGCGCGTCTCGGGGGAGCATACACAATCATACACAGCCGTACAAAAACATACACAACTACACAACACATAGGTACTAACAAGATAAACTTTGCATACGTATTGTGTAGACACACCTTTATTTAGCCGAGATACGGTGTGTTAGGGTTCATTTTAGGGTTAATAACGAAGAGATATCATTATATTTGTTACTTTTTATCTTTGAGGGTAAATAGGACATGTGGGATCAATGATGTGCGCGCCTGCGTTATTTGGAACCATTGCATTGTATAGGTAGGTACCGTACTTTAGTGGTCAAAGCAACTCCGGAGGAATAAATTGAAACTTTATACGGGAAACTGCAGCACGCAACATATTTGTGGCCAGTACCATTGGACTTTTAGATTTCTTGGCTCTAAAGTAAGGGGCATTATAGTAGTGCTATCGGTTATCAAAAGTCCAAAATGTTTGGGATTGACCGCCTGACTTTTCGTTGGCACTGATTAATCCGGGAAATTTTGGAAATTGTGATCGCTGAAAGAAAGTCACTTTCTCTGGGCTATAAGGGCCTTCTACAGAAGTGGTAGCATGGCACTTTTTCTGAAGAGGTTCATAGAACCCTAATCAGCAGTAGACTTTAGTATATCCTAGATGCTAGCAATAGGTTCTCTTTCATGGAAATGTTTTTAAAATGACAATAGACTGACCCTCTACAACTAAAACAATCGTGTTAATATACCTTAACATCCCTTTGGTCAAAAGAGCGTGATACTTAGTACCTTAAACTTTGTCCTTTTAGACAGTCCGAGCCCAATTTAAAATCGTCTCCCATTTCCAAAAAAGGAATCAATCAAAGTGAAATCGTTTTCCTTAATCAATTAGGCATACATTTCCCTGGCAGCTGGTCGATTACAACGACTTCCACGTACTCGTACGTCTATTGTCTAGTAAAAACAGCAGACAGTAGCATAGCAATGGCGACGTAACGTTCATCTCGGAACATTCCCATGCAAAACTGAACTGAATCATAAGGAGACACGGAGGAGGATGGAATGGAGTGTTAGGGCTACAACGAGTCGGTCCATTGCTTCATAAGCCCTATGAAACGACGGGAAAGTATACAGAGTGACTTTTAGTTTATTGGTTATGTTTTAGAGGTAAAGAACTCTTTAGTAGATATATGCAACGATTGGTATGGGATCAATTCTGAAACAAATAATACGCTGTTCAGTATTTACATTAATTTTCGCGTAACTCTATAATAAATTGTATTAGCAGTTTTTTCGACTTTGGTCATGTGCCTGCTATTTTTATTCTATG
The DNA here is from genome assembly GCA_947386135.1 of Melanchra persicariae. Classification (NCBI taxonomy): domain Eukaryota; kingdom Metazoa; phylum Arthropoda; class Insecta; order Lepidoptera; family Noctuidae; genus Melanchra; species Melanchra persicariae. The sequence goes on along the minus strand of OX376645.1, from coordinate 10,809,303 downwards.
TGTGTACTTTGACCACTGAAAGACTGCCAATAAACAAATAATTACTCTGTCGTAATTAGCACGGACACTATTTTATTGGATGCTTCTACCGTGTAAATGGGGACATTGTTGATTAATTTGCAAAATACTCGTGAAAGCATCATTGGTGTGGATATTAACCCTTTGCTTACCTATCCCGTGATCACATAATATTCATGGAAGGTTATTGTTTTACTATTGTTCTATCGCGAATAGTGAGTGCTATATTTGGTAAAACGGTTTTTAAAATGGACCATAATATCCGATACAATCATCCAACGCAACTAATCGTGTAACTCTAAACGAACATTAAAAGAACGAAAGAAGCGTCGCACTCCATTTGCTAGCTCATCCATGCACAAAAGAGTGTTTACGTAATTTTTGCATAATTGACGCGCCTGCGCGCCTAGTATTGCGTTACTGAGAAATGCAGCATAAACTACAGATTTTTATTGAATTTGCCTTCTATGGAACACAAAGACTTATTTTTTATTGTTAAAATCTTGATGTAGTTTTATAACAAAGTTTTTTTCCTAACTTAAGCTGGACTCCTCTATAACCTTCTAAATAATTATTACCTAGGTAATTACAAATAATTAGGTACGGGATATGTCTATGTCCTTCTCATATTGTCTTTAGAATCTGTTAGTTGTTGGTTCAGATCGCGAACTATCGACATAACCTCGCTAGAGAAACTAATGGTTACTGGAGCAAGGTCGGTGGCAAGCGTAGTCCAGTTAGATAAGTCGACCAAATTTTTCTCATCCTTGGACACAAATTATTAAGATGCGGCTATGCACAGATGCTGAAGCATCGTCCAGTGGAGAATGATTTCACGTGAAATCCTAATTTCTTTCTCCTATTTTTTTTATGTTCTTTCATCTTTTCTGTTTGTTAATGTGTTTAATAGGTTAATAAAATAAATAACACTCAAAATGTGAAACACGCGGCAAAGGGGGTGTCCTACTACTAACATCGCGTCCTTCTTTTTGCTTTTTTTAACCTTTGCCTTCAAAAAAGGAGGAAGAAGGATAGGTACTCGTAATTCGACTGTTTTTTTTAAATATTTTTTTTTGTATGATTTTATTGTTATATAACGTTATTGTTTATTAACCGACCGTGATGATTCTTTTGCGTTGGGTTTAGGTATATTTATATTGCATTTGCATTGGATGTTGGACTTCAAAGATAAACCAGTGACGTCCTCATCTTAAAATCAATAAAAATCAGTAAAGTAACATATTGTTAGGTTTATGTCAATCCCAAAGCAAAGTAGATATTTAATTTTAATTTCTATGACTGCGAAGGCACACAAACTAAATCCAGCGCAACCACGCATTATAGGAATAATGCCAATTTAGTTGTCACCACTAAAAAGTGGTGGTTTTTTGACACCGACTTCCGAAATTAAAGTTTTTTATAATTTGGTGTTTTATTAGAAAGTCGGTTGTATTCTTTTTTTTCAAATAAAATTAAAGACAAAATTGCGTATCTATTTCTAGCGAATACGCAACTATTTTATTTTTATAAAATAACGTAATCATTGCAAATTTTTAGGCTTATCAAAATATATGAATTAAAATATTTTAAAAATGTTTATTGGAGAAATATTTAAATGTAACATGAATGGCAAGTAGAGCGGGAACGCGACGACGCGATATATTAAGTAAATGGTTATATTATATTATATACCACACATGATGTTTTCACATAGTTCGGAATAATTTATTATATTCGACACATAGTAAACTCCTTTATTGTGAACAAAAATTGTAGAACGGTAGTATTGTATTATCTGTGACGGTAAGAATCAACCCTATCTGGCTTAAACTAATTAAATATAGTTTTATTTTAAGCCATCATCTGTGGCTCTAGACAAAGAGGCTTCCAAGTCCAAAATAAACAAATCATGTGCCAGAGGGGATAGTACCTTTATGGCATAATTTTTTTCTTTGTTTAAGTTTCCTCTACCCATATTATACCTACCTACCCGTTTCATCGTGTGCCACGATTTTGAAAAAAAAAACATAATGGCGACGGGTGGCTATGCCAGCTCCCCTAAAAAAAAATTCAAACCCCTTTCAACCGAATCTGTTCAGTTGCTTTTGCGTGAAAACGTTACCAACATCCATCCAGCCGTCCCACAAAATTACACATTTAGAGTAGGTATAATATTTCTATTTTTTTTTTTTTATATATATTATATTATGGCAAGCAAAGCCGATGTCGACTATTCTGCCAGCTATAATATTTGTAGGAAGTAGGTTAGGATGGACCAAATGACATTTCTGTCGCTTGCCCAAGTTAATGTCATTCATTTTGGACTTTTTGACAATCGTCATCTCAGAGAGAATGCCAGTTTCTAAAAGTGTAGGTTAGCTACAATAAATAGTTCTTGTTATATGTATCTGTTACGGCTAAAGGTGGGTGTGAACATAAACTTAAGATTAGCAGGCTAACCTTAGGTTTATCCGGCTACAACTAGTTCTAACCTAACCTCAAAACACTTTAAAGTTCCTATTTCTGTGTGGTTTAAAAAAAATAACCACGAAGGGGATGGCGGGGTCTGTGTTCGCTCGCTTCGCTCGCTCACTAGACCCCGCCATCCCGTTCTAACCTACCCTATCCGAGTCGGGGTGCCCAATGACCGGCTAAACTTAGGTTTATGTTCACACCCACCTTTAGCCGTAACATATCTACTCATATCTTTGCCCTCTGAACCCCTTCAAAATAACATCAGAAATGTTGACGTTAACTGTCGAAAAAAAACAATTAATAACATTAGTAGGTGCGGTAACACTGAAGAACAGACACGCCTCCGCGATGAAAAACATCTATTCACCCCATCTCGAGGGAAATATACAGAAAACGTCGCTTTCATAAACACTCAACTTTTTGTCATTTCGTTTAAAAGTCTGATGTCAATTAATTTGTACACAAAGTTGCACGACAGGTTTGTTCTGTTATTACAATAATAAATGGAAAATATAAATTTAATGACATTCAACTCGGGACATGTTTTAACGTACCTATTCTCAATTTAAATAATCACAAGAAGACCAATCTCGTACTTTTTTTCCTTTTTTGGCAACTGAGCCGGCGACTATTCTGCCAGTGTCACGTCGTGAATCCCGTACTTGAAAAGTGTTTAAATTCATGTCGAAGTTCGATTATCGGAGAGATGACATTGAATCAATGTGAAAAATCATCAAACTAGGAAATTAGAGGTGTTTTTGAAAGATTGCGACTGAGATACGATCCTTAAAAATACGAGAATTTACCCTTTTTGATCAGAAATTTAATGTTTTCTTTATCACATGAATAAAATAAACTAAAAACTCACTAACCTATTAAAGATTCAAACAAAAATAAACCTATTTAGAGTTCTCTACGAAAAAAAATTAAAAAATTGAGACATTTTTCTTTAATTAACCTCTCAAATGTTTGAGGGAATAATAATTTTGACCGCTCGCAGCCCGAGGCTTTACCCAACCTTGAATTTATTCCCCACTGTGCCGACTAATGAGGTGTCATTTGTCACAATAAGAATTGTACTGGAATTCTAACGTTTAGGTATTTGAGGTTGATTTTCTAGGGACTTTTCATTTATGAAGTGGTCAAAAAAAGCCAATGAAGACCATTAATTGTCTTTTTCCGCTGCTCGTTTGACCACTACCTAACTTGATATTTAGCTGTGTTATTAACTGTGGTAAACGTTTGAACAGTTACAATGCTTTCACTCTTCAAATTATCGGGCGATGCATTTATATGCCATGGAATTCGAATTTAAAATAACAACATACAACGTGTAACTAAATAAACGCAATACGTGAAAAGGGATGATTGTACTCATCATTAGGAACAACTTTAAAAATCAGCAGTTCAGTACAATTTGTTGAATTACGCTCACATAGGTAACACAAAAGATGTTCAATAATGATGAGTGACAATGAGTCAATGACAATGACGCCTTTCAGGTATTGCGTTTATTCTGTAACACGTTGTATATTTAACATATAATGTCATATTATTTTCAGAAAGTGGCAGCCCAGTGTTAGTAATTGTAACGATATTTTCCGAGTGAAATATGTTACCAATAATGCAGTATTTTAGCTCAAAGGTTGACTGGTACAGAATTCCTTGTTGTTAAGAGGGCGCCGACCAAACGTCGACCGCGCAGTGGCGCCCTCATCGTTTGTTTGGTTATTTCTTTTATTTTAGAATGAAAATGCAGAAAATATGCAATTTAAGTTGTGCTCCACAAGATTATACGTTAATATTATTATAAACGGTAGTTTTAAATTGTTCAGTTTTATTATAATCACTAAAACGGAAAATAGTGGCCACTATTATCCGTTTTAGTGATTATAATAAAACTGATTTAGACCGACGTTTGGTCGGCGCCCTCTTAAGTACACCCATGTACCACTACCCATGTACCACGTACACATTTTTATTGTGTTATTCAGTCGCTGTTATTAATTACTAATAACTAATAAGAGACGCATAAACCCCCGGGGTCTTAAATAAAAGAGACAATATGTTTAAAAATAAATACACATATTAACAACATAATGTGCAACTTCTGGGTGGGCTTAATTTTGATTAGTGGCAGTTCCTCGGTCACTTAAGATATCCAAAATCCTCCTTTGTTTGACAACAGTTATAGTCACGTGTCTGCTTGTTGTTTTTTAGAAGGCATTTCACATTCAGGGAGCATCCATTCCAGCTATCTGGCTTTTCCGTGATATCGCTATTTATCACAATATCGGTATTTTCCATAGTATTTTTATTTCTCTTAATGTTTTTAATTTTACTTTTCGAAAACCACTTTATCTTTCCACTTTCCCGGTAGACTTTCTTGAATCGTTTTTGTGTGCTATTTTTATACGCAGGACTCCACATTGTCATTAAAAGAGGTTTACTACTATTTTCTGGTTTAGATCGTGCCAATTTAATAGCGCCAGGGTATAGTTTTGATAAAAATAGTTTAATCGTGTCATCATCGATTTTCACTTGTTTTACTGAATATTCGTTAATAATTACTGAACCTGTACCCGAATCTAATGTTGGTAGCAGTAAAAGAAAATATGCTAACATTTTCAATTCTTCTGTGTGACATCGATCTGTCGAACTCGAAACGTTATTGCTACTGGAAATATCAATTATTGGGCATGACATGTAATCAGGTTTTATTACTAGCTAAGTTTTCACTGCTGCGCTTGTCACTTCTTAATTTAAATTAGAAATGAAACAATTGTTTGTTTTCACACACGATACAGGAGAAATTCCTAGTGCGGGGCAACGTAGCAAAAAAAAAAAAAGATAGAATGAAAATGAAATTTAGAGCGTAAAATTGGATTTATGATTTTTGTTGCTAAGTTATTTTTCTAGATACATGTGCTTTTACTTTTTTGTTTCATTCAATTCATCAAATAAGTCAGTCTACCAATGCGTAATTCATAGTGTATTTCTGCCAGCTACTTATGATCTAGAGCACAGCCGTGAAATAGCCGCTCAAATGCAATTACTGTTACACAAGGTAGGCTCGGTTCTCTGATAGCAGAGGTAGGTATTCGTTTTATTTGTTTTACTTCAGTGAAAATATGGCAAAACAGTGAGTATTGTGAAGAGAACTTTAGTTTTTTATTTTATTTTTATAAATAAACCGTTGAAGAATGTGTTTGTATGTTTTCTCTAGAGAACAGAATATATTTTTAACAAATGCATAGTAAATTGGTTAGGTTTGATTAGGTTCTGGTAAAAAAATATGACAAAATAAAATGTTTTTTTAAATAAAACTGTGTAAATTTTACAACTCAATTTAACTATAATAATTATAGACATTAAGTTACCTATACTGGATAACTTTTTTTCCAGTGCGCAAACTTTGAGAACCACTTCTGCCCATGTAAATGAACAACTTGCCCCAAGAAAGCCATAGTCAATTCCTAAAAAAAAATTTGAACTTCCCATACAAAAATGTCATCAACTGACCACAATTTGTATGGGAGACTCAATTTGTTTTTTAGGAATTGACTATGGCTTTCTTGGGGAAAGTTGTTCATTTACATGGGCAGAAGTGGTTCTTAAAGTTTGCGCAATGGAAAAAAAATTACCCAGTATAGTTTACACCAATTAACAACTTTTAATTAGTTGCTAATTATATAAGAGTGCAAAAATTTGGTTAACTATATTTAACTCTTCTACGCGTCAATCAATAACCAAGCATGACCAAAATATGTACACCACCCATACTTTTCCGAATTACCAAGATGTAGGTAGGTAAGTATATCTACTGCTAATAATAACAACCCACCTTTAATTCAATATAGCTCATTGTAAACCCCAAAGAATACGGCATCTGTTAACCCATTCATCATCTTCCGTTACACCTCTAATCCCAACCCTTTGAATACACCGACACCCCAAGGGTCAAGACTCGTTAATTTCAAGGGTCACCTCTATTGTCAATCTTGACCAATCCCTGTTTTTTTATAAACTTACACCTTTGTCACAAATTGGTCCAGATGACCCCAGGTCGCATTTCAGTGTTATTTGAGAAGGGTCAATAGGATTTGAATGAGTGGTCAGTTAAAAGAGTGGGGACAATTTGACCCTACGTGAGATTGGAAGGGCTAAGATTTATTTTAATGGATGGAAATAGTCTAAAAACGAGATTTCAATGTTTCAATGAAACTAAAAAGATTTTTTTATTTGATAATTACATAGACTTTGAAACAAAGTTTTTTCTATGATGTTATAATGGTAGGTGAATGTTCTAATTACATAAAAACAGGACTTTAAAACTAAACCAAACGGAAGTATTTCCAAAATAATAAAAAAACAACCTTTACAATACTACATAATACCTAAAAAGAGCCGAGCGAGTAAATTTTTTAGAAGAATTGACTACGAAAAATGAGTACTAAAATAATCGTGCGAAAAAATAAGCAGATTATAACTGAAGAAGCATTGATGTAAAACATCATAAAGTAATTAAAGTAAAAGATAGCAGATAAATATCTTGCCGGTCTATTCCGTCGAGATCTCACCGTGTACACTTAGGTGGAGTGAACGACAAGTGAGCTGCCATTCCATCTTATTTGTATGGTTTGGCAACTCACCCGTCGTGCACCCCGCCCAAGTGTTCACTTCGACATGTTTACAGAATCGCACTGCTGGTTCGACATACAAACAATGCACTTCTTGCTAATCCAAAGGGAACACTGACTATGAAAGAAAGAATGCAAAGATACGTTGTTCTACGTCGTTTTACATTTTCAAAAGTCGAATTGAAGGAAGAAGAAGTAATTTGAGCTTTATAGATCAGTAAATAAAGCGTTCTTTATTAATGCCGTCTCTCAGTATTTTTTCCTCTTATCGTGACGTTTTTTTTCCTTTGTTTTACTTTTCGCCTTAAATTTCCTTTCTTCGCATTTATCATGATCCTCTCTTCTTACTACCTTAAATCGTTTCTGACCCAGTTTTTCATACTCTTGTTGTACCGCAACCATTATTTTTCCTAAATCTTCTTCTTTTTCTTTTGATTGTACTTGTGTTCTCAGTTCTATGTCCTTTGCTTTTGCCTTTTGTCCAAATTTTAAAACTTCAATATGATTCCGAAATATATTCGTCAATACTTTATTCATCAACTCATCGTCGACTTTTATTCGTTTTACTGCATTTTCGTTTAAAACAAATAAGTTATCTGATTCAATAACAGTAACTGGTAATAGTATTAGGAGGAAAACGAACATTTTTTAATTATTTCGTGTGGCGACTTATCGGCTCCTAATTGCTACTGAGGATTTCAAATGCACCGTGAAAGGATTAAGGTATAAGCGCTGACTAAACTTTCAATTCTGATGTACTCGTAGATTAATAAAATATATAAAATTCCCGTCAGCTTTGAAATGTTTTTCGGCAGAATCGCTTCTCGAGACAAAAAATGAAATTGGCATCATCATCATCATCATATCAGCGGAAAGACGTCAACTACTGGACATAGGCCTTCCCCAAGAGACACAACAACTGGTGCTGTGCGTTTCGCATCCATCGGTTACCCGCGACCCTCACCAGGTCATCGGTCCACCACCTTGTGGGAGGCCTTCCAACGCTGCGTCTTCCGGTACGCGGTCGCCAATCCAGACCTTTTCGGGCCCATCGACCATCTGTCCTGCGATCAATGTGCCCTGCCCACTGCCACTTCAGTTTGGCGATCCTTCCCTCTTCAACCTTAATTCTCTTGCGGATACCATCATTCCTAATTCGATCACGTAAGGAAACTTCAAGCATTACCCTCTCCATTGTCCAGCTGGTCGATTCTGTCGACATCTCACGGTGCTCACCTTGGCGGAGTGAACGACAATAGAGCTGTCATTCCATCTTATTTGTATGGTTTGACAACTCACCTGTCGTGCGCCCTGCCCAAGTGTTCACTTCGACATGTTTACAGAATCGCACTGCTGGAATGCGCATACGCTACTGAAATGTCATTTGGCCAATCCCATACATTTTTTACTTTTTGTCAGTCATCATCGCTTGTGTAAAGTCACTTCTTCTGGAGGCCCTCTGGTCTAGGTACGCACTCTCATTTCACAATGTTTGAAGTTTCTTAAAAGGTTTCCTTATTTTCCTCTGCTCATTCCTTTTCTATTACAAAATATATAAAACTACGATCGAATAACAAACAAAGTATACAGCACGGCAATAAACATACAACCGCAATCTTTTGAAATATTATAATATGTGCGAACAGCAACCATAATGTAGCGTTAATAGGCGTAGCTATTACAGTAATTAATTATTTATTGTTTTTGTTACTTCATCATTCAGTTAGCCGATTACAAAGCCAGTGTTTGATTTTAACTACCATTTTCTTCTAGGTATACTCTCTATCGTCATTATCAACATCATCACATCGACCTGCCCTCACTGACGGCATCATCATCATTTCTGCCGAAAGACGTCCACTGCTGGACAATTATGTCGCCATTACGACCGGTCGTGTGTCTAGGCTTATATACTATATTATACTCTATACTATATTAAAATCGATTTACTTAATATTTTAACAAAAATGACAAATAGGTAGGTACAGTATTATTCAAGTAGTCTTTGACAACTACGGTTTGAATTCATTTATTTCTAAAGATTACAAATCACTTGTACAGAAATAAATACTTAATTTATCCAGATTTAGGTATACATTTTTGCTGTCCAGGAGTGTCGAGAGGTTTCGTGTTAACATTACGAAATTACAAAATACAACTATAACTATGAATATGTCTGCGTGGGAGATGATATGTCCAGAAAGGGAATTACTATTAATACAGAAGTATGGTTCTCGTATAAGAAGACATTTATTGTATTTTAAGTTCCTACTGTATTTCCTTTTCTTTTTAAAATCCATCCAAAGGTTGTCTTGAAAAGATCGCTTTCAGCAATAAGGCCGCCCATTATGTCACCCTATGTAATGTCTTCTTCATTTATATCTGTAACTTATATGGTGTACTTATTAAAGAGTATTCTATTCTATTCTATAAGAAGATATTTTGGGCCAGAAAACGATGATAGTCGTTGAGAACTAAGTACAACCAACAGTGTTTTGAAGGCAATAAAACTTGTGGCATAAGGTTACTTGACTTTCAAAACCACCTGTAAATGCTCTAAGGCCCAGTTACTCAAACCAGTGTTATTTCTAACCGTAACCCGGGGATTAAGTACGTTATATTTGCTTTCAACTAACTTTAAGTTAAACGATAGATAACTGTTTTGCGCAGGCGGGCCTAATAGCCCTTACTTAAAATTAATATTTGTATAATTAGTATTTGTATGGCATTTTTATCACGAAACCTGGATTTTTGATCATCTTCACCAATCCATCTTCAACTGTCATTGCGTACAGTATTTATAAATCATCACAGAAACTCGTAAACTGCGTTTCAATGTTACCTTTTATCAGATAAAGGTCCAATCATGGGAATTTGATCCTCATCTTCACACAGATCCGAATGCCCATCCACCACTCATCCTGCAAAGTTATTTTTATCTAAAAACTAACCGTCAGCTGCCGAAGTAACAAAAGATCCAAAGACCGTTATACGTGCGAAGTTTTAATTGCCAAAATTTGCATAAACGATCTTAGGGACGTTTGCAAAAAGGAAGACAGGACAGTAGGGACTAGGGACAGGCCTATGATTGATTATAAGTGGTCATGCCAGTGAAGGGGAAGTGTTGCTGTTGCGAAAGCTTCTTAGTCTTCTGTTTGTATAGATGCTTGCAAAAAAGTGTGAAGGAATTGTTTTGGACGGAGTTGATTATGCTTTTTTGGGAGTGTTGACAATTACAACGCTGTATTTTGAGATGACATAGTTTGGAGTAGGTATAAATGAATAGGTATCATAATAATTAATTAAATGAGTTCAAAGATTATTCTGCTGATTTTATGTCTACGATTACATTCTGTGGGTACCTATGTTTGAATACTTATTTGGATTTTTTTTTGGCGAAAACCTGGGTTTTTGTCCAGGTATTACGATCCCATGGAATCATTTAACCTGCAAGTTTATCGATTTCTTTGATCTTACGATTTATGAAACTAGTTTTATGGTACGAGTATATAAGTAATTGGGTTTGGACACAGGCATTAGTTCAGTTACTGGCATGCACAATTTGGGCATCGTCTTACTTTCTAAGAAAGACTTACAGCCATAGATAGACAGACATGAAACCAGGCAAGACAAGTCGCGCGTCTTATTCTCAAACACGAAGTTAAAAGATGTACAAGTTACGAAGAAGATCTTTTATCTGAAGCGTTTAAATCCTTTATTGTAATAACCAAGAGAACACGACCACTAATCCCATTTGCAACAAGTCAGCTTCCGAGTCCCACGTCCAAAAAAACAAAGATATTTAACAATATACGTCCAAATTACCATAAACAAGGCATCATGGGACGGTTGGAACCAGTCAAAACCGGTTTTATCCGGAAATTGTCGGATCCTATAGTTCCGTGACACCGCTCCGCAATTGTGTCTTTTGTTTTCTTTTTTTCTTACCTGCCGGATCTGACCGTTCGCCGCGTCGCATTTGAGGGTTGAACGATTAACAGTGACTCAGTGGGACGATCAAACAGGGTCATTTTTGTTTAAGATGGACGCTGGAAGGGTTGAGGGTTAGTTTGTGTTATGATCTTAATAGCCGGATGTTAGCAAAATAGGGTTTTGTTCGGATTATTAATTGTCATCTTTTGGCGGGTCTTCTCACGAGAGAGTATGTGAAGCTGTTGTCTCTTGTGTGAATTTAAGCGATGGAATGGACGATATTTTGTCTACACGTAAATTCCCCGATTTTTAAATAAATTAGACTTTTAATAAAATCAGCACCTATTTGTTTTAAACTGTACGATCATAACCTCCACTAATTAGGTTCCTCACGCTTTAAAACACAAAAGGGGCAAGCAATTAGTGTCCTTAATCCTTGCTTATCGACGACCTTAAACGGACTTATTAGGGTATTTAAAAATAACTCTCTCAAACGCTATATAAATGGCCCACACATTTAGTGAAACAGTCGTTTTTCTCCCCATTTTCTTGTACTTACTGATAACGAAATGAGCTTCAAAGGTGCGAATCGTTGACCTCAATAGCTTACTTTTATACCTTTCTAAAAACCGAAACCAAACGATTTTGAACCTTAGACTGTAAAACATAAGAGCTATAGATAAAAATATTGGTGTAAGGTTAACTTTGGGATGTGCTCACACACAGCATATGTAATTGTACGCTGACTACGTAACGATATCTTGACAAGATTACCTTTGCTGTCCACCAGAACCTTGTTTTCCACGTCATAAGAACCATTCTCCGTTGTCTCAGTGGTAAATAAAAGAAGTTCAGTATGTTTTAAACATGCACTTATCATGGAAACATGTCGCTTTATCAGTACGCTTCAGTGAGCTCAGCAGATGTGGATTTAGTAAGACAACTGTCTCACTAATGATTTCTGTAATGTTTTCTTATTTTAACGGCTCTTTTGGAACTAATTAGCACTTTCTGCAAAGTATTGGGATCGATACTAGTTAAATTTGAAAGCCAATTCTCGTACTTATGAAACGTATAAAGGACATTGTTCGGTGTCCATACATCGTTCGCCTAAGAACCAACAGAGACTGAATTACCTTTCTGTATTCAAAATAATGCAATATATTCGATTGAAACTAAATTAAAATCACTGGCAGTTCTGAGAATTATGAAAAATCCACAACGCTTTCGGATTTTGAGGTAATAATTACTCTAATACAGACTGTCATTACTATACAATGCCAAAGTGTCATCTGTCAATTCATCGACTGTCATTGTCGAAGGTGCTCGTTCCACGCAGCGCTTTCAATCGCTTTATTTTATTTCGAACTAAAACCGTTAGTCATAGATCAAGCGCAAAGAGTGCTGAGTTTTATAATTACGGTGCACACTTTAGAGCTCTTAATGCCAAAAACTTGTCAAAATACCTGTAATCAGAGGTTTTTTGACAGCAACATTCCTTAAAAATACGACAATGACTCCTCTGACTATCTGATACAAAAATGAGTGGAGTTCCTAGTTGATAGCTTCGTTGGGCTGTTACACTGTTGGGGGGTCCATTGCAGAGTTCAATTCCAAGTCTGGTAAAGTTGTACTACTGACTGATAGGCAGAAGAACACTGAAAGGTTATAGACAGAAGACCCACATCGCATGGCATCAATCGGGCATAAATCCTGATTCCGTGCTGTTATTGAGCAATTCCAAATGGGAAAACCCCAATAACACTTTTTCAACCCGGGAATCAAACTATTTCAGTAGTAGGTATCACTTCTCCTGGTAATCAAACTATTTCAGCAGTATCACTTCTCTTGGGAATCAAACTATTTCAGCAGTAACACTTCTCTTGGGAATCAAACTATTTCAGCAGTATCACTTCTCTTGAGAATCAAACTATTTCAGCAGTATCACTTCTCTTGAGAATCAAACTATTTCAGCAGTAACACTTCTCTTGGGAATCAAACTATTTCAGCAGTATCACTTCTCTTGGGAATCAAACTATTTCAGCAGTATCACTTCTCTTGAGAATCAAACTATTTCAGCAGTATTAGGTACTTCTCTTGAGAATCAAACTATTTCAGCAGTATCACTTCTCTTGAGAATCAAACTATTTCAGCAGTATCACTTCTCTTGAGAATCAAACTATTTCAGCAGTATTACTTCTCTTGAGAATCAAACTATTTCAGCAGTATCACTTCTCTTGAGAATCAAACTATTTCAGCAGTATTACTTCTCTTGAGAATCAAACTATTTCAGCAGTATTACTTCTCTTGAGAATCAAACTATTTCAGCAGTATCACTTCTCTTGAGAATCAAACTATTTCAGCAGTATTACTTCTCTTGGGTATCAAACTATTTCAGCAGTATCACTTCTCTGACACTAGAATTCTGCCTAATTTTTAATGGAAATAATTAGTATGCTAGCATCTATTTCGTAGGACTCAAAGTAACTTGCGATATTACATGTGGATGTTCAGCTTTCTCCACCGCCTTTCCCGTCGGCATATACAGGCATGATGTTATGTACTGTGTAACCTTGATCCACGGATCATTAAGATCCGTCTCGCTCGTTAGTTGTGACTGCTTCATCGCCACTTATGCGGGCTGATAAGCCAGCTAAGTACTTATTTTAATGTCTCACTCAACTTCGTTACCAAATGCTGTGACAATTTTGAGAAACTAAACATGCATCAAGTTACCTGGCTGTAGACAAAGAACGACTTTATGTTAGTATAGCTTAGCTTAGTCAAGTAATTTTTCATACACAGCTTAGTTTACATAGTCTGCACCAATTACCTAATAAAAAGTGCGAATCCAAATCTCGCACGAAGGTAAAAATTTCAAACTAACAAAAAAACAAGTTTTTTAATTTTATATTTATTGTCGCAGCGACAATTTAATAATAGATATTACCTACGGTTTATGAGATACAGCCCACTGAATATGATACGTTGATTAGGAAAGAAGTAAAAGATAGTATCATCATATCAGCCGAAAGACGTCCACTGCTGGACATAGGCCTCCCCCAAGTGTCGCCACAACAACCGGTCCTGTGCGTCTCGCATCCATCGGTTACCCGCGACCCTCACCAGATCATCGGTCCACCTTGTGGGAGGCCTTCCAACGCTGCGTCTTCCGGTACGCGGTCGCCACTCCAAAACTTTTCGGCCCCATCGACCATCTGTTCTGCGAGCAATGTGCCCTGCCCACTGCCACTTCAATTTGGCGATCCTTCGGGCTATGTCGGTAACCTTGGTTCTCTTGCGGATATCATCATTCCTAATTCGATCACGCAAAGAAACTCCGAGCATTGCCCTCTCCATTGCCCTTTGGGTGACTTTAAGCTTTCTGATGAGGCCCATTGTGAGCGACCACGTTTCGAGTCCATAGGTCATCACTGGCAACACGCACTGGTCATAGACTTTCGTCTTGAGACACTGTGGTATGTGAGACGAGAAGATACCGCGCAACTTCCCGAACGCCGCCCATCCGAGTCGGATTCGACGGTTGACTTCCTTCTCGAAGTTAGCCCTACCTAGCTGGATCGTTTGTCCCAGGTAGACGTACTCATCAACAACTTCGAGTGCAGAGCCTCCAATCTTGATAGGAGTGGGTGCTACATGGGTATTTACCATGACCTTGGTTTTGTCCATGTTCATTTTAAGACCCACTCTTTCGGAAGCTCTACTGAGGTCATCGAGCATTGTACTGAGGTCCTCCGTGGTCTCAGCCATGACGACTATATCGTCGGCAAATCGAAGATGAGTGATGTACTCGCCATTGACATTAATGCCTAGCCTTTTCCAGTCCAAAACCTTGAAGACGTCCTCCATTGCGGCCGTGAACAGTTTCGGAGATATTACGTCTCCCTGCCTCACACCCCGCTGCAGGAGGATAGGTTCTGATGTCTGATCCTGAAGTCGGACTGACATGGTGGCGTTTTCATACAAACACTTCAGCACCTCGATGTACCGATAGTCGATCTGGCACCGTTGGAGAGACTGCAGCACAGCCCAAGTCTCGATCGAATCGAAGGCTTTCTCGTAGTCCACAAACGCTAAGCAGAGGGGCAGATTATACTCTTCGGTCTTCTGTATAACCTGCCGCAGCGTGTGTATGTGGTCTACGGTGCTGAAGCCTTTTCGGAATCCGGCTAAAGATAGTATATGATTGATAATACTAACCTTCTAACTAATTTAAGATATGCGAAAGTGAGTTTGTAATGTAATGGCTTATTTCAATAACACAATAGTTCAACTGGTCAAGCTCCGCTGACAAACCGCTGACCGGTATGACGCCTGATTTAAGCGGTTTAAAACTCTATT
Source organism: Melanchra persicariae (assembly GCA_947386135.1). Taxonomy (NCBI): domain Eukaryota; kingdom Metazoa; phylum Arthropoda; class Insecta; order Lepidoptera; family Noctuidae; genus Melanchra; species Melanchra persicariae. The sequence continues at coordinate 10,793,875 of OX376645.1, read as the reverse complement.
ATTACTATAACGCAAGGTATATTACATGATTTTGATGTTTGACATGTCGGGAGTTTGACCGGTATCAAGAAAAATTTCAAAGCTGACTTTTGAAAAATCTGCATTTTAGCGCCGTCTGTGACAATATTTTATGTTTATATTATGACGTTAGTAAATGCCAGATCTTTCTTTCTTGAGTGTAAATAATTACTGAAAGTATTAATTAATTTTATTTAATGAAAAAGTGAGTCAAAGAACATTGAAAAAAATACTACTACTACTTATTATGTTATCTTTATTTATAAGCAACCTTGAATTAAAAACCAGTCTTCTCAACTAACACTATAAAATGTAAATTTATAACCTGTGAAAGTAGGTACTGAGCTGAGTGTCAATTCTACTCATTTTCAAGAAACGATCGCATGCGCATCTCAATTGCAAACTGTAAAAAATGTATGAAAATTAAAGCGTAACGTTAAAAAATCGCTTTATTTTCAAGGTGCAGAAGAAATATATGTTAATTTTAACTATATTTCAAAGAACACTGTTGTTTCCGAAACATTTTTAAATATAAAATCCTCGATAGAAATTATCGTCAAAGTTACCTTGGCTTTGACCTTTGAAAAAAAAACCCGTATTACTAGCCTACATAACATTTATACCAAATAATGAATCGAATCTTAACGCAAAACATTGTTGTTTTAGATTTTTAATAGCTCAACTTAGTTTTGAGTAAATCGATAAAATGCTTCATATTTTGCAATAAATTGCAAGCATTATGTCGTCGCGCTTCTCTCTCTTTCCTATACGAGAGTGATAGTCCGAGAGTGATCGAGTTTTTGCTGATCACAGCGCCTTAAGGCTTTTTGACAGTTTGCGATTGACATGTGAATATGCGAAAGTTGTTTAAAAACATAGTAGAATTGGCCCACTGATTGCGAAACTTCGTTTCTGAACAGGCTTCAGAAACGAAGGAGAAGTCAATCCCTACTAATATTATAAATGAAAAAGTAACTCTGTCTGTCTGTTAGATACGCTTCAGCGCTAAAACGACTGAACTGACATCGTCATGAAATTTGGCAGATATATAGACATCCACACGGGCGGAGCCGCGGGCAAAAGCTAGTGTGTCAAAAATTTAAAAGGGTGATTTCTTCTATCTAATCAGTACCGCGAGGGTATCCGCCCAAATTAAATTAAATCCATTTTAATACGAACCGAGAACCGGAGCTTCCCCCAAAATTGCCGAAGCACTTACTTACCAGTACTTACTGCTGACGACTAACAGCTTACCTTCTCTAATGTCATTCGCGCAATGCGGGCATTCATCTCAATCCCGAGAAGTGTGAGTCAGACGAGATGCTGTCTGACCTCTGACTGCCCCTACGTGCTCGGCTGCTCACGTTTGACCGTGAGCACCAGACTATTGACATTGACTTTGGACATTAGAACAGCTATAGTGTGACCTCATGTTAGTCGGGTAATGTGCTGTCGGTACCCACGTACATACTTTTGTAAGTGAGTAAGTAAGTAAGTAATCATTTATTGACCAAAAAAGATAGTCGAATGTTGCTCATCAGTCTTGTTAGTCCAAGAATGAACTAGTAATGACTACTTATTTCCAATTAGTAAGAGCCCTGTCGAAGAACAAACTAGGAAAATCCTGTATCTTGAAGAACCGTTTTATTTTTATGAATTGTTTTTTATTTTATTTTTAGCTCTTGAGGACACACGGCAATCGTTTCGGTTTTATAACTTCTTAACCTGAGAAATATGAAATTACTCAATTTGAAATAATAGAAGTTTCTGATAAGAAACAATAAATAAGAATCAAATAAGATTAAACAGTATCAGAGCCAGACAGAGAAAAAGATCTCAAGACTGATTCATTCACTGATTCATGAAATAAACTACGAGCAAGCGATACGGAGGAGGCTGCAAAATTTGGCGTTATGAATCTAATCTGAAAAAGCATATTATTATGCAATATTACATAGTTTGCCATGTGAAAAAAAAAATAGAAAATAATACAAGAAATGACCGTTAGACAGACAAAAGAACTGCCGAAATACACCCCACATCGTGACACCTTATCTGCACCAACTCACATCACAGCAACACCCAATACATCTGAAGAAGACACAAACGATCAATAGTCTTCGCCGTTCATCTTCCCATCTCACAAAGATGGCCCATTGTTCGTGACCAACCAATTTGCATAACCCTGCGATGCGAGAGAACAATACATCACTATCCTACACTACCTGCCGGTCTAACTGACCCATTTCTAACTGTAGCCTATTCAGCAAACGCAAAATTTCTCACTGGCCATAACAAAGACGGCTATGACCAAACCCTTTCGCGCTACAATTTTTATGGGAAATAGTTTTCTATGCTCTATTTTTTGCATTGTCCATCAACGCCCCACGGATTCGCCGTTCGCAAATGTTTATGTGATTTTAATATAATGCTAACATAATAGAATGGTCGGTATTGCTATTATTGTTGAGTTATGACCGTTATACGTCACCTAAGTGTAACAGTAGCCGGTGGCAAGAATTCGTTAAGACAAGATTGTTTTCAAAGGGTTGCTTTCTAGAAATGTATGGAACGGGAATTGTAGGTGAATTCTACAGGAAGACTCCAATTTTGTTATAATTAAAAAGTCTTGAAAAGGTCTACAATTTAATGTAGGATTGTAAAAAGAAAGGTTGCAATTGATTGATATTTATGGCTGCAATAACAAAACAATTGAATTCCTTAATAATACCACTGATCCGGTGGAAACAAACAAAAGAGTCCAATAGAATTTAAGACCAGCATTTAATAGTCAACTGCCATACCTTTCAGTCGTTACCCGAACGAGTATTCCTCATAAAACGATACAAATAGCTGCACAAAACTATCAACTAAATGCTTTATAAAAGAGAAAGGTTATCGCGATTTTCCAAATTACCGTTGATGCAACGTCTCGTTTTAATCGTCCATTCTTGGGCAGGGTCAACCCGGCCCGTCCGGTCCAGGTAGCCAACCCGTGCTGACCCAAGCAGACAATACAAAAGGTCCCAGAGGTCACGACAACCCTTTACGCCAGTTTAAACACCCCGAAAGCGCTGCACCGTGAGTTATAGGGTCAGCCCTACGCCTCGACTGACCTTACTGACCCTTCTTTACAAAACCACCCCTTTCTTACAAGGCATTATTTGTAATCCCTTTCGCGAATCTATTTTATTGTTCGTCGTCCATTCAGTTCCTATTTTCGGACGTTTGTCTATCGGCGAAATTTTTGCGTTGCGTGAGAACGCTCTAGTTTCTTTGCAAAACTGTAACAGGGACAAAGGATTCTTAGTCCTTTTTGAGTTGGATATGGGAAAGTTTGTCCGTTGTCTGCTAGACAATGGAGTGGTCTCTTTTTAATGATTCGCTTTGTGTTTAGCAAGGTGGTTGATAGAGTTTTTGTGGCGGGTCATTTTGACCGTTGCCCAACGGATTTGCCGATAGTATTTAAGGCAGCGATGTAACGGTTGAGAGCATTGGGTGTCTTGACGGTGTTGGTTGTAGTCAGAGCTCCTGTTGATGCATTTTTATCGATAAATTAAATGTTTACAGCTAAAAACAAATGGCCAACATTGCATGTATTTCTTACAGGCTGTAGACTTTGGCTACCAACAAGTGATGCAGTTCTAGAATGATTCGAGTATGAGTTATGAGAACCAACTGACGATTACATAAATAATGTTAGTTCTAGATTTTTTTTTCATTTGGCTCTATGTTCAAATATGTACACATGGTTACTTGACTTCTTGTTTCTCTTTTTTTGTTGACTTTTCGAATTTCGGTAACATTTACTCCATGCAGATTCACCTTTCGTGTAACGTCTATAATTTCTGTCACCTTTTTATTATTAATATTGATATCGATCGGAACTCTTTCTTTAATATAAGATTGCATCCCTTTACCAAAGCTTAGATTAAAAAAACAGTTCTGTTTTGTGGTGAACTTTAATAAAATTCTGATAAGAAATTTTACGAATCGATCATCAGCAGACACAAAAAAAAGAAGTATTAATAGCGGCGAGATTACCATCCGCATGTTACATGCCTATCCAAGCTCCATAAACCAGTAAAACATGATCCAAAAATCATGAATCACCTTCTTTAATAAAACTCAAAAAGAACACAGAACCAATACCATTAAAAAGTAGAATAACAACAAGTTGAAGGCTCCGGCCGGATGCAGCGGAAGCAGGGAAGGGTAGCGCGGGCGTGTGCGGGGGTGCGCACGGGGGGGGCGCGACACGGGACAGTTGGCACGTGCGCGCGCGCAGGTGCCTGCACCCTCGCCAGGCGCACGCAACCGTAACCGGGCTTTCGTTGAGAGAAGATTTTCTTTATTTTTTTACTTTATTAGGAAAACTTACAGCAAAACAAATACAGTAAGTAATAGGTAATTTAAACAAAATATGGCCAATTACGAGTTTCCGCATGTAGTAGGTATATAAATCATAAAACAGAAAGTTGAAAACAGACTATACATTACATAACACAACACAAAAAAAAATACTATTTACGCTCGAAGAAGCTATTAGATAAAATTGTTCTTCAATTTTGCAACACTAGTATTGAAAATGTCGATATCAGCTTCCCACAAAACCCCACAGTTCACACCATTTTTTCAGCTTTTTCAAACTACTTAATAAATAGCCAGTAGCCCGAACTCGATTCGTAAAACAATAATGTGAATCTTTTATTGTCAAACTAATAATCGATAAAAAGTAAAATGTTGTGCACCCCCTACGTTTCCTCTCAACCGACCCGCGCATGTGTTGATCCGTTATTTATTTTTTTATTCGTTTTATATCAAGATCCGAGACCAAAGCCTGACTTTTGGACTCGATTACATTGAAATATGTTATTATTATTACCCTTTACCAGCTTTTTCCCTCGGCATCGCCCGTTGCCTATATCTATTACAGGTATCATAAGAACCGGGCCTTTTCTCGGCAAGTACACAACGTAGCATATATTATGGCACAATAGTACAGTCTATCACCCAAAGAAATCCTAAAACTACTGAACAGATTTGGATGAAATCAGGCACATAGGTACATATCATTTAATAATTCATAGGTGTATCTTAACAATATACACAAAATTAGTAATATACGAGTACAAAAACAAAATACACTCAGGCGTCGAAGTATTCCTCCGCATCGCTGTCATCCGAAAACGTGCCCAGAAGACTGGCAGCATTGCCACGTTGAATGGCAATGCTAATTCCCTCCAGCCCTCTGGGGCTCTAGACAAGTTACATTCTGTCAACGGTAGGGTGGCGAATGCGATTGTCAATACGTCAAAAATGTATGGGATTGACAGATGCTATCAAAATGTAACGTGATGAAATTCCTACATTTTGGCATTTCGACAGTCGCATTCGCTAATTGAATGGCACATTGTCTAGGGCGTCACGCAAAGTGTCGATCAGTCGACGAGATATGTCCTTGAAAAGGAGACGTGCACTCAGACCACATGACCCAAGCGTTTCGACCCCAAAATGCTCAAAACTGTAATTACCAATAAGGTACATACATATTATTTAATATGTATAGTTAATAAAGGTAAACCTGGATAAGCGTATTGAATATGTCACCGAAAAATGGCAGACTCCGTAAGATTGTAATAAATCTTGATGAGATTATAATATCTATATTTTATGAAAAAATCGTTTTGTATACAATAAATCCCATTAAAATTTAATAGTTTCCAATATATCCGTGTCTTATTCAGAAATAATAGTTCACAATTTCACGCGATATTTTACAACCTTCCTGCGTTTGCCATTTTACGGTGACACACATTATCCCGATCTTAGTTTCACGCAGACGTATACGGTCAGGCATCCCTATGCCTCATGCATCCCATGTACAGTTTATAAAACAACGAAACAAAGCATACCTAATGCATCATACCTATGCATTTTGCCTATACAACGTGTAACTGAATAAATGCAATACCTCTTAAGGGGTCATTGTATTCATCATTATGAACAACTTTTACTATGGGGCCAACACTGAAATCACAAAAAAAATCGACTGCTCCATACATTTCTGCACGCGTAACTCGAAAAAATGTACTGAACTGCTGATTTTTTTTTTGGCGATTTTGGGGATAAGAGGTATTGCGTTTATTCTGTTACACGTTGTATAAGAGTAATTCATTAGATAGTAGGTAGGGTTTGAGTCCGGTTAGTGGCAAAAGGTTAGCCCCTAATTGCATCCCTATGTTTCTATCTGTGTTTGTACCTCATCACGTTTTAACGTCGAAACCGCCAGCAAAAGCGGACATAGGTAAACATAGTATCCTTATGGAGCTACCGTTTTACCAAAACATTGCTTTCATTATGCATTGAACTAAAACGAAACTGCCGTCAAGTCTTGTACGATATAATTCGGGAAATACCGAATACATTTCAACAAGTCACTCTTCAAACCTCTGATGATGCAATAGCCTAAGTACATAGGTACCTACATCAATGATGACAAACGCGTTATCTGATAAGGGCTCCGTATCAATCTGTGAGTGACTGCTACATTGATTTGAAATTAATCTGTTAAAGCATAGGTCACGTATAATGATAACAAAATACTATTGATATAAATTCATACCTAAAAGTTGATACAAAGACACCCTGTAGTAATTACAAAGATAACAAGAAAAAAGAGAGAATTATTCGGTGTTTTCCGATCAGAACCATGATCGGGTCGTCAGCGCGTTGTGTCCCACGCGCGCCTCAAAGAGATGTCAGCATAGAAGACGGGGCCCGCTAGGGCCAGTGCCTGCCAGGATTGCGGAATTAGTTAGAAAGAGTCACCGCGGCCCTGGAACTTAAAGGGCATTACAAGGAACACGGATGAGTTTTAGTCATTAAGAGTCTGAGACTCCCTTCTGCTCCGCCCATAGCTGAAGGAGTCATGTGATGATTTCCCATCCATAAAAAAGCTCTTTTCCCGCGGGTTCGCTTCCGTGACGTATCCCACTAAAATCGCGCAAAAGAAATCAGTACCTACTCAGTGGTAGTATAGCCCAGCCTTCTCCCTACTACGAGGGAGGCGGGGGTCGGCTTCCAGTCTAGCTAGATGCAGCGCAGTACCAGTACTTCACATGGGGCGACTGCTATCTATCTGACCTCTACGACCTGCACCCTGAACTGGGCAATTCGATACTCCTTGGCAACGCTGGTGTCAGATTTTAACCAAACCTAACTACATTATACCTAACGCTGTTAACTCCTTCTTCTCATGGGAGTAGGCATAAACTATAGAGCGCCTTGCGCTTCGCCCACATAGTTTTTAGTCTCTATAATTAAACAATGAATTCAAAATTAACAGTTGGTAACCTAATACCTAATTAATTAACTACACCACTTTTTGCACAAAGGAAAAATCTACAATTCCTAGATAGGATAAAAACAGGTGGTGCTGATACCCCGCAGCGCGGTATAGGTGCGCAGTATTTTCTCCGGGACCCTTTGTCTCTGCGCACGAGTCGAATAAAATGCAGCGTCTTTACAAAGGACAACATTATCTGAACATTGTAGCAGAGTTGATTGTGTGGCCAATTATAATAAAATACTGTGGGTCTGTGGTTAATTTTTATCCATTTCTTTGTGAATGAAAAATAAAAGGATGAGTTGGTAAAATTTTAGTATGATTGATAAATTTTAAGGTACATTGCTATTACTTGTTCAAACTACTTAATACTATGAAAAAACTAAACATACTAGGTTGAAGAATTTCTATAAAAATGGTCGATGCTTCGTTGTCACGTTTTTTAAATGGTTATTTTCTTATATTTCACACCTGACTTTACTCACAGCATCATTGCAAAGGAATTGTAAACTATTTCGGATAAAAACCAGTATTTCAGAAAAAAATAAAATAAATTACAACAATAATAATCATGGCGTTCTCAAGATAAAATAATGTCTTAGACAGTCAAAGTGTCAATCGAAATTACTTTCAATATCTTTAAAAACTGCCAACCGCAAAATCAAAATCTGATTTCACGGCATTTCCGTTTCTCAAAACACATTGGACGTTAACCGTTAGAAATTAAAACTGTATCATCCTTCCATTCCATTCATTGACGCTTGCCTGACGGGGTGACGCGTTCTTTCGACGTGGCGTCAATTTGCGCGTCATGTGCAAGACGTTAGTGTCGTGACGTCACGTCACTGGCTGCTTACGACATGCCTTAAGTACGTTACGACGGTTAAGGCTCTTAGATGTGAGAGAATTTAGGGTATGAATAAGACAAAGTGTAGACAACTTTTTTATTATTGATAGTCTCGCGTTTAGCGACAATCTCATCTCATGCTAACCAATGATGTGGCCGACGATAGAGCACGCTTGCCTAGAAGGAACCTATTCACTTTTACCTTAATCACCGAAGTCAACATCGAGCGTAGTGTAAGATTAGAGTACATCTTAAAATTATATTTATAAACGAAACGTCCGGAGCTCCGCGGTTCAGTAGTTTGTAGAGCTTTATTTTTTTTGCACACAGAACAATCTGGCCTAAAGCAATATATTAGCTATTATTGGCATTATCTCTTTCTATTTCTTTTTATAATTTACGTAACTCTGCTTTTGTGTGCTGTGTTTTTTAATATTGCACCAAACGAAATGTTTTATCTATCTATCTATCCAAACGAGTGTCCTTGGGCGGCATCATAATAAACAACAAGAGCAACCAATTATCCTGTCCACAATGCTTTATCTTCCCATAATCTTGCCATAAATAATAAAATAAGTAAATTATTACATTTAAAATCATTTCTCTCATCAAGCCGCCGATCACTAATGAATGACAGCTAATAACCCTAGAGAGTACCAAATATGGTGCAGTTACTGCGCGCATCCGTTCATAAGTACATCACGTTTTTATAGCTTCTCTTATGAATACCCCGGTGTTTTTGAAGACGTTTTAAAACTAACGACTTTCAATTATGCGACTTTTATAGAGATCGTTTTGAAGGCGGCTTCGGATAAATATGTCTTTTAATTAAATTATTATAATTACATGTCTTCATCTTTATGTCAATTGATTGAAGGGTGTATCTTGTACGTGTCGTTTATGTATTTCTTTCTTTCTTTTGTTTTAATATAACGTATTGGAGTAAATGTGAGGTTGTTATTTTTTTAGTGTTTCAAGTTTAAAATACTGCTATTTATAAGACCGTTAGTGACAGATATACTTACAATGCAAAGTTCAAAACCGTTTTCGTGAAGCATAAATGAACAGAACAAGTGGCAGAGAAAAAGACAATTATCCCACACTGGTCTGGTAGTCGCTTGCCCTCTTGCGCTACTTCTGGGCGTATGGTCTTGGATTAGATTCCAGTAATAATTATTTATTTAATTATTTAGACTGCAACAAGGTATTCTATACCAGTCAACCTTTGGGTTCAACAAAAAAAAATGATCACACAAAACCCCCTCAGCTTCCAAGTCCAACTAGATCACCAACAAACCAGATCTTAACTCCTAACAGAGTGTTACAGATAGTTCGGGCAGGGTACTCGCACGTGTCGTCGGCAGGTGGGCGCCCAGGTGCGATCGATCGCATCTTACGTAACGCCGAGGTGGCCGCATGTAACCGCAATTCGGGGTTACACCTTGTTTTTTGGTAACACGGTGGTCTTATTGGAAACTAACGTAGGTGGTCATTATTTTCTTGTATGATAATAATTATTCATGAAAATAAAGAGTGGGTAGAATGTGTTGGTAATTAAATAAAACTAGGTAAGTATATATTTTAAGTCAGTTTTATTTATTGAATCCATATTCAAATCTTTATTGCTTAGGTAGGTACTTTATAACTTTAGGCCGCGTCTTCGCTCTATAATAATAATATCTATTAATATTATAGATTTTCGCAAAAACCGTTCCCAAACTTACTTTCACATGAAAATAGTTAGGATAACATTACAGCTCATTACATAATACGAATATGATAAACGAAAGCATCCAAAATAATAAACATTCAATCATTCATTAAATTATTCGGTATTTATTAAGCCTAAACTGCAGGTAAGTATGTTAAAAATGAAAACATTCAAAACAGAACAACAATAACAACGAATTTAAATTTAAATTAGTTTATTTCAAGTAACACGACTCATAAAAAAACGTAGGTACATAAATGGATACTGGATAATGGTTACATTTAGGACGAATCTTTATTTGTTTAATTTAGTTATTATTGTTAATTTATTAAATTGTAACCTATTTCTTAAAAAAAAACAATAACATTAAAAATAATGATAGTTTTGACTTCGGTTATTTTTGTAAAGACAATAGACAGTCCACTTGTTATAAAAATACAATAATATTACCTAAATCAACAATTAAATAAAAATAAATAGAATAAGTACTTAACTAATTCGGATAAAGCCACTTTCTATTATTAAAAGGTTTTTTTTAAGTAGGTAATTATAACATTACATTCAGACAGAATGGATTCATAAAAAACATTATTTGAATTGACCGTTAAAAAGAATGGTACTTAAGTATAATTTATGCCGCAATGTTATATCATGTTACATCGACATCAAAGTGAGATAATATCGTGTGACATGTGACATATCATTGTATAGTTAGCATGACTTTATGTGTAGTAAAAACGTGTTACAATATTGCAGTAGAAATATCTATTGCCTAACTTTAGGGCAATTAAGAGTATTATTACAATAGCATTGTTTCACTAAACAAAAAGCGAGGAAATAACTTCTATGAAAATATAGGTTATAAACAAAATAATTGAAATTTAATCAACATCCATAAGTGTTAAAATATACCTACTTACCTCTATTTGTAAGTAAGCAGGTAGGTACTTACCTAAATAAAAAAACTTCTGTAACAAATATAAACAGCTTACTAGCTGAAAGGCTACACTTGACCTTAGAAAATGCTAACTTTAACATCTCGCTACTTAGTACTTCTTAGCCCATAATGGGTGAAGAAAGCATTTTACTGGACCAAGCTACATAGGTATATTTTAGATCATTGATAGTCCAGATGCGTCTACGACTAACCTATAAGTAAGTAAGTAGATATAATTACGTACCAGCATAAAAGGCCATAAAAAAAGAAAAACATTTCACCACAAAATAGATGAATAAATGAATTTCGCCTCGCTGTTCTATTTTTTATTTACCCTTAAAACAAACGACCATAGACACAAACGCGGAATAAATTATGAAACAGGTTTTTAAAAGGCAAGAGGAAGCATTTTATCAGCATCTTAATCTTAAAGGTTTTAAGATACCTTTGCCTGGGTTGCGATAAATTACCATTAAAAAGTCCTGTTGTAGTGTTGCCAGCTTTAAAGAAAGTAATTTAGTTACTAGACGCGCCGACATTCTGCCTCACCAGATGCAACAACAGCATTGCATGATTAAACAAACTTGTGGAATAAAAAAATAGCAGAACTTACCTTTTAATCGATTACATTCTTTAAAACTGGTATACATATTTTTAAAGACACAATGGAAATGAAAAATAAATGAAAAAACGAAATGAATGACACTAACAATAAACATTCTAATATACCTACATAGTTACCTGTAATTTACATTCAAAGATTTTTTGTTTCTCTGTTGTTTTTGTCACGCATGATCTCGAGAAGTAAGTAAGACTAGAAATTAAATATTAGATTTAATTTTAAATGGATTTAAAATAATCTCAGTAGTAGCAATTCATACACTTTTGCATGCTGAATTTAAGTTAGCACAAAATATGTGGAACGATTTAGACATAACACCCATACCAAACTTTACGCAAAAATAAATATTCTATTCTACCTACACTAGGATGGCATAATCAGTTTGTGATTAAACCCTCTATAATTAAAGAAGAAATACCTTCACTAAAATTTAAACGATTGATATTAATAAATATACCTATTAAAATTAGTTATGACAGCCAATTTGAAGTCATTGAGCAATTTTTATTACTTACAATAAATAATCGTGAGCCTATAAGAGAAAGCATTTTATTGAGCTGGCTAGGTCACTATCAGGTTCACTGTTGTTTATTATTTTACTAAAATACCTATTAAAATTAGCTATAATATGACACTATGACACTATAATATGACACTATAATTACACGCCTAATAGTGGGTCCACATGATACAGACTTTTGTCTGTACAGACCATGAACTCTGAAATTATAAAAACGGGCCAAGTGCGAGTCGGACTCGCGCACGAAGGGTTCCGTACCAATCTATAAAAAAAAAAACGACAAAAAAATCGCGTGTGTTGTATGAGAGGCCCCACTTAAATATTATTTTTTTTTGTTTTTAGTACCTACCTATTTTTTTATAGCGGCAACAGAAATACATCATCTGTGAAAATTTCAACTGTCTAGCTATCACGGTTCATGAGATACACAGCCTGGTGACAGACAGACGGACAGTCGGACAGCGGAGTCTTAGTAATAGGGTCCCGATTACCCTTTGGGTACGGAACCGTAAAAAACTATCATACCGACATTTGTCTGCAAAGACTGTATCGTGTGGACACACAATAACAACAGCAAAAAAATCGCTAAAAAGGCATTGAGCAATTTTTATTACAAAAAAACACCGTGAGCCTATAAAAGAAAGCATTTTACTGAGCTAGCTAGGTCACTGACTGTCCAGATGCCAGCGCATCTGCCGCCGATCGGGGCTTACACCCTATGTTCCTTAGGGTCAGCTCACACAGAGACACGATACGATGCTAGACGCACTTTTTATGACAGCGATACAATATAAATCTGCTTAGCCTTTTCCCAACTATGATGAATTCGGCTTCCAATCTAACCCGAGGTAGTTGAATACCAGTGTTTAACACATAGCGACAGACCTCCACAACCAGACCTCAACCTGGGAATGGGAACATATCAAACCCCCACAACCTGGGAACTGGGTACCACGACACCCTTTGGCAAGAATGCTCTCAGATTTTCTGGCTTCGTGACTACCCGTAACGACTGTCAAAGATCTACAAATGGCTGGCATCAACCAGCCCCATTTTTCATGTTGCGTCGCATGTCATCAGCACACGTGGGGACCTAATGACTGGGTCAGCAAACGGTGTTACTACAGCTGAATATCGGGTCAAACAAACAATTTAACTATGGATATGAGTATGATTGTCATCGATGCGCTTAGAACTAGAAGTAGGTGGCCACGTTTAGGGAAATCATTGTCCAGTTTTGAGTCCACTAAGTCAATGCTACAACCCGCGACTCCATGAAGCACCATAAGCACGGCGCGATGCGTTTCGCGGCCGCTTCCGCCTTTAGCAGCACGAAACAAGTGGCCTCTACCAATATCTTCGCATCGCGTCGCACCCCAGTGAGTGTTTACACTTAGCTAAGGTGCGAACTAAGGGGATTGCACTTAGCTTTACGAGTCACGACAGTTGTCTAAGAGGGTGAGTAGAATAAGAATTTCTACTTGTTAAAAAACATCGGTCTGTAATCATACCATTACGAGGCATTTTGTTGTAGTTAACGAACATCAGTGTCTTCCTATTTCAAATGATTTCATTAATGATTTTACATCGTCATTTATTAAGTTCTTTAACCTGTAGATATCTCCACATTTAGTTTCATTTATAGAAAATTTTCTCCATTAGATAACTAATTGAGAAGTACTTAAACTGAATGTTTCTGGCAGAAAAAGGTAGACATCTCGGGAATGACAGGGGATAGGTACAGACGCCAGCACGTCAAGCTACCCGAAACTGTCAAATTTTCCATATCAACCTTGAACCTAATGCTTTAGCGAATCGATTAAAAAAATTTGACAGATTGTTGTAGCTTGATGCTTGATGGTTGCTGGCTGGTCCGTACCTAATTTCTTTTTTTCGCGAAATCAGACACACATGTTACGCCTGCTAAACTCCAGTTAGGTACACATTTAAAGACTAAAAAAGTGACTTTCGATTTTCGAAAGTCCAAAATATTAGGGATCGACCACGTTATCACGGTACGTGTTCGGTACAACAACGGTAACACATTTTGTTAGCCGAATAAAAGTAACATTTAATTTTAAACGCTCACATGCAGTTTGCTTTCCATGGCACATACCTACATTGGTAGAATTGTCGAAGTAGGTATGCCTTAGAGGGAAAAATAACAGACTAGAACATTCTAAACACGCTTCCTACAAAAAAACAAATCGATCAAATGAAACAATTCTGACCGCAGAAATCCTACCGCCATACGTGGTCCACAACTCTATAGCAAAACGAAGTCGACCGTATAGGATGTGTATGTCCGCCATGTCCGGCCGGTCGGAAGGTAACCTGATACGAAGCCGTACGCGACTTCCACTCGGGGTGGTGTGTGAGGCTTACGAGGGAGCTGGAATCTTCTTAGGAGTCATTACTGGAGATATTGTGTAGCTGATTATGGTAAGGAACTTATTTATGTTGAAATATGTTATAAAACCAGCTTTAATGAAGAAAATATTACTAGCTGTACATGGTGGACCTACCAACATGAACAAAACGTTTTGGGTGGAATTCTCTGTCTACGTTACCTACTTGACAGCTACAACCACTTTTAAGTTAAGAGGGAATAATTTAAATAAGGTTTCTTCTTGGCAAGCGTGCTCATCACCTGCCTAGCCTTTTCCCAACTATATCGCGGCGGGGTCAGCTCCCAGTCAAAACGGATTCAGCTGAATATCAGTATTTTACATGGAGCGGCTGTCTATCAGACCTCCACAACCCATTAATTGGGTAACACGATACGGGTTCATAATTGTTTCAATTTTTATATTTACTACCTGTATATGTACAGTACGGATTGCAATAAACGATTTGATTTGATACTTCTTGACAAGACTTTTTGATTTTCTGGCTTCTGATAATCCGTAACGACTGCCAAAGTTCTCCAAATGACAGTCGGGAGCAACGTGCTTTCCGAGGCACGGAGGAGTCTCGGTACGGTCACCTATCCACCACAGACCAACCTCAGCAAACGATGCTTAACCTTGAAGCGTCCTTTGTGGCTGTTATAATTTAGCCACGAGCTCCTCGTGCTTATGTAACAATAAAAATACCAAGTGAACTCAATGAACCAAAACAAGATGGTGATATCTAGTTTGGTTGAGGAGACATCAGACCAGTTCCATAGTTTTATAAAATTGCATTGACTTCGAATTAACATAAAATTGACATGTTTTAGATTAATCTGATGACAGAAAGTACTTGAAAAGGAATCAGGTACTCATTTGCAAAGAACAATATAGGAAGTTAAGTTATACGAAGCGAGTTACTAAAAAGCTTGTAAGAAAATAAAGCGCTTGTATGGGCTTAGACAAATATTGGCATTCTTTCAGCGGTAAAGATTTGTCAAATAGTCCATTTAATGCGGTAGGAGAACCAATGTTACCGACATAGCCTTGTAGCGGCATCATTGCCGAGTTTCCGACAAAAAAAAAACAAAGTAGCAAAATCTACATCGCAACAAAAAGAACCGCAACGCCATCTATCTTGCCAGCTGCGAACTAACTCAGAGTTTTTCGTGCGATTATAACATAAAAAACAGTCCGAATATCAACTATCGCGGGCAGTTGCCCACCGGACACAACAACCGTCCGGTCGGAGGATCCTCCCTCTTAAATGGAGGTTTACAAGACTTTACTCTCTGTACCGGCATACCTCTATAAACTGAAGGCATAGCATAGCCTTTTGGCTATGCTATGCCTTACTGTTCTTTTTGCTATGCCTTTGAGTTACCTACTAATCCTTATTCAATGCAAGGTAACCACAAAAAAGTCCCACAAGTGAATTTTACCCATCTCACACATCTCATGTGAATCGGGAAGCTGCGGTGTACCAAGATCCTTATACTTGTATAGGTATAGGTACGCTTAACGTTCTCAGTAATGTCTTATTTTTTTTACTTTTTTGACTTCATTGACTCATGTTATGTGAACAGCTTGCCAAAAGAGTTGTGGGGAAATGATTAGTTTCCTAAATTCTTATGAATACCACATACTGTTACTATTAAGTATATCTACTACTATTATAAATGCGAAAGTTTAATGGATGGACGGATTTTTGTTACGCAATCACGCTAGAACTGCGGAACGGATCGGGATGAAATTTAGCATAGAGATAGATTATGGCCTGAAATTTTTCCCGCGAGTATGTTCCCTTGGAATTATTTCCAACATTCACACGGGCGAAGCTGCTGGCATAAGTTAGTCTGTTCTATATTCAAATAACTTTGGATTAAAAAGAACTCATCATGACATTGAATCTTTAATTAATCGCATAGCCTCAATTTAGTCCCTCCTTTTTTTTTCATCCAATTAACTAAGATTACATCGCATTCTAATCTCTGCTGATTGGATAAAAAAAAATACTAAACCAATTTTCAAAACACCTATTTTATAAATTCCTTAACGAACATCCTGTATTTAATACAAAATACAATAAATGAGTATTTTATGCAACTGCATGCTAAATTAATGACATGTACCGGAAACTATAAGAAGCATTCTGGGAAATTAACGCAAAATGTCACAGGTTAAAAAACTAATGGACTAAATTCGGCTTTTTAAAATCGACTAACATAAGTTGACCTCTAGTCCTAAGGCTTTTGTTTGGGCATAGAGGCCTGTAAGAATAGGTTTTGTAGTGATTTTAAAATCAGAGTTCCGTTACTAAATAGTCTTATTAGGACGTATTTAGAATTTGTTATTTACATAATTCCTTTTTTTCTTTGAGAAAAGAAGTTAACGGCTGATTTATGCTGAACTAATTAATGCTTGTTGCATGTTTTCGATGTTTTGATAAAATCTACGTGTATGTTGGTTATGGAAAATAGTTTGTTATGACATTTTGACCAACGAATTAATATTCTTGTTACTAACTAGGTGGGTGGGTAGGTGATTCCTTAAAAAATAATTGTTTTAAAAAGGGTTAGTAAGTAACCGTCTATGTAATAATGACTTAAATTTTATTTTCAATCATAATTTGGTCTGTCACGTTCTTTCTGCTGGACCACAGGACTGCTATCTATGAATCCAGAGTGAGCGTTGCAGTTGCTGGATATCACATGTCTTCGATTTTTATAAAGGTAGGTACACCTGTGTTCAAATTATTTTATTTAAACTTTTTAGTACCTAGTTTTCTTGCGGTACCCAACCGCAAGAAAACTAGGTACTAAAAAATAAAGTAAAACATTTTTGTAATAAGTATTCTTTTTTCTACACGTGGTTATTGGTAAACACTAAAAACCTTTTAAGGAGTGAAAGTACACATGATTATAAACAATATACTATGAGAGCAATCCTGAAAACTGAAAACAAATACCTATTGAAGCTGTTCAGTACATTTTGTCTAGTTACGGACACATAGGTGGAGGGAGGCAGCCAATTTTTTTTCCTGATTTCGGGTTTGGTCCCAAAGTTGTTTATAAACATGTGTATTTTCACGTCCTAAAATGTTGTTAGTGCGTTACAAATTACCGTGATAAAACCTGATAGAACATCACCCTTTCAAAATTATTAGGTACGCATTTCTGAAACAACCTGTAGGTACCTATTTATGCAGGTCCATGTAGGTCATGCCGACGCGGGCGGTTTCCTCGTAATGTTTTGTTTTGCCGCTTTTCAAATGAACTTATTTCAATTCTCATTCAAATAACACAAAGAGAAATCAATTGTAAAATCTTAATTTCCTTAAAGCAGGTAAAAGGATCAGAGCTTATTACTTTCCGCCATTTGCATTTGGTTTCCATTAACTGCATCAAAATGGCGTGTTTGACAAAACGCCGGAAGCCGTGATTTTAATCAACTAAGCTTTCAATAAAAACTATTTCTAATGGCTGTTGAATTGTTAAACTGTTTCTTTTATATATTAAACTGTTTCGTTTTTTTAACTATTTTAATGCCTGTTAGAAATTGTGAAATCGTCCTTTCGAAACAGAGAGAGAGAGTTTTTTTTTAATTTATTAACTCTAGAGATTTGTTTCCGATTTCGAGAAATTGTTATTCAATATTTTATTTTTAAACAAGATTTGAAAAAGGAATGCATCGTTTTAAAAACGATGAACGACGACCAAATACTCTTGTTTTTAACCGACTTCAAAAAAGGAGGAGGTTCTCAATTCGTTTGTATTTTTTTTTTAATTATATTAATTTTGCCTTAAGGAGTCTCATAGTCTGTGTTTCCTGATAGCTACAACGGGGGTTAAGACCCCCGTTGTAGCTATCAAGAGTAAGAAACACCGTGAAAACTCAGGTAAAGTGAGCGTGAAGTGAACTGTCATTCCATCTTGATTAAATTAATTGACAGTTCACTTCGTGATCACTTCACCCAAGCCTTCACTTCGACATGTCTTCAGAATCGCACTGCAGGTTACTTCTAGGCAAGCGTGCAGTTATCGTGGACCACATAGTACATCGTTTTTCTTCAGGACAGATTGTGGCCACGAAGCGCTCCGTCAGTACAGACGGACAGACAGACAGACGGATTTTTTCCGATTGGGTATGGAACCCTAAAATATTGAGAGACCGTTCTCAAATAAATTATATGTTCATAGCAAATACCACGAGACAGTTACAATATCGAAAGCTGTGCCCACTGTCCAAGTTTTCCCGGAGACTGGTCGTGTTAAGTGAGATGTACTGCTTGCCAAGCAAGTTGCGCTCTCTGACAGTTATCAAGCGTAGCAATTTGTCGCTACACTAGGTGGCAATCTGTCCCGCTTGACAGATCCCCTGAATACCTATATATGACTAGCATACTGTGACATCTTGTTTGTGTATTTCTTAAGCAATGGCACTGAAAGTAGTGGTTTAGTATGGAGTGAAGTAACTAAATATGGTATGTACAGTAACGTGTACTAGATTCTAGGGACCTGTTCTAGAGCGATAAAGCCGAGCTCTTAAAAGGAGGCAATAATTTATCACCAGGCTAGCTCACTACGTCAATTTCAGTCTATTCAGTCAAGCTGCCGCCAGCAGCAGTTCCGTACCTAGGTGCCTTAGTAGGGCCTACGGAATATCGAACTTTCAATAGGGAACATGCAATATTTTCATCTTGCTTTCATTTTAAAGAATTCCTTGTAAAATAGACAACACTTACTTAAATAAAAATAAAATATTTTTAAAATTTTCGCGCTAAAACGAACGATGACGTCTCTCCTGTCTGTCACTTATTTTTTTAAATTGTAAACATTTTTTTCAAAATAAGACACGGATAAATTGCATAGGATTTACTGCAGGTTTACAAAAATATATTTTCATAATATATCGAGAAATTATAATCAAATGAAGGTTTATTGCAATCTTACGGAGTCTGCTGAATCTTTTCGGTGACAGATATAACATTCATTGCATAAACGTACTCATCGAGAAGACGAATCTTCCAAAGATGCAACACATAGCCACGGTTTTTATTACTTAATCAACCTCCAGTTTTCATCCATCAATGAAATTACATCACCACCAGTATAATTAACAAAAAGTCTCTTTAAAAACCAGCTTCAATGAAAATAATCCTTATAATATCAATCTCGAGGAGTAACGAGGTGCATTGACACCGCGCAGGTGCGACGCGTGCGCATACGCAAGGTGCTGCGAGCACTCATGAGATTCAAATGAGATTGTATTGTCTCGATTCTTGGTGTCTCGGAGTCTCCGGCTTTTTATTGAATGTTTTACGGCGTAATCGGTAAAATAATCGAGTTCATATAGTCGATTATTGGAGTGTTTAGTTTTAAGTTGGTGGTTGACGTTTGATGGGGCACCGCCACTGTATATTTTTTCTTGGAATTGGAATCCCATTAGAGAAAGACTTGAAAGTTGCAGTAATCGTAGCAGGTGATAGAAATAGATGTACTAAAGTTGTCAAAAAGTAAAAAGCCCGTTTTGTCAGCAGGATGCAACATTACTTACTAGTAAGTATGAAAGAGACATGAAATAAATTTATTTGTTGTATCCTGGTGTCATAACGGGCCTTTTATTTTTTGACAACTATATAGGTATAACATGTTTAGATACACAATGAACAAATAGAACGGCTTTCTGCACATCTTATTATGCCAACAAGTTCTTCTTTCTTCTTATCGAACGAACAGAATTTTAACTAAGTAGCCTTACGTAACAAGACTAAGTACCTACCTAAAACTCACTAGTTAGGGCTAATAAAACTAACAATAGTAAAGCTAACTATTGGGCAGTTAGTAAGGTGGTTCAACAAGTTAAAAGCGCCAATCCAACTTTATACACTTAACATAAGTCTTTTTTAAGGATGGGAAATCATCAAATGACTTCTCCCACTCTGGGCGGAGCGGCAGGGAGTGTCAAAATCTTACTGACGAAAAACTATCCGTGTTCCAGATCCGCGGTGACACTTTCGAACAAATTCCGCAACCCTGAACATACGCCTTGCATGCATTTTTACTAAACCGTAAAAAATGCAAATCGCGAACATTCTTCCACTCAGTTCGCGCCATGGATCAATAAGAATCTAATAAGATTCAATCACCATTGTCTCACGTTTTTTCATACTAAACCTCTAGTTTTTATTGAAATCGATACGCGATTGTAGAATTCTTGAACTTTTTATTGTGAGGCGATTCGAATTCCCAATTGATTGCACTACTTACTCGATTTATTTTTCATCGATTTATTGGCAGTGAGAATTACTTTAGAAGAATGAAGCTCGAATGATATCAGCGTCTCGGTATACGGTTTTTATTGAGCCAACTGTACGCAATGTCGGTTTAGTGGGAGGATCCTCCATTTTAAATAAAGGACGATAAACTTACCATCCTATTCCTCACACCTCTAAAGATAAATCCACATATCAGGGCCGTGTCCGTTACCTATACACTTCTTGTTCACTCACGTCCGTGTCCAGGACGTGCCCAAGATGCGTCGGACCACGGCCCGGTCACGTCCCGGATATGTGTGGATCAACGTTAAACTGGTGACCCCGGGCATGAACGAACGTCATCACAGCAGCCAGGTAGTTCATAGAACCGGTCCCCAACCATTGTAAATTCTACTTTAGAGCCAGGAATCTACACTAACGGCCAAAAATAAAATCACAAAAATGAAAAGCTTCAACTATGTAGTTCTAGAGTTTCTAATAGACCAGATGGCTCCGAACTAAAACGTATCGTCTCTCTCAGCCATTCCTTAAAAAAACCACGACTGAAAACCGTTTTCAACGGTTTTCAGACGTGGTTGTTTTTAGAAGTACTTAGTACTAATCCGTTTGGCTCTGTATCCTTATGGACTACTCAAGAGCAGAGTGGCCGTAGGTACTGACCTATTCGTTGACGGAAACAATTAATGGGACACAATAAGACATCATAGGAATCTTGTTACTTGACTTTCTGGTGAGTAAACAAAGATTGAAGAAGAACGATCAGTAGGAACAGCTTGTCGATTCTGCAAATACCTCTCAGGAGATTGTATGGATTGACAGCCAACTTCATGATCACTTCAAACAAAAGAACGTATTGAATAAAATAGGACATCAAAAGAATCTTGATACTTGACTTTTTAATGAATAAAAAGATTGAAGACGATCGATTAGTAGGAAGAGTCGTAAAAGGTGAAAAACTGCAAACAATTTGCCTTTTTTTCGTAGTTTGTATATTATAATTAAACATTAAAGTGCAGACAATAAAATGATTCAACGCACTCTGAGTCATACGTCTGTCTGTCACGGCAGTTGGAATGTTTTGAATATTTTTGTATTAATCTCCCCTTCGCAGACTCTGAGTCATGCGCGCACGCACTTTAATATGAATTCAGTAATTAATTTGTTTGTGGTTACAGTTCATCGTATGATTGGAGTTATAATGAACTTGTGAAGAATAGAGAACGGTTTGCGTTTGTGAAAGTGAATGGAACTACGTATGCGTTGAATGAGACCAGTTCATAGTTATTTTGTTTCATTTTAATTTTGGGCAAAGTTACGGTTACAACAGACGCGACAATACAAGAAATTGCTTTTCAGATTAACTACTTTTATTGAAAAGAAAGATGTTGCATTGCATTCTCGCCTTGCGCGTGTCTTCGGGGACCTTTGGACGTATGGACCTCGGTTCGATTTCCAAGTCGGGCGGAAAGTATTATTGGCTTCATTTTCCATTAGGAATATCTCTGTGACAGACCGGAGTTTGACAGTTGGTGGTAAACCATGTTATTTCACATTTACCATGAAGTTACGAGAAAGTCCATCGACTGAGCTTGGTGGTACAAATAGACACTGCTAACTCCTTTAAATAAAAGTAAGTGTACGCAAATACAACAAAATGCATGTAGATAATTATTATTTATTCGACAGAACTCAAATGCATACATGTATTGCATCACTCGAGTCGAGAACTTTGCTCTCATGCTCTGAGGATAAGGAAATCCTTACCATACAATAATAATTTATTAGCGTGACCTATTTTCTGTATAACCGCATACTTACTTATTTCTGTTTATTTAATCTGTTATTCTCCACTGTTGCTTGTAGGTATCATAAAAATCTATATATTAACTCAGTCGGTCTTTCTGTCTGTTTGTTATCTGTTCAATTCAATACGGCTGGACGGATTTAAATGAAACTTATCCTACGTTTAGAACAGTCCTAGTTAGGTCCTGGAATCGATCCTGGAATAGATCCTGGATTAGGTCCTGGAATAGATCCTGGACTAGGTCCTGGAATAGATCCTGGACTAGGTCCTGGAATAGATCCTGGATTAGGTCCTGGAATAGTTCCTGGATTAGGTCCTGGAATAATTCCTGGTATAGACCCTGGATTAGGTCCTGGAATAGATCCTGGATTAGGTCCTGGAATAGGTCCTAGATATATACTGGAATATGTCCTGGAGTGTGTCCAGGAAAAGATCATGGAATAGGCTCTGAAATATATCCTGGAATAGGTCCAGGAATAGATCCTGGAATAGGTCCTGGGATATATGCTGGAATATGTCCTGGAGTATGTCCAGGAATAGATCCTGGAATAGGTCCAGGTATAGATTCTGGAATAGGTCCTGGAATAGAACCTGGATAAAGTCTTGGAATAGTTCCTGGATTAGGTCCTGGAATAGGTCCTGGGATATACCTTGGAATATGTCCTGGAGTAGGTCCAGGAATAGATCATGGAATAGGCTCAGAAATAGATCCTGGAATAAGTCCAGGAATAGGTCCTGGAATACGACATAAGATATTTTTCTTCCCGTGAGTATGTTCCCTTAGTCTAGTTTTCGACATTCACGCGATGAAAACGCTGGCGGAAGATAAAACAATATAATGAAAATGGCGATGCATCGATGGTGCAAGAAAACATGCATGCAAATGACAGTGCATGACACGTCAAACATCTATGACATTTATTTAAATGATCGCTTTTTTACTCCGGACGCTTTTACGTGAATTTCTTTCTATATCGTTCTCACATATATGTATGTATGTATGTTTGTATGTATGTATAATTTCAACAAGAATGATGTTACCATAACATTGTAAAAAAAAATGATTTAAAAGAGTGTCGTGAAGTTTCTAGCACGTTCTTCTCCATAGAGATCTACGCTTTGGAACGTGTAAATAGCTTCATCAAAAAAATATGCATTGTACATATATATGACACTGCACGATTATCACCCGAGTCAAACACCTATGACAGACACACTGACACCAAAATACAGAAAGAAATCGCTTAAACCCGTCTAATGAACTTTGACATTTGCACAAGATTCCTTGTTGTAACCGGCGCGGATCCCCCATCGGCTAGATAGTAGCAGATAGTGATGGGCAGTTAAATCCGCAGCTGCCGTGAGCCGCGTGCCCACCACCTGCCGCTCATACGGATTTCCCGGCCGATGAACCATCACTAGCAGCTAGGGAGTCGAGTATTGGGATTATTAGATTTTGTGTGGATGGCAGTTTGTTATAAGACTTCTCTTCTTATTCGATTTTGAAAGAGATTTTTGTTTCTAACTAGCTTTCGCCCGCGGTCACGCTCGCGTTCATATAGATTTTCGCAAATTATCTACCGTATCAATATGCTGTTTAATATATATAAAAAGTAGCCTATTCATTTCTATCTACCGTATCCAGGGTCCTATCTATCTCTGTATCAATATTCATCAAAATCGGTTCAGCGCTTTATGCGTGTAACAAATAAAGAACCTCATTTTTGATAGAACCTCATTTTTTATTTTGGCATTTGATTTTGATAGAACTTTTAGTTAAGTATTTTCTCTTTCTAACTACGAATTTCTTCTACGAAGCATCCTGAATTACCAACTTAGCGGCTTTTTAAATGTTCTTTTAAAACTCAAACTTGTATTTATGCTGGGCTCAAAAACATGCACACATCTACCTTTAATTCTTTGTTTCCAAACAAGGAACCGCCAGCTTGCATGTTACAAGGAATCGTTATACATATATTATCATAAAGATAATTTCACCGAAGCGCGAACATATTGATATAATAATAAAAAATGATTATGTAATTATATTGTAAATAAAACCTCATTAGCCTTTACCCCCATTTCCGTTCATTCGCGAAAAAAACACTTAAAACAAAATACTGTATCGAAAATCCATAATTAAAGAACTAAAAAAATAAAAATCGACCTTTTATGAATATTAAATTGCGATCACCATAAACAAATTTAAAAAAAATCGAAGGACATTGTACCCCTACAGTCACTTAAGTCACTGTGGTCAAATTAAGGTCTGTGGGTCATACGGTAGTTTTTGACAAACGGCAGGTGTATTTAGTAATATAGTCCAGGTGTGAGTTAACGAAAACATTGACATGTATTAACGACGATTTTTAACATACTGATTATCTGTAAGCTGGTTTTCCATAAAGAGTTGCAAGGCTATGGATTTAAAGGTGTGTTGCATAATACAGAATGACTCAACCAGGCAGACCACTAGGGAGAAGAGAAGGCTAGGCTTCTCCCAATACTGTGGTCCCCCATTCAGGATAATGGGATCCAGTTTGGGAGAGGTATACGTACTTCCGAAAGAGATTCGAACTGGATTTTATCAGATTTTTTTGGGAAACCACAGAGTTCTTATCTCCGTTTCCAACTCAATTCTAAGAGACATCATCATCATCATATCTGCCGAAAGAGGTCCACTGCTGGACATAGGCCTCCCTCAAATGGGGCGGTTTGCCATAATCGCCACGCTTGGCAGGTGGGTTGGCGATCGCATTGTAGCTGTAGCAATGTACAGAGAATGCTGCTGTCCATTCTCTGGTGAGTTCCTTAGTCGCCTCTTACGGCACCCACAGGAAGCGATGGGATGGTGCTATTCTTTTACGCCCGACACCATACGGTAGCGATTCTAAGACACATGATTGCTTATAATCAAGAGGGACACCCAAAAAAAAACTTTTACTTCTGTAATTATGATGACAGAACGGTGCCCCTTTGATGCTGTCATCTTTGATAATAAATTCCAAACAATTGAGAATTCCTATAAGATTTGTAAATATCCTTATTTAACAATATGTAATCATAAACTTCTCATTTCTATAAATAATAGAATTGAGCAAACAACAATTCACAGACTTTTGTTTTTTTTTCTTATAACCCAAAAAACATAAATTAAATTCATAGCGATTTGGAGAAACAAATCCTTGTTAACAAAAAACGTTAAAAAGCCGGCAGGTTCGATCAGCTGGGAAGCAGGTTGTCGTGTAGGTGTGCGAGGAGATGAGCGTGTCTCTGTGTGCCGGACAGATGCTGCGGACATCTGCCGCGGCGCGTGCGCACGGTAACGGACTGGACAGTCTTGGTACTTGGAGAGTTTGGGGGTCAAGAATTTGTTGGATAACTATTGCTTACAGGAACTGCTAGATTACATGTGTGCTGTTTAATATCAGAAATATAGAGTCTGTTTTCAGTTGTATTCTTATTCTTTATTGCGCACAGAATTTGTTGGACTTTTCATTGTGATATAATTATGCCAGCAGGCAAGCCTCGTTGCGAGTAATTTGTCGTTTCAACCATGGTCCCTTCTCTCACAATTATGGCATTTCTTCTGGCTATTTCGGTAATTAAAGTTCTACTTTACTCATTTCTGATACAATCTTGTTAAATAATTGTTTGCTACCAATACGGTGATTCTTATTGGAACTTGTCTTATTCTTTGTGGGAATTCATGAGAGACAGCAAACCCTTTAATTTCTGCGAACGCTACGAATAATAAGCTAAAAAATATGCAAGTATCAAGACTGGTGCGTCGGTGTCGCTCATCGGTCAGCTGCTTCGCAGGCAGCGCGCGCATCTCGCGTCTGTCTGTCTGTGTGTCCGTGAGGCTGCAGACTTCAAGCGACTGGACAGGGGATAAGAGGTAGGCGGGTAACTACATTACAATGTTTAAGAGTGTTTACTCCGAAACTCCGAAAAAGATCAGTGAAGCAAATTCGGTCGGTAGGCGATCGGTAACTATTTCGAGACTTTCCGTCCAGGTCAATTCTATTAAAATCTCACTGTGGAAACTTGGGTTAAGTGAACTGTCATTCCGGTTCATACTAAGTAAGGATTCACAGCTCGCTTCAAAATCACTACTACTTAGTTTTCATAACGGTGTCATTTCTGCAGAATAGGACTGCCTAAAGCATAAGTGTACCTTGAAGACAACTACCGGTATATTCTGTCAAGTTTACAGAATGGATCGGCAACTCACTTCAAGCTTAGTTATAGTGTAAACAAAGAACACTACCCGCTCCCTCTCACTACTTGCGCTACGGTGACTCACCTCAGTCACCGCGACATTGACCGCGCCGTCTATAATTACGACGTTACATCTCGTGCGCGTACGTCATTCGTCCACCTTTACGTTGCTTACCGCTTACCGCTGTTATGTCAACGATATGCGATAATAACTAACTAGTTAGATAGCTGCTAGATATTTGTGTGATAGTAAAGGAATGTCAGCTGCTAGGTGGAAAACTAGCTTTTGACCGCGGCTCCGCCCGCGTGGACGTCGGTTATCGCGTAAAAAAGTAGCCTATATCCTTCTCCATATCCCAGGCTATATGTATATCTGCCAAATTTGCGTGAAAGCGTAACAGACAGACATACAGAGTTATTTTCTCATTCATAATATTAGTAGGGAAGTAGGGATCTTAAAGTCAAGTCAAAGTCAAAGCATTTATATCAAATAAACCATTTACAGGTACTATTGAATTGTCAGAGTCAGTCAGTCAAAAACATGAAGCTATTTGCACGTTCCAAAGCGTAGATCTCTATGGAGAAGAACGTGTAAGAAACTCCACGGACACTCTTTTAAACCATTTTATGATTTACAATAATCCTGGTTACATTATCTTTGTTGCTTCTATATGTGAGAACAATGTAAAGAAAGAGAAAAAAAAGAATTGTAAGTATCAAATAAACTATTGAAATAAGCTAGCGACAGCTAAGAGATGACCAGTCTCCACTGATGGCGCCCGTTCACGAACATGACGCGTGCATCAGCACCATTATGGAACCGAATGATCCGATACACGCGCCACCATCAGCGAGACATTCGAGTGAGCATGACAAACCCTCAACTGCCCCTGCTCATTCATGCAGCAAAGCTTGCAAAGCTTCCAGACAGGACGACACTAACAACAAAAAGGGGTTTTACCCCCATTGGAAGTCATTTTGTTTCTTTTGCTGTGATTTAAAACTATGAAACGCTTTTGATTTAGTGCTAGATAAGTAAACCGTGCCTGGTTCAGACAAAATCTTTGCTAGCTTCCTTGACATTTATGTGCGCATAAATCGACAAAATGTACTGAACAGCTGATTTTTTTTTCTCGGTTTCGAAATTGGTCCCATATTAGAAGTTATTCATAATGAGTACAATAACCTCTTCACCTTCAGTTATTACGTTTATTCTGTTACATGTTGTATAGGGACACACATAGGCATGCAACATGTGCTCGTTTTCACGTACTGACTGCACGAATGCTCGCTTTGTAACATGTTACATTACGCCCAGCCGGTCGATTCTGTCGACATCTCTTCGGTGTTCACCTAGGCGGAGTGAACGACAATAGAGCTGTCATTCTATCTTATTTGTATGGTTTGACAACTCACCCGTCGTGCGCCCCGCCCAAGTGTTCACTTCGACATGTTTACAGAATCGCACTGCTGTAGGTAATACCGGTCAGTACCCACCTTTACAAACTGAATCTTGCTGATAAGCTTGCACAACATTTTCAAACAAAAGAATAGTCATAGTTACAACTTCAATGTCTTTTTCTTATAGGTATTTTTCCGCATCAAAACAGATCTTAAAACGAACAAAACTTTAACAAGATCCTGTTCAACTAAACGTTTCAAATTAATTGTAGGAAGTACCAAAAAGTAGGTACCTCAAATAGTCGATATCCTGTTGGCCCGTGCCATAGACAAAAAGTGAGGTTATGGCCTGCTGCTCTAGGATCTATGGTTCTATTTGTTTTATTTTTATTTCAATTTTATTGTAAGATTAGATGCAGGATTTCGTTGATTAAAAGGATGGCACCCTCTTTTCTTTGCTCCTTTTTTACTAGCTTGGCTTCTTAGACTTTTTTGTCTTTTAACAGGTGTTTTTAATGGCGATCGATGCAAAACATTGGCTGATTAATTTACTCAAACTAATAAAAAACTTGATTGATCTGAAATTATTTTATTAATTTTGCTCAAGAAGAGCTTGCGTGTGGTATACGTAGGTAAACCCCACCAAAAACATTAAGGTAAAAAGAAGAAGTGAGACCTAACTGTATTCCTAGTTCGAAGTTCTTTAAATCATAGCTCTTTTTTTTTTTGTCAGACTTTTACTGACTAAAACCCACCCATTGTCCTCCTAGTGCCTTTCTTTCCAGGGCCGCGGTAACTCTTTCGAACATATTCCGCAACCCTGGCAAAATCATAGCTCTTGTTTTGCATAAGCTTTCTTCAATTGCTAAGAAAATATGTGGTCTACTGGTCTGAGCTCATTTATTTATTTTGCCCATGAAGAGCTTGCGTGTGGTAGGTATATCATACGCAAAAAAAAATAGAATCCAAGAATGATGACCAGAGATCGGATAGGGGATGCATATTTACCTAAACTTATTTTTTGGCAAACGTTATTATTAAGGAAGCGGCTTTTTAAAATAAATTTATTTAAATTAAAATCCTGGGCTTCCGGGATTGCATAACTAATCTTCATTAAAAAAACGCCTACGACAATACCACCCACCTACGCCATTTTAAGTCAGTCCCTGCAACTTGATCCATGATTTCGTCCTTTTTTCTGGCACAAAAGAAAGGGGAAAAGCAGCCATATTACGTTTTAACAAGGCCAAGGCCTTGCACCCAAAATTGCTGGATACAAAAGTGCATTCGATAATAGCCAGTACCTTAACTATTGGTAGGTAATCATTGCATCCGAATATCCAATCCCAAAAGATGATGCTCAAAAAGGCTACCGACCTACTACGCTGATACACGCAGGTTTATACCTTCATGCATTCCTGGCAACTAGAGATACAATATGCACTAATATAAATATCTATAGAACTTGGAGTATAGTGTATCCTGGGCCTAGGTGATCGACTGATCGTTCTTACCTACAAAACATATCCTAATAGGAATTTTAATATATTAATATAAGTATATCTTCCTAATAATGACGAGGTACTAATAATTACTGATTTATTTTAATACATCAGTAATACCTTTTAACTTAGCCCGCGTTAAAGTAAGTTATCCTATGTCCTGGATGGACAGTTACTTTCGCATTTATTGACTTTTAATAAATATTTATTGGGGTGCATCAGTGAGGTGGATTTTTAACAATTACATTGTCATGAGTCATGACTCATCATGAATCATTCTTCGTATAAAACACTAAACACGGGAATTATCCAAAAATAGATACAGGACTGACTGCCCCAGTACCAACATCCAATGCAACCGTCTATACTGCTTAGATGACTCAACAATCTAATTCAACACCTATTTTCTATGACAGGTCACCACTTGACCGCGTCTAAAGTCTGCCACAGTTCTGTCTACCTGTCCGTCAGTCTATCCGCTTGGAGAGAACAATGTGATGCTACAAAAAACTGGAGAAATTAACGGAACCCCACAAAAACTCTGACGACAGATGCTGACAAAAGGGATACAGTCGAGTGCTCAACACTTTTAATGCTTTTAAAAGTTATTGTTTTGTTTCAAAAGGCTTTCCCACTGACGACCACTGTTGATTCATTGGCCGAAAAATCAGTTTCCGATTGACAGTGATACAGACGATTATTTTAAATCGATCCATTTTATATCAACTTCTTATCGTGTATGCAGTAAGGTCTAACGACCCCATACCCCCTAGTGTCAGAATTCCTAAACCGCCTCAAGCTTATCTGCTTGTACATAATTATTATTATTAGCAGTATAATACTGTCTCAAAACTGACTAGGTCAGTAGACTTTTCACGGAATATTAGGATGAAGTTTCAAACTTGGTAAATCATCATTTCATTTAGATTACTTAGTTCAAGATATTCAGCAAGATATTCGCGAGATAGGGAACTACTATACCACATTTAAAAATAAACTCTCCTACTCTAATATCTGGTACTCGGGTATTGGACCACTCAGCTAATCTAGCAAGCTACCATTCCTAATACGTGGCTAATCCCTACTATGTATAATATTAAAAATGCGAAAGTAACTCTGTCTGTTTGTCTGTCTGTCTATCTGTTACGCTTTCACGCTAAAACGGCTGAACGGATCGTCATGAAATTGGCAAAATTGGCAGATATATAGCCTGGGATATGGAAAAGGACATAGGCTACTTTTTTAAGCGATAACCGACATACACGCGGGCGGAGCCGCGGGTCAAAGCTAGTTATTAATATGGCCACCTGGAAATGCCAGAAAGGTCGATTCTGATTATAATAACGATCCGATTCAATCACGGAAAATCATAAAATATCAAACCTCGCACCTCACCTCTACAGTATTTCACTGTCAGCTTAATAAAACCTGCACCAACACTCGTGTTCCCACCAGTACCGGAAGTCGACGTCGGCACGAGCCACGGAGCGGTAAAAAGTAGTCGATTGTATTACATCGATCAACGATCGACGAGCACCATAGACTAGCGATTCTTATTGTTACATCTTAAGGCGTGACTAAGTTAGGGGTCATTAACGAATTGTTTGGCGAGGTTAAAAACCAGGACATGAACTGAGACTGAGACAGATTATAGTCTAATCTCTGATTAGAGTTACTTCCAAGCAGTCAATACTCTAATGGTTAGCAGGCTCTAAACACCGGGCCATTCTTAACGGGATTTCGACTGAAAGTCACTGTTGATAATGAAACATTTTTTTCTGGGAACTGCGTGGGACGATCTGTCAAGTCATAATTTTAAGAGTGCCAATCATAATTTTTAAGAGCGTAGGTACGGCATTTCATACAAACTTTCAAGTCCTTATTTTTTTAAATGTAGATTTTAATGAGACTTCCTTTGCCTATTCAGGGTACATAGGTATAAAAAGTTATCAGAGAACATTTTGACCATCGAGGACCGGAGGGCTTTATTTAGGTTTTCTGCATCAGACAGCATTTTTTTTCAATATTTCAGTACTTATGAATAATACCTATCAAAAGGAAATCAAACATATCTGAGGTGGGGTGCAAACTATTTTGAGCTTGCTTCATTAGCTCTTGCATTCAGCACTCTTTTATTTTTGAGCTACCACCAGTCAACAAAGTCACTTCTATTCAAATATGAATGATCAAAACAAAATTAAACCTATTTGAATTCCAGTACCATTTTTATTTTCATCCAAGACCGAATACAATGAACCTGTGTACAACAGTCTCATTTGGTTTCCACCGGTCACTGTTAGGGCCAGGCCACACGGTGCGGCCGGCACCGCATCGCACCGCATTACTCCGCACCGCACTGGCGGCCCCACGAGCAGTGCGGCGTCACAATGTTCTTACGGCGCCGCTGCGGCACCGCAACAGGCTTGGCTTGGCTTGCCCAGTTGACGACAGTCTACAATAAACAATGGATCGAACAACTGAGCGGCGCCGCTGCGGCACCACACTGCTTGCACCGCCTCGTCTGCCTCGCGCCGTTGTCCGATGCGCCTGCGGTGCGGCGCCGGAGCGGTGCCGGACGGTTTCCTACATATAAAAATGTATGGTATGCCATACGGTATGGCATACCATACATTTTTATATGTAGGAAACCGTTGCGGCACCGCTCAGGCGCCGCGCCGGAGCCGCACCGCACCGTGTGGCCTGGCCCTTAAGCGTAAATTACAATACACAATGTAACAAAGACACTACCGACGCAAAACAAAAACACAGACATAGTTTCTCCCTACAATTATTGCCAAAATTAACGACTCTCATTAATGGCAAGTTGGCAACGGACGGCCACAATATAATTGAGAGAGAGTGGCGCATCTGTCTGGCCACTTTCCCTTGTTAAGGACATTGTGCGTATACAATTTTGGCCCCGAGGATGTTGTACTCGTATTTAATGAGACGTTTTACGTACTTCCGGAATGAATGATATCCTAGTTTTTTTTTTGCTGAATTTAAAGATTTCCATGAATTTGTCATACCTACACTAGCTGTTTCTGTCGTCAAATGGTGATTTGATTTATTACCATTATGCGATAATCTAGCTTTCTATTAGTGAAAGAATTTTCGTTTTCGGCCACTGATCAGAAATTCTCAAAAGAGTTTGGTAATCTCTGGAAGTAATTTCCAGAGATTAATTACCTCTTAAAAACCAACAAACAACAGACTAGGTATCGCTAACTAATAGTCGTTATTATAACCAGATGGTATTTATCTAAGAAAGAGTCTCGGACCTTTTTTCTGCCGTTGGCCAAAGATTTCAAAAAGGTTCCAATACCTATTGGAGGGGGCTCTAGAGTACCTACCTGCCTGTTGGAACCTTTTTCAATGGTTTTTGAACAACCATTTTATATTCAGGGCGAAACTTGATAGCTGAGTAGGTGCGGCTTACTGAGAGAATACCTATATCTGGCAAGTTTTAGATACGATCGTTATGGCCTCTGACCATAGTAGCTAAACTTTCAGATTTTTAAAAGTGATCAATAGGACACTTATAAAAGTGACTAGATAGACAATACTGACGAAGAAACTGTGGGCGGTTATGTTAGAAAGTGTAGTTCTAAATACCATATTACCCCGACACAAGTGTTATTAACCACTTACTGGGGCTGTTTCATTCGCATTTGTTATGTAAATCTAAGAGACTCAAAAACTAATTTTTAATTTAATTTAAATTAAACGATTTTGCAAACCCCGATTTCGACAATTTTTAAAATTATATTATAATAAATTAATAACTATATTTTATATTATAACATTAAAATCGCAATATAGACAATTGTATTCTTTGTTTGTGGGAAACAGAAAATAAAATTCTAATAAGATGAACCTACATTTATAAGATGCCAACAGGAAATACCAGTATTATATTAGGAAAAGCATCCTTTAATACAACAATAAAATTGATAAAAGAAAGCAGAAAGGTTTTTAATTCTTGTAATTATGTTACATTTCGTACTGGATTTTTTTTAAAACTCTTACCGAATTTAGGAAATTTCGTATTAAATATTAGGAACTAATATAATACCTACATAGGTATGTGATCTGTTAAGGCACACACAAAGCCAACACCTGGAACAAATAAGTATCCTCAAAGATATAGGTACCTAGGTACAGACATTTTGTTTTGTAAGGGAATCGAACTTGACGACCCGTCAGCGCTGAAACCAATCTGAGAAATAAGTAAATCAAAATCAGCTTGACAAGACATGGCCCATAATTATCCAATACGTAAACTCCAACTCCATCGGAGCTTGTCATAATTGAAGTTTTTGCACTTGTTTGCTCATCTCTCGAGTACGAAAACATCAATTAGACAAGCTTTCATTGACATTTTCGTGCTCATGTTGAAGTTGGAGTTCGAGTTGGAGTTTACTTATTGGAAATGGGCCATTTTCGTACTTACGAGCTACCAAATATCTAACCCAAATTCGATATGTTTTCAATGTTTTATCTTTAGAACATCTACTTATAGATAATCTCCGGTATTACCCATGCACTAATTCCGGCTATCTTTTCCTCAATAAGCCACTAGGTACCTAACTCTGCAACAAAAATACTAACTCATTTACGTTTCTATCTCTAGACGGACTTGTCGCTGACTAGTTGCCGAAGCCGAGTATCCGATCGCCTTTATAGTCGGCGACTAGTTGGCACTTATGAGCTAGGTGCAAGAAATTAGGAAATAAAAGAAATAAATCAGCCTTACAAGAACAGAGCCTACTATAATTTTGATAACAAAACTTGCGTTTTTATACGAGAATATTTAAAGAAATGGACCGGTTATAGTCGCCGACTAATAACCAACTGGCTGGCTCCATCTCAGGCAACTATTTCAACAATAGAGCGCCGACTAGTCCGGCTTTTATAATTCGGCTAGTCGGTCAAATAAATATTCGGCCATTGACTAAAAATAACCAATCCATTTACTGAGATAATACATAACAAGATAACTGAAATCTCGACAGCATTACATGTATCATGAGTACATATGTCAACCTCGCTCGGGTGGGGAGTGGATGCTGTGATCTCGAGCCACGCCCCTTGCGAGATCGACCAATCAGAAGCCGGCATCTCGCTCGACATACATAAGTAAGTACGGTTTGTCAATAGAATCTGATGGTTGATTGTATGAGAGGGGAAAATTGTATATATTGAGATAGGGAGAAATGAGAAATTAGGAATCTCTCTAGGGGTGAGTGAGAGAGATGGGAAAATGGGTACCATAAGACGGGGTAACTTTGACTTTAGAGGTAACTTTGACACGTTCCTTTTTTAACTACCTACTCTACTTTCTTGACTACTTTAAGTTTCTGCATCTCTCACCCATGCGGACTCGCCCCTAACACGTGTAAACCGAATTTTAGGGCTTTATTATAATGAGCCCCAAACACTGTCAAAGTTATGCTTAAAGTCAAAGTAACCCCGTATTACCGGTACCTAGCGGATTCGTTTTCCGTAGATGTTACGTAGATTCGTAGGTATGTAGGTATGACTCTGTTGTCTTTGTTTACATTTTACTTTTTAGGATTCCGTACGTTTTAATTAAAAAAGAGATCCCTTCTAAGATCATTCGTGTGTTTGTCTGTTTATCTGTCACAGGACTCAGAGGTAATTTGCTCAAAAACATGCAAAAAAATCATGATTCGTATGGAACTGTTAGGAAACCTTTGCGCACGAGTTCAATGCGAACTTCGACGGTTTTTTTTATACTGTAGTTCTCGCGTTTGACCGCAATCTCACCTAATGGTTAGCGATGATGTGTTTGACGATGGAGCATGCTGGCTTAGAAGTAACCTATTCACTCTAGACTGAAATACCTCCGGGTTACACCGTTACCAGGGTACTCTGGAAGGTTCTGTTCCTTAACTCACAGAAATGATAAAAAAGCAACACGCCTGTAGCCCGAAGAGTTAAGCAGACTGCCGGAGACTGTGTTTCCTGATAGCTAGGTACATAACCTAGGCGCGCAACCCGGCTCTCAAATTAACTGGGAAACAGGAATCCTTTGGCAAGACAGAAATCAGATTTGATGGTTTCCGTAGCGACTGTCAAAGAGATCTACAAATGATAGCCGGGACTAACGACAACTAAGGCCCCGCGCCCACTGGGACGTGGTTCGGGAAGGGATTTCTGCAATACAGATAATTTCGAATCTTATTTAACACTGTTAACACTCACATTTTTTCTGCATTTGGTATCCTTCGGCACGTTCTTGCATACCGTCGCATCCCGAAGTTTGAATACTAAGCATGATAAAATAAGATGTCAAGTCATTTGCGCTTTCTAAAATCCCTTGCCTTGCTTGTAACATGCTTTCCGAGGCACGGAACAGTCTTGGTAGGTATACCTATGATGTTATGGAACTTGGAAGACAAGCGTTGCCTAACCTGGAAGATGAATCTCTGCGGGTGTTATTAGGTACTTAGCCAGTTCATCAAAAAATTAAGTGTGTTTAGGATTGGCACCCGTGCCTACCTACTATCATATGTAGGTACTTAGTACTTACCTATGGTAGGTAATATAATTTTGGCAATTGTACAAATATACTGGGTAATTTTTTTTCCAGTGCGCAAACTTTAAGAACCACTTCTGCCCATGTAAATGAACAACTTTCCCCAAGAAAGCCATACCTAGTCAATTCCTAAAAAAAATTTAAAAAACTTCCCATACAAAATTGTCATCAACTGACCACAATTTGTATGGGAGACTCAATTTTTTTTTTAGGAATTGACTATGGCTTTCTTGGGGAAAGTTGTTCATTTACATGGGTAGAAGTGGTTCTTAAAGTTTGCGCACTGGAAAAAAAATTACCCAGTATTTAATACTATTATTTTCATCGCTAACTCAAAATTACTGAGGAGTATTTTTAATAAAATCCCATACCTACAAGGCCGAAATACATCATTAGGTAAAACGCAGTTTGAAGGGGTGATAAAATGTTGCCTCGGCGGCATTTGTAGATATTTTTTTGCAAAACCAAAACATGGAACGTGATTATGATTTTTGCATGCCTCGCAAAAACATCAAAGAAAGAGGGAATGTTCTAAAATAAATTTAAATAAATAACGAAAAATTTAAACTAACCATTATAAATGTGCACCTAAGTACTGTTTTTTTTCCGAAATTCCTGAAAAAAGATAAGGGGTCTATGGAAACGTTTAGCACGCCATCGAAGAAGCCACGGGCAGTAGCTAGTATGTCATTCATTAATAATTATTATACTTACACTAAAGTTCGTTTTTATTCCCAAAAACTAATGTGACAGATGCAAATGTTAAACTCCAAATTGTAAAAACAAACACATGTGTGTGATGTCAAATTACTCTCTGGGATTAAAAATCGAACTTTACTGCAAAGCGATTCTGTAAACAGTTTACCGTGTAATCTAAGCTTAGACAAAGTGAACGACAAGTAAGCTATCAAACCGTACAAACAAGATGGAATGACAGTTCACTTCACGCTCACTCCATAAGTTTACCCGGTGAGATGTTGAAAGAATCGATCGGCTGTACCAAACACGTACAGTCATGCAGTGGAGTTGTACAGTATTGTTAGAGTAGTGCTAAGACACATAGTAGGACAACCACAATAACACACCTACGATAAAAGGCTGACAGTGCCTTTTTAACCGACTACGTCAGAAGCAACATTTTCGTAGAAATATTACATATAGTCAAGATGGTACCTACTAACCTGCTACTATTGGCTCTTGTAACGTTCGGTGTAATCTGTGGTTCGGCTGACTGTACAGTGGGGAGCTTAACCCATGTAGGAGGTAGGTACCTGTGTGGTCAAATGACGCAATAAGTATTCAAATGTATAGGTAATGTGTAACGTGGCTAAAAGATTACGGTCGCACGGGTCGATCTTCAAGGTTAAGCAACGCTTGCCGGGGTCGGTCTGTGGATGGGTGACCATTTCAACATATCGAGTTTTCTCCGTGCCTCGGAAAGCACGTTATTGGTCCTGGCTGTTATTTGTAGATCTTTAGCAGTTACTGTCAGAAGCCAGAAAATCTGACTCCAGTCTTGCCAAGAAGTACCTACCGTGTTACCCAGTTAATGGGTTGTGGAGGTCTGGCAGGCAGCCGCTCCACGTAAAATACTGGTAGGTATTCAGCTGAATCTGGTTTGAATGGAAGGCAACCCCAATTAAGTTGGGAAAAGGCTAGGCAGATGATGAATGTGTAATGTAGGTAGGTATGCTATGTTTATTAAATAAGTAGGTACCTACTTTGGTTTAAAAGTTAGGTAAGTACACCTACCTAATCGTCATTTCACGAGAAAGTTTTTTTATTGAATTTTGCGTAGGTGTAGGTAGACCTATGCTGGCGATTGTACCTACCTTTCGAAAATATAATTGATGCTCGTGTCTAAGTAGGTAGGTACGTAGGTATTTACCTGGGTACCAACCTTCCTGCGTCAGAAATTGTTTTCCCTAAATTACTTAGGTACCCATATCTCGCTGAGGTAGGTACTTAAGGCATTTATAAATAATTTAATACGTAGTTTAAATAGATACCTAGGTACCGGTAATAGGTAGGTACCTAAATAAAATAAAAAATCCAAATGAAAACAATGTCTGAATTGGTTACCTACTTAAAAAAGGTAGGTAGGTACTTTCCTTTTTTTAAAATACGTAGGCACACGCCAAATTATTTCTGCGGATCAATTTCCACCCTCCAACCACCCCTCCCTTACTTCTCGTGAAATGGTGACTAAGGGATAGCATCATGGGGATGCGAAACATTGGCCTCCTCCTCTAACAATTCTGATCAAATCAAATCAAAATCATACTTAAATTTCCGTAAATGTGGTTGGTACAAGAGCTGTTAATAATACCTACCTTTGTTTGACACTCTAATAAAAGTTAAAGAAAACTTTAACGTGAATCGCCTTTTAATCGCCTTCCACAAAAATAGTTCAATGATACCCTTACTGCCATCTATTGCCATTCCGTAGAACGGCTTTTGAGGTGTTTCATTACTCCATAGATGACACTACTGTTGTTGTCTTAATCTGTTTTGCTACTCGACACTAGATGGCATGGCAGTTTTTATAGACAATTGCTTTCAGAAAACTTATTTTGAAATAGGAATAGGAAAATCTAAAGATTCTCAATCTCCAAATCAATGTAATGATTTTTAATTAAAATAACAGTAATTTCAAAGTCAAACAAGATCAGTAAAATATAAAAAAATACTTTTACGCGCGGATATTTGAATGAATGGTCAAGAAATCTTCGCTTTCCAAACTTTCTATTTCATTCATTTATTTTAATTTGTGACTGAATGAAATACTCCAAAGTTACTACGAAGTACTTAAAGATTATGGTTTAATTTTATTATTCCATTTATCATGACAACGGGGAAATCAGGAATTTACCATTGGAAGCTCGGCGACATAGCCCTTGCACGACTTTGTAAAAAAGTTTACTCAAACGTGCAAGTTGTGAAAAACGAAGATGGATTGTTTTATGACGAAAAAGGTAAACATTCAATTGTTTCATTTTAGACAAAATATGTGATTTATAACAAACGCAGTGTTTATATTTTTGTAGTTAGGAATGGCGCTCGCTCACACGGGATTCCCTAGCATTATTCCTCTCAGGTGTAATTTATGAATACTCGCAGATTTCTTGGAAGAACTTGAATAGAATTGTCCTATATAGGTACCTAAATATTGCTAATCATAACAGATAACATTCTCCTTTAGATCTTGTAAACAGCTATAGATACATTGACTCATTAGCAATTACCTTGGTGCTTAGTCAACGCAAATGATTCTTTGCCAGGGTCCCGTAGGTACCCCAAGGGTAAACAACGGAACCCTTTCTCCGTCAGTTCGTCGTGTCTTTCAGCGGGCTGCATCTCATGAACCGTACTATGTAGACAGTTGAAATTTTTACAGAGATGTGCCATGCCAGTGGTCAGATGGTAGGTAAAAGACCTGCCAATATTATTTGGGATTGTCTTGCAAAATTATTCAAGAGTCAGTTTTATAAAAAGCTTTATACCTACTAGTACAGCTTTTTATAAAAGTGGATATTGTTTTGTCCCAAAACTTTTTAACTACTCCCTCCTTTTTCTCAGTTCTAGGCATATCAGGCAACGAAGATAGTGTCACAGTCACAGAAGAACTATGCTACTATGTGGAGACATGTAACAGTAAGAACAGGTTCTGGCTACCATACACTAGCCTGCACCTGGCTGAGAGGTCCAGGCCTTTCTATGGACCCGCACACAAAGCTCCCAAGATCTCACCTCCTAAGACTGCTTCAGTTCCCAGAAAGGTATAATTAAAAAAGACTAAATTATTTTCTAGTTCAAGACTAAATCTTTGTATCACCAGTGGTAAAATAAGCTGAAGAATTAACCCTCAGTTCTCCTAATCGTGACTTCCAATATTATATTCTAAAATAAACCTTTCAGAGAAAAATAAAAGAAGACCTCACAATGCCTCTAAATGTGAAGCTGAATACTCAAAAAGAACCAGACCTTAATGCAACATACGACGTCTTACACACGCCTTTAAAACAAGGCAGATACGAGAATGCTTTCAAAGAATTTATCCGCAGAGGCAAAGAATCCCTCTTTGATGAATACTATGAATACTTGCAATTGCAACGTGACATAGAAATAAACAAGGAGTGTTTGGACTACCTGATGAATGTAAATGCAAGTACAGAGGATAAATTCGAAATGGTCATCAAGACTATAGTTTCGGAGAAGGAAATAGAGAACTATTTGCATCAGTCCTGGCGATACAACTATATACGGAAGCAGGTGGAAAATAGGCAAGATGCTTCAGAAAATTCTGTAAGTATTACTGTTTTATTGGTGAAAAAAAAACATAAGCAACATTGGCCAAGTGGCGGCAAGCACTCCTGCTGAGCGTTTGCCCCGCTACTGGGTCAAAGTTGGCTTGGGCATAGTGTTATAGGTTTTTTGTTACTGGATGCCTTAATAGAAGCTGGAAGTTTAGATTAATTCCCAGTCAATGTGAGCCATAGTGTGGTTCTTATAACAAGGGACTCAAACATAAGCAGGGTAATGTAGATGTTCCTTATGTCCACCTTTGCCTTCTGGTAATTAATAAATAAATATCTAGATAACAGTATCTATAATAGAATGAAAAATACCAATGAACTACAAAACTATGGTTAATAGAGACCTTAGAACTTAATAATCTACAGACTACTTTAAATTATTATCTGGCTGGCTTGGCCCAGTTAAATGATTATCTGGCTGTGATTGGTTCAGTGTACTTAGTAATCCTTGCTAAAAAAAAAATTATGACTGGTTGATATTTTTTCTCCTGAAACCATGGGCCCTAGATCTTGGCGTGAGCCTGTATTCCCAAAAAGGGTAGCCAGGATAGTTTATTTATTACTACATTTTAACATAGCATATTTAAGGCAGCACAGCACCTGTTTGTGACATGAATAAAGAATTCTAATTTTAATTACAGAACTCAACATCACCAGTCAAGGCAGTGATAACCTTACATACTCCTTGGTGCCTCGTCTGTGGGAAGGGGGAGCGACTCCGAGAATGTCCCAACTGTCCGTCAGCCTTCCATGTTGCTTGTCGGAGGGAATGGCTGGTCACTATATTGCGTATGTATGCTTTACTTAATCTTTTCAAAAGAAACAGCAGGGGCCATACCAGTGTTACCAGACGTGTGTGTGTACCAGACGTTCGAGCGAGAAAGAGGGATGGAGCTATATAGGGTGTAAAGCTCCATCCCTCTTTCTCGCTCGAACGACTGACGTTTTAACACGTCATGGTAGGGCCACTGGTCTATTCTATAGACGCCTCACCATGTAAACTTAGGTGGACTAGCACTTCGACGGCGACTTCGTCCGTCCGTCCGTCCGTCCGGATTTAGTTGGTACTCCACAAACTTCAACGCTCCTCATACCCCCTTATATGGGGTTAGTTTTGGAAAATTAAGGACAACGATTTTCATTAATTACTTAGCCATTTCTACTTATTCAATGGTCTCAGGAGGCCCTAGACAATGTACCATTTAATTAGCAAATGCGACTGTCGAAATGCCAAAATGTAGTAATTTGATCACGTGACATTTCGATAGCATCTGTCAATCCCATACATTTTTGACACGTATTGACATTTGCCTTCGCCGCGCTACCGTTGACAGAATCTCACTTGTCTCACACTTGTGTCACCCCGTCAGGGGTTGATTATGCAAAAATTGTTAGGTACATCTGTATCAATACTTTCAATTATCCTACTTTTAGTTCATAGCATTCTGACGTAAATTGAAGCAAGAAATAATGTCTTCCCCTAAAAACTTCTGCTTCACCCCTTCTTATGTATGTAGTTTATTTTCGAAAATTCCAAACATTTGTTATTCTTATTGTTTTATCGAAATCATATAAATGCCGTGTTTCAACTTCATCGGACCAAGCATTAATACGATACTCCCCAGTTTGCTCAAGGCGCGACATTTTTCTTACTTCGAGCATGTTTATTACCGTCTTAACTTTTGAACGAAAGGTCCGATTTGAATAATTTAAAGTGTAATTTACACGGACATAATCAACCTTAATTATCAAACCAATAAAATGGATAAGGATTAATATCATGATACCAAAATTACCCTTTTTTCATTTCACCAGGGGCTGGTGACTTATCCAACGTACGAGATATAAGGATTTTTTCACACCTTGGGTTACATTATCGAAGTTTTCATACGGATCCCTAACTTTTTTGAAAATATTCTAAAGCCTATGTCCATCACGGATAATGTTGGATTCTACTGGTGAAAGAATTTTTCAAATCAGTCCAGTAGTTTTGGAGCCTATTCATTTCAAACAAACAAACAAATCTTTCCGCTTTATAATATTAGTGTAGATGAGCATGAAGTGAACTATCATTCTATCTTGTTTTTATGGATTGACAGCTCACTTCATCTTCACTTCACCTAAGTTTACACAGTGAGATGTTTACAGAATCGCACTGCTGGGCTGGGTGACTCTGAAGGAATAGAATAGAAATAGAAAATACTTTTATATCAGCCTAGCCTTTTCCCAACCATGCTGGGTTTGGCTTCCAGACTAGTCAGATGCAGCTGAGTACCAGTATTATACATGGAGCCTATCAGACCTCCACAACCCAATAACTGGGTAACACTATATCGCATAATGTACTTTAATTTGATACATACAATGTGTAACAGAATAAACGCAATACCATATAGAGATAACGCAAGAGCAACTACTTCGCGTGTTGGTTTCGGTGCCCAGCTTACGATCAAAAATCGTAAGCCGCCACTTTCGCGCTCAATTTACATCGGTGTACGCTAGTCGGACGTCAGTTACAGTTCTCGTCAAATCACTTTGCCCCTCTGAAGTTGGCTACGAGTGGCTGCGTAGTAGTCAAAATTTCGAACAAACTGCAACTGCGCATGCGCAAGAGACATGGAGGCGGGGATTATGGCGGCCCGATTTTATGTCTCAGTCTTACGTTTACGTTTGATAATGCTTGCGTCCCGCTTGCTCCCGTCTACGTGACTGCACCAAGCGATCTTTGCAAATGACTAACTTCAGAGGGGCAAAGTTATTTGACGAGAACTGTAGGTGTCAGTTAGGTGCTACACGTGGCGGGGCGGCGTCTTTGAATCGTTTTGATTTTCCCATCTCCTAATAGTGCTTGTGTTGACGTCATAGTGGGTAGTCAAAAAACGGCACGCTTGGTTTATGAACAGATCGTGATACTTGCGTTATCTATGTGTATCTATATCTGTGGCAATAGCTCTTAAGGGCTCATTGCACTCATCGTTATGATTAACTTTTACTATGGGGCCGACCCCGAAAAAATCAGCTGTTCAATACATTTTGTCGAGGTACGCGCACTTGAATATATGGCGCATTTGATTTTTTTTTTCACGATTTCAGCGTTGGTTCCCACAGGTAAAATTGTTCATAATGATGA
Organism: Melanchra persicariae; assembly: GCA_947386135.1. NCBI lineage: Eukaryota > Metazoa > Arthropoda > Insecta > Lepidoptera > Noctuidae > Melanchra > Melanchra persicariae. Next base: position 10,750,266 of record OX376645.1, on the reverse strand, counting down.
GTACAGTGACCCCTTAAGGGGTATTGCGTTTATTAATTACTGAACGTTAATTAATTATTGTATACCTGTTATGGTATACAATAATTCATTAACGTACAGTAACAATAGGAGCTTTAAAATAGTAGGGTGTAATAATGGGCGGTCTTATCGCTAAAAGCGATCTTTTACAGACAACCTTTGGATGGATTTCACTGAGAAGGAGAAAATATATGTATGTAGTTCATGGTGAAACTTGTTGTATGTGAGTTATCCGTATCGTCGCCGTCAGAGCAGGAACTTGTAAATTCAGAAACGTTTCCAACATTTGTTTTGAACAAGAAACACCTTCGTATTGATTTAATCGTATTCCACAGCCCGACTTCGTCCACTGCTGAGCATAGACCTCTTCTACCCTACGTTCCTGTGCTAGTCCCATCCAGGTTCTACCTACGATGCCCATGCAGCCGTCGAACTGCCGACATTATTTCCAGTCCGCGGTGATCGATAAATTGACATCCGTATTGATTTACGCCTAAACATTTAAGCTGAGCAATAAGAGACTGAGGGATGGTTTTGCGGCCATCATACGAAAGAGAAGCGCTTTCCTGCTCGCTCGTCTTCGTGGCAGTATCAACAGTATCTCGAGTTTATTCGCAGATAGATGGGAGTCTCCAATGCTGCGACATTGGATGAAACTCCACACATAATTTAACATGTATGTCTACTAACACTAGTTTTTAAGACCATTGTTACTATAATATAATAAAACACTTTGCTAAAACTTCCAGATCGCAAGAACCCGCCGAAGAAGGAAACAAAGCCGGTGACCCTGATAGAGAAGATACTGTCGAGCACCCGCACTATCTGTTCTGTAATGAAAGATAAGGAGAATGTCGAGCTGTGTCCCAGTTGCATGTGGGGACCTAGAGTTGGGTAAGAAACAAACAATTTTTGAAATCTTGTAATAATGAAATATTGTGTTCTGAATAGTACAGGAGCTGTTGAGGATGTTTTAGTCTGGCTAGCATATAAATCGTCAGACATACCTGGCATGCCTTTAGGTATTTGTGTTCTAACTGTCGTGACACTCGTGAGCACAATTATTGCGGTCAATGCCTTCGAAAAATTTAACAAATCGCAACAATTTTCTAGAAAACAATAAACTTTTGATCACGACCGTAATTTTGGTTGTGTATCGTCTCATGAATTGCGCTTCTACCCTGGCATGCATCCTTTAAGTATTTGTTTTCTAACTGTCGTGACACTCGTGAGCACAATTATTGCGGTCAATGCCTTCGAAAAATTTAACCAATCGTAACAAATTTCTAGAAAACAATAAACTTTTGACATGACCGTAATTTTGGTTGTGTATCGTCTCATGAATTGCGCTTCTACCCTGGCATGCATCCTTTAAGTATTTGTTTTCTAACTGTCGTGACACTCGTGAGCACAATTATTGTGGTCAATGCCTTCGAAAAATTTAACCAATCGTAACAAATTTCTAGAAAACAATAAACTTTTGACATGATCGTAATTTTGGTTGTGTATCGTCTCATGAATTGCGCTTCTACAGGACCCGCAGATCATGCACAGAACAAAGACTCTGATGGTAAATGTAGAATAATAGCTTCATTTGCAATGGCATAAGGTGCAAACTTGTCTGATCATCGGCCTATACATGAAAGGGATCTTCGCAATCACTTCAGCCGATAGAAATCCAATGCTGGATATATGGACATATGCAGCCATAGCCTTCACCAGGTCATCGGTCCATCTTGAGGGTGACCTTCCAACGCTTCGTCTTCTGGAACGCACTCGACCCCATTGTCTATCTGTTCTGTGAGCAATGTGCCTTGCCACTTAAGTTTATCAAAAGGCGCTTGTTAGGGTTCATTAATGTATAAATTGCACTCCTAATGCCGCCGACTAATCCTGCATAAAACGTTTACGTTAGTTACGACGACGTGGTGTGGCACAAGCTGGGCCCGTGTCCGTGGTGGCCGGCGCGCGTGCTGACTCCCGGCGCGACGCCATCTTGTCTGCTAGCCACGCGCCACTCGCCGCACCACTGGCCACTCAAGTATTACGGTGAGTACATACGACGTGGTCTGGCACAAGCGTGGTGGCCAGAAAATTAAACCTGCATCATTGAATTTTTGAAAAAATAACACATCTGTATTATTACAACATCCTAAAGTGTTGCTAATAATGATCAAATTCTGGGAAGTAATAACACATGGCAAACTAAAGGAAAGAGCTCATTTTTAAACAAAATACTTTTTTAATTTTCAAAATAAAAATATTACAATTGATTCACGTCATTGGTACACTGGGTACACTACATAAATACGAAAAACTTTATTCCGTCAGTCACAAATACGAATTTCAAAATACCGATTTTCATAAATCCGAATGGTTAAAAATTTCTAAAATAACAACTCCAATCTAACATTCATCCTATATTTATAATTCCGAAATTTCAATATTCCTAACGTTTATAATTACTATTCTCAAAATACCGAGTAGATCGAATAACAAAAATTCCGACTTAAATGATAATTCGATCATAAATACGATCCAAGTATTATTAAAGTACCGATTAATTAGAATTCCGAATTAAAAACGCCTTGTAAAACTGAATAGCAAGACAAATAAACACAATTTGCTTGTCAGAGAGAAGTATAATAATATTATGTTTAGTATGAGCCATGCATGCAACGTGCAGCAAGCATGCAACATGCAAGTAAGCACAACCATGCCTGCTGCATGTTGCAAGCAGGCATGGTTTCTGTCACGGCTCTGGCGCTGCGGGGCTCCGGCGGCGGTCCCACGCGAACTTATCGTCGCAGATGGTTTTAACGCTCACGACTGCAGCTTCGGCTTGCTGCCCGCCGCCACACCTCAGCCGCGGCGGCGCCGGCGGACGTTAAAGCCACCTGCTCCTCAGCTCGCGGCCCGCCTTGGCGCTCCGCGCCTACGCGGGTTTAAATTACACTTTAGGGGTAGGGCAGACAAGACTACGTGGAGTCGGTTTTGCAGCGATTCGTTTCAGTTTTCTTTTCACACCCATAGTATATTAATTGAATCAAAATCAGAATCCTAATTTTAGCAGTTTATTCGAAGTAAGTATTGAAAAAAAAAACACTGTTTGTGTGCAACAAGAAATTTTTAAATATCATAGAAAATAAATTAGAATTATTGAGACACGAACTGTTTTCCTGAACATGTTTTTAAATTGGAGATTTGAGGCAAAAACTAAAATTTTTCAGGTGGTTCTAGTATATAATTTTAAAGGAACCAGTGTAGCAGATGGCACGTCAGGATACTCAACTATCCATTTAAATTTTAAAAAAATGCCAAAAAAATCTTCCCCATCAGTTTAAAAAAATATATGGGAGCTTTCCATATATTTTTTTAAACTGATGGGGAAGATTTTTTTTTTAATAATTTCACCATAAATATAAATAACGGTTTCAGAATCACTTGAACAATTTTTCAACATTTTTTAAGAATAAGAAAAAAACAGTAACTTTATCGAAATATAAAAAAGTCTGATAAGCAAGGTACAGGAAAAATTATGTTGATGTAGGTCAGTACCTACATCAACATTTTTGTGTTACAGCTACTTACTACCAGTGTAGTAAGTAGCTGTAACACAAAAACTAGACCTGGGCCTAAACCACCAACTCTTAAAGCACTGGAAGTAAAATTGAAGTAATACTGCTTTAAGAGTTGATGGTTAGGCCCTGAACCAAAACAAAAAAATATGGTTTTGTAATAAGGGTAGGTAGGTCATTCTAAATTAGCAAGCACACTCCTTGTTGCAAAATCTTGTTGACTAAGTAGTGAAATCGGAATGTCGTTTTTCAGACCGAGAACCCATCGAGCATTTGATTCTTCGAAAATTTGAAAATCGGAAAACAAACAAATCGCATTAAATTTACGACTTTCAGTAAATCTCGAGACTTCTTTTAGTATTTTTCCATCCTGTATGTATAAGAGTTGATTTTTTTCAATCAGACGTATGAACCCATCGCGCCTACGCTTGTAAATCGGGGCCATTATGACCACTGCTAGAGACTTCTCTAATTGTCCGATCACTTCTCCCTAGCGGCATAATTATGTATCTCCTTATAATTCTACATTTCCCATTGCCAGGAACACTAAACCACTCGTGGGGCGAGGCGTCGCGCATGAGCCTGTTCCTGCCCTCCCACGCGGACAAGATGCCCCGGGACGAAATGCTCGCCAAAGCCATGCTCGACGCCTGCGACGACTATATCTCTGTCTATCTTACTTAGTAAGTGCTTTGTTATTTTAATTGTTGAATTGGGAACGTGCTCGGCTTAGAATACTCCATCTAGTGTTGTAATTTCGAAACTTTTACTTTAAACATACTAAACATTGACGCTACTGTGCTGCCATCTACAGTTCCTGCACGTTTCCTATTAAGTAACGGTGTTTGAGCATATCGAAGTATCTAGACGTCGTCCTAATACAAAATGATCCTGCACCACACAATACTAAACCACTCGTGGGGCGAAGCGTCTCGCATGAGCCTGTCCTGCCCTCCCACGTGGATAAGATGCCATGGGACGAAATGCTCGCCAAAGCCATGCTCGACGCCTGTCTACCTCACTTAGTAAGTGTTTTGGTGTTTTATTGTTGACTTGCATGTTTTATTGACGAACGGTATCAGATTTTTTTAGCATATTGGAGTTAGTTTTGGTGTCTTGATGGGAACGGCCAACGCTGCGATATGCGGTGAAAAATAAACCTCCTCATTCACTGAAGGATAGGTACAGCTACAGAACCAATGAGTTTAATTAGGTTTTGAACTAAGTATGTGGTTAGTTACTTTTATAAATAAGGTTGGAAGTATCGTAGTTGTATAATGTTCCGATCAAGAGTCCAAAGACCAATCAACCAATTCAATTGCGTTGTCTACTGTTAGTCGCGAGGCTTATCCGTGAAGCTTATATGTGAAGATTGAATTTGAATGCTGCTAGTTTTGTGATTGTTTGCATGCTTTTAATATACAAAATTACGGGTTTTGGAGACTGGTCTCCAAAGCCCGTAATTTTGTAGTTTGTTAGTGTTTTATTTGTTTCTACCACGGCTCAGTAATGTCCGTGACTACGGCAGGACCCCGAACCCCAATCGCTGCCATATTTGGTAAATAATTAGTACCCAATTGGTACTCAAATAACAAACTTGATACCTCAGTAGTTTTCGAGAAAATCGACTTTGAAGGTGGTCCGGCGGCAGCCACGCTTCTTTCAGCAGGACGACCATGAGCGCAGAAAAAGAGGGCAGTACCGCTATTCTGAGTATGCAAATAATTTACTAATTATTTGCATACCTAGAATAGCGGTAGCATAAGGGTAGGAGGTGGGGGGGGTAAGGGTTCTCCCTTAAATGTGGTTCATTTCGTAAAAAAAACAGAACTAAAACATTTATATTTACCGAGAAATCAAAGATGATGATAACTTTCGTGCGGTCGTTCAGCAGGACCACGACTTTGAATGTAAATGTTTGTCACGAGTTTGTCGCTTTCCTCGAACCTACATAGAAAATTAGTACCCTGTTAGATAGAATTAGTACCCAAAATTCAAAGTAAGTGCTCCAGTACTTTACGAGATACACCATGCCAATGGTGGGGTGGTGGTAGTCACGGTGTTATTTTTTTCATTTCAAGATTTCCCTATTAAAAACTGCAATTTTTTCTCAAATTTGTACAAAAATTAGTGCTCCTAAAGAAGTCATAGTGACCAAAAAATCACATTCCTAAGTGTTGTATTTTAAGAGAAATCAGCTTTCATTACTTTTCCATACTAAATCTCCGTGTATACCCCGACCAAAAGAAGTTGTCAATGGTTTCTTTTTTTTAATTATATTGGTCATTGTTTTTTCTTAAAATTTACCTTAAAAAGATATTGAACTGTTCTTATAACTATTCCGAAATCAATTATGTGCAAACAATTTATTTTGTCGGGTCGGAAATTACTGAGGTACCAATTTTGTTGTTCGAGTACCAATTGAGTACCTACTAATTATTTACCAAATATGGAAGTGATTGGGGTTGGGGGTCCTGCCGTAGTCACGGACATGGCTCAGTAGGTAGTGATCTTATAGTGATTGGTTGAAATTGAAAGATCGATTAACACAAATTATTGATTTTAGAGCAAAGTTTGGATAGTGGTACTTGCTTTTTTTTAATCATGACGACGACAAAACAGAATCTATTATTTTTTAGTTTTTTTCAAAGATAACAAAAGTTCTCGACTTTTGGTACCTACTTTTTTTTACAAAAGATGTAAGTGACAAATAAAGTTAAAACTTAAATAAAATAGTCAAAAGCAATAAGTTTTATAATGTTAGTTATAAGGTTATAATCTACTTTTATACCTAGTGGTACTTATTTTTTTTAATCATGATGACAAAATATAATTAATTTTAAAGTTTAACCAAAGATTACATTAAGACTACTAATTTAGTTTAAAAAATATAGTTACGGTCAAGTACAAATAATTTTTATAAAAAATAGTCAAAAGCAAAAGTCAATAAAGTTTATAATGTAGGTACATAAGTTTTAATCTAATTAATAAAATACTTATGATAGTAGTTTTAAGCAGTAGTCTTCTGAATTATGTACTGGCATAATAATATTATATTCTAGTTGAATGCTGTACAGTGGAAACTTCACAGTTGAATGTGATACAGTTGTCACTGGAGAGTTAGTACCCTAAATATTAATTGTATTTGCAGCCGGAACTGCAGCCTGACAAACTGTTTCTGAAATGAAAGGCAACACTGAAATTGCAAAAAAAAATCGACTGCCCCATACATTTCTGTGCGCAAAACTGAACAAAATGTACTGAACAGCTGATTTTTTTTTTCGCGATTTTGAAGTTGGTCCCATAGTAAAAGTTGTTCATAATGATTAATACAATGACCTCTTAAGAGGGTTTACGCGGTACAGCTTTTCATACAAACTTTCAAATCCTTATTTTTCGAAATTAATGAACCGATTTTAATAAAACTTGGAATGCGTACGCTAGATATCTAGGTCTAAATAGTTATCAGAAAAAAAAATCGAAAAAGAGTTCAGGAGGAAGGATATAGTGATTTATCACTTTCTATAGAAAACTTAAAATCGCTCTCTCTCTCCCTCTAAAATCTTTTTCAAAAATGTTTTCTGATAACTATTTAGACCTGGATATCTAGCGTATGCATACCAAGTTTGGTTAAAATCGGTTCATTCATTTTGAAGAATAAGGACTTGAAAGTTTGTATGAAATGACATACGGCGTACACGCTCTTAAGAGGTATAGCGTTTATTCTGGTACACGTTGTATAGAGCGGAAAATTTAAGAGGCTAAGGGCCATTTTCACCAAGCCAAACTGATCGCGATCAACGTATAAACCACGTTTATGAGCTATCAGTGTCACTAATTTTCTATGAAATATTGATGCTGACAGCTGTTGAACGCAGTTTAGATGTACTGATCGCGTTCAGTTTCATTGGTGAAGTCCGCTCTAAGTCTCCGTTTCCACCTGCAACGAGTTCGCATACAAGTTGCGTTACATTGCGGGTTACCAAGGTATGTGTGCCCCGTATATTAATTAAAATATAATGAGAGTTGCTTGCAGGTAGAAACGCGGCCTTTTTGCAGACCTATTAATTACTATTTATCAAGAAGTTTGCCAGTCCAGTTTATCTTTAAATTTCCAAAATTACAAGGTTGTTTATGAAGATTTCGACCAATTTTTTTTAGAGTATTTGTCTTTATTTATCAAACGAACTGTGGTAGATACGTGCTTACGTGTCGTATCAAAATGACTTAAAATTTACCTATCTGCCTAGGTATCATTACATTTTACTATCAATAAATTAAAATCCTTGATAAAATTATGACGAAAAATGATAAAAGGAAATTGAAAAACGTTTAAAAATCGATCAATCATATTTAGACAGGAGCTTATGATAATTTCAGCTTTATTTATAACAGGGATAAAATCATTAAAATTTTGATAAAGATGAAAGTGTAAATTTGTTTTTATTTTATCAATAAAGTAGTGATAAATCTTAATTATATAAATTAGGTTTTTATTTTCCCCAGTTGTACTTATCTTGATAATATTTTTTATCGGTTTGGGAATGTCATGATTCACTTTAGCATATCGTAATTACTAAATTCGTGTCTATACCTACTACCTGTTTTCTATTTTTTTTTGGTTTTCCCCTAGTTTCCAGCTCTAGCTCTGGCAATGTAAAATATGTTTGAAGGAAAATTTGATATCACCAAAGCGATGTTAAGAATGCACAAGTCGAACGGCTGAACTCGTTGACGGGCACGGTTAAATGTATGCTATCTCCTCCAACATTATTTAGAGGAAGGAATAAACGCTGTGATGAGCAAAACGACGCTAGTGCGTACACGCAGATCCATATCATTTAAGATGATTTCGTAATTCATTCATTTCGAAAATGAGCTCGTAAAATTTATTGAAAGACATTTTATGAAAAAAGTGCTGAAATCTGTTTAATTTTTTTTTTTTTCTAAGAAATAATCTATCCCTGTATCGTCAATATTTTGCCATTTTCGTACTACATAAGATATCTATTTACACCCAAAGTTGTGTGGAAGTTTCGACGCAAATAACTTGCACATCAATTTTTTTCCATACACGGCTAGATAATGCAGAGATAAATCAATGTGAATTAATTTCTGAACGTACACCGTCAATCACTAGAGTAATCGCCGCTAGGCCGAGGTCGTATCCCACAAGGGATGCCCTTAGCAAGCGGTCAGTAGTTTCTAGTTTTTAGCTAGCTTTTTGCCTTGGCTGGGGGCCTTAAATTAATTTGAGGCCACCACAGGATAGTCCGGTTAAGCAGTTAATAGCCCTTGCGTGTTAACCTGCTAGTGGTCATACATAAAAAGGGTACTTCTTGGCAAGACTGGTGTCAAATTTTCTGGCAGACAGCAGACGTGACTACTAAGTCTGGAAAACTAGATGTGCGAGTATGTGTAGCGAGGGATGTTTGTGACAACCAATAGAATCGCTTCATTTACCTAGCCTCGCTACAGGCTGCGGTCTGGTGGAAACGCACCCATACTGTCTATCCTGAGAAATAACTTTTGGAAATATCGACGGGGGCAATGGGAGGGGGAACTTTATATGAAAGTTATTGGAAGCCGGGGCTGGTCGCTAGGAGTGTTCAATGAAACACAAAAAATTACATTATTTACACATTTTATTCATCGTTTTTACAAAATAATACTTTTTTTTAATCAACAAGTTTGAAGCAACATCTATGTGATTTCCAGTTGACAGTGTTTTGTACTTATAAAATTATATTTTCAACACTATTTTACATACAAATTACTTTACATAGGGCCGCACTAAGATAGGCTTAATTTTTCTTTATTGATAAAATTAAACGATTCTGAATGCGGCTGGTAGAGTGCTAATTTTAATAGCACAGTAAAAATAGTTTAATTTATTTTATTAATTGTGCTGATACCAATCCAGACGTGGATTAATTTCGCCGCCGCTCCATACAAAATCACGTTGTTCTAATCTCAATTTACATTAGGTAATAGTTATGCTGTAGTCAATTTTGTATGGAAAGGCAACAAAATGTTAGAATGGTATGGAACTGGTTTCCACGTAATCATTGTTCTCGTTTCCCTACAATAACTATTTATTGCGTCTAGAACATTCTATATCACCTCTAAAAGTGATTCGCAGACTTAATGTATGACTTCCTCCGACCGGGCGGCGCTGTAGCGCATTTGGCAATGTCAATAAAATTAAACCTTACCGTGAAGCATTTTTTATTTAAATAACAAGCAAATATGACATCTAAACCCTCAACAATAGATTCAATTTCCCTTAACACATTGCCAAATGCTTTTCAGCGCGGCCTGGACAGTAGAAATTGTATATTACTGCACCCTAGGTACGTACGCACTACCGCGGAGATAATGCCATGTACAAAATATGATAAAACCTCTGACTTATCTCATCGTAGTTCGACATACAGTTGATTTTATGTTTATGCAGTCCCAAGGTTTACAAGATAAAAGTGGCTTTCAAGAATATTTGAAGCCAACTTTATACTCTAATTTCAACAACAAAAGCCACATAGGGTATGTGTACACGGACTACATTCCCACTGTGAGATGTATAGATACTAGTTCAAGGCTTATTTAAAATATTTACGCGTTAACGATGTTATTCTACAGTCAAAATAGGTCACAGTACAGCCCCAAGTGCCCTTACACCGACACTATTGAGGACTTAATGAATGCCGCTATAAACGTAGCCTCCTACTGGGCACAAAATGTTTGAGGCTACGGACACGAAGTCAGCGGGCGGCGTCGGCGGCGGCCGCGCGGGTATTAGCGCGGCAACACAGCGGGCAAATCGCGCGGCACTAGAGCGGTGTTGTGTTATGAGAAATTAATGTCTTTGTTCGCGAACGAAATGTCTAAACAGCAACGACATCTTTTTGATAAAAAATTCTTCGTAACGTTAGATTTACTACTACTAATACTACGTCAATGCAGACGCCCGCCTGCTCCCCGCGCCGTCGATGCCGTCCGCAGACTTCGTGTCCGTAGCCTAAGGGGTGACCCTTAGGCTACGGACACGAGGTCAGCGGCTCTAAAAGAAGCGCACTGTAGGAATGCTGTTTTCATGTACGTTACCTTAGTCTACCTACGCTTTAACACTGGGGTTTAGTACAAAAATGTCGTTTTTATTACATTATTACGAAACTATTTCGATGACCGATATGCTTTTTTTTAAACCTTTTATAACATTTTCTAAGAAAATTGACACTGTGAATTTGAATTCTTATCATTTACTTTTTAATTGGCCTGTTCGAAATAGCCTATAGTTCCCTAGATTTTAAAGGATAAACCAATATGCACCAGATTTATATTTTAAACTTGAAGTATAGAAGAGGTATTGTCGAAAAAATTTCAACTTGTAGGTAATTTTAAAAGCTTGAATAAACTGTTTGATAAAGAGCCAAGGCTAGCCCAAAATAATTTTATGCTAGGCAATGTCTAGCCTAAAATGATTTGAGGCTGGCTTAGTATTCTGACACCTTCAGTTAGTTTGAAGTCATGACCACAGACAGCTTATATTCGTGTCAATCTAAGAAGCTTAATTGACAGCTGAGTAGAGAGGGATAGAAGATCGCTTTATCACTAAGTGCAAAAGAGATTTATTTCAAGTCTCTTTCATACTTATTAGTAAAGCAATGTTGTATCAGCCTATCAAATCCGACTTCTTAGATTATGTTAGTTTAAATCTCGGTTTAAACAAGCCTTTAGGTTGTATCAAACAAAAAAACCTTTCAATACGTAACTATCACGATGTCATATTAGATGTGTCACTTCTATCATCATTGTTCACAAATTAGGATTGAATTATATCGACCGGTATTATAAATACATAAGGCAAAATGGCTGACACAGACAATCACAATGAACATTTATTATTATCTACAATTTAAACACTTAATGACATGCATTATTTTCCTTAAAATTATTCAAATAAAAACTAAAAGTATTTCATTTTTAAATTCTACACTAAATGCGCAGGCCCGCACTATTTCGCAGCACATTTTTTTAAATTTCAATTAACCGCCAAAATACAAAAAAATGGAACGACGAAACAAAAATTTCGAATTTTTTATTTTCAATGGTATTTTTTAAAAAATAAAGCTTTTTAAATGCAGATTATTTAGGTTTTCCATTTTATTTTATTGTACTGTGTAATTAAAAGTAATTTAGCATACATACAAGATCACAGACAAGAAGTACAAAAATATTAGTAGATGTAAATGATTATATTAAACGCACCGGGCGTTATTTAGAAGCGTTCAAAATATATATTTAGCTACTATATTTATATTATTTTATCTATAACATTCACACTAGGCTAGAAAAATCAAATTTGGCAATTTAATTTCTGGCCTTATATTTATGGAACTTTCATAACAGCCAAGCATATTAAAAGTAAAAATTACATCAAAATTTTACATGATTAAGTTCCATATTTAGGTCTATCGTTATCCAGGTCTATAGCACCCTCCTATTTCTTCCATCTTTTTGAATCAGTTCAGATTCCTATCCTCATAAAATAAAACTTAATGAGTATATCCAAACTGATTATTACCTCCGATCTCTTTTACTGACTTCTTAACCAGCCACAAAATACCAACGCTGATGGCGCCACTGTCGTTACGTTATGTATGACTCAAAACGGTATTAGTTACTTTATTCGTATGATTTCCAAATAAAATTTTGTTTAAACGGAGATAATAAATAACATTTGTACCAGTAAATGACGTTGGGCCAAAGATATCTTATATTTTGGTGCACCATCATAAAGCAGTTGTATTTAGTTTGCTTTCTGAGTTTTATTGTAGGCTTAATACACCGCCATAAACAGTTATCAGCTGAATTCAACCTTACCTCCCGTAAGGTTAAATTCACTAATAACAGGAAAAGTTTTAGATACGTTTTATTTTATTAGTTGGTGCAATTAAGTTTCCACAATAAACTAAAAACTGTTATATTTTTTTATTATTTCTGGACCAGATATAACATGTAACATGTTTTCTTATCAAGCTTTCTACTCTAGGATAGTCTTTCTTACCTTTTTTAAAAAGACATTTGAGTCGTATCATGTTTTATCAATTTCGATACATTTAAACTCAAACTTCCATTATCATAATTACGTTTGCAGGCCGATAACAAATCTCAATATTAAATTCGATTTCTAAAATATTCCTCACCGATGATCATCAATTTTATCGTTTCGTAAATTATCTACATAGGCATATACATACATACAAGGATTACAAAATAACATTGATTTTGCTTTCATCGCTCGTTTTTGAGTAATTTCTCTTATAACAAGAGATTCAAACAAAGCGAACATGTATCACATATTTCGTAGTCTGAACAATATTTTTGTACAATGACGTTCAAAGAAAATAGATCAAAGTACAGGGTAGCTTTCAAACAACCAACTTCTTTGTTTACTGAGTGCAAGACATGTGTTCATAGTCCACACGTCGACAATAAACTCTTCTGCGACCATCTGCACCAAAAAAGAATGGCCCACACTCACCAGTACGATGCAGTTTCTTTGAACGTCAGTGTACTTTATATCTTTTGAGTCACCAAGGCATAATAAATTGTATGACATCTTCAAAAGTTATAACGTATTTCTTGTCTTCTGAATTAGTTTTATAGACACTTGAGACGGTAAGATGTTAAAGATATCAATATATCATAGATAAGTAGTTGCCTGGTAAATATCGGTAAGACTAAGATTACGACCTCATTACGTTATGACACGCAGGCAGAAATATCTTTACGAGAGACTAGTAAAATAGTCTAAGGTTAAATAAATTAAACTAAAATGTTACTTTTAACATTGCTTAAAGCTAAGAGGTTTAAACGTCAAAAATATGGCTAAGCACATGTTATATCATAACTTTAAGCAACGTTGATAAATAAAGGGGAATATAGTGAAGCATAGACAAGTATTTTAAATAAAATATTGTCCAGTCAAAAGTGTCTATTTCTCATAACCTCACCAAGTTAGATAGGTAACGTTAAAGAATTCTATTATTTTTACCCGACTACGGCGAAGCAAAAAGGAGGGTTCCTGAATCTCTCTCGCATATCCACTGGCAGACACGATAACGGAACTAGTATTAAGTAATTGCTACTATACCCACAATCGAAGACGACATACAATTTATATCAGTAGTAATCCCAATATCGTAGAACAACACTATCGTAACAGTATCTCTATAGGACATTCGGTTATCAATGAACGTTTCACACGTACACGATAGTTTAGATATTTACAACTTTTGTTTGTGAAGTGTAGCTCGTAAATTCGTCATGTCAAAAGGATATTTTCGTGATGACTATTTCAAAATCTTTGCAGCACTCTAGAAAGCCAATTCTCGTTTTTAAAAATCGTTTAAATTCAAATCGCAATATCAAATTGTAGGAAAATTAGGTGTTGTGACTGCGATGCGAATGCTCCCTAACAATCCGAGAACTGCCTCTCTGGTTACTAGTGCAAAGATGATGAATATGAGTTTTCACGACTTGAGAAGAACTAGCTTGACATTCATAATTTACAATAACCTTGTCGATTTTGAATTTATTAAAGTGAATATTACGTGTTTAGTTCAAGACGACACACACCTAATAAGTTAGGCTAGTGTTGTTCTAACAGAGTCCAAAGCTTAATCTTTAAATATATAAAACAAGTGAGAGTATTTGCTAAAAATAACAATGTACAGTACATATTGTCACTTACACATAGGTACAAAACTAGGTTTATTCACCGGGCCCCATGATAAGAGCGGTCACTGCGAAAAACAGGAACACTATACCACCGATTATGGTTACTGTGAAAGAAAGAAAAATAGGTTAGAATTATGAAAAGTAAAAAAAAAACAATATTTAGCAAAATGCTTACATGGCATAACAGTATTGCAAAATTGATAACAAGTTGGTAGATATAACCATCCTATAGGATTGTAATTTGTTAGAAAATAAATTCCCTTGCCAAAGACAGTTTTATTGAAAATATATAGAAGATATTAAGAAACGCAAAACAAAGAAAACTAGTAACATTATGAAACGCGAATATTTTGTTTAGTTTAAGTAAACAAAATATTCGCGTAAATCATCAGTTTGCAAACGAAACCCAAAATAACTTTCATGGCACCCGGACGTTTGCCAAAGACGCAGATATGCGTCATCGGAGTTTATTTCTTTCAACTGTTTTTCGTTGACATTTTTATTTTCATCAACATGGAGTCCAGACGGAAATATCAACATAATTATGCACTCTATCTCCCAGTTTTCAAATTTCTGTCGGAACCAAACACTGATATAGACATAGATAACGCAAGAGCAACTACTTCGCGTGCTGGTTTCGGTGCCCAGCTTACGATCAAAAATCGTAAGCCGCCACTTTCGCGCTCAATTTGCATCGGTGTACGCTAGTCGGACGTCAGTTAGGGTTCAGTTATGTGGTTAGGTCAGTTAGGTGCTACACGTGGCGGGGCGGCGTCTGAATCGTTTTGATTTTCCCATCTCCTAATAGTGCTTGTGTTGACGTCATAGTAGGTAATCAAAAAATGGCACGCTTGGTTTTCACACAGATCGCGATACTTGCATCATCTATATCTGTGGAACCAAAGGACCATTTTTATATGAGCTTTGTACTATTGCATTGTAATGTACAGGGTTGGTGTCCTCAATTCCATGTTCAAGCAAATATGAGCTTTAGATTAAACAAAAGAAATAACCCTACTCCACATGTCAGATTCTGTCAATGGACTTTACGGGAGTTACTCTTAGTGCAAAATGAAGAAATAATTTCATAGACTAAAAATTCATAAGATTCCACGCGACTCTTCCTCCCTTACTATTACTGAATTCTGAAGTTTGTCAGTCCTTTGTTCAAATCGAAAGAAAAAAAAACTTCAAAAACCAACTCACCAGTCCTAACAGAAATCTTGGCGGCAACCATCCTGCCGCCTATGACAGCCAGTCCCGTGCACAGGGCATGGCCCAGGGACCCACCGACCACTACACCGACCGCATGCTCCCTGGTCGCCAGAATGACCGTGGCCAGCTGCGACCGATCCCCCCATTCAGCGAGGAACGTCAGCGAAGCAGCTTGAAGAAGGACCTTTATGACGGCGTTTCGTTTCCGCCGCCGGTTTTCGACCTGTCCTTGTTCTAACATATCTAGGGTTTCCTCTTTTTCATCCTGAAATTTTTAGAAGCGGTTTAGTTGGGCGAAAGTGTGTTGTAAGTCTGGTGAAAGATTTAGGTCAAATTGTGCTAGAAGCTATCGTGTAATTTCAGAGTTAAAGTTCTGATCTATATGACTGGTCAATATTGATGATTAGTATGTAACTACTACCATCATCCTCACATCGTCTTGACAAGACAGGTACGCCACGGTGAATCATATTAGACCTGTGTGTCACCGCTTTGTCTCTACGACATTTATAAGAGCGTGAATAGAAATTTTATCTGTCTTGTTTCTTTGTAAAGGGGCATTTTTCTTAATAGCTAATATGTTCTCTATGACTTACAAAATAAGGTTCGAAATGCTTTTATAATCTTATTTTAGTAAATTCAAAAATTGAATCTCTGGTACAGACAAAATTAAATACTGTTACAGTAATTCAAACTATTTTAAAGTTAGTCTACAAGTACAGACTAACTGAAATTACAGACATGTAAATACAGATAAGTACATGCTAAGCGAGACAAAAGGCTGAAACGGCATAAACAATATTATTATTATGAATGGATTTAGTAAAAAAACAAAGGATTGCTTGGAAATAAAATATTGCAGTGTAAAATGGTGACTAATTTTGCGAGCATAATATTTTTTTAAAGACTTGGAAATCTTTCTAAGGTGGCATAGAATTTTGTATAGTGAAAATATGGTGTATTTCAGTCTTTAAGTCTACAGTCAAATTATTCACAAAATTGGACATGAGGTGAAATTAAGAATCAAAATGCATGAATAAATTTATACATTCCAGGCTTCAAATATGCAATAGTTTGATATGCAATAGTGGCAGCAATAGTGCATTTTTGCATTTAAAAAAAAAATATTTCTGGGCAAAGTACTAATCAGTTTGACATAATTTTTGGGTCTAAAATATTGTTCAAATGTTTTTTATTTATTAACTTATGATAAGAAGTTCACTTCATTTATAAATATTTGAAGCCCAAAGCAAAAAAGCTTGTCCAGAAAAATAAAATCACTTTTCACATTAAGTATAGTAGGTACCTCCGCTCGAGCACTGCCGGCACACCGGTGTGCCGCGAGTTTTCGCGATTTTAATGTTTATTTTACTATTACGTAAGATATATTAATTATTTTGGAATTTTCACATGTCAATGCTTGAGCGGTTAAAATATTAGAATCGAAATATAAATTTTTCTGGTCAGCTAAACTAACGAAATTATGAATGAAATACCGGTGTTACACAATCAAAACTTAACTAATTCACAATGTTTTACTTGATGGTGTAACGCCTGCCTGCACAACATTCTAATCAAATGCTGAATTCCTTTGCATAATCGATTCAATTTATCTATAGAAGCCTTTCTCATACGAAATAATGATATGGTCTGTGCGTAACAGAACAAAAAATAAAAGCTAAGGCTAAAAGAAAAAATAACTAGGTGTCATTCGTACTGCCAGGCATAATGACGTAAGATCACCCTCTGCGATTCTGAAGCCGAGCTGCCCGCTACGGGCTCCCTTGGGGACGGTGGGGCACTCTCAGTTGCTCTGGGGACCGAAGGCCCAGGGCTTTGGGAACCATCGGTCACGACCGACGCCTGGTCGGGCGACTTCGATCGCTCTTTTAGCGCATCCTGCAGTGTCATACTTTTGAATATCGAACTGGCAACTTAAGATCGAAAATTAAACTCGATGATCAACTTGGAACCGTTATTGACTTCGGTTGTAAAAAAAGTAATTAAGTACAGAATTGGCATGTAAAACAGAATAATCTTTGAAAAGTAGTACTGACAACATTTGTATTTCAAAAATCCCCTTCCCCTTTGTACAAAAAATGGCGCTTCATGTGTGCCAGTTATAACTAGGTCAATAAAATAAAAATAAAGAAAGGAATTCAACATTTGCATCTAGTTTAAGACTGAAAAGAATCTACAAATACTAAAATATCTCAAAAAACACTATCTTATCTAATAAACACAGTCCTGTTTAAAGTAAGATTTCTTCGGTGATAAATTGTTGGCTAAATTGACCTTCGTTTAAATAACGATTAGTGAGTTTATTGTTCGACCTCCTTCGCTACCGTCATTCTATTGTTTTTTAAACCAATCTCTGTCAGTGTAATCTGAAGAGGAGTGACTGAAACGATAATTCGCTATGAGTGCGATGATTGCTGGGAACCACTCGATCAAAGTATTAATTAATCAGTTTAGTAAGTTTTGTTCTAGTCTACCACTTGTCTGCGCAGATTTAATACAAGCAATTGTCCCCCTCTTCACCCCCTTACAAGGTTGAATTTCCAAAAACCCCTTCTTGTTCACCTACATCACAAAGGAAAGCCTTGTGCAAAATTTATATGTTCCCCGTCCCAGTATTTTTAGTCAGTTAGTTTCCCTTTTATCTTTAAGAGGGCGCCGACCAAACGTCGACCGCGCAGTGGCGCCCTCATCGTTTGTTTGGTTATTTCTTTTATTTTAGAATGAAAATGCAGAAAATATGCAATTTAAGTTGTGCTCCACAAGATTATACGTTAATATTATTATAAACGGTAGTTTTAAATTGTTCAGTTTTATTACAATCACTAAAACGGATAAAAGTGGCCACTATTTTCCGTTTTAGTGATTATAATAAAACTGAAAAGTCGACGTTTGGTCGGCGCCCTCTAGGAGAGAAGATTTCTAGATATAATTTGTTTGAATGACATTTATTAATGTGGCAGTAAAAGATGTAGGTACCATTACTTAAGATTATTTTCATAGATACCTAGATAAACAATATCATTTTATTTAGTTACAGATCATGTAAGATAACAAAGATATTAAGATAGATAATAGGATAAAATTTTACAGTGTGTCGTGAGTCGATAAAATGGTTTTAAAAAGTGACGTATCACAGATTTAAATGCACAGATAAAAAATAGTAGGTACAATAATTAGTAATGAGTTTATTTGTGCTAATGACAAGAATTTGAATAGGTTATTGGAACTTCCTTGAGTAAAGTTACACTTTTAAAAAGGAATAAATAAAGAAACACTGCAATCTTTAAACGTTCTCATTTCATCATATTCAAGTTGGGAAAGAACAAAATATTATACTTAATAATATAAATTGCCACTACAAGAGGTCTCTTGTACAACGTTCTCGTGTTCAGTCTTACTAAATCCAACTATGTTTTTAAGAACAGTTTATATAAGCCATTTAAATTCTTTTTGCTCAAAATAGACTGTATCAACCATTAAACATAAAAAGCATAAATGTCATTTTATGTGAAAAGGTAACAAAGAGACCAGTCTAATTCGCCATCATTGAAAAAAAAATTGAAATCGTGAAATTGATTCTGTCAAATAGTGGAGTTATAATGGCATGACCACAGATCGCTTAGACATGGCAACTATTATTGGTAATCCATGGTAACTATTGCAAATTACTATAATCCATTATATTCGCAAAAAGTAACAGTGACTTGGCTGTCTTACGCTACGCAATGAAGGCTGCATGAAATATTTGTTTAATTTTTTGAGCAATCATGAGCTTGCTAAAGAAAAACAGACTTTGTTTTAGAGACAACGGTTTGTCTGGAAACAGTAAAACTGTGTCTGATTCGAACAACACAAACATAAATCCATATTGTGGCAGTTATTATTACACCAACTTGAACAAGAGTTCAAGAGACTTATGAAAAAGAGGATATAGAATTATTATCTTCTGCCAAGGGAACATACTTCTCCGTTCTGCTGTTATAAAAGGAAAAAATATTAGCTTTGCATCTATTTTTATCTCTCTGTTTCACTCAGTTTACTCCATATGAAACGATTTTCATATTTAGCCCGCGGTATGATAATTTTATGAGGAGTAAAATCGAGCGTTAACTAAAAGTGAAGCGTTACGTTCCTTGCGCACCGCAACGTACTTTGCGCACCTTTCACTTCGAGATTATGTATGTGTGTATTTAAAAAGTAGGTATCCTCAGCTTATTATTATGTGAAATAGTTTATGTTAAGTATAAATTTTCATTGGAATGATGTAAATAATATGAATAAACATTTCTAGATGCATTGATTATTTTTTAAGATGATTTCATTTACCCTCTTTTTACATAGTCTACACATTAATAGTTCTTAAAGAGTAAACTCCAGTCATTCGTCGGAGCTAACACACACTTTTTTTCCCGGAAAAGTGCTGTTTTTGCAATTCTTTTCTTAACCCCCGGGGACGTCGGCGCTATGACCTTCTCTACAGATAGTTTCTAATTTTTTTGCAAATACCTACCACTACTACCAGTATGATAAGTAAAATATTTCATAACATTATTCTTTGTAGAAATGAATACCTATCTAATTAAATGGCAGCTGGTACAAAATGAAATAATTAAATAACGATTCATCAATGATTATAATATCTAATTATCGGCTTGTCTGATAGGAGGGTAGATTTAACAAAAGCCGCAAATTCGATAAGCGTGTGAATCGAACATTCTGATTTCAGATTTCCCTAATTGTTTAATAGAGAAAATAATAGGCATTTCAAAAAGGGGCATTTCTATATCGAGGTAAAGATCTTGATACGTGACTAAAAAGAAACTGCATGAAATATTTGAGCATGTACAGATTTTTTATGGATTTAATATTCGTCAGCCGGAAACGAATATTGAAATAAAAGACTAATTGTGCCTCTGACTATCTTGTCTGTTTATGATAAATGCCTTTCTATCTATTGAGGTCTTTAGTACATCGCAAGTACTGAACAATATTTACCTACTTTGCAAATATAAACATATTTTTATTAGGTACCTACCTCGATTCTTGGGCCATTTTGTTAGCGCAGTTATTGTTATAAAACTTGATTTCAACGAAAAAGGGGAAGGAGATTTCAGTGAAAACATTGAATTGAAAATAACTAACATTTTCAGACAGTCCTTTGTAACTGCACAAAGATGATAATTGTAAACTATTTATTAATAAATCTACTTATTCCATTACAACTCGCAGACTCAACTGATCGAGATTATCGGTCGTCTTGTCCGAATCTCACCTTTACCAAACTAAATTAAAAAAAACAAAGAACACGTACCTGATCTTCTCTTCTTTTCAATTCACTCTGTACTTCTTCTAATTCTTCTTGACCCTCATTGGGGTCCATTTTCCATCCATCCCTCAACATTTTAATACCGAATATCGCGAAGAGGATAGCGCTGGCGTAGTGCGTGTAAACTCTTGGTATAACAGTCGCTATCCATCCGAACGCTGCTGACAATATTGTCATGAAGACCAGTGCTGATATGGCTCCGGCGAAGACTATTACTCTAGGGTGTTTCATTGCCATGATTGCAGCTATGAAGAAAGTTTTGTCTCCTAACTCCGAGACTACGACCACGGAGAGAGATGCGAGGAAACCTTGCAAGAAACTGCCCTGGACCGCTGCGCGCTGAAAAGAAAGAAATAGGGACACGTTAAAAATGTATTTGGACAAGTAATTACAATAATTCTCCCGACCGAATTTCCATCAGGTTGGTCAATTTCAACGGAGATTAGCCAAGATGGTAAATTTCAGGAGAAGATAATTATTATAGTGCACAAGTGCGCGCAAAAAACGCACATTTACTTTGAGGGCTTTGTGAGTTTTTTAACGTACTCGATTGCGTTAACGTAAAAGTTCGCTTGTCAAATTGTATAGAAAAAACAGGTTGTCCGTGAGTGTCACCAGACGGCGCTTATTCTGTTTCAATACAAATTGACGTTTACACTAACGCGATCGAGAACGTTAAAAAACTCGCACTAAGGCCACTGTTCCTTTACTCTCATAGTCCGATTGATGGGTGGGCAATCCCACACGACTGGAACAAGTAAGTACAATAGGAAGATGTAGTACGATTAGATTTTGGTATAGAAAGAAATGATATTCGTCAGTTTGAGCATCGCTTTAGAATAGGGTCCTGTAGTTCCTAAGTTTATTTTTAAAACACTTCAGTTAAACACGAGCCATATATTAAACAAGTTATGTTAACGCTCCCTTTTTATTTGCGTATAATGTAGACTCATTGGCATAAAAGGGTATACGAGGCTCGTCGGACGACTTCGGCGAAGAATTTGCTGTGCAATAGAAAGTTATCTTAACTCTCTAGGACTTCAAGAACCAGTCCGGTTTATAGCAACGTTCCAATTTTAGTTACTGTAGTGTTTTTAAACCTGATGCAAAGGTTTGGTTATCACATCACGTGAGTTAATGCTACTGACCTCTGCTTAAAATATCTTTTTTTTTAAGCTTGCGCGAGCGCTAAGATAGGGCCTTCTTTTGGAGACAATTCATATTTTTTGTAGGTGGACTGAACTGTAAGCCGGATCCCCCCACGCTCAAAATGTTAGAGCGACAAAAACCAGCACCCTGTTGGTGCTGGTTTTTGTCGCTCTAACATTTTACGAACGAGATTTGAACACAAATTCCTGCATTTCACAGTCGTATCATTTTCATAACATTGGTGAAATCACTAATAATGAGAAGTTCAAACAGCAACCAACCAGATATAATGCAAAATTAGCCTATATTCAAATCAAAATTAGCGTAGAGAAAGCGGCTGGCAACCAAATGCCGTACAAGACCACGTGTAGAGCAAAATACGTTCATAGGAAACTACTAAGGCCGGAGAAGTCCTAAGGCTTTCCGTAAAGAGACTAATTAATTCACCAATCATATAAGTGCAGTGACGCAACTTTATCGAATCGTGCCAGAGTAGATATCGATACGAATATTTATCGACAGCTTGGTGACACAATTGAATTTATTGGTCTCGTTTGTAATCAATGAGACTCTTGGGACTCGTAGGTGACGCAAAATGTAGGTACAGCTATGGGAACTTGGGAAAGCTGTAATAATTAAATCATCAATATTATTGCTTTATTGGATGAATACATATCCCATTTTTTCAGCTTATTATGAAACTAGCTACTACCAGCAGCTTCGTTCGCGTAACAGTCGAAAATTATCCCAAGGGAACATCCTATGTTGTGTATGTATGTTGTGTTGTGTGTGTTATTGTTGTTTGTTGTGTATGTTCTATGTCAGGACATGGTCTACCCGTGTGCCAAGTTTCATCCAAATCAGAACAGCCGTAAGGCGTGCCAGGTAACAAACAGACAGAGCTACTTTCGTTTACTATTAGAATGGGTAACAAATTGCTTTAAATTTATGCCTTTGCTGCACGACACTAATAAGGCCGAAACTACGGACTCTGGGCTTATAGAGTAGACCCCCTGGAACAAAAAGGGTTTTTGAAGGAACACGGATGGGTTTTAGTCAGTAAAAGTCTGACACTCCCTCCCGCTGCGCCCAGAGCGTGAGAAATCATTTGATGATTTCCCATCCACAAAAAAAAGGTACAGGCTGCTGCGTTTGAGTTAACGTCACGAGCCAACAGACTCCTCGTGCACTAACAATAACACGCTAAAATATTGACACACAATATCTACTGCTCCCGTGTTTAAATGTGATTGTTTCAGTCAACGTAAAATAATTTCATTCTCCCTTTGTTACATAAGTATGATATAAACGGAACATTGTTTAATAAATACACATTATAATACATTGCTTGTGTGCTTTCTTCGACAACTTCCACGTTTGCTCACATAATTGCTGGTTTCTTCCTTATAGTCTTGCGCATTAGAGCGCATATAGTTCGAGACTAGGAGCGCTCATCTTAGGGTATGCGCGCACTACGAAAATAAATCGTTGCGCCTTTTAAAGTGCGAAATAAAATTGCAAACGACTAACGAAAAAACGAATAATTCCTACGCGCACTACGATTTATTATCGCCTGCAAAATAGCAGAGCCAAAAGCAGGGCCAAGACAGTCACTGTGCCTAACTAAAAGTTACTGGGTCCATCCTTTGACAGCAGTAAGACATTCTAAAGGATTTTTTAACGTACGGTATAACGATCTTCGTGAATATGATATAAAAATTACCGCTGCGCTTGCGATTTTCTCCGCAATGTGCGAAGCTAGTACCGCTTCATAGGTTACAAAATATACGTATGATTTCGCATCTGCGAAAATAAATCGCAAATGATTATTTTCGCAGTGCGCGGATTGTAGTACCTACATTTCTGTTGTTCACAGATTGACGAATTTTCTTCGCAACGATTTATTTTCGTAGTGCGCGCATACCCTTAGTTCGCGGCTCCTTATCGACCCAGATCGCTGTTTTAGTTCGTCAGCTCCCTTCTCAAACCAGAAAAAAGTAGAATTCTCGTTCGCATTGCTACTGCTAACTGACCAGATCCGAACGAACGACTAGGTGCGCAGCGCTATTACAAATTACCTACATCGTTCATTTCGAATGAACTAACAACCTAAAGTCGGTTCTGGGATTTAGTTCGTCTGCGGAAGCACTCTCAACGACCTAGTTCGTTCGCGAACTACACAACTCTGCTTCCTTGTATGATTGGCCCTTAGGTATCGATTGCACTAATCTTTAGTAAAGATTTCTCAGCATCTCTGATTGAAGTCTATGACGAGTTACCAGCCAGTTGGCTCTCACACGTT
Organism: Melanchra persicariae; assembly: GCA_947386135.1. Classification (NCBI taxonomy): domain Eukaryota; kingdom Metazoa; phylum Arthropoda; class Insecta; order Lepidoptera; family Noctuidae; genus Melanchra; species Melanchra persicariae. The sequence continues at coordinate 10,725,914 of OX376645.1, read as the reverse complement.
TTTTTTTTTTTTTTTCTCTTAAAAAACTTTGCCCCACATTAGGAATTACTCCTGTATCGTGGGTGCGTTTACAAACATACAAAACTCACATACACAAACGGCCAGACCCGGAACAGCTATCTGTAGGCCATACAAATATTTGTTCCGTGCGGGAATCGAACCCGCGACACGCAGCGCAGCAGCCGATCGCTCAACCACCGCGCCAACCGTGTCGTCTGTTCAATGGTCCATGCTTCTTAAGTCTCAGCAACAAGCTTTGGCAAGCTATTAAGAAAACACAAACTTAAGGACTATTAAGAAAATATTAGTTTATGGTCATTCAACTTTAGTCGGAAAAAATAATCTTGGCCTCTTTTTAAGTCTTAGCTGTGATAATCATTCCGCGTCCCTGGAACGTAAAGGACATTTGAAGGAACACGGATGGGTCAGTAAGAGCGGAGGAGTCATTTCATGATTTTCCGTTCATAAAAAAGGTCCTTGCTAATAACCCTATCGATGCTGGAACCACTATACCGTAAATAAACCTTTTCCAGCTCAATCTAACTACCACCCGGACGGAACCTAGGTAATGCATGAGAGCCTAAATTAGTTTCAGCATTTTAAAGGCCAATCTTAGTTTAAAAACGGACGCGGAAAACTATCGGATATCAAATATTTTTTTATAACTCAGACTAAAATACGAGGTTACTCGAGTTCTTAATAATCTTACCTTATATTTGCACGTACTGCTTCTAAGTTTATGGTTGATAATATTTGAATTGCCGTGCACTAAAAAGATAGCAAGCACAATTTAATATAATAATTAAAAAAGGATTTAAGCGTAGTAGAAATACTAAAATATTAAATATTAAAATTTTTAACTCACTGACCGACTCCGTGACAGTTCAAAAGTGAATTTACAAGCTGTACTAAAAAATAAGAAACAAGCAGTGAGCCGCATATCATATGCAATGTATTGAAACGTTACTTATGTGAGGAAAGACATCCGAGAAAAATAACTAACGTCAAACTACAGTACCTAATGTCGCTACAACTGAAGTTCAAGTCGGATGCACAACATCGGTCACGCTAGTTAGACACTACTTAAAATCATGCGTTTTCTTAATTTCGCACGCGTGTGTTGTTATTTATAGAGACTAGTATTCTCTTGGCAGCCCATCTTGAATGGGGATATAAATAGCACAATCTTTAGTGATTCAACAATGGACAGTACCTAATTGTTGATGAATTCTTGATATTACATAATCATCATCGTTGGTCCATATTTCCTTTGCTGTAAATTGCCATAGGTGATGTTAGCCACGCTCATCCGATTTTAACGGAGGTAGTAGTTTCAAATCTTGTATATTCAGTAGGTATGAATGTCGACTGCGGTAGTATAAAATGATGACAGCGATGTTATAATTTATACAGTTAACAAAAGAGATAGTATGTAGGGTGCTTTGCAACTCGTGATGAGCTGAGCTGAGTAGTCAAATCTTGCGGACGGATACGGATTTGAAAGAGAGAAGCGGACAGTTGCATGTGCTACAATTGGGATGCTAGCCTAAAGAATGGTCCGGAGCGAGGAGGCATCATGGGATGCAGTCACCTCCTGCGAAGCAGAAATGCTAGTGAAGGAGGAGGCAAGCCGCGTGAGGGAGAGGCAAACCTCACGTCCCAGCCGCCGCAACAGAAGAAGACATATATACTGTGGCCAGAGCCTGCTAATGCTGCGGAATTTGTTCGAAAGAGTCACCGCGGCCCTGGAACGCAAAGGGCATTAGGAGGAACACGGAAGGGGTTTTTTAGTCAGTAAGAGTGTCACTCCCTTGTCCAAGAAGTCATCTGATGATTTCCATCCATAAAAAAAAGCCTTAAGCAATAGTTAGTGCGATGTGAAGGAAAATAAAATATACTTTTCACGGGCTTCGTTGCCACTATTTATTTTGAAAACATTACGTAGAATTAATTTAACCTAATACATTTAATTACAAATTATTACCTATATTATAACATTACTATTGATTAAATGAGATAAGAGTTAAATAAATCGTTATTGTCAACAATGATAACCATTTTCGTAACATCTATTGTGAAGAATTTTACTGCATAGGTACCTACATAATAATTATGTATTTAGGTTTTACAATAAAAATGATGGCGATAAGAATTACAGAAAAATAGTTTCTAAATGCGTACTTATTCTGAATCAGGGACAGATCCGTATGAATCATCGTTAACAATCAAAGATACAAAAACTTTTCCAAGGCCTGGAATCTGACCTAAAATTACTAATTGAAATGAGTCACCAATGTATCTTCATCATAATCTTCATCAAATTCGCCGAAAACAGTGACACAGGTACAGTTTACCTCGAGCTACAGAATGTGTCACTGCGAAAGCTCGAGTATTTTTTAGTAGGTTATAAGCAGCGACTAACAGGCTAGACTGCGTTTGGACCAGCGAGAATGACCTTACGTTGATCCATAAGTTAGTAGTTACATTATACGAAAAACGACGTACTTTAAAAAGCACGCAAACACTAGAAGCGTTACCTACATTTTATCACTATTACTACATACATAGGTACTATAAAACAGAGTCCCCGCCGCGGCTATCTTTATGTCTGCCTGAGCCATGTTTAATATAACTAACAATGCGACAAATTTGTCACTATTTCGCGTCAGGTGTTGCCAAGCCAAGAATGTATGAAATAAACTTATAAAATTGTCGTAATTTTATTGAATAGGCCCCTGGGCGGGAAGTCTCAACATAGTTAACGATCGCATAACGACCGAATTCAGTCGATAAGTTCTAAAGCCGCCCGTACACTGTCAATTTTGAAGTGTATGTATTCCCAGCGGAAAAGTGTCGTTTTTCTTAATTTCAGTTAAGCAGATATTTAGTGTATGACGTCGTGTAAATGTGTATGGTAAGTACGAATTTGTGCATCCAACCATTGGGGAGTTATTCAACAAAAACTGTTTCCGCTGGAACTACGTCATCCCAGCGGCACTTTTTTTTTCCTATGGACGTACAAGAAAAAAAATACATGCAATAATTAGTGTGTGACGAGAGGTAAATGTGTATGTTAAAATGAAATTTGTGTGTCTTAAAACTGCGAAGATATTCAAGTTTCCGCTGCGCTGACGTTTGGCTATTTGATGGAAATCATATAAATCGGTTTAGTGCAGAGTTGATTTTTTTTAGGCACGTTGCTATGAATTTGTGTATAATGTTTGTGAAAACAGATTTTGAAAAAAGCATACCGTTTAGGAGATATACACGTAAAGGTGAAATATGGTTATTAGGTCCAAGTACTTAAAATAGGAACTTTAGAGCCTAACTTTTAACGTTTATTTGTATCTTGTAAGGGTCTACAACGTCTTGCCAAGTTTCATTTATGTGCGCTTAGTAATTAATGAGCAATGGCATAATTTACTACGAATGGACCACTATATTTTGTGACATCCGATTGTAGGACTTTTTAATGAAAAGCAAAATAAAACATATTCCAATATTTAGTGTATTAATTCAACTATTCATATGTAAAATTTCAGCTCATTACGCTACATAATTAAAAAGATATAATAAAAATACCAGAACAACCGAATTACATGGATAAACCGACCAAGTTTGAAAGGCTACAAAAAAGCGGACGTGCAGTACATAGAGCTAACGTTCTAGAATGTCCAGTGTTTTACCATTATTGGACTAGTATAGGTCGGCACACAAATTCTTGACCTGGCTCGATATGTTTCGAAACGCTTTACTTGGCATCACTGTTACCGTTGCGTTTATATTATTTAGGTACATCGAAATTGAATTGTTCAATTTTAATTAACACGTCATTCGAAATGTGTCGAGCCAGGTGCCAAGTTAACGCGTACGGGTAGTAGTTATGTGTCTTCTTAGCGCGCTTTATCAGTCACAAATGTGCACCCAAGGACAACGTGCGTATGCGCTGTTTATTTTGCCGCAACGTGTAATATTATGTACCTATTGGACTCGGTTATTGACATAGTGTAAGTGACTGTGACATACTTATTGAGCCAATAGTGAGAATTATTTAAAGATAAACAAGATAGGTACCTAAGTAGGTACTTCCTAATAAAATACCTCATGAAAATGTTATCTGTTGGAAGGTAGGTATATAGGTTCAAGTGACAACTGTATTTTGTTACTTACATCTCGACGACGCCGAAAGCCTAAAAGTTGTCTATATCTGCTATGTACAGATTCCAGTGCATACAGTGTTTATGACAGCCATGTAAATACCTATAGTTATTTGATGAAAGTTGGTTCAGCTGTTCAAAAGTTGCAGTCTCTTATTCGAACTTGTTTCGAATAATAATATGTGTACCTTTTATTTTCTAGGTAGGTACTTTGAAGTGTGAGACGAGAATTTCGTTTGTTCTTGTTTGCATTTATTCAAACCACAATTAATAGGTATAATCCAGTAATAATATTACGTGTACCTACTTATTGTTAACCTGTCAGGCATCGCGAGCGCGAAACACAGAACAACAGTCAAGCCCCACCCGCATTTTTATATAATACAAGCTGTTGCCCGCGACTTCGTACGCGCATATCCCGTTTTTTCCCGTTGGAATTCTCGTTCCCGTAGGTATTCACGTTCCCGTAAGAATATGCGCTAGAACGTAGGTAAGTAGGTCGGTACTGCACTACACTATAAACCTACCTTCAAATTGAGTCAATTACTTAGTACTGATCTGTGATTCTGTGATTGTAAGACATACTTATTTGTTGCTGTAAAAGCTCGAACGAGAAGACCAACTTCCGAAAATTTACTAGTAGGTACTTAATACCTAAGATTTACCTATACATAAGTATTTGAGCTTTACAGTAGGCAACGTATTTCTTATTTATAAAAGACAGATTCTTTATATCAATGTGTGGTGGCGTTGTTAGCGGCACAATAAATCTAACAATAATTTGATTTTATTTGATGTTATTATTACTTTGTTAATAACGTTTTAATTTTAATAGTCAGTAACTAATAAATACTTTTAAGAGTACAAAGTTAATGCAGTTGTTTTATTTTCTGCGAAACGATTGTGTACGCGCCTGTACGAATCTATTAAACACGATAATGATACTATACTGGAAATTCTAGAACGTTAGCTCTATGTACTGCACGTCCGCTTTTTTGTAACCATTCAAACTTGGTCGGTTTATCCATGTAATTCGGTTGTTTTGGTATTTTTATTATATCTCTTTCATTATGTAGCGTAATGAGCTGAAATTTTACATATGAATAGTTGAATTAATACACTAAATATTGGAATATGTTTTATTTTGCTTTTCCATTAAAAAGTCCTACAATCGGATGTTACAAAATATAGTGGTCCATTCGTAGTAAATTATGCCATTGCTCATTAATTACTAAGCGCACATAAATGAAACTTGGCAAGACGTTGTAGACCCTTACAAGATACAAATAAACGTTAAAAGTTAGGCTCTAAAGTTCCTATTTTAAGTACTTGGACCTAATAACCATATTTCACCTTTACGTGTATATCTCCTAAACGGTATGCTTTTTTCAAAATCTGTTTTCACAAACATTATACACAAATTCATAGCAACGTGCCTAAAAAAAAATCAACTCTGCACTAAACCGATTTATATGATTTCCATCAAATAGCCAAACGTCAGCGCAGCGGAAACTTGAATATCTTCGCAGTTTTAAGACACACAAATTTCATTTTAACATACACATTTACCTCTCGTCACACACTAATTATTGCATGTATTTTTTTTCTTGTACGTCCATAGGAAAAAAAAAGTGCCGCTGGGATGACGTAGTTCCAGCGGAAACAGTTTTTGTTGAATAACTCCCCAATGGTTGGATGCACAAATTCGTACTTACCATACACATTTACACGACGTCATACACTAAATATCTGCTTAACTGAAATTAAGAAAAACGACACTTTTCCGCTGGGAATACACACACATTTTGAACGCGATCCACAGATCAGATCATTGATTTTGATCGTGCGATTGACTATGTACGCATTGCAAGTTTTAAATAAAGTGGAATGGAATTTCCACAGCGTATTCATGTCATAAAACCATGTTAGTAAATATTATACTTTTACTATTGTTTACCGACATATCATGTTGTTGGCTTGTAAAGAAGCCATATCCGCTTATTTAAATAACTCCACGTGACATTGACTTCGGGTAATGTCACCAAAATTATATAGGTATTTTATAGCCCCTGATCACGGATCAACGAACACGGATTGACAACTTGTACACACGGCAAAATAGTTAAATATGCAGGCAACCGTTCGCAAACTTTGCTGTTACTTCGGCCTAGTGTACCTTCCCCTCAGCACGTAACCCTTCGTTTCTAAGAAAGGTGATTTTGTCTTTTAAAAAAGGTTTTCATGTTTAGAAAACTACGTAGAATATAATTGTTATCTGAGAGCTACTATTCTTAGGAACAAGATTACATATCAAATCCTCTTTGATAAGAAACTTTGTTGAGTTCTAATGATGACTGCTGTAATTAGTCAGACACTTTGTAAAGCGGATAATGACAATTTATGAACTAAATCTAAGACAGATGTTAAACAGAGATGATGAACAATCATGACTTGAAAATTATAGGTTCACGACATACACTGAAGGAGCTGCTAACCCAAGCTAACAAGTTAGTGCTCTGCTCAGTCACTGCAAGATTTCAGACGAGACCTGTCATACGGAGTCATACCCTATAACACAATATCGATTTCATTCCTATCGAAACTCGCGTCATTGCCCGATTGGACTTTCGACAACATAGTGACAGCATCATATCTCCTAAAACTTACCTATCTATTCACGTGTAGAGATACAATATTTAGGACGTCAAAAAGATATTTTTATCATCAAGCATCTGAGACTGATAAACATTTAGCCACTCAATGAATGCATGTCATGTCGCCAGGGGGGGAAGGGAATTTGAAGAAACAATGTAAGATGGTCATTATACCACTGATTACACATAGACGTTTATAAATTAGACAGACGCTATTAGAGATACTCCACAATGACATTTGCACGCTACCATAGACGACAACCTGACACTGCTAAACTCCATCTAAGATTTAAAGACTGCCTTTTCCAGAGGGGTACAATAAAGAGCAGGTATGCCTAGGCTCAGGAGAGGAGTGCTAAGGAGTGGTGAAACTGAAATGGAGCTGGGCAGAACACCTGTAAAGGCGCGGTGATGATAGGTGGAGTAAGTCGGCGACCGAGTGGCGTCCGCGGACTGGAAGAAGTGTCATTCGTCCGGCTTCGACAAAGATAATATTTATTTTAGAATGGGTCTGTACACCTGATTTTGTTTTTCAGGCTTATGCTAAATAGCAATTTTGTGTAATGAATAAAAACTTTCACGTAAACGGTTTTTCTTTCTTTCTTCGAGATGGGCAGACGACATTGTTACCATCGTGGGTAGAATCCGTAAGAGGCTGGCACAGGAACGTAAGGATTGGGACAAGAAAAGAGACACCTATGCTCAGCAGTGGGCGAAGTCAAGCTGTGGACGATGATGATGATGGTGCAACTTTTCAAAGACGGATTTCGGGCCTCCCAAGGTATAGAAAAGTTAGTCAACTGAATGATTAATCACGCGACCATTCGTAAGCACAGACTAAAATCTAATAACAGTAAATAATGTTTTCCATTATGCCAATGTCAAGGTCGCATTAAACAAGATGCTATAGATATTGAGGAACATTTTGCTGACGTCAATCTCAAGCGATTCGAGTTTTATGTCTATAAAAGTAATGAATAATTACGTTGCACCCTACCTATACTAACTTAACAATGTAAGATTACCATCGACGCATGGAAAAGAACATAAAGACCAAAATAAAAAAAATCTTCGTCAGGCTCGAGCTCGAGTTTGGATGAATAGATGGATGTTTGTTACTCAATCACACCAGAACGGCATGAAATTTGGCACAGAGATATATTATAGTCTGGAATGTGCATAGCACATTTTTTTTTCGCGGCCATATGTTCCCTTGGGATATTTTTTTAACTTCAGGCGTGCGTAGCCGCTGTCAGAAGTGTCTCATAATTTCCGCTATAATTCAGCACCTACGAACATCGGCACTACGACTAATAAAATTCAGAATGACCCCTTCAATGACCTTCGGCCGAGGTCACATAAGCGGTGAAATTCGTCTGATTAAAAATAATGGTTCGGAAAATGTCAGTGAAATAGCTCGGTTCGTAGATTCGTGATATCTTCAAATATTGTGAGTGAAATAAATTTCGTGTATGGCCAAATTAAATTAAAGGTATGCATATTTTCATTATGGTATTGGTGTCGTTATTTTTCAACGTTTTAAAACGTTCAGGTCGTTGATCACAGAATTCTCGAGACATAATTTACATTTCAGATTTTATTGTTGTGTTTTTATTGTTGTCAAGTATCCATGGTGTTTCTTTTTTTGTGGCCTTCTTTTTGGAACCAATAAACATGATATTTATACCTATAGCAAATATAGAACCTAGAGTAGGCCTATTTCTCAGTTTGCAGAACAATTAACTTATTTCTAAAGGATTTTCGCCAAAGGTACAATTTCAGCATTCTAATATATTATAAGGTCGATTATCATTTGACCCACGGACTTTGCCGCTACTGGTATCAAATGGGAAAAAAAATCTCAACTGATGCCATTTGGGACACTAATATGTTCTCAAATGTCACCACCACTATATTAAATAAGAAAAATAAAGTTGTACTACACTATATTTCTGCTTTATTTTTTACCAGTGGTGACAAAGTCGGCAGGACAAATGGGAACAGACCTAATATAATAAGTACCTACCCTGGAAGCGCAAGAAGGTCATCTAGCGTAATTTGGGAGAGGGAGGTTAAACGAACTAATATTTAAGTGTTCGAGATTGCGATACTTAATTAACTACTTCCTTTTAATTGCTTTGCTACCAAAGCAGCGAGTTCGCACGTGTATAACACGTATTCAGAAGACTGTGCTGAAAATAGTGTTAACATTGTCTATTTTACTGATAATCCTTCCTTTACCTATATGTATTAATATAGGTATGCACACAGGACTTTCTTATAAATAGAATTACAGACACTACACAACGTTTTCTTTTTCATCATCAACCATTTATCCAAATAGGCCAGAAAATAATAATAATAATCTGAAATTCAGAAAATAACTATATGTCGTTTTCTTTTTAAAGAGTATTTTTTTGCTTAAATTGTGGTTTTATAGAATAGAATTTATTTATGCATCTTAGAAACAGTACACCAGCAGTAAACATTAAAACGTACGACGTTACGTAGGTACTTATACGTAACGTCTGAAAAAAACTAGGATGTTTTCAAAAATGCATACTGCATAGCCTTGAACGGTTCAGTTACAAAACTATTGAAATTAAAAATTACGTATTAGAATCGCAAACCTTAACCAATACAACCCATACTTTTATTGCATGACATTTGTTGCCACACTGTCTTCATGGCCAAATAAATCGATAGGACAAAAATCATTAACACGAGCCATGGTGAAAGACGTCTATGTAACTGAGGCTCTTGCAATACGCTAACCTATATATGTATATTTATTTTATGCTTTTTAGTAGGTACCTACTTTATCGTTTTTCGTAATTCGTAAACACCACTGGAAAGTCAGAGGAAAGCAAAATACGATTTTTTTTTTTAGATTTAAAAACCAAACCACAACACCGATTTTAATGAAATTTTCTTTCACATAATATAAGATTTTTTTCAAATCGGTTCTTATATGACGGAGTTATAGGGTACTTAACACATTAAAAAAAATACAACCGAATAGAGAACCACCTCCTTTTTTTGAAGTCGGCTAAGAAGGGATTTTCGATAATTCTACCTCTAAGGGGAAGATCATTAAAATTTGTAGTAGGTAAATCTGTGCAGTCTATAATAGTCTGACAAGGCGAAGGTCACAAGTCTTCTAATATTTAATTCAGTAGGCCTTTAACCAATATAATATAAGTTATACACTAGATTTATTTTAGGCATAGTTTAATGTTTTCGACATAATATTAATATATAACTTTGTAATGATGTAACTTCTATATAATTTATACTTATGTGAACTTATGAATAAAAATTTATTTATTTATTTAATATTTGGTCCTAGGACATGCCGGTTTCCTCACGATGTTTTCCTTAACGTTGTCAACATTGCTCTCAAAACGGAGCACTGGTGATGATATAAAATAACATCAAATAATGTGCCTAAGTGGGTTCCAATCCAACCCTTTTTCTTTTTATCATCCTGAACTGTTCCTCTCCTAGACAAAGACCCCCTTTTCCTAAGCATAGATGTGTACTTTCCTAAATTTTGTTAAAACTGTTACCGATCCACAAACCTTCAAGTCAGTATATCATCGAAGTAACCGAGTAGGCGTGCAAACAAATCAGCTGAGATCGATACGATAACAGTCAAGTTCATGGGCCGCTATATCCGACCGAAGTAGCCTCATAAGTTTGGTCCGCACTGTACTTTAGTGTAATTTTTATTGGTCCGTCCTTTTTTATCGCGTCACACAGTGGAACGAATGTATGGGAGCGGTTGGACGTAGACATGTCCGAAAAATAAGAGTAAAATTATGACAAACTAATGATGCCATCTTATTCGATTACTTAATGCCTTCATAAATTGTGGTGATGAATTTCTTCATAACTCCCATATTTCGGGAGTAATTTGAGAAAATGTGAAATTTTACTATGAAAATGAGTGTATCGAGCTCTCTCCCTCCTGATTCCGGGCTTGTTTCAAGTAGCGGTCTCTAATATCGTAATGCTATTACTAAGAGCTATATTTAATACTAAGACACATAGTGCGCCAAATGTGCACTTTCTGGGATAAAAGGAAATGAAAATTTAAAAAAAAAACGTTTTTTCCCCATTTGTATTTACTTTAAACCGCAGACAGACTTATTAAGAGGTCTATAAATATATTATATATATACAGAAATATATATTAACAAAAATATTCACAAGAACTGATGAGAGTATGACTTTTAAGTAAGTTGATAATAAATTACCTAGTTTCATTAAAAGTACAATAAATAATTAAGATGTAAGCTCTAATTTACTAAGTTACACATTTTAAAACAATAACATCATTTAATTATCTTCGTCATCATCATCATCATCAATTAATTCAAATTCAGAATCGATGTCCGCTAAATCATTTATGTTAACAAATTCGATATCACTTTTCTCAGAATCCGTAAGCTCATAAAATTCCTTAAAAGAAGATTTTTTTACAAACTTATTTCCTTTTGGACGGATACTTGTAACAAGTGGATCAGAAGACAGTAAAAGATTGTGCATAATATCTTCATTGCATGAGATACTGCTATGCTTTCGAGAATGCCCCTCTCTATATTTTCTAAAATCTTTATTTCTAGCCTCAGATGCCTCTTCGGATAGAAAACCAATGGGCACAATTGACATGTTCTGAACTATGTCTGGCCCATGCATTAAAATTTTATGAAGTGAAGAAGGCATATAATACCATGGGTATAACTCCACGTAAAGCTTAGCAGTATCAAAGCAGAACTCTCGGAATTTAGTTACGTTGATCTTCTCTCCTGATGAAATACACTGCAAGATCACACAGATTTTTCTTAAAAGCATAGCATCTATTCCGGTCAGTTCAGCAGATTTAGTGTAGTTTTCAAAAAATCTCCTTGCCGAGTTGCCATTGTTGGTGGATCCACTGCCTTGTTTCACAACATCGAGAAGTAAGCCCGTTTCTCTTCTTACAGCCTCTTGAACTCTTTTCTTCCTGTCATCAACTTGCCTTTTTGCTATATCACCCCTTACTTGCCATGATTTTATGTCTAATTTGTAGGAAATGTGTAATAAGCATTCCATTGAGCGAATCCAAGCGTGAAGGGTGCTTAAGCTATATTTATACATGTCCTCGTTTGCGTGTTTATCTTTGATTAACTCTAAATTATTCATTTCTTTAGGACAAGCCTTGCATATGTCACACACTGAAGCTGCTGTATTGGATATAATGGAATGAATTTTACCATCAATCATTGTCAACAGCAGTTGGTGTTTGACACTAATTCCATCAGTGATGGTGGATGGAGTTAAGGCTTCAATCTCTGCTTCGATTTCAGCCATCTCTCTCTGCACATTTTCTTTGGTTTCCTTTATAAACTTAAACAATATTGGCCGGCAAAATGAAGTGGAAGATGGTCGCTCGTTTTCCCAAATTGTTACACCTTTTGAGACGAGCCGCAGTGGTACAAGACTAATCATAAAATTACTAGCAAGATCGATTTGCTCATCTTCACTCGTCCTTTGATGATAAATGCTTTGGCTAGATGATCCGTCAAAACCCCATTTGCTGGTCAATACGAGCTGTTGATTGGGATCAACAGGGGTTTCTAACGACCTAATAAGTCTTCTTGAGGTTAAATCTATCAAGGCTTGTAATTTGATTTTTGCAGAGCTCTCTGTAACTGTGAGATCTTCTTTGGCCGGATAGCACTTAATTTTTTCTTTAACCAACATGTAGTAACTCGGGTATTGAAGAGCTCCTTCTTGAGTGTTGAAATCCCGAAGAGTGTTATAGCGCCATTTCGATAAGTTCATCGATACATAAAGAGCCAATGCCTTCAAAGGGGATATTTCCCGTACCTGAATTGATTTACCTTCAATGAAGGCTTTGATTTTTGAGGCCTCTTCTGGATTCTCCGTCAAGTATTTCATAACATAAGCTGTATCGCTTTGTCCTGCCTTTTGAAGCGCCCTTTCGGCCGAAAACATAATTTCAGCGCTGCTACTGCTGCATGAAAGACTATCTTCAGTGCGTCTTCTTTTTTGCCGGTTACTAAGGTCCTCAAAAGATTTACGAGGACTAGGATGTGTACAAGTTGAAGCATCAGATTTAGCAGGAGAAATTATGGGCTCGATGACGTCACTTATATTTTCTGTAGAAGGTTCCATATTTTCATTCTGTAATTCCGGCCATTGAATTGCAGCCTGTAGCCAAATCTCATGTTTCTTCCGAAACTTATCTGTGCTTCTTCCAGACTGTGTCCATTTTGCATAAATGCGGTAGCAAAATCGACGACACCAGTCTTTTAAACTTGTTTCAGCACTTTCACATAACTGAACACAACTGTTATCTTTTAAAACACTGAACAAATAGTTAAAGTCGCGTAAATCTTTATGTGCGCGTGCGCATAAAGCAACGTGAATATCAAGATTTGTATTAAAATTTGGAAAATACATTGCGAGATTAGCTTGGATACAACGAGGTGTAAATCAACACTGATTTTAAAGTTACTAATAGTGACCTATTTATATAAAATCCAGGTATCCCAGGTATCCTTTGTTAAATATTGCAAGGTAATTAGTTATTGTGATAATTAGTAAATGATGCATGCTAAATTAGTGTATTAAGAGCCATTTAGTAATTAAATAATAGCAATGTTCTTATCAGTAATCATTAGTGCATCAGTTTTATATGTAAACCTTAAGTCCCTAATTATATATCCTAATTAGCTTATATCTTCTCTAATTGGCTGCTCAGAAATGTTATTGTAATAAGGTAAACCTTTAGAAAAACGGTTTTAATCAACAAAATAAACAAAAAATAAAAAAATTGTGTTATAAAATAAACATCACTCTTTATCCCAGAAAGTGCACATTTGGCGCACTATGTGTCTTAGTATTAAATATAGCTCTTAGTATTAGCATTATGATATTAGAGACCGCTACTTGAAACAAGCCCGGAATCAGGAGGGAGAGAGCTCGATACACTCATTTTCATAGTAAAATTTCACATTTTCTCAAATTACTCCCGAAATATGGGAGTTATGAAGAAATTCATCACCACAAGTTATGAAGGCATTAAGTAATCGAATAAGATGGCATCATTAGTTTGGCATAATTTTACTCTTTTTTTTCGGACATGTCTACGTCCAACCGCTCCCATACATTCGTTCCACTTCAGTGAGCCATTTTACTGGTTGTATTTTTGTTGTTTGGTTCGCGAATAAAAGGACCAGATATTGTATTTAAATAATGTACACAACGTGTACCTAATATAATAAACGCAATACCTCTTAAGGGGTCATTGTCATTTAAGCGTAAAATCCGAAAACACTACTTAAAGGCCTGTCATGCTTAGTTTGGTCTTCGTCATTATTATTATGAGTTCTCTCAATCAGAAATATTATTATATAACATCATATTTATTAGTTTATTATTATAGCATATGTATGTATTTTATTAGTATTATATATATTATTTCTTTATTATTTCCAAAATAAAATTATACTTTAAATCTCATTTATTTGTTGTACACCTACCACAGTGTAGTCTTTTTGACCCAAAGGTTGACTGGTAGAGAATGCCTTGTTGCATTAAGTCCGCCCATGTACCACTATTGTACATAGAGTTTAAATAAATAAATAAATAAATCATTATGAATAACTTTCACTATGGGACCATCACTGAAATCGCGAAAAAAAATCGACTGTCCCATACATTTATGTGCGCATAACTCGAGAAAATGTACTGAACAGCAGGTTTTTTTTTCGCTATCTCAGTGTTGGTCCCATAGTGAAAGTTGTTGATAATGATGAGTACAATCACCCCTTTTTTTTTTTGAGGGTGGGAAATCATCAAATGACCCCTCCCGCACTGGGTGGAGCGGCAGGGAGTGTCAGACTTGTACTGACTAAAACCCACCCTTTGTCCTCCTAGTGCCTTTCCTTCCAGGGCCGCGGTAACTCTTTCGAACATATTCCGCAACCCTGACAGGCTCTGGCCCTAACGGACCCCGACCCATGCTGACTGCTGCTGGATTGGCGCGCGTAGAACACAGCGCGCCGTCAACCCGGGCCTGTTCTGATCGGACGGCGAGCTACCCATTGCTCGCCGTCCACAGGCATCAGTCACTGCGCCATGCTCAGGAGCATCAGTTCCTGGGCGGCGCAGTGGCTGACGTTCAACAGGAGGGGGTGAAATGGGGCCATTACTGGCACTCCATTTCAGCCCCCTCTGGAGCCCTTTGTAGGGGCTCTACTGCGGCTGTTGCAGTAGCAGCAGCCGCAGTGGAACCGGCAATGGCGGCAGAAGAAGCGGCGGCAGTGGCGGCGGTCGCGGCAGAGACGGCGGTGGCGGAGGGCTTCCTCCTGTGTACAATCACCCCTTAAGATGTATTGCGTTTATTCGTTACACGTTGTATACCATAGAGATTAGTCCGGAGTCTGTATAGCTGTTTCTGTTTTTGTATCTAATCATGACGGAGATGATAGTATTTTCCTGTCAAAACAGGTTCAAGTGGTATTTCGGATCTCAAAAAGAATTCCCTAAATTTTGACCCTGTATTATCAAAGACAGAAGTCGGACCTTTTAAAAAGGAATTTTCTCGAATTGATTTAAATGTGTGTTATAAAAAGACGACAATCAATCATACCTGTCCGGCCCCGGCGACACACCGGTGTGTCGCGAATTAATCGCGAATTTAATGTTTATTTACATATACATAAGATTTACTTTATATTAGGGAATTTTCACATGTTGGGCCCGAGTGGTTAAAAGCACAAAACTGACATCAGACTTGGACAGATCACGTGCTAATGTACACGTGTTAGTATTACTCCCATACATTTCACTAAAACGCGAACTTTGTTGGCAAGGTTACCCTATAAACTACCATCATCGCTATCAATCACTAGGTACATTCTATTCTGTACTAATAGGTATAATAAAGCTGAAGAGTTTGTTTGAACGCGCTAATCTCCGGAACTACCAGTCGGATTTGGAATATTATTTTTGTATATGATACCCACATTTATGAGGAAGTTTAAAGGCTCTACGGAACGGGGAAAAACGGGATATGCGCGTACGAAGTCGCGGGCAAAAGCTAGTAAGTATTATAAAACAAAGCCGCGTCTGTTTGTATGTACGCGATAAACGCGAAAACTACCGAATGGATTTTCATACGGTTTTCAGCAGTGAACGGAGTGATTCATGAAATAATGTTTAGGTAGGTGTATAATTCAAAAATATTGGAAAAATCGTAAATATGACGATGATTTTTGAAGATGTCGGAAAAAAAACATTTCGATTACTTAAGATCTACTACTACTACGTGCGAATCCGGGGTGTGCTGCTAGTATATTATAAACATCACACATTGAACATCTTCCTCCACACTTTCTGTTCAAGGTTTCATTTTTAGGGTTCCGTACCCAAAGGGTAAAACGGAACCTATTACTAAGACTCCGCTGTCCGTCCGTTCGTCCGTCTGTCACCAGACTGTATCTCATGATTACTCTTGAACCGTGATAGCTAGACAGTTGAAATTTTCACAGATGATGTATGTCTGCTGCCGCTATAACAACAAATACTAAAAACAGAATAAAATAAATATTTAAGTGGGGCTCCCATACAACAAACGTGATTATTTTGCCGTTTTTTATAGATAATGGTACGGAACCCTCCATGCGCGAGTCCGACTCGCACTTGGCCGGTTTTTTTGTCTTATTATTACAAAATTAGTTAAGAAAATAACGTGCAATTTGTTGTTGCAATATCAAAAAATAATGTTTCAACAGAGTATTTTGGCAAGGCCAAAGTGTGCGTTTAAATATAGCTAAAGCTTTTTCTATTACGTCAATGACAAGTACTTTTAGATTAGACTATCATCATGTTTGCATGTGTTTTACGCTTACTTTTATGGGTTTTATACGTTGTAGTAGTCTGGGTACATGGGATGGCTAGGTACCTGGGGCTCTAGACAAGTGACATTCTGTCAGCGGTAGCGTGGCGGAGGCGAGTGTCTAAACGTCAAAAATATATATGGGATTGACAGATGCTATCGAAATGTCACGTGATGAAATTCCTACATTTTGGCATTTCGACAGTCGCATTCGCTAATTGAATGGCACATTGTCTAGGGCCTCTGGTATTTTCACAAGGATGTGATGCTATGTACATAATTATGTCACCGAATAATTGCAAACTCCGTAAGATTGTAATATATTGCGTGAAATTATTGTAGCAATATGTATTGTGTTCTCAATGAGACACGGATAAATTGGAAACTAATGAATTTGGATGCGATTTATTGTATTCAAAATTATCTCTTCGCAACAATAAAGAAATTATAATCTAATAAAGATTTATAACAATCTTACGGAGTTTGCAATTATCCGGTGACTTAATATACTCAACTAAGTTGAATGGGAGGTGGAGAAAGGTGGGCGATTTTGGCACTAGCTTTATTTTGTCGTTTAAAACTCACGAAAAATTATAAATAGTTATCTACGTATTTTCGACTGATTTATCTGTACACAAGATAAATCTGAATAATATCATAATACGATCGACATCAAAACAATTGCTCTTATCTTCAGTGTATCTGTATGTTAGTTTTTTTTTCTCTTGATAAGTTGGAATTACATATTCATCAAGATTCCCGACCCCAAATAAAGGAAACAGGAGAGGACAAAGAAGAAGATACATATAATAAGGTTATTTGACAGTACTTATACGGATGGCAGGAGTAGAGGGACGCTAAAAAAACCGGCCAAGTGCGAGTCGGACTCGCGCACGAAGGGTTTTGTACCATTATCTACAAAAAAAAACGGCAAAAAAATCAGGTTTGTTGTATGGGAGCCCCCTTAAATATTTGTTTTATTTTTATATAATTATTTATTTTTAAAGTGAATATATAACTTAATATTCTGGGAATATTTCAAGCGTCTACCTGTTGCCGTTATCAATATCGAGCAAAAAAATCACGTTTGTTGTATGGGAGCCCCCTTAAATATTTATTTTATTCTGTTTTTTAGTATTTGTTAATATAGCGGCAACAGAAATACATCATCTGTGAAAATTTCAACTGTCTAACTATCACGGTTCATGAGATACAGCCTGGTAACAGACGGACGGACGGACGGACAGCGCGAAGTCTTAGTAATAGGGTCCCGTTTTTATCCTTTGGGTACGGAACCCTTAAAAAGATGAATGGATCGTTCGATGAATGATACAAACAGAAGGGAGAACGGAAATGAACAAGAAAACATGTTGCTCCGACTCCCCAGTAACACGGGACAAGGACATAAAGATGATGAAGATTATTTGAAAGGTTAACACCCTTCGACTTTTGGTCTTTAATCCTTACGACCCAAGGCCCTTGAAGCACTCATGAGTCTTATTATATTAACCTTTCTCAACAAACACCGGATGTTTCATCAAATCCCTTAGATCAAAACAGAGATATTGCAATGGGTTGCGCAAACACAGACAAATCCTATAAGCTTAACGACGCCACTGCAGACGTACACAGTAACATTATTCTAATTTTGTACTAAGCAAATGGAGACAGTCCGTTACTTTATTTTGCAGCATCTTTTAAAGTGGCACGTGTCGCGAAAGATTATATGAGACAAGATACTAAGTAAACTAAATATACTATGAAGTTTTGTGCGCACTACGGCACAACCTATGACACAGTTTTCGTAACTAAGTAAGTATTATATATTATGTCGCAGTCAATTAGCTTAATCAACCGTTTAATTGGTTGCCTAACCTTTTAATTTAAATGTGCCGATTTTTCAGCGACCTAAGTGACATCTTTTGTTCAATATCGTTTAATGACATGCCCATGTCACTTTGTCGCTGATTAAACGGCACAGTTCAATGAAAAGGCTAGACTTTTAATGAAACGGTGGATTCAGCTAGTTGGCTGCGACATACGGGGTTATTTTTTATTAACTCTGACATCACGAAAAAAAAATCTGCTGTTTCATACAAAAGTTCAATACCTACTCGACTAAAATGTATGAAACAGCTGATTTTTTTTTCGTGATTTCAGAGTCGGTCCCATAGTGAAAGTTGTTCATATTCATGGGTAGAACACCCAGTGAAAATTTGGTCGGTCATTAAAAAATAACCCTGTATACAACGCAAATAATATTTTAATTTCATTTGAAAAAAAGAACATGGCAGGACGTTTTTGATTCTGAGTTTAAGGGTATCTGATGCTGATATCATGTGATCTAATGGAGGAGGAAGACCAATCGATTCTGATTGAGCCTTCAAAACTATGTCAAAGTTTTTTATTTTGTTATTTTATTCGTAAAACTTAATATATTATTTAATTATACTTTATGTAAAGTAGTGGTACATAGGCGGCCTTAATGCAACAATTCCGGTCAAGAAAAACTCAAATTATAATTACAATACAATTTTAGCACGCTTATTAGCGTTCAATGAACGATTCTCCATACTTTGTACAGGTATTCCCATTGTTGATTGAAATATTTTAAACTGTTGATAATTTGATTAGTACTACACCTATCACGTAAACATTGGTCAGTAGTACCTACTTACCTATTTCTAAATGTCTCAAGAATACTTTGAAATAATAATGACAATATAAGTACATTTTGTCTTACAATAGAATAATGGACAAGCGTTTTTGTAAACAATTGTTGTTTGTAGGATTGGGATAGATAACTTGAAAACTGCTGTCTGGATTTGAATGCGTTTTGCACAATGATTTAAGGTTTTTGTGTCAATTCAACGCATTCCTTATTTAAATTCGATTCGAATAATTTTTTTCATGGCTTTTCTATAGGATATTTTGTTTTGAAAGAAAGAAAGAAAAGCCGTTTATTCCAAGTGACGCACATACAACAATTTAACTCATTTTTGGTCATGGGCATGTCCAGCATTAGAATGGACAAATCTTCTCTCATCTAATTGATTTAGGGCCGTTTTATTCAATACTCAGTCGTCAAATAACTTTTACCTGAGTAATAAAAATGGCGGTTTGTTAGCTTTTGTTTAGAAAATATGTCAAACAGCCATATTCATTCTTAAAAAATATCTGACCATTGAAAAATTTGCCCAAGAAAAGAAACGAAACAACGAATCATTAATTAATCATCAAAAATATTCGGAAAAGCTTTTCCGAAGGTTTTCGATGACACAGATGATTCGTAAACATAAGAAACCGCATCAGAACCGTAACCGCATAATTATAATTTACAGCCTTGTCATTTTAATACAATCATAATTACAAAAAAACCCAGTTAAATGAAGAAAACAAACGAAACAATGAATCATTAATCATCAAAAATATTCGGAAAAGCTTTTCCGAATATTTTCGATGACAGATGATTCGTAAACATAAGAAACCGCATCAGAACCGTAACCGCATAATTATAATTTACAGCCTTGTCATTTTAATACAATCATAATTACAAAAAACCCAGTTAAATGTCATGCACCTTTTAAAAATTACTGTCATACTTATTTTCTACGAACAAAAAAAATAATGGACCATTGTAGAACTTCTACCATGCAATATTGCCTTCAATGACTGCAAAAATATTTATGAAAAAACACCTATTTACTTTGAACAAAGGTAGACCATTTTCAGCCAAGCACAGCGTCACCACCAAGTCACGCTTCGGTCTGTACTCACATTTACTTTATAATAATATTTTACATTCATTATTTTTGTAAATACAAATAATTTTGTAAAAATTATGTACCTATAGGTACAATAAATATTTTCAGGTTGACTTTTATCGATGACCTGACTGACTATAAGGGCTCTGTCTAGCCTTTAAAACTTCCTGTGTTTAGTTCAAATCTTTTCTAATTCTGCTGAGTTGAATTTTTTCAAGTTCTAATGACTTCTCATAATCTGCGCTTTCAAAAGAATATAATATCAACTGACTCTCTGGGTGTCTGTTCTAGATTCAACAGATTTTCTCGGTGGAAAATTCAGGTCGACTACGATAATACAAATGATGATGTTTATATTTATGACAGTTAAATTAACATTTAACAGTCCAGCGTACCCTACATGGCACACCAGCTCAATGTAGCCCGTGTGTGATTTGTTGCTGCGGACTAGTAAAATTAGTGTTATTGCTGAGGGGACATATTTAAAAAGAAAAGGATTCCAATACCTTGAAGTTACGCCAACCCTACAACAATCTAGGACAATATTGGTTATCCGATAGCGAGTCTCTTTATCAATCGATAAGAAACTAGATTTTATGTCAATTAATTACAATGAAAACTACTAGTTTTCCTCCTTATTACAGCAATTATGATCTCGTCAAGCTGCGCCGGCGCACGCCAAATGCTAATGCGTTGTAATGTAACGAGCACACAACATCCCAAGTATGCAATTATGACGGCCTTGTGCTTATCCTCAAATGCACTAGAAATCGATAAAACATAATTTTCTATGAAACAGGTACTACAAAATTGCATTTTATTGAGATTTTAACCTTTTATCGAGAGGGTTTCAAAAATGTGAAGCCACATCTGGTTGTGGAAACTGGCTGAATAATATGGCAATTGCTATCATGCTAATGATGCCCGACAAACGTAACTTTAATGTCAATGTGACAGCTGAATATTTTTTTGACAGCTCGGTGTTCGATTGTCAAAATATCATTGATAGGCTACTCTTACTCTTGATGACGTAAACTTGCTGCGAATGTGAAAAGAAATAGTGGTCAAGCGCGCATCAATAATAATTAAAAAAAAAGAAATTGCAAGGATATAGACAATACCGAAAGCCCTTGAAAATAAAATAAAAACGGCCAAGTGCGAGTCGGACTCGCGTGGAAAGGGTTCCGAATAATATATTTTTAGCATGCAACTTTAAAATCATAAATTTCTTATAGGTCTTCCTGTAATCTATAGAGGTATTTTTTTTTAAATTTTAAATTATTTTCTTTTATAAGTATCTTCGGAATGGAATAAGTACTTATTTTAAAATTATGAAAAAAATACTTCCTTTCATTTGATAGTCACACGGTACAGTTGGAAAAACTTTTTTTTTTTTCTCATTTCGCCCAAAAAGTGTGACCCCATGACAAGATTTCAACTGAATCGGTCCAGTAGATTCGGAGGAAATTGACTGTGACTGACGGATAGACAGACAACCGGGTGTTCCTATAAGGGTTCCGTTTATCCATACAGAGGTTCGGAACCCTAACAATGTACGATTTGATTGTTGACTCACTCCATTCATAATTTAAATGCCGGCCGGCCTATCGTTTCATTATTTACTACTCACGAGGCTATTGAACCATCGACCTACTCATTGACATTTTAGAAACTAGATACCTACCGTAAAAATAATGAAGGTAGTCCGTGAAAATATGACCTTAACTAGCTTCTGCAAGCGGCTTCGCCCGCATGAATGTCGGAAAATATCTCTGTGCCACATTTCATCCAGATCCGTTCAGCCGTTCCGGCGTGATTGGGAAACATCCATCCATTCATCCAAACTTGTGTTTGTAATAGTAAGTAAGATATAGCCAAAACGATTTTTAGAATCGAGTTTTGCTTTTGGCAACGACAAAATCCGCCATTTTTATTTTGGTAAACTTACAATCGACAATCGTATATTTATCCTTCGATTTAAAGTATTTCAAAGGCGTCACTAAATGCTGATATAATTCAAAATCATGCTATTATGTATTAAACATTATAGGTAACTATCGTTATAATACCTTGGGAAATCACAGTTAATCTTAAAGTGCAACATTTAAAACGTCACAAGTGTATATTTCCACAATACCTATTATAATACCTTGCAGCATTAGTTGATAATTATTCACTGATAGTAGGTATTCCTATCATAACATACGACACTAACTCAGTCAATGAACCATTATACAAATTTGTTATAGAAACATTGTGGTATTATTAAACTATGACGTTTGCATCGTACTATATTATTTGTAAACAAACCTGCAATATTAAATCAGTCAACCATCCCCTGAAATCAGGAGCCGCTGTTGAAACCTCAGGCCCCATGGTTGTTGAAAACTCCATAACATCGGTAAAATTCATTTTTAAAAGTAATATAGGCTATCCGCCTAGCTTCCTTTGCACAAATAAAACACTGTCTGATTCCCGCCAAAAGCACGCACTGTCACATCGCGCGCCAACGAAGGAGTGTTAATAAAAACTGATAAAATTATCATTTAAACATCTAGATAATATTATAAAATATTTCATAAAGACATTCGTCACGGACGGACGCAGTTGTTCGAGTATTGTGCGACGATAACACACGACCGCGCGGCTCGTGCTTCGCGCGACTACTACCTTTGGCAGAAAACTATACGGGAATAATGAAGTAAGTACACACGCTCATTATATTTTTAACAAAATCAAAATGATTCACTGCCAGAATAAAACTTTTGGTGGATTTTAAACTCTCTGCATATGGATCAATTTGTCAATGTTTTGACGAAAGTTGGCGGACGCAATATTATTTTTGTCCGTAATATTTTTGCGCGAGGGTTGACGTCAGACAAACTGTCTGCGAAGGTGGAGAGGAAATTGTGAAAATAGATTCTAATGGCATATCGGACTATTATGTCTGGCGATTATTTTTTTCCAACTATTTTTAAAGACGGGCCATGATGCGATGTACCAAATATAGTACTGTTATGTTATGATAGTTACTAGTAGACTAGCGAGTTAACGCACATGTATTTTTATTAACGTCTTTATCAACTAAATGAGAATCTATTCTACAATGTAATTGACAAGAAAAGTAATTAAAGGTGTCAATTAATTCTGTTTTCGTTTGGGGAGACATCCCCGGATACACAGACACCCTTGAGTATTGGGGAAACCCGTAGTACGGTCTAACATGAGTTTGCATGAGCTATCGACCGCTCACGTTGTACGTAAATATCATTCCTGATTTCCCCAAACTTTCCCAATACTTTTCTTAGCCATGTCTGAATGTCACTTTCCCTCAGGCGTTTCGGGGATCGCTAAACGTCATAATTACAATCAGCTTTTCTATAACAATTTAGTTTTAAGCATAATCATTGTGCAATAATCAAACCAATCTTATTTATTTACCAATTTATGCATACACATATTTAAAAAAATAAGAAGAATGAAACAGAAAAATAGGTACTATACAAAGGCGATGCTTATTTTATAGAAATCTCTTTCAGCATACCTGCGCGGCTGCGAAAGGAGAGTCGAATCTCAATGTTTTTATTATTTATCAATTCAGAACGAATACGGCATTATATAATAAGCGTGCCATCTATGTTTATATTTAAGATCCCAAAATAGAATGATTAATGTGAAACAGATCGTTAGTATACTCGTAATCGTAACAGTATTTTTAAACTGCTTTATGCTATTTTCGTCTGAGATACAGCGTTAGACGCCTTGTAAATATTTGGTAACTTTACGACTAATTCATCTCAGTTTTAGCTTGAGTCTTCACTAGCTATTTCTCGCCATTTCACTCCCGTGGCCTATTCCACAGAAAACCTATTTTTTTCCTAGATCAAAAGTAAATTATGGCTCTGGACGACAATGTAGTTTTCTATTCGTTCTTCCAGAGATTGGCACGTCTTTTCCCACATGTTACGTTTAGTTAAGATTATATTTCACCAATTCGCACTAAGCTTTCCAAACGTCTTTTATAATGCGCACAGCAAAGGAGTGGAACTCTCTGCCTGTGTCTGTGTTTCCAAAAGCTTACAACCCGAATCTCTTCAAAGTTACAGTGAACAGGCTCCTTCTGGGTAAGCTCGCTCCATCGTAGACTTTGTCTCTGTCATCTCTGACATTGACTGTCAAGAGCAAACCTATCATTAATAAAAAATAAGGTTAATCCGTCACATTGGTTGTTCCAGCCGTATGTCTGTTTTATTAAGCACCGAGTCGCTATTTGGCTGGTTCATATTGATGAAGTTTCAGTTTACAATAACACAACCATTACAATCCCGGCTTTTACCAAGGTCTGTCTCAACTCAAGCCTACTCCATAGTTTGAAAACTCGTAGCGAAGTAATTCTTCGATAAGAATCCAAGATCCCATTCCACGCCATAGGAATCTGTTCCTTAGATTGCTTTACTATGATAATATAAAAGACATTGATTTTTGAGTTCAATCGAATCGATGAGGTACCACACTGTATCATCAAGGCATCATACAAGGGGAAGTCGTAGTTTTCTTTAGTAATTAGTAAGTTTTTTTTATTTTACAATGGGTATTTTGATACGCAGTGCGACGCGCGACGTTAATAATAAGCGTAAACAAAGGTAATAACACATTTATATGTTAATTAAGAATTATCAAGGCCGACCAGTGTGTTATCTAAGTCAGTACTAATGAATCAAATCCGGCTCGAAGGACCAAAACTGTATTTTTTTTCTTCTAAATAGCTTAATTTGTAGGTTAGTTAGGTAGTGTTGTTAAAATACTCAGCCTAGCAAGCGATTGGCTTGCTAAGCTGAGTATTTTAACGAAAATTAATACTTGCAAGTGGATTTCGGAGCTTATTAAGGTTTTCTTTAGAAAACTTAGGACTTTCTCTTTCATTTTTTTTATTTTAATACCGCTGCATCGAACTTTATGCACCCTGCCACTCCTATTTGATAATTTATCAATTTTATCTAATGATAAGCCGAGTTGATGTTGTCCTGAAGTTAACACATACCATATGAAACTGATTAGAAACCTCAATGATAACCGGATACGTTGTCACGGTTAAACTGTCGAGCTGTTCTCTTCTTGATGACTTTTGGCAGAGGGGTCTTGGTGCTTACTTTCGTCTTGGAAAATTCAAAATACTATTCACTTGGGTATGCACGTTTTAGTTTTACATTTACCACTGTGTTTCCCGCCTGTTTAGGAATGTAATGAACTTTCAAAATCGAGTAAATAAATCTGCAATCCGATTTTTGACGAATTTTAAACCCATGCAGGCGGCAAACGCGTGGCAGACAACCATTACATAATTATCACATGATAATTGGTTACTTTTAGTTTTTCTGGTTCAGGAATGATTGGCATCATAATATCGGCAGGCAAAAAAAGCTACCTGCCTCCTTAATGAGATGTCTGATTTATTTTTTATTTCTGCCAACAAACCCTGTAGGTCGAACAATCAGTGCGTCATTCGATACATGCTAATCATAATACTCAAGCTTTTACGGCCCCAAAAATTAACTCAATAGTCGTTATTAATTTACTCGGAGTCAATAAACGAATTGCCGACACGAAGGGCCAAAATGAATAAGTAATTCTTAAGCCTTTCGCAAATGATGCTACCAGGATGACGCGACTGGATTCAACTGGATATTCATGACACATATAGTGAGTCAGCAATATCAAAATGTCTCGGGCTCAAAAGGTTTTGTAGGTACCGTCTCCATTAATGATCTATGCCTGAAGAATGGGTAGAAGTATCTATTCACCATTACAATAGGAACTAGACTAAGTAGTTTCCGTAATGAGATTAACGACACCAACCTTAAAGTCGCCAATATATAGTATGTATATAATTATGTACTACATATTAATATGTGTTATCTATATATATGGAAACGCCGTAAGTTCTTAAAATATCGCGTGAAATTATAGTACACTCATTTTCCTCAATACGTCACGGATTAATTGGAATCTATTGAATGAATTTGGGTGGGACTTCATTGTATATCGAAAAATTATTATCTAATAATAAAATATTACCTATAACCATAAGGAGTTTTTGTAATTATCCGGTGACATATATAAAAGAGAAACTGACTGACTGACATATCAATGCACAGCCGAAACTGCTAGGACTAGGTACATGAGGAATATCCTTCATGTGATAAACAGAATCAGTCTTGCAGACCATACATAGTCCTAGAGACGATACTAATATCACGGCCTTTAAAGAAACAAAGGGGATATTCTTACATAGATATTCTTACACGGCTTCAAATGATGTAAGTGATCAAAGAAGAGATTCTTGGAAATTTAACCTTTATGGGGGTGAAAGGGGAAAAATCGTTTGTATTAAATCAGCGTAGACGAAGTGCTAGGCATAAATATAAATGAAAATATTTTCTAGCATTTCGTTCAGATCATAATTCCTCCTTTATGACTGGATGATATCAGCACATCAAAAAGGTTTAATTCTTGATGAGGCCTCTATACAGCGCCGTCGCTTCGCAAAATGATGAGCAGTCATTACCTTACTCCAGTCCTTTAATTTTCGGCAGCACAGTTGCGCTGCGTACAAAAGCCCAATTCAGCGCCTCAGCGGTCATTCTAAGGGCAATTTATTACTTTACCACACCCAAGGTCATTAGTTACCATGGTGATGGGTTGGTACTCGTATACACACAAGCCTTCAAGTTCAAGGTTGTCGTGAACACGTACCGCGATACGCAAGTTGTATTCATTGTGCACGCTTTGGCTTCGCGAATCTAATAAATTGGTACTTATAAGTGCAATTGTTTTTGAGCGCGATCTTGAAACAATGGTTTTTAACATAGTACTTATACGGTTTTGATAAAAAAATATATATATTTTACTTTTCTGATATCAACTGCCGATTTGTGAGGATGGAGCGCATAATCTTCCCAACATAACTCGTTAATTTTTTTTTTATGGTTTGCGTGATGCTTGGCGGAAATTAACTATGTTTCGTTCTTTGTTTTACTTTATTTTCTTTCTAATATAAAAGTTTTTATTTTATCTACCATTACACGATAAAGTGGACTTAGTATCGTCAGTTAAACGTAAGATAACCTTCTACTAACACGCGCAATGTGTTACAAGTCTGTCCCTCATCGCTCTATTTTTGCACGTACGCTACCAAGGTGAAAACCCGGCTACCTTCTAAATACTAACATTGATACTATCGCGTGCTGCAAATCTAAATTGTCCTATTCCTACCTATGTCTATCTCAATTACGTAATATCCATCATTTGCCTAGCCTTTTCTCAACTACACAATGGGTCGGCTTCCAGTCAAACCGTATTCAGCTGAATACCAGTATTTTACGTGGAGCGACTGCCTACCTGACCTCCACAACCCAGTATCTGCTACACTACAGCCGCGACCAAGCTTAACGTGCTTTCCGAAGCACAGATGAGTCTCGGTGTGTTACGATGGTCACCCATCCAATGACCGACCTCGGCAAGCGTTGCTTAACCTTGAAGATCGATCCGTGCGGCTGTTATTATTTAGCCATGAGCTCCTCCTCAATTACGTAATATCCAAACGGCTCAAAGGACCACATTTTCTAAGACCCTTTATCATGATCTACAACATTCAGTTACCAAGACATAACTATAACTAGCTCTTGCCTGCGGCTCCGCCCGCGTAATTTACAGCGGTCAATCCAAGGTTTTCCGTTTTAGGCATGACCGCTTATTCGGACTATTTCGGAGCTATAGCCTAACTATGTGCGTGCGTCCGTTATCGCTTAATATACCGCCTAGATATTAATCTAACTACTCATTTTGCAGTATTATGTATTTAACTAACTTTTGCCCGCGACTTCGTACGTGCATATCCCGTTTTTTTCCCGTTCCCGTTTAGCCCATAGCCTTCCTCGTGAATATCGCTATCATATACAATTTTTCAAATCAGACTGGTAGTTCCAGAGATTAGTGTGTTCAAACCAACAAACTCTTCAGCTTTTATTAATAAAGCTACATTAACCATACTATATGTATAGGTAGTATCATACTATACATATAGTATGAGTAATGTAACTGATACATTCACTTAAGTAGGTACTTTGCATTTCTATTTTGTTCAGGCGTTTTTTTTTTCTGAGATCTTAAGAGATTATAAACCAAATCTGTTCATTATTTATTTTATTACAGTTTTTATAGCCAGTAACCGAAATTATATTAAAAGCTTTTGTTTTGCTAATTAAATCCGTTTTTTTTTGGTTAGTCGCTATATCACGGTCCAGAGGTATGTATCGATAAGGTCCAAACCAGTTTTCCAAAACGATTTTAAAAGAAGGAAAAATATTAATTTGGGACACGCATATGAAATCAAAACGAAATAAAATTAAAGTATTCAAACTAAAAGAAGCCCAACACAGAGAAATGGAAGGAATGCCTTTCCCAGGAGTTGCTTTCCCTCTCTGCTTTGGATGCTCTTCCTTATCTCCATAAACTCAGGTTCAAACCCATGAAATCTTCACGTAGGTCCCGCGCACAATAAGGGCGGTTCCGCATTGGAACCGATCCGAAACTGAGAATTTTCGGTCCGGAGTAGGTAGCCGTAGTAGGTACTATATTTCTAGGAGGCGTTACGCACCAGGGGGTCTACTTTCTAAGCGAAGTCCGTATCACCTGCGGACTTACGATTAGTCCCGAATGCGAACTAAGAATGAATGACAACACGATTTGACAGTAGTTCGGGTTCGGGACTATTCGTAAGTCCGTCGGTGATACGGAGTAGAAAACGCCCGACACTAAGGCCGAAACTACGGACTTCGGGCTTAGCGAGTAGACCCTCAGATCCGAACTCCGTCCGTCCGAAAAGTACATTTCCAAACAGGATAAAACACGGGACTCAAATTAACATTCCGATCGGAACGATATAACGATTCGGTATTATTATTATAGTGCGTAAACGCCCTTACCCAGACTCCACGCGCCTAAACGCCTTTACCCAGACTCCACGCGCCTAAACGCCTTTACCCAGACTCCTCGCGCCTAAACGCCCTTACCCAGACTCCACGAGCGTAAACGCCCTTACCCAGACTCCACGAGCGTAAACGCCCTTACCCAGACTCCTCGCGCCTAAACGCCCTTACCCAGACTCCACGCACGTAGTAGACGCCCTTACCCAGACATCACGCTTTTGGCTATAACTTTTTATTGTTCATATTTCTTTGAACTTAACTAGTATCTACTTATTCCCCCGTCTATCCATTTAGCTTTCACTTAATTAGCTCGTGAAGAACACATTGGTATCATATTACAATTAGCTAAAAGGCTTTCTCAATGAAAATAATACACGAACACCTGTTTTGAACACAAGACAATGATCGTAAATGCTTTTCAAAGAGAGGTTTTAAAACGCTGGTAAACATCACAGAAGTCTTCTACATGCAAAAGACGTTTTATTGAATACCGTGTTTTGGCTATTATTTCCACTTAGATAATCTTTACTAATATTATAAACGCGAAAGTTTGTATATATATAGATGTTTGTTACTCATTCACGCAAAAACTACTGAATGTATCTTGATAAAATATGGTACAGAGGTAGATTATAGTCTGGAATAACACATAGGATACTTTTTATCCCGGAAGTATGATCCCTTGGGATAATTTTCGACATCCACGCGGGCGGAGCCGCGGGTGGCAACTAGTATACACATAATTCAAGCTAATAAACGGTTAAAAGGGGGGACTAGTGTGGTTCCTTACAGACGTTTGCTGTAGCAGTTTTGTGGCAGATTACAACCATGAATTAAATCAAGTAGTCAGTCTATCTCATCTTCTTCTTCTTTCAAAAGTCAAAGTCAAGTCAAAGCATTTATTTCAATTAGACCATTTACAGGTACTTTTGAATTGTCAAGGTCGGTCGGTCAAAAAGATGAAACTATTTGCACGTTCCAAAGCGTAGATCTCTATGGAGAAGAACGTGCAAAAAACGGACACTATTTTAAAAATAATATTTTGTTACAAAATTATGTCATTTATCAAAATTATTACATGATTCATATTGAAATTATACATTTATGTGAGAACGATGTAAAAGACGTCCAGGATAAAAGAGTACGGAGTAAAAAAGAAACAATTCAAAGAAATAATTAAAATAAACCATGGCAGCCGAGAGATGACCAGTCTCAGCTGACGGCGCCCGTTCACGAACATGACGCATACGCTAGCACCATTCGGCTCAAGCATTTTTAAGGGAGCCAAATGATCCAACGCATGCGTCACCATCAGCCAGACTTTTGAGTGAGCATGAGCAAGCTTTCTTTTCTTTTTAAAAAAACGTTGCCTTACACTAGGAAATTCTCCTGTATCGTGGGTGCGTTTACACACATACACAAACAGCCAGACCCGGAACAATTATCTGTAGGCCAGACAATTATTTGTTCCGTGCGGGAATCGAACCCGCGACACGCAGCGCAGCAGCCACTCGCTCCACCACTGCGCCAACCGTGTCGTCATAGTCGTCTATAATGGTCCCACTGACTGCTGGGACACAGGCCCTGTAAGAAGGAATGGGTTGTTATCCACCACGCGAGCCCAATGTGAATTAATCAGGAAAAGATCTGCCAATTTTTGGTTCAAAGACATGCCGTTTCCTCAAGATATTTTCCTTCATCGTTTGGAAAACAGTGGTAATGAAATAAATTACACAAAGAAAAGCACCTGACTACATTCGAAATTCTATAAATTCTACTCGACAAGACTACTATAGTAAAGCTTAGTTTCATAAGACTTGGTATCAAATTAACCCCTTTTTCCACTAAGGACAAATTGAGAAGCAAGGAGGCACGTAAAGCGGTCATCTGTCACTGAGCGGTCGATGCCTCGTCCAGTCGTCCTTCGATTACCGACCAGACGTCCTAGAGTCCACGCTATTGGAAAACGAGTTATCTATTAATACACACGTGTGATATTATGTTGTAACGTTGTAAACCAATTCAAAACCGCGAGTAGTTTTATTTAATTTCTTTAAGTTGCTATTGTTTTCTTTCTTTTGTTAATGGGGGGGAAACCTTTACAAGGCGCCTGGACTTTTGGAGAAAATACCAGGTAGTGTGGGGGGTTTTATTTCATCTCACTAAAACTACCCCAGTGACCGGTTAAAAAATACCACAACGGAACCAACTCTGTGCAACACCTGTCAGAGAACATCACTCAGAAGACTGTAAAGGGGTCTCCCTTTAGCCTTGCACGGCAGCACGTGATCTTTCCTGGGGCCACTCGGTGGACAGAGTCTCCACTTTGAGTGGCCGGGACCCTAGAGTCCCGTCTGCCTTAAAAAAGGCGATATTGATACCTAGCTCTCCCGTAACAATTTCTTAACTCATTAGGACTGGTTTCTAAAAAATCTTCCTATATGAATGGATGCCTACAATATTTAAAGCATACCTCGGTACGACCCAAAAACTTTCCAACCCCCTTGGTTTAGTTAAGACTGTGCGTTTATAAGTCGCGTAAGTTTCTCTAAAATTACCTACAAAACCACTGCAGCTGTCAACTTGTCATGAACTTAAAAAAAGTTATCATAATTTGAAAACAATCTGAAGAATAACCCTCTGACGACCATTTACTTTCACTTGTTTTCAATCGATTTCATAATCGATAATGTCAGCATCGATCCATTCGATTACGAATTTAATTAGTTTTATCGAATTATATCAGTTACGTGACTCGGTTATCATAATCTCTTCGCTCGAGTGTTACGGTTTACTTTATATTGGATTTTTTCCTTTTTTGTATCCTGGCAGCGGATAGCAAACATTGATATTGTGAAACGGGAAATTTACACCACTTTAACGGTTTACATCACATGATGAAACTAAGTCATTGGTCCTGGTTGTCATTTGAAGATTTTTGGCAGTCGTTACTAACAGTATGGAGCATGAAAGTCTGACAACTAATGTTGGAATAAGGCAAGGCAATATTTAAGAGATTTACTATTCTAAATCATATATACGAGATAATATTTTACGATGACAGACAGATATAGTGCCCTCTGTATGATAAAATTAAAGCAGTGGAAGTGTTGACTTTGATATTAGATTAGAATACTCGTTATTATTTACACCATTAAGTTACAGAACATATGGCGAAGAAAACAAAGTGCTAATTAGCCAGACAAGACGGCCAATGGGTTGAGCCGTCCTC
This sequence comes from Melanchra persicariae, assembly GCA_947386135.1. Classification (NCBI taxonomy): domain Eukaryota; kingdom Metazoa; phylum Arthropoda; class Insecta; order Lepidoptera; family Noctuidae; genus Melanchra; species Melanchra persicariae. The sequence goes on along the minus strand of OX376645.1, from coordinate 10,693,207 downwards.
CACAACCCACATTTACTGGGTAACCCCAGTAAATTGTGTTGTGAAGGACGGTTAGGCAATCGCTCCATATTAAATACTGGTATTCAGCTGCATCTGATTAGACTGGAAGCTGACCCCAACGTAGTTGCGCAAAGGCTAGGCAGATGATGATGAGGACTTAAAAACAAGAACTTAATCCCGACTACCAGGACGAAAAAACCAGGATTTAATATCGTGTCGGATGGATTTGTCAGGACGCGACACGGTGGCATGCCTGAGATGTCAACCGTGCCATTTTGCACAATACATCTCTGGTTAATCTTCCTTCATCACAACTTCTTGGTGTTTGATAAGTTGATTATTTTATTTGTGATTATTGGCTTTGCGTTGTCTGATATTTCATTATTTTCTTTGTATTATAAGTATTGCTTATAAAATAATTCATCATTGCAATAAGCCGCATACTTAAAAAATATGTTCTATGCGAACGTGTCCCTACTCCCCATAGATGCCGAGACCCTACAGTTGTTAAATCATTAAAAGACGATTAAATTAAGTAGTACTTATGCACAGAATATAAGCCTTACTGCTTATTAATATGAGTAGCACAATTGCTGAATAACCAAGGCTTTGTTATCGCTTGTCTACACTTACAGGTGTTTATTAGTTTAATGCACTCTACATTGCTTTGTTGCGACTTGTGAGCAACTAACGATGTCCAGTGTACTAACATTAAATTCGCATGGCTGTGTCTCAAAATCCTTATCCCAATTTATTTCGAGTATGTGAAATTTTTCTTCCTTTTCCATACATCTATATTAGCCGTTTCAATAATCACTGTCCTATCTAGCTGTATCTTCTGTTAGTAAACAATACCTACCTCCCAAGTCGAAAATTGGCGGATCATTTCAATGTCATCGGACATTTAAATGTCATTGGAACTCTTTGTCGGGGATCGAGCTGAGTGTATTAAACTTGGCGATCAACCGATCCTAAGCCAAAATTAAAATAGTTGTCACAGCGCGACATAGGCCTCTCCCAAGTGTCGCCACATCAACCGGTCCCGTGTCTCGCATCCATCGGCTACCCGCGACCCTCACCAGGTCACCGGTCCACCTTGTGGGAGGCCTTCTAACACTGCGTCTTCCGTTGGTTAAGTACTATAAAATATATATTTTTCGCTCTATTGTAAACTTAGTCAACATCACTTGAGCGGTGTTGTTTGATAAGGGCCGATATATTTTTCAACAATCCACAATCCATCCATAGTTTCTTTGGTCTTTTTTCTCAAAGAATATCTTTAAGAAAATCTCACAATTACTTTCGGCAAGAATTAACCTCTACGTATATTTATTTTTAAGAAGTAGGCCATGTAAACGCAGTTTGCATTTATCCCTTTTAAACTTGCTACAGTTAAGCCTTGGTCTCAATTTATTTAAAAAACTCGAGTCATTATATGCGCAAGGTTGCATTAATTACCTTTTTGTGCTAATAACGGCAAGGCATTGTTGCTATCACTTAGGTCTTTTGAATAGTTTGTCGTTCCAAACATATGTGCGACTTTGTTAAAACAATCGACAATGTCTGTATTTATTAATGATCCCTTTTTTCAGATTTTTTCTTATTGTGATTTGTGAGCATATCTCTTAATAATTCGGCATGCCTCTTGACAAAGGCCTCCTCTAGCATTTTCTATTGTTTTCTATAGCGAGCCACTCTCCTCAAGTTAGGGCCCGCTGTAAGTTTTATCTCATCTTTCCGTCACTTTTGCTGTTTGCCGCTTCTCCGTTTACTTTGCTGTCTGTATAACTTAACTTTATCTTAAATCGGTTTTTTTTTTGTCTGTATTTTTGTAAAATGCAAGTTTATCTCTAATGGAAAGCCACTCTATAGCTTAGGCTACTTTTAAACCCCAAAAAACTATACCGTTCTTGCGGTATATACCAAGGGAGCGAAGCCGCAGAAAAGCTATTTTCTAAAAATTGTTGCTGAGCTTTGATCGTTCCAAAACCTTTGACCGAAACGAATGTTCGTGGGTATTACCTATTGGATAAAAACTAACTACTTATCCGTGTAAAAATTCAACCTTGACTTTGACCTTAGGTTAAGTTTAAGAATAAACCGCGATCCTTAGTTTTTATTGCCTCTTTATTATTTTTGTAATTAAGTACACAAAAAACCGATTCATCACCTTTTATAGCTTAAGCGTTTCAAATACTTATTGTGACATGTTCAAGCAGAAAGTATTTTTCTGTACCTATTCTTACAGTTAATTTTCGAAAAATAACTAATTACCTATATCGGACCATGATCATCGCCCTGCTTGGTCGTTTTGACGTCACGATAATGAGAAAAGCGTGGCAGATTTCTACGAACTGCAAAGAGAAGACACGACGAGTTCAAAACAGATCACTGTCTACCAAAAACTAACATTTACAACATGTTCGAATCATGCTGGAAGGCTAAAAGTCATCAGTGGACTGCAAAAGATTTAATAAAGATTTGGCAAATCAAATCGTCTTGTTTACACATCATAAGCTCCCGGCTACAGAGAACTCTAAACAACTGGAGGACTGGTCTAGAAAGTTTATGGCTTGGAATTTTGGAACAGCCCTTCAACAGAAAAACTGCCTCCGTGGTCGAGAGGTTTAGGCGTTTGCCTTGTGACCCGGTGGTCGTGGGTTCGATTCCCACGGGAAGCATACTTTGTAAAGTTGTTTCCAGTTTGGCTAGGACATTGCAGGCTTGGATCACCTGATTTTCTGATAAAAAGATGATTCCGTGCTTCGGAAGGCACGTATAAGCCGGTGGTCCAGGCCGTCAAATTGCGGACGTCAAACCATGTCAGAGGCCCTCGAGTCGGTTAAGAAACTCTGACACTAGGGTATGTGGAGTTGTTAAACCTTACTACACCCACACGAAGAAGAAGAAACCGATACTCCTTTATAGAGGCGGCTAAGCGCCAAATATTCCATAAGCTTACCACAAAATACTCGGGATAAGGCTAGACTCTTGACAATGGCGATCAACAGACTATAATAAACAGTCCTAACTAAGCCAAGAAACAATAGCAGAATGAATACAATTTCTTCAAAGATAAAGTCATTTGTGCAGTGTAATTAAGAATCAAATTAGTCCTTGTTTTATTGTATTCCACTGTTGGTACCTGTAATTACACTTAAAACAATACTTTATAACGACAGTGAAATAATTTATGTACATCATTGTGCGTTAACTTTTAAGGTAAGGTTTTTTAGGTAAAAAAATATCTGTCATAGCTTGTCTGGATTGTTTCTGATTCCTAGGACCAAACAGTTTCCAAAGGACCATCACAATCTGCCTAGCGTTTCGCTGGTGTCAGATTTTCTGGCTTCTAACAATCCGTAACGACTGCCAATGATCTCTCAATGAAAGCCAGGAGAGTTAAGATGGTCACCCATCCACAGACCTCGGCAAGCGTTGCTTTTTTTTTTTTTTTTTATTATTGATAGGCACGCGCTTGACCACTATCTCACCTGATGGTAAGCGACGATGTGGTCGAAGATGGAGCACGCTTGCCTAGAAGTAACCTATTCACTCTTGACTTAAAGACTCCCAGGTTGTAGCTATCAGGAAACACAGACTCCGGCAGGGAATTCCACTCCTTAGCGGTACGCACAATGAATGTATTCCCAAAACGCTTTGTGCGTGTGGGTGGGATGTCCACCATGTACCGGTGGCGCATCGCCGTACGTCTTGTGGTCCGATGGTGGAACGGGCTAGGCGGAATCAAACTATGCAATTCCGTTGCACACTCTCCAAAATGCAACCGATAGAAAACCGACAGGCTAGCAACTCGGCGTCGATGCTCGAGACTTTGGAGCTTCGACTCGACGAGCCTATCATTGCCGATGATCCTCTTGGCTCGTTTCTCCATTGACTCAAGGGCATCAAGCTGGTATCTGGCTGATCCGTCCCAAAGATGCGAGCAGTACTCCATACACGATCGAACTTGCGCTTGATAAAGTTTGAGCAGCTGTTCCGGCGTGAAGTACCGTCGCACCTTTGCTAGAATTCCCAACTTTTTGGCAGCCACTTGAGCCTTTGCCTCTATAAATGTGCCAAAATTGAGGGTAGATGTCAACGTAACACCAAGAAGGTCAAGTTGGTCGGTTATCTTAGCAGCATTGAACTTGACCAGATTGGCATCGCCCCACTCTGAGACAGCCTGTAGGGACAAGTTCAAGCGCTCAACCATAGCCTCTCGGAGAGGCCGGATCTGCGATCCACCAGCTCGTGCGTTAGACACGTATCTCTCAGCAACAGTACTGTCGTCTGCATACCCAAAGGTACCGGGTTTTAGCAGATCATTAATATGCAGCAAAAACAATGTTGCCGAGAGCACCGACCCCTGAGGAACCCCTGCATTAATATCCAGCAGTCCAGACGAGTAGCCATCTATGACCACTCGGATAGACCGATCCCTCAGGAAGTCTGCGATCCAATCACACAATCCGGCGGGCAGACCGAAGGAAGAAAGCTTACCAATAAGGCTTTCGTGCCAGACCCTATCGAAGGCTTTCGAGATGTCAAGAGAGACCGCAAGTGCTTCCCCATGTTTCTCGATGGCCTCACTCCAGATGTGAATGGCATACGCTAGAAGGTCCCCAGTGGACCGATTTCGGCGGAAGCCGTATTGTCGGTCACTAAGGATATCGTTAGCTTCTAGGTATGCCAGGAGCTTACCATTCAGTACGCGTTCCATACTCTTACAGAGTATAGAAGTTACTGAGATGGGTCTATAATTAGCTGGGTCAGCTCGACTACCCTTCTTGGGCACGGGCTGCACGTTAGCTTGCTTCCAAGCCATCGGCACCTTACCAGTCTCAAACGAAAGGCGATATAGGCGTGTCAAGATCGGAGACAACTCAGGCGCGCAGGTCCTCAGTATAATTGCCGGTATCCCGTCGGGGCCACTAGCCTTATTCACGTCAAGGTTACGCAATACCCTACGAACGTCCTTCTGATGAATGCGAATGTTTGACATACTCGACTCGCATCCAACAGGAGAAGCAGGGGGCCTCACGCCACCAGGATCAAGACGCGAATTTTCCGCAAACAGAGAAGCAAACAGGTTTGCTTTTTCCTCAGCGGAATGGGCCAGCGACCCATCAGGTCTCAGCAGTGGTGGTAGTGAGGGGCGGCAGAAGTTCGATTCGACCGACTTAGCCAGGGACCAAAACGCCTTACTGCCTGCTGGGTATGAAGCAAGTTTGTTCCCAATTCGGCTAATGTGGTCAAACCGAGCCCTCCGCAACACCTTCTTGCAGGACTTGGCAGCCCTGTTGAAGGCCCTCTTCTTCTGACTCACGTCACCCGCTTTGCGCGTACGAGCGTCGACCCATGCTAGGTACGCCGCATGTTTGAGCGCATCGGCGCGATTGCACTCGGCACCAAACCATGGACGAGCCACGCCCGACATTGCTACGTCAGAGAACGGAATGAAATACTCCATTCCCTGTCGCAACACATCCGTCACGGCGTTCGCGCACGACGAAGCGTCAGTAGAAGAAAAGGAAGTAGGCTGCCAAGGATAACATGCGAAGAAAGATCGCATGCCATCCCAATCTGCTGACCTGTATCGCCAAACCCGCCGGGTGCCTCTAGGGCTAGGATCGGGTGGGGAGTAGACGGACACAGATTTCACCAGACAGTGGTCGGAACTTCCTAGTGGTGAAGAAATCGACACCGAGTAGCGGTCTGGATCTGTTGTCAGCAGAAGGTCCAAGCAATTGGCTGTGTGCGAATCAACATCTGGCACCCTCGTTGCCCCCTGGACCAGCTGTGTAAGATTTAACGCCAGCGCTAGCTTTCGCGTCTCTCGTCCAGCATGGTCTGTGCACTAGTATGGGAAGAGCCACTCCTGATGGTGGGCGTTGAAGTCCCCCAGTAACACCAATTGGGCAGAAGGGTAACGCTGCTGAGCCGCATCCGCCGCCTCACTGAGGTGTTGTGTGAGCCCAGTTGTCTCCAGATCCCCGCTGTGCGACCGATAGACACAGGCATAGACCAGTGTTTTTTATCTAGGCCAGTGTCCACCAGAACCCAAAGCGTTGAGAACCTGGAGTCCTCAAGGTTGTGGAGACGCCGATAGCAGATGTCGTCCCGGGCGTACATACATACACCTGCGCGTGGTTTAAAATAGTGCTCCAGGGTAAACCCTGGGTAAGTGAGGTACGACACGTCTGACGGACATCCGATCTGCGTCTCCGAAAGGAACAGGAGCGCTGGTTTCTCAGTCTCCAGGTGGTGATGGACTGCGGCGAGATTTGAGTGCAGACCTCGTATATTACAAAGGTGCACTTTGTGGGAGAGGGAGTGCTGCCGCTGTACAGCCTTTTTCATTTTGTTCCTTTTATTCATTTTGAGTGAAGGAGGTAGAGGAGAAGGAAGTGAAATGAGGTTCCATGCTGCTAACCTTCAGGCACGCTCTGACAGGACGGCATCATTGGGGGACTAGTCTGGAGACTGCGGGGACGCCCGAGCCCCCCCCGGGAATGTCCATCGGGCCCTCTCGTCTGGTCGCCAACCAGCACGATGGTGCATTCCGGAATTTTTCGACAGTTGGCGGGGCAGCCTTTCGTGTGTGGCTAGCACACTACTTGGGCCCCCAACTACCTGCGGTCGGCCAGCGGCGCACCGTGCCTCGGATCCCGCTACCCTCCGCGACTAGTCTCCCGATACGCCCAAATCAGCGCGAGCCTGGTTGGTCTGCCTGCATAGGAACAACTATTTCGACCCAACTCCTCTGGATTGGCTACACTGAGCATCGTACCGGAACACGGCTAGGCCGCTTGGCGGTACGCCTTTGCCCAGTGGGTGGTCACAAGCCATCGGCCGAAACCTACCACCAGTTAGTGTCACCTGATTAGCACCACCCGGGGACCACGTGTAGGGACACTATGGGTATTCTCCTACGGACGCGGGTGACTCGGCCCCCAAATGATGCTTAACCTTGAAGCGGCCTAGCACAGTCACATTTCGACAGCCATTTTGAAGCCTGGAATCTAACCCAATCCCCTATGCTCTGCACTAGCGTCTTCGACCACTCCTCCAGTGCAACTCAATTTCCATGCAAATGCAAATCTGGCCATGTCAGATTATTTTTTTGTAAGGTCGCTAAAGGTCACAACATATTTTTTGTTACTTCACTGCGATGAAAAACAATACTCATCATATTTGAATGCCGAATAAATTTACATACCTTTGAATGAAGTACCTAGCTCTCTAGTTTATGTTTTTTCTGAATTCTCAAGGGTCCAAGGTTTGGAGAGGACCAGTTTTAGAAGGAGGTGTTAATTACTCTTTCACAAGCTTTTTGTAATGGGTAGTTTACTTATGTACGGCAACGTCAATAACCTCACTTTGCAAATACGCATCTGCTGCTGCTGGAACTAGTTATGTATAAAGCAGCCATGCCGGGAAAAAGTACAAACAGAGATATGAGCATTTTTCTGTCGATGGGTGTCCTTCCGTTGTTTATTGCGTTTTTGATTATTTTATGCTTGAGCAATAAACAACCGATGTAAGTACATCCATCATCAGAAAAATGCTCAAATCTCTGTTTGTACATTTCCGAGATGGCTGCTTTATGTATAAGAAGGTCCAATTATAGAAAAAAACTTACGCAGTTTTATTAATATCAGTGATTGAGCGTAGGCGAATATGTCACAAAAAATAGCGTGTCATAGACGGATGTAGCTAACAATTTTTTTTTTTTTCAATAAATTGAAGGTACCTATGTTTTTAAAACAAATAGTCTACCACGGCTTTTTGCGAGTAATTATTTAATCTTTCTTTGACTCGCAATAGTTATAAGGATGAGTAGATAGGACAATCAATATTATTATGGGATCAAAAGATTTGGTCAAAATATATTTTTATATTCATTAACTCCGGTCAAAACAACATTGATAGCCGGCAACCTAAAAGACTTGAATCGTCTAGCCTTAATAATAGTAATAATAGTTTATTAACACAAAAACCTTAATATACAAAGCTCTTACAAAAACACATAGGAACATTAAAATTTGGGAAAAAGGCTGTATAAATAGTGAAAACCCTGCCTCCTAAACTAGGGGGGGACCCTGTGACTTAGGAGTCAGTGTTCTACTGTAACTTCGTGTACAAACAATCCTTATCTATATGTGACAACATTTATGAACCTATAATGACCTGGTAACTATTTTATTTTAAATTTAGTCAATAATGTACAGGTGTTTGTGTTAAAGTAGGGAGATGTGGTGGTGTTGTGTGGTGTGTTATGTTGTGGTGTGTTGTATAGTGGTGTGGTGTGGTGAATGGGTGGTTTGTGTTTGGGGGCGTCTGTTTGAACGTGAGAGGAGTGTTCTTGTGGTGTTGCATGGGTTTCTGTATTCGGTTTTGTAGAATAGTGATTATTATTATGTGCCTATATTATTTTAGAAATAAGATCCTCTGTACGGGAATAGTCCTGATCATACAGCCAGTTTTGTAGTTTGGCTTTAGCTTCGTGTTTATTTAAATTTCTTATTTGGATATGCTTATTCACCCTTCTGTAAATGAGCGAGCTTATAACATAAAGCTGGTGGCTAGCGAAGACTGTATTGTGAGGGACAGATGGACATGCAGATTTGGCTTTACGAGTGGTTGGATCTAATAGAGGAACCTGACTATGCTTTCTGAGGGTCGCATTAAGTACAAAGAGCTGCCGCACAGTAAGTACCCTGCATTCCGCATACAATTCACTAGTGGGAAATCTATACGGCTTGCAGAGCATCACCTTAAGCACAGCCCTCTGGGCTCGCTCCAACCCAAGAAGTTTAGTCTTCGCGGTGGCACCCCAAACCGGAATGCAATAACTGATGACAGACTGGCAAAGTGCAAGATAGACCATTTTTAGTGTTTTGGGGTCAGCGCAGTGCCTTAGAGACTTTAAGATATAAATAAGTTTCCTTACCCTTGACGTCAGGCTTTCAACGTGAGAGTACCACTTTAGTCCGTCATCAATTAAAACACCCAGGTATTTGGTTTGTCTGACACGCGATAGTGGCCTACATGAACATGAGGTGGAGCCCAGGCAGGTATGAGCAAAAACCTTCAAATCAGATGGGGCTTGGGTCCTGTGACTAATAGAGAAAGGAATGTAGTTGGTTTTAGACAAATTAAGCGATAGAAGGTTGTTTTGGAGCCACTTAACGACTGTTTGTAGCGATTGTTCTGAATAATATTTCACGTCTGACCATGTATTTCCACATACTACGATCGCAGTATCATCAGCATATGTGAAAATCCTGGTGTTGGGGAGCGCCAATGTGCAGAGGTCGTTTATATATATTAGGAAGAGCGTAGGCCCCATCACACTGCCTTGCGGAACTCCATATGTGATGATTTCTTCATCACTAGTGTATGAATCAATCTTAACACGGAGTTTTCTGTTTTGGAGATAGCTCTTGAAAAGGTCATGCGCTGTTCCCCGAATGCCTATGGCTTCCAACTTCGACAGAAGAGTAGGAACAGAGACTGTGTCAAAGGCTTTCTGTATGTCCAAGAATATCGAAAGGCATTTACGATTATTATCTAGATTCTTAGCAACAGTTTCCGTTAAGTCGGCAATTGCATCTTCGGTAGAAACACCTTTTTTAAAACCGTATTGGTTGCGAGCAATGATTTGATGTTTGCATAGAAAGTTGAGTAGACGTCCATTTATCAACCTTTCTATAACCTTCGACATAGCTGATAGAACCGAGATCGGTCTGTAATTATTCACACAGTCCCTGCTCCCGCCCTTAAATACTGGATGGACCAAGGCCCTCTTAAAGGGTTCTGGAAAAATACCTTTCGCTATTGATATATTAATTATATGTGTGATAACGGGTACAAGAGGTTTTCGACACATTTTGAGGAGAGTAGTAGATATTCCGTCCCATCCAGTGGCACTATCATGTCTTAAATTCATGATGGTAGACTCAACCTCAGGATAATCAACGTCAAGAATGACAAAAGAATTTGGGGAGAAAATTTTTGGTGGAGAAAATGACTGTGAAGGGGCTACAATTTTAGAGGCTAGGTCTGTACCTATGTTGGAAAAGAACTTAGATACTTGATTGGCTGCACTATACGGGTCCGTACATGTTTTTAAAAGCTCTAGAGGAGGATCACATCTTTTTTTGGTATGTGTAATCTCTTTTATTTTGTTCCATAGTGTTCTAGGGTTACGTTTAGCTTTTTCTAATTCTGATATTTCATATGCAGTTTTAAGCTTCCTGAGAAGATTATTACAATAATTCCGGTATCGTTTATACGAGATTTGGACGATATCATTATTGGGTGAGTTACGGGCTTTTTTATGGAGTTTATCACGATGTCGAATGCAACGTAATAAAAACGGAGTAATCCAAGTCTTAAGATTTCTTGATTTTTTAGGAACATTGATTATACGTGTGTGTTTTTTCAGAATAGATTGAACTATGTTTACCAGACAAGAGGCAGCCATATCAGGGTCGTCGGTATTAGTGACTTGAGTGAAATCCTGACCCTCCATATCTTCTACGACATTAGGATAATCTATTTTTGGGGTCTTATAAGCAGGAGCCGTCTGTTTCACTGAGCTTGGTCCATCCATACATATTAGTAAAATTAAACCTTATTTAAACACTTTTAGAAAAACTCTCGAAATGTGTCCCATGGCCCAACTGTATCTACCTAAGTGTCCCATGGAGCTACGGCAACAGTATCCATCTATGTGTCCCTTGGCCCCACTGTACCTACGTATGTCTCCACTGGCCCAAAGTATCTACACGTGTCTCATGGTCCAGATTATCTACACGTGTCGACCACTGTATCTACCTATGTGTCCCGTGGCCATCTGTAACTTCGTGTCTCATGGCAGTCGTGGCCCACTGTATCTACCTATATGTCCCATGAATCGCGCAATTAATTTTGTCTTTTAATTTTAAGGCCATCAAACCATGACTTGAAATCACGACAGCAAAAATATCATAAAAGCATATTGCGGTTATTTATCTGCATTGATGATTGTACGAATTCGTGACAACTCTCAATCTTAGGTCATCAACCTATGGCTTGTCAAAATGCATTAACCTTATCACTTGTCGGATCTCACAACCCTTCAGACTTTATATCTTACGGCTGAAGATTGGCATCTCTGCCATTTTAGATACAATTTTGGAATGAAAAGCTTTAAAATGTATTAAAATTTAGGGTAACAATGTCCGCTAAATTATGTTCCAAATAACGGTTATTTTATGTGGGAGCCTTTTTAAATGCAATGTTTGAATCCGCAATCAAAATTGTTTCATAAAATTTTGAAACAAAGAATTTCCTGAAGACAATAACAGATTACATCACTTTTCAAACATGACAAATTGACACCGGGACAGTATCTATGAACATAAACCTATACACAGTCCGTTCACAGTTATTTTATCTCTGACAGCAACCTTAGATATGGTAATAAAGAGCATTGTCATGCAAAATTAGAGACATATAACAGAACAGGCTAGTGATGACGCCATGTAGCTTCCTTTGTACCCGAATTCGCATTTGCCCATAACTCTATCCATTTCTCATCCCCTATTACATGGGACTTCATGTGACTGATCCTAATTTAGCCAATACTCATAACTTTTAGGGCCAATTTCACCAATGAAACTGAACGCGATCAGCGAATAAACCAAGTTTATGAGCTGTCAGAGCCAGTGCCATTATTTTTCTATAGAATATTGACACTGACTGCTCTTGAACGCAGTTTAGGTATACTGATCGCGTTCAGTTTCATTGGTGAAATCAGCCCTTAGTGTCTGAAAAACATAAATGGCGAAATGTGGGTATACCTTTGCCTAACCATTCTGTGGATACATCGCGTGGTCACTCTGAAACATCTCTTATGTCGTCTTTGATAACAATGCCATTTTTAGATCGAAGGGGCATGTCGTTATGGAATATTTACTGACACGACAGCTCTTGAACGCAGTTTCGATGTAGGTACTGATCGCGTTCAGTTCCATTGGTGAAATCCGCTCTCTAAGGGCGGATTTCACCATTGAAACTGAACGCGATCAGCGTATACACCACGCTTATGAGCTGTCAGAGCCAGTGCCATAATTTTTCTATAGAATATTGACACTGACTGCTCTTGAACGCAGTTTAGGTATACTGATCGCGTTCAGTTTCATTGGTGAAATCAGCCCTTAGTGTCTGAAAAACATAAATGGCGAAATGTGGGTATACCTTTGCCTAACCATTCTGTGGATACATCGCGTGGTCACTCTGAAACATCTCTTATGTCGTCTTTGATAACAATGCCATTTTTAGATCGAAGGGGCTTATATATTTATATCACTGTCTATTAACCTGGCAGTCAATAGGTATAACATTGATTCCTTTAAACAATAACCTTTAATTGTCTTACAAGTATGTTGGGGTCGGCTTCCAGTCAAACCGAATTCAGCTGAATATCAGTTTTTTACACGGAGCGACTGCTTATTTGACGTCCACAACCCAGTACCTGGGTAACATGGTACTTTTTGGAAAGGCTGGTATCAGATTCGCTGGTTTCTGATAATCCGTAACAACTGCCAAAGATCTACTAATGACAGCCAGGACCGACGGCTTAACATGCTTTCCGAGACACGGAGGAGTCTCTATGTTTAGACGGTGGCAGCCGGCAGGTTTAGACCCATCCTGCCAGGGTTGCGGAATTTGTTCGAAAGAGTTACCGCGGCCCTGGAATGCAAAGGGCATGAGGAGGAACACATATGGGTTTTAGTCAGTAAGAGTCTGACACTCCCTTTCGCTCCACCCAGAGAGGAATAAGTCATTCACAGTCAGTCACATGACTTCCCATCCATAAAAAAGACCCATCCACAGATCGAACTCGGCAAGCGTTGCTTAACCTTGAAGATCGACCCGTGTGGCTATTATTATTTAGCTACGAGGTTCCTCCTAGGTATGTCTTACATAAGCCTGAATAGTTTTAGGCTAAGGTTATACACAAGCCATGGCGAAAAATTTTGCCAGTAAAGGTCGGCTATCAGGGGTGCGCCGGACGTCGTTAAGTATCGCCAACCATGGAGCCTTATTTTTACCCGACTTAAAAAAACAGAATGATACCAAGTGAAAAATAACTTTAGTTTCGGAAGATAGTGACACAAAATGAATCAAAACTGAAGACAAACACACAGACTATCGAAACTATTTGGCTACTACCTACCTACTAGTCTCAATTATATGTTTTAGTGTATCCATAGATAATGTGTTTATTACAAAAAGACACATGAAAATGTATGCCTCATTTTCCAAAGACACATTTGCACAGATTACAAACCAAGATAAAATTAAGTCCAGCAATTTTCCTACGGTTTTCCTCAGTTCGGTAAATAACCTATAAAAACGGAACACAATGAATGCTTAAGGCTTACGTACTGAATAAATAACACTTTACCGTGGCAAAGAAACACATAATAACAACACGAATACAGGTGTCTTCGTAAAAAGCGCTGATAAGTGCTAGAAGTGACATCATACTTTTATTTATGTAGCTACTTTTGGTCATGTCCTATTTGACCGGAGTTGGGCTATAAAATATTCTCACGTAGACACCAAAGGCTGACGATGATCTGCAGATTGCTATTTCTTATGAGCAATTCATCTTCATTAATATTATAAACGCGAAAGTGAATTTATTGGTTTGTTTGTTACGCTTTCAACCCGAAAACACCGAACCGATTTCGATGAATTTTGGTACAAAGAATAGGATCTTCGAGATGGTTTAAGGCGGCGTTTCCACCAGAGATGTGCGAAGATGCGTAGCGAGAAAGTGAGGAAGAATGTGTTTATTAAGAACCAATAGAATCGCTTTATTTACCTAGCCTCGCTCAGCGCAAGCTATAACGTGAACAAAGCTGCGGGCCTTAGCTCGTGCTCATGTAAAAAAACATGTGGATGTCACGTTGAAAGGAATTCGAAGAATACTGTGGAAAAGACCAAGTTATTTTCGTCGGAACATCAAATTGCTGTCTACAGGTTTGTGTCATTGCTCAGTTAGAATTGCTAATGACTTAAATGAGTTTTGTCAAGGTGAAGAGTTTTCCTCTATTTCCAGATAAACGATCAATGTTGTTTTTTTTCGCGATATTAATCCGGTAAGGATAGTAAATGTTATCAAAGAAAAATTGCAATAAGTCACAATGACTGAAGCCATAAAACTATAAATATTAAGGCTATACGAATATCCTAACTTAATTATTATAAATGCGAAATTGAATTTGTTTTCTACGCTTTCCCGCCTAGTACAGAGATAGATTTATTTATTATTTGTTTTTAGATGGGACCCTTTTTTTAAGGATGGGAAATCATCAAATGACCCCTGCCGCTCCACCCAGAGCAGAAGGGGTCATTTGATGATTTGAGTGTCAGACTTTTACTAAAACCCATCCATGCTCCTCCTAGTGCCTTTTACGTTCCAGGGCCGCGGTAACTCTTTCGAACAAAATCCGCAGCCCTGGCAGGCACTGGCCCTAACGGGCCCCTACTCCTATGCTGACATCTCTTTAAGGCTAGATGGGACCCTGGAGACGGAGAAAGGAGTTTTTTTTTGCGAAAATCTTTATGAACGCGACCGAACCCGCGGACAAAATCTTACTAGAAACCCCTATGTGGCAGGCCGGGCTACTGCCTACATTACCAACCTACCTTCGTCGCTCGTGAATAGGAATGAAAAACTCTTGACGAAAATAAAATAACCTCTATTATAATAACTACTGATCCTAATATAATAACATAATTGACTTATTATTCATTCATCAACTTTCAGAAGTAATTTGTTTCTGAGAAGTGTTTTTCTCGTTCTCTCTGATACTGCTAGTAGCGCCATCTGTTGGGTTTCACGTGAACTGTTAGCACGTGTTTGCAGATAACACCGTAGCCATCGTAGCAGTGACCGCGTCGTGCCGCTACGTAGTTCCAAATATTGCCGTTAGTTAATTGTTAGATGAAAACGGCGCCACCGAACTGAAGCCTCTCAAGGTATACTTTAATTTTTAATTCAAAGATAATGTTAATCTATCGCCACCAACTCAAGTATCGACTTATCCGTTATGTATATGAATTTTTAAGTGACCATTTATACTAAAAAGGCTCTAGAAAACTATGAGATTCAATGGAATTTGAAGTTATTTAGTCTTGTATGACATAGTTTGTTGTTACAAAATTTGATAATTATCTTGCGTTGTGAATTCAAATATGTATTACTATCGGTATATTATTATGTTATGTCAAGGGGATGGGCAGGTAGCATTCACTTGGCCTTTATTTTCAGTACTTATACGATCAAATTTACTGGTCAGGCAAACACTTACTTACCTATTATTTTTTCAAGGCATTGCTAAGCACATTCAGGCTTTCGAATACCTATACAAGAAACGTGATTTTTTTTTGTTAGTTTTTGCTCGATATTGATAACGGGAACAGGTAGACGCTTGAAATATTCACAGAATATTTAGTTGTATACTCACTTTAAAAATAAATAATTAAATTAAAATAGGGTAGTACAACAAACGTGATTTTTTTGCCGTTTTTAGGGTTCCGTACCCAAATGTAAAACGGGATACTATTACTAAGGCTCCGCTGTCCGTCCGTCTGTCACCAGGCTGTATCTCATCAACCGTGACAGCTAGGCAGTTGAAATTTCACAGATGATGTATTTCTGTTGCTGCTATAACAACAAAAACTAAAAACAGAATAAAATAAATATTTAAGTGGGGCTCCCATACAACAAACGTGATTTTTTCGGAAACGCCGACTACGGCAGGGAATTCCACTCCTTAGCCGTACATGCAATGAGAGTACACCTAAAACGTTTTGGGCATTATTGCAGATGTTAAAGAAATTTTCAAACCTAAAACAAAGATTTATTTACTTAGTCTACATTTGGTTTTAAACAATGTATCTAGGCGATAACAGTTCAACTGGGTCAAGTTATGACAGCCGTGAGACGTGACCTTACAATCTATAAGACCGCGTACTATTCTACACTTCTGGACACATCTATTGGCCCACCTTAGAGTTTAGGTTTCGATGGCCCCTACCGAAATATGATTGCTAGATTGAACAAAATCTGTTGATGCAGTTTTAAACCTGATACATTTTACCATCTTTTTCGATCGTATTGTTTTAAATTTGAATTCAGAATACCATACGACATGGAGCTACGCCTGACAAGTCGGATATGCGCCTTGTTAAAGGCAATTGATTTTTGAATAAAAAACACGTTTTATCAAATAAAGGTTTAATTTAATAACGCGTGTTGCCTCCATGGGCATCTACCACAGCTCTCATACGATTAGGCATGGAGTTTATCAACCGCTCTATGAAATTTTGGGGGATCATCTCCCATTCCTCTTCTATGGCAGTTTTCAACTCCTGCATCGTCTGGGCAACTGGCTGACGAGCCCTAACACGTCTTTTTAGCTCGTCCCACATGTGCTCAATGGGGTTCATGTCTGGGCTTCTGGCTGGCCAGTCTATAACTGTGATGTTCACATCCCGAAGATATTCCCTGACGATGCCGGCCGCATGGGCTCTTGCATTATCATGCATAAAAAGGAAATTTGGGCCCATATAGTCCGCGTATTGTATCACGTGAGGTTCTAAGCACTCACAAATGTACCTTTCAGCATTTAATGTTGGCAGCCGTGGTCCTGTAACAACCTCAAGTTGAGTTTTGCCGCTCGCGGATATACCGCCCCAGACAGTCCATGAGCCACCGCCATAAGCAACCCTCTCTTCAAAGCAGCATTGTGCGAAACGCTCTCCCTTACGTCGGTAGACCTTCTTCCTTCCATCATTGCCATGTAACACAATTTTAGACTCATCAGAAAAGAGTACACGGCTCCAATCTCGCTGTGTCCAATTTAAATGACTGCGTGCGAAATGAAGGCGCGCTGTTCGGTGGGCTCGCGTTAGTTTGGGCCTATTAGCTGGCTTGTGTGGTACCATATCGCGTTCTTTTAACCTTCTCCGAACAGTTCGAGCGCTCACAGATACTCCGTGGAAGTCGCGAAGTTGGTTTTGTGTCTCAGTGGAGGTAAGGTGACGATTTCTCAAGCTGGTCGTCACGATGAATCGATCCTGCCTTTCAGTTGTGACTCGAGATCGTGGCCTTCCTTGGCGACGAACAAAGCCGCCAGTCTCTAGGTACCTCCGATAAACATTTCGGACCGCAGATCGACTTAAATTAAGTTGAGCACTCACGTTTCTTTGGCTGTGTCCGGCCTGAATAAGTGCCACAGCTTGGGCGGCGACTTCAGGTGAAGTATCCATAGATTATTGATAGAACCTCACCTTAATGTTAAGAATAAGTAATGTTTGTTGCAAAACCAAAGATATCAATCACTTTTTCAAGAATTAAATCCAATTAAACCAATAAAACCAAGTTTTCTTAGTATTCGATTGTTTGATATCAACAAACAGGCTCCAAATTGTCTTTTGTTTCTTTAAATTCTGTGTTCGAAATTCAAAAAAAGACTATTGAATGAAATTATGAATGTGCCAGGTTCAAAACTGCATAAAAACTTTTTGCTCGACCTAATATAAAATTTTAGCTAGGACCAAACGAAACTGAAAATACAAGGTGGGCCAATAGATGTGTCCAGAAGTGTATTATTTAGAATCGTACTTAATTTTATAAGTACTGGGTAAAGCTCATCATCTCATCTGCCTAGCCTTTTCCCAACTATATTGGGGTCAAACCGGATTCAACTGAATAACTGAGTAACACGGTATATAGTTCTTGGTAACACTGGAGTCAGATTTACTGGTTTCTGACAATCTGAGGTAGTCTAAAAACAATCTATCGATTTTCTATCGAAATAGAAAAACATAAAGCGTTTTATTTGCCAACAAACTGAATTAAAAATATCATAGACATTTTCTTGTTTATATGTTCATCAACATAATGACCTCAAGTTATATTTAACTTGAGGTCATTGCTAACACCCGCCTGGTTCGCGACCGGACCCTCCCACCGGAGTTTCGTCGACGCGTGGGAGTACCAGTGTCTCAAGGCATCTTCTGGGCACGCTCGCTTCATCATGAACCTCATCTATCGCTTTCCATCAGTGATCGAGGTCAAGAGCTGCCCCATTCATAAAAAAATAAAAAATAACTTGGAACAATAGAAGTTGTGTCTAGGTCCCCGACATTTTTTATGAGTTTCTTGACTCAACCTTGCAACAAAATAAACTTTATCTCGGTTTTTATTATTATTGTAGTCAAAATATCAACAGTCGTAATTCCGAATCGACTGTTACTATCAATTTTAGCGCCGTTATCTCCAAATAGTGGTTAAAATACAATAGTTCAGTTAATTGTTTGTACGAGTATGTGAATGAAGTTATCATACAATTTTAGGTTTTCACTTAAGTAAATGATTGATGTTTTATCTACATTGATTCAAACGATATAAACAAACGGCAGTTTTAAATTAATTATTATCAAAGTCGAACATTATCAATCTATGAAAAATGGCTGGAAGCGGCGGCATTGCCATACAACGTGGCGATGTCGCCAGTCTTTTGGGCACACTTCCATTCGACAGCGATGCAAACGAATTGTTTGACGCTACATTTTAGAGTTTACTTAGATAAGTATTTAAAAATCATTCGAACTAAGTACTATTTCATTTAATAATGGTTTTACATACTAATTTGAGATCACCCAACATCTTGATCGACCGAGCAAACGACTGCCTCGCTTCTCTTCAAATTGTCTTCATCATCATAACTTCGCACTAAACCCAATTTACTTGAGGGCGGTGAAACATATCTTCTCCTTTCGTAGATACTTCTCTATTAGTTTCCGTCTCAGTACTACACCTTGTTTGATTTTATGCCTGCCATTGGAATTTCAGGTAGGTAATAATTTGTTAACAATGAAACGTCAAGAAACTGTAGAAAATGTTTGACAGCACACTCAAAAGAGATTTTATTTGACTGCGGTATTTTTTTTAACGTAGCTGAATGTTTTTTCACTGCGAATGTGAACATTGTGTTTATATCATATTTTTATTACCAAGAACGAAGCATTGTTTTTTTTCGTAGTCGAATAAAATCTCTTTTCAATTTGATCATAAAATGTTTTGCACCAGACGATGTATTCACATCTTACCGCGAACATGGCTTCAATAGGAATGACATCACTTCAAGGCTCACTTCTGTTTTCACGGTGAAATGTTTAGGGACAGAATAGGACTGTAGAATATATAGAACTAGCTGCCGCCCGCGGCTCCGCCTCCGCCCGCGTGGATCTCGAAAATTATCCCAAGGGAACATACTCCCGGTATAAAAGTATCCTATGTGTTATTCCAGACTATAATCTACCTCTGTGTGATATAAAATATACTCACGATATAAAACAAAACAATTGAAATGTATTGTATAAATCGTGATTAAAAAGATTTACCTACATACCGGTAAGTACTTACTTTCGGTATCCTACGGAAAATGTGATTCACAGGAGAATTTCTCTTCAGACCGCATCAGACATTCCGATGAAAGGAATTAGCTTTTTTGTCTATTAAAACGTTCATATTTCAATGGTACTAGTGTCGCACCTTTCTTGACAGACGACAAAAGGAAACTGTTCAAGTAGATCAAGCGTACCTAATCCAGAAAGAACGCAGACGTCATTTATTTAAAAAATATTTCTACCGACAGAAATTTCATCATGGTGGCCAACCTCAGGAGATTAGCCAATTGCGCAGAAGATATTATAGGAGCACGAGTGTGTGCACAAACACAGGTGCACTCTCTGTTCTTTTACTCTCATAGTCCAATCAGCAATCTCACACGACCACGGAGAGAACAGGCGCAAGACCAAAGGCAAGGCAGGTACATTATATTTCCCGGGTCGATGGCGCGTTGTGTTCCACGCGCGACTCAAAGAGATGTCAGCATAGAAGCCGGAGCCCGCTAGGGCCAGAGCCTGCCAGGGTTGCGGAATTTGTTCGGAAGAATCGCCGCAGCCCTGGAACGCAAAGGGCATGGAGAAACACGGATGGGTTTTAGTCAGTAAGAATCTGAAACTCATTTGATGATTTCCCCTGCACCTTAAAAATAAAATAAAGGTAGGTACATTACATTTAAGTACGTACTTTCCGAGGCTCGGGAGTATCTCACCAATGACTTACAAACTCCGGGCTGCCACTAAGAAATTCCTAATGGAAAAACTCAACAACACTTGCCCGACCTGGGAATCAAACCCGACCTTACGCTCAGCAGTCGCGACCGCGGCCACGAAACCAACGAGACAGTTTTTCGAGAACGTCATTAATATAGCATATAATTAATTAAGTAAGTATATATAAATGCTCTAAACTACGTTTACCTACTTCTTATACGTCACGCTTCGATGCGCACCGTTAGTTACATTTTGGAATATCATTTATGTTGGCTTATCATTTAACCAGCCACAGAGCACAAAACGCCGCACTGGCAGCAACTAGACGCGCTAATTATAAAGCTAAGTTCACATCAGTGTATCGGAATCACTCGGGATATGTAGTGGTGTGAGATCAAACAAATCTGTTTATGCCTACGACGTATTACAAGTTTTGTAGCCAGTCAACTGCGCCAGAAGGTGCCCCAATACGACACACCACATAATATCATGTCAATGTCGGTCGCAGTCAACTGGCTAACGCTATTTGCTATAACGCCATTGGTTGGTTAGTGATTTACGGACAGATAAACGACCAAAACCTCAGAAACCGGGCATTAGTCAGCCGTTTAATTAGCGGCCTAGCCAGTTCATTGAACAGAGCCGTTTAAGGCACATCTAAAGCCGCGTTTCAACATGCAAGCAGGTTGCATGCAAGTTGCAATACATTACAGGCTATCGAGGTACAATGTGATCAATCGCTCGATCGTGGCTCGCAATGAAATCAAACTTGCATGCGACTTGCCAGCGAAAACCTTGCTTGCGGAAACGCGGCCTATAGCCCCAAATACACAAGTACCTAGGTTGCATGCCATACAAGGTTGCGGAATTTGTTCTAAAGAGTCACTGCGGCCCTGGAATGCAAAGGGCATTAGGAGGAACATGGATGGGTTTTAGTCAGTAAGAGTCGGAAACTCCCTTCCGCCCCGCCCAGAGCGGAGGGAGTCATTTGATGATTTCCCATCCATAAAAATGGTTGTATGCCATTGTATCATAACAAGTTCTGATTGGTGTTGGAATACAAGATTTATGCATATTTTTGTGCAAGTTACAGGTATGTGTATTACGGACTAAACAGTGGCTGCCGAGTCCACACAGCCTATGAGCAGAACTCATGTAGTTTCTAATAGGCAACTATAAAACCCACATTCTACCAACACTACAATAAGAAAGCCAACATACCGGTGTAGTAGTAGCCTCAGAAGGCCCGGGGGTAGGCGGCACGGGGCCGTGGCCCTGCGCCAGTGAGACCGCTACAGTCCCCATGAACGCCGCCACCGCTAAGCAGACCGTCCTTCTCTTCAGCATTTTGAATCTGAAAATGTTATAAATGGGTCTTTAGCACTTTTTGCATGTAAAGTTAAAATTCATCACCTGCTATTTTTCCCAACTATATCGGGGTTGGCTTCCAGGAAAACTAGATTCAGCTGAATACCAGTATTTTACATGGAGAAACTGCCTCTGACCTCTACGGTACTTCATGTCAAAGATTAAAATATCAAAGTATGACAGAAAAGAAAATAAAAGTAAGGCATGAAAATAAGTGCACCATATAAAAATAAAAAGTTAATAAATTCTGAATTTGTAAATTACATGTAAGTACCAAAACTACTCTAGATGAAGAAGCTTTTTTTATTAAGTATTTTTATTATGGCAGTACTTGCTAGTTGCTATTAGAACCAATTATTTAGAAACCAGGAAGTCTTGTCTTTTAAAACTGATGAATATAAGTATGCTTAATTTTATTAAATTTAGGGCCTCCAGATGGGATTATAACATTACATAGTGGAAAATAATTTGATGGTTTTTAATAAACCTGTTATTTTTGTGTTTACCAATTCTTAGAATTTACCTAGTTGATGCCCTTGGAAAGTCTCTTCTTCAAAATGACTACTTATCCATAGACAAAATGGAATGCCAAGCTAAAATCTTTCTACAATGTTATCAAACATTGTTATTTTAAATTCAATTTTTACAGTTTTCAGTGTTAAAACCAAATATGCTTTACATAAAACTTTATTTTTACATTTGTAATTCTCAATAAGAATAATACTCTTTTATATTATTATTATTATATTACGTAATAATATTACTGACTAAAAATAGGTATGTTTTAATATATTTTAACAAGTTTTTACCCGATTAACAGCAGTATAAGAACTTATAACTTGGATAAGGTACAGGAAAACTGGTTCTGTTTAAAGGTAGAATGTTTAATCAAGTTTTGTATGACATTAGAATTTTCAAGGGTAGTTGAAAAGCAATGAATCATCTTTCTTATTAATTTTATTGGTGCTCAAAGCTTAGCGTTTTCCTGCATTATGAGTGCACTTTGCATACACAGACTGGCTACCAAGAAATGAGGAAGAGTGGCAAACTTCAAACTGTCTACAAAGAAGTTATTCTTGAACTACACTTCTAAGGTCTATGATGAGCAAAGAATAAGAAATATGTATATATACCCAAGTTTGAGCAAAAAGAAATTTTATTGTGTATACAGAATTAAAATAATACATGCATGTAAGATCTTAAATAAGAGTGGCTCACGACATGTCTGCCATTTCTCATGGCATGCAATTATCATAGGTATAATTATAATTATTATTGAATCAATGATTTTTAAATACACACATTAAAGGCAAGGTATTGTGAGATATTGTATTTATTTATTTTGAGATTCTGTTCCTAGTAAACTCACCAAAGATCTCTCATCAAGATCTATCAAAAACATCTATTTCTCCACATTTTAAAATGTTTTTGACATTAATTGGAGCTGAGATGAAATTGCTACTAAGATTTGAATATTTTTCAAGTCTGAGCTTTGGCCATCCATTCAGATAAACTTGTGGCACTATACTTAAAACTGTACCTCTAGCCACTTTGCGAAAACCTTTGTAATATTATATTATGTTTACTACACTTTGCAAACAATAGTTTAGGCCATTAATTAGTAGAATGAAAACATAATGACTATAGTGTGAACAAACATTTTATATTAATTGGACACTTGTTGCTCACAAGGCCAACACTCCAAAAGCAACTGTTTACAAAGTTTCAGTTACAAAATTCTAGTTACCATAGAGACAGAATTAAATAGAGATTACATGTGAATAGTTTTTAATGTTACATTGATTAGTTCATAAATAATATTAATAGATAAATTTCCATTAGTGTTAATGAGAGGCACTGATAAAGTTATATCATGAAATAATAATATTGTATTGTTAAGTGGTAATGGCTTGTTCAGGTGTTATTATGAAATTGGTAATTACTATTGTGTTGTGGTGTTAGCCATAGATAGCATCTTTTTTTTTCCAGTTTTAAAATAAAAAATCTTATTGACCACAAGGGAGCCATAAAGCCTGTACTTCACAGTTTACAACGGTGGTTTCAAACAGTGTAGACGGCGGTTTTATGCGATTTTGAACCAAATTTGGCATAAAACCGCTGTCTACACTGTTTGAAAGCATCGTTTTAAACTTACTGTGAAGCACAGGCCTAACTAATTGCATTGATTAAGATACAGAATTCCTTACCAAATGGAGAAGCATATCTAAGATTCTAACAGTACCTAATTTCTTGAAACAATAGGCAAATTGAGTTGTGAGTGTTAGGAAGGCGTATCCAATTGTGTTACTGATATAAACAATATTAACATAAACACTAACAACCAGCGTGATTTGAGCCTCACAATAATGCGATAACAATTAATAATATACAGATACTCACAAGTGAACGGCCCTCACATGAATCACAAAATGCGAGTTAAATACCTACTGAATACAGTTAACTTTTAATGTTTATTACTTCCACGCTTAGCGACTAAATGAACAAGTACGACAATTTGTTATCAAGTACCTAAATAACCTATTAATCGATTTGAATTCATCCGCACAATATTAGAATTTGTGTAACACGCTTTGAAACGTCACCCTGAGCGTTCGACCGTCTACGTGAATGTCAGACTTACATTATTATCCTTTTATCGCGAAGGTGACAAAATGTTACTATAAAAATAACAATCTGTTGTTCTTATTTCATAGCGGTGCTAATAAATGGTATTTCAATACACGTTTTCTATAATATATTCAACATTTTCGATAGCCAATATCGAAATAAACCTGATCGAACTGACGTTTCAGTTGACATTAGAAACTAGAACTAGTTTTAGGGAAGGGGAAGACCGAATACCTACCGACCGAGTGACCGACTTTGACATGTGTGACACTTGGTGCAATGTTGTCAATGTCAGTGTATAGTATTGACGACACGGTTGGCGCAGTGGTTGAGCGATCGGCTGCTGCGCTGCGTGTCGCTCGTTCGATTCCCGCACGGAACAAATATTTGTATGGCCTACAGATAGTTGTTCCGGGTCTGGCTGTTTGTGTATGTGACTTTGTATGTTTGTTAACGTTCCACGATACAGGAGAAATTCCTAGTGTGGGGCAACGTTTTTTGAAAAAAAAAAAAAAAAGTTGTTCCACACAGTTCAGAAATGTGAAATTAACTAACCGTAAGATCTAATGAAGACGCGTCAACGCTAAGATTATAATACTCTGTGGCTAAGAGTCACCGCGTCAGTGCTAAGAGTCACAACGTGTACTGTGTGTAACGTGACGTTAATATAGTTAAGCTTTGTTACATGTAGTAATAATTACCTACTTTTTTAACCAACTTCAAAAAGGAGGAAGTTATCAATTCGGAAGTATATAATTATATGTTTTGTTTTTATGTATGTTCGGGCATAACTCCGTCGTCTAGATATCCGTATAATTTACACTTTCTAACCGAGTATTTCTCTTATTTCAGAACGGAATCTTTGCGTTTAGTTACTACAAACGAAAAATCGAGAATGAAAACCAAACGCAGCTTATCATCATGTCATCCACATCAAAGACTCAATAAGACTCTATAGTTTTTTTAAATACTGGCTAATCAAAATCAATCAGTGATAGATCAGCAGATCAGTCAGACCCATGGATTTATCAGATATTTTCAAATAGAATCGATAAATATTCGAGCGAAAAATATCAAAAATCCATAATAATATATCGTCAGTTTTTATACGATTATTCATACATGTATTCCAAAAACATTCATAATTCGTTAAAAGTAAAAAACATGAAGAAACTTTTTAAAAAAATATTTTGAACTTTTAAAAACATTCAAAATTCGTAAAAAGTAAAACACATGACGAAACTTTAAAAAAAATATTGTACAGAGTTGCGTCAAAAATGTATCATACTAATTCGATACTATGTACTAAAATAAATATCGAAATATAGAAATTATCGCGATACCGACTGTAAATATTGATAAATGATAATGACCAGGACCACCTGTTGCCGCTATAACAACAAATACTAAAAACAGAAAAAAACATATTTAAGTAGGGCTCCCTTAAAAATTATTTCATTAAATTTTCTCTTTTTCCTTTTTTTATGTCCATTGTTCACACTGTCACAGCTAGGGCAAGCCGATTATTCTGTTTTTTCTTGATAAATACGGCACCCTCGATCGACACGTGCAATCCAATACGTTGCTACTTCAATGCGTGGTCTGTACGATTTAGCATCCAATTTAGTGTAGTGTGATCACTAGCTAATAATTTTATTTAGGTTCCTAACTGTTCCTTATTGTATTTCCTAAATTGAATAGTGTAATAACCGAACCCTTTTATTTTAGGGCTCGACTCATTTGGCAACACTCACAGAGTACTTTTATATATATGGTATGGGCAACACTGAGCAAACAGACAAACGTCAGTTAAAGTTTGAGGTTATGTGAAGCGGGGTCAATGTATTCATAACAAAAATCTAAATGCGATCAAAATGCCTCTTGATTACCGAAGATTTAACGGACCTGAAGACAGCATATCATACAAGCGTTTCACTAAAGGCTATTTGAAGTCCTACGATGAACTTTACAAAGAGTTGCTGGACGATAAGGGAGTTCGGAAAGATGGGCGCGCTTTGTCCGAAGCGCGTAGCATGTGTATGTTTTGTATGTACTTACTGGGTCGATTTTAATGACCTATTATGTATGAGAAGTGTGATTTTAACTTGAATATTGTATTTCAGTCGCTAGGACGGACATGGTGTCGCAGGCTAAGGGTTCTTCGTATGTTGAACTAAGGAAAACAAAGGTCGTTTGTTCTGTGTTCGATCCGCGGGAAATCCCCCATCAAAACGAATTCAGGTAATCAATATCTTACATATATGATAGAAAATACACAACTTAGCCTAAATATAAGCCTAAATTAAAATACACTAAAAAGTTGAATAACTTTGATAAAATCGAAACAACCTAAGTAGTGTTTTAGTTTACTAAAATTTACACCTTTATTCTAAAACTGGCCATGAAAAGTGCTTTCTATTTCTACCCTCATTACCATTACTAAAATGTTATTTTCAGTGAACTGGGCCAAATATTTTGTGAGGTGAAATTCGCGCCTTTTTCGGACCCGCGTCGACGGCGGCCGCACGTTCCCGATGCTGAAGAGAAGGCTCTGTCTGTTGCTCTGAGGAAAGCCCTGGAGCCTACTGTATGCAGACACATGTTCCCTAACTATCAGGTAAAGGCATGGTTCTGAATTGAGAAATTTTCAAATTAAGAACTTCTTGATGACAACACCAGCAGTTACAAAGTTTTAAACAACAAATGAATAATAAGGCACATCACTAATTTCATTTGTAGCCTGGCTATAGCTGACTGGTTATACCTGAGTGTTGATACCAAAGGATGTCTGATGCAATCTGCAGTTAACTTTGCTACCAGTCTCTTTTAAAATTAATTATAGAAATTCAAGATCAGGCACAGTGTTATTGCCACTTAGCTGAACTGGGAAAACTACTAGCTCCAGCAATAACTCAATACTAAATCCCTTTTATGAATGCCCTCATTAAGATAGAAAAAGAATATATTTAGGACTTGCACAGGACAAACAACAAAATAAGAATTAAGTCATTTAAAATAAACAATACAAAAAGTTTTATGCAAGGCCGAAAAGGCTCCTGTCTCAGCATGTGCTCAAAAGTGAGATTCACTTTTTAAAATTTCACTTTCAACCAATCTTGGCAATGCCCCAAAGAAAGTAATTTTACTACTTTAGGTTAGCAGTTTCCCCTACACAGCTCCAGTCATACAGGTGTATGTACAATCATTTATAACTGCACATAACCTGGGGGTCGAGTCTGCTATTGCAATTGTGTCTCAATAACCGGTCAATGATCGATTTTTGACGTATAACGTCAAACTTATGACACATTTCCCATACAAAAACTGTCAAAGTTGTCAAATATTCGATCAATGACCGGTCATTGAGACACGATGGCAATAGCAGACTCGAGCCCCTGGATAACTTTCAACTAGTTGGTTTTCCAAACAACTAGTTAATGCTAACTTCGTAGTACATAACATATTCTAATGACAATATTCTGCATTAAACTAAAGTATTTTAGGTTGAGAACCAACAGTGGTAAACAAGTAATTGTATGTGTATCAGAGTAGTAATTTACAAGGTGTGTGCACATGGAGCACTCCCAAATGACTTGAAGCATTATTTTATGTTATCCTGTTCCCATGTTTATTACTCATGTGCAATATTAAAGCAAATATTGACTAATATTTAACTACAACATATTTTAAACATCCAAATAATAGGGAGATAAGACTAAACAAGTCTAATTAGTCCATCAGATAGATTTTCAAAAAATAATACTCATTTTTTCTTTTTTCACATAAACAAAAAATTAAAATGATACAGCGCATTGAAAACTCATGTGACGTCACTTTGTAAGTACACATTTTACTTACACGTGACGTCACGAGCCCCTACTCCTGAACTTTGATGAGTTTTATCTTGAGCAAAAAATACGTGTCCAATATTTTTCGATAATCTTACTGTACAGACTAAATAAAATCATATATTTTTTAACCAGGAATCATCCTTATTACTGAAATACCATCTTCTCATTCACAGGTTGATGTCTTCATATACATTCTGGAAAATGATGGAGCATGTCTGTCAGCAGCAATCAACGCTGCCGGCCTTGCCTTAGCAGATGCTGCCGTCCCAATGTATGATGTCATAACGTCCTGTACCGTTGCCATTGTTGGGGACAAGATGTTTGTAGACCCAACAGAAGCTGAAGAAAACTTAGCTGTAATTAGCCCAGATACTCCTACAAATCATGGAGTACTAACTTTATCCATGTTGTCCGAATTGAAACAAATATCGGACTTCACACAAGTAGGGTCCATGGATGTTGAGTGTGTTGTGAAAGCAATGGATATTTTAGAAAAAGAGTGTGCTAAGCTTGTGCCAATAATGCAGAAAGTGCTAGTTGCAAACGTTTTCAAGTGTTTCGAACAACGGAAGAGGCTGGAGGAGGAGGCAACCGAAAGGGAACAGCTTTTAAACGCCAAGATGGAGGAGTGGAAAAAAATATTAAATTTTGCATGAGATTTAATGTCTTTGTTTTATTTACCATTAGAAGTATAATTGGGTACAGTACTTTAAATGCTAGCTTCCTTCCACCCGCCCAACATGGTTTAAGCTAAGCTTAAATTATCAGTACCCATGAATGTTTATGTCCATGACTACCGCCGGATCACCAACGCCAATTGCTTCCATATATGGTATATAATTAGTACTCAATTAGTAATAATTAGTACTCATACCACAAATTTGGTACCTAAGTAGTTTTCGAGAAACGTCAGACAGACTGAAAGTGGTGAAATGAATCACTTAAAAGGGTACTAATTATTTGTATACTTAGAATAGCTGTAACATGCTCCCACAGATATAGATACACATAGATAACGCAAGTACGGTATCCAAATACGCATAGTTGGTCAAGCGCGTGCCTATCAATAATAAAAAATAAAAAAAGTACCATGATCTGTATGAAAACCAAGCATGGCATTTTTTGACTACCTACTATGACGTCAACACAAGCACTATTAGGCCGCCACATGTAGCACCTAACTGACCTAACCACATAACTGAATCTATGTTTATCTATATCTGTGCATGCTCCCTTGTTCAGCACTCATGGTGGTCCTGCTGAAGGGAGCGTGACTACCACCTTCAAAGTCGATTATCTCGAAAACTACTAAAGTACCAATATTGTTATTCGAGTACTATTTATTTACCAAATAAAGAGAAGCGATTGGTGTTGGTGGTCCAATGGTAGTCACGGACATTGAATGGTTGAGTACTTGATAGTATTTAAGCAGGACCCTTTCACAGGTAGCAGGTATCAAATCTTAATTCTGCTTTTCTGTTACTGGTCTGCTGGAAGAAATTTCTTTAGAAATAAGCAGTTTTAGAGATTTATGATAGCTAAATTTTATATTTATTTACTTTTCTCTAAAGAAATTGCAAAATGGGTAATACCTTTTTTTATGAAACTTATCAAGGAAATTGTTGGTGACTCAAAATACAATGACTAATGAAAAACTAAACTAGGCTTATTTGCTGTAGGGAAGGAAGCTCACATAAACAATCATTCTTTTGACTTCAAATTACTGTAATGAGGAATAATCAGCAACATCACACGATATTGCTCAGTAACTATTGTTTCCTACTTACATTATGACATGAGAAAACTTACAACTAAGAATAAAAGACATAACTATGTTAATCTTCTGGCTTCTCTGGAGGGGGACCGCAAGGTTGGAGCATTTTTTCCATAAGATTGAATTTCACTCTCGCTTTTGACTCATTTTCAACGATGGCAAAATAACTCAGTAGATCAGGGTGTCCCATGTAACTGCAGCACGAATCTCGGTGCTGGTTGGTTAACCACTCATATTTCGTGGTGTCTGCGTGTCCTGTACCGATGTATTTGCTCTGAAGATGCTCAAGTTGACTGTGGATGTTGTATCTTTCACCCATTTTAACTGCAAAACAAGTTTTGGAGGTTAGGTTTCGTAAATGTTCTGGAAATTCTTTGGTATTTAGTCCATTTTAAGTGACTATCTATGGTAAATACGTATATTTATTTATTTAATACACATAATATATATTTCATCAGGATGGTCGGTGACCCCCAAACTAAACATTTGCCTGTATCTTGAGGGTCAGAATTGCCACATTTTACGAGTAAATTGACGAGATGGTTAAAAATTACAAACATAATTAAAATTATATATTATTATAAATAATATATATATAATATATAATTATATATAAAAGATAAAGATAAAGTTGTTAACTGTATGTTTATACCTGTGGTTATTAACTGCTTTCAGCTTTTACAAATTATAGATTCGTTCGGCTTTGCGGTAAATGTTAACGATCATATAAAAGTACTCTGTGATCCAACCCCAAACAAACAAAGAAGAAACGTTCAAACGTCAATGTCAAATTGTCGATGATTGATTGATTAGATTTTGACATATTAACCGTAACACACCATTGAGATAGAAAAAATAGGTACCTATAGTGCGTTTCAACAAATAGTACCTATGGCGTTATGATGGCACACCCTGTCTGTCAAAGTCATTGGCACGAGAAGACGCTCCCGCAGATTTTGTTTACTTTCATTTGATTTCCGACTGAAATCATGCCCAAAACTTTGGAAAGTGGTGAAAGAATGATGGTGTTAAAGGTGAAGAACTTTTGTGAACGTGAAAAACGTAATGATGCCTCATTAATTCGTTTAAGATGTGTTCAGGCTCGTGTTGCCGCCCTTACAGGTAAGTGAAAATAGGGTTACCAGTAGCAGATAATAAAATTTACAACTTAAAATGCAATTTTCTATTGAATTTATTGGTTTATGTATGATTGTGACAATAAACCGAAATATATGTTTTAGGTGTATCCGAAAAAACCGTGTTTAAAATCACCAAAGAAGGTGAAGTCGCAGCCAGCACGTCGACTAAGGTTTCAACACCTCGCAAAAGCGGTCCCCGGCCTAAAAGAATCGAACTAGATGAAGAATGAACTGCAGAATGTGAGCACGTGAAAAAAGTGGAAGAAAAATATTACGCAGATGGTCCAGTTATTGATAGCGAGATGGACAGGTTTATCATTGAAGTGGGAGACGATAGTGACACTTTGATGACGAGGATGATATGGAAGATGAAGATGACGACGACCGCTCGGGTATAAGTCCGTTGGATGAGCATAACTACTCCAAACACAATTTTTTTTTTTGAGCATTATTACAGTGAAACCTGGTTAAGTGAGACATCAAGGGACCTGCAGTGTCGTTTCACTTATAGAGGTATTCCACTTACCCAGTGTCTCAGATATACAGGTATAAATAAATATCTGTCTCATTTACAGAGGGTTCCATTAATAGAGGTGAGAATACAGGTTATTTCAGTTATACAGGTGCGATCATTAAATAAAATAACGTGTTATGTATGTAAATGAGTTTTAATAAAAAAAATATTATGTACTTAAAGGTAATCATACAAATGTAATCAACAAAAATATTCAAGCACGTTTTTACACGTAATATGTATGTACGAATATGGAAACAGAATGTATCAATTATAAAAATCTGTCATTTTAGTTTGTCGTTTGGAAGTATCAGCCATCAGATGTTATCTCAGTAACAGAGGTTTATGCATATAAAATTTACTCGCTGTCTCAGTTATAGAGGTAACTATGATGATAAATCGAAAGAACAAATCCCAGATATAGAGGTTTACCTCGTCCCACTAACAGAGATAATTCAGTGCCAAAGTGTTGGGACCTCAGCATGAGTTCCAGTTATGGAGGTTTCTCACTTATCCAGGTCCTACTTAACCAAGTTTCACTGTATAATAAAAATAATTAAATTATCATTTTATAACTGTGCTGATTTTTAATATGATAAGAATAAAAAAAATTGAAAATATGTAAGAATCTAACTAAAACATACAAATCACCCTTACTTTGAGGTAGGTTATTATAGGTAATGTGGAAACACTGTAAAACATTGCTGCCAACATAACGCCATAGGTAATATACGATGAAACGCACTATACTATTTATAATGTCATTGTAACACACGGTCGGATTCGGTACCATAGAGCATGTAACTTTTTTCGGTACGGCGGACTAACTCCGCCTATAAAATTCGATCTCGCTACACACGACCGGATCCACTAACTCCGCCTACCGGATGGCCTTAGAGCTTGCTCTTAGCGGATGGCAGTTGCTTGTCGTACGCCACAGAGTACATATACTATACTAAAATTGTACACCTTCAAATGCACAAAAATTATGGTGGTAGCGGCAACAACAGCAGCAACATTACAACCACCACGTACCAACTA
Source organism: Melanchra persicariae (assembly GCA_947386135.1). Lineage (NCBI taxonomy): Eukaryota > Metazoa > Arthropoda > Insecta > Lepidoptera > Noctuidae > Melanchra > Melanchra persicariae. The sequence goes on along the minus strand of OX376645.1, from coordinate 10,660,696 downwards.
CACCGTAAAAAGGAAGAAAATAGGCAAAAGAGAATAGAAAAATAATTGTTATATTTATATTGTAGTCTGTAGTAGTTTAGTACAGTACAACCGGATTTGGTACGGAGCAGACCATATCCGACGTGCAAACAAGCGGACCGCGGCCTTGACTGCGGCGGTCTCAATTAAAAATAATAATGTTCGGCGGACATTGCGGACAACTCTACCTACACACAGCCGGATATGGTCCGGAAGCGTACAAAATCCGTGGTCCGCCCGTACCGAATCCGAGCGTCTGTTACGGCTATATTATTACAACACAGAACACATTGTGAGGGAATTATAATATTAAAATATACACATGACCTTTTACATTCTTTTATTTGACACAACAGTTATTGGTAACTAAGGTAAAAACTTGAACGACATGCAGTGTCAGTTGGTACTAGATGGCCAGTACTCACACTCCTCTTCACAGCATCGTCGTGATCACCAGGATTTCAGGAAACTCCTAAGCCACTCCGCAATTTCAACAGCCGCGGGCCGGCTAGGGCTTTGGTTAGGATATCTGCCTCCATATCTTCGGTTCGCAGATACCTGACATTTATTGCTCCATCCATTATGCAGTTTCGTATGAAGTGCATTTTTAAGTCAATGTGTTTGGACTTGGAAGTGACCATTGTGTTCTGACTTAACTTGAGGGCAGCTTGGTTGTCGTTTAATATGACTATGCTTTCATAGCTGGCCCCAAGATCTTTGAATAGACTTTTCAAATGAATAGCCTCTTTCGCAGCTTCTGTCAGGGCGACATATTCCGCTTCGGCAGTCGATAGTGCCACAGACTTTTGCTTTTTCGACATCCAGCTTATGGCCGTTCCAGCAAATTTAAAGCAACAACCCGAAAAAGATTTCCGGTCGAGCTTGCATGAGCCCCAATCTGCGTCAGCCATGCCATATAATTCTTGGCGAGTTTTTCGGAATACGAGACCAACGCTTTTTGTACCCTTTAAGTATCGCAGCACTCTTTTTGCACACTTGAAATGCTCATCTCCGTAACAATCATTAAATTGGGAGAGATAGCTTATGGCAAACATTATATCGGGTCGAGTTGCCACTGCCAAGTACATGAGTGTGCCGATCAAATGTTTGTAGGGCAGATCGTTCCTTTCATCTCTTCCTGCTTTTTCTAGTCTTAGACCTGGTTCAATGGGTGTAGACGTGGCCTTGCAATCTTCCATTTTGAATTTTTTAAGAGTGTCTTCTATGAACTTCTCCTGGTTCAGTTTGATTTCGTCTCCCTTATAAGTAACGTCTATCCCTACTAGCCGTTTAGGTGTACCTAGGTCTTTTAACTCAAATTTCGTATTTAACAGGACTTTTATTTCTTGGAGCTTTCTAGGACACGAATAGGCAATTAACAAATCGTCGACATAGATAATTATTATGACTTTAACTCCTCTTTTCTCTAGTAAGTATAAACATGGGTCCGCTTCCGATGCTTTGAAACCTATGTTCTTTAACTCTGTGTCGAGTTTCTTGTACCATTGCCTCCCTGCCTGTTTGAGTCCGTATAAAGCTTTTATGAGGTGACAAATTTTCCCTTTTGGATTGTTTTTTATGTCTTTTAGCATGCTCATTGTTTTGTTGTACAAAGTTAAATTTTCTTGTTTACTTTCTTCAACAATGATTTCAGTCAGGTATTCCTCTAAATACTCAGGATACTTCATAGCTATATTTTCTTCCAATTCACCATTAAGGTACGCCGTTGTAACGTCCATCTGGTTCAATTTCAAGCCTTCTTCCATGGCTATTCCAACAACAGATCTTATAGAACTCAGTTTAGCTACAGGAGCGTATGTTTCATTGTAGTCAACGCCTGGTCGCTGAGTGAAACCCCGTGCTACAAGTCTGGCTTTCTTAGTGATACTGTTGTCGGGTCCTATTTTGTTTCTTAGAACCATTTTGTGGTCCACTTCTTTCATGTCTTTCTTTTTCTTTTCTATTTTCCAGGTTCCATTTTTAACATGTGCTCTAATCTCGGCTTTAATAGCATCATGCCAGTATTCAACATCTTCATTCTCATCGGATATATAGGATACCTCCGAGAGTAGGTGACTTTCTTCAGTCTGGTCCAGTATAAAATCTCTGGTCCACGCGGGCAGACGCCTCTCTCTTTGCGGCCTCCCATTTTCAGGTATTTCTATAACCTCTGATGCGTCATCGTAAGACTCTATTTCTTCTACCGAAGAAACGTCATCTTCTTGCTCGTTGAAATTTTGTGACGTATTTTTCTTTTCGTTCTCACTTATTTCAATTTCTATTTGTTGTACCTTGTTTTTCTTTTTATCATTGTTTTTAATTTCGTTTTCTTTTTCAGGTATCTGAGAGTGTTCCCTTTCGTTAATAAGTTTATCATAGTTCTGACTTTCTTTTTCGAAGTACATCTTGTCTATGACTTTTATGTCCCTGCTTATCACTATATCATCGTCTTCGGGTATGTACACTCTGTAAGCCTTTGAGGTCATCGAGTACCCCATGAATACGCCTTCTTTGGCATTCTGGGTCAGTTTGCCTCGTTTGTTCTTTTTCAAAACAAAAGTTTTTCTGCCATACACGTAAAGATGATGCCCACAAGGTATTCGGCCTAGCCATTTCTTGAATGGAGTTTCGCCATTCAGTGCTTTGGAAGGGCTACGATTTATAAGGTAGTTTGCGGTTGCTACCGCTTCCGCCCAGAGCTTTTTAGGTGCCTTGGCCTCGATTAACAGACATCTGGCTTTATCTAGCAAGGATCTGTTCTTCCTCTCACTGATCCCATTTTGTTGAGGGGTGTAAACTGTGGTCAACCTTCTTTGGATGCCATGCAATCTGAGAAAGTTATCGAATTCCTTGTTGCGGTATTCTGTGCCATTGTCGGTCTGCAGGTTCTTTATCTTCTTGTTTTGGAACGTCTCAACTTCATTTTTATATTGTTTGAAAACGTTGAATACGTCACTCTTTCTTTTAATAAAATAGACGTGACAATAACGACTATAGTCGTCTATGAAAGTAACATAGTACTTTGATCCTGCTAGTGTATCACATTCAAAAGGTCCACAAACGTCACTATGGATTATTTCCAGGTTATCTGTTGTGTATAGTTCATCATGTCTTATGAACGGTAACCTGGACAATTTGCCTTTGATGCAGGTTTCACATGTTTCCATGTCTTCGTTATTTAAGTTTAAACCGTACATTAGGTTATCTTTAGCCATATTCTTTAAGTCTCTTTCGTTTATGTGCCCGAGTTTGCGATGCCATTCCATAATGTCACCGTCGGTTTTTGGTGTATAGTTTGCAGTTTCTTTTCGTACAGATTCAAAGTAGTAAAGCCCATCTCTCTTACAAGCAGTCAGTGTCTTTTTGCCGGTTTTTTCTACGACGTAGGCTTTCTCTTTTTCAAAAACAACCTTATGTCCTCTGTCCGTAATCTTGGCGACGGATAAAAGGTTTACTGATATGTCGGGAACAAACAGGGTGTTATTGAAATCGTAGCCTTGTTTATTGGCACTGATTGTAACTCTACCTTTTCCTTGAATTCTACTGGTACATTTCTCTGATGCCAACTTTAGGGTGCCGTTTTCAGGGGTCATGTTAGAAAACATGGATTTGTCACCGCATACGTGTGATGAGCAGCCGCTATCTAGACACCAAACATTTTTATCAGCATCTGAATCTGCGATGCTCAGACAAACGTTGTAACTTATTTTGCTTCCGTTGTCTTTTACATTGAAGTTTGTCTTCTTGCCCCAACATGTCTCGATAGTGTGGCCTTTCTTTTTACAGCTCTTGCAATATAACTTATTCCTGTTTTTCTTAATATGATATGCTTCTGAGCTTTCAGGTTGTACATTTCCACTCCTTGCTTGGTATTCTTCCAGAATCTTTACTTTCAGATCTTCAGGATTAGGCAGCGTGTCTCGAGATTCGATAGCGATTCTAAAGTTCTCAAAAGTTGTTGGCAAACTGTAGAGAAGCATTATGCTAAGCAGTTCTGGAGGTACTTTAATATCCATATCTGCGAGTTTGTCCACGATATCCATGAAATTATTTATGTGGTCATGTATATCTTCTCCTGTGGTCATTCGCTTTAGAACCAACTGTTTTAATAATGTAGCTTTCCTTGCAGGCCCAGTGCTCTGGTAAGTAGCTTTTAACTTGTACCATACGGCTTTAGATGTCGCGCAGACTTTAATTTGTTTTAATTCAGACGGTGACAGTAAAAGTAGGATTTCAGCCCTTGCCTTCAAGTCCTCTTTGTTGAACGCCGATCTCGCCGCCGCATCCGTAGCTGGTGGTAACGTTTTCTCGCCGCTTACGATTTCCCAATAATCATTTTTAATCAGGACCGCTTGTGCTTGCAAACACCACGTATCATAGTTTGTTTTTGTCAAAGGTTCTATATTACGATAACTCGTAGTTGATGCCATTTTTCATACTTGCAAAATATAACCACGCTCTGCTACCAATTTGTGAGGGAATTATAATATTAAAATATACACATGACCTTTTACATTCTTTTATTTGACACAACAGTTATTGGTAACTAAGGTAAAAACTTGAACGACATGCAGTGTCAGTTGGTACTAGATGGCCAGTACTCACACACATGGATTACAGTCATCAAAGTCATATGTATAGGTAGTGTTTTTTGCACAGACATATTATATGTCTGTGGTTTTTTGTATCAAGGATTGTTATCTGTTGGAAATAGTCGATATTTGAGGACAGTCGTAAAAAAAAAAATAGAAACTGGAAGTCTGGAATAGCATTTTTGTATTCTCAAAAAGCCATTACTTACATAATTATATAGCATTCTATTAGATATTGTGATCTGATATTTCTGAAAATATCCGAACGAAGTTTTCCGATTGACGCAAATAAAAAAAAACACCAATGTCTGCCAGGCGCCATTTTCAAATCTGTTTGATCGATTATTCTGCAGTTGCGAGACGAATTTTACTTTAGAATTATGTATTTTTAAATAGATTTAACCATGAATAAAACACCGAAACTAACTGATTTAAAAGAAAGCGAAGAAAAACTGCGTAAACAAGCAAAAACACTATTACGTCAAAAAACCTCCGAAGTCTTGAAAAAACAAACGCATTTGTTTATGCATGAGAAAGGAATATCTAAAATAGTAAGTCCCAATCAATTTAAATCTTTGGATCCAATTTATATGTTTCTATTGACTGCCGACGGAATAATAAGTAAGTATGATAAAATGTAGGCAGTCCAGCTTTATTGCTGTGTTTCGCCGGCCGGTAGGCATCCGGCCGTCAGTGGCCGTCACCCAGGACGATTATAATATCGTAATATTTCAGAAGATTTCAGGGTTGTCCTGGAGGTGGTTTGTTTTGTTGGCGGTTTTATGCCATTGAGTTTTTTTAATAATAATAATTGGTACCTTCATTTATGGATTCAGAAAAACTTTGTTTTCGATGATCTTGTACTCATACCATAGTTTTTTCAGCCTATCCCTAAGAATACAAACCACGTAGTATACGCCTATTACCACAATAACCAGCTATCAAAAATCGAAAACCTAGAACATTTGTACAATGTTACCCATCTACACTTGCAATGGAACAAAATTACCAAAATGGAAGGTTTGGATTCATTGCATTGTTTAAAAAAGCTGTATCTTGGCAACAATAAGATCAGCGTTGTAGAAAATTTGGAAGGATTAAAGTATTTGGAAGAGTTACACATGGAAAAGCAAAATTTGGAGTGTCCAGATGCTCTGTGCTTTGATCCAAGGACCCTCATTTATATTGGCGTATGTATTATATTTTTTGATGTAAAGTTAGGTATGGCTTTAAATAAAACTGACGTAGGATTTTCTATGCATTGTCAAACTGTTATTTTCTAGGCCTCCTTGAGAATACTAAATGTATCTGAGAACAAACTGTCTGACATGACATGGGTGAAGCCTCTGAGACGCTTGGAGGTGCTTATAGCGAAAAAGAATATGTTGCATGATTACGAAGTAAGTATCTGACAAGAGAAAACTTCTAGAGAGTGCATTAACTCATCCACGTCGCGGAAAAAGGTTATTGCCATGCCACCAGGGGTAGCCTGCTGGCAATAAGCTTTTTCCCGCGACGTGGATATATAATATTGGTCATGGAAATCATGCATAAAGCCGGTGGCTCTCGTGTGATAGAGTAGCTTTCTATCAGTGAAATAATTTTCGTGATCGAATCAAAACTTCCAGATATTAACTCCTTTATCACTTTTTATGCCTTTTACTATTTACATAAAGCTATCTGGTATCTTATGCTTCTGAACATTTTTACATTCAGACCGTTGCTGATAATCTGTGCACCCTAGTGAGTTTAGTGGACATCAATTTTCTGGGCAACCCCATGAATAGGAAACATCGATACAAAGAGACAATCATCGCGAGATGTTCTCAACTACGTATGTAACCTCAGTATTTTTTTATTTAATTTGACTGTTTTGACATTTTATTGCACTAGGACCTATTTCTATCAACCAGACGAGTTTAACCTATGTACTTATATTTTATTGCAGGTGTGTTGGATACCATAGTCATCCACAACACATCTAAAACCTTCATGCGGAACTTTGACAAGGTAGTCCGTCTACGACAGCTGCACGAGAAGAACAAAATCGAGTCTACCCGTAAGGGGGTGGATGAGTTCTTTAATCTAAATATGATCCCTGGACCGCGGGCTCACAGCGCCCTTTCTATGTCGGATTTATCTAACCAGAAACCTAAAGGAAGTAAGCATGGCCTAATCCTTGTACTTAATCGAAACGAAAAAAATTATGTGCTAGAAATAGGCCTAGGTTATAAATACTGCCTTGCTATAAATTCAAGAGTTAAATCATGTCAAACTTAACCTTCGCAGTATGGTAAATCTGAAGGCTACCTGTTTAAAATGACGTTCCTTATCGTGTCGGACGTAACAGAATAGTACCATCCCATCACTTCTCGTGGGTTGTAAGAGGCGACTAAGGGACTCACCAGAGAATGGGCAGCAGCATTTTCTATAGATATACATTGCTACAGCAACACTGCGATCGCCAACCCGCCTGGCGATTATGGCGAACCCCCCATTTGGGGGAGAGGCCTATGTCCAACAGTGGCCGTCTTTCGGTTGATATGATGATGATGATACCTGTTTAAAATGAATTCCGCTTTTATCAAAAGTGAAAGAAAGTGGAAAAAAAGTAGAGCATGTTTTGATGTTCGAAGTTCCACGCCTTTCTCTACGGCCGTTTTTTGGGTCTTCATAACAAATAATTACAAAATTACCGGGTCCTATCTATCTAACTTACCTATTTTTTGCCACTACTGGGGATAGGCCTCCCTCTTCCGTTTCCACGGGGTCAGGAGATAAATTATTCTGCTTGCACATCATGTTTAAAAAAAATAATAGATCCTATTGATGGCTAGAATGAGTAAAGTACCATGTTTTTGTTGCAGTAACAGCACACGATTCTACCTATACGTTTATGCCACGTGCGTTCTGGCGAACGCGACAAACGCCCCCGCCCCGTGGTAGCATTGCACCTTCATTGGAGCCTCCACCGCCACCAAAACAGCCCCCACCTGAAAACGAAGCCCATCCCATCAAGGGAATACTGAAGAAACCCATGCCTATGAAATTTATTTAAAGTAATCATAATTATTTGTAATTAGTATTTATTCCACAAAATCATGTATGTGCCTCAATAAAATATTTCTTGATACAAATCCTGGAGTACGGTTTTTCAAAGTTGCCTTCATGGTTTTAGTAGAACTTGTACTAATAATTTACAATTTTAAGTCCATGGTGGGTCTCTGCTGATATTACTTTCGTCGGCATTATAAAAGCGGGCCAAACAAGTTCAAGTAATTTGATCTAACAGGCAATCCACTAGTAATCGTTATATTACTTCCTTTATATAAAACTAGCTTCTACCGGAAATAGGGAGGTTTCTTGATTTGTATTGTACTACACCTACTCTACACCTACCGTACACTTACCCTACACTTACCCTACACCTACCCTACACCTACCCTGCACCTACCCTACACCTACCCTGCACCTACCCTACACCTACCCTAACCAGCCCAAAAAATACTATGACATGTTTCTGGTTTCCTGGTACTTGATGTTTTTGGTCTCCTGGTACTTGTGAATCTGTAGTACTAAGGCAGCAGCGGCTCTGAATTTCCACTTCCTCCTCAGTCTTCATTGACCTATGCCACTTACCCACGCTGCGGCAGGTTATACAGAAGACCGAAGAGTATAATCTTCCCCTCTGCTTAGCGTTTGTGGACTACGAGAAAGCCTTCGATTCGATCGAGACTTGGGCTGTGCTGCAGTCTTTCCAACGGTGCCAGATCAACTATCGGTACATTGAGGTGCTGAAGTGTTTGTATGAAAACGCCACCATGTCAGTCCGACTTCAGGATCAGACATCAGCAGTGCGATTCTGTAAACATGTCGAAGTGAACACCCGGGCAGGGCGCACGACGGGTGAGTTGTCAAACCATACATATAAGATGGAATGACAGCTCTATTGTCGTTCACTACGCCTAGTTGAACACCGTGAGATGTTGACAGAATCGACCGGCAGAACCTATCCTCCTGCAGCGGGGTGTGAGGCAGGGAGATGTAATTTCTCCGAAACTGTTCACGGCTGCAATGGAGGACGTCTTCAAGGTTTTGGACTGGAGAAGGCTAGGCATTAATGTCAATGGCGAGTACATCACTCATCTTCGATTTGCCGATGATATAGTTGTCATGGCTGAGACCACGGAGGACCTCAGTACAATGCTCGATGACCTCAGTAGAGCTTCCGAAAGAGTGGGTCTTAAAATGAACATGGACAAAACCAAGGTCATGGTAAATACCCATGTAGCACCCACTCCTATAAAGATTGGAGGCTCTGCACTCGAAGTTGAACTCGAAGACGTACTCATCAACGAGTACGTCTACCTGGGACAAACGATCCAGTTAGGTAGGGCTAACTTTGACAAAGAGGTCAACCGTCGAATCCGACTCGGCTGGGCGGCGTTCGGGAAGTTGCGCGGTATCTTCTCGTCTCACATACCAGTGTCTCAAGACGAAAGTCTATGACCAGTGCGTGTTGCCAGTGATGACCTATGGACTCGAAACTTGATCGCTCACAATGGGCCTCATCAAAAGGCTTAAAGTCACCCAAAGGGCAATGGAGAGGGCAATGCTCGGAGTTTCCTTGCGTGATCGAATCAGGAATGATGATATCCGCAAGAGAACCAAGGTTACCGACATAGCCCGAAGGATCGCCAAATTGAAGTGGCAGTGGGCAGGGCACATTGCTCGCAGAACAGATGGTCGATGGGGCCGAAAAATTTTGGAGTGGCGACCGCGTACCGGAAGACGCAGCGTTGGAAGGCCTCCCACAAGGTGGACCGATGACCTGGTGAGGGTCGCGGGTAACCGATGGATGCGAGAGGCACAGGACCGGTTGTTGTGGTGACACTTGGGGGAGGCCTATGTCCAGCAGTGGACGTCTTTCGACTGATATGATGATGATGAATAACACAATACATTTCTCGTTTGAAATAATATTATTTCACATACCTAGTTATTTTTCGTATTTTCAACCATGATAGGTATGTAATATTATCGTATAATTGCAATTATGATATCAACTAAAATTGGAACTTTGGAGGCTTCCTGTGGTTTTCGGACAAGGATTTGGGACAAGTCGCCATTGTAAATATTTTTCCTGATTAAAAGACCTATCCAATGAGACCACAATGATTGCTATTGGAGCGAGTACCAAAATCCCCATTCTTCTTTTGGTCTTGAAAAGTTTAGCATTGCCACGCTGTATGGCAATGCTTAACTTTTGTCCAAGGTAAAAGCCAGCCCTTGGGTCCATTGAGATAGAAAAAACTTGGGTCACGTTAAGAGTCTCTTGACAGATCTTGAACAAGTTATGAGCACTCGGACCCCACGACCTGAGATGACGGCGAGTACACATAGAACATCCGTTTTACAGGATCCTTTTTAACTGATCCGTCGCTACTGGAGGTAATATTCACACAGCATTTACAGGACCGATTTTAACAGATCCGACGCTACTGGAGGTAATATTCACACAGCATTTACAGGACCGATTTTAACAGATCCGACGCTACTGGACTTTCGTTCTTCAGTGTATCGCCTACTTTCTACGAGAATGGACGTTGTCGTGTTGTATTGGTACTATCGTCGTCTGCGGCGGAGGAAGCCCCGGCGTTATTGGATACATCCACTATTAAGGCAAAGATTTTGTCGTGGTGCTGTTGTGCGTCAGCTGAAAGAAGACGAATCTAAATTTTTTACTTATTTCCGAATGACGACGTCTACTTTTGATGACCTTCTTAAACGATTAGAAAAGGATTTAAAAAAGAAAGACACAAACTGGAGGAAAAGCTTGTGCCCTGAAGTAAAACTAGCGATATTTTTAAGGTAAGAACTTTAATTTTTGTTATTATCAATTAAAATTTAAAATGACAAAAAGGTTTACAAAAATGAAGATTTATTTCAAAACATAGACAGATCTGGCAAGTCTGACTCCTGGCTGAATGTAGATTCTACTGATGGCGAACCTTCTACTGATGGTGTAGAGTCAAGATGATGTGGCCTACTAAAATAACCTTGGGTGTGGTAGTGAGGAGTGCTAGAACTTTGTGAATATGGAGGCCACTCGTAGTTTGACTGACCATATCTTCTACTTTTAATATTTTGTAAAAGGTTTATCACTCCAGACTGAAATTCTAAAATTTGATCGCCATTAAGTGAAGCCAGTTGCGGCAAAATACCTTTGAAGAACGATAAATTGGGATCTTCAAACTCATTTTTACTTTTTTTTAACTGATCATTCATGTATTCAATCATTTTGGCGTCTACTTCATTCACATTTCTTTTGATTGCCTTGCGTTGCGGCGGGGCTAAATTTTGTCTTTCCTTTTGTCTGTCACTACCACTTTGTTCCGTAATCTGATCAGGTTCATCTTCGTTGTCTTTATTACTTTCTACTGTTTCCGTGATGTTGTCATTAGCAGGGACGTTCTCGTGTGTATCACCTGGGGTGACAACTTTTTTCAAAAATAACATTTGATTGTGATATTTGTAAGGCTTGGTATTTGAGGCAGCAGCTCCAGATTTCTTCAATTTCTTTTTCTCACTCAATGTTCGTATCCAGGCATCTCTAGTCGAATTCCATTTTTTTATAACATATTTTCCTGAAGCAAGTAAATAATAATATAAGATGGTTGTCAATAGCTTAGTAAGTGAAAGGCGAATAAGAAGGTAGAATAGACTTGTCAGTAATTAATTACCATATTGGTCAGTGGATAAGTCAAATTGACAGTGCAAGAACTAATCGGTCAGTAAATAATGGGAAGCAAAAAAGTATTACTAATGTTTAAATCAATTTATTTTAATTAGGTAATTTTATAATTTAGTTCAGTTCAGTTTAATTTTATTTTATTTATGTACTATATATATAAGTATGAGTTTTGATTTACGACTTTGCTAAAAACTCTCATAAAAATTTCGACTTTCCATACAAAATTTGTTGGTCACTATAATATTTTATAGTTTTATAATAAAACAAGACTTATTCATCAAGCCATCTTTAATAGTCTGACCATAGAGAAGTACCTCTACGAAACATAGACATATACATAATCAGTAATAGACAAAATTAACTAAAACTAAACCCTTACAGTCACTAACGTTACTTTGTATGGGAAGTCAATATATGTGTAATAATATAGTAATTGATTAATTTATTTTTTTTAGGTATGCAGCGTCTGGGTGTACATTTCAAGAACTTTATTACGTCTTTCGTGTCGGTGTGTCAACTATAAGCAACATTATTATGGAAGTTACACGATGCATATGGAACAACTTGAATGACGAGTTTATGCGACTTCCTACAACAGTGAGTGAATGGGAGCATATATCAAATGGATTCGACACAAAAGCAAATTTTCCCCACTGTTTAGGAGCATTGGACGGTAAACACATCAGACTTCGAAAACCAGCAAAAAGTGGCTCAATGTACCTAAATTACAAAGACTTTTTTTCCATCATATTATTAGCGATCGTAGACTCTGACTATCGTTTTCTATATGTTAGTATTGGGTCGTATGGAAAAGAATGCGATTCATCAATATTCAAGGAGTCGACATTTTGGAAAATGATGCTAGATGGCAGTTTACAAATACCAGAACCTTGCCCATTAATAACAGGCTCAGAAACGAGAGTTCCCTACGTCATAATCGGCGATGAAGGTTTCGGTTTACACGAAAATTTAATGAGGCCATTTAGCGGGACGCATTTAGACGTAAATAAGCGAATATATAACTATCGTTTGACCAGAGCTAGACGATACGTTGAATGTGCATTTGGTATTCTTGCTAATAAGTGGAGAGTATTCCACCGGCCTCTAGACGTCAACAAAACAACAGCTATATGGATAGTTAAGGCATGTACCGTTCTACACAACTTTGTAAGGGAAAAAGAGGGCTTAAAGGATGGCAACACATCCGAATCTGAAGCATTTCATTTCAATAGCCTACCTGATGATGAAACGCTACGAGGTGGTCGAACTGCAAATTCAGTTCGAACGGAATTCGAAAACTATTTCGTGTCCGAATCTGGGTCAGTTTCTTGGCAGAATGAAGCTATTTAAAATAAAAAACAATGTCTCCATTACAATATAAAATAAATACTTACCAAATTCTTGTCTTTCTTTTTGTTCCATAGCTTCAAAATCCTCCTTTAGAATACCGCATATTTCGCGCCAAGCTGCGGTTTTTGCAATTTTATCTTTATAAATCTCCAGTGTTTTGTCCCAAAGAACTGGTCTACTTTCAACACAATTTATCAAAACTTCTTGCTCAACATATTTTTCAAACGCCTTGCTTGCCATGATTATGATAGCACTGGACACGTGCACTACTCTAGGAATGAAACCGGCAAATGGCGGCTGTGTGTAGCACATCGCACCCCGCGCACCCCCGTGCAAAGCCTCGTGCGGTTTCAATCCGATAAAACGGATTAGTATAGTATTACTGGATCCGGAATACTGTGTGAACTGGCTCATACAACTACATACGCTAATAACATATACGTTTAAACGGACCTGTAAAACGGATTGCTGCTTATTTTGTCGGATCAGTATTTTTTACTGGATCCGGAATACTGTATTCTGTATGAACTCGCTCATACAACTACATACGCTAATAACATATACGTTTAAACGGACCTGTAAAACGGATGTTCTATGTGTACGCGCCCTAACCCCAATCGGCTCGAAAATATAACTACCAAAAAGTTTATAAAATTATATTTCCGTCGCCATAGACATCATGCCAATTTGATAAAACTGTTTGAACCAGCCTGTTTGATCAAATTACTTGAACGTGTTGGCCCGCAGACTACAATAATTGTAAGTTGGCCAACAATCAAACTACTAAATTGCGTCATATATTAATTTAATCTTACAACTCTTTAATTGTGCATAATCGGAAGGGAATCTCGATTCTGATACGATTGATATCCAATTAATTAGTTGGACAATTTAGTTGTATAGTGCGTTTCACCGAATATTACCTATGGCGTTATGTTGGCAGCAACGTTTTACAGTGTTTCCACATTAGCTATAATAACCTACCTCAAAGTAAGGGTGATTTGTTTGTTTTTTAGTTACCAATTTTGTTATTGTTATCATATTAAAAATCAGCACAGTTATAAAATGCATATTTTAATATTTTTTATTATAATAATGCTCAGACAAAAAAATTGTGTTGTAGTTATGCTCATCCAACGGACTTATACCCGAGCGGTCGTCGTCATCTTCATCTTCCATATCATCCTCGTCATCAGAAGTCTCACACTTCAATAATAAACCTGTCCATCTCGCTATCAATAACTGGGCCATCTGCGTAATATTTTTTTTTCACTTTTTTCACGTGCTCACATTCTTCAGTTCATTCTTCATCTAGTTCGATTCTTTTAGGCCGGGGACCGCTTTTGAGAGGTTTTGAAACCTTAGTCGACGTGCTGGCTGCGACCTCACCTTCTTTGGTGATTTTAGACACGGTTTTTTAGGATACAGCTAAAACATATATTTTTGTTTATTTGTTTATTGTCACAATCATACATAAACCAATAAAGTCAATAGAACATTGCAGTTTAAGTTATAAATTTATTATCTGCTACTGGTAACCCAATTTTGACTTACCTGTAAGGGCGGCAACACGAGCCTGAACACATCTAAAGGAATTAATGAGGCATCATTACGTTTTTCACGTTCACAAAAGTTCTTCACCTTTAACACCATCATTTTTTCAACACTTTTCAAAGTTTTGGGCATGATTTCAGTCGAAAATCAAATGAAAATAAACAAAATCTGCGGGAGCGTCTTCTCGTGCTAATGACTTTGACAGACAGGGTGTGCCATCATAACGCCATAGGTACTATTATTTTGTTGAAAACGCACTATAAAAGAAGTGCGGGCTAGCATATGTCACTGTAGCTATTGGTATACTCTTCGATTTAGTCGGGCAACTTATTATTGTAAATCGGCGGCCTCTCTTAGCCATGCCCAAGGAACTTATACTACAACCTGGAATGAGCATTGTCAATTTGACACCAATATAAAAATAAACCTTATGTTTATGAAGTTAAGTTCTATTACAGACAATCACTTGGTCAAAGAGAAATCCGGTCCGAGGGAGAAAGCGCTTGGAGAGCCCTGTGTCCCTTTCTAAAGTGTTGCCAGGAGGATTATTCCCGAATTTAGTAGGAATGGTAGGGAAAAATAATATTGTCGTGTCTTATTAAAAAACATTAACTTTCGTTCTGATATATTTCTAATATTTGTAAATTATCTGTTAGAATGAGAACATTTTTTTAGCAATAATTTAGATACTGTATTGAAATGTAATTAAAAAAGAAAAGATTATTAGTAGAATATATAATTATATAAGTTAGACTGGTAACCCACCAGCCATATTTATTTGTTGTAAAACAATCAATTTCTTTATTCGGATGTAATAAAGATGGTTAAAAAGTGTGCGATTCAAAAGCTGTTCGGTTGCAAAAGCGAATCCTATGCAGGATGCGGTGTTTCTTTCTTCAAGTAAGTATATTGCAATTCTTGAAGTAGGGTGCCCATAATCCGACCTCTGAGGTGCTTCCAGTGCCAAGTGGGCCACCATGTGGGAGCACAATGCACCTCGGAGGTGGACCACAGCGGTCTTTGTTTCCGCTGCGGTCAGCCCGGTCACAGGGCCGGCTCTTGCGTCGCCGCGCCGCACTGCGTAGTCTGTGCGGCAGCTGGCAAGCCGGCCGACCACTGGGCTGGGGGTAGGGCCTGCGCCCCACCCACCAAAGCCGGAAACAGGAGGAAGCCCTCCGCCACCGCCGTCTCTGCCGCGACCGCCGCCGCTGCCGCCGCTTCTTCTGCCGCCATTGCCGGTTCCACTGCGGCTGCTGCTACTGCAGCAGCCGCAGTAGAGCCCCTACAAAGGGCTCCGGAGGGGGCTGAAATGGAGTGTCAGTAATGGCCCCATTTCACCCCCTCCTGTTGAACGTCAGCCACTGCGCCGCCCAGGAACTGATGCTCCTGAGCATGGCGCAGTGACTGATGCCTGTGGACGGCGAGCAATGGGTAGCTCGCCGTCCGATCAGAACAGGCCCGGGTTGACGGCGCGCTGTGTTCTACGCGCGCCGAGCCAGCGGACGTCAGCATGGGTCGGGGCCCGTTAGGGCCAGAGTCAACCAGGGTTGCGGATTTGTTCGAAAGAGTTACCGCGGCCCTGGGAAGAAAGGCACTAGGAGGACTAAAGGGTGGGTTTTAGTCAGTAAAAGTCTGACACTCCCTGCCGCTCCACCCAGAGCGGGAGGGGTCATTTGATGATTTCCCATCCTCGAAAAAAAAAAAAAAAAAAAAAAAAAGGGTGCCCATAATGAACGAAATTATAAGATTATTTACACAATGCAGCATATAAATAGGAGGTAGTCTTCAACGTAAGCATAATAAAACTTTATATGGAATGGTGTACCGAATACTTAAAAGACGTGATCATGAAATTTCACATTTCCCGAGGAACATTGTAGGGAAATGGCAAAAAAGTTTCAACTTCCCATATTAATCGCTGATTTAGGTGTGTTACTTCGTATATTTGAAATAAATTTAAAAAATATAATTTCAGACTGCCTGGAGAAGAATCAGGGAGAAAAAATGGCTTGATGTCATTCCAAGTCATTCAAATATCAAAAATTATTCCGTTATTTGCAGTCTTCATTTCAGGCCCAAGGATATAATAAAACATAGTTTAATGCGTTTTACTTTAATCCATCCTTAAAGCATAATTATTATTAACTTATGAAATCAAATTATTGGTTAATGTATTATATCCTATTATATTAGTCTCAACCTACATTATATTGGTTGGTCACCCTAATGAAAGGGACAGAGGGCTCTCGCGAAGCTATCTCCCTCGGACCGCGTATCGACAGCCTGTGCACATTCCAGGTTGTAATAGAAGTTCCTTGGCCATGCCCATCAAACTAAACGCAGTCTTTTGGAAGCTTAATTCTGTCAGTGTCAATGCCACATGTTACGTCAAAATAATCGACTACTATTTGAGGTTATGTTTACAAAAATGTAAATAATATGTATTTATAACAGAAAAAGTTAATAAGAACTACTTAAATAACCATAAGAACCATGAATAATATACTTACTGAAGCTTACCAAGTTTTAAGTGAAGAATCGTCGGGTAACTAAGACTTTAAGCCTTAAAATTGTCTTATTTTCTGTCAACAAAGAAGATAAATAAAATCTTTATATTTCAGGCTTATATTTGGGTAGTAGCATAGCAGAAACAAATGATTTAGAGCCTCTGCAGTTCCATAGAGATTATGTGTCGAAGAATATCCCAGTAGTACTACGAGGCTGTTGTTCTCATTGGCCGGCTGTGACGAAGTGGAATGCTGATTATTTCAGGTAGCAAAGGGTTTCTCCTTCTCTTGATGAAAGGTGTTGAGAAGTTAGTCTATAATTTAGCGCTTTTATTTAGGCATCCATTTAGCTGAATATTGTTATAAATGGGGTCCTTGTAAAGTCGAACATATTTTTAATACCTGATGGTAAGCGATGATGTAACCTATTCACTCTTGACTTAAAGACTTCCGGGTTGTAGCTATCAGGAAACACAGACTCTGGCAGGGAATTTCACTCCTTACCTGTATGCAATGAATGTGTTCCCAAAACGTTTAGTGCGTGTGGGTGAGATGTCCACCATGTACCGGTGGTGTATCGCAGTACGTCTTGTGGTCCGATGATGGAATGGGCTTGGCGGAATTAAACTATGCAGTTTCGATGCACACTCCCCAAAATGCAGTCGATAGAAAACTGACAGGCTAGCAACATCAATCGTTGCCTGTGTTCAAAAGGCTTGTGAAGGAACATTGCCTGTCGCTGCGATATCAATGTTCGTCATTTATTTATTGCCTAAATATTTAGTATAATTATATGTATCTACTGTTAAGAATATGTATTTATCTGTGTATATATTATATTTAAAGTAATGTTGCACCAATGACAGCCCCATTTGATGTCAAGACAATTACTGTCCATTCCAGGTTGCCTGGAAGAGATCGCAGAATGCGATAAGACTGCCCATTGTACAACTGTTTTAGTTAGTACCTAATGTTCATTTTATGTTGTTATCGGTGTACATTAAAGTATATAATAAATAAATAAGTACATAAAATTTTGATACTTTTATTATAAATATTAACAATAATACTACTTAAATTTAAAAATACACAAATCTTACAACTAACTAAAATATTGTCATCAAAAAATTCGTCCTCAACGCTGTCAGCTAGTAATGTACCCAAGAGACTGGCGGCATTGCCACGTTGAATGGCAATGCTTAGTCTCTGCCCAAAGTAAAAGCCAGCTCTTGGGTCACGGCAAGTGTCAAACAGCCGTAATATCACTGAATAGGTAAATTAGGACCGACTGCTATTTGACCATCAGAGTATAATAGGTAAAATCTGATTAAAATTAAATATTGTAACATTAACTTACAGTAATACCTTTTTGAGTACTTTTATGATTTTAGAAGATTACTTCCAGTTTTTTAAATGCACCACAACTTATTTCATTTCAATCACTGTTTGCAAACTTCTTTTTTCAGGAAAACAATTCCAGACAAGAAGGTGACGGTAGCAGTGACACCAAATGGTTTAGCTGATGGTATTACACAAAATGAGAATGGAGAAGAGTATTTTGTCATGCCTTTTGAAGTTGATATTACTATGTCAGAATTTCTGGATGGATTAGAACAGAAGAGGTATGTAAAAACTAAAATATGAGTTCTTCATAAGAGTCTTATATGATATTACATACTTCTCAATTAAGAACAGGCCACCTGAAACTTTAACTAAACTTGTAAGACAATTATATTATTATGATCCATCTTAGATTTGCTAAATATTGAAGTAGGTACTAAAATAATATATAATCAGGAATTAAGAAAATAATTAAGACATCCTGAATGCAAGTGTGATGCTAATTTTTGCCATGATATTTGTTAGTAGCATCAAGCATGTTAAGTAGACCTATGCCCATTGCCCAGCAGTGGAATTAAATGTAGAGGCACCATATTCATAAAATAATATTTTTAAGTACGAACTTCATCTTGCTTAAAGCAATATCCTTTACAATATTAATTTCCAGAAAGAGCTACATCCAGTACATACAGAAACAGAACTCCAACTTAACATTAGACTTCCCTGAACTGTTGCCGGATGTGGTCACAGACATACCGTTTGCTAGTGAAGCCTTTGACAAGCAGCCCGATGCTGTCAACTTCTGGATGGGGGATGAGAGAGCTGTTACTTCAAGTAAGCACAGGAAGTATACATAATATCAACTATACCTGATTTTGTAATTTGAATCATTGCTACCAATGGTATTATAGGTAAAAAGGTTACATAAACAACATTCGATCTTTAAGAGCGGCACAATGTCACACTGTTAGATGACACGTAGAAGTAGGACGGCATGTCGTAATTATCGGGAGCGGAAAAGAGACAAGCCGAGGAAACTGTGGCTAATTAGCCACATTTTGATGTGTCGCTTGCTGAGCGCTTATAACCTATCTACACTTTTTTAGTTATAATATCATTAATTGCCACCCACTCATGTTTCAACTTTAACGTTGTGTATTTTAAGTTGATTTTTAAGTGACCATTTGTTTTAAAATCATCACCACAGTTATCATCTCAACTTTTAACTTCATTTTTATTTAAATTATTTTGGGGTTTAAATTTCGACATTTATCAACAATGTAAATATATTTGAATTTTGCTAATTATGCCCTTTAGTTTGATACCCAACACGACCATATTAAAATTTTAGTTCATGTCTTAATGTGCCCTAGAGGGCGCCACATACAATTCATTGCTATATAACCTGGCCTATAACCAGAGGACAATTTAGACGCTTCCAATGACAACTCATTTGTCAAATTATGATAAATTGTTTAGAAGTTATAAGGGAACAGATGAACATACATACATACCGGTCAAATTCATAACCCTCCTTTTTGCTTCGCCGTAGTCGGGTAAAACGCCTTAAAAATTGATGGTAGAATCTGAACTTTGTCTCGTATGACAAAGTTTGTAGTTCCAAAATTTAATGATCATCTCGAATTCCTAATTTGAAAACGGAGAATTTTAAAAACTATAGACTAAAGTACTGCTTAACTGACATAGTGGCTAAGCTAATCCGCAGTAGGGGTGTGGTGACGTGATGTATGTAAGTCGGGCTGGTGTCCTCCACGCTACGTCCAAGCGCGTATTTTGTGTATGAGTGGGACCATTAGATCCACCCTAGCTCCTCAAGGAAAGCCAGTAACGCCCTGGTGTTACTATCTCACGGGGGTAACTGTTATATGCAATAATATTGATTATGAATACATATCTACGTATTCCAGTGCACAAAGACCCCTACGAGAACATATACTGCGTGATAGACGGCTACAAAGACTTCATATTGATACCTCCTACAGACCTGCCATTTGTGCCCTACAAACGGTATCCACAGGCTGAGTTCAAACTCACAGATGACAAGTGGGACATAGTACCTGTGAGTCTGGGTGGAGTGAAGGCGGATTCGGAAATAGATGGTGAATGTGATGAGGAGTCAGATTGTGATGAGGGACTGCCTTGGATTAGTATAGGTAAGAATATACAGTAAAACCCGCTTAATACGATTTCCCGCATAATACGCCATTTTACGTCAGTTCCTGCAACTTGAGGCATATTTTTATACATATGATCACGCTTAATATATATATATTTTTTTTTAAAACGTTGCCCCACACTAGGAATTTCTCCTGTATCGTGGGTGCGTTTACAAACATATAAACTCACATACACAAACAGCCAGACCCGGAACAACTATCTGTAGGCTATACAAATATTTGTTCCGTGCGGGAATCGAACCCGCGACACGTAGCGCAGCAGTCAATGGCTCAACCACTGCACCAACCATGTCGTCAATATGATTCGTCATCCCGTTTAAGGGACTTTATATGCAAAGCGGACAGGGCGCTGACAAGTTTTTTTAAATTTTATCTATCCATTTAAAAAAAAAGTATGCGTTTAAAAAATCGTTTTTGAATTCATATTTGGAACATTACGTTTATTTATTAACGTTGTAAGTTTATATTTAGATAAATTTGTTTTTTTTTTTGGCTAATATCATACGCAACCTTTTACATTGCGCTGTACTTTATGATATTATTCTTAAAAACTTGGGGCTCACAGGTCATAAACACAGTTGCTATTATTAAAAACAAATTCAGAACGAAACTGCTGAGACATGATGCCATAGTATTATCCACTTTAGTATTGTACTGAACAACGCAGCCGTGTGGACTTTTACTTTTTGCTATCGCGACTTGAACGCACAATTTTTTAACAAAAACATAATTCTCTTACTTTCAGACCCCCTAGCTCCCAACCTAACAGAGTACCCAGACTTCAGTCAGGCACACGTATACTCCGTGCGCCTAAACAAAGGAGACTGTCTGTACCTGCCTAGTCTATGGTTCCACCACGTCAGGCAGAGCCACGGGTGCATAGCGGTCAACTACTGGTACGATATGGACTTCGATATTAAGTACTGCTATTTCAAGATGCTTGAGAAACTTTGTGGGAAGTACTGAAGAAGAAAGGAAAGTGTTACGAAATACTTTTATTTTATTTTTTTTTATTTATGAATGGGCTAGCTCTTGACCTCGAACACACCTGATGGAAAGTGATAGATGAGGTCCATGATGAAGCGAGCGAGCCCAGAAGATGCCTAGAAGCACTGGTACTTCCACGCGTCGACGAAACACAGCAGGCTGCTTGACGCCGAACTCCGGTGGGAGGGTGGTCGCGAAGCAGGCGGGTGTTAGCCCTACCACCGCAAGGGAAGGATTGGCCAGTCTTATAAGGTGTTAGGTGAGACTGTCCAGGATGCGCCGAGCGAGAGGTTCAGTTGAGTGTCTGATGGAACAAATTGCGCTACACGAGGAGGCTCCTTCATGCATCACAAAAACGCTCGACATCTTCCTAAATCCGGTAGCAGACCAAGTGCTAAGTTAGTTTCAAGCTCAAGTAATACATAATAGGCTAGCTAGATTATTAAAAATATATATTTAGTCCGTCAGTTATATTACCAGGAAATTTAATATTGGACACGTATTTTTTTTGTCACGAAATACTGCATTGTTTGCCGTGACGTCACTTCTACGTAAAAGAAGAGATGACGTCAGAAGTTCTCACTCCTGAACTTTGTTGCGTTTTATCTTTGTCGATATTTTTTATTCCAAGATAAAGCAAAAAGAGGTGTTAAATTTTTTTTTAGATATATTCTTAGTCTAACTGACGGACTAAATAAAATGATGCCTGTTTTTAATAGAAAAAAATCCCATACTTACACAGCTAAAATCTACTTAGCTGGGCTCTTGTGTCTTGGACTGCAATCGGCTCAACGCGCGCTCGCAATTTAGTTTTCAAACATGTAAACAAATTATGATATTTTGGAAAATAACTGACACCTGCACTCAAAGTTCAGTTTGCGATACAACTTCATCATTTTCTATGTTTTTTTAAAATAATATAGTATGCGCCAGATAAATGAAGAATAACGTTCATTAACCCACCTACATTTATTGACACACTTAATTTAAAAAACAGAAATAATGACATAAAGCTGTCCTGAATCGACATCTTTTGTGATCCTTACTTTTCTAGTAGGTAATAAAAACAATTCATAATTTACTGTCCGGGGGTACCTACGAAGAGATATTAAGGAAAGGTCAATGACCGTTATTCTTCATTTATCTGGCGCTTACCATAGTCATTTAAAATCAACTTCATCTGGGGGCACGGATATATATAAAAGTACTCGATGTTGTCATTTGTTTAAGTGAAAATAATATCTATTGTAAACAAAAATTTCTATCAACCTTGTGCAACTAAACATCATTGACAAGACAAAAATAATGTTACTGAGTTATTAACTTATTAAGCCATAGTTTATATAATAATTTATAAGTAAGTACTTAATATATTTTTTATGAGTTTTATACATCAGTTAATAAAAAAAAATCGAAAGACGTTGCACATTATTTTATTAAACATAACAATAACAAAACAAAACAAGGCATACAAAATATTGAGACTGGCTTTTTGCTTCGTGACGAGTTCCTGAGACCCTTCATGTGTATGTTCTGAAATTAATATATTAATAATGTAAGGTTAGGTTACTTTGGCCCTAGCTCGTTAACCAATAGAAACACAGCAATGTTTACTGTGTTTATTGGTTAAAAGCTTGGGCCAAAGTTGTACCTCAGGGCCAAAGTAACCTGAATTTACAGGAGTTAAGGTGGGGTGGCGAGCTGGTCATGCTTTTCGCAGAAAACTTGGCCAGAGATAGCAGATAACAGAGAGGAAGGAAAAATGGCTAGAAAAAAAACCGGTGCATGCCTGTTCAGACTTGCGCGGTATTCATGGTAGTAATAAAAGACTATGCAAAATTGGTGACTTTTTTAGGGCACACTATAACGTCACGTTGTTAGATCTCTACAGTTCGCGTCAAATAACTGTGCCCCTCTGAAGTTGGCTACTAGTGGCTGCGTAGTAGTCAAAATTACGAACAAACTGCAACTGCGCATGCGCGGGACGGGGATTACGGCGCGATTTTATGTCTCAGTCGCTCGTTTACGTTCGATGCATGTTTGCGTCCCGCTTGCTCCCGTCTACGTGACTGCACCAAGCGATCTTTGCAAATGGCTAACTTCAGAGGGGCACAGTTATTTGACGCGAACTGTACTCGTCTAACAAGGTGGCGTTACTATGGCAGCTCAGCTCTAAAGTACATCCGTCTCGAGTAATATGCGCCCTAATCCATAACGCGTAGTTTGCCTACGCGTTATAGATTAGGGTGTAGGATATAAATACGCGTTGATGGACGGATGTACTGTGAGATAGGAGCTCGTTTCGCGTTTTGAAAAGTACTCTTGTAAATTACCATAATATCAGGGTAGACGTTGGACCTGGGCGTGATGTATTCCGTCTTACACAGGCCGCGCGCCGTGCACATGCCGACCACGTTCTGCGAGACGCACACGCTGCCCGGCGGCCACGCTCGCAGGTACGTCTCATTGCACGTGTAGCCCTCACAGAGGCGGACTGACACGTTGGCTGGCAAGAAACGAGGGTTATGAGATTTTTGAAAGAACATCTGCGTTTGAGTGAAAAGCTGCTATTGATTTCTAAGCGCAGAATATTGTTCAGACAGTTCAGTTTCATTTAGTTTAATTATTTATTTCGGACATCAGTAATCCATGTTTATTAGTAAAACTTACACATTATGTTAGTAACTAAATTGGTACAAATACACATCATAATAAAATCATTAAAAAATATTCAATTTAAGGCGCTGTCATCAGCAAAAACTGAAAAATGGCTTGTTTTCTAAAATAATTTTAGCCAAATCTTTTTAGTTTCAAGCTGCAGAAAAAATATATGTTGAATTTAACTATATTTCCAAGAACTCTGTTGTTTCCGAAACATGTTTAAAAATAAAATCCTCGATAGAAACGATCGCCAAAGTTACCTCTAACTTTGACCTTTGAAAAAAAAATCCCGTAAAATACTACTACCCTACTTATTAAAATTTATAACAAATAATGAATCGAATATTAATGCAAAACTTTGTTATTTTAGATTATTAATAGCTCAACTTAGTTTTGAGTAAATCGATAAAATGCTTCATGTTTGGCAATAAATTGCAAGCATTGTGTCGTCGCGCTTCTCTTTCTTTTATATACAGTCCGAGAGTGACCGAGTTTTTGCTAAGTCAGCGCCTTAATAAAATTATCAAATTTCATGAACTTATAACCCGCTTCCGCGTGGGGTCCTGGGTTCGATTCACAGTTCGGGCAAAAGGAGTTAATGGGTTTATTAGGATTTTTCTGTGACAGCCACAGGAGTTTGGAATTTGGTGGTGTGACACCCCCGTGCTTCGGAAAGTACGATAAGCCTTTGGTCCTGCGCCAGATCTCTCTCCGGTCGTATCGGATTGCTGTCTCATCTGGGGGTCTACTCTCTAAGCCCGAAGTTCGTAGTTCTTTACTTACTACTGTACTGTACTTTACTAATACTTTCGATTAGTCCCGAACCCGAACTAAGAATAAATGACAACACGATTTGACAGTTGTTCTTAGTTCGGGTTCTGGATTAATCGTAAGTCCGTAGGTGATACGGAGTAGAAAACGCCCGACAATAAGGCCGAAACTACGGACTTCGGGCTTAGAGAGTAGGCCCCCGGAATATTAGAGTTATGGAAGAGGGACTGCATCTGTGTTTGCGCACACACTTGTACATTAAATTATCTCCCGCACCGATGGCTAGTCTCCGTTGAAACTGGCCCCCATGACCGAAATCTGGCAAAATTGTGCTCAAACTGTAAGGTGTAATACCGCCCTCATTTTGTACTTGCAGTTGTAGGCAAAATGTGGTTTTTCTCACTAGCAACCCGGTGTCTGAATTCAAGCCCCAATATTGGCTCGCCCTCTATTACTGGGACTTAGACACAACCGGCGAGTTGTGATTGGACTATAGGCATATGTATATATGCACCTCCGCTATCATTTGCGGGAATGCAAATGACGCTTAGTCGCCGTGTTTTTAGTTTTTGATGCCACTATACTAACGTCCACTATAGTCGACATCAGGCCAAAGTTCCGGCAGCGGAAAGTTACTGGCTATTTTCTCTCGCGCCGCTTCCTCAGCGGGTATGCACTGATTGTGACCGCCCCGCACCTCCATCTCGCAGCAGATACCACACAGGTTTATCTCGCCTTGCAAGGAACCCTGCAATTAAAGGAAATTATTTTGTAGCTGGTACTGTGACGGTAGAGGTGCTCGCGGCTAAGTAATATCAGGCGCTCGGGTCGAGATGCCGAGATCCTCGGGTCCTCGGCTGTCATTTGTAAATCTTTGATAGTCGGTACGGACAGTCAGAAGCTAAGAAATCTGACACCTGCAGTCTTCAATACTCAATACTCAATACTCAATATTTTATTGCATACCATATGTATTACAAAGATGGCAAACAAAGGTAAAAGATCAATATGATGATGTTATCCGGTTACTGGGTTGTGGTAGCTGAAAGTTTTTTTTTTTTAGGAATGGGCTCTGGCAGATCTAGCACTAGCGCTATGAACTGCTTAACTAGACTATTCTCTCCGTTCCTTTGCGTTCTCTAGTAATGAAAAACGGTTCATAATTTTTTGTTCGGGTATCTACGAAGGGATATTAGGGAAAGGTCAATGTACTTTACTGCAAGTTTATCTGGCGCCTACCATAGGCACATTTGATTGACGTCGACCAGTCTAAGAATGTAACCGGGCCGCAAACAGACATAAGGTCTTTTTCAATGCATCGCATAAAGGGTTTATCCACACATCAAGGCCGTGGTCAAAAAATATTATTTCTTACCTGGTAAAGTCCTCGAGACAGTTGGCTATTGACTTTCTTGACACACTGGCACTCCTTGAGACCCAGGGTGGCGCACTCAGCTGCGTGGCAGGAGCCATCTGGTAGACACCGGCCGTTCAGACCACACCGGCAGTTGGGCGACAGAACTGCACATGTGCACTCTTGGTCTTGGGTTCTGCAGTCCTGGGGATGGTGAGGTGGCATTAGACTGTAACCTCGTTAGTTGTCACAATCAAAGCATTGACATGGGGATGTGCTAATGAATAGAGATCATCATCCTGCCCCACATGGGGGGTTTGCCATTATCGCCACGCTTGGCAGGCGGGTTGGCGATAGCAGTGTAGCTGTAATGTACCTACAGAGAATGCTGCTGCCCATTTTCTGGTAAGTCCCTTAGTCGCCTCTTACGACACCCACAGGAAGTGATGGCATGGTGCTATTCTTTTACGTCCGACACCATACGGCACGAATAGAGATACTTAGATCTATTTATAGAAAGAGCTGGTTGCTGAAAATGCCGCAGACTTTTTGACAGCTTTTTGGGTCACCTTTTTTAGGGGAGTGAGTGATCGCGATTGTAATTATCAGTACCTAAGGTGATGTTAGAGACAAAGCTGTTGGAGTAACATAGTAGGCTTAGGGTCGGCAGCCGACTGGAAATACTGTTTAGCTACGGAATAAACTTAAATTAGGGCATCCCCTTACAAGAACTACCTTTACTTTATTCCAGAATACAAAGCTTTAAGAAGTACCAGCTGAAATATTAAACCCTGACACAGATAAAAGATCACAGAGTCCATCAAAAAATAAACATTTAAATCTGCAGGAATAACACAAAATAAACACCGACGAAGGCCAAGGTCCATATTAGATTTCCCATTATTCCGATTTGGGTCGCTACGCCATAGGGCTTAAGTCTGACATTGTTGATTCAAGATGGCGGCTTCTACTCAAACAGTATTCGCAGTTGGCGGAAGATGCTAACAATCATCCCGCCGGCACGCTTCGGCATTAAGGGATGAACAAAATTTAGAACTGGGTTGAACCTACGACAAATAATAGGGAGGAATATTGTGTCTGAAATGTTTTGGGGCTTTAGGATCGGCACGAAGTCTAGGCTGTTTGCGATGGTCTTAGATGTTTTCGGCAACGCTGAAGCGCCTTCAATATCATTTAGTATCTATTATATAATGGGATAAATATGGGCTTCGTTTAGGATAAAATAGGTTGGGCATTATAATAGGCAACCGATAAAAAAAGGCATTCAAATGTGATTACAATTTAAAACAACTTTCAGTTTTGATAAGATTCGTTGTACCTAGTGTTAATAATCTTAATCGTGTTAAAAAAATTAAGGATAAGAGTGGTAAGAAATGGAGTGCATGCGGGTATTAGTACATTTTAATGTACTACGTAGGTATAAGTACCTACTGGGGAATAGTGCGGCGACTAATTTCCATCTAAGCGAGTCGGCGTCCAGCCTCCACAAAAATTTAACACGGAGCATGAAAAAACCCGCGAACCGTTTCTTACCTACAAAATACTGTGTTTATGAAATTTTATTTATATTTTCTTCGTAAGTGGACACATATAACAATTCCGCCTCGGCTAAAATGACAAATTTTGCCCAGTGGCATCGAAATGCAACTCTTCTCTATTCTCAACATGCAACTTTGTATCGGCCCGCGACTACCTATCTGTCCTTGAATCTGTGGACCTTCGAGCAAGTGAGTACCTACCTACTCCATTTCTAAATACTCCATAATAACAGGATAGGTACTTAATTAGTTATGATGAGTCTGCTCTATAATGAGTCGCTCACTTTACACTATCGGGAGCGTCATGTGTTCTCTATGATTGGTAGCTGAGCTTATTGTTTCTATTCCGGTGGTTAACACGGTTGGAAGGGTCAGGGCAAAGATCATCATGCTTTAAATCAGCCAGCGCTTTTCAGCCATAATTAAATGCCCAATCCTATACGTGTAGGTACCTAATAGGGGGTTTACACGACTCGATTTTATCGAGTTGCTCAAATCCCTAAGTTATATGATCAATTCACCGGAGATGTTAAAGTAACAACTCTGTGGGGTGATTTCCCTAAAGAAAGTTAGTGATTTGATGAAATAATCCCTGATATACTCGTACCTACAACGTGTAACAGAATAAACGCTATAGGTAGGTACCTCATATGGGGTGTACAAACAACTTTCACTATGGTACTAAGACAGTCAGAAACCAAGACAAACAGAAAAAAAAATCGACTGCTCCTTACATTTTGTGCGCTTTTTTCGACAAAATGTACTGAACAGCTAATTTTTTTTTTGCGATTTCGATGTTGGTCCCATAGGAGGATACCTAGGAGGTATTGCGTTTATTCTGTTACACGTTGTATTAAAACTGTTATGGCAACTAAATCTACTACCTACCTACCTAAAATAAAACTACAAATTACTTAATGGATGACTTTATTACTTAGGTAGTATAATATGAGATAGGTAGTATATAAGGTACAATAATAATTAATGGCAATAAAATTTCTTCATCATCTATAATAAAATACAGCCCAAAGTTCCAAACGCACTTTAAAATAACCATTTACAACTATGAAATAAAACCAAGAAGCATAATGGCAGTGTTACCAAACCTACCAAAAATTACAAATGGATTTCAAAAATAACATTTAACGAAGATAACAAGGACGATTGATATGAAGAGTATACTACTAACAATACCACTCTTTGTGAGGTCTGCTAGCTGGCAATTGTGCGTGCAGCACAGCCCCTGCGATGGATGACACGTCGCTGATGGAGCCACTGCGCACCCATCCTTGTGTAGTGTGCTGAAATCCATATTTAAACTATAAATGGTAGTTATTTTTGGGTCTGCTCCATCATCACATCAGATCAGCCAAAAGGGAAGATGCATGAAAAAAATATTTATTATCTACACAGTCTACCTCAAAATATAATAGTAACAGTGATAATAGAATCAAAATTGATCGAAAAACACACGAGACATAAATATGTTAAACAAATATAAATATCTGTCCTTCTTTCTCGCGAAAACGCTGTTTTGTACGGCAGCTGTATAGGCGTCATGGACTTGACGTCAAAGTTCATGAAGCTTTAAAACTGTAACGTCGATGAAGGTATTTTTAAAATTAAAAGCTAATACCTAAGTATTTCATTTTATAAATTAAAAATTATGCATGCATATTCTCTATTGCCGTCCATTGCTGAACGTAAGCCGTAACTGCTCCATCAGTCTACAAATATATGTAGCCACGAGTACCTACTGCAGTGTGGTCACTACATAATTCCTCAAATCACTCCAAGAAATAGGTGGAGGTTTTAAATGTCTTGTTATTTTTTCTGTTTGAAACGCGAAACTCCTTGATTATTTTTTCAAATCACGTTCAGTAGATTTTTTTGAATGCTATTCGAATTTTTTGACAAAGGAAAAGGTAGACGTTTGTTCTGGACTTGTGTTATGTCAGCGACCCTGAAATCATGTTTTATTCGAAGGAATAATAAATAAAAACTATGTTGTGAGATTTAGCCAGTTGAGCTTAAAGCCATGGTACATATGTCCATGCACAACTTGTGAACAACTCTTGAAGCCGGATTACCGGTTTTATGGTCTGGTGATTGTAAATTGCTGATTAAGCGGGCGAGGTTCCCAGGCTGCCACCCCAGAAGCCAGTAGCAGGGAAGGCTATATCCCCAGAGGATACTGCGGGAGAGGCGCCCCATTGCCGTCGTCAGGAGGACGACGGGGAGGTTTACCTAAAAATATTCACCCGAATATATTTTTTTCTTTTTTCGATACCCACTTTTGGGTTGACGTCGGTTGTCTCTACTTCGGGAGTGAAAAGACATTTTTCGTACGCATTTAAAACTAATGTAATAACGTTTCTTTTTTTTCCTTGTGAGCGAACAAATCATTACGAGTTTCTAATCCTTTAGGAAACCGGCCTTATCGGGTTTAAAATAAAACGAATTGCAACCGTATTTTTTAAATCCGCGATATTCGGTCTAATAAATTTATTAATGTTCTCAAATTAAAAAAATGTAATGATTTTCGTAAAGTAGGATAGATCTTTGTTTTATAAGATTAACGGTCACGACAACACACGATACCTTTTTTTTTGTACTTTTATATACTAGTTTTCCTATTTTTTTTATTTCATCAAATTTAGTATTTTTTTCTTTTACCAAAATTATACGTATTTGAAGCGTAATGAGTGTTTCATTTCTTTGACATCATAATGCTACACTACCTACACACACACCTTGGGCATGGATCTGATCAGCCCCGGATCTAGGGGGGGGCAAGCCGGGGCCCATGCCCCGGGCGGCAAGTTCAAGGGGCGCCAAACTCACATGTTTGAAAAAAAACTTATTCGATGTGGGTGGTAAAATTATTGAGCTTTCTACATTCGCTCTTGAATTTCGCATTCTCTTGAATCTCTATTTTTCTGCATTTAAGTCGTAAAAGTGACTCCTAAGCAAACTTTGGAAACGTTTTCTTTTCCCCTTTCAAGGATCTAAAATCGACTGAATGTGAGAGTGATCAGAGTTTTCTATATAGACCTACTTCAGTAATACAAAAGCAAAATCTTTGTACCTCTTTTTACGAAAAAAACGCAGGTACAGATAAAGTCTATGGAGAATGAGTCCAGAAAGCTAATATTTTTTTAATAATGCTTAAAAAATTGATAAATTATTAAAAACGTATGGTCGAATTTCGATCACTAGTTAAAATAGTTATCGAAAGTTTCATAATAATAAAGTATAAATAAGCAGATGACCCGGTGAAGATCGATTACCTACATATATTTGTGTAAAAACTACTCTAAACCTAACCTACTGAATATACACACAAAATTTCATAAGAATCGATCAAGCCGTTTCGAAGGAGTTTTGTAACAAACACTGTGACATGACACGAGAATTTTATATATTAGAAGAAGTGTGGAAGAGAGGAGGGCGCCACTATCAAGTTTTTGCCCCGGTTTGGAAAAATCGTAGATCCGGGACTGGATCTGATGCTCAAAATAAATAAATAAATAATCGTCCCGACAGAGTTTCGGCCAGGGTGTCCACTCTCAGCGTAAGATTAGCCTTGTGACCAGGGAGATTTTCACCAGAAACTGAATGATATCACAAATCTAAAACCTCGTTCAAAATTCGTTAGAATGATGAGAATCATTGTTGTAGAATATGTCAATATTCCACTCAAGCGTGCTCCATCTTCGACCACATTATCGCTTACCATCAGGTGAGATAGTGGTCAAGCGCGTGCCTATCAATAAGTATTATTAGATAAATTAATAGAAAAAATAATAATTATTGAACGCTTTTATTTGTGCTAATCGCGTTCAGGTGTGTCATTGAAATTATCTATTACTGAGCAAGTTGTGCGCAAAATGCACTTTTTCCTATTATTAACCGACTTCAAAAAAGGAGGAGGTTCTCAATTCGTCTGATATAATTATATATTTTTTTGTGTGTTTGTTCAGCGATATCTGTGCCAATTGTCAGTACGTTCGTCAATCCGGCACGACCGGGAAGAGATCAGGATGTAACTTCCAGAATCCAAAAGAAATGCCAAGTGCCAAGGGAAGGGAAGACAACCTTATCTGGTAAAAAAGCCAAATATATTTACCCTTCTTCGACGACCATTGCGCCGCCACTTCGAGGGGTACAGCAGGGATCTTTGTGGATGCACCGCGACGGCAGACCGCAGTCACAGTCTTCACCGTCTTCCACTATCCCTATAATATGAGGAAAATAAACTGTGAGAAAATTAACATTATGGTGAAGGTGTAAGTTATGAGGGATTTGTTTTGTTCTAGGCAAGCGTGCTTCATCGTCAACCACTTCATCACTTTCAATTAGGTGATAGAGTGGTCAAAAGCGCTAATCTATCTATCTTTCTATCTATCGGGTATGGTTTCCGCACTTAGTCCTGCTGTGGACCATTGTGCGTGAGCCATGTCGGCCGTCATTCCAACCAGCCAACCTCCCTCCAGAAACAGATCAGTCTACTCAGTGTATTCAGGGTGTCCGTGAGTAAATTAGGTGTCCCTATTGTTTGTCTCCGTATATCAGTAACGCCTGTGCACTCAAGGAGCACATGCGATACCGTTTCCTCCTCCTCCATGCATGCTCTGCACAGAGGACTGTCTGTTATACCTATCGTGTGGAAGTGTTTGTTCAGTGAGCAGTGTCCGGTGATGGTCCCCGCCACCATTCGCAGGCTGCCCCTATCCAGTCGGTCGCAGGAGGCGCCTGGTAAGTCTCCTGTCTAAGGATGGCATAGCCTCCTTGGACTGCCTGCAGAATGGTGCCAAGGTCCACCAGCGCTCTGCTTGTGTGTGGGTGTGTTCTTGTAGCCACGTACGCAGCTGGGTGAAAGGGAGCGGTACTATGGGTTCGGGTCCAACAACCACAGCACCAGATCCCCTCCTAGCCAGCTCATCGGCCGCGTCATTTCCTAGTGATCCGCTGTGTCCCTTTATCCACTGCAGTGTCACGGTGTTGCGGTTGGTCACCGTGACACGTTCTAGTGCATTGTGGCATTCTTGTAGGAGTTTCGAGGTGATGTAATTCTTTCCTAAGGATTGGAGGACGGATGCACTGTCGGAGAGTATACGAATATGGGTATCCGTAACCCTCCTGACCTCTAGGGCGTGGGCCGCATGGATAATGCCCACACATTCCGCTTGATAGACGGTGTTGAGCTTTCCTAGCGGCCTGGATATCTTTATGTTGAGGTCGTTGGAGTAAACTCCAACTCCAGTTCCGGTGCTTGTCTTAGATCCGTCAGTGTATATCCTCAACTCTTTGGGACCTGAGTGGTCATTCAATTCTTGTGTTAGTACTATGTTATAGTGTTTCTGGAAATGGTGTGTCTTCAGAGCTTTGTCATTGGGTGACAGCATCATGGGTTGTCGCTTGACGGCATCTTCCATGATGCGTGCGTGCTTGATTCTGGAGTCTGGTCGTAAAGTGCCAGACGTGTTGAGCCTAAAAGCCGCTAGGGCTGCGTCCTCTAATCTATATAATCTATATTTGATTGTTGTAAGAAAAGGCTTTTTTTTATTGAGGAATGGGCTAGAGCTTGGCTAGAGCTCTTGACATCGATCACGCCTGATGGAAAACGATAGATAAGGTTTATGATGGAGCGAGCGTGCCCAGAATATGCCTTGAGGCACTGGTACTCCCACGCGTCGACGAAACACGTCTGCTTGACCAGGCGGGAATACCACTGCCAAAAAAAATTCAAAACCAATCCATATCTATTGGGCAGTTCGATAGGTGTTTGACCTACTTAAAACAATTCTTAGGGGTCATAAAATAACAAGCAGAACAAGCCAGTAATAGACTCTTAACTTTTTACTATCGTATCTACCTATCATCATAATCTTCCAGTCCTTATCCCATGTTGCTGGGATCAGTACTGAAGGTTCTTATTCCATTTTCCCCTGTCAATCTTCACGCCATCATTCTCTCTATTTTACGGCTTATCCTTCTGTCATTACTCATACCAATCCTCCATCTTTTCTCTGTCTTATTTCGTAGCTACCTAATAGTCAAAGAAAAGAATAGTCCTTACCATTCCCACAATAAGGTCGATCCTCATCCATCAAGCAGTAGCTCATGCTGCTCAGAGTGGCAGCGATCAGTCGCTTGCTGCACACCGAGAACTCGAAGTTCAGGCCACTGATCGAGGTGGAGGACTGCGAGCCCATCAGGTAGCCGCGGCAATCCTGGTTGGGGAAGTTGTCGTCGTGGTGGGCGCCGAAACTGTGACCTGGAGGCGAGGAGGTACTCTTAGCCTTATGTGGAGAAAAATAAGCCATCCAATGGCAATGTTTTCACCTGCAATTAGCTCGCATACCAGTTGCATTTCATTGCGGGCTACCGAGCTGTTAGCTGATTTATCGCTCGATTGTGCCCCACAAAGTGAATAAACTTGCATGCGAGTTTGCTTGCTGGTGGAAACACGACGCTTTGAGAATTTGTCGAGAATGAAAATGGACATGACGTCACACAACTCCTACATCGCAAAATATTTTTATACCTCTAAAAGTTATTCTGCGCTGTTCTTCTCTGATTAATTTTGTTGCGGAATACAATACACTCTTCTAAAAGCTGTTAGACTCTACCTTATTCAAACATACTCGAGCAAGAAATTGAATTAAATGAAGTTACCCATTTCATGAGCGAGCGTAAGAGCAGCAACCCTCTCAGGAACCCTGCCTGACTCCTCAGTGGTGGCGTGCGCTATAGCCAGGGTGTTGAAAGAGCGGCCGTACGCGCGCCGGTCGCACAGGCCGCCTGCTGCTCCACCCATGCCTCCACCCAGAGATGTGAAACTGAGGTGGATAAAAGTAGAGAAGAGGGACGCCTGTACTAGTGAGTAAGGTTAAAATAAAGGGACCAAGAGGCCGTTCCCTGATTCTCGGGTCAGACAAGATACGGAAGATCTCTGGCATTTCCTTTAAAACCACTCTATGACGTACTTAAGACCGGGAGCAAACTTCAGAGCTGGAAACTCCAAATGGATAGGACCGCGATAGCCTTAAGGAGAACGACTGAGAAAAAGGGGCGCTGTTCTATCAGGCACGGCTTGGGTAAAAACTAAGGCAGTATTATCCATTGTGAACGACAACCATCAGAAACACAATAATAAGAACAGATCAGGTTAATAACATAAGAATTAAAAACTGCCTGTGTCATGTTATTTTTTTGACACGCTGATCAAGAAAGTTTCAAAGAATTTACCTTAAACCCAAAGTTCTATTATGAAATGCATGTCCAGAGAATGCCACACCAAGGCAGACCTCAGACAAGCGGCGTAGTCTGGCAAATCGCATGAGGTAGGATCGTCCATCGATCGCCTTTTTTGTCAGGAGGTCTCCGAACACGCGCTGGTTCGTGTCATCGGATGTCAGCACTAGGATGTACTTTACTGAGAAACCTGAAGAAAGAAACTTGTGTTTCAATATCTTTTTAAAGCGGTCTAGAAATGCTCTCAAATTACCTTTCTAGGGAATTGAGACCACTTCAGGCAAACCGAGATGATGCTTCACGCAACTGAACTTTTGCAATATTTAACTAGAAACTTACCAATGTTATCAGGGATCCCATCCTCGTTAAAATCCGCGTTCCTAAATATTATATCAGCTTGCGCAACCGCATGCATCATTCGCCTCACGACATGGTTCAGGCTTGAGTTGGCGTCTTTTTCAAAGAACTCCTTATCAGCCAGGAGTAGAAGGTCGCAAATTCTCGCGCGGGCTACCCCGGGGACTCTTTCGCGTTCTTCTATTCGGAACGGGAAGTAGGGAACGCGTTCTAAGACGTTGTACTGGAAGAGAAGATGAGCGGTTAGTTTTATGCGAGTCGAGATTCTAGATAAAAACGATTCATCCAGGTCTCCTATTTTATATACGATGTTCTGGAAGTCTGATGGCAATGAAAATAAGAAGAGACTATTATAATAGATATATGAAGATCTTTCTTTCTTATACTTACTAAGTAACAAATCACTGTATGTAAGTACATGGAGATCTTATCCTTTTTTCATGGATGAAATCATCAAATGACTTCTTCCGCTCTGGAAGGGACTGTCAGACTCTTACTGACTAAAACCCATCCGTGTTCCTCCTTATGCCCTTTGCGTTCCAGGGCCGCGGTAACTCTTTCGAACAAATTCCACAACCCTGGATCACACTACAGTTAGCCATGAAGATGATTAGGAATCATCATCCTCTTACTCTTATCCTAATTTATTTAGGGGCAGTGTAGTATGTCTCCTTGATTTTATTATTGATAGTGTCGCGTTTAACTACAATCTCGCCTGATGGAAAGCGATGATGTTCACTCATGGCTTATAGAGCCCCAGGTTGTAGCTATCAGAAAACATAGACAGGCAGGAGTTTCTTGTTCACTTTTCACTTACTTTCTAGCCATGTCATGCTTCACACTATCAAGCCATCGTTTCTTTGCATGATTAAGAATAATCTGGTTGAAGAATAGTCTAGTTGATGTTTGGCAGCCCAGCAAACCAGCAAACACTATAGTAAGCATCATCTTCACCTGATCACCTGTGCATGATCGCGTCGAGATCGGGGCGCCACCATGTTGTCATTCTCGAAGGCTCCGAAGAACTTGTGAGGGTCATCCTTGCCGTATGGGTCGGCGTGCAGAGTGCGGTTACCTGCCGGGAGATTTTAGATCATGATTGAGATCTTGGTTTTATTTTTGGAACTTGGTTTTATATTAGTGATCCATTAAATATGGATCACTTCTTGACGAATCGGTCAGGAAAGGCAATAATGTTAATAAGTGTGCAGTGCTGAGTTCCAGTGGATGGACAGCAGCGAGTCTGGCTAAACTTTTCTTGAAACAAAACGCTACGTGCGTTTTGAGCAGTCTCCAAAAACGCCCGCTGCCGTCATAAAGTCATGACTCTCAGCCTAATTTGGATAAATTGGACTTCTGATTTGAACATTTTTTTTTCTATTTTGCGGACGATAAAGGCCCAAAGACGGATTCGGTTAACGCTAGCTAACACTTGGCTAAGGGGCTTGTATATTATTCTGGAAGGTAGGTAGTAACTCCCTAATTGATGTTCCACAAATTAATAACTTTTAGAAAATTACGAATTCATAAGTGGGAGTTTGAAAATACAGATCCCAAAACTTTATGTTATCCTTACCATACAGGCTTGTGTGGAAAATTTTCTCAAGGTCAGAGTCGAACGTGCGTGTTTGGGTTTGAGATTAATTCAATCAAATTACCGGGATTACCGAGTGTTGTTTGGAGAAAATCGTGCTGTTGCTATAGACGACAGTCAGTACTTGCATAGCGAGGGCTGTCTGCTTTGAATTCAGCTTGCTTCCTAAGAACCCTGGTCAGGTTCATTTATCAGATATCCCTGATTGTCAGTTCCTACAGTTCCACGGTTGGTATTTGTCTCTGCACTTTGCTTTCTTTCTTTTTTTTCTTTTATTTTTGAAATTACATAATTTCACTACCTTCTGCGAGTAGCTTTACCCGCGAGGTTGTCTCAAGAACATACTCCCGGGATAAAAAGTATCCATGTCCGTGTAAAATAGCAAGTACATGGTCTAACCGTGTGCCAGTTTCATCTAAATCCGTTCAGCCGTTAGGTAACAGACAGACGTATCGCATTTATTATTTATATTATTGTTTCGCATTTATTTTATTAAATACCTATATTTTTTACTTTCGTAAAATTTAACCCCCGTCACTGGTACGTTATATCAAGATTTCAAATAGAAAAAATAACAACCCAAATGTAAAACCCCGTAGAACTGATGATCTTCGCCGATGTACCCCTCAGCAGAGCCCGAAGACGGGTCCATGACGGGGTACCCATACGCCATGGTGATTTCGCTCAGCGGGTTCTTTGTGACACGCGTCTGGATGCCAGCGTCACTGTCAGTCTTCCGCGAGTCTTCGTCACCAGCTACGGGTGTCAGGTACTGGGTTGAGGTACGCGCTAATAGGTGTGAGTTGCCTGGAATTGACGGAAGGAATATTGTAAACGTTATGATGATGCATGATCATATACTTGTGTTGCGTAACGCAACGCACAGGGTATTTGAAGGGTGGGTTTTAGTCAGTAAGAGTCTGACACTCCCTCTCCGCCCAAAACTGCAGGAGTCATTTGATGATAATGATAACCCTTCAAAAAAAAGCAGGTAGTAGGTAAATCGTTATTAGAAGAAACGAATCGTCATACAGGTCAAACATGAGAGTCAGAGATAACCCTTGATGTATGTGTCGCAGCCAATTAGTTTAATCAGCCGTTTAATTGGTTACCTAGCCTTTTTATTTAAATGCGCCGATGTTTCAGCGACCTAAGTGACATGTTTTGTTAAATATTGTTTTTATTAAAATCAGTTCATTCATTTCGGAAAATAAGGACTTGAAAGTTTGTATGAAATGCCGCATGGCGTACCTAAACTCGTATTAGGGTACCTATACCTTCTCCAGCGGGTCCCCCGCGTGAATACCGGAAATTATCCCAAGGCAACGTACCTAAGTACTGCCGGAATAAATTTAAGTATACGTCACTATGTGCTATTCCAGACTATACTTAATCTAATTGCATCCATGTACGTCGCCATGTTAGGGGTTCATTTCATGTTAGTCTCGCGGTTTGAGTTTTATGGCTTACACAAATGTCCTTATTTTAGAACTTATTGTTCGTCATATCGTTGAACTTCTTATAGTTCTATTTTGAGCTTTACGGTAATTGACAAATGCTTGCACTATCTGGACAGGTCCACTCAGATCTGTGTGGTACCTACTTTCCTCAAAAGACATCAACCTACTTGGTTCTCTTATGATTTGACCAGTACAATTGTAGAGACTGAGTTTTTTCAGTGGTTCTTCTCAGGGTAGTCAGCTAGGAAACACCGGCTTCATCTAGTTTAAAACAACCAAAAAAGTTTTACGTGTAAAAGGGTTATTTACAACCTACTCACAAAATAAATATCATTTATATCTGTGGCAAATTTCATCCAGATCCGTTCAGCTGTGATTGAGCCACACATCCGTCTATACAAGGTTTCGCATTTATAATAGTATTAATAATAGTACAATGCTCAAATGCTCACCAATAGGCTGCAGCTTCAAGCACAGCACATGGACTTCGCTACCGAACTTGGCTTCCAACAGCTGGTAGCCATACGAACTGCAGATGGTGTGGTGCTGCGACTTGATATCCACCCCTGTCACCGTGATGAGCAGACAAGCACCGACCACTAGCACGGAGGACATCGCACACAATTTTGAATTTCATCAGACCATTGCTAAAATGTTTAAGAAATATGAAGTAGCATTATTACTTATAACATGTGTGAAGTTTTAAGTCTGTCAGTAAAATAATGTGACAGGTGGGTTTGCTTTTTCTGAATTGATGAGTGACTTTCTAGATGTCGGAGGAGTTTTTACTATTTTTAAATGTGCTTTATTTCAATAAGCCCTGTCGTGGGCATAGGCAGGCCTAGGACGAACTAGACGATATTCTAAAACGTAATCTTCAACTCAACTCGAACTCCAAGTCCATCGGAGGTTTGATATTGAAGTTTTCGTGCTTGAGAGATGAGTATTAGAATTTGCTTGCTCATCTCTTGAGTACGAAATCGTCAATGACAAGCTTTCATTGCAGTTTTCGTGCTTATGTTGTAGTTGGAGTTCGAGTTGAGTAGGAGTTTTGGAATATGGGCCTAGGTCATCTGTCTACCTTGGAGGCCAGCTCAGATCCATAGGTAATGTGCCCTGCCCGTCGCCACCTATGTTTGACAATTCTTCGGGCTCTCAGAAATCTTATTTCTCCTGTAAATCGATCTTCTGCTTTTATTTTAAAATATGAGTAGGTAGTCTAAAAATCTCACATCAGATTTCTTTATCATTGAAATCGCGATTAACCACAATCTGACTTGATGAAAAGCGATGATGTGGTCACTGATGCAGCATGTTTGCCAAGTAACCTATTAACCATTGAGTCTCCCTCAGCGAGACACACACACGGTCAGTTTTCCTGTCAATTAGGTACTTCCCCTTCTAAAACGGCCAGAAAAATCACCTAAAGGAACTCCCAATGAATTATAATACAAATAGATACTTACACTTAATCCTTCAATGAATGTTCAATGACGACTGTCAAGTTACTAATGACCCAATTGAGGTGCCACATTGTATTATTCAATCGCTATTTTCATGGCGGCGGCAGCTCGTATTATCTGAATAATAATTAAATTCTGCTTAAATCAACGTGGTTAACAACGTGTTTGATCCTAGTACAAGAGATGGACATGTGCGTCTGTCCGTTGCACATGGCCAGAACTGGTTTTATTAGTAAAAAAATCTCAATCCCATCATCATTGAGATGGGATTGACTATGGTTTAAATAATCCGAAATTAGAGTTTCGGACCAAAAGTTTTATTGATCTTTTACACATTTGTTTGGAATACAGGGGCCTAACCACCAACTCTTAAAGCAGTATTACTTCAATATTACTTCCACTGGGAAAGAGACGGAGCTATACAGAACACATAGCTCCGTCTCTTTCCCACTGGAAGTAAGAGTTGGTGGATTAGGCCCAGAAAGCATAGGTAGTACCTACCTATCTAACAGCCAGTAACAGTATGCTTTCAGCCGGTCGATTCTGTCGACATCTCACGGTGTAACCCTAGGCGGAGTGAACGACAATAGAGCTGTCATTCCATCTAATTTGTATGGTTTGACAACTCACCCGTCGTGCACCCCGCCCAAGTGTTCACTTCGACATGTTTACAGAATCACACTGCTGTACTTATTCCAAAATTTGTAGTCGAATTTTACCATGACTAAATGTAAAGTATCCATATCCATTTAAAATGGTAACTGTACTGAATAACGGTAAATGGTTACTAGAAGCAAGTATTTTTATTATCTTTTTATAAGCTATTTTTTTTTGTTTTTTTTTATAATGTTCCCTAAAGACAGTCCAGGACCTTTCAGAGGTTTCATGATTTCATTGTACCTACCACAGATATTCTATATCCGTGGTACCTACCTTTGGACAGTCGTGTACCTAGTAGGCAACACCACTGATTGTCTGTAATTAATGTGATTGATAATGATAATACTCCGACCACACGTGTGTATCTTGAATGAGTGAACTCAAAGGTTGCAATTTGTATCTATTTGTCTAATTAAAAGTCCCATAAATAGTAGCATGGACTTTGTAAAAGTTGATATACCTATGCAGGGTTGGGCAGTATTTGAATTACTTGTAATTAAAATACAAATACGTAAGTATTTGGTATTTGTATTTCAATTAGGTACTTCATAAAAATGTAATTTGTAATTAGTATATCAAATACCGGACGCTGAGGTATTTTGTAGTTAGTATTTCAAATACTTATGACTTCAAAATGCATTTGAACATAAATACATTTAGTAAACTTATTAATGGGTGCGTTCTGCAGAAAACAGCGGTAGCTTTGGTAAGAAAAAAGGCCAACCTAATCTAACACCCGACTGTATTTTGTAATTAGTATTTTAAATAAAAATATTTAAAATACTGTGTTTTGTATTTTACATTTCAAATACACGACTTAAAAGTATTTTGTATTTCGTATTTTAAATATCTACATGCGAGATAGTATTTTGTAATTTGTATTTTAATTAAAGCAAAGCATGTATTTTGCCCAGCTCTGGTATACAAGATAATATACCCCTATTTATGTAGATATGGTTATCGTAGATACCACCTATAAATTATAGGGTAGAAAACTGCCGGACTATTATGTCATCATCTCACCGTGTATAACCTACTAATGTGAAGTGAGCATGAAGTGAACTGTCATTTCATCTTGTTCGTTTGGATTGACAGCTCTCTTCACACTTCACCTAAGTTTACACAGTGCGATGTTTACAGAAGCGTTAATGCTGAGCCCCGGAGGGGATGTACCCAAAATGTTTATTTGCTACCTTAATTGTGACTCAAGGGAAATATCATTTTTTTTCAAATTTAAGTAGTAAAACCTTTTTTTAAAGGCATGGGATCACCGAAGAACAATCTTACTATGGGCCGAGTTTTCAACCGTCAAATAACATTTAAGTACCCGAACAATAAACCGTCGCGTCGTTTGGCATTCAAATAGTTTCTATACAGAATCTGTCCAACGTCCATTTTTATTCCTCAAATAAAAGTTAACTGACTATTGAAAAATCAGCCCTAAATGAAAATAAGATGAATATTTTATATTTGCAACATTGCCAGATATCGTGGCTCCAGGTAAACCCACGTCAAAAGCCTATGTCCCTATTCCCTTGCTGGCGCAAACTATATTTAAACTAATTAGCTCACGCGAAGCATCGTAATCTTACGGCGAAGTCCCGTCGTGTGACGAGCATTAGGGCGACAGCTCGGCCATGACAAGCAGGCAGCCTCGAATATAGGTAAACCACAGATGTATAGACAAACAACGTATGGTGTAGCAAGCGAAGTTTATTTTGGAGATGCGTAGATACTTATTTAATTTTATTTATTTACACAAACACATAAAAGAGATAAGAGTACCTAGGTGGTAAGTAAGTTAGTACTAAGTCTTATTTGCAAAAAAGGTAGCAAAAAAATGTTAGTACGTATGTAATTTTTTGGTGCAAGGCACATTCCGCCATACCATGTAGAATACTATGATAGCATGCAAATATTTACAACATAAATTGTAGCTTTATACATCAAGAAAGTTCATAATGACGTAAAAGCAAATACCTCTACAGAAAGAAGAGCACTAAGATGCTGCTTATTTCAAAAGAAATTTCTTCCAGCAGACTAGCGACAGGAAAGCACTTCTTTGGTGGCTAAGCAAAATAAGCTTTGGAATGAGATTTCATATATAGACTGGTGAAGTCTTTTAATTTTTAAGAGTGAATTGGAGTTTGATTGAATGATTGTACGAAGGTGGTCAATTATATAGGCACCTACATTTTTAAAGACTTGTCATTTTAGTGGCAAGACTGGCAAGCAAGTAAAACAAAGGGAGTAATAATCAACATCACCGTTGCCTTTATTATTTTGTAAACAGCAAGAAAATCATTTTAGGGATCCCTTCGAACCCCAAAATGTATTTTTTTTGTTGCCCTCTAGTTTTCTACAGACTTTAACTCATAGAACGATTGCAAACTAAGAAAATCTGGGCAAGCCAAGAGAGACAGCATGCGTTATCTACGACTCTCTAGATCTGTGAGCCTACCTTATCTACATAGCCTTTAAGCACACTGAGGTTAACAGATTCCTGGAACGGAAATAGAGGTTCTTTTTTTAGAACTGTGACTAATTTGACTAAGTTTTAACACCTCTCACTTCTAACGGTGGGAACAGAACCCCGGTCTTTTGGGACAGCTGGACGGTAGTTTGGAAGTTTTAAGAAGGAGGTACTTAATTTAAGTTTTTCTTACATTAGTAAGTACATAAAAGTATTTCGTATTCATTTATTTATTGTTAGTAGAAAGCTAAGTTTTTGATAAAGTTATATCATTGATGGAAAGTTACACTATCGCTGGGTGTCTTATAGGCTCCTATTATATTTTTAACCGACTTCAAAAAGGAGGAGGTTATCAATTCGGATGTTTATTTTTTATGGGTGTTCGGGAATAACTCCGTCAATACAACGTGTAACAGAATAACGCAATACCTCTTAAGAGCTCATTGTACAACAACTTTTATAACATATTATAAAAGTTGTTCATTATGATGAGTACAATGACCCCTTAAGAGGTATTGCGTTAATTTTGTTACACATTGTATGGTCTTTTTCCTTCGTTAGAAATTTATTCCGAAATGGGCCCATTTAAATTCATAAAGATTGATGTAGAACTTCGGAGATAAACAGCTAAAACAGCTAAAGTAGATATAGACCTAATTTTGGAAGTCGGGGTCAAAAAACGAAGAAACCACACGAAAAACACAGACTAAGAATGTGTTTATCACCATAAAATGCACGGTTTCTTTGGGATAGATCGCTTTAATAAATATTATTTTTTATTGATAGGCTCGTGTTTGACCAATATTTCCCCCAATGGTAAGCAATGATGTGGTCGACGATGGAGCAACTTGCCTACAAGTATACGTATATACAACTTGTAACAGAATAATCGCAATACCTCTTAAGGGGTCATGGTAGTCATAATTATGAACAACTTTTACTATGGGACCAACCTCGAAATAGCGAAAATAAATCAGCTGTTCAGTACATTTCGTCGAGTTATGCGCACATTTAAAATGGATGGGGCAGCCATTTTTTTTTGCGATTAAGTAGGTAAGTACAGTTTTGGTCCCATAGTAATAATAATAATATATTTTTTATATTTTTAAATGTTTTTTTTTCATAATTTTATAGAAATATTTAAAAATGTAAATTATATGTAGGTATAGAAAATGAATAGGTAAAGGAAATAATAATATATTTTTTTTTGTTAATGATGAGTACAATGACCCCTTATGAGGTATTGCGTTTACGTTGAAGGTATAACTAAGTACTCTATCATCTTGATTCATGACTTATCGACGACTCATTAAAGTTAAGAAAAAATAAATTCTTAATCACAAAGATAGCTGACCCCTCTCACAAAAAGTAGTAAGTTACCACATTTTCATTTATCACTTGCACATAAATCTATGATAAAAGTACCGTTGGCACTTTGGTACCGCTACATAGTGCCATCTATTGAAAGTTATGTGAAATCTCGGCTATAATTTATCGGCGCCAAGCATGAATAGGTAGGCGCTTGCGCTTGCATCGCGTTTTTGCACGCGATCCGGTCTATTTTTAACTGGCAACACTTGAGACTATAATTAGAAAAAGGTTGTGTCTCACGCTTTATTTTTATTAGGCTGTGCAGGATTCTGAGTAAAGGAGGCGGCTGACCCGCTCAGCTTCGCGTTGTGGCGTTGATGCACTTAGGCACATAAGCTACATCTATGTATGTAGTTGTGTAGGTAGAAGCTCTACCATACACAACTACATAGAGAGCTCTACCGTTTTTTTGTATGGGAAATCATCAAATATAAAATACATAAATAAAATAAAAAGTTTATTGCTCATGAACAATGTACAAGGAAGGAACTCTTGACTTCCAAACTAAGTAAGACTTGTATTATGGAAGTCAAGTCGGTCTCTCA
This sequence comes from Melanchra persicariae, assembly GCA_947386135.1. Lineage (NCBI taxonomy): Eukaryota > Metazoa > Arthropoda > Insecta > Lepidoptera > Noctuidae > Melanchra > Melanchra persicariae. The sequence continues at coordinate 10,615,867 of OX376645.1, read as the reverse complement.
TTTACTATGCATAAAAAAAAAAAAAAAAAATGACTTCTTCCGCACTGGGCGGAGCGGAAGGGAGTGTCAGACTCTTACTGACTAACCCACCCAGGGCCGCGGAATCTCTTTCGAACAATTCCGAAATCCTGGCGGTCTACCGTAGAGTTACGCCTTCAATATTGAAGACGGCTATATTATTTGAAAACCAAATTCGAGATAGTAAACAAATTTTGGAACATCAAACTATTTCCTATTTACAAAATGGTTTGTCCTGAACACCTTACCATTTAATACACCTGTGTTTAAGGTCGCAGTCAATTACCTTAACCAGCCGTTTAATTGGTGGCCTAGCCTTTTAATTTAAATGCGCAGATTACACGACCTAAGTGACCTTTTTTGTTAAATTCATATCGTTTGATGACTTGCCCATGTCACATATGTCGCTGATTAAACGTCGCAGTTCAATGAAAAGACTAGGTTTTTAATGAAACGGCTGATTAAGTTAGTTGGCTGCGACATACCTAATATATGACAACAATAGACCAAAATCAAAAGGTACTCCTAATTAATTATTCCAAACAGATTCTCTAAATAGTTTAAAACTTTTTTACAAAAAAAAACAATTGACTTCCAAATAAAAAACACTACAAATAGTAGAAAGAAAGAAAATACATAATAATATTTATTTAGCACCACATACCTACATGAAACACGCACAGTAAACAGAAATAACAAAAAAATGATAGGTATGCCAAAAACTTAGTCACGGCTGCACTAAAAAGGTCCATTTTAGCGTTATGTCAGACAGACTGATGCTGTCTGACGCTGGTTTTAGAATAACTTTTATTTCGGAAGTCGGTGCTTTTGGTTGTTTCTCCGTTTTTTGACACGGACTTCCGAAATTAAAGTTATTTGATACTTTGTAGTGTTTTATTATTTGGAAATCAGTTGTTTTTTTAATATACGCTTCTTAGTACCTACTAAGTATATCGTTTTTCGTAACCCGTAACCACCACTGGTACCTAAGAAGCCCTGTTTGTGTCTCTGATTTTAAAGAGTCTGTAATTCTCGGTAAAATCACATTTATCACAACACTTTTGGAGAAACGAAATCTTTTTTTAAAACAATTTTCCGAAGAGTCATGAAATGGATCCACAACACGAAAGTAAACTTTGGGATTTCTAGGTTCAGCAACTTCTACCTCTTCTAATATATTATCATCTATATTGTCTACAACAGCAAAAACCGCTTCAATGCTATCTAAAGTATCCATTTTTAACCAAAATAACCTCAAAACAAAGACTGCTATAGTTTACTGAGTAGCGCAAAGTAATGCCTAAGTAAAGGAAATGGTGACTATTACTTGGTTAAGAATTCTAACTTTTGACAGTTCTAACTTCGAGTAATTTCTTAACTATAGAATAGAAATCGTTAAGTAATTACTTTTACTCAAGTAATTACTTTTACTTGTTTATAAATACGGGTGTTAGGCTAGGCTGTATGGAGCACCATTCTCCGCTCGCTCGTATTAGGTCCAATGGTTTTAAAATTATGGAACTTAGTCCCGGGAAGTTCAAAGGCAACAAATAATAAAATATCTTCTAAAAATAGAGATTCTTCCGCCAACAGCGCTACCGAAGTCTACTTCTTAGATATTCATTTAATTTTCTTACCATTTCAATTTTCTTTTTAAGCCAAAAGCAATGCCTTAAATCTTATAGTACGTATCGATGGCTTGCTTCGACTTGAGGTTACAGTTTTAAACAAATACAGGCCGGTTGGCGGGAACCCGGCGGTCGGCCATTCGGCTCCAGTACCGGGCAGAGAGCGGGTGCCCGCGCTTTTTTTAATCTGTGCATTTTCGTAAGACATAGTGCCTCGTTGAAAAAAAAATGTTGAAGTATACCATGAAGAAATATTGTGCGGAAGGGAGCAAATTCAATCAAATTGTGATTGCTGGTTTGAGTAAGTTTTTTTTTTAAATATTTTCTTTTATTGTGATTTGTAAGCCCATAAATCCCACTGTTGGACAAAACCTTCCGCTAGTAGTATTGGAACAAAGTGGACTATTGAAACTAATTTAGGGAGTTTCTTTTCAACAAAAAAATAGCCCTATCAAGTGATTTTTTTATTTTACTTTTTAAGATAAAAAAATGTTCTTATCTTACCTACGTAGGTACTCATCTATCAATTTATTTGGAAACTTTAATTATAACAGGCATTTGAAAAAATCCTATAAAATCAACAGAAAACAAAATATAGTCCGCCGCTGTGCATTTATGTGCATGAAGTTTAGAAAATAAAGAAATTGAATAAATAAATAAATACGTTTTTTAAAATCGAACGAAACGAATTCTTTATTAATAAAATACTTTTTTACTAAAAATACAACCGACTTCCAAATAAAAAATACTTAGGTAATACAAAGTATATAAAATAACTTGAATTTCAGAAGTCGGTGTTTTTCGTTGAATTATATGAAAAAAAATAAGTAGGTAAAGGTATTTGTGCTTTGTAGTGTTTTTATTTGGAAGTCGGTTGTATTTTTTTTTATAAAAAAAGTTTTTTAGTTTTCACTTTTTAGTGGTGATGCCCGACAACTAATTGGCATTAAAAAATCCCATAATGACTGGTTGCGCTACTTGCCGTTAAGGAGTTACTTTGTGTGCCTTCGCAGTCCAACTCCAGACCAGCTCATAGTTAAATATCTACTTTGCTATTGACATAATCATTGACATTGACATTATGTCACATTACTAGATTTTAAGTTGAGGAGGTCAATGATTTATCTTTAAAGTTCAACATCTAATGTAGGTAAATGCAATATAGCTACTCGTATTTAGTAACTAAACCAAATTCAAAAAGAATTATCAAGATCGGTTAAGAAACAATAAAGTAATGCCCGAATAGATAACCTCAAAAACATGGAAATTAAGGTTGACTTATGCATCTGCGTGCTCCTTCACAGCGTACCGGGCGGCGTAATGTTATGTTATGAACTGGTGTAAACAATGAACAGACATGCGATTTCAGCAATCCCGGGAGATTTTCTATCATTTATTGAAGAGTTCCGTTGCCAACCTCCAAAGTTCTTCAACTAAGTAATTGAAATGTGACCAGTCCTCTTACAAACAAAAAAAGAATCATCCAAATCGGTTTACAATAATAATTGGCGAAACTATCGCTGGACAAACATTTTTCCTGGGGTCCCAATATCAGGTCCTGACTTATACCTTCCATCATAAGCTCAGCAACATGAGATGATGATTACCAAGCACAAATATCAGAATTGCGTTAGAATGTAGGTATATGAAAAACATTGTATGTACCTATGTGCCTTTAAAATTTGAGGATTGGCCTCGATTACCCTGGGATCCCATCATAAGATTCTGACTTGGTAACAATGGGACCGTCTCAAGAGATAGGTTTTCGGCTTTTCTATAAAAAAAAAGAATTTCGAAAATCGGTCCACAATTGGCGGAGAAATCGGTGAACATACATAAAAGAAATACATGATACAGTCGAACATAATATTATAACCTTCTCCTTTTTGAAGTCGGTTAATAAATCTCTGTAATTAAATTGAGAAAGACGGACGTCCTGCTAAGGATATTGTGTTATCCAGTTACTGGCTTGTGGCGGTCGGATACGGAGCAGCATCTGATTAGCCAGATCTGCATCTGCTTCTGGAAGCCGACCCTAATATGGTTGGGCCACACAGCTCCCTCTTTATAGCTCATATGCGGACCTGCCTAGCCTTTTTCCTAACTAAATATAGCGTTTATTTAGAGTGAGGAGCTCGTGGCTAAATAATAACAGCTGCTCGCGATCGATCTTCAAGGTAAAGCAACGCTTGCCAAGGTCGGTCTGTGGATGGGTGACCATCTTAACACACCGAGACTCCTCCGTGCCTCGGAAAGCTCGCGAAGACGTTGGTCGCGGCTATCGATTGTAGATCTTTGGCAGTCGTTACAGATTGTCAGAAGCCAGAAAATCTGACTCCAGTCTTGCCAAGACGTACCGTATTATCCTGTTAGTGGGTTGTGGAGGTCTAGGAAAAGACTGGGCATGTGATGAGAGTTGGTTTATAATTTCATAGGTAAGGTTTTTTTTGATCAAAATTAATTGTTTACGTTTTTTCTGAAAGAGTTCGAATATCCAAAAAAATAGTAGGTAGATCAGGATTATTCGGATGTTCATTCATTTTATAAATGTGCGTAGGTAGTTGAAAACAGTGCCAAGTGGTATTGCTGACTTGCTGAGCATGGGGTCTTGAGTTCCAGTCCCAGGTCAGGCAAAATGTTTTTCGGTGTCTAGGGGTAGGTACGTACCCGATGAGTAACCAACGGAACCTTATTTAAAAATATATAACCACATTGAGATATTACTAAGCTCCTGCTGATATAACTTCGCTGTCGGTCCGTCCGTTTGTCTGTCAGCGGGCTCTATCTTATGAACATAGGCACACAGTTGAAAATTTCACAGACTGGGTATTTCTATTCCCACTCTAGCAACAATTAATAAACAATTCATTTTTATTCCTTTATTTTCACCGTACAAGTAAGTGATTTTTTCGGTACTTTTGCGCTATTTTGCTCTATCGTAAAAGCGTAAATACATGAAAGCATCCAACTTTGTATGTCTAATTAACTCAAAAGTATAACAACAACCAACCAACCACCAGTCAAGTCTAAGTCGGACTCCTGCACAAAAAGTTAGCAATGTTTATTTATTTTTCGACACTCGTAAAAACCTATAAGTAGGGTACTTGCCGTTGACCTAGAATCATGCGTAACAAGCAAAGTCCTGATTCGATCACGCAAGGAAACTCCGAGCATTGCCTTCTCCATTGCCATTTGCGTGAATTTAAGCCTTCTGATGACGACCGCGTACCGGAAGACGCAGCGTTGGAAGGCTTCCCACAAGGTGGACCAATGACCTGGTGAGGGTCGCTGGTAGCCGATGGATGCGAGACGCATAGAATCGGTTGTTGTGGCGGCACTTGGGGGAGGCCTATGTCCACCAGTAGACGTCTTTCGGCTGATATGAGGATGATGATGATAAAGCAAAGTCACCCCCACCGGAGGAGGAGTTAAACCTAGCGAAATGTGGGTGTTCTGTAGGTTTTCTGCCTAACCCTAGAAGCGTGATATTTAGCGTGATTGTTAAGATCTCATTATTATACCTACCTACATAAAAAGTTTCTTATGAAACACATTATGTATGAAAACATTATGAAAATTTGTTTAACACTACATAAACGGACAATCCGACATTACGCATAATGTTTTGTAAATATCAGACCTATGGGAAAGTTATTTTTCGTTAACTCTCCAACTTTGTTTCATTGTTGATATTTTGAGATCATATGGAAAAGTACAAGACTTCTTATGCATTTGTCACTTTCCACGGTACCTTGTAAAGTTGAAATAAAAATGAACCGTTAAAAGACTATCTGCCTAGGCTTTTCCCAGCAACGTTGAGGTCAGCTTCCAGTACCAGCAATTTACATGGTGCGACTGCTTACAACACATCCACAACCCAGCGACTGGGTAACACGAAACCCCGATCTTTAAACGACAGCCGGGATGAGATTCAAAACCGGGATCCTGAAGTACCGGAATCCCGCATGCAATGTGTGGGACTAAACCCGAATTGACGAGAAGCCATGACGATTGTTCTACAAGCACGGAAGAACGAGCTTTTTCCTCTGCTGGTATTGTAATATATCTACAGAGGTACCTGCATGTCATATGCTTAATCGTTAAGTTCGTTTAAGGTTAAATCACGAAGATCTTTCGAATTAATGTTTATCTTCTCTGTTTATCTCTTTTATTTTAATTAATAATCCTTCTTTATTTATTAATTACTACTTTACGCACACAAATGTACAGAGGCAAACTTAATGCCTGACGCATTTTCTGGCAGACTTTGGGTGGTATTGATTCTTAAAATTTGATTCGTTTCATTCAAATGCAAATACCGGGATTGCATTTCTGTCATTGTTAACCACGGCCTCCTTGTAAAAGTATAGTCCAATAGTGAGGCGTCAGTCAGCCTGAGTTTCAGGTCACAAGTTCGCAACCCATGCACTCTATAGCGCAGTTAAAATGGCTACAAGTATTAAATACTAAATACTAGTAAGTTATGTACCTACTTACCCATTTTACTAGTTATCTTTCTAATTTTCAAGTAACTTGTTAGTCAGGAAGACGAACCGCAGTATTGTGTAAGGAATACTTTTAAAATCTACATCTTGTTAGATATTTGAGCTCGGTAGAAATGTGGTCACTTTAATATTGTAAATGGTTCAGTGTCCATTATACTGGGTAATTTTTATCCCAGTGCGCAAACTATAAGAACCACTTCTGCCCAGCTGCTGGGAAGTTCAGATTTTTTTTAGGAATTGACTATGACTTTCTTGGGGAAAGTAGTTTATTTACATGGGTTGTCTAAGTGGTTCTTAAAGTTTGCGCACCGGGAAAAAAGGATCTTCAAAGTTATGTAAAGATTTTTGTGACGTCAAGCGTTAGGTCTTTTGTAGTTCGTATGTGGCGGCACAGATGCAGCATTTTCTTAGCATTTGCAATTGCATGATGATATAATTTTATTCAGAGTAAAGTTTCGTATTTTTATACTACTTGATCTGTAACACAATGGTGGTCTGGAAATTTACTACCTTTTGATTCAATATTATCTCGAATGTTCAGTTTCCTTGCAATGTTTTTATTTTATCTCTACCTACTTACGTGTCAGCGATCTCTTGCTTTATTTCCAAAATCTTTCAATCAAAAACTAGCATTATTCAAAGTCAGCTAGATCGACTTTTGCACTTTTGAAATTAAACGTATTTTATTTTTACATTAACTGCCCTATTGGTCTAGGTCGGTTATCTTTATTATCATCATATCAGCCGAAAGATGTCCTCAGCTGGATATAGGTCTCCCCCAAGTGTCGCCACAACAACCGGTCCTGTGCGTCCAACCATGGATGCGAGGTCGGTTATACCATAAGGGTTTTTTGCAGCAGCAGCCCACAATTTGGGAGTTGGTGGTGTGACACCCCGTGCCTCGGAAAGCACGCTGAACCGTTGCTTGGTCGTCCGTTTGATCTCTGCTGGTCGTGCCGGATTGCTTTCCCAAAAGACTGCAAGTTAAGGAACAACCCCTGTATTTGCGTACACACTTGTGTACTATAATATATCTTTCGTCTCCGTTAATATTTGCCACCGTGACCAAAATTCAGAGCACCATTATTAAGCCCATTTCTACCTCATACAGTTAATCTGTTCAGCGTAGGAAGATCAGATGCAGAAATAGCCACATTTCAATCGAAAACTTGTGCAAGCTTTCCCAGAGTTTTAAAATGTCTGCCGTTAATTGCTGGTGACATAATGGGTTTATAATAATCATGGTGTTACTCGAGCACTGCAATCTTAGCCGGCTTCCTGCAATCTGTGCTGTTCCAGGAACATAAGAAAGTTTAAGTATTTATAGTGACAGGTGAAGAGAGAAAAAAGCATTCAATACCTACCTATGTACTGTTTAGTTTTAATGAAGGAAGTCCAGGGGGCCTACCACAACCTCTTAAAACAATATTATTTTAATATTACTTTGTAATTTCTGTTGTTGCATTTTCAACTCTCGGATCAGCGCCGAGAGTTGAAAATGCAACAACAGAAATTACAAAGTAATATTAAAATAATATTGTTTTAAGAGGTTGTGGTAGGCCCCCAGTTATTCGAGCTTTTTAGCTCTCGACCTAGTACACTATGGCAGTTTAGTTGGAAAATAACTTAGTTGACGAGGCCGCGGCGGCCATAGCCTGCCAGGGTTGCGGAATAGCTCGAAAGAGTTACCGCGGCCCTGGAACACAAAGGGCATTTAAAGGAACACGGGTGGGTTTTAGTTAGTCAGTATGACACTCCCTGCTGATCCGGCCAGAGCGGGAGGTCATTTGATGATTTGCCACCCAAAATTAAAAAGGGGTAAAATAATTACTTACTTCGAGGCAAAAAGGAGTACTTATGTACAAGCACCTGCAATCTTTGCATACTTCTTAGCCTTTACGGCGATCAGATAAAAAGCATAGCTAAGACGTCAAGAAAGACAGGGCTTTTGTAATAGTAGATATTTATTTAATCATGGTGTACCTAGTTGCTGTTGACTGGAAGTTTTTAGTAACCCGAATCTGAGCAACAGTCTTCTGCTCGATTCTCATGTAGGACATTTAAAAAAAGAGGATGCAGTAATTACTACTAGATAAACGAGCACCATCACACCTATCAGCCTAGTCTACCAAAGACCACATGGCAATTCATTACAGCATTAGTGACAGGTTGACAAACACCTGCTACCTCGGTATAACAAGTAGCAAAATAACTACCTAATGTTACTTTACTTACATACGAAACTTATTTGAACAGCTGTCTCCGTGTTAGTTTATCACTTGAAGAACAAGAACAATACAGGAGCATGACATTACAAATGATATCGATTTTATTGTGTTTTGATCAAATCTATACGCACGACATTCATAAAGTCTGACGACACGTTTTGCTATTCGTCATAACGTTACTAATTGGGTACCTACATTGATTTGTAGAGATAAATGTATCTACGGTAAAAGGCTTGCCCTAGTATTTAGTTTTGTTAGAGTCATCGCGGCCCGGAACGCAAAGGGCATAAGGAGGAACACGGATGGGTTTTAGTTAGTAAGAGTCTGACACTTCCTTCCGCTCCGCCCAGAGCGGAAGAAGTCATTTGATGGTTTCCCATCGTTAAAAAAAGGATGTAGTCGTAGGTATCCCAAAATAGGCTTGATGACCGTCTAGCGTAGTCAATACTACCAGTTAAATGAATACGATTAATCTTTCTAAATATTTGAAGAAGTTTCCCGAGAAATAAAGGAGAAACAAACCGAATTTTTCAAGTAACAAATAAACTATATTGGTGCGAAACTAATCGTTACATAATTATTGTGTTGCACCTACATAAAAAATTAAGCAGTGTTGCCAGAACACACTTGTATAAACACTCATAATTGGGTTTCTCCTGAAAAACTAAACATGCACAATGACATTGCTGTCCCAGATATTTATTGGTGTGCCCTAGAAACTGATTGGAAACAAACCTATTGTTTTCAAAATAGACCATATTATTATTTATGTAAGTTTTATCTTAATTGTGCAGGAAACTGTACTTCTGTGCCATGGCTACAGAAAAACAGATTGTGTTTATGGTACTATTTTGTTTAAAATAAAAATCATTATTGAAAATCCAATGCGAGTACAGTGTCCCTGTTCAGAACATGAGCCACGCGTGCTCATACACCTGCACCTTGAGTGCTGCAATAACCTAGTCACCAACTGGGCACAAATAATACCTACAAGGCGTCAAAGAAGAAGAAGACATACAATAATAATTGCTGCATGATAAAGTAAATATGGTATTATAACGATAATTCAATTATCTTGTTTAATGATCTAAGTTAAGCTTTTGACTGCATATGTTAACTAAGCAAATCATAAGAAGTTTGTAGATTGTAAGAAAAAAAAATCTTCATTTACCAGCGTTTACCTTCGTTTACCAGCTGCAAAATAAAACTAAATAAGACAATTTTTGAGTTAGGTAAGTTATATATATATAGCATAGGTAATGTGAGTGGCGTCCAACAGGGGATGACTCTAAACCCTTTTCCGAAACTTTAATTTACCCTAAAAATAACGCATTTATATGATACGGAATGTATCGTAAATATATTTTAAATTGATACTTATGTAGGTATCCTTATTTTGAAAAATACACTTTGCACATTTTAATGGCCAAAAGTACCACCTACTTCTGTGAATAATTTCATGTTAAATTAAAGTACGTACTTTATTATAGCTTAGGCACTAGGCAGTTAATATTATTGCACGGCTAGGTAGGTTAAAAAAGTAACTAGCTAATTAGAAACTCACTTCGATTGGGAGACCTCATAACAATCAGGCAATGGATGAATTCTAAGAAAAATCTGAATGTTAGGCCTGTGTGCGTGCATGTTCATTGTACGCATACTAAGAACAAAACAATACATTTAATGAGCCTTCATTTTAGCTGGTAATGATCAGATCACTTCCATTCAGATGAGTTCCGATAAGTCAGTGATCGAGCCAACCAATCGTAGGTTTTACATACATAATCTACATCTTAATTTGGGAATGCTACATGTGTCATATTACACAGGCCATATTACAATAAGCTAGCAGGTGACGATAATGACCGACTAATTAGTACAATTTCCTTATCGTGAAAATAGTTCATTAACATATTATGTTACGGAGCTATTTTTAAATAACATAACACCTTATGGGCTTAATAACAAAAGCAATAAGTTATCGAAGCTTTGGCTTGTGGCTTCATGAGGTCATTAATTAATTGTGATCATTATGTTATGTTGGGCGTTTAGCCACTGCCAGGGTTGCGGAATTGTTCGAAAGAGTAACCGCGGCCCTGGAACGAAAAGATTTTGACGGACTCCTCCCGCTCCGCCCAGAGTGGGAGAAGTCATTTGATAATTTCCCATCCAGAAAAAAGGCGTTTAGTCAGTAGCTCATCAACATCAGTATCACCATCATTTCTTAAATAGCACAATTGATAGATTTTGTAAATGACCTTAGCAAACTTTTATGAGTAATAATTATGTACCTACGATTGAAACAAAAATCTTTTTAATTTAGCGATTTCCATAAACCTGTGAACATTCGATTTGAGTATTGTAGTACTTATCTGTATATATAGCTTTATGGATAAGAGTTCATGAATCGGTGCCCGGTCACTTTAATTCTCTTCTTCCTGTCCTCCTTCCCTTTCCAGCCACATCATCTTTCATACAGTCCTAAATCGTCTTTCGTAGCAATTGCAGGTAAGGGTAGCTTTCTTAGAGCACCTGTAATTCATTATTACCACTGTTGTGCGACTGACTGTACCTGTAAGGGACTTGATATACAAAGCGCTACACGGGCGCACGGCGGGCGCGCGGTCAGGGCGCTGTGACGAAAATTTATGGCGTCAAAGGAACAAAATATACTTGGCATCGTGGGCGGCAGACGCCCTGTATCTTGTCAGCGCCCTGGCCGCGCGTCCTGTTCACTTTGTATATCAAGTCCCTTATTAGTGATCTTTTTGGGGACTTTTAATCTACAATTTCGTCGTTGTTCCACAAATTATATAAAGCAAGTTACTGAACAGACCAATAAAGACCATTTACCTAATTTACCAGAATAAAAAGGCTCTGTCGTCTATAAATATAAATAAAATACATAGGTACCTGTATAAAATAAAGTCGCTTTCCGTGTTCGTCTGTCTGACCGCGTTGTCCTTCGTTGTTTGATTAGATTTAATGTGCAAATACATTTACATCAAACTTAAATTTTTAATAATGAAATCTCGATGTTTACACAACCGTTCGCAACAGGGGGTCTACTCTCTAAGCCCGCAGTTCGTAGTTTCGGTCTTAGTGTCGGGCGTTTTCTGCTCCGAATCACCTAGGTACGGACTTACGATTAGTCCCGAACCCAAATGAAGAATGAATGACAACACAATTTGACAGTTGTTCTTAGTTCGGGTTCGGGACTAAGATACAACTGATAGTTTCAATTTCGACATTATAGATACTTACCTACAAGTGTTATATTTTTATACATTAGTAAGTATATTAAATTAATGTTTGTATGCCACCTGCTGTGCCAGGACACAGAGACCCATTACCCTCTGATTGTTCCACTTATTTTACCTGTACCTATATGTCGCAGCCAATTAACTTAAACTTTTCGGCCCCATCGACCATCGGTTCTGCGAGCAATGTGCCCTGCCCATTGCCACTTCAATTTGGCGATCCTTCGGGCTATGTCGGTAACCTTGGTTCTCTTGCGGATATCATCATTCCTGATTCGATCACGCAAGGAAACTCCGAGCATTGCCCTCTCCATTGCCCTTTGGGTGACTTTAAGCCTTCTGATGAGGCCCATTGTGAGCGACCACGTTTCGAGTCCAAAGGTCATCACTGGCAACACGCACTGGTCATAGACTTATTCGTCTTGAGACACTGTGGTATGTGAGACGAGAAGATACCGCGCAACTTCCCGAACGTACCGGAAGACGCAGCGTTGGAAGGCCTCCCACAAGGTGGATCGATGACCTGGTGAGGGTCGCGGGTAACCGATGGATGCGAGAGGCACAGGACCGGTTGTTGTGGCGACACTTGGGGGAGGCCTATGTCCAGCAGTGGACGTCTTTCGGCTGATATGATGATGATGATGATGAATTAACTTAATCAGCCGTTTAATTGGTAGCCTAGCCTACTATTCATTCTATTCATGCGTCGATTTTTCAGCGACCTAAGTGACATCTTTTGTTCAATTTGATGTCGTTTAATGACTTGCCCAAGTCTCTTATGTCGCTGATGAAACGGCGCAGTTCAATGAAAAGGCTAGGCTTTTAATGAAACGGCTGATTAAGCTAGTTGGTTTCCGATTTAATAGAAATAAACGTATTTGATTTGATTTGAATTCTGTAAACATGTCGAAGTGAACACTTGGGCGGGGTGCACGACGGATGAGTTGTCAAACCATACTTGACAAATAAGATAGAATGACAGCTCTATTGTCGTTCACTACGCCTAGGTGAACACCATGACAAGTCGACAGAATCGACCGGCTGTAGCAGGTACCATGTTTCTCAATCAATCTGCCTATCGTCTTGCCAATTTTATTAGGGTCCGTTTGCAGACTATCCAGATGCACCTGAGCACCAGTATTTTAAATGGAACAGCTGAATATCTGACGTCCATAACCCAGTGTTCTAGAACACGATACCCGTTGGCAAGACAGCCGGTCAATTCTGTCAACATCTTACTGTGTAAACTAAAGAGAAGTGAGCATGAAGTGAACTGTCGTTCCATCTTGTTTGTTAAGATTGACAGCTCATATCATGTTCACATTACAGATTTGCACTGCAGTTGTCACATTTTCTGGCCTCTGACTTCGACTGTTAAAGATCTTCAAATGTTTAACGTAAGCACGTTAAAATTATATTATCGAAGATCGTAATGAACGTTAACGTCATTCCAACAACCTGAGTTACTACAATACGACATTGTTACATTACCTTACTGGTGACGTTACTAGAAAATCAGGTTTCCTTTATTTCCCTGTTTTTATCTTCTCATTTTCTTAATAGAATGTAATACTCCTTATATTATTTATTTATTTATTTATTTATCATATTACATTAACATACCTAATTATTCAATATCTAAGCAATCGATGATTTTGAAGAACGGATGAAAATCGTTTTTTTTAAAGAATTTTATCCATTTTCTTACACGTGACTGTATGACGTGGGTGTTTTTCCACGTCCACACTCTTGACTTCCACCCAACCCTAGTTCGTAAGAATCGAAAGTTCGAGGACACCGTGACACTAGGCAAATAGTGGCCCGTACTTACCAACTTTGATTTGGGGATGATCAATATCGAATATAAATAAACTTGCTATATATCGTGAAAACACCTTCAATGAAAACCCTGCTATCGAAAGCTTTTTGGAATACCTACCGACCTGTAAATTTTCCACTTGTCCCTTGACAAAGAATGATGCTACAATAATAATGTTTGTCTTTGCTTGGTCAAATTAGTCCAAATCTATTTACTCATGGAAGTCTTCTTTTTTTGTTTTCAATGTGGTCATGCGACCAAAAATTGAATTACTTGCACATTAGGGATAAAGGTTTCTTAACCATCTACCTCAACTCCACTTTTTAGTCAGTCATGAATCATGTGTAGTTTAACTTGTTTTGTAATCTTCTGCGATGTCAAGATATGGTCTTTCTTCAGTACCTATAGTTTCGTGGGTGGCAACAGCAGTGCGATTCTGTAAACATGTCGAAGTGAACACTTGGGCGGGGTGCACGACGGGTCAGTTGTCAAACCATACAAATAAGATGGAATGACAGCTCACTTGTCGTTCACTCCGCCTAGGTGTACACCGTGAGATGTCGACAGAATCGACCGGCAATCTAGTTTCATGTTACGATATGATATGGCTATGTTACGGCTAAAGGTGGGTGTGAACATAAACTTAAGATTAGCCGGCTAACCTTAGGTTTATCCGACTACAACTAGTTCGAACCTAACCTCAAAACACTTTAAAGTTCCTATTTCTGTGTGGTTTAAAAAAAATAACCACGAAGGGGATGGCGGCGCGGGGTCTGTGTACGCTCGCTTCGCTCGCTCACAGGCTCACTAGACCCCGCCATCCCCTTCTAACCTAACCTGTCCGAGTCGGGGTGCCCAATGCCCGGCTAAACTTAGGTTTATGTTCACACCCACCTTTAGCCGTAACAGATATACTCCTGCTACTGTTACTAACTCGCATGTCTGTGATGCACTTGGTGCTAGTGACGTCACACACTCACACCCGATAGACCCACAAAACAAAGTCTAAAATGTATGGACAAAGAGTAAATAAACTTAAAATAAATCACATACACAATGACAATGACTTCGTTAAGAATCGATACAGACATGTGTTTCAACGTCAATAGTGTGTTTTTTTGTGTATCAAGTGGTAATACATAGTTGGTCAGCATACCTACGGGATGAAACGACAAGCTGAGTCGTTTTAAAAACTATTTTTTTTAGTTTTAATCAACGGATGATACGAGAGACTATAGAGATATAAGACTTCGTATGGAAAGTCAATTTATAAAAAAGAGATAAACAATGAAGGTTTGTGTTTATAAATTGCACCCTGCGAAGCCGGAGCCGGTCACTTGTATTGCAAATAAAGACTTTTAGTAGGTAGTATGTAGCTATTTAATGAAGCTCCAATTAAGATCAACAAAACTAATTCTCAGTTGAAAACAAAACAATAATCACAAGAACCGCTACTTGTTTGTATCCTATCAAAATAATCGTACCTGCCCGGCGACGGAGTAGATAGCGTCAAATGAATCAACAAACCAATGTATGATTGATGCAACCCTGCACAATTAATGACCTAGTATGAACTTGCTTCCCATGAGATGATGGAATTAGAGAACGCGTAGGTTCTTAAGTACCTACACGTTTATAAGGTTCGATGGTTGTGACTTCAATACTTTGATGGTTGTGACCATGTTGTGATCTTGACAAATAATTTTCTCGTGGACTATATTTTGCCATGTTATCTCATCTTCGGCGAAGAAGATGGCATCGCAGACATTATGTCTGCGGTCTCTAGCCTGGAACGTATTTCGTTTGAACAAGGTAACGTGATTCTGCCTTTGAGTGCTTCCGACGCGTTTAATTCATTGGTATTAATATTTTATGATCTGGTTTCAGTCCACGTCTGTTCCATGGCATAAAGTAGATTACCCACATAAGCATATGCCCAAATAGTTCAATTTAGGTATATCATTATGTAGAACCTAGGAGTAATGAATTCAAAAATCTGGTTTGAGCAAAATCTTGATCTTGTCACCTATTCAGTTTTTAAGGTCGAAGTGCACATTTAGCCTCAAGGCTACTTAGTTCTAGTTCTATATGTCAACACTCACTTATAAAAGGTACCTACTTATATAAGTTTATTTTTAGTAATAATCAAAACCTGAAAATAGTTTGTTCAGAATCGTACAGAATCGACTGCTATCATTTTTACACCATGCTACTCGTTTATTTGAAACAATTTAAAGTCGCAATCCTAACCAATTGGCGCAATGGTTGAACGATTGGCGGCTGCGCTGCGTGTCGTGGGTTCGTTTCCGCACGGAACAAATATATGTAGGTATGGACTACAGATACTTGTTTCGGGTCTGGCTGTTTGTGTATGTGAGTTTGTATGTTTGTAAACACACCCACTATACAGGATAAATTCCTAGTGGGGCAACGTTTTAAAAAAAATATATCTCCGTTACCCTGCATCTAGACTTCCCATCCAATTGGCACATGTTCAAAGCATCTTCCGCTTCCGCAACCCTGACTCCTCTAACAGGGTCACCCATCTAGTTAACATCTAAACATGATGCATGGCACCGAGTCAACTGCACGTGTCATCCATTGATGGGTCAGCGTGGTACTATGGCTAATAAATATTGATTAGTAGGTAGATTAATTGTTTTGTTTGTAATCTGGGCAATTGAGGAGATGTACTTACCTATGGAAAATATGTGGGGGTTTTTTGTTTACCATGGTATTTCGGAGGCATGTATGTAGATGTACAATTGGCACATTATTGGGACCAGGGTTGAGCAGTTTTTGAATGACTTAAATTATAATTAAAATACGTAATTGAAATACAAAAACGTATTTGGTATTTGTATTTCAATTACTTCATAAAATATAATTTGTAATTGGTATTTCAAATACCTGACGCTGAGCTATTTTGTAGATGGTATTTCAAATAGGTACTTATGGCTTCAAAATACATTCGAACATAAATACGCGCTCTGCAGAAAACAGCGCTCGATAGCTTTCGTTAGCAAAACAAAGGCTAACCTAACACCTGACTGTATTCAGTAATTAGCACTCTGTATTTTAAATATAAATATTTAAAATACTGTATTTTGTATTTTATATTTCAAAGACACGTCTAAAAAGTATTTTGTGTATTTGGTATTTTAAATACATGCAAGATAGTATTTTATAATAAGTAGGTATGTTAATTTAAGTAAAGCATGTATTTTGTCTAACTCTGATTAGGACACATTTAAATTTAATCACCAGTTAATTTCGTGTCACTTCAGCGTCGCTTATCCTGAAAGCTCGATCCGTGCGGCTGTTAGGTACTATTTAGCCACGAGCTTATTTTTCTCTCGCATTTCGTTAGTATGGCTAGTATTATAGTATGGATCTTACAGTACTTCATCACATTATAAACTATAAGCCGACAGTTTCACAGAAACTGGGCACCTAAATTCAATTCACCAAGTACCAAAAATCTTTCATCGCGGATGTGAATTACGTAATTGCTTTATTTTAAATTATCTACTCATTATCAACAGCTAGACAATGGTAGGTAAAGTTCAAAGAATGCTAATGAACTTTGCTTACTCGCTTTTATTGGCTTAGCTTAAAATTTAATGGAAAATCATTTGTTTTATGTTTTTTAATGTTGATTTTTCAATCACTCTCACGTGGCGAACATGTGCAGCAGATCTGTTTGTTCCTATTCTATCTAAACTAGGTAGTCCCGTGGCTTCGCTGCCGTGGCCCGTCATAAAAGAACAGTGTTTTTTTTAGGTTAAAAATAGCCTAGGAATTCAACGATAGTGTAGTTGTTACTGCCTTGGTAAGACTGGTGTCGGATTTCTTGGCTTCTGACTGCAGCCTGGGCGAGAAGTGGACATAGTTACCGATCGCTTACCGACCGAATTCGGTCGATAAGTCCTAAGGCTGCCCGTAGTCATTCTCAAACGCGATCCACGATCAAAATCAATGACCGAGTGACCGTCTGTCCCGGACTAACAGCTGATCGTGCTTTGCGGATAACGGAGGAATTTCTGTATGTTAATCGATAAGCTTTTAACGTTAGATATTATTTACCACGCCACGAGCAAAACCCACCAACACCGCGACTTTTATACCCCTAATTTTATTTTATCTTTGTAACAGTGGTTCTACCAGTATTCTCCTACGGCACGGCAATCGGATGGATCTCCCCCATGGGCCCGCGACTCATGTCAGAGGAGACCCCGGCCTCCGCCCCCGTGCATCCAGACACCATATCCTGGATGGCTTCAGTGGTGTACCTCGTGGGGACCCCTACCGTGTTCTTCTTTGGATATATTGTGGATAACTATGGGAGGAAGAGGGCGTTGATGCTGACGTCATTTTCTATGGCTGTAAGTGATTTTTTGGTTCTGTATCTTCATTGAAGTTGAAAAGTGGACTATGATAACGGGCACCTCTTTGTGACACAAAGAGGTGCCCGTCATCATAGTCCACAGCTCAGAAGATAATAATATACTTAGATAGTATATAAAGATAACGAAACTGCCATTCAGACGCCACACCCCGTCTATGTGAGATAGGGGGATCTAAATCACATAATATGTAATATTTATTAATTTAGCTTTTGCTTTAACATTAATGGCAATCTTTTCAGGGATTTGCAAAAATAATTGATTATTAGATACTTAATTGCTCTTGCGCGGTAATGACCGAAGTAGAGGAAGTTTCACGCTAGTAAACGTTTAATATGAAATGAAAAAAAAGTGTAAGCATAGGGCGACCCCCAGTTGCGTAAGAGCTTGCATACGATCGCTTACAAGGGCGAGGGGAGGCCTAGAATTGACTAAAATTCAACTAACGTAATTCCTGAAGTGGGGGCCTAGACGACTAGTCAGGGTACTAAAGCAACCTCTGTCTTTCCAGGCATGCTGGGGCCTAAAGCTCTACTCAACAGAAACATGGGCCCTAATCACAGCCCGAGCGATAGTCGGCCTCGGCGTGAGTGGGTCCTACGTAGTAACACCACTGTACATCAAGGAGATCAGCGAGGACTCCATCAGGGGAATTCTTGGAAGCCTGGTGGTCCTGTCGCAGAACCTGGGCAATCTGTTCGCGTACGTGATGGGGGAGTACCTGAGCTATAACGCGATGCTGTGGGTGTGTCTGATAGTGCCCATCATACATCTGGTGCTGTTCACTGCTATGCCGGAAACGCCCTCGTATTTACTGAAGTGCGGGAAGGTTGAGGTGAGTGAGGAAGACATTTACGTATATTATTGGTACCTATTCGTAATTAGAAATATTTCTCTTCTTATGCAGAGGCCTAATTGACTCTGTTACAGGTTCAAAGTACCGTCTATCCTGGGTTGCGCAAGGGGGTTTTTAGGTTCTAGGGTTTAAGCCAGGCACGATAAAGACTTTGGTCGTGACGTGCATTTACCTACCTGCCATTGCTCAGTAGTTACTTATTTATTTCAAGCAGCAATTGTACCTACATGTGACCGGATTCATGCAAACTCTGTAAGATTATAAAATATCTTGAGAGATTATAGACTGTCGATAAATTGCCAACTCTCTTCTACAATGATACGATTCACAATACTTTAGTTTATTGTCTCTCCTTGTCCTTCGAGAAATTGTGAACTGATACAATCTGGCGAAAAATAAGTGCATAGGTCTACAATTTTTCGGTTTGGTGTCGATCTAATCCATGTATTCACCCATCTCTCAGGAAGCTCGTGACGCGTTAGCATGGCTGCGATGCCGGGAGCCCTCCGAGCCCACCGTGGACAATGAGCTGCAGAACTTACTGCTCGAGCTTGAGCAGAGCAAGTCAGGCAAGCTCAGCCAAACACTCAAGACACTCGGTAAGTACAGAAAAATACCGTTTATTCCGCCAGAAAACACGCACAACAAAACAACTAGTTCTCCTGACCGATATCGGCCATGGCGTTTTCTTACGGAGAGTAGCCATCGGCGCAGGAAAATGTATGTATGTATATTTGTATGTACCTATGTCCATTTCTTTGGTATGTAGGGCGTGCCAAAGAAATGGACATACATAATACATACAAACCTATTATACGCTCGAAAAACTATTGTTTTTCGAGCGTATAACCTCCTTCCCCTCCTCCCTCCTTCTGACGCAGTCGTGTAAAAAGGACGCGCTGGCTGGCGTACATTCATTACCGGATAGGTACCTAGCTACTTAGCCTGTGCCAATAATAAGAGAGCAGGAGCTCGTACCTAAGAGTTTATAAAATCAGTCTTTTACAATAATTAAGACTGATTTTTCAAAAATTACTGCTATACTGACTCGTGTGTGTTACACAAGATACGAATACACAATTACACACTTTTCTAAATCAAATACTTCATAAAGAAAATCATTAACTCGAACTCGCGTAGCAACAGACCTGCCTAGATCCACTCATTACTGCCAGTGTACTCAGGCAAACGGTAACATAATTATACTTAACAATAAACAAACGAGTGGTAGCTGGTAGCAGCTAGCGGTAACGGGACGTAGCACAAACAGCCCGAAGACGATGTTTGTCCTCACTAATGCTCACGCCATGACCGTCTGTATTTGACTAACTTATAAATATAGGTTTTTGGGTTAGAACGGACCTTTATCGAGTTTTAGAAGAACCTGTTATAAGTAACACTTGTGCTGTTTAGAAAACGAATGCCTTTTTTTTGTATTTACCGAGGTTTCGACGGTATCAAACTCGCCTTTCAATGAAAGTACGGATAAAGTTTCTGTCGTGCGTGCCTCATAAATGGGCGTTTACGACGTAGGGAATTTCATACAAACTTTCAAGTCCTATATTTTTCGAAATGAAAGAACCGATTTTAATGAAACTTGGTAGGTTTCATACGCTAGATATCCCGGACTAAATAGTTAGTAGAGAACATTTTTGAAAAAGAGTTCAGGGGGAAAGATACCGATTCAAAAATATTTAGGTCCGTCTTGCTAGACTACATGCACTTCATCCGTTAGTCAAACGATCACCTATTATTTGGGAGAAGACACCGATTTTTGTAATCTGGTGATTCTATCTAGCTTAATAGTCAGGGTTTGTAATGTACCCACACATTTTTTGGCCGTTTTGATTTTTCTTTTATCTTATATTATAGCGAGAAAAGCAATAGCAGCAAATTCAAGCAAGTGCCCCCAACATACAGTACCTACTTATTTTAAGAGCACCTAAGTACAACTAGCCGTCTTAATCTTCTAACCAGTTTCTGAAACGAATTAGTAAGTAGGTAGGTACTAAGATAAACAAGCGAACCCGCGGCACTGCATCAGTGTAGCGTCTCGCTTTATGTACATTCCCATGACGCTTTTAACACGCACCCACCGTTATGATGGGCTTCCGGAGTACCGACGGTATACGGACGGCCGTGGTATATACCTATTGGCTTTTGGATATGGTAAATTTTACGGTTTCGTGCCCAAAGGGTAAAAACGGGACCCTATTACTAAGAATCCGCTGTCCGTCTGTCTGTCTGTCCGTCAGTCTGTCTGGCTATCACCAGGCTGTATCTCATGAACTGTGATAGCTAGACAGTTGAAATTTTCACGGATGATGTTTTATGTTATCGCTATAACAACAAATAGGTAGTAAAAACAGAATAAATAAATATTTAAGTGGGGCTCCCATACAAAAAACGTGATTTTTTTTTCCGTTTTTTATAGAATGGTACGGAACCCTTCGTGCGCGACTCGCACTTGGCCGTTTTTTTGTGAATTTGAAATAGATAAACCATTTATTATTTACTGTATAGCTTTTCTCGGCGGCTCCAATCCGATTCCATTAAAATATATAGGTAGATACCTAAATTAGGTATAAGAAATTCGAAGTCTTTGTCCAGTGGCAGTTAGTTATGTTGACCATTCCTTGAATTTGGTCAAACACAAAAATCATCAATAGGTACAACTCTCTCAGTTAGAATTGATGACAAATGTAGTACCTATTCCATGAAATCCGCTTCCACCTTAATATGATATGACTCTGTACTCACACCTTCTTTATGAATGGGAAATCACCAACTGACTCCTTCCCCTCTGGGCGGGGCGGGAAAGTGACAGTTTCTTACTGACTATAATAAGCCCCGTGTTCCTTCAAATGCCTTTTGCGTTCGGCCGCGGTAACTGTTTCGAAAAATCCCGCGACCCTGTAATGTCACCTCATACGCCTTACCTGATCAACCTGTTCTTCCACAGTCACTGACCGCAGTACCTTCCGCGCGTTTCGCATTGTCCTCATCATCACCGTGGCTCGTGAGCTGTGCGGCTGCCTCGCCGTGCTACACTTCGCGTCACTGATCTTCAGCAAGGCTAGTGTCGGAGCCTGGAATCGGAACCTGCACCTTACTGCCAATCAACAGGCTGCCGTTCTGGGATTAGTGCAGTTCGTGGGGTCTTGTACTGCCTCTAGCTTGGTGGAACGAACTGGGAGAAAGGTAAAGGACTTTGTTTCTAGGGTAGTATAGAAAAGTATGGTCAGACGGGGGTTCATCTTTGGTAGCAAGACTAGTCTGGAAGAGTATCTGGTCCTGAGACAGGACTGTCTTTGGAAAGTCTAGTTCTAATCATCACAGTGGCTCGAAAGCTGTGCGGCTTACTCGCCGTGCTGTATGTACTTCGCTTCGCTCATCATTAGCAACGCAAGTGCTGGAGGGAGTCTGCAGCTTACTGCCAATCAACAGTCTGCAGTGTAGGGACTAGTGCAGTGTGTGGGGTCTTGTAATGCGTCCAGTCTGGACAGACTGGGCAAAAGGTGAGGGACTTCGATTCTGATTGAGATATGGAGTTGGTACCTATCCTAGGGTTTCGGTCATGTTTATGAAGCAAGAGCAAGAATATGTATATTGCAATAGTGGTAAAGAAATGATCTGCGATACTGTACCAAAAGAAACTGTTGCTTTAAGAACTCCCGCGATACGGTGTCTCAAAAGTTTAGGTATAGCATAGGTACTTACCAACTTATAGCATGTGCAGTCTCGAGAGCGAGTTCCACCATCTAACTACCTTGTTATAAATAACCCTGGTCTGTCGGCTCTCAGTACCACAGTAGACCCTTTTCGACAGAAAAAGCCTTTGGCTAACAGTGACACTTACAACTTGTTTGTTTTCTTTCTCCCCAGCCACTCCTCGGCACAACCTGCCTGGTTTCCGGCATAGCCATGTGTGCCCTCGGCGCTTGGTTCTACGCACATGAGGGAGCGGTGACCGAGACCGCGTCGTGGTTGCCTATCGTAGCGCTGTGTCTGTGCATCTACTGCGACGCGGCTGGACTGCAGCCTGTGCCCTTCGTTATTATGACTGAGATGTTCTCGTTCCAGGTTTGTATATTTTTTTCAACTTTTGATCATATCAAAATGGAAGAGTCATAAGAGCCATAAACCACACTCCCCAGTCATGTAGCTGCCCGTACAGCGGTTGCATTGCTATCACCAGCCCGCCACACTATTCACAATTGCTAGGTAGGTACCAGTTGGGAATGGTGTGCTCCTGAAAGCCAAAATCAACAACGGCGACCATCAGAAAAACGCCGAATCCCGGAGAAACGATGCAACTATCTCTGATCCCGCAAAGAAAGTAATCAGAAAAGAACAGCGGAGTAGGAACAAATTCAATTTCCGTTCTGGGTTCGGTCGTTTCAGTCACAACCAAGGAGAATTTGGTTGCCAAAACTAGCTTAAATTTTTGGAGACTCCCTATGCTCAATAGAGTTAAGCTCTGTTGCCTAGTGAATATCCTCTAGTCTAATATCCATGAACATGAATATGTTCATGGATATCAGACTAGGATATTTAGTACCTATTTAGTAGGGGAGAATTTTCATTTACTTATCAGCATAATTGCTGATAAATGAAAATTCTCCTTTTTATGGATGGGAAATCATCAAATGACTCTTGCCGCTCTAGGTGGAGCGAGAGGGAGAGTCAGACTCTTACTGACTAAAAACCATCCGTGCTCCTCGTAGTGTCTTTTGTTTTCCAGGGCCGCGGTAACTCTTTCGAACAAAATCTGCAACCCTGGCAGGCTCTTGCCCTAACAGGCCTCTTCGCCTATGCTGACATCTCTGAGGAAAATTCTCCCTTAACATCGGATGCTAGAAAGTGTAAACTAGGCCATTTACGTTTTCTACCAGTAAAAATACATCATCATCTTTAAATCCTCGTTCTATGTCACTTGGGGTCGGCGCAAAACGTTTCTTCTCCCATTCTTCCCTGTTAACCGTCACGCCATCATTCGTTACCCTTTCGTTGATGCCAATTCAGCATTCTAAGATTCAAAATGTGACAAAAATCTCTTCTTTTTCAGCTCCGTGGTACAGTAACAGCGATAGTAATCGCATTCGCCTGCGGTCTCATGTCAGTAGAACTCCGAGTCTTTCAGCCAATCGCCGCCTCAGTAGGCCTCTACCTCATCTTCTGGCTTTTCTCGGGAGTATGCCTAGTCAGCACCATATACATCGCCTGTGTGGTCCCAGAAACCAAGATGAAGTCCCTAGACGAAATCTACGCGGAAATCGGAGGCAACGACAAGAAAATCAAGAGCAAAGAAAAAGACTGTGAGGCTGACGTCACAAAACTGTAGATCTTGACCATGACGTCATCTGTCATGGCGGTTTTATTTTGGCTTGTAAAAGTATTGATTGCTAGTTCGGTTAGATTTGAACGTTGGCTTAACAGTGATATTTTTTGCACTATGTACAGTGTGTAGATATAGTTTTGTTTTAGGCGTTTTGAAAGCAAGCTCACTCAGTTTTTGAAGAGCCGGATATTGGTGCTGGCGTTGTCCATAGACATTGAGAATGAACTGGCTAAACTCCTCATATTTACTCTAGAAAGAGACAAAGCGACTGTGAGGCCAATATCTATTTATTTTTAAATACTAGATCTTGCCCGCGACTGCGAACGCGCATATCCCGTACTTTTCCCGTTCTTGTACAGCCTTCCTCATGAATGTGGCTATCAATACTATAAGAGTTTGTTTGACAAACAAACAAACTCTTCAGTATTAGTTTAGATACTATTCTCCCCGTATTCACTTGACAGTATTGTTCAGTCCATTCTTTATAAACGGCTTGTTTTGCCTAACAAGTTTTTAAGGCTCACAATTCCAGGTTATGTCTACTAAAACTACTAATTTCTTATTTTGTAGTTTAAAACGTAGTTTCTAAATAAATAGTTTATGTAATACTAGAGTGAGCTTGCATAAATACTCAGCTGCGTTACTGTAAGTAGATAGTTTAGTATTTTCTAGCTAGCTATCCACCAAAATTGACGTCATTTTGATTGGGTCAGGCCCTTTGATAATATTGCTCCTGAATACTTTTCTTTTAATTTAAGCTGTAATTTTTACAACTATGGCTGGCCGTAAGGTTAAAATCTGTTTTCAGGCCTAGGTTAAAAATCAAGCTTTATATATAACAAGACAAGAACTATATTTTTATATACAACGATACCTGTGTGGAGACACAGAGCACGAAATAGCCGCGCTGGCAGCAAATGGATACACCATTATTAATAATATTCGTTCCCGTGCAACGTGAACTGAGCACAAGTATCGGCTAGATCAACGAGGCCAGAGCTGGGCAAAATACATGCTTTGCTAAATATAAATACTATCGCGCATGTATTTAAAATACGAAATACAAAATACTTTTAAGTCGTGTATTTGAAATATAAAATACAAAATACAGTCAGGTGTTAGGTTAGGATAGCCTTTTTGCTAAAAGGCTATCCTCTAGTAAGTAAGGAAAAAACAGCTGCGCTGTTTTTTGCAGAACGCGCCCATTTATGAGTTTGCAAAATATATTTATGTTCAAATGTATTTTGAAGCCATAAGCATTTGAAATAATAACTACAAAATACCTTAGCGTCAAGTATTTGAAACACCTATTACAAATTATTTTTTTAAGAAGTTATTGAAATACAAATACCAAATACGTATTTGTATTTCAATTACATATTTTAATTACAATATTTGAATTACTTATAATTAATGCCCAGCCCTGAATGAGGCCATAGACAGAATTGTCTGGGGTCTATCAATTTCTATGAGGAACCGGCTCTCACGGTTTGATTTGAAAATTCCGTCTCTTGCAGTGATCGTTAGGCAGTGCTCTGTGGCAACATTTCACGGATATAATTTGTGCCATTTCTTTATAGTATGTCCTCAAGTACTGTACTGTTTAAACATTGTACGTAATTTGTATGTATTTTAAAAAAAATGTCTAAAATTGAGTGACAAAAGAATCTCGTGTTGTGTATAATGTTTTTGTTACTTAAAAGTAAATAAGTTTTTAGTGTAAACTGTGTTGTGTCATTTATTTTTATTTAACCGTTACATTGTAGCCACACTTTTCTGAAAATAGGAGATTTTATGTAGCGGATTTGAACATTTACGACAGCCGAAACATTAACCATTGGGCAGTTGCCCACCAGACACAACAACCGTCTGGTCGGTTGACGGTTGTTGTGCGGGATTTTACACCTGTTCAGCAAATCTCTAAATAATATAGCATACTGAACGAACAAAAAACCCTGAATTCCCCAAAGGCTTAGGCAGAAGTGTTCCTATAGCACATCAACATTTTACCAGTTTAGTTTAAGCCCCATATACAGGGTGTTCGAGAAAGGTGTGAAGTGAGATGTTGGGTACCTAGCTGATATACATTAATGAAAAAATGTCAAAACAAAAAAATGTGAATTATTTAAAAAAAATCGACCAGAAAAAGCCACTAAAAAGTTACGAAGAAATGATTTTTGAAGCAGTTTGTGACAGTTACTTTAGTATTACCTATGAGTACTCACAAACTGCATCAGACCGCGCTTAAATATGACCACACTTTTCTGGAACACCCTGTATATGTACCTACAGCGGCCATAATAACAGACACACACACAATAGTAACACAATGGCGTCACACCTGATTAAGCTGTCGCGGCCGTCGAGAGGACTTAGAGGCGAGCCTATTGCTATTAGCCGGGCATAAATCTGGAAGAAATTCCAAATGGAAAAACCCAATAACACTGATTTGACTGAGCTGGGAATAAAACCTCCAGGGATATACTGGAATTAGACCAACGAGGCATCTTAGATTTTGTTTAATGGATTTGTTTCAGTAATTAGTGTGTGTTAGGGTAAGCCTTTTCAAGCTATGTCTCGATCAACTGATACTTCTATGGGTAAAAGGTAAAGAAATAAAACATCAAATTCACAAGCAATGGAATGTTTACAATTGCAATGATAAAGTTCTTACAGTATCATGTGTAAGTACATATAAGCCCCGTCCGAAAGACAGTCTCACTTTGTATATTAAATACAATCCAATAATCTTTATATATATAAATAGTATTATGTATCGCGGATAAACTCTCAAAATTCAAGCCATTCGTTGAAGTCACAACCTTTTCGCCTCTCATTAGGAATAATGGAATTTATGTCTTTGCCTTTTTTATTAGGCCTTATATCATTGACATGTCAAAAGAAAAGTAAAACAATAAAGTCTTAGTAAAAAGGAGCTACTGTAGGTAGCCTTTGAAATGTATGTATCGAACATAAGCTGGTTTATATTTAAGTTTCGTCCTTTGCGATCCCACAAATTTCGTCTGTCGACCCCAATTTTTCATATCAAGTGCTGCCACCTATCGGCACAAGTACAAAGCAAGACTACCTTTCTCAAACAGTTCGAAGAGATTTTTACAAAACACTCGATTATTTTTGTTTATATTACATACATAGTACATAACGATTCTGTGTTCTAACGTATACGACATTGATAAAAAATGGAAGTTTATTTTTATATAAAACGACGATCACGATATATTATAGAAAATGAGTGTTCTTTTTATTACTGAAATTTGTGCTTTCCCCTATAAATAGATAAATACACATACATAAATAGATGATAGTTTACTAAATCTTTGCTCAATTTATAATTTTTGAAGTTTTTAGTACACATTGTCCAAATTATGATTTTATGAAAAGACACAGAAATATGAAGTATGTAAATATGTTTGCATTATTATTATAATTGTTTATATTATGTACTTATAAAACCTCCAAATAACTACTTATTATGCATTTTGATTAAATTATTTTCAAAAATCCCAAATTACGCAAAGATGTAGCATTTATAATATTTTATAATAAGTACACAATAGTTATCAATACATCTTAAGACGTTAACATACAACTACGTGACTACACTATTACAAAATCTATGGTACGCATAGTATAAAAGATTATTATGTACTTATGTAACTTTTACTTTGACAGTTTCATTTACATTTGTGACAAGTGTGCCGTATGCTTACCTGTACTTGACTGGATTGGAGTAGCTTTTAAAATGGAATAAAAAATGGCCTTTAATTAAGGATATTTTATTTTCATTAAATGTGAAAAACAGGATGTTACATGTATTTTAGTGCAGGGCACTTCGTTATATGCAAGACAGTGCTCGAAATTGAAGTGGGCAGATATTTCATGATAATGAAGAGCTCATTTGATTGTAAATGGTTATCGCCACCTATGGCTTATATAAATCTGCAATACTAGCATCCCTAAGAAAGATTAGGTGTCACATGCGATTTCCAAAATAACAGATTTAGAAGTCAATTTTACCAAAAAAAAAAAAAATTGGTCCAATACAGTATGACTCCTTAACTCCTTAGTATGGACTAAATTTTCTGTCTAACCAAGAACTAATTCCTTAAAATAGATATTTATTTAGGGGTTCAGATAAGTTGTCTATTCCAGTCAGTACAGGCGATAATAAGGCTAATTTTACTATTATAAAAACAGTCATAAAATTTAGTATTCCAGATCACTTTATAATTATCACGTCTTCAAGTTTGGGAGGGGAGGGAGGGGGCGCTTATCTTATAAACAAACTATTAAGTAAACAATAAAGGTTCTTAAAATCTAAATGTTGATGACCTTAGTTCAGCATTGCTTGGTATCATTTATAACTAAATACTGAGGAATAAGGTCGAAATTTGGATGAAAACATATTTTTTGTTTGGCTGAAATTCGTAAAATGCACAGCAATGCTAAATTCGACTGTATCAAGGTTGCCGATTGGTTACCAACATTATACGATTTTCGCCCTTAAAATACAATAAGTATTATGTATTCTCTATTTGTCTGACTTTTATAAGTACATAATCACTTACAAACTATCCCTAAACCTAATAATATGCTTTGGATTGACATTTAAAAATTAAAAATATAGATGCCGCATAATTTTTCCGAAATAACAGATCTAGTAAAAACTTAATAAAAAAACAATTCGATCACATACCGGCAAGATATCTCGAATCATATAACAATATTGCACTAATTTATAACATTCGTTTAAAAAAAGTAAAATGATATGCTGATACTTAGCCTAAGAAATAAATATACCCGAAAATCGAATTAAATAAAGATTTTTTATACATTTTCGCTGTCTTTTGTGATGATCGGGTTAACTGAATGTGTGAGATGAGCAATTAGAAGGTAGGTAAGTAAAATTAAAACTATGTTATGAACTTTCAAAAGCGTAGAAACGCCATGAAAACTTTAAAAATAATATTTAAATTGATATTTATGATTTAATTTTATTTTTCGTTTTTACAAAAAGTTCGAATTTTGCTAAAAAAAATTGAATTATAACTAACTGTTTGATGATACAAGATTGTTATCATCAATTGAATCATAAACACCAATGTAACAAGACCTAAATTCAAATAAAAAAGAAGCTGCCACATAAAAACCTATCAAACATTTTGGCTCATAGCAATTTTGGTTTGTATATTCGGTGAGACATATTCAATGTATGCGTCAGTCTTCAATGAGTGATGATGAGCAAATAATAATAATAAACTAAGTACGTGTTAGACTTGAGAGTGAATTCGCTTAGCCGAAGTTTTCCGAAAGGTGTTTGAAAATGGCGCGAATCTTCGCTTGCGAAGTAAAAAGACAAACAGAGGCGAATCTAGTTATGTTTGTTTTTGTAGGTTTTTTTTGTCAAAAGCTAGAAATAAGTTGATCCATGAAAAAGATTGAATCGACTTTCTCTGCTGACTGTAACTATGACACAGGCTGATGTCTTTTCAAAAAGTGTTCTGTTCTGTTATCTTTTCCAGATTGCTTTTTTACTATCACAAGTCTTGTTTTAGCCATAATAAAGAAATGCATCAATAATACTTAAAAAAAGCTGTAATTATAATCATTGTTAAAACCATGATAAATTATAAATTTATAGCAAAAGCTAAAAATGCGAACGTTAGCTGCCTTGCAAGTCAATGTTTTGTTTTTAAATGCTAGGGAATGTTACGGTTTAAAAAGGCTTAATTAATTAGCACGCAATTGGAAGTTCAGAAAAAAAAAATGATAACATCGAAAATAAAACGGCACAGAGTGGTTGAATATAGTTCTGGTGCATGTTAAAATTAGGACTTCACATGTTTAGTAAAATTAGATGCATCGGTGACAAGTATGAATGTTTTATTCGCCGAGTTGCACTAAATTTTAAATTTGTGCTAAAAGAGAAAACAACAGTATTTTTTTGGGTCGAATATAAGGCCCTCGGTAGCCGTGTCTTGAGCCAATACTACAGTTCATAATAGTCAAATAGTTTAGGAGTTCGATGTTCATTATGTAAGTCAAAACTTAGTTGCCGATGCCGTGGCCAAGTAAAAGAAAATTAAAGAATCAATTATCTTCTTCTGTTTCGTGTGATCGTGTCGCTGGCACGACAGCGATTTATATTTGTAGGCAGAAATCAAGCGGAAGGGGGACAGGTTATCATGAAAGCCTAATAACCAAATTCAAATAAATAGTTAAGGAATATTTCATAAAACATTCATCCTTGCAATGCCATACAAAATATATTTATAGTACAAATAAATAAGAACACAGACATACACAGACAGGAAGGGAAGTATCAATTGACATGTTTGTACAATATATTGGAAGGAATTGACGCATGGAAGACAGGAAAGGAATAATATATGTCAAATATAGACGTCATTACAGCTGTTTTAGTATATGTGTAAGCGCTTTTAGTACAAGTAGATGTCAAAGATTGGTTTTTATGATTATATCATTCAGGTGGGTTTTTAAAATACATGTATAAATATTTTTGTTGCTGCAATATATATTGTTTTATCAACGTATTGCGAAATGAAAGTAGCTACAAAAGATTTAACATTATTCTTCTTTAGTTATTTTTAAAATAAGTTTCATAATATTAGTAATTGAAATCCACCCGAAAGTAAATATACACCAACCTTATCAATAAGTAAGAGTTACTGCAAAGTTAGTAAAAAGTCCTGCGACACTTACGATAACATTTAAAACGAATTTCATAGCTCCGGGACTAGACACAGTAAGCGGAACGCGTCCTTAAAACGAATATGTACATACAGATATAAATAATTTTCTCTACTAAACAATCATTGACATATTCGGTACATATTTAGTACAGTTATACATATATGTTAATATATTATATACTTAATGGCATCCTAGTGGTCTTACTAACGGTAAAGAAGTCTGCTATGTGTAGAATCAATATTTATATAGTTAATTAAAAATTAAAAGTCATTAAAATGAGTGGTTTTGTAAAGATCAATATTGAGCTTTCGCGAAGTGTCCACGTAGTTAATTTATTCAATTGCAAATAAATAGTTCAGTTGGTAACTAACCTTTAATGGTTCAACAACGTTTTGTTTTGTGGTTCTACAATCAACTCTGACTACATACAAACAAAGTCGAAATTAGCATTAGTTGCAATTACCTTGTTTGCAAGACCACAAAAACACCAGAAGAGCATTCTCAAAAGTTCTAACACAGAACTTGAGTCCATACATTCAACATCTCGCCTTATAAAGTAAATTTGTTTAAGTTTACGATAATATACAATATCATGGGCTGAATTTGATGAATCACCCATTAATTTAAAAAAAGCATGGAAATCAGTTTATTTGCGTTTAAATTCAATTTGTCACTATACCCGATATTTCTTTAGCCTAATTTGCACTTTATCTGTAATTCGAATCAAGAATAATTTAGTAGTAAATCATGAAAAAACTGAAATAAATCAGTATTTCTTACTTTTCATATGTTTGCCCACTAAATCATTCGCTTTCCGACAAGATTACAACCATAGCACAAACTAGACTTTTCAACACATTCAGTAACAATCAAATCAAAATAAAATCATTTCAATATTGCCTTCTTTTAAGTACTAACTTAATATCAGGTGACAAGACATAGGTATCTCACGAATTTAATAATATAATTTAACAGAACGAACGCAACATCTAAAAAGGTGTAATTGTACTAATTATTATGAACGTTTACTATAGACTTAACCCAGAAGTCGTGAAAATAAAATCAGCTGTTCAGTACATTTTGTCGGCTTACGCAAACAAAATTATGGAGCAGTTGATTATTCTTTAGCTATTTCACGGTCGGTCTCATAGTAAAAGTTGTTCATAATGATGAAAACATGTGAACATCAACTGATTTCCTTGCCGCAATGCTTTAGTGAACAGCGGTCTTTTCTGTCAAAGTCACATTGTAAACTTAGGTGCATGAAGTGAATTATCATTCCATCTTGTTTGTAAGGATTCAGCTCACTTCATGTTCACTTCATCTAAGTGTACACCGCGAGATGTTAACAGAATCGGACTGCTGACCAGTGTAGCTAGTGTATACAATAGGATAACGACTATGTAGTACGTGTGTAGTTACAGTATATAATATAGCTATGGTACATACGTTAGTTATGTAGCTATGTGCGCGGGTAGTAGTGTCCGGTGCGTGCCGGCAACGGAGGGGGTGTGTCCTGGAATGTTAGGTTATTATTCGTTTATATTTCTTTGATTATTTAATAAATTATTAAATAATTCTTTAAAAAAGTAAGTAAGTGTTTTTTTACGAGTGCATAAAGTTTTAATGAATAAATAATAGTAGCCCACCGGTAACGGCAACAAGATCAAAGCTACTAGCGGTCAGGGCTCCAGAGAGAGGAACTTCCTAATAATACGAGCCATGTCCATTTTTTATATTAAGAATCAACACTAATAAGATGGATAATAGCGATGTATGGAAGAATACATCCAGTATGAAGATATTGGAATTTAGAGCAAATGATGAAAAAAGATTTTAAGTTGAGGTATTTGTCATTAGAAAGGTTATAATAATAGCCTCATTTTATTGTACATGACCACATGGCATATGCAACAACTTTATACAGCACCGGGTATAGAGTCCATACAAAAGTGACCATTGTCCTTTGTAGTAAGTGTAAAAATTATGAGTAACTAAACCACATAAACCTTTTTGGTAGTTTTTAAGTCTGTATTAGTTTGCACTGGAAACCGAACACAGCATATTGGAAATAGCTAGGCAAACTATCAAATTAAAAAAAAAACCCTTACTTTGACCATGGAAAAGAATACATTTACACCAGAAAAAAATTATAAGTACCCTTAGATAGAACCGTACACGTATTTGCAAATAATGAATAGGAAGAAGCGTTTCCCAGCATACAACTCATCATAAAATACGTAAACCTAATTACAATAAAAAACCGACACAAAAATGCTACAATATTCTCAAAAATAAAAAAAGCAAAATAAAACAAACCTCAAGCAAGTTTATGATCGCATTTCGACACTGGGTGTGACGTTCTGAAATAAAAACAGAGGACCGCTAATTGCAAAAAAATAATAACATAAGCCACAAAACCATAAAATAAACAATGCTCTCGGATCTAAAATACGATTTTTGCGAAGTCTTTCTCGATTTTTACAAAAAACTACAACAGACTTTCTAATAAACTAGGTACTATAAAGTACTAAATAACTTTAATTTTTGAAATCGTGGTTTCTCGTGTGGTTTCTTAGTTTTTACCCGACTGCGTCAAAAGGAGGGTAAAGTTTTTGGAGCGTATGTATGTTTGTATGTATGTCCATTTCTTTGGCACGCTCTACAGCCCAAACAGCTGGACGGATTTTGACATATGAGGTGTCGTTGAATTCGTCAGAATTGTGGTAGTGACATAGGCTATATAAATCTTCAAAATGGTACCCACCCGCAAATGAAAAAAAAGGGGGGATAGGTTTTTTTTTTTTCAAAACCTATCAAGTGGGGTATTAAAATAAAGGCCACGAGCAGACGATTCTAAAAATGTAGGAAATAAAAAAATTACTCAAAAAACCCAACCGCTAAAAACGACTAAAACGTTCCAAACAAGTCGCTTTTCAAGCAGTCTGATGCAGTTCAATCACTGATCTGAGACCACAAACTGCATCAGACTGCTTGAAAAGCGACGTGTTTGGGACTTTTTAGTCGTTTTCAGCGGTCGGGATTTTTGACAGTCATTTTTTTTTGACATCGACTTCTTACTTTTATTTTTCACTTTTCAGTGCTATCCCCCAAAAAATCCAACCAAACCATAACTTTTAGCTGTCTTTCTCCGAAATTCTTCATCAGATCTTTACGAAATTAAATGGGTCCCTTTCGGAATAAACCTCTTTCGAATACAAAATAATTTTGCAAATCCGTCTCTATATGACGGAGTTATCCCCGAACATACATAAATAAACATCCAAATTGATAACCTCCTCCTTTTTGAAGTCGGTTAAAAGTAAGTAACGTCTGTCGGCTCTGGGATCTTGCTCAATACAGAATAAAATCACAGTTTAAAATGTGCTATGTTCACTCGAAACCATAAAAAAACCACAAGAGCATTCTAGCAACAAAAAAATACAATGCTACTCACAAAGAAAAAAAAAGAATGCTTGTACTAAAAGGACAATACAAAAAAAATCAAGCTTCTATGAATGATGCTGTTACCTGTACGTTGTTGTCGTGTAGATAATGCCGCGGAGGCTGCGGCCGTGGCATGGGCTCGTCACTGTCATCGTCCTCTTCGAAATCTGATGACGTAGTAGACATTATGGTTAAATATATTTTACGCTGCTTGTCGACGTCATTATACGCTAGATCAAACTTTGACTAGTTACGGCTGAGAAGCCATAACTAACCCGTCCCTAGCTGTTCTCTCCCCAGTGACGCCTAAGTCCAAGGTCTGTTGCCTACAGGGGGTGCCCTAAGCGTGTAGTCGCTTATTTTTAAGTTTTTGAAGGATTTTTGACTTTCACAAAAAGGCCTCAGAAAGATCTCCATTCACTTGAAAAATGACGAATCGGCTGAGAAGACCATAAAGAAACTTTGTGAACCTAAACAGAGCTAACAAAATGCTTTCGTAATTTACAACAAATATTAAAAATATTCAACCAAATATACAACAATAAACAACTATATGTATGTAATTTTAGACACTCAATACCATGCTCTGTGGCATGCAATCTATTATACATATATGTAATATAAATATTACACATTAGATCAAAAAAAGAAGATGAGAAGATTTTATTTTAAAAAAAGGTGCACCAAATTGTAAAGTTAAATCAATTTATTTCGCGCGATAAATGCTAAATATGCCTTAGGCTACGTAACTATTTTGTTTAATAAAAAAATGTGCTCCGTAAAATTCGAATTGGCCGCCAACACCAAATGGTACTCGTACATTTATATTTCTTATACAGGAGTATGCCAACGTATGAGCTACACAAATAATTATAAAATAATATTATTTAGAGCTTATTTTTCAATAATAAAATATCGACTATTGAAAAATCAGTCTTTGTGGTAATAAAACAATTTCAAGATAAAATATTAATTATTTTAATTGTATTAATAGATGAAGCTTAAGCTAAGCAATAGTTTATTCAACGCAGCATAATATTATAATGTCGGACATGATTCGACTCATAAGGTATGTTTCCTCCGACTACAATATAAATTTCGAAGACTAGCAGCGTTGTTTACTGTAGTTACTTCTCAATGCAAGGCATTTCAAATAACGAACCAAATGTAAAAAAAACACAATCACACACAACACTAAAAAGGGAGCCGAGCAGAGTATATTAAAAAAAAGAAAACCAAAAAGGTGCGTCCTACTCTATGAGTGGTTACCACAAAGAAATCTTACCTCTTTGCTTTCTGCTGTCCCCCTTAACGGTATCCTCCGTATCGGAGCCCTCTGCAAAACATGGATAGATGTAACTTCTACTGAGGAAATGGTGCGGGAGAGTAAGTTATTTATCGTATCTGCTAGTTATTCTGGTACGGTGCAGTTGCGATTGACTTTCTACTTCTAACTTTATTGGGATGTTTGACTTGGTCAGAGTAAATTATGTGACACATTTTAATTAAATATAAAGCTACAGTTAGCACAGGAAACTGGAATTATTTTTACTATTGCATTATGTAATACATTTTAGAAATGTAAATGCTAAAATATCTTCGAGAGTTATTCTGTACTTTGATGCAGTTTCTTTGAACTTCAGTGTAGGTACAATAAAATAATAAATTAATGTCAAATACTTCCGGAAGACATTCTAATACGATAAAAAACGGACCTAAGCATAAAATGATTTATTTAAAAACAAAATAAGAATGTTCTACGATTAGTATAAAAACCTCAGGAAGAATAATCTTGGAATTAAAATCAGTCCAATAAATGTCAAAATAAGAAGAAGAAGTAAAAACAAATGTTTGATTCAATGATTGGTAGGGGTCCAAAGACAAGGATTTTTTTTTAACACATTAACTTCTTTTGTTTTCTTGTCAATCGCAACTGTGAGATACCTATGCTCGAACCGTTAGATAAACTTGAAGAAACAAACAAGCATGCCCAATGCCTCATAACAGACTGATATTCCAAAGTCTAGTTATTAAATCACATAAGGATGTTGAAACAAACTGAACTTTCACAATGTCACCTCCATAGCCTTTGTTGGCAACACTCAGAACTATACCTAAAAAAGTAATCCTAGCAGACTTGAGTCAGTTACCATACTCATATGTATGGAGAGATTTTTAATATGTTTTTGCAATAATGATTTTGAAGTCGTATTGAGATAAAAGCGAATAAGAATGAAGGTTTTCTGAAATGATGTTCACCAGGTGGAAGCACTGAGGTGTCGGGTTCAGGTACCTGTCAAAACGCAGTTTTTTTCTGAGAGGCCCTGTTAAGTGGCGCAACTTGGGGCGTGAATTTTCCTGACTCCTTTTTTTATGGATGGGAAATCATCAAATGACCCATTCCGCTCTGGGTGGAGCGGGAGGGAGTGTCAGACTCTTACTGACTAAAACCCATCCGTGCTCCTCCTAGTGCCCTTTGCGTTCCAGGGCCGCGGTGACTCTTTCGAAAAAAATCCGCAACCCTGGTTCCTGACTCCCCTGAACCCTCATTAAGATAATAGTTTCTCTTGGTTACATTTAAATCTCCAATTTAAATAAAAATCACTTATTCAAATTAGGCTGAGCATCAGTTCTTTTCCAACGTCTTTTTCTTTAGTCGATGGTTAACTCCTTAGATAGTTTGGGCCCAGTAAGTAGCTGCGTTAATAAATTACATAGTACTCCCCCAAAAAGCCTACCAATCACCACTTCCTAGTTAAACTAGGAAGAAAAACTCCCCAGCCACACATGCAATTGTTAACTGAAGTACCTAGCATAAAATAACTCCTCAATGATGGTAGGAAGTCAGCATCAAAAGGCCAGGATGGTGACACTACAAAAGCCCCTTAAAAATCGTGTCCGCAACTAACCGGAGTTGAGTTCCCGTACGAGCGTTGACATGGCGTTGGTGACCGAATCCGCGGCGTACAGCAAGTCGCTGCGGAGACTACGGTTGTCTATGCCCACTGCGAGATGAACCGGACACACATAGAGGTTTGTTAGTAATGTTGTGCTATATGGGGTGTTAGTTACCAATAACAATGTATTGTGTTAGTTCCCACATTGATCAGGATCACAACTAAGTGACTGCTAATATTTGGAGTCGATGAACATGTGTTTTTCCATACGAAAAGTATGGAAAAAGATAAGTTAATCATCTTCCTGCCCTTATCCCATGTTACATGGGGACAGCGCAACACGTTTCTATAATCCACATCAAAAACATTGAATAATTATTATTTCGAAATACCAAGAAGTTTTTTAGAGAAAACACACAAATGATTATATGGGATCTCCCATATAAACATTTCAAACTAATAAAAGAATACCGGAAACATAGGTTAGGGACCTTTTTCAGTTACACAATGCAATTGCTCAGCTCCCTTTCTTGTACTTAATTTGTAAGAACTGACGAATAAACTAAGATACTGCCTATTTCAACTGCTGCTTAATTCCATAGGGAACGTGCACGACGAAGGCTCTGCCACCTGGTGGCACAAAGTCAAATCATTTACGCAAACAATACTTTACTTACTACTTACATTAAAAAAGAAGAAGAGAAAAAGAAGAAAAAACAACATCATTTTTTTAGAATTGAAAAAAAAAAAAACCATTGAAGTAAGTAGTGAAAATGTATTGTTGCATTTCTGGATGCTCGAACACTACATAGAAAAATAAAAATAAGTCAAATGGTATAAAATTATATTACTTTCCCACAAATATTTCTAACCATGGTTATGTGATAAACGACAAAAGTGGGTAAATGCAGTAAAAAAAACATATACGTATATTTACAAATTACTAACAATGTTATTTGTAAAAATAGCTAAGTTTTTGTAATACTATTCAATACAAAAAAAAATCTGTAAGTAAACATAACCTCAAATAATTTTGTTTCAGTAAACAAATAATCTGGTAGGAGTTGGGGGGGGTGGGGCTTTGCCTAGCAGTGGGACAGAATAGGCTGATAAAAAAAAAATTTACAAAATTAATACGTGCAAAACGAGTTAAAAAATTTCTTTACACTTATTTTGAAATCATCAATGTTAGTTGAGCCACAATGTTGCCAGTTATTACATTTGCATTTTCATGATTCCTAATTGCTTCTTCTACTTCTCGAAGAGTTTTTGGCCGTTTGACATATTCTGGCCACGCTGACGATCATTATTAATCGGCCGGAACCCATATTTTATCATTTTAATCATAACAAAAAGGATTTTTATATAAGTGACGTTAACATTGACAGCAACACGATGACCGGACTGAAAAGTTTCTTTTATTAACCACACTGTGGCTCTCGTGTCGTTTTGTGCCGCCACCGTATAGTTCGTGCACATTCCCTATATTAAATCAACAATATATACATACAAGCGAAGCCTAACCGAAATAATAGAAGCTGAAATATAGCAAGCGTAAGCATATAGTCTTGTTTTTAACATCCTCCTTTTCCTCAGTTTATATGGAAATATGTAATTTATTTTGTTTTTGTACTAACGATATACTCCTTGTAAATGTAATCAACCCCAACAGTTGTGCTGATCGAGACCACAGGATCAGCAGCAAAAATGGCTATCTATAATTATTTTACATTGTTTTGATTAATTTTCAAAAACTACCCATTAAAGTTTACCCCCCTTAGCAGGCGATAGTTTCTGGAGTAGGTACTAAATCCGCGCGCACGAAGTCGCGGGCTAAGTGCTAGTTGTAAATGTTCACATCAGAGATCAAACTTTAATGATGCTACCTAACGAGTTTATCGTGTAATACGGCCGATTTATGTTTAAGGGCTGATTTTTTAATAGTCAGAAAACTTTTATCTGAGGAATAAAAATAGCGGTTTGACATATCTACACTATAATAATAATATTATAAAGAGGAAAGATTTGTTTGTTTGTTTGTTTGTTTGTTTGTTTGTTTGAAATGAATAGGCTCCGAAACTACTGGACCGATTTGAAAAATTCTTTCACCAGTAGAATCCTACATTATCAGCGATGGTCATAGGCTATAGAATATTTTCAAAAAAGTTAGGGATCCGTATGAAAACGTCGATAATGTGACCCAAGGTGTGAGAAAAAATCCTTATATCGCGTACGCTGCGGAATCTATTGACAATAGAGCAAAGTGATGTACTACAGTTTTTTAGAAGTCATCAATATCTACAAAAAAGTCCGCGATACCATATGTCTAACTATTATGGATAAGTCACCATGACCGCTTTTTGTTAATATTAGTCAAGCAAATCCCATGGTGAAATAAAAAATGGTGATTATAGTACCATGATATTAATCCTTATCCATTTAAATGGTTTGATAATTAAGGTTGATTATGTGCGTGTAAATTACATTTTAAATCATTCAAATCGGACCTTTCGTTAAAAAGTTACGACGGTAATAAACATGCTCGGAGTAAGAAAAATGTCGCGGCTTGAGCGAACTGGGGAGAATCGTATCAATGCTTGGTCCGATGAAGTTGAAACACCACGGCATTTAAATGTTTTCGATAAAACAATAAGAATAACAAATATTTGGATTTTTCGAAAATCAACTAGGTAGATACATAATAAGGGGTGAAGCGGGGGTGAATTAGTTTTTAGGGGAGGAAATTATAGCTTGCTTCAATTTACGTCGGAATTCTATGAATAAACTAAAAGTGGGATAATTGAAATAGATCATGTACCTAACAATTTTTGCATAATCAACCCCTGACGGGCTGAACGGGGGGTGAACAGTTGCGCTGAACCAATAATGAGAATCGTTGTGCTTAATTTTCCAAAACTAACCTTTATAAGGGGATATGTATAGGGGCGTCGCAGTTTGTGGAGTACCTACTATACCCACGCGGACGAAGTCGCGGGCGAAGTGCTAGTCTACACTAATATTATAAAGAGGAAAGATTTGTTTGTTTGTTTGAAATGAATAGGCTCCGAAACTACTGGACCGATTTGAAAAATTCTTTCACCAGTAGAATCCTACATTATCGATGATGGACATAGGCTATAGAATATTTTCAAAAAAGTTAGGGATCCGTATGAAAACTTCGATAATGTAAGCCAAGGTGTGAGAAAAAATCCTTATATCGCGTACGCTGCGGAATCTATTGACAATAGAGCACAGTGATGTACTACAGTTTTATAGAGGTCATCAATATCTACAAAAAAGTCCGCGATACCATATGTCTAACTATTATAGATAAGTCACCATGACCGCTTTTTGTTCATATTATTCAAGCAAATCCCATGGTGAAATAAAAATGGTGATTTTAGTATCATGATATTAATCCTTATCCATTTAAATGTTTGATTTGTTTGATAATTAAGGTTGATTATGTCCGTGTAAATTACACTTTAAATCATTCAAATCGGACCTTTCATTCAAAAGTTACGACGGTAATAAACATGCTCAGAGTAAGAAAAATGTCGCGGCTTGAGCGAACTGGGGAGAATCGTATCAATGCTTGGTCCGATGAAGTTGAAACACCACGGCATTTAAATGTTTTCGATAAAACAATAAGAATGACAAATGTTTGGATTTTTCGAAAATAAACTACATACATAAAGAGTGAAGCAGGGGTGACTAAGATTTTAGGTGAAGGCATAATTGCTTGCTTCAATTTATGTCGGAATGCTATGAACAAACTAAAAGCGGGATAATTGAAACAGATGTACCTAACAATTTTTGCATAATCAAACCCTGACGCGGTGAACGGGGCCGGGGTGAACAGTTGCGATTGCGTTGCGACCTACGCCTCGCCACTGTTGACAGAATCTCACTTGTCTCGAGCCCAGGGGCCCGATTCTGCTATTGCAATCGTGTCTCAATGACCGGTCAGTGATCGAATATTTGACAACTTTGACAGTTTTTGTATGGGAAATGTGTCAAAAGTTTGACGTTATACGTCAAAAATCGATCATTGACCGGTCATTGAGACACGATTGCAATAGCAGAATCGACCCCCAGGGCTCGAGACAAGTGAGATTCTGTCAACAGTGGCGAGGCGTAGGTACGCGATTGTCAATACGTCAAAAATGTATAGGTTTGACAGATGCTATCGAAATGTCACGTGACCAAATTCCTACATTTTGGCATTTCGACAGTCGCATTCGCTAATTAAATGGTACATTGGTTAGGGCCTCTTGAGACCATAGAATAAGTAGAAATGGCTAAGTAATTAATGAAAATCGTTGTGCTTAATTTTCCAAAACTAACCTTTATAAGGGGGTATAGGGGGCGTTGAAGTTTGTGGAGTACCTACTAAACCCACGCGGACGAAGTCGCGGGCAAAGTGCTAGTTCTCTAATAAAGATAAGCTGTCAAACCGCCATTTTTATTCCTCAGGTAAATGTTATCTCACTATTGAAAAATCAGCCCTTAGATAAGTTGTTAGTAGGTAGTGCTGCCATATAATAGCTGACTAAACGGTTGACGCGGCACAATCAAACAATGAGTGGAACGAGTGTAAAAGAAACGAGGCTGTCATACTCACTGGTGGTGGGTCGTTGATTTTGATGGAAGTTCCTGCCGTCACCCATGCTTTCCATACCTGGAAATTACGCAAACGTAATTATGTAGAAAGACTTCAATATCAAGAGACGACCACTTTTTTATTTTAAGTTATTTCGCACGTGGCTCGCCAAGCTCTTCTGTGGCCCTGTATATTAGCACATTATTAGTGTTGTAGCGGCTGCAATGCCGCCACAAAAATCAGCAGAATCTACATCGCAACAGTAAGACCCGCAACGCCATCTATCCCGACACCTACGAACTAACAACAAAATCCTGAATCGCGGTATCAGAGTTCACCGTGCGATTTGAACAGTTACAACAGCCTGAATATCAACGATCGGGCAGTTGCCCACTGGACACAACAACCGTCCGGTTGGAGGATCATCCTTTCTCAACGGAGATATGTTGGACTTTACTCTCTGTTCCGCTACCTCCAAAGTGATATATATACTGTCTTAGTAGTAGCACTTTCTTGAGTCATCATCATCATATCAGCCGAAAGACGTCCACTGCTGTACATAGGCCTCCCCAAAGTGTCGCCACAACAACCGGTCCTGTGCGTCTCGCATACATCGGCTACCCGCGACCCTCACCAGGTCATCGGTCTTTGTTGAATACTAAACTATGATTCTCTAC
Source organism: Melanchra persicariae (assembly GCA_947386135.1). NCBI lineage: Eukaryota > Metazoa > Arthropoda > Insecta > Lepidoptera > Noctuidae > Melanchra > Melanchra persicariae. Next base: position 10,573,447 of record OX376645.1, on the reverse strand, counting down.
ACTGTAAAGATATCAGCTTACTGATTCACTCCTTGATAATGTACTGAGACTTCCATTTGTTTTTAAAATCTCTTTCATAAAGATGCTGTTAAATGTACCTTGTGTTTTATTAAGCGATTTCAAAAGTAAGGAGGAGTTTCTCAATTCGGTTGTATTTTTTTTTATTACTGTAGGTTATTGCGACCCATCATAATAGTAGAAACGCTATGGATCCCTAGATGAAAAAAAGGTCGAGTATGGCTGCTCCCTATAAATTTTTAATACTTACCAAGACTATGTGACATATCAATTCGTTCTCTCTCTCCGAGCGATGGCGTCTGAGGCGCGCTCCGGACCGTGCCTCGCGGGGGTGGCTCCCTGGAAGATTTACAGCCAGTATAATTCATTATTCACTTAATTACACTACCGCTCAAAAGTATTTGACTACCTTCATTCTGGGAGCTCAAAGCTTTGCGAAGCCGCTCTTAATAAAAACAAAGGTGGACACGTAGATGAGTCTAAGATTTAAGAACATATTGTATTGTTTACAAAATTGCTAATAAATAATTTACTTAAGTAACTATGAACTCTATGAGCGGTAGTTTATTTCCTGTTGCCATGGGTCCCATTGAAGACGGATATTATCCATGAGTTATCGTCATTCGAATGATAGGCCTTTAAACCCCGTGGCTATACTCGAAAATCATCAATATGAAACAATGCTTGACAACGAGTACTGGGATTGCCCTATTTCTTTACATAAGATCGATCTGGGCTGGTTTATTGATCCTAATAAAACCTACTATTATTATAAACTAGCTTTTTCCCGCGCCCCGCCCGCGTGGGTGTCGGTTATCGCGTAAAAAAGTAGCCTATGTCCTTCTCCGTAGTCCAGGGTATATATCTGCCAAAATTCATGACGATCTGTTCACCCGTTTTAACGCGAAAGCGTAACAGACAGACAGTTACTTTCGCATTTATAATAATAAAATAAAATAATTAGTGTGTGAGAATGTGCAGATAATCATACGGATGGAAGGAAGGATAGATGGTGGAAGTATGTTTCTTACCCTTTCACGCTATAAGGAATTATGGTAATGCCATACCTCTCAGGAGCGCTAGGTTGTGGTTGCGTCCCCGGTAGTGGTGGACTCTTGGTGGAGCGAGGCGACGAGTTCGGCGTCGACCGCGGAGATGACTGCTGCGTCTGTGGAAAAGGGAAAAGTATTTTAAGTGGGTACAGGTATACGAAAATGCTTTTTTTACTAGCTCTTGATTCATAACAATCACGAGCAAATAGTACTTCCTGGTTGAAGACACAACAATCCTTTATCTTAGTGAAGAAACTTTACCGGACACCCACCGTCAGGAGCGATAAGCTACCTTTGGTAGACCTGTTGAAATTACAAGAAGAAGGCTAAACAACAATTCGACAACCCTCTAGAACCTGGAGGGTCTACTAGCAAGGGTTATGGAGTCTAGGTAACTCTTGCTAGTTTATGGTAGCCAGAGGCGAGACTTTGCTATAGTTGAGTGGGGAGCATCCGCTTTTTTTTTTTGTGGATGGGAAAACATCAAACGACGCCTTCCGCTCTGGGTGGAGCCGGGAGCGGGAGGGAGTGTCAGACTCTTACTGACTAAAACACATCCGTACTCCTCCTAGTGCCTTTTGCTTTCCAGAGCCGCGGTAACTCTTTCGCCTACGGTGGCCGGGAGTCGGAGAACGATTCCTGGCCACCGTAGGCGCAGGTCAGCGGCCGGCGAGCGTTGGGTGGCTCGCTGTCTGATCAAACCAGGCTCGGGTCGACGCCTCAAAGAGATGTCAGCATAGAAGACGGGGCCCGTTAGGGCCAGAACCTGCCAGAGCTGCGGAATTTGTTCAAAAGAGTCACCGCGGCCCTGGAACGCAAAGGGCATAAGGAGGAACACGGATGGGTTTTACTCAGTAAGAGTCTGACACTCCCTTCCGCTCCACCCAGAGCGGAAGAAGTCATTTGATGATTTCTTAACCATAAAAAAATAACTATTGGAAGTGGAGAGGTCTATGTATATGCTATCTAGGTATATGCTATGTCCTCACGTGTCGTTTGGTAAAGATCGATTGACACACTCTATAAATCACTTAGCTACGATACCATTGAAACTACTATTCATTAATTACCCACGTTTAAAGTAAATAAATTCTACGCAATTTTATTTATACTTTTTATCTTTTAATTCCACGGATTTAACCGTTAAATATTAAGTATTGTTAGTGAACATATAAATATGAACCAGGAATTATTATTGATATTATTCAGTGTTGAAAATGAAGGCGTTGATAGTGGTATCATTGGTATGTTACTTCGGTGCGGTGTCCGCATCGCTGATACCGAAGTTGGACGATCTGGTAAAGCGGGCGGGTGAATGCAGACATCAAGCTTATTTGGAAATCGGAAATTGTACTAAATATGGATTACAAAATGGTACGTCTATTTTTGTTGGATTCAGATTCAGATTCATTTCTTTATTGTTAAAGAAAAATCAAGGCTAGCTCTCAATCGAATTTTGCTCCCTATTGACCAAGTTTGCCAGTCAGGGTTTTTATTGGGCGCAAAACAAGCAGCCCTTTGTGGATTGAAATACATTATAATAGTGTAGGTACCTACTTGACTAATATCAAAAATGTACATGAATACTTATTTGATCAAACTTAGTACCAACTAAAACGTATCTTGTGTTCGACAGTGGCCTCATAGCTTCTAATCGAATGAACCGAATTTGATTAAGATTTTATTGAATACTAGCTGCCGCCCGCGGCTCCGCCCGGAACATACTCCCGGGATAAAAAGTATCCTATGTGTTATTCCAGACTACAATCTACCTCTGTGCCAAATTTCATCAAGATCCACTCAGAAGTTTTTGCGTGAAAGAGTAACAAACATACAAATACAAACTTTCGCGTTTATAATATTAGTAAGGATAAAGTCTTTAAGTGTTATTTATGTTGGTAAGAAATACTGTTAAAATATTTGAAAATAAACCTAAATGCTTCGATATTGATTTCAGTTACAGCGGAATTACAATGCGTATCGAATACCGTAGCGGAGTACCTCGACTGTATACAAAGGTCGCCACCAACATCATTATTGGGAGGTACGTTCCTAAAATTTGATTAATTAAAAGACGGCATTGATGGCTTAGTTGTCGCATGCGCTATTGCAAGGCATGAGGTCCTACTTTTTTTTTTGGATAGGAATTTTATTCATCAAATGGCTCATTTCGCTCTAGGAGTAGCAGAAGGGAGTGTCAGACTCTAATTCCCAGCCGTGTTCCTCCGAATGCGTTCCAGGGCCGCGGTAACTTTTTTGAACATTACCGCAGCTGCCTTTTTAGCGTAGTTGTCGAAAGCGCTACTGCCAATGAAGTGATCCTAGGTTCGATTACTAGGACTAGCAAATTCGGTACTTTTCACCTTATGAATACTTCATACTGACGCTACTGTGCTGCCACCTTCGTTCCTACAACTTCCCTGTATTACATGGGACTCAGTCAGAGGGACACTACTCGAGGTATCAAACGTATGAAGCCACCAGGGTTGCGGAAATTGTTCGAAGGAAGAACACGGATGGGTTTTAGTCAGTAAGAGTCTGTGTCATTTGATGATCCATAAAAAAAAATTGTAGCCTCCGTTTGCGCTCATACTGAAGCTAAGGCTATAGTAGGCGTCAGATAAACTTGCAATAAAGTACATTGACCTTTCCCTAATATGCCTTCAGATACCCGAACAATAAATTATGAACCGTTTTCCATTAATAGAGAACGTAAAGAATCACGATAGACGTTGATTCAGGACAGCTTTATGTCTTTATTTCTGTTTTGGATATTAAGAAAGTCAATAAATGTATGTGGGTCAATGACCATTATTGCACATTTTCTGGCCCCTACCATAGCAGATGAGTCGCCAGAGGGAGTTTAGTGAGAAAGCTGCACTAACGCTGAGTGATATATATCTCAGTATAATATACGGTTCTTGTGAGATAAGCCATAGGAAAAAACTAGTATTTTCTAGTATATTATAAGAAAATAGAGGCATATGCTGAGCAGTGGGCGAAGTCATGATGAAGAATTATTATTGCGCTTTTGTTTTATTACATCAAATATACGTTTTATATACAGTGGCGGTATATACACTTGGCCCAAAGTAGATGTCGGCGACTTTTCATTTTCCAGATAGAGAGAACATTAAAATGTACTAAATTATACATTGCATGTAACTAAAAGGGTTATGAATATAAATGTGGATGGATGGAGAGGAAGAGGAAGGCCAAAGAAAAGATGGATGGATTGTGTGAGGAGCGATATGAAAGAAAAGAGAGTTAGCGATAGTGTGACGGCTGATAGGACAGAATGGAAGAAAAAAACGTGTTGCGCCGACCCCAAGTAACGTGGGATAAGGGCAGGAAGATGATGACTAAATTATACACTGCTGAGTATTGTTCTTCACAATTTTTTTTCAATGTTATGGCATAGCAAACACGAGTCACTTCAATTGATATAGGCAACTGAGAACGCAGATATAAAAACTCTCTTGGCTAATCGTGTTTCTCAAGTAGGTCTGTAAGTTTAACTTTATGAAGTTTCTCTCTAAACATGCTGACTGGAACTGTGCGCATGATTCTGATAGTATACGTCTTCTAAATAGTTTTGTGCCAATCATGGATTTTATTAAATAAGTCCATAAGTACTTGAACAATTCTCTTGCGAGGCACCCTCAGGCGTGAAGCTGTCAGCGGTCACCGACGCCTAACGCCGCCACTGTTTTTCCATCAATCTTTACTATAAAAATGCATAAAAGGCTACATTTTGATCAAAATTACGATATCTTTAATACCCTTATTCGGGTTTTCAGCTGCGCCCCCTGAAAAATCAACAGCCCTTGCCAAAATGAAATGCTTATTCAACAACGTAGTGGACACCGTCAAGTGCATTGTCAACGGTCACATGACTGCAGGATTCCCTGGAGGTAATTCTATGTTAATATGTATATCTTTCATTTGGCAAAGAACATAAACAAACGATTTTATCGTATATGATTATTGTGACGTTGCAAAATAGTATTGTTGACCGGCAACGACATCTCTTATGACTAGTTATGACTTTATGATTGTCATTATTGACAATCAGTACCTAAGTTTATAATAGGGTAGATAACTAAAAAATCTAATTAGTCCGTCAGATAGATTAAAAAAAAAATTAGACTCGTTTTTTTCTTTTTTCACGTAAACAAAAAATTAAAACGATACAGTGCGTTGAAAACTCGTATGACGTCACTTGTACGCACACTTTTTACTTACACGTGACATCACGAGCCCCCACTCCTGATCTTTGATGAGTTTTATCTTCATTTTTTATTTTTGATAAAGCAAAAAATACATGTCCAATATTTTTCGATGATCTAACTGACGGACTACATAGAATCATTTTTTTTTTAAATCAGAAATCATCCCCATTGTGGCCAATTAAACTTATTATTGGGTTTATGTTACCATATTATATTTTGTCACAATAAATAAAATAGTGATAAAAATAAATTTAATTGAATTTATTACTTCTCAGGCAGTTAAAATATTTTCTTTTTTTCAGTCAAATGGCCGGTAGTGATAAAATGTTTCGTGATAAATGGACCGGCCGTGTCGCAGTGCTTTCCATAAAACTTTACTTTGGGTATGTGCTTGACACATTTGTTCTGTTTTTCCTAACGGAACCTTAAAAGCAAAAACATAATAATCCCTCCTCCCTTTTAATTAACCGCAATATTGTTATTTCCAGGTTTCCACCTAGGTCAACATCAAACAACATAGATACCATTGAAAGATACATTTAAAAACAAAAATAAAGTTATCGGCTACGAATCATTCGTCAACATGTAAAACACTATGGTAGGCGCCAAATAAACTTGCAATAAAGTACACATTGACCTTTCCGTATCTCTTCGTTGATACCCGAACAATAATATATGAACCGTTTTTCATTACTAGAGAACGTAAAGGATCACGATAGACGTCGTCGATTCTGGGCAGCTTTATACCTTTATTTCTGTTTTTTATATTAAGAAAATCAATAAATGTACCATAGTTTAATATTTATAGTTTTGAATTTTAGATAGAAAAGACAATCAGGCCATATCAACTACTAAAATTATTAAACATTTAGAACAAAATAATTGCTATTTCCTTCCAACTGTAATTTCTATCACTCTTGCAAAATTATGACTTTAGTACCAGCACGTCGTTACGTCTGACAGTCGTATGGGTAGTCTTTTATATATACGTCTGTCAGACGAGTACATCCCTTGAGCATCCTCATGAGTCCTTCGAGCTGGTGCATGAGGTGCTTGCGCGACTCTTGCAGTGAGAACAGGTGGCCCTCCAGCTCATCCTTACGTTGTCGCAGTAGACGCAGCTCTGATACTACGTCTGACAGACGTAACGTAACGTGTGCATACCTTGAGCATCCTCATGAGTCCTTCGAGCTGGTGCATAAGGTGCTTGCGCGACTCTTGCAGTGAGGACAGGTGGCCCTCCAGCTCATCCTTACGTTGTCGCAGTAGTCGCAGCTCTGATACTACGTCTGATAGACGTAACGTAACGTGTGCATACCTTGAGCATCCTCATGAGTCCTTCGAGCTGGTGCATAAGGTGCTTGCGCGACTCTTGCAGTGAGGACAGGTGGCCCTCCAGCTCATCCTTACGTTGTCGCAGTAGACGCAGCTCTGATACTACGTCTGATAGACGTAACGTAACGTGTGCATACCTTGAGCATCCTCATGAGTCCTTCGAGCTGGTGCATAAGGTGCTTGCGCGACTCTTGCAGTGAGGACAGGTGGCCCTCCAGCTCATCCTTACGTTGTCGCAGTAGACGCAGCTCTGATACTAAGGGTGCTGAGCCCACACCGCCGCCGCCCGCGCTTGCTTCCGCTTCTTGTTGACGTCTATAAGATAAAAAAATTCGGATAAAATAACTACAGTGGTGAAGCGAATATTTATCTAGCAAAATTTGAAGAACTAAGTTCAGTTGAAAACCCCTATCAATAGATTACATAACTAAAAATTCTCCATCGTAATCCTCCCAAGAGCGGGCTATTAGCGATAAGGCCACCCATTGTGTCACCCTATGCAATGTTTTCTTTATCTATCTTTTCTGTAACTTTTATGGCGTACATGATAAAGAGTATTCTATTCTTATTTTATTCTATTTAGGAATAAAAAAAACACTTTCGATAATGTCTTTAAATTTACAGTCGCAATACTATTATTATGAATCAAAAACTTGCCTTTTTTGGAGTTTTTTTATTTACGTTATGCCTTAAAATAATGCCTATTGCCTTAAAATAATGTCGAGTGTTACCTGAGCCTGGCGATCTCCCTCATGATCTCCCTGTTCTTGGCCTCGAGCTGTGAGATCAGTTCGCGTTGTTGGCGCGCCGCGTCCACTTCCGAGCCCTCCGACGAGGAACGACCCTGAACAAACATACGTACACCATCTAAAATAAGGTCTGAGATGTTCAAGTCACGCATATTTTTGACAAGTTCATAACACTTAATCGAAAGATACAAATTAGACTGAGAGCAACCACAATTTAAACCTTAAAAGTTTTACATAAAGGCAGGCCCCCAAACACCGCCCGTCTCCACTTCCTAGTGTTTGAGACCTCAGGGCTCAATATTGGGTCCTTTTTTGTTTCTAGTTTATATAAATGATTTGCCCTATATTTTACAAAATAAACTTCATGTCATGCTCACTCAAAAGTCTGGCTGATGGTGGCGCATGCGTTGGATCATTTGCCTCCCTAAAACATGGTTGAGCCGAATGGTGCTAGCGTATGCGTCATGTTCGTGAACGGGCGCCGTCAGCTGAGACTGGTCATCTCTCGGCTGCCATGGTTTATTTTAATTATTTCTTTGAATTGTTTCTTTTTTTACTCCGGACTCTTTTATCCTGCACGTCTTTTACATCGTTCTCACATATATGTGTAATTTCAATATGAATGATGTAACCATAATTATGTAACAAAATATCATTTTTAAAAGAGTGTCCGTGGAGTTTCTTGCACGTTCTTCTCCATAGAGATCTACGCTTTGGAACGTGCAAATAGCTTCATCTTTTTGACCGACCGACCTTGACAATTCAAAAGTGCCTGTAAATGGTCTAATTGAAATAAATGCTTTGACTTTGACTTTGACTTTGAGATAGAAAAAAGAAGTGGCGCGACAAGCTCCCAAGCAATACCTTCTGTTAAGTTTTAAGAACTTGAATCCAAGTGTATATATTAGTCACCATCTGCCTAACTTTTTCTCAACTATGGTGGGGTGGGCTCCTAGTCAAACAGGATTTAGCTGAATACCAGTATATTACGTGGAGCGCCTGCCTATCTGATCGACACAACCCATTAACTGGGTAACACGGTACTCCTTGGCAAGACTGGTGTCAGATTTTCTGGGACTGCCAAAGATCTAGAAATGACCGCCGGGACCAACGGCTTAACGTGCTTTCCGAGGCACGGAGAAGCCTCGGTATGTTAAGATGGTCACCCATCCATAGACCAACCTCGGCAAGCGATGCCTTAACCTTGAAGATCGATCCGTGTGGCTGTTACTATTTAGCCATGAGCTCCTGCATGTGTATAATATATTAGTATCCTTTGTTATTTTTATGTGAATAAGTAAAAGTACTGTCATCGAAAACGAGTTTTGAAAAACTTTGCAACAATGGGTCCTACAAAAATATCTGGGATTCTGGGCAACCCAAATACAGTTCTCGTCAAATAACTTTGCCCCTCTGAAGTTGTGTCGAGTGGCTGCGTAGTAGTCAAAATTACGAACACACTGCAACTGCGCATGCGTAAGAGACATGGGGGCGGGGCGCGATTTTATGTCTCAGTCTTACATTTACGTTCGATGCATGCTTGCGTCCCGCTTGCTCCCTTGTACGTGACTGCACCTGCGCGATTTTTGCAAATGGCTAACTTCAGAGGGGCAAAGTTATTTGACGAGAACTGTACCTAATTGAATTGATATAATGATGATGACCACTTACCAGTTCTGGAGTAAGAGATGCTGATCTACCAGCTCTTGGCTGCAAAAAATATAAAATATTATAAATAACTATCACTTAAAAAGAGTCTGAATAAGTCGATATAATGTTAAAGATAATGCTATTCACAAAAGCACGACAATGTGACTCTTATGTTATTGTTTCAAGGTTCAAATTGAAATGATTGACGCGCGTTATTAAAGTACAATATCTCACTTGGCGTTTGGTTCTATCTTTTTGGGGAATTTGATCAAAGTAAACCATACACTATTCCTATAGACATAAAGATAATTTTACAGGATATACATACCATAGTCCTGTTCTCGTGCGCCAACCTCGCTGCGTACCGCGCTATCAGACGATGCTCATCGTCCACTCCACGGGATAAGTGTTCTGCTATACCTGTCAAACAGTTTGGTAGTATGATTAGCATTACAATTTGCAGGTAGACTGCTTACACATTGTTACTGACAACAGAGAAGCATTTATACGCCATCTAAGACATATCTGAGCTAAATCATAAGATTATATGGTTTCAGACATTTCTTACACTTATATAACGTATCATGCACATACATATATGAGAAACATTGTTTAAGAAATAGATAAAACGTTCATACGAGTGGCGGAGCGGCATGTATACAACGTGTAACAGAATAAATGCAATACATCTTAAGGGGTCATTGTACTCATCATTATGAACAACTTTCACTACCCAACACTGAAAGCGCGAAACAAAAACCGTCCAAATTCGAGTCGGACTCGCGCACGGAGGGTTCCGTACCATTATCTATAAAAAAACGGCAGAAAATCACGTTTGTTGTATGAGCCCCACTTCAATATTTATTATATTCTGTTTTTAGTATTTGTTGTTATAGCGGCAACAGAAATGCATCATCTGTGAAAATTTCAACTGTCTAGCTATCACGGTTCATGAGATACAGCCTGGTGACAGACGGACGGACAGACAGGCGGATAGCGGAGTCTTAGTAATAGGGTCCCGTTTTTACCCTTTGGGTACGGGGACTCTAAAAATCGATTGCCTCATATATTTATGTGCGCATAACTCGACAAGATGTACTGAACAGCTGTTTTTTTTTCTCAATTTCATTGTTTGTATAGGGTGTAAGTGAAATACTGTGCAACATGAAAAGGGGTCATTATTAACAAATTTTACTATGGCACCAACAAAGAGAATTCGACAAAATGTACTGAACATCAGATCTTTTTTCGGTTTGATTTCAGGTGTGGTACTAAGGTACAATTTTACGACATACTAAAAGCTGTTCATAATAACGAGTACGCCTTTTCAGGTTCTGCGCTTTTTCTGTTACATCTTGTTAACAGTTTGTGCAAAGAATACAACATCAGTAGACGTACTGCGGTGTGTGGAGCGGGAGGAGCGCGAGTCGAGCGAGCCCGTGTTGACGTAGCCGCCCACGTACTCCGGGAAGCCGTTGTGCGCCGGCACCGGGGACGGCGGCCTGAATTACAAATACAAAATATTTTATATCATTTTGCTCGGTCTAAAGCTGGCTACACACGGCGCGTAATATCACCGAGTCACGCCAGACCACTCGCGCAAGGCGCCGCGTGAAGGCTATGGTGCGGCGGCGGCGCCAGCGCGCTCGTGGAGGACAGCGCGTGCGCCATCCACCAACGCTTTTTTTTCTTCTTCTTCTTATTTTTGTTAAGTAAAATATATCTACAAAATGTCTGAAGCAACAGCAATGGCTTCTTCTCTAGACACATTGCTCCATTGCTCCGCGCCTCGCCATGCGGCACGGAGCCCCGGTGTGCCGGTGGGGGGCAGTGCGCAGTGCGACAGTGCGGCGGTGCGGCCGGGAAGCGTGTGATATCACGCGCCGTGAGAAGCCAGCATAAAAGATGGAAAGAGCGGAAGGAAATCTTTTGAAGTGTGACAGCGCGGGGTAACAAATAAAAGAGGGTCGTAAAAAGAGCTTCAGTTACGATCTGAACTTATTAAATTCTAATTATACTTATTTTCTAATTTTATCTAGTATATCGGTAAAAGAAAAATTTGTGAGAAAACCTGGAAACCTGAAGTTATAGATGGCAAGGTCTAAAATCGCCAAGCAAATTAGTACAGAATTATGTTTTTCTTATCTGTGACCACAGAGTATACATAGTAAAGTGCATACGTACACAATATGACTAAGGTTCAGCGTCCTCTCTGGCTGGTCGGGGTAGCGCGGGAGCTGCGCGCGCGCACGCTCTGGCACGCAGCGGAAAGACTTGCGTAGAGTTGCGCCGATCTGCTTCGATGGGGATTTCTGTGAACATTTGTTAGTTTTTGGAACTATAGTGTGTTTTGTAGTTACAAGCAATACATCGGTACTTAAACATTAGGCAAACTTGTGCAGCTAACATTATCATCAGATATACTCACATAGGCGGCGTACTCCTTGACCTCGTGCTCGTTGCTGTGGGTGTGGGACACCCGGCCGCGCCAGAAGCAGTCCTGGCACATGGTGTAGTTGTGCAGCTAACATTATCATCAGATATACTCACATAGGCGGCGTACTCCTTGACCTCGTGCTCGTTGCTGTGGGTGTGGGACACCCGGCCGCGCCAGAAGCAGTCCTGGCACATGGTGTAGTTGTGCAGCTAACATTATCATCAGATATACTCACATAGGCGGCGTACTCCTTGACCTCGTGCTCGTTGCTGTGGGTGTGGGACACCCGGCCGCGCCAGAAGCAGTCCTGGCACATGGTGTAGTTGTGCAGCTAACATTATCATCAGATATACTCACATAGGCGGCGTACTCCTTGACCTCGTGCTCGTTGCTGTGGGTGTGGGACACCCGGCCGCGCCAGAAGCAGTCCTGGCACATGGTGTAGTTGTGCAGCTAACATTATCATCAGATATACTCACATAGGCGGCGTACTCCTTGACCTCGTGCTCGTTGCTGTGGGTGTGGGACACCCGGCCGCGCCAGAAGCAGTCCTGGCACATGGTGTAGTTGTGCAGCTAACATTATCATCAGATATACTCACATAGGCGGCGTACTCCTTGACCTCGTGCTCGTTGCTGTGGGTGTGGGACACCCGGCCGCGCCAGAAGCAGTCCTGGCACATGGTGTAGTTGGCACAGCGGGTGCAACGGTATCTGAAGCCGGTGAGGGAGCTGCGGCGGCAGGCGCTGCAGGCCAGTGGGTGGACCACTGGAGAAGAAGACTTTAGATTAGCAGAGACAGGTAGGGCAGGTTTAAACCAGAAACTGTCGTTGGTATTATTTTATCAATAATTTTTCATGTATTATGAAAGTTTTCAAGAAACTTTCACATTTTTGAAATCGTAAATCCTAAGACATGTTCCAAAAACTAACAGTCCAAGGCAAATTCGCTCCGAGAATGGAGAAAATTTAATACAGATTTACGTACTAAACACTCGCAATATGTAAAGCAATCAAACGTTGTATATCATCCTATCATGCGCAGAATAGCAATCATTCATTAGTAACATACCATTTTCGACGCTGGCGAGTCTATGCAGTAGTGGCAGCCATACTAGACATGGCGGCCCGGGGTCCGACATCAGTGTGTCGAGGAAATCGTTCACGGTAATCTTGCCGTTCTGGACATACAAAATGATGTTTGAGCGAGTTTATTGAAAAAGATGATATTGGAAGAGGACCTTGGCTTTCAAGCAAGTGCCTCCCTTCGCCGACCACATCGTCGCTATCCTTCAGGTGAGATTAAGGCCAGGTTTTCTGGAAAAACGTTGTTTTGCATTGTGTAAAATTGTGTTTTATTCGTAAACAACACGGATTTAAATTTTGAAAAAAATATATTACATATTTCACACTTCGATCTTACGATTTCGGCCGTGCGATACACGATTACTTGCACTTTACTGCATCCAATTAAATCGCAAAGACAAGTCAAAATCAAGATGTAATTATCATTTCATTTGAGTTATATAAGGTTTTGAGTAATAAAACTTATACCACAATAAAGGTCGTAAAAAATGTGATATAAATCGGCCGTCATAATGTGAAATATGAAAATACGTATCCCACTAATTCCAAAATCAAGTGATTTTGTCGTTTCATGAGCGCGCCCCGTGTCATTTAGTCCCGAGCGGAACGTGTTGGAGGTCGGACGTGTGCCAAATTTTTGCGATCCCGCCACCCCCGCTAAGTTCTGTTACTGGCTAAGCCTAAATTGATTACCGCTCTAGCACTGCCGGCACACCAGTGTGCCGCGAATTTAATGTTTATGTTTATTTACGTAAGATTTATTTTTTATTTTGGAATTTTCACGTGTCGAGTGGTTAAATAATAATACTTGTATACAATTTAGTGTTCAAACAGTTGTAATATAGTTAGTTTTTATTAGATGTAGCTATAATTTTGTAAAAAAAAGTTGTCACGGCTCTTCGTTGCAGCGGTGACTACTTTTTTTTATAAACTTTGGCTGAATAAACAAAAAGGTATATAGGTATATACATAATTTACTTTACTAACTAGGTAAGTACCGACACGAAACAGATAAATTTCCACACCGCAAACATGTGTGTAAACAGTTTAATTTAAACCTTATTTCAGTACGCATAAAGACGTGCGCTTTAGTGGTTTAGTTTTCGCGCGGAATAGATTTACCAACCGCATCGAGTATGTAAAACAATTGAATTTGAACCCTATTTCAGAGTGCATAAAGCCACCTCGCGCGCACATGATACAATGATTTACTGTTTTCAAATGTCAAATAGGTAGTTCACCCCGCTACGTTAGTCTTGATGGTTTCGGAGAGTTTGTATAAGTCTTATAATATTTGTTATTTATTAGAAATGTCCGTTTTCACTTATCTTACTCCTAAACAAATGCAAAAATAATAGCTCGTATTTCCTACATGAGAGTTGAATATCGGTGCAATAATGTTGTGGTGTTCATGTAGAGAAGAAATATAAGTGTAGTTATACGCTAGGTGGGTACCTACTCACAGCCACCACAACACAACAAATAATAATATTTATGGTGTCCGCAACGTTTGTGTAGGTCTCGTCTATGCCAAACAATACGCGCAGCGCACTCGTGAGTCGCGTGCCATAGTGTAAAAGTGTTACAGTATGACCATTTCCTATGAAAATATTATAATAACATACTTTTGGTAACGTTTAGGCTACCGGACCAGCTCATTTATGCGCTGTACACTAGAGTCCATCCTCTTACTAATTACTAACAATGTATCTAGTTATGACAAGACATACAAAAAACTATGTGGTCAGTTTGGATAGTTTTTTCAATCCAATGCGTTACTTTATCGCGTTATGCGTTTATGCGTTATATTTATAGGAAAAATGTATAGAAATTATAAATTACATACACTGAACTGTTTTTAATTGACTATTGTATTGTATATTATTAACCGACTTCCAAAAAAGAAAAGGTTCTCAAATCGACTGTTTTTTTTTGTTGTATGTTTGCTCAGCGATATTTTCGCCAATTGTCAATCGATTTTGATGATTCTATTTTTTTTGGAAGTGTATCTTCCCGGACTGATCCCATTTCAATTTGGTGAAGATCTGATGAAGAACTTCGGAGACAGGTAACGGAACTCTTCATTCCCGTAGGAATTCCCGTTCCCGTATAGCCGTACAGCCTTCCCCATGAATGTAACAACTATCATAAATTCATAATCATAATACAAAAAAGAATTTCTTGCACCGCGTCGCACGCAGTCACGCAGGCTCGACGCGTTCTCGTTTGGTGGCCGCGTCTCGCGCACCGCCCGTTCGATTTAATAATATTGTTGAATTATTTTAATTTTACATTATCTCCTAAACGGTGAGTTCAAATAACATGCTGTAAAAGACAAAGTTTATCTTCATAAAATTATCTTGATGATGAAGTAACTTTCGCTAGTAAGGATTAATATGCCTGCCTAATATTAATGCTGAAAAACCACCTTTAATTTTTAAATAAATTATTTGACATAAAATGCCTTAGTGTGGCTTATTTATAAGAGATAGATATAGGTGTAACGTCGCGGACTTTTTTTTAGATCGAATGAAAAATGATATCTTTGTAGTACATGGTACTTACGTATAATTAGCTATTACCACAGCGCACTTAGCGCACTTCCACTTTATAATATTATTTAGTAAAGATTTGAATAAAATAGAAAGTATCTCATTATCATTATTATAACACCATAAAAATACATAAAGAAATTAAACACACACCCCCACATAAGTACATACCTACGTAATTATTACAATTCTATCCTATTTATTTAAAACGGTTTGCTATCTATGTTTCTGTGTATGTGCGTCTGTGTGCCTGTGTATCTGTCTTTGGCACTGTAGCTCCGTTATCTTTATTGAACAGGGATATTTTGTAAGTTTTTAAAATTTTACTTGTTAATTACCAACAAATCAAAATCAAAATTTGCGTTACAGGTCAATAGAGCATGCGGAAGGGCGTGACTTGTCTCCAAAATAATACTCATTTATTGGGGTTACCCCAAACGGTATAGTTGGGAACGACACCATTGTTGAAATTAAATGTCCAATAACGGCATTTAGAAAAGGGAAATGCTGCTATTGAAGAAAATAAAATACATATATTTAAATTCGATAGAATAAAACATACCAGAGTTATAAACAAAAAAAGTAATTGGTATTACCAAGTGCAGGGTCAACTTCATGTAACAGAAAGGAACCAATGCATTTTTGGAATATGGTCCGGTGAAAACTAGTAGTAGAAAATATTTCAAGAGATGACGAATTTTGGCGGGTGCACGTGGAGAAAAAAATTATAGATTTTTATTTGAAATGTATATTACCAGAGATTTTAGATCCGCGCCAAAATCGCGGTATGCCAATACGAGACATAATATTGAAAGAAAACAAAGAAAATGTTAATGATAAGCCTGTGCAGCCAGATCCAAGCAAATCCAAGGACCATATTCCGTGTCAATCTACTCAGCTAGGTCCATGCAAACCGAGACAGCTACAGTTCAACGAATTTTAGCCAGTTGCATTGGTAACTTTTATTATGTTAACTATTTGATTAAAAAATATAAAAACGTTTTTGTTTTTTTTTAATAGCATCTAGGCAAATTCCAAACCATTTATACTTTTAAGCTTTTTTGAATTATAATATTCAAGAATTGTAACATAATTTTCCTAAAGTAAGTGTGCCTACCTACTACTTGATTTTTACGAAGGTATCGCACCAAAGCCAAATAGCGCGCGACGCGTAGTTTTGTATCGTACTCGTATTCATAATTTTCGTGTCAGTCAATTTTATATCCACCATATACTCTAAAATCAATAAGTATTCTTACTGATTTTTAATGATTAGTAATTGGATTCAAGTTTGTACAATACGTACTTAATCCATCTATAAACTTAAAAAATACTTAATAGAAAAATAAAACAAAATAAACTTATACTAATCAATTCAAGTTGATCTACTGCATTACTTTATCCTGTGACGGAACTTAGTACCTACCCGAGTCTGTGAACTCATGAGCGAGCGGTGCGCTTGGTGCGCGCGTCTCCCGCGCATCGTAACTTATTACGTATTGCTACTCCTTGCGGGGCCTGAGGTAAGCGTTAGATGCCTACGCGCGCAAGTCAGGCTCGCCTTAAAGTCAAGCGTGATCCTTCCACAGTAAAAAATCTGGGCCTGTCAGACGCACCGAAGATGCGCAATTTAGAACACGTTCTGAAGAGTATAATATTATGTTGGACTTATTAGTTTCCGATAAATACGATGCCGACAGCTTGAAATACGCCCCGAAAGTGAAGGGTTTGAATTCCGATCTCCCAAGTCCATAATGGGCCCATCTCCAGTTACCGTTAGTGGCCCGCTGACATATTACCTAGGGTGCCTAGAGGTTTATTCCAAAGCTACCAAAACCCATTAAACGACCATAGACATTTCTAAAAGAAAAAAAAAACTCACCTGATTAAATATAGTAAGAGCGAGCGAGTCGGTGTAGTTGAACGACGGCGACTCGTACACGGCGGCTGGTAACGCGAGCACCTCCCGTAGGTAATCCGATAGCCTCTTCATAAGCAGATGACCGTTGCCGTCCGATAATTGGGAGAATATGTCTGGGGGGAAGAGAGGTACATTGTGCGTGTTATTTCCCCGCAGGTGATGTCGATATCCCGGGCGTCGGGAGTCGCAGGGCGATTCCCGGCCACCGTAGGCGCGGGCCTGGCTTTGATCGGACGGCGAGCCACCACACGCTCGCCGTCCGATCAAAGCCAGGCCCGGGTCGACGGTGCGTTGTGTTCCACGCCCGCCTTAAAAAGATGTCAGCATAGTAGACGGGGCCTGTTAGGGCCAGAGCCTGTCAGGGTGCAGGATTTTGTTTGAAAGAGTCACCGTGGCCTTGGAAAGCAAAGGGCACAGGGAGGAGCACGGATAGGTTTTAGTCAGTAAGAGTCTGACACTCCCTCCCGCTCCATATCTGTATCCATAAAAAAGGTGATGTTGATGCGCCACCGGTACCTACATTGTGGACATCCCACTAAACATTTCAGGAATAGTCTCATAGTGCGTTCAGCTAAGGAGTGGAATTCCCTGCCAGACTTAGTGTTTCCTGATAGCCACAACCTGGGGGTTATTAAGTCAAAGTGAATAGGTTACTACCAGTCAAGCATGCTCGACAGTTAGGAAAATAAATGTATTGTATAGTAACTGTACATGCTATGGAACATCCGACTTTTAAACGTACGTAGTGACAAAAAAGATGCTCTAAAAGCAGATTATTTTCTAAAACTAAAATCCGAGTCATATTAACAGCCGCACGTAGAAACAACAAAGAATTAAATGGCAAGTCCATTTCCTAATTTGACTACTTTTATGATCGTCATCAATTCCAAGAGTATCGATAGAACTTCTTGCCAGTTCATTATTTGTAGAAATAAATGTCAGTTTTCTAATTTTATGTACCTACATAATTATGCAATTTTATTCATAACTAGCTGTCCCCCGCGGCTTCGCTCCCGTCAACTGGCTACCTACCTACCTACCCTACACCTACCCTACACCTACCCTAAGGATTCTTAAATTTTCTAATTTTCCGCGCAATTTTTTTAATTTTTTTTTTTTTTCATAAGAACCTTCTCCTGAGAATAACAAACAACAAAAAAAAAAGTGAAATCGGTCCAGCCGTTCACGCGTGATGCCGTGACCAAGGGAAATAGGGATTAACTTTTATATATTCATAATAAGTAACTAGGTTATAGGTATGAATAAGTACATTTAGTAACATCCAGCATAGGCACCGGTAGGACTGTTTTCAGGGGGGTGATCTTCAAAACCCCGCCTGGAATATGATAAATTTTTTTGCCCTAGAGATTGAACAAAAGAAGACCGAGGAAGGCCGAGCGAAGGGAGCTCGAAGTTTCTACTGAGCCTCGGATTTGTTAGGTTGTCTTTTACTACATTCCGCTTGTTTATTATATATTTTTTATTTCTACATGTTTTATTGAAAGCCAGCGGGTGCTAAGTGCACCCCCTTGCACCCCCCTCCCAGCGCCCATGTAACATAAGACACCAGTAGGTACCTATAGTATTAAAATTGCATTATAATCCTTGAACATGATCTAAGAAGTTGGGTCACATAGATGACTCACAACATAGTAGCCTAGTCACCAATGAATCATTGTGTACTGTGACCTTCACAGTTCAACACAGAGCACCGAAACGCCTCGGCGGTCCCTTCTAAAGACGGCATTGTCAAAACATTCCATACAGAACAAGTGTGTCAGTCGTTGTGACTGATACTCATAAAAATTTAAGACCCGCAACATTTCTGGCTATGGCAAAACTTGCGCTCAGCGCATAATGGTATTTACCTCAAAATTATTGATGTTTATTTTTGACAACTGTCAAAGACTCAATTGCGCGACCACGGATGTTCAACGGCGACTAGTTACAGTTCTCGTCGAATAACTTTGCCCCTCTGAAGTTAGCCATTTGCAAAGATCGCGCAGTTGCAGTCACGTACACGGGAGCAAGCGGGACGCAAGCATGCATCGAACGTAAACGAGCGACTGAGACATAAAATCGCGCCCCGCCCCCATGTCTCTTACGCATGCGCAGTTGCAGTGTGTTCGTAATTTTGACTACTACGCAGCCACTCGACACAACTTCAGAGGGGCAAAGTTATTTGACGAGAACTGTACTACCGGCGTGCGTTCTATGCTTGTACATTTGACACACGACACATTGAAGTACTTACATCTTAGTTTGTCCATCAGCTTGCCAGCACACATGGTAGCGAGAGCCACTTTGATGGAAAACACTCGGATTTTACCCACGTTTTCACTGAAACAAAAAATAATGATGTTTACTGTGATGAATTCTTTACCAATGCCTACACTTTACACATCTATTTCATTCTACCGAAAATAAAGTTAATTTTTAAATTGCCCTTGTTGTTTAAATGACATGATAGATACTGTGGGTTGTGGGATGGTTTTAAGAGCTGCCGCGGCCCTGGAAAGCAAAGGACATTTCATGGAACATGAGTGGGTTTTAATCAGTAAGAGTTTGACACTCTCTCCCATTCCGCCCAAAGCGGAAGGAGTCATTTGATGACTTGCTATCCTTAAAAAAGTAATGGCGCAAAGGGCTTCTTGGGAATTTAGGTGAAAACTTTATTCAAATTAATCAATTCAGTTATGTTTGGATTGGATTCCATAAAGTGAGAATAGGAGACTCAAAAGAGGTCACCTGTTTAACCCAGATTATCGTTTAGCTAGTCAAAACACACATAGTTTTTCAATCAACATATTTTCTTGAAGATCTTATCTATTATTCAACTAGGTTTTGCCTGCGGCTCCGCCCGCGTGGATGTCGGTTATCGCGTTAAAAAGTAGCCTATGTCCAATTCCATATCCCAGGCTATATATCTGCCAAATTTCATGACGATCCGTTCAGCCGTTTTAGCGTGAAAGCGTAACAGACAGACAGAGTTACTTTCGGATGTATATTATTAGTAGGGATAGTAGGATTCCCTGTGTTTTGTATCTGTATTTGATACAATTAGATTCTAATCAGTAACCAAAATAATCTTCATCTTTCCTCATGAGAGTTACATAAGATATACTTACAGTTCTCGACAAATAACTTTGCCTCTCTGAAGTTAGCCATTTGCAAAGATCGCGCAGGTGCAGTCACGTACACGGGAGCAAGCGGGACGCAAGCATGCATCGAACGTAAACGAGCGACTGAGACATAAAATCGCGCCCCGCCCCCATGTCTCTTACGCATGCGCAGTTGCAGTGTGTTCGTAATTTTGACTACTACGCAGCCACTCGACACAACTTCAGAGGGGCAAAGCTATTTGACGAGAACTGTACATGACCGGTCTCATCCAGCTTAAAATTACCAAAAAAACATTGATGTGTAAAAGTGTTATGTTTAACCTACTTAAAAAATAAATATCATTTATCATTTACAAGATACACTTGAAATGACATTTGATAAATAATAATGAATCTGTTACAATGCATGTTATTATGAATAAGGTGGGAATCTAATTAGTATTACTACCAACAGCCTTCCTCAAACAGAAATTCAAGGCTAAGGAAGTTGCAACTTATTGTTAATATGTTAACAATAACAAATCTTTCTAGCAACAAATAACATAATTATCCTCCATATCAAATGGTCCTATTCCCAAAATGACCTAGTAGCAGAACGTCCTATTGCCACAGTACAGTTATGCTGCAAAATGACTGGGTTTTTCGTCATGGCTCATTGTTTAGTTTATTCTAAAATTCGAACGAACAGGAGATATTATACCTCTGGGGTACGATTAAGTCAATTATCCAGTATAAAATTTAAACTCGTCAAACACCCCGTTCAAGCACACCCCAGAGCGGAAAATTAAACTGACAAAAATTTAATCTGTCCCGTTCACAGGCATCCACTGGTATAAGTTTTTGCCTGGCTAGGATGAATTTTAGCGACCTTTTAAGGTTGCAAAATTTTATCCTGCTGTCAGATTGACAGCTCTTTGTTATCATATTTGCTCGATTTGCGATATGATTGAGGATACGAATATTTTGAACAAGTAGTTACTCATCATGGAATATTATTGTATTGTGCGTGGATCATGGGTGAAATAATGATGGAAAATGTTGTAAACGAGAGGGGCAGAAAAATTGATAGATTAAATGACAGCTAACATTGATAAAAACCTATGACTCCGTTCAGCAAACCAATGCTAGATTAATTTTTACCTGGTGAAAATTTCGCCGTCTTACTTAACCGCACCCCTGGTGTGGGCACAACCTGTGTCGTCACAATTATACAATCTCATGTTTCAAGTACAGAGGCTTACAGAGACTGTGGTAGAAGTAGGAGTTCGGAGATGGGTTGAAACTTAGAGCGGCAAAGACTCACAAACTACCAGGAGCCCAGGAATCATGAAGAAGTATTTTTAGAGCGATAAAGATTCAATAAAAAATCATGAGAAAAAAAACTGTTGGTATTTACTAGTAATATTTAAAAATCTTATTTTAATGTGCAGCGTTTTGATACGAGGCGTTATAGGTTTCTGTGGGATCTGGGATCTTAGATTATGGTAGGCGCCAGATAAACTTGCAATAAAGTACATTGACCTTTTCCTAATATATCTTCATAGGTGCCCAAAAAAAATCATTAATCGTTTTTAATTAAGTACTAGAAAATGTAAAGGATGATGGACGATGGATGTTGATTAAGGGTAGCTTCATGTACTGATTTCCAATTTGCAATTAAGAATGATAGTAAATGTAGGTGTGTAAATGACCGCTATTGCAAGTTTATTAGGTGCCTACTAAATGTTTGTTTATTTATTATTTGTCTGTTTGTTTGTTTATATTTTGGTAAAAGGTTATCTCTGAAAGTCCTGATCTGATTACGAAAATTTTATCACTTGTGGAATGCTACACAATCGCTGAGTCCCTCGGCTATATTTACAAGAAAAAATGAATGGCTTTTGCAGGATAAACCATGGCAGAAAAGCTGCAGGAAAAACCTAAACTCAATAAATGAATTTAACCAAAATAACAAAAATTGAGTTACTGTTACTTTATGAAATTACCACAGAATCTAATAAAAATTACTAACTCACCCAGTACTGTAAGCTGAAAGCAGCCAATTCAGCAATAAAGCTGAACATGCTTCAACAGACACCTGATGAGCGGGCGGCAGTCTTTTGTTCAAGTTGTGGTACAACGACGATACCAGCGTTTCCAGTCTGGTGACATTGACACATGCTGTCGGCTCTAGAGTGTTGAGTGCATTCTCGCGGAATGCTTCTATTACATTCCATATGTCTATTACGTGTACTGAAAGAAAGTGGATACATTCAGAACATTAATAAAGATAATTTCTTCTACATCACCAGTCTTTCTTTTGTTTGCCATAGTTTAACCGTTCATTTAAATTAACATTGTAAATAAGTAAAATTTGTGTGTTTGCAGAAAACAATCACTCCAAGTACCAATTTATTAGACTAAGAAAATTATTTATAAAGTTTGGAAAATGTCTGAAAATGTTTCCATTTAATCAAAACATAATTCCTACTATTTGTCTATCAATAACAGAATACAACCGATTTTTGTAATCCATCAACTATGATCTATGTGAATGATTTAATAAAACCTTGGTGCCCAATCAATCTAAACATAGAGCTGTTATTTAAACCCAGTTATAAATATTCATGACTCAGACTATTTGGGGCACATCAGTACGACCATTTCATAATTTTGGAGGCAATAAACACCAATTTAACCCAATAAAAAACGAATAAACTTGTTAGTTGATGAATGTATTTGTGTTACCACACAACAGAGAAAACGTTTTTTTAGATGTTCTGGAAAAGAATGCCAACATACTTTTCCAGAATATTGATGTCTCTTGAAAACAGAGTAAATGCTTTAAATTGTACATTACTCACAGTTACATTTCTTTTGTACATAACGGAGCTTGCAAGCGGTCCTGTAGGAAGCAAATCTGATTAGGTCGAAGTTCTGCTCCCTCATCTCCTGCAGCAGCTGAGAGCGCGGGTCTGCGGAGGCGGAGCCCGCACTGGGGATCACCACCCCTCGTATATCCCCCACACTGGGCACTCCGCCCACACTCTCGCGTTCTAGTGACATTTTCACTGCTACACAGAAAAACTACGTAATAATTATCTCATAAAACAGATTACGAAGGTGTGTATTCGAAAATTGATTACACTTGACAGCACAAAGAGAAGATTGAAAGAGTGACAAAAAATATAAACAAGGCCCGCGGCCGCAGGTCCGCAAAAACTTTTTGATATCTAGAAATTCTTACGAAATTCACGATTATAAAGAGCTCTTACCTTAACCGAACGATTAGCTCATAACTTTGTTGACATAACGATAATATATTCACGGCAAACTCAAGATTATTTCCGTAGTTATATCGATTCAAAGATAATATTAGTGACAATTTGTTATTTACTTGATGATTTAATTATTAACGGATACCACATTCACAGTTTAAACGCACGTTATCACTCCTCTTATAATTATAGATTATTTCCTTGTCATTTATTTTAAAGAATAAATTGGTTAAGTCATTTCTCTACGCCAATAAATTACGGAATATCGAAATCAACATGACAAGCCTGCCATTAAAACTGCGTTCCTGAAATCCTCAATCATGACATTTTTATCTCCTTCTAGATGTTTTAAACAGGAGAGCATCAGAATATGTGTTTATAATGTGATTATTTTTTCTACTTAAATTTGTATTAATTGGTATATTTTAATTAATGTTGTGATGTTATTACCTGACTGAATACAAAATAACATTTTAAATTTATTAAAAATTCTATGTGTAATGGAAAATGCAAATATTATCCAAAGACAAAATCTTTTTTTTCCAGACTTTTCATAAACGTTGGTTTATGAAAAGTTGGTTTATGGAAAGTTGAATAGGTACGAAAATAATTGAAAAACGAGTGTCAGAAAAAAACAAATTTTATTTGATTGAATTTTTTTGATCGAGTTGATCAAAGTGTACAGTATATAATAATATCACAGACCAAATAGATTATATAGAGTAGATAAGACAGGCAGTCGTCTTCATAGAGTATATAGACTGGGAAGTCGTATTGCTCACTGGGAAACTCACAAAGTGCGTGGTATGGGAGCAATAAATTGCCCACCTTCCGTTTAGGTTTGTGGGTTCTCTTGGGTTCAAAATAACTTACAAAATTATAAAACCAAACCAATTTTATGACATTTTAGACCTTATTTTTTTAGATGCAAGACTACCCGCATTGAATGGTTATTTTCAGAAAAATGTGGAATCCATACTAAATAAAAGTGATGTTCGCGGAGCAGCCTGATTATTTCATCAGTTTGAAGCAGTCAGGACCGCCTGCTTCAAGCTGTGACTGTATAGTGAACTACTTTTATTAGCAGACATACAGCTTGGCAAAAAAGAGTATGATGTGGTGACAAGTGGAACTAAATATTTTACTAAATGGAAACCTATGATGTCGACACTACTTGGCCGACAAGTGTTAGATTTTGAGTAACGTTTATTGTTCCATATTTTATTTTTAACGATTTGATTAAATTCTCTTACTGGATTCCCATATTATGGCGCGTTAAGTGAGATGGTGGCGCCCTCATTATTTCCACTCTTTTTTGCCAAGCTGTAAATTGAACCGCTATTAGGTTGCGCGACAGATCAGAGTATAGCAATTGCGACTGCTCCTGGTGCATGACGGTCAGCAGCATGCAGTGCTCATGCAATTGATCTTAGCGTATCTAGCAGTTGAAACTAAATGCTGGAGCAGATATCAATGGCAGTTTCGAGCTGTTGAGTATGACTGATATAATATTAATTTACCAAGGTGGCCACAGACTTATTGTAAACTCTATTAATTATTGATGATGCTGACTGGGTCAGTGGGTAGCCTTGCTGACTGGCTGCCACAATAATATTCTATGTATGATTGTACGAGCAGTTCGTGTATTTTGATCATTGGCTAACTACCCGAGCAGCCCATGTTTGCCCTTACCCCCAGAAGTCCCAGAGATTAAACATCCATCACCTACGGATGGCCTCACCTTTTCGAACGCCACCAACACGTTAACATTTTTAACAATGACCTGGACCTAAACCACCAACTCTTAAAGCAGTATTACTTTAATATTACTTCCAGTGGGAAAGAGACGGAGCTATGCGTCCTGCATAGCTCCGTCTCTTTCCCACTGGAAGTAATATTGAAGTAATACTGCTTTAAGAGTTGGTGGTTAGGCCCCAGGAGTCATTATCCTGAAATATTTCAGCCCCCTAGTTGATTGCAGCTGTGAACGCCTTCCAGTCATTTTTCTGGCGACGGCCTCCAGAACATTGTAAGGGGTACCTATTATATACTCTGGAAGGAACCAGGAAAGCTGGTGAGTTGCTTTTGAAAGGAGTTTGCGGTTATAATAACTTAATACACTTGGGCTGGATGAACGACGTCGTCGGCGATGTCTTGCATGTAGAAAACTATTAATGATTAAACCAACTTACCTGTAAGTGAAGTTCTATCCTAATTATACGAAGAGCTTTGTCCGAAGAGATTAGCATTAGGTATACATGTAGTAACACATACGGTGTCGCCTATTCGCACTGATTTTTGAGGTAGATTATAAAAAAAAGAAACTACCCTTCTTTTTTTTTTTTTTTTTTTTTTTTTATGTGGGTATCCCTAGCTTACTAGTCTTGCCCGGGCGCAGTACTCGTCATTTAGTTCAGAGCATGATTCATGTTGATCATAGACTATACACTTGATACTAATGTTGATATTTGAATGGCCAGGGGATGGGCCCTATGTCCCGGGAGGGTGGGATGTATGCTAATCTCTTCGGACAAAGCTCTTCGTATAATTAGGATAGAACTTCACTTACAGGTAAGTTCGTTTAATCATTAATTATACTCGAGCTTTGTCCTCGAGATTAGCATTAGGTATACATGTAGATGTTGAGACTTAATGAAAATATCAGCACCTTTAGGATTAATGCCAATTTATTTAAATACTTATTGAAGTATTTAGAAATAAGCATACATAAGTAATATCAACTAGAACATTATGTTAAATGAACAAAAAAGGTACCATACTTTTGGTAAATTATAAAGTAATTTAGGTACTTAATTTTACAAACTTAGTAATTAAATATTGCTAAATATGATTGACTAATGCATGACTCTTAATCAGATAAAATGCTATTAGCAAAAGAGTTTTGATTCTCCTGTTGCTCTCTAACTATATACTTATTATAGAAACGCCCGAAAGTATTGGAGTTACCGCTCCAACCAGCTGTCTTCCTAATTAAGTCCAAATTGATACCCATTTTATGAGCTCTAGAGGTGGCTGCATGTCTAGTACTATGCGCGGTAAACACAGAAATGTCTATACCACAACTGCAAAGAACACTCTTTATCCACCTACTCAAAGTTTGCGACGTAACAGTCTTATGAGGCTTTTTAAGGCCAATAAATAAGTGAACTTCACTGCCACGTAGTGGGTTCGTCATCAGCAGGTAAGAACTTAGTGTGGCAGCTGGACATATGGCTGGTTGATCTCTAAAAAACGGGAGGATTAGAGTAGGCTGAGTAGCGCCGATACGGGACGTTTTTATTAAATCGGGAATTTTTATTTGAATTTCATTTGGAAGAACTTCTATGTTATTAATATTTATTTTTGAAATGGTTTGGACTCTGTGTGCAGTAGTCAAGGCTAGGAGCGTTGCAAGTTTTTTGGAGATTTTTTCTAAGTTTAGATTTTCATTAGGATACCAGGATGTTAAATAATTAAGGGCCAGGGAGGTATCCCAAGTAGTATTGTACTTGGGCAGAGGGGGTCTTAATCGGTAAATTCCTTTGAAGAACCGTTTTATCCGGTCGTCGTTCCCTAGGTCTAGATCGAAAATTAGAGAGAGAGCGGACCTACAGCTATTTAGAGTTCCATATTGAGCACCAGATTCGTATTGCTGAGTAAGAAAATGTATGACAGTCGGAACAGAAGTTACGTATGAGTCAGTATGATTTGTTTTACAGAACAAAAACCATTTTTTAAGACAGGTGTCATACTGTTTTAAGGAGTTGTCTGATAGGGAGGCCATCATAATAGGAATTGAGTCTGGAGGTACACTTCTTCTCAGGAGCGACGTCCGGATAATATCCCGGCAACCAGGGTAGTCTTCTGGTGAACATCTCGGTTGCTGGAATGGGAAATTATTAAGTTTTCATTGGGTTTAAAAAATAAAGTGTCAGACACAAGTAATTTTTGAAACAAGGGAAACCATGGTTGTGTAGGCCAGTGGGGAACTACAATTATGCCCTCTGCGTGGTCATTCTCAATTTTCCTAAATGTTTTTAATATTATGGAAAAAGGTGGAAATCCGTAAAAATAAATTGTTTTCCAAGAGATGGTAAATGCATCTATTTCACAGGCGTCGGGGTCCCGATGCCAGGATATGTATTTTTTACATTTTTTGTTTAACCTACTGGCGAAAATATCTATCTCGGGGATACCGAATTGCTTTGTTATGCGTTTAAAGGCGTGATCTGACAGCTCCCACTCGATGTCTGGGTGAACGCGACGAGACTCGGCATCCGCGATGCTATTATCCGTGGAGCTTATGTATGAAGCAAAAAGTATTATTTTTCTTCTTTCGCACCACTGCCAAATTTGTTTTGTAACGTCAGTTAGGTGAGGAAACTGAATACCACCCATTCGATTTATATACGATATGGCAGTGGTATTATCAATTCGTAATAAAATTTGGCAGTCATAACAAGATTTAGCAAAAACTTTTAGTCCAAAAAAGGTAGCGAGGATTTCTAAATAATTGATATGTCGCGAGCGTTCGCAGTCAGACCACATACCACTAGCCCGTTTCTCCCCGCAGGCCGCCCCCCACCCCGTTGTTGAGGCGTCGCTGTAAATAACCAAACAAAACTTGTTTTGTTTGATTTTGTTCACAGAGTTATTAATTACTCGTGACCACCAATCTAGATCTGGCAATATCGACGGGGCTATAGTCATATACTTATCATAATTATCATCATCTTTTATGTTAAGATATTTACAGCGTTCGAGTTCTTTAGTGTAAAGCCAGCCGTATTCGACGGCAGGGCAGGCGGAGGTAAGTAAACCTACGAGGCGGGCAAATTCTCTGACTTTACAACGTGTAAGTATTTTAAATTTTTCTATTTCCTTTTTAATTTTTTGAATTTTTTCGTTAGGCAAAGAAACGTGTAATTTCTCAGTGTCAATTATAAAACCCAGGAATTTACAACTTGTTTTAGGATAAAGTGTGCTTTTTTCTTTGTTGATAATAAAACCTAGAGATTGTAATAAGCTTATTGTGCAAGAGACTTCTCTCGCGCATGACTCATATGTATTTGAAATTAGCAAAATGTCATCTAAATAGATAGTAGATAAGAAGCCACACGACCGGAGTAAACTAATAACTGGTTTCATTATTTTAGTAAACACAAACGGAGCAGTATTGAGGCCGAACGGCAAAACATTAAACTGAAATAGTTTTCCATCGAATTCAAATCTTAGGTATTTTTTATGATCGCTATGTATAGGGATCAGAAAATAGGCATCTTTGAGGTCAATAGTGCTCATAAAACAACCCTTGTTTATAAGATTTATAGCTGTACGTAAATCTTCAAGTTTAAAATGTTTTGTTGAAATGAATTTATTTAAGGATTTTAGATTTAGAATAAATCTAGTCCTGCCGTTCGGCTTTGGTACTAGAAACGTAGGTGATATGAATTGACCATCACAGGGATCGCATTCTTCGACCGCTCCGATCAATAAAAGATCATTTATTGATTGATTAATTTGTACTTTCTCTGCAGGAGTTAGTGTTTTTGCCATAGGCGGTGAGTGTTGTATTACAGGTTGCGAGAAGGGAATGCGATAGCCTGTGACCCAAGACAGTATTGTCTTATCATTAGTGATAAGGGACCACTGGTCAAGGAAATTAGACAGCCGACCGGCGTACATTACCCTGTCTAGCGGCGGCCGCGGCTCGCTGCTGGACGCGATGACTGTTTCGAGGAGGTCTCGTGCCGATTCCTGGGTGCAGGTTCCTTTCTCCTCTGGGTTCCCTTCGACCTGCGGCTCTGGGGAGGGGCTCGCCAGTTTAAAGGATTTTTCTGTACTTTGGGGTTAGTCACTTTTTTAGCAGGTTGATTGGGAGGTGTGGGTTTCATGTCGTCTCCCGTTCTAGTTATAGCTTTTGCAGCTTTGAGCGTTTCTGCTAGCTCTGCACTAAAAAGATATTTATCAATTTTAGTCGCCTGAAGCTGATCTTTAAATTCTTTTTTCATATTGAAAAGTATGAAGTTCCTTCTCACAAGCGAATCAGAGTTTTGGCTATCGCATAATATTTTTTGTGCGTCCATTAAAAGCTTAATAAGCTCTGTGGGCGAGGCGGTCTGCTCAGGTGATATAAGCAAGGTGAGAGCTTCGGCAATACAGGTTATAGCAGACGCGATTTGCTTCTGCTTTTGTTCAATACCCTTGTCCCTTTTGTGGACAGCTTCGGAGACGGCAACCTTTACCTCTGGATTCAGTAAGGGTGCGTCGATCAAGGTGCAGTTGGCGGGAACCAGGTATTTATCCAATAGTTCCTTCCGGGTTTCCTTGGACAGACCCGAAGTAGCCACATGCTGGAGACGTACGGCCAAGTCAGGCTGGATGTCATTTCCATAGACTCTTTTTTGGGAGGGGTCCTCACCAAGCAGTTGCATAATCT
This sequence comes from Melanchra persicariae, assembly GCA_947386135.1. Classification (NCBI taxonomy): domain Eukaryota; kingdom Metazoa; phylum Arthropoda; class Insecta; order Lepidoptera; family Noctuidae; genus Melanchra; species Melanchra persicariae. Next base: position 10,543,598 of record OX376645.1, on the reverse strand, counting down.
CATCATTGATTTGCGGTGTCACCTGCGCGTCTGGGGGCGTGGGCCCTGTCCCTGCGACGTCGATGTCGACGTCGACTGTCGACGGCGCCGGCGGCGATTTCGTAACATCAGCGACGGCGAGCGGCGGCACGGCAGGTGGCGGCGGCGGCGGCTCGGCGCGCTGCGGCGGCGGGGGTGGCGGAGCGACGTGAGGAGCGGCACTCGTCGACGGTTCAGGTATGTATTCGCTCGTAGGTACACCTGGGATCGACGTGATTCGTGATAATATTTTCGTCCACACATTACGTCATATGGGTTAAGTGACAGTCCCTAAGACTGCCCGCAAAACCCTGACAAGGTAGGTATTTAGATGTAATCAGTGTTTATAAATTGTAAAGTGACAGTCCCAAAAACTGACCGCATTACTTGAGCTACGTATGTAGTAGAGTGACATTCCCATAAAATGCCCGCAACACCACATTTATATAGCATAATAATAAGAGGTAATTTTGTGAAGTGACAGTCCCAAAGACTGCCCGCAACACTTATTTTTTACGCATGAAATGAACTATGTATTCGGTAAAGTGATAACCCCACAGGTTAACCGCAGTACCAAACAAAATTATCACGCGTTAGATATACCTACTAACCTTCAATACAAAACAAGTGTTCCTGGTAGGGCTGCGGGCGCGCGGCGGGGCTGCGGGCCGAGCCGGCGGAGCTGCCGCTCGACGAGCACGAGGTGCACGACGACGACGACGACGTGGAGGACAGGCGGCGGCGCGGCGCGTGTTGTCGTTCTTTCCGGCGGGCGCGCGACAATCTTTCTTCTAACTTTTTAAACTTTTTAGCTAACGACTCATAGTCGCTCGGCTCGGTACGAGAGCGTTTTCCCATTTTGGCGCACGACTTGAGTTCACGTGCGAAGCGGCGGAGCACTGAACTGTGAATGACGAGTACTGCGCCCGGGCAAGACTAGTAAGCTAGGGATACCCACATAAAAAAAAAAAAAAAAAAAAAAAAGAAGGGTAGTTTCTTTTTTTTATAATCTACCTCAAAAATCAGTGCGAATAGGCGACACCGTATGTGTTACTACATGTATACCTAATGCTAATCTCGAGGACAAAGCTCGAGTATAATTTAAATATTCCTTGTGCAGTTGTGTGAGGACGACGACTTCCTATCTCAGTCAGGTGCACCTACAGGCGTGTAATACCCAAAATTTATTGTAAATATTGTGCTGTTAAACTGAAATCACTTCCAGCTCTGTACAGCTTGGCTTTAGTTCCAGAGGGGGATGTGAAGCCACTTGTAAACACGCGAGTTACAGGCAACCGTTTTGCTGATTTTGCGTCACAGTAATCTTCATTTTCGTTGAAGGTTGCTGACTGAGGTAAAATAACTGTAAACTTGTAAGGAACTTGATATACAAAGCGCACCGGTCGCGCGCCTGCTATGTATATTTCGTTCCTTTGACGCCATACATTTTATCTTGTCAGCGCTCTGTCCGTTTTGTCTATCAAGTAGGGATGGGTCGTCGACGTATTTGGCGTCAACGAAACTAGACCGTCCAATTTCGTTCATCGACTAGTCGATCAACTAGTTGAATTCGTCGACTAGTTTACGCGTTAACTTGGTAAACTTTACGACGAAATCTACGGCGACGTAGGCGGTTGACTTTAGACTAGTCTCCCGCGTGCTTTATGTACCTATTAATTTGAACTTCCCTTCATATTTTTCCAGGCTTAGGACTGGCTGAATACTGAATAGAGTTAATCACTAATAAAGTTTTATTCACTATTCTGGCGTATTTAGAAGATCAACTGATTTTATATACATTAATTAAATATATACAAAACCAGTTAATCGTTGAATTCGCAAACATTCGAAAACGGTAAAACGGAAGGAACCTTCAGCGCGGAGCGCGATTAGTCACGCACGCAATGAATTTTAAAATCAAAACAAGATGAACTACGTAAGTAATAACAAACAAGTAAAAACTGGTTTGTCTCGCATAGTTTGACCAGTCCATCGCCTTTCTCTTTCGCACTCGCGAAACTCCCAAACATCCATCAATAGGCATCCTTTTCTTCACATAGCACAACAATAATTTCATTCGACCCGTACAACAAACAAATATCAATTCCCTGCTAATAGATTTAGAGTTCAAATTTGTTTGCAACATTCAACAAATTTCAACGGACGATTGTATTTGTATGTACCAGTCTACGTTCTCGTTCTCGTCTCGCCCGTCTCGCCGTCGCGTCGCGTCGCGCAAGCTAGTTGCGAGTTTCAGTTTAACCGTCTGAGGCGTCTACGGATTCGACTAGTCCATCGTTTATCGGTGAACCGTAGATTCGTTCACAGTACGTCGACGGTCGAATTAACTAGTTCGTTCATTGAACGACCATCGCTACTATCAAGTCCGCACGCATTTTCATAAATTCATAATACTAAAAATTGGTAAAATCCTACTCTATGTCAAATTAGAATTGTCAATGTTTTTTACTGTCATCAGTACTGTCACCGTAGATGTCACTGTGACATTGTCATGTTTTGGTACTATTTTTTAAGCATTTGTGGCGCGTGTTGTAAATAATTAATTTTGAATTTTATGCGACGACCATTTTAATATTTACACTTTGAACGCATATATAATAAATTAGCTAAGATTACTAAGTGCTTTATCATTAAGGTTTAGTCCTGGCGAAGTACATGAAAATGTTAAGTGAAATATTAAGTTTATAGTCCGTTACTATTACACATAGGTAATAATTACTCACTATGGATAGGCTGCAGATCCGTAGCGAAGTGCGAGGCATCCTTCAAGAAACTCTAGAATACATCATCGACAAAATTAACGAAGAAGCCGAAACTGAAGGGGTAAAACTAAACCGCAAAAGAAAATGGGTAAAAGACAAAATGAAACAGGATATAAATAGTTACCTACTTCCTGAATTATCTAAAGGTCCAACAGAACATTTTGATGCATTACATATGACTGCAGAATCATTTAATTGGCTACTGAAAGAGGTAGAGCCACATATACAGAAGGCAGACACCATAATGAGAATGGCACTGCCTGCGGCACTGAAACTTGAAATAGTTCTGAATTTGTTTGCAACGGGAACCAGTTTGAGAGTATTAGAACTCCTGTTCAATGTGTCAAAGACAAGCATTTGTTTTATGATCCATAAAGTATGTGATGCCATTTGTTTAGCCCTAAAGGATTATATTCAGGTAAATAAAAAGTTTGTACTGGGAAGTATTTATAATTAAAAAAAAGATTTGAATTGCCTGATTTATGTAGTAAGAATTATTATATTTTATTATCTAAACTAATATAATAAAGCTGAAGAGTTAGTTTGTTTGTTTGAACGCACTCTCTGGAACTACGAAGCCGCGGGCACAAGCTAGTTATGATTTTAGAAGACAATCTTGAGTAAACAAAAATCAATAACAATGTATGATTTAGAAAGTAAATAGTTTGACATTTAGGAACTATTTTCTCAATTAATTCATTAGGACCTCTTCCAACCCAACTTATAAATTACTATAGTACAATTTACTTGCATGACCCAGTCTGTCCCTGCCACTTTTTCCAAGAAACCAGTCTTGATCAGGGCTTCTCTATGCTTGCCAAACTCTTGGGACAATTCCTCTCAAGGACTTATTTGCTCAAACTTAACATAATATGGTGAAGATGCCTCAGAACTTGGAGAATCTTGCAACCGTAATCCTGTTAAATAACTCTGTATATAATGCTGAGCTTGTAAAGCCCGCTCTAGCGGCATCATTTTCAACTGGGCTGCAACGCTTCTGCCAAATATATCAAACTCATGCTCTTCTGGAGGTGGAGCATTGTTGAGAGCACATACTTCTTTGACTTTTGTTAGTAGTGATGTCAGTTCTTGCAGTCTTCTCTTTTTTAGTGTCCGAGGTTGCTCCGTTTCTTTAAGTGTGTTGTCTGCAGCTTCTTCAACATTGTACTGTACTATATTGTAACTATCATCTTGAAAGCTGGTGCCACCAACACTGTCATCTGTGTTTTCCTGAAAATATCCAAATTATATCTTTTTAATTATGTTCCAGATACCAAGTCATGAAGAGTGGAGAGCTATTGAATCTGGCTTTAAGAATACATGGAATTTCCCAAGATGCTGTGGTGCTATTGACGGGAAATATGTTGTAATGAAATCTCAAAATTTTGCAGGAAATCGTCATCAAAAGATTGCATTAATCGCTGTATGTGATGATGACTATTGTTTCAAATATATTGATGTTTGGTCCAAGAAAAAGATGTCAAAAGATGTTTTTGGAGACAGTAACTTAATTCGGGCATTGGAAGATGATTTGCTCCCTCTAGACCAAGTTATAGTTGGGAATGAAAACTTCCCACTAAAAAAGTATTTGATGAATCCATATCAAGGAGACAATTTATCAGAAAAAGAGAAAGTATTCAACCACAGATTGTCCTCTGCTAGGAGTACCATTGATAATGCCTTTGGGCTTCTTGTCAGCCGCTTCAGGATCTTCGAAAAGCCCCTTCCATTTACAGCAGACAAAATAGAGAAAATTGTAAAAACCTGTTGTGCTCTGCATAACTGGTTGAGAATAAATAAAAGTCCAATAGAAGTAACAACACTGGATGAAGAAGACACTGATACCGGCTTCATCATGCTTGGATCATGGAGAGAATTACTAATAGAAGGGCTAGATGAATTCCCTAAAATGAAAGAGTCTTCAACAGAAGATGCTTGCAAGATCAGGGATGACTATGCTGATTATTTTATGGAAGAAGCAGTGGGCTGGCAACTATCCAGAATAAGTTGAGGAAAATCCCTATCCCTTCTGCAAATACTGTGATTTCAGTTGATAAGTTTATGTACCTACCCTCTTTTGAAATAAAAAAAATAAATGTTATTAACTTACCAAACTATCGTCTTTTCTTATTGAATTTAGTATTGAGAACCATTTTAGATTCGGAACGTAAACATCCCCAGAACCCGACATTTTGGATTCTTTTATTTTCTTTAGTTCTTGACAGTATGTGGAGCGAATATTTTTAATTTTCACGACGATTTCCTTTTCGCCAAAGTTGGGTAGATTCATGTTGTTAGCGATATCTCTGTATGCTGCCAATCTGGCTATTTTGTTTTTATACAGTGAGTGTTTCGTGTTCCACAGACACTCGTGGGCAACGTATTCGTTAACAAACTTGATTGTGATGTCTTCAGACCACTTTCCCGCCATTAGTAAAGTGTAAACACTGATACCCACGCTCAAGGTCAGATAGTAGGTACCTAAATGACAGCTAATGAGCTGAACTAAATTCTCGTGTTCACACGTCTTAAACAGTTCTGAGAGATTTATTTCACTGGTAGATAAATAATTCGTCTTTCATTATCTATTAGCAATCTGCAACATAAGTTTACCATATTATTGATTTATTTCTTGATACAAATGAAATATAATTATCAAGGGTGTCTACGAGTACTATCTTCTCTTGTCACTAATAAAACGCTGACGTTTACACGGCTCCAGTAAGTCAAGTGCGGCTAAATTCATGTCTATGGTTTCTACAATTTAGTGACTTGAGTCGTGTAAACAACTCGTTTAGTTATTAATCGAGTGGATTCTGATTTAGTCGATTGTTACCTAATTGATAGAATAGTCTCATTAATATTTGAACTTTACGGAAACTAAACTTTTGTTGTAAGGTTTAGTTACTTAGTTGAATTTGTGGAAAATATAGATGGCGCTACGGGTTTTCCATTCGGTGATTTTCCTTACATAATGTAAAATTCATGTAAGGGTTTTACTTTGACCATACTTTTGTGTGTGTGCGTAGGTACTGCAGGTATTGTAGTCAGGGCTTTAAATACCGGTAAAAATTTATAACGTTACCTTGCATTGACAGGAGTTAACGTTAATATTAAAATAACGGTAATAGGTTTAACGTTATTTAAGCACCATTTTAACGTTATTCTTTATTAACGTTATTTCTAGTTTAACGTTAATTTTATCGTTATTTTTAAACGGTTATCTCTGTGAGGTGATGAAGTGTCAGGTTGTATCTTGATCAAAATATGATTCACGACAGTTAAAAATATGTAAGTGGGTACATAATTATAACCATAATTACATTTCTTTTCTCTTAGCTAGATTTCAGAAATCTGGTTATTAAACACATCAAATCTAAGTTCATGATGATGAGTAAATGATTCTTATGGTTACATCTACGTAAATACATAATTGTTATTGTTGCGCATCACATTTTGATTAAATTACAACCTGACACTGACCTTCAAATAGCAAAACATACAAGAAAGTTCGCGGGTTATTGTAACACTAATTATTTTACCGTTAAAACGATAATTCTCGTATTTTACGTTAAATGTTACTTAACGTTATATTACTGGTATTGTTATCAAATACCGGTAAATTTTATAACGTTACTATGGTATTACAATTGAAATTAACGTTATGTAACGGTTATTATTTTGTTATTTGGTAACGTTAACAAGCCCTGATTGTAGTAGTACTGATTGTTTTTACATGCCAGTAGGTATTGTACAGGTTTGCGCATTACAGTTAAATGTGTAGGTACTTACTTACTTTCTTTTAGATTTACAAAGTAAGGCTAGTTATGTGGTAGGTATATGTAGTAGTAGATATTGAAAACAAAATAGGTATAGTTATCTAAGACATTTATTTATAAATGAACACAGTTTACATTAACATTATCTGCCGCAGACAACTCAATACAATAATAAAATGATTATTTACACCACTATTCAAAATCTACACATTTAAGAACAACACAACTACATTTTTACAATTTTCTAATTATTTTTACTCGCCCGGAGCTTTGCCTTCGATACACATTTATTTATAAATCTATATAATTTTCATAAATAAACTTATTCGTTACAATTTTCTACTTATTTAAAAAAGTTTTTAGGACGCGATTTAGTGAAACGGTTTTTAAATAATTTCGGCGTAAAATAATTAATACTAAAATATAACTAACTAGGCGATGATAAAAACTATGTAAGTACGTTAAAAGTACTAATATAATCTAGTTTGATTTGATAAGAAAATATTGATATAAATTAGTTTGAAATAATAAGAAAATATTTGTACATAGTAAGTATACATTATTTTTGATAATGAGCACTATTTACTCTCCTTAAAAATGCACCTACACATCGATAGCAAAGTACGTTAGGTGTTTGGCGCATCGGGGCGCCACATTAATTCTGGAGTACCTATTAGGAAAAAGAGGAGCTTAAAAATTAAGGCCTTTTAATAGTTTTAACGTACAATTATGATGATTGAAAGTGTGTTCCATAACAAATTTTTGTTTGACCCATCTGGGCGCCACAATTATTCCGAAGAATTTGGAAAAAAACTGCTTATAAACTAATAAAAAACTGTAAAAAAGGCCTTTTAAAAGTCTTAACGTGCGAAGTATGATGTGCCCATTGTAAATTTTTGTTTGTCCCATCTGGGCGCCACTTCATGCTCGGATAATATTATTTAAAAAAAAACTTGTTCAGAAAACATTACATTCTAAAAAGCTTTTACTACAGAATTTCAATATTTGTTTGCTATTTTTTGAATATGTAGGTAGTTCAAAACAGTTTTTTTTATTTGGCCCACTTGGGCGACACACACACATGGAAGGAAGAAACCTGGTTGTTCCATGTTTAAAAATAGATTTTTAGGCCTTTTTATAAGATCGAGGACAGGATGGATATTTCCACGCCCCTTCTATAGTGTAGATCTTTATTTAGAGAGAGAGCTATCTTTAAATCAAGCATATATTTTAAAACCAAGTAGGTTACTACAGTAAGCAGTACCTATAGTTATAAGTTACATGATGTACATTTCTCAGGTATATGTAAGTACAAAGATATATAGTTATATACAAAATTATTGTGCTTGTCACAGGTCTGTTTGCGAGTTGGTCCATCCAGCGTAGGACGTAGATTAATTATATGCTTAACATAGATCTAGGTTTAAGATTTTCTAGGGATATAGTTTTCTACTTCTTTGTTAAGATTAGGTAAGTATTATAGCAGCGATTCTCAACCTTTCGCAAAGTTGATTTGGTATGGCCCAACAGTTTTTTATTTATGTGGCCCGGCCATGTTGCATATTAAGCGTTCTACAATAATCCACATTATGATGATTGAAAGTGAGTTCCCTAACATTTTTACTCACTTATTACTCAGAAATTTAAATAAAAAACTTTTTGAGAAAACGTAGGTAAGAACCTACTTGTTTCGCTTAGGTCTAGCTCTTATCGGGAGTTTAGTATTAGTAGTACCTTAAAGCCAGTTTCTTGTGATCGTACTTTTGTACTCAGCATGTTTGAATCTTGTAAGTAAAATTATTTTTCTCGTTTCTGTTAAATATAGCCGCGGCTAAAGGTTGGGCATCATAGTAGACAGAGAAAATTCTTAGCACAAGATTTCATACTTATAAGTAGACTTCTATAGTTTTACATTATTATCGCAGACAACGAGCTTAATTAGTTGTTCAATTGGCGGCCTAGCCTTTTCATTGAACAGCGCCGTTTAATCAGCGGCCTAAGTGATATCCCGGCATTTACTTGAACAGCTATCTAGGCAAATGAAGTGGTTCAAATATCGTTTAATAAGTTGCCTAGCCAAGTAGCGGAACACAGGGCACAGGGAGTAGGTATTGGGGCACCCCGACACGGATATGTTAGTTTTGAATGGTATGACCATAGCCATTCATGTTAGGTTCCATTAAACCCTGCAGATAGAAATAGGAGCCCGTCGTCGAGGTTAGAATGTTGAAATTGATAGTGATTGAATATAGAATTCCCAAAATTAAATATTTCGGAACTGCCTAAGCATCTTGATTAAATGTTGTATTAGACGCATTGGCTGGATGTCATTGAACGGCGACGTTCAATGAAAAGGCTAGGCAGCCAATTAAATAGCTGATTAAGCCAGTTGACTGCGACGTATATATCTGAAAGTACCTCAAAAAATTCACATTTAGGTATATAAATAAATATTTATATTTTTAACAATAATATCTACTACTTTTTTTACTTAAACAGACGTAATGGAATATGATGCATTTTTCTAATAATAATAATTATATATATTTTCCGATAAATACTTTGGCAGGACGATATCAGAACTGTTTACAACATCACTACTTTATACATGTTTTCTACGATAAAAGAAATTTCTTATAAAATTAGTGGAATATTTTACACTATAGATTTTATTTACAGAACTCTTGGTTCCTTTTCCATAGCCAGTGGCGTGCCCATAGAGGGGTGTGGCAGGCACAACAGGCCCTACAGAAAAAAAATACCTAAAAGGTTTTAAAAATCTGTTATTGTTATTATTTCACACAAACAGAGGACATTCTTATGACTTTAATATCGAGTAGGTACTTTGTAATTTGAGTTGAAACTATTTCTATTTGTTGAAAGTTCTGGTATTGGGCCCTCTATTAGGATTATGCCACTGGCTTAAATCACGTTCGAAAAATTTCCATTAAAATGTTCCCGAAACTGATCTAAAACAAACATTTAGTTTCCTGATTCATGCCTGTATTTCCCGAAGGCTTAGGCTAGCTTGATAAAGCAAGTGATACGCTTATTTTGAAGATATGCATTAGAGTCCTAAGATTTCAGTTATCCAATTAATTCAGGGGCCATCCCTAGCAGATTTTGGTAAAACTAGTCAAGTTTACAAAAACGAAGAGATAGAAAGTTATCTTCTTCATATTCTTGATATTTCTTCACCGCTTCCAATTACCCATTCCTGAGAAGGACCTTTTATGGCCGTCGTATCTCCAAGATGTGTTTTTGTTTTCGCTTAGACATACAGCCAGTGTTTCCAAGTAAAGCGGCTAACAGGGGCACCTCCTCGAATCGCCTCGTGTTCTGATTCCGGTGATATGCAGCAGGCTAAGCGCTGGAAGCAAGAAAGGACTTAGATATTGAGAATAAAAAGGTAGAATAAAAACTTTTTGGGACAAGTCCGACTCTGCAGATGTGGGTCAGAAACGCGACGAGAGAATTAAGCTAGATGAGCAAAGGTAGCTCCCAATGATTTCTGTTAGAAGAAAACAGTGGAGGAGTACCTAAGAAAAATAACATACCACTTCATCATGAAGTCAGTTGGTGTGTGTTTGATATGACATGAAGTCTTCATGCTATATTAAACAGAAAAGGGAGCAGTAGCCACGGATCCATAATACTATAGAAGCCTTGTTAAAGAACAAAATGAGTTTTGGATAGCCTAACTGAAAAAGAACTTGATTTTAGACCTTAAGATACAAACCTGTCGGAAGGTCCCAGGAGTGGAGATGAGCTTGTATATCGCGACGATGGGTATCATGAGGATGGAGGAGCAGGCCAGTCCCCAGCCGAGCACCACGGCCCAAGGCGGATACATGTAGTGTTGATACTGCAGCGGCTGCTGGTATAGAAGTCCGAAGACAACCACACCCTGGAATGTGACAATCAACATTGGTATGAAGATCTTAAGTTATGGTTTTGGACCTGACAGTATATCAGGTGTAGATGTAAGACATAATATATTTAACGTCATCTCGCGTTAGGTCCCATGTGTACTAGGAGCCACTAAGTGCCTCTGATCTAGGAGTCGCAAACGGCGACTGCTGAGCGTGAGATTCTGAGATTTCCGGGTCGGGCATAGTGTTATTGGGTTTTTCCATTAGGAATTTCTCAGTAGCAGCCCGGAGTTTGTATGTAGGTGGTGTGTACCTCGGAAAACACGTAAAATTTTTGGTCCTGCGCTTGATTTCGTCTGGCCGTGTCGGATTTTTATGAGGGTAAAGGATTAAGAGAGTGAACCTGTGTTGCTACACTTGTACACTATAATATTTCTTACGTACTTGGATAATAATCTCCGTCGAGGATGGTCATCGTGGACAAAATGTGGTCAGAAGGATTATTTTTAATAGCGGACGGGAGTATTGCTGTTAACCCAACTCCAATGCAGCCGGTTACTTTTGAGTTATTGGAGTAACCCAAAAACAAATTTGCGATGTGGCGGTTGATCTCTTAGTGGAGCTAAGTGCCCAGGTTCTGATTCTAACCCTGAACAGGTCCTCCATCATTGTCATTAAAACAGAACTTGGGCACTAGTGAGCTAAACCAAGAAAAAAACAGAGTTAACTTACAATGATAAAGGTAGGACTGACGAACTTCCAGCATATCCTCCAGTACAGACCAGGTCTGAAGCCGAGCATCTCTTCTACGTCATCAGAAAACCGTTTCAAACCTGTGCAAACAAATAAATCATAATGGCATACGTTCAGATTTAGGAAAAAGTCAGGACCATATCATCATCATCATCATATCAGCCGAAAGTCCACTGCTAGACATAGGTCTCCTCCAAGTGTCGCCACAACAACCGGCCCTGTGCGTCTCGCATCCATCGGCTACCAGCGACCCTCACCAGGTCATCGTTCCATCTGCACCAGGACCATACGCACAAAACGTTTTGGGAATACTTTCATTGTGTATAGGTACAGCTAAGCAATGGAATTCCCTACCGGAGTCTGCGTTTACTGATAGCTACGACCTGGGCGTCTTTCAAGTAAGAGTGAATAGGCAAGCGGCGGCAAGTCTATGACCAGTGCGTGTTGCCAGTGAGGAACCCAAACGCGGTCGCTCACAATGGGCATCATCAGAAGGCTTAAAGTCACCCAAAGGGCAATGGAGAGGGCAATGCTCGGAGTTTCCTTGATCGAATCAAAAATGATGATTTCCGCAAGAGAACCAAGGTAACCGACATAGCCCGAAAGATTGCCAAACAAATGGTCGATGGGGTCGAAAAGTTCTGGAGTGGCGACTGAGTACCGGAAGACGCAGCGTTGGAAGGCCTCCCACCAGATGGACCGTTGACCTGGTGAGGGTCGCTGGATGCGAGACGCACGAGACCGGTTGTTGTGGCAACACTTGGGGGAGGCCTATGTTCAGCAGTGGACATCTTTCGGCTGATATGATGATGATGAGGCAAGCGGGTTTCAACGTAGACCTCGTCATCGCTTTCCATTAGGCATCAGGTGAGATTGTGGTCAACGGCCTATCAATAATAAAAAAGGAATGAGTTAAAAAGAGACTTACCATAGAACCAGGATACAGCAACCGCTTCAAAGAGAGCGGAGCAGAGCAAGGATATGCCAGCAGCGTAGGTGTCTAGCAAGTGAAACATGTAGATGCCACCCTGAAAAAGAAATAAGACAATAATATCAGTCATAGAATTCACCTTGTTCAAAATGGTAAATGTCTTTGAGAATCTGAAGACTTCAGAGAAACAGGCTTATGCTAAAATTAGTATACAGGTAGTATTTGATTCCCAATCTTGAGCCAAAATCTTTTTCAAAGATTCCGATTGGAAAACTCGGCTCGATGGTTACAGAGATAGAGAAAGTATAACAGTGGGGTTGAGATACTTACCTATATATTATTATTTTTCGGCTCGTGTTCCTGCTTCTCTTTCGACCTATTTTTCAGTTGTCTAAATCTTTGCGAGATATTTATCCCACACTAGCTTCTGCCAACGGCTTCGCCAGTGTGAAAGTCGAAAATGATATCAAGGAAACGTACTTTCAGGATAAAAAGATCCTTTGTCCTATTCTAGGACTTGGTTCACCCGTACGGAATTGAATGAAACTTGGAACACGTATTCCAAGTTTCATTCAATTCCGTTCACCCGTTAAGACGTGAAGAGGTTACAAACAGAGAGTCAGTTAGTATGGATGTTGCCTTACCGGAGTAACATTAATGCAGGCCACACAGAAGGAGACGCAGACGACGATGAGCGTGAAGTGTTCTCGTCTCAGCCAAGTGGCGCCACAGGCGCGCGCTTGGTCCAGTAGGCCGGTTATCACGCACTCTAGACCACCCATCTGGAAACAAAAGACTAATCTGGAGACACGTTTAACTACAGAAGTGTCAGCATCGAAGGACGTCTTTGAGAATGAGCAGCAGTACCTATCACTGCTTGTGAGTTTGTTCTTTCGTATAAGTACCTACTACTGCAATGCGCGTCCGAAATAGATGCCGGTGAAATAAAAAGCACGTTATAAAAGAAGTTTTCAGTTTACCAGATACTCGTCCAGGCAACTTGCTCAGTGCCTACTTTTATGATTCTCGCTCGAAATAAAAGTTTTCTATTCTTAGATCTTACCCCGGAATCTAAGCCAAGCATGATCAGCATGAAGAAGAACAGCATTGCCCATAGGCTTGCTCCTGGAAGAGTCGCAACCGCTTCTGGATACACTTGAAACACCAGCCCAGGACCTGAAAAATGACGTAATTTCCTTTTAGAAAAACTCAAATTGAGAAAAAGATAATATTTCATCGACATATTAAAAATATCATGAAAACGTCAGAGTTGGTATCGGACTTCTCTTTCTAATTATAAAGAAGCTTTATATATAACTTTTTCAACACATTTGCTCAAAAAATGCATTTACGAAGCCTGTATGCATTGTTCGAAAGTTAAAAATTATGCACCACACAATGGAGCGTGCGGCAAAGTAGGTACTCTCACTTAAGTACATATTTTACCGCAAACTCCGTTAAATAGCGCCGTGCTTATTCTTTACGGTTTTTTTTTAATTTCCATAAAAATTAATAAGAATTCCACCAAGGAGTTTCACATCACGAGAATAAATAAGCTGAATGATCGAACCTCCTTGGAAGCGCTTTTGCTGTATACGTTTGTCTCATTTTAATATTATAGAGAAAATGAGAGAAGATAAGTAAAAAAAATAAAGTATGTGGTTCTAATTTTCACCATGCACATGTGGCGCCCTTTGCAAATTCGCGCCATTTTCATATTAGAAACGTCAAAGATTGTTGCGACTTTCCGACTGATTTCTAGAGACAAAAAGTTTGTTTCATTACTTATTGTAATGTTTTCTCGCAAATGTGTCGAAAACGTTGTATGACACACGTGCGGATTTGGTTTTTACAAACTCGTGACTATGGTAAGCCCTCGACTTCGTCTCGTGCTTACATTCGTCTACTCGTTTGTAAAAACCAACTTACCGCACTAATATCATAAATAACTATATCGCAGATGAAGATATTTAAAAATGGTTTACAAGAGCTTATAAGTATTTCAATAAGCAAATAAAAAAAATCCCTACTGTCGTATTTTTAAGAAGAGTTTGCATTCGCTGTTGCAAACTGTCAAAAGCATAAAAAGCATGAAATTTAAACTTTTCTTAGGTACGAGAAATATTCCTTCTTGTAAAGGTAAATGTATGTATCTTACCTTCAGTTGCAACAGAGGATATTGGTACTCCTTGCTTGTGAGACATGAATCCAAGGTATGTGAAGATTACGAATCCGGAGAAGAATGACGTGAAGCAGTTCACCAATGTCGTTATCAAACAGTCTCTGAAAGAATTCAAAGTGAAATTGGACAGGTAAGGGTACAAAATTAATCCTACAATCATTGAACGCGATGAGCTAGGCAACTCGGATCGGAAAAGAACTAGCCACTCTTTATTGTAAACCATATAAAAATTATATAAGGCTTAATAGGGTGCTAAAAGCGATGTTTTACATACAACCTCATACAACTTTTTGGATTGATTTGACATACTTAGAAGGCGAAAAGATATTATGTTGGTAGTCTGTGGTAGTCGTTAGGTAACTTTCTGGTTGCATTTTCATAAGGTGTCTGTTTAAATCATTAGATCAATTTTTTTTGTCTTCATAAGATGAACCATCAAGAATCTTAATAAGTTAGAGGTATTTCGGTCACGTACCTGTAGCAGTTGTTGTGAAAAGTATTGTAGCTGGCGTATGATAGATGGACTCCGAAGCCGGCTCCAACTGAGTAGAAGATCTGGACAGCCGCGTCTACCCACACCTGAAAGCATAACAGTTCATTGACGACTACTAACTACAAAGTATTTGAGTTTGAGAATGATTCGTTCTTTGAGTCTGGGTCTCCGGAGGGAAGTGATGTAGCGGCATCGGTACCGCCACATACTAACTTAACAACTGACGTTATAGCGACATCTATACTGCCAGATACGTACTAAAGACCTGACGTCACACAAAACCTGCATCGCGGTATCAAAGTTCTACGCGTGATTAGAATAAACAACAGCCCAAATGGACCATTGACTTTGCCCACCAGACACAACACCTGTCTGGTCGGAGGATCCTCCCTTTTCAATAGAGGTCTGCGGGACTTTACTGTTTCGCATGCTTCTATAAGTCCTTATTTATCACTCGGAGTGGGACTAAAATATGCCTATAAGACAACGACAGTGCTTCTCATTTAAGACCTCGCACGACGGTTTTAGTAGGACGAATTAGGAACTACCATTGCTTATTCTGCTGCTATGTTAAGGTTTTATAGTATCGCCACACACATCCATCTTTGAACATTATACACACATGCATCTTTTAACATTGCAATATTGGTATTACAAGTACTTATCTATGAGACCTTGTGGTAGTTTCCTGAATTTCTATGAGATTGGCCGCCAGTATCTTTGCAAACAAATAACCAGACAAAGATATAATTGTTTTTTTTTTGCATGGGAAATCATCCTTCTCCCGCTGTGGGCGGAGCAGAGGAAGTGTCATCAGACTATATAATATATCGATAAAATTATGTCATACGTACTTGTGTGTCCTTCAGTCTGGTCAGTTCCGGCTGCAGGTAGTACGCGATGCCCCTGGTGGCTCCGGGCAGCAGGAGACCACGCGCCAGCAGGATGGATAGCACCACATACGGCATGGTCGCAGTCAGCCACACCACCTTGCCTGTAAACAAATGAGAAAGACATTGAAGTTTGTATTGTGTAGCAGCATTGAGATACTAGCACTGGTATCTTAAATAAATATTAATTGGGACTTTGAACACACAATCAAGGATAAATCGATATTACTGTAAGGTTTTCAAGACCATTTATTGGTGGTCTGAAAGCCTTACATCAACAGGCAAGGGGCAGGAGTTGTTATGGTATACAATAAAGAATTAAGAACAGGCGGGTAGGTATGTAAGTAGTACTTGCGTAGATAACCCCGGGTACAGAATTGAGAATGTGAAGGAAAAGTCTTGTCAAACTCTAATGCTTGAAAAGTACAAGTGCTCGACTTCGAATTCATAATTAAGAATTCGAAGGGTAGGTACTTCCAAAAGAAAAGAGAACATTTATCATGTGAAAAGTTTTTTACAGTTTGGACTATTTACTTAGAACATGCATGCATGAAGGAGCCTCCTCGTGTGTCCCAATTTTTTCCATCAGACACTCAATTGAACCGAGCGCTCAGCGCACCCTGCAGTCTCACTTATTACCTTAAAAGGCTGACCAATCCTTCCCTTGCGATAGTAAAACTAACGCCCGCCTGGTTCGCGACCACCCTCCCACCGGAGTCCGACGTCAAGCAGCCTGTTTATAGTCGACGACTGGGAGTACCAGTGTCATAAGGCATCTTCTGGGCACGCTGCTCCATCATAGACCTCATCCATCGCTTTCCATCAGGCGTGATCGAGGTCAAGAGCTAGCCCATTCCTCAATAAAAAAAAACACTTACCAGAACTCTTGACTCCCTTGAAGAGTGATAAGTACAGAGTAACATAGACCAGTCCCAAGCAGATCACCAGTTGCCATTTCGGGAAGCCAAGATCGTTGAGACCTTCTGAGTGTTGCATTTCGAGAACTGCGCGACTGAAAACAAATGAATATTTCAATATGTATATTTTTGACTGAAAAAAGAATGAGGATCAGAATTCATTTTTATTCAAAATAGGTAGAAAAATTTAGGTAGGTAGTTGTACATAACTATAACTTTCTAGTCAAAAGACGAAGAAAAAAAATTTGAAAACGATTTTCGAAATTAAAGTTATTTTGCATTTTGTAGAGTGTTATTTATTTGGGAGTCGGTTGTATTTCCTTGTACTTTTTTTAAAATAGTGTAGTGTAAAAACTTTAACTACTACTGCACTACCAAGTGTAGTCGAAGTTATAGTTTTACAAATGGTAGAGCTAACCATCTCATTAGTTTAATTTTATGTTGAATTTGAGTAACAAAAACCCAAATTGGCAGGGAACGCGTGGGAGAACTTTATAATTTATGGTCTTTGGGAACTATAGGTACTTAGATAATCTTATGGATAGATTTTTTATACAAATAAGGCGCCTGTATTAAGCCAATTTCAGAATAGGAACTTTCATTTAAGAGTTTGCATATTTAGGCCCAATATATCAGAAAGGCGCAAATAACATTTTGAAAAAAAAAAACCTAATGCGAATCTAATGTATACCTTACAGGAGGTGGTCTAATGTATACCTTATAGGCAGCTCCATTAACCTTTTTGGATACAGTGTCATTCATAGACAAATTGCGTTACATTCAACCTTGAAAAAGGGTCAATTTCCGGAAGTTCGGATTGGATCTTTTGTAGTTGACGGATGTTTTACCTACATACGTAGGATACACAGGAAATATTGGACGACGATGACACTATGACACTTTTAGTGTCAACGATGTCAATTGTTGAGAGACACGGATACGTTCGTAATCAATGATTTGATTCGCCTTTATTGGTGTGGGGATCACAGGTTGTTGTAGGTAGATACTATTTGTGTCGAAAAGGTCGTTATCTTAAAAAAATAACAGTTTTTATTTCTTTACTAGTGACGGGGATAAATTATTAACTGCACAATTAGTGCACTTTCGTGTGCTTTCTATGTTCACCCGTGATTAATTATATGTATAGTTAGTAGATATAATGAACATTCAGGCAAAAGAAAATGTATTTTTTCACTATCAATAAATAGTATCAGATCAACCAAATACGTTAGGAGCTGGCGTATTTTAAGATTTTGCACCCCAGGAAAAATAGGTATGCGTCCCGATAGTAAACAAAAAAAAAAGAAAACTTTTCGCGATGGTAATGATTTAAGGCTCAGGCCAAAGATCTTCAGAAAGGTGACGTTGTCGACTTAGGCAGAAAAAGTTGTAGAATCAACAGGACTTAGAATGCAAAAGCGAGCGAAGCGAGCTTGACTAATCTGGTACCCTGCTTCGGATATGTTATTAGCCCCCTGCCTCGTATAAGTTACATTTAGAGTTTATTTCAGAGGCAGAAGTTATTTTGTCGATTTACGCTTATAATTGTAGTCGATAAATGCAAGAGTGAGCGAAGTGAGCTCAATTTTTTTTTGCATCCCGCCTCATATATTGGGTAATTTTTTTTCCAGTGCGCAAACTTTAAGAACCACTTCTGCCCATGTAAATGAACAACTTTCCCCAAGAAAGCCATAGTCAATTCCTAAAAAAAAAATTGAGTCTCCTATACAATATATAAATTTTTTTAGGAATTGACTATGGCTTTCTTGGGGAAAGTTGTTCATTTACATGGGCAGAAGTGGTTCTCAAAGTTTGCGCACTGGAAAAAAAGTTATCCAGTATATCACCTAAATTTATTTTGACTGACATTATGTAACAGGGCGGCATCAAACATAAGTATGGTAGAGTGTTTCAAGAAAACTCTGGACAATGACCTAAATGTACGTGTAACGCTACTAGTTACTCTTTTGTATATCTAAGATGACAGAAAAGAAATAACCGTTCACGAGTTGGTTGCTGGAAACAGTAAGTCTTAAAGAATCAAAGTCAAAGTCAAAGTCAAAGCATTTATTTCAATTAGACCATTTACAGGCACTTTTGAATAGTCAAGGTCGGTCGGTCAAAAAGATGGAGTAATTCATCAACTCGTCCTACACGCCTACGGCCCATTTAGGACGAGTTGCAGAAAATCAAAATAAATAATATTTTTATTCGGCAACTCGTCCCACGTTTGTTTTTGTGTGGAACTTTAAACTTTATCAACGTTTGGTACAGTTAATAAGACAAGATAAAACATTTTTTTTAAACAATTTTTAATTTTTACTTTCATTTTGTTCATAGATTGCTTAAAATATTAAAAAAGTCAGTACCTACTAAATAATATTTTTCTAGAACAAAAGTTTATTAATAGATGGCGATTATTTCGCGAATATGCAATCGTCGCATTGATTTTTACGGAGCCAGTTTTTTACCAGTTTCTTACCTTACAAATGAGCACGACAATCCCGTATCCGTGTGATTATCGCTTTCTTAGAACAACGCCTTAGTCTAATTGGGTGTATGGTTATATGTTGTGTATGGCATATCTAGCGATTTAAATCTTTAGCTGTAAGTGTCAAATAAAATGGATGCAATTAAATAAAATCTTTGAATGATTCTACATTTTCAAAAAAATATGATCCGTCTGCTTGAGGCCCATTAAAAGATACCTATATTTTAAGGCTTTTTATAAATGTATATTTCACTGGAAAATGGCAAACTCTGTAAGATTATAAAATATCTTGAGAGATTGTAAGCTCTCGATAAATAGTCAACTGAATATAGTCAGTCAACACGAAATAGTTTCGTTTAATATAATTTTAATTTTGTTGTAATCAATCATCTATTGATAATAACAACTTATGTTATACATTTAAGAGATCTTATTTCATTTCATATAAGTTTCAGCTGACATCTTCATACACCTAACCAATGAATTCATAACTCTGAGTGTCTAAATACACTATGCCGAAGGCACGCGACCGAAGTTCGGCATGATGATGCCTGCAATTTGAATTACTGTCGACACATTATGCCGAAATTACATTGCGTTATAGCGTACAGCCGAACTTCGGTCGGGCGTAACTTCAGCGGAAATTCGGCGAGGACGCATTCTGTAGAGCACACATTATACGCGACCGAAGTTCGGTTCGATTGCCGACGAAGATCCGGGGCGGGGAGCAGCGCCCGCGCCCCGTGTATCCGCTCGTTGTGTTTATTTCGACTCTGTCTGCGCACGACGCGCGTGCCCCGTGCTTTGTTGTGTCATTAAAACCTGAGTACCTACACCATATTTGATTCGAAAAATTACACAAAGTTGCGCAATTAAATTTCTGCCCCGTAAGTTCGGCACTATGATGTGTCGTATCAGCCGAATACGTCGGATCGTAAAATCAGCCACGGAACTTCGGTCGCGTACCTTCGGCATGGTGTGTTTGGACATTTTGGCGTACTCGAGAGCTCACACCAACAAATACCAATGAGGGGGGCCATGTTTCCAATTTTACTATCACACACACTAAAACATAAATTGTACAGACTGCTAATTCGACTCATTTTTAAGCGACGTTCGCATTCGCATGTCAGTTGCAATCTGTCAAAAATCTTTGGAAAATAGGGCTTTTTTAAAAAATTGCAACAGAGATGCGAATGCAAACGTTGCTTAAAAATTAGTAGAATTTGCCCTCTGAGTGCTCACTGGTCGCTAGACTATGTCAGTACACAATTTCTCGGATCGGCACGGAGATATTATAGAAAACAAGATTTTGATTATTGTACAACAAAATGTTCATTTGAAAATTTATCGAGAAATTACAATCTCTCAAGATATTTTTTTAATCTTACGTAGTTTCAATTATCCGGTGACATAAACATCTCAAAACATTTAATAATATAAGTAGACACCACCGTTTAAGGGATAGTGTAAATTTTTTTCTTAAATATTTTATAACAAATTCTGTATTTATTATTTCCACACTAACACTTTTGTTACTGATTGTACCATATCCCATTTTGATATAACTTGGGACGAGTTGCAGAATGAAAATATTATTTATTTTGATTTTCTGCAACTCGTCCTAAATGGGCCGTAGGCACGTGGGACGAGTTGATGAATTACTCAAAAGATGAAGCTATTTGCACGTTCCAAAGCGTAGATCTCTATGGAGAAGAACGTACAAGAAACTCCACGGACACTCTTTTAAAAATAATATTTTGTTACAAAATTATGGTTACATCATTCATATCGAAATTATACATATATGTGAGAACGATGTAAAAGACGTGCAGGATAAAAGAGTCCGGAGTAAAAAAGCAACAATTAAAATAAACCATGGCAGCCGAGAGATGACCAGTCTCAGCTGACGGCGCCCGTTCACGAACATGACGCATACGCTAGCACCATTCGGTTCAACCATTTTTAAGGGAGCCAAATGATCCAACGCATGCGCCACCATCAGCCAGACTTTTGAGTGAGCATGACATCCCCAATCGCCAGGGTACATTCCAAGTCAAAGACCTACCCAAAATGATCATTATAGTTCAAAGGTACACAGTACTCACACATGTGCATGAAATTATACAACACTAAATAAGTTGAGTCTATACAATGAAAAAGATTTGCATTCTGACAATCAAATCAGCAAAGAACAACCAATGTGATAAAAATTCTAGTTTGTTGCGGTAGATTTTGGCGCCCAGTGCGGTGGCACCGCTCGCTTCGCCACCGCTTTTACGATGCGCTGTAGAACGTACTACGGCACGATCGTTGTGCTTTTGTTAATAAGATTTCTGTTACTAACTTTTTCTATGTAGTTGTCTGAGAATAAACAGTTACAATAAACAGTGTTTATTAATGATAAATGATAAATGATTACGATTACCGTAAATTGGTTGTTGTGTGCAAATAAATGGTAATCTATTTCTAAAATATTGGTTAGTAGAAGATATGTAGATTTTGCAACTATCGTGTTGGCTTGAACTGAACAAAACACAGCAAAAGACTCTTGGTATACTCACTGAAAGAACTCAGAAGCCGGTGTAAAATGCGACAGGGGTCCCTGATACCGTACATCAGTTCTGTTGCTGGTGCCATTGCCTCCTCGGCCGGAGTCCCAGCACTGCTCTGTGTTCCAGGAGTTGTCGCAGTGCACCCAGGGCAGCTCGGACCGAGCTGATGACACCAGGAAGTAGAATGCCCAGCCTGGATAGAGGAGTAAGGATAAAATAAGTAAAAAATGCAGTCAAATGTGGCCTTTCACATTTCTCTTATAATGGTGTTTCCATCATTCATACCAATTTTTAGTTCTATGCGAATTATTGTAATCTTGAATGTCTATTTTGACCGGACTATGTGATAATGAAAAATGTTGCTCCTCAACACTTGCGCCCATTTTTACATAACAAGTGAAATTCATGAATTTTGTATTGCCGCTCCAGGCCATCTACGCATCAAGTTAAGATATTGTACTCCTTGGTACCAACTGTTGTTTTCGCTTAAGTAATTTCTTTCGTTACAGTTATAGTACGTCATCCCATACTTTTCGTTTTTTTTATGGGTGCCCACCCATTTGGGCAATCACCAAATGACATCTTCCATTCTGAATGGAGCGGGAGGGAGTGTCAGACTCTTACAGATTAAAACCCATCCGTGCTCCTCCCTTTGCGTTCCAGGGCCTCGAACAAAATCCGCAACCCTGGCAGGAATGCCCAAGCATACAAAATGTATCGTTCGATATCGCATATTGGCGCACTCAATACCCATGACTTAATCATAGATCAATCACAAACTTAGCAGCTTCTTCTTCTTCGTGTGGGTAGTAAGGTCTAACGACCGTGGCAAAATTAGCAGCTGTTGATAACAAATCTCATAATTCTTTTAATTTGTGCCGTATTGCTGGGCAAAAAGCTCCCCTTTCTCTTCGCGAGGTATGCAAATCTCGTTCAGGATGAGCGATCTCTGGGGCTCTAGACAAGTGACATTCTGACAAGGGTAGCGTGGCGCAGGGGATTGTCAATACGTCAAAAATGTATGGGATTGACAGATGCTATTGAAACGTCACGTGATCATATTCCTACATTTTGGCATTTCGACAGTCGCATTCGCTAATTGAATGGCACATTGTCTAGGGCAACTTTGACCCACAAACGTAATCCGACCGCTACACATTGATTTAATTCATCGTGCTGTTTACAAACTTCCAGCAGCTAGGTAAGTAGGTGTAAATATTTTTGATCGGTACCACGTGTCAGTACTGGCATGCTTCTGACATTTGGATAGCTTCCAAGTGCCGAGTGTTGTAAATAAGGGCTTTATACTGATCTAGTCGTTTCGAACACGTTATGCAGAGATGTTAACCTAGCTGTAACGTAACCCTCCCCTAAAGAGCGCCAACCATCCCGGTCTTGAACTATTGAATACTGTCTTGTTAATATTAGTTTTTTTTTAATAGGGCATATAAATATTTGTCCGTGCGGGAATCTAATTCGGGACTTTTTAATTTGCGTGTAACCTACTTCATTTTTCAACATCAAACAATGCTAAGTAGTAAACACACTATACTGTAGGTACATTTTGGTTAGCATTCTGAGTTTCTGACATCTTAATATTTTCTCACAGACGACAACACTACATTAGTCATTTACGTATACACAGGGTGACGTATTTAATTCATTGGCAACCTTTCAGAGGGTCACCTCATGAATATGGACAATTTTTACCACGGGACCAACCCTGACATCTCGAAACGAAATCAATTACTGTTACTTACATTTTGTCGAGTGATGCTACTATACTCAACATCAAATTATTGTTTTCATATTTCAGCGTTGAAGTGAATTGAAGGTCTTAGTGGGATAGAATGAAACATGTATGTAGAATGCATCAGGACAGATAGGCCAGAGTTGTTTTCAGAGCTGGGCAAAATACATGCTTTGCTTTAATTCAAATACAAATTAAAAAATACTTTCTCACATGTATTTAAAATACGAAATACTTTTAAATAGTTCATTTGAAACATAACATACAAAATACTAATTACGTATATATGTTCAAATGTATTTTGAAGCCATAAGTATTTAAAATACTAATTAAAAATTACATTTTTAAGAAGAAATACAAATACCAAATACGTATTTGTATTTGAATTACGTATTTTAAATTCAAGTAATTCAAATACCACCCAGTCGTGGTTGTTATGCAATGGAAGCCAGAGGACGGGCGTCGTCGCCGAGAAAGGCCTTGAAAACACTGGCGTGATGACTTACGGCCGCTTTCTATAACATATCTCAATCCCAATCTTGATCCCGATCCTTGTCTGTAACCAATCAACGGCTGAGTTTGTGTCCTTCACCACACAATCCTCACCTTTGATTGGTTACAGACAAGGATCGGGATCAAGATTGGGATTGAGATATATTATAGAAAGCGGCCGTTCATAAAGGATTGGTTGAAGAAAGCAAAAAACCTTGAAGAGTGGAAGGCCATAGGGTACACCATTGTCCAGCAGTGGGAGAGTATAAGTTGATAAAAAACAGTGTTGATTTTGTAGTACAATTTGTTCATATAGCCCTGAAATATTTGCGAATTATTAACAGTTTACCCTATAGAAAATGCGATTTCAACTTTAATACACAAAACTAACAGACAGACAGCTACATTAACACTGGACATAATTACCAATGATGACGTTGTAGTAAAACGACACGTAGAACGCCACCATGACCGCACAGAATCCGACACCTGGAACACAAGAGTTGCTTGTACAGTGGCGGGCGTAAATGTGGACACACTTTGTAAAATAAGACAAATAATATTTTCTCCTAAAATATTTTCTCTTTATTTTCAATGAGTTTTGTTGTATGTGCAAGGTCAAACAAATTAAACGCAAAATCTTTAAAGGGGTCATTGTATGAGGGTGACATGATGGGTGATGATGAGTCATTCATTATGCACAACTTTTACTGCGGGATAAATCTTCGGAATCGCAAAAACATTTCAGCTGTTCGGTACATTTTGTCAAGTAATGCAAACATTAATAGATATGGGGTTGCTGATTTGTTTTCACAATTTTTGGGCTGGTAAAAATGTCCGTGGTAAAAGTGGCCTCTTTTAAGGTTATGCGTGAAAATCTGTGAAACATCACTGGAATTTTGGTTTTTAATTCATACATAGACACTGGGATTATTTATTTGGTCGCGGAAAAATATATTTGAGTTACTTTAAAGACTGTCGCTATGGAAATGTATTTTCCCAAACAATACAACATCCTAAACCCAAACCAATAATATACGTAAAAACAAACTAAGCTAGGGCGTTCAAAAACGTTAGCACATTACCACCACGAGAAGACAACAGTCTTTTAGGCCAAAAACTGGTATCCTTGTCACGATTCATGGCAATGCTTATCCTCTGGCCAAGATAAAAGCCAGCTCTTGGGTTACGGGAAGTGTAAATCAAACGGTTGGATAGCTCTTTCATTAGATTATGAGCATTCGGTCTCTCTCATTAGTATCTCAGTCGCAATCTATCAAAACACCTCTAATTTCCCAAGATTTTGCAAAAATATACTTTTTTAACGAATGCGAACTTTGTTTAAATGTTTGTAGGATTGATACTCAGTTTTCGTATTATTTTTCATAATTTATGTAACTCTTTTGTGTGCCGTGTTTTCTTTACTTGCATCAAATACATTTTTTATCTATCTATCTAACATATAAGCCACAGTTGCCTTCCGCACGATCTATTTAGAAAATAAATCATGTTAGCATACATAATTATGGTCGAGAGTGTACCGAATGGTCGGTTGTGTCAACTCACGTCGATAATAACTCACAATATGTTTGTGGCCATTCGATAAATGTTTGCCGATAATCCTCACGTTTCGGTGAAATTAAATATCACGATCTATCACGATTTGTATGAAACTTTACACAGCTATAGATAAAAAAAAAGTGAAATATTAATTTGTTGACGAAAAATGAATGATGAAAATGTGGTAAAAAAAAACCGGCCGTGGGACTCGCGCATGGACCCTTCACTTGCGAGCCCGACTCGCACTTGGCCGGTCATATTTTTATTTACATTTGTTGTAACAGCGGCGTCAGAAATACACGACATTTTAAAGCAGACCCACGTAGTACATTTCTCAAATCCTTGAGAAAAAACAAAAACTTGAAAAAAAATTGGTTAAAAAATTACCGAGTTAAGAGCGTTTTAAAACCTATGGTGAAGTGACAACATTAATCATCAAATGTCTTGAATTTGTGTTATCAAGCACAAATGACGTTTTGCGAGACAAGAATTACTTCAAAAGCGTGTAACTTATTCTCCTTTTTCACCGATCTTGATTTTTTTCACAAATCGAAGCTCAGTAAAATCTTTCAAATAAGTATTTATTCATCTAGATTTTTGATGAGTCAAATACCCTAACAACACGTTTGCATTCGTATGTCCATCACAAACAAAAAAGCCTTAATAATCATAAATTTTTGACAGTTTGCAATTGACATACAAATGCGAACGTTACTTGTAAATTAGTAGAATTGACTCTCTGGTTTCATGACTATGGGAAAACCCTTAATTAATGTCAATACATAACAAACTATAACCGCTGGAACTACCAATTTCATGGAGGAAATGATTTGTGTATGTCACCGGATAATTGCAAACTCTATGTGCGTTATTACAAAACGCGTTCTATCTTTAGTCCAAGCCTAAACTTTCAAGCCCATTGCAATTTGAACTATATTCCGACCAACCTAAAGTTATTAACACAAAAACTTATTTTAGATCCCTGTCTATGTTGTCAATGTGCATTTAAGAACTTTACGGAATTTGGAACAAAGTTCGAAATTAAAAAATGGAAATAAATTTTCAACTTCAGTTGAAAATTTATTTCCATTTTTTAATTTCGAAAAAGTATTCCAAATGTTCACATTTGGAATACTTTTTTACGCATCAAAATTTGATAGGCTATAATCTCATTCCGAGTACATATTAAAAAAGTCGTTTTTTTATTATTATTATATTGTTTCTTTACTTTATAGCAGCTACAGAAGACCACCTTTAAATATGGCTAAACACTTCTAGAACATTCTGTATAAGGGTCAAACGTCATACCTTTAAAGAGCGGGCATATCTTCCAGAGCGTGATGGGTCCCTGTCGGTTGTACTGGCCGAGGATGAGCTCCATGTAGAACAGCGGCACGGCGCCGAACACCAGCATCAGCGTGTACGGGATCAGGAACGCACCTACATACATACAACATGTTTTAAAGGAATAAACTACAAAAACATAGTGATTTAGAGGAAGTAGGTGGAGAAACAGAGGCACACGGAAGACTTACTAGCTATTGCCCGCGATTTCGTACCCCATTTATTCTCGTTCCCGTAAGAATTTTGGGAAATTCTCTCTTAGTACTGCCCTACACTCCTTAAGGAAGCAACATGCCAAATTTCAGCTTTCTACGACTAGTTTCGGCTGTGCGTTGACTGTCAGTCACTCAGTTTGGAATAGTTATAAATTGATTCAGGTTAGTGATATCGATACCTATCGCGGAGTTTCGCTAGCTAGTTTAATTTAACCTTGTTATTTCGCGAAAAAGCAACATGCTAAAAAAACAAGAAAAAAATGGAAAGAAACTGAAAAGTTGGCAACAATAGTCGTTCGTAGTCTCGCTACGTCTTTCGTAGCGGTCTGCTACGAGATGTGCTACGACGTAGCTCGAGCTGCGAGTCTAGTCGAGATTATAGATACAGCTGATGAAAATTACGCTCATTTGTTATTTGATGATGACAAAAATTATATTATTCTTCTACTTTCTGCCCTTATCCCATGTTACTTGGGGTCGGCGCAACACGCTTTTTTTCTTCCTTTTTCTGTCCTGTCAGCCGTCACACTATCACTAACACCCTTTTCTTCCAAATCACTCCTCAAACAATCCATCCATTTTTTCTTGGCCTACCTCTCCCTCTCCATCCACATTTATATTCATAACTCTCTTCACATGACCATACCAAGACAAGCGGTTCCCTTTCAACTTTTCCGTGACTGGCGTCTGAGGCCAACCGGCAACCAGCACAATGTCATCAGTAAATAATGAAAGATTATATTATTATGTTAGATAATAATTATGTAGATTGATAAATTGCACAAGCGTTTGCTTAGCTAAATCCGGAACCCACATTTATATATTTCTTGAGTCGTAATAACTACGACTGTACATATCATTAAATGAAATAAATAAATTGATGCACATACATTGATTAATAAGTTTTATTACACTAACTATTACCCGCGACTGCGTATGCGCATATTCCGTTTTTTTCCATTCCCGTAAAAAATTCGGGACATCCTCTCTTAGTGCTCCCCTACACTCCCCAAGGAACCTACATGCTAAGTTTCAGATTTCTACGATCAGTCGTTTCGGCTGTACGTTGTCTGTCAGTGACTCATTCACTCAATCATTCAGTAATAAAGTATTTCCATTTAAAATAATCCCTACTTCCCTACTTATCCCTACTAATATTCTGTGTATAACTCTGTTTGTCTGTTACGCTTTCGCGCTAAAACTGCTGAACGTCATGAAATTTGGCAGATATACAGACATATACGCGGGCGGAGCCGCGGGCAAAGCTAGTTTGCAAATAAAAAACAAAATTATAAGTGATGAAAATCTGAGAAGCGAAGCTGAAAGCTTAATTGTGACTAAATTTACAAGGCCTTCCGGATTTTACTACTTAACCCGTCCAACAAAGTTCCAAGAAGTAAATAAACACTACGTCAAAGCTATCGTTTACAATAATCGGCTAACAGATTAATTAAATAACAACAAAACAATTTCACTGTTAATTTAATTTTGTAAAGAAACTATAAATCCTTCTCTGTTGTTGAAATGGTGGTTTATTTCTTGGACCAAGTAAATTGATAAATTAAATTGTCAGCATTTGGCTATCTGGAGCCTTTTGTATAATCCTCCCGAACTAATTTCGGTCACCCAAGTGCGCACAAGATATTATAGTGTACAAGTGTGTGCGCTAACACAGGTGCTCTCTCTGTTCCTTAGGCCCGGTTTCCACCAAAGCAGAGAGGAGGGGAGCTGTGTTGAATAAACCAATCCGATTTCGTTATTTCCACATCTCTTCTCCGCTTACCCTATCGGATTGGTTTATTCAACACATCTCCTCTCCTCTCCGCTTTGGTGGAAACCGGGCCTTAGTCTCATAGTTCGATGGGACGGCAGTACGACACGACTGGGAAGAGATCAGCCGGTCGATTCTGTCGACATCTCACGGTGTTCACCTAGGCGGAGTGAACGACAATAGAGCTGTCATTCCATCTTATTTGTATGGTTTGACAACTCACCTGTCGTGCGCCCTGCCCAAGTGTTCACTTCGACATGTTTACAGAATCGCACTGCAGGCGCAGTACCAACAGCTTTAAGTGCTTTCCGAGGCACGGGGGTGTTACACCACCAACTTCCAAACTCTGGGTTGTTATTAGGAAACTCCTAATCATCATATCAGCCGAAAGACGTGCGATGCTGGATAGGCCTCCCCCAAACGGATCGCAGTGTAACTGTTGCTATGTACCTACAGAGAATGCAAACTCCTAATAGAAAAACCTAATAACACTTTACATGACCCGTGAATCGAACTCAGGACCTCACGCTCAGTAGTCGCGTTTTGCGACCACTCATCATGTGCCTAGCCTTTTCCCAACTATATGGGGTCGGCTCCCAGTCAAACCGGATTTAGCTGAATACCTGTGTTTTACATGAAGCGGCTACCAGACCTCCACAAACCCATTAACTGGGCAACACGGTACTTCTTAGTATGACTGGTGACCTATTTTCTCGCTTCTGACAATCCGTAACGACAGCTAAAGACCTGCAATTTATTGACAGTCGCAATGCTTTCCGAAGCACGGAGAAGACAGATTTGCGACCACTAAAAACGGTAAAATTTTGGTCTACTACAGGCACTCAATCCCCTACATTCTGCACGGGATACGAATGATATGTATATACAAAGCATAATACTATGTTCTTATATATGCAATCCATCTTTATCCAAGAGGAAACCATTGTAAGTCATAAACTCAGTGAAATGGAAAGTCGTAAGCCTTCCGTATATGTAAAGTTTACGTGACTGGAAATGAGAATGCTATAAAGATTAATAAATAAAGAAAAGACTTTCATGTCCTAAGAAATACAATTATTGTATTAATCTAAATTTTAACGAAAGTACATAGTTGCTCACTTGTTTATGTAAGTAAGAATTAATTAATGTTTTTAAAAAAATCTATTTATTTAGGAACCCCTCACAGGTGAAGGCCTCTTCCTAAGATTGCCATTTTTCATGGTTCTGTGCTATCTGTTTCCATTGTGGACCAGACATTTTTCTGATGTCATCTTCCCAACGGGCATAGGGTCTACCTTTGTGACGTTTTCCCGATGGTCCTTGCCAAGATGTTACTGTATTTGTCCTTCTGTGATCTTTGAGTAGTTAATTTCCAGGTTTGGCTAGCATATGTTCAACATAGGATGAGATAGGAGTCCATTACTTTCTTTTTTAGTTTTATTGGAATAACACACGCTATAAAGATTATCATGATTTAAGTATGTTTTCTGCTATTGATTGGCACGCGTTTGATCACAATTTCACCTGACGGAAAGCGTTGATGTGGTCGACAATGGAGCACGCTTGCCTAGAAGTAACCTATTCACTGTTGACTTAAAAACCCCAGTATATAGATATCACGAAACACAGACTCCGGCAGGGAATTCCACTTCTTAATCATTGTACTTACAGTGAAAGTATTTTCGAAACGTTTTATGCGTATGGGTGGGATGTCCACAATGTACCGGTGGAGCATCGACGTAGCACAGAAGATCATCACGCATTTAACTTACCTTTCGCGTGAAGGAACACTTCTGTATGGGATTCATTTGAGTCCAAAACTAGTCAAGATTCTATCTTCATTTCATTATAAATCAAGCTTTTCGCAAATAACACATACCGAGTTTCCTCCGTGCCTCGGAAAGCACGTTAAGCCGTTGTTCCTGGCTGTCATTTGTAGATCTTTGGTAGTCGTTACGGATAATCAGACGCTAGAAAATCGGACTCCAGTCTTGACAAGTAATACTGGTATTCAACTGAATCCGGTTTGACTGGCAGCCGACCCCAATAAAGTTGGGAAAAGGCTAGGCAGATGAAGCTGAAGCTGAAGTCGAGGTCAGTTCCAGTCTAACGAGGTGCAGCTGCAACCAGTATTGTGTATGGAGCAGTGGCTCCATACACAATACTGGTTGCAGCAGGTCTGAAGTCTACGGTCAGTACAGTCGTATATCAGACCTCCACAACCCGGTAGCTGGGTAACGCTATACTGCTTGGTAAGACTGGTGTCAGGTTTTCAAATATTGACTATCCTTAAAAATATGATAATTTTAATTAACAATAACAATAACTTAAATTTTAAAAATACACAAAACTTACAACAAACTAAAATATTGCATCAAAAAATTCGTCCTCAACGCTGTCAGCTGGTAATTTGCCTAAGAGACTGGCGGCATTGCCTCGTTGAATTGCAATGCTTAGTCTCTGTGAAAAGTAAAAGCCAGCTTTTGGGTCACAGGAAGTGTCAATCAGCATTTTCGAAATTTCTTTGAAAAAGCTGTGAGCACAAGGGCCCCGCGGCCCGAGGGTTTCAACTCCAAATGGCTTGAAAATATAGTAACCAATAAGGTTACTATATTTACGCCGCTTGACGTTTTCCGCAGCCGCAGCCGCAGTGTCAGCACAACTGTCAAAGATCAACAGTATGACAGCTGGGACCAGCAGCAGCAGCAGTACGATGATAATAGATGGTCACCAATCCTCGGACCGACATCGGCAAGCGTCGCCCCCGTGTGGCTGTTATTAATATATTACAAAATCCTCAGATTATTTTACGTAAACAAGGAAGTTCTAACCACTTCATTTTTCTACACGTGTTACAGTTTATCGTTTAAAACACTATTCAGTTAGTGTTCCAGATTATAAGTAAACTTATTAAAGCTACACGTGGGCTACGTGTAGCTTTAATAAGTTTACTTATAATCTAGTTAATCTATGCAGTTCACCATTTTAAATAATATCTCGAAGGTTAAGGGCACCTAGCAAAGTGATTGTGGAAAAAATCTATGTAAAGGTCTGCATCACGTTTGCTTATTTGAAATGATCTGACAACATGCCTTTGTAACGACGCCTCGACAATAAAAGAAAACAAACATAATGGGATAAAAAGGGTAATGAGAAAAATATTCAAGGAGTACTTAAAATTAATCTGAAATAATACTATTACAATAATATGTAGGCCTTTTTTTTAAGGATGGGAAATCAAAAAATCAAATAACTTCTGCTCTGGGTGGAGCGGAAGGGAGTGTCAGACTCTTACTGACTAAAACCCGTCCGTACTGTTCCTTCCATTGCCATTTGCGTTCCAGGGCTGCGGTAACTCTTTCGAATATATTCCGCAACCCTGCCAGGATGGAGGCCTTAATATACACATACGCTTTTTTTTATGGATTGGAAATCATCAAATAACTCCAGCCGCTCTGGGTGGAGCGGGAGGAGTGTCAGACTCTTACTGACTAAAACCCATTCGTGCTGCTCGTAGTGCCCTTTGCTTTTTAGGGCCGCGGTAACTCTTTCGAACAAAATCCGCAACCCTGGCAGGATACACATATGCTTGCACTGCAACCGCTGCAAACGTAGATGAAGTGAAAATGAAGTTAGCTGTCAAATCATACAAACAAGGTGGAATGACAGTTCACTTAATGCTCACTCCACCTCAGTTCTCACAGTGAGATGTTGACAGAATAGACTGGCAGAAATTTGCACAAAAATATGACATGACATGCAACAATTAGAACTTGTTTTTTTTTAAATCTTTTATTCTAGGGACTTTTGTTCTATGAACATGTCAGCCCCGTTGAGTCATTCCTAAACAATACAACTACACAATAATTATATATTATTCTAAACTAATCAAGGGTATAAGTAACAAGATCTCACTGACGCGTGTACATCTTAAATAGGTTGAGAGCCGCAGACGAAAGGGGATTTGCTAATATTATCAAAAAAATCCCAACATGCATCATATTTAATTTAAATTCACGCACCAGTGATTCCCTGCCTCTTATATATTTCATCAACAGAACTTGTTCTGACATAGCATGCAATATATTTATATGGTTTCGACCAAGTTACAGGCAAGTGTATTATGGTCTTGGAAAACAAAAAGTGGGAAACACGTGTGTAACTCCGCACATACCTATAAATTGAAAAATTATATTTCAATGAAAACAATATAATTCGAGCCAATTGCCAAGTTAACGCGTACGGGCAGTACATGGCCGAAGTGGCAAATAGAATTTTATAAAACAGTAGTTTCAGTCAACCATAAGTTTTTTTGTAACTTGATGACATTTAACGGCTCGGTCGCCCGGTCGGTTACAAGGTAAAATAATTCAATACCATTCGGAGACATACTCGTAACTACTGCGCTATTTATATTAGAATAATCCACTATGAAATAAAAACTAACACGAAACGGTTCACAACTACAATTTAAAAAAGGGTGCTAGTCCAATAAATTTAAAAAAGCCGTCGTATTCTCGTAACATTTTTATACAGTCTAATTTTCGATTGCCTTATTAGATTAGTTTGTGATTGATTTATTATATTAGTTTGTGGTAGGTAGGTACATGAAGTTGTGCCCTTAAGGCTAATTCTCATGTTTTTTAAGGAACTTTAGCATTCCCATCACAGTCGCGATCTGTCTCAATGTACCTACGGAAATGGGTGTTATTGATAGATTGCGACTGAGATCCGAATCAGAATGTTCCATAATAAATATGAGAATTGCCCCATGTTAAATGGATAAAATGGCGTCTGAAATGGATATTCTTGAAAAAGTTGTGACTCTTGCCCTTTCGAAGCGACAGGTTCAATTACAAAAAAAATAAGGAATAGCCCTACTCACCGCCGCCATTCCTGTAGCAGAGATAAGGGAAGCGCCACACATTCGCGAGGTCGACAGCAAAGCCGATGATGGAGAGCAGAAAGTCGGCGCCCGTGCCCCACGTCTCCCGCCCGTCGCCTTCCTCTGGCATTCATTATAGGAGTATAGGTATTTTATGTAATTATGTTATTTACTCATAAGTTGAAGCTTCATAGAGTAAAACTTTAAAAAGCCTGTATCGATGCATAGGGTGAGTTTTTTGATCCATAGTTAACTCAACTAATGGTTTAAAACTGTGAGTAAATTTCGAAAAATGATCGATCAACATTTAGCTTTACCAATGGTCGTACAAATAACTTTTATTAAAAAACGATTTGTTAAAAGCTATAAGTTAAAAATGATTACTTAAAAACTGTTCGTTAAAAACTATTAGTTAAAAAGAATTAGTTAAAAGTATTAGTTAAAAACTATTAGTTAATAACTAAAAAATGGTCGAAAGAAGCATTTCAACGAAATTAACTCAAAATTCTTAACCATGGCTTGAGTTAACTTCAGAGATCAAAAGACTCGCCCTTACCAAAAAACATCGCACAAGTCGTGACTAATTTTACAGAAGAACAAAAAAAACTGAAGAATTTACTAGTTTGGTGCTGTGCCAACTATTTCCATATTGGACAAGATTTGGTTGATAACCTACAATTGTAATATTGTCATTTCGATCTGCGACCAAAACAAAATGACAATGACATTAAAAAAAAAACAATTTTTGACTTGCAAAACGACAATCTGTGGGTTGTTTCAAGATTTTGCAAGAAAAGAGGGTCTGGAAAGGTAGGGAAGCCATTTTCCATATTATTAGGGGCTTTGCCCAGCAGTGGGATTTCAAACGCTAAAGAAAAAAGTAGGCTCAAATAATTCTAAGATTCATCCAGGTTTTTTAAACTACTAGCATGATCAAGGAAATTTTGATTGAACGTTAGTCTCTAGAAAAAGTGACACCGTATCAGCAATACCGAGTATATTATGTAGGATGAATAGCAGTATTTCTTACAACATGATGGCAATGACACATCATAGTAAAGCTGATCTGTCGTCGCTGTTAGCATGTCATTTTGTCTTGAGGCTCTCGGCAGCTCTGGACGAGAAAGGGGAGTGGAATGCTGGGCAAAGACCCCGGCATTCGGAAAGTAGAAATAAATCTATGAATTGAACATGAATGTACGGGATGGTTACAGTAAGGAAAGTTAGATGAACAGCAAAATTATAAAGGGTGTAATCTTCGTGTGGGTAGTAAGGTCTTACGACTCCACACACCCTAGTGTCAGAGTTTCTAAACCTATGGTGTGATGAAAAGTAGTTACCTGGTTTAATACTATTCGTTCTGAGCTTTTTCGAATTATCACTGAAGAATTCTTCCTCCACTTGTATTTTGGGCTCCTCTGAAAACAAAATAAATTCAATTACATTGCAGACACTTTCATCTTTAAATCATGTTTAATGAACACTATTAATTACTTACTCTTATAACAAGATAGAGTGACAACCGAGCCTTTCGTTGATTTATTATCTGAAAAAGAAAATATCAATTAATAACGTTAAAAGTCCAAAGATTCTCAAGAAAAATCACCGGCAACGCTCCTTTAATTTTAAATGAAATTACAACTGGTTCACCTGTTTACCAATAAGCTAAGTAAACAACCAAAAGCATAATTTCTCGTATTAAAAGAACGTTCAAATTCAATTCGCGATAACATCTCGACGACAAAAAAAACTTCTCAAAATGTTAGGGAAGAAAACGTATTTTTGACAGTTTCCGATTGCGATGTAAATGCAAACGCTCCTCAAATACGAGAACTCTCCCTCACATAACACTTTCACCAATCTATGATTAGTCGCTGGCCATTGCGCACTAAAAATGCACCACCATGTTCCACTATTAGCTAATCCGCAAAACAATCACGAACTACCTCGGCTTGCACCAAACTCTACATTAATCCCGCTCATCAATATGCGAATAGTCCTTATACCCGTGCATATTAAATGAGCCCTAACAGTCCCTAATACCGTTCATTCTTACACCTACCGCGAGATCTTAATAACGCCACTGGCATCCGATCCGGGACGCCATAATAGGATGCCGATGTGGAAAAATGCCGCAATAATCCCGAGGTGCGATTCCATCGGAATTCAAAAACGGTACCATAATGTCGGCACGGAATGGATCGGTATTTCATATTATTGAAGTATGTGGCATATGCATCGATATTTTTTGCTGTTGATTCCGTCGGCGTTTGCGCGAAAATTTTAATTAATCAGGAATCTTGCGCGCATTGTTTGTTGTTTACAGTTTTCAAGGTTTCTGCTATGTGTATCGAATATTTGGGAATGTTTTATATGAATTAAGAGGTTTGTTGATTTTGCTACAATATTATTTGACAATTTTGAGAACCTGTCTCCGTTCAGCTTCAAAGGTTGCCTGTGAGACCGCCCATTATATACTTGTTTTTATTAACGTTTGTCATGTGTTTATTACGAGGTGTACAATAAAGTATATAAAATATCAATAAACAAATACATTCTGTAGGATGCACTGAGTTAACCATTACTATTACAATCATTGATAGCTCCTTGAAGAGTACCAAGAGTAAGCTCGAGTAGATATTTTAAGTCAAACGGTTGGGAATCGATCGACCTCTCATTTGCTAGTCCGGTGCAGTAGATATTGTGCTATAGCCACGCTTCTACGTGAATGAATAATTATTTTTAAATGGCTTAATTGAAATAAATGGTTTGAGTGTTTGAGTTTTGAAGCTTTTACTCACACTTGCCTTGTTAGTTTGTACGCATGGGTGAAATCTTGCAACTGAATTTAAAGCTGTTATCCCTATGGAGGTAGCGGTAGAGGGTGTCACGTCCCACATACCTCCATTGAAAAGGGAGGATCCTCCGACCAGACGGTTGTTGTGTCTGGTAGGCAACTCCCCGATAGTTGTTATTCGGACTGTTGTATATGTTCAAATCGCGCGGAAAACTCTGATACCGCGATGCAGGATTTCGTTCAGTTAGTTCGCAGCTGGCGGGAAAGATGGCGTCGCGGTTCCTTTTTGTTGCGATGTAGATTTTACTACGCTGGTTTTTTTTTGTGGCGGCATCCCCAACCGATTTAACAAAAATTTTGCAAACGCGTTTGATTGTATAACAATGCACGGTAAGCTAAATAACATCATCCTAAATCCAAGACGGCGCAAAAGTTATTTTTTATACACCCTTAAGATATGGGTATCAAATTACAGGGTTAGC
Organism: Melanchra persicariae; assembly: GCA_947386135.1. Classification (NCBI taxonomy): domain Eukaryota; kingdom Metazoa; phylum Arthropoda; class Insecta; order Lepidoptera; family Noctuidae; genus Melanchra; species Melanchra persicariae. The sequence goes on along the minus strand of OX376645.1, from coordinate 10,506,638 downwards.
TGTGAGAAATACGAAAACCTCTGAACATATCATGTTTTAACGAAACATCAAAACTCAGCCACTTATTAGAATAAACTATCTAACATAAAGCAAAGTTTGAAGACCCCATTCCCTGAAGAAAAGCAATAACATGCATACAGAGTATAATCAAGTGAAACCTTCCAGTGGAACTTATACTTTGATTAAATCTAGACTCTTTTCATGACTCCCTAGGATTTCATTAAAACTTTCAGTGAATTAAGTGCAAGGTGATACGTGCTGGATTATTTTTCTAATGTTTTCAAGAATTTCAGGTAGGTATCGGGCTGTTTCGTTTTAGCTAGGCAATCATTGACTTGTCTATTCCTCCACATCGTGGTAGCATTGTCCGTTAATTAGTGCACTGTTTTTTCTGGCACTTGCGATTAACTGACGAACTTAAAAAACCGGCCAAGTGCGAGTCGGAATCGCACACGAAGGGTTCCGTACCTCTATCTATAAAAAAAACCGCAAAAAAATCACGTTTGTAGTATGGGAATCACCCTTAAATATTTGTTTTACTTTAATTTAATTATTTATTTTTATAGTGAATGTATAACTAAATATTCTGTGAATATTTCAAGCGTCTACCTATTGCCGTTATAAATATCGAGCACAAAAAACTTGTTGATGGAACCCCCTTAAATATTTATTTTATTCTGTTTTTAGTATTTGTTGTTATAGCGGCAACAGAAATACATCATCTGTGAAAATTTCAGCTATCACGGTTCATGAGATACAGCCTGGTGACAGACGGACGGACGGACAGCGGAGTCTTAGTAAAAGGGTCCCGTTTTACCCTTTGGGTACGGAAACCTAAAAACAAACTTATAATAAAAAGGTCCCGTCTGAGAAAAAAAAATATCAGCTGTTCAGTATATTTTGTCTCACACATCTACCTACATATAATAATTATGTAAGACAAAGTGCAAGGACAATCGATTTTTTTTCGCGATTTCGGGGTTGCTTCCATGGTTTATGTTGTTAAAAATGATGAGCACCCTTTTCAAATTGTGCGTTTATTCTATTACACGTTGTATAGCTCGGTCATTCTCAGCAGGCTCAAATACGCGTGTCCGGGTCGAAATCCAGTACAAAATGGATAACTAACAACTTGATATTTTTTTCTATTATAGGTAAGATCAAAATATTAGGAGGGGCCTGTGTTGTTTTTTAAATAAATTAAATATAAGTTAGTTTAAAAAAATTAAAAACCTCCAAAATATTGACCTCGGTGCCGCGTCCGGCACCGTATTGCGGTGGAAATTAATTTTTATCTTTTTCTCTGCAATACATGTCACTATTTTTCATGTGTTCATAAACAACTAGATAGATATTAACTCAATTTATAATATTTCTACGCCATAATAGGCCTTAGTAGACAAGTTACAACTGGTTGTCTTCACGTCCGACGTTTAGAGTTGATATCAGTGGCGCGCACTGATCGGTTCATATAACCTGTACTCTAGTAACTGCGAGAATATTTGTTCGAGTAATACAAACTGTCTCTCACGCCGCATCGGTGGTAAGGACAACACGTCTGTGCGTCTCCGTGCCACTCTTTTATTAAGGTACGTAATCGTTTTCGGTGGCTTGGTATACCTTTAAAATTGATTTCGGTGAATCCCTTTTATCCACAACTATTTGAATTAATATTTTTTAATTATAATAAAAGCATGTCTTTTATGTATTCGATTTCCATAAAAGAGATTAATATTAAAAATTCGGGTTACTTTTGAAAATATCTAGGATTTTGCCAATTATTTTGATTTCAGTGGCATTGATTTCGGTGTTTTCGGTGGAAATAGGTGCACCGAAATCAATTTTAAAACCACCGAAATCAATCAATAGCTATTTATTTACATTTTAAGATCGTTTATTTAGCTTTCTCATCACCTCTCATCTTGTTTCAGAACTGTGGTTATGGCAGATTCAAAAGAAGATCGGTTGGTTAAAAAGAGTTTAGCTGAACGACGTCGGAAAGCTCGCATCAAGAGTGATCCAGAGCTTTTTGCAGTGCACAAGGAGAAAGATAGGCAACGCTATTATAAAAGGAAGAATGAAGGAAAGATAAAGCCTGTAAGTGAATTAGATCCTCACCAACAACGAATTTTTAGGGAGAGAAGTAGAATGTCTTCCAACAAACACAATTTGAAAAAAAAGGCGCAAAGAGATGAGGTGTCTTGAAGAGGATTTAATAATAGTACCAGAAGTAAACGACAAAACTGACGATCCTTTGGTGACTTCACGATCACAACCAAAACGATCAGGACCACTTCGAACTGAAGCAAGTTCCTATGTTGATTTGCTACCATCAAGTTCATCAGTCATTTCATCTCCTTTACCTCAGCGTGTTAAGGCTTATCGAGACTTGGCTGCACCATTGAGTCCGTCTAGTGATGTAAATACAATTTCAAGGCCATGTACCAGATCATCAGTTCATGTGATTGAAAAGGAGTTTCCTCCAACTCCAAAGGCTAATAAGAAACTAAACACCAAAGTTATTATACGTAGACTTAAATGAAGAGTGCATAATTCACTGCGACTTTAGTAAAAATTACAGCTCAAAATATGCTAGTGAAATTCAAGCCATTCATTTCGGGGGTAACCGCCAACAAATAACCCTGCACACCGTGGTCATTTAGTATCGTAAAAATGGACTTCTGAAAGTTCAGTCGATATGTACATTATCAGAGTCTTTACGCCATGACGCACCAGCCATTAGGGAACATTAACTTCCTATTTTTAAAATTCAAAGAAGATGAAAATCTCAATATTCGTACACTAAATTTCATTTCTGATAGTCCGTCGGGTCAGTACCGAAACCGTAAAATGATTTATGTAATCGGCAAACTCCACTGGTACCTGCCCAGTTTGACTAGTATTACATGGAATTATACAGAAAGCGGCCATGGAAAAGGAGCCCCAGATGGTGTCGGTGCAACACTCAAAAGAACGGCTGATCGAATAGTTGCTCAAGGCAATGATATCACAGGCTTATCATCATTGATGACTCATCTGTAATCTGTTCAAGGTATTATAACGAAAACTATTAACGACTCCGGTATTTATGAAAAAGAATTGTTGATTCCATCCGATCTCAAACAATTTGCAGGGACTATGGAAGTTCATGCAGTATGGAACGCCAATAAATGAGTTGCGCCGAAGGTGACTGTAAAAATAATTCAGTAACGTGTGAACATGGGTATCATAGGCGAGCAAACTGACAGACTACTGACTGATAGAAACAATAAAAACAAGAGTAACAAGATCGATCTGATTAAAAAGTCAAGTCATGCCAAAAAAGGGAGTGGAGTCTGTGCAGCTAAATCTAATAAACCCCAAATTTTATCGAATATTCTGATTCAACCTGGCAGTAGCTATTCTGTTGGTCTTCCTGATGATTTCTATGAAATCAAGCAGCGCCTGTCCCATACCTTAACATCAGACATTGGATTGCATGAAAGTGACAGCTTCTGGACGCGTGTGTCGACAGATTGTGAAAATATTGCTCCGATAGTAATGAATGAAGTATTCTTCAAAATTGTAAATTCCGAAGAAAGCAGTGACGAGGAATATAACATTTTTAATTAAGGATTGAAAACTGTAATACCTATAAAGTTTTTGTAAGTTTTTATTACATTGTTAATTTAATGCTGGGTGCTTAATTTAACTAAAAAAAATATTTAATTGTGTTAAAATTATCAGGCAAAGTTACATTTTTAATAAAAAATACAAATATTATATAGTTAAGTAAGTGCCTTCTTTAATTGTTGATGTTGTTGGAAAGACTAATTTGTGACTGAAAATTGATTATTGTAGTAATTTTGTATTAAGTAAATTGTCTGTGATTAACTAGATGTCAACCAATAGGTTATTAAATTAAGGGCTTATTTAATTGTGTTTAAATCAACGGGCAACATAATATTTTTAACAAAAATACAAATATTATTAGTTAATTAAGAGCCTACCAAATGCAAGTCCCGCACAGAGATCATAAAAATAGCAACGAAATTCTATGCCGAACTGTATAGCCACCCAGACTCATTAATACAAGCAAAAGTCATCAATACATGTAGAGACAGCGTTCCGGTCCAAGAGTTCACGGGACCTGAAATCCTGCTACACATAATGAAGCTTAAATCAGAAAAAAGCTCAGGACCCGACGGACTCACGAACGAAAGTATCAAACTGGCAAGGACTCTACTACTGGCACCTATCACACTACTATGGAATAAGATACTACACGAAGAAGTCGTACCACATTCGTGGACTGAATCCGAAATAATCTTGCTCTATAAAAAAGGCGACCCAGCGGACATAGGGAACTATCGCCCCATAAGCCTGATGTCCTGTCTCTATAAACTATTCGCCTCCTGCCTGCTCGAAAGAATATCCTCAGACATCGACTTACACCAACCGATCGAACAGGCAGGATTCAGAAGCGGATTCAGCACAGCGGATCATATCCAGGTAGTGGACCAAGTAATAGAGAAATACTTAGAGTATAATAGACCATTATATGTAGCCTTCATTGATTATAAAAAAGCTTTTGACTCTATCTCACACGACAGTATCTGGGAAGCACTACAAGATCAGAACATAAACGAAAAATACATTAATATTTTAAGAAACATCTATGCCAACAGTTCGAGTAGAGTCAAGCTAGATAGAATAGGCACTAAAATAAACATAAAGAGAGGCGTGAGACAAGGCTACCCACTCTCACCGAAATTGTTCATTGCAGTCTTACAACACATAATGAAAGGATTACCATGGTCTAAGCGAGGCATCAATTTAAACGGGAAGTTTCTGAGCCACCTGAGGTTCGCGGACGACATTATCCTATTATCGGAAAGCCCACAACAACTAAATATTATGATAAACGACTTACACCGAGCCAGCATAAAAGTTGGATTAGAAATGAATCTCGACAAAACTAAAGTTATTACTAACCACCTAATGACACCCATCTTGGTAGACAACAAACCTCTCGATTTTGTCCAAAAATATGTATATCTAGGCAAACAAATCTCTTTCAGCAAACAACGAAACTTAGAAGAAGTGGACAGAAGAATTGCGATTACCTGGAATAAGTACTGGTACCACAAGGAAGTTTTCAAATCGCAGCTTCCACTACCTACTAAAAAAATAGTAATGGATTCAGAAATATTACCATGTCTAACCTATGGATGCCAGACTTGGACATTCGACCGCAAGACTAGAAACAAAATCCAGACAACACAAAGAAGAATGGAAAGAAGTTGCCTAGGCATAAAGCTGAAAGACAGGGTGAGGAATGTAGAAATACGCAAGAGAACCAACGTAACGGATGCTCTAACCTTCTCACTCCAAAGAAAATGGAAGTGGGCAGGTCACGTGGCCAGGCTCAAGGATGATAGGTGGACAGCGAGAGCAATAAAATGGACTGGCCCACGAGGAACTAGGAGCAGAGGCAGGCCTAACGCTAGATGGGCAGACGAGATAGTGGAGATGGCGGGTCACAACTGGATGCACGCTGCCAACGACAAAGCTCACTGGCACTCCTTGGAGGAGGCTTTTACCCGAAGGGGGTCCGTACAAATTAATTAAAAGTTACGTGGTACAAACTAGTATTTTAACACATTTGTAATTTGCATGGAATAAATAAAGCTTTATTATTATTATTATTCTCTTTATTCATTTTTTACACATACATTTTATATTTTTAAATATTTCAATAACAAAAAATAGCAATAAAAAAAACATTTAAAAATATAAAAAATAGTAGTCCGCCGGTGTCGGGAGCTGGGTCCAAGCTACCGGTGGTTAGGGCTCCAGAGAAAGGAACCTCCTCACAATACGAGCCGTATCGAGGAGTACTGCCTTCTGTATCAGGCCCTTTACCCAACTGCGTAACGCCAGCTTCAACAGGTGGTCGTCGAAGCTTTTGGCTATCAAGCCATTGGCCGTAACGACGATCGGCACAATGACAGCCGAGTCCACATTCCACATGTCGACAACCTCGTGCGCTAAGTCAAGATACTTGATTTGTTTCTCTTTCTCAGCTTTCACGAGGTTCTCGTCATGTGGAATGGTAACGTCGATTATCATTGTGCGGCGCGCTAATCGGTCTATCACCACTATATCGGGCTTATTAGCGACGATAGTCCTATCAGTGATGATAGACCGATCCCAGTACAACGTGACATGGTCATTTTCGAGAACTGGGTCGGGCACATACTTGTAATACGGTACCTCAGAATCCACAAGTTTGTATTTCAAAGCAAGTTGCTGGTGAATAATCCTGGCCACTTGGTTATGCCTGTGCAAGTATTCGCCGTTAGCCAGACGAGAACAACCAGAGATAATATGTCTGATGGACTCACCCGGACGGTGGCATGCCCGACACACGTCAACCGTCCCGTCCTTCATAATATGCCTCCGGTAGTTGTTCGTCAAGATAACTTCGTCCATAATTGCACAAACAAAACCTTCAGTTTCTCCGAAGAGATCACCGAAACGTAGCCAGGCTACGGACGCCGGGAAATCTGCGTCGGACCCATAAAGAGCCCGATAGAAGCGCCCGTGAAGCTCCTTGCCTTTCCATATCTCCTTGCGGTCATCTGTAGTAAGTATTACAGGTTTGCGCCAATTCTCTTTCGCCATGGACAACGGGGTGAGTCCCTTGTCCACTGCGACCACATCTCGGTGCATACCCACATCGGCTTTGAGAAAATATTCTCTGAGACTGCACATCTCGCGGTTGTGGAGAGTCTTAGCATTTAAAAAGCCTCGACCTCCACACCTCCGCGGGATGTACAGTCTCATCACCGACGATCGTGGGTGATGCATCCGATTTGCAGTCAGCAGTGTACGGACCCTTCTATCCAGGGCGTCGAGTTCGGTTTGAGTCCATTTGAGTATGCCGAAAGAGTACATTAATACCGGCATGACCCAACCGTTGAAGGCGCGCACCTTATTTCCGCCCGACAAAAGGCTGTTTAAAACCTTTTTCAGGCGGCCAAAGAAGCGCTCCTTCAGCGATTGCTTCATGTCAGTACCGTTAATGCCCAACGCTTCCGACATACCCAAATACTTGTAGGTTTCGGTTGAGCTAAGGGATCTAACCTGTATGGAATCCGAGAGTTGAATTCCCTCAGATTCCATAATCTCCCCTTTCTTTACATGCATGACTGCACATTTGTCCACACCAAATTCCATCCTGATGGCACTACTGAAGGTTTCAGTTACTTTCAGTAGTTCCATCAGTCGCAAATTGTTGGGGGCAAAGAGTTTCAGATCATCCATGTAAAGGAGGTGAGATAAGGCTTGACCACCTCTTCTCAACCGATAGCCTAGGCCTGAATCCTCCAGCAGTGTACTAAGAGGATTCAGAGCTAAGCAAAACCAAAGAGGACTCAAACTGTCGCCCTGGAATATTCCCCGTTTAATCCATACAGGCTCATCGTTCCCTTGAATCGGTCGACATCCTGGATAGCGAAGGACCGTTTTCCATTGCCTCATACATGACTCAAGGAAGGTGCGTATAGTTGCATCTATTTTGTACAACTCCAGCACCTTCATGAGCCATGTATGTGGCACAGAGTCATAGGCCTTCTTGTAATCTATCCAACATGTCGACAGATCCTTGCGGGATCGACGAACCTGTTGGCTTATGGCCATGTCTATGAGGAGTAGCTCCTTAGTGCCGCGGGACCCTTTCCTACATCCATTCTGAGAGGCGGACATAATTGAGTTATTCTCAATGTGATCATTAATTTTATAATTATTATTATTATTATTTCCTTTATTCTTTTGTACAATACATATAAATTACATTTTTAAATATTAAAATACAAAGTTATAAAAATATTTAAAAATATAAAAAATAGTAGCCCACCGGTATCGGGAACAGGGTCCAAGCTACCGGCGGTCAGGGCTCCAGCGAGAGGAACCTCCTAACAATCCGAGCCGTGTCCAGAAGTACTGCTTTCTGAATCAAGCCCTTGATCCAGCTGCCTAACGAGAGCCTCCTGAGGTGTTGGTCGAGGCTCATGGCTATTAAGCCGTTGGCTGACACGACTATCGGTACAATGATTGCCGAATTCACATCCCACATGTCGACAACCTCGCGAGCCAAGTCAAGATATTTTATTTGTTTATCTTTCTCGGCTTTCACGAGGTTCTCGTCATGCGGGACGGTTATATCTACAATCATTGCGCGCCTCTCGATTCGGTCCACCACCACTATATCAGGCTTATTTGCAAGAATAGTCCTGTCAGTGATGATGGACCGATCCCAGTACAGTGTGATACTGCCATTATCGAGAACTGGGTCGGGCACATACCTGTAGTACGGCACCTCCGATTTCACAAGACAGTATTTCAGAGCAAGTTGCTGATGGATAATCCTGGCTACAAGGTTGTGTCTATGCAAGTACTCTCCGTTAGCAAGACGAGAACAACCAGAGATAATGTGGCGAATTGATTCTCCCGGACGGTGACATGCCCGACATATGTCAACCGTGCCGTCCTTCACAATAAATCTCCGGTAGTTTTTCGTCATGATAACTTCGTCCATAATTGCACAGACAAAACCTTCGGTTTCCCCAAAGAGGTCACCAAAACGTAGCCAGGCTACGGACGCTAACTGATCCACATCGGGCCCGTGCAGGGCCCGGAAAAAGCGTCCGTGAAGTTCCTTGCTCTGCCATACCGCCCTGCGATCGTTAGTGTCAAGCACCGCAGGTTTGCGCCAGTTCTCATTTGCCAAGGAGAGCGGGGTGAGTCCCTTGTCCACCGCCACTACATCTCGATGCATACCCACGTCGACAGCTAGGAAATATTCCCTGAGACTGCATATCTCGCGATTGTGGAGAGTCTTAGCATTTAAAAAGCCTCGGCCTCCACACTTTCGCGGGATATACAGTCTCATTACCGACGACCGTGGGTGATGCATTCGATGTGCAGTTAGCAGTGTACGGACCCTTCTATCCAGGGCGTCAAGTTCCGTTTGAGTCCATTTGAGTACGCCGAAAGAGTACATCAATACCGGCATGACCCATCCGTTGAAAGCGCGCACCTTGTTTCCGCCCGATAGAAGGCTGTTGAAGACCTTCTTCAGGCGACCAAAGAAGCGCTCCTTCAACGAATGCTTCATGTCAGTAACACTGATGCCTAACGCTTCCGACATACCCAAATACTTGTAAGTTTCGGTTGGAGAGAGGGATCTCAGGTTTATGAAATCCGAGAGTTGACATCCCACGGATTCCATAATCTCTCCACGCTTTACATGCATGACCGCACATTTGTCCACACCAAACTCCATCCTGATGGCACTACTGAAAGTTTCAGTTACCTTCAGTAGCTCCATCAGTTGCAGATTATTGGGGGCAAAGAGTTTCAGATCATCCATGTAAAGGAGGTGAGATATAACCTGACCACCTCTCTTCAACCGATAGCCTAGTCCTGAATTCTCCAGCAATGTGCTGAGAGGATTCAAGGCTAGGCAAAACCAAAGCGGACTCAAACTATCGCCCTGAAAAATACCCCGCTCGATCCTTACCGGTTCGCTATTCCTTTGGATATTTCGACATCCTGGATAGCGAAGGACTGTCTTCCATTGCCCCATACACGACGTCAGGAAGGTGCGTAGCGTTGCATCAATTTTATACAATTCTAGCACCCTCATGAGCCATGTATGAGGCACCGAGTCATAGGCCTTCTTATAGTCTATCCAACATGTCGACAGATCCTTTCGGGAACGACGAACCTGTTGGCTAATGGCCGTATCAATGAGGAGTAGCTCCTTAGTACCGCGGGACCCATTCCTACACCCATTTTGAGAGGCAGACATGATGTTATTGCTGCTTATGTGATTATTAATTTTAGCTCTCAAAATGGATGTAAGAACTTTATAGACCGTTGGCAAACATGTTATCGGTCTATAGTTTTTGGGTTCCGCGGTGCTACCAGATTTATGGAGCAGGTGGGTATCTCCTGTCAAAAGGAATTCGGGCAGCGAGCCAGACTCCAAGGCAGTTTGGAACCGAGATGCCAAACAAGCATGCGACCTTTGTAACCACTTAATCCAAAAGTTGTGCAGTCCGTCCGGCCCTGGAGACTTCCAGTTAGGCAGCGGACGGACTGCACGGGCTACATCTTGGGGGCTGATTGTAATTGCCTCCATTTCTGGTATTGGGTCGCATGCTCGTTCGACCTCTCGCATCCAATCTCCTTCGGTGTGACCGACAGGCACTGACCAGATGTTGCGCCAAAATGAATACATGGTTTCATCATCCGGCAGGCGCGTGTCAGTCACACCTTGTTCCGGTCGCTCCCAAGCCCTATATACCCACCTTTCATTACTTCGGAATGTGCGATTCTGGGTGTATCGCTCCACTCGCCGCCTATACCTACGAATACGGTTTGCCCATGCATACACCTTCTGCTTCAGGAAGTCGATGCGCTCTGTGACACAGGACATATAGTCTTGGGGGCTGATATCAGTCCCCGAAAACGCCCGTCTCACAAAGCGCATCACTCTAGGGCGAGTGTTGCCCTCCCTGAAGCAGATCAGTTTGCCGATTAACGCTCTGGCCCCACCGATGCGACGCTCGATCCTGCACTGCCAGGCCGGTACGGCTGGTTTTGGTCGTGTAACTCTGTCATTAGTTATTTTGACGTGAGCTACACGACATGCCGCAGCAGCCGCGCAGTACAACATCGAGTTTGCATCAGTGAGGTCTTCGCAGTTATCAAAATAATTTGACAACTGCGAATCCAGAGCTGCCACCAGCGCCCTGTTTTTGTTATGCATGGGCAAACGAGGTAAGCGTGGTCTAAGTTCAGGCGGCATGTAGCGATATTCCCCAATAGCACACTCCAAAGCACTCCTCAATTCGTCATTGCACTGGGTACTTACGTTTGTAACCCTGTCATTACAATCCTCGTCAGCGTGCCCGGATATTTGGGTTGACTGTGGTGGTGCCACAGTCTGCGACGGAGGAGTAATGACATGGCTACACATTTCAGTTCGGAGGCGATCAAGCACACTGTCATCCAACATACGGTTACGCTGGATGACGCGCACCTGATCCGATAGTCTTTGGGCCGAAACGTTGACAGCTGGTTCAAGTACCTGAAACAGAGAGAGCATCCGACCACGGTGCGCAGTCAGGTTAGTTCCCCCCTCTGTAGCCCCATAGTATGAGCGCATGACGTTTTCATTGATGGTTCGCGTCCATCGCATGCGCTGCACACTCCCGCCGGGAGCTGGGACCCTATCAGAGACCGGTGGGCCTCGAGGTCCTAAGCCGTCCGGCGGCCGGCGTCCTCTCCGTCGACGTGCAGGTGGTGGCGACGTGGGCGGCGAGAAGTATTCGTCGCTCGAGCTCGACGCAACTGCAGCAACCGGACTCTCGGGATTCACGGCTGGAGGAGGTCCCGGTGGCTGCGAGGCGGAGCTGAGCGACGAACCCGAAGATGTTGGTTGTGCGTTTTGTGCTCGTGTCCGGCTTCTTGTCAGCATGTCAGCATTGAATATTGTTGTTTAAAGTTGTTTGTTGCATTTTCTATTGAGCCGTTTTATGTTTGTTTTTTTTTCCTTGATTTATTATGTAAACTGGACATTTTAAACTTGATTTTTATATAAATAAAAATAAAAATACGGGATGAGAATTTTTGCGACAGTGACACTTGACAGTCGGTCCACTATTATTATTATTCTCTTTATTCATTTTTATACATATATTTTACATTTTTAAATATTTCTATAAAAACAATACATAAAAAAACATTTAAAAATATAAAAAATAGTAGTCCGCCGGTGTCGGGAGCGAGGTCCAAGCTACCGGTGGTTAGGGCTTCAGAGAAAGGAACCTCCTCACAATACGAGCCGTATCGAGGAGTACTGCCTTCTGTATCAGGCCCTTTATCCAACTGCGCAACGCCAGCTTCGACAGATGGTCGTCGAAGCTTTTGGCCATCAGGCCATTGGCCGTAACGACCATCGGCACAATGACAGCCGAGTCCATATTCCACATGTCGACAACCTCGTGTGCTAAGTCAAGATACTTGATTTGTTTCTCTTTCTCAGCTTTCACGAGGTTCTCGTCATGTGGAATGGTAACATCGATTATCATTGTGCGACGCGCTAATCGGTCTATCACCACTATATCGGGCTTATTAGCGACGATAGTCCTATCAGTGATGATAGACCGATCCCAGTACAACGTGACATGGTCATTTTCGAGAACTGGGTCGGGCACATACTTGTAATACGGTACCTCAGAATCCACAAGTTGGTATTTCAAAGCAAGTTGCTGGTGAATAATCCTGGCCACTTGGTTATGCCTGTGCAAGTACTCGCCGTTAGCCAGACGAGAACAACCAGAGATAATATGTCTGATGGACTCACCCGGACGGTGACATGCCCGACACACGTCAACCGTCCCGTCCTTCATAATATGCCTCCGGTAGTTGTTCGTCAAGATAACTTCGTCCATAATTGCACAAACAAAACCTTCAGTTTCTCCGAAGAGATCACCGAAACGTAGCCAGGCCACGGATGCTGGGAAATCTACGTCGGACCCATAAAGAGCCCGATAGAAGCGCCCGTGAAGCTCCTTGCCTTTCCATACCTCCTTGCGGTCATCTGTAGTAAGTATTACAGGTTTGCGCCAGTTCTCTTTAGCCATGGACAACGGGGTGAGTCCCTTGTCCACTGCGACCACATCTCGGTGCATACCCACATCGACTTTGAGAAAATATTCTCTGAGACTGCACATCTCGCGGTTGTGCAGAGTCTTAGCATTTAAAAAGCCTCGACCTCCACACTTCCGCGGGATGTACAGTCTCATCACCGACGATCGTGGGTGATGCATCCGGTTTGCAGTCAGCAGTGTACGGACTCTCCTGTCCAGGGCGTCGAGTTCGGTTTGAGTCCATTTGAGTATGCCGAAAGAGTACATTAATACCGGCATGACCCAACCGTTGAAGGCGCGCACCTTATTTCCGCCCGACAAAAGGCTGTTTAAAACCTTTTTCAGGCGGCCAAAGAAGCGCTCCTTCAGCGATTGCTTCATGTCAGCAACATTAATGCCCAACGCTTCCGACATACCCAAATACTTGTAGGTTTCGGTCGAGCTGAGGGATCTAACCTGTATGGAATCCGAGAGTTGAATTCTCTCAGATTCCATAATCTCCCCTTTCTTTACATGCATGACTGCACATTTGTCCACACCAAATTCCATCCTGATGGCACTACTGAAGTTTTCAGTTACCTTCAGTAGCTCCATCAGTCGCAAATTGTTGGGGGCAAAGAGTTTCAGATCATCCATGTAAAGGAGGTGAGATATGGCTTGACCACCTCTTCTCAACCGATAGCCTAGGCCTGAATCCTCCAGCAGTGTGCTAAGAGGATTCAGAGCTAAGCAAAACCAAAGTGGACTCAAACTGTCGCCCTGGAATATTCCCCGTTTAATCCATACAGGCTCATCATTCCCTTGAATCTGTCGACATCCTGGATATCGAAGGACCGTTTTCCATTGCCTCATACATGACTCAAGGAAGGCGCGTAGAGTTGCATCTATTTTGTACAACTCCAGCACCTTCATGAGCCATGTATGTGGCACAGAGTCATAGGCCTTCTTGTAATCTATCCAACATGTCGACAGATCCTTACGGGATCGACGAACCTGTTGGCTTATGGCCATGTCTATGAGGAGTAGCTCCTTAGTGCCGCGGGACCCTTTCCTACATCCATTCTGAGAAGCGGACATAATTCATTTTTAATTATTATTATTATTATTATTATAATTAAGAGCCTTCTATAATTGTTGATGTTGTTAGAAAGACTGATTTGTAACTGAAAAGTAATTTTTGTAGTGATTTTTTTTAATAAGTAAATTGTCTGTGATTAAGCTGGATCAATATAGGAACTTGAAAAAAATCTGAAGTCTTAATTGAGACTTTAGATTTTTTTCAAGTTCCTATATTGATAGTTTTAGACTACCTACTATTTTTAATAACATTTAATGTAGAATATATAGCTTCCTTTCAAAGTTGATTTTTGTAAATATTCCTATAACTTAATAAATGGGACGTGTCTTGATAAAATAAAATGTTTTATTGTAAAATTTACCTGCAATTTCTTACAGACCACGTTTTCGAAGTAAAACTTAGGTAGTTCATGTAATATTTATAAAACAATAGTATTTGAAATATAAATTATTTGATATATTTGATTTCGGTGATAAGAATATTGATTTCGGTGGACACCATTTTTTAAAAATTAAATCCCTTCATATCCATTCGGTCTATACGGTTCCCTCTACTACTAGTATGTTTTAAATGAACTCTAGATTTGATATTTCATGATAAGATGCCACAAATTAAAAAAAAAAATTGTCACCGAAGTCAACCAAATAATGAGTCTCCTGATAATGACCCAGCTAAGTATATTTTTTATTCGCCCTGTTTTCAGGGTGCAATAAAAATAAGTACCTAATTCTTATACTAGCACATAAACCACCAATTCCACGTGTTTATGTCCACCATTTAAATAACAACAGACTGATGCCTGTGTCTCTGGGTATTTTAATGTCCTTGAGCAGTTTTTTTTAATATTGAAGTAATCAAAAGCTGAGACGGTTAAGCTAAAAGATGTCGGTCTCCGGGGACGTCTTCTGTTTGACCGCATCCAGATTACCAGTCCTACGGTTTTGTTTGATCTTTCATGTTAAAAAGAATGTTATTTTTCTGTATCGGTTTTTAGACATTCGGTTCTTAGAATTTTTAACCAAATCCAATTATAATTATTTGTGTATATGTCGCAGCCAATTCGCTTAATCAGCCGTTTAATTGGTTGCCTACAATTAAATGCACAGATTTTTGATGAGTTGCCCATATCACTTATGTCGCTGATTAAACTGTGCAGTTCAATGAAAAGGCTAGGCTGTCAATGTTACGGCTGAATAAGCTAGTTGGCTGCAACATATACACAAAACACTTATAAGAGAACATGTACAAACAAAAAAGCCAAAGGCTTTAATATGAATCCGAATTGAAGAATCTACTTCTTCAATTTTTCGGATTCATTCAGAAAAAAAGATATTGGTGCCTAGTATGACGCATATCTACCATAAAAAAGAAACAAATAGGTTCGTAAAGTATGCATCACATCATCATCATCAATTAGAAAAAAAACGGAATATTCACAAAAGCTGTTTATTTTAATATTCAAGTCAATTTTATTTCCTGTTGGGTAAAGTTAGACCACGAGGTAACTGCACAGTTCAACCGCAGAAAAAAATGGAGTACCAACCCATCAAACAGTCCAAAGCTTTACTAAAAGTTCATCAAAAGATAGACTTACAAATATTTCAATTTTCCAATAAAATTAATTCACCAGTTAAGTCAAGAAGGCCGCTAAACAAAGTTTTCCGCCAAGTCAAACAAGAGTGGCGGAATAAGTAGTGAAGTGGCAATAAGTTTCCTCTCGAGTGCCACGGCGCCACCTGGCGGGGCTTAGAGTTTTTAATATATTTCCCCTCCCTAGTGGCGCCCAGATTTTCAGTTGAGTCGATACTGTATTTATTGCAATACAATGGAATGAGTTCTAGTCTAAGTAGTTGTTTAACGAAGATATATTGGTCTGGAAAGTATTGATAGATAAGCAACAAGCTTAATAACTTTGTTGGAGACTAGATTTTATGACTTTCTTACAAAGTGACATTAACTATATTGTTGTCAGATTATTTTCACAGCAGTTATTGGTGTGTAAACCCCTGCATTCCAGCGTATTTTAGGATTTTGTCTTGGAAATTATTCTGCTCGTGGTGCGTTACTCAGTCTCAGCTGAACTCATCATCACCCATCCTCTAACGTGAAGGCTTAGTAGCTTAGGGTCACTGTGCTGCTGTGGCTGCATCATTATAAAGGCCTATCAGGCTACCACTTAAAACTGTGGAGGTGCCTGATGCAGCTGCTTGGTGCGGGAACGTAACACCCCTTTGGCACCGTCCACTATACTTCATAGGTACAGAAACCTTCGGAAACAATATCCACCGTGCCTCACACTTCTTCCGCCTTGAGTGTCACTGGCGCCGCGACTCAACTCCTCGGGGTTGGCGCGCTAATAAAGCTACATAATACTCGTAACACACTATTGTAACATACCGAAAGCCCGAGGTGTGCTGCTTGCCGAGCAGTAGCCATCATCCCTCACACTTCTTCCACCCGGAGTGCCACTGGCGCCGCGACTCAACAGCGCGGGGTTGGCGCGCTGTTCCTCGTAAGATGGTGCCGTATGAGTCACCACGCCGGTACCGCTGAGTGTGGCCTGTTGTAAAATAATAAAATAAGTATCATTTGGGAATTCATTATTTTGGAGAAGAAATTAAGAGACGCGGAAATAAGAGCGTCGCCTCAAGTTCTGAAAAATTACCTTCATGATGAACATTTAAAATATAGGTACATAATTTTTCATAATACATTTTTCGACGCCATGTTTTAGATTACTTTTAGTTTTAGTTGAGTCTTTTACTTAAGTGTGTGTATGTAGTTTCCTTTATAATAAAGCATAACCAAATTACATAAACAAAAAAAAAAAAAAGGACACATACATAATATGCTATAGTAGATTCCAGATAAATGTGCAATAACGGTCATTGACCCACATACATTTATTGACTTTCTTAAAATCAAAAAGAGAAATAAAGACTTAGAGCAGTCCTAAATCTACTTCTATCGTGATCCTTTATGTTCTCTAGTAATGTAAAATGGTTCATAATGTATTGTTCGGGTATCTACGAAGGGATATTAGGGAAAGGTCAATGTACTTTATTGCAAGTTTATCTGGCACAAAGTATAGTTTTGCCAATGTACTCGTACAGGGTACAAATAATTTATTCCTCTTTGAAAGAAAAATAAAAAGGTTTTCAAAGTTGCATGGTTGTCCAAAAAGACTAGAATGTTGTTTTTATATATAAAGGGGGTAAAATTGCAAACCACAACTGACGTACAACATGCTTCGACATGAAATAGCTGAGCCTAACCATATTCCTAACTTTCTTGGAACCTATCTCATAAATACCGATTACTCAGCCAATTACGTAGTTTGACTAATGGGTTGAGTACTAGCTCAATATCATCGCCCCCGTCAGTTGAGTAACACAGCGATTAACCTTTAAAGCTTACCGACAATCAAGTTACTGCGGCTGACTTGTAACTTGACAGATTACGGGTATTATAACACGACCATCGGAAGTAAGGGTAACTTGCCGATATTTCGGTAAAGGTTGTCGATAAATATAGATTTCGCTGTATTATCGCGAATGTTCGGGTTCAACGGTAAGTCATTTAGACAGTTCCTAGCTTTTGTCCCCGGCAGCACTCAGCGGGAAAATGTGTTCATGGGTTTCATTTTTTGCAAGGAATCCTAACCCATTTACTAAAATAAAAGTAGCCTAGATAGTAGTTACTCCTTCCTTATAACATCTGCTAGTGAAAGTCCCGTCAAAATTAGTTCAGCCGTTTTGTCTGGCAGCTGGTAGAAACAGACAGACAATCACAGACAAAGTAACCATCCCTCATATCTCAGCTGTATGAAATTGCCTTTCACATCCTCTACAAGGAGCATTTATCATCATCATCCTGGCTTCGCCCACTGCTAAGCATATGCCTCTCTTTTTTTGTACCAATCCCCACGTTCCTGTTCTACCCGCGATGGTAGCAATGTCGTCTGCCTATCTCGCTGCAAGGAGCTGTTAGAGCTGTACTACTATTTAACATTGTAGATACGTACCATGGTAGGCACCTTATCATGGTACTCTCGTTCATAGCTGGTGGGGCGCGTACGCGTCTGGTCGGACTTGTGTACCGTCGCATCAGATGTCGCATTCTCCTGCCGCAGAAACAATACAGATTAATGTTAGAGACCCTATGTACTTTTGTATGTCCCTATTTATTTAAAATGTAGTCTTCATGCACATAGGTACAAAGGCAGACTTAATGACATACGCATTCTCTACCTATATAGACTACTGACTATTATCAGAACAAAAAGTTGATTAAAACGTTGTTCTTTGGTTCAGTCAAGAACAGTAGGTGGACAGCTGATTTGTGAAGTTACCAAAGAGTTCTAAATATGGTTATCTATTAATTTATCAAGGGGTGTTGAAGAGATAACATGGCTGGTACATTGTTGCCGGCCAGGCTGGTGTTCGCGTCCCTCTATGACCTTTAGTGCCCCTGTGTCCCTATTTGATTTTTAAATATAGTTTCATGTAAGTACGGGTTAGGCCGAAATCGCATGTCTGTCTATTGTTTACACTAGTTCATAACATATCATCACGCCGGTACGCTGTGAAGGGATACGCAGATGTGTACAATTCAATCATGGTTTTGGGGTTGTCTATTCAGGAATAACTTTATTGTTTATGAACCGATCTTGATGATTCTTTTTGCGTTGGGTTTAGTTAAAGCTAACCACTAAAAAGTGAAAAGTAAAAACTTTTTTACAAAAGAAAACAAAAACACTACAAAGTATAAAATAACTATAATGTTGGAAGTCGGTGTCAAAAAACGAAGAAACAACAAAAAACACCGTCTTAGTGTTTTTGTTTTGAAGTCGGTTGTCTTTTTTTTTTTAAAGTTTTTTTTATTTCCTAATCACTGCTTATTTTCCGCTTAGTTTATTAACACGTTAACAAACAACTTGTAAGGCAGGCTCACCTGTGCGTGAGGTGGCGAGGATCCGCGTCGGGAGCCGCTACTCGACGACCTGTTGCTGGCCTCTGCACACAAACAAACATACAAACGGTTAATGATGGTTCAGCCGTAATATTCTGCAGTGCGATTCTGTAAACATCTCACTGTGTAAGCATAGGCGAAATGAATATAAGTGTCCACTCGCACATGTTATTTTTGTTAGAATTAAATTACGGGGGAGGCTAAAAAGAAATACAGTTTAATGTTAGCCACTGTTTAGGTACTATGACTGACACAAAGGACCTGAACTTATACGTCTTGTCGTCACAAGCGTGACTTCTGAAAGTTGGGTGCTATACTTTGTGCCAGATAAACTTGCAAAAAAGTACATTGACCGTTCCCTAATATCCCTTCGTAGATACCCGAACAATATATAATGAAGCATTTTACATTACTAGAGAACATAAAGGATCACGATAGAAGTAGATTTAGGACTGCTCTAAGTCTTTATTTCTGTTTTTGATTTTAAGAAAGTCAATAAATGTATGTGGGTCAATGACCGTTATTGCACATTTATCTGGAATCTACTTTAGGTTCAGTCCGAGGGTTGATTAAATTATTCCACTAAGAAATTCTCAGTAGTCGTGTACTGGATTTGTGCCCGGCTATTTAGCAATAGGGTCACCTCTATTATGGCACTTAAGTGCATATGCACACATACAGGGTGTCCAAACACACATCAGAAAGTCGTTGTTATTCATCATCATCATCATTATCATATCAGCCGAAAGACGTCCACTGCTGGACATAGGCCTCCCCCAAGTGTCGCCACAACCACCGGTCCTGTGCGTCTCGCATCCATCGGTTACCCGCGACCCTTACCAGGTCATCGGTCCACCTTGTGCGAGGCCTTCCAACGCTGCGTCTTCCGGTACGCGGTCGCCACTCCAAAACTTTTCGGCCCCATCGACCATCTGTTCTGCGAGCAATGTGCCCTGCCCACTGCCACTTCAATTTGGCGACCCTTCGGGCTATGTCGGTAACCTTGGTTCTCTTGCGGATATCATCATTCCTGATTCGATCACGCAAGGAAACTCCGAGCATTGCCCTCTCCATTGCCCTTTGGGTGACTTTAAGCCTTCTGATGAGGCCCATTGTGAGCGACCACGTTTCGAGTCCATAGGTCATCACTGGCAACACGCACTGGTCATAGACTTACGTCTTGAGACACTGTGGTATGTGAGACGAGAAGATACCGCGCAACTTCCCGAACGCCGCCCAGCCGAGTCGGATTCGACGGTTGACTTCCTTCTCGAAGTTAGCCCTACCTAGCTGGATCGTTGTTATTATGTTTATTTATTTTGTTTTTATTCAATATTAATGTCGGTTTCTGAATTGTGAATTTTGAATCAATACCCACATAATCACCAAAGTTTTTCAGGTTAAAGTTAGCTACGACAAATACTCATCTTGAAATTATTAATTCTGGAACCGGGACAAAGTTAAATATGCAAAAATTAAGTCATTTTAAGTTTTGCGGTGCACATTTTGACTGTCATCATTTGCAAATATAATAATAATTAATAATATTAATATTAATTATTAATATTTGTTTTGTACTAAACAATATTAATGCTTAGTTAACTGAATGAGATTCCTATTTTGAGTTAAACTCGACTATGCACATGATGTCTTTATTAAAGTTGTATTTGAACTTTACTAAAACTTGTAATTTATTCATAACTAGCTTTTACCCGCGACTTCGTACGCGTATATCCCGTAGTTTCCCGTTGCCGTAAGAATTACCCGCCTATCATATACAAAAATAATTTTCAAAATCGGCTCAAAAGATCCAGAGATTACCCCCTACAACCTCACAAACTTTACCTCCATAAAATACTAGTATAGATTAGTTTTAGAATTTGCATGCCGAAAGGTATGCTGATACGAAAACTCCCGAAATAATCGTCTTCTACGATGTCCCTCACACCGCTCTGGGTTTATCCGCTCCTCTTTCTTTGTCCAAGCGATCTTCCATTGGAATGCGCTCCCTCGGACCATCAGGACGACAACCAGTCGGTTGTCTTTTAAAGTGAAGGCACGTGAGCATATTCGCAAGAAGTTGGTAGAATCATCACATCGTTAATTCGTTGGATTCGTTTTTCTTAATACCTTTGTTAATTTTATGTATGTATGTATCTATGTATGTATGATCGTATTTTTTTTCCCTCTGTTTTTCCTTTAAGTTGCACCTGCCATGTTGTCTCTGCACCACCCAAAGGTCGACTGGTAGAAAATGCCTATGGCATTAAGTCCGCCTTTGTACAGTGTTTTTACTAGTGCATAAAGTTTTAATAAATAAATAAAACTGTAATATACCACTGTTACATGATTGTACAACAGCCGCAAATTACTTACTCATATTTGCGAATAAATGTCTTTGTCTTTGAACTTATCTGTGTGAGTAACACGAGAGACTTCTATTTTTAAAGACTTTTATTTAATAAAAACTTTGTGTTGAAGCATCCAACGATAAAAATAAACGTGGGACGTATTTAAAATTAAGTTAAGAATAGATAACATTTAAAAATTGTGTCTATTAAGTGAAAAAAAGTTTGAACTTTCAGTAAATATGAGTAACGAGAACGTTGGAAGCTTCCATAAATAAAAATATAAAATTAAACGACGCGACGTGATAAAAAAGTTTTTTTTTTTGCATAACGTTGCCCCATACTAGGAATTTCTCCTATATCGTGATTGCGTTTACAAACATACAAAGTCACATACACAAACAGCCAGACCCGCAACAACTATCTGTAGGCCATACAAATATTTCTTCCGTGCAGGAACCGAACCCGCGACACACAGCGCAGCAGCCTGAGCGATCGGCCAACCGTGACTCTCAGCTTCGTTAAACTTTGTTACATGAGAAACACAGCTTGGACTATAGATAGAGGATCTATTCCTCTGTCTACCCCTGCTGTTAATGCAGGCATGAAGTTCCGTATCTACGCGACCTTTAAAAAACCGCATTATTTATTTAGCAGTCCCGGCTCTCGTTTTCAAAAGCAGTCAGATGCAGCGACTCACCCTTGACAACACTTGGTGTCGAAAGTTCGCGCGAAAACTCCAAGTTTATCCGACATCAATATTTTAAAACAAACAGAACACACAGGAAGTATATCCGTGAACATATTTCGACTTCCGGTTAAATCATTTCGTAAATATTCAGTAACATTCGTAAACATAATAAATATATTTTTTCTGTGTGGATTTAAAGTACATTTTAAAGTTAAATTCATCTTAGTTGTATCCCGGTGGTTTTTACGTTTTATCTTGCAATTTTTTGTTTCGTAAAATTTTTTAGTTTTTCTTTTCATAAGAACCTTCCTCGGGCTTTAACGAATGTTTGCAAAAAAGCCGAATTGGTCGTCGTTTTCCGGTACGTCGTCGGTGTCTCCAGAACCTTCCAACGCTATCGACTAACTGTTCTGCTAGCAATGTGCCCTGCCCATTGCCACACAAGTTTGGCGATTCTTTGGCCTACGTCGGTAAACTTGATTCTCCTGCGGATATTTTGATTCGCACAAGGAAACCCCGAGCATAGCTCTATGCAAATTTAGAAAGTAGTTAGAGACTGGATTAAGTCACATTGGAAGGTACTTGTCCGGATTTGAACCCACGACCTCAAACATTAGAGACGAGGCGTTACCACCGAGTCAAAAGTATGAAAATTGTATTTTAATCGCATTTCAAAATGTCATATTTCTTCACTCCGTGATTTTCTGCTAGAGAACTTAATTTGGAATATTATTAACGCAACGGCTAAGCACTGCAGAAGTGCTTGAAAAATAAAGCTTCATTATTTTAAACTTGGTTCTTGAGCTTCACCTCGGTTTTAAGACCACTTTGATTTTATAGAGTGAAAATGGATTAATAAAGACCATCGAAACAATATTTTCGATCTTTTTTTTAACTTGTCATACAGCCGTCTAAAGCAATTGTTTGCAAACAAACCATCCAACTAGATTGCGGCTTTTTAACCGACTTCAAAAAAAGGAGGAAGTTCTCAATTCGACTGTATTTTTTTTTTGTGTTTGTTACCTCATATCTCCGTCATTTATGAACCGATTTGAAAAATTCTTGTTTCATGTGAAAGGATATACTTCTCGATTGGTCCCATTGAAATTTTATCAAAATCGGTTTAGCAGTTTGATTTTAGAAATCCTGGAAAGCTGGAAAAAGTATATGGAAAAATCATCCTTGTATTCAGTGGTGTTGTTAGGTGTAAAAAAAAGTTAAAAATAACTTTAATTTCAGAAGTCGGTGTCAAATAATGAAGAAGCAACCAAAAACACTGACTACCGAAATAAAAGTTATTTTGAACTTTGTAGTGTTTTTTGGCAGTCGGTTTCTTTTTTTTGTGAAAAAGTTTTTTCATAATTCCACCCTATATCTTTACCCAAGATAAGATAATTATGTAAAGATGTTTGAAAATCAGGATGAAAAAATTTGGATAAAACACTTGGCACACGGATAAACCATGGATAGTATAGAAGCTATAAATTTGTTCATCCCGGTTGGCATCCCGTGGTACAAATTCCAGATTTCACGCAGGCAAAGCTGCAGGCTGCAACTAGTGAGACATATTAAAAAACAGTAGAGGCGAAATATAATACGGTTGAAATTGATGGAATGTACTGCACTGCGTAAATAAAAAGTTAATAAAACAGATATTGGAGGCGCATCGGCTGGATTGCAATTGATATACGTTTTGGACATATCGGTAAATACTACTACTGGTGATTGAATGCGCAGGTTGAATTATTATATTGTTAAGTCTATTTTCAGAGGCTTTTCATTTGTATTTTTTGTTATTGTAGAAGTACAATGGTGTCAAGTCCATCAACCTAACTTTACTTTAGCCTGAAAATGTAAGACAGCGGCTGGCAACCAAATATGGACTCTGGTGAGTAATTTAGCACTGTCGCTATTTCACAGAAGAAACGCCGCTGTAACCTGCCGTATGGTAATGGTATCCTAGGAAGCCCATCTTGGTATGCAGTCGTCATATCTCAAATAAGGTAGGGATGGGGGTGGGGATTAATGGGACCTTTGTTGTGACACCACATGTGTGTGCGGCACCCCGTCCAAAACATGGCACAATTGTTGGAGTGCCTGAAGTACCCTTACACCTGCACCATTGGGGACCTAATACTAATGCCACTGATTTCGCTATAAACGAGGCTACTTTTTGGGTACAACCTGCCGGCCTATTCCGTCAACATCTCACCGTGTAAACTTAGGTGAAGTGATCTGTCAATTCGCACAATCAAGAATGACAGTTCACTTCATGTTCAGTTTCCCTATCGCAATCGAATCGCACTGCTGTGTAATTGGGTCATTATCGACTCTAAGAGAAAAGAAGAAGGTAGAGGTTACAGTGCCACTCACCGCGGCTGTTGTCTCGCAGCTCTCCTGCACCGACGCTGTTCCCCAGCACGGGCATGCCCGCCATGCCGCCCGCTACGCTGCCCGCCTCTTCATGTCATCGTCTGAAACAACATACATATAACCTTAGGCTACGATCAAGGTAAGAAGCTGTTCTGATAAGGCGGATACCACAATGAAGTGACCGTGGAGTGACGTTTTGGTGCGGCCACGACGGCGGGCGTTGGTCTATTATTTACCCTAAGGAGACACGTTTAGCCTCCACGGCACGCCACAACAACTCACGATGCTCTGTGACCGCGAGCCGGCTAGTGCGTCCACACCAGCCCGAATTTTTTGGTCTTCTGAAGGTTTCCTTGGTTTTCAGATGACATGATGATGAGTACTTCCATTTAGGCGTCGAAGTACCCCTCCTGTGCCGGGGTTCTTTTTTCCTATTTAATTATTTTTTGTATACAACGTGTTACAGAATAAACGCAATAAGGGGTCATTGTACTCATCATTATGATCAACTTTTACTATGGGACCATCACTGAAAGCGTGAACTTCATACATTTATGCGCACATAAATATATGAAGTCGATTATTTCTTCGAGATTTCAGTGTTATTCCTATAGTAAAAGTTGTTCATAATGATGAGTACAATGACCCCTTTTCAGGTATTGCGTTTATTCTGTTACACGTTATATGTTACACGTATATGCGCGTAGCTAAGTTTAGTATACATAATTGATTAGCTTTAGGTTTTATATCCGGGAGTAAGTAATACATGACAAAAGGTAATTAGGCCTGCTACTCGATATGTCAAAAGCCTATGATAAAGTATCATATACTATATTACTAACAAACTTTACGGTTCTGGTATACGTGGCCCGGCTTACAATTGGTTCAAATCATATTTAAACAACAGCAAATAAAGCAAATAGTCCAGATTGAACACCACAATATTAAAGATATGGAGACAATAACAGTGCGGTCCCAGGTCACACATCTCACATGCTCCATCCCTCAAGGCAGCGTACTGGGCTGCATACTATTTCTAATTTATATCAATGACCTCCCAAAAATACTAAATAAACAAACTACATTACCAGTACTGTTTGCCGATGATATTTCTATACTTGTGAAATGTGACAAAAATTCTTAGCCAAATGCAATCCAACAAAATACTAAAATTAAAAAACCAAAACGATACAGTTTAGATCGTACAAAGCCCCCCCCCCACCTAAATAATAATGTATTTTTTAATGACACCCCTGTAGAATTAGTGACTACATTTAACTTACTCCGTATAACCATAGACACACATCTCAATTGAAAAAAGCACATAGAAACCGTTAAATCTAAATTTACGTACGTCTTGTTTCAAATTAAGTACAGCACAAATACAGAAACGGCACTATCGAAATACTACGCCTACGCAAACTCGTGGCTAAGATATGGAGTGATGTTATGGGGGAATAGCGTAAACGCAAGCGAAGTATGTATAATCCAAAAAAATGTGTTAGAATACTGGCCCATATTGACAATACCGAAAGCTGTCAACCATATTTTGTTAAATTAAAACTCCTAACTTTACCTTCTATATACATACATGACCTTTGCATATTTGTATTTAAAAATAGCAACATCTTCCCTAAAACAAATGACATGCATAACGTAAATACACGCCATAAAAATATGCTTGCTTTACCATAGTCCATACTACATGGCAGTAAAATATTTCAACAAATTGCCGAAACAAATTAAAAAGAACCCAAATTCAATACATTTAACAGAAAATTAAAAGAATATCTAATACAAAAATGCTTTTACTCGGTCGCAGAATAGGTACTTAAAATAAAATATTTTGTGAATATAATAGATAAATAATTACTTATGAACACTGAAATAGAACCTACTTACACATAAAAAAAACACATACATACATACACTTACACATAACATAACAAAACAAATTAATTAAAATATAATTATTAAATTTAATTACTACTTAATACAAATAAAATATGAATATACTGACTAAAGAATATAAATTAATAAAAAATATAATAATTCATACAAATTAATGAAATAATAAAATATATAATAAAAAAATAAATAATAAAAGAAACACACAAATTAATAAAATGTAATAATTAATACACGAAAACAAAATAATTAAATAACCTCATGATATTAATTAAAATAACTACATAAACCCAATACTAGTAATATTATTTTCAATAAAAATTATATTTGTATAGCAAACTTGCAATCCAGTATACCTTCAAAGTCGATGCTTGTTTTGTCCAATCTACCTGTTATGGCACGGCAACCGTGCCCTAACCGGGTTTCATGTTGGAACTTACTCACATATTTGTAACAACTAAAATGTACACATGAATGCAATAAAGTGTTTGAGTTTGAGTAACCACAACGGCTATTGTGTCATAGCCTAAATAATTATAGCATAAGTAAAACAAATATGATTACCTAACTCATTTAATATTTAACCACCGGCAAATACCAAATAAAATCCGTGATATTCAGGGTGCTCCAGAAGTGCGTGGTCATATAAGGGTGTTCTGTATCTGCTATACAATTAGGACAAAAATATGTATCAAAATAAATAAAAAAAAATCATCAACAGCCATCTTAATAGTTCAGAAAAAAACACTTTTCAAGCTGTCCGATGCAGTAAGTGGAGTTTATTTCAGTTCAAGCACAGATTCATGCACCCTGGCTGCATCAAACTACTTGACAAGTAACTTTTTTGGAACTTTTTAGTAGATTTTTGAGATCGGGTTTTTTGAAAATAAATATATTGACCACACACTTCTGGGAATGGGTTCCGTACGGTGTTGGACGTATAAGAATAGCACCATCCCATCACTTCCCGTGGGTGTCGTAAGAGGCGACTAAGGGACTCACCAGAGAATGGGCAGCAGCATTCTCTGTAGGTACATAGCTACACTGCGGTCGCCAACCCGCCTGCCAAGCGTGGCGATTTTGGCAAATGCCCCCATTTGAGGGAGGCCTATGTCCAACAGTGGACATCAATCGGCTGACATGATGATGATGATAATGTTACGCGCCAGAATTAATGCCGGGTACATAAAGATAAAAGTTACTACTAGCGCCATCTAGTATCGAGTAGCAGAACTAGTAGAGTCAAGGTCCTTTTAGACTTTTCGATACTAGAATATTCTAGAGTTTTCGTTATCTGGTTAGTCGGGGCCGGTATGTACTCGAACTTTCTAGATGTTTCTATACTAGAAGGTTCTAGAATTATCTGCCGACCTATATAAGGCCCGCATAGCCTGCAATCGAGTCAGTATTGAATTTGCGATACAAGCGACAACTTCGAGAGCGAACTTCGACTGCGAATTAAAGTGATCAGTAGTGCAATTGTGATTTATAATTAGTAAGTTTACAAGTTGTAATTAAAGTTAATTAATAAAAGTGTCATTTTGGTTATTTAATCGGTTGTTTTTATTGTCACGAACCCTAAGCTCGTAACAATAATGATGACTTCTGGAACACCCTGTATTAAACGCTTACATAACTAAACTATCAGAGGAATCAGCGCAAACATTTAGTTATGTGTTTACCTGTTGCATAGTTTCACTGTTGTGGTCATGAATTTCAATTTCAATGTTGACCAAAACTATTTGTAAAATAAAAGCTGGAGTATTTTGTGTTTTCAATTTATTTTATAAACTAGCTGCCGCCTGCGTGGAATTTGTTGCCCTTTATAAATTACAGCCTATGTTATCAGATACATTACTGTTAAGTTTTATAAAAACTATTATTGTGCAGATTATTGAAAAAGAGATTTATGGATGGGAAAATCATCAAATGACGCCTCCCGCTCTGGGTGGAGCGGGAGGGAGTGTCAGACTCTTACTGACTGAAACCCATCCGTGTTCCTCCTAATGCCCTATAAATATATAAACCTCTTAATCATATTAGTTTAGGATTAGAGGATTGTAGTTAGGGCTACATTCCTGCCAACCCAGTTACGAGCGTCTTAAAGATATTCTTAGAAATAATTAATTATTTTAATTGGTTTCCCAAGCAAATGCAGCAATAATTTGCATAAACTTCTAATACTTCTTAATTGCGCGTCGTAGCAACGTAGCCTCGTAGCATCGTAGCGGCGTAGCAAAGTGCTACGAGCGTAGCTTGTTCGTAGAATGAGACTATCTTTTTGAGAATGTTAATGATCGTATGTTTAATGAAGCTTTGTTTCTGAATCTGAACTGTCAAATCCTATTGAAATGACAAAGAACACATGTCAAACTTTGTCATTTCAATAGGATTTGACAGTTAAAATAGTGTTGGAAAAACACTGTTTTAACGAGATTTTATTTAATCTAGTATGGCCAACATTTTGTATGCACCTCCATGATTTGGGTATCAAATGATAAGGTTTGCCAAAAAACGAGAAGGTTTGGCACACCTGAGAGCCAATTCTTCATATTTTTATCAACATTCACATTCGCATCTCAGTCGCAATTGGTCAATAAAGCCTCAATTTCCATACATTTTTGACAGATTGCGACAGACATGCGAACGTAGAACGTAGTAGTAATATTGTACAATTCCAACAACATTACAAACATACGGGTCAATTCCATAACCTCCTTTTTAAAACTCGGTTATAAAACAGGAAGTGTGAGACCTATTAAAAGGTCGTCACTTCAGTTAATTCAATAGAACATAAAGACATATATTTGCCCTCGTATGACGCAGGGTTGAAGGTTGCGATCACAATTACGTCCCCTGGCCCTGCGAGTGTCTACAGCTATGTGACAACCCTGGCGCACTCTCACTTAGACGAGTAATTAATTATGTTCACACCCTGTCGATTTGTAGGGCTGTCACGTGGGACATTGCAACAAAGCGGCTGTACTATAATGCAAGCTTTTTATTAACATTTCGTCGGTTTTATCTTTAAAATTATGAATAGGGTACTTAATTTACTAAAAAAATCTAATCGGAAATATACATACTTAAATAAAAGACTCAACTAAAACTAAAAGTAATCTAAAACATGGCGTCGAAAAATTCCTCCGCATCGCAGGCCACTGGTAATGTACCCAAAAGGCTGGCAGCATTGCCACGTTGTATGGCAATGCTTATCATTGGTCCGAGGTAAAAGCCAGCCCTAGGGCTGGCTTTTCACTGGCTGGTCACGCGAAGTGTCAACTAAGCGTCTTGACAGATCTTTAAAAGGTTTTATTATGTGGGTCCGGATAGAAATTAGGTATCTATTTATCAATCGCTTCCCGTTATCCGTTCCCATTCCTATCCGATTAAGCTTAAACTTTGATTACCTATACAACGTGTTACAGAATAAACGCAATACCTTTTAAGGGGTCTTTGTACTCATCAATAAAAACAACATTTACTATGGTAAATTCAGCTGTTCAGTACATTTTGTCGAGTTATGCACACAGAAATGTACCTATGCGAGTCGTATTTTGTTTCGCGATTTCAGTATTGGTCCCACAGTGAAATTTGTTCAAAATGATGAGCACAATTACTCCTTAAGAGGTATTGTGTTTATATTTAATCTGTGAACAATTGCATGATTTGTTTAAAAGCGTGTACGCCGTATGTCATTTCAAGTCCTTATTCTTCAAAATGAAAGAACCGATTTTAACGAAACTTGGTATGCATACGCTAGATATCCAGGTCTAAATACACTCTTTTGCAAAAAAAAACGGGCACCTAAGGAAATTTACGTTCTAAGGTCGATTTTAGTTAATTAAATGAAATTTATTTCTTTGACGTAGTCTGTATACTTATAATCGTGTAAATTAATGCGCGTGAAGTGAATTCGAGCAATTAAAAGAAAAAAAAACGATGGATTCTTTAAAATCGACGTACACGCCCAAACAATAAGAAGTGGTCGGCAATAAAGACAAGTTTTTTTTTTACTTTTTTTAATTAAATAAAGTTACAAATGTAAAAACCTAATAACGAGTGTGACCTCCTCTTGCCAAAATCACAGTTTGAATCCTTCTGGGCATGCTTTCCACGATGTTTTTAATAACGTTTTGAGGAATACGTTCCCACTCTTCTGCAATGACTCTTTTTAGCTCCCTGATGTTTTGTGGAGCAGGTTGCACTGATCTTACCCGTCTTTTTAGAACATCCCACACATGCTCAATTGGATTGAGGTCAGGACTTCGAGCTGGCCAATCTAAACGACGGATCCCAACTTCTTGCATGTACGCTTCCACGTCGCCAGAACGGTGCGGGCGAGAATTATCGTCCATAAAAATGGAATCTTCCCCAAGTGCAGTCAATGTGGGTTGTGCATATGGAATTAGGACTTCCATTATGTACCGGTGTGCATTTAATGTTCCATTTTCTATGAAAATTAACTCCGTACGCTCCGTCGAATTAATTGCTGCCCAAACCATAACGGAGCCTCCGCCATAAGGAGTGATTTCTTCGAAACACACTTCCGCATAGCGTTCCCGTGGTCTTCGCAGCACTCGCCGGCGTCGGTCCTCTCCACACAAAGAGATTCTAGCTTCATCAGAAAACAATACTTTATTCCAGTCCTCCAGAGTCCATGAAGCGCAGTTCCGAGAAAACTGAAGTCGAGCAACACGGTGCTCACGGAGTAATTTAGGGCCCCGAGCTGGGCGGTAACTCTTGATATTGGCAGCCAGAAGCCTCCTCCTGACCGTCCACAAGCTAACTTCTACTCCTCTTACTTCTTCAAGGCTCTTCTTCAGGTCCACACTTGACGCCTTACGATTACGCAACGCCTGACTCACCAAAAAGCGGTCATCTCTTGGTTCTGTGCATCGTTTTCTTCCCGAACCGGGTCTTCTTTTGACCGAACCAGTCTCTAGATACCGTTGCCAAGTCCTCTGGACAGTTGAACGACTCACATTTAGCCGCTGAGACACGTAAGTTTGCGAACAACCTTCTTCAAGTAGGGCTATAATTTTACCCGTCCTTATCGCTTTATCACTCATATCAAAAAGTGGTATTTAATGTAAAAAGAAAGATTAAATTGTTTAATTTGCAGAAAATATCCAAAAAGTTTTAAAATATCGTAATCAGTTAAAAATCGTTTCAGCAATTCGCGCCATTAGTAAAGCAATTTTAGAATAATCCACAATAATCATTATTTTTCTTTTCAAATTTTAAATTTGGAACGTAAAGAATCATGCCAGGATGCTTCAAAAAACATGCCAATACATCGTCAAATTAACAAAACCTATTTCTTGTTCTTCTTCATTGAAATAGAGAAAAAAATCTAAAGTGCCCGTTTTTTTTGCAAAAGAGTTTAGTTATCAGAAAACATTTTTGAAAAAGATTTCAGAGGCAGAGAGAGAGTGATTTTAAGTTTTCTATAGAAAGTGAAAAATCACTATATCCTTCCCCCTGAACTCTTTTTCGAAATTTATTTTCTGATAACTATTTAGACCTAGATATATAGCGTACGCAATACCAAGTTTTATTAAAATCGGTTCATTAATTCCGAAAAATAAGGATTTGAAAGTTTGTATGAAAAGCCATACCGCGTAAACGCTCTCAAGACACAATTAAGCTGCGGATCAGTACCTACGTCAGAGATAGAAAGCTGCATTATTTTCTCCGACTTCGTATCCCGGAACAATACTTCATAAAGTTAACAGTACCTATAAATAGTATATTTGAAATAAAAAGACTTGATTTGAAAACCCTCATCATTTATTTCAAGTATACTTCATGATAACAGTAAGTTCAATTAAAATACCAAAAAGATTATCTTTTGCCAACATTATCTATGCACCCCCATGATTTGGGTATCAAATGATAAGGTGTGCTGAGGGGTGTACAAAAAAAATATGAAGGTTTGGCACACCTGAGTGCCAATTGTACTTATTTTAAACAATGCGAATGTAGAATTAGCCCTCTGGTATCTACCTACCCATGTAGTTCTGTCCTCTCCTCACCTTGAGTCCAAGCTGTGATAGCTCCGAGCTAAGATCTATTTCAATTTACTAGAGATTGGCACATAACTCGATTTCTGCAAAGGTTACGGCGGCATTTGTTGCAAGTTCAAAACGAACACAAAAATATTGGTTGTTTTGCAGGGTTCCGTACCTCAAAAGCCTACCTATACCTTATTGGATTACTTCGCCGTCCGTCTGTCTGTGAGTCTATCAAGACCCCTTTTCTCAAGAACGCGAGGAGGTATTAAGTTGAAACTGTTTGTCGAATACGTAGGTCTTTGGTCCTGACCATTCAAAATATTCAAAATAACAACAAATTGTCTTAGGTCCTTTGGAGCTATAAAAAAGTAAAGCTTAAAGGTCAACGGAATAAAAATACGGCCATCTATATGATGTCCGTCCTATCGTATTCGAGTAGGTTCAATCATGAAAAGCAAAAAGCAAGGTTTCACAACAAAAGCAAAGAAAAACCCCGAATCGGTCATTTATGGTTTTATGCCTTATTTTTTATTACTTCTCAGCCACAAGCTCCTTGAAATATAGACCAGACTTCTTAAACATAGACAAATAGTTCAGAGCCTTAATTATGACATAACAATTTTAACAAAAACAATTGCAAACGCGTGCCATCCCTGATTCACACTCCGTACACCGTGCAGGCAGTCAATTAAATAAAATTAAAAACTGAGTTCGCACGAAGCGCGTGACGCCGCGGTATTTATTATACGCACTTACTTTATACGAGCCACTATTTCATTGATGTGTTTCATTTGTTGAGAGGTCAAAGTTGAGAATTACTAGGTATTTAATTTGACTGCGGCCCTGGAACGCAAAGGGCATTTTGAAGGAACACGGATGGGTTTTAGTCAATTTTATGAATGAACTTTAAAACTATAGCATTCTCGTACTTATACAACAGCAAAATCCAGGGGGAGTGGGGTATGTAGGGGTACGTAAAAATATTAATAAGGTCGATTAAAAGCAGGATGAAAACTGCAATAAGGGCAAGGGATGGCAATTAAAATTGAACGAAGCTTTTTTGAAGACATCCGATCTTTTTTTTGCACAACATTTAAAAAAACCAACAGAAAAACTCACCTCACACTAACTTTGTTTAAAAGTCCATGACATCAATAAAAGTCATTTTAATTACCGTTCAAAGAAACCTTACTTTTCTGTCTATCAGACAGTATTGAACCTATCACATTAATCATCATCATCACGCCATAAACCAGCCTCACGGGGTGGGTAATTTTTTTTGCACGCAAGTGTATTTCGAGTCCTACAAAACCAAGGCTCACTATACTCAGCACAGTATCCCTGTCAGAGTGTCAAGTCAGCCGGATGCACCACTCCATTCCACAGTCCACAGCCGTCAGTCAGGATGGCTGTCCCACATTTCGTCCGTAAAGTCGTCACCAAACGCCGGACGCTTTACAAGATCTGCTCGAAGGTTTATAACTACGGCAGATGTCATTTGATGGGGAATAAAAATTATTTGTTGCTGATTAATTTTGTGGTTTATTGTGTTTTTGTTGTGTATTGGGAGGTGAGGTGACGTTTATAGTATTCGGCAGACAGCTCCGTTATTAACTTTGTTTGGTATTTTTAGCTAGATTCCGTATGTTTTTATAACTACTGATAAGAACAACTTGTTCACTGGAGTCGAAACGGATATATTATTAAACCAAAATTAATCCTTACAAAACATTACACATTAACACTAATAACAGTTTTGTTTTATTTTTTAACAGATGAACTAAATTGTTATCGGGACCTAAAACAAAAGCTACAATGTAGTTAATAGCTTTTTTTTACGAAACTCGGTATCTGCGATGCAAGCCTTGAACTTGGCGCAACAGATATTACTGTAACCTCATAAATGAATCTATTAAGAGCCATTATTTATTTATTTTATTCTAGAAATGCCAACGTCTCATTTGCCAGAACCGCCATCAGCTCATAATTTTGCGAATTTAAGCTAGGCGAAACACGTGTGCCAACCAAGACACGTGAGTCCCTGCACCAAATCCTCAGTTCGACTAATATCAGTGTCAATTGGCATCCCGCGCAGCACGTTCGCAGTGTCGTCTGTCGATAACAACTACGTTCAGTAACACGACGGGGACAGGCATCAGTAACAGCGTTATCGACTGCTTCGACGAAATTCTCTTGGAATATGAGTCTAATTGTTTGTGATTCATGATATTTTGGGACAAGCCCGCAATGTTCGCTTTCGCATCTCAAACGCAATATGTCAAAAAAGCCTCAATTTCCATAAATTTTTGACAGATTGTGACTGACATGTGTGAATGCCTAAAAAAATAGTAGAATTGGCACCCTGGTAAAATCATATAAGAACCGCATCATACCGCATATGGATATGTGAGTAAATCTTTTAATTGTCCGCAGAGACAAATCAAACCTTCTTTGCACCAACTTCGACCATTATTATCACGACGGAAGTACAGAATACTTTGAACATAGTAGAGGAAACTAAATAATACATAATGTGAATGTCGTAGCCATATCGTAGAATTGGCGATTTCATGATGTGGCCGGCCAGGTCATTGAATCTTCAACGTTTTACGATTTCTTGTTCTGATATTCACCCCATATCCAAGATAGAGTTCAGCGTAAGTTATATATCTAATCGAACGTCTATTCTATAAAAACGTTTTTATGGATTTGTACTTAATAATTTTGTTTGCTTCCAATTGATAAATTATAATAGTTATTTATGCAACAGTTGCATAAGAAGGGGTATTAAAACACGAATTCGCCTCGTGTGATAAACCCATATTATATTATGAAAAAAAAAACGTTTTGTAGGGATATGTTACGGCTAATAGCCGAAGTGCGGCTACAACTAGGTGCAGCCGGCCACATGCGGTTAAACTTAGATGTATCCTACTTATCTTCGCTTAGAACTTGTAAAATAATACATCATATTCGGCGATTGAACACCCCTACTCGGACAGGTTAGGTTAGAAGGAGATGGCGGGGTCTAAAAGACTCCGCTATCCTCATCGTGGTTATTTTTTTAAACCCTTGAGCCACGAAGCGTGGCTCCAAATTCGCCTTTTAGGCAAGGCCGGCTGCACCTAGTTGTAGCCGGTTAAAACTAGGTGTAGCCGCATTTCGGCTATTAGCCGTAACAAAAAAAAATCCCATCCAAACTCAATAGTTTCCAATATATCCGTGTCTTATTTAGAAAAATAGTTTACAATTCCCGATAACAAAGTCTACAAAGGATTATTAGGGAAAGGTCTACTTTATTGCAAGTTTATCTGGCGCCTACCATAATAACCTTGACCTGTGCGTAGTGACCGTGCTATGTTGTTAATTGTTTTGTTATGTTGCTATGCCTATATGTTTATCATTTGACATTACAGGCAGAAAAGGACGGTTGGACGTTTTCCGTTCATAGGTATAATAATAATAATAGGTCCTTTACTGAAGTTCATATTTGAAAGGACAATAAAATTATTAGGTAGAAATGATATGTAAGTAGTAGGTACTATATTATTCTAAAAAGTCAGGTTAATATAACTTAAAAACTTGACCTTCTTGGGAATAGTTTCCTAGAAGGTCAACGGAACCTCTTTGGATCAATTTCCAGGAAGGTTTCTACAGCCGTAGTAGTAGGTACACTTAAGTACATCTGAAGAAAACCTTTCCGTCTATAATCAATATATATCAAACTCTTCCGTTACTGTGTGACTGACTGACAGACAACGCACAGCCGAAACTGCTGGTCGTAGAAAGCTGAAGTTTGGCATGTAAATAGGTTCTTTAGGGAGTGTAGGGGAGCACTAAGAGAGGATTTCCCGAAATCCCTGGGAAAAAACGGGATACGGGCATACTTAGTCGCGGGCAAAAGTTAGTACATTACAAAACATCACCGTGATTTAAAAGGTCTCACAAAAAGCTTCATAATGTCGCAAAATAAAAAATGGTGACGAGGAAATGAAAGTTATTCGTTCGCAGTAAACCGATACTTTGATGTCAGCCGCCTAGTTAATGGTTAATTTCCTGGTTTAAATAGACATTGAAGGTGAAACACGGCACTAATGATTTCGATAAATAAATAAGAATGAGCCGCAGTGCATCGTTGCCGACAATCCTCTTGGATCGTTACTCAATTTACAAAAAAAATCTGCGAGTTATTATAGACACTTTATTTCAATAACAACGCTACCTATTAATAAACAATTGTTTTGCGTGATATCAGATACTCGCAGACTTTCTTCAATTAACTCGAAGAATAAGCAGTGCCGTCCACGTGTGTTAGAAAGGGACAAAAAAATTTCGTTTCATGACATTTCGATATTTTGTAACGAAAATAGAGCACGGAAGCATTGCGACTACAGAAGTGAAGATGATATCAATTATTATGATTAAACCAGAGAATGGATCGCAGACCTTATCTACCGTTTACCTTCAATTATGATCGAGGTCAAAATCTGGTTCAACAGTAATTTAAAAAAAATGTAATATTCATGCCCGCGCGCAATGAGCGGTATGCATAAGTGTCAGCAATCATTGCCATAATCGGAATTGTCACGGGTCGTCAATTTCTATGGAAAGTTTTGACAATACCATCTTCAAATCGCCGCTGAAGCGCCTCGAAACTCTGTGGTAATGTATATCCAAAACAGCTAAGACTTCTCCCAGCAAACTCAATTATCGGAAATATTCAATGTTTTTATTGCGTTTGTTTGGTTGACTTCAGATTGCTCACAAGGACATTACTATCTAAAATATCTCTAGATTATGTTGGAGCTCTAGTTACGATGCAGTTTCTATTTGTGTTTAAATTTTGATACCGATTATTTTTTTAAGTTATTTTACCAAAAAAGCCGTGGAGTTTCATGCTTTCTCTCTTAGTTCATTTTCGTGGAAATTATTAGAAAGAAAACCAAATAAAGAAAGAAAATTAGTTTATTTGGTACACACAGATACATACAATGAAACCGTGCACTGACTTTTCATTAGTTTTCCTATATGAAATATGATATTTTGGCTTGATTTAAAGATAGTTCCCAGGTTCTGATAGCGGCTTTGTGCGTGTGTGCTATTCCAGACCACAGTCTATCACGGTGCGTTCAGTCATTCTGGGGTGGTTGAGTGATAAACATCTATACAGCTACCCAGTACTAGCTTTTACCCGAGGCTCCGCCCGCGTGGATGTCGGTTATCGCGTAAAAAAGTATATAGCCTATGTCCTTCTCCATATCCCAGGCTATATATCTGCCAAATTTCATGACGATCCGTTCAGCCGTTTTAGCGTGATAGCGAAACATACAAACAAAAAAAAAATACTTTCGCATTTATAAAATTAGTTGGCATAGTAACAAGTAAGATTAAAAAATCTTTATACTGCACACAAATCAAAGCAATCTAACCGAACAAAAGTTGAATGTTAATGGCATTTTGACGGATCCCTTCGTGATCCGCTTACGACGACGTCTCATAGCCAGGCCTCCATTAACGGTCACATAATAAGATGTAAGAATTATCGCTAGAACCAACCTTCAAACTTTGAGAACCACTCTGTTTCAAATATCCGTCGTTAGCTTTTCGGAGAATTTTTTACTTTTAGGGTTCTGTACTATGACGGTCTTGGAGATGTTGGTAACTTTATCAGTTGTAGTCCCGGTATTATGAAGAGGTGGAATATTGATAATGATTATATTATTTACTAACTAAAACGTGTACCATCATCATCATATCAGCCGAAAGACGTCCACTGCTGGACATAGGCCTCCCCCAAGAGTCGCCACAACAACCGGTCCTGTGCGTCTCTAACTACAACGTATACCAGAATAATCGCAATACCTGTTATGGGATCGTTGTACTTATCATTATGAACAACTTTTACTATGGGGCCAACCCGCGAAAAAAAATCAGCTATTCAGTACATTTTGTGTTTGAAGCAGTCGATTTTTTTTCGCAATTTCAGTGTTAGTCTCATAGTGAAAGATGTTCATAATTATGAGTAGGTACAATTACCCCTTAAGAGGTATTGCGTTTATTCTGTTAGACGTTGCATATACACTTAAAATTAAAATGAAAGCTCCGAACCACAAAACATGGCGACAAAAAATTCGTCCTCATCGCTGTCGACTGGAAGTGAGTCCAAAAGACTGGCGGCATTGCCACGTTGTATGGCAATGCTTATCCTCTGTTCGAGGTAAAAGCCAGCCCTTGGGTGTCGACGACGCGAAGTGTCAAGTAAGCGTTAACCAAGTTCTTTAAATAACGCATGAGCACTCGGACCTCACAGTCCAAGAGTTGGAACCCCAAACGGCTCGAAAATATAATTGCTAACTAGGTTATTATATTCTCCACACTTCATCACCCCGACAGAACACCTACCCCCTGGATGTGAACTGCAGTGGCCAATCTGGAAATCTCTTAACCGATTGCGGACCGAGGTTGGCCGCTGACAAATTGGGCCAAATGGGGCATTCTTCACCCATCCCAAACGCAGTGCCAGTGTGGAGCATCATCACAGGACACGCGTTACCTCCTTGGTTGTGCACGACGGGCAACTAAGGAGGTAACGCGTGTCCTGTGATGATGCTCCACACTGGCAATGCGTTTGGGATGGGTGAAGAATGCCCCATTTGGCCCAATTTGTCAGCGGCCAACCTCGGTCCGCAATCGGTTAAGAGATTTCCAGATTGGCCACTGCAGTTCACATCCAGGGGGTAGGTGTTCTGTCGGGGTGATAAAGTGTGGAGTGCCTCTACCTGCACTATCCAAGATGTAAACGAGGCCAATCATAGAGCTGTACAGGTTGCTCAATAATGGTCGGATACGGATACGGAACCTTTGACGAGTTACTTCGACTCGCCCAGGAGCATATTTTTTCTTCTGGTATTAGGAGAGATAAGCCGATTTACAAATGTCAGTGACCTTCAGATTTCTACGTTCTAAGAATCTTTAGGATTGGGATGTTTTGAAGCCAGTCTAGTTGTTTAAGCCCTTGATAGCGTATATGTATATGCGTGCGTATATGTGTGAAAATATATAATGTGTTTACTAACTTACTAAGTATATAAACAGTTTTTTTAAATAACGGTCCTGGTTTCAGCACCCTAATTAATATAACTAAAAATGCTTTCATCGCATTTTTTGTAAAAAAATCTTTTTTACAAAAAAAATACAACCGACTGCGGTATAAAAAAAAAACACTACAAAGTATTAAATAACTTTAATTTCCGAAGTCGGTGTCAAAAACAACCAAAAACACCGACTTCCGAAATTAAAGTTATTTTATACATTGTGGTGTTTTTTTTTTTCACTTTTTAGTAGGGTTAGCTTTAATTAGACTCAATGCGAAAAGAATCATCAAGATATCAAGATCGGTCCTTATAATTGTATATTCTTATGATAACCCCAAAACCATGTACTCCTTCACAGCGTACCGGCGTGATGTTATGTTATGAACTGGTGTAAACAATAAACAGGCATGCGATTTCAGCAATTCCGGCAGATTTGCTATCATTTA
This sequence comes from Melanchra persicariae, assembly GCA_947386135.1. Taxonomy (NCBI): domain Eukaryota; kingdom Metazoa; phylum Arthropoda; class Insecta; order Lepidoptera; family Noctuidae; genus Melanchra; species Melanchra persicariae. Next base: position 10,467,008 of record OX376645.1, on the reverse strand, counting down.
TTGAAGAGTTCCGTTACCTATCTCCAAAGTTCTCAGATCAATCTTCACCAAATTGAAATGGAACTAGTCCAGGAAACACTCTTCCCAACAAAAATAAAAACGCGAAATGTCGCTGAACAAACATACAAAAAAAATAATAATGAAAAAAAAACTGTCAAATTGAGAACCTCCTCTTTTTTTGAAGTCGGTTAAAAAACATATTTGTCACAGTTTCGCGACGTGATGTTTATTATAAGTAGACACGGGATGAAATAAAATAACTAAAAAATCAACCTTTGATTACATACATAGTTACATTCTTTGCTCCTGAATTTTGACTCCTGAGAGCCAGTTTTAAGTAAAACAAATATTTTGAATACCAGTATTTTACATAAAGCGTCTGCCAATCTGACCTCCACAACCCAGGCTTGGCCTTGGCTAGACTGGAGTCAGATTTTCTTTGTCTTTGGTAAATGCGACGCGTAATATAACTACGACTTAGTCTAGCCAGACTATTAAGTATCAGCAAGCAAGCATGCGACTAGTATCCGATAACTTCACCGATTTAAGCTCAAAGCCTTTTTATGAGTTTAGCTCCCAGGATCAGATATCCCCATCCTCAGTATTCCGCTGGTAATAAACACCCTGTATATAAGATAATCGAACACAAAGCAAGTACAGGGTGATTCGTGTATCGGTTCACAGTCCAGTGCGCTCGCTTTAAACCGAAATGTTGCCAAATACATGGATTTGTATAGGTGTTGGAGTAAATAAATCATGGCTGATTGTTAGGTATGACGTTGATTCCAAGCCTTTACATTGCGTTTAATTTTGTGGTAGGTATTAATTTAATTCGTATAGGCTGACTATTTAGTTTGTTGATTGCCCCCCCCCCCCCTCTTCCAGCAATAGCCAAGTATTTTCCCAAAAACTTCTACGTTTTTTTGACACCGACTTCCAAAATTAAAGTTACTTTGTACTTTTTTTTATTTGAAAATCGGTTGTATTTTTAACCGACTTTTAAAAAAGGAGGAGGTTCTCATTTAGTAAAAGTATCTTTCAAATAAAAAAAATAATTTTGAAAAATCCGTCTATATATGACGGAGTTATGCTCGAACATACATAAAAAAGCAACGGAATTGAAAACCGTCTCCTTTTTCGTCGATTGAAAAATATAGGACACGGGTTTTTTTCTTTTCTGGCATAAGCAAAAAATTAAGACGTAGCAATGCGTTGAAATTTCGCTTGATGACACGTCTACTTAAAAAAACTTTTTCACAAAAAAAAACCGACTTCCAAAAAAACACTACAAAGTTCAAAATAACTTTAATTTCGGTACTCGGTGTTTTTGGTAGCTTCTTCGTTATTTGACACCGAAATTAAAGTTATTTTGAACTTTGTAGTGTTTTTTTGGAAGTCGTTTTTTTTTGTGAAAAAGTCACAGGAAAGCAAAAATACGCAATTTCGTATACCTACATGGATGATTTTTCCACATATTTTTTCCAGCTATTTGGATTTAAAAACCAAACTACTAAACCGATTTTGATAAATAATAAAATGGGACCATTTGGGAAGTATACCCTTTCCAACAAAAAAAGAATTTTTCAAATCGGTTGGCAAGCGACGGAGTTATGCGCGAACAAACATTAAAAAAAAACTCAAACATCCGAATTCAGAACCTCCTCCTTTTTTAGAAGTCGGTTAAAAATTGTAAGTACCACTTTTTAACTAAAAGGGATGTTTCCTGAACTTCGATGCGCTTTGTTTGATAAAACAAAAAATATCTTAGACATGTCCAATATTTTTAGATAATTTAACTGCCCAACTTTATAAAATCATATATTTTATCCAAAAAACATCCTCACTCACGTCTCACTCTACGTTTTCTCCTCCCATCCTCCGCTGTCTACTGTCACGCTACCACTCACTCCCTTTTCTATCAGATCACTGCTCACACAATCCAGCCAGAATTTTCATTAATTTATTACAATATCGCAAATCATTACAATAATCCAATTAATAACTAAGGTTTACTTCGTAGGTATCTTGTTCCCTATTTGGTAAAATCGCGTTCTAAAAACATGCCAGTTTTAACAGTATCTAATAGCAACCTAGCACGCTCCCCAATTCTGCTAAATAGGTAATAAAGGTACCTACTACCTACCTAAAAATGGCGCACTGAAATTTCATAAATTCATCAACATTGAAAACTATGCGGAAAAGATTGAAACGTAAGTAAAACACTGACTCTTAACTCTCACTGAAGATGGGATAAAATAAAAAGAACTTTATAAACTAACTTTTAAAATTAAAGAATGTTTTCTTTGAGAAAAACTTACATCTGATAGGAAAGAGAAAATGTTTTCTTTTTTCTAATATTCCCGAGGTATATTTTACCGATACTTTCCTACATAAAATGTTATGTGGACCTTGTGGTCTTGGCCTCTACAACCATAGACTGACCATATTCTTACTACACGAGCTTATTTGTCAACGGCTTCACCCGCGTGATATCTATAATAAAATTATCCCAAGAGGACTTAACCCAGAGATAAAAGTACTATATTATGTCCTAATCCGGACCATGGTATAGCCGCGTGTCCATTATATAAAAAACATAAATGAAAAAATGGGAGCCAAGTTCAATGTTTTAATAATATGCGTGATTGTCGACTTCACCGATAAAAGAATCGAGATCAAAATGGCTGCCAAGTTCTGTAGATAATCCTGAGATAAGATAAATTAAGGCTCAAGATTCGACTTGGCTAGTTTTCGCATACATGTTATATCTTATATTTGACTTAACTTATCATATTTATGTTATACGCAAGTTACAGTATTAATTTTGTTTTTAAATTGAAAGGTATCTTACTCTTCTTGTTGATAAAAACTAGCCAATTCAGTAGACAACTCGATTTCGCATTTGGAATATTAGGATTCGCCAAAAAAACTCCACAAAAGAATCAACAAACAAATGAACTTCAAAAAAATCAAAACAAATCTTTACGTTCCGTTTTCATCGGAAAGAGAGGTCAAGTCAAAAGGGGCTCACTTCACAGACAATTAGGCGTCGTGCCCACTGCGGGACAAAAGCGTCCCTTATCATCGAGCGAGCCACTGCTTTCTGCTAGCCTCACCTCGGCTTTATAACGGTGTTGGTGCGGGCCACGAAGTCGGGGGTTGTGTTGCATCTGTTATTTTATAAATGGGGTTCTGTTCGTCTGAATAAAAACCGGAACATTTATATTGTGAGCCTGTTCTTCACTCATAGCCATTTTTCTACAAATCTACTAGGCTGATTCAATATACATACAATTTTTTTTTTGTAAAGAGACACTTTTGGGGTAAAATTTAACTAGAAAATTACGCAAGAAAAGTCGTTTTTTTTGTTATTTTACAGCTTTTTTATGTATTTTTCTAGTTGGTTAGTATTTATAGGTCAAATCTTGCAACTGAATTTCAAAACAGTTATTTTCAGGTTAATCATTATAAATCCAACATGGCGCACTGCCGAAGATGGCGGGAAAATTACTTTTTCAACACATTTGCTCAAAAAATGCATTTACGAAGCCTGTATGCATTGTTCGAAAGTTAAAAATTATGCACCACATAATGGAGCGTGCGGCAAAGTAGGTACTCTCACCTAAGTACATATTTTACCGCAAACTCCGTTGTATAGCGCCGTGCGTATTCTTTACGGTTTTTTTTTAATTTCCATAAAAATTAATAAGAATTCCACCAAGGAGTTTCACATCACGAGAATAAATAAGCTGAATGATCGAACCTCCTTGGAAGCGCTTTTGCTGTATACGTTTGTCTCATTTTAATATTATAGAGAAAATGAGAGAAGATAAATAAAAAAAATAAAGTATGTGGCTAATTTTCACCATGCGCATGTGGCGCCCTTTGCAAATTCGCGCCATTTTCATATTAGAAACGTCAAAGATTGTTGCGACTTTCCGACTGATTTCTAGAGACAAAAAGTTTGTTTCATTACTTATTGTAATGTTTTCTCGCTAATGTGTCGAAAAACGTTGTATGACACACGTGCTGGTTTGATTTTTACAAACTCGTGACTATGGTAAGCCCTCGACTTCGTCTCGTGCTTACATTCGTCTACTCGTTTGTAAAAACCAACTTACCGCACTAATATCATAAATAACTATTTTGCAACCCCATATTATGGATATCAAATTAAAGGGTTTGCTGAGCGGAAGAGGAAAAATAACCGTTTTTTTATGCGGATAATGCCACTGGCAGAAGCTAATAGAGATATTAAGGTCCTTTCAATATTTTCTTGCATTTTTCACTAAATCGACTGCTAAAAACTTTCAAGATGGGACCAACATTTAAATCGCAAAAAAAACCACTGCCAGTGGTTTAGATTAGTTAGTGGATTTAGTGAACTCAACAAAATGTACAGCTGCCTTTTTTTTCGCGATTTCGGGTTGGTCCGTAGTAAAAGTTGCCCTTGTTGATGAGTACAATTACCCCATAAGAGGTATTGCGTTTATTCTGTTACATGTTAAAGTTAAAGTTTTTAATCACAATTTAACTATAAGTACAAGGTTATTGATAAATTTAAAAAATCCACATTTGCACATTTATGCTTTTCTTTCAAGCGCTCATCACACATTTCTCGTGGCCCCAAACGTTTTGTATGACTTTATCTGCGGTACATAGCGTGTAAATTAGACCTCTGCTACATTACCCACGCTACGCCTGACCTTAGTAACGCGACGCGGACGATGCACGATGGCGTGGAAAATATACAGTTTTGTTAACTTCACAGTTTTGCGGAACGGTTATTGCGAACTAAATGTTATTATGTAAGGTTGTGTATTTTACCATGAGGTTGTGTTGTGTTGTTAGATACATAAATAGAAAAACACAAATAAAAATAATCATCGTTTTTCACAAAAAAAAAATAAAAATCCACTTTTCATGCAGTTAGAATTTGAATAATTTTAGTTCAATCACAGATTTGATGCAATCAAATGCATCAAATCAAGTAGACTGTTCATCGATGTTCAGCCTCTTGCAATCTGGTCAACTCGCCTATGGTGTCCCACTGCAGCGCAAAAGCCTCCCTTATCCTTTTAATGTACTGTTACGAATGCCAAACTGTACCAACAGACATACTACAAACTACAAAAAGACCTGACGTCACACAAACCTTTTATGGCATAGTCAAGGTCGCGATATGAACATGCCAACAACGATTGGGCAGTTGTCCACCAGACACAACACCCATCTTGACAGAGAATCCTCCTTTGTCAAAGGAGGCATTTCATCACACACATGACACGCACTACACGAACTCTCACTCACTTACACAACACTAGTAACCTACATAATATACTTATTTCATAGAATAACTTTAGCTTAGGTAACATCGATACTGTTTCACCTGTTACAGAACGTCAATTTTTAGGGTTCCGTACCCAAAGGGTAAAAACGGGACCCTATTACTAAGACTCCGCTGTCCGTCTGTCTGTCTGTCTGTCCGTTTGTTTGTCTGTCCGTCTGTCTATCTGTCTGTCACCAAGCTGTATCTCATGAACCGTGATAGCTAGACAGTTGAAATTTTCACAGATGATGTATATCTGTTGCCGTTGAAACAACAAAGACTAAAAACTGAATAAAATGAATATTAAAGTGGGGCTCCTGTACAACAAACGTGATTTTTTTGCCGTTTTTTATAGATAATGGTACGGCCTATTTTTTTATATTCTGAATGTGCGATAATATCGGGCAATTGACCGTGAAACCAGTAGGATGGTACGGAACCGTCAGACGTTGCTCTGCACTACATCGTAGTAGCTTTACTCGACATTAAGTCTAATTTAATACTCAAGAGATTTTCAAAGAAAAGATGAACCCAAAAATTATAAAGCTTTCTTCAATGTCTGTCAAGAGGTAATCAGATCAAGATCTTAGCTTTGATCATTTGATGTCTATTCCGCGGGTTATAATATTCTAATAGGTACTACCTACTCATTTCTGTTATACGGTTTTGGCCAAATATCAAAATTAAGATTGAATTATAGGTATCTACGTTTTCATAGCGGTAAGTTATAAGCGATACTATTGTTTAAGCTAAGTGAAAGAAACTAATAACAAAGTGCTTAGAAAACATTCTTAGAGATATCATTTTGTGGTTCGCCGAGCCTACTTAGAGCCTCTTACGTTTTTCAAAATTGATTACCGGAATTAGTATTATGAACAATATCTATTAGCTTACTAGCTTTGCCCGTGAATTCGCTCGCGGTAATATAGATTTTTGCAAAATAAAGTAACTCCAGGATCTCATCTATCTCTGAACCAAAATTCATTAAAAGCGGTTCAACAATTTAGGCGTGAAAGCGTGCATATTCTATGTCCTGGTTGGTCTAACCGAATTGCAAAATTATCCGAACATGATCAGGTTCTGACTAACATACATTCACATTTATAATGGAGCTCCCTCACCTGGAGCGATCGCGAATATTTCAGATTCGATTTTGAGCATTACATTACAGTACTGCCTCCCTGACTTGACGAGCATTCGCCTGTAATGTAACATTTCAGATTCGATTTTGGGCCTTACATTACAGTACTGCCTCCCTGACTTGACGAGCATTCGCCTGTAATGTAACATTTCAGATTCGATTTTGGGCCTTACATTACAGTACTGCCTCCCTGACTTGACGAGCATTCGCCTGTAATGTAACATTTCAGATTCGATTTTGGGCCTTACATTACAGTACTGTCTCCCTGACTTGACGAGCATTCGCCTGTAATGTAACATTTCAGATTCGATTTTGGGCCTTACATTACAGTACTGTCTCCCTGACTTGACGAGCATTCGCCTGTAATGTAACAGTTCAGATTCGATTTTGGGCCTTACATTACAGTACTACCTCCCTGACTTGACGAGCATTCGCCTGTAATGTAACATTTCAGATTCGATTTTAGGCCTTACATTACAGTACTGTCTCCCTGACTTGACGAGCACTCGCCTGTAATGTAACAGTTCAGATTCGATTTTGGGCCTTACATTACAGTACTGCCTCCCTGACTTGACGAGCATTCGCCTGTAATGTAACATTTCAGATTCGATCTTAAGCATTACATTACAATACTACTGATCTCTGAGCGGGACGTACTGCGCGTCCACGATACACTCAATTACAAGTGGTGCTCGTTGATGTTACAAGATGTATCAAAATGTTACACATTGTATCATAAAGTTGCGCAATGTAATGCTCGGTTCTCCTCCGTCACTGATGTAATGCTCGATTCTGTAACGTTACATTACAGGCGAATGCTCCAAGTGAGAGAGCACCTTTACTTTTTATTAAGCAGGATTAGTGGGAACTAAGACTTTACGCAAAATTTGACGAATCAAACTACATACCTTCTCTTTTTATCTCTTTCCATCACTCATAGGTTTTCTGGGAGAAAAATCAACTTTAGGTAAAGCTCGCCTTTGCAGAGGAACTTTATTAACACCGTAGGTACTATTAATTGTTTTGGTATAACTGTGTAATAAAGAATAAAACTGGAAGAAAAAAAAAATTATAGGTTTTATTTTCATTTACCAGTCAGACAGTTACCAGTCGCTCTACCAACGTTAAAATTAAAATTGCAGTACATAATGAGCTAGAATCGAACACGAATAAAGAATATGGTATTTTACTCAAAAATCGATCAGATAGATTTCCAAAAAATATTGGACACGTTTTTTTTCACGTAAATTAAAACTGAAGATGATACAGGGTGTTGAAAACACGCGTGAAGTCACGTTGCTGTTATAGTTATTTATGATATTAGTGCGGTAAGTTGGTTTTTACCAACGAGTAGACGAATGTAAACACGAGACGAAATCGAGGGCTTACCTCACGAGTTTGTAAAAACCAAATCCGCACGTGTGTCATACAACGTTTTTCGACACATTTGTGAGAAAACAGTACAATAACTAATGAAACAAACTTTTTGTCTTTTCTTTAGAAATCAGTCGGAAAGTCGCAACAATATTTGACGTTTCTAATATGAAAATGGCGCGAATTTGCAAAGGGCGCCTCATGCGCGTGGTGAAAATTAGAACCACATCTTTCATTTAGTTTTATTTATCTTTTCTCATTTTCTCTTTAGTATTAAAATGAGAAAAACGTATACAGCAAAAGCACTTCCAAGGAGGTTCGATCATTCAGCTTATTTATTTTCGTGATGTGAAAATCCTTGGTGGAATTCTTATTCATTATTATGGAAATAATAAAAAAACCGTAAAGAATACGCACGGCGCTATACAACGGAGTATGCGGTAAATATATACTTAGGTGAGAGTACCTATTTTACCGCACGTTCCATTGTGTGGTGCATAATTTTTAACTTTCGAACAATGCAAACAGGCTTCGTAAATGCATTTTTTGAGCAAATGTTTTGAATTTTTTTTTACCGTTATAGTGACGTCATCCGTGTTTAAAAATATTCAATGCAGAAGGTGTAATAAAAGAACCACAGCTCAGGAACGGTCTCCCTTCATGCATGAATTACAAAAAAACCATCGCATCTAAACCTGTATCGATTTTCGATACGGTAAGTGTGACGAAAATTGAATTTCATTTTGTTACTTTGATGCCGATTTCTCGTTCGTCTAGTGATGATAGTAACAGTATTTAAAACCAGAAACTCTAGCTAGGCTAGGCAAAGTGACATCTTACCAGCGATAATGATAGTTGAAAATACAAAATATAAAAATTGGCCACGTGACATTTGGCAATCATATGGCTGACAGAATTTCGCTTTCTCAAGAGTCTCATGTTTATGTGGCAAAATCATTTGACCTTCGAAGTATGTCGTTCTGATGAAATTTCTACCAATCAAGGATCTGGGGAAGGTTGCGGGCGAGATATAGAGGTGTTTGATTATATTGGACAAGTGGCAGTACGGTATTTGACTACTTACAAAGTCTACATAAATGATTGGTGCTTATTTGAAATGTGTAACTAAAAATATGAAAAGTTTATCTTTCCTTACTAGGAAAGATAAACGACGTTTTGCGATACTTCGCAAAACATCGTTTGTACTGGATGCAAATTGACTATGGCATGACACGCAAATGCGGTCTGTGTTAATCATAAAAAAGCTCAGAGCGCCGCATTTTCTGGGATTATTAAACAATTAGAAATGGGTACAGTGTCAACCCTTTAACCAAAATTATTACCTAACTAGCGTTTGCGCGCGGCTCCGCCCGCGTCGGTTATCGCGTAGTAAATGTCCTCCATATCCCAGGCTATATATCTGCCAAATTTCATGACAATCCGTTTTAGTGTGAAAGCGTAACAGACAGACAGAGTTACTTTCGCATTTATAATTTTACATAGTAGGGAAGTAGGGATTTCCGAGTCCTTTCTTAAATTCATATGACTGAAAATGATCATTATTATGATGAGTAGGTAGGTGTAAATGCCATGTTGAGAGGACTAGTAGCCTAGATACCTTTGTCCCTTAATTGGGTACAGGCTAAATTTAGTTCAAGGCCATAGTAGACATTTAACTTCATGTCATTTACACCCATCCATGAAATACAGGCATCCTTTCACAGCCGCACTCTTAATTTATCAACCAAAAACAAAAGATTCTCCGTAGCACAGCAATAAAAATCAAAACATGACTAAAATGTAACCCGGGCACCAGCGAACCTTCAAATTGAATCGCTTGCCAATTGAACCGGAAGCTAAGTCAGCTCTATATTGCGTTGTGAAGACAAAAATGACTGTTTTATGAAGGGACCACTAAATGCGACGAGCTCATTAAACAAGGGCCTTTGACTGCTTACACACAATCTGCTTGTTGTTAGGAAAGCTATCCAGTTAGGTAACGATGTAGCACAGCGTGCAGCTAAGATAATAAAGATTACGTTGAATCAGAAGTTATGCACTGTACCTATGGTCGACGCCTGTCAGGGCTGCGGAATTTATTCGAAAGAGTCACCGCGGCCCTGGAACGCGAAGAGCACTAGGAGGAGCACGGAGGGCACTAGGAGGAGCACGGAGGGAGTGTCAGACTCTTACTGACTAAAAAGTCAGTAAGAGTCTGACACTTCCTCCCGCTGCACCCAGAGCGGAAGGAGTCATTTGATGATTTCTCATCCATTAAAAAAAAACCTATGGTCGACGCAAGATAAATTTGCAATAACGTTCATTGCCCTTTCCTAAATATACTCGTATCGTCGTAGGTACCTGGACAATAAATTATGAATCGTTTTTCATTACCTAGAAAATGTAAAGGATCACGACAGCTTTATGTCTTTATTTCTGTTTTCGGAATTAAGAATATCAATAATGCAGGTGGGTCAAAGACCGTTATTGCAATTTATCTGGCGTAGACCATATCTTCAATTATTTGGATTACAATTTTGGCAGAAAATCCAATAGAAAAAGTTTTTGTAAAAAAAAATAGTTTTACTTAATCCCGTTATAATCCTATTAATATTGACTAAGTGTATGTTTAAAATTTCGTGGGTAGCAGACTTCAAAATTGTCGATAGCCAATGCCTTTTCCTTACTGGACCGGGGAAATAAAATCCTAAACGAGCTTTTCAGGTCTTTAACCTAACACCTTTTTTCTCTTGACCTTAAACTTGCATAAGACCGTGTACCTATTATTGGCATTTTTTAAATTCTTATTTCAAAGCTATATTTCTCAGCTCTTTATCTTCCAGTGTGTCTGCGAGCTAAGTTCAAGTAACCACACCGCGACTAAGTTGTTGCAACTTGTCCCAGCTCAGTTTACGAACTATGTGACAAACGAACTTTACTCATCCTTATTGCAAACGATGCTAACGATTCTGAACTAACGTTTCGTGCACCTTTGAGCTATTCTCATCAATCTTTGTTTATTGGTTTATCTACACTATCAGTTCAGAAGAAGTAATTAATTTGATTTGCAGCTAAATAGGGATTGACTGATTTCTGCTAAAATAAGCTGGACCAAATCCTCTACTTATAGAGGATCTAGTCCAGATTCCTTAACATGCTCATAAGAACTAAGAAAACGAAGTTAGTTCCACGAAACAGTAGGTAATGGTATATTTCAGCAGACATAAATTTTATTCCATGAATTAACTTCACCATCATTTCGAACTTCAATCAACTGCACAACACACAACCAAACAAATGAATAGAAGAGCCTTTACATTATAATATAGGTTATGAAACTTCCACGTGACCAAAGTAATGTATTGTTGATAACAAAAGCAATATTGTTCTATTTTGGATGAGTCTGAGGGTGACAAAATGTTTGGTTGCTATCAAATATTTAAATAATGGACATTTTTATCCTATTCGGTAGTTGAAACCTTTTTTATTTCAGTAGTAATGTGATAAAAGCTACCATTGACAAGCTTTGAGGCAACTTAAATTTCGTTTATTCGAAAAAGAAAATGTGTCCCACTCTGAACGCCAAAAAAGGTGCAAATTATTAATTATTGTTAAGTATATAGCAAACACTGAGAAACAAAATCGAAAGTAAACCAAAATAAAGAAAAATTAAGGAGAAAACAAGGTATTTAATGTCCCAGAGCTGACTTGCCATTGACAGTTTAAAATAATAGTCCATGTTTGGCTGTATCTCTTGACTACAACTTAAACTCAAGGTGTATCCGTTTAGCAAGTCAAGTATATCCGCATTATATTGAATTCACACAACTGCCAAATCCTTGTACTACACAGACAGAACCATTACAAACATACAGACAGACGTATATTAATGCAGACATTGCAGTGATCGTGTGTCAAGGACAGGCACACACAATTAGTACATCTCACCATTCGGTCATGGTTGCGAGTGGCAGACTGACAGCTCTACTGTAAATATATCTCAAACTACCCACATCTAGTGAGCTTTATTGAGAGGGTCAATCGCAGGGGTCGATTGAAACACGGTGCATAATGTTAAAATGTATCTCTTGCAGATTTAAGTAGATATTGGTTAGCTAGCTGTATTTTATCCCTCCTTAATGCTTCAGTTAACATGAAAAAAATAGTAATAGCAGGTTTTATGCTCAGTGTTGAAAACAGAAAGCATTTACCGTCAAAGAGCTCTGAATCATTTAAATTAATTGTGAATGCAATGCGCGAAAAGTCTAGGTTAATGATATAAACGTGTCGACCGAAAGGTCGAAGCCTAGTATTACTAGGATTTTTTTTACTTAAAAACCGTACAGATGGTTAATCACAATTTACATTTAATCTCTTGTCAATTTGCATAATTATACTATTCAATAAATGGTCATTCATAGGTCAATCTCGCAAGCTTTGCTTAATCTAGAATCGACCCATGACACTTTTATTTCTTTTTAAGACACGAGCTCCTGTTTGTTAATTTAATATATTTAGAAGCAACAAACAACTAAAATAGGTTTTGGTTCATTTAATTTTGATTTCATTTGTGCGCTGAGCATGCGACTGTTTTCTTTTTTTCGCCCCGAGCTCCTTCCATATATGCATTCTGTTGCTCGTATCTTTGTTATTTAAAAAAAAAAATACTAAAGATGAAGCAACCCAGTGTAAAAGAAGCAACGCAGTACCGTGTTTCCACGAACGACTCGTCGTATTTGCGTCCGTACGCAGCGACAAGACTCCTCACACGCGACAAGTGTCACTTAGGAGTGATACGTGACAAAACCACTGCTTTGGGGAGCCGAGTACAGTGTGTGTAATCCTTCCGGCCTAATCTGGAGGTAAATAAAATTTACGACGAAACGTATGAAGTGGTTACGGGGAGCCAAATTACTCGTATTATAGCCGCACGGATTGATCTTCAAGGGTAAGCAACGGAAGCCGAGGTCGGTTTGAGGATAGGTGACCTTCCATTAGATACATGCCGAGAACTTTCCGTATCTCGGAAAGCACATTGGTCAGGGCTCTCATTCGGAGATCGTTGGAAGTCGTTACGGAGTTAGAAGGTCTGACTATCAGGCCTGTTCCAACACACACTTTTGTTTTTCACTGTAAAAATCTATAGTCCAATTTGACAGTTCACACATATTTTGTCTCTGGGCCCGCAACTCCGCCGCGCCTTTTATAATCAACTAGCTGTCCCCCGCGGCTTCGCTCCCGTCAACTGGCTACCTACCTACCTACCCTACACCTACCCTACACCTACCCTACACCTACCCTACACCTACCCTACACCTACCCTACACCTACCCTACACCTACCCTATACCTACCCTACACCTACCCTACACCTACCCTACACCTACCCTACACCTACCCTACACCTACCCTACGCCTACCCTACACCTACCCTACGCCTACCCTACGCCTACCCTACACCTACCCTACACCTACACCTACCCTACACCTACCCTACACCTACCCTACACCTACCCTACACCTACCCTACACCTACCCTACACCTACCCTACACCTACCCTACACCTACACCTACCCTACACCTACCCTACACCTACCCTACACCTACCTTACACCTACCCTACACCTACCCTAAGGATTCTTAAATTTTCTAATTTTCAAATTTTTTTTTTTTTTTTTCGTAAGAACCTTCTCCTGACAATAACAAACACAACAAAAAAAGAATTATCGAAATCGGTTCAGCCGTTCACACGTGATGCCGTGACAACGCGAAACGGGTTTCATTTTTATATATATAGACAAGCTTCTATAGTGATTCACACAACCAACACTGACACTACACGTGGCGAATCAGCAATGCGCGACAAGTCTAGCTCAATGATATAAATGTGTCGCCCAAAAGGTCAAAAAGTATTACTATAAGGCAAATTAACCGTAGTTTGTCACGGCAATAAAACGTGTCGCTCACCTCAGTCTTGTCAAGGAATATCGTAAAATCTAGTAATTAATTTGTGGATTTCAGATCGGTAGTTGGTTCATGTTCATATTCATCACCACCACCATCCATTCTACTCCATTTACATTCTTTCATTCTTCTTTCCTTTTATTTTTACTGCTGGATTCTGTTAGACTATAATGTGTCGACCTTAATGTGACTAAATACTAGGCTTTTTTTTTTTAAATAGGATGGGAAATCATCAAATGACCCCTCCCGCTCTGGGTGGAGCGGCAGGGAGTGTCAGACTTTTACTGACTAAAACCCACCCTTAGTCCTCCTAATGCCTTTCTTCCCAGGGCCGCGGTAACTCTTTCGAACATATTCCGCAACCCTGGCAGGCTCTGGCCCTGGCGGACCCCGTCTCCGTTGCTGACTGCTCTTTCCGGCGCGTTCGGAGTAAAACGCGCCGTCGACTCTGGCCTGTCCTGATCGGACAGCGAGCTACCCATTGCTCGCTGTCCGCAGGCGTCAGTCACTGCGCCTTGCTCAGGAGCGTCAGTTCCTGAGAGGCGCAGCGACTAACGTTCGTCTGGAGGAGGCGAAATGGGGCCATTACTGGCACTCCATTTCGGCCCCCTCCCGAGCAGTGGCAGCGGCGGCGACGGTGGCGGCGGCTGCGGCGGAAGCGACGGCGGCGGCGGCGGCGGTGGAGGAGAGTTTTCTCCTCGACCCGGCCCTGGCGGGTGGACCGCAGGCTTTGCCCCCAGCCCAGTGATCGGCCGGCTTGCCAGCTGCCGCACATGCGAAGCAGTGCGGCGCGGCGTCGCACGAGCCGGCCCTGTGACCAGGCTGACCACAGCGGAAGCAGTGGTCACTGCGGTCCACCTCCGAGGTGCAGCGTGCTCCGACGTGGTTGCCAACTTGGCAACGGAAGCACCTCAGAGGTCTGGGCTCCAGCAGTTTCACCTGCGCGGAGACCCAGCCCACCAAAAGCCTTCGGCCCTCCGAGACTTTTTTGGCCGCCGACACGGGGCAGCTCACCACTACGGTTCGCATGCCCGTGTTGTCAGGACGGATGGTGCCCACCTTCACCTCCTCTGTAGAGCACCCCCCCGTCCTGACGACGGCGGCCAACACCTCCTCCTCCGTGACGGAGTCGTCCAGGCCCAAAATGCGCATGTCTATGCACTTCGTGGGCCTGGACACTCGGACGTCATCCGCGCCCAAGGACGCCCTAAGCCTTTCGGCTAGAGCGTCCGCGGCCGGACCGCTGTCTGCTCCAGGGATCTCCAGCATCCTGGCCCCGGTCATGGTGACCCTGAGCCGGAGACCCCCGACGATGCCAATCTCACTGAGGTTGACGGCCTCTTTCGCCTCAGCGTACGCCTACAAAGTTTTGTTAAAATCGGTTTATTAATTTCGAAAAATAGCGATTTGAAAGTTTGTATGAAAAGCCGTACCGCGTAAACGCTCTTAATATGAAAATGTCAAAGCTGAAAGTTTCATATAAACAGTCTATAGTTTTCCTAAGAGACGCTCTTTGAATTAGTGAAGCAACACATTACTGAATAACGATAAATGTACGTACTTGTGTACTGTCAACAAAACAGATCATTATGCAAGCTGCTTCATACAACTTACTTTTGATTAAAGTTGTGAATGACATTTTTCCAGTCTTTGAAGTCGCTTTAATTTTGTTCAAAATGATATCACGTCAAGTTGAACGCAAAGTATTGAAATATATAACGTCTACATAGAATGAACGACATAGGTACCTGAAAAGGGGTTATGGTACTCATCATTATGAACAGCTTTATCAATACGTTTGTCTCACTTTAATACTAAAGAGAAAATGAGACGAAATGGGAATGTATTTCTAATTTTCTCCACGCGCATGTGGCGCGAATATTCGCCATTTTAATATTAGAAACGTCAAAGATTGTTGCGACTTTCCGACTGATTTAAAGGAAAAAAAAGTTTGTTTCATTACCTATTATAGTATTTTCTCGCAAATGTGTTGAAAAACGTTGTATGACACACGTGCTTATACATTGTGCGCATAACTCGACAAAATGTACTGAACAGCTGATTAGTTTCTCGCGATTTCGGTGTTGGTCCCGTTGTAAAAGTTGTTTATAATTATGACCCCTTTTCAGTTAGATATGTCGTAAATTCTGTTACACGTTGTATCCCAGAAGGACAAGTAGACTAATATACGCCCACGTTTCCATATTTAAGTTCTAACTATTCAATAGTTCTAATGATTCAAGTTATAATTGTTGATACATTTTGTTGTGAGGTTGTGATGGATGACATATTCACAATAAGATCAAACACTCTATAGTTAATAGTTGTTTAGAAGCATTAATAGTAGTAAAAGTAGTTATTTATTTTTTCCCTGCACCCTTTTCTTTGCCTGTACTTACTTTCATACGTCTATATCTACATTATATGAGAATTCCCTTTGTACAATTACAAAGATATTGTTAAAGTTGAACTTATGAGGGGTGTCTGAACTGCGCAGTGTTATGTGCAAGTGTGAGATACACTGATTCTGAGAAGTTAAGTGACTCAGGAGCTCAGGGGTGACTCTAGGCTGAGTCAGATTTCTGTTTGTACTTTTTTTCGTGTGACTAAGCTGCCACAGCACCAAAACAAATTGTCTCGGGGGCAACAATAAATTTGTCCAACGTGTTCCCAACTATGGTTGGTTCGGCTTCCCGTCTAAACCGATGCAGCGTAATACCAATATTTTACATGAACCGATTGCCTTTTTGACCTTCACAACCCAGTAACTGGGTAACACGATATCGCTTGGTAAGACTGGTTCCAGACTTTCTGGCATAATGCAACGCTCTTAGTCATAAATCAAACCTACTGAGGTCATTTCAATTAATATTTACAATATGGAACAGAAACCCTGTGGTTCCTTAGAGGATTGCATATTTATAAGATAAAATTACCATTAATTAAGTTAAATAAAGAAAAAAGCAATTATTGGCCTAAATGAATGAAATTCAATATTTTTTTTTAAAATAGTTTGAGTTTCGATAGGAGAAAGAAGCCTTTGAATGCTCTCGTCCAGCCGTGACCCCACTTATTCAGAACGTCGTCGTCTTAAATAGTTCGTGGCCATATCGTAGAATTAGCCATTTCATGATATGGCTGAGGTTAGTTTA
This sequence comes from Melanchra persicariae, assembly GCA_947386135.1. NCBI lineage: Eukaryota > Metazoa > Arthropoda > Insecta > Lepidoptera > Noctuidae > Melanchra > Melanchra persicariae. The sequence continues at coordinate 10,450,048 of OX376645.1, read as the reverse complement.
GGTAAGGTTTGAAGGAACTTAGGGCACCCCGACACGGATAGGTTAGGTTCGAATGGGATGACTGTTCAAGACCAGTCATAACATTCGTCTTAGGTTCCCTTAAACCCTGCAGACAGAAATAGGAGGAGAAAAGTCGTCAAAGTTAGGATTGAAGCTGCCATTCCGTGAAGGGGTCAGACATTTCATGAAATGGCCGGCCACGTCATGAAATGGCCAAGTTCTATGGCCACGACTTATTTGGGATTCATCGAAGAAGCTATAATTTATTGTTAGATACATAGTCCGGACATTCAACAGTATGTATGACAAGTATATTCAGACTTGCTCAGGAATGCGAACCTTATCGCATCCAACTCACGAATGATGATGTATCTTTGTATCTTATGGAATGTTTGTAGTGTTTTTTATTTGGAAGTTGGTTGTATTGTTTTGTAAAAAGTTTTTTACACTCAATTGTCAATTGCCCCGAGTCAATTGTCAATTGCCCCGGGTCAATTGTCACGGTATCACTCATTTTCTTTTCTTTCATGACATTTCACACAATTCATCTTGGGTTATTAATATTAAATTATTTAAAAAGTTACGGCTAGGTATTCAATGAAAAATTACTATTCGAATATAAACACGTTGAAACATTTTTGAAAATTGCTTAACATTTTCAATCTTTGGCTACATGAAATTTTACTTAGGTACGTTCATTTTAATTATGCCATTATTTTTATATTTAAGTACTACCCCAAAATGAAAACATGAACATTTTACATTTTCGTTCTATATTTAATTAGTTTCAAAGCTTGCACGTTGAGATACGTCAAAAACATTGACATTCTATCGGCCGACAGATTAGCTAATCAAAAAAAAGTAAGTAAGTATCAAGTATCGATATCAAGAATTTCGCGAAAATAAAATGTTGGAGCGGAAATTAACAGCGTGCGCTGACTGGCTGGCTAGATTTTGAGATTATTAAGACTTTACACAAAAAAGAAAAAAACAGAAAAATCTACTTCATTTTTAGGGTTCCGTACGCCGTACCCAACGGGTAAAAACGGGATCCTATTACTAAGACTACGCTGTCCGCCTGTCTGTCTGTCACCAGGCTGTATCTCATGAACCGTGATAGCTAGACTGGACTGACTAAAAACAGAATAAAATAAATATTTAAGTGGGGCAACAGAAATACATGATCTGTGAAAATTTCAACTGTCTAGCCGTGACGGACAGACAGACAGACGGACAGCGAAGTCTTAGTAATAGGGTCCCGTTTTTACAAGTTGGGTAAGGAACCCTAAAAAATGTGTGTGACAGTCTTTTTAAAGTCGAGCCACTTGGTAGGTAGTAGTTACAACCTTAACATTGATTGCACCCATCACAGTATTGAACAAGTCTACAGTGCACTTTAAAGAATAAAACAAATACTTGCAATTATTGATATTGCGAGTACTTGTTTAATTCTTTAAAGTGCACTGTACACTTGTTCAATACTGTATTTAGATACGGCTGATTGAACTCGTTCGTCTACCAAGAGAGAATAATGATGACAATTCACTAATGTGTCTCAAGACGAAAGTCATAAGACCAGTGCGTGTTGCCAGTGATTACCTATAGACTTGAAACGTAGTCACTCACAACGGGCCTCATCATCATCAGAAGGCTTAAAGTCACCCAAAGGGCAATGGAGAGGGTAATGCTCGGAGATTCCTTGCGTGATCGAATCAGGAATGATGATATCCGCAAGAGAACCAAGGTAACCGACATAGCCCGAAGCGTAGCCAAACTGAAGTGGCAGTGGGCAGAACACATTGCTCGCAGAACAGATGGTCAATAGGGCCGAAAAGTTCTGGAGTGGCGACCGCGTATCGGAAAACGCCGCGTTGGAAGGCCTGCCACAAGATGAACCGATGACCTGGTGAGGGTCGCGGGTAACCGATGGATGCGAGACGCACAGGACCGGTTGTTGTGGCGACATTTGGGGGAGGCCTATGTCCAGCAGTGGACGTCTTCCGGTTGATATGATGATGATGAGTTCACTAAATAAATTACAGATTGTTCGGTCAAGGAATTAATAAGCTCGTTATATTTGGGCTTTATTGTTTTTGAAGTGAAAACTTTTTTAGGCGCGTTGAGCACTTTTTGGGTGAACAAAAAGCGTGACTCTCGCGTCATCGTCACCGCACGCTTCCCATGTACAGACAATACAATATTTAACTTAGTTTTCACTTCTATCGGCAGTCCAGACTGGCTTTTTTATAATAAGGTTTTCGATCTAAATTGGAAAACTCACATTCGATAAGGGTAGTCAGAAGTCATGCAACCTGATACACCTGTCTTACCAAGAGAAATTCTGTTACACGTTTTTTTTTTATTGAGGATTGTTCTGGCTCTTGATCTCGATTACGCCTGATGTAATCCTTGATGATTGAGATGCCTGTTCACTCTTGCTTTGAAGGCAGACGGGTTAAATGTGGAACGGAACACAGACGCTGGCAGAGAGTTCCACATTTAGTGGGTTGTAGAGGTCAGACAGGCCGAAGCCGACCCCAACGTACCAGGGAAAAGGATGCGCAGACGAAAACTCATGTCAAGCAAGATAGTGTAGGTACAGTACAGTTGGCGCAGTGGTAGAGCGATTGGCTGCTGCGCTGTGTGTCGTGGGATCGATTCCCGCGCGGAACAAACATATTATGTATGGCCTACAGATAGTTGTTCCGGGACTGGTTGTTTTCGTATGGGTGCTTCTAGTTTGTAAACGCACACACGATACAGTAGAAATTCCTAGTGTGGGACCACGTTTAAAAAAAATAAAAAGAAACGTTACATAAATGAAAAATACACATCCACATTATCATCATTTAACTTTAGTTCCTCTAATATTTTAAAAGCAGCACAACAAAAATGTCTCTTCCCACAGTAGCATAATAATGAAAGATTTAATAAAACCACGGCTGCTGCTATTAGATTTGTCGCGGTAATGCAGCAGAGTGCACCTGTTCAGTTTATTTGTACGCCCGCCGTTATCCAACTTCTGTTGGTTTAACCACGTTTTAGCATTAAATTGGTTTTTGTCTGGTTCTTTTGTAGAAACTATTAAGAACCAGCGAGATTTAAAGGAGGTCGAAAGGTGTGGACCGCTTCTACAACAATCACTGCGCGATGCATTCGTCCTTTCACCACCACCACTATATTTTATACTGGCAACAATAGGTCCCGTCAGCGATGGACGATAACCGATCCATAATATAGCCCATTTATGATAACTGGGTCGGTACTTGTAATTCCACAAGCTCACTTTTGAGATCACGGTATCTTCCATTCCACGTAAGTATGAGCTCACAACAGTGGCGCGCGAGGGTCATTTTTTTTTTTTTTTTCGGCGGCGGAGAATCTTGTCGCCGCGATTCAGAAAAGTGACGTCAGAGTAAAGCGCCATCTAGTTCAAATATCGGAACTAATTCGTGTGGTATTTACGCATACTTATTTGGCAGTTTTACATTGCACTCAGCGAACAATGTCAGCAAGATAATAATATCAAGTAGCATTGACAAGACCACCGATTTATTACTGCACTTAGATGAAATATAAGTAAGATAAAGTGAAAACGATTTGTAACAAGACACTGACAGATCACACCAACAAGGGAATTAAGTAATCTTCTTCAGTGTTGTGATGTTTCATTACAGAATTATAAAATTGTGAACTGATCATTTCAAAGTACTCCTCTCTACAGTTATGGTAATATAATAGGTTTTTTTTTTATTATTATTGATAGGCACGCGCTTGACCACTATCTCACCTGATGGTAAGCGACGATGTGGTCGAAGATGGAGCACGCTTGCCTAGAAGTAACCTATTCACTCTTGACTTAAAGACTCCCAGGTTGTAGCCATCAGGAAACACAGACTCCGGCAGGGAATTCCACTCCTTAGCGGTACGCACAATGAATGAATTCCCAAAACGCTTTGTGCGTGTGGGTGGGATGTCCACCATTTACCGGTGGCGCATCGCCGTACGTCTTGTGGTCCGATGATGGAACGGGCTAGGCGGAATCAAACTATGCAATTCCGTTGCACACTCTCCAAAATGCAACCTATATTATTATCATTAATAATTCAATATTGCATAACTTTTGGTGCGTGATGCATTATTTTACTGGCATTGTTTTGCCAAAACACTTTATCATTAATATGAATTATTTGTTAGTCTTAAATAAATGAATTATTAGTTAGACATAAAAATAAATACAAGATGCAATTATAAAATATGTTATGTTATTTGTACAACACATACTTAGTTTACAATAATTGAAAAAACTTATTGGTGTTAGTAGTAGTTTGTCAGTACTTAAAACTAAGGATTTTACGACTTTACACACAGATGTAGTATGTACTGATGCCTGGTATTGAAAAAAATGGTGTATATATACACTTCTGGACACATCTATTGGCCCACCTTAGAGTTTAGGTTTCGATGGCCCCTACCGAAATATGATTGCTAGATTGAACAAAAACTGTTGATGCAGTTTTAAACCTGATACATTTTACCATCTTTTTCGATCGTATTGTTTTAAATTTGAATTCAGAATACCATACGACATGGAGCTACGCCTAACAAGTCGGATATACGCCTTGTTAAAGGCAATTGATTTTTGAATAAAAAACATGTTTTAAAGGTTTAATTTAATAACGCGTGTTGCCTCCATGGGCATCTACCACAGCTTACATACGATTAGGCATAGAGTTTATCAACCGCTCTATGAAATTTTGAGGGATCATCTCCCATTCCTCTTCTATGGCAGTTTTCAACTCCTGCATCGTCTGGGCAACTGGCTGACAAGCCCTAACACGTCTTTTTAGCTCGTCCCACATGTGCTCTATGGGGTTCATGTCTGGGCTTCTGGCTGGCCAGTCCATAACTGTGATGTTCACATCCCGAAGATATTCCCTGACGATGCCGGCCGCATGGGCTCTTGCATTATCATGCATAAAAAGGAAATTTGGGCCCACGTAGTCCGCGTATGGTATCACGTGAGGTTCTAAGCACTCACGAATGTACCTTTCAGCATTTAATGTTGGCAGCCGTGGTCCTGTAACAACCTCAAGTTGAGTTTTGCCGCTCGCGGATATACCGCCCCAGACAGTCCATGAGCCACCGCCATAAGCAACCCTCTCTTCAAAGCAGCATTGTGCGAAACGCTCTCCCTTACGTCGGTAGACCTTCTTCCTTCCATCATTGCCATGTAACACAATTTTAGACTCATCAGAAAAGAGTACACGGTTCCAATCTTGCTGTGTCCAATTTAAATGACTGCGTGCGAAATGAAGGCGCGCTGTTCGGTGGGCTCGCGTTAGTTTGGGCCCATTAGCTGGCTTGTGTGGTACCATATCGCGTTCTTTTAACCTTCTCCGAACAGTTCGAGCGCTCACAGATACTCACTGGAAGTCGCGAAGATGGTTTTGTATCTCAATGGAGGTAAGGTGACGATTTCTCAAGCTGGTCGTCACGATGAATCGATCCTGCCTTTCAGTTGTGACCCGAGATCGTGTCCTTCCTTGGCGACGAACAAAGCCGCCAGTCTCTAGGTACCTCCGATAAACATTTCGGACCGCAGATCGACTTAAATTAAGTTGAGCACTCACGTTTCTTTGGCTGTGTCCGGCCTGAATAAGTGCCACAGCTTGGGCGGCGACTTCAGGTGAAGTATCCATAGATTATTGATAGAACCTCATCTTAATGTTAAGAATAAGTAATGTTTGTTGCAAAACCAAAGATATCAATCACTTTTTCAAGAATTAAATCCAAGTAAACCAATAAAACCAAGTTTTCTTAGTATTCGATTGTTTGATATCAACAAACAGGCTCCAAATTGTCTTTTGTTTCTTTAAATTCTGTGTTCGAAATTCAAAAAAAGACTATTGAACGAAATTGTGAATGTGCCAGCTTCAAAACTGCATAAAAACTTTTTGCTCGACCTAATATAAAATTTTAGCTAGGACCAAACGAAACTGAATATACAAGGTGGGCCAATAGATGTGTCCAGAAGTGTATTATCAGCTAGCGATCAAAGGATCAGGGGCGGATCCAGGATTGTCGTTTGGGGGGGGACTTTCAGAGGTGGTTGTCTATCAAAAAAGTCTAGGTCTTTGGGGGTGCTTGAGTCCCTTATACCCCCCCCCCCCGGATCCGACATCCGAAGTCAGTGTTGCTACCAGAACAGAGCCTGCTCGCCACAGACCAGGCATCCTTTTCCTAATTGACGACACGGTTGGCGCGGTGGTTGAGCGATCGGCTGCTGCGCTGCGTGTCACGGGTTCGATTCCCGCATGGAACAAATATTTGTATGGCCTACAGATAGTTGTTCCGGGTCTGGCTGTTTGTGTATGTGAGTTTGTATGTTTGTAAACGCGCCCATGATACAGGAGTAATTCCTAGTGTGGGGCAAAGTTTTTAAAACAAAAAAAAATAAAATAATGATGATAAAGTCATCGTCATATTCGGAGTTTTTCATAAGATGTCCAAACAATGTTTAGTTTATTTTATTTATTAAAATAACATAACTTATTATTTAATGGTTTTCTTAACTCAAAATCGCGAAACTTCCACGCTTGAAAACCAAGCGTTTATCGCGAGAAGGCAGTTTAGTTGATTTCCTAAGTCATTTGTCAATATGTCGGCGTCGGCTCTAAAACACTATGTTTAATTCAGTACATATACACATACAAACATACACAAAGGAAAAGCCGTTTATTTGAAGAAACCATTTAATTTTGTTGATATGAGCGTTTGCGACGTACGGCATTTCATACAAACTTTCAAGTCCTTTTGTTTTTCGAAATGAATGAGCCAATTTTAATTAAACTTCCTACGCATAAGCCGGATACATAATTCTAAAGTTATCAGAGTGCCATTCTGCAGTGCGATTCTGTAAACATTTCGAAGTGAACACTTGGGCGGGGTGCACGATGGGTGCGAATAAGATGGAATGACAGCTGACGTCTTGTCGTTCACTCCACCTAGGTGAACACCGTGATATGTCGACAGAATCGACCGACTGTAAACATATCGAAGTGAACCTTAGGCGAAGTGAACACGGTGAGATGTTGATAAAATAGACCGGCTGTATTGTTTCCTTGAGCGGATTAACAGCTCACAATTAACTGAAGTTTTCACAGTGAAATGTTCACAGAATAGCACTACTGATTCAATTCCCAGTACAGCAGGGATATTTCAGAAGCAAGCCAGATTCGAGTTCAGATCTTAGACTCCAATTCAAACGCAACGCATATGAATTGCCTCCGTGGTCAAGTGGTTTAGGCGTTTGCCTTGTGACCCGGTGGTCGTGGTTTCTATTCCCACGGGAAGCGTACTTTATAAAGTTGTTTCCAGTTTGGCTAGGACATTGCAGGCTTGAATCACTTGATTGTCTGATAAAAAGATGATTCCGTGCTTCGGAAGGCAGACGTATAAGCCGGTGGTCGCGCCCGTCAAATGGCGGTTGTCAAACCATATCAGAGGCCCTTGAGGCGGCTTAGAAACACTAGGGTCTGTAGGGTCGTTAGACCTTACTGCCCACACGATAAAGAAAGAAACGCATAGGTATATTTAAATTAAACTATTACAGGCACTTAGGTATGAATTGTCAAGAAGTCGGTCAGTCAATAATGATAAAACTAATTGCACATTCCACCGCGTAGATCTCAATGGAGAAGAACGTACAAGAAACGACCACGACACTCTTTTAATTCATGTATTACAATAATCTTGGATAAATTCATACCATTAATGTTACATTTATTTAAACCGTGCAGACAGAAATTGGAACACTGCCCAGCGGGGCTCCGTCATCGTGTTTAGGTTTAAGGTGACCAATAATATCAGAGCCATGTGTTTTGTGCATACAAGATACTTATTTCACGATGTGGTTGCATCAGTTAGGGCCCAGAAGGCGTCATGGCATTTTTTCATTTCTACAACGCGTTGTGAGCAATTTTTTCGCTCAATCAGCGTTTTTGGTCTCTGAGCGTAACAGAGACACTAACGGCCGCTTTCTATAATATATCTCAATCCCAATCTTGATCCCGATCCTTGTCTGTAACCAATCAAAGGTGAGGATTGTATGGTGAAGGACACAAACTCGGCCGTTGATTGGTTACAGACAAGGATCGGGATCAAGATTGGGATTGAGATATTATATTATAGAAAGCGGCCGTTAGACGGCTTTTCCCTTCATTGGTACAACTATAGGCTAGTATTTATTATTTTTCTAAGTTAATAAAAAACACACACAAACACACACGTATAATCCAAACTTCGCATCTTACTAAGTGATATTGAAGCCCGACGCGCAAATTAATATTAATATATTTAAGTGATATAGTAACATACTAGTTCAGGGACGGATTAGAAGTCCCTTGGCGACGAATTTTGAGTAAGTGTTAATTGCTAATCACCACTCCCAGCTGAGTGATGTTTTTAAACTAATTATGCACAAATTGGTTAACTGGTTGATTATGTTTAGTGACGCGTGAGGTCACTGATATCTGCAGGGCGATTCTGTAAGATGAAATGAGTTGTCGATCCATACAAACGAGATGGAATGACAGTTAGTCATTTTATTATTGTGATTGTTTTCGTTGTGTTTTTGAATATTTTGACATTAAACATCTCGACATTAAGCCATTTGACATTACATATTGTGACATTTTATACTGTTCATTTTACAATATGCGAGTGATTTATATTTTATTATTATTATTATTATTTTTTTAGACTGATCCGCAATTAGCTATTAAATTTGCGACTGGTAAATAATTGTTTTGGTTGTATTATCTACACTAATATTATAAAGAGGAAAGATTTGTTTGTTTGTTTGTTTGTTTGTTTGTTTGTTTGTTTGTTTGTTTGTTTGAAATGAATAGGCTCCGAAACTACTGGACCGATTTGAAAAATTCTTTCACCAGTAGAATTTTACATTATCAGAGATGGACATAGGCTATAGAATATTTTCAAAAAAGTTAGGGATCCGTATGAAAACTTCGATAATGTGACCCAAGGTGTGAGAAAAAATCCTTATATCGCGTACGCTGCGGAATCTATTGACAATAGAGCAAAGTGATGTACTACAGTTTTATAGAGGTCATCAATGTCTACAAAAAAGTCCGCGATACCATATGTCTAACTATTATGGTTAAGTCACCATGACCGCTTTTTGTTAATATTAGTCAAGCAAATCCCATGGTGAAATAAAAAATGGTGATTATAGTACCATGATATTAATCCTTATCCATTTAAATGGTTTGATAATTAAGGTTGATTATGTCCGTGTAAATTACACTTTAAATCATTCAAATCGGACCTTTCGTTCAAAAGTTACGACGGTAATAAACATGCTCGGAGTAAGAAAAATGTCGCGGCTTGAGCGAACTGGGGAGAATCGTATCAATGCTTGGTCCGATGACGTTGAAACACCACAGCATTTAAATGTTTTCGATAAATCAATAAGAATATCAAATGTTTGGATTTTTCGAAAATCAACTAGGTACATACATAATAAGGGGTGAATAAGTTTTTAGGGGAGGAAATTATAGCTTGCTTCAATTTACGTCGGAATTCTATGAATAAACTAAAAGTGGGATAATTGCAACAGATCATGTACCTAACAATTTTTGCATAATCAACCTCTGACGGGCTGAACGGGGTGAACAGTTGCGCTGAACCAATAATGAGAATCGTTGTGCTTAATTTTCCAAAACTAACCTTTATAAGGGGATATGTATAGGGGCGTTGCAGTTTGTGGAGTACCTACTATCCCCACGCGGACGAAGTCGCGGGCGAAGTGCTAGTTATTATTAAATTCAAATACAATATTTTGCATGCCGTAAGGTAAAATGTATCGGGGCAATCTATAAATATTCCAACCAATATGTATACCTACATTTACAGAAAATAAATAATTTCTTTCTTTCAGTTCACTTCATGCTCACTCCACGTAAATGTACACGGTGAGATGTTGACGGAATAGACCGGCAGGGTCAGTTTTACTATTTTTAAGCGACGTTCGCATTAACATCTCAGTCGTAATCTGCCAAAATCATCTCTCATTTCCATAAATTTTTGACAGATTGCGACTGAGTCAAAATTAGTAGAATTTGCTCTATTATTAAAACCGCCAAGGATGGTAATTTTTGCGGAATTTGTCACCGCAGCCCTGGAGCTCAAAGGGCATTAGGAGGAACACGGATGGGTTTTAGTCAGTGAGAGTCTGACACTCCCTTCCGCTCCACCCAGAGCGAAAGGAGTCATATCAATTGTTGATATCCCACCAAAAATAAATAGGATGGTAATTTATCTTAAGTGTCCTTTTGTCAGGTTACAAGGTCCCGTGCTTAACAGACCTGCGAATGTAGAATTTTCCATGCAAGCATAATACCAAAATTATTTAAGATTCGAGCTCATTTCCAAGTTGTACTATTTTTCGGATTAGAACAGTTTTCATCTAGGTTCTTGTACATATTTTTTTCTAAAACACTTTCCCAAAAGTTGTCATTGATATTTTTTGGAATCCTGGATAATTTTCAGACTGAAATGCTAATAACGAAATGTACTTATGATTTTGTAACTTGGTAAAATCACATCGACTAAGTAAATATTTTTTAGAAATCAACTCCCTTTTTTAACGATGGGAAATCATCATATGACTCCTTCTGTTCTGAGTGAAGTGGAAAGGAGTGTCAGACTCTTAATGACTAAAACCCATCCGTGTTCCTCCAAATTCACTTTGCGTTCCAGGGCCGCGGTGACTCTTTCGAACATATTCCGAAACCCTGTCAGTTTGAACGTACCTATCTGTTCCATACGAATTTTGCTCAAACAACAGCTCTCTATACGTATTTTAAATCCAAACACTTATACTAAAGAAAGAATCAATTGAAATAGCGCTCTGCTTTTTACATCTTCATATAAAAATATATAACACCTACAGGAAGAAGTCAAAATGGCGATGTTATCAACTCAAAAGATGACCTTGGATACCTGGCAGTTCTCATGTGTTACTACACCATTGATGATCATCAGAAAGCGAATAATTTATTTATTTATTGAATACTTTACACCCACAAATGTATGTGTGCATTTCCTGCCAGTATATCAGTAAATAAATGTAAAAGTCACCGGATAATTGCAAAAGCCATATGATTATAATATGTCGCTTGAAAATGCAAACTATTTGACTTGTGCGATATGATCGCCCACTGTACACTTATTTTTGTAAATGTTTGTCCTGTTCTTATAGTGAGGTGTACAATAAAGTATACATTTTTTTGTAAATGTCGCGGTCATATTAAAATTTCTTGAATTTGGATGAGATTTATTGTTCTCAAAATGTTCTGTTCACTTAATATCGAGAAATTATAAAGTTACACAGATTTATTACAATCTTACATAGTTTGCAATTATCCGGTGACATAAATACTTAGTTATAAGAAAAAATATAAGCGCCCCCTCTCACTTACCTAGTTATTTAAGTGTTTCCTAGTTCTCTAACCACCTGTGTGTGTACATTATGTATTGCAGTAAACATTTGAGATGTGATCACTTCTGGTACGTCTTAAACTGTTGAAAATTATCGCGATACACATTCCTAGATTCAGCATATGTCTGGTGATAACTAATGCTTCAACATTAAGTTTATAATTTTAAAATAAAAACATTCCTTGAAATTTTAACCCTAAACCTTCAAAGCAAACCATATTTCAATAATGGACGCGTACTTCGAGGTACCGGGTCAAAAATGCCCAATGACCTTTATTAAAGTCAGAGTCATATTATTTTATGATGATTCACTTGATCGAAACAGAAGCACATTAAAGAGAATATCCGAAGTCAATTTACGAAAATAATCGCACAAAATATGAACTACAATACTGTTAACAAACTTCAGATCTTCCCGGAAACCGAAATAAAAATTCCAAAGTACTCAAAAAGGACTTACCAGCCATAAATCTTTAATAAGTTCCGATTTATTGGTTTCAGAAGTTAAAGGGCACTCGATGAAAATTGTTTGTTCACTCGAACTTACGTCGAACTTTGCGGAGAGCGACGCGAGACGTGCGTCGTGGTCGACCGCCCGATCGCAACTGAATCCTGGCTGATTTACGCCGTGTACTGGCTGGCAAGGACAGGTGTTTCGATGTAATTATTAAGAGAAGAAGAAGAAAATATTATAGTTGTCTATGGTTTTGAAATGTGATTGCGTTGTTGCGTACTTTTTGATTTTGAGTTTAGTTAGTGAAGTTATGTTTAATGGCTTGTTTTACCTGATTCTGTTATTGAGGCATCTACGTCTTTATTTTGGTATATTATGTACATTTTAATTTACTTCCTACTCTTTTTCTCCTGAGTCACCTGCCTGAGTGAAGATTTGTTTGATGATTATTCAATTTCGGTTCTAAAAAGATTGAACAAAAATGAAATAACCAATCAATAACTCGTAAAAACTTCGCATAATGAGTCTGCTGCAAGCTCATTTCTGTTAAAATCATTCGGCTAAATCTTAATACAACAAATACAGTTCATACAAGCTCCCACATACTACGGCGTAGCAAGGTGTCTACGAAACCGCTACGACGCTACGCCGTAGTAAAAGTTAAGTGCAATATCAAATACTAATAATGTTTTATGCGGACGGTACCGCAACTTATCCTATCCTACTAATCCTTCCAATATTATATAATTATGTGAACGTCTGGATGTTTGTTTGTAAATGAATCAAATCTCGTCGGTTGAAAGGATTTAGATGGAAAGTAGGTGCACACAAATATACCATGTTATGGATTGAAGTTTTGTTTGGGACTAGGTATCTGTGTAACGGCATTAAATTGTCAGTTTTCGTACAAACGTCTTTTCTGAATATTTTTTGTTTTTTTTTTCTGTAATCGAGATACAGTTTATAAACTATTATTTTCTTTTAATTTGATGAAATCATGACCTCCATCAGAACTTTACCTCGAATAATTACCAAATTGTCATTTGTTTTTTGTTACGTATTGACATGGGTTTTCCGTTGTCTTGGTGACTGAGTCGAGTGGAACTCCTTTGAACTGACTTTAGCCCATATTCCAAAACGAAAACTCCAACTCAACTCAAACTCCAACTTCAACATGAGCACGAAAATGTCAATGAAAGCTTGTCTAATTGACGTTTTCGTTCTCGAGAGATGAGCAAACAAATGCAAAAAAAACTTCAATTTATGACAAGCTCCGATGGAGTTGGAGTTCGAGTTGAGGTGGAGTATACGTTTTGGAATATGAGCCTAAGACCCATATTCTAAGTGAGTTCGAAGGAGCTCCTCTCGACTTTACCTAATCTAAATAGATGACTTGTTGATTTTAATTGAAAACATAGAACACTTTTTATGCCGAAATATACGCGGGCGAAGCTGCGTACAAGAGCTAGTCTTAGAATATTTTATTAGCTATTATCGTTTAGTACATTAAGAAGATACGTTTTGTAACATAATATCTGAGTTTTGTGACTATACGAACGATTATGGCATTGCTACGATTGACTTCGAGAGTTTGTGGATCGATGTCAAATATTAAGGACTAACTTTTGCCCGCGACTTCGTACGCGCAAATTCCGGTTTTATCCCGTTCCCGTATAGCCTATAACCTTGCTCATGAATGTGGGTATCATATACAAAAATAATTTTCCAAATCTGACTGGTGAGATTAGCGCGTGCAAACAAACAAACAAACTTTTCAGCTTTAATATATTAATCTAATATAGATTTTAAAATGTTAAAAGCAAAAACGTCAAATTGTTAGTTTGTATGTTTGTTTGTAGAAGGTCTGGAAGGTCTGAAAGTACAGATCCGATTACGAAAATTTTTTTACTGATAAAAAAGCTACACCTTAGCTGAGTCATCAGAATCATATTTTACTAATTGTAAATATACGACAAATCGATCTAACTAGGCTTAATTTTTAGAAAACGTCGTTTTATCCGTGTTTCCAAAAAAAAGAAAACTGAGCAAAGCTCGGTCATCCAGGTACTAATCAAACACAAGTAATGGAAATAGAAAAACAAATGAGATGCAACTATTCTCCACTTTTTCTATGGCAGCTGTAATAGGCGTCATGTTATTTGACGTCAGAGTTAGTATCGGACTTGTCTGTCTAATTATTAACTTTGAAACTATAACTTCATCGCTAATAATTTGACGACACGGTTGGCGTAGTGGTTGAGCGATTGACGGCTGCGCTGCGTGTCGCGGGTTCGATTCCCGCACGGAACAAATATTTGTATGGCCTACAGATAGTTGTTCCGGGCCTGGCTGTTTGTGTACGTGAATTTATATGTTTGTAAATGCACCCACGATACAGGAGAAATTCCTAGTGTTAGAAAAGGTTTAAAAAAAAAATGAAGGTATTTTTAAATTATTTCGTAAGTTTTTACTAGAACTAATATATAAGTGATAAAGTTGATTTTAAAAAAAATTCTTACATATTCCCTATTTGTGACTTACTTGCGGGTGAAACCGCTGGCTAAAGCTAGCTAGTTATATTCCCCAGTATTCCTAAATAAACAATTAAAAGTACTCTCAATGATTTCTCAATATTATTGATCAAACGTTAATCGGCTTACGGTTTATTGGCAAACCATCGCTATTGTATACTACAGCATTTCAAAATGCTATCAACAACTAAATTACAACTCTATTTAAATCAAGTTATAGTTAAAAATAGTTTGGCAACAATTACTGTGAAAACAATTTGCGAATGGTGGGTTGGTTGGGTTGTTTGCCTTGTCTACACAAACCTGTCTTAATTTTTTTGGTGAGCAGAAAAAATTGAGTTGTAAGAATCTACCCAAACAAACTACATACATACATTGCAAGTTAAATAAAAGCTTTTAAAATAGGTGACTATCAAAGCTGTACGAGGTAGCGAGGACTATGGTAGACACCACATAAATATGCAATAACGGTCATTGATTCAAATACATTTATTGACTTTATTAATTTAAAAAACTGAAATAAAGCGGTCCTGCCGGTCGATTCTGTCGACATCTCACGGTGTTCACCTTGGCGGAGTGAACGACAATAGAGCTGTCATTCCATCTTATTTGTATGGTTGAGTTGTCACTCACCTGTCGTGCGCCCTGCCCAAGTGTTCACTTCGACATGTCTACAGAATCGCACTGCTGAATTGACTTCTATCGTGATCCTTAACGTTCTCTAGTAATGAAAAACGGTTCATAATTTATTGTTCGAGTATCTACGAAGGGATATTAGGGAAAGGTCAATGTACTTTATTGCAAGTTTATCTGGCGCCTACCATACCCGTAACGACTGTCAAAGATGTTCAAATACTAGCCGGGACCAACTGCTTAACGTGCTTTCCGAGGCACGGAGGTGTCTAAGCAATGTATGTTCACCCATCCACGGCAGGTTTAGCGTTGCTTAACCTCGAAGATAAACCCGTGCGGCAGTTGTGTTTTAGCCTCGTGTTCCTAAGACATATATCTATGATAGAATACTACTTTATATTAGGCCCAATGTTTTCCATGGCTTGTTTTGTATGTTTATTTTATCTACACTCACAACGTAACGTTCCAAATATGAATTTAAAAACTATTGTATAAACACACGTACTTTTTAGTGGATAGGTAAAATAAAAAATAAACTATTACAGTTCAAAATTTTCCTTCCATTTTCAAACAACTGCGTCATAAAATAACTTTTTAATTTATTGACTCGTATGGGTTCAATGGCATTAGGTATTAAAACACTCGTGTGATACTATTATAACACTTGGCTTCGCCTCGTGTGATAAACCCACACTCGTGTATTAATAAACCCTTTTAAATGACCGTTGCTTAAACCACTATTTGTTATCTTTTTTTATGATTCACGGACTATTTGACTATCAGATAACATGATATTGACTCACACAGTTTTTTTTTCCTTTTTTCGTTGTTTAATCAGATATAAAACGGATTTTCGTTTAGAAAACGAGTGAATTCATTGTTTGAGAAAGGAGAAAAAACTTAAGTCTCCAATTAATTTACTTGAAGTCCGGGAATGCTGGGCCATAGCCAAATAGTATTGCAGTAGTTCAACTGGTCAGAAAGATTGAAATTCAAGTTATTTGTACAAAATTTCTAATTACCATATTACGCATATAATAATTCTATCATACAAAACACGCTTCTTACCCCTATGACCTATCATCATCCTACATGCAATTTATCCAAACTAATAGTATGCGAATAAATGCGTAAGTATTAAATCTGTCTGTCCGTTTGTTACGTTTCCACGTTTAAACTGCCGAACAAATTTTAATGCATTTCTATATTATTGAGTTAGATTAAACCTTGGACAAGGATATAATAGGTACACTTTTTTCCCGGGTATCCCTACTTTACTTCGGAATATATTTCCGTATTTCAGGTGGGCGAAGCAGCTGTCAGGAGATAGTTAAACATGACAGAGAAAATGTAAGTGTTGATAAACTACCGCGTTCCGCCTGTCAATTTACGAAAATTCAGCTTCCTATGGGTCATGAAAAGCAAAGATGGATTCCCAAAATGTTATAGGAAAATCAGCCATGAGAAAAAGTTGAAGGATGTGCACTTTTTCGTTTTCCGAGCGACACACGGTTATTCTGAATTGAAGTTTTCGACGCCAGATTATAAATTAGATTCGTTTTTAGTTAGTTAAGAGTTTGTTTTGAGTGATAGCTATAGTTAGTTAAAATTAAGTGTTAGTATTAATTAGTTAGATATTTTTTTTGTTTTTTATTATTTTACTAGCTGTCCCCCGCGGCTTCGCTCCCGTCAACTGGCTACCTACCTACCTACCCTACACCTACCCTACACCTACCCTACACCTACCCTACACCTACCCTACACCTACCCTACACCTACCCTACACCTACCCTACACCTACCCTACACCTACCCTACACCTACCCTACACCTACCCTACACCTACCCTAAGGATTCTTAAATTTTCTAATTTTCTGCGCAATTTTTTAATTTTTTTTTTTTAATTTTTTCTGTCTTAAGAACCTAATAATAACAAATACAACAAAAAAAGAATTAGTGAAACCGGTTCAGCCATTCACGCGTGATGCCGTGACCAAGGAAAACGGGTTTCATTTTTATATATATAGATAAACTATCTTTGTATACCTATCGTTATTTCCAGATGACTCTTAAGAGCCCTGTATTTTAGATAGGTACTGTTTCTCAATAAATGTACCGAAATGATTTTTTTTACTTCGGTACATTTATTGAGAAACTGTACCTATCTAAAATTATATTTATACACTTCTGGACACATCTATTGGCCCACCTTGTATTTTCAGTTTCGTTTGGTCCTAGCTAAAATTTTATATTAGGTGAGCAAAAAGTTTTTATGCAGTTTTGAACCTGGCACATTCACAATTTCATTCAATAGTCTTTTTTTGAATTTCGAACACAAAATTTAAAGAAACAAAAGACAATTTGGAGCCTGTTTGTTGATATCAAACAATCGAATACTAAGAAAACTTGGTTTTATTGGTTTACTTGGATTTAATTCTTGAAAAAGTGATTGATATCTTTGGTTTTGCAACAAACATTACTTATTCTTAACATTAAGGTGAGGTTCTATCAATAATTTATGGATACTTCATCTGAAGTCGCCGCCCAAGCTGTGGCACTTATTCAGGCCGGACACAGCCAAAGAAACGTGAGTGCTCAACTTAATTTAAGTCGATCTGCGGTCCGAAATGTTTATCGGAGGTACCTAGAGACTGGCGGCTTTGTTCGTCGCCAAGGAAGGCCACGATCTCTGGTCACAACTGAAAGGCAGGATCGATTCATCGTGACGACCAGCTTGAGAAATCGTCACCTTACCTCCATTGAGATACAAAACCAACTTCGCGACTTCCAGTGAGTATCTGTGAGCGCTCGAACTGTTCGGAGAAGGTTAAAAGAACGCGATATGGTACCACACAAGCTAGCTAATGGGCCCAAACTAACGCGAGCCCACCGAACAGCGCGCCTTCATTTCGCACGCAGTCATTTAAATTGGACACAGCAAGATTGGAGCCGTGTACTCTTTTCTGATGAGTCTAAAATTGTGTTACATGGCAATGATGGAAGGAAGAAGGTCTACCGACGTAAGGGAGAGCGTGTCGCACAATGCTGCTTTGAAGAGAGGGTTGCTTATGGCGGTGGCTCATGGACTGTCTGGGGCGGTATATCCGCGAGCGGCAAAACTCAACTTGAGGTTGTTACACGACCACGGCTGCCAACATTAAATGCTGAAAGGTACATTCGTGAGTGCTTAGAACCTCACGTGATACCATACGCGGACTATGTGGGCCCAAATTTCCTTTTTATGCATGATAATGCAAGAGCCCATGCGGCCGGCATCGTCAGGGAATATCTTCGGGATGTGAACATCACAGTTATGGACTGGCCAGCCAGAAGCCCAGACATGAACCCCATTGAGCACATGTGGGACGAGCTAAAAAGACGTGTTAGGGCTCGTCAGCCAGTTGCCCAGACGATGCAGGAGTTGAAAACTGCCATAGAAGAGGAATGGGAGATGATCCCTCAAAATTTCATAGAGCGGTTGATAAACTCTATGCCTAATCGTATGAGAGCTGTGGTAGATGCCCATGGAGGCAACACGCGTTATTAAATTAAACCTTTATTTGATAAAACATGTTTTTATTCAAAAATCAATTGCCTTTAACAAGGCGCATATCCGACTTGTTAGGCGTAGCTCCATGTCGTATGGTATTCTGAATTCAAATTTAAAACAATACGATCGAAAAAGATGGTAAAATGTATCAGGTTTAAAACTGCATCAACAGTTTTTGTTCAATCTAGCAATCATATTTCGGTAGGGGCCATCGAAACCTAAACTCTAAGGTGGGCCAATAGATGTGTCCAGAAGTGTAGTTCAGAATCGTACCATGCACTTCTATCAACAAAACGCTCAGAAAACATTTTAATATTGCAAAGCATTTTATTTAATAAACATACTATTGTGTTAAAAAGTAATGATTTGACTACCCATTTGTAACAGGGCTCTTAATTAGTAGATGAATTAATAATTTGGTGATAAACGTTTAATTTAAATCAATCAAAAAGTTTCTTTACCCACGCAATTTCTGCAAAATGGAACCCCCCGCTTCTCCTTATCGTTAGATCTCCTTGTACCACTGCCATTAGCTTCTCTGTGGCATCCAGTCCAAGGCACTTAATCGAACTAGTTGGCTCAATTAGTTGAATATAGTGCATGGTTTTGGCGTCTCAATAGTTCTTATGTCAAAGTTCAAATCAAGGATGCACCATCTGCTCGTTCCTCCGTTTTAGTCTGCTAATTACCCAGTGGAAGGTCCTTGTTATGTTAGATTACTATGTGGTACTAATTTGACTGCACAATCTACATTTTTTGAATAATGTCTGTGCCATCGTTACTGTGTATATACCTAGTATAAAGATTTATAAAAATCAGTGTTTTGAGCTAAGTATATATCATACTACTACGTGCAACTCGTGCGTGCATGCATCCTAGACTGTACGTACAGCAGATACTTTGCAACCACTTTCTTTGGCTACTCTAATGTGCTAACCTATAAAGGTTTCATAGTGTGGTGTACCTTTTCATGTGTTATTACTTTTGTTTATTAATTTTGTAACAACTATTCAAGCTGCTCCGGTCGACTTCATCCAGTCAACGCCACTTGGCTGTTGGAGAAACCAGCGCTAGGGCTCACACACACATACGAGTCCAAGCATTATGCTGAGCGATGTTTTTTGTTTTATTTATTTTTTCGTTTTATATGGCATTCGTCACACGCACCTAGCGCTAATAAACTCTTTTTCTTTGTTTCTGAAACTCCTTAATCTGCAAGATGTATGAACAGAGTCAATAACCTGATAGCCACGTGACCACAGAGTATTAATAGAAGTGCGATAAATCACGCCAGGACGTAAACAGGCGCCGCCGATCATGTTACAACTATCGCGTACTATGGTAGGATTTCACCTGCCAGGGTTGTGCAACTGTTCGAATGAGTTACCATGGAACACAAAAAGTATTTGAAGGAACACGGGCAAGAGTCTGACACTCCCTTTCCACTCCGCCCGAGCGGAAGGAGTCATTTGATGATTTCCCATTAAAAAAATAAACGACAGCGTGTCGGGCCACGCGCAGTGAAGGGTTCCGTAGTTGCTCGTCCCGTAAACAATGGCCAAATAATCAGTACGAATTTCACTTAATACAAAGTTGTGAAATGTATTCTGTGGAATTATGTCGAAGTTTTTAGCTTTTTTTGCGGCGGCGGCAGGGCACGCAGGCAGCGTTGCGACCAGCTATTCCTGCAATTCTCCGTTCACGGTAAAACGTAGCGACATCCGTGGCGGGGCCCGCAGCCTGCATTTCCATATGTTTGTACTTGCTCATAAGATGATGCTGGCTGCCGCCTGTCTGTAAACGGAAAAATCGCACGACGCGTTGCGAGACGCAGGGCGCACGCGACGCGCGACGATTCGCGTCTCCTTAAACGAGGCTTTAGCGTCACGGGCGCGCGGACAGACGCCATATATTTTAATCACAGCGGCTTGACCGCGCGGCCGCCGCACGCCCTCCGCTCCTCACGCCCGGAGCGCTTTATATATCAAGCCTCTAAATACATAAATAATGCATTGAGAGAATAATGCATTTTTCCGTAGGCAAGTTATTCCCACGTAAAATTATTTTAAATCACTTGTTATTTTTTTATCTGGATACATTTATGAGATCTAACTTATCAATAATTTTGCCTTACAAGCAAGACGGATTAAATTAAAACAATATGTTAAACCCTTTACGGGCCAGTGATTCTGCTTCAAAAGGAATATTAAAATGGCCGCCAAAGCTTTCCGAATTTAATGGGATTTTGGTAAAATGAAATAACAGTATATTCCTACAGTTATTATTATTTTACCAGAAGCATATTGCGAATTGTTCACCAATAATATTGATAAGCAAAAAGTCTTTTTTTTATAAATATTAATATATTTTGATTAAAGGATTACTGCTGGATTACATTTTAATCACCTGAGGCTTCGCTTTTGTTGTGAGTTGCATCTACCGTACTTACATATATAACCTACTTCATTATTTACTGAAAGATTATCACGTTATTGTAGTAGTATAAAAAGTCTTCAAGCTTATGTATTCAAGAACAAGTCTTCAGGAATAAACTTCGGGAATAAGTCTTTGGTTCTTTTTTATTATAAGTCTTTTAGGAATAAATTTTCAGCCATATGTCATCAGGACTACCTAAGTCTTCAGAAATAAGTCTTTAATATATGCCAATAATAAAAATGTGACTTGACGCCTTAAAATAAAGTTCATATTTGCAATATTATATAGGTCAACGTTTACTAGAATTTTCATATAAAATTACACAAAAAGAAATTCATCGCTGACCTTGTGTAGTTAATAAGCAAAAAGTCTACTTTGAAATAGTTAATGCCACTTACATTTTAATCACCTGTGGCTTCGCTTGTGTGTTGCATCTGCCGTACTTACGTATAATTAATATTAAAAGATAATAAAAATTAATATAGATAATAAAAATTAATATTAATATAATAAGGCGTATTAAAAGATTTGGCACCCCGGGCCATGTAAAATTTTTCATCATATAATAAAAAAAAATTAAACATTTGTGTTGTGTTCTTAAAAACAGGTACCGAATCAAAAAAAATTGAATGCAATGCGAGCGAAGCTACCCTCTTAGCCTAAAGGTAAATATACTACTGACAGAGGTAACCTACTGTACGATTAACTTAGCTTTTGCGGAGAATTTTTGTGATACTTACAATATTCTTCTCATCTCATCTTCTTCTCATCATCCTCGACAAATAAAAAATATCACCCAGCCGGCAAAGTCTTCCACAGATATCATATCCATTCTGTACTCAACTGCCCATGTCCCCCAATATTGTTGAGTACGATACATATTAAATAAATAAATAAATAAATAAATAAATGTTGCAATAGGCCCACAATAGGGTGAAGCCCCCGTTGTCCGTCCTTCCTTTCGTTGGGTCATCCATACGTCTATCTGTTAGCAAGCTGTGTCTCTTGAAACTTTAAGAAGTACCGAATTAAATTGGTTGAATTAAATAACTCAACCAAATCAAAAATTATATTAAATGTGAAGAAACAAAAATCAACAAGAAACGTGATTTTTCGGTACGGAACCCGGTTTTTTTATTGACCTCAGTTCGGTTTCTAATACGTTCTCTCCAGAAAAAAACCCAATAAAATTGGCCAAAATACTCCAATTTAGAACTCTTTCTAAACATTCCAACATCGCGTCGCTTAAGCCAAAATTAATAAACCATTTCAAAAGCTATACAATGAAAAGCTTGAATAGATCTGACCATAAATCGCTTTGATTCTCGTTGGATAGACGATTGCCAGAGACAATAGAGGTGCGCGATTAAGGCACATCTCTAGACGAATGTCCGCTGAGAACTGGCGCCGTTTGCGATAATCGCCCAGCTTAATCGCCACCATATTTGAATAATAGTTTCATTTTCTTTGAAATGGATTTGTATTTTTCTTTTAACTTTAGAAGTATTGTTATGCAACTGTATTTAGCGTAACGTCTCTTTGACTATTGCATTTATCACTCGAGAATCCTATTAACTACCTGATTTTATTTCTTTTTCACCATCACAGAGGTATGGTGAAAAAGAACTCCCCGATGGCTTATGCATAGAAAACCAATAATTCGCCAGTTAAGTATTTATTTATTTTACAACAAACAATCTATTAGTTCTAAATCCAAAAACATAATAGTCTAATATTTCTTAAAATAAAAAAGTGTGCTTTTTATGCGGTATGTTTTAGTTGTGCATGTTTTACTAAATAAATAACACATCTTTTATCATTACCACCTTGGTATGGTAATTGGTGACCCCGACGTAATATAAGAAACCAACCAAGTGCGAGTCGGACTCGCGCACGAAGGGTTCCGTACCATTATCTATAAACAAAAAACGGCAAAAAAATCACGTTTGTTATTGTATGGGAGCCCCACTTAAATATTGATTTAATTCTGTTTTTAGTATTTTTTGTTATAGCGGCAACAGAAATACTGTGAAAATTTCAACTGTCTAGCAATCACGGTTCCTGAGATACAGCCTGGTGACAGACAAACGGACAGCGGAGTCTTAGTAATAGGGTTTTTACTCTTTGGGTACAGAACCCTAAAAACAAGAAATAAAATAAGATGGAATAAAAGTCGAGATGACAGTGTTGTCCAAAGTTGCCACATACACTTATTATGAACTATAATGTTTATTTTAACTTAGCTCTGCGTTAAAATCACAACCAACAGTTAAATTACAACAACACAAGATTGCAAACAAATCCTCCAGCCAGCTCCTAAATGGATTTGCGATTAATCCGCTCCGCTGAGTCGAGAACACCTTCGTTTTGTATTGGCAGTAACTAAATAACGCTCAGAATTGCAGCCTCGGCACCTGGACACCTGTAATTATTGGAGATGTAACAGAACATCTGTGAAGGTCTAGAAAGTATTGGTAGTCCTTATCTGTCTACTTTAAGATGGTTTATTTTAAACTAGCTTCTGCCAGCGACTTCGCCCGCGTGATAATAGGAAGGTATCTCAAGGGAATATAGGTACTCCCAGGTTGCATTTCCAAGACTTGGTCTAGCTGTGTGCCAAGTTTTATCTATACAACGTGAGAATAAACGCAATACCTCATAAGAGGTCATTGTACCTACTCAACATTGTGATTAACTTTTATTATGGGACCAGCCCCGGATCCGCGAAAAATAATCAGCTGTTCAGTACATCTTATCGAGTTATGCACACAGAAATGTATGGGGCAGAAGCGATTTCAGTGTTGGTCCCATAATGAAAGTTATTCATAATGATGAGTACAATGACCCCTTAAGAGGTATTGCGTTTATTCCATGTTTATTCAGTCACACGTTGGTAAGTCGTTAAGTCGAGAAGAATTAACAAACAAATTAAGAAACAAACTCACTTAAATGTTGTATCATTTATACCAATGCACGTCTGCTCTGTGGCAATTAAATAGGTACTCTTTATTTCGTTTTTTTCCATCAATTAATCAGGTTCTAAAGTTCGTCAATCTTTAACAGAACTTGAGCTCTTTCAGTAACGGCGCCACGTTTTTATATGTATGTACGACTTCTGTAGTGTGCTTGAGCTCCATCTTTGCGCTCTATCCCAGAGAAGAAAGCTGAAATTACGCGAACGTAGTCCCTTCAAACCTATCAATATAATCGTAGCATGGCGGAAAAATTAGGCAACTGTTGTTGGGTGTTGATGAATGACTTACTTAAAAATCAATATCTAATGTTACGTAAATGTTTTACGAGAGGATTCTCTGTAAACAATTTCAAATCTATTTTTGAATAAGATATTTAGAAATTGTTCTCCGATAACTGTTAAGACCATATGTATCCTGCTTGGGATCAGATGGCCGTGTGTGAGATGTCCCAAGATATTATTATTATTATTATTATTCTCTTTATTCATTTTATATACATATAATTTACATTTTTAAATATTTCTACAAAAATATTAAAAAAAAACATTTAAAAATATAAAAAATAGTAGCCCACCGGTATCGGGAACAGAATCCAAGCTACCGGTGGTCAGGGCTCTTGAGAGAGGAACCTCCTAACGATACGCGCCGTGTCCAAGAGTACTGCTTTCTGGATCAAGCCCTTGATCCAGCTGCCCAACGAGAGCCTCTTGAGATGTTGGTCGAGGCTCGTGGCTATTAAGCCGTTGGCTGACACGACTATCGGTACAATGATTGCCGAATTCACATCCCACATGTCGACAACCTCGCGTGCCAAGTCAAGATATTTGATTTGTTTATCTTTCTCGGCTTTCACGAGGTTCTCGTCATGCGGAACGGTGATATCTACAATCACTGCACGCCTCTCGATTCGGTCCACCACCACTATATCAGGCTTATTTGCAATAATAGTCCTGTCAGTGATGATGGACCGATCCCAGTACAATGTGATACTGCCATTATCGAGAACTGGGTCGGGCACATACCTGTAGTACGGAACCTCCGATTCCACAAGAGAGTATTTCAGAGCAAGATATTATTATTATTCTCTTTATTTATTGGCATACACATATATTTTACATTTTTAAATATTTCTATAAAAACAATAAAAAAAAAAACATTTAAAAATATAAAAAATAATAGTCCGCCGGTGTCGGGAGCGAGGTCCAAGCTACCGGTGGTTAGGGCTCCAGAGAAAGGAACCTCCTCACAATACGAGCCGTATCGAGGAGTACTGCCTTCTGTATCAGGCCCTTTACCCAACTGCGTAACGCCAGCTTCGACAGGTGGTCGTCGAAGCTTTTGGCTATCAAGCCATTGGCCGTAACGACTATCGGCACAATGACAGCCGAGTCCACATTCCACATGTCGACAACCTCGTGTGCTAAGTCAATATACTTGATTTTTTTCTCTTTCTCAGCTTTCACGAGGTTCTCGTCATGTGGAATGGTAACATCGATTATCATTGTGCGGCGCGCTAATCGGTCTATCACCACTATATCGGGTTTGTTAGCTATGATTATTATTATTATTTTAGTGAGTTCTTTATTTTGCTTCTCTATCGAGAGAGTATACTACCTTTCATACGGGCCAGAGCCAAGTATGTGAGGGGAAATTTAAATTGAGACGGTGGATGAAAGTGTTGAGGAAGTCAGGAACTTTCGAGTGATACGACAGGTGTTAAGAATGGTGGCTTTTTGGAGCATGTAAAGTGTATGAGTTGGCATCTGTAAAGTGTTCAGACTTTGTGATAGAGATTTTGGTATTATGCCAGTAGACGAGAGAACAATGGGGACAATAGGAACTGTTTGAGCTTTCCATTGGGTTTTGATTTCTATGGCTAGATCTTGGTACTTGCTGAGTTTTTCAGATATTGTGGTTTGAATATTGTGTGAGTTAGGTATTGCTATATCTATCAAATATACAGTTTTATTAATTTTGTCGTGAACGGTGATATCAGGTCTGTTGAAATGAATAGTTTTGTCTGTTATTATTGTTCGGTCCCAATAAATTTTGTTATCCTTACTTTCTAAAACTGTTTCTGGTTTATATTTATAGTACGGTATCATTTCACTGACAAGTTTGTATTTGTGCGCTAAATGTTGGTGTATAATTGAAGCGACTTGATCATGTCGGTGTTTATAATCAGTTTGTGCCAGTGATTTACATGCTCCTGTTATATGTTGGATCGTTTCGGAGGCACTGTTGCAATGTCTGCACAAATCAGTTGGCTGATTCTGGTCTTTCATGATGTATTTCTTGTAATTCCGAGTGGCTATTATTTGATCCTGTATGGCCAGCATGAAACCCTCTGTCTCTGGAAACAATTCACCTCGTTTGAGCCATTCGTTCGACTTTGTTTTATCGACGTGTGACTGGCTCAAGGAGGCTCGGTGTCTTCCATGTAGAGCTTTTTCAGACCATGCTGCTATTTTTTGTTGTGTACTTACAATGTGTTCATTTATTTGCGTGTTAATACTTTGGAGGTTTAGTGGCGTGAGTTTTTTATCTATTTCTGATACTTGTTTGTGTAATAATGAATTTTCTGATTTGCTATGGAAGTACGCTCTGAGTGAATGTATCTGAGTGAATTTCAACAGGTCCTATAAAATCTTCATTTCCGTGTATTTTTTTATCTTAAGGTTTTTTAAAAAAAAAAAACGCTTTTATTAAAGTTTTTGAAAATGTATTGTATTCTTGCTTAATGTCTAGCAGATAACTTAAAAAACTAACGAGATATACAGGATTAAAAATTCCGTGCCACGGCGATGAAACATGCGTGCACGGCAATGAAACAAGCGTCCACGGCAATGAAAAAACTGTGCCATGGGAATGAAAGAATCAATCCATGGAAATGAAAAAACATTATATCTCTCCGTCTCCGAGGGGGAAAGGCAAACCCAGACAAATTGTGTATGGGAGTAAGATTTGGATAGATAATATATTACAAAAGGAAGAATGGGAGTATGTATAAGAATAAAGGCTGTAGTATTGAAATCTCTAAATAGTGTTGCGAGTGTAATTCAACAGTCTTTCTTTACTTATTGTACTCTCATTCTTCTTTTGTAATATTTCCTTGCCCAAATTTTACTCCCACACAAGTGTTGGAATCAAGACCTTATCCTCCTATAATATTGTGAAGTCATTGCATTTCAAGGAAGAACTACTCCAGCAGCCTTCTTTTTAAGATATCGTTCTCTTTCTTTTCTTAGATACTCCTCTCTTAATACAGGGTCGCTTCTTAATTTTTGACGTCGCTTTTCTTCCGCCAATCTTTTCCTCTCCTTTCTCGCCTCTTTAGATAATTTTGGTTTAGGCATCTTGGCATCCTAAAAATATAAACAATCCATTATTAAAATCAGACTGTAGTATGTGGGGGCGCATGCGTGTGTGAGGGTATATTATACGTGTGATAGAGTACCAAATGTTACATCATTTTGTTACGTTACCATGAAAAAATCTTTTTGTAGTTGACTGTACAGTAAAAACTCATCAAGTCTATCCTTAAATGTTTTATCGCATTGCAGAGAGAGTTAACTTGACGAGTCCTGTAATGTCAGTAATCGGTATTACCTGTATAACAGATAAAAGGTGATAAAGATATTTTCTTTGCCTAATCATACCATGGCGATGAAAACACAAGTCACGGAAATGAAATACCTGGCCACAGCAATGAAAATAAATTGTTTTACAAGGCATGGCAATGAATTTTTTTTCATTGCCGTGTCTTTTTTTTCATTGCCATAGCAAATTTCGCGCACAAACACCACGGCAATGAAAGCACGGTGATGAAAATCAAGGCAAAAAATATAAATAACAAAAAATCTATTAACTATTTAAAGAAATAAACACTTCACAAATAAACATAAAAGAAATGGCGTTCTATCTAATGCTTACACAAGAAGACAAACTTAATTCAAAATGAGGTTATACCTATCCACGGCGATGAAAGAAAAAATGTCCAGTAACATAAAAATTGAATAACTTACATTATAGCTCGAAAACGCAGGCACGTGTGTACGTCCTTCCACGTCGAGCACTTAGGCAGCACTAATACGAAACGTTTAGCGCACCGCGGGGGGGACGCAAGTCATTAGGTAAAACAATATCCTTGAACATGATTAGGACACGGCGATGAACGGTAGTTCTGGGACAAATGAATTTTTATTAACCATTCGTTGTATTGTTGAAATATTTGAATAAATATATTCCGTCACAATACTTTAACTATTCATGTATCAAATAAAACTAGGTTTTAATATAAATAACCAATAGATTTTTATCAATGAGGAATAATACACAACAAGGTGACGTGTGGACAAACACGGCAATGAAATATTTCGAGGTTTAATTAATTATTTTGGAGTATCCATTAATCCTATTAATAAAATATTTAGTGCTACACGTAGATTTCCATTTCACCTAACCGGAAAAAAATGTTAGAACATTATAACTTTGTTTTTTAGTACCAATTTCATTGATGCCACGCAATTTTTGGTCCCGGGAAATTCACTCATCTGTTTGTTGTGTAAGTTGTGTATGTCTATCAGTCCTCTTCCTCCTTCCTGGCGTGGGAGTGTAAGTCGTTGTATACATGATTTTGGATGGTGTTTTCTGTGCTTGGTTAGGAGTGTATTAACAGTTCGCTGTAGTTTTTTGATATCAGTTTTTGACCACCGAATAATTCCGAAAGAGTATGTGAGAATAGGTATTGCAAATGTATTTATGGCTTTAATCGTATTTCTAGAGTTAAGGTTACTTTTTAAAATAAGGTTGAGGCGGTGTGTGAATTTTTTGAGCAATTCTTGTTTTGACAGCTTTTGCTGTATCTGTCTGGACTGTTTAAAACCTAAATACTTGTAAGTGCTCAATTCGTCCATTGCCTCAATCGATTCACCAGATCCGAGTGTATAACTATTATTTTGTATTTTACCTTTTACAATTGACAAGATTTTGCACTTATCGACTCCGAATGACATACAGATATCATCTGAAAATTGCTGTGTTGTATCAGCTAGTTGGAAAAGTGCTTCCTTGTCTGCTGCATATAACTTTATGTCATCCATGTACATTAGGTGTGTTAGTTTGTATTGTGTATTGTTGTTTGTCAGTGTGAACCCCGCGTCTGTTTTATCTAGCAAATGTGACAGTGGATTGAGTGCCATGCAAAACCACAGAGGACTTAGGGCGTCTCCTTGAAAAATTCCACGTTTTATACTAATTGGTTCAGTAGCTACAGTCGTCGAGGATGAATTAATTTTAAGAACAGTTCTCCAATTCTGCATCGACGTTTCTAAAAAATTTTTCAGTATTGGGTGAATTTTATAAAGATTTATGACATGTAAAAACCAGCTGTGCGGAACAGAATCGAAAGCCTTTTGATAATCGATAAACATAGTGTGAATATCCTTCCTACTTCTGACAACACTGTTCATAGTGATTGCGTCGATGGTAAGTTGTTCTTTACACCCTTGGCTATTCTTACGACATCCCTTTTGTTGTTCTGCTAGAATTTTATTTTTAGTTAAATGCTCATATACAACTTCGCTTATGCAGGCTGTTAAGATTTTGTATAGGGTTTGTAGGCAAGTAATAGGTCGGTATTTGGCTGGGTTTATGGTATCATTCATATCTTTGGGTATCATGTAAGTTACTCCGTGTGTTATGTATGTTGGAAGTAAGTGAGGTGATTGTATGAATGTATTTAAATGGTTATGTAAGAAAGGGTGTATGCTAGAGAATTTCTTATACCAGTAATTGTGGATGTTGTCAGAGCCTGGCGATTTCCAATTGTGTGTACGTTGGATTACTTCTATAAATGTATCTATAGGAATAAACTCAAATGCCATTTCGGGGATTTCTGCTATTGTATCGCTTACCCAGTTTGCGCGATCATTATGGTGTACTGGATTTTCCCAAATCTTGGCCCAGAATTGTCTTAGTGACTCAGGTGAAGGAGTGTCCATAGTCTGGTTAGTCGTGTCTCTATTATTAGAAGTAAGATTCCTATAAAATATTTTTTCATTGTTTTTAAATTTTGTGTTTTGTACTTTGCGATTTGTGCATGTTATGTATCTTTTAAGTCTACTGGATGCCGCACTCAATTTTTGTTTTAAGGTGTCCAAAAAGTGTTCAATTTGTGTATTAGAATTTTCGTGTTGAGCGTGCAATTGATATTTTATCTTTATTTGTTCTATTGCTGCTACTAATTTTTGACTTCTGCTACCATTGATGAAATGTGTCAGCCTACCTATATTTGCTCTTAGTACTTTGATTTTCTTTTCTAATCTTATTTGCCATTTCGGTATTCTCTGTTTATATGTGCAGCGGTTATTTTGTGTGCAGTCCAATATTTTAGCTCCGTTACATGTAGCTGCTGTCCATGCTGCACAGTAAATAATAGTCTGCATTTCGTTAAACTCGGTATCGACATTGATGTGCTTAGGGAGTATAATGGTATTAATGTATTGAACTATGGTAGAAAACTTTTTAGATGTCTTCTGCTTGGGGATGTATGGTCTATTAGTGGGGTGTGTGTTGTTAAAATTTTGTTGTGCTTGTTGAAATGTGGTATCTATTTCTGTGTTACTTTCTGGGATAGAATCCAAATTGGTTTGCATGGGTATCGATTGAGAACAATCTATGTTGTTCAAGAAATTGTTATCTTCGTCAGTATTTACGAGTGATTCAAGAACGATGTCAGTACCTGTATGTATGGGGGGAGCGTCAAAGAAACTTATATTTGTGCTAGGTAGTTCTGACTCAGTCTGCGATCGTGTGTTCAAGTTAACGTCATTTATGTGATCTATATTTTCGGTGTCTCCTAATTGTGTTGCTACTTGAGTTTCAATTTCTTTTAACCTATTGCTGTCTATATATCCGTTATTTATAATCGCTCTCACTTGGTCAGATAATCTTTGCTCCGTTATATGTGTTAATTCTGGATATATATTTATAAATTTTTCCCGTAAATGTTTTCTATAGGCCGTTTTATTAGTTTCTAATTGTGTGGCAGCATAATATATCCTTATGATTGCTTCATTATGTTCGTTCGTCCATCTCATGCGCTGGCCGAACTGTGTGTTGGGTTGTGTGGAGTGTTGCTGTATCTGAGTGTGAACCATTTTTAGTTCAGCCCTGACTTCTTCGTAAATCTGATCTACCGTGTCTTGTGGTAACAATTTCTTTTGTACTATGGCCCTACGCTGGTCACCTATTCTTTGCCGGCTTACTTGCATAGCCGGGTATTTTTCTAGGAACTTAGTATGAAGCGATGGAAGATATCCATTTTTGTCAGTGTCCATGTTGGTAAGATGAAGATAAGTGCGTAGGATGAATTTATTCATTTCAATACTCCATTTCCTACGACTTGTTCCAGTCTTAGCGATGGGTACAGCATCGTCGACAAAGTTTGTCTCCTGTACAACATCTGCTGACTGTATACTAATTGAAGATAACGATCGCGTCGGCGTTATGCGGAAAGATTGCAAAGTTGATGCAATTGGCGGAAAAAGAGAAGAGGGAGATGACGAAGAGATTCGTAAAGTTTCGTCATCTATTTGAGGCATATTTGCCAGAAGTTGTTTTTTTGTTTTAGATCTAGTATTCATTATTTTCCCACGAGTAGCTAGGGACTTAAAAAGTCAACCACAGCAGAGCCCTGCGTTCACTGTGGCAAGGGTAAATAAAACTGGAGGTCCCCTATTATCCAGAGTTTGCACACTAGCGACTAGCGCGTTCCCCTAGCCATGCAGCCCTCAGCGTGTGCGACCTTGGCTTGGATTGTATCTCTCTTGGTCTGGCTCCTCACCCTAGACCTGTCTCGGCAAAGTAAACTCCACCAGCAAAGCCCTAGGGTTCATTGAAGCGCGCAAGCCCCACCACGACGTCAACGTGGAGATACGGCGGTGGGGTTATTATTATTATTATTATGCGTACGAAGTTTCATTAAAATCGGTTCATTCGTTTCGAAAAAATTGGACTTGAAAGTTTGTATGAAATGACGTAGGGAGTAAACGCTTTTACAAAGAGCAATACGGTTACAGATTTACAGAATAATGTAGTATTTTTTGCTAGGGCTGGTTACTGCTTAGCCGGACTATAACAATATAGTTGACAGCAAGGTAATATATCCAGTTATCAGTAAGTTATCAGATTGCGGCCCGCGGAGGCAGTCATTACACGCGGACTATTGTCACGCGTCGCAGATATCTCGGGAATCCATCCGCGGCGTACCATTATGTCAGTCGGCGAGCGGCAAGAACGCTGCGTTTTTAATATCGATAGTTAGAAAATGGCTATAGTAGGCGCCAGATAAATGAAGACTAACACGGTCATTGACCTTTCCTTAATATCTCTTCGTAGGTACCCCCGGACAAAATTATGAATCTATTTTCAATCCTAGAACAGTGAGGATCACGATAGATGTCGATTCAGGACAGCTTTTTGTCATTATTTCTGTTTTTGAAATTAAGTGTGTCAATAAATGTAGGTGGGTCAATGACCGTTATTCTTAATTTATCTGGCGCATACTATAGGCAGTTTTCTTTATTTTCGGGAAAGTACCTAGTTCAAAAGACACAAATGCGAAAAACACTTAGGTACGTTTTCGCTGGACCCATAACCTATAAATCAAGCGAGTAGGTATATTCTTCTAGAACACATCTTCTGTACAATCAAAACACTAGTTCTTATTCAAAATTGTTTACAGATGGCGTTACTGTATCTAATTTTGACATAATACCACGGATGGCGGCCCAATGCTAGTAAAATCAGGCAGTCATTAGCCAGGACAATCAGCAACTGATGTGCTGCTGCGTATAGACCTGTCCGATCGCAAGCCATATAACTCGATTCTCGAAACTTAATCAGTACCAGCCACTCTGCGAAGATCATAAAACTATCTGCGAATAAATCTGCGTAGCTGCGTAATCTGCGTAACTGGATGCAGCTGAATACCGTATTTAACATAGATTGATGGATTCTCTGGATGGGTGACCATCTTAACATATCGAGTTTTCTCCGTGCCTCAGAAAGCCGTTGGTCCCGGCTGTCATTTGTAGATCTTTGGCAGTCGTTACGGATAGTCAGAAGCTAGAAAATCTGAATCCAGTCTTGCCAAGAAGTACCGTGTTACCCATGCAGTTAATGGGTTGTGGAGGTTTGGTAGGCAGCCGCTCCTCGTAAAATACTGGTATTCAGCTGAATCCGGTTTGATTGGAAGCCGACACCAATAAAGTTGGGAAAAGGCTAGCCAGATGATAATGGATTCTCTGGATTTCCCTATAATAATGCAATATGATGACTTTGTGTAGGCGTGTCCCGATTTAGGTTAATGCCTTACAAAGTATCGGGAAAAGATCCTGTGGATTTTTTTTCTTCAATATTAATTAGCGTCAGTTTGTCAACGGCGGTATCCATTACTCTGTTAATGGGGGCTCATTATGAAAAGAAGTTTTGAGTGGCAATATTGAAAAGCATTGTTTCCACTTTGTAATTAATTTAAAAAACAGGACGGATTTTCTTAAATTTCATACACAAAGGGTTATAATATTATAGATTACTGCCTAGTATTACAGAAAAACCAAAACCCACAGAAACAAACAAATAACTAGTTTTGAAATAAAAGAGGTTGACATGGCTTAAATGTTTGAGTTTATAATTCCAAGTCAAACAGAAGCAATTCAAAAACGTAAACTCAACTCGAACTCAAACTCCATAGGAGCTTGTCATAAATTGAAGTTTTCGCATTTGTTTTGCTCATCACTCGAGTACGAAAACGTCAATTAGACAAGCTTTCATTGACATTTTCGTGCTCATGTTGGAGTTGGAGTTCGAGTTGAGTTGGGGCTGCTCTTACGTATCGTTCACTTTGCCTTAGTTTTCACTTCGACATGTTTACAGAATTGCACTGCTGATGTCCAAACCCGATAAAACCGCTTCAAGGTCTAAATCTCATCAATCTTCATCATCATTCGCCTTTTACCAAGTATATTGGGGTAGCCGACCTCAGTCACCGGATTCAGCTAAATACCAGTATTGCCGTGCAGTGACTGATTTTTGGAGTTCAGATAGACATTCTCTATCTGAACTCCAAAACTCAGTCACTGGGTAACACCGTAACGCGGTACTTCTTGGCAAGACAGATGTCAGATTTTCTGGGTTCTGCCAATCCGTGACGACTGCGAAAGATCAACAAATGACAGCTGAGACACGGAGGCACGGAATAGTCTGGGTACCTTAAAATGCTCACCCATCCACAGACCAACCTCGACAAGCGTTTTTTAACATTGAAGATCGACTCGACGGATTGTTGAAGCCAGAAAATCTGACTCCAGTCTTACCAAGAAGTACCGTGTTCCCTAGTTAATGGGTTGTGGAGGTCTGGTAGACAGCCCCTCCACGTAAAATACTGGTATTCAGCTGAATCCGGTTTGACTGAAAGCCGACCCCAATAAAGTTGGGCAAAGGCTAGGCAGATGGTCCTTCTAAAATTCACCGCACACACAAACGCCATGAACGCAGCTTCCGAAACGCCAATCAGCCTGTGCCCTTAGGGCGGCGGGTGCGACCGCGGGTATTCTGCGGCTATTTCAATTATACGTCTTATGAAATAGCGGGCCCGGTGTCTCTTTCGCCTGTGCTCGCAATATCGCGCCGATGCGATGGCCGATTGGAATTTTCGTTGGAATGTTGTGTGTTATGAGCGGAGCGGGTTATTACTTTATTTTTCTGAGGCCTGGATTTTGCTGAGGAGTGGTTATGGTACCCAGAAATTGTGAAGTACGAATATTCAGAAAATGCATTTAAGTACAATTTCAGTAGTTTTCAGCACCATCGTGCATCGGTTAGACAGTTATGTGCACTCAGTAAATGAGATTCAAACCCAGCTGGGGTAAAGGCAAGAATAATTATGCGGGGAATTGTAGTTAATGCTGAAAATTACTTGCCCTCTGCGTTCCTATTTTCAAGATAGTCTAAGTATTGCTCTCTTTGTATCTCTCATCGCACATTTGCGAGTTAGAATACAAAACAGTTCTTGACGTTCCAAAAAAGACTAATAATACAGGGTGGGTAATGTCGTTTTTGTTACAGTAGTAGCTTTTTTATTATTATTGATGGGATCGATCTTTGGCTTCGCGGAGGGCAGTGTGAAGCTTAGTGTTTAAGGAAGATCTTGAGCTACACTCTGCGAAACTGCGCCACCTCTTCCCGCTGTCGCTTCCACTCATCACCGTGCCAGCTCCCGGAGGCACCTCACGCGCCCGACCGCGAAGAATGAGAGATATAGCGCGGTGGCGAGGCGAACAGCTTTTTAAATTCAGTCCATGGACGCTTAGCGGAAGAACGACTCATTTATTAGAATTTTTCATTTCTTATTGGTATTTCTTTTGAAAATTATGTCTCCTATTGATTGGGGATTATTTGGATGCCTGGAGTTTTGTAGATAAAATGAGGTGGTGTGGGAAATGCTTGAGAATTTTAGTGAGCCCTTACTGGTTGTAATAGAATTCTAAAGATTATCATTTGTTTTTTTTTTTACTAGCAGCTGATACCTGTGTTTCTTAAAGCTCGGAGATATCTAGTCGGTCCAATCAGTTCTTAAAGCAATACAGAGATAGAGATAAAGTCGACCCCGTAGACCCCAAACAATGTTTTCAATCAAAAAAGTTTTCGGCGAAACGTGCTTCTAGGGATAGAGATTTCTATTATCTTTGCTTTCTGTATGCAGTCGTATCGTAAGAGCGTGTTTCTATCTTAGGTTCCACACTAACCAAATTATTTTCTGTGTGCGTTTGTGAGAAGCTAAAGAATGTCATCCTGACGTTGATTGGATGATGATGATGATGATGATGGTGATGATAATAACTGTGCTAATAAGAAATAGACACTTGAGAAATAGGTTAAATCTTAGTTAGCCACTACATCTACTAATGGCCTTCGCATTATCCTTACCTAGGTAGAAAGGTAAACTTTACTAGAATGGATTCACACGACGAAATAAGATATGCCTCAGAAAACTACAGCTGTATCACACAGCATCTTAACCCAATCGCGAAGCAACAGGTTGGTAGCCAAATCTTACGAAAATAACAAGTGCATACACAGGAGGAGCTACTAACACTAACTTATAATAACAGCCACACGGGTCGATCTTCAATCAATTGAGTCATTTGATGATTTCCCGTCGTTAAAAAAGGGTCGATCTTCAAGGATAAGCAACGCTTACCGAGGTTGGTCTGTAGATGGGTGGCCTCGGAAAGCACGGGTCCTGGAGGCACGTTACGGATTGTCAGAAGCCAAAATAATCTGACACCATCATGCCAAGAAGTACCTTCCCTGTTACCCACATAAAATACTGGCATTCGACTGAATCTGGTTTGGCTGGGAGCCGACTCCAATATAGTTAGGAGAAGGCTAAGATGATGACACACAATCTGTATCATACTAAAATATGAATATAGTATACAATTCAAATAAGTAAAAATTTTACGTTACGTTACTTATACTTACATCCAAAACATTCGTGCTGCCATCTGTTCTACACTTCTAAAGAGGAAAGGTCACACCAAACTCATTAAGGCTACATCCAAAATCCTGATTGCATCTCCTATTAAATATAACCGTCACCACACCTCAAGTACTTCATACACCAAATACGTGGAGCCCGGTGCCACCAACGCCGCCGGTGGCAATCTACCCGGGTTAAGATTAAGCCGGAAAGCCGGCACTAAACTCGTTAACGGACCCATTAAAATTAACCTCACCTGTTGATTACAAGCACTAGCGAGGGTTTAGTTCTTTAGACTCTCGTTTAAGTTGTGGTGTAAACAGGAGTCATCATGACTGAATTTTTTGAACGGGTAGGTAAGTACATAGTGGTGGAAATTTTCGAAAGAGTTACCGCGGCCCTGGAACGCAAATGGCATTTGAAGGAATACGTATGGGTTGTCAGTAGGAGTCTGAAATTCCCTCCCGCTCTGCCCAAACAGGAAAAGTCATTTGATGATTTCCCATTACGAAAAAAAAGGTAAGTACATATGTTAGTACCTACAAAGGGGGTGAATAGGAATACAGGGGTGAAATGAAACATGCTGGTCCTGCTCCAAAGGACAATCTAGGGTGTAGTAGACAAAGTCAAACTTGTTGATATTTACTATATAATTATACAAATGACTAACTGTTTTTTTTATATTTAATATAACTCACCACTGATCCATTGTTGTTAATTATATTAATCAGTGGTTGCAAAATTTGTAAATATGTGAGTACTTGTCCCTTACTATCAAACTTATTAATTCTACCACTCCTGGTATTACTTTGTACCTATTAGTAGGTACTATAGTGTTATTTTGGGTGCGTCGTCCTCACATATTATAATCAATTGATTAATGTATACAAAATATTGTAAAACCTTTATTAGAAAAGAGTAACTATGGCGTTCCTTGTCCGTTATTCTCGATAAGAATCTACCTTTTGCGAATGGACAACTAGAGACACTATAATATTTTGTTTTCAAACTGTATTATATAATATAATTTGACGTTCAAAAGTGCCTTTTAATGGTCTAGTTGAAATAAATTAATTGACTTTGATTTTGTATCGGCAAAACCTTGAAGGAGTTTTTTAAGTTATTAAAATTTTGTCTGCAGCATTTGCGGGCTCTAATTTTATTGAATTGATATAAATCAAATAAAGTTGATTTCTTAGACAACCAATATTATGTGATATAAAAGTGAAAAACCTTATCAAAGTTTTGTTTCTATTCACCCCTCCGCTCCTATTAACCCCGTTTTACGGTAGTCATTTGTTTAGCGAAATGATGAACCTGGTTTAGATACAGTGTTGCTACTACAAGAATGACTGTACAATTATCACTTATGAGTTAGACCTCTGCGTTCAAACAAGGAAAATCCTGAAACTTGAAGAACAGAGGGCCTAGCATGAATGTTTTGACGAATAGTAACGTTAACTTAAGTGAGAATATAAAAAAACTGCAACCCAATAGTATTTTGGTTTAATTTTATGCGACACACAATTTTTATCATAAAATAAATATATATATCCAATCCAAATAAATATGATGGTTAATTATAGCAAAATTTTACGGTACGACCTCAGTTCCTGCCTGTGTTGCGGATTTTGTTCGAAAGAGTCAACGCAGCCCTAGAACGCAAAGGGCACTACGAGAAGCACGGATGGGTTTTAGTCAGTAAGAGTCTGACACTCCCTCCCGCTCCACCCAGAGCGGCAGGAGTCATTTGATCCCCATCCATAAAAAAGGACCTCAGGCATCAGGTATTGACAAAGTTATTTGGAACACCTCAATTTCGGCAAGTAATAGGAGCAAACTTAACTGAATTGACGTCTTTTTTAAAATTCTATATTGTTTTCGTTGTAATATTTTTCCCCATGTTTAATTAGAGTTAGATTTAATTAGATTAATGAGTGCAATACCTGTTTAGTGTTATGCGTTTAAAATCGGTCTGAATGCGAGCCATACACGTTCAAGTAATTTGATCAAACCGCCAGCCTGTTCAAACCGGTCGATCAAATAGAAATATCATATTACTTCATGCCATTTGACAATTCATTTTTGATCAAATTTTCCCACAGACAGTCTTGCCAATTTGATAAATTGTTTGAACCAGCCTGTTTGATCAAATTACTTGAACGTGTCCAACCTTCAATAACTTACGACGCAGACACGAGATTCTTTGAGACTTTTGACACAACATTTAAAACTCTAAAATGAAGGTAATTATACGAGTTTCCAGCTTATTATCTCTCACTCCGAGGTGAAACCCTTATTTGACTGGACTACCACCGATTTTCATGAAAAGTATGCAGGGGGTAGTATGTAGGGCAGTATTTCAGGGGCGATAAATCGATCGAGCTAGGTTTCATTTTAGAAAACGTCGTTTTATCAGTGTTTCCAAAATAAAAAACCGAGTAAGGCTCTGACATCAAGGTACTAATAGATTGTACACAAATAGAATAAAATCTGGTTGTAATGTTATTTTAATAAGAACTTTCATAAATCATCAATCAAATCTGCCTACCACTTTTGATTATGCTCGCGTGATGACAAATAGACACAGGTCAAAATAATAATAATTATTTAAGTTTCTGCGTACATAAACGTAGGTACGTAAACTTGAAGTACACAACCTTTTTATAGAATCCATGACCAACATTGTCGATGTCACCCAACTGACTTTGTCATTGTCATTCAAAACTTTCAAAAAATTTACATTTAGGCTACAAACAGTTGTGTTTTTTTACTTTTTTTACTCATTTTTCCAAATCTGCAGGTAACTAGTACTCATAAATGTATATTTGTGTACAGTAAGCCTCCTTATGCTTCAAGTGATATTAGGGCTGCTTCTTTATTTCTATATCCTTAGCCTATCAACACATTTAACCCCAAGAGCCTAATAAATTAGCTGGTTTTCCATGACTAGACAATACCAGAATACCATCTTTACCAACATCTTTTAGTATTCATGAAGCCACATTACAATCAATAAGCAATATTTACTCACCTACGAATGTTAATAAATGGAACTTAAACAATGTTTATCAACTCAGCCTTTTGCAGTCCACTGCCTCTTCCAAGTTCTGCCACATCTCCTTCTTCCATATCCAGTCCAAATACTGTAACCATAATTTCTCACTGGTGGACAAAGGCCTCCCCGAATTCCATCCAGGGGTTATTTCCCTGCACCACCTCGTGCTCCGCAAATAAAAAATATATCACCTCCTACCTTCTAACTTGCAAAACAAATTACTATTATCATTGGGTCTTTGCCTTCGCTTACCATCAGGTGAGTTAGTGGACAAACGCGTGCCTATAAATAGAAAAAAAAAACCTAATAAGTAAGTTTTGTTTTCGAGTCGCTTTGAACAATGATTACTTCGGTTGAACTTGGAATTTTAAATTGAAAATCATTTAAATAATTAAGGCTTGGTGTTCCACAAACAGGATGGCCGA
This sequence comes from Melanchra persicariae, assembly GCA_947386135.1. Classification (NCBI taxonomy): domain Eukaryota; kingdom Metazoa; phylum Arthropoda; class Insecta; order Lepidoptera; family Noctuidae; genus Melanchra; species Melanchra persicariae. The sequence goes on along the minus strand of OX376645.1, from coordinate 10,409,917 downwards.
AGGAAAATGTACGTTCGGCACGCGGGCGCCGATCGACATTCACATGCTGAACGAAATCATCTACAGAGAAGTTAAGCATTTCAGGAACTACAAGATTTACAGGCCTAACTTTGGATGTGAGTATAAGATCACGCCATTTTTCTCCCAAGACAGTAATGTACTTACAATATACCCTCACCAATTAGTTTTAAGACCCATAGCCCCCAGCTGGGCGAGCCGATTTGACTGGAAGCCGACCCCAATATAGTAGGGAAAAGGCTAGGCAGATGATGAATGTAATGGGACGAGCCTATTGCCGCAACTATGCGCACTTTGTCTGATAGTGATGCTAAATAGCTTTTTAGAGTCTTTTTGCAATTTTAGACCATTCTTCTTCTCAGCGTGTTTAAGGCTGTCTAAATTGAGTCAACCTAGAATTTGCTGACAAGTTTGTCGCCTTCAATAGGGAGTCCCAATTTCCTATTCCCCTACGATATTATCATCATCCGCAGCCCGACTTCGCCCACTGATGAGCATAGGCTGCTCGTTTTTGTGCCAATACCCACGTTCCTGTGCAAGCCTCATCCAGGTTCTACCCGCGCATGACACGATATATTTCTTGGCAATTTCTTAAAAGTAACTTTCGTCCTCAGCAATCCCAGTGACCGGAAAGTTCTACGCCTCCCATGACCAGTTGAAGGCGGAGACTAAGGAACAGACGAAGAAGGTGGATGATTACCACGAGAACGTCGCGCAAACGAGGGCCAAAGGACCTCGTAGCAAGTACACCTCGCCCGCTACTGAGAACCAAGTGTAAGTTGTCATCGACTTTTTCGCGAAATCAGCAAGCAGTTGGTCGACTCATCACGTGACCAGAGGGCTGGCCTTTTCTTTGGCCAACGAATCAGCATTGCCATTCAACGTGGTATTTCTTTATTTCCAAAACGTGTTGTCTCCGTTTTCTTAAATGCCAGGATGAAATTCGCGATGAGGAATTTTGAAACAAGCTACAACGCGTCAGAGCTGTTTTTTCGCTCATTGAGAGTTTCCGGACTTTGGGCGTAACATACATAATTGTTAAAATGTGGGGAAATCAGAGGTATTTTGACAGATTGCGTGATGCGAATGTTCCTTAAAAATCTCGAGAATGAGCTCACTGACCATTGTGCACTGCTTGCGACTACCATTTAGTACCTACGGACCACTACCTCGCTTCTTTTAGGCGTACGTAACATATCCATTCATCAAAGTCGTAAAGTGTAGAAGTTTTACAATCCCACTCGCACAAACATATTCTTAGTTGTTTCTTGAGAACTAATAATATGGGGTGAAGTGCCTCGGGCTACTGAAGTCGGAAACTAATCTGCGTACACTGCAGTTGACTGTTAGTGGAGATAGTTTGAGTTCATCTCACTTCTTTGACGACAACTTTTAAATCAAACGTATTTTTTTCTTTTTGAGGGTTCCGTTGGTTACCCTTGGGGTACATGGAACCATTATTAAGCCTCCATTGTCCGTCCGTCTGTCTGACAGCGGGCTCATGAACCGTTATAAGTTTACAGTTGAAATGGTCAGATTGTATGTATTCCCATTGCCGCTATAGCCATAAATAATAGAAAAAAAAAACTAAAAGAGAATATGCCATTCGCAGGCTTCGTACTTGGCCGGTTTCTTAAAGCAAGCAAAAACTAAATCACCACATAATTATATCTCTGATTGGCACCCATGTATGATGATGATGGCAGATGTGAATCTAAAATGCATACTTGAAACAAGCCACTTACTGCAATCAATTTAAAGATGAAATCACATAGATGGATGTGACAGTTTGGAGAAAATAAAATAAAAATAACAGTACCATTAAATCTCTGAGATTTCGATTTCGCCACGAAGAGAGTTGGCAAGAGAAAGCATGAGCCTTAAGGGTGAAAAAATACTATTAGTTCGACTGTAAGTACAAATACACAGCGACTACAAACTCGTAGTGAAGACCCCACCCGTCGGCACTAAATGTTTTGGGAATTCTTGATACGTACGTATACAACGTGTAACAGAATAAACGTAATACCTCTTAAGGGGTCATTGTACTCATCATTATGAACAACTTTCACTATGGGACCAACACTGAAATCGCAAAAAAAATTCTACCGCCCCATACAGCTGATTTCCCATAGTAAAAGTTGTTCATAATGATGAGTACAATGACCTCTTAAGAGGTATTGCGTTTATTATGTTACACGTTGTATACAGCTTTAATGTGGTATACCCAATAGCTATAACTTGTAAATTAGGGGTCTTGAAGTCACGAGTAAAAAGCATAGTTCTAGGCACAACTATTCCTTCGCCCACTATCAAGTGAACCAGCAAAACGCGTATCAAACGATGATTTTCAGCAGGAAAAACGCCGCTCATTGCGTCACCCTATGTACAGTTTTCGTCAAATAACTTTGCCCCTCTGAAGTTAGCCATTTGCAAAAATCGCGCAGGTGCAGTCACGTACACGGGAGCAAGCGGGACGCAAGCATGCATCGAACGTAAATGTAAGACTGAGACATAAAATCACGCCCCGCCCCCATGTCTCTTACGCAGTTACGCATGCGCAGTTGCAGTGTGTTCGTAATTTTGAATACTACGCAGCCACTCGTCACAACTTCAGAGGGGCAAAGCTATTTGACGAGAACTGTAATGTTTTTTTTTCATCCATCTTTTCTATTACTTTTATGGCGTACTTTATTACGTACGCCTCGTAGTCTCGTATTCTATACAAATATTTTAAAGATATTTGTCATTTGTTTCAGTTACGGCTGGTATGGGAAGCCTCTGGTGCATATGGATCGTAACGACAACCGTTTCTACTATCCTCAAGTTGAAAGTAAACATACGAAGATCGAAATTATCATTCTCATGAGCAATCCCAGAAATAAGAAGAGCTAATTTATCATTACATTATTTTAATTGGAACTGAAACAGCGCGGGCGCTGCTCATATTTAGGCATCTTAGACATGTATAGAAAATCAATTACCGTGCGATAATCTCGCAAAAACTCGAAAACGACTTGATTTAAGTATTTTTTTGGTTTGCTCGCCTCAACATTGGGGTAGTTTAGGAAAAAAAACTTATAATCAATCAAGTTTAGGAAGTTCACCACATAGACTGTTATGTTCACCAAACCATTTAGTTCTATTATAAAGGGGATGTCCGATTACCGTCGCTGAAAAATTCGTGAACTGTTAAGATGTATTCTCTCTTTCTTTCTTTCTTTCTTTTCTTTTCCTTTCCTTTCTTGCTTTATGTATCAAAAACTGGTCTGAAACAATATCAAGTAGGTAGCCAATACTAAACTCGCCTTGCCTTCAGCTGGGATTTGCCTTTCAGAAATACCTATATTTTCCATTGCAAACCAATTGAACACAGAAATTGAACGAACGAGTGATTGTTGATAAAATGTTCAGAGACAAGACCGAGCTTTATTTTTATAATTATGACATTTTGATACTATTTTATTAACATTTTTGCAACAAACGACATCAACGTAAAATGAAAATCAATAAAATATTTAAGAACTAAAAAACTATTGTTTTTCAATTAAAATTGAAACCTATTGTTTTCTTGTATTATTTATGTAGCTTGTAGCTTCAGCTAATTGCAGGTGATATAACGTCATTTAAGTCGATTGTCAATATTGTGCGTCTAGTACCTACTTATAATTAATTTTTAGATTTTTTATATGTTCAACTGTAAGGATTGGGTTCGGAAATGTTCAATATCGAGGTATAGGACGGACAACAGTCAAACACGCTAGTCAATGACACACTAACTTTATTGATCTCTCAACGAGTTACTAAGCCGGGTCGCAGCCGCGGTACGTTACCTTAACATACGTAACATCCCCTTCCCTTTATTTTGCAACTAAAATTCAACCCCAATCAAATATACATTAGTTATAGAACCATGCTAAGGAGTATGGTTGACTGGTGATAACTCGCGACGTCGTGGATTTATCGCTGGTATGGGCGTCAGCGCATCGACCGAGTCGTCTGTCTCTGCCAGTGGCGTGGCGAAGGTCACATTTTGCTCTGGACCATATTCACGTTCTCTTCCTCCTCGGACCGGTGTACTAGTAACTGACGGTGATATCGTAATGTGTGCTGGTGATCGTGTTCCTATTTCCTCAATGTCTGAGTTGGTGTTGTTGCTGGTTTGATCGTGGTTGTTGGCGTTTATTGGATGTTGGTCGTCGTCATTCTGTGTCGTCTGGCTTGCTACTGGTTGGTCGCGCTGGACATCCGGGATGACATCTGGATCCCAGTTCGATTCGTGTTCTGGCAATTGTGTTTGTCCGTGCGCCCGTATCTGATCCAAGTGCCGTTTTACCAAGCGATCAATTTCTGGTACATATACTTCGTACATTACGTTTCCGATCTTTTTCTTTATTATACCTTCGACCCATACAAACTTTTTATTATTTAAATTTTTCATAATCCACACTACGTCATTGTCTTGGAATTGTTTACGTTCTTTTCCTTTATAGTGTTTACGCTGTAAGAACTGGTTTTTCTCCACGGTTTGAGTGAGGCAAGTGGAGGAGGAGGTCGACACTGCGGACGACGGCGACGCCAACGTCGTCGGCGACAATAAATCGAGCCGCGTGCGTAGCGACCGGCCGTACACGAGTTCAGCGGGTGATTTCTCGGTGGTACTATGTCTGGAGTTCCGATAGTCAAATAAAAACTTTGAAATTTGTTCCTTTAATGGTTTTCCCTTTTGATTTAAAATAATGCCTCTGAGACCTCTTTTAATTATTTTAACAAAGCTTTCGGCTTGTCCGTTACTTGACGGATGGTATACCGGAGCAAGTATATGTGATATACCATTCTTTAAACAAAATTCTTTAAACTGTAGCGAAACAAACGAAGTACCGTTATCCGTTACTATAGTATGTGGAATACCGAAACGTGACATTAAATCTATGAGTTTCTCAATGACTGCTTTCGAGCCATATGATGAAGTCATTATATACACTTCTACCCATTTACTATAAGCATCCACTGCGATTAGAAACATTTGGTTATTAAAAGGCCCTAGAAAATCTAAATGTATTCTATGGAAGGCATGAGGAGGATGTGGCCAGGGAGTGAGCGGGGCGCGGGGCGGCGCGGGGCGCAGCGCGCTGCATACCGCGCACGCGCTGGCCAGCCGCTCCAGCGCACCGTCCACGCCCGGAAACCACAACCGCTTGCGCGCCTCCGACTTCATCTTTACCACTCCAAAATGTGAACTGTGAAGTTCATTACATATTTGATCTCTAAACACTTCTGGTATGACAACTTTGTGGCCCCGCATCAAACAACCGTTTTCTACCGATAGTTGGTTACGACAGTAAAAGTACGGCATCAATTTGTCGTCGTATACTTTTCTCGGCCAACCTAACAGCACATAATCTTTTACTTTACGCAGTGTTGTATCCTTCTCGGTTTCGCGTTGTAAATCAGTTAGCGTAACAGGCAGCCCTCCGTCAACGACGAAGTTAACATATGTGGCGCGGTCATCAGCGGCGTGCTCTCGCCCCGCCCGCGCCCCCGCGCACTCTCCGCCGGCGTCGGCGCCGGGCCCTGCGCTGCCTGATGACGATGACTCATTCCCGACCGGAGCGCGCGACAGATAATCGGCATTGTTATTTTTACTGCTTACATATTCGATTACGTAATTATATGCTGTTAAAAATATTGCATATCGCTGAAGTCGGTTGGCTGATACCTCCGGTATACCACGGTGTGGTCCGAAGATGGTTAATAGCGGCCTATGATCCGTTCGCAAGGTGAAGGGTACCGCTCGGGCATATAAATACTGGTGGAAACGCTTTACCCCGAATACTATCGCTGTTGCCTCTTTTTGTATTTGTGCATATTTTTTCTCCGCTGCTGTTAACGTTCTAGATGCGTAGCTAATCGGTCGTTCCCGCCCATCCCTTTCTACTTGTGATAGCACTGCGCCTAAACCGTATGGAGAGGCGTCTACTGTTAAAATTAATTTTGCCGCTGGGTCGAAATGTGCCAGTACCTCATCCGATGCCAACTGTTGTTTAATTTGTTTAAATGCATTTTCGTGTACTTGAGACCACTCCCATTTTGTGGATTTGTGCAACAAAGTATATAACGGTGCTAATATGGTTGATGCGTTCGGAACAAAATTGCGATAATAATTTGTTAATCCTAGAAATGATTGTAATTGTAACACATTCTGTGGTCTTGGTGCTTGCGACACTGCTGTGACTTTATCTGGTGACTTTTTTATTCCTGATTTGTCTATAATATGACCTAGATAGTTTACTTCATTTTGAAAGAACTGACATTTGCTTGGTTGTATTGTGAGACCTGTATCTGCCAGCCTTTCTAGTACCGTGACTAACCTGCTCATGTGTTGTTTCTTATCGACTCCTGTTATTAATATATCGTCGAGAAAAAACACTACTCCTTCTAACCCAGATAATATACATTCCATGGCGCGTTGAAATATTGCTGGTGCACTCGATAAGCCAAAAACTAACCTTGTATATTTGAACAGTCCGCGATGTGTATTAATACAGGTCATACTCTGTGATTGTTCCTTTAAACAAAATTGGTTGTATGCCATAGATAAATCTAATTTACTAAATTGTACGCCACCATGCAACGTAGCGAACAAATCGTTTACCGTTGGCAACGGATACTTATCGACGATTAGTTGCTTATTAATTGTCACGGAGAAGTCTGCGCAAATTCTCACTCCACCGTCCTTTTTTAAAGCGGGTACGATTGGTGACGCGTAATCTGAGTACTTAACCGGTTCCAATACTCCTAATTCGACAAGTCGATCTAATTCGTTATCAATTTTTTCTTTCAAAGCATATGGTACCGACCGTGCTTTAAAAAATACCGGTTTCGAGTTTGGTTTTAAATGCAATTCCACGGCGTACTTATTGAATTTCCCTAGCTTACCAGAGAAAACGCATGGGAACCTTGTTATTAAATAGTCCACTATTGAATTGTCATCCAATCCGCCAATAGATTTTACAGTTGGTGCTAGTTCCAAGTCGAACTTGCTAATAAAATCTCGGCCTAACAATGGTGGGCCACCGTTACGTACAACAAACAAGTGTAGTTTACGCGTCATTTTGGTATATTCTAAATCTAATTGAATAACACCAACTGTTTCTAAAAGTTCCCCCGTATAACTGAATAGTTTTTTATCTGTAACTAATAACGGTACTTTGCTGAAATGCTCGTTATATATCTGGTGTGTTATTATACTAACCGCGGAACCACTGTCTACTTCGAACTCCAACCCAAGTCCACCGATGAAAACGCTTACCAGCATCGGTCGACCCTTATCACAACGAATATTTAAACACAACTTACCGTCGTCGCCCTCATCATCCACTTTACCTTCCTCCACGTGTTTTACTTTCGCGTCACTTGAGCACATCCGTCTCAGATGGCCCTTGTTATTGCACTTTTTGCACTTATAGTTTTTAAACCGGCACTGATTGGATTTGTGATTAGTATAGCCGCACACACTGCACTTTTCCTTAACCGCGAACACGGATCCCTCATCGACGCTGCTGGCGGCCGCGCTCGCACCACGTGCTGCCGGTGCGGCTTGGGAGGCGCGCCGCGCACACCGCACGCTCTCTGCTAATTCTGTCGCCTTGGCTAGCGTCAAGTCCATGTGGTCCTGGGCAAAGAGCTTGTCTCGCTCGGGTCCTGGCATCATGCCCATGATGAATTTATCCAGAAGAGCTTCCTCCAAGTTCTTAAACCCGCAGTGTGTCGCCAATCCCCTAATTCTGGCCGCCCATTGAGTGTGGCTCTCGTCTGGTCGCTGCACCGCCGCGTAAAAAATTGATTTTTCTGCGAATCCGAGCCGCTTCGGCTCAAAATGACTGTCTAGAAGTTTCAAGATATCTTCATAATTGGTTTCTTCCAGCTTCTTTGGCAACGCCAGATCCCTTGCTAGCATATAAGTAGGTCCAGTGAGTGCGCTTATTAAAATTGCCCTCCGTTTGACCTTTAACTTGTCCAATTCGTCCGTAATATCGTTGGCAATAAACCATTGTTGTAGCCGTGATTTGTAACTTGTCCAGTCCTGGGTTAAATGGTCAAAGTTCGTTATTAAACCGAATGAAACACCAAAAGTAGACATTGTGCACTCGTAAATTCGTCCTCGTCGCCACTGTTCAATATCGAGGTATAGGACGGACAACAGTCAAACACGCTAGTCAATGACACACTAACTTTATTGATCTCTCAACGAGTTACTAAGCCGGGTCGCAGCCGCGGTACGTTACCTTAACATACGTAACAGGAAATATGCCATCTTTTTACGCATAAATTTTCATTGAAGGGCGTAGGATCATTTTGAGCTTTTTCTTCTTTGGATGCAGTTTGTGCAGTTGACATAACTGCCTCGAAACTGCCATCTAACACTCCGCTTTTTTTATGGATAGGAAATCATCAAATGACTCCTGCCGCTCTGGGTGGAGCGGGAGGGAGTGTCAGACTTTTACTGACTAAAACCCATCCGTGCTCCTCGTAGTGCCTTTTGCTTTCCAGGGCCGGGGTAACTCTTTCGAACAAAATCCGCAACCCTGGCAGGCTTTGGCCCTAACGAGCCCCTACTCCTAAGCTGACATCTCTTTGAGGCGCGCGTGAAATACAACGCGCCTTCGACCCAGGCATGGCTTTGATCGGACGGCGAGCCACCCAACGCTCGTCGTCCGCAGACCCGCACCTACGGTGCGTCTCCCTATGTTGCGGCGGCTGGAGCGTGAGGGTTGTCTCTCCCTCACGCGGCCTGCCTCCTCCTTCACTAGCATTACTTCTTCGCAGAAGGAGGTGACGGTTTCCCATGCCTGCTCGCTCCGGACCATCGATTGAACCAGGGCCGGAATCCAACGCTCCGCTTGCATAACTTGCATTCAGCATGGTTTTAATTCAGGCCGTCTCTTTAAGAGACCAACGAGAAAATAATAAACGCAGTACACGTTCTTTAAATAACTATTTATTCATCTGATTTCTTATCCTCAGTGGCATACTGGTTCCATTTGCGTGCGCATTTCTTCTTATAGTCATCTTTGTGCAGCGGATTCAAATGAGCTGCCGCCACGCGGTCCCTGCAACAGGTTTACATGGTTATCACTGACAAGAATTACAAAGTCAGCTGTGCTGATGACCAAACCTGCCAACTAAATCCTGTTGGAGGAATACTACGTCATTCCTTGGAAACATTTCCTATGAAACCAGCCGGTCCATTCTGTTAAACTTTCAACGCAACAACTTAGATAAATGTGTAGTGAATATGGTAGATTACAGCAGCAGCAGCAGTGCGATTCAGTAAACCTCTCACCGTGTCAGCTTAAGAAGTGAACATGAAGTGAGCTGTCATGGATACAAAGTGGAATGACAGTTGACTTCATGCTCACTCCACCTAAGTTTCCACAGTGAGATGTTTACATAATATCACTGCTGTACTGCTCACGGCACGACAGCACCAATAACCAATTTTCTCAAAAATTAATTTCACTTTTTGGGGTGAAATACGGGGCAGCAATTTGTTGTATTGATGGAAGTTTGCCGGTTTTGCAAATGCGGCTGGCAATCGGGATAATTTTGGGTATCTACACGGCTTGTATTCTACTAAAATCAGGGATGTCTCTACTCGGGGATGTAAAAGAAACAAGCGGACGACGGACCACGGCCCTAACACGTCCCGGGCACGGCCCGGATATGTGTGAATCAACCATAAGACGGCCCTGACTCAAATACAGTTTAAAACACTCACGCGAATTCTTCGTAGCTCTTGGCTGTGTAAATGGCATCACACTTGACATCGTTTACCTTCCAGTAGCGCCTGTCATTCTCCACGGAGAGTTTCAACTGGTGTTCCATGGCGGCGAAATCATCTTCATTCAGAGGCTTATCCATGTTAAATCTGAATGTACTCTTAGGGATGCTCAGGAACTCTTCAAAAGTATCTATAAAATTATATTTGGTTTTATAAGCCAAATACCTATGTATATCGAAATACAGTAGGAAAGTTTCGGTAAAAAGGTAGGTTTTGGTTTAAAGGAGCTTGTGGCTAAATAATAACAGTCGCACCAGTCGATAAACAATGCTCGCTGAGGTCGGTCTGCGGATGGGTGACCATCCTAACATACCGAGAGTCCTCCGTGCCACGGAAAGCACGTTGAGCCGTTGGTCTCGGCTGTCATTTGTTGATATTTGGCAGTCGTTACGGATTGTCAGCAGAAGCCAGTAAAACTTGGGTCCAGTCTTGGAGAACAAGGAACACCTACCGTGTTACCCAGTCAGCGGCTTGTGGAGCTCAGATAGGCAGTCGCTCCACGTAAAATACTGGTATTCAGCTAAATCCGGTTCGACTGGAAGCCGACCCGACGAATATAGTTAGGAAAAGGCTAGCCAGATGATGATCGACAAATACAGCTGGAAAGGTTTGGTGTCCGATATTGAAAGAATGAACTACTTGGTTAAAATGCTGAGAATTGATGATGATCATGAAATGATAGGCATGTGGTTTTTAGGCCATTGGAATGGTCAAAACATAAAAGGTTACTTACTCACCTTTTTTCGTCGTGTTTCTTGTCACTGAATATTGACGTAACAAACGGTTGCCATGGAAACGGTTTTTGTTTTTGTGTTCCAAGAGGTTCCAAGCTTTGATTATACAAAACCTTTGATTGGTAATCTGAAAACCTTATCTCTATGGTAACTTGAATGAATGAATGAATGATTTTTTATTCACTTAAGAAATCTTAAAACTAAGTACATTGCCCCACAAAACTGCTTACGCAGTTTAACTGTGAGATCGCTGAGTCTCTTTTACAGTAAAACTAAATATCTATATCTATAACCTATACACATATTCTTAACACCTACACTTACATATGGGATTATAATGACCACCAAAAAAATGCTTTGATACCCTTAGTTCTTTTACCAAAAATATATATTTGACCCCAGAAAAATGAAGTCTAAAATTACAATAGTACTTGCTATTTTAGTCACGACTGCACCTCAAATTGTATACGAACACCAAATGTAATAAATGACCACCAAATCCTAGCGAGCCAATCAATGCGCTATTTTTGCCTAAATAAAGTACTGTGATTGCCATAAAATGTTAACAATGATTTGATTGACATTAGTTTGCTTAAACAGGATAGCAAGATGTAAAAACTTTGATTTTAATTTTACATTAAAATGCTGGCATGACTTTGGCGATCATTTACTACTTTTGGGTTAACAATGATTTATTTGGAGTCATTTTGCTTAAATAGGATAGCGAGACGTTAAAATTATGGTTATACTTTTAAATTAAAATGCGTGTTTAATTTTGGTGATCATTTAGTATTTTTGTCTCCTAAATGTTACTATATCTGGTGGTAAGTTAAACATAAGCCCTTACATATTATCTAACAAATATTTTTTTAGTTTGCGTGCGAATTTTACTTTATTCTCTTCTTGTCTGATGTCAGCAGGCAGAGTGTTCAATAAATAGGGAACGCGTTTTTTTAAAGTTCTGTCGCCATAGTAATTACTGACTCTGGGTACATCGTATTTACCTGCTGTCATCGACCTGGTATTATACTTGTTAGAAACCAGCAAGTTACTATCCCGACTGCCATGGCTGTTAACTAATAATAGGTATTTATGTTTAAGGCTAACTGGTAAAATTTTACATATTTTGAATAACCTACTATAGTCTCCTTTGCAACTGTTTTTAGTTTTCTTGTTTACTAATAATTTTAAAAATCTAATTTGAATAGATTCTAGTTTCTGTAAATTACTTTTAAAGGTCAAGCCATAACAATCAAGAGAATAACTCAGTATTGAGTCAACTAAGGACACATATAAACATTTCAAGGTGCTGGAGGGAACCTTAAAGCTTAAGTGATAGAATTTACTTAGCAATATTCTAAGCTTACTACAAATGTAATCAATATGTGAAGACCATGAAAAATTTTCATCAACTTTCATTCCAAGATAGGTGACACTTTCTACATGTTCTATTGGTTTACATTTACAGTTTAAATTATTATTATGCATACAGTCATAGCTATGGGTAATAATGGAAGGGCACGTTTTAGCCATATGTATATAAGGGGAATGCATCATCAACAGCTTAGTTTTATCACCATTAAGAACGATACCGTTGTCGTGAGACCACTTTACCACTGCATCTACGTCCTGTTGCACGAGCCGACAAGTGTCAACGAGGTTGGTGCCGGCGCGCAGCGCACACAGGTCGTCCGCGAACATGTGCGCCGAGCAGTGGCGCAGTACGCCGCACAAGCTGTTCACGTGCAATAAGTAGCACACAGGCCCGCATCCGGACCCCTGCGGCACCCCGCACCCCACCTTCCTCTCGTCGCTGTACTCATTATCTACCTTTACTCGGTAGGAGCGTGATGTGAGATAATCGCGGAACCATTTGTTCAGCGGCTCTCCCACTCCACACTCCCCCATGGCGTTCAGTAAGGTCTCAGTTTCAAGGGTATCGAAGGCTTTTTTATAGTCAAAAAATACCGCGACTACAAACTTTTTCTCACTTAAATATGTATTAATTTCGTCAGTATATCGTGTAAGAAGAGTATTTGTACTTTTACCTTTTTGGAAACCATGTTGACATTCATTTATTACATTATTTTTCTGCAGATAATTATTCAAACGGTTAATGATACATTTCTCAATAATCTTGTCTACACTGGATAAAATTGATATAGGCCTATAATTACTATAATTTTTATGTTCGCCCTTTTTATATATTGGTCGCACTATGGCTTCTTTTAACATACTAGGAAACATACCCTTTTGCACACACAAGTTGACTAGATTAGAGATCACAGGGCTAACTATATCTACCAACATTTTAAGATCGGACATTCGCAGAAGATCGCTACCCGGTGACTTATTTTTATCCATTTGAGTTATAATTCGTTTAACATAATTACTATCTACGGGCTGCCACCTCATACTTCTGTCCGTCCCTCTAACGTAGCTGATTCTATCCAACAACTTAACACTACAAATATGTTTAATATTCTCAATTTCTTCGGCAAATGCACGAGCAAAATTATTACATATATTTTTCAAGGGTTCGTTAATCCCCATATACTTTATTATTGCTTTATCCAAACATTGTTTTTCTTTTCCCAATAAGCAATTTATTCTGTCCCATAGTTTTTTAATATTATTATTACAGTCCAATATGCACTGTCTGTCGTACTTATTTTTATTTTTAAAAATTAATTTATGACATTTATTCCTAAATTTTGTGTAATTTAAACGTTTCACCATATTTTTAGGGTCATTACTCCAAATAATAAATAGTCTATCCCTCTCTAAAATCATATTTTTTAATTCTCTAGTTATCCATGGGGTGTTATCCCTGTAAGAGTTAGTTTGATTTTTTAATACATAACAACTATTGTAGATCTGTTGAAATATATTTCTAAACGCATCGTACAACTTTATGGGGCAAGTAAATAGCATTAATTCATCAAAATTAACTGATGATAGCCTTTCACGAACCGCACGATTATCAAGCATATATCGTCGCTGTGAGGTTACATTAGGCGAGTGAGCAGGACAAGCATTCACGCACGAGGAGGTGGAAGCGAGAGCACAGGCGTCATCGCGCCGCCGCCGCCGGCCGCCACCATCCACAAGCACAGCTACCGAAGTACGTTTCCATTCCACCGCGACCGATGTCATATAATGATCAGATATTTTATGCTGAATTACCGCGGAGTTTATTATTAAAGTAGGTGCTCTAATATAAATATGGTCAATGCAGGATTCCACTAATGCATCAACTAAAATTTCACTACGTGTAACTTTATCGATACACTTTGTAAAACCGAACTCGGCCAAAAGATTTTCATAGGTAATAACATTTTTATCGCGTTTTTGCAGTAAGTTAATATTCATATCGCCACACAATATAACCCTGGAGTTTTGAGGTAATCTATTCAATAGATTTTTAAGTTCATCAAAGAACAGAATGATTTTATCCTGTTTATTTATTCGGGGAGGTCTATACAATGCGACAACATGAATAGGTTCCCCAGCGCAATGAAGTGTAATGGAAACACACTCTGCAGCACACATGACGACCGGCTGCGCCGCCGCCGACCCAGAGGTCGCCCGCGCATCCAACCCCTCCCGCGCGTACACAAGCACCCCTCCTCCCCTCTGCCCTGTTCGTGTAAAACTATGAACATTGTACCCTTTTATTTTAAATAAATCTAATAAAGAAAAGTCTATGTTGGGTTCTGTAATAACGATAACATCTAACTTATCTAAGTGGTTATTTAATGCAATTAGAAGCTCACTAAAATGTTTTTTTAGAGAACGTATGTTAATATGTACCAAAGTAAGGTTTTGATTATTTTTCCACGTCGCTATCCAATTGTCTATGCTGTTCACTATTGACGCATCGATTGTGTTATCACTAATTACGTCGATACCGTCTATTAACGCCGCGAATTTAATGAATAGTTAAAGCACAATAAAAACACTTTACTTGATGACGGTAGGTTCACTTTTTAATAATCTCTTCGAGGTCGCTCTCTGCTCTCACCAATACTGACTTATCACCATCATTCTTTTTCGCCAGAATCTTTCCATTGGAGACCCAGACGTACTTCCATAGCCCATGCAATTGTTTCTTAGTATTCCACAACAACTCCTTAGTAGCTTTAGTAAGATCTTCGTTTATGAATACTTTATTTTGCACAGAACCTCCGGTGATGACCTCGCTAGTGAACTTCTTCAAGTTGCGCCGCTGTGCGATCCAGGTGTCACGCTCATTGGCGCCGCTAGTGGTTGCTTTGAAGCCAATTAAGATTGGTGCTGGCTTACCGCTATCGGTACGCTGCTGACGACGTCGGCTGACCCAATCAATTTCCGAGCTGGTCACGTTGATGAGCTGGCCAGTTTTAGTAACCACTTCGCGCAGATTCTCTCCCGGCAGCTGTTCCACACCTACAATCTCGAGGTTATTTTTGCGCGAGGCCTGATCATATTCCTGAACCTTCTGTTCCAATGCAGAGTTACATTTCTCTAGATATATAATCTTGTTATTTATGTTTGTGACGTTCTTTTTGAGCTCTGTTATTTTTTGTTTAGATTGCTCGTGTTCCTCGATCAGTGTATCATATTTATCCGAGAGCATACTCATACTGTTGCTTATGGATTCGAGTTGACTTTTTAATGTGGGTATTCCACTGACCTTTTTCTGGATATCCTTCAGAATTTTCTCGAAATCCTTTTTTATCTCGTCTTGTTCCTCGTCATCGGTTCGAGAATCTGTTTCACAATTATTACAGTAGGTTCTACAGATACCTGCTCGAGCATCTGCGAGAAGTCCCTTAATGCACCCTCTATGGAATGTTCCAAAACATCCTTGACACTGAAAGTGCGATCCATTTTTGGATAACACTTTGTTGCACTTAGCGCACTCCATTTGCAATAATATGTATTACACACAAGGAATTAATTCTTATCGCGTAGGCAGGTATGCAGTATGTACGTAAACAAAATTAGGTATAACCGCAGAGCTCGGCGCATCGACAAAAACTTAAACAATAAAATTGAATCTATGATGCAATGGTAGAAATAAATTGGCGGGAACGAACTGAAGCGAAACACCCTGCCGTTCTATTCGAACGAGCTTGCAAGTCCTTGCCTAGATCGAACAAGTTATAATTTTTTTTTCAACACATTTGCTCAAAAAATGCATTTACCTAAGGCATTTACGAAGCCTGTATGCATCGTTCGAAAGTTCAAAATTATGCACCACACAATGGAGCGTGCGGCAAAGTAGGTACCTACTCTCACTTAAGTAGGTAGATATTTTACCGCTAACTCCGTTGTATAGCGCCGTGCGTATTCTTTACGGTTTTTTTTTAATTTCCATAAAAATTAATAAGAATTCCACCAAGGAGTTTCACATCACGAGAATAATATAAGCTGAATGATCGAACCGATTCGAACCTCCTTGGAAGTGCTTTTGCTGTATACGTTTGTCTCGTTTTAATATTAAAGAGAAAATGAGAGAAGATAAATAAAAATAAATGAAAGACTTGGTTCTAATTTTCACCACGCGCATGTGGCGCCCATTGCAAATTCGCGCCATTTTCATATTAGAAACGTCAAAGATTGTTGCGACTTTCCTACTGATTTCTAAAGACAATTTTTTTTATTTTATTACTAAACTTATTGTACTGTTTTCTCGCAAATGTGTCGAAAAACGTTGTATGAAACACGTGCGGATTTGGTTTATGGTAAGCCCTCGACTTCGTCTCGTGCTTACATTCGTCTACTCGTTTGTAAAAACGAACTTACCGCACTAATATCATAAATAACTATTACGGTTAACAGTGTAAACGCAAACAAAATGCTCTAGCCTGATAAAGTGTGATGTTGAACAAACACATACACTCGTTTAATGTAGCACGATCGATCAATGTAGTACACCCGTCGTCTGGAGAGGGTCAATTGATTTTAGTAAGTAGTTACAAATATTTTTTTCGTGTTTGTGTGATATTGAGACGGTTTACAGGAGAGAATGGAAGAAGCGAAAGTATTGCCAGACTACAAAGTGACATGCACACATGACACAAGGGCAGGAAGGTGTTGATGATGTTGTTTTTTCATTTCGCATTTGTATACCATGCATTCAGAACTGAGCTGTTGAAGAAATGCCACAAGAGTCCTAACAACCGCCTAATCAAGCGTCGTAAGTGGAGATGGATTGGTTCGCAGAACTTTTCTAAGGCCATGGTCTGGAATCCTCGAAGGAAAAAGCGTGGTCTACCCCATCAAACCTGGCACCAACGTGTTGGCAGAAGCGAAGGAATAACGTGGAGATAGGTGAAGTGCGCGCCGCTCTCAATGGAGTTATACCTACTGAGGACGCCCTCTGTATATCCCTCCCAACTAGGTTAGTAGGAATAGGATCTTAAGTTATTCACAACTCAGCGATACCACATGAGCAGACCCAGTAGTTGCTCTTGCTAAAACAAGACCAACGAAGCAGTAGGGATCGTGTTGCCGCAGGTCACAATAAAGTGACTTTAAAAATTACCATTTTTTCTAAAACTTCTGTTACTCATGAGCATCAAGCGCTCGAAATAAAGTAACAAACTTATAGCCAACACGTGACTGAGAAATCAAACGGCGGATTGCAGCTTGCAGCGCGACGCAAACTGTTACATACGTAGGTTATAGGTAGGTAGTTTCATAATCACAATATTTTATATACAAACGTTACACATTAGTTTCCTTTCTTTTAAGGTACTTTCAAAGTAAAATATTATTTCTAGGCCTTTTCATAATTAACATACCTATTACATAATTATGATGAGTTGGGTAACAGCCAGTAGGTACTATGACGTGTCATTTCTAACATGAATCCGTTGTGAAAAAGGGATAGTGCTGTTCATACTGTATACCTCCTTCTCTCTCTCACAACGGAATCATGATGGACTTGCACGCTATACCAGCCCCCTAGTATGGCGTGCAATGCCATCATGAAAGACATGCAGGACAGTTTCGCGAAAGACTTGCCCACCGGATCCATGAGTTTGGCAGCACCTAGTGTTCCCAATATGAGTTAAAATTTGTTATTTTCCCTAGACTTTTGAGTTGGGGCTGTCGTCTCCTTCCTGAACTAAAACCACACGATGATCTTAAACCAGCTTATAATTCACCATAAACAGAATCGTTGAAGTGCTTGCACAGTTCTTCCCGCTCCCCCGCCAATACCTGGCTAGAAGAGCACTGCATGACGTTTGGTGACCGCGGACACTACCGTGGAGGACAGAGCGGACGTTTTTCTGACGCCACAAATTGACCCGACATTGGCCCGCTCTACCGAAGCGAGTTCGCTACGTGGTCGGTTTGCTTCGAGAGCATTTGGTGTGCGCGAGACATTTGAAATGTCTTGTTTCTTGAATTGTGAACGCGTTTAAGCTAACGTTTGAACTTCCTTACTTTACCTAATATTTAAATCTATGTGTGGTCCTCAAGTAGGACTTCGTCAGCCTCTGCGGCCGTCAAAACGAAATCAGCCGTTAATGTTATGGAAGCGAGGGCTTATTCAATAAACATCTGCGATAAAACTACTGTTTTACAACCATTTAGTACTAACAAAACAGTAAACAAAGTAGCCATTGACCACTATAATGACACAATACGCTGAAAATCGTTGTACACACATGTAGGCTGGACAGTGCAGTGTTTTTGTGTCGTGTAACGAGTTTAAAATAATATTAACTAAGTAATATTGTTCGTTTGTATAAATATTTCGCTATGTTGGAAAATCTTTATTTATGTGGGTATTTATTAATTTTAATTCTGTTCTAAGTGGTAAATCTAATATAAATAAAATACAGTAGTTATCCAGTAAAAGTTTTTTAAAAGCTAATAAATCGAGTTCCCAGGCCCTGAGATTTAAGGACTCCGGACATTAGTTAAATCTCAAAGAATTTCCAGGATTTAACTTTTGTCAGAAAATGCACCAAACAAGCAAGCTAGCAAGCCCACTACCGCTAAGTGCTATAGGCCCTATAACTTTATATAAACGCGAAAGTTTGTATGTACTTAGGATGTGTGGGTATTTGTTACTCTTTCACGCAAAAACTACTGAACGGATCTTGATGAAATTTGGCGCAGATGTAGATTATAGTCTGGAATATCACATAGGATACTTTTTATCCCGGGAGTATGTTCCCTTGGGATAATTTTCGATATTCACGCGGGCGGAGCCGTGGGCGGCAGCTAGTAGGCCATAAAATGCATAATTCATGTTGGTTTGGTCACGGGAGCGAAATCGAGCGATAAACCCAGACGAGGTATGCAGCTGGTTCCGCACTGACTGTCGAAACCGCTTACCCTATTTTATTGTTCTCTTCAACCAACAGATTTGACTGTGCTCTCAATAAACCTGGCCAGTGGTGTCTGCTACGTAAACTACGAACAGTTCCAAGGATTTGAATCGACAACAGCAACCTCGAAAACAACCATGAACTCGTTCTACAAGCTTAAACCTACTTCGGTGTTATTGAAAACGTTCAACGTGACCGTTAAAGATGAAACCATGACCACAGTTAATACCACTGTGACAAGTACACCCAAAGAAATTAATTTTACAAGGGTTAATGATTTTGTAAGTACATACCAAACATAATATAGTACAGTAGTAGTGGCGCATTGGTAGGTAATGACCCCGATTTACGAGTTGTAGGTCGTGATTTCGTTTCTAGACAGGCGCTTTACTACGGAATAATTTATTTCTTCAGCACTTCTCTCAAAAGTTTAGTGAAGGAAGACATTGTGAGGAAACCGGCATGTCCTAGAACCAGAAATGAGTTAACGTGTATCATCCACCAACCCGCACTGGGCCCTCATGGTGGATAACGACCCAGAAACTTTCTCGAAGCGGAGGCATTTGTCCAAGCTATCGGAAATACGTCCCTACAAAAGTTAAAGAGCCCTTTCTCAGCCAAATGTTTAGTATTGTCTTAGAGATACTTATGAGTAATGTCAAGAATCTGGAATAAAAGAATCTTCATTTCAAACAGTACCCGACGCATGAAGATATAGGTGAGAGGGACCCAACAATCAATGTGAAAGAGTTCAATACGAAATGCCCTGAGAACAAGCTGCCGTCCAGCATCGGGACCTATGAGATACCGACACAACGCGACCTGGTACTCTTCACACAGAGGACCCTGCTGAAGATGTTCAACAGCTACCATGAGAAGACACTGCACTTGTTGAAGGATATAAAAGAGGTGGGCTGACTTACCTACATTATGAAATATAGGTACTAACATTTTTCATCTACAGGTGGTTACGGGTGAGTGAGAGGACCGAAAGTTTAAAAACCAGTCTTGCCTTCGTGGTATCCAGTTACTGGTATGTGGAGGTCCGAAAGGCAGTCATCATCTTCCTAGCCTTTTCCCAACTATATTGGGGTCGGCTCCCAGTCAAACAGGATTCAGCTGAATACCAATATATTACGTGGAGCGGCTGCCTACCAGACCTCCACAACCCATAACTTGGTAACATATAATTATGGTACTTCTTGGTAAGACTGGTGTCAGATTTTCTGGCTTCTGACAATCCGTAACGACTGCCAAAGATCTATAAATGACAGCCGGAACCAACAGCTTAACGGTATGTTAATATGGTCCCCCATCCACAGACCAACCTCGGCAAGCGTTGCTTAACCTTGAAGATTGGTCCGTGCGGTCCGTGTGTTATAATTTAGCCACAAGCTCCTCAAAAGTCCGAAAGGCAGTCGATCCATATAAAATATGCATCCGGTTATACTGGAAACGGACGAAACTATGTTGGGAAAAAGTTAGGCAGATCGATTGAGGTGATTAACAAAACTGATAGTTTTGTAGTGTATTAAGTAAGTAGTGCTCCATCTAACACTGGCTGGTTCGAGACGTCGCCGTCGTATGAGAGTCATACAAGTTCTTACTGATACCTAGAGTAGGTATCAGTAAGAACTTGAGGGAGGCCTCTGATCATGTGCCGGCAATATCTTTCATCATATTTTCTTTAGTAGCTTAAAATTTAAATACCTACCTATTCTGGGATTATTGCCATATCCTTGCCATCGTGGATTGAACCTGGGTGAGACTGGCACAAGAAAAGCGTACGAATAAGATTGAATTAAGTCAGGTTGTGGATAATTATGATGCTGAGCTGAGTATATTACATACAAATACCTAACTATTCAGTCAATTTGCTCATTACTCACTATCACAGTCTTACTTTTTCTCAGTTAAACTCGTTTGCAGGTAACAAGAGCTACAGCAGTGGTAGAAAAGAAATGCCACGGCAGTGGCAAAGGAAAAAGCAAATTATATAAGCAATGTGTAAAAGAAGTTGGCAAGAAGTTTATTACCGTCACCAAGGGTTTGGTTCAGTCGCTTGAACGACAGGAAGCGGAAGTCATTGCTTTGACGAAGGTACCGGTAATCAGTTTTCTTTTTTGACCCACCACTTTTCCTATATCTCACTTACTCTCTCCTCTCATATTCCTATGAGTATCTTCATAAAAACACACATTTTCATTCAACGTTCTAGGATAAAATATGCAACTTGGCATCTATGAAGACAAACCCCATACAGTTAATTAAAGTACTCGCCATGGATGAGGCTTCGTTGGTCTTCGCATTACCAGCCTTTCTAAGACTAGTCGGTGGATGTGACTTTCATTGTAAAAAGTAAGTACGAAGAGTAGGTACTTATGTGAATAAATACACCTTTTTAAATAATTATAATTATTACCTATAAATTCTATATGTAATTTTAAACATAACGGTAATTTTGCAGGCGGTCTGCACCTGATTACCGTCCAAGGCTACGTCAACTGTCGGATCAAGAACTAGTCGTAAGACATTTCCTTACAAGCAAAAATTACTTACAACTTTTAAACGACAAGCATGTGTAAGGATCAAAGAATGCAGCACGGTAAACTGGATGCATTCCTAGCATTCACCGCCAATGAACGCACCCACTACGATCGATCGAGCTTTGCCGTACTCCGCGTGCCATACGCTAGATGTCGCTAGTATCAATGAACTTTTGACGTGAACTTGATTGAAACTTAGAATAACTTAACCAAAATATTCTAAGCTTTTTATGTGATGTGAATAGTGATAACCGTGGGAATACATATCTAAATAACAACATTTATATTACAATGCGTGAGAAATGCACATGTGTGTTTTAAATCGTAGAATACTACATCCTGGTTCTTCCTTCTAAAACTTTGAAAAAAAAATCCTATGAAAAGGTATGTTGTGTTATTTACTAATAAAATTAGCGTTGTTTGTAAAGGAACTCAGTTTAATTCAACTTAAATAATATCAGTGATGGTTGGACATAAATAAAGTTGATTTTAACAATGACCAGTCTGCGAAAGTCATACCTATTAGCCCACTTTCTCGCGCGTATCAACTTAGTGGCTACTTACTAATAACACGTTGATATTATCTGTTTCCTCAAGCGAACAACATTTTAAAACCTGCAAGTCTTACATTCCCATTCCAAGTCTTCTAACTTGTCTTGTCATATATTTGCCACATTTATTAGGTGTTACTTAACATAACTTAGTATTAGCTGATATTTACTGGTTACAAACACAAGTAGGTATTTGTGGCACATATAGCAACATCATAAAAAAGAGATCTACCATTCACAAGTATAATAAGGAAAACAGTATTTGGCTTGATAACTTAGACTGATATAAAATAATAGTCTTTAAAAAAACCAAATTGTATCAATATAACTGAGGCAAACTTTCAAATAAATGCAGCACTTGAATTTCTTTTGAATTGGCTTGATAACTTAGTTAACTATTATAAAATAAACAAGTTTGTTTTAAAAAATTCTTATGTACCTATTGCATTAACATAACTGAGGCAACATTTTAAATAAATGCAACACTTGAATTTGTTTTAAATAGGTAGTGGTTTGTTCATCTATTGTATAACTGTATACTTACATCAAAATTTAATCATGCACGGTTTCACAAGCTGCTGAATTGGTTGACTCGAATGGCCTCAAATAGCCAGTGAAAAAATTAAACAAGGAGATTAACAAGAGATAATAGGAATTAGGAAACTGTGAGTTAAGTATGTCTGTCACTGTGAACATCCACTGATATTTTGATGTTAACTGGAGAAAATAACATCAGTCTTTCACTCTTTTGGCTAATAATTCCTTGCTGATATTTGTTGATGGCAACAAAATGGAAAGAGAAGGCCAAATTGCCATCCCACTACCAATATTATTACTTATCTTGTACTAGGTACACAGATCAGTTTTTGATCGATTTTATATGTTGTTTCAATCCTAATATATAAAATTCTTCCATACTGATGAGTGACTGTCATAACTGACAGACAACACAGCTAAAACTACAAAGCTGAAATCTGGGATGGAGGGTTCGTGGAGAGTTTAGGGGAGCACGAAATTGCTACGGGAACAGCAAAAAAAGGTTTAAGGGCATACGAAGTCTGGGCAAAAGCCAATATTGAATACAAGGAGATCATCTAAGTTCCACTGATTCAACTTTTATACTGTTATGTACTGATACATATACCACTTCGTAGAAAAAAAAAACAATCAAAAACTGTAAAATTATTTCTTTAATAGATTCAAAATTTCAATCTATAGCATTATTAACTTATAATATTTGCACTAATTAAAACTTATATAAAAATTACAATAATCAGCCTTAGTTTAATTGTAAGTATTTCACTTAATACAATAACTATGGAAGGACAATCAGGGAAATATTATGAAAAGGTTACATTCATGCAAAAACAATAGGTAGGTAAGTATATTGAACTAGTAACAAACAAGTAATTAATTGAAAAAGTCTGTAGGGTAATTAGGTATGTAAAATACTCTGAAATTAGTGAGAATAAACTATTTAGCTTAAAGTTGAGTGAAGTCTATGTCAGTAGTTCAAAGTCATAACATAATTAAGTTTTAACATCTCTATTACATTCTCTCCCAGTTTAAAAACATGTAGTTGTAAATACTATCTGATAAAGTATATCAAAATAATAAATGTCAAATGCAACTATGTCAATTGATAACAGGATCTGGTACATGTACGCTTTAAAGGCACACAGATAAAGATAGACATAGATAACGCAAGTATCACGATCTGTATGAAAATAGGTGATGGGAAAATCAAAATGATACAAAGACGTATAGCACCAAACTGACCTAACCACATAACTAACGTCCAACTAGCGTACACCGATGTAATGTGGCGGCTTACGATTTTTTATTTTAAGTTGGGCACCAAAACCGGCACGCGAAGTAGTTGCTCTTGCGTTATCTATATCTGTGTAAAGGCATCATCATCAACACTACTCCTGCCCTTATCCAATTCATTTGGGGCAAGCGCTGGGCCTGTATAATGCTCCATCAGAGTCAGCATAACCAATTGCACTAGAGTCAACTAATACTTTTTCAGGATACATGGCATGTATAAATATACTATCTATTATATAAATTAACCTACTCTTATCAGAAAAACATACACATGCTAACTTAGAAACAGCATATCAACTAAAATGCAACCACAGATGTTATTTCCTATGCTTTTTCCTATCATTATGAGACTTCTTAGATTTCGCCTTCTTGGATTTCTTCTTATGTTTTCTCTTCTTGTCTCTGTCTGACTCACTGCTGGAGGATGTTGATGATGATGATGAAGAACTGGTGGTTGATGATGTGCTTGATGATCTGTGAACAGAGTTGAATGATGTAGAATGATGATTAAACTCAATAGGTGTAAATTATTATTACATCTAGCCTGAACAATCAATGACCTCCACTCATTCCTAGCATCTTGCTAAATAGATGTATTAACCAATAATAAAATATTTGTCATTGAGTGAAGACTTTTAACCTAAAAACATACACATTCATTCTGACTTGGTATTTTTCTGGTCACCACTGTTGATTCTGGCTTTCAGTAGTTGCAATGGCTAGGAATAGTGTGGCGGGCTTGTCCCAAAACAATATTTGACTGGTTGAGAATGCCTTGTTGCATCAAGTCCACTTATGTATCACTAATGTACATGAAGCTTAAATAAATATTCCTTCATACCTAGATCTCTTTCTCTTCTTGCTCTTCTTCTTTTCCTTAGCCTTCTGTAGCTTCTCCTGCAGCTTTTGCCTCAGTTCCGCCTCTCGCAGCCTCTGCAGTGGTGTGACATACTCCTCTTCAGTGTCACTGCTTGTACTGCTTACGTCTAGTACTATCTCCTTGTTAGGGTCCACCTGGTAATACAAGCAAATGTTTCTACACTAACTGTTACAATTTCTGTATCTTTACGGTTACATCTTTACATTATTATTTCATTTTTCCTAAATTATATAAGTAAAAGTTTGTGAGGTTGGATAGTGGATGTCTTTTCTTTCACTCAAAACCTACTGAAAGTATGTTGATGAAATTTTATACAGGTATAAAATGTATAACTTATAAAGGGGTAAGTTGTCCTCCTAATTGGCTAACTATCATACGAGTTAATGATGCAATTAAACACATACATTTCTTTAAAGTTAAAGAAATGTGTGTGTTTAATTGCATCATTAACTCGTACACACACAACAACAACACATACATTTCTTTAAAGTTAAAGAAATGTGTGTGTTTAATTGCATCATTAACTCGTATGATAGTTAGCCAATTAGGAGGACACCTTACCCCTTTATAAGTACCCCCCCCCCCCGTTTATTAGGACACTTGTCCTAATTGAAACTTTCACAATCATCGCACCAGCACGGGATTATTGTTATCACGTGACAAAATCGCAGTGTCAACTTGTACGATCATTAGCCACTTAGGATGATGCCTATTTCTAGTTATAATATGTGAGGGGCAGCTAATTTATTGTAGTGTTTTCCCAATGTAGCCAGCTCCCATAGCTTTATCCCACAAAAACCATGCACTTTTCTGAGACAAAAGTGCCAACAACTGCATCAGTAAGTACTTTGTGAGATTACCTCCTACAACCACAAATAATTCTACCTCTTTATAATATAAAGTTTCAATGAAAAAACGTGAAATAAATACACTTTTGGCAACTGTAATGACCTGTAATGGATGGAAATAATAGAACAGCATACTAAGAAATTGCTAATTTAAATAACTCATCAACATAATAATAAACAACCCGCAACAGTTAACTTGACACATCGCTCCGATCTCCGATGACGGGCCTTCCATTAGGGTCTCCAATAAACTTTTGTGTTGTAGTTATAAATTAAAGCTACTATACATACAGTGTTGCGTTCTGCCACTACAAGCCACACAAGAAGACTGGTTGCATGCAATCACACTTCTTGTATCTAATAGGGCTATACATTATTCATGCGAACAGAGTAAGGAATAACAACGAAACCAAAGTTCAAATAAAGTTCATTTACCTTGATAAAGTTTCTACATTGAAACGTAAGATGGCCAGCGTAACCGCACTTTTTACAGGCTGCTCGGGAAGTCTCCTTGCCGAATTTATTCACTAAATCTGTATAGTTGGACATTATTGTGGGGAAAACGTAACGAAAATACTAGAACCAATACAAAGAAATAACCAATAATTCTCGTAAACTCGTGAAACGTCAACAAACAATGCCGTTCCTTTTCGCTGTTGTGTGTATTATCGTTCCGCGTCCGCGTCACCTGTATTTTATTTATTTAATGTTTAATAAACTTCATATATCTTTATATAAATGACATGCAAGTTATGTAGCGATCAAAATATTTAAATTTTGTGTTCATCGGTTCTAAAATATTTTGGTTCTTCCAAAAATACCAACATAACCTCGAAAAAGGTAAGCTCAAACTTCACGTGACGCGTGCGTGACACGAAACGTCTAGTGAAACGTTCCATTCCACTAGATGGTTTAACGTTCAGTTTTGCGACAATAATATTCTCATATTTTTTTTCATTTTGCAGCAAATGAAGAAGATTCAAGAACAAATTAAAAACAAGTTATTAAAAATAAGTAGTTGAAAGAAATGTTCGGAAATGGCGGAGTTCCTGCCGCTGTGCGACGTGCTATTCAACGTGATCTCGCTCGCCGGGTACTTCTGCGACGTGGTGTTCGACGTCGTCATGGGTTACGCGTTGCTCGAACGAGGATATAAAGGCACTTTTGCAGCCGCCTTATCTATTGTTATCACTTCGCTATTTATATCACAGGTGTGTGATTTTTTTTGTAACTCTTATTGCAAACGGAACGCAATTTTGTTTTACTGGCCTGGTTGCTAAGACCTTTTAGCCATGTCTTTGGCACTCTTTGGTTGGAACCAAAGACTACAATAGTTTACTGGCTATAGACAGGCAACTCTACCTTATTTTTTAATACTAGGAAGTGGTCGAACTCAGCGCCATCTAGTTTTTAGTTAAGGGAACTAATTTATATAAGTAAATGTATAGGTTGGTAGGTGTATAGCTGCTGTCTGATCCTTTATGATATTGGGTAGAGATGAGTGTATCCGCTATATACTACAAACATACGTACGTACTACATAAAGGAAAAAAACACATAATTGAATATTAAACCATTTTATTTAGAAAAACATCACACATTTTACAATAAAATTTTATGTTCGCCTTTTTTGTCCCTTATGATTAGGGTAGTGCCGATTAGCCTTTTCTTTCATTGAATCGTTAATATTCCAAAAGGTTATTTGGCCAGTGAGAACATTATTGATATCTTTGCACCAGTTGTTTACAACAACAACACACACAACACAACACAACACAACACGAACGTACGAACGAATTGTAACGCGGCTCAACAACATGGAGAAACGAAAGCTCAACTCAACCTGCAGATGCACTAGCGAAACAACAAAAACTCTATTGCAAAAGGAAAATAAATGCGCACGAGTAGTTACACTCTCACGCAGCCATTTGCAATTCAAGTGTGGCCATTCAAAAACAAACTTTTGCACGTTTAAATACCAAAATATAACTTTTTCACTATTAAAGCTCATAATAAAAACCTAATAATATACTAATTCATATATTCTATTATTTTTATACAAGAAGATCATGAAATTACATTATTTTTCTTGATTAATGTTATAAAGTAACTCCCAGAAAAAAAAAAATTAACCGTAGCAACACCGCAATTTGTTTCCCTTAACTAAAAACTAGATGGCGCTGTTTTCAATAAAAAAAATAGAATTTTAATTTTGTTCTAAGTTGCCATAGCATGGTTGGAACCATGATGGAACCATAGACATATTGGAACACAGGAACGCAGTCGATCTATTTTTTTTTATAAAAATGGCACCTTGGCTTTTCAACTTCGAAAAGTATTGAAAAGACAAGACGACGGGCCTGGCGCTTACCTTGATTTCCATAACCTTATAATCTTGACTAGGTAGTCAAACTGAATCATGACCAAAGTAAATGGTTTAATAAACCTTATGCACCTTCAAGATTCTTCAATTACTTTATCTTTCAGGTACTATCACTCCGCTGGTACCTCCACGTGTGGTGGGCGGGTGAAGGTCGAAAGGGGCGTCCGCCATGGCTTCCCATAGTACTACACTGTCTCCAGCTAGGTGTTCTATGGCGATACGCGAGGCTGCTTGTACCTGTCGAGTTAAGAAGAGTAAAGCATCAAGTGCGAGACTTGTGTAAGTATCAGTCATACGACGCGACGTAAGAATAGGTGCCACTTAACAGCGATCCACGGCCGCCTCGTTTGGTATGTTTCCTGTTACATCTGGCTCATCCGCACATTCTTCGGTAAGCTTACCTGTAGGTAACGATGAGGCTGATCCCTTGTTAAGCTGCGCGGTTCATTGTATCAATCGAGAGTACATAGAAACATATAAAGAAAATATTTAATTTTTTTTTTCGACTTCAAATCGCGCTAGATTTATATTTATTCTGGCTATGTTTGTGCCAGCCCAAATCAGCATAATCCAGCCGTTGAGCTAATTCATTCTCGTAAATATTATAAGAACATATCTTGTTTCCTAGGCATGCTCCGACTGGTCCACGCGTTCTGCGAGGCGGCGCCGATGCTGCTGCTACAGCTACACATACTGTTCAAAGACACGAACAGGGAGCCAGTTAGTGACCTCGCGGTCACACCAGAACCGAGCATCGATGAACCTTCAGGTGAGACCCAAAATAAACTATGTATAGAAACGAACACAGGCGTTTCAAACGCCTAAAACAAGCTTACAGCGGCATAATTGGTTACTATTTAGTTTCAAAATTATTGGACACATATTTTTTGCCATTTCAAAGCGATAAAAATTAATAGAGCGTATCAAATTATTGGGCTGCATGAAGGAGCCTCCTCGTGTAGCGCAATTTGTTCCATCAGACACTCAACTGAACCGAGCGCTCGGCGCATCCTGGACAGTCTCACCTAACACCTAATAAGACTGGCCAATCCTTCCCTTGCGGTGGTAGGGCTAACACCCGCCTGGTCCGCGACCACCCTCCCACCGGAGTTCGGCGTCAAGCAGCCTGCTGTGTTTCGTCGACGCGTGGGAGTACCAGTGCCTCAAGGCATCTTCTGGGCTCGCTCGCTTCATCATGGACCTCATCTATCGCTTTCCATCAGGCGTGATCGAGGTCAAGAGCTAGCCCATTGATAAATAATAAATAAAAATTTCAAGAGTAGGTAGTGGCTGGTGACATCACGTTTTTGTTAAAAAGTGTACTAAAATGTGGAATTACGCGAGTTTTCAACGCATTTTTCGTATTCTTTAAGAATGACGGACTAATTCGATTTTTTGAAGAAAACACCTAACGCGATCCCTTTGCCTACGATTCATACAAATCACAGTTTTTTGTCACACAACTGTATTAAACAATTCGGAAGTTGTTCAGAAGCGCATCTTGGGCAAAGGGATCGCAGTGCCTTTGCTAAAAACACGTTAGAAAATTAGGCCGCAGGTCAACGTCTGATTTGAAATACATTCGTGTCTGGTTCAAAATTAACGCAACATTTCTTATCATTTTTTCATCAACAAAGCTAAATTCCTTGGAGGTAGTTTTTAATCACACAGGGGTGAAATTGATTAAATGTTTCGCTCCTTCTAAAAATAAGAGGCTGACCTGGGTCAAACATAACATCACCTTTACAATACCTATTTATTAATTTAATTAACAAAAAGGCCAATAACTTAAATTAAAAAATCCACAAAACTTACAACAAACTAAAATATAGCATCAAAAAATTCGTCCTCAACGCTGTCAGCTGGTACGCCCAAGAGACTGGCAGCATTGCCACGTTGAATGGCAATGCTTAGTCTCTGCCCAAAATAAAAGCCAGCTCTTGGGTCACGGGAAGTGTCAACCAGCCGTTTCGAAAGTTCTTTGAAAAGGCCGCAGCGGCAGCGCCAGCACAACACGATGAACTAGGAAGATGGGATGGCGCAAGAGTATCGACACAGGTTGCGTCTCACACTAAAGGCCTACCCATCTTCCTTTACAATTAATACCTATTTTGTCTATTTCCAGAAAACAAAGCGTTTGCGGAACTGAACGTGATATCTGCCTCGCTGTCCCTGTTCTCTGTATGCTGGGCGCTGGCGAGCTTCAGCAAGAATGTGCGGCTGCAGAACGTTCACCGACTGGTGCTGACGTGGCTCGGCGTCATCTTTCAGGTTAGGGCTCGCCGTCACCGTCCTCATCCATGTCCGCACTCGCTGTGCTTTAGTCAGCCCGCGCCGCTGAGCCTGAAGCTCCTTAATCAATGTTCGATCCAGCTCATCCAGCTGTCCTCCCCCTAGCAACGCCCTAGGTCTGTATCCTTCAGAAGGTATCCTTAGTTATTTTTAAGCTTACTTGTTGATAAGTTACTTGTTGAGGCTTTACAGGAAAATTCAGTCTAGCAGACGAAGAGACGACAACCTCTTAGGTTGACCTGCGAGTTAGTACGCAAAAGTTGCTGTGCCCCAATGGAGATGTCGCACCCAACTAGCTAAATTAGCCGTTTCATTAAAAGTCAAGCCTTTCCCTTGAACTGCGCCGTTTAATCAGCGACACAAGTGACATGGGCAAGTCATTAAACGATATTGAACAATAGATGCCACTTAGGTCGCTGAAAAATCGGCACATTTAAATGAAAAGTCTAGGCTACCAATTAAACGGCTAATTTAGCTAGTTGACTGCGACAGAGACACTATATTTTGAGGAATTTCATATTCAGTGAGTAACACATGAATGTCCAATACAACGAAAAATGTAAGGGGCTCTACTACTTAATATAATTTTGCTGTTTATAGTTCCTGTGGCGGCTGGGCACGATATCTGCGCGGATCTGCGCGCTCACTGTGTACGCTCTAGTCTACGAGTACTGGGTCTTCTTAGTTATAGGTAAGTGACATAATAATATGTAGGTATTGCTTAGAGAATATTACAAAAGTAAAATCTGCAATATAAACGCAAGGTCAAACAGATCATATTTTTACTAATATTCATATATTTGGTTTGCTCGACTACTTTCGGACGCAGCATCACCCGTCTTATCCAAAAACGTGAGTAAACCAAACCACCTATTCATATACACTTTCCTTTGGAAACGATTTGTGTAAGTACCAACAGTAACAAGACAATTGGTCAGTAGTGCTTCGTCAATAAAAATAATTAAATTCTAAAATCTCTCTGCACTAGGTATTCCGATCTGTGCTTATTAGTGGGTAAGTCGGATTAGTATAGTTACTGTTAAATAAATAAATATTCCACCATAATTAATATTTTACTTTTTATCCTTACCCATCAAAAGGATCTACCTACGAACATAAATCTGTTATCATCTCGTATACCAAATACGTTTATTTGACAATAGTTCATCCGGTACACATTAACCAAAACACTGACCCACCTTTGCATAAATGATTGAGATTTTTATTGCTCCTCATGGCTGCGTCAAAAAGGTAAATTTCAGGTCCTTCATAAATGCTCCAGCGTTGCGGGGTTGAGGAACACGGAGGGATTTAAGTAAGAGTCTGACATGGTCTGACACTCCCTCCCACTCCGACCAGAGCGGGAGGAGTCATGTGATGATTTTCGATCCTTAAAAAAAAAGGTCTTACATACATTTTGTGAACATTAAACTCTGACCCTTTTTACCCGCAGGTCTCCACTGGCTATCCATGTTCCTCTGGCTGATATCTCCTAAGAACGTGTTCCACGGGGAGCGCATCAGTCGGCCGCGCAAGGCGTACTTATCAGCGCTGATCGCCTTCGTCTATGTGTTCGCATACGTCAACCTACAGGAGCTGAACCATAGGCAGAAGATGGTAAATTATATATTCTTACTACAGCTGATATCTCGTAAGAACGTGTTCTACGGCGAGCGCATCAATCGGCCGCGCAATACGTACTTATCGGCGCTGATCGCCTTCGTCTACGTGTTCGCGTACGTCAACCTACAGGAGCTGAACCATCGGTAGGCAGAAGATGGTAAGTTCATGTTGTCATCATATCCGTTTGAGTGGTAGCCATTTTAGATTATTTTTTTACTTCATTAACGCTACCTATCAGCTCCAATGAAAACACCTTTTTAACAATACTTACCAATTTTCATGCTGCCATTTTGGATTGCAATTTCAACCTAATTTTCAGCAACAGCACCTAGCACCCCTCGGATTCGCTTTGGACTTCATTTTCGGTATCAGCACCAATGAAAACAAAGAAAATGACACTCATTAAAAATACAAATTTTCATGCTGCCATTTTGGATTACGATTTCAACCTAATTTTTGGCAACGCACCCAGCACCCCTCGGATTTGTTTTGGACTTCATTTTCGGCATCAGCACCAATGAATACAAAGAAAATGACACTGATAAAAAAACATTTCCGCCATCAGCAACCCCGTAAAATGTAGTTTGAATTCAGAAATTGGGTGCTTTTCCGACTAGCCGCAGCGACTGCCAAATATCTACATTGATGATCGTCACAAGCGACAGCTGGGACCAACGCAGCTGGAGGATTGGAGGCAACGTGGTTTCCGAGGCACGGAGAGTTTCGTTGTGTAATGAATATTCACACTGCGACCTCGGCAAGCGTTGCTTTACATTCACGATCGTGCGGTTGTAAATATTTAACCATAAGCTCCCTTAATTTCTTACCTACTATATGAATGTGTTAACTTATGCACAGGTAACGTTCTACTGCGTGATGTGCATAGAGAACTGGCTGCTAGTGACGGCGTGGTGGTGGTCTGGTCGCGCAGTGCGGCCGGCGCCGCTGGCCGCCGCCGCCGCCGCCGCCTTCTGTGCCGGCATCGCCTTCATGCTCATATACTACAGGTAGGTTCTGTTCTATCTACTGCGTGACGTAGAGAACTGGCTGCTAGTGACGGCGTGGTGGTGGTCTGGTCGCGCAGTGCGGCCGGCGCCGCTGGCCGCCGCCGCCGCCGCCGCCTTCTGTGCCGGCATCGCCTTCATGCTCATATACTACAGGTAGGTTCTGTTCTATCTACTGCGTGACGTAGAGAACTGGCTGCTAGTGACGGCGTGGTGGTGGTCTGGTCGCGCAGTGCGGCCGGCGCCGCTGGCCGCCGCCGCCGCCGCCGCCTTCTGTGCCGGCATCGCCTTCATGCTCATATACTACAGGTAGGTTCTGTTCTATCTACTGCGTGACGTAGAGAACTGGCTGCTAGTGACGGCGTGGTGGTGGTCTGGTCGCGCAGTGCGGCCGGCGCCGCTGGCCGCCGCCGCCGCCGCCGCCTTCTGTGCCGGCATCGCCTTCATGCTCATATACTACAGGTAGGTT
The DNA here is from genome assembly GCA_947386135.1 of Melanchra persicariae. Lineage (NCBI taxonomy): Eukaryota > Metazoa > Arthropoda > Insecta > Lepidoptera > Noctuidae > Melanchra > Melanchra persicariae. The sequence continues at coordinate 10,376,562 of OX376645.1, read as the reverse complement.
CTGTTCTATCTACTGCGTGACGTAGAGAACTGGCTGCTAGTGACGGCGTGGTGGTGGTCTGGTCGCGCAGTGCGGCCGGCGCCGCTGGCCGCCGCCGCCGCCGCCGCCTTCTGTGCCGGCATCGCCTTCATGCTCATATACTACAGGTAGGTTCTGTTCTATCTACTGCGTGACGTAGAGAACTGGCTGCTAGTGACGGCGTGGTGGTGGTCTGGTCGCGCAGTGCGGCCGGCGCCGCTGGCCGCCGCCGCCGCCGCCGCCTTCTGTGCCGGCATCGCCTTCATGCTCATATACTACAGGTAGGTTCTGTTCTATCTACTGCGTGACGTAGAGAACTGGCTGCTAGTGACGGCGTGGTGGTGGTCTGGTCGCGCAGTGCGGCCGGCGCCGCTGGCCGCCGCCGCCGCCGCCGCCTTCTGTGCCGGCATCGCCTTCATGCTCATATACTACAGGTAGGTTCTGTTCTATCTACTGCGTGACGTAGAGAACTGGCTGCTAGTGACGGCGTGGTGGTGGTCTGGTCGCGCAGTGCGGCCGGCGCCGCTGGCCGCCGCCGCCGCCGCCGCCTTCTGTGCCGGCATCGCCTTCATGCTCATATACTACAGGTAGGTTCTGTTCTATCTACTGCGTGACGTAGAGAACTGGCTGCTAGTGACGGCGTGGTGGTGGTCTGGTCGCGCAGTGCGGCCGGCGCCGCTGGCCGCCGCCGCCGCCGCCGCCTTCTGTGCCGGCATCGCCTTCATGCTCATATACTACAGGTAGGTTCTGTTCTATCTACTGCGTGACGTAGAGAACTGGCTGCTAGTGACGGCGTGGTGGTGGTCTGGTCGCGCAGTGCGGCCGGCGCCGCTGGCCGCCGCCGCCGCCGCCGCCTTCTGTGCCGGCATCGCCTTCATGCTCATATACTACAGGTAGGTTCTGTTCTATCTACTGCGTGACGTAGAGAACTGGCTGCTAGTGACGGCGTGGTGGTGGTCTGGTCGCGCAGTGCGGCCGGCGCCGCTGGCCGCCGCCGCCGCCGCCGCCTTCTGTGCCGGCATCGCCTTCATGCTCATATACTACAGGTAGGTTCTGTTCTATCTACTGCGTGACGTAGAGAACTGGCTGCTAGTGACGGCGTGGTGGTGGTCTGGTCGCGCAGTGCGGCCGGCGCCGCTGGCCGCCGCCGCCGCCGCCGCCTTCTGTGCCGGCATCGCCTTCATGCTCATATACTACAGGTAGGTTCTGTTCTATCTACTGCGTGACGTAGAGAACTGGCTGCTAGTGACGGCGTGGTGGTGGTCTGGTCGCGCAGTGCGGCCGGCGCCGCTGGCCGCCGCCGCCGCCGCCGCCTTCTGTGCCGGCATCGCCTTCATGCTCATATACTACAGGTAGGTTCTGTTCTATCTACTGCGTGACGTAGAGAACTGGCTGCTAGTGACGGCGTGGTGGTGGTCTGGTCGCGCAGTGCGGCCGGCGCCGCTGGCCGCCGCCGCCGCCGCCGCCTTCTGTGCCGGCATCGCCTTCATGCTCATATACTACAGGTAGGTTCTGTTCTATCTACTGCGTGACGTAGAGAACTGGCTGCTAGTGACGGCGTGGTGGTGGTCTGGTCGCGCAGACACATTTCACTTCATAATTTCACAGTGATACCCTACACCTAAAAAATAGACCGGCTGGTCAATGTTTCAGGAATGGTTTATATGCGGAAATCTCAAGACCGCTCGCAGTAGTGACGTATTGGGAAGGTATATATCGGTATAACAGTGGAAATCTTTCGGCTGAAATATGCATCTAGTGACCACTTCGTGCTAGTCGAGCCTCTATAATGCCTTAGCTAAATAATATTATTTGTTTCATTCACAGATATTTCCACGTAAGAAGACTGGGTTACATGTTGGGAGAACATCAACAAGGAACAAATAGCACTAACACATCATCACAAAATAAGGATGGTAATTTTATTTATTTTTTTTTTATACAAAAACCTTTCTTTTCACCTGTTCTAATTTCGTCTAACAAGTAAACTTTTATTTACGGCTGCTGACTTCTTCAAGATTGTTTTTGATTTACTAATTTCTATAATGTTGTGATATATTTTTCCAGGTAAGCAGTCTAACCAAGCGGAAAATCCAACGATACCGGGCGTGTTCAACTGTAGATTCTCCAATCCAGTCAGTAACAGGTAAATATCGTTATTTACGTATCTATCTTTGATTCGCTTATCTTGTTCATCTAGTAGCAAAATATGACTACTGGATAACTAAAGTAGGACAAAATGTTACTGGAATTTTACATTGAGAAAAGTCTTAGTAAGCTAAGCCACATTAATCTAAACAGCTCCTCCTTCATAATGAACAATATTCCATTACAAAAGGTTGTTTGACTAATTTGTGTTGTTCTCCTAAAACACATATTTAATGCATGGGAAAACTCGTAAAATGCAATTGGAGTTTTCTGTGGTCTCTCCAAAGCATTTAATTGGGTATACCATGACACGATTTTGCGTAATCTACTGACTACGTCATCGTTACGGTCTCCACACGAAGCTCATTATTAACATTATTCATTCATATTTAAATCATGGGTTCCAATGTGTAGATTCCAGTGGTGTGAAGTCTTCCTGGCTACCAGTTCATTAAGGTGTGCCTCAAGGCTCAATACTGGGTCCCTTCTTATTTCTAGTGTATAAATGATTTGAGGAGTTTGTAGCTAGGTAATAACAGCCATATTGGTCGAACTTAAAGGTTAAGCAACGCTTGCCGAGGTTTGTCTGTGGATGGGTGACAGTCCAATTCATATCGATGCTCCCCCGCGCCTTAGAAAGCACGTTAAGCCGAGTGTTTATTACTTTGCATGATATTGTATAACCAGACAGATGTGTAACTTGAGAGTTTGTTGCGCTACTGCTTTTTCCTTGCTAAAACACTAGGAATTGGTAAAGGGCGAGCGTTTTGACGCGCGGGAACAGTCTTTATACAAAGCTTTGATATTCAAATTTGCTGGCACTCAGCGTAATATGAATATGTTACTTATTATGATTGTGACTAGCAGCCCACATTTTGAGTTTGAGCTTGTTGGATGGCTAAGTTCCATAACGTGAGACTTTAGACTAGATTTTTTATATGGTTACAAAGCACCGAGACGTCTCGGTAGCTAGTGATGAAGAAGACATTGCATCTGTGTTGACGCAGACATTTGTGCAGTATAATATCTCGCGCCGATAGCTAGTTTTCGTTGAGATTGGCCGCCATGGTCGAAATTGGTTAGGAGGACTGTTATTATTTAGTACCTACATTTGTTTTCCCCCTTAGCGCGGCTCAAGCCCGCAAGAAGAAGAAGCCGACATCATTCGTGCCGCCTCCAGCCGCTCCGGCTGCGCCCGCTGCTGCCTTCTGGCGCAGGCCGCTACCTCATGCACATAATCATCATGTGAGTAAACATTATCTCTATTATAGAAGAAGATATCATTCAACTTCTCTGCTGTAGAGTTTAAGGTCAAAGTGAACGTTTACCAAGATTACCAACCTTCAAAAATACAAAGGAACTTTTCTGATTACATTTTAAGGAATAGTAACAAATTCGCGCATAAAAATGTCAATCCCGCTACCAACTTACAGACTAGATAGTTTTAACTACATGTTAACGTTACATTGGCATTGCGAGTTCTATTACAGTCTGCCATAGGTACATATGTCTTACAGAGACGACCCTCTATTGCAATATCAGAGATTTGAAATAAATATATATTTATTTATGCACTTGTTATAAGCAGAGATCGGAATCTATGTAGACTATGTTTACCTAAAGTTCGAAGAAGTAAGTAACATTCCAGTTCATGTGTATGATTCCGAGATTTTAGAGGAGGTATTATCTACTCTATGTTAGTTACTTCTTCGACTTTAGGTAAATATAGGTAGTCTACCTATTCCGATCTCTGGTTATAAGGCAATACGAAAAATTCCCACTTTATCACAACAATATTATTTCAGTAGAGTCACTTTGTATTATTTTTAATGTAAATGATGACGTCCAAAAGTGCCGTTTAATGGCCTAATTGAAATAAACGTTTTGACTTTGACTTTGACTTGACTTTGACTTCAGGGTGGCTCATCAGAAAACGAAGGCTCAAGCGTGGGTTCCCGCGTCAACATTCAACAGAAATTACAAGAGAAGAAACAGAAACAACTCGCGGAGTTGCGCGTCATAGAGGAAGAAATTAAACAAGGCAAACTGGCCAAGACCACGCCAGTAGCCGCCGAGGAGATATACAGCAGCTTGCAGAGACAGCCCATACCTCGCGCCAAGACACATGCGGAACCCCCAGCGTGGCCCAGCATAGAAATGACACACTCATACCAAAACTATCCCATCTGCAACATATACCCAACATACACAGAAATAAAACCAGATTTCAACATCAATATTACTTTCCAAAACAACGACTCCAACAACCCCACCGATATAAACGACCCTCTAAAAATCCGAAGACTCCCGAACAGATACGATAACACCCGAACGTTTTACGAGAACCCAGCGAACATGAGGAATGACGTGACACGAACGCCTCTACGATCGCCTAACTACTTAGAGAATCGTAACTATGAACCAAACTGTGGTAGTCCTAGGAATGTACTGAACAATAGTCCTAGGAACTACATGCCAGATGTTAGTAATAACTATGAAACTGGTCTAGATAAGCCTAGGATAGCTCAAAATTCGATATACTCAGAAGACCATAGACAAATGGGGGAGTATTCCGGATACTGTGAAGGAAGTCAGTATCCGAAATACGAAAGTAAGGATGAGTATGTGTCGGCGTTGCATAACGTGCATAATGCTTTAAATGTTCAGAGCATAGAGAATATTAGGAATAACTACAATGAAGTGGGGTGTGGGTACAACCAGAACTGTGAGAGGTTTCAGTACCCGATGGGCAAGAAGGACAACATGAGGAAGATGCAGCGGTGTCGGACGCCGGAGATACTGCTGGCGCCGCACTATCTAGAGGGGTGCAATAGACAGGTGTGCTGCCATTGGGGAGCGCCTTATACGTGAGTTTCATTTTGATTTTAATGACTATCCTGCTATTATTATAAATGTGAAAGTTAGTGAGGATGAGGGTGGATGTTTGTTACCTATGAGTACTCTACGGAAACACCTACTCTATAGAAAGCTGTGGTCTTATTTTAAACCTGCTTTTGCCCATGTCCCAAAAAATTGCAACTTTTGAAAAATTTAGTATGTTACCCAAAAAAAAAATAACTTACTAAGTATCACTTGAATCAACTTGTTCATCTACATGAGGAGAAGAATACGTGGGCATGTCAGATGTGTGCTTGAAATCCGATTCCCGACATCCCCTCTTAAGGACGCGTTTACAGATGGGTAGTCAAACAGTTTCTCAATAAATGTACGAAAGTGATTTTTTTTACTTCAGTACATTTATTGAGAAAATGTACCTATCTAAAATTATATTTATAGTTCAGAATCGTACCATGCACATCTATCAACAATTCATGGGGAAAACATTTTAAGAATGCAAAGCATTTTATTTAATAAACATACTTTTGTGTAAAAAAGTAATGATTTGACTACCCATTTCTAAACGCAAGACAAGAGCCGGAAGAGTTTTTTTCGATGCAAAGAGGATATCCAAGGCCAACCACTTAAGGTGAGAAGCAAGCTGTGGGAAGAACGTCACCTACCACCACCCGACTACTTGACACCCCAAGAACATCTGCCACTTAGATGTTATCTGCATTGCCAGTGGCCTGTATGGAAAGCAGTCAATCGGTTGCTTACTCGTGTGCAAGTATTAGGCCACTGCAGACGTCGGTTACCCAATGTGAGTGCGGTGCCCCATGAGCCACACGTTAGAGTGGCCCAAGTGCCCATACACCTGAACTTTGGGGGATTTAATTAATGCCACCGATGCTAAAACTAATGTAGCCACCTACTGGACCCAAATTATATAAAATAAAGAGTTAGCCATCGACTCCAAGAGAAGAAGATGGGCAGAAGCAATTTTTTTAAATATGACCACACCTTTCCGTTCCATAAAGTACAGTAAAGCTGTATGGGGGCGAGCCCGTTGTCATAGGCAGGCACTTAACTCCAGACAGCTAGGTACTGCTACAGAAATTTCTGATGGAAAAACCTAATAACACTTTTCCCGTCCCATGAATCATTTTGGCATCTCTTGGTGGCTTTGCATGGTTGAAAAGCCACCAAGAGATGCCTAGACTGACGAAGGCTTGTATTGAACAGCGATTGATAAAAGCACCTTTGTCTAGCAACAGAAAGAAGGAAGAAGGTGGCGGCAGCAGCGGTGAGGAGTCCAGCCCCGACGGACCCGCGCGCGAGACGCCGCGGCCTCCCAGCGATATTGATAGCCAGGTAACCGACCATCATCATCTACTCTTCGCCCACTGCTGAACATACGCCTCTTTTTAGGGTTCCGTAGTACCTCATTCGGCAAAAACGGAACCCTTATACGATCAGTTTGTTGTCCGTCTGTCAAGACCCTTTTTCTCAGGAACGCGTTGAGGAATCAAGCTGAATTACTTAATATCAAATACTAAGGCCTGCTACCCCTTGGAGCAATGAAAAAATCAAACTTCTAAGTCAACGCAATCTAAAGTTATGGCCGTTTATGGCGCATATTTTGACGCTCGCAAGGGTATCAAAACCTGTAGGGTACGTAGTGCACAAACCGGAAGACGCAGCATTGGCGCGGCATCCCACAATATGGACCGACCATGTGGTGAAGGCCGCGGAAATACACTGCATACGAGACGCACAGGATGGGTCGTTGTGGCTACCCTTGAGGCAAAGACTATTAAACCACATACTCTATGCCTTGAGGCCTATATCCAGCGGACGTCTTTCAGTTGAAATGATGACACTGTAATTTTGCCCTAACCCTGTTTAAGCATCAACCTACATCATCCTACTCTATTGGAAGATCCGCCCCTTAAACGAAGCAGTTGTAACATCGTCCGTATGTCTCGCAGATATCCCTGCCCCGCTCGTACACTCTCCCGCGCGAGTTCCGCTACTGGCGGCGCCGCCCGCGCCTGCGCGACGCGCACGTGCCCAGCAACAACAGTAGCGATGGTAAGCAACCTGCGACTGAACCGTACTCATTTACCTATTGCTTCATGTTTTTGACTGACCGCCCTTGATAATTCAAAACTGCCTGTATCTAAATGGTTTATTTGAAATAAACGCTTTGGATCTTGAATCAAGACTTAAAAAATAAAGAGTAGTAGTTAATGTAATTCTGTCACCAACACAAATTAGGAGCTACTGTGTATGTTTATTCTACATGCGCACAACATTGGTTTTACACGATTCTGCAAAACGTTACTCCAGCAGGAAATGCAATATCTCGAAATCCTGAAGACGCACAAATAATATTTTCGGGGCACATTTACAGCAAACGCACTAATTATAAGTTCCACTCATCACTCTAGGAGCCACTTTCCAGCTGGAGTAACGTACCTACTCCGAAATAATGCTGATTTTTCTGTTTTAATTAAATTTTTCTTGTGTGTCAGGTGACGTGGACAGTGCGGACGACAACGACAGCTCGCACCGCTCCAACTGCTCGGCGGCGTCGCAGCTGCAGAGCCCCACGTACGACGCCTACTACCGCCAGCCGGACGGCTACGAACGCCGGCCCAGGCGCATCAACGCCTTCCGCAAGCAGCCCGCTAAGCCCGAGACCAAGCTATAGGGAACGTGCACAGTATTCACTATGCCATCTAGTGTTGCATAATCGAAACTATAACGTTCAGAGAACTTGACATTGTCGCTTCTGTGCTGCCACCTACAGTTCCTGTTCGCTCCGTTTAGGGGAATGTGCACGAACTAGACTGCCATCTAGCGTTGCAAATTAGAAACTTGTAAGTTAAAATATACTTGACAGTGACACTCTTGTGCTGCCATCTGTAGTTCCTGCACGTTCCCTACAGCTTTCTTATTGGAAAGGGTAGCTGCAATACAAATAACAGAACGTGTGTGGATAACAGATCTACCGGTCTATTATGTACCTAAATCACCATGAAAACTTACACAGATGGACTGTGCTTGAAATGAAATTATTCCATGTTGATTGGATGCAGTGACAACTCACTTCATGTTCGCTCCACCTAAGTTCACGTTCACGATGAGATTTTTTTTTTATTGAAGAATGGGCAAGCTCGACCTCGATCACGCTTGATGGAAAGCGATGGATGAGGTCTTTGATCGAGTGAGCGTGTCCAAAATATGCCTTGAGGCACTGGTACTCCCACCCGTCGACGAAACAGCAGGCTGCTTGACGCCGGATTCCGGTGGGAGGGTGGTCGCGAATCAGGCGCTACCACCGCAAGGGAAGGATTGGTCAGTCTTGTAAGGCGCTAGGTGATTACAGCAGTACGATCTGTAAACATCTCACCTGTATAGGTGAGGTGGACATGAAGTGAACTGTCAATCCGTACAAACAAGATGGACTGACAGTTCACTTCTTGATCATTCCATCTAAGTTTACACGAGATGTTGACAGTGACAGGATAGACTGGCAGAGTAGCACTACTAAAGGTCGGATTTGTTTCACCAATAATTGTTGGTCGGACCTCTATGCAGGATCATAAAATGCTGACCGGTTTATGTCTGACTAAGCAAACTCTAAAAGGAGTTTTATTTACGCTGTAGGTTATGTATGTATGCATGCAGCAAATTTGAAATTAACATATTTTTATGTAAATAATGTGAGTGTTCACTACTTTAATAAAATGGAACTGATGATAATGCCTAAAGCATAAGGCGGAAAATATTTAGTAGTTTACTAACAAGAAAAATATTATTTTGTATATTCAATTAGTCAAATATTGTACATACTAACTTTTGTAATAATCCGTCCATTATGGATCTCTGTTAGTTTGTAAGTTAATAATTCTCTCGTAAATGTAAACATTGTCGGCTTTACTACAAAACGCGTTCTAACTTTAAACCCAGGTTTAAACCAACAAGCCATTTTTGAATTTCGAACTTTATTTTAAATGCCGTAAAGTTCTTGAATGCACATTGACAACATAGACCGGGATCTAAAATAGGTTTTTGTATTAATAACTTTAATGTAGTCGGAATATAGTTCAAAATGCATTAACGGGCTTGAAAGTTTAGGCTAGGACTAAAGTTAGAACGCGTTTTGTAGTAAAGCCGTGTATGTTAAGTTTTAATTTAAATGTAACATACTTTGTATTATTGTATGATAGTGTATAATAAACTAATAGACTGGAAGAGGAGGGTGGAAATAAAGCAATACAATCGAATCACGTCGGTGTTTTATTTATTTTAGATTTCTGCTTAATATACATGAATTGATATAATAGTAAAAGTTGGTTATAATCAGTTGCTATTACATTGAGTCTCTACAGTCAGCTAACGAATAAAAATCACATTAAATGTCCGCCGACACACCGGTGTGGTATTGAAAATGTCGTTGAGCGCCGGCGACACACCGGTGTGTCGCTCGATTTACGCGTTTTAAAACTATTGTTACTATATCGCAAGGTATTTTATATATGTCGCAGCCAATTAGCTTAATCAGCCGTTTAATTGGTTGCCTAGCCTTTTCATTTAAATGTGCCGATTTTTAACGACTTAAGTGACATCTTTTGTTCAATATCGTTTAATGACTTGCCCATGGCACGGTTCAATGAAAAGGTTAGACTTTTAATGAAACGGCTGATTCAGCTAGATGGCTGCGACATATATATATTACATAAAATTGATAAGGGCTTGACGGATGTTACCGTTTGACGCGCGCGCGGCTTGATCGGTTAAGACTATATTAGACACAGATATAGATAGACATAAATAACGCAAAAGCAACGACTTCGCGGATACGGGCGTATCCGTGCCAAGCTTACGAACAAAAATCGTGAGCCGCCACTTTCGCGCTCAATCTGCATCAGTGTACCTACGCTAGTCGGACGTCAGTTAGGTGCTACACGTGGCGGCGTCTTTGAATCGTTTTGATTTTCCCAACACCTAAGGGTGTGACCAGATCTACCGCGAATACGCCGCTCGCGAGCTGCTCTTGCACTGCATGCGTGCAGTTACTGCAATTGTTTAGTGCGCCTCCTTAGCGCAACTCACGCAAGGCTTGCACAGTGACTGTCCAGGATGCACTGAGCGCTCGGTTCAGTTGAGTGCCTGATGGAACGAATTGCGCTACACAAGGATCGGCTCCTTCATGCATCCCAAAATACGCTTCTCTTCCCTATCACACGTGCAAAAGTATTGACAATCATCTGACATCTTTTTGAATATCTGATAAGACAAGGATATTTTACTAGTAATTTGTACATCAGGGTAGTATTCTTTTTGCACTAGAATTTTTTTATGAAGCAATAGCAAAAATTACCAAAAAAAAATATGTTTCATTAGTGATCTTCGCTAATGTTTTAGGTATTTTTGAACTTTAAATTATTAAAGATCTGCTATGGCGACAACTATGATAATAACTTAAATTTCCGTACAGTCGCGCCATAAATCATTTTTAAATTGGCTTCAAGTGATTTCATTTAGGATATTTCATAAAAACTAAAAAATGTAACGTAACTAAAAAACTACTTAACTTCGGTGGAACATTTGGTGGCTTAATTCTGTGATAACTTCTTAAGTACTCATTTGAACGAAAAAAAGCAAAAGAACATTTTGATCTACATTTAAAGGTCAAGGTAAGTAATATAATATATTCGAATAAGGATTAATATTGATTAGGAGAAATTTCTCCTAATCAATATTATTACTAATTAATAATATTTGCAAAGAAGTGATATTTTTAAATTAATTATTTAGAGATAAAATGGTTACTGTTTATAAACTCTTAATAAAAAATAAAAATTTATTAATTGTTTTACTTAGATTAGAATTTATTGTATTTTACCCGACTGCGTCAGAAGGATGGTAATGTTTTTCGAGCGTATGCATGTATGTATGTATGTCCATTTCTTTGGCACGCCCTACAGCCCAAACGGCTAGATGGATTTTGACATATGAGGTGTCGTTGAATTCTTCAGAATTTTGTTAGTGACATAGGCTATATAAATTTTCAAAACTCACTAAAACGTAGAAGATAAAAAAATGATTTAAAAAAACCGCTACAAACGACTAAAAAGTTCAAAACAAGTCGTTTTTCAAGCAGTCTGCTGCAGTTCAATCTCAGAGGCCACAAACTGCATGCCAAGCGACTTGTTTGGAACTTTTTAGTTGTTTTTAGCGGTCGGGTTTTTTGACAAATTCTTTTTTTTATATTAATTTGAGTCAGCCTTAGGAGATAGATATATGCTTTCGCGGACTTTTTTGTAGGCCTTTTTATGATATACATTTCCGCAGTATATTATTTTGATGTATCTCATACAGTTTAGCCAGCGCTTGCAATGTAAGCGCTCGAAAATCGTTTTTTTTTACGGCTTCATCACAAAATATGGATTTTCTTTATTATATAAACCTTCGGGAATAAATTGATTAAATAACAGTGAAAACTGCATTAAAATCCATTGCGTTGTTTGAAAGAAGAAAGCTTAGAAACAGACAGACAGAGGCGGAGGGCGACCTCGTTTTATACTATGTAGTGATAGTGATATTTACATTATCCGCATATGAACAAAAGATAATATGATAATGTGTGCCAAGATACAGTTCTCGTCAAATAACTTTGCCCCTCTGAAGTTGGCTACGAGTGGCTGCGTAGTAGTCAAAATTACGAACAAACTGAAACTGCGCATGCGCAAAGACATGAGGGCGGGGCGCGATTTTATGTCTCAGTCGCTCATTTACGTTCGATGCATGCTTGCGTCCCGCTTGCTCCCGTGTACGTGACTGCACCTGCGCGATCTTTGCAAATGGCTAACTTCAGAGGGGCACAGTTATTTGACGAGAACTGTAGGTAATAGATAATAACATCACATTATAACATTGCAAAATAGAAATTCTAATTGATTGCTTGGCAACAGAGTAATAATTAACACTAAATCACAAATACTTAAATAATAAAATGTAGACTTTCTTACATTCCTACGAATAATTATTATTCGTAGTTACATCTGTAAGTATCATTATTTATTTTAGGTAACCAATAAAATGTACATAACTAACTTAACTATTTATATCTAAGTACTAGTTACATTCATAATAACTTAATAAGTTATAAAATTATTGGTTCATAATAATTTTCATAACATAAGATTTAAATTTGAATTTTGAACATAAAAATATCAATAATAACAAAATTACAGTAGATTCAACCATTCGACTACTATTTCACGCGATATATTAATTTTGGCCGACGGGTGTTGTTTTCGCGGAAGGCTACATTTATATATATTTAAGTTAAATTACCTAGTTGAACTTTCTACAATATGTACTTATTAGTTTTTTGTAAAATTATATTGTGTATTTTTTCTATGGACCTTAGTTGCCTGACAATAAAGCATTATTATTATTTTATATTAGAACACATATTTTCAAATTGAATTTCTTCAAGCACATTTTACATTAATTACTTTTAATGTAAAAAACAGTTAAAATCAGGTTCTATAATAAGCCAAATTCTGACATGACATGACATAAGCATGTCTCTGATACATTTGAATATGAATCAACTAGTCTATTCTAACTGTAGTGATGATAACCACAACTTGTACGCAGCGCACATTCCTCGGGCAAGATTAGTATCAATAATGTCTGTAGTCGACTGTCCCATACATTTCTGAGCGCATAATTCGACAGAATGTACTAAATAGCTGATTTTTCTTTTCGAGATTTCGGTCTTGGTCCCGTAGTAAAAGTTATTCATAATGATGAGTACAATGACCCCTTAAGATGTATCGCGTTAATTCTGTTACATGTTTATGCCACCGCATAAATGCAAAAGCCGTAACATTGTAATGAATCGCGTGAAATAGTAATATCATATTTCTCAATTAGACACGGATATATTGAAAACTATTGAATTTGGATGGGATTTTAGTATTTAAAATGGGCTGTTTGAGACGGTTCACTTGATTTTTTTTGGCGTTTTTGTTGACTGCAACGTTAAAATCATGGCACCGATAATCTATATTCTATAGGCTATCATGGCCAATCACGTCTCGTTCAGATCACGAATGATTTATTTTTAAATAAGTTTTAGAGGTTTCTGTGTCTCAAAAAAGACCTATTTCAATAAACTAGCCTATTGCCACCCGCGTCAATTTACAAGTTAATATAACCGTAACACTTACTGCCGCGCTTGGTTTGTTACCTAAGTTTTGACTCTGCAGTGGCGCTCCTGTGCTGTGACCAGTGATCAAATTAGGCAAATTTATTTTTGTCATTTGAGACACGTTGTCATAGTATAGACTTGACTGCGATACCGGGATTCAATAGGATTTAAAAAATATACTTATTGTTAAGGTTGGTTAAGATTTGGAGGTGAACCTTAATATAAACGACCAGCGTAAAATGCGTAGCAACAGTGACATTGCAAAAACCAGCTTTAACTAATCTGATTTCTTTTATTTGGATAAATTTAAAATCCCGGGATCTCAGAATCATGTCCATATTAATATACCTACAGCATAAACCCAATACCGAGGGTTAGTCCCACAGTAAAAATTATTCATAATGATGAGTACAATGACCCTCTCAGGTATTGCGTTTATTCTGTTACACGTTGTATAATATTAGAAATATCTTTAATTAATCAGATCACTGCTCATAACAGTAAGAAGCTTAGTTGAGAGATCCTTTAATTCTACGATTAAACTCATGAATGAGGCTAGCCATTCCAGTGTGCCGCTGGGGCGACATCTGCCAATCTAACCAGATCATTCGCCGAAGAACGCAGAGAGGTCGCATCTTCCTTGGAAGGCTCGTGGGGCGCCGGGCACGCGTTAGATACCTGCGACCTGTTAAGACAAAAAACATCATTATACTGTATCACGCCGTTGACGAGCCCGTGGCCAAATAATAACAGGCACACGGATCGATCGTCGAGGTTTAACGACACTTGCCGAGCTCGGTCCGGGGATGGGTGACCATTGGGTGATCCATTACATACCGAGATTCCTCCGTGCCTCGAAAGTTAAGCCGTTGATCTCGGCTGCCATATCTTTGATAATCGCTACGGATAGTCAATAGCCAGAAAATCTGACACTTGTCTTGCCAAGGAGTACCGTGCGCAGTTACTGGGTTTTGGAGGTCAGAAAGGCAGCCGCTCCATGTAAAATACTGGTACATACTCAGCTATACGACCCCAATATAATATAGTTGGGAAAAGGCTAGGCATCTTGATTGAATCTCAACGGAGATGAGCCAAGTACACAGATGTTATCTGTTCCTTTACTCTCATAGTTCGATGGGAACCGTCCCATAATAATCCTAATCCTACACGACCGGGAAGATCAGGCGCAGGACCAACAGCTTTACGTGCGGTCCGAGTGCTACACCAACAACTTCCAATCTCCGGGATGCTATTCAGAAATACGTAATGGAAAACTCAACAACGTGACAACGCGGTTGGCGCAGTGGTTGAGGGATTGACTGCGGCGCTGCGTGTCGTGGGTTTGATTCCCGCACGGAACAAATATTTGTACAGCCGGCCTACAGATAGTTGTTCCGGGTCCGGCTGCTTGTGTATGTGCGTTTATATGTTTGTAAACGCACCAACAACAATTATAGTAGTGACCAATAAATCGAGAGACATTCACTAGGTACTGCACAATAGCCTTCTCAAACATCGCTAACGCTTTATCCACCGGTCCAGTGCTTCTCGAAACCAGGTCATTCCCGCGACCATCACCAGGTTGCATATCTATACTATCTATCTATACTTACTATAAAAAATAATAAAGCTAAAGAGTTTGTATGTTTGTTTGAACGCGCTATTATCTGGAACTACCAGTCGGATTTGGAAAATTATTTTTGTATATGATAGCCACTAGGTGTTACCACTTGGTGCTAAGTGTTTGTACGATAACCCAAACAACAGCTACACAAGAAACGAAAAACTGTGAAAAAATAAAATTCCTCGGAAAACCGGGAATACAAACCCCAGAAAACCGAGAATACACACACCGGAAATACTAAAAACCCCAGAAATCTGGAAATATACAACCCCAGAAAACAGGAAATACTAGAAAACCTCAGAAACTTACCAGCAGACGTTTCGCTTGCAGTTGGCTGTTCCTCCGTTTCAAATGCATTGTTCGCGGATTCTGCGTCCCTTTCATAGCCAGTTTCGACAACTTGCTGAGGAGACACATCTTGTGTTTCCATGGTCTAAAAAATGATTGATGAAAATTATTAGCCTGGTTCAATCAAAATCTACGGTATATTCCTGTGGGTTATTTTTCGAACGATTTTTGCAAAAATACGATCTAAAAAAAAAATAGCTGATCCCTGTCCCACATTTACTCAAGGTATGCGAATAAAAATTATTATTTGTCAAACATGCTCAAATTAATAAATAGGTTTACACCCTAAGTGGCAGACCATGATTAGTTCCGATATTAGCCACGCGCAGACTTATCTGGCGTGCAATCTACCTAACAAGAGTAGAAAACACAAAATGCTTCAGATTAATAATATGAAAACAGAACCTCAAAAATATATTTCATAGTTTCTTGATTCTCCGACCTTTTAAAAATATATTGAAGGCCGTACTCAGTTATATTTATATAGGCGAATGAAACGACATGTTTCATCAAGTGTCGTTTTGTTAGATTTTACTAGTCCAAGCATGTTAGCCGAGTGGCCAATGTTCTTGGAGCATTATTTTGACAACCTTCTTCGAGATAAATCTCAATTGCTGTATTGGCTAAATACCTACATGCGAGCAGCGGCCGGCAAAAGTTGTATGAAAATCCGTATCTGTCGTGTTTTAGCCATAGTTTTAGCGGCCCAATTAAATTACATAGTAAAGTTATATCTGTCGTGTATTTTAAAAATGGAACGATCCTTTACTCCGAAACATGGCGTCCAAGGAGGTAACTTACGGCCGCTTTCTATAATATATCTCAATCCCAATCTTGATCCCGATCCTTTTCTGTAACCAATCAAAGGTGAGGATTGTGTGGTGAAGGACACAAACTCGGCCGTTGATTGGTTACAGACAAGGATTGGGATCAAGATTGGGATTGAGATATATTATAGAAAGCGGCCGTTAGCAAAGGATTTATTTAAATTTTGAACTAGCTTGCAAATAGAAAGCTTTTTATCCGGAAATAGTTATTTATGATATAAGTGCGGTAAGTTGGTTTTTACAAACTAGTAGACGAATGTAAGCCCGAGACGAAGTCGAGGGCTTGCCATAGTCATGAGTTTGTAAAAACCAATTTCTGCACGTATGTCATACAACGGTTTTCAATACATTTGTACTTAATGAAACAAACTTTTTGTTTTTTAGATATCAGTCGGAAAGTCGCAACAATCTTTGAAGTTTCTAATTAGAAAATGGCGCGAATTTGCAAACGGCGCCACAATCGCGTGGTGAAAATTAGAACTACATCTTCCATTTATTTATTTTTATTATTCTTCTGTCATTTTCACTTCAGTATTAAAGTGAGACAAACGTATTGAGCAAAAGCGCTTCCAAGGAGGTTCGATCATTCAGCTTGTTTATTCTAGGATTGGGAAACTCCTTGGTGATATTCTTATTTATTTTATATGACTATTAAAAAAAACCATAAAGAATACCTAAGTAAACATTTTATCGCACGGCGCTATACAATAGCATCGTGCGGTAAACTATGTACTTAGGTGAGAGTACCTATTTTACCGCACATTCCATTGTGTGGTGCGTAAATTTTAACTTTAGAAAAATGTATACAGGCTTCGTAAATACATTTTTTGAGCAAATGTGTTGAAAAAAATATTGTTGTTAGCTGTTCGTCATTGATTATTTTTTCTAGGTACTACTTGGTTTTAATTTCCGCGGATTATTTGAGAAAAACACTACACAAGCCCTGGCCACAACTATAGTATGTGCCAGATAAACAAAGAATAACGGTCATTGACCCACTTTCATTTATTGACACACTTATTTCAAAAACAGAAATAATGACATAAAGCTGTCCTGAATCTACATCTATCGTGATCCTTACTGTTCTAGTAATGAAAAACGATTCATAATTTACTGTCCGGGGGTACCTACGAAGAGATATTAAGGAAAGGTCAATGACCGTTATTCTTACGTATGTGTGCCTCGGCTTCGCCTCGGCCCTAGAGATGGGCGGGTGGGTAAAAAATGGGAAGGTAAAAATTGGTAGGAAAGGGTAAAAAAGAAAAAATACCCTTTTTTACCGGGTATTAATTTAAAATGCCGGGTAAAAATTAGTAGGTGTCTTTATATTATTTAAATGGCTTCATCATGAAATGAATACTGTCTTTATATTATTTAAATGGCTTCGTCAACAATACTACGAACTACCATATTAGTTTTAACATTGATCATTGAAGATACTCGTAAAATATTGATTTAAATAAAACGGAATTAAATATCTTTTAAATCTACACACCAACTCTTTCTTCACATCAGCAATAACGTCATTAAACTTGCTGATCTGGGTTTCAGTTCCTGACAGGCGGTTGTCATGCTGAGCAACCTTATCCTTCATGTCTTTCCCCGAAGGCCGCGCGAAGGTCCTTCATGAGAAGCATCTATTCTTCCTGGCGGCGCGCCTGTTCCTCCTGTCGGTGGGTCTGTTCCACCTTGTCACGCTGGAGCTGTTCTTCTAACCGACGCGGACGGGCCTGTTCCTCATTACGGTGGGCCTCTTCCTCCTGCCGGCGGGCCTGTTCCTCCTTGTCACGCTGCAGCTGTTCTTCCAACCAAATGACCTGCTCCATCTGGACCATCATCAACAGAGCACCAAAGTCTGGTGCTGCGAGGCTGGAGCTGCTGTGGATGGGCTGGCCTCCATAGTCGGCAACTGACCCTTCTACGTCTGCGGTGTTGCACCTCCAAAACGCATCTAGTCCGTCTCTTGCTGACGTTGACTTCGGGTACGGATACCTTCCGAGTCGTTCTTTGGTAGAATCATCATATCAGCCGAAAGACGTCCACTACTGGACATAGGCCTTTTTTTTTTACGGGGGGAAACCCTCATGGATGTCCTCCGCCCTGGGGCGGGCGGAGGGGTCTGTCAGACTCTTACTGACTAAAACCACCCCGGTATTCCATCTTCCACCTACGCCGGGGATCGCGGGAACATATGCGACTTCCGTAATCCCCGGCTGGTGCCGGCCCGCCTCTGCGGGCCACATCTCGTATGCGGGGGGAGTGAGGTGTTTAGCTCCCCCCGCGACGTCAGAGGGGCGCACGGGAGCACCACGCGCCGCCACCTCGGGTCCGGATGAATGGGGGGCAACGGACATCCCCAAGTCCGCCGCCCCTGGACCCAGTTAGGGGGGCAGAAGGAGGGCAGCGTATGCCCTCCTCCGACGCCCGGTGCGCCTGCTGCGGGCTAATTCATCATCATCATCATCATATCAGCCGAAAGACGTCCACTGCTGGACATAGGCCTCCCCCAAGTGTCACCACAACAACCGGTGCTGTGCGTCTCGCATCCATCGGCTGCCCGAGACCTTCCAATGCTGCGTCTTCCGGTACGCGGTCGCCACTCCAGAATTTTTCGGCCCCATCGACCATCTCTTTGCGAGCAATGTGCCCTGCCCACTGCCACTTCAATTTGGCGATCCTTTGGGCTATATCGGTAATCTTGGTTCTCTAGCGGATATCGTCATTTCTGATTCGATCACGCAAGGAAACTCCGAGCATTGCCCTCTCCATTGCCCTTTGGGTGACTTTAAGCCTTCTGATAAGGCCCACTGTGAAAGACCACGTTTCGAGTCCATGGGTCATCACTGGCAACACGCACTGGTCATACTTTTGTCTTGATACACTGTGGTATGTGAGACAAGAATATACCACGCAACTTCCCGAACGCCGCCCAGCCGAGTCGGATTCGACGGTTGACCTCTTTCTCGAAGTTAGCCCTACCTAACTGGACCATTTGTCCCAGGTAGACGTACTCGTCCTCCATGGTCCCAGCCATGACGACTATAATAATATCGTCGGCAAATCAAAGGTGAGTGATGTACTCGCCATTGACATTAATAACTAGCCTTCTCCAGTCCAAAACCTTGAAGACATCCTCCATTGCGGCCGTAAACAGTTTCGGAGAAATTACGCCTTCCTGCCTCACAACCCGCTGCAGGAGGATAGGTTTCGAAGTCTGATCCTGAAGTCGGACTGAAATGGTGGCGTTTTCGTACAAACACTTCAGCACCTCGATGTACCGATAGTCGATTTGGCACCGTTGGAGAGACTGCAGCACAGCCCACGTCTCGATCGAATCGAAGGCTTTCTCGTAGTCTACAAACGCTAAGCAGAGGGGCAGATTATACTCTTTGGTCTTCTGTATAACCTGCCGCAGCGTGTGTATGTGGTCTACGGTGCTGAAGCCTTTTCGGAATCCGGCTTGTTCGCCGTCGTTGTTTGCAACCCCGCATATAGCATTAGGTAGGGTGTACATTTTATCGCCCGGAGGACACGGTGGAGCATACAGTGGAGGTCTGCCCTGCTGGCGAAGCACCGCCGTATTCTCGTCGAGGCGATCGGCGGCGGCGACCTCTCGCGTCCGGCCCTGGTTCAAGCCATCGTCCGGAGCGAGGAGGCATGGGAAGCCGTCACCTCCTTCTGCGAAGCTGTAATGCTAGTGAAGAAGGAGGTGGGCCGCGTGAGGGAAAGACAACCCTCACACCCCAGCCGCCCCAACATAGAGCGACGCACCGGGCGTCGGGAGTTGCTGGGCGATTCCCGGCCACCGTAGGTGCGGGTCTGCGGACGGCGAGCTTTGAGTGGCTCGCCGTCTGATCAAAGCCAGGCCCGACTCGACGGCGCGTTGTGTTACACCCGCGGAGTAGGGGCCGGTTAGGCTCAGAGCCTGCCATGGTTGCGGATTTTGTTCGAAAGAGTTACCGCCGTTACCGCTTTCCAGGGCGGAAAGCAAAAGGCACTACGAGGAGCACGAATGGGTTTTAGTCAGTAAGAGTCTGACACTTCTTCCCGCTCCACCCAGAGCGGCAGGAGTCATTTGATGATTTCCCATCCTTAAAAAAAGGGTGTAAGTACACTTTTGCAATTGCAAAAAATTATATGAGGAGTTTTTCCGGTACATGTGGGAGTTGTCTGAACTGGTTCCAATGTATTGTCAATTAACTTCCAACCCCTTGACAATGTCCGCGTATGTTGTGCTGACGACGGTCCCAAATAAAAGTAAATTCCACAAAATATCAAAGTATTTATTAAAAAATACCATAATTAGTTGAAATTAAACTGATTTTCATTTTTACCCGGTATAAATTAAAAATGGGTGGGTAAAAATGGGTATAAATTGGTATTTACCCAAATTCTGGGTTTTTACCGGGTATAGCCCCATCTCTACTCGGCCCACATTTATACGTTCGTGCATCAATGCCTCTTTTGCTGGCCGCTGCAGTAATGTTTTATTATCAGACCAAACTTTTGATTTCGGTTTCGGAAATCATTCCTATTTACATTTTATTTCAAGTATCGAAGATTCGTATAATATAGTCTTATCTATCAGTCTCGTCCCAATGCAATTAAACCTAAAATGTCGACGAATATCCGGCCTTATTGCACTTAACTAGTTTGTATTATCTTTGCTATTAGCCAACTAGCTTAACCAGCCGTGTCATTAAAAGCCTAGCCTTTCAATTAAACTGTTAACGCCGTTTAATTATAGCGACATAAGTCACATGGGCAAGTCATTAAACGATATTGAGCAAAAGATGTCACTTAGGTCGCTGAAAAATCGGCGCATTTAAATGAAAAGGCTAGGCAACCAATTAAACAGTTGATTAAACTAATTGGCTGCGAAATGTATAAAAAAATAAAATTTTACCGAAGGTGCCTCGGCTAGGGTTTCCTCATTTGTGGGGCTTTCCAACAAAGTTTCCTCTTCTAGACGCGGTTCTTGGGTGCTGCTTTGAGAGCCGGGCTGTGTATAAAAAAATATATTTTCGTTTGTTTATAAGAGATAATCTAAAGTAAATCCACTAGAAGAAGTGTTACTGATCATATTTCGAAACTTATTTCACTGATAGAAACATCGACATTTGCCAAGCGATTATTTACGGTATAATTGAGTTTCATGCGGACGAAGTTGCGTGAAAAATCTAATATTATAATAAAAAATCGGCCCAGTGATAGTGTAGGTAACTCCCGAGCAAAGGGAATCCGAACGGATCAAGAAGGCGGATGCCTTCTCTGGCCAATTCGGCCCGACTTGAAACACGAGGCGTCCCGGACCCCAAACCCTATGCACAGTTAAAATCTTACCGAAGGCGTCTTGGCTGGAGTATCCTCATTTCTGGGGCTTTCCAATATAGTATGCAATTCTTTCTCTTCTAGAGGCGGTTCTTGCATGTTGCTTTGATAGGCGAGCTGTGTATAAAAAGGTTTATTATTGTTTTTTTTTTTAAGTTTAGAAATAATGATGATAATGGTAGAAAGCTATAGCTGTATCATCATTGTCAAGTGCTATAAGATTTTAAAGGTGTTATTATGCCAAGTGCGAGTTGGGTTCTCGAGAAATAACATTTTGAAAGCCATTGAGTTATAGATTTTCCTTCCTACTAATATTATAAACTAGCTTCTACCAGTTGCGGCTTCGCCCGCGTGAATATCGGAAATAGCAAGGTTTCCTGATTTGTATTGTAATTTTTTTACTCAGGAAACACCCACCCTACACCTACCTTACACCTACTGCTTACGCCTACTACTGAACATAGGAACCAGCCCACAAACATACCATTGGAAACAAAGATCACGATCCAGGAGAAACGCAGACTACGCAGTTTGGCAGCAGAGCCGTCATCCGCAAGATAAGGCCGTCCTTAATAAAGCCATTGTAGAATTGAAGGAAGCTATAAAGAATGCCCAAGCAAGTAAAGTTCTCTAACTGCTACTAAAGCCAGCAACTACTCGCTCTGGATAATTACCCGTTCTTGTGACAGGCCTCCTAACGTACCAAAAACCCCAATAAAAAAGGAAAACGACTGGCCTAGAACAAGCCACGACAAAGCGGACTTGTTTGCGGATCATCTAACAAGCGTTTTTAAACCGAACGTGTGTTACGTTCGGTTTAATAACGCTTGTTAGAGACAGCTTATCAGAAGAATATGTTGATCTCATTTTAAAACAAGACCTTCAAATGGACCTTCCCCTAGACCTGTGTCGCCCGCGGAAGTCATAAAAACGATCAAACAGCTGGACAGTAAAAAGGCACCGGGTTACGACCTGATAACTAAAGAAGTTTTTTGGGATGCATAAAGGAGCCTCCTCGTGTAGCGCAATTTGTTCCATCAGACACTCAACTGAACAGTGCGCTCGGCGCATCCTGGACAGTCTCACTTAACACCTTATAAGACTGGCCAATCCTTCCCTTGCAGTGGTAGGGCTAACATCCGCCTGGTTCGCGACCACCCTCGCTACGCCACCCTGCTGTGTTTCGTCGACGCGTGGGAGTACCAGTGCCTCAAGGCATCTTCTGGGCACGCTCGCTTCATTATGGACCTCATCTATCGCTTTACATCAGGCGTGATCGAGGTCAAGAGCTAGCCCATTCATAAATTTAAAAAAAAATAACAAAAAGAAGTATTGTTCGAACTACCGAGAAAGGCTATTGTCTTCATCACCATCATCTTCAACGCTAAGTGCATGGAAAGTCTCGGAGATTATCATGATTTACAAGGCTGGCAAATTAATGACCGATAAAACATCCTATCGACCAATCAGGCTTTTGCCTACTCTATCCAAGGTACTGGAGAAAACAATACTTCGCAGAATTATGCCAAGCCTCTTGGAGCGCAAAGTGATACCAGACCACCAATTCGGTTTTAGAGAACGCCATGGTACAGTGGAACAAGCCCACAGAGTATGTGACGCCATAAGAAAGTCCTTAGAACAAAGAGAATACTGCTCGTCAGCGTTTTTGGATATCCAGCAGGCGTTTGACAAGGTCTGGCACAAAGGCCTACTATGTAAGATCAAGCAGAATATTTCCCACTCATACTTGCCAATATTCAAATCTTACCTCGAGGATCGCATATTTTATGTGCAAGAAGGTGACGCCACTTCTGCCGACTGCTCATAAATATATAAAGTCATCGTCATCCTAAAGCCTATTTGGACATATGGTTTGCAGTTGCAAACCATATGTCCAAATAGGCTTATTCCAAATAGGCAAATAGGTATATTTATGTTGGAATCCAACATAAATATTGTTATGTTTGAACCCTGTTGATTGTGTTCCATTCGTTTTCAATCGTAACATTTTGGTAATGAGGGTAAAAGGTAAATAAATCAGTTTGTTTTCTGATCTCGACTTGGTTGTATCTTTTATTGGCGACTGTGGAAAATAAGTTGATTTTCGGTGAAAATGACGGCAAATGTAACGAATATAGTGTTTCCCGGACAATTTAACCCAAAGACTGATAAGTGGTGTGATTATAAAGAACAATTACTGTGCGCGCTTGATGCGGCTGGTTACGACAAACTTAACCTCGACAAGGGACGATCGCTATTTCTTTCTCAGTGCGGCAAAGACACTTTCGCGTTAATTGCATCACTTTTAGTTCCAAAACGTCCTACGGAAGTACCTTTAGTGGACATTTTTAATGTTTTGGATCAGTTTTATGAACCCGAGGTTAACGAAATTTTGCAAGCGGGAAAATTTTACAAACGTCAACAAGTTCAAGGTGAAAGCGTGCAAGACTTTGTGTCGGCTTTATGTCTGCTTGTTGCAAAATGCAATTTCATGGACTTGAAACGCCAGTTGAGAGACCGACTAGTGCTGGGGGTGCGGGACGATCGCTTGCGACGCGACTTATTGAAAAAGAAAGACTTGACGTACGAGGTCGCGTTACAAATGTGTCTGGATTATCAAGTGACGTTCCCTGATTTGTACCCTGCGTGTGTGGCTAGTGAGTCTAAGCAAACTCCGTCCAGTGTCACAGAGACTGAACCTATGGAGATTGGTAATGTTAAATCGAACGAGTGTCGACGGTGTGCACGTGCACACAGGCCAGGCGAGCGCTGCCCGTTTGTTAAGGCGAAGTGCTTCTACTGCAAAAAGTTCGGGCACATTGCGGCGGCCTGCGCCAAGAAGCCAGGTCGTGAACACCAGGTCGACGACGCGAGGGAAGCCAACACGAGTGTGGACACTTCAGCTGAGAAGATGATGGGCGTATACGTCTGCGTGGATAATTATTCACCACCTATTTCCACAAACGTTATGATAGACGGCGTTCATTTATCTATGGAAGTGGACTCGGGTGCATCGCGTACCATTATGTCAGAAGAGACATACAAGAGGCTATGGTCGACGCCCCCACCCCTACGAGCTACCAATCTAAAGCTTGTGACATGGACTCAAGACCCTTTGAAAGTATTAGGACTAGCAGACGTGCGTGTTGTGTTAGGTAATAAGGAAGCACAATGTGAACTGGTCGTGGTGTCGGGGAATGGACCAAATCTGCTGGGCAGGAACTGGTTCCATACACTAGGCCTTCAAGTATCAGGATTATGCTGGACAGAAGAGGAGATAGAACAATATAAAAAAGAATTTCCTGAACTATTTAAAGAAGGACTCGGCGAGTACAAAGGTCCTGAGGTGTCACTCCACGTGCGGCCGGATGTTACGCCCAGCTTCTTAAAGGCGCGCGCGGTGCCCTACCCTCTCAAGGAAAAAGTCATTAGACAGTTGAACGAGATGGTGGAGGCGGGTGTACTGACACCTGTTCGTTATTCTGAGTGGGGGACACCGGTGACGCCGGTGATGAAAGAAGACGGAACAGTACGAATGTGTGGTGATTATCGTGTCACGGTGAACGCCGCTATAGATACAGACATCTATCCGCTCCCGACATCTGTGGAAGCGTTTGTGAGACTTAGTGGCGGCAGAGTATTTAGTAAGCTGGACTTGAAAAACGCGTACACACAACTGAAGGTCGACGACGAGACAGCTATGCTGCTCACGCTGAACACTCCTATCGGTCTAATGAAAGTGAATCGCCTGCCATTCGGTGTCAGCGCGGCGCCAGCTATTTTTCAGCGTCTGATGTCGACGGCGTTAGCGGGTATGAACGGCGTGGCATGCCTGTTAGATGATATTGCTGTCACTGGAGCCACGATTGAAGAACACAACCGGAGACTTAGAGAAGTACTCAGTAAACTGCAAGAGATGGGACTCCGCCTCAACGTAAAGAAATGCGTATTTGCTGCGAACAGCATCACATCCCTGGGGCACATGATTAATGCAGAGGGACTTCACCCAGCACCAGCAAAAGTCAAAGAGATTCAGGAAAAGTTGGCTCCAACGAACAAAGAGACTTTGCGTGCCTTCCTGGGTTTATATAATTTTTATGAAAAATTCTTGCCAGACAAGAGTACTGTGTTGGAACCCCTGTATCGACTTTTAGAATCAAAAAGACCTTGGAGGTGGGGTGAGAAGGAACAGGAAGCATTTGTGGAGGCGAAGCGATTATTGTCATCAGATCGAACGTTGGTGGGCTATGACTTGCAGAAAGAGCTACTTCTCATTTGTGATTCATCAGAATACGGTCTCGGAGCGATTATTGCACACGTCATGGAGGACGGGTCAGAGCGGCCGGTGATGATGGCCTCACGGACACTACAGGAGCACGAGAGACGATATGGGCAGATTGATAAGGAGGCTCTGGCTATTATATTTGGATTGACAAAGTTTCATGAATTTTTGGCGGGTCGTAGATTCTGTATAGTGACAGATCATAAGCCGTTGGTCGGTTTATTCAACCCCGCAAAACCAATTCCAGACCAGATATCACCGAGGATGTTGCGCTGGTCATTGAAACTTTCCAGTTATAATTACAGTATACAGTACAGGCCCGGTAAATTAATCGGCAACGCGGACGCGTTGAGCAGATGGACCGCTCCGAACACGTCGAGTGTGCAGGAGGATTCGCTGCACGACGTGCTGCTGCTGGAGGAGCAGCCGAGCGGCTGGGAGCTGGACGCTACTAAGATAGCCGCGGAGACCAAAAAAGATGTGGTATTGCAAAAAGTAATGTTTCACGTTTTGCACGGATGGCCACGAAGGAACATAGACCCGAGCTTACAAGCTTATTGGACACGGAGAGAGGCTCTTTCACATAATAAAGGTTGTTTATTGTGGAGCAACAGAGTCATAGTACCTTTGTCCTTACAGGACAAAGTGTTAAAGTTGTTACATGCCCCTCATGCGGGCATTGTCCAAACAAAAGCGTATGCAAGAGGCTACGTGTGGTGGGTCGACATGGATCGGCAGATTGAGAGTGTGGTGGCCGCATGTCAACAATGTCAGCTGGTGAGAAATAACCCACCAAAAGACCCGCAGACTTGGATTGTTCCGGTGAAGCCGTGGAGCCGTGTGCATGTGGATTTTGCAGGGCCCTTTCAGGGAAAAACATTTCTAGTCCTGGTAGACAGCTACAGCAAATGGTTTGAGGCTGAAATCGTACCCGCGATGAACAGTGGTACAGTGATAGCTGTTATGAGAAAAATAATTTTCTGAAAAAGAATGGAATTAAACATTTGTATTCACCGCCCTACCACCCAGAGACTAACGGACAGATTGAACGCACGATTCAAACGTTTAAGAATAAAATGAAGAAATTAGACAATCTGGACATGCAGTGGCAGGAGAAACTTTGCAAAGTTTTATACTATTTACGGACGGTGCCCAATAGCTCTACTAACAAGACACCCGCTGAGTTACTGAATGAGCGAAGATACAGGACGGCCGTGTCGAGCTTACACCCCGACTCGACGCCAAGCCGCGCCGAGCAGCAACTGGAGGCGGCGGCGCAGCGCCCGCCCGCGCGGTCTTTTACGCTGTTGCAGCCCGTGCTCATACGTATGTACGGGCCCGGGAACAGGTGGCGTCGGGCCACCGTGGAGACGTTAGAGGGGCCGGCCACTTATGTGGTGAGGACGGAAGATGGAGAGCTGCATCGGCGACACGCAGACCAAATACTGGCCAGACCGACGGACACATCTGCTAATGGGTCACCTGTCATTGACAGTCAACTAGCCAATGATACTGACTCTGAATTATCACAGGATCCGCCGATTGTGATTCCGCCGCCTGAATTATGGCCAGATATTATAGGAATTCCTAATGAATGATTAAGTGATTATTATGTTAGACGTAGACATTTTTGTAAAATTGATTTTGTTATTTTCGTTTAAATTAATGTTGTCTTTACCAATCAATATGAGAGAAAGGTATGTTATGTTTGAACCCTGTTGATTGTGTTCCATTCGTTTTCAATCGTAACATTTTGGTAATGAGGGTAAAAGGTAAATAAATCAGTTTGTTTTCTGATCTCGACTTGGTTGTATCCTTTAAATATACTCCAGCGACAACAGAACAAGATCCTAAGAACAATTTCAAAAGTACCATGGTACATAACCAACAATGAGTTCACGAACACCTTGAAATGAGGACAATCAAACAGGGAATTCGGAGTTTAGCAGCTAAATACAAAGAGCGGTTAATCCATCACCCTAACGAACTTGCTCGCCAACTCACCATTGACCAGTATGTGAGACGACTAAAACGTCATCATATCCTAAAGTAGCCTGGGCAGCAGATGAGTAGATGCTTCCAATGGGAAGCCACTCCGCTTAACAGACTTGCTCATAGGTCTAGGGCTGATAGCAATTAAACGCAGAGAAAAAAAAAAAAAATATACTACATAATGTACTATAAAAAATTAAGTACTAACTAAAAAGTGTTTAAATAAGTATCGGTATCAGGTTTTCTCGAAATTGAGACCCGTGCCAAATCCAAATGAAATCCTGTTTCAGTTGGACACTATTACTTTGATATCTTGTAAATTGTTGTGTAACTATTTTGGTGTACAATAAAGAATATTCTACTCTTCTCCTACATGTAAAAATGTATGAAACTGTGTGTGCACCAACTTTCCCCACTATGAAAATCTTTGCCAATTTACGTGCCGGTAACTGTTTAGGTAGCTGAGTAGAGTAGACTTGGTCCAAGTTTCATAAATAACTGTTTATCTTTGAATTGTTTCAATTTTTCTTGTAGGATAGGCCACCAGAGCAATGCCACTGTCATTAAAGTCATTTAATATTACATACAGTGGGTGACTGCCTGTCCTTCATATTGGATGATGCCCTGGACAAACTCCTTGTTACCCTTTCCTGGCTCATAGACCACCACCTTAGTCGCCAAATGCCCTCTTGGCTATAATAATAATAAAATTCTTCATTCTATGCATGTAACATAGTAAGAAATAAAATGATGGACAGGTAAAATAGAAGTTGGACTCTCATAAGTTTCCCAGCTTAAAGAAGTTTTTGGCGGAATATCTACTTACTTATTATCTAACAAAAGGAACAAACGTGGCTTCTTTTATTCACCCACTAAAGCTTTTTAAAAGCACTTCATTTAGGTACCTAGGTACCCAATGATTGCCAAACGAGTTTTTAAAGCCCGTTCAATAAAAAGGCTAGACCACCAATTAAACGGCTGCGACATGTAGCTACACGATAATGTGCACTAACAGAAAAGGTATATTAGTCCATTTTCTAAATATACACAACATTTTTTTTCTCCGTTAATAAAGCTTTTATGAACTTACCGTTTATGTTATTTGAGGGAAGCCAGTAAAGTCGCTACCAGCAAACTCTAGAGTCTTGAAACCTGTGCTATCTATTGTATTTAAAAAGCAGTAATCCACTAAGAATTGTATATTGACAGTGTTTTGAAAATTTTATTTATAAATAATCAATAAAACCCGGTTCATAGAGTATATTATCGAATTGAAAGTTTGTTTCACAGATTACTAATAAGTAGCAAGCTATTTGTTTTTGTTGGCAACCACAGACAGAAAATAAGTGTGGACCACAGCCACAGACTATAATAACAGACGGAAAACAGATAGTCATGAATAGCTGTGACAACTGCAGGACCACTTACGCCAATCGCTTCCATATTTGGTAAGTAATTATATAGGTAGTACTCAATTGGTTCTCGAATAACAAAAGTGGCACCTCAAAAGTTTTCGAGAAAATTGACTTAGAAGGTTGGTCCGGCGGTAGTCACGCTTTCAGCAGGACCACCATGAGCGCAGAAAAAGGGGGCATGCTAGTTGCTACAGCTATTCTAAGTATACTAATAATTGGTATCCTTAAATGTGGTTCAGAACAAAAAACATTTGTATTTACCGAGAAATCAACGATGATAACTTTCGTGCGGTCGTTCAGCAGGACCACGACTTTGAATGTCGATTCCAAGTGTCAGGAGCTTGTCGCTTTCCTCGAACTACATAGAAAACTAGTACCCTGCAAGATAGAATTAGTAGGTAGGTACCCAAAATTTAAAATTAGTGCTCCAATAGTTTACGAGATAGGTATACCATGCCATTTGTGGGGTGGCGGTTGTCAATAGTATTGAGCTGAAAGGAGATGTACACTCGTGTTCATAAATTTATTGATTTCAGAATAGTAATAACAACAGTTCAATATCTTTATTTTTTTAAACAAACTGTGTACCTAGGTAAATATTAAGAAAAAACATTGACCAAATACTTAAAAAAAAACCATTGACAACTTGGTCGGGTTATATAATATGTTACGGCTATAATAGCCGAAGTGCGGCTACACCTAGTTTTAGCCGGCTACAACTAGTTCTAACCTAACCTCAAAACACTTTAAAGTTCCTATTTCTGTGTGGTTTAAAAAAAATAAACTTTACACGAAGGAGACCTTCTAACCTAACCTGTCCGAGTCGGGGTGCCCAATGACCCATCAATGACCGGCTAGCTGTAGCCGGCTAAAACTAGGTGTAGCCACACTTCGGCTATTAGCCGTAACATAATATATACTTACGCGGAGATTCAGTATGGAAAAGTAATGAAAGCTGATTTCTCTGAAAATACAACACTTAGGAATATTAATTTTTGGTCACTATGACTTCTTTAGGGCCGGCGCTCACTGCCGCAGCGCTACGGCATCCCGCGGCATCTCGCGCCATGCCGTCCGTGGCATCCCGCGACATTCCATCTCCGCGCACCGACCGGACCACACCGCTGCGCAAGTTTCAACTAACTTAGCAATCATAATTCCTCGACGCAAAGTGACCCATTACGTCTCGCGGGACGCAACGGCGCGCCGCGGCATCCCGTGGAATGAAAAAGCATGACACGTCATGCCGCGGCGCGTCCCGTCATGCCGCAGCATCGTGGTATCGAAATAAAGTAACATGAATTCTAAACTCATTGAAATAAGATTCAAAAAAACTTTATTAGTAATAAAATCCTTTGCCATGACACGCCGTGCCGTGCCGGCAGTGAGCGCCGGCCCTTAGGAGTACTAATTTTTTTGTATAAAATTGGTGAGAAACTTTTTTAAATAGAGAAATCTCTTGAAATGAAAATACTGCCGCCACCCCACCAATGGCATGGTTTATATCGTAAACTACTGCAGTTTTATCTTGCAATTTTCTATGTAGGTTCGAGGAAAGCGATAAGCTCCTGAAACTTGGAATCGACATTCAAAGTCGTGGTCCTGCTGAACGAGCGCGCGAAAGTTATCATCGTTGATTTCTCGGTAAATACAAAATGTTTGTTCTGGTTTTTTTCTACTATTAAAATGTTTCTACTACTGCTAAATCCTGATTGCAAGTTTTTCAATTCAAAGGTGGGCCCTCAATCTTAACATACATATTACTCGATGGTGGATGGAGCATATTGTGTTTATTGGTGGTTTATGTTTGGTAATGAAAGGTGGAATAGTGAGGATGTAGTGGAAATAAAACAATACATTTCAAACTTTTATTTACTTTATTATCTATTATCCAATTGTAAAAGGGGGAACCAGTCATACACTATCACTCCATGTCACTACTTCGCTACAGATCTCAGCCATGTACACATTTATAAAGAAACATCAACCGAAATAAGGTTAAAAATTCACAAATACACATTTAATGTTGATTAAAACTATCTTAGAAGTAAGAGGCTCGAGCGCGCGGGGAGACGGCGATCAACTGAAGGGAACTGAACTTAGGACATCGCACAACCCTGAGCAGTAAAATGCTGTTAAGGTCGGGGGTTGCTCATCACCAATGCGGTTCACAAATAGAGCTTATCGAATATAGACAAAAACACCTCTATGAGTGAACGCATTGCGCCGCGTCGCCGCTCGCCCGAACCCACACCTACGTTAGCTTCACCCACGGGACTTAGCGACATCGGCCACAAGTTACATTCAAACAATACCAAATGCTATAGCAGCACCTAAACTTATAAGAAGCGGTTGATCCTTCGACAAAAAACATTAACTTATACACTATTTCCGTGTAACGAGAGAAATGCCTGTCTACATATAAGCTAAGCTCGGATTGACACAGTAAGAGACATTGATATGATTTCAAAAACGTCGAATGATTAATATATTGTTACGCGTTACGATTATTGCACTAAGGGATCATACCGGGTTGGGAGTGTTGCGTGTCGGGATACAACAGCGGGGCGTGTGTGATTATCTCGCCAAACAACTGCAGCTGGCCGCGTACATGAACACATTTATGTACTGAACGTTACGCTAACTTATCGGAACAAAGTAATATACAACGCGGGACGCGCGTGGACACACGCATACCTACAATAAGAGCACACCCTTACATGGAGTCATTTCAGTACACGTCGTTTCTTTAATTAATATATGAGAATCATAGTAACAATGTGACTACAATGACTCCATGTATTTATAATAACATGTCAAACATTTCACATGCATCATCCCCAAAAATCCTGTGTAATATTTACACTTCTTAAAATACACTTAACCAACCCTAAATCGAATAGTTTTATTTTGCGATAGTGCCAAACTGCGAGAAAACTTT
Organism: Melanchra persicariae; assembly: GCA_947386135.1. Lineage (NCBI taxonomy): Eukaryota > Metazoa > Arthropoda > Insecta > Lepidoptera > Noctuidae > Melanchra > Melanchra persicariae. The sequence goes on along the minus strand of OX376645.1, from coordinate 10,344,562 downwards.
TACAAACTACGTCCGCGTTAAAAAATTAACTGACTTCGCCGAAACACCTTGCGAAATAATTAGTTTTAAAAAATTAGGAAAAATAATTGTAATGAATTTATTATTTATCTCCTTTTTGCGTACTAATTTATTTGTGACAATGTACCAATACATTGCTATAACTCAAGTTAATTAACGCCAAAGGCAATGTCGTCCCCGATCCCAATAAAAAAATAATTTTGGATTTTCAACACTAGTATATAAATCCTTATTATAAATATGCGGATTATTACAAGTGATATCACTATAGTGAATTAATTTTGGATTTTGTAACGTAAATATAATCAATCAACTCATGGTGCGAATATTCCTGAACTTTGTACATAAAAGGGATTAAAATGACTTCTCAGCGAACAGAACACGGCTCGAGCATTAGGAATACACTTAATTACATAAATGTACTTTAAAACCTAGAACTTTAAAAATCTGTGCTTATAAGTATAACTCGACATTCGTTTTATAAATAAAGCTGTTGTCCAACTGTCAGCTACATTCTTTCAAAGCAAATATCAACAAAAGTCACAATATGAATATAATAAATCAACATATTAAAATATAAACTTATTAGTTTCCACGCCAACTGTCGTGCTACAGCTTAACGTTGCATTAAAAAAAAACATTTGCTTATGTAACTGATTATGAGAAAAAAAAATATGCTTTTTATTATAAAACTATAACTTATAACATAGAATAACTCTAGAAAAATAATGGAAATACATCAGTTACCAGTTAACACCGAGCCGCATTCTTCATAATAACATAATCAACAAACGTGATCGTAATTACTAATACAGGCACAGTTAAAATTAAACGACTTACAAATCCTAGAGCTGTTTTACTTGGGTTATCCTTACTCTAATGGGAATTATTCCTACAACATAAAATTACATAGGCCCACACAGCATCGCCGGCGAACAGAACAAATGTATCTACTTGGAGTAACGTAAGGGTGATTGCGGGGTGCGGTGTACGGCCGGGCGAGCCGGGCGAGCCGGGCATTACTCTAAGTATGTTTAAGTGGTGCTTACTCGACTATGTATGCGTTTGCGGCCGAAAAGTCACCTGCTCACGATGATATGAGCTGCAAACAAATTGTGCAGGTTAGTATCACTTTTCATGTGGATGCTGATCTCTGAAAAGCGTGCGACGCCATTATGTCACAACTCAATCATTAAACGATGAAGTTTACCAACACTTACCAAGTTTAGATAGACTTATCTGGGGTTAAAATGAATAAACGTTTTATTGGAAATGTTCTAGGAAAAATTATAATAGCAAATAAAACACAAAACCATGAAATAATTTAAAATGGATGTAACACGATTCATACATTAGTAATAAACAGTCTGTTTTTGGGACCACATCTCATAACGAAAAGCAGTGCTAGTTGGTAAATTAGTTTCAGAAAAAGAAAAAATGCTTATAGACCCAAATAATAATATTTCAACCATGTTACATTCATTACAACATAAAAGAAACCGCATGCAAAAATAAAAACAAGCAAAACATCTACCTTGTAAAGTAAAGCGGGTGTTTATCCGTTCCACTTCGATTCATATTATTTTTTATTATTCATAATATATTATTATTGTAATAATATATAGCTTTGTCCTTTTAAAATCTATAGGTATACTATGTAGACATCTACACTCCGCTCTTAACTCCTATCATCTTAAATACACTGTAACAAAGAAAAATAATAATAAATAAAAATAATTGTAATGTCATGCTTTCGCAAGTTAATCATTCCAGATCATGCAGTGGGCCAGCAGAATATAACTAGAAAGTAATTTAAAAAATGTCATATTATCATCAATTTATGAAAGTCATAAATTGATGATATGTCAGTACTTTAGACCCTGAAAAAAATCGTAGAAGGAATGGGGCGGCATGTAGTAATCAGCAATGGACGTATAGCACATAAGATTTTGCCGTCAGCGTTCTCAAAGGTATTAAGAAATATCTGTGAAGATTTTCCAGTTTTAGAACAGTCCTGAAAACAAACGTGGCTGGCGTGGAAGCAAGTCTGAATGAGAACCCAAATTCAACAAGCTTGTTTACAGCGCAAAGTTAAAAAAATTTAGTTTCAAAGAACCCTGCTATGTTAAACTACTTGTCGTTCTATTTCAGTTTTTGTGGTGATTCGATAAAAGGGTGGGTGCCTAGTAAAATGGCGAGCGATAGATAAGTACCGGCAGTAAACGAAATGTTGCGCCGACGATAAACAAATTAGTTTGGGGGCTAGAACATGACGATCTGCCAATGTTGCAGGATTGTTCGTAAGAGTTACCGCGGCCTTGGAACGCAAAGGGCATTTGGAGGAACACGGGTGGGTTTTAGTCAGTAGTCTGACACTCCCTCCCGCTCCGCCCAGAGCGCGAGAAGTCATTTGATGATTTCCATCAAAACAAAATGAAAGAAGATGATGTTAGCAATACGGCATAAAACCGCTTCTCTATTCTACCGTACAGGGGCTTTTACAGAGTTATACTGACCGACTTGACTGTGGCCTTGATGAAGTCCTTCTTGTGCGCGAGGTCGAAGTCGGGGTAGTGGCTGTACACCTGCTTGCACACCGTCTTCATAGTGATCTGCTCGAGGTTGGCACCCTCCAGGATCTGCTTCACGTACTTCTTGATCTCGTCATCCTGATACAGGAGGGGTGTGAATAATGATGCATTTTAAGTGTTAGTTTAGAGGTATGTGGAACAGGGTGTAAAGTCCAGCAAACCTCCATTGTTATGGGAGAATTCTCCAACCACTCTGGTGCGTAATTGCCCGATAGTTGATCTCGGGCGGTTGTATGTGTTCGAATCGCACGGAGAACGTTGATAACGTGACGTAGGGTTTGTGTAACGTCAAGTCATTAGTTCTATGGCGGCATATACGCCGCTACATAAGTAGGTATTCTTTGTAACGGTGCAAATAACTTGCTTAGTTTCTTGATCTGGGAGTTTGTGTTGCGTACTGCACCTCCAAATAGTGTAGTTGTTTACTGTGTTCAGATTCGATAAAACTATGAGCATTGAGCACCAGTGTAATTAAAGGCAAATGAGACATTTCGGCTTCAAATCTGAGATGAGATTTGTAATCTTCAACAGATGTTACAGGTAGACAGAAATCCACAAATCTGGCAACCAGACTTGCCAAGGTGTATTGAGTTATTGTTGTGTCATGTCTGTTGTGTGTCACGGCTGAACCAAATCTCACAAATTATGGTATAGAGATAAATTGAACCTTAGAGCCTTTTCTTCCCCTCCTACCTGTCTGGGTTAAAAAGTATCCTATGTAAGGACAAAGGATACTTTTTATCCTGCCAGTACATTCCCCTTAGGATGATTTCTGAGCTCCATGAGGATGAAGCCTAGTGTAGTGAGTAGTGTAGAAGTCTAGTGTAGTGTGTAGTGACGAAGCCTAGAGTAGAGAGTTGTGTAGAAGCCTAGTGTAGTGTGTAGTATAGAAACCTAGACTAGTGTAGAAGCCTAGTGTAGTGAGTGGTGTAGAAGCCTAGCGTAATGTGTAGTGTAGAAGCCTAGTGTAGTGTGTAGTGTAGAAGCCTAGTGTAGTGTGTAGTGTAGAAGCCTAGTGTAGTGTGTAGTGTAGAAGCCTAGTGTAGTGTGTAGTGTAGAAGTAAAAGGTGTGAGTACTCACAGTGGGCGGCCGCTTGGCCTTCTTGTCGGCCGCGGGCGTGTCGGAGTCGTCGCCGCTGTCCTCGTCCTCGTCACTAGCCTCCTCCTCGTCCTCCTCGCTGCCCTCGCCGGACTCCTCGTCGGAGGACGCCTTCTTGCCTCCCTTTTTGGCAGGTCGGCCCGCGGCCTTGCCGGCCGGTGCCTTCTTCTTGGCTGTATTAATGAGTATTGGATTATTACGATCATCGGCGGTAAAAAATCAGTCCAATAATTGAACATACAAGTTCAATTATGATTTTATCTCAACGTTTTTTATTGCTATATCTCAGAACCCTGCGTGTTTCTTGAACTGTTGCCAAATAAATTTATTCCAGTGTTTTCATAAATTATTGTAAAAAAAAACATCGGTTACCGAGAAAAAATGGTTGCGATCGAAAATTAATAATTCATTACTGGCGATATCAACCGTTCGCCCGTCGTGTCATGAACAAATAATTTGGTGAATACGCGAATGTTTTTTTATTCGGATCTCCAACAAAAGATACACTGTTATAACATAAATGACAGTGATACACATTGTGTATAAAAGCGTTTACCAATGCCTCATGTCTTTATCTTCACACTTTTCGCCTAAGAAGAAGCTATGTAGAAGATGTATTGTTACATACCGGGTGGCGTGGGTGCTTTCCGTTTGACGGGCGTGGCCTTAGCGGCGGCTTTGCTAGCGACGGCTCCTTTACGGCCCTTCGCGACCGGCGCTTGTGGCCTGCCGCGCTTGGACTTGGGCTCCTGCCACGAAACAAAACATATTTTATCTACACTCACAACATAATGTTCCAAATATGAGTTCAAAAACGAATGCATATATAAACACGTACTATTTTTTCGTGGGTAAAATTAAAAAAGAAACCATTACAGTTCAACATTTTCCTTCGATTTTAAACAACTGCATCATAAAATAAATTTTTAATTTTTATAGCACACTTTTACTTCTTAATTTATTGGCGCGGGCTCATTGACTTGAGGTGAATGCTTCAAGGCTTCAAATTTTCTTAAGTTTTTTGCAATTTGCAGTTTGTAAGTAAGTACTTATGTATTAATAGAATTACAATCATTTAAACCATCAATGCAACTCTTTCAGTTAAGGTGCGTCCAAACATTGAGCGGCAAGAGTGCGCGGCTGCCGCGCTGTGTTTGGACAACAGCCGCGCGCGAACGTTGCGACCTAGCTGCCGCGCGCAAACATTGCTCAGTATCGTTTTGTTGCGCTTCTCAAAAATGGACAATGAAACATCAATTAGACTGATTCTTGTTGTGATATGTTTTTTTTTTAATTAATATTCGCTATTTTCGAATAATAAGCAGAGGTAAAACACTGATAACCGCCTTCATTGTAGTTTAGGTTCAGACTGCGCAGCGTGTCTCGCATATTGCCGCGCAAACATTCGTCGGATTGTCCTAAACTAAAGCGCGGCAGAATTGTTTCCTGGACATGCCGCGCGTTGCTGCCGCGCACTTGCCGCTCATTGTTTGGACGCACCTTTACAATTGATGTCAAATGTAGTAATTTCATGAAATCATAACATTAGTCAATCAATTTGAATTTCGCGGGCTACCTCGAAGCGTGAGCCAGGTTTTATTATTGTCTATGGATGCCCGCGCTGGGCAGTCATTCGAATACACAATGAGAATATCCGCCATGGAATAAACTATTAGGTTGGGGAAAAAGTTTTATCGCATTATAGTATGCATGAACTTGTAATAAAATCTCTTTGGCTATACTATTTATTGTATCTGGCTGGTTTTGGTATCATTGAAAGTTTAAATTTTAAAGAACATAATTCCAAATTCAAATTAGGAAAATGTGTGATTTTCATTTGTTTTTCGTACTGTCAAGATGAGTGAATTTAATGAAAAAATTCGATACATTTTAAAATTTTACTACAAAAAAGGTAAAAATGCAACGCAAGCCGAGAAAGAAATTTGTGATGTTTATGGACCTAGTGCAGTGTCTGTGAGAGTAGCACAAATTTGGTTTAAGCGTTTTCAATCCGGAAATTTTGATGTCAAAGATGCACGTCGCTCTGGTCGCCCTATTACGGATAAAATGGATGCCATTTTTGAAAAAGTGGAGCAAGATAGGCATATTAGTTACGACGTAGCTGAAGAACTGGGAATTGACCACAAAACAGTTTTGGCGCATTTGCAAAAAAAACCTGGGTACACAAAACTGCTCGATATTTGGGTACCTCACGATGTCACTGAAAGAAACCTAATGAAACGTGTACTCATCTGTGATTCTTTATTACGACGTAATGAAACCGAACCATTTTTGAAGAAGCTGATAACTGGTGATGAAAAGTGGATCACGTACGACAAGAACGTGCGAAAAAGGTCGTGGTCAAAGGCCGGTCAGGCTTCACAGACTGTGGCGAATCCCGGGTTAACTCGCAACAAGGTGATGCTGTGTGTGTGGTGGGATTGGAAGGGCATTATTCATTATGAGCTGTTACCACCAGGCAGGACCATCGATTATGAACTCTACTGCGAACAACTGATGAGATTAAAGCAAGAAGTTGAGAGAAAGCGGCTGGAATTAATCAACAGAAGGGGTGTGGTTTTTCATCATGATAACGCTAGACCTCACACATCTTTAGCCACTCAGCAAAAATTAAGAGAGTTTGGCTAAGAGGTGTTAATGCATCCGCCGTATAGTCCTGACCTTGCACAGGCCTGACCTTAAACTTTTTCCCCAACCTATTATTTTTCCACTTATTTAATTCTAACTGTATGAGTGAAGATAAAATAGTGTATGCAACGGCATATAATTAGGTATTAAAACACGAGTGTGATAAACCCACACTCGTGTTTTAATAACCCCTTTTATATGATCGTTACATAAACTACTATAACGATATATCAACTTTACGTCTACTTTATGCATTTATTTTAACAGTTCATGTACAGACAGAACAAGAAAGCAGTTATCATTACGTCTGTACCTAAGAGGTAAAGTTAGATTCTTAAAAAAAAACCTTTATTCTTAAGATAAAAAGAACTGCAATTTATCTTTAATACTTTAAAAAGTTGAAATTAAAGATCTGATTTTATAATACATGTGTAGTAGAAAAACACTGATTTTATGTTTTTTTTGAAGAAAATACAAAGCCTAAAAAAATACTGATTGCTAAAATCATGGTGAAGCAGGAATATGATAGTATTTTGTTCATATTACAGCAATATTAACCAGTTGTTACTTACATCAGACTCCTCGCCCTCGCTTCCCGACTCGTTCTCACTCTCACTCTCTGACTTTTCACTTTCCTCTTCACTGTCCGACTTTGCCCGTCGACCGCGACTCGGTTTACTTGGCTGAACAAAAATATCATAAGTATGCGATTATACAAGGTGTTAAAAAATTACTTGAAACAATTGAAAACCTCGAACTTCATTGCATTCGTTATTATGTGCAACTTTTATGTTGGGACACACAAATTCTTTGGTGTAGTTGGTCGAGTGCAAATGTTAATCACTGTGATTTTATGTTTAGATTTTTTTTCTATGTTTAAGCTCTTTAATTTGGGACAAATTTAGCTCAAAAGCTTGTACGATAGGCGTCAGTATGGATAGTAAATACAAACGACGGGAAACAGCATCGTGTCCCGTTGTCTACACGACGCTACTGAAAGCGTCGAAGTTCAGTAGTTAGGAGTGGTTAAAAGAGGATGTACATACCCGGCCCTTCTTCCCCTTGGGCTTGCGGCCGCGCTTGCCGGCGGCGGGCTTGCCGGCGGAGCGGCGGCGCGCCGTGGGCTTGCGCTTGCGAGCCGCGCCCGCCACCGGCTCGCCCGCCTCGGGGTCGAAGTCCGAGTCCGCTTCCTCCGAGCCGCTCGGGTTGAACGAGCCCTGCGCACCACACACATCGATCACATTACAACCGACACCCACAAACCTTGCAATGGTGCAAGGCAGCTTACTACTATCAAACGTTGTAAACCCAACGTTAGCGTTCCATACTGATGCGACTATGGCAGGCGCCTAGCGCGGCATCGTTCGCGAGAGTATTTACCCTGAGGAAACACGTTTATACTGACTGCTACCACTCGCGATCTGTGCCAAACTAATAGCATCCGCAACAGTATCCGCACGCACTAACTCTAGATTACTCTGGACAAGGCCAAATAAGTAACATTGTTTTGGTAGAAAGAAAGAATCAAATATAATAAATTCGCTACAATAATATTGATTTCTTAATTGTAGGATATGAACTGTCAAAATTAATTACTTCGCTGAGCTTTATCATTCAACATTATATTGTGTTCTGAAAATATAGTATTTATCAATCATTCTAATAATGATTACAAAAAGGCAAAATGGAAAGGATAAGAACAAAGAACACAGCCTGGATGGCTATGATTGGCTGATTAAAAAAACTTATTACGGTGTACATGATATACTTACATCTGAATCTTCTGAGCCATCTTTGGCTGGCTTGGGTCCTTTGACTTTTGCTTCTTGGTCAGTTTCATATTCTTCTTCAGAGTAGCCTATGAGAATTTAGAAAGCATTAGCAAATTAAGTATTTGTTTTATCGTTGGCCAACAAATGATAATTTGAGTTTTAGACATTATGCGAATTTGATAAATTTTTTCACGATGACATTTTGCGGAAGTGACCTGCGTTTTTTTTTCTCGAGCATTCATTAATTTAATTTTCACAATAAGGTGGATGATCAAAAAAATCGGCGGCGCGCGTGCGGACTGTTGGGGCCCGGCTGCTGCAGGAAGCCCACCAGGCGCGCCGACAGCGGCCCATGTCCAGCTACAGACATGTGTCTCGGTGCTCATGCTGGAGACGTACCTCGGTTGTGCACCTTGACGGCGGCGGAGCGGCGCGGGCGGCCGCCGGGCGTGGCGGGCGGCTGCGCGGGCGGCGCGCGAGCCACGCCGCGCGCGTGCGGACTGTTGGGGCCCGGCTGCTGCAGGAAGCCCACCAGGCGCGCCGACAGCGGCCCATGTCCAGCTACAGACATGTGTCTCGGTGCTCATGCTGGAGACGTACCTCGGTTGTGCACCTTGACGGCGGCGGAGCGGCGCGGGCGGCCGCCGGGCGTGGCGGGCGGCTGCGCGGGCGGCGCGCGAGCCACGCCGCGCGCGTGCGGACTGTTGGGGCCCGGCTGCTGCAGGAAGCCCACCAGGCGCGCCGACAGCGGCCCATGTCCAGCTACAGACATGTGTCTCGGTGCTCATGCTGGAGACGTACCTCGGTTGTGCACCTTGACGGCGGCGGAGCGGCGCGGGCGGCCGCCGGGCGTGGCGGGCGGCTGCGCGGGCGGCGCGCGAGCCACGCCGCGCGCGTGCGGACTGTTGGGGCCCGGCTGCTGCAGGAAGCCCACCAGGCGCGCCGACAGCGGCCCATGTCCAGCTACAGACATGTGTCTCGGTGCTCATGCTGGAGACGTACCTCGGTTGTGCACCTTGACGGCGGCGGAGCGGCGCGGGCGGCCGCCGGGCGTGGCGGGCGGCTGCGCGGGCGGCGCGCGAGCCACGCCGCGCGCGTGCGGACTGTTGGGGCCCGGCTGCTGCAGGAAGCCCACCAGGCGCGCCGACAGCTCCGGGGCCGCACCTGCGCAGGGGACTACACGATGTACCTACTAACGACAACAAGTGCCAGGCCGCGTCATGCGATAACCACTGACGACGCAGCGTCGCTTCTGTGGCGGCGCTGCATCAATAATAAAGGCGGCTGCCTGAAAGTGTTTACCGGCTCATTGTCAGGACACGCGTCCTGTAATTGCTATAATACTCTACCTACCTATTACACAGAAAGTGTGTCCTATAAATGACTAAAGATTCCCGATATAACATGAGATTTGGGAATTGGGATCCACATTGAAGTCGCGTGATGGTTTATTATGACCCTCTCCGTCACACACAATCCAAATCCGTGTCACATCAAGTGGAAACATTACAGGTTATTAAGTATGTGTGTTTATGCGCTTACCTTTCTTATCAAGATCGAGCATCTCACACATAGTCCGCAGCTGCTTAGGCTCCATCTTGGTAGTCTCTTCAAGCTTAGCTTTGTATTCTGCCGAGCCGATGGACCACTCATAACCCTTGAACTTCTTGACGTTACGCTTTACGTTGCGGTCCAAACATAGTTGCTGATAACAGAACAAAAGAAAACATTAGCATTGTGATTTGCGTCATACTTATACATTGAACTGCAAACCAGCTAGTTGCAGTTGGGATGCAGGTTTACAGTTCCGACTTTCTGAACTCTTACATGGGCCGAAACCGACATACTACATAATTATGAACTGCAAACCAGCTAGTTGCAGATGGTAGCTGGTTGGTTGCCGGTGGTGGTGGTTGGTTGGTTGGTTGGTGCTAGTTGATTGGGTGGTTGGTTAAGTTATGTCAACTGCATAAAAATCTGCAACTTTGCAATTTCAAATTGAGTATTTGTCAAACTCCACTTTAGGCTGAAATCCCCCACATATAAATATGATGCTTTACCCACACTCTAAAATTGAAACATTAAACATATAACTGCCGCGATCCTATACCCCGCGCGCGAACATGTAGCTACATATCTTGCTACCGATTGTGCTTGCGCTGTGTTGGTGCACGACGCGCCTTTATAAATGCGTCATTGTGAAAACCTTTCAAAACAACACTGGACTGACAAATTTTTAACTTTAAATTTTCAAATATGAAACCAAAAGATTTACTAACTTAGGTCCTAAGTTAGTAAATCTTTCGTCGGGATAAAAGTAGTTGTTCAGAGTACAAACTCACCCCATACAAGTACTGATGCAGTAGCTTCTGGTCCTGTGTCTTGAACCGCGATAGTGATACCTCCACGTTGCTGATGTGGCCCAGCGGGATGCCCTTGCCGGCCGGCAGCGGTACGGGGGGCTCTGTTGGCTGAGAACGAACAAGTGAACGAATGGTCAGGTTATATCATGGACTCTTTTTAATTAAATATCTAATGACTCCCCCACTCTGAGTGGGGTGGGAGGGATTATGAGACTCTTACTGACTAAAACCCATCAGTACTCATTCAATGACCCTTTGCGTTCCAGGGCCGCGGTAACTCTTACGTAAAATCCCGCAACCCTGGCAGATATTATGCACCTAGAAAATCTGTATGTTTATGATTGTGCATGAATGTTTTTTTTTTTATATGGCCACTTGCAGATCTAGCACGCTAGGGCTATCAACTGCTAAACCGGACTATCCTGTGGTGACCTCCAATGAAGGCCCCCAGCCAGGGCTAAAAGCAAGATAGATTCTAAGTTACTACGGACAGGCTGGGTCGTTTAATTATTTATGGGATTTAAGACTAATGGTGGTTCAGCGACGCGGGCTGGCTCGTTAGGCAAAAGACGGGGAGGGTTTTGATTAGATTCGCGAGGGCTTCGACGGCGAGGCCGGAAAACGGAACGCGGTCTGTTAGTGTGTTTATGAAGCGTACTGGTTTCCCTACTGCTTTCTTAGATCAGAGTGATATGTTTACATGTTGTTAATCAATACCACCTCAACGGATTTGGATAAAATTTGGAACACATGTATTCCATGTAGATTATTATTGTTATTTCCTTTATTCACTTAAAAAAAAAAAAAACATTTGAAAACTACAATCATTGCACGCCTCTCGATTCGGTCCACCACCACTATATCAGGCTTATTTGCAATAATAGTCCTGTCAGTGATGATGGACCGATCCCAGTACAATCTGATGCTGCCATTATCGAGAACTGGGTCGGGCACATACCTGTAGTACGGCACCTCCACCTCCACAAGAGAGTATTTCAGAGCAAGTTGCTGATGGATAATCCTGGCTACAAGGTTGTGTCTATGCAAGTACTCTCCATTAGCAAGACGAGAACAACCAGAGATAATGTGGCGAATTGATTCTCCCGGACGGTGACATGCCCGACATATGTCAACCGTGCCGTCCTTCACAATAAATCTCCGGTTTTTCGTCATGATAACTTCGTCCATAATTGCACAGACAAAACCTTCGGTTTCCCCAAAGAGGTCACCAAACCGTAGCCAGGCTACGGACGCTAATTGAGCCACGTCGGGCCCGTGCAGGGCCCGGAAAAAGCGTCCGTGAAGTTCCTTACTCTGCCATACCGCCCTGCGATCGTTGGTGTCAAACACTGCAGGTTTGCGCCAGTTCTCATTTGCCAGTGAGAGCGGGCTGAGTCCCTTGTCTACCGTCACTACATCTCGATGCATACCCACGTCAACAGCTAGGAAATATTCCATGAGACTGCATATCTCGCAATTGTGGATAGTCTTAGCACTTAAAAAGCCTCGACCTCCACATTTTCGCGGGTAATACAGTCTCATTACCGACGACCGTGGGTGATGCATTCGATGTGCAGTTAGCAGTGTACGAACCCGCCTATCCAGGGCGTCAAGTTCCGTTTGAGTCCATTTGAGTACGCCGAAAGAGTACATCAATACCGGCATGACCCATCCGTTGAAAGCGCGCACCTTGTTTCCGCCCGACAGAAGGCTGTTGAAAACCTTCTTCAGGCGGCCAAAGAAGCGCTCCTTCAACAAATGCTTTATGTCAGTAACACTGATGCCTAACGCTTCTGATATACCCAAATACTTGTAAGTTTCGGTTGGGGAGAGGGATCTCAGGTTTATGGAATCCGAGAGTTGAGATCCCACGGATTCCATAATCTCTCCACGCTTTACATGCATGACCGCACATTTGTCCACACCAAACTCCATCCTGATGGCACTATTGAAAGTTTCAGTTACCTTCAGTAGCTCCATCAGTTGCAGATTACTGGGGGCAAAGAGTTTCAGATCATCCATGTAAAGGAGGTGAGATATAACCTGACCACCTCTCTTCAACCGATAGCCTAGTCCTGAATTCTCCAGCAATGTGCTGAGAGGATTCAAGGCTAGGCAAAACCAAAGCGGACTCAAACTATCGCCCTGAAATATACCCCGCTCGATCCTAACCGGTTCGCTATTCCTCTGGATATTTCGACATCCTGGATAGCGAAGGACTGTCCTCCATTGCCCCATACATGACATCAGGAAGGTGCGTAGCGTTGCATCAATTTTATACAATTCTAGCACCCTCATGAGCCGTGTATGAGGCACCGAGTCATAGGCCTTCTTATAGTCTATCCAACATGTCGACAGATCCTTTCGGGAACGCCGAACCTGTTGGCTAATGGCCGTATCAATGAGGAGTAGCTCCTTAGTGCCGCGGGACCTATTCCTACATCCATTTTGAGAGGCAGTCATGATGTTATTGCTGCTAATGTGATTATTAATTTTAGCTCTCAAAATGGATGTAAGAACCTTATAGACCGTCGGTAAACACGTTATCGGTCTATAGTTTTTGGGTTCCGCGGTGCTACCAGATTTATGGAGCAGGTGGGTGGTGGGTAACTCCTGTGGTAAGGAATTCGGGCAGCGAGCCGGACTCCAAGGCAGTTTGGAACAGAGATGCCAAACGAACATGCGACCCAAGTAACCACTTAACCCAAAAGTTGTGCAGTCCGTCCGGCCCGGTCGTGTAACTCTGTCATTGGTTATTTTGACGTGAGCTACACGACATGCCGCTACAGCCGCGCAGTACATTATCGAGTGTGCATCAGTGAGGTTATTATTATTATTTATTATTATAATTATGAGTCTTTGTTACTTGAGCTAACTCAAGTAACAAAGACTCATAATTACATAAAATTAGGCATACAATTACAATACAACATATTATATCATTCAAATTCATCATCATTTACATTATTAGGTACGTCATAATTATCATCATTGGTTTGTCCTGGATTAAGACATAAGGTAATTTTTAATGTATGGTAGACGCCAAATAAACGGTCATTGACCCACCTATATTTATTGACATTCCTAATTTAAAAAACGGGAATAAAGACATAACGTTGATCCCCTACATTCTCCAGTCATGAAAAACGATTTCATAATTTATTTTTATGGTACTTATGAAGACATATTAGGGAAAGGGAAATGTACTTTGTTGCAAATTTAAAATAAATAAAAAAATAAAATAAATATCTTGGGACAACTCACACATGGCCATCTGATCCCAAGCTAAGCAGAGCTTGTGTTATGGTAACCAGACAACTGATATACATACTTATATTATTTATAAATACATAAATATTGTTACGCGCCAGAATTAATGCCGGGTACATAAAGATAAAAGTTACCACTAGCGCCATCTAGTATCGAGTAGCAGAACTAGTAGAGTCAAGATCCTTCTAGACTTTTCTATGCTAGAACATTCTAGAGTTTTCGATGTCTGGTTGGTCCGGACCGGTATGTACTCGAACTTTCTAGATGTTTCTATACTAGAAGGTTCTGGAATTATCTGCCGACCTATATAAGGCCCGCATAGCCTGTGACCGGTCAGTATTGAATTTGCGATACAAGCGACAACTTCGAGAGCGAACTTCGACTGCGAATTAAAGTGATCAGTAGTGCAATTGTGATTTATAATTAATGAGTTTAAAGTTGTAATTAGTGTTGATTAATTAAAGTGTCATTTTGGTTATTTAATCGGCTGTTTTTATTGTCACGAACCTTAAGCTCGTAACAATTGGTGTCAGAAGAGTGGATATTTAAACTATGCCGATTCTACCGAAGGACGACACGGAGGGTATTCGTACCCGAAGTCAACGCCAGCAAGAGACGGACCAGAGGCGTTTTGGAGGTGCAACGCCGCAGACGTTGGAGGGCCAGTTGCCGACCATGGAGCCCGGCCCATCCACAGCAGCTCCAGCATCTGCAGCACCAGACTTTGGAGCTCTGATGATGATGCTGCAGGAACAGGCTCGCCGGCAGGAAGAACAGGCCCGAAGGTTGGAAGAACAGCTCCAGCGTGACAAGGAGGAACAGGCCCGCCGGCAGGAGGAACAGGCCCGCCGGCAAGAGGAACAGGCCCGCCGGCAGGAGGAACAGGCCCGCCGGTTGGAAGAACAGCTCCAGCGTGACAAGGAAGAGCAGGCGCGCCGCCAGGAAGAACAAATGGTCCTTATGAAGGATCTGCATGCCACTTTCGGCAAAGAAATAAAGGTGGTAAAAGAGAAGGTGGTTCAGCACGAGAACCGCCTGATAGAAGCTGAAACCCAGATTGCTGAAATAAAAAAAGCAATGGACAACCTTAAAGTAGGGGATGGAATTGCAACTCCCGTAGCTACTACACCTTCGCTACGCGGGTTCAAAGTGCCACCGTTTGATGGGACATCTTCCTGGTCGGCCTACAAAATACAGTTTGAGGCTGTTATGAAGGCGAACGGCTGGAATAAAAATCAGGCCATGAC
This sequence comes from Melanchra persicariae, assembly GCA_947386135.1. NCBI lineage: Eukaryota > Metazoa > Arthropoda > Insecta > Lepidoptera > Noctuidae > Melanchra > Melanchra persicariae. Next base: position 10,329,553 of record OX376645.1, on the reverse strand, counting down.
TGCCCTTACCTTAGGCCTGCGCGACCAGGCCTTAACTGTCCTGGAAGCTCTCGGTAAGGAAGTGACTTACGAGCAGCTCCTTGAGGCGTTGGAAGCCCGGTATGGCGACGCTCATCTGGAAAACGTTTTTCGTGCGCAGCTCAAGGATCGCGTGCAACGTAGCAGTGAAAACCTGCAGCAGTGGGCCCTTGAAGTGGAAAAGCTGGTTCGAAAAGCATACCAGTCTGTACCTGCGCTCATTGAAGGGAACCTGGTGCAGGCATTCATCGACGGCATCCGCGACCTTGAGGTTAGAGCTGCTGTGAGGCTTGGGCACCACGGGACGCTTAAGGACGCCTTAGCTCATGCACTGGAGGTGGAAGCTGTGCGGCAGGATCACCGGTCCCATCGCGTCAGAGAAGTTGCAGCGGCTGCAGTTCGCGACCGTGTTAAAGGATACAGCCCTAGGTGCTATGGCTGTGGGGAAAGGGGCCACCTTCGATCCAGTTGCCCTAAGCGAACTGCAGATAGGGAAGATAACCGATCTCCAGAAGGTAGGGCGGCTAACAGCACCGCCCAGCAACAGCAGGGAAACGAGTAAAAGCCAGGACTGCGGGGCGGGTGCTGGCTGATGTTCAAAGAGCCCCAAGGATTTCGATCTCACAAACCCACGATGGGAATAGCCTGATCGTCAAGGGCGAGGTCAACGGAACGCCATGTAAGCTGACGATAGACACTGGAGCCTCACGCACGGTTGTCAGTTCCCAACTTGTAAATCGGTTCCTTGGGGACTTCGCATACAATCGAGAGCGCATACATTTGGTAACAGCCACCGGTCAGCGCATACCCGTCCGAGGAGAGAAAGAGATGGAGTTGAAGTTAGGCAACAGAACATACCTGCATAATGTTGTCGTGGCTGACATAATGGACGATTGCATCCTGGGCCTAGACTTTATGAGGAAGAATTGTTGTGAGATCGACGTTAAGCAAGGAGTTTTGAAATGTGGACAAGAGGAACTTTTCATGGAAGGGGCTTTACCAGGAAATGTATACAGCTTGAAGAAGATTGTTCTTCCTCCGAGATCGGAAACGATTGTGCCGGTTAGTCTTCCTCGGAATCCTGGGCAGACTCATCGTTGTGTACTCGTGGAAAGGGTTGACAATGATCTTCCATGGAAAGTGGCACGAACTTTGGTCAGAGACACTGAAATCTCAAAGGTACGTGTGCTGAACCTTTGTGATACGGAACAGATGATAGAAAAAGGCTCGCTGATTGGTACTTGCGAGGAAGTGGATTGGTTGTGTCAATGCCAATATCAATCAACTGGGACCATTATTAGCAAGGAGGCACAAACAAAAGTGACCTCATTTTTAGAAGACTGTCGCAGTGCTCTGTCTCACAATGAAATGATCAAGGCGAAGAGGATGTTATTCAAGTACGCCGATGTTTTCTCTTCAAACGATGCTGACATCGGAAAGACTGGCTTAGTTCAACACAAAATAAACACAGGAGAAGAATTGCCTATCCGTCAGCGGCCAAGAAGATTACCGGTAGCACGTGAAAAGGAAGTGGAAACCATGATTGAGGGAATGGTGAAGGACGGTGTCATAGAACCTTCAGCAAGTCCATGGTGTTCTCCTGTAGTGCTGGTGAGAAAGAAGGACGGCAGCATGCGGTTTTGTGTTGACTATCGTCGTCTGAACGACGTGACAAAGAAGGACAGCTACCCTTTGCCAAGAATTGATGACACGCTGGACATGCTTACTGGAGTGAAGTGGTTTAGCACGCTAGACCTAAAAAGTGGCTACTGGCAAGTTGAAATCGACCCTAAGGATAAAGAGAAAACTGCATTCTCGACAGGAAAGGGTCTGTGGCAATTTAAAGTTATGCCGTTTGGATTGTGCAACGCTCCGGCAACGTTTGAAAGGTTGATGGAACTTGTACTAACCGGGTTAATTGGTGATGCCTGTCTTGTCTACTTGGATGACATCATCATCGTAGGTCGTACGTTTGAAGAACATCTTCAAAACCTGGAACGTGTGCTCATGAAGATCCAGAGTGCCCACCTCAAGTTGAGTCCTAAGAAGTGTTCACTTTTCAAACGGCAAGTAAGTTTTTTGGGATACGTCGTGTCGGAAGAAGGTATCCGCACGGATCCAGAGAAAATTGCCGCTGTTAAGGATTGGCCAGTTCCAAAAGACAAGACGCAGGTCAGAGCGTTTTTGGGTTTGTGCTCCTATTATCGGCGATTTGTCAAGAACTTTGCAGATATAGCCAAACCCCTGCACAAGCTAACCGAGGAGAAGCGACATTTCTGCTGGGATGAAAGTTGCGACATCGCCTTCCAGGAGCTAAAGAACCGTCTGTGCAAAACACCTATTTTGGGGTATCCTGATACGGGCAAGGAATTTATAGTTGACACAGACGCAAGTGACATAGGACTTGGCGGTGTATTATCTCAACGGAATGGTGATCAAGAGGTTGTGATAGCGTACTTCAGCAAGTCGTTGTCGAAACCTGAAAGGAATTATTGTGTAACAAGACGAGAATTGCTTGCTGTAGTAAAATCATTGCAGCATTTTAGCAAATATCTGCTGGGTCGGAAGTTCCACTTGCGAACTGACCATGCTGCACTGAAATGGCTATTGCAGTTTAAAAATCCAGAGGGACAAGTTGCGAGATGGATTGAACTACTGCAGGAATACGACTTTGAGATTGAACATCGCAGCGGAAGAACTCATGGCAACGCAGATGCATTGTCAAGAAGACCTTGCCCTGAAGACTGCAAGCATTGTACTAGGCAAGAGGGTAAAGAAGTCGTACCTGTGAGAATGCTCAAGACAGATCTCTGCAACGAGTGGAAGGAAAGCCTACAACTTGCACAGCAGGAAGATTTGGACATTAAGCCGATTCTGGAATAGATATGAGCGCCGCGTCGGCGCGCCGCCGTCGCCGTGGATTCATGTCGACGCGCCGCCGCCAAATGCAGCGTGCGGCGCGCCGTCACGACGAGTTACAACTTGCTTTATCGCTCGCACGCGCGGCCCGGTGGCATTCGGCATTAGTTCGCCTAGTCGCTTTGCTACACTCACTCGTAGCTGACGTAGGTAGTCAAGTAGAATATTTTACCGAGTAAACGTGTATTGTTCTGTGACTTTGAATGCTGGAAATATTTCAGTACAGCATGTCCTGATGACTTAGAACCTTACAAGGGAGACGTTCTACAGTACTGGAAAGACAGGAAAACTTCGATGCCATCACTGTATGCTCTTGCACGCTCAATTTTGAATATACCAGCCACGAGCACACCGAGCGAGAGAGTCTTTTCCACTGCTGGACTCGTAATAACCGCGAAACGGTCACGATTAAATCCTTTGAGGCTAAATAGGATGGTATTCATCCATGACAATTATGTATTTTGCAAAGAATCCATTAGCGAATAGACGGTGTTTTTGGACTTTGTATTCAATGTCCAAATTTTTTATTGTATTGATTTAAATAGATAGTGCTCTAATTAAAAACTCTCTATCTCATCTGAATCATTATTGTTTTCCAGTAAATGTGATCTCTAATTATAGAAGACTGTTAAATTGTAATTAACAAATACGTTCCCTTATAAAACTTTTTTTGGTAACAACAACATGGTTTTCTTTATTTTTCTTTTTAAGATATCTCCCTGATAAAAAAAAAACTAAGGTCCACGGCCGGACGCGACGCGCCGCCGCGACGCCGCCGTCGCTTTGAAAATTTTCAGGCCACGCCGCCGCCGTGGAATTGGCCATCGGCGCTCATATCTATTCTGGAATGGATGAAGGCCAGTGCTCCTAAGCCAACGTGGAGCGACGTCTCAGCGATGAGTTCGATCACAAAAAGCTATTGGGCCCAATGGGACAGCTTAGTGATTCAGGATGGAGTCCTGTGCCGTAAATGGGAAAATGCTCGGGGAGACTGCTGTCATTTGCAAATGGTTGTCCCTAAAGCTAAAGTACCGGATGTTCTAGAGTTGTACCATAATGGTTGTTCAGGAGGCCATATGGGAGTTAAACGGACTCTACTAAAGATACGGGAACGGTTTTACTGGGTCCACTGTCGTGACGATGTCGAGGACTGGTGTCGTAAATGTACAACTTGTGCGGCTGTAAAAGGACCACAGACTCGTAGTAGAGGTGCATTGAAATTGTACAATGTTGGTGCACCATGGGAAAGGATAGCCCTAGACGTTGCGGGACCGTTTCCGGAAAGTGAAAGTGGTAACAAGTATTTCATGGTTGTAATGGATTACTTCACTAAGTGGCCGGAAGTCTTCGCCATTCCAAACCAAGAAGCTTCAACAGTTGCAGATAAACTAGTTCATGAAGTCTTCTGTCGTTTTGGAGTACCCTTGGAGATTCACAGCGACCAAGGAAGGAATTTTGAGTCCCAAATATTCCAGGAAACTTGTCGAGTTATGGGTACTCATAAAACGAGAACAACTTCTTACCACCCACAATCGGATGGAATGGTGGAACGATTTAATCAGACATTGGAGAGATACCTGGCAAAAGTGGTGGAGAATCGGCAACGGGATTGGGACAAGCATATACAACCGTTTTTGCTGTCATACCGAAGTGCTGTTCACGAAAGCATATCAGTGACACCAGCTTTCGCAAATTTTGGTAGAGAATTACGGCTGCCTGCAGACCTGATTACCGGAATACCACCTGATGCCCCACGCAGTATAACCGATTATGCGAATGACTTGCGGCACAAAATGAATGACATCTATGAGCACGTCAGACAATCGGGTCAGCAAATGTCTGAAAAGATGAAAACCCGTTATGACCGCAAAATGAACAATAAAGGATTCGACGAAGGTTCACTAGTGTGGTTGCACAATCCAGTTCGCAGCAAAGGGAAATCTCCTAAGCTTCAAGCTAAATGGGACGGGCCGTACCGGATTGTGACGAAAATCAATGACGTAACCTACCGCATACAGAAAGGTATAAGAAGTGCTCCTAAGATCGTTCATGTGGATCGACTGGCGCGTTATTATGGGACCGATAATGCTCGGGACGAGCATGTCTTAGGAGGGGGCAGTGTTACGCGCCAGAATTAATGCCGGGTACATAAAGATAAAAGTTACCACTAGCGCCATCTAGTATCGAGTAGCAGAACTAGTAGAGTCAAGATCCTTCTAGACTTTTCTATGCTAGAACATTCTAGAGTTTTCGATGTCTGGTTGGTCCGGACCGGTATGTACTCGAACTTTCTAGATGTTTCTATACTAGAAGGTTCTGGAATTATCTGCCGACCTATATAAGGCCCGCATAGCCTGTGACCGGTCAGTATTGAATTTGCGATACAAGCGACAACTTCGAGAGCGAACTTCGACTGCGAATTAAAGTGATCAGTAGTGCAATTGTGATTTATAATTAATGAGTTTAAAGTTGTAATTAGTGTTGATTAATTAAAGTGTCATTTTGGTTATTTAATCGGCTGTTTTTATTGTCACGAACCTTAAGCTCGTAACAATATTATAGATAAATTACACCCAGACACAGAACAAACAATTATGCTCATCACACAAAGTTTGTCCTGGGTGGGAATCGAACCCACGACCTCCGGCTTTGCAGTCAGGGTCACTAACCACTAGACCAACAGGCCTGGCCTGTTATCTGGCGCCTACCATAGTAGGTATCATTTGCTGAGTTGAATTACTGGTAAGAGCCTGCTTTGACCCACTGCAGGGCAAACATTTCCTTACCGTCTTTCCATTTTTAAAAGCTTTTATTTATTATTATTTTCTTTTTGGTTACAAACAGCGATAGATAAAGTATGTTACAGAATGTCCTTTATTTTGGGTGGAAATCATTAAATTACCTCCCATTCTGGGCGTAGCAGGAGAAAGTGTCAGCCTCTTACTAAATGAAAAGACCCACCCGTGTTCCTTCAAAATGCCCTTTGCGTTCCAGGGCCGCAGTCTTTCGAACAATTCCGCACACCTTAGAATATGTGTATTTAGCTTTTGCTATATCTGACCAATCCTTTAGGCAAGAGTCTAAATAGTCAAGGCAACTCTTTTGTTGACTTGACTGCTTGATAATATGTACCTCTGCGCCTGATCTGTCCCTGGTCATATCAGACTGTAGTCCCATAGGATGATGAGGGTAAAGGCGCAGAAAGCCTCTTTACCTTACCTCTTTTTTAGGCTTGGGTTTGGGTGCTTCCTCCTCTTCTTCTTCTTCCTCCTCCTCCTCTTCTTCTTCACCCTCTTCGTCATCATCGCCCTCGTCATCGTCTTTAGCTTTCTTCGCCGGCTTCTTTACTCTGTACCGAATAACATGCATTAAAATAACATTTACAACTTAAATAGGTAGGAAACCTGAGAAGGCATGGTATGACGAGAACGGTTAAAATTAGGTATGATTAAAAAACAGGGTCTTTAAAAGAAGCGTCTATGGCTAGATGCGACTGACAAAGGCGATACAGTAGTCTCACTAGTCCGACACTTGAGTACTTTGGCATATCACCACTCCCTATAGTTCTCGTCAAATAACTGTGCCCCTCTGAAGTTAGCCATTTGCAAAGATCGCTTGGTGCAGTCACGTAGACGGGAGCAAGCAGGACGCAAGCATGCATCGAACGTAAACGTAAGACTGAGACATAAAATCGCGCCGCCATAATCCCCGCCCCCATGTCTCTTGCTCATGCGTAGTTGCAGTTTGTTCGTAATTTTGACTACTACGCAGCCACTCGTAGCCAACTTCAGAGGGGCACAGTTATTTGACGAGAACTGTACATATTGCTATTTTAAGTTACTACATTTTAAATTGCATTTTTTTATAAATCCAGTAACCCAAAATTCCGATAATCCGGTAATCCCTGGTTGGTAATAATGCCTGGTTAGTAAGACTCGCTGTATTTGAATTAATTGGACCTTTTGGATTCTGTGTGAGTGCGGTGCTCCTGTTCAGAACATGAGCCACATGTTAGTGCCCCAAGGGTTGAAACACCTGTAGTTTGGAGAATTCGATGAATGCCACGAATGTTGGAATTAACGGAGCCACCTACTGGACCCAAACTATCTAGACCCGTGGTCGTCAAACTGCGGCCCACGGGTCGCGTGCGGCCCGCGTACGGTATTTGTGCGGCCCGGGACATGAGAAAACAATTTTAGTAGACCCGATTTCACTTTGCTGGTTGCTTACATACATCTATACTAATCTTTATTGTCCAGAATCTATTCATGTTTGTTTGAACGTGCTAATTTCTCTGGAACTACCAGTCGGATTTGGAAAATTCTTTTTGTATATGATAGCCACATTCACGAGGAAGGCTATAAGAAGGATATAGGCTATACATATATACACGGGAACGGGAAAATAGGATACGCGGGTACAAAGTAGCGGGCGAAAGCTAGTTACTTATATTTTGTATTGAGGTACAAAATGGGGCAATCGCGTGTTCACAGCTTAATTGGTGTTGTCAACTATCCAATCCACGAATGTGCGGCCCGCTGATCACAGCGGGCCGCACATTCGTGGATTGGATTGGATTCGTGGATTTCTGATCAAGGGCCACATAATGACTATGTGAGGTATCAACCTCACATAGTCATTATGTGGCCCTTGATCAGAAAAGTGTGACAACCACTGATCTAGACTAATCTAGAGAGTAAACCATTGACTCAAAAAAATTAGATTTAATGGTAATGTGGTAGCTGAATGGAAAGAATGGAAGATGCAACATGGAAGGTGTAAATTACTTTTCTTTAGCTGGCTTCTTCGCTTCCTCCTCATCACCCTCGTCTCCTTCTTCCTCCTCCTCCTCCTCTTCCTCTTCCTCCTCATCCTCGTCTTCCTCCTCAGTATCCTACAAACAAAAATAATTACCAATCAATCAGACATTTTCAAGATTGTTACTAAAATGTTCTCAGACAGATGAGAATAGGAACAGGCATGTGTAGATGGGATGTTTTCTTCTATCACTGTGTAAGATACACTAAACAACATGTAATAGAATAAACGCAATACCTGAATGGGGTTCATTGTACTCATCATTACGAACAACTTTTGGAATGGAACCAACACTGAAAACATATATTTATGTGCGCATATCTTGACAAAATGTACTGAACAGCTAATTTTGCTACGCGATTTCGAAGTTCATCTCAGTTGTTCATAATGATGAGTACAATGAACCCTTTTCAGGTATTGCATTTATTCTGTTGCATGTTGAATAATATGATGTTTGATATCCACAATACAATAAACAGAACAATATTAAGAAAATATATAAATTGATGTTGTACAAGAAAGTAAAATCTATACAGAATATGAAGATAAGTTTCTAATTAGGATAAGTCAAAGTCAGTACGAAAAAGGATCAGCATTCTCTTCCGGAAGTTGGTAGTCGATCAGCTATGTAAAGATTGTTCTTACCTCCTTCTTAGGCTTCTTTTTAAGAGCTGTTTTCTTAGCACCTTTGTCGTTGGTCTTTACTTCATCCTTTTCATCCTCATCATGTGTCTCGCCATTTTCTTCCTAAACATTAAATAGATATTTTAAATTATCAACCCCACCCACACTTGCAGTAAGGTTCAAGTATGATACATTCACATATTCTAACAATTATGATCTGTGGCGGTTGAGACTGGCTAATGACCCAGCTATGGCCTCTTAGCGGAGAATTCTTAATCAAACTATTCTATTTGACTCACAGGTGCATAAAATCTCACTTCATAAAAATGCGATGAATTCTACAACTTGTAACAGAATAAACGCAATACCCAAAAAAGGATCATTGTACTCATCACTATGAACAAGTTTTACTATGGGACCAACACTGAAATCGCGGAAAAAATAAACTGCCCCATACATAATATATGTGCGTACAACTCGACAAAATGTCACAAACAGCTGACTTTTGTTCGCGATTTCGGGTTGTGTGATGACCCCTTTTCAGCTATTGCGTTTATGTCATGTCAACCCCGGGAAGACTAAAAAATCGCAAGAGCTTCCTTCGATCATACACAGGCAATCCCGGATATGTCACCTAAAGGGAGAAGCAATCTGTGGAAAGAGAAGTATCCACCACCTCACGACTTTATAAAACCCAAAGAGCTGTTGACCCCAAGTCGTGAATTGCAATGTCCTATTTGGAAAGCGCTGAATAGTTTGCGCACCAAGGTAGGCCGCTGCAAGCACAACTTGGCGAAATGGGGTTTTATAGATCCGTTGGATACCCAATGTGGATGCGGTGCCCATATTCAGAGCATGAGCCACATGTTGGAATGCCCCAAGTGCCCATTCACCTGAACTTTGGAAGATCTAATGAATGCCACCGATGCATGCTGCAATTAACGTAGCCACCTTCTGGACCCAAAACAATATAAAGAGTTATCCATCGGCTCGAAAAAAAGAAGTAACCTAACAAAAATCTTAAGATAAGTATTTCGATTTCTTTAAAAAGTGTTCTGACTTGGCCCGGACTATCGATATTCAAAATCCCCGCATTTTCCCAATCCTTAATCAACTTGAGATTCCCCGCAGTATCAGGAATTCCCCACACGTTACTCGTTAGCAACACTGTACGAAAACTGTCAGTGTCGTTCTTAGACAGCTTCACAATTTGACACTAGTGGCGCTAGTTAGAAAATACCTGATAAGTACATTATGTAATGTACTTGATATGTACTTATCAGGTATTTCTATATTTAGCATCTCTCGCTTCAATGAAAATCAATGATATTCATCTCAAAATAGACCTTTGTGAGGGACGCGACCTTGATTTCAAAGGTCGCGTTATTTTTAACCTTGCCGATACGATTCAGAAATATGTGGCAATGATTGGACTTTCCTTTATTTGACAATGTCTTTATTGTCTTCTGAGTACGGGGTGAAAAACCGAGAGTTGTGGGCGCAGAACTTGGGTGGACGAACCGATTAATTCAGCAAAGTATAGCAAATTCCTAGACTTGGAAAAGTTTTTGGCGTAAATAACACAAGTATTCTAATTAAAACCCAGGAACGAGAATGAATGAACTCATCAAGGTAAACCAGTTTTCCTTGTGTTTTTTTGAAGGCATTCATTTTATTTATAATTAATATCATTATCAAGTCGGGCTATTATTTTATTCTGTTTCTGTATTAGGTACATAAAGTGTTAAGTACGTGTTTTTATCAAACATACAATGCACCACAAACTAAAATAAGCTTAAGACAATAAATATTAAGGTATTCATGTAAGGTGATGTGATGGCGAAGATGAACACTGCTGGTTAGAATTGCATGACGACTGCAAGCAAAGTGCGCAGTCGGCTGCCATTGGCACTGGCAACTCCATTCACACTGCAATTTTGCAGATAGCGTGCAATTCAAATGCAGCCGGTCTGATCAGAGCCAAGTCTAGTACACGTTTTACAAATTTACCATCACTATATCGCATGGTCGCATGCGACTTACTTCCCTACGATAAACTAATTACATACAGTTTTCGATGCTATTATTACATTAAGTAAATGTACGGTAGTCATGAACTTTTGACCGCGGCCATGACCGATAAGTAGTGTTTCGCGAACTGCCTGTAAATTAATTATCCTTCGCTTTCTCTTATCCTAATTTATTTCGGCGCAATATTTCTTCTACTTCCTCCTCTTCACTCTCTCTTCTTTTTTAGTCGTCATCTCACTTGTCAGTTTGTCACCCTTTATACGCATATTAACATGTTTGGTCTTCCCCTACACTTATAGCCATCCAAATCCATAGATTTTGCTTGAGTTTCGATTGCATAACCTAATTTCGAAATAATATCATCAGAAGACCGGCCAAGTGCGAGTCGGACTCGCGCACGAAGGGTTTATTATTATTATCTATAAAAAACGGCAAAAAAAATCACATTTGTTGTATTGGGAGCCGCACTCAGATATTTATTTTATTGTTTTTAGTATTTGTTGTGAAATACATCATGTGTGAATATTTCAACTGTCTAGCTATCACGGTTCATGAGATACAGCCTGGTGACAGTCAGACACAGACGGACAGCGGAGTCTTAGTAATAGGGTCCCGTTTTTACCCTTTGGGCACGGAACCCTAAAAAACCGGCTATTATAGCACGTGGTATAATTACGGCGCAATTTATCTACTGTGTGCCAACTTGCTAAACTCGTCAAGTTAGCAACTTGTCTGGCGTTTATTTCTTAAAATATTCAATTTCAAGGCCGTAAAGTATTTATTAGGTCATCTTTTTACTAATAATATTATCAGAGAAGAGTTAATTTACGTAATTAAATCACGACATCCGTGTCCGACACGCTCTCTTCGGTATCTGGGCAAGCAGCACGCGAGACGCGTCCATATGGTAGTCATAATAACAGCTTGTTTCAGCCTTCAGCTGCTAATACAACGGTTCCCGCGAAAAACACTCCATCATTAAATTTGTGAATAGTGTATCTATGTATTATCTATCCATCAAAGTTAGTTATTATTATTTTGCTCAATCACGCTAATGGTGCTAAATTAAAATATACATTGGCTTGCTCGAAACACGCTCACAAATCGCCCGTATGATATCGCTCTTATCAAAAGCGATTTATAAACATTTTGGATATCGACATTATGGACCCATCTGTGAATTAGAGTTCGATTCATGTACATTTCAAACCCAGATTCGTATAAACTGAGATACACTGGGGCGACCCTTATTTGCATGCATTAATGCACTTACAAAGTCCTTGACCAAACCCCGGTGTTCTTCTGTTTTTTTGTCTGTCTTTGTTGTCCGAGTTGTAGTCGAACTTTTGTCGTGCAATGGACAAGCGAAAGGCGGGTTGTTTGCTTATAAACCAATTTACAGACATGGACAAAATACTGATAGTTCAGGTTGAAATTCGACAGCCTATCCGTGAAAAAATGGCGGCGTCGTTATTCGTATTAATTTGAGAAAAATGGATGACCTTAACAAAACTGCCACTTCCATTTGATTTTGTTGATCAAAACTTTAAAACTTGGTTGAGTATTGTCTACAGTGTTTAATAAAATAAGATGGAACTTGAGTAAGTGAAGTGAAGAAGCAGAAAACTGGGATGGTGTGCCTTTTCTTTGAACCCGTACGATTTGTTTTGGCAGCCTGAACTGTCCCACTCTGGGAAAAGGCCTTGCCCATTCCTTCCGTGCATTTTATTGTTTCCTGTAAAAAAACTAACACCAAATATTTGACTGACCTGTTTAGAATCTGCATCGGCCTTCACGTCCCTCTTGTCGTCCTTAGAGTCATCTCCTACGCCATCATCGTCCTTGCCGTTAGCCGTTGTCGATTTTGAGTCGCCTGTTAGCCGCAAAAAATAATTAGTTTTAGAAATATGTATGTACTTTAATACACTTCTGGACACATCTATTGGCCCACCTTAGAGTTTAGGTTTCGATGGCCCCTACCGAAATATGATTGCTAGATTGAACAAAAACTGTTGATGCAGTTTTAAACCTGATACATTTTACCATCTTTTTCGATCGTATTGTTTTAAATTTGAATTCAGAATACCATACGACATGGAGCTACGCCTAACAAGTCGGATATGCGCCTTGTTAAAGGCAATTGATTTTTGAATAAAAAACATGTTTTATCAAATAAAGGTTTAATTTAATAACGCGTGTTGCCTCCATGGGCATCTACCACAGCTCTCATACGATTAGGCATAGAGTTTATCAACCGCTCTATGAAATTTTGAGGGATCATCTCCCATTCCTCTTCTATGGCAGTTTTCAACTCCTGCATCGTCTGGGCAACTGGCTGACGAGCCCTAACACGTCTTTTTAGCTCGTCCCACATGTGCTCAATGGGGTTCATGTCTGGGCTTCTGGCTGGCCAGTCCATAACTGTGATGTTCACATCCCGAAGATATTCCCTGACGATGCCGGCCGCATGGGCTCTTGCATTATCTATGCATAAAAAGGAAATTTGGGCCCACATAGTCCGCGTATGGTATCACGTGATGTTCTAAGCACTCACGAATGTACCTTTCAGCATTTAATGTTGGCAGCCGTGGTCCTGTAACAACCTCAAATTGAGTTTTGCCGCTCGCGGATATACCGCCCCAGACAGTCCATGAGCCACCGCCATAAGCAACCCTCTCTTCAAAGCAGCATTGTGCGAAACGCTCTCCCTTACGTCGGCAGACCTTCTTCCTTCCATCATTGCCATGTAACACAATTTTAGACTCATCAGAAAAGAGTACACGGCTCCAATCTTGCTGTGTCCAATTTAAATGACTGCGTGCGAAATGAAGGCGCGCTGTTCGGTGGGCTCGCGTTAGTTTGGGCCCATTAGCTGGCTTGTGTGGTACCATATCGCGTTCTTTTAACCTTCTCCGAACAGTTCGAGCGCTCACAGATACTCCGTGGAAGTCGCGAAGTTGGTTTTGTATCTCAATGGAGGTAAGGTGACGATTTCTCAAGCTGGTCGTCACGATGAATCGATCCTGCCTTTCAGTTGTGACCAGAGATCGTGGCCTTCCTTGGCGACGAACAAAGCCGCCAGTCTCTAGGTACCTCCGATAAACATTTCGGACCGCAGATCGACTTAAATTAAGTTGAGCACTCACGTTTCTTTGGCTGTGTCCGGCCTGAATAAGTGCCACAGCTTGGGCGGCGACTTCAGGTGAAGTATCCATAGATTATTGATAGAACCTCACCTTAATGTTAAGAATAAGTAATGTTTGTTGCAAAACCAAAGATATCAATCACTTTTTCAAGAATTAAATCCAAGTAAACCAATAAAACCAAGTTTTCTTAGTATTCGATTGTTTGATATCAACAAACAGGCTCCAAATTGTCTTTTGTTTCTTTAAATTCTGTGTTCGAAATTCAAAAAAAGACTATTGAATGAAATTGTGAATGTGCCAGGTTCAAAACTGCATAAAAACTTTTTGCTCGACCTAATATAAAATTTGAGCTAGGACCAAACGAAACTGAAAATACAAGGTGGGCCAATAGATGTGTCCAGAAGTGTATTTCAGATATAGGAACTATAATAATGAAGCTTAAGAGCTGAAGGAGCTATTCCGGATTTTTATTTGCTAATTAATAGCTAAGTTTTTTAAATATTATAATACCGGCAATTTATATTATCCGGTATCCTATAACTAGGCATTCTATACATTGCCTAACCATTATTGAATGCGAATTGACAATGCCGAATGTTACGCCGCCAATGTGCTGACGACGATGATGAGGGCTTCGTTCGCTCGCTCACTCTAGCCTTTCCTTCGAACCTAACCTGTGTCGGCGCGGGATTATCAAACTAACCAAATATCTACTTATTTTCTGATAATCCTTGATTTAGTTGTTGAATAAGTATTGCTGGTTGTTTTTTTTTGCGTTCGAGAGAAACATCGCTGTCAAAATAACTTTTTAGCTGAGCTTTCCTGCTAACTGAATAGTAAAAAAAAATCATTTAATTACTTCAATACCTTCCTATTACCCCACATTGTTCCTTGGTTTCCAAGCTTTAGTATTTTAAAGAAATGAAGAGCAGCATTACGCGAGTCGTTAAAAGTTAACCGCGGACGTGTTCGTATATTATTGGGTGGCTTAGAAATAAAAAGAAAAATGTTAGCGATGATAATGATAAAAAAACGATATCGTTCAATGACATTGCGGTAAGTTGTAGATTTTTACTGAGCGATAATTATGATGATAACGAGACATTGCATAAGATAGTATTCATTATTGATGATTTTCCACATACTACGCACACCATTTTTTAACTTAATGGAACTGATATGAAGATAATATTGCCGCCTCGGAAGTGAAGAGTTATCATCGTCATTTTAGGCAGGAGCCACCTGATGGGGCTTTCCCTTTTTTTTTACTTGGTCATTATCACGTGTTTCCCGCGACTTCGACAATATTGTACTACCTCCTATCCTACCCTGAATGGGTAACTAGCGAAAAAACAGTAAAAAAAAATATAAGTATTCAATAGCCATACGATGTCGATATTTGGTTTTATTCAACAGCCAGCGGACTATAAACGCCACCGAGTCTAATTTATTTATTCGAATCAAAATATACTTTATCTCTTCAATTTTAGAGACCAAATTCAAACAGACTAAACGATTTGCAAATGTGATAAAGTGTCAACGATAAACGCTATCGATTTTAATTTATTTAATACTATTATTTATGCAAATAATACTAGTGTGATAATGATGTTGCAAATATAACCGCCCGTAGACAGTTTAGTTAGTAGCTTCTTAGGCTGGTAACAAAGTAAGCACAGAACACCAATATGTGGTCCGCGCATCTCCTTTGTTTAATTAAAACTGCGCCATGCACAGTTGGTTCACGCGATCATAGTGGATGGATACCAAGCTTAACATTTTACGCCTGTTGCACGCACACAAAGATAACTGTCGTTTTCAAGGAATTTAACGGGGTAGTGGTGAACTCGCGAAACGGTCTCCCCTCTCATATTATTATGATTGCAGCGAGCGATCCCTGGGGTTTAATTAATAACATTATCTCCATCTCGCTGCTTAGCAAGATGTTTAGTGATCATATTAGATGTTAATAAGTTTTAGTGTAGTTAAAAGAAACCTAGGTATCTACATTGGCTTCATTCAAGGGCCTCCTTTGCGTCTCAACTATTATTAATTAATGTTGATTTTCTGCTTACACCATCCAACCGTTCTTTGTTTCTTACAGGTGTAGATCGATAACTGCATGAAAGTTAAGGGATACTTGATTCCTCTTTTTTTAGGGTTCTGTAGTCAACATTATAGTTTCGCCATGTCCGTCTGTCTGTCTGCGGTTTAGCTCAGACACGCTTCGCACTATAAAGTTGGAATATGGTATGTGTATACTTACATTATTAATTACGCAAAGTGGTAAATTAAAATCTTGAAATAAAAATTGTTTAGGGTAGCCCTGACGATATTTTTTTTATCGTCTATACTATGCTGTGGGGTGTCGTTGAATAGGTTGATTAAAAATATTGAGGGCGTGCGAAAACAATTTTTCCATCCAAGGATCCGTTTGCGAAATATTTCGAGCTTAGTGCTAATTTTTGCTAGAGTCAAAGTGTCCCCCTCTGCCAGTTAAACGGTTGTTTTTGGGAAAAAAAATATCGTAGTAGCATACACAACGAATTTAAAAGGAAAATTATCGATAAGTAGGCTTTACAAGTTAACAAGTAATAGTCGACCAACCTACAAATTAATGTACTTGGAGAAGGAAATTTTCGTACAAATTTCATTGAAAAGTTGTTTACATTACACCAGTTTTTAGACATTTTTAACCGTTAAACCGTGATCTCAATTAATATATTCATAGAATCAAACAAAAAGCACCGTTCTAAATCGGCAGTTGTGACGTGCAACTACGGAACACTGCGCGTGGCCCGACACGCACTTGGCCGGATTTAAACCATTATACTACTGATAAATCTTAGCGCTTTATCAACGTATTTCACGATTTTATAAATTTTTTGAAGGATGAGAAATCATAAAATGACTCCTTCCGCTCTGGCTGGAGTGGAAGGGAGTGACAGACTCTTCTCTTTCTGACTAAAACCCACCCGTGTTCCTCCAAATGTGCTTTGCATTCCAGGGTCGCGGTGACTCTTTCGAACAAATTCTGCAAATTTAACTAGCGTGTCAATGCCCTTTTGGTTCTTAAGTGACATCAAATCGATTTGACGGTGCAAACGGATCGTTGCGGTCATTGAATTATGAATGAGTGATCCATTTCTCTCATGCATAAGGACTAAGGATAAGATACGGTACTCGGATAGTACTTAGCATAGGTACTTGAGATACAAACTTTCTTATTGTCTTTAGTTGATTTCTCTAAGTGTTTCAACAAAGCTATACATTTAAGTCTTATTGGATCAAAGCGTGCGAAATTATTAAAAAAAAACTACATTAAAAAAAGACATATTTTCGACACGTCTTAATTTGCTTTGGTAACACAGATGCTGTTTATCATCAGCTCCGTAAAATTCACTCCAATATCTCCCAAGTCCCTTTCGCGTTTAGCTGACCATCCCCTAACTGTAACGACCAGTTTGCTCAGTAAATTGCGCAATTAATAATAACGTGTGTCGTGCACTACCTCAACACTGAATTAATAGCTCGTTGATAACATTTCTATGGTCGTTGCATTTCGCCTACGAGAAATCACGAAAACAAGTTACAACTTTACAAACGACGATCGGCTAGTTAGATTTTCTAAGCAATAATGAAAGGGCGAATTGAAAAAAAATCTAAGATGTCTAATTCGATTCCTTCATTGGATGTATGTAGAAGATCACACGAGAAAAAGCTAAAAATGTAGATAAGTGCACCGTATTTCCAACTCCAAATTCTGTAAAGCTTATTATTCCGATTGAAATCAAAAGTTTATTCTTCCAAATGCAACTTAACGTATGAAAGTGCACTTGTTGGTCGTTTCTCGGCTCCCACACGATTGACTAAATTGCTCTGGATGCTAACTGAATCTCGCCGGATAAAAGTAAGCGGTTAGTACTTATATGATGACGACATAAATATCGTTAGTAACATGTGAACGAAATGCTTATTAGGTTATTAGAAAAAGTTCTTGCGTGTACCGACAGCCATGTGCAAATAATGCATGTTTTTAGAAACTGATATATTTGCGTTGCTTGTGTACCTATGTATGCATCTTGAATGGTACTTTGAGGAAGATTGGTTTTAAATTTAAACAATTGGGATCGAATAAGTTCGAGAATTAAGAGAGAGAACACATTAATTATGTATACTGCTGTTTATTTTAGTCCCAAAAGGAGTATGAAGAATTTGTTAACATTCATAGACTACATAAAATTAGCAGCGACCAAAACTTCAAATCATTTTGTTATAAACCGGTATGCATTAAAATCTGGCCGGAATAATCATAACAGATTTTAGAAGACCTCTGATTTCTAAACGTCGTTACAGTCAAGGAGGTCAACATAATTTGTGGGCGAGTGTGACTCACTTATTCACCCAGCCTGAATCCGTAATTACAAATATCATTGGCTTGTATTATAGCATAGAATTTATCTTAGTAATACTACCGGCTACCAGTTTAAAAATATCAAATCTTCGTATTTTTAAAACTTAAGAAAAGTATTCATGCGCAACTTCAGACAGGGAAACCCTTTACTTATTTCATTGGCTTCATATTGTTTCGGAAAAGTTGTAATTTGATATACGAGACTTTCGTTTCTAAGCATCTCAGCTCACAAAAGATAGGGTCCTAATAATTGTGTTGGTATAATTAAAACTGTTCCTTCGTTCACATCTTTGATTGAGATACTGGCAAATGTCTTAACATTTTTACGTTTCAATTTGCAAATTACATAGGTAAAGGTTCTTCACTGAACTTACATTAATTAAAGAAGTTACCAGTTACGAAATAAGTTTTTGTCTCAGTCTGCATACCACAAACCCTCGGTATAGAATAAAAAATCTGTCTAGGAGAGCCGCCATTACACAACAGGTTTACATTGCGCGGGAAAGCCATGTTTATTTCATAAATAAACATACAGACACGTTAGGAATTTAAATAATAGTGCCTGGATTTATTAAAACCAGTTTCAGGAGAAGCTGAGTTCCTTTTCAGTGACGAATACTCGTTATCTTCAGGGCTTTGTTGGCGTTTTGTTTTACAATGTAGGCAGAACAATTTTATTGGCACAAGTACTGATAGATTTATTTTGATTATTATCATAATATCACCTTATTAGCCATACAATTCATTCAATAGCTGTTCAATTTGACTAAAATATCTAGCAAAAACAGGTGATGTACGTTGTACGCACAAGCTACGGCGCCATTCAAGCCACAGTAAGTGCTATGCACGGAAATCGATAATGACGAGTGACAAGGTTGCAAGTTAACAAGCAACGCTTTTGGCTAATATTCAGTTTCTATTTGGTTATCATCGTTTGTTTCGTGGGGTTTGTTGACGTTTTGAAGTAAAACATGGGTTTTTGTGTCAGTTTAGGTATATTATGGTGTAAACTGACTCGATATATCTAAGCAATTTGGTTATCTTGGCGAAAATGTAGTCACTTGTATCTATCTTTTATCGCCAAAGAATGGGAATTTCAATTAAAATGTACTATTACGGAACGATAAACTGTTAAACGGCCACGTGATCAATATAATTAAATAATGAAGGTTCTTGACGTAAGGAAGTAGTCATCCCTTCGGTATATTTTAGATGCTCGTCTGTGTAGCAAATCTATATTATACAGGGTGATTGGTAATTAAGTGCGTTAGCGGCAGTAGAGGACTTGGTAGGCTGCGTACATTACGACGATAAAACAAGGCACTACACTAAAAAAAAAATCTTAAAAAATCGATAACTCGAAAACCACCCAACCCAAGTTTTTGGGGTAAAAATCGTAGCAAATCAGCTCTAGTTTAACCCATTTTAAGGACCGCGCTTAATTACAATTATTATTGCTACAAGTATTGTTACTGTGCGTCAGTTTTTTAAGTGCATGTTTAATGCTAGTTTTTAAAACATTGATCATGTAAGTGAATTAATTCTTTTGGGTACATTACCAGTGGCCTGCGATGCGGAGGAATTTTGCGACGCCATGTTTTAGATTACTTTGTTTTAGTTGAGTCTTCTATTTAAGTGTGTGTATATAGTCATAGTTGCAATAAATTCTTCAATTAATAAAAAAAAACAATCTTATGGGAAATAAAGATATCTCAAACCTCAATTACCAATCACCCTGTATAAAAATGAATCCGTTTCCTTTGGTCACGCCATAACTTGAGAACGACTTTACCGATTTCATTCATCTTTTTTTTAAGTTTTCTAATACTTGAAAAATTGCACAAAAAAGATATGGGTGAGAAACTTAAAACTAAGATGTACTTATTTTAATTCCGAACTCCATGCAGTCGCCGGCAGAAGCTGTTCTTTTTTTCTTTCTTTCCCTGAGAGCTGATTGAATCATTAACAGTCGAGTTTCTCAAACAGGGGTTAAGATAAGATTTCCGATAGAGCGGCAAATTATTTATGCATAAGGAAGCGCACAAGGCCATTTCCTATGGCCCTTAGGAAATCAATGTTAAAATATCAGCAGGTTTAAACCCTTAGGCTAAGGCTTAAATCTTTATCCCTAAAGAAAAACAATCAAGAAAGATTTAAGCAGACCTAGCTTATTTTATAGTTTCTTTCGAGAACAGGCTGCAGTGAAATCCAGTCGAGGTGGTATTTTCTTTTCCCATGTGGATAAGATTAAAGAGTCTTTACAACCATCAACAACTGTTGATTGTTTTTTTAATGTTACTGTTTGGATAGTGCCATATTTTATCTCAAGTACTTTTACAAAAAAATACAACGAAACACACACGAATATTGTCGATATAATGGCATTGATAATGATCGGTTTTTTGCTGTAATGTTAGAACAGCTTACAACTGTTGTGCGAATCTTATCGATTCATTATAAAGGACTCTAAAAAGTATCGATATTTTATAAGAAACGAGTTTTTAACATAATCTAATTATGTCATTATTTAGTTGCAGAGTAACATGATGGACCGACAAAATCAAGCTGGCTCTCATCAATTTTTTTAATGGTTTTGGATTGTGTTTAAATATTTGTGTTTAAATCAAAAATGTACTTTATTAGTTTTTTGAGGGCGGCATCGTCATAACAATAAATTGTTTAGCTGGCTTAAAGCATTAATTTCAGTAGTTTTGATTAATATTTAAATATATGTGGCGTTCCTAGTTGATTTAGCACATTTATGTAAAATGTGATGTACGACACAATCTCTTGCGCGTTAACTTCGATTAAAAAATAAAATACAGTCACGAAAATTAAAAAACAAAAATCTCAAATACTAATAAAACTATTATTTTACAAATTTTTTTTTACAGTTGTCAACACTTAGAAGTCCACTACCGCCATTGACGCGGAGTGAATAGGATATATTTTTTAGCCAAGTTAACAAGCAAAAGATGACGAAATCAGCTCCAAAAGGTTAGTTGCCATGTAGATGAACACCAACTTATGAACACATTGATCAGACTGAGGGACTAGTGAGCTGGTGCAAGAACCTGACCTTCTATACTAGGTGACTTTTCCTCTTTTCTGTCTGGTTGATCTACATCGGCATTACCTTGGGCTGGAGCAGGGTCCGCTGACACCTGCAACTCACCCTTAGAGTCCTGGGAGGACTCATCTTCTGTTGTCTGACCGTCGCCTGTCACTGACTTCTTGTCTTCATCCTGCACACAAATATGACGATGATAAATTTCTTATACGTAATTCTAATATCTACACCGTTTTTTATGTAAAATCATCAGTCATATCAAAATACATAAGTATCTTCAATATTCTTGGTTTTGCATTTTTTTAATCAGATGGGTTGAATTTATTGCCAGTAATTTCTCATTAAAATATACCTCTTATTAGTATCTACAATGGCTGTATAATGAAGTGTCCGAGTGCACAGCTATTTTGAAATCAATAATTACTATGCAGTTAGCTTATGAGTTTAATAACACCTGATTCAGTTTTATTCAATAACAAAGTTTAGCATTAAGTATTTACTATTCTACTACATGTATGACATACATTTACACAAATTGACAGCCAAAGAGAAATGTTTAGACTACATCACACCACCATCGCAAGTTTTTTCAACAGTGCGATTAGGTTGTCCGTGCAAATACAGCAATGGATAACAAGTATTTTTGCTGAACATTTGTATGTTAGCTAGCATGACTTCAAAACTTTTGTGCAACTTAAGGCTGCTCTATTAACGAAATTAATTAATTCCAACGTAATGATACATTTCAGGTTCCTTTTGTGAAACTACATGACACTTTGCACAAAATCATTGAACAGAAAATGGCAATTTTTAGTCTATTTTGTGGAACATGTATTTTTGTTTAAAATGACAACAAACTACTTATTGCAAAAAAAATATTTTGCAACCATGCATTGCAAAATCTGCATGTTGAACACCATTATATTGGTGAAGTTGGCGTCACTTGCGTACGCCATCACTCAATTATCAACCTTATGATAATGCAAGCAAGTCACAAATTTCAATGCTTCTCTTCTAGCACTACAGTAAGACGTATACAGCTGTGAACATACAATATCTATGTATGGATTACTAGTACCATTGTAGGAAATATTCTACATCCCTCCAGGTAAATCCAACGCACATTTCAAGAATTTCATGATAAATTATAAGCGTTCGCGCCATAAACGTATACTATCACAAAAAATGTACCGGAAAAAAAAACTAAAGAGGTCAGCAATAAAGGCCCCGAAAGGATACTTATGTTTTATTTACATCGCCGGCCGAGTTCCGAGCGTAAATAATGAGTCGCGAGGCCGCGGCTCAGTGGAACAACAACATATCACGCTTCCTCTAAAATTGAATAATCGCAAGAAACCAAATATCAAGGTCATGCGGATTTCATATCAATGTCATATAACATCGTGCACATTAACAAAGGCCCTGCAACGAAATGCAAAGGGGCGGGGGTGGCCAAAATATGCGAAATCCTGAAAAATATCCCATTAGAATCAGATTCGATAACCGATCAAGATGGCATTCACAGTTTTTATTGCTAAATATTGACTTGAATCACAACCCTCCGTGGCGTAGTTCCCGCTTTTAGCGGGAAGCAATCTTTCTGTCAGCCATGTTGAGACGCAGGCAAACATTAGTGATATAACACGGAAATAACACCACTACACAACTCAAATCCATCTTATTACACGCGCACTATTACAGAGAAAATTAAAACAAAGACATATTTCACAACTATACCTGATTGTCACTGATTTTCGCTTTATCGGTATCACCCGACATTTTTCCTACGAAGAAATTGAAAGCGAATTCCAAGCGTCTTCAAACACCGGACAACACAAATGCACGCACCCATACATAACATAGAAAAAAAGTTAGAACGTTTTGTTATTTTCAGTGCATCGACCTTTTCTTACGTCCAAAAACCCGAAAAAATATTGCTTTTTGGCTTTTAAATATGCAAAATAATAAATGAAAATTGAAATTATCGTTATCATTCATAAATATTTAACAAATACAGAAGACTTCTCTTGTTCATTTTGTCGATATAATGTTTTGTAATTCAAAAAGTTTGCAAGGCAACATGAAAAAATATTCTAATCTGAAATAATACAAACATGTCCGTTATTATTTTGCTACAGTAAACGGTAATGTTAATTTCGGTATTTGTATCGGTAATCAGACTTTCAACTTAATTAATATGTGCCTGAAGCTCTAGAAGAAAAAAGTTTTAGTGAAAAAAAATACAATTGGGCGATATTATTTTCATTTACTGTTTTTTTTTTTGTTTTAGAATATATAGTTTAACGAAATATATTTAAATAATTAATATATAATTTATAAATCCTCTTTTCTATTATTTTTCTATTCAACAAAATAGTAAATAACCAAACGCATTTTGATTTTCAACCAAAGACAACAATTTTGACTTTTCCAAAAACTCAACTGTATTTATTTCGTATTGAAAAATAGCACAATCGCTGTTCTATTTTAGCTCGATATGTTTGAGTAATATTTGGAGACTCATTAGATCATTCAAGTTGGTAGATAAATACATAAATACAAAAAGAAATAAAATTGGTAAGCGACATTTAAAACATCTCTCATTTTGTCTATGGTCCGCGTCTTTCTCGCAACGAACTTGCGTTGCGAGAGAAACCTTTCATAAAGTTTTTGGGTCATTTTGATCCTTTTTAATGGCTGCGGTATTACGTGGTTGAATGTGAAATTGGGTTCAAATATGAGTGATTATTCTTCTATGGCTACGCTTCAAAACAATAGGGAAACGGCGGGATTTGCGGCTGCTGTACAACGTGCTAGATTGGTAAGCGCATCTTCTCTTTACAAAAATCGCGTCTATTGACATTTGCGTGTTATTTACCGTTAAAACTTTGTGTTTATACCTCCAACATGGAAATTATCATTCATTAGTAGTAGTTTTTATTCCAACCCGCCCTTTTATCTCCATACCTTTGATGTTCTATAAAGGATCATTGGTAAGATGCTTTTACCTAACCTACTTATTGATTGTAATTTTTCGTGGTGATAAATGAGTGCTATTAGCAAATACAATGCAGCTGTTGAGTTTCGATGTCTGCCCTTGCGGCTCGGATGATTTTGGCTGGCGTACACGCCAGGCGGTTCTGTCGCGGTAATACTGCGTTGTGGCACATTATGGGCGCGAATTATGCACCAGACAACAAACCAAATTCTGTACATGCGTTATGTGGTGCAGGGCATAAACTGTGGTGCTGGTAATTCCACATTATCTATGTTCAATCCTAAATACAAAAATCTCAAGTAGTTTGGACCAATAAAAGGTCTAGTAACAAAGACAATATTACTAATCAATAAGCTAATTTTCCTTACTGAGCATAATGTCATCAATAGGAACATTTCAGATGCTCCTCTTGAATGTCTTCCATTCCAAACTCAAATAAAACCACAAAGTACTTTATGTTTATAAATAATAATGTGTCAGAGAGTAGGGGCGGATCAACATAAGTCATGACCGGTCAAAGACGCCAAAGTTTTTAATCTAAATCTGTTGAAAATAATTACTGCAGACCATTCTCACATAATGGAGGGAAACAATTGATTCAATTAATCTCCATCCTCCAGTTGGAATCAATTGGTTCCAGTAAACCGCAAATTGATATAAACTGAAATTCTATCTTTTTACGATATTTTAATTTTCTTAAAATTGTTTGCTCTGGACAATAGAGGTTTAAATAAACAATTGTCTTGGCCTTGAATGTTGACAACTTTCTTAAATTCTTGGACATGTTAACTTCCTGTAGTAGCTCACACATTAATGTTTAGTTAAAATAAAAAAATTACAGTTTAAAACCTAATTGGCTTATCTACCATAAAAACTTCACCCTCCTGGCAATTATAGCCAAGAATGTTTTATTTAGCCATTAATTATTTATAAAGCACACAAAGAGGCCTTTTACCATGACAGTGTCAACAGTTTTTTTGCAAGTTCATAATCATTTACTAATTGCATTATAATTTTACTGATACTAATGTTGATAATGATTTACACCATTAGTTCACAAATACTTTGTAGATAAAACTTCTAGTTTCTTATGATTAGGGGTTGCTATCTGTAATAAGAATTTGGACCTAAAAACTTGTCAAACCATTCTTCAACACTAAGATTTTTAGGCCTAAGTAGAGCTTGACAAATACAAAACTTCCATTGGGTATAGGCTTTTTTAAATGTGATTAAATGCATCTTCAAAATCATTAACTTGCAAAAACCTAGGAGTTAGTCTATGGAATAAAATGTAACAATTCGTAATTTTAAGAATGAATATAACACAAAAGAGTCGGGGTCAAATTGACAAAAACAGTAAATAGGTTACATTCATCAATATTCACTACAGGTTGCTGCCAAGCTTGAAGGAGGTGGAAGCAAGAGGCCATTGGAGGAGGGTCCTGAACCGAATGCGAAGAAACTAGCTTCAGTAGAAGTACCGTATCAACAACCTCAACCACAAATGAGGTAAATTACCAGTTTTCATCCATAAATACCAAAATCTTTGCTTTCTGTCTTTAGACACTGGGCAGTATATTTTCAGAAATAGGATTTCTATTTTGATGGCACATCATTAGAGAAAAGGAATCAATTAAAAGCTAAACTTTAATTGTTTACCTTTTTATTATTTAAAGCTTTTTCTGCAAAAGCATAACACACGGCTGATTCAGAATTAGCCGATTTCCATTTTTTTTGTACCTTGTTTTTTTTGTTCCTTCAAAACATTTTAAAAATCAAAAGAAAGTTGTACATTGCTTTCACGATGTAGACCTTTTTTTTAAATAATGTTGCTCCATATAAGGAATTTCTCCTGTATGTTGGGTGCGTTTACAAACATAACTCTCAGACAAACAGTATTTGGTTTTGAATTCAAGAATATGGGACTAACAATTTCAAAGTTAGCATATATAGTAGATGAGGACTGAAGTTTCAAATGTGGGCAATGAAAACTAAAGTTTTTATTAAAAGTTCTTTATTACGAAAGAAAAGAAAAACATTTGCACGTTCCAATTTTTTCAGGAAAAATGGAAAATGTGAGATAAAAATTTAAGTTATTGCACCATGTTTTTTCAACAAGATATTTTTTGGTATTTAGCTGACTACATTTCTTTAAAAAAAAAACTTCCATTCTATGTTTCGTTTTTTCATCTATTTTACCGAATAATAGGTACACCTACAAATTCTATTTTTATTCTTTTTCTTCCGTCTAATATAAGTAGGTACTAATATTTTCGCAAGTTGCGTGTGTCAACCCCCTCATGTCTCGTGTCACATACACAAAATGCACGTGTTTTAACTACGTATGTAGTTTGTAGAATTTGCGCGTCATATTGCGTCATTGGACATGTCATTCGCACTCGTAAAAACTGAGTAGTATTGGGTTTGGTTTGAGACACAGTAGAGTCACTATATTATTTTAAATGTAAATGATGACGTTCAAAAGTAACGTTTATTGGCCTAATTGAAATAAACGTTTTGACTTTCTGACTAATAAGTAAAAACCCCGACAGACACCGACTTCCAAAATTAAAGTTATTTTGTACTTACTTTGTAGTGTTTTTTTTGGAAGTCGGTTTTTTTTTTGTGAAAATGTTTTTTATTTTTCACTTTTTAGTGGTACACGCCACACCTAAAAACACCACTGAAAAGTCACAGGAAAGCAAAAATATGCAATTTCGTATGATTTTTCCACATATTTTTTCCAGCTATTTGGATTTAAAAACCAAACTGCTAAACCGATTTTGATAAAATTTAAATGGGACCAATCAAGAAGTATAATCCTTTCACATAAAACAAGAATTTTTCAAATCGGTTCATAAATGACAGAGATATGAGGTAACAAACACAAAAAAAAAATACAGTCGAATTGAGAACCTCCTCCTTTTTGGGAAGTCGGTTAAAAATATTAAAGGGAGGTTACATTTTTTTCTTATAGGTACTCACTACACACGTTTTTGTTCTTATCATTAATTGCTACACTACACTTCTTATTCTGTCTAGCTTTGAAATTATTCTGATTCATGGTACTTTGAATTAAAATCATTAAAGCTAGGCGCGCACGGGTGACTTTTGTCACTGTGTCAGAATATCTCTCCGGCCTCGCTTACATCTCAAAAGCGCGAAAGAGTGAGATGTACTGTCACGCAGACAAAATTTACCCGTGCGCGATAAGCCTTATTTTTAAGGAATGTACAATATGTGACAATTATTATAGTTCGCGTCAAATAACTGTGCCCCTCTGAAGTTGGCTACGAGTGGCTGCGTAGTAGTCAAAATACAAACTGCAACTGCGCATGTGCGGGGCGGGGATTATGGCGGCGCGATTTTATGTCTCAGTCGCTCGTTTACGTTCGATGCATGCTTGCGTCCCGCTTGCAAAGATCGCGCAGGTGCAGTCACGTACAGTTCTCGTCAAATAACTTTGCCCCTCTGAAGTTAGCCATTTGCAAAAATCGCGCAGGTGCAGTCACGTACACGGGAGCAAACGGGACGCAAGCATGCATCGAACGTAAACGAGCGACTGAGACATAAAATCGCGCCGCCATAATCCCCGCCCTGCACATGCGCAGTTGCAGTTTGTATTTTGACTACTACGCAGCCAAGCGACACAACTTCAGAGGGGCAAAGTTATTTGACGAGAACTGTAGACGGGAGTCTACGTGACTGCACCTGCGCGATCTTTGCAAATGGCTAACATCAGAGTTATTTGACGCGAACTGTATATCGCTCGACCTCTGCGTTCAAAATATATCTATCTAGCCTATTTTGTCCCACTGCTGGGCAAAGGCCTCCCTGTCCCTTTTCCACACAACTCTGTCATTTGCTAAGTAGGGCCAGCGGCCCAACCATGACGTGTTAAAGCGTGAGTCGTTCGAGCGCGAAGGAGGGATGGCGCTATATAGGGTGTATAGCTCTATCCCTCCTTCTCGCTTCCGTAGGGGGGAAATTGGTGTTGGCAACGCTGCAACTGTCGTTCTTAGGAAACTTTCTAAATTTCGCCTTTGCACCGCCAATATTGTGATATTAATCTTTTCTACGTATTTGAAGTTGGTCTTAAACCCAGTACCCATGAAAAATAACCATTTTTATGTGGTATTTATATAAATATTATTTATTGTACATCAAAATAAAACACATTAAAGAAAACCTTAAACTGATTTTTTTTTTACAAAAAATGTACCTAGTACCTAAGTGTACTTACTATTATTATTTACCTAATTGAAACCTGCACAAATAATTAATTTACATGCCAAACATGCATGGGTCATTTTTATCGTCATCACGCTCACGCTTGGTTTCGTTTGTTAGTGCGCCTCACGCCGGGCCGGCCGCGAGCCGCGCGGCGCCGCCCGCAGCCGCCGCGGCGCCGCCCCCGCCGCCCAGCGCGCCCGCTGGCCTCATGCCCGACCAGACGCTCAACGAGTACATCCGCGTGCCCGACAAGATGGTTGGACTCAGTAAGTACACTGATAACACCACCTACCATGGACAAAGTTTTTTGGGGGTCAAACATAAATGAGGGTTTTCTGAAATGACGTGCACCAGGTGCCAGCAGCTTATGTTTTCCGAGATTAGACAAATTTACGACAACATCATGATTACGTCATCTCATAAGGTACGGTTGAAACGCTAGAGTCGTAACTAATTGCCAAATATAAAAATACAATATTTGTGCCAAACCTCACAGTATTCAAAAGGAACAAGCGCTTATTTCCTTAACATTATAAATACCTTAGGGACGCTGTTACAAATGGGTAGTCAAATCATTACTTTTTTACACTAAAGTATGTTTATTAAATAAAATGCTTTGCATTCTTAAAATGTTTTTGGCCAGAATTGTTGATAGATGTGCATGGTACGATTCTGAACTATAAATATAATTTTAGAGGTATATTTTCTCAATAAAACACCGAAGTCAAAATTTTCTCTTTGGTACATTTATTGAGAAACTGTAACTATCTAATTATATTTATTTTAATTATTCAATATTGTCTTTTTACTATAATATATTGTAATGTGTTACAACAATGTGTTACCTTAAAAAACTTAAGCCGATATACCCTTTTGTAAAAAGAATACATTTGGCCCTATCTTGAGATCTATCAGACCCTGGGTCCTAGAGCAGTCTCATTTATTCTTGAGGGTGCTAAATGCCCAATGCGGTTATTGAATTAAAAGTTAATTTTAAACAACTAACCGTCATGTCATTTGTCCACAGTAATAGGTCGTGGAGGTGAACAGATCACTCGTCTGCAAGCGGAATCCGGCTGCAAGATACAAATGGCTCCTGATTCGGGTGGCCAACCCGACAGACTGTGCACCCTCACCGGATCGCGAGAGGCCATCTCCAGGGCCAAGTAAGGATAGCTCTAATACTAGCATTCGACAAAAACATAAGATTTATGAAAATATAAATGTCAAAGGAGGCGGCCTCATTTTAACTTAAATGCTATTTAGTAGCCTCAATCAAGTTACCGATTTCAAATAAAATTTGTTTCAACTTTTCTTAATTTAGTCGAGCCACCATCATCCATTATTGAATGCCATTTGTTGTCCATCTTGCTTAAATAAAAACATTTATTTTCACTTAAAATCCTACGTTGACTTTCTCACCCTTTTCATAGCACACAGAGGGAATCAAGGTACACATTAGTTTGTTTTGTGTCAGACACATCAACTTTACAGTCTGTTCAGTGCTATATAACTCAGATTTTTCATAACACTGAACATAAAGTTCAGTCTAAACAGGATTCAAATCTTTGGGCATCCACCACCTCTTCAAAATGTAGATAATGATCTACATTTTGAAAATTTAAAATAAAATGTTTAAATCTGAAGAAACTCTATGACGTCACAGCTTTTTTCTATGTGGCAACTTTTATGTGTATCGACCCTCAAGTGGGTGTTATAGGTAAAATAACTGTGAACGGTTTATCACTTTTTGACGCAGGGAGCTCGTGAACCAGATAGTGAACCACCGCGGGCGCGAGAATGCGCCGCAGCACCCTGACGGCCAGCCGGGCGGCGGCGGCATGCCGCCCGTGCCGCGCGGCGCAGGCGGCGGAGCCCTCGCGGTATGTACCACTCTACGGCGGAGGGCTACTGATGTTGTACACTCTTCATTATTAAACACAACACTAAGGCCGCTTTCACATTAGGACGTTAGCAGCGCGACAGTAGCGCATTACTTCCAGTGGGAAAGAGACGGAGCTATACAGGACGTAAGCGGCCTTATTAGGTTATACAATAATACAAAAAAGAAGCCATAACAGAAACCATGGATTCTGATCATCTTGACATATCAACTTGTGGGAGTGAGGTGACGCTAGACAATTTTAATTCTTAGAAATCTCTTAATTCAGTTCTACTGGTACATTGGTGACCAATATACGTATTGCTTGTCAGATGGTTCGTCAGTGTTTATCAGTGACAGGGTGCATCACATGCAGTTAGCATTTCAGAGGAGGCC
The DNA here is from genome assembly GCA_947386135.1 of Melanchra persicariae. Taxonomy (NCBI): domain Eukaryota; kingdom Metazoa; phylum Arthropoda; class Insecta; order Lepidoptera; family Noctuidae; genus Melanchra; species Melanchra persicariae. The sequence continues at coordinate 10,299,004 of OX376645.1, read as the reverse complement.
TTTATTTCCTCTTTTGTTTGTAGAAGAAATTGATTAATGTCATTTAAATAGCTTAGAAATACCTTACAAGACAGGAAAAGGAGGTTGAGAGAAAATGGTCCAAAATAACCAACAGCAATGGGATTTATATTTTCTGAAAGGGCTTCTGAAGTACTCCTTCATGTTATGAAAGCTAATGTTAATTGTGTGCAGGTTTTAAAATAAATTGGTAAACATGTACACGGTTTCGTTAATTTCATTGATAATTTGCCATCCTCCTCTAAGATTATTATTAGTAACATTTACTAACAAGGTTTTCAGCAGGTAATTGCGTATTTTAACATCTCTCGGCGTAAAAAGCGTGATTGATGTATGAATTGTACATTTGTCACGTTTCACACCCAATCTGCTGGGTCGACCCATAATACTGTGACTCAGTACAGTCGGCCATCGCTAAAGACATGTTCCTATCTCCATAGTGCACTATTAGTTTTAAAGTCGTGCGACAGTCACTGGAATAACGCTAAATTTTGTGTTCTGGATCAGGCTCACATTAGCGCTCAAAACGGTGAAGTAAAACGACGACGTGAGGAAACTGTCATGCCCCAGAACTAAAAATTCAAAGACATGTGACTTTTGAGCCATTCTACTTTTCGATGCCTATAAAAACGTCCCTTGTATATTTTAACGCATAATTTCTAACTCGCTAAGAAAATCTTCGAATAACCTATTATGTTTTAATTCAGAATTGCACACGCTCACCTGAATGATAACTTTTATCGAAATATTATTTATTTTTAGCCTATTCTGTCCCACTGCAGGGCAAAGGTCTCCCAAAAATAATTATGTGGGATAAAAATTAAAAAAAACTATTTTTTGGTAATGCAGTGGACATTTTATATGAGGGGAGAGGCATGACTACTGGTAATGCAATGGCAATTTTAGTAACCAATGAGACATTTTTGTAATAAAAAACGCAGAATATTGAATACATTCAAAATAAACATTGAGGCGTGGTTGAGAACTAACGTAACACTGTTAGGTTTTTTTTTTAAGTGTTCATAAATTTTCATCTCCATTTTAGGCACTAAAAAGTTGAAGGACTCGTTTACCAAACTGCTCTGGGCCTGTGTGGTAGATTACAGAACAATTCCTCTGATAGAGGGAAAGTCTGTGTTCCAGCAGTAGGAACATTATATGCTGATGCCATGATATGCTATTTTGCCTGCAACTCTGTCAAATTTCGGCATTAGATAAGGTTTTGACACATTCTTAACTGTAAATTCTCTATTCAAAACCGGGTGTAAGCCAATGTACTTTAATTATAAATTATGCAAGTAAATAATGGTAATGTCCCACGGTATGGAGAAGTGTGTGGTCGACTAGTAGGCTCCATTCTCACAGGAAGTAGTCATTCCAACTTATCTAAATCCGCAGGGCAACCTACCGATTGGACGAGCGGATTGGGTGCAAAATTGTGACGTAAGTAAACATTTAATAATTATTCAATGGGTAATACATATTCATTTTATGAATCACCTTTGAACCACCACTGTATCGGTTGTCGTCTTCATTTTGTAGTTTAATGTTAAAATATGCTTGTTTTAACCTCCTCCTTTTTTTGAAGTTGGTTAAAAAAGAAGGAAATTATCAAAAAAAATCTTGTCCTCGAGATTCTTTACAGACATGTGAAGAATATAGCACAATTATTTTGCAGTAGAATGTACTTGTAAGTTACTTACCTTACCATTTTACAGCAAAAGACTTGCATACCTATCCCCATTTAGATTAGACAGCTAGTAAAAAACGCATTTTCTTGCATTGTCATTCAAATTATGATGAGCACCATGGGTGCTTTTTCCCCAAACACATCACAATCGCACATCTTTAGTGGAAGAGCACCCTTTTAAGTCCTATATTTTCTTGCACAAACTACGCTTTGCCAACATACAAATGAAAAATACGTTTTGATTGCAAAAGGAGGTGATATACCTAACCTATACGGCCTTCTTACCAAATAAAAAAATATAACGTAATAAATTGACAGTCATTATTTTGACATTAATGAAAATTTGCCAAAGATGACTTCTTTCTAAAAAAAAGCCATTCCGACTAAAATATTTTCCCTTGCATTCGGATTTTTTAAGTTTTAAAAGGTAATATTGGCGCACAAAGGAAATCGAATGCGTTCGGAAATTGTTTGACCTAATATACCACAGTGCATGGCGGTTGTAGAAACAAAAAAACATGGTAGTTTTAAGACCAATATCATTATTATCTAAAATTATTTAAATTTACTTGATCTAGAAGATTTTTGAATTTATCTGGTAGTTAACGCCTATCTGGACTCTGATGCAAGCCTTACATGTTTCTGTGTTAAACAGGAGGAGATAATGCTTCCGGGTCCTAAAGTCGGCCTGATCATCGGCAAGAACGGGAAGACGATCAAACAGCTGCAGGAACAGTCCGGAGCTAAGATGGTGGTCATTCAGGACGGCCCTAACACAGAATATGTAAGTAAACTAGGCGATTACAACATGGCTTAGCGTCAAGTGGGATAGCCAAGCGCGAGTCTAATTAAAAAAAAAAAACAACAAAAAGTGGAGCTGCAAAATATTTTCATAGTGACTTGTTGATCAATATCTTCTTATCGTTAGCATGATACATTTTTATGTTCAGCAAATTCTAAGATTTAAGACAAAATAATTGTAGGACCTAACTTCGTAGCTTTCGTCTTTACCAAAATGGAAAGATTATAAGAGGTGCGAATTTGCATTGGTCTTTTCCTCGACATAAAATTCCAGCTTCTGGAGGCGAGAAGCACAGGACCGATCGATTAAGCGATGAGGTCAATGTTTAGCAGTTCCCTCCCGCCTTACGGCTGAAATTAAGGTTTCTATAAAATACTATAGAATGTTAAAACAACAATTATTTCTTTTACCACAGACAGCCGCGGCTTTCATGCTAAAATTGACAGTAAATAAATAAACAACGAAACTAATAATATGTACAGGAGAAACCGCTGCGCATATCGGGCGACCCAGCCAAAGTGGAGCACGCCAAGCAACTGGTATTCGAACTGCTGGCCGATAAGGACATGCAGCAGGGCGGCGGTCAACGGCAGCCGCAGTACGAAGAGCAGTATCAGGGACATGACCAGGGGAACGGACTCGCTACTAATTCCACTGAGGTAAAGCCTTCACAAAAAATCCAATCAACTGTCGTTAACCTGTGACTTTGAAAGTTCACATAATAATATCTCGTCGCCGTCACTGATAGTCATCAAAGAAATAAACTACAAGGCTGCTGCTGATCTTCAATAGTCAATGGATCACAGTCATGGTTGATTCTTACATAGGAACATGTGAAAAAATCCTGTTACAAACTTTTTTAATTTATGAATGGGCTAGCTCTTGACCTCGATCACGCCTGATGGAAAGCGATAAATGAGGTCCATGATGAAGCGAGCGTGCCCAGAAGATGCCTTGAGGCACTGGTACTCCCACGCGTCGACGAAACACAGCAGGCTGCTTGACGCTGGGGGGAGGGGGGAGGGTGGTCGCGAAGCAGGCGCTACCACCGCAAGGGAAGGATTGGCCAGTCTTATAAGGTGTTAGGTGAGACTGTCCAGGATGCGCCGAGCGAGAGGTTCATTTGAGTGTCTGATGGAACAAATTGCACTACACGGGGAGGCTCCTTCACGCATCCCACAACTTGATGAATGTATGTAAAATTAAAGCAGTAGGAATAAAATATACTCTTATTGTTATCAGGTACTAGTCCCAAAAGTAGCGGTAGGCATCGTGATTGGTCGCGGTGGAGACATGATCAAGAAGATCCAGGCAGAGACTGGTTGCAGGGTGCAGTTCCATCAAGAACGAGATGACGGACCCGGAGACAAGAGGTAATATATTGTGTTATTATGTATGTGTAAAATTGTTACATATTTTGTTCTAAGAGGGATTACTGGTTTTCTTCCATGAGCAATAATAGATGAAAGGGGAGGAAACTTATATTATTTATTTGAGTCCAAAGAAGTAATTGTCTGTTCTTCTCTCTTGTATACTTCTAATCTATGCATGTACCATTAATTTCATATTTCTCTTTGACATTAAAAATGTTTCAACATGTTTCACAGTTTTCTTTACTAACCTACATATTTTATCTAACTCTAGGCTAGGACAAATGCTTCCCTAATCTCTCATCACCTTTGTCCGGCCCGCGCTTGTTTTAAAGTCATGGCGAGTTTCTCTTTTTCACAGTCTGTTCAGTTTCGCCGTCTCAGGGCACCAACTGCTCTTTTTTCCACGCCTGTACCTGATAGGTGTTTTGTTACAAGCCCACTTTTCATTTTTAGTTTTATTAAATATACCAATATGATACAGGTGTTACCTGCAAGGCAAGCCGCACCAGGTGGATCAAGCAAGGCAAATGATTGAAGACCTCATCTCAAGTGTAAATGTGAGTATACATTATATGATTTTGTTCAGAAACTGTGCATCTTAATTTCATGACAGCAGTCCAGTTTGTAGTATTCCACAATACACATTTTTTTTGCTCAACAATAAAAATATTGTTGTTTCCAGTTTCTACTAATATTTGTATCAGTGGCACAACTAGGGCTAGATGCTTGTGTTCATAACTTTTCTGAGCTAAGTTGGGATGCCTGATTTAATAAAATCTCCCAACATTAAGCAGATGATAGACAGCAACCATGTCAAATATTTTGTATTGAGCTGCATCCGGTTAGACTGTAAGCCGGCCCCAACATAGTTTAGAAAGGTTAAGCAGTAGGTAGTAGTAGTTGATTTAAATGATACTGCTGTACAAACCAGCTTCTTGTATTTGCCTATGCGAAAACCACAGATGCAGTTGCGTTTTATTTTCTTCTTTTATTGGCAAAATGAGGCTGGTTATCAAAGTCGACATGTAATTATTGTGATAATGTACAGAGACGTGAGCAGGAAGTGCGGTCGGGGCGTGGACGCGGCGGATCGGGGCAGCGCAACGGAGAGCGCGGGGGCGGAGACTACTCGCAGTGGCAGGACGCGCAGGAGATCCGCGTCACCTTCACCGTGTCCAACGTCAAGTGCGGACTTATTATTGGCAGAGGTAAGTGATTTAATAATAGAAAAGTTCCCAGGACTATCTTCAGAAGGTACTACTACCATACTTACATACTTATGTCTGTAATCAAGAAGCTGTGTTCCGATGTGAAGGATTAAGGTTGTGTCGTCATTGCAGAAATATTTCATCTTTGTTTCTGTGGCACCGCCTTTGCGTCCTAGTATTGCTTAGGGAGCACGTGCCAACATGACACCCAGTTCTACTGGTTAGCAACAAAATAATTTTAGAAATAGTGCACAATTTCTAAAATGAACACTTCCAAATGCATAGTAAGGCTAGTGGACAGGTCAATCGACAGTCTTGTCTTCCAAGATGACTATTTAAAAAATGTGAATACTATGAACAAGTAGTGAAACGTAAAACTTTGTCCAGGCGGCGAGGTAATAAAGCAGATCAACGCGGCGTCGGGCGCGCACTGCGAGCTGGACCGGCGCGCGCAGGGCTCCGACCGCAACAACCGCACCTTCTACATACGAGGCCACCCCGACGCCGTCGAGCACTGCAAGCGCATCATCATGGAGAAAGTGGGCATGGTACGTACCTCCCTCTACAGTGCGTCTTGTGCTACAGGTCCAAGACTTCTCTAAAATAGGTGTTGATGACTGATTTGTATGTAGATATAGGCATATCTACATACAAAGCCGTCAGCCGTCGAAATTTTCAGCTAACCCGTGGCATATACAGGCGTATATGCCACGGGTTAGCTGAAAATTTCGACGGCTCTTTCTCCAAAGAGTCTTTCTAGACATTGCCCTGGATGAAGTCTAACATCACATGATTCTTGTTATAATAAAGTTTCTGGACCTAAAGCTACTAAAAATGTTACATATCCTCGTGAGGTTTTTGTTTCGATTTTATAATTTTTCAGCTGTAAAATTCCTTTGCATAGAAGTTACGTAATTGAAAATATTACATAGTTGACGTATACTGGCGAAACGAAAGGATTATCGCTAAGAATTGTTGTTTTACCATAGTATAAAACAACAATTTTCTCGTTAAACAATTAATAACATTTACCTCTTACCCATACAGCCAGTGAACTTCATTAACGAAGGCAACGGCGGAAATGGAGGCAATGGCAACGGGAACGGGAACGGCGGCAACGGCGGCGAGTACTACGGCGGCGGCGCCGGCAGCGCGGGCGGCCCGCCGGCCTGGGGGTACAACCCGCACTGGCACCAGCCGCAGCAGCAGCAGGGCCCGCAGGTATCTTACTGCTCCTAACTTCTTCGCCCACAGACAGTTGCTAAAGGTCATATTTAGCTATGTTGTGGCACCAGGTAGCGGCACGTTGCCCTCAGAACAGATAGTCGATGGGGTCGAAAGATTCTATAGTTGCGACCGCGTACTGGAAGACGCAGCGTTAGAAAGTGGACCGCGAAAATTTGCTGGTTGCAATATACAGGGCCGGTCGATGTGGCGACTCTTGGGGGAGGCCTATGTCCAGCCTGCAGTGAGGTCTTTCGGCTGAAACAATGTTGATATTTAGCCTAAACAAATATTAACTTCAATCCCTCTAGAAGAAGAAGAAGTGAAAATACGCCGGCCATATTAGCCTTAGAACCGATGACCATTGGGATAGACGTGTTTTTGAGTGGAAACCTCAGGGTAGGTGGAGCGAAGATATTAGCAGGGTGGCTGGTAACAGCTGAATAAGAGTTGCCAAGGACGGAGATGCCTGAGACAAAAACTAATTGTGCGACTAGTAACATAACACTTATTGTGTGCTTATTATATTGCACACAGCTTCAGTTACCTAAGATATCGCTTGAACTATTTGTAAAACATAGTCCACCTCTCCGTCTCGTAGCAACAGGTGCAGATCAACCCGGCGACCGGGCAGCCCGACTACTCTCAACAATGGATCGACTACTACCGCTCTTTGGGCCTGATGCGGGAGGCTGAAGCTATCGAGGCTCAGGCCAAGGTGCAGCAGGGAATGGATGGTGAGTTCTTGTTCTTTTTTTTTAGTGCTGATTACGTACTTTGTTTTAGCATGATTATTATATAGATTTCCATCACAAAAACTGCGAAAACTCAATTTTATTTTACAGTTAAAAAAATATCTAAGTTTGGTAATATTATGCTCTGGTAATAATATTGACAAAATGCTATTTTTTAAGAGAAGAAATAAGTAGAAATAGCATAATTGTACTTCTAATGAGATTGCTACACATTAATGCGTAAATTGGATGGCTTCAATCTACTATAATAAAGATTTCGAAAGAAAAATGTGTGGATATTCTATGGTGTAGTTTGTCAAAAGACTTATATGTGTCCTGTAGAAATTCAGGTTGGTTTTGGAAGTTTGATTGAGAAGATATGAATCACACTTGATGCAGAGGTCTGATCATAGGCTATTTGAATCTATAGACTAGCTTGGTCTCAAAGGCATCTTTTGTCGTGTCAGGTAACGGTGGCGGCGGCGGCGGCGGCGGCGGCGGCACTCCGCCCGCGGTAGGCGCCGGAGCCCCCTCAGCGCCGGGCGCGGGGGGCGCAGCACCCGCGGCGCCGCCCGGCGCGTCGCAGCCCGATTACAGCGCGCAGTGGGCAGAGTACTACCGCAGTATCGGCAAGCTCAAGGAAGCCGAAGCTATCGAGTCGCAGATCAAACTTAAGGTACTGTGCTCAAAATTATTTGTTCGTCTTAACTAAAAGGACACCTTAGACTCGATTTACAGCTTTTTTATATGTCCTGTCATTCACGAAGATGCAACGTAACCTCGGCCGATTGACGACATCCTAACGTATGAGTCTACCTATCGACCTGGTGAAATCTAGGCACCCACATTAGGTGATTAGCAATGTTTTGTTGTGTGGTGCAGACGACGGGCGGCGGCAGCGGCGGCGGCAGCGGCAGCACGACGCCGGGCCCCGCGGGCGGCGCGGGCGGCGCGCAGTACGCGCAGTACGGCGTGTACGCGCCGCAGGTGTACCCCGCCTACCAGCCCTACCCCTACCCGGGCCAGCCCAGCGCCGACCACCACCAATAGGACGTGAGTACCCTCCCTAACCCCACACACACACCACTCGATACATAGCTACAGATCGTTGGCTCCATACGATCGAAAATGCACGCACTCATAGAGACTTCGTGCGTGCGCCTGTTTTCGGTCGTTGTATGGAGCCGAGTTCCTGTATCTGTATATTTTGTGCACACATGCTTAAATAGATTGTGCTTAGTCCAATGACAGCTGCAGAAATAATGTGATGGAAATCGCGACGTCGCACACGTAGCGAAAACGCTCAGTTATATAGATATTCCTCACGTACAGTGAATGCAAACGAACTCTTTACCAGCTTTTATGTGAGACCGCCGTACGTACGCTTCTGTTTGTGCACTTGGTTTCGCTTGCTGTAATTGTATACCAAAATGACGTTCCGTAATTTAGAAAGAAAAGCAGTCGTGATTTCTGTCGCGTTATTTCGGTTGATGTGTCGCTCCAATGCCAACTGTCAGTGTTCCATGCAATACTACTTACTATAGCCGTTCGTGTATTACTTGGTTGTTTACTAAGTTGTGTGCTTAGGATAACTTGTTCTTACGATACTACATGATACGTGATTATGTTCATATTTGCCTGTTTGTATTACATATTATTATTTTTGGTTTACTCTATGACATGTCGAATGCTCTCCAATGCTTGAATTTTATTTTGGTAATCTTTTTTTTTTCTGTAAAAACTCCCCTCGAAAATCCTAATAATGTATGTTTGTTTTTAATAAAAAAAAAACAATCATTTAAATTATAATGAAAATGCCGTAAATAAATATCTAACTCATTCATTACATATGTTTGGACGAAGTTATTTTATATGTATTTATTTTATATAGCTTATTATTCCTTACTACTGATTGTAATGTTCGTCATTATTAGACAGTTGAAACAAAGTTTTAGTAATTTATAAATGTTATTCACATTGTCACTATGACCCTGAAATGTATGATATTGATGTGTTATTTTCAATGAAACAGTATTACATCCAGCATGTTATGATATATTTTGTGTACTCTTATCATAGGTGATTGGTTTATTTTTACATTGCAAATTAATCTTTATTTTACAGGCATTTTCTGTTATATATCACAAACATATCAACAAAATGCATGTCTTAATTTATGATATATTCTATTTCAGTTTGCATGTCATACAAACATAATGTAAAGTTTATAATATGCTATTTTGACGTGTCTAGTAGTTACTTGTGAGATGTGTTGTACACCGACTATTTAGTGTGTGTAGTGTTGCAGATGTAGGCCAGTTCCGGGGTTGCCTGCTCGTGAGCGCAAAATCGACAATTTGTTACGTAGCAAGTGTTGCCATGTTCGTTTGTTTGTGTGATTGCAGAGCGCCGACGGAGGGCCAGGAGACCTGCAGCTGCCTGACTCCCCCGTTGTACATTCTAACGAAATAGTTTATAACTTGGAAAATGAACGCATCATACAACTACTACTGCAACTAGCTTCTGACGACCCACAATAAATAACTGAAATAATGCGGCTCTGGATCTGAGTGGTTCTGTGCCGCACATACAGCTGTCGACTCGCTCCTTGTAACTGTATGATCTGATTATTATTTGAAAGCTTTGCTATTTATGATTGTAAATAAATACAAATAGATCACTCGGCATTCAGACGTCCGCTCACATCTAGAGTCGTCATCATCACGAACAGACACTACAGGCACATATCAATATTTATTTCTTGTGGGTAACTAACACTTCTGAACATTGTCAACTTAACGTATATGATGAGATTATTTTTTACGAACACTATATTATTTAAACTTACGAACGGCTGTGTGGTTTATACTTTGAACTGTGTTATATCATGTTCTTTTATACTGAAATGTTATGATTTTTTATGTGCCAATATTGATCATTTGACATGCCAGTCTGTCCAGGTTTAAGTTAGAAAGCCACACTGCCTTAAAAGATGTAACAGAATGATCCGTGATCCGACCTACCACGGAGCTATAGAGAGAATGAAAGAAAAGCGGACACCACGCCGCGAGGAGCCGAGGTAAATGCACTGTGCTGAGTGACTAGTTGACACGCATACTGTCCTATAAATACATGTGTAATAGCCACGTGAATTTGGAGATCGCCCATTTATTTTTCCATAAAATCAGTAAGAAATCATGAAATAGAACTCCCAATTCATGTAAACCTATGTTTAGCATAAGTTAGGTTAGGTTTGCGCCACATCTCTCTGAACAGCTCGTAGGTTGTAATGCTGGAATCAGTGATGTACGGTTATATAACCTCGGTTTAATTAGGTGTTAGTCTATATGAGAAATAAATGAGATAAAGGTAATGTAATACTATCTACATTCCTCTCGACACTGTTCACTTATGGTTCGACGCGGTTCTCGCTCGACGGCACCGAGGGAGCGAGCCCCTCACACTTGTATTAATTTTTAAGCATATAAAGTGTATATTGATTCACTAGTGTGTTCATTTTATTTATAATCATGGTTTCTGTCCACAGTCCCTGGAGGTAAGTGACCCTAACTCTTTAACAATATACATCGTTGTGCTTTTTACTCTTTCTCACATTTTTCTGAGGTTTTGAAGTGTCGATTGACAATATTTTTTGGGTGAATTTTATTATTTCTGAAATACTTTTCGTGAAGGTGTTTATTACAATAGGATCCCTGATTACTATTTCACAGTCACATGATATTTGGCGCATGGCAAAATATTTCATACTGGTCAAATCTTGTCGAAAATGAAGATAGTAAAATTGGCCTTCTGATGTTTTGTCACACGTCAACAATCACATTTGTACACAGTCGTACATTTGAGTTATCATGTTATTTCCTATTTATTAGGTGTAAATTCTTACGTTGACATCTCGTAGATACTAATCTCATGGTTCACTGTTATATCGTATTCGTTTTATGATGTTTGCATATTTTAAATGTGCTTTTCACAGAATCGCATATCCAGAGATATGACATCACTTTTCTTACCAATACTGACGAGCATACTTCACCACAAAGGCGGGACATCTTTGAAATGCTAACCAAACTTTTAAACATTGACAATGTTTTTGCGTTACAAATTGTAACATTTCCATGTTTCTCTTTATGCCCTTTATCTTATACTTGTATTTTTTTTACATCGCTGTGTACTTGCTATGTTGATTTGATTATTATCTTGTGTGTATGCTGTATTTGCATCTCATCATGTGATTGCCTCACTACCCTCATTGTTGTCGATCTGTTAAAGGTGGGAGAAGTACTGCCACTCGTTAATATCATTGAAACTGACACAAAAATGATACAAATAATGTTGGAATATGGCGGAACGAGCACGAATGCTGAGATAAAGGTGGTATTACTGAGATTGTCTTGGTAAGTTTTACTTTAAATGAAAGGATGATATTAACTCTGATTACCTGGTTACTCTCAAACGTCATGCCAAGTACAGTTAGAGTAGACGATGATATTGAAACTAATACACAGCAGATGCATGTGGTCAGTCAATGGTCCATTTTATCATAGTAATACGTACTGAGGGTAACCCCACTGACAACTGCATAAGTATTTTGAGTATTGTGTTTAGTGTCATATTAACAATATTTACTATCTCAGATAAAAGGGTTTAGTCTAGCTTATGCGATTTCTAAGGAAAGTACAAAGTAATATCAATTGGCTTAGGGTCACTTTCGGCTACAAAAAAATCTTTGTCAAAATTTTATTATGGACTTCGTTCTACATACATTTGAACACTGTGTATTCAAACATACAATTATGTGTATTAATTGATCAATTTATTCTGCACACTGTAGATAGCTGGCTAACGCCCGCTTTTTGAGATATCCTACTCCGATAGTGAGTGCTATTCGTTCTAAATCGCATGAGTTTTGTCGAATCACTAGCTATTGAATATTGTGCGGGGACCTCAAAAGCCGGGCAAATGGTGTGCAGTTGAATTATTTATAAAGCGTATTGGACGCACTTATCAATGCGACTATATTTCAGCCATTTTAAAACGATCCAAAGACGATTTACCATATAAATTAGAAAACGGTAGTTTAATTTTATTGGTCGAATATGACAAGTGCGTTCATTCACTGCTTCACGTTTTGGACAAATCGTGTCTAGTCATAATCGATGAATTTTTTTAATTTTATATTAGTTATATCTATGTTCAATCATTTCATCTTGCATTTTAGTTCAGTAGCCATCGTAAAAAAAACAACAGTTATTCCAAATTATTTTTATTTTCATGTTACATATTTTTGAATTTGATTACGTTAAATATTGGTTTTCACAGTGGCGAGTTAGGGGCGATACAATAAATTATATTAAAACTATGTTTTGTTTTATTTCACAATAGATATGAGAAAACATAGTTATGATTAAGACCTGCCTTCCATTCACTAGATTAGTTTTAACTATATATTAAATAATCTTTTATTTATACTTTTTATCACTTAAGTTAAAGCTATATGATAGATAATCTACTTTTAAAATTTGACTATATTTTTTCAATTAGAAACACCACTTCTTAGTTCTACTTCTCTATGTAGGTACTTAGATAAAAGTAACTGCACGCAATTGCCTCACAAGCTTCGACGATTTGATAATCAAGAATTTAAATTAAGCTATTATTCAACTAGTATGCTAAAATCTTTAGAATGGCAGTGTTAGTATCAATATTTCCTCCGTCATATTATAAACGCGTCAGTACCTCTGTCGCTGATTACTACTGTCATTCTCATCACCTGACGTGCCTGAGTTCAGCGATGCTGTTGACGCACTTGACGTTCTGGTCAGCTGCGAGAGCCGGGACAGCGGCGCTGTGGCCCAGGGCTGGAGCGGGCTACCTACCTCGATGACTGGTGACGGAGATATCCTGCGAAGATGATTTTAGATCTTCAAGAACACTTACGGTCAAGCTTCGTTTCACTAGCTTTAACTGAAAGTTTGATTCGTAATATCTTAGGGAGGGGAGGGACTGACAGGCCAGGTCAGACTTGTTGAAATACAAGCTTCTGTCTTGGGAAGGGCGAGGGGGAGTTTGGTAGGTAGAGGTAAGCACTTGGAGAAAATCAAGCTTTTTACATGAGGGGAGGGAAATGTATAGGTAGGCACTTGTGGAAACATGAGCTTTTGTTTTAGGGAAAGGTGGGACTCACAGGTAGGCGCTTGGTGAAAGGCAAGATTTGAACACGGGTGTTTTTTTCTTGGGGAGAGTAGGGAACCTTACAGTTACGCACTAGTGGAAACGCAAGCTTCTGTCTTAGGCAGTGGTAGGCACTTTGTGATGTAGGTAGGTACGTCAGAACCGCGGGTGTACTTTTCAGATCTGCCTATATTTATTGCAATTATTTATGTACGTTTGCCCAGCACGGCCCCCCAGAATTTGCGAATGAGGTGTGCACCAATGCAATGTACTCGCCTCTAGGATTATATGTACCGGTTTCTTTTTCAATGTACCTCTGTACTTTTGAAGAAATATGCAAAAAAAGGGGGCCGTGCCAGCCAAACGTTTTCAGCACGGCCCTCGTGTAACTTGAAAAATAAATAGCGTATTCAAAAGATTCTTAAACTCAACGAATGTACCCTATTAACACATTATATGTGCCGCAACAGATACTGTGAATTCGTAAAAACAAATAATATATAGACGTAGATAGGGGGCCGTGCTGGAAATAAGGAATATAAGAAAATATCTAAAAAGACAAGACAACCTTAGCCAAAAACTATTAAAATATAGTTGATTTTTGGCAAGTAACATATGTAACGCATTGGTGTCTAATACAACTTGCTAAATTTGAAAAATAAACCAATTTTAGTTCATTCAGCACGGCCCTCTATATTTGCCTATATCTTTTTAAACATGACATGTTTCTTTACAAAATTGGACTACCTGAATTATGTGCAGGAGTACATTCGTTCCACATAAATTGCGATTCTGCTGTATCAGTACTTTAAAAGATAAATTGGATCAAACATATCACATAATACAACTGATGGGGTGACCATGATTCCATAAATTAGGTAGGTACATATTCTGTACCTATATTAATAAAATTATGTGACTACATTAAAATAAAAATTATGTTTTACATGTTGTTTTTTTTTTCTTCGAAATTAATATTATCGATGACATCTTGTAAAAGAATTATATCAGATAAAACTTGATCAATAAACACTTGAGTGCAACATGAAGTAACCGCGATACCAGCGCATCTTCAAAAAGTACGGTAGCTTCAGTGAACTAATAGCGACCGCACACGGCAAGTTTTAACTAATAAAATTCCTTTACAAGATGTAATCGATAATATTAAATTCGAAGAAAAAAAACCAATTGTAAAAAAGGGTTACCTATCATAAACCCAAAAAATATTTGACCGAATTTCATTTCAACTAAAACTTTTCAACATAATAGTTGAAAAGTTCGGCGTTTCGTTTTTTTTTTACTTCATCGAAGTCACGTTTGTCAGTTGACTATTATCAATTCGATTTTTTTTCGTTACTCCAAGGTTTCATTTGATCGAATTTTTTTTTACCGAAGTTACACTTAGCCGAAATAACATTTGTTCGAAGTATTATGTTTCCGAACATTTAAATTAAATATTTAATTGTAATGGCTCATAATAAAACAGTTGATTATGAACAAAAGTTGATAAGAAGCATGCAAACAAGGATGCTTGCTTCAAGCATGCAGCGTACAAGCAGGCATGCAGCATGCAAGTAAATAAATAGCACAACATATTGACTTTTTATGACACTGTTTTAATTTAATATTGAAAATGCTACCAAGTAACCGGCTATATATTTGTGACCAAATTATGTTCCGTAAAATGTTGTTTCGGTGTGGTGAAAATCTGGCACATGAAAAAAGTTCAAAAGAGGCTTCGGCCAATAGCAAAAAGATAATTTGTAAATCGGCGAAATTTAGCTCAGTAAAATAATACCTATGGCACATGATACTTCGATGATCTAAAAATATGTCAATTAATGCATACGGCAAAAAGACGTCGGTCAATAATTTTCAGTAAAATGAAATTCCAACAAAAACAATTTGGAAAAGTGATCGGTTCCCGTTAAAAAATAATGTTTATTTTAATGTAGTCACATAATTTTATTAATATAGGTACAGAATATGTAGCTACCTAATATATGGAATCATGGTCACCCCATCAGTTGTATTATGTGATATGTTTGATCCAATTTATCTTTTAAAGTACTGATACAGCAGAATCGCAATTTATGTGGAACGAATGTACTCCTGCACATAATTCAGGTAGTCCAATTTTGTAAAGAAACATTTCATGTTTAAAAAGATATAGGCAAATATAGAGGGCCGTGCTGAATGAACTAAAATTGGTTTATTTTTCAAATTTAGCAAGTTGTATGAGACACCAATGCGTTACATATGTTACTTGCCAAAAATTAACTATATTTTAATAGTTTTTGGCTAAGGTTGTCTTGTCTTTTTTAGATATTTTCTTATATTCATTATTTCCAGCACGGCCCCCTATCTACGTCTATATATTATTTGTTTTTACGAATTCACAGTATCTGTTGCGGCACATATAATGTGTTAATAGGGTACATTCGTTGAGTTCTTTTGAATACGCTATTTATTTTTCAAGTTACACGAGGGCCGTGCTGAAAACGTTTGGCTGGCACGGCCCCCTTTTTTGCATATTTCTTCAAAAGTACAGAGGTACATTGAAAAAGAATCCGGTACATATACTCCTACAGGCGAGTACATTGCATTGGTGCACACCTAATTCGCAAATTTTGGGGGGCCGTGCTGGGCAAACGTACATAATTATTTGGTACCTTTACGTACCTCTCTTGAAAATCTGTGTACCTACACCCGTACAATGATATTTTAAAAAATTAGGTGCACCCGCCATTCTGATGTCAGAACCGCGGGTGTACTGCTAAACAAATATATGTAGCTAAGTACCTACACTCTGTAATTAGATTTGGTGCCTCTTGTGTACCTGCAGAAACAAATATTAAATAAACAAAATACTGTCAGGTTGTTGCGAAAAGTAAAAAAAACTATTTTCTTTCTTGTGGAATCAACCTTCTGTCTTAGGAAGGGGAAGTAGTCGTGACAGGTTAATTGCACTGAGAAAAACAAGCTATGACCTAAGAAGGAAAGTGAATCTTACAGGTTAGGCATTTGTGGAAACAAGCTTGTCTTGACGTATTCTGACAGGTAGAGGTACCTAGTTACTTGCTAAACGCGTGCTTTTTGTCTTAGGATGGGGACTATGTGGAGGGAATCTCACAGGTAGGCACTTGTGGAAACACAAGTTTATGTCTTAGGGAGGGGAAGTGGTCTGACATGACGTAGTGTAGGCATTTGGAGAAGAACAAGCTTTTGACTTAAGGTTGAACTAGTCGCGGGCTCGAACTCACTGGTAAGCGTGGCCAAAAAGCACGCTGTCTCACCGGGCATCGTGCCCAACAGAAACAGTATCAGTGATGAGTAGTTAGACGCTAGTCTACACGCACAATGTCTAATTCCCACGCACAAAACACCGTTCCGAACGGAAACAACTTTAGACGATGCACGAAAAGTCTATTGGAAAGTTGAGTTTTATGAAAAAACCACTGCATAAATCAATTTCAAATAAAGTTTATTGAACTCTTCTATAATTGAGGTTTGTCGGTGCCGACTTTATTTTTGAGATTTAACACTTCTTTTATTACTTATTTACGCCCAAAGTTGCGACAAAATATCGACTCTACGATATTTTGTCCACACAAATTTCGGGGGGTATTACTCCACTGTTTGACATTATACATTCAAAGTTAAGCATGATATCGTTTTATCTCATTATTAATTTTGTATGTACGGAAACAGAATAGTGAAATGAAAAGCCATTAAAAAGTTATAAGCCAACAATGATTCGTTTTCTTGCCAATTTTAACGCAACTTAGGGCGTTCGAACCCGCGACTAGTTCAACCTTAAGAGCGTTTACGCGGTAGGTACGGCTGTTCATACAAACTTTCAAATCCTTATTTTTCGAAATTAATGAACCGATTTTAATTACACATGCTATGTTAGTAGCATGACTTATCACACATGAGAAGTTGTGGGCACAGTTAATTCATTCAAGTTTTGAATGTTATGGCTACGTTGAATGAACGTTCGATGATTTTGTCAAAGGTCTCTTACCTATTTCGTCTGGGACGTGCGGTTTTCGGTCTTCGAGTCCTCACGTATTTGTTTGATGCCTGGGCTGGCGCAGCACTTTCAACATCAGCTCCACTACCGGCCCCTATTGTAAGTAGAAAGAGTACGTGGGTACCTATTATGAGCTTCAGTAAAAATACAATAACAGTATGTAGGTAGTAAAAATTCCCTCCTGTAACAGGCTGACCAAGCCAAAATATATCCAGGGGAAAGACGAATGGCGCAAGAGCTCCAGTGCCAGTCTCTGCCGTCTTCAGTTACGAAGACCTAATATAATTTCCATACGCCAAATTGACTGTGATGAGTACACGCCGATACAATTACAGTTAAATCTATGAGCTAATTACCTACAGTCACACGGCGTCGTGTTTCATTACAAGAAAGCATCCGCTTTCTTGTAATGAAACACGACGCCGTCTTATAAGCCAACAGTTTAGCCCAGCCCTGCGGATGCAGGAAGACGTGGGCTAAACTGTATTACCAGCCTGGATCTGCGTCAGCTGTAGGAACTAAGCAATCTGGTGGCAGAGCCGAGTAATGCCGCACTGCGCAATTCTCATAAAAGTAAGGCGGTGAAACGTACCAACTACAAACATTGAATGCTCCACGTGGCCTGGCGCAGGTAGCCCGGTAGCAGACAAGATGCAAAGAGGCCGTGCTGCTCGGATGCGAGCAACGTCCCCAATCGCTCTGGTGAACAAATAACAACTTGTTAGGTTGAATATTCATCTAATAGGTACCTCGCACAAAAGCTCCCTGTTGTGTGTTCCCGTTATGTAACACTCTGGTCAAGTTTGAAAGTCGCGCCATGCCGCGCGGGAACCAAAATGGATGCAAAAGTGTCAGGGTAGCCAGCTAAATTCATTTCGTAACGTTTTTTGCAGTTTGCAACTCTGTAGGTGTTAGTATATAAAATTTACTAGCTTTTGCCCGCGGCTTCGTACACGCATATCAAATATGAAATATATTTTACGACCTATTCTCATACCTACCAAATATACATATAAATCGGTCGAGCCATTTCGGAGGAGTGCGTGCGACTACGAACACCGTGACGCGAGATTTTTATAAATATCTGATAAAAGTAAGTCCTCACCGTAGCAAATAGTATTTGTCATAATTATGGTGTTGTAGGTACTAATATCAACATACATTCAGAACGCGTTCACCATACAAGAAATACAACATTTTTAATGTGTCGCGCACTCGATCGCTCTGAAAGATCGTCGTGACATTATAAAAAAGCGCTCTGCCTCTAGGTAGGTACCTATATTGTGGGTTAGTAACTTTTTCGAGAGTATTTTAATAACATGCAACTCAATGCTGATTGAGAGCTAGCTAGCCAGCCCAGTGAGTGCTAACCAACAAATTGTGCTATTTTTAAATATTAAATAGTAGGTACGAATTTGAAAGCTTTACATTACACTGATCGAATTTTTATCTATAACTCTGCGATATATTTTGGCATTTACAGTACCTATTGATTTACACATACAAACCATTTCATATTACAACCTACTTTCTTCTAATTCCATATTACTACTAGCAACCCTAATGAACTAAACCGGAACCCAAACTGTCAGTGTCAAAGTCGATCAATAGAACTTTTTCAAGGCTTCAAGCCAAGCCAACAAGCAATACATACTTCAAGCTGTAAAATCAGTTTTTCTTGTCAGTAAATAATTTTGCAAAACTGAAGTGAGTTTCAAGTAGTTAATCATGAAGGAGGAGGAAGGTTCAACATCAACAGCTAGTGTATCTCTCAGCCGTGAAACTCAAGCCGTAGAAGAAGACTTTATAAAAACATATAAGAATTTGCCTTTGCTCTGGGACACTACCCATAAACATTACACAAATAAATACAAACGGAATGAAGCGCTAGAGGTCCTGTTAAAAATTATAAAGAGATGGAATCCGTCCGCTAATCGTATGAATGTGCGACAGAAAATTAACATATTACGGTCAACTTACAGGAAAGCCAGAGGAAAATATTTAGCATCAAAATGTATTGGGCCGAATGGAGAAGAAATTTATGAATATGAACCTAAAAGTTGGAAGTTTCACGCATTGAGGTTTCTTGAAAAAAATTGTGATGACAACGATGCGACTGTAATCAGTGAAATCAATGTGGATGACAATAATTGTGAAGTAAGTTTATGACCTACTCGTATAGGTACCTATTGTACTTATAATGTCCTTGACATCATTTAGGTATTCATAATTGCAATGCCAGAAGTATCAATTATTAACGTAGGTAAGTACATTAGGTATGGGACATTTCTGCATTATTGGTAAATGCCACTTATGTTCAATTGTTGTAAGGTACTTATATTTTGGCATTCTGGGTAAGTACCTACCTGTTCCTTACGTGAACTGATACTTCAGGTATCAATTATTTCGACAAACTTCATTTTGATTTGATGATAATTGTTGTCGACTGATCCAACCCAACAAAACTTGATTTAAACTTTTGTATTTTTAAAGGTTGAACGTAGTAACGAATCAGAATCAGAAAATGGCGAGTCTTTATCTCACACTAGTGATGTCTTAGCAGTGATAACTGAAGAGGAACCACCAAGGAAGAAATTTAAAGCTAAAAAAAATAGCAAGTTTGTGAAGGTAGAAATTGAAGATGATTATTATGAACCAAACGATAATTTATTAGATAGAGAACTCGAAGCCATTGGGGCCAACGTGACTTGTAAACTAAAGAGGATGAACTCACTACAAAGATATCATGCTGAACTGTTGATCAACAAAGTTCTTATAAGTGGCTTGAAGAACAATTTAAGTGATGATACAGACTTGACTGATGTGTATAGAACATAATATTATTAGCCACCTATGTTATTACTACATGCTTTTGTAAGACCTTCCTAAGTAGTTACCTACCTAATTATATTTTCTAACCAAATTTATTGTTTGTTAACATACCTATTTTTATAATATTACTAGCTTTTGCCCGTGAATTCGTACGTGCATCTCAAGCATGAAAAATACGACCAATTCTCATAACTAGCAAATACCTAAACCTACATAAAAAATATAAAAATCAGTCGAGCTGTTTCGGAGGAGTGCGACTACAAACACCGTGAATCGTGACACGAGATTTTTATATACTTAAATAAATTAACATAAAAGCCTAATCAACAATACCTACCTATTATTAACCGACTTCTTATTAGATAGATTGTTAAATTAATCTAATGTGATTTGATTTTAACATGTAGATAGTAGGTAAGCAAGTTAGATAGGGACAGTCAGCATCATGAAATCAGATAATTTGACAGAGACAGCACATTTTTTGTCCAAATAGTAGTGGTTTCTGCAGTGCAAGTGTTACCAATGGCAGGTATGCGGTGTTGCTGTACCTTGATGGTTAGACTTACGAGTTATTGCCAGAGCTAGGGTGTTCTTCCCAAGGCACATCACTCTCCACAGCACTGCTTTCAGATGCCACCAAGTACATAGACCTGGAACAGACAGCTTTTACACAAAGAAATACTTACATCAACGCACTTAAAAACGACTCGACTACCTACTAGATAGTACACCTACTTCTTGCAATTTATATGGATACTGTAACAAATATTGATTGATGTAAAAAAGCTGCGATTCCGTCGTATGAACTTGCGTTGCGTTGTCTCTGCGTTAGTCGAGTTCGTCGAACCATCTCCATTTTATGCGTCGGCAAGTTTTTTACCCTCCGGTGTGCCTTCTAACCTAACTTGTCTGAGTCGGGTTGCCCCAAGTCCCGAGCTCGCAAACTTGAAAATTGGGAAACTAGGTAGGTATTAGGACAATAGGTCATGTGCATGGAAATATAAAAATATCTATGGCCATGTGCAATTACCTGGCAGGCACATACAGATGCGGTGGCGGCGGCGGAGCGCGGCGCGACGCCGAGCGAGCGCGCCGAGCTCGAGACGCACGACCCAGCAACACTGATTCTGTGACATTATCAGTGATCGGAGTAGGTAGATTGATTTTACGTACTTGCATCATGAATAGTCATGGAAATCATAACATGGATAAGCCTTTTTTCCGGGATTTCATTTTGGTACTTACGGGATTGAATCAAATATTGTGAATGTAAAGATTTTTAAACTACTACATTTGAAATTTATGGAATGCGATAGTTAAACGTTTAAAATTGTTTTTTTCTTATTTATCAAGTAAGTACTAAAGTGAATCTTACTATTGTGCGTCCATTCGAAACTTACATTATGACTAATTTAGTAGTTATTTCTTCTTTTAACTATTATTAGTAGAGTCTTGCTTTACGTTTGCTACGTTTTTACTCAAGTTTAGCCATGCCATATTCTTTTTTTAATTATAGAAGGCCGATCACATATTCTATTAAAAAAAACAGCAAAAGGGTTAAACATTTCTTATTCATATACTCTTCATCCTACACATTACAATATTTGAAATTCCTAAAAAATCTTAGTACAAAATCCCAGACTCCCGGAGGCATATCCATATTAATATATACGTGCCAGTGCATCGACCCCAAATCAATCTACCTACTCCGATCACTGGACATTATATAGTATTTAGCAAATGAGAACTATTATAAAGTGAATTTCGATAAAACGATGAGGTTATAAAATCTAATGAGAAACTAGTTGACTTAAACTGACGCCGTACTTACCTAATCAAGCTACGAGAATATTAATTTTACTATGGGGTATTTAGCACTGTGTGGCCTTTGGGCAATTTTTCCAATATTCCAAATTACTGACCCATCGTTTAGCTGGTCAATGAAGTCCTACCTGATATAGGATCGCTGTCGCTGTTCTCATTCCTCTCTCGTTTCCAAGCCGTGTCCGTGGTAGTGGGCGCGTCGGCGGCCACTCCGAACAGACCCGACACCGCGCCAGCCACCACGCGGCGTGCTGAGCGAGCCGCCGTCTGAGAACATAACGACCACTTTGTCATCGTGTCAAACCAGGAATATTAGGAACAAACTGTAGGATGCGACTCGGGATTTAGGAGCAAGTGTGATTCAGCAAACATCAACATGTCACCGTTTAAACTAAGGTGAAGTGAATATAAGTGAGCTGTCAATTCATACAAACAAGATGGAATGACAACTCACTTCACTTCATTACACGGTGAGATGTTTACAAAACACCGGTTGTGCCTGTTTCAGTTGTGACTGTCAGCCGCGACTGAAGGGTCCCATTCCAAGTTTGCTGTCAGTTTTGTTTGTCATATAAGCACTGTGAGACATGATTAACAGGTAACCTCCCGTGTAATGTGATGATTTGTTTCCATCTAAGCCTAGCTATTGTTCAAACAGTCATTCGTAATTTTTATGATTAAATGGAATGATGACGATATTGAATAAATAAGCATACACAAAGGTATGCCTGAAGCACTAATTTTAGAAGTAGGTGATTTGTGAATCACCTACTTCTAAAATAAAAAAACTCACGGAAACATTGATATCAATCTCGGGCACGTCGTGTAAATCGGCAGCTTTCTCTGCGAGAGCTTGGAGTTCCGATTGGTCAGGAGTCGCGTCTTCCGCCAGTTTTATGAGCTCGAACAGGTAGTCACGGAACACCTCATCAGAAACTAAAGTCACAGGTGATTTGCGGTTTTTTAAACTAGCTTTTGCGTTTTAATATAGATTTTCGCACACAAAAAGTAGCCTACAGCCATCTCCAAGTCCCATCAATTATTGTACCTACCAAAATTCATCAAAATTGGCTCTGTGATATAAGTGTAACAATAAACAAACTCTCGAATTTATCTTTCTTTCTTTTTTACAAACGTTGCCCCACACTAGGAATTTCTCCTGTAGGTATCGTGGGTGCGTTCACAAACATATACACTCTCACATACACAAAGACCCGGAACAACTATCTGTAGTATCCATACCAACAAATATTTTTTCCGTGCGGGAATTGAACCCGCGACACGCAGTACAGCTGGCTGCTGTACTGCGTGTCGCTCAACCACGGCGCCAATGTGCTGACTAAAGTACTTATGTCAGCAAAAAACTTACCCGGTTTCTGAATTTGTATTTCAATCATTTGCTGCATCCCTGGGCCATACATCTGTCCATATATCGGATACATTAATCCTGGCTGACCGTAGGCCATCGGTCCTTGCATTGACGTTACTGGCATTTGGCTACCAGGTATTTGCATTTGGCTACCAAATGGCTGCATTTGGCCACTTGCCATTGGGATTTGGCCACTGGGCATTTGAGTACCCCCTAATGGCAATTGTGTACCTGTATATGGGACTTGTCCACCTGGTAGTGGCATTTGGGTACCAGCATAAGGCATTTGGCCACCGGGCAGAGGCATTTGAGCACCAGTATATGGTATTTGGCCACCAGGTAGTGGCATTTGAGTACCTCCGAGAGGCATTTGACCTCCAGGTAGTGGCATTTGGGTACTAGGATAAGGCATCTGGCCACTTGGTAGTGACATTTGGGTGCCAGTGTAAAGCATCTGGCCACCTGGTAGTGGCATTTGGGTGCCAGCGTAAGGCAGTTGTCCACCTGGTTGTGGCATTTGAGTACTAGCGTACGGAGTTTTGCCACCCGGTAACGGTATTTGAGGACCGGGTAGTTGGGATTGGACGCCAGAGTAAGAAACTTGAGTTCCCATTACTATTTGGGCACCAGTCACAGGCATTTGGGCAATAGTTGGTACAGCGCTGATTGGCATCGCCGGTATTGAACCGATAACCGAGATCTCCAAACTACTTTTGTTTTGAGGAAAAGATGAAGGCACACTGAGCTGGTTAGGAGTTTGAATCAATGGCTGTGTTGTAATCACAGAGGTTGGTATTAGCGGTGACTTTCCGTTGACTAGCAAATCTGGAGTTGGTTGCTTATGCTCTTGACCTGTAATCAGAAGTCTGCATCATGGAGCTGTTCTAAAAAAGACTAAGCTTAGAAAGTACCTCCAGTTAAAGTTCATTCGTACCGGTTGTTCCTGTAGTCCCCAGGTTCATTTCCTGAGTGAAAGCCATGACGTTGAGGGCTGAAGACAGTGCGGGGGCAACCCCACCACCCTCTCCTCCTACTTGTGGCACCAGCGCCCCACTTGCTGACGTCACACAGTCCGGAGGAGGCGCCGCGGTGCGACGACTGTAGAGACACCACCCAGGCATTAGATACAGTTTTACCAAACTTTGTGAACTAAGTAAGTACCACAAGCCTTACAAGTTTCTATCTGGCACCGTTAACCGCACGTCCATGGCAATTTGACACTAACAGCAGTGCTTTAGTTGTAGATAGCATCTGTCTGGCAACATGCCAGACAGCAGCAACAACAATAAATAAAAAAACATTGATGAAATGAACCTTTTTGGCGCAGCAGGCTGTGAGGAACACACTATTTATTTTCTTCTCACTGTCCATCTTTTATTTCATGGAAAACATTAATTTGACGACAGTCCATCGGGTACTTACCTGATGAATTGTCATCAAATTAAAGTTTTTCTTCCTATCTTTCTTCAGTAAGAGTCAGGCAGAATTCGTAGTGAAAATACAGTCTTACCAAGAAGTACCTACCGTGTTACCCAGTTACTGGGTTGTGGAGGTTAGATAGACAGTCGCTCCACGTAAAATACTGGCATTCAGCTAAATCCGGTATGACTGTAAGCGGACCCCAATAGTTGGGAAAAGGCAAGGCAGCTAGATCGTGATGAACTGTATTTGAGTTCCATTCAAGATACTTGACTATTAATTAAGTTACCTACCCTAGTGGAGCCTTAGTAGGTGTAGATATGGAGACTCTGCCCCACATCAGTCGTCGCAACTCTTCGCCGCTGATGCCGCGACGGCGCAGCTCAGCTATCGTCACCTTGCCGACGCGCTAGATACAAGCATTAAAATAAGTAGGATATAAGGTTATACTTATCCCAAAATAGTTTTTAGTCTGGTTATCCTAAAAAATATCAGGGTACCGAATGAGTTTTGGAAACTGCGGTTGGAGCCAGTATTATCCTTCAATGATACGAGTAAATGATATTTATTTTGTAAATAGGTCATAGGTACATGACACTTACCTACACGATTCAATTTTTGGTAATTTTAAACGAGATGTGGCCGGCAAGTAATTTATTTATTATTGTACATAATTAAACCGGTGAAAGGTACATAATTATCGTAAAATATTATTTACACTCTAAAATATTGACAGTTCAGACTGTCAGTTATTGTTATTAAAAAAAACTGATGCTATGGTTGGATTAAAATTGGACATCCCTAGTTAAATAAAACAATTCAAATCATTGTTTGTTAGATATTTTTTAAATACATTCAAGGAGAGGATAAGGATAACCAAATAATAAATATATTTCATGCTTCATGTATTTTTACTTGTGTAATATCTACTTCAGGGCTTCCGGTCAAGACAAAGGCTTGGTCTACGTCGTCGATATAATTACCTAAGTAGGTACTTATAGTTTTTTTTTGTTTTAGACGAATATCTACTATTGACCTACTAAGATTGTTTTGGATAAAAATACCGTAGGT
This sequence comes from Melanchra persicariae, assembly GCA_947386135.1. NCBI lineage: Eukaryota > Metazoa > Arthropoda > Insecta > Lepidoptera > Noctuidae > Melanchra > Melanchra persicariae. The sequence continues at coordinate 10,273,212 of OX376645.1, read as the reverse complement.
ACCTAAGTACTGTGTTTTTGCTGTTAGGCCAAGATCAGTTAAATGAGTACCTACCTACATTTCACTAAATGTATCAGGAGGCTCTAACCCAGAAAAACATCACCAAAATAATATCCATGCTTGGGGAGAACACACCTTGGTATTCCTTTATTCCTCACCTTCCAATTAGTCAACGCTCCTTTCCTCTGCTTGGCCCTTGTTTTGGCGGCGCTCTTGATGACCATGACCGCTCGAACCTCGTACCTAGGGTCATCAGATGGTCCCAGACCTATGGAGTACTCTTGCAGATACTTGTGAGCATCTTCTTGGGCCACTGACCTTTCTAATGAAACGACGATTTTTGCCCACTGAAAGAAATTATAACATATCATCGTGCCTGTATTTACAAACGGGTAAGGAAACCAAGAAAAATGTTCCGTATGGTGTCCGGATGTAAAAGAATAGCACCAGCCCATTACTTCCCGTGGGTGTCGTAAGAGGCGACTAAGGGACTCACCAGAGAATGGGCAGCAGCATTCCCTGTAGGTACATAGCTACAGCTACACTGCGATCGCCAACCCGCCTGCCAAGCGTGGCGAACATGGCAAACGGGGCGGGTCCCAATTGGGGGAGGCCTATGTCCAGAGTGAAAGTCTGTCGGCTGATATGATGACGATGAAGGAAAGCAAATGTGTAGGTACTTTACAGACTTTTTTTATGGATGGGAAATCATCAAATGACTGCTTCCGCTCTGGGTGGAGCGGGAGGAAGTGTCAGACTCTTGCTGACTAAACTAAAACCCATCCGTGTTCCCCTTATGCCCTTTGCGTTCCAGGGCCGTGGTGACTCTTTCGAACAAATTCCGCAACTCTGGGAACTTTTTTTTTTTTTTTTATTGGTGATGGGTTTGCTCTTGACTCTAGTCAATGTCAGATATGACAGAGACAAAGTCTACGATGGAGCGAGCTTACCCAGAAGGAGCTTGTTCACTCTAACTTTGAAGAGATTAGGGCTGTAAGCTTTTGGAAACACAGACGCAGGCAGAGAGTTCCACTCCTTTGCTGTGCGCATTATAAAAGACGTTTGGAAACGCTTAGTGCGAATTGGTGGAATATCTACAAGGTAGGGATGGTAAGATGCAGTGCGTCTGGATGTCCGATGGTAGAAGGGGGCCGGTGGGATGAGGTCGTGGAGTTCTTGGGCACACTCACCGAAGTACAATCTGTAGAAGACCGATAAGCAGGCAACCTTACGGCGATGAGCCAAGCTATGTAGCTTGGCATCCACCAGTTTTGCGTCACCGATGAGCCTCTTAGCTCTGCGTTCCACCGAGTCAAGCGCGGCAAGCTGATACTTAGCTGAGCCATCCCATAGGTGGCTACAATACTCCATGCAGGATCGGACTTGTGCTTTGTAAAGGGTTAAAAGCTGTCCAGGCCTGAAGTATCGCTTCACCTTATTTAGGATGCCCAGCTTTTTGGCCGCAATTTGGGCTTTGTACTCGATGGTGGCGCCGAAGTTGAGACTGGATGTCAACTCCATGCCTAGGAGCTCGAGCCTATCAGTAACGGGAACAGATGCACCCCGAAAAGTAGGAGTTTGGTCAAAGCGACTCCTTTTTGCGGTAAAAAGACACGCCTGTGTTTTGGTGGCGTTAAAAGTGACCAGATTGTCATCACCCCACTGGGAGACAACGCTTAAGGTCAAATTTGTCCGCTCTACCATGGCCTCTCTCAAGGAACGGACTTCATCCCCGCCGGTTGTTGCGCTGGACAAGTATCTCTCTGAAACCGTACTGTCATCTGCGTACCCAACAAGACCAGGCTGAAGTAGGTCATTGATGTGTAGCAGGAAAAGAGTTGCAGAGAGAACAGACCCCTGAGGAACTCCGGCATCAATAGCCATGAGGTCAGAGGAGCAGCCGTCAACGACTACTCGGATCGACCGTTCATTTAGGAAGTCTGATATCCAGCTACAAAAACCAGCTGGGATGCCATAAGCAGGAAGCTTGTTGAGTAGACCTGCGTGCCAGACCCTGTCAAAAGCCTTCGAGATATCGAGCGACACAGCAAGTGCTTCGCCGTGTCTCTCGATGGCTTCGCCCCAGCAGTGCGTGACATACACAAGAAGATCACCAGTTGACCGTCCCTGGCGAAAGCCATATTGACGGTCACTGAGGAGATCATTGTCTTCAAGGTAGGTCAGCAGCTTACTGTTCAGAACCCTTTCCATAACCTTGCATAGGATGGAGGTAATGGCGATTGGACGGTAATGTGCAGGATCAGCACGGTCTCCCTTTTTGGGCACCGGTTGCACATTCGCAAGCTTCCATGATTTCGGCACCGTTCTTTTTTCAAGAGAGAGGCGGTACAGGCGTGTCAACACAGGAGACAGTTCAGGTGCACATTGCCTCAACACTCTCGCTGGAATACCGTCAGGTCCGCTGGCCTTATTCACGTCTAGACTGCATAATACTCTTCGGACCTCTTTAATGTGAACTGCGATCTCCGGCATCGAAGAGTCACAACGAGGTAAAGTTGGTGGTTGCTTGGAGCCAGCGTCCAGACGTGAATTGCTTGCAAAGAGAGTGGCAAATAAATTTGCTTTCTCTCTTGCAGAGTGAGCCAGGGAACCATCAGGTTTTAGCATTGGAGGCAAAGTGGGTCGACAGAAATTCGTTTCAACCACTTTCGACAGGGACCAAAACTGCTTACTACCCGGAGGGTGTGATGCTAGTTTGGCCCCGATACGTCCGACATGGTCAAAACGTGCCCTACGTAAAACGCGCTTGCAGGACTTGGCAGCAGAATTAAAGGCTCTTTTCCTCGCGCGAACCCTACGTGCTTTAGCCTTTCGGTCGCGGGCCTTGATCCAGGCTTGGTAAGCAGACTCTTTACGGGCCTCTGCGTGGGCGCATTCTGCATTATACCAAGGCCGGGACTTGTGACCGAGCGGGATGTCGGAGAATGGAATAAAATACTCCATCCCCTGCCGAATCACGTCCGCAATCACATCAGCACCGCACGAGGGGTCACCCGAGGAGAAGCACACTTGCCGCCAAGGATAAGACGCAAAAAAGTGCCGCATCTCATCCCAATCTGCTGACTCGTATCGCCATACTCGTCTCGTGCCCCTAGGACTCTTATCTGGAGGAGAGCAGGTCAACACGGATTTCACCAGGCAGTGGTCAGACGTTCCCAGCGGAGCTGAGACCGATACTGAATGACTGCCCGGATCGGTTGTCAGCAGAAGGTCCAAGCAATTGGGTGTATGGGCGTCAACATCCGGTACCCGCGTTGCCACATTCACCAGCTGGGTTAGATCTAGCGTTACAGCAAACTTGCGCGCCTCTAACCCGGCATGGTCAGTTTTCTGGTACGGGAACAACCACTCTTTATGGTGGGCGTTAAAGTCCCCCAGAAAAATGAGCTTCGCTGTTGGGTACCGTTGCTGGGCTACATCCGTCGACTTCACGAGGGAATTAAACAGCGCTGTTGTCTCCTGGTCACCGCTGTGCGATCGGTATACGCCAATATAGAGAAGTTTCTCCACGCCAGTGTCCACAAGTAGCCATATGGCAGAGAAACCCGATTTCTCAAAGCAACGGAGACGACGACAGCAAATGTCATCGCGGACGTACACACAGACCCCAGCCTGCTTCCTGAACTTGTGTTCCAGAGAGTAGCCCGGGTAGTTGAGGTACGCCACGTCCGACGGAGTTGTTATCTTCGTCTCCGTTAGGAAAAACAGGTGCGGCTTCTCGGTCTCGAGATGATGATGGACCGGATCGAGATTTGAGTGCAACCCCCTGATGTTGGTGAGGTGCACTTTGAGTGGGAGGAAGTGCAGCCGTTGTTTAACCTTATTCCTTTTTGCTTTGGTCATTGTAGTTTTAGAGTGTTAGGGGAAAAAGTCGAACTGTCGAGGCGCTGCTCAGTGAACCAAGTGGAACACTAGAGCTAAACCAACCTATGGGGAACTCATTTGGAGACTGCGGGGACGCCCGAACCCCCCCAGATATGGCCACCGGGTCCTCCCATCCAGTCGCCAGCTGGCACGGTGGAGCATACCGGGATTTTTCGCTAGTTGGCGGGGCAGCCTTTCACACGTGGCTGGCGTGCTACTTGGGCCCCCTACTAACTGCGGTCGGCCAACGGCTGGCACCGTGCTTCGGATCCCGCTACCCTCCAAAATGAGTTACCCGGAAAGCCCAGCCCAGCGACCAAGACCGGTTCTGAGCAGAGCAACTGACAGTCTCCTTCTCCCCCAATGGCACTGGCACTCCCGCACTCCGACGGAACACAGCAAGCTGCTTGGCGCCGGACTTCGGCGGGATGGTGGTCGCGAGCCAGGCGGCTCCTTGCGAAGCCTACCACCGCTTTAAGTGGGATCATTCTGCCGTACCACAGGCAAGCCTGTGGTGCCGTTGCCCGGGGTGGACCGCGAGGAGGTAGATCCCAAACCACCCCAATACTTTACAGCCTGGAGCCTGAATAATGAACTTTAGAAAGGGGTTCCGTACGTCCGAGTGAAAAATAGAACCCATAAAGTATCACACGTGTGACTGTATGTTCGTTTCTCACAACAGTCTGTTTTTCAACATTTTAAAATAGGTAGGTAAGTACCGTAAGTTATTTCAGAAAAAAGACGAAAATCGACTATTTCCTCGTTAAACGTTATAAAAAAAACCGGCCAAGTGCAAGCCGGACTCCGCGTAAAGGGATTCTAATTTTTGTGACAATAGGTATGTTAGTTTGAAATCATAGTCTTCACACGGGGTTATTTTTTAATGACCGGCCAAATTTTCACTGGGTGTTCTACCCATGAATATGAACAACTTTCACTATGGGACCGACTCTGAAATCACGAAAAAAAAATCAGCTGTTTCATACATTTTAGTCGAGTAGGTATTGAACTTTTGTACCCCCCCCCCCCCTGTTAATACCCCGTAGGTATAGGTTTTCCTATAGGTAATCTACCTACTTCAAAACTGTTTGTTTTGAAAATCATGAAAAAATTTATTAATATTTTCATAACAACGTGTTTGCGTGTTTTCGAACAGTTCCGTTTATCAAACTTTTAGCCTTTTTTGTTGCCTGTACTGGGGAAGTAGGGTAAATACTATTGTAGTTGAAGTGATTATATTGGTACTATCTAGTACTAACGTAACTACCCACATTTCTTACTTTACACACCTGCTTAACCCATTCCTTCTCCGACTGCTCGATGACGTGTGCGTACGTGTTGCCCATCATAGCTATCAACATGTTCAGCAGGAGGATGGGCACGAACACCATGAATATCGCGAACACTGTCTTCGATAGATTCGGGTACGTTGTCATACTGAGGTCTGTGTACTGAAAAATATTAGTTAGATGCTGATTTAAGCCCAGTTTCTCGAACGAGAATTACTTATCACTAAATTACTGTGACTAGAATTGTTAATCGCGCGTTATCCAGCTGTGATTGGTTAATTCGAGTTTTCAACAGCCAATCGTATCACTTGATTTTCGTTTAATTTGTGATGGGTTGATATTTTTTTCCAGAGACCGAGGTTTCATCAACCAACATGGCAAAGCTCTAAAAAATTAAATCCGAAACAACATTTATCGAACCTATTATCACGCTTCTTATTCCCGAACGGCTAGGACCTCTGACTAATCCTTCGGGAAAAACCTGTACTTACCTAGGTATAGGTACAAATCCTCCTGTACCTACATGAAATCCTTCTTTCGCCTATTATTTTCATGTCCCATGTACTTAACTATAGTTAATTTGGGGAAACTCTAAGTACCTAATTAGTATATGTAGGTAGGGACTATTGGCTAGTCAACTCACACTGTAATCTCCTAAAGTTATCTGGAACAGTGCCATCCAAGTGCTGGGGTAACTTGAAAACAATGTCGACTGCACGTTGGGGAACCCTGCGATAAAATTGAAACTTGATTGAATGATTTAGAAATGGCATAAGAAAGCGCTCTGTTGGTAATCTTAAAAGGATCGTATAGTTTTGTCGTATTGAGGGATGCGAATAAAAATTATAGTAGGTACCTACCTTGTTTATTATATCTATGGTAGGTACCTACCCCCCTAAGTACTTACCTACTTTATACCGGGCTGTATAACAGAAAGGTGTTGTCATATTTATTTAAACTGCTGCCCGTGCAGATAAACAAGTTTCTTCAAGGTACCTAGTCAAAATCAATTCCCAAAACAAAAGTTGTAGTTCACATACCTACTCATTTTGATGATCAGCGGCCCTACCATGACGTGTTAAAGCGTGAGTCGTTCGAGAGAGAAGGAAGGATGGAGCTATATAGGGTGTATGGGTCCATCCCTCCTTCTCGCTCGAACGACTCACGCTTTAACACGTCATGGTAGGGCCGCTGATCATAACTTTGTATGAAAAAATACGAATTTTACAATTGTACACCCTGTATAAGCAGGACAAATGGTAGTTACCTTTGTATAAAAAGTAGAATGACTGCGAGAATCCGAACAGCACGATGGAGTAGATGATGCCGAACGTGAACATGTCTCCCGTGATCATGCTGTAGATCATGGTCACGAAGGGACCCGTTAGCTTCACCGCACTGTCGTAAGTGTGCATATAAGGAGCAAAACAATAGTTATCAATATTATTCTCCTAGGTTCTCAATCAAGTGTCGTTATGGGGGACAAAATCTAGAACCAATAATTATTTGCTTGATAAGGTGGAGTAGGTATTATAATAGTACTTGCTACACAGTAGGCCTCTCAAAACAAAAGTTAGGGCCGATACTATGTTGCCTGACATAGTGTCAGGTAGGTAGTCAGAGTGGTGTCGGCCAAATCAAGAGAAAAATGTATTTACTGATTGACTAGATAATTTCATTGTTTTTTTAACTTTGCCCCACACTAAGAATTTCTCCTGTATCGTGCGTTTACAAACATATTATATACATTCACATACACAAACAGCCAGACCCGGAACAAGTAACTGTGTGCGGGAATCGAACCCACGACACGCAGCACACAGCACAGCAGCCAACCGCTCAACCACTGCGCCAACCGTGCCGCTTTTATAAAAAATAAAAATAAATAAATGCAATAATTTCATTAACTACATAACACACGTTACACACTCTGATTCACATTCAGGACAATACTACACCTCACAGGTAGTCGTAGAACATAATATTAGACCTATTTTTTAGTCAATCGTCTTTTTTTTTGTTTAATACATTGTGCCATTAATTCCACGTGTCTACATGATCTACACAATATGTATGTATGTCTATGTACGAAGTTGAAATAATAAATAGGTAAATCTTCCTTTCTGAAACCTCTGGACTGTCGCGACACCTAATTTAGCTATGACGCTATTGTTTTACTATTGTGTCTGTGGCCTTAGTGCAAGTTTTTAACGCTCTCGATCGCGTTCGCGTAAACGTCAATTTGTTCTGAAACTGAATAAGCGCCGCCTGGTGACACTCACGGACAACCTGTTTTTTTCTATAGGTATAATTTGACATAAGCGAACGTTTACGTTAACGCAATCGAGTACGTTAAAAAACTCACAATATACCTCTGATGCGTTGACAGTTGATAATCTATTGCGATTTTTTTCGATTTGGAACTTACCCAGCGAAGAACATAAGCAGAAACCAGAATCCTGGTAGGAGAAAGATCAGTAACGCTTCCTCTAGCAGCTGCTGTCGCATCAGCCGCGCTGGTATACATGCCAACAGTAGCAGGTTTGAAGTTAGGAAGATGAACTTCGCTGGTTCGTGGATCTGAGGGGAAGAGTATTAAGTATTTACACCCACACCTTATTCCCAATGTAGGCAGAAACTAGCTCCCATACAACAAACGTGATTTGTTTGCCGTTTTATATAGATAATGGTACGGAACCCTCCGTGCGCTAGTCCGACTCGCACTTGGCCGGTTTTCTTTTCGTGATTTCGAGGTCATTGAAAAAGATGCTCATGCAATCATCCTGTTACACGTCGTAGAAAATTTTAATAGGTACTTTATTGTACTTAAGTATTTACTAGTTTAATATTGCAACAGTCCTGAGAACTAGTTAAAAACTCACCAACTGTTTAAAGTAAGCAACCAGGCCCTGATTCTTCAACTCATCTCCCTGCTGCAGTATAATATAACACAGGGTACTGGCCAGAGTCCCCAGTTCACTTGCCAGCCGGATCCCACTCCTCGCATCAGCTATCTCGAGGCCCCAGTCAGGGTGGGTATCGGCTTCAGCACTGCTGTGACGAAGGTATACGGAGAGGGACAGGAGAAGGAGGTGTAGCATTAGGATTAGGAGACGTTTGAGGAATTTGTTCTGTAATAACAAGATAATTTTGTGGATAAGTCTTTTTTAATTGGTATTACTGACGCATTTCGCGAAACTAATTTGTAAGGATCGTGGCTTATAGCTTACAGACTTACAGCTTGTGCTGCGTAGGGCTGCCAACACTTACTTGCCAATCGTACTCTAATATCGAGTATCTTACTCTATCTTGCGTTAGCTTACTTTATTATCTAGAAAATCAAAAGAGTAAGTAGATACGCTAAAGTCGCTGAAAATTAAAAGAGTATAAAATACTCTAGTTGACTGTGAATTAAACTGTATGCAATCCACCCATTTCAGTGAAAACTGAAGGAGTTTTTTGTCTTTTCGGTCGTAATAAAATTGAAAAAGAAGAAAAACAATGGCTTCATTGAAGTTGTCAACTATTCGTACGAAATTATTTAAAAACGACGAATTAATTTGTTTTGCAAACAGTAAGGGTAGGTACCTACCCTTTTTTCTAAGACTGCGCATTTCTTTATTACTTAATTACAATTACTTATCCTTTTATAATCACTTAATCAGATTATACATAGTAATGTATAATCTGATTAAGTGATTATAAAAGGATAAGCTTACTTACCTACCTAGGTACTCCTAGGTAGGTAAGTAAGTACTTACTCTATTTATTCTATACAAAAGTTGACAACCCTAAGTTACTGATGCAATGCAGCTCATGCAACACAGCTTTTAAACTTTATTTAAGTAGGTATAGGTAGGTACAAAAGTTTAGGTAAGTAGGTACCTAAACCAATCTGACTTGATAGATCAATTTCGGTACCTACTTAACAAGTTATCAGCAACTCATTTTATGTTGGTTATTGTACTTTAAAAAGGTCAAATGATACACGTACTCGAGCAAACGTCTTCCATTTTTCTTCGAGTAGCCTCTGAATGATACCGCCGTCTAACATGTTGAGATGCTCTTGCTTGGTACCATTGAGGATTATGAACAACGCGGAGTTCCAATCTGAAACAGAAATAGATTTTGGTACTTAAGGCCCGCTTGCACGGACTGGAGATATCTTTTATTTACTTAACTCTTAAGTTAGTTGGTTTCACGAGGTAAACAAAATAAAAATAATTAACCCATTAGGTACCTATATCCCTCTTTTTTAAGGATGAGAAATCATCCAATGACTCCTTCCGCTCTGGGTGTATCGGGCCCTCCCGCTCCACCCTGGGATGGGTTTTAGTCTGTGACTAAAACCCATCCGTGTTTCTCCAAATGCCCTTTGCGTTCCAGGGCCGCGGTGACTCTTTCGAACAAAATCCGCAACCCTGGACCCATTATGTTCCTGGGTTAGCAACTAGCGCGGAGTTAACTGGTTTGCGCAACTGGGCCTTAGGGTGGCTGAGGTTCAGTTGCGCAAAACAGAGTTTCTTTTTAAGTTTTAAGTACTTATATCGAATTTTGTCCGTGCAACAAAGCAATGCAGGCAATACTTAATGTCGGTGTGATTTAGCGTCCATGGTCTGTACAATGTACGCTGTCAATTTTATTCACAAACAATTTTCATTGTGTTTGAAATAACAAAAATCTATGGTGTTGCTTATCGTGTGGACCCGCCCCATTACAATTTTAAACGAAGATTACAGTACTTACCTACTGGTGCAGGTGAATATGGGGTGGACCATGTTTGTATTGTCGTCTCGTCTATAGTTCGTATGTATCTACCTCTACTGTTAATAATACTAACTACCTGCAATCGCGCGGCGTGCCACGTGTTCGATCTTTATAATTATAATTTCCTTTCAAAAGTTTTCCCCCATTCTTTGCTTGAGAAAGTTGGCCGCTGCGCACCTGGCTTTTTCGAGGTGGATACAAAAAAGGGCACTTTTGTGGCTTTCTAATAAAGAATTCTGATTCTATTTTAATTAAAAGGAACATGAAAATTCCACCGGGTTTCGTGAAAGCAATGAAATACTTTAGATATTATTTGATGAATTGAAGTATAGGTATCTAACTAGGTAGGTATACAGTAAGTACTAATATCAACATTATCAACAGTGTCATACATACCTACATACACATCTCCTTCATACATTGGTTGTGTAATAAATAATACCGGCCGAGCTCGGCGGGCAGGGCATTCATCAAAATATTGATTTTATTGGGGCCAGTTAGCGCGGCATTTTGTTTATTTATAGATAGTGCTTGCAACCTCGTTCCCTGTGACGTAGGTAGAGCCTAGCGCGAGGGGTGAGTCAGACAGGGTGGCAGATTGCAACCGATGCGCGGCGTAGGTGATACTTCAATACCTATTGTAGGTACCTAGGTGTGTCTTCGATATTCAATAAATTAAGAAGTAAATAGGTACCTACTTACGTATAACTACTTAGGTATCATAGGTACTTAAGTAAATTATGGTTCGGTATTTCGATATTTAGCGTTTATTAAGCTAAGCTAGGTACACTTGTCTTGTACTTATTATGCTAGCTATACCTGCCTACTTATATTAAAACATATTTTTTTAAACAAACCTCCACGATAGAAAGGCAGTACTTGAGAGGTCTATAGTAGGTATTTAAACACCAATTATTTTAAAGCATCTGCCTGCGGCTTCTTGAAAAGTAGTTAATCCAAATCCTTAGGTTCCTTCTCACACCTATCCGCCAGTGAAAGTCCCGTCAAAATCGGTTCAGACGTTTGGGAAATACCGCGTGGAAAGTTGTAAATTCTTAAGTTTTATTTTTTCTTAAATAAATGCAGCCTAAGTTGAGCCCTAAATAACATCAGAATAGCCGGAGCAAACAGACAGACGGACCGACGACGGACATTCCAAATAAATAATTTAAAAAAATAAAAAATTTACTTACCTACAGCAAAAAAAAAAATATGTAAGTACTTACTACTTACTTACTTCTAAGTACCTACTTAAGTATTTTTTTACTTAACTAAGTAGGTACCTACTTAAGAGTAGGTATACTTACAGTAAGTACCTACTAAAAATAACTTAAATTTCGGAAGTCGGTGTTTATGGTTGTTTCTTCGTATTTTAACACCGACTTCCGAAGTATATTTTACACTGATGGAGTTTCTTGTCCGTTCTTCTCTATAAGAATCTACATTAGCGAAAGGACAGTAGATTCGAGTAACTTTAGTTTTTGTAAGTACCTAAGTACATTTAAATGATGACGTTCAAAAGTGCCTTTTAATGGCCATATTGAATTATATTTTTTGTAAAACGTTTTTATTTTTGCACTTTTATTGGTAGGTACCCCACGCACAACACCACTGGAAAGTCACACGAAAGCAAAATACGCAATTTCGTTTACATGGATGACATATTTTTTCCAGCAATTTTGATTTAAAAACCAATGACGGAGTTATGAGGTAAGAAACATAAAATAAAACAACCGAATTGACAACCTCCTCCTTTTTTTGAAGTCGGTTATCTTGCGGCCTCGGTTTATCAGAAGTCTATTATATCAATTTTATAATAATTATGAACACCGAAGCCCGCATTGCTTCTATATTATTTTCATCGAATTAAAATTGTTAATTTTTTTACGTAAGCGGTTCAATTCTTCAAGAGAATTTTGCTCGTGTGGTTGAAGCAACACACACTTGGTTGACTGACTTTTACACTATTTTACCTAGGTAGGCTATCCAGGATGTCGACCGATTCAAGGGAATGATGAGCCTGTAAGTATGGATTAAACGAGGAATATTCCAGGGGGACAGTTGTGAGTCCACTTTGGTTTTGTTTAGCTCTGAATCCTTTAAGCACACTGTACTATCAAAACTATTACTTATTAAAACCATTTTAATGAATTTAATGCAAATTTATTGAAAAAACGGCACATTTAAATGAAAAGGCTAGGCAACCAATTAAACGGCTGATTAAGCTAATTGGCTGCGACAGTATATGACATAGGCAAAGCCGAAATTGCGAAAATAAAACAGCTGTTCGGTACATTTTGTCGAGTTTGCGCACATATTGTATGGAGCAGTCGATTTTTATTTAACAAGATAGGTACGCGTGAAAAACATAACCCTTCCTTGGCAGTCGGGACACTGTGGTCAAAGGTCAAGGCTCTCATACACCTTGAGTAAGTTTCACTCAAGTTCACTCTTACTTATTCAACGCGACTAGTCTACCTCTAGAGGAGTACGATATCATGTCACCATAAAGTTTTCAAATCATACCTATACGTTTCCGCCCCTAAGACGACCCACTGACCAGTTTCTTTTATGTAATAAATAATCATCGATAGGAATTTTAAAATCATTTCATCATGCAATGACAGCGGCAAAATCATCAATGCGGGCGGGGATTGCGGGGAATGGAGTGGTGAACTGTCTCACTGTGGTGGTGTGGCGTTGTCATGCGCGGGGAGCCCGAGCGTGGGAGTGGGAGAGCACCGAGAGCGGGCGACGCAGACGATACGACGCGTCGACGAAACGGTTAGGTTGGCAGCCTTGGTAAGCGCCGGCCGGCTGACGCGCCCCGCTCCCCCTCGCCCTGCCTCACCCGACACGGCCGACACCCGGCGCTTGCCTCACTGCACCGGGTCACGTCACGTTTCGTTTCTCTCTTTCCTCCCCGCTCTTCACTGCCCGCAGTTTTCACCGCGCGGTGCGTACCGTGTCGTCGTCGTCGGTGTCTCGTATCAAACACGTATTCAGTCAAATACGTTGTTTATAGCAGCGAATTTTTCCTTAACTTCAGGAATCTAGGTGAGTAATATTATAAGTACTTACATGTTTTGAATTTGTAGGTCAACTACTACGTATGAATAGGTACGTTTCGTTATATGTATATCTAGTAACGTTCCGTTATCAGACAGTCGACGCGAGCGTTTTCGTAGAATTTAAGGGGGAAGGTTGCGGGGGGAAGTGGGTGGAGCTCAATAACCTAAGCTAAAGCTATCATTCTGCAGTTCAGGACATAATTTTAGGGGCTGTCACATAGGTATTAATTTTGGAAGGGAATTTTGATTTACTTAATGTACTTATTTATATACTTAGATCTCAGACCAACAAAAAAAGGTAGACGGCGCACTGCGAATATCAAAGATGAAGCCATCTTTTTATCTATGTGTGTCTCGAAGGGTTGCCATTTTTTTATTTTTTTTCCGTGTACGTTACCCCAACAAGAAAGTGTCTCCTAGAGTTATATGAGTAGAACGTATTATTGGTGCCTTATCTGTTGTAAATGTGCCCCCACATAAAAAATGTGTGCCCCCTGTCGTTTTGGAAAAAAACGGAAAAAACGATTCTTGCTGGGGTAACGTTTTTCTAGCAGGAAAATTCTAAACGAATGATCGGAGAGAGAAAAATTGTGCATAGCCAGAGAGCTTATATGTGTGCCAAAATGTGCCCCCAAAAATAAAATCTGTGTCCCTTCAGGTTTTCGAGATATTGCATTTCCTGCTGGAGTAACGTTTTGATGAATCGTATATCTCTAAAACCATTGCATGTGCCCCTGTAGAATAAACATACACGAGTAGCTCTTAATGTGTGCCCCTTTGTGCCCCAATTAGATTTAAGAAAATATTTATAGTTTTCAAGTTATCGCGGTTTTATGAAAACCCGAAAAAACATCGCAGCGCCTAAATGAGACAAGGCATAACTTCGCTGAGAACTGTATTCGGTTCTTCTTGACGCTAATAATAACCATACAAAGTTTCAAAACTGTTCATGCATGCGTTTTTGAATAATCATGCTAAAAGTAAAAACGATGGTGTCATAACTTTGACGGCAAAATACAAGGAACTGGCACAATCCCAGATGTGTAGGTGTAAACCAAAATCTTGTGCCTTTAGTCAAAAATATATGGTGAAAATATTGAGCTTCAAATGTTACACATTAAGTAAATATAAACAAAAAACCAAAATATGTAAACAACGGCTGGTTATCCGACCAAATCTGAATGACTACTAAAAAGCGACGGATCATACATATCGATGACCTTCTTTACTTTACTCACTAACCGGTTCACACGTGTTGTGCCTGAGTACACTGAAGTAGAAAAGTAATATCTAATAAAATAAAGTTGTTATTGGATTATATTTTAATAGCTGTTTCTATGACCTTACACATGATTAAGTACATTTATAAGAGCCATTTTCAAATAAAATGTAGGTACATGTGACTAACATGCTCAAAATCGTGACCAAACTGTTTTGTGACATACCTGTATTTTTATACTAATGTAAGTCACATTTATTGTAAAGCAGAGTTTACATGTAACTATGTCCTACTGCTCAAATTGAGCAGGGTCCGGCAGGGAGCTAAAATGCAGGTTTAATGATCAAATTCAGCATTTATTCGAAACCTCCAAATTTTTATTTTAAAAAATTACACTAAAACTCTTTTATATCTATTTTCCGTAAATGTCAGATTTATTTATTAGTGAAACGTTTTGTATGGAGATAACACCGGACGCCGCCGGCATATAATTTGTTAAAATTTTCAGCCGCAGTGTAAACATGTTTTAACTTTACACGTAGATGTGAGTTACGTCATATGAGTGACGAAATGTGACTCATATGTGTAGCATTTTCGTGAGAAACAACCTCAATTAGCCACAATATCAGAATATCTTGTAATGACTATACATAAAGACGATACATACATGAATTGTATTAATAGGCTAATGCTATGAAAATAATAGTCGCTTCTTTATTTGGAAATGCACTGTTATTCACACGTATTTTTTTTGTACAAATTGCAGCGACGTTTCGTGACAACAAATAAACTGACACTAAATATGTTCGTACTAAATAAAGGCGTAGGAAAAAAGAAAAAACAGAAAAACTCATTCCTACATCTTTATGAACTTAGAGCATTGTATTGATATATATATGAATAATATAACATATATATATATATATATATATATTATATATATATAATATTCATTGATATATGATCTGTGATGCAACAACGTGTTTCCATTTTGTATGTCGTATTACGTACCTATGAGGGATTTATAATTATTAACCAACGATTATATTAATGCTGATTATGTAGTGTCACATAATTTTGATTTGATGGCGTTTAAGATATCTAAGTGTCATTCCACAGTCATGTGACAATGTTGTTACGTTTATGGGATAAATATGTTTATTTATAGCCAAATACCATCAGTTAATTTGTGCACATTCGATGTTTACAGTTATATCTTTATGCGGTTTACTATACTAACACACTTTATCTGAATCTATGTACATACAAGTTACTCGTAAGAATATTATTTACCTGTAATTTCAAATTTTATATTTTTTTACACAGTTTTATTCTTATACTTAATATTGATCTGTGATTTTTTGTGATGCAAATTTACTAATTATAATTATGTTAGGCTATGAAAAACTGATCTGTGATTTAAATAATAATGACTACACAACGTGCAAATAATTTCTAATATTTATACGTAGGAAATTTGATCTTTGATTTGATACAATAATTACTTTAAGAATTAAAATTAAGGGAATAAAAATAATAATTTCCACATCAACAAGCTGTTTCATTTATATAGTCACAAGGTGCATTTAATATATTTTTTAATTAGCCCTCAAAACTTTTGAACGCGACTGTACGGACAACAGCTTAGGTATAATACGTCCAATAAAGAAGGTCATCGATATGTATGAATCCGTCGCTTTTTAGTAGTCATTCAGATTTGGTCGGATAACCAGCCGTTGGTTACATATTTTGGTTTTTTGTTTATATTTACTTAATGCGTAACATTTGAAGCTCAATATTTTCACCATATATTTTTGACTAAAGGCACAAGATTTTGGTTTACACCTACACATCTGGGATTGTGCCAGTTCCTTGTATTTTGCCGTCAAAGTTATGACACCATCGTTTTTACTTTTAGCATGATTATTCAAAAACGCATGCATAAACAGTTTTGAAACTTTGTATGGTTATTATTAGCGTCAAGAAGAACCGAATACAGTTTTCAGCGAAGTTATGCCTTGTCTCATTTAGGCGCTGCGATGTTTTTTCGGGTTTTCATAAAACCGCGATAACTTGAAAACTATAAATATTTTCTTAAATCTAATTGGGGCACAAAGGGGCACACATTAAGAGCTTCTCGTGTATGTTTATTCTACAGGGGCACATGCAATGGTTTTAGAGATATACGATTCATCAAAACGTTACTCCAGCAGGAAATGCAATATCTCGAAAACCTGAAGGGGCACAGATTTTATTTTTGGGGGCACATTTTGGCACACATATAAGCTCTCTGGCTATGCACATTTTTTCTCTCTCCGATCATTCGTTTAGAATTTTCCTGCTAGAAAAACGTTACCCCAGCAAGAATCGTTTTTTCCGTTTTTTTCCAAAACGACAGGGGGCACACATTTTTTATGTGGGGGCACATTTACAACAGATAAGGCACCAATAATACGTTCTACTCATATAACTCTAGGAGACACTTTCTTGTTGGGGTAACGTACACTTTTTTTCCCTATAACTTGGGAAATAATATTTTATGGGTAAGCTAATATTGTGCAAGTCAGCACAAGTAAGATATTGTTGAGTATGGTATTGTAACTTAGTTTTTTAGAAAGATCTAAACCTAAAAAAACAAATTTTTACATCACACATACCTACATTCAATTATGTAAACTAGTTAAGTTTTAAAAGGTTGTCGAAGCGTAACAAGCGTAAGTCATTATGTAAATTGTTTCAAAATAAAATAGGTAATTACATTTTTAATCAACTTTAATAAATTAAAAAAGACCACCATAACAAAATCACTGACTAAAGAAAAAGTAGGTAATATCAAGATAAAACATAACAAACGAAACAATAACGTGTAAATGTTATGTTAACATGCTTACAAAATAAATATTATTTATCATGAACAAATAAAGTCTTTTTCAACACATTTGCTCAAAAAAATGCATTTACGAAGATTGTATATATTATTCACAAGTTAAATATAACGCAACACACAATGGAACGTGCGTAAAATAGGTACTCTCACCTAAGTACATATTTTACCGCATACTCCGTTGAATAGCGCCGTACGTATCCTTTACAGTTTTTTTTTTAATTTTCTTATAGGAGTATAAATAGGTATGATAATAAAATATAAGCTGAATGATTGAACCTACTTGGAAGCGCTTTTGCACAATACGTTTGTCTCAATTTAATACTAAAGAGAAAATGAGACGAAAGATGTAGTTCCATTTGCACATTCGCGCTATTTTCATACTACAAACGTCAAAGATTGTTGCGACTTTCTGACTATCTAAAAACTAAAAGTTTTTTTCATTACCTATTGTACTGTTTTCTCGCAAATGTGTTGAAAAACTTCAAATCTAAAATATTTTATACACTTCTGGACACATCTATTGGCCCACCTTGCATTTTCAGTTTCGTTTGGTCCTAGCTAAAATTTTATATTAGGTTGAGCAAAAAGTTTTTATGCAGTTTTGAACCTGGCACATTCACAATTTCATTCAATAGTCTTTTTTTGAATTTCGAACACAGAATTTAAAGAAACAAAAGACAATTTGGAGCCTGTTTGTTGATATCAAACAATCGAATACTAAGAAAACTTGGTTTTATTGGTTTACTTGGATTTAATTCTTGAAAAAGTGATTGATATCTTTGGTTTTGCAACAAACATTACTTATTCTTAACATTAAGGTGAGGTTCTATCAATAATCTATGGATACTTCACCTGAAGTCGCCGCCCAAGCTGTGGCACTTATTCAGGCCGGACACAGCCAAAGAAACGTGAGTGCTCAACTTAATTTAAGTCGATCTGCGGTCCGAAATGTTTATCGGAGGTACCTAGAGACGTGCGGCTTTGTTCGTCGCCAAGGAAGGCCACGATCTCGGGTCACAACTGAAAGGCAGGATCGATTCATCGTGACGACCAGCTTGAGAAATCGTCACCTTACCTCCATTGAGATACAAAACCAACTTCGCGACTTCCACGGAGTATCTGTGAGCGCTCGAACTGTTCGGAGAAGGTTAAAAGAACGCGATATGGTACCACACACGCCAGCTAATGGGCCCAAACTAACGCGAGCCCACCGAACAGCGCGCCTTCATTTCGCACGCAGTCATTTAAATTGGACACAGCAAGATTGGAGCCTTGTACTCTTTTCTGATGAGTCTAATATTGTGTTACATGGCAATGATGGAAGGAAGAAGGTCTACCGACGTAAGGGAGAGCGTTTCGCACAATGCTGCTTTGAAGAGAGGGTTGCTTATGGCGGTGGCTCATGGACTGTCTGGGGCGGTATATCCGCGAGCGGCAAAACTCAACTTGAGGTTGTTACAGGACCACGGCTGCCAACATTAAATGCTGAAAGGTACATTCGTGAGTGCTTAGAACCTCACGTGATACCATACGCGGACTATGTGGGCCCAAATTTCCTTTTTATGCATGATAATGCAAGAGCCCATGCGGCCGGCATCGTCAGGGAATATCTTCGGGATGTGAACATCACAGTTATGGACTGGCCAGCCAGAAGCCCAGACATGAACCCCATTGAGCACATGTGGGACGAGCTAAAAAGACGTGTTAGGGCTCGTCAACCAGTTGCCCAGACGATGCAGGAGTTGAAAACTGCCATAGAAGAGGAATGGGAGATGATCCCTCAAAATTTCATAGAGCGGTTGATAAACTCTATGCCTAATCGTATGAGAGCTGTGGTAGATGCCCATGGAGGCAACACGCGTTATTAAATTAAACCTTTATTTGATAAAACATGTTTTTTATTCAAAAATCAATTGCCTTTAACAAGGCGCATATCCGACTTGTTAGGCGTAGCTCCATGTCGTATGGTATTCTGAATTCAAATTTAAAACAATACGATCGAAAAAGATGGTAAAATGTATCAGGTTTAAAACTGCATCAACAGTTTTTGTTCAATCTAGCAATCATATTTCGGTAGGGGCCATCGAAACCTAAACTCTAAGGTGGGCCAATAGATGTGTCCAGAAGTGTACATTAAAAAAAAAGAAAATAGGAATATAACTCGAAGAAAGAAATCATATATATATTTCTTTAATCGAATGGGGAAATATTAAATCGTATAATGGCAACCCTCACACTTAATGTCACTGCTTTCGTTTGTTGACGTTTTTGTTCCAAGTAACCTAAAATTCATAGTTAATTTATAATAAAAACGATGTTATTTCAAGTTCTTACAAGTGAAAAGTGATTCCGTGATACTTTTTATGTGATTTGCTATTGTTTTTACAAATTTTTACTACACAGGAAGGCATAATTATATTTTTCTATTAATGTTTTCTAGACGACGGCTCGTGAAGTACTAAGAGCGATGAGCATGGTTTTAGTGTAGGTGTGTGGGTGAGCTTGTGTATTTACTTGAAGGAGCACGGTTTTGTGGCTTCACTTTTGATGTTCGCGGTGCGCTGTCTACCTTTTTTTGTTGGTCTGAGACTTAGATCTAAGCATCTATAAAGGGTATTTTCTCTAAAAAATTTAATTCCGTTAAAAAAATTCCCAAAAACTATTGAACACGTAGGTAAGTATTTTCTTTTTTTTCACGTAAACATAACGCGATGGTACAATACAATACAACACTTTTTAGTAAACCGTGACGTCACCAGCCCCCACTCTTGAAGTTTTGCGCTTTATCACCGATTTGAAATGGCAAAAAATACTTAGGTACCCAATTTTTTTTGAAAATCTAGCGGACGGACTAAACAGAATTTTATTTTTCTATCTAGAAAAATAAAATACGGAATAACCTCATAAATACGTCCACCAATACTGCGGAGCGTGCCCGCCTGCTGGCTGTGGGTGAATGGGAGTCGGGTCTTTGGCTACAGGCCCTACCGTCAGCCAACATAGGTACCATGCTGAGTGACGATACTTTCCGGATCGCTACGTGTCTGCGTCTGGGTGCTCCTAGCGGAGCTCCACATCGTTGTCAATGCGGTGAAGCAGTCGACCGCCTCGGACACCATGGCCTGTCCTGCATGCAGTAGGAGCGCTGGTCGGTTAGCGCGGCACGCCAGCGTTAATGACATCATCCGTCGGGGTCTTGTCACCGCCGGGGTGCCGGCTGTTTTAGAACCTAATGGCTTGGCACGTGACGATGGGAAGAGGCCAGATGGGATGACAATAATGCCTTGGAAGGTGGGTAGGCTTTGGTGTGGGATGCAACATGTGTCAACACCCTTGCGCCATCCCATCTTCTTAGCACGGCGGGCTGCGCTGGGGCGGCTGCTGCAGGTGCAGAAAATCTCAAACGGCGCAAATATAACAACCTTATTGGGAGTTATATTTTTGAGCCGTTTGGGGTTGAAACACTAGGCCCATGGGGTCCGAGTGCTCACCGAGTCTTTCGGGACATCAGCAAACGACTTAATGTCGACTGTTCACGTGACCAGAGAGCTGGGCTTTTCTTTGGCCAAAGAATCAGCATTGCCATTCAACGTGGCAATGCTGCCAGTGTTCTGGGCACGTTTGTCATTGACAGCGATGTGGATGAGTTTTTTGATGCCCAATGATCAATTTGTTTTTTACACTTTTTGTACATAATTCGCAATTTTTAGTCTAGTTTGTATATAGTTAGGTTTAGTAGATATAAATTGTTAAGTTCGTTATGTACATTTACTATACTAATTCCTGAATTAAAAAACTTTGTTTACCTATTTCTAGAAAAACAATTGCCTTAATAGTTGTAATACAAACTTACTGGTCCTTCCATCAGGCAGCAAGGTATCCAGAGCATTCAGTGGGTAGGCAGAGCAGGTGATATTGGAGTACCGCCAGAACTCCTTGGCAGACAACTCCAACATCTCTCTGAAGACGGACGCCCGGCCCAGCTGGCAGGCCAGGGTTAGTGGCGTGAAGCCTGCCAGGTTCATACGACCGTTGCTGGCAGGCACCTTCGGGTGCCGGAGTGCATAGCCGAACATGTCCTTGTTTGAGAACACAGTAAGTAGTTAGTAGATAATCATTACCGTTTCTTCATTACTTAAAGGTACCTACTGTTGCTTTGCTCGGTAAGAACTAAGAACTCAAAGTGTTTATAAATCAATCATAGTAAGTAGATATTAGGTGTTAACATAAAATAAAATTTCACTGTGTGAAACTATGGTATAGTACGCTGCACGATAATGGTAAGAAAACCATTAAGTATAAGCTGGTCTCGCAGTCTATTCAATTTCTATTACGCTAGGCCAGCTTTAGGTGTGACCACTCACGTGCGGCCAACTTTGTGAAGTTCAAGAAGAAGACTAAAGTACCTACACATCAATAAATTTGCAAATTACATAACGTGTCCTCGAACGAGTACTTTGATTTAACGGAACACTCGCAGACAAAAACTCACCAGTTTATCACAAACGACTACCATATGCAGTATCATGTTCCCAAACGAGTCCTGTGCATCCGGATCAGCTCCGGAGTCACAAAGCAGGTTATACACACCCTCATTGGCGCAGCAAGCTGCCCACGCCAATGGGTACTCGCCTAAGTACGCTAAACCTTCGTAGTTGGTCTGCCTCGCTGGTGGTACGCGTTGTTGGTCGCGGGGGAGGAAGAAGCTGCCTGTTGGAAAAACATTGAATAAACACAGGCTACCTTTGCGTGCGATACCATTAGGCTTGTAGACACTTTTTCGAAATAGGTCTTAAATTGACCGTGATTGTTTTATTAACTCGTCTCTGATTTGGAATCAGTAACACGGAGAAGAGAGCTTAGGTAAGATTCTGTAAAGATGTGTAAAAAACTGGCATCCAATCTTCCTCAGTAAACTTACACAAGCCTGATTTTGTGCCTCGATTAACCCGAAGAAAGTAAATGAAACATTACCAATCTTTTAACAGTAAAACCATTTACACGTTTTACGCTAACATAGGATTCTACTGCACCCGAAAATATATAACTTATCAGCGGCCCTACCATGACGTGTTAAAGCGTGAGTAGTTCGATCGTGAAGGAGGGATGGAGCTATACACCCTATATAGCTCCATCCCTCCTTTTCGCTCGAACGACTCACGTTTTAACACGTCATGGTAGGGCTGCTGGTATCATAATTGAATCTTACCAATAGCTCTTTGGTTGACGTCAGCACCTGCTTCCACTAAGTCTTGAACCAACTCGTTGTTGCTGTAAGCTATAGCCAGGTGAAGTGAACTAGCCCCTACAGAAGAACAAAGTTGATGGTGTTTTTAATGATTTTAAAAATCGGCCTCTACGTCTTCTTTTCGATCATGTTTGTACTATTTTAGTTTCATAAAATATTGGGCGAACTAGCTACTTGCCTAAATACTCCTCCCCTTCGACGACATCCAGTGATAATTTCGGAAAGCATTTCACTAGTGTTCTTGCTAATCTCGTATGAATCTGAAATTAAATAGATAAAAATTCTGGTTTCTTGGACTTAATATTTTTGTAAGGCGGAAAGCGAATCGTATGACATTAATTTGTATATTCTATGGTTTACGCAACCTACTTTTCCGTTGTTCCAGTCCAGTCGGTTCTAGCTATTGCTGCTCAGATTTAGATCAAACAATTTACCGCCTTTTCACCCCCTTAAAGTTGAATTTCCAAAAAAACTTATGTGTTCACTTACATCATAAAAGGAAGCATTGTTCAAAGTTTAATGTCTAGTCTGCCCACCATACACTAAAGTGCAGTAACAGCAAAATCACGATTTCGAGTAAAACGCATTTAAAGTTAAGAATTGATTTTAAAAAATCAACAGAATGTATAAGCAAAAAAATTTGAATGCAGAAAGGTTGTAAAGGCATAGGTTCACACGTTAAAGCAATAAAAAAAAATATCTTAATAACTGAATTTATTATGGCCATTTATTCTTTTTGGTGCCTATTACTGCATAGCCTTTTTTGTAAAAAATACCATTTTAAACTTAGTAAAATGCAGCAAAAAGCCCTATTACTGCGTTTGGATCAGTTATTTTGTCAAGAAACCCAACTAACATGCAGTAAGGTCAAAAAAATACTGCATTTTAGTTAGTTTTTTAAGAAAAAAGTGTTCAATTTACTAGTGCAGTAAGAAAAATAGCTAGTTCACATTTTAAAGACCGTTTATTTCTTATTATTTAATCACAATAATTCAACTCACTTATGTAAAATTTACATATCAAAAATAAAAAAAAACATCTAATTAATAAAGGACCCTGCGCAGAATGCACAACCTCCTTTGACAGTTTTCTCTTAATATCTATATATATAAAAATGAAACCCGTTTTCCTTGGTCACGGCATCACGCGTGAATGGCTGGACCGATTTCACTAATTCTTTTTTTGTTGTGTTTGTTATTGTCAGGAGAAGGTTCTTATGAAAAAAAAAAAAAAAAAAAATTGCGCGGAAAATTAGAAAATTGAAGAATCCTTAGGGTAGGTGTAGGGTAGGTGTAGGGTAGGTGTAGGGTAGGTGTAGGGTAGGTGTAGGGTAGGTGTAGGGTAGGTGTAGGGTAGGTGTAGGGTAGGTGTAGGGTAGGTGTAGGGTAGGTGTAGGGTAGGTGTAGGGTAGGTGTAGGGTAGGTGTAGGGTAGGTGTAGGGTAGGTGTAGGGTAGGTGTAGGGTAGGTGTAGGGTAGGTGTAGGGTAGGTGTAGGGTAGGTGTAGGGTAGGTGTAGGGTAGGTGTAGGGTAGGTGTAGGGTAGGTGTAGGGTAGGTGTAGGGTAGATGTAGGGTAGGTGTAGGGTAGGTGTAGGGTAGGTGTAGGGTAGGTGTAGGGTAGGTGTAGGGTAGGTGTAGGGTAGGTGTAGGGTAGGTGTAGGGTAGGTGTAGGGTAGGTGTAGGGTAGGTGTAGGGTAGGTGTAGGGTAGGTGTAGGGTAGGTGTAGGGTAGGTGTAGGGTAGGTGTAGGGTAGGTGTAGGGTAGGTGTAGGGTAGGTGTAGGGTAGGTGTAGGGTAGGTGTAGGGTAGGTGTAGGGTAGGTGTAGGGTAGGTGTAGGGTAGGTGTAGGGTAGGTGTAGGGTAGGTGTAGGGTAGGTGTAGGGTAGGTGTAGGGTAGGTAGGTAGGTAGCCAGTTGACGGGAGCGAAGCCGCGGGGGACAGCTAGTTAACATATATAACATAATGTATCTTTATGTTTAACAATAAAATATAGATAGTAAATGTAGGTGAGTATTATAAAGGTGGACATAAACTTGAGATCAACATTACAGTAAAACAATCATCACACACAAAGCATTACAAGCCTTGGTAAGTCTTAGGTAGGTACATAATTAGTTTCTAAAAGTAATTTTTAACAGTATAACGCGCTTTAAAATAACATTGGTTTAGTTTAGCTTTTGAAGCCTCTTATTATTCTTACTACTAGACATAATCTTGAGATCAACATTAAAGTAAAACAATCATCACACACAAAGCATTACAAGCCTTGGTTATTAGGTAGGTACATAATTAGTTTCTAAAAGTAATTTTTAACAGTATATTAACGCGCTTTAAAAATAACATTGGTTTAGTTTAGCTTTTGAAGCCTCTTATTATTCTTACTACTAGATTTAAAATAATAAAAATGTATGTATCATACAATTATCAAAACAGATCAGAAAAATATTTACTTAGTTCTTTTGTTGTACTTATTAATAATCAGTCTTAAGTTAACTTTAAGGCACATTGTTTCTTAGAATTTGAAGATAAAAAATACAGACTATTAAAAATAAATTCAAAACACATTAACAGTTTAAGATTATTCATCAATATCAAAATTAAATTCTTCTGGTTCTTGTGACGTAGAACCAACAGAAAGATTTTTCCAGAAGATTAATCTATTTGGTGGAATAAGCGGCCCTAATACGTTTAAGATGTTTCGCTTCCTTTCCCTATCAATGCCTTTAGGAACAGTTTTTACAGTAAAATTAGGCAAGTTCTTTGATTTGAGACAATATAGTTCTTTGAATTCTATATCATCAAAGTTCTTTTTGTAAAAGAAACTATGACTTCCCCTTTTTACCATAAGATGTACAATATCTTTGATGTATACCCGGTTTCCATCTATATCTTTGTTTTTTTTATGTGAAATATGAGATTTAAAATTAACAAAATCTATTATTTCCATACTTTTGACTTCTACCTTCCCCGATTTCAATGATGTTTCAACAGCTTCTAAAAAGTCTTGATAATCGTACAGCTTACCCTTTTTGTCCATCGACTGCTCTACAAAATGGTGGAAGGAATCGGCGGACATAAAAGTATAGCCCGGTTCAAAAAACTTGAGTTCAATTGTTGTGGCAGAAATCTCTAAGTTGTTAATTATACTTATCAAGAAAGTAAAAAAACACCAGTTTTTATTTTGTGCCGAGCAATTATCAAGCCATAAAACGATGTGCTCTGCATCACGATTATTTAGTAAGAATGCTTTAAATGTACTAGTGATGTCTTCTTGCTTTCTCCCTGCCACTCCTTCATGCCAAACTGCTGCAAATACGTGACCTTTCTTGAAGTTTCCTAGAGGTACAAAGGTTTCATTGTACGCCACAAGCCTGGGGCAAAACAGAGCTGCTTTAAAGGTATCAATGCGAGGTAACATTATTACTTTTTGGAGGTCCACAGAAACAATTACAGTATTACGCTGACTATTAGCCTTTGTATCTGCATCGTACATCTCTCGGGCTAGTGTATACTTAATTTTATGATGAGCGTAGGTCTTACAAATTTGGCAATCAGTACACGGTTCTTTTACATGATCAAGGTTATGGAGGTTGAAGGTTTCACATGTCTCGCATTGTTCATGGCCGAGCTTAGCAAAAGAAATGTTCATTTTGTTTGTCAAGTGATCTCTGTAAGTTTCAAGACTGCATTTGAATTCGGGGTACTTCTCTTGGAAGTTTCCATACATATCAACAATTGTAAGGTCACTGGGCAAGTATCTCTTATTGGGTGCATGCACTCGTCTATAATGATGCACACATGGATTGAACGATTCAATATGAGCTGTGATCAAAGTACGATCTATAGCATGACAATTTGTCAAATTACGGCCATCCCTATTATCCTTTTGCTCTAAAATTGACTTTTTCAGGACAGAATTTACACGCCTGTCATTTTTTTTGTCATATCCTAAAGTGCCTAAAAAAAATACTTTGCATACCTCATGCGATAGTTCTTCTGTATCTCTTTTTGTTAAACTGTACTTGTAAGTTACGTTTCGTGGTCGTTTCAAATTCTTTGTACTTTTCTTGCAAGCCTCCTCCGTCACAAGATTTTTGATAAATATTCCTTGATGTTCCCAATTCAAAGACCAATAATATTTGTTAATTTTTTTTCTATCTTCTTCAGTAAAATGTATAGTACATAGTTTTTTACATAAATTTTGACAGGGTTCTCGCACCGGATATTTCTGTATGTTTTTGGCATATTGAAGTTCACTTTTACGTTTCCTACATGACTTATTCCGTATTTTCACAACAGGTAATTGTGCTGGCTGGGTATTGACATTGTTGACCTGAATTTCTGCTGGATCGTTTGTGATATCTAAATCTCTTAAACTCGACGATGTTGAAGATGGCTCAGGAACATAGTTTTTATCTTTTACAGAATCATCTGAATCTTCTATGAATGAATCACAGAATGATGTTGAAGGCAGCGTTTCATTACATAAAAGATCAAAGGTCGCTGTATCCACGAGATTACTAATTAAGCTGTCCTGGTGAGCTTCTGGCAGATTTATGGAGTGGTGTTGTGTTGCTTCAGAGATTTTGCTCAAATCAATATTTTGGACGACAGAGTCGTTGTTTTTATGCACATCCCTTAATATTGCTTTTGGAGGCGAGTCATTGTTATCGTGATGAGGTAGCTGCGATATCATTCTATCCGGTGGAAAGACGTCATTTTCCAAATTGCTTAGCAGTGACATAATTTGTTTTGATCTCACATTCATATTGATGAACCTGCACAGAAAGATAAACGAGAATTGGTAAGTACTTACTGACTAGTATAGGTACATTAAAACTAATTTTAATTTACATTTATACTAAAGTTTTAAATTATTTTGAAATCGAAAATGGACTGAAACTTGATTAAAATGCTAAAACGGCAAAACGGTATATCAACCAAACATAAATTTGACGCAAGTGTATGGCCGTTAAGTTTGCAATGAGATTGTAGACAGGTACCTAGAATAATTTGAATTTAGAATGAGATCATAGCGACACTGAACTGTATTAATGTATGGTTAGGTGAATACCTACCCTATCTATTTTTAGTCTATTCAAAATATAATCTCAATTCTAACTCAGTTCGTTAAAAGTCAAACCATAGGTTACCATTAGTTACGAGTTACGAGAATAATTGGCCTACTGATTGATATAGGTACATAGATACTACTTTTTAAAGTCAATAAATACTTATAATACATAAATAGAAAACCATCCAAACACAAACAAATGATAGTTATTCAACACACGAAACATTTTATGTAAGGATAGAAAATAACCTATTAGTTAAAGTATCTGTTTAAAGTACGTCTTAATACTATAAAAGTTTTATTAATCATAATAAACTTAAGTAATATAATTATGTAATCTTACCCGCCAAATCCTGTCGCCAAAAAAACGTAAGCAGTGCGAGCGACGCCGACGGGCACGTCCACACTGGCACGGTTCACTGGAGCGACTGATTAATTAAGTCAAATCGCATGCAATCTAGCAGTAAATCCTTTGCACACTCTGTCTCACAAATAAAGTTTTATCTATTCAAACCGACTAAAATGCAGTATCAGCTTGATACTGCGTTTAAATTAGTTTAATTTACTATAATTTGTTAAACTTGATCCCAATTAAAATGCAGTATTTAAAACATTAACTGCACTTTAGCTAGGAATAATCATATCTGTGTCATTATGCTATCCAAACTAATCTGCAGTAATGCTGTATTTTACTGCGTGTTAGTCAGTTTATAATGATAAAAGAATGTTAAGTATTCACAACTAAAATGCGACAAGCTTTGATTTTACTGCATTTTAGTTGGGAGTTCGTGACAATAAATTGTATTTTCTTAATTTGCAGTAAAAATAGCTTGTATGGCGGTAAATTTTACTGCGTATTAATTTTTTTTTTAATTTTTTTCCAGAAATATAAAACTATCTAAAGAACTGTAAAATTATATTGCTTACTGCATTTTAGTTATGAAACCTTAAAATTTAATCTGCAGTATAATTTATACTGTATTTTAGTTGGGAAATCACGCCAAATTGTTAATTTTTTTCGTTTGCAGTAAGTGAAAACTGTTAAATAAAAACCATTCTAATAGTCTTAGAAATAAGTAAGTTAATTCAATAGAAAGCTTAAGAAACCCGCTTTCAGAATCACTAATAAAACGAAAAATCACAAAAGGGCTGTTACTGCTCTTTAGTCTCTGGTGGGCAGTAGTAGTTTCGGCTGTGCGTTGATAAGTCAGTATGCCAGTTTAGACTTTACGTTGATATGTCAGTTAATCAGTTTCAGCTCGCCGTTGATATGTCAGTTAATCAGTTTCGGCTCGCCGTTGATATGTCAGTTAGCCAGTTTCGGCTCGCCGTTGATATGTCAGTTAGTCAGTTTCGGATGTGCGCTGATACGTCAGTTAGTCAGTTTCGGCTGTAGGTACGTTGATATGTCAGTTATTGTAGTCAGTTTCGGCTGTACCTTGACATGTCAGTTAGTCAGTTTCGGCTGTACGTTGATATGTCAGTTAGTAAGTTTCGGCTGTACGTTGATATGTCAGTTAGTCAGTTTCGGCTATACGTTTACATGTCAGTTAGTCAGTTCCCCAGATAGATTTAACAGCACCCTGTAGTGGAGTGACTGTTGATGGTCACGGAGGTCTTTCCATTACTAATATTCACAGCAGCAGCAGCTCAGAATCTGAATTTCTTCCTAGTTAATGTCAATTGATTCGACCCAGTGTGATGATAACATTTATAGATTTAGAATTTGACCATCATCCTTCTTCATATTGTCCTCTGGGCCAGAATAAGCTGATTGGACTGGATTGGATGCCTACAACAGGAGGAAAAGGATACGGTCAAACATTACCTTGGTATCACAGATGATGAGCACATGAAGAAGCGACTCCCCCAAAGCGCCTCTGTAGCACATCTGCCAGCAAGCAGTGTGGTCCTCCCATTTAGCGAGCGGGTCGTGAGGGGACAGCGATGCCTCTATTGGCAACACAACCTGGAGGTTCCCATGAACTTTTAATACATGCATGTCAACTTAGAGTAGATGGCCAGTTTGATTTCTTTATTGCTAGCAGGGACCAGAAATCAAGAAGAAAATTAAGCTGCGTTTATCTATTAGATCTAATATTATATACGAGTAGATATTCAAAACTGGTGAAAAGATTGTTTTAAAACATCCGCGGATCTATTATTTACTTAACATCTATTTGACTGACAGATCTCGACCATTCAAAAGTGACTGTAAATAGTCTATTTGACCATTTGAAATAAAGGATTTTGAATTTAGATTTTTAATATTATGTATAAATGATGCAAACAGGCATTGTCATTGATTATGTGTAAACCTGCACTTCGACCTGCAAGCAACTCGCAGGCAAGTTTAGTGACATTGCGGTGGCACAATCAAGCGATTGATCACATGAGACACCGGCACCGCAATGTAATGCAACTTGCATGCGACACGGTTGCAAGTGGAAACGTGGCCTTACGTAGCTACCCCGCTGCACTGCCAGCCATAATATTCTAAGGCCCAGCGCCCATTAGCGACGCGGCACGGCAAGGGATTTTAGAAAGCGCAAATGACTTGAGATCCTATTTTATCATGCTTATCATTCTTTCGGGATGCGACGGTGTGCCACAACGTGCCGAAGTGTTAAATAAGATTCGAAATCATCTGTATCGCAAAAATCCTTTGCGTGGCGCGTCGCCAGTAGGCGCCGCCGGGCCTAAAGATGACGAAGTGAAACGTCCTCATTTGGGGACAAGTTAGTTACGATGTTGCGAACTAGCCAGTTTATGGGAACTGTTATCTTTGTTAGACATCATAGCTGTTTAGCTATGGTGTAAATGAAAATGTTAGTACTAAGATACTACATACAGTGCACGGGAAATAGGTACTTTCCTGTAGTATACTATTTCCTGTATATTGTATGTAATACCTATTCTTTTAGTTATAGTACGTAGGTATAGGCAATCCAAAGTTGTAATTAAAAATGATAAAATATCGATAAGCTGGCTTCATAATCATAATACCACGGTGAAAATATATATTTATATAAGTACTGTGATATTATCATATCATCGTCATAATAGAGCTAGGTACGTGGGGCATATTATGCCCACGTACCTATGATCATCATTATCGCGATGCAATTTTAGGATTTAAAACCGGTCAAGTGCGAGTCAGACTCGCACACAATGGGTTCCGTATCTACTTACCGTAAAACGAAAAAATGAAGTTTCTTTTATGCGAGCCTTCTTTAATTTTTATTTATTAAAAACGCTATCAAGTATAATAAAATAAGTAAACTTTGCTTAGTTTGGTATTTTTTCAATTAAATAAATATTTTTTTAAACGTGCTTACGTTCGTTGTATTGGAAAACCCTCCGTTACTTGAGCGTTTACGCCGTACGGCATTTCATACAAACTTTCAAGTCCTTGTTTTTCGAAATGAATGAACCGATTTTAATGAAACTTGGTATGCATCCGCTAGGTATCCAGGTCTTAATAGCTAGACAGACCATTTTCGAGAAAGGCAATTCCCGCATGTTAGAGAATATAATATAAAACACTAAACTCATCAATCGAATTTAGGATTGTGTATTCGAGTTGATTTTTAAGGTACCATTACCAATACGTACGCTCCGTCCAGCACAGATCCAGATCCAAAACTCCGAAAGCTTTCAGTTCGAACTTCAAAATCGTTTCGAGTGCCTAGGGAGCTCCGTGGACGAATACAACGATGGGTTCGTGGAAACTGTTCATACGGTCGGGTCTAAGTTCTTCAAGACTCGCCGTACAGATAAGACCAAGAGGCTCTCTGATCCGACTCTCAAGCTCATGAAGGAGAGGCGGGAGATGATTCTGCAGTCTTCAGACGATGCGTGCAAATACCGGCAGCTCAATAGACGGATCTCCAAGTCCTTGAAAAGCGACCTCCGCCGCTTTAATACTGAAAAGATTAAAGACGCGATAGAGCGGAATAAGGGCTCCAAGGTCTTTGCAAGAGATTTGTCTATTGGGCAGAGCCAGCTCATAAAACTGAAGACCGACGATGGCAGAACCATATCCGCCAAATCGGAGCTTCTGAGGGAGATCGAGACATTCTATGGACAGTTATACACGTCAATGACCAAACCCGCAGCAAATCTAGCGAACGACCCAAGAGCTAGATTGACCCGGCATTATACCGAAGACATCCCGGACGTCAGCCTGTATGAGATCAGGATGGCTCTGAAGCAGCTTAAAAACAACAAGGCGTCGGGTGAGGATGGAATCACGGCCGAACTCCTGAAGGCGGGTGGAAAACCAGTCCTTAAGGCCCTTTAGAAACTGTTCGATTCCGTCATACTCGAGGGGAAAACGCCACAAGCTTGGAGCAGAGGTGTGGTGGTACTCTTCTTTAAAAAGGGCGACAATGCCCTGCTTAAGAATTACAGGCCCATCTCACTTCTGAGCCATGTCTACAAGCTGTTTTCCGGAGTCATCACAAACCGTCTCGCACGCAGGTTTGACGACTTCCAGCCTCCCGAACAAGCCGGATTCCGAAAAGGCTTCAGCACCGTAGACCACATACACACGCTGCGGCAGGTTATACAGAAGACCGAAGAGTATAATCTGCCCCTCTGCTTAGCGTTTGTGGACTACGAGAAAGCCTTCGATTCGATCGAGACTTGGGCTGTGCTGCAGTCTCTCCAACGGTGCCAGATCGACTATCGGTACATCGAGGTGCTGAAGTGTTTGTATGAAAACGCCACCATGTCAGTCCGACTTCAGGATCAGACATCAGAACCTGCAGCCTGCAGCGGGGTGTGAGGCAGGGAGACGTAATTTCTCCGAAACTGTTCACGGCCGCAATGGAGGACGTCTTCAAGGTTTTGGACTGGAAAAGGCTAGGCATTAATGTCAATGGCGAGTCATCGATTTGCCGACGATATAGTCGTCATGGCTGAGACCACGGAGGACCTCAGTACAATGCTCGATGACCTCAGTAGAGCTTCCGAAAGAGTGGGTCTTAAAATGAACATGGACAAAACCAAGGTCATGGTAAATACCCATGTAGCACCCACTCCTATCAAGATTGGAGGCTCTGCACTCGAAGTTGTTGATGAGTACGTCTACCTGGGACAAACGATCCAGCTACGTAGGGCTAACTTCGAGAAGGAAGTCAACCGTCGAATCCGACTCGGATGGGCGGCGTTCGGGAAGTTGCGCGGTATCTTCTCGTCTCACATACCACAGTGTCTCAAGACGAAAGTCTATGACCAGTGCGTGTTGCCAGTGATGACCTATGGACTCGAAACGTGGTCGCTCACAATGGGCCTCATCAGAAGGCTTAAAGTCACCCAAAGGGCAATGGAGAGGGCAATGCTCGGAGTTTCCTTGCGTGATCGAATCAGGAATGATGATATCCGCAAGAGAACCAAGGTTACCGACATAGCCCGAAGGATCGCCAAATTGAAGTGGCAGTGGGCAGAGCACATTGCTCGCAGAACAGATGGTCGATGGGGCCGAAAAGTTTTGGAGTGGCGACCGCGTACCGGAAGACGCAGTGTTGGAAGGCCTCCCACAAGGTGGACCGATGACCTGGTGAGGGTCGCGGGTAACCGATGGATGCGCGACGCACAGGACCGGTGGTTGTGGCGACACTTGGGGGAGGCCTATGTCCAGCAGTGGACGTCTTTCGGCTGATATGATGATGATGATGATTACCAATACTAACACAATATGGATCTAGGTCTGAATTAAAGTATTTTTTTTTGTTTGTATTAAAAAAGGGAATTAGAACTTTATGCTGATGCTATAAGGTTTGTTGTTCCACCATTTGATATTGTCTCGAGTAGGTACTGAATTTTCAAATATAAGAATCTGTTATTTGTAACAGATTCTTATATTTGACGTCGATATGTCAAAAACTCCTCTAATTGGAAAGTACCTATTTGACACTGACTGTGGCATTAGTGCGAGTTTTTTAACGTTGGTCCTTCTCGATCGCGTTAGCCTAGGTGACGTCAATTTGTATTGAAGTTTCGTTGCGCGCCGTCTGGTGACAATAACGGAAAACCTTTTTTTTCCTTTAATTAGGGTAAATTATTAAAAAATCGAATTTATTATTCCGTCAGATAGATTTCCT
This sequence comes from Melanchra persicariae, assembly GCA_947386135.1. Lineage (NCBI taxonomy): Eukaryota > Metazoa > Arthropoda > Insecta > Lepidoptera > Noctuidae > Melanchra > Melanchra persicariae. The sequence continues at coordinate 10,239,667 of OX376645.1, read as the reverse complement.
AAAAATATTGTACCTACACGTTTTTTTTTCACAAGTACCTACGTAAACAAAAAATAAAGAGGATGCACTGCGCTGCGTTGAAAACTCGCGTGACGTCACGCTTTGGTACATTTTAAATACAGAACTGGGGGCCTAGACAAAAAACTTTTCTGTAGCGTTAACGTCAGACGCTGACGACAAAATGTATGGGAATGACATTAGGTGTGGAAAGGAAACGTCATCACCTAATGTCATTCCCATACATTTTGTCGTGAGCGTCTGACGTTAACGCTACAGAAAAGTTTTTTGTCTAGGGGGGCAGATGTCACAATCACAAGCCCACGCTCCTGATCTTTCATGCGTTTTATCTTCGTCAATTTTTACTGATTTGATAAAGCAAAAAATACGTGTCCAATATTTTTCGATACCTAGGTGACCTAATCTAAGTGACAGACTAAGTAAATAGAATCAATTTTTTTTTACTTAGGAATCATCCCAAGCGAACTTTTACATTAGTAACGCGATCAAGTACCTACTTTAAAAAAAACTTGCAATAAGCCTTCTGTAAGTACAGTAGGTACCTACATACTCGCCGTGAAAACTTTTATAGAGTGAAGTGAACTGTCATTCCACCTTGACTGGATGAATTGATAGTCCAATTCACATTTATAGAATAGCACTACTGACCTGTTCCTGGTCTCTGAACTTCCATCGCAGGTACTCGGCGCGGTTGATGACCCTTCCCTTTCCACCAGCGTACATGTATGCCGCGAACTCGTCTCTGATCAATTTCTCGGCTGCCATCATTCCACCTTTGGTGTACGCTTCGAGTAGGAGACCGCCTTGGGTGGAAAAGTATTAAATTTGAAAAGGGCAGCAAGAATACCAACCTAATAAAAAACATAGGCGAAGTTAATGCAACAAGGTATTCTCTACCAGCCAACCTTTTGGTTAAAAATACTAGGTAGGTAGTACAAGCATAGCTTTACTTTAGACAGCCGTCGATAACATCCTTCCTTACTTCCTAACTAAGATTATAATGCGACAGTGAGTTTGTTTGTTTGTTACGCTTTCACGCTAAAAAAACGGCTGAACGGATTTAGATGAAATTTAGCACATAGGTAGACCATGACCTGGAATAAAACATAGTGTAGGCTGTATAGGTACTTTTTATTCTCTAATGGTTGTATGTTCCCGTGGCATAACTTCCGACCTCCACGCGGGCGAAGCCGCGGGCAAAAGCTAGTATTAAATATGTCATCGGAATATTGCAGACTCCGTAAGATTGTAATAATTCTTGATTAGATTACTTAGGTATAATTTCTCGATTGTATTATGTATAAAACGTTTTGCATAGGTAAGTACAATAAATCAATAAATCAATAAACAGTTTCCAAGAAGTGTAATTATATCCGTGTCTTATTTAGAAAAAATAGTTTACAATCACGCGATATTTTACAATCTTACTGCGTTTGCCATTTTCCGGTGGCATACAATAAATCCCATCTAAATTCAATGGTTTCCAATACTTCCGTGTCTTATTTAGGTAGAAAAATAGTTTACAATCACGCGATATTTTACAATCTTACTGCGTGTGCCATTTTCCGGTGGCATACAATAAATCCCATCTAAATTCAATAGTTTCCAATACTTCCGTGTCATAATTAGGTAGAAAAATAGTTTACAATTAACGCGATATTTTACTATCGTACCTATGGCGTTTGCAATTTTCCGGCGACATGGTAAGTAAGTACTTACCTTTTTTATAATCTGCAAGTTTGTAAAGCACGGTGTGGTCTTCACTGCTGGGCTGCGATATGACTCGGTCGAGCACCGAACCCCCCGCCTGCACGCCTCCCGCCGATATTAGCTTGCTGAGCTTTTCCCCCATTATATCTGATCCTTGACATTGAGCAGGGAAAAAAAAAGGAAAGCTATAATTATAATGTAAGTAGGTAGGTAATAGTTTGGCCCAGTTTCTGGTACGAAAGTTATCGCAAAATTTATGTTTGAAATTGTCAAAAGCGTGTTCATCAAATTGTCAAAGCTAATCACAGCACTGCGTTTTATTTGTGACGCCTTCAAGGGGGAAATGGGCATTTGGGAATGGTGTGATCATGATGGATGATCCATGATGATCATACCTACTCAGAATGTCTTCTAAACTATAACCTAGATTATAGTTTAGAAGACATTCTGAGTAGGTCCAAAATTTAGCCATAGATTATATTTACGGCCGCTTTCTATAATATATATCAATCCCAATCTCGATCCCGATCCTTGTCTGTAACCAATCAAAGGTGAGGATTGTGTGGTGAAGGACACAAACTCGGCCGTTGATTGGTTACAGACAAGTATCGGGATCAAGATTGGGATTGAGATATGTTATAGAAAGCGGCCGTTAGTTGGTATGGTTAGGTTAGGGTTACCATCCGTACGGATTTGACCGGACATGTCCGGGACTTCTAGACGTTTGTCCGGACCTTGTCCGGCTCTTTAATTTGTCCGGATTTTTGGGCTTAAATTACTACTAATAACGAGTAAGTAATAATACTTATACATTTATAAGTAATAGCAAATAAGTCTTTATTAACTTCCCATTCATATAAATAGGTACCTAATAAATATAAATCTTTTATAACAAAAACTTCTATTGCAATTTGCAAACAATCAACTACATAAGTAGGTAGTTCAAACGTAAACGTTTCTTCAAAACAAAAATAGTTTAAAAAAAATGTCCGGACTTTTATTGGAATGTCAGGCTTTTTGTCAGGACTTTTCAAATTTCTAAATGGTAACCCTAGGTTAGGTTGGTATCAAAGACTACAATAGTATACTGGCTAGTTGGTATTGAAATGCGATAAAAAGATGCCTAGGTACATTTATTCTGTAACTGAAGATTAAAGTAAAGAAGTTTAAACGAAATACCTACTTTAAAATAAAAAATATAAACGTAATACATACTTACCTACTTCATAAATAATAAAACGACGGCAATACGGCGATAATCCTACTCAATTTCTTCATAGCTTGAAACTTAAACATATCACTTTCTGTCCGTAAAACCACCATAGTTCACTTTAGAACTTTGTGTTCAACATTGTTCACCATCTCTTCATTTCTATCAATAAAAAATAAAATTTTACCTAATCGAATAGAAAATCATTTCGAATTTGACCCCGTTGGGGCCGCAGCCGCGGGGTCAACATAATTAGGTCAAATTGAATATTTATTTTCCAAAAATATTTGTCATAAAAGTAAAACTTCACCTAAGAAGTTTGTATAAAATTCGAATAGGATTTAGAATCAAAACAATAATAATTAATAGTTTCCCTTTTCAAAAATAAAAACAAAAGAGAAGCACAACTGAGCACAGTCTTGGTATTTAAATTAAATTACACTGAATACCCTTAAATACCGATAAAAATATAGTAGGTACCTACTTATAATTAATTATGTTTTAACTGTCTTTTTAGCTCTCATTGTCTTAATTCTTTTTAATAATATACACAGCACAAAAACAATTTTAATTTGTACAAGATCTGCGTGTGCAGTAATTTCTAGTTTCTAGGAAATAAACAATCGCCGTTGTCATAGGAACGCCAATATGGCTGCCTGTGATCCAAAAATAGACGTCACTGTTGCCCCGGTGCAGAGTGTGCGAAGTGAAAACGTTGATTCGAAAAATCTAAATCTGTAATCTCATCCTCATCATAAGAATCTCAAGTATTTTATAAGTTTACTACAATTAATAATAATAGTAGGTCATGTAGTATGTGTATGTGTAAAATAATGGCACGGCCTCATTTTTGGAAGTCGGAAAAAAATAGGGACAGGTAAATTAAAAAATAATAAGTCGGTTAAAAATGCATGCCTTTGATAGGATTAAGTACATTACCTACATAATTACATAAACCTAGGTACCTAGTTTGCAATAATATGTAAGTATAAATTATATCAGGTTTTTTTATAAATTGGTTCTGGTTGTGTATAAGTAGATCATTATTTTATTTTTCGCTAAGGTGGAACTTCGCGGGGTTCGGGGTGGGACATCGCATACAAACGCGGTTTGTCTGCGGCAGGGGCAGTGTGACAAACCGTTTTGTATCTTGGCTCGCTTCGCCCGCCTGGCTTGGCGAGGGGGAAGCCCTCCGCCTTCTCTTCTTACCCCTCTCTGCCACGAGTATCGGATCGGAACTATTCGGACTTTCGCGTCGGAGTACTGTGATTCGGGCGTTCGGATTGAAAGAACGCAAGTGACAAAGCAACTGGCACTGGGTCTAGCACTGGCAGCAGTGGCAGCAGTGGCAGCATAATAAACCCTCCCCGCGCCCGTACCGCGCCTTATCACTGTTTTTTGTGAGTTTGTTTGCGAGTGTGACGGATACCGATAGAACGTAACCAGGTACAAACTAATATTTATAATTTATCTATTAGACACTACAAAACAATATACCTTAACGAACAAAGAATAGATAAAACGATGTGGAGTAATTATTAGTATTATTACATACACACGAATCTTAATGAAATTTGAAAACAAAAGTGTTGATAAAGAACAGAAACTAGATAGGCAGGGTGTGGCGGTGTGGCATGATGGCGATTGGCGGAGCGTCTGCGTCTCGAGGTCTCCGCGGCGAGGGGGGGTATTGTCGCATCGTCCCCATCAGCATCAGTGCTGCCATATATACAGATTTCTCCGTATTTATACCTACAGATTTTCGATGTGTGATACAGATTAGCATTGGATACAGATTTTTATACAGCATTTTCAACTGTATTGATTAAATTACCTCAACTTAAAACAGAACTTAGCTAAATTAATGACTTAGATACCGCGTTACATACCTACATACCATTGTATAATTCAATTCTTTATGGTTAATTAATTTTTTTCACAAACAACGTGAATTTATAATATAGCTACAAAATAATGTAGCAGCATAATAAGTTCCACTCGATTTGCTCGGGAAAATATGTATGACTGAAAATAACAAAGTAATTATTATTTCGTTCGTTGCGCAAATTTTTGAATTTTGATATCTTGTTTGTTTTAATTTTACTATGCACAGTACATACGTAGGTACTTACTTAAATAAATATTTTTCTTCATTAGTGTAAGTATATTTAAAAAAAATATACATTACTTACACTTACCTACTTTCACTTATCACGTTAGTACTTATCCCTTGTTTTTCTAAAGAAACGATGATGATGATGATTAAAATTCTATTTTGTTTTATTTGATTATGCAGATTTTTGCAGTTTCTACTACAGATAAAAGGTTTAAGGTATCTGGCAACACTGGTCGGGATTTGCTTGCTCATCGTGTTGCTCATCGTTCACGTTGACTATAATATTGGTCGCTGGCACAGTACAGTACGCCCAGTACATTTAGTTTTTATAAGTTATATACAACAAGAACTAACTAATCATTAGCTGGGAAAAAAAATTACTGGTTTTTAGTCAGATGTGTAGTCTAGTGTGATTCTTTAATAATTACCACATATGAACTAATAGTTTGGAGGCGTTGACTGCCGAAACGTTACCAACCGTTAGCGTTTCGTATGTCTATTTTTATTCGTAATGATGGTAAAGTATTCTCAGTACTGTAGGTAGGTACTGTGCAAGCATGAGATGCTAGCAAGTAGGTATCGAACGTAAGGAGCTCAAGCTTTGACTTTGACTGTAGATCGCTATTCGTTAGCGTCCAGTGACAGGTTGGCTGTCAAAATCTGTGTGTGGATAATGGGATAATGAAGGGAGACATTAACAAAATCAATGATCACGGGCAGGGCAACACAAAAAGCGTTTTATTATACAGAAGTTATTTTATTTAGAAATTATTCTCTTGTTATATATGTATTCATTGTTTGTATAAATTACATGTGATTTACTTTTGTAGTACCTAAGTTTTTATTTTCATGTTATAAGCAATATAATTCACCTTTTTACTAAAGGCACCTTAGCATTCTACGGAAGAAAACTTAAATTTTCCATACAATACCCATTCTCTGTTTTCCTACGCTGTTTACTGCATTTATTTACGTGATGATTTGATGTTATTATTTTAATGTGTATTGTAAAAAACCACTAAATTGAATTTCACGATTACTATTCAGTTTAGCGAATTTTTTACAATACTTTCTACCATTCAATATCTATTAAAATATATAGCTGCCTAGCTAAGCACTGCCTAGCGAGACTAGTTCGATGAACAACTAAAGGGCGGCACTGTTGTCGCACGATTTAACCCAAAACGTAAAGTGAGTTCTCTATCTCTAATATTTATACTGCACTCTGTGATCACGGGATCACCACGCTTTCAGTCTCCGTTGATTGTTTATTGTTTTAGTTGGATGTGCTCATTTTGGAGTTTCTATTAAACATGTGAGACTGGATGTCCCAAAATTAAGCCCCTTAAATAGCTAATAAGATTAACACGTCTTGTGTTGATATTATGTAGAATACTTACCTACCTCTTTTCTGTTTTAGATAATGGTAGACTCCAGCGATGGGACTACGGGAAGCTCTGACGAGGATGAACCTTTACTAAAACTTCAGCAAGAAATACGTAATCCGATTGTGTATACAACTAAACTAGATAATATGATGATATTCAAACAAGATACGACAAGCATGGATGCGGTCACTATAATCAATTCCATAATCAAAGAAAGTAAACCAACATTAAAAAGGAAAAGAAAACGTACTCAAGAAAGAAATTCTCATTCTTCGAACGAAGATTTATCGAGTCAGATCATTACTTCTAACAGAAAAGTACCCCGAACAGCTGAAGATAACAAAATAGCCATTTGCAAACCCGTGAAAGTAGTGCTTGAAGACATTAAATATACTTTGCTTCGTCAAAAAAGTACCAAAAGTAGGAATTCCGAAACTGTTGAAACAACACGTCTTTTAGTAAGGGATTATGAGAAACAAAAAAAAACAGCCTTTAGGGTCCCACGTACGCTTAAAAGTAAATTAATATATGATCGGCAACTCAAAGAAGCCGACGTGTATTCTCTAGATAAAAACTTTTTCGTGAAGGAATATAACAAGCTAAGTATTAATAGCAGTAACGAATATATCTTAGAAACACGTAAATATGATAAAAATGTTTCGGAAGTTTCCTGTTGTTGCTGGTATAACAGAGAACAGTTATTAACCAGTACGATGTTAGGGCTTACTCCTCATGAAACACTGAGGTTCATGAGAAAACCACACAGATGTGAAATTAATCGTTGCAGTTGCTGCTGCAGACACACAAGTACATATGTGTTGAATGACACATCCGCACAAAGGCCAAGATCGCTCAAACCGTCGGAAACACCCAGAATGTGGGTAGAATCAATGTCAGTAATGCATGCATCACAACCACTTTCAAATGAATCAAGAAAATCACTACTTTCAAAATCATTGAGTGTCATACCCTCAGAAATAAAATATCCTGTTAAATCTGCGCTAAAAGTGGAATCGCCATATTTTTTGCATTCAACTAGTATTGATTTTGGTACAGAATATTATGAAATCGGAGTAGATGGCCAGATTAAAATATCATTAAAAAACATTGGAAAAGATCGGCAAGAATTGGCAAAACTTAAATCAGAAACAGCAGACAATATCGTGGGTAATATTTGTTGTTGGTTTAAACGTGAAGAATTTGCTGGTCGGTTGTTGGTACTTGGCGCTTTACCAAATACTGTAAACTTTTTAAGGAGTTCCCACCCATGTTCTCCAACATATTGCAGTTGCTGTTGCAAACCTTCAAATACTGAGAAACCCAAACTTACACTTATACATAAATCTGCAAGGCATACGAATGATTTGGTCAGCAAAAAAGTTAATATCAAAGTAAGGTTTGCAGGAGTTGCGGAGAAACCGGTTAAGCCTGTGAGCGTAAGAGCAGCCAGAGTAACCATTCCCAAAAATACAAATGATATCGTTTCGTTTAATGTTTCTCTATCAGCTTTAGAAAGGATTTCAAAAGGCATGCTTACTGTAGACTCTATATTTAAAGATGTTATTGATTTACCACATGATCGAAACAAAAGTTCTGTGCGGGTACTTGTAGGGAAAGAAGAAACAGCTAAAAACAAAACTGTTGTAATAGAATGTAATACTGATTTAAATGGTTTTACAACAACTGAATTAACACTGTTGGATATAATATTTCGTGCTGTCAATAACAATAAAAAAGAATCAGTGGCTCCTCCCCCCGTTTTTCATCAGAAATTTTACTGTACAACGCGTAAACCTCGAGTGAAAAATGTTACAGGCCATAATTACAACACGATATATCCATTATTATTGAATACACACTTAAGTGTTATAACAGATTTAAGGAACAAACGTTTCTTGCCTCCTTTAAGAGCCCACCTTGAGCAATATCGATTGCCCGAAATGGTTAGTAACATAAGTTTGTGGATGGCTGAGGCAAAGCAGCTGTCAGTCAAGGAGAGAAAAGAATAGAAAACAAATAATAGAAAAAGAGGCAAGTAGACAAATAGTGGTCTGATCTACTTATGGACAGATTAAAAAAACAACATTGGAAAACCAAATCCGACCAGCTTTATTTAAAGCTTAGACTGCAGCGTTTCATAACCTCGGGACGTGACCTAAAATCGGATCGCGGGTGGTAGGTATTGGGATGGGTCGCGGGATTACAAGAATTGCTTAAGTTGTAGGGTTATGGAGGACTAAAATATAAAAGAAAGATTTGCCTGAAAGTGTCTCACGAAATTATGTCAGCATAATCTGGGAAGGCAACGGCCTTTCTTTATTGCTAAGAATACTTACAAATGAAACTGAAGGCTTGGCGTGCCTTTCTTGATCTCGCTGAATCCCAGACTGCATAGGGTACCGGTCACACAAGCGTACAAGGCCTTGATATAGGCATTTTTCGATTCTGTCCATAGCCTTACATCTCAATGTATGAAATACTCTAGAACTTATTACCATTACAAATGTGACCTGATAATATTATTTTTGTTGGTTAGTTAGGTAGGTGCTCTAAGATCTAAGACGATAACGCGCTATAAGATGATAAAGCTAAACTAGCATACGTGGTTAAGATTTTTAATGTGGTAAGTGCTGATTATCATAATCCTGAGTGTACCTAGTGAGAGTTTAAAGACGTTGTCTGCTGGACTGGAGACTTTCTTTAAGAATTGCCACAGCGACTAGTGGCAGTGGAACTTCATACGATCAAATAAGTAAGATGTGTACGGAAAGCGCATCGGGGACGCTCTCGGATCTAATTCGATGAAAGCTTTTAAATTATTAAAGTATAGCTTAAATCGCACACGACGAAGTAGGACACAATTTTTTTTTGTTTTTTTTTATGTGTTATAGGGTAGGTACTTTGTACAGTAGGTAGGTTGTTGAGATTATAATTGGAATGGATGAGTAAAAAAAATAAAAATACCTAATGTTGTCAATGTATGTTGTTTCATTGACTATTCAACACCTTCCACATTTTAGGTTCACCTGAAACATCTTTGGGGACGCAGATAGAAAGTATTCGTCTGTCCCCTGAGCATACAAATGCAAAAACTTCAATTATGACAAGCTCCGATGCAGTTGGAGTTCGAGTTGAGTTGCGTCTTACAATGAAGTTGATAATGGTCTCCCATTATCAACTTCATTGCGGTAAAAGTCCAATTTTCAGTTAATAATATGTATTGGGGCACAATAGCAGTTATGTTTATGAACACCATTAATTATGTAGGTATATCCCTAACAATACAAATTGAATGGACTAACGTACTCCGTGTCCTAAATGTATGGCTCAGCTAAGGCCTCATTTACGGAGACGCGGGGCGTCTCGCGTCGCGTGTGGCGTGGCGTCTCGCGGCGCGTCGGACGTTTTTTCTGTTTACGGTGGGGCGGCGCGTGAAGCGGCACGCATCATCGCACGCGTAAACACAAACTTATAGCAATATACGACCATGTTCATAGAGAAGCGAGACGGGAAGCGTGGCGGTGCCCGCCGCGGCGCCCGCGGCGAATCCTCTAGCGTGTAGCGAAGCACGCGGCGGGCATCGCGGCGGCGCTCGCTCGCCTCGTTCAAATCGACTAGTTTTATGGTGACTACGTCTGTGTTGCGCGATTTCTAAATAAGACTGATAGAAGATTCCGCCTCGGACATAGCTTCATCGAGAATTGCCGCTGCGTGCGCCGCCGCGATAAACGCCGCGTGGGACGCGTCGGTGCCATCCGCGGGCTCGGCCGCAAAAACGCCCTAATTCAAACAAACGCGTCTAAAATCGCTTCTCCGTAAACGCACTCATACAACGCCATATATTTGAATTCAGTGCGGGCCGCGCCGCTCAACGCAACGCGCGACGCCCCGCGTCTCCGTAAATGAGGCCTTAGTGTTGACACATTCATATTCATAATCGTGCTACAGCAAGTGACGGCTGGTTGTGTCACCATTGAGTATGGAGCATACTTACTGAATTTGGTTGTTTAACTTTAAACCCTAAGCCCTAAACTAGTGATTCTAGTGAACACCAGGGCGGTTGCCTCATAAGACTAATATATAAATGGTAGGTTGACTAGTGAGTGAGCTAGGGATGCTAAGGGTAGCGCCAGATTAGTCTCTTGTGTTGCCACTTAACAAGAGTGCGTACTTTCCAATATTTTAAATAATTACCTACTATAACATGCAATCGTACATCTAAGGTGTGTTGACACGCACCGTCACACATCCACTGCTCATTTTAGAAACCTGCGATGTCAGACGAGCAGGGGCTGGTCAAAATACCTAAGGTTTCTTGATCTTCTCGGCTCTGACTGTACTAAAACACCGCACAGAATGTGGTGGCGCGTGGCATTCTTAGTCTGTAGACTAAGAATGCCACGCGCCACCACATTCTGTGCGGTGTTTTTTTTTTTGTGTGTTCAGACACACTCCATTCAACGTACGTGGGTACGTTACAGCCGCTAAAATGAACTATTAGAATTATTGTCAAATGAACAGAAAACAAAAGGAATGACAAAAAGTTAATAAAATCCTATTCTAGTGAGATAAAAACTAAACATTGGTAGCTGTTTATCAATTTGCAGTGGCAACTTTCTCTCATTATGGCAGCAAAATAGTAAAAAAAAACACGCAACTTAAAAGTATGAATGGCAGAAATAGATGACCAAATAAATACTTTTTCATCTGTGCGCCCATCTGCTCCACAAGCTCACAGAACTAAATCAACTGACTCTAAGCGAAAATATCAATGAAGCAAATGAAATTTTGTTACACCAGGCTCTTTAAAATAATTAATTTAGATACGGCTAAACTCTATACAATAGTTCCTCAAACAGGAAAAATCAATACTTATTCGAAACTGCTGGCAACACTGGAGCTGATCATTGTCAATTTTATATTGTTTGGTACCTAGCTAGTTATTCTGCGTCGCGCACTCTCGCACTCAGTCGAGGTCGAGTTACTCGAGTTGTTATTCGCGTAATTTCATCTTTCCTGTGACAAATCAGTTATCGAATTTCAAGAAAAATGACTGTGAAAGAGGGAGAACCTAAGTACATTGGTCCGTTCAAAATGACTAAGCTGAGCCCAGTCTTAGGGCCCAATTATTACGAACATCTCATTCATGACAGTAAGTTTGTTATGTTAATTCTTTATTCATCGGCTTCGCTCCCATCGTATATCACAAAAGACAAAGCTTGCAATTTTCTAGAAAAACTATTTATTATTAGGCACTCAGCGAGAAGCTTTTTATCAGCGAAAGGACGACCCACTGACCAATTTGTGAACAAAAACTCCCACTAACAAACAACAATATTAGAAAACCCTCTCTCATGTTAATAAAGATTTATCAGTGTCCATCTACTTACATCTAACTGTACCAAATTCATCAAAATCGGTTTAGCTATTTAGGTGTGATTGCGGAACAAACAAGCAAATTCACGGTCAGTGGGTCGTCCTCGGCACTTTCACATTCATAATATCAGTTTACTAATTTCATAATTAATTATGAGCATTATTGTCACATGCAGTGTAGACCTGTCTTTTCACTATTTTTGTCATTAACTAGTATGATATCTATCCACTTTTCCTGCCCATTTTATATTATATGACTATCTGTTGCTTGCAGCTTTTTTTTTTTCCTTACTTGTTTGTTTCCTTTGTGATATGTGGTCCCGTGAAAGTATAAACCTGCTCAATCTTTTATGGGGATGTCCATCCAGCATGTTCCTGCTGCCTCAACAATATCATCAGCCCATCTTTTCTTCTGCCTTCCTATGCATCTCTTCCCTATTGAGCCCCTGACATCATGCTTTGTGACTTGCCCATTTCCATTTCCACCTTAGGCCTGACTGAACTGAAGCTGAGCATTGCCCCCTACCCCAGTTTTTTTGGATTGTTCTTAGTTTTTAGATACTCCTTTCCATTGCATGTTGTTCTGTATGGTGTCGGACGTAAAAGAATAACACCATCCCATCACTTCCCATGGGTGTTGTTAATAGGTACATTGCTACAGCTACACTGCGATCGCCAACCTGCCTGCCAAGCGTGGCGATTATGGCAAAACCCTCCATTTGGGGGAGGCCTGTGTCCAGCAGTGGATGTTTTTCGGCTGATATGATGACGATGATGATTGTAACGTTTTAACCAAACCATTTGTTTGTTTTCTAGAATACAACAATAACTTTGTGCAGGCATGGGACCTGATGATGGGAGTGAACAGCTTGTCCGCTGCAATTGATACTCTCAAGAAGGCATTGGACAAGAAGAATGGGATAGAGGAGAAAGGTAATTTAATCATAAGAAATTGCAAAGTTTTAGGCAGAAATTTACTTAAAATAACACACCTACATTTCCCCAGTTATGTTTAAGTTTTATATAATAGGCCAATTGAAATTAACCAGGCACATATCCAGACACCAAGCTAATCCTGAGAAATTGTCAATGAAGAAACCCAACTGTGCCCGCCTTGCCCTGAATTGCTCAATCCAGATTAAAAGTTATTTGTGATGTTAGAATTTAGGATAGTACTGAAGGATTTACTTTAAACATTTTTGTCAATATGTATTGTGCAAGTTATTTTCAATAACCATTTATTTCCACAGAGACTATTCTCTTTTTAATGCATAATGCTTATTGTATATGTACTAAAACATAATTATTTTTTGTTTCAGAATATGATACCAAAGACTTGTACCACATGCAAATTGATGCATAAGCAATCAATTTCAAGACATTACCATTATCAGTATTATTTATTTAACCAAAATAATGGTGTAATGTCAATATTTAACAACTGAATGTTAGTTTAACAACTGTGCAAACAGTTACCTTCCATAGTGCCACTTTGTAATCTCAGTATGGTCTGATTTTTATTTAATGCTGACTATATTTCTATAGTAAGTAATATGTATTTGAAAGTTATGGGTAGGTTGATAATGGTTAGTCATCGGAACAAAGCTGTTGAAGATATTTGTGAGAGTGCATTGGTCACAGCAGTTGCAGGTTCTTTCCCTTTCTTGCCTCAGTATTGCAGAAGTCAGGGTGTTTCTTTGGATCATAGAGACTGGATCTGTTAAATAATTAAAGTGATAACAACAAGAATACAGGGAAAAGTTTAGACTGGTGCATTTAGAGTGATATGTATCTTATAATTATTAAAACATTCCCAAATTGTTTAGTTTCCTAAGTTTATCATAAGAATTATGTTTGTATTGTTTCTAGTCATTATCAAAAATCGTATGTTTAAGTTGCTGCAGTAGAATAGAAATGGTGTATCTTCGGAATACAAATTGACTGCTGAATTTGTGTTTTATTATTCGATTTTAAAAGAAAATCCTTATTCTCCTCTCTTAGTTCGCCCATACTTGTTACCTAATACAATACCTAGTCTTTTGATATGTTCCGCATTCGCCACGTATTACAAATTTGACATAAACTAAATTAGGGGCACATGCGGAACAAATCGCTGTATTGTTTAGCAGGCTAGTGTACGTTCGCATTTCCGCAAATCCACGTCCAAGCACGTAGGTACCGACCTATTTGAGTCTAGGAAAGGCGGTGGCAAAGTGATCACGTGCTGCCGTGCACAGCGAGGCTAAGGGAAGACCCCTTTAACAGTCTCCCAAGTCCCCAGGGATGTGCTCTAACAGGCGTTGCACAGGGGGGGTTCCGGAGTGGTCTTTTAAGAGGTAACGGGGCCCCGTCTATTATGCTGATGATGATCACCGGGGTGGTGTTAGTGAGGTAAAAATCCAAGTGCCTTTTGAAGAAGGTTTCTGCCCGAAAACAATAAAGGTACCTATTTGTTGGGTAGGTCCACTTATTTTCATCTACTTTTATCAAATCAGTGATCATTATTCTCGTTGCAATAAAGTTGCTGGTGGATTATTGTCTCGGAGGTGGATGCAGTACAGTTTGGTTCTTAGGGTTGCCAACTAGTTCTTACAATCACTAGAATGAATCAAGGCTGGTCTACCGATATTGATTATTGCTATACTTACTCCGATATACGCATCTATGAAAGGGTACCTAACTCAAAAACCATTGGTACCTACGTAAGTACCTACCTAAGTCTCCTGGACCAGTTGGGTGAAAAACTGTTTTGAAGCCTCAATAGTAGGTAGGTAACAATTAATTGGCATTTCAAGGTGTCTTATTTTTCTATATCGTTTATTGACGTACCTACAAATAAAGTTGATGTGTTTGATTTTATAATTATTGTGTGTACCTACCTAACATTATGATTGACAGTGGCAACCCTTGTAGTACCTACTGCGCTGAGCGCACTAATGGCTGTCACGGCCTCACGGGCCGTCAGTCAGTTTCTATCCGCGCGAACGCGTTGTGAAGTAAATTGATCGATAGAAATGCCTCATTGTGCTGTGATTTGGTGCAACAACCAAAGTAAAAATGTAAATAAAAAGAACAACGGCGTATCATATCACAAGTAAGTGAATAAAACAATTTTAGCGCAATTTGAAAATGCATGTCGAGGAGTTGTCTTTGCTTGAGGTTATCTTGGAACACGAAACGTCAGTCGTCTGCTAGTTAGATTTTATTTAGCTCTCTAAACGCGAATGTCATGTGCGTGTAATTTAGTGATGTGACACGTAATTTGACGTCGCGTCCTATCGATATCGATAATGCATGTTGCTATGAAGACAACTGATTCTAAAATAATAAGTAATTTAATTAAGCTAGTCTAGCTAGTAACATAGGCTAGAGTAGAATTATGTTCCGCAGCTAGATATTTTAACTAATAACTATGCAATTAAGTTTTAACCATTTTTTTCTTATTAGGTTTCCACACGATTCTAACATAAGGGATAAATGGATAAGAGCGACGGGAAAGTGTAACTGGTTTCCTCAAAAACATGACACAGTTTGCTCTGAGCATTTCGATGCTGACAGTTTTATGGAAAAGTCATCCAAAACATATTTATTTTTCGACTCTATTCCAACATTGAAACTTCACCCTATTTTTGACGAGGTAGTGTACAGGCTAACTTTATTTTTATTGATTTGTTGAAGATTTATCCTCACAAAATTATACTTATGTTTAAAATTTGGGAAATAGTTATTCTTACTTACCTATTGGAAAATGATTTTTTAATTTTCCCTTTTACTTTCCAGATCGATTCGCTCACAAATACTATTAGTATTGTCAATGCTGCTGATTTAACATCACCAACAAGTAGAAAGAAAAAGAAACACCCTGGTCTAACAACAGCAAAGCGTATAAAGAAAAAGGATCCTCCTGAACCTGCATCAGAACTTTTTACAAAGGAAGACGGCCATTCTGACATAACACCAGAAACTCATAGAGACGAAGAAGGCCGTCCTAGCCTAGTAACAACAGTTCATATAAAGGAAGAGGACACTTCTGATACAGCAACAGAAAATCAACTAACGGAAGATGGTCCTCTTGAATTAGCAACAACAGTTCATATAAAAAGAGAAGACCCTTTGGCTCTGGCTGAGGTGTGTAGCATAACTAGAGTAAATTTTGCTTTTGTTTTCGAATTAGTAGGTACCTACCTAATTCTTTTTTTGTCTTGTATAATATTTACCTTGTTTAAATATTTTCAGACTGCTATGGAAAATCCACCAATAGAACCACCTACAGAGGGTCGAGCCCCTCGCCAAGCATACTATACAATAAATGCACAAGACTCTCCTCAAACACGACAATTAAAAAGATCTCTGAAGGCGGCGCAAGAGACCATTAGAAAGCAAAGGCTTCAAGTAAAGCGATTCAGAGAAAGTAATAGGAGGTTAACAAAAAACATGGCAAAAATGGAAATTATTATAAAATCTCTACGAGAGCAATCTGCTGATTTTATTGTTTATAAGGATTTATAAAGAATACTAGTGCAAAAAATATTATTCAGTAGGTAAATAGGAGACTTTGAGATCTCTAAAACTAAAAGTCGTGTTTATTACTGGAATAGAATGATACAATTAAAACAAAATACTTCTGCATTTAAAACTAACTTACTGTTAACCAAGGCGGCAACTTATCAATCCTCTCTATTTTAAATATCAAATAGTTTTTCTTACGTTATTCATGTAGGCTGGTTGACAAAACTCTACTTTGGACCAGGTGATGTTCGGCATAAAAATGTAACACTGAAAGAAAACATTACCCACCCTCTTTCTGGGTCAGACGAGTTACCTACTAAAAATAATAGCATTGGCGACATCAAAGACTACAATAGTATACTGGCTAACGACATGGTTGGTCTGCACCAACCATGTCGTTAGCCAGTTGACTGCTGCGCTACGTGTCGTGGGTTCGATTCCCGCACGGAACAAATATTTGTATAGCCTACAGATAGTTTGTGTAAGTCAGGATATTAGGTCTTTACCTATGAAATTGCCGTTCTGCAGTACTGGCCATTTCAAATCAAAATAATTTTTGTTTGGCCTAGAATTCTAATTTCAAATATATTTTTTTTAAAAACATGGTTTTTTTTCCAAAAGTAGTCATTTGTTTATTGATTAGTGTTACAAAAATGTAACACTAATCAATAAACAAATGACTACTTTTCGTCATCATGGATACGTTAAAAATTCGAGTAATTATGGAATATGAGTACCGTCGTGGCAGCAACGCGGCACAAGCGGCAGGCAACATCAACGACGTTTACGGAGCTAACACTACAAACCAACGCACCACCTGTTATTGGTTTGCTCGCTTCCGTTCTGGAAATTTCGACCTGAAAAATGAACCTCGCGGTCGTCCGAAGACTTTGGTCGACAATGACGAATTAAAGGCGATTGTGGAAGCTGATGATACACAATCTACGGCTGAATTAGCAGCAGCTTTCGACGTTAGCGTCAAAACAATATTGGTGCATTTGCGTCAAATTGGCAAGGTAAAAAAGCTTGACAAATGGGTGCCCCACGAACTCAATGATCGCCAGCGCGAAGTACGCGTCGAGACGTGCCTTGCACTGCTCAACAGACACACAAATGAAGGAATTTTGAACCGCATTGTTACCTGCGATGAAAAATGGATTCTGTTTGATAACCGCAAGCGCTCAGCAAGTTGGTTGGATCCTGGTTCAGCACCTAAACAATGCTCTAAACGAAAACTTACCCCTAGAAAAGTGATGGTCACTGTTTGGTGGTCTAGCGCCGGTGTGATTCATCACAGCTTCTTACCAAACGGGGTGAGCATTACTGCAGATGTGTACTGTGAAGAACTGAAAACAATGATGGAGAAGCTGGCACATCTCCAACCAGCATTGGTCAATCTCTCGTCTCCGCTGCTCCTGCACGACAACGCGCGACCTCATACTGCACAGCAGACGGTCTCCAAGTTGCAAGAACTGGGGTTGGAAGCTCTCCGTCATCCGCCCTACTCACCAGACCTTGCGCCTACAGACTACTACTTTTTCCAGAATTTGGATAACTTCTTGGCGGGAAAAAAATTCAATACCCGAGAGGCAGTACAAAATGCCTTTGAAGAATTTGTTGCCTCCCGTCCAGCTGATTTCTTTAAGAAGGGCATCAATAAACTGCCACTGCGTTGGCAAAGATGCATTGATTGCATGGGTGATTACTTCGATTAATACAAATAAAAAAATACATGAAAAAAATTCGTTTAAATTTTTTCATAAAAAACGGCAATT
The DNA here is from genome assembly GCA_947386135.1 of Melanchra persicariae. NCBI lineage: Eukaryota > Metazoa > Arthropoda > Insecta > Lepidoptera > Noctuidae > Melanchra > Melanchra persicariae. The sequence continues at coordinate 10,221,565 of OX376645.1, read as the reverse complement.
TCATAGGTAAAGACCTATTATATGTTTGTAAACGCACCCACGATACAGGAAAAATTCCTAGTGTGGGGCAACGTTTTTTTAAAAAAGAAAAATAGCGGCTTACTTACATAAACGGCACATGCATGGCGAAGGCTCTGCCACCTGGTGGAGAAAATCCGAATCATTTAACAATACTTGACTTAACTTGACAATGACTCGTTAGAAAAATAATCACATTAAAAAGAAGTGAAAAAATAACATTTAAGTGAAAATGTACAATTTGTATTGTTGCATTTCTGGATGCTCGAACACTTCATAGAAAAATAAAAATAAGTCAAATGGTGTAATATTCTATTTGGTAAGTACTTTTCCACAAATAGTACCTACTAACAGTAAGTACTCACTTTCCATGGTTACCTACAAAGACTACAATAGTAGGTATACTGGTTACCTACATATATCACGATTACATGACAGGACTGAAAACTTTCTTTTTTTTAACACAGTGGGTCTCGTGTCGATTTGTGCTGCCACCTATAGTTCGTGCACGTTCCCTACTGTAATTTTGAAACTTTTAAAATATCGACTGTGTGCCACATCACTTTAAAATGACGAGAGACTAAGGAGGCACTAGTCTTGGACGCTTGGTTTGTACCTACATAACTATGTAAAATGCACTTATCGCTTTTTGGTGTGATATCTAACGCGAATCCTCCCCGACTCTAGCTCAGTCAAGACAAGGCAGAAAACTTTCATTGAGTAGGTAGGTATCTAGGTACGTACCTACTCTCTGTTAGCAGCAGTCAGCAGCAGTCGCCGTGGGCGGCGTGTGGCGGCCGTCTGTGTGAGTCTTATCTGGCGGGTCCCAACGAGATTTATCAATAGGTCATAGCTTTCATAAAGACATTTTTTTGTAGGTAAGTACCTAAAGAAAATAAATACGATATATTTTGTATCTCAACATTTTTTGATTAAATGACGTTTCTATGAAGTGTCTAGCAATTTTTTTTGTTATTATACTTATAGATCGCCCAATAGTGCTTGGAGTTAGAAACTGTAATGTACCTTACAAATCCAAAATTTCGACTTTCTCAGAGCTATACTTTAGGAGTTATTCGTTATTTAGAAAAACGTCCGGCTAGCCAGCCCCTTCTTTAAATTTTAATACTACTCTTTAATTTCATTCAATAGCATTAGGAGCTTGATGCTATTATGTACCTTACAAAACCAAAAAAAAAACCTATACTTTAGCACGTAAACAAACGTAAGTACTTACTAATTCTTTATGAAAAGCCAATGATATTACAAGTAAAAAGGTGTAGATAGGTTACATAAACAACATTCGATCTTAAAGAACGGCACAATGTCACACTGTTAGATGACACGTAGAAGTAGGACGGCATGTCGTAATTATCGGGAGCGGAAAAGAGACAAGACGAGGAGAAAAATGTGGCTAAATTAGCCACATTTTGACGTGCCGCTTGTTGAGCGCTTATAACCTATCCACACCTTTTTACTTATAATATCATTGTGAAAAGCTATGACCTATTGATAAATCTCTTTGGGGCCCGCCAGATAGACTCACACCGGCCGCCTCAATGTTCTAAGGGGAAAACTATTCTATAGCGTTGGAGTTTCTGATCAGTCTTTTCATCTATCTAGATATAAATGAATCGCCGAAATGTACGCGCATAACTTGAGAACGACGACGTTACCAACACAGTATAAATATGGACAGTAGGGAAACTAAGCCTAGTTGAGAACATAATTACCTACGCTTCATTGAAGCAATAGGGTTGTCACTTTTAATGTTTTTGATATATTTTTTTTTTTACATTTTTGTAGTGATCGATTTTTATAGTTCTGTAGTGATCAATCAATCGAATTTGAATAAATAGCTTACAAACATAATTTAAACAGGTACCTAATCTCATGGCGTCGGTTAACCTCAGCAAAAGACGATAGTACACGGAAATCAATTTAATATTAACACACAACAACTTGTAGAACTAAAGATCTTTAACTTTGTCATTACGGCGGAACCTTTTACAAGTTTTAGCGGGAGCGTAGGCGAGCCGCGGTCGGACGAAAAGGTTTCGGGCGCTCGTCGGAGTGGGCGCACGGTAGACGCCGCAGCGCAGGTGGCGCGCGGGCTGGGCTCATGAGCGGCTACGAACCGTACCGCGTTTCAATCCGAAAATGCGTATTATATCTAGTAATTAAAAAACCCATTACATAAAAAAGTACACACACGCATGACGAAAAAATTGATAGGTACCTTTTGCAGCCGCCATCTTGGATTCAAATTTTGACAGCACTATCGGCTTCAACATCCTCGAAAACCATGAAAACGACACCCATGACGAAAAAATTGATACCAATTGCAGCCGCCATCTTGGATTCACATTTTGACAGCACTATCGGCTTCAACATCCTCGAAAACCATGAAAACGACACCCATGACGAAAAAATTGATACCAATTGCAGCCGCCATCTTGGATTCACATTTTGACAGCACTATCGGCTTCAACACCCTCGAAAACCATGAAAACAACACCCATGACGAAAATATTGATATAGAATACCTATTGCAGTCGCCATCTTGGATGTACTTTTTGTTACCACTATCACTATTGCATTATCAGCTTTAAATACCCTCAAAACCGCCGCATTCATGATTTAGAAGTAAGTTCACGAATTCATTATGATCGATCACACGGACTTATACGTAATTCGATAACGATTAAATAACAATAACTAGAAATCATTCTTACCTTTCAATATCAGCAGGAAGTTTAAAATACAATAGCTCCGGTTTTGATGAAGCCGAGTTCAAACAGCCGTACCTATACTACGTAATACTTTCCTGGCATTTTCAAAAATAAAAAGTTAAACGTGACCACTCGTCTTGACGCCGCACTAGCTACTGCGAGTCCCGCGAAGTTACCTTAGGAGTCTCGTCGGTGTGCATGTTTGTGTGAGTGTGCCATTTCGAGCATTTGTAGGCAGTTTCCCTACTGTCCATATTTATATTGTGTTACCAATTTGAATACTTACATATGGAATTCTTTATTGTTTGTTTCGCTAGAATAGGTACAAGGAAGGTTAAAAAAAAACAATAAAAAAATTAGTAGTGTAGGGTAGGTAGGTAGGTAGCCAGTTGACGAGAGCGAAGCCGCGGGGGACAGCTAGTTTTAATAAAGAAATTAGATAATAAGATACTTAATACCTATTATGTCTAGGAATCTATTTTATTAGTTCTATAGGTACCTAACCTACCTACTTAGGTACGACCTATACATATAGAGTAGGTACTTATTGTGTTTTTTGCAATACCTACTTATGAAATCATAATTGGTAGGTAGGTAAGTACTTATTAACATCCCATGCTCCACACACCTACCTAATTAAATGCATGTCATGTACCTACCAACAATCTACCTATATAAAGGGCTGTATCGCATTTCTGTGGTTGTTGTTAGAATCTCAGACCAACAAAAAAAGGTAGACGGCGCACTGCGAACATCAAAGATGAAGCCATCTTTTTATCTATGTGTGTCTCGAAGGGTTGCCATTTTTTATTTTTTTTCCCTATAACTTGGGAAATAATATTTTATGGGTAAGCTAATGTTGTGCAAGTCAGCACAAGTAAGATATTGTTGAGTATGGTATTGTAACTTAATTTTTTAGAAAGATCTATATCTAAAAAACAATTTTTTACATCACATGCCTACATTCAATTATGTAAGATAAGTTATAAAAGGTTGTCGAAGCGTAACAAGCGTTAGTCATTTTGTAAATTGTTTTAAAATAAAATAGGTAATCATATTTTTAATCAACTTTAATATATTAAAAAATACCACCATAACAAAATCACTGACTAAAGAAAAAGTAGATAATATCAAGATAAAACATAACAACAAAACAATGACGTGTAAATGTTATGTTTAACATTTACACGTCATTGTTCTACGTATCCTTTACAGTTTTTTTTAATTTACTTATAGGAGTATAAATAAGTACGAGAATAAAATATAAGCTGAATGATTGAACCTACTTGGAAGCGCTTTTGCACAATACTTTCTTCTCAATTTAATGAGAGGAAAAGAGACGAAAGATGTAGTTCCATTTGCAAATTCGCGCTATTTTCATACTACAAACGTCAAAGATTGTTGCGACTTTCCGACTATCTAAAAACAAAAAGTTTTTTTCATTAACTATTGTACTGTTTTCTCGCAAATGTGTTGAAAAACTTCAAATCTAAAATATTTTATACATTAAAAAAAAGAAAATAAGAATATAACTCGAAGAAAATTTCATATATATTTGTTTAATCGAATGGGGAAATATTAAATCGTATTATGGCAACCCTCACACTTAATGTCACTGCTTTCGTTTGTTGACGTTTTTGTTCCAAGTAACCTAAAATTCATAGTTAATTTATAATAAAAACGATGTTATTTCAAGTACTCACAAGTGAAAAGTGATTCTGTGAGTCCTTTTTATGTGATTTGCTATTGTTTTTACAAATTTTTACTACACAGGAAGGCATAATTATATTTTTCTATTAATGTTTTCTAGACGACGGCTCGTGACGTACTAAGAGCGATGAGCATGGTTTTAGTGTAGGTGTGTGGGTGAGCTTGTGTATTTACTTGAAGGAGCACGGTTTTGTGGCTTCACTTTTGATGTTCGCGGTGCGCTGTCTACCTTTTTTTGTTGGTCTGAGGTTAGAATATTCCATTTCGTAAAATAACAAATCAAATATTCTAGGTAGGTACCTATAGAATTAAATTTTAATGAAGAATATCATTTTATTGAGTGACAGTTTCTAGACAGTTGCAAACAAGCATACAATTCATCAAGATCATGCAAGCGAGCATGCAGCAGCCATATGGTTTCTGTCACGGCTCCGGGCGCGGTGCTGCGGGGCTCCGGCGCGGCGGCGGCGCGGCGGTCCCAAGTCCCACGCGTCTACGCAGGCTTAAATTAGGTATACTCTATGGGTAGGGCAGACAAGACTACGTGGAGTCGGTTTTACAGCGATTAGTTTTTGTCACTAACTTTTGTAGCCTTAGATAATGCTCTAAGTTTGTAGCACAACATACCTATTGGCTTTTTAAAAGACAATGTTTTAATTTAATTACTTAGGTTAAAAGTTTTATTTTATAAAAATGGCAATATTCCTACTAAAATTGTTCCAAATGAAATTCTGCTCAAAAATAATTCTACTGTTTGATAAGTAGGGATTAGTTGATAACTTATAAAATTCATTGAATTGTGTTTCTGTAGGTATAAAGTAGTGAAACATTAATTTTCGAAATAAAAATAAAAGGACCAAATAGGTAGGTGGGTAGGTACCTACCCATTAAATGAAACATTTTCTGGGAAACGAAATTCTATAAAATTTCTGCCTCCAAAACAAGGGGACAATCAATTCAGCACCTATGTGCTGTGAAAATAAGCCTAGAGGGTGTAAGCAGACCAGTCCATAGACTAATATAAATGGTAGACTAGTCTGAATCTGGGCTACACCGGCTACACGCTCGAAAGAAACGACGCGCGTTATCAGTGGCGCGGCGGCAGAACTTTCATGTTATCGATTAGAAGAGTGAGATAGCAAGAACGCCTGTCGCCACCACACCACAGCGTCCTTCGCGATATAGGTACTTACTTACCTATAGTAAAATTAGTAAAAATAAACACATCGCAGCCCTCGCCCATTCATCGAGAATTACACAGCTGGGTTTGTAATTCCATCATTATTCAGTTGTGAAAGGGGTAGGTACCTAGCCTATGGCTATTTATGTATGCGCATTGGTGTTTTAAGACTTCATAGTTTTAAAGGTTCCTGGGTTTGTGGTGTTCAACTAGGTATCAAGATACAATTCAATTCAATTTCAATTTATTTATTCAAGTAACTAAGACTCATTTGTTAGGTAGTTAAAGACTTAATCTACATAAATGTTAGTACCTACTTAATTAAAAAAATATGTACCTACACAGCAGCTGCACTGTCCGACACATCAACGCGGCTGCACCATTCCATGAGAAATGGCGCAGCAGCGATTCAGGTACGGACAGTCCAGCCTGCTCGAAATTAGAGATAGGATAGTGTTGCCGCTGCCCCACACCGCACGCACCAGGGACGCACAGCGCTTACGCATAGTGGCAAAGAAACAATCCACACGCGCGTCCGCGAGCGAACATCCCCGATGCGCTGCAGTATCGAGGCAGCCCCAACAGCACCCTGAACGCATTGTTGTACTGCACGCGGAGGGCATTGTACTATTTTTGAGTATATCTAGCCCACAGGCTGCTCGTGTAAAACGCAGTGCAGTACGCTCTGAAAAGTGTAATCTTGACGCTTACCGAACAACGAGCAAACCTGCGAGCCAGCATGTTCGCTCTAACCGACAAGGCCCTCCGCGCCCGCCTACCTACCTACAGGTTGCGCCAAAACATACAAAAAACCGGCCAAGTGCGAGTCGGACTCGCGCACGGAGGGTTATCATTTTTGAAGACCTATCCATTACATAGATACAATACACGTATGGGTCTGATGAAAAAAATATTTTGAGTTTCAATTCTAAGTATGGAGAACCCCCAAAATTTATTATTTTTAGGGTTCCGTAGCCAAATGGCAAAAAACGGAACCCTTATAGATTAGTCATGTCTGTCTGTCTGTCCGTCCGTATGTCACAGCCACTTTTTAAACTGAAACTTGGATAGTAGATGTATTCTGTGAAGGGCCCTTCCCGGTTCGTCTATCGTCAACGCGAGCTTGGTTGAAAAGCTTGTTGTTTCATCCAGCGCAATGTGTTTGACTAACAAGAAAGTGAGAACGCGATAACATGGAACGAAAATAGTGTTCGAAAATTTCATAAAACTAGTTCCAGGAAATACGTGTTTTTGAATGAGCCTTACAAGTTTTTAAAATGAATATTATTCATTTAGAATCTTCATTACATGTGCAAGGTTTCTATCATGATGTTTTTTTTACTTTTACAATTTAGGAGTACATTATGAACGGCCAAAGTTCAGGTGAAATTTGTGCAAAATGCAGATTTTCGGAGGCTTATACTGAATTTGTTTCTCCAAATTTTTATTTTTTGCTTTCATAGAAACCTATATATAGTGCACAAGATACCTATTACTTCAAAAAATTTGAAGATATATGTGTTACGACGGCATAATTACGTACGAGCGTTTGTATGAAAATTATGACGGGTTGGCCGCTCTTAAGATTTTCACACAAAAATAGAAAAAAAAACAATAAATTTTGGGAGTTCCCCATACTTAGAAAAGTTTTTTTTTCATCAAACCCATACGCCGTCGCTGCCGCGCCGCGCCGCCCCGCTGCCCGCAAGATTCGAGGCAGAGTACACCTCTCTCCGGGAAAGGAGAACATTGTAGGCATCATCATCATCATCATCATCATCATATCAGCCGAAAGACGTCCACTGCTGGACATAGGCCTCCCCCAAGTGTCGCCACAGCCACCGGTCCTGTGCGTCTCGCATCCATCGGTTACCCGCGACCCTCACCAGGTCATCGGTCCACCTTGTGGGAGGCCTTCCAACGCTGCGTCTTCCGGTACGCGGTCGCCACTCCAAAACTTTTCGGCCCCATCGACCATCTGTTTTGCGAGCAATGTGCCCTGCCCACTGCCACTTCAATTTGGCGATCCTTCGGGCTATGTCGGTAACCTTGGTTCTCTTGCGGATATCATCATTCCTGATTCGATCACGCAAGGAAACTCCGAGCATTGCCCTCTCCATTGCCCTTTGGGTGACTTTAAGCCTTCTGATGAGGCCCATTGTGAGCGACCACGTTTCGAGTCCATAGGTCATCACTGGCAACACGCACTGGTCATAGACTTTCGTCTTGAGACACTGTGGTATGTGAGACGAGAAGATACCGCGCGCGTAGGCATAATAAAGCTTAAAAAAAACCGGCCAAGTGCGAGTAGGCTTTTTGGAAGCGCGCGAAACTTGCGTGATGATGATAGCTCAACACTGTGAAGTTTCGCACGGCTTCGAAGGTTTGCTGGCTAATTTATTTTGACTACAGTATATTCCGAATCCGATGAAAATCGTTATCAACAAACTAAAAAAAAACATTCTGAATATGTTGAGAATATTAGGTACCGAATACGGGCTAGCGATTGAGCGGGGTTTTTTGTGGATGTTACCAAAGCAACTCGATGTCAAAAACGTGCTTGTCAGGAAGAATGGTGGTACATTAAAAACAAAACGACGGCGACGCCGACGCCACAAACTCATGAATAACCGTTGTATAATTTACTTACGAAGGTCAAAGAACGTAATACAAAAGTATTCGTACACGGAAAAATAAACTTTATCTCAAAGCAATAAAGCTTAAAGTACACATCTTGATTAGGCACTATCTCGACTACAAACAAGTTTCAGCTGGAAGGCACGATTCCATAAACAAGTCTCATACGATACGACAAAAATTGTGATGTCAATTAATATAAATAATTTAAGAAAAAACTAAAGGTGTACTTTTACCTTTGAGGGTAAAAGTACACCGAGGGATTTGCTTGAATAGTTTGAACAAAAAGCGGTCATGGTGACTTAACCATACCTAACAGTTAGACATATGGACTCGCGGACTTTTTTGTAGATATTGATGACCTCTATAAAACTTTAGTAAATCACTTGGCTCTTTTGTCAATAGTTTCCGCAGCGTAGGTACGCGATATAGGGTCTTTTTTTTGGTATTTTTTCATACCTTGGGTTACATTATCGAAGTTTTCATACGGATCCCTAACTTTTTTGAAAATACTATACCCTATGTTATTATACTCAGTCATAAAGATAATGTAGCTTACTAACGGCAAAATAATTTTTGAAATCGGTCCAGTGGTTTTTAAGATTATTCGTTAGGTACAAACAAAAATCCAAAAATACAAATCTTTCCTTTTTAGGGTTCCGTAGCCAAATGGCAAAAAACGGAACCCTTATAGATTCGTCATGTCTGTCCGTCCGTATGTCACAGCCACTTTTTTCCGAAACTATAAGAACTATACCAGACTGTTGAAACTTGGTAAGGGTAGATGTATTCTGTGAACCGCATTAAGATTTTCATACAAAAATAGAAAACAAACAATAAATTTTGGGGGTTCCCCATACTTAGAACTGAAACTCAAAAATTTTTTTTCATCAAACCATACGTGTGGGGATAGGTTTTCAAAAATGATATTGAGGTTCCCAATATCATTTTTTTCTAAACTGAATAGTTTAGAAAAAAAGAGTTAAAGAGTAAGTTTGCGCGAAAGACACTTCCAAAGTGGTAAAATGTGTGCCCCCCCCCTGTAACTTCTAAAATAAGAATATGATAAAACTAAAAAAATATATGATGTACCTACATAACCATGTAAACTTCCACCGAAAATTAGTTTTGAACGAGATCTAGTAAGTAGCTTTTTTTTAATACGTCATAAATCGTAAACCGCAATTTACCTTTTACTTGCTGCTACGGAACCCTTCATGGACGAGTCCAACTCGCACTTGGCCACCTTTTTTTTAAAGTGTAGATTATTGTAGATGTAGATTAGTGTAGATAACGCCATTTAAAGACTATCTCAATAAATTCGACCCCAAATTGGACAAGCAAATCCCCAAACTAATTTTATACAGACAGAGGCTTGACTGATATTAACTGTGCCTCAGTGGCAATGGCAATGGAAACGAGCAAATTTGCGCGCCACGCGCTCAATTTTTTCTGTTGGGGTCCTACCATTATGCTCAAGTGAAATCAACTTTGATCAATCGAGTTTTTGTCGAACAGTTTTGGAAGTCGCATTTCAATAATAATTATCTAGCATAATTTTACCAATGATTTACTTATGTTTTTTTCCTATAGTGTTCGTTGATATATGTGACAACATGGATTATTTGACCAGTGAAAATGTTATTTTCCTGCCTTTAAACATTAATGTTTTAAATGCAGGAAACATGCACTCTTCTTACTTAGGTACCCAATGATTTATCAGGCGGTGGAGGTCACATTCAACTATTGTAGGTACATTCATTACTTATCTTTTTTTATAAGAATTCTAACTAAAAATAAAAGTAGGTACGTAGTAGGGGATCTTATCTGGTATGTATGATTACGACTTTCATGTTAGAATTCGGAACCTTTTGAAAGGTTCGAGAAAAAAATACGTCTACCTGCGCAAATCCAGGTGAAGTTACTACCTATTCATTTCAGTGTACTTATAACAATGAATAAAGTAAATACTAAACAGAAATGTTTCTATTCTATAATCGTTTTCTATTTCACTGATGAATGAAGTGATGATAATAACGACCGACCTACTTCGGTAGTTTTATCATGCTTAAAATATTTTGTTGACGGAGTTAGTCGACATAGTACTTACCTACTTCCAAGATATGAATTACAATTCAAAGTCACTGTTCAATAATGCAATATAATACTTGTTTTAAATCCACGCGGTTCATTTTACCATTTCTTGTCATTCTGCAGTCATACGTACGTCCGCCGCGTTCGAAGTCTACGTTCAAAATGGCTAATGGTGTGGGAAATGTTGCTATCTCACTCACGCGACTCCCCCTGTCTCAAAATCCCGCTATAATGCGCGACAAGGATAGGATGACAGTCTATTTTGTACCGCGTACCACGCTTCTCCGCTTCGGCGCAGTCGGTCTCCATTGAACGGTGCGAGTTTTCGCCATTTTGTTTTGAAACGTTGACGTGTTCGCAAGTGTGAAAAAATGTGAACTGTGAAAGGAAACTCTACTTTGTTATGATATTAGTGAACGTGTTCAGTTGATTTTAATGTGATTAAAACTTGTGTTCCGTGTTTCCTGTACTCAATGGGTAATACAATATTATGATATTTCTTACGTCTAGTTGGCTCAGGAATATTCATTTGTGAGGTTGCTTTAGTACTATGCAGACGTGTAAATGTGCTCTTCAAGTTCATACATATGAAGTCGTTTAACTGGTGTCCTGCTGGAAGTCTCTTTGAAATTATATGTATTTCTTGATATTGTGTTACTTACATACATATACATTTATTTCTAAATAAATAAGTAATGATACAAAACAAAACCACAAAAATGAATAAAATAACTAAAATATTTTAGATGATCGTCGATCATAGGAAAAATTAACGAAGTGCGAACTGCGAAATATTATCGCAAAAAATAAAATTAATATTTAAGAATTTCCGCTTCTGTAAATTGGCACGGCTGTGTTGCCAGTTGATAAATTTTAGGATTGCGTCATCGAGTGGTAGGTAATTTTAATTAGGAATGGAGAGAGTTCCGTTTCAAATCACAGCTCGCACGATACTCGCGCATTACCACTTTACCACGCATATTGGCAGCGTGCAGGGTATCGGGCTGCAGGGATTAGGGTTGCCAGTTTTTAAATAATAAAAGTTCGTATATTTGGAAAACAAAAATAAAATTTATTTTATTTATAATTTTAATTGTTACACTAATAATATCGGAAAATATTCTTTTTGTAAGTACAGAAGTGAAATGAAAGGAACAGAAGGACAAAATGATTGAAATATACTGACATTTACCAAAACATTTTCTTCGCTATTTTAACATTGTGGTTGATGATTGATGAAGCTGTTTCAAAATTGTTCTAAATCAGTACCTAGATTTAAATAAAAAGGCGTTAGGAAAAGAGGTATTTTATACTTTCGTAGACTCGTAGAGTAACAAGTACGCTCACGTAGAGTACAATGCTGCTAAGTACTAAATATGTGAGTCTGCATGTTTGGATGTTTGTCAATAAACGGTTGAAAATAATTCGACGAAATTTGACAGACGGGTAGGCCATGACCTGGATATGGGTATTATGCTTGCTTTGGATATTAAAACACGTAGGTAACACGGGCGAAGCCGCGTGTAAAAGCGAATAAGTACTCTACTCTATAAAGTATACTATTGTAGTCTTTGCTCTATAATTAAGTACGGGTACCAAAGTTGCCAACCCACCAATTTTATATGGTAGACCACTGATGCCGGACGTGGCAAAAATTATCGGTTTATTTATATTTATTTATCCTTATTTTTTATTTTAATCTTTTGATAAGATAATAAAACATTTCTACAAAAGAGATTTTTTGCGGGTCTAAATCAAGCCTTTTTAGATGATGTGTTTTATTTTTTCGAAATTATTTCGTAACCGTGACACAGTTTTGTTATCGGAACAGTACCTATTGGCCTAAAATATTTATATCCAAATTAATAGGTACCTATTGTAAAGAAAAGAGATTTGTATTTTTTATTGTAATGAATAGGTACCTACTCTAAACTTACCTACTGAAATTTTACACCAGTAAAAAGCATAACCATCACTGAGTAACATAAGCTATAGATATTTCAAAAAGCCAATTTTTTTAATGTCATGGTACTTACAACTAGCACCGTACATCGGATGTGTTTGTGTTTCCAACATTTGATACACGTGCGCGTGGAGTAGACTGTGTATGCATTAGCGCGAAAACGGCCTAAACCTTAAAATAGTATCTACATAATAAAAATATTAAGTTTTAAATTGTGATCTTTTTCTTTCATCAAAAAATGAGTTATTAATATTTAAAGTGAAGGGTTCCCTAATAAAATTAGATAAGTCAAAACAAAACGAAGTATTAAATGTGCTCGTGGTAGATGGCGCTGCTCTCAATCAATACCTTTATATTGATTGAGAGCGCCTTTGTTTGACACACATTTCACGTCCATAATTATATGCATTTCAAGCAGCACTATTTCATACAAACTCGTTTTTTTCTAATATTTTTTTTATCGTATGAAGAATGCATAATACATTATAAGTAATACTACACTGCCTGCCAGCGGCTTTGCCCGCGTGGTTTTTGGAAATTAGAATTACTCATTGGATATTCTCGGGATGAATAGTAGGCTGTGTGTTAGTTCAGACTATAATCTATCTCAGTTCCAAATTTCATCCATATTTAGTCATTCTGGCATGATTGAGTAACAAACATGCATCAAAACTTTCACATTTGTAATAGACTTAACTACACAACCCACTGTACTTACCTACATTTAAATTCGGGTTTTATGCTGTAGGTACTTATGTACTCGTACATTTAAAACAAATAGGTAAGTACCCGATCCTAAGTTAAATCTCGATTTTTTTTTTAAATCGAAGATCGTGGTCAAAATCGGGTTCATTTCAGCAACCAATATAGGTGGATTTCTGATGATATTAATATGAAATTCTTCCGTTACTGAGTGACTGACCTGACAACGCACAGCCAGAACTACTTAGGTACTGGTCGTAGAAAGCTGTAATTTGGCATGTAGGTTCCTTGGGGACTTGTAGGGCAGCACTAAGTGAGAATTTCCCGAAATTCCTACAGGAAAGGGATAAAACGGGATATGCGCGTACGAAGTTGCGGGCAAAATTTTGTAAAAAAAAGCCGGCTTTGGTGGCTCCTCGTTCTTTTGTTTTCCAATATTTTTGGAAACATTAATTATAGTACTATAGTATCTACTAGTAAGTATGTATCTACTCAACGAGCTCAACAACGAAACTCTACTCTATGGTGCAGTTAATTTTTTTGCTCCCTCTACCTTTATGGTACTAATAACTGTCTAAAAATATTTTTCAACAATTTTTATGGCTTTGGGTCAACAAAATGCTTAAATGGAATTATTTATTAAGTAAATTTATTTTGCAACAGCGGCTTCGCTTGCGTGAAAGTCGAACATTAAGTATCTTTATGGAACATATTCCCGGGATGAAAAGTATCTAATGTCTTACTTATTCCAGGCCATGGCCTTGATGTGTGCTAATCTTTATCCAAATCCGTTCAGCCGTTAATGGTAACCAACAAACTCATTTTCTCATGTATAATATTAAAGTAAGGATTATTATTTGTGAATATATAATGGCGATAGTACATAATACCTACGCACTCAGTGATCATTTCAACTGTGTAATTAATGTAATTATTGTGAGATCCCGCCGGCTGACAGATGGACGGACGGACAACCAAGCCTTAGTAATTACCAACGGAATAGATCTCCGTTTTAATTTTTTCAAGTAAATTAAAAATGAATACGATACATTGTTGAAAACTCACGTGACGTCATGCGGTCTAATACACTTTTAACGTGCCGCCGCCGCCATCAGCCTCCACTCCTGAACTTTGATGCGCCTTATATTTTTGTCAGTTATTAGGGTTCCGTACCCAAAGGGTAAAAACGGGACCCTATTACTAAGACTCCCGCTGTCCGTCTGTCTGTCTGTCACCAGGCTGTATCTCATGAACCGTGATAGCTAGACAGTTGAAAATTTCACAGATGATGTATATTTCTGTTGCCGCTATAACAACAAATACTAAAAACAGAATAAAATAAATAAGTTAGTGGGGCTCCCGTACAACAAACGTGACGTTTTGCCGTTTTTATAGATAAGGGTACGGAACCCTTCGTGCGCGAGTTGGACTTGGCCGGTTTTTATCATCGATTTGGAAATGCATAAAATACGTGTCCAATACTTTTTGAAAATCGAACGGCCGGACTAAATAGTTTTTTTTTTCTCTTTGTATATATTAAAGTACCTACTTTATTAGGGTGATTCGGTTGGCCGGACGGATTCCCGGCTCGGTTGGCTTTACGTCGCGGTTATGTTTGACTACCACCATTCAATAATATTGAGTAACAGCGGTCAATCGCGATAAACGCTTATCACTATGACCGTCTATCGTCCAAAACCTCTAATTAGCTAACGGAAAATTGTTTCTCAAAGCTATTGACTTGACAGAACGTTTTTCCGGCTGTTTTCCCTAGACTGGAACTCATGAAAATATAATTTTCAAAATATGTGTTTTGTTTTGTTTTTGGCACAAGCACACCGATATGGATTATGTGCATTTATTTAAAAACTTACGTTCATAAAACAACGACATAATTTACTTTATGTAAGTATTTGTTTTCATGTACTTGCCACATTTCATATCGTAGTGGGCTAGCTAGTAGATCTTTTGTCTCCCACGGCGCGGCTGACTGTGAAACCTTTTTGGTGGCAGCGTTGCACCATATTTTACTAGATATGAAATTAATAATTCTATTTAGTTCGTCCGTTGGATTCTCAAAAAATATAGCACACGTATTTTTAGATTTTTCCAGTAAAATAAGAGTTTTCAAAAATTATTAAGTATACAATTCTGTCTGCGACTTCACCCGCGTGAAAAGTGTTTGAGGCTGCGGTTCCACTGAGGCGGAGTGTAGCCGCCAATGCTGTTTCCTTTGAAGCGGAGTGGAGAAGAGATATGGATTTTAAGCCATGTGATTGGTGAATCGCGGCACAGCTCGTCTCCGCTCTGCTCCGCTCCGCCTCAGTGGAACCGCAGCCTAAGGGTATGCGCGCACTACGAACATAAATCGTTGCGAAAAAAAATCGTCAATCTGTAAACAACAGAAATGTACTACAATCCGCGCACTGCGAAAATAAATCGTTTGCGGATACCCCCGTTTTACCCGGTATACCTACCGGGTAAAACGGGGTGGATAGAAATGCAGGGGTGAATAAAACCGAAACTTTGATTAGAATTTTCACGTTATTCAAATATTGTTTGCAGTAATGAAGAACTCCAGTTTTTAGGGTTCCGTACCCAAAGGGTAAAAACGGGACCCTATTACTAAGACTCCGCTGTCCGTCTGCCTGTCACCAGGCTGTATCTCATGAACCGTGATAGCTAGACAGTTGAAATTTTCGCAGATGATGTATTTCTATTGCCGCTATAACAACAAATACTAAAAACAGAATAAAATAAATAAGTTAGTGGGGCTCCCATACAACAAACGTGACGTTTTGCCGTTTTTTTATAGATACTGGTACGGAACCCTTCGTGTGCGAGTCCGACTCGCACTTGACCGGTTTTTTTCTTTAATGGATATTGTGTGAGAAACCACTAATTTGGTATTTAAGTGAAAATCAGTTTCTTTTTTATTCACCCCTGCACGTTTTACAGTACCTACTTATCGTTTTGCTTCTTTTGTTTTTGGCCTGCAAACGTTGGTATTGTTTGTGTTTCTTTAGTTTGTGCTAAATAAATGTTTTTTTCTCTCTTCTTCTTTCATACCCCATTTTTCGTTGCAGAGACGCCCGCACCGGGTAGCAAGGCCGGGGTAGAGTTAGACAAGTTCAAGAGACGTCTGATCCGGTCCGTCGCCCGTCTGCTACTGCAGGAGAAGAAGCCGGAGGAAGAAATATGGAAGGATTTGAAAATGGAAACTGGTTGCGACTGCGAATTGTTATGGTAAGTGTCATTTTTAACAAGTCTAACGTTTCAGTATAAAATAGATAAAGCTTGAAACTCGAAACAAACCACATTTAGTTGTTAGTCTTAAGAAAATCTACCAAACTACTAAGGCTACCTGCCTACCTACTGGGTAATCTTTTCGCCATAATGGCTTGTCTTAAATCATCGATAATTTCAGTTTCTAAAGGCCGTAAAATCGGCAATAGATTTCTGTCAACACTTTAGAGCGAAAATTTTCGCGTTTTTAATTGACTTTAAAAAAAGGTGGAGGAGGTTCTAAATTCGGCTGTAGTTTTTTGCATTCCTTCGCATCGCAGTCGCAAATTGTTATAAACACTTCTAATTTTCGTTCATTTTAACATTTTTTTGGCATTGATTGCCGCTGGCGCGTTTTTCAAGTATCTACGAGAATTTGAAACCTCAAGTAAGCCTAGCCTCATCTTAGCTGAAGCCAAACACCACTCCTCGTGGCTTGTTTTCAATTATCTCGCAGTAGGTGTGAATTTCATACTGTGAAATGTGTTCTCCTCGAAGATAAAGTTGTCGTTGCCCTGGGTTGGCTTGAATCCCTCGTCAGGGGCTGCGTTGAAGATTGCTTAAGTGCTCCCGTAGCCTCCGGTGTAAGTGTGCGAGGAAACACGAGGTGGTTTAAAAAAAAAATTGGATGCCTCGCTACATTCAGGGTCTCTGGAGTACCTACTTGATAACGCTCGGGATTCAATATGGCGCCCGTGAAATAAGAGACTGCTTTATTCCCCCGGTGCATAATAGTACTATTAGGTACTCTAGAATAAGTCTTACGTAGATATTGTAATGCCTACATTTAATTTTAAACTGATAGTCTGATTCCTGACTAACAACCTTATCTGACAAGCTCTGCCTAACAACAGTACAATACCAGTCATAATAAGATTTTATGGCAGCGTCAGGCACTGGTACACCGGGGGAAAAAAGCAGTCAACAAGCAGCAAGACTTATTCTAGAGTACCTAACAGTACCTACTATTATTACTACTATTAGGTACTCTAGAATAAGTCTTACGTAGATATTGTAATGCTTAGATTTAATTTCAAATTGCTAGTCCTGACTAACAACAATTTTTATCGTGGTGGTTTTGTTAGTCAAACTACGTGTTTTCATACTTCCAGAGAAAAAATACCAACTTATAATAGGTACCAACCAGAGTAAGGGTTCGTTTCCACCAAAGGTTTCCACAAAAGATAATTCTGGTTTGTACAAGTGGCCCAAGTGTCACGTTCCTCTAAACTACCCGTACCACGTACCTTAAGGCTTCGTCCTAACTGGCTAACGGTCGTACGAGTTAACGATGCGATTTCATCACGCAATGAAAATTATCGTGAAAATGATCCTGTGCTTGCGCGATGATTTGCAAGCTTCAATTTGGACACTAAAGAAATGTGTGTTTAATCTCGTCGTGCGACGATATCGCATCGTTAACTCATATGATCGTTAGCCAATTATGACGACGTGACGCCTAACATGTATGTTTTGTTCTCAGGACACGAATGCGAGCTCTTACGCTGAAGAAGCTGGATCGACTCCTGGCCGCCGACGACCGCATGACTGCCGTGCCTTATCCGGCGCGGATGTCGCTCACCGACTGGCTGCTGTTCGACCTGGTGCTCGTCCACCAGAAAATAGACCTTATTGGCCAGGTGATTACGTTCATTATTGGCAAAATATACATGCAGAACTGAGAAACTTCGGCGGCTACTGCTAGAGACGGCATTGTCTAATCTTTTAATTTCAATAAGGGCTGATTATTCACTTATTCAGTAGTCGTACATCGTTTATCTGATGAATATATATGGCTGTTTGACATATTTTTATACAGAAGCTGTCAAACTGCCATTTTTAGGGTTCCGTAGTCAAATGCAGAAAACGGAACCCTTATGGATTCGTCATGTCTGTCTGTCTGTCAGTCCGTCCGTATGTCACAACCACTTTTTTCCGAAACTATAAGAACTATACTGTTGAAACTTGGTAAGTAGATGTATTCTGTGAACGGCATTAAGATTTTCACACAAAAATAGAAAAAAAAACAATAAATTTTGGGGGTTCCCCACTGAATCTATGGATAGGTCTTAAAAAATGATATTGAGGTTTCTAATATCATTTTTTTTTGTGGTAAAATGTGTGTAACTTCTAAAACAAGAGATTGACAAAACTAAAAAAAATATGATGTACATTACCATGTAAACTTCCACCGAAAATTGGTTTGAACGAGATCTAGTACTTTTTTTTAATACGTCATAAACCGTAAACCGCAATTTACCTTTCATTCAATCAATTCAAATATAATTTTCACAGATGATGTATTTCTGTTGCCGTTATAACAACAAATACTAAAAACAGAATAAAAAGAATATTTAAGTGGGGCTCCCATACCTCCAAAACCGTGATTTTTTTTAATAGAAAATGGTACCTACGGAACCCTTCTTGCGCGAGTCCGACTCGCACTTGGCCGGTTTTATTATTCAAATCATAATGAGTATCTTGGGGGTCGAGTTGCCACTAGTTTCAATCAGCGAGATGGTCCAACAACATTGCTTAGGATCAAAAATTCCTAAGGGACCCTAAAAATTACAAACCAAGCGTGTGAGTGATGATCAGATACTTAATCAATTATTTTATGTTCAATTTCAGAACCTGCCAAAAACTAAAGATTTCCCGGCGTTGGTTGAGCTGTTCGAGCTGGTTAAAATGTTCAAACTGGAGGACCAGAGCGGCGAAAAGCTGGCTGAAGCCTGGTCGTTGGCGACCTTGAGTTATAATAACCAGTAAGTTTTATTATAACACTAGCTTCACCACACCGTCGGCTCTATGCAAGTCACTGTAGGTACTAAGGAGTATTTAATACTTATTTGGCTTCAAATTTTGCCCTATTTTTTCTTATTTATTTTTTTATTCAACTACCTTTAGGCTGCTCCGGCCGACGTCTCTCAGTCTGAGCCGGCTGTCGCTGAAAACCAGCGCTGTGGCTCTGTCTCGCACACGAGTTCCAGCATTATGCTGAGCGATGGCCGTTTTGCGCCGATGTGACGCATATCTTCCTCAAAATCCCTTTTTACTTTTATATATATACTCATTTATTTTTATGGTGTGCGTCATGCTTGGCGTAAATAAACTCTTTTTCTTTCTTTTTCTTTTTCTTTCCTAACCTGTGAAACACATAATTACCATTCGACGATTTTGTAAGTTTCATAGGAAGAATAGAATACTCTTTATTATGTAGGTACACTATATAAGTAAGTATTGTCTTGGGTATGAGTATTTTTTAACCCCCGACGCAACAAGAGGGATGTTGTATGTTTACCGCTAAATGTGTGTGTCTTAGGCCAAAGCATTCGTACCTAACTATATGAAACTAAATGGATCAGAACATATAATTTTTTACTTTTTAGGGTATTTTTGTCGGGGGTTGTTTAAACTTTTTAATTATTTTTTTTGTCAAAAAATAACTTTTCACTAAGGAATAATTTTTCAGCTTTTGCATAGAAAAAAATTCAAACGGCTACCTACCTATAGGTATATTTATTCTTTTGATAAAAGTTAGGTACTTATCTGATTATTATCAGAAGAATGAAAAATCGGCCCTTAGTGATTTCATTTTGTTGTGCATGGACAATTTTTTTTAAGTGGTTGGTGCATTGTTCCTTTCGCAGAGGTCACCACTGTTCCCCGATGCTGCTGCAGCGGCGCTGGTACCAGCTCAAAGAGGTGACCCGAGCCAAGTTCTACGATTACTGGTACACGTATCGAGGCAGCGCCCTTCGGATCAGCTTGTCGGAGCCCTACAAGCCATCGCCTTTACAAACGGATATTGCCAAGACGTATGTATTTTAACAGAACCTCCTCCTCGCGTCATATTCCTTATTACTGAGGGTCGTGAGTCCCCCGACGCGCGACGTGAAGTAATTTTACTGACGTTGTTTCGCCATCTGCGGATTTAACATATCATAACACCTGTTTTTTAGTCTGAAAGTGTCATGCTATGGTCATGTGATGGGGAGGAATGAGAAAAATTTCGTGTAGAAAACTTTAAATATGAATGTAGATAAAGCCTACCAGGGTTGCGGAGTTCTTCGAAAGAGTTACTGTGGCCCTGGAAAGCTAAGGGCATTTGAAAGAGCATGGGGTTTTAGTCAGTAAGAGTCTGACACTCTTTTTCTAACAATTTAATGTCTACAGTGCTAATGTAGGTCTATTTGAAACTTTAGTTTTAAGGCTTCACGTTCTGGCGGCGGCAATCTCTCGCGTCTGGCCCTGGTTCATTCCATGATCCGGAGCGAGGAGGCACGGGAAGCCGTCACCTCCTTCTGCGAAGCTGTAATGCTAGTGAAGGAGGAGGCGGGCCGCGTGAGGGAGAGACAACCCTCACGCCCCCCCCCCACAGCCGCCGCGGCATGGGGAGACGCACCGGGCGGAGGGACGAGCTGGGCGACTCCCGGCCACCGTAGGTGCGGGTCTGCGGACGGCGAGGGTTGGGTGGCTCGCCGTCCGATCAAAGCTATGCCCGGGTCGACGGCGCGCAGTGCTCCACGCGCGCCTCAAAGATATGTCAGCATAGGAGACGGGGCCCGTTAGGACCATAGCCTGCCAGAGTTGCGAATTTTGTTCGAAGCTGCCCTGGAAAGCAAAAGGCACTACGAGGAGCACGTCTAACACTCCCTCTCGCTCCACCCAGAGCGGCATTTGATGATTTCCCATCCATAAAAAAAGGCTTCACATCCCCTTTCCTCTTGTTCTTTCTTACATTAAGTATTGTCTAAATTTCTTTTTAATTTCTCGTTTCGTAGGTTTGCTGGAAGAAATTTCTTTAGAAATAAGCAGTACCTTTGTACTAATAATTATTATGTTATAACCGTTGCTGTTTCTTTGTGTGTGCCTACATAAATCATGAAGTACATATATAAATTATTGTAATTGGAACCAATACGTCTTTCAGTTTCAAACAAATAATAACAAAACCGTTGGAATCCTGGGACGAATTGATAGACAAAGGAAAGGTCACGATGCCCGATGAATTTGTAAGTATTTAATTAATGTACCTACATTAGCCATCTTATACTAATATCTATACTTTATATCATTTGCATAATTTGTATACTAATATTATAAATAATGACTAATGTTATAAAGCTGAAGAGTTTGTTTGTTTGTTTGAACACGCTAATCTCTGGAACTACCAGTTGGATTTAGAAAATTCTTTTTGTACCTTCATTAGGAAGGCTATAGGCAAAAAAATATACGGGAACGGGAAAAACGGGATATGCGCGTACTAAGTCGCGGGCAACAGCTAATAGTAGCTAATATAACTAGCTTGCTTTAATGTGCTTTCGCTCCCGTGACAACATACTGTTTCAATTTGAATTATCAATCAAACTGCCTAACCTTGTCTCGAAGTTAAGCAACTTGAGATGGGGTCAGCTTCCAGTGTCACCGGATGAGCTACATACGAGTATCTTACATAGAGCGGCTGTCTCTCTTAAGGACTTGATATACGGCGCGCGGCTCGCGCTGTGGCGACAATGTATCTATGTCGTCTGTCCGACGCTAACTATATTTCGTACCTTTGACGCCGTACATTTTATTTAGTCAGCGCCCTGTTCGCTTTGTATATCAAGTCCTTCACCCCCACAATCCAGTAACACGAAGCCCCTAGGCAAGACTGCTGATAGTTTTTTTTTGTGTACCTAATGTCGCTATTTAGGACACCTACCTACTTTCGTTTTTTTCCCCTAAATATTAATAAAAAATAAAATGAATACCTACTATAATCAGGTATTAAGATTTTGTTGCTTTGCCAACCAATATTTAATATTACATAAATTATTTCAGGAAAGGCAAATGAAAAACAGAGTTGCGCTTAGGAGACCACCCCCAAGCCCGAAACTATTTGAAGGTGCGTGGAATATAACCATTTTATTTATTTATCATTTAAACAGGTAGAAGAACAAGCACATTGAAACTAATCTACAGTTCTCGTCAAATAACTTTGCCCCTCTGAAGTTAGCCATTTGCAAAGATCGCGCAGGTGCAGTCACGTACACGGGAGCAAGCGGGATGCAAGCATACATCGAACGTGAACGAGCGACTGAGACATAAAATCGCGCCCCGCCCCCATGTCTTTTACGCATGCGCAGTTGCAGTGTGTTCGTAATTTTGACTACTACGCAGCCACTCGACACAACTTCAGAGGGGCAAAGTTATTTGACGAGAACTGTATTTGACGTTAAAAAAAGAATATGAGCAAAAGTGAGACATGATCATTGAAAAAAGATTGTTGTCAATAAAAGGTTGCAGCTTACAATACAGCAAACTTTTGGTTTTGAATCATTGACCGACTTCCAAATGTTGGTTCTCAATTCGGTTGGTATTTTTTTACGTATTGTTACGAGCTTGGGGTTCCTGACAATAAAAAACAACCGATTAAATAACCAAAAATAGACACTATAATCAACACTAAGGTGCAGCGCAGACGACAGACTATCCGGGACCGTGACGCAGTTTTTAGTCTGTGAAAATAGAACCTAACCTTTTATTTTATTTGAATGATGTAATTTTTGCGTACTTGGACTATGACGTCGCGCGTCGTCCTCTTAGCGGCAAATAGCGAACCACTCATTAGAGTATCACCACTAAAAAATATTTTGTTTGTATTATGTACCTAGATCGTATCGGTAGTCACTTGAACCAAACCCCTTACATTTTTGTCCAATTTATTTTTAGCTCAAACAAAAAAATCGGCCAAGTGCGTGTCGTGCCACGCACAGTGTATGGTTCCGTAGTAACCCGTCCCGGGCCGTAAGCCATGACAAAGCAAAACTATGACATTACAAAGTTACAAATACACTTACTAATTACTTATTTAAAGTAATTTTCTACGGGGTTACTACGAAATTTTGACCTAATCAATTTCATTTTATAAGTTGGTCGACTATTACTCGTTAACTTGTATAGCCTACTTAGCTGTGATAGTTTTCCTTTTAAATTCGTTATATCTGCTACTACCAATGATATTATTAGTAAAAAGGTGTAGATAGGTTACATAAACAACATTCGATCTTCAAGAACGGCACAATGTCACACTGTTAGATGACACGTAGAAGTAGGACGGCATGTCGTAATTATCGGGAGCGGAAAAGGGACAAGAAGAGAAAAATGTGGCTAATTAGCCACATTTTGACGTGCCGCTTGCTGAGCGCTTATAACCTATCTACACCTTTTACTTAAAATATCATTGGCTACTACCATGATTTTTATCACGTCTCCAAAAAACAACCGTTTAGCTGGCAGAAGAGGTCACTTGATTCTAACAAAACTTAGCACTTTATAGCTTGATCATACGCAAACGGATCCTTGGATGGAAAAATGACCTGTCCAACGACATCCCACGCCAAGGGTCAGATAGAAGATAAAAATAAAAAATCGCGTGGGGGGGATTTTTTTTTAAGATTTTGTTCGCGTAATTAATATGTATACCCAAACCAAATTCCAAATTTCTAGCGTTTACTGTCTCTTAGCTAAACCGCGGATAGACAGACAGGCAGACATACGGGCATAGCGAAACTATAAGGGTTTCTTATTGACTGCGGAACCTTAAAAACGCCTAAGTATAATTATTAGCCTGTCCGTTTTTTAAATTATTATTGTTTAATTATTTCGTGTATGGAATTGGAATCCCCTTTATTCTAATTCTTTATTTCAATCCACAGATGTTCCAGATTTAGTGATGATAGAACCAAGAGTAGAAACAATAGATCTCAGGCTTGTACCAGACGATGACGCGAACGAAGAAAATAAGCAAGAAGAAGAAGGAGGAGTCCCTGTAGCTCCCTCAGTACCCATGGTAAAAATAAAGCAGGAACCACTAGATGACATGGATATCGATGAAACACAGGTCCAGCTCCCTAAGAAATCTATATACGAAGTAGTTCTAGAATCAACCGCTTTAGAAAACGAACAAATAGATTGTATGGATACCGAAGACTTCGTCCCTGAAAATGATGACGATGAAGTTGAAGAAGTTGAAGAATTTGAAGAAACTCCAGTCAGAGACGAGGAAGAAACAACATTGCCACAAATAGGTAGCGTGTACGGCAATGTCAGTGATACCAGTGTACTAGCTAACATAGACGAGGAAAGAGTGTATAGTAACGCTGAGAACATAGAAGTTTGTGGTAATGATAATGATTCAAATGTAGTTGACGTTGACCATGCTTATGTTGGCAACAATAAAAATGCCGGTGAGGTTAGTGAGACTATCGTACTTGATGATGTTGAAGATAGTGCCGGCAGTAACGAAAGAGAAACCAATGCTAGCGATCATCTTGACGAAAGCAGAGTCAGAAATAACGATGAAGTTATTGAACTCAGCGACAAAAATAACGATGCCGCCGATATCAACGATACTGCCGAAGAAGTCAGCAAAAATGTTGGTCAAACTAGTCCAGTTGAAGGTGATAATATTAGTGTACCTCGTGATGTAAATGTTATCAGTGATGATGATGATAATAACCCTGGTAAAGTTGATGTTGGTCCTACAAGTAAAGTTGGCGACACCAATGTTAATGGTACAGTTGATAAAACCAGTGTAACTGGTAACATTGACGAAACCACAGATAATGAACATAAAACCCCTGTTAGCGAAAACGCCAACGACGCAAGTGAGCCCGTAGCCAGTGAAGATGTAGCCGGTTTGGATGCTCCAACCACTAGCACTGCAGTCACTGATTCACCTTCTAAAGATTTAGAAATTATAGAAACTGCTTCTGATCCAGTTGTTATCATTAATTCTGATGACGAGCGTGATGATAATGAAGGCAATCATCTCAATGTTGTAAAAGACATAGTCAGACGCAGAAGTACTATAGACCAATCAATGGAGATTGATTCAACTCCTGAAGTTCTTTCATCTCCTGAGCCATTGAAAGTTGGTTTAAAAGAGAATACAATAATAGCTGAAGAGAAAGAGGGGAGAGATGTAGAACCAGATGAAACTGAGTTTGACTTCGGTGAACTGCCCAATGATATTAGTTTTGCAGATGACGGGATTGAGTTCGTTGACGATGGCATCATTTATGTGGATGAAGATGCACCTAATGGTAAGTGCTTTTTGTTATCTATATAACTTAATATAATAAAGCTGAAGAGTTTGTTTCATTGAACGCGCTAATCTCTGGAACTACCAGTCAGATTTTAGAAAATTCGTTTTGTATAAATGATAGCCACATTCATGAGGAAGTGCGGATATGCGCGTATAAGGTATGCGCGTAAGAATTGGCGAGCGAAAGCTAGTGTAAATTATAAAGAAGTCAAGATTTATTATTCGTAGGAAGTGATCTTATTGGAAGCCACGAATATAAGCTAGTTTTGGAATTTATTAGCATTTACTTTGATTCCTGCCGATGAAATTAGCCAGTTAGCAAAAGTTTTCTTCAAACTTTAATGTCACACGAATAATATTTTTTTTAGCAATATACTTGTATTTCAATTTAATCGTCAGGCTGACTGCCTAAGCCTGTCTGGTCTTACTTTGAAATAATAATGGCTTTCGCAGAGGCTAATTTAATACACTCTTATTCTAACAAAATCATACAATTGTTACAGAACCTAATATCAAAAGAGAAGCTGAAGACATTCCGAAAATAGATGCTAAGCTTCTGATGTGCCCCATCGTGTACACCACAAGGTTAGACGATATGTATTCGTTCCACAGCGAACCCTTTTATCACATTAAAGATAAAAATTTACTAGAAGACATTGCTAAAAAAAGTAAACCAATAAAACAAGAACCAAAAGAAACAGTTGAAAATGTCACAGTAAACTATGTTGGTGAAAATATTGCAAGTGTAACAGTAAATAGTACGAAAACAATTGAACATGTTCAAAAAAGTGTTAGTACTATTGAAACAGTTGCGATAAATAATGATAGTATTGTGATAATTAAAAAAGAACCGGTGAATGTTGACATTGAAACAAGCGCAGATGTAGAAAATAAACCAGAAAATGATGATAATGTAACATCTGATGAGGATGACTCTGACAAAACTGTTATAGATGAAAGCCAAAAAGTCAAACCAACTAGCTACTTATTGCAGAAACCGCGAAGTCGCAGATACAACCCTATACAGTTGTGTAAGAACCCTGACTTTAACACAAGACTAAAAAGGTTAAGCGTAGGATTCTTTAGCTCACCGCGTAACCGTGTACTGATCAAATCTTGTAAGCCCTTGACTATCGACCTTAGTAAATCGTTTGAATCTAAACTGCTCTCTGGGACGCTATATCTTAAACCCGTTGATCACAACGTTGTTACGGAAATTAGACACGATACGCAAAGCCAAAACGTGTCAGTTCTACCCTCGGCCATGCCTGCTCAAAGCCTCATAGACAACTCGAAAGCCGCAGATATTCTGCCTATGTTGCGCCAGTGCTTAGAAGCTTCGAAACAGTCTCAAGATTTAGGTACAACGACTGAGAGAAATAAAGTAATAAACCTACCAGACATCACAGAGATACGTCGCATCAATCAGCGACTTCTTACTGCGGAAGTAACACCTATCCAAGTTCATAATAATCAGCCTCAAGTACCAGTTACTATTGTCTCATCTTTAAACACTCCGACTTGCACTGCTCAAAAACCTGTAACAATCCCGGAACCTGAGCAAGATTTACGACCGAGCGTAACGGAAGCGAACGATGCTCGAGGACCACCTAAATTACTTGACATAACAGACGACTCCCCTGCTAAAAGTAGTACCGACAAATATACAACAACAACACACAATCATAATACGCATATATCAACTGGAAGAAATTCTTTTGATACGTTCAGACCTCAGGCGCCTGGTCAGGTTGTTGGTCGACCACCGAGAATGCTGAGTGGGAAAAGACTTTTTCCGCCAAAAATACCAACATGGAAACCGAGGCAACTCAGACCTGAAATACCCTGGCTTATTAGAAGTAACGAAGTAAGCGTTGATAGTATGATGAACGAGACGCTCTTAACTATGGATGCTTTAAACAAAATGTTATTTATATTAACAAAAAATCCAGATTCGAAAGATATAGCGAAAAGACATCGGAAATCTAAAGTGAAGCGGAAAAACGCTTCTCATCAGACAAAGCAACTACGTGAACGGCTGAAGACAGACCCTAGTAATTCAAGCGTCTTGCTAGTCCCTTCTAAAGAAGATGAAGCTTCCGAAAATCAAGACACTTGCCAGAAGCCCAAATTTAATATTAAAGCCGCAACAAACTATCCTCCTGATAAAGTAAAATCTGGTGATCGCTCTAAAAAGAAAATTGAATATTGTTGTTGGGCTCGACAAAGAATGTTGCAGTTATTATTTTCTAGGGCTAATATACCAGCGCACGAGTGTCCCAGACTGTGCGCATGTTGCTGTCGCCACTTGTTAGCAGATTATATTATACAAGATAAGAAACTCAAATACTTAGAAATACAAGAAACGAAAGCTACGCAAAGCGAAGCTTTTGGTTTATGTAAAGATTCCATAGAAAGTGAAGATTCTGACAGCTGTAGCTCAGTACACGTCCAAAATCCCGTGGAAACGCCAGCTCAAGGTTCTGCAGTAGAAAAAGCTCCTGAAGATACGCCCGCAGTATATGTAGATACCACTAATACTGAATCCGCTACTGAAACTATGATTCAAAATGAACCAATCTCTATTGACGATACAGAAGACGATGTTCCTGCTTTGGGTGGTGAAGTGTCAGTTAAAACTACTGCAGAAGTGCTTGGCCCGCCGCGGGGTATCGCCGCTCCCGTAACCGTGAGGCGGAGCCTGACTGTCCCTATTGTACAAAATCATACCTTAATATCATGTGAGACACCCGAGGTAGTTAATCCAGCGTATCAGGTTACACGTTGTATCAGTTCCGACAAGCTAACGGGAGGTATATTAAGTAATATACCCAATGCAACAACAACCCCCAGTATGTCGATTGTCCAAAATAACACTTCTGCGCCGAGTTTAAGTACATTTTTGGAAGCCAGAAAGTTGAGGGCGCCAAATAAGTTCAAAAAAAGTATGCCGCTACCGCCAATGTATAATAAAATTAATAAACCTTTCGTGCCACCAAAAAATTTCAAAGAAAAAATGATATTTTTAAACAGCAAACAAATTTCCGAAAAGCCGACAGCAAGTCCAGTATATTTAGGAAAGAACAAAATATTGCTGACTACGGTAAAGTTTCCGCCCAATTTGAGATTATTTCAGGAGGCAAAAAAGGCTTTACGACACTCGCTTCGTTTACCGAATGGTGTGCATTTAATATTGCAGGCTGATGGGACAATGTCTTTCAAAATAGACCAAAATGTGGAGCTGAATGCGATGGATATGGCTAAGTTGCCAGTGATCATTGCAACCGTACAAGGGCACATGGACACACAAGTTGCACAGGAGGAAGCACAGATAAAACAAAAGGGTCAGCTAGCGCCCGTTACCACTGAAAGCGAAGTTGTTGATCTGGTGAACGATGACGACGTATCAGCTTCTAATGGTAATGAACACCAAAATACCGAAACCCCTCTAGTGTGCGAAGTTCAAAATACTGGAGAAAGTGTAACAACAAATAGTGGCGACTGCCCTGATGTTAATTATAATTCAGAAATGGATACGTCTAAAGAAACGGAAGAAAATCCTGCTGCTGAAAATATTAACAGTAATGTCATAGATACCGCGACAGAAAGTAATCAAAACGAGACAGCCGACCAATGTACTGTTACTGAAATTCAAGAGGATATCCCGGATTCAAGTCAAAATGAAATAGTTTCAGCATCAACAGAACAAGTAGAATCTGACCCATCAATTGAGAAAGTAATTGCTGAAATAGATGATCAACCTAAACCGTCAAGTCAGACTGAAAGTACAGATGTCCACGAAGTATCTGCAGAACAAGTACAAGATCAGTCTAAGCCATCAAGTCAGAACGTTGGTATGGAGGTACAAGACCACCCTGAACCAAAACTACAGAATGTAAATGCTGAGGTACCAGAAGAGAGTAGGAGTGAGCCCAGTAGGCCTAAAACTAAGAATATACTATCGGATTTGATGGAAATGTCGGGAATATTTGATGAAGATATAACACATGAAGTTGAAGAAAACGTCCCTACAAAAGCGGTTGAACAAGTGACATTGGCACAAGCCTCCTTGGTGATGCCTCTACCTGCACCCGACGTTGAGCAACTACCTGTTCAGGAGATTGTGGTACCACCTGTCTCCGTAGGGACACCTTTAATGCGGCCAGTGTTGATACCTTCCTTCAATGTTAATTCTGTGCCTCCGAAAGTATCATCACCAATCGGCGAGCTAACACCTATCACTTCGCTGTACGAACTGAAATACGCGTGCGCGAATAAAGGAGCATTCTTTAAATTAGATTTCGAAACTGGATTCCTTCTACCTATAAATGTATGCATGAAACCAGCAGTACAGAAACCGTCACTACTAACGTCATCGCAAATTGCCCCCAAATCGGTGATCGATCTAACGGATGATGACGATAATCAAGAAAATAAAGATAAACAACTAAATATTTCTCCAACTAAAAGGTCACTTTTACTCGTTAACAATTCACCTCCTGGCGGTATTGCTGGCCCTGTTAAACCTGGCGGGTTGGCTGGCCCTGTTACATCTGGCGGTTTCGCTGGCCCAGTTAAACCGGTGAAATTGTTCAAAGCTTTGAAACCTAGTATTTTACAACGATTAAACATGAATAAAATTAAAAGAGATAGTTTGAACCCTTTATTTGATAGGGTTTCGCTAGACCAATCGATAAAGCGGAAGACATTTTTAAAGAACATTAATATGAACGCTGATTTGAGCGCTAAGCCTGTGAGGCGGTACATTGGGAGAACAAAAGATGCAAATGAAGCACTCAATGAGCCGACTGCAACAACATCAAGTTCAGAACCTACCAAAGAATTTGCAACTACTATTTTATCTGATGACGATTCTTCTGACGACGAACCACTTGCTAAGATAGCGAAAAGGAAACATGAAAACGTGAATGTGCCTGATGAAAATAGAAATACTTCCGAATCGGTAACAAACAACATTGAAGTAGAATCAACAGCGGCTGATGACGTCGAGCCAGAAGCGTCTGTTGAAAAGCAAATAGAATCAGAATTACCAATGCGTGAGGATGAAAATAATGTGATTGACCATGATTTAGTAGACGGAGATGCGCCTGTTGAAGAGCTAAACGATGCAAAACTACCAGAGGCTGACTCTGAACTTGTTTATATGAGTGACGATGACAATGATTTTATGGATCACGAAACATTTGGATTTGATTTAAATGATAGTAACGAAGAAGAGGATTGTTGTATATTGGGCGTTTGAATTACTTAGTCGTTGCACCCTTAAATAGGGGTATTTCTTAGCCCACCGCTTGCCTGGAGCGGTATAAAATTGTTCTAACACACTTTTTAAATACTCAAGTGTTGACCAGCCAGTAGCCACTAACATTCTAAGGTTCAGTTTCCAGAACGAAAATTAATTTAAGTAACAAAAAGTCTAACGCGCGTTATGGTTGGTTGAACCGAACTGATTCTCAATCGCATCATTGACTTGCGTTTAGTTTGTGACGTGTGGGACAAAACAATTTATTTCTAGAAATCGGAATCTTTCTTATTAATTATCAAAAGAATTTAACCTGTTAACAACCGATGGTAACAACATCGTGTTGACATAGGTATATGAGGAAAACAGGGATATGCCTAGACTGTAAACATAAATGATGTATTTGATTGAATATAATCTGAAGTATTTATTTGGTTCGTGATGTCACTGTGTGTGTGTCAGTCTGTAGGGTGGTGTGTCAGTTTTTATTACCCAACTGCGTCAGAAGGAGAGTAATGTTTTTCGAGCGTATGTAGGGTAAGGTGGTGCAAGAGTGCGCACTTTATAAATGAGGCTTTGTATTAAAAAGAGTATTATAGTCAGCGAAACTTAATTTATTTAAATCTCTATAAATCTTAGAACAAATCAACATGAAGTTAATCAAAATATTGCTATACTTAATTTGAAGACAAAGTATCACATTAAAAAAAAAAAGAGAAATGCGCACTCTTATACAACCGGTCGTATAAGAGTGCGCGCCAATGTGTATAAGAGTGCGCATTTTAATTATGTGCGCATAAGTCACACTTAAAGAGACCTTGGCCAAGACAGGCGGTACAATTCTCGTGCCACCATTCTTTGCAGTCTGAACACTTGCAAATTCAAAAGCTAACCCCCTCAGTGTTTTCGCTGTCATACCAAAATACATGTCATCTAAAAGTTTTAGATGTTCAGAGAAGTCTTTTTCCATACGTTTAGTAAATGTTGTTTCGAACCTGCCCAATTTTGTGGCAGGTTCCAACCTCTTTAGTCGTTTTCTCAAAGTTGACTCTGCCATACCGAGGGCGGATTTCGATTTACCCTCTTCTATAAGCTTCCGAGCCTCCTCCATTGTTTTGGCCTGACAATTCTGTCGCTCAGTCTTTCTCTCTCTCCTAGATATACTGCTGTAAATAAATAATAAAGCTTTAAAGAAGGTAATCTAACCAAAATTATTGGAAATCTCAGGTGTACCTATAAGAGTGCGCGCGCACTCTTACACACGTCACGGTGTGCACTCTTACACGAATCGGCCTAACGCGGAATGACGTGTCACTAGCGACATCTCTTGAAAAAGATCGTCACTTTATCTTTAAAACTGTTTGAGCAGATACCAAGTTTTGTACTTAATAGTTTTGACTAATGTTTCCTGGATATTTTTCGAACTGTATTCAATGGAAAACACAAGAAAATTACGTGTAGAGAGGTAAAAATCTATTGGCTTACCTAAAACCCACGTAAATAGTCTTACATTAATTATTTTTCGGGAACACAACGGCGTTCACTTAAACATCAAAATACGACTGAAGTTAGTTACAAATGTCACTCAGTACTCGACGTAGGGTCGATGCGCACTCTTACCGACCGCGCACTCTTGCACCAGTTGCACCACCTTACCCTATGTATGTATTTATGTCCATTTCTTTGGCACGCTCTACTGCCCAAACGGCTGGACGGATTTTGACATATGAGGTGTCGTTAAACTAAAATGTAGGAAATAAAAAAAAAATGACTGTCAAAAACCCGACCGCTAAAAACGACTATAAAGTTCCAAACAAGTCGCTTTTCAAGCAGTCTGATACAGTTCAATCACAGATCTGTGGCCAAAAACTGCATCAGACTGCTTGAAAAGCGACTTGTTTGGAACTTTTTAGTCGTTTTTAGCGGTCGGGTTTTTTGCTAAATAGTATATTAACCTCTTGACCGCCAGAGCGTGTCCTCTCCCACGCCAATCCACAAATTCAGCGCAAATACCTACAAAAAAGAAGTAAAAATTCCAACATCTTATACAATTGCTTTTAGTCCCATACCTTCCAAATTACAATATTACTTGTACCTACTTATAAATAAAATATTTTAGTAAATTTTGTATTTAATTAAAACATGACATATTTTAATTAAGGAGGAGATTTTCTATAGAAAGTGAAAAATCACTATATCCTTCCCTCTGAACTCTTTTTCAAAAATGTTTTCTGATAACTATTTAGACCTGGATATCTAGCGTATGCATACCAAGTTTCGTTAAAATCGGTTCATTCATTTTGAAGAACTCACTGGTAAGCATGGCCAAAAAGCACGCTGTCTCACCGGGCATCGTGCCCGACAGAAACAGTATCAGTGATGAGTAGTTAGACGCTAGTCTACACGCACAATGTCTAATTCCCACGCACAAAACACCGCTCCGAACGGAAACAACGTTAGACGATGCACGAAAAAAGTCTATTGGAAAGTTGAGTTTTATGAAAAAACCACTGCATAATCAATTTCAAATAAAGTTTACTGAACTCTTCTATAATTGAGGTTTGTCTGTGCCTACTTTGTTTTTGAGATTCTACACTTCTTTTATTACTTATTTACGCCCAAAGTTGCGTTAAAATTAGCAAGAAAAACGAATCTTTGTTGGCTTATAAATTTTTAATGGCTTTTTATTTTACTATTTTGTTTCCGTATAGACAAAATTAATAATGAGATAAAACGATATCATGCTTAACTTTGAATGTATAATGTCAAACAGTGGAGTAATACCCCCCCGAAATTTGTATGGACAAAATATCGACTAGTGTAACTTTAACATGCATCGGTTCATTCATTTCGAAAAACAATGAAAAGCCGTAAGGCGTAAACGCTCTTATAGTACATTACGATATTAGTGCTTATAACCAGCAGTGCGATTCTGTAAACATGTCGAAGTGAACACCCGGGCGGGGAGCACGCCAGGTGAGTTGTCAAACCATACAAATAAGATGGAATGACAGCTCTATTGTCGTTCACTCCGCCTAGGTGAACACCGTGAGATGTCGACAGAATCGACCGGCTGTACGCACGTATATCGTACGACGTTTTTTAACACATTTGCGAGGAAACAAAAAAAAAACATTTTTAAATAAACTCAATCTGTGAATGCACACTGCCTACTGACTGGCGCCGCGCGGCGATTAGTTCGAAAT
Source organism: Melanchra persicariae (assembly GCA_947386135.1). Taxonomy (NCBI): domain Eukaryota; kingdom Metazoa; phylum Arthropoda; class Insecta; order Lepidoptera; family Noctuidae; genus Melanchra; species Melanchra persicariae. Next base: position 10,187,681 of record OX376645.1, on the reverse strand, counting down.
TTGAATAGCAACAGCGCTGCTCACTAGCTGGAGTAGTGCGGCGGCGATCAGTTCCATATTTGAAATGGCAAATAATACTGTTATGGAATTTGTATGGACTATAACTTAACTATTTGCTTTGGTAACACACGCGTTTTTTATGACCCGCTTTACATATTTAAAACCGGTGGAATTACATCAGTTTTACGAGCAAGGGTGTTAAAAAATAATTAAAACCTTAAACTACGCATACACTTCATAACCTAAAAGCAGTCCAAACCTCATATAAAAACACTAGAAAATGAATGAAGATTTGCAATTTAATGTAAAATTAATATATAGGCTTTGACAGGGTTGAAATAAAAATGTAATCGTGTGTTGGCCTTTCAGAAAACAATAGTGCTACCTAGAAAAATCATGTTACTTATAACTTACAATATTCATATTTAGGTAAACACACCGGCACAATATTCTCTATGCAGTTTTTTTTAAATAAAATTCAAATCAAATCATCTTTATTGTGGATCATAGGTACATAATACAGATGGTGTTATTTAAATATTTAGGACCAGCTATGTCCTACCCTTAGGGCGTACAATAGAATGTAGGAATGTATCTAGTGAGTTTATTCGTACATGCATGTCAACAATAATGTTATACAGAGAGAGACTCAGGCAGATTGTATTTTAATAGTGATTTGTCATCAATAAAGTCTTTCATAGAGTAATAACATTTGTTCACTAACAGTTCATGGAGTTTCTTTTTAAATGTTTTTATTTCAGTAATTGCTCTTATCGGCCTTGGAATATTATTAAATATACGTGGAGCAGAGCAGAAAATACTTCGCAAGAAATGGGTCTTACTAGGCACTAGGTATGTCTAGTTTGTCCTGATGATATGCGTTCGATATTTAAATTAAATAATAAAATTCCATCTTGAAATAAGAAGACACGCTTTGTAATAAATAAATAAATGTTAGGTATAGTATAAAAATAAACCACACCTCACGCCCGCTGTCTCATTGACTTACTACAGCAGTGCGATTCTGTAAACGTCTCACTGTGAAAGCTTAGGTGAAGTGAACATGAAGTGAGCTGTCAATCCATACAAACAAGATGGAATGACAGCTCACTTCATGCTCACATAATGTTTACAGTTTTACACTGTGAGAAGTTGACAGAATAGACCGGCTACACTGCGACTAGTGGAGTGATCCCAAACGCAGTTTATTTTGAATCTACATAGAACAAGATCGAGGAACATTTCGTTCTCGTTTTTCGTATAGAGCTTTGGAGGTAGCGGAACAGAGAGTAAAGTCCTGCATACCTCCGTTGAAAAGGGAGGATCCGCCGACCGCCGACGGTTATTGTGTCTGGTGTGCCCGAAAGTTGATATTCGGGCTTTGGGTTGTATATATATGTTCTAATCGCACGGTAAACTCTGGTACGCGATTTAGGATTTTGTCAAGTTAGTTCGCAGCTGTCAAGATAGATGGCGCTGCGAGTCTCATTTGTTGATTCTGCTGTATTGATTTTTGGTGGCGGTATAATTGCCGCTACAGCGCCTTCAATGAGGAGCCTTCAAAGGATACCTAGGTACAAACTACCATAGTATAGGTACATCCTGTAGGATTCTATATTGTTTATGCTTAAGTACTTGTAATGACTGTGAGATGCAAACTCACTAAATTGTTCGACACATTTTCAAACAACAGACCATTTCAGCTGTCTCATAAAATAACATCACAATTTCATGTAGGTAGATTGTCTAGCACCTGGTTTTTTAAATGAAAATCAACGACGCGTCAAATAAATGTCATGGGCAAGTAAGCTGGTTTACTGGTGTTAAAAAATCAACTGCAAGAATTTCGTGTACAGAACCTACATGCTCTGTACAGAACACATTGTACGGGTCGCGGATTTTGTTCTAAAGAGTTACCGCGGCCCTGGAACGCAAAAGGCACTAGGAAGAGCATGAACGGGTTTTGTCAGTAAAAGTCTGACACTCCCTCCCGCTCTACCCAGAGCGGCAGGGGTCATTTGATGATTACACATCCTTAAAAAAAAACACATTGCACTCTAGGAATGCTCGGTATCACCTAAACAAGGTAGGTATAATACTTACTTACCCCAAAAAAAAACGAAATTATTTTTTCACACATAGGTAGGTAAGTAGGTTCTTACCTATAGGTACTTACTTAAATAATTTAGCAAATTTTTTTATGTGCACTGTACCTACTGCAGGGCTGCGCCTATCGCCTAAGGCGTAGGGGACATAATCTCTGAAACGGATTAATTTATTGTTATTTTAAACAACTACTTTTTCACAATTTATTACAGTTGATTTATAACGCCAAAAATAATTCAGTCAACCACCCAATTTTTGTGTTGATTTTCGTTTCAGAAGCCTGATATGAGAAATTAATTACCTACTAGTTAAGTTCTAAAAATCTAAAGCTTTTGTAAATATACCCACTGTTCGTCTTTAGTTCCATAGAATGTGTATTTTTTAAGATTCTATTCATGTATAATGTTAGTAGGTAGGTACATAATAATGAATCAGTATTGAATATTTAGAATTGTGTGATTATCAATTTTATCCTGATGTTTAGTCTGTGTGATTTAATCCATGGATTTTCTGTGATATTATTTTAGGATAAAGAAACCAATGTCATGCACTATGGTGGTTTTAATCTTAAGGCGTTTGTAATAAATATTCTTAGTGATAGCTCAGTGTGATGACTTGATGAGTAAGTATGACAGGGAATTACATTTAAGTGGGCTTACACGGCAACTTAAATTGCCAAATTCTGAGCAAAAAAGGCTCAGAATTTGGCAATTTCTGAAAAACATGCCGAGCACACAAGCTGGGCACAGCTTGTGTGTTCCAGTTTCAGGATTATGGAATCATCATATATAAAAGAAATACTCTTGAATGTTTTTTAAAAAGTGGATATAATATGTAAACCTGATATTTCCTGGACAATCTGTGTTAATTTGGTGTAAGTTAAATTAGTACCTAGTAGATGAATAGTCAGCGTTGTCGTAACTTGTCTAAATGTATGGTATACTGCGAAAAATGTACTGCGATACTCAACCTTTGGTCCGCCAAGCGAGTCCAAATATTAGAATACAATATACAAGTTACCATGAGCAATATCATAATTAATCAAATGTATGCTGGGTATATTACAGGCCCTGTTATTCGAAAGAAATTTATTGTCAAACGCGTATTGTACCTAAGTTAAATGAGTTTTCAACTGCCTACTTGACCTGCGTTTCATTTGTGGTTGATAAAAAAATATTCCTGAAAGCGGTGGTAGTAAAGGGGCACACAAGGAAAAAGGTTGAGAATCGTTAATTTGAACAGGCGGGCCTGACTTTCATTGCAAAATGCACATCACAGTTAAAGTAATGCCTTGAAACTGGTGTTAATTTTATGCTCAAATAAATAATTGCAAAAAAAATGTGTATTTTTTTAATACCTATCTCCTACAATGGGTAGATAATGTATCTACCCATTGTGTACTTACCAAAAATGGCTTAGATTCCGTGTTGGTCTAGTATTCGCCATTATAGCAGTAAAAGGTCCTGGGTTCAGTGTGGGTCCAGTGTTATTAAGTTTTTCGTCTGCAATTTCTCAGTGCAGCCTAAGTGCCAATTCTATCGCATTCGCATGTTAGTCGTAATCTGTTAAAAAATTATGGAAACAGGCTTTTAAGCCGAACGCGTCGAACGAATCGAAGTCAAGTACTTCGATTCGTTCGACGCGTTCAGCTCGGATAAGTGTGCGTTCACCTTTAGACAGATTGCGACTGAGATGCAAATGTTGCTTAAAAATGATTAGTGTTGACCCTCTAAAATCTGGACTTCTGCAAGAGCTCGCCAGCGAAGTCGTGAATCGCTTTGTAGCCAAAATAAAAATTGCACATAAAACTCAACATACTATATTACTATACTTAAAAATATCAATTTATCTAACAGCTACACCAAAGGCGTCGATCACAGCCTTCTCAATCTCCTTGTGGACTTGGTTAACCTCTGCCTGGGTGAGCGTTCGTTCTAAGTGTCTGTAGACTATGCTGTAGCACAGGCTGTGCTTCTTTGACTTCGGATGAACGAATTTGTCCTTGAGTCGTACCTGGAAAAAAAATTGGAACTTTTTAAGCGTGCTAGATCTATACACATGTGTTGTTCGCATTTTGAAATGGCAACATAAAAAGAAGATCTAAAGCGGCGGTCAATCACGTAAGTTTGACGACACCGTTGGCGTAGTGGTTGAGTGATCGGCTGCTGCGCTGCGTGTCGCGGGTTAATTTCCCGCACGGAACAAATATTTGTATGGCCTACAGATAGTTGTTCCGGGTCTGGCTGTTTGTGTATGTGAATTTGTATGTTTGTAAACGCACCCACGATACAGGAGAAATTCCTAGTGTGGGGCAACGTTTTAAAAAAAAAAAAAAAAGTATACGTAGATATCCTGTTACCGATAAGTAGGTAAGTACATACCTACCGATACCTAGTGCTTGTCTATGTATATGTCACTGGAGAATAGCCAACACCGTAAGATTGTATATTTATATCACGTGAAATTGTTAACTAATTTTTCTCAATAAGACACGGATATATTGAAAACTATTGCATTTGTATGGGATTTATTTATCAAGAAATTATAATATAAGTAATAAAGATTTATTACAATCTTACGGAGTCTGCGATTTTCCGGTAACATGTATATCATTGCTTTTTATAGGATTTTCCATTTGACCATAATTATATGGATATTTCTGGGAATTGGTGTGAATCCAATTTTTTTTTCAAGCATTACATTAGCTAGTTCTGGGAACAAAAGGTTAGCCTGTTTATGTTGACAATGCACTGTTCGTGTGGGATAGGCCACAAGAACGAAGCCAGGTGAAAATGCTAAAGCCTAAATAAAAGTACACTGATAGGTTTTTTTTTCAACGCTGTGTCTTTTATAGATATAAGTTAATTCTGATGATCATGTAAAATCATTGTAAGGATAAGGTAACAACAATATTACAAACCTGTTCAATAATATCACCTCCAATATCTCTGACTAGATCATAGAAATCATTGCTCATAAATGTGTCTATTGTCAAGTTCTCAGGCAACCAAAATGACATATCATTTGTACACTGAGGGTAAGATGATACAGGCTTGTACGTAATCCTTGCATTCAAGTCTACATCCTGAAACTGTGTCAAAAACCCTGAGTCTGTGCTCCACATTAACCGAATATCAGGAATCTTGTACAATGCCATTGCAAGTCTCTCTAGGCCAAGACCGAATGCGTAAGCTATACTGTTAGTGGGTCCTGCGTTAACTAGAATCTCGTTTCTAACTATTCCACAACCTAAGATCTCCATCCATTTGTTATCATAGAATATTTCAAGCTCCCAAGATGGATGAGTGAATGGGAAGTACTCTTCAACCCATCGGTACTTTATACTGTCACCGAATAACACTTTTGTTAGACCAATCAGGTGTGTTTTCAGTTGTGTCTCCATTAATTTTGTAGCTTCTAAGGTATGGCAGCTTTGTTTCATTGGGTCTTTGATTGAGTTAATGAAGGTATGAGGATTCTTCTGATCATATTTTGGCTCAAATATTTCTAGATCCGGTTGTCCAGGAAACAGTTCATCTTTACGCTGGGATCGTACCGCATCTATCTGAAATTGAAAAATTATGGTTTATAGGAAAGCTGGTGTAAGTAACTTGGCAGTGTATGAGCTTTGGGATGGATGGACGAAATTTCAGACACTTTGAGCTTAAGAACTAAGATTAGTATGTTCAAGCATATTGACTGAAAACAGTATCTTTTATGAAAACAAAAGTATAATGTACCTGGTGGAACACAGGAAAATGTGTAGAATCAATTTCATCCCTCCTATAAACATCTCCAATCATCAGAAAATTATCCAGACCAGACCTTAGAAGTTCACTCTGGTGAGCAGTCATGTGAGCCCTCAGAAGATTCCCCCTATTTATGTAGTAGCAGTCAGACTTCGCCCTGCTTGGATGATCAGAGGGAATCAACAAGTCATCAAAGTTTTGCTTTGTTGTCACTATAGGAGACAAGTTGTCGTAAACGCTAAACGATGGGTTTCCTCTGGTAGTGAAAGAGGAGTAAAAATAATTCACAATTCTTTGCCTTACGATTGACAGAGGGTTATTTTTTTGCAAGTGAAGATTCTTCCCCAAATTAGATATAATTTTAGGTGTAACATTAGTGTAATCGTCTGATACGAATTCCTTGCCTTTTATTTCCACTGATGCGACAGATTTTGCAGCTGTACTGAATCTATATTTTGAGAAAACCGCCAAAAGAGTGCGGTTTGTTTGTATACATAATTTTGTCATGATTCTTCTGTTATTTTAGATGAAGATAACTTGAAACTATGGAAATCGTATAAACAATTTCTTTCGTCACTATTTTGAAATTGTTTTATGTATTTAAACGAAGCTAAAGAAAAATATTAAATTCCACAATCGCCGGATATTCCCGACTATCTACAAATGTGTCTGTGTCTGTGACAGACACAGTTGACGACACTCTGTGTTCCCCTTCCCGACGTTCGGGGTAACCGGTAACGTAATAATAATCTAGTAGTGCATATTTGCTCTATTTCAAACAATTGGAGGAGGACAACTAACATTTATGACAATTTCACGAGTGTACTTTGGAACGCGACAGTAACAATTTGACAGGAGTACAGGACATTTTTTTTTTGGAAAACTAAAACCGCCAAATGATATTATTTTCTAAATGAAAATAGTTATCATTTGGCGGTGCTCTCACACTCTCACATAAATAAAATATTTAAATACAAACGCGATAGCGAGAACCTGATTTTTACCTATATTATTCTTACTTGGATCAAACTGAATGCAGCAAAGCAAAACAACAGGCAAGAAAAAACACAGCTGTCATGTCGCAGCTGGGAGCTGAAAGTGTCAGGTGTCGAATAAAATTGTTAATGACATTTTTACATAACCCCAATTTGATCTTGTTACGTGCTTTGATAAACAATAATCATAATAATATTGACTTAAATACGTACTTTTTAAGCACTGAATCTCAATTTTTTATTAGTAATAACGTAAATACAGAATGTTTCGTAAGCGGCTTTTGCATATTGCTCAGTTGAGTGCTATTGGCCTGACCGGGTTTTACATAGGACAAAATAAGGATAAATTCCATAACTTTCTTTGGAATGACTCGATTATTGTGGATGGTAAACGCCTAGAGAGCATGCCGGGTTTGCCAGTCTTCGGCACAGTGTCAGCTGCTACCCCGTACATGGAAACAGGTGGCGCTAAAGATCGGGTAAGATTTGTGATGATCAAAGTTAGTTCGTACTATTTTAGTACGCAAACCTACAAAGGCTTAGCGGTGTCCTCCTCGGCGTCAGCTCCTAGTATCATCAGATAGATATGTAGGATATCACTTATTTTGAACTGAGCTATAGCCAGTCATCACTGGCTATCCACCAGTTTTTTGGCAGGTTTCTACTTTACAAAGATATGTTCTTACAAATAATGATGGGTAGGCTTAAAATTTTAGATAGGTAGGTACATTTTCTCAATAAATGTACCACAGTAAAAAAAATCTCTTCGGTACATTTATTGAGAAACTGTACCTATCTAAAATTATATTTATAGTTCAGAATCGTACCATGCACATCTATCAACAATTCATGGGAAAAACATTTTAAGAATGCAAAGCATTTTATTTAATAAACATACTTTTGTGTAAAAAAGTAATGATTTGACTACCCATCTGTAAACGTGTCCTTATGTTTTCTATACAATATTTTCTACCCAATGTCATTGATGTATTTAATACATCAATGCCCAATCTCCTGTTATTTCTATATTTGTATATTTTGTTATGAATATAACATAATATATTATATTTCAAAACTAAACTTATAATTTTCAGGTATCACAAATAATGAAATATGGCTTCCCGAGTTTGGACAATGTGCGTTCCTACGATGACTTCATACTGTCCTATGACCGCCGCAACAGAGTACCAAACTGGGTGTTTGAGCACATCACCGCAGCACACATTGCTAAGAACGACCAGGTGGACCGAAGCAAGTGTGAATTTAAAGCTGATGAGAGTATTCATCCCTTCTTTAGGTACTTACACAAAATAAAATAAAATGTTTTCAATGTATAATAACCAGAAGTGTTCTGCATAGCCAGGTAATCACAACCATTTCATTCAATCCCGAATTTATGACTGTGGTTTTGTAAGATTCGTTTAGGGAGAATGCTACGTTCTCGCCAAACAAAAGTGAGTCTATTTCAAGGAAAAAATTATTCTATTTTAAATTACAATTTTGTAGTATTCTCATTACACATATGCTCTACAATTACAAACCATTTGTTTTGGGATAGAATAATATGGTTGTGAATAGCCATGCTGAACCTTAAGGCAATTTAAGGTTAACAATCTGTCATGGAAATCAGGCTATGACCTTACACACAAACAAACAGATTGTAGAAAATTTCGAAATGTAATTAAGAGTCATGAAATACTTGGCCTTGATAGGTTGCTGGGACAGTTCACAGGACAGATTGGAGGATAAAGATTGCTGTGCCGTCCCCAAGTAATATGGGAGCAAGGGCAAGATGATGATGATAATCTATCTAGCCTAGAAATTTCATAGCCATAGAAAAGATGGATGGATTGTGTGAGGAGTGATATGAAAGGAAAGGAAGTTAGTGATAGTGTGACGGCTGATAGGACAGAATGGAAGAAAAAAACGTATTGCGCCGACCTCAAGTAACATGGGATAAGTGCTGGAAGATGATGATGTAGTGACTGCACTTGAACTTGACTTTCATTGAGTCTGATGGAAAGCAATGGATGTGATCTGTAGGCCTAGGCCTGCAGATCATACAAAAAAGGTCCCCTCTTTACTGCTTCTGGCTGTGTGTGTGTGAGCACACCAGCCGCGGTCCTGGGGGCGCGGAGCGCAGCCGCCACGCTTCGCTCCTTCTGCCGCCGCTTCCTCTGCCTTTTCCTAGCCGCCCTGGTTGCCTTTGCCGCCTTCTTTTTCTCTCCGGCCACTTGCCATCCAGCTTCGGTCGCAGGAGAATTTGAAGGCGGGGACGGGGGCTGCTGGGGCACCACTGGCGCTGATGCCTTCGCTGCCCGGTTCAGTGCAGCCGTCCCTGTGTCTTCAGTGCCCTTTGTCTTTTTGGCCGGCGCCGTTTTCCCCGATGCCGGGGTCTTTGCGGGTGCCAGCCCGGCCCTTGGGTTGGCCTGACCCGCCGACGATGGTTTGACTGCTGCGGCGGCCGCGTATGAAGCCGCCTCCTTCTGGCTCGAGGACTTTTGGCTCGCCGCAAGAGGAGGGCGCAGGACGATGCCCTCCAGGACAGAGAACCGTTCCCGGAAGGCAGCCAGCTCCTGCCGCACTAGGTCTGGACCTAGTGCGGCAGGCCAAACCGTGCCAGCGGAGAACCAGGTGCTGGCACCTGGTTCTCCGCTGGCACGGTTTGGCTTTGCCCGCCCTTGCGCCCCCTTTAGGAGCCTACTTCGAGCCTGCTCCTCGGAGCCCGGCCAGGTCTGCTCGGAGCTTCTCGTCCTCCTTTTGGAGAAGCTCCGTGGCAGCCGCCAAGCGGGTGACCTTCGCTCGCAGCCTGGTCATTTCGTCCGCGGGCGGAGATCTGCGATATCCGAAGGCCCCCTGATCTGTGATGAAGCAAATCAAGCAAGTGTAGCATGTTGGCTCTTGCATTGAAGGCTACTTCTTAGTGTTATGATGGCAAATACAATAGCAAAATACAAAATACGCAGTAGATGTTGCAAGATTATGCTGAATCCTCTGTGCCTCGGAAAACACGTTAAGCTGTAATTTGTTGATCTTTGTCATTTGTTACGGATGGGACGGGAAGGGACCACGTTACCCAGTTACTAGGTTTTGGCCACTCCACGTTAAATACTGGTTTTCAGCTGAATCTGGTTTGACTGGAAGCCGACCACAATATAGTTGGGAAAAGGCTAGGCAGGTGTTGATGGGTTTTTTTATTTTACCATAGATTTTTTACAATTCCAGGTCACAGAACACAGACTACAAAGGCTCAGGGTTTGACCGCGGCCACATGGCGGCCGCTGGTAACCACCGTCTCTCTCAGAAGCATGTGGATCAGACCTTCTTCCTCACCAATATGGCTCCTCAGGTAATGACATCATCAGCTCGGCATTTGTGTGACTAGGCAATAAATTTATCCATAATCTTCAAGGGCAGTTTAACTTATTTTATTTTAAAACTAGCTTCTGCCCTCGTAAAATTGGGTTTTATTTTTTTGCACGGAACCCAAATTATTTTTCTAAAATAAAAGTAGCTTATCCACTTGACAGTCCTCAAGTTACCCAGTGACAGTCCCGCAAAATCGGTCCAGCTGACTACCACAAACAAACTAATACACAAAAAAAAAAAAAAAATCTGTTCCATAATCGACTTCAAAAAAGGGCGGTTCTCACTTCTCAATTCGGTTGTAATTTTTTTTTTTAATATAACAGTCAGACATTTCAATTTTATTTATTTATTTGTATTATAGTGTATGTAGGTACTTACATTGTGTAAAAATTATATAATAATGCCGGATACTGATTTATGCCAACAACCACGAATATCTACATAATAATAATATCATTAAACTGTTTTCAGGTAGGAGAGGGCTTCAACAGACATGCATGGAATAATTTAGAGAGGCACGTGCGCAAACTTACCAAAGTTTATAGCAATGTGTACTGCTGCACGGGACCTCTGTACTTACCCAGGTAATTAAGCTTTCGAACGCTATTGTCACATATATGTCACAAATGGTTGCGGAATTGTTCGAAAGAGTTACCGCGGCCCTGGACCGCAAAGGGCATTTGAAAGAACACGGGTGGGTTTTTATCAGGGAGAATCTGACACTCCCTCCTGCTCCAGAGCGGGAGAAGTCATTTGATGGTTTCCCAATCTGCGTTTATGCTCTGGTGTTCTGTATGGAGCAATTAGCAATTTTAAGGACATACAACTTGAACTTGACGATTGAACATGTTGCGTATCATGCATGCGTTACCCTACTTCCATCAACATCGCATCGTTCGGATTAGTTTGTACAAGTACCGTTACAGTTATTAACTTTGCATTATTTAAATTACTTTATAAGTACATAGATTTGAGTGGAACAGGGTGGGAAGTCCCGCAACCGGGTCTTGTGTCAGGGGGTCTACTCTTTAAGCCCGAAGTCCGTAGTTTCGGCCTTAGTGTCGGGCGTTTTCCACTCTGTAATTCCGTATCACCTACGGACTTACGATTAGTCCCGAACTCGATAAGAACAACTGTCAAATCGTGTTGTCATTCATTCTTAGTTCGGGTTCGGGACTAATCGTAAGTGTCCGTTGGTGATACGGAGTAGAGAACGCCCGACACTAAGGCCGAAACTACGGACTTCCTGCTTAGAAAGTAGACCCCCGACACAAGACCCGGTTGCGGGACTTCCCACAATGTTCGACTCAAATTTATGTATAAAGTAATTTAAATAATGCATGCAAAGTACTTTTACCATCGGAATACCAGAAGTGGGTACCTACGTCTGTACTGCTGGGTACCATCCGCACTTGGTCGATCTCCCGACTAGTCGTAGGTACTCAGCGTTTCTCCTCCACATTTATTATGAGCACAGCCAAAGTGTGGAACTCTTTGCCAGCGTGTGTTCCCTTCCACATATAGCCCGTCTGCCTTCAAAGCAAAAGTGAACAGGCATCTTCTGGGCACGCTCGCTCTATCATAGACCTCATCTATCGCTTTCCATCAGGCGTGATCGAGGTCAAGAGCAAGCCCATTCCTCAATAAAAATAAAAAACGCGTGGAGAACATTTGTGATTTAGGATTTGTGTGACGTCAGGCATTTTTGTAGTTTGTCTTAGTATACCTAGATGCCGTTACATACATTTAAAATAATAATCCTATTATGTTTTCAGGAAAGAATCGGACGGCAAGTTCTACGTCCGCTACCAAGTCATAGGCGCCAACACCGTGGCGGTGCCCACACACTTCTACAAGGTGGTGGTGGGCGAGGCGAAGGACGGGTCCCTCGAAATGGAGGCCTACGTCATGCCCAACCAGAAGATACCGGATGAGACGCCCACGGCAGCTTTCATGGTACGTTATGCACATGTTTATGAAAGTGTTTTTCAACTAAGAATTTCTCTGACAGCCAGAAGTTTGGAAGTTGGTGGTGTGACAGTGACACCCCGTGCCTCGGAAAGCACGTTAAGCCGTTCGTCCTAGGCCAGGTCTTTCTCCGGTCTCGTCGGATTGCTCTCCCATCCGATTGCACACACACGTGTGCACGATAATATTTCCCGAGCCACTCGTTAGCTTTCTCTTCATTCGGTCAGGAGGACTATGATCATTATGCCATACTGCCTAGGGATGTTATGGATATGAAAGGGGATAGAACCTTTGTGGCATAGCCCCCATAGTTATTTTGTTTTTTTTTTTTTCAAAATCACGTCACGCGATAAAACAGGTAAGTATATATGGGTAGAGAACACTTAAATAAAGAAAAAATGTTCGCAACATGGTGCTCTAAAGTGTCATGTTGCCGAGATATTTGGGTGTAAAGTCGCTAAATGAGAACAATGACAATAATAAAAAATGAACTAATCACGTGCTTATATGCAGTAAATTGTATTTAAATAATAGTTCCTGGCTTGATTTAACCATTTCGGTTGGTCATTTGGTCGGTCGGTCAGTTTCGGTTTTGGTTACGGAGCTCCATAACATCCCTGAACTGCCTCACTGTTTGGGTAGTCGTAAGCTTGACAGCTCAGCAGGGGGTCTTAGGTTGGATACTTGGAGGTTGGTAATGGACTCGCCCACTATTACACGTTATGTAATTATAACTGGCGAAACGTACCTATTTCACATTTCTGCCTACCTGTTCAGAGTTTAAAATGCATAATGTTAGATGTTTGTTTTACTGGGATAATATTCGATTTTCATGCGGGCCGCTGTTCAAAACTGGTTTCAAATAAAACTACCCCTCCTACCCCTAGAGTTTAGTACGGAAAGTGCTCAGTCAAAAACTTGTCACTTTTCCACAAAAAAATAATTATTTTGAATAATATTTAGTGGGTAATCGGATTTTTTATATTTTAAACACATTGCGTAGTTTTTGTGAAAGAAATTCACTGAGCCCCCTATCCTACTGAGCTACTCTTACATTATTATCATTTGTACAAAATCGTACTCTGTTCCAGGTACCACCGGAGTCAATAGAAAAGGCAGCAGGTCTGTTATTCTTCGACAAGTTACATAGAAGTAAACTGAATAGAATAAACGGTAAAAAAGTGTAAATATAATAATATTGTAACATAGCCCTAATAATAGTCTGTGAGTCTAAAGGCCGCTTGTACATGTCAAATGATTATTGCAAAGACCGCGTAAGATTGTACTCGTTTCTTCTCGATAAGACACGTGAATAGAGTTCATAACATAATCAAGATGTATTACAATCTTACGGAGATTGCAATAATCCGGTGACATACACTTATTTTGCTGTGAAAAAAAGCCGGTTGATTCGCCGAACATGGTCGTCTGTGATGTAGGTATAGATTGTTATGGAAGCTTGTTGACAAAAAAGCTGCTCACGGCGTGGCGCAGTTACTGTACTGGAGACAATATAACGTGTGTGACTTGGTCACACACGTTATATTGTCTCCAGTACGCACGCCCAATAACCGTAGATTTTTACGATGAAAAAACGTGTCTACAAACGGCCTTAGGGTGCGTTTCCACCAGAGATGTGAGAGGATTACGCATCCTCTCACATCTCTGCGAGGGCGAGGGGTGTGTTTGTTAAGAACCAATAGAATCGCTTCATTTACATTTCATTTACCTGGCCTCGCTACAGGCTAGGTAAATGAAACAATTCCATTCATTCACACATATCTCTGGTGGAAACGCACCATTGGGCGCGGGAAGGGGGAGGCAAACCGGTACTTACTCCAGTGCGCGTCTGACCGCGAGAGTGCGAACCACAATTGCGATACTTACGCTCGTAATAGGGAAAATGCATGAAAAAAATATATCCAAGCAGTTTATTGAAAAATATACAAAAATATTACCTATTATGTCTACTGTGAAAACAGAATCAAAATTGTTCGAAAAAGAAAAGAGATTATGTCCCTCTCGCAAAAAACTTTGTTACATCATTATTCCCTATTGCATTGAATCTGTGTCTCGAACTCTTTTCAAAAGTTCAACACACACTGAGGACTTTCGTAGAATATTTTATTTAAATGTTAACCTTTTGTAGAATATATTTTATGAACTTGATTCAAATGTGATTTCAGATATAGGTATTATTTTAATTGTGATGAACTACCTGAGTAAATTGTAAATAGTTGATATTGTAAATAAATAATATACCTATGTACTCAGCTATTTTATTTTGTTTTTTTTACTTCCTATCCTACATAAGTTATATACAACGAGTAACAGATTGTACTCATCATTATGAACAACTTTTACTACCTATGTGATCAATGTGATCATACCCTGAAATCGCAAAAAAATCAATTGCCCGATACATTTAAAAAGGGGCGCGCTCGAATTTTGAAATGGAATAAAATTGCAAATTGATTCTTACTACAATTACCCGTTTTTTACGGTTTATTTTGATTTGTTTCTATTTTCATAAAATTGGTTCCCCCAGACAGGCACCTCAATTTTTATTTTATTTTAAAAAACATTTGATGACATTATGTCAGGAATGTAATTTCAGCCAAATGCCCGCCGCGACTCCGCTTATGGTGGTTTATCCTGGTAGACCAATTTTGGACGACATTTTCGCATAATTGGGGCTGAATCTCATGAAGAACGCGAGTTCGTTGGCCTTCAGAGCAGCATTTGTCTGTGGTTTGTCAGCATAGACTGGAGATTTCACGTAGCCCCACAGAAAGCAAGCGAGCGGTGTTTGATCATTAAACGACGGATTGTGGACTCTACAGGACGAGTGACCTTGAATATCATAAATTGGACGCAACGCACGGAACGTTAGGCGAACAGATAATCAATTTTAACAATTTCTACGCGTGTAGCGTTCCATGGTGCAATGCCACGAATGAATATGTATTCCCGCCAAATTTGACAGCTGTCGCTTTTGCGAGATAGCCGTCAAACCCGAGATAACTGTGGTCAAAGTTCAAGCGTCCCTATTTCCATATATTATATAAAAGTACTCTGTGGTCCCTATTGAAATACCATATACATTATACAGTTCTCGTCAAATAACTGTGCCCCTCTGAAGTTGGCTACGAGTGGCTGCGTAGTAGTCAAAATTACGAACAAACTGCAACTGCGCATGCGCAAGAGACATGGGGGCGGGGATTATGGCGGCGCGATTTTATGTCTCAGTCTTACGTTTACGTTCGATGCATGCTTGCGTCCCGCTTGCTGTCGTCTACGTGACTGCACCAAGCGATCTTTGCAAATGGCTAACTTCAGAGGGGCAAAGTTATTTGACGAGAACTGTACTTGCGTAAGTCGACGATAAAATGTACTTACTGAAAAGCGGTTTTTTTTCGCGATTGTTCATAATGATGAATACAATACCACCTTTTCAGGTAGGTATTGCGTTATTTCTGTTACACCCCAATATAGCTGGCTTTTCAAACATGCAGGATTACTAGTAGGTTGTAACGAAATGAAAGGTTTACTGTATAAAACGTGTGTATATTAAGTTTAGTAACATGTCGGTACTATCATAGTGACATATATATCGAGCTTAGTCTTCCTCTTCGTCCGAAGCGCCATTCTGCTGGGGTTCATCGTCCATGCGTACGTCGCCCATACCTGGGGAAATAATTATATTAATATTTATTCTCAACCAAGCACCACGACCACGACGAAGGTAGTGTGACGATCTGATAACTTTTGCGGGTCAAAGTTGGCGGATGTACGGAAGAAAGCACGCTTCATCGATTTCAAATGATTTATCGTAAGTGCAGAAGGACGAAGCAAGTCTTTCGGTCGCAGACAGAATGGAAAACAAATTCAAGCGCAAACAAAAGTGAGAAATGCACGTTATGGCAGTCAGTAGTATTAATTTATGGAGGTGTAGAAGAACTGCTTCTGACCATGCGTTTATCACCTTACTAACCTCTCGCTCTCCAGACAGACGAAATCGTCACCGTGCATGTATAACGAGCTAAAGTCAGGTACGCATGGCCTCGTCAGCGTTTCAGTATGCCCAAGAAACTTTAGGATTTTTTGCAAAAGGTGCTTCATAGATCATGTAGAGTTTGAAAGGTCAAGAAGAAGCCTCGTGCATACCCTGGTCCTCATCCTCCTCGGCGGAGTCTCCGGCCACCTCCGCGTTCTCGGCCTCCGCGCGCTCCATCTGCCGCGCCAGCTCCGCCTCGTCCGTCGCCGTCACCACCTTGGGCTGCAACATTCATCACTAATATTAATGGCAGATCTATTTTATTACAAACTAGCTTCGAGTCACCGGCCAGCCAGCCGTGCGCCACGCGTGACGTCACCGACACGCGACTCCATTCTCGAGCGATTTTTTTACTAATATGCACTCTATGGAACTATCTTAGAGTGTGTTATTGCTTAGCCCTCAGATCTCATAATCTCATGGTCACCGGGCAGCTAGCTGCGCAGTCGGACACGCAGCGCGAGCGCTGGGCGACGTGTGACGTCAGTGACTCGACCGCGCAACTCCATCCCTCGAGCGCGTTTTTTTCATCATTGGGCAGATTTTATTTATTTAAACTTTATGTACAATAGTGGTACATCGGCGGACTTAATGCAACAAGGCATTCTCTACCAGTCAACCTTTGGGTTACAAGTTGTTGTTACAAGACTACACTTTTAAACACACATACAACTTCATTGTAAGAAATCTTTATTAATTATTAGTTTTGCCGACCAGTCCGGCCACTATTATACGCGATCGTCGCGTTAATTTGTTAGGCAAAACCGGAAGGCGCCCTCTGTCGGCGATACGAGGCGTTCTGGTTTAATGATCGCGACGATCTCGTATTGGCGTGACGACCGCTTCCTATTAGGACAAGGACTCGGCCGTTTGAGCTAGTCAGCCAACTCCCTAGTAGGCCCATCTCTATTTGCATGCATTTCCACTTACCGCCATTTGCACATTGAATACTCCTCCCGCGGTGTCTATGGTCTCCTTTATTTTGTCGATGGCATCTTGCAGTGCTTTGAGACCATCCGCTTTCTCCGGCGTTGATGTGGTCATTACTGAAGAAAATATCACAACCAGTTATGAAAGAGGGAGAAAAAAATATGAAATAAAAAGCAATCAAGTGACAATGGGAGTGATTACTCTCGCTCACACAATACTATCTCTCTCCCTCTCATACAATTGTATGAGAGATAAAGAGAGAGGCAGTGTCGGTGCATGTTGCTGTGTATAGATTTTAGGAAATTGTTACACTGAGAATTGAATAAAACAGTTGTAGCCAACATGAAAGTCATTGAAGTTTTTATTTCACACTATTCCACAATTTAAAAGCTCATGGACATTCTATTTAATTTGCTAGCTAGTTTTTTCGTAAGTTTTCGACGTCAACAACAATAATTATTATCATGAAGTGGTATACACTTCAAGTAAGTAATTCATATTTTATTTTTCGAAGTGTAATTTAATTTTTAATTCATGAGAATACTGCCGACAAACAGATTGGCAGAAGATGTGTATTTATTTATGAAACTTTTCTTGAATTAATAAATATTTTTTTTTGGAATATAAAAAATACATTTCAACTCTTACCATACAAAGGCGGTGCAATTAGATTAATCTTGATAGGCAAGTCCATGGTCGACAGCGCTAGGCCAGCCTTTAACGCAGCACGGACAGCGTCGATACCCTCATACCCGTAGCACGCACACTCGATGTCAGCGCGGATCTTCACAGCTTGTGACGTCAGCTTCCGCTTGATGTTGGCTAGGAGCACCTCCTTTGTGTTATCGTCCAAACCGCACTCGTTTAGTACTGAGGGGTCGCTGGAAGATAGAGTTGTGTCATGTTTATTTTTCTGTGAAGTCAGTATTGTTATTACGATTATGTGGTCATGTTTTTTTATCTATTTCCGTTATTAATTATGATTGTCTCTTGTACTTACTTACTCAAAAACTTAGCTAAATTAAAGACAACATTCCGTAGCTCTGCAAACTTTAACGACCCCCAACCCCTTTTTAGGGTAATATTGCAATATTAATCGTTGCCATCTTTATTTTATACCACATACCACTATTTGCACTAAGTTTCTAAATCGAAGTAATGAGCTTCAAAATGCAATCCATTTAAATCCCGATCTTCCGTTTCTAATATTCCACTTTTGTTTATTGTACCATTTTCCAAGTAAATTGAGGCAAGCAGTAATGTTTCACTAAAAACTTCATCACCCCTTTACACCCCTTTTTTATAAATGGGAAATCATCAAATGACCGCTTCCGCTCCGGGTGGAGAGGGAGGGAGTATCAGACTTTCCTTCTTTAACTCTATGACATGATTTTAATGAGGAGAAAGTTTAAGAAAAGTATGAAGTTAATATTATATCCACTTACACTGCAGCCTGTTTGAAGAAATCATAAGCTGAAGCCTTCTTCTTGTATTTCTCCTCGAACAACCACGCGGTCCTCTTGTAAAGCTCCTCCAACTGTTCCGAGCTCTCGTAGTGCAGGAGTTCAGCCACGTGACGCAGGATAGAGTTCACTGCCTTTGCTTTAGCATACCTCTCGGTACATTTGTCTATGTCCTCTGCGGATACACGACGTTTTGACAAGTCTATGTAACCTGAAAATTTTGGATGTAAGAAAAAACATTTTTTAAGAACTAAATTTTGGAGTATGGCATAGAGTTTTTTTAGTATAAACTTGAGTTATTTCATAAAAATGATGTCTTGGTTTTAAAGGTACAGGAGAAGAACACAAAAGGGTCATGCATATTTGTTTACATTATTTGAAATCAATTATTTATACTTAAAACAGCAATGATAAGCAAGTCAGGGTAACTTAAAATATGTAATGGACCACACATATTGACGTTGACCACTTGGCACATCAAGATAACATCAAACTTGTGACCTCAGAAGAGCAGAGAAGGTAACCTCACTTGACTAGTCTGGTACTTTTTTCACTACCATGTTTTGACAGTAAAAGTAACATAAACAAAGCGCTACCTTTTTCTTTGTCCACTCTTATGACGACGACGGGTTCAGTCTTGCCCACTCTGATGAGTTTGTTGATGGATCTGATACGACGCCTGGACAACTCAGAAAGCAAGATCATGCCCTCAATGTTGTTGTATTCTAGCAGGTGCACGTACGCGCCCATCTCCGCGATGGACCGCACGTTCACCATCACCACATCTTCCACCTCCGGATACTTTTCTTGGTAAAACCGACACGAGAGAGGCATCTGAAACGATTTTTTTATTCATAACCTATACATTCCAATTCAAAAAGATTCTTACACGGTAAACTCTCAGTTGACGTGATTTAATACCTTGTTTGTGTTTTATTAGTTATTTTTATATTAATTTCGGGAAATAACTAAAAGAATGATGAAATACAGCACTTGTTCACGTTGAAGACAACTGTTACGTTCCGTTTTGACAAGCAGATTAGCAGAAGACGGTCGGGATCACAGATAACTATGTTCGGTATGATGACAAATTACAACCTTGCCTACCAGTAGCAAATATAGTGCGTTTCACCGTATATTACCTATGGCGTTATGTTGGCAGCAATGTTTTACAGTGTTTCCACATTACCTATAATAACCTACCTCAAAGTAAGGGTGATTTGTATGTTTTTAGTTAGATTCTTACATATTTATTTTATTCTTATCATATTAAAAATCAGCACAGTTATAAAATGAATAATTTAATTATTTTTATTATAATAATGCTCAGACAAAATAATTGTGTTTGGAGTAGTTATGCTCATCCAACGGACTTATACCCGAGCGGTCGTCGTCATCTTCATCTTCCATATCATCCTCGTCATCAGAAGTGTCACTATCGTCTCCCACTTCAATGATAAACCTGTCCATCTCGCTATCAATAACTGGACCATCTGCGTAATATTTTTCTTCCACTTTTTTCACGTGCTCACATTCTTCAGTTCATTCTTCATCTAGTTCGATTCTTTTAGGCCGGGAACCGCTTTTGCGAGGTGTTGAAACCTTAGTCGACGTGCTGGCTGCGACTTCACCTTCTTTGGTGATTTTAAACACGGTTTTTTCGGATACACCTAAAACATATATTTCGGTTTATTGTCACAATCATACATAAACCAATAAATTCAATAGAAAATTGCATTTTGAGTTGTAAATTTTATTATCTGCTACTGGTAACCCTATTTTAACTCACCTGTAAGGGCGGCAACACGAGCCTGAACACATCTTAAAGGAATTAATGAGGCATCATTACGTTTTTCACGATCACAAAAGTTCTTCACCTTTAACACCATCATTCTTTCACCACTTTCCAAAGTTTTGGGCATGATTTTAGTCGGAAATCAAATGAAAGTAAACAAAATCTGCGGGAGCGTCTCCTCGTGCCAATGACTTTGACAGACAGGGTGTGCCATCATAACGCCATAGGTACTATTTGTTGAAACGCACTATAGTACAAACTTTTAAAAGTCTTATTAGTCTATACAAAATCAAATATAATGTGCCATGGTTATTTTACAAGTGTAAAGTAATAATAGATCATAGAGTAAGATTTTTCAATTACTTCTTTATGCGTAATGGAAAGTAGTGAATGTTGCCCTGTTTCGACTTAGCAGGTCATCATTTTATTTCTTTCCAAGGCATGTAAGGATAAATTCATAAAATCTACAAAATAATATAAATGTAAGAAACAAAATATAAATTAGTCTAACGCTGCTCGCAGGCATGGTAGGAGCCAGCACAGTATGTTTGGATTTAACTAGCAGTACTAGCACTAACAGCCGGCAGATGGCAGGACATGTCCTGTTAGCAGAACGATTGAGCCGATTGTTAATAAAGGCGGGAAAGTTAAAATATTAGCGATTTGCAAAGACTTGTTTGGTGGTAATTCATCTATTACCAATAAACCCACTAATTTATATATCTATATAAACTTACAACATGCGTTTAGCTAAAAATAGATGATAATTATCATATAATGGAATAATTATGGTTTTTGTTGCTGTTGACGTCATAATAATTAAACTGGGTCGGTTCTGTAATCAACCATTTGTGGGGCGGACAAAGTGAACAATTTTTGACCCTTGCCTATAACTTTGCCCCTTAAAATTGGTTTCAGCCTTGCAGTTATCACATAGGGTCTAGGTAGTATTCTTCAAATCAATATCAAAAAGCGCAACTGAATATGAATATGAACCGAGGAGCCATGTACCTACCTATTTATATCTATATCTGTTATCCTGCATATCTAGTAGGATTTGTATTTAATATAAAACATAAAGCGCGACATTAATCACAGCAATATGGCAACTAATTTTCAACCAATGAGTTTACATTGGTGTCAAAGTATTATTTTTTATATTATTATAGTAAAGTCTCCTTATTTCACTAAACGCACCGAAACTGGCTAGAGGCGATCAAAAACTTTTGCGATGCCATTATCGTTTATTTTTTAATAGTACTGTTACGAGCTTAGGGTTCGTGACAATAAAAACAGCCGATTAAATAACCAAAATGACACTTTAATTAATCAACACTAATTACCACTTAAACTCACTAATTATGAATCACAATTGCACTACTGATCACTTTAATTCGCAGTCGAAGTTCACTCTCGAAGTTGTCGCTTGTATCGCAAATTCAATACTGACTCGATCGCAGGCTATGCGGGCCTTATATAGGTCGGCAGATAATTCTAGAACCTTCTAGTATAGAAACATCTAGAAAGTTCGAGTACATACCGGTCCCGGCTAAACACATATTGAAAACTCTAGAATGTTCTAGCATCGAAATGTCTAGAAAGATCTTGACTCTACTAGTTCTGCTATTCGATACTAGATGGCGCTAGCAGTAACTTATAACGTTATGTACCCGGCATTAATTCTGGCGCGTAACAGTACTTATTAAGTTTTTTGTAAATAAATGGCATTATTTATTATTTTCCAAAGATGTCAGCCTGAATTATTAATTAAGAATAAAACTTTTTAGACATTTTAAAGTGCAAAAAGCAGCGATTGGGCCAGTTAAATTAGCTTTGACTTTTGCAATAATTCTCTGTTAGAGTAAACTGTTTTTTTTTTCAGTTAGGTACTTACCTACATTCTTGCTTCGCTATCGCGAAAAAAAACTGATATGAATTTCCTTGCGCCACATTTAATCAATTTTAGTAAACTGTAGTTAGCCTAATTTTCGGTGTAATTTGCCTGGACTAAATCGTGAAAAAGTATCGCCATTTTATTTTGCTGGTTTGCTCGACCCGTTATAAAGTTAATTAGGAACATAGGTACCAAATCCCTGTGTAAAATTTGTGTTACTTACCAAAAATAAATTATGAAATGTTTCCAAGCAGTAGTCCTAATGATTTGATGGCAACTTATTTAATCATTAATTAAAGACGGGTGGTGTCGCGTGTGTTTATCTTTCTGCCCATTAAAACCTATTAACGAATAAAATCTATCGCATTCCTCGTTGGCATGCACTCGTTCTAGGAAGATGGCCTATTTAAACACTCTCAGAACCTTGACCGTGTGATTTAATTGAAATAATTATTGCATTATTGTGTCATCGCATTGTCATAGACGAGCGACCTATTCATGAATGGGTTCTGTTTCATATGGGTAGAAAAGCTGTTGGTCCAGAATATGGGCCACATGCTGGACTGCCACAAGGATCCACACTCCTGCACTTTTGAGACATATATAGTGAATGCTACTGTCGTTGCTATTCGCGGGGCCCAGTTTCCCAAATTGTAGGTAGGTATAAAGGGTTAAAGGGCCTTCGGCGCGAGAAGAAGAAGAAGCAGTAGGTACCTAACTAATCAGAAGTTCAATTCAGCTTATTTCGGTTGTTATGTAACCCATTTACAGGGGTGTGGAGAATAGCCGCTTGACGAAAGGTCTATTACACTGTTCTTCAGGTTTGACTAGAAAACGATGCACGATGCCACCCCAAGCTTAGATCGGGAAAAATCAGAGGAAATACTAGCAGGTAGCTATTTTTAATTTCATGAAACTTAAAATCTGAAGCTTCTTTTTCTCGATCTCACACGCGGTGAACGATGATGGAGCGAACGAGCCCATGCAGAAGGTATGTGTCTGTTAACTTTAGCTTACGAAGGCTTATGAGTTAGTGGTGATGAGGACGACAAAATCTTGATAAAGAGTTCCACACTTTGGTCGTGAATCCCAAATAAATTAGGAAAATTGCTGGAGGATCTTGATGGTTATGACATAATTGCAACCGCGAACGGGCACAGAAGTATCACACCTTCAAAATAAATTACAATCAATAGAGCTGATATTATCTACAATCTAGAGTTCTAAGTTCCAGACGCAAGCATTCGGCGGCATTCCTTTGATATTTAAGTTTGGTTCTAATTTAGAACTCGTGTAACTGCACTGATTCAAACATACGGCAGCTCATTAGTTTAATTAAGTTACGACCTCTTAATATCGTTCGAAACAAAGACAGGATCGTGTATCATGCGCAATGTGTAAGTCATCAACTAATCATTAAACTCCTGGCTTGTGGTCGGATCGGTTTGGATGACGGGTTCCTTTCTAGATTAGTATTTCTAGATTAGTTGCTTTTATTTAAGTTTACAACTTTTAGCGTTTGACTCAGAAGAACATGGAAGGCTACACGACATGCAAGTTACATAATTATTAGAACTATGATAGGTATCTCGGCCAAATTATCATATCCGCGATACCTATATGCGCCCTCTTTTATCGGGTACCTAACTTTTTTTAACCAACTGTTTACGGGAGGTAGGTATACCTACTGATAGCTGACTGGCAGTCCAGAAAAATCACACAGTTTTTATCAGAGAAAAAAATTGGCAGCACAAAAGAGTTGGCGGGAATGCGTCAAATAAGTTATTTTAATCGTACTCCATAAAATCATCTATAATCTCCTAAAATTGTTTGACCGAAAATCATTATCCATAACACGTTTGCTGCAGCTAACTACAGTGACCATAATGTTAAAAAATTCGAAATTTTGTTTTACATAATTTATTATCTTCACTTTTAAAACAATTCTATCTTAATATCGAGTGCTATAATAATTGAATCTCCTAATTTTGCATGAAATGAAGTCATAATATTATGACCTAAGTACCTATTGTATTTTGTAATGAGTATTACTCCGAATGTTCATTTATAATAAAATTTGTTAGTCCAAAAACATTTGCTACAGATTATGTTTTCTGGGTTTTAGTGACAGAAACGAATCGCTGTCGATTTGACTCCACGCAGTCTTGTCTGCCCTACCCCTATAGTGTCATTTAGAATCGCGTAGGCGCGGAGAGAAGAGGCGGCCCGCGAGTTAAAGAGCAGGTGGTTGCAACGCCGGCCGTCGCGGCTGAGCAAGACGAAGCTGCGGTGGTGAGCGGTAAACCATCTGCGACGATAAGCTCGTGTGGGACCGCCGCCGCGCCGCCGCGCCGGAGTGCCGCAGCGCCGGAGCCGTGACAGAAACCATGCCTGCTGCATGTTGCATGCTTGCTTGCATGCTGCATGTTGTGACATGTGACATGCGAATGTGACACATATCTTCCCAACTTGCATAACTTTTGTAATTTTGTTTATTTTTGGTAGATATGCGTGATGCTTGGCGCAAATAAAGTCTTTTTCATCCCACCATCTCGGAAAGAGTATTTTTAATCTTCAATATCTGAGTGGAAAAGCCGTTTTTATTCTCTAGAGGATAAAGTAAATTGAATTTAGAACATCGTGTGCACTAAGTTTGTGAATTAAAAAAAACATTAAACCTATTTACTGCTACCTCTATGGTGCCGAATATATCATACAACTTTTTTTTAATTTGTTATAAACTCAGACTCGGAACCTTCTTGGTGTTCTTTTTTCAATTTGCTTTGTACGCGGTTCTTTACGCGGCATTTTTTCACGTCATTGTTAAACCTCATATTAAAAACTTGAAAACAAGTGAGAAAAAACTAAAATGAGTGATTCTAGCGACGAGGAAGTTTGTTTGACGCCAACAGAATTGACTGAAACTGTTAATAATGCGCAAATGAGCTTTCTCCCTCAACAATCACGCGAGAAGTATTTAAAACAGTACGATATGTTCAACACCTGGCGACTAGCAAAAGGAGCCAAAACTTTCTCAGAAAACGTTTTGCTGGCATATTTTATAGAATTATCCGAGAACAAGAAAGCAAGCACTCTATGGAGTACGTATTCGATGCTAAAAGCAACAATAAAGATGAAAAAAGACATACATCGATACCTGTCCTAAATTAGTGGCATTTTTAAAAAGAGCCTCATCTGGTCATCAACCAAAAAAATCGAAGGTTTTCACAGTATCTGATATTGAAAAGTTTCTTAACGAAGCACCCGATTCCGTATATTTGGCGGCAAAAGTAAGTCAGTTGTACATTCAGTATCTACTTAAGTATATTAATCTCAATTAAATAGTATACTTAGTAGATGTTGATAGGCATAATTAATAATAATAATAATAATATCTTTATTTCCCAATAAAAACAGATAATTGTACTTTAAGTTTACAATTTGTGTCAACACTTATTGAGAACATTTACGTGAAACATTTGATGCTGCAGAAATAGATTAAACTCTGTACACAATAGATTAAACTAGGGTATCCTGTATTTTAAAAGACAGTGAGTAAGCAATGAGGTTCCAATTGAAATAAGTATAATAATATATGAGTGGGACTGTGTTGAATTTACTTTCAGAAGGGAAAAAGGTTATAGATAACTTAAGTTTTTAAATTATATGAACGAGTATGAGAGATTACGAGGGTGCGGGTGAGAATGAATTAGTGTGATTGAAAGTGTGTAGGTGATTGTGTGTGAGTGTGGATATGAAGGTGATGTGGTGTAGGTGTGTAAGTGAGTGGAGGGGATGAATGTGCGAGTGTGCAGGTATGGAAGTGAGGATAGAAGTAGTCGTAAAGGCATAGTGATGAGTGCGTAGTTATTAGGCGATGTAGGTAAATAAAGTCTCCGTTGCGGCATAGTCCTGTTTTAATAGCCATTCTGTCAGTCTTAATTTCAGGTTGTGTTTATTGAGGTCTAAGATATTCAGTTTTTTATGGATCTTTTTATAAATGTAGGTGCTAATTACATAATATTGATGCTTTGCAAACGTGGTCCTGTGTTGGGTGCCTGAGGGAAGGTTGGTGCGCTTTTTTGGGTTAGACGGGGGAAGGCTGCTATGTTTCCTAAGGACAGATTGAAGCACAAAGAGCTGACGGACTGTTAGAACCTTGCAGTCTGCGTACAGTTGTATTGTTGGGTATCTATGGGGCTTCCTTGTCATTACTTTTAGTACGGCTCTTTGTGCTCTCTCTGCCCTCAGGATGTAACCTTTCGTTGCAGCACCCCATACAGAGATGCAGTATCCTATGACCGATTGGCATAGTGCATAATACACCGTTTTCAATATATCGGAATTAGCAGAATTTCGGAGAGATTTAAATATATGTATGAGGCGCAAAGTTCTAGTCGTGACAGCGCCAAGTTGCTCTTTCCACGTGAGTCCGTCATCTATGTGGACTCCTAAATACTTTACGCAGTCACTTCTGGTAAGTGCAGGACACCGGCATGCTGCTGATTGGTTAGAGCACGAATGGGCAGTAATTGAAAAACTGTATGACGGTGCGGTCTTTCGCCTAATTGCAAATGGAAGGTAACAGGTTTTGCTTGTGTTTAAGGTAAGGAGATTAAAATTGAGCCATTTCATTAATTCCGCTACTGCCGACTCAGCTATAGATTTAATGGTATCCCAAGTAGACCCGTGAACTAAGATCGCGGTGTCATCAGCGTATGCATATATCTTAGTATTTGGGAGGTTCATTTTACAAAGGTCGTTGACGTAAATTTGAAACAAGGTGGGACCCAGTATGCTGCCTTGAGGGACGCCGAAAGTAACAAACTCCTCTTCGCTGAGGTGGGTATCAATTTTAACTCTCAGGGTGCGATTTTTGAGATAATCTTTAAATATTTCAAGTGACACGCCACGCACACCTGATGTTTCTAATTTTGAGATAAGGATGGGAACAGAAACTGTGTCAAATGCCTTAGAAAGGTCTAGAAATATACCTAAACATTTTGTCTTTCTGTCCAAATTTTTAGCTACCTCTTGTGTCAAATTTAGCACAGCATCTTCTGTTGAAACACCAGTTCTGAAGCCATACTGGTTGTCTGCTATAATTTTATATTTTTCTAAAAAGGTCCTGAGACGATTGTTTAAGATCTTTTCAAGAATCTTAGAGAGTGTTGGCAAAACTGATATAGGCCTATAATTGTTGACACAGATTCTGCTCCCTCCCTTGTATATAGGATGGACTATCGCCTTTTTAAGAGCATCCGGGAACACGCCTAATTGTAGACAACGGTTGTATATGAAGGTAAGTGGCGGTATCAGTACGTGGCGACAGTTTTTCAATAAAAGAGGCGATATACCGTCCCACCCAATAGCACAGTCATTGCGTAACTGGAGGATAAGCGACTCTGTCTCCGCTTCGTCTACTTCTAAAAACGCAAGAGAATTTACAAGAGACGGGTTTTTACTATTTAGATAAGACTGATCGTTAGTCTGAGGTGAAGGGGTGTGATGTTGTGATATTATGTTGTCAGCCAGCTTTTTTCCTACCTTACTGAAAAAATTGCAGACCTGATTTACGGAAGACTTAGGATCATTGCATATTTTTAATAGCTCAACGGGGCTTGCAGATATTTTCGTGGTCCTGGTTATTTCCTTAATTGTTTTCCATAAAAACTTTGGTTTATTACTTGCTTTCTCAAGCTCACTCCTTTCGTATGATATTTTTAGTTTTCGGAGTAGGTCATTACAAAATATGTGTTCATATCAATTTTTTTTCATTTATCTACTACAATACTCTTTACGTTACAGGTTGTTCTTATTATTGGAATAAACGGAGCATGTCGAACTAATGAACTAACACAACTTAATGTCAAAAACATTGAGAAACATTCAGATGACTTACTTTTAATTAATTTACCTAATACAAAGACAAAAAGAGACCGCAACTTCGTCATTCGCAAGGAATACGTAACGATTGTTGAGAAATATTAAGCCTTACGCCCGCCTAACACTCCAATCAATCGATTTTTTCTACAGTATCGCAATGGAAAGTGTGTTAGACAGCCTATGGGTACTAATAAAATTGGCAGTATCCCACGAGAAATAGCAACATTTCTTGAACTTCCAGAACCCCTGTTGTACACGGGTCATTGTTTCCGACGAACTTCAGCCACACTTTTGGCTGATCCGGAGCTGATCTCCTGTCCTTTAAGCGCCACGGAGGCTGGAAGTCCAATGCAGTTGTAGAGGGATACATAGAGGATTCCATCCAAAATAAGTCTAAAATATGTGAAGGCATCGTAGGAGCCATTACACTGAAAGAGCCTCAATCGGATCCTTGGACTGGCCCTTCTACATCAAAAATAAGCCGTTATGAAACACCTAACCATCTTCCTCTCTCTCCAACATTCACGCCAAGGGAGTCCGAAGAATCAGTACAACTATTAAGTATGACAGATAGTTTACCGAAAAACAGTACACAAGTGACTAACACCAATATTACAGTACCAAACAAAAATATTACACTCAATTTAAATAACTGTAGCAACGTTACTTTAAAATTTTCTTAATTATACCTTAGCTTAGTATTATTTTGCTATAATTTAAAGATTATTCTGTAATACTTACCTGTCATAATGTAGTTGACGGAATATCAGAATGGGCAGCGGAGCGATCTTTGTGATAGTCATCCATCATGGGCGTGTTGTAGAAGAAACGTTGAAATAATAACACGTTTGTGATTCTTAACAGTCCCTCGTTTCATTCGATTACATTTGTAAACAAAATATACGGGCAAACACAAGATGAAACTAGATTACGAGCCAATAGGTTAGCACGCGTGCACTTCGTACGCTGTATGTCAAAAGAATGCCAGCTGTCACGGCGTAGACGCAAACTTGCTACCCTATTCGGGGTTACCCGCTCATATTTTATAAATCGCCATTTATATTCGACCAATTGAAATAAATCACCATTTTAATTTTGAATTTAACAATAATTACTATTCAACCAAATAACACAATCAGTCTCTCATCTTAAATCTTGGATTTACTTTTAATTTAGCTGCGCGCCGTCACGGCCGTCCTGCATCTTCACACGTCCTCGTGTGTATTGTTCTCATCTTCACTATCGACGGTCAAACAGAAAGACACAATGATTAACATTATTCTCCACTCGGTCACCCTGACTCATATTTAAAGCAATACTAATAAGGCACCTAAATCTGATTATTTATCATTTTCAATACTAGTGATAACCAAATATCTCAGATAACACATCTCAGTGCCACCACTGCAAGTTAGTGCCAACCAAGCTGTTCGATGTCATACAGTTTGGTTGGCGCCACACAGGCTCGTCAATACCACACAGGCTAGTCAGTGCCACACAGGCTAGTCAATGCCACACAGGCTAGTCAATGCCACACAAGCGAATCAATGCCACACAGTCTAGTCAATGCCACACAGGTCAGTCAATGCCACACAGGCTAGTCAATGCCACACAAGCGAATCAATGCCACACAGTCTAGTCAATGCCACACAGGTCAGTCAATGCCACACAGGCTAGTCAATGCCACACAAGCGAATCAATGCCACACAGTCTAGTCAATGCCACACAGGTCAGCCAATGCTACTCAGACTAGTCAATGCCACACAGGTCAGTCAATGCTACTCAGACTAGTCAATGCCACACAGGCTAGTCAACGCCACACAGGCCAGTCAACGCCACACTGGCTATTGCCACACAGGCTGGAGCCACATAGGCTATTGCCACATAGGCTATTGCCACACAGGCTGGTTTCACACAGACTGGTGCCACACAGGCTAATGCCACAAAGGCTATTGCCACACAGGCTGGTACCACACAGGCTAATGCCACACAGGCTGGTGCCACACAGGCTAGTACCAAACAAACTGGTGCCACACAGGCTAGTGCCACACAGGCTTGCGCCACACAGGCTATTGCCACACAGGCTGATGCCACACAGGCTATTGCCACACAGGCTTGTGCCACACAGGCTAGTGCCACACAGGCTAGTGCCACACAGGCTAGTGCCACACAGGCTATTGCCACACAGGCTATCGCCACACAGGCTGGTGCCACACAGGCTATTGCCACACAGGCTCTTGCCACACAGGCTCTTGCCACACAGGCTCTTGCCACACAGGCTCTTGCCACACAGGCTCTTGCCACACAGGCTCTTGCCACACAGGCTCTTGCCACACAGGCTCTTGCCACACAGGCTCTTGCCACACAGGCTCTTGCCACACAGGCTCTTGCCACACAGGCTATTGCCACACAGGCTATTGCCACACAGGCTATTGCCACACAGGCTGGTGCCACACAGGCTATTGCCACACAGGCTGGTGCCACACAGGCTATTGCCACACAGGCTGGTGCCACACAGGCTAGTGCCACACAGGCTATTGTGACCAATGGTTAATATTAGCAAAGGCCTTCACAGTAAACAAGTAAATCCAGCTGCACAACTCACCTGCGCCGTTATCGGCACATTCTGACTCTACACTATTAGTAGGCCTTCAAACCTATGTACGTTCAACTCCAATGGAACGTAGCAATCTGGCATAGGTCGTATTCGACCATGTGCATACTTATAGGTTCTACTCTATTATTAGAGCCTTCAGTAAATGCCTATCGCCACGTGTTTGTTACTCATAGGGTGCGGTCAGACCCATTGGCACCACCTGAGGTGCGTTCAAGAGCTTCGAGTATGAGTAGACAAGCTATTCTTAACAAGATTTCGTTTTATCATCATTGTCTTCGACAAAGACATCTAATACACGAGAATACTTGGTGATCGGGAATCTTCCTCAATCTTGCACATCATGAAGAGTTAAGCGCCTTTAGTCGGTATCTATCTAGGTAAATAGCCCTTCGATGATCCTTCGATGATCCTTAAATGGACCGTTTAATTCAAGATTTTACGTACCTAATCTGGTTTCACGCATAATCTTCAAATAACATGAAATCGTTAACAGAAAACTAAATCTTTAACTGCTTATGTACAATCAAATTGAGCTTTACCTTATACCACGCGTCGTTTTAAACCCTGTTATGAAATCTCAGGGACCTCATCTAATCGACTCCAGTACCTACATAACCAAACATCAATTATGGGTCTCGCAGTTTCTTAAATCAAACGCTCTACAGATGAAGGCTAATATTTTTGACGCATTATTTGCTGTCGTTGAATTCTACGGCAATTGTCTACAAACTAGTGTTGGTCAGTCAGTTAGCCGTTTGAGAGTTCAAGAGAGGCTGTATATGACCTAATTGAAACAAATGCGGTTTGATTCAAGATTCGTGATTACCAAGTCCAAAAACCGGTAAAAGTCACCAAACTCACAAGAATTTGAATAAAGAAAATCAAAGACCAGGTATCTCATCACAGTCAACAGCTATCATATCATAGCTCAACACAACACAATTACTACACTCGCTCTTCCCCATGGGAATAATATCAAGTAAGTTTTATTTTGTACGACAAAGAACTACCGCAACCCTGTTACAGATTCCTTCGTCTGTATCACTCTGGGATACTGCTACGATACTCTAGTACAGTCACTGACACACAGAACTCAGAACCTGTTCACATAAACTAAATTGCCACTAACTCGTCATCTACTTCACAACATCTATTGGTACTTTGCCTCGGGTGTCTTCTTCTCCATAAAGAGATTTTAAAACATGCCGACCGATAAGCTATGCACATTGGAGCTTCCAAAAAGATACAATGTTTGCGTTAAACGTTCATGTGAAGGAGCTACGTT
Source organism: Melanchra persicariae (assembly GCA_947386135.1). Taxonomy (NCBI): domain Eukaryota; kingdom Metazoa; phylum Arthropoda; class Insecta; order Lepidoptera; family Noctuidae; genus Melanchra; species Melanchra persicariae. The sequence goes on along the minus strand of OX376645.1, from coordinate 10,155,567 downwards.
CACGAACCACTCCACGTTAATCTACGAACATCACGGTCATAACTGCACTGTTCAATTTGAATTAATAAATCTTATTTTAATCTCACCCGTATTAACTCACATACCGGGTAGGCAAACTAGTAGTGAGAATGGAAAAATCTATTTAGAAATTTTAATAGCATGATTTCTCTATGCCTGTAAACCTTTAATCATTGTCATTAAAATCAAGTTGCTGTTCATGATGGTTTACTTACTATCGAAATTACTAACTGTTGGAAAACGTACGTAAATGTAAACGTATGTAAGGAAAACTGTCGCCGACACGTTAGTACATAAGCCTGGGTCCAATTTTTCACCAAAAACGTCCAAGTCGGAACATGACCCTATGGCAACCTTGCCATGCACTATCTCATTCTAAAGTTTCGCACTGAACAAAATGTTGAAACTATTACCGCCAATGGGAAAACTAAGTACTCGCTTTGTATTAAGTATGTCAAAATAACCTTGCACTATCAAACCAACCACTGAATACATATGAAGAATTTGGAAACTTTTAAACTCACAATACAAATAAAATGGGAGCGACTCACCCAGTTCCAGACAGCTTTGAACGTTTTTACACCCCACAGACGTTGACAAGATGCTCGGCTACTGCAGTCTGCAAACTGGTTGTTGACCTCTGGTTTGTCACGCTCAGAACCGCTCAGAAGTTGCAGCCGCTCAGCAGTTACAGCAGCATGCGAACCGCTAGCCTCTTGCTAACTTCATCCACCGTAATACGATATCTGAAAACTGAGAAACACTACGAGAGTACAAGTTCTATCAAAGCTGTGGCTGAAAATAGAGCTTTCAGGTAGTAGTAGAAGTCAATAAATAAAGTCAATAAATCGAAAACTAAACAAAACATTGGCACAAGAAAAGAGGCCCACGCCCAGCAGTGGGCAAAGCCCGGGCAATGGAAGGTAATGGTAAATCAAAACATGGCTATTGCGAATAACACAGTTTTCAGAAAAAGCGTTAGGTGGGTACGGTATTGAGACTATAGCGCTTTATTGTCCCATGGAGGTATTTACGCCACTATATTCCCAACAACAATAACACTAAACAATCAAGTCTATTACTCAAATAGCGATAGCAAAATAATATCGCTTCATGAGCATTATATAGAGCATCGCTTAACCAGTCAACGTCAAAGCTATAGCGCTTAAACTACTACTACACTCAAGCGATAGCCAACACGATAATAACAACCTCACTTTAGCGTAGAGCAATAAAACGACAAGTCAACTGTCAAATATCGATAGTCGTCAATCATGAGACCGTAACCCTCTGTGAGTCAGTCTCCACAGCATAAAAATGTTCACCCGTAAACAAACAGAAAAATGTTAACTAACTAGCACCTCACCTCCACAGCAATAACTAAACGAAAATGGCTCACCAGATTGTCGTGAATATCTCCACACACTTCTCCTTGACCTGGCCAGTTGCTGTGAAGTTGCTTGCCTCCGTTTTAGACTGGTTTTCCATTGTTCAGGTTGATGAGGGTAGTCGCATAAAACTCGAAAAAAAGAAATCTTGACCTCGTAATTTTCCTTGAATTTTTCCAACGTTGAACCCAGATAGGTTATCTACGACAGGCATGAAGGCACGAAGCTTTTCAGCGCCTTACTAATGGTCAAAAATAAGCTGCACTGCACAATACTGCATCCTCGACGCAACATACCACCGTGATACCGCACTATGATCGGGCGTCAAACTTGGGTTTAACGGATCAAATTTCAGGGCACTTCACGGCACACATTGAGTTTTTAACTTCTGGATTAGCGTACGCGTTTCAAAAAGAACCGCAATTTTCACTATCACTGTCACTATGTGTTTTGCATTTCAAAACGTAACGCCTCGTATTTCACTAGTATTGTCACGAATTTCCTTGTGGGCCATGTGGGTTACATCCCACGCCTGATGACGGAATATCAGAATGGGCAGCGGAGCGATCTTTGTGATAGTCATCCATCATGGGCGTGTTGTAGAAGAAACGTTGAAATAATAACACGTTTGTGATTCTTAACAGTCCCTCGTTTCATTCGATTACATTTGTAAACAAAATATACGGGCAAACACAAGATGAAACTAGATTACGAGCCAATAGGTTAGCACGCGTGCACTTCGTACGCTGTATGTCAAAAGAATGCCAGCTGTCACGGCGTAGACGCAAACTTGCTACCCTATTCGGGGTTACCCGCTCATATTTTATAAATCGCCATTTATATTCGACCAATTGAAATAAATCACCATTTTAATTTTGAATTTAACAATAATTACTATTCAACCAAATAACACAATCAGTCTCTCATCTTAAATCTTGGATTTACTTTTAATTTAGCTGCGCGCCGTCATAGTAATTAATACCTAAACTGAAATAAAAGTGTATCTTGTGATTGTAAACGTTTTTTTTTTGCATTTAGTCATTTCCTCGCTGAGGTGGAATGAAAAGTTACATGTTGCACTCGAGTGCAAAGATTTTTCACCTCGTGCTCTTTTGATTCCCTCGCTAACGCTCAGGATTCTAATTTTGAATCACTCGCTGCGCTCGTGATTCAATTTTAGAATCCTTCGCTTGCTCGGTCATCAAAATTGAACACGCGGTTAAAAAGCAACTATGCACTCTTGTATAACAAAGAACTATTTCTTTTCTTTCTTTTTTTCTTTCATGCAGCATGCTTGGATGCTCGCTTGCATGCTGCATGCTCTCTTGCATGCTGCTTGTTTACATGCTTCTTACAGGGAATGTTGTGAACATGTGGTTTTCATCAACTGTTTTATTGAGTGAAATACAAATTTGTTTTAAAAACATTGTAACGATAAACAAAAATTAAATGATTTGAATTTAGGACTTATTCCCTAACTTTGAATGAAAACGGTTTTAAGTCTTTTGTATATTATTGATTGTAATATTTTTGGTAAACAAATGTAGGACATATTGTGTTAGGATTTCAATTTTATGGCATGTGATATTATGCGACATTTAGTCCGGGCAAGTTATCATTCGGACAAATGATGATTAAGACAAAAAAAAATGGCACTTTAGATTATGCATAAAAAAGTTAGTGAACACAATACCTACCTATTTTAATGTTTCTACTGAAAGGTTTAGATTTTCGTCTTGATAAGATAATGCAGTTTTCCTATACTAATTTAGACTATGCTGTGGTCATAGGTCCTATCATTTCATCCCATAGATATAGATTTCACGAGTCATTTACAAATATGAATTAATTTTGGCCCATTTTTGACCGTACATTGTACCTATAATGATGTAGAATGGTGAAGTTACGCATGCATTTTATAGTCAATTGCGGTTCCTTGCTGTCAGGAGGGAATTAATTGATATATATCAGCGTGCGCTGTCAAATCTCGGCGGTAGCAGTTTAGTCTCAGTCAGTAGGAGCGCGATAAGACGCAGTGGTTGGGTCGCGCGGATCGGCGCGCGCGTTCGGTATGCGTGAGAGTTCGTTGGTTTGAGATGGCGGCTTTTAGGTGAGCTTTTGAATTTTGTATTCTATTTTTTATGAGTTATTTAAAAGAAACTTTGTTTTTTTTTGTTGGGTCTGGAAGGATTCTCAGATTCTTATCAAAATCGTGATTACATTTTTTTTCTGTACTTACATATTGACTTTTTCTACTCTTATTAGGTATCAGTAAAAGTCAGCAGTCTTTTTTCTTTATTGTCAAAGGTCGGGTGAAACTACAGAATGGAAGGTCTAAAATACCTATTTTACCTATACCTATTTTAGGTACCTACCTAAATGGTAGAAATCTAGATTATGATCTCGGATTTAGAATATTGTGGCCTGAATAGAAAACTCGGGAATGCGAGCCTTAAAACTGCTACGTACTACATTTTTTGATGGTTGGTGATTTTTGCAAGACCAAGCTCGAACCTTTTCTTCGCCACAAACTAATATTTATAAAATCATCTATCAAGGTTTTTCGTTTAATGTTATTCAGATACCAAAACCACTTTCTTTCCATTTCTGAATCCGTTTCTAACAAAGCTGCATTGCATATCCCGAACACATCGATTAACTTCCTTGTACAAACATTCAAGGAAGCCCACAATGATGAATGTTAGCAGCACGCTCTGCTAAACGAAACAAATGAATTAAATGAACGTATCACATTGCCGAATCATTGTGCTCGTAAAAATACATACAAATAGACATAAGTACAAGCAATTATAGTAACGTTTGCATTTCATCACTTGATGAAATGCAAACGTTGTCAAGACAATGTGTAAAGACGAATTAATCACAAAAAATGAACGCAAATGCGTTCATGTTTTGTGATTAATTCGTCTTTGACAGACGCGTGTCCAAGATTAATCAAGATGACTTGTGATTGTCATCATGATTTGAGTTTTTGACGTGTAGGTATATGAATTAGCTGTTCCCACACCCATGTTTTGTCTGAATCATTTCATTAACCCCTCTTCGAAACAGAATTTTTAAAACTCGCCAGGAAAAATGTTTGTGCTTAGATAAATAATTAATGAATTCTAATAAAAATTGTACCTCGTCTATTCACATGGGCACCAGCAGTGCAATCAAGCCGCTCGATTCTGTAAACACCCAAAGATTGTGTGAAGTGATCACGAAGTGAGCTGTCATTTCATCTTGATTACATGGATTGACAGCTCACTTCATGTTCACTTCACCTAACCTTTCACTTCGACATGTTTATAGAATCGCACTGCAGCCGGTCGATTCTGTCGACATCTCACGGTGTTCACCTCGGCGGAGTGAACGACAATAGAGCGGTCATTCCATTTTATTTGTATGGTTTGACAACTCACCCGTCGTGCCCCGCCCGGGTGTTCACTTCGACATGTTTACAGAATCGCACTGCTGTTCACTTTGCGCTCACTGCACCCGAGTTTTCACAGTGCGAGGTTTACAGAAGTTGGCAGTTTCAGTTACCTTCAACTATTTTTCTTAACTCGATATTATTGTTGAAATGAAAAGCTTATTAAACTCCACTCATTTCGACTAGCCCTTTCTGAACTACGTTAAGCTCACAGCTGACAGTCTAAACAGATTCAGATGAACACCAGTGTTTCACGTAGAGCGACTGTTTATTTCACTTTCGCAACCCAGAAACTGTTGCGAATTGTGTTCGAAAGAGTCACCGCGGCCCTGGAATGCAAAGGGCACTAGGAGGAGCACGGATGTGTTTTAGTCAATAAGAATCTGACAGATCCCGCTCCACCCAGAGCGGAAGGAGTCATTTGGTGATTTCCCATCCATAAAAAAACCTAGAAACTTAGCAACTCAAAATCCTGGGCAAGGCTGGTGATGACATATTGTCGGCAGTTCTGGGTACCGTAACGACAGAATAAGATGTGTAACTGGCAGCCGGGACCAACGGTGGTACTGATGAGTCTCATATAATATGTAATATTTGGTCAACTCTACTTGAAGATTGTTCCGTGCGGCTGCTATTATTTAGTCACGCTTAGCTATACTACATTACCTCAAAATCCACTCAAAGTAAATATCAATCGTCTTTGCAATAATTGCATGACAATGGTTTTTTTCAATCCAAAACTGTAGACAGAATCAGGAAAAAAAATAAATGAATGGGGAATTTAAGCATTCTTTTTATAATTTTAAAAGAAATATAAGCTTTCGGCATTCCTAAACTTCAATTGTACCGTCGTTAAAAGAGGTACAAAGTTTTTGCTTCACGTACTTATGACCTTTTGCTATAGGTACAAATCAAACAGATAATAATAATAGCTTTTATTTAACAATCTGATGAAAAATATATGGAAAATAATTTAGATTTAATTAGGTATGTGTCACCGGTAGTGAGATTGTTTTCCGTCTTCGCAGAGTCCATCCCAAGAGCTTGCCATTCTTTCCGATTTGAGTCATCCTTCTCCACGTAACACCTGCCTTTTTCTGGATATCGTCTTCCCATCTTGTTCGTTGTCTTCCTTTTTTTCTCTTATTATATCTTGGACACCATTTCGTTACGTCTTTTTTAACACCCTTGCTCGTAAAGCTGATGTAATTCCACCGGTTTTAAGCATGTAAAGCGGGTCATAAAAAACGCGTGTGTTACCAAAGCAAATAGTTAAGTTATAGTCCATACAAATTCCATAACAGTATTATTTGCCATTTCAAATATGGAACTGATCGCCGCAGCACGACTCCAGCTAGTGAGCAGCGCGCTGTTGCTATTCAAATTTCGAACTAATCGCCGCGCGGCGTCAGTCAGTAGGCAGCGCACTGTTAAAATGGCGGGAAAGCAACATTGTGCATTCACAGATTGACTTTATTTAAAATAAAAAAAAACAGTTTATTCGGTAATTTAAAAACTTGGCTGCATGCTCTAGCGTCTTTGCCAACATTTTCACGCAGCCACGGCAGAAAATAATCCTCGCGCCATTTTTCTCAAATTTTCTTTTCTTTGTAGGTACTTGTGTGAATATCTAAAAATGACAACTTTCAATAATGAAGATGAGCAATATATTACTTCAACTCCACCGGATATACTAACAGAAGCGCGAACCGCATGCGACAGCTTGCTGCTGTCAATATCCAAGGACAGATGAAAATTTCTTGAAGTGGAAAAACATGAAAAATGCCAAGCCATTTTCCGAAAAATGTTTTTTTTTTCTGTTTCCTCGCAAATGTGTTAAAAAACGTCGTACGATATACGTGCGTATTGGTTATAACATGCTCGGCTCAATTACGCCCTCGCCTTCGGCTCGGGCTGAAATTCCGCCTTGCATGTTATAACCATCTTAACGCACTAATATCGTAATGTACTATAATCGTCGTAAATCTAAAGACATAATCAACAGATAGGTATCGAAAAACAAAATTAAAACTTATTATAATAATATATGCGAATCATATTCCCAGTAAATTTTTGCTAAAAGCTGCACGCCACCAGTCTTTTCGGAATTGAACAGTAAATTCAGACGAAAATTAACTTTAATCGTTCCTTGTTCACACTGTTACGATGGCAATAAATCTCCGGACAAATGTTAGCTATTCGGTGCAGTCGTTAATTCATTAACTTTAGTATTTTGTTCACTCGTTGATCGAAGACTACAATGTTAGTTATTTACTTACATCTTTATTTAATACCATGTTCATTGATACATTTCATTGAGAGATTGAACATGGTCACGAGCTCGAGTAGGTAATAATAAAAAGAGCCGCACGGGTCGATATTCTATCAAGATAATTATATCTTCAAGGATAACCAACGCATGAGACGCCTCTGTTCCTCGGAAAGCACGTTAAGCCGTTGGTCCCGGTTGCTGTCATTTGTAGATCTTTGGCAGTCTTTACGGATTGTCAGAAGCCAGAAAATCTGGCACCAGTTTGCCAGTAACCAGTTAATGCGTTGTCGAGGTCAGGAATCCGGTTGGACTGGAAGCCGACCCCAATTTAGTTGGGAAAATCCTAGGCAGATGATGTTCTTTGATAGATATAATAACGAATATGGATCTTGGATAATAATATAAGCTTTTGTCAATAGCTTTAATGTAAGCTTCTATAATAGCGTTCTGGCCTCACCATTATCGGATGAGGCTAGAACAATCATATTATAATGGGTAATAAGGTTTCGGCTAGGTTAAGACTTAGACATGGATAATTTGTGTTCAATCATCGGGGTGACATATTTTAATAGAAAAAACCCTGTAATTAAATAAAGATAAAAAAAACAACGGGTTGCACTCAGGGAGTGCCGGCAGAAGTGAAAACTTGAACATTAACGTTGTGCATTTTTGAATATTTTGGAATGGTTAGGGTTAGGAACTGTTTATAGTTATTTATGATATTAGTGCGGTAAGTTGGTTTTTACAAACGAGTAGACGAATGTAAGCACGAGACGAAGTCGAGGGTTTACCATAGTCACGAGTTTGTAAAAACCAAATCCGCACGTGTGTCATACAACGTTTTTCGACACATTTGCGAGAAAACATTACAATAAGTAATGAAACAAACTTTTTGTCTCTAGAAATCAGTCGGAAAGTCGCAACAATCTTTGACGTTTCTAATATGAAAATGGCGCGAATTTGCAAAGGGCGCCACATGCGCGTGGTGAAAATTAGAACCACATACTTTGTTTTTTTTATTTATCTTCTCTCATTTTCTCTATAATATTAAAATGAGACAAACGTATACAGCAAAAGCGCTTCCAAGGAGGTTCGATCATTCAGCTTATTTATTCTCGTGATGTGAAACTCCTTGGTGGAATTCTTATTATTTTTATGGAAATTAAAAAAAAAACCGTAAAGAATACGCACGGCGCTATACAACGGAGTTTGCGGTAAAATATGTACTTAGGTGAGAGTACCTACTTTGCCGCACGCTCCATTGTGTGGTGCATAATTTTTAACTTTCGAACAATGCATACAGGCTTCGTAAATGCATTTTTTGAGCAAATGTGTTGAAAAAGATATTAACATCATGACGGTACCTTGTCAATACATATACGAAAATATAATGTATGTTCGGAAAAATCTCCATCTTTTTAGTAAGATTAGTGACAGGCATAATTTTAATACTAGAAATAAGAACAAATTAGATCAACCCCGATTCAGATTGGCTAAAGTACACACTTCTTTTATGGGGTACTGTGTTAAATTTTATAATAAAATACCATTTGATATTCTCGGACTGAATGAGAGAAAATTTAAAACATGCATTAAACGCACACTATGTAGACAGGCATATTATAAACTGGAAGATTATATCCTTGATAAAAATGCTTGGCTAAATGCCGGTCCTGCTCCACAGCCTCAGCCGCTTGGTTCCACTAGTTAGGATTTTATATATGGAGGAGATGTTCACCCCTTTTTATTTTACTTTTTACGTTTAATAATAATAATATTCCACATTTCTATAATGTTTGGAATACACTTTTATTTTTCTGTTCTTACCAATTGATATTTATATAAAGTAGAAGCATTTTTTTTTATTTTGGAATCCTGTAAATGTGAGGACCATGGAGCCTTTTATGTTAATAGATGGTTTCCTTGTTTTTTTTTTTATTTTTTTTTATTTATGAATGAGCTAGCTCTTGACCTCGATCACGCCTGATGGAAAGCGATAGATGAGGTCCATGATGAAGCGAGCGTGCCCAGAAGATGCCTTGAGGCACTGGTACTCCCACGCGTCGACGAAACACAGCAGGCTGCTTGACGCCGAACTCCGGTGGGAGGGTGGTCGCGAACCGCGGGCGTTAGCCCTACCACCGCAAGGGAAGGATTGGCCAGTCTCCTAAGGTGTTAGGTGAGACTGTCCAGAATGTGCCGAGCGCTCGGTTTGGTTGAGTGTCAGATGGAACAAATTGCGCTACACGAGGAGGCTCCTTCATGCATCCCGAAACTTGTTGTTTGACATGAATGAGCAGGGGCAGTTGAGGGTTTGTCATGCTCACTCGAATGTCTCGCTGATGGTGGCGCGTGTATCGGATCATTCGGTTCCCTTCAAAATGGTTGAGCTGAATGGTGCTGATGCACGCGTCATGTTCGTGAACGGGCGCCATCAGTGGAGACTGGTCATCTCTTAGCTGTCGCTGGCATATTTCAGTAGTTTGTTTGATACTTAGAATTCTTTTTTTTTTCTCTTTCTTTACATTGTTCTCACATATAGAAGCAACAAAGATAATGTAACCAGGATTATTGTAAATCATAAAGTGGTTTAAAAGAGTGTCCGTGGAGTTTCTTGCACGTTCTTCTCCATAGAGATCTACGCTTTGGAACGAGCAAATAGCTTCATGTTTTTGACTGACTGACTCTGACAATTCAAAAGTACCTGTAAATGGTTTATTTGAAATAAATGCTTTGACTTTGACTTTGACTTTGACTTTGAATAATTTCGCACGAATTGCTTTATTTTTCAGTATAAAAGTACTATAATTTATGTGGTTAAATACAATATTCATTTATTGCGCTACCGTACACAAACATGACATTTTATATTACATTATCCGTCTTACGAATTTTCGATCAGGTCACGTGTCCTGACGCGAGTTTTACATATTTTACCCATCCTTAAAAGTGCACAACGCCGATAAAGAAGTTTTCACTTCAAAAAATTATTAACTTATAAATAGAGGGTAGGTCAGAAACCTGGGGTAGGTAACAAAGTAATGAAAACAGCTCACAGGCCATTATCATTCCCAAGAACCCTGTCTCTAGGGTCTGTCCAAGATTCAATGAACGAAAAATGGAGGAACGAATTGCTTTCATTCGTTCATTTGTTTTCATTAGGCCATTTTCAGGTCAACGACTGTAGCTTTTCTTTGTTTACTTAGTACTGTGGCTACCGCGTTTCTTTTGAAAAATAAGAAAAGATTTAACCTAGATGGAGAGTAAGGGCATTCAAGCTAAATTGGTTAAGCAAGGACCGACCCCGGCAAGCAACGCTTGCCGGGGTCGGTCTGTGGATGGGTGACCATCTTAACATATAGAGTTTTCTCCGTGCCTCGGAAAGCGCGTTAAGCCGTTGGTCCCGGCTGTCATTTGTAGATCTTTGGCAGTCGTTACGGATTGTCAGAAGCAGAAAATCTGACCTGGTGTCAGATTTTGCCAAGAAGTAGGTACCGTGTTAGGTAGGTACCCAGTTAATGGGTTGTGGAGGTCTGCTAGGTAGCTGTTCCACGTAAAATACTGGTATTTAGCTGAATCCAGTTTGACTGGAAGCCGACCCCAATAAAGTTGGGAAGAGGCTAGACAGATGATGATCAACAAAATATCGAAAAATGGTGCCCTGAATTGCCGCGTCGCCGATATAATATTTTGAGGCAAAGAACTAGTAAGATGTTACTTTACATCAAAAATACTATGTCTTAAGACCTGAGCCATTTTAGTCGATTCAAACACGAAGCTCACTTTTCGCTACGCAGTACCACAACCCTCTACCCCCCGTAAAATGAATTTGCTTCTGCACAACGTCTCACGGATTGTTCCGAGCCGACATTAGGTTTGATTCTACCTGTGCATGACTGTATCACTGCAAGTCAAAACCGTATTTTCCAGTTTTATCGTGAGCCACGTGGTAAATTTTTAAGTGACAAATAGGGTAAAAATCCAATGATGCAATTTTAGTTTTCATCAAAATCGGGCTGGAGATTTTTTTGAGTATTTTTCGCTATCTAAGCCCACTAGAAATCTATCATATATCACCCTTATACCAGTTTTATTGATGATTTGCTTCCATAGCAAAAGTTTCGGGCCAGCTAGTAAGGAATACATATGTATTTCTTGGCTAATTCTGCTCCGAGTAGGTACATGCTGTCATATGAAACCGAGAGAAACGTAATATCAATGACTCATTTTCAGCATCGTAAATTAAACTTTATAATGTGTTACTAGCCAAATAATAATATGTGTTCTAAAGAAGTCACAGCCCCGGTCAAGATAAGCTTTTAATTACCATGTCTGACTTGCAAGATTCGTTTCTACTAGTAGACAATAATATTTGTTCTATTGCAACAGTTGCATCGCTAGTTCGCCACCGTTATTTGTGCTGACTAAGTATTTTATGTGGTTATGCCTCGTAGACATCGGTACTATTCCATGAACATTCACAGCACATCCCATGCGATACTTAGAATCCTTGATTAATTAATTTCTTTGTTCATTGGAAGTTCCACTTACATAAATAGGGTACCTACTGTTTGATCCGTTCCAAGTATTGTTTGATATTATTCTCACAAGATGGACCGATGACCTGGTGAGGGTCGCTGGTAGCCAATGGATGCGAGATCCACAAGAGCGGTTGTTGTGGCGACACTTGGGGGAGGCCTATGTCCAGCAGTGGACGTCTTTCAGCTGAGATGATGATGATTCTCTTATCTTCTTGGACTTTTGCATAAGGAACTTGAGTCTCTTTTTATTCACCAAGGAGTAGGTACCTACTTGCCCTTACCATACATAGGTACTCACTACTTTTCTCATGGCGGTAGGCAAAACAACAAACTGCCATCATCCTGCCATCATCATCTGCCTAGCCTTTTCCCAACTTTATTGGGGTCGGCTTCCAGAGAAACCGAATTTAGCTGAATACCAATATTTTACGTGGAGTGGTTGCCTACAGACCTCCACAATCCATTAACTGGGTAACACGGTACTTCTTGGCCATAATGGAGTCAGATTTTCTGGCTTCTGACAATCCGTAACGACTGCCAAAGATCTACAAATGACATGAAATTAACATGCTATCCGAGGCACCCAGGAATCTCGGTATGTTAAGATGGTCACCCACCCATCCACAGACCGACCCCGGCAAGCGTTGCTTAACCTTGAAGATCAACCCGTGCAGCTGTTATTATTTAGCCGCGAGCTCCTCCTGAGATAATACCTAGGTACTAGCTTAGTTTACCTTATAGATTTACCCACTGCAGGCCAAAGGCCTCCCTTTTTTCCTTCGATTCCTCGCAGCTTTAAGATACTAAACCTGTCGATAAGCGTGAAGCTCGTCCCGCCATCTTCGGCTGGGTCTGCCGCGATGTGGCCGGACATGTTCTGCGGTAGATCTACATTTTTTTTTTGAATGGGAAATTATCAAATGACGATAAGAGTGACTAAAACCCATTCGTGTTCCTCCTAATGCCCTTTGCGTTCCAGGTCTGCGGTCTTTCGAACAAATTCCACAACATGCGGCAGATACATTTGCATCCGTCTTCTATGTGGAACTTATCTTGTCCTTCATTCTCGTTTCCATCTTCAGTAAATTCAAGAAACCCAATTCATTTAGGGATTGCCAAAAACATTTGCACATTTAACTTCTACGAGGAATCAATATGTTTTGTTACATTGACCCACTCAAGACTCTTGACGTCACAGTACCGTTAAAGAACCCATCAAATTGGCTTGCTGACCACTCATTGACTGTTGAAGGTCAAATCAAGTGGCTGTGGACGCGAGTCAATTATTTGTTGACCCAAGTGTATCGAGATTTGATGGGCCAAAGTAGGCCACGAATGATGGTTTAATTAATTTGATGCATCGACTTTTTGGCGGCAGGGCGGTGGGTCAATGTTAGATTGAGAAGAAGGTGGAAATATCCAGATAATTGATTTCCTTATTGGATTAAAGGAGATGAATCTAAGTATACCTCTTTAATTTAAATTGATTAAGCGGTTTTAAATTAAAGAGGAAGGCCTCCCAAAAGATGTACTGATGACCTGGTGAGGGTCGCTGGTAGCCGATGGATGCGAGAGGCACAGAGCCGGTTTTTGTGGCTGACACTTGGGGGAGGCCTATGTCTGGCCGTGGACGTCTTTCAGCTGATATGACGATGAAGCAGTTTTGGATGCACGAGAGACTTAACCAGTAGGAGTCTTTACCTTTATTCCTGAAAACATAGCCTCAGTCAGATTATAAAAACAGACCTGACTATGGTAGAGGAAAAGGAGTCTTGTCAGTTTTTGTTTTATACGTAATTTTCCTGCCCACAACCCAATAATGAATAATTCTTTATTTCAGGTTTACTATTTTTATTATCGTGGTATCATCATTCCCGACCAGCAATGGACAAAGCGTAAATAATACAGGTGAGACAAATTTTAAAAGCATGCAAATGAAATCTCCTTTTTCAAGAAATCTACGATGTCTATGTCGCAGCGAAGTAGCTTCATCAGCTATTTCATTAAAAGCCTAGCCTTTTCATTGAACTGCGCCTTTATTCAGCGACGTAAGTGACATGAGCCAGTCATTAGACGAGACTGAACAAAAGATGTTAATGATGAAAAGGCTAGGGCACCAATTAAACGGCTGATTAAGCTAATTGGCTGCTACATATGTATCAAGTTACCAATGATCTTTGAAAGAAGGAAAAAATATATAATTGAGCAATCTATTTTCGTCTTCACAAAACATATAAATCATTGGTAGTTTACGTCCCATAAGCCGACATTAAAAAACAATTTACATTGACAGAATTGATCAAATTGGTCTGAACCAGTTCTGTCAATACCAAATGGTTTCCAATTCCCATTTCGATGCACTGATTCGAGCTAATTTATGACTACGTTCGTACATATGTACGTTGCGAAAGCATATCAATTTCAACCACTAAGCAGTATATCTTAATACTTGTTAAATGGGCCAGATGACTAAAGGCTATGTAGGTACGTTTGGAGGGACTCCCCGCACGGCTGCTTTTGCTTAGGGACTTATTTTACAGGCGCCAAGTTACGTGCTATATTGCAGTTTAACCCTCGGCATGTCTGGTAGGGTCTGTCAGACCCCCTGTTACTTTAACAGAATACCAGAACAGAGAAAATAGACATTCCAGATTTGTTCTATCCCTAGACTGGCCATGCATCTACTTGCAATGCTTCTCGCATTGCAGAATCCAACTTTCACCAAGAAAACACACGTAAAAACCATAAATTTTCAGTTACCACCACAACTGAGTTTCCCCAAGCAGACATAGCAGCTCCCTGTTCCTCGCACATGCCAGGGGATGTGGACTTTCAGACCGTGGACCTTATAGCCGTGTACAAGATGGACCAGCCTGGTACCAAGGGTATCACCCTGGTACAGGGGTCGCAGGATCTGCAGAGGGCCTATAGGATCGGGATTGATGTTAACTTGACTTTGCCGTTGCGGTAAGTAAGAAATTACTTTTTCTAATTAAATAATTTGTTTAAAACCAAGGAAACACATTAAATATCTTAAAAGTAGCAGCACTAATTTTCTTGATAATTTTGATTGACGAGATTGGTCCCTTCATTAATTTTCTCATGGTTAGTAGTATGCTGTATTTAATTCTCAAAAACTTTCCAGTTTTGCCTCCACTATATCGTTTACCAATTCAAATCTACTTGAAAATCATCGTCTACGTGATTTTTTGTAATTCGCAAAGTCACTTCACACTGAACGACACGGTTGGCGCAGTGGTTGAGCGGTCGAATGCTGCGCTGCGTGTCACGGGTTCGATCCCCGCATGGATCAAATATTTGTATGGCCTACAGATAGTTGTTCCGGGTCTGGCTGTTTGTGTATGTGAGTTTATATGTTTGTGAACGCACCCACGATACAGGAGAAATTCCTAGTGTGGGGCAACGTTTATAAAAAAGACGAAAGACGAAGACTATAGTCGATTCGCAACACTTAAGAGAAGATTGTGGCTGGTTCTAGTTTTCAAGGTCTCCTTTTTTTCCCCTAGCGACGTCTTCCCGACGGGCTTACCACCCCACTTCACCGTGGTGGGCACGTTCAACGCTCGCGGTCAGCGTCGGCCGTGGAGCCTGGTGCGAGCGAGGTCTCCTTCCAGCCTGCAGTTCTCGCTTACCTTCCTGCCAGTCACTAAGAAGATAGCCGTCTTCATAGGAGGGTCCAGGGTCATGTTCAATAGCTGGGAGGTGGGTATAAGGTTCTGACTGTCTATAGCAGGACAAACGTCTCTCCTCATTAGGCAGATCCGAATGGAACTCTATTCCATCTTCTACCCCTGTTAATTCTAACCAGATTTCCGATCGATTTTTCCCTTCACAATGGCTTAATTTTGGAAATACCAAAATTGATTCGTGCAATATCGATCATGATTTTCGTTTCCAGATCTTCACCCCTGGTTGGCACAAGATACACGCATCTATTTCCAACAACACGGTACATGTCGCTGTCGACTGCGTTGAGGTGAGGAATTCAATTATAATCCACTTGAAGTAAAGTTACTTTTTCATCGAAATTGTTTTCAAAAAGCCTACCAGAAAAAGCTTAATTTTGTATTTAATTTTTCTTGAATGTTTCATAAATGATGGGTCAAAATTGCAGTCACATTCTTCCAAAGAGTAACAAAAATATCTGTAGAAGAAGGTCAATGTACCATAGGACTATCCCAAGATTATGCGTTTTACAATGAATGTCATTTCGATGTCGAGAAAATAAAGAATTGTTACTAATAACTAGCTGACCCGACAGACGTAATTCTGTCAAAAGCGATTGAACTGTGCTAGTGACAGCTAGGAACAATATATATGGGAAAAAGAAAAATGTGGTTTTTACATTTTTCTGTGCCATTTTTTTTTTAAGTAATGGGCTTGCTCTTGACCTCGATCACGCCTGATGGAGAGCGATAGATGAGGTCTATGATGGTGCGAGCTTGCCCAGAAGATGCCTGTTCACTCTTGCTTTGAAGACAGACGGGTTATATGTCGAAGGGAACACAGACGCTGGCAGAGAGTTCCACGCTTTGGCTGTGCGCATAATAAATGTGGAGGAGAAGCGCTGAGTACGACTAGTCGGGATGTCGACCAAGTGCGGATGGTATCCAGCAGTGCGTCTGGTATTCCGGTGGAAAAAGGGCGATGGTGGGATCAGGTCGTGGAGTTCCCGCGCACACTCACCGAAGTACAGTCTGTAGAAGACCGACAGGCAAGCAATACTACGACGATGAGCCAGGCTGTGCAGCTTAGCCACCAGCGTCTCGTCGCCTAAAAGCCTTTTTGCTCTGCGTTCCACCGAGTCCAATGCAGCAAGCTGTTATTTTACTGAGCCATCTCATAAGTGGCTGCAATACTCCATACAGGAACGGACTTGTGCTTTGTACAGACTCAGAAGCCGTCCAGATGTGAAGTATCGCCTAACTCTATTAAGGATGCCCAGCTTCTTGGCTGCAGTCTGTGCTTTTGAGCCGAAGTTCCCTCTTCATAAGAACTTTCCTCAGACTTATACATGAAAAAAGAAATAAACTGAATTGCTCTAGCTAGTTCTCGAGTTTTGCGCTTAGCAAAACATTTAGTCATTAAATTGTATTAATGTAGATAGATTAATGGTCCACGACTATAGTATGCGCCAGATAAATGAAGAATAACGGTCATTGACTCACCTACATTTATTGACACATTCAATATCAAAAACATAAATAATGACATAAAGCTGTCTTGAATCGACATCTAACGTGAACCTTTCTGTTCTAGTAATGAAAAACGATTCATAATTTACTGTCCGGGGGTACCTACGAAAAGATATTAAGGAAAGGTCAGTGACCGATATTCTTCATTTATCTGGCGTCTACTATAGTTTAATTTGTACCTATTTTAGATACGATGCTGATTAAACCGGTCATGAACTCTTTCGTCGTCTTCTACTGAGAAAATTAAGACATTAGCTTTGTTAGAGTGCGGCTGCACTTTTACCGCTGCTGACTGTACGTATAGGTTAGCTAGAGAGATTTACAATGGTTTATATTCTGTATTGATTTCAGTTATTGCCAGAGAAGATCGAAATACGTGACTTCAGCAATGCTACGTCAGTGACTATCGTGTCGAATGACGACGGTACTTCTGCACCGGTAAGTTATTTTTATTTTAGAAGTAAAAAAGTATAAATAAATAAATTTTATGTTTCGCTCATCACGTGAGTGCTTTCAAAAATACAGGGTTATTTGTAAAACACTACCAACCTTTCAGTGGGTGCAAGTACTCATGATTCTAAGCAACTTTTATTAGGAGACCAACTCTGAAATATCAGAAAAAAAACAGCTGCTTCATGCAATATTCACCTGATGAAAATGTATGAAACAGCACAAAGTTTTTTTTTTATTTTTCAGGGATTGTATATGAAATGATACTTTCACCCACTGAAAGGTTGTTAGTGTTTTACAAATAACCCTGTACATTTTCGGCTCATCAAGTGAGTGATTTCAAAAATATAAATCACGTACGTATTAAACACTAAGGGCGGATTTCACCAATGAAACTGAACGCGATCAGTACATTTAAACTGCGTTCAAGAGCTGTCATCGTCAATATTCAATAGAAAAGTAATGACACTGACAGCTCGTAAACGTGGTTTATACGCTGATCGCGTTCAGTTTCATTGGTGAAACTCGCCCTAAGAGCAGACTTTTGACAACCTCGACTGGTACGATATAGGAAGATTTGCGATCTTGTTTTACTTTGGAGCATCATTCTCTCTAGAAAGCCGTCGACCTAAGCTAGTGATGCGTACGTTCAAAGTACTTAGAGCCAATTTCACCAATCAAACTGAACGCGATCAGCGTATAAACCACGTTTGTGAGCTGTCAGTGTCACTATTTTTCTATGGAATATTGACGCTGACAGCTCTTGAACGCAGTTTAGATGTACTGATTGCGTTCAGTTCCATTGGTGAAATCCGCTCTCACTAACACTACCTACTCTATCCCACAAATATTATGAGAAATAATAAGTCTAGCCACACTTTTATTTTACTAGCCACGTGATCAAACTTCTCATTTTATAACTAAGCAACGGGAAAATGTGATAGCCTCTAATAAACTAATTCGTCTTTTTTACAACGCCAACTAAATATTCTAAGGAAAACGTCAAGTAAAGATCAACAATTATATTAACTTGTCCTTTTTATTATACATTGCCACCTAATTACTAACTCAGCCACGGAATTTATATCTCATCACCATTTGGGGCACCCCGACTCGGACAGGTTAGGTTAGAAGGGGATGGCGGGGTCAAGTGAGAGAGCGAAGCGAGCGAACAGACCCCGCCATCCCCTTCGTGGTTATTTTTTTTTATGATACTAATAAAATAGAAGCTAATAGAATATATTTGCTAATAGATTATTTTTGATGTCATTTAATAGTATTTTAGAAGTTTACTGCTTGAATGCATGTTACAAATTTAGATGCTGAAAAATAACCACCATGCTGAGTTGTATTTAGAGTGGCTTGCATAGAAGATAACTAGTGGCTAAGATAGTATCATTCAGACGTTCGTTAATTGTGGCTGACTTAGTAATTTAGAAGGCAATGTAGATTTTTAGAGGCAAATAATGCTATTAAAAAGATGTCTGTTTAATTAGCATCCAAATATGAGAAAATAATATAACGTCTGGGGGCTTGGGGATCTTGCTTTGGGTGGAAACTAAAACAGCATTTTTGAGTTTACCTCTGAATTGAGCTCGCTATTTTCATACAAAACTTTAATATCATAGTTTTAGTTTGTCCTGAAACCTCATCTTAAAATACGTCCGGTATATATCTGTACCAAACCCAGAGCATTATTTGAGGCACACATAACAATCTTGTGAATTGTTTCGGTTCATTGGCACGGATTTGCGTAAATCCGGGCAATATGTCACATCCGGGGCATATGGGCCGGATGTGGCTACCCGGGCATTACCTGCGTTGCTGAGAAGTCGTAACTGATATTATAGGTATTCATTTGATAACTCTTGAATTGTGTTATTCTTTTGATGGGGCTTCTATGGGATTTAATGCAATAATGCTAGAGTTTGTTTTTCCGTATCCCTATTTTTCTGGATTTTTGTAAGCCACAAGCATTCGTTGTAGAATTTGCAGTTATCACCAATCTATTAGCTATATGTGGTGATTTTAAAATAAAATACAACATGTAACAAAATAAGCGCAATACCTACCTCTTATTAAGGGACCATTGAACTCATAATTATGAACAACTTTCACATATCAGAAACTTTCAATATAATATATCAGAAAAGAAATAACGAAAAAAAATCGACTGCCCCATACATTTACGCGCGCATAACTCGACAAAATGTACTGAACATCTGATTTATTTTTCGATTTCCGCGTCGGTCCCATTTTAAAAGTTATTCATAATGATGAGTACATTGACCCCTTATGAGGTATTGCGTTTATTCTGTTACACGTTGTATATAGTTTTTGTTATGTACTACCTAGTATAAGAATTCGGTTAATAACGCCTACTTTCACAAAACAGTTATCTTTTGACTCCGAGTTAACTTTAACCCGGGGTCACTATGTACAACTAACTCTAAGTCAAAAGATAGTGGCCTTATAGAGGGTGTTCAAGAAGTGTGTGGTCATATTAAAGGGTGGTGTTCTGTATCTGCTATAGGACTCTTGACTTATTAAAAAGAACCCAACCTACGAACGACCTAAAACGACTAAAAGTTAAGAAAACAAGCTATCTGATGCAGTTAGTGGTGTGTGATGCAGTTAGTTAAATCACAGATTCCGCCGACTGCATAGGGTGCTTGAAAAGTGTTGAACAATTTAGTTGTTTTTGAAGATTACGATCGGGTTTTATAAAAAAATCAATAGATTTTTATTTTGATAATATTTATTTACT
Source organism: Melanchra persicariae (assembly GCA_947386135.1). NCBI lineage: Eukaryota > Metazoa > Arthropoda > Insecta > Lepidoptera > Noctuidae > Melanchra > Melanchra persicariae. The sequence continues at coordinate 10,135,479 of OX376645.1, read as the reverse complement.
CTGTAGCAGCTACAGAAAACCACCCTTACATATGAGCACACTCTTCTGGAACACCCTGTGTAATATGTTTTGTTATTTTGCAGATAGATCTCCAATGGCTGTCGTTGAGCTGCGACCGGTACAATTTAAGTCGAGACAGCTGTGAGGAAATCGTAAGTAAAACATTAGGATATTCAGTAATATTTTGAAAATTTGTTTATTTTATCAACCGACTTCAAAAAAGGAGGAGGTTCTCAATTCGATTGTATGTTTTTTTTGTGTTTGTTACCTCATATCTCCGTCATTTATGAACCGGTTTGAAAAAACCGAACCGACTTCCAAAAAAAAAAACAACAAACTATAAAATAACTTTAATTTCGGAAGTTGTGGTGTTTTTTTGGAAGTCTGTTTTTTTGTATTACAACGATCATGTTATGATTTAATCAATTTGCAGGATAAACCTCAATATTTATTAGCAACGTCGCCACCTACGGTAAGTGAACCAGACAATATACCAGTATATAGTTTAGTAATCTGAAACATTGTAATCAAAGTCCAGTTTTTGCTGTCTTGGATATTAATTCGATTTTCAGTTTTCATATCGTAAACTGTGCTAACTATTTTTGTTAATTTGTTTTCAGTACGAAGTGGATCCGTTGTTACTAGCTGATCCTTTGGTGGGCAATGTCTGCAATACCACGTGTCCAGCGGTGAGTTCATAGCATAATATAGAGTAGACCGTCGCTAGAAGGAGAGACATAACAATCGCAGTGTAGCAGATAACTGAAAAAAAAACGAATTAATTGGAGGAGGGTTGAAAAAGCCTTAATGTACAGCACTTAACCGCTGAGCAGAAATTATTAAGGGTTTCATTCAAGTTAAATAAAATAGATAAAAATGTCAGCCTGACAAAAACTTACCAACCAGCTAACTTTTCTTGCATGAATCGTGACTTTAAATTGATACCCAATGAACGGAAAAAGTATAAACGGTGATACAAAACATCATATGTATTAGTTTGTTATTTTAGTTTTTGTTTTACTTATTAAATACATAGAGATATATATATATATATATTATAAGTTTTATATAATATATCGAAGCTTGAAAAGCAAAAATTACCAAGCGACATGTTGGACGAATCGTGTCCTTTCAAGCGTCGATATTATTATTTGTATATTCTTCCGAAATTAATTTATATTTAAAAAAATATTTTTGTTGTACACCTACCTAGTAGTCTTTTTTTATTAAGCGACTTCTAAAAAAGGTTCTCAATTCGGATGTTTGTATCTTTTTTTTAACCCAAAGGTTGACTGGTAGAGAATTATGCCTTGTTGCATTAAATCCGCCCATGTACCACTATTATACATACAGTTTAAATAAATATAAAACCGACTTAGACAATTAATAATAGTATCTAAAGATTTGCAGCCTTTTTCATAGTTATTTATGCTACTGTTGTATAAGAACGGGTATTAACTGGTGGTGTGTTATCAAAGTTTGTATCACTCATTTTTGTAAACAACAAAGTAATATTTTTTTGGAATAGTACGAGTAATATCGAACAAAAATGGCGGGACACGACGTGCGATTAACATATATCCCGTACGCGTTGACTTGGCACCTGGCTCGACACATTTCGAATGACGTTTTGAGGTTTTAATTTAAATTTAAAAATTCTATTTCAATGAAAACAATATAAACGCGTTAGCATCACCGTTGCCGATGCGTTTATATTATTTTCATCGAAATCAAATTGTTCAATTTATATTAAAACCACAAAACGTAATTCGAGTCAGGAGCCAAGTTAACGCGTACGGGTAATATAAGGTTTTTTTTTTAAATTACGGCGCTGTGGTAGTTCCATAAGACCGCCCATTGTACACTTATTTTTAGAAATGTTTGTCCTGTTCTTGTAATGAGGTGTACAATAAAGTATAAAATAAATAAATAAAAAAATAGTTCACTACCACACCGTACCATACCACGAATTGAATAGTGAGAATGTAGCTGTTTGATGAGTTAAGTAATTTCTTTGCCTTTTACCTAACTGTACCGTAACTTTTTTGATATGGTATCACCATATCAAAAAAGTGAAGGAGTTGCATAATGAAATGAGTACAAAATTATAACACTCGTTGGATGATATTATGGATTGTCACTGGTTGTTTTAATATTGGCAATAAGCTAACTGTTTCAGAAACTTTAATAGAGGATTTATAGTATGGAAGTAGATAAAAGTTTTTATCGGCTGTTAGACTTTACGGATGATCGATCATAGACCATAATAATTCATGGCTCAGTCATAAAATAAAAAAAAACATTGAAAGCTCCATCTATTTGTAACTTTTGTGTAACAGGGACCCGTAGGACCTCGTGGTCTTAAAGGAGAACCAGGACAGAGAGGATACACTGGAATAACGGTAAGAAATGCACAAATGAAACTATGACATTTATTTTCTTCATGACCAATTCAGATTCAGATTAAAGTCATCATTATCTCTTGCGCTCATTTATTTGCCATATCATCCTTATTTAATAAAAAAAATCTTCGTGACAAAAATTTCAATCACAGTGACCAATCACTTCGAGATAGGTCAAGTGCGCAGAAGAAATACTGCACAAGTGTGTGCGCAAACACAAGTGGACTTTGGAAGTGTTGCTTTACTCGCACAGTTCCATGGAACACGATCGAAGAGAGATAGGGCTTAGAACCAACGGCTTTACTTACACTCTCTAACTTCCAAACTTCGGGCTGCTACTAACAAATTCCTAATGGCAAAAAACAACTTACCCGTCCTGGGAATCGCAACCAGGACTTATCCTTCGGAAGTGGCGCTTACGCCCACGACACCAAAGGGGAGCACCCGCTTTCTACACATATTATATTTCACAGCCTATCCACATTTTCTTTGGTCTTCTAGTTCAGGATAGGAAGTTATCTCAGGATAGAAGTTCGGAAGATAGTATATCTTCCGATCTTCTACAATTACTTCATCTTATTCTTTATTGCACACAAAACATACAGATACTTTTCATTTATCTTTCAACATTATTTGATTATGCATAGAAACTGATATTTTTCAGGGCGCACGCGGTATAAAGGGAGATCCAGGTATACCAGGAACCCCTGGCTTCAGAGGAGAAAAGGGAGAACCAGGCGCCCCGGGGGCTATCGTCAATGTTAGTTACTTATTTTAACGCCAGTATAATGATTAAGATAATTTTATTCCAATCATATGAATGCCATTTAGATGGAGATGCACAAATAAGGAGCTATCCACATATTTCCAGGTTAGGATCCCGTTAGTGTTCCGTCAGCGACGAGAAAAAAATGGTTGCACATACATTTTGTATGAACTCGTTTACACAGTTCCAGATCAGGTATATCTGGACGGCCAGTGTAGTATGCTCTAACAAAATCAAGTATCTCAGCTAGTAGATACTATATATAAATGTACAAGTGGAGTAAAAAGAGGGGGGAGGAGAAGAACTCACAGGGCATCGAAAAATTCGTCCACATCGCTGTCAACGGGAAAAGTGCCGAGAACACTGGCCGCATTGCCACGTTGAATGGCAATGCTGATTCGTTGGCCAAACAAAAGGCCAGCCCTCTGGTCACGTGAAGAGGCGACTAACTGCTTGTTGATTTCGCGAAAAACTCGATGAGCACTCGGACCCCACGGCCCTAGTGTTTCAACCCCAAACGGTTTTATAGATATTGTCTACTAGCTTGTAAATAATATGAATAAATATTACAGTATATCTATGAAATAAAAAGAAAAAATTGTATCTCAGTGTCTGTCAGTATGTCTGTCAGTATGTCTGCCAGTATGTCTGCCAGTATGTCTGTCAGTATGTCTGTCAGTATGTCTGTCAGTATGTCTATCAGTATGTCTGCCAGTATGTCTGTCAGTATGTCTGTCAGCATGTCTGTCAGTATGTCTGTCAGTATGTCTGTCAGTATGTCTGTCAGTATGTCTGTCAGTATGTCTGTCAGTATGTCTGTCAGTATGTCTGTCAGTATGTCTGTCAGTATGTCTGTCAGTATGTCTGTCAGTATGTCTCTCAGTATGTCTCTCAGTATGTCTGTCAGTATGTCTGTCAGTATGTCTGTCAGTATGTCTGTCAGTATGTCTGTCAGTATGTCTGTCAGTATGTCTGTCAGTATGTCTGTCAGTATGTCTGTCAGTATGTCTGTCAGTATGTCTGTCAGTATGTCTGTCAGTATGTCTGTCAGTATGTCTGTCAGTATGTCTGTCAGTATGTCTGTCAGTATGTCTGTCAGTATGTCTGTCAGTATGTCTGTCAGTATGTCTGTCAGTATGTCTGTCGCCATGTGCACAAATACGGAAAGCTTGTTGTTTGAAAATTACGATCTTTCCTTTTCTAACGAATTTATTTTTTTAGACCCTTTGCGACGAACAAATTTCTAGCACTATTGTAATTCATCTGAATTAAAATAGATCATCGTTACTTGTGCACACTAAAGCGCTGTTTGGATTTCCCTGATGTGAATGGACATGGGTAACGGCATCACTGAGTTCGAACTGCCCTGAGTTGGGAAGGGCCCTGACCCAGAATATATGATGAAATTATGCTACAATTGTATACATTGTAAAGCTGTGATTGATTCCTAGTTCATGTACATTCAAAATTTAACGGCATGAGTGCATGACACGAAAATTACCTTTTTAAATCTCGCGAAATTCACTTTAGACTGAAGCTATTGGTAATTAATAGTAAGTAGTACTTTAGTAAAAATAATAATTAATAAGTTATAAATATTTGCTTTTATTGCATTTGTAGGCATCAGGTCCCGGCTATGTTGGACCCCCAGGAGAGCCGGGGCGACGCGGACCGAAGGGAGAGAAAGGAGATTTGGGGCAAAAAGGTAAATCTCCTTTCTTGTGTGGTTAATTTGTTGGCTGCCTGGCCAAGTACAAAGCTGGTATCTGTGTAAGAGAACGTGGACCACGCGGTAAATACGACGCGTAACAGAATAAACGCAATACCTCTTAAGGAGTCATTGTACTTATCATTATGAACAACTTTTACTATGGGACCAACACCGAAAACACGAAAAAAAATTTGCGTATTCCGTGTTGGTCCCATAGTGAAAGTTTTTCGTGTTGAGGAGTACAATGAACCCTTAAGAGGTATTGCGTTTATGCTGTTACACGTTGCATAATAACAGTCACACACTTCAACCTTCGAGTGAACATTTATTACATGCCGAGACGGAAATACTCTCGCTATGCCAGAATAGTCTCGGAAAGCACGTTAAGCCTGCGCAGACGGCGGACTTTTCTCCGCGGCGGAGAAAAAAGTACGCTCCGAGAATAAAAAGTCCGCCGCGCTTACCGCGAACTCAACGCACACGGTGTGCGATCATTTGTTGCCCGGAAATGTAGATAAGTGCACGCTATGGAAGCAAATATTCAGAGGTTACGTTGTGTTGCAATTTACATGAAGTTTAAGAAAAAGAGAAGACATTTATAAGAAAATACTAGGTCCATCCACAACGCGGACTAAAGTCCGCCATGTGCGTTGCTTCGCCTAGTCACACGAGTTCTATTTTTTTCGGGGACTCCCCCGTACTTTTATCCGGTCCGCTCTCTGCATGTCCTCGGTTATTTGGGGGACTTTTTATACACGGTACTTTTAATCCCTCGTTTGCGTTACTCGATACAGTTGGAAGCGATCTATTTTAGCGGACAAAAAAGTCCGCGGACAAAAATCCGTCATCTGCGCAGGCTATAACAGTCATTATATGTAGCCAGTCTTGCCAAAGGGTATCGTGTCACCCAATTACTGGGTTGTTGGCTTCAGCTGCATCCAATTAAACTGGAAGCCAACCCAGACATAATCAGGAAAAGGTAAGGCAGATTGATCGCCCGAATCAGTAAAAACCAGCGTGAAGAAGCAGATCTGGCGTTCGATTCTGGAAAATAAGTCACCGTGAAAAATAGGTGAAGTGAGTATGTAGTGTCTGTCATTCCAATGATGCTAGCGATTGACAGCTCACTTTGAGCTCAATTCACCTAAGTTTTCACAGTGAGTTGTTAACAGAATCGTACTGTTATAGTACATTTCGATATCAGTGCGTTAAGATGGTTATAACATGCGAGGCGGAATTTCAGCCCGAGCCGAAGGCGAGGGCGTAATTGAGCCGAGCATGTTATAACCAATACGCACGTATATCGTACGACGTTTTTTAACACATTTGCGAGGAAACAGAAAAAAAAATACGCCAGAACTACATTTTCGGAAAATGACTTGGCATTTTTCATGTTTTTCCACTTCAAGAAATTTTCATACGTGGTTATGTATCTGTCCTTGGATATTGACGGCAGCAAGCTGTCGCATGCGGTTCGCGCTTCTGTTAGTATATCCGGTGGAGTTGAAGTAATATATTGCTCATCTTCATTATTGAAAGTTGTCATTTTTAGATATTCACAATACAAGTACAAAGAAAAGAAAATTTGAGAAAAATGGCGCGAGGATTATTTTCTGCCGTGGCTGCGTGAAAATGTTGGCAAAGACGCTAGAGCATGCAGCCAAGTTTTTAAATTACCGAATAAACTGTTTTTTTATTTTAAATAAACTCAATCTGTGAATGCACACTGTTGCTTTCCCGCCATTTTAACAGCGCGCTAGCGCTGCCTACTGACTGGCGCCGCCCGGCGATTAGTTCGAAATTTGAATAGCAACAGCGCGCTGCTCACTAGCTGAAGTCGTGCGGCGGCGATCAGTTCCATATTTGAAATGGCAAATAATACTGTTATGGAATTTGTATGGACTATAACTTAACTATTTGCTTTGGTAACACACGCGTTTTTTATGACCCGCTTTACATATTTAAAACCGGTGGAATTACATCAGCTTTACGAGCAAGGGTGTTAAAAATTTCTTTAATTACGGCGCGAGTTCGTTCAGGCAAACCTTCACTACCTTTTTTTAACAATGGGAAATCATCAAATGTCAGACTCTCACTGACTAAAACCCATCCGTGTTCCTCCAAATGCCCTCCAACCCGAACTAAGAATGAGAATGACAACACGATTTGACAGTTGTTCTTAGTTCGGGACTAATCGTAAGTCCGTAGGTGATACGGAGTACGAAACGCCCGACATTAAGGCTGGGACTACGGACTTCGGGCTTAGAGAGTAGACCCTCAGGGCCGCGGTGACTCTTTCGAACAACATTCATTACCTACTGAGAATCTAGAAAGCCACTATATGATGAATTTATCTAAAGTTTTATTTTGTTATCTTGATATGTAGGTGATCAAGGAGAAGTCGGTGTGACCGGGTTTGCAGGAGCGCCAGGACTTAATGGAAGAGACGTGAGTTGATTACTAATTTATTCCACTTTTGTATTTTTAGCTAAAATGTGGAATCGATTTTATATATCCAGGACGTGCAAATCAGAATAAAGGTAAAATCAGTCACGTCGCCATCACATCACCTTCACGTCAGCGATGAGTCACCGATTGTGAGTGAATAATTGAGACGTGGCGGTCGTGACGGACTGACAATTGAGGTGTCCTACGCCTATGAAATATATTTTTTTTTTTTTTTTTTAAAACGTTGCCCCACACTAGGAATTCCTCCTGTATCGTGGGTGTGTTTACAAACATATAAATACACGTACACAAACAGCCAGACCCGGAACAACTATCCGTAGGCCATACAAATATTTGTTCCGTGCGGGAATCGAACCCGCGACACGCAGCGCAGCAGTCAATCGCTCAACCACTGCGCCAACCGTGTCGTCAATATTATTATTGACGTGAATGATCGGCGACTTGACTTTAACACGACTGATATTTCTGTGACTAAGCAGGGTGTTTTCAGGTGTAAGGAGTTAATCTTTTACGAGCCCGCAGTTTGCAAATCAGCAGTGCGATTCTGTAAACATTTTGAAGTGAAAACTTAGGCGAAGTGAACGACAAGTGAGCTGTCAAACCATACAAATAAGATGGAATGACAGCTCACTTGTCGTTCACTCCAACTAAGTGTATACGGTGAGATGTCGACAGAATAGGCTGAAACTATGAGGAATAGTGAAAAACACTCAGAAGGGAGTCTCGGGCCCGATTTTGATAAAAACTAAAACTTAAGCATTGGATTTTTTTCTATTTTTTCTATATTTAGGGTTTGCCTGGACCACCGGGGCCTGTAGGGCCCCCTGGCGATCGCGGTTTTCCCGGCCCCCCGGGACCCGCCAGTAATATCAATGCTTCGCTCATACATGGTAGGTATACTTAGTATGTTACGAATCGTATTATTTCTCAAAACCTTGAGAAAACACCAGGCGCAGAAAAAAATTAATTAAATGATATGCAGAGTTGTGTGTTTAAAATCTGTTATAGACGGAGACAGTACTAATTGCGTGTAACGTCACTCACTTGCATCGCCATTGTGAATTTGCGCCATCCAGTACAAACGACATTTTGCATGACAAGGATAGAAGAATGACTTTACAAGCTTGTAACTCCTCTATTTTGCTGTCAATTTATTTAGTTTTTCACAAATCGTACAATTTTAATGATATTCTTTGGATAAGTATTCATTCATCTCGATTTTTTAACCGACTTCTAATTAACCGACTTCTAAAAAAGGAGGAGGTTGTCAATTCGGATGTTTGTTTTTGTTTGTTCGGGCATAACTCCGTCGCTTGCCAACCGATTTGAAAAATTCTTCTTTTGTTGGAAAGAGTATACTTTCCAAATGGTCCCACTGAAATTTTATCAAAATCGGTTCAGTAGTTTGGTTATTAAATCCAAATAGCTGGAAAAAATATGTGGAAAAATCATCCATGTATACGAAATTGCGTATTTTTGCTTTCCTGTGACTTTCTAGTGGTGTTGTTAGGTGTGGGGTACCACTAAAAATGGGAAAAATAAAAAACTTTTTCATCAAAAAAAGAAACCGACTTACAAGAAACACAACAAAGTTCAAAATAACTTTAATTTCGGAAGTCGGTGTCAAATAACGAAGAAACAACCAAAAACACGGAACGAAGTCGGTTTCTTTTTTTGATGAAAAAGTTTTTTTTCATTAATGTGTTCTCAAAGCCTATCAATGTTTCTGAAGGTGCTAAAGGCGAGAAGGGTGCTCCAGGCCGGGATGGCAGACCAGGTGACACAGGCCTGCCAGGAACAGCAGGCCGGGACGGGGCTGTGGTAAGGTTACATGGTTCATTCTTCTTCGCAGCTAATACTAGGAAGTGGTGACGGGTGGCCGTTTACGGTGACTGTCTAGTGTAAAACTTTGTCGAATGTCGATCAAGAATTGCTGACCCTCGGCCTCAGCCTAAATTGAATAAATGCCTTTTGATTAAAATTAAATACATACGTAAAACTTAAAACATGGTCAAAAGTCTATAATAATGGTTTACCCATTTTAACGTTAAAAACTACCATAGATAAACAGCCGTTTTTCGACTTAAGAATTTTAGTGAAGGTTTGTCAAATATTACTTTAGCCTGAAAAACTGTCAAACTATGGCGCTAAAGAAGGGTTTGGCATGTAAAGTATTTTTATGTGGCCAGGTTTAAAAAAAAGTCGATATTTTTTATTGTTTCCTTAATGTTTATCAGAACGGCACCCTTAAATATGACTTCGCACTTCTGAAACACCATAATAAGTTTAAATGTTTACGTGTTTCTATTGTTATAGGGTCGACCAGGACCCCAAGGTTTCACAGGGTTGCAAGGTCCACCCGGCAACATGGGTCCACCAGGCTTACCAGGCCCAGAAGGAAAGCGAGGCTTCGACGGACTACCGGTATTTATCCCAATAAATCAGTCAATAGGCGAAATCATTTTAAAGTTTTGCTTGTTAATTACCTTGGGCACCTAGTTTTCATAATGCATGTGACTTAATCCGTATGGCGACTTTCGAATGGTGTCCGGACGTAAAAGAATAGCACCATCCCATCACTTCCCGTGAGTGTCGTAAGAGGCGACTAAGGGAGTCACCAGAGAATGGGCAGCAGCATTCTCTGTAGGCACATTGCTACAGCTACACTGCGATCGCCAATCCGTCTGCCAAGCGTGGCTGATGATGATGATGTGAATTAATTTGAATTCAGGATTCGAGATGATTAACAAATTTTGAAACATCAAATTATGCTATACATCACGAAGTTCAAATTCCATACAATCTTATTTCTTACTAGCTGTTGCCCGCGACTTCGTTCGCGTGTATGTATTGTAAAATGATGTGGCTAGGTAAGATCAATGTGTTCGTATATCTAATACCAACAGTCAATATCTATCATTGCTTGCCTCTTTTTATGTATGGGAAAACATGAAATGACTCCTTTCGCTCTGGGCGGAATGGAAGGGAGTGTCAGACTCTTACTGACTAAAACCCATCTGTGTTCCTCCTAATGCCCTTTGCGTTCCAGGGCCGCGGTGACTCTTTCAAACAAATTCCGCAACCCTGGGAGGCACTGGCCCTAGCGGGCCTCGTCTTTATGCTGACATCTTTTTGTGACGCGCGTGGAACACAACGCGCCGTCGAGTATCACCTCTTCTGTTCAAATAATTTTTCGTGAGAAACGTAATGATAATGCTTCTTTCATTTCATCGAAACTATTCACAGCAGTCCTAGAAGATGTCGTTAAAAAAGTGAGAGATTGGGACTGTAGTGGTATTAACGTCAATTTTCTGCCCAACGGTCTCACTTAAGATTTGCAGATGACTTTGTGGTTTTCACTGAGAACTTCGATGACCCCCAGAAAATGCTTCAAAATCTTTAAGATGCTTCTTTTAAGTTGGGTCTTGGGATGAATATGACCAAGACGAAGGTTATGGCAAACACCTTCAGCGATTCAAATCTGGAAATGAATTGTTGGAGGTGATTAACCGATATGTTTATCTTGGCCATATCCTTTCAATTGGCAAAGAAAATCAACAAACGGAGGTATCGAGAGGAACACACCTTGGATGGGCCGCTTTTATCAAAATGGACGACATTCTGAAGCCTGCCAAAATTCCGCAATGTCTGAATTCCCGCCTTTATAACCAGTGTGCTTTTCCCACCATGACTTACTTACTTACAAGGACGCTAACGCAGGAGGCTGTGTACAGACTGATAGTTGCACAGAGAGCCATGGAGCGTTCCATGCTTGGTAGAGGTACGTCGTCGAGATCCGGAGACGTACGAAGGTTTTCAACATCGGAAAACGAATTGTAGAACTAAAGTGGAGCTGGACAGGCCACTTGGCAAGGCGCGGTGATGATAGGTGGAGTAAGGCAGTAACTGAGTGGCGTCCGAGGACTGGAAGAAAAAGTATTGTTCGACCGGCGGGGAGATGGGCGGACGATATTGTTGCCATCGTGGGTAGAACCTGGATGAGGCTGGCACAGGAACGTGGGGATTGGCACACGAAAAGAGAGGTATGCTCAGGAGTGAGCGAAGTTGGACTGTGGATAATGATTATGATACACGATGTTGATGAAACTTGCTAAGTTTGTTAACACGCGATAGAGCTACATAATGTTGTCCATGGGAAAACCAACCAGAAGAGAAGTCAACCCCCGCAGAGGACACGGCGGAGCATACGGTGAAGGTCTGCCCTGCTTGGGCGGAGCACCGCCGTGTCCTCGTCGAGGCGATCAGCGACGGCGACCTCTCGCTATCGGCTCTGGTTCAGTCCATGGTCCAGAGCGCGGAGGCGTGGAAAGCCGTCACCTCCTTTTGCGAAACGGTAATGCTAGTAAAGGAAGGGGCGGGCCGCGTGAAGGAGAGGCAAACGTCACGCCTTAGCCGCCGAAACAGAAGAAGACGCCCCGGGCGTTAGGAGTCGCAGAGCGATTCTCGGTCACCGTAGGCACGGGCCTGCGGACGGCGAGCGCTTGGTGGTTCGCGGCCCGATAACAACCAGCGGCCCTACCATGATGTGTTAAAGCGTGAGTCGTTCGAGCGAGAAGGTGGGATGGAGCTATACACCCTATATAGCGCCACTGGTCCGGGTCGACGAAGCGTTGTGTTCCATGCGCGCCTCCAAGAGCTGATGTCAGTTAAGTAGACGGGGCCCGATAGGGCCAGAACCTGCTCGGGTTGCGGAATTTGTTCGAAAGAGTCACCGTGACCCTGGAACGCAAGGATCATAAGGAGAAACACAGATGGGTTTTAGTCAGTAAGAGTCTGACACTCCCTTCCAGTCTACCCAGAGCGGAAGAAGTCATTTTGATGATTTCCCATCCATAAAAAAAACCTCGCAACGGATAGAGTAGAGTATGGACTCCGTTGTGCGTAGGTGTCCGGGCTAAGTTTGCCGGCCTAGCTCCGTCCAAGTGTACAGAAGCAACCAGGGTGCTGTACAGGTTGAGTGGAGAGAATTAACCGTTCAAAAAAAATTAAAATAACGTCAGTGGCGCAATCAGACCGAATCTTTTTTTTTTATGTTATGCATCAAATGCATAACGGTAAGTTTTGTATCAAAAGAATCACTGTTTATGACGTTTTAAAAGTACCATTAGTAACTAAAAAATATATTTTGGTGTAATTCTCATGCTTTTGATAGTTAGTACTTTTTTCGGTCAACAGATGGCATTACGGGTATCTGAATTATGTAGATAATAAGTTGATTTCTTCTAGATTGCTACAATTCCTATCAGGTTTATGTTTAAAAATTATTTTAATGGTTTTGTAACTAACTAACATGTCATTTTGTGCATTCAATTATTTTGTGCATTCTATTACGAACAAAAACCTTTTAAAATCAATATTGCTTACCTCCCATAACATACGGCGTGATAATATGTAGCCTAAAGTTTTCCTTGGTTTACAAAGAACATTTTTGTTGAATTTCAATTCAATCTATCCAGTAGTTTTGGCGTGAAGCCGTACCATACACACATACAAACAGACAAACAGACAAAAATTCTAAAAAGTCACTTTTTGTCATCAGTTACGTTTTTCTAACAAAAGCCACTTATTTTTTCTCGAAAATACTCTATGTACAGTTTTTCTTTCGTTACTGTTTTATTATATGTATAGATGAAGCATCAAAGCTTCTATCGTACAAAATGTCATAAATACTTGTTTCCCTTCAATTCACCAGGGTCCAGAAGGCACGCCGGGTTTGCCAGGCCCCCCCGGCCACCCAGGCTCAGCAGCTGCATCCTCACAGCAGGTCTCCATCCCAGGACCACCGGGGCCTCAGGGACCAACCGGACAGGTAACTTACTAATGATGACATGACATGACCTATTAGTCAGCTGCTTCCTCACAGCAGGTCTTTATCCCAGGACCACCGGGGCCGAGATTATGTTCTATTCCAGACTATAATCTATCTCTGTGCCATTTCAGCTAGATCCGTTCAGCGGTTCTAGCTTGATTGAGTAACAAACATCCATCCATTCAAACTTTCACATTTAACACAATATTAGTGAAATGCGAAAATGAGTATGTTTGTTTGTAACCTCTTCACGTCTTAGGGCAGTATCTCAGTAGGACACCATGGTGGCCGGCAACCGGTTGCGCCACCAATAAAATGTATGCAGTTGTATAAATGGTACCTCATCTGGTATCTGTTGCCGGCAACCGAATCACCCGCTGGTGGCAACACAGTGCATACATTTTGTTGGTGGGGCGACCGGTGGCCGCCACCAGTGCCATAGTGAGATATGACCCTGAACAGCTGAATAGAATTGGATGAAACTTAGCACATGGCCTACGGCCATGTTCTCGAATACTTTTTATCCCGGGAATATGTTTCCATGGGGTAATTTCCGACTTACTACAAGCGGCCGAAGCCGCGGGCGGCAGCTAGTTTTACATATTTCAGCTCTTGAAATACTCTTAGACGGTTTTATGTCCGTGTTTTTTCCTTATCACTTAGTCATCTTCAAGCAAGATTCTTCACATTTTCAGAAAGGCGAAGCAGGTTTCCCCGGGCTACCAGGCATGCGTGGTATGGACGGACTCCCGGGTGCTCCTGGAGAGAGAGGACTACCAGGGTTGCCTGGATTATCGGCTCCTATCAGCTACGCCCGAGAGGTAAATATCGCCAAAAGACGGCCACCTGCTACAAATAGGACTAACTCAAGCATCGCTACATCAACCAGTCCTGTGCGTCTTCCATTCCTGAGACTTTTGTTAAGTTGTTAGCCTCTTCTTAAGGGCGAACCGAAGCCCACCAGTATGGGGGATTGGATCCAAGCTACTAAAAAAAGATCAGAGAGAAAGGAACCTCCTAAAAATATAAGCAGTGTCCAGGAGTACTGTTATCTCCCTGAGCATCGGGAGTCACCGGAAGATTCCCGGCCACCGCAGGTGCGGGCCTGCGGTCGGCTAGCGATAGGTGGCTCACCGTCCAATAGAACCAGGCCCGAGTCGACGGCGCGTTGTGTTCCATGCGCGCCTCAAAGATATGTCAGTATAATTGACGGAGCCTGCTTGGGCCACTGCCTGTCAGAATTGCGGAATTGTCCGAAAGAGTTACCAAGGCCCTGGAACACAAAGGGCATTTGGAGGGAGACCGGTGGGTTTTAGTCAGTAAGAGTCTGACATTCTTACCTGTTCCGCCCAGAGTGGAAAGAGTCATTTGATTTCCCATAATGCCATCCAAAAAAAAAGGAGTATTGCTTTCTGAATCAAGCCCTTGATCCAGCTGCCTAACGAGAGCCTCCTAAGGTGTTGGCCGTGGATCGGGGCTACTAAGCTATTGGCCGACACAACAATCGGTACAGTTATTGCTGAGTCCAAATCCCACATGTCGACAACCTCGATAGACAAGTCAAGATACTTGATTAGCTTTTCATTCTCGGCTTCCACGAGGTTCTCGTCATGCGGGTCTATAAATATCCTACTAGTATAAGGGAAGTCTGGATTTTTGGATGTTTGTTTATCTGTCACTCCTCTAAAGCAGAACGGACGTGCCTGAAGCTTGGTAAAAGTCGATTTTACAAACATCTCACTATGAAATGTAGCATAGCTGCTGAGTGAGTGTGAAGTGAACTGCACTGCGATTCTGTAAACTGCTCACCTTGTAAGCTTAAGTAAGGTGAACTGTTATTCCATCCTGTTTGAATGGATTGACAGCTCACTTCACATTGGATACCTTATCCAACTCCGTTCAGCAGTTGCGGCGTGACTGATTTATAAACATCCAATCAGCCAGGTTTTCATGATCACTTTTTTCTCAGCTATTCGGTTAATGCACACTTAATCCTTGTCTTACAATTTTTTTTCAGTCACCTTCAATCTCTGAAGCTGAAATAAGGAACATTTGTGAGGATATCATTAAAGGTACTTATTCCATTTTCAATATATGTATTTCTCAGTGGTCGAGAGTGATCTGACATTATATGCAGCAATTTTTAAGTGATCTTTTTTTAATTTTTAGCTTTGAAATGGTATTTGGAGGGTTGTGGTTATACTCTTCCATGGTGACCAGCCAGTTTTATTTATTTATTCCATATTCATTATTTTCAAGATTCATACATTTAATCCCTTAATTATTACTGGGTTGTGGAATTCAGATAGGCAGCCGTTATAAGATAAATACTGGTATTCAGCTGAATCTGGTTTGACTGGAAGCCGACCCCAATATAGTTAGGAAAATGCTAAAAACATATGGAATATATATTATAATCTCTTAGATTTTAACATAACTTCAGGGTTTTCACGAGTATCGTGAAATCTACTTGATTATTGCAAGTCATAATATTATAAAAAAATATTTATTTTCTACAGTTCGTCTGGGAGAGTTTGCTCTAAACCAAATAGTGACGACAAATACTGTCGCCGGCAAGCGAGGACACCCGGGGAGACCGGGGCCCCCTGGACCACCAGGTGAGATAATAATATACAAATAATATGATGATAAGTTCTGAATTAAGAAAATACACTCTTTAGTTTAACATTATAATTATATAATTTAGGTTATTTTTTTTAAACTTGTGTTTTTGCTTGTTTTTTAAAGGGTCTGAAAAAAAAGTCAGAACTTACGGTAAAATATTGCAGATTTCATTACTGTTTAAAATTTTATTTATTTGGATCTCCAACAAAGGATGCTTATACATAGTATATTAAAAAGAGTAATTTATTCCAATTAATTATAAAAATTGAAATTATTCTAATTTAATAAATTGTTCCACTATATAATAATTTACTGTTCTATTGAATTACATTACTAAAACATGTCAAATTTAAAATTGAAATATAAAAATAATAAGGTCAATTTACGAGAGTAAGAAAAAGAAAAAAAATGATGATAATTTTGATGTATTTATGATAAAATTGTTCTCCTAATTTTGAAGTACCTACTTTATAATTACACTGACTTACGCAGGGCAAATAAGTGTTGTCTATAAAAGCTTTTTAGCCTCCGAAAAAAGAAAGAAAGTGAAATGCGGATGTTTTTTTTATTTGAATCGTTCTCCAAATATTTCACACGTTTAACTTCCAGGACGTGTTGAAAACCTACCATTTTTTACCTTCGAATAAAAACTTAACAGTTTCATTCATCTCCAGGAATACAAGGTGACTCCGGAGAGCCAGGTCCCCGCGGCTACCCTGGGGAGACAGGCGATACAGGCAAGCCTGGCAGCCCGGGCCCTGCAGGGGAGAAAGGGGACAAAGGCGACCGTGGGCCTACGGGCGTCGGCGTGCAGGGCCCCGAGGGACCCAGGGGGCAAATAGGTAATGAATGAATAAACATACAAGTTTAAATATTAGTTTTTTTTAATGCATATTTTGGTCAATCAAACCAAGATTCCTCTGTGCCTCGTAAAGCACGTTAAGCCGTAGGTCCCGGCTGTCATTTGTAGATCTTTGACGGTCGTCATGGGTACACAGAAACACAATCGTCAGCATGGCATATTACCAAGTATTGATCTATAGAAGTTGATCAGTGAAACAGAGACCCATTGCCTAGTTTTCAGATCTAAGGTAGATGTTTGATTTGTGGAGCCAGCTTGTAACTAAGTATTTGAAGGGTTTTGCGACATATCCCAGGATTGGGCCTATAAAATCAGATACTACTTAATGTTGGAAGTTTAGAGGTAGCGGAACAGAGAGTAAAGTCCCACATACCTCCACTGGAAAGAGAGGATCCTCCGACCAGACGGTTGTTTGTGTCTGGTGGGCAACTGCCCGAGAGTTGATATTCGGGCTTTGCATGTGTTCTAATCGCACGGTAAACTTTGATATCGCGATTTAGGATTTTTGTAGTTAGTTCGCAGCTGTCGAGATAGATGGCGCTGCGAGTCTCATTTGTTGTGATGTTGATTCTGCTACGTTGATTTTTGTGGCGGCATGAATGCCGCTACAGAAGTACTGGCGACCCAATACAAGACATGGCTCCTCAATTCATTTTCACAGTCAGAAGAACGTTCCAAAACCGGCCAATTCTTAAATAATTTACCAAACATTGTGTATTGTGGAGCCATGTATTCTGTTGAGGAGTTACCATTTCCAGAATCAATAGATATTTCTAGGGAGTAGATATATTCAAGAGACCATCATATCAAACTATTTGAGAATATGTTAACAAATTATCGCTGTTTCAGGTCCAATAGGTCCATCGGGCCATCCCGGCAGACAAGGGGATAGAGGAGACCCAGGAAGAGAAGGTAAGATGATTAAGAATTCATTGGTAAACTTAGTGAAATGATCCCGATCCTAATGAACTAATAAAATTGATAAATAAAATCTAAAGCGATGTGTGTTGGACTTCAAAGCACCTCTTGCCAATATGTTCGGCTCTTTCAGTTTGGGCACGGTCAGCGCAATGTTACTGTATCGTAGTTTTTCTTCTTTTCTTTTTTACCATGCATTTGTTGCTGTTGTGTTGTGTCGATTAAATGTTTTGCTATTCTATAAAATCTTTATTAATACCTATTATAGTATAATAATATGCGAAAGTAAGTTTGGTTGTTTGTTTTGACGGTTTCACGTCTAAGTCGACGAACGACTTTGGTCAAATTTGGCACAGCGATTTACTCTAGAGACGGTTACTATAGGCAACTTTAACGCAAGCGAAACCACGGGCAAAAGCTAGATTACCAAAATAGGAACTATCTTACCACAGGTTTTTATGATAATTCTGCAATTTAAATTTCCAGGACCGATGGGCCCTCGCGGCCACCCCGGACATAGAGGGACCTGCGAGTGTCCCCTGACTTACTACGCGTATTCCCCACAAGGACTTAGCAAGGGGCCTTGACCAATACCACTAGAAATTTGTGTACTTAATAAAATGGTGAAAACTAACAATGAGTTTTTTCTTGTGATTTTTCAAAGTAATCATCTTTCTAAAAAGAACGGAAATGAAAGGTGAAACTTTTTAAATAAAAATAATAATTTAATAAAAATATACCCAAATATTATCGTCACTAAATACAAGAACTTGTTTCCATACTTTATTTTATAAAAACAATGTAGGATGGCTATGATATTTTCCATAGATTTAACTAAACGTAACTCGATTTAGCCGCCATTACTGTTGATGACGTATCAAGATGGCGTCAGTTGTTGGCGGGTTCTATTTCACGCACAGATTCGATGTCTGCTTTGCAGAAGAAACATTGCTTGCTGTTCAACAGATGCTGCATTATACAGGCTCTGGAACAAGAGTATCAATTGAAAGGATTGAATCGATCAATTCATTACTGATGATACTACTGCCAACTTCTTACGAATGAGTTTGCGAACTTTAACTTTGAAGCTTTATCGGTTGGTGGCCATCCTAATTACCTTGGGGAGCGCATTTCACAGATAAATAGACTGAACGAAGAAAGAAGAGTGAATAAAGTCAGTACGGTGAGTGGGACATAGAAGGAGAGACAATCGAAATCTACGCTCATCAAACATTCGCATGTTTGATGAGCGTAGATTTCGATTGTGACTGGTGCAAATGTATTGTAAGTGGGGGGGCTAGATAACTGTGGGAGTTGGAAGAGTCAAAAAATGAAAACAACGTAGTTAGAACCCTTAGCTCTCTGCGTTCGCGCATGGGCAGTAATTCAGAAGACGATCAAGTTTTTTGAGGAGATCTGCATTCAGGTCATAATAGCACACGTCACCATAATCGATGATAGGAAAAAGTAGGGTCTGTACAAGCATTGTTTTCGTGTTTCATTGTAAAAACTTTTTCAAACAGTACAGGGCCCGCAGTAACCTACTGACTGACACTTGCGTATGCCAGTACTATGTACTATAGGTACTATTAGTGCGAAATCCTAGATCCTTCATATCAGCGCTGAATGGGACAATCGTACTGTCGAACAGGACATTTGGCAAAGCTGTTTCATCCACTTTAGTGATGCTTCGAGAACTCCCAATGATGATCTTCTGACACTTATCAAGGTTTATAGCAACACCAAATCTATGCGACCATTTTTTATGGCTATCAAGTCCCTAATATACCTAAAGTACTAAAGAGTTTGGTACTTTTTTTCCCCTACACACCTGCACGAATGGTGTCCACAAGGCATGAAGGCGGTGTCGGCAGGTCTAGCGTAGCAGATGGTGCAAAGCAAGTCGGACTGCGCCCCACTGGAACCCGGGGACTGCGCCTTCAGGATTGCCTCCCGAGCCACGCGTAGACGCTCTGCTACCAGCTCTAGAGCTTTTAACTCTTCCTTTGTTACGTCTTCTGGGTCTAGAATAGATAAATATTCCATTGAAAAAGTTAGATTGTGTTTATGACAATCAATCTGCCAAGTCTATTTCCAACTAATAATATTTGACGGCATGGTTGGCGCAGTGGTTGAGCGATTGGCTGCTGCGCTGCGTTCGCGGGTTCCCACACGGAAGAAATATTTGTATGACCTACAGATAGTTGTTCCGGGTCTGGCTGTTTGTGTATGTGAGTCTATGTGTTTGTGAACGCACCCACGGCACAGTAGAAATTCCTAGTGTGTCTACCATGTTGAGGTCTTTAACAGATACCTCTGAATAACATTATTTTGCATGAAGCGTCTGCCTATCTGACATCCACAACCCAATAACTGCGCAATACGATACCACCTGGCTGGCAAGAATTGTGTCAGATTTTCTGGCTTGTGACAACCCGTAAAGTCTACCTAAGATCTACAAGTGACAGTCGGGAGCAACAGTTTTCATGCTTTCTGAGCCACCGACGAGTCTTAGAAACCGGATAAGATGGAAGCAACTTTAAGAAGTACAACAAATGTTTTGAAAGCCACTTACATTTGTAAAATGAGAATATTTTGTGGTTCTTCGACTTGCCGAGCATGAGCTCAAGTCCATCCATTCTGAATAGCGGCTCTGTTACCAACGCTTTTGTTACTCTGTCCAGATGCTTAAACAAAAAGAGTGACAAGGTATAGAAGAGATTTATAAAATCACCACGTTCTCACAAATAAGAGCTTGGTGAATCTTGTCATCATGCAGGAGCTTGGGGCAGTACGAGACTTTAATTAACCCAATAAATAATCGATTTCGGCCAGCACGTCTTTTTCTATACGTCCCTATTATTGCTATATGAACTTCGATATAATTTTTAACTTAAAATTTTTGCATTATGTTTTTTGACTGACCGACCTTAAAAATTCGAAAGTGCCTGTAAATGGTTTATTTGAAATAAATGCTTTGAATCGTGGATCTTAAAAATATGCAAAGAAGTAAGCACGCTGGTCAATGCTTCTCACTGTAAGTCCTCCTTAGTCAGTCTTGCAAATGATCTGATAAGGCTGACAATACAAGCTAGCCTCATTCATACTCACTTCAGGAGGTAGCTTCGGATCCAGCATTCTGATGAGGCAGCCAGCAACAGGCGCTAAGGCCACGTAGTAGTGTACCCGGTCCGTGTCCGGTAGACCCCGGGCGACCAGGCGAGCGAAGCTGGCGCCGCCACCACCACGGATGCAGACACGGGATACTACTGCCATTAGGATCTGGAATAGAAAGTTTGACTATTTGGTTTGCACTAAATGCAGGATCACAATGAAGCTCACCATGGGCCTCATCAGAAGGCTTAAAGTCACCCAAAGGGCAATGGAGATGGCAATGCTCGGAGTTACCTTGCGTGATCTAATCAGAAATGACGATATTCTTAAGAGAACCAAGGTTACCAACATAGCCCAAAGAATCGCCAAATTGAAGTGGCTGCTGTGGGCAGGGCACATTGCTCGCAAAACAGATGTTCGATGGGGCCGAAAAGTTCTGGAGTGGCGACCGCGTACCGGAAGACGCAGCGTTGGAAGGCCTCCCACAAGGTGGACCGATGACCTGGTGAGGGTCGCGGGTAGCCGATGTATGCGAGACGCACAGGACCGATTGTTGTGGCAACATTGGGGGGAGGCCTATGTCCAGCAGTGGACGTCTTTCGGCTGATATGATGATGATAATGATGAAATGCAAGATGGATGTAGGTAGAAATAGACGTAGGGCGGGTTTTTAGAGCAATTAATAGTAAAGCTCGTAGCTAAATACTTGGCTGGCTACGGAATTTGTTCCGCACACATTCACCGTGGCGCTGGAACGACACCATACGGAACATAGAGCTGTCCTGTTAAGCGGTAATGTTTAGCAATAACAAACCAAAGGGCAGAAAAACCAAAGCAGAGTCGCTCAGCATCGAGCGCTACTTAAGGCACTGTGATGGACCGCAAACAGCAGGGTTCACCGAAGAACACATGCGATGACGGCTTCATCAAGGTGAAGAGAAAGAAGAGGAAGCTTACTTATCGCAACCAGTGTAGGACAGTTCCGGCAGGATGTAGCATGTTGCTACGTCCTACAGTGCTGAAGACGCAGCTTTACGTGTCCCGTTCACACCACTCTACGAAGACTGAGGACATTGTAGAGTACATAAGAGTGAAGACCAACTGGACCTTGAGGGTGGAAAAGTTTGAGGCGCGCCATAACACTAATTTCAAAGCCTTTCTCAAGGAAGAGTTTTGGCCGAAAGGTGTCCTGTATCGGCGTTTCCGCGGCTGGCTACGCGGCATCTCGCAGCGTAACACGACGCCGTCACTTCGTGTGCAGTTGTTTATAAGTTTGTTGTTTAAAATATGTATTAGTTAATATCTGTTATTCGCTACTAATATTATTTAATGCGAAAGTAACTCTGTCTGTCTGTCTGTTACGCTTTCGCGCTAAAACGGCTGAAAGGATCGTCATAAAATTTTGGCAGATATATAGCCTGGGATATGGAGAAGGACATATGCTACTTTTTTAAACGTTAACCGACATCTACGCGGGCGGAGCCGCGGGCAAAAGCCAGCATTTTTATATGTATTGTGTTTTATGGGCCTTAGTGGCACGAAATATATGATTATTAATAATAACAAATTAGAAATGGCGATCAACAGTCCACTGTTGGCCGTCCATTTCTAATTTGTCCCTTATCAAGTCCTTTCATTCACACAGTATAATGTGCGAATGAGAGGGAATGATTAACGGGGCTTTTATTAGATTTTTTACAGGCGCGGGTTATCAGGTATACTAACCGGACTTATCTAATAAATAGATAACTGCCACCAATAAGCTATTGGCCATAACAATATTATATAGACTCAGATAGGCGTACTTCGTCGTGTGTGTAGGTATGTCACAATTTGGGTGTTGAAAAGTTTTGTTTTATTATATTGATTTTGACCACCCATTACACAATTTACATACCAAGTTTCCTCCGTGCCTCGAAAAGCACGTTAAGCCAGTGGTCCCCGCTGTCATTTGAACATCTTTGTCAGCCGTTTATTTATTTACTTACATTACCAACGTAGGTACTCTTCATACTCTTTATACATTATTGTATGTTTTTTTTTTAATTTAGGTTTCCTTCATGTAATTAAAAATACATAGAGAAAACCTGAACTAAACTACATAAAATTGGCGGGCTTATCGCATTCCGCGACCTGGCAACCTAGAATGGAGAGAGATGGCCTAGACACGAAATGGGGTTGCACTTGGTGCAAATATTTATGCAATTTGTTGCACAGAGATAAAGTACCTACCTAATACAATATTCTAAAATATATACATACTCGTACATGTTAAATATCGTCGGTATAGATGTGACACCTCGTAACAACCATTTTTTTTTTTTAGTTTCAAACAATAATTCTGCAGTTAACTCGTAAATGCCTCCTGGGTTACTATTAATTTAACAGAAAATATATTAATTATAGTGACCTCTCGTAACACGCTAAATAACAACCTTAATTTTGTTGTAACCTCGTAAGATATACTAGTCTAGTTAGATCTTACGAGGTTACACCAGATAAAACTAAAAAAAAAAAAATTATACCTACTTTGTAAAACAGTTTTAGGTCTCTCCTGAAAAGATCATCAGTTTGCATATACGAGGTGACCCGACGATATTTTTTTTAATTTTTTTTTATTAAGGAATGGGCTTGTTCTTGACTTCGATCACGCCTGATGGAAAACGATAGATGAGGTCTATGATGGAGCGAGCATGACCAGAAGATGCCTTCACTCTTGCTTTGAAGGCAAATATAAAAAAAAACTGTTACAATTATTAAAATTAACATCGAAAAAGTAATCACAGTGACAAGTAATGTTCTTTAACAAGTCTTTTAAAAACAGATAGCGATTGCGCGCGTCACTGGGTTGTGGAGTTTAGATAAGTAGTGGCTCCATGTACATACTGGTACATCCTCAGCTGCATCCAGTTTGACTGGAAGATGACCCCAACAGGGTTGGTAAAAGGCTCGGCGGATTAATTTGCCTTACCTTACCTACTTTTGCCTAAACCTTACCTGACAAGTTCTGCCTAGCAACAGTTCGTTCTGGCTGTCGCACGCCTCTGATTTGGTGAGCAGCATCGGTGCCAGGTGTAGCGTCATCTCCAACGCTCTGGCCAGACCGTGGTATAGATCGAAACACGTCGCGCACAGCTTGATCTGGCGAGATTCTAGGTGAGAATCTACGTTGACACGATCCATCTGGAGGATAATATTTATTTTAATTATATTAAATGGGCCTCATCAGAGGGCTTAAAGTCACCCAAAGGGCAATGGAGAGGGCAATTCTCGGAGTTTCCTTGCGTGATCGAATCAGGAATGACGATATCCGCAAGAGAACCAAGGTTACCGACATAGCCTGAAGGATCGCCAAATTAAAGTGGCAGTGAGCAGGGCACATTGCTCGCAGAACAGATGGTCGATGGGGCCGAAAAGTTTTGGAGTGGCGACCGCGTACCGGAAGACGCAGCGTTGGAAGGCCTCCCACAAGGTGGGCCGATGACCTGGTTAGGGTCGCGGGTAGCCGATGGATGCGAGACGCACAGGACCGGTTGTTGTGGCGACACTTGGGGGAGGCCTATGTCCAGCAGTGGACGTCTCTCGGCTGATATGATGATGATGATGATGATGATATTTTATTGTACACCTTATAATAAGCACAAGACAAACATTTATTAAAACACGTGTAAAATGGGAGGTATTATCGCACAGGCCAATCTATTACATACAACCTTGGGATGTGCTGAACCAAAGGGAGATATATTTTATTTATACTGGAAATCTTAGAACAATAAGTTTTATTGCGAGACAGAGAAAGATGTTTTTGAGGGAGACATTTTTCCAGCAGCTCAGGTTGATGAAAAACCTCTACATAACGGTATTTTAAGAAGGAAATAACATACGTAGTATCTTCATATTTATAGCTCAATATTTTTCACATTATATTTCTATTTGTCACTCTCTCTTTCGCACTCTATTAATTAGAAAAAGAAAGCAATACCTTGACTCGTCGTTAAGCAACAGTTTTGAGTGGAAGTTACCTCTTGCATCATAGTGATGAACTCCGAGAAGGCCCAGTTGAGCTGACTCAGCAAGGAGTTGAGGTAGGCAGCGGCGTTGGTCGGGTGCGTCGCGAGGTACTCCCTTATGCGGCTCTGGATCACCTCCGATGGGCAGGGACCTGGTGTAAATAGAAACATTCATCATCATCATCATTATGTCAGCCAATTGCCGTCCACTGCTGAACGTAAGCCTCCCCCAAAGAGCGCCAACCATCCCGGTCTTGAGAAATAGAAACATTGTTACTACCAAAATATAGTGCTGTACTAAGATCATAAGTGTTGTCGCTAAACTATACTGCAATACGATTCAGTGGCCTTAGTGCGAGTTTTTTAACGTTATCGATTGCGTTAGCGTAAACGTCAATTTGTATTGAAACTGCAGTGTGATTCTGTAAACATGTCGAAGTGAACACTTGGGCGGGGTGAACGACATGTGAGTTGTCAAACCATATAAATAAGATGGAATGACAGCTCATTTGTCGTTCACTCCGCCTAGGTGAACATCGTGAGATGTCGACAGAATCGACCGGCTGTAAAGGCACCGTCTGGTGACAACTCAGTTAAACGTACGAAAACTCGCACTAAACCTCTCACCGTGTACGCTTAGGCGAAGTGAACATGAAGTGAGTTGCCAATTCATACAAACTAGATGAAATGACAGTTCACTTCGTGCTGGCTCCACCTTACTTTACACCACGGAATTTTACACGGTAAGGTGGTGACATAATAGACCGGCAGCATTGAATGCTGACGCCCGATGTACTCGTAAATCAGTGATGTGTACTTCGAAGAAATCATTATTTTAGTTTCATGTTCAAATTGAATCACAATATGATTCTGATCCTGGCAGTATGTCTGAATCTTTATGACAGTGTTACTGTTGATAAAGCTACATCTATTCTATTGACAAAAAATTAAAAGCAAGACATCGTATTGTTCAGCATATTAGCTTGGCAATGAACGTGTTAAACGGATTTGGATCAAATTTGTCACACAAGTAGATCATATGTCCCCGACGGCGCGCTGTGTTCCACGCGCGCCTCAGAGATGTCGGCATAATAGAAGAGGCCCGTTAGGGCCACAGCCTGCCAGGGTTGCGGAATTTGTTCGAAAGAGCCACCGCGGCCGAGGAAGACGGATGGGTTTTAGTCAGTAAGAGTCTGACACTCCCTTCCGCATCCAAGCTTTAAACAAAAAGCCATGTCATGGATTATGATAGAGAATACATTTTTATCCCAGGAGTATGTTTCTTTGGGATATTTTCCGACGACAGAAACTTAGTTTTTAATAAGACATGGTATCAGGCGTTACTTTGCGGAGATATATGACAGTAAAATGTTATGCAATTTTAGTTTACGGGCGGGAAAATGGTACTGCTTTCTGCATCATAAAGCTTAAAAATGGAATTGCAAACTAATGTATTAGGTTATAGAAAAACTCACTTACCAAAACACTGGCTCATAAGTCCGGCATCAACTTTAGCCCCGAGGTTGTTGACCGTCGGCTCCCTGTCGCCATACCTGCGTGATGATACACGTCAGTATCAATATCGGATTTTTGATTTGCTTGGTCGGCCCACACCGATATGCAGTCAGGCAGAAGGCTAGGTTGGTACAAGTTCAAAAGTTATTCTCAACTGTTTCTTAAAAAAAATATTGACCCAATGAAGACAACCAAATTTTTTAAGCATGTACATACGTATTTTTACCCGACTGCGTCAGAAGGAGGGTAATGTTTTCAAGCGTCTGCATGTATCATACCTCCTATACCTCTTGAGAAAAACAAAAAACCCGACCGCTTAAAACAATACAATGACCCCATTGTATTGTTTTTAGCGGTCGGGTTTTTTGACTGAAGCAAATGAAATGACAAAAAATGAGTTAGGTTCATTGTGCCTAATATTGAGTGAAAAAATCAGCGTAACCCACGACATGCCTTTAAAATCTATACAAAATACCTAAAAGAACGCTTGTGGTGTGTCGTGGGAACATAGAAAGATCACAATCATAATTAAATTAGTGCCGTAGTTTCATGATTTTCGACTCGCACTATCGCAACGAAGAAAGGCAATGACTCGTTTTATTTCAGTATCATATTCAGCATTCTGGTGAGGGTCGCTGGTAGCCGATGGATGCGAGACGCACAGGACCGGTTGTTGTGGTGATACTTGGGGGAGGCCTATGTCTAGCAGTGGACGTCTTTCGGCAGATGATGATGATGATGATTTTCAGCACTTGATAGAATCTGCTTTAAAATAATTACAAAAATGATACTTAGAGTCACAAAACTTACTGGTACTATGGTTTATAAAGCAAATGGACATCAGAATATAAATCTATTCAAGGAAACACTAGATTCAATCTAGCTTTCTGCAATGTATCTATGTCATGCAGCTCAGTTTCGATATTGCACCGATAAATCTCAATGATGTAGGGGCTATATATTTGACTATGGCTCGCTCATGAGTTATACCAGCTGATACTGCCCGTGGGGTGATTTCTGTTTATTTTCGATTGAATTCAGATGTGAATTATAAAGAATTGGCTGTATGACTCGTTGCTCCAGAGCTCCAGGTCACGATGAGGAAGTGATGATGACGTCACGCTGAAGTAGCTGCAGGAAGGCTGCGCTGACGTTCAATGTCGAGGGTCATCAGTTTAGAGTTATGCGGTATACAGAGTAAAGTCCCGCAAACCTGCATAAAAAAGGGAGGATCCTCCGTCCAGACGTTTGTTGTATCTGGTGGGCAACTGCCCGATAGTTGCTTTTCGGACTGTTGTATATGTTCAAATCGCACGAAAACTCTGATACCGCGATGCAGGATTTCGTTAAGTTAGTTCGCAGCTGGCGGTATAGATGGCGTCGAGATTTCTTTTGGTGCGATGTAGATTTTACTAGTGTCGTTTGGGTTTGGGTTTAAATTAAAAATATATGTATGTATTTCCACATAGGCCTACATGAGCATTTATGAAACGTCAGAAGTCAGTGCACGGTTGTAATTATTTTTCGTTTCGTATAGAGAAGAAACGGCAAGAAACTCCACTCCTTGTTTTTAACTATTCTGGTTTAGTCTTCTTGCACTGAAGAAGCGGAACTGATACATAATATATTGCCCAGAAGGCACTTTGCTACCGACAAAGATTCTCGCAAAACCATTTGCGTTTATTGTTTTAAACAAAAATAAGATTTTCTTTATTAGATAAAAGGCCGATTTTTCATTGGCCAAAATTACATGAAAGTTTCACAGCTTTTGTGCAGAGGACATGGCAAACCACCATATTTATTTCTCCGATAAAAGTTACCTGACTATTAAAAGATCAGCCCTAACTGGAATCGACGTACCTACTGCCCCTATGTCGTGGGTAACGCTTTACCGAATCAAAACAAAACTTTTTCTGCTTGAAAACCTTATCTTACATTCATCCTGATTCAAGTAACCTTTGTACGTAAACTTCAGAGCGTTCATTGTGTTTCTAAAGAGAAACACGTCGCTGTGTTTAAGGAAGGTAGTTAAAGTGTTTTATCAAGAGTTCCAGTTAAAGTGCTATTGTGTTGGCAGCACTTTCCTGTTTTAAAACTTTCAAGAAATAGCGAGGTACATTTTCTATGCACTGTGAAGGCGTAGATTATTTTGCCAGTTGGTTTTTTGAAAGACAGATAAAAAAGAGAATGAAATATTACGACTCGCACAGGACAAACAACAAAGTAAAATAGATGAATAATCAACAATAATAACGAAGTAATAAAAGCTTACACGAGGCCAAACAGGTTCCTATTTCTGCTTACAATATTAACAAATACAAGATCTTACTGCTGAGATTTGCTAGTTGAAATAAAAAAAAACAATTACTCGACATGAGATTTGACAAAAAAAGGCTTTTAGATAACACGGTTAACTACCACGACACGTGGGCACGAGAGATACCCAAAGTTATTCAGAGCAATGTGGGACTGTCGTTTTGGCTGCAAAGATAGTCGTTAGTCTAAAATGTTAGAAAATCTGATGAACATGTACATACAACAGCCTGAATATCAACTATCGGGCAGTTGCCCACCGGACACAACAACCGTCCAGTCGGAGGATCCTCCCTTTTCAATGGAGGTTTGCGGGATTTTACTCTGTGTTCCGCATAGCTCTATACCTAAACTAATTTTGTTGAAGAGCTCAACATATCCTTATAAAATACTTATGGCGTTTGTTACTGATTAGTAGTCTTTCAATAATGACCATTATACTTCTTGTTCTTCTCGTTCTTCTTGGTTAACTTCTTGGATTGTTTGAGACCAGTAGGTGGCTTCTTTAATTGCATCAGCATCATCATATCAGCCAAATGCCGTCCACTGCTGAACGCACCGGTTGCATTAACTAAATTCCTCAAAGTATGTATGCACTTGTATACCCACTTGGGGCACTTCGTCGTGTAACTTATATTTTGAACAAGTGTACCGCACTAACATTAGGTATCCGACGTGTCTATAACCCCATTTCACCAAGTTTTGTTTGACCAGTATTGAAAGATAATAGTGTATATTCCGTGCAAATGTTTTAGTGTTTTCTCACCTTGCAGCTAAGTGTGGCCACTGCCTGTGCCGGAAACCGAAGCCCGAGCCGTGCCAAAACCGGACGAGCACCCAGTTGGATTGCGCCCATGCGCGGTTCTGATACGGGCGCACCAATTCCTCTACCATGCACATCTGTCTGGAGCAAAATAATATCCCTGAATTAAATTTCTTCCCCCTATATGGCCGGAAAATGAATCTGAATCCTGGTGATTACATAGAAGTCGCATTTCTTAGGAGTCACCACGACATTTTGTATTATTCAGTGCAGTTTGCGAGAGATGTTCGCTCTGACGGGCGTCTACGCCCCTGCTATACCACCCAGCTACCTTCGGCATCGTCTCAAATAAACGGTTGGCCTCTAATGATACATGATAATACTCACTGTTTTATCGGCACTCTTTCAATAGCCCTCATGGTGGCAGGTTGTGTCGCAAACGACGCTAGCGTCTGGACCAGAGACTCCCTCGTGCTAGCCAGGACTATCCGCTGATCAGCAAATTCCGCGCACAGGAACGCAGCACAGGACACCACTAGTTCATCCCATTCTGACGGTGGAGAATATCATAGGGATGGTAAGATAATTAAGATTGATATTGACGGTATTTCTTGTAGTATTAACTTTGGTGTATAATTCTGCCATAAGAAACCTAATTTAGCTTATTAAGTTTTAAGCATGGATCAAATTATCGCAGGGTATTTCATTCGGTGTAACTGGTGACAATAGTATGACACGGACCATAATAAGATAAACTTTACTTCATTAAACGACGGGCTTGTCAGTTGGGTAGTTCCGATTCCCAGTTGGGCAAGGTGTGATTATGTTTTTCCATCAGAATGATCACAGCGGCAGCCCAGATTCAGAATCTGTGCCCGGTCGCTGGCAAAAGGATAACCCCTTATAACCTTTTTTTATGGATAGGAAATTTTCAAATGACTCCTACCGCTCTGGGTGGAGCGGGAGGGAGTATCAGACTCTTACTGACTAAAGCCCATCCGAGCTCCTCATAGTGCCCTTTGCTTTCTAGGGCCGCGGTAACTCTTTCGAACAAAATCAGCAACCCTGGCAGGACCCCTTATAACCCTAAATACACATGCCTGTAATTCGCACTAAAGTGTGTAAGTACCTTGCATTGTATGGTGCCTGTGTATAACGAGTTTTGATTGGTAGATGTCACCGTGCAAGTTATTGGCATACTTTTGTGCACCTTATAGGCATGTGTATATCACGACCTTATTGCATGGAATCTAAACATTATTGGCGAAATGTTGTTGTAGGTATTTGACACCACTACAAACGCATAGCCGTTTGCAGGTGGCTATTATTTTTTTATTAATAAAACTGCCCCACTTAAGGAATTCCTCTGTATCGTGGTTGCGTTTACAAACATATAATCTCACATACACAAACAGAACAACAACATTGGAACAACTATCTGTATGCCAGTCAATCGCTCAAGCACTGCGCCAACCGTGTCGTCAAACTATTTGATTTTAAGTTGTGTTAAAAACTATTAATAATTTGTACTCTTACCTGGTACCTGATGCACAGGTATGGTGGGATGCATGTACAGCCGCAGTGTGTTGCACAGCTCCAGCATGGCGTCCACGTGGTATTCCGGCACGAACGCGAATAGTGACTCTGCAAATTCTGTGCCACCTGTACGATCTGAGTCATAACGCCAGTGTATTTAAGGAGCTGATATATCGTTGAAGATAGAATAATCAGGAAGTTTTGGATGAATAATAAGTTGTTGTATTGCAAACACTATTAGTAATAAATTTGACGAGACTTTAAACTCTCAGTAAATTGTTTTGAACGACTGATTTAAAATTCGAACGCGTTTGGCGATCAAACTTTATGGTTTGTAATCTATCCGTCAGATCGTAAAGACGGAAAAGTTATCCATACAAATTCTGAAGAAATAAAATACTGAAAAACAATATATTAGTTATGTTTTACTAGGATTAAAGGGGTTAATACCTAACTGAGGAGAAAAGGCTACGAATACTTATATTACTAGTAGTGAAGAGGATTTTCAAGGGACACCCTTATTATTGTGTGCTCTGCAGATAAATGATAATGATATTTTTTTTTGTAAATAGGTTTAAAATAACACTTTTACACAATATTTTTGGTAATTTAAAACTAGATGATGCCGATGTTTCCTTGCTAACTGAGTTGAGAAAAAGCTCCGAAACAAACCCATAGGGAGTTTGTTTGACCAGATTGTACGGCCGTTAAAAGAGACTTGGGTCTCTTTTAACGTCCGTACAATCTGTTCACATCATATGAGAACCATGTAAGTTAAGGTCTGATATCCTCTTTTGAGAAAAGTACCACACAGATTTCGGTGGATTTGTCCAGACAGTGCAAGCATTTTTCAGTTATCGTGTAGCTCAAACTTAGAACTTTGAGGGTCTTGATATACAAAGCGCTATGTTCGCACATTGGGCGCACGGCCAGGGCGCTCGCACTGTGACGAAAATGTATGGCGTCTGGCCGCGCGCCCGCGACGCTGTGTAGATTTCGTTCCTTTGACGCCATACATTTTATCTTGTCGCGCTGACATCGCGCTGGCCGCGCGCCCTGTCCGCTTTGTATAAAAAGTCCCTGAGGAGCTCAACAATTTGTCAAACAATACGACATTAACGACATTTGACTAGGCTGCATAAAGTACTCAAGCTGCCAGACAATCCTGAAATCTATCCCTAATATAACGACCTACATTATAGTCCTCACATTCACAACCTTTTAACCTAAGTTAAGGCAAGATGTGTTTCATTAACAAAATAATATAATCGATATATTGATACAATGTAGAAGTATATGGTAGGCGCCAGATAAACTTGCAATAAAGTACTTTGACCTTTCCCTAATCCCTTTCGTAGATACCCGAACGTTAAATTATGAACCGTTTTTCATTACTAGAGAACGTAAAGGATCACGATAAAAGTCGATTCAGGACAGCTTTATGTCTTAAATTCTGTTTTTGATATTAAGAAAATCAATTAATGTATGTGTGTCAATGACCGTTGTTGCACATTTATCTGGTGTCTACCATAGTGACACTTTTCCTAGTATCGGGGCCATTATTCACAAAAATGACCACAATTGATATAACAACTTGATAATGTAACACGCACTGTATCTCTTCTTTTTGGCATTAAAAATTATTATTATTATTATATTATTATTATTATTACTTACGATTAGATGTTCCTACTTGTGAATTGGATCCCGTCCGAGGTGTCGTTGCTCTTGAAGTTCGACTCATAGGACTAAAAACAAAAGAATACAAAAAAGTTTTTATTATACATAATTATATCAAAGCAAGCAAGTACCCAACTTAGTTGAACACTAACTGAATGCTTTCAAGCAAAGTTAGAGTAAAAGCGGTTTGGCACCCAGGTAGGCCGATCTAGTTTGGCGAAATGGGGTATTATAGACCCGTTGGATATCCGATATGAGTGCGGTGCTTGTTCAGAACTTGAGTCCCACGTTCAGGTGACCCAAGTGCCCATATTTTTATTTTATATATTTTTTTTCTTTTATGGATTGGAAATCATCAAATGACTTCTTCCTCTCTGGGTGGGGTGGAAGGGAGAGTGTCAGACTCTTACTGGCTAAAACCCATCTGTGTTTCTTCTTATGCCCTTTGCGTTCCAGGGCAACGGTGACTCAAAAAATGCTCATACATCTACTTTGGGGGATTTAATGAAAGCCACCGATGCTGCATTTAATATAGTAGCCACCTACTAGGTCAAAAACATGTAAGGACCATTTTTTTTCAGTTAAATAACCATCGACTTGAAAAGGAGGAGTTTAAAAATACAATGCTGTCTTATAGGGCCACTGTACCTTTGATCCGAACTAGAAGTATATTCTAACTGTAGCGAGGCGTAGCTGGTTCCTCCCAGGATGGAGCTCTTACCGGGGAGGATCTCTTTGCTCGCCACCTGTGCGTACTGAACATCGATCTATTAATATCCGTTCACATTAACATAACATTTACATTCCTCCACTGATTTATAAAGCTTACTTGATATAGAAAGGAATATATTTACTTAAAGTATTTTTGGGATGCGATGTTCAATGTAGCTAAAGCGTAAGTTATACGACAAAGTTTAACTGCTCAAAGGATTCACAAAACTTAAATTCAAAGCATTTACTTATTTTAATTGAACTTTTTGCGGGCTCTGCTGTGGTAGCAGTTTTCTAATTACACAGGGTTATTTGTAAAACACTAACAACCTTTAAGTGGGTGAAAGTACTCATGATTTTAAACAACTTTTGTTATGAGACCAACCCTGAAAAGTAGAAAAAAATATCTACTGTTTGATACATTTTCATCGGATGAATATTGCATTTTGTATGAAACAGCTGATTAATTTTTTGATATTTCAGAGTTGGTCCCATAGTAAAAGTTGTTTCTAATCTTGAGTACTTTCACCCACTGAAAGGTAGTGTTTCAAAATAACCCTGTATAAAGCAAGCGACTCGAGATTAGTCAAGATCTGTCTGTCTGTCGCACACATCGCTCGCTCACATGACTCGAGTCTCTTGTTTTGAAAAGACAAGACCTCGACTCTTGTGAGCCCTTTTCCACCAGAGCTGTAGTAGCAGTACTGTAGGAAGATAAAGATGAAGATATCCTACGCATTCCCGCACATCCCTTGTAACGCACCTTTAGAGAAAATTGTTTAGACAGAGATACGAAGTCAAACGAAGTAGCACCACAAGGGTTCCTTTGTGCCGTTTTGGTACAATACCCCTTAAATAGAACTTACTTGAACGCGTGTTGCATAGTCCGGGTCAGACGTCAGTCTCAAGGAATGTAATGTCCCTGAGAAGTGCTTGGCTAGCTCTGTCTGCCTCTGCTTGGTCCAGATCGCTCCTATCACCCACGCCATTTGCAATGAACCAGCTTCTAATTTCTCCTAGGATATACATACACTTTTCATAGTATTTTTGTTAAAATTCTCAGTAGCAACTCGGAGTTTGTAATACCCGCGCGCCATCGGAAAGCAACGGTCTTATTACTATTATTTTTTTTGGGAAAATAAACGATATTACATTACATATTACCCTTATCAGTAAGTCTTGTAACATTGCCGTCCCATGTGAATGCGCAAAGATGTAAATCATAAGCGATAATGTTTAAAGTACACCGCATTTGTTAAAAATGTCACTTACGATACGGGCTCTACATGGTGTTCCAGAAATGCGTGGTCATATTAAGGGTAATGTTGAGTAGCAGATATACACTAAGCAAAAAATAACAACACGAAAAAAAAATACTTTTATCAAAAAATTCGACACAAAAACTTGCCAAAAAGTTCCGAACAAATAACTTTTCAAGCAGTTTGTTACAGTTGCTGACATTCACTTTGGTTCAATCACATATTTGATGTCACCAACTACATCAGACTGCTTGAAAAGTATTTTTTTTTTAGTCGGTTTCTGCTTTCGTTTTTTTTAACCGACTTCCCAAAAAGGAGGAGGTTCTCAATTCGATTGTAATTTTTTTTTTGTTTTTGTGTTTGTTACCTCATATCTCCGACATTTATGAACCGATTTTAAAAATTCTTATTTTATGTGAGAGGATATACTTCTCGATTGGTCCCATTTAAATTTTATCAAAATCGGTCAAGCAATTTGGTTTTTAAATCCAAATAGCTGGAAAAAATATGTGGAAAAATCATCCATGTATACAAAATTGCGTATTTTTGCTTTCTTGTGACTTTCCAGTGGTGTTGTTAGGTGTGGGGTACCTACCACTAAAAAGTGAAAAATAAAAAACTTTGTCACAAAAAAAAAACCGACATCTTAAAAAAATCACTACAAAGTACAAAATAACTTTAATTTCGGAAGCCGGTGTCAAATATCTAAGAAGCAACCAAACACCGACTACCGAAAGTTAAAGTTATTTTGTACTTTGTAGTGAATTTTTTTGGAAGTCGGTTTTTTTTTGGGAAAAAGTTTTTTATTTAAAGTTAAATTTTCTTTTGCAATTTTTTCCCTAATGTATTATCAGATACCCAACATCACACTTAAATATGACCACGCACTTCTGGTATTCGGTCGGGAGGATAATAAAAAAGCTTAATATGTGGCGATACTAACCTCGTAGACTAATTTGGACCTCTCTAATTCTTTTAGCATGTTATCCATAAGTTGTAGCTTCATTTTATCTTGGTCTGTCTGCACGCTTCCGCTGCCGACAACTGACCAAAACTTTCGCATTAAAATTACATTGAGGACCAAATTATAAGATTAGATTTTAACAATAAAAAATCTAGTCAAAGCTACGCCAAAAAGAGTCTTTTGAATGTGGAATACATAAGGTATACTTAAGTCGTTATTTTAAAGTTTTATTATAAGTTATAAAATCTCATGCTCTGTTTCGAAAACGGTTAAGCGTATATAAAGGTTTAGGACCTAATTTTTAGAAAATTTTATGCTGTACAATTTGGAAAGCAGATGCAAATATCATTGAAACCATTAGATAGCGAGATATTGCCTTTGCCCTTGAATATATTAAAACAATATTACTCAGAAAAGAACAGCGGAGAAGTAAGTGAGAGCGGAGGAGATTTCAGCCCCTAGGTGTTACAGGCCGCTGGTCCAAGCTAACAGATATGCGCAGGTACGTACATACAAAACTAATCCCACACATTTTTTAACTCAGAAAATAAGTAACGTCTAGGGGCTTTGGCAACTAGCTCTTTTGTAGAATCTAGAACTAAGATCGTAGCGTTCAA
The DNA here is from genome assembly GCA_947386135.1 of Melanchra persicariae. Lineage (NCBI taxonomy): Eukaryota > Metazoa > Arthropoda > Insecta > Lepidoptera > Noctuidae > Melanchra > Melanchra persicariae. The sequence continues at coordinate 10,099,414 of OX376645.1, read as the reverse complement.
GCGTTTTTGCTATACTTACCTGCTATTAGAATCAAATGTAGTACACAATTTAGATGTTTTTGTTCACGTTCACACATGATGTTAGTGTCCATTTTTTTTCATCATCATCATCATCATCATATCAGCTGAAAGATGTCCACAGCGGGACATAGGCCTCTCCCAAGTGTCGCCACAACAACCGGTCCTGTGCGACTCGCATCCATTGGCCACCAGCGACCCTGACCTGGTCATCGGTCCATCCTGTGGAAGGCAATGCTGCGTCTTCCGGTACGCGGTCACCACTCCAGAACTTTCCGGCCCCATCGACCATCTGTTCTGCGAGCAATGTGCCCTGCCCACTGCCACTTCAGTTTGGCGATCCTTCGGGCTATGTCGGTTACGTCGGTTCTCTTGGTTAATTTTTTTTTTAAAGCTAACAACCAACCTCCGGCAGCCTGCAACTCCGTGGTGACGGTGTATATTCTGTATTCAATGTCGTGCAGGCAGTCGGCCATGTCCAGCTGATTGTCTCTCAGTTCACATAACTGAAAATAAAATGTCATTCAAAGGACAGAGCTATCAATAAAATAACTCTGTCAGCTAGCCGATGTATAGGGAAGCAGAGTTTAAAAGTAAAGTGTAGATTTTAGACAAAACTATTAATAATTAATTTATACAATTATCAACTTTATATCCGAAAGTAATGGTTTAGTTTTGATGTATTATTTTATTGTAATTTCAAATGTAGTTTCTTCGATTTAGATTGTTCACTTAAGTATATATAAGTATCTATGTTTTTACAATAACTTTTACTGTGCCCTGACAGGGTTTACAACGGCATTTAGCTCTTTTGTTAACATCTTGTATTACCTTGTGGAACGCAAATAAACGAATATGAACCGAATATAAAGTAGCGTCAAAATAAGGGGCTCAAGGAAACAATTCCAAAAATATAACTGCCTTAAATATAGGAAAGAATGATAAGAATGATAAGAAGCTAGAGGAAAAAATGGACAAAAGATGTTACTGTTTGGTACCCTAGAGATGGAAAAAGACGGAAAGGACGTCAAAAAATAAGGTGGGAGGATGACATCAAACAAATAGCTACAACAACATGGCAAAGAAAAGCCGCAAACAGGGATATATGGAAAACTCTAGGGGAGGCCTATGCCAAAGGGCAAGCTGATAATAACGTTACCGATGTCGCAGAATAAACTGTTATTAGGAAAATATCACTAAAACTACAAATGATCATTTAAAATTTGTAGCATGTTTGCATTTTCAATGATAATACTATTATAATTATAAAATGAAGTTAAATTAAACCAATGATAAATGCAACTATTTATAAGTAATTAATAAAATTTTAAGCAATAAGTAATAATTCTTAAACTAGTAGCATGAGTATGGTGAAATGAAATTGAAGCATGCACAATAAATTAAGAAATTGATGTAGGTAAGATTAAAAATTTTGAAATAGTCAAATTGTAATATATATATTATCAGAAATAAAGGCTATTTGTATTTGTATTTGTAAGTATAGGAAAACAACTTGTAATAAAAACCCGACTGACAACTACTAAAACGATCTAAACAGGTCGCTTTACCAGCAGTCTGATGCAGGTGCCATTTATTGTAGTTCAATCACATATTTGTTTCCATCAGGCGCATCCGACTGCTTATAAAGTAAAAGTCATATTTATTTGACAAATAAAAATGACTTTTACTTTCCAATTCGTAAAGAAGACATCCAGGTCGTCCAGTCGTCTCCCGACCCGTGGTACAACTGCGATGTGTCCAACTGGTTGTTCTACGGAGAAGTAAAGGGATTTGGGGCACCCCGACTCGGTTATTTTTTTTTATTTACTTCTCCGTAGTACAACCAGTTGGACATCGCAGTTGTAGCACGGGTAGGGAGTGGTCCAGTCATCTCCTTCGCGGTCTTCGCGGCCTCGTCTCGCTGTTTCAGGGCACCAATTCTGTATTTTACGGGCCACAGATTGTCATGCGCCAGGCATGCCCTTCCCAGTCCCCAAGTTAGCCAGCCTTTCGAACCACATCAACAATTTTCGTTTTGGAGCGCAGTGTAGTGTTTCGAAAGTGGTCTGTTAATAAAACACCTAGTATACTGCGCTCCATAGCACGTTGACAAACCTAGAGTTTGGACTTTTGGATGTTAGTCAAATACCAAGTCTGTGCACCATAGGTCAAGTTGGGGAAAATACACATATCCACCAGCTCACGCTTCAATGACATGGGCAAAGTATATAAATCAGCAAATAACTAGGGAAGTAGATTCTTAGTGGGTACTAAAACCGGTCATTCGTGTTGAGTCAATGTATCAATGCATAAGTTATGTCACTCTATGATTTATATTATGCATTTCGTGCAGTCGAGACATGAAAACGAAGTTTATTTGCACAAGTCACGCTACATTGCAAGAATTTAGAGGGAACACATTCGACAATTTAATGGACTAAAAAGAATATTAGGAGACTAGACGTTCTTTTGCGAAATATACATAGTTCATGTAAGGAAATAGGTACTATTACTGCCAAATAAGCAGAATAAATAGGGTATTATAGGGCTACTAGTTCTCAAAAAATAATTGGACACGTATTTTTTGCCATTTCAAATCGCTAAAAAATGATAAAGAGAAATGAAAGCGCAGAGAAGGGGCTCCTGACGTCACGTTGCGTCGCTAATAAAAAACGCACTGTATCTTCGCCATTTTTTGTAAACGTGAAAAAGAAAAAAAATACGAGTCCAAAATCTTTTGGAAATGTATCTGACGGACTAATTAGATTTTTTAAGAAGAATACCCTATTGCTTGTTGCTGCTTCTAAGGTTATAATTATGGCACCAAAGCAATATATGCGCTGCCTCCTGCCTTACAGAACCATGTAAGGAGCGAAGTATTAGGCCAATTATCTTTAACTGTATCTTCGACACGAAGAAGAAGAATTACTGTAAAGTTTTTTACGGAAATCTGTTGTCAATCGCAGCGATAATAAGATTCCATTTGCTTTGCCTATTTTTGGGGGGGCTTGACCCCGACGAGGGTAGATTTCAGCAAAGTAAACAATAAAAAAGCACGTAACATTTTATTTTACCTGACGCATAACAAACCTCCTTGGATTACTTTTCGTAAATTCCTAACTGACTTCATTACGTAGTAGACTACCAAAGATACCTCGAACTTTGGTGGGTATAAGCCCCTTAAGCCCTCCGCTCAGGATCCGCCAATGTGTAATTCTCACTATTTGCTGTATAATATTTTGTTGGCAGCGCAACTATGGTGGAACAATGTCATATAGCTGTTCTAGTAGTCATTAAAGTGACTTACTTTCTCAGCATGTTTGATCGCAGCGCCGTGGTATAAGGCCAGAAGTCCATCCACCAGTCGAAGATACGCAGACCTGATGTCAATGGAGCCCGCACCCGGCATCATGGACCTGGTGCCTTTGAGCGCCAGCGCCGTTTCTCCTGTAGTCCTGAAGAACATGAAAAAATAAAAAAAGATAGCATAACAACACGTTTGTAGTTTTTGATGAATAAAACTCGTGTAGCGGTTAGGAACGTACTGACGCTTTATTTAAAAAGTAACTTACAACGCTAGGTGGCGTTTGCAGGCAAAGGTATTATTTTTATACAGCCATAGATAATAAATAACACCCCCACTTATAAAAATAATGACAACCCAAAAGTACATACATAGGTATTTCTAATTAAGTACATTAAAAAGAAAAAATTACTTATTTTAATTGTGACAACCCTATCTTATTCATAAATTTATAATGTTTTACATGACACAGACTTTTTGTTAACATATCCGCTGGCATTTCAGCAGTAGGTAAATAAGATATTTTAACTAACTTATTAGCTAAACACTCCCTAACAAAATGATGCCTAACATCAATGTGTTTTGTCCTTCTGTGGAACAAGGGGTTAGATGCTAACTTCTGTGAACTTTGGTTATCACTTAATAAAGTAACTGGTATATTATTAACTTTAATATTATTAATCTCTGACACTATATTCTTAAGGTAAATTGCCTCCTTACAAGCTTCAGAGAGAGCCATATACTCAGCCTCGGTACTAGACAACGCAACTGTTTTTTGTTTTCTACACTCATAAGATATTGGACTTCCGGACATGGTAAAAATGTACCCAGTATATGACTTTCTGTCTATTTCACATGAGGCCCAATCTGCATCAACATATCCCATTATATCATTATGACCTTTGACATACTTTAATCCATAATGTTTAGTTTTATTTAAGTATTTTAAGACCCGTTTTAAATGTTTCCAATGTGTCTCATTAAAACAATTATTATATTGACTAAGGAAACTAATACCATAAGCTATATCTGGTCTAGTTAACACACATAAATACATTAATGCACCTAACATTTGCTGATAAGGATATTCTGAACAAATCAATTCAGCCTTTTCTAATTTTAAATTCTTTTCCATTGGAGTATCTGAACCTTTACAATTAGACATATTAAATCTTTTCAAAATTATATCTATAAACTCTGTCTGGTCTAAAGTAATACAATTCTTTTTTATAGTTACATTCATGCCAAGGCATTTCTTTATTTGGCCTAAATCCTTTATGTTGAATTTAGTTTTTAATTCAGTTTTTAATTTATCACAAGTATCTTTACAGTTGTAAAATACAAAAAAATCATCAACAAATAATGCAATATAAACCTTGATGTTTCCACTGCATTTCATAAATAAGCATGGTTCATACTGAGACTTGGTGTAATCTAATTCCAGTAAAAATAACTCAACCCTCTGATACCAAGCTCTAGCCGATTGCTTCAATCCATAAATTGCTCTTTTGAGTTTAAGAACTTTATTTTGACTGTCTGGGAAATTGGAACAAACTGGTATTTCCATAAAAATACACTCATCTAAGAAGCCATTTAGAAATGCAGTTGGAACATCCAAGTGTGCAACATTTAAATTTTGATCTACACTAAGAGCAAATAGTAATCTCAAAGTAGAGTACCTGAGCACAGGGGAGAACGTTTCCTTAAAGTCTGTACCCTTTTTCTGACTGAATCCTTTTGCCACTAGTCTAGCTCTATATCTCACTTCACTCTCACTATTGACCTTTTTCTTAAAGACCCATTTGCACCTTACCACTGTTTTATTCACTGGTTTGTCTACCAATTCCCATGCATCCCTGTCACTGAATGACTGCAATTCTTCACTGATTGCATTCAGCCACTGCTCCCTTTCTGGTCCATTCACAGCATCACTCAGAGATATTTCTTCTCCAGAAAATGTGTGGATACATTTTCTGCACACACAAACTAACATGGCCATAGTAATCTGGTTTACGCCTTGTGCGTTTATCTGATACCTCAGTGCTTTGTTGCTGAGCACTGACCTCTTTGTCATCTGATGTCAAAGTCAATGATTCATGGAAGCTGTCGTCTGAGTTATTAGTATCTTCTTCTGGAACATATGTCAAATCATGTTCATCAGTCTGTTCTTCATGGCTCATTTCAGAATCACATTTTGACAGTTCTTCCCCCACTGAATCCTGTATGTCTTCACCTTTTTCTTGCACTATCACCTGTGATGTCATGCTTTCATTTTCTTGTTCCATTACTATGACATCTCTTGCTGTTGTCACTGTGCATGTTAGGGGATTATATAACCTGTAGCCTTTAATGTTGTCAGCATAACCAACAAGAAAGAGCTTCTTTGCCTTTTTGTCCCATTTGAGACGCTTTTCCTTTGGTATATGTGTCATGACTAAGCTGCCGAAGACTCTGACGTGGCTCACATCTGGCTTTTTACCCATCCACAATTCAAATGGAGTTTTTTTTTGAAGACCTGCAGCAGGAGATCTGTTTTTCAGATACACTGCAGTATGGACTGCCTCTGCCCACAACCTTTTCTCAAATTGAGCATCAAATAGAAGACATCTGGCTTTCTCTACTATGGACCTATTATATCTTTCACAAAGTCCATTTTGCTGAGGAGTATATGGATTTGTCTTCTGATGTATAATACCACACTGCTTTAAATAATTCTCCATAACTGCCGAACAAAATTCACCACCATTGTCAGTTCTGAAAATCTTAATTTTTCTTGACTTCTGGTTTTCTACGAGGTTTTTGAAATTTTTGAAGCAGGCGAATGTCTCATCTTTAGACTTGAGAAAATATACAAAAGCCATCCGACTGTAGTCATCTACCAACAATAGAAAGTATCTGGCGTTACCAAGTGACTTGGTTTCCATAGGCCCACAAAGGTCTGCATGCACCAGATTCAAAACTTCCTTGCTTCTTGACAAACTGGTAGGAAAAGGTAACCTCGTTTGCTTACCTTCACAACAGACCGTGCAATTACTATTGTCTAACTCTGCCTTACTTAGGAAAGTCAGGCCCTCCACTGCACCATCTCTCATAGTTTTAAGATCGTTGTGATTTATGTGACCAAAACGCCGGTGCCAGGTCCTTCTGGTAGCTACTGCCAAGCTTGCTAGCAGCTCCTCTGACTTTACAATGTTTAATTTGTATACACCATTCACTTGCTTGGCTTCTCCAATGCATTGTTTTGTTTGATTATAAATGTGACATACATTCTCCTTGAATACAACACTGTTGCCACTGGATATCATTTTACTTACGGAGAGAAGGTTTGTAGTTAGGTTATGTATACATAGAACATTGTTAACTTTTATGTTATACTCTGAATCTCCAACACGTGTAGTTATCTGTAGATTTCCAGAACATAAAACCGGTACACTTTCCTTATTTGCCACTACAATATCTCGAGTTTCTGTTTTGTACGAAATATCTGTCAATAGACTTTTGTTCGACTCTGAAATCAAATGAGTGCTTGCGCCCGAGTCTACATACCAGTCTTTATCACTAAATTCACCAGTCAAGAACATAGCACTAAATGCGTTCATTTGTTTTTCACTCTGTGTATTTGAATATCGACACTGATTTTTGTAGTGTCCAGTTTTTTTGCATTTATAACATTTGATGTTTTTTACCGGCTTGTTGGAATTGTCACTGACATGGCCGACGCCACCGACGCCATTTTTTCCTTTGTTCGTTTGGCGCGCATTTTGATGACTTGTATTTTTTGCAACAAATGCGGTTTCAGACTTAGTGATTTCGACATCTGCACTCATATCCAATAATTTCGTCTTTATAGAGTCTGCACTAATGTTCATCCCGGAGTGTTCTATCGCCATAATCATCGGTGAGAACTTATCTGGCAATCCCGCCAACAAAAGCGATCCAACCCATTCGTCGTTAATCTCAAAACCTGTACCTTTTAACTTTTGTGATGTATCCACTAACTGTGTCACGTAAGCAGTCATCGAGTCACAGTTTTCGAGACGAATGGAGATTAAGTTTCTGAGTAGACTAATACGGCGGGTGAAACCAGAGTCGTCAAATAACGCCTTCAACTTGGTCCACAAGCTATGCACTGTAGCTTCATTTTTAATATGTACATACAGTGATGGGTCAATTGTCATCACCATTTTAGCTTTTGCCTTGCTGTTGTCTTGCTCACTTAACGCGCCGCTGTTTCGGATATCGATGCCCTCCAGGATCAGGAAATTTTCTACGGCGAACGCCCAATCGTCGTAATTATCCCTGCCCTTAAGTTTTGGGACATTCAAGGAATAATTTGCTGACATTATTACTGTGCAAAAACTACTTTTTACTTTTGCGGGACTGGGCCAATAACCTGATGAATAAAACTCGTGTAGCGGTTAGGAACGTACTGACGCTTTATTTAAAAAGTAACTTACAACGCTAGGTGGCGTTTGCAGGCAAAGGTATTATTTTTATACAGCCATAGATAATAAATAACAGTTTTCCCCAAAGATTTTAGCAGAGTCCTATGACAGTAGTGTAGTAGGTTAACAAACACCAAGGTAGTATTTAGAAAAGAAAACCGACTAACGCTTATGAGAAAAAATGCAATAAAAATAATTTTAATAATTTATCATTATGATAATGTGCTACGTCGTAGCAAGCGTAGCGGTCGGCTACGCCGTAGCCGCTGTGCGTCGCCATTTTTGTAGAACCGTAGTTGTCGCATTTTGTTAGTGTTTAGTACTCAAAATAAATTATAATTATGCCTACATACGCTTACGTCGTAATTCTTCAAAGAAAAACCACTTTAAGATGTTGTTCAAAGCCTTCCTACAAACTTAATAGTGACAGAGTCTACCTAAGACTCGGAGCGACTTAAAATTAAGTTTTGTTTGGGAATTAAGCTGCTAGTGTACTAGTACGAGACTTTAACCAGCCTTCTCTGCATGCATTAAAACTTCGCTCACTCAACAGCAGAAGCGAAGGTTTTAACTTGTTCAACTTCACAGATTTAATGAATAGGGTTGTGTCCAGAGTAAAAAAAAATATGATTCTATTAGTCTGTCAGTCAAATCAATAAAAATTGAAGAAGATAAAACGCATCAAAGATCAGGAATCACTTCACGTCACTTTCCGTTAAAAAGTGCATCGATCTGTGACGTCACACAGTATCGTTAATTAATCGAGTAATTAATTTGTTTAAGGTAACATCCCTATAATTTCTATTTTGTACAAGTTTTTATTTATTATATTAAATTAAATATTTTACACGAACTGCTGCCGGCGCCGGCGGCATCGCATTTAAAACACTTTTCATGCAACTGATTTTTTTTTTATAATACAAGTAAGATAGAATAATCCTCACCTGTTAGGAACTGGTGGCATGGCTGGATGCATGAACCTGGCCATCGAAGAGATGACCTGCGGCAGCGTCGCCAGCCCCGGAGAGCCGGCCGCCATGTCGCTCACACCTGGCAAGTTCCAGGGGTAGTCACTGACTGTGGCTTGGAAGAGCATTAGAGGGTAATCAGAACATGTCTCTAGCTCTAAAGTCTAGCCACTTTAGCACGCTTGTACAAACCACAGTTAAATTTTTATTTCCGACTTAGTTGCTTACACGAGGAGATTACATAAAGGATAAGAATGCTTGGAAACATGCTGGTCCTGCTCCATAGAACAATCAATCAAGGGTGTAGACAAAATCGAAGTGGTTTATTTATGCATTAACTTTATAGATGTATAGTTTCTTTTTTGTGTTTTTTTTTTCTGTTAACTCACACACTGTCACATCTAATTAATGGTTTCAATATTTGTAAACAAGTAGAGTTATTATGGAGTTTCTTGTCCGTTCTTCTCCATAAGAATCTACCTTTGTGAACGGACAGTAGTCACTTTTATTTATACATATTATTTTAACGATAAAAGATGACGTTCAAAAGTGCGGTTTATTGGCCTAATTGATATAAACGTTTTGACTTTTTGACTTTTGAGGTTAAATAACAATTTTTCATACATCGCTTCGGGTTAGCAACAAACTCTTAGTTAAAAGTAACTCTGATTTGTGCAAAACGGGCCTTAGTAGAGCAGCCATTGTCTTATATAGTTGGGACTCTAGTAGGGCTTATATACTACTTATATAGTACTCTTTGGGTGCATCATCAACACTTAAATGGATGGGCTGAACATGGAGGCTTTACATTGCTGGAAAAATAAGCCTTGTTTTCACTGTTGACATACTGAGACTCCTCGGCCTTCGGGCTTGCGCTAGTGGTCGTGTAGGAGGGAGTTGCGAGAGAGATGCCACACGCTGCGTTTGAACGGTGCCGCTGTGTTGTCCTACATGAAGAAGGATTAAAATTGCCCCATGTCCTAAAAGAGAGGTACTTAAAAACAACGGGTTGCACTCCGGGAGTGCCGGCAGAAGTGAAAACTTGAACATTAACGTTGTGCATTTTTGAATATTTTGGAATGGTTAGGGAATAATTTCGCACGATTTGTTTTATTTATCAGTATAAAAGTACTGTCATTTATGTGGTTAAATACAATATTCATTTATTGCGCTATCGTACACAAACATGACAATTTATATTACATATTACATTATCCGTCTTACGAATTTTCGATCAGGTCACGTGTCCTGACGCGAGTTTAACATTTTTTACCCATCCCAAAAAGTGCACAACGCCGCTAAAGAAGTTTTCACTTCAAAAATGAATGTATAAAGACAAGAGTTTGCCCGCAGCTTCGCTCGCGTTGGTATAGATTTTTGCAAGAAAGTAGCCTGTGACCGTTTCCAGGGTCCCATCTTATTCTGTACGAAAATTCATCAAAATCGATTTCGGCGTGAGCGTACGCTTCCATACATTTATAATTTTAGTTAGGATGGGATACTTCCAAACGCTATACAATATAAGTATTTTTCAATATTGAAATATATTCATTCGTCATATTACTGGCCCTGAAATAATATTCGTCATTTTAATGTTAGACTGTAAGAATCCATCCATTCTTACAGTCTAACATTAAAATGACGAATATTATAATAGGAAGTCGCCCATCTTTTTTTCAACGTTTTTTTTAAGTTACTTCTCTTGACTGTAGGACGTGGGGTAATTTTGTATGAACCTAATCCTTCCTAATAAATTGATATAGCGCTACGCTTTATCTAAGGCCCTGAACAATATCGTGCGCAGGGTGACTAACCGCGCGACGAGGAAGGATGCACTGACAGCGTCCGTCGCGCTCCAACCCGGGCCTGATCGACCAGTCTGGGCACGCCTTTACAGCATAAATAAGACAGATTGCTAAGAATTTTTTAAAGAAAAGCGTGATACGTGGATTACTACGTATTTACTATTTCAGACCTACTCTACAGACGACATTCGAATGCGGGTATTTGAAAGTCGACTAAGTAGTCTACTCTCATGTTATGTAAACTTTTTTACAAAAAAAATACAACCAACTTCTAAATAAGATCCACAACAATGGTGTTTCTCGTGTGGTTTCTTAGTTTTTTGACACCGACTTCCGAAATTAAAGTTATTTTGTACTTTGTTGTGGTTTTTATTTGGAAGCCGGTTGTTTTTTTTTTGTAAAAAAGTTTTCAATGTTCTCTTTTTTAGTGCTGGTACCCCACAAAAATTTCAACCAGTCCATATCTATTTAGCTGTCTATCACCGAAGTACTTCATCAGAGACCTTTACAAAATTTAAATTGAATCAAACTATATGCGACGGAGTTATGCCCGAACATACATAAAAAAATATATATAAATATCTGAATTGACAACCTCCTCCTTTTTGAAGCCCCATACTAGGAATTTCTCCAGTATCGTGGGGGTGTTTACAAACATATAAACTCATATACACAAACAGCCAGACCCGGAACAACTATCTGTAGGCCATACAAATATTTGTTACGTGCGGGAATCGAACACGCGACACGCAGCGCAGCAGTCAATAGCTCAACCACTGCGCCAACCGTGTCGTCAAAAGATACTATTTGTTTTTAATTTACAGGTAGAATCAATCTGATGACAACTTGCATCACTTCGCGAGTCGCTGTGCAGTAGCGAGTTCTCGTGATAGCGTTATAAGGGTGGTACACTGCGCAGCGAAAGCAAACTTCACAGGCATAATAAAGTTTGAATAGCCCATACAGTTAAAATTACAAAGCTTTACTGATCAAAGACTCAAAAGACCAGGCTTTCAGAAACGAAAGGCAGCATTTTGTGATTAATACCTGCTACAATCTATGAAGATTAAAAAAAATACACTACTTTAAAAGTACCTGTGTCAATTCCTCCGGCTCGGTTGTAGTTCGGCTCAAAACTTTGTATGAAGGGGTTGTCTTCTCCCAGCACACTGACGAGGTCTTGTCTGCAAACAACATTGACCACTGTTTTGTTATAGAAGTGCGTAAAACACCTTTACCCCATCGGGATCTTGTTGACACCATAAAAAAATCTAATTAGTCCGTCAATTTTCCTAAAAATATTAGACAAGTATTTTTCTTTTTTCACGTAAACAAAAAATTAAAACGTTATTGTGCGTTGAAAACTCGAATGACGTCACTTGGAACTACTCTTTTTATATACACGTGACGACACACTCCTGGAGGCCTACCACAACCTCTTAAAACAATATTATTTTAATATTACTTTGTAATTTCTGTTGTTGCATTTTCAACTCTCGGCGCTGATCCGAGCGTTGAAAATCCAACAGAGCGGAACGCAAAGTAATATTAAAGTAATATTGTTTTAAGAGGTTGTGGTAGGCCCCCTGATCTTGTTTTTTATTTGAAAAAGCAAAAAATAAGTGTCCAATAATTTTTAGATAATCTAACTGACGGACTAAATAGAATTATAAATATATTTTTAACCAAGAATCATCCCTATTGTCTTAGTTGTGATAAATAATAGATTGTGGCCTTTGTTGGGAAATCCTCATGTGTAGCTCATTGTGACTTCTACCGACTAAAACCCTACAGTTTCTGCTGCTACCAAGAGTCGAAGACTCGGGATACAATTCAATTTACGCGTAGGTACCCCCGACTGTTATCTACCTGCCATTTCTAGCGGGTTCTATCACCTGGTGAGTCCGAACCACAGATATAGATAGACGTAGATAACGCAAGAGCAACAACTTCGCGAGCCCGTTTCGGTGCCCAGCTTACGATTAAAAATCGTAAGCCGCCACTTTCGCGCTCAATCTGCATCGGTGTACGCTAGTCGGACGTCAGTTAGGTGGACAGGTCAGTTTGGTGTTACACGTCTTTGAATCGTTTTGATTTTCCCATCACCTAATAGTGCTTGTGTTGACGTCATAGTAGGTAGTCAAAAATGGCACGCTAGGTTTTCATACAGATCGTGATTTTTTTTTTTTTTTTTTTTTTAATTTATTTATCGTTTATACGAAAGAATACAATATTATTCATTTAAATAGCAACCAAAAAACCACTAAGGTTTAGACTTGTGCTATCATGAGTCTATCTCAATATCGAACTATTAGATGTAAGTACAATGTTTATAAAGCACTTCACATGCGCAGGCCACTGTCGACAACAATCATAATACAGATGGTATGGACTATTGCTATCGACAGCAACGCACACATATAAAATGCAATAATGTATTAATTAGTTAGGTCTTTAAATAGTTACATTCATTCCTAAATAATACTTAAGTAATATTGCTTAAGTTTACATTTGATATTTTTTCGTGTAATACATTTGTTAACTTCTGAGGGTAGACTATTAATAAGTCTCGGTATAATATAACCGGTAGTTCGTTCACCATACGTATTGTTGGCACGCTGTGTACGAAGCCTATTCTCAGAAACTGCCCGAGTGCATACAGGATGTTCGATTTTGTTTCTTAAAGATTTAATGATACTTGCGTTATCTATGTCTATATGTTCTGTGGTCCGAACCAACGACCCCGCACACTGTCGTATAGGCGTGTATAGAATAACCGCACATAATTCGTTCCACCACACCGCGGGGAGATGCTTACAAAGTGAAAACCTCTACGTGTAATTCTTTCTACGTTTTCCATACAATTGTTAAAGAATTTTCACTTTGTAAGCATTATTCCAACGCTGCGTCTTGAAGTACGCGGTAGTCATTTCAGAATCTTTTGGCTCTAACGAACAGCCGACCGCGGAATCAGCCATTGGTATCCGTTGGATGCGAGACGTACATAACCGGTGGATAAGGCGAGTTTTGGTGGAAGCCTACATCTAACTGTGTACGTCTTTTGGCTGAAATTATAGTGACAAAAGCATACTTTTTTTAAAGGATTTTCACCTCAAAGTCCTGACTAAGAACGGCAGCACTCCTCCGAGACGGTCAACGTTGTAGAAGTCCAGCTCTCCATCGATAAACGTTCGAGCCGGTACGTGAGGAGTTTGGTGACTGCAAACAAAATCTTATATCACTATGTCCTGAAAACGAATTAAAGGACTGTTTTTTTGGCTAGTAACTAGTTAGAAGAAGAAGCTGTCCCACTCTTCGCTCCACTTCTAGCTTTCACAAGCCTACACGTCTTATTGTCAGGGTGTTACCACACCAATCGAACGATCGTCGATCGGAGCCATCGATCGATGGTAAAATGGATTAGTCGACGTCGATAACATCAAATCTGTGATTGAACTAAAGTAAATGCCAGAAACTGTAACAAACTGCTTGAAAAGTCATTTCTTCGTAGTCAAAGTCAAAGCATTTATTTCTATTAGACCATTTACAGGCACTTTTGAATTGTCAAGGTCGGTCGGTCAAAACGATGAAGCTATTTGCACGTTCCAAAGCGTATATCTCTATGGAGAAGAACGTGCAAGAAACTCCACGGACACCCTTTTACAAATAATATTTTGTTACAAAATTATGGTTACATCATTCATATCGAAATTATACATATATGTGAGAACGATGTAAAAGACGTGCAGGATAAAAGAGTCCGGAGTAAAAAAGAAGCAATTCAAAGAAATAATTAAAATAAACCATGGCAGCCGAGAGATGACCAGTCCCAGCTGACGGCGCCCGTTCACGAACACGACGCATACGCTAGCACCATTCGGCTCAACCATTTTTAACGGAGCCAAATGATCCAACGCATATAGTTCTAGTCGTTTCTTGTGGTTGATTTTTTTTTAAAAAGGCACATTTTTATGTTTTGCTATTTTTTCTAACGACTCCAGCCCCGACATGTGAAAATTCCCAAATAAAAAATAAATCTTATATAATTGGTAAATAAACACTAAATTCGCGATTAATTCGGCGCACACCGGTGTGTTGCCGGTGCTTTATATCAGCTATCCAACATCACCCTTAAATACGACCACGCAATTCTGGAACTCCCTGTAAGTATATACTTTACGAGTCGATTAATAAAAATATGAAAGTGAAAAATAAATTAATCACTTTTAGTAATGTAGGGTCAAAAATTACAAATTTCGATAAAGGGGTGACTCCTAAAATGGTTGATTAATTACGGTCAATACTCTTCTTGTGCCAATGTTTTATCAGTAATTTTTTTTAAAAACTCTTCTTTTACAAACAGAAACACGTTGCAAACAGTATTCGTTGAAAAATGTAACAAAACATGTAATAGAAAACGTTTCATACGACATTATTGTTGCCTCGCTGTACAGCGGCGACGTGTGAATTTCTATTTAAAGATAAGAGCTACCCTTATCAGACGCGACTTGATATACGAGGGTGCAGTTTTATTCAAATTTATTGCGAGATTATGTATATTGCATGCCTGTGTCTTCTCAGAGGGAATATTAGACAGGGAAACATTTATAGTGAACTAAATGGAATCAAATTACTTTCTTCAGCTAACTCTTTAAGGGAGGCAACATTTAAAATCGAGTTAATACGATTATATGTATATAGACATTTAAGTGATCTAGGCAGTGTTTCAAAAGGTGTTTTTTTTGAAGAAATGATAAAAAGAATCCGGCCAAGTGCAAGTCGGGTTCGCGCACGAAGGGTTCCGTACCATTATCTACAAAAACGGTAAAATAAATAATTACTGTAAGTAATTTTTTTACCCCGCCCCACTTTAAATATTTATTTTATTCTGTTTTTAGTATTTGTTGTTATAGCGGCAACATAAATACATCATCTGTGAAAATTTCAACTGTCTAGCTATCACGGTTCATGAGATACAGCCTGGTGACAGACAGATAGACAGACGGACAGACAGATCGATGGACAGTGAAGTCTTAGTGATAGGGTCCCGTTTTTACCTTTTTGGGTACGGAATCCTCAGAAAATTTCTTTTCATGTTATTAATTTCCTCTCCATATTTGCTGTGGATATGTTATACCACATAAAAACTGGCAAAGCGGGTCCGTCACCAAGGTACTAAATGGTTTAAGTCGTTCTACCAAGATAAGCATATTTTTGTACAGTAATAGAAGTGTGTTCCAGTCCTGTTTCAAGAGGCATAGCTACTTCTAACAAATTATCACTTTTGGTCACCAGTTCCCTTGTTATTTATAAGCCAATTTTGAATGCTTGGTAAGCCGCATTAGCAAGTTTTTATTGGCAAAATATCAAGTTTATATCATTTATTCATTTGTTTTTATTTTTTTTTTGCATTATGTTCATTTGTTTTGTATTATGTTGCCGTCCCTATCATGCAATTGAAGTTTGACTGTTCGACGATAGTAACAGGAAAAATGTTAATTCGAAGTACATGCTTGAAACGTTTTAAGCGGTTGTAACAATAGACTAAAGAACGTACAAAAAATTGATTAGTTTTCAGACTAAACTAGATTTTAATTTCAAAGGAGATGCAGTACTTACGAGGCTCCGATGGGGTTTTCATTCCAGAGTCTCAGCACAGCGGTGAGTAGCCTGGCATGGCAACACCACGAGATCGCCGGGGATGTGCGCGATATGTTGAACAGCCTCTGAAATATGGCCTCCTGACGCTTTTTAATTTGAAATTCGAACTTATGACAAACCTACCAACAGAATAAGTTAGAAGAATGGAATTGGAATGTTGTTTTCTCGCCATTTATTTTATGTCACTCTCAATCAAGGTATTATTTAGGATCTGGATTCGTGGATGTAAGAATCACAAGGGAGGCCTAACTCCAGCAGTCGTCATCATTCGGGTGAAGTGATAGTCATTAATGACAGAGCTTCTCTGGTAGCTCTATATTAGTCAGACGAAAGAGTTGGTCTTTGACACGAAAAGTAGGAAGAAACAAAGGTTTAGTACAACTTTTAAACGGTTCAAAAATCCTCTGGGAATAAAGCCTCCAAATACCCTTCTAAAATAAAGCTTATTTTCATTTGACAGCTGTCAGAACTACCTAAGTCTTTCGTCCGTCACCATACAGAGCAGAGTCGATAGTTACCATGTCGAGAATACAGTTGTCCATGATGTATCGTCTGAACTTCTCGATGAAGATCTTCCGAGTTGAAGGCACCATGTTTGTGCCATCTGAGTTATCGAGGAGAAGAAGAAGGAACTCCAGCTGTTGAGAAAATACAAGAGGTTTTTTTGTAAATTGAAGTAAAGTCTATTGATAGGTTCCACATGAATTATGAATTCCTGGTCCCTAAACTATAGTAAACTCTTTCACAGGGACCAGTGACTTCACCTGACTTCACCTGTTAACGTTATTACTAAGTGATAAAAAGGTTACATCTTTCAGTGATTCTCTAATAAAAAACTTATTTCTTAACAATATGAACTCAGTGCCCTTAGGTATGTAGGTAATATTATTATAGAAACAAATACAAAAGACTCGAGCTTCACTCAAACCTCATTTAAAACCACTTGACTGGTTCTCGTTTTAAGTAATTTTTGAGTTGAGTTTTGACATAAGAGCGTGCTAGATGTCCAGGTTTAAACAGTTAGTAGAGAACATTTTCGAAAAAGAGTCCAAGGGGAAAGAGACAGTGATTTTTCACTTTCTATAGAAAACTTAAAATCGCTGTCTTTCTCCCTCTAAACTCTTTTTCGAAAATGTTCTCTACTTTACTATCTAGTCTAGTAATCAAGTTTCATTAAAATCAGTTAATTAATTTCGAAAAATAAGGACCTGAAAGTTAGAATGAAATGCCGTAGAGCGTCAACGCTCTTAATTAAGTAGATTCTAAAATAGCGCTACGTTTTAATTACACAAAGTACGAATTCCGACCTTCAAGATTACTGTCAATATATAATTAAACTAAAACAGTGATACTAAAAAACAAGAACACTGAACATCGTAGCCCATACGGAAGGCAGTAACCATATACAATTCTACACCATTCCACCCTTGAAAGAATTTCTCCATAAATCTCCCCAACATATTATTTTGCACTAGATCCACATTTTTCTTGCCAAATTAGTTAGAAAATGTCGACATAATACCGTCGCCAGTTCCGTGAGCAACAGTCCAGTCTAAGGCCTTGTGCAGGGTGACAAACTTGCGCGGGAACAAAGGCGGTAAAGTATTACCATGCACATAAACATAGTACAAGCCAATAATATATTATATAAACAGTAGATGGGGTATTCGCACTCTGAAATGGCGACATAATTACAGATATAGAAGGTAAATACCGCGGCCCTGTACACCGTGCGCGTATCCTTAGCTGTCTTGTACCGATTAGTACAAATAGTGACTGCGCTTTTTTTTAGAGCTGCGACGATGTTGGTGCATGACGCGTCTTTGGTATAAACATGTGAATTCGCTGTTTGCAGTGGCTATGGTGATTGTCCAGCGTGACGGAAATGAGTGATCTATACTGCGTTCGCTATTTAGTTTTCAAACACTAATGCATTTGTGAATTGGGAAAAAATACTCACTCACTCACTCATAAAGTTCAGTTTGCGCTACCACTTTTTTAGGCTTCCGTACCCAAAGGGTGAAAAGGGGACCCTATTACCTCATGAACCGTGATAGCTAGACAGTTGAAATTTTCACATATGATGTATTTCTGTTGCCGCTATAACAATAAATACTAAAAGCAGAATAAATGAACATTTAAGTGGGGCTCCCATACAACAAACGTGTTTTTTGCCGTTTTTTTTTATAGATAATGGTACGGAACCCTTCGTGCGCGAGTCCGACTCGCATTTGGTTTTTTTTTCAATAGCGTTTGTCATTTTAAAATCAAATTAATTTATTTTGATAGCATATAGCAGTTGAATAGTCTTTAGCTAGAGTGTGACCGTATATTGTTTATCAAGCCTTTGAAAACACGTCTAGCTTAATACTTCTCATCACTATAACTCGCGTTGCACTATGGCCAACTAATCGCGCTCGCCACCGCGTCCGCTGCCGCTTAAGCCACCTTGCTATCAACCTTAACGACATTCAAGGCAAAGGAAGTTTTCGGTGCAATAGCTACTTCTGCCAGTTATTTTGCATAACAACCGCGGTCGCAGTGGGAATGATGCCAAAAAACTGAACGTTCCTCGTGACCTAGGTACTGGACCGTGACCTTTATGCTTTAGGCCTTTTTCAGGGTCGAGGGTTTGGCATGCGCCTACACGCTTGAGGCTGGTTTTTGCTGGCAGCTGGTAAACACTTTTTTTTGGGTCGATGAAAGTTGATGCAAGAACAAAAAATTGCGGAGTTATTTCAGTTATGATGTTGCATATTTTTGTTTTTTTTTCAGAGATGAGATATGCTTTGCCATTACAGAAATCTAACTTTTTGCCCGTGACATCCCTCTCGCAGCCTATCCAGAGGGTACTATGCAGGTTCGGGATGACATTAGTTCAGCGATAGTTAAATGACCTAGCTGTGAAAAGTTTTTGGTAATAGGATCAGTACCTGCTTCCAGAGATTACACACACACACACAAGCATGGCAATGCAGGCCGCGGGCCCTACCGCTGGTGTCGCTACGTTTTACCGTGAATGGATAAATTCAAAAATATGGTCGCAACAATCATACAACGACAATGTTTGAATTTAGGCACCTCGCGTACTAGACGGCCACAACCACGACCAGTGGCCGCAGCGAACAGAAACGTTCAACGTTTCTTTAGTTAATCTGGTCGTTGCGGCCACTGGTCGTGGTCGTACCTTAATGCGGGCCACGCCCCGCGTCTTCATAAACGGCCTTAGACCACTTGGTTTTAAACCTACAAAGTAGCAGCTGTAGTCGCAAAGAATTCGTACACATAATAATATGTTTTCTATCCACATTCATAGTTATGTAAGAAGAGCAACCCAAATAAACAGAAAAGTAATAAAATAAGTGCAGCCCACACACTTGGAGCGGGTCCAGGTGATGACTTAGT
The DNA here is from genome assembly GCA_947386135.1 of Melanchra persicariae. Classification (NCBI taxonomy): domain Eukaryota; kingdom Metazoa; phylum Arthropoda; class Insecta; order Lepidoptera; family Noctuidae; genus Melanchra; species Melanchra persicariae. Next base: position 10,079,808 of record OX376645.1, on the reverse strand, counting down.
TAAATGAATTCTAAACCTTCGGACGTTACATGTCAGTAACAAATGTTGTTGGAAACTGTTAAATGTGTCCGGCATCCATCTCAAGTATTTTTAAGGTTAAAGCTTCAATTTTTAGTGTTAGATAACCCCTTCCGCTCCACCCAGAGCGGAAGAAGTCATTTGATGATTTCGCATCCTTAAAATAAAAAAAAATAAAAAAGATCCAGAGATTACCCCTACAAACTCACAAACTTTACCTTTATAATATTTATTTATTTATTTAAACTTTATGTACAATAGTGGTACATGGGCGGACTTAATGCAACAAGGCATTCTCTGCCGGTCAACCTTAGTCAGTCAATATTAGTACAGATTTTGTAGGTGTCTGTGTGTCTGCGCGTGTGATCCGTCCGACGCGCCGTGAGACGCCACGCTACACGCGACGCGCGGCGCCTCGCGTTTCCGTAAACGAGGCCTTAGGCGTCGTCGATCGCGTATTCGCGCGATGATCGCTTTCTATTAGGATGACGTCTTAAGCTTTATACTATGAACGCGATTAGGCCATTATTATACTTAAATAATTGTCCACAACTATACATATAATCTTCAAAAACTGACTGGTAGGCGTACCAACAGGAGGTCATCCTTGCGTGAATACGCGATCGTCTCGTTAATTTTTTCGGTAGTTGTCTGTCGACGCAATCAGGTTTGTCATAAAAATGAGTTGAACGCGACTATCGCGTATTTGCACGATGATCGTATTTAGGACGATGCCATACTATTCGAGTATTCTCGAATCTTATTAGATCGCACGATTCTCGCTAATTCGCGAATGTTAGGTCCCAAGCCGAAAATGTAAGAGAAAAAAAGGTCCTACTCCTATCCTCTTCTTTCTCATACATTTTATTTAAGGTCCATCTATAAAACCATGCAACTTAATTTTAAAACAGTTATCCCCAATCAATTGAGGTGAATTTTGCTTACACGTTTGCTTTGGATGACAATGCAAGGATTGCTAAGCGACATAATTCTAAATATATTACGGCAGACTTCCAAATATGGCAGACCAATTATATTTTTATGCAGTAGTTAAAAAAAAAACATATTTCTTGGTTTTGGAACTGTTTTGTTAGGTCCCTACCATATTATTTTTCAGTAACCCGCTTACCTGAACTTGCTCCAAAGGTGCGATCGCCTTCGTAATCCTACTGCAGTCCTCCCGGTACTGAGCCTCGATAGCAGCATCGTCCGGAGGAGGCGCCATCAACTTCGATATCTTATCTGAAATTATTACCTCAGGAATTTCTTATAGGAATAGGGTTGATCCATAAAAAAATAACTAGATTACCAAAAAAATATTGGACACGAATTTTTCTCATTTGTCATTAAAGGTGCTCCCTCACTTGAAGCATTGACCTGTAAATTGTAATGTTACGTCACGGAGTCGAGCTTGACATCAATGAGGGAAGAAAACCGAGCATTCAATGTGCAACTTGTAATGTTACAGATTCGAGCATTACATCAGTGAGGGAAGGGAATCGAGCATTACAGTGCGCAACTTCATGATACAAAGTGTAATATTTTGATGCAACTTGTAACATCAATGCGCACCACTTTTAATGCATGCCGCGGCCGCGTAGCACGTCCCTGACTCCCTGAGTGATCAGTGGTATTATAATGTACCTGAAATGTTACATTACAGGCGTACACTCCAGGCCACTTTTAAAAAACAATGAGGATGATACAAAGCGTTGAAATATCTCGTCTACATAAGAAGTGTACCACTTCTTAGAAGTGACGTGGCAAGCCATCTGTCTTGAATGTTGATGCATTTTGTCTTTGTCAATTATAATGGACTAAATATAATCATAACTTTTATCCCTTGTAATTTTGCTCTCTGACCTTAAGGTGAAGTGGGTTCCAAAGCAATGTTTTGACGCGTTTCGACCTCACCCAAAATCAATTTTCTCTTAAAAAAACAAGGAATTTGCGTATTTTTTTATGATTATGAAAATTGAAGAGTGTCCTTAGTGAAGGATGAGGCCTGAAACACGATTGACAAAACTTTTCTCGATAGAAAAAAAAATCTGCTTTTTTTGTTACGACCATTAATATGTTATTCGATTGTTATCAAAGCAATTGTAATAAAATTTTGTCTACATGATCACTATTAAATACTTTAAGGGATTATGGATTTATTTTTCTAGATCAATAAAAATAAAAACTTAGTTTTGAGGAAATCGATAAAAAGTTTCTTTAAATGGGCAATAAATTGCAAAAATTATGTTGTCGCGCCTCTCTTTCTTTTCAATAAAGTCCGAGAGTGACCGACTTCTTGCTATGACAGCGCCTTAAGTATTGCAGATGAGTGTGGTTCACAAATATGAAAATAATGTGAATGCTTATTATGTTCTCAGCAACAACCCGGCGTTTGGAAGATGGTGTGACAGCCCCGTGCTTCTGAATGCACGTAAAGCCGTTGGTCCTGAACCTGATCTCTCAAAGCTCATGTCGGCTTACCGTCCCATTGGAATATGAGAGTGAACCTGTACGCTTAAACTTGTGCACTATAATATCTCTTGTGTACATGGCCATTAAGATCTGCCACCGTGACTGTTATTCTGTCGGGAGGATTATTCACTCCTCATCTTCCAATAAAATCACAAAAAAATGTCCCCAGTTTATATTAATACAAACAATAAATAATATTCCTGAGTAAATAAATCAATACCTGCCCCTGTAGGCGCGAATGGAGACCGGTTTATGGTGCCTCTCTCAGCCATTTCTGTAAATAAATAATGTTTGTGTTACCCTAGCTATTCTGCGAATGGCGTTAACTAAATATTTGTATGACTTATGTACGTGTTGTTAACATATACATGTCACTGGAAAATTGCAAACTCCGTAAGATTGTAATAAATCTCGATTAGATTATAATTTCTAGAAATATTATGAAAAAATCGTTTTGTATACAATAAATCCCACCCAAATTCAATAGTTGCCAACATCTGTCTGTATATTTAGAAAAAATAGTTTACAATTTCACGCGATATTTTACAATCTTATGGCGTTTGCCATTTTTCGGTGACATATACAAGTCATGAAGAAGACAAATATATGTCTTCGATTAAGGCAAGAGTGAACAGGTTACTTTTTGGCAAGCGTATTCTATCGTCGACCACATCATCGCTTACCTTGAGGTAAGAATGATAGTGTCCAAACGCGAGCTTATCAAAATTATAATAATTAAATACGTTTTCATAATTTCAGTTTGATTTTGGACCTTTACTTCAAACGTAGCTTCCGCGTTTGGGCCAAATATAAAGCTGAGAAAATAAATATAAAAGTTGAAAGGTAACAGCTTATCCTGGTATGGTCATGTGAAGAGGAGGGATGAAACGCATGTACCTAACTAAAAAGGTTATGAATATAAATGTGGATATATGGAGAGGAATAGGGAGGCCAAAGATAAGATGGATGGATTGTGTGAGGAGCGATATGAAAGAAAAGGGAGTTAGTGATAGTGTGACGGCTGATAGGACAGAATGGAAGAAAAAAACGTGTTGCGCCGACCCTACGGCACCTCGCGCACTAGATGGCCACGACCACGACCAGTCGTGGTTGTGGTCGCAACCTTGGTCGCAGAAGCCACGGTTGGGCTGCGGCCAAGTTTGCGGCCACGACCACGACTGGTCGTGGATTTGTCGAGCTGCTGCAGTTGTTGTTCTGAGCTCAAGTGTGCCTGTACTTGATGTGGCAAAGACGTAATAGGAAAAGACGTTATTGGATACATCCTGTGTTGGAAAGGACGCCGCGAATAGCTGGCCGCGGTCGGGCCGCATTTGGGGTCGCAGATCTAGTGCGCGAGCGTTCATAGCAAACTACACTTAAGATGGTCGCAACGACCAGTCGTGCCAGCCCGGTGTGCGGCCAGTTTGCCGTTGTGGCCAAGTGCGCGACATTCATATGGTTTCTTTAGTTAATCTGGTCGTTGCGGCCAGTGGTCGTGGTCGTGGCCGTCCAGTGCGCGAGGAGCCTAAGTAACATGGGATAAGGGCAGGAAGATGATGAATGGTAGACAGAAAGACTTAAACTAGACTCTGCCAATATTTTTATCAAAATAAGGATTTACAATTTACAATATGAGTTTATTGTATGTTTCTTTGAGTTTCGTATTCTGGATAATTTTATGAAAATTTGGAACAACATACTAAACAATTTTCATACGAGACAAATTTAAAATTCCATACTTTATTCAGGGTCATTTAAGAAAACGGTCACGTAAAAATCACCTTTAAATACAGAACACTAAAGTCGATACTTGAGATGGTAGGGATGGATTCAAAATATCGTGTATTAAAAACTACATGAAAGTATAGTTATTTCTCACAGAGCACGTAATAGACGCGCCGGAGAGCGACCAGAGACGCCATTGCTAATTATTTTCGTGCCCGCGTAAGTTGCGCTGAGCACAACAATCGGCTGTCAAAGCCATAGACAGAATTGTCTCGAGCTGTCAATTTCTGCGAGGAAAGGTTAATCCACACATTTCAAGGCCGTGTCCGGAACGTGAACGTTTCACACTCGTCCGTGCCACGGCCCGGACACGAACGTGTGTGTTCGACGTTCATTATAAAATGTACGCACTGATATACTTTTGCGCGCCTGACAGACCACGTCCCTGATGTGTGGCTTAACCTTATGCTGTCACTTCACATAGCGTATTTGTCAAAATTTTCGCGTTACGTTGTCAATAAAAAATCAACCTTAACGCGACAATTCTAATGCATATTTTGTGCTAGCTTTTATGTCCTAATATAATCCTATTTTAGTGCTCTCCTACACTCCCCACGGAACTTACAAGCCAAATTTCATTTTTCTACGACCAGCAGTTTCGGCTGTGCGTTGTCTTGTCAGTGGGCTCTCGTCTTGAAAGGTTCATTAGAAAACCCGCGTCAGACAGCAATCATTCTGTCTAATATATCGCTGAAATAGACCTTTTTAGTGCAACCACACACACTAAGTTTTTTGCATACCATTTTTTTTGTTATTTCTATGTACCGTGCGTATTTCATGTATGTGCTAAATAAATGTATTCTTTCTTTCTTTCACTTAGTAACGGAAGAGTTTTATATTATTTTATATTATACTAGCTGCCGCCCGCGGCTCCGCCCGCGTGAATGACGAAAACTATCCCAAGGGAACATACTCTCGAGATAAAAAGTATCCCATGTATTATTCCAGACTATATCTACCTCTGTGCCAAATTTCATTAAGATCCATTCAGTAGTTCTTGCGTGAAAGAGTAACAAACATACATCCTTACAAACTTTGTCATTTTTATTATTAGTAGGATTAGTAGGATGTATATTGATTGCACAATTGACGTGGTTTTTTTTGACAAATTCGCAGAAGTGCCAGCATTAAACGGTGACACTCACTAACATGCTTGGTTTGTCGGAATAGTTTTGACAATGCCATCTCTAGCGCGTTTCGGTGCTCTGTGGTATCTCTCATCTTAGCCTGGTTACCCGCTATCCTGGGGTCTGTCTCTCCTTGCACAGCGGTAGGTCGCTGCCACCAAGGTTTCCTGATCACTGTCCGAAGTACTTTGTCGTCTGGACACTTAACGTTTAGGAAATTGTCGAACCTGAAAATGGTTTTGGGAACACATTCATTGTGCGTACAGCTAAGGAGTGGAATTCCCTGCCTGAATCTGTATTTATTGATAGCTACGACCCGGGAGTCTTTAAGTCAAGAGTGAATGAGATACTTCTAGGTAAGCGTGCTTCATCTTCGACCACATCATCGCTTACCATCAGGCGAGATACTAGTCAAACGTGTGCTTATCAATAGTAATAAAAATGGTTAAGTAGCTTAAAAGTTTCAGGACCATGATTGTTCCAGTATGATGCAGTTGGTGGCAATTATTTTAATTGTATCACAGAATAGCTATAAACCGCGACTTCGTACGCGCATATTGCGTTTTTCCCGTTAACGTAGGAATTTCCGGAAATCCTCTCTTAGTGCTTTCCTACACTCCCCAAGGAACCTACAAGCCAAATTTTGTGCGTCTCGCATACATCGGCTACCAGCAACCCTCACTAGGTCTTCGGTCCATCTTGTGGGAAGGCCTTCCAACGCTGCGTCTGCGTTGGGCTTTTAATGTGAGTTTTTCTTTTTTCAATTGTTTCTTTACTGCTGTATATTACATAGATACAGAACATCACCATTGAGACTTGTACAGCGTTGCCCCTATCACTAATACCTGATTATGTTATGCCTAATTATTATGGGACATGTGTATAACTGTCAGTACTAACGTTATTTTGTTGAAGAACACGTATTTGACGAGATGGTGCCTGGTCTCCCGGTGCTGCATGAGTCCACATAACACATACACACCTTCGATTTGCTGGTTGAAGTACATGTCCTGGAAACATTAATAATTCTAACTGTTTAACTCAAAGTTGCTTATACTTTTGAGTAATGTGGTTTTAAATTTGTTTTTGCGAGGCCGATTACCCAAAATTCGATGATAGTACTTATAGTTTGGGTTCGTTACGTGCATTTATAACATGCATTAATAATATAGGTAGGTACCTATTATTATTTTAAATGAGCATAAGTAAATCATCCTTTTTCAACAAGTTTAGATTTTTAAAACCGTTTCTTAGAATACGCACAAGGCCTTGTAAATTAACTGTCCTTGCGGTTAATTTAAAAAGTCTTTTTCTCTGAAACACTTTCAGGTATATTCATAAAAAAATATTTAACTAAGTACATGCTTAGATTAAACATAAAAAAAACATTAAAAAAGTGTTTTTTATTATCAAAGTAACAAATCAGCAAAGTATATTAATGTGCGTGTTTCATAGAAGTGGCAAATTTTTACTTTCTTTAAATGTGCGAAGTTTTATACGAATCTATCCAGCTGTTAACATATTGTGAAAAGTATATAAACAGTCATATAGAGTAACATTTGCATTTATAACATTAGTATGGAGTTGCCTACCTGAGACACCAAGTCGAACAATAGACATTCCCGAACCACACAGTGTTCTAAGACATCGCACAGGGCGGATTCATCGAGGAAGGTCCATAGCAAGTCCAGCATGGTGCAGAAACGCGGTGATGGCTGGGCCAGGAGCTTGGCTGAGAGACCCACCTGAAAAAAGAAATACGATATAATTTATACATAATTGTTAAGATAAGGCCTTGCGGTCGGCGTAGTATGCCTTCTTCTACCATTACATACCATAAGTCGACAACCTCGCGAGCCAAGTCAAGATACTTCATTTGTTTATATTTCTCCGGTTTCACGAAGTTATCATCATGAGGGAGTGCTATATCAACAATCATTTCGTGACGCACGCTCTAGTCGATCTATCACCACTATGTTAGGTCAGTGATGATAGACCGATCCCAATACAATATTATTATTCTTTCTTTATTTGCCGTCATTTGAATATACACTTCCTTCCTAGCCACAATCACTTGGAATAGAATTTTAAAATACAAAATTGTTGGACATATATGGAGATGACACATTGAGTTCTATGAAAAAGTTCAGCTTTTTAGAGCTTCGTCGTTATTTTAAGAAAAGTCTTTACATCGCACATTATATCAATATTATTTGATGTCACAATCTAAGCTACATATGCTTGTGGTAGGACTGAGTTATATATCAAAGTGACATGAGTTGGGATCAAACGTTGCACTCAGCAGTTCACGTTTCAAACGAGCTATAGCCACTTACAAAATTGAGTTACCAAGCTCTCAGAGACACCGAGAGATTTCCACGAAACACTCTAACAGTAGCCTGGTTAATTTTAATTTAAAAGTGCCACTTTGCAAAGTTGGCCCAAATCATAGAATATTTTTAACCCGGGCCGAAAGGTCAGCGGAACTCAAAGGGCAGTGACAGATTTAGAAACGATTTTAACCTTTAGAGGATAAGCCTGTTATTCTGTTAATAAATCAATGGAGAAGCCTCTTTATTTATAACGGAAAAAACGGAAACGGAAATTTGATAATTCAGAAAATTAAAGGAGGAGGTTATCAATTCGACTATTTTTGTTTTTGTATGTTTGTTCAGTGATATTTTCGCCAATTTTCAACCGATGTTGATGATTCTATTTTGTTTGGAGAAGTATTTTCCCGGACTTTCATTTCAACTTGGTGAAGATCTGAAGAAGAACTTCGAAGATAGGTAACGGAACTCTTCAATAAATGATAGCAAATCTCCTGGGATTGCTGAAATCGCATGCCTGTTTATTGTTTACACCAGTTCATAACATCACGTCGGTATGCTGTGTTGGGGTACGCCGATGTCAACCATGGTTTTGGGGATATCTATTCGGGCATAACTTTATTGTTTATGAACAGATCTTGTTGATTGCTTATGCGTTGGGTTTAGTTAAAGCTATCTTGAATTTGCATTGGACGTTGAACTTCAAAGATAAACCAGTATCTTCCTCATTTTAAAATGTAGTAAAGTGAGATATTGTCAGGTTTATGTCAATCCCAAAGCAATGTACAAGATATTTAACTATGATCTGGTCTGGACGTGGACTGCGAAGGCATACAAAGTAACTCCTTAACGGCAAATAGCACAACCACTCATTAAAAGTACAATTATCTTTAATTAAGTGAAAAACAGGATACAGCTCAAGCTTTTTGGTTTGTTCAAGAGTTCTATATATAATGGTGGTATAAGCACTAAAGAGTCAATGGGACATAGTAATAATGTATAATAGGGTACACAGTGTTGTAATAATGATAAGATTCCCGCTGGAAGAAGAAGTGTTGGTCAAGATGCCCGTCTTGCCGCCGTACGACCAACACTTCTTCTTCAGCGACATTGTTGCCATCGCGGCTACAACCTGATGAGGCTGGCACAGGAACGTGTGGAGTGGCAGAAGAAAAGAGAGGACTGTACTCAGCAGTGGACGAAGTCGGGATGTGGATGATGATGATGAAGAAGATACCTCTAAACTGCTGATATAGGAATTGTTTTGTTCTAGAACATTGACTTAAATACTCAGTAAGGGTAGTTGCATTTATTTGGATCAAGGACTCAAGGCCAAAGTGTTAATTACATCAACTAAATTTATCATTTATATGCGGTCAGATTTCCCCAGGACCACCCTTGTTACATGCTGTTATAATTAATGTAAATTGCCTAGGCAGATTGACCTTGAAGGATGTTTCGTAAAATAATATAATATCTTGGGACAACTCACACACGGCCATCTGATCCCAAGCTAAGCAGAGCTTGTGTTATGGTAACCAGACAACTGATATACATACTTATATAATTTATAAATACATACATATTATAGATAAATTACACCCAGACACAGAACAAACAATAATGTTCATCACACAAAGTTTGTCCTGGGTGGGAATCGAACCCACGACCTCCGGCTTTGCAGTCAGGGTCACTAACCACTAGACCAACAGGCCAGTCACCAGTGCCAGTAAAAGAAAAAGAGAGCAATCTATATTTCAAGAGAATTCAGAACGGATATCCTGATCAAGCCAATTCGGGTATTTTCAGATCACTTTCAAATATCGGGCCAAGAACTTTCTAATGGAACTTAATAATAGGTACGTTTCCTTCTCCACTAAATCGAAAAATGTCTGAGGAATTGGTGGCGCAAAATTAGTTATAATAATGACCCTTTTTTATTAAAGCAGTGGTTGGATAAGGCAATGGTTTTTTACTAAGGCAGCGGTGTCGCATTTATCGGAATTGTTCATCATTTTGTTTTAACACTCAATGATTTATTCATATGTCGCAAACGTCGCAGCCATACCGTAGAATTGGCCATTTCATGAAGTGAAATGAGGAATTTTCTTTATTTAGCCTCCCACCAGCAGATTAAAAGTCTGACTCTTCCGATTAATTCTTTCCATTATTGTATTATATTGTGTGAATCTCCTTGGCGCCCGAGTTTTTATCTGATTATTTAATTTTCATTTGGGAGAACACATTCTTTTCATTATTGCAATAACACACAACCAAACATTATAACATTTGGCATATATAGTAAAATGGTCAACTACTTCATGAAATGGCTAATTCAATGATTTGGCTACGACATACACTTAAGGTCGGTTTCTGAATTAAGAATTTACGAACATTTCAAACCTAACTTTAATGATTATGATTGTGCTGGACAGCGACTACAGTCTCCTGAGTATTGTTGCTAGTAAAGCTGAGGGCCACTTGATGGGGCACCTGCGCGTTGTACATGTGTTGCTGCTTAGTGGATCTAAAAGATAGTTGTTGTGTATTGTTCGTTATATGTCTGTGTCTTTGTCTAAGTATAGAATATAACAATTGAAAAAAATAAAATAAAATAGAAAACATTTATTCTACACTGACACAACACAACACAACAGCATCAACAACACGTTGAAAAAAAAAGAGAACAATAACAAAACATACACAATATAAAGGTGCTGAGTGTGGCCATACCGAAAGGGTTACCATCTCAGCATTCGCTGGGCGACACACGGACGTGGGTAAATAAGAATGTATAAGACTAACATAGTTTAAGTAATTACTAACAAACCCCTATGGGATGTTTGTCCTGATTTAAATTTCAATAAATTTATAAAATAATGCCAAAGTTTGTCAAGTTTCCCTGACCAAATGACCTTGAGCATTCGTTCCCTCTTTGCCGCACCCCGCTTCGTATCATAGAATCTATCCAATTTTTGGAATTATTTTAATAAAAAAAGATAAGCGATGTTTTGAAATTAAATAAAACGTGAATAATTTAGATTTCTAAATTACCTATCCATTATTGTAATCCTCAAATGATTAGAGCGTAGCCTTTAGCATCAGATGCATGTAATCAATTAATTTAGTAATTTTTTAAAAGTAGATTTTAAATGTATTTATTACACATAAAAATAAATTAGAACGTGGAATGTGATGATAGGATATCGAACATCGATAATGTGCTAATAGAAGTTTATTTCTCTTATCCAATGAGTTAATAGCCTCTAAATAACGAAGAAAAACGCACTATTGCTAGATTTTGGTCGGGGTAGCGCCTTAAGTAGAATTTGAAAAATATTCAACTTCAAATCCTAAAATTCTGAAAACGGTGGCAAACCACTCGCTAAAAAAATTGCCATAGCCTTTGTCTGAAAAACGCATAAAGATTTTCGTTAGAACATTGACAAACCGCACCACAGACCACATCTATAAATAGGTTCACTTGAAAGAGTATACTAACAAAATTCTCATCTCTGAACTTCATATAGAAGTCGGCGGCGGCTTGGTCGACCAGCAAGCTCCTGCTCCTCAGGCCGATTAATCCCCGCAGCCGCGGCAGCAGCTCTGCGACCACTACGTACGACAGGCGGAGCACAGCACCCAGTTCTACTACCACCAGTCGGGATAGGGACATTAGGAAAGCCTGGAACAGATTGAGGGAATGACGATGTATTTTTTTATTGATGGGTTCATGTACGACCTCTACTTCATCTGAAGGCAATTGAGGGTTGTTTCATGTATGTTCTACATATTAATACCGACAAAAATGTTATCAAAAAAAAAAAGAAACCGACTTCCAAAAAACACTACAAAGTGCAAAATAATTTTAATTTCGGAAGTCGGTGTCAAATAACGAAGAAGCAACCAAAAACACCGACTTCCGAAATTAAAGTTATTTTTACTTTTTTTTGCGAAAAAGTTTTTTATTTTTTATTTTTTAGTGGTACTCCACACCTAAAAACACCACTGGAAAGTCACAGGAAAGCAAAAATACGCAATTTCGTATACATGGATGATTTTTCCACATATTTTTTCCAGCTATTTGGATTTAATAACCAAACTACTGAACCGATTTTGATAATTTTAATGGAACCATTTGGGAAGTATACCCTTTCCAACAAAAAAAGAATTTTTCAAATCGGTTGGCAAGCGACGGAGTTATGCCCGAACAAACATAAAAAAAATAATAAAAAAAATATACAAACATCCGAATTGAGAAACTCCTCCTTTTTTAGAAGTCGGTTAAAAATATTGGACCGGCATTTTTTGCTTTATCAAATCAAGCAAAATTGAACAAGATAAAACGCATCAAAGTTCCAGATTGGGGGCTTGTTATGTCAGTTAAAGGTTAACGTAACGTCAAGCGACGTAGACGAGACGTCATGCCAAATTTTAGTGCTCAGTGCGTTGCAATTTTGCGTGACAAATTGACGATTACGTTAACGCGATCGAATACGTTATAAAACTCGCACTCTGGCACTCTGATCATCTGAAATTCAATTGCTTTTCATTAGTCTCGCTAGAACTCGAAAACGGTAGGATTGATTTGGCTAATTTTGGTTTTGAAATATTTGTGGATGTCCAGGGAAGGTTTAAATGGTGAGAAAATATGGAAAAAGATAGGTCCGCGCGAAGCCGGGGGCGAGCCACTAGTTATAAATAATAATTTCGAAAATGTACTTGTATGCCTACCTTCTTAGACATCTTTTTCACCTCGTTGCTCTGCACGTCGGCCATGGTATGCGGCGACGGTCGCGGGCTGTAAACAGAGTTTGAGCTGTGGATCCGCAGCGCCACCTCCTCCTCAGTAGCTCCTTTCGAAGTCTCTGACTTCGCCTGAATATTAAAATTATGCGTTAGAATCGTTTAGCAACGCTTATTGATCCACACGTAATATCACGTAATATTGATTTTGAAAGTGTTTTTGATCAATAAATTTTATTCATTTACACCGAATGGAATTCAGAACGAGGTGATCTGCAGTGCGATTCTGTAAACACGTCGAAGTGAACACTTGGGCGGGGTGCACGACGGGTGAGTTGTCAAACCATACAAATAAGATGGAATGACAGCTCAGTTGTCGTTCACTCCGCCTAGGTGAACACCGTGATATGTCGACAGAATCGACCGGCTGGTAGACACCCAGAGTTTTTGGCATAGTTCACGGAATAGTAAGTTAACGTGGAAATAAGCCGGTCATATAAGCCGTAGTACCGTTGACCGTTGCGGCTCACGTGTTCTTGAGAGGAGATCGAGAGGCTTTGTCCAGTAGTAGATTGCTGCAGGCTGATGATTATGATGATTCATACACGGAACAAAGACTTAATGTCGATGATTAAGTATCATTGCTTAACAAATTAAATGCAAGTAAAATAGCTGTTGACTATAATTCATTCAACCGCTGACTGCAGTAATGTGGGTTGAAAATTTGTCGTCATTCTGCGTTAATTTATGTTGCAGATACTTGGTGACGTCAAAGCATACCTTGCTACTCTTTGCAGTAAGCGACTTGATATCTGACGGCCGCCCCAGTTCATCCAGCAGTGCTTCCAGTGATTTGAACAGCAAGGCGGCGCGTGCGCACTCGCGGTTAGGAGGGGCTTGCAGAGCTGCGTAGCCTTCCACCGGGAAACTGTAGACAGAGATTAATATTGTTTTAATTTAGCTAAGTAATAACAATCTCTGGAACTACCAGTCGGATTTATAGCCACATTCATGAGGAAGGCTATAGGCTATACGGGAACGGGAATTTCTGACGGGAACGAGAAAAAAAACCGGCCAAGTGCGAGTCGGACTCGCGCACGAAGGGTTCCTTACCATTATCTATAAAAACGGCATAAAAATCTGGGAGCCCCACTTAAATATTTATTTTTATTCTGTTTTAGTATTTGTTGTTATAGCGGCAACAGAAATACATTATCTGTGAAAATTTCAACTGTCTAGCTATCACGGTTCATGAGATACAGCCTGGTGACAGACAGACAGACAGACAGACAGACGGACAAACAGACAGACAGACAGAGGAGTCTTAGTAATAGGGTCCCGTTTTTATCCTTTGGGAACGAAACCCTAAAAAACAGCCGATCTATTCCGTCAAACCTAGTGTAAACCTAGGTGGAGTGAGCATGAAGTGAACTGTCATTACATCTTGTTTGTATGGATGACAGCTCACTTCACTTAAGCCACGGTGAGAGGTTTTCAGAATCGCACTGCTGAGTAATGTAAAGCTTAACTTACACAAACGGCACATGTCCAAAGTTAGCATACAGGTGTTCCTGCATCGCCAACGACACAGCCGGGAAGTATGCGACACCAGCTCCGTGGCTCACGTTGTCGAACGCCTGGCCCATTGATATGCCGTTCCTGTTGAGAAAATAAAGTCTCAAGTGGATGATGAATCTGTACCTGCCGATAATTAAATTTTTCAATACATTTGCTCAAAAAATGCATTTACAAAGCCTGTATACATTTTTCGAATAATTATTACAAACTCGTGACTATGGTAGCCCGCGACAATTGGTAACAGATGCCATCTTATCCACGTGATTATTATTTTATATTTAGGTTTGAAAAATTAAATTAGCCTGCAAAAGGAGTGCAAACATACTTTACTTGCACTTAAAATAACTCTTTACATTACGAAACAGGGCCTGCCAAGACAAGCCTAGGAAGCACAAGCGACGAGCAAAGTCCCTGAACTTCATAAAATCAATCTGAAACCCACCGTACCATACATTATCAATTCAAAATCGTGATCTGAAAAGCTATTCTGAACTTCAAGCCGATCACCCTGACATTACGGGTGCGTTTCCACTGAGGCGGAGCGGAGCAGAGCGTGCCGCGATTCACCAATCAACCAAGCGGAGTGGAAAAGAGATGTGAATTTCAAGCCTTGTGATTGGTGAATCGTGGCACGCTCAGCTCCGCTCCGCCTCAGTGGAAACGCACCCTTACGAGTACGAGTACAAGCCATTGAATCAATAATAAATTCCACCAGCAATCCATATCTATATTAATATTCTAGACTAGCTAATCGGCGCTACTTTGTCTGCGTCACATTTTTATTAATACTCCGCTCCTATTGGACGCAGCGTGATGTTATATAGCCTATAGCCTTCTTCGATAATTGAACTATTTAACACTATAATATTTTTTCAATTCGAACCAGTAGCTCCTGAGGTTAGCGTGTTCAACTAAACACACAAACAAACTCTCCAGCTTTATAATGTTAATTATAAATCTCAGAATACAGAACAAACCAGAAACCGTCAACGCCCCCAAAAGTGAGGCAGTGTAAACCATGCCGGAATGGCGTGATTCGTTAAAATATAGTCAATGGGCGACGCGAGTGTTATAGTCAAGTGTGCCCCCCCCTCTGCCAGCTAGTTGCTTTCATTTTAATTCTAACAAAAGAGGTAATGTGAGTGCGCAGGTAACACTACGCGGGTGGATAAGTCGCGGGTTGGGAGTTATTTTGGACACAATACGCTGCGTACAAATGTGATTGATCACTCTTTCTGGTTTGTTCTGTAATTGTAAAGATGTGAAAGTTTCTGTCTGTCTGTCGGTCTGTCTGTCTATTTTTTACCTCTACATGTCTTAACGGCTCAAGAGATTTGAATGAATTCGGTTAGAGTACGCCCTGGAATAGTACATAGGATGGAAATACTTCTCATCTCGCAAGTAAGTTCTCTTGGGGTAACTTCCGACATTCACGCGGGTGAAGCCACAGGCAGAAGCGAGTATTCATAATAAATTCCATGCCCTTGTATTCGAGTTGGTAAAAATAGACCAAATCGATTCTCATATTCGAGATTGCATCGCGAGTAGAGCGTAGATGAATTTCCTGATTGATTTATCCTCTTATTGAGTGAGTGAGTGAATGATTTACTGAAGGAAATTGCCATAACAGGTGAAACGAAGCATCGTAGATTGCCAAGATGATAGTTTTTAGAAACTACTAACTATATTTGGTTAGCAATTCGGATTTGAAGTAACGAAATCGTTCTAGATTTTTCATTTTTTTGGCTACTTTAACGTCATTTAGTAGTTTATCTTTCCTGCTCACAAATCATGTGTTGCAGTTTATTTGAACCAATTGTGAAAGCTATTTAGCTTTTACTGTGTGTATTTGTGTATTTGCACGGTCGCCTGGTGTGTGCTTACACACCAGGTTCACTGATTAGAGATTGTTTAGTACCAATTAAACATAGAATAAAAGTGCCTATTTTCTGCTTGCTCATTAGGATACCTACTGACTTTGAGTCAAAAAGATGTGCTAATTCAAGTGTCGGCCGGTTTTTCTTGGGTATTGACGGATAAGTCGCCGACTAACCGGGAAAGCCGATTACCTAGCCTCACTTATATAGATAGACACAGATAACGCAATTATCACGATCTGTATGAAAACCAAGCGTGCCATTTTTGATTACCTACTATGACGTCAACACAAGCACTATTAGGTGATGAGAAAATCAAAACGATTCAAAGACAGCCACGTGTAGCACCAAACTGACCTTAGCACATAACTGACACCTAACTGACGTCCGTAGCGTACACCTATGCAAATTGATCGCGAAACTGGCGGCTTACGATTTTTGATCGTAAGCTGGGCCCAAAAACCGGCACCCGTAGTTGCTCTGTTATCTATATCTGTGTAGGCGACTAGTTGTTTATTAGGCAAATTACTCGTTCATAGTTGGCCAACCTCTAGTTCTCACCTAAAATACTCAAGAGTCCCTTTATCCAAGTCAATGCAGGAGCCGATGACGTCCCCCGGCAGCCAGGCCTGGCCATACGGCGAGGTGGCCACGTTCCACTTCCTGACCCTGCCTCCGTCGTAGGCGTAGGAATGGGCTGTGTCCCCCACGCCTGTGTCCATTGAGAAGATGCAGGAAGATGTGCACCAGCCGATCTGAAGGAGACAGATTTTACAGGTTGATTAGTGGTTCGGTGCATTGATTCATGTGAAAAAGTTCTAGCTTTTTTTATGGATGGGAAATCATCAAAATGACTCCTTCCGCTCTGGGTGGAGCGGGAGGGAGTGTCAGATCTTTTACTGACTAAAACCCATCCGTGCTCATCCTAGTGCCCTTTGCGTTCCAGGGTTGCGGTGACACTTCCGAACAAGATCCGCAATTCTGGCCGGAACTGGCCCTAACGAGCCCTGTCTACTATGCTGACATCTCTTTGAGGCGCGCGTGGAACACAAAGCGCCGTCGACCCGGACTTGGCTTTGATCGGACGGCGAGTCACCCAACGCTCGCCATCCGCAGGCCCAAAACAGCTGCAATATCAGTTCGTGGTATCAAGCACGTAATTTATTAAAAGTCGTAGGTTCAGAGGTACTAGATCACATTAAAATAAGCTTGCGATTCGCGCTGGTCGCGGAGTAACTTCGTCAGCGCATTGAAAAGAACGATATTAATAAGTGCTGAGCGTCTCATTCATAGGAAAGTTTCAGTATGCTCTTTGCTGGCAGTTGAAGCCCGGCTTGCCTCTTCTTCTAGATCAGGAGCGAATTAGACACATTTTGAGTTTTGTTGAGGACCCATTTTAAGTCAATCTGCCTAACTTTTTCCTAACTACATTGCGGTTGGCTTCCACTCTAACAGGATGCAACTGAGTACCAGTATTTTCCATGGAGCAACTGCATTTCTGACCTCCACTATCTGTGTAACACCTCCTTGGCTAAGACTGGTGTTAGATTTTATGGTTTCCGACTATCCGTAACGACTGTCAAAGATCTATAAATGATAGCCGAGCCAAAAGCAAGTTAAAGTGCTCAAATATCATGCCGTGCGGCTATTAATGTTTAGTCTCAAACTCCTTTCTATTTGGACTATTGACATCTTTATATCAAGTAAATTACAAGCTTTTCCCCTTACCTGCATAATACCTTTAGTGCCGAGCTGCACTTCGTACATCCATCTGTTCCCATACACGCAAGCTGTGGCTCTGATGGTGGCGAAGCTGGAGAGACCCTGCACACTCACTCGCTCGTCACCCACCAACACTAAGCGGCCAGTTCCTGGAGACACAATGAAATATGAACTTGTGTCTTTGCCAAGCGAAACTAAACTTGATTCCTAAGAATTGAGGAGAGAATATCCTATCGCATCGAGTAGGGTATCTTTTGGACCAAGAGTAAAGATGTTTCTTTGTTCGTTATGTACTGACTGTGTCATTATATTGGTTTTTTGCTCAGACGAGTGACGGTTAAGTAAGGAGCCTGGATCAGCTAGTTGGAGTGAATAATTTCAGTGAGGATTTTCTCAGTTATCAATAGTTTATCCCGAAGTGTTGATTTTTGGTCATAGACCGCCTTGCTCATAGAAGCAACTCGCGTGCAAGTTTGATTACGTTATGCGGTACGATTGAGCGATTGATCACATCGTACCTCAGTAACTGGAACTGTAATGCAACTCGCATAGCTCTCATGTTGCATTACAGTGCGAGCAACCAGGTTGTAGGTGGAAACGTAGTCTTATAGGTTCCTATTACTGGAACACAGGCGCCTCTCTGAGACAGGGAGTTGTTGTCATCTATAACGCAGGCACACCGCGGGCTTTTTGGTTTGACATGTCTTCAGAGATTTTGGTAATAGAACATAGGACATAGCTTTGTACTCCGTGCTTCGCAGCGGTGGTGATGAAATGATTTACACAAAATAAGTTGCTTGACTTACTTCGAACAACTAGTACACCGATGACATTACCTTGGGGTCACTATAACTGATGCGTCTCTTTTGTATTCGATAATGAACAATGACCCAGAAAAAATAATAGTACAATTTATTCAAGTTAAAAGGTAAAACAGTAACTCAAATCTATGTCAAGTTCACTCGTGTTAAATATGTCTGAACTAGGTCATCCTGTGATTCAGGCAATGACATAGAATACCTTATTTAACGCCAAAACAGCACCTAAAATGGCCAAATGAGTCGCAGAACAACGAGCCATTTTACTGCAATTACCAAACTGTCTGACGAGCGCGGTACAGAGCTAATTACTAGAATTACTCCGGGCACATCCAGTGACAGCGGAGGTCTGTGACGTAATTGATGTTAACGTGCTTTTTATGTCACATTTAGGCAGAACATTGAGTTTAAATGACAGTTTTTTGTAGGGACTTGAAACCTTTCGTGTTAATAATAAAATATATAGTTTTGGTTTGGAAACAAACATTTTTTGTATGCTTACTGGCTTAGAGAAATGGAGGCTATACTTAGCGGACTTTTAACGACCGTCATTTTTTTAGGTAAGTACCAGCTTTATTTTTTTACTACTTCCATTCTAGGCAGAGCGGGAGGGAGTGTCAGACTCTTGCTGACTAAAACCCATCCGTGTTCCTCTAAATTCCGCAACCCAGACAGGTTCTGGTCATAGCGGGCCCCGTATATTATGCTGACACCTCTCGAACACAACGCCCGTCGACCCGGGCCTGGTTTATAACGGACGGCGAGCCAGCCATTGCTCGTCGTCCGCAGGCCCGCGCCTAAGGTGGCCAGGAATAGGTCTGCTTCTTCTTCTGTAGGTACCTGCCTACCTATTTATTTACCAGCAGTTTGGCCTTTAGAATGTAGTAAATTATTCCAAGGGTATGGTTCCGGGATAAAAAGTATTTATATAATTATGTCCTCAACATCGTTAGGACAAAGATGTTTTCAAGGGTGGATCACGACCCTGATGATCCCGATGAGGAGTATGTTCGGACGTCTTCGACAACCTTCGGCTGACGTTCGGGCAGCGGCGCGACGGTGGCGGGAATACCTCTTAAGACCAAGACTGAAGTCGAGAAAAAAAATCAACTTACCCATACATATTATCTGCGCATAACTCGACAAAATGTACTGAACGTACCGAATGTACTGATTTTTTTTTGTCGAATTCGCGGTTGGCCTCATAGTAAAAGTTGTTTATAATGATGAGTACAATGACCCCTTAAAATGTATTGTTTTTATTCTGTTACACGTTGTATAACCACACCATTAATGGATATACGTAGTATCTAAAACTTCGACTATAAATATTTATGCACGACGAGCTAACCTGTAGATGCATCGAACACAACGATTTTCGGTCCTATTCTTCCGAATCTGTCATCAGATGTTTCCGTTGTCTGAAATTACAACGAAAAACCAAATGTTTAAAAAGTTGAAAGTTCTTCGTTAAAACAAGATCGGCAGTAATTAGATTGATACAAGAAACAATAATAGAATAAGCCACTTTTGATTTAATATCAGACAGGTAGAGTACGGCTTTAATACGTGTAGGGACGTGGATCATAACTAAACTGGCTACGATTTTACGAACAAGTAAGAATTTCCTGAAAGTAGACGAAGCATGTGTCATATTGACAATCTTTTTTTTTTTGAGATGGGTTTGCTCTTGTCTCTAGTCTAGGTCAGAGATGACAGAGACAAAGTCGACGATGGAGCGATCTTGCCCAGAAGAAGTCTGTTCGACATCATAAGTAAACATAGTGCTCCGATGAAGGAGTTATTTTGAGCCTATTTTCACTCACTTTATTCAATATCTACATACATATGTAAAGGTTCATGAAAATAAGCGAGCTGTTGGGCTTTCAACGCCCGCATAAAATGTTGTACATACAAAATAGCGATCATATTTAGACGTTCATTTACGGTCGCTTTCTATAATATATCTCAATCCCAATCTTGATTCCGATCCTTGTCTGTAACCAATCAAAGGTGAGGATTGTGTGGTGAAGGACACAAACTCGGCCGTTGATTGGTTACAGACAAGGATCGGGATCAAGATTGGGATTGAGATATATTATAGAAAGCGGCCGTTAGTAATCACGTGCATAAGTCTTACTTCTGGCACGGGTACAGGTGCAGCGTGTTTTTTAGCTTTCGTCTTGTTGGGGTTCAAAATCTTGGCATCCAACATCTTGGGCAGGTTCTCACGAATATGCGTCACGTATTTACTCCTTCTGTAATAAATATGGTTTAGATGTATCGTCTTTTTTAAATAGTATTGCTTTCCTTTGTCACAGGGTGTGGTTGCATTGAGGTGGAGGCAAGCGGAGTGAAGCGGAGCGGAGACTTTATCTCTTATGTCCAACATGACTGTGAGTAAAGTTAAGTCCTGCATTATTTTGTATGTTAGATTCTGCTTCCAAGTTTCAAGGTAATCTTGAAAAACTTTAAACTCTGCTGCTGCTCTGCTCTTGCTTTACGCGTCCGTTTACAACAACAGATGAAAAGACCTACTTGCCCACCACGAATTCAGGGGCAAGAGACGGAGCTATACAGGACGTATAGCTCCGTCTCTTTCCCACTGGAAGTAATATTAAAGTAATAGGTACTGCTTTAAGAGTTGGTGGTGAGGCCACAGGAAAGTATTTAACGCTAAACAAAAGTCCATGGCCCATCTATCATCTTGCGCTGTTTACCCAGTCACCTGCACAAGTGATGACCATGACTGCGTCAGTGAACGGTGTACTAGGAACAGTTCAATGTATATGAGGGTATTTGTCTCCCACACTCAGAAGAATAAGAGTAAAATACAAATACTAACTGAATATGCCGATCCGTATTGTCTTTAATCACCATATCATTCCCAAACACCCTCCGGATGGTGTCGTGGACCTCTCCCTTCTCTGCCGATCCGCTGCAGACCCCAAACATGGACCTTAGTACGTTCATCATTGGGAGTGGGCGCTGCTTTTTAGCAGCGGTCTCTTGGTCAGCAATTTTTGCGGTTTTCGATGGAACCTGGAGAGGGCGACTTGTGGTGTCCAGGTTGTTGATTATACTAGGTTTTTGTCACACCGTTGTTTCTTTCTCAAGGCTTTCTGGTTACCTCAGTCAGCGAATATCTTCTAGAAAATACTCTTGTCTCGTTATAAGCAGTCTCTGCATTCAAAACAATTTAAATATAATTTTTAACAAGGTAAAACTAGCTATATAGTACCGATTTTTTATCACACAAAAATAATGTTCCGAATATAATATTTACTGCCTACAAAAAAAGAAGGATTTGAACGAAATCTAAATGTAATTTAAAGTATTATCGCTATGTTTTCAAAGTACAAAATTATTTGCAAAATAAAATATAATTCAAAATCATATGGTAGGTTACTGTCAAAAACTTTACGTCAATTTGATGGGATTGAAGAATACATACGCTAGAATAAAAAGGTTGGTTTGAGTTTTATAAAATGAGAGAAAATACTCATTTGGTTTTAAAGAGGATTTTACCGTTTTGGTTTCACGTTTAATAATATGTAAATGAAAGCTACATTTAAACGCTTTGTAATCCCATTAAAATACGTTACGGGGAACCTTATTTACACAAGTGTCTGAAAGTTACTCACATTGCACATAAATTCAAATATATATAGGAATACAATTCGTTTTAGAATTTCTTTGATATAATCGCTAATTCGAACAATTGAATAGCAGTTACAAATTAACATTTCTCTTGGTGCCGGATTGGCTATAAATTTTAATGGCCTGTGGACCGTCCGGGATGGACCGGGGTCACAGAATATATGGGTGTACAGAAGGCCGGCGGCGCCCCTTTTTTTCATTTGGTCATCCTAGGAGGTTGTCGTCTGCTTAACCGGACTTGTCTGTGGCGACCTTAATATAAATTTAAAAAAAAATTGAGATGCTCCAGGCAGGGCTTATTAAGAAAGCCGGCTCTATACATAGGGTTTTAACCGACCCGACAAACAAAGACTGCCAAATTTATAATCGCAGTGATTGGTTATGGATTCGGCAGGTTCTGTGTCTCATCTTTCATCAGTTTCTTCGTAGCGTCCAAACTACTCGTACGAGTGATTTGTCTCATTCGATTTTTGAAAGAAAGAAGAAAGAAACTAATTTATTTGGCACAAACAATGTAAGTACAAATAAAAAGGAACTTAAATTTGAAAACAATAACATTGTGTACCTCGCGGCTGCGCCAAATAGGTCCAGTTCAGCAAAATGCCAGACAACTAGGTGCTACCTGTCGCTGGTTTTCAATTGAACCTTATGTTGATGTGTACGGATGTAAACCAGATTTTTATTAATACTATAGGTACGATTATACGCTATTACACCACAGTTGCCTTTTCAAATCTATAATAATTATGATGGCTAAAAAATACAAAATAGAAAACTCAGAATCCTGTCGAGAATTCTACTCCTTAGCTGTACACATTGAAAGTACTCCTATTTCCAGAATTTTAGTGCTTTTGGATGGGGTGTGTACCAAGTGTTGGTAGCGTATAACTTCTTGTTATTTGACGTTGGAACGGGATTGGCAGAATTTAATTGTGCTTTAATCTCAAACTGTCCTAAACGGCCAGTCGCGAGTGTGCTTACACGATCTCAAACTGTCCAAAACGGCCAGTCGCGAGTGTGCTTACACGATCTCAAACTGTCCTAAACGGCCAGTCGCGAGTGTGCTTACACGATCTCAAACTGTCCTAAAGGGCCAGTCGCGAGTGTGCTTACACGATCTCAAACTGTCCAAAACAGCCAGTCGCGAGTGTGTTTACACGATCTCAAACTGTCCAAAACGGCCACTCCCTCCAATACCTTCCCATGGCCCGACCAACATATGTTATACGGGCCGAAACTTGGGGCGGCTGCGGACATAGCACCCTTGGCCATCTTATTTTAAAGTCCGCAGGCGCTTCTTGATCCCTACAAGTTAACCATGTGTGTCCCTAAACACTCTCCCATCTGGGCGTGTACGAACCACAAACAACAAATGATAATCTTCGTCGTCGCCAGCTTGGTCCTAGGTCGTATATATTGTACTATCCTCGACGCTCCTCTCCTCACGCTCCATTGCGCTCCGAGCAGCATGCCACCCGTGCGCGAACTCCCGCAGCCGCTCAAAGTTCGCCGGTGAACTCACGAGATCAGAGTAGTAGACCGGGCCGGCCTCTAAGCGAACAATCCCGTCCATCATCTTGCGCCTATCTTCTTCATAGAGGGGGCAGACCCACAGCGCATGGTGTAGGTCTTCCTCTTCCATACCGCAATAGCACACGCTCACCTCACATAACTTCATTTCATGCAGCCTTTTCCTGAAACACCCGTGTCCCGTGAGAATCTGGGAGAGTTGATAATCCGGCTCAACCCAGCCAGAGCTGAGTCGAACCGCCACGTCCGGGAAGAAGCGATACAGCTCCCGTCCTTTCTCCTCATTCGTCCATCTCTCTTGCCATGCATCCATCGTCTCATTCCAGATCACACGCTTAAGTCGATCCAGCTCCCGTCTGCGTACCAACGGCTCAACCTGTGCTACGGTCGCGGCCTGGCGCTCCTCATCAAACCTGCCCGCACGGATCACCTCCAGGTCCGCTGGGAGAACACCACCCAACACTGCCAACGCAGCCGTACTGGAAGACCTGTACGCCTTCGTCAGCAATATCAGGCTTGTTCTCTGGCACCGGAGCAACGCGCTGCGAACAACGTGGAGTGCCGCTCTTTTGTACCAACAAGCAGCCGCATACGTTACCGTGGCTACGAAAGTGCCCTTATAGAGTACGCGGAGTCCGGGATATCGAATGCCCCAGGATGATGCCGACACTCGGGACATCTTCCCAAAGCACTTGGCCGCACGTTCCCCTATCGACAACGCATGCTGCGCAAAGGACAGGCTCGCGTCGAGTACCACTCCCAGCACCATCGTCGAGCCGACGCTCCTGACCGAGTCCCCGGCCAGCTTCACAGTGGGGGGCCGCTGGAGTTTTCCCTTCATCGTCATCATGGCCGACTTTGAAGGAGAGAACTCCAACCGGTTCCTTACGCCCCATGCCGCAATCATATCCAGCGCCATCTTAGCGGCCACCTCGATGTCTCTACGAGACTGGGCCTCGATCAGAACCGTCACATCGTCCGCGTAGGCAACCAATCGGACGCCCTTGGGTAGTGGCAGCCGAAGCAAGTCGTCCATTAGCAGGTTCCACAGAGCCGGACCCAGGACAGACCCCTGCGGGCAGCCCATGGTGGACACCGTCCACACCACCCGGTCGCCGACAAAGAGCCCGACTCGTCGGCGGGCAAAGTAGTCCGCCAGCATCTTGAAGATGTTGGGCGGACACCCCCCCGCTTTACTTTCGTTAGGATCATCGGCCACCAGGCGTTGTCGAAGGCGCCCGAGATGTCCAGGAATATGGCCTGCACATACTTGCCCGAGCCCTCCCTCACGGCGCCCATGATATCGTTGAGCGCCGTGACGGTTGACTTTCCCGGAGAGAATCCGTGCTGGGAGGCAGAGATCTGATTGCCAATCGTCGGAGCGCACTTCAAAATTACGCGTTCCAAAATTTTCCCGAGCACAGGCAGCAGCGTGATTGGCCTGTAGGCCTTAGGGTCGGTAAGAGGCTTACCGTTGCCCTTCGGCAGCACGAGGAGCCGGCCCGCCTTCCATATATCTGGGAACACGCCATCCGAGACACACTTGCCGTACACCGCAGTTACTTCTGCGGGTACGACGTTCCAGACATTCTGTATAATTCGCGCACTGATACCATCCAGTCCCGGAGCCGTGTTGGACAAACTCCTGATTATGCCCCCCAAACTGTCACGCGACAGAGAAGGCGCAGCCCGACCTGACGGGGTGAGCGATGCGGCGACACGGATCTGCTTGTGGTAGGGCGTGTCCCTGGACAGATCGTCATCCGGGCAAAGTGCCTGCAAGAGCCCGGTCGCCGCATCCCCCACAGAGGTGGCAAAACCCTCCGCCAGTTTTGTACCATTGACGACGCGGGAGGGTGGCCTCAGCCTGCCACTAGCAGCCCTGTAGGCCAACCCCCACGGGTCACCATTGCCGGTTTCAGCTATTTTCCTGAAATGGTCAAGCTCCGCCTCCTCCATTGCCTTCCTGTATCTCGCTCTCGCTACATGAAATTCCCCTCTCAGGCGTTCCTCACGCAACCCCCCAGCCTGTCTCGCTCCCTGCCATTTGCCCCTCGCCTTATTGTTGGCCTTCCGAAGCTTCTCAAGCTCCGGAGTCCACCATTCATAACCCGCGTCCTTTGGCGAACCTTTCTCCAAGGCACTGGCGCGCTGTGTCCACAATAATTCTGGTAAATTCCTTACAAACAAAGGACGCGGGCTTATCTAGGTCAAGCCATCCCATTCGCGCATGGATTGCCTGCTTGAAACGCAGCCAGTCCACCCCTCGATCCCGGAAGCGCACCGGCTCCTTGACTGGCCCAGCGCCGTGGCATTCTTCCTGTGCTATCCCCACCTGGAAGGTGATCAGCCGGTGGTCACTGCTGCTGGCGTTCTCCTTTACTACCCAGTCGCTGATTGCGACACTCCTGGTGGCCAGAGTTAAGTCAATGTTGGACTCACCGTTCGGGCCACTGAAGGTAAATGGTTGGCCCTCCACGTATGTACAGCCCTGCCTTGGCTGTACTCCCGCCCTGCGTTTTGAGGTCGGCCTGCGGGTACTGTTCCTGGAGGAGCACGACATCCAGGCCTTGCTCGCGGCACACCGCGGGCAGCTCCCTCGTCGCAACTGCGGACCCAGCGAGGTTGAGCTGACCAATTCTGCATATGCGCCGCCTATCCATAGGTGGTCATATTGACACTCCTCTTTTCCGCGTATTGCCTCGCCGGGCAGTCCCGGGAGGCGGTCCTGTGATCCGCCGCCCCCTTCTTCCCCAGTTTCCTGCAGGTCGCACAGCAAGATGCGGCCGCCTTGCACTCCTCACCGCGGTGGCCAGTCGCGCCACAGCGCGCACACGTGGTCTCCTTTGATTTACAGTAGCGCTCCGGGTGTCCATACTGCTGGCATTTATTGCAGCAGGTGACGTCAACATAGTCCGTCACCTCTACCGCCTGCCACCCCACATAGACCCTTCCTTTCTGCAGCAGAACCTCCCTCAGCTCGGCCGAACAGCTGAAAACAGCCGAAGTAGCCGGCGCAGTGCCACGAGACCTATTCTTCTTGAAGGCGCCTTTGGCCTCCTTCTTAATGCGCTCCAGCGGCCAGTCCCCATTCTCCCGGAAATTCTGCTCGTGGATAGCCTCCAGCACCTCCTCAAAGGAAGGGTCCCCAGCCTATTGAAGCATACCAGCGGCTGCCTGCGCTTTGGCTCAGACACCCGGAGCGTGGTTGGCACCGCCGCTCGGAGCCTGTTGGCCGACTCCTTGTCGGTCGTCTGGACAATGACGCCCGCGTTGCCCACCTTGCGCACCTTGGCCACCTGGACCCACAGTTTTGCAGGGTCAGTCGCCTTCTTTAACTCCACCTTCGTCTCTTCGGCCGTTTTGAGGGCGCCATTGTCTTCCGCAGGATAAAACGCAAACATGGGGCCAGACTCCGGTTCAATCCTTACCGGCTCCTGTCGGCTTGGCAGTTTCAACGCCGTGGCATAGGAAGCCGGCGCTGTCGACTTCCGCACCATCAAATCCGATGCGGGTAACCTCTCCGCAGCTGCTGCACGGCTCTCCGCAGCCGCCAAGCGTAGGGTCAGGTGCATCACCACCGCCGCCAGTCTCTCTGTGTGCACCCCTATCGCAGCCATCTCCTCCTTGTTGAGCTTGGAGCTCTTTGCCTTGACGGCCTCCATGATTCCCTTTGTTGAGGCTGTGGCCAAGCCCGCCAAATTTTCCACAGTGGCAGCCGTGAGCCGGTCCACATCAAGGGGATGTTCCTGGTGCTGCTGCTTTTGCCTACTTTGGTCCGATGGCCGCGACAGGAGGCCTCCAATTGGCGGCACATCAGTGCGCGCCGGTTTCCGGGCAGCCCCCACACGGCGTCGCACCGCCTCCTGAACCTCTTCAGGCGAGCTGAGGAGGCGCTTCTCGCCCGCTAGCGGCAACTCCTCATACTCAAAGAGCATCTTTGAGATTGCTGGCTCCAGGCGCTCCATCGGGGTACTGAACCTTTGCGGCGGGGTTCTCTGTAACGTAGCCTTGGGGGTGAAGCCACCCCCCATTCCTTCCATCCGCAACGGCCAGTCGTCCAAAACGGCCAGTCGCGAGTGTGCTTACACGATCTCAAACTGTCCAAAACGGCCAGTCGCGAGTGTGCTTACACGATCGCAAACTGTCCCAAACGGCCAGTCGCGAGTGTGCTTACACGATCTCAAACTGTCCTAAACGGCCAGTCGCGAGTGTGCTTACACGATCTCAAACTGTCCCAAACGGCCAGTCGCGAGTGTGCTTACACTCTCTGTACGTGAAGCGTGTCTAGATGTGTGCGTTTTTACTTTTTGTTAGAAACTAACCTTCTGTTCCATTTTTATTACGTATCGTTACATTGGTCCCTTCATTATTTGAAGCGAACCCGTAGTGTTATTTATTGTTTCTCAGGGTTCCATGTGTAGATATTATTTTCTATCTAAATGCGCATATAAACTGGTGTTTACTAGTTTTCTTCCTGGCAAAGGAAAATGGCAAAAATATAAATAGAAGCTGGTCTGTGCGTGGAGACTAATAATTTTAATATCTATATTTTGTAATGACTAACAGAGATTGAGTTTGAAACGCTTTGAATTAAACTTTTTTGCAAAAAATATAACCGATTTCCAAACAATTAAATTGATGTGTCTCAGATCAGCACTAATATGTGAAAAATAAAAAACTTTTTTACGAAACTACACCAGAAACACCGACTTCCAAAATTAAAGTTGTTTTGTACTTTGTAGTTGGAAATCGGCTATACTTTTTTTTAACAAAGTTTTTTTTTGTTTTTCACTTTTTAGTGCTAATGATGTCCCCCAACATTCGACATATTCCTTTAGGTCCGAACATACATTAAAAAAAATTATTACTTATATAAAAATTCGAATTGACAACCTCCTCCTTTTTGAAGTCTGTTAAAAATGGTACAATCGAGTCTCATAGTCAATTTTGTAGACCAACGTCTACAAAGTGACTATGAGACCTTTTTGAATTTTAAAATAAAATGAAAAATAATATTTAAGTCAGAGTTAAGTTCGGAAAGAGTTGGATTATGTGAAGAACAAAAGATTATCTGACATTAAATCATTTTTACATGACATTAAATCAGGTTACTACGAAATTTTTCCCTAATCAGTTACATTTTATAAGGTAGTCGACTATTACTCGTTAACTTCTAAACCCTACAGCTGAGATAGTTTAAAAAAAGGTTTTTACAAGCCCTCAATATTTTTAAACGAGCTATTCAACGGCACCCCTCACCAGGGGATGGACGATAAAAAAACATCTCCACTTTACGTGTAGGGAGGGTTACCCTAATATTGTTCTTCATGATTTTATTTAACCACTTTGTCGGCGTGATTAATATGTATACCCATACCGAATTCCAACTTTCTAGTGCTAAGCGTCTCTGATCTAAACCGCGGACGGCGAAACTATAAGGGTTCCTTGTTGACTACGGAACCCTAAAAATGCTACGAACCTTCCAAATGAACATTTTTAATAAACAATAAACATTTTTCCACGTGATAATGGCCTGGGCTATAAATTTTAATGGCCTGTGAAAGTGCCGCGTGGCCAACCCGTCGGGCTGTGGTCTATGGTCTGGAACGGAATCACAGTCACAACTCAGGCTATTATTTCGGGCTATTTCACTTTATTTAAGGAACCCGGTTATTTGTCGTGATGGTTTTACGATAGACCTTTTTGGTGATATATTGGTTTGTTTTATTAGATTTAATCATTTTTGTTATTTGCTTAAATAAAATGCAAAAGTTTGGATTGTTGTTTGTTACTCAATTACTTCGGAACTGCTGAACAGATCTGGATGTAATTTGGCACAGAGATAGATTATAGTCTGGAATAGCATATACTTTTGATCCCGGGAGTATGTGTCTTGGGCGAATTTCCGAAATTCACGTGGTCAAAGCCACTTAAATATTTGCTGTTTTCTAAAAAAAATCAACCACGTGATCAGTTTAAATACCGATTAGCCTTTTCTGTTTTCTTCTATGTATAGATAATAGGGTATTTTACCGAAGAAAATCTAATAAGTCCATCAGATTTTCTAAAAAATATTGGACACGGATTTTTTTTTACGTAAACAAAAAATTAAGACGATACATTGCGTCGATAACACGCGTGTCGTAACGTCGCTGGTAATAATTGTACCATCGTAGAAATCTATCATCATCTGCCTAGTCTTTTACCAACTGTATTGGGGTTAGCTTCCAGTCAAACCAGATTCAGCTGAATACCAGATATCGTAGAAATCTATCTGACGGACTAATTCAAGTTTTTCACCAAAATATCCTGTTATCTATTGCCCGGAAAACTTGATGTGTGCCTTGAACATTGTTCCAAATTAATTTATTTTCTTTATAGAGAACCGAACGTGTGTATGGAAAACTGGAACCCTGTTAGAATCACTCGTGTCTATCTATCGATCCGTCTGTCACAACTATTTTGCTCCGAAACTACTATACCGATTCAGTTGAATTTGGTACAAATATGAACTTCTAAGAACCAAATATGGCGGCGTAACGTAAATACATAAATAAATTATAAATATGGAGTAATTTTTGAGGGACAAATGTTAGAGAAATAAAAAACTGCGCTGTGTGTTTTGTCAAATTAAAGTAGGTACATACTAAATTATTGTTGGTCACAAATATTTTTTTAAATAATTTTAAGAGTTTTGAATAATACTTAAGTAAGATAATTGACCCTCATCCTCGAAACTACTGAGCCTTAAATTTTGTCAAAAAGTACAGATTATAGTTTCTTAATGATAGATTACAGGAAAACTAAACTAAGTCAAATCAAAATTCGTTTATTTATTTATTTATTGATTCAATGGGCTAGGTCATGGATGAGGTCTATGATGGAGCGAGCGTGTCCAGAAGATGCCTTGGGGGCACTGGTACTCCCACGCGTCGACGAAACACAGCAAGCTGCTTGACGCCGGACTCCGGTAGGAGGGTGGTCGCGAACCAGGCGGGTGTTAGCCCTACCACCGCAAGGGAAGGATTGGCCAGTTTTATAAGGTGTTAGGTGAGACTGTCCAGGATGCGCCGAGTGAGAGGTTCAGTTGAGTGCCTGATGGGACAAATTGCGCTACACGACCTTCTTGCATCCGAAGAGTTTAGCGATTTACACACTTACATATTTACAAAATTAGTTGGGATTCCGGCGAGATGTTACATCACATGCAAATATTTACCTTACATTCCTGAACAAGCTGGAACGTGGTGAAGTCGCGCAATAAACATGTAGGCAAGCTATAAAGTGTACCGTACCAGCAGCGCGGGCAATATTGCCCGACTCTATTCACTGTGAATACCGGGGTCAAGGTCACTGGGTCTGTTTGTCTGTACCGATGTAGGTGAACGGGTATTAGTTGGGTAAAAGTTAGGCATACTAGTTAGGAATACTGCAGTTTTCTGAACAAGTAAAATTTTATAGTTTCATTTTATTGTAAAATTGAATTTGAATCTGAACATGCCAATGTTTCGTATGGTATCGGACGTAAAAGAATAGTATTATCCCGTCACTTCCCATGGGTGTCGTAAGAGGCTGCTAAGGGACTCATCAGAGAATGGGCAGCAGCATTTTCTGTGGGTACATTGCTACAGCTCCACTGCGATTGCCAACCCGCCTGCCAAGTGTGGTGATTATGGCAAACCAACCCCCCATTTGGGGGAGGCTCATGTCCAACAGTGGACGTCTTTCGGCTGATATGATGATGATGATGGTGATGAATGTTCGTAGTTGATTTATAAATACGAGAAATTACTATACTTGAATATAGTTTCGACTTTAGCGTTTTAATAAGTGACCAACAAACCTACTATGACGTGACAATGCCATCATGATTCTGTTGTGAAAAAGGGATAGTGCTATTCGTCCTGTATGGCTTTGTCACTCTCTCTCATATATTAAAATGGCACTAAAATATACACACATAAACTCTACAAACATAGCATTCCTTTGTGGCAGACATGTAAAAAATAGGTTATAATGGAACTTTAACTTTGTCTTGTATGCCCCAGAGTATGTTGTTACAAAATTTTATAATAATCTCGATTTTTTAATTCTATATAAATCTGGATTTTAGCATGATATGCATATTTGTAGGGTTGTGCACACGGTAAACTATAGGTATTCTGCCGGTGACAATTGCGACAAAGGATTGATATCAATAAAATCACTAAACTAACTGAACCAGCTGTACTTACCTAACTTATTGACAGCTGAATTTTATTTCAGACATTTTATTCAAAATCACCTTTTGACAGGGCTGTCAAAACGTGGTGATCCAAAGTTTCGAACCTAATTTGAAGAAAAGCTTTGTTTGTCCTTCACACTGTACCTAAACTTTATAATAAAATAAGAAAAGTTTCTAAATTCTTTGGTATTCTAAGCAAACAAGAATATTCTGTGGGTTGAGGTCACAGTATTTGTTTATGTCACTCAATTGAGATGTTTTAGCAAGTTTCATGTTTATAGAGTCAAGTTTCGTCGTTTTTTAGAGACTTATTGGCGCGCCATTTTGCCATTTCATCAGCGGTATTGACTTTCAAAATAGTTTGACATTTTCATACAACATTTCGGATTTTAGAGTATCAATTGTACTAATTTTAAAAATATATAAAAAAATGATTTTTTGGCTGTATTTCATGAACCGATAGCTAGACAGTTGAAATTTTCACAGATGATGTATTTCTGTTGCCGCTATAACAAAAAATACTAAAAACCGAGAAAAAAAACATTTAATTGGGGCTCCCATACAACAAACGTGTTTTTTTGCCATTTTTTTTATAGATTATGGTACGTGCGGTATGGTGCGTGGCCGGTTTTTTTAGAGTACCACATGTAAATTCACGAACCTTAATAATTAATATCGACGCCTTAAGTATTGACAGGGAAGTCTATTCGAAGTCTAGAACCAGCAAATTCTCAGTCAATTACCTCCGAATCGAACAATCAAGCCGAGCTATTGTTTCTGCGGAACTGCAGAGCAATTTGATACCATTGTTCACTTGGCTCAGCCCGGCTTTAATTGGCTGCCTCTGGCAACTGTAGGAAGGTTGATTTTGCAGCCACCTTGATAAACTAAGCATTAGGACTTATGAGGCGTTTTGTTGAAAAATATAATGAAATGAGGAGGTTATCTTTTAAATTATTGTTATAAATGCGAAATTAAGGTTGTTTTTGACGAATTCACGCTTTAAGAGCGTTTACGCCCTATGGCATTTCATACAAACTTTCAAGTCAGCTCGGCTAACTGGCCAGAGGCTATAGACAAAGTGCATAAGCGAATGTGATTGCTGAAATGCCAAAATTGTACCTTAAAAGCGTTTGATCACGTGATATTTCAACAGCTTTCGCCAATCTCATACATTTTTGACGTTTTAACAATCGCCTTCAGCCCCGGAACGACAATTTTTCCGAACCGGGGCAGAAACTTGTTAGTTGTGCCCTCCCCTCTTCCACGTTTGTGATTAATTTTATTACGTAACTAGTGTAAAAATACCCTAAACGATAACGAATGAAGACACATTGTACCCATCATTGGCATAATTTTTTTAAAGATTTAGCAATGAAAAGTATTGGTTCCGGAGATATTGAAGGTATATCATATTTTTTTTAGACGGGCCCCGGTTTGCCCCCCCTCACCTAGAACCGGAACTGATCGCCTTCGCTTCGCTACCGCTAACAGCACTGCGGTTCTGTAACCCTCTAACCTAAAGTAAGCTTAGGTGAAGTGAACATGAAGTAACCTATCAATGCATACAATCAAGATGGAATGACAGCTCACTTCATGCTCACTGCACCGTAAGTCTACACGGTGAGATGTTGACAGAATAGACCGGTAGAATAGACCTTATGCGAGTAAGAGAATGCATCCGGCCTCATCTAGCTTAAAATTACCAATAAATATTGACGTGTAAAAGTGTTATGTGTTATGTTAAGTGACCGCATGGCTTGGAGACGCGTCGTATGTGGTCGCGATCCTCAGCAGTGAGGGAACGACTCTTCGTCGTTCCCTCACTGCTGAAGAAGAAGAAGAAAAGTGTTATGTTTGACCTACTTACAAAATAAATATCATTCATCATTCATCATTCATCACTCATCATTCATCATTCATTATTCATCATTCATCATTCATCATTCATCATTCATCATTCATCATTCATCATTCATCATTCATCATTCATCATTCATCATTTATCATTTATCGTGAAAAAAAAATTAAGTAAAAATACAGAGAATAAAATAATAATAATAATAATAGCAGAAATGTGTTATTTGTATAGTATGCGCCAGATAAATGAAGAATAACGGTGGTGAATAACCCACCTACATTTATTGACACACTTAATTTCAAAAACAGAAATAATAACATAAAGCTGTCCTGAATAGACATCTATCGTGATCCTTACTGTTTTAGTAATGAAAAACGATTCATAATTTACTGTCCGGGGGTACCTACGACGAGATGTTAAGGAAAGGTCAATGACCGTTAGTCTTCATTTATCTGGCGCTTACTATAGTTACCAAAAGTCAAACGTCAAAGCATTTATTTCAATTAGACCATTTACAGGCACTTTTGAATTGTCAAGGTCGGTCGGTCAAAAAGATGAAGCTATTTGCACGTTCCAAGGCGTAGATCTCTATGGAGAAGAACGTGCAAGAAACTCCACAGACACTCTTTTAAAAAAATAATATTTTGTTACAAAATTATGGTTACATCATTCATATTGAAATAATACATATGTGAGAACAATGTAAAAGACGTGCAGGATAAATGAGTCCGGAGTAAAAAGAAACAGTTCAAAGAAATAATTAAAATAAACCATGGCAGCCAAGGGATAACCAGTCTCAGCTGACGGCGCCCGTTCACGAACATGACGCATACGCTAGCACCATTTGGCTCAGCCATTTTTAAGGGAGCCAAATGATCCAACGCACGCGCCTTATATGGCACTAATACTGCGGGGGTGCCCTGGTGACCTGTACTACAGGTTTTGTAACAAAAACCTATTTCAGGTACCAGTTTCTTACAATGGTGAATATAGTACGCTTTAGTCTCAAACAATGTTAATTTTAAGGCAACCAATGTGAAGAGAGAATAAATGACTTTGAATTGAATCGAATTGAGAATGTCACTTGTCTTGATTAGAACCTCAGGATGTTACTGGCGAATGCTCAGTACCGTCGGTAGTGGAAGTCTCTTTAATTTACTTACTGAATTTACCACAAACAGCTTCTACACAAATTGCTTTCACCGCTTACAAACAGTGCAAGTTATTAAGTGCTCTGCTACAAAGTTGGCATCAGTCGCAGTATCACGACTTGGCGAAGGAAATTGTCGAGAGATTCAGATACACATCGCTGTCGTGTGCTGTGGTTTTAGTGAAATTAATGTCGAATGAACTTTGTTGTTGGTGTCTGTAAGATTGCTTTTTAATTGGTCATTGTGTTTCATTAGCCATTGAATTGGGTACAGAGCCAGATTTGTCATTTATGAAACACAAATCTTGCATTCTT
Source organism: Melanchra persicariae (assembly GCA_947386135.1). NCBI lineage: Eukaryota > Metazoa > Arthropoda > Insecta > Lepidoptera > Noctuidae > Melanchra > Melanchra persicariae. Next base: position 10,044,592 of record OX376645.1, on the reverse strand, counting down.
CTGTCACTATCTATTACGAGTATGAAGCAAGTAGAAAGAAGGTATGTCATCTTTATTATAAAAATCAATTGCTGTTCGTTAGTCTCGCTAAAACTCGAGAACGGCTGAACGGATTTATCTTATCTTGGTCTTGAAATGTTCGTGGAGTTCGAGGGAAGGTTTAAAAGGTTAGAAAAATTCGAATAATTACTTTTTTTTTTTGTAGGTTTTGGGTAGGTGTAGGGTAGGTGTAGGGTAGGTGCAGGGTAGGTGCAGGGTAGGTTCAGGGTAGGTGCAGGGTAGGTGCAGGGTAGGTGCAGGGTAGGTGTAGGGTAGGTGCCGGGTAGGTGCAGGGCAGGTGCAGGGTAGGTGCAGGGCAGGTGCAGGGCAGGTGCAGGGCAGGTGCAGGGCAGGTGCAGGGCAGGTGCAGGGCAGGTGCAGGGCAGGTGCAGGGCAGGTGCAGGGCAGGTGCAGGGCAGGTGCAGGGCAGGTGCAGGGCAGGTGCAGGGCAGGTGCAGGGCAGGTGCAGGGCAGGTGCAGGGCAGGTGCAGGGCAGGTGCAGGGCAGGTGCAGGGCAGGTGCAGGGCAGGTGCAGGGCAGGTGCAGGGCAGGTGCAGGGCAGGTGCAGGGCAGGTGCAGGGCAGGTGCAGGGCAGGTGCAGGGCAGGTGCAGGGCAGGTGCAGGGCAGGTGCAGGGCAGGTGCAGGGCAGGTGCAGGGCAGGTGCAGGGCAAGTTGGGCCGGGCCCCAGTCATGGTGACCCTTAGCCGGAGACCTCCAACGATGCCTAGCTCACCAAGGTTCACCACCTCCTTCGCCTTGGTGAGCACGTCGCCGTAGGTTACGCCCCTCTGCACCGCTTCGGGCTGTAGTGTGAGCACTACAGCCGCGGTCCTAGGGGCGCGGAGCGCAGCCGACACTCTTCGCTCCTTTTGCTGCCGCTTCCTCTATCTTTTCTTGGCCACCCTGGCTGCCTTTGCCGCCTTCTTTTTCTCCTCGGTCACCTGCCATTCGGCTTCGGCCGCAAGAGAATTAGAAGGCGGCTGTGGCACCACTGGCGCCGATGCCTTCGCCGCTTGTCTGTGGCACCGCTGGCGCTGATGCCTTTGCCGCCTGTGTCTGTGCAGCCGGCCTGCCAGGGCAGGTGCAGGGCAGGTGCAGGGCAGGTGCAGGGCAGGTGCAGGGCAGGTGCAGGGCAGGTGCAGGGCAGGTGCAGGGCAGGTGCAGGGCAGGTGCAGGGCAGGTGCAGGGCAGGTGCAGGGCAGGTGCAGGGCAAGTGCAGGGCAGGTGCAGGGCAGGTGCAGGGTAGGTGCAGGGTAGGTGCAGGGTAGGTGCAGGGTAGGTGCAGGGCAGGTGCAGGGTAGGTGCAGGGTAGGTGCAGGGTAGGTGCAGGGTAGGTGCAGGGTTGCACCGGGTCCAGTTGACGGGAGCAAAGCCGCGGGGTACAGCTAGTTTTGTGATAAAATTATGCAGTAGATATCAATGAAAAACTGGCCAATTGCGAGTCGAACTCGCTCACGGAGGGTTCCGTACCATTATCTATTTTTATAGGTAAAAGAACGGAAAAAAAATCACGTTTGTTGATTGGGAGCCCTACTTAAATATTTATTTTAGTCTGTTTTTAGTATTTGTTGTTATAGCGGCAACAGAAATACATCATCTGTGAAAATTTCAAGTATCTAGCTATCACGGTTCATGAGATACAGCCTAGTGACATACAAACAGACAGACAGACATCGAAGTCTTAGTAATAGGGTCCCGTTTTTACCCTTTGGGTACGGAACCCTAAAAATTAGTATATGTATGTTATGCAGTTTCTCAAAGCACTCGGTCTAAATATTAAAATTGTGTATCATAAAAAAATCATTGTGATGGATTTCCGCTAGGAATGACGACTTGGCGTGCTTTTCGAGGTACCGAGGAGTCTCGGCATGGAATGAATGGTATAGCATTTTTTTCGGAACTTCACAATTAGCACAAAATCGTACATCTATATTTATTTCATTATTATTTTATTGACGATAATAGGTATTTGCGTGTGATACCTACACTTCTGAAATATCATCGAGTACATGTTCCAACTTTGGACTAAAATCCCATGGTGGAATTTCAGTGTTTACGTATTTGACATAGCTGGCTATGCGCCAAAGTACGGTACTGAAACTTAATAGTCTTTATTTCAGCGATTATTTGCTGTTTGTCCGATACCTACACCTTTCATAACCTCATCATCATCTTCTTAACCCATGTTACTTGGGGTCGGAGCAACACGATTTTTTCTTCCATTCTGTCCTGTCTGCCGTCACGCGCTCTATCACTAACTCCCTCTTCTCTCAAATCACTCCTCACACAATCCATCCATCTTTTCTTTAGCCTCCCTCTCCGTCTCCATTCATCCACACTTATATTCATAACTCTTTTCGTTACATGCGTTTCATCCCTCCTCTTCACATGATCATTCCAAGACAAGCGGCTCCCTTTTAACTTTTCCATCACTGGCGCCATATTTAAACTTCCTCCTATTATACTCATTTTTCACTTTATTCATTTTCGTTACTCCACACATCCATCTCAACTCAACATTCTCATCCCCGCTACATGCAATCTATTTTAATCCGTCTTTTTCACAGCCCAACCTTATCCATAAAGGCTAGGATCAAATATAGATCTCCTCAGGTCGTTAAAGGTAAATGGTTATTTCTCCAGGGAAGTTTTGAAGTAGCCTGGAGTCTGGATTGTCTCTTATCTGCCATTAAAGGAACTAAGATAGCCCCCTACTCATCTTTAGCATTTCAGCCAAAAGACCTCTACTGCTGGACATAGACCTCCCCTCAAACGTCGCCACATGGACCGATTCTGTGCGTTTTGCATCCATTTGACTCCCGTGGCACTAATCAGGTGATCAGTCCTCATTGTGGGAGGTCAGTTAAGCTGGCGAAGCGTGCGAGTTTGTGGGATTGGGCATTCTTCACCCGTCCCAAACCCAGTGCCAGTGTGGAGCACCATCACAGGACACGCGTCATCTCCTTAGTTGCCTGTCGTGCACAACCACCTGCACCATCCAAGATCTAAACGAGGCCAATCATAGAGCTGTACAGGTTGCTCAATACTGGTCAGACAAAGTCTAATACGAGTGCGCGCAACACTATATGCAACCACTGCAAGACCTGGGAGGCACAATCAATAACGGCGGACACCAGCAAAGCGTCGAGTCAATGAAACTGGACGAGTACTGAGAAACGATAAACTTTCTAGGATCTCGCTACGAAATTAATCACAAAAGAACAGCGAAAGGATAAGATAAACATAATCTCCACTTTCTTTCTTACCAAGTACGAGACAAAACAGAGCTAGGATAACAGACACCAAAGGATGTTTACAACTGGGGTAAGCCCAGTTAAAAAGCAACACGGATTGAATTTAATACTGATTTTAATGGGGCCTAAATCTTGAGCTGCATTAAAATTTTATTACAAAAATAGGTATGGCAATGTGTGTACTAAATGTTACTTTTCGACCTACCACTTAAATTAATACAGCCGTGAAATAATGTTTTGCTTTCAAGAATAGCCCTTCCCCATTTAAATGGGAATGCACGTGAGAAACCACGTTTACTCATAACAATCGAACACAAAACAGACGAACTGTTATAGTTCCTAAAATCATTAATACCTGCTATATTATTGTGTTTATAAGTTATTGTATAAACTACCTGTCACTACGAAATTATCAGGAAACGTTGAAATAGAATTGTTTTGTTACTGTTCGTGGTAGAAATCATGAGAAACTATTATTTTATATTGACGTAACCTTGGTTCTCGTCAGAATTAGCTATCTGTAAGAGGAAGTTGTAGAAGGCAATAATATCGTTGAATTATAAGTACGACTAGAAGTTTGTACTGATGTACCTAGTTATCAAGTTTTTCCATCATTTTTTCGCTGTTCGGACGAACTGGAAAAATTGTAGGCGTTATTATAATAACGCCTACAATTTTTCGCCATTATAATGGCGCAATTATAAGTATGTACCCCACGCTTATAATTTTTCGGGTGGTATTTAACTGCAAATCAATATTCCTTGAATTTTAATACAAATAAAATCCATAATTATGACAATCAGAAATACTAATATGCACAGCAAAATAGTTACCTCAAAATATTATAATTTTGGCAGCAATTGAAGTTCGTGGCGCATCGCTTTTATTTAAAACGAAAGAAATCTTTTTTATGAACGCATATCTAATAATAACTAGTGGCCAACAAACCCATTACATAATTTTTTTTTAAACTTTAAAACATACTTTTTTTTTATTATTGCATATTTATCTAAATAAAGCACCATCTATTTGTCATTATAATCTAATTATTGCTTAATCAAGCAAGCATGCAGCAACCATGTAGCAAGCATGCAAGCAAGCATGCAACATGCAGTAGTCATGGTTTCTGTCACGGCTCCGGCGCTGCGGGGCTCCGGCGGTCTCCTCTCCGCGCCTACGCGGGCTTAAATTACACTGTAGGGGTTGGGCAGACAAGACTAAGTGGAGTCGGTTTTACTTAATTAATTAGAATAAAAATTTATTAAAAAACTATTAAAATTTATGTGTGAAAAGTTTTTTGATGTGCATTTAAAAATAACCCTAATTTTTACTTTGTGTTTGATTTTGCATATTGTTTGTTTGTTGTACTTTGATGTGCTGGCGTCTGTATGTACAGAAGCCAGCACATCTGTCAAATTTTCTTTTATAAATTTTCAACTATAATACTAAAGCATTAGGTTCAGTACTAAAGCATTAGGTTGATGGGGAAAATTTGACAGTTTATGGTAGTTTGATGTGCTGGCGTCTGTACTATACCTATGAGGTTAATACCTGGTGATACCTCATAACTCCATTAATAATAATTTTCTTCAAAGCGTGTCGATGCCAGTCAAGTTGTTTCGGGCTATTTGGGTTCTTGTTTTGGCTACGAGGTTGGCACTTTCAGTAGCGACCATCGATTCTTGTCGTACATTCAACAGATTATGAATAATAATACTTTATTACGTTTCTTCCAGCGCCTGTGCGTGAAAGTTGAAAATTATCCCAATGGAATAAAAATCACGATATGAAAAATATCCTATCGTCGGTGATACTGCAATACCGCGAAACTGCACTTTTTTACGCATCAAAATTTGATAGTCTGTAATATCTCGAAATCATTCCGCTACAAAATGGTGTCGGCGTGTTCTGTTCATACTTTGTTGCTTGCCTGCGGTGCTGAGACAGATAGTATGGATTAGTAATGTCATTTTTTAATCTTTGGCAGTCGTTACGGATTGTCAGAAGCCAGAAAATCTAACACCAGGCTTGCCAAGAAGTACTGTGTTACCAAGTTACTGGGTTGTGGAGGCCGAATAGGCAGTCGCTCCATGTATAATACTGGTAGGTATTCAGCGGAATCCAGTTTGACTGAAAGCCGAAGCCAATATACCTAGTTGAAAAAAGGCTAGACAGATAATGGCACTAACTGAATCTACATGATTCTAAATTCACTCATTCAAATTATAGTTAAAAAACTGTCACTATACCTTTCGTGAACGCTGTTGTAGTTTCAAAAATTGAAATGTTATGTTTGTTTACTTGTCATACCATTTACAAGCAACTCCAATCCAATTTCTAGTTTCCATAACATGTCGTTTCGGGTACTCGCCGCCGGTCGGTCGCCTAAGCACTACGGGCTAAATATAATCGAGTCGAACAAATCGATTCATGGACTGGATTTAATCGATGTTTACTCGCCAAACTCGTGTTTATTTCTCTTGGAGAGCGTTGTGTACCTCGCATGTCGATTGTCGGAAGTTTGGTTTACTCGTGCAATTTTGATTGCTGTTTGATTCGCGAAGAGGTTTTATTTACATCGTATTTGAGGTAATGTTTCGCTAGCGATGTTACTGGGAGTAAACAAGTGCATACTCCAAATCGATCTTTGGATGCACTGCTGTGTATTGTCCATGAATCAAATTCAGTAGTTCTTCGGCATTGTTACGTTCATCATCATCATATCAGTCGAAAGACGTCCACTGCAGGACATAGGTCTCCGCCAGATGGGGAGAGGGGGTGCCATAATCCCCATGCTTGGCAGGCGTGTTGGCGAACGCAGCGTAGCTGTTGCAGTGTACCTACTGAGAATGCTGCTGCCCATTCTCTGGTGAGACCCTTAATCGCCTCTTACGACACCCACGGGAAGTTATGGTTAGTTACGGGCATTGTTACGCTAGCCCGAGGGTTTCCAGAATACCTAACCGATTTCGTTAAATAAAACTAACCAAGTGCGAGTTTGACGCACGCGCAAAGAGTACCTAACGAATCACTTTTTCCTAATTTAAGGCTTAGTAGTTTCGGACATAACTTGGGGGGAAATCGCCATGCAGTTTATTGCAAATAAGAGTTTCATAAAATGCTATATTGTAGATTCTGTTCTTTTCAACCTTCCTGTCTAATGAGATCATTCATATTCGTAAACAGCAGGATACTGTTGTTCATACGCCTCTCTAATTGCACGCCATTAGGTCACCTTCATCGAGCTCCTCACTCGGCCGACCGGTAAGGATCGTCGCTCCACTTTAGCCTGGGATCACCTCATCTTGCGAGATATGCACCATAATTCCTATTACACACAAGCCAACTGAACTACTATAAATAGACTCGGCCACACTCCACTCTCTGTCCCATGCTAACGGTAACTAAAATAACCATTACCTTGTCGCGGTATTAATTCAAGTCAACTGGCGGCTCGCTTTATTGTGCAAATACTCGCATATGACAATAACGTGGTGCCATACTGTTATGACTGCTGACAGCCAATGTAGGAAGCAGAAGGTTCAGGGTCTGATTCCCAGGGCCCATCCAGACAGCCACTATCTACTAGAAAGGTAACACGCAACTTGACCGGAATTGGTTAACCTGGCTATTAAGGTTTTTTTCGTTGTTACATTGTCTTCGAAAGCCTTAAGAGCGATTACGTGTTAGCAGAAAACATTTTTGAAATGTCTTATTTAAAAAAAGATTATTGGAAATCTCTGTTTCTATGGAAAATATTCTCTGACAACTTTTTAGACTGTATCCTGCTTATGCGTGAGTTTAATTAAAATCGGTTCATTCATTTCGAACAATAAGGACTTGAAAGTTTGTATGAAATGCCGTACGGCGTAATCGCTCTTATGGTACACTGAAAAGCAGAATTAGCGAGTTCTTGATAAGGGGTATCCCAAATCCGATGCTCATTGCATTTAAAAAATGTTACTTTTGTTTGCCGTATCTAATCAATTGCCGAGCAGACAGACTAGGCATCGGGCGGATCCAGAGTTGTCGTTTTGGGGTTAGGCTTGACCACACTGAGGATATTTTTTATCAAAATAATCACTAACACACATCACATTTTGTTTTGCTTGAAGCATAACAAGCCGCCTTGGATGACTTTTGGTAAATTCCTCAAAGGCTTCGTTAGGTTGTAGATTACCAAAGATCTCGATATTTTAAAGTGGGGGGGGGAGGTGGGCTTGAGCCCCTAAGCCCGCTCCCCTGGATCCGCCAGTGCTAAGCAGCATACGTGCTTCAAAGAAATCTTAAAAGTTGCAATAAAAAAAATACAATAAGTGTGGTTGTATATATATAATAATTGTGGAATTATAAATGTAAGATGAAGAAATAAATTTGTAAATAATACGAGAGTTTGCCCACAACCTAAAAAAAATGCAGTGTTCAAAGTTGACCTTCTACATTTACCTACATAATGCCATTTATTACACATACCTAAGGCACATTGCAATGTTAATTATAAATGTACGGTTGATAAATTAATCAAAGGTGGCGCTGATCACCGGATAAGACGAGATGATCTTGTTACCTGCGTGTCTTAATACTATAATCGTGTAAAGGGATTGGGGGGAGGATGAGCTAGCAGGGAAAACGACGTTTTGGCTGTGATTTCAATACGTACTGCAAAAAAAATTCCTTACCTAACATCATTGTTGACAGAATTTTACTTGATTCTGTCAACGGTAGCGTGGCCACAGTGGCGAAGGCGATTGTCAATACTTACGTCAAAAATGTTTGGGATCGACAGATGCTATCGATATGTCACGTGATCAAATTCCTACATTTTAGCATTTCGACAGTCGCATTCGCTAATTGAATGTCACATTGTCTAGGGCCTTTGTTTTGAGCGAAAACTTTTGAATCTTAAAGTAGTGCAGCAGTTTAAATAAATAGTTTAAACTTTATGTACATTTGGGGTAGGTACATATTCGGACTTAATGCAACAAGTCATTCTCATCCTTAAGTGTCGTCTGCTGAAAAATAAAGTCATTTTTTTTCAATATTTCAGAGGTTGAAGATGCTCGTAAATATGAACTTATGGGAGCAAAATTCGCGGAAAAAATGCCCTTGTTTAACATTTTGTTGAGTATTAAAAAGTAATTTCACCCCCTGATAATATTCTACTAAATTAAAAGTCGTCTTCTCTTTCTTATTGTAAAACTGGTACCATTAGAGTTTCAGTTTTCACATAGGAATCAATATCGAATACCGACATACATTTTTCATACAACATTTTCAACGAGTAGATAGGTAGTACCTACGCCCCATTTCCAACCTTGCAGTCGGACTAACTAATTTATATTGTACAGCTCGGACCTACACGGAAAACCTATACAGGGTGATTGGTAATTGAGCGCGTTCTTTGAAATGGGTTGTACTGCTACTTAGAAATTAGCTCTAGTACCGCCAGCGACAAAAACCGATTAACAATACCACGTTTACACATCATTTAAATTGAGAACAAAATTATTTGATAATCTCCTTTCAACCATTAAACATGACAGCTAAGAGGTAATGTTCTCTAATTTTACTTTTTTTCTGTTCAATAATTAAGGTATAGAAATTCAAAGTGTATACTATCGACTATTGTTGCCGACTGTACAACGCATTTCCACAAATGCCAACCTGCAGGGCGATTCTGTAAGCATGTCGAAGTGAACACTTGGGCGGGGCGCACGTCGGGTGAGTTGTCAAATCATCCAAATAAGGTGGAATGACAGCGCTCTTGTCGTTCACTCCGCCTGGGTGAACACCGTGAGATCTCGACAGAATTGACCGGCTGTAACCATGTCGAAGTGAACACCCGGGCGGGATGCACGACGGGTGAGTTGTCAAACCATACAAATAAGATGGAATGACAGCTCTATTGTCGTTCACTCCGCCTAGGTGTACACCGTGAGAAGTCGACAGAATCGACCGGCTGTATTTTTGCCCAATTCTATACGTGTATGAATAATTTGTGTGTTTGCTCAAAATTATATCTTTACCATTTTCTTATTTACAAAACCCTCTTAATACAACAATGAGCTCAGCCACAATAGCCGTTTCGTCCTAAAAAAACAGTTCGAGTTCCAATCACCGATAGTTTATAGTGATAATAAATTGTGCCAATAAAACCACTTCTTTCCTGTAAACACGTTTATCGTCGCTCTGTCTGCTAGACTAGAAATTATTGCCACCGAATTGTAGGACGTTCTGGCTAGTGATGTGGCTAAACATAATTGTTGGTCGAGACCGAGACTGGAACCGAACGTTATGGTCTACCTATTTTTATATTGTAACGTGGCTAAGCTCGTTGATCGGACACTATTCTCTATGGTTCCAGTTATGATTTTGGCTTGTAGTATGATTACTAATGTGTGATTGGAATATCGACATGTCGAAAGCAGTCTCCAACAGTAAGATTTAAAAAAATAATTGGACACGTATTTTTGCCTTTTCAAATCAAATATAAATTACAAAGATACATCGCATCAATATTCATGAGCGGGGGCAGGTGACGTCACTTGTTGGTAAAAAATGTACCAATGCGTCACGTCATGTGCAATTTAACCGCACAGTATCATCTGCGTTTTTTTTGATCACGTGACAAAAGAAAAATCTAACTGAAGGACGAAATAAATATTTTTAGGAGAATACCCTATTGCAAACGAATATAATTTGAAAAGTATAATTATTCCAAGTGTAAAACATAACAAAGTGGCTAAAAGCGGTAATCACAAAGCCAATCATCTGTTAACTGATAACATTAACGCGGTCACTCGTTCGCCTGTCAACAGCAGTTGTAATGACTACTGCCGCGGTTCCCTCTATCTTGTCATCTGACGGGCGTGTTTCCAATTGATATCATGAGTTCTTTCGATCACTGGGTAAAGAGCAGAAATCGGTAAAACAAAAAAAAAACAAATTGGTTGAAGATCTAAAATTAATTTCAGACAAATATTAAAGCACACATTCTTTTTCTAGAGGAAGACAAAAAAAATTAGGCATTAGCCGTAGTGCACTATTTTTCATAGATTTTTATTAAGTAATTTATGATAAACAGTTGTCGCACTGTCGTGTCGAGCCCGTCTGCAGGAGTTTTAGCATAGCGCGCTTCTTCGGAAATTCGGGCTTGTGGTTTGGGGGTATCTAATTTTATTAATTCAGTACCCATAAAAGTTTCCATGAAGTTACCAAAGTTAAGTGTTTCTCCGAAATATAAAAGTTTATACGTATCATTGCCAGAAATTCGGGATTGCAGTGAATTCTACAGTTCTAAAAAGCAATTTCTTCTAAACACCTGACCTTTGAGACTTTAAACAGTTTCCGAACACGAAATATCGATTGGTAGAAAAGCTCCGCTGGTATCGGCTGGTAGTGGTTCGTCGTTCCTCGACTCGACTAGTAGAAACTGCTTATGGCATTAAGTCCGCCTTTGTACAGTGTTTTAACTAGTGCATACAATTTTAATAAATTAATTATATCAAATAAGATACCATAACAAAGGATAAGGCACATCACTATCTTTTTCTTCTATTTATGCAGCCGGACTCGAGACCTCGACAAATAGGGCACAAATACTTAGTATTGTGACAAATATGGACTTCATACGAAAGTTTTAATGCATTTTCATGAGCGTCCGAATAACTAGGTTAAAAAACAGTCTGGCCAGCCACAATCACACAGTTGACCGACCAACTATAAGTACCTACCTACTTTTTATTTTGCTCTGGTTGGAGTGGGAGGGAGTGTCAGACTCTTACTGACTAAAGCCCATCCGTGGTCCTCCCAGTGCCCTTTGCTTTCCCGGGCCGCGGTAACTCTTTCGAACATAATCCGCAACCCTGGCAGAACTACTTCTGGGGTCAGTTTCCAAGCTGCCTATCTGACGTTCACAACCCAGTAACTGTCCCATCACTTCCCGTGGGTGTCGTACGAGGCGACTAAGGGACTCCCCAGAGAAAGGGCAGCAGCATTCTCTGTAGGTACATTGCTACAGCTACACTTCTATCGCCAACCCGCCTGCCAAGCGTGGCGATTATGGCAGATCCCCCCACCATTCGGGGTAGGCCTATGTCCAATGATGAGAAATAGATGATTCCCCGTCCACAGACCTACCTCGACAAGTGTTGCTTAACCTTGAAGATCGACTCGTACGCCTGTTATTACTTAGTCTGGAGCTCCTTCAAGGACTAGGTTAGCATAAGGTCGATATCACTAATTTGTTTACGACTAAAGCCTAATGTTGTTTTCATAGTAATTAAATATGTTTATTTGAAGTCGTGTCGTCGACTTCTCTTTTCGTGGCTTTTATGACGATTGGGTTTCATTTGACGGTAAAGGTCATATGGATGACTGATTACGGGTTTGTTGAGTCGATTGGCTCCATTATTCAAATGAAAATATTCTTGTTGCCTAATAATTTAAATGGTCATGTCATTTTTTGTACGCAGTTTGTTTTATTTTTATTATTAACTACGAGAAGTTTTTTTAGGTTACCTATGAGCATTGATTATTTACATGTGTAAACAAATTCATGCAGTAGAATACCGGAATTTTATGAAGCGATTGCCTATCTGGGGGCCAAATTGTACTAATTTTTAAGCAATATTCGAAATCGCATCTCATTCGCAATCTGTCAAACATGTAGGGAAATGAAGGCTTTTTTGACAGTTTGCCATTGACATGCGAATGCGAACCACCATAATTATAACTATGTAGCACGATACCTCCTGGCAAGACAGGTTGTCAATTTTGATAAGCAAGGGCTTTTAAACCACCACGACTGTCACAGACATTGACAGGTGGTACCAACTGCTTAGTATGCTTTTTCGAAGCACAGAGGAATGGAACACAAACAACGAATTAATTGATTCAGGACATTTAGTTTCTAGAAGGGCGCGTTGTCTTCTGGTTTAAAAGTATTCACATCATCATTAATTATATTATCAGACAAAGCATCCATTTATGAAACTTTCCTCATTATAAAATACAGATTATTATGGCTCCTGCAGCAATGCTCATGTTTATCAACACAAAGTTCAGACACTAACATTACCTAGGTTTGTTTACCCACGCAGCAAAATTTTAACTTTTGCATTTGAAATTCTTGCACAAACACTCCCGGTCCTATAAAGTTGGAGTATCAGCGCCATAGAGCATCGAAACACCTCACGACGGCAACAACAGAGGCTCTAGACAATGTGTCATCCAATTAGCGAATGCGACTGTCGAAATGCCAAATTGTAGGAATTTGATCACGTGACATTTCGATAGCATCTGTCAATCCCATACATTTTTGACGTATTGACAATCGCCTTCGCCACTCTACCTCTGACAGAATGTCACTTGTCTAGAGCCCGTCCGCCATATTGTATCCAACCACTGCAATAAAATTCCTTCTCTTATGTCAAAACTGAATGAAACGTTTAAACCTTGTATTGAACGCCTCTTATGCATGGCAAGCATATTATAAGTCTGCCAGGGTTGCGGATTTTATTCGAAAGAGTTACGGCGGCCCTGGAAAGCAAAGGGCACTATGAGGAGCACGGATGGGTTTTAGTCAGTAAGAGTCTGACACTCGAGACACTCTAACGGGAGGAGTTATTTGATGATTTCCCATACAAAAAAAAAATAAAAAAAGCATATCATAAGTAGGGGGATTACATTGAAGATGAAAATGCTTGGCCAAATGCTTGGTCCTGCTCCACAGCCATTAGACGCACAAACTAATCTATGCATTTGGAAATATTATTGGATCCGCTGAAGATTGTAAGAACATAACTTTATAGACTCAATCTATTTAGCATTTTATAATTTCATGCATTAACGGCACGTGTGTGAGTACTATGTACCTTAAACGACCATTTTTGGGCATGTCTTTGACTTGAATGTGCTCTGGCGGTTGGGAGTGTCATGCTCACTCAAAAGTTTATCTGATGGAGGCGTATGTGTTTGACCATTTGGCTCTGTCAGCTGGGACTGGTCATCTCTGAACTGCCACGGTTTATTTTAATTATTTGGATTTTGAATTGCTCCTTTTTTAATCCGTACGATTTTATCGTCACGTTTTTCTACATCGTTCGCACATTATGTGAATAATTTCAAAAAGAACAATGTAACCAAAACTTGTAACAAGTTTTTGATTTAAATTAAAAGAGTGTTCGTGGAGTTTCTTGCACGTTCTTTTCCATAGAGATCTACTCATTGGAACGTGCAAATAAAATAGCTTCACCTCTTTTACTGACTGACTTTGACGATTTAATAGTGTGTGTTAATGGTTTGATTGAAATAAATGCTTTACGGTTTTTGAGTTTTTTAACAGCAACTCCTGAAAGCTAAAATTAACAATGGCGACAACCAGAAAAGCGGCGAGTCAATGAAGCTCGGAAGTCCCGCAGAAACGATTGAACTGTCTTGAATCTCGCAGCGAAATTAAATATAAAAAACAGCGGAACAGAGAAAAAAATAATTTTCAATTCCCCCTATAGCAAGCAGGACACATAATAGAGCAAGGCCAATAGGCACAAAGGGATATCAAATAGATCTTGGCTGCTAGACACAGCATTATTGGTTGAAATCTTTCCATACAAACTAAGCGAGTTAGTAAGTGTCACCATTTACTCATATACATTGTTATCCACGGCCTCTCTTTCTATGCCAAACCCAGTACTCAACCTTATCCAGTTTTTTCCTACGATAGCTACAAATTCGTGTTCTCTTTTCGCTTGCCGGACGACCAACATAATTTTGTTGTAACATAAATGTATGGCGACAATTCACAATATTATTGGCAATGGGGTCTCTGATTCTCCCAGTGAGGCGGTTCCGTACTCTGTGATCAACACTGAAAGTTGGAGCTAGTTAACAAAACAAAGATTTCAATTAACTGCTAGACGCAAGTTGGCCGGAGTTGAGACCAACCTAGCGTTATTAGCTGAAAGTTTCTAACATCGACACGTATGGGTGCTTCAGAATCACTTTGTCTAATTTGATTATCTGTGATGGGTTGAATGTTACATGTTAACTGTTCTGTAGACCAAGACACAAAGACCCCGACCTTTGTTCGAACCACCCCGCGCCGCTGGGCCTGTAATTTTAAATTTGTCCCTCCCTGAATAATCAAAGTTCGATCCAGGCTTTCCCTTGTTGTTTACCCACAGCGATACTCTAAGCCGAGGTCCTTAATCTGTTAAATTCGTACCCACTCATTTACTTCATTTGAATTTATTTTTGCCAATGATGCCTTAAAGCAGCGCAAACTCTTCCTTTGTTGTCATTGCAGCTGAAAGACGTCCAAAAAGTGTCCGTGGAGATTCTTGCACGTTCTTCTCCATAGAGATCTACGCTTTGGAACGTGCTCATTTTTCATGTTTTTGACTGACTGACTTTGACAATTCAAAAGTACCTGTAAATGGTTTATTTGAAATAAATGCTTTGACTTTAACTTTGACATTAATTGCTGGCCTTAGGCCTCGCCAAGTATGGCCACATCGACCGATTCTGTGCATCTCCCATCCAGCGGATCTCCACAGGCTTCACCAGGTCATCGGTCTACCTTGTGGGAGGCCTTCCAACGCTGCGTCTTTTGGTACACGGTCGCCAATCCAGAACCTCTCGACTCCATCGAAATCTCCCTTGTTTTTGGAGATAGAGTACTGAGCTTCACGTAGGTTTTACGGGGTGGAAGAATATGGAAGACTTGATTTTAAAACGAAATTAGCTTTTATAACCAAAGAATCTTACAACAATAAATGCTGACGTTTGACGGGCAAACAAAATGGCGGGCTCAACCATAGATTCATGCACAGAACGCTATTATAAAGACTGGGTCAATACTTCTATTTACCTCTAGAAACTATCATCTGAAGCTCAATACCAAAAGCTTCTTCACAGCACAAATTTAAACACAAACTTCTATGCAAGAAAACAAACACATCTGCAACTACTCTCTATCGCTTTGGAAGCTGGAACTACATAGTTAACGAACAAAGATTTCAATTACGTCTACTCGCAAGTTGGCGGCAGTTCTGGGTAACATTGTTAGTGTAGTTAACTGTTTGCCTCAGATCTCGGGCAAGTACCTGTGCTGGTTCGTGAGGGTGAAAGTGGAATATGGTGCTCTGTCGTATTGTTTGAGTGCCTGATGTGATATGAGTATAGAATACCTATGCAAGAAGAGTATTTATTGATGTTTTGACTCTAAAACAGTGACATTCTATCAGCGATAACGGATGTGGAAATAAATTGTGGTCTAAATTGAAATGGCATTGACAAGTGATTTCGGTAGGTAGCTTATTTTGAGTATTTTGCGTTTGAAATTTTTTTCTAGGTGCTCTTGATGTTCTAAAAACTGTACCCAGATTTTAACTGTGAACATTATATTGAAGATAGCCAAGTTGTGTTGAAGCTTTGCCTCATCACTCGAAGATATTTACTAAGGAACTTACGACATTTTGTGACCCGCAAGAGTTATTTTGAGGAGGTCGCGAATTGACAAACATAGGGTAGGCTAGGTGCAGGGTGGAGTGATTGCCTTCGCAGTAATGCCGCGAGCTGCTGGATGTGAGAAGCGAGAATCGAGTCTAATATAAATTTCCAAGAGTGGACTGATGTGGCCTGATGATATCAAGCATGAACAGAAAACATTGGAAGCATTTGCACCTTACAGAGTACCTACGTCTTTTTTATTTTAATGGATGGGAAATCATCAAATGACCCCTTCCGCTCTGGGTGGAGCGGGAGGGAGTGTCAGACTCTTACTGACTAAAACCCATCCGTGCTCCTCCTAGTGCCCTTTGCGTTCCAGGGCCGCCGTAACTATTTTTGAACAAACTCCGCAACCCTAACAGGCCCCGTTTACTATGCTGACATCTCTTTAAGGCGCGCGCGGAACACAACGCGCCGTCAGAGTACGTTTATTGAATAAACTTTGACCCAAAATCCAAATCCGATGAGCTTCAATGTTATTTTTCATCTAGTAATATTCGCGGGTGTTATTTTGGTCTTAACATTACCTACCATATGATTTAGTAGCACGAATGAACAAATACCTCATCACCGACTTGATCACTTTTTTATGTGGCTCTCAAAAACCGGATCCCGGTTTTCAAAGACTCAGTTAACATATCATACCAGTGTTTCCACATATCATTATCTGGCTTGCCTGTTCTCTACTATATTGGGGTCGGTATCCTGTCAAACCGGATTCATCTGAATAACAGAGTTTTACGTGCGGCAACTGACCGCCAGCCTGACCTCCAAAACCCAGTAACTGGGTAACATGGTACTTCTGACAATCCGAAATGAAAAATGACAGTCAGGACCAACAGCAGAACGGGAGAACCCCTCCACAGACCAACCTCAGCAAGCGTTTCTTAATCCTGAAGATCAAACCGTGTGGCTGACATTATTTATGGTAGGCGCCAGACAAATGTGCAATAACGGTCATTGACCAAATTCATTGACTTTCCATCAAAAACAGAAATGAAGACTTAAAGCTGTCCTGAATCGACTTCTATCGAGATCCTTTACGTTCTCTAGTAAAGAAAAACGGTTCTTGATTTATTGTTCGTATCTACGAAGGGATATTAGGGAAAGGTCAATGTACTTTATTGCTAGTTTATCTGATTCCTATCACAGGTGTTTTCACATATCAGTATGTATAATTAAAACTGTAGAAAAATTACTAAAATAGACGCCATTTTTCAATTGAACCCCACTGGTAGCAGTGGCGAGCTGGCGAGTGAAAAGCAATTACTATAAAACGCTCCTGTGGTTGCGGTCCGTGATTGGTGACCCCTGCTAAATTAACTTGTACCTCAGATAAAATCTCTCGCTCTTACTGAAATACACGTAAAGTAAATTAGTTCAATTACTGGTCTGTTTGCTTTTGTTGAATAATTTGTTGGCGAACGGTCATTCTGATTTAGTTGAGTAGTCTATTGAACTTGTCATAGAAGAAAGTCTGAATTAGAATCAGAAATATTTTATTTGTAATATATAGGTACAGTGGTTGGACATGTTTTAGGTTAATGTGCGCTATGATCAGCCTATTATACAATTTTTACATGCAAATAAAGAGCTTACTCGTACTTAACTACAAATTAACTACATAAATGATTGTATTATTTCATTACTATAGGAACAATAGTCAAAAATAATTAGTTAGGTAAATGTCAAAATAATCAAAGCAGAAGAGGAAAAGAAAGAAGTAAAAAGAAGGAAGAGGGAATGATTTTTCTTTTCATCTGAGTTCAGTTTTGACTTAGCCCATACGCACAAACATTATCGCAAACATGCGAACATTATCATCGCAAACATGCGAACATTATCATCGCAAACATGCGAACATTATCAGGCAAACATTATTATCATCATTTGCCTAGCCTTTACCCAACTATGTTGGGGTCGGCTTTCAGTCAAATCGGATTCAGCTGAATACCAGTATTTTACGTGGAGCGGCTGCCTACCAGACCTCTACATCCCATTAACTGGGTAAAACAGTACTTCTTGGCAAGACTGTTCCATGCAATAGAGGCAAGCCTATTGCCATCATCGGGCACAAATCCAGATTCGGTGTTGTTACTGAGAAAATCCAGATGGGTTAACCCGATAACACTTAGCCCGAATCGAACCAAGGTCCTTAATGCTGAGAAGTAGCACTTGCAATCATTAGATTCCCCAAGCTATGAAACAGGAAATATGCATGAAACAAATATATATTATCTACACTAACAGTGAAAATAGAATCTAAATTAATCGAGAAACAAACGACTTAACTATTATAAACAAATATATCGATCCCTCTCGCGTAAACTCCGTTTTCAATGGCAGATGTAGGTGTCATTGTATTTGACGTCAGAGTTTGTATCGGACTTCTCTTTCTAGTTGTCACCTTTGAAGCTTTATAATTTCATCGCTGATGAGGGTATTTTATTCATAATATGGAATATGCATGTAATTTTTTATTTAGAAAATGATATACTTACTTATCAGCTTTAGAAAGCACTTATGAAATAATTTTTAAAATAACTTCATCGGCGATAAAGTTATGGGTCATTCCGTGGTTTTGTGCAAAAAGCAATTCCAGACGAATTTACCCATGAATTTATTTGAAAAAGTGAACTGATTTTTGCTTAGAGAACAAAGACATAATAACTTTAAAAGTAGTATCGCTAATATTACATTTTTTTTTATTATATATTAAAAAAAAAATGTAAAACTGTCTGAAAAATCATTCCTCTCCGTTTCCAAATTGGGACTTCGGTAGATCTTTCGATGTTTATTTTTCTATATTTGTGATTATGACTTTAACTAATACGCAATATTAAAGCTAAAGGCCTGAACTACAATTTATGTATTTTTATTTTCAATTTATTGCAATCTATTTATGTAAAAAGCTTCTTTTTCGAAATGTCACAAAAAAAATTTCATTACCATCCGTACACAGAAACTTCTTAATTTAAGAGAATACGAGACGGTCTCCGATACGATTCCCGTCAAAACGGGTTTATACTGGTCAGTCGGCCCTGGCAACAGAAACGAGTGGACGTGCGCGTGTTGTGGATAAAATTATTTACGATCTTCGAATTGTAACCAGTGTTTCGTCTATAAATCAGCTCATCACCTTCCTTCGATTTCACAAGGTACCGTAATAATTAAATTATTATAAATACGTAATATGTCTATCTCTTAAAGCCATATTCGTCCTGTTTTAAAATCAAATTTTAAATGTATTCTACAACGAAGTTATTAATATAAATTGTGAATTTTTTCATTCATCTCCTCTGCATTACCTTCCGTTCCGTCCATTTTTTTGGAAGGTAATGAATAGTTTTGGAAGGAAATGAAAAATTCTTATTTTTATTTAAAAACAATTGTGTTCCAGTATGTATAGTGTCTGTGTGTATTATCTATATGAGACAAGTTTTTTCGTATAATTTACTAAGTATTAATTTTATAAATTTCAGCATAAATATGGGTAAAACTCGTAAAAAGTTGACAAGAGAAGTTCTAGTTCATTACAATCCATACAGTTTTCATCACCATCCTGTTGTTGATTTTCAGCCAGCCATATCTCAATTAGTAAATAATATAAAAAAGTGCCTTGAACCACTTTTTATGAATGTGATGACGATTTTAACTCGAATAATAAAAAAAAAATGTTAAATCTAACATTTTTTTTTTGGTTCCGCTGATCGTCGCAATTTGCACGAAACGACGGAATCACCCTATAAAGCTTCATGAACTTTGACGTCAAGTCCATGACGCCTATACTGCTGCCATACAAAACAGCGTTTTCGCGAGAGGGACAGATATATTTCTTTAAAATAGTTATATCTCGTTGGTTTATCGATCAATTTTGATTCAAATTTCATTTATAGTGTTACATTCATGTATATTTTGAGATAATCTGTGTAGATAACAAATATTTTTTCATGCATATTCCCTATACCTAGTTTGCAAATAAAAAAAATGCATGCATATTGTGTACCTAATTTAGTTTGCTTTGCAAAACTGTCTTTCAGTATTTAAACACAGTATTATACGTAAAATCAAGACATTTTCGTATGTAAACTCTCCTTCAAGATGTTTTTCTAGCGACAAACATCAAAGGTGATCGGATCAAAGAGGTCTATTTATAGACGCGACATCTGTGCCGTACGTGTAGTCCTATTAGATTGATTGTATTGATCGACGCCCTACGAGACACGAGCTGCGAGGAATGTAGGTAAAAATAAATAGAATAATGAACTGTGGCTTTTTTATTATTTTTGCGAGCGATTATGCCAGCCTCGTAGTTTTGCTAATGACTATGGTCCTAACTTAATGAATTTAAGAATTAAATAATATAACTTAATAGCTAATTTGGATGTAGGTTTAGGGGTGTATTTTGGGGCGGGGCCTGCCAGGGTTGCGGATTTTGTTCGAAAGAGTTACCGTGTGGCCCTGGAACGCAAAGGGCACTAAGAGGAGCGCGGATGGGTTTAAGGGGATGGATGAGAATCCATAACAAAAGGGGTGATTTTTTATAAAAAAAGGGGCGATGGATGAATGACCATCATAATATATCGAGATGCTCCGTGCCTCGGAAAGCACGTTAAGCCGTTAGTCCCGGCTGTCATTTGTAGATCTTACGTATTGACAGAAGTGCAGTCGTTACGGATTGACAGAAGCGAGAAAATCTGACACCAGTCTTGCCTGCCAAGAAGTAGCGTGTTACCCAGTTAATGGGTTGTGAAGGTCTGGTAGGCAGCCACTCCATGTATAATACTGTTATTCAACTGAATCCGGCTTGATTGGGAGCCGACCCAACATAGTTGGGAAATGGGAAAAGGCTAAGCATATGTCAAGACCCTTTTTCTCAGGAACGCGTTGAGGAAAAAAGCTGGAAATCTTCTTGAATACTTCCTGTTAACCTAAAATCATGAAATTTGGCAAGAAGATAGATGTCACAGTACAAATAAACTGAAACTTAGGAATTGTAGCTGTATTCATCATCATCATCATCATCAAACGTCCACTGCTGGACATGGGCCTCCCATGGGCTGCTGGACTGGAGATTTAGGGGGGGTTTGCCATAATCGCCACGCTTGGCAGGCGGATTGGCGATCGCAGTGTAGCTGTAGCAATGTACAGAGAATGATGCTGCCCATTCTCTGGTGAGTCCCTTAGTCGCCTCTTACGAAACCCACGGGAAGTGTTGGGATGGTGCTATTTTTTTTACGTCCGACACCATATGAAACGTATGGTATGGTGTATTGTATATCGTAATGTATTATATAAAACATATTTTTTTGCTATTACAAACTACTAAACTAATATATATTACAACTATAACTATATACACACACTTAAATAAAAGACTCAACTAAAACTAAAAGTAACCTAAAACATGGCGTCGAAAAATTCCTCCGCATCGCAGGCCACTGGTAATGTACCCAAAAGGCTGGCAGTATTGCCACGTTGTATGGCAATGCTTATCCTTTGTCCGAGGTAAAAGCCAGCCCTAGGGTCACGCGAAGTGTCAACTAAGCGTCTTGACAGAAGCGAGAAAATCTGAAACTTAAATTTATTACAAACTTAGATTTTCGGTTGAAGAATTGACCATGACGTACATTGATGTATGGGAGAACGTGTTTTCAACAACATTGTCAGAGTATTGATAGTGCTTTCATAGTTCAAAAATCAAGACTCGATCGGAACCCTCAGTGGCGAGTCGGTCCAAATAGACTAAACATTTGGACCGACTTATTTCTATAAAAGTTCATTCTTTATTTTGACAATTTCTACGAATTGTAAAAGCTGACTTAGAAATAGTTACCTACCAACAATACAACAGTCCCAAAATGTAATCCTAATAGAGATTTATTTAGAAGAAGAGGAAGACATCTAATCACGATTTTACGAAGCACTCATAATTTACTCACAAACCGAATCAATTTCAGATAATACAGCAATCTAATAAAATGATTCAGCGGTTTGGAATCGGACCATTTATTTAACAAGAAAATATTATTTTGTGAGTGGCACCAACGCGGTTCACTGCTTACTGGATTATGACAATCAAACTGATAGTAGGCTTCTTCTTCTTCTTCGTGTCGCTGGCACGACAGTTGGTCAGATTTTTGTGGCCCAAAACGTTGCCACCTCCACAGCACCGTTGGTAGCCGCACACAGGTCACTCAGGCTGCATGTCCCTGAACCGCCTCAGAACGCAAGTTAGGAAGGTGTAATTTGAACCTCGCTAAGTGGGGCTACCGTGACACATCAACTGCAGGGTGTGGATGTGGAGTGGAGTCACAGACCATGCTCCACCTGCTATTTTGCCCTCTGTACCCCAAGACTGATAGTAGGCTTAGAGCTTAGTTAGTTTAGCTTGCATACGAGTATTATTTATTTATTTTCAAACTGTTCTGTTCCACTACAGGACAAAAACCTCCTTTTCTTCCTTCCATTCCTCATGGTTTTGGGCAAGTGTGCACCAATCCTGCCAAACCTTAGCTCACATAGCAATGTTTTTTTTTATAACAAACTTAAACTAGTATGAAAAACCGGCCAAGTGCGAGTTGGACTCGCATGCAAAGGGTTCCGTACCTTCATAGTTCAGTCATTCTGTACGGACATTTTACAAATTATACAGGGTGTGCCAAAAGTGCCCGGTCATATTTAATGTTTTCCTAAATGTATCAGTTACCCAACATAACATCACCCTGTTCCAAATCCAAGTAAAAACGCAACTAAAAAGGTCCGAAGAAATGACTTTTCAAGCAATTTGTTACGGCATTTAATTTAGTTCATTCAATCACAGATTTGATGTCACCAATTGCATTAAGCCTAATGCAATTGGTGACATCAAATCTGTGATTGAATGAACCGACCACATAAAGGTCCTAAGAAAGGACTGTTCAAGCAGCCGCTTGAACAGTCCTTTCTTAGGACCTTTAACATAAAAAAAAAACTAAATTTTTATGTTTTATGTTATTTCCCTAAATGTATATCAGCTACCCAACATCACCCTTAAATATGATCACACCTTTCTGGAACACCCTGTATACATAAACCTTCTTCGTATAGCGCTCTTTCTATTGGTAAACATCGTATCAAAATCCGACACAGAAAGGGCAGACAGCGATATTGATTCATACTATTTAGAGATATGAGATACCAGAAATGAAGAAAATCAGCCTTGCCTTTTCCCAACTATATTGGGGTCGACTTTCAGTCCAACTGCATGCAGCTCAGTTGAATACCAGTATATTACATAAGGAGACTGCCTATCTGATCCCCACAACCCAGTAACTGGGTAACAGTAACACGATACCCCTTGTTAGGACTGGTGTCAGATTTTGGGCTTCTCTCGTCTTCTACTCGTAAGCTGCAAAAACATGACTTTTAAATATTCCTCTGTCTGTCCCTGTGAGGTATAAAAAAATAATAATGCCGTGAACTGATGACGACACATTTCGATGACGACGCAACGGTAACAGTGATACTAACGCGTTTCTGTTATTTTCATCGAATACGAATTGTTCAATTGAAATGAAAACGTTATTCGAAACGCTCACTCGAGTAGTAGGTATGTAATATTGCTTTACTGCCTATAAATGTATGGCCGGGGGTCAAAGAGATCGATATTTGGTCAATCGGCTGTTACTTAACCAATTTTCATGGTTCGATATTGTAGAGGATTTCTTGGAAGTGTGGCTGTTGGTCAGAAATAGATACAGTGGGCTTTAAACGGGTAATCTTTATCAGCTGAATCTAGTGTTGTCTTACAAATAAAATAAAGTGTATTTGTGTTTTGTACTTGTTCGTTTCACACAGGCTCACAATAAGTTTTTTCATTTGAGATGTCATACGGTATTTTTCTGCGAGCAATGTGTCCTGCCCACTGCCACTTCATTTTGGCGATCCTTCGGGCTATGTCGGTAACCTTGGTTCTCTTGCGGATATCATCATTCCTGATTCGATCACGCAAGGAAACTCCGAGTATTGCCCTCTCCATTGCCCTTTGGGTGACGCTAAGCCTTCTGATGAGGCCCATTGTGAGCGACCATTCGAGTCCATAGGTCATCACTGGCAACACGCACTGGTCATAGACTTTCGTCTTGAGACACTGTGGTATGTGAGACGAGAAGCTACCGAAAAGCCGAAAAGTTTTGGAGTGGCGACCGCGTACCGGAAGACGCAGCGTTGGAAGTCCTCCCACAAGGTGGAACGATGACCTGGTGAGGGTCGCGGGTAACCGATGGATGCGAGACGCACAGGACCGGTTGTTGTGGCGACACTTGGGGGAGGCCTATGTCCAGCAGTGGACGTCTTTCGGCTGATATGATGATGACGGTATTTTACGATGGTGTTGTCCGTGTCTGTATCGCAGACTTAATAGTGATGTTTCCTGAAAAAATCTAACTAGTCCGTCAGATAGATTTCCAAAAGGTATTGAACAGGTATTTTTTCTTTTGTCACGTAAACACAAAATTAAAACGATACAGTTCGTTGAAAACTAGTATGACGTCATAGACCGATGCACTTTTTACCGGAAAGTGACGTCACAAGCCCCCACTCCTGGGGCTCGAGACAAGTGAGATTCTATCAAAGGTAGCGTGACGAAGGCGATTGTTAATACGTCAAAAATGATGACAGATGGTATCGAAATGTCACGTGATCAAATTCCTACATTTTGGCATTGCGACAGTCGCATTCGCTAATTGAATGGCACATTGCCTAGGGACTCATCTTTGATGCGTTTTATCTTCGTAAATTTTTATTGATTTGATAAACCAAAAAAAATACGTATCCAACATTTTTCGATAAACTAACTAAAGGACTAAATAGAATCATAATTTTTACTCAGGAAACTTCCCTACTGGTCCAGGAGATTCGGAAATTGACAGTGATTGGCAAATCGGCAGTGACAGACAGACACACGAGGGATCCTATTTCATAATCGTTCCGTTTTTTCGTACGGTTCTCTCAGTACACCCTTTTTTATGGATGGGAAATCATCAAATGACTCCTTCAGGTCTGGGTGGAGCGGGAGGGAGTGTCAGACTCTTACTAAAACCCATCCGTGCTTCTTCTAGTGCCCTTTGCATTCCAGGGCCGCGGTGACTGTTTCGAACAAAATCTGCTACCCTGGCAGTTCAGTACACCCTGGTACTGGTTTTTGGTAGGTATACAATCAAGTATATTCTACCATCTATCTATACAGACGTTTCGAACCCTAAAAAGAGATATGTTATACTGAGCAGTGAATGGAACAGGTGATGTGCAGGGCTTACGCATACCGGGACGGATTGGCAGAGGACATTCAGACTTATCTGGTAGGAGTACGACATAAATACCAATGTTTTAAATTAGAGATGTTACGGAGTTCCGGCTTCGGCTCCGATATACCGAAAGTTTCGGTTGATTTCAAACCTGCGATTTCGGCTTCGGTTCCGTTTGATTTGACCGGAACACCGGCCGAGCTGCGCGCCGCGCCGCACGTACCCTAGACGACAAACAGGTTTGTTCTTGTCGCGAAACACCCCACGCGATTTGCGCGAATTTACTTACATTCATTTGTTGTTGTTTTGGTATCGGTAAGGATCAAAGCAGTGTGTTGTGGTTAGCCAGAGGAATGTGATTGAGTTTTACAGTGTCACTGGAACGATATTATTTGACAATGAAGCCGAAAGTAAGTGCGATTTTATGTGTGTAACAATTTAAAATGTTCAATTATATAGGTGTCAGGGTTCATTTGGTGTCAGAGTGCAGGCCATACCTCTCGTATCTTGTAACTGTGTTTTTTTAAATAACAGAACGATATTAAAGAACAGAATAATTATAGCATTGTTTTATTCCTTTATCTAACCCGGCCTTAACATAGGTTCTCATTTGTCTACTACACTCCATCCATGGTTCACCTCTGGTTCCGATTTCGGTTCCGTTAAAACAAATTTTAAATCTCCGGTTTCGACTTCAGTTCCGATAAGACCACCTCCGTAACATCCCTATTTTAAATTGATTGCGTGGCATCGAAAGGGATTTCTAGATACGGCAATGGAGAGCGTGCTAAGGGATCCCGCGGTGGATGGTGGATGTACCGGCCGTCGCGGGATATCTTGGTAGGCCGTCGAAATGGTACTGTACACTCCAGTGGCCTACCATACCAGCCGCTTAGATACTATTACAATATCTAAGGCTACTGTGCACTGACCGGTGGCAAAATCCTCTGCCATTCCTTCCCAGTGTGCGTAGACCTGAATTAATGATTATTGATTTGATAAAAAAAATAAAATTTGCGATTATTTTTAGGGAAAACTGGACCCTATTACTATGACTACGCTGTCCGTCTATCTGTCCGTCTGTCTGCCACCAGGCTGTATCTCATGAACCGTGATAGCTAGACAGTTGAAATTGTCACAGATAATGTATTTCTGTTGCCGCTAAACAACAAATACTAAAAATAGAATAAAATAAATATTGAAGTGGGGCTCCCATACAACAAACGTGATTTTTTTTGTCGTTTTTACGGAACCCTTCGTGCGTGAGTCTGACTCGTATTTGGCCGGATTTTTAATTCCAAATGGCATATCGTGTGATTATTGTATACAGTACCGTCTACGTTTTTGTTGATACTAACCTGATGCTACTACGATAGCAAAGCAAAAATCTAATAACGAAGAATTCAAAGATTCAAGAACATTTTTGAAGTCACAAGGACAAAATCCTCCTGCTCCAAATGTACCGAGGTTGACCGGCTTCGTATAACCCCGGCCTAATGAGGGCAATTTGGAAATAGGAGCGATTTAATTCGTATAAGAAACAGATTGTCCCTCCTAAATTGCTTTTCATTTCCTAATCAAACGAATTTAATCAGCCACAAGCTGAGTGGATTTGCGATCTCCTGTTTAATTGCCTCAATGTGCTGACTACGGGGAGTCTGCTGAATTTTTGGGTTTGCTCTTATTAAAAGATGCGGACAGTCAAGTACAATGACGTGGCAAAACCATAATATTTATTTTCTATTTATTTCTTTATTTTGTTTTAACTACTTTATATGCTGCTCCGAATTACGTCATTCTATCAACGCCGGCTGTCGCTGAAAACCAGCGCTGTGGCTCTGTCTCGTACACGAGTGCCAGCATTATGCTGAGCGATGGCCGTTTTGCGCGAATGTGACGCATGTCTTCCTAACTTGCTTATCTTTAGGAAAGTTTGTTTATTTTTTTGGTATCCTTGGCACAAATAAACTCTTTTTCTTTCTTCCTTTTGCTTCTTTCCATAATGTTTTCTTTGTAGAAAAGGGTTAGTACTATGCATCTTGTATAGCTCCATCTCCCTCCCGCACTTGAATTATGATTGTTTTAGATGCCATAGTAGGGCTGCTCCAGCTTCAGAATGAGTGATATCGAAGTCTGAGCTAATAAACAGGTAAAACTGCTCGTTTGTATTTACAAATGGTCATATCATTCACATATTCCTTGGAAGTTCGAAAATGATTCCGATTTTTTATTTTTACTCGTAGGAAGCTAGATTATCACTCAGTGTCATACATAGGCTTTTAATTCAAAATTCCTGTAGACACCATAGAGGAGTCGCGGGATAAAAATCTAGTTATAACTAACAATTGGTAAAAATATATTCCTCTTGACCGATTTCGATCGGCGCAGGACATATAATTGTGTACAAGTTTGTGCGCAAACACAGGTGCACTGCCTCTTCCATGACTCTCATATTCCGCGGCAACCCGACACGACCGTAGATATATCTGGCGCAAGACCAACGGCATAACGTGCTTTCCGAGGCAAGAGGGTGTCACACCACCAACTTCCAAACTCCGGGATGTCACAGAGAATTTCCTATTGAAAAAAAAACCCAATAACATTTTTTCCCGACCTTGGAATCGAACTCAGAACTCCACTCCAGCAAACACTCTTGCGACTGCGAGACCAACGGAGCAGTTGGCAAAAACTTAAAGCAGCTGGTAAAAATATAAAGCAAGGAAACCTAACAAATAGACTGCACATTATAAAATTAACCAACGCCATAATCCGTTAAAAGCTTCGCCGTAAACTAATTAATAAATTAACAACTAAAATTCAGTTTTCCTATATAATCCGTACAGGTTTCCAAACTTTCTTTTGGCCATATTATATGATTACCAGCCTGGCGGTTTCGCTTGCGTTTATGTAGATTTTAGCAAAAAGTATCACATAACTGTCTCCATGGTTATTTCTATCCCTGTACCATAATCAGTTCAGCAAATAAGGGTGTTACCACACCAATCGATCGATAGTCAATCGATGGCATAGATCGATGGTAGAATGAATTAGTCGACGTCAATCGATAGTTTTTACTTGTTTTTAACCGACTTGAAAAAAAGGTGTGTTTTTTTATATCAGCCAAAGCTACCACTCCAATCGATCAACGTCGATCGATGGCATCGATCAGCGGTCGATCAATTGACTATCCATCGATCAGCCAAAGCTTCCACACCAATCGATGGATTGGTGTAACCTTTTGGCGTGAAAGTGGAAGAAACTGACAAACTCCCTTTCGCGTTTATAATATTAGTTAGGATAATGGAGTGTACACCCGTTTTTGCTAGCTCGAATGTATAGTTGTAGTATGTACACAGGCGCTTGCTCGCATGTGTAGGCGGCAATAGTACCCGTTAAGCCTTGTGTTTACTTGGCTATCTCGTCACGTTGCCCTGCAATGCGCCACGGCAGTGACAGCTCGGTCTTATCGGTAATGTGTAGACCCACGGGCGATAATTTAAGCGTTTAAAAAAGACTTTTGGAAACTCTTCTATATTATTTTTTTTATTGAGGAATGGGCTTGCTCTTGACCTCGATCACGCCTGATGGAAAGCGATAGATGAGGTCTATCATCATAGACCTCATCTATCGCTTTCCATCAGGCGTGATCGAGGCTCGAGGGGGGATCTTCTGGGCACGCTCGCTCCATCGAGCGAGCGTGCCCAGAAGATGCCTGTTCACTCTTGCTTTGAAGGCCCCGTCTGCCTTCGAAGCAAGAGTGAACAGGCATCTTCTGGGCACGCTCGCCCGATGGAGCGATCTTCTTCTGTTTCGGTTTATCGGTTTTTCCAAGCAAGGTTGAAGGGAATCTATATACTTACTACTATAATAAAGATGAAGAGTTTGTTTATTTGAACGCACTATTTTTTTTTAATTTGTAGTCGGTTTTTCTGTGAAAAGTTTTAATGAAGTACAGGAAAGCAAAATACGCAACTTTGTATACATGAATGACATACTTTTCCAGAAATTTAAAAAAAAAAAACAAAATAGCCTACCTATTTTGTTTTTTTTTTGAAAATTTCTAGGTACTGAACCGATTTTGGTGAAATTTCAATGGGACCAATAATTTTTGAAATCGGTTCATAAATGACGGAGATAAAATTACAACTGAATTGAGAACCTCTTCCTTTTTTGAAGTCGGTTAGAAATACTAACGTTTTAAAAAATATATTGTTGATGATAGGCTGGCGTTTCACCAGTCTCACCTAAAGGCTTAGTGTGAGTTTTTTAACGTACTCGATCGCTTTAACGTAAACATTCGCTTATGTAAATTGTGTAGAAAGAAACAGGTTGTCCGTGAGTGTCACCAGACTGCGCTTATTCAGTTTCAGCACAATTGACGTAAGCTACGATGTTGTCGACGATGGAGCACGCTTGCTTAGAAGTAACCTATTCACTCTTGACTTAAAGACTTTCAGCAACTAAACTATAGACCTCACCGTTCCGAGGATTTGTTCCCGTTGGGTAGCCACGGCCTCGCATTCCAGGATGACGTGGGCGGCTGATTCTTCGGCGACAAAACAGCCCCTGCAGAGTGGGCTGTCTGTGGCGCCTATGTTATAAAGATGTTTGTTTAGGGGGCAATGGCCCGTAATTGTGCCTATTATTGTTCTGAGGTCATTTTTTTCAGGTTGAGTAGTCGTTTTGTTAATCGCGGATGTAGACTTGGCATTGCCACTTTTGACTGCCTACAGTCAGTGGACCGTGACCATTTGTTGTTATGGAGTTCAGTTGATCTCTGGCAAATCCATGTACGAAACTGCGAGAAAGGTAGAGGAAGGAGTGGGTAAGGGTCTAGAACTATCATCTCGGAACCTCTTTTCGCAAGCTCGTCCGCGGCGTCATTGCCCAGGGTTCCACTGTGTCCCCTGATCCACTGGAGGGTGATCCTGTTAGACAGCGCAACTAAACTATATTATCGGCGGCGTTCGAAAAGTAATATTATATCTTAGGTAGATAGAATATACTTTATGTTCTTTATTTTGTACGAAATCTGCGGATAAAAACCTCGTTCCATTGATTCACGCCAAGCCATCACGCCAAAGTTCGGCCCAACGCGTTAAGTTCAGCAGTCAAGACATTAACTACACAGGGGGCGGTATAAATGTTAAGCACAGCGATAACTTAAAAGTTTACTGCGTGTTTAACGCTTCTACTGAATTTTATGAAGCTTGGAAGTGTCAGTGTACGAAATGGACATATAGCTGTGCCAACCGGCTGTAGTTTGGGTCACTTAAAAAAAAAGAATTAGTATTCATCCTCGACTTTGCACTATGGCCTATCCTAAAGGAGTTGTGCTTTTTTTGAAAAAAAAAAACAAAATCTTTTTTACAAAAAATACAACTGACTTCCAAATAGTTTCTTCTCTTTAAAGTGTCAGGCCATCACAGTTGGAAGTCCCCATAGCTTGAGATAGCTGAATGGCTTTACTGTATCACCCGTATCTTTGACAACACAGTCATTTCGTTTGGCTCCGAGGTTACGAATCTTGGTCTGATTGACTGGCGAAGGCAGGTCACGAGTGTCTGTCTGTCTGAAAAATCTTCTCCCAGCTCACATAAAGGCAATGCTTGTACAGTCCCTAATTTTCCCCATAAGACCATGGTGATGTGTGCCACTACGACCTGAATGCAAATTTCCTAAATAAACTTAAATACTCGTAACTATACTACGATTTCTCGTCTACCTCCGTAAATATGTTCACGTATCCGCGCATCGGATTCCGCGGATCTACTATTCGACAGCGCAGAGCGCTCAGGGCCTTGGCTAGTTTGTTTTCTTTTCTTGACAAACCTTCTTCACCCTTACATCTGACTTCACAAATTCAATTCCTTTGCTCTGTCCACAGTAAAAATCTTCGCTGTAAGAACCAATACTCGTCTTCTACGATGACCTTCACATCTCTCTGGGATTATCCACTCATTTTTCTGTGTCCAGGCAATCCTCCTTTGGAATGCGCTCCCTCTGTACATCAAGTCGGCAACAAGTCGGTTCTCGTTTAAGGTGAAGGCAAGTGAGCACATTCGCAAGAGGTTTATTAAAAATTTATTTATTTATTGATTAGAATCTTCAACATTGCACACACTCTGAAATTAACTTGGCATTCCTAATAAATTATTCAGTGCTGCAACACTTAGGTACAGACAATCACAACATTAGTTTAGATAACTTTGAAGAAGAAAGGTGTAAACAAAAGATTATTTAGATATGAATTAAAAATATTTTGTGTAAAAGTACAATGTAAAATATTATTAAAATTAATTATAAACAATGTCATAAAAAATGTCAAAGATGTAAAACACAACAAACAAAGTAAAATAAACACACCCAGTCCAAAAATAAAGAAATATTTAGAATTTACAATTGTGTAATCAAATGTTAGTACAAGTTGGTAGAATCATCACAGCGTTAATTTGTTGGATTCGTTTTTACCAAGGAAGGGTTACTTGCTTAACATCATTGTTAATTTTGTTTCGCGCCTCAAAGCATAATAGAAGGGGCCCGTTAGGGCCAGAGCCTGCCAGGGTTGCGGATTTTTTTCGAAAGAGTTACAGCGGCCCTGGAAAGCAAAGGGCACTAGGAGGAGCACGGATGGGTTTTAGTCAGTAAGAGTCTTATACTCCCTCCCGCTCCACGCAGAGCGGCAGGAGTCATTTGATGATTTCCCATCCATAAAAAAAGTATGTATTTTTTATTGTATTTCACCACTCGACTCTCGACGGTCGACTGCTAGAAAATGCCTATGACATTAAGTCCGCCTTTGTACAGTGTTTTTACTAGAGCACAAAGTTCTAATAAATAAATATATAGGTACACGTGTCCCATTTAGCATCAAAGTTCTGCAATTTCTCTCCAGAATATATTTCAGCACTAACACAGAGATACGTTTTAATAATCCCATCCAGCGCTCAAGAATCCAGACGACGCTATATGACAGACATTGTGCCTTTATGTCGACATGATTCTGCGAATTATTTCAATAGACGACTCCCTCACAATAAATATAAAACAACCAACAAAATTCAGAAGCACGTCGCAATAAACGAACATTCAAAAGACAAATAACTTCTCAAATGAGTAGGTTGTTCACAGAATCACGCAGAGTTTTCCACGAAGTTAGCGATTTAAGAAGGTCGTTTCTCGTATTGATGTGGAGGGAGGGTGCGACTTTTCAATTCGGCTGGGTGCTGGCGGTTCAGAGCAGCCCCGCCCACCGTCGCGACCCCTGAATTCATTCATTCCTCAATCGGGACTTGCCCGCGTCGGGTGTCCGTAACGATAAGCGCGCGCGAGTTTACGTGGAAAAATATAAACAATTGTTGATCGCCATTTCGAGGTACATCCTAATTTAAGGTAAGTGCTGTGTGGTTTTTGGGTCACGTAAGGTGATTGTTTTGATTCTAAAAGCGGTTGACAATACGGGTTTGTTGTCGAGAATGCGTGTCTGTGAAACTGAAAACAGGTTGAATGTTTCTGTATCTTTTGGGTCTATTTTGGAATTTTCCAACGTGTTATGGTTGTGAAAAATTGATCAGTGAAAATGTATCTACTGGTAGGTCTGTTGTGCTGCTGTAAATTAATAGCAAAAGCATGGGTGCGATATGTTTTTCATAATATTAGGTACGTATGTACCTCATTGTTTATCTTTTGATTCGATAAATTTTTGACGAATACTGACAGAAATATCGCTATTAATAATAATTCTACCGCAAAAGATTAGTTGTCTATATATTTATTCGAAATCAGTAGCAATTTTTTTTAAATGTAGGTATCAGTAAATAATACTTTCATTTTTTTTTTTTCAACAAATTTCTATTTTTATTTATCAAATTAAACGAAAGATAATTCATAAGTCCATTAATTTGTATTGTGTATTAAATCATAATGAATACTTAATTCATTTTATTCTTCTACTTCTCGTTAACCAAAATCTCCCAAAATTATAAATACGAAAACACTTAGCAACAGGAAATATTCCAAAATGTCGCATGCCAGTCTAATATAGACAAATAGTTATTTGTGTCCGTCTGTCACGCTGTCTTTAAAGATTAATGAGGAATAGACCTCGTCAGTGTCACCGTGTCACGTCTGTCGTCGCCCGGGCGCTTTTGATGTAGGTATCTACAGGTCGATGTCGTATTTTTAAATTGTACTTATGTTGATAAGTTTGGAATGGTATAAACTTGTGAATTGTGTGTGAAGTTACGCTCGACTAATACATGGTTATCGCTTTATAACCATGTATTAGTCGAGCGTAACTTCACGAGCCCTTTATCATAAAGATCATTTTTTAGAATCGTGTTTACTGTTTATTATATCACAATAATTATAATGTTATTGTTCCCTTTATTCATTTTATACAAATACATTTTTTATTTTTAAATATCTCAATAAAAAAACATTTAAAAATATAAAAAAAAAAGAGTAGCCCACCGGTATCGGGAACAGGGTCCAAGCTACCGGCGGCGGTCAGGGCTCCAGAGAGAGGAACCTCATAACAATACGAGCCGTGTCCAGAAGTACTGCAGTCTGAATTAAGACCTATATATTACATTACTATTATTATAAGTCGTAGACTATTACTAGTCTCGACAAAGTGGGTGCCTGAGGATGGACTGCGCCGCCGAGGCCGTGACGATCTAACTTTAGGGGTTGGTTTGGGATAGCTTGGGACAAAAATATCTGGAAGGAGTTAGGGTAGGCTTTTGCCCGGCAGTGGGACAGTATCAGGCTAAACAAAATATTAAAAAATGTCGCGTGCCATTCTAATATAGACAAATAGTTGTTTGTGTCCGTCTGTCACGCTGTCTTTAAAGATTAAAGAGGAATAGACCTCGTCAGTGTCACCGTGTCACGTCTGTCGTTGCCCGGGCGCTTTTGATATACAGGCCCATACTTTATTATTTAAAATATTACATTTGCGTAGATAAGTTATGTAAGGTATTTTGTATAATTTAGGGTATAAACGATAACTATTATTCGAGCGTTGCTTCACGAGCCTGTCATCACAGAACCATTTTTATATAGTTTTATTTTATGCAACGTGTTACAGAATAAACGCAATACCTCTTAAGCGCTCATTGTACTCATCATTGGGAACAACTTTTACTATGGGACCAACACCGAAATCGCGAAAAAAAATCAGCTGTTCAGTACATTTTTTCGAGTTATGCGTAGAGAAATGTATGGAGCAGTCGATTTTGTTTTCATTCACTATAAATAATATAAATATGTGATAACTACAACAAAATACATAACATAATGGTCGATATCTACTCATTGTTGACCAAATATTGTAAAACTTTAGACAGACTTTTTTACCGACTTCCGAAATAAAAGTTTTTCGGAAGTCGGTAAACAAGTCGGTCTAAAGTTTTAGTGGTACCCCCCACAAGTAAAATTAAGACTGAGCTAGTTTTATAGTAAGGTACCTTTAGGAATAATAGTCCTCTTTTTTTGAAGTAATTTATAAAGAGTACCGAAGTACGGAGTTGCTTGTCCGATCTTTTCAATTACTCTTTTTTTTTTTTTTTTTTTTAAACTGTGATTAGTCGTGTATTACCTACTGATAATTTTGCTAAATGCGTCTTTCTCAAGGAAGAGTTAGCAATGATCATATATTGATCCGTGTGTCGACTATTTTCTTACGTTATTTTTTATTTATTTTCTTCTAGACCGAGAATTTAAAGAATACCTGCATTGAGATAGCTATATGGTGCATAGAAGGCAACCAATACTGCTTCTTTTCTGTCATTAATAGCAAAATAAATATATGGTAACATTCAATACAAATGGATCCGTGACTACAAACCCTAAAACTAACTCGACGTAATAAACAAAACACAATAGTTTACCATAACTAAAACCTGAATAACTTTACTGCCGAAGTCGATGTAGGTATATTGGCATTGAATGCCACACTTTATCGGTACCCTATGTGTACCCTTTCAAGTCTATACAACTCATACAGTTCACTTATGATCCGTATAGAAAAACAGAGTGAAATATTAGCGAACGCTATACATACAGGTTACTTCGGCTTAGTAAAATTACATTGTCACACATA
Source organism: Melanchra persicariae (assembly GCA_947386135.1). Classification (NCBI taxonomy): domain Eukaryota; kingdom Metazoa; phylum Arthropoda; class Insecta; order Lepidoptera; family Noctuidae; genus Melanchra; species Melanchra persicariae. The sequence continues at coordinate 10,009,396 of OX376645.1, read as the reverse complement.
CTTTTGATTTGCGCTCATTTCTGAACTAAGTATTCTGTTAGAGTGATAAAAGGCAAACTCCCTACTAATATTGAAAATGCGAAAGTAACTCTGTCTGTTTGTCTGTTACTCTGAAACGGATCGTTATTAAAGGCAGATATACAACGTGTAGGAAACAGAATAAACTCATTACCTCTTAAGGGGTCATTGTAGGTACTCATCATTATGAACAAATATACTATGGGACCTCGAACCTCGAAATCACGAAAAAAAAAATGAACTGTAAAGTACATTTTGTCAAGTTATGCGCACAGAAATGTATGCAGGGGGCAGTCGATTTTTTTTTACGATTTCAGTGTTGGTCCCATTGTTCATAATGATGACCCCTTATGAGGTATTGCGTTTAATCTGTTACACGTTTTATAGCCTGGGATATGGCGAAGGACATAGGCTACACTTTTTACGCGATAACCGACCAACACGTGGGCGGAACCGCGTGCAAAAGCTAGTGCAATATAAAATTAAATTCTTATTTGTGATTTTACCCACATTTCTACAGGCTTGATAAATGTGGGTGTATTAAGCATATATACAGCAGTCTCGTCGCGGTAATCGTGCGAGGAAGACGCGTGTTTCGCAATTTAGTATTATTCTTGCGTTATTAGTTGTTAAAGTTGTGTGCGCTGCCCGATCTCGCGGCCGACGCGCCGGAGTACTGATATGGTACCGACGTGCGAGTGGCACACGGATAACGAAGACACTCATTAGCGAGTTATAATTCTAATGAATGTAAACATACCGCATTTAGATAATGTGAATACAGTAATAATGGCGAGCGACATTTCTTTGAGTGAACAGAGTATATCAGATGCTGAAGAGCAGCTAAACAGAGAAGAGAACTTAGTACATTATGGAATGGAAGAAGACCAACAATTTAGGCGGGAGAAAAGGAATAGGGAGGAGGATTTTGTCGGAGATGATGATTATAATGAGGGATGGAATTTAGTCCAAAGTAAAGAGAAAAGATTAAAATCACAACTGAAGGAGGTTATTGAAATGTATTTATCTAGCAATGAAAAGTTGCCTAAACAATTTGCATTAGCTAAGATGCTGAAGGCTTATGGGATAGTTGATGTTACCAAAGTAAAATACATTAACCCGTTCAAGATTCGCGTCGAAGTTGGCAGTGAGTTGAGTGCTGATAAAATTGAAAAATGTTCGGAATTCATAGAAAAAGGTTGGAAGATCTACAGAGCCCTGGAAAGGACTTCATCCTATGGCGTCATAAAAGATGTTGATCTTGATTTATCTGACGAGGACATATTGAGAAATATAATGTGTGATAAACCTGCGGAAATAATATCTGCATACCGGCTTAAACGTCGAAACAGAGAGGGAGAAGGTTGGCAGCCAAGTGAAGCGGTACAGGTGTGTTTTAAAGGTTCGTTTATTCCACAGTACATATATGTTCATGGATTACGTATAAAAGTTACTCCTTACGTATTTCCCGTATCGCAATGCTCGAAATGCTGGAAATATAGCCACCCTACAAAGAAATGTCCTTCCAGTAAAATAGTTTGTCCGAAGTGCGGTGATAGTCATGAAAACTGTGAAACACAGAACTTTAAATGTATTAATTGTGGTGGAAACCATTTGGCCTTGCATAAAGCTTCATGTCCAGCCTTCTTTAAGGAGAAGAGATTGAGAGAGATCATGGTAGAATTTAACTGTACTTATAGGAAAGCATTAACAATATATGTACCGCCCTCGAATTCTTTACCCGGAAAAAGTATTTCTCGAGAACATTCTGGCGACCCTCCTACCAGCATAAGATCACAACCGGATATTAGGTTCCAACAACGTGATACCCCCACATTTGCAGAGATAGTTAAAGCTGACGTCATAGTGCATAAAGAGGATGATGATAAGAACACTTCTGCCAATACTTCAACGAGATTTCGACGTACTCGTAGCAGAGACAAGGCTTCTTGTAACTTGCAGCTCCCGATAAACTCAACAACAATGGATATGGGTAGTGAGTCAGCAGTTCCTTCTGATGCTGCCGGAGGTGGTGAAGAGAAAGAGGATGACAGTGTTCGTTTGGACGAGCTATTAATGAGACTTAAGGAAATTCTATTTTTAAGGGAAATGACGATGGAAAACAAGGTGCATGAGGCTATAAAGTGTTGTTTAGAGTGGTTAATATTATTGAGTGTGCAATTTGTATCAAGGTGGCCTTTATTTAAGATTATTGTTGATTATTTTGCTCCCAATGGCTCGTAGTCAGAAACCTTTTAGATTAAATATTGCACAATGGAATTGTCAAAGTGTTCGACCAAAATTAATATCATTGGAGCATTCTCTGAGTCAATTGAAAATTCACATTGCGGCACTCAGCGAAACGTGGTTAGAACGGGATAGTCGGCTGAAGGTAAATGGTTATACGATATATCGTAAGGATAGGGATGACGGTTATGGTGGGGTGGCGGTCTTAGTTCACAGGTCACTCAAATCAAGTTATGTGTCTTTCGAAAGCCTCAACCCGGGCATTGAGATAGTTTGTGTCAAGATTTGCAACTGTGAGCATGTTCAGTATATATTATCTTTGTATTGTGCCCCGGCAGTTCACACGAGTCAAAGTGATTGGGAACAAATTTTTTCTCGTTTTCACAGTAAGGTAGTGATTCTTGGTGATTTTAATGGACACCACACAAATTGGTCTCATAAATTAGATCAGAGAGGTTCCCAAATTTATGACGCTCTTTTAGATACTGAACTCGTAACATTGAATGATGGCAAACCTACTCGTATTAAATTAGTAAATAATGCAGTACAACAATCTTCTCCAGATATATCATTGGCTTCCTCAGATATAGCGTACAGATTTAATTGGGGTACACTTAATGAAACGTTTGGCAGCGATCACCTTTTGATTAGAATTTCAATGCAGGTTGATAGTCTATCCATACCTCCGGTACGCAGGAATTATAAAAAAGCTGATTGGACTCAGTACCGCAACTTAATAGAAGCGCTTATGCAAGGTTTTGTTATCACGGAAGACTTACAAAAATCATATGATACATTCATTGAGTTTATTAATTTAGCTGCAGACATCCATATTCCATATATTAAAATTAATTCTGACCCCGAGAAAAATTTCACTCCGAAACCTTACTGGAACAGTTCCTTATCAAAATTAGTGGCCGAAAGACGGTTGGCATTGTCAACATTTCGACGTAACCCTACGCCTTTTAACTTAGACAAGTTGCAGGAGAAAATAAGGGAATGTCAGAGGTGTCTTCGTATAGCAAGAAGTAAGGGTTTTCAAGACTTCTGTACTTCAATAGACGGAACAACATCTCATACTGTTTTATGGAAGAAAATGAAATGGTTTAAGGGATGCTATGTACCCCGATCTGGTATTAGTAAAGAGATGGCGTTTGTATTATTACAAAACCTGGCGCCGGACTTCGTTTGTACTGATGAGCCAATATTTCATTCAAATAACCCTAAGCTTGAGACACAAATTTCTCGACACGAATTTAACAAATGTTTACGCACTAAAGACACTTCTCCTGGTAGTGATAACATTTCCTATTCAATGCTATATAATTTACCAAATAATGCAAAGTTGATTTTAGTCAGTCTTTATAATATATTTTTTACGAGGGGTTTTGTTCCCCAGCAGTGGCGTAATATCACTATAATACCTATACCTAAGCCCGGCCGGGATCCTCAGTCTGACTCTTCGTGGCGACCTATTTCTATGATTTCCTGTGTGTGTAAAATACTACACAATATATTAATTAAAAGAGTAGAATGGTTTATTGAACATAACAATATGTTATCGGCCGATACTACCGGTTTTCGCAAAGGGCGTTCCATTTTAGATAATTTGTCTACCTTGGTGGCCAGAATCCAAATAGGATTTTCTAAAAAACAATCAACGATCGCTTGTTTTGTTGACATTAATAATGCATACAACAATGTTAATTTAGAACGTTTATTATATATTTTAGATAGTATAGGGATAGGTAATAGAATATGTAAATACCTAAGGTGTTTTTTAAAAGAGAGAAACTTAAGTATTGAGACAGGTAATAACTCAGTCATAAGTAGGAGATGTTGTTTCGGTTTGGCTCAAGGCGATCCCTTTTCCCCGCTGTTATTTAATATCCTAACAATGGAGATTTGCAAGTCAATAAATAACGTCTTTATATCACAGTACGCAGATGACTTTGTGCTTTATGTAACCTGTAGTAATATAGAAGAAGGAAGACTCCAATTACAATTAGCTATAAATAGATTTGTTAATATACTTTCTCTTGCTGGATTAGAAATTTCAGGAATCAAAAGTAAAATTTGTGTCTTCCAAAATAAATTTGTACGGGACCCTGTGTCTTTAGTTGTTGGTGATATTTCTTTAGAAGTAGTTGATTGTGTAAAATATTTAGGTATTTGGCTAGACAGGAAGTTACGATGGTCTAAACAAATAAATGAATTAAGAGAAAGATCCTTAAAAGTGCTAAATGTTTTTAAAGTTTTAGCGGGGACAGGTTGGGGCATTCACCCAGCTAATTTAAGGCGTTTATACATTTCGTGCATTCGTAGCAGACTAGATTATGCAAGTTTCCTTTATGGTAGTAGTTGTAAGACACATACAAACAAAGTAGATAAAATACAGAATCAGTGTATGCGGGTAATAGGTGGGTTTATCAAAACGACACCTATACACGTCATGGAATGTGAACTACATCTACCGCCTTTAAGTGTACGAAGACAATACCTTGCCGGAAAGTATTGGTTAAAAGCGAAATCCTTTTCTAACCATAAGATTATTAAAATATTGGACGAATTAATGCTTGTTTGTCAAAATTCTTACTGGAGGTGCAAAGAAAAACCAATTTTAATTTTAGTTCATAGTTACCTTAAAGATACTGCTGTAAATGCTAGTACACAATTAAATATGTTTGCACTTAATACCTGGGTCAGCAATGTGAATATTTCGAATATAATTAAGTTTAACATAGATGCCGTAAGTAACGCTAAAAGATGTTATAATCCGTTGGCCTTACAACAATTGTGTAATAGTTTTATTAAAAATTCATATTCAAATTATTATAAAATTTATACAGACGGTTCGAAGGAAAGTAATTGTGGCGGATTAGCTATTTATGACCCGCAAGTTAATAGTTCGGTGAAATTACGTATTGATTCAAACATCTCGATAATGTCGATAGAATTGATAGCTATATCGGAAGCGATTTCGTATATTAAATCTTTTCAGTCGGGTAAATACGTAGTTCTAACAGACTCCAAGAGTGCACTACAACACATTGCTCGATGCACCTCGAATAGTCGAGGCACACCGATAGCATACAGCATCTTGGAGTCACTTTCCACGTTAGCCACTAAAAATTATACAATAGTGTTGCAATGGATACCTTCACACGTAGGCTTGGCAGGGAATGAAAAGGCAGACTATCTCGCTAGACAAGCCCTATCTGATGGTATCCCTATGGTTTGTTTGCCGTATTATACCGACGTTTTTTATATGATTAAGATTAAATGTAGAAACATGTGGAACGAGTATTTTGATGAGCGCTCTCTAGTAAAAGGCATATGGTATAAAACAATCCAAAATAATTTGTCCCGTTCTCCTTGGTTTATTAATTCCGAATTATCCAGACACACCATTGTAACTGCTATGAGGCTGCGTTCCGGACATATCCCACTGAATAGTTTTGCATTCTTAATGCGCAAAGTTACTTCCAATAAGTGTACTGAGTGTGATTTTATTGAAGATGTTTTTCATATTTTAGTGGAATGTGTTCGGAACGAAGCTGAGAGGTTGTCTTTTGGGCTTGCTTACGGCATTAACTTACACGACATCGGTGTTTGTAATAGCATACTTGCATTTCCCTTATCAGAGGAAGCGAGATGCATATATAATATGGTTGATTGTGCTTTAAAGCGTAGATAAGATGTAAAGAACTGTAACGTCTGTAACTATGGGGATGACATGATCATGCATGATCAAATCCTCCTTTTCCAATAAAGATTAAAAAAAAAAAAAAAAAAGCATATATACAGGCGTGATGTTTTGTCGACTGTTTTAGCATATTTTGTAGTTGTGTATTAAATAGATTATTATTTTTTATTATCTCCACGTAGAATAAAACTAAGTCGCTTCTCGCCGTCTGTGCGCTCAGATCTTTTAAACTCTGCAACAGATTTTAGTGCGGTTTTTAATGGAATTGCTCCCTGAAGGTGTATGTATGTATATCTATGGTTAATATATTAAACATAAAATGGAGTGAAGAATAGAAGAGTGTCCGTGGAGTTTCTTGCACGTTCTTCTCCATAGAGATCTACGCTTTGGAACTTGCAAATAGCTTCAAGTTTTTGAAAGACTGATTTTGACAATTCAAGTATATGTAAAATGGTTTATTTGAAAAAATACTTTGACCTTGAATAAATCTACACTAATATTATAAAGAGGAAAGATTTGTTTGTTTGTTTGTTTGAAATGAATAGTCTCCGAAACTACTGGACCGATTTGAAAAATTCTTTCACTATTAGAATTATACACTATCGGTGATGGACATAGGCTATAGAATATTTTCAAAAAAGTTAGGGATCCGTATGAAAACTTCGATAATCTAACCCCAGGTGTGAGAAGAAATCCTTATATAGCGTACGCTGCGGAATCTATTGACAATAGATCAAAGTGATGTACTACAGTTTTATAGAGGTCATCAATATCTACAAAAAAGTCCGCGATACCATGACCGCTTTTTGTTCAAATTATTCAAGCAAATCCCATGGTGAAATAAAAAATGGTGATTTTAGTATCATGATATTAATCCTTATCCATTTAAATGGTTTGATAATTAAGATTGATTATATCCGTGTAAATTACACTTTAAATTATTCAAATCGGACCTTTCGTTCAAAAGTTACGACGGTAATAAACATGCTCGGAGTAAGAAAAATGTCGCGGCTTGAGCGAACTGGGGAGAATCGTATCAATGCTTGGTCCGATGAAATTGAAACACCACGGCATTTAAATGTTTTCGATAAAACAATAAGAATAACAAATGTTTGGATTTTTCGAAAATAAACTACATACGTAATAAGCAGTGAAATAGGGGTGATTAAGATTTTAGGGGAGGACATAATTGCTTGCTTCAATTTACGTCGGTATGCTATGAACAAACTAAAAGCGGGATAATTGAAACAGATGTACGTAACATTTTTTGCATAATCAAACCCTGATGGGTTGAACGGGGTGAACAGTTGCGCTGAACCTGGGCTCGAGACAAGTGAGATTCTGTCAACGGTGGCGTGGCGTACTCGATTGTCAATACGTCAAAAATGTCTAGGATTGACAGGATGCTATCGAAATGTCACGTTTCCAAAGCTAACTTTTATAAGGGGGTATAGAGGGCGTTGAAGTTTGTGGAGTATCTACTAAATCCACGCGGACGAAGTCGCGGGCAAAGTGCTAGTTATAAATAATATGGAAAAGTGATGACTTGGCTACTAAGTAAGAAATCCGTTATGCCTAGCCTTATTCCATTATCTCGGGTTAACTTAACCATTCTCCACTAGACGTGTCTGAACTGAGTTGCCATAATCGCTACGCTTGGCAGGCGGGTTGGCGATCGCAGTGGCAATGTACCTTTAGAGAATGCTGCTGCCCATTCTCTGGTGAGTCCCTTAGTCGCCTCTTACGACACCCACGGGATGTGATGGGATGGTGCTATTCTATATAAAGCATTTAAAAATTGACTACAGAGCAGGCCGTGTCACAGTTTTAGATTAACGTTGGCTTTGCACTACGAAGCCTACCTGCAAACAAACAAAATAAATACAATATTTAGCAAGGTATAGCTATAACACTAACGATAAGTACCTATAGTAACGTTTCGTTTTCCGCATTCATGCATATTTGAATCCAATGCGTGTCGATTGCTTTGCCTGTAGTAAAGCCAACCGCACTCAATGGTAACAATTTGACATTGACCTTTCTGTCGTCGCAGCAAGGGTGATTTTCGTATGGCAAGCGTGTTTTTATCATAGGGCCAACTTTTGACCTCGATCTTGTCTGGTGGTAAGCGATAGATGAGTTCTACGATGGAACGAGCAAAACCCAGAAGATTCTATTTATTCTGCTTTAAATGTGACGGGTGAAGCAAAACGACTAGACTAACTATATACGGTCTGGTCGTTTTGCAACGCGCCGTCGACCCGGGCCTGGCATTGATCGGACGGCGAGCCCCCCAACGCTCGCCGTCCGCAGGCCCGCGCCTACGGTGGTCGGGAATCGCCCTGCGACTCCTGACGCCCGGGGCATCTCCCTACGTTGCGGCAGCTGGGGCGTGAGGCTTGTCTCTCCCTCACGCGGCCCGCCTTCTCCTTCACTAGCATTACTGCTTCGCAGAAGGAGGTGACGGCTTTCCATGCCTCCTCGCTCCGGACCATGGATTGAACCAGGGCCGGGCGCGAGAGGTCACCGCTGCCGATCGCCTCGACGATTCTGCTCTGGATGGTGCGAACGGGAGTGTCAGTCTCTTACTGACTAAAACCCGTGCTCCTTCTAGTGCCGCGGTGACTCTTTTGAACAAAATCCGGAACCCTGGCAGGCTCTGGCCCTAACGACAGACCATGAATTCTCAATTTAAAAATATATGACACCGATATTTGTTGCATTGTTTTGTTGCACAGACAAAATTTTATTGAAGTTCTCTTCTCACTTGCGTCAGTTCAGGTTGGTCCATATCCGTTCTCAATATCAAGCACGATGGGAAGCCAGCTTTGCTGATTAAGCGCCACAATATTGAAGGACTATTACGTAAGGTCAGGTTGGCCTTCGGAGGGTCCTTTCATGGCCTTCCTATTGTTTAATTATCGAATGGTACATTGTTAATTAACATAGCGACGTTAAAATAAAAGGTAACGACATTTTCTAATTGCCTTTTTTGTTATTATATTAGGTATCATCTTTTATTGTTGTGTTGTTCTTGTTTCGTTGTTCCATTAGATTTTGTCAAATATATGTCGCAGCCAACTAGCTAAATCTGTCATTTCATTAAAAGTCTAGCCTTTTCATTAATCTGTGCCGTTTAATCAGCGACATAAGTGACATGGGCAAGTCATTAAACGATATTGAACAAAAGATGTCACTTAGGTCGCTGAAAAATTGGCACATTTGAATGAAAAGGCTAGGCAACCAATTAAACGGCTGATTAAGCTAATTGGCTGCGACATATACATTATTATCTGGATTTCCATACTGCGTTGTTCGCAAGGTGTTTTACAGGTGGTAACATTTAGTAAAAGTTCCAAATATGAACCGGAACATAATTTTTACTACTTTATGGTTGTATAATTATTGGGCTTGGTTTCGGTTTATAGTACTTTAGTACCTACGTAAGCAAATCAATATCGATTTGTGTAGTTTTGTCTTTTACACAAAACACTGCCAAATTAAAATTGTTACTATTGACATGGACGCGCAAGTCCAGTGTTTTATTTATTGTTATTTTATTTTTATTTTTTAGTCTTTATTCCGCGAGAGTGTAGTCACAGGACCTAAAAATAATGCCAGCGTTGCGTAATTTTTTTAAATATTGCAGTATACGCTGAGATAGCAGTCTTTTAGGCCTCGCAAAGGTAAAATTCGCTTTTATATTTTTTAAATTTATTTTGTAGTACGTCTTGTTATAAACATTTTCTTTGTTTCTTTCTTTTTACTATATATAAGACATCTCACTATAAATTAGTCCAAAGTAACATTAATGTACTAAATTGTAATGACCACTCATTACAATTTACCTCAACGCGTCAAACAGTCCTTCAAAACAAAAAAAAACAAAATGAATACGAGTACCTAATAAAACAAATGAAGTAAATGTAATTCGTCAGCACCGCCTCATCCGTGGGGTACACAGAGGCCCAGTTTGCTCAGCTAATGACTTCTTTTGTGCAGGCTTCGAACGTTTTCAGTGCTCGGGGTGCCTGAGGGCCCCGATGCGGGGGCGACGATGAAGCGAAGTCTATATTTGACATTTTGCAAATTTTTAAGGCTTTTAGTTAGTGAAAGAATGGAATAGTTTCATTTTTATATGTATTATTTTACAAGGCACGAGGAGAAAGACAGTGCGATGTAGGATTTGTGTGATGTCAGGTCATTTTTTTTTTACTTTACTTTTTCAAGTATTTACATTCGCATAACCTCGCTCAGCTTCACACAGAACCACGCTCACGCAACACTTTCAATTTCAGCTGGCGATGTAAATTTTTATCATTATGATCATAATATCCCGAGAATGAAGGAAAACGTACATTTATTTACTGTTTCATGAAAATGAGCTGTACGAGAAATTGCTTTTAGCTAGATTACGTGTACTTTATACATAATGTGTTATGATTTAAATACGGCTTTGGTCCTTACATATATGTACTCGTACATGGGCTAATATTTTTGAGTGTGAAATGGAACCAATCTACTTAAAGCCATCGTACTTTGGAATATTGGGTGCCGTAAAAGTCCTTTTTATGCGTTGGTAAGTACTAAAAGCACTTTAAATTCTTCAGTGCCCCTTCATCAATGTATGATCACCGAGTATTGAACGAACTGGTACGAACTTAGAGCTACAGCACAATAAAGTGTGTAAGGGAAATATTTCAGGACATTACTCACCCAGACCCGAAAGGGCCTAGTGCGAATGTTTAACTTACTCGATCGCGTTTACGTATACGTTTGCTTACTTATATCAAATCGTAAAGAAAAACCGGCCAAGTGCGAGTCGGACTCGCGCACGAAGGGTTCCGTACCATTGTCTATAAAAAAATGGGAAAAAATCACGTTTGTTGTATGGGAGCCACCCTTAAATATTTGTTATGTTTTAATTTAATTAGGTTATTTTTAAAGTGAATATGTAACTAAATATTCTGTGAATATTTCAAGCGTGTACCTGTTGCCGTTATCAATATCGAGCAAAAACGGGCAAATAATCACGTTTGTTGTATGGGAGCCCCCTTAAATATTTTTTTCAACACATTTGCTCAAAAAATGCATTTACGAAGCCTGTATGCATCGTTCGAAAGTTAAAAATTATGCACCACACAATGGAACGTGCGGCAAAATAGGTACTCTCACCTAAGTACATATTTTACCGCAAACTCCGTTGTATAGCGCCATGCGTATTCTTTACGGTTTTTTTTTTAATTTCCATAAAAATTAATAAGAATTCCACCAAGGAGTTTCACATCACGAGAATAAATGAGCTGAATGATCGAACCTCCTTGGAAGCGCCTTTGCGAAATAAAAATAAATGAAAGACGTGGTTCTAATTTTCACCAGGCGCATGTGGCACCATTTGCAAATTCGCGCCATTTTCATATTAGAAACGTCAAAGATTGTTGCGACTTTCCGACTGATTTCTAAAGACAAAAAGTTTATATTGTACTGTTTTCTCGCAAATGTGTCGAAAAACGTTGTATGACACACGTGCGGATTTGGTTTTTACAAACTCGTGACTATGGTAAGCCCTCGACTTCGTCTCGTGCTTACATTCGTCTACTCGTTTGTAAAAACCAACTTACCGCACTAATATCTATTATATCTATAATAACTATTTTTTCTTTGTTGTTATAGCGGCAACAGAAAAACGTCATCTGTAAAAATTTTAACTGTCACTATCACGGTTCATGAGATACAGCCTGCTGACAGGCGGACGGACGGACGGACAGCGGAGTCTTAGTAACAGGGTCCCTTTTTTCCCTTTGGGTACCTTAATAGAGATTTTTCCATTATTGTTACAGCTTTAGAACAAACTGACTATCTTTTATTTTAGGGACTTTATTCTAAGAACATGTCAGCCCCGTTGAGTTATAACTTTTGAATACGTTTAAAACTCGGACTAAAGCCACAGGACACTGTGGTGATTCTTAGACTATAACTACTGTCTGTCCGACCTAATTAATTTGCCGCTAGAGGACGCCACTCAGTAACCCTGACATTGTCACAAGTGCGTGGTACAAAGAGATTTAAATCAAGGTTTTAATTTTATAAGCCTTTACCAGTAAACTTGGCTGAAGCATGCCAAGCTAGTTGAGCTTGCATGTCAAGAGTGCGTGCCTCTTGAACCTTGGCCGTCAGCACTCGTTATATTTGCGTTTTTCATGACATTTGACCTACCGGAAATCTGATTTACGATTCAGTTAATATGATTGTGTTGTAATCTTAGTTTAAGAACGAAATTACTGGCTTGTTATGAACGAGAGACGGAGAGACGGAGCTATACGTCCTGTATAACTCCGTCTCTTTCCCACTGGAAGTAATATTGAGGTAATACTGCTTTAAGAGTTGGTGGTTAGGCCCCAGTTTATTTATTTAAATAGCTTCATAACAACCTTACGTATTACTTCAATATTACTTCCAGTGGGAAAGAGACGGAGCTATACAGGACGTATAGCTCCGTCTCTTTCCCACTGGAAGTAATATTAAAGTAATACTGCTTTAAGAGTAGGTGGTTTAGGCCTTGCCTCGTTGGTTCTGTGGCCGCAAGAGCTACTTCTGAGCATGAGATCCAAGTATGATTCTCACACTATTTCAAACTCAACTCAACTCAAAACATTTGTTTCAATTAAAGCATTTACAGGCACTTTTGAATTGTCAATGTCGGTCAGTCTAAGAAGTGAAGCTATTAGCACGTTCCAAAGCGTAGATTTATATGGAGAAGAACGTGAAAGAAACTCCACGGCACAATACGAGCCGTTTCGAGGAGTACTGCCTTCGGTATCAGGCCCTTTATCCAACCGCGCAAAGCCAGCTTCTTTCATTCTTCTTTTAGCCATCAGGGGCCCTAGACAATGTGACATTCAATTAGCGAATACAACTGTCGAAATTCCAAAATGTAGGAATTTGATCACGTGACATTTCGATAGCTTCTGTCAATCCCATACAGTTTTGACGTATTGACAATCGCCTTCGCCACGCTACCGTTGACAGAATGTCACTTGTCTCGAGCCCCAGGCCATTGGCCGTTACGACAATCGGCACTATGACATCCGAGTCCACGTTATTATTACTCTACAGGGTTATTTTTAAAACACTAACATCCTTTCAGTGGGTGAAAGTACTCATGATTAGAAACAACTTTTACTATGGGACCAACTCTGAAATATCAAAAACTAAATCAGCTGTTCCATACAAAATTGAATATTCACCCGATGAAAATGTTTGAAACTGCAGATATTTTTTTTTGATTTTGGTGGCTTGGTCTCATAGCAAAAGTTGTTTATTATCATGAGTATTTTCACCCACTGAAAGGTTGTTAGTGTTTTACAGATAACCCTGTATACTTAAAATTTATCGATTTAATAACCTAAAAGATTACAAAAAACGGCAGAATTATTTGTCTCAGCTTCTAGGTGTTAAGTAAGAAGACGTTTTTTTTTTTTTTTTTTTATGAATGGGCTAGCTCTTGACCTCGATCACGCCTGATGGAAAGCGATAGATGTGGTCCATGATGAAGCGAGCGTGCCCAGAAGATGCCTTGAGGCACTGGTACTCCCACGCGTCGACGAAACACAGCAGGCTGCTTGACGCCGAACTCCGGTGGGAGGGTGGTCGCGAACCAGGCGGGTGTTAGCCCTACCACCGCAAGGGAAGGATTGGCCAGTCTTATAAGGTGTTAGGTGAGACTGTCCAGGATGCGCCGAGCGCTCGGTTCAGTTGAGTGTCTGATGGAACAAATTGCGCTACACGAGGAGGCTCCTTCATGCATCCCAAAAAATCGTTTTTAAAACTTTAGCCATAGGGAGGTCAAACGGGGTTCAATGTTTCAGGCAAACGAAGTCGCGATGGCAACTCACGATATACTGAGCAAAACTTTGCTGAAAATCTTTCAAATAAAATTACAAAGTTTTAATTCGAGGAGGTACTTATAAAGTTTACGTACCTGTGCTTTGTAGGCGGCTGATAAGAGTAAGAAGAGGTTTATTTGCTTTGAAGTATGTATGGTATTCAAAGTTAAGCCGTATAGCAGTTAAGTGTACATACTTTCGCGATATTGCAGTAAGTATAGGTCTAATTTATTCTTTTACAATCGAATGGAATTCTAGATCTACCACTTACTTATTATATATACTACATATTTTTAGAAATACTTATACTCGAAATTGTGAAACACGAAATGATAACGGTTCAAATAGCAAAATGAAATCATGTGCGATGATTGTATGAATTGATATATAACACAATTAGGTTGCTAGAAATAACCACGAATCAGCTGGTTGCGAGACGCTCACGACCGGTTGATATGGTGTCATTATGCCTATGCCCAGGGGTCTATTCTCTAAGCCCGAAGTCCGTAGTTTCGGCCTTAGTTACTGGCGTTTTCTACTCCGTATCACCTACGGACTTACGATTAGTCCCGAGCCCGAACTATGAATGAATGACAACACGATTTGACAGTTGTTCCTATATTTCGGATGAAATAATGATTATGGTATAGCTTTGGATAATTAGAAAGCCTCTGCCCTAAACAGATGTGAAAAAAAACGGATGAAATTACCAAAAGTACCTACATTTGACTCTCAAGTCATATAATATATTCTGGGTGCCAATTCTTCTATTTTTTAGGCAATGTTAGCATTTGCTTGTCAGTAGAAATGTGGCGAAAATGTATGGGAAGGAGGCTTTGACAGATTGCAACTGAGATGGGAATGTGAACGCGTTGCTTAAAAATTTGTAGAACTGGATATCGTGATATTTGTAATAAGGTTTGGCACTAAATCCCGCTGTACTGCGGATTATTAATGACGTGTGGTTAGCTGCGACGGTCGCGGTAAATCCGACGCTAATCCTGTTTACTCGGATTTGGCTAAATGTGGTCAGAATGTACCGCTATGTGTCCATCATGTGATAAGTGTATAATCAATCAATTTACACTAAGCCGTTTTCCAACTATATCGGGGTCGGCTTCCAGTCTAAATGGATGCAGCTGTGTACTATCTGAGCTTCAGAACCCAGTAACTGGGTGACATGAAACCCCTTTATAAGACTTGTGTCAGATTTCTTGGCTTTTGACTACTCATCATCATTTGCCTAGCCTTTTCCCAACTTTATTGGAAGTCACACAGTCAAACTGGATTCAGCTGAATACCAGTATTTTACGTGGAGCTGCCTACCAGACCTCCACAACCCATTAACTAGGTAACACAGTACTTCTTGGCAAGACTGGAGTCAGATGTTCTGGTTTCTGACAATGCGTTACGACTGCCAAAGATCTACAAATGACAGCCGGGACCAACGGCTTAGAGTGCTTTCCGAGGCACGGAGGAAACTCGTAATGTTAAGATGGTCACCCATCCACAGACTGACCCCGGCAAGCGTTGCTTAACCTTGAAGATCGACCCGTGTGACTATAATTATTTAGCCATAAGCTCCTCGTTATGTCAAAGATATACATGTCTTCATGACAACCGGGACTCGACGAGCTCCTCTTAATCTTACCCAAATAATCTTTTTAAATGCTTTATTTATTCTATCACAATAACATAGCCGATATTTAAAAGTTTGTCACTGATGAGCCTTGATATGACTTTTTCAAACCAGAATACGCACATTTCTGCAATTAAAAGGCCGATACAAAACACACGATGAACATGAACAACAAACGACACGCCTGACTGCAGTTTTAATACCCGCACGTGCAAACTATACTCATTGCAGATTCCACGTACACTCGAACAAGCGATTTGGTGATAAATACGTGTAGTTACAGGGAAAAAGATGCATCTTTTTGCCGCGTAGCCAATATTATCTTTTATTGTGAGCACAAAAAGGAGATGGATGCAAAATAGTTTAGTCTATGAGAAACGCGAGATGGACTCCTCCGAGATAGATTCAATTGAAATGAAGGAAGCCCTGTTGGACAATTGCACTTTTAAAGAAAATTACCTACTTTATTACGCTGCTAGACTTAAGCTGGTCCAATAATACACCAAACACCATTCATTTTTTTAGCCTGTTGAGAGCGTCTTAAGTTAAGCTTTACTTTCCACTCAAAAACATGTCCATCCCAACGGTCTTCGGATGTTTTGGTCAGTTCATAGCTAAATTACCTTGCCGATTGCTCTCACACACCCAACATTTTCTTTAAAAGTTGTTGCATGTTCGCCAGTACCGACATATACCGACTCGTTTGTTTGACTGTACATTGAGGATTATTATTGTAAACTGCAGATTTTTCCTGGGTGCGCGCGGCTATGGACATAAAATGTGGGGTAGAATAAATAACAGGTCTTTGCATTTTTTGCTGTCGCATAAACTCGGCTAATAAATGCAAGGTTATGCTACATTCTCATCATAACAAGTTCTTGTTTTATTTAACGAGGGTTAATCTTAAGAGAAGGGGCCACAGGTTAACCTTAGAATATTTTCAACAGCTTAGATCTAAACCACCAACTCTTAAAGCAGTACCTATTACTTTAATATTACTTCCAGTGGGAAAGAGACGGAGCTATACAGGACGTATAGCTCCGTCTCCTCCGTAGGCCCCAGCAAAGCGTTCCGTAGATCTAGGTTAGGTCATTAATAAAAACTAAATTATAATAGGGATTTAGGGTTCGATTCCCGCACGGAACAAATATTTGTATGGCCCACAGATAGTTGTTCCGGGTCTGGCTGTTTGTGTATGTGAGTTTATGTTTGCAAATGCACCCACAATACAGGGAAAATTCCTAGTGATCCAAGGTATAAAAAAAAATAAGTATCTGACTAAAAAAAGTTGATCATGATAACAAGATAAAAAAGCATTTTTTCTCTTGATTTAAACCTAGTGGCTTACACAGGGAATTACTGTTCGAATACAGCCCGCTGACAGATAGACGGACGGACAGCGGAGGCTTAGCAGAGGTTCCGTTGGTACGGAACCCTGATTAAAATAAACCTGAACCATGTCCATTTTTAGTTTGGATTTCGACGTCGTCGTCTTTCTTTGAATAATGTTTTCTCATCTGAATCAGAATAAAGAAGTTTAAAACAGAATCGGTAATTGAAGAAACTTATTTTCGTTACCGTTTAAATATGAACACGAAAGGTAGCCTGCCCTGTTGTCGTCCAATCGATACTGGCGATAAATAAATAATTTTCCACTTCACGACCACTAGTAGAAATATTCATTGTTTATTTTTCATGATTCCAGAGGTATTTTTAGTTATGTCAAGCTGGATTTTTACGGCCTCATACAGATATTTATAGATAGGTTCGTAATTATTTTCGGAAGTCTCCTAGCACCATCATCATCATATCAGCCGAAAGACGTCCACTGCGCGACATAACCCTCCCCCAAGTGTCGCCACAACAACCGGTCCTGTGTACGGCCGAAATTATTATTTTAATTTATTTTTGCACCTAATGTAAATACAAAAATAAATGAAAATGAAAACCTCGTTCGGAACCCATACAAAAATTGTTGAAATAAAATACTTAATTGACTGTCGCTACCGAATTCCGTATACCTAATTATCTTTTCAACTCTATAGAATGGTCAATGGAAGAGGTAGGGCCCTTTGTGTGCCGATGTGACTTACGCCCTGTATATAACGCTGAATGCTTCCTGTTAAACCAAAAAGGGTCGCCCTAAGGCTTCAATTAAAAACTAATTAATCCTTACAGATGGTTCCCTATTATAACGTAAGGTAAAACGGTAAAGTAATAGAACTTCTAAGTAATAATTCATCCCACAAGATAAATCAAAACTCCCTCTAAGCCGGTGCCCAAAGAAAATGATTTATAGGGGAATTTTCATTTAAACTTTTAAAGCATGATAAACTTTGAACGTGCTGCTAAAAGCTCCATTTAAGATTATTTTGTTAGGTACATTCTTACGGTTCAAAAGGGTAGACAGGCTACAAGTCCATTCGTGTGAGTGTTTCTTTGATTAGATGCTGATTATTGTTTTTAATAACATAAATAGAACATCTAAGATTTAAGTCAAGAGTTAGTAGGTTACTTCTAAGCAAGCGCGCTCCATCTTCGACCACATCATCGCTTACTATCAGTCAAAAAGTGGTCAATAATAAAAAAATCTAGTGCTAAACTGCAAAGTCCAAAGAAAAGTAAGAATATTCGAACTTCGCGGGTTATCCTGGTGCTTTTTTGACCGTCAGGATGGCTGAACCAAACGAGATAATAATCTTGAGACCAAGTGCACTGTTTAATTCTATTTGCTACTATTTACTACCTAAGTATAATGAAAAAAAAAAAAGAAAAGTTGAAGTTATATCAAAGAAATAAAGAATTTGGAAGTGGTCAGCCAACCGTCAGAATGGCTGACCACTTCCAAATTTGCATAGTTTTAGCATTGTAGTAACTGCGATGTTAATGTAAATGTTTACTACCTATTTGCTACGTAAACACAAATATTTTTTACACAACTTTATAAAGCTCCTATTAAAAGTTATTCCTCCACGTATAGCGCAATTTTTTCCATCAGGCATTCAACTGAACTGAGCGCTCGGCGCATCCTGGATAGTCTCACTCACCTTACAAGACTAGCCAATCCTTCCCTTGCGGTGGTAGGGCTGACGCCCGCCTGGTTCACGCACGACCCTCCCACCGGAGTCCGGCGTCAAGCAGCTTGCTGTGTTTCGTCAACGCGTGGGAGTCCCAGTGCCTCACGGCATCTTCTGGGCACGCTCGCTCCATCATAGACCTCATCCATCGCTTTCCATCAGGCGTGATCGAGGTCAAGCCCTTTTCTCAATAAAAACAATTGCTAAACGGTGTTATTAATTGCACCCACGGATGCAAGTCTTTTACGCAAAGCCGGAGCGCAAAGCATATTATATCTATGTTATGGTCAAAAACAGCAAGGTTTAAAAGCGGGATTGTATGAGTCTCGCTTCTTGCCTTGCAGTCTGGATGACCTGTTGCAAAGTGCGGCGAATATTTACGACATATTCACCGTTATCACAAAGAGTACTCGTCAGTTAAAAATCAATTCTCAGACATCACTCGCCTTGAATGTCTATATTTTAAACGGTCTTGACTATTTTGTTTCGTTTGTCGTCCTAACACATAAATTGATGGCTATTAAACATAAACCCAGCTATTATTCCTCCAAGCCCGAACGACACTGGTATCAATGTAGGTACGGCAATTATTTCGTCAATAAATTTTATTGGTGGCGCGCGTAACATGTGTTTTCACCCTAAACTTTTATTTTTGTTCTTTGAGCGAAGTTAATAAAGTTACGTTTTCAATCATGGTGCGGAAATAAACTTGGAATAACTTAAGAGCGTTTACACCCTACGGAATTTCATACAAACTTTCAAGTCCATAATTTGCGAAAGGAATGAACCAATTTTAAATTTTGGCTCCAATTGGAGCCTCCGGTTGGTGACTGAACCAGTCACCACCCGGAATAAACATTTTCGGGGGAAAGATAGAGTGATTCTTCAATTTCCATAGAAAACTTAAACGCTCACTCTCTCCCTCTAAACTCTGTTTCAAAATTGTTCTACTGGGTTCTACCAGGTCGAAACTATCTATTTCGATCTGGGTATCTAGAGTATGCATACCAAGTTTCATTCAAATTTGTTCATTAATTTCGAAAAATAAGGACTTGAAAGTTTGTATGAAATGCCGTAGGGCGTAAACGCTGATTGGAGAATTAAAGATGATTGGCTGAAATTATTAGGGACCGTGTAAAAATAAAAAAAGAAAATATTTTCAAAAACACGTAGTATTACTTAATCTGTTTTAAGCATTCATATTATTAATTTGTAAATTATGAGCTACATTTGATTATGTATGGTTTCATGATTACCAACAATCGTAATTGTAATAAGTGTGTATGAAAGCACTCATTTAAAATTATACCATTAACTTGCTCTATAAAGCTTTTATAATAATATGTTTTGTATTGGCTATAGATTTGCTTAGACAATGTCAAGAGTAAAGTCAGGGCAATTAATTGTATAACACTGTCTACCAATTTTAACAGTCACATTGAAATACGAGTGACATCGAACCATAATTTAGGTGATAAATATATCCTGGACTGTACTTTAACCACTTTTTTTGAGTATTTAAAAAATATCTGTTTAAATATTTTTTTTTTTATTCTATTTAGAAAAAAAAAGTGTTTGCAGTCAGCTGCTTTTTTAAGCTTTTTTTACCTTTTATAGGCACGCGGTTGACCACTTTCTCACGTGATGGTAAGCAATCAAGTGGTCGAAGATGGAGTACGCTTGCCTGGAAGTAACCTATTCACCTCTGATATTTACCATCTATATATATAAAATGCTTTGTGCTAAATGACTGACGGATCAACGCACAGCATATACCGTTGATAGTACAGATCTAAAGGAGGAGGAATGATGAAGGGTGAATTTTTTGTATGACGCAGGACTGAAATTTTTTAATTTAATTTCTGAAATTTTACCTCTAAGGGGGTGAAAAAGGAGGGCAAAGTTGGTATGGGACAACGTGATTCCTTGGTCCAATCTACTTCAAAATTTTGCATAAACATTTTCAACAGATGTAGGGTAGGTGTAGGGTAGGTAGGTAGCCAGTTGACGGGAACAAAGCCGCGAGGGACAGCTTGTTAGGTATAAAATTCATCAAGCCAGTCCCCAGTCCATTGTCTCGAGGCCCTCAATAACTATTTCCTTCAAAACTTTCCCGATCAAAGACAATGGAGACTTAAATACGAAACTTTTTTATTTCAGGCAATACACTTTAAGCGTACAACTTATTTATGTCCGAGGATTTTTGCTGCCTTTTATGCGGAGATTTTTAACAGGATTTCCTAGGGTAGCTGTGGTAAACATTAACAAAAATGTTGTCGTGTCTAAAAATCTTTTAGAGTTTTTGAAGAGTAGTTTGGCTACATTGAGGTTTTTGGAAATATGTTCTTTTCTCGAGGAAGACAATTATAGACAGCAAATGTTTAGTAAAATTTTTGTAATAACTTTTAACGTGTCAACATTCTCAATTTTGTCTTTGAAATGCCAGGGCTATAAGTACAGTGATGGGAGAGAGAGTGTCAGGAAAATGGATTAGACCTACTTATGATTACCTTATAGTCAGTTTCACTCGTCATAAAAAGACAAGAGGGCAAAGTTCGCATTTACATCTCAGTCACAGAACGTAGGTTAAAAATTTGTAGAATTGGCCCTCAGTTCTGTTGTCTATATGACAGTTTTACTGGGAAGTTTCAGTCTACTGGGATTTAGTTTTTTTTTTTTTTTTTTTTTTTTTTCGGTATGACCACTAGCAAGTTAACACGCAGGGGCTATCAACTGCTCAACCGGACTAATGGGATTTAGTGACAAAATTCGTAAACAATTATTTTCCCGATTTACTTTTTTGTATCATGCATGATTCATAATTCAATCTCTTTTTGTGACGTTTCTCTAGATAAATCAATGTAACCTTTTTTTATAGATCATCAAAATCATCAAATTTTAATGACTCCTTCCGCTCTGGGTGGAGCGGGAAGGACTCTTACTGACTAAAACCCACCCGTGCTCCTCCTAGTGCCCTTTCAGTTTCAGGGCCGCGGTGACTCTTTCGAACAAAATCCGCAGCCCTGGCAGGCTCTGGCCAAAACAACCACCGTCCAACTTAAAGTAATGTATTATTTTTGTTCCCACATGTTAGATAACACCAGTCACCTCTACTAGAATCATAAGTCGGGATTACCTCCTATGACGCATACAACAGCTGATTTACAATCCTGTTTACCTAATATCAGATAGCTAGTAGAAATGAAAGGTCAGCTCACACCGAGACGCATACTTTTCAAAACAGCGATTTAAAACTAGCATTATAAAACTAAAGACGTTTACTGCAAGACATAGGCCTCCCCTAAGCATTGTTAAATCTGCATCGTCCCGGTCCCGAATCTGCTGAATTTGAGGTGCACTGGACCTCAAATTCAGCAGATTCGAGCGGCTTTCAAGTCATTGGTCCACTTTGAGGAACGCTTTCCAACGCTGCAACTTCTATTAGGTACCTTGGTCCCATCCAACATATTTGTACTGGGAGCAATACAGCCACTTAACAATTTATAATACACAAAGATAATAATAATTATACATTTTAGTGGCAGAATTTGAATTTTAAATTACACGGGGTGTTTTCGAATTTTCTCACTGACACGTTCTATGTTGTATCGCCATCTTAAATAATGCGCAAAGCGTTATATCGCTTCGCGACTCAGTGTAACCTGACCCTAATACCTAGTAGAAATTAAGAAGTAACCCGAGGTCAAGTAGTCGTAGAGACAGACGATTTATTCCTATGTTTGTGACTGGTATGGATAGGTTTATGTGTTTGTTTGTCTGAGATTTTATAACTCGTAAACAAAGCGAGCTGGTTTTGATTCGGTTATGATCTTTATGCGGGCTTGCTTACCGGTAATTTAATTTTGCTTCTTTCTTACCTACTTAGAACTGTGTATGGAAGGACAAGATTATTATTATTTCCCATTTTATCGAGTTTATTTTGAATCTGGGTGGTCGTCGTTATGGATTGTCAGAAGCCAGAAAATCTGACTCCAGTCTTGCCAAGAAGTACCGTGTTTCCCAGTTTATGAGTTGTGGAGGTCTGGTAGGCAGCCGCTCCACATAAAATACTAGTATTCAGCTGAACCCGGTTTGATTGGTAGCCGACCCCAATAATAATTGGGAAAAAACTAGGCAGGCAGGACATTCGATACTCGTGTAAGTACTTCGATATTTAAGCCTTTCGATGTCACGTTTGTCGATAATTATTAGGTATTTTTAGGTTTTATGGTCGTTCGATATTTAAATTCTCGATGTTTTGAATGAACGTCAATGTTTATTCAAAACATTGACGGCTTTACTACAAAACGCGTTCTAACTTTAAACCCAGGTTTAAACCAAAAAGCCATTTTTGAATTTCGAACTTTATTCCAATTGCCGTAAAGTTCTCGAATGCACATTGACAACATAGACCGGGATCTAAAATAGGTTTTTGTATTAATAACTTTAAGGTAGTAGGAATATAGTTCAAAATGCAACGGGCTTGAAAGTTTAGGCTAGGACTAAAGTTAGAACGCGTTTTGTAGTAAAGCCGTGAGAATTTTAATCGTAGATTTTTTTTTTTAGGAAAAGGGCTAGGCAGATGATTTTGAATCTGGGTGGTGGGTTTATGGCAGTCAGATAGGCAGTCACTCGTTTTAAAATACTGGTACTCAGCTGGATCCAGTTAGACTGGAAGCCGACCCCAACGAAGTTGGATAAACGTCGTAGTAATTTGATGTGACGATGATGAGTTTTAACCGACTTTAAAAAAAGGAGGAGGTTCTCATTCTTTTTTATATTTTTGTGTTATGTTTGTTACCTAACGGAGTTATGAATCCGTCATTACGATTTGATTTGTTTTATGTGAAAAGATATAATATTTTCCAATTGGTCTTGTACTGGTTTTTGACAGCAACTTCCGAAATGTAAGCTATTTTATACTTTGTAGTGTTTTTTATTTGGAAATCGGTTGTATTTTTTTTAATACATATCTACATGAACTCACACGTTTTTTCCATGGGCGTAGGCAAAAACCAGAGATCTCCATCTGCTAAGATTCAAAAGATTCAAAAAGACTTCTGCAAGATTCTTACATAATCCTTTTGCTTGGTTTAGAAATTTCCTTTTTTGCGTGTCACAAATTCCGAGTATTTTATGTCAACCTTCCAAGTCATATAAATTCTTTTGTTCAAGAGTGGTTTTAGTACGAGCTATTTTGGGTTACATTTCATTATCGTCCTCCACAAAATTGCGACCTTCTGAAAGTAACAAAATTACGGTTTTATTAAAATTCTAGGTAACGCAAAATATATATCAGCGTTATCTCAAGCACGTGCCGACAAAATCTATAAAAATGTACGTACATACGCTTTGTTGCATTAGGTCCGCCCATGCACCACCATTCTAAATAAAGTTTAAAATAAATAAACATTATAAAACAAATTCGCAATGTCGTGTATGTACGAGTATGTTGGGTAGCGTTGTTCTTGTAAACCAGCGTTGAGACGATTTACTCCGGGAGGTTTCGTTGCATAATATATTTAATTCTTATTAAAGATACATTTAAGAAGGAACTCCGTGGTGTATATGTCCCTTGGTGCCTATTGGACTAGCTCTGTTCTGTCTCTTGCTTGATAAGGAGGGAAGTTCGTTGTTTTTTGGTGGTTGCAACTGTTGATTCTAGCATTATATTTTAGATTTTTTCTAATTACTCATAAAATGTCACTTTGTTTAGAACTCATTACCTTCTTCCGGAGACCACTTTAAAAATAAACTTGTAAATATAATTAATTTCACCTTTTTATAATATACGTTTATATAAAAAGTAAACGTTACTTCTATACATATATATTTAAAGCTCATATTCCTGAACTGTCGCGTGTTAATCTGGATGTAAGATCGCCGCCTCACGATGAATGGCAGATCTTTTGTGTGGAGCCCACTTAAGGCTGAGGTGCCCTTGTTAGCTAGAGTCCCATACAACTGGAAGCAGCATGATCACGCTAGCTTACGACTTGAGGGTGATCGCTTTATGTGGATGGAATTTATGAGGTGGAGCCACGGAACTGAGGTTTAATAAAATAGAAGTGTACTCAAGAAAAACTATAAAAAAAGCAGCAAAAAAGAACTGCAACGCCATCTATCCCGCCATCCTCGAACTACTAATAAAATCCGGCATCGCGATATTAGAGATTTTCGTGCGATTTGAACATAATTAAGTATTAGTCCGAATATCAACCATCGGGCGGTCGGAGGATCCTCCCTTTTCAATGGAAGTTTGTGGGACTTTACAACCTTGTTTCGCATCCCCTCCAATAGAAGTTACGATTTCGATTCGATTGTGGATTGAATCACATTTATTATTATTTATTAGTAGGTTTTACCCGCGGCTTTGCTTGCGTTAAAAGTGAACTCACTTTCGCGGTTTGTAAGATTTATTTTCAGCCCGTCCTATCCCATTGTACAGCAAAAGACTCCCTTTCTTCCTTCCATTCCTCCCAGCTTTGGGAAAGTGTGGACCAATTTACCAGCATTGAAAACGATATATATACGCCATCTTTATTCAATACTAGCTTTTGTTTGCGGATACGCTCACTTGAAAGTCAAAAATTATCCCAAGGGAATGTACTCACAGCATGAAATAAGTATTTTATGGCTTATTCAAGGACAAGTACTGCCTGTGTGCCAACCATCATCTAAATCAGCAGTCTGATTCTGTAAACATGTTGAAGTGAAGGCTTGGTTGAAGTGTTCACAAAGTGAGCTGTCAATCCATGTAATCAAGATGGAATGACAGCTCTATTATCGTACACTCCGCCTAGGTGAACATCGTGAGATGTCGACAGAATCGACCGACTGCAGTGCGATTCTGTAAACATGTCGAAGTGAAGGATTGGGTAAAGTGATCACGAAGTGAGCTGTCAATCCATGTAATCAAGATGGAATGACAGTTCACTTCGTGATCACTTCACCTAAGTCTTCACTTCAACATGTTTGCAGAATCGACCGGCAGTTTAATCGTTAAGACGTGGAGAGGTAACAGACAAATAAAGTACATAATTTAAAAAAAATGCATAAAATTATAATTTCACTAGTTATTGAAACTAATTACTCCATCATTATTTATTATAATACATGAAGTGACGTACCATTTTTATGTTGCCATCTATCGATTACACGATTACTTTTTAAATTGTTAAGACATTTATTTGAAATTTTCTTCGAGATTATTTAGCTTGAGCATAACTGCATGCAAACATTGAAACAGCATGCATAGTGATATGTTTTAGAATTACACTGTTAAGCCAACGATACGTTTCCCAAGTGACTGCTACACACTTTATATTATTATATTCTATCTCAAACACCACACACAACTACTGAACCGATTTTAATGAAACTTGCACTGTTCTCTAAGTTGGACTGAAAACTATTTTTTTTTAAATCCGGCTTTTTTTCAGACGCGCGCGGACAGACAAACATACATACACTTATGAAATTTGGCACACATGTTTAGAAGACTAATATATTATACAAAAGCTGTGCCATTTAGGGTCGAATCGATAATCAACTCGACCCTGAATTGCACAGTTTTTTTATAACCTCCTTTTTTTTGAAGTCGGTTCAAAATGAAAATCAATGCTGATAACTCCGGCCGATTTGTTTTTTGTGATGTCAAATATTATCAAGATCAATGTTATGCGGGTTTACAAATACACTGAATGGTTACGGAAAAAGATATCACAAGCCGCAGTTTCCTAAAAATAGCCGTATATTTAACACTAAAATCTTCTGTTTTTAACCGACTTCTAAAAAAGGAGGAGGTTCTCAATTCGGATTCTGAAGACTTCCCAAATGGTCCCATGAAAATTTTATCAAAATCGGTTCAGTGGTTTGGTTTTTAAATGCAAATAGCTGGAAAAAGTATATGGAAAAATCATCCATGTATCGAAATTGCGTATTTTTGTTTTCCTGTGACTTTCCACTTTCCACTAAGAAGTGAAAAATAAAAAAACTTTTTAACAAAAAAAAACGACTTCCAAAAAAAAAAACACTACAAAGTACAAAATAACTTTAATTTCGGAAGTCGGTGTCAAATAACGAAGAAGCAAACAAAACCAACGACTACCGAAATTAGAGTTATTTTGTACTTTGTAGTGTTTTTTTTGAAGGTCGGTATTTTTTTTGTTAAAAAGTTTTTTGTTTGTTCAAACAGCGTTTGAGCCATCTAACGGGTAAATATCTACTATCCAGCACATAAAGCTAAAAACGCTTTTGAGTACCTACCTAGAAATGAAATTATCTGTCAGTAACTTAACCAAAACTTCTCCGAACCGTGCTGAAAGTTATTAAACTTATATCACGGGCAAAACATAGTTAGGTATATAATCCTGGACTTAATATTGGTAAACTCCAATTCCCATTTTGCCCATTAAAAGTTATACAAACATAAATGGATTCGACTCCTTTCATCCTGAGAGCCAATCCTACAAATTTTTAAGCACCGTTAACACATTGCTTTCCAATTCAGTCTCAATCTGTCATGTGTAGATATTGGAGGTATTTTTGACATATGTGAACATGTGAACGATGCTTAAAAATTAGTAGAATTGACCTTCTGTTGTACTTCAAAGGTACTATTATACAGGGTGTTAGGGACATCGTAACGCAAACTTCACGAAAAGGCTACACTTAATGCTATTAACCAAATTGTAGAAGTCATTAATCTCGCTAATGATCGGTTTACAGACCACACACGAAAAATTTCTTTTCTAGACGGTATGTTAGACGCTACACACACATGGGTTAGTTAGTGTTTTGCTATTAGGCAGGATGCGTTGACCTTTTGCAACAAAACAGCTGAGCAGATGCCTAATTCTAGTTTTATTTACATTGCTTTTTTAGTGAAAGTAGTGATTTAACTATTTTTTTATAAAAAATCACATTGGGTTGGGTAAGAATAACGATTATGAACAGTCTAAAGTAAAAAAAAACGCTTAAAAAAATGAAAAAATAAGGAGAAAGCCGACGAAAAATTCCAACGCGGGGGTGTCCAGAATCATGTCCTGGATCCATGGTATTCGTTTGTGCGTCGATGTCCCTTACACGCTGTATATGACTACCAACCTTAGCAGCTTTGGCAGGAACATTAAGTTGCGTCGTAGGTACTTTTGTCATTGTCATCCGCCATTTTGTTTCTTTGATCAACGTCAATGGAGAATACTTTTTAAAGAATGTTTCTAGCATTGCTTGATCTAGTAGATAGGCAATCCAAATCACAATAAAAAAATTACCAAAAAAAATTGTGTATTCTCGTAATAATAAATAATAACTATATATATAGGGACTATGTGGGTTATTTTCTTCTTATTTTTCTCTTCTTTGGAATACTTCTTCTTTGAAGTATTTTTAACGAGGTCTGGCAGTTTGAGTACTTTTGCGGCCTACCCAAATGTCCTTTCTTTGGCATGTTCGTCGGTTCGTTAAGCTCCTTTTTGGTTCTAAGTTAAGCTACTCGACTACTGACCAAAGCTTGCACTGACTGGACGGGTCCACTCAAATCTGTGTGGTTCTTTCCTCAAAAGACCATTTCAGACACTGATCTGCATGATCCTCATATTGTATTATGAATGTGGGGACCATGCAGATCGCTATGATAGGGTTTCATTTCATGTTAAGTCAACAATGTTGAGTTTGAGATTTTTTTTAATGGGGCTACCCAAATTTCCTTACTTTGGTATTGTTCGTCAAATCGTTGAGCTCCTTAAAGTTTTAAGTTTGAGCTCCACAATAACTGACAAATGCTTACACTGTCTGGACAGGTCCACTCAAATCTGTGTGGCACTTTTCTCAAAAGGCCACCTCAGACATTAACCTACATGGTTCTCGTATGATTTGACCAGTACAATTTGTATGGACTTCAAAAGAGACTGTGACCTCTGAGTTTGTTTCGGTGTTTCTTCTCAGGGTAGTCAGCTAGGAAACACCGGCCTCATCTAGCTTAAAGTTACCAAAAAATATTGACGTGTAAAAGTGTTATGTTTAACCTACTTACAAAATAAATATCATTTATCATTTATAAATAATTTTTTATTTCACTCTTCACAAAGGTTTTCATCGGTATACATTTTAATTTGTTACAAAAATAAGATAAATAACACACAATGCGAAACATTTAAGATGCTTTGTGAGAACTGAACAGGAAAAATAAATGTTATTCTTCCTATTGTTCTCTGTATATCTGCAGACCTTTTTTTTAATAATCCTCGCATCTTGTCACAGCGTTGCGTCGCGTCATAGCCAGCTCAAGTGTTGCCACTTCGACCGGGCCTGCGTATCTAACGGATTCTCACGTAATAAACTGTATTCCAATTATATTTCAGTATGATTTAGGTACCCAAATGAATTAGCAACAACCCAGGTATTATTAACAACATAATAGCGGTAATTTCAGCCCAATTTCAGTAGCCTGGTAATAACATATTTGTATGATTAGGCCGCTGGGATCAACTATTCATGATGTTTTATCCGATTCCCACCTGTCTACACGCATATTGTGTTGTTATGTTAATACTAATTTAAAATTTTGAAATTTGGTATCATCTTATTAATATCCCGAGCCGAATTACCGAAAAACGGAGATATAGGTAATGTAATAATATTGTTGATTCCTCTTAGCAAATAGTGCGATAAATATGATATAACTTTTGTGTTTTCCGGAACAGTTGATGGAAAGAAAGAAAGACATACTAAAAAAAACTGCTGATACATCCGTTACCATACTTCCGATTTGCTAGTTGTACATAAACATAAAATGAATACTTCTACTGAACAAAAATGCTTTGATCAAAAGACTGGTCAAGCGTGCTCGATAAATATCTATGAACGAACCAATATGTCGACAAGTATCGCATTCTTTTTGAGAAAGGTTTTATGAAAAATGTCTGTTATAAAGATGACACAATTCTGTTAGTAGCAAGCGGCGAAAGTCTGGTCTGCAAGGTTTGTAATGTATCTAACAAGGTGCATGTAGACAAAAAATGGAGAACATACATACAGGGTTATTTTTAATGACCGGCCAAATTTTCACTGGGTGTTCTACCCATGAATATGAACAACTTTCACTATGGGACCGACTCTGAAATCACGAAAAAAAAATCAGCTGTTTCATACATTTTAGTCGAGTCTCCGAACTTTTGTATGAAACAGCTGATTTTTTTTTCGTGATTTCAGAGTCGGTCCCGTAGTGAAAGTTGTTCATATTCATGGGTAGAACACCCTGTGAAAATTTGGCCGGTCATTAAAAAATAACCCTGTATACACGAGTCCATTCATCTATGAAAAAAAACAATAAAATTCTGGACATAGTAGGTTGTTCAAAGCGCACTTGTAAAATGAAAGTTATTTAGTGGCTATCAGCTGGCTGGTCTGCTTGGACGCCGAAGAATCAGCCGCCCACGTCATCTTGGAATGCGAGGTTGTGAACTACGTGAACAAATCCTCGGAACGGTGAGGTCGCTCTGCGAAACCTTTGAAGCTCCCAGGAAACTTCTGTGCTTCTGGGAGGAGCTAGGCTGGCTAACTTAGCTAGGACACCTACGCACAACGGATTGAATGGGAGTCTAAGTGCGGAAAATGGAGTCCCTACTCTACTCTACTCTACTCTACTCTACTCTACTCTACTCTACTCTACTCTACTACAGCTCTAGTTTGACGGCGAGGCGGAAGGCGATACGGTGTCGATCCCTTTCCGAATTGATAGATATGTGTGCTATGACCTTTATAAAACTTTACAGAGTGCGAACCCGTCATTTTAGTTTCCGGAATTAAATAGTTTTTAACCGGACTAGCTCTAGAAGGAGGGTAGGTAATGGTTTTCGAGAGTATACAGTCTATTTCATCGGTACGTCCTATACTGGCTAGAAAATAACAAATAAGATTTGTCACTGTCAAAATAACAAAGGCTATACGAATTTTGAAAAAAGAACAAGATGGCTATAGATTTACTAGTAAACGCAAAGTTATTTTGCTACCAACATATATTTAAACATTTTCAAAGTTTAGGCAAGTTTGGCAACAGTATATTATATTAGCTAATGCGCAGTGAAATGTAGCATTTAGCTAGTTGATAGCCATGTATTCAAGGGATTAACTCCCAATAGGTACTTCACACCATTCCATAAAAAAAATCTTAAACAGGTATAGTATATTTATCATAAGCGCTTAGAAAATTATTAAACCATATACTTACTTATAACTCAGACAAGAAAACGCTAATTTCTCAATCGCCTTAATGAACAAATCAATACAGTTACCTACTTAAACCAAAACATCGACAAGCAGACAACGATAAAATTAAAACACTGAGCTTCTAATTTGGGCCTGAAGCGAAATTCTGTTAAGACAAATAAAATTACATAACATTGTTAGGGTTGGGGCATACCATACTTTCACGAGGGCGACGTCGATGGCATAAGATACCTAATTTACAATAATATCGTGATTTCGTAAAGTTTAATTTTCATTTTAGAACAGAGGTACCAAATATTCCCTCCATATTCATATGTTCTTTAATAATACCTACAGATGTGCCTTCCTACTTGAAAATAATGCAATTGAGTATTTATCAAATCCCGGAATAACCAGTCATTACTTCACACATCTCGACTGAAACAATATTTAACTGTGTGTATTAAAAAACAATGCTTTGATCACAAGAGCGACTGATCAAGCATGCTTGATTAATATCTAGGAACCTGGTCTACTAGGTACTTAGTTGACGGCACGGTTGAGCGATTGGCTGCTGCGCTACGTGTCGTGGGTGCGATTCCCGCACAGAAGAAATATTTGTACGGTTGGCGGCCCACAGATATAGTTGTTCCGGGTCTGGCTGTTTGTGTATGCGTGTTTATATATTTTGTAAACGCACCCACGATACAGGAGAAATTCCTTATATGGGGAAACCTCGAATCCTATCATAATACTTACTAGTAATACGCTAAGAGGTAATAGGTACCTATTTATATAAAAAGCTTAGAGATATTATTCATACGCGTAGAAATAAATTATAGGTACACATAACAGCAACTTCTCAATCGCCCTAACGAACAAATCAATACAGTTAACTCAACAAAAAAATCAACAAGCAGACAACGATAAAATAAAAACACTGAGCTTCTAATTTTGGCCTCGAGCGAAATTCTTCTAAGAAGTCAAATAGAATTACATAAAATCGTTAGGGTAAGCTCACACCGAAACACAACAACGTTTGAAGAGTCCAGAGAGCCAATTCTACAATTTTTAAGTAACGTTCGAATTCGCAGTCGTAATCTGTCAAAAAAGCCTCTCCACTCATTTTTTTCCGAATTTAAGTTTTAGAAAGTAAAACACTGCATCTTACCCCCGGAACTCTTTTTCGATCTACTATATATTTAGACCATCTAGCTTAAGCATACCAAGTTTCATTAAAAATCGGTTCATTTATTTCGAAAAATAAGGACTTAAAAATTTGTATGAAA
The DNA here is from genome assembly GCA_947386135.1 of Melanchra persicariae. Taxonomy (NCBI): domain Eukaryota; kingdom Metazoa; phylum Arthropoda; class Insecta; order Lepidoptera; family Noctuidae; genus Melanchra; species Melanchra persicariae. The sequence continues at coordinate 9,977,324 of OX376645.1, read as the reverse complement.
TGCCGCAGGGCGTTAACGTTCATAATAAAGTTCCATATAAATAAAATAAATAAAAAAATAAATAAAATAGTTTATTTCTTTAACGTTTTTACAATATTTATTCAGTGGCTAGAAATATAATATCGCTTCCTTATAAAGCGTGCGCAGAGTCGCGTCATCCCTCATCTCGGTGTGAGCTGATCCTAAATGTTTGTAAAAGGAACAGTAATTTTCATTTAATTAACTCTTTCACTTTAGATAATTCTGCAATATTGTCCATTCTTCTTCCTATTGTGCAAGATAGCCCAGTACCGTTAAGATTGCCGGGAACGGATATTTAATTTCTGGACTGCAATTCGTAAGGATAGCACGTTCTTCCAATGGTTTGCGACTAAATCAAATGGTGCGTTGTAGTCAATGTTGTGACTGGTATTTTGTATGTTTATTAATTCACTTGGTTTCTTACTAAAGCTGTTCAAACCGGAACCCAAAGCATTTATTTCAATTCAAACCTTTACAGGCAGTTTCTACCGGACTTAAAAAAAAGTTCGATTTTTATTATTTTAATTTTTTTGGTAGTTATGCGTAGTCAAGCACAACTCCGTCATATTTAGACGGATTTGCAAAATTCTTTTTTTATTCGAAAGAGGTTTATTCCGATATGGTCCGATTTAAATTTCTTAAAGATCTGATGAAAAACTTCCGAGATATGGACTGGTTGGAATTTTTGTGAGGTACCAGCACTTGGAAGTCGGTGTCAAAAAACAAAGAAACCATACAAGAAACACCGACTTCTAAAATTAAAGTACTTTTTAGTGAGTTTTATTTGGAAACTGCTTGTAGTTTTTGTAAATAAGTTTTTAAGAATGCAAGCATTGGTAGGTAAGTCAGAAATATTAAGCTAGTTACGCATTCCAAAGAGTAAATCTCCATGGAAAAAAAAAGGTGCCAGAAACTCCATTAACGTTATTTAAAAAAAAAAAAACAAAATACTGGTAACATTTTGCATGTCGCAAGCGTTTATTTTTAGAAGCCCGTACTGTCCCACCGCTGGGCAAAGGCCTCTTCCTTCACTCTTTCGAGTGGTCACGGATTTTTTTTGCTTTAAAAGCGTTTAGGGTGAAATTAATCAACATTATCAATCAGGATCAACATCAACCAATATACTTGGTAATTATTTTCCCGGTGTCCGCACACACACACCCATTTGCCTACTTTAAGAACCACTTCAGCCCATGTAAATGAACAATTTTCCCCATGAAAGCATTGTCAATTCCTAAAAAAAATTTAGTCTGCCATACAAATTGTGATATTCTGATGAAAACAATTTTGTATAGAAAGTTCACTGTTTTTTTAAATTGATATCGGGCAATTACAAAAATTAAATTGAACAAATACAATTCTTCTGTTACTAAGTGACTGACAGACAACGCACACCAGAAACTACTGGTCGTAGGAAGCTGAAATTTGGCATGTGTAGTGTAGGGGAGCACTAAGAGAGGATTTCCTGAAAATCTTAGGGGAACGGAAAAAAAAGGGATATGCTCGTATGAAGTTCTGATAAGCCGAGGCAACTAATAGATGGTCAGAATAAAAACAAGTACCAATTGATGGCGTCCGTTCACGAACACGACGCATGGATTAGCACTATTCAGCAGCTCAACTATTTTGAAGGATTTTTTATGCTGCTGAAATATAGACTTAGAATGGTCGTAATAAATGCCAGTTTCACATTCACATAGTTATAGTTTTATTTAATATCTAGCTATAATGTGATATTATGATATTATAGCTTTATTTCTAATACTACAACAATACACAGTATTGCAGCAAAACCCTGGGAATCGCAGGTGTATATAAACGGGGGTTATCATCGCCTATGAGGCTAATAGGTGATTGTGCCACATTTACCATATTATTATACAGAGTTATTTGTAAAACACCAACAACCTTTCAGTGGGTGAAAGTACTCATGATTATAAAAAAAAACTTTTGAGACCAACCATGAAAAATCGAAAAAAACATCTGGTGTTTCATACATTTTCATCGGGTTAACATTGCGTTTGCATTGCAAATTTATTTGATATTTTAGAGTTAGTTCCACAGTAAAAGTTGTTTATAATCATGAGTACTTTCACCCACTGTAAGGTTATTAGTGTTTAAAAATAACCCTGTATAACTCAGAAAAGATGTCAAGTATATTGAAACGTTTTAGAACGCGGCTTTGCCCTTGTGAAAGTCGAAAATTACCCCATATTATAAACGTCTTCATTTTTTAGTTTAGTTTAGTGATAGCACTTCCTCATTAATAATATTAAAAATGTGTTACTGCGACTTGTTTCTTGTTGATGCAAGTAGACGAAAATCTATATTAAATATTATAAATGCGGAAGTTTGGATGTTTGGATGGCTGTATGTTTGTTAATCAATCACGTTAGAACGGCTGAACAGCCGGTCGATTCTGTCGATATCTCACGGTGTTCACCTAGGCGGAGTGAACGACAATAGAGCGGTCATTCCATCTTATTTGTATGGTTTGACAACTCACCCGTCGTGCGCCCCGCCCGGGTGTTCACTTCGACATGTTTACAGAATCGCACTGCAGTTCTTAAAAAAAAATTACACAAAAGTAGATTATAGTCTGGAAACACACATAGGATACTTTTTATTCCGGGACTATGTTCCCTTGGCATAATTTTCGTCATTTCACGCGGGTGGAGCCGCGGGCGACAGCTAGTGTAACAGAAAACATCCAGTCAAATACCCTGCCATTTTGATAGCGCTTTGTCAATCCTATACAATCGTATTTGACAATCGCTATCACTGATAGAGCCATTTTCACCAAGCCAAACTGATCGCGATCAGCGTATAAACCACGTTTATGAGCTGTCAGTGTCACTATTGATTTATTTATTTATTAGTGATTCTATGGAATATTGACGCTGACAGATGTTGAACGCAGTTTAGATGTACTGATCGCGTTCAGTTTCATTGGTGAAATCCGCTCATAGTATGTCACATAATACAGTATCAAACCGTTTCATTATACCGGAATTCACTGGACAACACTCGGTAACGCTCACAAATATTTGTCTCGCTTCCGACTCCGGGCGAGTGATTTATATTTGCAGCGGTTTTGGCGGCAGGGACTGCAAACATGAGTCAAGTGCTAGATACGCAAGCTGTGTTTTGGCCTGTGTTTGTAAGCGCTCCGCGTAAAACTCTAGTATTCAGCTGCGTTTGGTAAAGCTGGGTACTGATTATTTGCAACGCAACATGCAATGCAACACGAGTATAAAGTGGACGGCCTTTGCGCGTGCTCTAACAGTGAACGTCTGTTCCCAGCAGTCTTTGGTCATGGAGCCGCAAATAGATAGGGCGCGTAATGCGCTTGCAAACACATTATAACGTATGGAATATGTTGCATAGAATGCTACCTTACATGTTGTGTTGCAAATAATGTATATCGGGCTTTAGATTTTAAGTCGAACTTAATCTACTTGGAAAAGGCTAGGCAGACGGTAAATATGTTTAGCGCCATTAAAAATAGTAAGTAGTGGTCGTTGCAGTCATTTCAAAACCCTGTTGAATTATTTTAGTTCGTACTTTCCTTTACCTACTTATGTTTCGAGTATTAATATGAAAAAGCTACCTTTTTTAAGCCCCTCAAAACTCCTTGAAGCTTCCAAAGTAAAAGCTAAAGTCTATCAAAGACAAACAACGACCAAAGACTTTGATGGGAATCAAAGATCGATCTTTACCGAACAAAAAGTGATTGAAGCCTGCTAAATCGAAAACCTTAAAGAGAAAAGATTCGAGCATTTTCTTTGAAACTTCAAAGCAAAATATCAACAGAAAATCCTCGAGGGATCAGTGTGGTTATTCTCAAATCTCATAAAATTCAATTGTTTAACTGTCAGGATCCGGGCCGCGATTGGGGATGAACGGATCACCCGGGTGCTGAGGGTAATCCCGGTTAGCCGGCACTTTTGCCCACTTCACAAAGTATCTCTAGAGAATTTGTTGGATCAGTGGACAATTTGGGAATTATGTTTGGTTTGCCAGTGTTTTGATATTTTCAGTGTTGTACAAACTCGTACAAGTTCGTCTATTAAGGGAATCGAGTCTTGATTTATTTCAAGTAACTACCTATACTTTACCTACTGAAGTGTATAAACTATTAAAGCACTCTCATTACTCTGATAAAAAGATAAAGTAAGATTGAAAGACAAACTTAGCTTTTCAGTTGAAAAAATTGATTTCCCATACGTAGATGTACGTCACAGTCATATTCATATTCATATTCATATTCATATTCATATTCATCTTTATTTGCATTCCATAATGTAATATGTGAAGGTCTCATGCGTAGGTCGTAAGCTTAAAAGCTAGGAACCAATTACGGACCCTGTAGGGCACAGCAAAAAGTATAAAATTAATACATTCGTTTCGTTCTTCAACTGAAAATATAAGTTTGTAATTGCAAAAACTGTTTTTGTTTATTACTAGCTGTCCTACCTACCCTATCTACCCTACGTTACCCTATCTACCCTACCCTTATTTTTCTCTAATTTTTTTTTATCAATTTTTCTTTGTTTTTAATATTTATTCTGCTATTTGAGGCGGAGACAAATCTAACAAATCAGAAACCATGAAAATCGGTCTAGCCGTTCTCGAGTTTTATTTATTTGTGTACACACAATTTTTTTTGTATGATTGACTACAAAATTACATTTTTCAGACTTTAAGGGTGAGTTGCACCAAGAGCTACGTTATTGTTTCCGTCAAAGTTAATTTTAACGGTAACAATAACATTGACCATAGAATTTAACTACTGACGGTTGCATCATCATGTAAAACGTCAATGTTAAAGTTGAAAGGGTGACAAGTGACAAAACGTCATATCACCCCAAAATTTATGTGGGTAATATTTTTTTCAATGACAATACTTCGAGCTGGCTGTCATCATGCTGTCAAATATCTATGACAATCAAGTTCAGTTGCCAATAGATTAAACATTGTCGGCGGGATTTTTACAATTGTTTACAATTTTAAATAACACATATATTTCTAGTTACAACGTAGATAAGAAATCATAGAATACGTAGAGTAGGTACCTACTTATTTCATGGTTCTTGTTTTCAGCAAAGGCCCTAAGTTAGAAACCAGCGCCCTAGCCAAGGTCTTAGAAACCCGAAATCTGTCCAAAAATTCATTCTCATCCCATTTGTGTGTGAGTTGTCCCAAGATATTATTATTATTTCCTTTATTCATGGTATATACATATAAAATACATTTTTAAATATTAAAGTACAAAGATATATATACAAAAATAGTAGCCCACCGGTATCGGGAATAGGGTCCAAGCTACCGGCGGTCAGGGCTCCAGAGAGAGGAACCTCCTAACGATGCGAGCCGTGTCCAGAAGTACTGCTTTCTGAATCAAGCCCTTGATCCAGCTGCCTAACGAGAGCCTCCTAAGATGTTGGTCGAGGCTCGTGGCTATTAAGCCGTTGGCTGACACGACTATCGGTACAATGATTGCCGAATTCACATCCCACATGTCGACAACCTCGCGAGCCAAGTCAAGATATTTGATTTGTTTATCTTTCTCGGCTTTCACGAGGTTCTCGTCATGCGGAACTGTGATATCTACAATCATTGCACGCCTCTCGATTCGGTCCACCACCACTATATCAGGCTTATTTGCAATAATAGTCCTGTCAGTGATGATGGACCGATCCCAGTACAAAGTGATGCTGCCATTATCGAGAACTGGGTCGGGCACATACCTGTAGTACGGCACCTCCGCCTCCACAAGAGAGTATTTCTGAGCAAGTTGCTGATGGATAATCCTGGCTACAAGGTTGTGTCTATGCAAGTACTCTCCATTAGCAAGACGAGAACAACCAGAGATAATGTGGCGAATTGATTCTCCCGGACGGTGACATGCCCGACATATGTCAACCGTGCCGTCCTTCACAATAAATCTCCGGTAGTTTTTCGTCATGATAACTTCGTCCATAATTGCACAGACAAAACCTTCGGTTTCCCCAAAGAGGTCACCAAAACGTAGCCAGGCTACGGACGCTACTTGATCCACGTCGGGCCCGTGTAGGGCCCGGAAAAAGCGTCCGTGAAGTTCCTTACTCTGCCATACCGCCCTGCGATCGTTGGTGTCAAGCACTGCAGGTTTGCGCCAGTTCTCATTTGCCAAGGAGAGAGGGGTGAGTCCCTTGTCCACCGCCACTACATCTCGATGCATACCCACGTCGACAGCTAGGAAATATTCCCTGAGACTGCATATCTCGCGATTGTGGAGGGTCTTAGCATTTAAAAAGCCTCGACCTCCACACTTTCGCGGGATATACAGTCTCATTACCGACGACCGTGGGTGATGCATTAGATGTGCAGTTAGCAGTGTACGGACCCGCCTATCCAGGGCGTCAAGTTCCGTTTGAGTCCATTTGAGTACGCCTAAAGAGTACATCAATACCGGCATGACCCATCCGTTGAAGGCGCGCACCTTGTTTCCGCCCGATAGAAGGCTGTTGAAGACCTTCTTCAGGCGACCAAAGAAGCGCTCCTTCAACGAATGCTTCATGTCAGTAACACTGATGCCTAACGCTTCCGACATACCCAAATACTTGTAAGTTTCGGTTGGAGAGAGGGATCTCAGGTTTATGGAATCCGAGAGTTGACATCCCACGGATTCCATAATCTCTCCACGCTTTACATGCATGACCGCACATTTGTCCACACCAAACTCCATCCTGATGGCACTACTGAAAGTTTCAGTTACCTTCAGTAGCTCCATCAGTTGCAGATTATTGGGGGCAAAGAGTTTCAGATCATCCATGTAAAGGAGGTGAGATATAACCTGACCTCCTCTCTTCAACCGATAGCCTAGTCCTGAATTCTCCAGCAATGTGCTGAGAGGATTCAAGGCTAGGCAAAACCAAAGCGGACTCAAACTATCGCCCTGAAAAATACCCCGCTCGATCCTTACCGGTTCGCTATTCCTTTGGATATTTCGACATCCTGGATAGCGAAGGACTGTCCTCCATTGCCCCATACACGACGTCAGGAAGGTGCGTAGCGTTGCATCAATTTTATACAATTCTAGCACCCTCATGAGCCATGTATGAGGCACCGAGTCATAGGCCTTCTTATAGTCTATCCAACATGTCGACAGATCCTTTCGGGAACGCCGAACCTGTTGGCTAAAGGCCGTATCAATGAGGAGTAGCTCCTTAGTACCGCGGGACCCATTCCTATACCCATTTTGAGAGGCAGACATGATGTTATTGCTGCTAATGTGATTATTAATTTTTGCTCTCAAAATGGATGTAAGAACTTTATAGACCGTTGGCAAACACGTTATCGGTCTATAGTTTTTGGGTTCCACGGTGCTACCAGATTTATGGAGCAGGTGGGTATCTCCTGTCAAAAGGAAATCGGGAAGCGAGCCAGACTCCAAGGCAGTTTGGAACCGAGATGCCAAACAAGCATGCGACCTTTGTAACCACTTAATCCAAAAGTTGTGCAGTCCGTTCGGCCCTGGAGACTTCCAGTTAGGCAGCGGACGGACTGCACGGGCTACATCTTGGGGGCTGATTGTAATTGCCCCCATTTCTGGTATTGGGTCGCATGCTCGTTCGACCTCTCGCATCCAATCTCCTTCGGTGTGACCGACAGGCACTGACCAGATGTTGCGCCAAAATGAATACATGGTTTCATCATCCGGCAGGCGCGTGTCAGTCACACCTTGTTCCGGTCGCTCCCAAGCCCTATATACCCACCTTTCATTACTTCGGAATGTGCGATTCTGGGTGTATCGCTCCACTCGCCGCCTATACCTACGAATACGGTTTGCCCATGCATACACCTTCTGCTTCAGGAAGTCGATGCGCTCTGTGACACAGGACATATAGTCTTGGGGGCTGATATCAGTCCCCGAAAACGCCCGTCTCACAAAGCGCATCACTCTAGGGCGAGTGTTGCCCTCCCTGAAGTAGATCAGTTTGCCGATTAACGCTCTGGCCCCACAGATACGACGCTCGATCCTGCACTGCCAGGCCGGTACGGCTAGTTTTGGTCGTGTAACTCTGTCATTGGTTATTTTGACGTGAGCTACACGACATGCCGCTACAGCCGCGCAGTACAACATCGAGTGTGCATCAGTGAGGTCTTCGCAGTCATCAAAATAATTTGACAACTGCGAATCCAGAGCTGCCACCAGCGCCCTGTTTTTGTTATGCATGGGCAAACGAGGTAAGCGTGGTCTAAGTTCAGGCGGCGTGTAGCGATATTCTCGAATCACTCCAAAGCACTCCTCAATTCGTCATTGCACTGGGTACTTACGTTTGTAACCCTGTCATTACTATCCTCGTCAGCGTGGCTGGATATTTGGGTTGACTGTGGCGGTGCCACAGCCTGCGACGGAGGAGTAATGACATGGTTACACATTTCCGTTCGGAGGCGATCAAGCACACTGTCATCCAACATACGGTTACGCTGGATGACGCGCACCTGATCCGACAGTCGTTGGGCCGAAACGTTGACCGCTGGTTCAAGTACCTGAAACAGAGAGAGCATCCGACCACGGTGCGCAGTCAGGTTGGTTCCCCCCTCTTTAGCCCCATAGTATGCGCGCATGACGTTTTCGTTGATGGATTGTGTCCATCGCATGCGCTGCACACTTCCGCCGGGAGCTGGGACCCTATCAGAGGCCGGTGGGCCTCGAGGTCCTAAGCCGTCCGGCGGCCTTATTATTTTTGAAGTCGATCAATCCGAAGGCGATAACCTTTTTGCTTCCTAACTCGCAAATTGAATCCACTATTATAAGTGTCACTATCATCGCTAGAAGAGCTAAATTCCCACAGTATGTCACGGAGTAAAGACGTAATCATTCGTTTTTCACGTAAAATATAATTAAATTTATCAACACAATATTTTATAGGTTAGAATAAAGCAGTTGACACACACATAATGGCACTAACCGTAACTATAGCCCTTAACCGCCCGAAGTTGAGCGGTTAATGTTATCGTTATTTGTGACGTCATTTTAACCATTGTTACAATGGTGCAACCCGTATTTCGTTTAACCGGAGATTTGACGGCTGGTTACGCATTAGTTATCGTTATAGTAACTTGGTGCAACTCACCCTAAGTGTTGTAAAAGTTAAAGTAGCGCAACGTTTTAGTAAGTAGTTATTTCTGGTTGATTTGTTTTTGTTTTGCTATTTTTCACCCTTAAATATAACCACGCACTTCTGGAACACCCTGTAGAGGTATATTTGGCTTATTCTTGAGTTTCTAACTCGAGGCATACTTGTTCAATCAATTTGCCAAGCTTTTCCCTGACTATATTGGGATCGGTTTTCAGCCTGACCGGATGCAGCTGAGGGTCCCTCATCATACTGGTAGTATAAGGAGTGTCTACCTGACCTCCAAAGCCCAGTTACTGATACGATACCCCTTGGTATATCAGATCTGCCGTCATAAGGAAAAAGGACATAACAAACCAAAACGAAGTAACTGATTTCCGACGTTAAGGTTATTTTCTTAATGTCGGAAATCGGTTACTGCTTTTTGTGTAGACACGTCCTTTTTTCCTATGACGGCAGAGATTGTTTCTCAGATTTCACGGATTCTGACTACTTGTAACAAACTACAGCCGGGACCAACCGCTTAACGTGATTTCCAAGGTCCGGTGAAATTTCTGTATGTTAAGATAACCACCCATCCAAGTCACAACCTCGGCAACCTTTGCTTGACATTAAAGACCGTCCCGTGCGGCTGTTAATATTTACGCACTTGTTCGTTTACTTAATATTCTAATTAATTCGTAGACACAGTTATTTGGCTTATTTTAGTATTCATGTAATATTATGTAACAGGGCACAACCCGCTTGTAACATAAACCCTCTCTCAGAACGGGTTATAGTCTAGTTTTCATTAAACCCAACATACACTAGACGATTTTACCCAAAACTAAGGCAGAGGCGTCATATTTCACATGTTACACCGAGTGAAAATACCCGGTTATACCCGGTTCCAGGCAACTATCCGGATAACCCGGCTCGTTTGTTACGAGTAATGGCGCTTAAGCCTTAATTTATTAAGGATTAGTGCGGTTACACTGATTATGTTACATGAGTGGAGTAGGCTCAAAATTAATAAAGGAATATTCATGATGAAAGAACGGGTGGAAAGAAATTCTCGTTAATACAGGCTATATCGAGGTACTTATAAATCTTTTACGTTGTAGGAATGTAGGGTAATAGAAAATTTAAATTGTAGATGTCACCGAAAAATGGCAAAGTGCGTAAGATTATAAAATTTCTTTAGAGATAGTACTCTCTTTTGATCAAATTCAAATTCATTTATTGCTTGTTACAGGTGTATGGTCAGTTCTTATAATTATTTGTTATAATGTCTCTGTAACATACCCATGGGGTGTACAATGTTTAAAAATAATAATAATAATAATAATTACTACTACTATTTTTATATTTTTAAATGTTTTTTATTTATTTTTTGTAGGAATATTTAAAAATATAATTAATATGTACAGAAAATGAATAAAGAGAATAATAATTAAAATAAAATTAAATGCATCACTGGTCTCTACAATATTCACATGTCATTTTCATTTTCAGTTTACAATAATTATATGTCAATTTCAATTAATATAAAACACATGGCTGGTTATCGTCAACTGAACATTTCCAATACTTTTATAACGCGTGAAAATTTGATGGTCTATAATCTCTCGAAGTCATTCCGAGAAATTGTGAACCGACATAAATTTACGACATTTTAGCGACCAAACAGTGTATAGTTCTACAATTTATAGGACTTTCTTGCCTACCCAAGTAGCAGAACATAGGACACAGGAACCTTATGGTTACTTTAAACCCTTTTTTATGGATGGGAAACCATCAAATTACTTCTTCCGCTCTGGGCGGAAGAGTGTCAGACGCTTACTGACTAAAAGCCATCCGTGTTCCTCCTTTATGTCCTTTTCGTTCCAGGACTGTGGTGACTCTTTTGAAAAAAATCCGCAACATTAGGTAGGTTTCTCTACTGAATCATTTCAGACCAATCTTCAGCAATAAAAAAAAAACGAAAATTTACATAAACCAGGCTAATCAAAAGAGCTCTAGTCTAATTTATTCTGATTGGTTCAAAATGATTCAGTAGGGAAAACCTACGTGATACATTCTGCAAACCAGGCTAATTAATATAGCTCTTTTTTAATTCTAACCATAAATATTACTCAAGCTAAAATCCCTAACCAACACAGTTTTATAAGCGACATTATCGCAGAGCCCCAGACTTGGCCTATAAAAATCTTGCCTACGTTTGACGCGACGAAAACAAATGAATATCGCTTAGAACGCCGACAGTGGTCAACAAACTGAACGATATTTATGATGCTTTTCTAGGGTTATACAGGGTGTAAAATATTAAATATGTACCTAGTAAAGTTTGTCATTATTATAGGGGTTTTATTATACAAAACAACATAACTGCCGTCATAAGATAAAATAGGATGTATCTACACAAAACGAAGTTAGCGATTTCCAATATTAAGTAAATAGTTTAAGGTCGGAAATCGGTTATTTCGTTTTTTGTTATGACGGCAGATACCTAAGTATACACAGTAATAGTTTTTGCTAAAGGTTGCTTAACTAAAATCTGATTAATTTCAAATAACATTAATTTTATACGCAATCCTCAATTAAATAAATACTTAGGTAGTTTAATAGCACCTGCCCGTGGCTTCGCCTGGATGAAATGTGAAAAATCTAACCACAAATAAAATAATTTACATAGAAATAAATTTTAAAAAGCTATTTCAAAACAATGTGTTCTTTAAAGTGATGGAAGATTGACATCATAATGGACACTAAGTAGAATATTCAATTTGATATGATATATGAGAAAATTTGTATTTATTTATTAAGCTACCTAGCTCACAATTTTTTACACCCCATATATGTTAAAATTGTCTAAAATTAGGTCACAAAAATCGATATCCCTACTAATACGCAATCTGTCAAAAATTTAGGGATTTGAGGCTTTTTTGTCAGATTGCAATTGAGATGCGAATGCTAACATTGCTTAATAATTATTAGAATTGGCCCCCTGAAGACTAGGTACATTAATTAAATAGACAAAAAAAAAAGAATAAATAATTCATTCTTTGATTGATTGTGTCAAACAAAAACAAAAAGTTATTTAGGTACATATTTGTCTGCACAAAGTCGGCATAACATAAGCCAATCAATTACATAATTACGTGGGCGCGGTCGACAACCAGGTTATCCGGCTCGATATCTGCGTCCGGTATAACCGGGTCTGTTGGCGGTGTGATGACGGATAAGATCCGTGTTAGTGATAGTACGGTGATTCGGACTGTGAAAACATAGGTTTTCACATGTGTTTTTGACCATAACACTGTGTGTATATGAATTATTCGCAGTGGTTTTCCTTCATCTAGCTTTAGCTTCGGAAGTAGCCCATAACCGTCTCTAGTGTCCCATCTATCTCTGTTCAAAAACTCATGAAAGTCGGTTCAGCGATTGAGGAGTGATAGCGTACTCGTAACAAACAAACTCACTCACGCGTTTATAATATTAAATATAAGAAATAAAATAAGTCCACTTAGAAATGCTACGTTTTTAACAGGGATTTTTAATAGCCTTTCATCACACACAAACTGTAATGAAAGACTATTAAAAATCACTGCCACAGTCTGGGTTTTCTGATCGTCATCTTCGACCACATCATCGCTTACCATTAGGTGAGCTTTGCAAAATGATTAAACTACTAGCGACACACCCCTTCCTCTCATGGGTGGCAGGACCTAAATAAATAAGTTCCCAGTTGGGATGATGTTTTCCTATATCCACAACAATCATTATTACATTTCAGTCAATTTACATAAAACCCGAATGAACTCATTCAGATTGTAGACACACGACGTCAGTATTATAGACGACGGTGTGACTTGTGTGTGTGATATGGATCATGAACATAGGCCTCCCCCAAGTGTCACCACAACAACCGATCCTGTGCGTCTCGCATCCACCGGCTACCAGCGAACCTCCACAGGTCATCGGTCCACCTTGTGGGAGGCCTTTCAACGCGCGGTTGTCTCTTCAGAACTTTTCGCCATCGACCATCTGTTCTGCGAGAAATGATTCTGTATTTCTGTGGTATGGATTTTTTGACTGTAGTGGTAAAGGTCTGCTCATACGGACAATTTTTTGTGCACTTATTGCTCAGCAACACATGCGGAGCAATGTGGAGCTATTATTATTGGAGCAATCTGCAGCAACTTTAATAAAATACGACAATTTTTTCGGCAATATTGTTTTTGTTTTGTTTTTTTCAAAAAAAAATACTATTGTATAGTATTGTCAAGACATTTCGAAAATTGATGCTGTATTGTCGTAAACTGCTTGATATATAATGAAATGTCGTAATCGACCAGGGCGTCGAGTCTGCTATTGCAATCTTGTCTCAATGACCGGTCAATGATCGATTACTAAAACTGTCAAAGTTGTCAAATATTCGATCACTGACCGGTCATTGAGACACGATTGCAATAGCAGACTCGAGCCCCAGTATTGCTTATAATTGATACATTTTCATTTGCCGTGTAAACGCACCTTAAGAAAAGCCCTTGAAATTCCAATTAGCTGGTACAGACCCCTCTCGTAACTAAATAAACAGCTGACGAACGTTGCTTCTTTCATTTCCATAGAAAACGCAGCTAAAATGTTGTTTACGTGGCATTAATAACAATTCTCTAACAAAGTGGAGATAATAATATTCTAAACACGCAGTAGAATAGACACCTTGCTGCAAAACGATATTTCTTCACAGAATTTCATCTAAAACAACTGTCCAAAAACCAACCTTATTTCCGAAGCATCAAAGTTCAAATTACAATGCTCAAAAGACGTATTTACGTTTGATTTTCAGTACTCGTGTCGCCACAGGCGCCAAGGGAAAATGTGAATAATAACAGCAGTGTTGCTCGACAATAAAGGTTATTATTGCTTGTTTGACAAGTTAGATGTTTATGTAGCGGTGAATTTGTTAGACTTAAATAAATATATTTTTGTCGGACCGTGACGGGTGAAAGAAGGGTAACGTTTTTATTTTTACAAGAAAGGGATTGGTATGGGAACTGTGAAACCTTACCTTTGCTAAAAAAACGTTTTTTTAGGATTCATTTATAGTACGACAAACTAGAAATTAAGGAACATCCCTCTATTCCTTACTAATATTATAAACGCGAAAGCAACTCTGTCTGTCTGTTTCGCTATCACGCTAAGAGCACTTGTAGACGTCCGTTTTTTTCACCGGATAACGGACCGTCAATAAACGGCAAACTTTGTATACATATTTTTTTTACCGGATGGATGGACTGCCGTCTATATGCGTAGTTTTGACAATTAACAGAAAACAGGCAATACGTCCGGCAGCGTCAACACGCACCAATACACTGGCGTGGATGACCGCCCTTTCCAAAAGCCATATTTTAAAGTGTTGGGCAGTTCTTTTGGCGGCTCACAGTCTTAACCTTCGAGCATCCAAAAACTTACTCCTTCATATTCCTTCTCACCGCACCGGGTTTATGTCTAATTCCTACGCTATCTCAACCATTAAACTCTGGAATATGATACCCCTTGACATCAAGTAGGCTGAGTCCAAGTTTTCCTTACCTATACCTTGTTGCATTAAGTCCGCCCATGTACCACTATTGTACATAAAGTTTAAATAAATAAATAAACATTAGCATTACAGTCGCAATCTATCAAAAACACCTCTACTGTCGGTCCCTACATTATGACAGATAGCGACTGAGAAGTGAATGTGAAAGTTGCTTAAAAATGAGTAGAATATTGGCCTACAGAAGGCTATTACTTAAAACACGTTCAAATTCAAGTCGCTCTATAAATATCAGCGACAATCAATGTTAAAATCTAGTCAAAATATAGAAAAATCAGAGAAGTTCTTGATGGACTGTCACTGAGATTCGAATGCAAGAGAACCTTAGAAATATGAGAGTTATTGACACACTGAACTTAGATATCCGTTTTAATTTCACTGCCATTGATAAAACTGGTTAAGTATTTTGTTAAAAATGAGGTCTTTTCTTTAGTTTGCCATGTGTTGTTACTGCCCAGAATTTGATCCTTACTAGCGAAACTCGGATTGTGTAATTTGCTTTTTTTTTGCAACGCCTGTCAGGGCACATCCCTGAGCAATCTTTTGGTATATCTATCTATGAAGTTGCACTTTCTTACAACACAAAGAAGCCTGTGATTTTATCCTTCCTTTTCCTGCCATTTTACCGGTTTTCTCCGAGTAGAGGCAACGGTAAACCTCACTTTTAAGACAGCTCAGCACGCGACAGTTTGTTCTATCCACAATGGTGGATCTTTGTGGTTTTATAACACGAAGAAACAGCATATTGCTTGGACAGCAACGTGGCAATAAATTACTTGGTGTCGTACATTCAAGGAATTAAAATCTTGCATCTTTGTCGAGTATTCAAGATTACGATTTTCCTTTTCTACGGTCAAAGAATCGGCATTTCCATTCAGCGCGACAATGTGTTCTAAGCGCTTTTCCCGGTGACAGTGACTTTGACAGACGCCCATTGATTTCTTTTCCTGCCCTCTTTTGACCTAATTTGACCTACATAAAGTTTAAGTATCAAATATATATCATGACTGATACACATGAATTCGGAATTGCCTGATTATTTTTAGGCTTTTTACCTGGCTGCGGCTAGTGAGGCAAAGATGCAACAAAACCTCACTCAAGGTTTTTTTTTATGGATGGGAAATCATCAAGGTAATCATCAAATGACTTCGTCCACTCTGGGTGGATCTGAAGGGAGTGTCAGACTCTGACTGGCTAAAACCCATTCGTGTTCCTCCAAAAATGCCCTTTGCGTTTCAGGGCCGCGGTGACTCTCTCACCTCATTTAAGTTACAACTATCAATTGGAAAGCGAACTACAATGTCGGGTACATTTTATGAGCATGGGACGGCAGAAACTACATAATGCGACCTCATACAATATTGATACAATGCCTTTTCACTTACGGCTATAAAAGCACGCCGGTCGCGAGTACCAAGCACCTGGTATTTCATCCATTCTGTCCATTTATACTATCTTTACTAATTTATTTAATGCAAAAGTAACCTTGACTGCCAGTTTGTTTGTCACCTAGCTTTTTTATGTCTCAACGGCTGAATGGATTCGTATAAAACTTGCCACACAGATGGACCCTGGATAATTTTTAGCCCTATAGTATAATTCTCCTGGGATAGACACTTTTCACGCGGGCGAATCCTCCGGTAGAAGCTAGTATTGCAATATTTTTATTCTGAACAACACTTCTGGCGTCCTTGCTTGGCTTGACGTATAACAAGGCAATATAGTATCTGTTTTTCTCACGATATACTGGATATTTTTTTTCCAGTGCGCAAACTTTGAGAACCACTTCTGCCCATGTAAATGAACAACTTGCCCCAAGAAAGCCATAGTCAATTCCTAAAAAAAAATTTGAACTTCCCTTACAAAATTGTCATCAACTGACCACAATTTGTATGGGAGACTCACTTTTTTTTTAGGAATTGACTATGGCTTTCTTGGGGAAAGTTGTTCATTTAGATTTAAATAAATAAAAATAGCTACTGTTTTCTAGGAGGAACACTGATATGTGGGTCAGGGTAGTAAACAGTAAGACATAGCAGCAAAGCGCACTTTGGGACAAGTCTTGTTGGAATCCAAAACCTTTTATTTTATTTATAGGTTCACGTTTGACCACTTATCACCTGATGGTAAGGGATGATGTCGTCGAAATTGGAGCACGTTTGCCTAGATGTAACCTGTTTACGCTTGACTTTATTATCCAGTTTATAGCAATCATAAGGCCAATTATTTTACCTACTTTATTAGAAAGAGTTTGAATTAAAGTCGTAAAATCAGGCAACGCACTACATTACCTTCAGAATTCAATTTTTATTTGTAACTGTAATCATATATTTGTCATAACATAGTTTTTATTCAGATTATTATAATAATATTATAGGCCTAGATTAATTTATATGCTACTGAACAATATGTACACTTTTTGTAAACTTATTATTATTTCAATAAATTTTATTATAATACCTTTATTTATTACTAATACAAAAAGGTAAATTTTGTGAGTTTGTGAAGTTGTAGGGGGAAATCTCTGGATCTACTGAACTGATTTTGATTTTATTTTCTTTTTTTTTTTAAAAAAAACGTTGCCCCACACTAGGAATTTCTCCTGTATCGTGGGTGCGTTCAAAAACATATAAACTCACATACACAAACAGCCAGACCAGGAACAACTATCTGTAGGCCATACAAATATTTGTTCCGTGCGGGAATCGAACCTGTGACACGCAGCGCAGCAGTCGACCGCTCAACCACTGCGCCAACCGTGTCGCCAAATATGTATGTAATATATATGTATGCTGGCCACATGAAGAAGGCTATACAATAGGCTATTCTTCCAACGGGAACGGGAATCAACAGGATATATGCGTAAGAATTCGCGGGTAATAGTTATTTATGATATTAGTGCGGTAAGTTGGTTTTTACGAACGAGTAGACGAATGTAAGCCCGAGACGAAGTCGAGGGCTAACCATAGTCACGAGTTTGTAAAAACCAATTTCTGCACGTATATCATACAACGTTTTTCAATACATTTGCGAGAAAACAGTACAATAGATAATGAAACAAACTTTTTGTTTTTAGATATCAGTCGGAAAGTCGCAACAATCTTTGACATTTCTAATATGAAAATGGCGCGAATTTGCAAACGGCGCCACAATCGCGTGGTGAAAATAAGAACTACATCTTTCATTTATTTATTTTATTATTCTTTTCTCATTTTCTCTTTAGTATTAAAGTGAGACAAACGTATTGAGCAAATGCGCTTCCAAGGAGGTTCGATCATTCAGCTTATTTATTCTAGGATTGTGAAACTCCTTGGTGATATTCTTATTTATTTTTTTACGGAAATTAAAAGAAAAAACCTTAAAGAATACCCAAGTACATATTTTACCGCACGGCGCTATACAATAGCACCGTGCGGTAATATATGTACTTAGGTGAGAGTACCTATTTTACCGCACATTCCATGGTGTGGTGTGTAAAATTTAACTTTCGAACAATGTGTACAGGCTTCGTAAATGCATTTTTTGAGCAAATGTGTTGAAAAAGCTATTTATAATATACAATTCATCCATTATACTACCACATCTAACATCAGTTCGGTACATATCGTCAATATCCCAGATATTAATATTTATCTACCGGCTAACACAAACAGAATCCGTTTAGTGAAGAAATACTATCTTTTATCACAACAAATGTATTGCTTTCTCGACAGTAGAGGGCAATATCTCGCTATTTCGAAGATATTGCGAATTTATTTGATGTTAAGGAATATTTATTACGGTATTGGGAATAAGTAGATGTATTTCGTACTAACTGTTGCCCGCGACTTCGTTCGCGTGTATGTTGGGAAGTAAAAAAAACTTTTTCACAAAAAAAGGAAACCGACTTCCAAAAAACACTACAAAGTTAAAAATAAATTTAATTTCGGTAGTCGGTGTTTTTGGTTGCATCTTCGTTATTTGACACCGACTTCCGAAATTAAAGTAATTTTGAATTTCGTGGTGTTTTTTGGAAGTCGGTTTCTTTTTTTTGTAGAAAAGGTTTTTATTTTTCACTTTTTAGTGATACTCCACACCTAAAACACCACTGGAAAGTCACAGGAAAGCAAAAAATACGCAATTTCGTATACATGCATGATTTTTCAACATATTTTTTCTAGCTATTTGGATTTAAAAACCAAACTACAGAACCGATTTTGATAAAATTTTAATGGGACCATTTGGGAAGTACCTATACCCTTTCCAACAAAAAAATAATTTTCAAATCGGTTGGCAAGCGTTGGAGTTATGCGCGAACAAACATAAAAAAAAAGAAAAAAATACAAACATCCGAATTGAAAACCTCCTCCTTTTTTAGAATTCGGTTAAAAATGATGAAGGTTAGTTGTTTTAAGAAGTTGCGTTTTTCGAACACCGATTTCAGTAATTTATCCGAAAGCAATTTTACAAAAAAATATGTGATGAAGAAACACATTTTTCTCTGCAAATTCTGGAACCTGCTTCAAACATAGTTTTGGTCGCACAAGTCAATCGTGAGATCGTGACTTTTTGGTTAAAGAATCAACAATGCCATTCGACGTGGCAATGCATTGGAACTGTCACATTGACAATGAGAACGAGTTTTATATATGTATTTCTGGCCAGTGAGTTATCCACCATCCATATTTAATCTATACTAACATTATAAAGAGGTAAAGTTTGGGAGTTTGTGAGGTTGTAGGGGGTAATCTCTGGATCTACTGAACCAATTTTTAAATTATTTTTGTATATGATAGCCACATTCGTGAGGAAGGCACTGTCACATTGACAATGAGAACGAGTTTTATATATTTCTGGCCAGTGAGTTATCCACCATCCATATTTAATCTATACTAATACACACAGGCTATACGGGAACGATAAATTCCAAAGGGAACGGGAAGCAACGGAATGTACGCGTACGAAGTCGCGGGATAAAGCTTCTAAATATTGTGAAATATAAAACATGATCTTGCTCAATTTGCACCGTAGTGCGAATAAAACATGTCCGCAAAAGCAACAGTAATAACATTTCAATTCCATCCATTAAATAAATCACCCATTTCGAATAAATATGTCAATAATATACATTTACCTAACCTTTCAATAGCTCTAACTCCAAGGAAACGATCGCTTGAATAGCAATCGTTTTGTTCAGCTTAGCAATAACTTAAATGCTTACGAGCATTTAATGTTAGAATTTATGTGCTTGTATTCAAGTTAATTGAATGTGAATATCGAGTGAATTAACATTGTGGTACAATAAGCCGAGATATATGTGTAGTTTGGTGAAATATAATAAGTACGAAAACCCATAACACTGGTAGTATTGAATGAACACGTTGAATGTCAATGCTAATTCTATGACCGATGAAAAAGCCAGTCCTCTGGTGTCGAGAAAAGCCTTAAACAATGAGATGTTATAATTTACAACGCATTTCGTCTAGTGATACTAGGGAAAAAAATATTCGCCTCTATGAACAGTTTCTATCAACACGCTGTGACGGTTTTGCATGGTTTCTTACAAATATAATGAAATCTAAGTGGCAACACTTAGGAGAACTTAAGATGTCCAGCGGTGGACGTGTTTTGACTGAAATGATGATAATTACACTGATATAACAACTGAAATGTTTTATAATTTATTCTCAAACTAGCTGTCCCGATGAACTTTGCATTGCCTCAGAATTAATTTCGGCTGTGTTTTGTTTCTGTCATGTATAAGAGATGGCGTTGCAAACGAATTATTGTATGAGTAAATGTATATTTTTTTCGTGAAATATTCCGATGTTTTAAAAGTTATTCTGATATTCGCGGCAGTGACAAACCTAACAAATCAAAGATCAACAACATCGGTGCAGCCGTTCCTGAGTTATAAATGGTGTAACTAACCCGACTTTGTTTTGTACATACAGATCTAGATTTAAATATAGATAGATAGATATTTTCGAGCTCAACTGTGAATATAAAGTAGCGCCCGTCTGAAAGTGTTTATTTCCATCCCAACTCGATTGTTCTCAGAACGTAATCGAATGTCACTCGTCTCGGCAGACTGACAATGATGTAGACGCTTTATTTATGCTAAACCTTCTCTAGCTGGAAAAAGCTTATAAGTACTTATATAAGAGTATCAGAAGTGTCTTCAGGATCAGCCATAGCGTTGGTGTGGGTATTTATGGTCGTAGTTTTAAATCAAACTCTTGTAAGATGTCACACAATCAATTTCTCATAATTGGTCCTCCAAATAATTAAAACATTAAATATCAAACTAATCACGAAACATTTAACGATTAGACCGAATATTAGCGATTCGTCGTATTTGTGGTGCACGGTCGCCGTTCACAGACGAGAATGTCCGTCCCAACATGGCCGGCTTCACCAACCAATCATGTACGTCAGGACCGCGGGTGTAGTTTTCAGATCTGCCTAAATTTATTGCAATTATTTGGTACCTTCTGTGTACCTTTACGTACCTCTCTTGAAAATCTGTGTACCTACACCCGAACAATGATATTTTAAAAATAAGGTACACCCGCCATTCTGATGTCAGAACCGCGGGTGTACTACTAACCAATATATGTAGCTAAGCACACTCTATAGGTAGATTTGGTACCTCTTGTGTACCTGCAGAAACAAGTATTAAATAAACAAAATACTGTCAGGTTGATGCGAAAAGTATTATAAAAAAAAACTATTTTCTTTCTTTGACGTACTATTTTATAAAATAGTAACGTTTTTTTGTGAATTTTTTTTTTATTTTTCACTTTTTAGTGGTACCACACCTAACAAAACCACTGGAAAGTCACAGGAAAGCAAAAATACACAATTTCGTGTAGGTACATGGATGATTTTTCCACATATTTTTCCCAGCTATTTAGATTTAAAAACCAAACTACTGAACCTATTTTGATAAAATTTCAATGGAACCATTCGGGAAGTATACCCTTTCCAAAAAAAAGATTTTTTCTAATCGGTTGTCAAGCGACGGAGTTGTGCTCGAACAAAAAAAAAATCCAAACATCCGAATTGAGAACCTCCTCCTTTTTAGTAGTCGGTTAAAAATTAGCATGTCTTTCCAGGATATGTGTGCCAATGTGTTACATGTGTGCCAAATTTCATCCAAATCCCTTCAGCCGTTTTTGCCTGATTGTTACACAAACATACAAACATTCACATTTATAATATTAGTAGGATTGTGAATGTGATTGTGTGCCCATACCATGTTTTTAAAATACACTTCTGGACACATCTATTGGCCCACTTTAGAGTTTAGGTTTCGATGGCCCCTACCGAAATATGATTGCTAGATTGAACAAAAACTGTTGATGCAGTTTTAAACCTGATACATTTTACCATCTTTTTCGATCGTATTGTTTTAAATTTGAATTCAGAATACCATACGACATGGAGCTACGCCTAACAAGTCGGATATGCGCCTTGTTAAAGGCAATTGATTTTTGAATAAAAAACATGTTTTATCAAATAAAGGTTTAATTTAATAACGCGTGTTGCCTCCATGGGCATCTACCACAACTCTCATACGATTAGGCATAGAGTTTATCAACCGCTCTATGAAATTTTGAGGGATCATCTCCCATTCCTCTTTTATGGCAGTTTTCAACTCCTGCATCGTCTGGGCAACTGGCTGACGAGCCCTAACACGTCTTTTTAGCTCGTCCCACATGTGCTCAATGGGGTTCATGTCTGGGCTTCTGGCTGGCCAGTCCATAACTGTGATGTTCACATCCCGAAGATATTCCCTGACGATGCCGGCCGCATGGGCTCTTGCATTATCATGCATAAAAAGGAAATTTGGGCCCACATAGTCCGCGTATGGTATCACGTGAGGTTCTAAGCACTCACGAATGTACCTTTCAGCATTTAATGTTGGCAGCCGTGGTCCTGTAACAACCTCAAGTTGAGTTTTGCCGCTCGCGGATATACCGCCCCAGACAGTCCATGAGCCACCGCCATAAGCAACCCTCTCTTCAAAGCAGCATTGTGCGAAACGCTCTTCCTTACGTCGGTAGACCTTCTTCCTTCCATCATTGCCATGTAACACAATTTTAGACTCATCAGAAAAGAGTACACGGCTCCAATCTTGCTGTGTCCAATTTAAATGACTGCGTGCGAAATGAAGGCGCGCTGTTCGGTGGGCTCGCGTTAGTTTGGGCCCATTAGCTGGCTTGTGTGGTACCATATCGCGTTCTTTTAACCTTCTCCGTACAGTTCGAGCGCTCACAGATACTCCGTGGAAGTCGCGAAGTTGGTTTTGTATCTCAATGGAGGTAAGGTGACGATTTCTCAAGCTGGTCGTCACGATGAATCGATCCTGCCTTTCAGTTGTGACCCGAGATCTTGGCCTTCCTTGGCGACGAACAAAGCCGCCAGTCTCTAGGTACCTCCGATAAACATTTCGGACCGCAGATCGACTTAAATTAAGTTGAGCACTTACGTTTCTTTGGCTGTGTCCGGCCTGAATAAGTGCCACAGCTTGGGCGGCGACTTCAGGTGAAGTATCCATAGATTATTGATAGAACCTCACCTTAATGTTAAGAATAAGTAATGTTTGTTGCAAAACCAAAGATATCAATCACTTTTTCAATAATTAAATCCAAGTAAACCAATAAAACCAAGTTTTCTTAGTATTCGATTGTTTGATATCAACAAACAGGCTCCAAATTGTCTTTTGTTTCTTTAAATTCTGTGTTCGAAATTTAAAAAAAGACTATTGAATGAAATTGTGAATGTGCCAGGTTCAAAACTGCATAAAAACTTTTTGCTCGACCTAATATAAAATTTTAGCTAGGACCAAACGAAACTGAAAATACAAGGTGGGCCAATAGATGTGTCCAGAAGTGTAGTAACAACGTCATAGAAAGAAAGAAATTTAGTCCGGTTAAGCAGTTGATATCCCATGTCATTGTGTGTTAACTTGCTAGTGGTCATACCTAAAAAAAAAATAGAAAAATAATAGTTTTTTTTACTTTTCGCAGCAACCTGACAGTATTTTGTTTATTTAATACTTGTTTCTGCAGGTACACAAGAGGTACCAAATCTACTTATAGAGTGTACTTAGCTACATATATTGGTTAGTAGTACACCCGCGGTTCTGACATCAGAATGGCGGGTGTACCTAATTTTTAAAATATCATTGTACGGGTGTAGGTACACAGATTTTCAAGAGAGGTACGTAAAGGTACACAGAAGGTACCAAATAATTGCAATAAATTTAGGCAGATCTGAAAAGTACACCCGCAGTCCTGACGTACATAACCAATCGGCGCTCCGCTAGACCGACCGCTGTCAGTCTTGTTCGGTAGTAATTCGATAGATGGCGCTAGTCGATTCGCCGTCAAGTATTTAAATTAGTTCGCTTTGTATTTTTATTTGTTCCATTTTGCAGTTATTTTGCGTGCAGGACGCAGTGATGTCCATTGTCTACAATTCTACATATTCGAACAAATATTGTGAATACAAAAGTGAATTTGTTGGTTTCGTTTACACGCCTTACGACCGCTTTCTATAACATATCTCAATCCGAATCTTGATCCCGATCCTTGTCTGTAACCAATCAACGGCCGAGTTTGTGTCCTTCACCACACAATCCTCACCTTTGATTGGTTACAGACAAGGATCGGGATCAAGATTGGGATTGAGATATATTATAGAAAACGGCGGTTAATCGCTGAACCGATTTTGTTCCAGAGATAAATGGGACCCTAGAAACGGTTACAGGCTTTTTACCGAAAATCTATATTAACGCAAGCGAAATCGCGGTAATTGCTAATTTAATTACTATGTCAGGCGACAGACCCTGCTCGGGTTACGGAATTTGTTACGAAAGAGTCACCGCGGTCACGGCCTAAGGGCATTTGGAGGAACACGGATAGGTTTCAGTCAGTAAGAGTCTGGCACTCCCTTCCGCTCCACCCAGAGCGGGAGGAGTCATTTGATGATAAAGCAACAAAAAGGCGCCAGATTAAAAAAAAAAAAAAAAAATCGCGGTAACAGAATTTTGTGTTCCTTCAGTTCTCTAGTAATGAAAAACGGTTCATAAGTTTTAATAATGTAGTGTATTAATAGTTTTTAATTTTACATTAACTTATGACATGATAAATTAATTAATTGGAATGGAATCAATTTAATTTTGTTTATATGACATATATTTAGATGACATATTGATAATGTGTCATCTCAATATAAAAACTTCTTTCTTTCTTTTGTGTTGAAAAATTTATTTTAATTTTATTTATTTTATTAGGAAAATATCAATATACTTTATTGCAAGTTTATCTACCGCCTACCATAGTTTATCCCAGTGTGTTGGTTCTCGTGGCCTATTACATTAAAAATAGTGTAGCTTTTAATCTAAATCTCGACACGTGGGTCTACCCAAATATCCTTTCCATGGTACAGACAGAACTCAAAATGTAGTTTAGTCTTTCATCAAATACAAGAAAACAACATTTCTCCACATAAACGTATTGTAAACCGTATAAATATATGTACGCATGTGTTGTACGCAGTATAAATATATTGAATGGGTGCTACAGTGCTACGGCGTAGCAGTCGCGTTGATGTCACCGCTACGACAGCTACGAGAGTGTAGCATAAATAAATAATCTGCTACGCGGTGAGTCTTTTTGTCATTGACATGACATAATTGTACCTATTCCTCTTGTAAAATAAACTTGGTACAATGTAGGCATTGTAAACATAATTACGTTTACTTCATCTAACACTACTTAGATATTTATTCATTTACACATATTATTATTTATAATTTAATACTAATTTCACTATATTACACTTAAAATAAAAATAAAAACTCCTTACCAAAATATGGCGTTAAAAAAGTCGTTCGCATCGCTGTTTAATTTGTGTAGTATAAATTTTATACCAGAAGCAACTCTTAAATCAGTATTACTTCAATATTACTTCCAGTGGGAAATCTTTCCCACTGGAAGTAATATTAAAGTAATACTGCTTTAAGAGTTGGTGGTTTAGGCCCTGGGGCCTTTTTAATAAACGCGACAAGCGATATTGACATGAAAATGTTCTATTCAATAAGTCATTTTTGTCTATAGTTATTCTTTGTATAAAAAAAAGAATAACTCGATGGCTTTTATTTCAAAAGTCAATAGTTTTAAACTTAGTCTAATTCAACATACAAACAATGTTTCTCGGAAATTCTCAATAAGTAACTTTCCAATGTTACACTTCAGAGTCTATAAAAAGCTAAGAAAGCAACTCAGATACATCTAGTGCTGTCTGTTGACTATTGAGGCATCCGCCTTCCAGTTGGAGCCTCGTTTGAACGACTGGCTTTACTGTACTGGATAGTGGGAGAGTAGGTTTGGTTACGAATGTTTAGTTGTTGTGTTTAGTACAGAGTATTTTTTTTTAAACCAGAATTACGTGATCTAATTAGAATGATTATGCAAAATAATACATGACCAACAATTAAGTACCTTTATCATGTAGGTTAGTTCCTGCGTCTTATCTCAAAGAAACTTGGTAAATTTTTGGGGGTGAAAAGCAGACAACAACACACTAAAAAGTGTAAGTTGTTGTCTATTAAAAAATACAATCGTTCAGTACTTCCAGAGATTATGTTTTACAAAAAATGTACAATCTCTCACTTGTAAAAAGTAAAGTAACTTAGAAACATTATCGAGGATGTGAAACAGGAAGTAAACATCCGTAATGTCCATTGCAAAGCTGGCGTACACTCCCTAGACCTCAACATTAACTTTCACTTACCACTAGGAGAACACAGCTCGATATTCCAATGCGAGTGTGTCGCCCTAACACTAGCCGCAACAGCCGTAAAGCGTCTAGGGATACACAACTACGCAATTAGATTCATATCTGGTAGCCTAGCTGTGCTCAAAAGCCTAGAGAACAAAAAACCAACAGTAAACTAATTTTTGAGTGTCACCTCGCCCTGGAGAGTATATCACTGTCAAACAGGATCACCCTCCAGTGGATCAAGGGACACAGTGGATCCCTAGGCAATGATGTCGCAGGAGAACTTGCGAAGAGAGGTTCCGAGATGGTAGTGTTAGGCCCTTACCCACTCCTTCCCTTACCTTTCTCGCAGTTTCGTACATGGATTCGCCAGAGATCAAATGAACTCCAAAACAACAAATGGTCACGGGCCACAGACTGTAGGCAGTCAAAAATGGCAATGCCAAGTCTACATCCGTGATTAACAAAACGACTACTCAGCCTAAGTAGAAATGACCTCAGAATAATAATAGGGACATTTGCGGGCCATTGCTCCCTAAACAAACATCTTTATAACATAGGCCCCACGGACAGCCCACTCTGCAGGGGCTGTTTTGACGCCGAAGAATCAGCCGCCCACGTCATCCTGGAATGCGAGGCCGTGGCTACCCAACGTGAACCAATCCTCGGAACGGTGAGGTCGCTCTGCGAAGCCTGTGAAGCTCCCAGGAAACTTCTGTGCTTCTGGGCGGAGCTAGGCTGGCTAACTTATCCAGGACACCTACGCACAACGGACGGAATGAGAGTCTAAGTGCGGATAAGGGAGTCCTTACTCTACTCTACTCTATGTCCATTGCAATGGCAGGATCCTCCAACCAGTCGGACGTTGTGTCCGGTGGTTGTTGTTGGGCTACTGCCGGTCGATTCTGTCGACATCTCAAGGTGTATACCTAAGCGAAGTGAACGACAAGTGAGCTGTCATTCCATCTTATTTGTATGGTTTGACAACTCACCCGTCGTGCAACCCGCCCAAGTGTTCACTTTGACATGTTTATGTTTACAGAATTGCACTGCCGTTTTGGTTCAAATCACGCGGAGAACCATAATATAGCGATGAAGGATTTCTGTGACGTTAGGTCTATTCATCATCATTTATCATCATTTATTTATTTCCTCAAACAATTTACATTGTGTTCAAATTCTACAAAACAGTACATTACACAATTACAGAAGCAATAATTAAATATAAAGCAATCAGATTTCGCTACGGTATCATAAATTATAATGTTTACATTATCAGATGCCAGAAGAACTGTTCTATAAATACTTCTCATTACTGGGCGCCTGTAAGCTACTATCCGAGTGTGAAGGCAGCACAGGTCGTCGTTCACGCTAAATTGGTTTAATAGCTCTGAAGGCTGCGACGCGAAGCTTGTCTTTAATCTTGGGTTCTAATATGTTGCTGTTAGCTGTAGAGCTATTCTGTTTCACCCATTACCTTGCTTCTCTAGTATTAAGGGTGAAACAAGTTTTGACGTCACAATTTTGGCAGTGTACAAACGATATTTATAAACTCTTTTACTAGCGATATCCGAATTAAGAATTTGAGTAAAGGTATCCAGACTATTCTTTATCCTAAAAACTTGTCATAAATTTGCATTAAAAATACATTAGGGTTGGAAAGTTCCGCCAAATATTCGATACTGTTACAGGTAAGTTAAAATTTACTTTTATTAAAGGTATCGCACATTGAAATAAATTATTTGTTGTCACAACAACTTCAGTAAGCTTTAGTAATCCTTATTAAATTTTACCAATCTGTACGGACTTTTTAATGTAATTTATTTGAGGAGTTTGATAAAGGAGACATCCACTCCATTATGTTAAATAATTTCAACTCCTTATGGCTCAAACAAAAAACAAACAGGTAAGGCTAAATAAAACCGTTTAAAAAGTTATTCAGACTTCTGCCTAACTACTCAAAATATAACATCTTTTATTAGTTTTAGTCCTCTTTGTGCAAACCTATATATTCCGGTAATAGTAATTCCAGGTAAAAAACAAAAAGATAAGAATCAATAACCTAACCAAATTCCCTTGAGATACGTTTTTGTTTATATCCGACTACAAACAATATTCTCCTACTTATTTTTCCTGATTTTTCCACCCATATGTCATACAATACAACTACGAAAGGCAAGGCAGGCACAAATTATAACTAATGTTGGGTACGACACATTTATTCCGGTACGAGAAGCTTTTGCCGAATCAGCTGAGAATTTTGGTCCAATTTTCCTTACTTTTATTCTGTCTTCTTTTGTTTTAGCGTATTCCTTTACACTCGTCTGCGGATACAGAGAGTAATCAATTAGGTTGTGTGTTGGCTGGGTATGATCGTGTTTATATTACGTGAAAGAAAAATATGTTCAGCCATTGTTTAATTGAAACACGGTTTGTCCTACTTATAGAACCACGAGAACTATAACGAGGTCCCCCGTCCTCTGAAGATGGTATGACTTTATGTGAGCCGTGATTTATATTACATTTTTTTTTTCGCGTGACCCAAGGGCTAGCTTTTACCTTGGACAAAGGATAAGCATTGCCATACAACGTGGCAATGCCGCCAGTCTTTTGGGCACACTTCCAGTCGACAGCGATGTGGATGAATTTTTTGACGCTATATTTTAGGGTTAACTTAGTTAGGATATTTGATTTTTATTATTAGTGCTGTCTTTATTTTATTTAGTTAATTGAATAAGTTTTTTGTTTTTTTTTGCGTTCAAGTAGTAGTTCAAGTGGAATAAACGGTTGTTCTTTCTTTTAATGTTAAAAACATTATAACTTAACTAACTATTAATTATTTACTATTCATTTGTCGGAGTTGCAGAGGGATTTCAACACGAAATATCATCGGTATCATGTTGACGTTTAACATCAGATTCAGATTCGGATTGAACAGAATCAGTGCGCACACCCGGCGCGGTCGGGCTCTCGATGTTAAATGTATCGTGTCGCTATACTTGCTAACATACAAGTCTGATCTTGACATCTGAGTTCTGATAGATTTCAAACGCCACACGTGACACATCATTGACAACCCCGACTGGAACTACTGACTCAATGACAGCTGTTATCGAATTTATTAATCGACTAACTAAGGTATCTCAAACGTCAATAGATGGCGCTACTAATTATAATAATACGTTAATTTTGACTAGCTACCTATTGTTAATTTTATTTTATTGTGTTACTTTTTTGTTTGTCTTGTGCGAGTCACAAATAAATATTTTTCTTTCTTTACTAGTACGTACTTAAACAAACCTTTTACTTCAATCCTCCGACATATTTATTTGTTTAAGTTGCAGTTATGTATTAATTGATTAAAAGGGACCGTACACTAGTTCCTTGAACGTCGTTCTACGCAGAGATCTACGCTTTGGAACATTGACAAATCAAAATTGCCTGTAAATGTGTAAATTGATGATAATTCTTTGATATTGAGTTCCACATGTCATTGTGACATTCACAAATATGCACTTGGCACTCGTGATCCAGGCCCAATCTCTCTCAAAAGGACGAGACAAAAATCCCATCAACATTATGGACTGATTTATACAGTGCCCTAAAATTATACCACTTTTAACTTCCAAGCTCTTATAAACAAAGCGAATGCCATCAAGCGGAATTTCACTTGGATACAAAAAAAACCAGCCAAGTGCGAGTCGGACTCGCGCACGGAAGGTTCCGTACCAGCATCGATAAAAAAACGGCAAAAAATCACGCTTGTTGTATGGCCCCACTTAAAGATTTATTTTATTCTGTGAAAATTTCAACTGTCTAGCTATCACGGTTCATAAGATACAGTTTGGTGACAGACAGACAGACAGACAGCGGAGTCATAGTAATAGGATCCCGTGTTTACCCTTTGGGTACGGAACCCTAAATAGAAAATCGTTGTCGTTGACCTGTCGGACTAGGTCATCCCACAGAGATGAGTAACCAGTAATTAATTCACCATCACGAGAACGAATTGTGGTTACCAATGATTCCAGATTTAAATATTGTATCGTACTGAGAAGGCTGCAAAATTCGTATAAATGAAATTGAACCACTTTGTAAATAACATTTGGAATATTTGATTGTGGATTCAATATTCATATTCGGTGTTTGTTTTCAATATATGCTATGTTCCCTGTTTTTAAGGTTTCGAACATCCGTATGGAAAAACGGTATCCTTATGATCACTCGTGTGTGATCTGTCTGTCCGTCTAACATAACCAAAAAGCTACAGCATTAGCTAAGTATGTTGGATTTGGGCGTCGAGAGTTGCTGGGCGATTCCCAGCCACCGTAGGGTCTGCGGACGGCGAGCGTTGGGAGGCTCGCCGTCCGATCAAAGCCAGGCCCGGTTCACGGCGCGTTGTGTTCCACGCGCGCCTCAAAGAGATGACAGCATAGGAGTAGGGGCCCGTTAGGGCCAGAGCCTGCCAGAGTTGCGGATTATGTTCGAAAGAGTTACCGCGGCCCTGGAAAGCAAAGGGCACTAGGAGGAGCACGAATGGCTTTTAGTCAGTAAGAGTCTGACACACCCTTCCGCTCTGCCCAGAGCGGGAGAAGTAATTTGATGATTTCTCATCCATAAAAAAAATAATTATATTTTTTCAATTTAGTCCGTCCGTTATATTTTCAAAAACACGGACATTGGACACGTATTTTTTGCTATTTCAAATCGCAAAAAAATGATAAAGTGCATCAAAGTTTAAGAAAAGGGGCTGGTGACGTCAGGTCGCGTCGCTAGTAAAAATTGTATTATCGTAGTGACTTCACAGGAGTTTTCAAAGCACTGATTCTTCGTAATTTTTCGTTAACGTGAAAAAACAATGTTTTTTTGGAAATCTATCAGACGAAATAATTAGATTTTTTCAGTAGATTTTTTTATCGGATTCTACTGGACCGATTCAGTGGAAATTCGTACACATATTATGAACTTTTGTGACCCAAACATGGAAGCGTAACGTAAATTTAAATGTAAGGTAATTGGGCAAATTAAAAAAAATAAGTAGTAGTAGCTTAGCGTTTTAAAAGTTTACAGTTAGAAAAATGTTTGTTTGATAATTATCAAACTCTTCTATATATATATCTTTTTTCCATAGTTTTAAATAATCATGTTGAAATCAACTTTAAATTGAAAAAATGTTTTCGTTCGTTGTATTGTATTACAGCGCCACTTTTGACGTTTTTGAATAGTCCATTTACTTTATGCCCTTGGGAAATCTAAACAACACAATGTGTTTTTCATTGCGCAGGTATCATAAAGCAAGAATAGAATAAAATAATATTGAAGCGAGAATTATTTCTGCGTCGTTCGTCTTGTGGTTGTAATTGAATCAAACACAAGAGGGCCAATTCTTTTATTTTTAAACAAGGAACGCATTCGCATGTCAGTGGAAAACTGTCAAAAAAGTCTTAATTCTCATACATTTTTGACAGACGGCGACTGAGAAGCGAATGTGAACGTTGCTTGAAAATTAATGGAATTGGCACTCATGAAAAACATCTCTCATCGGAAAACTTGGGACTCGAGATGCATTCCACTAGCTTCTACGACAAATCTTTTACGATTCAAGCGATGCGGTTATGGAATGCCTTGCCCGTGTCAAGTAAGGCGTGCTCAATCTTTGTCTACTTTTAAAACTAAAGTTAAAAATCAGTAGGTATCGAGAGCTATACCTTTAATCAATCATAAATGAAAGAGAGATCTTTAATCGTCTTTACTTGGGTTCTCTGCTTTTTTTTCATAATTATAATTGTATAATTATGTACCTATTTATAGTAATATAAAGAGATATAGTAAAAAAGAATCTCTGGATCTACTGAACCGATTTTGGAAATTCTTTTTGTATAATTATGATACTGTATTCATGAGGAAGGCTCTATGCTATACGAGAACTTCAAATTTCTACGGGAACGGACGAAGTCGCGGGCAACAGCTAGTCTACACTAATATTATAAAGAGGAAAGATTTGTTTGTTTGTTTGTTTGAAATGAATAGGCTCCGAAACTACTGGACCGATTTGAAAAATTCTTTCACCATTAGAATCCTACATTATCAGCGATGGACATAGGCTATAGAATATTTTCAAAAAAGTTAGGGATCCGTATGAAAACTTCGATAATGTAACCCCAGGTGTGAGAAGAAATCCTTATATCGCGTACGCTGCGGAATCTATTGACAATAGAGCAAAGTGATGTACTACAGTTTTGTAGAGGTCATCAATATCTACAAAAAAGTCCGCGGTACCATGTGTCTAACTATTATGGATAAGTCACCATGACCGCTTTTTATTCAAATTATTCAAGCAAATCCCATGGTGAAATAAAAAATGGTGATTTTAGTATCATGATATTAATCCTTATCCATTTAAATGGTTTGATAATTAAGGTTGATTATGTCCGTGTAAATTACACTTTAAATTATTCAAATCGGACCTTTCGTTCAAAAGTTACGACGGTAATAAACATGCTCGGAGTAAGAAAAATGTCGCGGCTTGAGCGAACAGGGGAGAATTGTATCAATGCTTGGTCCGATGAAGTTGAAACACCACGGCATTTAAATTTTTTGATAAAACAATAAGAATAACAAATGTTTGGATTTTTCGAAAATAAACTACATACATAATAAGGAGTGAAGCAGGGGTGATTGAGATTTTAGGGGAGGAAACAATTGCTTGCTTCAATTTACGTCGGAATGCTATATACAAATTAAAAGCGGGATAATTGAAACAGATGTACCTAACAATTTTTGCATAATCAAACCCTGACGGGTTGAACGGGGTGAACAGTTGCGCTGAACCTGGGCTCGAGACAAGTGAGATTCTGTCAACGGTGGCGTGGCGTACGCGATTGTCAATACGTCAAAAATGTATAGGATTGACACATGCAATCGAAATGTCACGTTTCCAAAGCTAACCTTTATAAGGGGGTATAGAGGGCGTTGAAGTTTGTGGAGTACCTACTAAATCCACGCGGACGAAGTCGCGGGCGAAGTGCTAGTTTTATATATAAATAGTACACCTAAGACTACCTACTGTGTTGTCTTTCCTTCTCTCTTAAAATCCATCCACGGTCTTTAAAAGATCACTTTTAGCAATAAGGCCGCCCATTGTGTCGCCCTATGTTCATCTATCATTTCTGTAACTTATATGGAGTACATAATAATGAGTATTCTATTATATTCGCTAGTCGCAAGTTATAACCGTCAATTTGATTGAATCAAGCTTAGTCGACATAGAGCCGTGAAGAAAAAGTCTTAAAATATAAGCTTTAACGAAAAATTGATTATGTAACAGATTACCATGCTAAAGTATCGTTTGATAAGATTTCAATTTCGTATTTTTAAGGAGCTGCGAGCTCATAAACTTACTTTTCTTACGTTCAACTACGAAAAGTAATAAATATTTCAAATAAAAGAGACCACGTAATACACCGAAAGTGTATCGATTGCCCGAATCTCCGATAATTACCTCGGACATAATGATGTCAAGCTGGGGAGTCGTGAATAATTTATTGGATGAGACAGCTACGCGCCTGGGACCTTATTTTTATCGAGACAAGTGACTGTTTCCCATTAAGGAGTAATAAAATTGCGTTAGTATTTAAGTGTATCCAACCCACCTTGCTGTTGCGGAATTTGTTCGAAAGAGTCACCGCGGCCCTGGAACGCAAAGAGCATAAGGAGGAGCACGGATGGGATTGGGGATTGATCAGTAAGAGTCTGACACTATACCTTCCGCTCCGCCCAGAGCGGAAGAAGTCATTTGATGATTACCCATCCATAAAAAAACCTGCCTTGCTAAAATACTAATTTTTGAAGGATTTCAAATAATTAATTGGTTTACTGAAGATAGGTTTCAGAAGTTTGCTACTGTGACTGTGCCATTAATTAATATTAACAAACAATGTATGGGTAGAATAAGTTGAATCTATTTTATAACTTCTTTTGCTTTTTTCTGTTCCGTGAAAAGTGGAGATATTTCACACAAATTCAAACACTTTCAAGTCAAACTGACCATTGAATCTGACTTTGATCATAATTGTAAGGCTTTTTAATTTTCTTCACGATCCCCTGATTATTTTACTTACAAAAAGTGGCCCAAGTAACCGCTTATAGGTTCAGCTGTCAGATAAAATTGTTTGATATTTTTTTGTTTAAGTCCCGTGTTATTATTCATATATTATTATGTGTTAAGGTACTAAAAAGCTGTTATTTTGATATAAGAAACAGACACTCCAATTTTATTGATTTGTGTGCAAATAGATAGGTTATATAAAAGACAGAAAGTGGGTACGTTTTCATAGAATAGTTTTGATTTTTGAAGTACCTATGTTGGGATCCATAGTCTGAAATATATAGAAGGAGAACAATCTCGTTTGTATAATATTTTCCCACAAATAGATGCCACGTAAAATACAGGTATTCAGCAGAACCCGGTTTGACTGGGAGCCGACCCCAATATAGTTGGAAAAAGGCTAGGCAGATGATGATGAGATGATAGTCCATCACCCACAATTTTCAACGAATATTATAAAACCGGCCAAGTGCGGGTTGGGCCACGCGCAGTGTAGGGTTCCGTAGTTGCACGTCACAATTGCCGACTAAAAATGGTGCTTTTTTATCATACGAATTTCCAATGGAATTAGAAGATGTTAGAAATAAGAAAACGGTAACAAAAAACTAGAAGTGCTAATCAGCTCTTAGGCTGCAGCATATACCTACTGCATTGCTACTTGCCTGGGGAAAGATGGAGTAATTGTTCACTTTCTATGGACTAAATAAAATCGCTCTCTCTCTCTCTCCCTCTTAACTCTTTTTCGAAATGTTCTCTACTAACTAGTTAGACCTGGACATCAAGCGTATGCATGCCAAATTTCATTAAAATCGGTTCATTCATTTAAAAAATAAGGAATTGAAAGTTTGTATCAAACGCTCTTAACGATATGTCACGGCTGCGAACAAAAACCTGGTTCTTCCGTGTGATCCTCTGTGGCCGGACCACAGTTTAGTACTCAGATGCTATAGTTCGAAATAATACCTACCTAAAGTCTACTTTCATCGGAATATATATATATTTTTAGTACCTCAATTACGTCTCCCTGCCTCACACCCCGCTGCAGGAGGATAGGTTCTGATGTCTGATCCTGAAGTCGGACTGACATGGTGGCGTTTTCATACAAACACTTCAGCACCTCGATGTACCGATAGTCGATCTGGCACCGTTGGAGAGACTGCAGCACAGCCCAAGTCTCGATCGAGTCGAAGGCTTTCTCGTAGTCCACAAACGCTAAGCAGAGGGGCAGATTATACTCTTCGGTCTTCTGTATAACCTGCCGCAGCGTGTGTATGTGGTCTACGGTGTTGAAACCTTTTCGGAATCCGGCTTGTTCGGGAGGCTGGAAGTCGTCAAACCTGCGTGCGAGACGGTTTGTGATGACTCTGGAAAACAGCTTGTAGACATGACTCAGAAGTGAGATGGGCCTGTAGTTCTTAAGCAGGGCATTGTCGCCCTTTTTAAAGAAGAGTACCACCACACCTCTGCTCCACGCTTGTGGCGTTTTCCCCTCGAGTATGACGGAATCGAACAGTTTCTGAAGGGCCTTAAGGACTGGTTTTCCACCCGCCTTCAGGAGTTCGGCTGTAATTCCGTCCTCACCCGACGCCTTGTTGTTCTTAAGCTGCTTCAGAGCCATCCTAATCTCATACAGGCTGACGTCCGGGATGTCTTCGGTATAATGCCGGGTCAATCTAGCTCTTGGGTCGTTCGCTAGATTTGCTGCGGGTTTGGTCATTGACGTGTATAACTGTCCATAGAATGTCTCGATCTCCCTCAGAAGCTCCGATTTGGCGGATATGGTTCTGCCAT
The DNA here is from genome assembly GCA_947386135.1 of Melanchra persicariae. Taxonomy (NCBI): domain Eukaryota; kingdom Metazoa; phylum Arthropoda; class Insecta; order Lepidoptera; family Noctuidae; genus Melanchra; species Melanchra persicariae. The sequence goes on along the minus strand of OX376645.1, from coordinate 9,940,921 downwards.
CGTCGGTCTTCAGTTTTGTGAGCTGGCTCTGCCCAATAGACAAATCCCTTGCAAAGACCTTGGAGCCCTTATTCCGCTCTATCGCGTCTTTAATCTTTTCAGTATTAAAGCGGCGGAGGTCGCTTTTCAAGGACTTGGAGATCCGTCTATTGAGCTGCCGGTACTTGCACGCATCGTCTGAAGACTGCAGAATCATCTCCCGCCTCTCCTTCATGAGCTTGAGAGTTGGATCAGAGAGCCTCTTGGTCTTATCTGTACGGCGAGTCTTGAAGAACTTAGACCCGACCGTATGAACAGTTTCCATGAACCCATCGTTGTATTCGTCCACGGAGCTCCCTAGGCACTCGAAACGATTTTGAAGTTCGAGCTGAAAGCTTTCGGAGTTTTGGATCTGGATCTGTGCTGGACGGAGCGTAGACTTCATCAGTCGAGACCTTTCCAGCTTGATATTTAGATTCAATGTGCCTCTTACCATGCGGTGATCACTTCCGGTTTTCACCGCGTTGATCACGGAGACATCATTGAATATCTGCTTCTTCGTCGACATGATGAAGTCAATCTCATTTTTAGTTGTACCGTCGGGGCTCTGCCAGGTCCACTTCCTGTGCTCACGTTTTCTGAAGAAGGAGTTCATCATATAGAGGCCCTCCTTCTCCATAAAACTGGCCAGTAGGTGTCCCCGGTGGTTCCGAAGTCCATATCCAAATTGCCCCACTCGCAGCTCGTCACCGTCACGTTTGCCCAGTTTCGCGTTAAAGTTCGTTCTCCGAAACTGTTCACGGCCGCAATGGAGGACGTCTTCAAGGTTTTGGACTGGAAAAGGCTAGGCATCAATGTAAATGGCGAGTACATCACTCATCTTCGATTTGCCGACGATATAGTCGTCATGGCTGAGACCACGGAGGACCTCAGTACAATGCTCGATGACCTCAGTAGAGCTTCCGAAAGAGTGGGTCTTAAAATGAACATGGACAAAACCAAGGTCATGGTAAATACCCATGTAGCACCCACTCCTATCAAGATTGGAGGCTCTGCACTCGAAGTTGTTGATGAGTACGTCTACCTGGGACAAACGATCCAGCTAGGTAGGGCTAACTTCGAGAAGGAGGTCAACCGTCGAATCCGACTCGGCTGGGCGGCGTTCGGGAAGTTGCGCGGTATCTTCTCGTCTCACATACCACAGTGTCTCAAGACAAAAGTCTATGACCAGTGCGTGTTGCCAGTGATGACCTATGGACTCGAAACGTCGTCGCTCACAATGGGCCTCATCAGAAGGCTTAAAGTCACCCAAAGGGCAATGGAGAGGGCAATGCTCGGAGTTTCCTTGCGTGATCGAATCAGGAATGATGATATCCGCAAGAGAACCAAGGTTACCGACATAGCCCGAAGGATCGCCAAATTGAAGTGGCAGTGGGCAGGGCACATTGCTCGCAGAACAGATGGTCGATGGGGCCGAAAAGTTTTGGAGTGGCGACCGCGTACCGGAAGACGCAGCGTTGGAAGGCCTCCCACAAGGTGGACCGATGACCTGGTGAGGGTCGCGGGTAACCGATGGATGCGAGACGCACAGGACCGGTTGTTGTGGCGACGCTTGGGGGAGGCCTATGTCCAGCAGTGGACGTCTTTCGGCTGATATGATGAGTACCTCAAGAGATTTCCTTTTAATTAACAATTTATGTGGTCCGGCCGCCAGGCAGTGCTCTCTGGCAGCGCCACCTCAAATTAAATAGAGTATAATGAACTTTTAATAAATCAATATCCCGAAAAAAACTACCTAAAGAGTACCTTGCATACGACAAATATGGTCTAATAAACCCCTTTAGTTAAGGAGTTATTGGTCGTAGGGTGTGGTCCGGCTGGAAGGTATACTCTGCAGCAAGTCAATTTTGCAATATTTAATATTAACTATCCATAAATCAATTTATATAATAGTACCTTTTCTCTACTCTTCGTTGATACTTTTTTCTCTCAAGAAACTATTCATTTTAATTAATTAATCTTTAAAGTATGTGGCTCGGCTAGGGAGGAATACTTCCAGCAAATATAACGAAATATGCTTTATTTCTTTATGCCAACGAAAACTGCATAATAAGTACTTTATAAAAAGACCAGGTCTTTTTAAAAAGTACTTATTATGCAGTTTTAAAATTCTTTGTTGGAAAGGGTATAATTCCCAAATGGTCCCATTGAAATAACTAAACTGTGGTCCGGCCACAGAGGATCACACGGTTCTTCCTTGATATTAACAACAGCCTGCTCTTTCATACACACTCAAAAATAACCCACCCATCTCATAAATAGGCCTGAACGAACATACGGCGCAAACAAATAAAATATAAGTTTTCTTCGTGACCAGAATCTGTCTTCAAAGGGATCTGAGGGCTGGAACAAAGCTCTTATAAATTACAATTTATTGCCCACTTAAAGAGATATGGCTGCTAAAGTCTTTTTATGCAAAGATTCTGAAGTCCCTTCTTTTTAGGGTTCCGTGATGAAAGGTTCGCTAAATATTTTGAGAGCGTGGTTTTATATGCGAGAATGGTAATGGTAATCTTGGATAGTTTACAGTTAAGAATCCAAGATTACAATGAAAAAGAATCATTCGCAACAAAATTTCACAAAAAATGTCCTTATATGAATTCGCATTCATACACGGATATTTTTGGATGCAAAAGATGATTATTTACAGATACATGCAAACTTTAAATCACATTATATATGTCTAAAATGACTGTTGAATGCATATTAATTAATAAATTTATTTTTAATTGTAAGCAAGTAAAACACACTGTACAAAAAAGCGGACTTAATGCCTTAGGCATTTTCTACCAGTCGATTTGATGGAGGATGCAATATAAAAGAAAGTCAAACAAAAATATTACACATACAAGCTCTGATACACCTACATGATATTGTCAACTGTCAACGCATCAGACAAAACAGTAAAACAATGGCGTCATAGCTAAATTATGGGTCAAAACATCGAACAAATCAACGCTGTGATGATTCTTCCAACTTCTTGCGAATGTGTTTACATGCTTTCAACTAAAAATAAATGAAAAATGGTTTCTTTTATATTGCAGGGCTAAAATGATAAGTCACTGCCGAGGTGCATATGTCCATAGAGATTTTTGAGAAAAATAGTAAACAGTTATGTGCTGTGATATTTAAAAGCAGGTTATATAAAACATTCTTTGATCACAAATAAAGAATTTGTTTCTCGTTACTTAGTGTTCGAAGCATGCACACAGCCAGTAAACACTTCAGTATATTTGCCAGTATTTCGTCACATAATCTGCTAACAATATCAAAACGCTTCATTGCTCCAGAGGGATAATACCATAATCGCGACGTCTGATAGGATTATATCGTGATTGCTCACATATATCTCGTTAATACCCGTTTATATTTAAGTGGATACTGCTGTTTATTTCCCAGACGTAATCTTAGCGCTTAAGACGGCACACACTGAGAAAGGATAGTATATAAGATTTTTTCTGGAATCCTCGTGTAAGTTCTTAATTGTACAAAAAATAAAGTGTGAATAGTATTTCACTGCACCGCCCTTTTCTTTTTTGGGTGTAAAATCATCAAATGACTCCTTCCGCTCTGGTTGGAGCGGAAAGGAGTTTCAGACTCTTACTGACTAAAACCCATCCGTGCTCTTCGTAGTGCCCTTTGCTTTCCAGGGCGGCGGTAACTCTTTCGAACAAAATCCACAGCCCTGACAGGCTCTGGCCCTAACGGGCCCCTACTCCTATGCCTATCTCTTTGAGGCGCGCGTGGAACACAACGCACCATCGACCCGAGCCTGGCTTTGATCGGACGGTGAGCTATCCAACGCTCGCCGTCCGCAGACCCGCACCTACGGTGGCCGGGAATCGCCCAGCGACTCCCGACGCCCGGTGCGTCTCCCCATGCCGCGGCGGCTGGGGCGTGAGGGTTGTCTCTCCGTGGCGTGCCCAGCACTGGGTTGCGACAGTTGCTGACTCCATACCGCGGTGACTCTTTCGAAGAATTCCGCAACTCTAGCGGGCTCCGTCAATTTTGCTTACATTAGGTCGACCAGATAAGGGCGATCACAGGACTCACGATGACCACTGCCCTAGGAAGAGCCGAATACAGAGTGGCATGGAAGCAGCTCGTCTGTGACTCCGTCAAAGCATTCCAAGACGGGCACGACCTTCAGAAATGAAGATAACGAATAAGAAGAGAAGTCGACCTAATTAATTAAGTCCGCCTTGGAAAGTGTTTTTCAATTTTACATAAACTTTAATAAATAAATAAATTACGGGTAGGTTTTCAGCAGAGATCATAATATACGCGTTATAACAAACGACTACCGCAGACAGTTGCGACACTATAACGATATACATTTATGTATATCCGTAGAACAATTTCTATTAAAACGCGCAGGCCTTACGGACTTTTGTTGTAGGAATGCAGTTTAATGAAAACAGTGAAAAAAAGGAAGGCAAACGTAATATAAGTCTGTTTGGTTATCGATACGAGAGAAGAAAAATATTGCCAAAACGAAAACTTATGCGGATTCGTTACACAACAAACCCGTTATGTCCAGTACTGTGTTGGATAAGAGTTTAGATATCCCATTTTGGCTTAAAACTTTCTATATTCGGCATTACGACTTTTGGAAATCAGCCAATACTTGAACAAAACCAATGTCGAACTGACGTATCTGAACATTTCTTTGACAAACAGACAGATATCACTCCTACGTAAATGTTCGAAGGTACGGAACACTGAAAGTTTTTGTAAATGTAGTTATAGGAGAATGGACTGAGCTATACCGGCACAGAATTGACTACTCTGTAGAAAGAGGCACAGTGACTGTGCGGCTAATACCTGTGTAGTTACTGAAGGTCGTGGTATCTGTCGTCGTGTAATCTGTTAAAAGAGATAAAGAGAATGTACGGTCAACACCAGCCATAATGAATGTGACACTGCAAGTCTGTTATGTGGACCAAAATTAGAATTCAGAGAAAAAAAACTACTACTAACCTGCAGTTGTTTTTTTTTGTAGCACGGTCATTTTGTCCCTCTCACACTTTTCTGACCGTACTCACTTCATAAACAGGGAACGATCAGCCCATTCTTCTATGTCTATGGTTGTAAATTATGGCAGTATTAGGAACGGGGTACGGAACCCTTATCACAAATTCGATCACGCTTGACAGTTTATTGTTCTTTGGTGTGCGTTTGCTTTTATTGGAATGTCTATGTAGGCGTGTTTTGTTATTTTTGACACTTATTTGTGTACAAGTTGGTATCTTTATTATATTCTGACGTAATACCAAATATCTAGATAACTGGAGCCAAGTTAAAACTGCTTTTTTTATTTGCTAACCGTACATCAGTGGTTAAGTATACATTTCCCTGGGAGGAACAAAATGCTTCATATAATTAGAGTACTGATGCGTTATTCCTGGGATCCCCAAGCCTCCTTTGAAAACGACTGTCGTCGACTAAGGTGTTGTTTCAATAGTTATCGCGAGTTTAGATAAATAGATAAGACAAAACTATCACGTCCAGACACTATCTAAAACAATGAAAAAAAAATTAAGACCATCAAATGAACTCAATGCTGCCGACCGACCAACGAAATTGGTAAAATATGTCCATCCGTCGCTTTTCTGGGACACAGAGTATCCATGGGATTTCATGACAATTCGAAGTCAAAGCATTTTTACTTCAATTCAATCATTCACTGACTTGAATTTGCTAGTCATGGATATGGAAGTCAGTGTTATAATCTTTACTTTTCTTGTTTCATGTTTTAGCCACAAATTAAAGTTTTAGTATTTTTTTGTTAATAGCCTATTTTGTCCCACTGCTGGGAAAAGGCCTCCCCCATATCATTCCAGACACTCTTTTCTTGCGTCAACTCAAACCAGTCTACGCGGTGTGCGTCTAGATCATCTCGCCGCTTTCTGGGCATTATTTTCACTATGCAGTATTTTTTTTTAAATAGAGTTGATTTTCACTTTTAGGTTTTATCTGATACCTCAAAACAACATTACTCTAGATACATTCATGAAGTATACATAGGTGCCTAAGGCTTAAAGAATCAATTGATTGAAGCCCGAGAAATGAGGTTCTAACTAACGACCGCTTTTTATATAATCTACCAACTATAAAACAAATACGAATCCGAATGAAGTACAAAAATATCGTTACGTAAGGGAAAACATTTACGAGCACAAAGACCGAACCAATAAAATATTATTGGCAAAATTCGCAACTTGCCATAACAATGGCCACCTGCTGCCGACAATGCTGGCTGGCAAATTTTTGGCAAATGTGCTCGAGGTTAGGGTGGGTATATTGGTGCAAGTTTAAAACTATTGCTGCCTTTATGTTGGCACACACTGGTGTGACAATAGCTTATGTAAAAGTAATACCTACTATGTATTAAATTATCAGCGATAATGTATATCTACACTAATATTATAAAGAGGAAATATTTGTTTGTTTGTTTGAAATGAATACGCTCTGAAACTACTGGACCGATTTGAAAAATTCTTTCACCAGTAGAATCCTACATTATAGGTGATGGACATAGGCTATAGAATATTTTCAAAAAAGTTAGGGATCCGTATGAAAACTTCGATAATGTAACCCAAGGTGTGAGAAAAAATCCTTATATCGCGTACGCTGCGGAATCTATTGACAATAGAGCAAAGTGATGTACAACAATTTTATAGAGGTCATCAATATCTAAAAAAAAGTCCGCAATACCATATGTCTAACTATTATGGATAAGTCACCATGACCGCTTTTTGTTCATATTATTCAAGCAAATCCCATGGTGAAATAAAAAATTGTTATTTTAGTATCATGATATTAATCCTTATCCATTTAAATAATAAGGTTTGATAATTAAGGGTGATTATGTCCGTGTAAATTACACTTTAAATTATTCAAATCGGACCTTTCGTTCAAAAGTTACGACGGTAATAAACATGCTCGGAGTAAGAAAAATGTCGCGGCTTGAGCGAACTGGGGAGAATCGTATCAATGCTTGGTCCGATGAAGTTGAAACACCACGGTATTTAAATGTTTTCGATAAAACAATAAGAATAACAAATGTTTGGATTTTTCGAAAATAAACTACATAATAATAAGGAGTGAAGCAGGGGTGATTAAGATTTTAGGGGAGGACATAATTGCTTGCTTCAATTTACGTCGGAATGCTATACTTAAACTAACTAAAAGCGGGATAATTGAAACAGATGTACCTAACAATTTTTGCATAATCAAACCCTGACGGGTTGAACGGGATGAACAGTTGCGCTGAACCTGGGCTCGAGACAAGTGAGATTCTGTCAACGGTGGCGTGGCGAACGCGATTGTCAAAAATGTATAGGATTGACTAGAAATAGCTAAGTAAATAATGAAAATCGTTGTGATTAATTTTCCAAAACTAACCTATATAAGGGGGTATAGGGGGCGTTAAAAGTTGTGGAGTACCTACTAAATCCGCGCGGACGAAGTCGCGGGCGAAGTGCTAGTGCGATAATAATTAGGTATGTTTGGGTACGATTGTCAGAATGCAAAGTTCAGTCAGTGACAAAAATCAATTACTTAGATCTCTGGTTTTCTATATAATATTTAAAGTAAAATTTTTAGTTATAATCGGAACAGGGACAAGAACTGAATGTTTTTGACATAAAGTAATGTACCTAACGTAAAATTTTACTATAACTATAATATCTACTCGTTTCGCACATAATGTTTACTTGAATTAGATACTATATTATTTTTTTTGTATGATACAAATTGTATATGTCGCGACATAAAATTAAACCAAAATACTATGGGGTTGTAGTTTTTTACATTAAAAATTAACTAACATTAACGTTACCATACGTCAAAACAATCGTGCTAAGCCCTCTGAAGTAACAATACAAATATTAACCGATTTCGCTACTAGAACCAAGCCCAGGTCGACGGCGGCCGCAGCCTGCCAGGGTTGCGGAATTTGTTCGAAAGAGTCACCGCGGTCCTGGAACGCAAAGGGCATTAGGAGGAACACGGATGGGTTTAAGTCAATTAGAGTCTGACACTCCCTTCCACTCTGCCCAGAGTGGAAGGAGTCAATTGATGATTTCCCATTTTTAGAAAAAAAAAGGTATATGAAATGGTGAAAAGTTACAATATCTTATTTATAGGTACTATTAATATGTAACTATAGCAGTGTCAATCCATTTTTATCGTTAATTTTTTTTTCAGTTTGTCCGTAGGTAGGATCAAAAAGATTTTACCAATATTATCACACAAAACCTTGCACGTCTTAGGCACCTCGCGCACTAGACGGCCACGACCACGACTACGACCAGTAGCCGCAACGACCACATTAACTAAAGAAATGAGACGGCTATGACCACGACCAGTGGTCGCAACGACCAGATAAACAAAAGAAACGTTCAACGTTTCTTTAGTTAATCTGGTCGTTGCAGCCACTGGTCGTGGCCGTGGCCATCTAGTGCGCGAGGGGCCTTATAGTGCGATTTTGCTTTCTATTAGTTGCTTTATTGGAGATGAAGAGGTTGGCTGAAAATAAATAAAAATAAATCCTTCACTTATCGGCTTATAATATTCTCTTGGGTATCCTCCTGGGTACAGCAACAGATAGATTCGACCTCTTCCCAGAAAATAAACTATCACAATACATACTCGTACTGCTTATTTTGTGTCGTTAATGCTAAACTTTTAGGATTTTTTTCCTTATATTTTAGTATTAACGCCCTTTGTTGTTTCCAGTTTGGCTAGGACATTGCAGTCTAGAATCACCTGGTTCTCTGATAAAAAGATGATTCTGTGCTTCGGAAGGCACGTATAAGCCGGTGGTCCCGGCTGCCAAATGGTGGTCGTCAAATAAACCATGTCAGAGGCACCTAAGGCGGTTTAGAAGCTCTGACGCTTGGGTTTGTGGGGTCTTTAGACCTTACTGCCCACACGACAAGAAGAAGAATTAACACTCTTCTGCCCCGAACTACGACATATTAATCACAGATTCCGTTGTGAAAGACAGACGGAGCTATTCTTAAGTTTCAGTATTTAGGGTTCCCAAAGGGTAAAAACGGGACCCTATTACTATGACTCCGCTGTCCGTCTGTCTGTCACCAAGCTGTATCTCATGAACCGTGATAGCTAGACAATTGAAATTTTCCTAGATGATGTATTGCTGTTGCCGCTTTAACAACAAATACTAAAAACAGAAAAAAAAATATTTAAGCGGGGCTCCCAACAAACGCCGTTTTTGTATAGATAATGGTACAGAACCCTTCGTGCGCGAGTCCGACTCAGTTTCTTTATATTTTATTTTTATTGTGTAATAGGCTAGCTCTTGACCTTGTTCACGCCTGATGGAAAGCGATGGATGAGGTCTATGATGGAGCGAGCGAGCCCTGAAGATGCCTTAAGGCACTGGTAGGTACTCCCACGCGTCGATGAAACACAGCAGGCTGCTTGACGTCGGACGTCGTCGTTTCTAGATAAAGCAATGTCATGTTGGGAAATCATGTTTTTTTTTGGCTCCTCCATTGAATACAGCAAGTCAAATCGTTTTACCGCGTCCCGTCGAAAATTGACTAGGCGCTGTTCTGTCGCCGCTGCAGATTCGTGCTTTCGTTATTCAGTGTGACAGAATAAAATTGTCAAAATAAAAACGTTTCATACGCAAACATATGTACCTACTTCGATTCTCAGTATTACAAGTTCAAAAACACAATTTCCGCATTGACGTCGTCTCGTTTCCGTATTTCTAAAACTGACGTAACCACTCTAAATACATATTTCTATGCATCGCATTTCCGTTCAAAAGACCTTGTTCAGAACTACATCTGCAACGCAGTTAGCTTCGAAGAGGTTTCAAACTTCAGGACTATTTTCTGAAATGCATTTTATTTTTCGAGAACGAGTTTAGAATTTTCACAATCGCTACCCGAAGCCTGGATTTGTGTACGTGGCAATACGTTTGCTCCATGTAATATGGGGCCTGAAAATACGTGATACATTTTTACTAAACATAAAACAGGCTTTTATTATACATAATTCAGGTGTTTATTTATATTTGAAGTAGGTACTGATCCTCCGTGCCTCGGAAAGCACATTAAGCCGATGGTCCCGGCTGTCATTTGTAGATCTTTGGCAGTCGTTACGGATTGTCAGAAGCCAGAACATCTGACACCAGTCTTGCCAAGAAGTACCGTGTTACTCAGTTAATGGGTTGTGGAGGTCTGGTAGGCAACCGCTCCACGTAAAATACTGGTATTAAGCTGAATCTGGTTTAACTGGGAGTCGACCCCAATACAGTTGGGAAAAGGCTAGGAAGATGATGAAGTAGGTATTGATCGGCAGTCTTCAGTTGACATATACGTTGTCGAGCCCCTGTCATTCTTTGTTAGCCGTTTTCCTGTTGGTGGATTTAATTTTAAACAGAGATAAATTATGTCGGATTGGCAGTTTTTAGTTTATTAAAATAAATGAAACTGAGAAAGGTCAAACTGCTATAAATGTATGGAAAAGAGCTTGCGTTTTCTAAAAGAACAAAGATAATGATAAAAGTGAACGTGATTTTGTGTCTCTTTTAGATTTTTCTGTAAATTAGTTACTAACCAAGTTTTATTTTTGTTTCAGATGAGATGATCAGCTAGTGCAAACGAAAATAGTGAGATGAAAATCTAAAATACGTAAAAATAAATTAGCTATATTTTTAAATAAATACAGTGACAATAAATCAGGCCAAATCATAGAGCAGGTAGATTGTTTATAGGAAAAAAAAATAATAATATTCACATTTACTTTTAAAAATAGAACGGAAATAATATTTAAAAATCGAACTAGTGATTGACACACGATCACTTTATTTTTTTATCGATAAAACCGATTTTAAATTTGAAGTGATATAATCGTCGATTTTTTTCGAAAATGAGTATCGATTCGAATTCGTCTGCCAAGAGGCTTAATTTAGAGAGAGCTTCTAATTTTATGAGGCAATTTCGTGATCCTGACTCTCGTGAGTTGAAGAAACTATCAGCAAACCAGTTCATGGAAGTCTGGAGCCATTACGACAGGGACGGTAAGTTTACCTTTTGAATTTATATTTTCTACAAACATAGATTGACTTCTACATTTTACATTTAACTTTGATTAGTTAGGTATAGGCGGTCTTCAGCCATACAACAGCGTAAGCCAACGTTTTGACATTTGATAGAAATCACGGTTCAGGATCCTTTTCCTAACATTTTGTTATTATAAAGTAAATGGTTTATATGTCACTATTGTCTAGTGGAGCAGTAAGCTTCTCTAACATAAAAAATCCAAAAATCTTCCTTTTTTAATTAAAAAAAATCCCAATCCTAAAAAAAATACTGATTGCACAGCAAAATAGTTACCTCAAAATAATATTATTTTAGTAAGAAATGAGGTCGTGACGCATCGCTATTAATTGAAAAGCGTAGTTTTTTTACGAACGCATATCTAATATTAACTAGCGCACAATAAACTTTGTAATTAATTTTATGAAATGAATAGAATTACGTAAATAATTTAAACGTCAAGGTTTTGAAATATAGCAATCTACGTTTGAGCATATCATGAAATGCCTGGCCATGACAACTTCAAGCCTAACTTGGGCGACGGAGCCCCGATACTCGGGCTCCTACTTAATGGTATGACATGCCATCACATTCGAACCTAAAAATCCGTATCGGAGTGTCCTAAGTACGCTCTGGTTAATTTGATGTGCAATATATTTGATATGAAAATAATGTTTTTTATAGTAAAAGAAACATAATTAATTGATGTAAGTAAATTGACGAGTGATGACTTTTTAACATGCATTTAAAAATAAGTCTTAAATAATTAATTAAGGTGTACCGATACTAGTAATGCCCTCGGGGTCACAAGTTTTCAATTTTCCATTTTCGAACTGTCCATTTCTATGACACTTTCACGACGGAGGGAAAATAAAATAAGACCTTTTCCATTGTACATTATTAGAATAGGGTCAGATGATGGTTATTTTACGATGATGCAGCAGCAATAAGATACAATGTAGGATTGTCAGGAAAATGTTGAGTCATGAACAGTTTTGTATATTCACGTAGGTATATTCCTTGAAGATGCTTTTTATGTAAGTAAAGAAAGCCAGAAAGTTCCTTATTTGCATGGAAGCTATAAAACAAAAGAATAAAGCAAATTATTGGAATTTTTGTTTCGTTCTAGACTCTTTATCAGCAACTGAAATGTACAAAATTTTATTGAGAAAATATTCGTCGATATTTTTACACCTAAAAATAGGATGGCATATAACATCACTAGGGAGTTTTAAAAGTGCTAGCCAAAAGATTTATATCGCGACGATATGAAGCATCCAATCGTGTTTTTAGTATCAGACTGCAGCGCATTGCTAGTGGAAGAGTTTTGATTCATATTTTCACAGATGTTACCATAGCATTGTCAGACTATAATATTCCCACAGCTGGGAGAACGACCTCCTCTCTGTGAGCGGGAGTGGGCTGTAATTAGGGTTCCCAACCATACTTTTGAAAATAGAAGTATGCTTTTATTCGCTCAATAATATTTTTTACTGTTCTATAAAAAAAGTAAACAAACTACTGTTTTTATGACCATTAGCATTAGCCAGACATAACATAACCTAAAAAAACGATAGCTTCTATTGATTTATTAAAAAATGAGCTCCTTATTTATTATCATATTAATTTAAATAATTATGGACAGGCTTATGAATAATAATAATTTATTATTTATCCAAAAAATACTTTTTGAAACCGCCAATAAATCAATTAATTTTAATTCTTCGACCATATATACTTTATTTCTCGTACAAAAAGTTGGGAACCCTAGCTGTCAATCACGCGAGCTTAAAGTGTATTGTTTGTATTAATTGCAAGTCTTGAGGATAATGTTGCTAGACTGCTACCACAGATTAACAAAAATTAAAAGTTATGCTGATGTCATAATTTTGATTTTTGTTAATGTGTGGTAGGAGTCTAGCAACATTATTCTCAAGACATTTTTTCAATGTGCACGTGGGTGCAATTCGATTGTAAAAACTTTTAATTAATAAACTTCAAGAATTATTGTTCATCAGTCATATACATTTATCAAACCCGCCATCATAACGAATACGGAATTCGTTTCATTTTCATCATAGCCAAATTCAAGGAACATGTATAGGTGGACAAGTCACAAGTCTTCGAATTTTTGGTTTGAAGACTTGCTGGTTTTCCTCACTATGTTCAAAGTTTGAACTACAATCAGACGCTTTTGTGCTAGTTTTTTATCGTACTAGATCTCGTTTAATTCGTGCTGAAATTAATTATAATAATAATAACTGTCTGGTGACAGTAACGGAAAAAAAATCTTCTTTCCCATTTGTCTTCAGCAAACGCGATCGAGTACGTTAAAAAACTCGCGCTAAGCCCTCTCCAGAGCCTGCCAGGGTGGCGGAATTTGTTCGAAAGAGTCACCGCGGCCCTGGAACGCAAAGGGCATTGGAGGAACGCGGATGAGTTTTATTTCGTAATAGTCTGACACTTCTTTCTGCTCCACCCATAGTGGAAGGAGTCACTTGATGATTTCCCATCCTTAAAAAAGCCCTCTGCTACAAAGTGGTAGAGTTATTAAACGTTTGCAATGCTTTTCCGACTCCGTGTCGGATTGAATCGCATTAAATGAGAACTAGAAAAATATTAAAATACTGTTCTGGGTTGTACCTAAATTCATCTAAACGGAAAATTTTACGAACCGACAACATAACTGCTAAAAAAAACTCTTTTACAAAAAAAATACAACTGACTTCCGAATAAAAAAAAAACACTACAATGTACAAAATAAATTTAATTTCGGAAGCCGGTGATTTTGGTTGTTTCTTTGTAATTTAAAACCGAGTTCCGAATATTTTTAGTGGTTGGTACTCCACCCACACCTAACAACACCACTGGAAAATCACAGGAAAGCAAAATACGCAATTTCGTTTACTTTGATGACATATTTTTTCCAGCCATTTGTATTTAAAAACGGGTATGATTTTAAGCTATCGCCAATTTTATTCGTTTTGAATTTCTTTAATAATAGGGTTTGTCCTCAAAATAGTGGATCTGTCACCAAAATGTAGTTGCCAAATAATTGTAAAAAGCATTTCCATAATAAATCACATGTAATCCTCGGGATATATTATCAAGTATCAAATAAATAGGTTGGGATTTATTATAAAACGGGAAGTAAACCATATTACTGGGTGGATTAAAAAAAATAACCACGAAGGTGATGGCGGGGTCTGTTCGCTCGCTACGCTCGCTCACTTGACCCCGCCATCCCCTTCTAACCTAACCTGTCCGAGTCGGGGTGCCCTAAGCTCCCTGTGCCCTATGTTCGAATATTAATATTTGGTGACAGATCTACCATTCTGAGCACCAAGCTATTATTTAAGTAATAAAACTATTATTATAAGAACGAAGTTTATATTCATGTAATGCACTACAATTTTATTGGTAATCCATCTCATATTTTACACATTATATTAACAATAATTTGGTAATTCATACCTGGGAACACTCTTTGTTTATCTGAGAACGAAAATATTTCGTGGCGATAGATCTATTTATTAGGTGATACAACTTGATGACAAATATAAATTTTGGTGACAAAAAATATAGTTCCCTTTAAAAACCAAACCACTGAACAGATTTTGATGAAACTTCAATGAGACTAAAAGGAAAGTAAAATATTATTTTTTCAAACCGGTTTGTAAATGACGGAGTTATATGAGGTAACAAACATATTTTATTTTTTTTTTTTCAAAAAGGAGGAGGTTTTCAATTCGGTTGTATTTTTTTTTAAGTCGGTTTAAAGGTCCAATAACTCTGAACTTGACAAGGATTCGCTTCAAAAAACGACTTCCGAATGTGTAATGGACCTAATATGTCAAATCACATTCAAAGTTTTTTTTTGGCACATTTTGGTGCATTACAAATTTCGGAAGTAAGCAAGAGATCGCAACGGAATCGCATTGCCTTTGCCGAAATACGTTACATAATTAGGCCATGTTGCTGTCTTGAAATGGATGTGTCGATTGAAATCACCACACAGATATTCACACAGATGTTGCCATATCTATTTCTAAAACATTTCAATTGTAGAAGTTCTAGTTCTACATTTGAAATGACTATTTTAACGGTCTTGGCTCAGTATTGGCTCTTAGCTAAGTTTTACAGCTTGAGTTAGGAACATTACGCGGTTACTTGGGTAACATTTGCAATTGTTACCCGTAAGTTATTCGAGCTAGAAAGTTATTGATATAGGTCGAGTCATACTTAATGACGGCTGTGAAGTGCAAGTTTTGCTGCGCAGTACATTACAACTTTACCCCGCTGTCCTGTGATAGCTACTGCACAGAGATTTGCTTCGTGTTTTGAGCCGCCATTAAGTTTGAGTCTGTCTGTACTTAGATGTGTTATAATGATAAATAAACTAAACATTAATAATTTAATCTACAATGCATAATAATCTAGAGTAAAAATTTATCATGTAATTTATTCTATATTGTGTCCTATTACAAGACTGAGGTGCACCCTTTCTTTTCCAATACAGTGTATCTTTCAATAGATAGAACTAAACTTCAAAAATTATACAACGTGTAACAGAATAAATGCAATACCTCTTAAGGTGTCGTTGTAATCATCATTATGAACAACTTTTACTATAGGACAAACCCCGAAATCGCGATAAAAAAATCAGCTGTTCGGTATATTTTGTCGAGTTATCCGCACAGAAATGCAATCTGTTTTTTTATGGAATTCCTGAGAATGCTAAAATCGCATGTCTGTTTATTGTTTACACTAGTTATATTAGGAGTTTTTCACACCACCTGATCGAAAACGTCAAATTATATGTCGTGCTAACCTAACCTAAAGTGAGTCATTTATGGCCGGTGGCACTGCCGGGCAATAATATTGTACTGGATTTCATTATAACCCGCTGGTCAATAATGTGATTTAATTTTGGAACCTCATCTGTCTGCTCAATTGGCGGTATATTAGGTACTTACAACGCCTTCTGTCTCTGTCTCTCTCTTTCTGTTCCAGAAAGAGGAAAGATATTCTCGATACTCTTACTACTTAGGGATGATATTCTCGAATTTCTACAAAATCATAAGGATTGACCAGGGTCCAGGATTGAAGACAATATTATAAGAATAATTGGTTATGTGCGGATTATTGTATAAAAGGATAAGAATAACACTTAAAACCCATTTATAGTCGATTTATTAATTTAAAAACTATTTTCTCGAGCATCTCCTCTGACGTTCTAAATTCAAATTGCATACAGCCAAGCGTCCGAACCCATTCTACCAGCTGATATAAAGCTCTGTATAAAGCTTTGTGTACACATAAATTGTATTAGGTTGCTAACATTAGGCCTGCGCATACTTACTTACCCACAGAGAAGTAAAAAAAAAAACGAAAATCGAGTTGGTCGTGGCCGCTATGTGGTAGGTATACCGAGTGGAACGCAAAAAAGGCGCGGATATTGCAAATCCGTATGGTATTAAACTAACTTTTTTTAAGTAGGTATACAGTATAGTTCTAAATACATATCTCTACTTAGTGTTTGTAAATTTAAAATATTTTGTTTTTCGTATTTAAATGGCTTCTTATTTTCTCACAGGAGGTGTGAAAAGTAGAGTATCCTCCTCGGGGATAAAGGTGTCTTAGCCTTGGGCTAGCTTGAATCCCTCGCTGCATTCAGGATTCTTGTATTAACTCCCTCGCTTCGCTCGTGAGTTAAACTCTAAACTACCTCGCTACGCTCGGGAGTTAACTCCCGAATCCTTTATTGCGTTCGAGATTCAATATGACGCCCGTGACACAAGACACTGCTTTATCCCCTGGGTGCATAATCTACTATTAGAAGTTATGAGAGAACAGATGAACAAACATACATGGTTATGATTTTGAAATCCTTTTTTGCCCGACAATGGCGAGACATTGTCGGGCAAAAAAGGATTTTAAGCTACAAAAATTTCTTATCTTAAGACCTAGATACAATATAGAAGAGGAAAACGTTCTTCGTTTCATAAAGTAGGTACATAATGTTGTTTTGAACTTTCCCCGACAAACAAAACTTGAGTTATTATTGTATTTATTATTCAATCCTTGAAAAAAAAGTTCTTGGCGATAAAAAAAAACGACCTTAACAAATGGGGACAGTTTCTATAGGCAAGACAAGTTTGATGTAACTGTGAAATATTAAATTTCAATTCCATTTTAATTTGCTCGATTGATTTATCGAGAAATCTTTATTTTTGAATATTTAATTGATTGATCAGTAAAAGAGTAACACGGGACAAAGGTCATAGCATCCTTTTCCAAGGTACTATCTATACCAAATTCATAATCGGTTCAGATCTGCGTGAAATTACTTTCGCGTTTATAATAATTAGTATGGATTTAAATACAGCTGCTTCTGGAATGTTTATTGCTGATATACATTAAGGAAAAAACAGCAACAAAAAAAAAACTTTTTTTTAAATTCGATCACAATTATCGACTAAAAAGTTCCGAAGAAATGACTTTTCAAGCAGTCTGTTGAGTTGGTGACATCAAATCTGTGATTGAACTAAAGTAAATGCCATCAACTTTCACAAACGGCTTGAAAATTGATTTCTTCGGAACTTTTTAGTAATTTTTAGGGTTCCGTACCCAAAGGGTAAAACAGGACCCTATTACTAAGACTCCGTTGTCTGTCCGTCCGTCTGTCACCAGGCTGTATCTCACGAACCGTGATAGTTAGACAGTTGCAATTTTCCAGATGATGTATTTCTGTTGCTGCTATAACAAAAAATACTGGAAAACAGAATAAAATAAATATTAAAACTTCCATACAACCATCGTGATTTTTTTGCCGTTTTGTTTTAGAGGAACACTTCGAGCGCGAGTCCGATTCGCACTAGGCCGGTATTTTGCAGTTGATTTAAAAAAAAAAAAGTCTTTTTTTTGTTATTTTTATGTATAACTATTGAAACACCATGTATAAAATGGATTGGTATGGAAGTACGGATTTTTGTAGATGTAATTCCCCAGTTACTTCTTTTATTCCTCACAAGGCCAGACGGACTGACTACGTGGAGCGAATAAATCCACTTCAATACATTTCTCGTCGATATTTACGGACAGCGAACATTTTCAAGTCTTTCCTTTAATATACCATTGTGGGTAGCTATTAGCTGTGTTCAGCTTTTGGCTTATTTTCAAGGAAAAAAGGACGAGAATATTGTTACTGACTTGGGATGGATTACGCCAAGGCTGTGCTGTGATCATGTTTGATAGGTGAAGAATGGAAGCTACTTTCGTTATACTATAGGTACGCACAGTTATTTTTTTCATACTCAATCTGCCTAGCTTTCCATCAAGTATGCTGAGGTGGGCGTCAAATACATTTATACGGAGCAACTGACCATCTAGTGCCAATTATACTGATTTTTAAGCAATGTTCGCATTGGCATCGCAGCCTGTCAAACAAGCCTCATATTCCATACATTTTTGTCAGAATGCGACTGAGGTGTAAATGTGAACGTGGCTTTAAAATGAGTAGAATTTGCACTCTAACCTCTGCAACGTAGCATGGGAACCCTTTCTTATGGATGGGAGATCATCAAATTATGACTCCTCCCGCTCTGGACGGAGTGGAAGAGAGTGTCAGACTCTTACTGACTAAAACCCATCCGTGCTCCTCCTAGTGCCCTTTGCTTTCCAGGGCCGCGGTGACTCTTTCGAACAGAATCCGCAACCCTGGCAGAGCACGGGAGCCCTTGGCAGGGTTGTTGTCAGATTTTCTATCTTTCTGACTACCTAACCGACTATCAAATATTAACAATTGATCGCCGGTACCAACTGGTTTACATGCTTTCCGAGGTACCGAAGAGCCTGTTTGTAAGGGAGGGTCATACATCCAAAGACCGACCTCGGTTAGTGTTGCTTAACCTTGAAGATGTGCTTGCTTAACCTGTGTGGCTCGTTATTGCTTAAATGACTTGTTCTTATATTTCTCAAAATCTCGAAACTTAACATATTTACAAAGTATCACCATTTGACACCTTGCCGTCACATGGGAGATGCCGGCCGACCTACCTCCGTTGCGTGGTCGATAGGGCCGTCATCTACCCCGGTCACGAGGGAGAGTGGGTTCGGCGAGAGATGTCGTGCGGTGTTTCACAGGGCTCGGTTCTGGGGCCGTGTCTGTGGGACATCGGCTACGACTGGGTGCTGCGCGCCGACCTCCCTAGCGGCGTCAGCGTGATTTGTAACGCTGAAAACACGCTCGTCCTGGCTTAGGGAGGGTCGCACCAGGTGGCGGCCGACTTAATGACACGTGGAATTGCGATAGTCATTGAGAGAATGTAGCAATTGGGTCTCGAGGCGGCCTTGCACAAGTCCGAAGCCATGTGCTTTCTTGATCCTCGGAACAGTTCACATCGGCGTCGGGTCGACGATCAAATACCTGGGACTCGTTCTCGACAGCCGATGGAACTTCTTCGAAAACTTTCCGACGTTCGACGTTTGGCTCCCAGACTATGGCGGGCCGGGGCTGCCTTCAAGCGGCTTCTGCCCAATCTGGGGGGTCCAAACGCCTCCTGCCGGAGGCTCTATGCGGGGATCGTGCGGTCGCCGGTGTGGGCTCTGACGCTAAAGAAGCGTCAGCCAGAGAACTGAACGCGTTCCAAAGGGTCATTCATGGCCATCCGGCTGGCCCGGGGATACCGCACGGTCTCCGGCGAAACTCCACTACCGCGGCAAATTGCAGCGTGGCGGACGGAGCTTTGGCAAGATACCATGGCAACTTTGGCAACTGTCGAAACCCAGTGCTGGGCACGCCACGGAGAGACAACCCTCACGCCCCAGCCGCCGCGGCATGGGGAGACGCACCGGGCGTCGGGAGTCACTGGGCGATTCCCGGCCACCGTAGGTGCGGGTCTGCGGACGGCGAGCGTTGGATAGCTCACCGTCCGATCAAAGCCAGGCTCGGGTCGACGGTGCGTTGTGTTCCACGCGCGCCTCAAAGAGATAGGCATAGGAGTAGGGGCCCGTTAGGGCCAGAGCCTGCCAGGGCTGCGGATTTTGTTCGAAAGAGTTACCGCCGCCCTGGAAAGCAAAGGGCACTACGAAGAGCACGGATGGGTTTTAGTCAGTAAGAGTCTGACACTCCCTCCCGCTTCACTTAGAGAGGCAGGAGTCATATAATGATATCCCATCCATAAAAAAAGAAGCCGTCACATGGAAAAACAGTTTAGTAGAAGGTACCCAAATACGAATAAGATATCCACAAAATCTTACCTCCACCTAACTGTTTAAGTAGGGTTCCTAAACCATTTGAACGACGTTAATTTTTTACCCGACTGGCCCATGTTTTTTCACGACACCAATTTCGTCGAGGCGTCGTCGTCACCGCACAGTTATTAATCAAAATCAGTGCCAGACTCCCAGCTGTCACGGCAGACGCCTCAAATTGATGTCCACTTTGCACTTCGGAAGATCTTGGTGAGGATAATAATGGTGGATCTGTCTAAAGATTCTGTGAAGATCGATTAAGTTAGCCGACATTATTTCTGAAAAACACTGAAGACCAGGGTTTCAGATTTTGTTCGAAAGAGTTACCGCGGCCCTGGAACGTAAAAGGCACTAGGAAGAGCATGGATGGGTTTTAGTCAGTAAGAGTCTGACACTCCCTGCCGCTCCACCCAGAGCGGAAGGGGTCATTTGATGATTTCCCATCCTTAAAAAAAAAGACCGTCCTAGTCCTTAAATTAAATAATTATGATCGGAAATTTAACTCAAAGAAAATTAAAATCTCAACTAAGATAGTTAAGGGTACAATTGTCTGCCAGGGTTGCGGAACTGCCAGGGTTGCGGAATATGTTCGAAAGAGTTACCGCGGCCCTGAAACGCAAGGGCAATGGAAGGAACACGGATGGGTTTTAGTCAGTAAGAGTCTGACACTCCCTTCCGCTCCACAAGAGCGGAAGAAGTAATTTGATGATTTCCCATCCTTAAAAAAAAATGGGCACAGTTGCTGGTTTGGTATGTAAGTACTCACTGACCACCTAAATATTTCACATATACAGGTCCAGAAGAGCGAGGTCATATTTAAGGGTGATGTTGGTTAGCTGATATACAGGGTTATTTGTAAATCACCAACGACCCTTCAGTGGGTGAAAGTACTCATGATTATAAACAACTTTTACTCTGGGACCAACTCTGAAATAACAAAAAATAAATCGGCTGTTTCAATATTCACCCGATGAAAATGTATGAAATAGCAGATTTTTTTTTTCGATTTTTCAGAGTTGGTCTTACAACAAAAGTTGTTTATAATCAGAGTACTTTCACCCACTGAAAGGTTGTTGGTGTTTTACAAATAACCCTGTATACTAAGGAAAATAGCAAAACAAAAAAAAACTTCTTTTTTAAATTCAACCACAAAGAACGACTAAAAACTTACGAACAAATGATTTTTCAAGGAGTCTAATGCAGTTGGTGACATCAATTCTGTGTCTGACCTGAAGTAAATGACACCAACAGCTGCATATCAGCAAATATCACCCATATGACACGCAGTTCTGGAACACCGTGTGTAAGTGTTGGAAGAGTGAACGCCTACGCTTAGGTTAATAGCAAGTACACCTTTGTACATAATTTATAAAGAGAAAACTTCATCTGTCAATGTGTCATTTTTGTATTAAATTAGTTTATTCGTCATACATATACATACTTTACAAGGGGGACTATATTTCCCAAAATTGTCACCAAAATTTATATTTGTCATCAAGTTGCATCACCTAATAAATAGATCTATCGCCACGAAGTATTTTCGTTCTCAGATATATAAAAAGTGTCGCCAGGTATGAATTACCAAATTAATGGCAATATGTATGTAAAATAAGAGATGGATTATCAATAAAATCGTAGTTCATTCCTTGGATAAAACTTTGTTCTCAAAATAATAGGTTTATTCCTTTAACTTCGTACTCAGAAAGGTATGTCTGGCACCAAATATTCGAACATAGGGCACAGGGAGCTTCGGGCACCCCGACTCGGACAGGTTAGGTTAGAAGGGGATGGCGGGGTCAAGTGAGCGAGCGTAGCGAGCGAACAGACCCCGCCATCACCTTCGTGGTTATTTTTTTTAATCCACCCAGTAATATGGTTTACTTCCCGTTTTATAATAAATCCCAACCTATTTATTTGATACTTGATAATATATCCCGAGGATTACATGTGATTTATTATGGAATTGCTTTTTACAATTATTTGGCAACTACATTTCGGTGACAGATCCACTATTGTGAGGACAAACCCTATTATTAAAGAAATTCAAAACGAATAAAATTGGCGATAGCTTAAATCATACCCCTTTACAAGACTGGAGTTAGATTTTCTGGCTTCGACTTTCGACTTCGACAATCCGTAACGACTGCCAAAGATTTACAAATGACAGCCGGGACCAACGAATTAGCGTGTTTTCCGAGGCACGAAGGAGTCTCAGTTTGTTAAGATGATCACCCATCCATAGACTGACCTCGGTGAACGTTGCTTAACCTTGAAGATCGACCCGTGCGACTGTTTTTATTTAGCCACGAGCTCCTCCAGTTATTACCTTAGCCAGTGTATTATTCACCAAAAAATATAATTTATTTTCTTCGGAATACCTGCACGGTGTCCCTGGGGGAACATATATCGCAATGAAAGAATTCCGTGCGAGGGTAGTTATAAAAGTGTGTCGTGAATAATACAGACATTCATACCGAACTTCGGTGGAAACTTTCTTCATGTTTCTTATGTGATTCTGTGAGCTGGAAAGAGGTCATGTTCCAAGGAGAAGTTATATACGAGTATATAATAGCTTACCAGTATTTCTTATGTAATGTGTGTCATGGGTGCAGCTCATTTAACCACTCGGGCCCAACATGTGAAAATTCCCTAATATAAAGTAAATCTTATGTATATGTAAATAAACATTAAATTCGCGATTAATTCGCGACACACCGGTGTGTCGCCGGGGCCGGACAGGTGTAAGAAAATTTGTTTTATTTTCTAAAGCTATAACGCTCAAATGACATAACGTTTACTTCATGTAACAACACTTTACCTAATATTAATGTAATATAACGTTGAGCACCATCTCATCACTTCCCGTGGGTGTCGTAAGAGGTGACTAAGGGACTTGTCAGAGAATGGGCAGCAGCAATCTCTGTAGATACATTGCTACAGCTACACTGCGATCGCCAACCCTGCCAAGCGTGGTGATTATGGCAAACCCCCCCCCCCTATCTGGGGGAGGCCCATGTCCAGCATTGGACGTCTTTCGGCTGATATGATGATGATGATAACGTTGAGTATGTACAACAACTTTTATGTCATAACAACAATTTCTCTAACGTTCTTTTAGTTTTAAATTTAGTATTAGCTTCTTTCTGCCCGCGACGTCGTCTGCATGGAGTTCAGAATTAAAGTATCTACATATTAAGGTTAAATTCATCTTTATTGTATTCCGGTGATTTTTACGTTTCACCGTAAAATTCTTATCCGTAACGAGTGTCAAAGGTGTTAAAAGTGACAGCCAGGACCGACGGCTGGTAGAATGGATTAATCGACGTCAATCGATAGTTTCTACTACACCAAACGATCGTTGGTTAAATTAATTACTCGTTATTGAACGATAGTTTCTACTTCTATCTTCGATCAGCCGAAGCTACCACACCAATCGATCAAAAGGTGTTCCTACTAATGCCCTAAGCTTGCTTTCCGAGGCACAGAGGCTTCTTGGTATGTTATGGATGATCACCCATCCACGAAACAATCTCGGCGAGCGTTGCTTAACCTCGAAAATCGACCCGTGCGGCTTTAATTATTTAGCTACGAGCAGCCCAACGTACCTGCTTTGAAAAATAAAATCGTTACTTAATTTGCTAAAGCAATGAACTAAAACGTTCTTACACGTGCCGATCATTCAACTGGCTCTAATTTTGGCAGAAAATCAATAGCACCCCATTCCCTATTTAATAATAGCCCGACAAACAAGTCTGTACATAATTGTACCAATTTCGGTGAAAATCACAAAACGTTTTCGTTGAAAACTTTAAAGTTTCAAACTTTCTTATTGCTTTAAGTGTAGGCTGTAGACTATTGAATATTCAAATTGTTAACAAGAAAGGTTCTAATTCAAATACTGAAGTTATTTAATTCTCTTTAGAATGCCTTTATCGTTACTAAAGGCAGCTACTGAAAAAAAACACAAAAAAAAATTGTGACTCGCACAGGACATACAACGAAATAAAATTAACTAACAAGTATGACTAACTAGTAATAAACTAACAACTTTAAAAGACCTGGGGCTTAACCACCAACTCATAAAACAGTATTACTTTAATATTACTTCTAGTGGGAAAGAGACGGAGCTATACGTCCTGTATAGCTCTGTCTCTTTTCCACTGGAAATAATATTGAAGTAATACTGCTTTAACAGTTGGTGGTTAGGCCCCTGTGCGAGACCAAAAAGGTACCTACAAGAAGTTCCAATCTATCTTTATGCCAAAATCCACCAGAATTCGTTCAGTGGCGTGCATATGTAACAAACGGATAGACAGTGCGTGTTGCCAGTAATGATTTACGGAATTGAAACGTGGTCACTCACAATAGGCTTCATCAGAAAGCTTAAAGTCACCCAAAGGGCAATGCTTGGAGTTTCCTTACGTGATCGAATCAGGAATGATGACATCCGCAAGAGAACCAAGATTACCAAAGGATGGTCAAACTGAATTGGCTGTGGGCAGGGCACATTGATCGTAGAACAGATGGCCGATGGGACCTGAAAGTTCTGGAGTAGTGACCGCCTACCGGAAGACGCAGTGTCAGAAGGCCTCCCACAAAGTGGACCGATGACCTGGTGAGAGTCGCGGGTTGTGGCGACATTTGGGGAGGCCTATCTATGTCCAGCAGTGGACGTCTTTCGGCTGATATGATAGTCATCATCATATCACTTTTTTTGTATAGATTTTTTATATTTGGCCTTCCAACTCTTAAAGATTAAGGTCAAATTTTTATAAGTTGACAAAATTCGTTGAATATTCACAAATTAAAATTCCCCGAGGGAGGGAATGTCAAGCGGGACTCATCATTCACAATGACAGGCGAGAAAAGAATAATCCATTAAAAATATTAATTCGTTTAGGAAACTCGTTCCACAATCTAAGTGAACCATGATATGATACTTTAGCGATGAACACTAAACGGTCCTAAATAGATAATTTAGAATCAAAGTTTTTGATCTATTTTTTTTAACCGACTTCTAAAAAATGATATTTTTTTTATGTTTGTTCGCGCATAACTCCGTCGCTTGCTAACTGATTTGAAAAATTCTTTTTTTTTAAGCGTATACTTCCCAAATGGTCCCATTGAAATTTTATCAAAATCGGTTTAGCAGTTTGGTTTTTAAATCCAAATAGCTGGAAAAAATATGTTGAAAAATCAACCATGTGTACGAAATTGCGTATTTTTGCCTGTGACTTTCCAGTGGTGTTGTTAGGTGTGGGTGGTACCCCCGTGGCTTAAAAGTGAAAAATAAAAACTTTTTCACAAAAAAAAGAAACCGACGTCCAAAAAACAGTACCTAAGTAATCGTAGTCTGTGTTTTTGGTTGCTTTTTCGTTATTTGACACCGACTTCCGAAATTCAAGTTATTTTGAACTTTGTAGTGTTTTATGTTATTCAAATAGTTTTAACGTTCCTGGGTTATCCATTTTTATTACTTTAACCTAAAAATTATTTATCATAATACAATACTAATTCAACTATACAAACTTAAAATTAAAATGAAAACTCCTAACTAGAACAAGGCGTCAAAAAATTCGTCCGCATCGCTGTCGACTGAAAGTGAGCCCAAAAGACTGGCAGCATTGCCACGTTGTATGGCAATGCTTATCCTCGCACTCGGTCCCCACGGTCCAGGAGTTTCAACCCCAAACGGCTCGAAAATATAATTGCCAACTAGGTTATTATATTTCCACCGTTTGAGGTTCTCAGCAGCCGCAGCGGCAGCACCAGCACAGCACGTTCCTTAGATCAAATTTTATATTAGAAATCTTTTTCTTTAATACGAGCTAATTAGCTTATCTTAAAGAAAAATGTAGCGCAGCACAATGCAAATAAACTTTAAATGTTAACTTATCCATAGATTACTTATCCATCAGTGTTCCCTCACTTTATTTATTTTTTTGTCAGTCAAGGACTTGATATTATCAATTTCCAGGTTAGCATTGGGATTCAGAATTCGAAATATTTGGAACATCAAACTTTAATTAAGTTCTCTAAAATCTGAGGGCCAATTTAATGTTATACGAGTTATACAATTTCAAAAAAGCCTCAATTTCTATACATTTTTGACAGCTTGCAACTGCAATTGCAACATTGCTTAAAAATTTGTAGAATTGGCACTACGTTCTTTGATTTTGTTTGAGTAGGTAAGTGGAAAGTTACGCATGTATGCTCATAATTTGTAATTTATTCTTCGAGGGACTCAGACTTGTAAGATCCACAGCATCTGCCTAGTTTAGAAGTAAGGATTTCATTGTTCGTTAATTTAGCTCTTTTTTACATCTTGCTACCCTCTTCAGGGTCCGGCCATTTTTTTTTTTAATTTGACTTATGTCAAAATCACCTGTCAAAGTTTCGCGCCATAACGGCGCGTGTGATTAAAATGCCGATATCTCTAAAATTTTGCTTGTGAGCCCTATGAAACGTGTGTTATTGGAATCTTAATGAAATAAACTATCACATTTGAAATGTATTTGTCCAGTTTTGCCTTGTAATGTATTGTTAATTCTACTTTGAAATCAGTGTGAGCGAAATATTTCCATTTTACTCTACAAAAGTAGGTAGAAATAAAAAAAATAACCATTATTTCAAAAAGTTTTTGTTTTGTTTACATGAATACACCCTATTTCACAATAATCAATTAAAATAACACACCTCCCCATACATTTTTTTCATACCACAAGCTTTACAAAAACATGTCTCAGGTACTTGACCCGGCCGCCGGCAAAAAAATTGGGTATGTTTACACTTTAGTTCTGGGAACTCTGTAAGCCAAGTG
The DNA here is from genome assembly GCA_947386135.1 of Melanchra persicariae. NCBI lineage: Eukaryota > Metazoa > Arthropoda > Insecta > Lepidoptera > Noctuidae > Melanchra > Melanchra persicariae. Next base: position 9,913,726 of record OX376645.1, on the reverse strand, counting down.
GCTTAGATTACTATTTTATTACATAGTTTGGTACACAATCTTATCGCAGACAAAGTTTTTGCAGTTAGAATTGTTTAGTTTACGAACATGAGTCACAAAGCAAACACTTGAAATAGGGCGCCTAAAAAGACCCTTTCATCATTTGGATCAGAGAGCAAGTACTATTGCATTTATTTGAAATCTTTTTTTACAAACCACACGATAATGATATTAACTAATGGAAAAACATAACACAAGGGTATGTTGCTAAACAAAAACATCCCACAAATCAACACACAAAACGGTCAATTAATTCCAAAATGTACCTAAATGTAAATGTTCATGCTAACATAACATGGAGAAGACTTAACTTTCACATCTGAATTTGAAATGTGAACATAAATAAAAAAATAATTAAAAATATAAATAAAAATAATTAAAAAAGGTAGCATTGCAATAGATAAGAATCTTTTGGAAAAAATAGCTTTTCCAATAATATTGAATTGAAATCCACGGAAGTCTTCTCCACACTAATCGAAAATAATGGCGGTTTGGAGTCATTGACCTCAATTGCCTGTCTGTCCACTCGACTCCTAGAGTCTGTTGTTTATGTTGCGTATTTTTCATTTAACTATTACGTAAATTATTTAATAGTAATACTTAAATTAAATGCTTAAAACGTATGCTGTGACGTACCGCAATGTTGTTACAATTTACAGTTTACTACAATTAGCTTGTTTAGTATTCGTAATACGTGGAAATGTACCCGGCATGACGACGGTTTGGCGCGCAAAATGCCTACCGATGCTTGATCAAATCACTATTTCTGGACAAAATCTTTATCAAATACACAATCTATTAAGTTAAAAACTGTTTATTACTTACATATTCATCCTGTTTTTATGTTCACAGCGATATATACACTACACACACTTAACATTACGAACACTTAAAAGTACGTCGCCTGGCCGGCGCGCGGTCTAAAACAGCACTGGTTTAGTCACGTACGCACCGCCAGATGAGGAACTTAGAGACTTCGTGTGTGATATTATGCCATCCTCGTCTTTTACACTACACGTTGTGCATGTTAGACCAACATCGATATAGTTTTCATTGAATTATGAGCCAAAACGTGACGTCGCAGTGGCGTCGACTCTAGGAGTCGATGGACAGACACGCGGTATTCGATTTCGACTCTACGAGTCGCTCGGACCGTGAAGAGGCTACTTAAGACTTTGATGAATAAATTATTGAAGTCAGTCAATTTTGTCATTTATGTCTTGTATGCCTGCTGAAATTGTAAAAACAAGAGGCAGCAGTAGTTCTAATTTTACCCACTTGCCGAAAAATCCTTGGTTTCGCTGCAAATAAAATTTGTATGGCCTGCTCTTGTCAAAAATAAACCACAGTGTTGTGACATGACACTTTGCTTCCTCTTACCTCAACGCCCGAGCGCCCGGGGGCTGAGTGGGGACACTTCAATTTAGCCCGCCAGCGAGGCACTTAACCCTCCATGTTGTCGTAATTGTGTTAGCTCACTAATAGCTGGGCTGAGTATTGTAATGTCTTTAGTGAAACTGTGCTACTGTGTCAAAATTTAACTTTTTTGACGTGAAACCTTTTTTTTTCAGTATTAGGATGTCATATGCAAAAAAAATATGTTACGAAATATGTGATGGCAAGATCGCTTAGAAGTTAGAACTTTGGAAGGGCTGGACTTTTTTTTTTTGTATTTATATCATCAAATGACTCCTCCCGCTCTGGGCGGAGCGGAAGGGAGTGTCAGACTCTTACTGAGTAAAACCCATCCCTGCTCCTCGTAGGGCCCTTTGCTTTCCAGGGCCGCGGTAAATCTATCGAACATAATCCGCAACCCTGGCAGGAAAGTGGCTTTATTTTATGATCATCATTTAGAGGAAAGAAGCCATTACTCGCTAATGTCGCTGGCGTAAATGGCGCTGTAATGAAAAATTACGCATTCAGCTAAAACTATCGTTTATTTAGTTATACTAGTACAAACGATTTCCCCTTTTCAACCCCTTAACTGTCTGTTCTATCCGCGAGCGAAGTGAGGCAGTGGAGCGAAGCGAAAGAGTATTTCAGAGCGGAGTTGCGGACTGTCTGTCCATTGATGGGGAGCGGGGCAGTGCGGAGTGGTGTTGCGGGCTGTGTGAAGCTAGTCCGAGTAATTTTAGAGGGGCGGCTGGCAGTTTTTTCCGCTTACCCGCTCCACTTCGCTGCCTCTCTCCGCTTCCCGGTTTTATATGATTTTTGAAATTAGTTCGTATTTCCCTATTCACTGAAGCGGAGCGGATATTTTATGCAATTTCATTGGTTAGTATTGGCACAGCTCCGTTCAGCTCCTCTCCTCTCCGCTTTAGTGGACAGACAGCCTTTTTTTTTATGGATGTGAAATCATCAAATGACTCCTGCCGCTCCGGGTGGAACGGGAGGGAGTGACAGACTCTTACTGACTAAAACCCATCCGTGCTCCTCGTAGTGCCCTTTGCTTTCACGGGGCCACGGTAACTCTTTTAAACAAAATCCGCGACCCTGCCAGGGTGGACAGACAGCCTTAAGGTTGTATTTTCAAAAATCCCTTCTCAGAAATGAAAGCCTTGTGCAAAATTTTGTGTTCCTAGCTCCGGCTGTGCTTTGATATATAAGTCAGTCAGATTACCTTTTATAATATACTAGCACTATGCCCTTCGTCCGCTTTTTGAAAATGAATGAAATAATTAAAAAAATCGGTCTATTAACTTTAGAGCCTATTTATTACACACAAATATACAAATCTTTTCTCTTAGTTATAATATTAGTGTAAAATGAATATACAGGGTGTTTCAGAAAGGTGTGATCATATTTAAGGGTGATGTTGGGCTGAGGTAGCTGATATACATTAAGAAAAAAATAGCATAACATAAAAAAATACTTTATTTAAAAAAATGCAACCAGTTTGTGACATTCACTTTAGTTCAATCACAGATTTGATGTCATCAACTGCATCAGAATGCTTGAAAAGTCTTTTCTGGCCGCATTTTTTGAATAAAAAGTCATCGTTTATGTTTTGCTAGTCAAAGTCAAAGTCAAAGCATTTATTTCAATTAGACCATTTACAGGCACTTTTGAATTGTCAAGGTCGGTCGGTCAAAAACATGAAGCTATTTGCACATTCCAAAGCGTAGATCTCTATGGAGAAGAATGTGCAAGAAACTCCACGGACACTCTTTTAGTTTTTCCTTAATGCATATGTTACGGCTAAAGGTGGGGGTGAACATAAACTTAAGATTAGCCGGCTAACCTTAGGTTTATCCGGCTACAACTAGTTCTAACCTAACCTCAAAACACTTTAGAATTCCTATTTGTGTGTAATTTAAAAAAAATAACCACGTAGGGGATGGCGAATCGGGGTGCCCAATGACCGGCTAAACTTAGGTTTATGTTCACACCCACCTTTAGCCGTAACACATATAATATATAATTATCAACTACCCACCCTTAAATATGGACCACGCACCAGCTGGACACCTGTAGATGTAGATAGATAACCAGCTAAACCAGCTAATAAAGTCAATCCTTAAAATGTCTTAACCCTCTGAGCTGAGGCCCGCACATTGTCATTAGAATATTAGCTTTCGCCGCTTGTCGGTGGCATGTGGGGCGTCATGTCACTCCTCTCACATTCAGCTGCTATTGTTTAGAGTGCACACGTGTAGCGCAGGGCTGACACACTTTGCTTTCGAAAAAATCCGTACTTCAATACTCACTCATTTATTATTATTTGTAGCCTATCTCCTGGGTCCCACAGGGTACCAAAATGAATCGAAACGAAACAAAATAACACTTTTGCATTCTAACTAATATTCTAAACTAGCTGACCTGCGTAACTTTGTCTGCGTCATTCCTCATTAGTGCTCCGTTTCTATTGTTCGTAAAGTGACTTTATATCGACCACTAAAATATTTTTTACATAAATATTCGTAAATATTCGTAAATATTTGTAAATATTCGTAAATATTCGTAAATATTCGCAAATATTTGTTAATATTTGTAAATAATAATATAAATGCAAGAGTGAGTTTGCCTGTTATCTCTTTTCATTTTAAAGGCTTAACGATTGGGGTTGAGACTTGGCACATGACTATGTCCTGGAGTAGGAGGCACTGCCAACGTGGATATCGGTTATCGCGTAACAAAGTAGCCTATATTCTCCATATTCGAGACTATATATCTGCTAAATTTCATGGCGATCTTTTCAGCCGTTTTAGCGTTAAAGCGTAACAGACAGACAGAGTGACTTTCACATTTATAATATTAGTAGGGATTTTAGATGATTTTTAGGTTTTTTTTAAAGACCAAGATAAACTTGTAAAACCATACTTTCAAGTGCCCTGCCATTGCCATGTATTTTGTTTGTTTAAATTAATCTAAGAACTAAATAAGTAGAGTCACTTTATTATTTCGTATTTTTTTTACTGTAATACTAAAAAAATATTTCAATTAGACGATTAAAAGTATTTTTAACTGGTTTAATTGAAATAAATGCTACTTTGCCCAAGAATTCTTCAGTCCCTGGAAAGCAAAATGTATTTATTGTTTCTACTTTGTAAAATTACGTGACAGCCCTACACCGGTTAGAGCAATGTCGCAGCGCTGCGCGCCGGGAACGCTGACACGACTAGGCAACGGGGCACCTGCTTCATGACACAATTGTATCACAGAGGCTGTTGACATTGCTTTCATTATAAATTAAATAGACCCGCTCTGTATTTCAGAAAACTGAGTTAAGTCGTTCGTGTAATGAAGGGCGTTAATAATAAAGAGGCGTATGTAAGTACTGTTGCAGGCAAGACACTATGACTGTTGTCCTACATTACTAACCTTACAAATGTGAAAGTGACTTTGGTTAATAGTATTACGCTTACACGCCTAAATTGCTTAACCGATATTGATGAATTTTAGTGCAAATAGAAATGGGACCTTGGAGACAGTGATATAGGCTTTACTTTTTTGTGAAAATCTATATTAACGCGAGCGGGCCAGTCGAGTTATATGCACGTAAATGTATGGGGCAGTCGACTTTTCTCGCGATGTCAGTTTTGGTCAATGCTTTTTACTTTCGATTTCAAAGAAAAGTTGTGCTGCTAGTTTTGATTAGCTATATTATTATGATTTATGTTTATTTTTAGTTTTACACAGTTTAAAGAAAGAAAGAAAATTGGTTTTGTTTTTAATTTCTTCTTTTCTGGGCCCTACTAACAACAAAGAAATCAAAGTGATCCCGGATCAAATAAAGGTTGGGAACCACTGTTTTAGAGGTAGATAATATTTTTTTGGAAAAATAAAATTCGTACGCGAGTGAGCGAATCAATATTGACAAATGCAAGACACGCTTGAAGGACGCCTTTGACATCAAACGTTTCAAAGGTATCTATTGTGACGAAATACATTCCATCAGCAATGTCGATAGACGAAAAGTTCAAAATGTTGGTCCCTTACAAACGCTATCGCAGTATGTCGCTTTGTCAAGACCCTCCCATCACGTTTAAGGGGCAAAGATGCCCAAAGATCGCAAAAGACTGAATCCAGAGATCTAGAAAAAGAAAAAGGAAGCCTTTGTAGAGTGAATAATTTATTAAGGATAACAGTAAAAATCTCACTGCAAGGAAAGGAAATCTAGAGCTCTGGTTAGCCTGCCAGGGTTGCGGAATTTGTTCGAAAGAGTCACCGCGGCCTTGGAACGCAAAGGACATTAGGAGGAACACGGATGGGTTTTAGTCAGTCAGAGTCTGATACTCCCTTCCGCTCTACAAAGAGTGGAAGAAGTCATTTTATGGTTTACAATTCATAAAAAAGAGCTCTCGCTACCGTAAGGATTTTTGTTTATTGAGAATGTTTCCCATACAAAGAAGGCTTGGGCATTGATCGCCACGTTTCTTCAATACTCAGTGTGTTGATGATATTACAAAAGAAATGTTTAGTACATAATTTGGAAGTACTTAAGAACCATTTAATAATAATAATAATAATAATATGTTTATTGCATCAACTTAAATTCTCATTCTATTTACAAAAGGAGCATCCTTTTAAGCAAATAGTTTGCTTGTGTTAGGAAGCTCTGCCATTATCTAGGTTATAGTATAATAATGACTACAAAGTTAATGAGCTTGTTCAGGATAAGTGTCATGCCATTTACTAATTAACTTAACAATTAAACTAACGACCATAAAGTATTGTTGCATTACAACAATTCATTTTATATCAAACCCGCGAGAGTAGCAGCCACAATGGAGAATAAATATTTAGTTTTGTTTCTGTGTGTTCTCGTATTGGGTCAAACGTTTGGTTACCCAAAAGTAGCACCAATGTTGGACAGGAAATCACAAAAAGAGGAATTAAAAAGACCAAAGGAATCAAAAGGACCAATGGAATTAAAAGGACCAACGGAATCAAAAGGACCAAAGAAATCAAAAGGACCAATGGAATCAAAAGGACCAACGGAATCAAAAGGACCAAAGAAATCAAAAGGACCAATGGAATTAAAAGGACCAACGGAATCAAAAGGACCAAAGGAATCAAAAGGACCAATGGAATCAAAAGGACCAATGGGATCAAAAGGACTTAAGGAACCAAAAGGACCAAAGGAATCAAAAGGCAGTGTGACTCCTATTTCGTCAACGCCAATGCCTAGAGCTTTCAGGTCGGCTTTCGTGGGATCTGAGTGTGCTACTGGTTTGACTAGATTAAACGGAATGTGTATTGGTATAGATTATTAAAAACTATTATATTTCGTCTTTCTTGGAGTGTTTTGTTTTTATTTAGTACTTAGAAGAGTCTGAGAAGAGAGACTGAGATGAAAATATAGATGTATAGAAATTCGAGTTTGACTCTGTGATTATTGCGTAAATGCAACGGAATCATCATTATTACTTGTACAACCTGTAACAAAATAAACGCAATACCTCTTAAGGGGTCGTTGTATCTGCCAGGGTTGCGGAATATGTTCGAAAGAGTTACCGCGGCCCTGGGAAGAAAGGCACTAGGAGGACTAAGGGTGGGTTTTAGTCAGTAAAAGTCTGACACTCCCTGCCGCTCCACCCAGAGCGGGAGGGGTCATTTGATGATTTCCCATCCTATAAAAAAAAAAGGGGTCGTTGTACTCATCATTATGAAACACTTTCACTATGGGACCAACACTGAAATCGCGAAAAAATATTTTTGTGCACGCATCTCGACAAAATGTACTGAACAGCTGATTTTTTTTTCGCGTTTTCGGGATTGGCGCAATACCCCTTAAGAGGTATTGCGTTTATTCTGTTACACGTTGTATTTTTATCAGCTATTTACTTGTCAACCCTACATTGTTTAAGCAACGATTGGGATACATCCACAGGAAGTCGTGTCACAGATTTTACTGACGGAGCTTTTATGTGTGACTTCAAACGTACGGGTTCTGTAAAAGGAGAACTAAGTACTGTTTATTTTTATTAGGTTTATCGTTGTTTTAAAGAGAAATAACTTCAATGAAGATCTATAAGATGAGTATCTATAAAAGTATAGACAAAATAAACTGTGCTGAGTCAATCCATACAAATAATTGAATCTGTCTCTCCCTTTGTTACTTCATGTCTTATCGTTTAAACGGATGTCTATGCATGGCATACCCATTTCTGGTTGGAGGCGCACGGGCTGCGGCATCAGCATCAGGCGTCGGCGGCGGCTGAGGGGCGCACGGGAGGCGCGGGCGGCGCCGGCGCTCGCGCACTCTCCCGCTCCGAGTTTCGTGTCACTTCAAAAGTTACCACGACGAAGACACTACGCTTGTCAAACTTGTACTGTTGTAATACACCAGATTATCCTGTCCGGCCCCGGCGACACCGGTGTGTCGCGAATTAATCGCGAATTTAATGTTTATTTACCTATTACATAAGATTTACTTTATATTAGGGAATTTTCACATGTTGGGCCCGAGCGGTTATTATAGTCCACGTATTTTATTTTATTCGCTCATGTAATTGAGCAGTCGACGTAGTATCGTCAACACGGACGTACCTAGATGAAACTTGCACACCGCTAGAGTATGTCCCGGATTGGAACATAGAATATACAACGTGTAACAGAATAAACTCAATACCTATTAAGGAGCCATTGTACTCATCATTATGATCAACTATTAAAGAAAGAAAGAAAACTGATAACTATGGGACTAACCCCAGAATCGCGAAAAAATCAGCTGTACATCAGTCGATTTTTTTACGCGATTTCGGGGTTGGCCCCATAGTGAAACTTGTCCATAATTATGAGTACCCCTTAAGAGGTATTGGGGTTATTCTGGTTCGCGTTGTATACATATTTTCATCATGGGTGAATATTCCCTAGGGATTATTCCAACTTTCAAGTGGGTGAATCCGCCAGCAGAAGATAATAATATCTACTATTAGAAATGCGAAAGTTTGGATAAATGGATGAATGATGTTTGTTACTCAATCACACTGGAACTGCCGAACCGATCTGGATGAAATTGGTACAGAGACATATTTATAGTCTGGAATAGAACAAAGACTAGGCTTTTTATCACGGGGGTACTTACGTTCTTTTGGAATAATTTCCGACATTCGCAGGCCACATCTAGCAGAAGCTTAAAAAGTTACATCTAGACACGCGGCAGCGTGCCAAGACAAGAAAGAAAAACGGGTTCGATGCAACAGCACAAGGCTGCTGCGTCGTCAATTCCTATTTCTTACATGTATATTTAACAGCAACAGATGTCTTTTGCAAGAAAAAAACTTTTTCACAAAAATAAGAAACCGACTTCCAAAAAACACTACAAATTATTTTTTTTAATTTTTCACTTTTTAGTAGTACCCCACACCTAACAACACCACTGGAAAGTCACAGGAAAGCAAAAATACGCAATTTCGTATACATGGATGATTTTTCGACATATTTTTTCCAGCTATTTGGATTTAAAAAACAAACTACTGAACCGATTTTTATAAAATTTCAATGAGACCATTTGGAAAGTATACCTTTTCCAACAAAATAAGAATTTTTCAAATCAGTTGGCAAGCGACGGAGTTATGCCTGAACAAACATAAAAAAAAAAAAAATACAACATCCGAATTGAGAACTTCCTCCTTTTTTAGAAGTCGGTTAATAAAACACAAAGAAATCAAAAACAAATATTATTTTATTAAGGGTATGATTTAAGCTATCGCCAATTTTATTCGTTTTGAATTTCTTTAATAATAGGGTTTGTCCTCAAAATAGTGGATCTGTCACCAAAATGTAGTTGCCAAATAATTGTAAAAAGCAATTCCATAATAAATCACATGTAATCCTCGGGATATATTATCAAGTATCAAATAAATAGGTTGGGATTTATTATAAAACGGGAAGTAAACCATATTACTGGGTGGATTAAAAAAAATAACCACGAAGGTGATGGCGGGGTCTGTTCGCTCGCTACGCTCGCTCACTTGACCCCGCCATCCCCTTCTAACCTAACCTGTCCGAGTCGGGGTGCCCTAAGCTCCCTGTGCCCTATGTTCGAATATTAATATTTGGTGACAGATCTACCATTCTGAGCACCAAGCTATTATTTAAGTAATAAAACTATTATTATAAGAACGAAGTTTATATTCATGTAATGCACTACAATTTTATTGGTAATCCATCTCATATTTTACACATTATATTAACAATAATTTGGTAATTCATACCTGGGAACACTCTTTGTTTATCTGAGAACGAAAATATTTCGTGGCGATAGATCTATTTATTAGGTGATACAACTTGATGACAAATATAAATTTTGGTGACAAAAAATATAGTTCCCTTTTATTAATCAGTAGCAACACATATTCCGTTGAATCTGACGAGACCCGAAGCGCACTCAGAACCCACGAATATTGACAACTCCTCCATGGGAGGCAGTGTAGTCAACGACATTGTTGTCACTATTCCACTTGATTCCTCTGGCCGTGATATGACCAACATTGGTGATACTTTGGGGTAAGCCAACGTTTGAACCAACACGAGAATACAGAAAAATGGAAGTAAATAATTCATGGTGGTCACCGCACTCGTTGCTTGAACATAAAATGAATTGAAAATGTTGCAATGGTATAATATTTTACAGTTTTTTAATTGTACAATAAATTAGTAATTCCGGTTTTTACAATGAGTTAAGTTAAATATGTAGTACCTAACTGTTTTTGGTAACTGATCAACATTTTGCCTGCATTTTGATCACACTAAAATAGGAAAAAAAATCAGGCCAAATGCGAATCGCGCGTCGCTCGCTGCTCGATTTTTTTTTTGTTATAGCTGCAGTCATAATGCCAACTCTGTGAAAGTTCTATTGTCTACGTTATGGTTCATGCATGACTCCAGAGATACAGCTCGCAAACAGTCCGACGCGACCGACCGACGTATGAAAGTGGTTCCGTTTTATACTCTTGGATACGGAACGCTAAAAATCAAGCTGATCCTTATATTTTCTCAAATTATGCTACCAAAACTAAACTTACTGCTATTTTTTTTCATAAATCGTTGATGAAAAAATAGGTTGTTTAATACCTAAAAATATTTCTTTTACTAGTTTTAAAATAAGAAAAAATCGCCAACACAATACGCATACAAATTAAATTCAATTGGTAGGAGTGTAGATAATCTAGGGTTACAGATTTTGTTCGAAAGAGTCACCGCGGCCCTGGAACACAAAGGGCACTAACTAGGAGGAGCACGAATGGGTTTTACTCAGTAAGAGTCTGACACTCCCTCCCGCTCCACCCAGAGCGGAAGGAGTCATTTGATGATTATCCATCCATAAAAAAGGAGTATTTATAATAATAAACATAGTTAGGTAACGAAATCATATTTTTATACTTTTGTATGGGATTAAATATAATGACCACCATAAAATGCTTTGATACCCTTAGTTCTTTTACCAAAAATATATATTTGACACCAGAAAAATGAAGTCGAAAATTACAATAGTACTAGCTATTTTAGTCACGACTGCACCTCAAATTGTATTCGAGCACCAAATGTAGTAAATGATCACCAAATCTTAGCGAGCAAATTAATGCGCTATTTTTGCCTAAATAAACTACTGTGATTGCCATAAAATGTAGGCTTGGGGTTAGGTTAGGTTGAATTGCGACCAACCGCGCGCGAGCCGAGCGAGCGAAGCGAGCGAAGCGAGCGGTGCCGCGGCAGCGGCCGGCGAGCGCTACTTCTCGAATATTTTTTTGGAAAAAGTTATTTATTTCACACTTTTTTAACTCCAAACACCAAACAATAGCTGCCAATGAAAATGAAAGAAAGCTTATAAATTAAAATAAAGCTTTATATTTACTTAAAAGTTTTGGATTAACAATGATTTGTTTGACATTAGTTTGCTTAAACAGGATAGCAAGATGTAAAAACTTTGATTTTAATTTTACATTAAAATGCTGGTATGATTTTGGTGATCATTTACTACTTTTGGGTTAACAATGATTTATTTGGAGGGGATATTGCTTAAAGAGGATAGCGAGACGTTAAAATTTTGGTTATAATTTTAAATTAAAATGCGTGTTTAATTTTGGTGATCATTTACTATTTTTGTCTCCTAAATGTTACTATATCTGGTGGTAAGTTAAACATAAGCCCTTTTTTATTGATTGTAAAACATCAAAACAAAAGCGAGCATGCTAAGTCATAAATTTAGTCTTTTACTAACAAATGAGTCATAGTTACTTGAGTAAATAAATTGAAATTGAAATAAATATACCTATCAAAATGAAACAGGACTTTATACATACAGTAATTTAATTGTCAAGAGCAACACAAATACCGTTGATTTTCTGAAAACCCGAAGCGCATTCAGATCCCACAAACGCAGAGTATAAACGAAAACCTGGAGACAATGCCGTAGAAGGAACTGTCGAATTTTCCCTTGATTCATCTGGCAGGGATTTCATTTCCAACACAGGTGCTGCTTTTGGGTAACCAAACATATGTCCCAACACTGGGTATTGTTGGTAACCAAACGTGTGACCCATTGATGAAGGGGACAGTGGGAAACCAAACGTTTGAGCCAACACGAGAACACACAAAAACACAACACAATTCATACTGACTGTTGCACGCGTCAAGTTAATATGAAACGAATCAAAATTCTGTAAGGGTTTTAATATTTTATGTCTGAGACTGGTTCTTATGTTAACAATGTGGTTAACCTCATTGGAAATATACCAACTGCTATGCAATTGTATGTTGGTAACTGGTTCAAGGGCCAATGCATGCGCCAAGTTGGGTGTAGAAAGTCGGTGATTCAGAGATCGTCGTGGGTCATCTGACCAGTACCTCAATAGGGATGATTCCTGGTTAAAAAATGTATAATATTATTTAGTCCGTCGGTTAGATTATCCAAAAATATTGGACTCGTATTTTTTGCTTTATCAAATCAATAAAAAAAAACAAAGATAAAATGCATTAAAGATCAGGGGCCTAACCACCAACTCTTAAAGCAGTATTATATATAGTATAATATTACTTCCAGTGGGAAAGAGACGGAGCTATACAGGACGTAGCTCCGTCTCTTTCCCACTGGAAGTAATATTAAAATAATATTTACTGCTTTAAGAGCTGGTGGTTTAGGCCCAGGAGTGCGGGCTCGAGTCGGGCACGAGTGACGTCACACAAGTTTACAACGCACTGTATCGTTTCCAATTTTTGTTTACGTCAAAAAAAAAATACGTGTCTAATATTTTTTGGAAATCTATCTGACGGATTCATTAGATTTTTTTAGTAATCTACCCTCTTGCGTTACTCGATCAGAATAATATCCTTTATTTTAAAAACCGTTTACCATTCTTAATAAAAAGTTGGCCGCCACGGGACGCCCGGCAGATGTGAAATATCTGTGTTAGAATTCATAATTAATAAAAAAAATGAGAAAATTTTCTCCCATACACTGATACAGGTACGTCACAGTAAATTCTTGAACTACAAATAAAAGTTTGCAATCGAAAAAAGTGTTTTTTATGTAACAAAACTATTTTTTTTTACAATTTTTAGACTTCTTCAAACCGTTCTAACTTTTATGCTGTAAGACCATTCTTCATGCCATCTAGATCAACGGGAAGTACCCTATAGGTTTTGATTTACTCGCGATTATCAAAATATGCCGCAAAAATGATAAAAAAACAGTCTGAATATTTTAATTCTGTTGACTTAGAAACTTGATTTTTAGAGCTACAAGCAAACATTACGTACACGTATCTGATATTAACTTCAATGTAATCCCTCCACGCGTTCCTGAGAAAAAGACTCGTGACAGACCGACAGACGGACAACGAAGTGATCCTATAAGGGTTCCATTTTTTTCTTTTTGAGGTACGGAACCCTAAAATGGGGAGGATCGCAAAAGGTTTTTAAAACGCCCGCGACGAGATAGAACGGATGCAAATTAAGAGTAATGGCGGGAATTCGGCGAAGTCAATTTCCTTGAACGTTGATGCGGTGGGCCATGAAACAAGAGGTTTGAAACGCTTTTAGGAATATTAGATTTAGTCCCTTATTTGACTCTAGATATTATTTTAAAATAAAACCGACTTTCAGCAAATCACGTCGTACATTATTTTGTTTTTTATAGATTATTTAAAATATCGGGCAAGTGCGAGTCGGACTCGCGTATGAAGGGTTCCGTACCGTTGTACAAAATTTAATACTTGTAGTTTTTATTAAATTATTTCTGTTATTTGTTGTTATAGCGGCAACTGTAATAGGTAGTCAAAATTTTCACAGAGTGTATTTCACACATTCTGTGAAAATTTTGACTACCTATTACGGTTCATGAGATACGGCCCGCTGACAGACAGACGGATGGAAAGTCGGACGTGCAGACAAAGGGGCGGACAGACAGCAGAGGCTTAGTAATAGGGACCCGTTGGTCTTTGAGTACGAAGCCCTAAAAAACATGACTGATAGAAAATACAATATCAAAAAGAAGTGGCCAGTTCATTTCTGGCTGACACGAACAGTTATGCAACCTTCTCGAAAATCTGAAGGCCATTTCTACAAATTAAGCAACGTTTGCATTTAACATCAGTCGCAACCTGCCAAAATGCAAGGAAATAAGAAGTGTTTCTGTCAGATGGCAACTGCGAAGCAAATACGACTTCCTTTTCAATCGACTTCAAAAAAAGGAGGAAGTTCTCAATTAGGTTGTAATTTTTATTTTATGTTTGTTACCTCCTAACTCCGTCATTTATGAAAAGATTTGAAAAACTCTTATTGCATCAAAATTGGTTCTGTAGTTTGGTTTTTAAATAGCTAAAAAAATATGTCATCCAAGCAAACGAAATTGTTTTACTTTCCTGTGACCTTCTGAAAAGCGTAAATAAAAAAAAAAACAACTTTTTACAAAAAAATACAACCGACTTCCAAATAAAAAAAAACACCACAAAGTATACAATAACTTTAATTTCTGAAGTAAGTGTAAAAAAGAAGAAACAACCAAATTCACCGACTTCTTTTTTATTTGGAAGTCGGTTGTATTTTTTTGTAAAAAGTATTTGTAGAGGTAATGTAAAAATAACAAAACAAGTTTCGAAGTATGGAGGTGTCTAGGTATGTCAAGATCACCCATCCGCAGCACGGCACGGCAACCTTGAACTTCATCCCGGTTGTTAAAACTGCTATATAAATAAGCAAAGAGGACAAGTTTTATTTCTTTAAAATAAATGGATTCGCGTCATTGCCAGCTTCTATGTTCGAAAATTAAATGTGCTACAGAAAAAAAATAAAAAAAAATGCCGCTACAGTACTACACTCGGGGTATTTGTCAAAATATTCGTTCACATCGTTAATACAAATCAACCTTATCACGAAAACCATAAGGTATAATTTGTATTACACAAGTGGTGTCAAAATTTTGACAAATACGCCAAGTGAAGTGCCAGCATTAGAGATAGACCGTGGTTTTTTTGGCCACGGCTTAAATGTTTCTCTTTAGCCACTTTTCCTTTAATCTGAAAGGATCTGGGAGCACAATACAATCTAACGCCTCGCTCACTACTTGGTTCATCTACTATTTATACTGATTTTGCGTAGACCCTTAAGTAGTATATTTTTTAATTGAGAAATGGGCTCGCTCTTGACCTCAATCACGCCTGATGCAAAGCGATGGATGAGGTCTATGATGGAACGAGCGTGCCCTGAAGATGCCTTAAAGCACTGGCACTCCCGCGCGTCGACGAAACAGTAGGCTGCTTCATTCCGGTAGGAGGGGGTTCGCGAACCAGTCGGGCGTCAGCCCTACCACCGCAAGGATTGGTGAGACTCTCCAGGATACGCCGACCGCTCGGTTCAGTTGAGTGCCTGATGGAACAAATTGGGCTACAAGAGGGTGCTCCTTCATGCATCCCAAAATACTATATCCCAAGATACTACTGTTAGAATTCCTACTTATTGATAGAATTCCTACTTATTGCCTTTGTTTGACTCCACAATATGTAATAAAACGAACGCAGTACCTCTTAAGGGGTCATTGTACTCATCATTACGAACAACTTTTACTATGGGACCAACCCCGAAATCGCTAAAAACAAATAGGCTGTTCGGTACATTTTGTCGAGTTACGCGCACATAAATGTATGGGGAGGCCGATTTTTTTTTTGCGATTTCGGAGTTGGTCCCGTAAAAGTTGTAATGATGAGTACAATGACCCCATAAGAGGTATTGCGTTTATTCTGTTACACGTTGTATATGTTACGGCTTTTTTGTAAAAAAGAAAAGAATAGCCGAAGTGCGGCTACACCTAGTTTTAGCCGGCTAAAACTAGGTGCAACCCGGCTACAACTAGTTCTTACCTATCCTCAAAACACTTTAAAGTTCCTATTTCTGTGTGGTTTAAAAAAAAATAACCACGAAGGAGATGGCGGGGTCTGTGTTCGCGCGCTTCGCTCGCTCACTAGACCCCGCCATCCCCTTCTAACCTAACCTGTCCGAGTCGGGGTGCGCAATGACCCGGCTAAAACTAGGTGTAGCCGCACTTCGGCTATTAGCCGTAACATGTATAAATCTTCTGTGTTTTTGTCACCCAACTCCTTCTAAACGGCTGGACCGATTTGGATGGATATTAAATATACCGATTCAATGGGCTCCAGGATAGTTTGAAAACAAAGTGTGCTGCTGTCCATATGTTACTGATCTTCTCCTAAACGGCTGAGAAGATTTTACAATGATACTTTTGCGTATGTTCGAGTGGGTTCCCTGCAAGGTTGTTTTGCTTTTCCGGGTAGGAGGACGTCTGCCGGGTCCGCTATTAAAATTATAAATGCGGAAGTAACTGCGTCTGACTGTCTGTTTGTAAAGTTTTTATGTGCTTTAACCGCTGAACCAACATTGATGAACTTTGGTATATAAATACATTCGGCCTTGGACAAGGACAGGTGGCTTTGTCTCGAGAGTACATTTCAAAGTCAAAGTCAAAGTCAAAGCATTTATTTCAAATAAACCAATCACAGGTACTTTTGAATTGTCAAAGTCAGTCAGTCAAAAACATGAAGCTATTTGCACGTTCCAAAGCGTAGATCTCTATGGAGAAGAACGGACAAGAAACTCCATGGACACTCTTTTAAACCATTTTATGTTTTACAAAAATCCTGGTTACATCATTACTTGTTGCATCTATATGT
Organism: Melanchra persicariae; assembly: GCA_947386135.1. Taxonomy (NCBI): domain Eukaryota; kingdom Metazoa; phylum Arthropoda; class Insecta; order Lepidoptera; family Noctuidae; genus Melanchra; species Melanchra persicariae. The sequence continues at coordinate 9,897,056 of OX376645.1, read as the reverse complement.
GAGAACAATGCAAAGAAAGGAAAAAAATAAAAGTATTCCAAGTATCCTATAAGTATTAAATATAGAAATAAGCCAGTGACAGCTAAGATATGACCAGTCTCCACTGACGGCGCCCGTTCACGAACATGACGCGTGCATCAGCACCATTCAGCTCAACCATTTTGAAGGGAACCGAATGATCAAATACACGCGCCACCATCAGCGAGACATTCTAGCGAGCATGACACACCCTCAACTGCCCCTGCTCACTCATGTCAAACAAGGAAACCATCTATATTATTAACAGTATAGGCTCCATGGTCCTCACATTTACAGGATTTTAAAATAAAAAATGCTTCTACTTTATATAAAACTATGTATATCAATTTTCAAAAACGGAAAAAGAAAAGTAGTATTTAAAACATAACATAAGAAAAGTGGAAATTTTTATTAGTCTACACAAAGAAGGGTGAGCATCTCTTCCAAATATCTTAACTAGAGGAACCAAGCGGCTGAGACTGTGGAGCAGGACCGGCATTTAGCCAAGCATTTTTATCAAGTATATAATCTTCAAGTTTATAATATGCTTGTTTACATAGTGTGCGTTTTATGCATGTTTTAAATTTTCTTTCATTCAGTTCTAGAATTTCAAGAGGTATTTTGTTATAAAATTTAACACAGTACCCCATAAAAGAAGTGTGTACTTTTGCCAATCTGAATCGGGGTTGATCTAATTTGTTCCTATTTCTAGTATTAAAATTATGCCTATCACTAATCTTACTAAAAAGATGAAGATTTTTCCGAACATACATTATGTTTTCGTTTTTAATTTCATATATAAATACTGGTATATATTCACCTGCAACCGGTTGACTCTCATCAACCAGTTTACGTATGTCAATACCAAGGTAACTAGTCGAAAACAGTGGCAGATGGTAAAGTTCACTTACTTTTAATCATCAAATGACTTTTTCCGCTCTGGGTGGAGCGGGAGGGAGTGTCAGACTCTTACTGACTAAAACCCATCCGTGTTCCTTCTATTACCCTTTGCGTTCCAGGGCCGCGGTGACTCTTTCGAACATATTCCGCAACCTTGGATAAAAATGTACTTACGACAAAACTAAAACAGTAAAACTCTGCAGAGCTGCTAGGTACTATTTAATGAAGTAAAGAGATAGTAAAGATGATAAGTAAAAAAATAGTAAACTTGGGTACACAAAGGTAAACAAGGGTATTCACCCTTTTATTCATATTCACCCTGTTTGTAGTTAACGTTAGTTACTTGAAATTTAAAGTTTACTATTTTTTTACTTATCATCTTTACTATCTCTTTACTTCATTAAGCACAAAACATTGAAATGGATTTTTACGTTATTTAAAATCTTGTTTGCATCATTTGCAGTCTCCTACTTTATTGAATTGACCTAAAAAAAAAACTTTTTCACAAAAAAACCGACTTCATAAATAAACACACTACTAAGTAGGTCTAATTTCGGAAGTCGGCGTTTCTGGTTGTTTCTTCGTAATTTAACACCGACTTCTGAAATAAGAGTTTGGAGAAACACGGGTGGGTTTCAGTCAATAGGAGTCTGACACTCCCTTCCTCACCGCCCAGAGCGGAAGGAGTCATTTGAAAGTTTCCCATCCAAAAATAAGGCAGCGTAAGGCAGTCAATTTTTTAAAAAAAATGTGACCCATTATCACTTTGTGCGTTATATCTCTGTTACACCTTGTATACAGATGGGCAGATCACCTAGTCCAGGTCACAAGGAGACATATTTTTTTACACTAGCTTTTCTTCTTTTCTTTTCTTCTAGCTTTTTTTTACACCGCCCACATGGTCGAATATTATCCCAAGGGAACATACTCCCGAGATAAAACTAGTATCCTATGTGTTATTCCAGACTATAATCTACCTACTGTGCTAAACTTCATCAATACCCGTTCAGCCGTTCTGACGTGGTAGAGTAAGAAATATTCGAACTTTCGCATTTATATATATTTTTTTATTTTTTTTTTATTTAAAAAAAGTTGCCCCACACTAGTAATTTCTCCTGTATCGTGGGTGCGTTCATAAACATATAAACTCACATACACAAACAGCCAGACCCGGAACAACTATCTGTAGGCCATACAAATATTTGTTCCGTGCGGGAATCGAACCCGTGACACGCAGTGCAGCAGTCGACCGCTCAACCACTGCGCCAACCGTGTCGTCAATATATTATAAGTATACAGAGTGTTCCAGAAAGGTGTAGTCATATTTAAGGGTGATGTTGGGTAGCTGATATTATACTCGTACATTAAGAAAAAAATGTAAAAACATAAAAATGTGTACTTTTTTCAAGAAAATCGACTTTCGATGGAATTGATGGCGAATTTTTGTTTTGACATTTTTTTCTTAATGTATATCAGGTACCCAACATCACCCTTAAATATGACCACACCTTTCTGGAACACCCTGTTGAAGGATAGATTCCATCACTTCCCGTGGGCGTCGTAAAAAGCGACTAAGGGACTCACTCAGCAGCATTCCCTGTGGATACATTGCTACAGCTACACTACGATCGCCAACCCGTCTACCAAGCGTGGCGATTATGGCAAATCCCCCATTTGGGGGAGGCTTATGTCCAGCAGTGGGAATCTTTCGGCATATTTATGATGATGATGATAGATTGACAGAAAATCATTACTTTCTGCTCTATTTCCAGGTAATGGCTACATCGAGGGAACCGAGTTGGATGGATTCCTCAAGGAATTTGTTTCCAGTGCCAACTTTACCGACATAAGCCCAGACGTGAGTACCTAGATGTTATCTTATCTTATCATTTACCAGTAATGATGAGCTCGAGAGGCGATTTTTTTTTAGGTCTTGACCATTGATTTTGTTATATGACAGTTTTGCAACATATCATTGATATAAATGATTTCATGATTTATCTTTGCGTCGTACAATATAGAACCATGATTAAATCAAGTATCTTTGTTATAAAATGTTCGTTTGTGTTTAATATTTACTATTTTTACTATGTAATTTTCAGATAAATTCGAGAATTAATGATTGCTAAAGTACTTTGTGACTGATTACAAAATTGCGGATTTTTTTTGCATTAAAATTATATTTGACTATTTCAAGACATTAAGTAGGTTTATGGTTTAATGACATTGCCCAACTGAGGTGTCGAATTATAATTAACGCCCATTATATGTCGCAGCCAACCACATCTAAGTTTCAATATCGTTTAATGACTTCCACATGTCACTTATGTCGCTGAAAAATTGGCGCAGTTAAATGATAAGGCTAGGCTTTTAATGAAACGGCTGATTAAGCCTACTGACACACTATCGTGGATGAAACTGTGAAGTTGCGGACTGTATCAATGAAAAAAGCATCTTAGAAGTGGGATACTGGAAACTCCTGGTATACCTGTGGTAGCGCTCCAGACACAGCGACGTAATATCGAAAATATGTAGCAATTATCGAAATGCCAAAATGTTTAAGATTGATAACGACGACGGTGACATTTCGATAAGGATGGACAGGGACGACCGTGCACAGACTATGCCATCTGGCGTTGCAAATTCGAATCTTTTACCTTGAAATTGACAATTCTGTACTGCTGCCTTTCCTGCACACTCCGTATGGTAATTTTTTTTCCAGACAACTTTATCTGTTGCCTTCTTCGGTCAATCTGTCAGGAATGAGTCCAAATCGTCACGCTAGCGTTTTTTAGGCCTGCCTCGGTCGCTACGACCGTCTTTTGACACCCACCGCGTGACGATCTTGGCCCATCTATCCTCGTGCATCCTGTAAATGTGGCCCGCCCAATTCCAATTTAGCCTTGCCAATTTGTCTCCAAGATCGGCGATGTTTGTCTTTTTTATGGATGGAAAATCATCAAATGACTCCTGCCGCTCTGGGTGGAGCGGGAGGGAGTGTCAGACTATTACTGACTAAAACCCATCCGTGCTCCTCGTAGTGTCTTTTGCTTTCCAGGGCCGCGGTAACTCTTTCGAACAAAATCCGCAACCCTTGCAGACTCTGGCTTTATCGGGCCCCTTCTACGATGCTGACATCTCTTTAGACGCGCGTGGAATACAACGCGCTGTCGACACGGGCCTGGCTTTGATTGGACGGCCAACCACCCAACGCTCACCGTCCGCAGACACGCGCCTACGGTGGCCGGAAATCGCCCTGCGACTCCCGACGCCCGGGGCGTCTCCCTATGTTGCGGCGGCTGGGGCGTGAGAGTTGTCTCGCCCTCACGCGGCCCGCCTCTTCCTTCACTAGCATTACTGCTTTGCAGAAGGAGGAGACGGCTTTCCATGACTCCTCGCTCCGGACCATGGTTTAAACCACGGTCGGACAAGAGAGGTCGCCGCCGCCGGTCGCCTCGACGAGGACATGGCGGTGCTCCACCCAAGCAGGGCAGACCTTGCGATGCCTGTCTTGGAGAGTATAATCGTGTTGCGGATTCTGTCGGTCTGTTTTATCTGCAGATTTTTTTTTTTGAGGTATGGGCTAGCTCTTGACCTGGATTTCGCTTGATGGAAAGCGATGGATGAGGTTTATGATAGAGCGAGCATGCCCAGAAGATGCCTTGTGGCACTGGTACTCCCACACGTCGACGAAACACAGTAGCCTGCTTGCCGCTGTACTCAGATGGGAGGGTGGTCGCGGACCAGGCGGGCGTTAGCCCTACCACCGCAAGGGAAGGATTGGCCAGTCTTATAAGGTGTTAGGTGAAACTGTCCGAGATGCGCCAAGCGCTCGGTTTAGTTGAGTGCCTGATAGAACAAATTGCGCTACACGTGGAGGCTCCTTCATGCATCTCCCACACGACTACGACGAGAATGCTACGTCGAAGTATTGTATATCCTGTCCATCAACCTTGACCCTATGTTTTGCAGCATTGGTCATGACTTTGCTCTTTGACCATCGTCAGTCTAACCTCAAAGCTTGCAGTATCTTCTCAGTTCATGAAGCATTTCTTGCAGACGGGGTATAACGGTTAACAAAAAAAAACCATAAGGTTACGAAGTTTTATGCTAAGTTATGTATTAATTAGACTTTATTTGACAAAGTAAGCTTGTCTATCCGTGGAATCATAGTGGATTGTACTGTAACTGTCTTAGATTTCATATTTAGATACAATCCTCATTTTAGGCACAATAGTACGTTTTCCCAAAAAAACAAACCAAGTTTCCGATACTTCCGCGTTCGTTTAGACAGAAAGCAATTGCGATGTTTGGCGCAGACTCAACAAATGTTGTAAATAAAACGACAAAATACAAATGCAACAACTGCATAAATTACCTTATATTAACTATTACCGGTATCAAATCCGCATAGAAATATCAAACAAGTATAATTTTAGCTTTTAGGTAGATTAGGTATTACACAAATATTCACATATTTTGAAGCTGGAAAGGTTAAATGAATACTTATATTAGAACATTAACAGCTCTACGATGATACAACCTTTAATTCACCAGGCTTATTGTTGTCATATTATTTATTCAAATAAACTATGTTTTACCGGTAAATTAAACATTGTTTTTATTTTAAACACTTACTATAAATAATAAGGCTTAATCAAAACAATTATTAACAGTCAAGACAGTGACAGGTCGATTTTCAAGAACCAATAGGTATTTTCTTATGTAACTACCGGGTCAATTTAAATAATCAGCGAAACACAGTGTATACTGTGTTACGAGCACAACACACATTAAACAACGTGTATTAGAATAAACGCAACACCTCTTAAAGGGTCATTGTACTCATCATTGTGAACAACTTTTACTAGGGGGCATTCCCTACATGTACCTACATTTTGTGGAGTTCTGCGCAGTCGATTTTTTTTCACGATTTCGGGGATGACCTTGCGATTTTTCTATTACACGTTGTATAAAATCAAAATAGTGACAAAGACAGAGCGAAATTCTCAAGGGGAACTAAGTTTCGCTAGTTTTGTTTATCCTAAATATCGACTAAGATATGTTTAAAAAAAACAGTATTTAAGCAGATAAAACTGATTGCATCTCACCTACCTATTCATATATATAAGTCATAAAAAGCTGCTCCCACATCACCATCAATTGATCACAGCATCATTTTTTGATAAAACAACAGTCGTCACTATGGTTTCAAATATTTATTTATGTTCTTCTTGGCACTTTCCAGCAATGCCATTGCAACTAGCATCAAAAGCCGATCCGGGATCCTCGTCATCATCTGCTTCAGCACTATCCACAATTACTTCATCATTCGGGAATTTCACCTGAATATCATTTTCCTCGTCATCTTCAGAATCTCTAGTCTTTCTCACCTCAGTAGCATTCTTCTTCATAGCTGGTTTGACTTGTTTTACTTCAATGTTGTTATCTTCCACGAATTCACAGACCCAATCATCGTAGCTAAGGGCACTTGGATAAACGAAGTTTGCTGTCGTCAAGATGTTTAGTGAAAGCATTATAAAACAAAAGAGTGTTAGCTTCATGACTGTTTCACTAAAGATTGTCTCAGCGAATGATTCAAATTCTACACGAATTAAGTGATTTCATTTTTGATGTGTTTCTAAAACCTTCATAAAAAAACAACCTACGCTCGGACATTCATATAGAATTCGACAGAAGTGACACTTGTTACCCAAACGTTATCCAGGTCGCTTTAACAACCTTTTTAACAGACTTCAAAAACGGAAGTTTAATCAATTCGACCCGTATGCATGCATATTTATATGTCTGTATGTTTGTCTGCGCATATATCAAAAACCATAATTTAGATTACAAAAAAGCTGTTTTAATTAGAATAGGTATAGTCCAACTTAGGGAACAGTGTTAGTTTCATTAAAATTGGTTCAGTAGTTTATGAGATATAGAGTTAAGTGCGTCACTAGAAAAACGTGTCCGCTGGCTTAACAAGTTATACCTCAAAAAATAGTTGGCATATTGACTTTAGATTTTGTTTAAAATTAAGCTCATTTCTCACTTTTTAGTTATTTATTAAATAAATTCAGTTTTGAAGTCGGTTTTATTTACTTATATTATAAGTCTCGTGTATGAGTGTATGTTACCGAACTACTCCTTATGGAAAAATCGAGTCAAAAATATTTGGGATTAAAAAGCGTTAGGTACGTAAATATCATGTGGTAAATTCCAGACGGATTTTCGACAGCTGATATAATGTGACTTAGTCTAGAGCCTAATTTTCTAGAAACAAGCCTAATTATTATGAATCTCAAGTTGAAACTAGAATTGAGCTGACAACAGTAGGTACTTTTCCGGACTTCCTACTTCAAATATTTACTGGTTGACTGGTAGAGAATGCCTTGTTGCATTAAGTCCGCCCATGTACCACTATTGTACATAGAGTTTAAATAAATAAATAAATATTTCTAACATATTATACCGTCTCGGCGAGAACATTCAACTAACAGTTCATTACATTGCTGAAATTAGCATGTAGTTCGTTTCGTTTGATGTGAGAACTGGCTCGCGAACGGGAGTCAGTATTTATCCTATCTTCATTGAATCACAAAGAAACACAACTGTCGTATCTAGTCTCTGATTTAATCTTTGATCAAGATTCAAACTAGTTCAACTTTGATATTTATAGAAATAATCTTTATGGTAATAAATACATTTTCGAATGATAAAATAGTTTAGAAGCACAACCTTGAAGATGGATCGTGTAGGATATAGTTATTGGTGGAATTATTTAACAAATTCCGCAAAACATCGGTTGCTGTATTGACCCATATAAGTAAGCATAGGAATCTATAATCATCATTGTTAGGTAGCGTTTCATCATCAACATCATCATCATGATGTCAGCCGAGAGACGTCCACTGCTGGACATAGGCCTTCCCCAAGTGTCGCCACAACAACCCGCGACCCTCTTCAGGTCATCAGTCTATTATGGGAGACCTTCCAACGCTGCCACTTTCGGTATGCGGTCGCCACTCGAGAACTTTTCGGCCCCATCGACCATTTTGTTGTGCAACTTCAGTTTGGCGATCTTTCGGGCTATATCGGTAACCTTGGTTGTCTTGCAAGCAAGCAAGTTTAATTACATACAATATAGTAAGATTCAGGATAGAGCAATTCATCGCATCATACCTCGGTAGCCCGTAATGTAAATGAATCTTGCATGCACATTGCATGCGGGTGGAAACGCGGCCTTAGATACAGGTTTTGAAATGAAAATACCACTAAAAACGCCATTCACTTTTATTTAAGTATGTTCTTCTTGACAACTACCATTAATGCAATAGCAACTAGACAGATTTTGTTGGTTCACCTTTTTCTGCTGTAGGCACAGGTTTCAGAACTTTGATTGCAGTTTCAACTCTGTCATCGGTATCATACGTATATGTTATTGGTATATTGACCCTGAAAGCACCAACGCCATTTATATCACCTCTCATATTGTTTTTGTTGTCACTGTTTTTCACTGTTGCAAAGTTTTCTTCTACACTGTCACTGTCGTAGTCACACTCCATTTCTTCGTCACCGGGGTAAACGAAATATGACGATGTTGTCAATAGTTTTTGAGAAAATACTAATACGAACACCAAAAAAAACTGCATGACTGTGTCCAACAAAGATCCATCAACGAATGACACTAATTTTGATTTCAACTGGTTGCCTAATTGTTGCATTTGATTGTTAACGATATACATAATTTTGCTAGTGACGATCTAGTCATAAATTATAAGATATTTTTAAAGTAGTTGTATATAGATACATTTAATATTTTAAGAATGTATACAATATTGAACTTATTCGCCTGAAACACAGGACCCCCCTAGTTCAGGCGACAGTGATATTAATACCTTTTGCTATTTTATGTACTACAGTGTAATTTAAAATAAAGAAATTTGAATAAATGATTTGATTTGATATTATATATTTTATTTGTGAAACAGCTTTTTAGTCGATTGAAAAATACGGAAACCTTTAAATTCATTTAACATAGTGAAATATATATAAATAAAATATTGTTTACTTCCTTTATATCATTAATCAAGCGTCATTTAGTTATTTGCTATCAATTCGTTGCATTCATATCGTATTAATCTTCTTTAGTACAGTTAGCTGTATTAAGAATTCGATAATAGTTTTTGGGACAGTCTTTAATATCGATTGCTGCTTCAGGATCTTCATCTGAATCTGCTTGATCACTTGGCACTTCCTTGTTTGGTTCCTCCAAAATTGAGTTTTCAATACGATTATTCTCAGCAGTATCCATATACTCGCAGACCTAGTCATCATAGCTCAACGCAGTAGGGTAGTCTCGCATACAGTGGACCCCTCGATCTTACGCAGATCATCGTTCAACTTTGCGAGAGGATGTCCAATATTATACGCCCTTTCTGATTGCTACCCCCGAATCGATCCATATCGTGCCGAATCCTTTGCAACAATTGGCCATCCATTCTGCAAAAAATGCAACTTTTTTATTTTTTTATTTAACAGTTCTGTACACACATTTAACATAATAGATAGGTTCGGAGACTGAAAATAGGTACAAAGGTGTGTTATTTCTAATGAAATCTCTTCCAGCATACCTGCGAAAGGAAAGTCGAATAAAAGAGATGTAGACACCGTGTGTAGGTAAAAGTTATAAAGTAATAAAAAATAAACTTTAAATATAACAAATAGAAAAAGATATTATGACACTAATACATACTAAATAATATAATAAGATAAATAATAATACATACATACGAGTCTATGCAACTTTGACGGTAGGGAAAGGTAGTGTTCCTTCACTCTTCTTTTAAAAACTGGAAGCGTTTTGCTGTCCCTAATGTCAGGCGGCAGTGCATTCCACAACCGTACCGCGTGCACAGTAAATGAGTAATAATTTATTCATCAATTTTGACTATCATTGGTTCAAATACTAAAAAACGTAATCTACGTGTTAGTAACTTAGTACCGTACATAAAAGCCAAAATGAAGAATTAGGTCACACAAAGGATATAGTGGCATCAAGTTGTCAGCAATTCAGCTGAAGAGAATGGTGTAAAAGTCACCGATTCGCGCTTCCACAACGGCAATACAGAAAGCAGTGAGGTGTAGCCAAGACCATTTAATAAAGACACTCACCTTAGAGGCTCACCGTGGAGAGACTTCCCTGGAATCTTCAAAATCGGGTGATCACTTTGTTAACATTATTCGGAAACACTAGGCTATTTTTCTCTGCATCCTTTTTGCAAGTCGTCAAGTCCTGAGAAGAATCCATTTCCCTGAGGATATCCCAAAAGCAAGAAGGTATATTGTTTAACTTTTTTTTTAATTTCTTTTATTGCTTATGGACTTGGTCTTAAATAAAGATTATTATTATTATTACTAGTGACTAGGTCAACAGCCTTAAGAGGTCAAGGAAGCAGGCATACGGCCACAGACAGATACTTAAAGAAGTATTTAATATACATAGAATAATTAATTATTCATGTCTTGTATTTCAATTTCTGTCATTACAGAAATTTAAATACTAGACATATTATTGAACAACAATCAATGCACCTGTTGTGTTGAACCATCGTAGACTTTGTCTCTGTCATATCTGACATTGACTAGAGTCAAGAGCAAACCCATCACTAATAAAAAAAAAAATAAAAAAATAATAATATCTATACGCACTCGATCGCGTTAACGTAAACGTCCGCGTCAAATTGCATTGAAAAAAATGGTTTTTCCGTGAGTGTCACCAGACGGCGCTTATTCAGTTTCCATACAAATTGACATTTACGTCAACGCGATCGAAAACGTTAAAAAACTCGCACTAACTGGCCACAGATCCCTTTTAAATAATATATAATCATTATGCATATTTTATTTTATTAAGTAATGGGCTTGCTCTTGACCTCGATCACGCCTGATGGAAAGCGATAGATGAGGTCTATGAAGGAAAAAACAAATAAATAAAACTGTTAGAAAACAAACAAACTGGGGCTCTAGACAAGTGACATTCTGTCAACGTTGGCGTGGCGAAGGCGATTGTCAATACGTCAAAACTGTATGGGATTGACAGATGCTATCGAAATGTCACGTGATCAAATTCCTACATTTTGGCATTTCGACAGTCGCATTCGCTAATTGAATGGCACATTGTCTAGGGCCTCTTTTCAAAAGGTTATCTATCGTCAGCTAGGAAATGTCAAAGTTACTATAGTATAACTACGTAAGATATCTTGAGATCCATAAAAATTTTGTGAGCATAAAACAGGACATCATCATCATCCTAGCCTTTTTTAGGGTTCCGTATCCAAAACATAAAAACGGGACCCTATTACTAAGACTCCGCTGTCCGTCTGCGTCTGTCTGTCACCAGGCTGTATCTCATGAACCGTGATAGCTAGACAGTTGAAATTTTCACAGATGATGTATTTCTGTTGCTGCTATAACAAAAAAAATACTAAAACAAATCTAAATAAATATTTAAGTGAGGCTCCCATACAACAAACGTGATTTTTTTTAGTTTTTTTACAGATAGTGGTATGGAACCCTTCATGCGCGAGTCCGACTCGCACTTGGCTGGTTTTTTTCTCAATAAATCGAACAAAACCAATTGTGACTATGGTGTACAGGTCTGCATACCCCTTTATAGTCGTGATAGTTCCGTGTGACAAGAACTTGGTGAACTCTTTGCTGGCATCTCATAAGGCCTAATGCAACCAATGTGAACTTTGGCATACAACAGCATATTTCTGCTTAAGCCTCCTCTAAAGCCGTGAAAGGCCTCCAAAAAGAGAATCGGGCACAAAGTGTCATTGAATTTATAGATGTTCAATACGTCAAATATGTATGGAATTGACACACGCAGTCGATAAGTAACATTGAGATAGAAAAGGTCTATGATAAGTAACGAGTTCAATCCGGGTCTACCTATACAGCAGAACTTTTCATGTCATAATATTATTTTGCATAACAGCGGATAGCATAAGCTTAATTTCGCAAAAAATCGTTTGGTAAATACTCATTTTACACACATTCAAAACTCATAATTTTGAAAGTCAGAATCATCTTTATGTATAAATTTCGTACAACCATCTTATCGCAGAAAGTTCACAGTCGGAATCATCGTTTGGAATACATTTTCATATCCATAATAATTGAAAGACTTATCTATCACATTGCAGAAAATTCATAGTTAGAATAATTTTGTATTTCTTACCATAATTATAAAATTGGTTGAACACAATTTTTTTTCGCCACGGTAATACGACGGTAATGATTATTGCTACATCTTTCTGATCAGGCGTTAATCAAAACATTTTTATTTCTAGAGGTAGTTATTATTAGTTTTCGTATCATTTTATTGTGTTGAGCAAAACAAAGTTAAAGTACATTATATTTTATATGAAAATTCAGAAGAAAGTTATTAAAAAGTGTTTAGATAAAGCAAAGGTAGAATTAAGTTAAAATATAGGTATTTTCACAAAAAAAAAACAAAATGAGAAGTGACAAAGTGGTTGTGTGAAATGAGACGAACCAAAAAATATAATTGTGACATTAATTAATTATCTTTCTGCTAAAACAGTTGATTGTGAACATATACATATTATACAGTCTTATTCATAAAAACCATTTCAAATAAAAATAGTAAAGTTTTCCAATTGAGCCGTGTGACAAAATCTTCTTGAGACCCAAACAAAAAGTCATTTAATTAAAAAAATTAAACGACATTGTGAGGATCTCAAGAATCTCTTCTTATTTCATAATTTTCTCCTTATATTCGAAATATAAATGATACGTAGTTTGGCTTGGCAACAACAGACTAACTTTATTCACATCACAGGTAATGAAGTTGTACATAGGACGATCATAGATGGCGCTACTAATTATATTTTGTTATAAACCTCATAAAAGTAACACCCCCACTTATCAAAATACTAGATGCATAGATTTACCACACTATACTTATCAAATATCAGTACTTTGCAATATATCTTGTTACAATCTACATTATTTTAATTTATCAAATAAACCTTACATTTCCAAAAACTTATAATGTTTAGTTTTACATAAACCCTTAGTAAGCAAATCTGCGGGCTTCTCTGAGGTAGATAAGTATTTAATGTCTAAAGGTCCTGAAATTAAAAAAAATTACAAGCAATATTTCTTTATATGTTCTCCTGTAATCAATAATTACAGGAATACATATAAGAAGTATCTGGCATCAAAGTAACATGTTAAAAAAAACATCATTCGTTCTGAACCCTTTGCACGCGTATATGACTTGCACTTGGCCGGTTTTTCTTGTGCCTATTGAAATAAATGCATTATTGGGTGAGAAAATTATGGTTTATTTTATTTTGGCAAAGATTACCGACAGGTTTTTTCATGCTTTAATCATAATCATTAGGTACTAAAGCTAGAATCATTATGATCATTTCAGCCGAAAGCACATCCCCTAAAAGTCTCTAAATCAACCGGTCCTGTGCATCTCGCATCCAGCTGGCCCTACCGACCTTACGCCTCTTATCGTTCCACCTTGCGTGAGCCTTTCCTATGTTTTACCCTTTCTGATATGCGATCTTTCGGCAGGATTGACTATTCTTTCAGCAAACATTGCACCCTAAAAATAAATGATTTATCAATTTTGACTACATAGGTCTAAATACTAAAAAACTTATTCTACGTGTTGGAAACTTAACCCAATACTGCACATAAAATACCATATGAAGAACGAGTTTGCCGTTGTGGCACCAAAACACTCAAGAAACGGCTATTGTGGTATCAAGTTGTTCAGTCAGTTGTTAGCAGTTCATCTGGGAATGGCGTGAAAGTTACCGATTCGCGCTTCCACAACGGCAGTAAATATATAGCAGTGAGGTGAAGTCTTAAGGTTGATCCCCTTACCCTGAAAGCATTATTATATCAATTGAACTCAGTTTACAAAGTAGCCAAGACCATTTAATAAAGACACTCTCCTTAGCGGCTCACCGTTGGGAGTAGTAACAGGAATCTTAAAAATCAGGTATTTACTTTTTTACATTATTCGGAAACGCTAGGCCATTTCTGGCTGCATCCTTTTTGCAAGTCACTAACATTTCGCTGATTGAGCCAGCTGCTGGACACAACAGCACCATGTTATCAGTGGAGCGTAAATTGTTGATACCTTTTTTTTTAAGGATGGGAAATCATTAAATGACTTCCTCCGCTCTGGGTGGAGCGGAAGGGAGTGTCAGACTCTTACTGACTAAAACCCATTCGTGTTCCTTCAATTGCCCTTGCTTTCCAGGGCCGCGGTGACTCTTTCGAACATATTTCGCAACCCTTGACACCTTCTTTGGCAATTTTACACCCAAAATTTGTTTTCTATAGAGCTAAACCACTACATCATTTACTTAGTCCCCTGCCTTACCTCGCAGCCGGTAAGTTTTATATGTAAGATAATAATAATAATAATAATAATATCTTGGGACAACTCACACACGGCCATCTGATCCCAAGCTAAGCAGAGCTTGTGTTATGGTAACCAGACAACTGATATACATACTTATATAATTTATAAATAGATACATATTATAGATAAATTACACCCAGACACAGAACAAACAATAATGCTCATCACACAAAGTTTGTCCTGGGTGGGAATCGAACCCACGACCTCCGGCTTTGCAGTCAGGGTCACTAACCACTAGACCAACAGGCCAGTCAAAAGATAGGTAAGTTTCAAGATCATATTCATATGATCGTTCAGAAACTTACTGCTGCGGCTGCGGGCTGATACTCAAACAGGCATAGCTAACTAACTCCTGAGAAGCACCCGTTTACCTAAGTTTATCACAGAGGAAGGAAGACACTAGGTCAACAGCCTTTAAGAGGTTGAGGAAGCAAGCATACGGGTGCGTTTCCACTGAGGCGGAGCAGAGCAGAGCGGAGACGAGCTGTGCCACGATTCACCAATCACATGGCTTGAAATTCACATCTCTTTTCCACTCCGCTTGTTTGATTGGTGAATCGCGGCACAGCTCGTCTCCGCTCTGCTCCGCTCCGCCTCAATGGAAACGCACCATAAGCCTACAGACATTTATGCACAGTCGTATTCATGTCTAGTATTTCAATTTCTGTAATAGAAAAGGTGCAATGTTATATTTTTTATTTCAATGAAATTACTTAAATAACAAGACAGACGCACGCAGATCCCTTTTAATAATACATACTTATATGTTTATAAATAAAACTGTTTAAAAGGTTATCGCCTTGTAGGAAAGTTACCAGTACTACCTGTACTACTAAATACCACTTGAGTGTTCGATTTTGCGACTATAAAACAGGACAGTGGCGGTCTAAGCCCGTCACAGGCCCGGGGCGGTAAAGCTGAATGAGAAGTTTAAGAAGTTGATGTAACTTTACAAGCATTGTACACATGTGTACATACATAAGTTTTTGTGTTATAAGTGAAACTTAAATTCGTCTGAAATAAACATACATTGTATATTATGTGGACAAGGAAAATAAAATACGGATCGATCGGCAAAAAAAAAACAATTAGTAAAAATAAAGTAATAATTATGTATGTAGCTTGTGTTTTTGTGCCTTCATTTTACTGAACTTCTAAATCATTTTAGTGAAATCAATTTATTTTGAAACTGTTCTTTCAATCGAAAGCACTGACAAATTAACGAGTCGCTCTTGATTAATTGTATATGGAAGGTATTTTTTTATTAGTTTGTTTTGTAAATCTTCTCTTGCATGATGCAACCAAGATCCAAGGTCAAGAAGTATTGAAGTATTAGCTAAGTGTAACGATTTACTAAAGTGATTCCTTTTCTTTAAAGATTAAAGGATTTCTTGGGCTGTCATTTTAGCAGCAACGTCTTCACTCGTATCAGTGGTACATAAATGCCTGTGGATCCTTTTTATTCCTTGGATAACCTGCTCCTTATCAAATTCATCGTAATTTTTTGTAAATAACCGGTTCTGGCTGTATTTATTTATTCGTATTTTATTTGTATGAGATGGCATTTATGTGGACCTCCCAACTCTGAACCACCTCTTAGAAAGGTACTAAGCATATTTTAAAGCCTTGTTTAGGATTTGATCAAATGAAAATTGAGGCGTTTGGAGGTCCCCCGGGGCCAGAGTTCTGGGTCGGACGCCCCTTCCACCCCCCGTTAGTCCGCCACTGCAATGATACAGTTAAAGACAACTTTGAGACTAAAATCCATTTCATTCGTGGCAACTTCTTGTTTGAAACAGTCATGAAGCTCTCTTTGTTACTTGTGTCAATATTGACTCTAAAAATTGTGACGGTAATGTCACACTTTGCATATCCTACTGCGTTGAGTTACGATGACTGGATTTGCGAATTCATGGACACTGCTAAAAAAAACTTGATTGGAAAATCTGCTTTGGAGGAATCAGACACGAAAACGCCTAGTGATGAAGCACATTCAAATGACAATACTAGAGTGGTCTTTGCTGCTGGTTGTCCACGCGGAAGTAAACGACTTGGAGATAATAACCAAGCTATATGTGTTAAAGTGGATGATCCGGAGCAAGAAATGAAACATTGATAAAAATAAACTTTATGGTGCTTGGAAAAAGTAAAAAACAGTGATGAAGCACATTCAAATGAAAATACTAAAGTGGACTTTGCTGGTATTTCATGCGGGAGTAAACGACTTGGACATTATAACAAAGCTATGTGTTAAAGTGGATGATCCTGAGCAAGAAATGAAACATTGATAAAATAATATGATGCTTGATTTATGATTTAAGAAAGTCAAAATGTTCTCTCAAAAACTATTGACAACATCGTCAAATTTCATTTACCCCGGTGACGAAGAGGCGGAGTGTGACTACGACAGTGACAGTGAAGAAGAAAACTTTGCAACAGTAAAAAACAGTGCTATCAAAAACACAGGGCTGATTGACACAAAGTGTAACAGAATAAACACAATGCCTAAAAAGGGGTCATTGTACTCATCATTTACTATTAAACCAACTGCATCATCATCTTCCTGCCCTTATCCCATGTTACTTGGTGTCGGCGCAACACGTTTTTTTCTTCCATTCTGTCCTATCAGCCGTCTTACTATCACTAACTCCCTTGTCTTTCATATCGCTCCTCACACAATCCATCCATCTATTCTTTGGCCTCCCTCTTCCTCTCCATCCATCCACATTTATATTCATAACCATTTTACCCTTTCAACTTTTCCGTCACTGGCGCCACTTTTAAACTACCTCTAATGTACTAATTTCTCACTTTATCCATTCGCGTTACTCCACACATCCATCTGAACATTCTCATCTCCGCTACATGCAATCTATGTTCATCAGTCTTTTTCATAGCTCAACATTCTGATCCATACAGTACGACAGGTCTTATCACGGACTTATAGATTTTCTCCTTCAACTTGAGGGGCACCCGTGGGTCACAAGTTGTTCCAGTGACCTGTTAGACCAACTATTAGACCAACCCCGAAATCGAGAAAAAAAAACGATTGCCCCATACATTTTATGTGCTCATAACTCGAAAAAATGTACTGAACGACTATTTTTTTTAACAATTTCGGGGTTGGTCTCATAGTTAAAGTTGTTCATAATGATGAGTACAATGACTCCTTGAGGTTTTGCGTTTATTCTGTTACACGTTGTAATAATGATACCGATGACAAAATTAAAACTCCAATCCAAGTTGCCAAGCCCGTGCCTACTGCAGATAAAAGTACAAAAACAGAATCTCTTGCTTATGAGTCTTTTTGTACTAGTTGCAATGACATTAATGGTAGTTGTCAAGAAAAACAATCATAATTAGAAGTAAATAAGCACTCAGAGTGGTATTTTCATTTCAAAACCTGTATTTATAGCCACGTTTTCATCCGCAAGCCACATGCAAACTTTATTGCTTTTTTTTTATTCTTCTAAACTGAAAGCGAGCGATTGCGAACGTTGACACAGTATTTCGAAAATTTATCCGTCTTTCATGACCTAACACTCTAGTCAATCTACGTAGCCTTTGTCCAATTAACTTGGGTTCAGCTTCCAGTCTAACCAAATAAGTGCGAGTAGCGCATTCAATACCACTACAAGAAAAACGAACGAAGTGAAATTTCTACGGCTACAAAAAGAACCGCAACGTCATTTATCCCACCAGCAGCGAACAACGGCGACCCTTGACAAAGAACGTCAGCGCAGCCTTCGTGCAGCTATTTCATCATGATGTCATCATTACTTCTCCTCATCGTGACCTCAAGCTCTCGAGCAGCGAGTCATACAGCCAGCCAGTACGCACGGCTTCTATGGGTATTCGGACCACCAGAATGCAGCGGACGCGCATACCTGGTCAACATCCTCACCCTCTGTCATCATCCTCAATCTCATCTGCGACGTTGGCAAGTACACTGCTCCTTCGGCCAATCACATGAAGAGCCGTGAAAAACCTCTCCTCGACCCCAGCAGCAGCACCACTCTGACTCATTGGAGCCTGCAGCAACATCCTGACCCACTGACTCACTGAGATATCATCACCCCGACTCACTGGGGCATCACCGCAGACATTTCCAACTCACCGTGGACTCTGCGACTTCCGGTTCCGACTCACTGGAACCAACCTTCCACTGGCCTGGCAAGCATCTCAAGATGTATAGACGACTCATCCATTATCGACCTCTGGTCTCCGA
This sequence comes from Melanchra persicariae, assembly GCA_947386135.1. NCBI lineage: Eukaryota > Metazoa > Arthropoda > Insecta > Lepidoptera > Noctuidae > Melanchra > Melanchra persicariae. The sequence goes on along the minus strand of OX376645.1, from coordinate 9,878,427 downwards.
AGGGGAGTGATGCGGCGGCATCAATGCCACCAAACAAAAGCACGGCAACAACTAACGAAATCCTGCATCGCGGTATCAGTTTTCCGAATTGCAATTTAAACGTATACAACAGTCCGAATATCAACTATCGGGCAGCTGCCCACCGAACACAACAACCGTCCGGTCGGAGGATCCTTATTTATTTATTTAACAATTTATGTACACACATTAAACAAAAAAAAGTAAAATAAGAAGAAGGAAACAGAATAATAGGTACAAAGGTAATGCTTATTTCTAAAGAAATCTCTTCCAGCGTACCTGCGAAAGGAGAGTCCAATAAAAGAGATGTAGACACCGTGTGTACGAGTTAAAGGTAGAATAATTGAAACAATAAACTTAAAATATAGCATACAATACATAAATATGACTAAAATTAACAACACAATAATATATACCAAATAGTATTCTATGATAAATAAGAATATATACTTATATGCAACTATGACGGTAACGAAAGGTAGTGTTCTTTCACTCGTCTCTTAAAAACTGTAAGAGTTTTGCTGTCCCTAATGTCAGGCGGCAGTGCATTCCACAACCGTACCGCGTGCACAGTAAAGGAGTAGGAGTAAAAATCGGTAGAGTGGGGAGGGGATTTTAGGAGATTTCTAAGATGGGTCCTACAGGGTGCATCAGAAGGACGGGAGTAGGAGAAACGTTCTCGCAGGTAGGAAGGCGTTTTAAGGTTGTGAAGGATGTTAAATAGCAAACACAATATCCGAGAGTTCCTGCGAAGTCGAATAGGGAGCCACTTGAGTACCTTGCGAAATCCTGAGACATGATCGTATTTTTTAAGATTGAACACAAAACGAATACAAATATTTTGCAAACGCTTAAGTTTATTTAAAAGCTCCTCGGTGGCATCCAAATAACATGCATCAGCGTAGTCTATGATGGGCTGAATGAGAGTTTGGGCTAGAGAAATTTTGATGTCCATCTTTTTCTATGGAGGCTTGCGGGTATACCATATAATTCTAAACTCAGGACTCTCCAATGATAAATCCCAATAATACAAACCAACCCGGGGCAAGAACTAGGTTACTTCAAGTTTTACAACATACAAACAAGGCAAAAACATCAAGGTTAATGTGTTGTTTCGTTTATTTAAAAAACCTTTTTTGTTTTGTTTTGTACCATTACATAACACGGAAAAAAACTTAAGCTCATTAGTGGTTCTCTCTCAAGATCTTTAACCTAACATGGCAGTGTTTAAACAAAAAAAAAAAAATATTTGTATGACCTTCCGGCTGTTTGTGTATGTGCGATTGTATGTTTGTAACGATACAGGAGAAATTCCTAGTGTGGGGCAACGTTTAAAAAAAAAAGAAAAAAATAACGGCCGTTTGTCCCAGCTGTCAATTTTAGATTTTTGACAGTTATCAGAAGCCAGAAAATCAGACACCAGTCTTGTCATGGGCTATCGTGTCACCTAGAAACCGGGTAATGGAGGTCAGATAGGTAAAATACTGGTACTTGGCTGCATTTGGTCAGACTCAAAGCTGATTCCAATATAGTTGGGAATAGACGGCGCAGATTGATTGGAATGTCAGGCCATGAAAAACGGACAGTTTTTAACAGACTTCAAAAACAAGAGGCTGTTCGTAATTCGACAGATTTTTTTTGAAGTGAAAACTTCTTTAGGCGCTTCATCGATACCGAAAGCTTTCCATGAGCTTCAAGTATACTGTGTATATGTGTACTTTTTGGGTGAACAAAAATCATGGAACTCGCGTCATCGTCACTAAACGCTTTCCATTCACAGACAATACAATATTACTTAGTTTTGATTTCTATCGGCAGTCCCCAAAGAACATTGTTATGTGTACTTTTTGGGTGAACAAAAAACGTGAAACTCCCATCATCGTCACCGCACGCTTCCCATTCACAGACAATACAATATTACTTAGTTTTCACTTCTATCGGCAGTCCCCAAAGAGCGACATAATTTTTTTTTAAAACCCTGTCAACGTCCGCCCTCTTTCAGTTTAGAAGACTAAAAAAACAGCAACAAAGTTTAAAACAATTTAATCTCTTTCAACACAAGCTGAGCCTACTCTAACACCATTTCCTGGGCAAGGCTTCACATCAAACAATACAGGTGGTATCAAGTTCTCTCCGGGGGTGGATGAAGTTCCATAATCTTCCAATTTCTCTGTGACCACTTCACTTGGATAGCTACTACAAATAGTAAATAATACAGCACAAAATAATAACACGGTGTTCATTTTGACACATTTGCTTTGGAGGTTCAAATTGTACTGATGGTCCAACGGTTACTAACTTCTTATATATAGGTACATATTTTTTTGTTAATTCATTGAATTTTGATAAAAAAACACGTCATTGTGTACTTATGTCATTATGTGTTTTTATTGTTCGACTTCTTGTGTGTTTAGGGTTCTGCCTGTCAAATTCTTTTAGGCGCAACGAAATATCCAAAAAGGATCGAGTCGAAATTCATATCAAACTAGCTTTTGCCCGCGTCTTCGTACGAGCATATCCCATTTTTTCCTGTTCCCGTAGGAACTTCGGGGATGAGTACAATGACCCCTTAAGAGGCATTGCGTTTATTGTGTTACAAATATGAAATCGATTTTATTATTTTTTCCACATACCTAATACAGCCAGTGGGAAAAATAATCAACATGATTTTTAATATGAACCAGTGCCTACGTAATAACGGAACCCTAATATACAAGCTAAACTCGCTCTTGACCTGTTACTTTTTTTTGTAATGAATTAATGATTCCTTATTGCTATACAAAGTTTGATCCTTCGTCGTCACCAGCACAAAGTTTCAACTTTATTCAACGAGACGTACCTAACTATATTATGTACTACCGGGACAAAAGATATCATTTTTGTCCACTTAGCAATGTTTTCTGGATAAAAAGTTTGATGCTATTCAAATCAATAAAAAATCAATAAGAAAGATTAATTTCAGGAGTAGGGGTAATAAGGCTTATTACGACACTTCTAAGGTATATTCTTCACAATCACATAGGATGGACGTCACGCGAAATTTCAAAGCAATGTATCGTCTTAATTTATTCTGTTCCCGTGACGAAAAAGCGAAATAACAAACAGAAATAAAAAAAAACGAAAAATACGTGACATTTATTTGTTAGTACTAATCGACGGACTTAACACGCATAAAGACTTAGTGCAACCAAGTGATACTAACATAGTTTTAAGTTATTATATACTAACACAATTGTTATTATATGTATAGTAGGTTAAGGTATTTATCTATGGGTCTTTGTAACCTGAAAATAAATGGTTTATTATTATTATTAACAGATTTATTTTACTAATCTACGAAATTCAGGCAATACTCTTGATATATTTATCCCCTCCAGACCGTTTTAGCCATGGTAGCATGGTTGATAATGTTATTAGAATCAAACAGGCTTCCAAATTTAAATATTTTACAGGTTAATAAGTGTTACAAAAAAGGTCAAAACCTCATTTTATAGTTTAATTTTTATAGTTCTAATTTTAAATGTTTTACTTTTTCTTTTGATTTTTCTCTTCGATTGTTGTTGAGTCTTTTCATCTTATGTATGTACATACAAACCAAAATAAATATTATAATAAATATTCAGTATTTCGTTACTTATGCCTGACAATAAGACATTTCCAGCTTGTATCTTAGGTTGGTCTTTGAACAGACAATTCTTTTCCAGTTTTTGAAAAATAAAACCACAATACAATTATAAACTATTTTAATCTACATCTATACAAGCTGAACCTACTCTTACACCACTTCCTGGACAAGAGGCTCCATCAATAATAATCTCCGAGGGTATCACTGGATCCATCAAGCCTGGTTCATTGGTAACTTCGTACACTTCTTCTGTAACCCCTTTACTTGGGTAGCTGTTAGTAACTTTAAGCAGTGAAACACTAAATAATAATATTATAACTGTTAACTTCTTCATTTTGACTCTATTCCTTAGAAGCTCAGAGTTTACTGATGGTTTTTATTATTAATCATTTCTTTTATAGGCTTTAACTTTTTTACTACATCGTCGATAATAACACCGTGTTAAAATGCGATAGTTATCGCTATGGGCACTCATTAATGGGAAATTTTGCGGCATCTTTTGTGATTTTTTTATAATGCGTCTTTCGGCGATAATATTGCGTAATTGCTAATGTACCGGTTTGAAGAGTATAAACTTTATTTCAACTATAATATTGCCCGTGGCTTCGCTCTCTCGAAACAAGAATATCATACCAAAGGAACGTGCCCACCATAAATACAACGTGTAACAGAATAAACGCAATACCTCTTAATAGTGATTGCGTTTATTGTATTTACTCCGAAATCTCGAAATAAAAACAGCTTTTAGTACATTTTGTCGAAATATCTGCACAAAAATGTATGGAGAAATCTTTTCGCGATTTCAGTAGTGAACCCCCCGTTAAAGGTGTTTATAATGATGAGTAAAATGACCCCTTAACAGGTATTGCCTTTATTCTGTTACACGTTGTATATCTAGCCGATTTTGTCCCACTGCCTCTCTCTTTTCCACACCACCCTGCCATATAGAAGGTCGGGCCAACTTTACTGAAGGAGCCCTCTTCGCCATGGCATGCCGCGTTGTCTTTTAGTATTTAATGGGATACCCATTCGGTTGTTTGCCCACTACCGAGATAAAATTCCTTCCTACCTTTGTTCCAATTTTTATCCAAACACGTTTAGGAGTTAAAGCTTGATTGGTTGACAAACTAAAAGATTATCGAGATTTTAGTAAATATTTGACAAGTCATCATCATCATCATCATATCAGCCGAAAAACGTTCACTGCTGGACATAGGCCTTCCCCAAATGTCGACACAACAACCGGTCCTGTGCGTCTGGTATTCATCGGCTACCAGCAACCCTCACCAGGTCATCGGTCCACCTAGTCGGCCTTCCAACGATGCGTCTTCCGGTACACGGTCGCCACTCCAGAAATTTTCGGCCTCATCGACCATCTGTTCTGCGAGCAACCGTGGTTTTCTTGTGGATATCATCATTTGACTTGTACATTAAACTTTTCAACTGTGTTTCAAGATGTTGGTTACTCTTTGAAAAACCTTTTACACTTCCAGATACAAAAGAAACAACAGTAAAATTTAAAACAATTTAATCTTTTTCGATGCACATTGAGCCGACTCTGCCACTATTTCCAGGACAAGGGTCTACACTGAAGGTGGACCCCAAACTTGGCACAGGATAATTAGAATCATCCAGGTTGGTAACTCCAATCATTTCCAACTTTTCTACGGTCACTGCACTTGGATAGCTATTAGATATTTTAAGTAACGCAATTGAGAAAATCAACACTATGAGGTTCTTCATCTTGACTGATTTCCTGCTAAGTTCAAAGTATACTGACGGTTTAATGATAAGTTCCTCATTGTCAAGTTTTTTCATCTTCGAATAATAATACCTCAACTCATTGCAGAGCACTTTTCTGGTTTTTTTTGGGCTAGTATGTTTCTTAGGGTCAGCTTACAACAAAGCAAAGCTAGGTGAACAAGGATAACAATATTATCTTACTAGATGTAAAAAATACAACCGACTTCCAAATAAAACAACCGGTCAAGAGCGAGTCGGACTTGCGTACCGAAGGTTCCGTACCATCATGATGATTTCTAAAAAAGTTTGCTATTTAGAGACATCAGTATAAAGCGCATCAAAATTCAAGAGTGAGGGGCTGTTGACGTGACGTTTTAGTAAAAAAAAGTGTACTATCGTAATGTCGTGACACGAGTTTTTAACGCACTGTGTCGTTCTCATTTATTGCTTACGTGAAAAAATAAATACAAATTACGTGTCCAATATGTTTTAGATGTTTATCTGACGGACTATAATTCGATTTTTTCAGTAAAATACTAGATTAGCTAATTTCTTTAAGGAATCAGTTTCTGCCCGCTGTTGCGTCTGCGTGGTATATTGATAAAAGTGCACAATGTTCGTCTCCAGGCCTTTACCCAATATGTTAAAAAACAAACAAACACATACTTACTTATAATTTTAGATATTATGGATATGCCTAAATGAACTTCAATTAAAGTAAACCACAGTTCGATTAAAATTTTTAATCTATTACAACACACGTTGACCCTACCCTGACAGTATTTCTAGGACAAGGATCTACACTTAAAATGGAATCCAAGAGAGCCACTTGATCATCTTCTGAATTCTCTTCTTGCCCCTCCATATTTCCTGCAGCACTTGGGCGACCAGTCGAAGTAGTAAATAACGCCACACAAAATAATAACACACCGAAGTTCTTCATATTGACCGTTTTCTTGCTAGTTTCAAAGTGTACTGAATACAGAGATAAGTTCTTATTTATTTGTTCGTCTTTAATATCATACCTACACTGTACGCACACTTATTACAGAGTAATTTTCTTTTGTTTTTTTGGGTTATTAAGCTTCTTAAGGTCTGTTTACAGTGATGAGAGGCTGCGAGAAATATTTTTAGTTGTTGGTTAAATATACCTACGTTAAAAGCAGCAGTTTTAGAAATTTTTTAGTTTCCAGGTCGGTTCAAAGTTAAAAAAGTGGAACAAAAACCAACGAATGACCACTCTTGACTTTGTTTTCCATAGCCTTAAAACATATATTATATTTCATATCCCAGCATGTGAAATTATTATATTTTTAGATTAGAACAGTTTTTTTTCCACGCCCATTACCTAAAGATTTCTCAAAAAACGATATATAAATAGTGCAAATGAAGATTATAGCTCCAACAGTTTAACTGATCCTTGTGACAGAGGGACAGACATACCTATACAGTCTGACGAGTGAGCGATCCGTTTTTCCCAAAAAACTGACGAAAAATTTCAACACTGGGGTTCTTGGGCTTCAACACTGATTATGTGGTAAAAAATTGTGTGCCGTTGTCACCAAGAAACTCTAAAAAAGTACCATTCCATCAGCGAATGCAATTGTCGAAATGCCAAAATTTAAAGAATTATTCACGTGACATTTCTTTGTTACGTTACATTTAAAAAAATTAAAAAGCCTTATATTTCTTACTAAAGAATACAAAAAAATAAACTTTTTTCTAATTATCTGCGAGCATTATGTTTAAAGTAATACCTTACATTTATAGATATTATATATATTTTACTATTTATGTAAGAACCCCTCGGTCGCGAAGGTGAAAGCCTCCTCTAGAGATTTCCAAGTATCCCTGTTCTTTGCTGTCTTCATCCACTATTTGCCAGCCGCTTATATAATATCGTCAGTCCACCGGGCTGCTGGTCTGCCTCACTTTCTGGTGCCTGATGGACCCTTCCAGGTCCACCTGTTATCTGTTAGTCTGGCTATGTAGCCAGCCCAACGCCACTTAAGCTTTTTGCATTGAATCAGAGCGTCTGTAACTTTTGTTTTCTTTCGAATTATACTATGGGGTATTTTTTGACGTTAGATTTACTACTACTATTTTATAATACTACGTCAATGCAAAGCAATGCTCGTACGCCGCTCCCCGCGTCGCTGCCTTCGAGGCCAGTTTCATAATAAATCTATGCATTGAAACGCGCCGCTCCCGCGCCGCCCCCGCTGCCGCCCCGCGCCCGCTTACTTGGTATCCGTAGCCTTAGCGTGACAGCATTTGTCAATAATTTTTGACGTTTCGACAATCGCCATCGCCACACTACCGCTAACAGAATGTCGCTTTTTCCTGTTGCAGGTTGCATGAACCTATCGTTTTATGTTGCTATCTTAAAGTGGAGGAAAGAGCCACGCGTCTCAGTATAAACTGAGCCTAACCTGATTATTTTGTGATGAATCACTTCACGTGGTATTCTTGTTGTCTACCGGTGTTTTTAGTAGATTTATTAATAGATAATAAATCTTTGGAAAACCCCTTGGCATTGCACGTGGCCAACAAGTTACCATCAAATGAATTGGTGTCAGATTTATTGCTAATCAATATTAAATCAAGTCTGTTTTAGAGATGCTTTAAGATAGTTATTAACAGCCGCACGGGTCCATTTTCAAGGTTAAGCGGAGCCTACTGGGGATGATCCGATAACGTACCGAGATCCTTACGTACCACGGTAAGCACGCTAAGGCTATGGACACGAAGTCAGCGGAAGCCGCTCGGTGGCGGCGTGTTTCAATACATAGATTAATAATGGAACTGGCCTCGAAGGCAGCGGCGCGGGGAGCGGATTACGAGCGATGCGCACCAATCGAGTAAAAAATTTATAATAGTCAAATTATTGTGAGTAATTATAGTTTATTATTGTAGTAGTAGTAAGTAATAGATTTATTATAGTAGTAGTAAATTTAACGTTACGAAGAAATTAGTAGGTATCACTAAAATGATTTCGTTTGCGAACAAAGACACTAATTTCTCATTAAACTTCACCGCGCCCCGCTCTAGTGCCGCGTGATCTGCCCGCTGGCTGCAAGACCCGATCTGCGTTGCCGCACCGCTCCCGGCGCCGCCACCTCCCCGCCTCGCAATCGCTGACTTCGAGACCGAGGCCTAAGTCGTTGATCCTAACTGTCATGTATAGATCTCTGGCAGTCAGAAGCCTGAAAGTCCAACAACACCTTATTCATATCTTATTAACCGGTGTTAATTATGTTGTAGCGGCATCCAGACACATACAGTCATATACAAACAACGAAAAGACTTGACGTCACACTTGTCCTACATCACGCTATCGAAGTTCTCCACGTGATTTGAATACAATAGACCGATAATAACCGCGGTTTTCCCACCAGACTGTAACAACCGTCTAGTCGGAAAATCTTATTTTTTGTCATACATTTAAGTTGTTGTATGGTATACATATAGTTTATATAATTATACATAATATAATACATCTTTACAGTAAGTAATTATATATAAATCGCTTTTCTGTTTTTTTCTTTTCCACATTGCACCTACCACAATTTGTCTCTGCATCACCCAAAGGTTGACTGGTAGAAAATGCCTAAGGCATTAAGTCCGCCTCTGTACATTTGTGTGCATGAAGTTTTAAATAAATGAATAAATAAATAAATAAATAATATACAATCAACAACGTTTCCACAATATTACTATGAGTATTATTTACTTACATGACATACAGTATGGATGAAAGGTAGGGCTAATTTTAATATTATACTAAATAATTAGGTTTAAGCGTATTAACTATTTTTTTTTTAAATATATTATGAGATAACGGAAATATTTAAAAAAATGAAACGTTCACATTCGCATCTCAGTCCCAATCTATCAAAAATGTTAGGAAATGAAGGGCTTTTTGACAGTTTTCGACTGACATGCGCATGCGAACGTTGTTTTAAAATTAGTAGAGGCACTCTTGTTCTAGGTTTGCTCACTTCTGTATAGACAAAGCTTGAATTAAAAAACGCAATCAAATAAAATTCATTTTAATCTTGACTAACACAAGCGGAGCCCACTCTAACTGCATTACCCGGACATGGGTCCACACGGAGCATCGACATCGAGGGAGGTGGTGGAACATTTCCTGGATTCGTCCCTCCTTGACCGTCTGTCCCTCCTGTAGACACTTCACTTGGGTGACAGCTGGTAAATGTTAACAACGCGACGCAAAATAACAACACAGCAAGGCTCTTCATATCGACTGTGTTTTCTCTGAGTTCAAAGTGTACTAACACTATAATGATATCCTCTATTTATATTCAGTGCCATTTTTCGGCTAAATGACGCCCATAAGTAGTTAAACTTTAGGCAATTTTTTATTCATTTTCAATTATCATGATAGGGCCATTACTGAGCAATTTTTTAGCTATTTAGAGATTTTAGATACGCTTCAAACGTGACTGTTGACACTTAACGTCGCATTTTTGCCATTTAGTTATACCAGCCAAAACAACTCACGAAAATAACACAGTTATACACTCAAATTGATCAAATTTGTTGGCGACCGCGTATTGGAGAACGCTGAGTTTGAGGACCCTTCTACAAGGTGGTCCGATGGCCAGGTGACTGCCGCAGTAATTCGTTGGATGTGTGACAAACAGGACCGGTCTATACAACGGGTAACAGAATAAACGCAATACCTCAGGGGTATTGCGTTTATTCTGTTACACGTTGTTTAGGTGAATTTCATATGTTTGGTGGTGGTGTCATGGTTTTATACGATGACAGAAGGACTCGCATACAAAAATATTGTAGTCGTAATTAAACTTTATGCTAGCGCATTACGTTTTATAATCAAGTTAGGTTGTTGATGTTTCCAAGCAGTTTTCTGCAATATATAGTGTCAAATATAAATTGTATGTGTGTGCAAACAACGACATTTTTGCGACGTATTTTTGTTCCTGATCCTTATTCTAGTGAATTTTTGATCGAAGATTTATTTTAAACAACTTATTACGAACCAACATCATTCACCTGCCTAGCCTTTCCCAAGTATATTGTGGTCGGCTCCCAGTCAAACCAGATTCAGCTGAATACCAGTATTTTACATGAAGCAGCTGTCTACCAGACTTTCACAACTCATTAGGTAACTAAGTAACACAGTACTTCTTGGCAAGACTGGAGTCAGATTTTGTAGCTTCTGACAATCCTTAACGACTGCCAAAGATCTACAAATGACAGCCGAGACCTGCTTAACGTTCTTGCCGAGGCACGGAGGAATCTCGGTATGTTAAGATGGTCACCCATCCACAGACCGACGCTGGCAAGCGTTGCTTAACCTGGACGATCAACTCGTGCGGCTGTTATTATTGAGCCACGAGCTCCTCAACATTACGAACCAACAACACAGTCTCATTATATCTCTGCTGTAAATGATGCACTAGTCATCATCATTAACAATAGGTACACAAACATTACTGAATCGAATAAGGGCCCCAACACACTAATCGACAACTAATTGCAGAGTATATAATAAGATTTGGGAAAGAGACGAAGCTATACGTCCTGTATAGCTCCGTCTCTTTCCCACTAGAAGTAATATTGAAGTAATACTGCTTTAAGAGTGGTTGGTTTAGGCCCTGTATAGGTTAACAGGCCCCTATCACTCTCCACACATTTTCTCTTAGTAGTACCCCTGTATGAGTTAGGTATGTACTGCTACTCTTTGTGTCGTAGTTCCAGTCTATTGAGAGAATGCGACACGCAGACTTGACCGGATTTTTTTTACTAAAAACAATGCATTTTAAAGACAGGTAATTATTTTCTATTGTTTTCCGTAATCCATTAAAAGAAGTAGTTATGATCGATTATGTTAATTTATATCTAAATGCTTACTTGTTAAGTCATAAAAAGTTGTTTTGAATAAATTATAGAATTTAATATACTTAGGTACGCAGTGAACTTAACCAATGCAATTTAATACTGATTTTAATTTTACTTGATGCAAATAAAACTAGAACGAGACGGAAGTAATGACGCTGTGCATGTTTATAAAAATTTGTTCTTGAAACTTTAATTTCGGTAGTCGGTGTCAAATAACGAAAAAGCAACCACAAACACCCACTTCTGAAATTAAAGTTATTTTGAACCTTGTAGTGTTTTTTGGAAGTCGGTTTCTTTTTTTTGTGAAAAAGTTTTTTATTTTTCACTTTTTAGTGGTACCCCACACCCACTGGAAAGTCACAGGAAAGCAAAAATAGCAATTTCGTAAACATGGATGACTATTCCACATATTTTTTCCATCTATTTGGATTTAAAAACCAAACTACTGAACCGATTTTGATAAAATTTCAATGAGACCGTTTGGAAAGTATACCCTTTCCAACAATAAAAATATTTTTTTCAAAACGGTTGGTAAGCGACGGAGTTATGCGTGAAAAACATTAAAAAAAAAATATACAAACATCCGAATTGAGAACCTCTTCCTTATTTAGAAGTCGGTTAAAAATCTCGTGTCACTGTGTTCATGGCCGCACTCCTCCGAAGAGGCTTGACCGATTTTTATGATATTTTTTGTGTTTGGTATATAAGAAATGGTCTTATATTATATTTCATACTTGTTATACGCGTACGAAGCTGCAGGCAAAAACTAGCTGGCGAGTTAAACTATAATAATCTATGAATGATGATATCCGCAAGAGAACCAAGGTTACCGACATAGCCCGAAGGATCGCCAAATTGAAGTGGCAGTGGGCAGGCACATTGCTCGCAGAACAAATGGTCGATGGGGTCGAAAAGTTTTGAAGTGGCGCCCGCGTACCGGAAGACGCAGCGTTGGAAGGCCTCCCACAAGGTGGACCGATGATCTGGTGAGGGTCGCGGGTAACCGATGGATGCGAGATGCACAGGACCGGTTGTTGTGGCAACACTTGGGGGAGGCCTATGTCCAGCAGTGGAAGTCTTTCGGCTGATATGGTGATGATGATGATGAATCTATGCTACATAGGTAGGCAATTAGTCATAATACAGTCTGATTTTGCCACATAAGTTGAAGTCGAATATAATAATGTTATTATTTTGTTGTCATTAATTACACCAAGAATACCCAAGAGACATTCGGTGGTAAATTACCAGTGTGCTTCATGTAACTTTTATGTCATTAACATAAGGTTTTTTTTATAGATTTGCATTTGACCCCAGTCTCCCTGTTGGAAAGCGACGATCTAGACGCTTGCCTCTAGGTAAGCGTCTGCATTGCCGCGACTTGTGATTCTATTTACCAATGCACTTATTATTTCCTTGCGTCAGACCGATGTCTCCCGACTCCGATCTCCCTCGACTCATAATCCTATCCCTCCTCATCTCACTCCAATCGCCTTTTTTTTTTGTGTATTTATTTAAGGAAATTTTATACACAAAGTACATGTCAATTCCATCGTACCCTAACTTAAACATAAATACATCTACTTACTAAATTATGGCTTACGACTAAATAACATAAACAGCGCTTTAGCGGCTTCCGACAAAGGAGAAGACAACAACTCGTGGAACATACCCACATTAGATCTGCTCAGGTAGAGAGTAGTTATAAGTAACTCTCGATTCGTTTCGTAACGGACACATTCCATTAACAGGTGATGAACGTCTTCGTTTTTATGGATGGAATATCATCATTTAATGACTCCTTCCGCTCTGGGCGGATCGGAAGAAAGTGACAGACTCTTACCGACTAAAACCCATCCATGTTCCTCCAAATGCCCTTTGCGTTCCAGGGGCGCGGTGACTCTTTCGAACAAAGTCGGCAACAGTCCAATCGCCTAGTGGGGGTCACTAGGCGATTGGACTGTTGCCGACTTTGTTTGTTGTGAGTTTAACTTTTTCATGTTTCGCGACATCTACATAATGTAAAATTACGGATTATGCGTATCCCTAAGGTTGTAAAGTTAAAGGTAAAGTTACCTACGAACTAAATCCAATACAAGTACTACATAGTGGTTTTGTTAAAATTCTATACTTATTATATTTAAGTAAATAAAGTATTTTAAATGGTTTCTATTAAAATACTGACAGTTTTCTACACGATATAATGGTTTCTAAAATAAATAATTTAACATTTTGCACTATAAGTCACAAGTTATAGACGACAATATACACAGACTAGTCTAGACTACCTAAAACTCATAATATGTTTCATATTAAATTTATAAATCTGATTTGAATAATTCAACGATTAAAATGAACGAGGAAAAGTCAGTTATAATCATGATTTTTTAAATAAATAATATTCAAAACCAGTTTTGTGTAAGATGATGCAGATAAACTAAAAAAAAAACGGCCAAGAGTGAGATGGACTCGCGCACCAGGGGTTCCGTACCATTATCTGAATTGTATGAGCGCCCATACAACTCAGATGACTATACTTGGTCCACTATGTATGTATGGAGACACCCTTTAATTTTCAACATTTTTTGTTTTTTTTTTTGTATTTTTTCCTTTAATTGTGCTGTAAGACCTTGCTTTTTGCCAAATTTTGTGATTCTAGGTCAACGGGAAGTACCATATATAGATTTTCGACCCAAAATCTATAGAATACTTCCGGTTGACCTAGAATTGACAATTTTGGTTAAAACAAGGTTTTACAGTACAAGTAAAGGGAAAATTCCGAAAAATGAAATAGTTGAAAATTAATGTAAATTTTGGTACCTATTTACAAGTTTTCGCGAAAATCTAAATCTGCCTATATATTTTTATAGTGTTGACTCAGGTTTTATACACCTAATAAGGATTTCTACAACAGTCCCTATTAGGTGTATAAAAATCAAGGTTAGTCGTTCGAGCGAGAAAGAGGGATGGAGCTATATATGGTGTATAGCTCCATCTCTCTTTCTCGCTCGAACGACTGACGTTTTAACACGTCATGGTAAGTCTCCTGGTATAAAATTCAATTTGCTAGGTCCACCCGTTCCTGAGAAAATCGGTGGTGACACACGGACAGACAGACAAGAGAGTGATCTTATAAGGGTTTCTTTTATTACCTTTTCAGTTACGGAACCCTAAAAACAAACCGGAAAGTGAATATTAAATAACAGCTGTCCGATTATGGTCACGCATCATCTTCTTCTTCGTATGGGTAGTAAGGTCTAATGACCCCATACACCCTATTGTCAGAGTCACGCATCTAAAATAAAGAATCACTCTCACTAGATCAGGGCAACTTACGTGGGCTGCCGTAGTTACACAACCCAGTGTAAATATTTAAAGTCACAAAACACACGCAAACTAAAATAGATTAATTTATTGAATACTTTATTTTATACATCAATTATTATTAAAAGACAAGGAGTGTGTATGTTAAATGTGGATGGAGATAAGTAGTTTGTTTATTACAAAAACTTATTTTTTTACATATTTGACACCAAAACCAAGAACACAGTCAGTTTGGGAGAACGATTTACTTTTTTGAAACAACACATTATGACACTTAAATTGAATCACAATAAACACAGGGATTTTTCGTAAGAATGTTAGCACACGTGATCACAACTTCTTGATCCATTCCTTTGTTCTTTTAGTGACGTGGTCTAGGTAATCGTCTGTAATCAATAGGTTTGCGGATGTATTTTTCATACCCTTTTGGTGGCAGCGTCAAGACATATGTGTCTAATGTATCTATACTAATATTATAAAGAGGAAAGATTTGTTTGTTTGTTTGTTTGTTGGAAATGAATAGGCTCCGAAACTACAGGACCGATTTGGAAAACTCTTTCACCAGTAGAATTGTACATTATCGATGATGGATATAGGCTATAGAATATTTTCAAAAAAGTTAGGGATCCGTATGAAAACTTCGATAATGTAACCCAAGGTGTGAGAAAAAATCCTTATATCGCGTACGCTGCGGAATCTATTGACAATAGAGCAAAGTGATGTACTACAGTTTTATAGAGGTCATCAATGTCTACAAAAAAGTCTGCGATAGCATATGTCTAACTATTATGGTTAAGTCACCATGACCGCTTTTTGTTCAAATTATTCAAGCAAATCCTTGGTGATTTGAAAAAATGGTGATTTCGGTATCATGATATCAATCCTTATCCATTTAAATGGTTTGATAATTAAGGTTGATTATTTCCGTGTAAATCACACTTTAAATTTTTCAAATCGGACCTTTCGTTCAAAAGTTACGACGGTAATAAACATGCTCGGAGTAAGAAAAATGTCGCGGCTTGAGCGAACTGGGAAGAATCATATCAATGCTTGGTCCGACGAAGTTGAAAGTGATTTCGATAAAACAATAAGAATAACAAATGTTTGGATTTTTTGCAAATAAACTACATACCTACATAATAAGGGGTGAAGCAGGGGTGATTAAGTTTTTAGGGGAGGACATTATTGCTTGCTCTAATTTACGTCGGGATGCTATGAACAAACTAAAAATGGGATTATTGAAACAGATGTACCTAACAATTTTTGCATAATCAACTTCTGACGGGGTGAACGGGGTGAACAGTTGCGCTGAACCTAAGATCATAGAATAAGTAGAAATGGCTAAGTAATAAATGTAAATTAATGAAAATCGTTGTGCTTAATTTTCCAAAACTAACCTTTATAAGGGGGTATAGGGGGCGTTGAAATTTGTGGAGTACCTACTAAATCCGCGCGGACGAAGTCGCGGGCAAAGTGCTAGTACAGTATAAACAGGAATATTGCCACAAGTATATGCTTCATGTTGAATGTCTTGTTACTGTACTAGTTCACGATGTTTTATGTTTGCTAAATGACAAACGTAGGCCTTTTATAGTCATGTTAATTTTCCTCAACGCATTAAATTAGTGTGTATTAATTCTATGCTTAACGCTGCGGCTACATTAGCGGACCGTGTCAGGTTATATAAACAGCTCACAATTTATGATATTACCACATAAAACAATATTAACTTTAGACTGGTGTAAGGTGATTACACAAAGACTAAAACTGTGTATTGAAAAGTCACAAAACAAACGCAAATTAAAATAGATTAATTTATTGAATACTTTATTTTATACATCAATAATTATTAAAAGACAAGGAGTGTGTATGTTAAATGTGGATGGAGATAAGTAGTTTGTTTATTACAAAAACTTATTTTTTTACATATTTGACACCAAAACCAAGAACACAGTCAGTTTGGGAGAACGAGTTACTGTTTTGAAAACAACACATTATGACACTTAAATTGAATCACAATAAACACAGGGATTTTTCGTAAGAATGTTATCACACGTGATCACAACTTCTTGATCCATTCCTTTGTTCTTTTAGAGTGGATTTCACCAATGAAACTGAACGCGATCAGTACATGTAAACTGCGTTCAAAAGCTGTCAGCATCAATATTCCATAGAAAAATAGTGACACTGACAGCTCATAAACGTGGTTTATACGCTGATCGCGATCAGTTTGGCTTGGTGAAAATGGCCCTTAGTGACGTAGTCTAGGTAGTTAACTGTAATCAATAGGTTTGCGGAGGTATTTTTCATACCCTTTTGGTGGCAGCGTCAAGACATATGTGTCTAATGTATACAGTATAAACAGGAAAATTGCCACAAGTATATGCTTCATGTTGAATGTCTTGTTACTGTACTAGTTCACAATGTTTTATGTTTGCTAAATGACAAACGTAGGCCTTTTATAGTCATGTTCATTTTCCTCAACGCATTAAATTAGTGTGTATTAATTCTATGCTTAACGCTGCGGCTACATTAGCGGACCGTGTCAGGTTATACATCGTGTATAGCAGAATAAACGCAATAACCCTTGAGGGGTCATTGTAGGTACTCATCATTGAGAACAATTTTTACTATGGAACCAACCCCGAAAATACGAAAAAAATGTCTTTTGTTCAGTACATTTTGCCAAGTCTTGCGCATATAAATATATGGGGCACACGATTTTTTTTCACGATTTCAGTTTTGTTCCCATGGTAAATGTTGTTCATAATGATGAGTATAATGACCCCTTGAGAGGTATTACGTTATTGCACACGGTGTCTACATTTCTTTTATTGCGACTCTTCTTTCGCAGATATGCTAGAAGAGATTTCTTTAGAAACAAGCATCACCTTTGTACTTATTTTTCTGTTTCCTTCTTCTTGTCTATTTTTAAATGTGTGTACCTACATAAACTGTTAAATAAAAAAAAACTTTTTATCCCGGGAATATGTCATCTCTGGAAGTAGGTACTGATCTGTTTCCAATAATTTAACGGAGTGCTGAACCATAGCTTCTCGCGGTAAAACGTAGAATCTACAGGAAAGGCCACGAGGCCATCGATTATCATTGTGCGGCGCGCTATTCGGTCTGACACCGCTATATCCGGCTTATTGGCAACAATCGTCCTATCAGTGATGATAGACCGATCCCAGTACAACGTGACATGGTAATTTTCTTGTAATACGGTACCTCAGAACCCACAAGTTTGTATTTCAAAGCAAGTTGCTGGTGAATAATCTTGGCCACTTGGTTATGATTGTGCAAGTATTCGCCGTTAGCCAGACAAGAACAACCAGAGATAATATGTCTGATGGGCTCACCAGGACGGTGGCATGCCCGACAAATGTCAAACGTACCGTCCTTCATAATATGCTTTCGGTTGTTGTTCGTCAAGATAACTATTTTCTTTTTTTAAAACTTTATTATTATTGTTTTAATTTCGAGCTTAAAGAAATTCAACCCGCTAATGTAGCCAAGGATTTATACTTTCAGTTTATATGCTAATCTTACCTAAGACTAAGATTTAACTTTTTATAACTAAAATAAAACTGGTTTGAATACATTATTGAATAAAATATACATTAGTTAAAACAAGCAATAAAAAATGATTTACTAACGCTTATGTTGGTCGGTGACGCAGTAACGCAGACAGTCACACAAGGATTACGGAAGTTATTATGATAGCTGTCAATTTAGTTACAACTGAGAGCGAGTTTTTTATCCGCAGTGATTAATTGATTAAAAATAATGGGCACGTTAAAATGCGTTTTTCGACCAATTTTTAACAATGTTTGGAAATAAAAATAATATTATTTATTTACACTAAAAAAAAACTTAAAATCCTAACTAAGTTAACCCTAAAAACATGGCGTCAAAAAATTCATCCGCATCGCTGTCGACTGGAACTGTGCACTCGACTGAAAGACTGGCGGCACTGCCACGTTATATGGCAATGCTTATCCTTTGTCCAAGGTAAAAGCCAGCCCTTGGGTCACGCGAAGTGTCAACTAAGCGTCTTGAGAAATCTTTAAACAAGTTATGAGCACTTGGTCCCCACGACCCGAGAGTTTCAACCCCAAACGGCTCGGAAATATAACTACCAACGAGGTTGTAACAATACCAAGTTTTAGTACTTTACTTAAAGTTTCTTACTAAAAGTTAGCCTTTAGTTAGTTATTTTAGTAAGAGTTGCATGATCTGTAGTTACCCGTTGGTCGAAATTTGGGAACCAAAATTTCGTTAACCGCTGCGGCCCCGACATGTGAAAATTCCCAAAAAAGAATAAATCTTATGTAATAAGTAAATAAACATTAAATTAATTCGCGACACACCGGTGTGTCGCCGGGGCCGGAGCGGTGTTCCTTTCCCGGTCAATATTTTACTTGACCAAGGTCAAATAAATAACTATTAGTTAACCTATACATATAATACAATAAAGCTGAGGAGTTTTTTTTGTTGTATTTATCTTTATGTCATTACATCAGATATCTCAATAATCTAGAAACGAAATATAATGGAAAAAAGATGGATGGGATCGCTATTGGCATTCTAGAACGCAGCAGCTACCGACTAGTCGGTAGCTAATATAATAAATTAAGTTATATAATTAAGGTCAGTGATACTAGTATCACTGACCTTAATTATATAACCCAAGACAAAGTAGTGTGTGTATTAAGTGTGTACAGATTGAAGTTGATTGACACAAAAATTGTAGTTTGAAAATGAAATTAAGAACGCAGTACGTATATTTGGGTGCCCACCCAAACACTACGTTCTTAATTTAATTTTTAACTGCTTTAAAAACACCCAAGGGAGAAAACGACTTTAAGAAAAACAACACTATAGATAATACTCTAAAATAAATGTAATCATAATAAACACAAAGATTTTTAAATAACCTTAGCATTCGCTCGCAGCTTTTCTATCCATTCCTTTGTTTTATTTGCTTCCAAATTCTCCCGAATGGGCTCGGTCTCCTTGTAGTATAATCATCGGGGATCCAGTATGCACCAAAAGTGTAAAATATAAACAGGAATAATGCGATGTATATATGCTTCATGTTGACTGGCTCACGCTAGTCTACAATGTAGTATGTTTTCTAAATGAAACATCGGTCCTTTTATAGGATAAATATTTTCTTGAACGCGTAGAATAAACAAGTTTCTATCAATCCTATGCTTAACGCTGCGAGCACATAAACGGTTTTCTTTTTTGGCGGGCTATCCACTTTTTAACCGACTTCAAAAAAAAAGGAGGAGGTTCTCAATTCGGTTGTATTTTTTATGTTTGTTACCTCATAACTCCGTCTTTGATAAACAGATTTGAAAAAAAAATATTTTATAAGAAAGGATAAACTGATGTAAGTACTCCCCTACTGGTCTCATCGAAATGTCAGCAAAATCGATTCAGTAGTTTGGTTTCTAAATCAAAATAGCTGGAAAAATCCAAGAAACCAAATTGCGTTTTTTGCTTTCCTGTGACTTTCCAGTGGTGGTTACCAATTACGAAAAATTATAAAAAAAACTAAAAAGCAAAGGTACCTAAATAAAAAAAAAAGTTTTTACACAAAAAATACAACAGATTTTCAATTTAAAAATATTTATATTTTTAAATTGAAATATTAAAACCATAAATAATAAAATAACTTTAATTTCGGATGTCGGTATAAAAAATAAGTCTCAGTCTCGTTTTTTCCTTTGGGTTCGAAACCCTATAAAAGATGGATGGGATCGCTATTGGCATTTTAGCACGCAACAGCTACTGTCTAGTATCACTGACCTTATCAACGTTTTATGATGTGTTAATTTGCTAGCTTAATTGTGCCCCCACAGTGGACTAGTCTTCTTTAGCTCCTTCTAAACCTCACTGTTTTGCACGATCAATGACCAAGTTTGACCCACAAACGTGGTCAGAGGCTTTATGCAAAGTGCTTATTATTAGCGATGACGACTGCCGAAATTCCAAAGTATAAGCCTAGACCACGTGACATTTGACGGTGTTGGTGCTATCCCATAGATTTTCGACGTTTTTTCGCCTTCGCCACGCTACTGCTGACAGAATGCCACTTCGTCGTCGAATCATCACACCAACTACGCCGCGGTCGACTTCACTGGCGACGTCTTCTCTCATATTTATGTCCAGTGTGTAATGATATCCACCAATCAGTCCAAGGGCATTAATGCAAGGTGGCCAGGTCGCTGCCACTTTAGCCTAGATTTTTTTATTGAGGAATAGGCTAGCTCTGGATCTCGATCATTACGCCTGATGGAAAGCTATGGATGAGGTCTATAATGGAGCAAGCTTGCCTAAAAGATGCCTTGAGGCACTGGTACTACCACGCGTCGACGAAACACAGCAGACAGCTTGACGCCGCCGCCGCGCCGGTGGGAAGGTGGTCGCGAACCAGGCATTAGCACTACCACCGCAAAGGAAGGATTGGCCAGTGTTATAAGGTGTAAGGTGAGACTGTCCAGGATGCGCCGAGCGCTCGGTTCAATTGAGTGTCTGATGGAAGAAATTGCGCTGCACGAGGAGGCTCTTTCATGCATCCCAACCCTAGTTTTGAATTTAAGACATTTTTATTCTAAACAGACCTTTAGACACATAAAAGTTGATACCAAGATGACTTTTACTTGAAAAAGCCAAATCAAATCAAATGAAATCTACATTCGAACTTTAAATATGTAAAATATAACAATAAATCTTTACTGTATATTAATTAAATTTTGTTATATATTTTTAATAAAAACCAAATGATTGACCCAATACAAAGTATTGTGTGTATTAAGTGTGTACAGATTGAAATCGTTTGTCACAAAAACTGTAGTTTGAAAATGAAATTAAGAACGCAGTATATTTGTGTGCCCACTCAAATATACTGCGTTCTTAATTTCATTTATTAACTGCTCTACAAAACACCCGGGGGAAAACACTATTAAAAAAACAACACAATTGAAAATACTCTTAAATAAATGTAATCGTCATAATAAACAAAAAGATTATTTACAGCAGTAATAACCTTAGCACTCGATCACAGCATCTTTCTATCCATTTATGTATCTCACTTGTTTCCAAACTCTCCTGTATTGGGTTGGTCTCCTTGTAGTATAATCATCGGGGATCCAGTATGCACCAAAAGTGTAAAATATAAACAGGAATAATGCGATGTATATATGCTTCATGTTGACTGGCTCACGCTAGTGTACAATGTTATATGTGTTCTTTATGTTAAACACAGCCTTTTATAGGATAAATTTTTTCCATAGCGCGTAGAATAAATAAGTATAACTAAATTAATTTTATGCTTAACGCTGCGGACACATGACCGGGTTTATTTTTTTTCGGGCTCTTAACCGACTTCAAAAAATGGAGGAGGTCTTTTTTTGTTTGTTACCTCATAACTCTGTCATTTTTAAACAGATTTGAAAAAATCTTCTTTTATATGAAAAGTTAAACTAATAAACTTCGCAACTGGTATCACAGAAATGTCATCAAAATCGGTTCAGTAGTTTGGTTTTTAAATCAAAATAGCTGGAAAAATATGTCATCCAAGTAAACGAAATTGTGATTTTTGTTTTCCTGTGACTTTCCAGTGGTGAAAACGAATTACGGAAAACGATACAAAACTGAAAAGCGTAAATTAAAAAAAAATGTGTTTTACTCAAAAAATAAAACCGACTTTCAAATAAAAACACCACATAGTACAAAATAACTTTCATTTCGGAATTCGTTGTCAAAAAACGAAGAAACAACATAAAACACCGATATCGAAAGTTAAAGTTATTTTATACTTTGTAGTGTCTTTTATTTGGAAATCGGTTGTATGTTTTTTTTTTTTGTAAAAAGTTTTATTTTATTCTATTAGACATTACAAAAGACAAACCACATGAAAGTTATCTAACTTGATAAATACTAGTCGTGAAGCTGTCAAATATGTATACAGGCATTGAATATAAAGAAAACCCGTATGCCGCTAATGTATCACCAGCGTTATATTTTGAGTTTCAAACCGGATCTAAGTTTATTTTTATTTGAACAAAAAACTGATTTAAATAAATATTAAAATAATAAAAGATACGATAAAAAAAGAAACCGCGTTCCAAGAAACACTACAAAGTTCAAAATAACTTTAATTTCGGTAGTCGGTGTTTTTGGTTGCTTCTTCGTTATTTGACACTGACTTCCGAAATTAAAGTTATTTTGAACTTTGTAGTGTTTTTTGGAAGTCGGTTTCTTTTTTTTTGTGAAAAAGTTTTTTATTTTTCACTTTTTAGTGGTACCCCACACCTAACAACACCACTGGAAAGTCATAGGAAAGCAAAAATACGCAATTTCGTACACATGGATGATTTTTTCCAGCTATTTGGATTTAAAAACCAAACTACTGAACCGATTTTGATAAAATTTCAATGAGACCATTTGGGAAGTATATCCTTTCCAACAAAAAGAATTTTTCAAATCGGTTGGCAAGCGACGGAGTTATGCGCGAACATAAAAAAAAAACACAAACGTCCTAATTGAGAACCTCCTCCTTTTTAGAAGTCGGTTAAAAAGAGCAACGGCCTAAGTAGAGGCAATGTTATGTAAGTCGGTGATGCATTGATAGAGACAAATAAACAAGAATTACGGAAACAACAATATCAACTACAACAGAGAGAATTATACTGCCGTAAACGTGCGATTCGATACAACATAGATAGTGTCGCAGTGCTAAGCAGACTCAGTCATCATATTAAAAAAATACAACCGATTTATTTTATTATTTTAGGTCAATCCTATACTATTTAGGGTTTTTTTTGGAAGTCTGTTATATTTTTTGGGAAAAGTTTTTTATTTTTAACTATTTAGTAGTGATACTCCATAACTAAATTGAAATTATTCCCATAATGAGTGGTTGCGCTATTTGCCGTTAATTAGTTAGTTACTTTGTGTGCCTTCACAGTCCAAGTCCAGACCTCAAAATTGAATAATTACTTTGGGATTGACATAAACCTAACAATATGTCACTTTACTAGATTTTATTGATTTTGAAGTTGAGGAGGTCAATGGTTTATCTTTGAAGTTCGATGTCTAATGCAAACGCAATATTTAGCTATAAAGCTGCATCTTACCATCCCTACCTTGTAGCTATTCCACCAATTCGCACTAAGCGTTTCCAAACGTCTTTTATAATGCGCACAGCAAAGGAGTGGAACTCTCTGCCTGCGTCTGTGTTTCCAAAAGCTTACAGCCCTAATCTCTTCAAAGTTAGAGTGAACAGGCTCCTTCTGGGTAAGCTCGCTCCATCGTAGACTTTGTCTCTGTCATATCTGACATTGACTAGAGTCAAGAGCAAACCCATCACCAATAAAAAAAAAAATAAATAAATAAACCCAACGCAGAAAGTATCATCAAGGTGGATGATAAACAAGAAAGTTATGCCCGAATAGATAACTCCAAAAACGTGGAAATTCAGGTTGACTTGTATGCATCTGCGTACCACTTCACAGCTTGATGTTATGTCATGAACTGGTGTAAACAATAAACAGACATGCAATTTCAGCAATCCTGGGAGATTTGCTATAATTTATTGAAGAGTTTCGTTGCCCACCTCCGTGGGTCTTCATCAGATCTTCAGAACAAATTGAAATGGCACCAGTCCGGGAAAATACTCTTCCAAACAAAAAAAGGATCATCCAAATCGGTTGACAATTGGCTGAACAAACATTTTTCCTTTGATCCCATCGTCCGATCCTGACTTGGTGACAATGAGACTACCTCAAGAGTATAATGTTTTCGAATAAGATAAGAATTTTGAAAATCGGGTTACAACTGCCGAAGAAATCGCTGAAAATATTTAAAAAAGAATACGTACGGTCGGACACATAACCTCCTCGTTGAAGTCTGTTAAAAAATTAGGAACATGAACATGTTTCCGACAAAAAAAAAGTTCAATCCGGTGGTCGGTAGATTTAACAGGCTGTTTTATAAAAATAATCACAACAAATTAGTAAATAAAATCTTGTCAAAAGCCAATCAACAGTGGAAAACATTTCGAAGACCTCACGCTACACTAGCGCCTCTAGCGGCGAATTCAAACGCGATAGCCCTCACTAAACCAGTTACACGGGTCGGTCTTCGGATGGGTGACCATCTTCACATACCGATTCCTCCGTGTCTCGGAAAACACGTTAAATCGTAGGTCCCGGTAGTCATTTGTATATTTTTTATAATTGTTTCAGGTAGTCAGAAGCCAAAATATATGAAATCAATCTTGCCATAGAGTATAGAGTTACTCCGTTACAGGTTTGTGGAGGTCAGATAGGCAGTCGCTTCGTAAAACACTAGTACTTAGCTGCATCCGGTTAGACTGGAAGCCGACCCTAGCATAGTTGGAAACAGACTAGGCAGATTGAGTCAATTGTAAACTTGAGTCTATTGTAAACTTGAGTCTTTTGTAAACTTGAGTATATCGTAAGCTTGAGTCTATTGTAAACTTGTCTCTATTGTAAACTTGTGTCTATTGTAAACTTGTGTCTATTATACACTTGTGTCTATTGTAAACTTGATTATATTGTAAACTTGAGTCTTATTGTAAACTTGTGTCTTTTGTTAACTTGTGTCTATTGTAAACTTGGGTCTATTGTACACTAGAGTCTGTTGTAAACTTCGGTCTATCGTAAACTTGAGTATATTGTGAACTTGATTCTATTGTAAACTTGAGTCTATTGTAAACTTGAGTCTATTGTAAACTTGAGACTATTGTAAACTGATACCATCATGATGTACTTGGGTAACACTTTCTTAATGTACCCCAATCTTTAGATAACGACTGAGAGCAGATAAAAGTCTGCATACTCGAAAATGAGAGGAAATATATACACCTAACTGTCTCATTTACTCTTACAACTAGCTTTTATAAGCGAATCCTTATCTTTATCCATTATTTAGTATGATAGGTACTCAAACTCTTTCTAAGTTTTTCATAAATCAGTCGCGGTTGCTGCGATAAACTTGGGGAAAGGTATCATGTTAATAGGTAGTAGGATCAGAGTAGAATAATAATTCGAGAAAATGGGTTTGTGCACAGAAAAGTACTTGTGGTCACACACCAACCACTGGCTAAGGACTTGCTCGCAGTCAAACTCGAACTCTTTATGCATTCTCTTTTAGTCGATGGTTACCACAAACATGAGGTGAAAGAAGTATAATCCCAGATCGGTTAACGTTGGTGAGTTTAGCAGAAAAGCTTTTTTAGTCCGAAATGAACTGAGAATGTATGGGCAGGCGAAGCCATCTGGAAAAGTTTAAGCACTTGTCATAGATACGTTAAATTTGCTTTTGATCTAATAAAAATCGTTACTATATCAAAAGTTCAAATTGACTTGTACGATTTGGGGGGGGGGGGGGGGGGGCATCATGACCACCACGAACCGCGCCTGCCATAGATACGAAGCTAATAGTGAGTGTCACCGATTTGCCACCTATAGAAACTGTCGGACCGAAGTGGAATTATATTTTTTTCCTACTCCTCCGCTGTTATTTTCTGATTAATTTCGTTGCGGGATCCAAGACTGTTGAATCATTTCTCGACTCGGAGTTTTTTTCTGGTGGTCGCCATTGTTGATTCTGGCTTTCTGAAGTTACAGTGGCTTGGGAATGTGGTGTGGCGGGCTTCTCCCAATAAAAAAAAAAACGTTCGGACCATAATTCTTATTATGCCTGAGACAACCAAACCTGTGTCCAGCGCATATTGTGCGGATACGAATATTGATGTTATTTGTAGTGGTAACGAACTATGTCCTTGAACTTAACAGACTAGCTCCTTTCAAACAAGTTTCCAGTCAGACGGAACATACTCGTACCTCATAGGTGTCATGCCAATGTTAAATTTTACAAAATATAAAAAAAACCGGCCAAGTGCGAGTCTGACTCTCACACGAAAGGTCAAGGTCATAATAAACATTTAATTAAATTAAAAATAAACGGACGCTCCCATAAAATAAACGTTTTTATTTTATGGGAGCGTCCGTTTATTTTTAATTTAATTAAATGTTTATTATTTAATTTTGGTGTTATAGCGACAATAGAAATACATACTCTGTGAATATTTCAACTGTGTACCTATTACGGTTTTTGAGATACAGCCCGCTGACGGGACGGACAGCGAAGGCTTAGTAATAGGGTACCGTTAGTAACCCTAAAAACCGACCAAGTGCAAGTCGGACTGGCGCACGAAGTATTCCGTACCATTATCTATAAAAACGGAAAAAAAATCAGGTTTGTTGTATGGGAGCTCCACTTAAATATTATTTTTTTTCTGTTTTTAGAATTTGTTGTTATAGCGGCAACAGATAAACATCTTCTGTGAAAATTACAACTGTCTAGCTACCACGGTTCATGAGATACAGCCAGGTGACAGACAGACGGACGGACAGACAGACGGACAGCGGAGTCTTTGTAATAGGGTCCCATTTTTACCTTTTGGGTACGGAACCCTAAAAATGAAAACATACCATTAATTTGGTGTCATAATAAATAATACTTTTTAATCAAGCAAACACGCAGCACAGTATGGTCTATTTTATCTTTATTCCTGCATAATAATAAATATTTATGAAATAAATAATAAAGACAACCTTTATTATTCAAATTAACATACCAGAGTACCCAGTTCTACCATTTTTAAGCAACATTCGCATGTCAGTCGCAAACTGTCAAAAAAGTATGGAAATTCAGGCTTTTTTGACGGATTGCGACTGAAATGCGAATGCGAACATTGCTTAAAAATTAGTATAATTGGCCGTAAGATATTTAAATGAACGCAATTACGAGTATTTCACACAATTGTGTCCAACCGAGTCTAATGTATGACACTGCGCGGCCCAAAAATATGTTTACAGTTCTCGACAAATAACTATGCCCCTCTGAAGTTGGCTATGAGTGGCTGCGTAGTAGTCAAAATTACGAACAAACTGTAACTGCGCATGCGCGGGGCGGGGATTATGGCGGCGTGATTTTATGTCTCAGTCGCTCGTTTACGTTCGATGCATGCTTACGTCCCGCTTGGTCCCGTCTACGTGACTGCATCTGCGCGAACTTTGCAAATGGCTAACTTCAGAGGGGCAAAGTTATTTGACGAGAACTGTACCTTTACACTCGCCTTAGCGTTGAAAGGTGTGTTTTTACTTTGGTGTCTTCTTTTTTGTTAAAAATTAATTATTTATTTAAATTATCAGAAAAGGAATCCATGCTAGTAATGGTTTAAGTAGGTACCGGTAAAAAACATGAACAATCATGACTCCAACAACGCAACATGCCAACTGTATGTGGATACGTGACATACATTCCTCAAAAGTCACGTGTTCAAGTTATTTGCAGGCCAGTAAGTCAAAGGATGATCTTTTTCCTTAGTTTCAAACATATTAGGTATATCGAAAACAAGCTTTTTGTCACGACTTTACTCGCGTGGTCTATCTCACATGAAATATAAAATTTTCACCATGATACTTAGATATTATAATATATATATAAGTAAGTTCCATAAATTATGAAAATTATTATGTAGGTAGCCATTTCAGCCGACAACGCATGATACATGGTGGGTCATTAATTTTAATTAAAACTTCAATTAAATCTAAAGATAGAAAGGATATTGTTAAACTGTCGGTTGAACACACCATTGAATTGTCCTGTGTTGAGCTTGATAAGCATGTTGTGGTATGCGTCTACCGACCTCCAAGTTACCAGAATCTATCAGTGTTTGATATTGTAATGGAAGATGTGTTAAAAAAAGTTAGTACTAGTAGTAAATCAATCATTGTATGTGGTGACTTTAATATTAACTTATTAGAAACAAACTCGAATAGTATAAGGTTATTGAGTCTTTTTAAATCATTTAATTTGTCAAATGTTTTTATTGAACCAACCCGTGTGACAGCTTCTACTGCAACTTGTATAGACAATGTATTTTGTAATTGTGATTACTTACATAAAGAAATTGTAAATAAGTTGCCGTCTGATCACAGCGGACAAACAATAACGTTTTGCACCTACATACCTTTACAAAAAATTCAAATAAAATTTAGACCAATTACAGATAAAAATATGGAGAAACTTAATAATACTTTGGCTCGTAAACTAGGTGCTCATTGCTTTAATAACATAGAAGACCCGAATGAGTTCTATGCCGAATTTTTTTCATTATTAAACACGCAATTTAATGACACTTTTCCTCTAAAGTCTAAAAGTATTTACACTAAGTTCTTATTTAGCGATTGGGCAACTCCAGGCATTCGCATAAGCAGGGAAAAGCTATATGAACTATATGGTTTAAAGCAACATATGAATAATACAAGCTTTCAGAAGTATGTTGCGAAATATTCAAAAACATATAAAAGTGTGTGCAAAACAGCAAAAGCTCTGCATATTAGCAATAAAATAAAATCAGCAGACGACAAAATAAAAACTACTTGGAAAATAATTAATAACGAAACAGGTAGGAAGAAACAGCGTGAATCGAAATTTAATTTAAATACTGTACATGGTCCAATAAACTCAGATGCAGAGGTAGCTCAGGAATTTGAAAACTTCTTTGCTAATATTCCTCTTAAAACTACAGAGTCTCTCGACTCGTCACCCACGCTCTCTGCTGCCTTACTTAGAAAGAATGTAAAGGTATGTCCATCGGAGTTTAAGTTTCAACATACAAACCCCCAGGCTATTATAAAAGCTTTTAAAGATCTTAAAATTAAATCAACAGAAGATCTTTGGGGAATCTCTGTAAAAGTTTGTAGATCGGTCATTGAAACTATTGCCCCCTACTTAGCAGTCATATTTAACACTAGTGTAGACGAAGGAGTTTTTCCAGATCTCATGAAACACAGTAAAGTCGTTCCGTTGTTCAAATCGGGTGATTGTCAAGAACCCAACAATTACAGGCCTGTGTCAATTCTGCCAGTTCTCAGCAAGGTGTTTGAAAAGTTAATGCTTAATCAAATGTTACGTCACTTTAATAAAAATTCCATCTTTCATGAACAACAGTACGGTTTCACTAAAGGGCGATGTACAACTGACGCCGGTGTTACCCTAATAAAGAACATTTTTAACGCCTGGGAAGAGTCGCAAGACGCCATTGGAATATTCTGTGATCTCTCGAAAGCGTTCGACTGCGTTAACCATGAGACGCTTTTGTTGAAACTGGAGCACTATGGGATTAGGAATAGAGCCCTTGATTTGATTAGTTCATACTTGATGGACAGACAGGTTAAAGTTCAGGTTAACGGTGTAAACTCACTAGGGTCGGAAATGACAATGGGCGTTCCACAAGGTTCGATATTGGGTCCATTCCTTTTTTTAGTTTACATAAATGATTTGCCCCAACTATTTCGAAATCTACCAAATATGGTATTATTTGCGGATGACACATCTCTAATATTTAAAATAGATCGACGTTCACAAAATCTTGACGACGTCAATAACTCTATTCATCAGGTCCAAAATTGGTTTACGGCAAACAACTTGGTACTAAATGAAAAAAAAACCAAATGTATTAGATTCACTTTACCTAATGTTAAAAGTAGCGAATGTGACATCATATTGAATGGAGAAAAACTGGGCTTCATTAATCAGACGGTTTTCCTAGGAATCACTTTAGACGAGAAATTACAATGGGGGCCCCATATAACATCTCTTACGGGTCGTCTAAGTTCAGCTGCTTATGCTGTTAGAAAGATTAGACAGTTAACAGACGTAGAAACCGCACGTTTGGTCTATTTTAGTTATTTTCACAGCATTATGTCTTACGGTATTTTGCTGTGGGGTCGGGCTGCTGACATTGAATCCATATTTATTTTACAAAAGAGAGCTGTCAGAGCCCTATATAATCTGCGTCGCCGTGATTCTCTAAGGGATTTTTTTAAAGAGATTAATATTATGACAGTCCCTTGCCAATTCATTTATGAAAATATTATGTATGTTCGGAAAAATCGACATCTTTTTAATAAAATTAGTGATCGACATAATTTTAATACTAGAAATAAAGATAAATTAGATCAACCATTTTATAGGTTAGCTAAAGTACACACATCTTTCATGGGGTACTGTGTTAAATGTTACAACAAAATACCTTGTGACATATTAGAATTAAATGAAAGAAAATTTAAAACGTATGTAAAAAGCACACTTTGTAAACAAGCATATTACAAGTTGGAGGATTACATTCAAGATAAGAATGCTTGGAAACATGCTGGTCCTGCTCCATAGGACAATCAAGGGTGTAGTGTAGGCAAAATCAAATTGGTCAATTTATATATTCACTTTACAGATGTAAAAGAGTTTTTATTTTTTCTGTTAACACACTCTGTTTTATTAATGGTTCCAAGATTTGTAAATATGTGAGTACCATGTACTATGATCCTGTAAGTAGTATACTCTAGGTGCATCGACCTCACATATATTAAAATTAATTTTTGTACTCAAAATATTGTAAATCATTGATTTGAAAAGAGTAACTATGGAGTTTCTTGTCCGTTCTTCTCCATAAGAATCTACCCTTTCGAACGGACAGTAGAGTCACTTTGTATTATTTTTAATGTAGATGATGACGTTCAAAAGTGCCGTTTAATGGCCTAATTGAAATAAACGTTTTGACTTTGACTTTGACTTTGACTTTTATTACCTTTCACTAAAATAAAAACAAATAAATAATAGTATTTATGATATAAGTGCGGTAAGTTGGTTTTAACAAACGAGTAGACGAATGTCACGAGTTAGTAAATTGCTTTAGGAAGTGTGTTTTAAGATAGTTTATTTAATTTTATGAGATAAACTTTTTTTGTTTAAATTATGTGCCATTAAACAAAAAATTGTGTTTTAAAAAAAAACAATATTTTCGTTTGTTTTATAAAAAAACTGGGTGTAATTAATTATAATAATATAAAAAGCTTTAAACTATTTTATTTTTATCTATCCCACAGCTGGGCAAAGGCCTACCCCAAGTCCTTCCAAGAATTCTTTTCACGTATTACCTCGTACCAGCCCTCACAGTAAACTATTGAAACTATTAGCTAATCAAAATGTAGGTTCGTACGGTTCCTTTATTTATAGGAATTACATGCAGTTTTAGTATAGGTCATCTTGACCCAACCCGACACTCTGTGTTACTATTCCTCACCGTGCCCACGCCGGGTTAATCACTTTAGTATCATAACCAGTTGAGGTCACATTTAAATTGATTGTTTTAGATAAAACTAGTTTCAAATATAAGGATAAAATGCACAGTAAATATTGTATAACCATGTTGACTAAAGCGCAAATACCTAATTCACGAATGGTGTTTGATTGTAACATTTTATGAAACGCATTTTGTTTATATTTTTGTAGGGCTGTCTCTCCCATGCCTAGGCGGTTAATAACAATATGTCAGGTGTCTTGGAAGAGTAAATATTTGTGTGTGTAACCGTTTCGAAAGAGCGATGTCACTATGTGTGTTTATGGTTTTATTTACTACGTTTTTAATTAGTTGATAAGTTTGTTTTTTTTCTTTTAGTTTTGTGATATTTGTGCGTCATTTCTAGCGGAATAAACGTATTTTCTTTCTTTTTTTCTTTCTATACGTCTCTTTGTTTTTTTCTTTATATATATCTCTATCCCTTAATTTGAATGAATTTATTTAAACATCTTGGATTTTTTTTGACGATAGCAAAAATGGACTGGAAATCGTTGACGTCATAAATATTGAAATTCATGTCATATCGTCTCTTCCGCTAAGTTTCTCGTTGCCGTGCATAATAGTCATGCAGCGTGCATTAAGTATCAGTGAGGTAACTGCATTAATAGGAAACTAGTACGATGGGTCTCGAAGTTAATGTCGACTTGTAGTGATTCATAAAAACATTTATTTTTGAATGCAGTTACACCTTACGGATTAATGACTATTTAAAAATATTTTTTAAATAATCAATTCTTTTATTAACAAAACATTGTTAAACCTGTATTTTAGGAGCAAGTCCTGGTCTTCCACTGCGGTTCAAAAATTGTATTCAAAAGAAAACTGTGGTATCTGTGTATTGATGGATATCTATGGTCAAAATATATACTGTCAGTTGCTTCTCGGACCAGGAATCAATCCCAAGCTTCCTGGGTGAAAGCTCAGTATAAATATGGACAGTAGGGAAACTGCCTACAAACGCTCGAAATGGCACACTAAAACAAACATGCACACCGACGAAACTCCTAAGGTGACTTCGCGGGACTCGCAGCAGCGAGTGCCGCGTCAAGACGAGTGGTCACGTTTAAGTTTATCTCCGCGATCGTTTTGAAAATGCCAGGAAAGTATTGCGTAGTATACGGCTGTTTGAACTCGGCTTCATCAAAACCGGACCTATCGTATTTTAAACTTCCTGCTGATATTGAAAGGTAAGCATGATTTCTAGTTATTGTTATTTAATCGTTATCGAATTACGTATAAGTCCGTGTGATCGATCATACATAGGTAATGAATTCGTGAACTTACTTGTAAATCATGAATGCGGCGGCGGTTTTGAAGGTATTTAAAGCTGATAATGCAATATTGATAGTGGTAACAATAAGTAAATCCAAGATGGCGGCTGCAAAAGGTATCAATTTTTTCGTCATGGGTGTCGTTTTCATGGTTTTCGAGGGTATTGAAGCCGATAGTCCTATCAAAATGTAAATCCAAGATGGCGGCTGCAATAGGTATCAATTTTTTCGTAATGGGTGCCGTTTGAAAAAAAAGTGTTAATAAAGTAAGACAGTATTTTTTTTAAATTGTTACCTTCCTTTGTGACTTGTAAAAGTGGCTCTCAGCTTACGAAAATATTTTTCTGTAAATAATTTGTAATAATGATATAAAGATTTTTTTTTATGTAATATAGTTATTTATGATATTAGTGCGGTAAGTTGGTTTTTACAAACGAGTAGACGAATGTAAGCACGAGACGAAGTCGAGGGCTTACCATAGTCACGAGTTTGTAAAAACCAAATCCGCACGTGTGTCATACAACGTTTTTCGACACATTTGCGAGAAAACATTACAATAAGTAATGAAACAAACTTTTTGTCTCTAGAAATCAGTCGGAAAGTCGCAACAATCTTCGACGTTTCTAATATGAAAATGGCGCGAATTTGCAAAGGGCGCCACATGCGCGTGGTGATAATTAGAACCACATACTTTATTTTTTTTTATTTATCTTCTCTCATTTTCTCTAAAATATTAAAATGAGACAAACGTATACAGCAAAAGCGCTTCCAAGGAGGTTCGATCATTCAGTTTATTTATTCTCGTGATGTGAAACTCCTTGGTGGAATTCTTATTAATTTTTATGGAAATTAAAAAAAAAACCGTAAAGAATACGCACGGCGCTTTAAAACGGAGTTTGCGGTAAAATATGTACTTAGGTGAGAGTACCTACTTTGCCGCACGCTCCATTGTGTGGTGCATAATTTTTAACTTTCGAACAATGCATACAGGCTTTGTAAATGCATTTTTTGAGCAAATGTGTTGAAAAGGGTTTTTAATTACTAGATATCACACGCATTTTCGGACTGAAACGCGGTATGGTTCGTAGCCGCTCATGAGTCCAGCCCGCGCGCCACCTGCGCTGCGGCGTCTACCGCGCGCCCGAAACCTTTTCGTCCAACCGCGGCTCGCGTCCGCGTACGCTTCAAATTCGATTGATTGATCACTACAGAACAAAAATGTAAAAAAATAAATATCAAAAACATTAAAAGTGACAACCCTATTGCTTCAATGGAGCGTAGGTAATTATGTTCTCAACTAGGCTTAGTTTCACTACTGTCCATATTTATACTGTGGTGAAAGCCTAGATATCTTTGAAGATTGAAATGATAGTTAAATTGAAACAAAAATTGGAAAAATAAAAGAACACAGGAAAATAAATAGTTGTCTATAATGTTGATAAGTTCAAAACCTGACTCTGTCAGTGTAAATGTCGCAGTCAAATCAGCCATTTCATTAAAAGCCTAGCTTTTTAATTGAATTGCGCCGTTTAATCAGGGACATAAGTGACATGGGCAAGTCAACAAACAATATTGAACAGAAGATGTTACTTAAGTCGCTGATAAATCGGCACATATAAGTAGAAAGACGAGGCTACCAATAAAGGCGGTGTCACAGCAAAAACTCGGTCACTCTCGGACTGTATAGAAAAGAAAAAAGCGTGATGACACAATGCTTGCAATTTATTGCCAAATATGAAGCATTTTGTCGATTTACTCAAAACTAAGTTGAGCTATTAATAATCTAAAATAACTAAGTTTTGCATTCGATTCATTATTTGTTATAAATTTTACCGGCATATGTAGGCTAGTAATACGGGATATTTTTTTCAAAGGTCAAAGTTAGTGGTAACTTTGACGACCATTTCTATCAAGGATTTTATTTTTGATCATGTTTCGGAAACAACAGAGTTCTTGGAAATATAGTTAAATTCAACATATATTTTTTCTGCAGCTTAAAACTAAACAGATTTGGCTAAAAATATTTTAGAAAACCAGCAATTTTTCAGTTTCTGCTGATGTCAGCGCCTTAAACGGCTGATTAAGCTAATTGGCTGCGTCATAGACACCCCTGGACCAAACTATGCTGCGCAGTTCTGCACCCGGCGCTGTTGCTAGCTTGACGAAGGCTTGAAATTTCCAGTGTTTACGTGGAGTGGGCAATTGGAGATCGTGAGCATGACTATCTCGGTAGTAAAATTACCACGGTACTCCACATTACAAGTCTGTACTGTGTTTGGGATTGCTACCTTGTGGCAGGATACAAACAAAAATATAATTATTTTAATGATACTATTTTAGTTTTTTTTTTCTAACAAAAAGCGTCTTCATCCTCACTCCTATTGAAAAAATAACTTTTCTGTGCCCGACAGGGTCCATAATTGATTCGATGTTTTATCATACCAACTGATACATGTACACATTATGGAATGAAATAAAGTATTGAGTATTGAGGATTCTCTGAAAAGTAAGTAAAATATTTAATGTTTCTAGGTTATTCACTGGAACCTTTGATACAATAGAAAGATAATATTGATTTGAATCTTAATAAACATATGGGAAATCCTTAAAATAGGAATCGTTTTCCTTGATTTCTTTTCTCTATGCATTTTATCGATAAAGAACGAACTTTTGTGGCGCCTGGGGCCCAGCAAGAAGGAGGGATGGAGCTATATAGGGTGTATAGCTCCATCCCTCCTTCTCGCTCGAACGACTCACGCTTTAACACGTCATGGTAGGGCGCTGATGTGAACCACACGGGCGGCATCTGTGGCCTTAGTAAGGGTTTTTATACCATATCTATTGTGCTAACATAAACGTCCATAGAAACTGGTTAAGCGCCATCTAGTGGCAATAACGGTAAACCTCTTTTCTTTCTATACCTTTTTCTTTTCGAGTCGATGGCGACTATTAAACATTTTGTGCCCAGTAGGTGGTCGTGTGCCCACGCTTATAGCATCTCATAGCAACCGGCCAAGTGCGAGTCGGACTCGCGCACGAAGGGTTTCGTAGCAATACCTATAGAAAACGGCAAAAAAATCACGTTTGTTGTATGGGAGCCTCAAATATATAATGATTTTATACTGTTTTTAGTATTTGTTGTGATAGCGGCAACAGAAATACACCATACGTACGGAACCCTAATAAAAAATTCTTACATTTTTAACTTTCAGTAAAGACCACAGTACGTAGGTTTTTCCTTGGAGACAGAGTAACTCTATGATCAACAGGACACTATAAAAACCGACTTCCATAAAACACTACGAAGTACAAAATAACTCTATTTTCTGAAGTCGGTGTTTTTGGTTGTTTCTTTCGTAATTTAACACCAACTTCCGGAATCTGTTATTTTATACCTACTTTGTAGTGTTTTTTTGGAAGTCGGTTTTTATTTGTGAAAAGGTTTTTTATTTTTCATCTAACAACACCACTAGAAAGTCACAGGAAAGCTTATTACGCAATTTCGTATACACGGAGATTTTTTCACATGTCTTTTGCAGTTATTTGCCAAACTACTGAACCGATTTTGATAAAATTTCAATGGGACCAATCGAGAAGTACTTATACCTATCCTTTCACGTAAAACAAAAATTTTCAAATGCGTTCATAAAAATGACGAACATAATAAATATGAGGTACCTAACAAACAACTCTTTTTGAAGTCGGTTAAAAATAGTTGTTAAATAATTTAAATTAGAACCACCGTGTAATGGCAACTAGGGCAAGTTTTTACAATCCTGAATTCAAGGAAATTGAAACCTTAACTCAGAGCAATAAAGCCTACTTAAACGCAAGACATAATAATATTTAATTGTACCTAGTTCGCTCTAACTCGTAATACACACACGTAAATAATATCAATGCGTTTTATATTTATGGTAGTGTGCATGAAATAAAATAGGTGATTAAAAGGATTTGAAACCTTATATTTCATTGGATATAAGGTTTCAATCGGCCTATTTGAATGCACGACTAAATATAGGTAGTTCGGTCATCAGAGCTAGCCCTGCACACGCAAATATTTTTATACATTTTTACAATTTTCTTTTCTTTTTTTTTAGCCTGTTCCGTCCCACTGCAGGGCAAAGGCCTCCCTTTCTTCCTTCCATTCTCCCCGGCTCTGGGCTAGTGTTGACCAATCCTGTCGATAGGCGTCAAGCTCGTCCCGCCATCTTCGCCTGGGTCTGCCGCGATGCCGCCGGACATTTTCTGGGACCCACATTGTGGTTGCTTTAGTCCATGAATCGTTTGACATGTGGCAGACGCCTCCGGCCCAGTTCCATTTAGGCTTTGAAAATAAAATTAGTTAATTAAATAAATTTAGAACTTAACATAGAAATAAAGCATGTAACGGCTACCCCTTTGACTTTCATGCGAAATACCTACACACACGACCAATGCACACACGCCTCAGCCACCCGAGGTACCTAATATTAAAAGCTAGTCTACTGCCGGTAGCGATCTAATGTAGTTTTTGTTTACTTAATTTCCGTCACATTTTTGTTTCCGCGCGGTGGCTGGTATAAGTACCAATATTCAATACACGGAGATAGTTAGAACCCTGGCTTTTCAAGAGTTCAATGACCGTTTTGACTCCAGAGTGAGCGCCAGGACAAATTGCTGCGACTCAGCGACTGAGGGATTCCTGTGCAGTGGCCTCCCAGATCGTCTGACTTAACGTCATTGGACTTTTGTTTACTCAATCAACAAAGAGTCGAGGAACGCAAGGAAATAATTGAACAATCATTTGTGATACGTAGTGAAAAGTGACACTTAAGTGATTGATAACTAAATTAAAATACAATTTGCAAGGCGGTGTATTTGACATCGGTTCCAACTGAAAGAGTTGTATTGTTGATTGTAATTCTATAAATACATAGTTACAGACTTACTGAAAATTGGAAAAAACGTAAGAAAATTTGAAGCTTTCACCTTAAGTCAATGAGCCCTCCCCAATAAAAAAGTAAAAGTGTGCTATGAAAATAAAATAGTAGTTTACGTACCGGTCATATAAAAGGGGTTATTAAAACACGAGTGTGGGGTGTTTGTGTTTGATGTTGTTTTAGACTTGTAATTTAATATTCTAATTGGGGTGTCTGCGGTATTGCGCTTAATCTGTTACGCTTTGTATAAAATGATAAATAAATATGTACCTACCTAACCAATGATAAGCTGGTATAAATCACTAAAACATTCTCTGAGCATCAAAAAAGAACTTAGCGCGAATTAGATTTAAAGATACACACATGACACATTGTTGTAGATTAATTGAATTTTGTTAAATATTTAAGTAATAAAACTAATGATTACAACCCAAGACACAGTTGTGTGTGTGTTAAATGTGTACAGATTGAAGTCGTCATTCGTGACGACTTCAATCTTAGTTAACTTAATACTTAGTTTACGTGTTTGACAATGAAATTAAGAACGCAGTATATTTGGATGGGCGGGTGTTAACTGCTTTAAAAAAAACACCCAGGGAAAAACACGCACTATTAAAAAACAACACAAGAGATAATACTCATAAATAAATGTAATCATAATAAACACAACGATTATTTACAGCAGTAATAACCTTGGCGCTCGATCTCTGCTTCTCTATCCATTCCTGTGTTTTACTGGTTTCCTGACTGGTCTTCTTGACCCTTTATCATCGATCCAGTATGTGGCTCCAGTGTATAATATAAACAAAAAAAATGCGATGTATATAAGCTTCATGTTGACTGGCTCACGCTAGTCTTCAATGTAGTATGTTTTCTTAATGTTAAACACAGCCTTTTATACGGTAAATATTTTCCTTAGCGCATAGAATAAATAAACATATTACATTAATTCTATGCTTAACGCTGCGGGCACATTAACGGGTTTCTTTTTTTGTCGGGCTATCTACTTTTATTGAAAAATATTTCAAATAACTTTATATGATATGCGACGAACCCATATTTATGGAGGAAGAAAATGGGTTCCGTTGACCCCAAGTAACATGGGATAAAGGTAGGAAAATGATGATAATGAATGAAATGATGAATGATGGATGATAAATACACGGATAGAAAACACAGCCTAAAACTCTGAGTCCAGAAGATTGAAATATCGCAGAAGATTCCTTGATACGAGTACGTACCGCTAGTGAAAGCGAGCCTAAGGAATGATTTTGTAAATTCATACCCTGTAGAGGTATGAAAGGTTGAGAGAAAGTTCGTAATTTTTGCCAATGGATGATCCTACGGCTTGTTGTCTTTAAACACTTGTATTATTATGAATTAAAGGACGATTTTTCCATCGCCAGATAACTTTGATGTGAGGAATTAAAATGGTGGTTTCACATATTATAAAACCAACATATTTATTCTTCAATTAAAATTTATATGACTTTATAAAAACACTAGCCGTGAAGCTATCAAATATGTATACGGGCATTGGCAATTTAAAAAAAACCCGTATGCGGCTAATGTAGAACCAGCGTTATACTTTGAGTTTCAAACCTGTTTAGTTTAATTTGAATAAAAAAGTGATTTAACTAAATTATAAAATACAAGATATAATAAAAAGAGCAATGGTCTCAGAAGTAGTAATGTTTTTTAAGTAGGTGACGCATTGCTACAGACAAATAAACAAGAATTACGGAAGTTACACCTAATAATGGTGGCCTGTTGGTCTAGTGGTTAGTGACCCTGACTGCTAGGACGGAGGTCGTGGGTTCGATTCCCACACAGGACAAATCTTTGTGCGATGAGTACGATTATTTGTTCAGTATCTGGGTGTGTAATTTATCTATAATATGTATGTACTTAGAAATATATAAGTATGTTTGATGGCGGTGTGTTGATTGTCCCAAGATATTATTATTATTATTATTATTATAACAGAGTGCCAATTCTACACATTTAAACAACGTCCGCATTTGCATGTCAGTTGCAAAGTGTCAAAAAGCCTTAATTTCAATACATTTTTGACAGATTGCGACTGAGATACGAATACGAACGTTGCATAAAAATTAGTAGAATTGGCCCTCTGGTGGTCGATTCTGTAAATCCTAAACCTCACCGCGAAAACTTAGGGAGCGAGCATGAAGTGAGCTCTCATTACATCTTGTTTGTATGGCTCACTTTATGTTCACTTGGTACATGGTGACAGGTTAACAGCAGTGCGATTCTGTAAACATGTCGAAGAGAACACTTGGACAGGGTGCACGACGGGTGAGTTGTCAAACCACTCTAACTAACTACTATACTACTAACTACTAAGATGAAATGAGATGGAATGAGAGCTGTATTGTCGTTCACTCCGCCTAGATGAACACCGTGAGATGTCGACAGAATCGACCGGCAGATTAGCACAAACCTAAGTTCAACTAATCCGCAAAGCTCTGAGACGACTTGGTGGCCACTGTTACAGTTAGGGTGGGCAACTTTTTGAAATGGCCAGCCATTCTTATTGATTATACAGTCGGGTTTTTTGAAAATATTCAATTTTTTTTGGTAAGGGTGTGGAAATCGCCACGGATGTCCTACGCCTTGGGGCGGACGGAAGGGACTTTCAGACTTCTATTGATTAAAATCATCAGTTCTCTCGCACACTTGCACCGGAGGCTACCGGGGCACTCAAGCAATCTTCAATGCAGTCCTCGATTGGTTTTATCAAGCGGAGGGAGTGAGATGTTTCTATTGTTTCTCTCTCCGCGATGTCTAAGAGGGGCGCGCGTGGAATAATACGTGCCATCAGGTCTTGTATGCGGGAGACGACCACAAGTCTTCCGTCCTTGGACCCATTTTGGGGGGCCGGAAAAGGGCAGGGCTCCCTCCGCAGACGCTCGATAATATATCTATATTAGTTAGTCTATATGAATTAAGAGATGTTTGCAGAAACACTCTGCAGAGTATTCTATATAAGCGTATTTATTCATTTAACACTTTAGCACATAAATGTACAGAGGACAGGTATGACGAACCAACGGCCCTGTGGTGCCACGCAAGGAAATAGTTTAGGCACGATTGTCTGTCAGATGAGTTTTAGCTCTCAGCTTGCATTCTGCTAAAAGCATTTAACATTTATTATTATTTTATTTTTTGTCCAATAAATCACCAACTCAAGATTCTGTAACGGACGGCATGCATTTTTTTTGTTAGTATAAACTGCCCTGCGCAATAATCAAATAATAAGCAATGTGTTTGGCAGTCAGTTTTTGTGATCTGTGAATTATGTTTATGAGCTAATCAAACTAGCTTCTTCCAAACAAGTTTGCCAGTCAGGCGGAACATATACGTATTAGTTGTAGAGTAAACTCAATGTCAGTAGTGAATTAGCACAGTGTCTTTAAAATATTGCGTTATTAGTTCTGAAAAAAGTTAATTGAGAACATTTTCGAAAAAGAGTTCAGGAGGAAAGATAGTGATTTTTCACTTTCTATAGAAAACTTAAAATCACTCTCTCTTTCCCTCTAAACTCTTTTCCGAAAATGTTCTCACCTAACTTTTTAGACCTGGTTGGATGGCGTATGAATACTAAATTTCAATAAAATCGGTTCATTCATTTCGAAAAATGAGGACTTCAAAGATTGTATGAAAAGCCGTACGGCGTAAACGCTCTTAACCGTCTCCAGGGTCCCATGTTCCAACAAGCACCTAGCTTCAAAACGTAACAATCAACCAAAACATTCTCAGTTATAATATTATTAGCTATTGACAAAACTTATTTCATTTAATCAATGAACCACCATGCTGCAAATACAGCACAGTAGGTATCATCAGTAAGACTCAGCATAATAGTTTATCTAAATTACCGTATAATATAATAATAAACATGTTCTCTTTAATATTTAAATAATAACACTATTACAAGCACACGTGCATATAACTGGGTCTTATGATGCAGCACCCAAAAATATTTTTGCCTTTAAGCTCGGCTTGGTGTTGTGCTTTTACTTAGGTATCGCCTTTTTGTAGTAAAAAGTACATTATAATATATGAATTATCAGAAAAGGAATCCTTGCTAGATTTGGCTTAAGTACCGATAAATAACATGAACAGTCACGGCTCCAACTGCGCAACATACCTATTACTTTATACAGAAGTAACGTGACGTGCATTCCTTAAAAACACGTGTTCAAGTTATATGCAGGCCGCAATGTACGTCAAAGGATAATCTTCTTCCTTAGTTTCATACATATTATACCGAAAGCAAGCTTTTTGTGACGGCTTTGCTCGCGTGGTTTATCGCACAGGAATGTTTAATTTTTTGCGATATGATTCTTAGAAATACTTTTTTTTTTATATTTTATTGTACAGTCTTTGTGGTTCATTATCTTTTTGAGTCCACAGTGGTCTCAGGACTCTATTATTTATGAACTATGTATTGTTCTGCCCTAAATATTTATTATTTAACATTTCGCGTGACCAAAGGGCTGGCTTGGACAAAGGATAAGCATTGCCATACAACGTGGCAATGCCGCCAGTCTTTTGGGCACACTTCAGTCGACAGCGATGCGGATTAATTTTTTAACGCCATATTTTGGGGTTAACTTAGTTAGTATATTTGATTTTTATTATTAGTGCTGTCTCTATTAAATACTAATAAACATATTAGATCTTTTCATTGACTATTGAACTTTACATATCCCGAATTTCTCCATTTGTTAAAATCATTCGGTATCATACGGAAATAATACAGGAAAAGAGATAGAAAGACGGATAATTCTGGCCTGGAGGAAGTATTGGGGATTAAGCGAAGTAATGAAAAACAATGACATCAATATAAATATAAAGAAAAAACTGTATGAAGTAGTGATATTGCCATGCCTTACATATGGTTGCCAGACATGGTCACTGAGGAAAGAAGACGAAGAAAGAATTGCTATCTGCCAACGTAAAATGGAGAGAAGCATGCTTGGTTTAAAGCATCAGAAAAATCACAAAAATAATAGATGTAAGGAAAATAACAAGATTAATCAAGTGGCATTAGGTGGGACACATATATAGGATGAATAATAATAAATGGACAAAACGTTTAACAGAATGGATACCAAGAGACAGGAAAAGAGAAAAAGGGATACCAATTAAAAGGTGGGGAGAAATCTTCAACCAGAGATGTGGACCCTTATGAATGCGAGAAGCGCGGGAAAGGGATGTGTGGAAAGGTTTAGGAGAGGCCTACGCCGCAGAGGCGACCACTACTAATTTAATAAGGTAAATAAAAAATAATATAAAAAGCATTCATAATTCAAGTACTTACACAACTAAAAATTAAAATCATAATTACTATCTCACATCAAATTAAAATCATGATCAAAAATTAATAATAATAATAAAATACAATCAAATTATTGAATGTCAACAAAATTATATTAAATTTAATAGTTCAATGTCAGCTTAATATAAATAATAGTACATTAGTGATTTATTAAAATTAAAGTCTATAATCAATAACATAAGGACAATAGTATCAGTCGACTCAGTAACATAAGACCTAAGTAAGTTGACTGGGGAAAAACGCATGGTCACAAAATATTACAAGTCGTCAATGCAGTAGAGACATTTATCCAGTAGAAATGCTTGAAGCTTTGTTTTAAATGAAGATGTATAAATTAAGCTTTTTAATTCTAATGGTAACTTATTGAATAATTGTACTGCTTGATATTGTGAACTATGCTTCACAATGTTCAAATGAGGATACATCTTATTTCTCAAGTCTTTCCTACGTGTACTGTCCCTGACCAGTCTTTCCTCATCTGTTTCTTATTCATGTATGTACTTTTTGAGATTAGTCAGAAGGACCAGAACGTAGAGACTGGGTACTGTAAGGATGTTTAATACTAAGAAATGTGGACGACAACTCTTTCTTTGTAAAATACGGACAATGGTACGTATAGCTCTTTTCTGAAGGACAAAAGCTCGTTGGCAGTTATAATTATAGCTGTTCCCCCAAAAATGTATTACCTATTGTTGTTATTTCGAACACAATGTAAATTGTTTGTGAATAAAAATTGAATTGAATTGAAAATTGACTACTAATTTTAAGTAACTTTATCTAAATACATACATAATATACAGCTAACC
The DNA here is from genome assembly GCA_947386135.1 of Melanchra persicariae. Taxonomy (NCBI): domain Eukaryota; kingdom Metazoa; phylum Arthropoda; class Insecta; order Lepidoptera; family Noctuidae; genus Melanchra; species Melanchra persicariae. The sequence goes on along the minus strand of OX376645.1, from coordinate 9,834,213 downwards.
ATAAATACGTGTACTATTATAATCTAGATTATTCGTATGTTAAGTTCAAATCGTGGTAAGAAATAAAGACTATTTCTATTTTATTTTTATTTATGTATTGTTCTGTGCCTCGGAACAGTAAGTAATTTATTATTGTTTATTGTTCTGAAGCAGCGACACTGGCTTACGCTGAAAACCAGCGCCATGGATTCGTGCCTTCGTGCATGGGCGTCGGCGTTATATTATATTCATATTCATTTATTCATCAAATATAAGCTAACAGTTTACACCAAATCGCTTATATCTATGCTAATTCTACAAAAATACATTAAAATTTGTAAACAAAAACAACCTTTAATACATAAAAATTCAAAATTAAACAATATTATTTCTTCATATTTAAATAAATATTTAATATCATGTTGAGCGTTAGCCGTTTTGCGCGGTAGTGACGCATTATATTTTAAGATAATGTTTTTTTATTTTTAGAATAGGTCTGTTCACCTGTTTTTGTTTTTTAAGCATAGGTAGGCTAAATAGCAACTTTGTGAATGTGCGTCACTTTCACGTGAATAAACGGTTTTTCTTCCAGATAAAGTAGCTTACAATATTTTCTGGGATTACCTTTTACTAGAACAATTTTATTGTAAACAAACAAATAAAAAATTGTAGCTGTATCATGACTTCGGATCCGTAAGATATTAAATTGTTATTAGATATTATTTAAAAAAAAAACTCGATCGACTAGTCATGTTTTTTCAAGAAATCTGATGTAGTTCGTAGTGTCTCGTGTTTTAGTTTAGTTCAATCACTGATTTGATGCCATCAACTGCGTCAGAACTCATTGAAACTCTGACTTGTTTGGAACTTGTTTGCCGGTTTTTAGCGGTCGTGATTGTTGATACAATTGATTTCACTCCACTACACTTTCACTCCAAAAAGTTTTACAACTAAATCCAATACAATAACTCTGGCGACACGGTTGGCGCAGTTGTTGAGCGGTCGACTGCTGCGCTGCGTGTCACGGGTTCGATTCCCGCACGGAACAAATATTTGTATGGCCTACAGATAGTTGTTCCGGGTCTGGCTGTTTGTGTATGTGAGTTTATATGGCTGTGAACGCACCCACGATACAGGAGAAATTCCTAGTGTGGGGCAACGTTTAAAAAAAAAAAAAAATAACTTGATGTAATTAGATTAGCATTTAGTCGCATCTGGTAAGAATTGAAGCCGACTCGCAATATTGTTGAGAAAAAGCTAGGCAGATGGAGTACATGTCAATTATTGAAATGAAATACAATGTCACTATAGCAGATTCCAGATAAATGTGCAATAACGGTCATTGACCCACATACATTTATTGACTTTCAATCAAAAACAGAAATAAAGACTTAGAGTAGTCCTGAATCTACTTCTATCGTGATCCTTTATGTTGTCTAGTAATGTAAAATGGTTCATAATGTATTGTTCGGGTATCTACGAAGGGATATTAGGGAAAGGTCAATGTACCGTATTATACAAATAGCTTCATCTTTTTGACTGACCGACCTTGACAATTCAAAAGTGCCTGTGAATGGTTTATTTGAAATAAATAATTTGAATTTGAATTGCAAGTTTATCTGGCACAAAGTATATACAATTTTATTATCAGCTTTTTTAGGATTGGTTTTTATTTATTTATACTACCACTTGGAAAATGTGCTGTGTGGTACAATGGCGAACGTAATTATACCTTTTTTTAAGGATGGGAAATCATCTAATGACTCCTACCGCTCTGGGCGGAGCGGGAGGGAGTGTCAGACTCTTACTGACTAAATCCCATCCGTGTTCCTCCAAATGCCCTTTGCGTTCCATGGCCGCGGTGACTCTCTCGAACAAATTCTGCAACGGATCAACGTATGGTTGGATTTTACAGAAAAGCAGAATAGATCAGCATTCGCATCACATGAGTTCGTTTCATTGAGAACCTAGAATGTTTCTTATCTTATCTAAGAAGCATAATGTGAGACACGTAAACAAAGGGGCGGGAAACACGACCGTCAGATGATAAGCGCGCGCATCCACTTTGTCATTGGTGAATCAATCCAGGTGACTACGTTTGGTTGGCTGACCAAATTATTGAGTGAGTGATCATTCTGTCAGGAGGGTGTTATACTTACAGTAATTGAATAGGAATGATTCCTGGTTAAAACATATATGATTCTATTTAGTCCGTCAGTAAGATTATCGGAAAATATTGGACACGTATTTTTTGCTTTATCAAATCAATAAAAAAACCGGCCAAGTGCAAGTCGGACTCGCGCACGGAGGGTTCCGTACCAATATCTATAAAAAAACCGGCAAAAAAAATACGTTTGTTGTATGGGAGCCCCACTTTAGTATTTATTTTACTCTGTTTTTAGTATTTGTATAACGGCAACAGAAATACATCATCTGTGAAAATTATATTTGAGTTGATTGAATGAATAGTAAATTGCGGTTTACGATTAGTGACGTTTTAAAAAAAACTACGTACTAGATGTCGTTCAAACCAATTTTCGGTGGAAGTTTACATGATAATGTACATCATATATTTTTTTTGTTTTGTCATTCTCTTATTTTAGAAGTTACAGGGCACACATTTTACCACTTTGGAAGTGTCCCTCGCGTAAACTATTCAGTTTAGAAAAAAAATAATTAGAAACCTCAATATCATTTTTGAAGGCCTATCCTTATGTACCCCATACGTATTGGTTTAATGAATAAAATAAATAGAGTTTCAGTTCTAAGTATGGGGAAACCCCAAAATTTATTGCTTTTTTTCTATTTTTGTGTGAAAATCTTAATGCGGTTTACAGAATACATCTACTTAACAAGTTTCAACGGTACAGTTCTTGTAGTTTCGGAAAAAGTGACTGTGACATACGGACGGACAGACAAACAGACAGACATGACGAATCCATAAGGGTTCCGTTTTTTGCCATTTGGCTACGCAACCCTAAAAAGACGATGATAAAACGCATCAAAGATCAGGAGTGGGGGCTCGTGACGTCATGTGTATGTAAAAAGTGTACTTGCAAGTGACGTCACACGAGTTTTCAACGCACTGTAACGTTTTCATTTTCGGTATGTAATAAAAGAAAAAAATACGTGTCCAATATTTTCTGGAAATCTGTCTGACGGACTAATTAGATTTTTTTGTCGACTATCTTTCGCTGATTCCTGCTTGCTAGCAAGAAACTGGTGGAACCTTGGATGGATGCTGGTCCTAATGGATTATAAATTGTTTCTGTACTCGTGGCCTCTTTCATGGAAATTACGGCTTCTTAGTACGGAGCGAAATCATTTAGGACTTTGACAACGAACAATGTAATTGGCACATTTGCTGAGATCTACTTTTCTGCCACGAGTCCTATTGACTTCATGATGGTATAATAAAAAGCACTTAAAATTACAATTTCTGACTTTCTCAGTAAAGACCACATTAGATAACGTCTTAAAGACTTAGTGTGACTTTATGATAAGCAGGGCACTGTATATATATAATACTAATTATAAAGTGATGATAAGATATTATGACGATACTATCACTGAGTATCAAATAGGTACTGACTTAGATATTTATTTATAAAAACTGCTGTGTTTCGTCGACGCGTGACGTGATCGAGGTTAAAAGCTAGCCCATTCCTCAATAAGAAAAACTGACCATTGAGGTCTGTCTTAGCAGGCCATTTTTTATGTGGGAAGACATCTAATGACTCCCCCCACTCTGGGCGGAGCGGGAGGAGTCATTAATTTAACTGTCAAACTCTTACTGACTAAAACCCACACGTGTTCCTTGAATTTCCCTTTTGGGTCCCAGGGCCGTGGTAACTCTTTCAAACAATTCCACAACCCTGGCAGGCCAGTGCGCCAAGACCGGGTCTGTTGACTATACTGACATCTCTTTCAGGCCGCGTGGAACATAACGCGCCGTCGGGCTGGTCCTGGATGTTATCGGATGGCGAGCTATCCATTGCTCGCAGTCCGCAGGAATCGCCTTGCGACTGTCGAGGCCTAGGGTATGTCCTGCGAAGGCAGAGGCGTGAGGATTGCCTCTCTTTCAAGCGTTCTACCACTTCCTTAAATAGAAGACAGATGTTCCACAGATTTGAGATTTCTCTTCACAGCTCTTTCGGGACTAAACACGATCCTACATACTTGTCTTGCCTAGAACTCGGACAAACTAAATGTATTTTCTTTTCAATATACTTTTCGGTGCTTGGCCTAAAATAAACGTCGAACCATTTCATCTAAAAATAAATAAAAATACAAGGCAAAGAGTATAATAATAATATTATACAAGGTCAAATTGCTTCCGGGTATAAGTCATTGCAAGTGATTTTTTACAACTATTTTCCTTATGATAATCTGCTTACTTATTATGATTATTAGGAATTATCTGACAAAAATAACTTCTATTTATCATTATTCTTTTATCACTGATCTGATAAAGTCTGACCTTTACACTGATTTTTACCAAGATATTTGAAACGCAGAGAGACTAACGAGTTAATGCACTTTCGAAGCATGGAGGGGTCTGGTACAATACAAAAATACAATGAGAAATCATCAGATCTTCGGCTGCCTCCGTCATAGTATACTATGCCTCCGTGGTCGAGTGGTTTCGGCGTTTGTCTTGTGACCCGGTGGTCGTGGGTTCGATTCCCTCGGGAAGCATACCTTGTAAAATTGTTTCCAGTTTGTCTGGGACATTGCAGGCTTGATGGTTCAAGCCTGCAATGTCCCAAATGGAAATGTATAAACTGGAAACAAAATCGAATCATCTTTTTATTAGACAATCAGGTGATCCTGATTCCAGAACTTCATCAGAACGACTGATAAATTCCTACGAATAACAACCTTTTTTTTTTTTTTTTTACGGGTGGAAATCCTCATGGATGTCCGTGCCCTGGGGTGGGCGGAGGGGTCTGTCAGACTCTTACTGACTAAAACCACCCCGGTGGCACCCAGGAACACCACGCGCCGCCACCTCGGGTCCGGATGAATGGGGGGCAAAAGACATCCCCAAGTCCGCTGCCCCTGGACCAAGTTAGGGGGGCAGAAGGAGGGCAGCGTATTGCCTCCTCCGACGCCCGGTGCGCCTGCTGCGGGCCGGGAGAGCACTCGACATCTCCCTCTCCCTTTCCGCAGCCTCCTTCTGCGCGATAACAGTTTCGCAGAAGGAGACCACCGCGTCCCAGGACTCCTCACCGCCGACCATAGAACGGACTACAGCCGGCAGCGAGAGGTCACTGCCTACCACAGAGACGAGGGCACGGCGCGGCTCCTCCCAAGCGGCACACTCTGCCAGCGTATAGTAAATAACTATTAGTCTTTGGCGGTCACCTCACCAATAGTTTACCTTATCTATCGGAACATGTGACTGTTACTCTGCCACGAGCTCGATTATTGCAACTTCATAATCTGCCTAGCCTTTTCCCAACTATATGGGGACGGCATCAGTCAAACCAGATTCAGCTAAATACCAGTATTTTACATGGAGCGACTTCCTATCTGACCTCCACAACCCAGTAACTGGGTAACACAGTACTTCATTGTCAAGACTGGTGTCAGATTTTCTGGATTCTGACAATTCGTAACGACTAATCTACAAATGGCAGCCGGGACTACGAGGCACGGCAACCGGAACGGGACAACCGCCTCATTAGGTACTTCAATCCATTGCAACTCGTAAAAGCCAGAATCAACAGTGGTGACCACTTTTTTAAGCCTGTTTGATATCAAGAAGTCGCTGAATTCATCTTTCCAGCTGAATTAAAAAACTATTTTCATTTTATTTAAGCCATTACGAGCGTTATAATTATGTTTTTAATAAATTCTTCAATGTTTCAGACAAAAAAAGGTTCTTGATACACTGTTTAAATTGTCTTCGGGAAAAAATTCAATAATACAAAAGCATTTTTATTGCATGATTTATTTCAAACATTAGCAAAACATTTTCATTTTTTACAAGAAACTCCTACCTAATTAAATTCTCGGACGCGAGTGGTAGCCACTGCCAATCGCTCGTCGAAACGAGGACACGGCGGTGCTCCGCCCAAGCAGGGCAGAGCTCCACCGTTTGCTCCACCGTGTCCTCCAATAAAAGTTCAATTCTGTGATGATCGCCCGTCATCACAGAATTGAACTTTAAATAATAGTATTTATTCATGTTTATTATTTTAATTTCTGTTATTACAGAAATTGAAATGTTAGACATGAATAACAACCTTATCCTATCTTGAGTTAGAAATAGGTATCAATTTTGTGAATATAAAACGGGACTTCGTCATCGATCTCGCCTTTTTTCCAACTATATTTCGGTGTCAGCGCCCAGTCTAACCGGATTCAACTATATTGGAGTCGGCGCCCAGTCTAACCGGATTCATCTGAATACCAGTATTTTACGTGGCCTTCGGCTTTGAAGATCGATCCGTGCGGCTGTTATTATTTAGTCACGAGCTCCTATAAAACAGGACAATGATACAATTAAATACTACTTTGCCATTAAGATTCATGTCATTCGTGGCAACATCTTCGTTTGAAACAGTCATGAAGCTCAGTTTGTTACTTGTGTTATTATTGATACTAGAAATTGTGACGGTAATGTCACACTTTGCTTATCCTACTGCGTTGAGTCACGCAGCTGCTGAGGATAATCGTAATAAAAACTCAATTTTGGAGGAATCAAACAAGGAAGTGCCAAGTGATCAAGCAGATTCATATGAAGATGCTGTATCCAACTTTAATGCAGGTTGTCCAAAAGGATATTATCGAATTATAAATGATGGAAAGGAATCTAACTGTATTGAAGAGGATTGAGACGATATTAGTAAAACATTGATAACAAATAACTTGACGCTTGATTAATGATATAAAAAAGTAAACAATGTTTTATTTATGTATCTTTCACTATTTTAAATGGACATAATTATTTAAAAGTTTCTGTATCTTAAAAAAAAAGCTGTCTCACAAATAAAATATTCAATACTAAATATATTTATGTATTAAGTAAACGACTGTTTTGGAAATGTCTTACATTATTTATGACTAGATCGTCACCAGCAAGATTAAAATTATATATCGTTAACGATCAAATGCAACAATTAGGCAACCAGTTGAAGTTAAAATTAGTGTCATTCGTTGATGGATCTTTGTTGGAGATAGTCATGCAGTTTTTTTTGGTGTTCGTATTAGTATTTTCTCAAAAACTATTGACAACATCGTCGAAGGGATAGACTGTGACTACGACAGTAACAGTGTAGAAGAAAACTTTGCAACAGTGAAAAACAGTGTTATCAAAAACAATACGAGAAGTGATAAAAATGACGTTACTGGTCACAGGGTCAATATACCAATAATATATACGTATGATACCGATGACAGAGTTGAAACTGCAATCAAATTTCCTAAACCTGTGCCTACAGCAGAAAAAGGTGAACCAACCAAATGTATCGCTCACAAGTCTTTTTGAGCAATGGCATTAATGGTTGTTGTCAAGAAGAACATAAATACAAGTGAATGGCATTTGTTGGCGCAACACATACGTGCGGGGGAAGCAGGGGCGCCGGGGGTATCGACACCACCGCGAGAGCGACTGCGCGCCCGCCACACACTCAGCTCATAGACGCCGCCACGGTCATTTCTAATATTTCTATTGATTATGTAAATTATAGCAATACAACCATATTTATACAGTCCACTCTTTTATTATAAATAATCACCACTGAGCCCATTCAGTGGTCCACGGCACTGCTTGTTAAATTACGCATGTTTTGCATCAAAACGCTCGGTCATTAGCTAATTCGCACCGCGTTAAAACATGTGTTGAGTGAGTCGTTGACCTTGACACTGATTCTCGATCCCTTTCACTAACACAGCTGTTTGCAGTTACATTTATTTTATCTATTGAGTGCATAAGCACCAGTGCGTCCAGCTCTTATTTAACTTTACAATGGCAGATAACTTAAAAACATTGATAAAAAAACGTAGTTCAATTAAATCAAAGCTTACTATTTACAGCAACTATTTAAATTTAGTAAAAAGTAGTTCCGCAATATCAGAGTTGCAACGCTTAGATTTAGATGAGCGTTTTAATAAATTTGAAACCTTGCACACCGAATTTGATGCTTTACAGACACACATCGAAGTGCTTTCCGACGACAACGAGTCGACGATGGCTGAGCGCGAGGACTTTGACCGCCAGTTTTCCAAGACGATCTGTTTTCTATTTTAACACGTTTTCGTCAGCATAGGTACGTGGTCTCAGGTGACGTGGAAAAGATGTACAGGGCCATAGAGTTAAATCCAGTTCAAAGACCTCTTCAAAAAATAGTTTTCAGATTTGAACCTTCAGAACCTCTTAGAACCTACACTTTAAATACGGTTACCTATGGTACCACTTCTGCACCCTATTTAGCCACTAAGTGTCTTGTAAGTTTGGCTGATAACATTGAGGACAGTCGTATTATATGTGCTATACGACGTGACTTCTACGTTGATGACTTTCTTAGTGGAGGGAATACCATAGCTGAAACTGTTGACATTTCTAAAAAGGTACATTCTGTTCTATCATCTGCAAAATTCAATTTACGTAAATGGCGATCAAACAATCCACAAATTCTTAAAGAAATTACACATAGCAACGAGTTACATAATACTTTACATTTTTCTGAGCAAGGTCCAAACTCTCAAACAAAGACTTTAGGTCTTAACTGGGTTTGCGACTCAGATTCTCTTACTTACACAATAAATATCACCTCCACTACTAAAGTCACAAAACGTCATGTTCTTTCTGTCATCAGTCAAATCTTTGACCCATTAGGTCTCGTCGGTCCATGCGTCGTCCAAGCAAAGATAATTATGCAGCGTCTTTGGCAAGATAAGTATGACTGGGATGACGAAGTATCGCACGAAATCAGAAATCTTTGGTCTACATTTGAAGGCACAATAACCGCTTTGAATAATTTAAAAATTCCTCGTTGGGTTTTGCATGAAAACTCTATTACGCATGAAGTACACGTCTTTACCGATGCGTCCGAGAGGGCGTACGGCGCTTGCGTGTATATTCGGTCTTGTAATGGCAGTGGATCCATAGGCGTACAACTTCTAGTCTCTAGAAATCGTGTAGCACCCATCAAACCAACGACGATACCGAGGCTTGAACTTTGTGGAGCTTTGTTGGGTGCAAGGCTGTGTACTAAGGTTCAGGAATCGCTTACCATACCCATTCATAAATGTAGATTCTGGTGCGACTCAACCATAGTCCTGGGTTGGCTCTCTACTCCATCTAATCAATTAAAACCTTTTGTCAGAAATAGAGCCAATGAGATACAGGAAATTACTTATGGTCATACCTGGAGCTACGTACCGTCGAAGGACAACCCGGCGGATCTTGTTTCCCGTGGTCTCAGTGCTGACGTAATCATGCACACTCCACTGTGGTGGTCTGGACCCTCATTTTTACAGCATAGTGAAAATGAGTGGCCTAACATGCCAAACAGCGGGAAGGATAGTCTGCCGGAAGTGGTGACTCATTTCATTAGTAGTGATAGTGACAATAATTCATTGAATAGTAATCATTCAGACGTAACCATTCATTCATCAATCATTAACGATTTGTTAGCAAAGTATTCTAGTTTAACAAAAATACAAAATATATTTACATATGTACAACGCTTTATTTACAATGTAAAAAATAAAAATAATAAACTGCATGGTAATTTTTCAACAACAGAGCTAGAAAATTCATTACATATAATTATACATTATTCACAGCTTGAAATGTTTCCAGAAGAGTATAATTTGTTAAAGTCAGGCCAAAAATTACCACGCAGAAGTAGATTGCTTCCTCTGACACCGTTCATTGACAATCATAACCTCATTCGCGTGGGCGGGAGGCTCGATAACTCCCCCTACGATTTTAATGTGAAACATCCTATTATTTTATGCAGTAAGCACATACTTACAAAACTTATATTTCAAATGCAACATTTACAGCTTGTACATGCTGGTCCCCAGTTGTTATTGTCACACATACGGCAAACTTATTGGCCTCTAGGTGGCAGAAGCCTGTCTAGGTTTGTCGTGAATAAATGTCTTAAATGTTTTCGACATAAGGCTCAGAACGTTCAGCCTATAATGGGTCAACTACCTAGCTCAAGGACAAATCTTGAATTTCCGTTTTTAAATAGTTATGTTGACTACGCTGGGCCAGTATTGGTAGCCAATCGTAAAGGCCGAGGATGCAAACTTACAAAGTCCTATATGTGCATCTTTGTTTGCTCGGCAGTGAAAGCCGTACATTTGGAGCTCGTAACCGACCTCACCACTGAGGCCTACATGGCCGCTCTAAATCGTTTCGTGGCGCGTCGTGGCAAGCCTCGAAGCATCACGTCCGATAACGGGACTAACTTTGTAGGCGCATCAAACGAGATGAATAGGTTCTTGCAATCATCAAGTGTTGCATCTGAAATGGCACAGCAAGGTATTGAGTTTGTTTTCACGCCTGCATACAGCCCTCATTTTAATTCATTGGCTGAAGCTGCTGTAAAATCATGTAAGCATCATTTAAAACGATTACTGCATCTTACTCATTTCACCTTTGAAGAGATGGCTACCTGTCTCACTCATATTGAGGCGGTTCTTAATTCACGCCCTCTTACTCCTCTTTCTTCAGACCCTAACGATTTTTCGGCACTCACTCCCTTCCACTTCCTAATTGGACGGCCATTCTTATCAGTACCACATCCTCAGGTGACTGAAGCCAACATCACGCGACTGGATCGCTGGAAGAGAATACAGCACATCAGACAGCATTTCTGGCGACGGTTTCATAATGAGTACACTTCTCTGCTGCAGGCCAAATCCAAGTGGTTTCATTCCAGAGGTGAAGTGAAGCCGGGATCCTTAGTCCTGATAAAGGACAAAACAACGCCACCTCTGCTCTGGTCTCTGGGCCGGGTCACGAAGACGTATCCTGGCGTGGACGGGGTCACGAGAGTGGCCGAACTGAAGACGAAGCGGGGCACCATTCGTCGTGCTTTCAACTGCATCTGCCCCCTTCCAGTCGACGATTGAAGACCACCCTTCAACCCGGGGAATATGTTGGCGCAACACATACGTGCGGGGGAAGCAGGGGCGCCGGGGGTATCGACACCACCGCGAGAGCGACTGCGCGCCCGCCACACACTCAGCTCATAGACGCCGCCACGGTCATTTCTAATATTTCTATTGATTATGTAAATTATAGCAATACAACCATATTTATACAGTCCACTCTTTTATTATAAATAATCACCACTGAGCCCAATCAGCATTCTTAGTGGTATTTTTATATCCAAAAAGCTATCATATACAAAAATAATTTTCAAAATCGGTTCAGTAGATCCAGAGATTAGCCCCTTTTATATGGATGGCAAATCATCAAATGACTCCTGCCGCTCTGGGTGGAGTGGGAGGGAGTGTCTGACTCTTACTGACTATCCGTGCTCTTCGTAGTGCCCTTTGCTTTCCAGGGCCGCGGTAACTCTTTTAAACAAAATACGCAACCCTGGTAGGCTCTGGCCCTAACGAGCCCCGTCTACTTTGCTAACATCTCTTTGAGGCGCGCGTGGAACACAACGCGCCGTCGCCGTCGGCCCGGGCCTGGCTTTGATCGGACGGCGAGCCACCCGAGATTAGCGCCTACAACCGCACAAAATCACAATCTTTACTGTAAAAATTGTCTTTGGGACAAAAAAATACAAAAGCGTATATTATCGCATGATTTATTTCAAACATTAGCCAAACATTTTTATTTTCACAAGAAACCCCTAATTCAATTATATAAAACAACACCATTCGTCATTGAAATAAGCGATTGCTTGGAATTTTATGATTCCTAGACGGAATCATTGTTATATCCATAGAGTCGAACTCTAGAGGATATACCCACGCCCGGCGGTGACACTAGCCTGACGGTCACGCGATTAGTTCCCAGTCCTTCGATCTGCGGGAACGATGGCGGGGTGGTCACCCACACACCGGACACAATGGTGGTGGAGTTGCCGATGTATGTTATCTGTGACGTCACTGATATACCCGGAACGGCTGCCTTGTCCACGAATTCACTGAAAATGAGTCAAAGTCAATGTCAAAGTCAAAGTCAAAACGTTTATTTCAATTAGGCCATTAAACGGCACTTTTGAACGTCATCATTTACATTAAAAATAATATAAAGTGACTCTACTGTCCGTTCGCAAGGGTAGATTCTTATGGAGAAGAACGGACAAGAAACTCCATAGTTACTCTTTTCAAATCAATGATTTACAATATTTTGAGTACAAAAATTAATTTTAATATATGTGAGGTCGATGCACCTAGAGTATACTACTTGTAGGATCATAGTACTTGGTACTCACATATTTACAAATCTTGGAACCATTAATAAAACAGAGTGTGTTAACAGAAAAATAAAAACTCTTTTACATCTGTAAAGTTAATATATAAATTGACCAGTTTGATTTTGCCTACACTACACCCTTGATTGTCCTATGGAGCAGGACCAGCATGTTTCCAAGCATTCTTATCTTGAATGTAATCCTCCAACTTGTAATAATTATGTTTGTTTACAAAGTGTGCTTTTTACATACGTTTTAAATTTTCTTTCATATAATTCTAATATGTCACAAGGTATTTTGTTGTAACATTAAACACAGTTCCCCATGAAAGATGTGTGTACTTTAGCTAACCTATAAAATGGTTGATCTAATTTATCTTTATTTCTAGTGTTAAAATTATGTCGATCACTAATTTTATTAAAAAGATGTCGATTTTTCCGAACATACATAATATTTTCATAAATGAATTGGCAAGGGACTGTCATAATATTAATCTCTTTAAAAAAATCCTTTAGAGAATCACGGCGACGCAGATTATATAGGGCTCTGACAGCTCTCTTTTGTAAAATAAATATGGATTCAATGTCAGCAGCCCGACCCCACAGCAAAATACCGTACGACATAATGCTGTGAAAATAACTAAAATAGACCAAACGTGCGGTTTCTACGTCTATTAACTGTCTTATCTTTCTAACAGCATAAGCAGCTGAACTTAGACGACCCGCAAGAGATGTTATATGGGGCCCCCATTGTAATTTCTCGTCTAAAGTGATTCCTAGGAAAACCGTCTGATTAATGAAGCCCAGTTTTTCTCCATTCAATATGATGTCACATTCGCTACTTTTAACATTAGGTAAAGTAAATCTAATACATTTGGTTTTTTTTCATTTAGTACCAAGTTGTTTGCCGTAAACCTGCGAGAGTGAGTTAAACATTATCACCATAGCTCATAAATTTAAACCGTAAAAAGGATGGGAGGATTCTGGATGGCACACGTTATATCGACGTATTATTATCTTGATTATTATCTTTAGCCTTTGCCAGAACAATAAATTAGTAATTTATAATAATGAACGAATTATTAACGACTCTCTCAAGCTTAGTCTCCGGTACAGCAATGCCGTTACTATTCCACAAACAAAATAACCAAACCTCACAAATCTCACTCCGCGACATAACCACTGAAGCTGAGGTGACTTTTTTTTTTTTTTATTACTTTTGGGTTTTGGCTCCTGATTCTAGTCAATGTCAGAGATGTCAGAGACAAAGTCTACGATGGAGTGAGCTTACCCAGAAAGAGCCTGTTCACTCTTACTTTGAAGAGATTAGGGTTGTAAGTTTTTGGAAACACAGACGCAGTCAGAGAGTTCCACTCCTTTGCTGTGCGCATTATAAAGGACGTTTGGAAACGCTTAGTGCGAATTGGTGGAATAGTTACAAGGTAGTCATGGTAAAATGCAGTGCGTCTGGAAAAACAACGGAAAAACAAACTGACATAACGGTCAAAGATTGGAAAAAGAACAAATTGATTGTTTGTCTTTTTGTAACAGACAATCTCTGGTAAGTAATATAGATTACGAAATTCTTGCACTGAAGTAAACAAAGTCACTTCCAGCCGTCTGTTCCTTTATACGCTTAGATCTCTTTAACTACGCAACGAATTTTGTTGCGGTTTTCACTGTCATTTGTTTGTTTTCTGGAAGGTTTGTATGTATTTTTAAAAGCTTTTACTTAGCTAGCAATCTATGTATGTAACTATGTTTGTTTGGGGTGATTCTTACAACTTAATTTTTTCACATTATAATAGTGTTTAAAAGCGATTTTCGGGCGTAGGTACATCAGTAGATATTACTCGAAAGAAGCCCGCGCGTGTTGTTAGTTTCACAATTCATAATATATTATAAAAGCTAGGTACGTACTCCAATATCAAATCACCAAACATCCAGTCAACGGCTCCTTCTTGATTGAAAACTTTTATTTTATCTTGGCCATTTTCGTGAAATAGAGCGAAGTCTTCGTAAGGAGTGACATCTTTTGCGATGGAAGCCGCGTCATTGCAGACTGTAAGTGTTGCTAGCACCGCGATGAGGATCAAGCACTTCATCTGAAAGGACACAACATTAATAATACAGGGTGTAAGGGACAGCCCTCCGCAGACTAATGGGGTGAGTTCAGCCGGTCGATTCTGTCGACATCTCACGGTGTTCACCTAGGCGGAGTGAACGACAAGAGCGCTGTCATTCCATCTTATTTGTATGGTTTGACAACTCACCCGTCGTGCGCCCCGCCCAAGTGTTCACTTCGACATGCTCACAGAATTGGGCTCCAGCCGGTCGATTCTGTCGACATCTCACGGTGTTCATCTAGGCGGAGTGAACGACAATACAGCTGTCATTCCATATTATTTATATGATTTGACAACTCGCCTGTCGTGCACCCTGTCCAAGTGTTCACTTCGACATGTTTACAGAATCGCACTGCTGTATACCATACTGAGAAGACATGAAATTGTTATGGTACATGAAATTGTTTCAAGAAGGTTATGGGAATCCAATAAAACTATTTAAAACCTCATACGCAATGTATCGTGACCGTGGCAATCGCATAGCGATCAGCAAGCGCAGCTAGCTTATTAATTAACGAGTATTTCAACATCCATTGCTTGTTTTTTAATTTAGCTGTATTATTTATAAAAATGGAGTGCTGCGTACAAAGAATATAATTTCACATTGAAAGAAAGGAAAAGTTACTTAAAAAAACGGTAAAAAAATGGTGGAACGTGATTCAAAATAAATAAATATCCCTTACACCCTGTATACGATGGTGATTGGCCCAGTTGCTGAGATAGACTTTTCTCCCATAAAGCCAATTGATTTTCTCATAACTGAGAATGCCTTGTTGAATTAAGTCCGCCCTAGTACCACTATATTGTACATAAAGTTTAAATAAATAAATCACACCACAAGGTACGAGTTTTATGGTTAAGGACTGAATTCATTACTTAGTAACCATAAAAAACTAATACATGCCAAATCATTATATTACTTGCTTGTAATATGCTTCAAAAACTAGTAACCATGGCACGAAAAAGCTTAAAAATATAAAAAAATTAAAACACTCACATTTTTAATTTTTCAGATTTCCACAGAAGAATACAGCTGTTTCCTGAGGGTACAGAGTGATCAATAGTTTGCAAGACATCGTTTATATACAACAAAATACCTACACGCTGATAAGATAAAAGTAATAAATAAAATCAAAGACTTAAAAACTAATAATAAATTGATGTTTATCTATACATAATCAATAGCTTTATTAACGATTAGCTGTTGCCCGCGACTTCGTCCGCGTCTGATAAAAAAATCATGGGTTCTATAATTATGTGTATTTATATTATTATACCGTTATTCATTCATACCAATATTCCTTCCTGTCTGTTTCCCGATATCTACCACCTGAGGATATTTAAGTCAAGAGTGAAATGGTTAGGTACTTAATTTTCGGCGAGCGTGGACCATCGTCAAACACATCTTCAATTTCCATCAGGGTAAGATTATGGTCAAACGCTGGGCTAACATCTAGTTTATTTTTATCAAAGATTACAATAGTATACTGGCTATAGACAGGCAACTCTATTATTTTTTAATACTAGGAAGTGGTCGAACTCAGCGCCATCTAGTTTTTAGTTAAGGGAACTAATTTATATAAGTAAATGTATAGGTTGGTAGGTGTATAGCTGCTGTCTGATCCTTTATGATATTAGGTAGAGAGATGAGTGTATCCGCTATATACTACAAACATACGTACTACATAAAGGAAAAAAAACCACATAATTGAAAATTAAACCATTTTATTTAGAAAAACATCACACATTTTACAATAAAATTTTATGTTCGCCTTTTTCGTCCCTTATGATTAAGGTAGTGCCGATTAGCCTTTTCTTTCATTGAATCCTTAATATTCCAGAAGGTTATTTGTGGCCAGTGAGAACATTATTGATATCTTTGTACCAGTTGATTACAACAACAACATGACACACAACACAACATAACACGAACGTACGAACGAATTGTAACGCGGCTCAACAACATGGAGTAACGTAAGCTCAACTCAACCTGCAGATGCACTAGCGAAACAACAAAAACTCTATTGCAAAAGGAAAATATATGCGCACGAGTAGTTACACTCTCACGCAGCCATTTGCAATTAAAGTGTGGCCATTCAAAAACAAACTTTTGCACGTTTAAATATCAAAATATAACTTCTTCACTATTAAAGCTCATAATAAAAACCTAATTATGTACTAAGTCATATATTCTATTATTTTGATATAAGAAGATCATGAAATTATATTATTTTTCTTGATTAATGTTACAAAGTAACTCCCAGAAAAAAAAATATATATTTGACCGTAGCAACACCGCAATTTTGTTTCCCGTAACTAAAAACTAGATGGCGCTGTTTTCAATAAAAAAATGGAATTTCAGTTTTGTTCTAAGTTGCCATAGCATGATTTTTATTATAAACTAGCTGCCACCCGCGGCTCCGCCCGCGCGATTGTCGATGATTATCCCAAGGGAACATACTCCTGGGATAAAAAGTCCTATGTGTTATTCCAGACTATAATCTACCTCTGTGCCCAATTTCATCAAGATCCATACAGTAGATTTTGCATTAAAGAGTAACAAACATACATCCATCCATCATCACTAATTTTCGCATTTATAATATTTAGTAGGATTATAATTATAATATTGGTAGGATAGGGACAATAATAACAACAATACAACTAACAATAATGGATGGGATATTAACAATAATACAACTTAATTTAAAAAATAAACAAAACTTACAACAAACTAAAATAAAGCATAAAAAAATTCGTCCTCAACGCTGTCAGCTGGGTGCTCAAGTGACTGGCGGCATTGCCACGTTGAATGCCAATGCTTAGTCTCTGCCCAAAGTAAAAGCCAGCTCTTGGGTCACGGGTGTCAACCAGCCGTTTCGAAATTTCTTTGAAAAGTCTATGAGCACAAGGGCCCCTCGGCCCAAGGGTTTCAACTCCAAATGGCTCGAAAATATAGTTACCAATAAGGTTACTAACTATATTTATCCCACTTGAGGTTTTCCACTGCCGCAGCGGCAGCGCCAGCACAACACGATGATCAAAAGTTCACGTGAAAGGTGGCGTTCGAACCTACACCGAGTCTCTCGAAAGGCAGACTTTCAATTTTAAGTTTACGAATTTTTAAGTTAACTCTAGCCTTTTCCCAACTATATTGGGGTCAGCTTCCAGTCAAACCGAAAACCTGAAATCCAGTATTTTATGTAGAGCGGCTACAAGACCTCCAAAACACATTAGGTAACACGGTGCTTACGGTTCTTGGCAAGACTGAAGTCAGATTTTCTGGCTTATGATAAATCTGTAAAGACACAGATCCCAGTAACAGGTTCCTTCCATTAACAAGACCGTAACGACAGTCAAAGATTTTTTAAAAGCCAGCCGGCACTAATGGCCTAACGTGCTTACTGAGTTACGGAGAATTCTCAGTATATATTGAGTCATCCATCCACACAACGGCCTCAGTAAGCATTGCTTAACCTCGAAAATCGTCTCGTGCACCAGTTATTTTTTATCCACGAGCTACTCTATATCTATTTTTATGGAATCAAATTATATTTCTGATTCTGATTTTCCGTTGCACAGGGATGGTTGAGAAGTGATATACTAATCCATAAGCTACTAATACCGTGCTAGGAATAAAGGAACGGAATTAATACTGGCTACTGAGAACACCACAGTCTGGTCAGTTATTAAAATTTTGTGTACGTAAGCTTACTCCGGTATTGACCTTTAAATATACGAGACCATGCATAAAGCTGGAAAAGACGAATTCAATACCATAGGAACTGAGAATGATCATAAGTTTTGTTTATATTGACATAAATGTACAATGCAGCAACATCATTTTTACTAACAAAATAATTTCTACTGCTAAATAAGTACTAGCAACGCTTTGTTTGTAGATAATATTATTTACACTCACAACGTAATGTTCCAAATATGAATGCAAAAACAATTGTTTATCCACGTTCTTTTTTTTTCGAGGATAGGTAACATTAAAATAAATATTATTACAGTTTAACATTTTCCTTCGAATTTCAAATAACTGCATCATAAAATGACTTTTTACTTTTTATAGCACACTTTTACTTTTTAATTTTTGGCGCGTACCTACAATGATACTATTTTTCTACATAAAGTTAATGAGTCCAATTGACTTAATGTAGAAAAATAGTATCATTGTCTATAAATGCGCAGTTTTTTCCGTGGCTCTGAGTTTGAAATAAACTATTTTTCCACTTTTGTTTTATTTCAACTGTATGATTGAAGATAAAGTAGTGTATGCAACGGCATATAATTAGGTATTAAAACACTCGTGTGATAAACCCACACTCGTGTTTTAATAACCTCTTATATTTATGACCGTTGCATAAACTACTATTATAATTATTTCTGTCTGGAAAATATCGTCTCGATACATAACCTTACTGTACCTTACATTCATAATTTTGACAAGGCCTTTCGACAAATTGTTGACAGTTACGATTGATAGATAAGGTACAGTTTATTAATACCCAGACAGTACTTGTACCGGAAATATTAGAGAACAGCGGGAACGAATACTGTGAAGCATTTTAATGATATAAATTGAAAGGGGTTATTGTACTCAACATCATAAAAATCTTTTACAGTGGCCAATTGAATGTAGTTCAAAATAATCATCGTTCATTTAGTGAACATTAAATTATTATCATTTTTAGGGTTCCGTACCAAAATAGTAAAAAAGAACCCTTTTTATAAGGATGGGAAATCATCAAAATGATTCCTCCCGCTCCGGGCGGAGCGGAAGGGTGTGTCAGACTCTTACTGACTAAAACCAATCCGTGCTCCTCGTAGTGGATATCTCAAGAACTACTAATGCAATCAACTTTCCATTTGGAATAGCTTTAGATAACGTTTTTGTAATAATTTAACGCCCAACTATTTTGCAAATAAGAAAGAATTTTTTTTTTGCAAAAGCGACAGAAAGGTGTTCTTAAAAAATCGAAGTGGGGCTACTAGGGCATTATTATGGGATATCAAATGAAAGAGCGCTATTTCCAAATTCTCATTTTTTTAAAATTAATTCTCGCTTAGTTTTTGACTTTTGATGAAAAATATAGGTAAGTACCTACCTACCCACAGTTTTTTTTTAAACCACCCTCATGGGTCTCGTTAACTTGAGTTATTGATACAAATCTAACGATAACTTAAGTGTCGTAATCCATTCGGCCGTTTGGAAGGTAATAACACACAACAACAACATACCTAATAAAAATAATTATTATTACACATACATATAATTATTATTACATTCAAGATACGCGTGAAAAACATACCTAATAAAAATAATTATTATTTTTAGATTAGATTATTTTTAGAGAATATTTAATCTTTTGGTTCAACATTTTCCTCCTATTTGGATTCTATAAAAAAGCTGTTGATATGTACTATCTTATCAGCATTGTATTTGTTTAGTATATAAACGGTCTCTTGCGAACTACTGGTCACTGTATCCTTAAGAGAAAGCTACAGTGCTCTTTCGTGAAAATCTGAAAAAATTAAATGTAAGTGATTTATTATAATAGGTACCAATTTTAATATTTTATTTTGTTCGTCTCGTAATTTCCGGATTTCCGAAACATGCATCGTAGTTTCAAAAACTAGCCCCTTGTAGGCTAGTTTTTGAAACTACGATGCATGTGCTCAAACTGTTTACACAATTACATGACACTAAGACCCATTTTCCAAAACGGAAACTCAACTCGAACTCAAACTCCAACATGAGCACGAAAATCTCAATGAAGGCTTGTCTAACTGACGTTTTCGTACTCTAGAGATGAGCAAACAAATGCAAAAACTTAAATTTATGACAAACTCCGATAGAGTTGGAGTTCGAGTTGAAAAAAGTATTCATAACGAATTGTAAAAAATTAAAATTCTTGCACAAAGAAACAATTTTCAATCATAAACCCATGCCTCGAATGGTAATATTTTGACACTGAATTCTGTAGCAAATGTATTTAAAGCCAAACATCCAACGTTTTGAAAATACCCAAGTCAAGTGGTTATTTTAGAAAACATTGATATTGCTTATATACCTATGCATTTTTTGCCATATTGGGTAAATGTTGTCTCGAGTAAATCAATCATATTTTGGCAGAAAAGTCAAACTCAGCAACTGCGCCAATCACCATCGATTATTTTTAACGTTGTGTCCTTACAGATGAGGAGCTTTATCCTAATCGTGGTGCTAGCAGCACTAACAGTCTGCAATGATGCGGCTTCCATCCCAAGCGAAGACACTCTGTACGAAGACATCTCTGTGTTCCAAAAAAATGGGCAAGAAAACATAAAAGTTTTCAACCAAGAAGGAGTCAGTGACCGGATGTTTCATGACTTGATTTTGCTTTTGGAGTACGTAGCTTTTTATATTATTACGAAACAAACACTTTTTTGCGAATTATCGGTTACGAACCCGTGCAACTTTTCAGAATAAAAGTAACCGATCCCGATTTCGTAATCGAGATCAGTTTCCGCAATTGGGGGAAATCTCTGTAAGTATGCTGATACTTACAGAGATTTCCTGATGTAACAGAAATAAAATCAATTAGACTTCATTAAAATATATTTTTGATAGGCCCAAACACACACTCACGCCTAATGACATTTGAGACATCTGTAATATCAGTGGCATTGCCAAGTCGTAACCTTATTGAGACAATACTTAAAAGAATTGTTAGAATATTTCGTCCATCATAAACTACAAATTAATTGTTAAAGCTTTTTTTCGGGATGGGAAATTAATCATTAAATGACTTCTTCCGCTCTAGTTGGAGCGGAAGGGAGTGTCAGACTCTTACTGACTAAAACCCATCCATGTTCCTCCTAATGCCCTTTGCGTTCCAGGGCCGCGGTGACTTTTTTGAACAAATTCCAAAATTAATTGTTAAAGCTAAGTCTTGTTCGACAGTGGCAGGACACAGAGACCCATTAATCTTGTAATTGTTCCACCTTTTTCACCTGTGTACACAAATAAACGTATTTGATTTGATTTGACAGTTCTTGGTGGTTCGTGTGCCTTCTATAAATTTATTTCAGAAATTGCTTTTGAGTAAGAGCTATGGTGATAATTACTTCCTCTTTTTTAGTGAATTTGAGAACATGCCTGCTGTTCCGGGAATGACTGTGACGTCACAGATAACATACATCGGTAACTCCACCACCGTTGTGTCCACTGTGGTGGTAACCACCCCGCCATCGTTCCCGCAGATCGAAGGACTCGGAACTAACCGCTTGACCGTCAGGCTAGTGTCACCGCCGGGCGTGGGCATATCCTCTAGAGTTCAACTCTATGGATACTACACTAATTCGGACTAGGAATCATAAACGGCAAAATAATTGCGACAGTATTACAATATTGACACTCTGGAGCGAGGATTTTAAAACTAAATTGGGGCATTCTTGTAAAAATAAAATGTTATACAAGTTAACGTCTGAAATAAATCATGCGATATTGTACAATTTTGTATTATTTTACTATTTGCTATAACAATGTCTTAAAGAGTTTAAAAAAACCGCACTTTTCAAAATAAATGAGTGTTTGATGAATGTATTAAAACGAAAGATATATATATATATGTATAGTTATACTGGTACTGGCTGTAATAAAAATAAAGGCGTTTTTAAATAAGTTGGAACAAACACATTCTGCATTTAATTACTGATTTGACGACAGGCGGTTTTTTTACTTTTCAACTTCTTGAGCTTGTTATTAGGAGCATAATGTTAATTTACACTTCTTTAAATAATAAATATTCTGCTTGACTCAAGACAGTTATATTCGAGGAGTACCAGCCGTATGGTTTGACCTGTTAGGTAAGCTCACATATCAAGTAAATGTAGGTATTTACATACCAAAAGTAAAAAAAAACTGAATTTTAATGGACCATAACAATAAGCTGAGTATTTCAAAAGAGTCTGTATCATTTAAACGTCCAGAAGCGCACCGAATACACACAAAATCAAATTTATGGTCTAATAAATGTTAAGGAGCATTAACTTGAGCAGCCATATTATTTAATTTGTGGACAGATAAGTCAAGGCGACTTTTTAAGTATTTTTCTGGGTAGTTCTTCCAAGTCAAGCAACTAAGCGCGCGTTCTTCTCTTCATACCTGCACTGCTGGAGTACCCCAAGGCTCAGTCCTTGGTCCTGTGTTGTACAATATATTCACCCATGACCTTCTTCAAGCTCCTTATACAACGGTAGCAATCTTCGCAGATGACGCCGCATTTCTTGCAACAAATAATGACCCAGACGAAACCAGTAGAATCCTCCAAAACCAACTAACGTTAACCAGTGACTGGTTGAGCACATGGCGCGTAAAAGCGAGTGCCCCCAAATCTCACCATATTACATTCACTTTGAGAAAGAAACTGTGTCCAACAATCAATCTCGGCCATGATCCTCTTCCACAATCCCAATGTGTTAAATACCTAGGATTCTACTTGGACCAACGTAAGACTTGGAAAGAGCACATCAAGCAAAAGCGCAACGAAGTAAACTATCGCTTTAAAAATATTTTGTGGCTGCTTGGCAGACAGTCAATATCTACAGGTCTAACGGTCTACAGCTCAGTCATAAAACCCATTTGGACTTACGGAATACAATTATGGTCCTCGGCTTCCAAGTTAAA
Source organism: Melanchra persicariae (assembly GCA_947386135.1). Classification (NCBI taxonomy): domain Eukaryota; kingdom Metazoa; phylum Arthropoda; class Insecta; order Lepidoptera; family Noctuidae; genus Melanchra; species Melanchra persicariae. The sequence continues at coordinate 9,811,031 of OX376645.1, read as the reverse complement.
CATTCTTTGCCTCCAAAGAGCTCAAAACAACATCCTAAGGACTATAAGTGGTGCAGCCTGGTTCACCCGCAACTCAGAGATTCATGAATACCTCAGCATGAAGACTGTTATGGAAAAATCCAAACAGTACAAAGACAAATATACAGATCGACTGAAACATCACCCTAACCCATTGACAAGTACGCTTCTAATATGTAATCCAATTAACCGCCTGAAAAGAGCAAATGTGCTATTCTAATAAGGAGAGTTGGTGCGATGGCGCTAACTCACTAAAACCTCATATACTTCTACCGATCTGATTATAGTCCACGGACTGATCGCAGATTGACCAAATAAAAAAAAAATCTACACTCACAACGTAATGATCCAAATATGGATTCAAAAACTATTGTACTTATAAACACGTACTTTTTTTCGTGAATAGATAAAATAAAAAAAACAACATTACAGTTCAATATTTTCCTTCCATTTTCAAACAACTGCATCATCAAATAACTTTTTAATTTTTATACCACACTTTTACTTTTCAATTTATTGGCTTGTATGGGCTCATTGTTTTAATGTAGAAAAATAGTACCTATCATTGTCTATGATGTGAAATGAGAATCTAAATTTCCCGCCATACCAGATATTTTTTCCGTGGCTGTGAGTTTGCAATAAATACTTAACTCATTTTTTTACTTTTGTTATATTTAAACTACGTATATATTTGTGAAGACAAAATAGTGTATGCAAAGGCATAATTAAAAAAAAATAAAAATAAATAAAAGTGTTTATTTACAGAAGTACATATTTTTCAATGAAATTATTACCTCTGCCAAACTACAAAGTAATAATAAGCAATAATTAGGTATTAAAACACTCGTGTGATATAAACCCACACTCTTGATTTATTACCCCCTTTTATATGACTGTTGCATAAACTAATATTACAAGCCTGCGCTTTTTTCCTCTAGTTTACAACAGATATGTCCATTTTTTCCTGCCAGTTCTTTTGTGACCTACCGCGGTCCTGGGTGACATCCATTCGTATTGGACTTCTTTGTCTTGTCTTGCCAAGAACTCGGACAAACTAAATGCTAAATGTATTTTCTTGTTAATGTGCCTTTCAGATCAAAAGTGGATGTCAAGCACTTTATTTTGAAAATAACAAGAACACAAGGATAAACTTACGGGTTACAGTCATTAGTATTTATTAATAACTATTTACCTTATGATAATCTGCTTACTTATTTTGATTATTAGGAATTATCAGACAAAAATAACTTCATTTTATCAATCATTGTTTCTTTGTCACTGATCAGATTTAGTCTGACGTAAGAGGGTCAAAAACCTTTTCAATTTTTATTAGAAGGTAATACTACAAAATTCGTTGACTTGTAAAGTCTACTTCGCTATGATAGTTTTCCTTTTTAACCGACTTCTAAAAAAGGAGGAGGTTCTCAATTCGCATGTTTGTATTTTTTTTTTTAATATTTGTTCGCGCATAACTCCGTCGCTTGCCAAAAAATTGTTTCTTTATAACTGATCAGATAAAGTGGGACCTATACACTATGTTTGGTGTATGAAAGGAGTCCCCCTGAGTGGCGTTACCATAAATCGCTCTGCGATTCCAGACGGCCGGCGCACCCTGGACAGCCAGCACTCGGTAACGCAGAGTCTGATTGACTAATTCTTTCACCGCGATGGAACTCTCAAACGGCTCTTCTCAAAGTCACGGTCAACGGCCCTTCTTAGGGTCAAATAATAGAAACGACGCTCCAAAGGGTTATTATCACCTCAATGAACATCGAAGGGTTTTCGGGTAATAAAGTCCCAATTACTATCCCAGCTTTTCCAGAACACAAACTGTGACATACTCTGTGCCCAGGAAAGGCATTGTGGCAAAATCTAAGGCCACACATCTCTGGAATGATGCTTGCACTACAGGTACCTCACGCACAGTACGGCAGTGCTATCTTTATCAAACCCGGTGTTAATGTCTTTTCTGCAACCTGAAGCAATGAAAATGCGATAGAAATCCTTACTGTAGACTTAGGGACATGCTCTATCACATCAGTCTATAATCCCCCAAACCAAACTTTTGAATTTCTCAAAACACCTAACTTTGACAGTCGACAGACCAAAATAGTTTTTGGTGACTTTAATAGTCATAGCACATCCTGGGGCTACCGCGAATCCAACACAGACAGAATCTTAGTCGAGGAATGGGCTGATGCCTCCGAATTATCCCTCGTACATGATGCTTTTAATAGCCGACGTTGGAAACGTGGTTACAACCCAGATCTAATCTTCGTCAGTAGCAATATTAATTCTCTATCCTCAAAACTCGCTTGTCAACCTATCCCAAACACGCAAGATAGACCTATCTCGTGTAAAGAGCGGCAATTAAGCCTCGACACGTGCCTTTTAAGCCGCGTTTTAACTTCACATAGGCAAACTGGGAAAAGCACTCTGCCAATGTGGATGCAAAACTACGTGACATAGAACCAACACCGTCTAATTACGAATAGTTCGTTAGGACTATTTGGACTGTGTCGCATCAAAGTATACCAAGAGGATGTCGCACATCATCAAAGTCAAAGTCAAAGCATTTATTTCAAATAAACCATTTACAGGTACTTTTGAATTGTCAGAGTCAGTCAGTCAAAAACATGAAGCTATTTACACGTTCCAAAGCGTAGATCTCTATGGAGAAGAACGTGCAAGAAACTCCACGGACACTCTTTTAAACCATTTTATGATTTACAATAATCCAGGTTACATTAACTTTGTTGCTTCTATATGTGAGAACAATGTAAAGGAAGAGAAAAAAAAAAAGAATTCTAAGTATCAAATAAACTATTGAAATAAGCCAGCGACAGCTAAGAGATGACCAGTCTCCACTGATGGCGCCCGTTCACGAACATGACGCGTGCATCAGCACCATTCAGCTCAACCATTTTGAAGGGAACCGAATGATCCGATACACGCGCCACCATCAGCGAGACATTCGAGTGAGCATGACAAACCCTCAACTGCCCCTGCTCATTCATGTCAAACAAGGAAACCATCTATTAACATAAAAAGGCTCCATGGTCCTCACATTTACAGGATTCCAAAATAAAAAATGCTTCTACTTTATATAAAACTATAAATATCAATTGGTAAGAACAGAAAAGTAAAAGTGTATTCCAAACATTATAGAAATGTGGAATATTATTATTATTAAACGTAAAAAGTAAAATAAAAAAGGGTGAGCATCTCCTCCATATATAAAATCCTAACTAGTGGAACCAAGCGGCTGAGGCTGTGGAGCAGGACCGGCATTTAGCCAAGCATTTTTATCAAGGATATAATCTTCCAGTTTATAATATGCCTGTCTACATAGTGTGCGTTTAATGCATGTTTTAAATTTTCTCTCATTCAGTCCGAGAATATCATATGGTATTTTATTATAAAATTTAACACAGTACCCCATAAAAGAAGTGTGTACTTTAGCCAATCTGAATCGGGGTTGATCTAATTTGTTCTTATTTCTAGTATTAAAATTATGCCTGTCACTAATCTTACTAAAAAGATGGAGATTTTTCCGAACATACATTATATTTTCGTATATGTATTGACAAGGTACCGTCATGATGTTAATATCTTTAAACAGTTCCCTTAGGGAATCGCGCCGACCCAGATTATATATGGCTCTGATGGCTCTTTTCTGCAGAATAAATATAGATTCGATGTCTGCAGCACGTCCCCATAATAAGATACCGTAAGACATGATACTATGAAAGTAACTAAAATAGACCAGCCTCGCGGTATCTATATCAGTAAATTGACGGATTTTTCTGACAGCATATGCTGCTGAACTTAGCCGTCCCGCAAGAGATGTTAAATGAGGACCCCATTGTATCCTTGAGTCAAGCGTGATCCCCAGGAAAACCGCGTTTTCGACGAATTCAAGTTTCTCTTTGTTCAATACAATATCGCAATTATTACTTTTGACATTCGGTAAAGCAAATCTAATACACTTAGTTTTTTTCCCATTTAATACTAAATTATTAGCAGTGAACCAATTTTGGACCTGCTGTAGGGCTTTATTTACATCGTCAAGATTTGTAGAACGTCTATCTATCTTAAAAATTAAGGACGTATCATCAGCAAATAATACCATTTGTGGTTGATTTTTTAAAAGATGGAGTAGATCATTAATATACACTAAAAAGAGGAAAGGACCCAATATTGAGCCTTGTGGTACCCCCATTTTGACTTTTAAACCCCTTGAATTAACACCGTTTATTTGAACTTGCTGCTGTCTGTCATTTAAATAAGACTTCACTAAGCTGAGTGCAAGTTTACCTAGACCGTAATGTTCTAGTTTTAGGAGCAAGGTTTCGTGATTTACACAGTCAAATGCCTTGGAGAGGTCACAAAAGATTCCTATGGCATCTTGCGCCTCTTCCCACGCTGTATATATGTGTTTTAATAACGTGACACCAGCATCAGTCGTACAACGACCTTTGGTAAAACCATACTGTTGATCGTGTAAGATTTTATTGATGTTAAAATGAATGAGCATTTGATTGAGCATTACTTTTTCAAAGACTTTGCTGAAAACCGGCAATACGGATACAGGTCTATAATTATTGGTGTCTGTGCTGTCGCCGGACTTAAAAAGTGGTATAACTTTACTGTATTTCATTATATCCGGAAAGACTCCTTGGTCCACACATAAATTAAATATTAAAGCCAAGTATGGTGCTATGGTCTCAATTATGGACGTGCACACTTTGATAGACATTCCCCATATGTCTTCGGTCAATTTGATTTTAATTTGCCGGAAAGCTTTTATAACTGTCATAGGGTTGATATGTTGGAATTGGAATTCAACCGTACAACCTGGAACGTTTGCTCTTAATAAACTAAATGAGACCTCTGGTGAAGAATTTAAAGGTTCAGTAGTTTTTGATGGTATTTCGGAGAAAAAATTTACAAATTCTTGAGCTACTTCTAGATTAGAGCTTATGGCACCATGTGCAGTCTCCAGTAAAAAATCAGTGTTTCGTACTTTATTCTTACATGTTTCATTATTAATAACTTTCCAAACTGTCTTTATTTTGTTATCTGCCGATTTGATCTTGTTGCTAATATACAGAGCTTTTGCTACCTTGCAGGTATTTCTGAAAACTTTAGAATATTTGTTTACATATTTATTGAAGGATTCCGTATTAATGAAAGGCTTAAGGCCATATAATTCATATAGTCTTTCCCTACTTATCCTAATACCTTTAGTCGCCCAGTCACTAAATATATACTTAGGGAAAGTATTTTTAGACTTCTTTTCAAAAGTTGAGTTGAATTCTTTTAGAACTACAGAAAAGAAATTATCATAAAATTTATTCGCATCCTCAATATTATGGCCCAAAAGATTTAACTTATTTTGTAAGGAGCCATTGAATCTAACTAGTTTGCCTGTTGTTATGGGCCTATATTGTATTTGAATTTTTTGCAAGGCTGCTTTAAACTTAAATGTTACCAATTGACCGCTATGATCCGATGGAAGGTAATTAACTACGGCTTTATCTAAATAATCACAATCGCAGAATACATTATCAATACAGGTTGAAGAAGTAGTTGTTATCCTAGTAGGTTCCGTAAAAACATTAGACAAATTGAACGATTTAAAAAGGCTTAAAAATCTACTGCTATTTGAATTAATTTCTAAAATATTAATATTAAAATCTCCACAAATAATCGCGGATTTATTACCTGCTGCAAGTTTCGCAAGGATATCTTCCATTGTTGATTCAAATAAAGTAAAGTTTTGAGGGTTTGGGGGTCTGTACACGCACACTATAACATGCTTATCCAGCTCAACACAGGACAGTTCAATGCAATGTTCCACTGACAAGCTGACAATGTCATTACGTTGCTTAAATTTTAAGCACTTTTTTACTAAGATGAGGGAACCACCACGCAACATAGATTTGCGGTTAAAACAACTGCCCACACTATAATTTTCATAACTAATTAGCATCTGGTAATCCTTCAACCAATGTTCACTAAAACATACAATGTCAATCATTGTTTTTTCTAAAAACATTTCAATTTCTAATATTTTGGAAGAGACACCTTGAATATTTTGATGAAATAATTTCAAGGCATGCTGCTGACCCCCTTTTTGACATAAAGTTACTGGAGAGCAAGAAGATACTTTGTTGTTGGAAGGTATAACTATTCTGTTACTGGTATCTTCTGTTGTCTTATGAACTAGTTTAAAAGATTATCCGGAGTTTGCCCCAAGACTTCAATATCATCACTTGGCAGTGAGTTGCAACTACTTGTAGTCCCCGCGTTAACAAATGAGTCTTCCATAGTAATACATGGAACCTCCTTCGTACAATTTGTAAAAGAATTTATAGCAATAGTGCTACAGTTATTTAGGCTCACCACCTGATTCTTAGTATTATTACTAAATCATACATTCCCGGCCTTACTCCACAGTCATCAGAACTCCTAAAAACCTACGAAGACCTCTACAACAGTGACCCCTTTTCTGGGGATGAGCTGGTGTCCTTGGCTGGCGAAAACCGAAAATAAAAATGGATCACTACTGTTACAAACACCAACATGACTCACAACATTAAGAAAACCTGAACTACAATAAATAAGCTTACCCGTATCCTGTCAATCAAGGTTACGTCACAGCCAATCAAATTGCTCCTCAACGGAAACCCCCCACGTAAATTACCAAGAGCCAAAAGACCAGCCAACACCTCCGCAAATTCCATCGAAATAAGCAAGCCTTTCAACCTCACGGATATCATTGTGGCCTTTTGTATATTATATTGAAAATTAGCAACTCTTTCCGAGTTCAGTCTGTGGTGGTGGGTGACCAACCTAACATATCGAGACTCGTCCGTACCTCAGAAAGCACGCTAAGCCGTTGGCCCCGACTGTCATGATCGTTGTAGATCTTTGACAGCACCCAGTTCATCATCATCATCATGTCAGCCAATTGCCGTTCACTGCTGAACGTAAGCCTCCCCCAAAGAGCGCCAACCATCCCGGTCTTGAGCAGTTCGCATCCAACCGCTGCCAGCCACCTTCTTCTAATCATCGATCCATCGTGCCGCAGGGCGTCCCACACAACGTTTACGCTCCATCGACCCACACCTAGTTACTGGGTTGTAAATACCTACTTTTATTTCTGTCTGACCTCGAACAAATCAACTGTCAAGGAGGCAGCAGGATTCGTAAGAAGTTACTGCATCTGATTTGTAACAGGGTGGATTAGATCGTTTTATATTACACTGTGCAGTTATTACCAAAATGATTTTATGTGAATTATACAATTGAGTGTATGTGTATTCTACGTGGGCAAATTAAATTATGTTTTTAGATGATTTTTCGCTTAATGCACATGAAATATAAAAGACTGTTCATCTGTTACGCTTTGTTTTATGTTTATACCTCATCATCTGCCTTGCCTTTTCTCAACTATATTGAGGTTGGCTCCCAGTCAAACCAGATTCATACCAGTATTTTGTATTTTAGTTTTATGCGTACTGAAGTTTATAAACTATAAAAGCAATCTCATTGCTCTGACGAAAATATAAGAAGAATTGACAGAACAAACTTAGAAACTAAAGTTTGTCGTTGTTAAAAAAAGGTTCTGCCATACAAAAGATGAAAATGATCCAATATCAGACTTTACTTATGCTGTAAGATGTTGCTTCTTGCCAAGTTTCATGTTTGTAGGTCTAAGGAAACCTGCCAAGGTTGCGGAATTTGTGCGAAAGGTCACTGCGGCCCTGGAACGCAAATGGCAATAGAAGGATCCAGAGAGAGATCAAATGACTTCACCCACCCAGAGCGGAAGAAGTCATTTGATGATTTCCCATCCATAAGTAAAAAAAAAAGGTCTAAGGGAAGGATTTAGTTGCAAGAATCAAAATATTATATCATATGTCACAAAAATTATGCATCAAATATGGCTGTATCTTTTTATTGCGTTGACTCAGAAGCTTACATTTTATATATTTTATTTTTATTCAGAGGAAGTGGACCCACAGAGGGAAGTAATTTACAGGCAGACAGACGGACAACGAAGTGGTCCTAAAAGGGTTCCATTTTCCATTTTTTTCCTTTGAGATACGGAACCTTAAAAAGGGTGTGTGCTACTAGAAGTAAAAACTTTTATTTTTTAACTATAGCCACACATTATACACTTATTTATTACACTAATTCTATGAATAAAACAAACAAGATTTACAGTATAAATGTAGTAACAACTGTTTTCTAGACAAATGTTGCTGATGACGACTGGAGTCGAATATACGCGGTTCCGCGCCAAATATACATAAAATACCTGGATTCAACATCACCGACCGCTTTACGGGGGTTACATTCACTAAGTGATAAAACCCCTTTAAATTAATTAAGATTAAAAAAAAGAAAACATCACCGACCGACTGAAGTTGAGAATCCCCAATTTAAAGTCACACGACACAAGCATAACACGTAACGTTCGGTTAAAAAGCGCACAAAAAGCGCCTAAAGAAATGTTCACTGCAAAATAATAATAACAAGACAATTTAATTTAAAAAATTTAATGTTCGCTTTTATCAAACATTGCTGGTATAAAAACCCCTAGTTGAATTAAAATGAGTCCCCATTACAATTACAATTTACACACGTATACGACCAAAGATTTGGATTCTACTGGAGATGCTCCCTCCAGGCGCAGTAGCCAGCTTGACAACGGTGCGGTTAGTTCCAAGGGGGCTGGCAGTTGAGTTTCCATTCAGAGGGGGGTTGTATATGCGGACACCGGTGATCGTAGTGTTAGCGCCTCCATTGTACTCTAAATCCCAGACCTTTATTGCGTTTGGCCAAGGGTCCAAGTAGGTCATTCGGCTGAAAAAGTAGAATCATCTAGGTTAATGCTTTTTTTAAATTGAATTAAGCTATGCTGTTACACTGCTGGGAAAAGGTTTCCCAATAGCTTTCCTCCAACGTTTTTTGTGCTTTGGTTTCTCGTGCCAACTTTTTTTTAAAATTTAGATTCGATTCTTTTGTTCTTCTAATCGGTTCTGGGTAAACGCTGGCGATGGCATGAGGACGCCATCGCCAATGTTTTTTTGACCTGCCTCAAGTACCCAACGCGTGACGATTCTGGCCTATTGGTTAGTGGTTGGTGTTGTTTTTCTTAGGTCAACGCATTAACAGGGGCTTGCTGCCTAAAGATTAGCCAGTCCCCTGGTGATCAGCGAAAAGACGTTCTTAAATGTTCAAAACCACCCTGCATGTGTCTGTTGTGATGGCCATATTGTAGAATTGGCTATTTCATGATATGGCCGAGGTTAGTTTGAGGGAACTTAGGGCACCTCGACACGGATAGCAACTTAGCTCACGTCACTATTTACGTTTGGTTCCTCTAAACTCAGCAGACAGAAATTGGAGCCCCGCAGCGGGGTTCCATTGTCACAGTTAGGTTTGAATTAGGCCACGACATAATCAGTGTAATGCTATTGTGGATAATTCCTTCTAAAACCTCGACTTTTATTTATTTTTGTATTTAAATTTATTGTCATATCAGACAAAAGACGTCCACTGTTGGACATAAGCCTTAATCGCCACGCTTGGCAGGCGGGTTGGCGATCGCAGTGTAGCTGTAGCAATGTACCTACAGAGAATGCTGCGGCCCATTCTCTGGTGAGTCCCTTAGTCGCCTCTTACGACACCCACGGGAAGTGATGGGATGATGCTATTCTTTAACGTCCGACACCATACGGAACTTACAGAAAATAATTGTACTTACTCGAAAAGGAGGACTTCTCCCAGTCTGCTAATTGATCCTTCTACGTACACAGAGGCACCTTCTCCAAAAAGAGCGGCATCATCTGGGATGGAAGCCCCGTGGTTGCAGACTGTAAGTGCTGCTAGCACCGCGATGAGGATGAAACTCTTCATCTGAAAGGACACAACATTAATTAATATTATACGATGGTGATCGGTACACTTTGTTAGGTGATTTGACTTCTTCGTAAATTCTAATTTATAATCGTCAATGGGCAATTTTGCACAGGGTTTTTTCTACATTATTTCTCCATTAGTACCTACTTGTTTATAATTATTTAGGAATAAAAATAAAATGATTTTACCTCCGGGCTTAGCAACGAGGGAGAGATAAATTAAACTATGTAGTTCAGCTTTTACTTGCAAAGTTCTAAGTTGATATTATAGTATTAAATAACAAAAAGATAAAATTGTTTGTTTGTAGGAGTTAATTTTCTAGGGTTGAGAATTTTGTTTGAAAAGTGACCGCGACCCCGGAATGCCGCGCCTGGAGGGCATTGGGAGGTACTCGGATGGGTTTTAGCCAGTAAGAGTCTGACAATCCACTCCTTCCGCTGATGTTTTAAGTATTAATCAGCAAACAAACATTCTTCTGATAGAAAGCTACAAATAATTGAGTTTCATAAGCTATTTATTTATATTAGGGAAAATAATCCTACCATTCCTTTAATCCCTTAAAGCAAACCCAGCAACGTGGCCGAAAGAAAAGAAAGTTAAATGCACTTACATTTTCAAGATCACAGTAGCGACTTCTTAAGAGAACAATGTGACGATAAGCTGCAGGATACAGTATATATACGAGTACTAGACGGATGCTTGCATGACGATAAGACAACAGCCATACTGATAATATTATCACAATACATTATGAAATAAAACACTGCTGTTATCTGATTGCAATCAATTGGTTCAATAAGACCACGATAAAACCTAAGTATACATGATGGTTATTAATAATTTGATATGGTTATACTAGAGATGGGGTTATGTCGATCTAATACATCGATCGATCTATACTTATACTATTAAATTAATAAATCGTCTTTTTGAAGTGACAAGACATATATTCGTGTATACAAACAATTTATGTAAAGAGGATTTTTTTTGTTACATTTTTGTTAACTAATATTTCTGTTTTATGTTCAATTTTACTTTTATTTAATTATTTATAATCTTGACATTCTATTTTATTACAAAATTATTGGATACTTATTGAAAGTAACTGTATTTTAGTGTTTGTATTATTATTTTTGTTTTAAAAAATTAGGTAATGTTAATGAATATGTCATGACTTATGAAACAAACATTTTTGCAGGTAGATACTAATTTTCAAAAAAAAAAAAAACGATAAAAAAAATAAAACAATAAAGTTTCGTTTCAGTGTCGTCACTAAATCTTTTTTGACTAACGATTTCTCTGGGCTTCTTCCTTGTGGAGGAATCGATAATCCCAATGTTTTGAGGTTATATGTAAAATTTTCATCTTGCTATTTACAGGGGCCGTCACAAAAAAAAAAATAAAGTAATAAAAATTCGTTTCAGTCTTGTCACTAAATCTTTATTCATTAACGGTTTCTCTCAGGTCCTCAGTTATGGAGATTACGATTGCCGAACGTCCTGATGTTCCAGGAACCAAAATTCATTTTACTTTTAACCGGTGGCATTACGAGTAAAAGTAAAGCATTGGTTGTTTGTCACCAAATCGTCACTAAGTCTTTATTCAGTAACAGTTTCTCTAAGGTCCTCAGTTATGGAGATTCAGGTTGGCCGAACGTTCTGATATCACGTCTTTCGGCCATAAATAAATCTAACTTTCGAACTGTTCTGTCACAAATTCTTTGGCTGGCATCTATATGCGTCACATAATCGTCACTAAAAACTGGAGTAGCAGCCAGCTCCCTATCTCGACTGGCCGAACGTTCTGATATACATGAAAAATGCATAGTTCCTGTGAAATATGAAAAATTCAAATTTTGAGCGACAGACCAAAAGTAGCCGAACACGATCAACGATAGTTTGGGTTAAAGCTGCCTTGAACCGCACTATCGTTGGTACCGTCTGGTTGGTTGGACTATCGTTGGTATCAGGGCACTAAACACAGTAACATTCTATCAGCGTTGTGTCGGCCAAATGCCAACACGTTTGGTGATACCATTTGGTATCTAAAACCTAAAATCTTTCCTAAAAATGGAATGCAACGAAAACCTACACTCAGCATTCGGTGGATACGGATTAAAGAATAAGAAGATATCTTGAGGGATGTACTTGTTATTGTGAAAAACTTTTACTTAGGATACAACGCTTTTTTATGGATATGACATTATCAAATTGCTCCTTCCGCTTTGGGTGGAGCGGAATCTCTTTCTTTGTGTCAGAGTCTTACTGACTAAAACCCATCCGTGTTCCTCCTAAATACGCTTTGCTTTCCAGGGCCGCGGTGACTCTTTCCAAAAAATTCCGCAACCCTGGCAGAGGGAACAACCCTACGTTTTAATAATTATTTTGCCCAACACAGTTGGGAAAGGCCAGGCGGATGACGAAGCTACATCAGGCGATGTACAGTAACATCCGTTTCCTTATTAAAATATCGATAAATAATCGATTGCGATCAAAATTTATTAAAAACGATGACATTACCATTTGTTTTTCGTGATGTGTGCGTTAATGAATTATCTAATCTAATTAATCTGTATTTCACAGAGTTTTTTACCGTATATATAGTCAGTGCACTGTTAAAGATTATCTATTGTGATCTTAACCGGACTACAGAGCAATTGAAAATGTAAGTACTTTTTAAGTGCCTAAAACTTTTATTTATTTTTTATTTTTAGTTTAGTCTTACCGAGGGGTGAATTTAAATTAATTAATTTTATTGGTATGATCAGTAGTTTGTTTACAAGTTTGTAAAAATAAATCAATAAATTCTCAATTAAATTCATTAGAAAAAAAAATCTTTCACTTGATCTTGGATACCATAAAATACGGTTAGACCGCGCGAGAAAATAGTTTAACTTAGTACCTATGAGGTTATTTATTTTGGATTGGTCCTTATCATCGCATACCATCTGGTGAGATAGTGCTCAAGCACGTGCCTAACAATGATAACAAAAAAGAAAAAAATATATTGTACAACAAAAACAATGGTGTATTATGAACTCGGGATAATGTTAAACAGATAGATCCTTTTATATCAGTCTGTCCCCTACGGAGTATAAGGAAGGAAGCTGCATGCCAAATGTCAGCTTTCTACGAGCCCTTGTTTCAGCTGTGAGTTGTCTATCAGTCACTCAGTCGGTAGGTAACGGAAGAAACTTAAATAGATTGATGTCATGTTCTTTCAGATGAAGAGCCTCATCCTCTTAGCAGTGCTAGCAGCACTTACAGTCTGCAACAACGCCTCCTTTTCGGGTCAAGCAGTTCTGTATGAGGAATCTGCCCAAAGAGATGGCAAATACAATCCCGATACGTACTACACAGAGCTTATCAGGTGAGTTACCATAATTATTCAATTAGGCATTCTACCAGCATCTGTGTTCCCTTCCACATATAACCCGTCTGCCTTCAAAGCAAGAGTGAACAGGCATCTTCTGGGCACGCTCGCTCCATCATAGTCCTCATCTATCACTTTCCATCAGGCTTGATCGAGGTCAAGAGCAAGCCCATTCCCAAATAAAAAAAAAGGCAAGTAACAGGGCAGCAATTTCGAGTACCTGTATCAAAAAAGGTCACAGCCCAATGAGACCTAAGTTAAAGGCAAACGTAACGAAGAAGTAAAGTTGTCCTAGTATTACTTTTGACTTAGGCATCCATTCCGCCTTGGCTGCAATGACAAATGCTCATACACAGAATGTTAAGTAACAAAGTATTGTGAGAAATGACTCGCAGATATTTTTCCTGCGCCTTTGTCCATTTTCGTGGGGGTTAACCGGCGACTAATAGTGGTTGCCCTGCGACCAGCCTAACATTACAAAATATTTAAATTAAAAAAAGATATGAAAAAGAAAAGAAAAAGACTTAATTATGCGTACTTTGGTAAAACGCAAATACAAAAAAATACAAAAGTTATGCAATATTTTTTATTGGTATACACAGGTTCAAAAATAAATAATCAATTGAACACCTAGGTAGGGGCTGGCCGTCGCCTTTTTCCACACTAGAGTGAAATTCATTAACACACTTGTGCGGAATTAATTACGTGTCTTAACTGGGCTTGAATTGAATTGTCAAAATCAAGGCGTAATGTCTTGATTCGATGGATTGCTAGCTCACTACATGTTCACTTCATCTAGGTCTACGAGGTGAGATCTTTTCAGAATAGGACTTCTGGAGAAGACCTCGATGTGACGACACCTGTAGGAGGCTTATGTCCAGCTATGGACGGGTCTCGGTTGAAACAATAGTGATGACATGTGAAAGGATGTTGTAAGATTGTGAAAACCAATTGTTTCTTTTCTTTTTCAGAACCAACTACCGCAGGGTTGGTCAGCCTGGCATTATGGAGTACTTGGAGGTATTTCAAACCCTGAGTAACACAACTAGGGTGACCGCCATTGCTCTGTCCCCACAGCCCCCCTTCGAGAACGCGTTCGGCTTTATCTACAGGGAAAGTCTGGGCACAAACCAAGCCCATGTCATGATGAACTCAACTCTTGGCGGTGGATTCCACTACCTCCTTCAAGTTTGGGGATACGACACTCTATGGTAAAATATAATTTAAAGTAAGAAAATTTAATTCAACAAGATTGTTTTTTTATAAATTCTGATTCTACAATAAATGTTAAATGTTTACTTGTTTTTTTTTTTATGGAAATTACGTACTGAAAAAAAGTAAGGTTAAGTAACGTTACAGTACTCTGTTAACGTAATTGAAGTTTGAATATAAATAATTGCAATCCCATAGTATTTTGGTTTAATTTTATGCGACGCACATAGGAGTATTTGTACTAAAAACCTGGCCAATATTATTTCGTGACATTTTTGACGTGGAAACTATAAAATAAATAAATTAAGATAGTTTTCAAACGTTTATTGTAATAATATTACTAGTAAAAAAAAAATAAAAAAATAAAATTAATCGTCGAAATCCGATTCATCTGTTGCTGTTGTATTGTTTTGTTCTTCGTCACTGCTTTCTATTGATGAATTTTCTGCGTCAGGGAGCAAGAGACTTATAGTTTCCGAACAGAATGGGTCTAAAATAAAAAGAGAATTTACTGTAAATAATCTCGTTTTAAAATAATTGACAATTTTGTTCGAACGAGTGCTAAACAAAATGGCGGAACAAAGCGGAATATTTTCTTTCACAATGCTCTTTAGGAGAGTCCAAGCTTTATTTAAAGTAATAAATCAATACTCGGAAATGATCGGAACACATACAAAACCGCTTCTGATTTTACTTTTTTAATAGAAAAAGGGATTATTTTGGTATCCTTTGCGAAATTAAAAAAAAAACATTTGTGAGTCTGTAACCTACATGAAATTATATTACTTATGTTGTTACATACCTTGAACTTTCATATTCGTTGTATTTATCCCACAAACTATTAACAAAACGACTAAAACAGCAAATTTTAGGAGCACAAAAAAAAGGTTATCGAGAAAACAATGGACCGCACTGGAGGATGACTGAGTTCCGACTACCTGTGTGCCGCGCGGTGAAGGGATCAGGGCGCGGGGGGTGCGGTACGTTATAAACAGGTTATTTAGCTGTCCGAAAGTGATGGTTGCATTGAGTTAAGCCACACTTTGAATATTAGACTTATGGCCAGGTTTTTTATGCCAATACTCGTATGTGCGACGTACACAATTTGTATCATACAAAATTATAGTATTCAAATTATGTGCAAAACGGTTCGAAAAAGTCACCGCGGTGGGAGGAGCACGGATGGGTTTTAGTCCTTAGGGACATCAATCAAATGACTTCTCCCGCTCTGTGTGGAGCGGGAGGAGTCATTTGATTGATGTCCCATCCTAAAAAAAAGTGCATAAACAACGGAGTTCCTAAGATTGCATTGGCTTAATCAGATATCCTAGTAATTATCAGATCAATAACTTTTGATAATTCAATAAGTAGCATGCGTTAAGCTTCCTAATAAAAAGACAGCGTCTTAATTATCATTGTTTTCTTAAATTATTTGATTATTGGTCCATTCAGCCGCTAATATAGTAATTGACTAGTTTTTATTTGATTTCCATTTTCGACCCATCGACCACCTATTTTGCGAATAATGTGCCCTGCCCACTGCCACTTCAGTTTGGCGATCCATCGGGCTATGTCAGTATCTTTGGTTCTCTTGCATATTATCATTCCTGGTCGATGAGGCCGAAAAGTTCTGGAGTGGCGACTGCGTACCGGAAGACGTAGCATTGGAAGGCCTCCCACAAGGTGGACCCATGATCTGATGACGATCGCGGGTAGCAACCGATGGATGCAAGACGCACAAGACCGGTTGTTGTGGCAACACTTGAGGGCCTATGTCCAGCAGTGGGCTTTTTTCGGCTGATATGATGATGATGTGATGATGAAACCTGGAAATAATATAAGATGCATAAAAAAAGGAAATATCTCAAAAAATGCCTTAAATTACAAGTGTTATAAATCTATGATAAAAAGAGACACCACACCGCATTTACAATCGTCTGACGTCATACGACAGCTCAGTAACGCCATAGTTCACGGCATCCTGTTCAAATAACGAATTGCGTGACAAGAAAAGGAATTATAAATTCATAAACACGAGTAAATTCTAAATTTTTCTGCCGATTTTATTAATTTTTTCATGCATTGTGTTGGTATATTATTCTTGTAACTTAACCTTATAAGAATAAAATATGATTCGTGTACTTCTTTCACTGAAGTCATAATTATACCACTCTTGTACCTACCAAACCATCCTGTAACAAGCACAAACCGATCCACGTGCACGAAGGGGCGGGGCTCGTGGTTGTGAAAGGCATTGCGCTAGCGCATCTACGCTTATCATTGGTCGCTAGCCTACGAAGGTTACGTGTGATTGGCTGATAAAAATGTCCTCAGATAGCATTCTAAACAGGTTATTATACTTTGAAAGTGAAATTAAAGGCTTTGCTAGATTATCGCAATAAATTCTGTTGCGAAAATTCGAAAGAGTCACATTTTTTTTGTATTTTTTAAGAAATATTTAAAAGTGTATTATACATATACGAAAAAAAAATAAATAACGAAATAATACTAATAAACCTTGTTAAAGAAAAGGTCTCGTATATGAACCATTAGCTTTTGCCCGCGGCTCCGCCCGCAAGGATGCCGGGCATCGCATAAAAAGAACAGCCAGAGAGAGCCAACAGAATAGAACGTGGTATTATTTTGTGTGTTGTGTGACGTTTCATGAAGTATGCCCCCCTCTATTTTAATGATTCTTTCCGCTCTAGGCGGAACGGAAGGGAGTGTCAGACTCTTACTGACTGAAACCCATCCGTGTTCCTCCTATGAGCAATAGGAGGAACACGGATGGGTTCCAGTTTTTTTGCATTTCAGGGGCGCGGTGTCTTTTTCGAACGAATTCCGCAGCCCATCCCCCCCCCCCCCCTCTTGCGCATATGGACAGCAGTTCGATTCTATAAACATCTCACCGTGCAAACTTACGCAAAACAATGAAAAAAAAGAAAAGAAAAAATACAAAAAAAAGAAGAAAAATGATTGAGCGTTATTTGTTGTTTTTAATGAATGCAAGTTGAAATAAATAGTTTGAAATTTTATTTTTTTAGGCAATTAAACAAGAAGTGAGTTGTCAATACGTACAAACAAGATGGAATGACAGTTACAGGGTGTTGTATTAGAGGAAGCAGAAGCTATGTCTCCGTAAAAATTAAATTCTAGTTGTAATTTCATCTTAGCGCCAATGTTGTAGGAACACGGATGGGTTTTAGTCAGTAAGAGTTTAACACTCAAGGAGTCATTTGAAGATGAAGATTTCCCATCCTAAAAAGTAGAGGGTATTTTCCTAGATAGAAATATAATATAAAATAAAAAACCTTTTTCCGTTGTGAAAATAATTATATAATTTTAAATGATACAGAATTGATAAAATGTATGAAAGAGAAACGTACGTCAGAAAGGGTACGTACTCATTTTTAATAAAAATGACTATAAAATATAATTATTTGATTAAATAATCATTTACTCGTGTATCATTCAGAATTTACAACATATTATTTCTTTGTACCAGTTTATGTTTTGAAATTAAAAATATCGTACAGTTCACGTGACAGATTGTAGTGTTAGCTGCCATGGTTTCGCTGAATTAATTTTCAACATCATATAAAATTACCCTACGTTTGAAGACCGTCTTTTAAAGTAGACCAAGAATAGTTCGTCGTTATATCTTCTTTATTCAGTGCTTCGTCCCCACATCTCAATGATGTAGTAGAATCCCTTTCCTAAACCTGACGTCAGCGTCACTGTGACGTGGTTGGTACCAAAACCGTTCACGATTGGGTATCCTCCCTGTGGTAGACCGGGCTTCAATATTGAGATACGGGTTACCCGGGTATCGCCACGGTATTCTACACTCTTTGTCTGTACGGTGTTCGGGATAGGGTCCAAGCGGACTTCGGTTCTGAAAAGATAGAATAATGTCAGACGATATAATTAGGTATTGTTTAATCTTACAGAATAGCCTTCCTGACCGATATTGGCCATGGCTGCTAATTTCATCGAAGACTAGTCATCGCTAAACGTATAACTGCTGAACCAATTCGGATTCTATTTTTCAAATATTCATTTTAGTCTGAGAAAGGTTCCTATGAAGAGAAAAAAAAAATCGTACAAATTTTTCTTAACTGTCACTGAGACAGTTCAATAGACAGAACGATGATCTTTTGACAGAACATCGTCTGTCAAAAGATCGTAGTTTTTTATAAAAATCCATGAATGCTGAACATCAGAGTACCAATTTACTAAATTTTAAGCAAAGTTCGCATTCGAATGTCGCAATCTGTAAACAAATGTATGAAAATTGAAACTTTTTTGACGGATTGGAGAGGCGAATGTTGTTTGAAAATTAGTACAATTGACCCTCAGGCCACCAACATAAAAAACTGATGTTTAGCAATTGAATACTTGCGAGTCAATTAGGTATTCAAGCAGATGCACAACAATTACAGCTGTCGAATCACCAATACTTGGGCCCGTATTACAAAACGTAAACTCCAACTCCATCGGAGCTTGTCATAAGTTTTTGCATTTGTTTGCTCATCTCTCGAGTATGACAACGTCAATTAGCCAAGCTTTCATTGACAATTTTCGTGCTCATGTTGGAGTTTGCGTTCGAGTTGAGTTGGAGTTTACGTTTTGAAAATGGGCCTTGATGTTGATAAGTACACAGTTTATCCCGTGATCTGAGTGCCAGATAGTTCCCCGCGAAAATTCTTTTCAAGATGCTTTTTTGTGATTTATTTTTCCTGATGAAGCCATTGTTTGCTCTATCAATGAATGAAGTCTAGAGCGAGGCAGCCCAATTTCTGTTCTCTTTTTTTTATTTTTTTATTTATGAATGGGCTAGCTCTTGACCTCGATCACGCCTGATGGAAAGCGATAGATGAGGTCCATGATGAAAGCGAGCGTGCCCAGAAGATGCCCTGAGGCACTGGTACTTCCACGCGTCGACGAAACACAGCAGGCTGCTTGACGCCGAACTCCGGTGGGAGGGTGGTCGCGAACCAGGCGGGTGTTAGCCCTTCCACCGCAAGGGAAGGATTGGTCAGTCTTATAAGGTGTAAGGTGAGACTGTCCAGCACGTCGATTCTGTAAAATTCAAACAACAACTCGCATTTCAAGTCGTTATTCACTCTCACTTCGCATAAGGTTCAAAATGACCTTGATTTTGCATTCTGTAAGCATCACCTAGGCACTTGCGAAGTGAAGTGAGCTCCAAAGCGACCAACACTGTACTAGTGACTACCACACTCAACAAATCTAAGTCGGGATTTATCGGTTTTTCATTTTACCAGTTTTTGACACAGATTTTTAGCTATTACGATGTTTAAATTAAAATTTCTTATTTTAAGGAATTTAAGGCAGCTAATAAGTAAAAAAAAAACAGAAAACTCTAAATTCGTGCCGTGAATATAATCTATGCTTACCTTACGAAAAGAAATGACTGACAGATAATATCATAAGTAATCTGTGGACAATATTTTCATTTATTGCCGTTGACGTTTAAAAGTTCGTTGCATTCACAGAGTACTTTTGGTTGCATTGTTTTGTTTACGTTCTGTTTGTTTTTTGATCGATCAGTGCCGGTAATAATAGCGAAATAATCATGAAGTGAGTTTATATTTCTGGTTGTAAATTTCAAAAATAATATTAATTAAAGAAGTGTTTATTTTGTTTTCTAATCCATCAATAATGTTTCAGTCCAAATGAGACACGTTCTTTTCATCCATCGTCGGATTAAGTAGGTAGGCACTTATTCACTTTATAACTTTAAAAACTTTATTTAAACACTATTTAACTATGATTTATTCTATTTTCACCCATAAAATAGATGCTTTTAATTTGACACTTTGAATCGCGTTCGAGTGCAAAGTGAACGTCGAAGTGACAGGGGAATTACCTTATAGAATGCCACTTTTTACGTCATCTCATACTTTATCTGTCAAAATCTCGAGGTAAATTTAGTTCAACTCGCAAACACGCTCGCAATAGTAGCGCTAGTGTAGATTCGAATTATCAACCGAGTTTTAGATTGCCAATCAAGAAACTCACAGCGGATTCAGATTCGAAGTTTAGAATGAAGTCTTACAGAATCACACTGCAGGATGCGCCGAGCGCTCGGTTCAGTTGAGTGTCTGATGGAACAAATTGCGCTACACGAGGAGGCTCCTTCATGCATCCCAAAATGTGTGTTCACTCTTGTTGTAAAGATTGACGAAGACGAGTCTTGTGGTGGGAGTGGGGTAGAAGTAATGTGGGCCACAGGTGATAGGGAAAACGGATGCTGCTATAGACTGTGATCTTGTAAGGATTTCGTGTATCGGCTGTGCGTGTAATAAATGTAGAAGAAAATCTCTTAGTATCACACATAGTTCCACGAAGACTAAATTGAGACTGCACGAGATATTTACACTTTAGTCTGCGCAAACACAGATGCATTCCCTCTTCCCTCACTCCCACAGTTCGATGGGACGGAAATCCGAAACGACCGGAAAGAAACTAATAAACTGTTTAACTTGTTTTCCGAGGCACGAGGTGGTACACCACCACCTTCCAAGCTCGGGCTATCACAGAGAAATTCCTAATGGAAAACCCAATAGCACTTTTTTCCCGACCAGAGAGTCGAATCCAGTAGGTACCCCACGCTCAGCAGTCAGTATATCAACTAAGTGCAGTTTGATAGTGGAAGAAAACGGTGGCAGTAGCTATGAGTTATCAAAGTACACACCTGAAAAGTAGAACATCTCCAACTCTGGCATTTCCTTGACGATACTCAAAGCCAGCTTCTTCGTGAGCGATTTCAGTTGGGATGGAAGCCGCGAAACTGCTTGCTGTAAGTGCTGCTAGCACCGCGATGAGGATGAAGCTCTTCATCTGAAAAGACATTGTCTTTGGTTACCTATAGATGTTAACTCTTAGATTTTTTAAACGAAAAAAAAATCAAAGTAAAGTTGTTTCAGCTTCGTCTCGTTTAAAAATTCCGTGATAATATTTTTTAAACATTGATGGATACTCTTTCATTAAAACTAGTTTAGTAGTAAAACATATTGGTTAAATGTTTGTGAACTTATATAGTGCTACAGTTCTGCCAAATCTTTTCGAGAAATATTGGCGTGATTTTATGTTAGTCGTGCGGTTTGATTTTCACTTGCAGGTAAACAGTCAGACAAAGAAGTAGCACACAGTTTTTTAAAATAAATGATAGGCTCACGATTGATAGCAGTCGTTACGGATTGCCAGAAGCCAGAAAATCTGACTCCAGTCTTGCCAAGAAGTTCTGTGTTACCCAGTTAATGGGTTGTGGAGGTCTGGTAGGCAGCCGCTCAACGTAAAATGCAATTAAATTACAATCCAGCTGAATTCGGGGGTCTATTCTCTAAGCCCGAAGTTCGTACTTTCGGTCTTAGTATCTGGCATTTTCTACTACGCATCACCTACGGACTTACTTACTTAGAGAGTAGACCCCTTGGTTTGACTGGAAGCCGACCGATAAAGTTGGAAAAAGGCTAGGCAGATGATGAAAGGCTCACGTTTGACCTGAGGACCAATTCTACTTTTTTTTAAGCGACTTGCGCATTCACAGATCTGTCAAAAAGGTAGGAAAATTGAAGCCCCAGCCCCAGGTTATGCTATCAGAATCACAGACTGCTTCAGGGAATTTCACTCCTTAGCTATACGCACAATAGAACTATTACCAAAACATATTGTGAAAAAGATCTATTTAATTTATAAAGTACTTACATTATCAATTTCTCAAAGTCTAGTAACACAGTAGCTATATCTTGTTCGAGTGTATTGTAGTACAAGTTCTACGGGACACTTTATATACCACTTCAGTACATGGTGATAAGATAAGACCTATCCATCACCCCCGTTGGTCTTTATCTCCATGCAATCAGAACTTAGATAAGTACTGGTACGACATAATAGTAAAGGTGTGGCCATAGATTCAAATATAATACTAACTGTTGATATCAATGTGGATGATAATCAGTCCGTTACCGTAATACTGCTTTTGACATGTTTTTGATGTGTGTTAAATGTGGTTGAAGCAACCCTGATTTAATGTTTTTTTTTTTTTTTTTAATTTCAGCTATGCGTAATAAAGAATTCAAAATAGCCGGCCGAATTGAAATTAAAAGTGGCTGAGACGGGCTGGCTGTGGAAGGTAAAGGTACTAAGATGTGGCACAGTTTAGAAAAGGCCTGTGTCCGTGGACTGCGACAGACTGACTAATAATACTAATTGATTACTAGCACTAGAAAATTGGAATTTTGTATGGGTAAACATAAATATACATTTATTAATCACGCCGACAAAGTGTTAAAATAATCATGAAAAAAAAAAATATTAGGGTGTAAAAAAAAATTTTCATCCGACACGTAAAGTGCCGATGAATTTTTTATCGTCTGTCCCATGGTGTGGGGTGTCATTAGATATTCGTTTTAAATATTGTGCGTGTGAAAACCATTTTTCCATCCAAGGATTCGTTTGCGAAATATTCAGCTGTAAAGTGCTAATTACTGTAAGAGTCAAATGAGAGGGGTACTCTGCAAGCTAAACGGTTGTTTTTGGAGACGTGATAAAATTCATGTTAGTAGCATTTATAATTGTAACGAATTTAAAAGGAAATCTATCACAGCTAAGTAGGTTTTACAAGAGTAATAGTTGACTTTTTTTTTTTTTATTATGATAGGCACACGCTTGACCACTATCTCACCTGATGGTAAGCGACGATGTGGTCGAAGTTGGAGCACGCTTGCCTAGAAGTAACCTATTCACTCTTGACTTAAAGATTCCCAGGTTGTAGCTATCAGGAAACACAGACCCCGGCAGGGAATTCCACTCCTTAGCGGTACGCACAATGAATGTATTCCCAAAACGCTTTGTGCGTGTGGGTGCGACGTCCACCATGTACCGGTGGCGCATCGCCGTACGTCTTGTGGTCGGATGATGGAACGGGCTAGGCGGAATCAAACTGTGCAATTCCGTTGCACACTCTCCAAAATGCAACCGATAGAAAACCGTCAGGCTAGCAACTCGGCGTCGATGCTCGAGACTTTGGAGCTTCGACTCGACGAGCCTATCATTGCCGATGATCCTCTTGGCTCGTTTCTCTATTGACTCAAGGGCATCAAGCTGGTATCTGGCAGATCCGTCCCAAAGATGCGAGCAGTACTCCATACACGATCGAACTTGCACTTGCGCTTGCGCGACTGACTTATAAATAACTGATTAGGTGAAAATTTTGTAGTCCCCATACAATTTGACTTAAAGTTAAGTGTATTTGTAATTTTGTTTTGCCATGGCTTACGAGACGGGTAACTACGGAACCCTTCACTGTGCGGGGCACAACACGCAATTGGCCGGTTTTTTATTCTTTCCGGACGCTTATCAGATATTATGACGATTGATTTAAAATCAGCTTATGTAGAGTTTTATCACTGCTACATCGATGGATTAAAAAACAGTCAAAACATAATACTCTTATCTATAGTGAAATCAAATATCCTAACTTTTAATGGATTTTCGTCATAATTATCTGCGATAGCTGCGACAATCGTTGAGTTGGTTTACCCGGATTTGATTTCAGTGTAAGATATTTTTATCTAAGGCACTGGACACACAGAAAATACGTAAGACGAGGACGGGGCACGGACATAATGTCTCTTCCACGTCCTTTTCATACAAAATGTATAGAAGCGTCGAGACGCAAAACATATAGAAAGGACAGGACGCGGACACGACGCTTACTCGTTTGCGCCTTATTACAAAACATGCAGAAAGGACGGGGCACGGGCATGAGTGGACGAGGGTCGGGCGAAAACGGGGGGGCGGACGCGGGTGCCGGGACTCTCTCGTCGCTGTCACATAATACCACCACCACAATAAAACCACGTCACGTCCGTGCCTAGTCTTTTCCATATGTTTTAAAAAGTCGCGACGGCGCGGCGCTCCGTCTGTGCTCAGTTCGAGCCTCGTTCTCGTCTTACGTATTTTCTGTGTGTCCAGCGACTTAATTAGGTAGATTGTTTTTGCACCTTTATGTTTGAAATAAGCTAATTTTACCTACCCTAAATATAAACAAAAGTCAGTTACTGCTTACTGCAATCTAAGAGCATAGTCACAGACCAAGAGCATAAGGCTATGGGTTGAGACATTATAGGGAAAAGCGACCACGTTAATTCGGGGTGAGTAACACGTTAAGATGCTTATTGCAAAAACGCTATTGCGATAATGCATAATAATATAATTCCATACATATTTATGTATAACTAGCTGTCTTCCGCGGCTTCGCTCCCGTCAACTGGCTACCTACCTACCTACCTACCCCTACCCCTACACCACCCTACACCTACCCTACACCTACCCTACACCTACCCTACACCTACCCTACACCTACCCTACACCTACCCTACACCTACCCTACACCTACCCTACACCTACCCTACACCTACACCTACCCTACACCTACCCTACACCTACCCTACACCTACCCTACACCTACCCTACACCTACCCTACACCTACCCTACACCTACCCTACACCTACCCTACACCTACCCTACACCTACCCTACACCTACCCTACACCTACCCTACACCTACCCTACACCTACCCTACACCTACCCTACACCTACCCTACACCTACCCTACACCTACCCTACACCTACCCTACACCTACCCTACACCTACCCTACACCTACCCTACACCTACCCTACACCTACCCTACACCTACCCTACACCTACCCTACACCTACCCTACACCTACCCTACACCTACCCTACACCTACCCTACACCTACCCTACACCTACCCTACACCTACCCTACACCTACCCTACACCTACCCTACACCTACCCTACACCTACCCTACACCTACCCTACACCTACCCTACACCTACCCTACACCTACCCTACACCTACCCTACACCTACCCTACACCTACCCTACACCTACCCTACACCTACCCTACACCTACCCTACACCTACCCTACACCTACCCTACACCTACCCTACACCTACCCTACACCTACCCTACACCTACCCTACACCTACCCTACACCTACCCTACACCTACCCTACACCTACCCTACACCTACCCTACACCTACCCTACACCTACCCTACACCTACCCTACACCTACCCTACACCTACCCTACACCTACCCTACACCTACCCTACACCTACCCTACACCTACCCTACACCTACCCTACACCAACCCTACACCTACCCTACACCTACCCTACACCTACCCTACACCTACCCTACACCTACCCTACACATACATGCATGCTATTTTATTGAGGTATTTCTTTCCGACTTGCTAGACAAAAGTTGTGATAGCTCGGTTAATATACATGTTATAAAAATAATTTATAGCCTATAGCACTCAGGAATAATGTAGCTTTCTACCAGTGAAAAAATTTTTAGAATTGGATCAGTAGTTCCAGAGATTACCCCCTACATACAAACTTACAAATTTTACCTCTTTATAATATTAGTATAGAAAATAAATAAATAAATAAATAAACCTGCGTTATTTAGAAAACCAATAGTTTGTGACACTTTAGCTTTATTTTTCTAACATTGTAAAGGTGTTAGTACTTATTATGATTAGGAATTAGTATTTTGATAATTATACATAGACCATAAATAAAACATAAAATTCATCTAAGAGGTGGCTGCCGACTTGTAATACGCCATGCCTCGCGACGTCATGATAACGTCTTCGTTGGTAACATTTTATCTCATGAAGTGTCATTTGACCAATGGGGTAGCGTCGGATTTTATACGTGTGAGCGACTATTAGCCTTATCAGTAATTTATCACAGATAAAGGATAAAGTGTTGTTAAGTGTAAATCTTCTCTACATATAATAAAATCGTAGATTTGCCGTATCTGTACATTGAATATTTTCGCATAAAAATAAGGTAGGTCAAAGTCAAAGTCAAAGTCAAAACGTTTATTTCAATTAGGCCATTAAACGGCACTTTTGAACGTCATCATTTACATTACAAATAATATAAAGTGACTCTACTGTCCGTTCGCAAGGGTAGTCACTGCCATACAAAAGATGAAAATGATCCAATATCAGACTTTACTTATGCTGTAAGATGTTGCTTCTTGCCAAGTTTCATGTTTGTAGGTCTAAGGGAACCTGTCAAGGTTGCGGAATTTGTGCGAAAGGTCACTGCGGCCCTGGAACGCAAATGGCAATAGAAGGATCCAGAGAGAGATCAAATGACTTCACCCACCCAGAGCGGAAGAAGTCATTTGATGATTTCCCATCCATAAATAAAAGGTCTAAGGGAAGGATTTAGTTGCAAGAATCAAAATATTATACCATATGTCACAAAAATTATGCATCAAATATGGCTGTATCTTTTTATTGCGTTGACCCAGAAGCTTACATTTTATATATTTTATTTTTATTCAGAGGAAGTGGACCCACAGAGGGAAGTAATTTACAGGCAGACAGACGGACAACGAAGTGGTCCTAAAAGGGTTCCATTTTCCATTTTTTTCCTTTGAGATACGGAACCTTAAAAAGGGTGTGTGCTACTAGAAGTAAAAACTTTTATTTTTTAACTATAGCCACACATTATACACTTATTTATTACACTAATTCTATGAATAAAACAAACAAGATTTACAGTATAAATGTAGTAACAACTGTTTTCTAGACAAATGTTGCTGATGACGACTGGAGTCGAATATACGCGGTTCCGCGCCAAATATACATAAAATACCTGGATTCAACATCACCGACCGCTTTACGGGGGTTACATTCACTAAGTGATAAAACCCCTTTAAATTAATTAAGATTAAAAAAAAGAAAACATCACCGACCGACTGAAGTTGAGAATCCCCAATTTAAAGTCACACGACACAAGCATAACACGTAACGGTTCGATTAAAAAGCGCCTAAAGAAATGTTCACTGCAAAATAATAATAACAACACAATTTAATTTTAAAAATTTAATGTTCACTTGTATCAAACATTGCTGGTATAAAAACCCCTAATTGAATTAAAATGAGTCCCCATTACAATTACAATTTACACACGTACACGACCAAAGATTTGGATTCTACTGGAGATGCTCCCTCCAGGCGCAGTAGCCAGCTTCACAACGGTGCGGTTAGTTCCAAGGGGGCTGGCAGTTGAGTTTCCATTCAGAGGGGGGTTGTATATGCGGACACCGGTGATCGTAGTGTTAGCGCCTCCATTGTACTCTAAATCCCAGACCTTTATTGCGTTTGGCCAAGGGTCCAAGTAGGTCATTCGGCTGAAAAAGTAGAATCATCTAGGTTAATGCTTTTTTTAAATTTAATTAAGCTATGCTGTTACACTGCTGGGAAAAGGTTTCCCAATAGCTTTCCTCCAACGTTTTTTGTGCTTTGGTTTCTCGTGACAATCGCCGGCAGAACCGAATCTAAATGACTTTAAAAAAAATAATTTGGAATCGATTCTACGTTCGTTTTTTTATTCGGTTCTGGGTAAACGCTGGCAATGGCATGAGGATGCCATCGCCAGTGTTTTTTTGACCTGCCTCGGCTATGATACCCGTCCTCAAGCACCCAATGCGTGACGATTCTGGCTCATTGGTTAGTGGTTGGTGTTGTTTTTCTTAGGTCAACGCATTAACAGGGGCTTGCTGCCTAAAGATTAGCCAGTCCCCTGGTGATCAGTGAAAAGACGTTCTTAAATGTTCAAAACCACCCTGCATGTGTCTGTTGTGATGGCCATATTGTAGAATTGGCTATTTCATGATATGGCCGAGGTTAGTTTGAGGGAACTTAGGGCACCTCGACACGGATAGGAACTTAGCTCACGTCACTATTTACGTTTGGTTCCTCTAAACTCAGCAGACAGAAATTGGAGCCCCGCAGCGGGGTTCCATTGTCACAGTTAGGTTTGAATTAGGCCACGACATAATCAGTGTAATGCTATTGTGGATAATTCCTTCTAAAACCTCGACTTTTATTTATTTTTGTATTTAAATTTATTGTCATATCAGCCAAAAGACGTCCACTGTTGGACATAAGCCTTAATCGCCACGCTTGGCAGGCGGGTTGGCGATCGCAGTGTAGCTGTAGCAATGTACCTACAGAGAATGCTGCGGCCCATTCTCTGGTGAGTCCCTTAGTCGCCTCTTACGACACCCACGGGAAGTGATGGGATGATGCTATTCTTTAACGTCCGACACCATACGGAACTTACAGAAAATAATTGTACTTACTCGAAAAGGAGGACTTCTCCCAGTCTGCTAATTGATCCTTCTACGTACACAGAGGCACCTTCTCCAAAAAGAGCGGCATCATCTGGGATGGAAGCCCCGTGGTTGCAGACTGTAAGTGCTGCTAGCACCGCGATGAGGATGAAACTCTTCATCTGAAAGGACACAACATTAATTAATATTATACGATGGTGATCGGTACACTTTGTTAGGTGATTTGACTTCTTCGTAAATTCTAATTTATAATCGTCAATGGGCAATTTTGCACAGGGTTTTTTCTACATTATTTCTCCATTAGTACCTACTGGTTTATAATTATTTAGGAATAAAAATAAAATGATTTTACCTCCGGGCTTAGCAACGAGGGAGAGATAAATTAAACTATGTAGTTCAACTTTTACTTGCAAAGTTCTAAGTTGATTTTATAGTATTAAATAACAAAAATATAAAATTGTTTGTTTGTAGGAGTTAATTTTCTAGGGGAGTTAAATTTCTATTTCAAGTGACCGCGACCCCGGAATGCCGCGCATTGGGAGGTACTCGGATGGGTTTTAGTCAGTAAGAGTCTGACACTCCACTTCTTCCGCTGATGTTTTAAGTATTAATCAGCAAACAAACATTCTTCTGATAGAAAGCTACAAATAATTGAGTTTCATAAGCTATTTATTTATATTAGGGAAAATAATCCTACCATTCCTTTGACGGAGCAAAGCCAGCAGCGTGGCCGAAAGAAAAAAAAGTTAAATGCACTTACATTTTCAAGATCACAGTAGCGACTTCTTAAGAGAACAATGTGACGATAAGCTGCAGGATACAGTATATATACGAGTACTAGACGGATGCTTGGTTGACGATAAGACAACGGCCATGTTGATAATATTATCACAATACATTATGAAATAAAACACTGCTGTTATCTGATTGCAATCAATTGGTTTAATAAGACGATAAAACCTAAGTATACATGATGGTTATTAATAATTTGATATGGTTATACTAGAGATGGGGTTATGTCGATCTAATGCATCGATATCTATACTTATAAATTTATAATATTAAATTATTAAATCGTTTTTTTGAAGTGACAAGACATATACTCGTATATAAATATAATATACAAACAATTTATGTAAAGAGGATTTTTTTTGTTACATTTTTGTTGTAGACCTAACTGATATTTCTGTTTTATGTTCAATTTTACTTTTATTTAATTATTTATAATCTTGACATTCTATTTTATTACAAAATTATTGGATACTTATTGAAAGTAACTGTATTTTAGTGTTTGTATTATTATTTTTGTTTTAAAAAGTAGGTAATGTTAATGAATATGTCATGACTTATGAACCAAGCATTTTTGCAGGTACTAATTTTCGATAAAAAGATTTCGATAAAAAAAAAAACAATAAAAGTTCGTTTCAGTGTCGTCACTAAATCTTTATTGACTAACGATTTCTCTGGGCTTCTTCCTTGTGGAGGAATCGATAATCCTAATGTTTTGAGGTTATATGTAAAATTTTCATTTTGCTATTTAACTACAGAGGCCGTCACAAAAAAAAAATTAAGCAATAAAAATTCGTTTCAGTCTCGTCACTAAATCTTTATTCATTAACGGTTTCTCTCAGGTCCTCAGTTATGGAGATTACGATTGCCGAACGTCCTGATGTTCCAGGAACCAAAATTCATTTTACTTTTAACCGGTGGCATTACGAGTAAAAGTAAAGCATTGGTTGTTTGTCACCAAATCGTCACTAAATCTTTATTCAGTAACAGTTTCTCTAAGGTCCTCAGTTATGGAGATTCAGGTTGGCCGAACGTTCTGATATCACGTCTTTCGGCCATAAATAAATCTAACTTTCGAACTGTTCTGTCACAAATTCTTTGGCTGGCATCTTTATGCGTCACATAATCGTCACTAAAAACTGGAGTAGCAGCCAGCTCCCTATCTCGACTGGCCGAACGTTCTGATATACATGAAAAATGCATAGTTCCTGTGAAATATGAAAAATTTTGAGCGACAGACCAAAAATAGCCGAACACGATCAACGATAGTTTGGGTTAAAGATGCCTTGAACCGCACTATCGTTGGTACCGTCTGGTTGGTTGGACTGTCGTTGGTATCGGGGCACTAAACACAGTAACATTCTATCAGCGTTGTGTCGGCCAAATGCCAACACGTTTGGTGATACCATTTGGTATCTAAAACCTAAAATCTTTCCTAAAAATGGAATGAAACGAAAACCTACACTCAGCATTCGGTGGATACGGATTAAAGAATAAGAAGATATCTTGAGGGATGTACTTGTTATTGTGAAAAACTTTTACTTAGGATACAACGCTTTTTTATGGATATGACATTATCAAATTGCTCCTTCCGCTTTGGGTGGAGCGGAATCTCTTTCTTTGTGTCAGAGTCTTACTGACTAAAACCCATCCGTGTTCCTCCTAAATACGCTTTGCTTTCCAGGGCCGCGGTGACTCTTTCCAAAAAATTCCGCAACCCTGGCAGAGGGAACAACCCTACGTTTTAATAATTATTTTGCCCAACACAGTTGGGAAAGGCCAGGCGGATGACGAAGCTACATCAGGCGATGTACAGTAACATCCGTTTCCTTATTAAAATATTGATAAATAATCGATTGCGATCAATATTTATTAAAAACGATGACATTACCATTTGTTTTTCGTGATGTGTGCGTTAATGAATTATCTAATCTAATTAATCTGTATTTCACAGAGTTTTTTACCGTATATATAGTCAGTGCACTGTTAAAGATTATCTATTGTGATCTTAACCGGACTACAGAGCAATTGAAAATGTA
Source organism: Melanchra persicariae (assembly GCA_947386135.1). Classification (NCBI taxonomy): domain Eukaryota; kingdom Metazoa; phylum Arthropoda; class Insecta; order Lepidoptera; family Noctuidae; genus Melanchra; species Melanchra persicariae. The sequence continues at coordinate 9,779,436 of OX376645.1, read as the reverse complement.
AGTACTTTTTAAGTGCCTAAAACATTTTTATTTTTTCATTTTTAGTTTAGTCTTACCGAGGGGTGAATTTCAATTTATTAATTTTATTGGTAAGATCAATAGTTTGTTTACACGTTTGTAAAAATAAATGAATAAATTCTCAATGAAATTCATTAGAAAAAAAATTCTTTCACTTGATCTTGGATACCAAAAAATACGGTTAGACCGCGTGGGTGAAGACGCGGGAGTAACCTTGTTTACGAGAAAATAGTTTAACTTAGTACCCATGAGGTTATTTATTTTGGATTGGTCCTTATCATCGCATACCATCTGGTGAGATAGTGCTCAAGCACGTGCCTAACAATGATAACAAAAAAGAAAAAAAAAATAGTACAACAAAAACAATGGTGTATTATGAACTCGGGATAATGTTAAACAGATAGATCCTTTTATATCAGTCTGTCCCCTACGGAGTATAGGGAAGGAAGCTGCATGCCAAATGTCAGCTTTCTACGAGCCATTGTTTCAGCTGTGCGTTGTCTATCAGTCACTCAGTCAGTAACGGAAGTAACTTAAATATTATATATTGATGTTATGTTCTTTCAGATGAAGAGCCTCATCCTCTTGGCAGTGCTAGCAGCACTTACAGTCTGCAACAACGCCTCCTTTTCGGGTCAAGCAGTTCTGTATGAGGAATCTGCCCAAAGAGATGGCAAATACAATCCCGATACGTACTATACAGAGCTTATCAGGTGAGTTACCATAATTATTCAATTGGGCATTCTACTAGCGTCTGTGTTTCCTTCCACATATAACCCGTCTGCCTTCAAAGCAAGAGTGAACAGGCATCTTCTGGGCACGCTCGCTCCATCATAGTCCTCATCTATCACTTTCCATCAGCCGGGATCGAGGTCAAGAGCAAGCCCATTCCCAAATAAAAAAAAGGCAAGTAACAGGGCAGCAATTTCGTGTACCTGTAACAAAAAAGGTCACAGCCCAATGATACCTAAGTTAAAGGCAAACGTAACGAAGAAGTAAAGTTTTCCTAGTATTACTTTTGACTTAGGCATCCATTCCGCCTTGGCTGCAATGACAAATGCTCATACACAGAATGTTAAGTAACAAAGTATTGTCAGAAATGGCTCGCAGATATTTTTCCTGCGCCTTTGTCCATTTTCGTGGGGGACATTCCGGCGACTAGTAGTGGTTGCCCTACGACCAGCCTAACATTACAAAATATTTAAATTAAAAAAAGATATGAAAAAGAAAAGAAAAAGACTTAATTATGCGTACTTTGGTAAAACGCAAATACAAAAAAATACAAAAGTTATGCAATACTTTTATTTGTATACACAGGTTCAAAAATAAATAATCAATTGAACACCTAGGTAGGGGCTGGCCGTCGCCTTTTTCCGCACTAGAGTGAAATTCATTAACACACTTGTGCGGAATTAATTACGTGTCTCAAGTGGGCTTGAATTGAATTGTCAAAATCAAGGCGTAATGTCTTGATTCGATGGATTGCTAGCTCACTACATGTTCACTTCATCTAGGTCTACGAGGTGAGATCTTTTCAGAATAGGACTTCTAGAGAAGACCTCGATGTGACGACACCTGTAGGAGGCTTATGTCCAGCTATGGACGGCTCTCGGTTGAAACAATAGTGATGACATGTGAAAGGATGTTGTAAGATTGTGAAAACCAATTGTTTCTTTTCTTTTTCAGAACCAACTACCGCAGGGTTGGTCAGCCTGGCATAATGGAGTACTTGGAGGTAGTTCAAACCCTGAGTAACACAACTAGGGTGACCGCCATTGCTCTGTCCCCACAGCCCCCCTTCGAGAACGCGTTCGGCTGGATCTACAGGGAAAGTCTGGGAACAAACGAAGCCCATGTGATGATGAACTCAACTCTTGGCGGTGGATTCCACTACCTCCTTCAAGTTTGGGGATACGACACTCTATGGTAAAATAGAATTTAAAGTAAGAACATTTTATTCAACAAGATTCTTTTTTTATAAATTCTGATTTTACAATAAATGTTAAATGTTTATTTGTTTTTTTTTTATGGAAATTACGTACTGAAAAAAAGTAAGGTTAAGTTACGTTACAGTACTGTTAACGTAATTGAAGTTTGAATATAAATAATTGCAATCCCATAGTATTTTGGTTTAATTTTATGCGACGTACACAATTTGTATCATACAAAATTATAATATTCAAATTATGTGCAAAACGGTTCGAAAAAGTCACCGCGGCGTGAGGAGCACGGATGGGTTTTAGTCCTTAGGGACATCAATCAAATGACTCCTCCCGCTCTGGGTGGAGCGGGAGGAGTCATTTGATTGATGTCTCATCCTAAAAAAAAGTGCATAAACAACGGAGTTCCTAAGATTGCATTGGCTTAATCAGATATCCTAGTAATTATCAGATCAATAACTTTTGATAATTCAATAAGTAGCATGCGTTAAGCTTCCTAATAAAAAGACAGCGTCTTAATTATCATTGTTTTCGTAAATTATTTGATTATTGGTCCATTCAGCCGCTAATATAGTAATTGACTAGTTTTTATTTGATTTCCATTTTCGACCCATCGACCACCTATTTTGCGAATAATGTGCCCTGCCCACTGCCACTTCAGTTTGGCGATCCATCGGGCTATGTCAGTATCTTTGGTTCTCTTGCATATTATCATTCCTGGTCGATGAGGCCGAAAAGTTCTGGAGTGGCGACCGCGTACCGGAAGACGTAGCGTTGGAAGGCCTCCCACAAGGTGGACCCATGATCTGATGACGATCGCGGGTAGCAACCGATGGATGCAAGACGCACAAGACCGGTTGTTGTGGCAACACTTGAGGGCCTATGTCCAGCAGTGGGCTTTTTTTGGCTGATATGATGATGATGTGATGATGAAACCTGGAAATAATATAAGATGCATAAAAAAAGGAAATATCTCAAAAAATGCCTTAAATTACAAGTGTTATAAATCTATGATAACCAGAAACAACTTACCGCGTCTACAGTCGTCTGACGTCATACGACAGTAACGCCATAGTTCGCGGCATCCTGTTCAAATAACGAATTGCGTGACAAGAAAAGGAATTATAAATTCATAAACACGAGTAAATTCTAAATTTTTCTGCCGATTTTATTATTTTTTTCATACATTGTGTTGGTATATTATTCTTGTAACTTAACCTTATAAGAATAAAATATGATTCGTGTACTTCTTTCACTGAAGTCATAATTATACCACTCTTGTACCTACCAAACCATCCCGTAACAAGCACAAACCGATCCACGTGCACGAAGGGGCGGGGCTCGTGGTTGTGAAAGGCATTGCGCTAGCGCATCTACGCTTATCATTGATCGCTAGCCTACGAAGGTTATGTGTGATTGGCTGATAAAAATGTCCTCAGATAGCATTCTAAACAGGTTATTATACTTTGAAAGTGAAATTAAAGGCTTTGCTAGATTATCGCAATAAATTCTGTTGCGAAAGTTCGAAAGAGTCACATTTTTTTTGTATTTTTTAAGAAATATTTAAAAGTGTATTATACATATACGAAAAAAAAATAATAAACGAAATAATACTAATAAACCTTGTTAAAGAAAAGGTCTCGTATATGAACCATTAGCTTTTACCCGAGGCTCCGCCCGCGAGGATGTCGGGTATCGCATAAAAAATAGCCTATGTCCTTCTCCATATCCCAGGCTATATATCTGCAAAATTTGATGTCGTTCCGTTCAACCGTTTTAGCGTAACAAACAGAAAGACAGAGTTATTTTTGCATTTATAATATTAGTAGGGAAGTAGGGATTAGGAAACTTTTCTTCTTGCACAATTTCATGATTCTTCATCATCATCTGCTACCTTTCCCAACTACACTTCTGGACACATCTATTGGCCCACCTTAGAGTTTAGGTTTCGATGGCCCCTACCGAAATATGATTGCTAAATTGAACAAAAACTGTTGATGCAGTTTTAAACCTGATACATTTTACCATCTTTTTCGATCGTATTGTTTTAAATTTGAATTCAGAATACCATACGACATGGAGCTACGCCTAACAAGTCGGATATGCGCCGTCGCGTCGGTAGGCAATTGATTTTCGAATAAAAAACATGTTTTATCAAATAAAGGTTTAATTTAATAACGCGTGTTGCCTCCATGGGCATCTACCACAGCTCTCATACGATTAGGCATAGAGTTTATCAACCGCTCTATGAAATTTTGAGGGATCATCTCCCATTCCCCATCTATGGCAGTTTTCAACTCCTGCATCGTCTGGGCAACTGGCTGACGAGCCCTAACACGTCTTTTTAGCTCGTCCCACATGTGCTCAATGGGGTTCATGTCTGGGCTTCTGGCTGGCCAGTCCATAACTGTGATGTTCACATCCCGAAGATATTCCCTGACGATGTCGGCCGCATGGGCTCTTGCATTATCATGCATAAAAAGGAAATTTGGGCCCACATAGTCCGCGTATGGTATCACGTGAGGTTCTAAGCACTCACGAATGTACCTTTCTACATTTAATGTTGGCAGCCGTGGTCCTGTAACAACCTCAAGTTGAGTTTTGCCGCTCGCGGATATACCGCCCCAGACAGTCCATGAGCCACCGCCATAAGCAACCCTCTCTTCAAAGCAGCATTGTGTGAAACGCTCTCCCTTACGTCGGTAGACCTTCTTCCTTCCATCATTGCCATGTAACACAATTTTAGACTCATCAGAAAAGAGTACACGGCTCCAATCTTGCTGTGTCCAATTTAAATGACTGCGTGCGAAATGAAGGCGCGCTGTTCGGTGGGTTCGCGTTAGTTTGGGCCCATTAGCTGGCTTGCGTGGTACCATATCGCGTTCTTTTAACCTTCTCCGAACAGTTCGAGCGCTCACAGATACTCCGTGGAAGTCGCGAAGTTGGTTTTGTATCTCAATGGAGGTAAGGTGACGATTTCTCAAGCTGGTCGTCACGATGAATCGATCCTGCCTTTCAGTTGTGACCCGAGATCGTGGCCTTCCTTGGCGACGAACAAAGCCGCCAGTCTCTAGGTACCTCCGATAAACATTTCGGACCGCAGATCGACTTAAATTAAGTTGAGCACTCACGTTTCTTTGGCTGTGTCCGGCCTGAATAAGTGCCACAGCTTGGGCGGCGACTTCAGGTGAAGTATCCATAGATTATTGATAGAACCTCACCTTAATGTTAAGAATAAGTAATGTTTGTTGCAAAACCAAAGATATCAATCACTTTTTCAAGAATTAAATCCAAGTAAACCAATAAAACCAAGTTTTCTTAGTATTCGATTGTTTGATATCAACAAACAGGCTCCAAATTGTCTTTTGTTTCTTTAAATTCTGTGTTCGAAATTCAAAAAAAGACTATTGAATGAAATTGTGAATGTGCCAGGTTCAAAACTGCGTAAAAACTTTTTGCTCGACCTAATATAAAATTTTAGCTAGGACCAAACGAAACTGAAAATACAAGGTGGGCCAATAGATGTGTCCAGAAGTGTATATTAGGTACCAGTATTTTAGGTGGAGCGGCTGCCTACCAGGGGGTCGAGTCTGCTATTGCAATCGTGTCTCAATGACAGGTCAATGATCGATTTTTGACGTATAACGTCAAACTTATGACACATTTTCCATACAAAAACTGTCAAAGTTGTCAAATATTCGATCACTGACCGGTCATTGAGACACGATTGCAATAGCAGACTCGGGCCCCAGACCTCCACAACCCATCAACTGGGTAACACGGTACTTCTTGGCAAGACTGGTGTCAGATTTTATGGCTTTTGACAATCGGTTTTGCAGATTGTAATTATACATTACCTACCTATATGAATCGTAAATAATCATGTTCGAGTGTGGTGGTAGTGTAAGTGTTCTGTAGCTAAGTGCGCAAGCGCAAATGCTATATTGGTTTTGCGGGTAACAAAAAATGCAACATTACTATTATTATATAGACCTGTTTATAATTGTTTTTTTTTGTTATACTTTAGTAGGTATTAGTCAAAGTTGAATGCTTAAATGTATTTCCATTTTAATAATAGAGCTAAAATAAAAATAACGAAAAAAATGCGGAAATAAATTGCTTTAATCGTATCAGTATTTCTAGGACAGACAGATACGTGTATCTGTCTGTCCTAGAAAAACCGGAAACACCTATAGGATCACTCGTGAGTGATCCTATAGGTGTTTCCGGTTTTTCGGAACCCTGAATAAACAAACAAACAAACCAACAGTTTTATCTCTTTACAATATCAAATTGACTATAGTGATAAGTAAGAAGCCTTCTCTATAAGATTAGAATAGAAGGTGGTATTATTTTGTGTGTTGTGTGACGTTTGATGAAGTATGCCCCCCTCTATTTTAATGATTCTTTCCGCTCTAGGCGGAACGGAAGGGAGTGTCAGACTCTTACTGACTGAAACCCATCCGTGTTCCTCCTATGAGCAATAGGAGGAACACGGATGGGTTCCAGTTTTTTTGCATTTCAGGGGCGCGGTGTCTTTTTCGAACGAATTCCGCAGCCCATCCCCCCCCCCCCCTCTTGCGCATATGGACAGCAGTTCGATTCTATAAACATCTCACCGTGCAAACTTACGCAAAACAATGAAAAAAAAGAAAAGAAAAAATACAAAAAAAAGAAGAAAAATGATTGAGCGTTATTTGTTGTTTTTAATGAATGCAAGTTGAAAAAAATAGTTTGAAATTTTATTTTTTTAGGCAATTGAACAAGAAGTGAATTGTCAATACGTACAAACAAGATGGAATGACAGTTACAGGGTGTTGTATTAGAGGAAGCAGAAGCTATGTCTCCGTAAAAATTAAATTCTGGTTGTAATTTCATCTTAGCGTCAATATTTTAGGAACACGGATGGGTTTTAATCAGTAAGAGTTTAACACTCAAGGAGTCATTTGAAGATGAAAATTTCCCATCCTAAAAAGTAGAGGGTATTTTCCTAGATAGAAATATAATATAAAATAAAAAACGTTTTTCCGTTGTGAAAATAATTATAATAATATAATTTTACAGAATTACAGAATTGATAAAATGTATGAAAGAGAAACGTACGTCAGAAAGGGTACGTACCCATTTTTAATAAAAATGACTATAAAATATAATTATTTGATTAAATAATCATTTACTCGTGTATCATTCAGAATTTACAACATATTATTTCTTTGTACCAGTTTATGTTTTGAAATTAAAAATATGGTACAATTCACGTGACAGATTGTAGTGTTAGCTGCCATGGTTTCGCTGAATTAATTTTCAACATCATATAAAATTACCCTACGTTTGAAGACCGTCTTTTAAAGTAGACCAAGAATAGTTCGTCGTTATATCTTCTTTATTCAGTGCTTCGTCCCCACATCTCAATGATGTAGTAGAATCCCTTTCCTAAACCTGACGTCAGCGTCACGGTGACTTGGTTGGTACCAAAACCGTTCACGATTGGGTATCCTCCCTGTGGTAGACCGGGCTCCAACATTGAGATACGGGTTACCCGGGTATCGCCACGGTATTCTACACTCTTTGTCTGTACGGTGTTCGGGATAGGGTCCAAGCGGACTTCGGTTCTGAAAAGATAGAATAATGTCAGACGATATAATTAGGTATTGATTAATCTTACAGAATAGCCTTCCTGACCGATATTGGCCATGGCTGCTAATTTCATCGAAGACTAGTCATCGCTAAACGTATAACTGCTGAACCAATTCGGATTCTATTTTTCAAATATTCATTTTAGTCTGAGAAAGGTTCCTATGAAGAGAGAAAAACAAAATCGTACAATTTTTTCTTAACTGTCACTGAGACAGTTCAATAGACAGAACGATGATCTTTTGACAGAACATCGTCTGTCAAAAGATCGTAGTTTTTTATAAAAATCCATGAATGCTAAACATCAGAGTACCAATTTACTAATTTTTAAGCAAATTTCGCATTCGAATGTCGCAATCTGTAAACAAATGTATGAAAATTGAAGCTTTTTTGACGGATTGGAGAGGCGAATGTTGTTTGAAAATTAGTACAATTGACCCTCAGGCCACTAACATAAAAAACTGATGTTTAGCAATTGAATACTTGCGAGTCAATTAGGTATTCAAGCAGATGCACAACAATTACAGCTGTTGAATCACCAATACTTGGGCTCGTATTACAAAACGTAAACTCCAACTCCATCGGAGCTTGTCATAAGTTTTTGCATTTGTTTGCTCATCTCTCGAGTATGACAACGTCAATTAGCCAAGCTTTCATTGACAATTTTCGTGCTCATGTTGGAGTTTGCGTTCGAGTTGAGTTGGAGTTTACGTTTTGAAAATGGGCCTTGATGTTGATAAGTACACAGTTTATCCCGTGATCTGAGTGCCAGATAGTTCCCCGCGAAAATTCTTTTCAAGATGCTTTTTTGTGATTTATTTTGCCTGATGAAGCCATTGTTTGCTCTATCAATGAATGAAGTCTAGAGCGAGGCAGCCGAATTTCTGTTCACTCTTGTTGTAAAGATTCACGAAGACGAGTCTTGTGGTGGGAGTGGGGTAGAAGTAATGTGGGCCACAGGTGATAGGGAAAACGGATGCTGCTATAGACTGTGATCTTGTAAGGATTTCGTGTATCGGCTGTGCGTGTAATAAATGTAGAAGAAAATCTCTTAGTATCACACATAGTTCAACGAAGACTAAATTGAGACTGCACGAGATATCGAGTCGAGTCGTACGAGTCTGCGCAAACACAGGTGCATTCCCTCTTCCCTCACTCCCACAGTTCGATGGGACGGTAATCCAACACGACCGGAAAGAAACTAATAAACTGCTTAACTTGTTTTCCGAGGCAGGTGGTACACCACATACTTCTAAGCTCTGGGCTATCACAGAGGAAATCCTAATGGAAAACCCAATAGCAGTTTTTTCCCGACTTGGGAGTCGAATCCAGTAGGTACCCCACGCTCAGCAGTCAGTATATCACACAAATGCAGTTTGATAGTGAAAGAAAACGGTGGCAGTAGCTATGAGTAATCAAGGTACACACCTGAAAAGTAGTACATCTCCAACTCTGGCATTTCCTTGACGATACTCAAAGCCAGCTTCTTCGTGAGCGATTTCAGTTGGGATGGAAGCCGCGAAACTGCTTGCTGTAAGTGCTGCTAGCACCGCGATGAGGATGAAGCTCTTCATCTGAAAAGACATTGTCTTTGGTTACCTATAGATGTTATCTCTTAGATTTTTTAAACGAAAAATAAATCTAAAAGTTGTTTCAGCTTCGTCTCGTTTAAAAATTCCGTGATAATATTTTTTAAATATTGATGGACTCTTTCATTAAAACTAGCTTTTTTTTTTCATTTATAGTTAAAACATACTGGTTAAATGTTTGTGAACTTATATAGTGCTACAGTTCTGCCAAATCTTTTCGAGAAATATTGGCGTGATTTTATGTTAGTCGTGCGGTTTGATTTTCACTTGCAGGTAAACAGTCAGACAAAGAAGTAGCACACAGTTTTATAAAATAAATGATAGGCTCACGATTGATAGCAGTCGTTACGGATTGCCAAAAGCCAGAAAATCTGACTCCAGTCTTGCCAAGAAGTTCTGTGTTACCCAGTTAATGGGTTGTGGAGGTCTGGTAGGCAGCCGCTCAACGTAAAATGCAATTAAATTACAATCCAGCTGAATTCGGGGGTCTACTCTCTAAGCCCGAAGTTCGTACTTTCGGTCTTAGTATCTGGCATTTTCTACTACGCATCACCTACGGACTTACTTACTTAGAGAGTAGACCCCTTGGTTTGACTGGAAGCCGACCGATAAAGTTGGAAAAAGGCTAGGCAGATGATGAAAGGCTCACGTTTGACCTGAGGACCAATTCTACTTTTTTTTAAGCGACTAGCGCATTCACAGACATCTGTCAAAAAGGTAGGAAAATTGAAGCCCCAGCCCCAGGTTATGCTATCAGAATCACAGACTGCTTCAGGGAATTCCACTCCTTAGCTATACGCACAATAGAGCTATTACCAAAACATATTGTGAAAAAGATCAATTAATTTAAAAAGTACTTACATTATCAATTTCTCAAAGTCTAGTAACACAGTAGCTATATCTTGTTCGAGTGTATTGTAGTACAAGTTCTACGGGACACTTTATATACCACTTCAGTACATGGTGATAAGATAAGACCTATCCATCACCCCCGTTGGTCTTTATCTCCATGCAATCAGAACTTAGATAAGTACTGGTACGACATAATAGTAAAGGTGTGGCCATAGATTCAAATATAATACTAACTGTTGATATCAATATGGATGTTAATCAGTCCGTTACCGTAATACTGCTTTTGACATGTTTTTGATGTGTGTTAAATGTGGTTGAAGCAACCCTGATTTAATGTTTTTTTTTTTAAATTTCAGCTATGCGTAATAAAGAATTCAAAATAGCCGGCCGAATTGAAATTAAAAGTGGCTGAGACGGGCTGGCTGTGGAAGGTAAAGGTACTAAGATGTGGCACAGTTTAGAAAAGGCCTGTGTCCGTGGACTGCGACAGACTGACTAATAATACTAATTGATTACTAGCACTAGAAAATTGGAATTTTGTATGGGTAAACATAAATATACATTTATTAATCACGCCGACAAAGTGTTAAAATAATCATGAAAAAAAAAAATATTAGGGTGTAAAAAAAAATTTTCATCCGACACGTAAAGTGCCGATGAATTTTTTATCGTCTGTCCCATGGTGTGGGGTGTCATTAGATATTCGTTTTAAATATTGTGCGTGTGAAAACCATTTTTCCATCCAAGGATTCGTTTGCGAAATATTCAGCTGTAAAGTGCTAATTACTGTAAGAGTCAAATGAGAGGGGTACTCTGCAAGCTAAACGGTTGTTTTTGGAGACGTGATAAAATTCATGTTAGTAGCATTTATAATTGTAACGAATTTAAAAGGAAATCTATCACAGCTAAGTAGGTTTTACAAGAGTAATAGTTGACTTTTTTTTTTTTTATTATGATAGGCACACGCTTGACCACTATCTCACCTGATGGTAAGCGACGATGTGGTCGAAGTTGGAGCACGCTTGCCTAGAAGTAACCTATTCACTCTTGACTTAAAGATTCCCAGGTTGTAGCTATCAGGAAACACAGACCCCGGCAGGGAATTCCACTCCTTAGCGGTACGCACAATGAATGTATTCCCAAAACGCTTTGTGCGTGTGGGTGCGACGTCCACCATGTACCGGTGGCGCATCGCCGTACGTCTTGTGGTCGGATGATGGAACGGGCTAGGCGGAATCAAACTGTGCAATTCCGTTGCACACTCTCCAAAATGCAACCGATAGAAAACCGTCAGGCTAGCAACTCGGCGTCGATGCTCGAGACTTTGGAGCTTCGACTCGACGAGCCTATCATTGCCGATGATCCTCTTGGCTCGTTTCTCTATTGACTCAAGGGCATCAAGCTGGTATCTGGCAGATCCGTCCCAAAGATGCGAGCAGTACTCCATACACGATCGAACTTGCACTTGCGCTTGCGCGACTGACTTATAAATAACTGATTAGGTGAAAATTTTGTAGTCCCCATACAATTTGACTTAAAGTTAAGTGTATTTGTAATTTTGTTTTGCCATGGCTTACGAGACGGGTAACTACGGAACCCTTCACTGTGCGGGGCACAACACGCAATTGGCCGGTTTTTTATTCTTTCCGGACGCTTATCAGATATTATGACGATTGATTTAAAATCAGCTTATGTAGAGTTTTATCACTGCTACATCGATGGATTAAAAAACAGTCAAAACATAATACTCTTATCTATAGTGAAATCAAATATCCTAACTTTTAATGGATTTTCGTCATAATTATCTGCGATAGCTGCGACAATCGTTGAGTTGGTTTACCCGGATTTGATTTCAGTGTAAGATATTTTTATCTAAGGCACTGGACACACAGAAAATACGTAAGACGAGGACGGGGCACGGACATAATGTCTCTTCCACGTCCTTTTCATACAAAATGTATAGAAGCGTCGAGACGCAAAACATATAGAAAGGACAGGACGCGGACACGACGCTTACTCGTTTGCGCCTTATTACAAAACATGCAGAAAGGACGGGGCACGGGCATGAGTGGACGAGGGTCGGGCGAAAACGGGGGGGCGGACGCGGGTGCCGGGACTCTCTCGTCGCTGTCACATAATACCACCACCACAATAAAACCACGTCACGTCCGTGCCTAGTCTTTTCCATATGTTTTAAAAAGTCGCGACGGCGCGGCGCTCCGTCTGTGCTCAGTTCGAGCCTCGTTCTCGTCTTACGTATTTTCTGTGTGTCCAGCGACTTAATTAGGTAGATTGTTTTTGCACCTTTATGTTTGAAATAAGCTAATTTTACCTACCCTAAATATAAACAAAAGTCAGTTACTGCTTACTGCAATCTAAGAGCATAGTCACAGACCAAGAGCATAAGGCTATGGGTTGAGACATTATAGGGAAAAGCGACCACGTTAATTCGGGGTGAGTAACACGTTAAGATGCTTATTGCAAAAACGCTATTGCGATAATGCATAATAATATAATTCCATACATATTTATGTATAACTAGCTGTCTTCCGCGGCTTCGCTCCCGTCAACTGGCTACCTACCTACCTACCTACCCCTACCCCTACACCACCCTACACCTACCCTACACCTACCCTACACCTACCCTACACCTACCCTACACCTACCCTACACCTACCCTACACCTACCCTACACCTACCCTACACCTACCCTACACCTACCCTACACCTACACCTACCCTACACCTACCCTACACCTACCCTACACCTACCCTACACCTACCCTACACCTACCCTACACCTACCCTACACCTACCCTACACCTACCCTACACCTACCCTACACCTACCCTACACCTACCCTACACCTACCCTACACCTACCCTACACCTACCCTACACCTACCCTACACCTACCCTACACCTACCCTACACCTACCCTACACCTACCCTACACCTACCCTACACCTACCCTACACCTACCCTACACCTACCCTACACCTACCCTACACCTACCCTACACCTACCCTACACCTACCCTACACCTACCCTACACCTACCCTACACCTACCCTACACCTACCCTACACCTACCCTACACCTACCCTACACCTACCCTACACCTACCCTACACCTACCCTACACCTACCCTACACCTACCCTACACCTACCCTACACCTACCCTACACCTACCCTACACCTACCCTACACCTACCCTACACCTACCCTACACCTACCCTACACCTACCCTACACCTACCCTACACCTACCCTACACCTACCCTACACCTACCCTACACCTACCCTACACCTACCCTACACCTACCCTACACCTACCCTACACCTACCCTACACCTACCCTACACCTACCCTACACCTACCCTACACCTACCCTACACCTACCCTACACCTACCCTACACCTACCCTACACCTACCCTACACCTACCCTACACCTACCCTACACCTACCCTACACCTACCCTACACCTACCCTACACCTACCCTACACCTACCCTACACCTACCCTACACCTACCCTACACCTACCCTACACCTACCCTACACCTACCCTACACCTACCCTACACCTACCCTACACCAACCCTACACCTACCCTACACCTACCCTACACCTACCCTACACCTACCCTACACCTACCCTACACCTACCCTACACATACATGCATGCTATTTTATTGAGGTATTTCTTTCCGACTTGCTAGACAAAAGTTGTGATAGCTCGGTTAATATACATGTTATAAAAATAATTTATAGCCTATAGCACTCAGGAATAATGTAGCTTTCTACCAGTGAAAAAATTTTTAGAATTGGATCAGTAGTTCCAGAGATTACCCCCTACATACAAACTTACAAATTTTACCTCTTTATAATATTAGTATAGAAAATAAATAAATAAATAAATAAACCTGCGTTATTTAGAAAACCAATAGTTTGTGACACTTTAGCTTTATTTTTCTAACATTGTAAAGGTGTTAGTACTTATTATGATTAGGAATTAGTATTTTGATAATTATACATAGACCATAAATAAAACATAAAATTCATCTAAGAGGTGGCTGCCGACTTGTAATACGCCATGCCTCGCGACGTCATGATAACGTCTTCGTTGGTAACATTTTATCTCATGAAGTGTCATTTGACCAATGGGGTAGCGTCGGATTTTATACGTGTGAGCGACTATTAGCCTTATCAGTAATTTATCACAGATAAAGGATAAAGTGTTGTTAAGTGTAAATCTTCTCTACATATAATAAAATCGTAGATTTGCCGTATCTGTACATTGAATATTTTCGCATAAAAATAAGGTAGGTCAAAGTCAAAGTCAAAGTCAAAACGTTTATTTCAATTAGGCCATTAAACGGCACTTTTGAACGTCATCATTTACATTACAAATAATATAAAGTGACTCTACTGTCCGTTCGCAAGGGTAGTCACTGCCATACAAAAGATGAAAATGATCCAATATCAGACTTTACTTATGCTGTAAGATGTTGCTTCTTGCCAAGTTTCATGTTTGTAGGTCTAAGGGAACCTGTCAAGGTTGCGGAATTTGTGCGAAAGGTCACTGCGGCCCTGGAACGCAAATGGCAATAGAAGGATCCAGAGAGAGATCAAATGACTTCACCCACCCAGAGCGGAAGAAGTCATTTGATGATTTCCCATCCATAAATAAAAGGTCTAAGGGAAGGATTTAGTTGCAAGAATCAAAATATTATACCATATGTCACAAAAATTATGCATCAAATATGGCTGTATCTTTTTATTGCGTTGACCCAGAAGCTTACATTTTATATATTTTATTTTTATTCAGAGGAAGTGGACCCACAGAGGGAAGTAATTTACAGGCAGACAGACGGACAACGAAGTGGTCCTAAAAGGGTTCCATTTTCCATTTTTTTCCTTTGAGATACGGAACCTTAAAAAGGGTGTGTGCTACTAGAAGTAAAAACTTTTATTTTTTAACTATAGCCACACATTATACACTTATTTATTACACTAATTCTATGAATAAAACAAACAAGATTTACAGTATAAATGTAGTAACAACTGTTTTCTAGACAAATGTTGCTGATGACGACTGGAGTCGAATATACGCGGTTCCGCGCCAAATATACATAAAATACCTGGATTCAACATCACCGACCGCTTTACGGGGGTTACATTCACTAAGTGATAAAACCCCTTTAAATTAATTAAGATTAAAAAAAAGAAAACATCACCGACCGACTGAAGTTGAGAATCCCCAATTTAAAGTCACACGACACAAGCATAACACGTAACGGTTCGATTAAAAAGCGCCTAAAGAAATGTTCACTGCAAAATAATAATAACAAGACAATTTAATTTTAAAAATTTAATGTTCACTTGTATCAAACATTGCTGGTATAAAAACCCCTAATTGAATTAAAATGAGTCCCCATTACAATTACAATTTACACACGTACACGACCAAAGATTTGGATTCTACTGGAGATGCTCCCTCCAGGCGCAGTAGCCAGCTTCACAACGGTGCGGTTAGTTCCAAGGGGGCTGGCAGTTGAGTTTCCATTCAGAGGGGGGTTGTATATGCGGACACCGGTGATCGTAGTGTTAGCGCCTCCATTGTACTCTAAATCCCAGACCTTTATTGCGTTTGGCCAAGGGTCCAAGTAGGTCATTCGGCTGAAAAAGTAGAATCATCTAGGTTAATGCTTTTTTTAAATTTAATTAAGCTATGCTGTTACACTGCTGGGAAAAGGTTTCCCAATAGCTTTCCTCCAACGTTTTTTGTGCTTTGGTTTCTCGTGACAATCGCCGGCAGAACCGAATCTAAATGACTTTAAAAAAAATAATTTGGAATCGATTCTACGTTCGTTTTTTTATTCGGTTCTGGGTAAACGCTGGCAATGGCATGAGGATGCCATCGCCAGTGTTTTTTTGACCTGCCTCGGCTATGATACCCGTCCTCAAGCACCCAATGCGTGACGATTCTGGCTCATTGGTTAGTGGTTGGTGTTGTTTTTCTTAGGTCAACGCATTAACAGGGGCTTGCTGCCTAAAGATTAGCCAGTCCCCTGGTGATCAGTGAAAAGACGTTCTTAAATGTTCAAAACCACCCTGCATGTGTCTGTTGTGATGGCCATATTGTAGAATTGGCTATTTCATGATATGGCCGAGGTTAGTTTGAGGGAACTTAGGGCACCTCGACACGGATAGGAACTTAGCTCACGTCACTATTTACGTTTGGTTCCTCTAAACTCAGCAGACAGAAATTGGAGCCCCGCAGCGGGGTTCCATTGTCACAGTTAGGTTTGAATTAGGCCACGACATAATCAGTGTAATGCTATTGTGGATAATTCCTTCTAAAACCTCGACTTTTATTTATTTTTGTATTTAAATTTATTGTCATATCAGCCAAAAGACGTCCACTGTTGGACATAAGCCTTAATCGCCACGCTTGGCAGGCGGGTTGGCGATCGCAGTGTAGCTGTAGCAATGTACCTACAGAGAATGCTGCGGCCCATTCTCTGGTGAGTCCCTTAGTCGCCTCTTACGACACCCACGGGAAGTGATGGGATGATGCTATTCTTTAACGTCCGACACCATACGGAACTTACAGAAAATAATTGTACTTACTCGAAAAGGAGGACTTCTCCCAGTCTGCTAATTGATCCTTCTACGTACACAGAGGCACCTTCTCCAAAAAGAGCGGCATCATCTGGGATGGAAGCCCCGTGGTTGCAGACTGTAAGTGCTGCTAGCACCGCGATGAGGATGAAACTCTTCATCTGAAAGGACACAACATTAATTAATATTATACGATGGTGATCGGTACACTTTGTTAGGTGATTTGACTTCTTCGTAAATTCTAATTTATAATCGTCAATGGGCAATTTTGCACAGGGTTTTTTCTACATTATTTCTCCATTAGTACCTACTGGTTTATAATTATTTAGGAATAAAAATAAAATGATTTTACCTCCGGGCTTAGCAACGAGGGAGAGATAAATTAAACTATGTAGTTCAACTTTTACTTGCAAAGTTCTAAGTTGATTTTATAGTATTAAATAACAAAAATATAAAATTGTTTGTTTGTAGGAGTTAATTTTCTAGGGGAGTTAAATTTCTATTTCAAGTGACCGCGACCCCGGAATGCCGCGCATTGGGAGGTACTCGGATGGGTTTTAGTCAGTAAGAGTCTGACACTCCACTTCTTCCGCTGATGTTTTAAGTATTAATCAGCAAACAAACATTCTTCTGATAGAAAGCTACAAATAATTGAGTTTCATAAGCTATTTATTTATATTAGGGAAAATAATCCTACCATTCCTTTGACGGAGCAAAGCCAGCAGCGTGGCCGAAAGAAAAAAAAGTTAAATGCACTTACATTTTCAAGATCACAGTAGCGACTTCTTAAGAGAACAATGTGACGATAAGCTGCAGGATACAGTATATATACGAGTACTAGACGGATGCTTGGTTGACGATAAGACAACGGCCATGTTGATAATATTATCACAATACATTATGAAATAAAACACTGCTGTTATCTGATTGCAATCAATTGGTTTAATAAGACGATAAAACCTAAGTATACATGATGGTTATTAATAATTTGATATGGTTATACTAGAGATGGGGTTATGTCGATCTAATGCATCGATATCTATACTTATAAATTTATAATATTAAATTATTAAATCGTTTTTTTGAAGTGACAAGACATATACTCGTATATAAATATAATATACAAACAATTTATGTAAAGAGGATTTTTTTTGTTACATTTTTGTTGTAGACCTAACTGATATTTCTGTTTTATGTTCAATTTTACTTTTATTTAATTATTTATAATCTTGACATTCTATTTTATTACAAAATTATTGGATACTTATTGAAAGTAACTGTATTTTAGTGTTTGTATTATTATTTTTGTTTTAAAAAGTAGGTAATGTTAATGAATATGTCATGACTTATGAACCAAGCATTTTTGCAGGTACTAATTTTCGATAAAAAGATTTCGATAAAAAAAAAAACAATAAAAGTTCGTTTCAGTGTCGTCACTAAATCTTTATTGACTAACGATTTCTCTGGGCTTCTTCCTTGTGGAGGAATCGATAATCCTAATGTTTTGAGGTTATATGTAAAATTTTCATTTTGCTATTTAACTACAGAGGCCGTCACAAAAAAAAAATTAAGCAATAAAAATTCGTTTCAGTCTCGTCACTAAATCTTTATTCATTAACGGTTTCTCTCAGGTCCTCAGTTATGGAGATTACGATTGCCGAACGTCCTGATGTTCCAGGAACCAAAATTCATTTTACTTTTAACCGGTGGCATTACGAGTAAAAGTAAAGCATTGGTTGTTTGTCACCAAATCGTCACTAAATCTTTATTCAGTAACAGTTTCTCTAAGGTCCTCAGTTATGGAGATTCAGGTTGGCCGAACGTTCTGATATCACGTCTTTCGGCCATAAATAAATCTAACTTTCGAACTGTTCTGTCACAAATTCTTTGGCTGGCATCTTTATGCGTCACATAATCGTCACTAAAAACTGGAGTAGCAGCCAGCTCCCTATCTCGACTGGCCGAACGTTCTGATATACATGAAAAATGCATAGTTCCTGTGAAATATGAAAAATTTTGAGCGACAGACCAAAAGTAGCCGAACACGATCAACGATAGTTTGGGTTAAAGATGCCTTGAACCGCACTATCGTTGGTACCGTCTGGTTGGTTGGACTGTCGTTGGTATCGGGGCACTAAACACAGTAACATTCTATCAGCGTTGTGTCGGCCAAATGCCAACACGTTTGGTGATACCATTTGGTATCTAAAACCTAAAATCTTTCCTAAAAATGGAATGAAACGAAAACCTACACTCAGCATTCGGTGGATACGGATTAAAGAATAAGAAGATATCTTGAGGGATGTACTTGTTATTGTGAAAAACTTTTACTTAGGATACAACGCTTTTTTATGGATATGACATTATCAAATTGGTCCTTCCGCTTTGGGTGGAGCGGAATCTCTTTCTTTGTGTCAGAGTCTTACTGACTAAAACCCATCCGTGTTCCTCCTAATACGCTTTGCTTTCCAGGGCCGCGGTGACTCTTTCCAAAAAATTCCGCAACCCTGGCAGAGGGAACAACCCTACGTTATAATAATTATTTTGCCCAATACAGTTGGGAAAGGCCAGGCGGATGACGAAGCTACATCAGGCGATGTACAGTAGCATCCGTTTCCTTATTAAAATATTGATAAATAATCGATTGCGATCAATATTTATTAAAAACGATGACATTACCATTTGTTTTTCGTGATGTGTGCGTTAATGAATTATCTAATCTAATTAATCTGTATTTCACAGAGTTTTTTACCGTATATATAGTCAGTGCACTGTTAAAGATTATCTATTGTGATCTTAACCGGACTACAGAGCAATTGAAAATGTAAGTACTTTTTAAGTGCCTAAAACTTTTTATGTTTTTTATTTTTAGTTGAGTCTTACCGAGGGGTGAATTTAAATTAATTAATTTTATTGGTATGATCAGTAGTTTGTTTACAAGTTTGTAAAAATAAATCGATAAATTCTCAATTAAATTCATTAGAAAAAAAAATCTTTCACTTGATCTTGGATACCATAAAATACGGTTAGACCGCGTGGGTGAAGACGCGGGAGTAACCTTGTTTACGAGAAAATAGTTTAACTTAGTACCTATGAGGTTATTTATTTTGGATTGGTCCTTATCATCGCATACCATCTGGTGAGATAGTGCTCAAGCACGTGCCTAACAATGATAACAAAAAAGAAAAAAAAAATAGTACAACAAAAACAATGGTGTATTATGAACTCGGGATAATGTTAAACAGATCCTTTTATATCAGTCTGTCCCCTACGGAGTATAGGGAAGGAAGCTGCATGCCAAATGTCAGCTTTCTACGAGCCATTGTTTCAGCTGTGCGTTGTCTATCAGTCACTCAGTCAGTAGGTAACGGAAGAGACTTAAATAGATTGATGTTATGTTCTTTCAGATGAAGAGCCTCATCCTCTTGGCAGTGCTAGCAGCACTTACAGTCTGCAACAACGCCTCCTTTTCAGGTCAAGCAGTTCTGTACGAGGAACATGCCCAAAGAGATGGCAAATACAATCCCGATACGTACTACACAGAGCTTATCAGGTGAGTTACCATAATTATGTGTGAACAGGCATCTTCTGGGCACGCTCGCTCCATCATAGTCCTCATCTATCACTTTCTATTAGGCGGGATCGAGGTCAAGAGCAAGCCCATTCCCAAATAAAAAAAGGCAAGTAACAGGGCAGCAATTTCGTGTACCTGTAACAAAAAAGTTCACAGCCCAATGAGACCTAAATTTAAGGCAAACGTAACGAAGGAGTAAAGTTGTCCTAGTATTACTTTTGACTTAGGCATCCATTCCGCCTTGGCTGCAATGACAAATGCTCATACACAGAATTTTAAGTAACGAAGTATTCTGAGAAATGGCTCGCAGATATTTTTCCTGTGCCTTTGTCCATTTTCGTGGGGGTTAACCGGCGACTAGTAGTGGTTGCCCTGCGACCAGACTAACATTACAAAATATTTAAATTAAAAAAGGATATGAAAAAGAAATGAAAAATACTTTATTTTCACCAAGCAAGACGCACACCAAAAATAAAAAAAAATACAAAAGTTATGCAATACTTTTATTTGTATACATAGGTTTAAAAATAAATAATCAATTGAACACCTAGGTAGGGGCTGGCCGTCGCCTTTTCCGCACTAGAGGAAATTCATTAACACACTTGTGCGGAATTAATTACGTGTCTAAAACGTGTCTCAAGTGAGATTGAACTGAATTGTCAAAATCAAGGTGGAATGTCTTGATTCGATGGATTGCTAGCTCACTACATGTTCACTTCATCTATGTCTACGAGGTGAGATCTTTACAGAATAGAACTTCTAGAGAAGACCTCGATGTGACGACACCTGTAGGAGGCTTATGTCCAGCTATGGACGGCTTTCGGTTGAAACGATAGTGATGACATGTGAAATGATGTTGTAAGATTGTGAAAACCAATTGTTTCTTTTTTTTTTTTCAGAACTAACTACCGCAGGGTTGGTCAGCCTGGCATTATGGAGTACTTGGAGGTAGTTCAAACCCTGAGTAACACAACTAGGGTGACCGCCATTGCTCTGTCCCCACAGCCCCCCTTCGAGAACGCGTTCGGCTTTATCTACAGGGAAAGTCTGGGCACAAACCAAGCCCATGTCATGATGAACTCAACTCTTGGCGGTGGATTCCACTACCTCCTTCAAGTTTGGGGATACGACACTCTATGGTAAAATAGAATTTAAAAAAGAAGATTCTTTTTTTATAAATTCTGATTCTACAATAAATGTTAAATGTTTATTTGTTTTTTTTTTATGGAAATTACGTACTGAAAAAAAGTAAGGTTAAGTTACGTTACAGTACTGTTAACTTAATTGGAGTTTGAATATAAATAACTACAATCCCATGATATTTTGGTTTAATTTTATGCGACGTACACAATTTGTATCATACAAAATTATAGTATTCAAATTATGTGCAAAACGGTTCGAAAAAGTCACCGCAGCGGGAGGAGCACGGATGGGTTTTAGTCCTTAGGGACATCAATCAAATGACTCCTCCCGCTCTGGGTGGAGCGGGAGGAGTCATTTGATTGATGTCCCATCCTAAAAAAAAGTGCATAAACAACGGAGTTCCTAAGATTGCATTGGCTTATTCAGATATCCTAGTAATTATCAGATCAATAACTTTTGATAATTCAATAAGTAGCATGCGTTAAGCTTCCTAATAAAAAGACAGCGTCTTAATTATCATTGTTTTAGTAAATTATTTGATTATTGGTCCATTCAGCCGCTAATATAGTAATTGACTAGTTTTTATTTGATTTCCATTTTCGACCCATCGACCACCTATTTTGCGAATAATGTGCCCTGCCCACTGCCACTTCAGTTTGGCGATCCATCGGGCTATGTCAGTATCTTTGGTTCTCTTGCATATTATCATTCCTGGTCGATGAGGCCGAAAAGTTCTGGAGTGGCGACCGCGTACCGGAAGACGTAGCGTTGGAAGGCCTCCCACAAGGTGGACCCATGATCTGATGACGATCGCGGGTAGCCGATGGATGCGAGACGCACAAGACCGGTTGTTGTGGCAACACTTGAGGGCCTATGTCCAGCAGTGGGCTTTTTTCGGCTGATAAGATGATGATGTGATGATGAAACCTGGAAATAATATAAGATGCATAAAAAAAGGAAATATCTCAAAAAATGCCTTAAATTACAAGTGTTATAAATCTATGATAACCAGAAACAACTTACCGCGTCTACAGTCGTCTGACGTCATACGACAGTAACGCCATAGTTCGCGGCATCCTGTTCAAATAACGAATTGCGTGACAAGACAAGGAATTATAAATTCATAAACACGAGTAAATTCTAAATTTATCTGCCGATTTTATAAATTTTTCATGCATTGTGTTGGTATATTATTCTTGTAACTTAACCTTATAAGAATAAAATATGATTCGTGTACTTCTTTCACTGAAGTCATAATTATACCACTCTTGTACCTACCAAACCATCCTGTAACAAGCACAAACCGATCCACGTGCACGAAGGGGCGGGGCTCGTGGTTGTGAAAGGCATTGCGCTAGCGCATCTACGCTTATCATTGGTCGCTAGCCTACGAAGGTTACGTGTGATTGGCTGATAAAAATGTCCTCAGATAGCATTCTAAACAGGTTATTATACTTTGAAAGTGAAATTAAAGGCTTTGCTAGATTATCGCAATAAATTCTGTTGCGAAAGTTCGAAAGAGTCACATTTTTTTTGTATTTTTTAAGAAATATTTAAAAGTGTATTATACATATACGAAAAAAAAAGTTTTATGAAGTATGCCCCCCTCTATTTTAATGATTCTTTCCGCTCTAGGCGGAACGGAAGGGAGTGTCAGACTCTTACTGACTGAAACCCATCCGTGTTCCTCCTATGAGCAATAGGAGGAACACGGATGGGTTCCAGTTTTTTTGCATTTCAGGGGCGCGGTGTCTTTTTCGAACGAATTCCGCAGCCCATCCCCCCCCCCCCCCCCCTCTTGCGCATATGGACAGCAGTTCGATTCTATAAACATCTCACCGTGCAAACTTACGCAAAACAATGAAAAAAAAGAAAAGAAAAAATACAAAAAAAAGAAGAAAAATGATTGAGCGTTATTTGTTGTTTTTAATGAATGCAAGTTGAAATAAATACTTTGAAATTTTATTTTTTTAGGCAATTAAACAAGAAGTGAGTTGTCAATACGTACAAACAAGATGGAATGACAGTTACAGGGTGTTGTATTAGAGGAAGCAGAAGCTATGTCTCCGTAAAAATTAAATTCTAGTTGTAATTTCATCTTAGCGCCAATGTTTTAGAAACACGGATGGGTTTTAGTCAGTAAGAGTTTAACACTCAAGGAGTCATTTGAAGATGAAGATTTCCCATCCTAAAAAGTAGAGGGTATTTTCCTAGATAGAAATATAATATAAAATAAAAAAACGTATTTCCGTTGTGAAAATAATTATATAATTTTAAATGATACAGAATTGATAAAATGTATGAAAGAGAAACGTACGTCAGAAAGGGTACGTACTCATTTTTAATAAAAATGACTATAAAATATAATAATTTGATTAAATAATCATTTACTCGTGTATCATTCAGAATTTACAACATATTATTTCTTTGTACCAGTTTATGTTTTGAAATTAAAAATATGGTACAATTCACGTGACAGATTGTAGTGTTAGCTGCCATGGTTTCGTTGAATTAATTTTCAACATCATATAAAATTACCCTACGTTTGAAGACCGTCTTTTAAAGTAGACCAAGAATAGTTCGTCGTTATATCTTCTTTATTCAGTGCTTCGTCCCCACATCTCAATGATGTAGTAGAATCCCTTTCCTAAACCTGACGTCAGCGTCACGGTGACGTGGTTGGTACCAAAACCGTTCACGATTGGGTATCCTCCCTGTGGTAGACCGGGCTTCAATATTGAGATACGGGTTACCCGGGTATCGCCACGGTATTCTACACTCTTTGTCTGTACGGTGTTCGGGATAGGGTCCAAGCGGACTTCGGTTCTGAAAAGATAGAATAATGTCAGACGATATAATTAGGTATTGATTAATCTTACAGAATAGCCTTCCTGACCGATATTGGCCATGGCTGCTAATTTCATCGAAGACACTAGTCTTCGCATCAGAGAGTCTTCGAGTCTAGTCATCGCTAAACGTTTAACTGCTGAACCAATTCGGATTCTATTTTTCAAATATTCATTTTAGTCTGAGAAAGGTTCCTATGAAGAGAGAAAAACAAAATCGTACAAATTTTTCTTAACTGTCACTGAGACAGTTCAATAGACAGAACGATGATCATTTGATAGAACATCGTCTGTCAAAAGATCGTAGTTTTTTATAAAAATCCATGAATGCTGAACATCAGAGTACCAATTTACTAAATTTTAAGCAAAGTTCGCATTCGAATGTCGCAATCTGTAAACAAATGTATGAAAATTGAAGCTTTTTTGACGGATTGGAGAGGCGAATGTTGTTTGAAAATTAGTACAATTGACCCTCAGGCCACCAACATAAAAAACTGATGTTTAGCAATTGAATACTTGCGAGTCAATTAGGTATTCAAGCAGATGCACAACAATTACAGCTGTTGAATCACCAATACTTGGGCCCGTATTACAAAACGTAAACTCCAACTCCATCGGAGCTTGTCATAAGTTTTTGCATTTGTTTGCTCATCTCTCGAGTATGACAACGTCAATTAGCCAAGCTTTCATTGACATTTTCGTGCTCATGTTGGAGTTTGCGTTCGAGTTGAGTTGGAGTTTACGTTTTGAAAATGGGCCTTGATGTTGATAAGTACACAGTTTATCCCGTGATCTGAGTGCCAGATAGTTCCCCGCGAAAATTCTTTTCAAGATGCTTTTTTGTGATTTATTTTTCCTGATGAAGCCATTGTTTGCTCTATCAATGAATGAAGTCTAGAGCGAGGCAGCCCAATTTCTGTTCACTCTTGCTGTAAAGATTGACGAAGACGAGTCTTGTGGTGGGAGTGGGGTAGAAGTAATGTGGGTCACAGGTGGTAGGGAAAACGGATGCTGCTATTTATTTATTTATTTATTTATTTATTTAATTATGGCACATCAACAACACAAACACAAACATGGACATATTAAATTGTATAAGGTCTTATTCTAGTGTTTATGTCAATAACAGACGTGCACAACATTTACATAATAACTCTAATATTTAACAGAATAATAATAATAATAATAAGTAAAATTGCTATAGACTGTGATCTTGTAAGGATTTCGTGTATCGGCTGTGCGTGTAATAAATGTGGAAGAAAATCTCTTAGTATCACACATAGTTCAACGAAGACTAAATTGAGACTGCACGAGATATTTACACTTTAGTCTGCGCAAACACAGATGCATTCCCTCTTCCCTCACTCCCACAGTTCGATGGGACGGAAATCCGAAACGACCGGAAAGAAACTAATAAACTGTTTAACTTGTTTTCCGAGGCACGAGGTGGTACACCACCACCTTCCAAGCTCGGGCTATCACAGAGAAATTCCTAATGGAAAACCCAACAGCACTTTTTTCCCGACTTGGGAGTCGAATCCAGTAGGTACCCCACGCTCAGCAGTCAGTATATCACACAAATGCAGTTTGATAGTGAAAGAAATGGTGGCAGTAGCTATGAGTAATCAAGGTACACACCTGAAAAGTAGTACATCTCCAACTCTGGCATTTCCTTGACGATACTCAAAGCCAGCTTCTTCGTGAGCGATTTCAGTTGGGATGGAAGCCGCGAAACTGCTTGCTGTAAGTGCTGCTAGCACCGCGATGAGGATGAAGCTCTTCATCTGAAAAGACATTGTCTTTGGTTACCTATAGATGTTAACTCTTAGATTTTTTAAACGAAAAAAAAATCAAAGTAAAGTTGTTTCAGCTTCGTCTCGTTTAAAAAATACCGTCATAATATTTTTTAAACATTGATGGATACTCTTTCATTAAAACTAGTTCTTTTTTTTCATTCTTGGTTAAAACATACTGGTTAAATGTTTGTGAACTTATATAGTGCTACAGTTCTGCCAAATCTTTTCGAGAAATATTGGTGTGATTTTATGTTAGTCGTGCGATTTGATTTTCACTTGCAGGTAAACAGTCAGACAAAGAAGTAGCACACAGTTTTTTAAAATAAATGATAGGCTCACGATTGATAGCAGTCATTACGGATTGTCAGAAGCCAGAAAATCTGACTCCAGTCTTGCCAAGAAGTTCTGTGTTACCCAGTTAATGGGTTGTGGATGTCTGGTAGGCAGCCGCTCCACGTAAAATATAATTAAAATACAATTCAGCTAAATTCGGGGGTCTACTCTCTAAGCCCGAAGTCCGTACTTGCGGCCTTAGTATCTGGCACTTTCTACTACGCATCACCTACGGACTTACTTACTTACGGCCGCTTTCTATAATATATCTCAATCCCAATCTTGATCCCGATCCTTGTCTGTAACCAATCAACGGCTGAGTTTGTGTCCTTCACCACACAATCCTCACCTTTGATTGGTTACAGACAAGGATCGGGATCAAGATTGGGATTGAGATATACATATTATAGAAAGCGGCTGTTAGAGAGTAGACCCCTTGGTTTGACTGGAAGCCGACCGATAAAGTTGGAAAAAGGCTTGGCAGATGATGACAGGCTCACGTTTGACCTGAGGGCCAATTCGATTTTTTTTAGCGACTTTTTCATTCACAGGCATCTGTCAAAGAGGTAGGAAAATCAAAGTGTTTCCTTGACAGATTGCGAATAATCTGATGCGACGCCTCTGATGGCAATTGTGGTTGATGATGGACCACGCTTTCCTAAATGTAACCTATTTACTCTTGACTTAAAGACTACCAGAGGCCCTAGACAATGTGCCATTCAATTAGCGAATGCGACTGGCGAAATGCCAAAATGTAGGAATTTGATCACGTGACATTTCGACGTAGCATCTATCAATTCCATACATTTTTGACGTATTGACAATGGCCTTCGCTACACTACCGTTGACAGAATCTCACTTGTCTTGAGCCCCAGGTTATAGCTATCAGGATCACAGTCTTAGCTATACGCACAATAGAACTATTACCAAAACATATTGTGAAAAAGATCAATTAATTTAAAAAGTACTTACATTATCAATTTCTCAAAGTCTAGTAACACAGTAGCTATATCTTGTTCGAGTGTATTGTAGTACAAGTTCTACGGGACACTTTATATACCACTTCAGTACATGGTGATAAGATAAGACCTATCCATCACCCCCGTTGGTCTTTATCTCCATGCAATCAGAACTTAGATAAATACTGGTACGACATAATAGTAAAGGTGTGGCCATAGATTCAAATATAATACTAACTGTTGATATCAATATGGATGTTAATCAGTCCGTTACCGTAATACTGCTTTTGACATGTTTTTGATGTGTGTTAAATGTGGTTGAAGCAACCCTGATTTAATGTTTTTTTTTTTAAATTTCAGCTATGCGTAATAAAGAATTCAAAATAGCCGGCCGAATTGAAATTAAAAGTGGCTGAGACGGGCTGGCTGTGGAAGGTAAAGGTACTAAGATGTGGCACAGTTTAGAAAAGGCCTGTGTCCGTGGACTGCGACAGACTGACTAATAATACTAATTGATTACTAGCACTAGAAAATTGGAATTTTGTATGGGTAAACATAAATATACATTTATTAATCACGCCGACAAAGTGTTAAAATAATCATGAAAAAAAAAAATATTAGGGTGTAAAAAAAAATTTTCATCCGACACGTAAAGTGCCGATGAATTTTTTATCGTCTGTCCCATGGTGTGGGGTGTCATTAGATATTCGTTTTAAATATTGTGCGTGTGAAAACCATTTTTCCATCCAAGGATTCGTTTGCGAAATATTCAGCTGTAAAGTGCTAATTACTGTAAGAGTCAAATGAGAGGGGTACTCTGCAAGCTAAACGGTTGTTTTTGGAGAAGTGATAAAATTCATGTTAGTAGCATTTATAATTGTAACGAATTTAAAAGGAAATCTATCACAGCTAAGTAGGTTTTACAAGAGTAATAGTTGACTTTTTTTTTTTTTATTATGATAGGCACACGCTTGACCACTATCTCACCTGATGGTAAGCGACGATGTGGTCGAAGTTGGAGCACGCTTGCCTAGAAGTAACCTATTCACTCTTGACTTAAAGATTCCCAGGTTGTAGCTATCAGGAAACACAGACCCCGGCAGGGAATTCCACTCCTTAGCGGTACGCACAATGAATGTATTCCCAAAACGCTTTGTGCGTGTGGGTGCGACGTCCACCATGTACCGGTGGCGCATCGCCGTACGTCTTGTGGTCGGATGATGGAACGGGCTAGGCGGAATCAAACTGTGCAATTCCGTTGCACACTCTCCAAAATGCAACCGATAGAAAACCGTCAGGCTAGCAACTCGGCGTCGATGCTCGAGACTTTGGAGCTTCGACTCGACGAGCCTATCATTGCCGATGATCCTCTTGGCTCGTTTCTCTATTGACTCAAGGGCATCAAGCTGGTATCTGGCAGATCCGTCCCAAAGATGCGAGCAGTACTCCATACACGATCGAACTTGCACTTGCGCTTGCGCGACTGACTTATAAATAACTGATTAGGTGAAAATTTTGTAGTCCCCATACAATTTGACTTAAAGTTAAGTGTATTTGTAATTTTGTTTTGCCATGGCTTACGAGACGGGTAACTACGGAACCCTTCACTGTGCGGGGCACAACACGCAATTGGCCGGTTTTTTATTCTTTCCGGACGCTTATCAGATATTATGACGATTGATTTAAAATCAGCTTATGTAGAGTTTTATCACTGCTACATCGATGGATTAAAAAACAGTCAAAACATAATACTCTTATCTATAGTGAAATCAAATATCCTAACTTTTAATGGATTTTCGTCATAATTATCTGCGATAGCTGCGACAATCGTTGAGTTGGTTTACCCGGATTTGATTTCAGTGTAAGATATTTTTATCTAAGGCACTGGACACACAGAAAATACGTAAGACGAGGACGGGGCACGGACATAATGTCTCTTCCACGTCCTTTTCATACAAAATGTATAGAAGCGTCGAGACGCAAAACATATAGAAAGGACAGGACGCGGACACGACGCTTACTCGTTTGCGCCTTATTACAAAACATGCAGAAAGGACGGGGCACGGGCATGAGTGGACGAGGGTCGGGCGAAAACGGGGGGGCGGACGCGGGTGCCGGGACTCTCTCGTCGCTGTCACATAATACCACCACCACAATAAAACCACGTCACGTCCGTGCCTAGTCTTTTCCATATGTTTTAAAAAGTCGCGACGGCGCGGCGCTCCGTCTGTGCTCAGTTCGAGCCTCGTTCTCGTCTTACGTATTTTCTGTGTGTCCAGCGACTTAATTAGGTAGATTGTTTTTGCACCTTTATGTTTGAAATAAGCTAATTTTACCTACCCTAAATATAAACAAAAGTCAGTTACTGCTTACTGCAATCTAAGAGCATAGTCACAGACCAAGAGCATAAGGCTATGGGTTGAGACATTATAGGGAAAAGCGACCACGTTAATTCGGGGTGAGTAACACGTTAAGATGCTTATTGCAAAAACGCTATTGCGATAATGCATAATAATATAATTCCATACATATTTATGTATAACTAGCTGTCTTCCGCGGCTTCGCTCCCGTCAACTGGCTACCTACCTACCTACCTACCCCTACCCCTACACCACCCTACACCTACCCTACACCTACCCTACACCTACCCTACACCTACCCTACACCTACCCTACACCTACCCTACACCTACCCTACACCTACCCTACACCTACCCTACACCTACACCTACCCTACACCTACCCTACACCTACCCTACACCTACCCTACACCTACCCTACACCTACCCTACACCTACCCTACACCTACCCTACACCTACCCTACACCTACCCTACACCTACCCTACACCTACCCTACACCTACCCTACACCTACCCTACACCTACCCTACACCTACCCTACACCTACCCTACACCTACCCTACACCTACCCTACACCTACCCTACACCTACCCTACACCTACCCTACACCTACCCTACACCTACCCTACACCTACCCTACACCTACCCTACACCTACCCTACACCTACCCTACACCTACCCTACACCTACCCTACACCTACCCTACACCTACCCTACACCTACCCTACACCTACCCTACACCTACCCTACACCTACCCTACACCTACCCTACACCTACCCTACACCTACCCTACACCTACCCTACACCTACCCTACACCTACCCTACACCTACCCTACACCTACCCTACACCTACCCTACACCTACCCTACACCTACCCTACACCTACCCTACACCTACCCTACACCTACCCTACACCTACCCTACACCTACCCTACACCTACCCTACACCTACCCTACACCTACCCTACACCTACCCTACACCTACCCTACACCTACCCTACACCTACCCTACACCTACCCTACACCTACCCTACACCTACCCTACACCTACCCTACACCTACCCTACACCTACCCTACACCTACCCTACACCTACCCTACACCTACCCTACACCTACCCTACACCTACCCTACACCTACCCTACACATACATGCATGCTATTTTATTGAGGTATTTCTTTCCGACTTGCTAGACAAAAGTTGTGATAGCTCGGTTAATATACATGTTATAAAAATAATTTATAGCCTATAGCACTCAGGAATAATGTAGCTTTCTACCAGTGAAAAAATTTTTAGAATTGGATCAGTAGTTCCAGAGATTACCCCCTACATACAAACTTACAAATTTTACCTCTTTATAATATTAGTATAGAAAATAAATAAATAAATAAATAAACCTGCGTTATTTAGAAAACCAATAGTTTGTGACACTTTAGCTTTATTTTTCTAACATTGTAAAGGTGTTAGTACTTATTATGATTAGGAATTAGTATTTTGATAATTATACATAGACCATAAATAAAACATAAAATTCATCTAAGAGGTGGCTGCCGACTTGTAATACGCCATGCCTCGCGACGTCATGATAACGTCTTCGTTGGTAACATTTTATCTCATGAAGTGTCATTTGACCAATGGGGTAGCGTCGGATTTTATACGTGTGAGCGACTATTAGCCTTATCAGTAATTTATCACAGATAAAGGATAAAGTGTTGTTAAGTGTAAATCTTCTCTACATATAATAAAATCGTAGATTTGCCGTATCTGTACATTGAATATTTTCGCATAAAAATAAGGTAGGTCAAAGTCAAAGTCAAAGTCAAAACGTTTATTTCAATTAGGCCATTAAACGGCACTTTTGAACGTCATCATTTACATTACAAATAATATAAAGTGACTCTACTGTCCGTTCGCAAGGGTAGTCACTGCCATACAAAAGATGAAAATGATCCAATATCAGACTTTACTTATGCTGTAAGATGTTGCTTCTTGCCAAGTTTCATGTTTGTAGGTCTAAGGGAACCTGTCAAGGTTGCGGAATTTGTGCGAAAGGTCACTGCGGCCCTGGAACGCAAATGGCAATAGAAGGATCCAGAGAGAGATCAAATGACTTCACCCACCCAGAGCGGAAGAAGTCATTTGATGATTTCCCATCCATAAATAAAAGGTCTAAGGGAAGGATTTAGTTGCAAGAATCAAAATATTATACCATATGTCACAAAAATTATGCATCAAATATGGCTGTATCTTTTTATTGCGTTGACCCAGAAGCTTACATTTTATATATTTTATTTTTATTCAGAGGAAGTGGACCCACAGAGGGAAGTAATTTACAGGCAGACAGACGGACAACGAAGTGGTCCTAAAAGGGTTCCATTTTCCATTTTTTTCCTTTGAGATACGGAACCTTAAAAAGGGTGTGTGCTACTAGAAGTAAAAACTTTTATTTTTTAACTATAGCCACACATTATACACTTATTTATTACACTAATTCTATGAATAAAACAAACAAGATTTACAGTATAAATGTAGTAACAACTGTTTTCTAGACAAATGTTGCTGATGACGACTGGAGTCGAATATACGCGGTTCCGCGCCAAATATACATAAAATACCTGGATTCAACATCACCGACCGCTTTACGGGGGTTACATTCACTAAGTGATAAAACCCCTTTAAATTAATTAAGATTAAAAAAAAGAAAACATCACCGACCGACTGAAGTTGAGAATCCCCAATTTAAAGTCACACGACACAAGCATAACACGTAACGGTTCGATTAAAAAGCGCCTAAAGAAATGTTCACTGCAAAATAATAATAACAAGACAATTTAATTTTAAAAATTTAATGTTCACTTGTATCAAACATTGCTGGTATAAAAACCCCTAATTGAATTAAAATGAGTCCCCATTACAATTACAATTTACACACGTACACGACCAAAGATTTGGATTCTACTGGAGATGCTCCCTCCAGGCGCAGTAGCCAGCTTCACAACGGTGCGGTTAGTTCCAAGGGGGCTGGCAGTTGAGTTTCCATTCAGAGGGGGGTTGTATATGCGGACACCGGTGATCGTAGTGTTAGCGCCTCCATTGTACTCTAAATCCCAGACCTTTATTGCGTTTGGCCAAGGGTCCAAGTAGGTCATTCGGCTGAAAAAGTAGAATCATCTAGGTTAATGCTTTTTTTAAATTTAATTAAGCTATGCTGTTACACTGCTGGGAAAAGGTTTCCCAATAGCTTTCCTCCAACGTTTTTTGTGCTTTGGTTTCTCGTGACAATCGCCGGCAGAACCGAATCTAAATGACTTTAAAAAAAATAATTTGGAATCGATTCTACGTTCGTTTTTTTATTCGGTTCTGGGTAAACGCTGGCAATGGCATGAGGATGCCATCGCCAGTGTTTTTTTGACCTGCCTCGGCTATGATACCCGTCCTCAAGCACCCAATGCGTGACGATTCTGGCTCATTGGTTAGTGGTTGGTGTTGTTTTTCTTAGGTCAACGCATTAACAGGGGCTTGCTGCCTAAAGATTAGCCAGTCCCCTGGTGATCAGTGAAAAGACGTTCTTAAATGTTCAAAACCACCCTGCATGTGTCTGTTGTGATGGCCATATTGTAGAATTGGCTATTTCATGATATGGCCGAGGTTAGTTTGAGGGAACTTAGGGCACCTCGACACGGATAGGAACTTAGCTCACGTCACTATTTACGTTTGGTTCCTCTAAACTCAGCAGACAGAAATTGGAGCCCCGCAGCGGGGTTCCATTGTCACAGTTAGGTTTGAATTAGGCCACGACATAATCAGTGTAATGCTATTGTGGATAATTCCTTCTAAAACCTCGACTTTTATTTATTTTTGTATTTAAATTTATTGTCATATCAGCCAAAAGACGTCCACTGTTGGACATAAGCCTTAATCGCCACGCTTGGCAGGCGGGTTGGCGATCGCAGTGTAGCTGTAGCAATGTACCTACAGAGAATGCTGCGGCCCATTCTCTGGTGAGTCCCTTAGTCGCCTCTTACGACACCCACGGGAAGTGATGGGATGATGCTATTCTTTAACGTCCGACACCATACGGAACTTACAGAAAATAATTGTACTTACTCGAAAAGGAGGACTTCTCCCAGTCTGCTAATTGATCCTTCTACGTACACAGAGGCACCTTCTCCAAAAAGAGCGGCATCATCTGGGATGGAAGCCCCGTGGTTGCAGACTGTAAGTGCTGCTAGCACCGCGATGAGGATGAAACTCTTCATCTGAAAGGACACAACATTAATTAATATTATACGATGGTGATCGGTACACTTTGTTAGGTGATTTGACTTCTTCGTAAATTCTAATTTATAATCGTCAATGGGCAATTTTGCACAGGGTTTTTTCTACATTATTTCTCCATTAGTACCTACTGGTTTATAATTATTTAGGAATAAAAATAAAATGATTTTACCTCCGGGCTTAGCAACGAGGGAGAGATAAATTAAACTATGTAGTTCAACTTTTACTTGCAAAGTTCTAAGTTGATTTTATAGTATTAAATAACAAAAATATAAAATTGTTTGTTTGTAGGAGTTAATTTTCTAGGGGAGTTAAATTTCTATTTCAAGTGACCGCGACCCCGGAATGCCGCGCATTGGGAGGTACTCGGATGGGTTTTAGTCAGTAAGAGTCTGACACTCCACTTCTTCCGCTGATGTTTTAAGTATTAATCAGCAAACAAACATTCTTCTGATAGAAAGCTACAAATAATTGAGTTTCATAAGCTATTTATTTATATTAGGGAAAATAATCCTACCATTCCTTTGACGGAGCAAAGCCAGCAGCGTGGCCGAAAGAAAAAAAAGTTAAATGCACTTACATTTTCAAGATCACAGTAGCGACTTCTTAAGAGAACAATGTGACGATAAGCTGCAGGATACAGTATATATACGAGTACTAGACGGATGCTTGGTTGACGATAAGACAACGGCCATGTTGATAATATTATCACAATACATTATGAAATAAAACACTGCTGTTATCTGATTGCAATCAATTGGTTTAATAAGACGATAAAACCTAAGTATACATGATGGTTATTAATAATTTGATATGGTTATACTAGAGATGGGGTTATGTCGATCTAATGCATCGATATCTATACTTATAAATTTATAATATTAAATTATTAAATCGTTTTTTTGAAGTGACAAGACATATACTCGTATATAAATATAATATACAAACAATTTATGTAAAGAGGATTTTTTTTGTTACATTTTTGTTGTAGACCTAACTGATATTTCTGTTTTATGTTCAATTTTACTTTTATTTAATTATTTATAATCTTGACATTCTATTTTATTACAAAATTATTGGATACTTATTGAAAGTAACTGTATTTTAGTGTTTGTATTATTATTTTTGTTTTAAAAAGTAGGTAATGTTAATGAATATGTCATGACTTATGAACCAAGCATTTTTGCAGGTACTAATTTTCGATAAAAAGATTTCGATAAAAAAAAAAACAATAAAAGTTCGTTTCAGTGTCGTCACTAAATCTTTATTGACTAACGATTTCTCTGGGCTTCTTCCTTGTGGAGGAATCGATAATCCTAATGTTTTGAGGTTATATGTAAAATTTTCATTTTGCTATTTAACTACAGAGGCCGTCACAAAAAAAAAATTAAGCAATAAAAATTCGTTTCAGTCTCGTCACTAAATCTTTATTCATTAACGGTTTCTCTCAGGTCCTCAGTTATGGAGATTACGATTGCCGAACGTCCTGATGTTCCAGGAACCAAAATTCATTTTACTTTTAACCGGTGGCATTACGAGTAAAAGTAAAGCATTGGTTGTTTGTCACCAAATCGTCACTAAATCTTTATTCAGTAACAGTTTCTCTAAGGTCCTCAGTTATGGAGATTCAGGTTGGCCGAACGTTCTGATATCACGTCTTTCGGCCATAAATAAATCTAACTTTCGAATTGTTCTGTCACAAATTCTTTGGCTGGCATCTTTATGCGTCACATAATCGTCACTAAAAACTGGAGTAGCAGCCAGCTCCCTATCTCGACTGGCCGAACGTTCTGATATACATGAAAAATGTATAGTTCCTGTGAAATATGAAAAATTCAAATTTTGAGCGACAGACCAAAAGTAGCCGAACACGATCAACGATAGTTTGGGTTAAAGCTGCTTTGAACCCCACTATCGTTGGTACCGTCTGGTTGGTTGGACTATCGTTGGTATCAGGGCACTAAACACAGTAACATTCTATCAGCGTTGTGTCGGCCAAATGCCAACACGTTTGGTGATACCATTTGGTATCTAAAACCTAAAATCTTTCCTAAAAATGGAATGCAACGAAAACCTACACTCAGCATTCGGTGGATACGGATTAAAGAATAAGAAGATATCTTGAGGGATGTACTTGTTATTGTGAAAAACTTTTACTTAGGATACAACGCTTTTTTATGGATATGACATTATCAAATTGCTCCTTCCGCTTTGGGTGGAGCGGAATCTCTTTCTTTGTGTCAGAGTCTTACTGACTAAAACCCATCCGTGTTCCTCCTAAATACGCTTTGCTTTCCAGGGCCGCGGTGACTCTTTCCAAAAAATTCCGCAACCCTGGCAGAGGGAACAACCCTACGTTTTAATAATTATTTTGCCCAACACAGTTGGGAAAGGCCAGGCGGATGACGAAGCTACATCAGGCGATGTACAGTAACATCCGTTTCCTTATTAAAATATTGATAAATAATCGATTGCGATCAATATTTATTAAAAACGATGACATTACCATTTGTTTTTCGTGATGTGTGCGTTAATGAATTATCTAATCTAATTAATCTGTATTTCACAGAGTTTTTTACCGTATATATAGTCAGTGCACTGCTAAAGATTATCTATTGTGATCTTAACCGGACTACAGAGCAATTGAAAATGTAAGTACTTTTTAAGTGCCTAAAACATTTTTATTTTTTCATTTTTAGTTTAGTCTTACCGAGGGGTGAATTTCAATTTATTAATTTTATTGGTAAGATCAATAGTTTGTTTAGACGTTTGTAAAAATAAATGAATAAATTCTCAATGAAATTCATTAGAAAAAAAATTCTTTCACTTGATCTTGGATACCAAAAAATACGGTTAGACCGCGTGGGTGAAGACGCGGGAGTAACCTTGTTTACGAGAAAATAGTTTAACTTAGTACCTATGAGGTTATTTATTTTGGATTGGTCCTTATCATCGCATACCATCTGGTGAGATAGTGCTCAAGCACGTGCCTAACAATGATAACAAAAAAGAAAAAAAAAATAGTACAACAAAAACAATGGTGTATTATGAACTCGGGATAATGTTAAACAGATAGATCCTTTTATATCAGTCTGTCCCCTACGGAGTATAGGGAAGGAAGCTGCATGCCAAATGTCAGCTTTCTACGAGCCATTGTTTCAGCTGTGCGTTGTCTATCAGTCACTCAGTCAGTAACGGAAGTAACTTAAATATTATATATTGATGTTATGTTCTTTCAGATGAAGAGCCTCATCCTCTTGGCAGTGCTAGCAGCACTTACAGTCTGCAACAACGCCTCCTTTTCGGGTCAAGCAGTTCTGTATGAGGAATCTGCCCAAAGAGATGGCAAATACAATCCCGATACGTACTATACAGAGCTTATCAGGTGAGTTACCATAATTATTCAATTGGGCATTCTACTAGCGTCTGTGTTTCCTTCCACATATAACCCGTCTGCCTTCAAAGCAAGAGTGAACAGGCATCTTCTGGGCACGCTCGCTCCATCATAGTCCTCATCTATCACTTTCCATCAGCCGGGATCGAGGTCAAGAGCAAGCCCATTCCCAAATAAAAAAAAGGCAAGTAACAGGGCAGCAATTTCGTGTACCTGTAACAAAAAAGGTCACAGCCCAATGATACCTAAGTTAAAGGCAAACGTAACGAAGAAGTAAAGTTTTCCTAGTATTACTTTTGACTTAGGCATCCATTCCGCCTTGGCTGCAATGACAAATGCTCATACACAGAATGTTAAGTAACAAAGTATTGTCAGAAATGGCTCGCAGATATTTTTCCTGCGCCTTTGTCCATTTTCGTGGGGGACATTCCGGCGACTAGTAATGGTTGCCCTACGACCAGCCTAACATTACAAAATATTTAAATTAAAAAAAGATATGAAAAAGAAAAGAAAAAGACTTTATTTTCACCAAGCAAAACGCATACCAAAAATACAAAAAAAATACAAAAGTTACGCAATACTTTTATTTGTATACACACGTTCAAAAATAAATAATCAATTGAACACCTAGGTAGAGGCTGGCCGTCGCCTTTTTCCGCACTAGAGTGAAATTCATTAACACCAAGTGTGTTAATAACGTGCGGAATTAATTACGTGTCTCAAGTGAGCTTGAACTGAATTGTCAAAATCAAGGCGGAATGTCTTGATTCGATGGATTGCTAGCTCACTACATG
Source organism: Melanchra persicariae (assembly GCA_947386135.1). NCBI lineage: Eukaryota > Metazoa > Arthropoda > Insecta > Lepidoptera > Noctuidae > Melanchra > Melanchra persicariae. The sequence goes on along the minus strand of OX376645.1, from coordinate 9,741,305 downwards.
TTCACTTCATCTAGGTCTACGAGGTGAGATCTTTACAGAATAGGACTTCTGGAGAAGACCTCGATGTGACGACACCTGTAGGAGGCTTATGTCCAGCTATGGACGGCTTTCGGTTGACACGATAGTGATGACATGTGAAAGGATGTTGTAAGATTGTGAAAACCAATTGTTTCTTTTCTTTTTTAGAACCAACTACCGCAGGGTTGGTCAGCCTGGCATAATGGAGTACTTGGAGGTAGTTCAAACCCTGAGTAACACAACTAGGGTGACCGCCATTGCTCTGTCCCCACAGCCCCCCTTCGAGAACGCGTTCGGCTGGATCTACAGGGAAAGTCTGGGAACAAACGAAGCCCATGTGATGATGAACTCAACTCTTGGCGGTGGATTCCACTACCTCCTTCAAGTTTGGGGATACGACACTCTATGGTAAAATAGAATTTAAAGTAAGAACATTTTATTCAACAAGATTCTTTTTTTATAAATTCTGATTCTACAATAAATGTTAAATGTTTATTTGTTTTTTTTTTTATGGAAATTACGTACTGAAAAAAAGTAAGGTTAAGTAACGTTACAGTACTGTTAACGTAATTGAAGTTTGAATATAAATAATTGCAATCCCATAGTATTTTGGTTTAATTTTATGCGACGTGCACAATTTGTATCATACAAAATTATAGTATTCAAATTATGTGCAAAACGGTTCGAAAAAGTCACCGCGGCGTGAGGAGCACGGATGGGTTTTAGTCCTTAGGGACATCAATCAAATGATTGATGTCCCATCCTAAAAAAAAGTGCATAAACAACGGAGTTCCTAAGATTGCATTGGCTTATTCAGATATCCTAGTAATTATCATATCAATAACTTTTGATAAGTCAATAAGTAGCATGCGTTAAGCTTCCTAATAAAAAGACAGCGTCTTAATTATCATTGTTTTCGTAAATTATTTGATTATTGGTCCATTCAGCCGCTAATATAGTAATTGACTAGTTTTTATTTGATTTCCATTTTCGACCCATCGACCACCTATTTTGCGAATAATGTGCCCAGCCCACTGCCACTTCAGTTTGGCGATCCATCGGGCTATGTCAGTATCTTTGGTTCTCTTGCATATTATCATTCCTGGTCGATGAGGCCGAAAAGTTCTGGAGTGGCGACCGCGTACCGGAAGACGTAGCGTTGGAAGGCCTCCCACAAGGTGGACCCATGATCTGATGACGATCGCGGGTAGCAACCGATGGATGCAAGACGCACAAGACCGGTTGTTGTGGCAACACTTGAGGGCCTATGTCCAGCAGTGGGCTTTTTTTGGCTGATATGATGATGATGTGATGATGAAACCTGGAAATAATATAAGATGCATAAAAAAAGGAAAAATCTAAAAAACGGCTTAATTTATAAGTGTTATAAATCTATGATAAAAAGAGACACCACACCGCATTTACAATCGTCTGACGTCATACGACAGTAACGCCATAGTTCGCGGCATCCTGTTCAAATATCGAATTGCGTGACAAGAAAAGGAATTATAAATTCATAAACACGAGTAAATTCTAAATTTTTCTGCCGATTTTATTAATTTTTTCATGCATTGTGTTGGTATATTATTCTTGTAACTTAACCTTATAAGAATAAAATATGATTCGTGTACTTCTTTCACTGAAGTCATAATTATACCACTCTTGTACCTACCAAACCATCCCGTAACAAGCACAAACCGATCCACGTGCACGAAGGGGCGGGGCTCGTGGTTGTGAAAGGCATTGCGCTAGCGCATCTACGCTTATCATTGATCGCTAGCCTACGAAGGTTATGTGTGATTGGCTGATAAAAATGTCCTCAGATAGCATTCTAAACAGGTTATTATACTTTGAAAGTGAAATTAAAGGCTTTGCTAGATTATCGCAATAAATTCTGTTGCGAAAGTTCGAAAGAGTCACATTTTTTTTGTATTTTTTAAGAAATATTTAAAAGTGTATTATACATATACGAAAAAAAAATAATAAACGAAATAATACTAATAAACCTTGTTAAAGAAAAGGTCTCGTATATGAACCATTAGCTTTTACCCGAGGCTCCGCCCGCGAGGATGTCGGGTATCGCATAAAAAATAGCCTATGTCCTTCTCCATATCCCAGGCTATATATCTGCAAAATTTGATGTCGTTCCGTTCAACCGTTTTAGCGTAACAAACAGAAAGACAGAGTTATTTTTGCATTTATAATATTAGTAGGGAAGTAGGGATTAGGAAACTTTTCTTCTTGCACAATTTCATGATTCTTCATCATCATCTGCTACCTTTCCCAACTACACTTCTGGACACATCTATTGGCCCACCTTAGAGTTTAGGTTTCGATGGCCCCTACCGAAATATGATTGCTAAATTGAACAAAAACTGTTGATGCAGTTTTAAACCTGATACATTTTACCATCTTTTTCGATCGTATTGTTTTAAATTTGAATTCAGAATACCATACGACATGGAGCTACGCCTAACAAGTCGGATATGCGCCGTCGCGTCGGTAGGCAATTGATTTTCGAATAAAAAACATGTTTTATCAAATAAAGGTTTAATTTAATAACGCGTGTTGCCTCCATGGGCATCTACCACAGCTCTCATACGATTAGGCATAGAGTTTATCAACCGCTCTATGAAATTTTGAGGGATCATCTCCCATTCCCCATCTATGGCAGTTTTCAACTCCTGCATCGTCTGGGCAACTGGCTGACGAGCCCTAACACGTCTTTTTAGCTCGTCCCACATGTGCTCAATGGGGTTCATGTCTGGGCTTCTGGCTGGCCAGTCCATAACTGTGATGTTCACATCCCGAAGATATTCCCTGACGATGTCGGCCGCATGGGCTCTTGCATTATCATGCATAAAAAGGAAATTTGGGCCCACATAGTCCGCGTATGGTATCACGTGAGGTTCTAAGCACTCACGAATGTACCTTTCTACATTTAATGTTGGCAGCCGTGGTCCTGTAACAACCTCAAGTTGAGTTTTGCCGCTCGCGGATATACCGCCCCAGACAGTCCATGAGCCACCGCCATAAGCAACCCTCTCTTCAAAGCAGCATTGTGTGAAACGCTCTCCCTTACGTCGGTAGACCTTCTTCCTTCCATCATTGCCATGTAACACAATTTTAGACTCATCAGAAAAGAGTACACGGCTCCAATCTTGCTGTGTCCAATTTAAATGACTGCGTGCGAAATGAAGGCGCGCTGTTCGGTGGGTTCGCGTTAGTTTGGGCCCATTAGCTGGCTTGCGTGGTACCATATCGCGTTCTTTTAACCTTCTCCGAACAGTTCGAGCGCTCACAGATACTCCGTGGAAGTCGCGAAGTTGGTTTTGTATCTCAATGGAGGTAAGGTGACGATTTCTCAAGCTGGTCGTCACGATGAATCGATCCTGCCTTTCAGTTGTGACCCGAGATCGTGGCCTTCCTTGGCGACGAACAAAGCCGCCAGTCTCTAGGTACCTCCGATAAACATTTCGGACCGCAGATCGACTTAAATTAAGTTGAGCACTCACGTTTCTTTGGCTGTGTCCGGCCTGAATAAGTGCCACAGCTTGGGCGGCGACTTCAGGTGAAGTATCCATAGATTATTGATAGAACCTCACCTTAATGTTAAGAATAAGTAATGTTTGTTGCAAAACCAAAGATATCAATCACTTTTTCAAGAATTAAATCCAAGTAAACCAATAAAACCAAGTTTTCTTAGTATTCGATTGTTTGATATCAACAAACAGGCTCCAAATTGTCTTTTGTTTCTTTAAATTCTGTGTTCGAAATTCAAAAAAAGACTATTGAATGAAATTGTGAATGTGCCAGGTTCAAAACTGCGTAAAAACTTTTTGCTCGACCTAATATAAAATTTTAGCTAGGACCAAACGAAACTGAAAATACAAGGTGGGCCAATAGATGTGTCCAGAAGTGTATATTAGGTACCAGTATTTTAGGTGGAGCGGCTGCCTACCAGGGGGTCGAGTCTGCTATTGCAATCGTGTCTCAATGACAGGTCAATGATCGATTTTTGACGTATAACGTCAAACTTATGACACATTTTCCATACAAAAACTGTCAAAGTTGTCAAATATTCGATCACTGACCGGTCATTGAGACACGATTGCAATAGCAGACTCGGGCCCCAGACCTCCACAACCCATCAACTGGGTAACACGGTACTTCTTGGCAAGACTGGTGTCAGATTTTATGGCTTTTGACAATCGGTTTTGCAGATTGTAATTATACATTACCTACCTATATGAATCGTAAATAATCATGTTCGAGTGTGGTGGTAGTGTAAGTGTTCTGTAGCTAAGTGCGCAAGCGCAAATGCTATATTGGTTTTGCGGGTAACAAAAAATGCAACATTACTATTATTATATAGACCTGTTTATAATTGTTTTTTTTTGTTATACTTTAGTAGGTATTAGTCAAAGTTGAATGCTTAAATGTATTTCCATTTTAATAATAGAGCTAAAATAAAAATAACGAAAAAAATGCGGAAATAAATTGCTTTAATCGTATCAGTATTTCTAGGACAGACAGATACGTGTATCTGTCTGTCCTAGAAAAACCGGAAACACCTATAGGATCACTCGTGAGTGATCCTATAGGTGTTTCCGGTTTTTCGGAACCCTGAATAAACAAACAAACAAACCAACAGTTTTATCTCTTTACAATATCAAATTGACTATAGTGATAAGTAAGAAGCCTTCTCTATAAGATTAGAATAGAAGGTGGTATTATTTTGTGTGTTGTGTGACGTTTGATGAAGTATGCCCCCCTCTATTTTAATGATTCTTTCCGCTCTAGGCGGAACGGAAGGGAGTGTCAGACTCTTACTGACTGAAACCCATCCGTGTTCCTCCTATGAGCAATAGGAGGAACACGGATGGGTTCCAGTTTTTTTGCATTTCAGGGGCGCGGTGTCTTTTTCGAACGAATTCCGCAGCCCATCCCCCCCCCCCCTCTTGCGCATATGGACAGCAGTTCGATTCTATAAACATCTCACCGTGCAAACTTACGCAAAACAATGAAAAAAAAGAAAAGAAAAAATACAAAAAAAAGAAGAAAAATGATTGAGCGTTATTTGTTGTTTTTAATGAATGCAAGTTGAAAAAAATAGTTTGAAATTTTATTTTTTTAGGCAATTGAACAAGAAGTGAATTGTCAATACGTACAAACAAGATGGAATGACAGTTACAGGGTGTTGTATTAGAGGAAGCAGAAGCTATGTCTCCGTAAAAATTAAATTCTGGTTGTAATTTCATCTTAGCGTCAATATTTTAGGAACACGGATGGGTTTTAATCAGTAAGAGTTTAACACTCAAGGAGTCATTTGAAGATGAAAATTTCCCATCCTAAAAAGTAGAGGGTATTTTCCTAGATAGAAATATAATATAAAATAAAAAACGTTTTTCCGTTGTGAAAATAATTATAATAATATAATTTTACAGAATTACAGAATTGATAAAATGTATGAAAGAGAAACGTACGTCAGAAAGGGTACGTACCCATTTTTAATAAAAATGACTATAAAATATAATTATTTGATTAAATAATCATTTACTCGTGTATCATTCAGAATTTACAACATATTATTTCTTTGTACCAGTTTATGTTTTGAAATTAAAAATATGGTACAATTCACGTGACAGATTGTAGTGTTAGCTGCCATGGTTTCGCTGAATTAATTTTCAACATCATATAAAATTACCCTACGTTTGAAGACCGTCTTTTAAAGTAGACCAAGAATAGTTCGTCGTTATATCTTCTTTATTCAGTGCTTCGTCCCCACATCTCAATGATGTAGTAGAATCCCTTTCCTAAACCTGACGTCAGCGTCACGGTGACTTGGTTGGTACCAAAACCGTTCACGATTGGGTATCCTCCCTGTGGTAGACCGGGCTCCAACATTGAGATACGGGTTACCCGGGTATCGCCACGGTATTCTACACTCTTTGTCTGTACCGTGTTCGGGATAGGGTCCAAGCGGACTTCGGTTCTGAAAAGATAGAATAATGTCAGACGATATAATTAGGTATTGATTAATCTTACAGAATAGCCTTCCTGACCGATATTGGCCATGGCTGCTAATTTCATCGAAGACTAGTCATCGCTAAACGTATAACTGCTGAACCAATTCGGATTCTATTTTTCAAATATTCATTTTAGTCTGAGAAAGGTTCCTATGAAGAGAGAAAAACAAAATCGTACAATTTTTTCTTAACTGTCACTGAGACAGTTCAATAGACAGAACGATGATCTTTTGACAGAACATCGTCTGTCAAAAGATCGTAGTTTTTTATAAAAATCCATGAATGCTAAACATCAGAGTACCAATTTACTAATTTTTAAGCAAATTTCGCATTCGAATGTCGCAATCTGTAAACAAATGTATGAAAATTGAAGCTTTTTTGACGGATTGGAGAGGCGAATGTTGTTTGAAAATTAGTACAATTGACCCTCAGGCCACTAACATAAAAAACTGATGTTTAGCAATTGAATACTTGCGAGTCAATTAGGTATTCAAGCAGATGCACAACAATTACAGCTGTTGAATCACCAATACTTGGGCTCGTATTACAAAACGTAAACTCCAACTCCATCGGAGCTTGTCATAAGTTTTTGCATTTGTTTGCTCATCTCTCGAGTATGACAACGTCAATTAGCCAAGCTTTCATTGACAATTTTCGTGCTCATGTTGGAGTTTGCGTTCGAGTTGAGTTGGAGTTTACGTTTTGAAAATGGGCCTTGATGTTGATAAGTACACAGTTTATCCCGTGATCTGAGTGCCAGATAGTTCCCCGCGAAAATTCTTTTCAAGATGCTTTTTTGTGATTTATTTTGCCTGATGAAGCCATTGTTTGCTCTATCAATGAATGAAGTCTAGAGCGAGGCAGCCGAATTTCTGTTCACTCTTGTTGTAAAGATTCACGAAGACGAGTCTTGTGGTGGGAGTGGGGTAGAAGTAATGTGGGCCACAGGTGATAGGGAAAACGGATGCTGCTATAGACTGTGATCTTGTAAGGATTTCGTGTATCGGCTGTGCGTGTAATAAATGTAGAAGAAAATCTCTTAGTATCACACATAGTTCAACGAAGACTAAATTGAGACTGCACGAGATATCGAGTCGAGTCGTACGAGTCTGCGCAAACACAGGTGCATTCCCTCTTCCCTCACTCCCACAGTTCGATGGGACGGTAATCCAACACGACCGGAAAGAAACTAATAAACTGCTTAACTTGTTTTCCGAGGCAGGTGGTACACCACATACTTCTAAGCTCTGGGCTATCACAGAGGAAATCCTAATGGAAAACCCAATAGCAGTTTTTTCCCGACTTGGGAGTCGAATCCAGTAGGTACCCCACGCTCAGCAGTCAGTATATCACACAAATGCAGTTTGATAGTGAAAGAAAACGGTGGCAGTAGCTATGAGTAATCAAGGTACACACCTGAAAAGTAGTACATCTCCAACTCTGGCATTTCCTTGACGATACTCAAAGCCAGCTTCTTCGTGAGCGATTTCAGTTGGGATGGAAGCCGCGAAACTGCTTGCTGTAAGTGCTGCTAGCACCGCGATGAGGATGAAGCTCTTCATCTGAAAAGACATTGTCTTTGGTTACCTATAGATGTTATCTCTTAGATTTTTTAAACGAAAAATAAATCTAAAAGTTGTTTCAGCTTCGTCTCGTTTAAAAATTCCGTGATAATATTTTTTAAATATTGATGGACTCTTTCATTAAAACTAGCTTTTTTTTTTCATTTATAGTTAAAACATACTGGTTAAATGTTTGTGAACTAATATAGTGCTACAGTTCTGCCAAATCTTTTCGAGAAATATTGGCGTGATTTTATGTTAGTCGTGCGGTTTGATTTTCACTTGCAGGTAAACAGTCAGACAAAGAAGTAGCACACAGTTTTATAAAATAAATGATAGGCTCACGATTGATAGCAGTCGTTACGGATTGCCAGAAGCCAGAAAATCTGACTCCAGTCTTGCCAAGAAGTTCTGTGTTACCCAGTTAATGGGTTGTGGAGGTCTGGTAGGCAGCCGCTCAACGTAAAATGCAATTAAATTACAATCCAGCTGAATTCGGGGGTCTACTCTCTAAGCCCGAAGTTCGTACTTTCGGTCTTAGTATCTGGCATTTTCTACTACGCATCACCTACGGACTTACTTACTTAGAGAGTAGACCCCTTGGTTTGACTGGAAGCCGACCGATAAAGTTGGAAAAAGGCTAGGCAGATGATGAAAGGCTCACGTTTGACCTGAGGACCAATTCTACTTTTTTTTAAGCGACTAGCGCATTCACAGACATCTGTCAAAAAGGTAGGAAAATTGAAGCCCCAGCCCCAGGTTATGCTATCAGAATCACAGACTGCTTCAGGGAATTCCACTCCTTAGCTATACGCACAATAGAGCTATTACCAAAACATATTGTGAAAAAGATCAATTAATTTAAAAAGTACTTACATTATCAATTTCTCAAAGTCTAGTAACACAGTAGCTATATCTTGTTCGAGTGTATTGTAGTACAAGTTCTACGGGACACTTTATATACCACTTCAGTACATGGTGATAAGATAAGACCTATCCATCACCCCCGTTGGTCTTTATCTCCATGCAATCAGAACTTAGATAAGTACTGGTACGACATAATAGTAAAGGTGTGGCCATAGATTCAAATATAATACTAACTGTTGATATCAATGTGGATGATAATCAGTCCGTTACCGTAATACTGCTTTTGACATGTTTTTGATGTGTGTTAAATGTGGTTGAAGCAACCCTGATTTAATGTTTTTTTTTTTTTTTTTAATTTCAGCTATGCGTAATAAAGAATTCAAAATAGCCGGCCGAATTGAAATTAAAAGTGGCTGAGACGGGCTGGCTGTGGAAGGTAAAGGTACTAAGATGTGGCACAGTTTAGAAAAGGCCTGTGTCCGTGGACTGCGACAGACTGACTAATAATATTAATTGATTACTAGCACTAGAAAATTGGAATTTTGTATGGGTAAACATAAATATACATTTATTAATCACGCCGACAAAGTGTTAAAATAATCATGAAAAAAAAAATTATTAGGGTGTAAAAAAAATTTTCACCCGACACGTAAAGTGCCTATGAATTTTTTTATCGTCTATCCCATGGTGTGGGGTGTCATTAGATATTCGTTTTAAGAGGGCCCTTCCCGGTCCGTCTATCGTCAACGCGAGCTTGGTTGAAAAGATTGTTGTTTCATCCAGCGCAATGTGTTTGACTAACAAGAAAGTGAGAACGCGATAACATTGAACGAAAATAGTGTTGGAATATTTCATAAAACTTGTTCCAGGAAATACGTGTTTTTGAATGAGCCTTAAAAGTTTGTAAAATGAATATTATTCATTAAGAATCTCCATTACACGTACAAGGTTTCTGTCGAGATTTTTTTTTTACTTTTACAAATTATGAGGACGTTATGAATGGCTAAAGTTCAGGTGAAATTTGTGCAAAATGCAGATTTTCGGAGGCTTATACTGAATTTGTTTCTCCAAATATTTATTTTTTGCTTTCATAGAAACATAGATATAGTGCACAAAATACCTATTACTTCAAAAAAATCAAAGATAGATGTGTTACAACGGCATAATAACGTACGAGCGTTTGTATGAAAAGTATGACGGGTTGGCCGCTCTTAAATATTGTGCGTGTGAAAACCATTTTTCCATCCAAGGATTCGTTTGCGAAATATTCAGCTGTAAAGTGCTAATTACTGTAAGAGTCAAGTGAGAGGGGTACTCTGCCAGCTAAACGGTTGTTTTGGAGACGTGATAAAATTCATGTTAGTAGCATTTATAATTGTAACGAATTTAAAAGGAAATCTATCACAGCTAAGTAGGTTTTACAAGAGTAATAGTCGACTTTTTTTTTTTTTATTATGATAGGCACGCGCTTGACCACTATCTCACCTGATGGTAAGCGACGATGTGGTCGAAGTTGGAGCACGCTTGCCTAGAAGTAACCTATTCACTCTTGAATTAAAGATTCCCAGGTTGTAGCTATCAGGAAACACAGACCCCGGCAGGGAATTCCACTCCTTAGCGGTACGCACAATGAATGTATTCCCAAAACGCTTTGTGCGTGTGGGTGGGACGTCCACCATGTACCGGTGGCGCATCGCCGTACGTCTTGTGGTCCGATGATGGAACGGGCTAGGCGGAATCAAACTGTGCAATTCCGTTGCACACTCTCCAAAATGCAACCGATAGAAAACCGTCAGGCTAGCAACTCGGCGTCGATGCTCGAGACTTTGGAGCTTCGACTCGACGAGCCTATTGACTCAAGGGCATCAAGCTGGTATCTGGCAGATCCGTCCCAAAGATGCGAGCAGTACTCCATACACGATCGAACTTGCACTTGCGCTTGTGCTACTGACTTATAAATAACTGATTAGGTGAAAATTTTGTAGTCCCCATACAAATTGACTTAAAGTTAAGTGTATTTGTAATTTTGTTTTGCCATGGCTTACGAGACGGGTAACTACGGAACCCTTCACTGTGCGGTGCACAACACGCAATTGGCCGGTTTTTTTATTCTTTCCGGACGCTTATCAGATATTATGACGATTGATTTAAAATCAGCTTATGTAGAGTTTTATCACTGCTACATCGATGGATTAAAAAACAGTCAAAACATAATACTCTTATCTATAGTGAAATCAAATATCCTAACTTTTAATGGATTTTCGTCATAATTATCTGCGATAGCTGCGACAATCGTTGAGTTGGTTTACCCGGATTTGATTTCAGTGTAAGATATTTTTATCTAAGGCACTGGACACACAGAAAATACGTAAGACGAGGACGGGGCGCGGACATAATGTCTCTTCCACGTCCTTTTCATACAAAATGTATAGAAGCGTCGCGACGCAAAACATATAGAAAGGACAGGGCGCGGACACGACGCTTACTCGTTTGCGTTATTACAAAACATGCAGAAAGGACGGGGCACGGGCACGAGCGGACGAGGGACGGGCGAAAACGGGGGGGCGGACGCGGGTGCCGGGACTCTCTCGTCGCTGTCACATAATACCACCACCACCATAAAACCACGTCACGTCCGTGCCTAGTCTTTTCTATATGTTTTAAAAAGTCGCGACGGCGCCCCGTCTGTGCTCAGTTCGAGCCTCGTCCTCGTCTTACGTCTTTTTTGTGTGTCCAGCGACATAAGTAGGTAGATTGTTTTTGAACCTTTATGTTTGAAATAAGCTAATTTTACCTACCCTAAATATAAACAAAAGTCAGTTACTGCTTACTGCAATCTAAGAGCATAGTCACAGACCAAGAGCATAAGGCTATGGGTTGAGACATTATAGGGAAAAGCGACCACGTTAATTCGGGGTGAGTAACACGTTAAGCTGCTTAGTGCAAAAACGCTATTGCGATAACGCATAATAATATAATTCCATACATATTTATGTATAAAATACCTGCGTTATTTAGAAAACCAATAGTTTGTGACACTTCAGCGTTATTTTTCTAACATTATAAAGGTGTTAGTAGGTACTTATTATGATTAAGAATAAGTATTTTGATAATTATAGATAGTCCATAAATAAAACATAAAATTCATCTAAGAGGTGGCTGCCGACATGTAACATGCCCTGCCTCGCGACGTCATGAAAACGTCTTCGTTGGCAACATTTTATCTCATGAAGTGTCATTTGACCAATGGGGTAGCGTCGGATTTTACACGTGTGCGCGACTATTAGCCTTATCAGTAATTTATCACAGATAAAGGATAAAGTGTTGTTAAGTGTAAATCTTCTCTACATATAATAAAATCGTAGATTTGCCGTATCTGTACATTGAATATTTTCGCATAAAAATAAGGTAGGTCAAAGTCAAAGTCAAAACGTTTATTTCAATTAGGCCATTAAACGGCACTTTTGAACGTCATCATTTACATTAAAAATAATATAAAGTGACTCTACTGTCCGTTCGCAAGGGTAGATTCTTATGAAGAAGAACGGACAAGAAACTCCATAGTTACTCTTTTCAAATCAATGTTTTACAATATTTTGAGTACAAAAAATAATTTTAATAAATGTGAGGTCGATGCACCTAGAGTATACTACTTATAGGATCATAGTACATGGTACTCACATATTTACAAATCTTGGAGCCATTAATAAAACAGAGTGTGTTAACAGAAAAATAAAAACTCTTTTACATCTGTAAAGTTAATATATAAATTGACCAGTTTGATTTTGCCTACACTACACCCTTGATTGTCCTATGGAGCAGGACCAGCATGTTTCCAAGCAAGTAGGTACCTCTTGGCCAGACTGGTGTTAGATTTTCTAGCTTCTGGCAATCCGTAACGTCTGCCAAAGACCTACATATGACAGCCGGACCAACGACTTAACATGTTATCCGAGGCACTAAGGAATCTCGGTATGTTAAAATGGTCAGCCATCTACAGGCCGACCTCGGCAAGCATTGCTTAACCTTAATATCAACCCTTGCGGCTGTTATTAATAAGTCATGACTCATGAGCAACCAGTCTCCTCATTCCTCTGTACGTACAACTTTTTTCGATATCTATGCGAACGAAGTCGCGTTCACTGCTAGTATATACATAATTTTATTATAGTGAAGATAGTGGGATAGTGGATTAGTTAAGAGATTTAGGCCCATATTCCAAAACGTAAACTCCAACTCAACTCCGTGACCCGAATGCGTGAAACCTCAGGAACATATGCCACCTGGATGTGAACTGAATTCAGCTGAATACTAGTATTTTACGTGTCACATTCCTTATTATACCATTGATTTCTAAAACTGCTGCCCTGCTGGCATCTCGACTGACGGTGACAAGAGACCGACGAATATTATTATCTTGCTATCGTGCTGTACTATCCAACTAACGTTTTGACAATCGCCTTCTCCATACTACCGCAGACAAGATGTTACTTCTCAAGAGCCTCTGAGGCTCAAGAAAAAATTCCATTCTATCATCGAATACAATGGGGTATTTAACCAAAAAAATCTAAGTAGTCGGCCTACCTGCGTCTTGGCACTCCTTGTTGTTCTCTTCATCGCTGCCATTGTGGCGAAGATGTCTACAGCCTCGGACACCTCGGTCTGTCATACATACGTAGCACATATCAACGCGCGAATATTAACGACTTCATCCGACGAGCTCTTGTCACCGTCCGTTGGCGTTCCGGGTGTATTAGAACCCAATGGCCTGGCACACAACGATGGCAAGAGACCGGAGGCCTGTCGTTATTTTCATGAAAGATGTAGATGTAGGCCATTAGTGTGGGACACTACTTGTGTCCCATATTTCATGGCCACGTATTTTTGCTTTTTTAACGTAAACAAATATTGAAGACGATACAGTGCGTTGAAAATACGCGTGACGTTACTATGATGGTACAATTTACCAGCAACGAGACATCATGCGTGTTTTCAACGCCTACCCATTTCTACAACCCAATAATTGACAGATTATTGGTGCCAAATTAATCGATATACCTAACTCTAGTTTTCTTTTTGTTATTCGAATTAAAATGGAAGATTCTTTTAACTGAATATGTACTATATTCGCAATACTAAATATTATAATTATCAAAGCAACTTGTTCTGATACAACTTTGCTAATTAAATCAGTCAGGTGTACTTCGCTCATACGCTCATTGAATAAAAAGTATATTGAATATTGAAAATAAACAAGAGTCACTTTAAAACACATTAGTGAAAAGTTTATATTACAGACTGACTTCAAGGTTCAACACAATAAACAAAATTATTAATCGATATTGTTTTGACAGTCGTCTATGATCTCTTTGGCAGTTAATATAGTAGTACTTTAGCGGATTCCTTATAAAAATTTGGATAAAAAATATGGTCAGACTTTTTTGAATAAGCCTAAAATTGTTAGATGCATTTTATTCTCGAATATCAGTCGACACCCAAAAAACAAGAGCCAATCAATGTAATTCTAAATAACGCTACAGGGTAACTACAAAATATCGAGAGATTCATGTCAGGGTTTTTTTTTTTAGGGTGACAAATCATCAAATGACTCCTACCACCCTGGGTAGAGCGGGAGTGTCAGACTCTTACTGAATAAAACCCATCCGTGTTCCTCCAAATGCCCTTTGCGTTCCACAGGCAATGTGCCATTAAATTAGCGAATGCGACTGTCGAAATGACAAAATGTAGGAATTTGATCACGTGACATTTCGATGGCATCTGTCAATCCCATACATTTTTGACTTATTGACAATCGCCTTCGCCACGCTACCGTTGGCAGAATGTCACTTGTCTAGAGCCCCATGGCCGCGGTTACTCTTTCGCAAAAATTCAACAACCCTGGCAGGAACTTAATTAATACCCTAGGCATTCTCTACCAGTCAATCAAGGTTGAAAAAGAAATAACATGGCAAATAATAAATTATCATTTTAAAAAAATGCTGTATGACATATGAATCGGAACCAAAGAATCAGACTGTCGTGGTTCCGGAATGTCTCAACATTTACTCTAATATTATCATACAGGCTTTGCGATTAATACATACTATGAAAATTAGTCACGTTTTATACCAATTTATTGAACCTAGATTAAGAACCCATATAACTACATATATCCGTATTCCGGATTCAGTATTTAATGACTCACTTGGTTTAAGGACTGGCCCGCAATGGCAGAGGACAGATGTGTGAGGAAAAGGGAGAGGGAGGCCGTTGCTCAGCAGTGGGACATAACGGTCCAGATTAGATTAATCTATGTAATCTAATCTGTCGGTTTGAGTGTTCTATTGAAAGTTTTGTGACTTTCTTTTTTAGACAGTTTTTTTCCCGTTTCGTTTCGTTTCGTTTCCGTTGGTCCCGGCTTTTAAAGCAAAATGTATATTGATTCAGACACTCTCTGAATAGGTATACAGTTTGCTCTTCAACTACAAAGGCAAACTGCGATCGAACTCAGAGCAACCCCGGTCTGGGTCAGTATACAGTTTGGCAATACGCATCCCGGCAGTCGTTACGGATTGTCAGACGCCAGAAAATCTGACACCAGTCTTGTATAGAAGTACCGTGTTACCCATGAGTTGTTGAGGTATGGTAGGCAGTCGCTCCACATAAAATACTAGTATTGAGATGAATCTGGTTTGACTGGAAGCCCAATATAGTTGGGAAAAGGCTAGGCAGATGATTACATTGTCAATTCCTCACTTTCTGTTCGCAATACAGTGTTTGAGACACAGCTCATAAATACTAATTGTACTAATACTTACATAATGATAAGATTATACCAATCCATCAACATTAGTTGTTTTTATCCATGAGGCTTCTGTGCGTGGTCGAACACGCATGGCTTATTTTTCTTATATTTTAGTTTACGATTATTTTTATTTATCTTTGATTTGAGTCGATTTGTTTGTACTATTATCTAATCGCTGCCACATTGACGGATTATAACAATCCAAGCAAGATTGCTACAATCTGAACTAATCTTTTTATAAAAGGCTATCAGCACGTTGTATCGTACTAATCTAAGTGATTTCGCCTATCTTGATTTTTGTCATAATTCTGCGATAAAAAACACAAAAAAAATACACGGAATTTGTGTATATTTAACAAAAGTCTTTGTTTAGTCTTAGGGCCAATTCTAATAACTTTTTAAACCTCAATTTCCCTAAATTTTTGACAAATTTCGACCGAGATACAAATGCGAACGTTGCTTCACAATTAGTAGTTTTTTTTTTTTTTTAAACTTTGCCCCACTAGGAATTTCTCCAGTATCGTGGGTGCGTTTACAAACATATAATCTCACATACACAAACAGCCAGACCCGGAACAACTATCTGTAGGCTGTATGGCCTACAGATAGTTGTTCCGGGTCTGGCTGTTTGTGTATGTGAGATTATATGTTTATTTGTTCCGTGCGGGAATCGAACCCGCGACACGCAGCGCAGCAGTCAATCGCTCAACCACTGCGCCAACCGTGTCGTCACTTCACGTTCAATTGACTGTGATAATTTAATATAGATTGGATTTCAGAGGCGAAAATTCTCTTAAACATAAGTAGTTTGCTTTAACCATTTCTAATTACTGTACATCTAAATGACAAAAGCCAATGATTGTTTTTTTAAAAATTACTTGGTATAATTACTTGGTATAATTACTTGGTATAATTACTTGGTATAATTACTTGGTATAATTACTGGGTATAATTACTTGGTATAATTATTTTACCGCGGCTCCGCCCACGTGGATGTCGGTTATCGCGTATATCGTAATTTCCTTTCCCATATCCCTGGCTATATATCTGCCAAATTTCACGATGATCCGTTTAGTCATTTTTGCGTGAAAGCAGACAGACAGACAGAGTTACTTTCGCATTAAAATTTATAATACTAGTAGGGATGATACAATCCTGCTAGGGTTGCGGATTTTGTTTGAAAGAGTCACCGCGGCCCTGGAAGCGTGAAGCCAATCCCTGTATATGAGCCAACACTGGATGGTGCTGAATAGTACACAGACATTGTCCTGCACAATTTTGAAAACAACCATACAAATCTGTTTCGACCTAGCACCATAGTTGATTGGTTTTTACCACACAGAGTTGGCCCTCATATGTTTGCAACAGGTAAAAGAACAATCATGTTCGCTGAGAGCGAACATGATTGTTCTGTTACCTGTTTGTACACTTTTCTATAGCTACGCGCGATACCGCTGCCGCCGCGAATCTGCTGCCTGCGACTAGATAATTAGACAATGGTGAAAACATTTCTGCGGGAGATTGTAGTTAGGTTAGGTTAGGTTAGAACTGTGACCAAACGCGCGCGAGCCGAGCGAGCGAAGCGAGCGGTGCCACGGTAGCGGCCGGCGAGCGCTACTTCTCAATGCGTTGGCAGAGTGTAGTCCACGACAGAGCCCTGCTACGCGGGGCTCCTATTTCTGGGTGGTTTAAACAAAAAATCGAGTCGGGGTGCCCCAAATCCCGACCTCGCTAAAGCTCTACTTTATTTCCTTGGTACTTTGTATGTTTTAATAAAAATATTCATGATTTTATTTTATTTCTGTGTCTGTTTAAAATATATATCAGAAAGGAAATGTAACTAACACGCGCTGAAACTCTTTAAATAATATCATGTACCCATGAGTTAATTCGTTACAGCTTTATCCAGTAGAAAATTCACAATATCCTCAATAACGGGGACACATAATATTGCGACTCAACGCCTGGAGCGCTGGTTCATACACAGATATTGGCTTCACGCGCCCTTGAACGCAAAAGGCACTAGGAGAAACACGGATGGGTATTATTCAGTAAGAGTCTGATACTCCCTCCCGCTCCAACCTTAGCGGAAGGAGTCATTTGATCATTTCCCATTAAAAAAAAAAATGAATTGTGTACTTCAGGTACTCCATTAAAAGGGATGAATAATATTCATCCAAGTTTATAGTGATTTATAAAAGTTTTGAGACATTCATTAAATATTTCAAAATACACATATAATTATTACAAAATCATCTTCATCTTATGAGATCTAAAAAGCTATTATAATATCTTTTAAATATTCAGTGGCACAGGCGCGAGAAAATATCTAAACCAACGGTTTTATCACGGGGTCGGCTTCCAGCCAAACCCGATTTAGCTGCGTACCAGTATTTTACGTAGTGCCACTGCCTACCAGACCTCCTCAACCCAGCAACGGTTACACGGTACTTCTTGGCAAATCAAAAAATCAAAATCAAAAGTCATTTATTCAAATTAGGCTGAGAGCCAGCACTTTTTGAACGTCAAATTTTACATAAAGACAGTCCCCCAAAACGCCCACCCGTCACCACTTCCTAGTGTTTTAGCTGGGAAGAAGAAGTGGCGCAACAAACTCCCCAGCAACACATCTGTCTGTTACGTTTTAAGAACTTCAATTTGTTAAACAATAGTACGCAAAGTATTTTAAGACACGAACAAAAAATAAATATGTATCCAACAAAAAAATTATATGAACTCATATAACCTGTCATAAGCTAACTAATAGAGAAAGAAAGAACATGATAAAATTACATTGATAAAATTACATTGTCTTGCGTTCAACACTGCGACCAACTATTCTTATCGTCTAAATAGTCATTAATAGAATAGTATGCCTTTGAACAAAGGTTAGATTTAACTTTAGATTTAAATGAGTTAAAAGGCAGGTCAAGAAAAGAAAGTGGAAGTTTATTGTAGAAGCGGATACCGAGCCCCACAAATGAGTCATGGACCTTACGAAGTCGGTGTGAAGGAGCATGTAGCTTGTGCTTGTTTCTGGTATTAAAGTTGTGGATGTCGCTCGTTTTAGTATATAAGTGTATATTTTGCCTAATATATAACATATATATATGGCAAGACTTGAGTCAGATTTCCTTGCTTTGGACAATCCGTAATGACTGCCAAATATCTACAAATGACAGCCGGGGCCAACGGCTTATCGTGCTTTCCGAGGCACGGAGGAGTCTCGGTATGTTATGGCAAGCATTGCTTAACTTTAAATATAGATCCGTGCGTACGTAAATTGTATTTTATTGTCATCATCATCATCATATCAGCCGAAAGACGTCGACTACTAGACATAGGTCTCCCCCAAGTGTCGCCACAACAACCGGTCCTGTGCGTCTCGCATCCCTCGGCTACCCGCGACCCTCACCAGGTCATCGGTCTACCTTGTGGGAGACCTTCCAACGCTGCGTCTTTCGGTGTGCGATTTTTTATTGTAACCACAAAAACCCATTTAACTTAAAATTATTTTCTGTTTGTTTCAGGTAAGTTTTAACTTATCGATTTTCACGAATGCAGCTGGCCTGTTTGACATCAAAAGCTAAGTGGCATTTATCATTTGACTTACATTTTACACTAATAAATACGATGGCAAGGCATTTTACTGAAGCTAAACATACGATGTCCTATGGTGTTGGCAACAGATCTGTCAACCCCGAGGCTTGTTGGTGTTCATTAGCTAGCAATGAGTTTTAATATTGTCTTGTGACCAAATAGTTATACCCGATTGCACCTTATCTCTATTTCATTTGGTGCCTTACATTCTAAAGAAAGAAAGAAATAATAAAATTTATTTAGCACATACACGAAACACGCACGGTACACAAAAATTACAAAAAATGGTAGGTAATAATACCAAACAACTAAGTGCGTGTATTCTATTATGTTTCTTACATATTATGTATTTATTGTATATATAAATAGTACACCTAAGACTACCTACAGTACTGTATTTCCTTTTCTCTTTAAAATCCATCCAAAGGTTGTCTTGAAAAGATCGCTTTCAGCAATAAGGACGCCCATTATGTCACCCTATGTAATGTCTTCCTCATCTTCTATATTTTCTGTAACATATGGTGTACATAATAAAGAGTATTCTATTCCATTCTGGTACTTACTTAGGAAATCCTGTGTTTATAATCTGTAAAATGCCTTGCCATCGCACAAGCATCTGCTTTCCTTAAACAACTATACTTAAGGTAGCGTTAGTTTAGTCAGAAGAGTACGTATGAGTTTTGTGTATCACGTACCTGCTACAATGCCGTGAGTTTTGTCAAACGCGAAACTCGAATCGATGTAAATTTAATTGTAGTACTGAGTTACCTATTTACTAAATCAAAGCACGGGATGGTAAAAGTTCCGAATGTGACGTGCTGCGCGTGATGTTAACGCTATTTACGCCTTCGACATATGCACTACCGAAAAATGACTATGTTAATGAAAATAATGGTAGGTAATGAAACACTACTGTGGTGTCCTCGTTTGCTGCTGGGTTCGTAAATCAAAGCCAAACACTCGTTTCACCAAGGAGCGCATACACGTCCGCACCGGCCGGCGGTTGGGCAAGCAATGCCGTGACGTGCATGCGCCGCTTGTACTTTATTAATACGTCACACCTCTTCCTTTACATAAGAATTTAAACAAACAAATACAATAACTGATTAATTATTTTAATTACACTTAATTATCAAATAGTTAATTAATTCTCCACATTCTATAATTTCCAACAAGGTAAAATTTATCTTCCACTGAATACTTATTATACAATTTAACAGAGTTATTTATCTATTCTTTTGCTTCTATCGAATCACTTTTATCCTCTGAATCATCTGTTTGATAATAGTTTTTCCCCTATTTCCAGGTATATACCATACTTTTCCCTTTTTCCTTCACTTGCTTTCCAAACTGTGTTTTATAAAAGTCTAAGTCAAAACGTTCATTTCAATAAGGCCATCAAACGGCTCTTTTGAACGTCATCATTTACATCCAAATACTATGTAAACAAAATAAGGTGACTCTACTGTCCGTTCGCAAAGGTAGATTCTTATGGAGAAGAACGGACAAGAAACTCCATAGTTACTCTTTTCAAATAAATGTTTTACAATATTTTGAATACACACATTAACTTTGATATATGTGAGGTTGATGCACCTAGAGTATACTGCTTATAGAAATCAAAGTATTACCAGCAGAGGTAAACTTTTTCATTTTCTTAATAAGTACATGGTACTCACATATTTACAAATATTGGATCCATTAATAACACAGTGTGTGAGTTAATAGAAAAATAAAAACTCAAAAAAAGAAAGAGTACATCTATAAAGTTAATACATAAATTGACCAGTTTGATTTTGTCTACACTACACCCTTGGTTGTTCGATGCAGCAGTCAATGGCGTAGTCACTTAAACCGTAGCGCCATGATTCCACGACACTGCCATCCGTGACTAGCACCCATCCTCGGGTGTAGTACAATATCCAGTCATGGGGGCTTTGTGCACAGCGCTCCCCGCACAACATTACTCAACGGAAAGATATCCGATCTAACAAAATAAATTTCTGAAATGCATACTCACTCATGAAAATTCCGTTATAATCTGTGCACCAACACAGACCAGAATCGCAACAACAATTTGAAAATATCTAGCACGATATGTGCAACAACATATTAAGCGCTGTGTACTTGGTGGACTATTCATGAGGTGCGGTCAAGAGTTTAGTAAACAAGCCATCAGACTTGGTTTCATTATCACTGTCCTCAACTATGTCATCTAAGTCTCGAGGCAGTGATCGGGGGTCTTTCTCACACGATCATGGAGGTATTTATACATTCGCTTAGAGTCAAGCGCCCTTATTCGGGGTATACCCAGGTCCATCTCCTTGATAATTCTTAAATGAACCTTTGAATTTAGGATTTTAATTAATCCAGTTTCACTCTTAGTTTACTAATAACGCGAAATCGTTCATGGATATTTTTTTTTTTTTTTTTTTTAACTTCTGTGCAATCTAATTGAGCTTTACCTTATACCACACAGCGCTTAAAACTCTCTATTGAAATCTCACGGACCTCATCTAATCGACTTTAGAATCTACATCACTAAACATCAATAATAACGGTCTCGCAATTTCTACAGATGCCGCTTTTTACGCAATATATTGCACCTATTGCGTCTTGTTACGATTTGCTATCGTTAATCTCTACGGTAATTGTCTAAAAACTTTTCATGTTACAGAGCTATTCCATGTCACTCTAATGTCGTTCAGTCGGTAAACCTTTGACAGACCGACGTGGCTGTAAATGGTTTCATTGAAACAAATGTTTTAGGTTTGATCCGCGATTAGCTGGTATTCATGATTACCAAGTCTAAGCACCAATAATAGTCATCGAAATCACACTAATTTGAACAAGGAAAATAAAAACCTCTGACTCTACGTGTAAAATTGTACGTGATTTTACATTAGACTTTACATTCGATTCTACATTCGACTTTACATTTGACGCTTTTCAGTGTTTTGGTCGATAATATACTCCTCTTTTTTATGAAATTGACCTTTTCCGGCATGATTTCTCAAGCTTAATAAAATCGTTAAAATGTTTCTACTTCCTCCTGTTTTCTTTTTCTGTTAGAAAATATAAATTTCGTTAATCCGACTTTGTTTCGAACTTAAGGAACTGTCTCATTTCTTTAGAGCTAATGCATAGACATCGACACCTTCCCCTTCTTCAGCATGAACATTGACTATAATCTACCCGGAAGATTATAGTCAACTTCTTGTTTGTAGTGCTATTCCCCCAACGTAGTCTCTAGTAGCTCGTTTCTTAGCAGGATTGTCGATGATGACAGGCAATATGTTAAATTCAAGAGCCCTCTTCCATTTCTCCCTGCGAGTGTCGATAATTATGTCTGATCATCTTCGCAATCAGGAAGTTTGGAAGTGTGGATGACGCATGAGTCATTTTGGGTTTTAATAAAATTGACTCTTACTTTTGCGTGGCTTTTTACTGAAAATCATTAACAGAAACACACAACTGCGTAGCCCTAATATAAAGATGCAAGTACTCTTTACGTGGCCCTTTGTGTGTTATTTACTCTTTGCGTGGCCCTTTGTGTGTTATTTACTCTTTGTGTGGCCCTATGTGAGTTATTTACTCTTTGCATGGCACTTTGTGAGTTATTTACTCTTCGCGTGGCCGTTTGTGTGTTATTTACTCTTTGCGTGGCCCTTTGTGAGTTATTTACTCTTTGCGTGGCCTTTTGTGAGTTATTTACTCTTTGCGTGGCCCTTTGTGAGTTATTTACTCTTTGCGTGACCCTCTGTGAGTTATTTACCCTTTGCGTGGCTTTTTAAGTCATCACTGGTTTAGCCCTTTCCCAACTAAAGATGGGTTAATACCGATATTTATCAGTATTGGCCAATAAGACTATATTAGTCTAGAAATATTATAATATTTTAACTAACATTTATAACAGTAATATTTAACTAATACTTATTAATACGTATCACTTCACGAATGTCAGAATGATTGAGTGAGTCTAATCCCACCGATCCGTGTCAAGTGAATGGAATCCCAGATTATGATAAAGATTATTGTACATGTTAGTAATCTGTGGATTATGTGAATATTAAATATTAGCATATATTAGTTCGTCGGATTACTGACACGTGAATCCATGGAATATTACTAATCTCTTAACTAGTACCAATATGTTCGTTACACTCCTATTCCCAACTACATCGTGGTCGACTCCCAGCCAAACCGGATTCAGCCGAATACCAGGATTCTACGTGAAGCGGCTGCCCACCAGACCTCCACAACTCATTAACTGGCTAGGTAATACGGTACTTCATGGCAAGACCGGTGTCAGACCTTCCGGCCTCCAACAATTCGTAACGTAACTGCCAAAGGTCTACAAATGACAGCCGGGCCCAATGGCTTAACGTGCTTTCCGAGGCACGGAGTAGTCTCGGTATGTTAAGATCCACAGACCAACCTCGACAAGCGTTGCTTTACCTTGAAGATTGGCCCGTGCGGCTGTTATAATTTAGCCACGAGCTCCTTGCTCCTTTAGGTAAACCTTTTATAAAATTATGATTCTCTCAATATAAATTGTGCTAGTATGCTATTAGACAAGTACCTAATCGCTAAATCTTACCATTGCCCGTTTTTTTAATGGTACTCGTATAATGGAGTGTGCTAGCTAACATGTTGTTAATACTATTTAAGTTTATGATTTCCATGTTGTTGGATACATATTTATTTTTGTTCCTGTGTCTTAAAATACTTTGCGAACTATTGTTTAATTCAAGTTCTTAAAACGTGACAGACAGATGTGTTGCTGGGGAGTTTGTTGCGACACTTCTTTTTCCCAGCTAAAACACTAGGAATTGGTGACGGGTGGGCGTTTTGGGGTACTGTCTTTATGTATGTAAAATTTGACGTTCAAAAAGTGCTGGCTCTCAGCCTAATTTGAATAAATGACTTTTGATTTTGATTTTAATTTCAATATTGTGATGTAATTATCGTTAATAATATAATAAAAGTAACCATGAAAATAATACATCTTTCATACCTTGTCCAAACCCAATTGAATTGTTAAAAAACGTAAATAATTGTAAATGTGGGTAACAAGTAAAAACATTTTTTTTTTTTTTTTTTTTTAATGTGGGTAGGTATGATATATTTTTAATGGGCTGTAAATACGCTACTCGACATTATGTCAATGTATAAGTAGACTAAGATAAAACTGAGTTTTATATGTGTGTGCCAAATAAACTCATTTTCTTTCTTTCTTGGAACAACCTTCGCATTGCAAGGGTTCTGCCGGTGGTAAATTGGACATTTTGAGCGACCTGAAACAATGTCAATTTGCCTTTGTATTGCACCCTTGGAGCCATTGATTTGCCTTTGTATTGCACCCTTGGCGCCATTGGATAAGGTGTTTCGTATTTTATTTATGCTTTCAGTAAAATACAGATTACTGGTCCTAAATTTCCTCATAATATTGTTATTAGCAATCTGTAACCCAATCTTTTTTTTTTGTATTTGTGATGGGTTTGCTCTTGACTCTAGTCAATGTCAGATATGACAAAGACAAAGTCTACGATGGAGCAAGCTTACCCAGAAGGAGCCTGTTCACTCGAACATTTTTTTTGTTTTTTTTTTAAATTTTTTTTTTTCTTTTTTTTTTCCAAAATTACTATCTGAAATGTGTATACCATGTTCTCACACTGCATAATCCTAGATAATTCCTAGATATATTTTACCACGATGACTGAATAATGAATAAACTACAATATATGTCTAATTTACACATTATTATTTCCCTGAATTGAATTTTATTGTTACTTTACTTTTTTAATTTTTTTAGCTAGATGCGGCGTAAATGGACAATATTAGAATGAGTATTACAGTGGCTTAGCATGGTGTCAGCCGCCCCCTTGTTTAGGTTTTGAAGGGGCCGCCCGGGGCGGGTCTCCCCTCGCCCCTACTACGCTACGCCACTGGAGTGATATAAATCTTAATTACGCGAAGTAGATATGGGTTATGCCGGTGACATTTATTACATTAGGTTTAGTGATATTTAATGTTGCTAAAACTTCAAAACGACAAAGGAATCAATCAATTGATCCATGTAATTTGCATTTTTTATGGATATATATGCCCTTGGCAAAATTACACCTTAATGCTCCTTGGCACCTTGATTCACCTTGGAAAAATACTACTTTGTGCTCCTTGGCACCTTATTGCACCTTGGCAACATACACTAATACACTTTGGTACATTTGTTATGATAGCATATTGTATTACCTACCTATATCAATAAGTAGTACATGTACCTATTGCGCTGATTGATTGCATGCATTTGACTTATCTGCTTTAATATTACTAACGACATTTGCTTTAGGTACCTCAACCTTAAAACATCATTTAACTTAAGAGAACGCGATGAATAGTGAGGAATCATAATTTTGCACTGAAAATTCTTATTACCTACGTAGGTATTTAAATAAATAATGTCACTGGATAAATTACATTAACGTGAACTTACACGGTATTTCTTATTACAATTTCTACTAATAGGTACCTACGTCGAAATTATCGTCACAAGATATAAGAAGACTGTTACCACCGAGTAGGTACTTATATTAAAATTTTAATTTTAACTTATTTTAGATCCACGGCTATAGTCAAGAATATAACAATAATTATGATAGAAATTATTTTTAGAAAAGTATTCATTGCTTTTTTTCATGACAGTGATAATAATAACCTGTCATTGATCGATCAGAAAAATAACACTATTTGTTATTTGTAATGTCTAGTCATTTGTTTTAATAGTACTTGGACAGATTGATACATATACCACTGAATCGATAGCACCATAAAACCGTGAGGTTGTTATTAGTGTTTCATTTTTTCGTTTTTTTTTTTTTTTTTTTTTTTTTCGTGCACGTGAGTTCATATTTCTCCTTTTTCATATAGCAGCATAATTTACCACTTACTTGAGGCTCGTCGCCACTGTGGTGTCCTCGTTTGCTGCTGGGTTCGTAAATCAAAGCCAAACACTCGTTTCACCAAGGAGCGCATACACGTCCGCACCGGCCGGCGGTTGGGCAAGCAATGCCGTGACGTGCATGCGCCGCTTGTACTTTATTAATACGTCACAACTACAAACTACAAAGTAATTATTTATTTATTTATTAAAATTCAATTAATCTCTGCACTAACAGTAAGTACCAACACGTACATACAGAGAAGGTAAGATCACTTTTGTTGTTTTGTTTTGATTTCCGTGTGAACTGTATCAATAAAGTACTTAGTTCTGAATTCAAATTATGAATTTATTATACACGATAAATCTAATAATTCATAGACATGGAGATTAGCATTCGTGTGCATTCGGAATTTATGCGATGATTGCCGAAACGTTTTTTGGGACTAGCTAGGCTAGACTATAAAAACCACAAATCGCAGAAAACTTTTGTTGTCCTTTCACCCACTTCCTTATATATTTTATCATTTATGCAAAAAGGCTAAACCTAAAAACAAACATAAATAAATAAAGGGATACTGCATTATTTATGCACCTAGGAGGAAAAAGAAGATTCGTAAAATATTCCTCAATCCTGCCACAGATAAAATAATTTGACACTTGACCCAGTAGGTAAGTACCATTTGATCTATATACAGTTCCGAAATGTCGCCACAGTCGAATTTATCATAAAAAAGGTATTACGATTATTTGCATTGTATAAAAATTAGTCACGTTTATGCCTATTTTGTATGTTTTTACTATTGATAGGCACAAGTTTGACCACTATCTCACCTGATGGTAAGCGATGATGATGTATTGGTATTGATTAGAATAATAATTAATCTACTTACTTAATATTAGGAAATCCTCGTTTCGTATTAAATTTTTCACGACTTACCTACATAGCTAGTCCGTTTTTTATCCTATTTTATAGTTTCTTAGATGAACATGCATGTTACAGCACCATGAATCTATATACTTCCATAAAATAAACTAATCAGGTGTCAATGTAAACTTCACAGTGCATTATTAATTTTACCCTGTAGAGATTGATTATTTGAAAATAACCGAAAACGTATATTTCCGTAACCAGTACCCACAGTCTACGATCGTTGTGTCAATGGGCCTATGGGCGTGCGCTGTTTTGTCCATGGAAAAAAAAACATCGTAACTCGGTTTGAATACAAGGTACACCTATTGCACATTTGTGCTAGGGACTCTGCATGGTGTCTGCATGGCATTTTTGACGTAGGTACAGTATTAAAGGGATTGTAGTTTTTTTATATTCAAATTTCACTTACGTTAACGATATTGTAAAGTTAGTTTATACGTCAAAACATTCGTGCCAGGCCTTCAGCTTTTGCGCTGTGTATGTGCTCATGATTATGCAGTATACGGGGAACAACGGGGAAGAAGAACGGTGTCAACATCACGTTCTAACTCGTGATTTTATAAATACTTAAATAGTTTATTTTGTAATAAAGACTGATTTAAGTTATAAGGAAACGTAAAAATTCATATTTTATTTTAACTGATGATATTTATTCAATTTACTCGAACTAAATTATTGATAATTCACATTATGCTAACAATCGTGCGACTAGAAAATTATTCCTGAACCTCACATTTGTGAGGGTCTGATTGCTGAAGACCAGCTTGCATGAGATTTTTTTAATATTTTTTTCAGGACCTCTGAACACTTTCCAAACGATTATTAAGTTTTCACTGGTCTATGCAAGATTTTAACTCCCGGTTGCAAAGGGTTAAGCATCAAACACTATAACCTACTTGAAAAGGTGACATCAATTTTATTTTTCTAATGTGTTAAGGCGTTCATCATAACAGATAAGTTAAATGTACGTTGTTTTAAACCAACATTGTACTTTTAGTTATTAGGATTATCAATTAACCGATCTACATTGACCTAAATGAATCCGCTGTAAAAAGAGGAAAGTGCTGTTTGTCCTGTACAACTCTGTCACTGTCTTACAATGGAATCATGGTGAAATTTTTACTTCATAGGGGTCTAACATGTCAGTAAATAAACATCTCAATCATTTTACTGCGAAAACAGACTTACAATAGGCCATGTCACGTGTCGTCAGGGAAGCATTCTCATTGGCCACATTTTATCTCGTTAAGCTATGCTCAGTAACTTTGACCAATGAAAACGCGTGAGATAACGTCAGTCGTCACTAGTGTGCTGTAAGCTTATCGCTGATAAGGAATTTGTTGGTGTAGTGTAAGTAAGTAGCTATGCCTATCATGTTATGGTGCAGATAACTGCCCTCTTTTATAACCTGTCATTGTTATCATGAAAACGTTGTAAAGGAGATGGTGCTATGTGTTCTGTATAGTAGGTATATCATGTGTAGTAGTAGTGCTTTGTTCTGTCTCCTGCTTGATAAGGGGAGAAGTGGAAATTATATTTTTTCCTACTCTTCCGCTGTTATTTTCTGATTTATTTCTTTGCGAAACCCAAGACATTTGAATCGTTTCTCTGGGACTCATCGAGCTTCATTGACTCGGCGTTTTTCATCGCCACTGTTGATTCTGGCTTTCAGGAGTTGCAGTGTTTTGGGAATGTGTGGCGGGCTTGTCCAAAAAAAAAAACCTGTGTAGTATCTGTCACTCTCTTACAAAATAATTGTGATGGCTGCCATTTCCATATTCTGAAGTAACAGTTATATATTATCGGCCTTAAACTCAAATACGAAATATTGTGAATTATTTCTTTGTGATAATCCTGACTGAATCGAAAGTTATGAGGAATAATTTTCTTTGTTTTTTTTTTACAATCTTCACAATCGGTTGGAGCAGTATTCATGCGGAAGATTGAGAAGAATGTCTTGCAGACAGACCATGCTAAACAAGCGTATGAGAAAAACAAAGAAACGATGAATGAACTTTGTGAAATGTTTGGAAAGGGAATGGCTACTGGCTACTATTTTTCTCCCTCTGCATGCTAGGTTAGGTACACTCAGCGACAAAAAGAGTTTAACTCTTTGAATTTCTAAATATATTTTTTTGAACAAAATAATTTACCTTTATATAACACATGAATCGAAAGAGATTTAACATAAAAACCATATTATAATTAACACTGCTACTAAATTAAATGCCAAAAAGCAGTTATCGAATCGTTTTTTGTAAATTCTTTCTTTCAAAATATAACATTTTTTAGAATTTGAGTTCAATCACCTTTCAGTTTTTTTTATTATTCAGTAATGGGCTTGCTCTTGACCTTGATCACGCTCGATGGAAAGCGATAGATGACGTCTATAATGGAGCGAGCGTGCCCAGAAAATGCATGTCTCTACATTGTTATAAATAAAACAAATAAAGAATAAATTACCAAATAATTTAATACAGAAACCATTATGACTTTTCTGCTCAAAATTAAAGTAAAAACACATAATAATTACAAAAAATATTGATACCTATTTTTTAAATTAATAATAATTTATTTATCTAAACAATTTTTACAAGTTCATAATACTGTACAACTTGTAACAATTGTTTAGATAAATAAATTATTATTATTATTAATTTTACGATGTAGTTTTAATTTTCATCAACATCGGGTACCGAGAAGTTGTTTTGTTTTGATTTCCGTGTGAGCTATACAACAATAAAGTACTTAGTTCTGAATTCAAATTATTTTTACGATAAATTTAATAATATTGATGGCCATGGAAATTAGCATTCGTTTGTTTTCGGGATTGCCGAGGGACATTAAGAAAATAATTCTACTGTACGGTTAGGTTTAGTGTGAATAGTTTCTAATTTAAAAAAAAAAGTTTATGTAACAAAAAATCTCACAAAAAAAAAGGAAAAAAAGAAGCCTGGTGGCAAAAAACCAATTGTCAAAATAGTTTTGTCATATTTGTTTTCGAAGTATCATCAGACCCAATCGGTGTAGTGTCCCCAGAATTCGAAGTATGTGAAGAGCCCGCCTCCCGGCGCTGACATTACCCTGACAGTGAGGTGGTTAGTGCCCAGGTTCCCAACCCAGGTATTTCCTGGCACAGGTGGAAGCCTGCTCATACGAAGACCAGTTATTCTGGTGGTAGAATTGCCACGGTATCTCACATCTTCATACTGTACTGTATTGGGGATACCTGGCACGTTGCAGGTGTACCTGGAAAGATAAATATATCATTTTACTAGACCCAACCGTTCAGACTATACATACGTTGTCCATCAGTGAAGATGATAAAATAATTAACACTCCTTTTCATGTAAGAAACAAGAAGTTGTACATCTATTTAGTTTGATACAAATTCTACATATCAGTAAAAATGTATGGCTTGGCTGTTTCGTTACTTACTTCAGAAACTAAATATTCGCATCACCTCCACGACGGTAGCGAAACGGCGAAGTCATACATTTTTACTGATATGTAGAATTTGTGAAGTTAGGGTCGGTAGAGTTAGGCCGTCTAGATTCAGAAGCTTGGTTCTACATAAGATCTGATATCTTTTTCACAGGGCAAACCTTATGTGATCGTCTTGGCAACGTTTTACATGAAATGTTTTTGATGAGATCGTTACTTACATGTAAAACAAGTAATCTCCTAATCTGACTTCTCCTTTCTGATACATCCCGATATCTTCTCGGTAAACAATACCTTCTTCTGCGAACAGAGCAGCTTGTTCTTGGGACAGAGCAACTTCATCTGGGACGGAAGCCCCGTGGTTGCAGACTGTAAGTGCTGCTAGCACCGCGATGAGGATGAAGCTCTTCATCTGTAACGACACAACGTTAACAATAAACGATGGTGATTGGCGCAGTTGCTGAAATTGACTTGTTTGTTACTATTAGATTCTGTCATCAAACAACTTAAACATTGTGTAATAATATATGTTAGGAGAATGGTGTTCTTATTACAATTAAATAAATATTATAGTTAACTAAATTATAAAATCAGGTGTTTTTCTGCAAAGCCGTTTTGTTTTAATACTACGCAACGGATTTTAATTTAGGAAGGATTTATTGGGGGTTATAAGTATAGTAGAATAATATTATTCATACATATTTACATTTCAATGTTCAGTCGTAAGCAAAAATATAAATACCAACAAAAAAAAATACCACAATCACTGTTGTTTTTTAAACCTTTCATATTGATCGTACACAATATTTTTAATAACTCACATTTTTAGTTCTACCGTATTCCTGACTGTATCCACTAATGTGTTTCTGTAATTTATATTATCTGCTTTATAAATAACAAAGTCAAAATACATGATAAGATAAAATAATCTGGGCGTTTATCTACATTTTTTTAAATACTCGTTAACAAAAATAATCCGCACAAAACTATCTAAAACCAATACCCATTCCATAAGTTTGTGTCGTTCTAAAGTTGAAATAAAATTTTAAATGACTCAACAATATCTGATAACGGCCTTTGAATTCACTAGTATGACTGGATGAAAAAATAGGTTTTGTTCCGCAATCGTCCCAATTTTTTGTACTACTACTGGAAAAATCCATTCAAATTAAAAAAAAGTCAACAGGCTGTTTCTTTAGTTATTAATATTACGCTAATCATTAAAAATAGATAAATAAACACATTTGAAATTATTATAAATTTCAGTTCACTACATGAGCGTAATAATAATTATGGTATAAATAAGGGGTAATGATCACCTACTTCAGTTTTATTTACATTATAGACGACAAATTACTTAACATTAATAGAGTTAATTTAGTTAATAAACAAGACGTGATGTTTAGATCAGATGAGCGAATAGTTAGTTACGAGGTACCGCAGGGGAGTGTGTTGGGTCCTTTGCTATTTATATTATATAATATGTAGTAGGTTTTTGCTTTGGGTTGTTATAATTTTGGAAGTGTGTGTAAGTGACAAGTCACTGATAAACATCTGATATTTTTTTGTTAATGGTGTAAGTGTTAGTGAACAAGTTGTTAGAGAACCATTATTAAATAAATAAATACTCCATTTGAACCCTACCTTCTAGCCAGGGGTAGGGAAATGGCCACAGTGTCCCGTCAGAGGGCCACAGGCGAGGTGCGTGAGGTCCGCGGAGGTCGCTCTCGGGCGGCTGAAGCGGTAGGTAAAGGCCATGCTGACGGTGTAAGTGAAGGTTGATCAGTTCGTGGGTGGTTCCACGCCAACCCGATCAAGCACCCGATGTCGCGCTGTAAACCAGCCTTGCGTACCTATATCTCACTGGGAATCCTAACGTTCGCACTCACAGTAGTGCGACGTTCCCAGGTGCGGGCTCCATGGAGGGTGGGAGCCAGTGAGACGAATTTTTAAAACTACTTAGTATGGACAGACCATCTAAAAAAACCGCAGGAGTGGAGTCGGCGAAAGCTGGCAAAACTCCTAAGCGAGGTGCTTCTAGCACTTCGCTTGCCCCTGGTAGCCCTGTAGCTAACGCCGCAGGCTCCAGCGCGGGCGCCGGTCCGGCTGTGGCGAAAACCACAGCTAAGACCAAACAGTCCCTATCCAAGCAAAGGATATCGGCGCTGCATGGGACCAGTACCGATCCTTCAAAAACTAAGGCGAAAACGGCGACGGCTAACACCACTGCCAGAAGTAGCCTTCATAAACACCCTTCCCCTCCTCCTGTGGCTCCTCAAGCCACTCCCCACGAGGCAGCCGTCACCGGTCAAACGGGGGCGGTCTGCAGCACCGAGGACGTATTTGCCAGCTCCTGGCAGGTGCCAATCCGTAAAGGTAAAAAGGGCAAGGGTAAAAAATCTACTCCACAAGCCCGTTGCTCTTGCTGTGACCCCTCAGGTCCAAACGCTCTTACAGGGCAGGGTAAGAGGAGGGAGAGGCTGACGCGCAAGGAGCGGCGTCAGGAACGCAGACGGGGTGGCAAGGGTAAGGCCCCCCAAAACAAGCAGGTTGCTGCCACCAGCTCGGTTATCCCGACCAGGCAAGGTAAGCTGAGCTTCTCCGAGGGAAAGCGGTCGCAAGCTGAGGCCGGCACTAGCCGGCCGAAGCCTAGCCAACCGCCAACCAAATCCGCAGGAGGTCCGGCCGAGGTGGCAACCACGACGCAGCAACCCGATGGGAACGATCAGGCTGTGGCCAAGCGGGCTCTCAACGAGACTATTTCACCTCGGGGAGAGCATAAGCGGCCGCGGCTTGACCAGTCCCAGCGGGTTGCTAACAGAAGCTACGCCCAAGCTGCGAGTGCGTCCCTGAATGTCGCGATAACCTGCGACCGGAGGGGGATCATCAGCCAGGGAGTATCGGACCAGGTCTTGGCTGCTATCCAGAAGCAGATCATTAGCGAGGCCTGCTCCCCCATGCAGGACACACCAGGACCGACCTTCAACGCGAAGCCGCTGTTCGCCGGTGGGGTCCTCAAGCTGTGGTGCGGTAACGACCACACTTTAGCGTGGCTGAAGAAGACAATCTCCGGCCTGGCTCTCCCGGATAGCACCTCGCTAGTCGTCAAGAGCCAGTCGGAGATTTAGAAGCGGGTACGCTGCGGTATCGCCATCCCCGACGACCAGGGAGTCTACCAGGACTCGACCTTTATGGGACGAGCCCTGTGCTATCAGAATCGCTGGATCGACGTCAAGAGGTGGGTAGTGCTGCACGCCGAGAAGCAGAGGGCATGCTGGTTCGTGGTGCTGGGCATCCCCGAGGACCAGGTTCCGACCCTGATGCGTTCCGAGCGCCGACTCTCAATTGGTTGTGGGTCGGTGTACGTGAAATTCCAGGGTCCGAACGGCAGGTTCGTCGACGTCCCTCGGGGGTGGGACCCGATCACGAGGCAGATGCTGGATGCAGGGGAGACTATCCCCCCACCAAACGACCCGGAAGCAACCGCGGCTGATCCTGCTGCAGCAGCAGAGTCGGCTGCACCTGCC
Source organism: Melanchra persicariae (assembly GCA_947386135.1). NCBI lineage: Eukaryota > Metazoa > Arthropoda > Insecta > Lepidoptera > Noctuidae > Melanchra > Melanchra persicariae. Next base: position 9,707,579 of record OX376645.1, on the reverse strand, counting down.
GCCACCGTGGGTGCCGTCCCTTCATCGGAGGGGGAGCCGTACGACATGATGTTGTCCGCGGCTTCAGACCCGGAAGGGGACGGCTTCGACGAGGGCGACCTGTTTGCCGGGCTGCGACTTGAGGGTGACGAGGAGGGTCTCGCTTGTGATGGCGTCCCTTTCGTCGGCCTGTAAAGTTGTGCAGGCAAACCTCCACCATAGTCAGACCGCGATGGCTCAACTCCGCAAGTGGCTGGAGGCTCAACACACGGCCATTGCCCTGATCCAAGAGCCGTGGGTTAGGGGCGGCCACATACGAGGACTCTCCAATCTTGGCGGTAAGCTCCTTGTTACTACGGAACATGATCACCCTAGATCGTGCATCTATGTCACAGGTAACCTAAAAGCACAGCTCTTAAATGACTTCTGTTGCAGAGATATCTCTGCAGCTAGGCTGATTATACAGCGTGGTGCCAAAGTGATGGCAATCGTCTTCGCCTCGGTATACATGCCTGAGGTGGAGGAACCGCCCCCACACGACCTTGTACGCCTCGTCACCCACTGCGAAAGCAGCGGGGACGAAGTTGTCATCGGGACCGACGCAAATGCTCACCACCCACTGTGGGGAATGGACACGCAAAATGCAAGGGGTAAGGCACTAGTAGATTTCTTGTTCACAACTAACCTATCCCTACTAAACATAGGCTCGGAACCTACCTTCGTAACCAGACGTAGTCGCACAATCATAGACCTCACTCTGGCAACGGAGGGAGCAGCGGAACTCATCACGGGATGGCAGGTGTCCGATGAGGCTTCCTGCTCAGACCACAGGTGGATCCGTTTTGACATCCAGGTCTGTATAACACCGAAGCAGCCTGGACGCAATCCGCGCAACACAAATATAGAGGCATACACGCGCAGCCTTGATTCAAGACTTGCGTCACTAGGCGATTCGTCTACCCCTGGGGACACTATACAGATCGATGGGCTAGTATCACAGCTCACCGAATCACTGATAGACAGTTACCAGACCGCTTGCCCGGAAACGATTCCACGTGACACACCGGGGAGACAAGCTTGGTGGGGACCGGAACTGGAGCGCAAACGCGGTAAGGTAAGAAAGGCACTTAACAGGGCCATGAATACATGTAAGGATGATGACTGGGACGCTTATTACGCGGCCAAGTCCAGTTACAAGAAATGCATCAGATCCAGACGTACTACTGGATGGCGTAAATTCTGTGATAACATTGAATTGTGCCAACAAGCAAATAGGGTAAGGAAAGTACTGGCGCAACAGAACACACCTGGAGCCGCCACGGTCCGAAAACCTGACAACACGCTGACCACGTCATCTGAAGAAACGAGACGCGTCCTAGTAGAAACTCACTTCCCTGGAAGCGTATTCGCGCAGGTAACAGAATGGCTAGACGTCACCCAAACACCATCAGAAGACGATTGGCTTTATGCAGAGAAAATGATCACACTTGAAAAACTTCAGTGGGCCATTAGAAGCTTCCAACCTTTCAAGGCACCAGGTCCTGATGGTGTGTTTCCTGCCCTACTGCAGTGGGGGGGAAACCCCGTTGCAAAAAGACTGGTGCCCTTAATGAGAGCGTGCCTGGCTTGTAGATACGTTCCTAAAGGATGGAGGGAAGTGAAAGTCATATTCATTCCGAAGCCAGGTAAGAGTGACTATACAAACGCCAAATCCTATCGACCCATTAGTCTCACCTCCTTCTTGTTAAAGACTATGGAGAGACTGTGCGAAAGGGAATTACGAGATGGCGCTTTAAAAGCATTACCACTACATGGTAACCAACACGCATACAGCTCAGGTAAGTCAACAGAGTCTGTTCTTCACCTGGTGGTGAGCCAGATAGAGGAAGCGATCCACCAGAAAGGTTCCTGCCTCGGCACTTTCATAGACATCGAAGGAGCCTTCGACAAGACAAACTTCTCCAGCATAAGTGACGCCCTTTCCAAGCACGGCGTAAAACAGGTACTTACTGACTGGATTACTAATATGTTAAGCAAACGAGTGGTTAAACTTGAGGAAGAGCAGCAGTTGGCCTTGATAGCCAGAGGCTGCCCGCAGGGAGGAGTGCTCTCCCCTCTTCTGTGGAATCTGGTGATAAATGACCTTATTACCAGACTCAATGCACATCGTTACTACACAATAGGTTATGCAGACGACCTCGCGATCCTTGTGCCTGGGAAGGTGACTGGGACGATCTGCAATCTTACTCAACAAGCACTACGCATCGTAGAGAGATGGTGCGGTGAATATGATCTGTCGGTAAACCCCACTAAAACTGAATTAGTCATGTTCACACAAAAACGAGCATTAGGCCCCTACCGCCTACCTAAGCTCTTCAACACAGAACTCCAGTTATCTAACGAGGTTAAGTATCTTGGGGTCATCCTAGACTGTAAGTTAAACTGGAGTAATCACATAGACTACAAACTAAACAGGGCTTGCATCACCATCCATACATCCATCAGTGGGGTCTATCTCCCAGAATAATACTATGGTTGTACAGCGCAGTAATTCGGCCCATGATCACCTACGGGGCCGTGGTGTGGTGGACCCGCACAAAGCTAGTTACAGCCGTAAACAAACTACAACACATGCAAAGGCTGGCCTGCATGGCGGCGACGGGCTGCATGAGAACAACTCCGACTGCGGCACTGGAAGCCATACTGGGACTCCCCCCGCTCCACCTGTTCATACAACAGGAAGCGACGATGGCAGCAGTCCGCCTTAAAGCACTGGATCTCTGGGGTAAGAGAGAAACACAACACACCGCTCTGCTTGAGGAGCTCAACAGTGAACTCCCCATAACAAAAGCAATCAACGACCGGATATCCAAGCAATTTATCTTTGATAAAAAATACAAAATCCAATTGCATGAGGATCACCGCTGCGAGGGGCTGTGCCCCGCCGAGCTGCGGATCTTCACTGATGGATCAAAAACAGGTACTGGCACGGGTGCGGGCATCTTCTCAGAGGATCTCAACATTCATATAGCCACACCATTGGGGGTCCACAACACAGTGTTTCAAGCTGAGTGCATGGGCATTTCCTTGGCGGCTTTAGCCATCTTAAACAGGGAAGTTAAGGACCACTCAATACGCATACTTTCGGACAGCATGGCCGTCCTGCAAGCACTGAACAGCCACACAGTTAACTCCGGGCTGATCCTCGAGCGTCACCAACGTCTGAACCAGGTTGGTAGATACAACAAAGTAACCATTCAATGGATTAAGGGACACAGCGAATCCCGAGGCAACGATGCAGCGGACGAACTCGCCAGAAGGGGCTCGAGTATGGCAGCGATAGGTCCTGAACCCTTCGTGCCACTCCCTTTCGGTTACCTACGCAACCTGGTAAGGAAACGCACCAGAGACAAACATCACAAATTATGGGTTGATCATAGTGAGTGTAGGCAGGCCAAGGAGGCACTTCCCTCAATTGATGGCCGTTTCACGAAAAAAGCCCTAAGACTGACTAAACAACAGTTGCGTACAGTCACAGCCGTCACAACTGGCCACGGGTCTTTTAATAAACACCTCTATGTCATAGGAGTCACTGACAGCCCACTCTGCAGAGCCTGCATGGAGGAGGATGAGACAGCAGCACATCTGCTTCTAAGCTGCCCGGTAGTCGCCGATTACAGGGCTAAGTACTTCGGAAACCCAGGTACCCTTTGTGAGATAGTTAGTAACACCAAGGCGTTGCTGGCCTTTCTTGGGGAGCTGGGGTGGATCGAATGAAACATTTGTCCCACCTGCACGCAAAATACGCGCTTAGTCGTGGAGTTGCGGAAACCGGCCCGATTTACATACATACATACATACATACATACTCCATTTGAACACATTGTTTCTGCAGCGGTCAACCTGGCGCGGATGACCAGGCCCACAAAGTGCATAGACATGCGCATCTTGGGCCTGGACGACTCCGTCACGGAGGAGGAGGTGTTGGCCGCCGTCGTCAGGACGGGGGGGTGCTCTGCAGAGGAGGTGAAGGCGGGCACCATCCGTCCTGACAACACGGGCATGCGAACCGTAGTGGTGAGCTGCCCCGTGTCGGCGGCCAAGAAAATCTCAGAGGGCCGAAGGCTCTTGGTGGGCTGGGTCTCCGCGCAGGTGAAACTGCTGGAGCCCACACCTCTGAGGTGCTTCCGTTGCCAAGTTGTCAACCACGTCGGAGCACTCTGCACCTCAGAGGTGGACCGCAGTGACCACTGCTTCCGCTGTGGTCAGCCCGGTCACAGGGCCGGCTCGTGCAACGCCGCGCCGCACTGCTTCGCATGTGTGGCAGCTGGCAAGCCGGCCGATCACTGGGCTGGGGGCAAAGCCTACGGTCCACCCGCCAGGGCCGGGATGAGGAGAAAATCCTCCTCCACCGCCGCCGCCGCCGCCGTCGCTTCCGCCGCAGCTGCCGCCACCGTCGCCGCCGCTGCCACTGCTCGGGAGGGGGCTGAAATGGAGTGCCAGTAATGGCCCCATTTCGCCTCCTCCAGACGTACGTTAGTCGCTGCGCCTCTCAGGAACTAACGCTCCTGAGCAAGGCGCAGTGACTGACGCCTGCGGACAGCGAGCAATGGGTAGCTCGCTGTCCGATCAGGTCGGGCCAGAGTCGACGGCGCGTTTCACTCCAAACGCGCCGCAAAGAGCAGTCAGCAACGGAGACGGGGCCCGCCAGGGCCAGAGCCTGCCAGGGTTGCGGAAAATGTTCGAAAGAGTTACCGCGGCCCTGGGAAGAAAGGCACTAGGAGGACTAAGGGTGGGTTTTAGTCAGTAAAAGTCTGACACTCCCTGCCGCTCCACCCAGAGCGGGAGGGGTCATTTGATGATTTCCCATCCTCTAAAAAAAAAAAAAAAAGTCGGTCAACCTGGGGCAACCATTGGTTAAGATATTTCCAGATTGGCCACTGCAGTTCGTGTTCAGGGGGCAGATATTCTGTCAGAATGGTGTGTGCACCTCCACATGACAGTACTCACAACACACTCAAACTCGTATCACTGTAAAACCCGGAACTCTATGATCTCCATGATGATTAATGTACCACTAATCATCATCATCAGACGTCCACTGCTCATAGGCCTCCTCAAGTGTCGCCACAACAACAGGTCCTGAGATTACCTAAGATTTAGGTAGGTATCAGTAAAACCTGATATTTGGGTTTACCCATTGTAAAATCTTAGATTTACCTAATTACGAGTACTCTGTTACAGTTCCGAATTATTTTAATTGTTCAGTGGCAATCGCTATAGCATGATTGAACAAGGTCCGGCTTTTGATAGCACTATCTTATCATTTTGATAAAAATTCCTGAAATATAAAGCGCAGTGCAAATTTTGGTAAAAAGTGACTCTGTACTCCAAGGAGATAGCTAGTGTGATCGAGTGTGATTAGTGTAATAAGGTACCTATTTAATTTTATTATGAAATAGTAGTCTAGTTCATTATTTCACTTAAATAAAATATATTAGACTATATCTTTTTAATCTTTGTATGTAAGTGTAAAAAATGAAAAGTAATATACTATGTGAAAGTGGGAACACTTTTGTCATAATTATTATGAAAAGAGGAGGGAAATGTATTTCAGTAATTTTTCTGTATTTTTTTTTTAAAAGAGGGTGAGCAAACTAAATAACAGGTTTACTTACTAGTAGATTTTTTGTGTCACCATCCACTTTTACTCCAGTTCAATTTCGTATTTAATACAATCTTTCTTTCGTGAGTCACAAAAATATAAAAATGTGTTCAAAAACACGTCATAGGTAGAACTTACTTGTTTTGTTTTAGTAAAAATGGGTTGTCAATTTTTTTTTAAATGCGTACCTAGTTAATAAAGGGTATGATTTAATCTATCGCCAATTTTATTAGTTTTGAATTTCTTAAATAATAGGGGTTGTCCTCAAAATCGTAGATCTGTCACCAAAATGTAGTTGCCAAATAATTTAAAAAAGCAATTCCATAATAAATCACATGTAATCCTCGGGATATGTTATCAAGTATCAAATAAATAGGTTGGGATTTATTATAAAACGGGAAGTAAACCATATTTCTGGGTGGATTAAAAAACCAATTATTTTGAGAACAAAGTTTTATCCAAGGAATGAACTACGATTTTATTGATAATCCATCTCTTATTTTACATACATATTGACATTAATTTGGTAATTCATACCTGGCGACACTTTTTATAAATCTAAGAACGAAAATACATTACAAATATAAATTTTGGTGACAAGAAATATAGTCCCGTTAGTAAATTTATCAGATACTAGCACTTCGCCCGCGACTTTGCCCGCTTGGATTTATTAGGAACTCCATATACTTCAACGCCCCTTCTACCCCTTTTTAAGGATAGTTTTGGAAAATTAAGCACAACAATTTTCATTAATAACCTGGCAATTTCTGCTTATTTTGTGGTCGCACTAGGCACTAGACAATGTGCCATTTAATTAGCAATTGGACTGTCGAAATGCCAAAATGTAGGAATTTGATCACGTGACATTGCGATAGCATTTGCCAATCCCATACATTTTTGACGTATTGACCTTTGCCACGCTACCGTTGACAGAATCTCACTTGTCTCGAGCCCAGGATCAGCGCAACTATTCACCCCGTCCACCCTGGGGTGGGGGTGGTCACTAAGGGATTGATTATGCAAAAATTGTAAGATCTATTTCAATCATTTATAGCATTCCGACAAAAATTGAAGCAAACAATAACGTCCTCCCCTAAAAACTTTATTACCCCTCCTTCACCTCTATTACGTAGTTTATTTTCGAAAAGTCCAAAGATTTGATATTTTTATTTTTTTATCGAAATCATTTAAAAGCCGTGTTTCAACTTCGTCGGACTAAGCATATGTGATAAAATTCTACCCAGTTTGCTCAAATAGTTTCCGCAGCGTACGCGATATAAAGATTTTTTTTGATATTTTTTTCGCACCTTGGGTTACGTTATCGAAGTTTTCATACGGATCCCTAACTTTTTGAAAATATTCTATCGCCTATGTTCATCAAAAAAGAATTTTACAAATCGGTCCAGTAGTTTCGGAGCCTATTCAATTCAAACAAACTAACAAATCTTTCCGCTTTATAATATTAGTGTAGACTATTATTATATTACATTGTATTATTATTATAAGTGTAGGTTTTGGTATATTGTGTCGTTGAAAGTGGCGATGTCACCAGGCAACCAGCCTGTGGTTGATCGAGATTGGACGTTAGAGAACGATCTTTGGTTCGGTGACTTATGTAAAATAGTTACATTTATCGATCAATCTGCATCCGACCATCTATCTATACGAAATATCTCTTATATTTTTAGACGATTTCCAGACGCACTGCATTTTACCATCCCTACCTTGCTATTCCACCAATTCGCACTAAGCGTTTCCAAACGTCTTTTATAATGCGCACAGCAAAGGAGTGGAACTGTCTGCCTGCGTCTGTGTATCCAAAAGCTTACAGCCCTAATCTCTTCAAAGTTAGAGTGAACAGGCTCCTTCTGGGTAATCTCGTTCCATCGTAGACTTTGTCTCTGTCATATCTGACATTGACTAGAGTCAAGAGCAAACCCATCACTAATAAAAAAAAAAAACGATCGCTCAGCAACTGCATGGATATTGTAAATGGTTTTTTGTATATGTTGTGCACTTTCAGATGAAAAGCTTCATCCTTATCGCGGTGCTAGCAGCACTTACAGTCTGCAATGACGCGGCTTCCATCTCAGATGAAGCCGCTCAGTTCGTCGAGGATATCATAGAGATGCCAGAAGGTGTCCAAGAGTACGAGTACACGAAAGATTACGATCTAGAAGGAGTTACTGGCAGGCAGCTATCACGAGATGATGACTTCATCCTGTTTCACGAGTTTGTACCTTTTAATTTGAATAAAACCAAAGGTTTTCGTGATATATTAATACAGCTTCTTGGTCACTGTCGAGTTTCTTTTTTTTTTACATTAAGTTTAAATACAAACAAGCATTACTATACAACATAGAGCGTCATTTTAGGTCGATTTTTTTTGATGCGTTGTAGAAATTTTTATCAACCAATTGTTAAAATCAGTAGTTTTATAATCACTGATTTAGTTTTTAACTCATAGTTTTTTATTTCAACATTGATCAAGCCTAATATTGATGGATAAAAGTTCAATAACAAAATTAAGGTGCTCATAATTTTTAACCCTTGAGTAACTACGGATCAAAAAACTTGCTCTTAATGAGGCATCAATCAGCAACATTTTAGGACAATATTCATCGAATAATTTTACTATTCCCTGACTGCTGGGTATAAAAATTAAAGAAACATTTTTCTTAATCGGGATTTCTGAACATGTTAGAAAGAACAAAGTTAGTGTCATCTCTGTATGGTGTCACAGTATTTTACAGGGGGCAACTCCCTATTTACTTCCACATTCACAACCCAGTAACGGGTCACCACGAAGTATCGTGGTGACCCGTTACTGGGTTGTGAACCACTAATCTTCCCAAGCAGTAACTTGGGAAGACTGGTGCCAGATTTTTGGCTTCTAACTAGAATTGACACCAGATAAATTTGCAATGACGTTCATTGACCCATCTACATTTATTGACATAGGTACATAATTCCAAAAACAAATACAGACATAAAGCTGTCCTGAATCGACATCGATTTTTTTAGTTATGAAAAACGATTAAGGAAAGGGCAATGATCGTTATTGCAAATTTATCTCACGTCGACCATACCCGTGATGTCTGTCAAAGATATTCAAATACCACCGGACCAGCGGCCCTCATCAGGTGATGAGGGCCGCTGGTCCCGACTGTTATTGACCGATGACCTCATCGGTTCACATTGTGGGAGGCCTTTCAACGCTGCGTCTTCCGGTACGCGGTCGCCACTCCAGAACTTTTCGGCCCCATCAACAATCTGTTCTGCGAGCAATGTGCCCTACCCACTGCCACTTCAGTTTGGCGATCCTTTGAGCTATATCGGTAACAATGGCTTCTTCTTCTTCTTCATCTTATGGATATCATCATTCTTGATTCGATCACACAAGGAAACTTCAAACATTGCTTCATTATTTGGGGACGCAAGTTCTAGTAAACGAATAAGATTTTGTTTTTCTTTTCAGAGATTCCTTCTACTTGGAAGCTATCCCGCACACTGTACAGCACCGGGATGTATTTTACCGTGGCAACTCTACCACTAGAATTAACCGTGTCTCGATATCTTACAATCCTTTTGCCAGTCCTTCCCACATTTTCAGTGGAATGTATCAGACTTACGCCCATGTCAGGCTAACGTCACGGGAAGGAGAAGCACTTAGTTGCATCGTCCGAATCTTCGGTCACTACACTGACTGGCGATGAACACAATAACACCATTGAAAATTGTACGAAGAATAAATGATTGTTTTGTTTTAAACTGCTAGATTTTATTTTAAGAATATTCCTCAGTATTTCATTCCATGAACGGACTGCTAAAGTGGGTCCACAATCCGCACGATACATTTTTTTGTCTGCACAGACTTTGAACTCTGAATAAAAATAATTTACTACTATTACTATTTACTATTTGTCGGCCACGTTCCATCGTCTGCGCCACAGTCTGTTGCCACAGTCTAAACGTTTTATTTATTACATTTCCATCCATATAAAATTTTCTAGTTATTTAAGACACATTTATTTGCTGAGACTTTACATATATGACGGAATATCAGAATGGGCAGCGGAGCGGTCTTTGTGATAGTCATCCATCATGGGCGTGTTATAGAAGAAACGTTGAAATAATAGCACGTTTGTGATTTATAACAGTCCCTCGTTTCATTCGATTACATTTGTAAACAAAATATACGGTAAAACACAAGATGAAACTAGATTACGAGCCAATAGGTTAGCACGCGTGCACTTCGTACGCTGTCTGTCAAAAGAATGCCAGCTGTCACGGCGTAGACGCAAACTTGCTACCCTATTCGGGGTTACCCGCTCATATTTTATAAATCGCCATTTATATTCGAACAATTGAAATAAATCACCATTTTAATTTTTGAATTTAACAATAATTACTATTCAACCAAATAACGCAATCAGTCTCTCATCTTAAATCTTGGATTTACTTTTAATTTAGCTGCGCGCCGTCATATATAAGGTGCTATAAAATTATCTGCCATCCTCTTGAGGGGTCATTGTACTCATAATTATGAACAACTTTTACTATGGGACCAACACCGAAATCGCGAAAAAAAAATCGACTGCTCCATACATTTCTGCACGCGTAACTCGAAAAAATGTACTGAACAGCTGATTTTTTTTTCGCGATTTCGGGGTTGATCCCATAGTAAAAGTTGTTCATAATGATGAGTACAATGACCCCTCAAGAGGATGGCAGATAATTTTATAGCACCTTATATAATAACAAGACCTTATTCGATAGAATATACAAGCTAGTAGAAAATATGTATAAATGTACAAGTGGAGTAAAAAGGGGGAAGGAGAAGAACTCACGGGGCATCGAAAAATTCGTCCACGTCGCTGTCAACGGGAAAAGTGCCCAGAACACTGGCATTGCCACGTTGAATGGCAATTATTAATTATTTATTTAAGTATTTCGTTTAAATTACTTTTTTACCCACGACAGTACGCGGCGGAGATGGTATGTGTTTGGGGTGAGAGGATGTTTGTGCAAACCAAAGTTGCCATTTATCTACTAAACTGCTAGTCCGATTTCGATGCGGTTTTCAGTGATAAGTTCAGGTTTGATTGATGCATGTTCTTAGATAGGTGTTACGGTGATAACTCACCAGGGGGTGCTGCAGTAAACATTTGTTTATGCAAAACCAAAACTACTAGTCCGATTTTGATGCGGTTTTCAGTGATGGGTTCGGAGGCGGCGACCTCTCGCTTCCGTCCCAGGTTATAACCATGGACTGGAGCGAGGAGGCATGGGAAGCCGTCACCTCTTTCTTCGAAGCACTAATAGAGAGAAACTAAAATCAAAAATTGTATTAAAATATTTCTTAGACCAGGAATGAACGTAACAATTTTTGGTTTTATCGTAATATCTCACAGAGATTTCTAAATATTAAAACACATGATAAATTGGTCTTTCAGCTACCTATCTTTTAACATCAGTTTAAATGCAATTTATATGCAATCGTCCCAATTTTTTGTACTACTACTGGAAAAATCCATTCAAATTAAAAAAAGTCAACAGGCTGTTTCTTTAGTTATTAATATTACTCTAATCATTAAAAATACATAAATAAACACATTTGAAATTATTACAAAATTTCAGTTCACTACATGAGCGTAATTATGGTATAAATAAGGGGTAATGATCACCTACTTCAGTTCTATTTACATTATAGACAACAAATTACTTAACATTAATAGAGTTAATTTAGGTCATAAACAAGACGTGATGTTTAGATCAGATGAGCTAATACTTACTTACGGGGTACCACAGGGGAGTGTGTTGGGTCCTTTGCTATTTATATTATTTATTAATAATGTGTGTACTTAAGTTAGTATTAGGTTTTTAGAAGTGCTGTGCACACTGTGTGAGTAACAAGTTCACCCTACAAAACCTTAAAAACATTTGATATTTTTCTGTTTTGTGTAAGTGTTAGTGAATAAGTCGTTGGAGAGCCATTATTATTAATGGCTCTCCGTAATAAATACTACATTTGAACACATTATTTCTGCAGCGGTCAACTTGGGGCAACCATCGGTTAAGAGATTTCCAGATTTTCTACTGCAATTCATGTCCAGGAGGCAAATTCTCTGTCAGAGTGGTGTGTGCACCTCAAATCCACAGTACTCACAACGCATGATGACTCAAACTCTTATCACTATAAAAGCCAGAACTCTAAGATTAATAATAATAATAATAATAAGTACTTGATAGACTGCGTCTGGTATCACGGAGTAGCCGTGTCTCGCCTGCTTCGCCACCGGCCGCGGTGCAAATACAACCAAGTGTTTCACCGCGACCCGTCCACGTTGGTGAAGATGATGATGACGTGGCTATATCCGTGAGTACCCAATGCAATGAGCGATTGAGGGGTGCGTTGGAGGATGCTTTCCGAGAGTATCGCTCCACACCGCCTGAGCTTAGACCCCGTCTACCTCGTTTGCCCACGCATAAGAAAAATAGGGCGCTGGTGTGTGCTCTAGATTCGCAGCTTTCAAATTATTTTGATAGCAGCGAAGACCTCGCCGATACCCACTCGATCTTATACTGTGCGGCTGCAGCGGCATGTCGTGTAGCTCATGTAAAATTTCCTAACACTGACAGAGCTACACGACCAGCTGTACCAGCTTGGCAGTGCAGGATCGAGCGTCGTATCGGTGAGGCTAGAGCACTCATCGGCAAACTAATCTGCTTCAGGGCGGGCAACACTCGCCGTAGAGTGATGCGCTTTGTGAGGCGGTCGTTCTCGGGGACTGATACTAGTCCTCGTGATTACCCGACCCGCGTCACAGAGCGTATCGACTTCCTGAAGCAGAAAATCTATGCATGGGCAAACCGTATACGTCGGTACAAGCGGCGAGTGGAGCGATACACTCTGAATCGCACATTCCAAAACAACGAAAGGTGGGTTTATAGGGCTTGGGAGCGACCGGACCAAGGTGTGACTGATGCGCGCCTACCGGATGATGACGCCATGCTTTCATTTTGGCGCAGCATCTGGTCGGTGCCTGTCAGTCACACCGAGGTTGATTGGACTCGGGAGGTCGAGCGTGCGTGTGATCCGATACCACAGATGGGGGCAATTACCATCAGCCCCCAAGATATAGCTAGTGCAGTCCGTCCGTTACCTAACTGGAAATCTCCAGGGCCGGACGGGCTGCACAATTTCTGGATTAAGTGGTTTCAAAGATCGCACGCTCGCTTGGCATCTCAATTCCAGTCTGCCTTAGAGTCCGGATCGCTGCCACAGTTCCTAACTACAGGAATAACCCACCTGCTCCATAAATCAGGTAGTACTGCGGAACCTAAAAATTATAGACCGATCACGTGTTTACCGACGGTCTATAAAGTTCTTACATCCATTTTGAGAGCAAAGATTAACGAACATATTGAGAGAAATTCAATAATGTCTGCCTCTCAGAATGGATGTAGGAACGGGTCCCGCGGTACTAAGGAGCTGCTCCTCATCGATGTTGCCATTAGCCAACAGGTACGCCGTTCTAGAAAGGATCTGTCAACATGTTGGATAGATTATAAGAAGGCCTATGACTCAGTGCCACATACATGGCTCATGAGGGTGCTGGAGTTGTATAAAGTTGATGCAGTTCTGCGCACCTTCCTGATGTCATGTATGGGGCAGTGGAGGACGGTCCTTCGTTATCCAGTATGTCGACAGATCCAGGCGAACAGCGAACCGATAAGGATAGAGCGTGGTATATTTCAGGGCGACAGTCTGAGTCCACTGTGGTTTTGTCTGGCCCTCAACCCTCTCAGTATACTACTGGAGGATTCGGGCCAAGGCTACCGGTTGAGAAGAGGTGGTCAGGTCATATCGCACCTCCTTTACATGGATGACTTAAAACTCTTTGCTCCTAACAATTGGCAACTGATGAAGCTACTGAAGGTAACAGAAACCTTCAGTAGCGCCATCAGGATGGAATTTGGTATGGACAAATGTGCGGTCATGCATGTAAAGCGAGGGGAGATTATGGAATCCGTGGGAACCCAACTCTCGGATTCCATACACCTTAGATCCCTCTCCTCAACCGAAACCTACAAGTATTTGGGTATGTCGGAAGCGTTAGGCATCAATGCTGCTGACATGAAACAATCGTTGAAGGAGCGCTTCTTTGGCCGCCTGAACAAAGTACTTAACAGTCTTTTATCAGGCGGAAACAAGGTGCGCGCCTTTAACGGTTGGGTCATGCCGGTATTGATGTACTCTTTCGGCATACTCAAATGGACTCAGACGGAGCTTGACGCCCTGGATAGGAGGGTACGCTCACTGCTTACCGCAAATCGGATGCATCACCCACGGTCATCGGTGATGAGGCTGTATATCCCGCGGAAGTGCGGGGGTCGTGGATTCTTAAATGCTAAGACCCTACACAACCGCGAGGTATGCAGCCTTAGGGACTATTTCCTAGAGGCCGACGTGGGTATGCATCAGGACGTGGTAGCGGTGGACAAAGGCCTTATCGCGCTCTCCTTGGCTAACGAGAACTGGCGCAAACCTGTGGTATTAGATACTAATGACCGCATGGAGGTATGGCAGAGCAAGGAGCTTCACGGGCGTTTTTATCGGGTCCTACATGGGCCCGATGTAGACTTTATAGCGTCCGTAGCCTGGCTGCGTTTTGGTGACCTCTTCGGGGAAACCGAAGGTTTTGTCTGTGCGATTATGGACGAAGTTATGATGACGAACAACTACCGGAAATACATTGTGAAGGACGGTACGGTTGACATATGTCGGGCATGTCACCGGCCCGGGGAATCTATCCGCCACATTATTTCCGGTTGTTCTAGTCTGGCTAACGGAGACTATTTGCACAGGCACAACCTTGTAGCCAGGATTATCCATCAGCAACTTGCTCTTCAATACAATCTTGTGGAATCGGAAGTACCGTACTACAGGTATGTGCCCGACCCAGTTCTCGAAAATGGCAATTGCACATTGTATTGGGATCGGTCTATCATCACTGACAGAACTATTTTGGCTAATAAGCCTGATATAGTGGTGATAGACCGACTAGAGCGTCGCGCAATGATTGTTGATAAAGCAGTCCCTCATGACGAGAACCTCGTGAAGTCTGAGAAAGATAAACAAACAAAGTATCTTGACTTGGCTCGCGAGGTTGTCGACATGTGGGATGTGAACACAGCAGTCATTGTGCCGATAATCGTCACGGCCAATGGCGTAATTGCCAAGAGCCTCGACCAACATCTCAAGAGGCTCTCGTTGGGCAGCTGGATCAAGGGCTTGATCCAGAAAGCAGTACTCTTGGACACGGCGCGTATCGTTAGGAGGTTCCTCTCTCAAGAGCCCTGACCACCGGTAGCTTGGATTCTGTTCCCGATACCGGTGGGCTACTATTTTTTATATTTTTAAATGTTTTTTTTTAATATTTTTATAGAAATATTTAAAAATGTAAATTATATGTATATAAAATGAATAAAGAGAATAATAATAATAATAAGATTTCTTTAATTAAGGCACCAAGTCCCAATATTAAAATTAAAATTATAATTAAAATTACACAAGCTTTAAAAATGTACCTCCAATCATCATCATTATCATCAGACGTCCACTGTTCATAGGCCTCCCCCAAGTGTCGCCACAACAACCGATCCTAAGATTACCTAAGATTTAGGTATTAGTAAAATCTAAAATTTGGGTATTTACCCATTGTAAAACCTTAGATTTACCTAACTAACTACTAACTAACTAACTAACCTAATCACTCTGTTACAGTTCCGAATTGTTTCAATTATTCAGTGACAATCGCTATAGCATGATTGAACAAGGTCCGGCTTTTGATAGCACTATCTTATCATTTTAGATAAAGATTCTTGAAATATAATTACTGCGCAGTGCAAATTTTAGTATAAAGTGACTCTGTACTCCAAGGAGATAGCTAGTGTGATCGAGTGTGATTAGTGTAATAAGGTACCTATTTTATTTTATTATGAAATAGTAGTCTAGTTTAATATTTCACTTTTTTACTTAATTTTACTTAAATGTACTTAATTTTATGAAAATTAAGTACCAACATAATTATATTGGACTGTATCATTTCAGTCTAAGTGTATAAAATGTAAAGTAATATGTGAAAGTGGGAATACTTGAGCCAAAATTATTATGAAAAACGGAGGGAAATGTGTTTCAGTATTTTTTGTAAGAGAGTGAGCAATCTAAATAATAGGTACACTAGTATCCACATTTCATCAACATCATATTAGCCAAAAGACGTCCACTGCTGGACATAGGTCTCTCCTAAATGGGGGGGTGCCATAATTGCCACGCTTGACGGGCGGGTTGGCGATCGCACTGTATCTGTTACAATGTAAGGTAACTGCTATAGTAATTGGCCACGCCATAATAGTAACTGGCCACTCATAACAAAAGATGTAGAAACAAGGTAATGGAAGCAAGCCCATGAATGTTAAGGTCAGAAAATATTCCTGTATCAGATACCGGAATATTTTTTGTGAATTACCTTGTTTCTACCTCTTTTGTTATGAGTGGCCAGTTGCTATAGCATGGCCAATTACTATAGCAGTTACCCTACCTACAGACAGAAAATGCTGCTGGCCATAGTCGCCTCTTGCGACACCCATGGGAAGTGATAGGATAGTGATATTACGTCCAACACTATACGGAACATTTATGTATTTAATCCAGTTCAATTTTGTTTATTATTTAAAGAATGCACTATTACTTACGTGACTCATAAAAAATATAAAAATGTGCTCAAAGACAAGTGATGGGTCTAAAGTTACTTGTTTGTTTAGTAAAAACGTAACGTTGGCAAACAGTTAATGCCAACATACATTTTGGTACCTATACTTGTTATATGGTTAACAGGTGCGGGACCGAACTGTCAAACGTCAACATCCTATAAAATATCTTACTAAAGTAACAAAAAAACGCGTGAATCGGGTGGCACACTGTTGTGCCACCGCCGCTAGACCAGTACGGTTATTGGTGGTTTTAAATACATAGATAATTATTATCTGATATTTCGGCATATTGTCTCGTTGAAAGTAGCGATGACACCAGGCAACCAGCCTGTGTTTGATCGAGATTGGACGTTAGAATTCGATGGGGGAGGATCTTCGCTCCGATGACTATGTATAATATCGTATTATGTACACGGTGTTCCAGTTGCAACTGCATGAATATTGAGCCCTGGTTTATTGTAAATGTTGTGCACTTTCAGATGAAAAGCTTCATATTCATCGCGGTGCTAGCAGCACTTACAGTCAGCAATGACGCGGCATCGATCTCAGATGAAGCCGCTCAGTTCGTTGAGGATATCATAGAGATGCCAGAAGGTGTCCAAGAGTACGAGTACACGAAAGATTATGATCTAGAAGGAGTTACTGGCAGGCAGCTATCACGAGATGATGACTTCATCCTGTTTCACGAGTTTGTACCTTTTAATTTGAATAAAACCAAAGGTTTTCATGATATATTAATAGGGCTTCTTGGTCACTGTCGAGTTTCATTTATTTTTACATTACGTTTAAATACAAACAAGCATTACTATACAACATAGAGCGTGGCTTATAACTTTTTAATGGCTCTTTATTTTACTATTCTGTTTCCGTACAGACAAAATTAATAATGAGATTAAACGATATCATGCTTAACTTTGAATGTATATTGTCAAACAGTGGAGTAATACTCCCCCGAAATTTGTATGGTGTCACAGTATTTTACAGGGGGCAACTCCCTATTTACTTCCACATTCACAACCCAGTAACGGGTCACTAAGATACTGCTTGAGAAGACTGGTGCCATATTTTTGGCTTCTAACTAGAATCGACACCAGATAAATTTGCAATGACGTTCATTGACCCACCTACTTTTATTGACATGGAAACATATTTCCGAAAACAGAAATACAGACATAAAGCTGTCCTGAAACGACATCGAATTTTTTAGTAATGAAAAACGATGAAGGAAAGGGCAATGACCGTTATTGCAAATTTATCTGACGTCGACCATACCCGTAATGACTGTCAAAGATATTCAAATACCAGTCGGGACCAGCGACCCTCACCAGGTCATCAGTTCACATTGTGGAAGGCCTTCCAACGCTGCGTCTTACTGTACGCGCTCGCCACTCCAGAACTTTTCGGCCCCATCAACCATCGGTTCTGCGAGCAATATGCCTTGCCCACTGCCACTTCAGTTTGGCGATCCTTTGAGCTATATCGGTAACCTTGGTTCTCTTGCGGATATCATCATTCTCGATTCGATCACGCAAGAAAACTTCAAACATTGCCCTCTCTATTGCCCTTGGGGTGAATTATTATTTGGGGACACAAGTTCTAGTAAACGAATAATGTTTTGTTTTTCTTTTCAGAGATTCCTTCAACTTGGAAGCTATCCCGCACACTGTACAGTACCGGGATGTATTTTACCATGGCAACTCTACCACTAGAATTAACCGTGTCTCGATATCTTACCATCCTTTCGCCAGTCCTTCCCACATTTTCACTGGAATGTATCAGACTTACGCCCATGTCAGGCTAACGTCACGGGTAGGAGAAGCACTTAGTTGCATCGTCCGAATCTTCGGTCACTACACTGACTGGCGATGAACACAATAACACCATTGAAAATTGTACGAAGAATAAATGATTGTTTTGTTTTAAACTGCTAGATTTTATTTTAAGAATATTCCTCAGTATTTCATTCCATGAACGGACTGCTAAAGTGGGTCCACAATCCGCACGATACATATTTTTGTCTGCACAGACTTTGAACTTTGAATAAAAATAATTTACTACTATTACTATTTACTATTTGTCGGCCACGTTCCAACGTCTGCCTAACAGTCTGTTGCCATATTCTAAACGTTTTATTTATTAAAATTTCCATCCACATAAAATTTTCTATCTATTTAAGCCACTTTTATTTGCTGAGACTTTACATATAATAACAAGACTTTATTAGATAGAATATACAAGCTAGTAGAAAATATGTATAAATGTACAAGTGGAGTAAAAAGGGGGAGGGAGAAGAACTCACAGGGCATCGAAAAATTCGTCCACGTCGCTGTCAACGGGAAAAGTGCCCAGAACACGCACTGCCACACATGCACTGCCCAGTGCATTGCCACGTTGAATGGCAATTATTAGTTATTTATTTAAGTGTTTCGTTTCGTTTTTTCGTTTTCGTTTTCGTTCGTTTTCGTTCGTGTTTTTTAAATTACTTTTTTACCCACGACAGTACGGAGATGGTATGTGTTTGGGGTGAGAGGATGTTTGTGCAAACCAAAGTTGCCATTTATCTACTAAACTGCTAGTCCGATTTCGATGCGGTTTTCAGTGATAAGTTCAGGTTTGATTGGTGCATGTTCTTAAATAGGTGTTACGGTGATAACTCACCAGGGGGTGCTGCAGTAAACATTTGTTTATGCAAAACCAAAACTACTAGTCCGATTTTAATGCGGTTTTCAGTGATGGGTTCGGAGGCGGCGACCTCTCGCTTCCATCCCAGGTTATAACCATGGACCGGAGCAAGGAGGCATGGGAAGCCGTCACCTCTTTCTTCGAAGCACTAATAGAGAGAAACTAAAATCAAAAATTGTATTAAAATATTTCTTAGACCAGGAATGAACGTAACAATTTTTGGTTTTATCGTAATATCTCACAGAGATTTCTAAATATTAAAACACATGATATATTGGTCTTTCAGCTACCTATCTTTTAACATCAGTTTAAATGCAATTTATATGCAATCGTCCCAATTTTTTGTACTACTACTGGAAAAATCCATTCAAATTAAAAAAAGTCAACAGGCTGTTTCTTTAGTTATTAATATTACTCGAATCATTAAAAATACATAAATAAACACATTTGAAATTATTATAAAATTCAGCTCACTACATGAGCGTAATTATGGTATAAATAAGGGGTAATGATCACCTACTTCAGTTTTATTTACATTAAAGACAGCAAATTACTTAACATTAATAGAGTTAATTTAGGTCATAAACAAGACGTGATGTTTAGATCAGATGAGCGAATACTTACTTACGGGGTACCACAGGGGAGTGTGTTGGGTCCTTTGCTATTTATATTATTTATTAATAATACTTAAGTTAGCATTAGGTTTTTGGAAGTGCTGTGCACACTGTGTGAGTGACAAGTTCACCCTACAAAACCTTAAAAACATTTGATATTTTTCTGTTTTGTGTAAGTGTTAGTGAATAAGTCGTTGGAGAGCCATTATTATTAATGGCTCTCCGTAATAAATACTACATTTGAACACATTATTTCTGCAGCGGTCAACTTGGGGCAACCATCGGTTAAGAGATTTCCAGATTTTCTACTGCAATTCATGTCCAGGAGGCAAATTTTCTGTCAGAGTGGTGTGTGCACCTCAAATCCACAGTACTCACAACGCATGATGACTCAAACTCTTATCACTATAAAAGCCAGAACTCTAAGATTAATGTACCTCTAATCATCATCATTATCATCAGACGTCCACTGCTCATAGGCCTCCCCCAAGTGTCGCGACAACAACCGATCCTAAGATTACCTAAGATTTAGGTATTAGTAAAATCTAAAATTTGGGTATTTACCCATTGTAAAACCTTAGATTTACCTAATCACTGTTACAGTTCCGAATTGTTTTAATTATTCAGTGACAATCGCTATAGCATGATTGAACAAGGTCCGGCTTTTGATAGTACTATCTTATCATTTTAGATAAAGATTCTTGAAATATAATTACTGCGCAGTGCAAATTTTGGTATAAAGTGACTCTGTACTCCAAGGAGATAGCTAGTGTGATCGAGTGTGATTAGTGTAATAAGGTACCTACTTTACTTTATTATGAAATAGTAGTCTAGTTCATTAATTCACTTTTTTACTTAATTTTACTTGATTTTATTAAAATAAAGTACCAACATAATTATATTGGACTGTATCATTTCAGTCTAAGTGTATAAAATGTAAAGTAATATGTGAAAGTGGGAATACTTGAGCCAAAATTATTATGAAAAACGGAGAGAAATGTGTTTCAGTATTTTTTGTAAGAGAGTGAGCAATCTATATAATAGGTACACTAGTATCCACATTTCATCAACATCATATTAGCCAAAAGACGTCCACTGCTGGACATAGGTCTCTCCTAAATGGGGGGGGGTGCCATAATTGCCACGCTTGGCGGGCGGGTTGGCGATCGCACTGTAACTGTTGCAATGTAAGGTAACTGCTATAGTAATTGGCCACGCTATAGTAACTGGCCACTCATAACAAAAGATGTAGAAACAAGGTAATGGAAGCAAGCCCATGCATGTTAAGGTCAGAAAATATTCCTGTATCAGATACTGGAATATTTTTTGTGAATTACCTTGTATCTACCTCTTTTGTTATGAGTGGCCAGTTGCTATAGCATGGCCAATTACTATAGCAGTTACCCTACCTACAGACAGAAAATGCTGCTGGCCATAGTCTACTCTTGCGACACCCATGGGAAGTGATAGGTTAGTGCTACTACGTCCGCCACTGTACGGAACCTTTATATAATTTAATCCAGAATGCACCATTACTTACATGACTCATAGAAAAATACAAAAATGTGCTCAAAGACAAGTGATGGGTCTAAAGTTACTTGTTTGTTTAGTAAAAACGTAAGGTTGGCAAACAGTTAATGCCAACATACATTTTGGTATACTTGATATATGGTTAACAGGTGCGGGACCGAACTGTCAAACGTCAACATCCTATAAAATATCTTACTAAAGTAACAAAAAAACGCGTGAATCGGGTGGCACACTGTTGTGCCACCGCCGCTAGACCAGTACGGTTATTGGTGGTTTTAAATACATAGATAATTAATATCAGATATTTCGGCATATTGTCTCGTTGAAAGTAGCGATGACACCAGGCAACCAGCCTGTGTTTGATCGAGATTGGACGTTAGAATTCGATGGGGGAGGATCTTCGCTTCGATGACTATGTATAATATCGTATTAACGGTGTTCCAGTTGCAACTGCATGAATATTGAGCCCTGGGGGTCGATTCTGCTATTGCAATCGTGTCTCAATGACCGGTCAATGATCGATTTTTGACGTATAACGTCAAACTTTTGACACATTTCCCATACAAAAACTGTCAAAGTTGTCAAATATTCGATCACTGACCGGTCATTGAGACACAATTGCAATAGCAGAATCGACCCCCTGGTTTATTGTAAATGTTGTGCACTTTCAGATGAAAAGCTTCATATTCATCGCGGTGCTAGCAGCACTTACAGTCTGCAATGACGCGGCTTCCATCTCAGATGAAGCCGCTCAGTTCGTTGAGGATATCATAGAGATGCCAGAAGGTGTCCAAGAGTACGAGTACACGAAAGATTACGATCTAGAAGGAGTTACTGGCAGGCAGCTATCACGAGATGATGACTTCATCCTGTTTCACGAGTTTGTACCTTTTAATTTGAATAAAACCAAAGGTTTTCATGATATATTAATAGGGCTTCTTGGTCACTGTCGAGTCTCATTTATTTTTACATAACGTTTAAATACAAACAAGCATTACTATACAACATAGAGCGTGGCTTATAACTTTTTAATGGCTCTTTATTTTACTATTCTGTTTCCGTACAGACAAAATTAATAATGAGATTAAACGATATCATGCTTAACTTTGAATGTATAATGTCAAACAGTGGAGTAATACTCCCCCGAAATTTGTATGTTGTCACAGTATTTTACAGGGGGCAACTCCCTATTTACTTCCACATTCACAGCCCAGTAACGGGTCACTACGATACTGCTTGGGAAGACTGGTGCCAGATTTTTGGCTTCTAACTAGAATCGACACCAAATGAATTTGCAATGACGTTCATTGACCCACCTACTTTTATTGACATGGAAACATAATTCCGAAAACAGAAATACAGACATAAAGCTGTCCTGAAACGACATCGAATTTTTTAGTAATGAAAAACGATTAAGGAAAGGGCAATGACCGTTATTGCAAATTTATCTGACGTCGACCATACCCGTAATGACTGTCAAAGATATTCAAATACCAGTCGGGACCAGCGACCCTCACCAGGTCATCAGTTCACATTGTGGAAGGCCTTCCAACGCTGCGTCTAGCTGTACGCGCTCGCCACTCCAGAACTTTTCGGCCCCATCAACCATCGGTTCTGCGAGCAATGTGCCCTACCCACTGCCACTTCAGTTTGGCGATCCTTTGAGCTATATCGGTAACAATGGCTTTCTTATGGATATCATCATTCTTGATTCGATCACACAAGGAAACTTCAAACATTGCCCTCTCCATTGCCCTTTGGGTGACTTATTATTTGGGGACACAAGTTCTAGTAAACGAATAATGTTTTGTTTTTCTTTTCAGAGATTCCTTCCACTTGGAAGCTATCCCGCACACTGTACAGTACCGGGATGTATTTTACCGTGGCAACTCTACCACTAGAATTAACCGTGTCTCGATATCTTACCATCCTTTCGTCAGTCCCTCCCACATTTTCACTGGAATGTATCAGACTTACGCCCATGTCAGGCTAACGTCACGGGTTGGAGTAGCACTTAGTTGCATCGTCCGAATCTACGGTCACTACACTGACTGGCGATGAACATAATAACACCATTGAAAATTGGACGAGGAATAAATGATTGTTTTATTTTAAACTGCTAGATTTTATTTTAAGAATATTCCTCAGTTTTTCGGTTCATGAACGGACTGCTAAAGTTGGTTCACAATCCGCACGATACATATCTTTGTCTGCACAGACTTTGAACTCTGAATAAAAATAATTTACTACTATTACTATTTACTATTTGTCGGCCACGTTCCATCGTCTGCGCCACAGTCTGTTGCCACAGTCTAAACGTTTTATTTATTAAATTTTCATCCATATAAAATTTTCTAGTTATTTAAGACACATTTATTTGCTGAGACTTTACAAATATAATAACAAGACCTTATTCGATAGAATATACAAGCTAGTAGAAAATATGTATAAATGTACAAGTGGAGTAAAAATGGGGAAGGAGAAGAACTCACAGGGCATCAAAAAATTCGTCCACGTCGCTGTCAACGGGAAAAGTGCCCAGAACACGCACTGCCACACATGCACTGCCTAGTGCATTGCCACGTTGAATGGCAATTATTAATTATTTATTTAAGTATTTCGTTTAAATTACTTTTTTACCCACGACAGTACGGAGACGGTATGTGTTTAAGGTGAGAGGATGTTTGTGCAAACCAAAGTTGCCATTTATCTACTAAACTGCTAGTCCGATTTCCATGCGGTTTTCAGTGATAAGTTCAGGTTTGATTGGTGCATGTTCTTAAATAGGTGTTACGGTGATAACTCACCAGGGGGTGCTGCAGTAGGTAAACATTTGTTTATGCAAAACCAAAACTACTAGTCCGATTATGATGCGGTTTTCAGTGATGGGTTTGGGTTTGATTAGTGCATGTTTTTAGATAGGTATTACGGTGATAACTCACCAGGGGGTGCTGCAATAATATGTTTTATATTTGCTACTACTTACATATAAAATAAACTATAGGTAAATATTTCTGTGTATTAAGTAAACTATGTAAATATGAAGTATAATTTACATAATATTTAGGCTCTTTATTTTGAAATGAAAAGCAAAATTAAAAATTTTGAAAATACCCGCGACGGTTAAAACGTACTTAATTGAAGAAGTATAAAATAATTTAATAACCCCCGACTTAAAGAATTCATGAATATTCGTCGGGTGGCAGACCGACGGGACACGGGCGCGAGCGGACGTGGGACGGGCGAGAACGGGGGTGCGGGCAGGTAGGCCCAGGTTCCGGGACTTGCGCGTCGCTGTCCGGTCAAGGAAGTGAGTCCGTGGCTCGTGTTTTTTATTTGTTTTAAAAAGTCGCGACGGCGGCGCCCCGTCTGTGCTCTATCGCGCCCCGTCTTCGTCTTACGTCTTTTCTGTGTGTCCAGCACTTAATGGCAGCCCCTGACATCCATTCATAAATTCATTAAAATTTAAAAAGATGACATAATTTGAAAACCCCCGACTTAATTAATTTATGAAAATTCGTCGGGGGTTTTCAAATTATTTTATCATTTTTCAATTACGTTTTAACTATTGTGGGTTTTTTCAAAATATTAAATTTTGCTTTTTTAAGCTGCTCCGATTGACGTCATTCTGACAACGACGGCTGTAAGCTGCTCCGATTGACGTCATTCTGACAACGACGGCTGTCGCTGTAAACCAGCGCTGGGGCTCTATCTCGTACACAAGTCGGTCATTGCTCAGCATGATGCTGGATCATGCTGAGCAATGACCGTTTTGCGCGAATGTGACGCATGAAAACATGCGTCACATTCGCTCAAAACGGCCAACTTGCATGACTTTTCTAATCTTGTTTATTTTTGGTAATGCGTCATGCTTGGCGCAAAGAAACTCTTTTTCTTTTCTTTCTTTCTTTTATTAGTCACTCCGATATTTGTCTGCATTGTTTTGTTGCACAATGCTATAGAAGTTTATGGAAATTTGAATCGTATGGATCATGCTCCAGTATGTATGAAATTATGAATCACTACCAGTAGACAACCATGGTTTTAAAAACCGAGATAGTTTTCTCCGGAATTCCACTACTTCGACTATTTGTGGACAGTTACCTTTATTTTTAATTTAGTACCTACCTAGTTACATTTTAGGTATTTATGTGTTTGTATTTGAGGAGCTCGTCGCTAAAAAGAGTATATTGTCAACTGTCAACGTATCAGACACAATAGTAAAACAATGGCGTCACTATCCTCGCAGGATAAAATAGACACTTAAGGGGATAACAGCCGCATGGATCGATCTTCAAGGTTAAGCAACGTTTGCCGGGGTTGGCCTGTGGATGGGTGACCATCTAAATATACCAAGATTTCTCCGTGCCTCGGAAAGCACGTTAAGCCGTTGGTCCCGGCTGTCATTTGTAGATTTTTGGCAGTCGTTACGGATCGTCAGAAGCCTGATAATCTGACTCCAGTCTTGCCAAGAAGTACCATATTACCCAGTCAATGGGTTGTGGAGGTCTGGTAGACAGCTGCTCCTCGTAAAATACTGGTTTTCAGCTTAATCCGGTTTGACTGGAAGCTGACCTCATTAAAAGTAGGGAAAAGGCTAGGCAGAATGTGATGATATAACATCATTATTGAAATGAAATTTTGGTAAGTGGTTGCACATGGACACCCGCGAAGGTTTCTGAGTGGTATTGCAATATTCATACGTATCAGTACAAACACATGTGTTTGTTTAAGGTGATAGGTATGAATATAAGGAAAAGGCTAGGCAGAATATCGTTTTACTGAAACAGTAACAGTATTATCGAAGGTTACAGTTACAAAAATGACATAATGCAATTTAATACTGTTACTAGGAGAACTTATGATGCAAGAGCGAGCGAAGCGAGCTCAGGGCTTGGGGCACCCCGACTCGGACAGTTTAGGTTAGCAGGGAATGGCGGGGTCTAGTGAGCGAGCGAACTTAGACCCCGCCATCCCCTTTGTGGTTATTTTTTTTTAATCCTTGAGCCCCGCGAAGCTTGGCCCCGACTACGCCCACCTTTTAGGGAACTTTAAAGTGTTTTGAGGTTAGGTTACACACAATTTGGAGAACATTTATCCATTCTGGTAGGTATTTCAAATTTATTGGTAGTAAAATAGGTGAATTTCTGATAGGGTTAAACACTTCATGAAACACAATTTGATGAGCATTTATCCATTCTGGCAGCTATTTCGAATTTATTTGTAGTAAAATAAAAGAATTTCTGGTAGGCGTTTAGTCACAAGCCTATTTTATCGGTGGAGGTCTGCCCTGCTTGGGCGGAGCACCGCCGTGTCCTCGTCGAGGTGATCGGCGGCGGCGACCTTTTGCTTCTGTCCCTAGTTCAATCCATGGACCGGAGCGAGGAGGCATGGGAAGCCGTCACCTCTTTCTTCGAAGCACTAAGGGACTAAAATCAAAAATTGTATTAAGATATTTCTTAGACCAGGAATGAACGTAACAATTTTTGATTTTATCGTAATATCTCACAGAGATTTCTAAATATAAAAACACATGATAGATTGGTCTTTCAGCTATCTATTAACACCCGTTTAAATGCAATTTATGTAACAGATTTTAAGAAAAACGACTGAATATTTGAAGTGGGATTTTTTACAACCATCCCTACCCCTAGGGTTGTTTGTAACGGTGCAGGGGTGTAATGTTTATAATATTGTAAATAAAAATAAAAGTTACCTTTATAATCATCATGTTCATTAAAATGCCTTTTGGGTTTCACATTTCATATCTTCGAAAATAATTAACATTATTCAAAAATGATTTAAATTTCAAGCTTGTTTGGAGTTCACAGTCATTATTAGCGATTTTCTGCATTTCCTTCCCTTTCTATTATTTTTTCTGGGTCCCGCTTTTGATAGGGGCTTAACTTCGTAGGGGCTAAACTGACCTGAACACTAGGTGAAGAGATAGATGGGATGTGTAAATTATCAGACGATATCGATGGAATAGCCACATCTACTTCCGATAAAGTTGTTGATGGCAAGGCCATTATTGGTGGCACAGTTGATT
Organism: Melanchra persicariae; assembly: GCA_947386135.1. Classification (NCBI taxonomy): domain Eukaryota; kingdom Metazoa; phylum Arthropoda; class Insecta; order Lepidoptera; family Noctuidae; genus Melanchra; species Melanchra persicariae. The sequence goes on along the minus strand of OX376645.1, from coordinate 9,680,281 downwards.
CAGGATTCTTGGCAGTGGCAATGGTGAAGCTTGTGAAGCCGGTGAAGCTTTCAATGACGGAGTTATTATTGGTGTTGGCGTAACTCAAAGTGAGTTGTTGAGTAGGGGCCAAATCCTTTATCTGCAGTAGCTAAACCTCTACTGGTCGTTCTTTTATGTGTATAAAGCATTATAAAGTAAGATAATAGATTTGTATTACATTTTATACATATATCAAAGTATGTTTTGAGACATCACACCACAAATGGGCTGAAAGTAAAAATTTGTTACTTTCATCCCTTTGTTATAATGATCACCTTTTGTAATAACATCTAATTTTAAACCTCCATGAGATATAATTTTATTTCATAAAAGCTTCAGTGGATAAACCGTACACTTAAACTAATGGTTGAAAGTTAGTATTTTCTTATTGTATAAGATTAACTTGATCTAATATCATAAAATTCTGTAGATTGTAAATTCGGCTTAAATTACGGTCGTGAGTCGTGACTAAGGAAAGTTGACGAAGCCCCGATGCGCGGGGCTCCTATTTCTGTTTGCAAGGTATGGAATCTAACATGAATGGGATCCCGGGAGCTCGCTTTGATCGCTCACTCTAGCTCCCGTCACCCCATTCGAACCTAACCTATCTGTATCGGCCCCGTTCGCTCTGTGTCCAGCGGTTAGATCAAAAGAACGTAAAAATAAGAAATATTAAAGGACGGTCGAGAAAGTGTTTATAAAACATTATAACATGTTGTTATAAAAACTAAACGTTATACAGGGTTATTTTGTTAAACACCAACAACCTTTCAGTGGGTGAAAGTACTCATGATTATAAACAACAAAAATGCAATATTCACCCGATGAAAATGTATGAAACAGTAGATTTTTTTTTCGATTTTTCAGGGTTGATCTCATAACAAAAGTTGTTCATAATCATGAGTGACTTACACCCACTGAAAGGTTGTTAGTGTTTTACAAATAACCCTGTATTAAGTGAAAATTATGTAAAATGTTGTTAGATGAAGTAAAAGTTATGTCATTTGAGCGTTATATCTTTTGAAAATAGAGCAAATATTTTTATAAATTAGCGACACCCGATTCTGACAGAACCCTCTGCCCGTGAAAGTCAATAGGGATTTCCACACGATAAAAATTGGAAGTAGAAATACAGCCGCGGTCCGTAACTCAACTCGGTCGAGCTTTGATAGGTAAAAAATAAAAAATATAATTTTGAAAGGTCCTTATTATTTATCTATTGTATGAAAATCTTCAAAAAAAGGAGGGGGTCTCAATTCAGTTTTATGTTTGTTCATTGTGATATTATGGTCGAGGCCAGTCAGTGTAGACACCAAAGAATTGGACCGTGTTGCGGAGTCCTGCGCCCGGCGCTGATGTTATTCTGACACGGGCGTAAGTTGTATACATTCCAACGAAAATTTGACCATTTTCGGGTGGGTTTGATACCAGGGTACGACGTATGTGGGTGGTAGAGTTGCCACGGTAAAATACATCCCGGTGCTGTACAGTAAACGGAATGGCTTCCAAGTTGAAGGATTCTCTGAAAAGAAGAATAAAATATATATATTTTTACTTGTTAACTAGAACATTGACCTTGTTCTTTCCAACAAGTCCGATAATTTCAAACACGATCTTTTTTTTCTTAAATTTCGTACTCTTTCTTCCACTCAAGAAATAAACTCTTTTCATACTTAAACGTTTCACTGGATTTGTTAGCACCGTAAGTTTGTAACAAATATTGCTAGATTACACAATCGCCGTATACAACGTGTAACAGAATAAACGCATTACCTTACCCTACCTTAAGGGGTCATTGTACTCATCAATATAAACAACAACAACAACAGAAGAAGTCGACTATGTATAAAATCAGCTGTTCAGTACATTTTGTCGAGTTATGCGCACATAAATGTATGGTGCAGTCGATTTTTTCGTTAATTCTGTTACACGTTGTATAGTGAACAGATGATTTCAAATACAATCAATCAATTTCAATTTCAATCTTTATTGCGAAACACAGTACATAATTACATTCCAGCTGTTAGGTGAATGCGCAGTTCACTGTATTTTACCAATTTAGGCATGCAAAATTATTATTCAAATTATAAATGTCACTAATTATTATAAAAATCATAGGTACCGTATTGTAAATTAAAATTCCAAACACACAATTCCATAAATATGATCCAAACCAATTACTCCAATAAAAACAATGTCATCAATTATCATTTAAAAATTAAAACATAAATTGATATGAAAAAGTAATGTCAAAGAATAAAATTAATGTCCTAATACGATCGATGTCAAAATAAATAATAAGTAACTAATGTCAGAGTCAAAAAGTAATGTCAGTTCATTAAAAACAAAATAAATTATTAATCTAAAGAAATGAAAATAAATCGGACTAAAGCAATTACCAGTGTGTAGGTACTGTTATTACTATACAGATAGATTTCTGTCTGACATGTACTCGTGTATAGTGTAGTACGTTTTATTTAACAGTAACTCATTAAGTTGCTTTTTAAACATATTAATGTTGTTAATATTTAATATATAGTCAGGAAGTTTATTGTAAATCTGTGGTGCCATTCCTAGAAGGTTCTTATGGAATACCGCTTTTTTATGTTGTCTACCACTTATCTTATTTTTATGTCGCGCGCTGTGTAGTTTTCCAAATAAGTGCAAGTTTGTTTTTACAAAAAGAGCCACTTCATATATGTACAGGCAGGGTACTGTTAATATACGAAGATGGGAAAAGAGTGGTTTACAGCTTTCCGTGCTTTGAATGCCGCATATCGCCCTCACACACCTTTTTTGCGCTCTAAACACCGTCTCAATGTTCGTGGAGTTACCCCAATATACGATCCCGTAGCGCAACGTAGACGTAACATAAGCATGATATGCTGTAACTAAAACCTTTTGGTGTACCTCTTTTGCGATTACATATACTGTCAGTGTGAGTTTTCCACGACATGTCTCTATCCAATTCCAAACCCAAGAATTTTGTAGTTGTCGTTTCTGAAATGGTATTGTCTCGAAATTTTATGTCAAGTTTTTTATGAATGGTCCTTTGTTCAAAAGTCATTAATTTAGTTTTGTCAATATTAATTTTTAAATTATTCGCGTTCATCCATTCGATTAATACTTGGAGACAGTGGTTTATCTCACCCTCAAGTGTCGTCGCATCACTATTATCTTTGAAAACGACTGTGCTATCATCAGCATACAACACCGTAGGGTGATGTGTTTCCCTGGGCATGTCATTAACGTAAATTATGAACAATAAAGATCCTAAAATCCCACCTTGGGGCACACCATAGTTATTTGCTCTCTGACTCGATACATACGTACGCTCAATTTTTGAAGTAATGCAGACCTTATCTATTTTCGTAACTTGTTTTCTATCGGACAAGTACGATTTCAAAAGGTTCAAAGCATTGCCCCTTACTCCATATCTTTCCAACTTCTTTATAAGTATTTTTCTATCCACAAAATCAAATGCCTTGCTCATATCCATGAAAAGAGCGGCCACCGGACTTCTGTTATCAATGCCAGTTATAATTTTCTCAAAGAGATTGAAAATTGCCATGTTTATATTCTTTTTCCTTCTAAAACCATACTGTTCATCAGCAAAAAGATTGTTACGTTCAAAGAATGTATATAAACTGTTGTATATGACTTTTTCCAGAATTTTAGAGAAAATGGGTAGTAAGGCTATCGGCCGATAGTTGGCTGGATCATGTTTGCTACCTTTCTTATGTATTGGTTTTATAACGGCTAATTTCAACCTATCCGGAAACACACCCGATTCTAAGCACATATTTATTATGTAACTAAGTACTGGTGCTATAATAGTTGAAACAGATTTAATAGTATTTGTTGTAATGTTATCATATCCAGAGCTATTCGTGTTGTTTAATGAATCGATTACTTTTAAGATGTCAGGGGGAACAGTCGGCATTAAAAATAAAGAGTCAAGATGAATGTCAAATTTTAAATTTTGAATACTAATATTATTGTCAGATACTAATTCAATTTCGTCAATAAAGTAATTATTAAAAGTTTGGGAGATAATTTTTGGGTCAGTTATGTTTTCGTCATTTATTCTCATTCTTTGTATCCCTTCAACCGGTTTATTGTTCTTGCTGTTATTTATTATTTGCCACGTAGCTCTGCTCTTATTGGACGCATTATTAATGTAATTGTTATTTTGGGATTTCTTAGTCAGACGAATTATGGTTTTTAAGCGTTTCGTGTATGTTTTGAAAAGTTTTTTAGTATTGGGGTTGGGTTCTCTTCGAAATTGCCACAACATTTCGCGCTTGCGTTTACAGCATAATTTAATACCTTTACTAATCCACTTAGGAGATTTTACTGCGTATCGTTTCAGTCTCTTAAGCGGAAAACACATGTCATAAAATAATCTAAATGTATCGTGAAACTTATTAAATGCGTCATTGGGATCATTAGAGGAATAAATATCATTAAATGTCAAATTTTGTAAACAACTTTGAAACTTTTTCATATCATCTTTACATCCTCATCATCCATCATCATCCATCCCATCCAAATACGATAGTTTACAATTAATAAGTCTCATATCAAAAAGAAATGGTTGGAAACTTAGTGCTTGCAACGAATAACGTTATAGTGTTACACTTTAAATAAACCTGCGGCCCTACCATGACGTGTTAAAGCGTGAGTCGTTCGAGCGAGAAGGAGGGATGGAGCTATACACCCTATATAGCTCCATCCCTCCTTCTCACTCGAACGACTAACGCTTTAACACGTCATGGTAGGGCCGCTGATCAATGTATTTTTAAGATGATGCTCACTATGGTTATGTTAAACTTCTGTTTATTCGTAAATCTAACTAAGCAAGAAATTTAAAATTTAATGACAATGGTCCGTAACGAATTTGTATCAACTAAGCCTTCAGCTTGTTTGTCATATTTCAATAAAAAAGGTACACACTCGTAAAACAGGATCAATTCATCATTTCGTAGCTGCCTGCCAGTAGGTCCTTCTACATCTTTTATGTACTCTTCAACACTTTCTGGGTACTCTACGACTTCTTCTACAAACGGAGTGACTTCACTTGGGACGGAAGCCGCGTCATTGCAGACTGTAAGTGCTGCTAGCACCGTGACGAGGATAAAGCTGTTCATCTGAAAGGACACAACGTTAACAATAAACGAGGGATCGGTTCCCGTGGTTGCTTAGCGAGTTTTTTAGTGTCATCATTAGCAACTTTGGCAGCTTCCTATCTTGACTTTAGATTCTTTGTAAACGTCGCAGATGAATTGTATATTGTATATTTTACATAGCCACTAGCGATTTTACAAAACAGCTACGTTATGTAAAACCGCTGAACGACGTTTCCAAGTTTTTTTTAATTACTGCGTGTTCAAAACGCAGAAGTTTTGCGTTTATCATTGCAGGGGATCATCGATTATAGGTTATGCTAAACAGTGTGAAATAAACGTTAGATTGTAAAATAGCATAGTGTTTACACATAAACAAACAATTTAAAAAAAATGTACGCTGCTGATACGCTACTATATTTTAAAAGGAGGTACCCAAATCTACTTGAATTATTATAATATCAGTTATTTGTAGAACATGGAAAGATTTTATAGGAAGGTACACACTATTTTCTTCCAAAGAAATTAAATAATGAACTAGAGACTATTTCTTTATCATTCATAGAATAAAAACGATACAATAATTAATTAAAGACCACTTACTTTTCAATTTATTTCAAAGACAATATCACAGTTGCTATCTCATACGACAGCAGAACGACTATAGATTAACATTTTCAGTGTGAAGGATATCTATTTCATAAGTCAATTAGATAAGATAATACCATAGCACGTGTAGCTTTTGTTTGAGGTCTTATTTTTCGCAATTTTATACAAGCATGGTTTTAGGGAAGACAATTGAAAATATTTAGTCGGAAAATCAAACTGCCTAGCCGCTTCCCAAAGTCTACTACTACTACTATCGAGTATGGTTTCCGCACTTAGTCCTGCTGTGGACCATTGTGCGTTTCCCAAAGTCTATCACTAAGTCTCACCGAATACAGCTATCTTTCCTCCTACTCAGACAAATATGTACATCCAAAGTTTTTCTGTAAAGGTGCTCCCTCACTTGAAGCATTCGCGTATTATGTAATGTTACAGAGTCGAGCATTACATCAGTGAGGGAGGATAACCAAGCATTACAGTGCGCAACCTGTAATGTAACAGATTCGAGCATAACATCTCTGAGGGAGGATAACCGAGCATTATAGTGCGCAACCTGTAATGTTACAGGTTCCAGCATAACATTGGTGAGAGAAGAGAATCAAGCATTACAGTGCGTAACTTGATGATACAATGTGTAATATTTTGTAAATCAATGCGCGAGCAATGAGCGAGTCGCGGACGCGAAGCATGTCCCGCTCAGTGATCAGTGGTATTGTAATGTAATCCGAAAATGTTACATTACAGACGAACGCTATAAAATTAAACTTTATTTCAGACTATAAGGTCCATAATTCAGTTAGTATTTTGGTGTACAATGGTGCTTAAATAAGTAGGTTAGTATGGTTAGTTAGTGTTAAAACACTAACTAATTATGTGTGTAACATATTATTTAGGTTGACCTATGACTGTCCCCAACCAGTGTCTCTGAAAGGGACAGTCTGGTCTGGCAGCTATCATTTTCAGGATGCTGTTGTCACTACCATGCAAGCGTTGTAGTAAGGAGGCCGCTTTCTTTCGCATGATGGCATGGAAACCATCTGTGCGAGCCTCCGCGAACATTCTTGAAGCGCTACAACGCCATGGCAGTCCCAACAGCATCCTAAAAGCACTATTAAATTGAACACGCAGGATGCTGTAGGCTCGGCGCGTGTATGATACCCACAGGCCACTCGTGTAAAAGGATTGAGAGAACGCCTTAAAAAGGGTTACTGCGAGAAAGCATATTGCTCCTCACAGACAGCGCCCTGCGCTCTCTCTCTATATCTACGTCATCTCTTAGGTCGCTCGTGACAATGTGGCCAAGGTACCTAAAACTATCCACAATTTTCAGTGTTACGCCGTTGAGACTTAAGGAAGGAACACTGATTGCTGCTTAGGTGCTTTAAATACAAGAATTTCACTCTTCTTTGAGTTGTGTTGATTTGAATTATCGATTATAACTATTTTAGGGTTATGTCCGTAAAAAATGGAACCCTTATCAACCCCCCTCACTCGGTTGTCTGTCTTTCTGTTCGTTTGTCACAGCCAATTACCTCCAAATCTAATGGACCGATGCTGTTAAAATTCAACAGAATCGGATCAGAATCCTTTTTTACGGGAATGTGTGGGTGGGCTTGTCCCAAAAAAGGACTGATTTTTTTGAATTTTGGTACACATATGAGCATCTGTAACCCAAACACGGACGCGTTATTGGAATAAATGCATTTTTGAGTAGGTATGGGACACAATAGAAAATTTTAAAAAGGTTCTCAAACTGAACCGTGTGACATATCGCGAGGGTTTTAAATACATTTTTTTAAATAATCTATAACAGTATTATAAAGAGGTAAAGTTTGTGAGGTTGTAGGGGGTAATCTCGGGATCTAATGAAGCGATTTTGAAAATTCGTCTTGTTTATGATACCCACATTCAAGAGGAATGCTAAAGGCTAACGTTAACGGGAACGGGAAGTTCCAACGGGAACGAAAACATCGGGATATACGCGTACGAAGTTATTTAAGGAATTCGATGAAAAACGACCATTCAGTTTTGAAACTACTGAGCCACAAATTTGGAAAAATGTCTTTACCTACAGATTACAGGAAAATTTATGATTTAAATTAACATATCACAAAAATGATATTCGTACGGAACCATTAACACGCGAGTCCAACTCGCGCTTGCTTATTTAATGATAAGATTGTAAATCTAGTACTATCAGCAATTGTTACCACTGCAGAATACGTAGTTTAATTTTGATTTTCCTTTATTATTTTTCTTTTAATGCATTTTTATTTTAATGCACATGTGGGCATTGAAAAATAATAAGGCAACATATTAATAGTAGTTTATGCAACGACCATATAAAAAGGGTTATTAAAACACGAGTGTGGGTTTATCACACGAGGCGTAGCCGAGTGTGATAATAGCATCACACGAGTGTTTTAATACCTAATTATATGCCGTTGCATACACTATTTTATCTTCACTCATACAGTTGAAATAAAATAAGTGGAAAAATAGTTAATTCCAATATGGCGGATATTCTCATTGCGTATTCGAATGACTGCGCAGCGCGCTCAAACATAGACAAAGATAAAAGCTGGCTCATTGACTTAAGTCAATGAGCCCGCGCCAAAAATTAAAAAGAAAAAGTGTGCTATAAAAATTAAAAAGTTATTTTATGATGCTGTTGTTTAAAAATCGAAGGAAAATGTTGAACTGTAATGAATTTTTTTTAATTTTACCTTAGCGCGAAAAAAAAGTATGTATTTATGCATTCGTTTTTGAACTCATATTTGGAACATTACGTTGTGAGTGTAGATAAATGATAATTACTGTTCAAAGGGTGAACTTGCACAACTTTAACCGTAGTACAGTAAAACTGTTTTCGGTTTCCTTCTGTAATCATCGTATTTCCGATTATAAACGAATGCCAATTTCCACGTACATTTTTTAATATATTTTTAAACTAAGTACTATATTGTTGTTTTGATAACCGTGTCAACTACGCGTAAAAGACTAAATGCTATTGCATTTATTCTGTTCCTCGGTATGGTTGTTCATAATGATGACTACTTTTACTATGATACCAAACCCGACACCGCGCAAAAAAAACAGCTGTTTAATGCATTTTTTTTTAATTAAATCGTTGTCTGACACTAGGAATTTCTCCTGTATTGTGGGTGTGTTTACAAACATATAAACTCACAAACATTTTGTCGAGCTATGCGCACATAAATGTATATGGCAGTCGTCTTTTTTTTGCGATTTCTGTGTTTCTTTGTTTGTTTCTGTGTTGTGTTTGTTGTTTGTGTAAGTTATTCATGATGATGAGTACGAGTACAATGACCCGTGATGTATTGCGTTTATTCTGTTACACGTTGAAAAACAATAAAATACTTAGTTCTGCATTCAAATTATTATATTGGGTATTGTTATAGTTTTACTGTATCTGCATATTATGATGTTGATAGTCCAAGATCCCAGAGCCCTCTTACATCTTAATTACTTTCTAAGTAAAAATTAATAGGATAATTATGATAGTGTTACTATGTACTTTGAACGTGCATATATCTACTAGCTTGGGAAGGCGGCCAACTTACCAGTAACAGAAAATCACATGCTTATCAGAAATTACATGCAGCATTATTCACTTTTATTAAAGTCTGTGTGCTGATTTGTATGTATGTTTTACTGAATATTGTAAATAGTATTAAATTAGTTACTATTTTAGCTTACAAGCTTGTCGTCACATCGGTTGTGGTTCATCTTGATTCATTATTTATCAGCCTTAACTTTGACCATAGTTTATTTACCTGGTAAATTATAACGAGAACTAAAGTCTCCCAGGGAGGAAGGGTACCAAATCTTGATTGTTGAATAATATCGATACAAATTAATGGCATTTTACCACTTGTTTTTTTTAAAAGATAATAAATGTTTTTATTAATAACAATTTAATAAAATTAAAAACAAAATACAATCAGGGTGTTCCAGAAGTGTATGGTCATATTTAAGGGTGTTGTTCTGTATAGGTACAGTTAGGAAAAAAATATCGACACAATTTAAAAAAAAACCGATCAAAAAGTTAAGAAAAAATTACTTTTGAAGCTGTCAGATGCAGTAAATGGTATTAATTTTAGTTCAATCACAGATTCAATGCCACCGACAACGTCAGGCTTTATGAAAAGTGTTTTTTTTTTACTTTTTAGTCTTTTACCGGGGTCGGGTATTTTTTTAAAAGTCAATATTTTTTTTATATTGTTTCTTTACACTATAACAGCTACAGAACACCACCCTTAATATGACCACGCATTTCTGGAAAACCCTGTATATTAATAACAAAACATAATAATATTTTTATCAACCCCTAAGGAACTCGTTCGCAAAACGTCACAATAACGATTTAGTAAAATTAATATCAAAATAAAATATAAAAATTGTTTTTTTTTGTAATATTCAATAACTCAACAAATTTTTGTGTAAATCTAGAATAAAATGCGTTGTGTCATCGTGCATCCCTTTCATTTCTATGCAATCCAACAGTAACCGCGCTTTCCGTAATGAGTTAATTTCCCATCCGTGGCGTGATTATGGAAAAATTAAAAAACAGTATCCTAATCACCAAATATCAAGTTGTCTAATCTATCTAAACAAAATGAAGTGATTTTTTTTTTGTAGATAGTGATAAAATAATAATTGATACCTATTTATTTTGTAAATAGTTCATATAAGCATAGTTACACTATACAGGGTTATTTGTAAAACACCAGCAACCTTTCAGGGGGTGAAAGTACTCATCATTATAAACAACTTTTACTATGAGACCAACTCTGAAATATCAAAAATGAAATCAGCTGTTTCATACAAAATGCAATAGTCACCCGATGAAAATGTATGAAATAGCAGATATTTTTTTAGATTTTTCAGGGTTGGTCTCATAGCAAAAGTTGTTTATAATGATGAGTACTTTCACCCCCTGAAAGGTTGCTGGTGTTTTACAAATAACCCTGTATATTCCAAAATTAATACGTTTACACGTCAATATTTTATGGCTAAAACAACATGAAGGCAGCGTTTGCAAGCTGAATACCCTGAGAAGAAACACTGAAATGAACCCAGAAATCAGTCTTTTTTAGAGTACAAACAATGAATTAATTGGTTAAATGATTATGAGAACCATAATGGTAGATTCACACATAGCCGGGCCGTGGCCGGGCAGTGTCAGGGCCGTGGCAGTGCAGGGACCGTACGTCTCCCAAAGTGATAATGCGCATAGAAATCTTCGTCACTGTTCGGCAACGGTCGTATTCCCCGAGCGTCGGAAGACGATATGTATATAGAGTGGTTATGTGAATTTTCTTCATGCATAATTTAGTAGAATTATTTTAGTTTCCGGAAATACGACAATTAGCGAAGATCTGCATGCGCATTATTAATTTGGGAATTCTGTACATCGGTATCTGCACGTCTGTGCGTCGGCCCAGGCACGAAAGCTCCGGCACTTGCCCGGACACGGACGTGTGTGAACGAGTTCATAAAAAATGTATACAACTATATTTTTTGAGCTCCGGACGGACCACGGCCCGGCCACGTCCCGGACACGGCCCGGCTATGTGTGAATCAACCTTAAAGGTTAATCACAGAGGTGGTATTTAAAAGAACCACTCATGTATGTATGTTCATCGCAACGGTTGGTGGCGGTGGGGGCGTTTTTGGGGGACTGTCTTTTTGTAAACGTTGACGTTCAAAAAGTTCTGACACTCAGCCTAATTTGAATGGATGACCTTGACTTTTGACAACATACACGTAAAAAGAGTACAGAGTTTTAAAAGATATTATTATTTTGGAGGTACACAGAAATAAAATTTAAATAATTAGTCTAGTCAGTTTCTGGTCCCATCAAAAGCATTCTTCCAAGGGATGTATCAGACACAGTGTAGATCGCCCGGAGGACACGGTGGAGCATACGGTGGAGGTCTGCCCCGCATGGGCGGAGCACCACCCTGTCCTCGTCGAGGCGATCGGTGGTGACGACCTCTCGCTTCTGGTCCTGGCGGTCTGCTCTCTAAGCCCGAAGTCCGTAGTTTCGGCCTTATTGTCCGGCGTTTTCTACTCCGTATCACCTTCGGACTTACTATTAGTCCCGAACCCGAACTATTAATGAATGACAACACGATTTGACAATTGTTCTTAGTGCGGGTTCGGAACTAATCGTAAGTCCATAGGTGATATAAAAGTAGAAAACGCCCCACACTAAGGCCGAAACTACGGACTTCGGGCTTAGAGAGTAGACCCCCAGGTTCAATCCATGGTCCGGAGCAAGGAGGCATGGGAAGGAGTCACCTCCTTCTACGAAGCAGTAATGCTAGTGAAGGAGGAGGCGGGCCTCGTAAGGAGAGGCAATCCTCTTGCCCCAGCCTCCGCAACAGAAAAAAAACTACTGAATATTTTAAAATTTAAAATTATTTTCTGTTTGTTTCAGGTAAGTCACATCTTATCAATTATCACTAATGCAGCTGTCCTGTTTGGAAGTCATCGAAAGTTAAGTGATATTATTTTAACATAGGTACCTACTACATATTTTTGACGACACGGTTGGAGCGGTGGTTGAGCGATCGGCTGCTGCGCTGCGTGTCGCGGGTTCGATTCCCGCACGGAACAAATATTTGTTTGGCCTACAGATAGCTGTTCCGGGTCTGGCTGTTTGTGTATGTGAGTTTGTATGTTTGTAAACGCACCCACGATACAGCCGGTCGATTCTGTCGACATCACCTAGGCGGAGTGAACGACAAGTGAGGCTGTGATCACCTAGCCTAGCCTTTTTCCAACCAAATTGGAGTCGGCTCCCAGTCAAACCGGATTCAGCTGAATACCAGTATTTTACGTGGAGCGTGCCTACCAGACCTCCACAACCCATTAACTGGGTAACACGATACTTCTTGGCAAGACTGGTGTCAGATTTTCTGGCTTCTGACAATCCGTAACGACTGCCAAAGACCTTCAAATGACAGCCGGGACCAACGGCTTAACGTGCTTTCCGAGGCACGGAGGAGTCTCGGTATGTTAATATGGTTACCCATCCACAGACCAACCTCGGCAAGCGTTGCTTAACCTTGAAGATTGGTCCGTGGGGCTGTTATAATTTAGCCACGAGCTCCTGAGCTGTCATACCATCTTATTTGTATGGTTTGACAACTCACCCGTCGTGCACCCCGTCCAAGTGTTCACTACGACATGTTTACAGAATTGCACTGCAGGAGTAATTCCTAGTGAGGGGCAACGTTGTTTAAAAAAAAAAAAACTATTTCCAAATAAATACGACGGCAACAAATTTTACAGTTAATCTTTAGGATAGGATTTCCTGTTAAAGATGGTGAAAAAAGTCATAAATAATATTTAAAGAACGCCATACACAATAAACGAGTAAATAATTTACTGAAAACCACAACAGATCTTTAGAAATGAACTAATAAATAACCCGATTACTCGAACCAATCAAGGTATTATAAAAACCATTCCTATGCTATGCAAACTCCACAAATTTTGCCATTTTTTTATTGAGAGATCAATGATAACTTTGACCTGATTTTCCATCTAGGATCGGCTCCAGAGGTACCACCTCAACGCTCAATAGTACTGAAAAATACTATTCGCATTGAAATTTTATAGCTCGTCTTAAAATCTACAAAAATTTAAAAACATGACTGCTGCGTTCAGGGTTGGGTCTATATGCGAGATTTCTTCAGCGGTCAACAGTAGAGACACTAAATTTTACATCAGCATTCTATTACTGTTACCCCTTCCATAGTCTATCATGACTTGGCTGTTGCGTCTACGTTCATTTGCCAGGAAAGAAGATACGGGGCCGCTGGATAGAATAATATCTCAAATTGCTGCCGCCCTTTGGCTTATGGGTACATAAGCTACTTGTGATAGGGCAGGGGTAGGTGATATTTGAAGAAATTGTAACGCTAAAAAGTACAAAATAAAATTTAAGTTATTTTTTTTATGCTTATAATGCTTAGCTTATAATTAACTAAAAATTTCAAAACAAAACTTAGGTAAAAATTACCTTTTACACCTGTTCCTGTAGATAAAATAAATGTGCATCCTACTTTTACTATACATTCAGGAAGTCTGTCTGTATGTTCGTGAGGTTGTGAAATTTCCGTTTTCGTGCAATTTCTAGTGAACTTTTAGGGCTATGAATTTGATCGAGTTCAGGTTGAAGTCACTCTTACCTACTGATACATTGGAATTATCGGAGAAGAAGAAGAAACACGTCTGCTGCTTTTAATTCTGGTCTAGTTCCAACAACTAAATAATATAATCCCACGGAAACCTAAGTATATGTTCACTACGTATATGTTTTGACGGTTGTATTTTTTTTTAAGTTTTTAATTTTAGACTTCCATGCAGGCGGAACCACGTGCGTGACCAAACGCTAGTTTACATTTAATTATCTACGTTTATTTATTTATCAATCTTTTTGCTGTGTAATTTGGAACAGCAATATCATTGCAAGTAAATCTAATCGGTTTATGATCAGCCACTGTCAGGCTTATTAGCAATTAGTCCGAATGGTAATGGTGGATACGCTGAAGTAGGTATACCTACATTTTTGCTGTTGAGTAGTGTCAAAGAGGGCGTGCAATATCACGCCACCAATTGCGCAACATAACAGTCTAATCATGTCTTGAGCACAATCTCACCTAAATATGTGATCAACAATGGAGCACGCTTGCCTAGAAGTAACCTATTCACGCTTCACTTCATATCAAACGCCTCACTCATTATTATCCACAGCTAGACTCGGCTTCGCACACAAGAAAAGAGAGGCCTATCCTCTCTTTTCTTGTGCCAATCCCTACGCCCCTGAGCGAGTCTCATAAAGGTGCTCCCATGATGCTACAACTGTGCCACTTTATTACAAACCTTGAAACCCATTCGGTCAGAGCTCTCATAAGGAATTTTATTCATAGCTTAACCTTTTAACAGCCTACGTCGGATTTATCCGACAAATATTTTCGTGCCCATTTCGCCAGAGTCGTATATTTACGACAAAATACAACAACTCGTTTTACATGTATTTTTTAATGCACAACCCCTTTTTGATGTTGGTATTAATTTTTCGATTCACTCAAATTCACTGTGCCGAGCGCTGGGGGCACGACCACTGATATAAAGTCGGGCGGTTAAAAGGTAATTTAGATAACCATCTTAAATAAATCATAAACCTCGGATTCTCCCAAGAACTAAATTAGTCACGTTTTTACTGTCCAATGTCCAATTTAATTATCTGTTTACAAAATACAGGAAAAAATCACCAACTGTTATAAAACGATTTTTTCCGATTACGATAGCAGTTATCTTAGATTAATCAACAGTGATAAATTATTTTCTAATTAACTTAACGGATAAATATATCTTTATCGCGATAATTAGACAGGCAATCATCTTAGGAAAATTATCTGTAAAGAAGTAAAGACATTGCTAAAATATTCTTTATCTAAATGATACTATATGGTATTTCCATTTTATATTTTTTCCTAGTAATATCTTGCTAGCAATCATCCTTAGTGATAGCGTCGTTTCAATTTTGTTCCATACAAATTCAGTTAGGCTACGCTTATGCGGGCTATCCCACAGAAAACGTGCATTCTAAATAGTTAAGGATTTCGTAGCGACACATGCTACGCCGTAGCACATCGTAGCACACGTAGGGCGTCGCGTTGCAACTCAACTCTGCAGCCATATGCAATAAAATATCGGCAAAGGCCTTACTTCTACTACGACAAAAAAAAAGTTAATTTCACGATTTCCAATGGCCTAATCCACAAAAAAATAAAAATTTCGTCTTGTCAGGGACAAAGGTAATTTGGTAGCCATAGGCGTTAAGCTATAACATAGCTATCAGTGCGAGATTTTTCATAATCCATACTCTGAAAATAACCACCTTTAAGCAAACACACCAAAAACAGTTTTGTTTATTTATATTATTAGTTTAGATATACGATAACGAATTATGAGCGACCTTTGATTAAAGAGGCGTTCATCGACCGATGATTCATAAATAGACATCGGATTTTATGCATTTGCATATTTGCCTATGCAAATGCATATAACTCTCTAATCACGGCGTTAATGCATATTTTAGCCGTTTTTCCCAATCGTGCCTATTTCTGTTAGTAGCGGGAGGTACGTATTGGAAGCGAGGTGACGATGACGAAAGAAGAAACGAAAGTTACTTACAATTTGCTAAAAAACCCAAGTCTTTGAGGACATAAAAAGAAAGAAAAATATTTATTTGAGAAACGCACAAGACCAACAAAAAGTAAAACATTAAATAAAATTAACAATGGGTAGGTCGGTAATAAAAATTAGTTAAAAATAAAAATAACAAAAGCATCATAATTCTGTGCGAGGCCAAAAAGGTCCCTATCTCAGCATAAGCTGCGATATTTAAAAAAAAAATATATCACAGCGCTGGTATTCCGAAAGGGCCTGTAATGCCACGTCATGAAGAACATCAATGCTTATATCATCGGTACAAGTGTCAAATGACTTCAGTTGACGTAGAGAGGTCGATTTCGGCATACAAATTAATACTGGAAGACAAACGTTGCAAAGCTCTCGAAAATTTGGAATAATACCTACTTAATTGTATAATATTGTGCATATTTTTGGCGTATGAAGAGTTTTCAGCCTTTTTAGTGCATATTTGCATGCATATTTTGGCAGTTTGTTAGTGCATATTATCCGATGTTTTCCGGAATTCAATTGCAGTCGCATGCACAGTGATCTATAAGTAATAGTCTCCTCAAAGTGCCTGAGAATGGACGACGCCGCAGCAACAGAACATTGCTCATAAAATTATTAAGGTGTTTTCAGTAAAGAAAAAATTTGAACTTAGCCAAATTATACCTTTGCCTTCCATTTAGGAATTGTAGACGATAGACTTTAATGCTTCTCTTTAAAAATACATTTCGGTAAGGTCTGTAGATCTACTGTTAATAATCCCTAAAGCTAAAGAAAAAAATTAAACTGCCTACGCTCAATTTTTTTCTTTACTGAATGCACCTTAATAATTTTATAAGCAATGTGGTGGTAAAACAAGTTTTGATACTACTTATTTTAGACAAAATACTTTATTTTAAAACTAACCAGAAACGTCTCTTGCAAAGTTTTGACAGTATCTTGATAAGCTGAGCTGGTCTTTTGAAAATATAATCACACAGATTTGACAGAAAGTTTTCAGTCAGTGTAGAAATTTTAAGACCTCTAACTTAACATACCTTGGGCTCTAGACAAGTGACATTCTGTCAGCGGTAGCGTGGCGAAGGCGATTGTCAATACGTCAAAAATGTATGGGATTGACAGATGCTATCGAAATGTCACGTGATCCAATTCCTACATTTTGGCATTTTGACAGTCGCATTCGCTAATTGAATGGCACATTGTCTAGGGCCTCTTGTATGTTATTAGGAAAGTATTCGTATGTATTGGCTGGATCTTCAAATGAATTTTAAAACATTTTTCACCAATCGTTTAAGCTGACTTTTGGCATACACGTTTGGTTTGGATGACAACGCACGGTATGCTAATCGAGATCATTCTTATCGCAATATGGCGGACCAATTTTTTATGGATCTCCATGAAACAGATTTCAAATGAAAGGGTTTGTTGAGAGTAATACGAAAAAGCTTCTTTTTAGCAAGTTTTTTTTTATTTGTAATCTGAGGGCTCGTTGCATAATATTTTTGGGATGCATGAAGGAGCCTCCTCGTGTAGCGCAATTTGTTCCATCTGACACTAAACTGAACCTCTCGCTCGGCGTATCCTGGACAGTCTCACCTAACACCTTATAAGACTGGCCAATCCTTCCCTTGCGGTGGTAGGGCTAACGCCCGCCTGGTTCGCGACCACCCTCCCACCGGAGTTCGGCGTCAAGCAGCCTGCTGTGTTTCGTCGACGCGTGGGAGTACCAGTGCCTCAGGGCATCTCCTGGGCATGCTCGCTTTCATCATGGACCTCATCTATCGCTTTCCATCAGGCGTGATCGAGGTCAAGAGCTAGCCCATTCATAAATAAATAAATAAATAATCTCAGTTGCAATTTGTCAGAAATGAAAGCAAATAAAGGCCTTTTTTTCAGTTTGCGATTGACATGCGAATGCGAACTTTGTTTCAAAATTAGTGGAATTGGCAATCTGGATCGCCTCGACGCCGACGTTCACGTTCTGATAAAGTCGCTGTTCGTGAAAAACACCCCAATTTCTGTATCAATTTTACAATGAACTATACTTTTAGGTCCCGACAGAGTTCATCATTTCTTATGTACCAGAGTGCGTTAACAACTTCCCGTAGTACTTTGTTCTAGAATAGTTGGATGATTAATACATTTGACTGTTTGGTACAGCTGAATTAAGAACAGACTGTCATCAGCACTTGTCTATATGGCAACAATTAGTTCTGCATGGACAGCACGGAGTTTTTCCAAGCAGCCAATACATTATTTTGATCCGTAGGTTGAGTTTACCTTTTTATCTTCTTGACGTGCGCTTTCTAGCGTAGCTTTGCATGAAGGGTCATACCGAGATGGAGGCTGTATTTTCGTATAGGAAATTTAAATAATTTAACCCCCATTTGTTGGTCTAGACATAAACTTGACCGCCATTTGAATCTTTTCTACTGCTTTTCGTGGCTGTTTCTAACAACAATTATGGCTGTATCATCAGCAAAGCTACCAATGGTATTCACACTCTGCACTCTAGTTCAGGAATATTGCAAGTACATATATAGTAGGCATACAGGACTGGACCTAACACATTTACTTTCGGTGCGACAGCTTTTATTTGTTTCAGTTCTGAATGAACGTCATGCCATATTTTCTCAAACGCTTGTGCCACATCTAGAAACATAGTAAAAAAAACTTTTTTGTTTTCTAAGGAGCATTTTATATTACTCCTAGTTAGAGACAATCGTTTTTACTTTAAGAGCCCATAAACTCGAAGCAAAATCTGTTAATAAGGATAAGAGCACATGCTGATTTTAGATTCCCATACTTTCCAGGAACAATAATTTCATGTTTCATGTGTCTCAATATCAATATATATTTTTTTACTTTTTATAAATTCACCGATACAGAAAAACATAAATAACTTTGTAATATTTATTGTAATCAGAATTGTACTCAGTTAAACATATTTAAGACAAAACCATTGTAAAAAAAAACTCCAAGATGCAGAATTTAAACCCTTGTCGCAAACAATTTAAGTCCCCAGTTGCAAAAAATCCATTAGTCGTAAAAGTGGTCCAAGTGTATTTTAATATTTTAACGGCCGTAGATGCGGACCAAGTAGTAGTATCCGTAGCCTCTGGCAGATGTCAGTCTAATGGTAGCCTGGTTGAAGCCAACGCCTCCTGCTCTGAGGGAGGGAATGCCCCACTGGGTGGCTCCCTGCTCGACGGCTTCAAGGTAGGTGATGCGCACGTTGTTGGCTCCGCGGTAAGTGATGTCCTGGTACTGCACAGCGTTGAAGATAGGGTTCTTGCGGTAGTAGCCACTAAAAAGATGATAAACGTTTAGTTTAAATCTTGAGACTCATAATATCACAGAGCGCTAAAGGACTTCTAACTAAAATTGAACAGGTGATGCGTAGGAATCATCCAATCACAGAAGATCCAATTTGTGAATTTCAACCCACTGGTTGAAATTCACAAATTGGATCTTCTGAAAGGTAGAAATTCGCAAAGGTAGAAATCGACCTATTATACTATAATAGGTCGATTTCTACCTTTGCGTTTTCACTGATGTGGTGAAAATCAGTGAAAACGCAAAACAAAGTAGTCGGACTGAGATAGCTCTAGCTAGTATCTTGTCGCACAAATGACGTGTTAAAATTAAATCCAGTTTTATCAGTCATCGAGATACTAGACTAATATCTGTATTATTATCTTAATATTGATGACTGATAAAACTGGATGTTTCGATTTTCACTTGTGTTTGACGTTCTTTCAAGCTGAATGTGGTGACTGTAACACACTTAAATAGTTATGTAGGTACACACCTGTGAAGTAGTCTGTCACCAGGGCTGTAAAAGCCTTGGTGCATGTTAGCCCTGGCGGCAGCGTTCTTCATCTCAGGTACGTCATTCTCGACGGCAGGCGCGTCAATTGCGTTGCAGGCAACAAGTGCCGCGAGCACAGCGAAGAGGAATAGACCAGCCTTCATCTGAAATGTTGCATTCAAAACAATTTAATGATGGATCGAATGACGCCAACATTATGTTCCATGAATCAATGACACTCATCATTTTTAATGGAAAAAAATAGCAGTACAGGATACTTACATTTGCAATATTTTTGTGGATTAAAATTTTTAATATCTATCTCCTTCGAGTACAATGTGAATGTAAGAATTCACATGCCGGCATTAGTATATATAGCATCCATATAGACATGATAAGATAATACTCATAGCATTATCTATGACTAACTCATTAAAAACAAGTGTTACGTTTTAAAACCCTTACATAAAATTAGATTGTTATCTTAATTCAAATCTTCGTTAATTAGGATAAAGCTTAAGGAAAATTGTTAAAAAAACCAGTTGTTTCGTGAGGAACCCGTAGCTAATAAAGCCTTTTATTAAGGATGTGAAAACATCTAATGACTTCTTCCGCTCTGGGTGGAGCGGAAGGGAGTGTCAGACTCTTACTGACTAAAAAACCCATCCGTGTTCTTTCCATTGCCCTTACGTTCCAGTGTCGCGGTAACTCTTTCGAACATATTCCGCAACCCTGGCAGGCTCTGGCCCTGGCGGGCCCCGACTGCTCCTTCCGGCGCGCGTGGAACGGGCCTGTTCTAATCGAAGAGTTACCCATTGCCCGCCGTCCGCAGGCGTCAATCACTGCGCCATGCTCAAGAGCATCAGTTCTTGAGAGGCGCAGTGACTAACGTTCGCCTGGAGGAGGTAAAATGGGGCCGTTATTGGCACTCCATTTCAGCCCCCTCCCGAGCAGTAGCAGCGGCGGCGACGGTGGCGGCTGCGACGGAGGCGGCGGTGGCGGCGGCGGCGGCGGAGGAGGGTTTCCTCTTGACCCCGGCCTGGGCGGGTGGAACGCAGGCTTTGCCCCCAGTGATCGGCTGGCTTGCCAGCTGCCGCACATGCGACGCAGTGCGGCGCGGCGTTGCACGAGCCGGCCCTGTGACCGAGCTGACCACAGCGGAAGCAACGATCGCTGCGGTCCACCTCCGAGGTGCAAAGAGCTCCGATGTGGTTGCCAATTTGGCAACGGAAACACCTCAAAGGTCTGGGCTCCAGCAGTTTTATCTGCACGGAAACCCAGCCCACCAAGAGTCTTCGGCCCTCCGAGATTTTCTTGGCCGCCGACACGGGGCAGGGCAGTTCACCACAACTGTTCGCATGCCCAGCTGATAAAGCCTTAGCACACAAAAGCTATATTGATCATAAATTATATTTATTTTTTAAACATATTTTTTTTAAAGACATTACGATGATAGGTTAAAAATAACGCTTTTACAAGTCAATCTTTATTTTATTTGTCATTTTAAAATAAATGACGCTGCGGGTGTTTCCTAGCTGACTACCCTGAGACGAAATACCGAAACAAGCTCAAGTCTCGTACAATCCAGGTTGTCTGGAAGAGATCGCGGAATGATGAGGTCGCCCAATGTATGTGTTTTAGTTTCCTTTTTAACCGACTACAACAAAAGGAGGAGGTTCTCAATTTGGTTGTTTGACCCGGGAATTATGCCCGGCAGAGGCAGGCAATTGGCTGACTGAACGCACCTTAATAATTTTATGAGCAATCTTGTGGTAAAACACGGTATGATGATATTCTTTCTATATAATACTTTATTTTAAAACCAGATGACTTTTTTTTTATTGAAGAAATGGCAAGTTCGTGACCTCGATAAAAATATAACCACTCATATTTTGAGAGAACGGTTTCGGTAGTGCTTTGTTCTTGAATAGTTGGATAAATAATTTATGAGTTTGTTTGGTGCAACTGTATACCGTAACTGTAAACTCAGCACTTGATAGTGTGGCAAAACATTGTTCTGCATGGATAGCACGGAGTTTCTTCCAAGCAGCCAATACATTATTTTGAACCGTAGGTCGATATGACCTTTTTTTCTTCTTGACGTACGCTTTCCAGCGTCAAGGATCATAGCGAGATACTTGGCTGTATTGCTCTTATGGGATTTTTTGTTGTACCTTTTGTGGTCCAGTCGTTTTGATTAACCACCATTTAAATATTTTCTTCTGCTTCTTCCTGGCTGTTTTTAACAGCCATTATGGCTGTCTCATCAGCAAAGCTCCCAATGGCACTCTGGTTCAGGAATATCGCAAGTATATGGTAGGTGCAGAACTGGACCTAACACATTTCCATGCGGTACGCCAGCTTTTTATTGTTTCAGTTCGGAATAAACGTCATGCCATATTTTCTCAAACGCTTGTGCCACATCAACAAATATAATAAAACAAACTTTCTTGTTTTCTAAGGCGTTTTTTTTTATTTCTTTTGAGGTCCTGTGCACTTGATTAATCACTAAGTGTTTTTCTCGAAAACCAAAACAGTGCAGTGGTGTAATATTCTTGTTTTCTATTATTGATTTTGTCCGCTTAAGTAACAGCTTTTACATAATTGGTAGCAGATAGATAGGTATACTGCTCTTTGTAAAGTACTAGTGTTCAACTGGAACCGGTTAGAGTAGGAGACGGATTAGAGATAATACAACTGTAGTATAGAGGTAAAAAAGTCACAAGTCCCTTTCTAAACAAATGTATTACTTCAGCCCTAGTTGGAGACGGTCGTTTCCAGAACATTTCGAGCCGATAAAATCAAAGCAAAATCTGTTAATAAGGACATGCTGATATTAGATTCCCATACTTTCTAGAAACAAAAAATTCATGTATCATGTCTCAATTTAAATAAATTATGTTTATTTTTGTAATTAGTCCAAACATAACACTTTTACACGTCAATGTTTTTAGTAATTTAAAGCTAGATGAGATCGATGTTTCCTAGCTCACTACCCTGAGAAGAAACACCGAACAAACTCAGAGGTCAAAGTCTCTTTTAAGGTCCATACAATCCGTACTGGTCAAATCATATAAGAACCATGTAGGTTACTGTCTGAGGTGGCCTTTTGAAGACAGTGAAGCATTTGCCAGATAATTTTTTTTTTTACTTTTTTAAAATCATCGAGAGAGAAAAACATGAATAACTTCGTAACATTTATTGTAATCAGTATTGTACTCAGCACATATTTTGCACATATTTAAGACAAAACCCTTGTATCGAAAAAATACCCCAAGATGCAGAATTTTAAAACCCCTGTTGCAAAAAATCCATTGGTCGTAAAAGTTGTCCAAGTGTAATTTTAATATTTTAACGGCCGTAGATGCGGACCAAGTAGTAGTATCCGTAGCCTCTGGCGGATGTCAGCCTGATGGTAGTCTGGTTGAAGCCAACGCCTCCTGCTCTGAGGGAGGGAATGCCCCACTGGGTGGCTCCTTGCTCGACGGCTTCAAGGTAGGTGATGCGCACGTTGTTGGCTCCGCGGTAAGTGATGTCCTGGTACTGCACAGCGTTGAAGATAGGGTTCTTGCGGTAGTAGCCACTAAAAAGATGATAAACGTTTAGTATAAATCTTGTGACTCATAATATCACAGAGCGCTAAAGGACTTCTAACTAAAATTGAACAGGTGATGCGTAGGAATCATCCAATCACAGAAGATCCAATTTGTGAATTTCAACCAGTATAATAGGTCGATTTCTACCTGTGAACCACATCAGTGAAAACGCAAAACAAAGTGGTCCGACTGAGATAGCTCTAGCTAGTATCTTGTCGCACAAATGACGTGTTAAAATTAAATCCAGTTTTATTAGTCATCGAGATACTAAACCAATATCTGTATTATTAGGTATCTTAATATTGATGACTGATAAAACTGGATGTTTCAATTTTCACTTGTGTTTGACGTTCTTTTAAGCCGAATGTGGTGACTATAACACACTTAAGTAGTTATGTAGGTACACACCTGTGAAGTAGTCTGTCACCAGGGCTGTAAAAGCCTTGGTGCATGTTAGCCCTGGCGGCAGCGTTCTTCATTTCAGGTACGTCATTCTCGACGGCAGGCGCGTCAATTGCGTTGCAGGCAACAAGTGCCGCGAGCACAGCCAAGAGGAATAGACCAGCCTTCATCTGAAATGTGCCATTCAAAACTATTTAATGATGGATCGAATGACGCCAACATTTTGTTCCAGAATTAATCAATGACACTCAGCTTTCATATTTAATGGAAAAAAAATATAGCAATACAGGGTACTTACATTTGCGATTTTTTGTGGCGTAAAAATCACAGTACCTATCTATCTCCTTTGAGTACAATGTAAATGTAAGGATTCACATGCCGGCATTAGTATATATAGCATCCATATAGACATGATAAGATAATACTCATAAAATTATCAATGACAAATTCATTAAAGAGTGTTACGTTATAAAACACTTACATAAAAACAGATTGTAATCTTAATTCAAATCTTCGTTAATTAGGATAAAGCTTAAGGAAAATTATTCGAAAAAGCCAGTTGTTTCGTGAGGAAATCGTGGCTACCACAAAACCTATTGTTCAGACATCGCCTTAACAGACATACATCGCCTTAAACTACCTGCACCACAGCGATTGGTCGTCCATGGATGCCGCTGACCAACTACCGCCGAGCTACGCACCAACGTCAATTTTTTCTTCCCTTTTTCGATCGCTTCCATCGCATCGCACGCACATTACTATACTTACTTTGTAATTAATAATATTTCGCAATAAACTAATTCGAAGTAATTCCTGGTGTCGACTAAGTCATTTGAAGATACCTTCAGTCTCCACACACGCAGCAGAGCTGATACCCCAACATTTGGACCTTTTTCGCCGGACTTTGGACTTGCTGGACAACCTGAAAACGCGCATAACAGGTACGGCCAGCCATCCTGCCCAGCCCTATACATCTCCATTTCAGTCGTGTGATATCGTGCTATTTACTAATTTCAGTGAAATTCCGGGTGTGAAATTGTGCGCTGCCAACGAAGAACCTCGCCGTAACCGTCACATTTAAACGTGAGTACTCCTTTCTTACTACTTTCCACCAAAATGAGCCAACCTAATACGTCAGAGATCTCAGTAACTAATAAGTCTCGCGATAAATCTCCTTATAGACTTAATCCAAGTGACGAGTGTCCACTTATTAGGGATCTGATTAAAAAACGTGGCATAGTGAAAGGTAGATTAACAAAATTCTCAAATTACTTATCTAGTATTATTGCTGATGAAACTTTGTCTAGTCAAACACGCGTAGATCTTAAATTACGGATTCAGGGAGCTGCTAGATTGTTCAATGAATTCAATGACATTCAAAGTAAACTCGAGGAATCAGTCTCCGATGTAGATGAGCAATTAACGCAAAGGGAATTGTTTGAAAATAGCTACTACACTATATTATCACAAGCTGAATGTGTTTTAAATCCGAATGAGGTTACTGACAGTTCTAGTAAATGTAGTAGTCACCACAAACCGACCGTAAAATTACCCACTATTTCTATGCCCGCCTTTGACGGTTCATACGAGCACTGGTTGGAATTTAGGGATACTTTTTTATCTTTAGTGCACAATTCTAATGATCTTAGCAATATAGAAAAGTTTCACTACCTAAAATCATCATTGAAGGGAAGTGCGGAGTTAGTAATTAATGCTGTAGAATTCTCTAGTGCCAACTACCCGGTTGCATGGGATTTACTTCTCAATCGGTACAATAATAGCGAATTGTTAGTGCATAATCACGTCATGTCGTTGTTCACTATGCAGAACGTAAGTAAAGAATCGCCAGTTCTAATTCGACAGCTAATAGATACCGTGTTAAAGAATTTACGCGCATTAAAAATTCTCGATGAGCCAACTGACACATGGGATACATTGGTTATCTATTTAGTTTTGTTTAGATTGAATCCAGTCACCGAACAAGAGTGGGAACAATACAAACGCGCACAAGGATTGTCTAGAAATGGCGACTCTAAACCTAAGCGAAAGCTTAAACTAGATGACTTAATAAACTTTCTTAAAGACCGCGCTGACGTGCTGGAAACATTGCAGGTGTCACATAGTAAACGCAATAATGATAATAAAAAACAAAACACTAAAAATCATCAGTCTAAAATTCACTGCAATGTTTCCACCAATGAGCCACAGGGTCAACAGTCACACAAATCCACTAAAAATAAGAAGCTTTGTCTACTGTGCAACTCAAATCACCCACTTTACGCGTGTCAAAGATTTCTTGATTTAAATTTAGATTCTAAACTAAAATTCGTTCACGAAAAGAAACTTTGCATTAATTGTTTACGTTCGGATCACACGTTGGATAGTTGTAGGTTCGGGCCGTGTCGATTATGCAACAAAAAACACAATTCGTTACTGCATTCCGATAATCATACAAATCAATCTGTAGCACTTCATGTGTCGCACGCTAATGAGGCACCGACTACTGTGGCTACGGTTGCAGGAGCGCTTCCTCCGCCCCTTGCCGCGCCTACCGCACCGGGATCGTCCTCGGCAGTTGAATGTACCACGATCCATGCGAATAAAGCGCACATAAACACGTCCACTCAATCAGCTGTAATGAAACCGGTTCTACTATCGACTGCTTTAGTTGAGATAGTTGATAATCGTAAGAATTATCACTTAGCACGCGCACTCCTTGACAGCGGTAGTGAACGCTGTTTTATTACCCAAACTTTATGCAATTTAATTCAAGCGCCAGTAATACAGTCCACTCAAGAAATACGAGGTGTAGGTAACTCGGTCACAAAATCTACGCAAATATGTGATATCGAGTTAAAATCGCGCATCCACCCGTACAGTACGCGTTTACAATGTTTTGTCTTGCCTAACATTACGTCGGCGTTGCCTGCTTTGTCACAACAAAGCGGACAGCTCAAAATCCCCGAACATATTGTTTTGGCAGACCCGCATTTTAATGAATCTCAAAATATAGATATTCTAATCGGTGCAGATAAATTTTGGGATTTAATTAATTCTAATAAAATAAGATTACCTAGTGGGCCTTTCTTATTAGACACAAAATTGGGATGGGTTATTTCCGGCCCAATTTGTTCTCTCACGCGTTATGATAGGTACATTCAGTGTAACTTTTCTCAGTCCATCGATTCCCAGCTACGCAAATTCTGGGAATTGGAGGACATGTCGGCGTATCGGGATACGCGCACAGATGAGGAGCGTTCTTGTGAACAACATTTTGTCAATACTACTACGCGCAATAGTGACGGAAGGTTCAAAGTTCGCATTCCTTTCAAAAAATCACCCGATACCTTAGGCGACACTTACACACAGGCACAACGTAGGTTTTTTGCCCTCGAAAAACGATTATTACGTAATCCTGATTATAAAAAACTCTATGCCGATTTCATTCACGAGTACATTCGCTTGGGTCACATGAGTCGTGTTGATCGCATCGGAACGCCCAACTATTTTCTACCGCATCATGGAGTATTTCGTGAGCACAGCACCACCACCAAGCTGCGTGTGGTGTTTGATGCCAGTGCCGCAGCTAGCAATGACATCTCGCTCAACGAAATACAAATGGTAGGCCCACCGATACAAGGCGATTTGTTGTCTATTTTATTAAGATTTAGGCAACATAAATACACAGCTTGTGCAGACGTTGAGAAAATGTATCGGCAATGTCTGATTCACGAAGACCAACGTAACCTTCAGTTGATTTTGTGGCGTGATGGTCCGTCGCAGCCGTTGGATGTTTACCGGCTGAACACGGTCACTTACGGTACCGCGTCCGCGCCGTTTCTAAGCTGTAGGTGTCTAAAACAGCTGGCGGCTGATTGCACGGATCGTGACGTCACTAGAATTATTAATGAGGACTTCTACGTCGACGATATGATC
The DNA here is from genome assembly GCA_947386135.1 of Melanchra persicariae. NCBI lineage: Eukaryota > Metazoa > Arthropoda > Insecta > Lepidoptera > Noctuidae > Melanchra > Melanchra persicariae. Next base: position 9,652,541 of record OX376645.1, on the reverse strand, counting down.
ACGGGTTGTGATAATAAACAACAATTATTAGATTTTTGTAAAAACGTCGGAAACGTCTTGAAATCAGGTTGTTTTCCCCTTCGTAAGTGGATGTTTAATTTCAATATTAACAACATTGAAAATACTGAATCTGACTTAGTTAAAGAATTGTCATTGGGCGATAATGTCCATTCCAAAACATTAGGGTTAGGTTGGCATAACATGAACGATAATTTTTATTTTAACACGCAATTTAACAAAAATAATAATCAATTAATTACAAAGCGTTATATTATGTCAACAATTTCACAGATTTTTGATCCATTAGGATTATTGAGCCCTTTGATTGTTATAGCTAAGATTCTACTACAAAAATTATGGCTGGTGAAGATGGGCTGGGATGATGAAGTCCCTAGTGACGTCAAACGCACTTGGGATACTTTCGTTAGCTCTCTGCTTATCCTCAACAACATAAGTGTACCGCGACACATCATAGGCAACGACCCTGCTTCTATCGAGCTGCACATCTTTACAGATGCGTCGGAGTCCGCGTACGGGACATGTATTTACATTCGCACAATAAATCGTGACTCATCGGTCTCGGTCAGGTTGTGTTGTTCGAAGAGCAAGGTCGCGCCATTAAATCCTGTGAGCATCCCTAGGCTAGAATTATGCGGGGCTTTACTGGGTGCTAGGCTATTTAATAAAGTACGCGAATCACTACGCTGTCAATTTGAACACACAATTTTCTGGTGTGACTCCACCATTGTGTTGGGTTGGCTAAGGATGGCCCCCAATTTACTAAAAACTTTCGTGCAAAACCGGACGGCTGAGATTCACGAAATCGCCAAAGAACTTCCGTGGTGTCACGTCAGCGGTAAGGACAACCCTGCCGACTTGGTATCTCGTGGTGTCAGGCTAGAAGAGCTTCAATCTTCCACGCTATGGTGGGAGGGACCAGATTTTTTACGACAGCCTAATTTTAATTGTAGTCAAGCTATCTCGACTAGTTATGTGAAACAGTCTGAGTTACCTGAAGTGAAACCAGCTAAAACTCACGCATTTTTATCTACAACGGATACTTCACTCTTTCCATTTGAGAAGTTTTCTCAATTCAATCGTATGCAACGCGCATGTGCGCACGTATTACGTTTTATTTTCAATACTCGCAATAAGAATAACATTCGCGGCGGCCCTCTCACTGTTAATGAGTTGAGGAATGCACGCATAACTTTAGTGAAGTTGTCCCAACGCGAATCTTTTCCCGATGAATGTAAATTATTATCTGGTAACAAATTTCTTAAAAATAAGCATAATTTAAGTAAATTAAATATATTCGCAGATAGTGATGGCATTTTACGAGTCGGTGGACGAATAAAATTGTCATCAGATTTTAATTTCGATAAGAAACATCCCATACTAATTTCTTCCAATCACTGGTTTTCAGTGCTATTGTTTCGGCACGAGCACAAGCGGCTGCATCACGCTGCGCCGCAGGCGTTGCTGTACAATGTACGCGAGTCCCACTGGCCGGTGGGGGGTAGGAACTTGGCTAAGCGCACTGTCCATGAGTGCGTTACGTGTACACGATTGAGAGGTAAATCTTTATCTCCTCTTATGGGCAACTTACCGGAAGAGAGAATCACTCCAAGCTTTCCGTTTTTACGTACTGGTGTGGACTACGCCGGGCCAGTGTTCGTACTGAATCGCAAAGGTAGGGGCTCTAAATTGATGAAGGGTTATATTTGCCTATTTATTTGTTTAGTTACACGCGCAATACATTTAGAGCTTGTGAGTGACCTTTCTTCTAATGCTTATCTACTTGCATTAAAGAGATTTATTTCCCGACGTGGCAAACCTGATGAAATAATTTCAGATAACGGTAGGAATTTTGTAGGTCTAGCAAATGAATTTTCTAAATTCTTGTCATCATGTTCTGACGATTTAATTGAATACGCGACTAGCCAAGACATCAAGTTTTCTTTTATCCCGCCTTATGCGCCTCATTTTGGTGGATTGTGGGAGGCTGGAGTAAAGTCGTGCAAGCACCACTTGTTACGAGTCGTTGGTAACGCACATCTAACGTTCGAGGAATATAGCACTGTATTGTCACAAATTGAAGCTGTCCTCAACTCTCGCCCCATTAGTCCTTTATCCGCAGATCCTAACGATTTCCTTCCTTTGTGTCCCTCTCACTTCCTGGTTGGTCGTCTCCTAACAGCGCCTGCGACGCCACAGCTGACTGATGTCCCTGCTCATCGGTTGACACGCTACCAGAGGCTCGAGCAGCTCAGACAACATTTCTGGATTCGATGGTCCAAGGAGTATATATCAGAAATGCAAACTAGGACAAAATGGAGACAACATGGGCGTGATCTGCAGCCAAACACTCTGGTCGTCATCAAAGAGGATAACACGCCGCCACTAAAGTGGAGCTTGGGGCGAATCATTTCTACAATGCCAGGAAAGGATGGGATTTCTCGAGTGGCTGACATCCAGACCAAGTCAGGAGTCATCAGACGCGCATTTCCTCGAATCTGTCCCCTGTTCGATGATGGAAATGATGACAAGGTGTTGGACGTCGGTACCTACTTCCAAGGCCGGGGGCATGTTCAGACATCGCCTTAACAGACATACATCGCCTTAAACTACCTGCACCACAGCGATTGGTCGTCCATGGATGCCGCTGACCAACTACCGCCGAGCTACGCACCAACGTCAATTTTTTCTTCCCTTTTTCGATCGCTTCCATCGCATCGCACGCACATTACTATACTTACTTTGTAATTAATAATATTTCGCAATAAACTAATTCGAAGTAATTCCTGGTGTCGACTAAGTCATTTGAAGATACCTTCAGTCTCCACACACGCAGCAGAGCTGATACCCCAACACCTATATTGATGATAAATTATATTAACTTTATAAATCTTTTTCCTTTTTAAAAAGACAACACGACGATAGGTTGAAAATGACACTTTTACACGTTAAACTTTATTTTATTCATCATTTTAAACTAAATGACTCTGCCGGTGTTTCTTAACTGACTACTCTGAGCAGAAACCCCGAAACAAGCTCAGAGGTCAGTCTCTTTTAAAGTCCATACAATCCAGGTTGTCTGGAAGAGATCGCGGAATGCGATAAGGCTGCCCATTGTATTTGTTTTAGTTTTATGTTTCATTTTGTACTTTATCTTTGATATACAATAAAGTATATTATTATAATAAATAAATTAATGCGTCTTAGTCAAATCATTATGAGAACCATGTTAGTAAATGTCTGAGGTAGTATTTTGAGGAAAGAAACACACGGATCTATGTAGAACTGTCCAGACAGTGCAGACACATTCGGATTGACTCAAGCTGCCTGATATGATGTATCTACACTGTATAAGACTCTTAGGTCAGCAGAATATTAAAATGTTAGGATAGAACAATATGTATGAGCAAACATAAATATTGGCCCATGTTTTACTGGGACAGCTCAACCCCAAGCCTTTTGTCCTCAAAATAGTCTTTACCTGTGTAAAAAGCTTTCTGGCATAGCGTACGTTTTATAAATAATTTGAAAAAAAAATGAGTTTGATTTTTGCTTAGTTCTCAAATGTTGCTAGGAAGTTCACTATAAAAACGCATGGGTACGCATTTTAGGATCGATGAAATTGTGTTTATTCCTTGTATATAAGTTATACTCGTAGATATCACTTTTTTCTTTACGACATTATTATGCTGGAGGGGTAGGTTTTTTGGACAGTTTGTCTATATGGGAGCCCCACTGAAGCTTCGCATCCATATATTTTTTATTTTTTTTTTATTAGTGATGGGTTTGCTCTTGACTCTAGTCAATGTCAGATATGACAGAGACAAAGTCTACGATGGAGCGAGCTTACCCAGAAGGAGCCTGTTCACTGTAACTTTGAAGAGATTAGGGCTGTAAGCTTTTGGAAACACAGACGCAGGCAGAGAGTTCTAGTCCTTTGCTGTGCGCATTATAAAAGACGTTTGGAAACGCTTAGTGCGAATTGGTGGAATAGCTACAAGGTAGGGATGGTAAGATGCAGTGCGTCTGGATGTCCGTTGGTAGAAAGGGGGCGGTGGGATGAGGTCGTGGAGTTCTTGGGCACACTCACCGAAGTACAATCTGTAGAAGACCGATAAGCAGGCAACCTTAAGGCGATGAGCCAAGCTATGTAGCTTGGCATCCACCAGTTTTACGTCACCGATGAGCCTCTTAGCTCTGCGTTCCACCGAGTCATGCGCGGCAAGCGCGGCAATTATACCGAAGAACACTATGATGTCTTCGGGTTTCAACTCTGCAGTCTTATTGACACACTGTTATTCACTTGTCTTACATGAGGTAACGGAAACTTTATGCATTTACTTTTTTTTGTTAAATGGAAGATTATTAACCTTAAATCAGTTAACTACAATCGCAAAGGCACTGACGTTTTACTTAAAATGAAAGCACCGTTTTGCTTGCAAACAATACTAGGTATATCATGATAATCGTTTATAAGTTACGGTAAGTTATTGATATAAATGAGAAATAAGAAGGGGCTTAAAATTGAGCCCTGGGGATGACTCCAATAACTAGTTTATAAAGTAAAAAGATCCAGAGAGGTGTCCCGGATTTCGTAATCGTGCAGTTTCCTAATTTATGTCTCGTGGAGAACGCAATCGAGTGCCTTGGACAAATTGAAAAAAAAATGCTCAAAGCGTTGCGTTTATCTTGTCCTCCCATGTTGTAACTCTTTCAAACGATTCCGCAATCTAGGCAGTAATCCATCCCTGCGTTCAATTCATGCATGCGTTGTCTGACAAATACCGCTGTCAAAGATAAGACCGCCATTGTACCCATACAATTAACAATATTTTGGAAGTGTTTGATACGAACATTGTACTATTTTTGGTGTACAATGAAGTATATTCTATCAGTCTAGCTGTAGCTTCGTCAGACAACTGCTTTATTTAATTCAAATGCAGCTTAGCTTATTCTACACCAAAGAAGCAAAACGTGTTAATTAGGACAAATAGTACATGCATTTTAGCGTCCCATAGTTTGTAGATCATCATCATCAGTCAAAAGACGCTCACTGCTGGACATAGGCCTCTGCCTCTTGTTTGTAGACACAATAATTTAATGTTTCTTTCATTTTATTTTTCGGTATAGGTTGAATTATAAATGTTTTTCTATTTTAAAAAAAAGCATAAGAAAAAACAAAAATAACTTTAAAATATTTATTGTACTCAGAATTGTAGGTACTCATTTCAATATTTTAACCCAACCCTTGAATGAAAAAAAAACCCCAAGATACATAATTTGAAACATTTGCAGCCAATTTGAAAAACCAACCCTCCCCTTCTTAATTTAAAAACCCTGTTGCAAAAAAATTTCATTCGTCATAAAAGTGGTCAATTCGTCTTTTAACGGCCGTAGATGCGGACCAAGTAGTAGTATCCGTAGCTTCTGGCAGATGTCAGCCTGATGGTCGCTTGGTTGAAGCCAACGCCTCCTGCTCTGAGGGAGGGCATGCCCCACTGGGTGGCTCCCTGCTCGACGGCTTCAAGGTAGGTGATGCGAACGTTGTTGGCTCCGCGGTAAGTGATGTCCTGGTACTGCACGGCGTTGAAAATGGGGTTCTTGCGGTAGTAGCCACTGAAAAGATATTATAACCTTTATTTTGAATCCTGAGACCTTTTGCGGATTCATTAGACAATGAATCGGCGTGAAAAGAAACTAATGGCCATATTTCAGTTATAATAATTCAAGAAAATTAAAAAAATATTTATGTTTAAAACTAATCAGTTTTAAACATAAATATTTTTTTTTAAACATTTCCGCAATTGTTTTTTGAAGCAAACACTATGTAATACAGCAAATGGAGTTTTGACGAACCAGTTTTGACAATATTTACAATTATATCTAGTCGGCTAAAGAAAAATACATTAAGTAGTAAAGTGTGTGGGTGCACACCTGTGAAGTAGTCTATCTCCAGGTCTGTAAGTTCCTTGGTACATGTTAGCCCTGGCGGCAGCATTTTGGACCTCAGGTACGTCATTCTCGACGGCGGGAGCGTCAATTGCATTGCAGGCAGCAAGTGCTGCGAGCACAGCGAGGAGGAAAATACCGGCCTTCATCTGAAATATAACATTGAAAACAATTCAATGGTGAATCGAATGACAACGAGTAATACTGACATGACTGACAATGTAGTATTGATTGGATATGCTTAAGATACAATAATAATTGTACTTACATTTGCAGTTTTTGATTTAGTTCTGTCAGAGATCACAGTAGCTATCTCCTAAGAGTACAGTGTGAATGTAAGTAAACCCCAGCAGGAGTTGGAGTTTATATAGTATCCATGTAAAGACATGATAAGATAGTATTAATTTTCGATGATTTCCTCATTAACAAAATGTGCTAAGTTTTCCTGCCATTCACAAAAATAGATCGTTATCTATTCGTATCTAATACAACCCAAATCTTTAGTAATTAGGAGAAACCTTAATGAATATCGTATATCGCCTTTTGTATTGTGTGATATACACAGACACATCATGTTTTTACTTGTCTTACGACATCGCTTTTTCCAAAAAAGGTGCGTGGGTGATCCCGCGTAGCCATCTTTGGCCTTTGTCTGGTCGTGAGCTAAGAATCAAACGTTTTGTGGATGGTGTGTGTCAGCGGGTTCTTTACGGAGACTGCTAATGCTGACTTACTCGAGTCAGACCGTAAGCAAGTCAAGATTTTTATAAACCGAGTTGACTCGGAGAGTGCGCGCGCGCGTCTTCTAGCGAGCGGCGGCCCGCAGTCATGCGCGACTCGCGAGTCCCGAACAGCGTGCTATCCCGAGTGACCCGATACCCGACCGCAGACCGAGCCGCGATGTGACGCTAGTTGACGCGAATGCGCGGACGGAGAGAGAGAAGGAGACACGAGAGAGAAGGAGACACGTCGACTGTCGAGCAAAATTTGCGCGCGCGAGTGAAAGTTAGTTTTACTTGAACTTTGATCTGATTTTTGTAAACACTTATAATAATAAACATCTGATTTACTTTACTTCAGTAAGAGAGTTGCCTCTATCTACTCGACGCCACGCCCGGGTCCAAGTTGGCCTGACGAACGTAACGAGTCGACCCGCGAGCGATGCACCGAGTTGGTTCGATCAATCGTTCATTTCCGTTTTTTCATAAGACCGACCTAGTCGAGTCAACTTGAGTTGCGACTCGAGTTAGTAACGGTTTCAACTCGACTCGAGTTACTTGAGTTGCCAAATTGTGAACTCGGCGCATCGTTACCTCCGTCTTCCAATCTTTTAAAAAAGCTTGAGCGACTCCAATTTTCTCATCAGTTTCATATTTGTTTTGCACAATATAACCGTTCCAGAATTCCGTACCCGAAATGCCCGTACTTTATGTTAGTTTTGATGTTCTGGTTATTCTTAAAATACGTTGTTATCGGAATGAAAAAATTGAAAAGAATTTGATGCTTTCAAATTCTATTTTATTGGTCTTTTCATATTCTACGACAAATCGTTCACAAACCAGGCATTTGTGAAATCGTTGCCGATGCTAGATAGACAAGGCTCCCACCAGGGTTGCGGAATTGTGCGAAAAAGTTACTGCGGCCAATAATTATTAGCGTTATTATTATTGGCCGTAGTAACTTTTTCGCGGGCCACGGGTGGGTTTTAGTCAGTAAGAGTGTGACACTCCCTATCGCTCCGCCCTGAGCGTAAGAAGTCATTTGATGATTTCTCATCCAAAAAAAAAAACAAAAAGAAAGTTCTTAAGTTAGGTGTGGCAAAAGTATTACTGGATTTTCTCAACTGGATGTCCTCTATAGCAGGCCGAAGTCTGTAATTGTGAATTGTTTAAATTGCACGTTAACCCGGTGAAATAAGGGTGTACCTTTAAGAGATTATCATCCTAATATATAAAATTCTTCCGTTACTGAGTGATTGAGTGACTGACACACAACGGACAGCCGGAACTGTTGGTCGTAGAAAGCCGAAATTTGGCATGTAGGTTCCTTGAAAAACGTAGGGGAGCACTAAGATAGGATTTCTCGAAATTCCTACAAGAACGGGAAAAAAACGGGATACGGCGTACGAAGTCGCGGGTAACAGCTAGTTATTTATAGATCGCTTATTACTATCGCTTAGTATCTTCATGAGGACTCGTAGATAAATAATCATAGTCGCAATTTTTGATCTAAAAGGAAACGCTTGCGGTTTCGATTCGTGAATCGGTAAATATTTAAACGCTGAGATACCTGCGTGGCTTGGAAAGCACACAGCTACGCTGCTGGTCCCGGCTGTCATTTGTAGATGCTTGTCAGTCTAGTGTTACCCAGTTACTGGGTGGTGGAAGTCAGATAGGCAGTCGCTCCACGTAAAATATTGGTATTCAACTGAATCCTATTTAACTGGAAACCGACCCCAATATACAGTAAAACCTGTTTAGGGCGCACCGAGCTTCTAGCTTTAAGTATTCTATGTGGTCCGTGTATGTGTGCGTAAGTGCAGGCGAAAACCGTACGTAAGCGCAAGTGGCATAGGGTTGGGGGTCCGACAGTTGAAGCAGGACTAAAGCAGATAAGGGGAAACGAGGCGGCTAAAGCTAGAATGAACGGAACGCGCGCTAATTTAGGTATTTCTAATTTTTTATACGAGTAGTTAGACATTTTGAAAATGTGAAATTTATTATATAGGTAACGTAATAGGAAACATGGAGTTTAGTTTTCAACAAACAGCCGGTCGATTCTGTCGACATCTCACGGTGTTCATCTAAGCGGAGTGAACGACAACTGAACGGTCATTCCGTCTTATTTGTATGGTTTGAGAACTCACCCGTCGTGCACCCCGCTCAAGTGTTCACTTCGACATGTTTACAGAATCGCACTGCTGATCACCTGCCGTGAAGTATTTTTTTATTTCACGTATCGTTTCCTCGGTGCCCCCATATGACGATTTTAAAGGATCGACCGACTATCTAGACGTGACGGGTCTTAAGCGGGATAGCGTTTATGAGAAAATTAAACGTGTTATATCCATAAGAACTTTTTTAATAAATAACTATGTGAAATGATCACTTTCAGATAAAATGTAACATTAAATGTTACAACATTTAATCTGAAAGTAATCATTTAAAGCTATTAAGGCCAGGTTATCCGGAAAAACGTTGTTTTGCATTGTGTAAAATTGTGTTTTATTCGTAAACAACACGGATTTAAATTTTGAAAAATATATATTACATAGTTCACACTTCGATCTAGCTATTTCGTGCGATACACGATTACTTGCACTTTACTGCATCCAATTAAATCGCAAAGACAAGTCAAAATCAAGATGTAATTATCATTTCATTTGAGTTATATAAGGTTTTGAGTAATAAAACTTATACCACAATAAAGGTCGTAAAAAATGTGATATAAATCGGCCGTCATAATGTGAAATATGAAAATACGTATCCCACTAATTCCAAAATCAAGTGATTTTGTCTTTTCATGCGCGCGCCCCGTGTTATTTAGTCCCGAGCGGAACGTGTTGGAGGTCGGACGTGTGCCAATTTTTGCGATCCCGCCACCCCCGCTAAATTCTGTTACTGGCTAAGCCTAAATTGATTACCGCTCGAGCACTGCCGGCACACCGGTGTGCCGCGAATTTAATGTTTATTTATTTAAGATTTATCTTTTATTTTGGAATTTTCACGTGTCGAGCGGTTAAATAATAATACTTGTATACAATTTAGTGTTCAAACAGTTGTAATATAAGTAGTTAGTTTTTATTAGATGTAGCTATAATTTTGTAAAAAAAAATGGGGGGAAAAAAAGTTGTCACGGCTCTTCGTTGCAGCGGTGACTACTTTTTTTTTATAAACTTTGGCTGAATAAACAAAAAGGTATATAGGTATATACATAATTTACTTTACTAACTAGGTAAGTACCGACACGAAACAGATAAATTTACACACCGCAAACATGTGTGTAAACAGTTTAATTTGAACCTTATTTCAATACGCATAAAGACGTGCGCTTTAGTGGTTTAGTTTTCGCGCGGAATAGATTTACCAACCGCATCGAGTATGTAAAACAATTGAATTTGAACCCTATTTCAGAGTGCATAAAGCCACCTCGCGCGCACATGATACAATGATTTACTGTTTTCAAATGTCAAATAGGTAGTTCACCCCGCTACGTTAGTCTTGATGGTTTCGGAGAGTTTGTATAAGTCTTATAATATTTGTTATTTATTAGAAATGTCCGTTTTCACTTATCTTACTCCTAAACAAATGCCAAAATAATAGCTCGTATTTCCTACATGAGAGTTGAATATCGGTGCAATAATGTTTTGGTGTTCATGTAGAGAAGAAATATAAGTGTAGTTATACGCTAGATGGGTACCTACTCACAGCCACCACAACACAACAAATAATAATATTTATGGCGTCTGCAACGTTTGTGTAGGTCTCGTCTATGCTAACCAATACGCGCAGCGCACTCGTGAGTCGCGTGCCATAGTGTGAAAGTGTTACAGTATGACCATTTCCTACGAAAATATTATAATAACATACTTTTGGTAACGTTTAGGCTACCGGACCAGCTCATTTATGCGCTGTACACTAGAGTCCATCCTCTTACTAATTACTAACAATGTATCAAGATATGACAAGACATACAAAAAACTATGTGGTCAGTTTGGATAGTTTTTCCAATCCAATGCGTAACTTTATCGGTGTTTATTGGCAAGAGGAAATATGTATAGAAATTATAAATTACATACACTAAACTGTTTTTAATTGACTATTGTATTGTATATTTAATTATATACAATACAATAGTCAATAGTCAATACCGACTTCCAAAAAAGAAGAGGTTCTCAATTCGACTGTTTTTTTTGTTGTATGTTTGCTCAGCGATATTTTCGCCAATTGTCAACCGATTTTGATGATTCTGTTTTTTTTTGGAAGTGTATCTTCCCGGACTGATCCCATTTCAATTTGAAGATCTGATGAAGAACTTCGGAGATAGGTAACGGAACTCTTCATTCCCGTAGGAATTCCCGTTCCCGTATAGCCGTACAGCCTTCCCCATGAATGTAACTATCATAAATTCATAATCACAATACAAAAAAGAATTTCTCGCACCGCGTCGCACGCAGTCACGCACGCTCGACGCGTTCTCGTTTGGTGGCCGCGTCTCGCGCACCGCCCGTTCGACTTAATAATATTGTTGAATTATTTTAATTTTACATTATCTCCTAAACGGTTAGTTCAAATAACATGCTGTAAAAGACAAAGTTTATCTTCATAAAATTGTCTTGATGATGAAGTAACTTTCGCTAGTAAGGATTAATATGCCTGCCTAATATTAATGCTGAAAAACCACCTTTAATTTTTAAATAAATTATTTGACATAAAATGCCTTAGTGTGGCTTATTTATAAGAGATAGATATAGGTGTAACGTCGCGGACTTTTTTTTAGATCGAATGAAAAACAATATCTTTGTAGTACATGGTACTTACGTATAATTAGCTATTACCACAGCGCACTTAGCGCACTTCCACTTTATAATATTATTTAGTATAGATTTGAAAAAAATTGTATCTCATTATCATTATTGTAACACCATAAAAATACATAAAGAAATTAAACATACACCCCCACATAAAAACATACCTACGTAATAATTACAATTCTATCCTATTTATTTATAACGGTTTGCTATCTATGTATCTGTGTATGTGCGTCTGTGTGCCTGTGTATCTGTCTTTGGCACTGTAGCTCCGTTATCTTTATTGAACAGGGATATTTTGTAAGTTTTTAAAATTTTACTTGTTAATTACCAACAAATCAAAAGCAAAATTTGCGTTACAGGTCAATAGAGCATGCGGAAGGGCGTGACTTGTCTCCAAAATAATACTCATTTATTGGGGTTACCCCCGACGGTATAGTTGGGAAAGACACCATTGTTGAAATTAAATGTCCAATAACGGCGTTTAGAAAAGGGAAATGCTGCTATTGAAGAAAAAGAAATACATATATTTAAATTCGATAGAATAAAACATACCAGGGTTATAAACAAAAAAAGTAATTGGTATTACCAAGTGCAGGGTCAACTTCACGTAACAGAAAGGAACCAATGCATTTTTGGAATATGGTCCGGTGAAAACTTGTAGTAGAAAATATTTCAAGAGATGACGAATTTTGGCGGGTGCATATGGAGAAAAAAATGATAGATTTTTATTTGAAACTAGCTGTCCCCCGCGGCTTCGCTCCCGTCAATTGGCTACCTACCTACCTACCCTACACCTACCCTACACCTACCCTACACCTACCCTACACCTACCCTACACCTACCCTACACCTACCCTACACCTACCCTACACCTACCCTACACCTACCCTACACCTACCCTACACCTACCCTACACCTACCCTACACCTACCCTACACCTACCCTACACCTACCCTACACCTACCCTACACCTACCCTACACCTACCCTACACCTACCCTACACCTACCCTACACCTACCCTACACCTACCCTACACCTACCCTACACCTACCCTACACCTACCCTACACCTACCCTACACCTACCCTACACCTACCCTACACCTACCCTACACCTACCCTACACCTACCCTACACCTACCCTACACCTACCCTACACCTACCCTACACCTACCCTACACCTACCCTAAGGATTCTTAAATTTTCTAATTTTTTTTTTTTTTTTTTTTTTTTTTTTTCATAAGAACCTTCTCCTGACAATAACAAACACAACAAAAAAAGAATTATCGAAATCGGTTCAGCCGTTCACACGTGATGCCGTGACAACGCGAAACGGGTTTCATTTTTATATATATAGATGTATATTGCCAGAGATTGTGGATCCGTGCCAAAATCGCGGTATGCCAATACGAGACATAATATTGAAAGAAAACAAAGAAAATGTTAATGATAAGCCTGTGCAGCCAGGTCCAATCAAATCCAAGGACCATATTCCGTGTCAATCTACTCAGCTAGGTCCATGCAAACCGAGACAGCTACAGTTCAACGAATTTTAGCCAGTTGCATTGGTTACTTTTATTATGTTAACTATTTGATTAAAAAATATAAAAACGTTTTTGTTTTTTTTTTAATAGCATCTAGGCAAATTCCAAACCATTTATACTTCTAAGCTTTCTTGAATTATATATTTAGATTTCAGAGGGAGAGAGAGAGCGATTTTAAGTTTTCTATAGAAAGTGAAAAATCACTATATCCTTCCCCCTGAATTGTTTTTCAGAAATGTTTTCTTATAACTATTTAGACCTGGATATCTAGCGTATGCATACCAAGTTTCGTTAAAATCGGTTCATTCATTTTGAAGAATAAGGATTTGAAACATTGTATGAAAAGCCGTACCGCGTAAACGCTCTTAACCAGTCGATGAAAAGGCCAGTCGTTCTAACATTTTGAGGAATTCACCAATATCGATCAAACGTAACTTTTTCGTCCCATCAAAATTCAGAATTGGTACAAGCCCGGGCAGTCAGTTGTCAGTTTCTCTTTACTTGCTTTAATTACCGGTTGCAAGTGGCAAGTTTCTTCCTTGCCGTGTAAGATAACATGAGTTTGTGAATGACGTATTAAACGGGATGACGAATCGTATTAAGCGTGAATAAAGTATGAACACATGCCTGAAGTTGCAAGAGCGGACGTATAATTAAGCGTGATCTCGTATTGAGCAGGTTTTATTGTGTTTGGGGAAAAGGCTGGATAAATTAAAAAGTAAACCACAGCTAAGCTCACACATTAAAAGATTATTCATGAATTGCTTATTGTATTGGTCTTTCCAAATAATTTATAGACATTGTGATTTTGTGTCATGTCACTTTGTGAGGGCCTCGTTTCTTACTGACCTTAAACCATATCCTTATTAGTAAAGCAAATGAAAGAAAAACATTTGACTTAAAATAATTTATTGTGAGATTATTCTGTTCATGAGTTAATAATAAAGCCCTTTCTTAAAATGAAAAGGTTACCACCCAAGTGATATATTATACAAAATTCAGTCGTAAACAAATACATTCCACAATCGTAAAGTTGTACATGTGTCTTAAATTTTTAACGGCCGTAGATGCGGACCAAGTAGTAGTATCCGTAGCCTCTGGCGGATGTCAGTCTGATGGTCGCCTGGTTGAAGCCAACGCCTCCTGCTCTGAGGGAGGGCATGCCCCACTGGGTGGCTCCCTGCTCGACGGCTTCAAGGTAAGTGATGCGCACGTTGTTGGCTCCGCGGTAAGTGATGTCCTGGTACTGCACTGCATTGAAAATGGGGTTCTTGCGGTAGTAGCCACTGAAAAAATATACAATCCTTTAGTTTGAATCCTGAGACCAATTATTTAAACCTAATTTTGACACTGCATAACCACTTGAAAGATTTTAGACGTGTTAATCGGCGATCGGCGATAACGTGAAAGAATCGACGTGATGTTGATTTCAGCAAATGTGTTTGGTCGATTTTTGCGCGTTCTTATCTCCCTTTCAGTACTTATCTCGTCGTACAAATTGGATATTTAATTCAAAATTACTAATAGTCGTTCATTATTTCAAAAAAATGAATTATGTCAAACTCTCGTGTTTAAAACTACTAAAATATCCTCAAAAGTTATATGAAGCAGACAGATGTAGTATAAGATCCCAGGCTCTAATCTATGTCCCAATAATGCAAACAATATTTAGTGATTTTGACTGGAGAAAGGTACTCTTAGTATGTACATAATGTAGGTACACACCTGTGAAGTAGTCTGTCACCAGGCCTGTAAGTTCCTTGGTACATATTAGCCCTGGCGGCGGCATTTTTGAAGACAGGTGCGTCATTCTCGACGGCAGGTGCGTCATTGGCATTGCAGGCAACAAGTGCTGCGAGCACAGCGAGGAGGAATAGACCAGCCTTCATCTGAAATGTTACATTAAAAACAAATTTAATGATGGCTCGAATGACGTGTTTATTTTCTTTTGGGGTGATCAAAAGACACTCAGATGAATTATTTACAATATGACATTGATTGGGAATGCTGAATAAAAATTCTTTAGTTGTTACTTACATTTGCAGTTTTTGATATTTCCGTAAGGGATCACAGTAGCTATCTCCTTGAAGTACAGTGTGAATGTAAGTAACCATCAGCAGGAGTTAGTATATATAATGTCCACACACCCATGATAAGATAATTTCAATGTGTTATCGATGACTTATTATTATTTATTGAAAACAAGTTCTAAGTTGTGCTACCGTTCTTAAAAATAACTCGTTATCTTAATACTATCAAAATCTTTGTTAATTAGGAGAAACCAAAAGGAAAATTATGAAGAAAAAGATTGTGTTGAACTCCAACTGATAAATATTTTATTGTGACAGTGTTGTCATTACTGTCATGAATTAAAATGTTTTCACTGGTCCTATGACAGGACATTCTCCAAAATTATCGCGGGATAGTCCGTTGTATCCCAATTTTGGGCCTTTTCTTATTTGGTTTGATGTTATTTTAGAGTAAGTACGATGAAGCTCAAAAAGAGTTAAGAGGGAAAGAGAGCAATTAATGTTTTATAAAATGTGAAAAGTTGATTTTCTTTTTCCTTCTGAACTAATGTACTTATGGAACAGTTCATAACTAACTTTTAAGATCAAGGTATTCATCGCGTACCGATTTAAATTAATATTGGCTCATCCATTTGTGGATTGGTTGTCCAAGAATAAGGACTTGAAAATGGCAAACTTGAGCTTCATTTAATAATAAGAAATTGTACCTATTTAGCTTTATAGCAATACGTAAAAATATTCAGAATTTGCTGTCATGCAAAACATTAATGTTGGTACATTTAATCGATTTTTATAATGCGAAAAGTGTCATTACCGATACCTAATAATTATTTCAGATTAGCCAGCCAAAAAAGAATAGGGCTAAAATTACATTAACAAGAAAAAGAAAAGAGCCAAGAGTTGAACCTTGAGATACTCCCATCTCAAGTAGGGACAATTACTTTTTCTGTAAGTTAGTAAAAAGTTAATAACAAGATCCGTAGCTTATCTAGGTTTTTCTTTGTGTTTTAATTTTACAGAATAGTTTTTGTGGTCAACACAACCAAATGCTTTTGAGAGGTCACAGAAATGTCAATGTTTATAACGGTATAAAATAAAGAAGTTTAAATAAATCTGTAGAAAAAAAATGACGCAGAAAAAAATTACTTAAAAAAAAAGTGTCAGACTCTTACCGACTAAAAATCCGTGTTCCTCCTAATGTCCGTTCCATGGCAGCGATGACTCTTTCGAACCTCGAAAGGGGTTCACATCGACGTAGGGTCGACGTGAATTTGGAGGGAGGACACGCCTGGGTGTCACCACTGTGTGGATCGCCCGGAGGACACGATGAAGTTTGCGGTGGAAGTCTGTCTTAATTGGGCGGAGCACCATCGTGTCCTCGTAGAGATCGGCGGCAACCTCTCGCGTCCGGTCTTGGTTCAATCCAAGGTCAAAAGCGTGGGGGCATGGGAAGCAGTGACCTCCTTCTGCGAAGCAGTAATATAAGCGAAGGAGGAGGCGGTACACGTGAGGGAGAGGCTAACCTCATGCCCCAGCCGCCACAACAGAAGAAGACGCCCAGGGTATCCCGGGGAATGCCCAGAGCATCGGGAGTCGAAAGGTCATTTCCGGACACCGTAAGCACGGGCCTGCGGACTGCGAGCGATGGGTGGCTCGGCTCGCGTCGGGCATTTGGAGATACACGGGTGGGTTTTAGTCAGTAAGACTCTGACACTCTCTTCCACTTCGTCCATAGCAAAAGGAGTCATTTGACCCACAAAAAAGTGGATGATTATTACATAATTGGCATATCAGAACAACTAGCTTTAGTATTTGACTTATAAATACTAAAGTTTGGATGATGAATGCTTGTTACTCAATCACTTTAGACTTGCTGAACGGATCTGTATGAAATTAGGCACAGAGTAAGGATTTTAGTCCGGTATAGCACATTGGCAACTTTTTATCTTAGTTTTCTTGGGATTATTGCCGCTGGCAGAAGCAAGTTGGAAATAAATCTAATTTGCAATCAAAGGTATTCGCATGGAGATGCAGGTATCATCTGCCTAGTCTTGGGGTCGGCTCCCAGTCAAACCGGATTCAGCTGAATACCAGTATTTTACTTGGAGCGGCTGCCTACCAGACCTATACAACCCATTCACTGGGTACTTCTAGCCTACATAGGATATTATGGGTGAACCTCAATTAAAATCACAGTTAATGATTCGAGGAATACAGACGTGAAAGAATGGATTAGATAAAATGATTTTAAAAAAGTAAATCATTGCTAAGCTCTCACACCGAAAGGTTATTACTACAACGCTAATTATTAGTCTCTTCAATTATTCGATCCACCATAAACTTTATTCGTATCTAGAAAAAGCAAATTAAATAAAAGTAAATCAATAGAATTAAATTATAAATCAATTTATTGTAATAACATTATTTAGTTGATAAAATTACATTCTAAAATCCTTTCTCAGATCAAAGTATAATATAACCCCGTCGCAAAAAAATCCATGCGTAGAAAAAGTTTTCCATTTGTCTTTTAATTAAATTTTTAACGGCCGTAGATGCGGACCAAGTAGTAGTATCCGTAGCCTCTGGCGGATGTCAGTCTGATGGTCGCCTGGTTGAAGCCAACGCCTCCTGCCCTGAGGGAGGGCATGCCCCACTGGGTGGCTCCCTGCTCGACGGCTTCAAGGTAAGTGATGCGCACGTTGTTGGCTCCTCGGTAAGTGATGTCCTGGTACTGCACAGCGTTGAAAATGGGATTCTTGCGGTAGTAGCCACTGAAAAAATATAAAAACGTTTAGTTTAAATCATGAGATCCTTTTTCTTAGTTTTTTTACAGTATAACCATGTGAAAGGACTGTAGTGATGCCTAAAATTGAGGCAGTAATGATGATCAATCACGGACTAGACATGCAATTTTATGTGAGCTGATGACAGCCTTATCCATATCTCCGTTTCAGTTCTTAGAGAAGTAATAATAACAAATACTAATATCACAACAAAGACAATACCGTCATGTTTAATACTGCCTAATAGATCCCCTATCGTTATATAAGAAGACAGATGTGGTATATGACTATAAGTTTCCTGGCTAACGTATGTTCCAATGCAATAAATTTTTAGGGTATATCACTTAATAGTTATATAGATAGGTACACACCTGTGAAGTAGTCTGTCTCCAGGCCTGTAAGTTCCTTGGTACATATTAGCCCTGGCGGCGGCATTCTTTAAGACAGGTGCGTCATTCTCGACGGCAGGCGCGTCATTGGCATTGCAGGCAACAAGTGCTGCGAGCACGGCGAGGAGGAATAGACCAGCCTTCATCTGAAATGTTACATTAAAACAAATTAATGAAAGCTCAAATGTCGCTCATATTTTGTTCCGGAGTGATCAAATGACACTCAGATGAATTACCATATCACATTGATTAGGAATCCTAATAAAGATGCTTTAGTTGTTACTTACATTTGCAGTTTTTGATTTAGTTCCGTAAGAGATCACAGTAGCTATCTCCTTAGAGTACAGTGTGAATGTAAGTAACCATCAGCTAGAGTTAGTATTATATAGTATGCTTATAGACATGATAAGATAGTTCAAATGTGTAATCGATGACTAATTTGTTGAAAACAGGTGATAACTTCTGCTACCGTTCATAAAAATAGCTCGTTATCTTAATACTATCAAAATCTTTGTTAATTTGGAGAAACCAAAAGGAAAATTATGTAGGATAAGATTATACCTCCAACTCAAAGGTGATGTTGAACTCCTACTGATAAATATTTCATCGAGACAGCTGCCTTTTTTTTTGTTTTATTTTTGAGGATGGAAAATCTTCAAATGACTGCTTCCGCTCTGGGCGGAGCAAAAGGAGTATCAGACCCTTACCGACAAAAACGCATCCGTATTCCTCCTAATGCCCGTTCCATAGTAGCGGTGGCTCTTTCAACAAATTTTGCAACCCTGGTCTATTCTGCTGACGTCTAAAGAGATGTCAGCAGAATAGACGGACCGCCGCCGCACGCATACACGAATACAACGCGCCATTGATCCAAGCTTGTTACTTATCGGAAGGCGAGCCACCCAGTGCTCGGTGTTCACAGGCCCACGCCTACGGTAGCCGGGAATCGCACTGCGACTCCATACGCTCGAGGCGTCTTCTTCTATTGCGGCGACTCGGGCGAAGGTTGTCCTCTCTCTCGCGTGGCCTTTTTCACTTGCATTACTATGCAAACAAAAATTGAGGAGGCAGGCCGCGTAAAGCAGAAAGAGGTGACTTCCCATGCCCCCTCGCTCCGGTCAATGGATTAAACCAGGGCCGGACGCTAGAGGTTGCCGCTGATCGCCTCGACGAGAACACGGCGTTGCTTCACCCTAGCAGGACAGACCTCCACCGTATATTCCACCTTGTCCTCCGGGCGATCCACACAGTGGTAACACTCAAGCGTATCCTAGACATCTCCCCTACGACACTACATCCTGCAACAGAAGCGTGCGGGGAGTCTTGCGTATCGCTTTCATAGGCCTTTGTCTGATCGAACACTAAGTGATGAACGTTTGTTAGAAATTTACAATTTGGGGTACGGTGAAGCGTAAAAATAGTGAAGGAATGAGAGAGCAATTCTAAGTTTGTTCATGGAAAGTGATAAATCAATTTCTCTTTCCTTTGGAACTAATTTTTGAAAATAACTTTTTAGACTTACGTATCTTATGTTTGCTTACCTTCAATTTCATTCATTTCCTAAAATAAGGGCTTGAAAGTGAAGCCCGTGAGAAGTAAAAACTCTTAATCTATCCAACGACAATTTTTGATCCATCATCATATCACAGCCAATTGCCGTCCACTGCTAAACGTAAGCAAAGAGCGCCAATCATCCCGGTCTTGAGCAGTCCGCATCCATCTGCTGCCAGCCACCTTCAAATCATCGATCCATCGTGCCGCAAGGCGTCCCACACTATACGTTTACCCATACGCGGTCTCCACTCTAACACAATGTCTGCTCCATTGACCTTAAAAATTGTTCTCGTAACATTAAGTTGCTTGGTGCTTATGATTCATCTATGACCAACTTGGGGTATGATATGTTAACTTTAAAGATTTAGCTTAGAAGTATAAAATTGCTAGCTGCAAGCCATTTCAAATGTACAGTCAGTATGTTGTTGTTATGTAAGACATACGTATCCTTGTTATCTATTTTAGAAATGCGGTAAGTATCGTGAGTGAATTGAATTAAATAGGATTAGCTAGTAAATATAATAGGACAATCGTTAATTTAAACAAGAAAAAGGAAAGGGCTAAGATTTAAACCTTGAGATACACCCATCTTATGTAGAACCCTCGAGGACGTCGCTTAGTTAACCATTACTTCTTTTTGCCATTTAGATAAAACGGCAAGATATGAGTAGCCAGCACACGTTTTTTGCTGTGGTTTAATTTACAGATCCGGATTTCATGGCCAACGCATCAAATGCTTATGAGAGGTCACTTATAATGGTAATGTTGATCATCCTGAGAATTCTTTTAGGATTTCATAATTGACCCAGTTTTCGTGAAACCACTGACGATACGATGTAGAATTTATTTTAAGTTAAAAACGGCATTTCGTTTAGCAAGATTTTTTAAACTTTTAGTGTGAGCATTTAATATAGTTGTAAAACTATAAAGGCATTGCATTTAAATTCTGATATGAAAATTGGTTCTACTTCAGTATATTTTATTAAATCAGGGCGTTCCCCGATTTACACTTTCAAAGTCTTCAGTGTTTATAACGATTAATTTAAGCTTAAATTTGAAGGACATGGGAACTACTGGGATAAACGGGAGCATAATTGAACATGGACTTCACTCATTTTAATTCGACTACAGGGCTGGTGCAGTGCTTGAGCGATTGACTGCTGCGCTGCGTGTCGTGGGTTCGATTACCGCACGTAACAAATATTTGTATGGTCTACAGATTTTTGTTCCGGGTCTGGCTGTTTGTGTATGTGAGTTTGAATGTAGTGTGTGAGTGAGTTTGAATCCTAGTATGAGGCAAAGTTTAAAAAGAAAAACTAATAGACCTATATTCTGAGACTGACGCAGGGCTGGTTACATTCCAAATACCCACTATAACAAATATATCACACATGCCCATGCATGCGCATGCATGTTTGCTCATTTTTATGGATTCGGTCTCTATGTAACTTTAACGTTCTAAAAGTGCTATCATTTTTAGGTGTTTGATAGCCACTATCGACAGTCAGAAGCCAAGAAATTTGTCACCAGCCCTGGCAAGGGGTATAATGGAATGGGTGAGTTTGTGAAGGTCAGGTAGGCAGTCAGATATAAATGTAATAAGTGGTATAAAATACTGATACACATCTGCATCCAGTTAGACTGAAGGCCATTTCCAACGTTATTAGGAAAAGGCTTGGCAGATTTGGTTGTCACCTTTACCATTGCTTCGTATATCGTATGTTTGTGAAACCAAATCTTATTTTTACAGCTAGGAAAAGCAATAAAAGAAATATAGTTGACTTAGAAATAATTTATTTTGAGATTATTCATTTCATGAGTTCAATTAATAAAATCTTTTCGTCGTAAAACTTGTCCATTTATCTTTTACATTTTTAACGGCCGTAGATGCGGACCAAGTAGTAGTATCCGTAGCCTCTGGCGGATGTCAGTCTGATGGTCGCCTGGTTGAAGCCAACGCCTCCTGCTCTGAGGGAGGGCATGCCCCACTGGGTGGCTCCCTGCTCGACGGCTTCAAGGTAGGTGATGCGCACGTTATTGGCTCCTCGGTAAGTGATGTCCTGGTACTGCACTGCGTTGAAAATGGGATTCTTGCGGTAGTAGCCACTGTAAAGATATTTAAAACAAATATTTTAAATACTGAGACTGATAATTTTGACAGAGTACTTCCCTAGAGATATGCAGTATACTAATAGTGAAGCAGGGACGTCACCCAATAACGGATAAGACAAGCGACATTATGTTGATTTCGGGTAGTGTGACTAGTCGAATTTTGCACGTCCCTATTTCCATTTCAGTACTTATAGTGTCGTAAAAATTGGATGATTAATTTTATTCTTTTTATTTATCTTATCGCTATAATAAATTATGAAGAACAGTCATGTTTAAAACTGCCAACATTTAAATAACCTGTTTTTTCTTTTGAAGCAAACACATGTGTTAAGTTTCCTAATCCGTTTACTAGGGCACGTAATATTCTCAAATAGGCCATTCCACCTGCAGAAGATAACTCAGAAGTTAAAGATGTACATACCTGTGAAGTAGTCTGTCTCCAGGCCTGTAAGTTCCTTGGTGCATGTTAGCCCTGGCGGCGGCATTCTTGACGACAGGAGCGTCAGTATCGATGGCATTTGCATTGCAGGCAACAAGTGCTGCGAGCACAGCGAGGAGGAAAAGACCAGCCTTCATCTGAAATATTACATTAAAAAAAAAATTAATGATGGCTCGAATCACGAACTTATTTTGTTCCGGAGTGAACAAGTGACACCAGATTAATTATAATGTCATAATGATTGGAACTGCTAATTAAAGATTATTATGTTGGTCCTTACATTTGCAGTTTTTGATTAAGTTTCGTAAGAGATCACAGTATAGCTATCTCCTCAGAGTACAGTGTGAATGTAAATAGCCACCAGCAAGAGTTGGTATATATAGTTTTCATACAGATATGATAAGATTAAATTAAATGTGTTATCGATGACTAATTTGTTAAAAACAAGTGCTAAGTTGTGCAAAAATAGCTCATTATCTTAATACAATCAAAATAGTTCTTTATTATTTTCATCATTTAATATTTGTCATAAGGAAAATGATACAAGGAAAGCGTGGAGTCTGAATCGCGGAGTTTCTTGCCGGTACTTATCCATAGGAATACACCAATTCGAACCGCGCACTAGCTTATTTGACGTTTTCGAAGTACCCATGTAGGGCTATGTGAAATAAAATATTTTAAATGCACCTATTGTTTCTTGAGGAAACCATAGTGAATGCCTTCTGAATAAAAGATAATTTTGTACTCTGTCTCATAATGGTAATGATCATATAGACCAGTGGTTCCCAATCTGTGGTCCGCGCATCACTGGTGGTCCTCAAGGAGCCTTAATATGGTCCGTGAAAGATTTAAAATTTTAAATTCCTATTGACAATGTTACATTTTCTGGCAATTACAATGTTCGTTACTTTTCATTTTAAAGAATATGGAAGAAGTTTAGAACTATCGATTTAGGTTTCTTTTACTTAAAAATAAAAAAAAGTAAAATTTTCTTCGGAGTTTCTGGTCCCTGCTAATCAAAAAGAAATCAAAGTGGTCCGAGGTCAAGAAAAGGTTGGGAACCACTGATTTAGGCGATCGGTGTAATTGGGTTTTTCCATTAGAAATTCTCTTGTTACAACCCAGATTATTTTTTTTAAACGTTTCCCCGCACTAGGAATTTCTCCTGTATCGTGGGTGCGTTAAAAAACATATAAACTCACATACACAAACAGCCAGATCCGGAATAACTATCTGAGGGCTAAGTGTGAGTTTTTTAACGTACTCGATCGCGTTAACGTAAACGTTCGCTTATGTCAAATTGTATAGAAAAAAACAGGTTGTCCGTGAGTGTCACCAGACGGCGCTTATTCAGTTTCAATACAAATTGACGTTTACGCTTACGCGATGGAGAACGTTAAGAAACTCACACTAAGGCCACTGTAGACCATACAAATATTTGTTCCGTGCGGGAATCGATCCCGCAACACGCAGTGCAGCAGTCAATCGCTCAACCACTGCGCCAACCGTGTCGTCTGACGGTGATCCCATTGCGTCATGTTTTTACTTGTTCTACGACAACACATTGTTCAAGAAAGATGCGCAAGGAATCCTGCATAATAATATCACTATCTTAGGGTCTTTGTCTGATAGGACCAGGCAGGACGCGATGTGTTCCACGCGCCCCTCAAAGAGAATGTCAGCATATTTATTTACACTCCACTCGTCTATCGTGCCTTTGTCGCGTTTTAGTGCCAGGCAGTCAGTCTCAGATATATTTCAAGAAATATGATGTAGCTTTAAGTCATACAGTAAACTTTCGTTTCGAAATTTCTTCGAAAGAGTCATTGTGGCCCTAGAACGCAAAGGGCATAAAGAGGAACACGGATGGGTTTTAGTCAGTAAGAGTCTGGCACTCCCTTCCGTTCTGCTCAGAGCGGAAGAAGTAATTTGATGATTTCCCATCCATAAAAAGAAAAAAAAACATTAAATTTCTAGCTAGGGCTGGGATTCACAAAGTTCCAGTCTGGGTCGAGTGCTGACGATCGCAGAGATAGTCAGCGAGAAGCCGCGGTAGACCTGGAGGAAATCCAACAGCACAAAGTTTCGCCAGCAACATGTTATTATTTACTCTAGCCAACGCTTTCCGGAGACAAGACATCTATCTGACCACCGCGGTCCCAACGTTTTTTTGTTGAAGCCTACTAAATTGAGTGGTTTTTTATATTTATTTACTGATCTTTTAGCTCTAAAACCATGTTGCTCATTACATAGATACTTATCGACTATGTATTTATGAAGTAGGTTTTCAAACCATAAACTGGTAAAAATGTAATAAAAGGAAACACGTTTGTTAGGCCAACACATTGAAGGTTCACTTATGAACCAGTAAGTGTAATTAGTCTTTCAAATCAAGAACAATGTAGTTCCGTGTCTTGTCACTCGTTAAGGGTTCGTTGAGAGTGCAGCATTTATATTCTCAGTAAGGAAAATAAAATGAAAGATAAGAATTGATTTAAAAATAGTTCATTGTAATCACATTACTCAGTAAATATTTACATACTAAAATCTTTTCTCAGATCAATTTTTTTTTTAAAACCCCATCGTATTAAAGAATCAAGCGTCGAAAAAATTTTCCAGTTTTCTTTTAACGGCCGTAGATGCGGACCAAGTAGTAGTATCCGTAGCTTCTGGCAGATGTCAGCCTGATGGTCGCCTGGTTGAAGCCAACGCCTCCTGCCCTGAGGGAGGGCATGCCCCACTGGGTGGCTCCCTGCTCGACGGCTTCAAGGTAGGTGATGCGCACGTTGTTGGCTCCTCGGTAAGTGATGTCCTGGTACTGCACTGCGTTGAAAATTGGGTTCCTGCGGTAGAAGCCACTGAAAACATAATAAAATGTTTAGTTTCATTCCTGAGAGTCATTACTTTTACACACAGTATAACCACGTGAGAAGACTAACGCCTAAAAGTATGTTGATGTCAGTCAGCGAGTAAGGTTGATTTTTGCAGGTTCCTATCTCCGTTTCAGTTCTTATGATGTCGTAAGCTACTAATTATCAACCATCATAACAAGATAACATGTGATGACGAACTCCTATGTTTAAAACTGCTAACATATCCTTTGTCGTTCTATGAAGTAGTCAGATGTAGTATAGCCATTACTTTTCTGGTTAATCTATGTAGCAATGCAAGCAATATTTGAGGAATGTCGACTGGAGAAAGTTCGTGGATAAAATGTAGGAACATACCTGTGAAGTAGTCTGTCTCCGGGCCTGTAAGTTCCTTGGTGCATATTAGCCCTGGCGGCGGCATTCTTGAAGACAGGTGCGTCATTCTCGACGGCAGGTGCGTCATTGGCATTGCAGGCAACAAGTGCTGCGAGCACGGCGAGGAGGAATAGACCAGCCTTCATCTGAAATATTACGGTAAAAATAAATTTAATAAAGGCTCGAATGACGCATATATTTTGTTCTGGAGTGATCAAGTGACATTCAGATGAATATCACATTGATTGAGATTCCTATAATAAAGATGCTTTTGTTGGTACTTACATTTGCAATTTTTGATTTAGTTCCTTAAAAGATCACAGTAGCTACAGAGGACAGCAGCTAGCGTAGAGTACAGTGTGAATGTAAGTAACCATCAGCAGGAATTAGTATATATAGTGTTCATATAGATAATTATGATAAGATCGTATTAAATATATCATCGATGACTCATTCATTGAAATCAACTGTTTCGCTGTTTATAAAAATAGCTCATTATCTTTGTACTATCAAAATCATTTTTAATTAGGAAAAACCTTAAGGAAAATTTTGAAGGAACAGACCATTGTTTGATGTGGAAACCGTAGAAGCCTTCAAAGGTTACGTTTTAATTCGTGACTGTGGTCCCCTTGCTGTCATGAAATTCTCCGAAAATAGCACGTGGGGACTCGGGGAGTTCTGCCTGGTCATCATGTTTTATTTACAGGCAAACAGAAGATTTTGCAATATTTACTAAGCATCTCTCACAGAGCGATAAAAGTGTCGCTCTGTAAGAGATGCTTAGTAAATATCGCATAATAATTTAAACTATTGATGCTTTGTTTTTATTTAATCTATTGTACAGAAATGGACATGATATTGACAGAATAGATATGTAAAAAATATTTTTACAATAACAAAATTATTTTGAAAACGCATTTGAATCGCTTACAATATAATTCCGTCTCTTATTTCCAGTATTGTAAGAAAGTATGGTGTTAATACCAAGTGCATAATGAAATGCTGGCGAACAGTCAGGATTTGTACAACATAACTGTGGAATAGAAAAAGGGATGGAAATTGGCTACTTTTAAAATGGCTGGGAGTAAGTGAGTTTTGGGTGCTCCACCCCATGAAATGATTCAGTACTGGATTACAGATTGACCTAGGGTCAATTAAACTTGTGTGATTAATTTTGAATCCGCAATTGCTCGCAGTTTTTTATTAGAGTGTTTCGTCTATAATTACTCCGAGATATTTTATGTTGCATGTTTGGAAGATAATAAAATGTACTGATTGGATGGAGTCCACACTTATGAGCAAACAGAAATGTGGACTCCATGTGGATTAGTTATGTTAAATTGAGGCTTGAGCATGGAAAAGTGAATACATTTTGTCTTGTCAGCATTATAATGTTAGTAAATTGCTTTGAAGCCAAATAGTCACAGTTTTGACACCTAATTGAGCGTATTCGTACAATTCTTTACTGGTTTTAGCGGTAAATACTAAGGCCGTGTCGTCAGCGCAAGAAACAATTTTGCCTTGTTTAATGGTTAAATTGCACAAATCGTTAATAAAAACCGGGAAAAGGGTTGGGCCCAGAATGTTTCCTTAAGGCACACTAAAACCAGTTGTTTTTTGCTCATCGCTCGTAATATTTTCTATTCTTACACATTTATATCTGTCGTTTAGGTAATCAGCAAAGAGTTTCAGCGGCGTTCCCCTTATTCCCATTGCCTCTAATTTGTTCAGGAGCATAGAAACAGATATTGTGTCAAAGGATTTGGCTAGATCAAGGAAGACCTCCAAGGTCTGGTTTCCTTTGCCAAGTTCCTCTGAGACATAATCGGTCAGGTGGTGCACCGCATCGGCTGTGGATAATTTGGCTCTAAAACCAAATTGAGCTGGTGATAATATTTTTTTTCTTCTAAATAGTTAACTAGCCTACTGTTTACAATTTTCTCTAGTATTTTAGATATTGAGAGGAGTAAAGATATTGCCCTATAATTATTAACTAAGTCCCCGGATTTAAAAGTAGGGATTACGACTGTTTTTTAAGGCATCTAGGAAAAAGGTCTAAATAAATAATATGAAATATGTGTTAAGGGAGGTACCAGGGTGTGCTTGAATTGTTTAAGGATCCTATTGCTAATATTATCCCAACCCACTGCACAGTTATCTTTTATTATTATTTATTATTATTAATTTATTAAATTCAGACAACATTACAGTCCATTTTGTTAGTAGAATACCTTATAGCTAGTGTTAGTAGTACGCAATTAGGGTATAGAAAATTAAAAAAAAGAAAAAAAAATAGAAAAAAAAAAAAACAAACAATAAAGATATTCGAAGCATGATGTGCAGAGAACGGTAAGGCCAGGAAACAAGCTATATGACCATTCTCCCCACATAATGCCTCAGAATAGGGGAGTAAGGACTCTCAACGACAGTTTTCAGGATGCTATTGTCACTGACCCGTGTTCTGTGCATCAGTGATGCGACTTTTTTGCGAATGACTGCGTGGAAGCCGTCAGTTCGGTTCTGAGCAAACATCTCCGATGCACTACAGAAACGGGGCAGTTTCAACAGCATCCTAAAAACATTGTTGTATTGGACGCGCAAGACATCTAGCGATCTTTTAGTGTAGTTGACCCATAGACCTCCCGCGTACAGACCTTGACCATACGCCTTGAATAGGGTTTTAGGGATTTTGACTTGGTCACCACAACGAAAAAATCTACGGGCCAACATATTACCTCGGACCGCCAGTGCCCTACGTTCCCTTTCAATGTCTACATTATCTTTAAGGTCGTCGGTAAGTATGTGCCCCAAGTACTTAAATTGGTAGACTCTATTTATGCTCATGCCATTGAGAGAAAAACTAGGTTCATGATTAGGGCACTTACCGGCGGCCTTAAAGACCATGTGCATGACCTTCAGCATTTCTCTGATAGATTCCTCAGTCGGGCCCAGGAGCACCATGTCGTCCGCGTAACTAATGTTGTTAATACTAACACCACCAACCCGGCAGCCGACACGCATACTACTGAGCCCGACTATGAGATCATTAACATAAAGGTTGAAGAGCCGTGGAGACGTCAACCCCCCCTGTCTCACACCGCACTCCAACCCATATGACTCAGAGAACGTTCCGGCCCACTTTACAGTATTCGATTGGTTCGCATACCAATACTGCATGAGCTTAAGTACTGGTGCCGGTACGCTCCTGTCACCCAATTTTCTCCAGAGCACATCATATGACACCAGGTCGAAGACCCTGGAGAGATCCAGGAAGCAGGCATACACCGGCGTTTTTCGGTCCGTGTAATATTGGACAGTATTCTTCAAACTCAGCACAGCACTTTCGGTTGAAAGTTCAGGTTGAAAACCAAACTGTGCGTCATGCAAACACAAACACTTTTTCAGGCACGAATCAAGCATACTGTCCAATATTTTAGCCGCTGTGGTCGCAAGGGAGATTGGACGGTAGTTCCCCTTATCCGAGATGTCTCCTGTCCTGTTCTTGACTATAGGTACTACAATAGTATGCATCAGTTCAGCAGGCAAATGAGAGTGACTGATGCACATTGTGAAAAAACAGGACAGGACCCTCGGCAGGTGAACTCCTGATATTTGAAATGCTCGATGCTGAGTCCGTCGTGACCGGGTGATTTACCTCTGCTCATGCCTTGGATGACGGATCTGACTTGTTTAGCCGAAAAAAGTGTGAGTGGTTCCGCACCCCCACTATCAGACTCAGCATCGGCCATTGCAACTGAAGGGCCCAGTGGAGATTGCACTTTAAAATGTTCCATAAACATATTTTCAATTCCCCCCGGGTCATTGGCCCCTCCTACGCTCACCGGTAGACCAGGCCCATTATCCAACTTGCGTGTCGACTTCCAAAATTTACTAAAATTTTTCGAGGCTCTTTGCTTCGCTATTTTGTCCATTTTGACCTGTTCTGCATTTTTTTGGCACCATTTCAGACGACCCTTGAAGATTTTACGGGTCTCGCACATCTCATCGAAAACTAATCCACTATTTGGTCTTTTATGTCTCACCCATTCTTGGAATTTAAGCCTGGCCTCACGGTGAGCGTCACGAACGTGATTGTTCCATCCGCACACCACTTTTCCTCTCCTTGGCCTGCGACCTCCTACCAAATTTGTTTGCTCAGCAGCGTCACACAAAATACTTATAATTTTACCGTATAAGTCGTTCAAGACATATTTATGTTCTACTGAGCTACATAACCCATAGCCACACCCTGAGAACTCAGGCGGAAAATCAATGTCACGAAGCCTATCATTGCATAAATCCCTGTAACACTTAATCTGATGTTCGTCCCTTTCGCCCCAAATAACTCTAGAGCGTGGCGTATTTTGTGTTATTAATTTAGATCTCACTATATTTAGGTCACACTCAATGTACAATGGCAAGTGATCTGACATATATACATCCTCTTTTATTCCCACCTTTATAATAGTTTGCCAAGCTGAAAAAGACACCACACAGTGATCTAGCCACCTTCTACATCCGTGGGCTTCGCTCACAAAAGTGTAGGTATCCGTCACGCAGCCCAGCTTTTCTATATCGGCACAAATCCAAGCTTGGTCATTGCAGAAGTTGTTTAATTCCCTGAAAAATAATTCACGTGGATGTGCATTAAAGTCGCCTAATATGAAAACACTTTCAATTTCTGCACCCGCAACAATTGCACTAATCTCACCTAGAACCTCTGTAAACAACGGCAAGTTGTCGATTGAGTCTGTTGGCATATAAACAGAGATTACTATTATCGAGCGATCGCCAACAGTAGCTCTGATAGCAGCGAGACGCGAGCTAGTGCACCCTAATATTGAAACATCGTTAAAAATGCCCTTTCTCCAGAGAATAGCCACTCCCCCTTTTAGTCCTCCCACTCCCCCTTTTAGTCTTTTAGTCCACTAATAATTTGGATCATTTCGTCTTCGTCAGTGTCCTGCAAGCCAAAAGATTGTAGTGCGCGCCTACCAACTATTGTTGATTAATTTCTAAGAATGAAAACTTTAGTTTGTATGAAACATCGTGAGGCGTAATCGCTGTAAATCTTGGACCCTACTGCAATTTAGGATCAATAGTTATACCTAAAAATTTAGTCACTGTGTCGCTGTCATAATGGTAGCCTTTCTTGTAGCCGCAGTGTGGGCCGTCTTGCGCGGTAATTCAAACGACATTATCCGAGTTCTCGTCACCGTCGGCGTTCCAGCAGTATAAGAACCCAATGGCTTGGCACGTGACGATGCAAAATACCGGACGGCATGTCTTTGTTTCCATGGAAGATGGGTAGGCCTTTAGTGAGGACGCAACCTGTGTTGATACTCTAGCGCCATGCCGTCTTCCTAGTACATCGTGTTGTGCCGGCGCTGCCGCTGCGGCTGCAGAAAACCTCAAGCGTAAATATTAGTAATCTTATTAGTAACTATATTTTCGAGCGGTTTGGGGTTGAAACCTTCGGGCCGTGGAGCCCTTGTGCTCACAGCTTTTTTAAGAAATTTCGAACGGCTGGTTGACACTTCCCGTGACCCAAGAGCTGACTTTTACTTTGGACAGAGACTATATAAGCATCGCCAATCGAGTTTCAACGTAGCAATGCCGCCAGCCACAAAAATCGTCCTCAGCGCTGTCAGCTGGTGACGATTTTGTTGATGCTATATTTTAGTCTGTACCCAACAAACTAAAATATAGCACCAAAAATGTTGTGTATTCGTTAATTTTAGTTATTAATTAAATAAATAGTTAAGTCCTTTTAAAAATATCGTTCTCTTAAAGTCAAGTTGAATGATTATAACTATGACTACTTTGGGTACTTTTGGTAATGATAACTTAAAAGATCGGGCTATGTTCGCATACAATAAAAAAAATATGAGCTGTATACCATTTCAAAAGTACATCCAGATTGTTACTGTCATGCAAGACATACGTATCCTTGTTATCTTTTTTAATAACGCGCTAAGTGTCATCAGCGGATATAATTATATCAGACTAGCTGTCCCCCGTGGCTTCGCTCCCGGCAACTGGCTACCTACCCTTCACCTACCCTACACCTACCCTACACCTACCCTACCCTACCCTACACCTACCCTACACCTACCCTACACCTACCCTACACCTACCCTACACCTACCCTACACCTACCCTACACCTACCCTACACCTACCCTACACCTACCCTAAGGATTCCTAAATTTTCTAATTTTCCGCGCAATTTTTTAATTTTTGTTTTTCATAAGAACCTTCTCCTGACAATAACAAACACAACAAAAAAAAACAAAAGTGAAATCGGTCCAGGCGTTGTTGAGTTATACGCTTACCAACACATTTTGCGATTCATTTTTACATAATATTACAGAAGATTAGCGATTCATTGTATAAGTATCATCTTTAATTTATTAACAAATAAAAGAAAGGGCACAGAATTAAACCTTGAGATATGCCCATTTCAAGTTGAGACCCCATTACTTTTTCTGCCGGTTTACATGAAATAGCAAAATCAGTAACTTGTCAACGTATTTTGGCGAGGTACTCGTATTACTTACGGATTTGTGTTAAATCGGCATTTGGTTTCGCACAATTTTTTCAGATTTATATTGTCAATTTTGGATGCACAAATTTCACCAATATTGTCCCACTGGGCTAAGGAAAGCAATGCGGTCCCATTGCTTTCCAAAACTCTTTGTGTTTTACCATCTTCAGCCAATCTATCAGGAACGAGTGTAAATCGTCATAGTAGTATAAAACGTATAAAATTAGGGGGATCGAATTTACATCCTGGTTTAAAAATTTATACCACTTTAGTTCTATGAAATATTAAATCACGAAACGTATCCCTGTATTAAAAATTGATTAAATATGCCTCGGGCAAGATTCATTGTGTCAACGATATATTTATTCCTTTTTGACGAGTCTTGAAGGACTGTTTTATTTATTTTTTTTTATGTATAAAATTGTGCTATAATTTTTAGATCGAGCCAAGGAATCTGACACCAGTCTTGGCAAGGGGTCTCTTGTGACCCACATACTGGGTTCAGAAGATCAGATAGGCAGTCACATGGTGTAAATTACTGATACTCAGCTACATCCAGTTAGACTGAAAACCAAGCCCAACGTATTTTTGAAAAGACCTTAAATATTTTTGTGGTTTCTTCAAAATAACTAATAATACTGAATAATGTATTTTGTGTCATGTCACTTTGCATCGTTTATGTTGATCCAACCCAAAGTTACCCCAGTTAGGAAAAGCAAATGAAAAACAAACAAATTAAATTCACTTAAAAATAATTTTGAGATTATTCATTTCATGAGTTGCAACCCTTTCTTAAAATGAAAATGTTTTCGTATGATATAAAAATATTTTCGTCTTATAAGTTGACCATTTGTCTTTAAACATTTTAACGGCCGTAGATGCGGACCAAGTAGTAGAATCCGAAGCCTCTGGCGGATGCCAGCCTGATGGTGGCGTGGTTGAAGCCAACACCTCCTGCCCTGAGAGACGGCATGACCCACTGGGTGGGTCCCTGCTCGATAGCTTCAAGGTAGGTTATGCGCACGTTGTTAGCTCCTCGGTAAGTAATGTCCTCGTACTGCGCAGCGTTTCAATTGGGGTTCTTGCGGTAGTAGCCACTGAAAAGATATAAAAGTTTAGTTTGAATCTTGAGACCAATCATTTTAACCCAATTTTGACACTATATAACCACGTGAAAGACTCGAAAGGTACTTGAAAGTGAGGCGATGACGTGAAGGAATCACACAATAACAGACAAGGCAAGTGACGTGATGTTGATTTGAGCCAGTGTGATTGGTCGTTTTTTGCACGATCCTATCTCAACTTTATTTTTTCACTTATCTTACTAATTGAATAGATAATTAATTTCAAATTGGTAATTATCGTTCATCATGATTTTTAAGATATTAAATTATAAAAAAACTGTCGTGTTTAAAAACATCAACATTAAATTTTTCTCGTTCGTTCTTAGAAACATGCTAACTAAAAAAAGTCTGCAGGAGACAACTTATTTGTTTTATTGGTACAGACCTGTGAAGTAGTCTGTCTCCAGGCCTGTAAGTTCCTTGGTGCATGTTAGCCCTGGCGGCGGCATTCTTGAAGACAGGAGCATCACTGTCGATGGCATTTGCATCGCAGGCAACAAGAGCTGCAAGCACAGCGAGGAGAAAAAGACCGGCCTTCATCTAAAATATTACATTGAAAACAATTAAATGATAGCATGAATGATGCATATTATACTCGTATTTTGTTCCGGAATGATCAATTGGAACACACTGAGATAAATTATCACATCATATTGATTGGAAATGCTAAATAAAGATTATTTAGTTGTACCTTACATTTGCAGTATTTATTTAATTTCGTAAGAGGTCACAGTAGCTATCTCTTTAGGGTACAATGTGAATTTAAGTAACCACCAGCAGGAGTTAGTATATATAGTGTCAATAGAGACATAATAAGATTATATTAAATGTGTTATCGATGACCAATTCATTAAAAACAAGTGCTAATTGGTGCTGTCGAAATCAAAATAGCTCGTTATCTTAATACAATCGAAATCTTTGTTTATCAGGATCATCATTTTTCAGGTTCTTATGAAATCTCTAGCAATATATTTAGTATCAAAATACAATAAGCGATAATTTAGAGACAATATGGAAATTATTTAGGTAAAAACTTTTTAAATTCAGTTGTACTTATTAAAAAAAAAGTTTTTTTATTTTTCACTTTTTAGTAGACCCCCCCAAAAATTCCAACTATCTCCGAAGTTCTTCATGAGATATTTACAAAATTTAAATGGAATAAACTTCTTTCGAACAACAAAAGAATTTCGCAAATCGGTCTATATTTTCACGGATTTATGGCCGAACATACATAAAAAATGTACATTCAACGTGTAACAGAATAAACTCATCATTGTACTCATCATTATGAACAACTTTTAATATGGGATCAACCCCAAAATCGTGAAAAGAAAAATCAGCTGTTCAGTACATTTTGTCGAGTTATGCGCACATAAATGTGCAGTCGATTTTTTTTTCGCGATTTCATTGGTGCCACGCAGGTGCCACGTGGTAAGCCTCAGTGCTGATTTCAAGAAATAGCATACAATAGACTTTTAGCAGAAAGAACAATAAATTGGTAGGTTATTTACCATTATCACACACACACAAAGTATTTATGAAGTACTTTTTCAAAAGCCTATATATACTAGTGTTATTGTGATAAGATAAAACACGAGTGCCAAAAAATTAAAATGAAAGAAAAAGAAAATTATTTTAAAATTATAATTTACTCTAGTCACAATACCTATTCAGTTAAATTTACATACATAAATCCTTTCTCAGATCAAATTTTGTTTAAAACAAAAAAGTATAAAATATCCACGCGTAGAAGTTTTCCATTTATCTTTTAAATTTTTAACGGCCGTAGATGCGGACCAAGTAGTAGTAGCCATAGCCTCTGGCGGATGTCAGCCTGATGGTCGCCTGGTTGAAGTTAACGCCTCCTGCCAAGAGGGAGGGCATGCCCCACTGGGTGGCTCCCTGCTCGACGGCTTCAAGGTAGGTGATGCGCACGTTGCTGGCTCCTCGGTAAGTGATGTCCTGGTACTGCACAGCGTTGTAAATGGGGTTCTTGCGGTAGTAGCCACTGAAAAAATATACAAACCTTTAGTTTGAATCCTGAGAGTAATAGCCACTGAAAAGATAATAAACGTTAAGTTTAAAATTGTGAAACTTATTTTTAACACTGTTAAATAGCTGAGACTCTGTTTCGTATGGACTCCTGAAGTGAAACGGTGGGAGTCACCCAATCACGAACGAGACAAGACATGCGATGAGGATTTCAACCAGTATTATTGGTCGTTTTCCGCACGATTCCATTTAGGTGGATTCGCAACCTAATTGCTGCACTCGAGTTGTTATCTTCATTCTTATTTTGTCTTGCAAATAACGTGAAAATAATGAAACTGCCAATTTATTTAACAGTCTGTCTTTCTATATCATGATATTAAATTGTAAAGAACTTTTTCATTTAAAACTGTGAACATTGCCGCTGTTGTTCTTTGAAGCAGACACTTATTCTTTGTTCACCACTAGGTACATGCAAAATTCTAGACTATGCCGTGTCAATTTTACACTTTGTATTGTATAGGTACACACCTGTGAAGTAGTCTGTCTCCAGGTCTATAAGATCCTTGGTGCATGTTAGTCCTGGCGGCGGCATTCTGGACGGCAGGTGCGTCATTGCAGGCAACAAGTGCTGCGAGCACAGTGAGGAGGATAAGGCTGGCCTTCATCTGAAATGATAAATTAAAAAAAAAATAGTAATGGCTCGAATGATGAAAATGTTTTTCTGTGTGTAGAAGAAATTTCTTATTCATAAAGCACAATATATGCTGTAGAAAGATATGTTAAGAAAGAACTTACATTTGCAGTTTTTGATTTAGTTCCGTAAGAGATCACAGTAGCTATATGTATCTCCTCAGAGCACATTATGAATGTAAGTAAACGACAGCAAGAGTTAGTTTAAATAGTATTCATACAAACATGATAAGATAGTATTAAGTGTGTTATTGATGACTAACTCTTTACCAACAAGTGGTAAGTTGTGCCGCCATTCGTAAACATATCTTTTTATCTTTACACAATCGAAATCTTTATTAATTAGGAGACTCTAAGGAAAATTATATAGAAAAATCTTTTGTTTCGTAGGGCAATCTACAAGGATCTGACTGAAATACGATTGAATTATGATATGAACGGTGTACCTGTTGCTATCAAAAGTCATCGCACGGACAGGCCTTCACAGGGTCTTCACCACCTGCGATTGCGCATCCATCACTAGTATATCGACATTTGAATGTAAATTTCCTGCTACCGATCTTTCAAGGAGACTTTTAGATTGTTATAGTCAGAAATAGGTACTCCTGGGAAAATCCTGTCTTTTAAAATAATGCCAATTGTTATTTACTAAAAAGAGGTGCTATAAAAAGTCTTCACAAGCAACAGGATTAAACATTCGTCCGACATGCCTTGAGCCACAATATCTATCTTCCGACTTTATAAATCCCTACTATCCATACTAACAATAAATGTGAAAGGAACTCTATCTGTCTGTCTGTCTGTAACGCTTTTACGCTAAAACGGCAGGATCATCATGAAATTTGTATACTTTTTTACGCAATAACCGACATCCACGCGAGCGGAGACGCGGTTAAAATCAAGTAAAACCTAATTATACAAACACAAACAGTATGTATGGCGAGTTAACCCAGCATTATGTTTTCTAATAGCAAACCTCGGTGCGATAGAAACTTATAAATTAGCGAGAATGCTGAGTGCACAACAAAACTTTAAAATTACTTTATATTTATTTCCTTACTACAATATAAATATGTGTACAGCACACAATAAATAATGTACAAATTGAATCCTAAAACAATACATACATATTTATTGATCAAATTGACAGGAAATGTTCCCATATTCTTTTCCTGAAAACCTACAATGAAGGGCTATCATGTACAGTGTGAAGAAGTAAATTCCAGGGGTGGACAGCACGGACAGTAAATTATCCACCGTAACGATTTGAGGGGTGAAGAGGAAAGTGATGGAGAAGAGATGTTGAATGGCAAGGTTTTCCTCTCGGAACACGATACTAAAAATGCTCGCGAAGATACGCAGAAGAGTTAAGGTTGTGAAGAACGGAGAAAGGAAATAAATGAAAGACTGTGAATATAAGCAGCTGCTTCAACTGCTTCCGTAGTTCCTACACATGATGACTTTCAGGTACCGAAAATGAAGCGGTCGCACAAATTCTGCAAACGTTAGAGTTTATCAAGAAGTTCCCCGGACGCATCAAGAAAGCAGACATCAGCTTAGTCTAGAAGGGGTACAGAGGAGTCTGAGCAAAAGTAACTTCTAATTCAACTTTTCTGTTAAGCAAGGCACAGCAAAGAATAAAACGGAACTTTTCTTTATCATTTCAATTCACAGCATACATGTAGCCTTTTTTTAGGGATGAGCAATCATCAAAATGACTCCTTCAGCTCTGGGTGGAGCGGATGGGAGTGTCAGACTCATACTGACTATAACCCATCCGTGTTCCTCCAAATGCCCTTTGCGTTCCGCGGTGACTATTTCGAACAAATTTCGCAACATGTAGCCCTCCTGCGGGCTCTAATGGTACGTACATACATTTACAGACGGCGAGGGAGAAGTAGTGCGACTTGTCCAAATAAAATGGCGACAAAAAATTATAAAGATTGTGACGCCCCCCCGTGCCGTCGCCCCAGGTCCTTTGTTACAGCATGTCGAAAATTTTCCCGAGGGAACATATTCCCAGCATAAAAGTATCCTATGTGTTATTCCAGACTATAATCTACCTCTGTGCCAAATTTCATCAAGATCCATTCAGTAGTTTTTGCGTGAAAAAGTAACAAACATCCACACATATATACAAACTTTTGCGTTTATAATATGAGTAAGGAATTAAGGATGGTTGTTATTAAACCTTGCAACTAACTATGAGTTAAGTTTTTGGTTAAATTGGTTCTTGAGAATAATTAATAGTTAGATATTAATTACTTTAGTACCTACCTACTAATTTTGTAAAGATATATAACAAAAGGATGCGAAGAAAATATTATAACTGATAATTATAATAGATCGTGTGAGGGAGGGACACTTAAATCAGCGGAAAATGTATTTGAGAATCGTTACTCACACGAGCCTTAACGTGAGCACTCTTAGCACTCAAGGCAACACTTCCTTTAAGTGATATTAGCGGCTATTTAGTGACAATACCTCGTCATCATGTTGATAAGAAGACATTGTGCGTAGCAGTTCTCACGACTTTAAAACGTGACAAAGCTTCTTCCCCTTTGGCAACCGTGCAACCGTCCAAGTGTCATTCTGCCAGACGTAGCAGATGCGATTGTCAAAACACCAGAAATGTATGGGATCTTCGGTCAAGAAAACACTAGGTCCGATTAGCCCGTTAGGGCCTGAGCCTGTCATGGTTGCGGAATTTGTTTGAGAGTCACCGCGGCCCTGGAACGCAAAGAGTATAAGGAGGAAAGCGGATGGGTTTTAGTCAGTAAGAGTCTGACACTCCTTTTCGCTCCACCCAGAGCTAAAGAAGTCATTTGAAGATTTCCTATCCATAAAAAAAATAAATAAGACCACAAATTTAGTGGTCTTATTTCAAATCAGTGTGTTCCAATTTTAAAATATATTAGTAAGAAGCAGATTTGTCATCATAATATGTTTTGAACCTTATTTATTAACAGTTCAGTATTATTTCAGATTATAAATAATTATGATTGTTGTTAGATTATATATATAAATGACTATTTATTAAAAGCCACTTTATATTCGACGACTGAAGTTAATCTTGGATATATAATAATATGGTCAACCCAACCCTAGGTAGGGCACTATTTATACAACAAGTAGATTACATCTGCAAGACACAGTGACTGTTTCACATTTAAATTGAACTTTATTTTTTTTAATTTATACTAATTTAAATTATATACACTTAAAATACAAATGAAAACTCCTAACTAAAATATGGCGTCAAAAAATTCCAACCAATCCATCCCTTGCGGTGGTAGGGCTAACGCCCGCCTGGTTCGCGACCACCCTTTCACCGGAGTTCGGCGTCAAGCAGCCTGCTGTGTTTCGTCGACGCGTGGAAGTACCAGTGCCTCAGGGCATCTTCTGGGCACGCTCGCTTTCATCATGGACCTCATCTATCGCTTTCCATCAGGCGTGATCGAGGTCAAGAGCTAGCCCATTCATAAATAAAAAAATAAAAAAAAATCACTGTTGACAGAAAGTGAGCCCAAAAGACTGGCGGCATTGCCACGTTGTATGGCAATGCTTATCCTCTGTTCGAGGTAAAACCCAGCCCTTGGGTCACGCGGAGTGTCAACTAAGCGTTTAGCAAATTAAAAGCATTTTCCTCCATCATTTTACTAAAGGATTCTCCAAATTATCCAAAAATTGTACTAAAGATATAAAGATAACGACGTAGTTTTAAGAAAGGCGGATCGAGTGCTTTTCGTTATTGAATTAGTCAGTGATAAATGTGATAAAACTAATACAAGCAATAACTATATTATCAGTTAGTCATTTTTTGTTTGCTATATAATACAATTTCTTTAGACGGTACCTTACATTCACACTGCACCTTACGCAGATAGCTACTGTGATCTTTAACGGGACTTTAACTAAAAACTAAAAATGTAAGTATCTATTTATTCATTCTGCAACGTTTTTTTAAACGACTTCGAAAAAGGAGGAGGTTCATAATTTGGTTGTATTTTTTACATCAAAATCGGTTTAGTAGTTTGGTTTTAAATCAAAATCGGTTTAGTTGTTTGGTTTTTAAATCAAAATCGGTTTAGTTGTTTGGTTTTTAAAATAGCTGAAAAAAATATGTTTTGTTTTGTAATAAATTGTTGAGTGCTAGAAATGGCCTTCAGTATAAAATATTGTATTAGTTATTTTTTCTCATTCGAGTCATCATTAAATTGGGACGTGATATTTCAGATGAAGACTTGTCTTTTCCTCCTCGCTGTGCTCGCAGCTCTTGTAGCCTGCAATGACGCGGCTGTTTACCAAAATCCTGCCGCCAGGGCCAACATGGCTCAAGGATCTTACAGGGCTGGAGACAGGCTGCTTCACAGGTATGTATCAACATTTTACCATGTCGTAAGACAGACGTCGATTTGAGTTGGCCGCAGAGCATTGATAAAATCCTCCCACATTGCTAAAACAAATTTTAAAAACATGTCTCTTGTAAGAAACAGGTGTTTAGTTCCATCCGCTTGGACTAAAAGCTTACACCAATACATATTTTCACTTGTTCTATCTTCAACTTCTTTTTCTTTTGATCCAAAATATACAAAAATAAGTTTTTAAAACCAGGTGTTTTTCGTAACATTAAAATCAGAGAATAATGTAAATTATAAATTCATACATACATTTTTTCTGACTACACGTTGGTGGAATCACCACTCGAAAGTGATACAAAACTAAGTAGAAATCTGATTTTTCAGTTCTTACTACTCCAAGCCTCGTGCGAACGCAGTACAGTACCAGGACATCACTTACCGAGGCAACAGCACTGTCCGCATCACCTTCCTCGAGGCTGTCGAAGTAGGAGCCACCCAGTGGGGCACGCCCACCCTCAGAGCAGGAGGTGTTGGCTTCAACCACGCCACCATCAGGCTGACATCCGCCAGAGGCTACGGATACTACTACTTGGTCCGCATCTACGGCCGTTAAAATATTTCAAAGACGAATGGGCAACTTTCGCGATGAATGGTTTTTTTATGACAGGGGTGTTAAAATAAATAGGGTGGGTTTTAAATTTGCAAATTGGGGTATTTCACGATGGGGGTTTTAAAATAAGTTCGCATCTGAACAGTATTTGGGAGGGGGGGTTATTATGAAAATATTGACTGAATAAACAATCTGATTACAATAAATTTTATTTTTAATTCAAGTTTAGTGTTTCACCCTCAACTTTATTTACCCTAGGGGCTTGACAAGTCATTAAAAAAAAAAGTAAACCAGTGTTTGAGCTGACTTTGGTGCGTTGAAACATTATTTAATTGATAATAATATCTTGGAACTCAGTCAGTAACTGAAAAATAAGAAATTGCATTATATCAGAGCATTTGATGATTTCCCATCCAAAAAAAGTTATGTGCGTGAAGAAGCTTGTCCGGGGAAGTACTATCAGCACATCTAGTTTCGGCAGACGTCGTTTGTACTAGTGTAATTATTACAGGCATGTGAGCTACTTCAGCTCCGTCTGTGATAGAGCATACATCTGCGATGGCTTTGGTATTGCCCATATCCGCTTGACTGTTGTGAAATCAATATTGATTTGTGTCAAAATTTGTTACTCTTTCACGAAAAAACTACTGAATGGATCTTGACGAAATTTGGTAGGTACAGAGGTAGATCATAGTCTGGAATAACGCATTAAGGTGAATGGATGAATGCTCTCACTGCCATTTTGTCGCTAGATGGCGACACATCCACAATTTCGAACATTTTCAATTTTTACACTTAACATAGAAAGTTTTAATAGACAACTTTATTATAGGCTATACCTAGGGCATTAACTTGATTTTTTTAGATAATCACTATGCTTGTTAACTGCTACCATACAAAGATTACAGCAGAATAAAGATTTAGCCGCATGAATTTACTCTTTACACACACATGCAAAGTAAATAGTAGTAACTTTCGACCCTACTAGATGTCGTTTTATTCAAAAATGGTTGGAAATTAAAATGTCCAGAGGACCAAATTGTTATATTCCAATCTATTTCTTATTAATATAACCTTAGCAATGATTATCATCACGCTATACTTTCGGGAAGCTGAGCAGCTAAAAACCTTGACATAAATAAGGTCGGCTATTTGAAACAATTATCAACCGTACAAATAGACTGTCGGTTTAGAGACTGCCTTTCATTAGGCTTGGTGTGGGTTCAAATCTCAATAGTTGTATTTATTTTTGAATTATTTTTTATCTTTCTTTATCCTTACCAAACCTAATATTTTCAAATATTAATAATAATATAATTATTGGTCTATGCATATTTTTGTTTCTAGGCTCGATATCCTATCGGATTTGGTGGTAAAAAGGTATCCCTTTTCACCATAACAAATTATTCAGATAAATTATTTTGGGTAATAAACATTGCATGTTACGCTCTAACATCGCAATCAGTAAACATGGGCTCGGCGTACGACTATGCACCGAAACTCACACATCTGTGATCAGTGTCATCACAGTCGCAACCTACTGTTACCGATAGACAAGGATAGAGATAGGAGACGGCGCTGTCGTGCGAGCGAAATCGCGTTAGCTGCCGAATGTTGACGAATGTTTACGATTATGAATGACATGGCATGTGGTAGCGTTAGCAAATAAAATAAAAAACATTAATTATTTTGAGGTAGTTAAAAAAGAAATTAATATTGTTCGCTCGATCGCGCAAGGTTACTAAAGCTTTACTTCTGCCTTTGTTTTCGGAAAATAACAAGCCACTTTTGTCTCCTTAATTCATCTTTAGGAAACCTGAATAAAAAAGAGCCTTAAGTATCACCATTATGCATTTATGTATAAATAAATAAAGAATATGGCTGCACATGACGTGCAGTTTGGGAGTTACGAGGAAGCCTTGAAATCATAACCGTTTGCTTTGCCACAGTCGCGTAATAAAGATAACTAAATATAGTGAAGTAGTGATTCTGCACCAACAATTAGGTACTAAAAACTAGACTTTGTCTTATAAAACATTTTTTTTAAATAAGTACCTGTTGCGTAAAACATAACTGTTATCAATTATTTATAAAATTGACTTGAATTTAAATAATCATGGTTGGTAAAACAATAATAATAAAAAACTATTAATATGTTTGAAGAAATTTGTGTTGCTAACCTTACGCAACCTCGGTCTGGTACTAGTCGTCGCGCGTTGTTTACAAAATCTCTCAACAACTCGCGAATTGTGCGTATCGTGTCTCTCACGCATGTTTTTAATATCTATCTCGCTCTCACAAACATGGCGAAGCAAACGATAAAATATTTTTGTTATTTTCAACAAATTAACATTTTTGGCTGTATTTACGAGTGGTGTGTCTTATTTTTATTCCTAGTATTATTAAAACACTGTTGAGCTGCAAAGATTAAAGATTTTATTACAGATTTTTGGTTTCCTATGTTTAGGTAGGTACTACTTGATACAGAAAGTCAAGTGAAGTCAATTTTTTTTCAAGTCTATGGAGTGAAGGTAGTTCAATTTACACGATAATTAGCAATAAGTACTACTAATTAATAACAATTTCCGAGATACTGATAAAAGCTAACATGTGGGTAGAACTAGGTAAGTATATTTATTCATAGTACCTACCTAAACAAAAAATCTCTAATAAAATTCTTTGCCTTAAAAATCTAGAAAAAATATAGGTATGTTTAGGTATCAAATAGGTACTAAATTTTTGTAAAGGCGAATTGAAATTTTTGAGCCTTTACGTGGAGATCCTAAATGTCGGCAGTCCATCCTGACATCAGAATGACTGCCCATTTTTTAAATTCATTTTCTCAGTTATTAATTAGGTACCAATTATTTAAACAAAGATATCAAATAGTAGCAAATAGGTATTAGATCTTAGTAATATTTTTAAGCTGATCGGTCATTTTGGCCAATCATTCTGAAGGTCACATCAATGATTTTCCGTGCGCGACTGAGTGCCAACTGAGTAGGACCGCTTGCTGTGACTAAGTCCCGTATCTAATGGTAATAAAGGTATATTGTACCTACACAGGTTGTTGTAATGTGACTGAACCTAAATAGTACCTAACGTGTAAATAAATTGTGACGTGTAGGTACTAAATAAATAAAAGATTATTTATGCAATTATTCGTCGCGATCTAAGAATGTTTTCTTTAGGTGATACAGTCGTAACATTCAGTGATTAGTGTGATTACTGGCGTTCTTTGGTGGAATGGTTTTAGATGGCAAAGCAAAGGGTTGTTATCAGCTTAGAATATCTTGGTATTAGTTGGTTAGAGTAGGTACCTACCTATGTAAGTACTCGTATGTGTCACCGGATAATTCCAAACATCGTAAGATTGTAATAAATGTTGTTTATGTTTTAGACTATAATCTATGATTATGTTGAGAACAGATAATGGATTGTGGAGGTCTGGTAGGCAGCCGCACCACGTAAAATACTGGTATTCAGCTGAATCCG
Organism: Melanchra persicariae; assembly: GCA_947386135.1. Taxonomy (NCBI): domain Eukaryota; kingdom Metazoa; phylum Arthropoda; class Insecta; order Lepidoptera; family Noctuidae; genus Melanchra; species Melanchra persicariae. Next base: position 9,608,129 of record OX376645.1, on the reverse strand, counting down.
GTTTGACTGGAAGCCAATCCCAGTAGGTATAGTTGGGAAAGGGCTAGGCAGATGATGTGTTGAGAAGAAATAATTTCGAATACACTGAATCACACCCAAATTCAATAGTTTCAATACTTGTCTTATCTAGAAGAAATTATAAGTAAGTAGGTACTTGTAAATATACAATCTTACGCGACTTATAATATTACAATCATGCGATACAAATGTAAAAAAATACATCATCTGTGAAAATGTCAACTGTGTAGCTATCACGGTCCGTGAAATACAGTCTGGTGACAGACAGAGACGGACAGACAGACATACGGACCGACAGACGGACGACCATTGCGTAGGTAGCTAGGAAAAAAATAGGTAGTTTGCCTACGCTGATCGCCTGATTTAGGTATAGGTACCCTAAGTATACCTACATGAACTTCTTTTCTCTGATTTGATTCAACCCAAACCAATGAATTAGTACTTAACCGTGTCAGAAAATGTTTTATCAGTACCTACTTACATACAGTGGAAAGATTTTTAAATCTTTAGGTAGGTAGGCACTATTTATTTAAAGTAGATAAGTAATACAATAATAACATTAGTATTGTATCTGTGTGAACCAAAGGCAGATCGCAGATAATTGTTTTCACTTTCTAGCATTATTTCTCATTCCCTAAAAAAAAACATTTCATCAATCATAAAATATAAAATCCGCGGGCAAACCCGCGCGCCGGCGCTAACTTGCTAGAAACACAATTTTGACACACAATCACGCATGGACTGGAATTTGGCAACACGCGTTGTTGCCAAATTGCGTCTTGAATGGCAACGTCGCATCGCCGCGTCCGTCACTCGATAACCTTGGCGCTTGTTCGAATTTTCGAACAGCGCCATCTACTTAAAATGTTCACCGCACGTAAACTCGTAACATAACAGCAATGAACTTTTTCTCGGTGGTTCTATAAATTTCTGTCAGATGGCGCGATTCAGGTCACTCACACATGTAAAGATTTTTCGTTTTTTATTGGGTCTAATTCTCATAGAAAGACTGTTTTTTTTCTAAATTTTGGGCGATAGGCGATCACAATACATTATAAAATCTCATTATACTTGCTTTATTCTGCAGAAACTGTTTATTTACGGAGATTACAGCTCCTGAAAAATGTATGGCGAGGTCTCTTTAGGGATCCCCCTTAAAGGTACTTTTTATCTCGGGAGTATGTTCCCTTGGGATAATTTTCGACATTCACGTGGGCAGAGTCGCGGGCGGCAGCAAGTCACTTTATATTGCTTGAGCATCGGCTTATTTGCCTTGCAAAAACACAAAGAGCAGTCATTCTCAACAAGTTAATTGTCAACAAGTGCATGACTTCATGATTAGAGTAGGTACGTACTTGTGCAAGTATATGTATATTTATAATATTGGTAAACAAGGTGAAATGATAACAAGGCTTCCCCTTCAAGCAAGCAGCTCAGTAAAGCAATTTCGAAAACTACATTTACAATGAATATGATAACAACAGAATATTTCTCAACAAAATGCAAATATTGTAAACACGCATTTCTATTAGAATATTTAAAAAAACCTCGAACCAGCAAGGAACCTCATTGAATACTCTCTTTACTGGATAGTTTCCAAAAATAACAATTACATTTTAGTCCGTCCGTTAAAATTTCACATCAAAGCTCGTAATTTTTTAACCGACTTTAAAAAATGGAGAAGGTTCTCAATTCGGTTGTATTTTTGTTATGTTTTTGTTTACGCGTTAAAAGATAGATAATGTAAATCTAGTGTATGATTGGATTGATATAGGTAAGAATTATACTCGTTAGACCGTGCGCGAACGCCGTGACGGATGTGTTGCGGCAGGGAATGGAGTATTTCATTCCGTTCTCTGATGTATCAATATCTGGCGTGGCTCGTCCATGGTTTAGTGCCGAGTGCAATCGCGCTGATGTGCTCAAACATGCGGCGTACCTAGCATGGGTCGACGCTCGTACACGCAAAGCGGGTGACGTGAGTCAGAAGAAGAGGGCCTTCAACAGGGCTGCCAAATCCTGCAAGAAGGTGTTGCGGAGGGCTCGGTTTGACCACATTAGCCGAATTGGGAACAAACTTGCTTCATACCCAGCAGGCAGTAAGGCGTTTTGGTCCCTGGCTAAGTCGGTTGAATCGAACTTCTGCCGCCCCTCACTACCACCACTGCTGAGACCTGATGGGTCGCTGGCCCATTCCGCTGAGGAAAAAGCGAACCTGTTTGCAAACAGGTTCGCTTTTTCCGCAAACAGAGATGCATCTCTGTTTGCGGAAAATTCGCGTCTCGATCCTGGTGGCGCTAGGCCCCCTGCTTCTCCTGTCGGATGCGAGTCGAGTATGTCGAACATTCGCATTCATCAGAAGGACGTTCGTAGGGTATTGCGTAACCTAGACGTGAATAAGGCCAGTGGCCCCGACGGGATACCGGCAATTGTACTGAGGACCTGCGCGCCTGAGTTGTCTCCGATCTTGACACGCCTATATCGCCTTTCGTTTGAGACTGGTAAGGTGCCGACGGCTTGGAAGCAAGCTAACGTGCAGCCCGTGCCCAAGAAGGGTAGTCGAGCTGACCCAGCTAATTATAGACCCATCTCAGTAACTTCTATACTCTGTAAGAGTATGGAACGCATGCTGAATGGTAAGCTCCTGGCATACCTAGAAGTTAACGATATCCTTAGTGACCGACAATACGGCTTCCGCCGAAATCGGTCCACTGGGGACCTTCTAGCGTATGCCATTCACATCTGGAGTGAGGCCATCGAGAAACACGGGGAAGCACTTGCGGTCTCTCTTGACATCTCGAAAACCTTCGATAGGGTCTGGCACGAAAGCCTTATTGGTAAGCTACCTTCCTTCGGTCTACGGTCGGTGATTAGATTGCAGACTTCCTGAGGGATCGGTCTATTCGAGTGGTCATAGATGGCTGCTCGTCTGGACTGCTGGATATTAATGCCGGGGTTCCTCAGGGGTCGGTGCTCTCGGCAACATTGTTTTTGCTGCATATTAATGATCTGCTAACACCCGATACCTTTGAGTATGCAGACGACAGTACTGTTGCTGAGAGATACGTGTCTAACGCACGAGCTGGTGGGTCGCAGATCCGGTCTCTCCGGGAGGCTATGGTTGAGCGCCTGAACTTGTCCTTACAGGCTGTCTCAGAGTGGGGCGATGCCAATCTGGTCAAGTTCAATGCTGCTAAAAGGAGCCAATTCCACCCAGCTCCATCTTTCCGAGGTGTAACCGTGCCGATAACCGACCAACTTGGCCTTCTTGGTGTCATGTTGACATCTACCCTCAATTTTGGCACATTTATAGAGGCATCACCGGATCATCGGACCACAAGACGTACGGCGATGCGCCACCGGTACATGGTGGACATCCCACCCACACGCACAAAGCGTTTTGGGAATACATTCATTGTGCGTACCGCTAAGGAGTGGAATTCCCTGCCGGAATCTGTGTTTCCTGATAGCTACAACCTGGGAGTCTTTAAGTCAAGAGTGAATAGGTTACTTCTAGGCAAGCGTGCTCCATCTTCGACCACATCGTCGCTTACCATCAGGTGAGATAGTGGTCAAGCGCGTGCCTATCAATAATAAAAAAAAAGACCAAGCAAAAATAAAATAAACAAATAAAAGTAATAATTTATTCTAATCAGATTTTTAAATCATTCGTATTTTTTCTTAAATTAAATAAAACCACTTTTGATAACCTCAAAAATCCCGTCATTAAAAACAAACGTTTTCGTTGTCTTTTGTAAAATAAAAATTGTACATTAATCTGTATGCTTATCGACCCCAGATTTCAACCGTATAGTAGTATCCGTAGCCTCTTGAAGATGTCAGCCTGATGGTAGCGTTGCTCCATCCAACGCCCCCTGACAGGAGAGTGGGCATACCCCACTGGGTCGCTCCCACCTCTGTGACTGCGATATATGAGATACGGACGTAGTTGGCTCCTCTGTAACTGATATCCTGGTACTGAACTGCATTATAGACCGGTGCCTTGTAGTAGTAGTTCCTGAAAAGATTAAGAAAGAAAGATTAGCGTTTGCCAAACAAATATCATATTAAGACAATAGTCCTTTAGTTAATTTGTCGAATGAGCTCTATTGTAGATAAAGGGAGATAGCAATTTTCAAGAGTCCAAAGTCCAGCACATTTCGTTATGGACGTTTTGGACATTTTTACATCAACGAATTTGAAGTATTTGAAGCCTTTATTTACGTCGCATGTGTATAGAATGTCGCCCGATAAGCCAAAAGCCTAGTTCCAATCTTGTCGGAAAAACCTGAATAAAAGAGGCAAAACCGTAATCTTTAACAAATAGATAAACTTAGGTAAAGATCTAGGAAAATGTGACAATCAATTCAAATAATGAAACGTAGAAAAATCCAATGAGCTTATCTCCTCTGACGATTAGCTACTTAGTGTTGATCGACTCGATTATACATTCATAAAAATATTATGAAACATGATAAGTGTTCAAGACCTAGTACAATATTATGTCGTATCGGTCAATAAACCTTCTTATTCATCAGAGGGCCAATTCAATGCCAACCTTAATATCCATACATTTTCCCAGCAATTTTGATTTAAAAATCGACTTTTCCGACGAAATTAAACTTATTTTGTACTTTGTAGTGTTTTTTTTTGGAAGTCGGTTTTTTTTTGTGAAAAAGTTTTTTATTTTTCACTTTTTAGTGGTACCCCACACCTAACAACACCACTGGAAAGCCACAAAGCAAAAATACGCAATTACGTATACAAAGATACACATATTTTTTCCAGCTATTTGGATTTAAAAATCAAACTGTTGAACCGATTTTGATAAAATTTCAATAGTTGATCCTATTGAAATTTTATCAAAATCGGTTTGAGTTTTTGATTGAGTAGTATATCCTTTAACATAAAACAATAATTTTTCAAATCGGTTTATAAATTACGGAGATACAAGGTAACAAACACAAAAAAAATATAATCGAATTGAGAACCACTTTTTTTGAAGTCGGTTAAAATGGACTATTTTTTGAAAGTACTGTTAAAACAGTCATTTCTTTACCCTTTTAATTTCATGAAGCAATCTATATGTTTATTATCTATATCTATTTCTATCTTAGCTATCTATCTTCTTTCATAACACTCTGTGTCAAAATATTTGATCTACATTGTATTATTTATCTTTAAAAATAAGTATCTCAACCGGTAAAATGGTTTGTTTTTATGTTTGTTAATATAAATACTGTGCTTAGTACATTTATTCTATAATATTTTATGATAGATCACATGAGCAAAACCGTAGCAAAAATATAGTAAGTAACAAAAGAGTATTTACTATTGTCGAAAAGTCTTAAGTGCCCCCGGCTGCTGAGTTGCTAATCTTTTCCCCCACAACAAAAGAAAATGGCATGGCTACAAACCTGTAAAGCAATCTATCTCCTGGCTGGAAAGCTCCCTGGTACATGTTGGCCCTGAAGGCAGCATTTTGTGCAACAGCAGCTTCATTGCAGGCAACAAGTGCAGCGAGCACGGCGATGAGAATCAGGCACTTCATCTGAAATGACACATTAGTTTAGTAATAATATATACGGGGTTATTTTTTAATGACCGGCCAAATTTTCACTGGGTGTTCTACCCATGAATATGAACAACTTTCACTATGGTACCGACTCTGAAATCACGAAAGAAAATCAGCTGTTTCATACATTTTTATTTCAGATTAAAATCCAAATGTTGTTAGTAAAAGTCTTAACCTAATATTAGTTAAAATCTTACACTATTTACAAAATTGAAAACGACTGACACCTACGTGTGCAGCCGTATCCAGTGAGCTAGCATGGGGCTGTCCCACCTATCACACAATACACTCAGGATGCTATGAGAGCTAGCATGTACTCTACCGAGAATAGAAGCGCACCGTTTCTATATAATGGCATGGAAACCATCAATCCTAGCCTCAGTGAACATCCCGGAAGTGCTACAAAAGCGTGGTAGCCCCAACAGCATCCTGAATACATTGTTATACTGACACGCAAGGCGTTGTATATCTTCAGCGTATACCTGATCCACAGACTGCACGTGTAAAAACAAAAAACACTACAAAGTATAAAATATCTATAATTATGGAAGACGTTGTTTTTCGTTGTTTCTACGTTTTTTGACACCGACTTCCGAAATTATAGTTATTTTATACTTTGTAGTGTTTTTGTTTTGAAGTTGGTTGTTTTTTTTTGTTAAAATGTTTTTATTTTTCACTTTTTAGTGGTTACCTTTAACTAAACCCAACGAAAAAAGAATCATCAAGATCGGTTGATAAACAATAAAGTTATTCCCGAATAGATAACCCCAAAACTATGGTTGAATTGTACACATCTGCGTACCCCTTTTTTTATGGATGGGAAATCATCAAATGACTTCTGTTGCTCTGGGCGGAGCGGGAGGGAATGTCAGACTCTTACTGACTAAAACCCATCCGTGCTCCTCGTAGTTTGCTTTCCAGGGCCACGGTAACTCTTTCGAACAAAATCCGCAACCCTGGCAGAGCACGGGAAATATAATCATCAAGATTGGTCCTTAAACAATAAAGTTATAATAGACAACCCCAAAACCGTGGTTGACTTGTACACATCTGCGTACCCCTTCAAAGCGTACTGGCGTGATGATATGTTATGAACTGGTGTAAACAATAAACAGACATGCGATTTCAGCAATAGGTTTGCTATCATTTATTGAAGAGTTCCGTTACCTATCTCCGAAGTTCTTCATCAGATCTTCACCAAATTGAAATGGGACCAGTCCGGGAAGATACTCTTCCAAACAAAATAAGAGTCATCAAAATCGGTTGACAATTGGCGAGAATATCGCTGAACAAACATACAAAAAAAAAAAAATCCTTCGAATTGAGAACCTCCTCCTTTTTTGGAAGTCGGTTAAAAGACTGGCAGTATGCTCTGAAAAGGGTTATTTTGACTCGCGTCGTACAACGTGCAAATCTGCGGTTCAGCATATTACCTCGGACAGCCATCGCCCTGCGTTTCCTTTCTATGTCCAATGTGTAATAGAAAGAAAGAAATGTGTAAACGATGGTTCGATTGGTACAGCGGAATATCAATTCTGTGTTTTTCAGAATTTGATCCTTTCAGGGTTCCGAACCTCTGTATGGAGAAATGGAACTCATAGAGGATCACTCGGTTGTCTGTCTCTCTGCCCATCTGTCACAGCCGATTTTCTCCAAATCTACTGAACCAATTCAGTTAAAATGTGGTACATATATATTATATATCTTTTGTGACCCAAATACGGACTACGTATCGAAAATAAATAAATTTTGATAGTGGGATCAATTTTTGGGGAAAAAGTAATAAGAGGGCGTATTGTGAGTTTTTTTTTTCATAATTTTAAAATCAATGGTTTTGATGTAATTCAAGAAATTAGATGACAAATGAGTTTGAAACTACAGAGTCTAAAATTGAAATACAGATGATAGTTTTTTGAAAAAAACTTAGATGCCTATGGTTTGAAAGTAGGTAACATGTTACAAAAATGAGATTCGTTCGAAACCCTTTGCATGTGAGGCCGTCTCACACTTGGCGGGTTGCTATTGAAAATAACGTTTATTTTTTTTTTCTATATGAATAAAAAAGGAATATGTATGAATGCCAAAAACATAATAAGTTAAAATCAACACATTTTTGTTTCAATACATCTGTGTCACTCACTTTAAGATTGCGATTTATATGCATTTATTTATAGTAGATAACTTTAGTACAAAATGTAGGTCACTCACAACTAAATTTTATTTTATCAACAGAAACAACTGTTAGAATAAAATACATGTTTACCAGTTCAAATAGCTGACAAAATAAATTAAAAGGTAAAATTAAGATACTTACATTTTCAGTTTTTCTGTCAGTGAACACGGTATGTATATGTATGACCACAGTAACAATCTCCTTGAGAGTGCAGTGTGACTATGGTTACCATCTGAAGGAGATACAATATATAGGATAAAGGTACACAATGATAAGATAATACTATGACTGATTCAGTAACAATAAGTGGTCGTGCCGACGTTTCAGGGAAATATGGTAACATTTATCTCGACTGTATCAATAACTTATGTTTATTGAAGGAAAACTGTATAGGAGGAAAACAATTATACTTGCAAATTGTGATGAGTCGCTTCGTTTATGTATGGTAGATGAACCAAAAACATGTTATTAAATTCCTTATACAGTGATGACGCCGGTTCACGAACATGACGCGTGTTGCAGCATGATAATTCAGCTCAACTTTTTGAAGGAAGCTGAATGTTGAAGCTTATAATAATAATCATTTACTTCAGACTTGGTCCATATTTGTTAGTAACAATATGCTTAAAAACTAATGTTAGTATTACAGGTTCTACTACACTGCGACATGAAGCCTCACCCACCTTTGCAGCATGGGGGACTCCCACCTATCTGCAAAAACACTCAGTATAGTGTTGGTGCTGCCACGCACGCGAGTGAGTAGGGAGGCGCATCTTTTCCTGATTATAGCGGCAAAGCCATCAACCCGCGCCTCGGCAAACATCCCTGACGCACTGCATCGCCACGGCAGCCCCAACAGTACCCTGAGTGCATTGTTATATTGGACACGAAGGCCGCTGTATACCCGCTGCGAATAACCGACCCATAGGCTGCAGGTGTAGAAAGATTGACAAAATGCTTTAAAAAGCGTGATCTTCACTGAATTCGTACACCGTGCAAACCTGCGGGCCAACATATTACAACGTACAGCCAGCGACCTGCGTTCCCTTTCAATGTCTTCATTATCGCTTAAATCATCGGTGACCCAGTGACCCAAATATTTAAATTTAGACACCCTACGCAGTGGAGTGCCACAAAGTGACACATTCGGAAGTGCTGGGTAAGAAAAACCACTTGCTTTAAAGAGCATCAGTTCACTCTATATATATATATATATTTCTTCTTTTATTGATATTATTTTTCGCTTTACATGGGTAATCTCTAATTCCCCTAAATTTCGACAAGTTTTTGCCTGTCTTATATGCACAGTAAGGTCATATGTTAATAAACCATCTGGTGTTTCTACAGAGGTATATGATTTGTCAGTCGTTGGCCTACTGCCAGCGTTGTCCACAGTTCACAATATAACTTTACTGTAACGAGAACCGTCTCTGCTATATACCGAGCATTTTATTACGTAATAAAAACAAGAGCTTTTGGTATTATTGAAAACAAATAAATGCAGTTGGATTTTTTTTTTTTTTAGGTATGACCACTAGCAAGTTAACACACGTGGGATATTAACTGCTTAACCGGACTAAAAATGCAGTTGGAATTTTAGTAGCCGGTTTTATAAATCAGTTGGGAATTACCACCAACCTTTAATATTGGTGCAAGCAGGGAGTAACAACATTATGAATTCACTTTTCCCGTATTTTCTGGTTAAAAACTACCATCCTTATTCGTACTCTGATGTCTTTTTTTTTAGTTAGCCTATACCGTCCCACTGCTGAGCAAAGGCCTCCCCAAAGTCCTTCCAAGAGTTCTTTTCACCTACAACCTCGTACCAGCTCTCATAGTACGCGTCCAGGTCGTCTCGCCACCTCTTTCTGGGCCAGCCTCGGTGGCGCCGTCCATCTCCGGGCACCCATTGTGTGGAGACTTTTATGAATATTAAAAATAAAATAGACGTTCCAGCATTATGCTGAGCGATGGTCATTTTGCGCGGATGTATCGCATATCTTCCCAACTTGCTTATCATATTAATTTTGTTTTTAATCACTTTTTTAGGTTTATGGTAGGTATACCTCATGCTTGGCGTAATAAACTCTTTTTAATTATTTTCTTTCTATTCAGCTGAAAATATTAAAGTTGTGGTCACTCCTCATAACTAATGCATCATTTAAATTGACATTCGTTCTCGATTACCAGTATTTAAAATTGAAATGCATCGTTGAACACTATCATAATTTACCATGAAATTCTTTCACCGTGTGAACTACTCCAATTCTTACGATGTAAGTAATTAGAAAAATGGCCCACTCTATGATAAAAAACATCATCAACGTCATAGGACCAGACCTCTCAATACAGTTGATTTTATGAATTATTAAACGTCGAGCAGTTTTCTCATTTCCGTTTTGAGGCGTTTTCATATCTACGTTTAGATATGTTACTATCTTAAATCTCTATGGACACTCGCTGCCAAGATATTGTATCAGCGATAATAATTTTCGAGTCAATAATATCAGGCTGGTTGGTAGCTAGCCCCCACCAAAAACTACGCATTGCACAGATAAAAATCAGCGAACCATTTGTTACAAACACTGATTACAAAATACTATAACTATGAAGTTTAATTTCTTTTCTCTTCGTATGTGTGTTAAAAAACCGGCCAGGTGCGAGTCGGACTTGCGCACGAAGGGTACCATTATCTATAAAAAATGGCAAAAAAAACCACTGCTTTTGTATGGGAGCCCCTTTTAAATACTTATTTTATTCTGTTTTTAGTATTTGTTGTTACAGCGGCAACAAAAATACATCATCTGTGAAAATTTCAACTATCTACCTATAATGGTTCATGGGATACAGCCTGGTGACAGACAGACAGACAGACGGACAGCGGAACCCTTTGGGTGCGGAACCCTAAAAACGACGATTTTGTCGGGCATTTGTTTTGCACATCTCGGCTCCATACCACCCACCCTCATTTTCGGCCGAGGCGTCAGTCCATCTCGGATTTGTATCAAAATGTACTAACATTCCTGAACCAGTATTACAAACGGTGTCCTGGGGTTTTATTTATTTCTTGATCATCTCTTGTTTTTTTTTAAATGAACGTAGGCAGTTTTAATATAAATATGTAAGTACATAGATGTTACTTACATATTTATTTTACATACATCGTAAATAAAAGTTGGATGAATAATTTGTGTGAAAAAAAAAAAAAAAAAAAAAAAAAAACTTTGTATCATCAGTATCATTTCTTTTCTTCTAAACGTTTGATATTGTCGTTTCGATTGCTCAATTCGGGTGATACCCAATAACATAACAAAGTAATTTATCGCTACTAGATTTTATCTAATTAAAACTGATAAAGCTCATTCATTAACTATCTACCACTATCTACTGTAATCCAAAGTAAAGTGAATCATGAAATCATCCGATTGTTATCATATCAACAAATAAATACTTTGTCATCGTGTTTTTTATCGCACGATGTTATCGTTTATGTTTTAATGAATATTTTCCTTAAACAACAATTAGAAGGTGTTGTTATAAATAAATCTAAATACAACTAGTAATCATTACTTTTTCCTATGCCACGTTACCTTTGGGTTTGGGCTGCACGACAACGCACAGCCGAAACTACTGGGACCAGACACATTCAATTTTGCAAAGGGCTTCCTTTCATGGTGTGTTTCACTAAACTCGACAAAATGTACTGAGCTGGTCACTTAGTAAAAGTTGTTCTTAATGATGAGTACAATGACCTCTTAAGAGGTATTGCGTTTATTCTGTTACACGTTGTATTACTAGAGAAATCCGAAACTTTTTGGCCTAAAAACCTCTTTTATTCACCCTCTAGGTATCACGCAGTCACAATGACAAAGACACTCATATAAAAAAATCCTACTATTACATAAATATTAGTCACAATCTATAATTTTCGAAGATATTATATATTATTTATTGAGATATCAAGTTATCGGATATCGGATATTTTGATATCGTACATTTCATAACTTTATTATTGATGATTTTGTTTAGTAAAGGTACATTATTATTTCCGTTCTGCCAGATAACATAATTCTTCGAAAAAGCTGTTACCAACAGAAACGACTGAAAGATATCGATTTGGATCTTCCTCCCTACTGCCAATGTCATCATAATTTCCTTATGGGAGATTCTGAGCAAATTGGTTGTGACTAATTATTAGTCATATCCCATAGTCCTACTTATTGAGATTACTAGTATATTCCTCCTGGCCGATCTCGGCCATGGCGACCAATCACAACGGAGACTAGCCATCGGCGCGGGAGATATTATAGTGCAGGCGTGTGTGCGCCAACACAGCTACACTCCCACTTCCATCACTCTCATATTCCGATCGGAATGTGTCGGGATCGCAACCCGACACGATCGGAGAGAGATCTGGCGCAGGACCAACGGCTTACTGTGCTTTCCGTGGCACAAGGGTGTCACACGACCAACTTCCAAACTACGGACTGTCACAAAGAAATTCCCATTGGGAAAACCCAATAATACTTTTTCCCGACCTGGGAATCGAACCTAGGACTCCACGCTCGGTAGTCGCGCTTGCGACTCGATAACTGACTAGTAGCTGTACTAGTTCCGTTGGGCGAGACCAACGGATGGTTAACTATAGTAATCAGATATCGTCACGCTCACTTTAATATTGCAGATTTTGTGTTATTTAGATAGCAATCGCAGAGCGAGGAAGGTGCGGGGGGATCAAAGTCCAAAGGGGTAAAAACGGGACCCAATTTATAAGACTGCTGTCCGTCTGTCTGTCACCAGGTTGTATCTCATGACCTTACATAAGTAAGTAAGTAAGTAAAATTTTATTTGTTTAAACATGGTGTACATGATACATATGAAGTACAGAAAAAAAAGTTCTAACATGTTCAGCCGCATATCGTGGCGTACAAACTGGCAGGAAGAGATGGTGCATAAACCGTGCCAATATTCATCAAAACTACATTTTAGACCTTTTGTAGGTACTTATTAATGCACTAAAGATTATTATAACTCAGCCAGCATTTGTAGATAAAAATGTCAAAGTTAAAATTACAATAATAAATGTCAAAGTAGTCGTTAAATAAATTAGTTAATAAAATATGAATTACTATCATTAAATGTCAATTCTAAAATACAATTATTAAAAAAAAAACAATATTACAATAGAATACCATAACATGCCAAAAAGACAACATCGTCATCTCAAAAACGAAGAAAAATTTACCTCTTTCATAAACTCTGCTATACTGTAATATGCTCTTTCAGTTAATAGACTCTTTAATTTACTTTTAAGGGCAGATATATTTAACGTTTTCCATGATTTCGGCAATTTATTAAAAATGGTCGGAGCCATGCAAAAGATGCTCTTACGCATAAGAGTCGTTTTAGCGCCGTGTACACAGAGTTTGAAATTATCACGTCTATTCCTAGGGAAAGCATCAGACAAAAGCTGAAATAAATGAGAGTTTGATTTAACGAATATTACTGTTTCTAGGATATAATAATGAGGGCAATGTCAATATCATACGTTCTATAAAATAAGATTTGCAGCTGTCAGTTGTTCGTAGTCTACATTGATCGAATGCACCTTTTCTGTGCCCGAAACGCTATTTCGCTGTCCGTGTTATTATACATACAAAGCTAGACAGTTGAATATTTTTTTCTATTAGCGTATACATAGTAATAGTTAGTTGAGAAATTTAGGTTTGTTGTTTATAAATAAAGTAATAAAACTAAGTAAAAAAAAAATACAAAAAAATTATCATTTATCATTGAGCGCCTTTTAAAAATGTCAAAGCACAAATGCTAACAATCAATCGGTTGCTAAGTCTAGTGCTGACATCCGTTTCAATCAGAGTGCCAATTCTACAATTTTTTAAGCAACGTTCCCATTAGCATCGAGTCGCAATCTGTCAAACGTAGGCAAATGAAGGCTTTTTTGACAGTTTGCGACTGACATACCAATACGAACGTTGTTCAAAAATGAGTAAAATTGGCACCCTGGCACAGCCGTGTTGTGCTGTATTATTCACACCTGTGCCAGAAGTAAGATGTATTTAACGCTGTCCTCGAGTCATCTGTCCTTTCTCACATGTTGGGGTTGCTTCCAGTCTAAATGGATGCAGCTGAATACCAGTATTTTACATGAAGCGACTACCTATCTGACCTCTACAACCCAGAAACTGGGTAACACGATGCGTCTTTTTTTATGGATAGGTAATCATCGAATGACTCTTGCCGCTCTGGGTGGAGCGGAAGGGAGTGTCAGACACTTACTGACTAAAACCTATCCGTGCTCCTCGTATTGCCTTTTGCTTTCCAGGGCCGCGGTAACTCCTTCGAACAAAATCCGCAACACACAAAACCCCTTAAGCTTAAGTCCGGTTACCAGTTTTTGACTACCGTAACGACTGTCAAAGATCTACAAATAATAGCTGGGCAAATATAACCAACGGCTATAAGTTGACGCACACATTTTCGGGATTTGCCCGGACGTGGTCGCGGACGTCCCGGGCACGGCCTGGACTCGGAGTGTACGAGTGTGTACGAGTTCATACAAAATGTATGCATCGAGCTCTTGACGGACCACGGTGCGACCACGTCCCAGGCATGGCCCGCAATGTCTGTCACCTTTAACGTGCTTTCCGATGCACTAAGAGGTCCTCAGTATGTATGAGATATCGTCAAAACCTGTCAAATATACCATTAAAGCCACATGAACTAAGCACAGGTTAAAAACCATCTGGTTTTCTTACAAAGGTGTGTGTATTGTCAGACGCTGGCCTGCTGCCAGCGCTGGCTGCCACAGTTTTATACTTTATTGCAAGAGAAGCATCGTTGACGGGTACCGAGTTTTTCATTGCGCAATTTAAAGAATATTGATGTTGGTTTGAAAGATAAATTGCGCTAAAATAAATATGGATTGTTAAGGTCAGCGATTTTCTTTACATTTCTGTGCAATACTCCATCCTTAGTTTACTTTTACTCGTTCTTTAGAATACTGAGGTTTGGTTGGTGATAGCCTCCTGACCCATTTTAAAAATTAACCCTACTAATTTATTACAAAAATTTAATCCCATATCATACGCAATCGCGTTAGAAACACCACCCTGCGCTCCCTAACTAAAGTTATAGATGTTGGGGAAAAAACAGCTAGGCTAAAATGGGAGTGGGCTGGCCATGTCGCACGAATGCACCCGGAGAGGTAGGCGAGGATCGTCACTCACTGGACGCCTGAGGAAGGACGTCGTCGTCGAGGTCGACCGCGGCGAAGGTGGTGTGACGATCTCATCATGTTTGCGGGGAAAGCTTGGCCAGAGATAGCCCAAGACAGAGGTTTGGAAGGAGAAGGGGGAGGCCTTTGCTCAGCAGTGGGACACGAAAGTAGGCTAGGAAAAAAAAAAAAAAAATCTTACGCAATCTTTACAGATTTTTTAAAATTATACTGAGGAAAGTCGCATCGGTTGTACATAACATTTTACAACAATTTAGCATTAACGCCTGCCAAAAATATTTTGCACCATACATCCGATCGTATTGATGATATGCGTTTGCCTTCAAACTAACAAAAACCCTAAATGTTTGTGTTGGAATTTCACCCATTGAATATTTCTAGCTTCTCAAAACATGTCGCTTCTTTTTCTCTAAAATCAGACACAGGTATGCCTATAAGACATGTCACAGAGAGCGAATCTAATTGTCATCAACCAAGACCGTCAGAAGCCGGGCATGAACTTCTTTGCACTTACGAATGAAGCATGCTTATTTCGTAAGTGCAAAGAAGTCGCCGGAAAACATCGTTTTAAATATGTGTGGGTTAAGAACGGCACGATACTTGTTCGTGAACGGGATGGAACCTCGGCCTTTGTTGTACGCTCCGAAAACGATCTCAAAAAGATCACTAGAACTGAGAGTAATAGTGCCTAAGCCACTTTCTTGTATCTCAATTAAATATTATAATTTTATCTCTTTGTCGTATAAGCTCTATGTTTGCGTGATTTTGCTGTTTGTTAATGTGTTATTTATCTGTGTTTGTATAATGCTATTACTTTTGGAGGCTAGTGTTTTTGGCGTGATTTTAAGCCAGAAGTTGCGATTAGGGAGTATTATTCGAGAATGTCAAAGTTATCCATTAATATTATTGTGTATTCATCCTACATTAAAAGTGCAAAAACGGTCATTTCCGATTGCAATAGGTGGTACATTCGGTGTGTGCTGTTATAGTTATACAATTGGATTCTATAATTTACTCAGTCTGAAAATTTTATGTATTAGAACAAATCATTTTACTATATTAATTTATTGTTGCAAATTTTCCAATGGCCACTAGCAATATTGTGCTATATTATCAGAATTGTAGAGGAATTCGTACAAAGCTCCATACACTGTACATGAACATTATGTCGTGTTCTTATGACGTCATCATACTTACTGAAACCTGGCTGATACCGAGTATTCACGATGGTGAGTTTATTGATGACCGCTATACAGTTTTTAGATGTGATCGCGATCGATCGGCAACAAATAAGCGTGAAGGAGGAGGAGTTTTAGTGGCTGTACGTCGTGAGTTGCGTCCCACTAGGATGTCGACACAATTTGCCCATGCTTACATTGAGCAGACCGTGGTCCAGTTACCTGCATCTCAGTCAAATATGCGCCATATCATCAGTGCAGCGTATATTCCACCGCGAACTCCTGACGACATATACAAGCATTACCTCGACATGCTACAATGCATTGCTAACGACTCTGCTACCGAATCATTCTACATTGCAGGAGATTTTAATTTTCCTGATATCATTTGGTTGGACCAGGGTAATCACTCAGTAGTGAATTCTACGACCTCCAGTGGCCAGCTTCTTTTAAACTTTATGTCTTCCATTAACGGTTTACAATATAACAAGTATAAAAACAATCTGGGGCGAACACTTGACTTGTTTATATCCAACGCAGACTGTCAGACTATACCTTGTAGCTCGCTACTGCAGCCGGACACCCATCACCCTGTTTTTTCCATAATGACTATTCTCAATACGCAATTTGTCTCTATGAAATTCCGATCAGTTCCTAGGTATAACTATCATAAGGCTAACTATCCTGACATTAATGAGCAAATTACTACAGTAGACTGGGAGAAGGAACTCTCCGGCCTACCCGCTGAACAGGCCGTCAACACGTTTTACGATATTTTATACGGTATAATCAGACTAAACGTTCCATTGTCTCAAGTTAAAAATCCAAAATTTCCTGTCTGGTTCACACCATCCTTAATCCGTATTTTTAAAAACAAAGAACGTGCATGGATTAATTGGAAAAAATATCATAACCTATCCGACTATGAACACTTCTCTAACTATCGCAAATTATTTCGAAGAGAGTGTGACACCTGTTTCGGCAATTACATTAATTCGGTTGAGGATAGTATCCCGAAAAATGTAAAGTATTTTTGGAGTTACGTATCGAATAGGAAGAGCAAGGCTAGATTTCCAGCCAACATGCACCTCAAAAACGCCTCTTCCGATAACCCTACGGATATATGTGACTTGTTTTCGACCTTCTTTGCGTCTGTTTACGAACCATCTACTTTTGACCAGGGTCAAAAGTAGATGGTTCGTCAAGATGAGTTATCGCCACAGTTGTTCGAAGGTTGCCATTTCTCAGGAGAAATGGCAACCTTCGAACAACTGTGGCGATAACTCATCTTGTATATGTGATATTTATCTTTCTAAGGATGTTATACTTAGGACCCTCAAATCACTTGATCCTTCTAAAGGGGCTGGCCCAGATGGATTGCCACCCGCCTTTTTTATCAAAACTGCCGATAGCATTCATTGTGTTCTGTACTTAATTTTTAATAGATGTTTAGGTGAAGGGGTTTTCCCGGCTGCATGGAAACGAGCGTTTATTACGCCTATTTATAAAAATGGAGACAAAGAAAATGTTGAAAATTACCGCCCCATTTCAATCCTCTCCACCTTGTCGAAGCTTTTTGAGAAGCTTGTGCACGGTGCTTTATATCCTCAATTTCATCGACTGATTATACCCGAACAACATGGCTTTGTTAAACGGCGTTCTACAACTACTAACCTTATGATATTTACTAACTTCTTATTTGAAAACATGGATCACCGTGTCCAAGTTGATGCCGTGTACACTGATTTTCGGAAGGCTTTCGACAAGGTGGATCACTTGCTTCTTTTGGAAAAGCTGGCCTTTAACGGAATTCGTGGAAACTTGCTGCGTTGGTTTGTCTCTTATATTTTTAACAGGACTCAAAAAGTTGTTATCAATGGCTACAAATCTGAAACCGTTACTGTAAGTTCTGGAGTTCCTCAAGGATCCATTTTAGGACCTTTTCTTTTTATCATATACATAAATGACATTAAAACATGTTTCGTTAATGCTCGTTTCTTAATGTATGCAGATGATATAAAAATATATAAATCATGCAAAAATATTCAAGACTGCCAGCTTCTCCAAGACGACCTTATTAGACTTAATAGCTATTGCAAAGTGAATAAGCTCTTTCTTAGTCTCCCTAAATGTCATAGTGTATCATTCACAAAGAATAAGAATAAAATTAATTTTATTTACTCCATCAATAATCAACACTTAAATGTAGTAGATTCTGTTCGCGACCTAGGTGTTATTATGGACTCGTGTTTGCACTTCAACCTGCATATTGATAGTATAATAAATAAGGCTTTTCAAATGTATGGTTTCGTTATGAGATCTTCAAAGGACTTTGCGCGGCCCTCTACTTTTTTGATGTTGTATAGGTCTTTAATACGCTCGCAACTGGAATATGCTGTACCTATTTGGAATCCATATTACCTTAAATACAATAGCAAATTAGAAATGATACAGAAAAAATTCTTGCGTGGCATAAACTATAAATGTTATCATTCGAAGATTCCCTATACACATTTATTACTTAAGTTCAACATTCTAAGTCTACAATCTAGACGATTACTTTTGGATGCAATGATGCTGCATGGTTTGTGCCACGATAGATTTGACTGCACTGAAATTACAAATAAAGTATGTTACACGGTACCCAGAAATGTAATCAGACGTGGGAGTCGCGTGCCCCGCTTGTTCCACGTGAACTCGTGTAAGACCAATGCCGGGGCACGAGTACCTCTTCGACGGCTTGTGGAAACATATAACGCACATTTCATGGATATAGACATTTTCTTTTTATCTAATAAAAAATTTAAAACTCTCGCTATAACTTCATTGGCATCAAAATGTTAAATTAGCACTTCATTCAAATAACTTAAAACAGTACAATATTTTTAAATCAGCTTCCGTTTTTCACGTATTTGATTAAACCGTGGACAATAGTGTGGGTTATATGTTTAATCATTTATCAGAATTCTATATTGTATCGTCTTAACATGTAACTGTTTTTTTGTCCCTAATAAATAAAATAAAATGAATATAGATTTCGGGCTGCTGTGATGACCTGAATATCGAACCCCGAGATTTCATGCCAAGCAGCAGCGCGAGCGCTTGCAACCTCTAGACCAACGAGGATGTCAATAACTAATTTATTTACCACTATCTTCTGCCGGCGACTTACGACGAAAGAGAATGTTCTCTAATAATAAATAGTCTGGAATAGAACATAGGCCACATTTTATCTCAGTAGTATACTACTGGGATAAAATGTGGCAAGTTCTATTCCAGACTATAATCTATTTATGTGCCTTTCATCCAGATCTGTTCAAACGTTCCAGCGTGATTGAGTTATAAACATCAATCCGATCGCATCACATATAAAAAATAAAATAAAAAAAATTGTAGAATCTGTAATATTATTTTCTCTGACACCCACTCGAGCTACGCCGCCGCCGTAGCGGTTTGCTACGAGGCAAGCTACGGCGTAGCTCTCTGCTATGATCGCCCATCTTGCCTTTCCCACGATTGTATTACATGAGTGATTAAAATGAAAAACCTATGAAGGTAGTAAACTTTTTAAGAGTGGAATTTGGACCTTATTAAACAAAACTTTAACGTACTTTATCGACTAATCTCAACCTGCGTATTGTAATTGAAGAAAAGTTGGCAACAATCAAGAACCTTACCAATTTCACTAGCAATTTCGTTTTAGTGCAAGTTGCTCTGATTATACGTGTTTATTTTATTATTAGCAGAACGTTGAGTAACCCAATACAATAAGTGAATGAAGAAAAACATTATAACACCTAGTTAGAAGAAGGATAATTATTTTGTAAAAATATATTTTTTCAAACATGTGTCAAAAACCAATGGCCCGGTTGTGCTTATTAAAGCAGTAATGCTAGCGAAGGAGAAGGCGGGCTGCGTGAGGGAGAGACAACCCTCACGCCCCAGTCGCCGCAACATAAGGAGCCGCCCCGGGCGTCGGGAGTCATAGGGCGATTACCGGACACCGAAAGCGCGGGCCAGCGGACGGCGAGCGTTGGGTGTATCGCCGTCCGATAAGAACCAGCAGTGCGATTCTGTATACATGTCGAAGTGAACACTTGGGCGGGGTGCACGACATGTGAGTTGTCAAACCACACAAATAAGATGGAATGACAGCTCACTTGTCGTTCTCTCCGCCGCTTTTGGGCGTATCGTATTCACCGATTGTCCAGACTCCCTTCTGACTGTAAAACACCCCAGAGCTCCCCGAGCTCTGCAGACCCTAAAACAGCGTCATAAGTGACATGGGCAAGTCATCAAACGATATTGAACAAAAGATGTCACTTAGGTCGCTGAAAAATCTGCGCTGGTTGGGAATAGGTTAGGCAGATGATGATTCGCTGATTGAATGACTCTTTGTCTAGCCTCAGTTCCTCTGAATAACATCGCAGTCAAAATTACGCGAGTATGGTCGATCACACACCCCATACGAAATTATATTTAAACAAGCTATTTTGACATCTATTTGAGTTATTAAGTTAAGTATTCAATGAAAATTTGCTCGACCGTTTTACTGCCCTGTCTGCATTTGTGGAAAAAATACCTTGCTTATCAGAATCTGTCCTACATTATTGGTTTGTATTATCCGGTATCTAATCCATACTTAATCCATGATACTGCTATAGGTAATAAAATGTCAACTAATCTGTTATTATCACTAAAGAATCAGAGTGTACTGACACCGTTTTGAAATACGTACTAACTACCAAATACCTGTGCGTACTGTACTTTCACTGTTAGTGGTTCTGTACAGTACGAGTATTTAAATTTTCAAGGTACATGCATTGTGTGTGTGATTTCACTTGCACTTTGAAAATGACCATTTTTTTTTTAAATGGCGCATCTGCCAATCTGATCATGAAATAGCGTGCGCTTCCCCGGCTTCCAATTACACACTTCCGTCCCTTTTCACGAAATCACTCTCACAGTTTGCAGGAAAGCAAGAGGAAAGATGGCTGGCTACCTCGGACAAAGGATAAGCATTGCCATACAACTCTCGGCCCGAATTCGAATATTGCTTTTTGTACTGCATTCGATTCGAATTCGTGAAATTACGGATCTATTATCCAAAACCTCGGACCGAGTTCGGATATTTATCTACGCACTAATCCGATCTCTGGTAAAAATCCAAGCTCTCCGATTTGAATCCGAGGTAATGCGAAAGCGAAAACGTTCATACAAACCATAGATACAAACAGTACTGCGGCTACTTCGGTCCGTCAATATTTCTTACGAATTGGAGACACACGGATGACGGAGAGAAATCGGGTGACGGAAGTTTGATCTAATGCGTAAACTACTATACAAATAGTTCTATGACTACTTCGGAACGTATTTTCACGGATTCGGATCGGATGCAGTGCATAACCGCTCTAACTGGAGTCCAAGGACTAGTGACAGGGTCTGCGGACGGCGAGCGTTGGGTGGCTCGCCGTCCGATCAAAGCCACGCCCGGGCCGACGGCGCATTTTGTTCCACGCGCGCGTCAAAGAGATGTCAGCATATGAGTAGGGGCCCGTTAGGACCAGTGTCTGCCAGGTTCTCGGATTTTGTTCGAAAGAGTTACTGCAGCCCTGGAACGCAAAAGGCACTAAGAGGAGCATGAGTGGGTTTTAGTCAGTAAAAGTCTGACACTCCCTGCCGCTCCACCCAGGGCGGAAGGGGTCATTTGATGATTTCCCATCCTCAAATAAAAAAAGGACTAGTGAAAACATCTACAGAAAGAGATCATATTCTAGTGAGTTTCCAGCTGAAACAGTTGTCTTTCCTGCTTAGGTTATTTGCCTTGCAAACCAAACTTTTTTGTTGACTGTGGGATTAAGGAAAGCAGGCCGTGAAAGGATTTAAGCAAATAAATAATATAACAGTAATAAAATATTATCATGCATATTCACCACTTTTCATTTGATATAAATACTGCCTCCTTCTGTCGTAGATTTATAATCACAACTGAAGTCTTCAAGAGTTTGCTATATTAAAATTAGCTGGATCGAGTCCTAGTAAAATTAAAAAGGTAAGTTTTCTTTAAAGCAAATTTCTGTTCCTAATTTAAACCAAAATTTAATAAGTTTACTTCTTCTTCTCCTTCTTTTCGTGTCGATTGACTCGTATTAGACTTTGTCTGACCAGTATTGAGCTACTTGTACAGCTCTATCATTGGCCTCGTTTGGATCTTGGATAGTGCAGGTAGTTGTGCACGACGGGCAACTAAGGAGGTGACGCATGTCCTGTGTAATAAATTTACTCATCGTTCATAACCAGCCTAGCCTTTTCCCAACTATATTGGAGTCAGCTTCCAGTCAAATCGAATTCAGCTGAATACCAGTATTTTACGTGGAGCGGCTGCCTACCAGACCGCCACAACCCATTAACTGAGTAACACGGTAGTTCTTGGTAAGACTGGGGACAAATTTTCTGGCTTCTGACAATCCGTAACGACCAAAGATGTATAAATGACAGCCGGGACCAACG
The DNA here is from genome assembly GCA_947386135.1 of Melanchra persicariae. NCBI lineage: Eukaryota > Metazoa > Arthropoda > Insecta > Lepidoptera > Noctuidae > Melanchra > Melanchra persicariae. The sequence continues at coordinate 9,585,420 of OX376645.1, read as the reverse complement.
ACTTAACGTGCTTTCCGAGGCACAGAGGAGTATTTTAAAATGGTCACCCATCCACAGACCGACCTTGGCAAGCGTTGCTTAACCTTGAAGATCGACCCATGGAGCTGTTATTATTCAGCCACGAGCTCCTTAAGTTTACTCATAATACTGGGTGCACATTGAGCTATCGGTCGCAGATGAGACTACTTAGACATAAGATGCCAGAATCCAGGACGTTTCCTGGGTTCTGGCATCTTACGTTCGGGTGTGATGGGTTCGATTCCCAGTTCATACTCAGTTCTTCATTAATAGATACTAGAAGTAACTCCTCATTTTGGGAAAGCTAAACTGCGTTTGATCACTGCTGCTCCACTTTCAATAACAAGTTTTTCATACGGAACGTGGGGTGCGTCAAGGTTGTATTCTGTCGCCAAAGCTATTCAACCTCTACGGGGAGTACATTATGAGGAGAGCCCTTGAAGGTTGGTGCGGCGGAATTATCTTTTTGCAGTAATTCATAAAAAAAAAACATTTTACTTCCAGATGCATCGCCTACTTCTCGTCACGTTATTCGCAGCTAGTGCCGCAGCATCAATAGTTAATGATGAAGAACCTTTAACCCCTGAAATGGCTGAGTTAGGCGATTATGAGCTCGACGAAAATGGCATGCTAATACTACAGCAGACTGTTCCAGAGTCTCGTCAGAACCTGAACTTGGGAACCGTCGGTGCTAATGATAGACTGTTGGCTAGGTTGGTATAATCTTGACTTCTTCTCTGATTATTACTAGCCCGTACTGCCCCACTGCTGGGCAAACGCCTCCCTCCTTTTCTTCCAATGCTCAAGGTGTTGTGCCTCCTCCTTCCGAATCGGAAGAAAGACATCTAGGTCGTTCCGCCATCAGCGTGGCCTCGTCTCGTTTATTCAGGGCACTAATCCTGTATGTTACGAACCCACAGATTGTCGGCATGCGGCAGACATGTCCTGCCTAGTCCTATTTAAGTGAGACAGCCTTTCGAGCCACATCAACGATTTCGGCTTATTTTCGACTTCTTCTCCTAAAAAGAAAAAATACATATTCTTGCTTTCAACAAATTAATTATTTCTCAGTCTAACCATCCCTCGGTTTTTTCAGTTTGAACTGAATAATAGACTACCATTATTGAGTTATTTTACAACATAGGATCTTCATTTAATACAAAACATAAATTATTTTTCTACAAACACAAATCAGCGATATAATGCCGTACCGTTTTTACAGTGTGGTCGGACAGGCATCCATGTGAATTTCTTGTACTCACTGCATTCAGTTAGACTAGAAACTAGACAGATCTCCTCCTCAGTCAAATCCATCTAAAGGTTGTCTGCAAAAGACCGCTGTAAGCGATAAGACCCCATTATTACACCGTCTGTTTTTTCAGTTCCTATTGTAATGTTTTTATGGTATACAATATAATTTAATAGTTTTTCTATTCAATACTATTATAAAACGTGTAACATAATCAGCTGTGAAATATATGAGGCAGTCGATTTTTTTTCGCGATTTTAGTGTTGCTCCATAGTAAAACTTGTTAATAATGATGAGTAAAATGACCCCTTTTGAGGTATTGCGTCTATTCTGTTACACGTTGTATAATGATAATGCGATGCAAGTAACTGTTGAACTGTTATTTGTGCCTTTTCAGGATCCACCACGTCGTTGCAGCGTCTGCCTTTGTGATTCACGACCAAGATATAACGTTTCGTGGAGTTGAGTATACCAATATAACTGCTATCCGGGTGGCAAGGCACGGAGTAACACAGTATGCTGTCCCAAGCATCAGGGCTGGAGGCCTTAGCCATAACTATGTCATTATCGGGATTAAGGGAGCTAGAGGTCGGAGTTTCGACTACATCATTGAAATCTATGCGTCCATCAACTGCTCAAATAGTTAAGGTGATTTAGGAGACTAATGCTCGGGTCGTCATAAAAGCGGGTAGTTCTTTAAAAAATTAGGTATAATGTATTTAGTTAATATATTACTATTTTTAGCTTTTTAGTTGCAATAATAGAAAACATCATAACTGATATGTGATAAATGTGTAAATAAATATACTGGTTTACTAATTCAGTGGTTTTATTAAAAAATATATAAAAGTACTGACATAACAAAAGGTTTTATTCCCAAAGACATGGAAAAAACGTTTATATTATACCGAAATTATGCCCGTTATATTTTTGTTTTTAACCCCCGACGCGTGTGTGTGTGTCTGTCTGTGGCATCGTAGCTCTCAAACGGATGGGCGGATTTCGATGCGGTTTTTTTCACTCGATAGCCAGTTTCCTTGCGGTAGTTCTTAGCTATGTTTGATAAAAATCGGTCCAGCGGTTTGAAGAGTATCAGCTCTTTTCATTCTCTCATTTCAGTTTAATAGCACTCTTAGTATTTTTTTAAATTAGGTCATTACTTAGAATAAGCAGTCTTATCAGTCTCTTAGCATCTACTTGTATGTCTACGCAAGTAAAAGTCAAATAAAAATTTGACTTTTACTGATAATTTATTTTTTTGCATAATTATGCTTTATTTGAGAGCAACGTGTGTCTTTCTTACCACATATAAGTCGACGACTTTGAGTGATAAGATTAGGTAGTGCGACAATCTTTAGAGGATAGCTAGCAGCAACTGGATTATAAGAGACTTGATATACAAAGCGGTCAGGGTGCGCAGCCAAAGCGCTGACAAGATAAAATGTATGGCGTCACAGGAACGAAATAAACTTAGCGTTGCAAACGCGTGGCCAGACGCCAACGCCCGTTGCTATTTGCAAATCAAGTCCCTTAGTATATTTCGTTCCTTTGACGCCATACATTTTATCTTGTCAGCGCCCTGTCCGTTTTGTATATCGAGGCCGTAACGGCCTTGTTGACTGGTATGTGAGAAACCTATATCTAGTAGAAGACTTGTAAAGTAAGCTGATCATACTTAACTACATGTTTTATACTGGAGATATTTTCACACACGGCAAATATTGGAGCATGCAATGTGTTGAATAAAACAGCGAAAATATTTAATAACCTTATTTATTTAAGAACACCTTACATAAGTTACGGTGTATTTAGTGTACCTAGAAATATAGCAAATACATTATTATTTAAGACTACCACAGAAACGGTAACCACCTTCTAAAATGAATAAAAAGCCATCTTCTTAACTATTAGCGCAGCCAATTGTCGCATATACGCTGATTGTATACGAGAAGGCGCTTCCTCTAACTCCTAGAATGTTGACAACGACGAAACTTTGCCCGAGTCCTCCGGATTTGATGGTCGGGATAGCATGCATAGTGTTGCCAACACGAGTCACCTGGACTGAAGTTATGTTCGAACCATGAGCGCCATTGACTCTTACATCCTGGTCGTGAATGATGAAAGCTGCAGCTGCAACGCTGTGAGTGATTCTGAAAAGAAAAAAAGAGTTAGGATTGTGGCAATATTCAAGATCAACTATTTTAGTTCACCTTCAAAAGCAATTTATTAAACGTCATTGTTGCATGAACTATCGAGTTTTACTCTATTGGTAACTTAGTAAATTAAAAAAAAAACATTCATTTGACACTCTGACAAATAAAACACGGCCTAAACTGTGTCTAGAAGCATGAGAGTGCCTTAAACAGGATGACTTATAAAACAAATAATCTTGTTGAGGATGAAACTACTCATGAATATTAACGATTTCTACATTTCGGAGCAATCCTAAAGTCTCGATTTTTCATGAAGTCGTATAAAGCGTGTGAAGCAGGGGCAGATCGCTAGTGCAGGTGCTAAGGAGATGCAAATGTGTTTAAATTGAAATTCATGCTACGAACCTAGAAATAAGTCTATCATCAGGACCGACGACCCCCACGGTCAGACTTTGTAGATATGCTGGTAGAGTCCGCATCGGCACCCCAAACTCATCATATTTGACTTCTTCGTCCTCAGCCAAGTCAGTCATCGGAGCCACTTCAGCCTCTTCTGGCACTTTGGCCACCTCTGAAACTTTAGCCACTTCAGCCTCTTCTGGCACTTTGACCAACTCTGCTACTTTAGCCTCTTCAGCCACGTGTGGCACTTTAGCCACTTCTGGAACTTTATTGCTGACTACAGTTGCTGCTGCTGCCGCTGCCACCAACGTGAAGAAAATTAATGTATTCATCTGAAATTTAAACGAACGAATGTTATCTCTCTTTTTTCATAGTATCGGTCAAAAACTACATGATAGACAAACGATTGCCTATCGTAATGGTAAGAATATGATAATAAAACAAAAAATAATTAAAAACTTAATTTCTTATGACTACTGATTACGAGTCAACGGCCGCTGATAGTTTTAGAAAGGCAGACCTCTTAGAGTGCGTCGAAAGTACATTTCGCCTCTATTTGAGACTATAATGAAGGTAGCCCATGTGAAAACGTTTAAAAATATTGTTGGTTCCAGTTAGGCCCATTATATAATATAAGACGAGACCATTTTCAATTAATAGGAAACGTTCCTAACTGAGGATTTTAGACACAGATATAGATAGACATAGATAACGCAAAAATCACGATCTGTATGAAAACCAAGCAATATTAGATGATGGGAAAATCAAAACGATTCAAAGAAGGCCACGTGTGCAAATAAATGGCCTAACCACATAACTGACACACAATTATGTTCCCAAATTGAAATGGGACCACCTCTTGCAACAAATACTCAAATGGCTTCAAGCATGCCTTTATAAGAGTTCCCTCGATTTGTCCAGAATCCCATCATATCCGATCATCAGATCCTGACTTGATCACCATGGGACTACCTTAGAAGTCTATCCTTTCAAACAAAAAAAGATTTTTTAAAGCGATCTACCCGTCTTCGAGTAATCGGGGAACATAAAAAAACGGGAAAAAAGATTTTTGAAGAAGGTTAAAAAGATGAAGATTATGAAAAAAATTCACTTACTTTTAAAATTTCTTAACCAACAAACGAGTTAGAGCACAACCAAGTTGATAAATATAAAAGTCAACTGAAGAAGACGGTATTTATATTGTAACAACATAGATGAAAGAATGATAAGATTGTAATCTTAATTGTTTTTATCACATTATCTCTATTTCCTATAATATTAATTATGACCTATTTCATTTTAGCTTTAACTGCACAAATAAAATGTACAGACAGCGAAAAATTTTAAAAAATATTTTTTTAGCCGCCGTGAAACGGAGATCCTAATTAACACTTACAATAGCGGGGTCATTCACACACCAAGCGAACCACAAAGTGTGCGAAGTGAGCTCTTCGAACTTTTTGGTTCTATGCGCGAACTAAGACGCGAGAAGTCTGGGTTAAATTTTTCATCTAGAGAGATCGCAGCTCGCTTTGTCTGTAAGATAGCTGGGATTGCCTGATCAGCTCGGGGGTCTTGCTTCGCTCATTTGTTTCGTGAGAATACCGGATTCCCTTTATCAGCCATAAGCTTTATTTTACTGCTAACTGATTGATTGATTTATTAACCTATCGAAACTCACAATCGTCGATCCTTTTCTTTGGTGGTGATTTCTTGCACTGCTTTTACATACCAAATTAAGTTCACCTACATATGTAGGTGAACTTAATTTGGTTTATTGCTAGGTAGACACCTAGCAATAGATAGTAAGCAATTGATAGTCGTTGATCCTAATCAACGATATATACGCAGACAAGGACGGACACAAGCACACCTGAGAGTAGAGAAGACATGAGTCGCAGTGGACGATCCCACATATATTTACACGTGTAGTTATACACAAAGCTTACACATGTATTTGTTAGACATATGCTGCTGTCTGTACTTCTTATTTGCCTTTAGCCCTGAAAAAAGTAATTTACTAATTAAGAGATACTGTGATAAAACGAGATTGCAATCTTGTTGTTTTTACCAATTTTCAAGCGATATAAATACAGTTTACCTTATTTGTCTTTTATACATATTATCTGCACTCGTATCATTCGGTACATCAAGTCTGTCGGAGTGAAATCGGAAGGGTGAATATTTTCTACTGTTTTTGTAATTTTCTAATAAAGACCTGTTGCAAAATACAAAAAAAATATCAATACAACGTGTAACAGAATAAACGCAATACCTGAAAACAGATCGCGAAAAAAAATCGACTGCTTCATACATTTATGTGCGCATAACTCGATAAAATGTACTAAACAGCTGATTTTGTTTCGCGATTTGGGGTTTGGTCCCATAGTAAGTTGTTGAATACAATGACTCCTTTTTAGGTATTGCGTTTAATCTGTTACACGTTGTATATTTTTTTTGGTACCCGCCGATATAGTAGCCGCCTAACGGTATGCTAGGCCTACCTACAAGGCGATTCCCGGCCACCGTAGGTGCGGGTCTGCGGACGGCGAGCGTTGGGTGACTCGCCGTCCGATCAAAGCAAGGCCCAGGCTGACGGCGCGTTTTGTTCCACGCGCGCCTCAAACAGATGTCAGCATAGGAGTAGGGGCCCGTCAGGGCCAGTGCCTGAGGGTTGCGGATTTTGTTCGAAAGAGTTACCGCGGCCCTGGAACGTAAAAAGCACTAGGAGGAGCATTGATGGGTTTTAGTCAGTAAAAGTCTGACACTCCCTGCCGCTCCACCCACAGCGAAAGGGGTCATTTGATGACTTCCCATACTTGAAAAAAAAAAAGGCATACCCCAGGCCAGGCTAGTATATCTAGTCACTGTTGTCTTTTAGAAGTGCGAGTACTATGATCATAAGGTTTCACGTTGAATAAATTTTTCGTTTAATGCTCGTTCCTACCTTGTAAAGTGGGTATTGACCGGTGTTACGTGGCGTAATGGAACACGTTGTAAAACGAGCATTCGTGCAGTCTTTACATAGGAACGAGCACGATCGTGCGCATGTTACATGCGTATGTATTTTGTTCAATACGGATTTTAGGACACAGTGTAACATAACATGCTCGCTGAGAATGTTACATTACACGGCCTGTAAAATTGGTCAGTACCCAGCTTTAAAAGAGGGGTTTTTACAGTGCTGTGGGAACAGTCAACGATAATTTTCGTAACCGTTCCATCCATTTTTGGGGTGCATTAAAATAGCCATTAGAAGGTGAAGTGCGGGTCTATTGCACCTTAAGCAGTAAACAGTGTCAGTAAAAATAGTGTCAAATTGCTTAGTAGGTTATATTTAAACAAAAAACATGACTATTATCTTAATTCCAGATGAATAGCTTACTTCTTGTCACGTTGGTAGCAGCGGCAGCAGTGGCATCAGTTGTCAGCAATAAAGTACCTGAAGTGGCTAAAGGGGCTAAAGTGCCAGAGGTGGCTGAATTGGAAAAAGTGGCTAAAATGTCTGAGGTGGAAGAATTTGAATATGACGAGTCTGGCGTACCGTTGCGGACCGTACCAGATTATCTACAGAATCTGCATGTGGGAGTCGTCGGTCCTGACGATAGACTGTTTTCTAGGTTGGTAGCATACATCTGAACAATTTTACGGTTACATGAAGTAGTTTTCATGAACTGCGATTGAAAACGCGTGCTCATAAGGATAACTTTCAAATATAGAACAACATACAGACCTACTTAAAAATTAATGAAATAATGTCTTCAAATTAAATACATTACATATTACACTTATTAGTAGGTATGGTGTATAAAACAGAATCAATGCAAAGACCACAACATTTTCCACACATTAACAAAGAGGTATGTTATGGTGAGAACTAGTCGGTAAGCTAGTTATTAAAACATATTTTAAGGAAACATTTTATATCGTTAATATAGACTAACAAACCAAGTCAGTTACCACAAGATGTATCTAAGTCTTTCAGTACATTAATAACTTCACTTCGAAAAGCATTTTTATTCAGCAGAAATATCGATTTCTATGAAATGTTCATTGTACATTGTGTGAGACGCCGAAGGGGCGCACGTTTACCTGCGTTTGTCCGGCATGATACCTGGGGGTCGATTCTGCTATTGCAATCGTGTCTCAATGACCGGTCAATGATCGATTTTTGACGTATAACGTCAAACTTTTGACACATTTCCCATACAAAAACTGTCAAAGTTGTCAAATATTCGATCACTGACCGGTCATTGAGACACGATTGCAATAGCAGAATCGAGCCCCAGATCAAACAATCGGTAATCGCGCACTCCGCGACGATGAATTGATCTTGGAACCACAAAGGTCCAAGGCCATAAAGGTCCATAAAGGTCGTGCAGTGTCATTACTTGCAGAAGCTTTCGTCTCTATTCTCGAGTGAGAGTAAATTATATATTACTAAATGGTCTTCGTACTATAAGCGTGGAATTGCATAGTTCGTAAGAATTTTCGTTGTACGTTTTCAATGGCTATTTTATATTTATAATACACCGGATCTCATATCAGACAGGCACATTCAAGCTGAGAATGAATAAGTGAACGATACAGATGTAAAAATGTGCAAGGGCACCTAAAAATCATCATCTATCATCATCAAATCAGCCGGAAGACGTCACTGCTGGACATAGGTCTCCCCCAAGTTTCTTCACAACAACCGGCCCTGTGCGTCTCGCATCCATCGGCTACCCGCGACCGTCACCAGGTCATCGGTTCACCTTGTGGGAGGCCTTCTAACGTTGCGTCTTCCGGTACCTACCTACGTGGCCGCAGCTCCAGAGCTTTTCAGCCCCATCAACCATTTGTTCTGCGAGCAATGTGCCCTGCCCACTGCCATTTCAGTTTGGCGATCCTTCGGGATATGTCGGTAACCTTGGTTCTCTTACGGATATCGTCATTCCTGATTGCTGCAAATATATCCAAGTTTATTTATTAAAATTATTTAAAAAGAGTCCATTAGGTTCCTTGCTTATCGCTACCTATATAATTGGAAAACCGACCGACTCCTTGACAGATAAAATATGTCCGCAAATTACAAAAGCTTTGACTATTTTAAACTTTACAGGACTACCTTTGGCGTTGCAACTGCTTCGTTCATAATTCAAGATCACGACCTAACCATCAATGGTGCCCGGTACACCAACATTACTTCAGTTCAGGTGGACCGCGTTGGAACCACGCAAAATGCCGTCCCGACCATCAAGGCTGGAGGGCTGGGATATGACTATGTCACCATCAATGTTCTAGGAGTTAGAAGTCGTGGATTCAATTACACAGTCAGTGTATATAAATCTATTGGCTGCCCAAAAACTAGTTAGTAAGGCAGCAATTTTGTCGTCATAGAAAAAGGGTATATTTTGTTTCAAAACCCAATTAATAATATACTTAGCTCTAACTCTAGTGGCAACTAAACTATTGTAAGTTGTTCTAAATAAATAAGTCAATTAATTTATTAATGATTTCATTAAATATTCACAGCCCCGCACCACACGTGCCAATATTATTATGATTCCGCTGTGAGAGAGAGACAGAGTTGTACAGAACGAATACCACCATCCCTGTTTCAAAACCGATTCATGATGACAATGACACATCATAGTGGGGGAAGGTCGGTGGAAGGTTAAGGAACATTGGCCAAGGCCACGAATAGTTTCACTCATTACATCTTCAAGACCTCTTCGTACCCCAGTTTACTGGTAATCAGAAACCAGAAATTCTGACATCCAGTCTTAAGGGATAACTTGTCACCCAGTTAAAACTGGGTTATGGAGATAGAAAGAAAGAAAGAAAAAGAGTTTATTTACGCCAAACATGAAGCATACAAAAAAAAAAAAAAAATTACGAAAGTTAGGCAAGACATGCGTCACATTCGCGCAAAACGGTCATCGCTCAGCATAATGCTGGGACTAGAGTACGAGACAGAACCACAGCACTAGTTTTCAGCGGGATCAGATTGCCAATTCAATTATCAATAATGTATAAAAATAAGGTTTTTTTTGACAGTTTGCGACTGACATGTATTCACATGTCAGTCGCAAACTTTTGGCGAACGTTTTTTAAAAATAATAAGTAGTGAATGGGCACTCTGATAGACACACAAATAATTTCTACAGCGTAAACAGACTTTATCACACTTAATACGCCTAGATTTTTAACCGACTTCAAAAAAGGAGGAGGTTATGAGGTTACATAATTGAAAACATCCGATTTGAGATCCTTTTTTTGAAGTCGGTTAAGTACCGATTTGATAAACTCTTCTTTTATGTGAAAGCATAACATTATAATAATATACTTTCCGATTAATCCCGAGATTAAAATTTCAACAAAGCTAGCTTTAAAAATCATCCAAGTAAACGAAATTGCATATTTTGCTTTCCTGTAACTTTCTAGTCGTGTTGTTAGGTGTGGGGTACCACTAAAAAGTGAAAAATACAAAACTTTATTAACGAAGAAAATACAACCGACTGCCAAATAAAAAAAAACACACTACAAAGTAAAAAATACCTTTAATTTCGGAAGTTGGTGTCAAATTACGAAGGAACGCTCTCCATCATAGACCTCATCCATCGCTTTCCATGGGTCCGCTTCACAATAAGTCCAATGCAAAATAATGCATTAATGACAAAGGTTACCTACGTGGCGAGCATTTGATCTGATTTACCGAGAGTTCCCACATTTAGAGCATGCTGCGTAGCTTCTGCAGTATGCGCTGGTACCTTAGCGACGGCAGGCCGATCAAACACAATCATCATCACAGGGCCTAGACAATTTTTTTTTCTGTAGCGTTAACGTCAGACGCTGACGACTAAATGTATGGGAATGACATTAGGTGTGGAAAGGAAAGGTCATCACCTAATGTCAAAGTCAAAGTCAAAGCATTTATTTCAATTAGACCATTTACAGGCACTTTTGAATTGTCAAGGTCGGTCGGTCAAAAAGATGAAGCTATTTGCACGTTCCAAAGCGTAGATCTCTATGGAGAAGAACGTACAAGAAACTCCACGGACACTCTTTTAAAAATAATATTTTGTTACAAAATTATGGTTACATCATTCATATTGAAATTACACATATATGTGAGAACGATGTAAAAGACGTGCAGGATAAAAGAGTCCGGAGTAAAAAAGCAACAATTAAAATAAACCATGGCAGCCGAGAGATGACCAGTCTCAGCTGACGGCGCCCGTTCACGAACATGACGCATACGCTAGCACCATTCGGCTCAACCATCTTTAAGGGAGCCAAATGATCCAACGCATGCGCCACCATCAGCCAGACTTTTGAGTGAGCATGACATCCCCAATCGCCAGGGTACATTCCAAGTCAAGGACCTGCCCAAAATGATCATTATAGTTCAAAGGTACACAGTACTCACACATGTGCATGAAATTATACAACACTTAATAAGTTGAGTCTATACAATGAAAAAGATTTGCATTCTTACAATCTTCAGCCGGTCCAACAATGTTACGAAATGCTAACAAATTACTTTGAGTCCTTAGTGGTTACCTAGTGGCGTTGTGGAGCAGGACCAGCATTGAGCCAAACATTTTTATCTTCAATATACTCCCCTAACTTATAATATGCTTACCTGCATAGTGTGCGTTTAATACAAGATTTAAATTTTGTCTCATTTAATTCTAATATTCATTCTATTAGTCATTCCCATACATTTTGTCGTGAGCGTCTGACGTTAACGCTACACAATAGTTATTTATGATATTAGTGCGGTAAGTTGGTTTTTACAAACGAGTAGACGAATGTAAGCACGAGACGAAGTCGAGGGCTTACCATAGTCACGAGTTTGTAAAAACCAAATCCGCACGTGTGTCATACAACGTTTTTCGACACATTTGCGAGAAAACATTACACTAAGTAATGAAACAAACTTTTTGTCTCTAGAAATCAGTCGGAAAGTCGCAACAATCTTTGACGTTTCTAATATGAAAATGGCGCGAATTTACAAAGGCGCCACATGCGCGTGGTGAAAATTAGAACCACATACTTTATTTTTTTTATTTATCTTCTCTCATTTTCTCTATAATATTAAAATGAGACAAACGTATACAGCAAAAGCGCTTCCAAGGAGGTTCGATTATTCAGCTTATTTATTCTCGTGATGTGAAACTCCTTGGTGGAATTCTTATTAATTTTTATGGAAATTAAAAAAAAACCGTAAAGAATACGCACGGCGCTATACAACAGAGTTTGCGGTAAAATATGTACTTAGGTGAGAGTACCTACTTTGCCGCACGCTCCATTGTGTGGTGTATAATTTTTAACTTTCGAACAATGCATACAGGCTTCGTAAATGCATTTTTTGAGCAAATGTGTTGAAAAAGTTTTTTGTCTACCGCCCCAGATAAGAAAACTCAGGCTGATCGTTCCTGGCCACGTCAGTCACTTCGTACCGTCAGTCACTTGAGCTCCGTCAGCCACGTCAGGCACATCATCGCTGAATTCTGCAGCTGATGCTACTGCTGCTGACATAACGATGAGGAGTGCGTTTTCCATTCAACTTATTACATTTTCCCATTTTCCATTTGCTCAAAAAATGCGTTTACGAAGACTGTTTACATTGTTCGAAAGTTAAAAATTACGCACCACACAAAGCGTGGTGACGGATGTCCCACTAATAAATGATGATAACCATGATGATGACAACGATGAACAGAGCTGCCGGGAGAGTGACCTGAGCCACGAGCAAGTGGAATGCAGCCCCATCCAGGAGGAACCTGAGCAGACAGAAGAGAACATGACGGATGAAGACATGGAAGCCGGTGTGTTCATTCCGATACCTAATTTAGATTTAATTCCAGAACAACAAATTATACTATTGACAGAATCAGTGTGTGATCTCAATGATCATTTGGAAAGCGGTGAAGAGCTTGTTGAGGTCCAAGCCGAGGAAACTGTCATGATGGAGGTCATTGGAATCGAACGAGCTGTCCCATTACAAGCCGAGCTGATGGAGACGGTCCCGTTAGAAGCTGAACCTCATGAGTCGTCTCGTATTCATTATGAAAAAGTTAAGAAGGATAAGGCCGTGGAAACAAAGTATAGCGTAAACATAAAAACTAAGGGCTTGATTTTACATGTTAGGGCTAACATGAGAGAACAAAATGCCACACACTCACACAAGATTCTGAGTAGGTTTGGATATCGTAAGATTTCGTTCCGTGCCCGTAATAAAATATATAGAAGGGTAAGAAGAAAGATTAGAAAGAATTTTATACACACTCATACACCTAAAATGGAACCATACAAATCAAATCACAAAAAATATTCTATAAATGATTTGATCAAACGGTTGTCCATCAGTAAATATAAAATTTGGAAATCTGTTAGAAAGAAATTTGATACAACTGTATATAAATTTAAAAGCAGGAAGCGTTTAATGTTGAGGATTTCGTAAACAGTCGAGTCATTTTCTTTTATATGTCATGTCCTCATTAGTATTGTTATATTATTATAGTTAGTTTAGGGAGATTAGCAGGACATGATAGTTATGTAACATTTTTAAACATGACGACGCACGTATGATTTTAATAGTATAGTTTTCATAGTTGTCATGATAGGAAAAGTCATGTCATATGACATCTGTCTTGATGTGTCCTGTAGTCAAGGGAGGTTTTGACTAGATTAATAAATAGCATTCAAGCAAATAGGTTGATACCATTTTATATTAGAATGTAGTTAAAACTTTTTAATTGTAAAACTTAAAACCTTAGGATTCCAGTTAGGAATCAAGTAGAAAAAAAACAGGATGTCAATGTATGTCAGTTGTGTGTAATTTTTCATGTAAATAAGACATTATTTTAGTGAAATATTTTATATAGTTTATTAATAAGCTTATTTGTTTCATGTGGACAATGAAACCGGACATGTACGTGTCTGAGGGACGCAGCCGGGCGAGAAGGAGAAGGTCACTTGTACAAGAACGGCATAGTGTGAAATATTTAAGAATTTGGTAGGATGAAGTTACTCCAGGGCGATATAATACTTAAGTTGTTTTTTTTAAACTATGGTCCACCCTGAAAGGAGGGGAGTGGTTCGCACAACAAAGTTTGGTTCCAACTTTGCTCACGAGGCATAGCCTTTGCAAAGGGTGGCAGGTTGTCACCAGTGGTTCAGCAAACGTTGAGTGGCCCACAGTTCATGGTTAATGATGGTAAATATAAACTTTGATGAATTTTATTCATACATGATAATCGCTGGAGTAGGTACAAAGATAGGATGATATTTTATCTGATTATGACCTTCTTTTTCTCGAAACACAATAGCGTCCGAGGAAATTAATGTTATGATGATGTAAAATATAGCTGTAAATCCCTTAAGGATTAATGTGAATTGTCACATTAATTATTAATTATATAACGCGATACGTCCGGAGCTTTTCTCAGGGGGTTTTGCTCCGGCGGGGCTTCGGTATGACCGCGTAATTGATCAGCGCAGGTGGCGCATAGTAATTTTAATTAATTGATTAACTAAATATTTTAATCGCTGGTCATGACCTAGGCTGCTTCTATAGAAGTATACGCACCCCTGTTCATCCTGTTCCCCCTGTAGGTAGGGAAATTGTGTTAGGTTAGGCAGGTCATACTTGACTCTTCCAAAGGCTGAATAGATGTTAACGAGAGGTCGACTACGTTTCCTCTATTCGAAGGGGCGTAGCTAATGTAAGAGCCTCTTTGCGCAGCATCTGGCTGTACATACCTCCTTTGGACGTGGCTGGTAATAATTAGAATATTTGAATATGGTAGAACGGTTTTTGTTTAAGCATTCAGATGTTATTCGACTCTCCGAGCCACGGTGCTCCATTATACTGATTTTATCCCTAAATCGGGTTTCATTTATAATATTTGATAAGTAGACCATAGGACATATTCTTGTGGTCTACAGTACCTATTGTACTGTTTTCTCGCAAATGTGTCGAAAAACGTTGTATGACACACGTGCGGAAATTGGTATTTACAAACTCATGACTATGGTAAGCTCTCGACTTTGTCTCGGGCTTACATTTGTCTACTCGTTTGTAAAAACCAACTTACTGTACTAATATCAAAAATAACTATTGTTACTTAGTTTTTATTGATTCCAGCATGATTCTTTTACCCATACTTGTGACTCTTGTCTATAAGTGGAGACATACAAAAATTTAAATTTTTAGCCAAATCCGTCAACGAAGTTTCCTATGTATATTTTGGTTAATAGATAATAAAAATAGCGTTGTCGGTTTTACAGCAAATCAAATTCTTAAGGCAGAATTTCTAATACACACACTGGCAAAATTAGGGGAACACAAAAAAAATACATTAGTTTTTGAGATTTAATGTCTTTTATTTATTGTTTTCGCTTCATTTGACATTGTTTGTTTATTTTATGAAAGAAAAAAACAAAATCTAGGGATTATTGGGATTTATTCAAAAATAAACAATAAAAGTGGTCTAAAGTGAAAAATTTTGATGTTTTTCGTTGCGTAATGACAGAGCAAAATTAAAAGATAAAAGTAAAATAAAAAAGAATTAATAGCGCGTGTTGCCTCCTCTTGCCCTTATAAGGGCTTGAATACGTCTACCCATGCTCCTTATGACACCTTCAATCATTTCCTGAGGCAAAGTGTCCCATTCTTCAACCAGCGCCAATTTCAGCTCTTCAACATTTCTAGGAGCTGGATTTCTTGCTCGGACCCTACGTCCAATCATGTCCCAGACATGTTCTATTGGATTCATGTCTGGCGATCGTGCTGGCCAGGCCATCTGGGTTATACCGATCTCATTAAGGTAATCACACACTATGTGCGCAGTGTGGGGCCGTGCGTTATCGTGCATAAACACAAAATTTGATCCTATGAATGGGGCAAAAGGCATAACATGTGGCTCTAGGATCTCAGTTATGTACCTGTGTGCAGTCAGAGAACCGCTATCAATGATGACTAGAGCGGTGCGTGCCGTCAAACTTATACCACCCCACACCATAACAGACCCTCCACCGTAAGACGTTGTTTCGGAAAAATTTGCTTGATGGTAACGTTCCCCTCGATATCTCCACATCTTCTCCCTTCCGTCGATGAAATTTACACAAAAACGGCTTTCGTCAGAGAATAAAACTCGACTCCACTCATTGGACCAATTTTGATGCTGACGAGCGAACGCTAATCTTGCTACTCGATGGCTCACCTCAAGTTTAGGCGCTTTTGCAGGCACGTATGAGTTCAAACCAACTTCATGTAACCTTCTCCTCACTGTTCGTTCACTAACACGTACGTTACGCACTTCTTCCAAAAGATTTCGGGTCTGAACAAAGTACAGTAAGTTGGTTTTTACAAACGAGTAGACAAATGTAAGCCCGAGACAAAGTCGAGAGCTTACCATAGTCATGAGTTTGTAAATACCAATTTCCGCACGTGTGTCATACAACGTTTTTCGACACATTTGCGAGAAACAAGCATTGGAGGAGGGGTTGGCAGTACTTTTATCGCTATTAGAATACAAAGTGCAACCGGTCGCGGATACAACTTTGTGATAGGAGTATATGGAAAAAGGCGCGACCGAAACCAAGCTTAGAATAATATAATATATGGTTAATTGTGTTGTAAAAGATCCAGTAAGTGCTGCTTAGACTTGACCTAAGATAATCAATTTTTAATACTACCTTCATAAATAGCATGAAATAAATGCTTGGAACATTTTTTGGGTTTTAATTTTGCTCGGTGAAGATATTGAAATGATGAGAATTTGGTCTGATTTAGTAGGTAGTAGTTTAGGAATGTGTCACTTAATATGGGTTAAAAAAGAAATGATTATTTGTGGTCTGTATCAGCCGAAAGTCGTTCACTGCTGAGCATAGGCCTCCCCAAGAGCCGCTACAAAAACCGTGCATCCTGTGCGTCTCGCAACCATTGGCTACCCGCGACCCTCACCAAGTCATCGGTCCACCATGTGAGAGGCCTTCCAACGCTGTGTCTACACAAACGAGCTGCATCAAACTAGTGATACGATTGAAATCTCAAGGGTGAATCCCTACAGACGATGCTGTGATTCTGATGCTGTTCTTTAAAATACAGACTGGTAGGGACTGGTATCTCCCACTCCATTGTCCAGGAAATACGACAATTTTCGAAGGTGACATTTACGCAGGTTGGTTGGTAGCAGTAAGTTGTATTATCATCATCATTGTATCAGCCGAAAGACGTCGACTATTGGGCATTAGGCCTCCTCCAGTTGGGTTTATGGCAAACCCCCCCCGGGTTTGCCATAATTGCCACGCTTGGCAGGCGGGTTGGCGATCGCAGTGCAGCCGTAGCAATGTACCGACAGAGAATACTGCTGCCCATTCTCTGGTGAGTCCCTTAGTCGCCTCTTACGACACCCACGGGAAGTGATGGGATGGTGCTATTCTTTTACGTTCGACACCATACGGAACAAGAGGCATGCGTGAGAAGCCTTGAAGACGTGCAAAATAAGGTGATAACGACGATAAAAATAAATATCTTTTATTATTCATTCATGCGGTAATTCACCGGATTATAAAGCAGTAACAATATTAGCAAGATTATAGAATAAAATGTAATCATTCATTGATAAGAGGTTTCCCCTAATTTGCCCTAGATTTAGAATGCTTCCGGCCTTTGTGCAAAAGAGTTCAAAAAGGATGAGAAAAACGAAATCTTAGGACGTCCAATCTACCTACCTAGGATTTTGTTAAGTATGTAAATTAAAGGAGTAAGCGCAATCGTGAGTGTTGTAGGGTCCTCGGTTTCTGCCAGGGTTGCGGAATTTGTTTGAAAGGGTCACCGCGGCCCTGGATCGCAAAGGGTATCAGAAAAAACACGGATTGGTTTTAGTAAGACTATGACACAACTAGGTGCAACCCGGCTATAACTAGTTATAACCTAACCTCAAAATACTTTAAAGTTGCCTTAAAGCTGAAGTCGGAGCCCCGTGTCGCGGGGCTCAAGGGTTTAGAACAAAATGACCACGAAGAGGATGGCAGGGTTCGAAATACCCCTTCTAACCTAACCTGTTCGAGTCGGGGTGCCCAATGACCGGCTAGTTGTAGCCGGCTAAAACTATGTAGATGTAGCCGCACTTAAATTATTAGCCGTAACAGATACACAAAGGCGCCTTAATCCATTATTGGGTTTTCTCTCAGCAAACCTCTGTGCGGAAGAGGGATTTGCAAAATAGGACAGTACACCTAGTGCACTACAGAACTACTATGTTTGGGTTCTTTTGCTATGCAAGCGGACATCTCCGGAAACCATGTCATCATCATCCCATCAGCTGAAAGATGTCCACTACTGGGCATAGGCCTCCCCCCAGTGTCGCCACAACAACGGGTCCTGTGTGTCTCGCATCCATCGGCATCCATGTAAAATTTGGTTACTAGGAAACCAAGCTTGGGTTCTTTAAAAGGGTTTAACATGTTGCTTTAGGAAGCAATAATAAAAATACATGAGTTGACAATATAAAACAGCATCATAGTGAATATGTAACATAAATAATACACTAGCTGCGCTGCCTTTTGAAGGCATCGGCTTAAATGCGTTACGATACGAAAATACTATAATTTATCTATAAAGTAAATAAAAACAGTATATAAACTTGTATTTGGTTTTATTTTGTAGCGGCTATCAGCATTAAAAGGTACCTTAGCAATATTGTTAATGATTAAGGGCATAAAAGTCGGAGATGGCTAAGGTTACGAAAAATGGATTCTGCGAAAGTCAAAATTTATTTAGCTAATGAAGGTGAATGCTTAGATGACGCCTAATAAAGATTTATGAACGAAAATGATGTTTTTCTTAGATAATAGACAAGAATGATGAGCAAAACAATAAAATATTTTATCTACACTCACAACGTAATGTTCCAAATATGAGTTCAAAAACGAATGCATAAATACATACTTGTTTTTCGTGGATAGGTAAAATTTCAAAAAAAACCCATTACAGTTCAACATTTTCCTTCGATTTTTAAACAACTGCATCATAAAATAACTTTTTAATTTTTATAGCACACTTTTTCTTTTTAATTTTTGGCGCGGGCTAATTGACTTAAGTCAATGAGCCAGCTTTTATCTTTGTCTATGTTTGAGCGCGCTGCGCAGTCATTCGAATACGCAATGAGAATATCCGCCATTTTGGAATTAACTATTTTTCCACTTATTTTATTTCAACTGTATGAGTGAAGATAAAATAGTGTATGCAACGGCATATAATTAGGTATTAAAACACTCGTGTGATGCTATTATCACACTCGGCTACGCCTCGTGTGATAAACCCACACTCGTGTTTTCATAACCCTTTTTATATGGTCGTTGCATAAACTACTATAAAATGTTTTTATTGAAAACCTTTGACAATATAATTTATACATAAAATTTTAAAATAAAGTTAAAAATATAACAGCTCATTTCTGAGCAAATTATCTAACATAGACCTTAATTCTGTAGTGGTATCCGCGGCCTACAGCTGATCGTATCCTGATGGTGACAAAAGAGCTTCCGATTCCTCCCCCGATAATGGATGGGGTTGCGTTCTGTGAGGCGCCCACGCGGTTCACCCGGATCGCTCTCACCCGCCGGTTCGTGCTGATTCTTATGTTCCTCACACGGATGTGACCCGCAACACCGTTCGCCCTGATCTTGGCACTGGAAACAGAAAACACTCATGGTCAAGAAAAACATAAAATTTACCGATAAAACGGCAATTTCTTTGTTGATTCCCATTTTAATACTCTAAGTTCTGTTCAAAAACACTAACTTGTACGCAAGCCTATCTCCAGAACCGATGGATCCCTGGTTCAGGTTACGCCGAGTGTCTACTGCAGTCTGCGACTCCTCAGCCTCGTCAGTCAGCTCAGCCGCGTCAGCCAGCTCATCCACGTCAGTCACGATCACCTCTGGCATCTCGTTCACATCCACGTCAGCCACTTCGTCTCCGTCAGCCACGTCAAGAACCTCCCGCACGTCAGGTACATCATTGCTGACTACTGCAGCTGATGCTACCGCTGCTAGCAACACGACGAGAAGTACGCTCTTCATCTGGAATTATTTTATCCCTTTTTGTAAAACCCAAATTAACAGTAAATTGTTATTTAACAAGTTATTTCGAGGGTTAACACCAATATTGATGATAATCCTAAAAAAAAAACTTAAAAGAAAATAACCTACTTACCTTTTCAATTTCTCTGTGACTTGAAACTGAAGTTAGACTCCTTTGATGTCAGTGTGAGTATAAGTTTGTTCTGAAGGTGTTCGTATTTATAGTGAAATTAGAAAGTCAAACTTATTCCGATAAGATAATATGTGTCCTACATTTCGGGTTATTTCATTTAAATTCCATGACAACAAATAAGTGACGTAACAATAACAAATAAACATTAATATAATATGTACGTCATTGATTTCTTTGTCATTTTGTGTATTCATAATTTACACAATAGGTCGACAGCCATAATCTTATGAAATACGTTGAACGTTACTTTCTTATCCATTTGACAAAAATACTGGCTTAAAATAGTGTTAGTTTTTAAAATAGTGATACCAAATTTACTGGCTTCTCAAAAATAACCGCAATTAAAAGGCATTTTATTGGTGATCAAACCAAGGACCCTTCTTGCCTACCAGGGTTGCGGATTTTGTTCGAAAGAGTTACCGTGGCCCTGGAACGTAAAAGGCACTAGGAGGAGCATGGGTGGGTTTTAGTCAGTAGAAGTCTGACACTCCCTGCCGCTCCACCCAGAGCGGGAGGGGTCATTTGATGATTTCCCATCCACAAAAAAAAAAAAAAGAAGGACCCTTTTTATGGATGGGAAATCATCAAATGACTTCTGAAAGGAGTGTCATAGTCTTACTGACTAAAACCCATCCGTGTTCCTTCTGATACCCTTTGCGTTCCAGGGCCGCGGTGACCCTTTCAAACAAATTCCGCAACCCTGGCAGAAACCAAGGACCCTACAACACTCACGATTGCGCTTACTCCTTTCATTTACTCAACAAAATCCTAGGTAGGTAGGTTGGACCTAAGATTTCGTTTTCATTATCCTCTTATTGAACTCTTTTGAACAAAGGCCGGAAGCATTCTAAATGTAGGGCGAATTAGGGGAAACCCTCTATCAATGAATGCTTCAATCTAAATCTGTAATCTTGCTAATATTTTTACTGCTTTATAATCCGGTGAATTACCGCATGAATGAACAATAAAAGATAATTATTTTTATCGTCGTTATCAGCTTACTTCGCACGTCTTCAAGGCTTCTCACGCATCCCTTCGCTGCCACGCTACTTTTCTTTCTTTATCGTGTGGGCAGTAAGGTCTAACGACCCCACCAACACACACTAGTGTCAGAGTTTCTAAACTGCCTCAAAGGCCTCTGACATGCTACTTCTATACAACTGTTCTTATACAATTGTTCCGTATGATGTCGAACGTAAAAAAAATAGCACCATCCTATCACTTCCCGTCCCGTGGGTGTCGTCAGAGGCGACTAAGGGACTCACCAGAGAATGAGCAGCAGCATACTCTGTAGGTATACATTGCTACAGCTACACTGCGATTGCCAACCCGCCTGCCATGCTTGGTGATTATGGCAAACCTCCCCCCCCCCAATGGGGGGAGGCTTATGTCCAACAGTGGACGTCTTTTGGCTGATATGATAAGGGATTCACCCTTGAGATTTCAATCGTATCACTTGTTTGATGCAGCCGCTCGTTTGTGTAGTCGCAGCGTTGGAAAGCCTCTCACAAGACCCTCACCAAGTCATCGGTCTAGATGACCTGGTGAGGGTCGCGGGTAGCTGATGGATGCAAGATGCACAGGATGCATGGTTTTTTTGGCGGCTCTTGGGGAGGCCTATATCCAGCAGTGGACATTTTGACTGATACAGACTACAAATAATCATTTCTTTTTTAAAACCCTATTATGTGACACATTCTTAAACTACTACCTACTAAATCAGACCAAATTCTCATAATTTCAAAATCTTCACCGAGCAAAATTAAAACCCAAAAAATATTCGAAACATTTATTTTATGCTATTTATGAAGGTAGTATTAAAGATTGATTATCTTAGGTCAAGTCTAAGCAGCACTTACTGGATCTTTTACAACACAATTAACCATATATTATTCTAAGCTTGGTTTCGGTCCCGCCTTTTTCCATATACTTCTATCACAAAGTTGTATCCGCGACCGGTTGCACTTTGTATTCTAATAGCGATAAAAGTACTGCCAACCCCTCCTCCAATGATAGATGGGGTGCCCAGGACGGGCGTTACACGGAATGCAGTTATTGGAGTACCCACGTTGATACGGATATATCTATTTAGAAACCCATTCTCAGCTGGTCCCTCGAAGTGTGTGGCACTAAAAGGAAAAATGTTGGTGATCAGGAAAAAATGGTGGAGGGTTGTTACAAGTTACCGGCATCGCGGCTGTTGAGATTTGAGACCGTTATTGGTAAGTTTAAAATGATTTTATAGTTTACTTTATGGTAACTCACTTGTACAACAGTATATCTGAAGGGCCAATGGTTCCCTCACTCAGGCGCAGAGAGGCTACTGCAGTCTGCGCGGGCTTCGCGGCCTCGGTCAGCTTAGCCGCGTCAGTCAGCTCATCTACGTCAGTCACAATCACCTCTGGCATCTCATTCACGTCCACGTCAGCCACTTCGCCTCCGTCAGCAACGTCAGGCACTTCATTGCGTGTGTTGACTACTGATGTAGTTGCTGCCACTGCTAATAGAACGACGAGGAGTACTCTCTTCATCTTGAAAAAAAAAATGATTTGTTTTCAGGATTAATTTATATTTTCAAGCGCGAGAGGAGCTCAGTATGACTTATAGGATTGAGTTAATCCACAAAACACAAAAGTTAACTTCTTGGAGAATATGGTGTGAGTAGCAGTTGTATTTTGAAAGAGCCAGTATTTATAGTCAAATGGATAAGAAAGTAAAGTTCAACGTATTTGATAAGATTATGGCTGTCGACCTATTGTGTTTATTATGAATACACAAAATGACAAAGAAATCAATGACGTACATATTAATTTTTATTTGTTATTGTTATTTTTAAATTAACAAATTTACATTTGTACTCCGCCGACGACGGGGGCAGGGTTCAAACCACAAGTGGTTGGGACTCCAGAGAGTGGAACCTCCTCACAATGCGAGCAGAATAGCCTTTTTGTCAGGCTTTTGATCGGGCCGCGCATTGATACTCGTAGCTTCGACAGATGGTCTTCGAGATTTTTGGCCAACAAACAGTGGGCGGTAACCAGTAAGAGTACATCAAAACCGGCATGACCCAACCGTTGAAGGTATTTCCATTATCTCCCCTCGTTTTTCATGAAACACTTGCCCACAACAAATTCTAACATGATGGTGCTACTCAAAGTTTCAGTTACCTCCAGTAGCTCCATCAGTAGGAGATTGTTGAGGGCAAAAAGTTTCAGGACGTTTTTGTAAAGAAGGTGAGATATGACCTGACCACCGTTTCTCAACCGATAGCCTAGACTTTAATACAATGTGCCTAGTGGATTCTGGGCTAGGCGTAATCAAAGTGAGCTCAAACTTTCGTCCTGAAATATTGTATATACACACATAGTATAGTACTAGCTTTTTCTTACGACATCGTACGCGCAAATCCCGTTTTTCTTTCGTTTCCGTCGGAATTTCGTAAAAACAAGATCCGAATAGCGATTTATTATTGGACAAAAATAATTTGTCTAGCCTTTTCCTAACAGTGACGGGTCGAATTCTAGTTAAACTGGATGTGGCTGAATACCAGCATTTTACATGGATACACTGCAATCTGACCTCCAAAACCCAGTAACTTTTTAATACGACATCTCTTAGAAATACTGGTGTCAGATTTTCGTTGACGACTTAACGTGAGGCACGAACCAGCAAATATGTCAATATGTGTACCAAGAAGTCTTGAATAAGTATTTGCTGGTCAGTTGGTCACCCATCAACGATGATGATTTACCCTTAATATTGGACTACTTTTTAAAACCTCTAAAACTGTATCGCACGTTTTGATGTTATCGCGTGAGTTAAACATACTCGTACAAACCAGATTTTTACTACTGAAATCGCTGACAACTCATTTGTTATTGACAACGTCACTTAATTGTTTTCATGGAATTAGAATGTAATTACCCGAAATGTAGGACACATATTATCTTATCGGAATAAGTTTGACTTTCTAATTTCACTATAAATACGAACACCTTCAGAACAAACTTATACTCACACTGTCATCAAAGGACTACCACTACTAACTTCAGTTTCAAGTCACAGAGAAATTGAAAAGGTAAGTAGGTTATTTTAGGATTTTAGTAGGATTATCATCAATACTGGTGTTAAGAGCGTGTACGCCGTATGTCATTTCATACAAACTTTCAAGTCCTTATTCTTCAAAATGAATTAACCGATTTTAATGAAACTTTGTATGCATACGCAAGATATCCAGGTCTAAATAGTTATCAGAAAACATTTTTGAAAAAGATTTCATAGGGAGAGAGAGAGTGATTTTAAGTTTCCTATAGAAAGTGAAAAATCACTATATCCTTCCCCCTGAATTCTTTTTCGAAAAAAAAATCTGATAACTATTTAGACCTAGTTATCTAGCGTACGCATACCAAGTTTTATTAAAATCAGTTCATTATTTTCGAAAAATAAGGATTTGAAAGTTTGTATGAAAAGCCGTACCTCGTAAACGCTCTTAACTCTCGAAATAACTTGTTAAATAACAATTTACTAATAATTTGGGTTTTACGAAAAGGGATAAAATAATTCCAGATGAAAAGCGTACTTCTCGTCGCGTTTTTAGCAGCGGTAGCATCAGCTGCAGTAGTCAGCCATGATGTACCTGACGTGCTGGAGGTTCTTGACGTGGCTGACGGAGACGAAGCGGCTGACGTGGATGTGAACGAGATGCCAGAGGTGATCGTGACTGACGTGGATGAGCTGGCTGACGCGGATGAGCTGACAGACGAGGCTGAAGAGTCGCAGACTGCAGTAGACACTCGGCGTAACCTGAACCAGGGATCCATCGGTTCTGGTGATAGGCTAGCTTACAAGTTAGTGTTTTTGAACAGAACTCAGAGTATTAAATAGGAATTAACCAAGAAATTTCCGAATCTTGACCATGAGTGTTTTCTGTTTCCAGTGCCAAGATCAGGGCGAACGGTGTCGCGGGTCACTTCCATGTGAGAACCATAAGAATCAGCACGAACCGGCGGGTGAGAGCGATCCGGGTGAACCGCGTGGGCGCCTCACAGAACGCAACCCCATCCATTATCGGGGGAGGAATCGGAAGCTCTTTTGTCACCATCAGGATACGATCAGCTGTAGGCCGCGGATACCACTACAGAATTCAAGTCTATGTTAGATAATTTGCTCAGAAATGAACTGTTATATTATTTTTAAATTTTAAGATATAAATTATATTGTCAAAGATTTTCAATAAAGACTTTTGTGAACGTCAGAATCGCCGGTCAACAGTCATATTTAGCTTTGAAATTGTGCCTAAAAATTACTTATCAATTGCTTATATTTGGTTACCATAATCAGAGAATTGCTTATTTCATCTGTTAAAAGAATTAAAACATTTAAGATTGACCGACCATTCTGATATCAGAACGGCTGGTCAATCACTGTAGAGTAGTAACTAAAAGGAATTACTGAAATTTTCATAAGCCAAAGATTGCTTATTAATTGCTTATTTTACAATTTATAAGCCTAGACCCTTTTATCCTTTCTTTTAGCTAGCCAAGAATTTAAAAGCCCCTGCGCCTGTTAAATTTATGAAAGCAAAGTGACGTCTGTCGAAAATTGTATTTATATTTCAAAAGGGATTATTATTTATTACTCGTTTCTTTATTTTCTGTAATAAAGACTTTTTGGTGCTTTGTTTCTAAACTTGCGTGCAAAAAAATCGACCCACCCCGCACGCTTTCGTTCATAACACGATAAATAAAAATCTAAAATTAATTAACAAATACTTTTCACACTGTTTGTTAAATGTCAGTTTAAGATTACAATCATAGTTTGTTCATAGCATTCCGACGTAAATTGAAGCAAACAATAATGTCCTCGCCTAAAAACTTTATCACCCCTCCTTCACCCCTTAACTATGTATGTACCTATGTACAGTCTGTTGTAAACATTATCTGACCCACCCTAAGAACAAACGAATTTGGACCCCCTTCCTGAAACAATAAGGTTTATTCAATTTATGTGAGCTTATCAGACAAGTGCTCGCCAACATTGTCGGAGCCACTGGCATTGTATGTCATTTTGTTAAGCTATTTTAATCATTATCTCGTCGACATTAAGTTGAAAGCTTTTAAGTCACACTACATAATTACAACGCAATCTTTAATTTCGCGTAGTCTCAACAGGTTCTTGTGGCTTAGCGGTTTGATGCTGGAATTGGCGACGAACAACCTGTGGGTTCGAAACACAGTTCACATATCAGTTTTGTCTTCATTTTTATAATAATGCTTGCATTATTAAAGAACGACCTATATGATTTACGCCTAATAACTTATCTTGTAAACAGGTGGGTAAATTAGAACAAATTAAGTTCACAGAATTTATGTTTACCAAGAATGGTTGGATACGAAGTAAAACATATAATTTGCTTCGTGAGGTAGATAATATACATCTAAGTGACAAAAGATACACTATGCCTAATAGCAGTGACTGCGCACACACATTTGTAAATCGTTTTACATCACTCGTTAAGTATTTTTAAGCAATTTGGTGTAAAGAAGCATCATGTCGCAACTTAATGACTATACCAAACATAAAATCATATTTTTACATGAGCAGAATGTTGTAATTAGAGAGATTGGTCGTCGACTTAAAATAGCAGTAAGTGTTTTTTTTTAACTATTTTATTTTATTGATTGTGATTAATGAACGCGTAGTTGGCTATTTTGTCATTACATTCACTCCTTACAAGTTACATACACGGTTCCAAAAATGTTTTTACAGAAATACGGTTAGACTATGGCTAAGACTTTATGGAGACAATGGAAATATTCAGCGGATTCGTTCAGGAGCAAATCCATCAAGTATAGTCCCGAATTCGACCGCCACCCGGCCATTGTTTCAAGCCATGTTGAACATCCATTTTTGCCCATTCGTGTAACCGGAATAAATTACAATAATTAATAAGGTCAATGAAAAACAGGATGGAAGCAGCAATAAGAGCACGTGGGGGAAACACAAGCTACTGAACAAAGTTTTCCTTAGAAATTTGATGTTTTTTTTACTTTTACTTTCAAAATTATTGATTAAAAAATTGAGCTATTCTAAGTGTTTTTGATTTTCAGTCTGTAAAATCAATAAACCAAAATCTGTTACAGTAAAAACTAGTCTATTGTAATCTTAGACTGACATTTAACAAACAGTGTGAAAAGTATTTGTTAATTAATTTTAGATTTTTATTTATCGTGTTATGAAAAATGAACCTCGCGGTCGTCCGAAGACTTTGGTCGACAATGACGAATTAAAGGCGATTGTGGAAGCTGATGATACACAATCTACGGCTGAATTAGCAGCAGCTTTCAACGTTAGCGTCAAAACAATATTGGTCCATTTGTCAAATTGGCAAGGTAAAAAAGCTTGACAAATGGGTGCCCCAGGAACTCAATGATCGCCAGTGCGAAGTACGCGTCGAGACGTGCCTTGCACTGCTCAACAGACACACAAATGAAGTAATTTTGAACCGCATTGTTACCTGCCAGGAAAAATGGATTCTGTTTGATAACCGCAAGCGCTCAGCAAGTTAGTTGGATCCTGGTTCAGCACCTAAACAATGCCCTAAACGAAAACTTACCCCTAGAAAAGTGATGGTCACTGTTTGGTGGTCTAGCGCCGGTGTGATTCATCACAGCTTCTTACCAAACGGGGTGAGCATTACTGCAGATGTGTACTGTGAAGAACTGAACACAATGATGGAGAAGCTGGCACAGCTCCAACCAGCATTGGTCAAACGCTCGTCTCCGCTGCTCCTGCACGACAACGCGCGACCTCATACTGCACAGCAGACGGTCTCCAAGTTGCAAGAACTGGGGTTGGAAGCTCTCAGTCATCCGCCCTACTCACCAGACCTTGCGCCTACAGACTACTACTTTTTCCAGAATTTGGATAACTTCTTGGCGGGAAAAAAATTCAATACCCGAGAGGCAGTACAAAATGCCTTTGAAGAATTTGTTGCCTCCCGTCCAGCTGATTTCTTTAAGAAGGGCATCATTAAACTGCCACTGCGTTGGCAAAGATGCATTGATTGCATGGGTGATTACTTCGATTAATACAAATAAAAAATACATGAAAAAAATTCGTTTAAGTTTTTTCATACAAAACGGCAATTTCATAGGTAAAGACCTATTATTATCTACCTCACGAAGCAAATTATATGTTTTACTTCGTATCCAACCATTCTTGATAAACATAAATTCTGTGAACTTAAGTTGTTCTAATTTACCCACCTGTTTACAAGATAAGTTATTAGGCGTAAATCATATTGGTCGTTCTTTAATAATGCAAGCAATATTATAAAAATGAAGACAAAACTGATATGTGAACTGTGTTTCGAACCCACAGGTTGTTCGTCGCCAATTCCAGCATCAAACCGCTAAGCCACAAGAACTTGTTGAGACTACGCGAAATTAAAGATTGCGTTGTAATTATGTAGTGTGACTTAAAAGCTTTTCAACTTAATGTCGACGAGATAATGATTAAAATAGCTTAACAAAATGTAATACAATGCCGGTGGCTCCGACTATGTTGGCGAGCACTTGTCTGATAAGCTCACATAAATTGAATAAACCTTATTGTTTCAGGAAGAGGGTCCAAATTCGTTTGTTTTTAGGGTGGGTCAGATAATGTTGACAACAGACTGTACATAGGTACAAACATAGTTAAGGGGTGAAGGAGGGGTGATAAAGTTTTTAGGCGAGGACATTATTGTTTGCTTCAATTTACGTCGGAATGCTATGAACAAACTATGATTGTAATCTTAGACTGACATTTAACAAACAGTGTGAAAAGTATTTGTTAATTAATTTTAGATTTTTATTCATCGTGTTATGAACGAAAGCGTGCGGGGTGGGTCGATTTTTTTGCACGCAAGTGTAGAAACAAAGCACCAAAAAGTCTTTATTACAGAAGATAAAGAAACGAGTAATAAATAATAATCCCTTTTGAAATATAAATGCAATTTTCGACAGACGTCACTTTGCTTTCATAAATATAACAGGCGCAGGGGCTTTTAAATTCTTGGCTAGCTAAAAGAAAGGATAAAAGGGTCTAGGCTTATAAATTGTAAAATAAGCAATTAATAAGCAATCTTTGGCTTATGAAAATTTCAGTAATTCCTTTTAGTTACTACTCTACAGTGATTGACCAGCCGTTCTGATATCAGAATGGTCGGTCAATCTTAAATGTTTTAATTCTTTTAACAGATGAAATAAGCAATTCTCTGATTATGGTAACCAAATATAAGCAATTGATAAGTAATTTTTAGGCACAATTTCAAAGCTAAATATGACTGTTGACCGGCGATTCTGACGTTCACAGACTTTTTAATTATTTTATTGTTTTGCTCATCATTCTTGTCTAAGTTCTAGGAAAATCATACCGTTTTCGTTCATAAATCTTTATTAGGCGTCATCTAAGCATTCACCTCCGTTTTAGCCATTTTGACTTTCGCAGAATCCATTTTTAGTTACCTTAGCCATCTCCTACTTTTATGCTCTTAATCATTAACAATATTGCTAAGGTACCTTTTAATGCTGATAGCCGCTACAAAATAAAACCAAATACAAATTTATATACCATTTTTCATTTACGTTATAGATAAATGATAGTATTTTCATATCGTAAGGCATTCAAGCTGTAAATGCCTTCAAAAGGCAGCTACTGTACAATTTTTTAGAATTGATTAGAATAGTTTATTTTATTTATCACTTCATAATTACAAATTTCTCTTAATCTGCGTACAAAATACTTATATAATACTTATCAATTATATATGT
This sequence comes from Melanchra persicariae, assembly GCA_947386135.1. Classification (NCBI taxonomy): domain Eukaryota; kingdom Metazoa; phylum Arthropoda; class Insecta; order Lepidoptera; family Noctuidae; genus Melanchra; species Melanchra persicariae. Next base: position 9,555,504 of record OX376645.1, on the reverse strand, counting down.
AACATATTCCTTATGATGCTGTTTTATATGTCAACTCATGTATTTTTATTGTTGCTTCCTAAAACAATATGTCAAACCCTTTTATAGAACCCAAACTTGGTTTCCTAATTACCAACTTTTACATGGTTGCCGAAGGATGCGAGACGCACAGGACCGGTTGTTGTGGCGACACTGGGGGGAGGCCCATGTCCAGCAGTGGACGTCTTTCGGCTGATAGGATGATGATGGTGATGACATAGTTTCCGTATATGTTCCGCTTTTTTTTTTTTTTATTTACGGGGGGAAATCCTCATGGATGTCCTCCGCCTTGGGGCGGGCGGAGGGGTCTGTCAGACTCTTACTGACTAAAACCACCCCGGTGTTCCATCTTCCACCTACGCCGGGGATCGCGGGAACGTATGCGACTTCCGTAATCCCCGGCTGGTGCCGGCCCGCCTCTGCGGGCCACATCTCGTAAGCGGGGGGAGTGAGGTGTTTAACTCCCCCCGCGACGTCAGAGGGGCGCACGGGAACACCACGCGCCGCCACCTCGAGTCCGGATGAATGGGGGGCAACGGACATCCCCAAGTCCGCCGCCCCTGGACCCAGTTAGGGGGGCAGAAGGAGGGCAGCGTATGCCCTCCTCCGACGCCCGGTGCGCCTGCTGCGGGCCGGGAGAGCACTCGACATCTCCCTCTCCCTTTCCGCAGCCTCCTTCTGCGCGATAACAGTTTCGCAGAAGGAGACCACCGCGTCCCAGGACTCCTCACCGCCGACCATAGAACGGACTTCCGTATATGTTCCGCTTGCATCAACTGATTCTCAGCTTTTCTCATACTTATCACCTAGCCATAGCAAAAGAGCCCAAACATGGTAGTAGTTCTGTCGTACTTAGGTTTACTGTCCTATTTTGCAAATTTTTCTTCCACACTGAGGTTTTCTGAGTAAAAACCCAATAATGGATTAAGTGTACCTTTGTACATATGTTACGGCTCATAGCTAAAGTGCGGCTACACCTAGTTTTAGCCGGCTGCAACTATCCGGGCATTGGGCACCTCGACTCGAACGGGTCAGGTTTGAAGGAGTCCTTCGGACCCCACCATCCTCTTCGTGGTAATTTTGTTATCACACTTCGGCTATTAGCCGTAACATAATACATAAGATGACTTAAGGCAATAAAAAGTAAGGAATAAGTATAGTCGAGAGCTTTGTGACTTCGCAGAGTCCCATAGAATGTTCTAGAACATTAACAGACCCTCTGAAATTCTTGTCCAGTTGCTTATCAGCTAGGCATATTAAAAGAGCCCAAACATAGTCTAGAGTTGTTCCTACGACGTTGTTCAGTCTGCTCCATCATCAGACCCTCATCAGTTCATGTACGGATACTTTTCACCTGGGCATATCAAGAGATCCCAAACAAGGTCTATTAGCTAAGTGCAGTCGCAAAGTTTGTAACGATGTTCTTTTGCTTTTGCTCCATCTGTGCCATGTGGTGGTTTTTCATAACAAAACCTACTTTAGAAACGCAAAAATCATAAAATGACTCCTGCCGCTCTGGGCGGAGCGAAGGGAAAGTCTCACGTAGGTGGAATGTGCATGAAGTGAACTATCTTTCCATCTTGTTTGTATGGTTTGACAGCTCACTTGTCGTTCACTTCGCCTAAGTTTACGGAAAGAGAGAGGTGTACAGCCGGTCGATTCTGTCGACATCTCACGGTGTACACCTAGGCGGAGTGAACTACAAGAGCTGTCATTCTACCTTATTTGTATGGTTTGACAACTTACTCGTCGTGCACCCCGCTTGTTAGGGTTCCATAGACAAATGGCAAAAAACGGAACCCTTATGGATTCGTCATTTGTCTGTCTGTCTGTCCGTCCGTTTGTCACAGCCACTTTTTTCCGAAACTATAAGAACTATACTGTTGAAACTTGGTAAGCAGATGTATTCTGTGAACCGCATTAAGATTTTCACACAAAAATAATAAAAAACAATAAATTTTGGGGGATCCCCATACTTAGAACTGAATCTCAAAAAAATGTTTTCATTAAACCTATACGTGGGGGGGGTTTCTATGGATAGGTCTTCAATAATGATATTGAGGTTTCTAAAATAATGTTTTTCTAAACTGAATAGTTTACGCGACAGACACTTCCAAGGTGATAAAATACGTGTGTCCCGTGTATCATTCTCTTATTTTAGAAGTTACAGGGGGGGGGGCCTGTAACTTCTAAAATAAGAGAATGATAAAACTAAAACAAATATGTGATGTACATTACCATGTAAACTTCCACCGAAAATTGTTTTGAACGAGATCTAGTAAGTAGTTTTTTTTTAATACGTCATAAATCGTAAACCGCAATTTACCTTTCATTCAATCAACTCAAATATAATTTTCACAGTTGATGTTTTTCTTTTGCCGTTGTAACAACTAAAAACAGAATAAAAATAAATATTAAAGTGGGACTCCCATACAACAAACGTGATTTTTTTGCCGTTTTTTTATAGATAATGGTACGGAACCCTCCGTGCGCGAGTCCGACTCGCCCTTGGCCGGTTTTTTTATTTATATTTCATTTCGTTGGTTTTTAGAGAGTGAGTATTAATATTTTGTCTACTTTGTTGCAGGTAAGTGAACAACTACCTAAATTATTCAAGACATACCCACGTACTCGTAAGTATTAATTGTTAGAATATTTCCTCAAAATACGGCCCACCTTACTTTTTTTTACATACATATTATAGTATTGCAGTGTTTCAATGAAAAGTCGACCCACAGGAAGGAAAGGTACAATTATTTCCTAGAAAATTGCGCATGCGCACGAGTTGATTTGTTTTTTATATTTTCGTAGAATTTTATGTTTTGTAGCGACAACTAACCTTTTGTTAACGAAATCTTTCATTAGACTCCATTGCATAAGACCACGATGAAGATGATAGAATTAAACTTTCCACTTCTTATACTATTTTTAAGTTTTATAAACCAGTGGGTGTAATATGTTAATCGAAGTGAAAATAAAATTATCGAAGAAAAACTATAACATCAGTTTAAATTACTTTATTTTTTTTATAATAAAACTTAAACAATGAAAAACTCAGACACAAAAAAAAACCAAACCAAGACAATTTGAGCGTAAATTATCTAACATAGACTTGAATTCTGTAGTGGTATCCGCGGCCTACAGCTGATCGTATCCTGATGGTGACAAAAGAGCTTCCGATTCCTCCCCCGATGATGGATGGGGTTGCGTTCTGTGAGGCGCCCACGCGGTTCACCCGGATCGCACTCACCCGCCGGTTCGTGCTGATTCTTATGTCTCTCACATGGAAGTGACCCGCAACACCGTTCGCTCTGATCTCGCTACTGGAAACAGAAAACACTCATGCTCAGGAAAAACTTACGATTGACCATTGTAACGGCAACTTCTTTGTTGACTTCCATTATAATACTCAAAGTTCTGTTCATTCACACTTACTTGTAAGCTAGTCTATCACCAGAACCGATGGATCCCTGGTTCAGGTTACGCCGAGTTTCTACTGCAGTCTGCGCCGGCTCCTCACCCTCGTCACCCAGCTCAGCCGCGTCAGCCAGCTCATCCACGTCAGTCACGATCACCTCTGGCATCTCGTACACGTCCAAGTCAGCTACTTCATCCCCGTCAGCCACGTCAAGCACCTTCAGTACGTCAGGCACATCATTGCTAACTACTGCAGCTGATGCTGCCGCTGCTAACAACACGACGAGGAGTGCGCTCTTCATCTGGAAATATTTTGTTGCTTTTAATAATTACACTAAATTCTCTTGTTAAGAAAAAGTGTTGAACATAGCATCACGCCTGTTTACCCCGAAGGGTAAGGCAGAAATGTCTCTATAGTAAATCCTCATATAATATAGCTGGACATGTCTTAGGCCCACGTTGTAGGGGGCGAGACTAATGCCATCAATTGAGCTTGCTTAATATTTTTTTTTATTTGATTGACATTGAATCTGTTAATATATCTCAAAGCTCTTACCTTGTCAACGTGAGTGAGACTTGGTTTTCAAAATACTTCAGCTGACTCGCTTGAGTTCACTGCTACTATAGCTGTCTTCTGAAGGCAGCAGTATTTATACTAGAATTGCAGAATGATAAGACAATGCTATCAGTTGAAACAACAAAATAAATTACTTTTCTGTGATTATTCAGATTAAATAAGAAATGGAAACTTATCTCCATGCGATTATATATTTAATGTATGTCAGGATAGCAGGAAATTAACTTTGTATTATGTACATAGTCAAAATAATCTGAGGGCAAATTCTACTAATTATTAAGCAACGCTCGCGTTCGCATCTCAATCTGTCAAAAAGCCTGAATTTCTATACATTTTTGACAAATTGCAAAGTCTGAGACGCGACGAACGTTGCTTAAAAATTAGTAGAATTAACACTCTGGTCTAAAGATTGCTTTTACCCGACTACGGCGACAAGTAAAATGAGTGATATGAATTTTGATCGGTATGTTCGCGTAAATATGTAAGTATGTATCCTACTAATATTATAAATGTGAATGTTTGTATGTTTGTGTTTCAATCAGGCAAAAACGGCTGAAGGGATTTGAATGAAATTTGGCACACATGTAGTTCATATCCCGGAATGAGACATATGCTACTTTTTATCCCGGTAAGTGGCATGGATCAATGAAGACTGAGGAGGAAGTGGAAATTCAGAGCCGCTGCTGCCTTAGTACTTCAGATTCACAAGTACCAGGAGATCAGAAACATCAAGTACTAGGAGACCAGAAACATGTCATAGTATTTTTTGGGCTGGTTAGGGTAAGTGTAGGGTAGGTGTAGGGTAAGTGTAGGGTAGGTGGAGGGTAGGTGTAGGGTAGGTTAAGGGTAGGTGTAGGGTAAGTATAGGGTAGGTGTAGGGTAGGTGTAGGTTAGGTGTAGGGTAGGTGTGGGGTAGGTGTAGGTAGGTGTCCTTACAATACAAATAAAAAAACCTCCCTATTTCCGATTATCACGCGGGCGAAGCCGCTGGTAGAAGCTAGTATATAATATATGTATGTTCAATTCTGTTCCCTCATTACTTCTAAACTGCTTATTATAATTCGACTGCTATCATTGGAAAAGAATAGCCGTGGTCGCATGCCATCTGCCAGTAAGTGACCATAAGAGGGCCAATTTTACAAATATAACACAACGAATGTTTTTTTGTGTCATACTTTTTACACGACTGCCCCAAAAAAGGAGTGTTACGTTTTCAGGGTTCATGTATGTATGTATGTTTGTGAGTTTCTTTATTCCACCGTAAGTTCTAAACGGCTCAACCGATTTTGATGTATGTGGTATCTTTAGAAGCGTTGCATTATCCCGGGTAACATAAGCTACTGAACATTATGAAAATAATAGGGTAGCCATGCTTCATGAATAAAACCGGACATATTTTCTTTTCATGAATATTTAGAGCATGGTTTTTCAGTGGTCGGTTTTTTTACATAATTAAGTGATGCTTAACGACCTGTAAAAAGTTGAACTGGGTATCTTATCAGGTACTTGCGATTAGGTACAGGATACCCAAATCGTAAACATAGTGGAGGCATTTTCTGACAAAAGTAATGAAACATATATGATTCTATTATTTTAATAAAACTTTACAAAATACAGTTATTATTAAAACATCTCATTCTTATCAAAAATTGTCAAACTCAAATGATTCCATTTCATGAGCTAAGGATGAGAGACTTAAACTTTCCTCTTTGTATTAAAATATCATTTTTAAGTTTCGTGCCCCAGACTTCAGTCACATAGTGGTACCCGCCGCCTTTAGCTGATTGCAGCCGGATCACGACATAGTTCTGCCCGACGCCTCCTTCTTTAATACTCGCCACGCTATTCTGAGTGGCTCCCACCTCAGTCACCTGAATCGCAGTAATTTCTACGTTTGGTTGTCCCTTGATTATTATGTCCTGAACATGAACTTTGTTGCGGCAAGGTTTTTTGATATGGGTGGCTCTGAAAAACATTATCATACAATGATGTGGTCAGCAAAAGATTGTGACAACCTCATATACTGAAACTTTACCCACTTGGCCAGTAGCGTATCTCCCTTTTCGATTTTTCCTAAGCATATGTTGTTTTTAGTAGCAACCAAAACGCCGACATCCTTAGACGACAAAGTCGTTCTGTTCTGTGGGTTGGGTGCTTTAGCCAAGATATTGCTGGCTGCGGATGCTGTTGCTGCCACTGCTAACAACACGACGATTAGACGTGTCATCTGAAAAGCAACTGCTTTTTATTTTAACTCCGCACACACCAAATCGTCTCAATAACTATGGAATGAATTCAGAAACATGATTTACAGTTTGCGTAAAAAATTAAAAGACAATTTTCTATCAACACAGTAACGACTATTCTGCTGTGGTTAAGGATAAGTGCCTAACTAAACTTGGAAATATGCAATATATCAACAATATTATACAATGTTTTTAGAAAATAGTTTTGACAGCAACTGAATGACAATTATATGCGCCAGCTGATAATGTCAGCATAACTTTTGGATTAGTTTGCACAAATGAGATTGTTCAACAGAAGCCGTTGTCAATGGTTTGTACTTCAAATCAAGATCGTCATAAAAATACTACATTCCGTTTTTTTACTGATTTTTCGAAATGAATAAACCACTCTTAATGAAACCTCGTATGCATAGCTGGATATCCTGGTCTAAATAGTTAGTAGAGATCATTTTCGAAGAAGAGTTCAGAGGGAAAGATATTTATTTTTTTTTAATTTTCTACTTTAAAATCACTCTTTCCCCCTCACTTCTTTCCCCCTAAACTCACATTCTCTACTAACTATTTAGACCAGGATCAGGGAAGGCTCAACACCCGGAACTCCACATGAAGAATTTTCCTTAACCTTGAGCATCGTTCATTATCTACTTAGCTTACGGTACTTTTTGTAATCAATATTATTTATAATTAGTTAATGCAATTAATACTTCAATCCACTACGCCGTTACTTATCGTAAGACTTCACCTACCTTTGATAAATCTACGCTTATTTTGATAGGAGAAAAACAGTGCATTTTCAAAATGGTTTGATTAGTTAAAATACAGTTTTTTTTTTCGACGAATGATTCAACTTGCGTCTTCACATAACTCAAATGCATTTTGGTTGTAAAACAAACATGTTATGACCAAGTTCTTTTAAATCGTTTGGTCGCAACTGTCCTGGCTTAATGGCAGCACTGAGGCATCAGGTCCAGAAGGTCCAGACACCTGACAAAACGCTAATGTTTTCTGATATCTGTTAAATTGACATCGACGTCATGTTAACTTCAAAGTCACTTTTTCAAGGAAGAGGACTCACCTAATTGATGCCTAATTGGCGCCAACTGGTGGTGTAAATTTTCCTGGAAACTTTCATTAGAGCATGGAACAATACACGAAGTGACATGAGAATTCAAAAAACCGATTTCCATAAAAACACTACAAAGTACCTACAAAATAACTTTAATTTCGGAAGACGACGTTTTTCTTCTGCTTCTTCGTTATTTGACTCCGACTTCCGAAATTAAAGTTATGGTGTATTTTGTAGTGCTTTATTTGGAAGTCAGTTTTTCTGAAAATGTTTTTTATTTTTCACTTTTTAGTGGTACCTCTCACCTAACAACACCACTGGAAAGCCACAGGAAAGAAAAAATACGCAATTTCGTACACAAGGATGAGTTTTCTACATATTTTTTTCCAGCTATTTGGATTTAAAAATCAAACTGCTGAACCGATTTTGATAAAATTTCACATAACATAAGAATTTTTCAAATCGGTTCATAAATGACGGAGATATGAGGCCTCCTTTTTTGAAGTTGGTTACATAATAATGTAACACAATACTAAGCAAAAGGAATTTTTCCAAAAAAAACCTAAGTAGTCCGTCAGATAGATTTCCAAATAATATTGAACACCTATTTTTTCTCTTTTCACGTTAACAAAAAAATAATACGATATTTACAGTTTGTTGAAAACTTGTCTGATGTCACAGACCATACACTTTTTACCGAAAAGTGACATCACAAGCCCCTGATTTTTGATGCGTTTTACCCTCGTCAATTATGATTGATTTGACAAAACAAAAAATACGTTCAATATTATAGTTCAATATTTTTCGATAATGTAACTGACGGAATAAATATAATCATATTTTTACTCAGGAAACATCCTTATGGAAGGCCGCCCACAAGGTAGACCGATGACCTGATGAGAATCGTGGGTAACCGATGGAAGCGAGACACACAGGACTGGTTGTTGTGGCGGCACTTGGGGGGTCCAGCAGTGGACGTCTTTCGGCTATTATGATGATGATGAAACATCCATAATGTGTAGCTTTGTAAAGGTTGAAAAAAAATCGTCATCGAATCAATTCTCCTACAAATTGCCTAGTACAAACCAACAATTTTACCTCTTTATCTACACTAATAATAATATTAAAAAGAGGAAAGATTTGTTTGTTTGTTTGTTTGTTTGTTTGTTTGAAATGAATAGGCTCCGAAACTACTGGACCGATTTGAAAAATTCTTTCACCAGTAGAATCCTACATTATCGGTGATGGTCATAGGCTATAGAATATTTTCAGAAAAGTTAGGGATCCGTATGAAAACTTCGATAATGTGACCCAAGGTGTGAGAAAAAATCCTTATATCGCGTACGCTGCGGAATCTATTGACAATAGAGCAAAGTGATGTACTACAGTTTTATAGAAGTCATCAATATCTACAAAAAAGTCCGCAATACCATATGTCTAACTATTATGGATAAGTCACCATGACCGCTTTTTGTTAATATTAGTCAAGCAAATCCCATGGTGAAATAAAAAATGGTGATTATAGTACCATGATATTAATCCTTATCCATTTAAATGGTTTGATAATTAAGGTTGATTATGTCCGTGTAAATTACACTTTAAATCATTCAAATCGGACCTTTCGTTCAAAAGTTACGACGGTAATAAACATGCTCGGAGTAAGAAAAATGTCGCGGCTTGAGCGAACTGGGGAGAATCGTATCAATGCTTGGTCCGATGAAGTTGAAGCCCCACGGCATTTAAATGTTTTCGATAAAACAATAAGAATAACAAATGTTTGGATTTTTCGAAAATCAACTAGGTACATACATAATAAGGGGTGAAGCAGGGGTGAATAAGTTTTTAGGGGAGGAAATTATAGCTTGCTTCAATTTACGTCGGAATTCTATGAACAAACTAAAAGTGGGATAATTGAAACAGATCATGTACCTAACAATTTTTGCATAATCAACCCCTAACGGGCTGAACGGGGTGAACAGTTGCGCTGAACCAATAATGAGAATCGTTGTGCTTAATTTTCCAAAACTAACCGTTATAAGGGGATATGTATAGGGGCGTCGCAGTTTGTGGAGTACCTACTATCCCCACGCGGACGAAGTCGCGGGCGAAGTGCTAGTAATATTTATTTATTTAAATTTTATGAACAATAGTGGTACACGGGCGGACTTAATGCAACAAGCCATTCTCTACCAGTCAACCCTTGGGTTAAAAAGACTATACTGTTGTAGGTGTACAACAAAACAAATTAGTTTAGACAAAAAACTATCAATGTATATTTGCTTCGGCTTTACGTCTCAACGGATATAGGCAGTACAAATATTAATAATGAGCGGCGCCTATCTTACCCCTACAACCCAGTAACTGGGTAACATGATAACCAAGACTGGTGTGAGTGCCGTCTCACAACTGAATGACTACGACGAAAGCTCAAAACTCATCAAAAATCCCTACTTCCCTACTACAGACAGACAGACAGAGTTACTTTCGTATTAATAATATTATAAATACGAAAGTAACTCTGTCTGTCTGTCTGTTTATACGCTTTCACGCTAAAACTGCTAAACGGAGGAAGAAGTGGGAGGAGTGTCAGACTCTTTCTGACTCAAACCCATTCGTGCTCTTCCTAGTGCCCTTTACTTTCCAGGGCTGCGGTAACTCTTTCAAACAAAATTCGCAACCCTGGCAGGCTCTGGCCCTATCGGGCCCCGTCTACTATGCTGACATCTCTTTGAGGCGCGCGTGAAACACAACGAGCCGTCGACTCGGGCGTGGTTTTGATCGGACAACAAGCCACCCAACGCTCGTCATCCGCAGACCCGCGTCTACGGTGGCCGGGAATCGCCCTGCGACTTCCGACGTCTGGGGCGTCTCCCTATGTTGCGGTGGCTGAGGCGTAAGGGTTGTCTCTCCCTCACGCGGCCCGCTTCCTCCTTCACTAGCATTACTGCTTCTCAGAAGGAGGTAACGGCTTCCCATGCCTCCTCACTCCGGATCACTCAGGGCTGGAAGCGAGAGGTCGCCGCCACCGATCGCCTCGACGAGGACAAGGCGGTGCTTCGCCCAAGCAGGGCAGACCTCCACCGTATGCTCCAACGTGTCCTCCGGAGATATATATAGCCTGGGATATGGAGAAGGACAGGCTACTGGGATAGCGATAACGGACATCCACGCGGGGTAGAGCCGCGGGCAAACGCTAGTTAATCACAAATTGAAAGTAGGTTGGTGAGTCAACAAATTAATTTGATATTTAAGTACCAACAGTAAAGCGTCGATAACACTAATCAATCTACATACTTCCTTATCTTAAAGGATATTTATCTGTCTATCTTTATTTCAGTAATCCCCGCAATAAGTAATCACAGGTGATCTACTCACAGAGCTTCTATATTCTTATCACTGTCTTATCAGACTGGTATACTATTTTTGCATAATTGATGTGTTTTTGAAAGTAATCGGTTGTATCATGTGCATGATTAAATAAATAAAAATATTGGTAATCGTTGATAAAGTATTTCCCCGAATTTGCCCTAGATTTACAATACTTCCGGGCTTTTGTTTTACTGAGTTCAATAAAAGGATCAGAAAAAAAATTAATTTAACTACTATTAACTGGCTGCCGCCCCTGGCTTAGCTCGCGTGTAAGTCGGAAAATTATCCCAAGAGAATAAACTTCAGGATTAAAAGTCCTGTCCTATCCTAAGTCCTGATCCAGGACCAACTGGAACACCCGTGTACCAGTTGCATGCAAATCCGTTCAGGCGTTAAAACGTGAAGAAGTAAAAACAAACAAACAGACTTAATTTCGTTTTATGGCATTAGTTATGATTAGGAGTTCTATGTAGTCTGTATATCTAAGTGTTTCAAATTTTTTTTTTTAATTATTGATAGGCAAGGGATTGACCACTATCTCACCTGATGGTAAGCGACGATGTGGTCGAAGATAGAGCACGCTTGCCTAAAAGTTACCTATTCACTCTTGACTTAAAGACTCCCAGGTTGTAGCTATCAGGAAACACAGACCCCGGCAGGGAGTTCCACTCTTTAGCTGTACGCACAGTGAATGTATTCCCAAAACGCTTTGTGCGTGTGGGTGGGATGTCCACCATGTACCGGTGGCGCATCGCCGTACGTCTTGTGGTCCGATGATAGAACGGGCTAATCGGAATCAAACTATGCAATTCCGTTGCACACTCTCCAAAATGCAACCGATAGAAAACCGACAGGCTAGCAACTCGGCGTCGATGCTCGAGGCTTTGGAGCTTCGACTCGACGAGCCTATCATTGCCGATGATCCTCTTGGCTCGTTTCTCTATTGACTCAAGGGCATCAAGCTGGTATCTGGCAGATCCGTCCCAAAGATGCGAGCAGTACTCCATACACGATCGAACTTGCGCTTGATAAAGTTTGAGCAGCTGTTCCGGCGTGAAGTACCGTCGCACCTTTGCTAGGATTCCCAACTTTTTGGCAACCACTTGAGCCTTTGCCTCTATAAATGTGCCAAAATTGAGGGTAGATGTCAACGTAACACCAAGAAGGTCAAGTTGGTCGGTTATCGGCACGGTTACACCTCAGAAAGATGGAGCTGGGTGGAATTGGCTCACACACACGCTCACAGGAACCTCCCGAAGCAACCATGCCCCGTGAGGACCTGTGTCGCACGAAACGACAGGGAGCCGTGCCTTCTCCCAAGCCACAGGTCGAGCACTGGCCGGATGGCCTCGATAGTGACGTGGCCGGCGGTAGGGCGTGAAAGCCTGTTCCGCCATTCCGCCACCAGGACCTCGCGCAGCTGCGAGTGACGCAGCTCAAAATGTCGCTACGTCAGTCGCTCCCCGCGCGCCCGCGCGTCCTCGCGCCACCGATACATTGACGCGAGGACTTTTGCCTCCAGGTCCCAGGGCGGAGACCCTCGTTGCCCCCTGGACCAGCTGGGTGAGATTTAACGCTAGCGCTAGCTTTCGCGTCTCTCGTCCAGCATGGTCTGTGCACTGGTATGGGAAGAGGCACTCCTGATGGTGGGCGTTGATAAATCTATGGTAAGTGCCAGATAAATTTGCAATAACGGTAATTGATCACATTTATTTCGTCATCATCATCTGCCAAGCCTTTTCCCAACTATATTGGGGTCGGCTCTTAGTCAAAACGGATTCAGCTGAATACCAGTATTTTACGTGCAGCCTAACAGACCTCCACACCCCATTAACTGTGTAACACGGTACTTCTTGGCAAGACTGGTGTCAGATTGACACCAGACTGTCTAAAGATCTCCAAATGAAAGGCGGGACCAACGGATTAACGTGCTTACCGAGACACAGAGGAGTCTCGGTATGACCCCATACATTTATTGACTTTATTAACATCAAAAAACTGCGGACAAGATCTGAAGTGTTCGGAGTTAACATAATTTAAACGGTTGCCTTTTAGATGAGACGTCTCATCGTCGTGTTGTCAGCAGTGGCAGCGACAGCATCTGCAGCCAGCAATGACTTGACTAAAGCAACCAACACACTGAACTTAATGACTTTGTCGTCTAAGGATGATGACGTGGCTGACCGAAAACTAAACCTGCCCGTTTTGGTTGCAAATAAGAACAACATATGCTTAGGAAAAATCGAGAAGGGAGATATGCTACTGGCCAAGTGGGTAAAGTTTCAGTATATGTATGAGGTTTGCCACTTGGCCAGTAGTGTATCCAACACTGCTGGCCAAGTGGGTAACGTTTTGGTATAATGGGTTGTCACAAACTCTGCTGACTGTATCATTGTATCTCTGCTAATTTTTTTTAGAGCTATCCATATAAAAAAACATTGCCGCAACAAAGTTCATGGTCAGGACATAATAATCAAGGGACAACCAAACGTAGGAATCACTGCGATTCAGGTGACTGAGGTGGGAGCCACGCAGAATAGCTTGGCGAGTATTAAAGAAGGAGGCGTCGGGCAGAACTATGTCGTGATCCGGCTACAATCAGCGAAAGGTGGCGGGTACCACTATGTGACTGAAGTCTGGGGCGTGAAGCTTAAAAATAATTTACAAATTGTTCCTCTCATCCTCATTTCTGGCTCATGAAATAGAATCATTTGAGCTGGAGTTTTTTTTTAAGAATTCGATGATTTTATATTAAATATTTTTATAAAATTTAATTTAAATAATAGAGTCATTAAATGATTCCTAATTTACCTCGGTAAATCTCGTCAGATATTTATTTTCACCTATACTTCGTGGAGCATGTAGGTCGTTAACCGTCACTTATTATGTAAAAGTAATCAAATTTAATGACATTTATAATTTCTATTTTTCTTTTTTTATTATTTCAAATAATATGAAAATTTGGTTTTGCACTGACCAATAACTTGTTTATATAATTCAAGTTAATAATATAATAATAATAATAGCCTTTATTCAGACATCATATTTACATATTTCATTCATTAAAAAAATAATAATAATATCACTTAGTTGATTTAGTACTTATAATATTAGTAATTTACCATTTAATAATAACCATAGTTTTTAAATTTTAATCGTTATTTTATTTAATTGACTCTCTGTCTGTGTGCTTCTTGTTGGCAAAGGCCTCCTCCAACTGTTTCCATTTTTCTCTGTCGTTGGCTATTGCTGTCCATCCTCCACCCACTATGGCCTTTATCTCGTCAACCCATCTTCTTGGTGGCCTACCTCGTTTCCGTTTTCTATGACTTGTAAACCAATGCATAGTAGATTTCGACCATTTTTCTCTACCTCTTATGGTATGTCCTGCCCATTTCCATTTGAGTTTTCTGATTGTTACTGTAACATCTTTTGTTCTAGTATATTTCTTTATGTTGGTGGTTCTTAATCTATCAGAAAGTTTCTTTCCCATCATGCTCCTCTCCATAGCGTTTTGACAAGTCTCCAGTTTCTTAACATGGTTTTTTTTGAGTGCCCAGGTTTGACACTATACAAGTGTCGAAAAGTTTACGTTTTATAGCAACGCTCATTTCTTGGTTTTTCATGACCTCTTTTAAACTCCAGTATTGTTTCCATGCATTTCCTATGCGTCTGTTGATTTCTTTGGAAGTAAGGTCTGTGGGCGAGATTGTTTGACCTAGGTAGATATAATCGTCTACATATTCTATTATGTTATTGTTTTAATTCAAGTTGGTTATAATTAAATAAATAGAATCTTTATTTTTTCATAATATAAAGGTGTAACACAGTCTATCAGGGGCGTGTGGTGGGCTATTTAATAAGTACGGCACGTTATCAGAAGGTAAAATATGTATAATGGGTGTTAAAGTAAAGAAAAAGAAAATATGACAAGCGTCTCGCGAAAAGTCGTATAACTTTTCGCGGTCATGTACAAGTACATTGTACAATGACGGTTGTCGGGCATCGCTTGCAGGGGCGTAAACTCACCATGCATCGCGGCGTAAAAACGGCACGTTTGAGTACGGAGTTGCTAAAACCATGCTACAAATATTTAATTCCCTTAAGCTATCCTGACATAAATTAGTATTATCGCACGGAGATAAGTATCAGAATATAGATATTTAATTAATCTGAATAATCACAGCCAAATATGTTTTTTTCATTTAATAGATAAAACGATCTTATCATTCTGCAATACTAGTATAAATACTGCTGCCTTCAGAATATAGCTATAGTAGCAGTGAACTCAAGCGAGTCAGCTTAAGTATTTTGAAAACCAAGTCTCACTCACGTTGGCAAGGTAAGAGCTTTGAGACATATTAACAGATTTAATGTCAATTAAAAGATAAATGCATTTTTGACAACATTTAGTTTGTAAAAAAATAAATAAATAGACGCTTGAGAGGTAAGCTCAATTGATGACATTAGGCGTGGGTCTCAAACATGTCCAGCGATATTATATGAAGATCTACAATAGAGATATTTCTGCTTCACCCTTCGGGGTAAACAGTCGCGATGCTATGTGAAACACTTTTTCTTAAGCAAGAGAATTTAGTGCAAATAGTAATAGCAACAAAATATTTCCAGATGAAGAGCGCGCTCCTCGTCGTGTTGTTAGCAGCGGTAGCATCAGCTGCATTTGTCAGCAATGATGTCCCTGACATGCTAGAGGTGCTTAATGTTGCTGATGGAGACGAAGTGGCTGACTTGGACGTGAACGAGATGCCAGAGGTGATCGTGACTGACGTGGATGAGCTGGCTGATGCGGCTGAGCTGGGTGACGAGGGTGAGGAGCCGGCGCAGACTGCAGTAGACACTCGGCGTAACCTGAACCAGGGATCCATTGGTTCTGGAGATAGACTAGCTTACAAGTAAGTGTTCTTGAACAGAACTTAGAGGATTATAATGGAAATCAACAAAGAAATTGCCGTTTTATTGGTAAATTGTAAGTTTTTCCTGAGCATGAGTTTTCTGTTTCCAGTAGCGAGATCAGGGCGAACGGTGTTGCGGGTCACTTCCATGTGAGAGACATAAGAATCAGCACGAACCGGCGGGTGAGTGCGATCCGGGTAAACCGCGTGGGCGCCTCACAGAATGCAACCCCATCCATCATCGGGGGAGGAATCGGAAGCTCTTTTGTCACCATCAGGATACGATCAGCTGTAGGCCGCGGATACCACTACAGAATTCAAGTCTATGTTAGATAATTTGCTCAAATTAGGGGCCTTGGGCATTTTCGGTTAATTTGGAATCTTTTTTTTAAAGATTTGTTTGTAAATATGTTTTTTTAATAAACACAATATTTAAGTTTATGTCATTGTTTTCTTTTGATAGTATTATCCTTACATCCATTAATATTTTTGGACGGAGAGAATTTTCCTATCCACGCTAAATTTAAAAATTAATTGTTTTTTTCACATACTTTTGACACAGACATCCGAGCTGGCCTGGCTCTTGGACTAGGAGATCGTGCATCACAAGAGCCAAGTATGGAATTTTATTTTATGGCCCAAGTCCAATCCATGGTACGGAGTGATAGGGTATGGGAAGCATTCATCTCCTTCTACAAAGCAGTAAGGCGAGCGATGGGCGGCTCGCCGTCCGATAAGGATCTGCAGTGCGATTCTGTTAACATGTCGAAGTGAACACCCGGGCGGGGCGCACGACGAGTGAGTTGTCAAACCATACAAATAAGATGGAATGACAGCTTTATTGTCGTTCACTTCGCCTAGGTGAACACCGTGAGATGTCGACAGAATCGACCGGCAGGCCCGGATCGACGCGCGGCGCGTTGTCCACGCGCACCTTAAAAAGATGTTGGCATAATTGATTGTTTGCCAGGGTTGCAAAATTGTTCAAAATAGTAACCGTGGCCCTGGAAAGTAAAAGCATTTGAAGTGTGTGGGTTTTAGAAATGTTTCTACACTTTTTCATAGCGTTTTATTTACAGATTTTACTGATATAAATACGCCTTTCTCGCATGGAGGAAGGCAGCTACTACATACCGCTACCGGCAACAACATTTTTGATTTTATAATTGGAAGTATATTAGAGTAGAAAACTTACTTTTCACGCCACCTGATCGAAAATATCAAATTTTCTGTAATGCAAACCTAACCAAAAGTGAGTAATTATTGGCCGGGGGCACAACCGGGCAATAATTTTATACCGGATTTCATTATAACCCAGTCATAGATTTAAATTTTGAACCTCACGTATACGTGTATAGTACTTACAACGCCCTCTGGTGTCAGAAAGAAAAAATATATTCTCGATACCCTTAGTACGTATGGATGATATTCTCGAATTTCTACAAAATCTTAACGACTGCTGTGTTTTCAAAGACGTAATATTATTGGATAAGTACAGATCATTGTATTAAAGGATTAGAATAACACTCAAAACCCATCCAGGTGTAGTCGATTTATAACATTTATTAATTAAACCTGTTTTCTCGAGCGTCTCATATGAAGTTCTGAATTCAAAATGCATACATCCAAGCGTCCGATCCCATTCTACCAGCTGATATAAAGACCTGTATAAAGCTTATTTTCAAAAATTTTATTAGGTTGCTAACAACAACTGGCTGTTTGTGTATGTGACTTTGTATGTTTGTAAACGCACCCACGATACAGGAGAAATTCCTAGTGTGGGGCAACGTTTTTTTAAAAAAAAAAAAAAAAAAAAAAAAAAAAAAAAAAAAAAAAAGGCACATATGTACACATAACCACAGAAAAAACCAAAGGCACGAATATTGCAAATCCTTACGCTATTTAACTCTTTGTAAGTTTAACCTTTGTGTGCCTTTGGTTTTTTCTGCCCCTAATTTGAGAAAATTATCTAACATAGACTTGAATTCTGTAGTGGTATCCGCGGCCTACAGCTGATCGTATCCTGATGGTGACAAAAGAGCTTCCGATTCCTCCCCCGATGATGGATGGGGTTGCGTTCTGTGAGGCGCCCACGCGGTTCACCCGGATCGCACTCACCCGCCGGTTCGTGCTGATTCTTATGTCTCTCACATGGAAGTGACCCGCAACACCGTTCGCCCTGATCTCGCTACTGGAAACAGAAAACACCCATGGTCAGGAAAAACTTACAATTTACCAATAAAACGGCAATTTCTTTGTTGATTTCCATTATAATCCTCTAAGTTCTGTTCAAAAACACTTACTTGTAAGCTAGTCTATCACTAGAACCGATGGATCCCTGGTTCAGGTTACGCCGAGTGTCTACTGCAGTCTGCGCCGGCTCCTCGCCCTCGTCACCCAGCTCAGCCGCATCAGCCAGCTCATCCACGTCAGTCACGATCACCTCTGGCATCTCGTTCACGTCCAAGTCAGCCACTTCGTCTCCATCAGCAACATTAAGCACCTCTAGCATGTCAGGGACATCATTGCCGACAAATGCAGCTGATGCTACCGCTGCTAACAACACGACGAGGAGTGCGCTCTTCATCTGGAAATATTTTGTTGCTTTTAATAATTACACTAAATTCTCTTGTTTAATAAAAAGTATTTTACAAAGCATCGCGCCTGTTTACCCCGAAGGGTAAAGCAGAAATTTCTCCATAGTAGACTCTCATATTTCGCTGGACATCTTTTAGACCGACGTTGTAGGGGTGAACCAACGCCATCAATAATTGAGCTTTCCTCTCAAGCGTCGTATTTAATATTCTTTTTACAAATTAAATGTTGTCAAAAAATTGCATTTATCTTTTAATTGACATTGAATCTGTTAATATATCTCAAAGTTCTTACCTTGTCAACGTGAGTGAGACTTGGTTTTCAAAATACTTAAGCTGACTCGCTTGAGTTCACTGCTACTATAGCTATATTCTGAAGGCAACAGTATTTATACTAGAATTGCAGAATGATAAGATCGTTTTATCTATTAAATGAAAAAAACATATTTGGCTGTGATTATTCAGATTAATTAAATATCTATAATCTGATACTTATCTCCGTGCGATAATATTAATTTATGTCAGGATAGCTTAAGAGAATTAAATATTTGTAGCATGGTTTTAGCAACTCCGTACTCAAACGTGCCGTTTTAAGCGCGGCGATGCATGGTGAGTCTACGCCCCTGCAAGCGATGCCCGCCAACCGTCATTGTACTCATGACCGCGAAAAGTTATACGACTTTTCGCGAGACGCTTGTCACATTTGCTTTTTCTTTACTTTAACACCCATTATACATATTTTACCTTCTGATAACGAGCCGTACTTATTGAATAGCCCACCACACGCCCCTGATAGACTGTGTTACACCTTTCTATTATGAACATATTTATGGTCTAAAGAGTACTTTTACATAATAAGTGACGGTTAACGACCTACATGCTCCACGAAGTATAGGTGAAAATAAATATCTGACGAGATTTACCGAGGTAAATTAGGAATCATTTAATGACTCTATTACTTAAATTAAATTTTATAAAAACATTTAATATTAAATCATCGAATTCTTAAAAAAAAAACTCCAGCCCAAATGATTCTATTTCATAAGCCAGAAATGAGGATGAGAGGAACAATTTGTAAATTATTTTTAAGCTTCACGCCCCAGACTTCAGTCACATAGTGGTACCCGCCACCTTTCGCTGATTGTAGCCGGATCACGACATAGTTCTGCCCGACGCCTCCTTCATTAATACTCGCCAAGCTATTCTGCGTGGCTCCCACCTCAGTCACCTGAATCGCAGTGATTCCTACGTTTGGTTGTCCCTTGATTATTATGTCCTGACCATGAACTTTGTTGCGGCAAGGTTTCTTGATATGGATAGCTCTGAAAAAAATTAGCAGTGACACAATGATACAGTCAGTAGAAGTTTGTGACAACCCATTATACCAAAACGTTACCCACTTGGCCAGCAGTGTTGGATACACTACTGGCCAAGTGTCAAACCTCATACATATACTGAAATTTTACCCACTTGGCCAGTAGCGTATCTCCCTTCTCGATTTTTCCTTAGCATATGTTGTTCTTATTTGCAACCAAAACGGGTAGGTTTAGTTTTTGGTCAGCCACGTCATCATCCTTAGACGATAATGTCATTAAGTTCAGTGTGTTGGTTGCTTTAGTCAAGTCATTGCTGGCTGCAGATGCTGTAGCGGCCACTGCTAACAACACGACGATGAGACGTCTCATCTAAAAGGCAACCGTTTAAATTATGTTTACTCCGAACACCATCTTGTCCACAGCGATGGGCATTCATAAACACATTATTTCTAGTTAGAAATAAAATTGTAAGGCACTTTTATGTCAATACTGTAACGACTAATTAGCTGTGTTTTTTTAAGAATAGTAGGGACCTTACTTATAAAACGCAAAATATCAAAAATACCTATTCTATTTTGTTTATAAAATCTATCTATGTCAAATCTGATTGACAATAAATGTCATTGTCAATCAGTTTCTGTCAGCGGAATTCTTTCAAGAACTTCTATACTAGTTTGTGAAAATGAGATTTAGATTGTATAGCAAAAGTGGTTGTCAATGCACGCCACACTTAGTTTTGGTTGTGATGCTTATTCGTCACATTAATTATTTCGTTGACTAATACGTCACTTTGTAATTTTCTTCTGTAGGTACATAAGCGTCGGACAAGTTGGGAATTGTGAGTACTGGCCATCTAGTACCAACTGACACTGCATGTCGTTCACGTTTTTACCTTAGTTACCAATAACTGTTGTGTCAAATAAAAGAATGTAAAAGGTCATGTGTATATTTTAATATTATAATTCCCTCACAAATTGGTAGCAGAGCGTGGTTCATGCAAGCTCGACCGGAAATCTTTTTCGGGTTGTTGCTTTAAATTTGCTGGAACGGCCATAAGCTGGATGTCGAAAAAGCAAAAGTCTGTGGCACTATCGACTGCTGAAGCGGAATATGTCGCCCTGACAGAAGCTGCGAAAGAGGCTATACATTTGAAAAGTCTATTCAAAGATCTTGGGGCCAGCTATGAAAGCATAGTCATATTAAACGACAACCAAGCTGCCCTCAAGTTAAGTCAGAACACAATGGTCACTTCCAAGTCCAAACACATTGACTTAAAAATGCACTTCATACGAAACTGCATAATGGATGGAGCAATAAATGTCAGGTATTTGCGAACCGAAGATATGGAGGCAGATATCCTAACCAAAGCCCTAGCCGGCCCGCGGCTGTTGAAATTGCGGAGCGGCTTAGGAGTTTCCTGAAATCCTGGTGATCACGACGATGCTGTGAAGAGGAGTGTGAGTACTGGCCATCTAGTACCAACTGACACTGCATGTCGTTCACGTTTTTACCTTAGTTACCAATAACTGTTGTGTCAAATAAAAGAATGTAAAAGGTCATGTGTATATTTTAATATTATAATTCCCTCACAGGAATGTACCGAAAGAAAGCATGAGACGAGTTAGAAAAGTGACTTAATATACAAAGTGACGTGTTAGTGAATGAGACGTATTAGTGATAGCGACGAAATAACTAATGTGACGAATTAGCATCACAACCTTAGTTTTCTATTAGTATAATTTATTTTTACTAACATACTTTTAATATTTAATTCCTTGCCCTATTTAGCCCTCTTCTTCTTTCCTATTTTTGCTGTGCCCGACAGGGTCCATATTGATATTGTACCTTGTATTACCATTCATTGCAATAAAATATTGAGTATTGAGTACTTTTATTGTCAAAAACTCCACTTGAAGAGTTTTTTTCGTTCATTCTCTTAACCTTTCTTTTGCCTATATGGACGGGAAATCATCCTTCCTCTCTGGGTGGAGCTAGAGGGAGTGTCAGACTTACTGACTAAAACCCATCCGTGCTCCTCCTAGTGGCCTATGCGATGCGTTCCAGGGCCGCGGTGACTCTTTCGAATAAAATTGTCATATTAACCCAGCGCGTCATAATCTATTAAGCGTGCGGTACTTTTTTTAAATCGATATAATTTATAACTCGTTAATACAATTAATACATCAATCCACTGCACCTTTACTTATCATTTTCACCTACATATGATAAACCTAAATCGCTGGCTTATTTTTAATAATGAAACATACTGGAAACTTTTTGTGCATTTTGGTATTTATTTATTTATTTATTTATTTAAACCCACACACTATCTTTACAGGATATCCCAATACAATAGTGGTTTACATACAAATAAATTCAAACATCAACTTACGGCTAATACTTAAAATTCTAAACTTAAAAAATAGAACACAATACTAAACTCTATTATAATCATCATCTGAAGACAGACTACTACACATATAATCAAATACTAAAAAATATAAAATATAATCTGACTTACCACAAAATAACTAATATTTAACTATAACTAACAAAATTCAACAAAACTCTTGCGAATTCATTCATATTGCACGAAAATATATGTCAATCCTCTCGTGCACTTCATTTAGTACACGTATTGTGCGGATGAGGTATGCTTTTTTGTCTTGTGAACAGGACAGTACATGTTCGCTGTACAGTAGTTATATACTGTACATTTGATAGAATTAGGCGCCATAACATTTTTGCCATAGAAAGGTATGTGAAGACACTACATACGTTTGATTTGAAATCATCATCAAATGACTCCTACCGCTCTGGGCGGAGCAGAAGGGAGTGCCAGACTCTTACTGATTAAAACCCATTCATGTTCCTCCTAGTGCCCTTTACGTTCCAGGTCCGCGGTGACCCTTTCGAATAAATTCCGCAGCCCGTGTCCTACCATAGTAGGCGTAATTTTTTTAATTGTTACAAGCCCGTCACACCGCATTTCCAAACCACTGCTACTCTTGAAAGCCAGAATCAACACCAGAAAAAAGGCCGAGTCAATAAAGCTCGACGAGTCCCGGAGAAATGATTCAACTGTCATGGATCGGGATGTCATTTAAACCACTAACTAAATGGCACCGTTTAATGAAATGGCTAGGCATCCAATTAAACGGCTGATTAAGCCAGTTGGATGCGACATAAAAGACTAATTACTTATGCTAAATAAATTACACAGTTAACTTTTTTGGCTTTGGTCTTGCGGCAAATTTCAAAGTAATCGTGCCGTTTTATAAGAGGCATGAATGGCTCTCAGCAATTATGTAGCTTTCCAATAGTGAAAATGAACAGTAAAATGAATTCATCGGAACTCCCATAGATTACCTGTACATACAAACAATTTTCCACCAACCACAACTCACTAACTTATGTACAGTACAACCTCATATTTTCTTAAGCAATTATCGCATTTCCGAAAACAAACGAATTTCCAAGTCCATTAATTATTAGGTGTATCGTGTATAATAATTTGAAATTAGAACTTAGTACTTTATAGTTGTTTTTTTTGATTTTCATGTGAACTAATCGTTTATAATAATATAAAGTATTTAGTTCCGAATTCACCAGTTATGACAAAGACGATGAATAATGAAAATGTAGTAGAGCGTGAATGACACTAATCAATGTGCATAATTCCCTATCATAAATTATATTTACCTATTTATATTTATATTTCTGTAATCCCTTATAAGTAATATCAGGTGATTTACTCACATAGCTTTAATACTCTTATCACTGTCTTATCAGACCTTCTGTTTTTGCATATTTTTTTGTTTTTTCGAAATTAATCGTTTTAACAATATTGGTATGGGCATGATTAATCTTCTCTATACATCGTGTAACAGAATAAACGCTATACCTCTTTTTTTTTTAAAGATGGGATGTCATCAAATTACTCCTGCCGCTCCGGGTGGAGCGGGAGGGAGTGTCAGACTCTTACTGACTAAAACCCATCCATGCTCCTCCTGCCTCCTCCCGCCTTTTGCGTTCCGGGGCCGCGGTAACTCTTTCGAACAAAATCCGCAGCCCTGGCAGGCTCTGGTCCTAACGGGCCCCTACTCCTATGCTGACATCTCTTTGAGCCGCGCGTGGAACACAACGCGCCGTCATCTTGGGCCTGGCTTTGATCGGAGGGCGAGCCACCCAACGCTCGCCATCCGCAGACCCGCACCTACGGTGGCCGGGAATCGCCCAGCGACTCCTGACGCCCGGTGCATCTCCCTATGCCGCGGCGACTAGGGCGTGAGGATTATCTCTCCCTCACGTGACCCGCCTCCTCCTTCACTAGCATTACTGCTTCGCAGAAGGAGGTGACGGCTTCCCATGCCTCCTCGCTCCAACAAGACCAGACAAGACCAGACAAGACCAGACAAGACCAGACAAGACCAGACAAGACCAGACAAGACCAGGCAAGACCAGACAAGACCAGACAAGACCAGACAAGACCAGACAAGACCAGACAAGACCAGACAAGACCAGACAAGACCAGACAAGACCAGACAAGACCAGACAAGACCAGACAAGACCAGACAAGACCAGACAAGACCAGACAAGACCAGACAAGACCAGACAAGACCAGACAAGACCAGACAAGACCAGACAAGACCAGACAAGACAAGACATTTATTGGTAGAAACATGAGTATACATAAAAGGAATGCAGGTTGTTCATAAACAAAAAGAGATCCGTCATGTTCGGCCTTTGTGGCATACAAATATGTAGATAAGGAAAGTCATTCATGAATATTTTTTAAAGAAAGCAATCATTATTAAATTTTCACACAAATTAAATGATTTCTTCTTTTTAATTTTAATAGTTAAAAAAAACCGATTTTGAAAATAGAAAACATAAAGTCAGATTACTCAGATTACATCTGACCCACATTTCGGTTATTTACATACACATTATATTATTATGACAATTAATCAGTGTCGTAAGTCAACAACAAGTTACTTGACACCGATTGCAATAATAAAGATAGGTACTGATTTTCCTGTACCTATAAAGAAGTCATAGATTTTAATAAAGGTGCTTTTTTAGTATCTTTTACTCATGCGATAACATCTATGTTTTTTTTTAAATTATTTCATCACCACAAATAAAAGTACGTGTATATTATGAATTAATATTTAGAACATTACGTTGTGAGTGTGTTAACAATTATTAAAGAATATTCATTAATTTAAGAGCGTTTGCTTGCATGAAATGGCGCAGGGCGTACTACGGCATTTCATACAAACTTACAAGTCCTTATTTTTCGAAATTAATGAACCGATTTTCATGAAACTTGGTATTATGTATACGCTAGATATTCAGGTCTAAATAGTTAGTAAAGAACATTATCGAAAAATAGTTCAACGGGAAAGATTTGTAGTCTGTGGATTCTGTCAAGTAGATTGCACTTTTCACAACTCGCTTATCATGCACCTACGTCAGTTCTGTGATAATAAACACTTTTCTTTTCTTTCAATTTATCTGCACTGGACCCGCGTTGTGGATTACAGCCCTCCATTCTCCTATCATAGAGAGGAGATATCAATCCCCGTGTGCAGAAGGTGGTCATTCATCGTGATGAGGATGTTAGTTTTGATGGTCTCGATGATGAAGAATATTTAATTATTGTAATTTACAGTGGGTGGCCGTAAGTTTAGTGAGTGTCATCGCCGCTGGACACAAATCAGGTCGGAGTTGGTCGCGCACTGCCTCCCCCACGTCCGCTTCCACGTCACCGCCGCCCATCACGCTGTTGCCCGTGGTGTCCACTTGGTGGCGCTAAGTACTCGTAAACACCCCGTTTGCAGTGGTGGTATAAAGGGTGGTAAGCTTTATGAAACACACGAAAGCGGCGAGTGATTCTCTCTTTCCCTATCAACTCTTTTTCCAAAATGTACATACCAAGTTTCATGAAAATCGGTTCATTCACTATGAAAAATAAGGATTTGAAAGTTTGTATGAAATGCCGTTTCTTAAAGCTTACCTCCCTTAAATATACCACTGCACGTGAGGACACATGTTTCCTCTCTATGAGAGAAGGATGGAAGGCTGAAATCCACAACGCGGGTCCAGTGCCGATATATTGAAAGAAAAGTGTTTATTATCACAGAACAGGGATGGCGAGGCCTGAGTTCGCTATCTTCGTGCGCTCACTAAACCATACGCCATCCCCATTCTAACCTAATCAGTCCGAGTCGGGGTGCCCTAAGTCCCGAGTTCGCTTCTCTCGCTCTTGCATCCTAAGAGTGGTAGCGCTATAATCGGGGAGCCAACCCCTACCAAACAACAAAAATCGTAGTCCAGAATAGTCATAAATAACAAGTCATTTGACCAAACGTTTATTGTCTAAAGATTGTTTGCTGTAATAAATCATTTGATTAAAGACAAAATGCCTTTATGTCATTTATTATCCTTGGTAATATTCTGCCAAGTACAAAAATTGACCCAATGAAAATGTGCGTACTAAAATCATTCCAAATGATTGCATTGGTATTAAAAAGGTTGCTAAAGTTTGGGTGATAAAATCTTGTCATAATCTTTTCGGCAAAACGGCAGGACCCCACTAGAGTACAGATCCCATACAGTCAAATGCAAGGGGCTGGTCGCTATTTATCAGAACTAATATTATAAATATGTATACTTTTAGTTTCTTTGTTTAAATGACTGTACAACAATCTTTGTAACTACTGATTCAAAAATGAAAATTAATTCACCTTTGGAGGGCTTCTCTTTCATTGAGTATCAAAGGCTTTTTTATTCTGCAACAATTCGAGGTTTCTGTGGGAAAACCTACCGGAAAAGAAAAGGAATTTGGATTAATGCTATAGGAGCGAAGCCGCAGGAAAAAGTCTGTTCGATATAAATCTAGGTTCGCGAGGTTGTTGCCTATCCGACAAACTGGCACGTCTCGTAGCGCTTCGAGCTACGCAGTGCTACGACGTAGCAAGTTCTACTACGGCTTATTCATGTTCTGATATGATCACGTAACGTCCTAACGCCTTTAATAAAATTTATAAAGATTTATTTTTGATAAATGAATTCATGCTTTATTGAGTGTAGTTTATAGGCCACTTCTATTGCTCTTATTTCGTTTCGATGTGTTTTGGTTCTTATGGCTTGGCTTGTTTTTCATTTTTATGTTTTATACTTTATCAGATTTTGCTATCACTGCTCTCCGCCACTTCTATGGTGTCATCAGTGGCAACGCGAAGGTGCATGCAGTTATCCAGCAAGCTTTGGGGCACAGAGGGCAGCAAAATCATATTTGTTGAATGTAACTGTTAAAGCACATTAATAGATATACTCGTAAAATACCTCACCCGTAGAGCAAATCTATTTTTTTTAAACCTTCATAACTTTTGTCATCTACTGCTGAGCAATATGCGTCTTTTTATTTTGTTTATAGAAGACGAGTAGTATTAAATGACATAGATTTTATAGCTGTACATTCTGGGGTAAAAGCCTATACAATTTTTCCCATATCCTTTACAAAAACATTTTTTTGTATTTCGTGAAATATTCTATTAACAATGCTGATTGCATGTAAGAGAAGTGCGCACTGTCTCCTACCTAACCTTTTTTTTACGGGAACACCACTCGCCGCTGTCAATTACACATGTTTACAGAATCGCACTGCTGTATAGGAACCCAATCATCTGTTGAACTTAGAAATGTTAGCTTTAACGAAAATTCAGTAATCACTACTAGTGCGGAAAGTAGATTGTAGACAACGTGCAGCGGTATCAGCATAGATGAGACTCACTTACTACTTAACTACAACGTTAATGGATGATATGAAAACATTTTCAAAAGAAGACACTCAAATAAGTTTAAATTAATTATTTATTACATTAAACACATAACTACAAAAAAATCTTAAAAAAATCGATTCAAAATTAATCGATAGTGCCCAAGACCCTAATTTGAGCATTATCTTACATAGACTTGAATTCTGTAGTGGTATCCGCGGCCTACAGCTGATCGTATCCTGATGGTGACAAAAGAGCTTCCGATTCCTCCCCCGATGATGGATGGGGTTGCGTTCTGTGAGGCGCCCACGCGGTTCACCCGGATCGCACTCACCCGCCGGTTCGTGCTGATTCTTATGTCTCTCACATGGAAGTGACCCGCAACACCGTTCGCCCTGATCTCGCTACTGGAATCAGAAAACACCCATGGTCAGGAAAAACATACAATTCACCATTTTAATGGCAATTTCTTTGTGGATTTCCAATATAATACTCAAAGTTTTATTCATACACACTTACTTGTACGCTAGCCTATCTCCAGAACCGATGGATCCCTGGTTCAGGTTACGCCGAGTGTCTACTGCAGTCTGCGACTCCTCAGCCTCGTCAGTCAGCTCAGCCGCCTCAGTCAGCTCATCCACATCAGTCACAATCACTTCTGGCATCTCGTTCAAGTTCACGTCAGCCACTTCGTCTCCGTCAGCCACGTTAAGCACCTGTAGCATGTCAGGCACATCATTGCTGACAATTGCAGCTGATGCTGCCGCTGCTAACAACACGAGGAGTGCGCTCTTCATCTGGAAATATTTTGTTTCATTTGTTAAACAAGTTCGAAATCCAAGAAAATACACACCCACATTTTTTTTGTTTTCACGCCTGGTATTAGTAAAGGGTTTTACAGAAAAGTCTCTTCAGAAGATACATACATCGGAGTGAGACTATTTCTATGTTTCTACTCGTGCACAAACTTTATGTTATTTTAATAAACCACTAAGCACTTACCTTGTCAATGTGACTGAGGCTTGATTCTCAAAATACTTCAGCTGACTCGCTTGAGTTCACTGCTACTATAGCTGTCTTCTGAGGGAAGCAGTATTTATACCAGAATTGCATACTGATAGGACCGTTTTATCTAATGACTAAGAAAAACAAAGGTATTATTTGGATTTGATTATTCTGATTAAATAAGTATCTTTAATTTGACACTTATCTCCATGCGATAATACTAATGTATGTCAGGATAGCTTAAGGAAATAACCTTTCTAATAAGAATACAGTCAAAACAATCTGAACTACCATATATTATCCTGTCCGGTCAGCAAATACAGTTTTTGGTTTAATTAGGTATTGACCGTTAACTACCCCATATGTAACAGGAGAAGTGACAGCAGTTAACGAATGAGGAGCTCTTTAATCAAGGCCATGGCACAAAAGATGGTTTGCCATGGCCTTATCCAAAGTGCTCGGCAAAGCCCTATGAATATATTATTCTGATTAAATAAAAGTATCTTTAATTTGATAATACTAATGTACGTCAGGAAAGCACAAGGAAATTACCTTTCTGTCTATATTTATACATATAATTAATCTGTAACCGATCGCTGTCTGTACATTGAATATTTTTGAGAAAAACTTTTACTGGGGATCTGTATAAACGCAATTTTTTTGAATTTTTGTCTGTGTGTTTGTGCGCGTAAACAACATTATAGTTTGTATAGCGACGATGATTTATATGAACAGAGGAAAGTTAAAAAAAAAATGAAAGTTTCGGAAAATTTGAAATTTCCAGTGTAAGTTGACCTCATGTCTATATGATCGAACATATTTAATAGGGTTCAGCTTAGACTGGACAATCGGTCATTCCAGACTTTAAGTAGATGAGATGGCTTTGACATGCAGGGCGCAACGTAAAAACGAAGAAACAGCGAAGAAAAGGCTGGCTTTATTAAATGATCTACTCTAATCGTCGAAGATATCTTGCCGCTTTTTAAGCAGACACATGTTTTTAGAAATAGTGAGCCCTGGTACCTGGTTCAGGAGCTTCTACAGTTTTGATTTATCGTTTGCTTCATGCTATTTTTTCTTTTATCATGTTCAAAATGTCATGGACCTCTGCTGTTCTTAATAACCATGGTGAATTTGAAATTTGTTTTAAGATATCGTTTTCTACTATCTAATCATTATGTTGGAGGAGGAGAGCTGACAGATAAAACTGGATGTCACTTATGTCCAAATCGGTAAGTTTTGTATATTAAAACCTCTCAAACGCGCATAATTTGTCGAATCAACTGTTAAAAATTGGTGACAGCACACAAAACAATCAAGAATATGGTTAAGTTATTCCAGTAAGGAGCCTGTGTTGTCCCGTTACTTCACAGCATGAATTCATTTCTTCTGAGTATGGGAGTCTCACCGAGCTCGAAAACTGTGATGCTCAAATCTGTGTGGTTCTTTCTTCTAAAGACCATTTCAGAAATAATCCACATGGTTGTAAATATGAGGACTATTTAGGTCGTTATTTTGAGGGTTGATGATGACTGTCTGGCAGTTTGAATACCTACACTATGCGGCCTTTCCAAATGTCCTTACTTTGGTATTGTTCGTCGGTTCGTTGAACTCCTCAAAATTTTGAGGAATGCTGACATTTGGAGCTCCAACGAAAGTACGGCGACAGACGCTGATTTCATTTTGCTAATTATCACACTGACTGCGTTATTGGACAATTTAAACAGTCACCGTAATGCAAGTACTATTGCATTTCTTAGGAATTATTGTTAGCTTAGGAAACAGGAGGGTATAGGTATAGTAACAGTCGTTTTTATTTTCCAAACTGTACGGCAGTCAACTGTTGTTTTGCATACGATGACCGGAAATATCTTGTCTTAGGATAGATTGTCGATGCTATAATATCAATGGATGCCCGGATGCGTATTGCCAAACTGTATACTGACCCAGACACCCGTAGTCTGTACTGAACTACATCGTGCTCATTAAAATCACAAATAAATTGGAGCAAAGTACATACGAGCTCAGAACAATCTGGGAAGGTATGCATTTTACTCCAATTTGTTGCGATCGATTTGTTGCGGGACTTGGGGCACCCCGACTCGGACAGGTTAGGTTAGAAGGGGATGGCGGGGTAAAGTGAGCGAGCGAAGCGAGCGAACAGACCCCGACATCACCTTCGTGGTTGTTTTTTTTTTAAACCACCCAGAAATATGGTTCTGTTATGGAAAGTATGGATGTCTGGACTTGTATGTATTTTGCTCTAGTATTTTAAAGCAAAATGTATATTGATTCAGACACTCTCTGAATAGGTATACAGTTTGCTTTTCAACTACAAAGGCAAACTGCGATCGAACTCAGAGCAACCCCGGTCTGGGTCAGTATACAGTTTGGCAATACGATGCCCGGATATAAGAATAATATTATCAACAGAAAAAAATCAAGTAATTTCATGTCTTTATAATTTTTAACACATTTTAACAAAAATATTCTAGGTAAAACACAACTGCAAATTATAAAATAATAATTCTAAATGAACCGAAAGTCCCTAAGCCCTTTTTTGACCAAATGCTTATGGTCTGACATATATTTGAACTCTGTAGTCAAATCCGAGGCCACGAGGCGGTGTTAACCTGACGGTGGCAAAGGTTAATCCAACTCCTCCTCTTATGAGGGTTGGGTTTGCGTTATTAGTGTGACCCCAGGGATTCACCCGGATTGCAGTTATCACTCTGTTTGAGCTGAAATTTGCGTCCATCGATATGAATGCACTGATCACCTGACTGAAAAGACAAGAGTTCATGGTCAGTAAATATGCAGATCCTAGCAACAGCACTGACAATTGGCGAAAGCTACAAGGAATGAAACTTGCGGAAGTAATTTTCAAAAAAAAAAGACATGAAAGTAGAATCGATGCTGTTACTAAATACGTTTCGCAAAGAAGATATTTCTACAGAATTGATTCTACTTCGTAATGTGCGGTGTACCTTTTAATCGTGTATTGAAGACGTTGTGGTTTAAAATAAGATGTAGTTCCAAACATTTTAAAGGATATTGCTTAAATGGTTTGGATATACTGAGGGGATGATAAGAAGGCTACTAACAACAGGTATCTACAAAACAGATGTGTAATAAAATCTATGCATTACCGGCCTGTCAGTAGGGCATAGATTTTATTGGTATTCTTCAGAAAGGCCATGTGTGTTGTACTCACAACCAGAGCGCGGCGTGCTTGTATGAACATAAATGACGCAAAAATAGAGAATGTTGCAGTAGGTGGTGTACTATAGTTTCTGCCTCTCCCCATGGGAAAAAGCGTTTATTTATGTAATGTAAGGAATACAGCGAGAAAGTACAATCGAGTATTTTTTTACGTGTGTAAATTCTCATCCATCGTCAGTACGAGTTTGACAGGCCCCTGGGCCTGTCAAACTCGTACTGAC
This sequence comes from Melanchra persicariae, assembly GCA_947386135.1. Classification (NCBI taxonomy): domain Eukaryota; kingdom Metazoa; phylum Arthropoda; class Insecta; order Lepidoptera; family Noctuidae; genus Melanchra; species Melanchra persicariae. Next base: position 9,523,753 of record OX376645.1, on the reverse strand, counting down.
TAAAATCCCATGGTGTTCTGCAGTGTTTGCACAGTTCGTTACGCTCCTCCAGCCAGGTATTGTCCAGCAAGAAAACATGTGGACCCTGTCACCATCTGCGGCTGCGAAGGCCGCTATTCCCTTAGAGTAGCACGCGCGGAACACGGCGCACCGTTGACTCGGCTCTGTGACTATTTTATATTAGGAAACAGACTCCCCAAGTCTGTTATGGTGGCAGCAGATCGTTCTGCGCTCATCGGCGGTCAGTGCGTCTGCTGCGGATAGGGAGGGGGTTTCGATCTCTCCGCTCCCTTCACGCCGCCTTCTTTGCTACCATCACTTCCTCGCAAAAGGAGGCGACAGCGTCTTATGTGCTCTTGTTCTATACCATGACATGAACTATGATCGAAAGCTAGAGATAACCCGCAACACCAACAACCGCGACAAAGTCACGGCACTGCACTGCCCAAACTGGGCACTCTTCCAACGTGTGCTGCGCCGTGTCTTCGAGGCAGTTACCACAATGAAGGCAACCGGGTTTCGACTCACTGCCTATGCGACACAGGAACTTTACGAAACAACCATGTCCATGCCGTCTCTCTAGCCACTCATCCAACACGGGTTTTTATTTATGGCAATGATGCCGATGTCGACAATTCTGCCAGAAGTGCTATAGAAAAACAAAGAGAGACCAAAGACAACATATAAAAACCTTGCTGATGGCTTCAAAAGTTGCTATTGTACTAAAATAACAGCAGTGGAGGTTTAGTCACAATATTATGTACGACTGCTGTTTGATGATTGTTATTATCAGCAAATCTTTGTTTCTTAAAATTATGGTAAGTACTGGTTCAAGATAAGTTTACGTATACTTACTCGTAAACAAGCACATCTCGACGACCGATGGTTCCCTGGTTCAGGGTACGTCGAGTGGCTACTGCAAACTGCTGTGCTACCTCTGCCTCTTCAGACAGCTCATCCACGTCAGTTAAAATCACCTCCATCATCTCGTTCTCGTCCATGTCACCCACGTTAGGCACATCATTGCCAATTACTGCAGCTGATGCTGCCACTGCAAACAATACGACGAGGAGTGCGCTCTTCATCTGGAATTATTTTGTTCTTTTTATTAAGTACCAAATTAGTAGTCCGAAAGCCGATCGCTCAAAGTCCTATCTTATCAAGATACCGGAAAACAGCAATTTGTAGAAGAACTGGACCATTAGGGATCCTGGCACTTTTTTGGCAAGGATGATTTCTGTTCCACTCTAAGGCCACAAAATATTTCATGTAGTTACCGAACGGAACTAATCTGCAGTTCAACATGTTGAGTTCGACGGGTGAGTTGTCAAACCATACAAATAAGATGGAATGAGCTAGTAACTGAACTTGTCTAATTGGCATCGGTTACCCGTTCCGTGATACGAACATTTATTTATCTTTAATGATTGTCATCAGAAGGACGTGAAATAAAAGGGGGTTGTAGAAATAAACAGATCACTTTAAACCAATGATAAAATGTGGGCATTTCTGGGAAGGCGCATTGGCAACCACCAGAGTTTAGTGCGAAATTCTGGGACATGGTCGAATTTACGCAAACCAAATGCGAAGTTGATGCAAAGGTTTTGGATTCGCTCTCGCTTATCTAGCTATACCAGTTAAATCGGGATGACTGGATCAGCATAATCAAGCATTGTAAGAGGGAGGGATTGGGCGAGCACAGTTTGGTATTAAATACGCATTTGGTAGAAAATTTTGCTAATAATAAAATTGTTTTAAAAAGTCAATATCTACTTACCTTGTCATGTGACTGAGACTTGATTTTCAAAACACTTTAGCTGACTCGCTTGAGTTCACTGCTACTATAGCTATCTTCTCAGGATATCAGTATTTATACTAACATTACGTATTGATAAGACAATACTAATTATTAGAAGGGGACGGTTGCGAGAAATGGCCACATGACTTTACGATCTCAAAAAGTATAAGGGATTATAGGTACAGTAGTTTGCTATTACTGAACTTCGAGGAACTTGTTCTAGAATCCAATCAAGGCAACTAATTATAAATATAGTTCATAATAGTTGCGATTTTCTATTTTGTTTTTTTTTTCATTACAGGTAAAATAAATACCCGGGAATTCGGGACTTGTTCCCACAAAAATACAAAAAAAAGTTGCCTTGATTTGACACGTCCAACGCACAAATCGTCGTATCCTACGAATAGGGGCGTAACTGCATAATGGCTACTTTTCAGGAGACATTTTTTTTTCTGGTCTGGTTTCTGTTGAGACAACAATCGCCTTAACGTTATTTTTATATGATTCTGATGCTAGTATTTATGTCATAGGAATTTGTGTTTAATAACTATTTTACCATTACTGGGAATATTTGAATGTAATAAAAGAAAATATTTATAATATTAAATTCGAAATAAAAGCTGAATTCTGTTAACCTATTTGCTTTGGTAAATATTTGAGCATACCAAGTGAATCGACATTAACAAGGAAAAAGTTTTTAATGCATAAAAAAAAATATTTATTTTTAATTAATTTAAAATCAAGACAATTATAAGAATTGTTCGTATAACTCTACAAACCAAACAATTGTATTTTCTTAAATGATTCGGTTATTTTAATTTTTAGAAACAAAAATATATATCTTTATACTTCAAAACTTAATATTAAATTTTAAAGAATGATTGTGATGATTATGGGTATCATCACAATCAGTCCTTAAAATAAAATTACACATAATCAAAATCAGTCTTTAAAATCAAATTGCACGTTATCAAAACCAGTTCTTAAAATCAAATTACACGTTATCAAAATCAATCTTTGAAATTTAAATTGCACATTATCAAAATCATCACTTAAAATCAAATAACACAACCGAAATCAGTCAAATTCACAGTCAGTCGTCTTCTTCGGCAGTAGGTACTCTCAGAAATATTGGCATTACCAGATTGCTCATTCCTATCCTCTGGAATAATTTTAGCCCCACACATTGACTTATTAATGGTCCTTTATACTTATCATAATTTATTTTATATGTCGCAGTCTCAGCTAACGCCATCTATCGAGTTTAATCGAAAACGTCAAGTAGTTCGCTTGGGTAGGGTCGATAGAGCGATGGCAACACTGGTTGCCGGTAGCTTGACGTTTAGCGTTTCATTGGACGGTAAAGTGCGTACAATGGGGATTACTTTGGAAGTGCATCGCTATATCGAACCTGCTCCATTTCTCGACTAAGTAATCCGATTCCATCCGTCAGAGGCCTTAGAGCAACTTTTTTAACGTTCTCGATCGCGTAATTTGTATTGAAACTGAATAAGCGCCGTTTGGTGACACCCACGGACAACCTGCGCATCCTGGTCAGTTTCACCTAACACCTTAAAAGACTGGCCAATCCTTCCCTTGCGGTGATAGGGCTAACACCCGCCTGGTTCGCGACCACTCTCCCACCGGAGTTCGGCGTCAAGCAGCCTGGGGCTCGAGTCTGCTATTGCAATCGTGTCTCAATGACCGGTCATTGATCGAATATTTGACAACTTTGACAGTTTTTGTATGGGAAATGTGTCATAAGTTTGACGTAATACGTCAAAAATCGATCATTGACCGGTCATTGAGACACGATTGCAATAGCAGACTCGACCCCCTACTGTGTTTCATCGACGCGTGGGAGTACCAGTGCCTCAAGGCATCTTTTGGGCACGCTCGCTTCATCATGGACCTCATCTATAGCTTTTCATCAGGCGTGATCGAGGTCAAGAGCTAGCCCATTCATAAATAAAAAAATACAATTTGACATAAGCAAACGTTTACGTTAACGCAATCGAGTACGTTAAAACACTCACACTAAGCCCTTTGATCGTTTGTAGTTTTCGGTTAATTTGTGTGGAATAATGAAAATAGAAGTCTTTTCTTTATAACCGGAAATAATAAGAATACTACACTACTACTACTATTATTTCGAGTTTTCCGCCATCTGTGACCCACCTGACAACGAATCCTCCTACCCCCTCCCGTCATAATTATTATATGTTTGTATTATGTTCACACGAATGATGTAACCACCATCATTGTAAAAAAAATATTTATTTAAAAAAGTGTCCGAGGAGTTTCTTGCACGTTCTTCTCCATAGAGATCTACGCTTTGGAACGTGCTAAAAATAGCTTCATCTTTGTGACCGACCGCCTTTGCCAATTTATTCAAAAGTGCCTGTAAATGGTCTAATGGAAATAAATGCTTTGACTTTGACGGGCTCCGTCTACAATGCTGACACCACCCAACGCTTGTCGTCCGCAGGCCCGCGCCTACGGTGGCCGGGAATCGTCCTGCGACTCCCGACGCCCGGGGCGTCTTCTTCTGTTGCGGCGGCTGGAGCGTGAAATCTGAGGGCCTAGCACGAATATTTTTGACGCGGTAACGTAATGTAAAATTTTACTATAATTAATACTCGTTTCGCACATTAATATTCATTTGAATTGTATACTATATTCACATTTTCGTAGAAATTGTGTATGTCGCATAATTAAATGAAATCCTAGTAATATGATTTAATTAAATGCGACATACACAATTTGTATAAAAAACTACAACCCCATAATATTATGGGGTTGTAGTTTTTTTATACACATTCGTCGAGCCGTTTCGGAGGAGTGCGACCACAAACACCGTGACACGAGATTTTTATTGTATAATACATAGATTTACCTATTTAGCTTTATTTATTTCTGTAATCCCCCAATAAGTAATCATCACAGGTGATCTACCAACAAAGCACTTATCACTATCTTATCTATCTTATTCTATTTTTGTATATTTTTTGTGTTTGAAAGGAATCGGTTTATCAGTGATACCATGAGCTTGATTCAATAAATAAAAATATTGGGAGTCGCTGACAAAGTGTTTCCCCGAATTTGCCCTAGATTTTAAATAGAAGAGTTTCATTCTATTTCAAAGAGTTTATTCAATGAGAGCTGAGAAGCTCGTGGCTTAATAATTACAGTCGAAGGGGCGATCATCAAAGTTAAGCAACGCTTGACGGGGTCGGTCTGTGGATGGGTCACCATCTTAACATATCGAGTGTCCTCTGTGCCTCGGAAAGCACGAAAAGCCGTTATTCCCGGCTGTCATTTGTAGATCTTTGGCAGTCGTTACGGATTATCAGAAGCCAGAAAATCTGACTCCAGTCTTTCCAAGAAGTACCGTGTTACCCAGTTGTGGAGGTCTGGTAGGCAGACGCTTCACGTAAAATACTGGTATTCAGCTGAATCTGGTTTGACTGGAAGCCCCCAATAAAGTTGGGAAAAGGCTAGGCAGATGATGATGATGAAGAGTTCATTCAATAAAAGGATGAGAAAAAAATCTAATGAAGCTGCTATTAACTACCGCCGACCCGACTTCGCCGAGTTATTCTGAGGGAACATTATCCAGGGATAATCCTTTTTTTTAAGGATCGGAAATCATCAAATGTTTCGACATAAGGACCAAACTAACCAAGTCACATAAGAAAACGTCTTGACGGAAACGTATAGGCCAACCAGTGGCGTTAGACTCCACTGAGTCTAACGCCACTGGTTAGCCTATACCTGCAGCCTAGCCTGACTTCCCCGCAGCTGGTTAACTCATATGTAGCACCAGAGTCGGATGCCATATTGGTGGTGAATATTTAAATTACGTTAGCTAAGCAAATGACATCGTGCTGCTCCGAAAGCTGATTTTTGTTTATTTGAGAATCACGCCGCTCAACGACCAACGAACTTGTAAAGAAAACATGCCGGAAATATTTTTTTAAGCATGGTCATGTTCATGTTCCGTATGGTGTCGGACGTAAAATAAAAGCACCATCCCACCCATCACTTCCCGTGGGTGTCGTAAGAGGCGACTAAGGGACTCACCAGAGAATGGGCAGCAGCATTCTGTGTAGGTACATTGCTACAGCTAACCTGCGATCACCAACCCGCCTGCCAAGCGTGGCGATTATGACAAACCAACCCCCCATTTTGGCGAGGCCTATGTTCAACGACGAAGTAACATAGTGAGCAGACGATTCTTTCATTGTTTGAAGCAAGTAAGAGTAGTTCTAGTCGTTCTACTCTAGCCAACTTTGTAAGAAGTACAAGAAGAGTGCATACACACTAATAATTATCTAATATTTATTATTCTACTAACTTTTCCCCGCGACTTCGTTTGCGCATATTAAGTATGAAATATACTTTACGACCTATTCTCATTCTTACCAAATGCACATAAAAAAAATCATGAAAATCGGTCGTGCTGTTTCGGAGGATTGTACCCACAAACATGGTGACACGAGATTTTTATATAAATAGAATTGTACCAATTAGAATTCTGAACAAAGATTTATATTTATTTAATATATTGCATTAATACGTGTGAAGCGGCATCGATGCTTCCACATACGAAATAAAGACCTGACGTCACACAAATCCTGCATCGCGGTATCAAAGTTTTCCGTGCAATTTGAACATGTACAACAACCCAAACATCAACCATCGGGCAGTTGCCCACCAAACACAACACCCGTCTGGTCGGAGGATCCTCTGTTTTGCAATGGAGGAATGCGGGATTTTACACCCGGTTCTGGATACCTCCGTACGTGCATTATACTCCAATATAATAACGCAGTTCGGGCCCCGCTCAAACTGCCCTGGTGGTGTAGTGCCACTGAGATGCCTAGTTAGAACAGAGTCACCAACTTATTTGCGCTCATGAGGAAGCTCAGGACGTCGTTCTATTCACGTTTAGTTGGTAGAGAAAGTAAGAATGGTGGAGAAAAAATAAATTTGCATAAAAAAATAATGGTCTGCATTTATTTTGGTCCTTTTGGTGTGATGTACGGGTAATTATTTTATGTTTTTTTCTTTCCTTTGTGCTTTTTTATGTTTGTTAACTATAAACTTACTTTATAGGTGCTAATACCTGAAAATATATATTTTTTTAAATGTTTTCTACTAGCTATCTAATAAATAAATACCAACAGTTTATGACAATGAGCGGTTTTAAACCTGCGTAGCACACTATACTACGGCGTAGCTCGCTTTACTACGGCGTAGTACACAGAGCGACACACTGTACTACGGCAAAGTACACTGCAATACAAAATTGCGTGATTTAAAAAAAAATGATAAAAGTGGCTCATATCTCATCAAATCATAAATAGTAGTCGTAGCAATCACCAAAACCTTTCGACTTGGTACACTGCAGTTGCCTTAATGGTAGTACTTAGTCGTGAATGGCCTTAAAAAACAGATAGAGAAGTCAAGCTTCTGTGTTTCTATCGGTTTTTATCCAAAAATGGTTTCTTTAAAAATTAACTCACGCTTCTTGTAGTCATAGTCATAGGGATATATCGCTCTCCATCAAAGACAAATGCAGATGAGTTCATAAACTCCTTATCTCAACACTTAGCTACCCTCTCTTCAAATAAAAATGTAATTATTACGGGTGACATCAATATAAATTTAATACACAAGCAAGAAGAGCAATCATATGAAAGATCGAATCGACTTAATTATTTAAACATGTTAGCAATGCACGGCCTACTACCTGGACATACGCATCCCACTCGCGGCAAAAGCTGTCTAGATCATTTCGTTCTCAAGCTTAGACCTAATAATAAATCAGCATTCATAGCAATTATCGAGACCACTATCACCGATCACTCTATTTTATTTTTGATTGATGATTTTTCTAAAACTGTCTGAATTGATGAACAAACACAAATCTTTTAAAACTAAAACCTCAATTTACTTGTTCCAAAAATCCCCCTTAAAAATAGATTAATCAAACCATGGATGACCATAGGTTTGTTGCGCTGTATACATAATCGCAACAGTATGCAAAAAAAGTTAAAACTAGACCCTCATAATGAGATACTAAAAATCACTTATATATGAATATATATGGACCTGGAGATACAGGAACTACTGCAACAGCGTCATTAAGAAACAAAAACGTAAATACGATCGCGAACAACTCAAAAACTCTAAAAAACTATGGAAAACAATAAACAATATTACCCAACGAAAACCACCTAAGACACAAAACACAGTTACTGGAATCAGTCGCTACCCCTCTCGAGGCGGTAAATAAAGTAAATGTATACTTTTCAACCGTTGGAAGGCATCTGGCTGACGAAATAATAAATAATCCTGAGAGACAGGCTAACAACGACCCCAAAATGCCTACGGACGTTCTAAACCCGCCGGTCTCGTCGTTTGTACTACCCAACTCCGACGGTGAAGAAGTAGCAACCGTAATTACGAGCCTAAAATCCGACAGTGCTACTGGCTGGGACAAAATCCCCGTAAGTTTTTAAAATCTGCCAACTTCATTATCTCACCAATAATTTCACACCTTATTAACCTATGTTTTGAACAAGGATGCTTTCCCACGGCCCTGAAACAAGCAGTATAACACCTGTACATAAGTGTGGTGACAAAACTGATCCGTCTAACTATAGGCCGATATCCGTCCTCCCATCCCTGTCTAAAATTGTCGTATGTTTAATAAACCAACGTTTAAGTACATATTTAACAAAACATAAAATAATTTCACCCTCACAGTTTGGCTTTAGGCAGGGAAAGTCTACTGAATATGTGGTCCTAGCGCTAACCTCTATCGTCACTGAAAAAGTGGACAATCGAGGAAAGTGTCTGGTCGTCTTTCTAGACATCAAAAAAGCCTTCGACACCGTCTCTGTCCCCACGCTTCTACATAGGCTAGAAGACATTGGTATAAGAGGAGTACCACTTAAACTTTTCACGGAATATCTGAGTGAGCGCAGGTACGTAGTTAAAATAGGATCAGTCACTAGTTCCGAAGAAATAGTGACTTACAGAGTAGGACAAGGTAGTGTGCTCGGGCCGCCGCTGTTTCTCATTTATATAAACAGCCTATGTAACATGAGTATCGAAGGTGCTCACATATTTTCCTATGCTGACGATACAGCAATTGTTTTCTCGGGAGAAACATGGGACAGCGTTGGTCGCATCGTCGAACGTGGTCTGTCTACAATAGCCACCTGGCTCGATCAGAACCTTTTAACTTTGAATATTTCAAAGACAAATTACATCTGCTTTTCTGCCATCGCAATATCTTCAGATTGAAATTCATACCTGCTCCAGCTCCACTAACACCACCTGCTCTTGTTTAAAAATCAAAAAAGTATCCAGTACTAAATACCTTGGTGTTATACTCGATCAAAGGCTATCATGGCATCTGCACCTAGAACTATTAATGAACAGGACGTTCAAATCTCTTTGCCACGGGACCACTAAGGATCTTATCCAGCAAATTTATGTCTCCCGGTGTCAGTCAATACTGACGTACTGTTTGCCAATTTGGGGCAGAGCATCTAAAACAAAATTTTTGGAGCTGGACAGGGCACAGAGAGCCTTACTAAAAATCATGTTCTTTAAACCGATTAGGTTCCCCACGGAAAGTTTATATTCTACCTCAAACCTTTTGTCAGTTAGGAAACTCTATGTCCTGCAAATTGCATTAAAAAAACACAAATCTCTTCCCTTCAATCTCAATCTCAATCTCAATTCGTTTATTGCAATCCATAATGTCAAAATACAGGTGGTAAAATAAATACATAGAAACAATTATGGACCCTGTCGGGCACAGCAAAACGTTAAAATAATTAGGAGAGAGGAAGAGCGCTTTAAATAATTTATAACAGTTTATTATTTCCTGTCCAACTTGTATGCAATTAAACCACCACTTGTTTGCATTTTTTTTTGCTTTTTTTTGCCTTCATTACTTCCAAGACCCAGTCTAGGAGGAAAAATAAAGTAGCTGAAGATTGTCCAGTGAATACTACATTAATTTGCTACAAGGCAATTTACTAAACAATCTTCACGTATATATAATGCTCTCAATGAACAATGACAAACCACGAATGCAAAAAAATACTAACTGAATGGCTCAAGAGTAAAAGTTACGAAGAAACCGAAGATATCCTACACAAGATCACATAACTAAGAAACACATATAATTTGTACACATATACACACCACACCCACCCACCCTCGCGCTACACATACCACATATTCCACACACATTCCCACCCACTACATCCCGACACCTACAGAAACACACCATTACACACAAACGCACCTACACACATACACACACTCACAAACATATTCTACACCCAGTGCGCTCCCTTACTGATATTACGATACGAATTATGTTAATTAGTCTTAAATTATTCTTTTAGCTTATTTCTCACACATATGTAGAATGATTGTAAAGTGGAGGAGCGGAACCACCTAATACAAGCAAATCTTTGCTTAAAAGGTGACTCCAAACCCAACATAGTTATATCCTTAAGTGAAGAAATAAACATTTTTATTATTTTATTATTATTTATTATTATTTTAATATGTGCAGCGGTATGAACATAGACAGGTATCTCACATGGCTCTATGCTAAAATATTAGGTAGTTGAAATGAGGACAATATTTACTAAAGAAAAACGATCAAATAAGTTTAAGTGTATATCTATTTGTTTAACACAATATAACAAAAACATCAAAAATTAAAAGTTAGGAAAAAAAGACTCGAGTGTAAAACTCCTAATATGTGCTCTCTTGAGCACTGCCTTAATAGTTTAACCCCTTTCTCTTAACATACAGACTGATTCTGTAGTGGTATCCGCGGCCTACAGCTGATCGTATCCTGATGGTGACAAAGGTGAATCCAATTCCTCCCCTGATGATGGATGGCGTTGCGTTCTGTGAGTCCCCCACGCGAATCACCCGGAGCGCACTAATCCGCAAGTCACCGTAGACTCTGAAAGTCGTATCTCTCACATGGGTATGATTCGAAACACCGTTCGCCTTGATCTCACGACTGAAAAGACAAGAAATCATCGTTAGGAAAAGTGCAGTTTATTATCTAATATTAGTCAATATCGCAGCCATGCTCATTCCTGAGGTAAAATAGATCACACCAAAGTTGGTTTATGAAAAAAAAATTATTGTCTGCATGAATAATAACGTATCGGTTCACTCAATAAAAGTTAAAGTAAGTCATCCGAATAGTTACTATTCATGCAGGCAAAAACTTCATGATTGTTCCTAATGCCTTATTTCGTATTGTAAATTTTATTCGTCATAGACCATGTTCGCAAAATTTTTTTATGTTTAAATTATGGTACCTACTGGTTTAATTTATGTTTATGGATACTTGCCTGTAAACTACCACCACATCTCCAGAACCGATGGTTCCCTCAATCAGGTTTTGCCGAGTGGCTACTGCAGTCTGCTCCTCATCCTCATAAGTCGGCTCACCAGCGTCAATTTGCTCATCCACGTCTGTCACAATCACCTCTGGTATCTCGTTCACGTCCACGTCAGCCACTTCGTCTCCGTCCGGTACCTCTAGCATGTCAGGCAAATCATTACTGAATACTGCAGCTGACGCTACCGCTGCTAACAACACGATGAGGAGTGCGCTCTTCATCTGGAAATAATTTGTTATTTTTGTTAAATGGACATACCCGTCATATATGCATATAGTTATGCATAAAGCTCTCACCGGAACGCCTATACCGATATAAACTGAGCCGTAACGCACCGGATTAACTCAAGATGGATGAAAAGTCGACAGGTCACTTGAACAACTTGCGATTCATGATGCCTCTCAAGTTAAAGGGGAAAATCTATAAGTCCGTGATAATACCTGTCGTACTGTAAAGATCATAATGTTGGGCTGTGAAAAAGACGGATGAAAAAAGATCGCATGTAACGGACAAGAGAACGTTGAGATGGATGTATGGACTAACGAGAATGGACAAAGTGAGAAATGAGTGCATTAGAGGCAGTTTAATAGTAGCGCCAGTGACGGAAACGTTGAAAGAGAACCGCTTGTCTTGTTATGATAATGTAAAGGAAAAGAGGAGGAATGAAACGCATGCAACTAAAAGAGTCATGAATATAAATGTGAATGGATGAAGAGGGAGAGGGAAGACAAAAAAAGATGAATGCGTTGTGTGTGGAGTAATATGATAGAAAACTTAAGAAAAGGGAGTAAGTGATGGCGTGACGGCTGCAAGGACAGAATGGAAGAAAAAAACGTTTTGCGCCGACCCCAAGTAACATGGGATAAAAGCCGGAATCGACATTTTGAAAAAATATATATTTGACATCAACACTCACCTTTTGTATTTTTACCTGACTTTGTCCACAAAACACTAAAGTTAACTCCTTTGGCGACTGTACGAGTGTCAGTCGTTCTCATAAAAAGCCAGTATTTATAGTGAAATTAGAAAGTAAACGCATAATGATAAGATAATGTTTGACTTACATTGGTTTATTATTAAAAACATGACAACTAATCGATGACGTAGTCAGTAACAAGTTGACACCAATTGCAATAATGAAGATTTATTGTTTGTAACTCTTATTCATGTGATACTGATTACGCTATTGGAGTTTTATTGAATAGATTTCCCTTTAAAATATTAAAGGGAAATCTATTCAATAAAACTAAATTGGGACCCCAGTACCTTTTTTTCAAATTAAAATGACTAGCCTTGTGCTCGATGTAATTTCTCATCGTCAAAAAGACAAATTCTCGTACAAACTTTAATTTCGGATTTAGTTTCTTTAAAGATAACAAAAATCACCATTAACTCAACTGAACCGAGCGGTCGGCGCACTGTTCAAGATTTGCCAATCCTTCCCTTGCGGTGGTTGGGCTAACGCCCGTCTGGTTCGCGACCACCGTCCCACCGGAGTCCGGCGTCAAGCAGCCTGCTGTATTTAATCGACGCGTGGGAGTACCAGTGCCTCAAGATCTTCTAGGCACGCTCGCTCCATCATAGATATCATCCACCGCTTTCCATCTGAAGTGATCGAGGTCAAGAGCTAACCCATTCCTCTTTGTTTTCTTTGTTCTCAATTTCAAATCATAGGAAACCTTTGTTGTTTGCATGCTGCTAACAAGACCCACCGGTTTAATCAGTATGATGCCGATGGCTTTGTCAGTGAATATTTAATTTTATAAAGTAGAGTATTAGTAGTCTGTAGTTTTAATCAGTATGAAGTATGACCTGCTAGCGCATTTCCTAGCACGCGCTACGCAAGATGCTATGGCGTAACTACGAACACATGCACGTGATCTAATACATCGCACCTATTTTCAATTATTCCCTTGACATATATAAAAGCTCAAATTGCTTTAGGTTTGAGCTCTTTTATATTTTAACGAACGTTTCCTTGTGGTTTTGCTCGCGTTCAAAAAAAGCAGCCAATAACCGTCTCTATTGTCCTATCTACCATTGTACCAAAATGTTTTTTTCAAAATTGGTTCAGTGATTATGGCGTGATAAAATACTACAGCTGAGTGTAGCTGCATTCTGCTACCTGTGAATCTGGACCCCCTTGAGCTTCACAGTGGAGAGCTGTCAAGAAGCGATATTGGTAATGGCGAAACTAGACAGAGTTGTGAATTGTCGCAAAAGTCGTGTTTAGATCAAATGAACAATGGCTTGGGTGTGCTGGCAATAGGCAGATACAGCGATAAAATATTATGATCTCCTTTATTCTTGTTTTTTCATTCGATAACGAATGGAAAGATCATCGTTACATACCGACATAGAAGATAACCAATTTTCGATATCTTACCGAAAACTTGTTTGTTATTACTATTATTAATAATAATAATAATAATAATACTTTATTGATACAAATCCTTACAATATGCTTAATATCTAGTTAAAGTTCTTAATTGTAAAAGGCGCTCAAAAGTTGAAACCCTGACTCCTAAACTAGGAATACCTGTGACTTAGGAGTCAGTGTTCTACTGTCACTTGCACTCTATAAACCCTTATGGAAATTAAGAGCTGACCGGCTGATATTAAATTATACAAAAAGAATATAATTATTATGTTTGAAAAACAAAGGAAAAAAAAAAAAAAAAAGTTAAAAAGTGAATTAAAGTATTATAAAGGTAAATTAAAATTAGAAAGTAAGATGACTGTGTTGTGTATGGTTGATTCTGCATGTGTGATTGGGCATCGTGTGTTTTGTTTGTGTTGTGTGACTGTGTTTGTGTATGACTGGAAAACGTGTGTATTTTGTGTTGTGTGAGTATGATATGAGGTACCTGCGTATGTGAATGTGGTGGTGTCAAGTGTAAGACTGTGTTTGAGTCAGTTCGAGCTTGGTGTCTTCTGCTATATTAAAAAGGTCGGTGACAGTGTTACATGTTTTGTATGGAATGTTGTGAATTATGTCTGAGTGGTTAGTAGTTCCTCAGTTCGAGCGTAGTCTAGGAGGTACAGCATGTTCTTCAGCTTAGCCTTTACTTCGTGTTTGCTCAACCTTGCTATTCGTGTGGTCTTATTGATATTTTTATAAACAATAGAGCTCAAGACATACAGCTGTCTTCTGGCGAAGGTGGTTCTATGTGCTGGGGTTGGGCAAACTATTCTTTGATCACGTTTATTTGAGTCTGGGGATGGTACTTGGTTATGTTTCCAGAGAGTGGTTCTAAGTACATATAGCTGTCTCACAGTTAAAAGTTTGAGCTCGGTGTAAAGCTGATGAGTCGGGTAGCGAAACGGTTTTTTTAACATAACCTTGAGTACTGCTCTTTGCGCACGCTCCAACTCGAGGAATTTAGTTTTGGCCGATCCACCCCAAGCCAGAATGCAATAGCCGATGATGGACTGGCAAAGTGCAGTGTAAACCATTTTTAGGGTCTCTAAGTCCGCAGAATGCCTTAATGACTTGAAAAGGTGAATGGTTTTCCTGACTCTACTGGCAGTAGACTCTATATGGTTGTTCCATTTCAGTCCATCATCAACCATCACGCCCAAATATTTGACAGATGTCACTGAAGGGAGCGGTAGGCAAGAGCAGGTTGACGTGTCCAGACAGGTGTGAGCTCTAATTGAGTAAATGTTTGGGGGTTTCGTGCTAGTATGGATAGTAAACGGGATGTAGTTAGTTTTTTGAAGGTTCAGGGTAAGTAGGTTTTTGTGAAGCCATTCCATGACAATTTGCATGTATTCCTCAGCGTTATTTTTCACCTCATCCCAGTTCCTCCCATGTACTACAATGGCTGTATCATCGGCATAGGTAAATATATTAGCAGATGGTAAAGTAAGGGTGCACAAGTCATTGATGTAGATAAGGAAGAGCGTTGGGCCAACGACACTGCCTTGCGGGATTCCGTATGACAATATCTCATCAGAACTAAACTGTTTCAGGTAAGTGAACAATATTTAATCAACACGTACCTACAAACTCGTAAGTGTATTTCTTTTTCAAAACATGGCTCCCCCTAGGAATTCCTCCTGTATCGTCGGTGCGCTTACAAACATACAAACTAACATAAACAAACCGCTAGACCTGGAACAACTATCTGTTGGCCATATTTGTTCCGTCCGGGAATTGAACCCTCGGCACAGCAACCAATCGGTCAACCAATGTACCAACCGTGTCATCAAATTGTTAGGATAATTCTTTGACAAAAGCTGGTATAACTTTCTTCACATAAATAATAGTGTTTCAAATAGTAGGTCAACCCATAGAAAAGTTACAAATATTAGGTCCTAAACGTTGCGAATGCAAACGTTGCAAGTTGCATGGAACTGCGTGAGTCCTGCTCAGTTCACGTTTTCGTGGAATGTGGACGAAATGTTTCATTAGACAACATTTCATGAGACCGCCAGGAAGATGTATCTTTCTGGGGAGTTTGTTGCGCCACTTCTTCTTCCCAGCTAAAACACTAGGAAGTGGTGCCGGGCGGGCGTTTTTGGGGGACTGTCTTTTGTTGAACTTTTGTCTTTGACTTTGACATTTCCATTTTGTTTGTTAATTATATGTTATAGACTCCAAATTTACTTTTTTCTCTGTGACAACCGACTTAGTAGCCTATCACCATCACCAATCACTTTATCTACTATTTATTACACTTTGGAAATGCTTGGTTTTATTTTTTATTTAAGTGACTCAGGAAAGTGAATAAGAAAAGTGACAAAAAATAAGAATTTATCTGATAAAGTCTTATTTTTTGTCACTTTTCTTATTTCGTAGTAGTTAATTAATTTCTTCAAACTAAGTATTAAGTACCACCTAATGTTTTAAAATCGTGTAATCGAGACATAGTTTCACATAATACAGAGTGCTGACCAACCTAGTACCCGATAATATGATATATTTTTTTTAATGGATCTGAGAATTTCCTGGTTCTTAAGACATTGAAAGTCAGTGTGAAGCAGCATCAATGCCGCCACAAAAAAACCAACGTAGCAAAACCTACATCGCAACAAAACGAAACGCGACGCCATTTATCTCGAGAGCTGAGAACTTAACGAAATCCTGAATCGCGATATCAAAGTTAACCGTGCCATTTGAACAGATACTATAGACCGAATATCAAATATTGAGCAATGGCCCACTGGACACAACAACCGTCCAGTCGGAAGATCCTCCCTTGTCAACGGAGGTATGCGGGACTTTACTCTCTGTGCCGCCTTCTTTTATAAATGTTCTTACTATTTTTTAAATTAACCTAAGATAATAGTACCAACTGGTACGACGTGTCTAGCTCGGATGGCGTTAAACCGGAGAATGTTATTGCGGAAACTATATAGTTTCTATGCATAATTATGTAATCTTATTTCCAATTTAACCCGTTATGTCCCACAGCTGGGCAAAGGCCTCCCTCTCCCTTTTCCACACACATCTGTCCTCTGCCATTGCGGGATAGTCCTTCCGGTAAGATTCGAGTTCGTCTCTCCACCTTCGCCTTGGTCTACCGCGATGTCGCCTAGCCTTGTAAGGGATCCACTTAGTGGTTCTTTTAGCCCACAGCTCATCAGACATACGATAAACGTGTCCGGCCCAATCCTACTTAAGACAAGCATATTTATAGTGTTTGTAAATCACAATATGAATAGGTATCTCACTTACCGATTATATAGTTAGGTAATTAAGAAATTAAATGGTAACACATTATAGTATTACATACAATTTGAGTTGAAGTACTGAAAGTGCTGTTCTTTATTTATTTGACATGGATGATAATTAATTGATATTAAGTTAATATTATCAAAGAAAAAAACTACGACATAAAATTATTTGTCTTTATTATTATAATGATTATAAATAGAAAACATCTTACAAAGCTTTAGTACAAAAATAAACTCAATTCTAAATTAACCGAAAGTGCCCAAGACCCTAATTTGAGCAAATTATCTAACATAGACTTGTATTCTGTAGTGGTATCCGCGGCCTACAGCTGATCGTATCCTGATGGTGACAAAAGAGCTTCCGATTCCTCCCCCGATGATGGATGGGGTGGCGTTCTGTGAGGCGCCCACGCGGTTCACCCGGATCGCACTCACCCGCCGGTTCGTGCTGATTCTTATGTCTCTCACATGGAAGTGACCCGCGACACCGTTCGCCCTGATCTCGCTACTGGAAACAGAAAACACTCATGCTCAGGAAAAACTTACAATTGACCATTGTAAAGGCAACTTCTTTGTTGACTTCCACTATATTACTCAAAGTTCTGTTCATTCACACTTACTTGTAAGCTAGTCTATCACCAGAACCGATGGATCCCTGGTTCAGGTTACGCCGAGTGTCTACTGCAGTCTGTGACTCCTCAGCCTCGTCAGTCAGCTCAGCTGCTTCAGTCAGCTCATCCACGTCAGTCACAATCACTTCTGGCATCTCGCTCAAGTTCACGTCAGCCACTTCGTCTCCGTCAGCCACGTTAAGTACCTTTAGCATGTCAGGCACATCATTGCTGACAATTGCAGCTGATGCTGCCGCTGCTAACAACACGACGAGGAGTGCGCTCTTCATCTGGAAATATTTTGTTTCATTTGTTAAATATGTACCAAATAATTAATGACTAAATTTTTTCAAAATCCAAGAAAATACACTCCCACATTTATTTTTTGTTTTCACGTCTGTTATCTTTAAAGGGTTTGACAGAAAATCCCTTCAGATGATACATACATCGCATGTGTAATACCCTTTTCTTTTTTTTTTTTTTTTTTTTTTTTTTTTCCGAGGATGGGAAATCATCAAATGACCTTTCCCGCTCTGGGTGGAGCGGCAGGGAGTGCCAGACTTTTACTGACTAAAACCCACCCTTTAGTCCTCCTAGTGCCTTTCTTCCGAGGGCCGCGGTAACTCTTTCGAACAAATCCGCAACCCTGGTAGGCTCTGGCCCTAATGGGCTCCGACCCATGCTGACGTCTGCTGGTTTGGCGCGCGTAGAACACAGCGCGCCGTCAACCCGGGCCTGTTCTGATCGGACGGCGAGCTACCCATTGCTCGCCGTCCACAGGCATCAGTCACTGCGCCATGCTCAGGAGCATCAGTTCCTGGGCGGCGCAGTGGCTGACGTTCAACAGGAGGGGGTGAAATGGGGCCATTACTGGCACTCCATTTCAGCCCCCTCCGGAGCCCTTTGTAGGGGCTCTACTGCGGCTGCTTCAGTAGCAGCAGCCGCAGTGGAACCGGCAATGGCGGTAGAAGAAGCGGCGGCAGCGGCGGCGGTCGCGGCAGAGACGGCGGTGGCGGAGAGCTTCCTCCTGTTTCCGGCTTTGGTGGGTGGGGCGCAGGCCCTACCCCCAGCCCAGTGGTCGGCCGGCTTGCCAGCTGCCGCACAGACTACGCAGTGCGGCGCGGCGACGCAAGAGCCGGCCCTGTGACCGGGCTGACCGCAGCGGAAACAAAGACCGCTGCGGTCCACCTCCGAGGTGCATTGTGCTCCCACATGGTGGCCCACTTGGCAACGGAAGCACCTCAGAGGTCGGGGTTCCAGCAGTTTGACCTGTGCGGAAACCCAAACCACCAAAAACCTTCGGCCCTCCGTGATGGTTTTGGCCGCCGACACGGGGCAGCTCACCACAATGGTGCGCGTGCCCGTGTTGTCAGGACGTAGGGTGCCCGCCTTCACCTCCTCTGCTGAGCACCCCCCCGTCCTAACGACGGCGGCCACCACCTCGGCCTCCGTGACGGAGTCGTCCAGGCCCAAGATGCGCATGTCGATGCGCTTGGTGGGCCTGGACACTCGGGCATCGTCCGCGCTTAGGGACGCCCTGAGCCTTTCGGCTAGAGCGTCCGCGGTTGGGCCGCTGGCTGCCCCGGGGATCTCCAGCATCCGGGCCCCAGTCATGGTGACCCGGAGCCGAAGGCCCCCCACGATGCCTAGCTCACCAAGGTTCACTGCCTCCTTCGCCTTGGTGAGCACGTCCGCGTACGTCACGCCCCTCTTCGCCGCGTCCGGCTGCAGTGTAAGCACTACAACCGCGGTTTTCGGGGGGCGCAGCGCAGCCGCGACGCTTCGCGCCTTCTGCCGCCGCTTCCTCCCCCGCCTCTTGGCCGCCCTGGCTGCCTTTCCCGCCTTCCTCTTCTCCCCGGCCACTTGCCATTCGGCTTGAGCCGGGGGAGGAGCTGAAGGCGAGGAAGCCGGGGGGAGCTGCTGCTCAGATGGCGCAGGAGCCTTCGCCGTCCGCGCAGCAACCCCACCCTTCCTCTTCCTTCCCGGGGCCGGGTCCGGTTTTCCCGGCACCGGCTTCGCGGGTGCCGGCCCGGACCCTTTGTCCTGGCCGGACGACCCCGGTGTGGCAGCCACGGCGGCCGCGTACGACGCCGCCTTCCGGCCTGGAGCCTTCCCACTCGCCGCTAATGGGGGGCGCAGGACGATGCCCTCCAGGACGGAAAACCGCGCCTGGAAGGCAGCCATCTCCTGCCGCACCAGGTCCAGCACCTGGCCCTCCTGCGGCACGGGCTGGCTGTTCTCCCTGCGCCCCCCTTTAGGCGCCCCCTGTGGGCCGGCTCCCTGGAGCCTGGCCAGGTCTGCTCGGAGCCCCGCATTCTCCCTCTGGAGGCGCTCCGTGGCGGCAGCCAAGCGGGCGACCTCCGCCCGCAGCTTGGACATCTCGTCCCGCGGAGGCCCCCCTGGGTTACCCTCCGCTGCCGCCAGTGGAGCCAATGGAGGCCATCGCCTCGCTTATGGCCTTGTTCTTAGAGGACAACTTCCTCTTCAAGGCCAATGTGTAATACCCTTATGTCAGAGGAGTGGGACTAATTCTATATTTCTACTCTTACACAAACTTTATGTTATTGTAATGTAATAAACCACAAAGCACTCACCTTATCAATGTGACTGAGACTTGATTCTCAAAATACTTCAGCTGACTCGCTTGAGTTCACTGCTACTACAGCTGTCTTCTGAGGGAAGCAGTATTTATACCAGAATTGCATACTGATAAGACCGTTTTATCTATTGAGTAAGAAAAACAAAGGTATTATTTGGATTTGATTATTCTGATTAAATAAGTATCTTTAATTTGACACTTATCTCCATGCGATAATACTAATGTATGTCAGGATAGCTTAAGAAAATAACCTTTCTAATAAGAATACAGTCAAAACAATCTGAACTACCTTATATTATCCTGTCCGGTCAGCAAATACAATTTTTGGTTTAATTATTGACCGTTAACTACCCAATATGTAACAGGAGAAGTGACAGCAATTAACGAATGAGGAGCTCTTTAATCAAGGCCATGGCACAAAAGATGGTTTGCCATGGCCTTATCCAAAGTGCTCGGCAAAGCCCTATGAATATAGGGCACGGTTATCAGTCATCACTTCATCCGTTTTACCAGGGGGTACAGTCAACAGGAGAGTGTAATTTATTGAAATATTGTTATAATGTAAGCGAGATAACCTGTATCACTTAAACGTTACCCTCTTAGTCAGCAGTGGATCTCCCTTGTCATTTTTTTTCTAAGCAAATGTTGTTCTTAGTTTTTACCAAAACGGGCAGATTCAGCGTTTAGTCAGCCACATCAACATCCTTAGACGACAAAGACATCAGTTTCTGTGTGTTGGGTACTTTAACCAAGTCATTTGTGGCTGCAGATGCTGTTGCTGCCACTGCTCTGCTTTTTATTTTTACGTCAAACACACCAAATCTTGTCCAAAGTGGTGGGCATTCATAAACACATGATTTCCTGTTAGAATTAAAAATGTAAGACACTTTTCTATCAACTCTATTATGACTAGTTTTTGCTGTGTGAAACATGGATAAATACTTACCTAATTAAATTTAGAAATACTTAAAATATTAACTATTCTAAAATGTAAATGTTGTGTATCTACAAGGTGATTGGTGTGTTCCTTGAAAGGAAGTGCGTTCCTTGAAATGGATTATACTAGAGCTGATTCGAACGATTTTGATACCGAATGCTTGGGGTCCATATTGGGTGATTTTCGAAATTTTTAAGATTTTATAGAAATTTTCTGCCCCACGACCACACGACAAAAATTGCAAATGGTGAGAAATCTGTTCCATTCTGGAAACTTTCCGGATAGCTGTTGAACGAATGAATCCATCAAATATATAAATAAATAACTGCCGACAAACTGTTTTGCAGTTTGGCAGACTTTTTATATTTTATTGTTTAACAGATTTTGAATAAATAAATAAAAAAAAAAAAAATAACAATTTAAATTAAAATATCTTTGCAAATGAAGCGTCTGTTCTGCGAGCAATGTGCCCTGCCCACTGCCTCTTCGATTTGGCAATCCTTCGGGCTATGTCGGTAACCTTGGTTCTCTTGCGGATATCATCATTCCTGATTCGATCACGCAAGGAAACTCCGAGCATTGCCCTCTCCATTGCCCTTTGGGTGACTTTAAGCCTAGGGCAATGGAGAGGGCAATGCTCGGAGTTACCGTTACCGACATAGCCCGAAGGATCGCCAAATTGAAGTGGCAGTGGGCAGGGCACATTGCTCGCAGAACAGATGGTCGATGGGGCCGAAAAGTTTTGGAATGGCGACCGCGTACCGGAAGACGCAGCGTTGGAAGGCCTCTCACAAGGTGGACCGATTACCTGGTGAGGGTCGCGGGTAACCGATGGATGCGAGACGCACAGGACCGGGGTTTGTGGCGACACTTGGGGGAGGCCTATGTCCAGCAGTGGACGTCTTCCGGCTGATATGATGATGATGATGAAATGAAGCGTCGTCAAGCTCAAGCTATGAATGTTTCTTGAAACATGTCTTGGTTATTGAGACAGTTTGCTCAAAATGAAGGTTAGTGGTACTTGACGTACATATTACACGATATATTTCTTTGTTTACTAAGCATTCTCAAATGATATAATAATACCCATTTTTGGCAAAAGTACTACCTCATCGAAACAAAATTTATTTATCCAACACATGGAAAAATAAATTCAATTGTTTCTACTTCGACGGTATTTTGTGGTACACATTTTTCGATGTACGCCTTGCTTATTGCGGATTTTCGTAGTATCCGTATGTGATGATAGTTATTTGACTTAATGCGACTGGTTCTGATCAGTCAAATCAAGCAAAATCTGTCAGCACCAGGTGTTTTTTACATCTATCAGATGTAATTTTTATCTCGATGCAATATCTGAAACTCCACAATATGTAGTTTTCCTTGTCAAGTCTTAACCTAGCTAAATCTACTTACTTTCGGTACTTTTTTTAATATCTGTGGTGTCCTCGTTTGCTGCTGGGTTCGTAAATCAAAGCCAAACACTCGTTTCACCAAGGAGCGCATACACGTCCTCACCGGCCGGCGGTTGGGCAAGCAATGCCGTGACGTGCATGCGCCGCTTGTACTTTATTAATACGTCACACCTCTTCCTTTACATAAGAATATAAACAAACAAATATAATAACTGATTAATTATTTTAACTTAATTATCAAATAGTTAATTAATTCTCCACATTCTATAATTTCTAACAAGGTAAAATTTATCTTCCACTGAATACTTATTATACAATTTAACAGAGTTATTTATCTATTCTTTTGCTTCTATCGAATCACTTTTATCCTCTGAATCATCTGTTTGATAATAATTTTTCCCCTATTTCCAGGTATATACCATACTTTTCCCTTTTTCCTTCACTTGCTTTCCAAACTGTGTTTCCCTTTTACGCAATATATTGCACCTATTGCGTCTTGTTACGATTTGCTATCGTTAATCTCTACGGTAATTGTCTAAAAACTTTTCATGTTACAGAGTTTTTCCATGTCACTCTAATGTCGTTCAGTCGGTAAACCTTTGACAGACCGACAGTGGCTGTAAATGGTTTCATTGAAACAAATGTTTTAGGTTTGATCCGCGATTAGCTAGTATTCATGATTACCAAGTCCAAGCACCAATAATAGTCATCGAAATCACATTAATTTGAACAAAGAAAATAAAAACCTCTGACTCTACGTGTAAAATTGTACGTGATTTTACACTACATTCGATTCTACATTCGACTTTACATTTGACGCTTTTCAGTGTTTTGGTCGATAATATACTCCTCTTTATTATGAAATTGACCTTTTCCGGCATGATTTCTCAAGCTTAATAAAATCGTTGAAATGTTTCTACTTCCTCCTGTTTTCTTTTTCTGTTAGAAAATATAAATTTCGTTAATCCGACTTTGTTTCGAACTTAAGGAACTGTCTCATTTCTTTAGAGCTAATGCAAAGACATCGACACCTTCCCCTTCTTCAGCATGAACGTTGACTATAATCTACCCGGAAGATTATAGTCAACTTCTTGTTTGTAGTGCTATTCCCCCAACGTAGTAGAGAGTAGCTCGTTTCTTAGCAGGATTGTCGATGATGACAGGCAATGTGTTAAATTAAAGAGCCCTCTTCCATTTCTCTCTGCGAGTGTCGATAATTATGTCTGATCATCTTCGCAATCAGGAAGTTTGGAAGTGTGGATGACGCATGAGTCATTTTAGATTTTAATAAAATTGACTCTTACGTTTGCGTGGCTTTTTACTGAAAATCATTAACAGAAACACACAACTGCGTAGCCCTAATATAAAGATGCAAGTACTCTTTACGTGGCCCTTTGTGTATTATTTACTCTTTGCATGGCCCTTTGTGAGTTATTTACTCTTTGTGTGGCCCTTTGTTTGTTATTTACTCTTTGCGTGGCCCTTTGTGAGTTATTTACTCTTTGCGTGGCCTTTTGTGAGTTATTTACTCTTTGCATGGCCCTTTGTGAGTTATTTACTCTTTGCGTGGCCCTCTGTGAGTTATTTACCCTATATCAGTAATATTTAACTAATACTTATTAATACGTATCACTTCACGAATGTCAGAATGATTGAGTGAGTCTAATCCCACCGATCCGTGTCAAGTGAATGGAATCCCAGATTATGATAAAGATTATTGTACATGTTAGTAATCTGTGAATATGTGAATATTAAATATTAGCATATATTAGTTCGTCGGATTACTGACACGTGAATCCATGGAATATTACTAATCTCTTAACTAATACCAATATGTTCGTTACACTCCTATTCCCAACTACATTGGGGTCGGCTCCCAGCCAAACCGGATTCAGCCGAATACCAGCATTCTACGTGGAGCGGCTGCCCACCAGACCTCCACAACTCATTAACTGGCTAGGTAATACGGTACTTCGTGGCAAGACCGGTGTCAGACCTTCCGGCCTCCAAGAATTCGTAACGTAACTGCCAAAGGTCTACAAATGACAGCCGGGCCCAATGGCTTAACGTGCTTTCCGAGGCACGGAGTAGTCTCGGTACGTTAAGATCCACAGACCAACCTCGACAAGCGTTGCTTTACCTTGAAGATTGGCCCGTGCGGCTGTTATAATTTAGCCACGAGCTCCTTGCTCCTTTATGATTCTCTCAATATAAATTGTGCTAGTATACTATTAGACAAGTACCTAATCGCTAAATCTTACCATTGCCCGTTTTTTTTAATGGTACTCGTATAATGGAGTGTGCTAGCTAACATGTTGTAAATACTATTTAAGTTTATGATTTCCATGTTATTGGATACATATTTATTTTTGTTCCTGTGTCTTAAAATACTTTGCGTACTGTTTAATTCAAGTTCTTAAAACGTAACAGACAGATGTGTTGCTGGGGAGTTTGTTGCGCCACTTCCTTTTCCCAGCTAAAACACTAGGAAGTGGTGGCGGGTGGGCGTTTTGGGGCACTGTCTTTATGTATGTAAAATTTGACGTTCAAAAAGTGCTGGCTCTCAGCCTAATTTGAATAAATGACTTTTGATTTTGATTTTAATTTCAATATTGTGATGTAATTGTCGTTAATAATATAATAAAAGTAACCATGAAAATAATACATCTTTCATACCTTGTCCAAACCCAATTGAATTGTTAAAAAACGTAAATAATTGTAAATGTGGGTACCAAGTAAAAACATTTTTTTTTTTTTAAATTTGGGTAGGTATGATATATTTTTAATGGGCTGTAAATACGCTACTCGACATTATGTCAATGTATAAGTAGACTAAGATAAAACTATGAGTTTTATATGTGTGTGCCAAATAAACTCATTTTCTTTCTTTCTTGGAACAACCTTCGCATTGCAAGGGTTCTGCCGGTGGTAAATTGGACATTTTGAGCGACCTGAAACAATGTCAATTTGCCTTTGTATTGCACCCTTGGCGCCATTGATTTGCCTTTGTATTGCACCCTTGGCGCCATTGGATAAGGTGTTTCGTATTTTATTTATGCTTTCAGTAAAATACAGATTACTGGTCCTAAATTTCCTCATAATATTGTTATTAGCAATCTGTAACCCAATCTTTTTTTTTTTTTTTTGTATTTGTGATAGGTTTGCTCTTGACTCTAGTCAATGTCAGATATGACAGAGACAAAGTCTACGATGGAGCGAGCTTACCCAGAAGGAGCCTGTTCACTCCAACTTTTTTTTTTTTTTCTTTTTTTTTCCAAAATTACTATCTGAATGTGTATACCATGTTCTCACACTGCAAAATCCTAGATAAGTCCTAGATATATTTTACCACGATGACTGTATAACGAATAAACTAAATACTAAATGTCCCTGAATTGTATTTTATTGTTACTTTTTTTTTATTTTTTTTAGCTAGATGCGGCGTAAATGGACAATAATAGAATGAGTATTACAGTAGCTTAGCATGGGTGTCAGCCGCCCCCTTGTTTAAGTTTTAAAGGGGCCGCCCGGGATGGGTCGCCCCTCGCCCCTACTACGCTACGCCACTGGAGTGATATAAATCTTTATTACGCGAAGTAGATATGGGTTATGCCGGTGACATTTATTACATTAGGTTTAGTGATATTTAATGTTGCTAAAACTTCAAAACGACAAAGGAATCAATCAATTGATCCATGTAATTTGCATTTTTTATGGATATATTTATATCATTTTTTATGGGCATATGCCCTTGGCAAAATTACACCTTAATGCTCCTTGGCACCTTGATTCACCTTGGAAAAATACTACTTTGTGCTCCTTGGCACCTTATTGCACCTTGGCAACATACACCAATACACTTTGGTACATTTGTTATGATAGCATAATATTGTATTGCCTACCTATATCAATAAGTAGTACATGTACCTATTGCGCTGATTGATTGCATGCATTTGACTTATCTGCTTTAATATTACTAACGACATTTGCTTTAGGTACCTCAACCTTAAAACATCATTTAACTTAAGAGAACGCGATGAATAGTGAGGAATTATAATTTTGCACTGAAAATTCTTATTACCTACGTAGGTATTTAAATAAATAATGTCACTGGATAAATTACATTAACGCGGACTTACACGGTATTTCTTATTACAATTTCTACTAATAGGTACCTACGTCGAAATTATCGTCACAAGATATAAGAAGACTGTTACCACCGAGTAGGTACTTATTTTAAAATTTTAATTTTAACTTATTTTACTTATATCCACGGCAAGAATATAACAACAATTATGATAGAAATTATTTTTAGAAAGTATTCATTGCTTTTTTTCATGACAATGATAATAATAACCTATCATTGATCGATCAGACAAATAACACTGTATTTGTTATTTGTAATGTCTAGTCATTTGTTTTAATAGTACTTGGACAGATAGATACATATACCACTTAATCGATAGCACCGTAAAACCGTGAAGTTGTTATTAGTGTTTCATTTTTTTTTTTTTTTATTTATGTTTTTTTTTTTTTCGTGCACGTGAGTTCATCTCCCTCCTTTTTCATATAGCAGCATAATTTACCACTTACTTGAGGCTCGTCGCCACTGTGGTGTCCTCGTTTGCTGCTGGGTTCGTAAATCAAAGCCAAACACTCGTTTCACCAAGGAGCGCATACACGTCCTCACCGGCCGGCGGTTGGGCAAGCAATGCCGTGACGTGCATGCGCCGCTTGTACTTTATTAATACGTCACAATATCGATATAAATTTAATTAGTAAATGCAATTAATACCTCAATCCACTGCGCTGTCACAGATGGGAAGTAAGTTTATCATAGGTCTTATGATAAGACCTATGATAAACTTACTTCCCATCTGTGATAAGCTCATTTTTAAACATGGGACATGCTGGAAACTGAAACTGCGTTTCGTATGCATTTTTCAGCATTGTCCATGGAAAAAAGTATTTTTCAATGTTTGTTTAAGAAATTTGTTAGGTGAACGAAAATCAATTAAGAAGAAGCAGTTTTTTTTTTCTTTAAAAGATGGGAAATCATCAAATGACTCCTGCCGCTCTTACTGACTAAAACCCATCCGTGTTCCTCATTATGCATTTGCGTTCCAAGGCCGCGGCGACTCTTTCGAACAAATTCCGCAACTCAGGCAGTAGGTAGTCTAAGCTGAGGTTCAAGCTCTATTGGTAATTCCACCAGTAATTCATTTTTAAGACAAATACACTATCAGTCTTCTTAGACGATTTACAACTATAAAACCATTTTACATGGAACGGCTGCCTATCTGAGCTCTACAACCCCAAACTCTGCCAGCAGTCCTGCCAAGGCTTATTGTGTTACCCAGTTACTGGTACCACGATAACCCTTGGTAAGACTGGTGTCTGGTTTTCTTGCTCCTGACACAAGTAACGACTACAAAGAATCCTATCATCAAGCAGAAAAGGAATCAGAACTTGAAAGTAGGTTAGTGAGTCCACAAATAAATTCATAGAGAACCTGCAGTACGGCGTCGACGACACTAATCAGTCTACATACTTAAAGAATATGTAAGCTTTTATCTTTCTTTACTTCTGTAATTCCCCCAAAAAGTAATCACAGATGATCTCCTTGACACAGCGCTACTACACAGAGCTACTATATTCTTATTACTATCTTTGTTTTGTGACAGAAATCGGTTTATCAATAGAGCATGATAATGCAGATTAAAAATATAGTACTTATTAAAATAGTATTTCCCCGAGTTTACCCTAGATTTAAAATGCTACCGGGCTTTGTTTTATTCAGTTCAATAAAAGGATCACAAAATATCTGCCCTTACATTATAAACTATCTGCCACCCGCGGCATCGCTCACGTGTCAGTCGGAAATTATCTCAAGGGAACAATCTCCCGGGATAAACAGTATCCAATGTCTTAATCCAGGGCCTAAACCACCAACTCTTAAAGCAGTATTACTTCAATATTACTTCCAGTGGGAAAGAGACAGAGCTATACAGGACGTATAGCTCCGTTTTGTGGACTCACTAACCTACTTTCAAGTTCTGATTCCTTTTCTGCTTGATGATAGGATTCTTTGTAGTCACTTATGTCAGGAGCAAGAAAACCAGACACCAGTCTTACCATGGCACAAAAGATGGTTTTGCCATGGCCTTATCCAAAGTGCTCGGCAAAGCCCTATGAATATAGGGCGCGTTCATCAGTCATCACTTCATCAGTTATACCAGGGGGTACAGTCAACAGGAGAGTGTAATTTATTGAAATATTGTTATAATGTAAGCGAGATAACTTGTATCACTTAAACGTTACCCTCTTAGTCAGCAGTGGATCTCCCTTGTCATTTTTTTTCGAAGCAAATGTTGTTCTTAGTTTTTACCAAAACGGGCAGATTCAGCGTTTAGGCAGCCACATCAACATCCTTAGACGACAAAGACATCAGTTTCTGTGTGTTGGGTATTTTAACCAAGTCATTTGTGGCTGCAGATGCTGTTGCTGCCACTGCTCTGCTTTTTATTTTTACGTCAAACACACCAAATCTTGTCCAAAGCGGTGGGTATTCATAAACACATGATTTCCTGTTAGAATTAAAAATGTAAGACACTTTTCTATCAACTCTATTATGACTAGTTTTTGCTGTGTGAAACATGGATAAATACTTACCTAATTAAATTTAGAAATACTTAAAATATTAACTATTCTAAAATGTAAATGTTGTGTATCTACAAGGTGATTGGTGTGTTCCTTGAAAGGAAGTGCGTTCCTTGAAATGGATTATACTAGAGCTGATTCGAACGATTTTGATACCGAATGCTTGGGGTCCATATTGGGTGATTTTCGAGATTTTTAAGATTTTATAGAAATTTTCTGCCCCACGACCACACGAAAAAAAATTGCAAATGGTGAGAAATCTGTTCCATTCTGGAAACTTTCCGGATAGCTGTTGAACGAATGAATCCATCAAATAACAATATAAATTAAAATATCTTTGCAAATGAAGCGTCTGTTCTGCGAGCAATGTGCCCTGCCCACTGCCACTTCAAGGAAACTCCGAGCATTGCCCTCTCCATTGCCCTTTGGGTGACTTTAAGCCTAGGGCAATGGAGAAGGCAATGCTCGGAGTTTCCTTGCGTGATCGAATCAGGAATGATGATATCCGCAAGAGAACCAAGGTTACCGACATAGCCCGAAGGATCGCCAAATTGAAGTGGCAGTGGGCAGGGCACATTGCTCGCAGAACAGATGGTCGATGGGGCCGAAAAGTTTTGGAGTGGCGACCGCGTACCGGAAGACGCAGCGTTGGAAGGCCTCCCACAAGGTGGACCGATGACCTGGTGAGGGTCGCGGGTAACCGATGGATGCGAGACGCACAGGACCGGTTGTTGTGGCGACACTCGGGGGAGGCCTATGTCCAGCAGTGGACGTCTTCCGGCTGATATGATGATGATGATGAAATGAAGCGTCGTAAAGCTCAAGCTATGAATGTTTCTTGAAACATGTCTCGGTTATTGAGACAGTTTGCTCAAAATGAAGGTGTGTGGTACTTGACGTACATATTACACGATATACTTCTTTGTTTACTAAGCATTCTCAAATGATATAATAATACCCATTTTTGGCAAAAGTACTACCTCATCGAAACAAAATTTATTTATCCAACACATGGAATAATAAATTCAATCGTTTCTACTTCGACGGTATTTTGTGGTACACATTTTTCGATGTACGCCTTGCTTATTGCGAATTTTCGTAGTATCCGTATGTGATGATAGTTATTTGACTTAATGCGACTGGTTCTGGTCAATCAAATCAGGCAAGATCAGTCAGCGCCAGGTAGTTTTACATATAAGATGTAGTTTTTATCTCGATGCAATACCTGAAACTCCACATGTTAAGTTTTCCTTGTCAATAGTCTTATCCTAGCGAGTCATTATCTACTTACTTTCGGTACTATTTTTAATATCGATATAAAAATAATTAGTTAATGCAATAATAATAGTTAATACTGGCTTAACGCACTACCGTCGTCGAACATAGGCACCTTGTTCGACGATACTACTTTCCGCCTCGCTGCTTCCCTGCGTCTTGGCGCTCCTTGTTGTTCTCCTCATCGCTGCCACTGTGGCGAAGCTGTCAACAGTCTCGGACACCACGGCCTGTCATGCAGCCGTAGCGCTGGACGCATAGCGCGGCACGCGAATATTAACGACGTCATCCGACGAGCTCTTGTCACCGTCGGCGTTCCGGCTGTATTAGAACCCAATGGCCGGGCACGCGACGATGGCAAGAGACCGGACGGCATGTTATTATTTCCATGGAAGATGGGTAGGCCATTAGTGTGGGACGCTACTTGTGTCGATACTCTTGCGCCATCCCATCTTCCTAGCTCTTCGTGCTGCGCTGACGCTGCCGCTGCGGCTGCGGAGAACCTCAAGCGGCGGAAATATAATAACCTTGTAGGTAGTTATATGTTCGTGCCGTTTGGGGTTGAAACTCTCGGGTCGTGGGTCCGAGTGCTCATTACTTGTTTAAAGATCTGTCAAGACGCTTAGTTGACACTTCGCGTGACCCTAGGGCTGGCTTTTACCTAGGACAAAGGATAAGCATTGCCATACAACGTGGCAATGCTGCCAGCCTTTTGGGTACATTACCAGTGGCCTGCGATGCGGAGGAATTTTTCGACGCCATGTTTTAGATTACTTTTAATTTTAGTTGAGTCTTTTATTTAAGTGTGTGTTTAGTGTATATAGTTATAGTTGCAATGAAGAATTTATTAAAATGTTGTTTATAAATATCTAAGGAATTGGTAGTTTATTTAAACAATAAAGTTAATGCAATTAATACTTCAATCCACTGCGCTGTCACTTATTATAAGACCTATGATAAACTTAATTCCTACCTATGATAAGCTCATTTTTAAACATGGGACATGCTGGAAACTGAAACTGCATTTCGTATGCATTTTTCAGCATTGTCCATGGAAAAAAGTATTTTTCAATGTTTGTTGAAGAAATTTGTTAGGTGAACGAAAATCAATTAAGAAGAAGTAGTTTTTTTTTTCTTTAAAAGATGGGAAATCATCAAATGACTCCTGCCGCTCTTACTGACTAAAACCCATCCGTGTTCCTCATTATGCATTTTGCGTTCCAAGGCCGCGGCGACTCTTTCGAACAAATTCCGCAACTCAGGCAGTAGGTAGTCCTAAGCTGAGGTTCAAGCCCTATTGGTAATTCCACCAGTAATTCATTTTTAAGACAAATACACTATCAGTCTTCTTAGACGATTTACAACTATAAAACCATTTTACATGGAACGGCTGCCTATCTGAGCTCCACAACCCCAAACTCTGCCAGCAGTCCTGCCAAGGCTAATTGTGTTACCCAGTTACTGGTACCACGATAACCCTTGGTAAGACTGGTGTCTGGTTTTCTTGCTCCTGACACAAGTAACGACTACAAAGAATCCTATCATCAAGCAGAAAAGGAATCTGAACTTGAAAGTAGGTTAGTGAGTCCACAAATAAATTCATAGAGAACCTGCAGTACGGCGTCGACGACACTAATTAGTCTACATACTTAAAGAATATTTACCTTTTTATCTCTCTTTACTTCTGTAATTCCCCCAAAAAGTAATCACAGATGATCTCCTTGACACAGCGCTACTACACAGAGCTACTATATTCTTATTACTATCTTTGTTTTGTGACAGAAATCGGTTTATCAATAGAGCATGATAATGCAGATTAAAAAAATAGTACTTATTAAAATAGTATTTCCCCGAGTTTACCCTAGATTTAAAATGCTGCCGGGCTTCGTTTTATTCAGTTCAATAAAAGGATCACAAAATATCTGCCCTTACATTATAAACTATCTGCCACCCGCGGCATCGCTCACGTGTCAGTCGGAAATTATCTCAAGGGAACAATCTCCCGGGATAAACAGTATCCAATGTCTTAATCCAGGGCCTAAACCACCAACTCTTAAAGCAGTATTACTTCAATATTACTGCCAGTGGGAAAGAGACAGAGCTATACAGGACGTATAGCTCCGTCTCTTTCCCACTGAAAGTAATATTAAAGTAATACTGCTTCAAGAGTTGGTGGTTAGGCCCCAGGACATATCCGTTCAGCCGCTGAAGAATCAACAAACTTACTTTCGCATCTACAATATTAGTTAATTTTAGGATTTGGTTACAGTCTGTATGCATTAGGTGTTTCGAAATCCGTATGAGTAAATCATTAACAATGGGGTCTCTGAATCCGGATCAGTAAAAGAACATACAATAATAGACCAGCATCCGTCTTGCCAGTATTTAGCAAATTTAGGTATTTGAAAAAATAATGCTTTACCTGTTTAACACGATTATCTATTTAACACGGGTTTTTAACAAAGTACTTTTTTTAAGGGCATCTTCAGAAGTATGGCAGTAAAAACAACAGATGGAGAAGTCATGCCTCTGTGTTTCCATCGGTTTTGGTCCAAAAAGTGGTTTCTTTTGTGTGTGCAGTGGTATGAACATACACAGGTATCTCACATGGCTCTATGCTGTAATAGTTGTAATGAGGTCAATATTTACTAAAGAAAAACGATCAAATAAGTTTAAGTGCACTTTTCGAGCGTATTTATGTATTTATTTGTTTAACACAAACAAGTTCAAAAATTAAAACTTAAGAAAAAAAGACTCCAGTGTAAAACTCGTATGTGCTCTCTTGAGCACTACCTTCCTAGTTTGACCCTTTTCTTCTAGCATACAGATGAATTCTGTAGTGGTATCCGCGGCCTACAGCTGATCGTATCCTGATGGTGACAAAGGTGCCTCCAATTCCTCCACTGATGATGGATAGGGTTGCGTTCTGTGATTCACCCACGCGGGTCACCCGGAGCGCACTAATCCGCCAGTCCCTGAAGACTCTCAAAGTCGTATCTCTCACATGGGTATGATTCGAAACACCGTTCGCCTTGATTTCACGACTGAAAAGACAAAAAATCATCGCTAGGAAAAGTGCAGTTTATTATCTTATGTTAGTCAATATCGCAGCCATGCTCATTCCTGAGGATACATCATACACTTGGTTTATGAAATTAAAATTATCACTTGCATGAATGTTTTTTTGTTTGTTCTATTTTAATTGTTCCTAATGGCCTATTTCGTATTGTGAATTTTATTCGTCATGGAACATGACCGGAATTTTTTATTAAAATTATGGTACTGGTTTATTTTCTGTTTATGGATACTTGCTTGTAAATTCGCACATCTCCAGAACCGATGGTTCCCTCATTCAGGTTTTGCCGAGTGGACTCCTCATCCTCGTAAGTCGGCTGACCCGCGTCAGTCAGCTCATCCACGTCAGTCGCAATCACCTCTGGCATCTCGTTTGCGTCCACGTCAGCCACTTCGTCTCCGTCAGCCACGTCAAGTACCTCTAGCATGTCAGGCTCATCATTACTGACTACTGCAGCTGACGCTACCGCTGCTAACAACACGATGAGGAAAGCGCTCTTCATCTGGAAATAATTTGTTATTTTTGTTAAATGGACATATATGCATATAGTTATGCATAAAGCTCTCACCGGAACGCCTATACCGATATAAACTAAGCCGTAACGCACCGGATAAACTCAAGATGGATGAAAAGTCGACAGGTCACTTAAACAACTTGCGATTCATGATGCCCCTCAAGTTAAAGGGGAAAAACTATTAGTCCGTGATAAGAGTTGTCGTACTGTATAGATCAAAATGTTGGGATGTGAAAAGACGGATGAAAATTGATTGCATGTAACGGAGAAGAGAACGTTGAGATGGATGTATGGACTAACGAGAATGGACAAAGTGAGAAATGAGTGCATTAGAGGTAGCTTAATAGTAGCGCCAGTGACGGAAACGTTGAAAGGGAACCGCTTGTCTTGTGATGATGATGATGAAAGGAAAAGAGGAAGAATGAAACGCATGCAACTAAAAGAGTTATGAATATAAATGTGAATGGATGAAGAGGGAGAGGGAAGACAAAAAAGATGAAAGCGTTGTGTGTGGAGTAATATGAAAGAAAACTTAAGAAAAGGGAGTAAGTGATGGCGTGACGGCTGCAAGGACAGAATGGAAGAAAAAAACGTTTTGCGCCGACCCCAAGTAACATGGGATAAAGGCCGGAATCGACATTTTGAAAAAATAAATTTGTCATAAATCTCACCTTTTGTATTTTTACCTGACTTAGTCCACAAAACAGTAAACTTAACTCCTTTGGCGACTGTACGAGTGTCAGTCGTTTTCATAAAAAGCCAGTATTTATAGTGAAATTAGAAAGTAAACGCATAATGATAAGATAATGTTTGACTTACATTGGTTTATTATTAAAAACATGACAACTAATCGATGACGTAGTCAATAACACGTTGACACCAATTGCAATAATGAAGATTTATTGTTTGTAACTCTTATTCATGTGATACTGATAACGCTAATGGCTATTTTAATGGAAAATGTATTTAAAAAAAAATTGGGACCCCAATACCTTTGTTTCAAATTAAAATGACTAGCCTTGTGCCCGATGTAATTTCTCATCGTCAAAAAGACAAATTCTCGTACAATCTTTAATTTCGGATTTAGTTTCTTTAAAGATAATAAAAATCACCATTTACTCAACTGAACCGAGCGGTCAGCGCACCGTTCAAGATTTGCCAATCCTTCCCTTGCGGTGGTTGGGCTAACGCCCGCCTGGTACGCGACCACCGTCCCACCGGAGTCCGGCGTCAAGCAGCCTGCTGCATTTAATCGATGCGTGGAAGTACCAGTGCCTCAAGATCTTCTAGGGAAGCTCGGTCCCTCATAGATATCATCCATCGCTTTCCATCTGGCGTGATCGAGGTCAAGAGCTAACCCATTCCTCTTTGTTTTCTTTTTTCTCAATTTCAATTCATAGGACACCTTTGTTGTTTGCACGCTTCTAACAAGACCCCCCGGTTTAATCAGTATGATGCCGATGGCTTTGTCAGTGAATATTTAATTTTATAAAGTAGAGTATTAGTAGTCTGTAGTTTTAATCAGTATGAAGTCTGACCTGCTAGCGCATTTCCTAGCACGCGCTACGCAAGATGCTATGGCGTAACTACGAACACATGCACGTGATTTTATACATCGCACCTATTTTCAATTATTCCCTTGACATATATAAAAGCTCAAATTGCTTTAGGTTTGAGCTCTTTTATATTTTAACGAACGTTTCCTTGTGGTTTTGCTCGCGTTCAAAAAAAGCAGCCAATAACCGTCTCTATTGTCCTATCTACCATTTGTACCAAAATGTTTTTTTCAAAATTGGTTCAGCGATTATGGCGTGATAAAATACTACAGCGAGAGTGTACCTGCATTCTGCAGCTACCTGTGGATCTGTACCCCCTTGAGCTTCACAGTGGAGAGCTGTCAAGAAGCGATATTGGTAATGGCGAAACTAGACAGAGCTGTGAATTGTCGCAAAGGTCGTGTTTAGATCAAATGAACAATGGCTTGGGTGTGCTGGCAATATGCAGATACAGAGATATAAATATGATCTCCTTTATTCTTGTTTTTTCATTCAATAATAAGTGGAAGGAGCATCGTTATATACCGACATAGAAGATAACGAATTTTCGATATCTTACCGAAAACTTGTTTGTTATTACTATTGAACTTCGTTGGTATAAATATTTTTGTTTACTTTGTTTCAGGTAAGTGAACAATATTTAATCAACACGTACCTACATACTCGTGAGTGTATTTGTTTTTTAAAACATGGCCCACCCTAGAAATTTCTCCTGTATCGTGGGTGCGCTTACAAACATACAAACTCACATAAACAAACAGCCAGACCTGGAACAACTAAACTCTTTTGCAAAAAAAACGGGCACTTAAGATTTTTTTCTCTACTTCAATGAAGAAGAACAAGAAATAGGTTTTGTTAATTTGACGATGTATTGGCATGTTTTTTGAAGCATCCTGGCATGATTCTTTACGTTCTAAATTTAAAATTTGAAATTATTAAAAGAAAAATAATGATTATTGTGGATTATTCTAAAATTGCTTTACTAATGGCGCGAATTGCTGAAACGATTTTTAACTGATTACGATATTTTAAAACTTTTTGGATATTTTCTGCAAATTAAACAATTTAATCTTTCTTTTTACATTAAATACCACTTTTTGATATGAGTGATAAAGCGATAAGGACCGGTAAAATTATAGCCCTACTTGAAGAAGGTTGTTCGCAAACTTACGTGTCTCAGCGGCTAAATGTGAGTCGTTCAACTGTCCAGAGGACTTGGCAACGGTATCTAGAGACTGGTTCGGTCAAAAGAAGACCCGGTTCGGGAAGAAAACGATGCACAGAACCAAGAGATGACCGCTTTTTGGTGAGTCAGGCGTTGCGTAATCGTAAGACGTCAAGTGTGGACCTGAAGAAGAGCCTTGAAGAAGTAAGAGGAGTAGAAGTTAGCTTGTGGACGGTCAGGAGGAGGCTTTTGGCTGCCAATATCAAGAGTTACCGCCCAGCTCGGGGCCCTAAATTACTCCGTGAGCACCGTGTTGCTCGACTTCAGTTTTCTCGGAACTGTGCTTCATGGACTCTGGAGGAATGTTATAAAGTATTGTTTTCTGATGAAGCTAGAATCTCTTTGTGTGGAGAGGACCGACGCCGGCGAGTGCTGCGAAGACCACGGGAACGCTATGCGGAAGTGTGTTTCGAAGAAATCACTCCTTATGGCGGAGGCTCCGTTATGGTTTGGGCAGCAATTAATTCGACGGAGCGTACGGAGTTAGTTTTCATAGAAAATGGAACATTAAATGCACACCGGTACATAATGGAAGTCCTAATTCCATATGCACAACCCACATTGACTGCACTTGGGGAAGATTCCATTTTTATGGACGATAATGCTCGCCCGCACCGTTCTGGCGACGTGGAAGCGTACATGCAAGAAGTTGGGATCCGTCGTTTAGATTGGCCAGCTCGAAGTCCTGACCTCAATCCAATTGAGCATGTGTGGGATGTTCTAAAAAGACGGGTAAGATCAGTGCAACCTGCTCCACAAAACATCAGGGAGCTAAAAAGAGTCATTGCAGAAGAGTGGGAACGTATTCCTCAAAACGTTATTAAAAACATCGTGGAAAGCATGCCCAGAAGGATTCAAACTGTGATTTTGGCAAGAGGAGGTCACACTCGTTATTAGGTTTTTACATTTGTAACTTTATTTAATTAAAAAAAGTAAAAAAAAAACTTGTCTTTATTGCCGACCACTTCTTATTGTTTGGGCGTGTACGTCGATTTTAAAGAATCCATCGTTTTTTTTTTCTTTTAATAGCTCGAATTCACTTCACGCGCATTAATTTACACGATTATAAGTATACAGACTACGTCAAAGAAATAAATTTCATTTAATTAACTAAAATCGACCTTAGAACGTAGATTTCCTTAGGTGCCCGTTTTTTTTGCAAAAGAGTGTATATGTGGGCCGTATTTGTTCCGTGCGGGAATCGAACCCACGACACGTAGCGCAGCAGCCAATCGGTCAACCACTGCAACAACCGTGTCGTCAAATTGATAGGATAATTCTTCAATAAGAGCCCGTATAACTTTCTTCACATAAATAATAGTGTTTCAAATAGTAGGTCAACCCATAGAAAAGGTAAAAATATTAGGTCCTAAACGTTGCGAATGCAAACGTTGCAAGTTGCATGGAACTGCGTGAGTCCTGCTCAGTACACGTTTTCGTGGAATGTGGACGAAATGTTTCATTAGACAACATTTCATGAGACCGCCAGGAAGATGTATCGTTCTGGGGAGTTTGTTGCGCCACTTCTTCTTCCCAGCTAAAACACTAGGAAGTGGTGACGGGCGGGCGTTTTTGGGGGACTGTCTTTTGTTGAACTTTTGTCTTCGACTTTGACATTTCCATTTTGTTTGTTAATTATATGTTATAGACTCCAAATTTACTTTTTTCTATGTGACAACCGACTTAGTAACCTATCACCATCACCAGTCACTTTATCTACTATTTATTACACTTTGGAAATGCTTGGTTTTATTTTTTATTTAAGTGACTCAGGAAAGTAAATAAGAAAAGTGACAAAAAATAAGAATTTATCTGAAAAAGTCTTATTTTTTGTCACTTTTCTTATTTCGTAGTAGTTAATTAAATTCTTCAAACTAAGTATTAAGTATCACCGAATGTTTTAAAAGAAATCGTGTAATCGAGACATAGTTTCACATATTACAGAGTGCTGACCAACCTAGTACCCGATAATATGATATATTTTTTTTAATGGATCTGAGAATTTCCTGGTTCTGAAGACATTGCAAGTCAGTGTGAAGCAGCATCAATGCCGCCACAAAAAAACCAACGTAGCAAAACCTACATCGCAACAACAAAAATAAACGCTACGCCATCTATCTCGAGAGCTGAGAACTTAACGAAATCCTGAATCGCGATATCAAAGTTTACCGTGCCATTTGAACAGATACAACAGTCCGAATATCAAATATTGGGCAGTGGCCCACCGGACACATCAACCGTCCAGTCGGAAGATCCTCCCTTTTCAACGGAGGTATGTGGGACTTTACTCTGTGTACCGCCTACTTTAATAAATGTTCTTACTATTTTTTTAAATTAACCTAAGATAATAGTACCAACTGGTACGACGTGTCTAGCTCGGATGGCGTTAATCCGGAGAATTTTAATGCAGAAACTATATAGTTTCTATGCATTATTATCTAATCTAATTTCTAGTTTAACCCGTTATGTCCCACAGCTGGGCAAAGGCCTCCCTCTCCCTTTTCCACACACATCTGTCCTCTGCCATTGCGGGATAGTCCTTCCGGTAAGATTCGAGTTCGTCTCTCCACCTTCGCCTTGGTCTACCGCGATGTCGCCTAGCCTTGTAAGGGATCCACTTCGTGGTTCTTTTAGCCCACAGCTCATCAGACATACGATAAACGTGTCCGGCCCAATCCTGCTTAAGACAAGCATATTTATAGTGTTTGTAAATCACAATATGAATAGGTATCTCACTTACCGATTATATAGTTAGGTAATTAAGAAATTAAATGATAACACATTATAGTATTACATACAATTTGAGTTGAAGTACTGGAAGTGCTGTTCTTTATTTATTTGACATGGATGATAATTAATTGATATTAAGTTAATATTATCAAAGAAAAAAACTACGACATAAAATTATTTGTCTTTATTATTATAATGATCATAAATAGAAAACATCTTACAAAGCTTTAGTACAAAAATAAACTCAATTCTAAATTAACCGAAAGTGCCCAAGACCCTAATTTGAGCAAATTATCTAACATAGACTTGAATTCTGTAGTGGTATCCGCGGCCTACAGCTGATCGTATCCTGATGGTGACAAAAGAGCTTCCAATTCCTCCCCCGATGATGGATGGGGTTGCGTTCTGTGAGGCGCCCACGCGGTTCACCCGGATCGCACTCACCCGCCGGTTCGTGCTGATTCTTATGTCTCTCACATGGAAGTGACCCGCAACACCGTTCGCCCTGATCTCGCTACTGGAAACAGAAAACACTCATGCACAGGAAAAACTTACAATTGACCATTGTAATGGCAACTTCTTTGTTGACTTCCATTATAGTACTCAAAGTTCTGTTCATTCACACTTACTTGTAAGCTAGTCTATCACCAGAACCGATGGATCCCTGGTTCAGGTTACGACGAGTGTCTACTGCAGTCTGCGACTCCTCAGCCTCGTCAGTCAGCTCAGCTGCTTCAGTCAGCTCATCCACGTCAGTCACAATCACTTCTGGCATCTCGCTCAAGTTCACGTCAGCCATTTCGTCTCCGTCAGCCACGTTAAGCACCTGTAGCATGTCAGGCACATCATTGCCGACAATTGCAGCTGATGCTGCCGCTGCTAACAACACGACGAGGAGTGCGCTCTTCATCTGGAAATATTTTGTTTCATTTGTTAAACAAGTTCGAAACCCAAGAAAATACACACCCACATTTTTTTTGTTTTCACGCCTGGTATTAGTAAAGGGTTTTACAGAAAAGTCTCTTCAGAAGATACATACATCGGAGTGAGACTAATTCTATGTTTCTATTCGTACACAAACTTTATGTTATTTTAATAAACCACAAAGCACTTACCTTATCAATGTGACTGAGACTTGATTCTCAAAATACTTCAGCTGACTCGCTTGAGTTCACTGCTACTATAGCTGTCTTCTTGCTAGCTTGAGGGAAGCAGTATTTATACCAGAATTGCATACTGATAAGACCGTTTTATATATTGAGTAAGAAAAACAAAGGTATTATTTGGATTTGATTATTCTGATTAAATAAGTATCTTTAATTTGACACTTATCTCCATGCGATAATACTAATGTATGTCAGGATAGCTTAAGGAAATAACCTTTCTCATAAGAATACAGTCAAAACAATCTAAACTACCTTATATTATCCTGTCCGGTCAGCAAATACAATTTTTGGTTTAATTATTGACCGTTAACTACCCCATATGTAACAGGAGACGTGACAGCAGTTAACGATTGAGGAGCTCTTTAATCTCTAAGCCAAAGCCCTATGAATAAGCAAAGCCCTATGAATATAGGGCACGTTTATCAGTCATCACTTCATCAGTTATACCAGGGGGTACAGTCAACAGGAGAGTGTAATTTATTGAAATATTGTTATAATGTAAGCGAGATAACCTGTATCACTTAAACGTTACCCTCTTAGTCAGCAGTGGATCTCCCTTGTCATTTTTTTTCTAAGCAAATGTTGTTCTTAGTTTCTACCAAAACGGGCAGATTCAGCGTTTAGTCAGCCACGTCAACATCCTTAGACGACAAAGTCATCAGTTTTTGTGTGTTGGGTACTTTAACCAAGTCATTTGTGGCTGCAGATGCTGTTGCTGCCACTGCTCTGCTTTTTATTTTTACGCCAAACACACCAAATCTCGTCCAAAGTGGTGGGCATTCATAAACACAATATGATTTCCTGTTAGAATTAAAAATGTAAGACACTTTTCTATCAACTCTATTATGATTATTTTTTGCTGTGTAAAACATGGATAAGTACTTACCTAATTAAACTTAGAAATACTTAAAATATTAACTATTCTGAAATTTCATTCATTTCATCATTTTAAATCAAAATACTAAATGTTGTGTATCTACAAGGTGATTGGTGTGGTCCTTGAAAGGAAGTGCGTTCCATGAAATGGATTTTACTAGAGCTGATTCGAACGATTTTGATACCGAATGCTTGGGGTCCATATTGAGTGATTTTCGAGATTTTTAAGGTTTTGTAGAAATTTTCTGCCCAACGACCACAGGACAAAAAATGCAAATGGTGAGAACTCTGCTCCATTCTAGAAACTTTTCGGATAGCTGTTGAACGAATGAACCCATCAACTAACAATTTATATTAATATAACTATATCTTTGCAAATGAAGCGTCGTAAAGCTCAAGCTATGAATGTTTCTTGTAACATGTCTTGGTTATTCAAAATGAAGGTGAGTGGTACTCGACGTACATATTACACGATATACTTCTTTGTTTACTAAGCATTCTCAAATGATACAATAATACCCATTTTTGGCAAAAGTACTACCTCATCGAAACAAAATTTATTTATCCAACACATGGAAAAATAAATTCAATTGTTTCTACTTCGACGGTATTTTGTGGTACACATTTTTCGATGTACGCCTTGCTTATTGCGGATTTTCGTAGTATCCGTATGTGATGATAGTTATTTGACTTAATGCGACTGGTTCTGGTCAGTCAAATCAAGCAAAATCTGTCAGCACCAGGTGTTTTTTACATCTATCAGATGTAATTTTTATCTCGATGCAATATCTGAAACTCCACAATATGTAGTTTTCCTTGTCAAGTCTTAACCTAGCTAAATCTACTTACTTTCGGTACTTTTTTTAATATCGATATAAATTTAATTAGTAAATGCAATTAATACCTCAATCCACTGCGCTGTCACAGATGGGAAGTAAGTTTATCATAGGTCTTATGATAAGACCTATGATAAACTTACTTCCCATCTGTGATAAGCTCATTTTTAAATATGGGACATGCTGGAAACTGAAACTGCATTTCGTATGCATTTTTCAGCATTGTCCATGGAAAAAAGTATTTTTCAATGTTTGTTTAAGAAATGTGTTAGGTAAACGAAAATCAATTAAGAAGAAGCAGTTTTTTCTTTAAACATGTGAAATCATCAAATGACTCCTGCCGCTCTTACTGACTAAAACCCATCCCTGTTCCTCCTTATGCATTTTGCGTTCCAAGGCCGCGGCGACTCTTTCGAACAAATTCCGCAACTCAGGCAGTAGGTAGTCCTAAGCTGAGGTTCAAGCCCTATTGGTAATTCCACCAGTAATTCATTTATAAGACAAATACACTATCAGTCTTCCTAGACGATATACAACTATAAAACCAGTTTACATGGAACGGATGCCTATCTGAGCTCCACAACCCCAAACACTGACAGCAGTCTTGCCAAGGCTTATTGTGTTACCCAGTTACTGGTACCACGATAACCCTTGGTAAGACTGGTGTCTGGTTTTCTTGCTCCTGACACAAGTAACGACTACAAAGAATCCTATCATCAAGCAGAAAAGGAAT
Organism: Melanchra persicariae; assembly: GCA_947386135.1. NCBI lineage: Eukaryota > Metazoa > Arthropoda > Insecta > Lepidoptera > Noctuidae > Melanchra > Melanchra persicariae. Next base: position 9,480,603 of record OX376645.1, on the reverse strand, counting down.
CAGAACTTGAAAGTAGGTTAGTGAGTCCACAAATAAATTCATAGAGAACCTGCAGTACGGCGTCGACGACACTAACCACTCCACATACTTAAAGAATTTTTATCTTTCTTTACTTCTGTAATTCCCCCAAAAAGTAATCACAGATGATCTCCTTGACACAGCGCTACTAAACAGAACTACTATATTCTTATTACTATCTTTGTTTTTGTGACAGAAATCGGTTTATCAATAGAGCATGATAATGCAGATTAAAAAAATAGTACTTATTAAAATAGTATTTCCCCGAGTTTACCCTAGATTTAAAATGCTACCGGGCTTTGTTTTATTCAGTTCAGTAACAGGATCACAAAATATCTGACCTTACATTATAAACTATCTGCCACCCGCGGCATTGCTCGCGTGTCAGCGGAAATTATCTCAAGGGAACAATCTCCCGGGATAAACAGTATCCAATATCTTAATCCAGGGCATATCCGTTCAGCCGCTGAAGAAGAAACAAAGAAACTCACTTTCTCATCCACAATATTAGTTAATTTTAGGATTTGGTTACTGTCTGTATGTATTAGGTGTTTCGAAATACGTATGAGTAAATAAGTAACAATGGGGTCTCTGAATTCGGATCAGTAAAAGTACATATAATTATAGCCCAGCATCCGTATTGCCAAGGTATTTGAAAAGATAATGCTTTATCTGTGTAACACAATTAACCTTACACGATAATCTGCATGGTTTAACCAAAGGGCGTACAACTGACGCCGGCGTCACCAGATAGTAGAACACATCTTTATAGCGTGCAGTTTGTGGGCTCAGATCTGTGATTGAACTTCATCTGACTGCTTGAAAAGCGACTTGTTACGAACTTTATAGTCGTTTTTAGCAGTCGGGTTTTTGACAAAGTAATTTTATAAAGGGCATCCTCAGAAGAATGGCCGAAAAAAACAAAAGTAAGAGAAGTCATGCCTCTGTTTTTCCATCGCTTTTGGTCCGAAAAGTGGTTTCCTTACTGTGTGCAGCAGTATGAACATAGACAGGTATCTCACATGGCTCTATGCTATAATAGTTGTAATGAGGTCAATATTTACTAAAGGAAAACGATCAAATAAGTTTAAGTGTATTTTTCGAGCGTATAATTTATGTATTTCTTTGTTTAACACAATACAACAAGAAGTTCAAAAATTTAAACTTAGGAAAAAAAACTCGAGTGGAAAACTCGTATGTGCTCTCTTGAGCACTGCCTTCCTAGTTTGACCCTTTTCTTCTAGCATACAGATGAATTCTGTAGCGGTATCCGCGGCCTACAGCTGATCGTATCCTGATGGTGACAAAGGTGCCTCCAATTCCTCCACTGATGATGGATGGGGTTGCGTTCTGTGAGTCACCCACGCGGGTCACCCGGAGCGCACTAATCCGCCAGTCCCTGACGACTCTCAAAGTCGTATCTCTCACATGGGTATGATTCGAAACACCGTTCGCCTTGATTTCACGACTGAAAAGACAAAAAATCATCGCTAGGAAAAGTGCAGTTTATTATCTTATGTTAGTCAATATCGCAGCCATGCTCATTCCTGAGGTAAAATACATCATACACTTGGTTCACGAAAATAAAATTATCACCTGCATGAATAATACTTTTTATGCTGGCAAAAACTTTATGATTGTTCCTAATGGCCTATTTCGTATTGTGAATTTTATTCGTCATGGAACAACACAGGATTTTTTTATTAAAATTATGGGACTGGTTTATTTTCTGTTTATGGATACTTGCTTGTAAATTCGCACATCTCCAGAACCGATGGTTCCCTCATTCAGGTTTTGCCGAGTGGACTCCTCATCCTCGTAAGTCAGCACAGCCGCGTCAGTCAGCTCATCCACGTCAGTCGCAATCACCTCTGGCATCTTGTTCGCGTCCACGTCAGCCACTTCGTCTCCGTCAGCCACGTCAAGTACCTCTAGCATGTCAGGCTCATCATTACTGACTACTGCACCTGACGCTACCGCTGCTAACAACACGATGAGGAGTGCGCTCTTCATCTGGAAATAATTTGTTATTTTTGTTAAATGGACATACCCGGCATATATGCATATAGTTATGCATAAAGCTCTCACCGGAACGCCTATACCGATATAAACTGAGCCGTAACGCACCGGATAAACTCAAGATGGATGAAAAGTCGACAGGTCACTTGGACAACTTGCGATTCATGATACCCCTCAAGTTAAAGGGGAAAATCTATAAGTCCTTGATAATACCTGTCGTACTGTAAAGATCATAATGTTGGGCTGTGAAAAAGACGGATGAAAATAGATCGCATGTAACGGAGAAGAGAACGTTGAGATGGATGTATGGACTAACGAGAATGGACAAAGTGAGAAATGAGTGCATTAGAGGCAGTTTAATAGTAGCGCCAGTGACGGAAACGTTGAAAGAGAACCGCTTGTCTTGTTATGATAATGTAAAGGAAAAGAGGAGGAATGAAACGCATGCAACTAAAAGAGTCATGAATATAAATGTGAATGGATGAAGAGGGAGAGGGAAGACAAAAAAAGATGAATGCGTTGTGTGTGGAGTAATATGATAGAAAACTTAAGAAAAGGGAGTAAGTGATGGCGTGACGGCTGCAAGGACAGAATGGAAGAAAAAAAGGTTTTGCGCCGACCCCAAGTAACATGGTATAAAAGCCGGAATCGACATTTTGAAAAAATATATATTTGACATCAACACTCACCTTTTGTATTTTTACCTGACTTTGTCCACAAAACACTAAAGTTAACTCCTTTGGCGACTGTACGAGTGTCAGTCGTTTTAATAAAAAGCCAGTATTTATAGTGAAATTAGAAAGTAAACGCATAATGATAAGATAATGTTTGACTTACATTGGTTTATTATTAAAAACATGACAACTAATCGATGACGTAGTCAGTAACAAGTTGACACCAATTGCAATAATGAAGATTTATTGTTTGTAACTCTTATTCATGTGATACTGATTACGCTATTGGCTATTTTAAAGGGAAATCTATTCAATAAAACTAAATTGGGACCCCAGTACCTTTTTTTCAAATTAAAATGACTAGCCTTGTGCTCGATGTAATTTCTCATCGTCAAAAAGACAAATTCTCGTACAAACTTTAATTTCGGATTTAGTTTCTTTAAAGATAACAAAAATCACCGTTAACTCAACTGAACCGAGCGGTCGGCGCACTGTTCAAGATTTGCCAATCCTTCCCTTGCGGTGGTTGGGCTAACGCCCGTCTGGTTCGCGACCACCGTCCCACCGGAGTCCGGCGTCAAGCAGCCTGCTGTATTTAATCGACGCGTGGGAGTACCAGTGCCTCAAGATCTTCTAGGCACGCTCGCTCCATCATAGATATCATCCACTGCTTTCCATCTGAAGTGATCGAGGTCAAGAGCTAACCCATTCCTCTTTGTTTTCTTTGTTCTCAATTTCAAATCATAGGAAACCTTTGTTGTTTGCATGCTGCTAACAAGACCCACCGGTTTAATCAGTATGATGCCGATGGCTTTGTCAGTGAATATTTAATTTTATAAAGTAGAGTATTAGTAGTCTGTAGTTTTAATCAGTATGAAGTCTGACCTGCTAGCGCATTTCCTAGCACGCGCTACGCAAGATGCTATGGCGTAACTACGAACACATGCACGTGATCTAATACATCGCACCTATTTTCAATTATTCCCTTGACATATATAAAAGCTCAAATTGCTTTAGGTTTGAGCTCTTTTATATTTTAACGAACGTTTCCTTGTGGTTTTGCTCGCGTTCAAAAAAAGCAGCCAATAACCGTCTCTATTGTCCTATCTACCATTGTACCAAAATGTTTTTTTCAAAATTGGTTCAGTGATTATGGCGTGATAAAATACTACAGCGAGAGTGTAGCTGCATTCTGCTACCTGTGAATCTGGACCCCCTTGAGCTTCACAGTGGAGAGCTGTCAAGAAGCGATATTGGTAATGGCGAAACTAGACAGAGTTGTGAATTGTCGCAAAAGTCGTGTTTAGATCAAATGAACAATGGCTTGGGTGTGCTGGCAATACGCAGACACAGCGATATAAATATGATCTCCTTTATTCTTGTTTTTTCATTCAATAATAAGTGGAAGGAGCATCGTTATATACCGACATAGAAGATAACGAATTTTCGATATCTCACCGAAAACTTGTTTGTTATTACTATTGAACTTCCTTGATATAAATATTTTTGTTTACTTTGTTTCAGGTAAGTGAACAATATTTAATCAACACGTACCTACATACTCGTGAGTGTATTTGTTTTTTAAAACATGGCCCACCCTAGAAATTTCTCCTGTATCGTGGGTGCGCTTACAAACATACAAACTCACATAAACAAACAGCCAGACCGGGAACAACTATATGTGGGCCATATTTGTTCCGTGTGGGAATCGAACCCACGACACGTAGCGCAGCAGCCAATCGGTCAACCACTGCAACAACCGTGTCGTCAAATTGATAGGATAATTCTTCAATAAGAGCCCGTATAACTTTCTTCACATAAATAAAAGTGTTTCAAATAGTAGGTCAACCCATAGAAAAGCTACAAATATTAGGTCCAAAACGTTGCGAATGTAAACGTTGCAAAATGCATGGAACTGCGTGAGTCCTGCTCAGTTCACGTTTTCGTGGAATGTGGACGAAATGTTTCATTAGACTACATTTCATAAGAGCACCAGGAAGATGTATCTTTCTGGGGAGTTTGTTGCGCCACTTCTTCTTCCCAGCTAAAACACTAGGAAGTGGTGACGGGCGGGCGTTTTTGGGGGACTGTCTTTTGTTGAACTTTTGTCTTTGACTTTGACATTTCCATTTTGTTTGTTAATTATATGTTATAGACTCCAAATTTACTTTTTTCTCTGTGACAACCGACTTAATAACCTATCACCATCACCAGTCACTTTATCTACTATTTATTACATTTTGGAAATGCTTGGTTTTATTTTTTATTTAAGTGACTCAGGAAAGTAAATAAGAAAAGTGACAAAAAATAAGAATTTATCTAATAAAGTCTTATTTTTTGTCACTTTTCTTATTTCGTAGTAGTTAATTAATTTCTTCAAACTAAGTATTAAGTACCACCTAATGTTTTAAAATCGTGTAATCGAGACATAGTTTCACATAATACAGAGTGCTGACCAACCTAGTACCCGATACTATGATATTTTTTTTTAATGGATCTGAGAATTTCCTGGTTCTGAAGACATTGCAAGTCAGTGTGTAGCAGCATCAATGCCGCCACAAAAAAACCAACGTAGCAAAACCTACATCGCAACAACAAAAAGAAACGCGACGCCATCTATCTCGAGAGCTGAGAACTTAACGAAATCCTGAATCGCGATATCAAAGTTAACCGTGCCATTTGAAAAGATACTATAGACCGAATATCAAATATTCAGCAATGGCCCACTGGACACAACAACCGTCCAGTCGGAAGATCCTCCCTTGTCAACGGAGGTATGCGGGACTTTACTCTCTGTACCGCCTACTTTTATAAATGTTGTTACTATTTTTTAAATTAACCTAAGATAATAATACCAACTGGTACGTCGTGTCTAGCTCGGATGGCGTTAAACCGGAGAATGTTATTGCGGAAACTATATAGTTTCTATGCATAATAAATTATGTAATCTTATTTCCAATTTAACCCGTTATGTCCCACAGCTGGGCAAAGGCCTCCCTCTCCCTTTTCCACACACATCTGTCCTCTGCCATTGCGGGATAGTCCTTCCGGTAAGATTCGAGTTCGTCCCTCCACCTTCGCCTTGGTCTACCGCGATGTCACCTAGCCTTGTAAGGGATCCACTTAGTGGTTCTTTTAGCCCACAGCTCATCAGACATACGATAAACGTGTCCGGCCCAATCCTGCTTAAGACAAGCATATTTATAGTGTTTGTAAATCACAATATGAATAGGTATCTCACTTACCGATTATATAGTTAGGTAATTAAGAAATTAAATGGTAACACATTATAGTATTACATACAATTTGAGTTGAAGTACTGGAAGTGCTGTTCTTTATTTATTTGACATGGATGATAATTAATTGATATTAAGTTAATATTATCAAAGAAAAAAACTACGACATAAAATTATTTGTCTTTATTATTATAATGATCATAAATAGAAAACATCTTACAAAGCTTTAGTACAAAAATAAACTGAATTCTAAATTAACCGAAAGTGCCCAAGACCCTAATTTGAGCAAATTATCTAACATAGACTTGTATTCTGTAGTGGTATCCGCGGCCTACAGCTGATCGTATCCTGATGGTGACAAAAGAGCTTCCGATTCCTCCCCCGATGATGGATGGGGTTGCGTTCTGTGAGGCGCCCACGCGGTTCACCCGGATCGCACTCACCCGCCGGTTCGTGCTGATTCTTATGTCTCTCACATGGAAGTGACCCGCGACACCGTTCGCCCTGAACTCGCTACTGGAAACAGAAAACACTCATGCTCAGGAAAAACTTACAATTGACCATTGTAAAGGCAACTTCTTTGTTGACTTCCACTATATTACTCAAAGTTCTGTTCATTCACACTTACTTGTAAGCTAGTCTATCACCAGAACCGATGGATCCCTGGTTCAGGTTACGCCGAGTGTCTACTGCAGTCTGCGACTCCTCAGCCTCGTCAGTCAGCTCAGCTGCTTCAGTCAGCTCATCCACGTCAGTCACAATCACTTCTGGCATCTCACTCAAGTTCACGTCAGCCATTTCGTCTTCGTCAGCCACGTTAAGCACCTGTAGCATGTCAGGCACATCATTGCTGACAATTGCAGCTGATGCTGCCGCTGCTAACAACACGACGAGGAGTGCGCTCTTCATCTGGAAATATTTTGTTTCATTTGTTAAATATGTACCAAATAATTAATGACTAAATTTTTTCAAAATCCAAGAAAATACACACCCACATTTATTTTTTGTTTTCACGTCTGTTATCTTTAAAGGGTTTGACAGAAAATCCCTTCAGAAGATACATACATCGCATGTGTAATACCCTTATGTCAGAGGAGTGGGACTAATTCTATATTTCTACTCGTGCACAAACTTTATGTTATTGTAATAAACCACAAAGCACTCACCTTATCAATGTGACTGAGACTTGATTCTCAAAATACTTCAGCTGACTCGCTTGAGTTCACTGCTACTACTGCTGTCTTCTGAGGGAAGCAGTATTTATACCAGAATTGCATACTGATAAGACCGTTTTATCTATTGAGTAAGAAAAACAAAGGTATTATTTGGATTTGATTATTCTGATTAAATAAGTATCTTTAATTTGACACTTATCTCCATGCGATAATACTAATGTATGTCAGGATAGCTTAAGAAAATAACCTTTCTAATAAGAATACAGTCAAAACAATCTGAACTACCTTATATTATCCTGTCCGGTCAGCAAATACAATTTTTGGTTTAATTATTGACCGTTAACTACCCCATATGTAACAGGAGAAGTGACAGCAATTAACGAATGAGGAGCTCTTTAATCAAGGCCATGGCACAAAAGATGGTTTGCCATGGCCTTATCCAAAGTGCTCGGCAAAGCCCTATGAATATAGGGCACGGTTATCAGTCATCACTTCATCAGTTATACCAGGGGGTACAGTCAACAGGAGAGTGTAATTTATTGAAATATTGTTATAATGTAAGCGAGATAACCTGTATCACTTAAACGTTACCCTCTTAGTCAGCAGTGGATCTCCCTTGTCATTTTTTTTCTAAGCAAATGTTGTTCTTAGTTTTTACCAAAACGGGCAGATTCAGCGTTTAGTCAGCCACATCAACATCCTTTGACGACAAAGACATCAGTTTCTGTGTGTTGGGTACTTTAACCAAGTCATTTGTGGCTGCAGATGCTGTTGCTGCCACTGCTCTGCTTTTTATTTTTACGTCAAACACACCAAATCTTGTCCAAAGTGGTGGGCATTCATAAACACATGATTTCCTGTTAGAATTAAAAATGTAAGACACTTTTCTATCAACTCTATTATGACTAGTTTTTGCTGTGTGAAACATGGATAAATACTTACCTAATTAAATTTAGAAATACTTAAAATATTAACTATTCTAAAATGTAAATGTTGTGTATCTACAAGGTGATTGGTGTGTTCCTTGAAAGGAAGTGCGTTCCTTGAAATGGATTATACTAGAGCTGATTCGAACGATTTTGATACCGAATGCTTGGGGTCCATATTGGGTGATTTTCGAAATTTTTAAGATTTTATAGAAATTTTCTGCCCCACGACCACACGACAAAAAATTGCAAATGGTGAGAAATCTGTTCCATTCTGGAAACTTTCCGGATAGCTGTTGAACGAATAAATCCATCAAATAACAATTTAAATTAAAATATCTTTGCAAATGAAGCGTCTGTTCTGCGAGCAATGTGCCCTGCCCACTGCCTCTTCGATTTGGCGATCCTTCGGGCTATGTCGGTAACCTTGGTTCTCTTGCGGATATCATCATTCCTGATTCGATCACGCAAGGAAACTCCGAGCATTGCCCTCTCCATTGCCCTTTGGGTGACTTTAAGCCTAGGGCAATGGAGAGGGCAATGCTCGGAGTTACCGTTACCGACATAGCCCGAAGGATCGCCAAATTGAAGTGGCAGTGGGCAGGGCACATTGCTTGCAGAACAGATGGTCGATGGGGCCGAAAAGTTTTGGAATGGCGACCGCGTACCGGAAGACGCAGCGTTGGAAGGCCTCTCAACCGTAACCGATGGATGCGAGACGCACAGGACCGGTTGTTGTGGCGATACTTGGGGGAGGCCTATGTCCAGCAGTGGACGTCTTCCGGCTGATATGATGATGATGATGAAATGAAGCGTCGTCAAGCTCAAGCTATGAATGTTTCTTGAAACATGTCTTGGTTATTGAGACAGTTTGCTCAAAATGAAGGTGAGTGGTACTGGACGTACATATTACACGATATACTTCTTTGTTTACTAAGCATTCTCAAATGATATAATAATACCCATTTTTGGCAAAAGTACTACCTCATCGAAACAAAATTTATTTATCCAACACATGGAAAAATAAATTCAATTGTTTCTACTTCGACGGTATTTTGTGGTACACATTTTTCGATGTACGCCTTGCTTATTGCGGATTTTCGTAGTATCCGTATGTGATGATAGTTATTTGACTTAATGCGACTGGTTCTGGTCAGTCAAATCAAGCAAAATCTGTCAGCACCAGGTGTTTTTTACATCTATCAGATGTAATTTTTATCTCGATGCAATATCTGAAACTCCACAATATGTAGTTTTCCTTGTCAAGTCTTAACCTAGCTAAATCTACTTACTTTCGGTACTTTTTTTAATATCGATATAAATTTAAAATAGCCGCGTATTAGTAAATGCAATTAATACCTCAATCCACTGCGCTGTCACAGATGGGAAGTAAGTTTATCATAGGTCTTATGATAAGACCTATGATAAACTTACTTCCCATCTGTGATAAGCTCATTTTTAAACATGGGACATGCTGGAAACTGAAACTGCATTTCGTATGCATTTTTCAGCATTGTCCATGGTAAAAGTATTTTTCAATGTTTGTTTAAGAAATTTGTTAGGTAAACGAAAATCAATTAAGAAGAAGCAGTTTTTTTTAAATATGTGAAATCATCAAATTACTCCTGCCGCTCTTACTGACTAAAACCCATCCCTGTTCTTCCTTATGCATTTTGCGTTCCAAGGCCGCGGCGACTCTTTCGAACAAATTCCGCAACTCAGGGAGTAGGTAGTCCTAAGCTGAGGTTCAAGCCCTATTGGTAATTCCACCAGTAATTCATTTATAAGACAAATACACTATCAGTCTTCCTAGACGATATACAACTATAAAACCAGTTTACATGGAACGGATGCCTATCTGAGCTCCACAACCCCAAACTATAAAAAAGGCTTATTGTGTTACCCAGTTACTGGTACCACGATAACCCTTGGTAAGACTGGTGTCTGGTTTTTTTGCTCCTGACATAAGTGACTACAAAGAATCCTATCATCAAGCAGAAAAGGAATCAGGACTTGAAAGTAGGTTAGTGAGTCCACAAATAAATTCATAGAGAACCTGCAGTACGGCGTCGACGACACTAATCAGTCTACATACTTAAAGAATATGTACGCTTTTATCTTTCTTTACTTCTGTAATTCCCCCAAAAAGTAATCACAGATGATCTCCTTGACACAGCGCTACTAAACAGGACTACTATATTCTTATTACTATCTTTGTTTTTGTGACAGAAATCGGTTTACCAATAGAGCATGATAATGCAAATTAAAAGAATATTACTTATTGAAATAGTATTTCCCCGAGTTTACCCTAGATTTAAAATGCTACCGGGCTTTGTTTTATTCAGTTCAGTAACAGGATCACAAAATATCTACCCTTATATTATAAACTATCTGCCGACCGCGGCATCGCTCACGTGTCAGTCGGAAATTATCTTAAGGGAACAATCTCCCGGGATAAACAGTATCCAATGTCTTAATCCAGGACATATCCGTTCAGCCGCTGAAGAATTAACAAACTTACTTTCGCATCTACAATATAAGTTAATTTTAGGATTTGGTTACAGTCTGTATGTATTAGGTGTTTCGAAATCCGTATGAGTAAATCAGTAACAATGGGGTCTCTGAATCCGGATCAGTAAAAGAACATACAATAATAGACCAGCATCCGTCTTGCCAGTATTTAGCAAATTAAGGTATTTGAAAAGATAATGCTTTATCTGTTTAACACGATTATCTATTTAACACGGGTTTTTAACAAAGTACTTTTTTTAAGGGCATCTTCAGAAGTAGGCAGTAAAAACAACAGATTGAGAAGTCATGCCTCTGTGTTTCCATCGGTTTTGGTCCAAAAAGTGGTTTCTTTTGTGTGTGCAGTGGTATGAACATACACAGGTATCTCACATGGCTCTATGCTGTAATAGTTGTAATGAGGTCAATATTTACTAAAGAAAAACGATCAAATAAGTTTAAGTATATTTTTCGAGCGTATTAATGTATTTATTTGTTTAACACAAACAAGTTCAAAAATTAAAACTTCAGAAAAATAGACTCCAGTGTAAAACTCGTATGTGCTCTCTTGAGCACTACCTTCCTAGTTCGACCCTTTTCTTCTAGCATACAGATGAATTCTGTAGTGGTATCCGCGGCCTACAGCTGATAGTATCCTGATGGTGACAAAGGTGCCTCCAATTCCTCCACTGATGATGGATGGGGTTGCGTTCTGTGAGTCACCCACGCGGGTCACCCGGAGCGCACTAATCCGCCAGTCCCTGAAGACTCTCAAAGTCGTATCTCTCACATGGGTATGATTCGAAACACCGTTCGCCTTGATTTCACGACTGAAAAGACAAGAAGTCATCGTTAGGAGAAGTGCAGTTTACTATCTAATGTTAGTCAATATCGCAGCCATGCTCATTCCTGAGGTAAAATACATCATACACTTGGTTTATGAAAATAAAATTATCACCTGCATGAATAATTCTATTTATGCTGGCAAAAACTTTATGATTGTTCCTAATGGCCTATTTCGTATTGTGAATTTTATTCGTCATGGAACATGACCGGATTTTTTTATTAAAATTATGGTACTGATTTAATTTCTGTTTATGGATACTTGCTTGTAAATTCGCACATCTCCAGAACCGATGGTTCCCTCATTCAGGTTTTGCCGAGTGGACTCCTCATCCTCGTAAGTCGGCTCACCCGCGTCAGTCAGCTCATCCACGTCAGTCGCAATCACCTCTGGCATCTCGTTTACGTCCACGTCAGCCACTTCGTCTCCGTCAGCCACGTCAGGTACCTCTAGCATGTCAGGCACATCATTACTAACTACTGCAGCTGACGCTACCGCTGTTAACAACACGATGAGGAAAGCGCTATTCATCTGGAAATAATTTGTTATTTGTGTTAAATGGACACACCCTGCATATATGCATATAGTTATGCATAAAGCTCTCACCGGAACGCCTATACCGATATAAACTGAGCCGTAACGCACCGGATTAACTCGAGATGGATGAAAAGTCGACAGGTCACTTGAACAACTTGCGATTCATGATGCTCCTCAAGTTAAAGGGGAAAATCTATAAGTCCTTGATAATACCGGTCGTACTGTAAAGATCATAATGTTGGGCTGTGAAAAAGACGGATGAAAATAGATCGCATGTAACGCAGAAGAGAACGTTGAGATGGATGTATGGACTAACGAGAATGGACAAAGTGAGAAATGAGTGCATTAGAGGTATTTTATAGTAGCGCCAGTGACGGAAACGTTGAAAGGAAATCGCTTGTCTTGTTATGATAATGTAAAGGAAAAGAGGAGGAATGAAACGCATGCAACTAAAAGAGTCATGAATATAACTGTGAATGGATGAAGAGGGAGAGGGAAGACAAAAAAAGATGAATGCGTTGTGTGGAGTAATATGATAGAAAACTTAAGAAAAGGGAGTAAGTGATGGCGTGACGGCTGCAAGGACAGAATGGAAGAAAACAACGTGTTCCGCCAACCCCAAGTAACATGGGATAAAGGCCGGAATCGACATTTTGAAAAAATATATTTGACATCAACACTCACCTTTTGTATTTTTACCTGACTAAGTCCACAAAACACTAAAGTTAACTCCTTTGGCGACTGTACGAGTGTCAGTCGTTTTCATATAAAGCCAGTATTTATAGTGAAATTAGAAAGTAAACGCATAATGATAAGATAATGTTTGACTTACATTGGTTTATTATTAAAAACATGACAACTAATCGGTGACGTAGTCAGTAACAAGTTGACACCAATTGCAATAATGAAGATTTATTGTTTGTAACTCTTATCCATGTGATACTGTTACGCTAATGGCTATTTTAAAGGGAAATGTATTCAATTTTTACCTAGTACCAGTACTTAAGGAAAAAGTTTATTGCAACTATAACTATATACACACACTTAAAAAAAGACTCAACTAAAACTAATCTAAAACATGGCGTCGAAAAATTCCTCCGCATCGCAGGCCACTGGTAATGTACCCAAAAGGCTGGCAGCATTGCCACGTTGTATGGCAATGCTTATCCTTTGTCCGAGGTAAAAGCCAGCTCTAGGGTCACGCAAAGTGTCAACTAAGCGTTTTGACAGATCTTTAAACAAGTAATGAGCACTCGGACCCCACGACCCAAAAGTTTCAACCCCAAACGGCTCGAAAATATAACTACCTACAAGGTTATTATATTTCCGCCGCTTGAGGTTCTCCGCAGCCGCAGCGGCAGCGCAAGCGCAGCACGAAGAGCTAGGAAGATGGGATGGCGCAAGAGTATCGACACAAGTAGCGTCCCACACTAATGGCCTACCCATCTTCCATGGAAATAATGACATGCCGTCCGGTCTCTTGCCATCGTCGCGTGCCAGGCCATTGGGTTCTAATACAGCCGGAACGCCGACGGTGACAAGAGCTCGTCGGATGATGTCGTTAATGTTCGCGTGCCGCGCTATGCGACCAGCGCTACGGCTGCATGACAGGCCGTGGTGTCCGAGACTGTTGACAGCTTCGCCACAGTGGCAGCGATGAGGAGAACAACACGGAGCGCCAAGACGCAGGGAAGCAGCGAGGCGGAAAGTAGTATCATCGAACAAGGTGCCTATGTTCGACGACGGTAGTACGTGAAGCCAGAGTCCCGACTCCCATTGACCCACAGCCAACAGACGAGCACGCTCAGCAGCAGTACCAGATGTGGCCAAAAGGTTATTCTGAACCTCTCTGCAGAGTGGCTCGTCCCAACGTCTCTGGGATGATGGGTAGTCGGGTGGATTTAGATTCGGGCAAGCGAGTCTCCAGGCATCCATAGCCTCAGTGAAGCAAGGCACATCAAAACTAGTCAGTGAGGAAGTTAGGACATTCCTGACTAATTTCTCAGTGCCATGAACCGAAGATATGAAAGCCGGTAAACTGATACTAGTAATTTTGCGAACGCCGAGGCCTCCCATACGGATGGGAAGAGTAGCTTGTGCCCAAGCTTGGTCATCCATGGCCACATTTAAAAGTGAAGTAAGTGTATGACGGATGATTTGGTCCATTTTTTCCAAAAGGTGAGGGTGCTTCCATAAATGGGAAGCACGAAGAAAGTAAGTTAATTTAGGTCCGAAACAGCAGTAACGAATTAAGGTGATAGCCGAATGCATGTTAATTTTGAGTAATCTTTCCGAAATGTCATTAAAATTTTGTATTTTCTCCTCAACAAAACTGGGAAAGGATTGCTCAAAAATGGGAGACCCAAGGAGGCGAAGAGACCTTTTTTCAATAACTTTGATTTCTGGTGCTATAGCGTTGAATTTTGGGAGTGTCAGTTGTCGGTCGGTACTGTCAGATAAGAATAATTCACACTTCGAAAGATTGAGATTTAGTCCTACAGAATGGAGTTGACTTTTTAAAACTTGTAAATCATCTAAAACTGTGTCAACATCACCTCCTAGGGTTCCATCATCTAGATACCAAACATTAAATTTGGAATTTAGTTGTCGAATGATTGGGTGAATGGCTAAGCTAAAGATCACTGGCCCGAGGGGATCACCTTGTTGACAGCCAACAGCGGATTCCAGAAGGTTGTCCTGATATAGTAATTTAGATGGATGTCTGTAACATTGCCAAAGAAAACTAAAAATTTGTGGTACTTCTTTTTTAATTTCTGCCAGCAAGGTGTCCCTATTAACTGAATTGAACGCATTTTTGATGTCAACCTTCAGGATGACCTCTCCTTTACCAGAATTTATATAGGTCGACAGTGCGTGTACGGCAGCCTCACAGCCCCCTTTGGAGCCGTAACCTAGCTGCAGGGGCTGAATTTTTTTCGAAACATCCTCACTATAAAATTTACAACAAACGATATATTCAATAAAAATAAATTGGGACCCCAATACCTTTGTTCCATATTAAAATGACTAGCCTTGTGCTCGATGTAATTTCTCATCGTCAAAAAGACAAATTCCCGTACAAACTTTCCTTTCGGATTTAGTTTCTTTAAAGATAACAAAAATCACCATTTACTCAACTGAACCGAGCGGTCGGCGCACCGTTTAAGATTTGCCAATCCTTCCCCTGCGGTGGTAGGGCTAACGCCCGCCTGGTGCGCGACCACCACCGACCATCTTTGTAACAGTTCAATTGTTCATCTTCCGATTTGCTGAATACAGTTTGCAGGTCACCACAATTGAATTAACGTGTTTTATTAAATAGACGCGTGGGAGTACCAGTGCCTCAAGATCTTCTAGGGACGCTCGCTCCATCATAGATATCATTCATCGCTTTCCATCTGGCGTGATCGAGGTCAAGAGCTAACCCATTCCTCTTTGTTTTCTTTGTCCTCAATTTCAAGTCATAGGAAACCTTTGTTGTTGGCATGCTTCTAACAAGACCCACCGGTTTAATCAGTATGATGCCGATGGCTTTGTCAGTGAATTCTTAATTTTATAAAGTAGAGTATTAGTAGTCTGTAGTTTTAATCAGTATGAAGTCTGACCTGCTAGCGCATTTCCTAGCACGCGCTACGCTAGATGCTATGGCGTAGCTACGAACGCATGCATGTGATCTTATACATTGCACCTATTTTCAAATATTCCCTTGACATATTATAAAAGAGCTGAAATTGCTTTAGGTTGGAGCTCTTTCATATTTAACGAACTTTTCCCTGCGGTTTCGTTCGAGTTCAAAAAAAGCAGCCATTAACCGTCTCTATTGTCCTATCTACCTTTGTACCAAAATAAATTTATTAAAACTGGTTCAGCGATTATAGCGTGATAAAATTCTACAGCGAGAGTGTACCTGCATCCTGCAGCTACCTGTGAATCTGGACCACATTGAGCTGCACAGTGGAGAGCTGTCAGGAAGCAATGTTATGAACGGCGAAACTAGACAGAGTTGTGACTTGTCGCAAAGGTCGTGTTCAGATCGAATGAACAATGGCTTGGGTGTGCTGGCAATAGGCAGATACAGTGATAAAATATTATGATCTCCTTTATTCTTGTTTTTGCATTCGATAACGAATGGAAAGATCATCGTTACATACCGATATAGAAGATAACCAATTTTCGATATCTTACCGAAAACTTGTTTGTCATTTCTATTTAACTTCGTTGGTATTATTATTTTTGTTTTCTTTGTTACAGGTAAGTGAACATTATTTAATCAACACGTACCTACATACCTACTCGTAAGTGTATTTATGTTTAAAATATTGCTCATCCTAGAAATTTCTCCTGTATCGTGGGTGCGCTTACAAATATACAAACTCACATATACAAACAGCCAGACCTGGAACAACTATATGTAGGCCATATTTGTTCCATGCGGGAATTGAACCCTCGACACGGCAGTGCTGCAGTCAATCGGTCAACCACTGCACCAACCGTGTCGTCAAATTGTTAGGATAAATTCTTCAATAAAAGCCCGTATAACTTTCTTCACATAAATAATAGTGTTTCAAATAGTAGGTCAACCCATAGAAAAGTTACAAATATTAGGTCCTAAACGTTGCGAATACAAACTTTGCAGATTGCATGGAACTGCGTTCTGTAACATGGAGTCCTGCTCAGCGCACGTGTCGATTTTTTCCGTATTGTCGTTTCCGTAGAATATGGACGAAATTTTTCAATAATTTCTTTTCATTAATTAATTGAATAGTTTCACATAATACAGAGTGTTGACCAACCTAGAACCCGATAATGTGGTATATTTTTAATAATGGATCTAAGAATTTCTTGATTCTGAAGACATTTAAAGTCAATGTGTAGCAGCATCAATGCCGTCAAAAAAATCAAAAAATCTACATCGCAACAAATAGAACCGCAACGCCATCTATCCCAACAGCTGCGTACTAACTTAACGAAATCCTGAATCGTGATATCAAAGTTTTTGGTGGTTGGGCAGTGGCCCACCGGACATAACAACTGTCTGGTCGAAGGATCCTCCCTTTTCAATAGAGATTTGCGGAACTTTACTCTCTGTTTCGTTACCTCCAAACTGGTGACCCTCAATATTGAACGTCAGCGCAGCATTTGTGGAGCTACTTCATCATGACTTCGTCATCACTTCCTCATCGTGAACCTCAAGCTCTCGAGCAGCGAGTCATACAGCTAGCCAGTACCCACGGCTAATACGGGTATCCTGACCACTAGCATGCAGCGGACGCGCTTTCCTGGTCAGCATCCTCAGCCTCTATCATCAACCTCATCAGCGACCTCGGCAAGCACACTGCACCTTCGGCCAGCCACATAAAGAGCGTTGAAGAACCTATTCTGGTCGACCCCAGCAATCACGTCACTACGTCGCACACCACTGCTCCGACTCACTGGTGCCAGCAGCAGCATCCCGACTCACTGCGATATCGACACCCCGACTCACTGGGGCATCACTGCTGACAGTTCCGACTGACCGTGAACTCTGCGACTTCCGGTTCTGACTCACTGGAACCAACCTTCCACTGGTCTGGCAAGCATGTCCAGATGTATGGACTACTCATCCACTGTCGACCTCTGGTCTCCGGAAAGGAGTGATGTAGCAGCATCAATGCCGCCACAAAAAAAACCAACGTAGCAAAACCTACATCGCAACAGAAAGAACCGCGACGCCATCTATCTCGACAGCTGAGAACTAACTTAACGAAATCCTGAATCGCGATATCAAAGTTAACCGTGCGATTTGAACAGATACAACAGTTCGAATATCAAATATTGGGCAGTGGCCCACCGGACACATCAACCGTCCAGTCGGAAGATCCTCCCTTTTCAACGGAGGTATGCGGGACTTTACTCTCTGTACCGCCTACTTTTATAAATGCTCTTACTTTTTTTTTTAAATTAACATAAGATAATAATACCAACAGGTACGACGTGTCTAGCTCGGATCGCGTTAATCCGAAGAATGTTATTGCGGAAACTACTTAAGTTCTATACATAATTATAGTGTTTGTAAATCACAATATGAATAGGCTTCTCACTTACCGATTTTATACAGTTATTTGGGAAATTAAATGGTAACACGTTATTCTCGTAGTATTACATACAATTTGAGTTAAAGTGCTCGTAGTGCAGCTGTTCTTTACTTCTTTGAAACGAAGTTAAGTTAATATTATCAAAGAAAAAAACCACGACATAAAATTATTTGTTTTTATTATTATAATGATCATAGTAGAAAACATCTTATAAATGCTTTAGTACAAAAAATAAACTCAATATTCTAAATTAACCGAAAGTGCCGAAGATCCTAATTTGAGCAAACTATCTAACATAGACTTGAATTCTGTAGTGGTATCCGCGGCCTACAGCTGATCGTATCCTGATGGTGACAAAAGAGCTTCCGATTCCTCCCCCGATGATGGATGGGGTTGCGTTCTGTGAGGCGCCCACGCGGTTCACCCGGATCGCACTCACCCGCCGGTTCGTGCTGATTCTTATGTCTCTCACATGGAAGTGACCCGCGACACCGTTCGCCCTTATCTCGCTACTGGAAACAGAAAACACTCATGCTCAGGAAAAACTTACAATTTACCATTGTAACGGCATTTCCATTATAATACTCAAAGTTCTGTTAGTTCACACTTACTTGTAAGCTAGTCTATCACCAGAACCGATGGATCCCTGGTTCAGGTTACGCCGAGTGTCTACTGCAGTCTGCGACTCCTCAGCCACGTCAGTCGGCTCAGCTGCTTCAGTCAGCTCATCCACATCAGTCACAATCACTTCTGGCATCTCGCTCAAGTTCACGTCAGCCATTTCGTCTCCGTCAGCCACGTTAAGCACCTGTAGCATGTCAGGCACATCATTGCTAACAATTGCAGCTGATGCTGCCGCTGCTAACAACACGACGAGGAATGCGCTCTTCATCTGGAAATATTTTGTTTCATTTGTTAAACAAGTTCGAAATCCAAGAAAATACACACCCACATTTATTTTTTGTTTTCACGTCTGTTATCTTTAAAGGGTTTGACAGAAAATCCCTTCAGAAGATACATACATCGCATGTTTAATACCCTTATGTCAGAGGAGTGGGACTAATTCTATATTTCTACTCGTGCACAAACTTTATGTTATTGTAATAAACCACAAAGCACTCACCTTATCAATGTGACTGAGATTTGATTCTCAAAATACTTCAGCTGACTCGCTTGAGTTCACTGCTACTATAGCTGTCTTCTGAGGGAAGCAGTATTTATACCAGAATTGCATACTGATAAGACTGTTTTATCTATTGAATGAGAAAAACATAGGTATTATTTGGATTTGATTATTCTGATTAAATAAGTATCTTTAATTTGACACTTATCTCCATGCGATAATACTAATGTATGTCAGGATAGCTTAAGGAAATAACCTTTCTAATAAGAATACAGTCGAAACAATCTGAACTACCTTATATTATCCTGTCCGGTCAGCAAATACAATTTTTGGTTTAATTATTGACCGTTAACTACCCCATATGTAACAGGAGAAGTGACAGCAGTTAACGATAGAAGAGCTCTTTAATCAAGGCCATGGCACAACCCCACCAACCGTGTCTCCACGTTGCCGTCGTGGTGGGGCTTGCGTGTCTCAGTGATCTTGGGGGCTTTGCCGGTAGAGCCACTCATGCCGGAAGGTCCCAAGTGAGAGACCAGACCAAGAGAGACACAAGAGGGGCACACCGTTCGGAGACTTGAGCAGCGTTCGGGTCCTCGGACGGTGTGCGTCTCATTGGCTTGCTCGCTGCTCTCTGGTACGCGTCTGATCATCAGACGTGACTGTGAGGGCAGCGAGCAAGCATTGAGAGAGAAGGGGAGATAGGGACCGCACCCTCAAAAAGGAAAAATATGGACAAGACCAACGCAACAGAATTACCCCAGGGCGGTACGGACTGCACAGCAGAACGAGAATCCGCCACGCTTGCGTCATGCCCCACGTATTCTGGGGGGGGCAACGTTGTCTTTTGTCCACCACTTGCCATTGGCAACAAGGGCCGAGGAGGCCCCCGATCCGAACTATCCGAGGAGGACCCGATCGGTAATAGTTTTGGCTCGCCCGACAGAGTGTCGGTCGGGCGGAGCGCGGCAAGAGGCGCGCTATATTGGAGGAGGGGCTCGCCTGAGCGTCACCTGGGTGCAGAGTCGGAGTCCGAGTTGGACTCCGACGACCTGGTGACTATTAGCTCGGCGAGCTCTGGACCCGAGGGGGCGGGGGCTGCTGCGGAGGACTCCAGGTCCTTCCGCAAGCGGCCCAGAACAGAGGAAGACCGGGGGTCGTCCGGCAGCGAGGAGGTTGCCTCGGCTCGCAAGATCCCCACCAGCAGGCGGGGCAAGGGCCGAGAGGGAGGCAAGGGGAGATTGCCCGCCTCCAAGGTGGCTGGTCAGCGAGCCGAGGAGCTCGTCGCTGACGGACGACCCCCCGTAGAGGGCGGTCGCAGGGCTCCTGGTTCGGAGTCCTCCGGCGGTGAGCCGGATGACTCCGGACAGGAGCGGGTCCGGAGGGCCGGGTTTGCGGAGGTAGTGGAGGCCGCGCTTCGCGATGTGGCCTTGAAGAGGAAGCTTTCCTCTAAGAACAAGGCCATAAGCTAGGCGATGGCCTCCATTCTGGCGGCAGCGGAGGGTAACCCAGGGGGGCCTCCGCGGGACGAGATGTCCAAGCTGCGGGCGGAGGTCGCCCGCTTGGCTGCCGCCACGGAGCGCCTCCAGAGGGAGAATGCGGGGCTCCGAGCAGACCTGGCCAGGCTCCAGGGAGCCGGCCCACAGGGGGCGCCTAAAGGGGGGCGCAAGGAGGACAGCCAGCCCGTGCCGCAGGAGGGGCAGGTGCTGGACCTTGTGCGGCAGGAGATGGCTGCCTTCCAGGCGCGGTTCTCCGTCCTGGAGGGCATCGTCCTGCGCCCCCCGTTAGCGGCGAGTGGGAAGGCTCCAGGCCGGAAGGCGGCGTCGTACGCGGCCGCCGTGGCTGCCACACCGGGGTCGTCCGGCCAGGACAAAGGGTCCGGGCCGGCACCCGCGAAGCCGGTGTCGGGAAAACCGGACCCGGCCCCGGGAAGGAAGAGGAAGGGTGGGGCGGCTGCGCGGACGGCGAAGGCTCCTGCGCCAGCCGTGCAGCAGCTCCCCCCGGCTTCCTCGCCTTCTGAACCTCCCCCGGCTCAAGCCGAATGGCAAGTGGCCGGGGAGAAGAAGAAGGCGGGTAAGGCAGCCAGGGCGGCAAAGAGGCGGGAGAGAAGGCGGCGGCAGCGAGCGCGAGGCGTCGCGGCTGCGCTCCGCGCCCCGAAGACCGCGGCTGTAGTTTTAACGCTGCAGCCGGACGCGGTCAAGAGGGGCGTGACGTATGCCAACACGCTCACCAAGGCCAAGGAGGCCATCAACCTCGGTGAGCTTGGCATCGTCGGGGGTCTCCGGCTCAGGGTCACCATGACCGGGGCCAGGATGCTCGAGATCCCTGGAGCAGGCAGCGGTCCGGCCGCGGACGCTCTAGCCGAAAGGCTTAGGGCGTCCCTGGGCGCGGATGACGTCCGAGTGTCCAGACCCACGAAGTGCATAGATATGCGCATCTTGGGCCTGGACGACTCCGTCACGGAGGAGGAGGTGTTGGCCGCCGTCGTCAGGACGGGGGGGTGCTCTGCAGAGGAGGTGAAGGCGGGCACCATCCGTCCTGACAACACGGGCATGCGAACCGTAGTGGTGAGCTGCCCCGTGTCGGCGGCCAAGAAAATCTCAGAGGGCCGAAGGCTCTTGGTGGGCTGGGTCTCCGCGCAGGTGAAACTGCTGGAGCCCAGACCTCTGAGGTGCTTCCGTTGCCAAGTTGGCAACCATGTCGGAGCACTCTGCACCTCGGAGGTGGACCGCAGTGACCACTGCTTCCGCTGTGGTCAGCCCGGTCACAGGGCCGGCTCGTGTGACGCCGCGCCGCACTGCTTCGCATGTGCGGCAGCTGGCAAGCCGGCCGATCACTGGGCTGGGGGCAAAGCCTGCGGTCCACCCGCCAGGGCCGGGACGAGAAAGAAACCCTCCTCCACCGCCGCCGCCGCCGCCGCCGCCGTCGTTTCCGCCGCAGCCGCCGCCACCGTCGCCGCCGCTGCAACTGCTCGGGAGGGGGCGAGAATGGAGTGCCAGTAATGGCCCCATTTCGCCTCCTCCAGACGTACGTCGGTCGCTGCGCCTCTCAGGAACTGACGCTCCTGGGCAAGGCGCAGTGACTGACGCCTGCGGACAGCGAGCAATGGGTAGCTCGCTGTCCGATCAGGTCAGGCCAGAGTCGACGGCGCGTTCACCCCAAACGCGCCGTCAGCAACGAGCAGTCAGCAACGGAGACGGGGCCCGCCAGGGCCAGAGCCTGCCAGGGTTGCGGAATTGTTCGAAAGAGTTACCGCGGCCCTGGGAAGAAAGACACTAGGAGGACTAAGGGTGGGTTTTAGTCAGTAAAAGTCTGACACTCCCTGCCGCTCCACCCAGAGCGGGAGGGGTCATTTGATGATTTCCCATCCTATAAAAAAAAAAAAAAAAAAAAAAAAAAAGGCCATGGCACAAAAGAAGGTTTGCCATGGCCTTATCCAAAGTGCTTGGCAAAGCCCTATGAATATAGGGCACTTTCATCAGTCATCACTTCAGCAGTTATACCAGGGGGTACAGTCAACAGGAGAGTGTAATTTATTGAAATATTGCGTATCAGCTCATAACGTCAACTTCGCAAAATGTCAACCGGTCGCAAAACGTCCACTTCTCACAATGTCAACTTCTTAGAATGTCAAATTCGCATAATGTCAACTTCTCAAAATGTCCATTTCTCACAATGTCAACTTCTTAAAATGACAAATTCTCTTAATGACAACTCTACGTAGGTTTCTACTTTATGAAGATAATTTAAATGTTATAATAGATATAGCTAGGTATACATAATTTATACTAAAGGGTATATGAAGATATGCATCTGAGGACTTTGATAATGAAATATCAAAATTTATAATCAAACAACTGTAATATGGTGTGTCACCTTAAACAAATACGACGAAAAAAATAACATAATATAAACTTAAAAATAATTTTGATTCTCTATGAGAATAAAAAAAATATTAAAATTATTTGTTTCAATTTACTTTTTGAACAAGAAAGCCGCAAAACTGAAATAAAAAAATGAAACATCATCAAAATGACGAAAAAAATAACATACTTTAAAATAAACTAAAAAAAACTTTAATTCGCTTTAATACGAGTAGTATTTGTTTCAATTTACTTTTTGAACAAAGATAGCCGCAAAAATGTGATCTTTTTAAAAAATTATGCGATATTCAGACTTTTATTTTCCAGCGCAATTAAATATTTATTATATTTAATATCAAAAGTTATGTCACGAAGTCGTCTCCTATTTCTTAAAACTTTAAAAAGACTGTCCGTTATTCTCTGATCCCAATATTTTACTTTTTTTTCAATTTAAATAAAAAGTAATATAAATTAGGATTTTTTGGAATACGTTCATTTATACGCCGGTGCCAACCTTCTAATGAATTTGTTGTGCGGTGGCGCTGACCCGCACAACTTAAAATATTTGGCGAAAACTTAGGGTGCCATTGTCTCTCAAAATAGCGACGGAAGCGCTTCATTTCGTAATTACGAGGAGATTTATCTAAGGCTTATGTTTAACTTACCACCAGATATAGTAACATTTAGGAGACAAAAATAGTAAATGATCACCAAAATTAAACACGCATTTTAATTTAAAATTATAACCAAAATTTTAACCGCTATCCTATTTAAGCAAAATGACTCCAAATAAATCATTGTTAACCCAAAAGTAGTAAATGATCACCAAAATCATACCAGCATTTTAATGTAAAATTAAAATAAAAGTTTTTACATCTTGCTATCCTGTTTAAGCAAACTAATGTCAAACAAATCATTGTTAATCCAAAACTTTTAAGTAAATATAAAGCTTTATTTTAATTTATAAGCTTTCTTTCATTTTTATTGGCAGCTATTGTTTGGTGTTTGGAGTTAAAAAAGTGTGAAATAAATAACTTTTTCCAAAAAAATATTCGAGAAGTAGCGCTCGCCGGCCGCTACCGCGGCACCGTTCGCTTCGCTCGCTCGGCTCGCGCGCGGTTGGTCACAATTCTAACCTAACCTAACCTATTTTATCCAGTTTGTAACCCCAAGCCTACATTTTATGGCAATCATAGTAGTTTATTTAGGCAACAATAGCGCATTAATTTGCTCGCTAAGATTTGGTGATCATTTACTACATTTGGTGTTCGAATACAATTTGAGGTGCAGTCGTGACTAACATAGCTAGTACTATTGTAATTTTAGACTTCATTTTTCTGGTGTCAAATATATATTTTTGGTAAAAGAACTAAGGGTATCAAAGCATTTTATGGTGGTCATTATATTTAATCCCTTTATCTAATATATGACACCATGCAGCAGTTATAAAATTTGATGGTAACAGGGGAATCATTGCTGCCATCCTAGTGACGTTACGTCCTTCCGGAGTTCTGTTCAGTTTAACTTTTTTTGAATGTTTCTACACTGCGTCATTGAAATAATGATAACACTCACAGATATCAGCGTTTGGGAAAACGGTCGAAACTGCATTTATTTAAGCGATTTCGTAGTTACATTTAAATGATTTAATTGCAATTATAAAACGTTGTTTTATAAGTGTAAATAATCGAGTATAGGTCTGTTCCGTCTTATGTTCCGTCTTTACGAATTTTTCTTTAAAGAGCGGTCTAGATTTCATGACGACATGTCAGCCATTGTTATTTTCAAGCTTCTTACAAGGCGATCGCGCGAGCCATGATCACTCCTCGCTCGTACGAGTGCGTTGCGGTACGTGTGGGAAAATGGGAATAGTAAAAAAACAGCCAATTATAATTACAATGCTGTCAACTCCAACGAATTTTGCCGCGAATGGAATCCATAGAGTATGTTCTATGGTAGGATCAGCACAGCCAAAGTTTTATATTGGAACGTTTCACCGCGATGCGGACAGATAGCGCTGAAAGAGTTAATTTATGAAAAGTAAATTATAAACTTTTTTTTAAATAATTATCTTGTTAAATTAGAAACCTACGTAGAGTTGTCATTAAGAGAATTTGTCATTTTAAGAAGTTGACATTGTGAGAAATGGACATTTTGAGAAGTTGACATTATGCGAATTTGACATTCTAAGAAGTTGACATTGTGAGAAGTGGACGTTTTGCGACCGGTTGACATTTTGCGAAGTTGACGTTATGAGCTGATACGAAATATTGTTGTAATGTAAGTGAAATAACCTGTGTAACTGAAACGTTACCCACTTAGCCAGCAGTGGATCTCCCGTGTCATTTTTTCCAAAAAACAAATGTTGTTCTTAGTTTCTACCAAAACAGGCAGATGATTCGATGAAAAAATCATCAGTTTCTGTGTGTTGGTACTTTAGCCAAGTCATTTCTGGCTGCAGATGCTGTTGCTGCCACTGCTAACAACACGAAGATTAGACGCGTCATCTGAAACGTTACTACTTTTTATTTTTACGCCAAACACACCAAATTTTGTCCTTAGCGGTGAGCATTCATAAACATATTAATTCCTGTTAGAAATAAAAATGCGGGACACTTTTCTAACAACTCTGTTTGGTATTTTTCGCCGTGTAAAAAATGGAAGTACCTAATTAAACTTAGAAATACTTACTCAAAATATTAACTATTCTAAAATTTTTAATGTTTAAATCAAAATACTGACTATTGTTTATCTACAGGGTGATTGGTAATTAAGTGTGTTCCTTAAATTGGGTTATACTAGAGCTGATTTGCAACGATTTTGATCCCGAATGTGTGGGGTCCATATTGGGTGATTTTCGATAGGTATTTTTAAGATTTTATAGAAAACTGCCTCACGACCACACGATGAAAAATTGCAAATGAGGAGAGATCTGTTCCACTCTGGAAAGTCAAATGATATTTTTCAGATAGTTGTTGAACAAATGGATCCCTCAAATAACAATTTATTAAAAAAAATTGCTATATTTTTGCAAATGAAGCGTCGTAAAGCTCAAGCTATGAAAATTTCTTGACATGTTTCAATAAATTTTTCATAGCTTGGTTATTGAGACAGTTTACTCAAAATAAATGTAGGTGTACTTGACGTACACATTATTTAAAAATAGTTCCTTGTTTAATTAGCATTCTTAAATAATATATAATAATTCCCACTTTTGGCATGTGTTGGAAAAATAAACTCAATTGTTTCCGACAATGGTATTTTGTGGTACACATTTTTCGATGTACACCTTGCTTATTGCAGATTTTCGTAATTTCCCTATGTGATGATCTATTTGACTTAATGCGACTGGTTCTGGTCAATGAAATTAGGCAAAATCTGTCAGCACCAGGTGTTTTTTACATCTATCAGATGTAATTTTTATCTCGATGCAATACCTGAAACTCCACAATATGTAGTTTTCCTTGTCAATAGTCTTAACCTAGCGCGTCATTGTCTACTTACTTTCGGTACTTTTTAATATTGATATAAATCTAATTAGTAAAATGAAAGTAATACTTCAATCCACTGCGCTGTCACTTATCATAAGACCTATGATAAACTGATTTACTACCTATGATAAGCTCATTTTTAAACATGGAACGTGCTGGAAACTGAAACTGCATTTCGTATGCATTTTTCAGCATTGTCCATGGAAAAAAGTATTTTTCAATGTTTGTTGAAGAAATTTGTTATGTTAAAAGAAAATTAGTCAAGAAGAAGCTGTAGGTAGTTCTATTTTTTCATGGATGGGAAACAATCGACTGACTTCTTCCGCTCTGGGTGGTGCGGAAATGAGTGTCAGACTCTTACTGACTTAAACCCATCCGTGCCGTCTGACTCTTTCGAATAAATTCTGCAACCCTGGCAGTAGGTAGGCCTAAGCTGAGGTTCAAACCGTAGTGGTGCATCTCTTCATACACGACTACGACGTAATCGACTATCATCGATCAGGAAAAAAATCGTAAATTGAAAATAGATTAGTGAGTCCAATATAGATATTAGCCGAAAGACGTGCACTGCTAGACAAAGGCCCCAAGTGTCGCCACAACAACCGTTCCTGTGCGTCATCCGTCCAACTTGTTCCCAAGTCTTCCAACGCTGCGTCTTCCGGTACGCGGTCGCCTCTCCAAAACTTTTCGACCCCATCGACCGTTCTGTTCTGTGAGCATTGTGCCCTGCCCACTGCCACTTCAGTTTGGCAATCCTTCGGGCTATGTCGGAATTCTTGGTTCTCTTGCGGATATCATCATTCCTGATCTGATTCATCAAATTTACTTACCTTAAAGTATATTTACCAATATTTTTACTTTCTTTACTTCTATAATCCCCCCAATAAGTAATCAAAGATGATCTACTCACAACGCTTCTATATTCTTATCACTATCTTATCGAACTATCTATTTTAGCATTTTTTTTTTGTTCACGATGAAAGTAATCGGTTTATCAATAGAGCATGATAATGTGGATTAAAATATTAGTAGTCATTAAAAGAGTATTTCCCCGAGTTTGCGCTAGATTCATTCATTTCAAAAGGCTCCCGGGCTTTGTTTTATTCAGTTCAATAAAAGGATCTGACAAGAATTTGAGTAAGTCTTTATATTATAAACTATCTGCCACTCGTTAGTCGAAAATCATCTCAAGGGAACAAACAAGATGTGTTGCTGGGGAGTTTGTTGCGCCACTTCTTCTTCCCAGAACCCCCAAAACGCCCACCCGTCACCACTTCCTAGTGTTCTAGACACTAGGAAGTGGTGACGGGTGGGCGTTTTGGGGGACTGTCTTTATGTAAAATTTGACGTTCAAAAAGTGCTGGCTCTCAGCCTAATTTGAATAAATGACTTTTGATTTTTTGATTTTGATTTTTGAATCTCCCTGGATAAACTACTGTTTATCCAGGGAGATTGTTCCCTTGTTGCAGATTTATACTACAATTTATCTGCACGTGTAGTTTCATCCAAATCCGTTAAGACGTCAAGAAGTTACAAACAACGTTACAATAGTTACGTATGAGTTTCAATATTTTTCAATTTATTCAATCTCATTAAAAATTTATTTCATATTGATAACGTTACCATGCAATTATTTTCATTAATTAAAAGTAAAATGACTTCCCAGAATAATGCTTAATGTAATGTCAATGTGTGAAAGTTGTGTACACCTGTAAGTGACATATTTACACAGAACAAAGTGCAATGTATAATTATTTTATGTTAAATATTTTGTAAATATGTAGTTGGTGTTCCCCTAATAAATAAATAAAACAAACAAACTCACTTTCGTAGGTACAGTATTAATTAAATTTGGGATTTTGATACAGTATACAGTACATAGTAGGCGTTTCGAAATCCGTATGAGTAAATCAGTAACAGAAAAAGCACAATATAATTAAAGACCAGCATCCGTATTGCCAGTATTTTGCAAGGTATTTGAAAAGATAATGCTTTATCTGTTTAACACGTATAACATCTTACACGATAAACTGTATGGTTTAACTAAAGGACGTACAACTCGCCGGTATCACCATAGTAGAACACATTTTTATCGCGTGCGAAGAGGTACAAGATGGCATGTGCATATTTTGCAACCTGTCAAAGGCCTTTGATTGCGATAATCACGAAACATTACTCGTGAAGCTGAAATAAGCGTGTAATAAAATTTTACTCAATTTAATCAATCAATCAATCAATTTAACACTGTTTTGCCTAGTCTGTTATGCTCTCGGACTAGGCAAAACAGTGGTAAACTGATAATTTTTTTTTTTGAATGAAATTCGTTTTCCGATCCGCAGCAAATAGTTTTCCGATTTTTTTTTTTTTTTGAAGTGAAAACTTCTTTAGCGGCGCTGTGCCCTTTTTGGGATGGATAAAAAATGTTAAACTCGCGTCAGGACACGTGACCTGATCGAAAATTCGTAAGACGGATAATGTAATACCAGCTGTGCCCGCGACTTCGTTGGCGTGGATGCTCGTGACTTAATAATAACAGCCGCACAAGTCGATGTTAAGGTTAAGCGATGCTTTCCGAGGTCGGCCTGTAGATGGGTAACCATTATATCATACCGAGATTCCTTCGCGTCTCGGATAACATGTTAAGTCGTTGGTCCGGCTGTCATTTGTAGGTCTTAAGCAGATGTTACGGATTGCCAGAAGCCAGAAAATCTGACACTGGTCTTGCCAAGAGGTACCTACCCTGTTTCTCAATTATAAGGTGTGTGAAGGTCAAACAGGAAGTCGCTTCCGAAACCAATCCCAGCATAGTTGGCGAAAGGCTAGGCAGAATCACTCCAGTGAATCGTTATATCACCCTATAAAATCGAAATGCGTTTTTTTTTGTTTCGTTAAAAAAATCATTGAATGCGTCCAAACCATTACAAGAATTAAATACTTACAATTTTACACATAATTACTCAAAAACTAGCAAAACTTGTGGATATAGGAAATAAAAACAAAATGTTGTCTTGATTTTTTAAGTTTTGCTAAATAATCGTGCACAGTTGAAGGATATTCAGATTAAGTATGCCAAAAAAAGTTAATTGATATAGGAATGAGCGAAATTGAATGAACTTGGTAGATAACGTAGTACACTTATATGAAACTTAAAAAAAAATAAAATAACTGTCTTAAAAACACGATACACTATTAAAAATTGATTGTCTTTTGAACTGTCAATCAAGGTACTGAATACTATTAAAAGTCGAGCTTTAAGAAAACAAATATTAGGAGAACGTCATTCAATAAATTACATCATATGAACATCACCATATCTATATCTATTCTATTCTATACATATGACGGAAATGGTACATCTCCCTATGTAACATCAGCCATGATATTGGAACTACAGTGGGCGTACTATGGGAAGTGAATTGCTCAATAGAAATACTGTTTGTTTTTAAATCAAATTATAATTCACTCTCGAACTCACTACAACAATATTCTAACTCACTCAATAATTCCGCAATAGGTACACAGCACCAGCTTACGAAACACGCGGCGGTTCCTAGACATGTTCACTGCTCGATTGCCACCAGTAGACTGCCGCTGCAAACTCAGCTTCGATCGAGCACGACGTTCTAGACTTCGTCGAACGCCACTAGATGGCGTTTGCGTCTCGATTGTTCAATCGACTAACGTGTTTCCGACACATATAATAAAATCGTAGACTTGCCGTGTCTGTACATTGAATATTTTTGCATAAAAATAACTGAGAAATGTTGGGAAAAAGGTATAAAACGAAAAATGCCATTTTTGAATTTATTTTCTGTTTGTCGGTTTATCAGTTTGTTTGTTTGTCCATATGTTTGAGACAGCATCACGCAAAAACCACTGATTGGATTTGAAAGCTAAGTTCTTAAAAATAATAAGTGTTAACCTTAGTAACATTTATCGTTTATTTCATCAAAATCGACCTTCAAAATCAAAAGATATTTATTTTTTTTATTTTAGTAAGAAACTTCAGCTATGCGTTGCGGTGACTGACTCTTAGGCGCCATCTATTGAGAAAAATAAAATGCAGATAAGCATGAAAATAACATCAAAACAAATTGTTGAGTTATTTGTGAAACTTTTAATAAGTAGTAAAATAAAATTGAAAATTTTAATACCTTATCGTTACTTATTGTTTCATATGGGCTCCTTATTTAACGTCTTCCTGTGCCAAATATTTTGTCAGTTTACTACAAATTCGATAGATGTCGTTGCACCGATGACGCGTTTTTCTGAATAACGGTGTTAAAATTTTCCGTCAGATTATGACTCACGATTTTTAGCATCATTGTTGTTCGCTAGGGATCTTACGTTCGGTCTCATAAAAACTTACAAGTCTCTGGGTCCCGAGTCCAAATTCGTAAATCAAAAACGTACCTATTCATAAGACGTGCACTACGTTATCTAAGTTCATTCAATTACGCTCATTCCTACATCAATCTACTATTTAACTTTTTTTTTGGCATAATGTGACTGAATCCTTTAACTGTGAACGATTATTTAGAAAAATCAAAACACCTTGCAAGTTTATGTTTCGTAAGGATTATCAGAAAAATGTGTATATTTAGGAATATAAGTCAAATGTCGTTTAATAGTGAATGTTATGAGGTTTTCAAATCCTAATTTTAATGTTCTAAATTCAAATTAAATTTTCATAGGTTTCGTATTTTGTTTAATAAGTCATTTTAACTCTGTATGGAGTATGAAGGAAATTGATAAAACTGTTGTTTTATCAATTTCCTTCATACTCCATACAGAGTACACACCTAAATGAAAAAAAAAGCTAAAAAATGTTTATTTAATAACTTGTATTCCCTCCCCGAGCTCTTATTACTGCTTCTATACGGTTCTTCATCGATCGGATGAGAGTCACGATCAAATCTTGTGGTGGTGGTGATCAAAAATGTGCGTAGGGCATCACGTGAGGCTCAAGACACTGTTCGATGTACCGATGACTGTTTAGTGCAGGCAGACGTCGGCACTGATTCCTCCCCAAACCGTCCACGAACCGCCACCATAGTCATACACCTTTTCTTCAATGCAGCATTGTGCAAAGCGTTCTCTATCTCTTCTGTAGACCTTGTTCTTTCCGTCGTTACCATACAGCATAATTTTACACTCATTAAAAAAAGAGGACTTTGTTCCACTGGAGGTATGACTAATTTAGGTGCTCACGTGCAAAGTTAAGGCGCGCTTTTCAATGGTCTGCAGTTAATTTCGGCCCATTTGCTGGCTTGTGCGGTACCAGCCCACGTCCCTTCAACTTTCTTATAATTGTAAAGTAACTTACAGCCACCCTGCGAACAACATGAAGCTGCTGCTGTAGTTGAAAAACATTAAGGCGTCGATATCGTAAAGAAGTTGTTACAATGAATCGATCATCTCGCTCAGAAGTGACCCGATTCCTGTCAGATCCTAAACGGCGCGTGAACAAACCAGTCTCCCGATAGCGTTTGTAGACTTTATGAACAGACGACAGGCTTAGATGCAATCTCTCAGCCACAACACGCTGGCTAAGTCCAGAATCCAGCAATGCCACCACTTGGGCGGCTTCTGCGGACGAAGTATCCATATGTTTTAGGAAAAAAACTTTTTCAGATGTCCCAATGTCACAGTAAACAAATAAAGAAAAAAACGTTTTATGATAAGCGCTAATTTTTAGTTTTCAAAGGTGAAAATGTACTTCAACTCTAAACACACATTTGTTTCAAAACAGTGAATCATTTAATTTATAGGGTAAACAAATGAAATTCTAATTTTGAATTTTCGCTTATCACTGTAATGGGCAAACTGCCAGCTATACAATCATGTGATTTTTTTCATGGAATGAAAACTGTTTTGTGTTATTTAGAACAGAAACCATAAAAACGGAAGTGTTTCGATTTTTCTGATGAGAAGTGTATTACCTCGTACAAAACAAAAATTACATGTTCATAATATTAGATTATTAATTAACTATGTTGGGGTCGGGGTAAGTGGGTGAGTACATATTTGAACTTCGAAATTTCAAATACCTATGGGTTAAATGTCAGTGTTCAAAACATGGAACACCTAAATATGGAATGACCATAACAGTCCAAGAGCCAGTGACAGATCAACTTGACCAAGTTCCTCTCAAGCGATAATTAGTGAAATGCATCAGAGAGTTGTATCATTTAAGGCCAGGTTTTCTGGAAAAACGTTGTTTTGCATTGTGTAAAATTGTGTTTTATTCGTAAACAACACGGATTTAAATTTTGAAAAAAATATATTACATATTTCACACTTCGATCTTACGATTTCGGCCGTGCGATACACGATTACTTGCACTTTACTGCATCCAATTAAATCGCAAAGACAAGTCAAAATCAAGATGTAATTATCATTTCATTTGAGTTATATAAGGTTTTGAGTAATAAAACTTATACCACAATAAAGGTCGTAAAAAATGTGATATAAATCGGCCGTCATAATGTGAAATATGAAAATACGTATCCCACTAATTCCAAAATCAAGTGATTTTGTCGTTTCATGAGCGCGCCCCGTGTCATTTAGTCCCGAGCGGAACGTCTCCAACACGTTCCGCGGACGTGTGCCAAATTTTTGCGATCCCGCCACCCCCGCTAAGTTCTGTTACTGGCTAAGCCTAAATTGATTACCGCTCTAGCACTGCCGGCACACCAGTGTGCCGCGAATTTAATGTTTATGTTTATTTACGTAAGATTTATTTTTTATTTTGGAATTTTCACGTGTCGAGTGGTTAAATAATAATACTTGTATACAATTTAGTGTTCAAACAGTTGTAATATAGTTAGTTTTTATTAGATGTAGCTATAATTTTGTAAAAAAAAATGGGGGAAAAAAAAGTTGTCACGGCTCTTCGTTGCAGCGGTGACTACTTTTTTTTATAAACTTTGGCTAAATAAACAAAAAGGTATATAGGTATATACATAATTTACTTTACTAACTAGGTAAGTACCGACACGAAACAGATAAATTTCCACACCGCAAACATGTGTGTAAACAGTTTAATTTAAACCTTATTTCAGTACGCATAAAGACGTGCGCTTTAGTGGTTTAGTTTTCGCGCGGAATAGATTTACCAACCGCATCGAGTATGTAAAACAATTGAATTTGAACCCTATTTCAGAGTGCATAAAGCCACCTCGCGCGCACATGATACAATGATTTACTGTTTTCAAATGTCAAATAGGTAGTTCACCCCGCTACGTTAGTCTTGATGGTTTCGGAGAGTTTGTATAAGTCTTATAATATTTGTTATTTATTAGAAATGCCCGTTTTCACTTATCTTACTCCTAAACAAATGCAAAAATAATAGCTCGTATTTCCTACATGAGAGTTGAATATCGGTGCAATAATGTTGTGGTGTTCATGTAGAGAAGAAATATAAGTGTAGTTATACGCTAGGTGGGTACCTACTCACAGCCACCACAACACAACAAATAATAATATTTATGGTGTCCGCAACGTTTGTGTAGGTCTCGTCTATGCCAAACAATACGCGCAGCGCACTCGTGAGTCGCGTGCCATAGTGTAAAAGTGTTACAGTATGACCATTTCCTATGAAAATATTATAATAACATACTTTTGGTAACGTTTAGGCTACCGGACCAGCTCATTTATGCGCTGTACACTAGAGTCCATCCTCTTACTAATTACTAACAATGTATCTAGTTATGACAAGACATACAAAAACTATGTGGTCAGTTTGGATAGTTTTTTCAATCCAATGCGTTACTTTATCGCGTTATGCGTTTATGCGTTATATTTATAGGAAAAATGTATAGAAATTATAAATTACATACACTGAACTGTTTTTAATTGACTATTGTATTGTATATTATTAACCGACTTCCAAAAAAGAAGAGGTTCTCAAATCGACTGTTTTTTTTTGTTGTATGTTTGCTCAGCGATATTTTCGCCAATTGTCAATCGATTTTGATGATTCTATTTTTTTTGGAAGTGTATCTTCCCGGACTGATCCCATTTCAATTTGGTGAAGATCTGATGAAGAACTTCGGAGACAGGTAACGGAACTCTTCATTCCCGTAGGAATTCCCGTTCCCGTATAGCCGTACAGCCTTCCCCATGAATGTTACAACTATCATAAATTCATAATCATAATACAAAAAAGAATTTCTTGCACCGCGTCGCACGCAGTCACGCAGGCTCGACGCGTTCTCGTTTGGTGGCCGCGTCTCGCGCACCGCCCGTTCGATTTAATAATATTGTTGAATTATTTTAATTTTACATTATCTCCTAAACGGTGAGTTCAAATAACATGCTGTAAAAGACAAAGTTTATCTTCATAAAATTATCTTGATGATGAAGTAACTTTCGCTAGTAAGGATTAATATGCCTGCCTAATATTAATGCTGAAAAACCACCTTTAATTTTTAAATAAATTATTTGACATAAAATGCCTTAGTGTGGCTTATTTATAAGAGATAGATATAGGTGTAACGTCGCGGACTTTTTTTTAGATCGAATGAAAAATGATATCTTTGTAGTACATGGTACTTACGTATAATTAGCTATTACCACAGCGCACTTAGCGCACTTCCACTTTATAATATTATTTAGTAAAGATTTGAATAAAATAGAAAGTATCTCATTATCATTATTATAACACCATAAAAATACATAAAGAAATTAAACACACACCCCCACATAAGTACATACCTACGTAATTATTACAATTCTATCCTATTTATTTAAAACGGTTTGCTATCTATGTTTCTGTGTATGTGCGTCTGTGTGCCTGTGTATCTGTCTTTGGCACTGTAGCTCCGTTATCTTTATTGAACAGGGATATTTTGTAAGTTTTTAAAATTTTACTTGTTAATTACCAACAATTCAAAATCAAAATTTGCGTTACAGGTCAATAGAGCATGCGGAAGGGCGTGACTTGTCTCCAAAATAATACTCATTTATTGGGGTTACCCCAAACGGTATAGTTGGGAACGACACCATTGTTGAAATTAAATGTCCAATAACGGCATTTAGAAAAGGGAAATGCTGCTATTGAAGAAAATAAAATACATATATTTAAATTCGATAGAATAAAACATACCAGAGTTATAAACAAAAAAAGTAATTGGTATTACCAAGTGCAGGGTCAACTTCACGTAACAGAAAGGAACCAATGCATTTTTGGAATATGGTCCGGTGAAAACTAGTAGTAGAAAATATTTCAAGAGATGACGAATTTTGGCGGGTGCACGTGGAGAAAAAAATTATAGATTTTTATTTGAAATGTATATTACCAGAGATTTTAGATCCGCGCCAAAATCGCGGTATGCCAATACGAGACATAATATTGAAAGAAAACAAAGAAAATGTTAATGATAAGCCTGTGCAGCCAGATCCAAGCAAATCCAAGGACCATATTCCGTGTCAATCTACTCAGCTAGGTCCATGCAAACCGAGACAGCTACAGTTCAACGAATTTTAGCCAGTTGCATTGGTAACTTTTATTATGTTAACTATTTGATTAAAAAATATAAAAACGTTTTTGTTTTTTGTTTAATAGCATCTAGGCAAATTCCAAACCATTTATACTTTTAAGCTTTTTTGAATTATAATATTCAAGAATTGTAACATAATTTTCCTAAAGTAAGTGTGCCTACCTACTACTTGATTTTTACGAAGGTATCGCACCAAAGCCAAATAGCGCGCGACGCGTAGTTTTGTATCGTACTCGTATTCATAGTTTTCGTGTCAGTCAATTTTATATCCACCATTTACTCTAAAATCAATAAGTATTCTTACTGATTTTTAATGATTAGTAATTGGATTCAAGTTTGTACAATACGTACTTAATCCATCTATAAACTTAAAAAATACTTAATAGAAAAATAAAACAAAATAAACTTATACTAATCAATTCAAGTTGATCTACTGCATTACTTTATCCTGTGACGGAACTTAGTACCTACCCGAGTCTGTGAACTCATGAGCGAGCGGTGCGCTTGGTGCGCGCGTCTCCCGCGCATCGTAACTTATTACGTATTGCTACTCCTTGCGGGGCCTGAGGTAAGCGTTAGATGCCTACGCGCGCAAGTCAGGCTCGCCTTAAAAGCATCGTGAACGTCACTTACGGTTCCGTGGAGGGGATAATCGGCAAACCTCCAACGCACGAAAAAAAAAAATCATTTCCTCTTAAGTTAGTCAATTGATGATGCATACTGTTTTACTTTGCTCCTGATTGGTTGGTTGGTCCGCTCAGTGTTTACTAACGTTGTAGTGGGGAACATGCAGCTAGTAAATATTAGTTTTAAGACAGAGTCAGTCTCACAGAGTACATTAAACTATACTGAAGTCAGTCTGATTTGAGGCGTTGTAGAGTGAACATATCTAACCAATCTGTGCTTCAGTCGTATTTTATACGGATTATTATTAGATTTTTGTGTATGAAGTTGTCTTGAAAAAAAATATTAAAAAAGTGAATAAAATATATACAAAACTAAGCTTTAGTACATGATTTCGTCACACTATGATATTAAGGCGCTTCCCTGATCAAATGACCTTGAGCATTCGTTCCCTCTTTGCCGCACCCTACCTCTACAATACTTCGTTAAACACTATTAGCGCCATCTAGTGAACAATTTACGAATACAAGTAAAAGTCACAGACCTTAGAATTCACAGACACGGCGAAGCAAAAAGGAGAGTTATGAATTTGACCGGTATGTATGTGTATGTTCATCTGTTCACTCACAACTTCTAAACCATCAACCATTCGATAGATGATGATCGTGATGGGTCGTGATCGATATCTGAATGAATGAATGTGGCGAATTTGGTCAAAATGAAAATCCAAGATTGCGGCTGCAAAAACTTTCATAATTTTTCGTCATGGGTGTCGTTTTAATGGTTTTTGAGGCTGTTAAAGCTGATAGTGAAGTAAAAATGAAAATCCAATATGGCGGCTGGGAAAGTTTTGTTTTTTATTTAAATCATCGTGGAAGAAGGAACTTCGTTTCTGACATTTCTAGTTTACATATCCCCAAAATCTAAATAACGGGGACATGTAAGTGTGTTTACGTCCGAAGGTTCGTTAACTACACTTCTATCTATAACTGCTGTCAACTCAATCTCTTTATTTAATTGAGGTTCAATATTTTCTTTATTTTTTTTCTTACTCATTGCCTTTTCGATG
The DNA here is from genome assembly GCA_947386135.1 of Melanchra persicariae. NCBI lineage: Eukaryota > Metazoa > Arthropoda > Insecta > Lepidoptera > Noctuidae > Melanchra > Melanchra persicariae. The sequence goes on along the minus strand of OX376645.1, from coordinate 9,442,919 downwards.
AATGAAGGATTTCTTATATTCATACCTCGAGGGTACCGGGGGTCTAGTAATTCTGGCAACAAACAATCTACATAAAATGATGAAAGCTTTTCTTTCATATTCTCCTTCCAGAATTTATCGTCTCTATCGATGTATTCCGTTTTTAGCGGAAGGTTCTCATTTGACCAAACTGCAATTAAGCACTTTGATCGTTTAGTAACGTGTAGTTGCCCCTGCACTTGAACTATCAAGTGCAGGGGCAACTACAAGGGCTAAAAATCAATAAAAACCACCAATGGTACTAACGATTGGTGGTTTTTATTGATTTCCGGTCCTTTTTTGTGATTTTCCAAAAGCTCACTTTTCTTTTTTTATGGCTTCTTCTAAACCCAATTTGAATGCCGTTATCGGGCATTTTATTTCAATAATAGTGTCGTCGCTACATAAGCCATCTGTAGTGGTACCTAAAAATGGCAACTCTTCGTCAATAAATAGACCACAATGTTCAATTTTAATATTTTCTTGCCTTTCTAATTGCTTGATAGTATTGTTTTCATTGTCTTTGCCATGTTTAATTGACGACACATGGTCAATGTTGGTTTTGTACAATAAGTCTCTAACAAAGTTATGATAACGTGTATCATTTCGCCGTTTGACAACTTTTCCAAAGTTGGAAGCGGTTAATAGCGACCTACGCAACTCTGACCAGTCGCTGCATTCACATTGTAAAATGGTTGTCCGTTTGATTAAACTTCTTTCCTCATCAGTTTTCTTTAAATCCATAACATTTTCTTTAATTTTATTGAAAACATCGATTGGCACGTCAGGTTTTGTGCAGTCTTGATCATAATATTGTGGTCCTGTTTCGATTTTTCTAAGAACAAGGCACGCGTTTTTGGTTTCCTATTTAGCTTCATTTTCGCATTTTTGTTTATTCTTTAACTTTCTAGCCGTTATATTTTGCCTTGAGGGTTGTTTCCTTTATTAATAGATTTATATAGGAGGGAAATTTAAAAAAAATAATTACAAAGGTAGGCATTTAGCGGAATAAAAGTAGGTAAACTTTGCATAATGCATCAAATTACTTACAGAATGTCATTCATCTAGAGCTGTAGCTTACTTGATAATAAAATGCTTCTTATGACAATAACACAATCGTAGCGTCTTTTCGCGGTAAAAAACAACGGTTGATAAGTAGGTACATATACTCTATGGTAGGTACTCATATAATATTAAACATTTTTGAAAACAAAACACGGAGGGAAGACGACGAGAGCGACACGGCCTCCTCGTACGAAAGCGCGCAGCGCACTGCCGCCCGCACCCCGCACATGCCTTTTTATCATAGAATTCACACAATTATTTTAATAAAAAAAGAAAAGCGATCTTTTGAAATTAAATGAAACGTGAATAAGTTAGATTTTAAAATTACCTATCCATTAGTCTAATCCTCAAATGATTAGAACGTTGCCTTTAGCAACAGATACAAGAAATCAATAATTTTAGTCATTTTTTAAAAGTCTATTTTAAATGTATTTATAACACATAAAAACAAATTAAAACGTGGAATGTGATGATAGGATATCAAAAATTAATAATGTGCTTTTAGATATAGTTTATTTCTCTTATCTTATGAGTTAATAGCCTCTGAATAACGAAGAAAAACGCACTACCGCAAGGTTTTGGTCGGGGAAGCCTTAAAGGGTACCCGGATGTTAGGATAATAAAATCAATAAAAACTGGCCAATTGCAAGTGGAACTCGCGCATGAAGGGTTCCGTAGCTTCCGTAGCATCGTACAAGATTTAATACAATGTACTTTTTTAGCGATTAGATACAAACTCTGTGTTCATTTATTTTTACCTGATGTTTAGCGATAATGTGGTCGAAGATGGAGCACGCTTGCCTAGAAGTAACCTATTTACTCTTGACTTAAGAGTCCTAGGTTGTAGCTATCAGGAAACACAGACTCTGACAGGGAATTCCACTCCTTAGTTGTACGCACAATAAATGTGTTCCCAAAGCGTTTCGTGCGTGTGAGTGGGAGGTCCACCATGTACCTATTACGGTTCATGAGATACAGCCCGCTGACGACGGACGGACAGCGAAGGCCCCAGGAAATGGGGTCCCATTGGCCTTTGGTTACGGAACCCTATAAAAAAAGACAATCAAATTGAGAACCTCCTCCTTTTTTGGAAGTCGATTAAAAAACGATCAAGTAATTTCATGTCTTTATTATTTTAAACACATTGTAACAAAAATAACTATTATTATAATAACAAATATCGGGTCTATAATATGAACCAAAAGTCCCCAAAGCCCTTTTTTAACGTCTGACATAAGCTCTAACTCTGTAGGAGAATCTGAAGTTATGTGATAACCTGATGACGGCAAAGTTAAATCTAACTCCTCCAGTTATGAGGCGAGGCAATGCGTTATTTGAGAGCCCATCGGGAAACACCCGGATCGCAGTTATCGGATCGGACGTCTGGATAATTACGTCTACCGTACCGCTATGAGCGACCAATTGACTGAAAAAACAAAAAATCATGGTCAGTTCATTACAAATGTTAGTCAGCCACGCAGCTATGTCTTGAAGCAAAATAGATCGTAAAGATACTTAAGTATTTTAATAAATGAAGTGAAGATTGGCAAAAGCTACAAGGTATGGAAGTAATTATTGGTCATGGCAAAAAAGACAAGAAAGTAGAATCAATACTGTTACAAAATACGTTTCGCAAAGAATGTATTTATACGGCATTTATTTTACTTAGTGGATGAGATTATAATAGCACTGAAATAAGTGAAGATTGGGGAATGCTACAAGGTATGGAACTTGCGGAAGAATTTTCAAAAAAAGACACGCTGCTGTAGAGAAGAAAGTATTTCTACAGAATTTATTCTACTTTGTGTGTGGTGTAACTTTGAATCGAGTATTGAAGACGTTGTGGTTTACAGTAAGATGTAGTGCCAAACATTGTATACTACTCGTATGGTTTGGTAATACTCAGAGGATTAATAAAAGGCTACTAACAACAGGTATCTACAAAGCAGATGTGTAATAAAATCCACGTATTAGCGGTGCGTCGGTAGGGCATAGATTTTATTGGTATTCTTCAGAAAGGCGATGTGTATTACTTGCGTGCTCGTTTGAACATAAATTACGCAAAAAAAGCACGTTGAAGCAGGTGGCGCACTATAGTTTCTGCCTATCCCCTTCTGAACTAGCGTTTATTTATGTAATTTAAGGAATAAAGCGAGAAAGTTTAATTGAATATGATTTTTAACGTGTGTAAATCGTCATGGATATCTTCGACTACGAAATGGGTGCAGGGGTGTGCCAGACCCTGTTACCCTCAGCGGTTGCACACGGCCGCTATTCCTCCGGAGAAGCGCGTGCAGAACACGGCGCGCCGTCGACTCGGTCTTTTGACTATTCTGGCAACTTACTCCCCAAGTCAGTTACCTTCAAGCCGCACAATATGGTGGCAGGAGATCGTTCTGTGCTTTCCGCGCCGTTTGGCTCTCTTTTCGACGCCTCCTTTGCTACCATCACTTCCTCGCATCCCATCCCATATGCTCTTGCTCTCAACCATGGCCCGAATTACTGTGATCGAAAGGTAGAGCTTACACGCAACACCGACCTCGTGACGAGGTCACGGCGCTGCACTTTCTAGGCTAGGCACTCCTCCACCGTATTCTGCGCCGTGTTGTCGCGGTCGAGGGCGTCGTCTACCTGCCTATGCGACACAGGAACTCCAAAACACCCATGTCCAGAAAGCACCTTTGACAGGCGGAAAGTGCGGGCACCATGCCGTCTCCCCAGCTACTCCTTCAACACAGGCTTACCATACAACGTGTATTGATCTTTTCTGTTACACGTTGTATAACTATACGAAATTACTTTCGTTACTGACCGCGTTTCTGACAGACAACGTACAGCTGAAACTATTGATCGTAGAAAGCTGAAATTTAGCAAGTAGGTTCCTTGGGGAGTGCAGGAGAGCACTAAGAGAAGATTTCTTAAAATTCCTACGGACACTGGGAAAAACGGGATATGTGGCCAAAGAAAAGATGTGATGAGTGAAATGAAATAAAGGAAGTTAGTGATAGCGTGACGGTTGGCAGGACAGAATGGAAGAAAAAAAATTAACGCGCCGATCCCTGGTAACATGGGATAAGGGCAGGAAAGCATATAAGCTTCATTTTTTTCCACAACAGTAGGTATGATTGCTGTTTCATGATTGCAATTGCTAAATTTTCGGCAAATTCTTTGTTTCTTAAAATAATGATACTGGTTAATGGTGAGGACGTATACTTACTTGAAAGCACGGTCATCTAGCATACCGATGGTTCCCAGTTCCAAGCTGTCGTCAAAACGCCGTGTGGCTACTGCAGTCTGCTGTGGTGCCTCAGCCTCGTCAGTCACCTTAACCACGTAAGCCGCAATCAGCTTTGGCGTCTCATTCACGTCTCCGTCAGCCACGTCAGGCACATAATGGCTGATTACTGAAGCTGATGCTACCGCTGCTAGCAATACGACGAGTAGTGCGCTCTTCATCTGGAAATATGTTATTCTTTTATTGTGCCTGCCGATTTAATAACGACTACCTACATTAATCCAAAAAAATCGGAGCATCATTTTATACATGTTTTATACAAACTCCCGAAAAACATTAGGTGAGTATTTAGTCTGAACGACCCAAAGCGAATGGACCGTGGGTCATTCGACCGTAACCAAAAATCGTCTACGTTCAAAAGGACCGGTGATAAAATGATTTCAAAATTAATTTAAAGGGACATTCACATACATTGTAATAGTCGCTTAGTTTATGAATTTTAACTAAGTATTTAAATTTTTAATTATTTGAAATCACCTAAATAGACAGAATAAATCCTCGTAACCGGTTGGCACGACTTCAGGGGGTCTAGTCTGCTATTGCAATCGTGTCTCAATGACCGGTCAATGATCGATTTTTGACGTATAACGTCAAACTTATTACACATTTCCCATACAAAAACTGTCAAAGTTGTCAAATATTTGATCAGTGACCGGTCATTGAGACACGATTACAATAGCAGACTCGAGCCCCTGGTAGCTAGCTCAACAATTACCGTTTTACTAAATCTTGTTAAATTGTAATTTTTTATATTTTGTTGATTTGTTTCTTTAAAATAAGACTGATTTTTATTTAAAATTATTTAATTACCAAATTTAACTTATGTAAACATTTTATATCATTGTTGATTGTTTTTCTATGGAAGATCATACAAATCTAAGAAAAAAATCAAACTTTTATTTCAACTTTTTAACTTATGCACCCGAATGTACTTGATGTAGTTTATGACACTGAATTTGTTTACCAATTTTATCACCGGTCCTTTGGAACGTAGACGATTTTTGTTTACGGTCGAAGGGCCCGAGGGCCATTCGACCGTAAACAAAAATATTCTGTCAACCAAACTGCTGTTTGACATAAAACAATCAACCTTTCTAAAGAATACGTCATTAAACTGCTAAGAAAGCAACATTGTTGCAGGTTATTCGTGACCTAAACTGTTTTTTTAGATAACTCGTCTTCTCGACAGTGAATTGTGCATTTTTTTTTTTGTATTTTGAAATAGAAAATAATAACTATTTTTTAAACCAAATCTCAACTCTTTACATCTGGGCCCATTAGTTTCCGTCTCCTTTGAAATTTCCGTTTTGTTAAACGAGACCATTTCGAAGTGCCTATGTGTGATAACACCGGTTTGTTTTGGAATAATTAAATAGTATTTAAGTCACGTCATTCCTTTACGGATATAAGTTAATTCTTTGCTTCTTTCGGTTTTACTTTTCCTGAATCTGATCCCAATATTTCTCAAACTACCTGAGTATAAAAACAACCTTTTAATATTTATTTAACGCTGCTTGCAATTCTTCTATTTCTCTCAGCTTCTAATGGCTTAAAAGTTATGTAATCTGCACTGCGCCGAGGGTCGGGAATCTCAACAATCCGGTTTTTTTTAGTGTGGCGTATCTTTTGTTTTTATGTAGATTTTGAGTACTCATTCTCATTCTCATCTCATTCAAATTTTATTGAATTGAATGACATTTTGTGCTTGTTGTTTAAATTGTTTTCTTTTTAACCGATTTCAAATAAAGGAGGAGGTTTTCAATTTGGCTGAATGTTTTTTTTGTATGTTTGTCCAGCAATATTTTCGCAAACTTTTTCAACCGATTTGGATGATTCTTTTTTGTTTGAAACATTATTTTACTGGACTGGTCCCTTTTCAATTTGGTGAAGAACTTCAGAGATAGGCAACGGAATTCTTCAATACATAATAGCAAATCTTCTAGGACTGCTAAAATCGCATGTATTTTTATTGTTTACACCAGTTCATAACATAACATCACGCCGGTACGCTGTGAAGGGGTACGCAGATGTGTACAAGTCAACCTGGTACACCCTTACTTCACCAATTATGTTCCATTTCCATGTTTTTGGGGTTACCTATCTAATCGAGATACTAAATTATTATTTATCGTTTACTTCACTATTTTCCTGTATAACCCACCTTCCAAAACTGATTTACATCCGTACACTTGAACGTAAAGTTCAGTTGCCGCGCTTCTTCCCCACTGCTCAATAAGATTGCTCAACTAGTCGAGCATTTGAGCAGTAGGATATAGTTTGTACTACTGAACATTTTATATCCTATAGCTCAACAATTTTTTGCTCAACTTAGTTGATAAACAGGTCATCCTGTTATAAAGTTGAACATTTAACCTACTGCTCAACTGCTCTTCTTCTTCTGCTCAAGTTGCTTCTGCATCTTCTCGCAGGAAGTGTAACCATAGGCACCCATGCAGCTTAGGCTTGCTGGTCGCCCTTGGTGGCGGGGGTTGTTCTCCCTTCGCGCTTTCGGTCTTTATATACACTCTAGGGTTAGCAGGCAAGAGAGTAGTCTTTTGAACAGATTTGACCTATTATATGCTCCTAGCTTTTAGCTTAACGTTTCGTTTTCAACTTAATATAGACCTGACAGTCACAGACTGACCAGTGCTTCTACTGCAGGATAGACCATGGTGTCCGAGGCAGTCAACTGCTTCACCATACTGACAGCGATGTGAAGCTCCACTAGGAGCACCCAGACGCAGACATGTAGCGATCCGGAAGGTTTTGTCACTCAGCATAGTTCCTATGTTAGGTGACGGTACTGCCTGTAGCCAGAGGCTCAACTCCCATTCACCCACAGCCAGCAGGCGGGCACGCTCAGCAGTGTTGGTTGACGTATTCAAGAGGTTATTCCGTACCAACACGCAAAACGGCTCATCCCACTGTCTCTGAGAAAAGGGGTTCTCGGGCAACGCCGTATTCGGGCAAGCCATTTTCCAAGCATTTACTGCTTCGGTCAAGCACGGCACTTCAAAGTCAACCAATGATAGAGCTAAAATTCTTGTGGTTAACTCTTCAGTGCTGTGGACCGAAGACAGGAAGGCCGGTAGGCTTACACTAGAAATTTTGCGGATGCCGAGCCCACCGAAACAAATGGGTAGTGTGTCTTGCAGCCACGCTCGGTCATCCAAAGCCACATTTTTTAAGATTGATGTTAGAGATGTACTCTCTAACATCAATCTTAGAAAATCGAATAATGTGGTCAATTTTGTCCAAAAGATGTGATTGCTTCCATAACGGGGAAGAGCGGAGGAAATATTTAAAATTTGGACCAAAACAACAATATCTAATGAGGGTGAAGGCCGAATTTATGTTAATTTTAGTAAGTCTTTCCGAAATATCTTTAAAATGATATATTTTTGCGTCAATGAATGGTGAAAAACTATTTTCTACAATAGGGGAACCTAGGAGGTGCAGTGAACTTTTTTCTAAAATTTTTATCTCTGGTGCTATCGAATTAAATGAAGTGGGTGAAGTACATTAATTTTTGAGTTTTTATTTCTAGTCTTCTCTAATCTATAAATATACCTAGTTGTACAGTTTCAGTTGATCAGCGGGTATTACCCACTGCTCACCTTTATGCAGTTGAGTCTCTAGTTAAGCAGTGGGGAAAAAGGGGCTTTTTGTCTATTTCTCTGGTTCTAATTGAGGTACGCGGTTCGTTTTGGTGTAAGAACTTTTTCATTTGAGCTTATTTCTATTGAAATTGGTTTATTTGGAGGGCAACTTGACTTTAAGTACGTGGTTCATATATTATTAATATTGGTTCTCTAGTAAAAATTTGAAGTCTGACCGAAATTATGAGAAGCTCGACAAAAAGCGGCAATTTCATAAGTCGCAATATAATGTAACAGGGACAGGAATGGGCCTTTAACTTGGTATACTTTTAAGTGGGCTAGTGACTGAATTTGTCTAATTAATCGGCATCGGTAACCCGCTCCGTGATACGAACAATAATTTATCGTAATATTTGGCAGAATGCGAGTTTATCAGAAAAGTCTCAAATAATTTGTAAATGAAGGAACGTCCCTTGAAATAAAAGGGTTTTGGTTGGGGCACAGTTTTAAACACAGTTGTTAGAAAATTCTACCTTATAAGAAAATTGTTTTAATAAGTCACAATTTACTTACCTTGTCAATGTTACTAAGACTTGATTTTCAAAACAGTTCAGCTGACTCGCTTGAGTTCACTGCCACTATTACATAGCTATCTTCTGAGGGCAGCAGTATTTATACTAGAGTTGTCTGATGCTAATGATAACACAATAATATTAATTAGAGGAAGCTTGCCATGCATAGACCACATAACTTATGAATAAATATCCTCAATAACTACGCACAAAAAAAATCGGGATTACCCTTTTTGACATAAACAAAAACAAACTAAATTTTAGGCCGCTGGTTGCCATCAGTGGACAAGGAGCTCGTTCACGAAGTCCAACCAAGGCAACTAATTATAATAATACATATTAGTGTATTATGGAGACAACGTGTAACAGAATAAACGCTATACCTCTTAAGGGGTAATTGTGCTCATCAATAAGAACAACTTTCACTATGGGGCCAACATTGAAATCGCGAAAGAAAAATCGACTACCCCATTCATTTCTGTGCGCATAACTCAACAAAGTGTACTTTACAGCTGATGTTTTTTCGCGATTTCAGTAGTGGTCCCATAGTAAAATTTGTTTAGAATGATGAATATAATGACTCCTTAAGAGGTATTGCGTTTATTCTGTAACACGTTGTATACGAGGAGGAACAAACAACCCTCAAAGGCCCATATGCCAAAACTTAAACTCCAACTTAACTCGACCTCCAAATCCAACATATGAGCACGAAAATGTCAATGAAAGCTTGTCTAATTGACATTTTCGTAATCGAGAGATGAACACACAAATGCACAAACTTCAATTATGACAACTCCAATAAAGTTGGAGTTTACGTTTTGGAATATGGACCATAGACAGCAATAAAAAAAACGAACTAGATAATGATACGCTACTTAATTAGTCATTATAAAATTTTACACCTGGCAAATTTTTCAGGGACATTCTGGAATTTTCAATTCATAATAGTTTTGTAAAATATGTACATACTTGGAAAGTCTGTAACTATTCCCATAAAATACAAAAAAAAAGTTGCTATAATTTGACAGGTCCAACGGTGGACTTCTCGCATGTGTATCGCATCACATTGACCTAAATGAAATAACTCAACTATGACCGCTGCAAACACATGGCACCCACTCGTATCACTCCTTGGCACGTGCTCCAACGACCCTGGGGTATGTACGGGGTGCAGCCGCAGTGTGATTCTGTTATCATCTCACCGTGTAAGTAAACATAGGTGATGTGTCAATCCATCAAAGAGCATGCTGAGTCACCCGCCACTGACTCGCTTCGACTAGTCTAGGTTGCTTGCTTGAACGGAAATCCGCTGCAAATACCACTTTGGTTTTTTTTTGGGACAAGCCCGCCACACCACATTCCCAAACCACTGCAACTCCTGAAAGCCAGAAACAACAGTGGCGACCACCAGAAAACTCCAAGTCAATGAAGCTCGACGAGTCTCAGAGAAATGATTCAACTGTCTTGGATCCCGCAACGAAATTAATCAGAAAATAACAGCGGAGGAGTGGGAAAAAAAGTGTAATTTTATTTTCACTTCCCTCCTTATTAAGCACGAGACAGCACAGAGCTAGGCCAAATAGAGACCAAGGGACTTATACAACTGGGTTAAGCCCAGTTGCCAAGCACCACGGATTATACATTAACACTAATAATAATGGGTCCTAAATTGTAAATTGCAAATACCACTTGCAAAATGGGGTTTTATTTGAGTACGGTGCCTCTGCGGCTCTGTACAAAATATGGCCCACTTTTTGCCCCAGGTGCCTTTCCTCCTGAACCATTGAGGAACTTATGTTATGACTGATATTCCTACTGAGCACAAACTGTATAACCCGAATTTGCGGGTGAAGAAGATCATCAACAAACATCTTGCTACTGCATAAATACATATATTGCTTAAATTGTGGTGCAATGAACGCTAGTCCAGTGATCGCAACCTTCCCCTAGATCAAATTAATAATTATATAACATCATTATGACCTCGAATTGGGTTACTTTACGTAGTTTTTGCAACTTTATCTACATCGGTGCGATACTTATATTGATTGATGCGACGATTACCTACGTCAGGTAAAAAGTGTGTCAAATGTCTCTATTATTTAATTCCGTTTATTCACTTTCTAAAATTCTAATGTATTTTGGCATACCTCGATGATATTCTTCTTTAGTTACTAAAGCTTTGATTGAGATATTATGAAACTTCTGAATACATGAAAACCTTCACCTAAGGATCAGCTTCGAACACTAATTAAAGTACGTATGTGAATGTTTAGAAAAATGCAAAATAATGATCACTTTTGGGTGCTTTTCTAAACCAATGAAATTTCGACATATTTTCCAAAGGGCTCCATCACCCCGTTAGATATGAATAAATTAACTTTCTATAACGCAGAATATTTTTTTTATCATACTGAAATGATCCTCTTAGAAATGGTCCGAATCAGAAATCAGAAATCTGACACCGGGCCCCTGACCACAGAACTTCTATCTGAAGCTCTCATGTCGCCGGCGTGAGAGCCGAACGTGGAATCCCATGTTCAACTCGGGGGATCGCTCAGTGTGATCAAATAGTACTACTAACGGCCGCTTTCTATAACATATCTCAAACCCAATCTTTATCCCGATCCTTGTCTGTAACCAATCAACGGCCGAGTTTGTGTCCTTCACCACACAATCCTCACCTTTGATTGGTTACAGACAAGGATCGGGATCAAGTTTGGGATTGAGATATATTATAGAAAGCGGCCGTAAATCGTGTAAACCATAGGTTGACATTAATTCTTTAAACTGGAAAACAGTAACCAGAATGGTTGGTAAAATTATAGTATACAATTTAGTATAGTAAAATTGTAATATTGGAAATAATAGTAAATATTTAGTACATAACAGTCACTCACCGTTTCTCCTCCAATTTTTTTATTCGCTCAGCCAAAGAGTGTAACCCTCCGCCAGTGACTAAGCCCCGTGGTATCTAAATAAAAAAATATCGATCTGTCACAAACTAAACGCAAGTCAAGAGATGCGGCTGGCTGTAGACAATACATTCTACCAATCACAGCAGCATTGTGATTCTGATAACGGTTCACCGTGATAGCTAAGGTGAAGTGTACCTGATTGTGTACACGAAAGGAGCTGTCAATCTATACAAACCAGATGGAATGACAGCTGGGGCTCGACACAAGTCAGATTGTCTCAACGGTAGCGTGGCGAAGGCGATTGTCAATATGTCAAAAATGTATGGGATTGACAGATGCTATCGAAATGTCACGTGATCAAATTCCTACATTTTGGCATTTTGACAGTCGCATTCGCTAATTTGAATGGCGCATTGTCTAGAGCCTCAAGTCTATTCTGTCGACGTTAGAAACAGCTTACTGGCGCTTGAAAATTGGTCTCTATAATTTTGTGATGATTTTCGTTAGTTCCTTACCTACTGTAACTTATCCGAGGGCCAATAACACTAATTTTTAAGCAACGTAATATAAACATAAAACTGCCAAAAATTCGGAACCCTAAAAATATCATAAATTCATGACCAAAATAGTGATTAGATCTTAAGATATCACTATTGATAAATTTTGTTTTTGTAAAAAAAAAATAGAAAAGTCATGCGACATTGATAAAAAACCGGCCAAGTGCGAGTCGGAATCGCGCGCGAAGGGGAACCCTTCGCGCGCGATTCCGACTGCCATTATCCGAGTGCCATTATCTATAAAAAAACGGCAAAAAATCACGTTTGTTGTATGGGAGCCCAACTTAAATATTGATTTTACTCTGTTTTTCGTATTTGTTGCTAAAGCGGCAACAGGAACACATCATATATGGAAACAACTGTCTAGCTATCACGGTTCATGAGACACAGCCTGGTGACAGACAGACGGATAGCGGAGTCTTAGTAATAGGGTTCTGTTTTTACCCTTTGGGTACGGAACCCTAAAAACATCGCAAACGAAGTAACGTAATGCAGGCTGATTGCGTTGCGTTGAAAGAATTATCTATTCGAATAATGATGGTAATCGGAGAGACTTAAAAAAAATACCTATGTGTTTCAAACTGGCCTTCAAAGTCAAAGTCATTTAAGTAATTTATATCAACTAGACCATTAAGGCACGTCAAACTTACGGGCAACTGCCCGATAGTTGATATTCAGGCTGTTGTATCTGTTAAATCGGTAAACTCTGATATCCCGGTTCTGGATTTCGTTGTTTGTTCGCAGCTGTCGGGATAGATGGCAATGCGGGTCTTGTTGTTGCGATGTATATTTTGCTACGGTGCACTTTTTGTGGCGGCATTAATGCCGCTGCAATGCGTTACCTGTGGACTTAAATATATGTATTTTCTCTACCATACAGTGTTTAAATTGCAGGTCCAAACCTCGCTGTTGTAAATGTGGCCAAGGTCACTCTGGGGACAGTTGTGAAAAAGGTCAAGATACAGCATGTTGCTGTCCTTGCTCTAGATATCACTTCGCAATGAATAAATCTTGCCTAGAATTCTCTAGCCAAAAATCTATTAAAAAAACATGGCACAAAGTTCAGTTTCCAAAGCTGAAGCGGCTAAAATACATTCCCCAGTGACTAAAACATATGCTGATACTCTTTTATCTTCTCCTTTCCAAAAGTTTGCAGTTACCCCACTAATTTCATCCCCTAATCCTTTAAATAGTTATAAGAAGACTGTCTATTTATTTATTTATGAATGGGCTAGCTCTTGACCTCGATCACGCCTGATGAAAAGCGATAGATGAGGTCCATGATGAAAGCGAGCATGCCCAGAAAATGCCTTGAGGCACTGGTACTCCCACGCGTCGACGAAACGCCAAACTCCGGTGGGAGGGTGGTCGCGAACTAGGCGGCAGCCCTACCACCGCAAGGGAAGGATTGGCCAGTCTTATAAGGTCCACCACGATCACACCACGATCACCTCGAAAACATGTGCATGGATATAATAAAGAAGCCCACAATGCTATTGCTAGAGATTTTGTCATACCTCATACTTCAAATGGCTGTGCTGTCACTAATAATCTTAATAATAAAATAAAAGTCACATACTTTTCCATTAACGATCTTCTTTCTGCGTTACATAAACTTCTCTCCCAGTTGAGCATGTTACCGTCCAACGTTGCCCAATCTTTCAATTTACCTCAATCCATTCATGATGGACACATTCAAAATAAATATTAAACAAATATGAACCATCTTTGCTTTGACTTGGCTCAAATCATTTTATATTTTTAAAATCAATGGTTATTCAACCATTAGAAAGAGCTATACTGCCGAACGTGGCTTGCCTGCGATAGGTTCCTGGCTCGATGTCAACCTTTTAACTTTAAATATCTCAAAGACTAATTACATCTGTTTCTCCATATAAAATCGTTCCCAGCCATCACAAGACTTCCAGATTAAAATCCATACATGTTCTGAAATTGTCACTAGTTCATCTATATGTAACGTTAGTGTATACTAGAAGAGCGGAACTACCTACCACAAGCATTTTTTTGCTTAACCACTCTGCTCGACCAGATTTTGACAAGTGACACACTAGCTGAGTCGACGGGGTTTCGCGTATTACGTCATGAATTTCAGGAATTACAACAACTTTCAACAATCGAATTTATTATGAAAAAAATGTTTCCGAAGCTATTTTATACGATAACTTTGTGAGAAATATCTTAAATTATAAGTTATGATCGTTCAAATTGCGCTAGTCTACTAAAAAATGTGTCTTAGATACGAATGACTAAACCTTAGGACTAAACCTTTCCAAAAGGTAGGTAGTCAACTTAGATTCGCTGAAAATACATACGTTAATAACCTTCACGCCAGCTGAAAAACTGCAAAAGAGCAAAATCAAGACATAATCATGTTATTTGCGTTCTGTATTTTGACATTTTTCTTAAATTAGTTTATTAAAAATACGATCAAATATTGACAAAAAATAATTATGTTGCAATTTTCGTGGCCCTGGTTTTCGAGGCTAAAAAACATAAAAATTGTGGGATTCGGACACCCAAACTCCATTGTAGAGGTAGTAGGTAGTTTCCTAATCATTTGATTATTTGACGAATTCATCCATATTTCTAACGCTATACGTAGCGGTAATGAATTCTTTTGATATCCGACGTTCAAGTTCGCGCCAACTGTGTTTGTTTACGTTTTTATTTTGCACAAATATCACAAACTCACATGTACTATATGATTACAAACATGATCATTATGAATCTCAATATCGTGAAGAACCAGAGAAAGCCCAGATCTAAATGCAATTTACAAACACAGATCCAATAACACGTAAAATTCATTACCGCCACTTTATTGTTTTTCAAAATCGACAACCAGTTTGTTTTTTTTAATTGTTAGGGCGTGCCAAAACGATTATGGTAATCGATTTTTTTTTAAATTTGATCGACTCGATCAAATGAAATGAGTGATTATAATAAAACGATTCTTAGAAATTAGAAAAACATTTATGAGGTATAAAATACAATAAGCACATGAAAACTATTAATTTTGTGCTTCGTTAAGTTAATTTAAATAGTTTTCGGACATCAAGAAATAAATCCAACTCAACAAAAAAAACTCATACAACAAATTCATCGGACCCGCGCGGATTTCGCGCCCAATTGTCTTTATTATTCAAAATTTAAATTCAGAATACGTTCGTGATTCAAATTTGTTTTTTTTTTGTATCTTTATATTGATTAAATTACTTATGTACCTATGGTATGGTTACCTAGTCATTGGATCGAGTTGATTTTTTAAAAATAATATATTAAAATTCGTTATTCAGCAGATAATTTAAGAAGTTTTTCTATCCTGCCCCAAAAGGAGGCTGAGAATGTTTCGACAATATTGTATGTCTATGTATGTTGTAGCTATCGTCTATTTCTGTGAAACACCCGGCAGCCTAAGAGACTTGATACACATACGGAAGGTGTGCGGTGGTCGTCGCGGTACGAAAATGTAAATGAGTTTGGCCGCGCGCCCGCGACGCTAAGTACAGTTCTCGTCAAATAACTTTGCCCCTCTGAAGTTAGCCTTTTGCAAAGATCACTTGGTGCAGTCACGTAGACGGGAGCAAGCGGGACGCAAGCATGCATCGAACGTAAACGAGCGACTGAGACATATAATCGCACCGCCATAATCCCCGCCCCCGTGTCTCTTGCGCATGCGCAGTTGCAGTTTGTTCGTAATTTTGACTACTACGCAGCCACTCGTAGCCATCTTCAGAGGGGTAAAGTTATTTGACGAGAACTGAATATTTCGTACCTTTGACGCCATACATTTTATCTTGTCAGCACCCTGTCCGTGCGCCCTGTCCGCGCGCCCTGTCCGCGTTGTATATCAAGTTCCTAAACGGTTGAACAGATTTTTCAAATGAGGTATAGATTCGTCTTAGGTGTCATAGATTTTGAACAAAAACTTCGCGTCTTTTTGTGAGAGGTAGTCATGTCTGTCTAGCCTTTTCCCAACTATGTTGGAGCTGAATACCAATTTTTCACATAGTGTGACTGCAGCGTTCTTTCCGGTGAACGGTGGATACTCAATATGTAATTGATGGTCACCCATCCACGGACCGACCTCGGCAAACGAAGCTTAACTTCGTAATTCAATTTTTGCGACTTATTATTTACAGTATACTGGGCATTCTGTAGGAACCTGCCGACAGTATCAAACATCAATAATTTTAAACTAATAAATTATTTCTGAATTTATACGATCACATTCTGAATTTAAATTTGGAATAACATGGACAATCTGGCGCGAAATTAATTTATTTAGTTAAAACCTACTAAATAAATTAATTTCTCACCAGATTCCTTGAAAAACCTACTTCTAACCTTTAAATTAATTACATAAGAAAGTAGTATTAATTATTTTCATCAGTGCTCATTCTATTTTATGCCAACGTATTTTTTTTCTTATTTCTACGAATCGATTTATGAAGATCACTACTCATTTCAATTAATCGAGTATGTCGAAATTTAAAAAAAAATCGTTTAGCAGAATCGTTTTGCTACACCCCAACAACAAAATAAAAACAATATGGTGGATGATTTTGAACAGTCCATCACATTTTACACTTTGATTTTATTTGTGAAAATTAGTAAACTTGCGGGTTAAATATGAAAGAATTATTGACGCTAACATTTGACCTATTTATCCAATTGTTTTAATTAATGCCCATACATAAGATTTTTTAAGTAGCTTTACCAATAACGACATTATTAATTAGGATGTCGTATGACGTAACTCTTAGTACTTAAAGGCTACCGAGCCGGCGGAGGTACGCCTGTCTAGTACCTTTAGGTACCACTACCGAACTATACGGTTAAAAGGTATATCCTATTATTGTATTGTTACTTACCTACTTAATTAGGTTGACGAAATAAACATTTTTAATTTTATTTTATTTTTTATTTAAATTTATAGAGAGGATAGATCTGATGGGTATTGTGCAGTAGCTATACTTATCAAGAATTCCATTCCTTTCTCTTCTATTACACTACCACCTCATACTTAGTGAAGAAATTTCGGTTGTCGCTATTAAAGTGTATCATACTTGCCTTGTTTCTATTTACATTCCTCACCCTTTTTCTTCTGTTCTTCAAGAAGTGAATAATCTTTTTTCTTTGCTACCAAAGCCATTCTTGGTATAAGGGACTTTAACTGCTATCACCAACCATGGGATTGTTCAACATCTAACAGTTATGGGGATGAATTACCAGATAATTATAATTGACTTTCACAACCTACGCATCTTGAACTCAGGAGAAGTCACACGTCGGTGTGGATTCTCCTGCAATTTAAAACATTAAAGTGTGGGACGCTACTTGTGTCGATACTCTTGCGCCATCCCATCTTCCTAGCTCTTCGTGCTGTGTTGGCGCTGCCGCTGCGGCTGCGGAGAACTTCAAGCGGCGGAAATATTATATATACCTTGTTGATATAAATATATACCTTGTTGGTAGTTATATTTCGAGCCGTTTGGGATTGAAACTCTCGGGTCGTGAGGTCCGAGTGCTCATTACTTGTTCAAAGATCTGTCAAGACGTTTAGTTGACACTTCGCGTGAGCCAAAGGCTGGCTTTTACCTCGGACAAAAGCATTGCCATACAACGTGGCAATGCTGCCACGTTGTATGAATGTATCGTGCAATTTTTCGATGCCATGTTTTAGATTATTTTTAATTTTAGTCAATTTACAGTTTTTATTTATTTAAGGGTAGGTTTATATAGTAATAGTTAGTTATCAACAGCATTTTGTTTTATTTAAAACATAAACTACCAAATAGAAATAATAAGGACTAGGCCAAATTTAGAGAAATTGTTGACATAAGCTTTATACTCCTTGCCTGTCATGATAGCAATGAAAATATTTGTGCAGAAGCGTTAGTGCACATATTAATTGCAGCGGCAGATGAAGTTTTTCCTTTTAAAAATAAAAATATTACTACAATCCCTTCGCTTTCATGGTGGGACTCGGAGTGCACAGAATTGATTAACAAACGTAAAGAGATTGAATACAATTATAACTAGAATATGTCTGATGATGGTTTTGAAATCGTAACTAACCTAATTAATGAAACTAGTAAACTTTTCAAGAAGAAAAAAATTGAATCTGGACGGAACTTTTGCACATCAATTTCACCGATTACTCACCCTACAATCGTCTGGCGTAATGTTCTTATATTTAGGTCCATTTATAATAAACCTGATCCTATTCCCGATTCTTTAACCAGTGAATTCTTTTATATTTAATATATTAAATAAATTGGCTCCTCCTTGGGTGCCTGAGGCTATTGAACTTAATTTGCCTATTGTATCCAGTAACCATGATAGATTTGTAACGTTGGAGCTGCCTTTCACTCTCATTGAAATCAAGGCTGTTATTCATAAAACTAAGGACTCCGCACCGAGCACTGACGGCATTCCGTATTCCTTTTTTGCCAATCTAAGTGACAAAGTCCACATTTATTATTTACGGCTTGTTAATTCTGTCATGATTACTGGACACATCCCTGATGAAGGGAAACGTCCACTGGTGTTGCCATTCCTTAAACCAAATAAAACTCCATCTAATGCAGAAGCATTAGATGCAGTTTTGTCTTCAATTCTAATGGAAATAGCGGAACACTTAATAAAAAGCGCCTAGAATGATATGTTGAAAGTAGGGGCCTTTTGGCTGAATCACAATATGGCTTTAGAAAAAGTAAAAGTACCACTGACTGTTTAAGTATTTTAACAACAGATATTCCGTTATCTTTCTCCAATAACCATTCCACTGTAGCAGCTTTTCTTGATATTAATGCGGCTTAATCAATTTTACAAAATAAATTAAAGGCCTTACAGGTTCCATCGAATTTGTCGAATTTAATTATTAATATCCGGACTGCACACTCTGTTAACATGCAATTAGTAGATCATATCTCCTTGTATGGAGAGGTCTCGCACAGGGTTCTGTGCTCAGTCCCTGTTTAGAATACTAACGTTTTAATTGCAACGCCTACTCAATTTTGATTAGCAAATGCGCACAAACACGTTTTACTGCGTGGATTAGCTTAGCTTTAACAGCTAAGCTAATTCATGCAGTAAAACGTGTTTGAGAGAATTTGTTTTTTATGTACCTACAACTTGCACAACTTTTTTTTTTAAACGACTTCAAAAAAAGGAGTAGCTTCTCAATTCAGTTGTATTTTTTTTATGTTTATTACCTCATAATAAAATTATCTCCGTCATTTATAAACCGATTTGAAAAAATCATATTTTGTGGGACAAGATATACCTATTATACTTTTCAATTGGTCTCATTGAAATTTTATCAAAATCGGTTTAGAAGTTTGGTTTTTAAACCCAAAGAGCTAGAAAAAATATTTGCAAAAATCATCCATGTATACGAAATCGTATTTTGCTTTCCTGTGACTTTCCAGTGGTGTTTTTAGATGTGGGGTACCACTATGGTGTCTAAAAATAAAAGGCCCGTTTTGACAACAGCCGGTCGATTCTGTCGACAACTCACGGTGTTCACCTAGGTGGAGTGAACGACAACTGAGCTGTCATTCCATCTTATTTGTATGGTTTGACAACTCACCCGTCGTGCGCCCCGCCCAAGTGTTCACTTCGACATGTTTACAGAATCGCACTGCTGGATACAACAAGAGTAGATTATGCACCCAGGGGATAAAGCAGTGTCTTGTGTCACGGGCGTCATATTGAATCTCGAACGCAATGAAGGATTCGGGAATTAACTCCCAAGCGCAGCGAGGGAGTTTAGAGTTTAACTGACGAGCGAAGCGAGAGAGTTAATACAAGAATCCTAAATGCAGCGAGGGATTCAAGCTAATCCAAGGCAAAGACACCTTTATCCCCGAGGAGGATACTCTACTTTTCACACAAAATATGAAGGCATAATACGAAAAACAAGTATTTTTTGTATAGTAAGTAGAGATATGTATTTAGAACTATACTTTATACTTATACCCTCTTACTAATAAACACAGAATAAAGTTATTCAAAGTTTAAACCTATAAAAATGTATGGGTATTCCTGATATTACTTTATTCTGTGTTTATTAATAAAGGCGATAGAGTATTAGTACCATACGGATTTGCAATATGCGCGCCTTTTTTTGCGTTCCACCCGGTATACCACATTGCGGCAATTTTCTTTTTTTTTTTTTACTTCTCTGTGGGTTTGAATATATGTGCCTATTGTTAGCAACCTAATAAAAGTTAAGAAATTTGTGTACACAAAGCTTTATATCAGCTAGTAGAATGGGTTCAGACGCTTGGCTGTATGCAATTTGCAATTTAGAACGTCATAGGAGATGCTCGAGAAAATAGTTTTAAATTAATAAATGTAATAAATCGACTATAGATGGGTTTTAAGTGTTATTTTTATCCTTTTATACAATAATCCGTACTTATCCAATTATTTTTATAATATTGTATTAATATGATTCCTAAGTAGTAAGAGTATCGAGAATATCTTTCCTCTTTCTGGTACCAGAGAGCGTTGTAAGTACCTTATATACCGCCAATTCAGCAGACAGATGAGGTTCCAAATTTAAATCACATTATTGACGGTTTAATGAAATCCCGTACAACATTATTGCCCGGCTGTGCCACCGGCCAACAATGACTCATTTTAGGTTAGGTTGGCATGACATATAATTTGATGTTTTCGATCAGGTGGTGCGAAAAAGATTTATTTCATGTCTCTTTCATACTTACTAGTAAAGTATCATCTTAAAATACGGTGGCACAGACTTCCTTATTTTCAGCCTTTTTTCAATGATGTTAGTTATTCTATGTACCTGGTCTATTGTTGAGTAATTTTCCCTGAATCCAAATTGATGATTTGGAATAAGGTCTTTATTAGTTTTATCCGTTTCATTAACAGTTTTGATAAAACGGGCAACAGAGAAATAGGACTTTAAGACGATGCTTCATGGGGTGGTTTTAAGCTTGGTCAGCTTAACTATGGCTTGCGCGAGAGGGGTTTTAAAATTTCACCTGTAATGAGATCGTAACCCGGAGACTTATGCGAGCTAACGTTATTTTGAATTCCTTAAGAAGAATGAGAGAAATATAAAAAATATAAATATAGAAATATAAAATATGAGAAAAATATCACAAAACCAAAGAATTAAGTTTAATTCTTTGATTTTGTGATATTTTTTCACTCTCAAGTATTTTTTTAAATCTATTTATTATTTAAAAAAAATTGTTATTTTAAAATTATATCAATCGTTTATTACATCTGATCATTAGGTGTATCAAATAAAACTATAGATTCAGTTGTTATATCTTGTTAATATTAGAGATTTTGTAATTATATCATTTATTATGTTTTGACATACATATAAACAGAATAGAAAGGATACAAAAAAGTTTTTGAAACCTCCTAATTATCGCAATAATGATTACAACGCTGTATATGAAGATGCATTGCGTAGGCATAAACTAGTGAGTCTTCGTAACAGACGTAAAATGTTCGACATTACTCAATTGTTCAAAATGTTAAACTCGTTGACCGATTCACCATCATTACTTAGTAAAATATCACTAAAAGCTCACGCTCGCCTGTACGTACGCCCTTCACGTACAAAACTACTTTTTGTTCCTCCTCGACTAAATAAAACATACACTCGTAACTCATTTTTATACCGTTTTACTAAAAATTATAATAGAGAATTAGACAAACCTAGATCTTTTTAATATTTCTCTTAATAGCCTGAAACTTATGCTAAAAATAGATGTATCACCTAATTAAAACTTACCTTTTTTATCACTTTCCTTACTTTTTAAAACTTATAGTGATGTTTCCGTAAACTCATGTTCTGATACAAAAACAAAAAAAAAATGTATTTTTTGTTATTGTATTTGCTTTTGAATGGATACAGATTAATAAAAACAGACAAATATAAACTAAGTTCTACTGAATTTGTGAACTGAACAAACGAGAAGAATGCACCATGCAAGCAAGCTTGCAGAATGGTTTCTGTCATGGTTCCGGCGCTGCAGGGCTTAAATTATACTCTAGGGGTAGGGCAGACAAGACTACGTGGAGTCGGTTTCGCAGCGATTCGTTTCTGTCACAAATTTTTGTAGCACATTATTGAATTTTTAAGACAATATTTTCATTTTAATTTAAGGTTATATCTCGCCGACTGATCGACACTTTGCGTGACCAGAGGGCTGGCTCTTTCTTTGCCCAAAGAATTAGCATTGCCATTCAACGTGGCAATGCTGCCAGCCTTCTGGGCACGTTTCCGGATGACGGCGATGCGGAGGAATACTTCGACGCCTGAGTGTATTTTATTTTTATATATTACTTATTTTGTTTGTTTTTGTTTTGTTTCAATGAATAAATAAATTAGACCAGTCTTTTCAATTTAAGGTTAAATGTGCTATTTCATATTATGCGTAAATGTTATGGTATCAATATGTACATTTTAAACGATAGACCGATTTTTGATTAAAAAAAGGTTATATCCAATAAAGTTATACGCAATAAGTTTTAGAGTAAATAAATGCATATCTCACGTTTATTATTGTGCACGACGCCCTGAGGTAACCTCGGTAGTAGGCGCAAGTAGCGACGTGGGCAATCTAATGATAATTTCTTATAAACAAATCAGATCATAGGAGTCTTATAAGAATGTGTGTGTAATTGATGTGAATTGTTATTATTTTATGTAAAACACTAATTTAGAGTTAGAAAATGGTTAATTATTGTATAAGATAAAGTTTTAAGTTGTTAAAAGCATTAATTAGAGTCATATGTTAGTTATAGCAACTCAAATAGCAATAATTGTGTTAAATACTTGATACTCACTCAAATTATGTAAATAACAAACTACACTTATACAACTAACTAAACACTAACTTAACTAACTAAACTTATGTAAGAATGTAAAATGAGAAAAAGAGAAGAAAAAGGTATATACCACTGTGTATTTTAATAATCCTGTCTCTACGACGTCCACAACAAGAATAAACAAGTTTGGGGCGCCACATGTCGTTTTTATAGTAGTGAAGCGGGGGACGGGGGAATATAAATATGCCCGTAACTTTGACCTCGCGCCATAGCGTGATGGGACGTCGTAGAGGTAAGGTCAATAGGTCATAAGATAGGTTTTAAGGTTCTCTATTAGAAAAATAGAGACGCGCCAGCTCAGGGTGCCTGTAAATAAAAGTATAGTAAATAAATGCTATCGGGGGTGAGGAAAAGGGATCGCTGGCCAGCAAAATGGATCGCTGGCCAGCAAAATGGATCGCTGGCCAGCTCAAAACGGTTTTGTATAAAAGGAGCTGCGTGTTTTAGCAGTTCCGTAGTTCGATTCAACAAGCTCAGTGAGAGAAACCTCTGTCCGTCAAGTCAGCCAGCTTCCCATTAAGTCCTCGCCGCCGTTTGCCTCTGAACAATTATCTTTGTGTTTCATTTCAACGGAGTTCAGGCGATCCCGAACATTATTGGTCCTTCGAGCCGGATTATCAAACAGTGACAGTGCCGCGTCCCATCAAGCCGCGCAGCATAATTAAAGGTCAGAACGATAACCAGTGCTTAAAAAATGGTGTTAACACGAAGTAAGGATGGAGAACAAGCAAAGCGCCGGCAAGAAGAGCTGAGCGTGAATAAGACCACAGAAGAAGTTACGACTGAGAATCCGTCTACCAGTGGCACGTCGAAAGCCGCTACCGAGTCATCGGAAAATAAAAGTGGAACAAGTAAGTCGACAGCCACAGAAGCCACCGCTTCTACAGAAGAAAGCAGTGCTGCGTCCCAGAAAGAACAGACCTCGCAGCGCACGCTAATACCTGCAGACGCACGGTCACGTCACTCCGCAACCTCCCGCAAGAAACTCCTCGCGGAGTTGGAGACTAAAGAGCGACTAGCCGAGCAGAAATTAAAGCAGGCAAAAATACGAGCTGAAACAGAGCTACAGGAAATAAGAATACAACGTCTTCGAGCAGAAGTAGATACTTCAGAAGAAGAAGAAGAAGAGTTAGAAGATGAGCTGGCTTCAGTCCGCATCAGCACATGGCTACAAGGAGCAGAGACTGACCGAACACAGCCAGCAAATAAGGAATCACAACAAGAAAAGGCCAAAAAGGAAGATTCCGAAGAAAAGAAGCAAGAAGATAGTGCAATAACAGGTCAGTCATTAATAAATGTGTCAACCTTAGCCGCCGCACTCTCTCACGCGGTAAGAAGCACGAGGGAACCACCGAAATATATTCAAGAGCTACCGATATTCAATGGAAGTAGTACAGACTGGCTTGCTTTCAAAACTGCCTATGAAGAAACATTAAAGTATTTCACACAAAATGAAAATATGGCTCGTATACGTCGGAGCCTGCGTGGAACAGCAAAAGAAGCTGTTGGCTGTCTCTTAGTAAGCCAACCAGATGCAAGAGTCGTCATAGAAGCATTAAAAAGAAGGTTTGGAAGACCAGAAGCACTCATTCACGTCGAAATGGAGAGAATCAAGTCACTGAACCGTGTCACCGACAATCCAAGAGAACTGTGCATCTTCGCCGGGCGCATAGCAAACATAGTAGGTACCATTGAAGCACTCAAAAAGCCACAATACCTACACAGCCCAGAGATGACGCGAACAATAACAGAAAAACTCACTCCTATATTAAAAAACAGTGGTATGACTATGCAGCAACAAAAAAAGAAGATGTGCCAGAATTAAAGAAGATTTCTACGTTCCTAAATGAAGAAGCAGACAAGTGCGGCGCCTATGCCTTACCGGAAATGGTCGCCGACGAAGCCACGGGAAGAGAAAGAAGGAACAAGAAAACGGAACGCACATATACTGCTGGTAAGAGAATCTTATTAGAAAATCAGTGTCCTCAGTGTAAACAAGAACATAAGTTACCTGACTGCAAACAATACTCCGCTCTCGACACGAACGCAAGATGAGAGGTAGCAAAGAAAAATAATATCTGCAATCGCTGTCTTCGAAGCAAACACAGACGACTTCAATGCAGAGCACCGCCATGTGGCAAACATGGGTGCGTCATGAGACATCACAAGCTGCTACACCATGACAAAGAACAGAACAGCACGAGTGAGTCAGAGAAGAAAGAGATGACAACACCAGCAATAGAAGTAACGTCAGCAGCTAAACCAGGTGACCGACGACGTGCATATTTAAAGATAGCGCCCGTTATCTTAAAAGGGCCACACACCAGTATTGAAACATATGCACTATTGGATGAAGGAAGCACGGTCACACTACTGGACGCCTCAATAGCCGACGTCATGGGAGTAGACGGCCCTGAAAGTACCATGTGGATTCAAGGGGTCAGCAATGAAATGAAGCATGAAAATAGCAAAGTCGTCAGCCTCAGCATAAAAGGAAAGTACGCGGAAGATGAATACATCATAGAAGCCGCGCGCACTGTCGACAGACTGAGCTTCACACCAGAAACAGTCTACGATCGTCACTTAGAAGATTGTGAACATCTGATTGACATCAAAGATCAGATCACATATCAGCAAGCTTCACCTAAGTTGTTAATCGGACAAGATAACTGGCATCTTATCGTGTCAAGAAAACTCCGCACCGGTCATCGCGACCAACCAGTCGCCTCACTCACACATCTCGGCTGGGTACTGCATGGCTGTCACAGCTCGCTCACAACAAAAATAGCGTTCTGTGGCAAACTCCAACAAAAAGAAGATGAACTGTCAATAGAAGATTTGGTCAAGAATCATTTCAAGCTCGAATCCCTATGCATTGAGCCAAGAAGACCGAGAGAAGATCCTGAACAGAAAGCCATTCAGATATTAGAAGAAACCAGCAGAAGACTACCAGAAGGAAGATTCGAAACTGGCCTGTTGTGGAAAGAGAAAGACTTGAAGATACCGAATAACTATAAAGAAGCTGAACGACGTCTGCGTTCCCTAGAGAAGAGACTGGACAAAGATGAAGACCTCAAACAAAAGTATGAAGAGAGAAAAGACAATCTGTTCCAGTCGGGTTATGCAGAACGAGCACCCACTCCAGCTCCAGAAGGGAAAACATGGTACCTACCCCACTTTCCTGTCATCAACCCAGCGAAACCTCACAAACCACCACGGCTGGTTCATGACGCATCAGCAAAAGCCGCCGGCGTGTGCCTAAATGACACGCTGCACTCAGGACCAGACCTGCTACAGTCACTTCCTGGAGTCATCATGAGATTCCGGCAGTATGCGTTCGCCGTCAGCGGGGACATAAAAGAGATGTTCATGCAAGTGAAAATCAGACAAGAAGACAGAGACGCATTACGATTTCTGTGGAGAGGCAAACGGCGGGAGGACAAACCAGAGGAATACAGAATGACTTCAGTCATATTCGGAGCTACTTCGTCTCCATGCACCGCACTATTCATCAAGAATAAGAATGCAAGTGAATATGCAAGCGACTACCCAGAAGCCGCAGCAGCGATACAGAAGAATCATTATATGGATAACTATTTACAGAGCTTCTCTACCATAAAAGAAGCACGTGAAATAACGAAGGCAGTAGATTTCATTCATAAGAAGGCAAGCTTCATACTAAATGGGTGGACATCAAACGAAATGAAAACAATAGAGGAATTCGGTCCACTAAAAGAAGACAACTCCACCACAGTAAGTCTAGGAGGCAAAGATACAGAAAAGACACTCGGACTGCTCTGGCACGTGAAAGAAGATTGCATAGGTTTCAACACGAACACTATGAAAATACCCACAGAAGTAGAAGAGAATAAGCGCTCACCAACCAAAAGAGAAGCGTTAAGTATCATAATGGCACTCTTCGACCCACTAGGATTAATTTCACCAGTCACAACTCCAGCCAAGAGAATATTCCAAGACACTTGGCGATACAATACAGACTGGGACGATCCACTACCAGCCGAATTAGAAGAGAGATGGAATAAATGGATCACGTCACTCAGTATAATCAAGCAGCTGAGAATACCAAGATGCTATGACTACCAACAGTACACTTCAAGTCAACTACATACTTTCGTTGACGCGAGCGAAGAAGCATATGCAGCAGCAGTATACTGGAGAACAGAACGCATAGACGGCAGTGTGCACGTATCACTAGCAGCTGCAAAGAGTCGCGTCACACCCCTCAAACCAATTTCCATGCCCAGGTTGGAACTGCAAGCAGCCTTATTAGGTGCACGCCTCGCTCGAACAGTAGAAGAAGAGCATGACTACGAAATAGAAAGAAAATCTTATTGGAGTGACTCACGCACAGCATTAGTGTGGATTAGGTCAGAACCACGTGTTTATAAATCATTCGTGGCTCACCGTCTGGCCGAAATCGAAGATACTACCAAGAAGAATGAGTGGAGGTGGCTCCCCTCAAAAGGTAACGTAGCTGATGACGCTACCAGAGACACACCAGATAATTTCAGTGCTACTCATAGGTGGTACCAAGGGCCTTCATTTCTGAGACTGCAAGAGTCACAATGGCCTCAAGAAGAGAGTGTGGTGAAGTATGACACAGGAGAAGAAAGAGAAAAGTGTCACTCGGGTCAGCAAGAAGATGAACATCATCAGGACCACCTGCCACGAATAGAAAGTTTCTCTAAGTGGCTCCGACTTATAAGGGCGACAGCACGAGTTCTACATTTCATTGATCTGTGTAAACATAACAAAAGCACAGTCGCAGCCACCAGAAAACGCACAAAGAAGACAGAAACCAAAGATCCTGATTGGCGAGTCACCAAGAAGAAGTCACCCACACAAGTAAAGAAGATTTCACCTCGCGACAATCGCCACTATCTCGAATTACACACCACGTACATAATAAAAGCTGAACAATTGTGGATTCGAGCCAGTCAACATGAAAGCTTCAGAGCTGAGATACGTCGTATCAAGAAGAAAGGCACACCAAGCAACGACGATCGCCTATGTCATCTCAGCACGTATATCGATACCGAAGGTACTGTGCGCCTACGAGGAAGAGTGACCGCAGCTCAAGAAATAACAGAAGATGCATCTAACCCTCCTATATTAGATGGCAAGCAGACCTACACACAGCTGTACATAGCTCACATCCACGAGAAACTCCATCATGGCGGCGTGGAAATGGTCGTAAACGAACTAAGACAACGACTATGGATTTCAAAAATACGCCCAGCAGTGAAGAACGCAATAAAGCACTGTCTGCCATGCCGAATAAGAAAAATAAAACCAGCAAGTCCGCTCACGGGAGACTTGCCACCAGCGCGCCTCGCTCATCATGCGCGCCCCTTCACCTTCACGGGACTTGATTATTTCGGCCCCATAGAAGTGACAGTAGGACGACACCGAGAGAAAAGGTACGGAGCCCTTTTCACATGTATGACCTCACGAGCAATCCACATCGAAGTCGTACACTCGTTGAGTGCTGACTCAGCAATATCAGCACTGAGAAGATTCTTGGCAAGAAGAGGATGCCCTAAAGAATTGTGGAGCGACAACGCTACGTGCTTCAAAGCAGCGGATAAAGAACTCGGCACAGCAGCACTCGAAGCCCTGCAGCATGAGATCACATGTCGCCAGATAATTTGGAAATATATTCCTCCTGCAGCTCCATTTATGGGAGGGACCTGGGAAAGAATGGTACGTTCAGTGAAAGAAGCTTTAAAAATCACACTGACAGAACGATACCCGAGCGACGAAACCCTGGTAACATTATTAACGGAGGTCGAGAACACAGTAAACTCGCGCCCTCTGACCCATGTCTCGGTTGACCCACAAGAACCTGAGGCCCTTACTCCGAACCACATCCTCATCGGGCCCAACCCTCACGTGCCGGCACCAGGTCACTTCCAAGAAGAAGATATGACAGCCCGTCAGCAGTGGAGAAGAGCACAAGCCCTGGCGGACATCTTCTGGAAAAGATGGGTAAAAGAATACATGCCCCTACTGCAACACCGGCGGGAGCCCACCAGCACAGGAGTCTAACCCAAGGTCGGTGACCTCGTCGTCATATGCGACGGCAATCTCCCACGCAACATTTGGCCCAGAGGACGCGTGACCCAGCTGTATCCAGGCGCCGATGGAGAGGTTCGAGTAGTAGACGTCACCACCAGCAACGGCCACATCCTACGTCGTCCCACCAGGAAAGTCATCGTGCTACCAACAGAGTCGCAGCGTAGCGACGGCGGGAGAATGTGCACGACGCCCTGAGGTAACCTCGGTAGTAGGCGCAAGTAGCGACGTGGGCAATCTAATGATAATTTCTTATAAACAAATCAGATCATAGGAGTCTTATAAGAATGTGTGTGTAATTGATGTGAATTGTTATTATTTTATGTAAAACACTAATTTAGAGTTAGAAAATGGTTAATTATTGTATAAGATAAAGTTTTAAGTTGTTAAAAAAGCATTAATTAGAGTCATATGTTAGTTATAGCAACTAAAATAGCAATAATTGTGTGTTAAATACTTGATACTCACTCAAATTATGTAAATAAACTTACTAAACTTATGTAAGAATGTAAAATGAGAAAATAAAGGTATATACCACTGTGTATTTTAATAATCCTGCCTCTACGACGTCCACAACAAGAATAAACAAGTTTGGGGCGCCACATGTCGTTTTTATAGTAGTGAAGCGGGGGACGGGGGAATATAAATATGCCCGTAACTTTGACCTCGCGCCATAGCGTGATGGGACGTCGTAGAGGTAAGGTCAATAGGTCATAAGATAGGTTTTAAGGTTCTCTATTAGAAAAATAGAGACGCGCCAGCTCAAGGTGCCTGTAAATAAAAGTATAGTAAATAAATGCTATCGGGGGTGAGGAAAAGGGATCGCTGGCCAGCAAAATGGATCGCTGGCCAGCAAAATGGATCGCTGGCCAGCTCAAAACGGTTTTGTATAAAAGGAGCTGCGTGTTTTAGCAGCTCCGTAGTTCGATACAACAAGCTCAGTGAGAGAAACCTCTGTCCATCAAGTCAGCCAGCTTCCCATTAAGTCCTCGCCGCCGTTTGCCTCTGAACAATTATCTTTGTGTTTCATTTCAACGGAGTTCAGGCGATCCCGAACAATTATATCATGTGAACGTTATTGAAATGAAAATATACCAAAAACTTTTATATGATATGAGACGACCCGTTTTTTTTATTAAGGTATGGGCTTTCTCTTGACCTCGGTCACGCCTGATGGAAAGCGGTGGATGAGGTATATGATGGAGTGAGCGTGCCCAGAAAATGCCTTAAGGCACTGGTACTCCCACGCGTGGACGAAACACAGCAGGCTGCTTGAAGTCGGACTCCGGTGGTGGTGGTCGCGAACCAGGCGGGCACTAGCCCTACCACCGCAAGAGAAGGATTGGCCAGTCTTATAAAGGTGTTAGGTGAGACTGTCCGGGATGCGCCGAGCACTCGGTTCAGTTGAGTGGCTGATGGAACAAATTGCGCAACACAAGGAGGCTCCTTCATGCATCCCAAAATCACCTGTTACTTCCGAAAAAAATAAATAATAGCCTACCGTTATGGGAAGCAGCGTTCAAGCTAACCATACGAAACGTGTCCAGACGTAGGTATTGCTTTCTGAATTAAATCATGATTAGCTCTTTCCAGTAGGTATACTGGAAGCTAATCAAAGAATGAACATGCCAAATTACTTAGCTAGATAATTATAATCCCGATAGTTATGCTACAAGTTACATTTTGCATGAAAAATGCACGGGAAATAATATCTTGTCTACGGATAGATTGTCTATGGTGTAATATTAATGGATGGATATAAGGATAATATTATCAATAGAAAACAATCAAGTAATTTTAAGTTTTATAATTTTAAACACAAATTTTCTAGGTACAAAAACGCCAAAAAACAAACAAATTAATAAAAAATCTCGGGTCTAAATGAACCGAAAGTCCCAAAAGCCCTTTTTTGACCAAATGCTTATGGTCTGACATAGAATTGAACTCTGTACATGAATCCGAGGCCAGCAGGTGGAGTTAACCTGACGGTGGCAAAGGTAAATCCAACTCCTCCTCTTACGAGGATTGGGTTTGCGTTATTTGAGGCACCCCAAGGATTCACCCGGATCGCAGATATCGCTCTGTTTGAGCTGGCATTTACGTCTATCTGTACTCTTGAACTGAGCACGTCTCTGAAAAGTCAAGAACGCATTGTCAGTAAATGCAGTTCACATCAACTGTTAGTCCGCCACGCAGCTATTTTTAGTGTTGAGGAAAAATAGATCGTAATAATAGTTCATGCAACGATCTTAAAAAAAGGGTTATTAAAACACGAGTGTGATAATAGTATCACACGAGTGTTTTAATACCTAAAATTATATGCCGTTGCATATAATTTTAGCATTACCATTGCTTTTTTTTTAGTTTCACGCAGTTGAAATAAAACAAAAGTGGATAAAATTGTTTATTCCAAACTCACAGCCACAGAAAAAATATGTGGTATGGCGGATATTCTCATTGCGTTGACTGCACAGCACGCGCATCCATAGAAAATGATACTAATTTCTTTCTACATTAAGTCAATGAGCCCTGAACCAATTAAAAAGTAAAAAATTAAAAAGTTAAAGTGTGCTATAATTTTTTTTTTTTCCTAAATAGTCATAGGGTCACGGGTTTTGCCGCCGCTGTTATGGCGTGCAATGTATTTTACGCACCTGTGCTATTGTATTCTTTTTTTTATTTATGGCAATGATGCTGATATCGACAATTCTGCCATGCAAGTGCTATGGTCAAACAAGAGTGAGACCAAAGACAATAAGCAAAAACTGTTTTTGTTAAATTTGGAATAAATCTTGCTGATAGTTTCAAAAGTTGCTATTGTACTAAAATAACAGCGATGGAGGTTTAGTCACAACATTATGTACGACTGCTGTTTGATGATTGTAATAATCAACAAATTCTTTGTTTCTTAAAATTATGACAAGTACTGGTCCAAGATAAGTTTACATACTTACTCGTAAATAAGCACATCTCGACTACCAATGGTTCCCAGGTTCAGGGCAAATCGAGCGGATAATGCAATCTGTTGTGGTACCTCAGCCTCGTCAGACAACTCATCCACTTCAGTTAAAATCACTTCCATCATCTCCTTCTCGTCCATGTCAGCCACGTTAGGCACATCATTGCCGACTACTGCAGCTGATGCTGCCACTGCAAACAATACGACGAGGAGTGCGCTCTTCATCTGGAATTATTTTGTTCTTTTTATGAAGTACCAAATTAGTAGCCCGAAAGCCGATCGCTCAAATTCCTATCTTATCAAAATACCGAAAAGTAGCAATTTGTAGAATAACTAGACCATTAGGGGACCCTGGCACTTTTATGGCAAGGATGTTTTCTGTTACAATCTTTTGGCCATAAAATATTTCATGTAGTTACCGAACAAAACTAATCAGTAGGGGTCGAGACCGATAAGCAAAACTTAAAACTACTGGTCTGCCACGGCTGATGTTGGCGGGTCCCGCTGGCAGACCAACGGGGTTTGAACATTTTTGTACGGGGCATATCTAGCATAGCCACCTGCCGCCAATTTGTTTTTTATTTCGAAATCGCGCCGCGAGATTGAACGTAATTATATGTATGGGTAGAGGACACTTAAACAAAACTAAAACGTCAGGAGTATGGTGCCTCAGAGTGCCACGTTGCCGAGATATTTGGAGGTAAAGTCGTCAAGTGATAACAGTGACAGTCATTAAAAACCGGACAAATGCGAGTCAAACTCGCGCACCAAAGATTCCGATCGATTCTTGATTTTTTCCGAGTATACATTACCTACGGAAGTCTATAAACTATTAAAGCATTTTCGTTCATCATCGTCTGCCTAGCCTTTTCTCAACTACATACATTGGGGTCGGCTTCCAGTCAAACCGGATTCAGCTGAATACCAGTATTTTACGTGGAGCGGCTGCCTGCCAGACCTCCACAACCCATTAATTGGGTAACACGGTAATTTTTGGCAATACTGGAGTCAGATTTACTGGCTTTTGACAATCCGTAACGACTACCAAAGGTCTACAAATGACAACCGGGACCAACGGCTTAACGTGCTTTCCGAGGCACGGAGGAGTCACGGTATGTTAAGATGTCACCTATCCACAGAACAACCTTGGCAAGCGTTGCTTAACCTTGAAGATAGACCCATGCTGTTATACTTTGTCAAGATCTCCTCGTTAAAGTATTCTCATTACTCTGACAAAAATACAGCAGGTCAGATTGAAGAATAACTTTCTTGTTGAAAAAAGTACTCCCTTACATCAATGTGCGTCACGGTCAATTCTTGAACCGAGAATAAAGAAGACAGAAAACACGATTATTCCTCCAGAACTGACGCACAAATAACCAAAAACTAAAAGAAAATGTAAGTTTAAAAAAAAAAATTGTATAGAATAAAACTACTCCTGTACTTGTACTGTAACATCTATCTTCTTGCCAAAATTCTTGACTCTAAGTCAACGGGAAGTACCCAATAGTTATTTATTCCCTTGCGAGCGTCAAAACATGCGCCATAAACGGAGCAAAAACTGCCTTATCTTTAGATTGGGTTGATACAGAAGTTTTTTTTTTTCATTGCTCCAAGGGGTAGCAGAAGCTGAGTATTTCATGTCAATTTCAGCTTGATTCCTTCAGGTGTTCCTGAGGAAAAGGGTCTTCGGACTGACGGGCAACAAAGTGATCCTGTAAGGGTTCCGTGTTTGCCGACTTAGGTACGGAACCCTAAAAGTGAACTAATCACGAGCTAACATGCAATAGATCTAGTTAAGTTTTAGTTCCCGGCGGGATTTAACCATTTATAAAATTTAAAAAAAAATTGCGATTGCGATGCACGAGAGAGGTTTCACGTGCTCTTATTTTTACTTTTTTCCAATAAATGGTTGAACTAAGCTGGGAACTATTATTTGAATTTAACCTACTACATAATAAGCACGAAATTACTTCATTTTTTAAAGGCATAGAATTAAAGCGACAGTTCAATATTTGAGTTATGGTAGGTAAAAAAATAAAAAACGTTTGTTTGCAAACTAGTTTAGCAGTAAAAACTGAGCAGTAAACTAAATAAAAATGAGTCATAAAATAATTTAAACGGGCAGTTCAATAAATACTGAGCAGTGAAATAGTTGAACTGGGCGGTTAGGCGCGTACAGTTAACAAATCGTAATTGGTTAGTAATAAATTTTATTTTAAGCAGTTCTATAAACGATAAGTAAAATGTATTCCTTGTGTATTTCAGCATTTAATGTCAAGAAGACACTCATGTTTTCGAAAATTGTAATTGTAAATATATTTAAACTCCTAAAATCGTTTGATGTACTCAAAAGATATAAAACTTATTTGGTTTAATATGATGAAAACGCCTACTTAAAAACACCTGTGCTAAGATAGGTCGACGGAGCCCCGCTTCGCGGGGCTCCTATTTCTGGGTGGATTAAAAAAAAATAACCACGAAGGCTAAGGTTGCGTTTCCACTGAGGCGGAGCGGAGCAAAGCGTGCCACGATTCACCAATCACAAGGCTTGAAATTCACATCTCTTTTCCACTCCGCTTGGTTGATTGGTGAATCGCGGCACGCTCTGCCCCGCTCCGCCTGAGTGGAAACGCACCCTTAGCCTTCTAACCTAACCTATCCGAGTCGGGGTGTTAACCATAATGACGTTTTTTATATATATTATGACTTTGAATAATAGTGTAAAAGATGGTTATGTTGAAAAAATATAGGAAAACAAATAAAAGTATAATAGATGTTTATTGCTACTGACATTATGAAGTTGAATGCTTCGGAATTATGAACATTAAGGACAGAGTAGTTAGGAATTGTGATTGTTAGCCTTTAACGAAAGTTTACCTCTCTTTTCAATCAAAGTGACGTTCGGATGCTACCGCTCACTGTGAATTGGCAAACTTATTTTCGAACTGCCCATTCCAACCGTTTTACTGCTCATTAATTTATTAAACTACTTGAGTAATTTTTGCACTGACATTGAATGATGAAATAACAGACCAAGATTTTTATTACTTACCTACTGCTTATGTTTTACTGACTCACTGACTCACTTATTTACTAACCGCCGTAAAATTAAATGACTGCCAGTCAAATTTTTCAACTGATCATGATAACTTCTGTATTCTTTAAATAACAGTTGTAAAAATTAATTCCCCTTTTTAAATGTATTTATTGTTTGCTCATGGTGACTTTACCTCAAATATCTCGATAACTTTACACTTTAAGGCATCATATTGCGAACATTTTTCCTTGGTTTTAGTGTAAACTACCTATATATGGGCATATAATATAGGTATCATCGCACGCTGGGACTTTGAAAAACAAAAAACAAAATGGCGGCCGGGTAGCTATGTTATAAAGGTTCTATAGGAGACTCTTGAGAGGCCCATTTTCTTTTTGGAAAAAAGGAATTTCGTCTTAGACCACTCCATTGGGGCTTGTCATAAATTGAAGTATTCGTACTCGAGAGATGAGTTTAATGATTTATTATTTATTTATCCTTTATTTCAGGTAACTAAGGCCCATAAATAACTCAATACATATATAAGTATAAAAACAATAACTAATACATATTTTATATACAAAAAAAAAACTTAAAAACTACTGCACATGAAGTGCCAGCGTCATGTTACGCTGCGAGGTGTCGCGTAGCTGGCCGCGGAAACGCCGATACAGCACACCTTTCGGCCAAAACTCTTCCTTGAGGAAGGTCACCAAATGATGAGTCGGAACGCGCACCACGAATAACTTGAAATTCGTTTAAGCTGAGCGCATTTTCTTGATCATCTCTCGAGTACGAAAACGTCAATTAGACAAGCTTTCATTGAAGTTTTTGTGCAAATGTTGGAGTTGTACCTCGAGTTGAGTTTAGAGTTTACGTTTTGGAATATGGGCCTTAGTTACCAACGCCACTTGGACCGGTTCTTAACTGCCAGGCTGCATGCTGGCTGACGAAAATTTAAGTGAACAGGTTAGTAGACCTATCATCAGAAGATTTTATTCGGTTACTCTGAAGCAAAATGGACCACTGTACCTCAACTGTCCCCTAAATTAGGTCTGCTAACGGGACCCGCCAACGTCAGCGTGGCAGACCAGTAGCATTAAGATCGGCTTATCGGTCTCTATCCCAACAGTTTAGTTTCATTCGTTTTATTTGTCATCAGGCAATGGAAATCACGTAACTTTGACCTTTCTCAAGTTATACTCAAACGCGTTGTCATAGCTTTTTCTCTATATCTCCGGTTCTAATTGGAGTAGGTACCTAGGTACGCAGTTCTTTGTTTTGGTCTGAGAACTCTTTCATTTGAGATTTTACCATTGAAATTGGTTGATTTGGAGGGAAGCTCGGTGTAAAAATGTAATTGGACTTTAAATAAGCGATTCGTATATAATTGATTACGGTTTCTCCAAGTTTATTTCAACATAAAATTCGAAATACAACCGAACTTATGAGAAGCTCGAAAAGAAGCGGCAAGTCCCAATACAATATAACAAGAGAATTGTGCTATTTTAAGTAAGCTAGCAACTGAACTAGCGGTTACCCGTTCCATGATACGTACAATTTATCTTCAATGATTGTCATCAGGAAGTAAAATATCCTTGAACTAAAAGCGGGTTGTAGGAAAAAACAGAACACTCTGAAGCAATGATACAATGTGGGCAGTCCGGCGAAGGCGTTTTGGCAACCCCCACAGTTTAATGCGAAATTCTGGAACATGGTCGAATTTGATGCAAAAGTTTTAAAGTCGCTCTCGCTTATCTAGCTGCACCAGTTAAATCTAGATAGCTGGATCGGCATTTAAATCAAGCATTGTAAAAAGGAGGGATTGGGCGAGCACATTTTCAATTTTGGTAGAATTTTTTGCCAATAATAAAATTATTTTAAAAAGTCACAATCTTCTTACCTTGTCAACGTGAGTGAGACTTGATTTTCAAATTACTTCAGCTGACTAGCTTGAGTTCACTGCTACTATAGCTTCTGAGGACTGTAGTTTTTATACTAAAATTGCGTATTGATAAGACAATACTAATTATTGGTAGGGGACGGTTGCGATAAATGGACCACATGACTTTACGATCTCAAAAAGTTTCATCTACCTAGCCTTTTTCCCAACTACATATATTGGGGTCGGCTACCACTCAAACCGGATTCAGCTGAATACCAGTATTTTACGTGGAGCGGCTGCTTACCAGACATCCACAACCCATTAACTGGGTAACACGGTTAATGGGTACGTTACGATCTTAAAAAGTAAAAGACAAAATACCTATATTTTTATTTAATAGGATATCAATTTATTTAAATGTCTGAGATGGTTATCAAATACAACTGTGGGTAGTTGTCAAAATGTGTTATAATATTTTACGCAAACTGAATGGTTTCGTTTGTCTTATTGTTAATTTAAGTTATATTTATTATCAATTACTGTCTGATAAATCAAAGCATGATTCGGTGAGTACTAAGTGTATGCTAGAATTGATTTTTTAAACTTATTTCAATTATTATAATCGTTTGTCTTCTACAATAAAAATGATGACATATTTTAATTTTAAAACTGTTGTTTATTTACGATATTATTCTTGTACAATTATTTAATTTAATTAATTTACAATGCAAGTCTTATTAGCTTTAACTATTTTTAGTGGACAGAGTTGTTGTGGAGTGAAAACATCGTATTATAAAAAAAAGAAACCGACTTCCAAAAACACAACAAAGTTCAAAATAACTTTAATTTCGGAAGTCGGTGTTTTTGGTTCTTTCTTCGTTATTTGACACCGACTTCCGAAATTAAAGTTATTTTGAACTTTGTTGTGTTTTTGGAAGTCGGTTTCTTTTTTTTGTGAAAAAGTTTTTTATTTTTCACTTTTTAGTGGTACCCCACACCTAACAACACCACTGAAAAGTCACAGGAAAGCAAAAATACGCAATTTCGTATACATGGATGATTTTTCCACATATTTTTTCCAGCTGTTTGGATTTAATAACCAAACTACTAAACCGATTTTGATAAAATTTCAATGGGACCATTTGGGAAGTATACCCTTTCCAACAAAACAAGAATTTTTCAAATCGGTTGCCAAGCGACGGAGTTATACCCGAACAAACATAAAAAAAAAAAAAAAAAAAAAAAAAAATACAAACATTCGAATTGAGAACCTCCTCCTTTTTTAGAAGTCGGTTAAAAAGAGCGTGCACTGTGTGTGCCGGTTGGTCTTATTTTTGGATTCGACTCATTAAAGAGCTCCTGCTCCCGACAAAACTGTTGGTTTACCTGGTACAGCGCTGCTGTATATTCACTTATATGTATATATATGTATTGGCTTGCTGATACACTTTGTACTTGGGTGGCTTAGGCCTCTGTACGAACTGTGACTTAAGACCCTGTTATTGACATACTGTCTTGTTTATCCCAATAAAATCGGGACTCTAAAATCCTGACGCTATACCACTCCGCTCGGAAGCCCTTGATCTTATATATGTTTAATCAAACGCACAGACAATTCGGGCTAACATTTTTCATTATAAACAAAGAAAACGAAATCTTGAACTGTTGCCTTCTTTGGACCTGGACTTCGAGAAACTTGTTCTAGAAGTCAAATCAAGGCAACTAATTATCAATATCAATATAACTATTTTATGGAGACGATATAATACGAGAAGGGACAAGTAACGCTCATAAACATACGGCAAATAAACAGACTAATAAAATACTACTTTATCTATACATATAATAAAATCGTAGATTTGCCGTGTCTGTACATTGAATATTTTCGCATAAAAATAACTGAGAAATGTTAGGAAAAAGGTACAAAACGCAAAAATGCCATTTTTGAAATTTTTGTCTATTTGTCTGTTTGTCCAATTGTTTGTGCCAGCATCACGCAAAAACCACTGATTGGTTTCGAAAGTTAAGTTATTAAAAAAATTAAGTGTTAACCCGAGTAACATATAGCGTTTATTTCATCAAAATCGACCCACAAAATCAAAAGATATTGAATTTTTAATTTTAGTAAGGAACTTCATACAGCGCTAAGCGTTGCGGTGACCGAGGGTTAGGCGCCATCTATTGAGAAAGATAAAATGCAGGTAAGCATGAAAATAACATCAAAACAAATTGTTGAGTTATTTGTGAAACTTTTAATAAGTAGTAAAATAAAAGTGAACATTTTAATACCATAACGTTACTTATTGTTATATATGGGCTCCTTATTTACCGTCTCCATTCGGCCAAATATTTTGTCAGTTTACCAAACGGTCGATAGATGGCGAAGCACTGATGACGCGTTTTTCTGTAACGGTGTTAAGATTTTCCGTCAGAGTGTGACTCCCACACGATTCTTAACAGCATTGTCGTTCGCTAGGGTATTCGGTCGCATAAAAGGTCTTTCAAGTCTTTGACAGGGTTTCGAGTCCAAAATCGTAAAAAGAAATCTCTGATTTGTTCGGATTGTTGTTGTCGCCTTGGACGTCGGACTTGGTCGGTCTTGAACAATTCTGGTTCTTGCGTCGTTACAGTGCTGAACTGGACTGGGAATCCAGGCCTGTAGGGTTCCGTACCAAAGTGCTAACAGGACTCTACTACTAAGCCTGCGCGATAGATTCAAATTCGAAAGGTCGAACGGTTCGATTTGCAAATAATGGCTATTCTATTACCGATTATTAGGGTACCGTACGCACGGTGACGGGACCCTATTACTAAGCCTCCGCGATCAATTGTGATTCGTGTAAAGTATCGGACGCAAATCGAGTTGTGTCGCCTTGGACGTCGGACTTGGTCGGTCTTGAACAATTCTGGTTCTTGCGTCGTAACAGTGCTGAACTGGACGGTTCGACTTTGCCATAAACAAAAATAGAATAGAATAGAATGTAACCAGTATTTTTCTAAACACACGAGCACTCCGCTGTGCCGCGAATTTAATGTTTATTTACATTACATAAGATTTCTTTTTTAATTGGGAATTTTCACATGTCAGGGCTCATGATTTAAAAGAATGGCCGTGGAGTTTCTTGCATGTTCTTTTCCATAGAGATCTACGCTTTGGAATGTAGCTTTATGTTTTTGACTAACTGACCTTAACAATTCAAAAGTGTATGTAAACGGTTTATTTGGACAAAATGATTTTCATCTTGAATCTATGTGCTTTGGGGGATGAGCAATATTCAAAAATGTCTGTTTTGAACGACAATTGTCACATGGTTCGATCCCCAGCAACTGTTATTATTTTTGTATTTTTAAATGTATTTTTACTGCATAATATTGTCAAAATAATAATAAAATGGGTTTTTGTGTACTTAAAATAACATTTAAAATTTTATTCGACATTTTTCCAAACAGTTTAGCGAGGAACTGTTATAAGAAGCCACAACATATTACAATATTGCAGATACTTATGGGTCTAACTTATGCAATGATTATCATCACGCTATACTTTCGGAGATCTCAGCAGCCAAAAATCATGACATAAATAAGATCGGCTATTTGAAATAAATGTCCACAGAACTCATAGACCTTCGGTTTAAAAAACTGCCTTTCGAAATAATAGGAGTGGGTTCGAATCCTTAAAGGTGTTTTTATTTTTGAATTTTTTTGTATCGTATTTATTCCCATATTTTTTGTGAGATTTGCCTCTTCGCTCTGGCCATGGAGTGAACCAGAGCTGGTAGCGAGAGGTCGCCGCCGCGGATTGCCTCGACGAGGACACGGCGGTGCTCCGCCCAAGCAGGGCAGACCTTCACCGTATGCTCCACCGTGTCCTCTGCGGGGGATAACTTCTTAATTTACATAGCTCTATCGCGTGTTAACAACATTAGCATGGCTCTCTGTGAAACTATCGGTCTGTACAGAGCCTCCTGCGTGAGCGTCCATGTAAGTAAGTAGGTCATGGTAGGAAAACACACTGGTTATAGAGGCGAGAATTCAGACATTGCAGAATTTTGGCAGGCTTCAGAATGTCTTCCATTTTGATAAAAGCGGGCCATCCAAGCTGTATTCTTCTCGATACCTCCGTTTGTTTATTTTCTTTGCCAATTGAAAGGATATGGCCAAACATATCGGTTAATCATCTCCAACGATTCATTTCCAACTTTACCAGTAGGATTTAAATCGCTGAAGGTGTTTGCCATAACGTCTTGGCCATATTCATCCTAAGACCCAACTTAAAAGAAGCATTTTCTGGGGGTCATCCAAGTTCTCAGTGAAAACCACAAAGTCAGGCACACAATTGACGTTAATACCGCTATAGTCCCAATCCATACCGACTTTTCACGATATCTTCTAGGACTGCTGTGAATAGTTTCGATGAAATGAGAGGAGAGTTATCATTAAAAAACGTTTCTTCACGAAAAATTACATGAACACAAGAGGGGGATACAGCCATTGCCTGGCATAACACTCTTCCAAATTCCTAATTCTAAGAGGGGTCAAGCAACGCGGGCTTGTGGATGGCAAGCGTTGGGTGGCTCGCCATCCGATAAGAACCAGGCCCGGGTCGACGGCGGCGCGTTGTGTTCCACGCGCGCCACAAGAAGATGTCAGCATAAAAGACGGGGCCCGCTAGGGCCAGTGCCTGCCAGGGTTGCGGAATTTGTTTGAAAGAGTCACCGCGGCTCTGGAATGCAACGGGCATTAAGAGGAACACGGATGGGTTTTAGTCAGTAACAGTCTGACACTCCCTTCCACTCCGCCCCAATCGGAAGGAGTCATTTGATGTTTTCCCATCCATAAAAAAGAGGTCAAGCAATGCTAGATATTGACTGTTCGTATATCTTATTGATCTAACCTAGCTACATCATTTTACTTTCCGACATACACGCGAACGAAGTCGCGGGCAACAGCTAGTTAGTAATATAAATTACACCTTGCACATTTAATGAGATCAAACTCAAGATTATTTTGTTTTAGCAACATTCTGAAATTTTAAATTCTTAACAGTTGCGATTTCTATTTTGTTTTTTATTTTTTCTTAACTGGTAAAATACATACTCGGGAATTCGGGACAACGCACAAATATGAATAGAATCGTGCTTACGTCACAGTGTTCTGAGTGAAATAACTAGATTTTGACCGCTGCAAACATCTCAACAACTCGTAAAGTAATAATAAGCACTCCTTTGACATTCCGCAACAACCCTGGGGTAAGAAGGTAAGAACAACGAAAACGAAAACTTTGGTAATATGAACACAAAGTGAGCTGTCAATTAATCAAAGAGAAATGACAAGTCAGTCCAACTAAGTTTGCACAGTGTGTGTGTAGGGAATAGACCAGCTAAATCACCACTAACTCGTTTCGACTTGTTTGGATGGCTAACTTGAACAGTATGGAAAAACACTACAAATACCTACAACTTGACAAATGGGGTTTTACTGACCCGCTTGACACCAAATGTGAGTGCGGTGCCTCCATTCATAATATGGCCCAATCGTTGAAGTGCCCCATGTGCCCGCCCTTGCACCTGAAACATCGAGGACCTAATGAATTATACTGATGCTTTTTTAAACGTTGGTCACGTTTATACCTCCTGGACAAACTATGTACACCATCGACTCGAAAATTAGAAGATCAGTAACATGCATGCATACATACAATAATTCGTTTAAACAATCTATACGCTGTAGCAAGATTGCTACAGCGTATAGATACTAAACATCACCATAAGAACTGGTAAATACCTAGGTGGTCCAGTGATCGCAACCTTCCCCTATCTTAATAATAATTATGTAACATCAATATGGTCTCGATGTTTTTGCAACCTTATCTATATCCATGCGATACTTTTTTTGATTGATGATATCATTTAATCCGTTAATTCACTTGTATATACAGCTTGATTACATTTTTATAATTTGTTATGGAAATAAAACAATAAAAAAAAATCCTACCGATATGGGGAACAGGGTCCAACCTACCGATACGAAGCGTGTCCAGAAGTATTTCTTTCCGAATCAAGTCCTTGATCCAGCTGCCTAACGAGAGCGTGCGCGAGCTCGTTGGGCAGCATCATAAACAACCAAAATTAACGATAACACTTAAACAACGACTTAATTAGAGGGCGATGAGGGTTGGTTGTATGGATTAACAACTCACCTGTCGTTCACTTCGCACTCACTTTACCTAAGTTTACACGGTGAGACGTTGTTAGAATAGACCGGCCGGCAGCTTACTGGCGCTTGACAATTTGTCACTATAATTTTGCGATGATTTTCGTTTCAGAAACTGAAACGAAAAACAAATTTTATTGAAGAATGGGCTTGCTCTTGACCTCGATCCCGCCTGATGGAAAGCGAAAGACGAGGTCTATGATGGAGCGAGCGTCCCCAGAAGATGCCTGTTTACTCTTGCTTTGAAGGTAGACGGGTTATATGTATGTGCGTACGGGTTATATGTGTGTGCGGGTGTGATGATGACTTGCACTCTTGCAGCTATAACAGCAATCATCAATCGTTCCATCACCATGCCCCTCCAAAGTCTTGGAGAAGGTTGTCTCCAACCAGCTTCGGGCATACCTTGCGGAACACAATATATTGCCGATGTTTCAATCACAGGACACAGTACAGCCACAGCCCTTCTTGACGTGGTTGGAAACATCCTTGAAACAAGAGACAAGTGCATGGGTACCACGCTTGTCCTACTGTATTTTTCTCGGGCTTTTGACTCTATCAATACTTCACTTCTCCTCTCCAAGCTGTCTTACATAAGGGGTCGCCGATCTCCGTTAGTCCAGGTCTCAAGCGATATTGATGGAGCCGTTAAGTCCTCTGATCCTAAGTGCGTGAACAGAGGTGTGCCACAGGGATCAATCCTTGGTTCACTTCTTTTCATCCTGTACAATGCTGACATTACAAACTGCCTGCTCAACGCTAAGTTCCACCTGAAGATCAGCAGATGTATTTGCCATTTCATCCTCAGCAGACTGTTGACACTGTAAATAGAATAAACGAGGATTTGAATAGGGTCTCAGCCTGGTCGATCAAAATTTCCCTGGTTTTTAATCTAAGTTTATGGTTATGGGAACTAGAGATTTCTTAAATAAAATTAGTAATGTCAGCTTAGACTTAAGGGTTGACGGGTGTTCCATAGAAAGGGTGCTAGAAGCCCGTAATCTTGGGGTGGTATTTGATGAGTAACTGTATTTTGAGACTCACGTCATGGAGGCTGTGCGCAACTGCTTCTACCGTCTCAAACTCTTATACCGGGTCCGTCTGTACATAAGTGTGGATATGCATGTCATGCTCTGTGAGTCACTAGTTTTATCCAAGCTGAACTATGCTGACACTGTTTATGGGGCGTGCATTCTTGGTAGGAACGGAGGGCTGATTCAGCGGGTACAGAATGCTTGTGCAAGATTTTGTGTTGATGTCCCTCCTAGATCTCATATAACCCCATTTTTAAATAAGGGTAATTTGATGAGAATGTCGGACCGGAAAAAGCTTTCATCTGGCTACCCTGCTGTTTGGCATAATTCTCACAAAAAAAACGGACTATCTGTACAGTAAATTAACGTGGTCGCGAGATGTGAACAGAGTCAAAACAAGAGCATCTGCTTACCTCCTGTTGACTTTGCCCCATAGAACTGCTGCATTCCGTGGAAGATTTAAATTCGCAGCTTCTCGTTGCCGGAACGACCTGCCACCCAGTTGGTACATTAAGTTTTAAGTTTAATCAAC
This sequence comes from Melanchra persicariae, assembly GCA_947386135.1. NCBI lineage: Eukaryota > Metazoa > Arthropoda > Insecta > Lepidoptera > Noctuidae > Melanchra > Melanchra persicariae. The sequence goes on along the minus strand of OX376645.1, from coordinate 9,398,228 downwards.
ACCTACTTCGCATTCAAAAGGAAACTACATGAACTTACCGAGGGTCTGCAAGCAGTTAGTATTGGTGACTTTGGACAACACATTAAACTACACAGTCCGCTACTTAATAATAGGTTGGGGAAAAAGTTCCTTCGCAATTTTTAAGAAAATTCAAAAAAAATATGTACCTATATAATTTTTTTACATTTCATTTTTTTTTTTATTATTTATTTTATTAAATGCGTTACAAATTTAGATCTTCAAATAACATCTGCCAAACTGCAAAGCAGTTTGTCGGCAGTGCAAAGCAGTTTGTCGGCAGAACCAAAGTATGTAGGTACCATTTCGTTCGATAAGTTTTTGCAATCTTGTAGGTAGGGACATGATCCCATTGCTATAGAAATTTTGGGACTTCTGATCAAAATACCGCGACAAGTGGTTTTGGCAGTCCTCTCGTGATGTTAATCTGACACTGCCTAAAGAATTCTGAAGAGACCGAAACAGGTGGAAATCTGAAGGTGCAAGTTCACGACTATACGGCGGATGCATTAACACCTCCCAGCCTAAAGATGTGTGAGGTCTAGCGTTATCATGATGAAAAACCACACCCCTTCTGTTGATTAATTCCGGCCGCTTTCTCTCAACTTCTTGCTTTAATCTCATCAGTTGTTCGCAGTAGAGTACAAAATCGATGGTCCTGGTGGTAACAGCTCATAATGAATAATGCCCTTCCAATCCCACCACACACACAACATCACCTTGTTGCGAGTTAACCCGGGTTTCACCACAGTCTGTGAAGCCTGACTGGCCTTTGACCACGACCTTTTTCGCACATTCTTATCGTATGTGATCCACTTTTCATCACCAGTTATCAGCTTCTTCAAAAATGGTTCGGTTTCATTACGTCGTAATAAAGAATCACAAATGAGTACACGGTTCATTAGGTTTCTTTCAGTGAGCTCGTGAGGTACCCAATATCGAGCTTTTTTGTGTACCCAGTTTTTTTCAAATGCGCCAAAACTGTTTTGTGGTCAATTCCCAGTTCTTCAGCTACGTCGTAACTACTGATATTCCGATCTTGGTCCACTTTATCAAAAATGGCATCCATTTAATCCGTAATAGGGCGACCAGAGCGACGTGCATCTTTGACATCACAATTTCCGGATTGAAGACGCTTAAACCAAATTTGTGCTACTCTCACAGACACTGCACTAGGTCCATAAACATCGCTTCGCGGCTTGCGTTGCATTTGTGACTTTTTTGTAGTAAAATTTTAAAATGTATCGAATTTCTTCATTAGCTTAACTCATCTTGACAGTAGGTACGAAAAACAAATGAAAATCACACATTTTCCTAATTTGAATTTGGAATTATGTTCTTTAAAGTTTAAACTTTCAATGATACCAAAACCAGTCAGATACAAATAGTATAGCCAAAGAGATTTTATAACAAGTTCATACATATTATTTTGCGAAAAGACTTTTTCGCCAATAATATTAACAAGTAATATTTATTATACAAATAAAGGAAAAAAATAAAAAATTATTGAAATATAATAAGTTTACAAAAGTGTACATATGGTTCAGCAGTATAAATATTAATCTAGGCTTATTAAAGTATTATAATTATCTGGATTAAAAACTATGATTTGACAAATAATAATAATAATAATATCTTGACAAATAGGTATATAAGGTTGTGTAGTGCGTTGCCCAATTTAGGTTTATTTAAACCTGTGTTTCAGGCCATCTCTACGACGACGGAACAGTCATTTAATGAAATAAAGATAATATTTTCAATATCTAAGCAAACAATATTTTGCGTTACCTTATTAAGTAGGCTTATAAGATATATTTACATCTATAACTAAAGTTATTATAAATATTAGATAATGTAATTATAGCTATGTCTGCTACTCTATGTCAGCACCTCTAGTAGTTTTTCCGTGTCTGAGTAATTTAGTTTTGCTAAATAATCGAATAACATTATACTACACCTATATAATGTAAGTAAGTAATAACTTACATTATATATCTTAAGCAATTTGTTAAAATTATATAAGAAAGGTCCTAGAAATAAATGAAATCTTTTAATGAAAGCATGTTTAGTCTGAGGATTTGTGCAGACCAGATCCTTTCTTATTTTGTCTGAAGGTATTGGTCTAAAATCTAGTTCTGTGTATTGCAGTAAAACTACACTTAAAACAAATAGTTAGCACCTTGCCACCTATATGGCATATAAAGCTGGTGTGTGGGAAATCTGATTATGCACTCTAGTGCATAATAAATCGATGTGTTTACGGAAGTTTAGGTTTGTCTCAATCAAGACGCCTTTTTTTTTTTTTGAGGATGGGAAATCATCAAATGACCCCTCCCGCTCGCGGTAGGGAGTGTCAGACTTTTACTGACTAAAACCCACCCTTAGTCCTCCTAGTGCCTTTCTTTCCAGGGCCGCGGTAACTCTTTCAAACATATTCCGCAACCCTGGCAGGTTCTGGCCCTGGCGGGCCCCGTCTCCGTTGCTGACTGCTCTTTCCGGCGCGTTTGGAGTGAAACGCGCCGTCGACTCTAGCTTGACTTGATCGGACGGCGAGCTACCCATTGCTCGCTGTCCGCAGGCGTCAATCACTGCGCCTTGCTCAGGAGCGTCAGTTCCTGAGAGGCGCAGCGACTAAAAATCGTCTGGAGGAGGCGAAATGGGGTCATTACTGGCACTCCATTCCAGCCCCCCCCCCCCTCCCGAGCAGTGGCAGCGGCGGCGACGGTGGCGGCGGCTGTGGCGGAAGCGACGGCAGCGGCGGCGGCGGTGGAGGAGGGTTTTCTCCTCGTCCCGGCCCTAGCGGGTGGACTGCAGGCTTTGCCCCCAGCCCAGTGATCGGCCGGCTTGCCAGCTGCCGCACATGCGAAGCAGTGCGGCGCGGCGTTGCACGAGCCGGCCCTGTGACCGGGCTGACCACAGCGGAAGCAATGGTCACTGCGGTCCACCTCTGAGGTGCAGAGTGCTCCGACGTGGTTGCCAACTTGGCAACGGAAGCACCCCAGAGGTCTGGGCTCCAGCAGTTTCACCTGCGCGGAGACCCAGCCCACCAAGAGCCTTCGGCCCTCCGAAATTTTCTTGGCCGCCGACACGGGGCAGCTCACCACGGGTTCGCATGCCCGTGTTGTCAGGACGGATGGTGCCCGCCTTCACCTCCTCTGCAGAGCAGACAGCGTCCTGACGACGGCGGCCAACACCTCCTCCTCCGTGACGGAGTCGTCCAGGCCCAAGATGCGCATGTCTATGCACTTCGTGGGCCTGGACACTCGGACGTGATCCGCGCTCAGGGACGCCCTAAGCCTTTCGGCTAGAGCGTCCGCGGCCGGACCACTGTCTGCTCCAGGGATCTCCAACAGTGTGGGCCCCAAAATACTGCCTTGTGAGATTCCATAATCGCTATTTTTAAGTTCAGAGCTCGTGTACTGACCTATTTTTAGAGACTGGTAACGGTCGCTAAGATAATCAGATAACAATTTTAACTGTGCTCCTCTTATCCCAATTTTTTCCAGTTTTAGCAATAGTAGAGAACAAGAAATGGTGTCAAATGCCTAGGCAAGGTCTAAAAAGATCCCAATGGTATGCATGCCATTATCAAGGTTTTTACTTATAAAATTTGTCAATTTATGTACTGCTTGGCTCGTTGACCTTTTAGGCCTAAAACCAAATTGTTGGTCTGAAAGCAATTTGTTATTTTCAAGATAATATTTTACTAGTCTATTGTTAATGATTCTTTCCAAAATCTTTGAGAGTCCCGTTAGTACTGAAATAGGTCTATAGTTAGTAACACAAGTTTTGTCTCCGGATTTGAAAACTGGGGTGACTACGGCTTTTTTAAGCAATTTTGGGAATATTCCTTGGGCTAAACCGATCTGAAAAATGTGAGTTAGTGGAGGGGTCAGGTATTTAAGTCTTTTAAGTTCAGCATTAGAAATGTCATCCCAACCGAACGGAGTCGAGTGGAGGTTCAGTTTTTAGTTCTAAATGTATTACTTTTAATAAATTTCCAGATAAGCTTACTGTTTTTTCCTGCCTTCTGTAGTTGTTCTTGGTCATATTGTTTTTTTAGTTTTTTCAACAGTATGTTGCAGAAATTTCTATATCACTTATAAGTGACTGATAGTATTTCATTGTTAGGAGCAAGTTTACATTTTTGGTGTAGCTTGTCTCTATGTCTGATACAGCGAACAAGTCCGGGCGTAATCCACGGTTTAATATTATTGTATTTTCTAGGTATTACTTTTGCTAAAGAGTTCTTCTTAATCGCATATTGTAACAGATCAATGAATGATATGGTCGAGGCATGAGCCGCTCTAGTGCATCGGGTAATAATGAGCTAGTAGAAATCCATGAAATGTGCAGATGTTTAGATAGTTATGTGCATGAGTATCGATTTTCCCGGAAGCAATGTTAATGTTAATGTCACCTAAAAGTATAATATTTTTAAAAGATGATATTTTTTCTAGGTTTATGCTAAGCGAGTCTAGGAATCTATCAATCTGAGATGGAGGTCTATAAATAGCCATAACTACCGTATCAGGGGAAATTTTAATTATCAAGCAATCACAGTCTTGAAATAAGGGTTCTTCCACCATTGCTTCTAAATTATCTTTAATGTACACAACTAAGCCACTATTTTGGTTCATGTGGCTATTGGTTTTGTGTAAATTGTATCCGTCTAAAGATGGTATCTTCGTTGTTTGTTCGGAGAGCCAACATTCTGTTAGTACAATAATGTCACAATATTCCAAGATTTTGTAATAAAACTTCAAAGTCATTAAAATTCCGGTTAATACTACGAATGTTTTGCGTAAGCATTGTTAACATTTTTTTAACAATGTGAAGAAGATTTCGGCACTCCTCAAGATTACAAATTATAGCTTCGGACACTGAAAAACTGTCTAGATCACTGAATAACTGATTTGTCATGATACTTAAAACTAAATTAACTACTATTTATGTGCGAATTAACAAATTATTTTTCAACACATTTGCTCAAAAAATGCATTTACGAAGCCTGTACACATTGTTCGAAAGTTAAATTTTACACACCACACCATGGAATGTGCGGTAAAATAGATACTCTCACCTAAGTACATATATTACCGCACGGTGCTATTGTATAGCGCCGTGCGGTAAAATATGTACTTAGGTATTCTTTACGGTTTTTTCTTTTAATTTCCATAAAAAAATAAATAAGAATATCACCAAGGAGTTTCACAATCCTAGAATAAATATGCTGAATGATCGAACCTCCTTGGAAGCGCATTTGCTCAATACGTTTGTCTCACTTTAATACTAAAGAGAAAATGAGAAAAGATAATAAAATAAATTAATGAAAGATGTAGTTCTTATTTTCACCACGCGATTGTGGCGCCGTTTGCAAATTCGCGCCATTTTCATACTAGAAATGTCAAAGATTGTTGCGACTTTCCGACTGATATCTAAAAACAAAAAGTTTGTTTCATTATCTATTGTACTGTTTTCTCGCAAATGTATTGAAAAACGTTGTATGATATACGTGCAGAAATTGGTTTTTACAAACTCGTGACTGTGGTTAGCCCTCGACTTCGTCTCGGGCTTACATTCGTCTACTCGTTTGTAAAAACCAACTTACCGCACTAATATCATAAATAACTATGACGGCGCTCTTAGGCTTAGACTAACACAATTGTTATTATATGTATAGTAGGTTAAGGTATTTATCTATGGGTCTTTGTAACCTGAAAATAAATGGTTTATTATTATTATTATTATTATTATTAGGCGCCTTCATAGTCTATTGAATTAATATAATTGTCCTCAGCGTATTTTCGTGCAGGGCAATTCACGTCACCAGTTGGGTGGTCATTTCTCCTCTTAAATCGTTTGCACGTTGCACACTGGGGAGAAGTTTTGTTACCACATTCCTTGAACGAGTGTCCTGTCTCCCCACAGAGGTTGCATGTTGGAGATGTTTCGCGGCAAAACTTGGCTGCGTGTCCGAACTGCTGGCAGTTGAAGCGCCTAGTCACTATAGTAAAATCTCTTACTGGGTATGAGGTCCAATTTATAAAAATACGGCCTTGGTTTACCAGAATTTTCCTGATGCTAGGAGGGACTTCAAGAATATAATTACATGTTGGCCGATCTTTCTTTCCTGACTTATGGCTCATTTTTATTGTTTCAGGAAAGGCATCTGGAGTAGTTTATGGCAATTTGTCGGATATGTTTTGTTCATAAATGCAATCTAGTACCTCTTTCTCACTTAGAACTACGGGGACCCCAATTATTGCTATCCTAGGGCGGCGTTTAGACGGGTCTTCAATTTTAAGGCCTGACGAAACAAGTTTCTCCGAACTGTTTAATTTAGCAATGTCGTCTTTGCTATCAGTGCTAATAATAACGCCTCCATTCCTAATTTTTCTTAGACTACGAACCCGAAGTTTCAGTTCCTCTAACGAGATAATTTTCTGTACCAGTGTTTTGGTGTCATCACTAGAACGTGTCTTATCGCTAGGGTAGATGGCTACAGAACTCAAATTTTCTGGGCGAATGAACTTGTCTGTACCATTTTAACCATATTGGCATAAGAAGTGCTTCCTGGTTGCGTCATCTTATTTTCAACGACCTCTGAATTGTTGCAGAGAGTTTGCAACGTCTTGCTATTCTTGAAGGAACTGGACAATGTTGTAAGCCTGAATGGACTTTTGCTTCAGGGATTGGTACAAGACAGCCATTTGAGATGTCCCATGTGCGACCTTTCGACAAAGATTAGTGACGCGAAGCTTCTGATCAGAGTTCATTTTTCCTTCGGTGACTGTAGAGCAGATTTCGTTTAAAATGGTCTCTATGGATCCTAACCATTTCTGGATCTCCGGCGTAGCGACAGCATCTGCCAATAAGGTATCCTCCGAGGATGCTGGTGGCGCTGTTTCTATTAGCTGGTTTTGGTCAGAGGGTATTGGAGTAGACGGTGGACTTCGCCGCATTAATTGGCTACGACCAAAAGGGCTTGGTTAGACATAGGGCCCTTGGTTAGACATATAGTCTAACACAGAAAATCACTAGTTTTGTATATTAAAGAATTAGTTCGTCGTGCACTGTGAAAAAGTGGTTAGTTGCACCATTACCACGCGCGACACACTTTACTTAATGATTCCGCAATTTATTATTATATTATTAATCGTAATTATTTAGAGTTCACTAGCTGTTGCCCGCGACTTCGTTCGCGTGTATGTATTGTAAAATGATGTGGCTAGGTAAGATAAATGTGTTCGTATATCTAATACGAACAGTCGATGTCTATCATTGCTTGCCTCTTTTTTTATGTATGGGAAAACAACAAATGACTCCTTTCGCTCTGGGTGGAATGGAAGGGAGTGTCATACTCTTACTGACTAAAACCCTAATCTGTGTTCCTCCTAATGCCCTTTGCGTTCCAGGGCCGCGGTGACTCTTTCGAACAAATACCGCAACCCTGGCAGGCACTGGCCCTAGCGGGCCTCGTCTTTATGCTGACATCTTTTTGTGACGCGCGTGGAACACAACGCGCCGTCGAGTATCACCTCTTCTGTTCAAACAATTTTTCGTGAGAAACGTTGTAATGATAGTGCTTCTTTCATTTCATCGAAACTATTCACAGCAGTCCTAGAAGATGTCGTTAAAAATGTGGGTATAGATTGGGACTATAGCGGTATTAACCAATCCAGCCCCGACATGTGAAAATTCCCAAAAAAAAATAAACCTTATGTAATTGGTAATAAACATTAAATTCGCGATTAATTCGGCGCACACCGGTGTGTTGCCGGTTCGTCAATTTTCTGCCCAACTGTCTCACTTAAGATTTGCAGATGACTTTGTGGTTTGACTTTGTGGTCTTGGGATGAATATAACCAAGACGAAGGTTATGGCAAACACCTTCAGCGATTCAAATCTGGAAATGAATTGTTGGAGATGATTAACCGATATGTTTATCTTGGCCATATCCTTTCAATTGGCAAAGAAAATCAACCAACGGAGGTATCGAGAGGAACACACCTTGGATTTCGCTTTTATCAAAATGGACGACATTCTGAAGCCTGCCAAATTTCCGCAATGTCTGAATTCCCGCCTTTATAACCAGTGTGCTTTTCCCACCATGACTTACTTACTTACATGGACGCTCACGCAGGAGGCTGTTTACAGACTGATAGTTGCACAGAGAGCCAAGGAGCGTTCTATGCTTGGTAGAGGTACGTCGTCGAGTTCCGAAGACGTACGAAGGTTTTCAACATCGGAAAACGAATTGTAGAACTAAAGTGGAGCTGGGCAGGACACTTGGCAAGGTGCGGTGATTTATTTATTTATTTAATTACAACGGTTAAAAACCAATTACAGTAACTACAAAAATATTATTAATAAGAAAAAGGACAAAAACTAAGAAAAACACAAATATACATATACAAACAAACTCAGATAAAAAATTAAAACAGAGAAGAATAAAAATAAAAAGGTTAACAACTCTTTCATGCATACCTCTCAGTACTTCTGACATGCCAATAAAATCTTCGTCCATTCATCCGCAAACAGATCGCTTGTTGGATTAGAACCCAAGTGATGATAGGTTCAGTAAGGCAGTGACTGAGTGGCGTCCGAGGACTGGAAGAAAAAGTATTGGTCGACCGGCGGCGAGATGGGCGGACGATATTGTTGCCATCGTGGGTAGAACCTGGATGAGGCTGGCACAGGAACATGGGGATTGGCACACGAAAAGAGAGGCCTATGCTCAGCAGTGATCGAAGTTGGACTGTGAATAATGATTTGCTAAGTTTGTTAACACGCGATAGAGCTATATAAAGTTGTCCATGGGAAAACCAACCAGAAGAGAAGTCAACCCCCGCAGAGGACACGGCGGAGCAAACGGTGAAGGTCTGCCCTGCTTGCGCGGAACACTGCCGTGTCCTCATCGACGCGATCAGCGACGGCGACCTCTCGCTACCGGCTCTGGTTTACTCCATGGTCCAGAGCGCGGAGGCGTGGGAAGTCGTCACCTCCTTTTGCGAAACAGTAATGCTAGTAAAGGAAGGGGCGGGCCGCGTGAAGGAGAGGCAAACGTCACGCCTTAGTCGCCGAAACAGAAGAAGACGCCCCGGGCGTTAGGAGTCGCAGGGCGATTCTCGGCCACCGTAGGCACGGGACGCGGACGGCGAGCGTTGGGTGGCTCGCGGCCCGATAACAACCAGCGGCCCTACCATGACGTGTTAAAGCATCAGTCGTTCGAGCGAGAAGGAGGGATGGAGCTATACACCCTATATAGCGCGACTGGTCCGGGTCGACGAAGCGTTGTGTTCCATACGCACCTCCAAGAGATGTCAGCTAAGTAGACGGGGCCCGTTAGGGCCAGAGCCTGCTAGGGTTGCGGAATTTGTTCGAAAGAGTCACCGTGACCCTGGAACGCAAAGATCATAAGGAGAAACACAGATGGGTTTTAGTCAGTAAGAGTCTGACACTCCCTTCCAGTCTACCCAGAGCGGAAGAAGTCATTTTGATGATTTCCCATCCATAAAAAAAACCCGCAACGAATAGAGTAGAGTATGGACTTCGTTGTGCGCAGGTGTCCTGGCTAAGTTTGCCGGCCTAGCTTCGTCCAAGTGTACAGAAGCAACCAGGGTGCTTTACAGGTGGAGTGGAGAGAATTAATCGTTCAAAAAATAATTAAAATAACGTCAGTGGAGCAATCAGACCAAATCTTTTTTTTATGTTATACATCAAATGCATAACGGTAAGCTTTTTATCAAAAGAATCACTGTTTATGACGTTTTAAAAGTACCATTAGTAACAAAAAAAATATATTTTGGTGTAATTCTCATGCTTTTGATAGTTAGTACTTTTTTCGGTCAACAGATGGCATTACGGGTATCTGAATTATGCAGATAATAAGTTGATTTCTTCTAGATTGCTACAATTCCTATCAGGTTTATGTGTAAAAATTATCTAAATGGTTTTGTAACTAACTAACATGTAATTTTGTGCATTCAATTATTTTGTGCATTCAATTACGAACAAAAACCTTTTAAAATCAATATTGCTTACCTCCCATAACATACGGCGTGATAATATGTAGCCTAAAGTATTCCTTGGTTTACAAAGAACATTTTCGCTAAAATTCAATTCAATCTATCCAGTAGTTTTGGCGTGAAGCCCTACCATACACACATACAAACAGACAAACAGACAAACAGACAAACAGACAAAAATTCTAAAAAGTCACTTTTTGTCATCAATTACGTTTTTCTAACAAAAGCCACTTATTTTTTCTCGAAAATTCTCAATGTACAGTTTTTCTTTCGTTACTGTGTTATTATATGTATAGATTATAATTTTAACACAAAACACGTCCGCTTAGAATCGCGACCCAGATCGTTCTTTTTAATCGTTCATTTTAATTATACTCTAACGATATATGCTAAACTCGTTAAGGATTTTGTTTTGTTTTATTTACATTATGATTCTTTCTACCATTTTTTTATTAATTTCGATAGCCGACCGTAACCACCTACGATCGCGAGTTCCGTCATTTGTTTAAGACAGCGACAAATGATACTGCAGTGCGATTCTGTAAACATGTCGTAGTGAACACTTCGACAAACAAAAGGTGCAGTGAGCTTGGACTGACGTAAGCTGTCAATAACGCTAGTGATGGACAAATCTATTAGAGAATCCTGTCGATAAATCGAGTTTACTGAATTTTAATGCTAAAGCCTACCTAAAAGACTGATTATCCAAATTTCTACCTAAATATTACTAAGTAGGAACGACAAAAAGAAAAATTCCAACCTGAGTACATGAGTTACTAATTTAACTGTTGCCAATAATAAATTTACCTACAAAGAGTATTCATCCTCACCTTATCACATTTTTCTGTTGGGACAAATCAATCAATGAACCCATTCACAAAGCACACTGCGCATGCGAAAAGTGGAAATTAACTAATTCAAACGAACAAGTGTTCACTCCACCGTATTCAGCGGACTCTAAGAAGAGGTGAACGCGCGATCGTAACGTTCACCCGTTGCTTGACAACGAAGTGTTCCCTTCACCCTATTCCGGTGACTATAAAGCAAGGGGAAGTGAATGTTCCCTTCGATCGCGTTATTTTTTAATCTTTGATTCTTCCATAAACATTCAGAGAATATTTTATATTCAAAACTTAAAAATACCTATCTAAAACATTTTTTGGGATGATGTAAGCAAATTAGATTTTTTTTAATGGTATTTTTTAGGCGTTTTTGTACCTACTTTTTTCCATAAGTAGGCAATCAATTATTTAAGCCTGATTTCAATAAAAAAAAACGGCTACTGTTCAAAGCTTTATTTATTAATAAAACAAATCCGGACGCCTAATGAAACCCTGTCATGTCGGAATAAATATTCTAATTATTCTGTCTTGAAACGCGTGGCTAGCTTCCGAAGTGTGAGCCATTGTGACCATTGTCGACCATGAAAACGGGTGAACACTGACAGTATAACTACCTACTTTTTGACGATCGTATGACCACCGAGCGAGCAGCGATGCTCGAAGACCCAATAATTAAGACTCAAATGTGGCAAGTGGTGTTAATGATGACGAAGCTTTTGTTGCTTCTGCTGCCAAAATGGCAAGAGTAGAATCAAAACCGAATCAACCCGATCCATGATGAACCGAGCACAACCTTCCAGATTTTACCACCAACACAAAATGTGCATTCCAATCTGGTTGACAAAAATAGCAGTCACGATGGAGAGGACACCTTTAATGACAGCACCGATAGTAACCTCATTATTGAGTTTTGTGGTGGAGAAATAACATTGTCAAGTTCAGTGCCAAGTGAACTATTGTTTAGTGTAGCTGGCTTAATTTTTGGAAGGAGACAAAGCCACAAAACTATTGTTTGTGAAACATAATTTGCCTATCCTTAATTTTGATTAGGTACCTACTAGCAGGTAATGTTTGTATTTTTAAGAAAGTGTACCTATTGAAATAAATATTTACGACTTTCTATTACTTCAATCAATCATGAGTTATTATTTTTCCACTTCCACGAACACCTCTGCCTAATTGGAACAATGTAATTTTGGACACTTACTGAACCCAGCTAAATCTCAAGCACTCATTGTTGGTGGCAGATACATGCTCAGCCTATTGGAACACCAGTCTCTGCCACCTGTAGTGTATGACTCAGTGCCCATTTTATACTGCAAAAGCGCTGCAGTTAGTAAGAGGATATTCTACTCTTTCCAGTCTCATAAACGTCTCCAAAAATTCTTACCATTTCACACTAAGGTGTCTTGCTCAATCTCTTCTTCTACCACTTATAGACTACCTATGCCAATATCTATTTTAAAGCTGAAGCTGCTTCTGAGGTACCTACTCCTAAACAAACTCGAGCACTGACACTTCTCTTCTCCTTCGTACTCTGCATCACACTTCCTGTCGCTGTGGTGGCTCCTTCTCTCTTACTGCAGTGCATCTCTGGAACTTGCTCCCACACTCCCTATGCAACAGCCTTTCTGTTGATTGTCATCAAGAGGAAAGTTAAAGAGCATTTCCTTTTGATTTTGACATAATATTCTTATATATTATTATGTATGTGTATATATTTAGTTATGTATGTAAGTAAGTACTTATATTTATTTATTATAAAATATATAATGTGCACTGGATCCTACCCTCTATTGTCATCTTTATCACTGAAAGGTTTGCTGGGAGAAAATTCAACTTGGAGTTAAGCTAGCCTTTGTACAGCTGTTATGGTGTACAATAAAGAATTAAGAACTAATCTTGTGATTCAAAATGCCACTGAAATTACCACCATTTGAGAAGAAGAATAAATGATAATATATAGCTCACAGACTTGTATCTTTTCTATTCTAGCAACTTACTTTTCTATACTAATCAGCCATAGTATTAATAATAATAATTGTTGTGCTATGCATTGATGCTTACTTCTGCATAGCTACATAAAATTAAAACCATGTTACCAACAAATTTAGGTGCAGCATCATCAACTTTATTCAGATCTAAGCAATATTTCCTATCTTTTGTACTTGGAGAGGATATAAATAAATCAATATCAAGCAAAATTACAATTTTACTCATTTTTATCCACATCAAAAATTACTAATACATCTTTTGCACTGAGCCAGCGGCAGGCAGAAGCCTGCAGAGTTCCCATATTCTGGATCTTCTGCTGAGGTGCTAATGGCAAAGTTAGAAAACTTGTCTGGATGGAAGCTGGCCGGCTGCCTTTAGCTGAAAACAATGGGTAAACATAATTCATTATTATTCTAACTATTTTCAACATTATTTCCCATATTATGCTGATTGGTTATTCTATTCTTCAATAAAACATTCATCTATGTTTTAATTTATACAGCAAATCAGTTGCATATTGAAACAATTCCATCCATCACATGGAGAACAATGTTACTCTTAGCTATTTTTAGAATAATCCGAGTTACAACTTTTTTTAGTTAGGTACAATACTTTGCCCCCATCGATCACTAATATAGCTTTCGTGGTCTACATTGTTATAATGTGTAAGTATTCCTATTTAATTTCGTAGTAAAGCAATACCTACTCAATTCATTGCGGTATACCCTATGATTTGTGATCAAATCAAGATCAATCAATCAATTATAAAATTAAGATAACGTTTCAGCTTAGTAGGTAAACAATATATTATCACATCTTGGTAGGTCGGCCGTACTGTCGGCCCGACTCGGTTTAAACACATTTACGATCATCACATATTTAATAATTATCACTACGTAGGTACCTATAAAATTCGAAACTCGGAGAACTTCAAAACTTTCTTTTGTTTGGTTAAAAATAGGTAGGTAAGCATTCATTACCCATACCGACGACGCGACGTTTGAAAATTTTTCGAACTTCATTGGCGAGTCAGCGAGTGGCGACATTGCTTTTTTTGAGATTTTGCTGTGTTGGCTACTGAGGCTTTTAAGCCAATCATATTTTTTGTTCAATTCTATTGAATTCTGGTCTTCGGTTATAGAATACAATGAAATAATTACTTAACGGCTAAAGATTTATCTATGGAGGTATTTTTATATCACAGCATTATATAAAATATAATGTGGTTTAAATACTAACTAACATGGCAAACCGATTTGGTTCTCTATTGTGTTCTTTTTCTTTTTTATCCGTAAGTGCCATATTTTTTTTTGTCATCATTGTCCAAATGATAACTTTCCCGAACAATGTCACTGATATAGATATAGTCTGATATAGATTTTTATTTCAATCGGTTGCAGAGATAGGTACCTAAAGAAAACTTCTTATAAAAACATAGCTCTTCCTTGGCAGTCTGGTAAAAAGTGATTATTATGAAGGCGATTAATGTTTTTGACACGATTTTTTAGAATTCTTTATCCCAAAAACACATAGGTATCAACACTACTACTAACATTAATATAAGAATAAAGTTTTGTTCAAATTCAAACATTGTTCGCCGGAATAACCTGTCACGAACAGCGTACCCTTAGCCGCCTAAAATTTGAAGCACACGCTCCTCGGTGTTAGTAAGTTATCTTACTTCCTCGAACCCCCCACCCGTCGCCTAGTTGCGGCGCGCTCAGCAGCTTTTTTTTTATGTTAGATTTTCGGTCCGTCCAATACTAGATAAGAAAGAAGGATTAGTCTGTTTAGTAGGTAAGCCGATGGCCTTTGTCGCTAAAAAAAATCTAAACAAATTCCAAGAGTAAAAATACTTAGGTAGGTAGGTACCTTCATCTACTTCTTTTTAGTCTTGGTAGCCCCGCCTAAAGCGTTAATTTTCGATGTTACTTCCTCCCAGAACCTTTGGGTTTTGAGGCGGGCATTTGCGGTGTTACTATGCCCCCTGGCCATCTCCGGATGGAGTTCCATCATTTGAACCAGGGCAACAAACTGCGCCTCATTTGCAGCACAAGAGCGAAATGGGCTAGAAATATATCCTTAAATTAGGTCAAATCATCAAAAATTACCTGTAAGATTTCGTTTTTCAATATTCTCAAATACTTTATAAGAACCTATTATTTAAAAATCTGTCCGTAGTGCATACTTACGTCATTCTTATCGAATTGGTAATAAAAAATAAAAGAACACGTATCGTAGGAAACAGCGCGGCGATTTGAATTATTTATCAAAAGGGCGCGAAATCGCATGTCTACACCAAGTCAATTGTACCACTCTACCGCATTTTTGTTTTCAATATGTGTACAAGTCTTTTAAGATTAATTTTTCGGGCTTCCGGAATCTATGGCCACGGTAGATTCAATTATTGCAATAATAGTTTTTTTGGTTATATGTGTTAAATACATTCTCAAAAATAATAATTATCACTTGTTAAAAAAAACGAACGTTTATTATTTGTCTTTGTTAATACTTCATTAACAAAGACAAATAATAAACGTTCGTTTTTATTGCAATAATAGTTTTTTGGTTATTAAACCAGGATGTGTTATAAATACATTCACAAAAATAATATTATTAACACTTGTTAAAAAAAACGAACGTTTATTATTTGTCTTTGTTAATACTTCATTAACAAAGACAAATAATAAACGTTCGTTTTTATTGCAATAATAGTTTTTTGGTTAACCAAGATGTGTTATAAATACATTCACAAAAATAATAATTAACACTTGTTAAAAAAAAACGAACGTTTATTATTTGTCTTTGAAGTGAAATATGAAGTGCCCATCACTTATCCCAATAAAAAAAGAAGAACAATGTCGGCAATGCTAAATAAAATAAAGTTTTGAAGTCCGGGTTTAGAATGTTGCAATTACTAAATGTGTAATGATAATAAATGTAGTTACAAGCTTTCATTCTATCTATATTTCTAAGGTGTTATAAAATTAACTGCAAGAATTTTGTGTACTTGCTCGGTATTATCGAAACATTCTGTCCATCGTCCATTGACGTATCCTAAAAAAATATGATTGGCTTAAAAGCCTCAGTAGCCAACACAGCAAAATCTCAAAAAAAGCAATGTCGCCACTCGCCCGCCAATGAAGTTCGAAAAATTTTCAAACGTCGCGTCGGTATGGGTAATGAATGCTTACCTACCTATTTTTAACCAAACAAAAGAAAGTTTTGAAGTTCTCCGAGTTTCGAATTTTATAGGTACCTACGTAGTGATAATTATTAAATATGTGATGATCGTAAATGTGTTTAAACCGAGTCGGGCCGACAGTACGGCCGACCTACCAAGATGTGATAATATATTGTTTACCTACTAAGCTGAAACGTTATCTTAATTTTATAATTGATTGATTGATCTTGATTTGATCACAAATCAAAGGGTATACCGCAATGAATTGAGTAGGTATTGCTTTACTACGAAATTAAATAGGAATACTTACACATTATAACAATGTAGACCACGAAAGCCATGAATGGGGCACCGTTCTATATTAGTGATTGATGGGGGCACTTAATAAGAGTTGTAACTCTGATTATTCTAAAAATAGCTAGGAGTAACATTGTTCCATGTGATGGATGGAATTGTTTCAGACGCTCACAATATGCAACTGATGTGCTGTATAAATTAAAACATAGATGAATGTTTTATTGAAAAATAGAATTACCAATCAGCATAACATGGGAAATAATGTATAAAATAGTTAGCATAATGATGAATTATGTTTACCCATTGTTTTCAGCTATAGGCAGCCGGCCAGCTTCCATCCAGACAAGTTTTCTAACTTTGCCATTAGCACCTCAGCAGAAGATCCAGAATATGGGAACTCCGCACGCTTCTGCCTGCCACTGGCTCAGTGCAAAAGATGTATTAGTATTTTTTGATGTGGATAAAAATGAGTAAAATTGAAATTTTGCCTGACATTGATTTATTTATATCCTCTCCAAGTACAAAAGATAGGAAATATTGCTTAGATCTGAATAAAGTTGATGATGCTGCACCTTAATTTGTTGGTAACATGGTTTTAATTTTATGTAGCTATGCAGAAGTAAGCATCAATGCATAGCACAATTTATAATTATTATTAATAATACTTGATTAGTATAGAAAAGCAAGTTGCTAGAATAGAAAAGATACAAGTCAGTGAGCCATATATTATCATTTATTCTTCTTCTCAAATGGTGGCAATTTCAGTGGTATTTTGAACCACAAGATTAGTTTTTAATTCTTTATCGTACACCATAACAGCTGTACAAAGGTGAGCTTAACTCTAAGTTGAATTTTCTCCCAGCAAACTGAGTGATAGAGAAAGATCACAATAGAGTGTAGGATCCAGTGCACATTATAATTTTATAATAAATAAATATAAGTACCTACTTACATACATAACTGTAAATAAATACACATAGGTACATAATAATATATAAGAGTATTATGTCAAAATCAAAAGGAAATGCTCTAACTTTTCTCTTGATGACATCAAGAGAAGGGCTGTTGCATAGGGAGTGTGGGAGCAAGTTCCAGAGATGCACTGCAGTAACAGAGAAGGAGCCACCACAGCGACAGGAAGTGTGATGCAGAGTACGAAGGAGAAGAGAAGTGTCAGTGCTCGAGTTTGTTTAGGAGTAGGTACCTCAGAAGCAGCTTCAGCTTTAAAATAGATATTGGCATAGGTAGTCTATAAGTGGTAGAAGAAGAGATTGAGCAAGACTGACCTTAGTGTGAAATGGTAAGAATTTTTGGAGACGTTTATGAGACTGGAAAGAGTAGAATATCCTCTTACCAACTTTAGCGCTTTTCGAGTATAAAATGAGCACTGAGTCATACACTACAGGCGGCAGAGACTGGTGATCCAATAGGCTGAGCATGTATCTGCCACCAACAATGAGTGCTTGAGATTTAGCTGGGTTCAGTAAGAGTCCAAAATTACATTGTTCCAATTAGGCAGAGGTGTTCGTGGAAGTGGAAAAATAATAACTCATGATTGATTGAAGTAATAGAAAGTCGTAAATATTTATTTCAATAGGTACACTTTCTTAAAAATACAAACATTACCTGCTAGTAGGTACCTAATCAAAACTAAGGATAGGCAAATTAATTATGTTTCACAAACAATAGTTTTGTGGCTTTGTCTCCTTTCAAACAATTTCTTAGGGGTTAAGAAATTAAGCCAGCTGCACTAAACAATAGTTCACTTGGCACTGAACTTGACAATGTTATTTCTCCACCACAAAATTCAATAATGAGTGATTTCCATATCATGAGGTTACTATCGCTGCTGTCATTAAAGGTGTCCTCTCCATCGGCATCGTGACTGCTATTTTTGTCAACCAGATTGGAATGCACATTTTGTGTTGGTGGTAAAATCTGGAAGGTTGTGCTCGGTTCATCATGGATCGGGTTGATTCGGTTTTGATTCTACTCTTGCCATTTTGGCAGCAGAAGCAACAAAAGCTTCGTCATCAATAACACCACTGTCTTGCCACATTTTAGTCGTAATTATTCGGTCTTCAAGCTTCGCTGCTCGCTCGGTGGTCATACGAATTGTAAATTTTATTATTTTTTCCCTCTCCCGCCGTATGTTTTGATAGTTTATGTACTCGATACGAGGCGCGAATAGATTAGGTGATCAACACTGTAAAAAAGTAGGTAGGTATACTGTCAGTGTTCACCCGTTTTCATGGTTGACAATGGTCACAATGGCTCACACTTCGGAAGCTAGCCACGCGTTTCAAGACAGAATTAGAATTTTTATTCCGACATAACAGGGTTTCATTAGGCGTCCGGATTTGTTTTATTAATACATAAAGCTTTGAACAGTAGCCGTTTTTTTTTATTGAAATCAGACTTTTTTATTAATCTGGTAACACATTAATAACGCGTGAAGGTGAGGTGACCAAAACTGTCAAACTTTAGGTAATTACCGTCAAAGAGTAGGTATTTACTGTCAGTGTTCACCCGTTTTCATGGTCGACAATGGTCTCACATGGTCCACACTACTCCAGCCAGTCGTTTTTTTTTATTGTAATCAGGCTTTTCTTGAAAGTGAGATCTCTAATTATTACTTACCCCTCAAATAATTGATTGCCTACTTATGAAAAAAAGTAGGTACCTACCAAAACGCCTAAAGAATATTTTTAAAAAAAATCTGATTTACATAAAAAAATATCTAAAAGATTTGAATGTAAAATACTCTCTGAATGTTTATGGAAGAATCAAAGATTAAAAAAAAAACGCGGTCGAAGGGAGCGGTCACTTCGCCTTGCCTTATAGTCCGCTGAATACGGTGGAGTGAACACTTCGCTAATTTCCACTTTTCGCACGCGCAGTTTGATTTGTGTAGGCGTACCAAGTTTGGGTTCATTGGGTTCATTGATTACCCAATATAAGGATTTAGCTAGTATAAAAAACTTTGAGGAGTAAACGATCTTATGCATTGATGTTTTGACTCATAAATACCACTTTTGTACCAATATGAAATTTAAAATTATGTAAAATTTGTAACATTTTATTATTGAAAAAACTCGTTTGACGATGTCGATATGATTGGAAATGTAACGTTTCGTCCATCCCTAGCATCATTGACAGCTGACTTCGTGATCACTACGCCCGAGTCTTTCACTTCGACATGTTTACAGAATCGACCGGCTGGAGCACTGGGCCAGTGGGCTTTGGTCACTTTTAGAATATTTATTGTATGTATGTATGTATGTATTTCTTATTGTATTTGTTTCATATTTGCTCTTAATTTTATGAACATTATTTTATTAATATTTGTATATCTCATTTAAGTATGAGTTCCATTAGTGTATCCGTGGCATCACAGGCACTATCAGAATACCAGTGCTGTGATATTTCTCTTTTTTAAATATCGCTGCATATGTTGAGATAGGGACCTTTTTGGCCTTGCATAGAATAATTTAGATTTTATTAATTTTAATTTGTTTAATTTTTTGTTTATCTTGTGCGAGTCACAAATAAATATTTTTATTTCTTTTTTTACATGTACATAATTATCCATAATTATCGAACCATTTTAATGGATAAGGATTAACATCGTGACAACGTAACAACTAAAATCACCAATATTCCGTTCCAACCGGGTTTTGATATATTTTTGAACAAAAAGTGGTTTAATTGTGACTGAACCATACTAGTTGGAAATATACCGTTGTGAACTTTTTTATAGGTAATAATGAGAACTTTTATCATGTACACTTTTTTTATGTATTGTCAATAGTTTTCTTAGCGCACATCAAATGATAAAATTAGGCAACATTTTGCTACTTTGGGTTACATGGTTTTAATTTTCGTAGGATTCTCTATTTTTTTTCGAAAATAAACATAGCTTGTTTTATGTTAATAATGTAGCTTTCTAATGGCGAAAGATTTTTTAAAATCGGTTGAGTAGCTTTTGAACGAAATCGTAACAAACAAATAAATCTTTCCTCTTTTTTTAAATATTGGTTTAGATTTAAATTAGACTAGGTTTTGCCCGGGCCTTTGCTCGCGTCAGTATCTCGACGGCGCGCTGTATTCCAGGCGCGCCTCAAATAGATGTCAGCACAGTAGACGGGGACCGTTAGGGCCACAACCTGCCAGGGTTGCGGAATTTGTTTGAAAGAGTCACCGTTACTCTGGAAGGAACACGGATGGGGTTTTAGTCAGCAAGAGTCTGACAGTCCCTTCCGCTCCGCCCAGAGTAGGAGAAGTCATTTGATGACTTCCGATCGTAGAGTAAAAATTGGGGGACTTAGATCAAGTAGACGTAGACGTAAATGTATTTTCTTGCAAATAAACCTTTTTGATTTGATTTGATTTGATTTGAAGTAGATTTAGTTCATAATATAAATTCCAGATCACTCCAATCCACCATTCATTTATTCATCATTCAACTGGATCGGAGGAGATCTAGAAACACCTAAAATACATCATCATTTTAAAAAATGTGTATTCATAAAGACGAAATCATGTTTGTTGCATTGGTGATCTACTTTTAGAATTTAGGTACTGTTTATTGCATTGGGAAAAAATTACCTATTCAAATAGTTTCTGATCTGTATTACATTCTAAATGGATAATGATGCAAGGTATTTTATTAAATAAACCTAAATATAACTTTGATTTCAAAATTTATTTGTGTCCTGAAACGATGGATGGGATAAAAAAACGATTGAAATAAAAGCGATTTCGACAGAATCTGGTATTGTTTCCTGCTCCACCTTAAAACCATTTTATATTTTTATGTTTTTTCGATACATAATTTAGTTAGATAAACCCTAGATAAACTTAAACGTCAATTATTGACGTTTAAGTTTATCTAGGGTTTAACTAGCTAATTTCCTTGCAGTAGGTATCTAGTAGCAATCAATATCTTCTAATGCAGATAAAACTAACTCATGTGCTGTATCACACTCCTGATGAGACAAATCTGACGTTGCTGTCGATATACTACTCTCACTAGTCTTTGACGAACTCACTATAGATTTTTCTTTTTCAGCCTGCTTGTAGATAACTTCAACGAATGTGAAAAGATCCTCACCAGATTCGCTTTTGAGTATAAAGTGGAAAGTATTTTCCAAGCTAGATTTCACTATATCCCATTTCTGGTACAATAAATCTTCTGTTTGGGTTGTATTATTATCCTGAAGTTTTTGATATTTTTTTCTAGAAATGATTTTAATAACCTCCTCCAGAGTTTTGGTACGGTGGTAATACTCGGCGAATTGTGACGTTGTTCAGTCATACATCTACCACGAGGCACTAATATCAAACAGCGGTGGATGCGTGGACGAGATCAAACGGCGCATGGCTATCACCAGGTCCTCCATGGATCGGCTTGGAAAATTATGGAGAAGCAGAAACATCACAAGGGCCACTAAAATGAGACTGATCAGGGCATTAGTGTTTCCCATATTTCTTTACGGTGCTGAGACATGGACTTTAAGAGAAAGCGAGAAAAAGAAGATAGACGCCCTCGAAATGTGGTGCTGGAGGAGAATGCTTGGCATAACCTGGACACAGTTCCGAACCAACGTCTCAATCCTCCAGGAACTTTGAAACAAGCAGCGTCTTTCTTCCATCGTCTAATGTCGTATCCTCACTTTCTTTGGACATGTCACACGTCAAGAAGACACATCTGTGGAGCGACTTGTAGTGCCGGGAAAGGTTGAAGGCACAAGAGCGCGCGGCAGGTCACCAATGCGTTGGACCGATCAAGTAAAAACTGCACTCAATGGTCCACTCCACGAATGCACAAGAAAAGCCACAGTACGGGAGGAATGGCGACGGATTGTGAAGCTTGCCACCACCCCTGATGTGACGACCACGACCACTCTGCCAAGAGTGTGACGACGAAGAAGAAGAAGAAGATAAGTTACTCATATCACATTTTTTCGTTCAACTTGCGATACAATTTGCGATGGAGCTCTATCGCAAGTACGGAGACAGACGCTGATTTCATTTTGCTAATTATAACATTGACTGCGTTACGGGACGTATGTATAGTCGTATTTAATTTCCAAACTGTGCGGCAGTCAACTGTCCTTGTTTTGCATACGATGACGGCGATGACGGGAGATTAACTTAGTTCGCGAGCACGTTAAGAGATAGATATATTGTCGATAATTTTGCTACAATTGCGTAAAATTTTGCATGACATATGCACGGAAATCATCTCGTCTTAGGAAAGATTGTCTACGTTTTAATATAAATGGATGCCCGAATATAAGGATAATATTATTAACAAAAAACAATCAAGTAATTTCATGTCTTTATAATTTTTAACACATTGTAACTAATCTTCTAGGTACAAAAACGCATAATAAACAAAAAACAAACAAGTAAAAAGTCTTGGGTCTAAATAAACCGAAAGTCCCTACAGCCCTTTTTTGATCAAATGCTTATGGTCTAAGATAGAATTGAACTCTGTAGGCAAATCCGAGGCCAGGAGGCGGTGATAACCTGATGGAGGCATGGGTAAATCCAACTCCTCCACTTCTGAGGGTTGGGTTGGCATTATTTGTGACACCGTGGGGATTCACCCGGATAGCAGCTATCACTCTTAGAAAGTTGGCATTTATGTTTATCGCTCGATTTTCTCTATACACCTGACTGGAAAAACAAGAATTCATGGTCAGTAAAGATGCAGTTCATAATTATCAAATGTTAGTCGGCCACGCAGCTATATCGCAGTCTTGAAGCAAACTAGATCGTAAAGATACTTAAGTATTTCAATAAATTGTAAACGTTTCTAGGATGAGATTGTTAAAGCGTTGAAAAAAGTTAAGATTGGCAAAAGTTACAAGGTATGGGTACCTATGTACCTAAGTGATGGTCGGACGTGGCAAAAAAGACATGAAAGTAGAATCAATGCTGTTATAAAATAAGTTTCGCAAAGTATTTCTACAGCATTGATTCTACTTTGAGCTTTGAACAAAAACTTGTTGATAGCTTCAAAAGTTACTATTATACTATAATTACAGCGATGGAACATTATGTACGACTGCTGTTTGGTGATTGTAATTATCAGCAAATTCTTTGTTTCTTAAAAATATGATAAGTACTGGTTCAAGATAACTTTACGTATACTTACTCGACAACAAGCCGATCTCCACTACTGATGACTCCCAGGTTCAGGGAACTTCGAGTGGCTACTGCAAACTGCTGTGCTACCTCTGCCTCGTCAGACAGCTCATCCACGTCAGTTAAAATCACCTCTATCATCTCGTTCTCGTCAATGTCAGCCACGTTAGGCACATCATTGCCAATTAGTGCAGCTGATGCTGCCACTGCAAACAATGCGACGAGGAATGCGCTCTTCATCTGGAATTATTTTGTTCTTTTTATAAAGTACCAAATTAGTAGTCTGAAAGCCGATCGCTCAAAGTCCTATCTAATCAATATACCGGTAAGTAGCAATTTGTAGAAGAACTAGACCATTAGGGAGCTTGGCATTTTTATGGCAAGGACGTTTTCTGTTACAATCATTTGCCCACAAAATAATATCTCACGTAGTAACTGCTTCCGTGGTCGAGTGGTTTATGCGGTTTGCCTTGAGGCGCGGTGGTCGTGGGTTCGGTTCCCACGGGAAGCATACTTTGTAAAGTTGTTCCAGTTTGGCTGGGACATTGCAGGCTTGAATCACCTGGTTGTCTGATAAAAAGATGATTCCGTACTTCGGAAGGCACGTACAAGCCGGTGGTCCCGGCCGCCAAATGGTCGTCAAACCATGTCAGAAGCCCTTGAGGCGGTTAAGAAACTCTGACACTAGGGTGTGTGGGGTCGTTTAGACATAACTATTGCACGATTGAACATGTATCTAAGGGTAGAAGACACGAGATGTCATGCGGTGTTCCACAGGGCTCGGTTCTGGGGCCGTGTCTGTGGGACATCGGCTATGACTGGGTGCTGCGCGCCGACCTCCCTAGCGGCGTCAGCGTGATTTGTTACGCTGACGACACGCTCGTTCTGGCTCAGGGAGGGTCGTACCAGGCGGCGGCCGACTTAATGACACGCGGGGCTGCGATAGTCGTTGAGAGGATCTGGCAATTGGGTCTCGAGGTGGCCTTGCACAATTCCGAAGCCATGTGCTTTCATGGTCCTCGGAACAAGCCACCACCGGGATCCCAAATAACGGTAGGAGGGGTTCACATCGGCGTCGGGTCGACGATCAAATATCTGGGACTCGTTCTCGACAGCCGATGGAACTTCGTCGAACACTTCCGACGTTTTGCTCCCAGACTGGGGCGGGCCGTGGCTGCTTTCAAGCGGCTTCTGCCCAATCTGGGGGGTCCAAACGCCTCCTGCCGGAGGCTCTATGCGGGGATCGTGCGGTCCATGGCCCTTTATGGGGCCCCAGTGTGGGCTCTTACGCTGAAGAAGCGTCCAGCCCGACAACTGAACGCGTCCCAAAGGGTCATGGCTATCCGGCTGGCCCGGGGATACCGCACGGTCACCGGCGAGGCAGCAAGCCTCCCTGCCGGATTGCCGCCGTGGGACCTGGAGGCGAGAGCTCTCGCGCACGTCTACGCGTGGCGCGTGGAGGCGCTACGCTGGGGCGAAACTTCGCTGCCGCGTCAAATTGCGGCGTGGCGGTCGGAGCTCCGGCAAGATACCATGGCGGTTTGGAGTCAGCGACTGTCACAACCCAGCGCTGGGCACACCACAATTGCGGCGTTAGTGCCCCTCTTTGAGGAGTGGCTGGAGAGGCACCACGGCGTCCTCACCTTCCGCCTGACGCAGGTACTCACCGGACACGGTTGTTTCGGGAGGTATCTGTTTCGGATTCGGCGGGAGGAAACGCCCGGGTGTTTTCACTGCGAGGATCGCCTGGAGGACACGGTGGAGCATACGGTGGAGGTCTGCCCCGCTTGGGCGGAGCACCGCCGTGTCCTCGTCGAGGCGATCGGCGGCGGCGACCTCTCGCGTCCGGCCGTGGTTCAATCCATGGTCCGGAGCGAGGAGGCATGGGAAGCCGTCACCTCCTTCTGCGAAGCAGTAATGTTAGTGAAGGAGGAGGCGGGCCGCGTGAGGGAGAGACAGCCCTCACGCCCCAACCGCCGCGGCATAGGGAGACGCACCGGGCGTCGGGAGTCGCTGGGCGATTCCCGGCCACCGTAGGTGCGGGTCTGCGGATGGCGAGCGTTGGGTGGCTCACCGTCCGATCAAAGCCAGGCCCAAGCCGACGGCACGTTGTGTTCCACGCGCGCCTCAAAGAGATGTCAGCATAGGAGTAGGGGCCTGTTAGGGCCAGAGCCTGCCAGGGCTGCGGATTTTGTTCGAAAGAGTTACCGCGGCCCCGGAACGCAAAAGGCACTAGGAGGTGCATGGATGGGTTTTAGTCAGTAAGAGTCTGACACTCCCTCCCGCTCCACCTAGAGCGGCAGGAGTCATTTGATGATTTACAATCTTTAAAAAAAAAGAAAAAAGGGTAGAAGACATTGAAAAAAAAAATCATTTGTGAAAATTTCAAGTTTCACTGGCTCCACAACCCATTAACTGGGTAACACGGTACTTTTTTGGCAAGACTGGAGTCAGATTTACTGGCGACTGACAATCCGTAACGACTGCCAAAGATCTACAAACGACAACCGGGACCAACGGCTTAACGTGTTTTCCGAGGTACGGAGGAAACTCGGTGTGTTAAGATGGTCACCCGTCCACAGAACAACCCTGGCAAGCGTTGCTTAACCTTGAAGATCGACCCGCGTGGTTGTTATTATTTAGGCTCAAGCTCCTCATTAAAGTACTCTCATTACTCTGACAAAAATATAGCAGGTCAGATTGAAGAACAAGCTTGTGTTTGTTGTTCAAAACATTTTCTCCAACACATCAATGTTCGACACGGTCAACTCTTCAGTCTATTATATATAGCAGAAAAAAAACACGTTTATTTCGCCAGAAATTACCCACAAATTACACAAAACTAAAAAAAATGTAAGGTTTGTAATCGCAAAAAAATATTTTGAAGAGGATAAAACTACAAATTCCCAATTTACTGACCTTTTGCTGTACTTGTACTCGTAGTGTAAGATCTATCTTCTTGCCAAATTTCCTGACTCTAGGTCAACGGGAAGTACCCTATAGTTATTGATTTCCTTGCGAGCGTCAAAACATGCGCCATAAACGGAGCAAAAACAGCCTTATCTTTAGATTGCGTTGATAAAGAAGTTTTTTTTCGTTGCTCCAGGTGTAGCAAAACCTGAGTATCTAATATTAATTTCAGCTTGATTCCTTTACGTGTTTCTGAGAAAAAGGGTCTTGACGGACGAACAGACGGGTAGCAAAGTGATCCTACTAGGCTTCCGTTTTTGCCTATCATTCGATCATTTTTAGGGGCTAAAAATGAACTAATCACGAGCTAACATGCAATAGATTGCAGTTTAGTTTTAGTTCACGGCTTGATTTAACAATTTATAAAACTAAATGCATTTTTAAGTAGGTACGCATTTCTTCGTTTTGGTTTGAGAACTCTTTAATTTCAGCTTTTTTTCATTGAAATGGGTTCACTTGGAGGGAAGCACGGTGTAAACATGTAATTTGACTTTAAATTTGCGGTTTATATATTACCTATTGATATTGGTCCTCCAGTAAAGTTTATTTCAATACAAAATTCAAAGTCCAACCGAAATAAATGAGAAGCTTTAAAAAAAAGCGGCTACGTTATATGTCCCAATACAATATAACAAGGAAAGGAATTGTGGTTTAACAATTTTTTAAGTAAGCTAGTAACTTAACTTGTCTAATTGGCATCGGTTACCCGTTCCGTGATACAGAATAATATAATAATACCCTTTTTCTCAGGAACACGTAAAGGAATCAAGCTGAAATTAATATCAGATACTCAGGCTCTGCTACCCCCTGGAGCAACGAAAAAAAAATTTTATATCAATTCTTAATGATTGTCATCAGGAGGACGTAAAACATCCCTTGAAATAAAGGGGGTTGTAGGAATAAACAGGACACTCTAAAGTAATGATAAAATGTGGGCATTTCAGCGTCGGAGTATTGGAAACCACCAGAGTTTATTGCGAGATTCTGGAACATGGTCAAATTTGTGCAAACCAAATGTGAATTTGATGTAAAAGTTTTGTTAAATCTGGATAAACTAATTTTCTTTCTTTCTTTCTTCTTTCTTTCGTTCTATAACTGGATCGGCATAATCAAGCATTTTAAGAAGGAGGGATTGGGCGAGCAGTTTCAATAACATTTGGTAGAAATTCTTGCTTCTAATAAAATTGTTTTTAAAAGTCACAATCTACTTACCTTGTCAAAGTGACTGAGAATTGATTTTCAAAACACTTCGGCTACTATAGTTATCTTCTGGAACATCAGTATTTATACTTACATTGCGAAATGATAAGACAATACTAATTATTAGTAGGGGACGGTTGCCATAAATGGACCACATGACTTTACGATCTCAAAAAGTTTAAGGGTTTTACTTTTATAAAAATAATATTTTGTTTTAATTTTATTAAAAAAAAAATATTATTTTTATAAAAGTAATCATAAAAAAAAAAAAAAAATATTTCAGACGTGTTTGGCCCATTATATTGTTATTAGTACAGCTTAAAAACTATGTTAGATTTAATAATTAATTTTAAGACCGACTCGCTTCGACTTGTTTGGA
Source organism: Melanchra persicariae (assembly GCA_947386135.1). Lineage (NCBI taxonomy): Eukaryota > Metazoa > Arthropoda > Insecta > Lepidoptera > Noctuidae > Melanchra > Melanchra persicariae. The sequence goes on along the minus strand of OX376645.1, from coordinate 9,370,157 downwards.
TTGGTAGCTTGAACAGTTTTGGAAATCCGCAAAATGGGGTTTTACTGACCCGCTGTTTACATTTAAAATATGGCCGCTTGTTGAAGTGCCCCATGTACCCTTCCACCTGAACCATCAAGGACCTAATGAATGAAACTGATGCTGTTATAAACGTTGATTACGTTTATACCTACTGGGCACAAAGAGTATACACCATTCCAATCGAAATAAGATCAGTAACACACATTAAATTATTATCATACTGAATCACCATATGAACTGGTAAATACCCAGGTGGTCCAATGAAAGAGCTAGTCCAATGATCCCAACCTTACCCTATCTAATTAATAAGTACTATGTCACGTAATTACTATGGCCTAATTACTTTACGCAGTCTTCTTACATGTTTTGCCGGCTTATCTAAGTGCGTACGATACATTAATTAACAGAATGATGCGAGGATTAAATTACAAAAAAAGATGTCTCTATCTTTTAATTCCGTTTATTTTCTTTTCTATTGGAGTTGGGTACTTGCTCCATTGAAAACTTGTGCAATGCGATAATAGCCATCACTACTTTTTGTATATTTTCTGGCTATATTGATCAATCCAAAGGACATTGACCACCAACAGTATCACTTTAAAGAAGAAGAGTATGACCTTAAAAATATACGCATAAATTATAAAATAATTTCTTAGCCTCTCTTAGTTCATTTGGTAGAAATCGTATGTGGGGTTTAATATTTGTATTTAATTAGACATTTATTGGATTTTATTGCATACTTTTTTAAATGGCGTAAATTTGTCATAGTAATGTGGCCAATTTTAAAAACCTCCCCATAATCGGTTTTAATGGATAGACTACGGGTTTTAAAAATAATTTGAACTGTAACATTTTTCCTCCTTATTAATATTTCTATTAATTATGTTAATAATGAAAATAGTTTATTTGTAAAAAACATCTTTAAATGGTATTACTTTACTAGTTGAATCTTTCTTGAGTTGACAAATCAGTTTTTTTTTTTTTTTTTTTTTTTTCCAACATAATACATTACATAATAATGAAGACATATACCACTAGTCTAAAACCTTTAAAGGTTTATGTGACACAGTGGAGGAAGCAAACTCGATCACAGGTTATGTTACTTAAAATATATAATATAATAGGCATAAGTTATTAAAACTTATACCAATGTGATATTAATATTAATATTAATATTGAAAAAACATTACATTAAAGGTGACCTTCAATATAATGTTTCTTCAACATCAATTTACATTTTGTATAGGAGCTAGCGACAATATTAGACAATATTATTATTACAATATTAGTTACGATCAGGGGTGATTTAGATTAGCTGTTGATAACATTATCTATTCTATATTTTTATATGGCAAGCAAAGCCGATGTCGACTATTCTGCCAATGTCTAAAGTATATTGGAAAAGCAAGTGTGTTTAAAAGCTGGTAATGAACAGTAGGTAGAAACCAGATTCTTCTATTGATGGTACAGTTGAATACTTGTTGGGTTAGTATGGGACTGAAACAAACACAAAATATAGATTTACATAAATATTACAATAACATTGATAAATACAATAAAATAACATTATGTGCCACATTCATACCGATAGTCATTTGGAGTCGATTATGACTCATAGTTTAATATTAATGTGACGGATGAAAATCATCAGCGCCACAAGCAGTTCTGAAGAAGAATATTTTAGAAGAGAGGGAAAGTTAATTGGAAGAGGGATGATAACATTATCACGGCCAATGTGAAAGATGAACTGTCAAAAGTGTCACCTACTGTCAATATTTGTCTAACAAACTAGGGATGGGCAAGTGAAAAAAATATATCGATATTTATTGTATCGTTTAACATTTTTAAACACTGTCGATAAATTATTATCGAGTGTAAAATATCGATATATCAATATAATCATCAGTTTTGGCATGATTATTCGTACATAGAAAAATATATTTCAAACAACTGTTTTTTTTTAATTTCTACATGTGCTTATTTTTAGTTTTCTATCTTTTTTTGTAATTGATTTGTTAAAAAAAAACCGACAATTTATTGTTAATTACCTGTTAACTTCAGAGTCATATACGTCTCACACTGGATGGCATAATAGTATTAGATAGTATTTTTGTGCACGCAGCGAAGTCTTACTGTTATTATAATGCATTTCATGTTGATTCTGGCGGGTTTTTTTTAAAGTTGACGATGCGCGAGGAGCCTGCATGCAAGGAGTACTTATCTTGTAACATTAAACTCGAAACCAGAGTTTAGTTAAAAATATATCGAAATTGATACGATTCGATACTCTAAAATAAATATCGATATATCGCGATTAAAAATATCGATAATTGGATGAAAAAATAACGATATTTAAAAATATCGATATTTTTTGCTCATCCCTACTGTCAACATGTCTATCAAACAAAGCATCTAGTCGGCACTCGGCAGCGAACTTTTGGTTTTATTTGATAGTAGTTGAGTTTGTTGTGCTAATAAGTAACTTATCATTGCGAACTATTATTTAATCTGTGTCATTGTGTTGAGACCGTGTCCAGTCGAGTCTTCAGAAGCACTTTTGAAGACCATTGTGATTGTACTGTGAAAATCGAACTGTAGGATGCTGTGCTCACGTTATGTTACCATTTTGCGGTATCTAAGTTGGGCTCAATTTAGGTCTGTTGATCCGCCGGCTCCGTTTTTAGACGACATGTTTTATGAATATGATAATATTTATCAATAAAACTATGCTCTATTCAAGCATTTTTTATTTTCTACTTGCTTTATTTAATGTACAAACCTACATTTAGCATGCCCTACCTATGAAATATTATTTATTTGGGATCATTAATTGGTTTCTTGAAACTGAGCTCTGTAGTCTTATCTGAATTCAAATCACATTGTTGTAAAGAACTGTTTTTTTGGTGAAAAGTTTGTTACAAAACTAACCTCAAAACTGAACATAAAATCAAAAAAACTACAAAAACCCCACAAAATAAATGGATAATTTTTATGTCCTTTGACAGTACGACATCACCCCTCTTTCATATCCGATTTAAGCTATCATACAAAATGTTTTCATGCGCAACCACGGTCAGAAAAAAACTGAGCAATCTCTTTTGACGGTAAACTGGATGGTGTATGACTGACATGAGGGTTAGTTCCCTGCCTACTGTAACTCACCAGGCTTCTCGCTCAGTCCATTGTAGACCTCATCAGTAACTTACGATGAGGTAAAAAGTTAGTTCATCACGAAAAATAATCACATAAGTACGGATAAAACTACAATATTAATTCGGAATCCTAAAAATATCAAAACTAAAATAGTAATTATAGATTTTAAGATAACAATTTTGATAAATATTGTTTTTGTAAAAGATAAATAGGAAAGTCATGCGACATTGATAAAAACAGCACAAACAAAGTAACGTGATGCAGGCTAATTGCGTTGCGTTGAAAGAATTATCTATTCCAATAATGATGGTAATCGGAGAGACTTAAAAAAACATTTGCTACACCTGGCCTTCAATTCTCGTACTTAAAAAACAAGTATAACTGCTTCTTTTCAGCAATGTACATCTAGCTTCTGAATATAGATTGCTTAAATATTATATCTTGCTGCTCATCCCCGAATGACCGAGTCTAAGGGTGCTGGCTACTTAGGGTTACATAATTGCAATTTTCGTAGAAATCTGAATTTTTTTCAAAAATAAAATATTGCCTATGTTTTATGTCAATAATGTAGCTTTCCAATGGCAAAAGAGTTTTTAAAATCGGTTGTGCTTTTGAACGAAATCGTAAAATCAAATAAATCTTTCCTCTTTTTTGATATTGGTATTTATATTAGACTAGGTTTTGCCCGCGCCTTTGCACGCGTCAGTATAGAAAAAAATGCCTAAAACCGTCTCCAGGGTCCAGGGTTGCTAGGAAGTCGCAGGGCGATTCCCGGCCACCGCAGGCGCAGGCCTGCGGACGGCGAGCGTTTGGTGGCTTTCTCTCCGATCAGGACCAGGCCCGGGACAACGGCGCGATGTGTTCCACCCTTGTTGTCTGGCCTGCGAGGGTTGCGGAATTTGTTCGGAAGAGTCACCGTTGCCCAGGAATGCAAAGTTCGTTTATTCATCATTCAACTGGATCAGAGGAGATCCAGAAACACCTAATGTACACAATCATTTAAAAAAATGTGTATTCATAAAGACGAAATCATGTTTGTTGCATTGGTGATCTACTATTAGAATTTAGAATATTATACCGTTTATTGCATTAGGAAAAAATACCTATTCAAATAGATTCCGATCTGTATTACATTCTAAATGGATAATGATTCAAGGTCTTTTATTAAATAAAATTAAAGATGCCGTTAATTTAAATAATAAACGATTGAAATAAAAGCAATTTCATCTTCAGACAGAATCTGGTATCATAATAAATAAAGATTGTAAGAATGCAAATCTTTTTCATTTAAAGACTCAACTTTTAACATTGTATAATTTCATGCACATGTGTGAGTACTGTGTACCTTTAAACTATAATGACAATTTTGGGTAGTTCTTTGACTTGAATGTACCCTGGCGATTGGGGATGTCATGCTCACCCAAAAGTCTGGCTGATGGTGGCGCATGCGTTGGATCATTTGGCTCCCTAAAAAATGGTTGAGCCGAATGGTGCTAGCGTATGCGTCATGTTCGTGAACGGGCGCCGTCAGCTGAGACTGGTCATCTCTCGGCTGCCATGGTTTATTTTAATTATTTCTTTGAATTGTTTCTTTTTTACTCCGGACTCTTTTATCCTGCACGTCTTTTACATCGTTCTCACATAATAATATATGTATAATTTCAATTTGAATGATGTAACCATAATTTTGTAACAAAATATTATTTTTAAAAGAGTGTCCGTGGAGTTTCTTGCACGTTCTTCTCCATAGAGACCTACGCTTTGGAACGTGCAAATAGCATCATCTTTTTGACCGACCGACCTTGACAATTCAAAAGTGCCTGTAAACGGTCTAGTTGAAATAAATGCTTTGACTTTTGACTTTGAATAATAATGTTTTCTCCTCCACCTTAACACCATTTTGTAGGTTTTGTTTCATTGATAAATTGACGTTTAAGTTTATCTGGGGGTTCTGGATCACCTGCTCTCGCCTCAGTAATGGTGTCACAATTTATATGAATCAAAATTAATTTCCATGCAGTATCTGGTAGCAATCAATATATTCTAATGCAGGTAAAACTAACTCATGTGCTGTATAACTCTCCTGATGAGATAAATCTGCTGTTGCTGTCGATATACTACTCTCACTAGTCTTTGACGAACTCACTATAGACTTTTTCGTTCAACTTCACATGCCGCCATTTAGAGCTCCATCGCAAGTACGGCGACAGACGCTGATTTCATTTTGTTGATTATCACATTGACTGCGTTACGGGATGTATATAGGCATGGTCTTATTTAATTGCCAAACAATGCGGCAGTCAACTGATGTTTTGCATACGATGACGGGACGATGCCGGCGATGACGGGAGATTTATTTAGTTCCCGAGCACGTTAAGAGATAGATATATTCCCGATATTGCAACAAGTGCGTACAATTTTGCATGATATATGCACGGGAATTATCTCGTCTTACGATAGACTGTCTATGCCGTAATTTTAATGGATAACCAGATATAAGGATAATATTAATAACAGAAAACAATAAAGTAATTTCATGTCTTTATAATTTTAACACATCGTAACAATATTAAATCTTCTAGGTAGAAAAACGCATAATAAACAAAAAACAAACAAATTAAAAATCTCGGGTCTAAATGAACCGAAATTTCCTAAGCCCTTTTTTGACCAAATGCTTATGGTCTGGTATAGAATTGAACTCTGTAGGTAAATTCGTAGCCACGAGGCGGTGTTAACCTGACGGTGGCAGAGAATGATCCAACTCCTCCTCTTGTGAGGGTTGGGTTTGCGTTACTATTGGTGGGACCCCAGGGACTCGCCCGAATCGCAGTTATCGGTCTCAAAAAGCTGCCAGCTACGTTTGTTACTCGACCTGAATTGATCACCTGACTGAAAAAACAAGAATTCATGGTCAGTAAAGATGCAGTCCATAACAAACGTTAGTCGGCAAACTCATACATCGTAAAGATACTTAAGTATTTCAATAAAAGCGTTGAAAAAGTGAAGATTGGCAAAAGTTACAAGGTATGGAAGTAATGGTTGGACGTGGCAAAAAAGACATGAAAGTAGAATCGATGCTGTTACAAAATAAGTTTCGCAAAGTATTTCTATAGCATTGATTCTATGTACTTTGAGCTTTGAACAAAAACTTGTTGATAGCTTCAAAGGTTGCTATTATAACAGCGATGGAACATTATGTACGAATGCTGTTTGATGATTGTTATTATCAGCAAATTCTTTGTTTCTTAAAATTATGACAAGTACTGGTTCAAGATAAGTTAACGAATACTTACTCGTAAGCAAGCACATCTCCATGACTGACGAATCCCAGGTTCAGGAAACGTCGATGCATTGGGTTACATGGTTTTAATTTTCATAGGATTCTCTATTTTTTTCGAAAATAAACATAGCTTGTTTTATGTTAATAATGTAGCTTTCTAATGGCGAAAGATTTTTTAAAATCGGTTGAGTAGCTTTTGAACGAAATCATAACAAACAAATAAATCTTTCCTCTTTGTTTAAATATTGGTTTAGATTTAAATTAGACTAGGTTTTGCCCGGGCCTTTGCTCGCGTCAGTATCTCGACGGCGCGCTGTATTCCAGGCGCGCCTCAAATAGATGTCAGCACAGTAGACGGGGACCGTTAGGGCCACAACCTGCCAGGGTTGCGGAATTTGTTTGAAAGAGTCACCGTTACTCTGGATAGAACACGGATGGGGTTTTAGTCAGCAAGAGTCTGACAGTCCCTTCCGCTCCGCCCAGAGTAGGAGAAGTCATTTGATGACTTCCGATCGTAGAGTAGAATTGGGGGACTTAGATCAAGTAGATTCTGGTTCCCCCAATTCAAATATTAGTTACATTCATAATATAAATTCCAGATCACTCCAATCCACCATTCATTTATTCATCATTCAACTGGATCGGAGGAGATCTAGAAACACCTAAAATACATCATTTAAAAAAATGTGTATTCATAAAGACGAAATCATGTTTGTTGCATTGGTGATCTACTTTTAGAATTTAGAATTTAGGTACTGTTTATTGCATTGGGAAAAAATTACCTATTCAAATAGTTTCTGATCTGTATTACATTCTAAATGGATAATGATGCAAGGTATTTTATTAAATAAACCTAAATATAACTTTGATTTCAAAATTTATTTGTGTCCTGAAACGATGGATGGGATAAAAAAACGATTGAAATAAAAGCGATTTCGACAGAATCTGGTATTGTTTCCTGCTCCACCTTAAAACCATTTTATATTTTTATGTTTCCTTGCAGTAGGTATCTGGTAGCAATCAATATCTTCAAATGCAGATAAAACTAACTCATGTGCTGTATCACACTCCTGATGAGACAAATCTGACGTTGCTGTCGATATACTACTCTCACTAGTCTTTGACGAACTCACTATAGATTTTTCTTTTTCAGCCTGCTTGTTGATAACTTCAACGAATGTGAAAAGATCCTCACCAGATTCTCTTTTGAGTATAAAGTGGAAAGTATTTTCCAAGCTAGATTTCACTTTATCCCATTTCTGGTACAATAAATCTTCTGTTTGGGTTGTATTATTATCCTGAAGTTTTTGATATTTTTTTCTAGAAATGATTTTAATAACCTCCTCCAGAGTTTTGGTACGGTGGTAATACTCGGCGAATTGTGACGTTGTTCAGTCATACATCTACCTCAGGGCACTAACATCAAACAGCGGTGGATGCGTGGACGAGATCAAACGGCACATGGCTATCACCAGGTCCTTCATGGATCGGCTTGGAAAAATATGGAGAAGCAGAAACATCACAAAGGTCACTAGAGACTGATCAGGGCATTAGTGTTTCCCATATTTCTTTACGGTGCTGAGACATGGACTTTAAGAGAAAGCGAGAAAAAGAAGATAGACGCCCTCGAAATGTGGTGCTGGAGGAGAATGCTTGGCATAACCTGGACACAGTTCCGAACCAACGTCTCAATCCTCCAGGAACTTCGAAACAAGCAGCGTCTTTCTTCCATCGTCTAATGTCGTATCCTCACTTTCTTTGGACATGTCACACGTCAAGAAGACACATCTGTGGAGCGACTTGTAGTGCAGGGAAAGGTTGAAGGCACAAGAGCGCGCGGCAGGTCACCAATGCGTTGGACCGATCAAGTAAAAACTGCACTCAATGGTCCACTCCACGAATGCACAAGAAAAGCCACAGTACGGGAGGAATGGCGACGGATTGTGAAGCTTGCCACCACCCCTGATGTGACGACCACGACCACTCTGCCAAGAGTGTGACGACAAAGAAGAAGAAGAAGATAAGTTACTCATATCACATTTTTTCGTCCAACTTGCGATACAATTTGCGATGGAGCTCTATCGCAAGTACGGAGACAGACGCTGATTTCATTTTGCTAATTATAAAATTGACTGCGTTACGGGACGTATGTATAGTCGTATTTAATTTCCAAACTGTGCGGCAGTCAACGATCCTTGTTTTGCATACGATGACGGCGATGACGGGAGATTAACTTAGTTCGCGAGCACGTTAAGAGATAGATATATTCTCGATAATTTTGCTACAATTGCGTAAAATTTTGCATGACATATGCACGGAAATCATCTCGTCTTAGGAAAGATTGTCTACGTTTTAATATAAATGGATGCCCGAATATAAGGATAATATTATTAACAAAAAACAATCAAGTAATTTCATGTCTTTATAATTTTTAACACATTGTAACTAATCTTCTAGGTACAAAAACGCATAATAAACAAGTAAGAAGTCTCGGGTCTAAATAAACCGAGTCCCTACAGCCCTTTTTTGATCAAATGCTTATGGTCTGAGATAGAATTGAACTCTGTAGGCAAATCCGAGGCCAGGAGGCGGTGATAACCTGATGGAGGCATGGATAAATCCAACTCCTCCACTTCTGAGGGTTGGGTTGGCATTATTTGTGACACCATGGGGATTCACCCGGATAGCAGCTATCACTCGATCGAGAAAGTTGGCATTTATGTTTATCGCTCGATTTTCTCTATACACCTGACTGAAAAAACAAGAATTCATGGTCAGTAAAGATGCAGTTCATAATTATCAAATGTTAGTCGGCCACGCAGCTATATCACAGTCTTGAAGCAAACTAGATCGTAAAGATACTTAAGTATTTCAATAAATTGTAAACGTTTCTAGGATGAGATTGTTAAAGCGTTGAAAAAAGTTAAGATTGGCAAAAGTTACAAGGTATGGGTACCTATGTAAGTGATGGTCGGACGTGGCAAAAAAGACATGAAAGTAGAATCAATGCTGTTATAAAATAAGTTTCGCAAAGTATTTCTACAGCATTGATTCTACTTTGAGCTTTGAACAAAAACTTGTTGATAGCTTCAAAAGTTACTATTATACTATAATTACAGCGATGGAACGTTATGTACGACTGCTGTTTGGTGATTGTAATTATCAGCAAATTCTTTGTTTCTTAAAAATATGACAAGTACTGGTTCAATATAACTTTACGTATACTTACTCGACAACAAGCCGATCTCCACTACTGATGACTCCCAGGTTCAAGGAACTTCGAGTGGCTACTGCAAACTGCTGTGCTACCTCTGCCTCGTCAGACAGCTCATCCACGTCAGTTAAAATCACCTCTATCATCTCGTTCTCGTCAATGTCAGCCACGTTAGGCACATCATTGCCAATTAGTGCAGCTGATGCTGCCACTGCAAACAATGCGACGAGGAATGCGCTCTTCATCTGGAATTATTTTGTTCTTTTTATAAAGTACCAAATTAGTAGTCTGAAAGCCGATCGCTCAAAGTCCAATCTAATCAATATACTGGTAAGTAGCAATTTGTAGAAGAACTAGACCATTAGGGAGCTTGTCATTTTTATAGCAAGGATGTTTTCTGTTACAATCATTTGCCCACAAAATATCTCATGTAGTAACTGCCTCCGTGGTCGAGTGGTTTATGCGTTTTGCCTTGAGGCGCGGTGGTCGTGGGTTCGGTTCCCACGGGAAGCATACTTTGTAAAGTTGTTCCAGTTTGGCTGGGACATTGCAGGCTTGAATCACCTGGTTGTCTGATAAAAAGATGATTCCGTACTTCGGAAGGCACGTACAAGCCGGTGGTCCCGGCCGCCAAATGGCAGTCGTCAAACCATGTCAGAAGCCCTTGAGGCGGTTTAGAAACTCTGACACTAGGGTGTGTGGGATCGTTTAGACATTACTATTGCGCGATTGAACATGTATCTAAGGGTAGAAGACACGAGATGTCATGCGGTGTTCCACAGGGCTCGGTTCTGGGGCCGTGTCTGTGGGACATCGGCTACGACTGGGTGCTGCGCGCCGACCTCCCTAGCGGCGTCAGCGTGATTTGTTACGCTGACGACACGCTCGTTCTGGCTCAGGGAGGGTCGTACCAGGCGGCGGCCGACTTAATGACACGCGGGGCTGCGATAGTCGTTGAGAGGATCTGACAATTGGGTCTCGAGGTGGCCTTGCACAATTCCGAAGCCATGTGCTTTCATGGTCCTCGGAACAGGCCACCACCGGGATCCCAAATAACGGTAGGAGGGGTTCACATCGGCGTCGGGTCGACGATCAAATATCTGGGACTCGTTCTCGACAGCCGATGGAACTTCGTCGAACACTTCCGACGTTTGGCTCCCAGACTGGGGCGGGCCGTGGCTGCCTTCAAGCGGCTTCTGCCCAATCTGGGGGGTCCAAACGCCTCCTGCCGGAGGCTCTATGCGGGGATCGTGCGGTCCATGGCCCTTTATGGGGCCCCAGTGTGGGCTCTTACGCTGAAGAAGCGTCCAGCCCGACAACTGAACGCGTCCCAAAGGGTCATGGCTATCCGGCTGGCCCGGGGATACCGCACGGTCTCCGGCGAGGCGGCAAGCCTCCCTGCCGGTTTGCCGCCGTGGGACCTGGAGGCGAGAGCTCTCGCGCACGTCTACGCGTGGCGCGTGGAGGCGCTACGCTGGGGCGAAACTTAACTGCCGCGTCAAATTGCGGCGTGGCGGACGGAGTTCCGGCAAGCTACCATGGCGGTTTGGAGTCAGTGACTGTCGCAACCCAGTGCTGGGCACACCACAATTGCGGCTGGAGAGGCACCATGGCGTCCTCACCTTCCGCCTGACGCAGGTACTCACCGGACACGGTTGTTTCGGGAGGTACCTGTTTCGAATTCGCGGGAGGAAACGCCCGGGTGTTTTCACTGCGAGGATCGCCCGGAGGACACGGTGGAGCATACGGTGGAGGTCTGCCCCGCTTGGGCGGAGCACCGCCGTGTCCTCGTCGAGGCGATCGGCGGCGGCGACCTCTCGCGTCCGGCCCTGGTTCAATCCATGGTCCGGAGCGAGGAGGCATGGAAAGCCGTCACCTCCTTCTGCGAAGCAGTAATGTTAGTGAAGGAGGAGGCGGGCCGCGTAAGGGAGAGACAGCCCTTACGCCCCAACCGCCGCGGCATAGGGAGACGCACCGGGCGTCGGGAGTCGCTGGGCGATTCCCGGCCACCGTAGGTGCGGGTCTGCGGATGGCGAGCGTTGGGTGGCTCACCGTTCGATCAAAGCCAGGCCCAAGCCGACGGCGCGTTGTGTTTCACGCGCGCCTCAAAGAGATGTCAGCATAGGAGTAGGGGCCCGTTAGGGCCAGAGCCTGCCAGGGCTGCGGATTTTGTTCGAAAAAGTTACCGCGGCCCCGGAACGCAAAAGGCACTAGGAGGTGCATGGATGGGTTTTAGTCAGTAAGAGTCTGACACTCCCTCCCGCGCCACCTATAGCGGCAGGAGTCATTTGATGATCTACCATCTTTAAAAAAAAGAAAAAATGGTAGAAGACATTGAAAAAACAAAAAAATCATTTGTGAAAATTTCAAGTTTCACTGGCTCCACAACCCATTAACTGGGTAACACGGTACTTTTTTGGCAAGACTGGAGTCAGATTTACTGGCGACTGACAATCCGTAACGACTACTAAAGATCTACAAACGACAACCGGGACCAACGGCTTAACGTGTTTTCCGAGGTACGGAGGAAACTCGGTGTGTTAAGATGGTCACCCGTCCACAGAACAACCCTGGCAAGCGTTGCTTAACCTTGAAGATCGACCCGCGCGGTTGTTATTATTTAGGCTCAAGCTCCTCATAAAAGTACTCTCATTACTCTGACAAAAATATAGCAGGTCAGATTGAAGAACAAGCTTGTGTTTGTTGTTCAAAACATTTTCTCCAACACATCAATGTGCGACACGGTCAACTCTGCAGTCAAAAATATAGCAGAAAAAAAACACGTTTATTCCGCCAGAAATTACCCACAAATTACACAAAACTAATAAAAATGTAAGGTTTGTAATCGCAAAAAAATATTTTGAAGAGGATAAAACTACAAATTCCCAATTTACTGACCTTTTGCTGTACTTGTACTCGTAGTGTAAGATCTATCTTCTTGCCAAATTTCCTGACTCTAGGTCAACGGGAAGTACCCTATAGTTATTGATTTCCTTGCGAGCGTCAAAACATGCGCCATAAACGGAGCAAAAACAGCCTTATCTTTAGATTGCGTTGATAAAGAAGTTTTTTTCAGGTGTACCTGGAGCAACGAAAAAAAACTTCTGCAAAACCTGAGTATCTAATATTAATTTCAGCTTGATTCCTTTACGTGTTTCTGAGAAAAAGGGTCTTGACGGACGAACAGACGGGTAGCAAAGTGATCCTACTAGGCTTCCGTTTTTGCCTATCATTCGATCATTTTAGGGGCTAAAAATGAACTAATCACGAGCTAACATGCAATAGATTGCAGTTAAGTTTTAGTTCACGGCTTGATTTAACAATTTATAAAACTAAATGCATTTTTAAGTAGGTACGCATTTCTTCGTTTTGGTTTGAGAACTCTTTAATTTCAGCTTTTTTTCATTGAAATGGGTTCACTTGGAGGGAAGCACGGTGTAAACATGTAATTTGACTTTAAATTTGCGGTTCATATATTATTGATATTGGTCCACCAGTAAAGTTAATTTCAATACAAAATTCAAAGTCCAACCGAAATAAATGAGAAGCTTTAAAAAAAAGCGGCAACGTTATATGTCCCAATACAATATAACAAGGAAAGGAATTGTGGTTTAACAATTTTTTAAGTAAGCTAGTAACTTAACTTGTCTAATTGGCATCGGTTACCCGTTCCGTGATACAGAATAATATAATAATACCCTTTTTCTCAGGAACACGTAAAGGAATCAAGCTGAAATTAATATCAGATACTCAGGCTCTGCTACCCCCTGGAGCAACGAAAAAAAAATTTTATATCAATTCTTAATGATTGTCATCAGGAGGACGTAAAACATCCCTTGAAATAAAGGGGGTTGTAGGAATAAACAGGACACTCTAAAGTAATGATAAAATGTGGGCATTTCAGCGTCGGAGTATTGGAAACCACCAGAGTTTATTGCGAGATTCTGGAACATGGTCAAATTTGTGCAAACCAAATGTGAATTTGATGTAAAAGTTTTGTTAAATCTGGATAAACTAATTTTCTTTCTTTCTTTCTTCTTTCTTTCGTTCTATAACTGGATCGGCATAATCAAGCATTTTAAGAAGGAGGGATTGGGCGAGCAGTTTCAATAACATTTGGTAGAAATTCTTGCTTCTAATAAAATTGTTTTTAAAAGTCACAATCTACTTACCTTGTCAATGTGACTGAGAATTGATTTTCAAAACACTTCGGCTACTATAGTTATCTTCTGGAACATCAGTATTTATACTTACATTGCGAAATGATAAGACAATACTAATTATTAGTAGGGGACGGTTGCCATAAATGGACCACATGACTTTACGATCTCAAAAAGTTTAAGGGTTTTACTTTTATAAAAATAATATTTTGTTTTAATTTTATTAAAAAAAAAATATTATTTTTATAAAAGTAATCATAAAAAAAAAAAAAAATATTTCAGACGTGTTTGGCCCATTATATTGTTATTAGTACAGCTTAAAAACTATGTTAGATTTAATAATTAATTTTAAGACCGACTCGCTTCGACTTGTTTGGATTGGTAGCTTGAACAGTTTTGGAAATCCGCAAAATGGGGTTTTACTGACCCGCTGTTTACATTTAAAATATGGCCGCTTGTTGAAGTGCCCCATGTACCCTTCCACCTGAACCATCAAGGACCTAATGAATGAAACTGATGCTGTTATAAACGTTGATTACGTTTATACCTACTGGGCACAAAGAGTATACACCATTCCAATCGAAATAAGATCAGTAACACACATTAAATTATTATCATACTGAATCACCATATGAACTGGTAAATACCCAGGTGGTCCAATGAAAGAGCTAGTCCAATGATCCCAACCTTACCCTATCTAATTAATAAGTACTATGTCACGTAATTACTATGGCCTAATTACTTTACGCAGTCTTCTTACATGTTTTGCCGGCTTATCTAAGTGCGTACGATACATTAATTAACAGAATGATGCGAGGATTAAATTACAAAAAAAAGATGTCTCTATCTTTTAATTCCGTTTATTTTCTTTTCTATTGGAGTTGGGTACTTGCTCCATTGAAAACTTGTGCAATGCGATAATAGCCATCACTACTTTTTGTATATTTTCTGGCTATATTGATCAATCCAAAGGACATTGACCACCAACAGTATCACTTTAAAGAAGAAGAGTATGACCTTAAAAATATACGCATAAATTATAAAATAATTTCTTAGCCTCTCTTAGTTCATTTGGTAGAAATCGTATGTGGGGTTTAATATTTGTATTTAATTAGACATTTATTGGATTTTATTGCATACTTTTTTAAATGGCGTAAATTTGTCATAGTAATGTGGCCAATTTTAAAAACCTCCCCATAATCGGTTTTAATGGATAGACTACGGGTTTTAAAAATAATTTGAACTGTAACATTTTTCCTCCTTATTAATATTTCTATTAATTATGTTAATAATGAAAATAGTTTATTTGTAAAAAACATCTTTAAATGGTATTACTTTACTAGTTGAATCTTTCTTGAGTTGACAAATCAGTTACGATCAGGGGTGATTTAGATTAGCTGTTGATAACATTATCTATTCTATATTTTTATATGGCAAGCAAAGCCGATGTCGACTATTCTGCCAATGTCTAAAGTATATTGGAAAAGCAAGTGTGTTTAAAAACTGGTAATGAACAGTAGGTAGAAACCAGATTCTTCTATTGATGGTACAGTTGAATACTTGTTGGGCTAGTATGGGACTGAAACAAACACAAAAAATAGATTTACATAAATATTACAATAACATTGATAAATACAATAAAATAACATTATGTGCCACATCCATACCGATAGTCATTTGGAGTGGATTATGACTCATAGTTTAATATTATTGTGACGGATGAAAATCATCAGCGCCACAAGCAGTTCTGAAGAGAAATATTTTAGAAGAGAGGGAAAGTTAATTGGAAGAGGGATGATAACATTATCACGGCCAATGTGAAAGATGAACTGTCAAAAGTGTCACCTACTGTCAATATTTGTCTATCAAACTAGGGATGGGCAAGTGAAAAAAATATATCTGACGGAATATCAGAATGGGCAGCGGAGCGGTCGTTGTGATAGTCATCCATCATGGGCGTGTTATAGAAGAAACGTTGAAATAATAGCACGTTTGTGATTTATAACAGTCCCTCGTTTCATTCGATTACATTTGTAAACAAAATATACGGTAAAACACAAGATGAAACTGGATTACGAGCCAATAGGTTAGCACGCGTGCACTTCGTACGCTGTCTATCAAAAGAATGCCAGCTGTCACGGCGTAGACGCAAACTTGCTACCCTATTCGGGGTTACCCGCTCATATTTTATAAATCGCCATTTATATTCGACCAATTGAAATAAATCACCATTTTAATTTTAACAATAATTACTATTCCACCAAATAACACAAACAGTATCTCATCTTAAATCTTGGATTTACTTTTAATTTAACTGCGCGCCGTCATATCGATATTTATTGTATCGTTTAACATTTTTAAACACTGTCGATAAATTATTATCGAGTGTAAAATATCGATATATCAATATAATCATCAGTTTTGGCATGATTATTCGTACATAGAAAAATATATTTCAAACAACTGTTTTTTTTTTAATTTCTACAAGTGCTTATTTTTAGTTTTCTATCTTTTTTTGTAATTGATTTGTTAAAAAAAAACCGACAATTTATTGTTAATTACCTGTTAACTTCAGAGTCATATACGTCTCACACTGGATGGCATAATAGTATTAGATAGTATTTTTGTGCACGCAGCCAAGTCTTACTGTTATTATAATGCATTTCATGTTGATTCTGGCGGGTTTTTTTTAAAGTTGACGATGCGCGAGGAGCCTGCATGCAAGGAGTACCTATCTTGTAACAAACTCGAAACCAGAGTTTAGTTAAAAATATATCGAAATTGAAACGATTCGATACTCTAAAATAAATATCGATATATCGCGATTAAAAATATCGATAATCGGATGAAAAAATAACGATGTTTAAAAATATCGATATTTTTTGCTCATCCCTACTGTCAACATGTCTATCAAACAAAGCATCTTGTCGGCACTCGGCAGCGAACTTTTGGTTTTATTTGATAGTAGTTGAGTTTGTTGTGCTAATAAGTAACTTATCATTGCGAACTATTATTTAATCTGTGTCATTGTGTTGAGACCGTGTCCAGTCGAGTCTTCAGAAGCACTTTTGAAGACCATTGTGATTGTACTGTGAAAATCGAACAGTAGGATGCTGTGCTCACGTTATGTTACCATTTTGCGGTATCTAAGTTGGGCTCAATTTAGGTCTGTTGATCCGCCGGCTCCGTTTTTAGACGACATGTTTTATGAATATGATAATATTGATCAATAAAACTATGCTCTATTCAAGCATTTTTTATTTTCTACTTGCTTTATTTAATGTACAAACCTACATTTAGCATGCCCTACCTATGAAATATTATTTATTTGGGATCATTAATTGGTTTCTTGAAACTGAGCTCTGTAGTCTTATCTGAATTCAAATCACATTGTTGTAAAGAACTGTTTTTTTGGTGAAAAGTTTGTTACAAAACTAACCTCAAAACTGAACATAAAATCAAAAAAAACTACAAAAACCCCACAAAATAAATGGATCATTTTTATGTCCTTTGACAGTACGACATCACCCCTCTTTTATATCTGATTTAAGCTATCATACAAAATGTTTTCATGCGCAACCACGGTCAGAAAAAAAACTGAGCAATCTCTTTTGACGGTAAACTGGATGGTGTATGACTGACATGACGGTTAGTTCCCTGCCTTTTTTTTTTTTTTTACGGGGGGAAATCCTCATGGATGTCCTGCGCCTTGGGGCGGGCGGAGGGGTCTGTCAGACTCTTACTGACTAAAACCACCCCGGTGTTCCATCTTCCACCTACGCCGGGGATCGCGGGAACGTATGCGACTTCCGTAATCCCCGGCTGGTGCCGGCCCGCCTCTGCGGGCCACATCTCGTAAGCGGGGGGAGTGAGGTGTTTAACTCCCCCCGCGACGTCAGAGGGGCGCACGGGAACACCACGCGCCGCCACCTCGGGTCCGGATGAATGGGGGCAACGGACATCCCCAAGTCCGCCGCCCCTGGACCCAGTTAGGGGGGCAGAAGGAGGGCAGCGTATGCCCTCCTCCGACGCCCAGTGCGCCTGCTGCGGGCCGGGAGAGCACTCGACATCTCCCTCTCCCTTTCCACAGCCTCCTTCTGCGCGATAACAGTTTCGCAGAAGGAGACCACCGCGTCCCAGGACTCCTCACCGCAGACCATAGAACGGACTACAGCCGGCAGCGAGAGGTCACTGCCTACCACAGAGACGAGGGCACGGCGCGGCTCCTCCCAGGCGGCACACTCTGCCAGCGTATGCCGCGCCGTGTCCTCCCGACAGTCGACGCAGTGGTGACACCGAGCATCCGGCTCCCTGCCTATGCGACACAGGAACCTCCCGAAGCAACCATGCCCCGTGAGGACCTGTGTCACACGAAACGACAGGGAGCCGTGCCTTCTCCCGAGCCACATGTCGAGCACTGGCCGGATGGCCTCGATAGTGACGAGGCCGGCGGTAGGGCGTGAAAGCCTGTTCCGCCGTTCCGCCACCAGGACCTCGCGCAGCTGCGACCGACGCAGCTCAAAATGTCGCTGCGTCAGTCGCTCCCCGCGCGCCCGCGCGTCCTTGCTACACCGATGCATTGACGCGAGGACTTTTGCCTCCAGGTCCCAGGGCGGAGATCCGGCCAGTGCGCAAGCCGCCTCGTAGGAGATCGTGCGATAACCCCTGATGACTCTGACGGCCATCACCCTCTGCGGCTTCCGCAGAACAGAGATGGTGCCGGCCGTCAGGTCACCCACCCAGATCGGGGCCCCATACAGGGCCATCGATCGCACTATCCCCACGTACAACCGCCTACAGACGGTGCTCGGGTCCCCCAGATTGGGAAGAAGCGTTGACAGCGCCCCAGCCGCGCCCAACAACTTGGGCGCCAGCCGTCGGAAGTGGGGTCCGAAATCCCACCGGCTGTCGAGCACCAATCCCAGGTATTTCATGGTGGACTCGACAGCGATACGGGCCCCACCGACCACGATGTGTGATCCCACCGGCGGCGCCCGCCGGGGGCCATGAAAAACTATGGCCTCCGACTTGTTGAGGGCCACCTCCAGGCCAAGGCGCCGTATGCGGCTCACCACCTGTGAAACCGCGGCCGTCGCCAACAACGCTGCCTCCCTGTACGAGCTCCCCCGGGCAGTGACCAGGGTGTCGTCAGCGTAACACGTCAGGTCCACTCCCGCTGGAGCTCGCCTCTCAGCACCCAGTCGTACCCGATGTTCCACAGGGGCGGGCCCAAGACCGAACCCTATGGAACACCGCACGACATGGGGTACTGGTGTATGCCATCACGTCCCAGATTGGTGACACACCTCTCCGCCAAATACACACCTCTCCGCCAAATACCTACTGTAACTCATCAGGCTTCAGCTGCTCAAGCAATAGCTCAGTCCATTGTAGACCTCATCAGTAACTTACGATGAGGTAAAAAGTTAGTTCATCACGAAAAATAATCACATAAGTACGGATAAAACTACAATATTAATTCGGAACCCTAAAAATATCAAAACTAAAATAGTAATTATAGATTTTAAGATAACAATTTTGATAAATATTGTTTTTGTAAAAGATAAATAGGAAAGTCATGCGACATTGATAAAAACAGCACAAACAAAGTAACGTGATGCAGGCTAATTGCGTTGCGTTGAAAGAATTATCTATTCCAATAATGATGGTAATCGGAGAGACTTAAAAAAACATTTGCTACACCTGGCCTTCAATTCTCGTACTTAAAAAACAAGTATAACTGCTTCTTTTCAGCAATGTACATCTAGCTTCTGAATATAGATTGCTTAAATATTATATCTTGCTGCTCATCCCCGAATGACCGAGTCTAAGGGTGCTGGCTACTTAGGGTTACATAATTGCAATTTTCGTAGGAATTTCTATTTTTTTTTCAAAAATAAAATATTGCCTATGTTTTAAGTCAATAATGTAGCTTTCCAATGGCAAAAGAGTTTTTAAAATCGGTTAAGTGCTTTTGAACAAAATCATAAAATCAAATAAATCTTTCCTCTTTTTTGATATTGGTATTTTATATTAGACTAGGTTTTGCCCGCGCCTTTGCACGCGTCAGTATAGAAAAAAATGCCTAAAACCGTCTCCAGGGTCCAGGGTTGCTAGGAAGTCGCAGGGCGATTCCCGGCCACCGCAGGCGCAGGCCTGCGGACGGCGAGCATTTGGTGGCTTTCTCTCCGATCAGGACCAGGCCCGGGACGACACGGCGCGATGTGTTCCAGCCTTGTTGTCTGGCCTGCGAGGGTTTCGGAATTTGTTCGGAAGAGTCACCGTTGCCCAGGAACGCAAAGTTCGTTTATTCGTCATTCAACTGGATCAGAGGAGATCCAGAAACACCTAATGTACACCATCATTTAAAAAAATGTGTATTCATAAAGACGAAATCATGTTTGTTGCATTGGTGATCTACTATTAGAATTTAGAATATTATACCGTTTATTGCATTAGGAAAAAATACCTATTCAAATAGATTCCGATCTGTATTACATTCTAAATGGATAATGATTCAAGGTCTTTTATTAAATAAAACTAAATATGCCGTTAATTTAAATAAAAAACGATTGAAATAAAAGCAATTTCATCTTCAGACAGAATCTGGTATCATAATAAATAAAGATTGTAAGAATGCAAATCTTTTTCATTTAAAGACTCAACTTATTTAACGTTGTATAATTTCATGCACATGTGTGAGTACTGTGTACCTTTAAACTATAATGACCATTTTGGGTAGTTCTTTGACTTGAATGTACCCTGGCGATTGGGGATGTCATGCTCACTCAAAAGTCTGGCTGATGGTGGCGCATGCGTTGGATCATTTGGCTCCCTAAAAAATGGTTGAGCCGAATGGTGCTAGCGTATGCGTCATGTTCGTGAACGGGCGCCGTCAGCTGAGACTGGTCATCTCTCGGCTGCCATGGTTTATTTTAATTATTTCTTTGAATTATTTCTTTTTTACTCCGGACTCTTTTATCCTGCACGTCTTTTACATTGTTCTCACATTATGTATAATTTCAATTTGAATGATGTAACCATAATTTTGTAACAAAATATTATTTTTAAAAGAGTGTCCGTGGAGTTTCTTGCACGTTCTTCTCCATAGAGACCTACGCTTTGGAACGTGCAAATAGCTTCATCTTTTTGACTGACCGACCTTGACAATTCAAAAGTGCCTGTAAATGGTCTAGTTGAAATAAATGCTTTGACTTTGATTTTTCACTTTGAATAATAATGTTTTCTCCTCCACCTTAAAACCATTTTGTATTTTTTGTTTCATTGATAAATTGACGTTTAAGTTTATCTGGGGGTTCTGGATCACTTGCTCTCGCCTCAATAATGGTGACACAATTTATATGAATTAAAATTAATTTCCATGCAGTATCTGGTAGCAATAAATATATTCTAATGCAGATAAAACTAACTCATGTGCTGTATAACTCTCCTGATGAGATAAATCTGCTGTTGCTGCCGATATACTACTCTCACTAGTCTTTGACGAACTCACTATAGATTTTTTCGTTCAACTTCACATGCCGCCATTTGGAGCTCCATCGCAAGTACGGCGACAGACGCTGATTTCATTTTGCTGATTATCACATTGACTGCGTTACGGGATGTATATAGGCATGGTCGTATTTAATTGCCAAACAATGCGGCAGTCAACTGATGTTTTGCATACGATGACGGGACGATGCCGGCGATGACGGGAGATTTATTTAGTTCCCGAGCACGTTAAGAGATAGATATATTCCCGATATTGCTACAAGTGCGTACAATTTTGCATGATATATGCACGGGAATAATCTCGTCTTAGGATAGATTGTCTATGCCGTAATTTTAATGGATAACCAGATATAAGGATAATATTAATAACAGAAAACAATAAAGTAATTTCATGTCTTTATAATTTTAACACATCGTAACAATATTAAATCTTCTAGGTAGAAAAACGCATAATAAACAAAAAACAAACAAATTAAAAATCTCGGGTCTAAATGAACCGAAATTTCCTAAGCCCTTTTTTGACCAAATGCTTATGGTCTGGTATAGAATTGAACTCTGTAGGTAAATTCGTAGCCACGAGGCGGTGTTAACCTGACGGTGGCAGAGAATGATCCAACTCCTCCTCTTGTGAGGGTTGGGTTTGCGTTACTATTGGTGGGACCCCAGGGACTCGCCCGAATCGCAGTTATCGGTCTCAAAAAGCTGCCAGCTACGTTTGTTACTCGACCTGAATTGATCACCTGACTGAAAAAACAAGAATTCATGGTCAGTAAAGATGCAGTCCATATCAAACGTTAGTCGGCAAACTCATAGATCGTAAAGATACTTAATTATTTCAATAAAAGCGTTGAAAAAAGTGAAGATTGGCAAAAGTTACAAGGTATGGAAGTAATGGTTGGACGTGGCAAAAAAGACATGAAAGTAGAATCGATACTGTTACAAAATAAGTTTCGCAAAGTATTTCTATAGCATTGATTCTATGTACTTTGAGCTTTGAACAAAAACTTGTTGATAGCTTCAAAGGTTGCTATTATAACAGCGATGGAACATTATGTACGAATGCTGTTTGATGATTGTTATTATCAGCAAATTCTTTGTTTCTCAAAATTATGACAAGTACTGGTTCAGGATAAGTTAACGAATACTTACTCGTAAGCAAGCACATCTCCATGACTGACGAATCCCAGGTTCAGGAAACGTCGAGTGGATACTGCAAACTGCTGTGCTTCCTCAGCCTCGTCAGACAGCTTATCCACTTCTGTTACAATCACCTCGTTCTCGTCAATGTCTGCCACGTTAGGCACATCATTGCCAAATACTGCAGCTGATGCTGCCACTGCAAACAATACGACCAGGAGTGCGCTCTTCATCTGGAATTTTTTTTTTCTTTTTATTAAGTAGGTACCAAATTAGTAGTCCGAAAGCCGATCGCTCAAAGTCCTACCTTATCAAGATCCCGTAATGTTTTCTGTTACAATCTTTTGGCCACAAAAATATCTCATGTATTTACCTAACGAAACTAATCTGTTGGGGTCGAGACCGTTAAGCAGAACTTTAAACTACTGGTCTGCCACGGCTGATGTTGGCGGCATCTTAAACATTTTTGTGTGGGGGCAGACATAGCCACCAGCCGCCGTTTTGTTTAAAAAAAATACTTTGTCAAACAACCCGACCGCTAAAAACGACTAAAAAGTTCCGAACAAGTCGTTTTTCAAGCAGACTGCTGCAGTTTGTGACCTCAGATCTGTGATTGAACAAAAGGGGTTTTTGCCGACCTCAGTCGACAACAACGAAACCCTTATACGATCATTTTTAGGGACTAAAAATGAACTAATCACGAGCTAACATGCAATAGATTGCAGTTAAGTTTTAATTCACGGCTTGATTTTACAATGTATAAAACTAAATGCAATTTTAAGTAGGTACGCAGTTCTTCGTTTTGGTCAGAGAACTCTTTAATTTCAGCTTTTTTCCATTGAAATGGGTTCACTTGGAGGGAAGCTCGGTGTAAACATGTAATTTGACTTTAAATTTGCGGTTCATATATTATTGATATTGGTCCTCTAGTAAAGTTTATTTCAATACAAAATTCAAAGTCCAACCGAACATATGAGCTCTAAAAAAAAGCGGCAACGTGATATGTCCCAATATAATATAACAACGAAAGGAATTGTGGTTTAACAATTTTTTAAGAAAGCTAGTAACTGAACTTGTCTATTTGGCATCGGTTACCCGTTCCATGATACAAACAATTTATCTTTAATGATTGTCATCAGGAGTACGTAATACATCCCTTGAAATAAAGGTGGTTGTTTGAATAAACAGAACTCTCTTAAACCAATGACAAAATGTGGGCCATTTTGGCGTAGGCGTATTGGCAACCACCACAGTCGCATTGCCACCAAATTTTACCATTTTCCAGGATGCGACAATCTAGAAAATGGTAAAATTTGCGCAAAACAAATGTGAATTTGATGCAAAAGATTTGGAGTCGCTCTCGCGTAACTAGCTGCACCAGTTAAATCTGGATAACTTGATCGGCACAATCAAGCATTTTAAGGGGCGAGCAGTTTTAATAACATTTGGTAGAAAATTTTGCTAATAATAAAATTGTTTTAAAAAGTCACAATCTACTTACCTTGTCAATGTGACTGAGAAGTGATTTTCAAAACACTTTAGCTGATTCGCTTGAGTTCACTGCTACTATAGCTGTCTTCTGAGGACATCAGTATTTATACTAACATTATATATTATCAATTTAGATTTTAATATTGATTGTGATTTTAATCGACTTATGATTCGGATGTTAATTAATTTTGATTTTGATATTAATCGTGATTTTAATTTGACTTTTAATTTCAATTTTAATTTTTGATTATAATTTTGTTTTCCAATTTCGCTATTATGTACAGTTTCGATGTGTTTCTGTTTGCTTTTCGTACTGTACATCTTATTTGTTTATGGGGCATGCGGTGCTAACCTGTAATTAATTGTTACACTAACCTTGGATATTATATACTTACTTTAAATGTTATCAGTGTAAACAATTGTTGGTTGGCCAATAAAGGAAAAAAAAAAAAAAAACATTGCATTTGATAAGACAATTCTTATTATTAGTAGGGGACGGTTGCGATAATTGGACCACATGACTTTACTATCTCTCTATAAGATTAAGAGACAAAATATTAATTTTATTTAATAGGATAAAAAAAGGAAAAAAAATATTTTAGACGTGTTTGGCCTATATTATTGATGTGCAATTGGATAGCTTAAAAACTTTTTTAGATTGAATAATTAATTTTTCACACCACCTGATCGAAAACGTCAAATCATAAGTCATGTCAACCTAACCTAAAGTGAGTCATTTTTGGCCGGTGGCACTGCCGGGCAATAATATTGTACTGGATTTCATTATAACCCGCTGGTCAATAATATGATTTAAATTTGGAACCTCATCTGTCTGCTCAATTGGCGGTATATTAGGTACTTACAACGCCTTCTGTCTCTGTCTCTCTCTTTCTGTTCCAGAAAAAGGAAAGATATTCTCGATACTCTTACTACTTAGGGATGATATTCTCGAATTTCTACAAAATCATAAGGATGGACCAGGGTCCAGGATTGAAGACAATATTATAAGAATAATTGGTTATGTACGGATTATTGTTGGTATACAAGGATAAGAATAACACTTAAAACCCATCTTTAGTCGATTTATTAATTTAAAAACTATTTTCTCGAGCATCTCCTATGACGTTCTAAATTCAAATTGCATACAGCCAAGCGTCCAAACCCATTCTACCAGCTGATATAACGCTCTGTATAAAGCTTTGTGTACACATAAATTGTATTAGGTTGCTAACATTAGGCCTGCACATATTTACTTACCCACAGAGAAGTAAAAAAAAAACGAAAATCGAGTTGGTCGTGGCCGCTATGTGGTAGGTATACCGAGTCGAACGCAAAAAAGGCGCGGATATTGCAAATCCGTATGGTATTAAACTAACTTTTTTTAAGTAGGTATACAGTATAGTACAGTATATATTCTAAATACATATCTCTACTTAGTGTTTGTAAATTTAAAATATTTTGTTTTTCGTATTATGGCTTCTTATTTTCTCACAGGTGTGAAAAGTAGAGTATCCTCCTCGGGGATAAAGGTGTCTTTGCCTTGGGCTAGCTTGAATCCCTCGCTGTATTAAGGATTCTTGTATTAACTCCCTCGCTTCGCTCGTGAGTTAAACTGTAAGCTCCCTCGCTACGCTCGGGAGTTAAGTCCCGAATCCTTCGTTGCGTTCGAGATTCACTATGACGCCCGTGACACAAGACACTGCTTTATCCCCTGGGTGCATAATCTACTATTAAGACCGACACACTTCGACTTGTTTGGATTACTAGCTTGAACAGTTTTGGAATTCCGCTACAAATACAACGTGGCAAAATGGGGTTTTACTGACCCGCTTCACACCAAATGTGAGTGTGAATAGAGGCATCCATTCATAATATGGCCGACTTGTTGAAGTGCCCCATGTCCCCCTCCCTTCCATCTGAACCATCGAGGACGTAATGAATGAAACTGATGCTGTTATAAACGAGATTACGTTTATACCTACTGGGCACAAAGAGTACCTATACACCATCGACTCGAAAATAAGATCAGTAACATACATAAAATTATTATCATGTTGAACATCACCGTATGAATTGTACCTTGGTGGTACAATGAAAGAGCTAGTCCAATGATCCCAACCTTACCCTATCTAATTAATATGTTTGTCACGTAATTACTATGGCCTAATTACTTTGCGCAGTTTTCATACATGTTTTGCCACCTTATCTACGAGCCTAAGATACTTAAATTGATGGATGCGAGGATTTCATTACAATTATTTTTTAATTCCGTTTATTTTCTTTTCTATAAGAATTGGGTATCACTTTTTTTAATGGAGCAATCCATTAAAAAAAAGCGATAGTAGCCAGCACTACTTTCTGTATATTTTCTGACTCTATGTTTACTTGAGGTAAATGCGAAATCGTGAAGATAATATGCCAAATGCATTCTCAACGACATTTCTCCCGCGAGATACTTAATCTGTAGTTATTTTTTTTGTTTTCGTGCGTGTTCAAATCTACTTGGCGATATGGCTTTATCATATCGGTTCTCAAAGGAAACGCATCATCACAATAAAGACGAACGGCAAACGTCTTGAGCTGCCTTCGATATTTTCAGCGTTTGGAATACTTAACTTTCTATTTTGCAGCTTTTCGAAAAACTTGGTATTTTGTAGCACTCCTCCGTCGAAAAATCTTCCAATTGTTCCAAAAGCAGCTAGTAGGAACAGATATCTTGCATCAACTATCGCCTAGAGAACCATGCTGTGGCGTCCTTTATAGCTGTAGCAATAAGACCCGCCGTCAGCAGGAGGAATTATATCAAAATGTTTACCATCTGGATCCCATATTCAAACTGGTGAGCAATTTCTCTCCATTTATTAGTAGTATCGGGAAACTGAAAAAAAACATCATAACTATGTTTGACGAAAGTAACACAGTCTCTGTCTCTACTAAAAGATAATAGTAGTTTATGCAACGACCATATAAAAAGGGTTATTAATACGCCTCGTGTGATAATAGCATCACACGAGTGTGGGTTTATCACACGAGGCGTAGCCGAGTGTGATAATAGCATCACACGAGTGTTTTAATACCTAATTATATGCCGTTGCATACACTATTTTATCTTCACTCATACAGTAGAAATAAAATAAGTGGAAAAATAGTTTATTCCAATATGGCGGATATTCACATTGCGTATTCGAATGACTGCGCAGCGCGCTCATCCATAGACGAAGATAAAAGCTGCTGCCCGCGCCAAAAATTAAAAAGAAAAAGTGTGCTATAAAAATTAAAAAGTTATTTTATGATGCAGTTGTTCAAAAATCGAAGGAAAATGTTGAACTGTAATGATTTTTTTTTTAAATTTTATCTATCCACGAAAAACAAAATACGTGTTTATGCATTCGTTTTTGAACTCATATTTGGAACAATACGTTGTGAGTGTAGATAAAGAAAATACCATAGATGTACCTACATACCTACATGAAAGTAGAACTAATAATGATAATTATAATGTTTAATCAATCAAACTATCTATATATCTTAACGATCCTATAGAGTTCTGCAAAAGGACTATATGCAGGTGGCATATAGTCCTTTTGCAGAACTTTTTAAATTGCAGCACATGTTTCTGGAATTATTCGTCCTAAAGCTTGAGGCGATATCATGGCTGATAATTTTAGACATTCATATGATCTCCCTGATTCAAGAAATCTTCAAGTTATTTACCAATTGTCTTTCATGTGCCGAAATAGCATTTCCATTCATTGACAGTGCCTTCTTATTGAATTAAAAAGTCACCATAGACAGGAGTTTTAAATGAGTTTCTTCATTCATTCGTACATAATTACGATAATCATTTGGAGCAATCCTCAATTCTTCCGCTAAATATGTACTATGAGATATTTTTTTCGTTTCAATAACCAGTTTTTGCACCACATTGAACGATCTTTACTTTCTTTTTTCTTAATTGCGACCAAAAAGCCTAGGATGGCTAACGCGTCGTCGTCCGTCACTGATGACGCTATGGTTGCAACTGGTGCACCATCATGCAAACTGGACGGCAAACTTGAACGTGTGTGGTCTATATGGATGCACTGCAGACTAGACGCCGCTTCAAGCGCGCTGCAAACTTGACGGTAAACTGGATGATGTATAGCTGGCATGAGGGTTAGTTCCCTGCCTACTGTAACTCATCAGGCTTCTCGCTCAGTCCATTTTAGACATCAGTACCTTACGATGAGGTTAAAAGTTGGTCCTTCAGGAAAAATAATCACATAAGAACGGATAAAACTACAATAAAAATTCGGAACCCTAAAACTATCAAAACCAAAATATAATAGATTTTAAGATAACAATTTTGATAAATATTGCTTTTGTAAAAGATAAATAGGAAAGTCATGCGCCATTGATAAAAACAGCACAAACAAAGTAACGTGATGCAGGCTAATTGCGTTGCGTTGAAAGAATTATCTATTCCAATAATGATGGTAATCGGAGAGACTTAAAAAAACATTTGCTACACCTTGCCTTCAATTTTCGTACTTAAAAAACAAGTATAACTACTTCTTTTCAGCAATGTACATCTAGCTTCTGAATAAAGATTGCTTAAATATTATATCTTGCTGCTCATCCCCGAATGACCGAGTCTAAGGGTGCTGGTTACTTTGGGTTACATAATTGCAATTTTCGTAGGAATTTCTATTTTTTTTTTCAAAAATAAAATATTGCCTATGTTTTAAGTCAATAATGTAGCTTTCCAATGGCAAAAGAGTTTTTAAAATCGGTTAAGTGCTTTTGAACGAAATCGTAAAATCAAATAAATCTTTCCTCTTTTTTGATATTGGTATTTTATATTAGACTAGGTTTTGCCCGCGCCTTTGCTCGCGTCAGTATAAAAAAATGCCTAAAACCGTCTCCAGGGTCCAGTTTTGCATCGGAAGTCGCAGGGCGATTCCTGGCCACCGCAGGCGCAGGCCTGCGGACGGCGAGCGTTTGGTGGCTTTCTCTCCGATCAGGACCAGGCCCGGGACGACGGCGCGTGTTCCACCCTTGTTGTCTGGCCTGCGAGGGTTGCGGAATTTGTTCGGAAGAGTCACCGTTGCCCAGGAATGCAAAGTTCGTTTATTCATCATTCAACTGGATCAGAGGAGATCCAGAAACACCTAATGTACACAATCATTTAAAAAAATGTGTATTCATAAAGACGAAATCATGTTTGTTGCATTGGTGATCTACTATTAGAATTTAGAATATTATACTGTTTATTGCATTAGGAAAAAATACCTATTCAAATAGATTCCGATCTGTATTACATTCTAAATGGATAATGATCCAAGGTCTTTTATTAAATAAAACTAAATATGCCGTTAATTTAAATAAAAAACAATTGAAATAAAAGCAATTTCATCTTCAGACAGAATCTGGTATTATAATAGTAATGTTTCCTTCTCCACCTTAAAACCATTTTATATTTTTTAGTTTTATTGATAAATTGACGTTTAAGTTAATCTGGGGTTTCTGGATCACTTGCTGTCGCTTCAGTGATGAAACAAATTTAATTTTCTTGTAGTATCTGGTAGCAATCAATATCTTCTAATGCAGGTAAAAATAACTGATGTGCTGTATCGCTCTCCTGATGAGATAAATCTACTGTTGCTGTCGATATACTACTCTCACTAGTCTTTGACGAACTCACTATAGATTTTTCTTTTTTCAGCCTGCTTCTTGATAACTTCAACGAATGTGCAAAGATCCTCACCAGATTCGCTTTTGAGTATATGGTGGAGAGTATTTTCCAAGTTAGATTTCACAGCATCTTCCTATTTCTGGTAAAATATATTTTTTTTGTTTGGGTTGTATTATTATCCTGATGTTTTAATTCACCTGTTTTCGATAAATTTTTTTCCAAAAATGATTTTAATAACCACTTCCAGAGTTTTGGTATGCTATAAGTTATATCACTTGTTTTCGTTCAACTTCACATGCCGCCATTTGGAGCTCCATCGCAAGTACGGCGACAGATGCTGATTTAATTTTGCTGATTATCACATTAACTGCGTTACGGGATGTATATAGGCATGGTCGTATTTAATTGCCAAACAGTGCGGCAGTCAACTGATGTTTTGCATACGATGACGGGACGATGCCGGCGATGACGGGAGATTTATTTAGTTCCCGAGCACGTTAAGAGATAGATATATTCCCGATATTGCTACAAGTGCGTACAATTTTGCATGATATATGCACGGGAATTATCTCGTCTTAGGATAGATTGTCTATGCCGTAATTTTAATGGATAACCAGATGTAAGGATAATAATTATTATTAACAGAAAACAATCAAGTACGTTCATGTCTTTTTAATTTTAACACATTGTATCAAAATTAAATCTTCTAGTTACAAAAACGCATAATAAACAAAAAACAAATCAATTAAAAATCTCGGGTCTAAATGAACCGAAATTCCCTAACGCCCTTTTTTGACCAAATGCTTATCGTCTGGTATAGAATTGAACTCTGTAGGTAAATTCGCCGCCACGAGGCGGTGTTAACCTGACGGTGGCACCGAACGATCCAATTCCTCCTCTTGTGAGGGTTGGGTTTGCGTTACTGCTGGGACCCCAGGGACTCGCAAAAATCGCAGTTATCGGTCTCATAAAGCTGCCAGCTACGTTTGTTACTCGACCTGAACTGATCACCTGACTGAAAAAACAAGAATTCATGGTCAGTAAAGATGCAGTCCATATCAAATGTTAGTCGGCCAAACTCACAGATCGTAAAGATACTTAAGTATTTCAATAAAAGCGTTGAAAAAAGTGAAGATTGGCAAAAGTTACAAGTTATGGAAGTAATGGTTGGACGTGGCAAAAAAGACATGAAAGTAGAATCGATGCTGTTACAAAATAAGTTTCGCAAAGTATTTCCATAGCATTGATTCTATGTACTTTGACCTTTGAACAAAAACTTGTTGATAGCTTCAAAGGTTGCTATTATAACAGCGATGGAACATTATGTACGAATGCTGTTCGATGATTGTTATTATCAGCAAATTCTTTGTTTCTCAAAATTATGACAAGTACTGGTTCAAGATAAGTTAACGAATACTTACTCGTAAGCAAGCACATCTCCTTGACCGATGAGTCCCAGGATCAGGTGACGTCGAGTGGATACTGCAAACTGCTGTGCTTCCTCAGCCTCGTCAGACAGCTTATCCACTTCTGTTACAATCACCTCGTTCTCGTTCATGTCTGCCACGTTAGGCACATCATTGCCAAATACTGCAGCTGATGCTGCCACTGCAAACAATACGACCAGGAGTGCGCTCTTCATCTGGAATTTTTTTTTCTTTTTATTAAGTAGGTACCAAATTAGTAGTCCGAAAGCCGATCGCTCAAAGTCCTGCCTTACCAAGACACCGGGAAGCAGAAATTAGCTAAAAATGAAGTAATCACGAGCTAATGCTAATGCAATAGATTGCAGTTAAGTTTTAGTTCACGGCTTGAATTAACCATTTATAAAACTAAATGCAATTTTAAGTAGGTACGCAGTTCTTCGTTTTGGTTTGAGAACTCTTTAATTTCAGCTTTTTTCCATTGAAATGGGTTCACTTGGAGGGAAGCTCGGTGTAAACATGTAATTTGACTTTAAATTTTCGGTTCATATATTATTGATATTGGTCCTCCAGTAAAGTTTATTTCAATACAAAATTCAAAGTCCAACCGAACATATGAGAAGCTCTAAAAAAAAGCGGCAACGTCATTTGTCCCAATACAATATAACAAGGAAAGGAATTGTGGTTTAACAATTTTTTAAGAAAGCTAGTAACTGAACTTGTCTATTTGGCATCGGTTTCCCGTTCCGTGATACAAACATTTTATCTTTAATGATTGTCATCAGGAGGACGTAATACATCCCTTGAAATAAAGGTGGTTGTTTAAATAAACAGGACTCTCTTAAACTAATGATAAAATGTGGGCCATTTTGGCGTAGGCGTATTGGCAACCACCACAGTCGCATTGCCACCAAATTTTACCATTTTCCAGGATGCGACAATCTGGAAAATGTTAAAATTTGCGCAAACCAAATGTGAATTTGATGCAAAAGATTTGGAGTCGCTCTCGCGTAACTAGCTGCACCAGTTAAATCTGGATAACTTGATCGGCATAATCAAGCATTTTAAGGGGCGAGCAGTTTCAATAACATTTGGTAGAAAATTTTGCCAATAATAAAATTGTTTTGAAAAGGTCACAATCTACTTACCTTGTCAATGTGACTGAGAAGTGATTTTCAAAACACTTTAGCTGACTCGCTTGAGTTCACTGCTGTCTTCTGAGGACATCAGTATTTATACTAACATTGCATTTGATAAGACAATTTTTATTATTAGTAGGGGACGGTTGCGATAAATGGACCACTTGACTTTACATCTCTAAAAGTTTAAGGGATAAAATTAAAACAAAATATTATTTTTATTTAATAGGATAAGTATAAAAAAATGATAAGACCAGTCGTACTGTATGGATCAGAATGATGGGCTATGAAAAAGATGGATGAAAATAGATTGCATGTAGCGGAGATGAGAATGTTGAGATGGACGTGTGGAGTAACGAGAATGGATGGTGGTGGTGGTGGATGGTGGATGGAAAGTGGCGCCAGTGACGGAAAAGTTGAAAAGTAACCGCTTGTCCTGGTATGGTCATGTGAAGAGGAGGGATAAAACGCATGTAACTAATAGGGTTATGAATATAAATGTGGGTGGATGGAGAGGAAAAGGGAGGCCAAAGAAAAGATGGATGGATTGTGTGAGTAGCGATATGAAAGAAAAGGGAGTTAGTGATAGTTTGAAGGCTGACAGGACAGAATGGAAGAAAAAACGTGTTGCGCCGACCCCAAGTAACATGGGATAAGGGCAGGAAGATGAGGATAAGTATATTAAACATATATATATATTTATTTCAGACGTGTTTGGCCCATAATATTGTTATTAGTACAGCTTAAAAACTATGTTAGACTTAATAATTAATTTTAAGACCGACCCGCTTCGACTTGTTTGGATTGCTAGCTTGAACAGTTTTGGAAATCCGCTACAAATACAACGTGGCAACATGGGGTTTTACTGACCCGCTTGACACCAAATGTGAGTGCGGTGTTTTCATTCATAATATGGCCCACTTGTTGAAGTACCCCATGTCCCCTTCCACCTGAACCATCGAGGACGTAATGAATGAAACTGATGCTAGTATAAACGAGATTACGTTTATACCTACTGGTCACAATGAGTAGGTATACACCATCGACTCGAAAATAAGAAGATCAATAACATACATAAAATTATTATCATGGTGAACATCACCGTATGAACTGGTACTTACCTAGGTGGTCCAATGAAAGAGCTAGTCCAATGATCCCAACCTTACCCTATCTAATTAATATGTTTGTCACGTAATTACTATGGCCTAATTACTTTATGCAGTTTTCATACATGTTTTGCCACCTTATCTCGAGCCTAAGATACTTAAATTGATGGATGCGAGGATTTACCTAACCATGGTAGGTACTTATTTTGCGTAGTTGACGCAAATTGGCGGTCGATATGAGAATTAGGGTCAGTGGGTCGTCTTAGATTTGTTAAAAAAACAATTTTAAATCGTATTATTTATTTAATGACGCCATTATATTTTTTCTTACTTTAAATAATGTGAACAATTTTATTTTCCCGCCAGTTTTCTTTCCACAGACAAAAATATGACATTGTTATACAACATGAGACAAAAGGATAAAAGTTATTCAGCCAGTATTCATTTTAACAAAGCGCGAAATTCATATTTCAACATGTGAAATTCTGAATTTAATTCAAAAACCAGACAAAACTGGGCGACGCGGACAGCGTTCTAAGTTTAAAATTGCTTCCCATTCAGGCTAGCTGAACAATGGCAGTTGCAGCGTAAACGGAAACTATGGAAGTAATACCTAGGTAGCAGAGATTCACAATTCAGTGTTAGACTTTTAGCCTGTAACTCCTCTCCACAAATTGTAAAATACTCCGCGGTATTTTACAATTTGTGGAGAGGTTTATTAGCTGGGTGTCTAAGAGAATTGTTAAAGTTTTTGAGCTGGAAAGCTGTGGAATCTAAGCATAGCTACAGTCAGAAAATAACGTGATGTTATTTAAGAAATCATATTCGCATGGTTTATTTTGGAAACTGTTCTCTCGTTCTCACTTTTTTCTATATTTCTTTTTTATTTGTCATTGCTGGCAGGTTTGTTGGAAGTACACAAGAAATAACTTGTATAATCATCTATTTTTAAATACCCCTTGAGAGTTTTATTTTCCACTAATAGTGACCAAAGGGTCCAATAGTTCTATTCAGAATTATCTCTGATGACTTCAACTAAAAATACTTTTGTCATCTTCCGCAGGCGGTGTCGGATGAAATGCTGGTCGAGCTAAAGGCGTGTTTCATGGAGGCTTACGACGACAACCAGGATGGCAAGATTGACATACGAGAGGTCAGTTGTACCTAGATATCATTAGTTTTAAAAAACAAGGCCAAGGCAATTTCCCTTGCGCACTGCAACCGATCCAAACCAGGGCCGAGAGGGAGGCAAGGGGAGATTGCCCGCCTCCAAGGTGGCTGGTCAGCGAGCCGGGGAGCTCGTCGCTGACGGACGACCCCCCGCAGAGGGCGGTCGCAGGGCTCCTGGTTCGGAGTCCTCCGGCGGTGAGCCGGATGACCGGAGGGCCGGGTTTGCGGAGGTGGTGGAGGCCGCGCTTCGCGATGTGGCCTTGAAGAGGAAGTTGTCCTCCAAGAACAAGGCCATAAGCGAGGCGATGGCCTTCATTCTGGCGGCAGCGGAGGGTAACCCAGGGGGGCCTCCGCGGGACGAGATGTCCAAGCTGCGGGCGGAGGTCGCCCGCTTGGCTGCCGCCACGGAGCGCCTCCAGAGGGAGAATGCGGGGCTCCGAGCAGACCTGGCCAGGCTCCAGGGAGCCGGCCCACAGGGGGCGCCTGAAGGGGGAAGCAGGGAGAACAGCCAGCCCGTGCCGCAGGAGGGCCAGGTGCTGGACCTGGTGCGGCAGGAGATGGCTGCCTTCCAGGCGCGGTTTTCCGTCCTGGAGGGCATCGTCCTGCGCCCCCCGTTAGCGGCGAGTGGGAAGGCTCCAGGCCGGAAGGCGGCGTCGTACGCGGCCGCCGCGGCTGCCACACCGGGGTCGTCCGGCCAGGACAAAGGGTCCGGGCCGGCACCCGCGAAGCCGGTGCCGGGAAAACCGGACCCGGCCCCGGGAAGGAAGAGGAAGGGTGGGGTTGCTGCGCGGACGGCGAAGGCTCCTGCGCCGTCTGAGCAGCGGCTCCCCCCGGCTTCCTCGCCTTCAGCTCCTCCGCCGGCTCAAGCCGAATGGCAAGTTGCCGGGGAGAAGAAGAAGGCGGGAAAGGCAGCCAGGGCGGCCAAGAGGCGGGAGAGGAAGTGGCGGCAGAAGGCGCGAAGCGTCGCGGCTGCGCTCCGCCCCCCGAAAACCGCGGCTGTAGTGCTTACACTACAGCCGGACGCGGCGAAGCGGGGCGTGACGTACGCGGACGTGCTCACCAAGGCCAAGGAGACGGTGAACCTTGGTGAGCTAGGCATCGTAGGGGGCCTCCGGCTCCGGGTCACCATGACTGGGGCCCGGATGCTGGAGATCTCCGGGGCAGCCAGCGGCCCAACCGCGGACGCTCTAGCCGAAAGGCTTAGGGCGTCCCTAAGCGCGGACGATGCCCGAGTGTCCAGGCCCACCAAGCGCATCGACATGCGCATCTTGGGCCTGGACGACTCCGTCACGGAGGCGGAGGTGGTGGCCGCCGTCGTTAGGACGGGGGGGTGCTCAGCAGAGGAGGTAAAGGCGGGCACCCTACGTCCTGACAACACGGGCATGCGCACCATTGTGGTGAGCTGCCCCGTGTCGGCGGCCAAAACCATCTCGGAGGGCCGAAGGTTTTTGGTGGGTTGGGTTTCCGCGCAGGTCAAACTGCTGGAACCCCGACCTCTGAGGTGCTTCCGGTGCCAAGTGGGCCACCATGTGGGAGCTCAATGCACCTCGGAGGTGGACCGCAGCGGTCTTTGTTTCCGCTGCGGTCAGCCTGGTCACAGGGCCGGCTCTTGCGTCGCCGCGCCGCACTGCGTAGTCTGTGCGGCAGCTGGCAAGCCGGCCGACCACTGGGCTGGGGGTAGGGCCTGCGCCCCACCCGCCAAAGCCAAAGCCGGAAATCGGAGAAAGCCCTCCGCCACCGCCGTCTCTGCCGCGACCGCCGCCACCGCCGCCGCTTCCTCCGCCGCCAAAGCCGGTTCCACTGCGGCTGCTGCTACTGCAACAGCCGCAGTAGAGCCCCTACAACGGGCTCCGGAGGGGGCTGAAATGGAGTGCCAGTAATGGCCCCATTTCACCCCCTCCTGTTGAACGTCAGCCACTGCGCCGCCCAGGAACTGATGCTCCTGGGCATGGCGCAGTGACTGATGCCTGTGGACGGCGAGCAATGGGTAGCTCGCCGTCCGATCAGAACAGGCCCGGGTTGACGGCGCGCTGTGTTCTACGCGCGCCAAGCCAGCAGTCGTCAGCATGGGTCGGGGCCCGTTAAGGCCAGAGCCTACCAGGGTTGCGGATTTGTTCGAAAGTTACCGCGGCCCTGGGAAGAAAGGCACTAGGAGGACTAAAGGGTGGGTTTTAGTCAGTAAAAGTCTGACACTCCCTGCCGCTCCACCCAGAGCGGGAGGGGTCATTTGATGATTTCCCATCCTAGAAAAAAAAAAAAAAAAAAAAAAGGGTGTTACCACGCCAATCGATCCTTTTTTTTTTGAGTAATGTTCCAGCTTTTGACCTCGATCACGCCTGATAGATAGCGATGGATGAGGTCTATGATGGAGCGAGCGTACCCAGAAGATGCCTTAAGGCACTGGTACTCCCACCCGTCGACGAAACACAGTAGGCGGCTTGACGCCGAACTCCGGTGGGAGGGATCCACCCTCCCACCGGGTGCAGTGCGTAACCGCTCTTACTCGATAACCATTTTGTGTCAAGCTGCCATGCTTTCGTTAATTTTATGTTTTGTGCAAAACATAAGCGTTTTTACAGGTTACTAACGCGTCAGAGCTGCCACCTGGTGCAAGTCATTACAGAAAATCCTCATTGTAAACGACAGTTACTTTGATCGGTGACTACACTTGCTTAGGGACCGTAGATGATCGCAAATCCAACAGAAAACTCTAATCTATTATGACTGCCAACCTACTTGATAGGCATTCTATTATCAAAATAACTGTCCAATAACCAGTGATTCACTGATAGACATTAGGTACCATAAAAGGAGGTTTTATCTATTTCAGTTACCAGTTTCAAATACATTTATCACGGTTTTAGCCAATTGACAAACAAAGACAGTAGTAGGTATGAACATTTTGCCTAGCCTTTTTAGAGGACAAAGGGAATTTAATAAACTAATTAAAATTACTTCCAGTTGTCCCCGTTAATTTATTGTAATACTTAAATATAGTTTTCAGATTATGTTGGTGCAAGAGCGAGCGAAACGAGCTCGGGACTTGGGGCACCCCGACTCAGTGTGGTTATTTCTTTTTAAACCACCCAGAAATATGGTTTACTTCCCGTTTTCCCCGTTAGCCGAATGTACGTTTTGGGGACAACGGGAAATAAATTTAATTACGTCCCGCTGTCCCCGTGACGGGGTAATGGCATACGGGGACAACGGGAATAAAGAGGCAGACTAACTTATTTTAAGACTACTAATGGTCTACTTTATCTGCAAAGTCCTTCTTGCCGGTAATAAGATGAGGTAGGGTTTGGAGCGGCCAGCTCCGGTACTAATAGTGAAAGTTGTTCATAATGATGAGTACAATGACTCCTTAAGAGATATTGCGGTTATTCTGTTACAGGTTACACAGGATTATTTGTAAAACACCAACAACCTTTTAGTAGGTGAAAGTTCTAATTATTATAAACAACTTTTACTATGGGACCAACACTGAAATATCAAAAAATAAATCAGCTATTTCATACATTACATTCGTTTGTATTCGGAAATGCGATGACTGCCGACGGACATTAGAAAAATATTTGTACCCACTGTATAATTGGGTGGTCAGAGAGGCAGACATTCAATGTAAACACTGGTACAGCTGCATTCTGTTAGACTAACATAATGCAGCATGCAATAGAAAGGGGAAAAGACTACGCTAATAATGCCACACTATAGCTTTTTTTGTCAGAAACTGGTAAACGAAAATGACTTTCCATAATATTACATCACGACTGCAATCCCCAAAGGCGTCTTACACATAAACACGATACGACACGCGTCGTGTAAGTCAACAACTGTAATATAGTTACGCTAAGAAATAAAGGATTGACTTACACGACGCGACGACGTATCGTGTTTATGTTGTGTTCGAGCCCAAAGAGGCAGAAAACTATAAATTTAGATGTCTACGTGTCTTGTTACAGTTGGCACAGCTGCTTCCCATGGAGGAGAACTTCCTTCTACTCTTCAGGTTCGACAATCCTTTGGAGTCCAGTGTAGAGTTTATGAAGGTAAGTCCGATCAGCTCCGTGACGTTATACTTATGAACCACCAGCTATTGCCCGCGTCTAAACTTCCGTTCGCAGAAGTTTGTGGGATATATTCATGCACAAAAGTACCGACTTTCTTCCACTGAGTGAAAAAAAATCCACCTATCCCGCGCTAACTATGTCCTCCAACTCAACTCCAGCTGGAATCATCAAATTGACAGTTACAGCTTGATATTGATTAACATTCATAAAGGAGTATATTTACGCTATCATATTTGTTAACCTACTTTTTTACTGGCATAAATCCAGCCATTTTTTTTTCACAAACTTTCGAGAATAATTAGGGTTCAACTCTCAACCCCGGTCATGGGGAATCTAGATAGAGTTTTTGAGTTAATCTACATATTTTTGAGTTAATATTATGATGTTTTTATTTCAGATATGGCGAGAATATGACACAGACGGCAGTGGGTACATAGAGGCCGATGAACTGAAGGTAAATAAAGCTACGTATAGGCTAAGCGTCAAAAAGTTGGGCAACAGTTTCGTTGTAATACAGTATTGCAATAGTAGATTCACAATTTCAACGAAGCTTAGGACACACTCTTGATTTAAAAAACCGCAGGTTATAGCTATGTAGAAACACAGAAGAAGGCAGCAAAAAAAGTATTCGGGTTCCACTACATTTGCACTTTGGACGGTATTAAGCATTCTTAATTAGTCTATTGTGAACAACATACGAAGACAGCAGACAGACACTGTAATCCAAGTTCATACGCATGTTTTTCTCTAAAGGCAGTGGTGTAATAATCGTACCTACACACTACACTTGGCTAGTTGTGATTATTATAAGCCCGTAGTGCCCCACTGCAGGGCACAGGCCTCCCTTCTTTCTTTCCACCTCAATCTGTCTTGAGCAATCTGAGTCCAACCCTTTTGGTAGGAGTCCAGTTCGTCTCGCCATCTCCTTTTGGGTCTACCGCGTCGCTGGTTCCTGATGTTCAGGACCCAATCCGTGGTTACTTTTGCCCAGTTCTCATGTGGCATGCGGCAAATATGGCCCGCCCAGTTCCACTTCAATTTGTGATTCTTCTAGTTGTGA
This sequence comes from Melanchra persicariae, assembly GCA_947386135.1. Lineage (NCBI taxonomy): Eukaryota > Metazoa > Arthropoda > Insecta > Lepidoptera > Noctuidae > Melanchra > Melanchra persicariae. The sequence goes on along the minus strand of OX376645.1, from coordinate 9,330,546 downwards.
TTAAGTTGCATTTAATTGAGGGCGAATCAAGTCAGCTACTGAGAAAGTGACGAAAACACCAATAACAGTGACCCATCTCGGGATCACAGCTTTAAGGCTGATTCACACATCAGTGAAGTCACAGTACCGGCACCGCGATAATTACTGTGACTTCACTGTTGTGTGTGAATCAAGCTTTATTCTAGACCAGGGATGGCGAACAATTGCTAATATAAAAAAAAATTGACCATGATGTGCCACCAAAGTTTCTTGATTTAGTGATTTTATGGACAAAAATCACTAGATACTGTTAACACTCCTTTTTAGCAACCAGAATACAAATTCATAAACCAACGTAATGTTAAGAGTTTGACGTTTGTTTATGGAAATAAAAATGACTGTAATTTAGCAAATTTCAACTAGATACTAAATAGGTAATCTTCTAGTGGCGTGCCAGAATAATTTTGCCGCGTGCCATAGGTTCGCCATCCCTGTTCTAGACTATACTAGACAATCCAAAACCATAAAAAGCATATTATAGTTACATTTATGTGTTCTGTTATGAGCCTTATCCAAAATGTTGTCAGGTACTGAGTGAATTCGCAACTTCGGTCTATGTAAATAAACCTAGCAATTAGTCTGGGACTTCACGAGTAAATATTTGAGTTAATGCGAGTACCTGCTAGATATGAAGGTAGCAGTTTTAATTTCATTTTGTGTCTAAATGTAAACATTGACCATGGTGGAGAATTGCAATATACTCGTAAAATGTCGTTTTGTTCTTCATTTTGTACAACAACAGTGAGACAGCTAGGCTATATTCTACATTTGAGTTTAGCTTGACAGTAACATATTTACGAGTAACTAAAAGCTTTTTGCCAGTGATGACTTATGGAACCGAAACGTGGTCGCTCACAATCAAACGCGCCTCATCACAAGGCTTAAAGTCACCCAAAGGGCAATGGAGAGGGCAATGCTCGGAGTTTCCTTACGTGATCGAATCAGAAATGATGATATTCGCAAGAGAACCAAGGTAACCGACATAGCCCGAAGGATCGCCAACTTGAAGTGGCAGTGGACAGGGCACATTTCTCGCAGAACAGATCGTCGATGGGGCCGAAAAGTTCTGGAGTGGCGGCCGCGTACCGTAAGACGCAGCGTTGGAAGGCCTTCCACAAGATGGACTGATGACCTGGTGCGGGTCGCTGGTTGCCGATGGATGCGAGACGCATAGGACCGGTTGTTGTGGTGACAATTGGAGGTGGCCTATGTCTAGTAGTGAACGTCTTTCGGCTGATATAATGATGATGATGAAAAGCTTTTGCCAGCGACTTCACTTCGAGATCACGATATTCACTTGGGCCAAGTTTCATCGAAGCCCTTGCAGTTTTAAGTATTTCAAACTGTACCGTGTGATGTATCAAATGAATGGGCTTATTGTGAGGGTTTTAATTATATTACTTTTTTTAATTTTAAAACAATTAATTTTGAAGTTATCTAAGATATTAAATGAAAAATAACCTTATCTCAGAAACTACTGAACCTGAAATTTTGAAAAAAAAAATAGGTAATTTTTTTTAACCTAAAGATTACAGGAAAACTTATAGTTACATATTACAAAAATAATATTCGTTAGGAGCCCTTAGCATGCGATTCCCACTTGGCCAGTTTTTTAGGGTTCCGTACCCAAAGAGTAAAAACATAACACTCCTTTTTTGGGCAGTCGTGTAAAAAAAGGACCCTATAACTAAGACTCCGCTGTCCATCTGTCTGTCTGTCCATCTGTCTGATCGTCTGTCTGTCCATCTGTCTGATCGTCTGTCTGTCACCAGGCTGTATCTTATGAACCGTGATAGCTAGACATTTGAAATTTTCACAGATGATGTATTTCTGCAGTGCGATTCAGCAGTGCGATTCTGTAAACATGTCGTAGTGAACACTTGGGCGGGGCGCACGACGGGTGAGTTGTCAAACCATACAAATAAAATGGAATGACAGCTTAGCTGTCGTTCACTCTACCTAGGTGAACACCGTGATATGTCGACAGAATCGACCGGCTGTAAACATGTCGAAGTGAACACTTGGGCGGGGCGCACGACGGGTGAGTTGTCAAACCTTACAAATAAGATGGAATGACAGCTGAATTGTCGTTCACTTCGCCTAGGTGAACACCGTGAGATGTCGACAGAATCGACCGACTGTTGCCGCTGTAACAACAAATACTAAAAACAGGATAAAATAAATATTTAAGAGGGGCCCCCATACAAGAACCGTGATTTTTTTTCCGTTTTTTATATACTGGGTAATTTTTTTTCCAGTGCGCAAACTTTAAGAACCACTTCTGCCCATGTAAATGAACAACTTTCCCCAAGAAAGCCATAGTCAATTCCTAAAAAAAAAATTGAGTCTCCCATACAAATTGTGGTCAGTTGATGACAATTTTGTATGGGAAGTTCAAATTTTTTTTTAGGAATTGACTATGGCTTTCTTGGGGCAAGTTGTTCATTCACATGGGCAGAAGTGGTTCTCAAAGTTTGCGCACTGGAAAAAAAGTTATCCAGTATAATGGTACAGCACCCTTCGTGCGCGAGTCCGACTCGCATTTGGCCGGTTTTTTTTAGTTATTTCGTGGTTCAGCTGCTGTGTTATGAATGATTTACAAGCTTCCAACACACAAACTTCACAGATAGATAGATAGTTGACTTAGGTCAAAATAAACATGCTTACAAAATATTTTTCTTTTCCAGAACTTCCTCCGAGATCTTCTGAAGGAAGCAAAGAAGATAAACGACGTGTCAGAGGACAAACTCATTGAATACACCGACACAATGGTATCATATCTAATATCATATTCGCAACTATTTTCGCCACATAGGAAGGTCAAAATAGGCTTAAAGGGCTCTTTCTACAATAGTCTATGTTCAAATTCAATGTCGTGTTCAAAGCAAGGAGAGCATGTCGTTAGGGCTACCTAAACCAATGCAAAATTTCCGACTTCTCTTAATATTTAGTTACGATGTAAACTGTTGGTCACCCTCGTCATCATCGAGGAAAGAGCTGACTCATACCGAAATAAGAAAAAAAGTCCCATATCTGTTTCAATAATTTCCGAATGGCATACTGAAGTCGAAAATCTATATAGTATATATCATAGATCGAATATGTGGAATGTTCTAGAGAAGTTTAAAGATGTAGATAGTAAAAAGTATAACTGACATTCGCTGATTAGCAATTTGGTGATAATGAAAATTTTATCTTAAGTAGGTATATCAAACCGTTTAATCGTTACACGCGTTTAACGCTAGGGAAGAACCTGATAGTTGCAACCTCATTACCACTGAAATTGTTATTTTGAGTCGAAGGGCGAATCATTATGGGTAGGTATTAAAAGAAATGTAATGAAGGTTCCGGGGGCCTATTATGTCAACGTCGCACCGTGTAGGCAAACTTAGATAGAGTGAGCATGAAGTTTAATTTTGTCATTTATTAGTTCTTTTTTAAACGACTTCAGAAAAAGGTTCTCAATTCGATTGTATCTTTTTGTTTGTGTTTCTTACCCTACATATCTCCGACATTTATGAACCGATTTGAAAAAATCTTGTTTTATGTGGAAGGATATACTTTTCGATTGGTCCCATTGAAATTTTATCAAAATCAGTTCAGTAGTTTGGTTTTTAAATCCAAATAGCTTGAAAAACATGTGGAAAAATCATTCATGTATATACGAAATTGCGTATTTTTGCTTTCTTGTGACTTTCCAGTGGTTTTTTTAGGTGAAGGGTACCACTACAAAATGAAAAATAAAAAACTTTTTCACAAAAAAACCGACTTCCAAAAAAAATCACTACAAAGTACAAAATAACTTTAATTTCGGTAGCCGGTGTTTTTGGTTGCTTCTTCGTTATTTGACACTGACTACCAAAATTAAAGTTATTTTGTACTTTGTAGTGTTCTTTTAAAAAGCTTTTATTTAATTTTTAATTTTAAAGCTAAGTGTAAACTTGCAGCAGTTTAATTTTTACTTTTATGGGGCATGCGGTGCTAACCTATAAAAAAATTGTATTACTAATCTGAAACTTTCACTTGGCGCAGTGGTTGAGCGATTGACTGCTGCGCTGCGTGTCGCGGGTTCGATTCCCGCACGCAACAAATATTTGTATGGCCTACAAATAGTTGTTCCGGGTCTGGCTGTTTGCGTATGTGAGTTTATATGTTAGTAAACGCACCCACGATATAGGAGGAACTCCTAGTGTAACGCGTTACGGCATTTCATACATTCCTTATTTTTCGAAATTAATGAACCGATTTTAATGAAACTTGGTATGCATACGCCAGATACCTATCTCTAGCTCGCTAGGTCTAAATAGTAGAGAACATTTTCGAAAAAGAGTTCTTCTGCGTCAAAGCAGCTCCTGCAGAGTAGGCTATCCGTGACGCCTATGTTAAACACATGCTTGTTTAGGGGACAAAGGCTCGTAACTCTATTATTGTACTGAGGTTTTTTCCACTTAAGCTGAGTAGCCGTTTTGTTATTCAGGGATGTAGATAGCATTATCATTTTTGACTGCCTGCAGTCTGTAGTGCAGCTGAGAACATAATTGTCTGACTGTGATCACGTGCTCAGCATATACGGTTCTCTACTATGGCCGATGACAAGAGAGATCTATTATGAATCTAACATATTTTCTATTATTTTTAACTAATTTTAATACATTTTCTTTACAGCTCCAAGTGTTTGACTCTAATAAGGACGGAAGGCTACAATTATCAGAAATGGCCAAGTGAGTATAATCTATAACACCTCAGGAAATGGACTGAGCTTTCCCGATCCGTGTGTGAATGAATGAGTGAGTGAGTACGGACTTCTGCCGTTTTACCGGTCTTTTAAATGAATTCTGATTGAACCTCGCCACAGGTTTACAGTGTATCCTTCGTCACTACGACCTGGTTAAGAGACAGGTTATTGGCCGCACAGTTGATTTTTGTTGTTTTTGTGCTCTATGATATGCTCTTTGTCTATGGTACAGATGCCAGCACATCAAGCCAATTAATCTTGATCTTAATGCAAAAGCGATAAAGTTGAAAATCTATTAAAGAAGTTTGACAGATTGTTGTAGCTTGATTTGCTGGCGACTGTACAATATTAACCTTACGTTTAACCTACTTTTTGTTAATATTTACAAGCTTTTATTTAACTTGACTGGTTAGTTAGTATACATACATGTTTTTAAACAGTTCTCCCAAAGGGATTGAGCTGAAATTTTGCAAACGCTTACGGTTTAAATAGCAACGTACGGTTTGGTTAATAATATGATTCTATATCCAATATGGCGGTCTTTTAAAGACGGCGGATCAATTATAAATGACCTATTTTTATGAACCCCATGTTGTGGGTAATAGGGTTTGCTGAGAGAAATAAGTACAAAAAAAGTAAAAAGCAGGTTTTCAACAAGATTTTTTTTCTAATAAAATTTATTGCGTTGTAAACTTCCTCAAAATAATTACTTTCTGATAAAGTATTTAAAAATACGTAGGTACACTTTTATGTACTTCCTACTTTAAAGATAGTAATAAAAATAAACGGATAATAAAAATATCAATCATGACATAATCAAGGCCACAGGGGAATAACATTGTTATCTACGTAATAGCAATGAATCAAAAAATATTAAATTAATAGCAATCTGACAATTATTATTATTATGTGCTATAAAAGGATCAATTCGTTGATAAGATAGTAAAAAAGATTACCTAATAACCCAGTGCCTTTAGATTGGTGGATTAATCAATTGGTTAATCTTCGATAAAAACTAGCTTGGTTTTTGCAGTGGCTTTGCCGCGTGTAAATAAACTTTCGAAACGCTTGACTGGTTATAAAAAAAAATACTTTTTCAAAAAACCCGACCGCTAAAAACGACTAAAAAGTTCCAAACAAGTCGCTTTTCAAGGAGCCTGATGCAGTTTGTAGCCTCAGATCTGTGATTAAATTGCATCAGACTGCTTGAAATGCGACTTGTTTTGAAAATTTTTTTTTTTTATTTCCTTCATTTTAGTGAGTTGATTTTTTTTTTCATTTGCGGGCGCCATCCATGTTTAATATTTATATAGCCTTTGTCACTAACACAATTCTGACGAATTCAACGATACCTCATATGTCAAAATTCGTCCAGCCGTTTGGGCTGTAAGGCATGCCAAAGAAATGGACATACATACATACGCTCGAAAAACATTACCCTCCTTCTGACGCTGTCGGCTAAAAAGTATGCTATGTCCTAGTGCAGTTCATCGGCTATCCAAATTTCAAGTTATGGCATGATTGAATAACAAACATAAAGATTTTCACATGTAGCGGTATAAAATAAAGGTGGGTACTGACTGATGTTACGAGGCTTAATGCAAAATGTTACAAAGCGATAACAGCTTATTAAATTATATCTTATCAGCTTATTGAAGTTTTTCAGAAGAACCTTTTAGTTCTTAATGATAAAATTATAAGTACGTGTAATTACCAACTAATTTAAGTAACTAAAGTTTTAAATTCCCTATGAAATTTTTTATTTCTTATTATGGCAGAGGTGCCATGCTATCTCCTCGGCATAAGTCTGCATATGTGCTTGTGCATGAAGGCTAAATCAATAAAAATAACTTTTATAGTTTATTTTTTGAGCTGCTACTAACTGCATAATATCTCCTTTGCATAATACCTTTGTTCCTTAAAAGAGGGATTTTCATGGAAATTATAAAATTACAAAAATATAAATAAATAAGTTAAAATTGAATAGGCACTAATGGTTATTTCGGTTTATCACATTTAAGCCAATAGGAACGAAGCAAAGAGTATTTCAGGTCCAATCTAAAAACAATCCGGAATCCAATCATTGAATTCGGATAATTCGGGTGGGATCGGATCCACGTTCAAAAACTTTAAAATAAATTTTAATTAAATGAAGCTTTGCCCGATCCCGAACAGATTATACGGTATTGATCCCAAATTCTGAACTGACATTCGAACATGTCCAGAAATACATTGACCATGTGGGCAGCGTCTGGCTTATGTCGAAACGTTTGCAAGTTTTAATTGAATATAAATAGCTAAGGGTAGGCAAAACTACACAGGGTGAATTTTTCAAGCAAGCGTGTGTGGCCAAATCCGAACCATGAGGAATCAGAGTAGTATAAAATACTCATTGAGTATCCAGCCCGATTTTGGTGAAACCTAGAACTGCATCATTGGATTTATGCAAAATTATTCAGAACGTAAACGTTTTGGTAAGACTAAGCCTTATTAACTTTACACGAAACAGCCAGTGTTTTTTTTTTTCAAAATCAACCGTTTCGTATAAAGATTTTTAAAAAATCCAACATGCAGTTTTAGTTTTCATACAACCTCGAAAAATTCATTCTTTATTTATTTCGGGAAAACCAACAGTTACACAAAATTTTAATAAATAATAACAACCAAATACATAATAAAATTTGTGTAGCCCACGGCGTTATCCACATATTAATAACAAAATATATTAATGGTATAGTGGCAAATGCTCACGAGTAAAAAATTTACTAAATGAATTAAAAAAAATACAATCAAAATTCAAATTAAACAATTATAAGTAGGTCAACAAAATAATTAATGAAATTGAAAACTATTATTACATGTTTTAAAACATAAATTCAAATGATAAAATTTAAACAAATCACAAACAAATTATAAAATATAAACAAATCACAAAACAAAACATTCAAATCACTAAGTTAAAAAATTAGCAAAATAAAATAAATACAATTAAATCAAAACAATAATTTAACTTAAATTCAAATTACGAAATCAAATTACAAATGGAATTAAATTAGTTATTACGAATTATTTCATAAATCTGTGTCGCTGATAAATTTGAGTAAGGAATACCTGAACTTACCAGCAGACACTGTAAACAAGTCCAAGCTTCCAAAAACTGTATTAAAGTTGTTTGCCATACGTGTAATGTTTTTTACTTTAATATTCTGTATATTAAAGTAAAAAACATTATTCTAGCTGTTATGGTTAAAATGTATGTGGATATGAGGGACACCACAAGGGATGTGGTGTCATTCGCACTTAGACTTCCATTTAGTCCGTTGTACGTGGGAGGATAACAAATCCAACCTAGAAGCACAGAATCCTCCTAGGCGGTCCTGGGATTAGTTTCTGCTATCTGTAGGCATAGTTCTAGTTTTTTAACGTACTCGATCGCGTTTACGTAAACGTTCGCTAATGTCAAATTGTATGGAAAAAAAGTTTTCCGTTATTGCCACTAGACGGCGCTTTGTCAGTTTAAATACGAATTGACGTTTACGCTAACGCGATCGAGAATGTTAAAAAACTCGCGCTAAGGCCACTGCACTAAACTTATTTGGACACTATTAGGCGGTTACAGAGAAATTGTATTTTTTTTAAAGCAAATGATGTGTCTCATCAACCCATGCAATGACAAACATCCATGATATGTTAATGTCTGAAGTGGTATTTTAGGTAAGTACCACACATATTTGATTGTGACTACATTCGACAACTTTTTCCAGTAAATAAAAAACAATAAATCCGTCCACATAAAACAGTTCTATTCAAAAGATACGAATCTCCTTTGTGTTATGCAGCAATGAATGTAGGTAGATAATGGAAGTCCCCTGAGCTTAATGTATTGTACTTAAGTCGCTTAAAATTTGACCACTCGTGGAAGTACTACCCATTTATGGATTAACAACTCCTTTCTGTGAAAAAAATAAGTACATAATGGATGCTTAAAAACCTTTTTTGTGATCTTTTGTGTTCGTAGGTAGGTATTTCGTTTGGCTAGAACGTACCTAATCTAAAATACGTATGTTTATGAAAAATGTGCTAGAAAGAACGAAAGTTTATTAAATAATGTCTTTGATACAAAAACTTTGACTGTTTACTACATTAACTATTAACTTACATATGTTATGATATGTTAATTAATTATGGCCACCATAATTAATTAAGATATCACATTAAATCTATCTTATCTTTAAATGATTTTAAATGACGAAAGCTGACGTGTTATCTCAAATATCAGAAAATGCAAAACAGCTTTATAAGAAAAAATAATAGCTTCCTCCCGCGGCTTTGCTCTCATAGGCTATCCCACAGGACACGTGCATTTTTTTGGATAAAATGTATCTTGTGACACTAAGCAATAATGTAGCCCTAAAAGAAGCCCGGGCCGACGGTGCGTTGTGTTCCACGAGCGCCTCAAAGAGATGTCTGAAAAGTAGATGGGGCCCGTTAGGGTCAGAGCCTGCCAGGGTTGCGGATTTTGTTCGAAAGAGTTACCGTGGCCCTGGAAAGCAAAGGGCACTACGAGGAGCATGGATGGGTTTTAGTCAGAAAGAGTCTGACACTCCCTCCCGCTTCGCCTAGAACGGCAGAAGTCATTTGATGATTTCCCATTTATAAAAAAAAGCCCTAAAAGTAAAGCATCAATCAATCAAAAAATTGTCAAGAGATTTACTTTTTTTAAATATTATAAACAAAAAAGAGTTTTACCTTTCTTTTGTAATATTACTAGCTGACCCAACAGGTTTTCATATCTAAATTTAATTATACAAAAACCATTAAACTAAAATTTTCAAACAAAATTTGCCAAATCAGTGCAGTGCAGCCGTTCAAAACAAATTATGCGGTTAGGTACTATAATACAGAACTCAATTTTAATTTACATAGATTAGTATAAAAAAAATAGTAAGTAATACAGTCTCACAGTTATTCATTTCATAAACATATGTTACAGACTGCTGCCCGTGAAAGAGAACTTCCTCTGTCGACAAGTCTTCAAGGTGAGTGACACTTCATTTCCCGCCATTGTTCACCCAGACGCCATATTGCCCGATACGCGTCAATGATACCAACGAGTAAATAGAGCATAGAGCTGAAGAGATTTTCATGCGTTCTTTTTTTACATCATTAATTAAATGTAGATAACAATTAAAGGACCTTATTTTTAAAAATCTCTGAGCTATTTAGCAACAGATAAGCAAATTCTAAATTCTCTAAAGAATTATGAAACAGCTGCTAATCAATCGCTAAAGAGCTTCGAGATTCTTATACATAAGGGTGAATGAATAAGTGCAATGCTCATACAAAATTGGATGAGATTTCAATTCATATCATCTTTCGTGCATTAGCCAAACCTAATGAAAAGAGTCATACCTCATTTTTTTCGTTGTGACAACAACTTCAGATTAATCTGACTAGAACTTCTGTTTTTTGCCAAAAAGAAAGTTATAAACTGCACAAGTTTACGAATAAATCATATCACCACGAAATCTGGTGTTGAAAAATAACTAGTTACTTATTTTTCTACCATTTTTAATTTCTTAAGCATCCCTACGATTGAATATTAGTAGATAGTCACATTATAATAGTTTAATGCACTCATTTCCTTTCCATTTAGTTTTGCTTATAATAAAAAATAACCATAAAACTCCTAAAATAATATAAGATTGCAATTTTCCAGACATATAACATTTTCATAATGATCATTACATTAACACACCTGCATTGTAACGTATCATCCTAGTACCTTACGTACAAAAATAGGATATAAATAAGTACCAGATTTTTTGGCATTTAGTCAAAGAATGAAAGAAATTAGATTTATGATTTTGAACCTTTGTCTATTGTAATTTGGCCTGATAAATATTAAGATGTCCACTTTTCTTGAAACTTAACTGGGAAAAGAAGCCAGTATACTGTTTTCATGTCATTTATCTGACCTTCTTTAATAAAAACGAACACAATTTTAGAACACTTTACTCCAAATTCAAAAACAGAAAATTGCATATTCTAAAAAATACTTACGTATCTTTAAAAAAGATTTAATATTAAAATGATAAATAAATAACCACGTTACTATGATTGGTTTGCCTGTCTGTCTGTCTGTCTGTCTATCCTAACACTAACGCTTATGTCTGCACTCTGCACTCCTAGGAGGGCATAGAGGTGAGTCCTCACGCTGCGTTTACACACTGGCCCACACTGGCTTCAAATTACTTCCACTGTTCTATAAGAACCACAGAATTTCACACATTTCTGGGCCGTACACGAGTCGTGGACGGTTGTCGTCACGCCCAGTCACGGCTCTACACGGACGTGTATGAACGAGTTCATAATAAATGTACGCACAGATATTTTTTGAGCGTGGTCCGTCCAAGTTCCTAGCACGGCCCTGATATTTGTGGGACCTTAACACATCTAGAGACGTCATTGTCAAAACTTTCTTTATTTAATGTGACTGTTTATTCATAAAAGTTGACCGCTGGCATTGAATTGACATTTCTGACTATGACAGTAATATTGCGTCTAGGTTGCTGCGGACGTACCGTTTCCGAGCTCTGCGATAAGAACCTTTATGGTTGATCTGATGTTTCAAAAATTATTACTTAATTTAAGGCAACGGGCATTTTTCCCTATATGCTTGAAGTTAGGTTGGTGGGCCAGTGTTTAAATGCAACGTTACTTATTTTTCTTAATAGACGAATAAAATTATGAATAATAAAGTCGACTGCTTTATTAAAATAGTTTATCCAAAATTGTCTTATTTATTTTAACATAACTTTTTATTTATTTAGCATTACAGCACTGCGAAAAGCTCTAGAACTTTTAGATTTTTAGAATAATTTTCCGTTACTATATGTTCCAGACTTTTTTTTCGGTTTGTACTCAATTGTAACATACCTACGCTATAAAAGAAATTGGCGCCCAACACGGGACTAATCTCAAGTTACTTTTCAAACGTTTTGACACTAATACAAATTGTGTTTATGTTATCAGGGCGCAACAAAACTTACGAAGGACGATATTGAAAGGGTCTTCTCTTTATACGATAGGGTAAGTTTTTTATTATAATTTTGTATAAAGCTATTTTGGGACACTTATCCTTTTTATAGAAAGTTCCACTTTCTTGCACGAAAATGGAAAAGTTGAAGGTATTTCTGAAGGTATTATGTATTGGTGAAAAGGGATAACTACGCAGGAACCTGTCACTCGCTATATTATATAAAAAACGTTATTCCTGTTCCGGCTTGCATAAGTTTGCATTTGTATGTAACAAACCTGTATTCCCTGAAGGGTAAGACAGAGACAGAGTTGTATATTTATAGACTACTTTAGTAGATACCTTTGTCGAAAGAAAGTGGAGAAGACGAGAGATGTGCACTGTGGAGGCACCCTCCACACTTCATTCCCCCGGTAGAACATCTACCACCAGGACGCAAACTTCAGTGGCCAAACTGTTTTTTTTTTCCAAACTGTTCCAGGAGAATTTGAAATAGAGTTAGTATAAACTATCCCAAAGTGACACGTTGCTGAAATATTTTCAGGTGAAGTCGGTGGGAACATAAAAAAAATATTTATTTATTTATACAAATCTTACCTAAAACTATCATTACAGATCTGCGATCCAATGCGATAGATTGACCTTACAAACCTACATCTTCATCTTATAAAATAATATAAAGTATATTATTTTATAAAATATATTCTTAATCTAAGTAACTTAGTAGGTATATATGTTACGGCTAAAGGTGGGTGTGAACATAAACCTTAGTTTAGCCGGTCATTGGGCACCCCGACTCGGACAGGTTAGGTTAGAGCGAACACAGACCCCGTCATCCCCGTCGTGGTTATTTTTTTTTAAACCACACATAAATAGGAACCTTTCAGTGTTTTGAGGTTAGGTTAGAACTAGTTGTAGCCGGCTTAAACTAGTTGTAGCCGGCTAATCTTAAGTTTATGTTCACACCCACCTTTAGCCGTAACATATATAATGTAAGTTTTGCGAATTCACTCAAGTTGCACCACAATACATCAACCCTCTCGTGAACCTCATTCACCACCCGTATAGCTCTAGTGAGAGGAGTTCTCGCCAGTAGGTTGGTTCTGGTTGCAGGCACAGCAAGCAGGGGCGGGCGTCGCCGCCTCCACACGTACCGGTCTGGCACGCAAAGTTCTAAGTGCCGCAGCACTCCCGGGTTATGCGCCACGCCACGTAGTAGCTTCACTAAATACGCTACGAGCAAAAAGTCCCGTCTTACCCTTAAAGTGTTATACCCTACCATAGCCAGAACGAATAGAGTAGGATACATCAATGGGTAAAATGAATATACCCCATACTGCTTGAAATACAAGTGTCTAGTGAACTTATTTTGAATACGTTCCATACCACTATATTTCGCCTCATGAGGAGCCCATATGAATGCAGTATGTTCGAGGTGACTTCTGACTAATGCATCATTATAATACCTTGAGTGCCACGGCACTCAAGGTTCACCAACATCACGATGTTGGTGAACCCCTGAGACTGCCTGAGTACGAATCCTAGGTTTATTACGGAAGATTAGTTCCTGAGAGAAGACTACCTCTAAGTCTCGTACCTGAGACACTCGTTGGATCGGCACATCCTCAATCCTGTATTGAACTAATGAAATGAACTAATTATATGCAGAGATTGCATTCTAATAATAGTTATCAGCTTGATTTAACTATTTATATAAATAAAATACAATTTTTTGCGATGTTCTTAATGAAGTGGTTTCCACGTGTTCTTATTTTTACTTTCTTCCAATAAATGATTAAATCAAGCTGGGAACTATGTTTTGAATTCTAATACATATAAGCACTTAGTTAGGTCATTATCACATGGTGACATTCACCTCAAAATATGTCGGTAACGTGACACTTTAGAGCACAGTGTTCCTATCATGTTTTGTTTGTTGAAGTGTCCTCTACTCATATTATTATAATAAATTATACATGTTAGATCGTGCTCCGCAACTTTGAAAAAACATCAAAATGGGAGCTATGCTACAAAGGTTCTATCCCCTTTAAAAAAATATTTTCTACAGTGCAACTTTCAAAAAATCGTATTTTTAGCTGAAATTATAGAAAGAAAGTTCTTCAAAGAAACTTACTCAATTTAACTTATGTAACGAATCCATTCACTATGTTCCAGGATAACAATGGCTCGATCGAGAACGAAGAACTCCGTGGATTTCTCAAGGATTTATTAGAATTAGTTAAAAAGGTTAGTGTTTTTGTTACAAACTTTTTATTCAAGCTTTTGATTAATTTTAGGATTTAATAAAAACTTTCGAATAAAGAATCGAATGAAGGGTAAAGTGTTATAACAACTAATAAAAAGTTTTTTAGTATTATTTTAAATAGAACTGATTAAAAAAAATACACAGCATTTTTCAATTGCTTCTTTAACAGTAAATAAAAATAAAATAAGATGTAAGACCCCACGCGAAAAACTTGTGTTTTTCTTTTCTGGTACGTACTTTTTGTGTGTGAGTCCAGCTCGCACTTGGGCGGTTCTTTACAAAACGTTACCTAATATGATAAATGAACGAATAAAGCCTTAAGAGCATTTACGCCGTACGGCTTTTCATACAAACTTTGAAGTCCTTATTTTTCGAAATGAATGAACCGATTTTAATGAAACTTGGTACGCAAACGCCATCCAACCAAATGTAAAAAGTTAGTTGAGAACATTTTCGAAAAAGAGTCCAGGAGGAAAGATGATCAGAGAAAATCTGTAGCAAACCTCCCACCACCACTCTTTCCAAGATTTTCCCCGTATAAAATTATTTTTATATGAGTGTCCCAATGGAATAAGGAGAGATGCAAGACCTTTGTCCTGCAGTGGGAAAATCATGTCTAAATAATTTACATTTTCCAACAGTTCTAAATATTAACCTTCCATTCTATATTTTTCAGGATTACGACGCCCAGGACTTACTAGAGTTCGAAGAAACGATCCTCCAAGGCGTCGAATACAGCAGCGAAGGCAAGATAAGCAGAAAACAACTAACTATGATTCTTCTAGCACTCGCCAAGCATCACCAAGAGGAAGAACCCGCTACTCCATAATTGTTTCCGAACGCAACCGCCACTCCGTCCCAATTTCCGAACGAATTTCTAGCGTCGCGACGTTTTGACATATTTGACGCCATCTTGGTATTCAAAATTTGAATTTAAAACTCTAGTCTCAAATTGATCGTTACTATAATAAAAGTTAGCTTTGTCAAACAAAAATAAGACTTAGTCATCCAGATATGAAAAAATACGTAAATGAAGCAAACAATACATAATTGCCTTAAACAAAACTTTCTTTTAAAAAGTTTGTTCTCCACATAATGCCAGATAGCCTTTTTCAATAACTCCGTGTCTGCGATGATAACATTTTATTTAAAATTATTCCTTTATTCAATGGTTTTAATAATTGGCTAATTAATCGGCGGCATAAGGCTCTTTGTAGTAATTTCAATCAATGGAAATGCTTCCCGAAATTCTATTTTGGTCCGATTGAGGATAAAGCATTGAGTTTTTTTTGTATTGACAATAAATGCAAACTCTTTGAGTCAAGAGTGAATTAGTAAGTGAATTCTAAAAAAGGCATAAACAAAATATTTGACATATTGTTTTTTTTTTTCGGTATGGCGTTGAATGTGTCAAAACCATTTTTAAGGGCTGGGGATACATAGTTGTAATATTATAGTGTATTTATATGTATTGGTCAACTATATTTTGTTTTTATTGTGAAATAGTTAGTCCCAAGGTTTGAGATTGTGGCTTAGATTTATTTTTATTTTGAAGATTCACCTAATTAAAACAAAAATGAAGCACAAACTAATGCGTAAATATATAATATTAAACATTTAAATGCAACAACAAATATTTTATTATTACTGCTTTATAAATTCTTGACTAAGAAAGTAAGATGTAAGACCACAATCTCTTAACATTATAAGTATTAAAACACTTATTTGACACAAATTTTACTCACAATTTGATAACACCAAATCGTAATATTAAATTTAAATACTTGTATGTATTTTTATATCATAAGACAATATTTTATTTTCTTATCCTATAAAAATATTACACGGTAATCTATATATTATATGGCTTACAAACAAAAAAAAACATTGATATCACTATAACACGGCTATATCATTAATTTGTGTCATCAACTATTTAGCCACTAGCTGGACTGCTCATAGGAGATAAATTCGTTTTTTTTTAATAACCGAGGTATGAAGAAACTACTAGTACTTAATTTGGTCCCACTATAGACATACATAACTGAACCAAGCATTCCCTGTAAAAAAGTGTCAGACAGTGCGACAAAGCGACCGTGCGGCCAGTTGTTACCTTTTTTTTCTAGATTTCTGATTGGCCCGTGGCCGGTCTTTTTCATGTTCAGCACTACTTACTGTTCACAACAGTTCTTTCATAGTAGTTTTACCTGAGACTCTGACAGCAACCTTATTGTTAAAAAAATAAAGATCACTGTTGTACAGTACCGGCAAAATATGTAACACTTTAACTGGACTGTCTGTAGGTTAACATAGGCAGGTATTGGTCACACATTTGCTTTGTCTCTTTCCACATGTCAGTTTTGTGACAATAATGTAACGAGCTTAGGGTTCGTGACTATGAAAACAGCCGATTGAATAACCAAAAAGACACTTTTAAACTCACTAATTTTAAAACACTATTTCAGCACTAAATAGGTACGTCTTTCGCTCTGAAGATCGCTTCCGATATATTCGCTTGTACCGCAAATCCAATACTGACTCGGTCGCGGTCCACGCAGGCCTTATATAACGTGTAACAGAATAAACGCCATACCTGATAAGGGGTCATTGTACTCATCATTGTGGAAAAACATTTATTTTGGGACCAACACTGAAATCGCGAAAATAAATCGACTACCCCATACATTTATGTGCGCATAACTCGACAAAATGTACTGAATAGCGATTTCGGGGTTGGTCCCATAGTAAAAGTTGTTCATAATGATTAGTCCAACGACCCCTTGTATAGGGCGTCAGTTACTTCCAGAATGTTCGCGTACATACCGCGTAATTTAAAATTCTAGAAAGTTCTTGATTTTACTAGTTCTGCTATTCGATACTAGATGGCGCTAGTGGTAATTAATTTCGCTATCTACCGGTATTAATTCTGGCACGCAACAATAATAATTTACAGTCCAGTTCTATGTCTATTGACCCCGACCCGACGGAGACGCAACATCTCTTAATGGTGTATCTGTGTAAAGTGATATTAATTTTATGATCAGATTTTCCAACAGAGATACATCTCCTCTTGCATCTAGAAGCTGAATAGCCGATGGTTTGTGCCCCTTTCAAACGACAGCTGTATCAATATGAATTTATATATGTTATTGAACCGTGTAATATTGCTATAAGAGAAAAGATATCGTTGTAACATGTAAATTAAAACTTGAAAAACTATCCTACTCGACTTTCTTCGTATCTCTAACTATTCTTGAATTTACAATTCGAGGTAATAGCAATCCTTCGCCAACAACTCAAGAATCGACTTCAGCGTTGTGTATTTTTTTTAAAACCGTTCTTGTTTAATAAGCACACCCTGGCCATTGGTTTCGACACTTGTTTAATTAATTATTCTCTTACTGTTGTCACCTGATTGTCTGATAAAAAGATGATTCCGTGCTTCGGAAGGCACGTACAAGCCGGTGGTCCCGGCCGCCAAATGGCGGTCGTCAAACCATGTCAGAGGCCCTTGAGGCGTTTTAGAAACTCTGACACTAGGGTGTGTGGGGTCGTTTAGACCTTACTACCTACACAATGAAGAAGAAGAAGACTGTTGTCACTTCTCTTGTAACTACTTCTTTTGTAATACAAGTGTTTTCTTTTAAACAACCATTTGTATGAAAAAAAACCCTAAAAAATCATGGGTTGTCATGGAATTTGAATATTGCATGAGACATGGAACTTCCTGTTAAAAAATTTGATAATTAACTCGAATTTTGAATTCAAATAATAGGTCCTTAAAAACTAATTTATTTCTGATTTATAGCAATTTTTCATTGAAATTCAAATAAGGACACGTAAACTAGAGTGCAAATATTTAATTATATAGTATATTATATACACAATCATTTACAAAACCAAATCGTATGCCAAATATTTTAATCCTAGTTATTTGATCGACTTTTGGTTTAAATGAGAATTTGTAACAATTGACCCGTCCTATAAGGGTCAATAAGGGTCTTGTATGGGAAGAAAAATTTAAAATTATTAAAAAAAAAACGTGGTGAACTGTTAAAAATCGATTTAAATCTAATCGATTCTATTTTGCCTGTCTTGCAAGTCAATTTATACACAGTAAGACATGTTCCCATTTCCAGGCTTAAAAACTAAAACTTATCGTTCATTAGGAACGGTTTGGCCATCTATAGCTAACTACATCTCCCGCTTTTTACAAGATATTTGAATAAAAAAAAATAAAAAAAATAGAATCTCGCTTAATTATATCAAATTAAAAGTTCTTTTTCTTTTTTACCAAGAGATTCTTTGAAAATATTTTCATAAACCATTTTTAATGAAAAAAGTAGTTAAACATTACATCATGTGTAAAGACTATTCTCGACTCTGTCTATATGTACATATCATTCCAAATCACTGAACATTGGCACACTATTTTGGATATTATGTTTGTTTCAATTTGTTAGTGAACGTTTCAATGCTACGCCGTCTCTCGTAGCTAGCTACGCCACAGCTCGTAGCTTGCTACGCCGTAGCTCGTAGCTTGCTACGCCGTTGCTCGTAGCTTGCTACGCCGTAGCTCGTAGCTTGCTACGCCATTGCTCGTTGCCTGCTACACCGTAGGCCGTACTACAAGTCAATTGCGTAGAACAGTCTACGCGAGTAGGAGATCATTAAAATAAAAAAGTATTCAAAGTTTAACGAAACAAGAGACTAGGTATTTTATTACATAAAAAATTGAAATAACCAACGTTTTTCGGGAATTCGTTTTCATAAATTCGCTTGCTGTAGCTACTCTTATCTCCTAACTGTAGTTTCGTACAAAATCTACTACCCCTCTCAAATTCTATTTTAGAACTTACCCAATAAGTTTTATATGTAGTACGAGATATTTAAAGTTAATGTCTTATTATTCTTTGATATCAATGTTACTAATTGGCTTGGCGCCTACAGACAATTTTATTCGAAAAAAATAAATTAATATTTGTAAAAATGATCGTTTTAAGTTGTTAACATGTCGTTTCTTGATGGCGACATGTCCTTATCGAGAGATAGAGCGTACTGTGTGTTGCCTTGAGGCAAGTGTACCGCCTTCCAATCTTCTTATCTTTGAAAATTGTGTCAGATATCACCAATAGAAAATTCGCGAATAGAATTAGCGATTTTAAGGTAGAACTAGTCGCGGGCTCGAAATCGCTGGTAAGCGTGGCCAAAAATCACGCTGTCTCACCGGGCATCGTGCCCGACACAGACAATATCATTGATGAGCATTTAGATGCTAATCTAAACGCACAATGTCTAGTTTCCACGATCAAAACACCGTTCCGAACGAAAACAACGTTAGACGATGCACGAAAAGTGTATTGGAAGGTTGAGTTTTATGAAATAACCACTGAATAAATCCATTACAAATAAAGTTTATTGAACTCTTCTACAATTAAGGTTTGTCGGTGCCGACTTTGTTTTTGAGATTTTACACTTCTTTTATTACTTATTTACGCCCGAAGTTGCGTTAAAATTGGCAAAAAAACGAATCTTTGTTGGCTTACAACTTTTTAATGGCTTCTTATTTTACTATTCTGTTTCCGTACAGACAAAATTAATAATGAGATAAAACGATATCATGCTTAACTTTGAATGTATAATGTCAAACAGTGGAGTAATACCCCCCCGAAATTTGAATGGACAAAATATCGAAGAGTGTAACCTTAAGTACAATACTTGTAAAAGTAGGTGACGAACACGCCAAGAGGAATTACTTAAAACTCGAATTCCATCTTAAGTATGATTAGATCTTTTGCGATTTATAAAACATTATCGAAGTAAAATATGTGCTAAAACACGATGGTGACATCTGACTTTTTACTTATGGATACCTGTTATACTTACAGTACCTCTTTGATTCAGCTCAAACATTTCACGAATTCAAAAACAATGTGACCTAAAATTAAGAAAAAGTATTTCTCCTTTATCTCTTGTCTATACCTAGTCTATACTAACCTTATCTTTCGTCCAAACATTGTTAAAAAAAAAACCTTCACTAAAAAAAAAAAATAGCTGCTGCAAACGCTACTCATTAGATCGATGTAGCTTTAAATGCCCCTTAGATTTTTCTCTGAATGTCTCCGCTTTTTGATCTTTGTAGATAGGCAGCTATTATTAAATTGTGATAATATATATATTAACATTTAAACATCTCGGTGTAACATTCGCTTTTTATTACCCTGGCAACATCAGAAAACCTACAAAAAAAAGTTTTATCAAAAAGTAACTTTTTTTTTTTTTCTTGTTTATTTTTTTGTCATATTTATAATCGACATGTGTTTGCACATGTCAGTCACATGCGTTGAATATTTTAAATGTGTTTTTTGTATAAAAATGTAGTGTACTTAATAAAAATGTAACATAATAACTTGATGTTTCACATAAGTATTGTTTTGTATTGTAACGGATAATAATGTGATGTTAATTAGTGTTTTGTATAAAAAGGACTTGATAAACTAGAAAAATTAAAAATAAAACTTGCGCATAGAGTTGGCTGGAAAAATAAAAAAAAGAGAAGAACAAAGTAAATTGACAAGTTTCTGTATTAATTTTTCTAGTCCGAGCTTAAATTGATGTTAAATATAAATAAATATAATGTAGTCATTGTTGAAATACCCTGATTGTGCGTAGCAGCCTTCTGTGTATTAATTTAAAAGTTAAATAAGTCTAATGTCTATGGACGGCGGTCGAAAGAGATAAGTAGGCTATGATACAACTTGATTCATCCCGGCTTAAATTGCAAGAAAGTTTGCAAATTCCTAAACATCCGGCCGATTCTGTCTGTCTGTCCAATTATCCATTTTGTATCCATATTTATTGTAAATTTATCCGGCAACAACCATAGATCTCGTTAAAACCAATTTTCGGTGGAAGTTTACACAATAATGTAAATCATATATTTTATTTTAGTTTTATCATTATCTTATTTTAGAAGTTACAGGGGGGGGACACATTTTACCACTTTGGAAGTGTCTCTCGGGCAAAGTATTCAGTTTAGAAAAAAATGATATTAGAAACCTACTATTATTTTTGAAGACCTATCCATAGTTATCTAAAACGTATGGGTTTGATGAAAAAAAAATTTTGGGTTTTAGTTCTAAGTATGGGGAACCCCCAAAATTTATTGGTTTTTTTTTTCTATTTTTGTGTGATAATCTTAATGCGGTTCACAGAATACATCTACTTACCAAGTTTCAATAGTATAGTTCTTATAGTTTCGGAAAAAAGTGGCTGTGACATACAGACGGACAGACAGACAGACATGACGAATCTATAAGGGTTCCGTTTTTTGCCATTTGGCTACGGTTCCCTAAAAATATTGGACACGTTTTTTTTCTTTTTTCAAGTGTACAAAAAATGACGAAGATACAGTGCGTTGAAACCTCGCGTGCTTTTTTCGCGTGTCACTACAATAGTACATTTTTCACTAGCGACGTGACGTCCTTGAACTTTGACGCTCTATAATTTTATTAGTTTTTAGCGGTTTAAAATAGCAAAAAATCCGTGGCCAATATGTTTTGGTAATCTAACGTACGGACTAAATTATATTTTTTTTACCTAGTAGATAACCCTATTATCTGGTAACATAATATACAAGACAGAGCCAAAGTGTATGTTTACGAAGGAAAAGAAAACAGGTGTGTGAGTCCATGCGTTTTCTTTTTCCTTCGTGCAATTAAAACAATGCAAAGCATTTTTGTGTCAATTTATTGTTTGAGTAAGAGTTTGCATCTGCATGCTTACCTCTTTTGCCGTTTGTACTTAGGTACGTATATTTTATATTAACAAAACATAAATATGTGTTGTGATGGTATAACGTCTAGCTTTAAATATCTACCTATGAGTTATCTATGTCAAACTAACGCACAATGAAACATCGCTCAAGTAATTCTTATTTTAACGCCAAAATTTCATAGACAAGTTTAGTGTTTCTTTTACTGTAAGTACCTACCTCTAGAAACAATGTTTTTACATTAAAATGCTTTTCATTTTCTACTTGCTTGTGGTAAAATGTTATTTGATGTTTCATTGTATTTCATTTTAGTCTAACATATAATTTATCTTACAATTTCTAATTCGAAATTTCGAAAACATTAATATTGAAACCCGAAATTATCTCAATCAAAGTATTCGAAATTGGTAAAAATAAACTTCTGTTAGCAGTGGTCGTGTTTTTTTTTACTTGAACATTGGGTACAAACGCTCTGCAATTCAAGAGGTTATAAAACATAAACCGGTGCCTCTGGAAATTGTATAAATACATAGCTAAACAAAAAAAACACTGACCACTTCTAACTTTGAGATCATATTTTAAGTTCACCACGACGTCGACGTCGACATAATGATGAAAATCTAGACGATATAAACGGCTACTTGCGTATTATTCCTTCGCCTGGCACTAAGTGTTAAATGTAAGGTTGGAATACGATGATGTTTGTTATAAAATGTTTATATTTGTAAATCTGCTGTTTCATTTTCGAAACCTATTCCCCAATAAGTAGATACATGATTTACATACACGTAATACGTGGTTTACATGACCCATACCTAGATAGGCATGGGTGACAATGCATGCTTAAAACAATCAAAAAAAGCTTATCATAGGTATTACTAGAGATAAGAGAATCACACTTATCAGTAACAGGGCGCAGAAATTTTCCTGTTCGCTTCACTCTTGCAACCTTCAACTTTAGTTCAGAAGCTTTTCTTTATAAGTTGAAAAAGTCGTAAGTATATTGTATTTGTATACTTATGCAAATTTAAACATTCGGCGCCAGGGCGTGAAAGTTAGCGTGCGCGGTGCCCGTTTGTAAGATTTTCTTTTGGTCATTCTTTCGGAAAAAAGAGAATATACGGAGCAAAAACATTTTAACACACCGCACCGTCAAGGCTGGAACAATTTTTTTTTTAACTTTTCGGAAATTAACTTGTAAAAGACTTTAGTTAAGTGCCTACTTGTTACTTTGTCGAATGAAACAGAGAAAAAATAAAAATAAGAGAAAGCAAGAACGAGCGTATCTAGGTATGGTAGTTAGGTAGGTCCTCTTTTGAGCATTAATACAGAAATATAAATAGGAGTACCATTGTCAATTAATGCAAAAAGTAAAAGTGCCTTTTGTGTGGCTAATAATTATGGTAGATAAACCGAAAAGCCTATGAATAGAGACAAGCGACCTCGAAGATTTTAGGACCTTATAACTGAAGATGAAGGATTCAAGGGTGAGCGAAACGAGCTCGAGTATTTAAGCCTCTCGTCTCGAACAGGATTTCTTCGTCCTCGGCGGCATATACTCGTCGAGTCCGATGACGAGATCACAAAGATTCAAGAAAGCTGTAAGGAAACCAGCACTCTTAGAAAAACACAAACAGACCGCGTTCTGTTTTCCGGCCTCGCCGCCGAGGCCCGTCGCGACGACCCATTCAAAACCCTCCCCGTCTTTTGCCTAACAAGCCAGCCCGCGTCGCTGAGCCTTTAACTTTAAATCCCCTAATTAATGAAACGACTCAGCCTGTTGTCCCTTGCTGTCCAGAACTGACGCCGCTAAGCCGAGGTCGTATTCCACAGGGGATGCCCTTAGCGAGCGGTCAGTAGTTTTAGCTTGTAGCTAACTTTGTTGCCTTGGCTGGGGGCCTTAAATTCATTTGAGGCCACCACAGGATAGTCCGGTTAAGCAGTTGATAGCCCTTGCGTGTTAACTTGCTAGTGGTCTTATCGAAAAAAAAACAGGATTTCTTTTTTATTTACCATAAGACAAGACATTTTGTCAAAAGTACTAAATATATACATAATGAATGTGTCGACCTATTTAAGAAAGATTGTGCAACACAGAAGAATTCTGGGCGTCGCCACATTGATCGGTCCTATGCTCTCTCGTTCTTGCATCCTGTATCTGATCATTATTTTATCCTACATTTTGCTCCATTACCACAAATTGCATTGACATTTTCAGCAGGCGGTGAAAAACAAGGTTCTAAGTTATGTAAAAAGAGTTTCATAGATGGCGCCATCATGGTCAGTTACAGAGGTTTAGTGATATGATGACTAGCACGGGAACTAATGAGCCGTGCTGTTTTTCTATAAAATTTTAATAAATAAGTGTAAGAAAGGTTCACACCACATCCATAAACAACGTAACTTGGTGTTTTCACTCGGACCATCAGAAGGGTCGATGACCTGACTGTCCTTCTGTTTGTTACGGCAGTCGTCTACTGTATGGCCGAAAAATTTGCAATACAAACATTTTGGTCTAATGCGTCTATGGCCGTCGTATTCAGCATTGTTTCCCACGTTTGACTTTTGCGGGTTAGATGACCTTAACCTTTGTTTCCTTTGTAACTGCGGGTCACCTAGGGCATTTGCAGGATTAGCATTCGTGCTCGAACGCTCCTGCGCGACGACGACGGGAGGGATATTGTTTACATAGGTAGTACTTACCTCCGCCAACGACTCCTCGACTAACCTGGTCTTCGCAATCAGCTGTTCCAGGTCATTCACCTCGTCGCGAGACACTCGTTTTCTTATTCTACGATAACTTCATCACTTCCGGCAAATCATATGATAACTTCGATATATTTGCGCGCACTTTACCTACTCTTATAAATACATCGGCTCGTTCACTTGTTTGTTCGTCACGGAACACGTCGCGAAATATTTTGTAGCTGGGTCGCGGCACGCTGTACATCGCTCGAAGTCGTCGCAGTGCGTCGGACGGGCCACGACGTAATCGATGACTTCACGCCCTGCCACCAGACAGCGGCCTCGCCGACTAGCAGCAAAGGCAGCCCCCGTAGCGCGTTCTCGTCGCCGGTGCAGTCGCGGTAGACGTCGATCGCGTCAATGAACGCCTCGAGCTCCTCCACGTTCTGCGACAACCCATCAAAGCGCGCCGTGCACTTCGCGAAGTTACCCGACCGTCGCGTGGTATCACGCGCATCGGGCATTCGTGGTGGAGAGGTGCACGGTTAGTCTTTCCTCGCCAGAATATTTTCTATAAGGATGCGATTCGCCTCCGCTTGACCTCTGGTGATATTGTTTACCGATGACTGCAACATCTCTTCAGTCATGGTGATGTTCGGTGATGATGATGACGTTGGTACCGCCGTCCGATACTGTTCCAGATCCGTTTCGGAGCCCGACCCACCATCTCTTCCTGCACGTTGTTTTGTTGGCTTCGGTAACAGGGCACTAGCTCTGCTGTTACTCGCTCGAACTACGCGAGTGATGGTTGAATGGGTGGAATTAATATTGACGAACACGTATTCGCAATTTTCGAAGCACAAACTTTATTAAACGTCTACAGTAATTTTTAGCTCGCGCCAAAAACTTGCGACTTGCCCGTTCGCACGTCGGCGTCTCGGTCGGTAAAAATGGACTCGCCTAAAATTTTGTCGATTGTTTTTTCCACTGTTTGTAATAAATGCTCTATCGGAAAAGGTTCACTGTACCTATGTGTTAGCACGGTAGGATTATTGTCACTTTTAACTATTTATTAAATTTTACACTGATTATAACGTGGCCACGAGTTGGGCGACACTTATAAGAAAGGTTTTCAGGAGTGAATTTAAAGGCCAATGAATGAGTTCGGCACGTTATCAGGAGGTAATAATAGGTATAAAAATATGTAATAGATGTAAAAGTAAAACAGTAAAAAGGCACAAACAGGGTTAAAATTAAAACAATTTGACAAAAACACAAAACGTCTCGCGGAAAAGTAGTTTGCTTTTCGCGGTCACGAGGCCACTAAAGTTGGCGGGAATCGCTGACGGGGCGTATATTCTCGCCATCATCGCGCATGGGCACGTCCGAGTAAGGAGTTAATAACGCCATGCTATATAAGTAGACGTCAACGCCCTTGGGCATTTTATGAGTTACTTGCTATTTATGTCTATGGTTACTTGCTAAATAATTTAAAAATAGAAATCGTTTATTTTTAATCAATCAATTCAAGCCTAGACTTGCGTCATTTAACTTTACAAAAAGACTTTTTCGCCAACCAACGCCAATTTCCATCTCTTTTTCAAAAAAAAACACGACCATAAACAACGCTTTAAAATATTTTGACGTTGGCAACACTATAGATCCGCCATCATTGAGAAAATCGGCGTACTGGGAGCTGAGACGCGTGGTATTGGATTTAATTAAATCGTGTAAATAAATTATCTAAACCATGGGTGTGAACGTGGAAACTATTTCACCCGGCGACGGTATGTTTATTTACAATTTCTAGTATAACTGGGTGCTAAATGTCATGTAGCAGTGAATTTTTTTCCATCACTTTTTTTAGTTTTCCTGCATTATTTATCATATTCCTTACTCATCATGCTCGATAAAATGTCTTTAGCAATCATTTGAGGTCTATTCCTGCAAATAGGTGGGAAAAAACTTAACTGACTACTTATTTTTTTTTACGGTCACCGGGCTGTCGCCTTGCGTCCTATCATTACGATCGTCAGGTAATTTGCACAAACAATGACTAATCTGTTTTCGATTACTCATTTCAATATTTATTTTCGCCATTATTAGCCTTAAAAGTATAATAGTGACTTCATATTCACACTACTAGATACTGATTCTGGGTATTTTGCTCCTACCGGGTCTCGTATAAATGCGTGGGAATGAACCACGTGTGGAACTACTGCATTATGATGATAATTCTTCTACTTACTGCATTTTCTCACAACTATATGACCTACTAGCAAGACAGAAAATAATGTCCTCTCTAGCAACTAAATTATGTTGTTATCAATTTGATATAAATAAGTCGTGATAAGTGCTACATAATTTAAAAGAGGATAACAGAATAAACATTTACTTGTTACATTATGCAGGTTATTTGTCATATCAGTCATTTCCTTTATTAAAAAAACATTATTTTCATTGTAAAACGAATAAGTATCTAACTTGCCAAATAAAACAATGTTAAAAGTAAACCCTGTCGCTCTGGTGAGGGTTTCTTATGGGAAAATTCTATATAAAATCCATCAAGCTGTTAGCAAGGAAACATGCACCACTCGAAAAACAACATTTATTGTGGTCCGAAAAAAATTGTGAACCTTTTTACTCTATGGTATAATTTTTCTTCTTTGCACTCTTTGCATCTCAATATATCTTCCGCAGATTCTACCTACCCCAAGTCTGGACAGACAGTGGTTGTGCACTACACAGGCACACTGACCAACGGAAAAAAGTTCGACTCCTCCCGCGACCGTGGCAAGCCTTTCAAGTTCCGCATCGGCAAGGGAGAGGTCATCCGAGGCTGGGATGAGGGTGTGGCCAAGGTAAGAAGTACTTTATACACATATATTTTTACTGCCAAAAACTAACAGCCTTATCTAAATTAAAATGAAGCATATGACTAAGTAAAACTAAACCTGCATTTATGATTTCTGTTTTGAATAATATGGGGGTCTTAAAACAGTGAAGAGGTTACTTCTAGACAAGCTGCTAAACAACACAAGACTTAGTGCGTAGGCTAAAAATAACTAAACCTTTTGAATTTGTGTAGTGTACAAAGTGAATGAATAATACTAACAATGATGTACATAACACATGAACATAGTGGTTTTATAAATTTATCAGACTAAGAAAGTGCTACCAACTTGTGTAGCAGTGCAAATGGCCTTGTGCTCACAGCCCTTTCAAAGAAATTTCGAAACGGCTAATTGGCTCTTCCCGTGACTCAAGAGCTGGCTTTTATTTTGAGCAGAGACTAAGCATTGCCATTCAAGGTGACAATGCCGCCAATCTCTTGAGCACATTACCAGCTGACAGTGTGGAGGACAAATTTTTTGATGCTATATTTTATAATTTTAGTATGTGTAAGTTTCGTGTATTTTTAATTAAGTTATTTTCATATAAATATAATGTGAATCCTGTAATATATTAAGTTTGAGTTAAATTAGTCTTTTAAGCTAGGCCGTAATTAATTATTAAGAATTCGACCGTGTATAAAGTGCAAAAAAAAACATGAGCCTAAAGACCAATATTCTAAATAGAACAAGTTCCGGAGTGTTGACTTCAGTTCTGGTAGTACCTAGTTTGAGTCTGACATTGATGTATTATAAAGGGGTTGGGGGTTTAATTGCAACATCGCTCACTAGGGCTGCACCTATGTTTTCAAGGCTGGGCTTATGCCACGCCCAAAGGTTTGAACATAGATAAAACTAGAGCCATTAGTTTTTATTGTGTGTTCCACAAAGCGGTTTTTGCCAGTCCAAATAATTATAAATTCATGACAACTCTAGAAACAGTAAAATTTTATTTAGTGGTGAATTTACTGTGGGAGTTTAAATATCTTATCTGATGGGAGGTCTGTTTCCCAGCAGTGGGGTGGAAAATATGTTTAATCTTTTATCTCATTACATTTCCTTATTTAGATAGAGATAACACATTGAGTACTATTGTAATGTTTTTAAATAGAAAGTGTTGACTACAATGTCTGCTCACAATGCCATGTGTTCATTGTTTTATAAGCTACAGTGACTGCACATGTAACTTGTTTGAGTCTCGTACAATGTGTGGAAAAGAAACAATGTTAGAATAGAGTACACTAAAATTGTAGCACAACTCTTAGAATATTTTCATTATATGGGTACAATGGCAGTCATGTTTCCCAGACAACCTTGGGATGGACTGAATGAACTTGAAATAAAAAGTGTGAAAGTTAAAGTAGTCAGTGTAAACTCATCAATCATTAATACTAATGTTAAGATTTTTGTTGATACAGGAAGTAACAAATAATAACAATAAAACCTTGAAAGGGGTAATTGTACTCACCATTCAAGGGCGTCGCCAGCCGATGAGCTTGGGGAAGGCAAAATTGCAAACGTTACATTTTTTTCTTAAAAAAACCGATTTTACAAAGAACTGAGGACAAGTAGACGCTTAGGTACACACCTATGCGGGATGCTATGGGATTTCAATTATAAATTGGAATTTTCATTTAAAAAATTATGCAAAAATGGGCATTTGATGTCTGCTCCCTGCTTCCCTTGGCGACGCCCTTGTGAACAAAGTATACTATGGTGCCAATCATGAAACCCCGAAAAAAAAACAAGTGCCTGATAAATTAACATATAACTCGATTAAATGTATTATTATTAAAAATTACCATAAACAAGATTCTAAGTGCCATACTAAAAATGTTACCCTGCGTTATAATGACAATAAAACCATCACAAGTACACCAACAACGGTTGCTAATATCTTTAACGACTTCTTTGCTTCGGTCGGCGAACCGCTACCCAACAACACGACGAATTTTTTTTTCGTTAACTTCTAGAAGGATATAAAAAGATGTTCATAATGATAAGAACATCATTATGAATATCTTATCTGTAACACCTATATTCAGTAGCCAACTTTCTTACCACCTTATGGAAAACTATAAATTCGTCGACACGGTTGGCGCAGTGTTTAAGCGATTGAATGCAGCTTAAAAAAAGGATAAATAATAATAAATACCTTTTATTTTCAAGACCCATAGATAGATTCAATACCTTAAACTTAGTATACAAAATGTCAATTTTACTGTGTTAGACACACCGGTGTGTCGCGAATTAATCGCGAATTTAATGTTTATTTACCTATTACATAAGATTTACTTTTTTTGGGAATTTTCACATGTCGGGGCCGCAGCGGTTAAAAGTATGCATAGAAAAGTTATGTACACTGCTTGTTACTTAATAAGTAACAAGTAGTGTACATAACTTTTATCATAATATATAAATAATATATTATATTATTTATATATTATGATCACCTGTCATCTTAGTTAACTTGATAAAAGGGAAAACCCAAAAGATGTTGCCTTGAAAATTTACTTATTTGTATCTCATTTTGTTTACAGATGTCAGTGGGTGAACGCGCCAAGCTAACCTGCACCCCCGACTTCGCGTACGGCCAGCAAGGTCACCCCGGGGTCATCCCACCCAACTCCACCCTCGTATTCGACGTGGAACTCCTGCGCCTCGAATAAAACCTTAATGCAACAACCTACTTATAATTAACATTAGACATTATCTATTTCAACTTGCAAACTTTTTAACTAATAATGAAAAAAATACGTGGGTACATGCAAAATGTCGAAGGAAAACCAGTCTTCAAACTCCTGAGATCAAATGTCTAATCTCCCCAGTTTATATGAATTTACTTAGCTTGTATTCGAAAAGGGACTATCACATAATTTTTTATGATACTTTATCTTCAGGTTCTCAACAAACAGGCTTGCAGTTAGCATACAGTTCAAATGCAGCCAGCCTGTTTGGACCCGAAAATGCTGCACAAAAATAACTTGTGTCAAAATGTGTTTAATATTATATGCAACCATTTTATGAAATAAGAACTTCAAGATTATTAATTACAAATGGAATTTCACACTTAATAAAGTCAATTACAGTTCACATAACATATTTACTCATCACATTCATGGGGCTGTCATGTTACAAAACAAAATATCTTTAGCAAAATATTGATGTATTTGATGTTTGAGTCAGTGGACAACCCGTAGCTCATACGACATTCCTTACGCATTTGGATTACTAGAATCGTGCAATATTGTCTAAATAGTCAAATTTAGAAGTCTTATCACTCTTGTCACAATAATGATGGAGAAGTGTTAAGATCTTGATAGAATAAGGCCAATATATGAGATGAGCGATGAAGCTGAAGCCCAAAACTGTATATAATGTATGCACAAGTTGTACTAACTAAACTCATTCTGGATGTGTGGTAAAGGTGATTTCAATGATAGCTTTATCATTATACTAAGGATGAATAAACTTATTGTGGAATTTTTGTGTTTTATTTTTTGTTACATCGTCTGTGATGTACCTACTGAAATCGCCATTTAGCATGAATATGGTGCATGTTGGATGCCACCATGTGTCTCGCAATACAGCGTTGCTCAAGTTAAATGAAAACGTGCGTGACAGCCTTAACACACCACAACGGCGTTGCGACACCGCACCGCTGAAGTTGGCGGCGCCACTTCAGTCCACTTGTGTTACAAAATTTCTTGGACTACATATTGACAATGACAACACCTTTTGTATGTGTTCATGAATTAATTGAATCTGAATCTGAGGACTATTTTCAGGGGGTGCATCTTCAAAACCCCACCTGTATTAGGATAGGTTTTCTTTTGCCCAGAACTAAAGAAGACGGAGACAAGGCCGTACCTACCTCGCCTCAAACTCGCTAGGATTTGGAGGTAGCGGAACAGAGAGTAAAGTCTCACATACCTCCATTGAAAAGGGAGGATCCTCCGACCAGACGGATGTTGATGTCTGGTGGGTAACTGCCTAACATTTCATATTCGGGCTTTGCATATGTTCTAATCGCATGGTAAATTCTGTTATCGCGATTTAGGATTTTGTCAAATTAGTTCGCAGTTGTCAAGTTAGATGGCGCTGCGAGTCTCATTTGTTGTGATGTTGATTCTGCTGCGCTGATTTTTTGTGGCGGCATCAATGCCACTCTTGTAGCGGCATTGATGCGTCTCTTTTTCTACTTTCCGCTTGTCTAATATTTTGTTCATGTTCATTTCTCATGTTTTCGTACGTTTTATTGAAAGTCAGAGGGGTGCAAGGGTGTGCACTTGCCCCCGTCTGGCTTGTAGAGGTGTGCCAGAGCAGCCCCTTGCCGGCGCCCATGGTATTGTATTTGGCAATCAACGACCTACTGAATTACTATTGCCCACCTACCGAAGTAAATAAAGTATGAAAGCACGACGTGGCGGGTACGTATCATAGTCCCGAAAGTTCATAATACCTATGATTGAAATACCGACATCCAAAACACCGAAATTTAAAATACCGAAAGTTTTAAATGCCGATAGTCGTTATATCGAAACACAACTTACGGATGTTCAAATGCCCGAAAGGACGAAATACCGATGGATGAAATCGCAAAGAGCGGCGACGTAGTTCCCACGATTACTCATAGATGGCACTACAACACAGTTATGACGGTGGGCATTTAATGCCAAAATTTAGCAAGTTCGGGATTTGGGGCACCCCGACTCGGAGTAGAAGTTGAATAGAAGGGGATGGCGGGGTCAAGTGAGCGAGCGAACAGAACCTGCCATCTCCTTCGTGGTTTTTTTTTATACCACCCAGAAATAGGAGCCCCGCGTGGCGGGGCTCCGTCGGTCGACTACACTCTGCCAACGCATTGAGAAGTAGCGCTCGCTGGCGAGAATTGTCGTCCGGCGACACTTTCGTCCAAACAAGCATTAGGCGTTTCAATTTTCGGGATTTCGTCCATCGATATTTTAAAATTCGGGATTATGACACGTACCCGACGTGGCAACAGGATGTGATGCCTGCAACTTAGTGAAAAATGCCAGTTTCACAAATTCCTCATGATCAGAACCGACTTTTCTATCAAATAAATGCTCTCGTAGTCACCTGACTACGAGAGCATATAATTGATAGAAAAGTGTGCATTGCATTTTCAATTTATACCTGTCGCAATAGTATAATTATAACTATCTATTCAGGGTCAATTTAATTCCCTATCTTCTACGTTGCTCAAGTTTCGGCTCGTAGGACCAAAATATGTGCAGGAGGTGGTCAGTCGTCGTGATGAGCTAACATCCTCATCCGAGGATGTAATTTATTAGCGAAAGGTTCGATGATTAAGAACTGTTAGATTTATTTATTATAATTTACAGTGGGTATGTAGTACTCGGTCGCCGTGAGTTAATAGTCATCACCGCTGGAAACAAATCAAGCCCTTCTCATGGTTTTCAAAGGTCCGGGACCTCAGGGTCCCGGGAAATGTCAAAGCGATTTGTCACTCTGATCGTAACAAATCCATCATAACTGAAGTGTCGCCAGCTAATTACATAAGACCCTTTAATTGTTCGTTTTTGTATCTTTTTGGGGTACTTGGTGTTTAAGGGTGGTTGGTGTGAGAGGTAGATTTTCCTCACTCAGACTCTAATTTGGCCCATTGTACTGACATTTTAATTAAGACCACATTAGTGATTACTCAAATTGAAACTTGGCCAAGTTGGGAGATTCTCGCCAGGCCAGCCACCTAGAAACGCTTCTAACTTTTGAACCAGTGACAGACAGATTCTGATATTTGGCGACCGATTCCGACTAATTAGCGACTAAATTTAGAAGAAAACAGATCATCGCTATATAAGATAATGCCCTAGCTTTTGAGATTCAAATAGGGCCAAGCT
Organism: Melanchra persicariae; assembly: GCA_947386135.1. NCBI lineage: Eukaryota > Metazoa > Arthropoda > Insecta > Lepidoptera > Noctuidae > Melanchra > Melanchra persicariae. The sequence continues at coordinate 9,297,232 of OX376645.1, read as the reverse complement.
GGGGTAGCTCTCGTCGGCCACCTAAAAACCCTTATTATAACTTTTGAACCACTGACCGACTAATATTTGGCGACTAATTTCGACAATTTTTTTGTGTAATCAACATTAACATCCCTGATGATGACCATGCCAGTATCTATAGGGACACGGGAGTATATGTAGGGACACGGGTGTCCTGGCTAACATAGCCTACCTCCGCCCAGAAGCACATAAGCTTCCTGGAGGGCTCACAAACTTTGCAGAGCTACCTCACCGGTCCGAGGATTTGTGCGTGTTGAGAAGCCACGGCCTCTCATTCCATGATGACGTGAGCAGCTGATTGCTCGGCGCCAAAGCAGCAATCTGCCGAGTGTGAATAGAGATGTTTGTTTATGGGATACTGGCCCGTAGCTAACTTAGCCCCTATAGGTAGGTAGTACTGTAACCTCCTTGGCTGCAACCTCTGGCAGCCAAGCTAAACACACCTACTTTGGAGGTGTCCGGTAAAAGAAAGAAGTTATTATTTAAATTAGGAAATATTGTTAGAACGGTTTAATTATTGACGGATGTAATATGAAGCTTCTAGCCGTGGGGCTCCAATACAAGTCCCTTTAAGGTTCAAATCTGAGTTTTATTTAAAGTATTTAATACGTAGCCTTCAGACCATATAGCCCTGTGGTCTACAGTACCTACCTATCTAGTAGTATAATTATTTCTTTCTTTAATTCTTTCTTTATTTCACCAAAAGCCATCAAAATACATTTTATCAAAAGACTAATAACATAATAAGGCTCATAACAAAGGTCACAATATTTTTAATACTCTGACTCCTAAACTAGGTGTATGTGCCTGTGTCTTAGGAGTCAGTGATTCTCCGTAACAAACAAAGCCATATTAACGGGACGTTTCAACAACAGGAAATTGTGGTGTAAAAGAAAACAATGAAAACGGGATATCAATATTATTGAAAACAAAGAAAATTTGGTGAGTTGAAAAGATGTTGAGTCCGAGTGAGTGAGTGTGAGTGTGTGTGTGTAGTGAGAAAGTGTAGGATGTGATGGTGGGTGCGTATGTGGTGAGTAGGTGTAGGGTGTGTGTATATAATATATTGGAAATTATAGATTTTCAACTCCTCCGCTGTTATTTTCTACTTAATTTTGTTGCGGGATCCAAGACAGTTGAATCGTTTCTCAGGGACTCATCGAGCTTCATTGACTCGGCGTTTTTCTGGTGGCGCCACTGTTGATTCTGGCTTTCAGGTTTGAAAATATGTGGCGGGCACTGGCGGGCTTGTCGAAACTAAAAAAAAATAGTACCTACCTATTTTTTCTGAGGTTATTATTTCTACTTTGGCAGAAATCTCGTTTGGCGTGGTTAATGTTAATAATTGTGTCATTTTAGTAGGAATGTAACCTGTTATGTGTGTTTTAAAGCAATAAGGTAAATTATTATGTTCTCCCAAAACGAAAATTAAATTATAAAATACTTACTAAATTCGGGCGCCAGGGAGATTCAGAATAAGTCTTAGGAACCTTTTGGTAATAAATAATTAAACACATATGATATTATCACACATTTAATTTCACACATTCACCCTAAAGGTGTTTCAACATCGAGATCATTGAAATAACATTATAATTAACAATTTAACAAGTAATCGTATACCAGGTTTTTAAAATTACGTCCTTATGTTAAGCGAGATTGTAAACAGCGACCCTGTTCTAGATCCTCATATGGCTGGAACAGTTTGGTATTCATATCAAAAAATATTTTACGTTAATTTTGATTTGTACCACACTCGGATCCTGAAATGTCAATTCAACAATTTAATGTTAGGTTCTCAAACTCACCTCAAAAAAAATAGTTTTGACTGGGTGTTCTCAGCCAAATCAAAGGCGTCGTACTTTTTTTTTTGTTTTCGGGGTGAAACCTTCAAAAAGCGAGACTAGAGACTAGACTTTTGGGGAAAAGACCAGGGAGTGTGGGATTTTTACCTCACTAAAACCACCCCTGGTTTTAGTGATCACCATCAGCACATAGAAGGGGAAGGCATTTACCTTTTAAAATACCACTCTGGAACCCCCTCTGTGCAACGCCTGTTAGGGTACATCCCTGGGCAGACTGTATAGGGGTCTCTCTTAAGCCTCGCTGTGCAGCCTAATAGTCAAGCGATCATGGCGCAAAAACGCGATCGTCGCTTTAATGTTTTGTAAAACGGGAAGGCGCCCATTGTCAGCGCGAGACACGATCGGGTTTGCCGTACAAATTATCGCGGCGCAGATCGCTACTTATGTAGTAGGACTAGGTTCGGCCAGCGGCTTCACCCGCGTGAAAGTCGGAAATCATTCCAAGGCAAAAATTTTTCGAGCAAATGTACCTACCTATCTATGTCTGACTCCAGAGACCCTAAACAATGTGCCATTCAATTAGCGACCGCGACTGTCGAAATGCCAAAATGTAGGAATTTTCTCACGTGACATTTCGATAGTCAATCCCATACATTTTTGACGTATTGACAATCGCCTTCGCCACGCTACTGTTGACAGAATCTCACTTGTCTCAAGCCCCGGTCATGGTCTACACCTCTTAACGTCTTAGCAGCTAGCTGCTAACTAAAATGCAATCAATAAAGTCTCAATACTAATAATCTTCCATATAAACTAATAATGACAACCTTTAATATTTAGGTACTTCGGCCAGTATTCGTACCAAGTTTCAAGAACATTGGACTAAGGAATAACATTGGTCTATAGGTACAAATTTTAACACCCTCGTCTTTTGGGGGCAGTTATGAAAAGCTAATAATGATATTTTCTTTTATCAACTTTTGGAAATAGCTGTGAAAAGCAAATAATGATACTTAACCTTTATTATTTTTATTATAAGTATTTTTGCTCAGATTAAGATTTTTCATACAAACTTCAAAAGAAAAACTATATATATTAATACGGACTATAGGTACAGATGACGCATTAACAATTACTTTAATTAAACAATTGGATTTCATGGATATTTACCTGAAAGAGCTTAAATTCCTTCTGTCGTAGTCCAACATCTAAATTGAGTATTTCTTTAAGATACTTTTCCGAAAATTTCCATTTTCTTTTTGTTTTGTTACTTTTCGATAGACGTTTCCAAGATTTTAAAGATTTGTCAATAGAAATACTCAATGAAACGTCTTCATCTCGCTTTTTGTTCAATCCTTTCAATTAAAAGCATCGATTTATTTTAAATGGCTCTTAGCTTAGTTCGAGTGACCATCTTATAATCCTAGTTATTATAATTAATAGTAACATCAAAAGCATGTAGGAATGTAGATATGTTGTATATTGGATTAGTCCAGTAGATTTATTTGATCGATGTACGTTTCGTTAGCATTTTTTTCATGCTTTCTCTTCATTGTGCTTGACAGCTTATCTTTAGAAACCAGACATATGCCACTATATAAATATAATCCAGTGTGCCTTTCAAACACGTAAATATACCTAGTGCTAGCTGTATTCTATGGGGCTATTTTGTATGTCTTCAAATCTCTGGTATATGCCTGCACTTTGCAGTATAATTTGTTTACTATGGAAATTTGTACTTGTTTCGTTTTTTATGGTAGGCCCGGTTCTCCGTTAACACATCTAATACGAAACACAGGCATAATAATTTAAATTTTCTCGAGTGAGTCCTGGGTTTAGCGGGGTTTTCACAACATTTATGTTCGTATACATCAATATAAACATTCAATAACATCTACTTCTTATCAATAAAAGTACAAGAAAGTGACAGTGTGGTCGTTTAGACCGACAAAAACAAGAGAAAACAATGTAACATTGAATACTACTCCTATTTGAGCAAAGAAGTGAAGTGTTATCGGAGAAAAGAGTGGTGAAACTTAATCCTAACCCTCCACCCGCTCTTTCAACCGCTGGAGGAGTTTACTCCATCTAAAACAGAAAGAAAATGCATTAGTTTTGTACTTACTAAGATAAGTATTTTTTAAGTTTACGGCGAATTGGCAATCATTTCCCAACGCTATTTTATTGCTACCGAATCTATCTTCAAGATTTTGGAAAAAAACCTCAGTTGTTAAAAAAAAACCTCTCAAAACATTGTCAGACAGTAAATATAACAAAAAATTATATCTGAACATGGTCCTTCGAGCCGGATTGATGATCCAGCGCAGTTGGGAGACGATTCCTTTATCTAGCAGATAATGCACAAGCAGTCAGTCTGTGTTTGTCAATCCGGAAGGCCACTAGATCGAAATGGCTCGTATTAAATAATAATTAACTTTAAAAATACCTACAGCTAACCTACATTTTACTCAATTTACATTCAAGGAACTTGATTGCTGATCATATTGAAAAAAAAAATTTCTTACTAAGAACAAAGAATGAAACTGAAACTGTTGTCGGGTAATAACATAAATCTTCAGACACAATAGTAAAACAATGGCGCATCGACTCCAGGAGTCGTTACAGTTAAGAGGATAAGTTAATCAAACCGCTCCAGCCCTGACATGTGAAAATTCCCAAATTAAAAATAAATCTTATGTTATTGGTAAATAAACATTAAATTCGCGATTAAATCGGCGCACACCGATGTGTTGCCGTAATAATATTAAGGAGAAAACCAAGTAACAATCTAAGGTCTAACGTGAACGCAATGCACAGTCAACAAATTTAGCAAACAGGTACTGAACTAATTCTCGAGACATATCCTTCTGCACCGAGGTGTAAGCCAGGGAGACGGTTGCCTCTCCGAAACTGTTCACCTCTGCACTGGAGGATGTCTTCAATATCCTAGATTGAAGAGGACTAGGCATCTGTACATAACTAGTCTTTGATTTTCTGGGGATATGGCAAGCATGGCTGAGAATATGGAGGAACTCAGGTCAATTCTTGAAGGCCTCAATGTCAGTGGAACTTCCAAAAGAGTGGGTCCTAAATTAACGTGGCGTGGGCAAACCAAAGGACGAATGCATCATTTTAGCAAAAAGACGTCCACTGCTGTATAATAACCTCCCGAGGGCGTCGCCACATCGACCCACATCTTTACACCTTGTGTGAGGCCTTTCAACGCTGCGTGAGGATACTGTCGTACGCGGTCGCCAGTACAGTATCTTTCGACCCCTGCAACTGGACTGCTCCGTAGGTCTCGTGGTCGCAAGCGCGACTGCCGAGCGTGGAGTACTCGGTTCGATTCCCAGTTCGGGCAAAGAGTGTTATTGGGTTTCTCAAATAGGAATTTCTCCGGAGTATGGAAGTTTGTGGTGTGACACCCCCGTGCCTCGGAAAGCACGTTAAACCATTGTTCCTGCGTCAGATCTCTCTGCAGTCTTGCCGGGTTGCCATCACATCGGTATAAGAAAGTGATGGAAGAAGGAGTCCACCATCTGATCTGCGAGCCCGCTCACTGCCACTTAAGTTTGGCGATTTTTCGGGCTATGTCGGCAACCTTGGGTCTTCTGCGGATATCTTTGTTTCTGATCCGACCACGCAAGGAAACTCCGAGCATAGCCCTTTCCAATCCCCTTTGGGTGATTTTAAGCCTTCAATGGCCATGGGCAGGGTACATAGCTTGCCAAACGGTTCTAGAGTGGCGACCGCGTATCGGAAGACCATAGCGTTGGAACAAGGTAAACCAATGACCTGGTGAAAGTACAGCGGCTCGCTGAATGCGAGACTTATGTCATTTTTTCGACTGAAATAATGATGATGTTGAATGAACTAATACAACTCCTACTTCACGAGCGCTGAGTTCTCAATGTCTTGGCCTGCTTCGGAATTGCGAGCAAAGGAAGGCTGGTTTTAATTTTAACTTTTCCATAATCGGTTTTCTGGTACAATATATTTTTCTTGCTGGTTTACCAAATCTGTTTTGTTCACTATACACTGGTCATGGAGCCGTTTTGTTCAAAGCCTAAAATTTCTAAAACAATACGATAGTCAGCATGGCGTCTGTATGAGATTTATGTGAATATCGACACCTCAAAAATATTTCAGGTAGGTAGGTCGGTATATTTAAAAACCGAGCAAGAGTCACTTATAGTAGACGCCAGATAAATGAAGAATAACGGTCATTGACCTTTCCTTAATATCTCTTCGTAGGTACCCCCGGACAGTAAATTATGAATCGTTTTTCATTACTAGAACAGTAAGGATCAGGATAGAATAAATATAATTATTTCTGTTTTTGAAATTAAGTGTGTCAATAAATGTAGGTGGGTAAATGACCGTTATTCTTTGTTTATCTGGCACATACCTACTATAGTAATAAGTACACATATAAAAACAATATTATTTCCTAAGGACGTCTAGAACATAACTGTCACGGAGGAGTAAGCAAACAGAAAGATGACGTAATAATGATTCTGATCCTGCATTCTACCGGCTTTGAATAAGGGTTATTACTAAATTGTTCACGTGCCATAATTTTAACCAAGAGTGTCTTAGGTGGAGACTGAATAATTTCCTCAGCTTCTGATAATAATCTATCAACTAAGTATTACACGCTTGAAAAACACTAAAAACGGATCAGCAGTTATATTTAGGAAAAAAATTCTCAATTTTGACCGTTGTTCGATGGTTGTCAACACGTTGAACGAACCGTCCGACGAGTAATGATCCAATGAAAGATTTTTACTCCTACGCAATTCACATAAACAAATTTGACTGTGATTCTTTACATAGGAGCTACACTAATACTTTCCTGACCGGCAACTGCTTACTACTCTATTTTAGGATTGACTGCCGTGTGCATTATCCGTTAAACATGACTTATGATTCACTAAACCTCATCAATAAAAAATGACATTTACTCTACGCAAAATAGCAAAGATCCGTTTTATTATCTTTTTTTTTTTTTTGCATTTCATTTTCATTTTTTCAATTTGTTTAGCCTGCAGATTGATTATTGCAGTTGCCCGTTCATAATCATTCATTTCTCTTGTTTGCATTTCATTTTTTACTTTTTTAGCCTCTGTTACTTCAGCGCGGGCTACGGCGGCTGCCTACAACAATGAGGAGCAATGTTAATTGTGGGCAAACATACATATTAAGTTGAAATAAGGTACCGAAAATTCGATCTCGAAGTGCGTGGATTGTATGAAACTATCTTGACGAATGATCAATAAGGTGCACTGACATGGGCAGTTAAATACAGATAGAAAAAAATATTCAAAAAAAAAGTTACACATAAATATATAAGACATTGTCGCCCAACCAAACAAAGAAGCTCGTTTTAGAACACCATAACTAGGTGCTCGCTTCATTTGCTTACTACTCCGTGGTCACTCAACGAGTAAAGGGTTCCCGCCAAAAAGGTCAATTCAAATTAGCGCTTTCGATTTGTAGGTACCTATAGTCCATGCTTAAAAATGCGTTTTCCAGAAAACAGCAAGAGTGCTACAAAGATCTTGGTGCCAAAGAAATTAACAGGGCCCTATTTAATATAATTGTCACTATTTCGCGACAGGTGTTGTTTAAGGGTGTGTCCAGATCTGGCAAATGCGCCGCTCGCGAAACGCTAGCAAGCTGCTCGTGTACTAAGATCGCGTGCGAGCGGCGGGCGCAGGAATCTCGCGCGAGCTTGAAATGCACTCGCGAGCGGTTTGCGAGCGGCGCATTCGCCAGATCTGGACAAACCCTAATAAAGCAGAGTTTCTTAAGAAATGTGAAAAAGCGCTAATTAGAATTTAGTTATGTTCTCGTAAGGGGCAGGGGCAGAGAACAAGAACTCACGGGGTTGTCGAATGTCGGTATCCCCGCGAGGCGGCGGCGGCAAGCTCATGCTTTCTCCTCTTCCTCCTGTGAAATCGTGAGCAAAAGTGCTCATTTTATGCATGGTACCGACTGGTGTTACCGAAGTTAATAATGCATAGCGGATACAAAAAAATATCTATTTCCTATAAAATGACTTTAATTTCGGAAGTCGGTAACAGAAAGCGAAGAAACAAGCAAAAATACCGATATCCGAAATTAAAGTTATATAAAATAACTTTAATTTCGGAAGTCGGTATAAGTACACACTTTGTGGTGTTTTTTATTTCGCAGTCCAAGTCCAGACCATTTTGACAGTTGTTCTTTTCGGGCTCGGGACTAATCGTAAGTCCGTAGATATGGAGTAGGAAAGGCCGAAACTACGGTCTTCAGGCTTCGGGCTTAGAGAGTATACCCCAGGGGGTCTACTCTCTCCTGAAGTCCTCATACAGTCATAGTTAAATATTCGTCCTAAACGCTGTCAGCTGGTAATGTACCCGGCCTGGTACCCTGGCCAAAGTAAAGAGCCAGCCCTTGGATCACGAGAAGTGGAAGCCAGCCCTTGGGTCACGAGAAGTGTCAACCAGCCTTTTCAAAATTTCTTTGAAAAGGCTGTGAGCACAAGGGCCTACGGCCCGAGGTATTCAATCCCAAACGGCTCGAAAAAATAGTTACCAATAAGGTTACTATTTACGCGGCTATAGTAGATTCCAGATAAATGTGCAATAACGGTCATTGACCCACATACATTTATTGACTTTCTTAAAATCAAAAACAGAAATAAAGACTTAGAGCAGTCCTGAATCTACTTCTATCGTGATCCTTTATGTTCTCTAGTAATGTAAAATGGTTCAGAATGTACTGTTCGGGTATCTACGAAGGGATATTAGGGAAAGGTCAATGTACTTTATTGCAAGTTTTTCTGGCACCTACTATAGGTAGAAGTTTTCCGACGCCGTGGCGGCAGCGCCAGCACAAGACGATGAACTAGAAAGATGGGATGGTGCAAGAGTATCGACACAGGCCGTTGCGTCCCACACTAAAGGCCTACCCATCTTCCATGGAAACAAAGACATGCAGTCCGGTCATTTGCCATCGTTACGTTCTAATTTAAGCCATTGGGTTCTACAGCTGGAACGCCGATGGTGACAAGAGCTCGTCGGATGATGTCGTTTAAATTAGCGTGACGCGCAAAACGGCCCACACTGTGGCTGTTGACAACCTCACCACAGGGACAGCGATGAGGAAAACAACGAGGGGTTCCTAAACGTAGTGAAACAGTGAGGCGGAAAGTGTTGTCGTCGAACAAATTGCCAAATATTAAGTTAAAAGGGAAAAAATATTATGTTAAACATCCATCAAAAACAGCAGACAGACAAGAATAGTGAGTGATATGATTTTTGTAACTTCAGCACTTGTTTTATACGAAAGTCAAAGTCAAGGCATTTATTTCAATTAGACGATTTACAGGCACTTTTGAATTGTCGAGGTCGGTCGGGCAAAAAGATGAAGCTATTTGCACGTTCCGAAGCGTAGATCTTTATCACACATGTGCATGAAATTATACAATGCTAAATAAGTTGAGTCTATACAATGAAAAATATTGCATTCTTACAATCAGCCGGTCCAACAATATATTACGAAATGATAACAGATTACTTTGAGCCCCTTAGTGGCTACCTAGTGGCGTTGTGGAGCAGGACCAGCATTTGATTGAGGCAAGCATTTTTATCTTAAACATACTCCCCTAACTTATAATATGCTTGCCTGCATAGTGTGCGTTTAATACAAGATTTAAATTTTGTCTCATTGAATTCTAATATACTTATGTGGAGGTATTTTATTATAACATTTTAAACAGTACCCCATGACAGATGTTACCTGTAAATTGGCCGTTCGCCGTCGTCGTCGGCCCAAGATAGCAGATATGCGCACATTCAAAGTACGTAAAAACACTACTCTATCCCACACTTTTTGTTACTGAGAAAATTTGTTTTGTTTTGTTTTTTTGTAAGGATGCCGGCCGGCAGTGAGATACAAATTGTGTATGTTGCATAAAATTAAACCAAAATATTATGGGATTGTAGTTTTTTATAATCAAAATTCACTCACTTTACCGATACTGATAGGTTACTATACGTCAAAACATTCGCGCTAGGCCCTCAATGCATTAAGTTTAAATATTAATTTCACAATCCCCATTGATGAAGTTATTAAACAAACCCTGACAGATAGCCAAATAGTTATAAGTCACCCCATATTTTAATGGATGTTTGATACACGTGTGCCTTTATGAACACCCGTATAATCATAATTAATTGGGACAGGTGAGGATTAACCTTGAGAGGGTCGTATGCCGAGACAGGGGCGTTGCTAGGGGATGAGAGAGGGAAGAAAGAGGGATTTTATATTTATAAACATTCGTTAGGGAGATGTTGTGATTTTTGTGTGACGACCGACAGTATTATGTGTATAGATTTATTTTGTTTCGTTTCTACTAAATATTGTTGATTAAAAAAAATAGTAGAATTGGCCCTCAGATGTATGAACGTTAACAAAATGAGTGTGTAGTAGCAGGTGGAAAAAGGCCCATGTGAAAAAGGCGAGAGTTTAAGTATATATATTTTGTTTTCTCCCTCGTTGGTCGTGCGGTTGCAATTGCTAAGGAGATCATAATTATTCACTAATAATTAATTTATAGGTACTGTGACGCTGGCAGACCTGGCGCTACTACCACTAACTAACCATCATAAATAAAACACGAATTGGAATTTGACTTCGTAATTATTTTGAGAATCTGCCTTAGTAGAGAGAAAAAAAAACATATTTTTTTACCAGACTGCGTCAGAAAATAAAATAAAAATTTAGGAAAATAAAAAAAATGACTCAAGAAACCCGACCGCTAAAACGACTAAAACGTTCCAAACAAGTCGCTTTTCAAGCAGTTCAATCTGAGGCCACAAACTGCATCAGACTGCTTGAAAAGCGACTTGTTTGGAAATTTTTAGTCGTTTTCAAGGGTCGGTTTTTATGACAGTCTTTTTTAGTTGAATTCACTAATTATTTACAATGAACTATGAGAGTACGTACTTATTCAGTGCTGTGGATAACGCCAACACTGAATACTTTCATAGTCGCTTTTTGAACTTTGTAGATGAACCTACCAAGCACAGAAACCGACCCACGTAACATTCCCTTATTAGGGAATGTTATGTGGGTCGGTTTTTGTAACATTTCTTTTTAACATATAAACCCACACTCGTGTTTTAATATATGATCGTTGCATAAACTACTGTTATGATGCAGTTTTTTGAAAATTGAAGGAGAATGTTGCACTGTAATGGTTTTTTTTTTAATTTTACCTATCCACGAAATAAAGTACGTGTTTATACAATCGCATTTCAATTCATATTTGGAACATTAAGTTGTGAGTGTAGATAAAAGTAGTTTATGCAAAGATCATATTGTAACAGAGGTTATTAAAACACGAGTGTGATAATAGTATCACACGAGTGTTTTAATAACTAATTATGCCGTTGCATACACTATTTTATCTTCACTCATAGGTATAGTTGAAATAAAATAAGAGGAAAAATAGTTTATTCCAATATGGCAGATATTCTCATTGCGTATGACTGCACAGCGCGCGCATCCATAGACAATGATAAAAGCTGGCTCCAAGGTAGCCCGCGAATTTCAAATTGATTGACAAATGTTATGATTTCATGAAATACTACATTTGACAACAATTCTAACTGAAAGAGTTGTATTGATGATTTTAATAATTGTAATTCTATTAATACATACTTACTTACATACTGCAAATTGCAAAAAACGTAAGAAAAGAAGCCTTGAAGCTTTCACCTTAAGTTAATGAGCCCGCGCGCCAATAAATTAAAAAGTAAAAGTGTGCTATAAAAATTAAAAAGTTATTTTATGATGCACTTGTTTAAAAATCGAAGGAAAATGTTGAACTGTAATGTTATTTTTTTTAATGTTACCTATCCACGTAAAAAAAGTACGTGCTTATGCATTCGTTTTTGAACTCATATTTGGAACATTACGTTGTGAGTGTAGATAAATATGTCGGAGACGGATATTAATACCGACCGATAACGAAACGAAGCACGAGTTCCGGTAGATGGCAGCACCGTCGCCATCTTACAACTAACTTCGTGCTACAACAGAGCCTACCTAGTGGAGGGGTGTCAGACCAAGACTGAGATTCCATTGGGTCGTCTTGGAGACAAGTTCTCCACAAAGCTAGGAACTGTTCCTCACGTTTCGTTGTACGGTGTGATTTAATTTGTGATTTATGTTCAGTGTATTAAATCGTGTTGTGTAATTCGTTGTCTCATTGCTCGATTACCCATTTTATACGCCCACTATGTCGGATGATGATGCTAATAATGCGGCCTCTCCGTCAAATATATAATCATTCTCATACCAAATTACAATCAACTCACCCTGCTTGAATTTCGGTGAGCTAAAATTTTCCTAATAGCCTGGAGTTTTTGCTGTGCCCTAAGGACTTCCATGACAGGTAAAGGAGCAGGTACGTCCATAAATTGCTCTATTCCTGGTCCAGGGTCATTGTCAAGCATACGTACATGGTAGTCTGGCACAAAAGGCTCAGGTGTCCATGGGGCAGGTAATCGTTCTGAATAAGGACGCAGGTTCAGCTCCTCCGGTGGGTATGGGTTCATTGAAGCCTGGAAACAAGAGGGTAACGAGCTTAAATGGTGTTTTGTTGGTTGTTGTTCCATTATCATGACATCGACATTTAAGCCTATTTGCTGAAACCAGATATCTGTTAACTATGTGAGTTAGTCGATTATGTGAGAAATAATGGGTAGGTATTTGTTATTTTACCTCGTGTTAGAAACTAACACGAGGTAACGGGTAACCGGTAACCGGCTCTGGTTAACTTAAATGGTGTTCCTCTGGAAAGGGTTGAGCAATTTAAATATCTGGGGCATGTTTTGACTGGCGACCTCAAAGATCATGCAGGCATGGAACGGGAGCGGAGGGCGTTATCCGTGAGAGCGAATATAATCGCGCGCAGATTTTCCCGATGCTCTAGTGGGGTGAGGCTAACGTTATTTAGAGCATTTTGTACGTCGCTATACTCGTGTAGTCTGTGGGCTCACTACGCGAATAGGAATTACATTGCCATTCGAGTACCTACGACAACGCGTTCGGGGCGGTGATTGGGCTGCCCCGGTACTGTAGTGCCTCGGGTATTGCTTTCATGCGGTTATGCGCAAGCGCGCTGCTTCCATGGTTAACAGAGTACGGGCCAGTTCCAACACCGTGCTGGCGATGATTGCTGAAAGGTTGGACTGCCCTTTCATACAGCATTGTTGTAACAGACATGTACAGGAGAGCTAGTGCTGAAATTGTTATTATTAGGTATTTAATTTTATTTATTTTGTTATAATGTAATTTATTTATTTTGAATGTGACTGATTTTTTATTGCATTGATTTTAATTTCTGTTATTTGACCATAATTGTTTTTATTTAATGTATTTTCTTTCTGTAATTTTATTCATTTGATGTTATTTTAATTATTTGGCTGAATTTTATGAAATGGGTGTAAGTAATTTACCTGAATAAAATGAATTTATTAAATTATTATTATTACTAACAGAAGATAGATTATAATCGGGCCATAGTGAATGTGATCTAAATAATTATGGTATAGCAGTAATTCATCATCTGCCTAGCCTTTTCCCAACTATATTGGGGTCGGCTCCCAGTCAAACCGGATCCAGCTGAATACCAGTATTATACGTGGAGCGGCTGCCTACCAGACCTCCACGACCCATTTGGTATAGCAGTAATTAAACCCATATATTTATTGACATTCTTAATTTCAAGAACGGAAAAAGTCATAAAGCTGTCCTGAATCGACATCTATCTCAAGACGGACGTCGATTTTTACCCGAAAACGGCGAAGCAAAAAAGAGGGTTATGAATTTGACCGGTATGTATTTTGTATGCATGTATGTAAGTATGTATGTTTGTATGTATATTCATCTGTTCCCTTAAAACCATTTATCAAAATTTGACAAGTGTGGTGTCATTGGAAGCGTCTAAATTGACCGCTGGTTAAAGGCTAAGTTATGTTGCAATAAATTGTTTGTGACGCCCTCTAGGGCGCATTAAAGACAAACTATTTTTTTTTGTGTTGGGTATCATAATAAAGGGCTTAACTATCACATTTCAAATTTATATATATAGGTGGCATACGACCACAGCTATCATCTGAACATCAATAAATTTCAGATGAGAATGTTTTCTTGTTTCATACTTTTTAGAACGTGAATTTTCCGTACCTAGTCTTGTTTTAGTTTTGAACTTCTTTTTTTCTAGTGATGAAAAACGATTGTCGTTACCGCCAATCCCTTAAATTCGAAAAACTTCGACAAAAAACATAACAACTCTCTTTAAAAATACTCATTAACGAAGACCAAACTACTACTCTTAGGCGTCGTCCTAATTGTCTAACGATCGTACGAGTTAACGATGCGTTTTCGTAGCGCGTTAAAAATTATCCTGTGCTCGCGCAATGATTTCCAAGCTTCAATTAGGACACTAAAGAAATGTGTGTGTTTATTATTGTCATGCGACGAAATCGCATCGTTAAGAACGCTTACGCCCGCGCCGTGCGGCATTTCATACAAACTTTCAAGTCTTTATTTTTCGAAATTAATGAACCAATTTTAATGAAACTTGGTATGCATACGCTAGATAAAATAAAATAAATAATAAAAATAAAAAATCCTCTTTATTTCATGCAACCATAAAAGAAACCAATTGAAAAAATTTTTAAAAATTTCATGTATGCAATAAAGTTAAACACAAATAATTATGATGTTTTGGTTGCTGCTTATAAAATTAAAACTGAATCATTGAAGTAATTGTATGTAATGTCCAAAAAATACAAATTTCTGATTGAATTAAATTAAAATCGAATAGGAACTCATAATATTAAATTAATTGTAATAACGTAACAGTAAATTTTATTAAATAAGAATTTTGAAAATAGAATATTGAATAATAAATTGTAAGAATAAATTAGAATTAAATTATTACTAAATTTAAATTAAATTAGATTAGAATGCATGAACCCCTCTGTGGGTAAAGGCCTCCTCCAGACCCTTCCATTTGTCTCTATTTGTTGCTGTAACAGTCCAGTTTTTGCCGGCGACCGTTTCGGAAGATTAGAATCGGTTCATTCCTTTCGAAAAATAAGGACTTAAAAGTTTGTATGAAATGTCTTAAAATTAAGGCATTTCATAAATAAACAGGCGTAAAACGCTCTAAACTCGTACCTACAATAGGTAGCCAGTTAATAAAATTGCATGTCAAAAACAGTACTGTCAAAACATAACTTCTAATGGTCAAAGATCCCAGAGCCCCACTTTCGTATACCTACGTAGTAAGTAAAGTAAGTAAGTAGAAAGAAAATGTGGGGAACAACCTGGCGACGCTTATAATGAAGGTCTTTGTAGCGATGTTATTTGCATATAAAAATGACAATTGGACATAATATATAGCTCCTGCGTGTACCTATTCGTAAGCCTTTCGGCTGAAATAATGATCATAATAAAACCGAAACAGAACTCAGGAAAATCTAAAACATCAATACGTTTATCGGTCTCCGATTTTGTTGTTTTAAGAATCGTGCCAAAGATTTTGTAAGAAGACTTCGAAATTGAAGTTACACTTCGAATTAATACAAGAAAATAATACTAACAGTGAAAACAGAATCAAAATTGATCGAAAACCAACGAGATATAACTATTTTAAACAAATATATCTGCCCCTTTCGCGAAAACTCTGTTTTGTATGGCAGATGTATAGGCGTCATGGACTTTGACGTCAAATTCAATTCAATGAAATATTCAAGTTTTGGAAAAGCTTCCCTCACTTACCTACTTGCAAATGTGCTTGCAAATGTGTTCATTCATTCGTGTTGACTTAGTTGGGACGTCCAACTAAGTTAACACGAATGAATGAACACTTGTAGGTGCTTTTAAATTGCATATCTACATAGATGTAGTAGGTCTAGTAGAGGGAGCCTTTCGTCTAAAATGATGATGAAAATTAACCGGGCCATGCAGAAAATTATAAAATACTTATCATTTTTTTATTGGTATCCGATTTTTTAATTTTCGGAATCATCACAAAAGACTTCAAAATTGAAGTTACACTTCGACTTGATCAAACTTTCAAGTTTTGGTAAACCTTGATAAAAATGCTTGGCTAAATGCCGGTCCTGCTCCACAGCCTCAGCCGCTTGGTTCCACTAGTTAGGATTTTATATATGGAGGAGATGCTCACCCTTTTTTATTTTACTTTTTACGTTTAATAATAATAATATTCCACATTTCTATAATGTTTGGAATACACTTTTATTTTTCTGTTCTTACCAATTGATATTTATAGTTTTATAAATATAAAGTAGAAGCACTTTTTATTTTGGAATCCTGTAAATGTGAGGACCATGGAGCCTTTTATGTTAATAGATGGTTTCCTTGTTTGACATGAATGAGCAGGGGCAGTTGAGGGTTTGTCATGCTCACTCGAATGTCTCGCTGATGGTGGCGCGTGTATCGGATCATTCGGTTCCCTTAAAAATGGTTGAGCTGAATGGTGCTGATGCACGCGTCATGTTCGTGAACGGGCGCCATCAGTGGAGACTGGCCATCTCTTAGCTATCGCTGGCTTATTTCAATAGTTTATTTGATACTTAGAATTCTTTTTTTTTTCTCTTTCTTTACATTGTTCTCACATATAGAAGCAACAAAAATAATGTAACCAGGATTATTGTAAATCATAAAATGGTTCAAAAGAGTGTCCGTGGAGTTTCTTGCACGTTCTTCTCCATAGAGATCTACGCTTTGGAACGTGCAAATAGCTTCATGTTTTTGACTGACTGACTCTGACAATTCAAAAGTACCTGTAAATGGTTTACTTGAAATAAATGCTTTGACTTTGACTTTTGACTTGAACAGTTTGGATGGTTTGTTTTGCAACCTACTTGCAAAAGAGTTGGCAGCGTTCCAACTAAGTGAGCATGCATGAATGAACACACAACACACACTTATAGGAGCCTGTACCTGTCAAGGACCTACGATGAACTATCATCGTTGTTTATGTATTTTTACAAGCTTTAAATTAACTTGAATTGTTTGTATGTGTTTCGTGATAGCTACAACCTGGGAGCTCTTTAAGTCAAGAGTGAATAGGTTACTTCTAGACAAGAGTGCTCCAAGAAGATGAGATGGCGCAAGAGTGTCGACACATGTTTCATCCCACACCAAAGGCCTACCCACCTTCCAAAGCATTATAGTCATCCCATCTGTTCCCATCGTCACGTGCCAAGCCATTGGGTTCTAAAACAGCCGGCACCATGTAACTCAGTTGGTAAACTGTTATGTAATCTGACACTCGTAAATCGCAAATCCATCCACATTTATCGTCAAAACTTTCCTCACGTAGTTACGTGTCAACATATTATTAGATTATTCACTTACCTCCATATCTCTGCCATAATAATCTTCAAAATCTGAGGAATCAATCGCTTCTGAGTAATTTTCAAATATGGACTCCGGTGGCCTCGTGCCGAAATAAGGTTCAGGCTAGAAACAAAAAAATAATACTTTTAGTATATACTTATTACTAAACTACATGTAGTACCGTCTGCGTTTACGCATCTATGATCGCGAACGCTCGGGAATGAGGATTTTTCGCGATACGCGCTCGTCGCCGTAGCCTCGCGCACGGTTAGCCGTGCGCCGTGTCTGCGTGCATGGAGCGCGTGTCCGTTGATCTCTTATCGTTATAAGAGATCAACGGACACGGACACGGAGAAGGGGCTCGTTAGAGTCAGAGCCTGTCAGGGTTGCGGATTTTGTTCGAAAGAGTTACCGCGGCCCTGGAACGTAAAAGGCACTAGAAGGAGCATGGATGGGTTTTAGTCAGTAAGAGTCTGACACTTCCTCCTGCTCCACCCAGAGCGGAAAGGGCCATTGCCCGATTTTGATGAAGACTAAAACTGCATCATTGGATTTTTGAAAAATCGGTATTCCTAGCCAGGAATCGAACCCGCTGATTAATAATACAACATCCGAAAGTGTCGCTAATAAGGATCTAATTCTGGGAAGTAAACTAAAGCAAACGGCTCATTTTTAACATCATACTTTTTACACTTTAAAAAAAGAACTGATATTTTTTTCAATAATCTATGATACAGTTTTAGTGTAAACTAAAGGAAAGCGCTCATTTTTAACATAATAGTTGTCACACTTAAAAAAAAGAAGTGATAATTTTTTCAATAATCTATGATACAGTTTTAGTGTAAACTAAAGGAAAGCGCTCATTTTTAACATAATAGTTGTCACACTTAAAAAAAAGAACTGATAAATTTTTCAGTCATCTATGATACAGTTTAAGTGTTCATCAACGTATGGCCCGAGAATGTACAACTGCATCATTGGATTATTGAAAAAAATATCAGTTACGGCTTTGGTCCTTTAGTTTGCCTTATCTTATTACTTCCCAGAGCTTCATGCTCAGTAGCGACACTTTCAGCTGTTTTTTTTCAAATTCAACCGGTTTGATTCCCGTCTAGGAATCCGATTCGATTTTTAAAAATAAAATGGTAGCAAAGTCTAATCACGTGCTTATGCAGTACATTCTATTGTTATAATAAATCTCGGCTTGATTTATATAAAAATAATCAGTATTTTGCGAAGTTCTTAATGAAGTGGTTTTCACAAGTTCTTATTTTTTATTTTCTTCAAATAAATGAATCAAGCCGAGATTTATAGCCGAGAGTAAACTGTAATCATGCGAATAATCAGTTTCAACAATCAAACGGCAAAATATAAACAAACAATAAATTGTAACTGTTAAAAATAAACTTAAGAATTAAAACGCGCACAGCAAAACGCACAGCTATACAAAATCAGTTCTTTATATTTACCCGCGATCGGTACCAATTTCCCAAATTAGCCATGGTCGGTCGGTCAGAGGTCTCCATTTGGGTTCCCGAAGTCAAATGTGGGAAGTCCCGGCTCGGGCCGGGAATTGGGTCCATCTGAAATTGTCCAAGTGACGACGTTGGACCTGGTGTTTCAGAAACCGCCAATTGCATATTATGAAGGTCAGGTTGGCCCGTCAGCATTTCATACTCCACTTCTGGTTCTACGACCACCTTGGGCTCCTGTTCCTGATGAGCTGATGCTTCTTCAAGATCATCCTCGGTTTTGACTTCCGTCACTTCTTCATCGGGCTAAAAAAGTAGTTAAAATACTGAGGTAAGAGGATTAGAAAAAACAAATTTATTATTATTAGGAACAGAATCGGGTTTCATGAACAAAGTATTCTTGTAAGTAAACTGCCCATTTTATTGTTGGTTGTTTATTTTATTTTTTTATCTGAGAATGCATAAAGGAATTAATCAAGAAGCTAAGGAATCTCTTTAAGAAGTTTTCCTATAACTACAGTAAAAATAAACCCTGTTGGTATAATTTATACTTCAAATAAGTCGAGCTCTTCATTATCTTGTCATCTTTGATAACTTCACTTATACTGTATTTTTCATACACATTTTTTAATGACAATCTGTACCTTGACTGTGTGACTTTAGTCAAATTACTTTTTGTTTACTTATTGACAAAAATATCCACGGAACAAACAATGGAAGAAAAATAAAAATGAGTTAATAAACAAATTCCAGAACAAGTTGTGACATTCTAGATTGGGTAAAGCAGAAACCAAAACAACATTTAATATTATAAGACAATAAAGGAAGGAAATAAACAAATCATTTTAAGTTTTTAAGGCACATAAGACCTTATAAATGGTGGATGGTTTATGTGAAAGAATATATGGCTAGAAAAGAAGTACTTAAGTATTAATAAGTCAGTAAATATGGATAGTGTAAGTCGGTAAATAGTGTGCAAAAAAGAAGACATGACCCTAAATGAATAAGAATCAGGAGAATAATGCGTCATCCCTGCCCTGATCCCAAACTTAATTAACCTGCATCATCATGAATATATGCTAATTGAGAGGATCTTTCTTAGCAACGTCCGTACACAAAAGGGTTAATAATTATTAAGTAAAGTAATTTAAGTTCTTCATATAGTGCCAAATTTTCAAGTTAAAGAAAGTCTCAACTAACCATTTTCAAAAACAAATCTATTAATTGATCTACCTATATAATATATCTCATCATTCCCTTTTGCACACAAACACAATAATTATAACACTGATTAATACTAACAAACTCCACTACCTGCAAACAATCACAGATTGCACTAAACCCTGACACAGATCTATCAACTTTGTCCACAGCATTAGACCAACCTAAGAACAAAATTAATCAAAGAATAAAAACACTGCAGTAAATATCAGTGAATCTATGAACCGGTAATGTTCACATCATTTTACAATTG
Organism: Melanchra persicariae; assembly: GCA_947386135.1. Taxonomy (NCBI): domain Eukaryota; kingdom Metazoa; phylum Arthropoda; class Insecta; order Lepidoptera; family Noctuidae; genus Melanchra; species Melanchra persicariae. The sequence goes on along the minus strand of OX376645.1, from coordinate 9,277,028 downwards.
ACACACAGTGCTTGCGGAGGGAGTATCCAGACGAGACACTATACATACGTAGACGTGAATCTGTCGGAGTCTGGCGATAGAGGTGTACCCTTCGCTGTGTGGGCGATGATATGATTTGTAAAGAGTTAAGCTTTTGAGATGAAAGAGGAGTATTATGTTTCAGATAAGGTTAATGGATAGTAACAAAAGCTTGGTCGAACTCGTGAGGAGATGGGATGTTAGTTTATGTAAGTAAATGACTTTGTATAAGAATCGAATAGAAAACAAGACCTGAAATTAATATTTTTTGATATGGAGTACCAAACCTAAATAATAAAGAAAATAACTTTTGGTAATAAAATGATTAAATATGAAATTTGGTATCCAATAAAACACAGTTTTAAATTACAAATTAAAAAATCCCTGTTTTCCTGACTGACATAATGAAAACCCAGATGATATGCCCAGTTTGACAACACTTTTTATTTTAGAATTTCAAGGTATGATTAGACTTTTCAAACTGGGATAAGAGCAATAGAATGATAATGGTAGGTATTTAACGTTAGCTGGAATGCACGTCATCATGACCTTGATTCCAGCCAGTTTGGCATACATTATAACAGGCGAGAGGCCAGTCATCAATCCAGACAATCTGACTATTTCTGAGAAAATACCACCTAAGAAAAAACATTTTTAAAAAGTACTTACGAATAGGTGACGATACACGACATACTCGCAGGGTATGGCGCCGGTTTTCAAGTACCGCTTACCAGATCTTTTAATAAAGTAGTCACTGTCGCGGAAATGGCGCGAGCAAATGTGGTCCTTAGACGTTGGTGTCCAGTCGTCTAAACCGGTCATGTACACCCATTTATCTCTAACTTCTTCGTTGGTTGGAAATCTGTAATAATTAAATTTTTGGTTCACCTAACAGTCTTCAACATTGAAGCATATTTTTTAACTTGGATTTTTTGGCATCTTCTTACATTTATGCCACTGTCTAAGATTAGAATTTTTTGTGAAGGTTACTTTGTGAATATAATTGGTAACTATCATTGACTGGTTGGTTACGTCTAAGTATAGAACTGAAGATTCGTAGCACGTACCTACCAAATCAGTTCAATGTAATCGTGTAGCGGCGTAGCCTCGTAGGCCTTCGAAGCCGTGCTACGAAGACTACGCACTACGCAGCGCAAGCGCTACGAGCAGTAACTCTTACCGATAACCGGTACATCGTAGGGACGAGATATTAGGTACTTATATTTTTACAAAAGGTAGCCGTCACGATCTGCCCATAGTTACGACACCCACGTAGAAACCTTTTTTCAGATTCAGTTGAAATAGTTTTAAATAGAAATCAATCAATAAAATCCCTTTTTTTAACGATGCCGATATTCGTCTAAAAACGGACTCCGGTACGAGCCTGCGCAGTCGAGATCTCTTTGTTTTGTAGATGGAAAGTTCTTGAAACTCGGCATGTAGCAACTTCTATGTTAACACGAAACATTGAACAAAGGAAGGCACATTTTCGAAATGCGAGACCGTTCTTTTACGCGACAACTTAGGTTTTGGCACTGATTACAAGTATTATGATGTTTAACAACACCATTCCCTTCGATATTTAAAATTGAAATGACCTACATTCGCGCGACAACTTATGTTTTGGCACTGATTAGAAATAATTATGATTTTTAACAACACCATTCAATTTGATATTTCTAATTTATATTTGATATTTGACCTAACATTCACTGTAACCTGAAAATAAAGCTCAAAAATGGCGTCTAACAACTGTTGCGCGGGTCACCATTGTTTCCAAAATTCGCATATTTTAGGCTATAACATCGCTTTAGAGCACAAATCACAAGAAACACGTCCATTAGAAACACAATCCACTGTCTTCATCGATATTTTCCTCGTAAATAAATAATCGGGGCACCTCTAGCCTTCGACCCTCACCATGAAGCCCGGCCGAGGTTCACGCCGCTATCGGTCGCGACGTAATCCACTGCCTTTTCTGATAGCGGGACGAACATCGAGAGCCAACATGAACACCAATGTATTATCCTTCGCAATGCAATAAATTTAAAATGGTTGTTGGCACAGGTGACTTGCAAGATTCAGGACTAATGAAAATGTTGTACTTACCGGTGGAAAGCTATTCCTTCTGCAGCAGGATCTTGCTCCTCTTGCGAATATTTACACGTTATAACAGAGCACACTGGCATTTTGAATGTTTGCTCCGCAGGAACGTTGCACTCGCCGAGGCCCGTTGCGTTGTGATACGCGAACAACTAATATCGCATGCGCTTATTGCGATCGATAGGCGTATGACCAATTGTTGTAACGCGCAGCACCTCTCTGTCACCCCCAGATTCTATTTTTAGCTCGACACTAGGTCCTGGGAAAATATGGAAGCAATTTATCACTTATATGCAACTTCATGTCTGACTTCAGCCGTCCGCCATTTTATACAAATGAAAAAGTTTTTCATTGACAACTTCAGGCACTACAGCTCTGATGTGATTTATCTAGGTCAATTTTGTTATGATGCTTTTCAGATCTACGATGCAAATTTTTATTTTTAATGGGATGGGATGGGATTAATCATTCCTGTTTAGTTACTTAACTTTTCGGAAGTTACATTCTTTGTTATTTTTGTTGTAAAAGCTGTGTTAATGTCTTAAGTCTTAGGTCTTAAGTCTCAAATCTCAGTATATTTATTACAATCCTTAATGTGACAAATAACGTAATCCACTTGATTTTAACTTATAATTTAGATAGAACCTTCGTTTTGAGAGCAGGTAGGCTACACTACAGCCTGAGTCGTTCTTGCGGCTTTCTAATTTCTTGAAAAACCCACGGTTTTTGAACCAAGGGTTTTTGAGAAATGAAGAGTAATGCCAAATAACATTTCAATATGTGAACTGAACTGTGTGAACAATATAATTATGAAGTAACAGTTACCTACATCCTTTCTTAGTCAAGCTAGTATATAATTTGATAAATGGCGACATTTTTCAAAAAGAGCGTCTCACTTATAAGTAAGTATAATTATGTGTTACTTGTTCGAAACTGATTTAATTAACTCTCTATAAAATTCACTTTTTATAAAAAAAAACAACCCAAGTACGTGTCGGTCTAGCGCAAAAAGGTTCCAAACGAAACATATTTTTTAACATGCTCTTTTAAAAAACCAAAAGAAAACCTGTAGGTTTTTCTGTAAACTATAAATAAAGAACTGTCTTGTTTTTAGGGTTGTGTACCAAAATGGTAAAAAAGAAGCCTTATGGTGCGACTCAGTCTTAAAACTTTAAAGGAATAGTTTTAGACGTCGTTTGCCCAACTGGGGTATTAAAGGGGGTATTAAAAAATCGAAGTGGGGCTACTAGGGCACGTGGGGTATCATATGAAAGAACGCTATTTGCACATTCTTAAACATTTCTCCTTTTTTTAAGGCCGTATAGTTTTCGACTTTTGACAAAAAATGTAAACGAAGTTGTGATAGAAGTCCATGTAAAAATTACAGGAAAAATAAAACGAAATCTCTAAATTGCACACTTTTTCAGAAATCATGGTACGGAACCCTCGGTACGCGAGTCCAACTTGCTCTTGACCGGTTTTTAGTTTCACTATTGTTTGCTCTGTATGTTTGGAGATAAAGGAGTCTATTTTTAAATATTTTCTTGAATAACTTTGAAACTATTTCTTATAAAATGATAAATGTAAATATATCCGAGAACGGATAGATAGTCACAAGCGACATTTTTATAACTAAGAAAACTGCCATCAAACAATAATTAAAAAAAACCTTACCTAATTATGAACACATTAGTTAGATTATTTCAGTCTTAGGGCCATTTTCACCAAGCCAAACTGATCACGATCAGCGTATAAACCACGTTTATGAGCTGTCAGTGTCATTATTTTTCTATGGAAAATATTCCATAGAATAGAAGCGTCAATAGACGCTGACAGCTCTTGAACGCAGTTTAGATGTACTGATCCGCGTTCAGTTTCGTTGGTGAAATCCGCTCTGAGTTAGATCACAAAGCTAATTTAAAAAAGAGCAAAATTGAACAGTAAGTCACGTTGAAATTACGTAAATAGCGGGGAGCTGTTTGACAATTTCACAACTTGAATGGAAAACACAAGAAAAATGCCGAAGGGGAAGTAACAATGAGACTTATTATTTTGGCGAGACGCACGTGCCGACAACGTAAGGGAGAAACTGACCTTGTTACGTTGGTACTTTAAGTATGTGTTGTTTTCTATAGGAAGGGGGACCTGTTGATACTGTTTTCAGTGAAAATACATAGATGTTTGACGTCCCTACTATAATATTATCCTGGATATCCTGGGATATGGATAGGCTACTTTTCACGCAGCCACGCGGGCAGAGCTGCGGCCAAAAACTAGTGATTAATTTGTTAATTTCGAAGTGAAAGTGAAAAAAAATATTTTAATAATTATGAAATTATACATAGGTTCCCCCTTCTTAGAACTACAACCCACTAACTGGGTAGAACGGTACTTCTTGTCAAGACTGGTGTCTGATTTTCTGGCTTCTGACAATCCGTAACGACTGTCAATCTACAAATGACAGCCAGGACCTATGGCTTAACGTGCTTTCCGAGGCACTAGGAATCTCGATGTGTTAAGATGGTCACCCATCCACAGACCAAGCTCGGCAAGCGTTGCTTAACCTTGAAGACGATCCGTGCGGCTGATATTATTTTTTAAATTAATATTAATAAAGAAGCAATTTTCTAAATGAATTTCCGTCGGATTTCGATGAGGACGACCACTCGTTTTTACCTAATAAGTATTCTTCCTTCGTCGATATGTTTCTCAGTTACCCATCTAGGCGCAACACTAATAAATTATTATCAAAGCGAAAAATCATATTTGCCACGGTTGGCTGAAGAAACATTGGTGATATGTGATGTACTCACCGGGATTGCAAAAGAATTATGGATCAGTATTTTCACACTCTCACACACGAAAAATTGGATAATTTAGTCAAACCCTAAAGATCTTTCTTCCGTAGACATTCACACCAAATACACGCAGCGTATAGAGTGTGCTCGTGCGGAGTGTGGAGCTACCACTCTACACCTACACCCCACAGACACGCACACACTCACATACAACACTCACACATACACAACATTAAGCACTTACCTATTTTAATTTTTGATATACCTAATTGTTATTGTTTTTTAGGGTTCCGTACCCAAAGGGTAAAACGGGACCCTATTACTAAGACTTCGCTGTCCGTCCGTCCGTCTGTCCGTCCGTCCGTCTGTCACCAGGCTGTATCTCATGAACCCTTATAACTAGATGTATTTCTGTTGCCGCTATAACAACAAATACTAAAAACAGAATAAAATAAATATTTAATTGGGGCTCCAATACAACAAACGTGATTTTTTTGCCGTTTTGTAGAAAATGGTACGGAATCCTCCGTGCGCGAGTCCAACTCCCACTTGGCCGATTTTATTGTATTATTTGACCTTTACTGTACTGTATTTTCATCTCAGAAATATGGAACGTCGTTGTCTCCCTCTTGGAAGTTGTAACGCCCACTTCCAAGAGGGAGACTACAGCGTTCCACATTTTTGCGCACACATTGCTGCGACACAGTTTTATAACTAGCTGTCTCCCGCGGCTTCGCTCCCATCAACTGGCTACCTACCCTACACCTACCCTACCTAACATTTTAGGAAAATGATTTTTCTTTAATATTTTTTTTTGTAAATTTTTCATTTTTTTTAATATTTATGCTGCTATTCGATGCGGAGGCAAATAGAAACCATAATATGTAAATCGGTCCAGCAGTTCTCGAGTGTTCGAACAAACCCGACTTTGTTTTTTAAGATGTTGCTATTTCCGTACGCAATCAATTTGTAAAATGTGCTTTTGTTCCAATAAAGATTATTATTATTATTATCTGATTTTTGGGTTACGGAACCCCCAAATGGTAACCAACAGGACCCTATTTCTAAGCCTCCTCTGTCCGTCCGTCCGTCTTTCGGTCAGCGGGCTGAATCTCAATAACCGTAATAGACAGTTTAAATTTTCAGTGTGTATTTCTATTGCCGCTATAAGAACAAAAAATAAATAAATTAAATTCGATTTATAATACGGAACCCTTCGTGTGAGAAGCCGACTCGCACTTGACCGGTTTTATATTTTGCTAGTTGAATATTTATCTTCGCCACATTAATAGGGGTTGGCAGCTATTTCAATATAATGAGATTTAAGGAAGACCAAAGAAACAATGAATGGATTTTATGAAAACTGTCTAGGAAGGGACTGCTGTGATGAAAATTAAAGAAAAGTGTGAATTTGGTAGATATGTCACCGGAAAATTACAAACGCCGTAAGATTGTAAAATATCGCGTAAAATTGTAAATTATTTTTTCTTAATAAGACACGGATATATTGGAAACTATTGAAATTGGATGGCAATTATGGTATACACAACGATTTTTTCATAATGTACCTATCGAGAAATTATAATCTAATATAATAAAGATTTATTACAATCTTACGGGGTCTGAAATATTCCTGTGACGGATACAAAAAAAAAGAAAGCACAAAAACTCATCGCAAACAAAAGAATAAGGTAAAAAATAAAAGCTGGAAAATACGTAGATACGTAGGTAAAAAAAAATCGCGTCATTTATTGAAGAATCTTCGCAAATCTAGTCGCACACATAATGATATCAGTGAAACATTAAATTATTGACAAAAACAATAAGGTACATAAGTTCCTGTATAAAGTTGCATTGTCAATTTTTTAAGAGCAACTTCGTCCCTTTTTTTGGCTAGCATATTTTAATATGTTACACACTTCACAATATTTTTTATAGCACCAATTAAACACATAAATGGTTAATTTTTCTTACCGTGTTGTCAGCTTTCCGTGTCCGTTTAGCGTTAGTGGCGAACGACTTGTTCCCCCCGGGACGTGCCACCGTCGTCAAGCCAAAGAGCGTTGAAGTGATTCATTTTCAACGTAGGTAGTACCAAAGGTTTTCCTCCTTATTCCTGTATGAGTCTAACTTTTACCCGTGACTTTGTCCGTGTGGAAGAAACAGACAATTAATGGAATGGCGTATAGTGTAGCAATTATTATTTATTTATTATGAACTTTATTGTCATACAATAGTAGGATGTGTTCGCCGTGCCGCTCGGGAGAACTCGTTATGTGTTTGGGAACAGTAGGAACCTTCCCGTACAGAGTTTTGAATTTGGCTACCAAAAAGACTTTAACTGAACAAATTAAAGAAAACTGTAACGTCTCGGCCCACAATTTGGGCTCAAAATTATCGACGCTCAGGTTGCCCTTCAAGAGGCATTTCCTGTCTGGTCGAAGCTAAATAAGGGGAAGGTGACATCAGCGAAGCAGCCAGGATACTTTTTAGTAGCGATGTGGTGGCTCCGCGCTCTCCAGTTACTCTCGCAGCTCTGGAGATCAAACGCCCTGCCCAATCAGATGACCTTTCATTTCCCGACCCCCCTGATCCGGACATTTACACCCTCACCGTTACAGCTCGAGAGGTGATCGCAGCCGTTTACTCTTAGTTGACACTTCACTTGACCCTAGAGCTGGCTTTTACCTTGGACAATGGATAAGCATTGCCATACAACGTGAACACACGCATAAGCATTGCCAACAAACGGAAAATTGTGGCCACTATTATCTGTTTTAGTGATTATAATAAAACTAAACAATTTAAAACTACCGTTTATAATAATATTAACGTATAATCTTGTGGAGCACAACTTACCGTGCTTATTTTCTGCATTTTCATTCTAAAATAAAAGAAATAACCAAACAAACGATGAGGGCGCCACTGCGCGCTCGGCGCCCTCTTTTTTTTTCTTTTTTTAATTAAGTTATGGGCTTGCTCTTGACCTCGATCACGCCTGATGGAAAGCGATAGATGAGGTCTCACTGAGGAAGTCGGAAATCCAGTTGCAAAAGTTAGCAGGGATGCCATACGCGGGAAGCTTACCCAACAGACTAGTATGCCAGACCCTGTCAAAGGCCTTTGAGATATCAAGCGACACAGCAAGGGCTTCGCCGTGTTTCTCAATGATCTCGCCCCAGCAATGCGTAACATACACAAGAAGATCCCCAGTTGACCGACTACGACGGAAGCCATACTGGTGATCACTGAGGAGCCCATTGTCTTCTAGGTATGCTAGCAGCTTATTGTTAAGTACCCTTTCCATCACTTTACATAGTATGGAGGTTATGAAGATTGGTCTGTAATTGACAGGGTCGGCACGGTTACGTTTTTTGGGCACCGGCTGCACATTTGCAAGCCTCCAGGACTCGGGCACCACTCCGGTTTTATGAGAGAGGCGATACAAGCGCGTCAAGACAGGAGACAATTCTGGAACACAGCTTTTAAGGACACTTGCGGGTATTCCAAGAACTCCGCTGGCTTTATTCACGTCCAGACTACAAAAGGCCTTACGAACCTCTTTCTGGTGAATTGAGATCACCGGCATTGTGGAGCCACTGTGAGGTATGATGGATGGCGTATGAGAGGCCGTATCAAGTCGTGAATTATTGGCAAAGACTGAGGCAAATAGGTTTGCCTTCTCCTGCGCGGTATGAGCCAGCGTTCCATCAGACTTCAGCATAGGAGGCAGCGAAGGACGGTAGAAGTTCGCCTCGAACGATTTAGACAGGGCCAGAACTTCTTGCTACCCGAGGGGTAAGACACCAACTTCGCCCCAATTCGTCCAACATGGTCAAAATGTGCCTTCCGCAACACCCGTTTGCAATTCTTAGCAGCAGAATTGTACGCTCTTTTCATTACGCGAACACCTTGACTGTCGCACCTGTCACTGCGGGCCAAAGCCCAGGCCCGGTACGCCTGCTCTTTGCGCAAGTCGGCTTGCGCACAAGACGCGTTATACCAAGGCTGAGCCTCGCATCCAAGTGGTACGTCAGAGAATGGGATAAAATACTCCATTCCCTGACGTATCACGTCAACAATTGCGACAGAGCAGTCAGAAGGGTTGTGTATGTATGTGTAATGTGTAATCGAGATCTCCGGCATTGCGGAGCCACAGTGAGATAAGTAAGGTGGTGTATTAGAGTTCAGCCGTATCAAGGTGTGAATTTATGGCAAAGATTGAGGCATGTAGGTTTTCCTTCTCTTACGCGGTATGAGCTAGCGTTCCGTCGGACTTCAGCATTTAATAGAGACAGCGAAAGACGGCAGAAGTTCGTCTCGGCCGATTTAGACAGAAGGGACCAGAACTTCTTGCTACCCGAAGGGTATAACGCCAACTTGTCCCCAATTCATCCAAGATGGTCAAAACGCGCCTTCCGTAACACCCGTGCGCAATCCTTACCTGCTGGTAAAGAATTGCGCACGGGTGTTACGGAAGGCTCTGCTGAGTTGTACGCTCTTTTCATTGCGCGAACATCTTGACTGTCGCACTGTCGTCCTGATACCGGATACGCCTGCTCTTTGCGCAAGTCAGCTTGCACACATGACGCGTTATACCAGGGCTGAGCTTCGCAACCAAATGGGACGTCGGAGAATGGTATAAAATATTCCATTTCCTAACGTATCACGTCAACAATTGCGACGGCGCAATCAGAAGGGTTGCGCGACGAAAAGTAAGTTAAGAAAAGCCGCATCTCATCCCAGTCTGCTGACCCGTACTTCCATACTCGCCTCGTGCCTCTAGGGCTTAAATCTGGTGATTTTACCAGACAGTGGTTGGACGAACCGAGCGGAGACAAGACCGATACAGTGCTTCTGAGACAGTCTATTAAAAAAATACAGCTTGAAAGTGTATTATTCCAAGTTGACTCCGTAGTCAGCTGTTGCTGACTACGGAGTCAACTTGGAATATTTTTTTTTTTTTAGTTTGCAATAAAAGCTAAAGCTTGCAAAACTTTAGATTTTTTGTTTTGTTGCGTTACATCGAAACTCCACTCATCGGCGTTGTTTGGTAACTAATTTAATTGACCCTCTATTAAGAAACTATTTCACCTCTTTAGAAAATTAGTTTAGAAGTTCAGATAACTGTTTAAACAGCGGGAATTATTATTTATCTTAGAAACATCGAGCTAGTATCCTTAGCAAATTTTAAGGTATTTGTTCATTAAATAAATATATTATCTTAGAAACATACATAAACTCACGCATTTCTCCCATGGGGAAGGCAGACTCTACCTACACATAATGTATCATTATACCCGTAGGTACCTGTTTATGAAGCGTAGGCGTGCAGCCGGGCTATTCTGTCAACATCTCTTGTTTAGAGAGTGAGCGTAAAGTGAACTGTCATTCCAACATTCTATTATAGATTAACAGTTCATTTCATGTGAGCTTCATTGTCTCGGCGTTGTTTCTGGTGGTCGCCACTGTTGATTCTGGCTTTCAGGAGTTGCATTGGTTTGGGAATGTGGTGTGGCGAGCTTGTCCCAAAAAAAAATAAAAAATAAAGCTCAAATCATGTTCACATCACCTAAGTTTACACGGATCCTGCCAGGGTTGCGGATTTTGTTCGAAAGAGTTACCGTGGCCGTGAAAAGCAAAGAGTTTTAGTCAGTAAGTAAGAGTCTGACACTCCCTCCCGCTCCACCCAGAGCGGCAGGAGTCATTTGATGATTTCCCATCCATAAAAAAACGTTTTTTATTTTTCACTTTTTAGTGGTACCCCACACCTAACAACACCACTGGAAAGTCACAGGAAAGCAAAAATACGCAATTTCGTAAACATCGATTATTTTTCCACATATTTTTTCCAGCTATTTGGATTGAAAAACCAAACTGCTTAACCGATTTTGATAAAATTTAAATGGGACCAATCGAGAAGTATATCCTTTCACATAATACAAGAATTTCTCAAATCGGTTCATAAATGACGGAGATATGAGGTAACAAACACACAAAAAAAAAAATACAGTCGAATTGATAACCTCCTCCTTTTTTGGAAGTCGGTTAAAAAGAAAGGCCGGTAACCAGTCAGTTCTCCCTAAAGACACGTGAATACTTTCGCAATGAGTTGGAAGTTTTAAAGAAGCCTTAGGTGGCTTAAGTACTGTGCTGATTTGTTGGATTCGTTTTTCATTTTTAACCGACTTCCCAAAAAGGAGGAGGTTATCAATTCGACTGTATTTTTTTTTGTTTGTTACCTCATGTCTCCGTCATTTATGAACCGATTTGAAAAATTCTTGTTTTATGTGAAAGGAAATACTTCTCGATTGATCCCATTTAAATTTTATCAAAATCGGTTCAGCAGTTTGGTTTTTAAATCCAAATAGCTGGAAAAAATATGTGCAAAAATCATACGAAATTGCATATTTTTACTTTTCAGTGGTGTTTTTAGGTATACCCATACCACTAAAAAGTGAAAAATAAAAAACTTTTTCACAAAAAAAACCGACTTCCAAAAAAAACACTTCTAAGTTGGTGTTTTTGGTTGCTTCTTCGGTATTTGACACCGACTTCCAAAATTAAAGTTATTTTGTACTTTGTAGTGTTCTTTTGGAAGTCCGTTTTTTTTGTGAAAACGTTTTTTTTTGTTAGGTATTTGTTTTGTTTCTTAATAGGTATGTATGTTTTTACTATTGTTTATTTTTACCTTCTGATAGTCTTTCCTTTAAGTTGCACCTACCAGGTTCTGTTTCTGCGCAAGGCAGTTTTTGAACTAAAAGTTATTTCTTTGTATCGTAGCCAGCGATCACTAATGTAGGTTTAAAATAAAGACAGTTCATAAAAATCTTATATTTAAATTTATCTTATATTATATTTCTATGATAAGTAGTTTGTTTGAAATTATGTTTCATTTATTACCATGGACTTGTACTACGAGTATCAGCGGAAAAATGCAGGCCGTAAGATTGTAAAATATCATCATCAACATATAGCCGAAAGTCGTCCACTGTTGGACATAGGCCTCCCCCACATGGGGCGGGGTTGCCATAATCGAACGAATCGAATGGCGATCGCAGTTAGAGGTTTGCACCGGAACGGAATTTTGAGTACCGGTGAAATTCACCGGTGATTGGGCGATCTCCGGTGATTTACCGGTGATCTCCGGTTGATGCGTTGGAATCATAAACCTATGACAAAAATGAATATTGTTTGCTGAATGGGTTTGCTAATAAAAAAAACAGTTTCCATTCATTTTTTAACCGACTTCAAAAAAGGAGGAGGTTCTCAATTCGATTGTTTTTTTCGTGTTTGTTACCTCATATCTCCGTCATTTATGAACCGATTTGAAAAATTCTTGTTTTGTGTGAAAGGATATACTTCTCGATTATTCCCATTGAAAGTTTATCAAAATCGGTTCAGTAGTTTGGTTTTTAAATCCAAATAGCTGGACAAAATATTTGGAAAAATCATCCATGTAAACGAAATTGTGTATTTTTGCTTTCCTGTGACTTTCCAGTGCTGTTGTTATGTCTGGAGTACCACTAAAAAGTAAAAAATAAAAAACTTTTTCCAAAAAAACCAAAAACACCGACTACCTACCGAAATTAAAGTTATTTTGAATTTTATAGTTTTTTTTTGAAGTTTTATTAGTTAAAAATGGTCATCATCATCATCATATCAGCCGAAAGACGTCCACTGCTGGACATAGGCCTCCCCCAAGTGTCGCCACAACAACCGGTCCTGTGCTTGTCAAAAATGGTATTCAAACATATAAATGCACCACATTATCCCAGTTATGATTGATATCTGAAAAATCCGTTTCTATGTACATTTTTAATATATTAATTGCCGCAAACGACGATGTTTGTGTGTGACGATGTGTGTCACACACAAACATCGACAGACAGGCACGCTTTGAGTTAATGTCCGAAATATTGTTACAGAAAAGAAGCAAATAAGAAATAATAACTAAATATTATAAAATAAAGAACAATATTAAATAATAAACCTTCTTTTATGTAAATCACCTTTAAAAAATACTGCTCCAATAAAACCGGTGATAAATCGGTTTTTCTTCGGTGTTTTTACCGAATAATTTCACCGGAAAATAACCGGTGATTCTCCGGTACTCATTGCTCCGGTGCAAACCTCTAATCGCAGTGTAGCTGTAGCAATGTACCTTCAGAGAATGCTGCTGCCCGTTCTTTGATGAGCCCCTTAGTCGCCTCTTACGACACCCACGGGAAGTGATGGGATGGTGCTATCCTTTTACGTCCGACACCATACGGAACCACCATGTAAAATATTGCGTGAAACAAATTGTAAACTATTTTTTCTTAAAAAGGCACGAATACATTTATTGGTATTGGAAACTAGTGAATTTGAATGGGATTCATTGTATTCGAAATGATAATTATGCTCACACTATCTCGAAAAATTAAAATGTAACAAAGATTTATTACAATCTTAGGGAGTTTGCAATAAAATTATCCGGTAGCATATCTATCGCTGATTTTATTAAAAGCCAAATGTTGTAAGTGCAAGTATGTTTAATTGTTTACGCTGTACGTTAAACAGTTTGTTGACTGATTGGATTTTTATTATGTTAGGGTCGTCTTATTATTTATTTTATTTATGCTTTATTTCAGGCAACTAAGGCATGGATACAGGGTTATTTGTAAAACACCAACAACCTTTCAGTGGGTGAAAGTACTCATGATTATAAACAACTTTTACTATGGGACCAACTCTGAAATATCAAAAAATAAATCGTCTGTTTCCCACAAAATGCAATGTTCACCCGATGAAAATGTATGAAACAGTAGATTTTTTTTCGATTTTCCCCGCCCCCGTCGACCATCTGTTGATCTGTTCTGCGAGCAATGTGCTGCCCACTGCCACTTCAATTTGGCGATCCTTCGGGTTATGTCGGTTACCTTGGTGTATAAAAACAATAACTATAAACTAATAGGTACATGTTTTATAAAACAAACTTAAAAACACACACGAACTGACGGCGTCGTCGTGTTAAGCTGCGAGGTGCCGCGTAACCGACCGCGGAAACGCCGATACAGCACACCTTTCGGCCAAAATTCTTCCTTGAGGATTCCACCAAATGATGAGTCGGCCAGGTCTTATAAAGCGACTGGCTATCTGACCACCACAAACCAGTAACTGTATAACTCGATACTCCTTGGCAAGACTAGTGCCTAGCTACACGACTGGTCGACTACCCGTAGATAAGTGTCTGTCTGTGGTCACATGAGTGTCTTTACTCACGTGAGTGACTGTCTGTGCTCACGTGAGCATGTGTGTGGTCTCGTGAGTGTCGATCTGTGGTTACGTGAATCACTATTTGTGGTCACGTTAGTCTCTGTCTGTGGTCACTTGAGCGTCTGTCTGTGGTCACATGAGTGTCGGTCTGTGTTCACATGAGTCACTGTTTGCAGTCGTCACGTATGTCTGTGGTCACGTGATTGTCTGTCTGTGGTCACGTGAGTGTCTGTGGTTTCGTTAGTGTCTGTGGTCTTGTGAGTGTCTGAGATCTTGTAAGTGTCTATGGTTACGAGTGTCTGTGTATATGTAAATACTTACGTGTGTTGTGTCGTGAGTGTGAGTGTCTGTGCATAACGTGCTTTCCGAGGCACGGACGAATACCAGTATGTAGGTAATGGAAAGTCACCCATACTCGGACCGACCGAAGTCACCCGTATTTCGGCAAGTGTTCGGAGATCGACCAGTGAGACGACTAGAATAGAATAGAACCAAAGAAACTAAAACCTTATATGTATTTCACATGCAACTAGGATTTAAACGTAAAACAACATCTAACCGATATTACCCTGCTCCAATCTACGCCAAGGTTAGTTTCGTGTGTGACACTGACGGACAAGTGAGTGCCAATTAGGGCCTGTTTCCTCTCGTCAACACTCGTCATTGAGTTCATCACGACAGCTCAGAGTGACGAGTGAACGACAGATGGTAATTGCAGCATTGCACCGGTGCTAGTCGTTTCTATTGGTATTGTACCTAGACTAGTTAAAATGGAGCTGTTCATGTTAGATAACACGGCATTATTGGATCTCGTGTGTCATGTGTTTTCGCAATGTCATTTTTGCTTTTTATCGTTGTCGTTTAGCACCTTCACGACACGTTCAGGTGGGGGGCAGGAGGCATCAGGATCCACCTGTCTTGATGCCTCGAAACGTACAGCACCTTGTACTTACCTTACACAACTTAAATACTCAAGCGCTTCGGCGTACTTGAATGGCACCATGTGGTTTGTAAAAAAGGTAAACTTTGCTTTTTAGTGTATACTGACTACTATATATTGAATATTTAGTACAGCAACACTGTTTTTAGATTTACGTCACTTCTAACTCTCACTTAATTTGTTCTTCTCTGTTGTATTATGTCTCTCTGTAATCTGAGACATTAATTTACATTTATTTGTTTAATCGTCTAACATTTTCTTTGATTGTGGTGTAGTGTTAATAAACACACTGAAATCTACATACATTTTGTATGAAAGGGACGCGGAAGAGACATATATCCGCGCCCCGTCCTCGTCTTACATCTTTTCTGTGTGTCAAGTGCAACAACTATATGATTTGGATATACACGTTTCCTGACGAGTGTGTCCATTTGGCACAGTTATTATACGATAAAGATTTCATTGATCCACTAAAATTATCCCAAAGAGTGTGCTACAATTATTAAAAAGCCTAAACTTTGGTTCTATTTTTCCTTGTATATTTTTAGGACAAAATCAATGTCGGAATTATTTGGTTCCTTTCGTCTTCCGCTTTTACCTACTTACTGACAGTTTGATTCAAAGATGTTAGGTTACGTAAAGAGAGCTTCTCTTTGTAATTTGATTAATTGCGACTGTAAGTGAATGAAAAGTTAGGACAGCCGGTCGATTCTGTCGACATCTCACGGTGTACACCTAACAGCCGGAGTGAACGACAAGTGAGCTGTCATTCCATCTTTTTTGTATGGTTTGACAACTCACCCGTCGTGCACCCCGTTCAAGTGTTCACTTCGACATGTTTAAAGAGTCGCACTACAAGACAGGTTGGGAGGCGCATATTCATAGTTAGCCTAGGGCGGTCCGAACTCTAAATCAGGTTCTGTATGCACCCCCTCAATCCACGGAGAACCTCAGATAGAATCATAAAGAATCTGGCATCGCACGCCACAGGACATCAACCAGGACTTCCACAAGCAAAATTCAACGAACGGTGTGTTCCTATCGTACAATCCTATCATGGTATTTTACTCTGTAGCAATATGTTAATAGTGATTTTCACTATGGTATCCAGTACCAGCGAGGCTTAGGTACAGGTACTTATCGCTCTAGCTTATCTATACGATATGACTAAGGGGGGCTGGCAGTGGCACATGGCCACATAAACAACATGGCTACGCCCTGTACGCCCACGAACGAGACCACAATTTCCATT
The DNA here is from genome assembly GCA_947386135.1 of Melanchra persicariae. NCBI lineage: Eukaryota > Metazoa > Arthropoda > Insecta > Lepidoptera > Noctuidae > Melanchra > Melanchra persicariae. Next base: position 9,260,659 of record OX376645.1, on the reverse strand, counting down.
GGTTTTAGATTATAATCTAACAACATGAAACCCTGAGCACGTCGGGCGGATGTTACGTCCGATGTGAGCGCTCACCGACTGGAAAAATTTACGTTTCGTTGTACAATGGACGGCTTCGCATTGTCGTCTGTCTAGTGGTCACTATGATAATACCTAGGTAACCTGTTCTACTTCCTACTAGGTACCAGTAGGTGTAACGCGAAAATTAATTAGGATGAATGTGAGTTACTCTTTCACGCAAAAACTACTGAACGATATTGATGCACGCTAAAACTATTTTGATAGAACTTTACAGTTATTTAGCATCAGAGTAACACATCCTTACTAATATAATATTATAAATTGCTGTCCCCCGCGGCTTCGCTCCCGGTAACTGGCTACTCCTACCTACCCTAACCACGCATTTTTTTTGTTTTTTCTTTCATAAGAACCTTCTTACAATAACAAAGACAACAAAAAACCGGCCAAGTGTGAGTCGGACTCGCGCGCGAAGGGTTCCGTACCATTATCTTTAAAAAAAAAACTGCAAAAAAATCACGTATGTTGTATGGTAAATAGTAATTTTATTTTAATATTATTATTTATTTTTAAAATTAATATACAACGTGTAACGGAATAAATGCAATACCTCTATAAATGTCATACAAATCTGTTCAGCCGTAGGTACAGCTATCGAAACATTTTTCTTTTTTTTAATTTTAATTTTATTTTTTATCTTAATCCGTTTAGGTCGTGAAGGTCCTGACAAGGTTCCTTCTTCCAAAGCACCCTCACCTTCAGTGGATGGTTCTTGCTGGAGGAACTCTTGTTCCTCCAGCTTATCTTATAATACTGGTTGGCCCACTGTTTTTTTTTTCAGGATATGACCACTAGCATGTTAACACGCATGGGATATCTACTGCTTAACTGGACTTTTTTTTTTAAGGGCATTCCTTGTGGGATACGACCTCGGCTTAACGGCGTCAGTTCGGGACAGCAAGGGACAACAGGCTGAGTCGTTTCATTAATTAGGGGTTATTAAAGCTAAAGGCTCAGCGACGCGGGCTGACTCATTAAGCAAAAGTCGGGGAGGGTTTTGAATGGGTCGTCGCGACGGACCTCGCCGGCGAGGTCGGTAGGGTAGGAAGGGGGAATGGCGTTCACTTAAGGAAAATACGCTGTATTTTTCAAAATATTAATGTTACTACAACATTTTGAAACATAACATGTAGTTTAACTACTTATTCAGTAATCAACATTTTAACACCTATCGTATTTATCTTTGACTAATAAGAATTAGGAAACAATTTTAAAAAATGGGTTTGAGCGCCATTGCCCCTGACTTTGGGTAATGCCGCTCAGGCAAAGGGGTAATGACGCTCAAACGTGTTTTTGGAAAAATATCTAGTAAGATCCATTTTCATTACAATATTAACCGTGAGATCAACCTTAAATAATTAAAGCAAAGTCTACAATCACAAATTAGCATCAATTATACCTATTTGTACGTGAAGTAAGCCTTCCATAATTTAAAAAAAAAAAGATATTGTCTTCAATACCAAATAAACTTCAATTATTATTATTGGAGGTAATTATAATAAGAAAAAGTGTGATTCTATCGTTGGGTACATAATTATCACAATGTATCCATCTGCCGAATCCCATCCATAACATATACCATGAGACTGCAGTCCGCTAGTGGTACAGCGATACCACATCTCGTTATTCTTCGGAAATGATGTAGTCTTCATCAGCCACATTCATTTCGTTATCACTGTTGTCGTCGCAAAGGTGCTGTTCATCTTCATTCTCTCAAGAATTTTCATTTTGTAGTCGATCTTTTTGTTTTAAATCGTATGTTAAATTGTTTTGCGACTTTTCTTTTAGACATCCCTTAATCAATCGCAGTTTTAGCAGATTGAAGGTCTTCTTCGCTCTAAGCCGCTTTAGCGGTGATTCGGTGGACGATTTCTGGGCATGTCTTGAAGAAAAAAAACAATAAATGATTAAAGGGTCATGGCGCTCAAGTGAGGGGTAGAACCCCAAACGGTCGTTTTGTATTTAACTTGAAATTTATAAACATTCATATACAATTGTACAAAATTGGTTACATTATCATGAAAGAGAATAGTTTTGTACTCAGAAAACTGATGTCAATAATTAAATAAGTATCAAAAATTTGGGCTTACCGACGAAAAGACCGAATCGAAAATTAGATCTGCGCGACTGTTTATGGAGAAAGACACTTCACGGTCACGAGCCGCGAGCTGACTGCTCGGACGCGTCGCTACCTGTTAGAGGTCCCCAACCCCCACGGTTTACGGGCCGCGACGTGTTGCTATGTTTCAAAGTTATAGAGGTGAGCGCCATTACCCAGTGAGCGCTATTCCCCCTGCTTACCCTATACGGAACGCGGTTGTTTTTGTTTTTTCTAAGGGTGCTGGTTTCCCAACAGCTTTCCTGAATCTTTGTGATCTCGTCGTCGGACTGGACGAGTGTATGCCGAGGACGGCGAATCTTACTAATGCGAGAGGGAGTGTACCTACTGGGTTGCCTTTGAAATCAAAGGGTTTTGGTGTACGCTTTGTAAAGCGTTTCATAAACTGTTTTATGGTTGGGATTTTGAGGTCGACATGGAGTCGTTCATTCCGTACATACCACGGGGCGCCCGTGGCTTTTCGAAGAAATCTGTTTTGGACTACCTACTTGCATCCTGTGGATTTGCTTTGGCTTTGCGTGTGCGAATGCAGCACACGCATAAGTCATTATCGGACGTAGCTTAACCGGACTGCTAGCACGTTCCTTTTTATAACGTTCCTAGTTTTGCTGGCCAGCGGACCGTTGTGAATTTTGCACGATTTCACACATAAAGCAAAGCAAACTCGCGTCCATGCTCGTTATTGGGTATTCTGAGTTCCCGCCCACTTTTCCTTTATTAATAATATCAATATTTGTCTGGCCAGCGATCCTTTATTTTACACACATAGAAAACGGCAAACTCGCGTCGATGCTCGTATTACATAAGTACTTCTTTACTTTGTATTTTATATCTAGGTAAAAGTACTGTTCTCTTTTTCTACAAGTTTTCTATAGGTAGTACATTGTTCTTATCACTAAGCAAATAATCATACATTTAGGTACATTTTATCTTATAGCTAAGTAGGTACGACGGCGCTGTCGTTGTCGTACACAATATTGAAGTCGTCTTCCAGTCTAATCAGATTTAACTGAATACCAGTATTTTACGTAGAGTGGCTGCCTACCAGACCTCCACAACCCATTTACTGGGTAACACGGTACATATTGGAAAGACTGGTGTCAGATTTTTTGGCGTCTGACAATCCGTATACCTACCTATATCCGACTGATACATTTGTACAAATTACTATTTTTTTTAGGTATGACCACTAGCAAGTTATCTCGCATGGGCTATCAACTGCTTAACCGGACTAACATGTATTATTTATTTATTAACGACAGGAAGGACCAAAGTCTTACCTATACGTGCTTTCCGAGTCACGGAGGATTCTCGGTATGATGAGATGGTCGGTCACCCAGCCACAAACCGACCTCGGCAAGCGTTGCTTAACCTGGCATGAAGATCGACCCGTGAAGCTGTCATTATTAAGCCACGAGTCGAGCCGTTGCATGTTGAAGTTAACTTACCATTTATATTATCTCACCACGGCTATACTCTGAACATCACTTTGAATTCATATTTTCTTGTTTCATACTTTCTAGAGCGTAATTTTCCAGTAGTCGGAGTTTTAGTAAAAACCGGCCAAGTGCGAGTCGGACTCGTGCACGGGTTCCGTACGATTATCTAATAAAAATCACGTTTGTTGTATGAGAGCCCCACTTAAATATTTTAAATTTTATTCTATTTTTAGTATTTGTTGTTATAGCGGCAACAGAAATACATCATCTGTGAAAATTTCAACTGTCTAGCTATCACGGTTCACGAGATACAGCCTGGTGACAGACGGACAGCGGAGTCTTAATAATAGGGTCCCGTTTTTTACCCTTTTTTTTTTTTTTTTTTCGAGGATGGGAAATCATCAAATGACCCCTCCCGCTCTGGGTGGAGCGGCAGGGAGTGTCAGACTTTTACTGACTAAAACCCACCCTTTAGTCCTCCTAGTGCCTTTCTTCCCAGGGCCGCGGTAACTCTTTCGAACAAATCCGCAACCCTGGTAGGCTCTGGCCCTAACGGGCCCCGACCCATGCTGACGTCCGCTGGCTCCGTTTTTTACCCTTTGGGTACCTACGGAACCCTAATAAACATAGACACTTTTTGCACTGAAACAAATACAATACTTTCGTTCGACTTGTTTGATATAGCCACGGTAACAAAATAGCCGAGCGCGAAGTAATCGGTCACGTTTGGAATAGCGGGGAATCCCCTGTTGAAACATAACAAGATTAGATTCAAACAACGCGTGACGAGGTCAACGCAACTGTCAAAATTGACACATTTGCTGCCATTCCTTGCGCAGCCAGACATGAGACGGTATCGAGGAACGTACTTTAAATTTTTAAACTGTAGTTGTAATACTTGAACTAGGTTAAGCAAAGTGGTGAAAAAAACAGAGATAATATTTTGTGGAGACTTTCGTTGATCTATTCGAGTGCTCGTCTATGGAAATCATAGTTGTTTGTTATGTGTTGTGAAACTGGATTACATCTATTATTTATTATGAATGGGTATGTAATAAACCGTTTTTAATTCAGATACTTATTGCGTAATTCAATGTGATTTTGGACATCAACTGACAGTGAAATATACCTACCATTAAACTTGAGACATGTCCACTTGTTACGATTAAAAAATAGGTACCTACATAAGCTAGTAATAACAAAATGTTGATAAAACAATACCTAGTTATTGGTACCTACATTAACATTATGTATATGTCGCAGCCAATTAGCTTAATCGGCCGTTTAATTGGTTGCCTAGCCTTTTCATTTAAATGTGACGATTTTTCAACGACCTAAGTGACATCTTTTGTTCATTATCGTTAAATGACTTGCCCATGTCATTTAGGTCGCTGATTAAACGGCGCAGTTCAGTGAAAAGGCTAGACTTTTGATGAAATGGCTGATTTAGCTAGTTGGCTGCGACATAATTAATACCTAACTAGGTACATACGTATTAAGCGTTTAATTTTGATATCTTTGATCATATTTTGCGTCATAATTTATAATGATGAAATAAAACTACATATCGATGCCTTACGGCCGAAAAAGGATAACCGCCTCTTTTCAAATTTTACAGGGGAGTGATTTAAAGTTCAAAATAAAGGAAAAAAAATCATAAAAAATTAAGTATAGCTCCCGAAAGCCTGGAAATGAGTTTTTATAATATTTAGCATGCTATCTATAAGATGGCGTTTTTATTTTTACGTAATTCAGCCTGCAAGAAGCAGTTACTGTCGGTTATCCCCAAATGGTCTTTATTTTAAAATCACCCAAAATGTCGTAAATTGAATTATCAACTTATCTGATGCGAGTAAAAATGACCTAAATTCAACTCATTTTTTATTTAAATTAAGGAAAAAAAGGTCAAGTCTTGGTTTTTAGAGAAAAAAAATGTGATAATATAATCTAACCAACAATGTAACAATAGTTGACTGAAAGGAAAATTGTATCAAGCACATTTTTTTAAAAGATGTCAATTATTTAGTGGATGTATTTTGATTATTTTACTTTAAAAAACTGTTATCTCTGCATTTAACATTTCAAGTTCACCCAAGAGGTATAGGTATACAATAAAAAACCATTTAATTAGGTAATCAGCTCAGTCTTTAATTAACATAAAAATGGCACCTCGCACTTATCAAATTAAAAACATACTAAATAACAATTGTTTGTAATAAACCCTCGTATCAAAAAATCACCGTGATCAAATAGACTTAGAACTATTGCAATTAAAGCAACAGCTATTTGTATCACATTGAGATCAATGTTTAAAATCAAATTTATCAAAATAATGAAAACAAATTCTTAAAATTAGTGGCCCTTTCAACATCATAATCACTTGTCTCAATATTTTTACTTAGAACAATTCAAATAATTGCAATATAGGTACCTAATCTAAAAACTATAAAAAAGTTCAACTTTAATAAAGTAACAAATATTCTTATGATATACAATGTACTGTAAGTATCACAATTTGCTTGCATCAGTCTTTGACTTACAAATACACATAAAAAATGTAAACAAGCAGAGCTTCTTATTCTACGCTGTCATCCTCGATATCAGACTCAGGGAGTGTATCCTTAACATTACTGGAACTAATCAGGCTGTTGTATTCACTATGGAGGAAATTAGGAATTACCTTATCTCTACACAATTTAAGTAAGTCATCATGTTTGGCTTTAGATAAAGGAATTAAAGATTTATAGCATGCTGGTGGACTAATTTTGGTTTTTGGTTGCACTTCAATACTATAAGATTCAGCATCGTCACTCATCGAGTTTTTAACAAAAATCAAATTATCCTTCTTCTTCCGAAAAGTTACAATACGCATCTTACTTATTTTTCCTGTTAAATTTCCTTTAAAGTATTTATCGCTGATTATATCCCATTTATTAAAGTCTGAAAACTGCAAACGCTCGACATTGTACGGTTCTGGATCTTGTCTTGCAGTTGTGAATACTGTATACCATTGTGAAGGTGCATAAATGATTGTATTTTTTAGATTTTTTTCTATCACGGCATGACCGGAATCAACCGGCATGTAAGTATGGCCAGTTAGTAGGAAGTTAAGCTGTATAGTCTGGATATTAACACATGTTTGCAGTGTTGTATGCAGCATTGCCATAATAATTCTGTTTCGGTTCTGACCCGGGCAGCAATCGGCATACAGCAACAAATTTTTAATTGTGCCACGTTCATCAACCGTCTGAATGTACTTATTGAGTATTGTTGCTATTTCGTTGGCACCTCTTTTTCCATTACATTCATCCCAATAATAACAAAAGACGTTGCGAGTCCCATTTTCATACACGCAAAAATTATACACAGCTAATTTACGAGAATAAAATAAGAGCATACTATCTCCATATGGGGTATTTAATACCTTTTGGAGGTCGAAACTAGCACATAAAGTAGAAGGATCACTTTTATGTATATTCTGATGAGCTTTAAATCTGTTGTAACTTTCTGTTTTTTGTAATTCATGTTGCTTCTTTTCTTCTTCTAATTCAGGATTATCTTTATTTCTTTCAAATTTCAGGCATTTCAAACATTTGTCTTTTTTAGGGACATGGAAACCAATATTGAATTTTTCATTGAATATGGAGCGAAACACTCTTTCGCTTACTATGTCAATTCCTCTCTCTGTATAACTGTTTTTGTAAATTTTGTATAGATTTGCCAAATTTTTCATTTTAGTTGGAAGGTAAACACGGCTAGTGTCCTTGCGACAATAATGGGATGGCACAGCAGGTAAGCCTTTTATAAAGTTAGTAACAGACAGAATGGTTGAATCCTTAGTTTTGTTAGGCGGGTCACACTTACCACGCTTATCTTCTTTAGCTAGTCCGAGTGTAGAATTTTGAACGGTGTATTGGATGAATTTATGGCCAACATCCAAAGTAGCTGCTAAAAATTGCAGACAAACTGCTCGCTGTCCTTCACCTTCAGTTATTGCATATTTGTAACTAAAGCTTCGTTTATCAGAATTTTGAACTCTCTTTCGTTTCACAACTGTTTTCTGGGTCATAGATACAAGCCAATCTTTACGACGTTGCACGGATAAATTCCAAAAATAGGTGTGTATACTTTTTCGTTTCTCATCTGACACAGAACCACAATCATTACCGCACTTTTTACCTATGCATGGGTTTGGTTGGATTTCTTTAGAAGATACCTCAGATCCATCATGCTTCACATATGCTTGTCCAGATTGCTTTAGTTTTTGTCTCTCTTTCTTAATATTCTTGCGCTGCTGCTTTGTTGCATTCTCTCCTACTATATTAGGCCCTGGTGCATCTGTTGATGATACCGTATTCCCAGCATCTTTTTCATTATTTTTCTTTCTTTTTCCTTTACTTGTTTTGTGCGAATTATTAGAATCGGAAGAGTCTGATGAATCTGAAGTAGGCTTGTATGTATCAGAATCACTTTCACCTCCAAAAATAGTTGTAAAATCTTCTTCATCAGATAAATAATAATCAAAATATTGCTTGTTTAGTTTGGCTTTACGTTTCTTTTTAGGATTCGATATGCCACTGTTATTTACTTTTGGGTCCGGCCCAGAACTCGTTGATGGTAAATCATCGGCCGTCACAGAAAATATAGGGATTGGTGATATTGATCTTTCAATTTCAGCAATACACGGTTCTGGCAACAACTGGGTGACTGTTTGATCTTTCAAGGCTTCAGACTCCATAAGCAACTGATTAACAGGCTCAACGTTTTCAACCGGAACATAATCGAGTGGTCTTACATTGGCCTACAAACAAAATAATTTCATTACTAAACATAGACAAACAAATAGTAGGTACGCTTATTGGTGGTAACTGTTACCAATAAAATCATACGTTGCTGATCCTTATTTAGAAGCAGTAAGAGGGACCAACATTAGACCCGACGGTATCTACCTAAACTGTCCTTATTAATATGTAGGTACATTCTTTCGGAACTGAGTAATCTCCTATACCTACGGTACGTAGTAAGTAGGTACATAATAATCTTGTACAAAACATAATGTCACGCCTTAATCACTGAAAGGTTAGACAAAGGTGTGCAGTTCACTAACGTTTCACCAATTACGTCCCAAGTAGATATAAGGAAGCGAGCCTATTGCCACCTACTAGGCACAGTTCCAGGCTCTGCTGCTACTAAGAAATTACTAGTGGAAAAACATAATAACACTTTGCCCGACCCGGGATTGAACCCTGGACCTCACGTGCAGAAGTCACGCTTGTGAACACTAGACCAACAACATCAAATAGTAAGTAGGTACATAATCTATTTGTAATGAACATGTCAATAACTTATACCTACACGCTCGCGTATAAACACTATCACAATAAAAAAATACCTAACATCGCACGCGGCTCAGCCCGCGCTATTCTAAGTACCTACCTAATCACACAAAATTATCGTACGTAACTATTTTGCGGTGCAACACTTTTTAAATTGGATCAGTAAATTCAAATATTGCACTATGCAAAATGGAACTAGTTTATAATATTAGTGCCTATACCTATAGAATAGATAAGTTACCTATCTACTACTACTTTTATACCTAAACATACATAATTACAATAATTTTGAGAAGTATCTTACCTGAGCAGGTTCTGGTAAATCAAAATTTATCACTCTTGGTGTCGGAAATGTTATGTCAGAACTGTGCAGTGCTTTGTCAATTATATTCATCGCCCGTTTTCTTGCAGTCATGTTGTTAATCTGAAATATAAGTCACAATTAATCAATATCTTTGAAATTTTAGTTATGTAATCTATTTGTAAACAAGAAATAAATAAATCTATGTCCTTTTTCAGCATGAAATTTAACTTACCTTATAATAAGTAATACTAAATTTATCGCGCCGAAACGGCTCGCGTGCGCACGTGGTGCTTGCCCCGTGTTCACCTGGAGACTAAAATTTGTTCCGCTGCCGCTTGCGCTCGTAGTTTTCAGAAAACGATACCGACAACCGCCAATTTAAATTATTTTTAATTCGATCAGCGCCATAACGCGTAGAGTATGAATTGGGATAAGGATATGATTTTGGTCTAGCTTTTTATCTAACCGCCAAAATTGTATAAATATCGGGAGGGAAAAAAAGGATAAGCTAACTTTTATTACATATTTGTGTGCGGGTAAATATGTAGTAACCTCCATTTTTTCATTTATTTTTAACGAGGAAAAAAAGACTACAGACCAAACAGAGTCTGCAAAATGCGGCCAAAACGGAATAAACGACTAATTATGTTTTAAACACGAACAGGCGTAACAAACTAAATACATATTTCTGAATTTTTACTTCCAGCCAAAATAGTTTAACGTACAATCAATAAAATATTACAAAAAGTCCAAAAGGTGTAACTTCTTTATTCTTAAATAATTCGTAGATCAAACACCAAAAAAAATATTTTACAAAAATTGAAGTCGTTTACAACGAAATAAATTGACAGAAGTCTATATTTTTCCTACCGCGTAACCGACAAAAAGTTTCACGTAGGCAAACGTTACCTAGACCAATCGACGCAGAAAAAAAAGGCGATTCTAAGTATGTATATAACTGAATTTCTCAAAAAATGTCGCTTATCCCCTTTCGGCCGTAAGGCATCGATATGTACCTAGAACAATATCATTCAAGAACATTCGTTGTTGTTCAAAACAATTTCTCTAATATTTTTATGGTCAGTAAATGGCGAAACATGTTAAATGATAAATGATAAATGATATTTATTTTGTAAGTAGGTTAAACATAACACTTTTACACGTCAATATTTTTTGGTCATTTTAAGCTAGATGAGGCCGGTGTTTCCTAGCTGACTACCCTGAGAAGAAACACCGAAACAAACTCAGAGGTCACAGTCTCTTTTGAAGTCCATACAAATTGTACTGGTCAAATCATACGAGAACCATGTAGGTTAATGTCTGAGGTGGCCTTTTGAGGAAAGTGCCACACAGATTTGAGTGGACCTGTCCAGACAGTGCAAGCATTTGTCAGTTATTGTGGAGCTCAAACTTAGAACTTTAAGGAGCTCAACGATTTGACGAACAATACCAAAGTAAGGACATTTGGGTAGGCCGCATAAAAAAAATCTCAAACTGCCAGACATTTTTGACTAACATGAAATGGATCCCTATCATAGCGATCTGCATGGTCCCCAAATTCACAATACGATATGAGGATCATGCAGATCAGTGTCTGAAATGGTCTTTTGAGGAAAGAACCACACAGATTTGAGTGGACCCGTCCAGTCAGTGCAAGCTTTGGTCAGTAGTCGAGTAGCTCAACTTAGAACCAAAAAGGAGCTCAACGAACCGACGAACATGCCAAAGAAAGGACATTTGGGTAGGCCGCAAAAGTACTCAAACTGCCAGACCTCGTTAAAAATACTTCGAAGAAGAAGTATTCTAAAGAAGCGAAAAATAAGAAGAAAATAACCCACATAGTCCCCATATTCACAAAACGAGTTAAATAATAAAAAATAAAATATAATACTTTTCAAAGTAAGTATTCATGTCAAACATAATAAATTGAAAAAAAATAATAATAATAATAAAATATATTACTTTACAAAGTAAATATTCCATGTCAAAAATAATAAAAATAGAATACTTAATAAAGTAAACATTCATGTCAAAATTTACAAACGAGATGAACGAAAAGTAATAGCTTAAAAAAATGACAATGTCTAAAAATTAAAAAGGTATAATAGATAAATGTAATATTAGGCCATGTACATCATTGAAGCAGCTCAATCCCAAGCCTTTTTGTCTTCAAGATAGTCTTTAATTGTGTAAAAAGCTTTCTGGCATAGCTTACGTTTTATAAATAATTTGAACTTATTAATACTAAGGTCTTGAATATGGCTAGGGAGTTTATTATAAAAACGTATACATTGACATCTAAATGAACCACCTATTTTCTTGAGCCTGGTTTTAGGAATGACAAAATTGTGTTTGTTCCTAGTATTTACGTTATGGATATCACTGTATCTTTTAAATAGATTAATATTTTTATGTGCATACAAAAGATTCTCATAAATATACTGAGAGGGCACAGTCATTATATTAATCTCTTTTCACACCACCTTATCGAAAACGTCAAATTATATGTCATGCTAACCTAACCTAAAGTGAGTCATTTTTGGCCGGTGGCACTGCCGGGCAATAATATTGTACTGGATTTCATTATAACCCGCTGGTCAATAATGTGATTTAAATTTGGAACCTCATCTGTCTGCTCAATTGGCGGTATATTAGGTACTTACAACGCCTTCTGTCTCTCTCTTTCTGTTACAGAAAGAGGAAAGATATTCTCGATACTCTTACTACGGGGGATACAGGGATGATATTCTCGAATTTCTACAAAATCATAAGGATTGACCAGGGTCCAGGATTGAAGACAATATTATAAGAATAATTGGTTATGTACGGATTATTGTATAAAAGGATAAGAATAACACTTAAAACCCATCTACAGTCGATTTATTAATTTAAAAACTATTTTCTCGAGCATCTCCTATGACGTTCTAAATTCAAATTGCATACAGCCAAGCGTCCGAACCCATTCTACCGGCTGATATAAAGCTCTGTATAAAGCTTTGTGTACACGTAAATTGTATTAGGTTGCTAACATTAGGCCTGCACATATTTACTTACCCACAGAGAATTAAAAAAAAAAAAACGAAAATCGAGTTGGTCGTGGCCGCTATGTGGTAGGTATACCGAGTGGAACGCAAAAAAGGCGCGGATATTGCAAATCGGTATGGTATTAAACTAACTTTTTTTAAGTAGGTATACAGTATAGTTCTAAATACATATATCTCTACTTAGTGTTTGTAAATTTAAAATATTTTGTTTTTCGTATTATGGCTTCTTATTTTCTCACAGGAGGTGTGAAAAGTAGAGTATCCTCCTCGGGGATAAAGGTGTCTTTGCCTTGGGCTAGCTTGAATCCCTCGCTGCATTCAGGATTCTTGTATTATCTCCCTCGCTTCGCTCGTGAGTTAAACTCTAAACTCCCTCGCTACGCTCGGGAGTTAACTCTCGAATCCTTCATTGCGTTCGAGATTCAATATGACGCCCGTGACACAAGACACTGCTTTATCCCCTGGGTGCATAATCTACTATTAAATTTGTCTCTGAGGGAGTATCTGGGACTTAATTTATAAATTGCACGAACAGCCCTTTTTTGTAAAACAAATACTGTTTGAATATCGGCGGCATTTCCCCACAACAGAATGCCGTATGACATCACACTATGAAAGTAACTAAAGTATACTAAACGGGCTGTCTCTAAATCAGTTAAGCCACGAATTTTTCTAACGGCGTATGCTGCAGAGCTAAGTTTTTTCGACAGTTTATCTATATGGGGGCCCCACTGTAGCTTCGCATCCAAAGTTATGCCTAAGAACACAGTGGTATCTTCGGGTTTCACCTCTTCCCCCTTTATTGACACACTAGTGTTCACTTGTCTAACATGTGGTAACGTGAACTTTATGCATTTAATTTTTTTCTCATTTAGCAGAAGATTATTAATATTAAACCAGTTAACTACAGTTGTGATGTTAGATCAAATTCTGAAATAAGACCATAAATGTACCGTGTTTATAGGCAAATGAAATAAAATATTCTTTAAAAAATATTCTAACTGCGCCAGGCCGCGCAGCGCCAGCAATATGAGGTAAAATGTACGGGGAGGTACCTACTATACCACAAACCACATGAATAAAATCACATTAATATTTTAAGGCAAAAAGCCGCATTATTATCGCTATCATTCCATCTTATTTGTATGGTTTGACAACTCACCCGTCGTGCAACCCGCTCAAGTGTTCACTTCGACATGTTTACAGAATCGCACTGCTGCAGTGCGATTCTGTAAACATGTCTGTAAGATGGAATGACAGCTCTATTGTCGTTCACTCCGCCCCCAAGGTGAACACCGTGAGATGTCGACAGAATCGACCGGCAGATCTCATGTAGAGCCAAGCTTCTGAATCTACACGGCCTAACTCTACCGACCCTAACTTCACAAATTCTACATATCAGTAAAAATGTATGGCTTCGCCGTTTCGCTAACGTCGTGGAGGTGATGCGAATATTTAGTTTCTGAAGAAGTAATGAGATCTGATATCTTTTTCACAGGGCAAACCTTATTTGGTCGTCTTGGCAACATTTTACATGAAATGTTTTTGGTGGGATTTCAGTTCTTTTTGTAAGTTGCTAGGGAGTCTCTCTTCTCTCAGTCTTTTGAGTGTTTATTTTTTTCTTCTCATTTCGGCTTTCTAGCACTTCAGGAAGTACCCTAACATTTTGAAGTCTCATACAAACTTCCACCCCCCCATTTTAGGGGATGGGGGGCGAAAGTTGTAAGTTTATGAATTTTTTTGTTGGTTTTATACTAAACTTGAGATTACATGCCAAATTTCAGTTTTCTAGCACTTCAGGAAGTAGCCAAACATTTTGATGATCATCATTGTGTCAGTGACGAAATCGGTGTATTTTAGATATCAATAAAATCTAAAGTATTAGAGCTATTCAATTGAGACTTTGTATGTTTAATTAGTCTATTATTGACATCATATCCAGAGAATATGAACTATCTGGTACATCGGAAACCAACTCTATGAGGGTTCAAAAAAACGACGACACACTTCGAGAAAAGGTAGGTAGTGCCCTTGCGCTTAGCTTGGCTCGTCTTGGCGAGGGCACTACCGTGCCCCCAGATAACTTTTGAACCAGAGACCGACAAATTCTGATATTTGGCGAGTAATTTCTACTAATAAGCGACATTTTTTTTGTTTTATCAAAATTAAAATCCCTGATGATGCCGTTCAAAAGTGCCGTTTAATGGCCTAATTGAAATAAACGTTTTGACTTTGACTGATGGTGGCCATGCCAGTGTCAGTCACACGGCTGTCATTTGTAGATCTTTGGCAGTCGTAACGGATTGTCAGAAGCTAGAAAATCTGACTCGTCTTGCCAATAAGTACCGTGTTATGCCCAGTTACTTGGTTGTGAAGGCCAGGGTTGCTCCACGTAAATTTCTGGTATTCAGCTGAATTCGGTTTGACTGGAAGCTGGTAGATACAATGTAGTTGAGAAAAGGCTAGGCAGGTGATGATGTATATAGGCGTGTGTGTTTGTCTTTTTCTGTGTCCTAAATGGCTGGAGAGACTTCACAAATGAGGTATTACTTAGCACTAACACGAAGCGTCTGCTGTACGCAAGTGAAGAGTACATTCTGCTGCATCAGGTCAAGGTTGCTGATGTTCCTATAATCTGTTCATTGAATCCATTCCAATAAGCCCATACATGATGCTTCTGCTGTAACTAAGCGAGGAGTTGGGTATTCTGCACACCTCAGGTCATGCTGCAGCATGAGGTCAAGGTTACCATTTTCTTGAATAAGATTAAAGGAAAAAGTATACTTAATAGAATACCTTTCGAAGTACGTCACATCCCTTCATAAACTAGAAAAGAGCTGATGATCTTCAAACGGTTGAACCGATTAAAAAATCGGTTCAACCGTTTAAGAGCTACGGTGCCACAGACAGACAGACACACACAAAGAAGTCATACTTACCCTCCTTTTAGCGTCAGAGGTTTAAAATGAACCGTGTTCATTTATATCAACTGAGTTGTAAAATATGTTGTAGTATTTCTAAAAATGAACACTATTGTCATTTTTAAACAAAGTACCTAGGTATGTAATATTTAAAGGCATTTTAAGGAATAATAATTAAAAAGCAGTCATAGTTATTAATAAATGTAATTTTAATCATTTTCCGTATTTCAATTTTTCTCTTAAAATAGATACATTTTAAATATAACTCAAATATAAAACTTAGAATTCGCTTCATTAACTTAAAATATTCTCTTCTTAGACTAAAGTTACATAATGCACCAAGAACGCGCATTTTTTACAAAGCCAACCAAAACTTATACACTTATTTTTCTTGTGTAAACATCACACAGTATCCTTAAAAACTAGAAATAGACTGCACTTGAACTCAAAATTTTAGATAATTTACAGATACCCACTTTCTCAACTATCCACTTTAGCAATATGTATCCTTTCACAGTTGAATTTTGAGTGAACGTTTGTTAATTTTCGTTGCAATGGAATTTGAATTTTATACTGAATTAAACTGAGTTTGTCTTTCAATAACTTGATAACTATCTAAGATTCTGGATTCAAGTTAATTCGAATATGAAATATCGGTTGATTGCACAATTTTCGAATATCGAAATCATAAGGTCACCTAAATTTAAGACAATGATATAGGGGTTAACATGTAGCTTTATCCTTCAACAATTTATTTCAATACAGTATTTACATTTCAGAGAACGTAGTTACTGCGATACAAATATTACGATTTAAAATATCAAATGATATATAGCACTACAGTATTTGTAAATAATCAATACCTTAATTTAGATCAGGTAAGTCCCTAGGTTAAGGTAGGTCCTTAGTTACTCAGTAGTACAACAGATTCACAGCAGTAGTTGAAGGAGAAGCTACATTAAATTCTGTCACAACGGATATAAACAAGTATTCCGTTTCGTATACATTATAAGAGTAAATATTTATAAGTACATAACTGGCTTTTTTCTTCAGTTTCGTGAAAAACAAAATATAACATATAATGTTGAGCTGGCATAGTCCCCGTCGCCCGTCGCAATTAATTCCGAGCTTATATGCATTAGATTTTATTCAAATAATACTTTAACCAATGTTTTTTCTAAGTAAGTACTTAGGTACCTAGCTGTTTGTGATTTTGATAAAAATCAAAATGGCGACGGGGACTATGCCACAGGTTCTATGCCCTTTGACTAATAAAAATATATCAGTTATTTACACATTGCAAGTAAGCGACAAATGATAACTTAAAACTAAAATATTTATTCACATTATTTGCTTTGCGTTCAAATAATAACTGAAATGAAACCTAAGTATTTATTAAAATTCATTAGCAGCCCAGAATTTAAAGTTTAGGCTCAAATACTAAAATGAAAATCAAACATGAATCTCAATAATACATTATAAAATGTAATCTCTGGTTGTACTGAACCGAATTCGTAAATTCTTGCGCTAATGGAAAAGTACTTTGAGTGTGGTACTATAGGCAAATTTTTATACCGACAAAACGCACGGTTTCTGTGCGATAGGTCACATCCGCGAGGCCACAGGAAGAGATTGACAAATTCAGTGATTTTTTATTAAGTTTCGTGCTTGAGTCCGTAATTTGTTTAGAATAAGATTCGACAATTCAAAGTGTGGTAACACAAAGAAAGCCGATACGGGCTCACTCTTGAGCTTTACAAACATTGTGATGAGATTTTATAAATCAACGCGCGAAACTTCAAGGATGCGTGATGTAGGTACTTATTCTTACAACTGATTACAGGGTCAACGGTCGCTGGTAATGTACTACATTTATATGATTGTGAAGTTTCGCTAGGTTATGATTTTTTTCTTGTAATGTTTCTACTGAAAAATCAAACTCTACATTAAACATAACGTAGTAGGTATACGTTATGTTTAACCGCTTAGGCCTCTGCCTCGAATCTTGCGGGCAGCGGGGCGGCGGCGTGGGATCGGAGCGGGCAACGCAGACCCGTTCTCGAAACTAGCGGGCAGATCACGCGGCATTTGGCGTAGTGTTGTGTTCGTGGTTGTGTCGTCGAGATATTTGTTTTCATTCGCGAACTAAATGTTTGAACAACGGCGACATCTTTTTGATTCAAATTTGTTCCTAGCGCCCGATTTATTGTGGGCAAAAGAAGAATCCCTACTATAGGGCAAGGAAAAGAAAAGGCGAGTTTTATTGAAATTATGAAGAACAGAGACAATGTCCTGACAAATTCTACGACTACACTAGAATTAGTGTAGAAACTTTTGATTATATTTGCTATCAAGGGCGATTTAGAGTCTGGCATTAATCCAAAACGATATAAAGAAGAAAAATTATACTTGACACTAGAGCACGTCCGACGACATTTCGAAACGTCATAAAAATAAATTGCACAACACAGCAATACAGACGCACGAGCGGTCACCGCTTGACTGGAGTGCACCGCTCGTTGCCCGCCCCCGCGCCGCAGCCCCGCTGCCCTTAAGATTCGAGGCAGAGGCCTTAAGGATCGCGCGCGTCAAACGCCAACATCCTATAAAATATCTTGCGTTATAGTAATAAACGCGTGAATCGGGTGACACACCGGGGTGCCAGAAGCGCTTGAATTGTGTGGAGTTTGATTTAACATTAAAAGGACAATAATTATTCACTTTTGACAAATTATTGCTACTTCACACTATTCTATGTCAAGTTTGAACATAATGTCAGAATATATTATAGTTCTGTAAGTATAATTTAATTTCAAGTCTATTTAATGCTAAGTATAAAAATATTGTAGACGGTGACTGGTATTTGTCATCGATTTTGATTTCTAGTGAATATGACCAAGGCGCTTTGGGTTGTATATTGGAGGGCAATTCATTTAGAAATGTATGTTAATATGTAATATTATCATTTAACACAATTTCATTGATATCGTGTTGAAACAAACTTGCTAGAGTTTGTTTCAACACGATATCAAAAATTAAATACCTGCACACGAATTGCGTAGCAGGTACGTAACTCAAATCGCATATTCTTTCACAATAGAAAGGAACTCCAGATTATTTTTTTATTAGGCGATTAGGCTGCAGCTGGACTAAGGACATTTGTCCACTGCAATATTTCCTTAGTTTAGTTTACAGTGAAATCAGCAAGTTTAAAAAAACCTTGGTTTCTATGAAAACAATCTTTACAGATACAGATAAGTTTTTCACAAAATCTATTACGAAGCGCCTTGTTGAAACAAAGTTTATTGATTAATAAATAATATTCAATACTTCGGTCAATTACATGCAGTAAAATTTTACCTTTACTACTCTTTAGATCTTAGCTTACTACTAATATTTAAATTAATGTTAGCAGTCATACTGGCAACATTGCGAGGAACAAAACGGATTAAAACAAACAAACCAGCTTTTTTTTAAAATCTCAGAGACTCAAGAGATCAGAGGGCCTAGCACGAATATTTTTGACGTATACTATATCTTAAATACTCGTGATACAAATTGTGTACCTGTATGTCGCATAAAATTAAAAACAAAAAATACTATGGGGTTGTAGTTTTTTACATTCAAAATTCACTTACGTTAACGATACTGTAACGTTACAATACTAACGTCAAAACATTCGTGATAAGCCCTCTGAGCACTCATCACGATTCAGGTGTCCAGGGGTGTGTCTAGGGAGCCAGACGCATAGCGCTATCTCTTTTTCTCAACAGAATCACAATGGCATTAGCACGATTTAGTAGGGCCCCCCATTTCAAGAACGATGTGATGTGACATATTGCCAAACGCGCGCCAACTGCAGTGATTGGTTGAAAGAACTTTCAATGGCTAACCCTATCACGACTTGCGTTAAGCTTGTGATGCGTCGATAATTTCTTTACAGAAACCGGGTGTCTTTTCAAAAACAATTTAGTTGTATTAGGCCCGGTTTCAAGCGTTTCCTTAAGTGCTATAATTCCGTTTTTTAATTTTTTTTTTAAATAGACATTTAGTCAAAGAAGTATTCAACTTTTTATTGAATCGATAGCTGTTGCGGGTATATCAGACGACCTCAAAATACCTATATATTATAATATATTATAATCTTGAACATTCACAATGTAATATTTTATTTATTACAAGTCAAAACAAAGTTCAAAGATCGTAACAATTTCAGATTGTGGCATAAATTGTTCCATGAGTACAGATAACCCTCTTGAAAATTTTAAAAGTCAATTGAGTCTCCGAGATACAGATTACTTGCTTAAATCAAAGTAATATTATCGTTTCACAGGCCAAGGCCGATCTCGTGTTAATTACAAGTTTTAAAACACGAGTAAGATTGGGAATCTATGAATGCGTGACCCGAGATAAGTAGCCAGCTCACCAAGTAAACTACCGGTCTATTATGTAAACCTCTCCTGCAGTGCGATTCTGTAAACATCTCGAAGTGAAAACTTAGACGAAGTGAACGATTAATGAGCTGTCAAACATACAAACAAGATGGAATGACAGCTCACTTGTCGTTCACTCCACTTAAGTGTACACGGTGAGATGTCTAGAATAGCACTTGTGCTAAATAATACGGTCACTTATCTCGAGGCACTGTACCTCTATTTTTAGGTTAACTGATATGAAATACACAAACCTGTAAGTTGTAAGAACTAATTAGTTTCCTACTGGTATATCAACACGAAACAATTGTTTCTTTGTTTTCCTGTTCGCAATCAGAGATAAGACCGTTGCAGCGCCCTTAGCAACAGTAACGGCTAAAGATTCATACAAAATGTACGAGACTAATGTAGAAGGAATTTTGCAACGCTTTTTGTATTTAATTGCGATAACGTGGGCTTGACTTTTAACCCCCAACGCAAAAACGACGGGGTGTTATAAGTTTGACGTATCTGTGAGTGTGTGTGTCTGTCTGTGGCATCGTATCTCCCGAACGGATGAACCGATTTTGATTTTTTTTTGTTTCAAAGTTGAATAAGTCGGGAGTGATCTTAGCTACGATTGATGAAAATCGTTTTATTTCTTTAAAGTTGACTGTACGACATCTTCATTTACAGTATCCGCCTCGCTCTGCTCGTAATGCTCGCATAAGATAACAGAGGATCTATTCGAAATCTGTTGGAGAGTCACTGCTATCGGGGGAACCAATTTAATGAAAATAAACCGTAAAAAGCAGACAAAGTTAAAATCAATTCGCGGTTAACTGGAACCAATTGGTTCTACCCGGACGAGACCCATTATGCCGGGACTTTGCGAGGCTGATTCGGAAGTAAATTTGAGCGTAGCCGCGCGCGAGCGTGGTCACGCGATCCGAATCAGTCGGTAATTACGCGGCGCTCAACAAAGAGCGCTCAGCGTGAGCTGCTTCGTTGCAAGAGACGCATGTGAATCGCCTCGCGCGCTCGCGTGAAGGGAAGAACTTCATAATCTCGTGAGATTATATGAAGAAAACTGATGTTTGTGGGATTCAAAAGCTCAAGATTGCCACAGTAAAAATAATTGCGATGACGCCTGGAGCGAAATAAGTAGCGTTTGGTTCCATGGTCAAACGTGTACTGATGCCTCGTAGGCTCGGCGTGGCTCATGTTGACTGTGAAGACGGAAGCTGAGCGCATCGCGAGGCTGCCTCCCGACTGCCAGCTCAATGCGAGCACCAAATGAGCAGCCTCGCAATGTACCTGGCTTTATCGGATATGCTCATTGCAACATATTCTAGTTACCTTGTATGTATTTTAAAAATAAACTAATTTTCTTTCTTTCTAAAAACCATGACCAAATTCCTGGCTTTGCAGAGAAGTTACCATAATATCGCGAGTTAAACACCATGGTAGACCGTCACCTGCCTAGTCTTTTCCTAACTATATTGAGGTCGGCTCCCAGTCAAACTGGATTCAGCTGAATACCAGTTTTTTACGTGGAGCGGTTTACCAGACCTCCACACACCATGATAGACCATCAAACGTAAAATGAGATAGTTTGCCATTACTCTAAAATTAATATTTGGTATGTGTAATCATATCAGTGACCTTAAAGCGAGCATAGTGTAGTGCATTAATAAGTATCTTACACTTACGCAAAATTCATAGGTTATATTCTCATTAAATAATCATAGTTACATAAAAAAAACCTATATCGTACGTTGGATTCTTAAACAGCTGTCGTCAGTATCTACATAAAACATACTTTTAAAGAAAATTACTTTTGGATGGTGCGAAGTGTAAGGTATATCAACAGGCTCCGATTTAATATGCATCAAAATTATTATATTTAAATGCATAAATTAATAAAATGACGTGCAAATATCCATGTAAATTACAAATAACTTCACACATTACACGAACTATTTCGAGTTCACTCAACAAAACAGTCTTACAAAATGTTTGTGACCCATTCCTTTTCAAAAGTCTATAAGTAACAAAACTAGAATCATCAAAACATCACATCACAGTTTGCCACTTTCACACAACTCTTCACACAGCTTTTCATACAGTCTATGAATTGGGTAATGGTTTGAGAGGTCCTAAGCTTAATAGTCCATCAGCTCCTAAAGCTTGCAAACTGTTAGTCAAGCCGTTCTGTACATTATGTACTGAGATTACTGGTATACCGAAGCAACCGCCTGCTTGCTCCCTGTTCGCAAGCGGTATAAAACTATATATCCCTAGACTACTCAACCGCTTGAGGTTATCTTCCTGTGATAAGTCCACCACAGGCAAACCTAGTTCTCGGTTAGGCCCACTAACATTGTGGAATACTCTTTTATGATGTTGTAGCTGCAAGGACTTTGGATATGAAGCTGGACATTCGTCACACTTAAAGACTGGCAGCTTGCTTTGAGGATGCGCGTTCGTCATGTGAACAGTAAGAGAATTGTGGTTCCCGAACATTTTCTTGCATATTTTACATGATAGCATTCCGCCGCCGACTTTAGCCTCCGGTATGGAGAAGTTGCTTGATTTCGACGTGTGCTTGATGCTCATACCGGCACCGAGGTTTGGGATATGAGGGACAGGACGCTCTGGTGTCGGAGACCGACTTTTCTGCTTCTGTTTCACGCTGATGCCTCTTGAAGCTAGCACGTTAGCCATCGCGTTAGCTTCTGTATTCACTTTCTTCTTCGTTATAGATATTTGGCTGCCTAGATTTAGTTTGTCTTTCGCGCCTTGCACGCTCTGGATCATTGGTAGTCCTTCCCTCTGTTTCTGCATCGCCATGACCTGACAGTCTTCGTTATCGTGCTTGCCTGGTAGTAACATGTCTGTCCGTCGTTTCTGTCCTGGACCACCTGCCATGGGCGCCGGTCTCTTCATAGGCATTCGCACTCCGGGTTTCTGTTGCCGAACTTGCCCATGTACTTGGATGCCTGGCCTTATGGATGGACGAGGGCCTCTGGGATTGGCCATGCGAGGTCTTGTACCTGTAATATTCGCGCCAGGTGCCATTCTTATTTGGTTTGGTGCTGGCATCTGTCCACCTACCATTTGGCCCGGCATTGGCGGTTGTCCAGCCATCTGGTCTTGGCCAGCCATGCCTATTGCCTGCCCAGCGGGGAAGGTTTGTACGTTCTGTATTTTAATGCCCCCTGTGGGAGGAGGTTTCATAGCTCCTCCTGCGCTCGAGGAAGGCACGTAAGGTGATCCAGGTGGACCCATTTGACCTAATGCTTGTCCCAACTGTGAGTTGATCCCCCCGGTAGGCGCTTGACCATACACGGCCTGCTGCATCCCCTGGAGCGGGGAAGCCACGGAGTACGGAGATGAAGAGGGCGGGTACTGGCCCCCTTGCGACATTGGCCCAGGATAGCCCTGAGGCTTCGACATAGGCTGTTGGAATTGCCCATAACCACTAGGCTGGCCCATATAAGCCTGTCCCGGATACTGTCCCGGAATCGTTTGTTGTTGACTATACATATTATTGCCATAATCAGGCTGTGCGTTCTGTCCAGGCGGATAACTGTTGTATCCTTGAGGATTCATCATCATACCACCAGCGCCAGGATACGCTTGGATATTAATCATGACATTCTGCTGATGTGTAAACCCTGGGCCTGATCCTCCCATGGTAGACAACTTCCCAACTTGGTCAACTAGTTTCACAGGTAGTAAGGAAGAGAGAATGTTAGAAGTTGGATTGTAAGGCATAAGTGTGGATGACGATGATGGAAGAACAAGCATTTTTGTGTGTCCCGTCATCCTTCTGTGTTCATCCAGCAAGGATATGTCAGTAAATCTAGTATTGCATACATCACACGAATGTTGGGGACCTAAAGTGTCTAAAGATATGTATTCACTCGCATCGGAAATAGACATGCTTTCTTTTTTAGTAGCACTTGATAGTAGGCTCTCAAATATATCATCCGCGCTTTTCTCGAGCATATCCAAAGGTGGCTTGGAGTCTGGTGCGTTCCAGTTGAAGTTGTGTTGTTTTTCCAAGGACGGGGCGGTTAGTCGTGAGCCAAGCATTGCCGAAGAACTGAAGCTTGGCTGTGAGGTCGAGTACGCAGGTGGAGGGTATGTTACTGACGGAGTTTCGGCTTTAGGCACTACTACAGGCTTAATATCTGGCGCCGGGGTCGCAGACACTACGCAACAGTCGTCATCCTCGTCGTTAGAATCTCCATTTATTTCTATAACTGTCACTACTCCTGGTTCTTCCTTTTTGGTGACAGGGAGAAGTGGTGTGGTACTTGTTAGTTGCATAGCCAAAGCACTAGGTGGTGCGCTCTGGTGTAAAGCTAAAGCGTCTGGTTCAGACTTCACCGTCGCCAGTATTGGAGTAGATGCGTTCGCGTCGGTCGGTGATGGAGAAGTCCTTTCAGACTTGATCTGACTGGAAAATATGGGAACGTTGGATGACTGTGTTTCGACTGTCTCGACTTCTTGTTTGACTACAACATTCTCCATGCTTGCGCTTGATTCCCGCCTTTCTGGTGTAGGAGCTTTGTTCGGAGTAGCAGGCTTAGATGGAGCTTCTCTCTCTTGTAGAGTAATTAGTGTATTATCTCTGGGAGGGATAGGCAGATTCGCTCCTCTCTTTGGAGTCTGCTTGACAGCAGGTCTCGAAGGCGGCTTCAGCTGCTGTACAGGGACTTTAACAGGCGTAGGAGGATCCATCTTTTGAACGATGGACATACCCTGCAAGCTTTTAAATGGACTTGGCTTAGATTTCGCAGATTTTTCAGAGTCATCGCTTTCTGATGTTTTACGAGTACTGGGCGGAGTTCGTTCATTTTCTCCCTCGAAATCATCTCCTGATTTGTCTGGGTCTTCATCATCATCTTGGTCTTCTCTACTCTCATCATTCCCGCTTCCATCTTCATCTTCATCTGACGCACCAAAATCTTTGAGCCCATTGATCACTTTGAACGAGTTAGCATTACTCCCGTCTGATTTTAGTTTGAGTTTAATACCACCGAGTTTACCCAGTTTTTGCATAACATCGTTAGCACTTTTTTCTGGTTCTGGTTCACTCTTGATTGGCGTTATACTCTTCTTAATAGTGAACCCTAGTCCGCTAAGTTTGTTCAGGGCTGAATCGTTCTTATTTTCAGTTTCCGCAGGCTTTTTCAAGGAGATGCCAGTCTTTTTGAGTAATTGTGATATGTCAATTTTGGTTGGTGGGACTTTCTGGGGGGTCGAAGGCGGGGCCACCTCTTCTTCTTCATCGGACCAATTTTCATCTCCAGAAGGAGGGGCGTCTTCGTCGTCGGAAGGCAGCTTGTCGAGTACGATGGAGGGCAGGGAAACGTGCTGAATCAAGTGGTTCTCTAGTTCTTCCCAATCTCGGAAGTCTTCGTCGCAAGTGAAGCAACGGTACTCCTGTTTGGGCTTCTTGATGAGAGCGCCTGAAGACTGGAGTCTTTTTAGAATATTCGCGACATTAGTGGTGCTTGGTTTTACGTCTTCTTCCTCTTGTTCTGAGCCTGGTGAGTCAGCGGCCTCGTCTTCTGAAAAGTAGAAAAAAACATATTAGTTTATATAATGTCCAGCTATAATATCTCTCATTTGTATGTTCATGGACGTATATTCGGGAGCGTGTAACTGCAGGCAGAGAAGGAATGAAAAATCATATTACCATGAATTTATGAAGTATTTTTACCTATAATATAAAGCAGTAATTTAATTTTAACACACAGACAAGCAGTTGACCTTTTTAGAAAATAACGTTTAATGAATTTGAAATTGAATTATTAAATTACACCTGTATAAAAATTGGGTGCCAAGAAATTGCCTAAATTGCTATTCCGTTGGATAAAAACGCCGGTCGTTTTTGTACAAGAGATACCAAAAAGGGTTTATTGCAAGCCCCTGGCAATCGGGGGAGATCCGTTAGGGGAACACAAAAGCATTCCACTTAGGACCTATTGAGCAGTGCCTTAGCAACGCCCGAAATTTGAAACTGCACCTTAGCATCTACGTAATAGGTTCTAAAATACATCAATTGCAACTTTGACACGATAGGGAGGGTCGAATCGGACTAATAGGGTATTTAGTACGTATTATAACTGAATATTATAATCGATCCACACGACTTTGTAGGTGCAGACCGTAGTAGGTAAAAATACTAGTCTATTAATGAATACTCGTGGTTTGATACCTAATCAAGTAATGACAATAAGGGGCAACTAAGTAACTGGCTTTATTTAATAATATTGTATTATATTGTTTTTTATCACTACATAGTATAAAACAAAGTCGCTGTCGCTGTCTGTCCGTCCCTGAGTATGCTTAAATCTTTAAAACTACGCAACGGATTTTGAAGCGGTTTTTTTAATAGATAAGAGTGATTCAAGAGGAAGGTTTATATGTATAATACATGCATAATATTGTAGAGAAACACTGATAAATTTAGAGGTTTCTAATGTGATGTCGTAAATAAACACATTTTTGCACTTACATTGCAAACGCTGACTGAACCCCACGAGAATCAAAATAATGTACTACAGTATTGTACACCTTAAAAAGGTCAACAAAAAAGTCCGCGATGGTATATGTCTATCTCTTAAGGATAACCCACAATAACCATTTTTTATCCTTTACATTTTACGGGAAGAAATGGCTTATTTACGAAGTAATTTGATATGAAGCAAAACAGCATTATCCTTATCCAATTAAGTACCTTAAATACATTGTCCATTTAATATAGATCAATATAGCCCGTTATAGCATTTAATTTAAATGAATGTTTCCGAAGATATTACAGATTTAAAATGCAGGGACATAGCGGTGCGGCGGTACCGGCCCGGCCGGCGCCGGCGGCGCGTTGTATTGTCTAATGACAAAAAATATTTTATTTTTTTTAGGTATGACCACTAGCAAGTTAACACACTTGGGACATTAACTGCTTAACCGGACTAACCTGTGGTGGCCTCAAATGAATTTAAGGCCCCCAGCCAAGGCAACAAAACTAGCTACAAGCTAAAAACACTACTGACCGCTCACTAAGGGCATTCCCTGTGGAATACGACCTCGGCTTAGCGGCGTCAGTTTGGGACAGCAAGGGACAATCAGGCTGGGTCGTTTTATTATTTAGGGGTTATTAAAGCTAAAGGCTCAGCGGCGCGGGCTGGCTCGTTTGCAAAAGTCGGGGAGGGTTTTGAGTGGGTCGTCGCGACGGACATCGGCGGCGAGGTCGGTATACGGAACGCGGTCTGTATCTGTTTATTCTAAGGGTGCTGGTTTCCCTACAGCTTTCCTGTATCTTTGTGATCTCGTCGTCGGATTCGACGAGTGTATGCCGAGGACGGCGAATCTTACTAATGCGAGAGGGAGTGTACTGGGTTGCCTTTGAAATCAAAGGGTTTTGGTGCTTTTCAGCGGATTCGAAGAAACGCTTTGTAAGGCGTTTCATGAACTATGACAAAAAAGCTGTAAACGTTGTTTATAAGGACATTCTGTAGTAGGTAGGTATATTTTAGTATCAGGATTGCACATTTGCACCCGTGCGAAGCCGGGACGGGTCGCTAGTTACTAATGAAATAAAAATGAATAAAAAAATACTTCATTACACATTTGCACAGTTCTTTTTCGAGACGTCAGTTTCAAAAGCGTTCAATTAATTAGCCCCCGGTTTCTGAATTGAGAATTTGAAGTAAGGAACTTTTCAAACGCGGGTGCTAAAGTTTGACAAGTTCTCATGTTACAGTTCGGCAAGTTCCCAACTTTGAAATTGAGAAATCGTAAGTAAGTAGGTACTTTCGCGTTTATAATATTAGTAAGAATTGTGTAATTTCATGCATTAAGAGCACATGTACAAGTACTATATGTACCTTAAACTATAATTTCTGAATGTGGGTACATTAAGTCAGATTAGGATGGGAGTGTCATGCTCACTCAAATCTCACTGATGGTGGCGCATGAGTTAGATCATCTGGTTTTCTTTAAAATAGTTGAGCCGAATGATGCATGCGTCATGGTCGTGAACGGACGCCGTCAGCTGGGACTGGTTATCTCTCAACTGCCACGGTTTATTTTAATTATATCTTTTGCCCACGACTTCGTATGCACATATACCGTTTTTTCCCTTTCTTTAGCCTATAGCCTTCCTCATGAATGTGGCCATCATATACAAACATAATTTTCCGACTGGTAGTCCCAGAGATTAGCGCTTTCAAAAAAACAAACTCTTCAGCTTTAAATAACATTTTGTTCTTCGAATAATTATTTATTTTTAACTCCGGACGGGCACGTCTTTCTCTACATCGATCTAACACGTACACGTAAATGTATTATGTAAACACGAATGATGTAACCATAACGTTGTATGTAACTGTTTATTGATTTAAAAGCCAGACAGTTACGTGTGCGAACAACGTGCAAGAAACTCCACGGAGTGTCCGTGGAGTTTCTTGCACGTTGTTCGCACTCGTAACTGTCTGGTTTTGTTTTTTTAAGTACTTATCTGAAGTGTCTGTACCTATCCCCTGTTGGAGAGTTGCTCTTATTATAACCTGGATATGGAGAAAGATAGAGGACCCGTAGGCTACTGTTAAATGTAAATAGTCAAAACGATTCATTCCGGGCACTTCCAGGAAATAGCCATAATTATAGCCCAGGAAGTTTCCGTGATTCCCGTTAAATATTACCCTATTATGTAGCCTTCCAGTCCCCGGGCATTATATCAGAGTAAATTAGGCGGCCCAAGGGAGAACGTGGGTAGATCTCAGAAGCCATGCCGGAAATATATTCAAAATGGGATTCCCGAAATTTGATCTCTGAAGTCTATGATTGTTGATATGATCCAGAACTGTAAAGTTTTAGGTGTCAGTTCTATTTCTAATGTACCTAACTAGCAAACCGTGCAAAAATAAGCTACCAATCAAAGGAGGCGGTTCTCAATTTGGTTGTATTTATTTTTTATGTTTATTTTTTCTGTAAGTAAGTACCTCATATCTCCGTCATTTATGAACCGATTTGAAATATTCCTTCGTAATAATCATCGCCATTTTTCAGCCAATTTAAATCACTCTGTCCATTGGTGAAAACCGTATGTAAATCCGTTTGGTAGTTTTTGAGTTAATCGCGTCAGACGCGGCGGAGGAAGTAGTGCTGTGGCGAGGCGAACCGTACTATTAACGAGACAAGGTTGTAAATCCTTCACAACCATTTTATTTTCAGAAGATTCATGCTACACCGCGCGTCCGTGTTTTTTCCGGATCTTGTTCCGGACAAATCGAACAGACACAGCCGGTCTATTCTGTGAACATTGAAGTGAGCTTGAAGTGGACTGTCACCACTAGCTGCCGCCCGCGTGAATGTCGAAAATTATCCCAAAGGAACGTACTCCCGGGATAAAAAAAGTATCCTATGTGTTATTGCATACTATAATCTACCTCTGTGCCAAATTTCATCAAAATTCATTCAGTAGTTTTTGCGTGAAAGAGTAACAAACATCCATATTTCTATACATACAAACTTTTGCGTTTATAATATTAGTAAGTATATATATATATACACTAAAAAAAAATAGTAAGGTATACAATGTCATTCGACTGCTGCTAGGAATTGACAGCTAACTTCATGTTCACTCCATCACACTTCACAAATTTTGCACGTTTGCCGGAGCTCACGGCCGGCACGGTCTAGCATGATTCAGTCTAGTCGTTTCCGACTACGGAGAGAAATCTCTTTTAAGTGGTGTGCACGTGTCTGTGTGGTCAAGGCTGTCTTTTGCAGTTAGAATATAAGCAAAATTGTTGTAAGGCATAACGAAAACGTCAAAGCATTCGTCGCATACTTACTCAATACTTACACGAAAAAAATTTTTGTCTCGTCATAACCTCAACGTGTTGTTACCTGGCCAAGAACAGTATTGTTCTATTTTTGCTAACTAAAAAACTACTTAAAAATGAATCTACTAAATAAAGATAAATCTCAATTTGCCTTGGCCACGCCATGGCTTCAGAACGACTTTACCGATTTAATTCATCTTTTTACCCGACTGTGTCAGAAGGAGGGTAATGTTTTTCGTGCGAATGTATGTATGTATTTATTTATGTCCAATTCTTTGGCACGCCCTACAGCCCAAACGGCTGGACGGATTTTGACATATGAGATGTCGTTGAATTCGTCAGAATTGTGGTAGTGACATAGGATACATAAATTTTCAGAACTCAATAAAATGTAGGAAATAAAAAAAAAATACAGTCAAAAAACCCGACCGCTAACTTTTTTGTCGTTTTTACGGTCGGGTTTTTTGACAAAGTATATTTTTTGCATTTGATAGCCCAGTGCTTGAGGAAAGTTTTAGGGTATTTAACATCACGCT
This sequence comes from Melanchra persicariae, assembly GCA_947386135.1. Classification (NCBI taxonomy): domain Eukaryota; kingdom Metazoa; phylum Arthropoda; class Insecta; order Lepidoptera; family Noctuidae; genus Melanchra; species Melanchra persicariae. Next base: position 9,230,601 of record OX376645.1, on the reverse strand, counting down.
ATGATCCTTTGAAGCCGAGCAGCTGGTAAAACCGCAGAGCACAGCTGGTAACCACATAAAAAAAAATTCTAGCATGTGTTACTAAAAATACAAGCACCAAATATTAATTTGTAAGCCAGATGCAGTTTTAAAATGAAGTTCAGTCAGTAATCTAGTCTTAAATGTCCATTGTCACCGGATTGCTAACACCGTTAGATTGTAATAAATCTTGATGAGATTATAAACTCTCGATATATTGTAAACAGATAATTTTAAATTAAATACAATAAATCCTATCAATAGTTTACGATATATCCGTGTCTTGTTGAGCAGAAAGAGTTTGCAATCTCACGCGATTTATTATATTATAATCTTACGGTATTGCAATAGCCTAGTGACATCATCATCGTGGAATATCGACACTCACAGAACTTGAACGTTGTTTAGATGTCCCGATCGCATTCACTTTTATTGGTGTAATTCTTAGAATAGAGTACCTACCCACGAATAAGCAATACTGTAAGCTCAATACTGTATTATTAAACAATTCTACAACATAAGCAAAGCCACATTCTCTAGCTAGTTAGAGCCAATTATACGTAACTACCTCATTTTCAAGTCATTATTAACTTAACAACTCTACAACGTGTGACAGAATAAACGCAATAACTCCTACGGGCTCATTGTACTCATCATTACGAACAACTTTTACTATGAGACCAACCCCGAAATCACAAAAAAAAATGGTCAGTTCATTTTGTCGAGTTATGCGTACATAAATGTCTGGGACAGTCGACTTTTTTTCAGTGTTGGTCCCTTAGCGAAAGTAGTCATAATGATGAGTACAATGACCCCTTGAGAGGTATTGCGTTTATTCTGTTACTGACGCGGTCCGAAGTATTTAGTCACAGTATATCTGATTTAGTTCTCGCAATAGCCAAGCCACGCTTGTGGATAGGCGCTAAGATCTATCATCAGTGACATGACTGATGTACTCTTTGTTGACAGGTACATCATGGGGATTGGATCGATTCGACCGCGGTACAAACAAAATCAAAAGTTTTTTAACTTATTTGAAAAGACAGCACTTTTTTAACTTATTTGAAAAGACAGCACTTTTTTAACTTATCATCATCATAGGCGTCCCCCAAGTGTAGCCACAACACAACAACCAGTCTGTGTCTCGCATACGTCGGCTATCCGCAACCTTCACCAGGTCATCGGTCCACCTTGTAGAAGGCCTTCCAACGCTCCGTCTTCCGGTACGCCACTCCAAAACTTTTCGGCTTCATCGATCATCTGTTCTGCGAGCAATGTGCCCTGCCCCCTGCCACTTCAGTTTGGCGATCCTTTGGGCTATGTCAGTAAAGTTGTTTCTCTTGCGGATATCATTCCTGATTCGATCACGCAAGGAAACTCGGAGCATTGCCCTGTCCATTGCCTTTTTGGGTGACTGTAAGCCTTCTGATGAGGCCCATTGAAAAGAAAGTCCCTCTGCAAAATGTTGATCCTGACAGTAGAAAATCTTTGAGAGTTGAATACGATTCAAATACAAAGATAGGCTAATTTTTTTATAAAGCCGGCAGAAGACAGGTGATAGACAACTGACAGGCGACAATTTTCCAATGTTCTGCTTTATTAAATAGCACCTGTCGCAGAAATGTCAATTTTGGTATTTCTTCGACAAATCACAGGGCCTCTGGGCATAGCAACGCAAACCCTACATCAGTTATCCTGACAAACCGTTGATCAATCGATAGGATAAGACCGTTCGTGAGTGCCTCAACTGTAAGGCAGTTGAGTCAAGAGCTTGCAACGAAATCCTTGAAGCAGCTCGAAATACGAGACAGAAATTCCGACCCCAATTTGTAACCCTAAACGGTATAAACCAGCGAGATAATTATGGTGAATTTGGTTCCCAATCGTAGGGGTAAAATAATTTTCGTACTGGTGTTGTTGGTCCAAAACTGAGGGGGCTACGCTTCACTACATAACAGGGGCCAGGGATTGTTCTGAAAAAGCATGAGGGCCGAAATCAAGGTCAATGTTTTGTCAATATTGTGATGTTTAATCTAATAAAGGGCGAAAATTGCTGAAAGAATTGAAATGAAATCCAATCGCATATTGACAAACAATGAATTGTATAAAACATGGCTAGGCCTAGCCGGATATGCCAATAATATGGACCAGCACTGCACTACCTTAGACTATTATGGCCGGGCCTGATCTAAACATAATACCAAAGGATCTATAAAGGACATTGACTGCCTGCCTCACAGCGTTACACGATTCTATACTTACGAAAGGACTCAAAAGTCCCAAGAGCACGCTTAAATCTACCGAACAATACTATACCTATAGGATCCTATAGGATCTTCAACGACACGACTCCGAAAGGATTTATGTCCGAGAATCGGATTTCGCACCAAAATCTAGGAGCTCAAAGTAGAATTTAGCATGCGTCATGCTGGCAACGAGGGCTTAGAGGACGGGTGGTACCTTTCGTACTGGGATTAGGCATAGGAGAAAAGCTTGAGGAGATAGATAAGTTTGCCAAGAATTTGGCGTTACAGAAATCTTCGTTCGAGATTTCGTCTGATTCACTTGCAGGAAATAATAACAACAGTTTACGAAATAATGCCCGTGTAAGACACAAACGCAAAACAACATTTTCTGTTTGGGATTAAACTCTATGATGTTCTTTGTTTATCCATTCCTCGAAATAACATATTATTTTTGAAAGAAACTGCGTTTAAGCCTGCTGATATACTTAGAGACTAAAGCGGACAGGGCGCTGACAAGATGAAATGTATGGCGTCTAAGGAACTAAATATACTTAGCGACGCGGGCACGCAGCCAGATGCCATACATTTTCGTCACAGCGCGGGCCGCGCGGATCGCTTTGTATATCATGTCCCTAATATACAGGGTGTCCCAAAACTCAACGTCAAGCCGAAACGGGGTGACAGGATTGATCATAACCATCACGAGAAAAATCTGAAAAAAAATCTATCCCATGCAGTTTGAAAATTATGGGCATTTTAAGAAAAACCTAGAAATTTGATCAAACTGTACCATTTTTCGGTTATTGTGGTTATTATTTTTTATTTTTGTTCATTTGAACTTTAGAAACGTAATCCTAAATAACATTTCTAGAATCCCAATAAAAAATAATGACACAATTGCCTTAAGTTCCCGAGAATTGAGACTATTTGTTAAACTACGAATTTAAAATTTTCAAGATTCGTCGACTTTGACAGGCCCTCCTATAAAAAAAATGTACTAGAGTGCCTTGGCAAGTAGCATTAAAAGTTGGCGCATTTAATCAGAATTCTAAAATGGTACAATACTTGTTAGTTCCATACAATAGAAAAGAGTAAAAAAATTAAAACCTCAAGTAACCCGATTTTTGCTATCAGATTTTACTCAGTTAAAATGTTTTTAATTCGCACAAGCTCTAGGTAGGTTCTTAATTTTAAGGCAAAATGATGAGAGAGATGGATAATGGGTATGTTTGCCATGAGTGAGCGAGACAGATAGTGACGCCACGCATTGAGACGGAGATGCGTCGTTTAAACGAGTGCGAATGAAACAGATAGATGCTATGGCATCTATCTGTTTCATTCGCACTAGTTTCAGCCAAGCAAATGGCTACGCTACCAGTCCGACACCAACCAGTTAGTACGTTTCGCTCATTCGTCTACTGCGCACGTTCGTATTCGCTTGTGTTGATTTAGTACTGACAACTTTGGCTTCTCTTTTTGGACTTGAATCTTTGTGAATTGGACTTGTTGATAACATACCGGCAACTTTGGCTTCTCTCTGGACTTTTGTGTTGGCATCCTTTTTATCTACCATGCCTACGCGCTACACTTCACAAGAATATGCGAACATGCACCTCATTTATGGGGAATGCAGATGCAACGCAAGTGCTGCCGCTAGACTTTATCGTGAAAGATATCCAAATTTAGAGCGCTACCCGGATCACCGCGTGTTTGTTAATGTGCACCGTTCACTCACAGAGGGCGGCCATTTCCCGAATCAAATACAGGCTGGAGGTAGACCTGTGTTTCCTTTCCAGGAAGAAGTATTGCAAGAGGTCGCACGTGACCGAAGTATTTCCGTACGTGGAATTGAAGAAAGAACGGGAATACCGAAAAGCACTGCTCATCGTATTTTACAAAGAGCCGAAATGCATCCGTTTCACGTACAACGAGTTCAAAGTCTTCTACCTCGAGATTATCAGGAAAGGATTTCTTTTTGTAGAACAATGCTACAGAGGCATAATGAGAATCCCCAATTCATCCAAAAAATTCTCTGGTCAGATGAATCGACATTTAAAAAAGATGGTTACATGAACTTGCACAATTATCACGAGTGGCATGTGGAGAATCCACATTTAATGCGAGAAGATAGATCCCAGTATCGTTTTAAAGTAAACCTGTGGACCGGAATTTTAAACGGTAAAATTATTGGGCCTATTGAACTGCCTGAGAACTTGAATGGAACTAATTACCTACATTTTTTAAGAGAAGATTTACCAACCCTGTTAGAGGACGTACCACTAGCAGATCTTCGCGACATGTGGTTTCAACAAGATGGCTGCCCAGCGCATTTCGCAGTGCAAGTAAGAGATTTCCTTGACCAGGAATATCCGGGAAGGTGGATTGGACGTTCGGGCACTATCTCGTGGCCCGCCCGTTCACCAGATTTAAATCCCCTGGATTTTTTCTATTGGGGAGTTCTCAAAGAAAAAGTTTACTCAAAGCCCATTGAGAACGTAGCCGACCTGCGTGAACGCATTTCTCAAGCAGCTGAGGCGATCAACTCTCGAAGATATGTTTTTAGAAAAAACAATGATTGACATTGTATGTTTTAGTGAACATTGGTTGAAGGATTACCAGATGCTAATTAGTTATGAAAATTATAGTGTGGGCAGTTGTTTTAACCGCAAATCTATGTTGCGTGGTGGTTCCCTCATCTTAGTAAAAAAGTGCTTAAAATTTAAGCAACGTAATGACATTGTCAGCTTGTCAGTGGAACATTGCATTGAACTGTCCTGTGTTGAGCTGGATAAGCATGTTATAGTGTGCGTGTACAGACCCCCAAACCCTCAAAACTTTACTTTATTTGAATCAACAATGGAAGATATCCTTGCGAAACTTGCAGCAGGTAATAAATCCGCGATTATTTGTGGAGATTTTAATATTAATATTTTAGAAATTAATTCAAATAGCAGTAGATTTTTAAGCCTTTTTAAATCGTTCAATTTGTCTAATGTTTTTACGGAACCTACTAGGATAACAACTACTTCTTCAACCTGTATTGATAATGTATTCTGCGATTGTGATTATTTAGATAAAGCCGTAGTTAATTACCTTCCATCGGATCATAGCGGTCAATTGGTAACATTTAAGTTTAAAGCAGCCTTGCAAAAAATTCAAATACAATATAGGCCAATAACAACAGGCAAACTAGTTAGATTCAATGGTTCCTTACAAAATAAGTTAAATCTTTTGGGCCATAATATTGAGGATGCGAATAAATTTTATGATAATTTCTTTTCTGTAGTTCTAAAAGAATTCAACTCAACTTTTGAAAAGAAGTCTAAAAATACTTTCCCTAAGTATATATTTAGTGACTGGGCGACTAAAGGTATTAGGATAAGTAGGGAAAGACTATATGAGTTATATGGCCTTAAGCCTTTCATTAATACGGAATCCTTCAATAAATATGTAAACAAATATTCTAAAGTTTTCAGAAATACCTGCAAGGTAGCAAAAGCTCTGTATATTAGCAACAAGATCAAATCGGCAGATAACAAAATAAAGACAGTTTGGAAAGTTATTAATAATGAAACATGTAAGAATAAAGTACGAAACACTGATTTTTTACTGGAGACTGCACATGGTGCCATAAGCTCTAATCTAGAAGTAGCTCAAGAATTTGTAAATTTTTTCTCCGAAATACCATCAAAAACTACTGAACCTTTAAATTCTTCACCAGAGGTCTCATTTAGTTTATTAAGAGCAAACGTTCCAGGTTGTACGGTTGAATTCCAATTCCAACATATCAACCCTATGACAGTTATAAAAGCTTTCCGGCAAATTAAAATCAAATTGACCGAAGACATATGGGGAATGTCTATCAAAGTGTGCACGTCCATAATTGAGACCATAGCACCATACTTGGCTTTAATATTTAATTTATGTGTGGACCAAGGAGTCTTTCCGGATATAATGAAATACAGTAAAGTTATACCACTTTTTAAGTCCGGCGACAGCACAGACACCAATAATTATAGACCTGTATCCGTATTGCCGGTTTTCAGCAAAGTGTTTGAAAAAGTAATGCTCAATCAAATGCTCATTCATTTTAACATCAATAAAATCTTACACGATCAACAGTATGGTTTTACCAAAGGTCGTTGTACGACTGATGCTGGTGTCACGTTATTAAAACACATATATACAGCGTGGGAAGAGGCGCAAGTTGCCATAGGAATCTTTTGTGACCTCTCCAAGGCATTTGACTGTGTAAATCACGAAACCTTGCTCCTAAAACTAGAACATTACGGTCTAGGTAAACTTGCACTCAGCTTAGTGAAGTCTTATTTAAATGACAGACAGCAGCAAGTTCAAATAAACGGTGTTAATTCAAGGGGTTTAAAAGTCAAAATGGGGGTACCACAAGGCTCAATATTGGGTCCTTTCCTCTTTTTAGTGTATATTAATGATCTACTCCATCTTTTAAAAAATCAACCACAAATGGTATTATTTGCTGATGATACGTCCTTAATTTTTAAGATAGATAGACGTTCTACAAATCTTGACGATGTAAATAAAGCCCTACAGCAGGTCCAAAATTGGTTCACTGCTAATAATTTAGTATTAAATGGGAAAAAAACTAAGTGTATTAGATTTGCTTTACCGAATATCAAAAGTAATAATTGCGATATTGTATTGAACAAAGAGAAACTTGAATTCGTCGAAAACGCGGTTTTCCTGGGGATCACGCTTGACTCAAGGCTGCAATGGGGTCCTCATTTAACATCTCTTGCGGGACGGCTAAGTTCAGCAGCATATGCTGTCAGAAAAATCCGTCAATTTACTGATATAGATACCGCGAGGCTGGTCTATTTTAGTTACTTTCATAGTATCATGTCTTACGGTATCTTGTTGTGGGGACGTGCTGCAGACATCGAATCTATATTTATTCTGCAGAAAAGAGCCATCAGAGCCATATATAATCTGGGTCGGCGCGATTCCCTAAGGGAACTGTTTAAAGATATTAACATCATGACGGTACCTTGTCAATACATATACGAAAATATAATGTATGTTCGGAAAAATCTCCATCTTTTTAGTAAGATTAGTGACAGGCATAATTTTAATACTAGAAATAAGAACAAATTAGATCAACCCCGATTCAGATTGGCTAAAGTACACACTTCTTTTATGGGGTACTGTGTTAAATTTTATAATAAAATACCATATGATATTCTCGGACTGAATGAGAGAAAATTTAAAACATGCATTAAACGCACACTATGTAGACAGGCATATTATAAACTGGAAGATTATATCCTTGATAAAAATGCTTGGCTAAATGCCGGTCCTGCTCCACAGCCTCAGCCGCTTGGTTCCACTAGTTAGGATTTTATATATGGAGGAGATGCTCACCCTTTTTTATTTTACTTTTTACGTTTAATAATAATAATATTCCACATTTCTATAATGTTTGGAATACACTTTTACTTTTCTGTTCTTACCAATTGATATTTATAGTTTTATATAAAGTAGAAGCATTTTTTATTTTGGAATCCTGTAAATGTGAGGACCATGGAGCCTTTTTATGTTAATAGATGGTTTCCTTGTTTGACATGAATGAGCAGGGGCAGTTGAGGGTTTGTCATGCTCACTCGAATGTCTCGCTGATGGTGGCGCGTGTATCGGATCATTCGGTTCCCTTCAAAATGGTTGAGCTGAATGGTGCTGATGCACGCGTCATGTTCGTGAACGGGCGCCATCAGTGGAGACTGGTCATCTCTTAGCTGTCGCTGGCTTATTTCAATAGTTTATTTGATACTTAGAATTCTTTTTTTTTTTCTCTTCCTTTACATTGTTCTCACATATAGAAGCAACAAAGATAATGTAACCAGGATTATTGTAAATCATAAAATGGTTTAAAAGAGTGTCCGTGGAGTTTCTTGCACGTTCTTCTCCATAGAGATCTACGCTTTGGAACGTGTAAATAGCTTCATGTTTTTGACTGACTGACTCTGACAATTCAAAAGTACCTGTAAATGGTTTATTTGAAATAAATGCTTTGACTTTGACTTTGACTATGCCCGACTAATAAGTAGATCTTTTTTAAGAAGATGTAGGGCTTGTATTGAGGCTGATGGTAAACAATTTGAACATTTATTTTAATAAAAAACGTTATTTCTCTATCATCTGACTTTTATTCCAACAAACCTAATTATTTTACTAATTTTACTAACTTTTTTTCACTTTGGTAAAAGTGGCGTCACTATCTGTCTCGCTCACTCATGGCGAACATACCCATTATCCATCTCTCTCATCATTTTGTCTTAAAATTAAGAACCTACCTAGAGCTTGTGTGAATTAAAAACATTTTAACTGAGTAAAATGAGATAGCAAAAATCGGGTTACTTGAGGTTTTAATTTTTTTACTCTTTTCTATTGTATGGAACTAACAAGTATTGTACCATTTTAGAATTCTGATTAAATGCGCCAACTTTTAATGCCACTTGCCAAGGCACTCTAGTACATTTTTTTTATAGGAGGGCCTGTCAAAGTCGACGAATCTTGAAAATTTTAAATTCGTAGTTTAACAAATAGTCTCAATTCTCGGAAACTTGAGGCAATTGTGTCATTATTTTTTATTGGGATTCTAGAAATGTTATTTAGGATTACGTTTCCAAAGTTCAAATGAACAAAAATAAAAAAGAATAACCACAATAACCGAAAAATGGTACAGTTTGATCAAATTTCTAGGTTTTTCTTAAAACGCCCATTATTTTTAAACTGCATGGGATAGATTTTTTTTCAGATTTTTCTCGTGATGGTTATGATCAATCCTGTCACCCCGTTTCGGCTTGACGTTGAGTTTTGGGACACCCTGTATAACCCATAATTCATAATGTTTTTTAGACTAACATGTATCAGTGTTTCTGAGGTAAGTAGGTATATTTAAGTCATCAGTCACAATAAAAAGTAGGTACTTAAAGCTGGGTAACATTATCGTTATCTCGGATACGGTCTACGGAAGGAGTTCATTCACCAAAGCCCGTGAGAGAGACGGACGGCTTAGAATCGCACTGCTGCAGTGCGATTCTGTAAACATGTCAAAGTGAAAAATTAGGCGAAGTGAACGACAAGGGAGCTGTCAAACCATACAAATAAGATGGAATGACAGCTCACTTCGTGATCACTTCACCCAAGCCTTCACTTCGACATATTTACAGAATCGACCGGCAACCCTTACAACCGCGTCCTCTCAAACTCTGAGTAAACAGATTGCATCAAAGGGTGGCAAAAACTTCTTTAAACAAGCGAGTTTCAGGTCTACTCTCGACATGTTTGCGTCAGCTATATTTTATCAACGACCCTCAACTTTTCAGTAAATCCGACACTGGCGGCTTTGTGGTTAAAGTGCAGGTATATATTTTGCCGAGCACATAAACTCCTCGTTACTAGTTTTGTGCCAATCATCAATCAATATACATTATATAAAACCCTTGCGTTACTGAGTGACTCAGTGATTAAGTGATTGAGAGACTGAGTGATTTAGTGACTGACAGACAACGCACAGCCGAAACTACGGTCGCAGAAAGCTGAAATTTGGCATGTAGGTTCCTTGGGGAGTGTCCCCAGCACTAAGAGAGGATTTCCAGAAATTCCTACGGGAACGAAACAAAAAGGGGTATGCGTGTACGAAGTCGCTGGCAAAAGCTCGTCTAAAGTTCTAAACTAATATTATAAAGAGGAAAGATTTGTTTGTTTGTTACGATTTCGCTCAAAAACTACTCAGCCGTCCGTATTTTCCTTTTGAGGTACGAAACCCTAAAAATGAACAGAACAGCACATGCGGAACTACGTCACTTTCAGAGTCGCTGACTCAAGAATCACATGAGCCAGTGACTCCCAAACTTAATGGCAAAAAAGTCTTCACTCAAATTCAAAGCTAACCAAACCTACTCAACAGTACAGTTAGAAATGGGATGACCAATCAAACCGCACCATGAATGGCTTCAATGTCACCCCGTCTATTGAAAACCCAAGGCTAACTTCGGTTTGTCGCACTCAGAACGATATTTGCGTCCAGGCTATGAATATTTCTTTCGTGTTTGTAATCTTCCAAGATGCGCAGTAGGCCTCACGAAACCAGTGTAAACTGGCCTCATGTTCTATTGAATCTTATTACTACAACAGTCCAGCTCAGTGTTACCACAACGAGACGAGAGGTCAACTGTTCTAAGAGTGAATTTAATAGCTATTATAGCCTCTCGGCAAAACCAGATTCTTAGTCTCATCGTTGTGCCTCAAGATCTCACAACCGGTTTCTTCTAGACCTCCTGAACAGTGAGGTTTCATATCTGACTACCTAAGTTGACTACGTAGTTGCTATAAAACTATACTACAGCGTGTTTGCGGTTTTTTTATTTGCTGACTCTGCTACAGAATTATTTATCTTAACTGATATAAAAAAAACCGACCAAGAGCATGTCGGGCCACGCACAGAGCTGTACAAAAGAAAAGGATTCATAGTACCATAATATGTTGAATCACTAAGGGGGAATTCACACGCACATACATTTGCAAACTATTGTATATTATGCTAGTTCTTCTGGGGGCCTTAAATTCATTTGACACACCACAGGATAATCCGGTTAACCGGTGGTCCGCGGACCACTGAAGCGAAGCCATTCTGTAATGCAAAATTTTCGCACAGCTGAATAAATTACAACTAGAACTTAAGGGTCCGAAAAGAAGAAGCGATTGAAATGCAATATATTATATTGTAAAAGTATATTGTATACTAACTTGGAAGATATATTTGAGAGAGGTACTTAATTAGAAAAAAGATGTGAAGATGTTTTTCTAGAGTTTGAAAAAGTGCTACACGCTACTTAACTTTGTTTTCATCGACATAGCTATGGCTTAAGTCAGCGCATTTGATAATTTAAAAAAAACAAGCATCAAAATCGGTTACATGGCAGTATTGGCATGCTGCTCAAGGCCTTTTGCACTAGCACTGAACCGGTTCCAGAAGTTAGCAAAGATTTTGAAGAAAAATCTATATCCTACCTATAATGTATCCGAAAATTTGGGAGAAGACAAATTTTGTCAAATGGTAGGGACCATTTGACAAAATTTCTGACTAAAAGGCTAGGTTTATGTTATGACTAAAAGGTTTAGAAACACTGGGGGACTTATAATTACTGATTACCTCACCTTTTGTGTATTAATGACCTTTTCGTTGTAATTCTTATCACTAGCTAATCTCTCTAAAAGGTATGTTTCTTTAATGTCGAACATAACCATTCATACCTTCTTCTGTTAGAGCACAATTCTCTTTCCAATTTTTCGGCCATTGAATGTGCGTCTGCGACCAGGAAGAATTCTTTTTCATAAATTTTTCCTGGCTTCTTGAAGATTTCGTCCACTTTGCAAAGATCCGATAACAGAATTTACGGCACCAGTCTTTTACTTCTTTATCAACACTGTCAGTTAACTGAACATTACAGTTTGTTCTTATAGATGTATATTATAGATCATAGTCCCGGAGATCACCACCATCACGTAGAAAAATGTAAAGGTCGAGGTAAGTAACGAAACCAGGGAAAGACATAATGACAACACTCGGATGAGGATGAAATTACAACTGATGCACTTCAAGTAATGCACCTATTTAATTGGTACTAATGAGAAGGATAATTATAACAAAAGTATAATAATCAATTAGCTATTGATCGATTCTTTGAAAATGATGGTTATGTTCGACATTAAAGAAACAACAACCTTTTAGAGAGATTAGCTAGTGATAAGCCATGCCTGCCATATTTTCTCTGCACCACCCTAAGGTCGACTGGTAGAAAATGCCTATGGCATTAAGTCCGCCTTTGTACAGTGTTTTTTTACTTGTGCATAAAGTTTTAATAAATAAATAAAAGGTCATTAATACACAAAAGTTGAAGTAATCAGTAATTATAAGGGGGTCTCAGGTAATGGCCTCATTAGGTGTAATAAAAATCGATTTACAGAATTTAACAAGAATCGATGGTTAGGTGGTCAACAACACAATCGTTTCCAGAGATTTGGTGCAATAAAACGTTTTCTGGTAATCTATTATATTATCAGTGCACCGATGATTTTTGACCTGACCAATTTATCAGTAAGTCACCAGTGAAGTGAGATTTGGAGATAAAATATTTCGAAATAATAACTTATGAATCAATTTGTAGATAATAAGGAAAAAATCGGTCAACGTTTGTACCTCATAAGGGGTGCGAGTGGCGCACCACGTTTGTTTGGAGAAAATGTAGCAAATATATGTCTTATTACCATATAAAAAAATCAAGTCGAAACACGAAGGGACTCAGAAGGTATACTATTTTTTATGCCATTTTCCATACAAAAAAATCACGTTTGGTGCCATAGCTCTCAATATAAGACTCCGATAAGAAAATGCTTCATTGGTTTTTTACAGCTTATAAGTAGGCCTATACGATGGAATGATTTGTTTTTCAAAAACTGACACATGTATTTTTGAGTTGCCTATGTCCCTTTGCTTGTATGGCGTCGATCCCCTGTGCGACGTAAGAATAATGTCGCTTTAGTTTCTTGCAGTTTCGCTGTGGTAATTCAACGTGTTGTGTTAAAACAACAACAAAATGTCGATGTGATTGCGTTGTCGCTAGTAGTTGCGATACAGACAGGCAGACGGGGTGTGATGCCGTTGTCAACGCAACAGTGTGTTTGCGGCCAGCCGTTAGTGCACGGTGTCGTTAGTGTACATGCGATGTAGTCGGTATCCTGACCACATGGTTGAATTTAGCGGAAAAATGTGCTCCATGCGAATTAAATTATTAATTTTCATACAAATTAGTGCCCGCCCACGTGAGGTTGTGGTGAGGTTATGTGGTTAAATGTGAATTACCCCTGACAATTATGTTTATTGAAAAATGTTCCAAAATTTGTTAACAATTCCACTGTTAAAGACAATTTATTAATTTTCGTGGGTTGACATGCTATTGCTTAAGTATTTGTATTTAGAAGATTTTATTTTATCGTCGTTAGATAACGATATTTTCTCACATCTCTGGAGTTTTTCTAGCTAATTCAATTTCACCGATACGATACGACCGACTCAGTTATAACAAGTGAGCGATTTTAATGTTCATTTCCTGTTCAAAGATAAGAGTAGATATACTGGCCAAGTTTAAGTAAACTACCAAATTTTGTAGTGACATGAAATGTATGGTTTCAAAAGAACCTAACGGTGATTGAGATAGCAGCTGGATTGCTTGATAAAAAGATCCCGCCACACTATTCCCAACACTTAACTCCTGGATAGTCCGGATCAACAGTGACGATCAACGAAAAAGAAAATAGAGTCAATGAAGCTCTACGAGTCCCGGAGAAACCGTTCAACTGTCTTGGATCTCACAACGAAATTAATCAGAAAAAAACAGCGGGAGAGAAAGCTTTATTTTTCCCCTTCCCTCCTGAATGTTAAACAAAAATATTCCCTCATCAAACTTTACTTATCCTAGCGACACGAGAGAAACACACAAGGCCTTGTTCCAGAATACTTTACCTTATGTTACTAACATAGTTTATAAGCAGTGTGTACTACTAACATCATATGGATCAAGGTCTGAAATAAAGTATTTTTATTTTATTTTATTTTTTTATTTTTTTTTATTTATACCTTATCAATGGCTTTAACAATTGGAAAATAAACAAAAACTTGCATGGTCATTTAGGCTAAGCTATCTTCACCTTTATGTCAACTTTAGTATCTCAGCAGTTGTACAAATGCCAGTCGAAGTTATTGGAAAGTCTGCTTCGCATTTGTTTACACATAATTATATGACTTTGGAAAAGCGCATTGTATTGGACCGCATGTACAGCATAGCCTGTGTTTTCGCGATCCTCAGCGAGAGAAAGACGAAAAAGATTTCCTAACAAAAACCTGATTCAGAGTAATAAACGATAATTGCAGGAATAAAAAGCAACACAAATTGTTTGAGAAATAGAAAAAATCAGGCCAGAATTTCTTACACATCATTAGGGATCAAGTACGGAGTATCGCCGCAATTGAGGATTATTTTGTTAGTTATTTGCATATAACGCAGGATTCCTATAAAATAGGAGGCTTGCAATTGTGAACATAACCTTTCTACAAAGTCATTACAATTTCTGCATCGGAACTGATAAAAATTGCATCTCTATGGAGCGACGACATCATTTGACACGAGAAGAGATGATGAGATGAGAGCCGTTGGAATGTTGCAAGCTGGTTCCAGGCAACGTACCGTGGCTGTCTTGCCATACACAGAGCGTCATAAGCCTCTGGACACGCTATCGTATCACGGGCGCGTGGTTGATCTTGCATCACCACTCGCAGACAGGACCTGTACCTACATCCAAAATACTGCTCGACGGAATCGTTCCATGACCGCCATGATGTTGGCTACGAGGCTCCACAGCCTCAGTCTTGCTGATAAGCGACCAAACTATCCGAAATCGTTTACGTGAAGTGGGTCTGCGTTCCTGAAGGCTGCTGAGAGTTCCACCTATAGCACCCCGCAATCGTAGGGCCCGTTTACAATGGGCTCGGGAACAAAGAAATTGGGAGGAAGAAGACTGGCGTTGTGTTTGCTTTTCCGATGGATCTCGTTTCGGTATGAGGCCGGATTCCGGATACAAGACTTACTCGAGTTCGGAGGGCCTCTAAACGTCAAGAACATTTCAAATTTTGTCAGGAAGTTACGGAGGGGGAACTATAATGGTTTGGGCCAGTATTTGGATCGGTGGAAGAACCGATGTCAATGCTCAGATTTATGCGGAGAGGATTGTTTCAGACGTGGTCATTCCATTGCGAAGCCGGCAATATACACGACAAAACACGACAATATACACGACAATGCACGACCACACACGACTTGAGTCGTAACTCGCACTCTTGCCGATGCTTACATGAACGTTCTGCCGTGGCCTGCTCAACCCAATTGAGCACACATGGGATAGCTCCAAAGAAGATCTCTGCCTAGTAATGGATACCGTGCATGCCTCACAACTTTTTGACTTGTTAGCAAGAACGTGGGCGGCCACTTCTCAAAGTGATTTTAGTGAACTGATTTTAAGCATGCCAAATCGTTCTGATTGTTTGAATCGTGTCAATGGTGGAAACACAAATTATTATTATTCTTATCTTTTTATCTTTATAATAAACATTTAAAAAATAATTAATATTTTTTTGCATTTTTGGCCACTTAATTGGTGACATTAACTTAGGTTAATTTCTCACAATTTGCAAAATAATCAAATTATTCTTAATTTTTACAAAATATGGGGATAAGTTGTTAATTTAAACATAGGAATTAAAGTAAGAAGTCAGTCTGGAGGACTAGATTTGGTAAATATTAATTGGATATTTTTATAGTTAAAAATGCACTTGATCCCTAGACACTTTTGATGTCTATAAGAAAGCTAGGGTAACAAAAATGAATCGCTAAGAGATTTTTCTAGCAAGACGGAAGATTGAATTAGGTACGTACGTTTGTGGGACTTCACGCCCTTTTCTAGTGGACATATCATGATCAAGTGTGGCAAGATGGGGACGCATCTTAAACAAAATTAATGAATGTATAAAAACGGAGTTCCGTTCGAAGGATTTCTGGTTCTTCAGGGTGTCAACAAACTTGGTCATAATTAGCTCACACTGGATGGAAAAAGGAGCACAAAAATCTAAGATAAGTAGGTACTAAGTGTTACTTCTGTCTGATGCAATGATGAAAATATCAATTATACTTATGTGGGGCTCGTCCTCATCCGAGGTAAGTATTGCTTTCTTACTATTCCCCTGGGATAGTTTTCGACAAGCTAGCTAGCAGAAGCTAGTAATAATATAAATAAAACAAATAGTGAAGTGAAGCAATCAAATTGAATCGATTAAACTCAAAAGTGAATCGATCAAAGTCGAATTAATATAAAACACACTATTCATTGCTGCGCATTTCAATGAGTGCGAATCAATTTCCTTGATTTGGCACTTTATTCGAAGTCATGCATGATGAAGAAACTAAATTGAATCGAGTAAACATAAAAGTGAAAGAATAATTCTATGACGGCCATACACTTGATTCATGTGCAATTCGATCACAGCGTAATTTCCTTGTTGGCGCTTTATCATTTTGCATGAAACAAATAAATTGAATCGAAGAAAAACACAACTTTCAATGTCGTCCATACACTTCATTGATGCGCATTTAAAACACGATGTAATTTCCTTGAACTGTTGGCGCTTTATTCAAATTAAATTATGGATGAAATAACCAAATTCAAAACAAAAGTGTATCATTCAATATCGGTAAGCACTAAATTGCTGAGAACTTCAATAACAGCGAATCAATTTGATTGCTTTGTTCACTTTAGCCGTATTCAACTTTGGATGAAGCAACCAAATTGAATTAAGAACAAAAGTGAATCATTCAATGTCGGCCTTACACTTCATTGCTGAGCATTACAATCAACGTGAACCAATTTTGCTGAAACGTGAAATGAGAGTGTGTTGGTATTTAAACCACCACCTCGGGATTTCACTACCGGGCTACCAGACGAACTGACCATCCGCCCTTATTTAAAATACCGACCATGTGGAACTTTGACGACATCAGCTGTCTTCCCTACTAGCGACCCGCCAGCCTATAAAGCAAGAGTGAAACCCATCTGGGCTCGTTTCATCATGGACCACATCGATCGCTTATCATCAGGTGAGAGACACCGTTTCCATAAGTTCCATAAGTAACACATTACATAATCGATACTTGACATAAGCAACATTTAATATAATTTAGAAACGTTTATTATGTTCATACTAAGTATTATGTCTTCTCCCCTGTTGTATTATAACTAGTAATTATTATTGTTTTAGTGCTTTTGAACCAGAAAAAGACGGTCGACGTCAGGTGCACCCCGAGGTTCGGTTTGACATAATTTTATGCGTGAAATTAGGATTCCGATTTTGATTCAATTAGTATAATATGGGCTATTAGTGACACAAACGAATCGCTGGAAAACCGACTCCACGTAGTCTTGTCTGCCCTACCCCTTTTTTATGGATGGGAAATCATCAAATGGCTCCTGCCGCTCTGGGTGGAGCGGGAGGGAGAAGAGTCTGACACGACTCTTACCGACTAAAACCCATCTATGCTCCTCGTAGTGCCTTTTGCTTTCCAGAGCCGCAGTAACACTTTCGAAAAAAATCCGCAACCCTGGCAGGCTCTGACCCTAACGAGCCTCTTCTCCTACGCTTTTTTTTTTTTGAGGATGGGAAATCATCAAATGACCCCTCCCGCTCTGGGTGGAGCGGCAGGGAGTGTCAGACTTCTACTGACTAAAACCCACCCATGCTCCTCCTAGTGCCTTTTACGTTCCAGGGCCGCGGTAACTCTTTCGAACAAAATCCGCAACCCTGGTAGGACCCCACCTTCTCCTACGCTGACATCTCTTTGAGGCACGCGTGGAACACAACGCGCCACCGACCCGGGCCTGGCAGACCGAATCGGACGGCGAGCCACCCAACACTCGCCGTCCACAGGCCAGCGCCTAAGGTGGCCGGGAATCGCCCTGCGACTCCCGACGGCGAAGCCCGGGGCATCTCCCTATGTTGCGGCGGCTGGGGCGTAAGGGTTGTCCTTGTCTCTCCCTCACGCGGCCCGCCTCCTTCTTCACTAGCATTACTGCTTCGCAGAAGGAAGTGACGGCTTCCCATATCTCCTCGCTCCGGACTGTGGATTGAACCAGGGACAGACGCGAGAGGTCGCCGCCGCCGATCGCCTCGACAAGGACACGGCGGTGCTCCGCCCAAGCAGGGCAGACCTCCACCGTACGCTCCACCGTGTCCAATTTAATATCGCAAATGAATATTTTGGTGAATAAAATATGTTACGGATAACGACATTATTGAAAATTAAAAGTATAGACTATAAATGTATGGATTAAAATTATTATGACACGATCGATTATGACTAATGAAATTAGTGACAATGATTTTATGTAATTTCACGATTATGGCAACTGAAGCGTTATTTTTAATGAAATTATGGCAAATACAAGCATGGTACATATAAAATTATTGCATTTTAAATTATGGCAAACATTAGTACTTCAACCTTTTTCATTAACCACCCTTTGTCGCATTATGTACCAATTAATCATCATTTGAATATCGTCTGACGATAGCATCGGGTAGCTATAGATCTATCAAATAGAATAATATCGTTTCACTTATTAGCTGTCTATTAAATATTGTCTGCAAGCATATGTATCCAACAAACAACGTCTGACACATACAAATATCAATTAATTAAACAACAACATCTCTATCGCATAGAAGTAACAAATAAACAACGTCTGACGCATACAAGTATCAAATAAACAACGTTGTGGACACATATAAATATCAATTATTTGACGGCACGTTTGATTATCTGAAGATTATTTAAGAGCGAATGTCAACCGGATATGTCAAACGCCATCTGTCAAAGTAATGAGTAGTCATTCGCTCTGACGCAACATCAACGGCTAGTGGAGAGAGAACGGTGTGGAGGTTCAGTTCAAAATCGAATCCGGCACGCAATCCGTTCGCATCCCAGACGCGCTATGTTTTTAGTGGAGTGTCTAGTGATTCAGTGTTCCTAATGATTTTGTAATAAGATTCTGATTATATTTTGTGTGAAATACGTCGTTTGACTCTCCTCGCCCTCCTACGTCCTTGTAAAATCGATTATGGATCCAGATGATATTGTGGACTGTCCTGACGTCCCTTTATCAGAAGTGGGATGTAACCCAAATGGCCCACATAAAAATTCTTGACAATGCTAGTGAAATACGTGGCGTTACGTTCAAAATGCAAAACACGTGGTGGCAGTTATGGTGAACATTGCGATGCATTTTTAAAATGAAACGCAAGTGCTAATTCAGACGCTAAGAACTCAATGTATACCGTGAAATTCCATCTGATAAACCCAAGTCCGATGCGCTAGGATCACGCATCGGACGCGCGTCACCGCGGTTATATGTTTCGTCGAGGATGCAGTGTTGTGCAGTGCAGTTTATTTTTGACGATAAGTAAGGTGCTAAAGAGCTTCGCGCCTACATGCCTGTCGTAGATAACTAATCGATCAGGGTTCAACGTGGGACCAGTTAAAAGAACATTCCAAGGTCAAATTCCTACTCATCGAGTTTTATGCAACTACCCTCATCAACATGAACAATGAAAAACAAGTCCGGAACGGAGGCATGCAACTTTACAAGTTTTACAACAGCTGGCCAGGTGAAGAAGAAGTGTGTGGATTTGAGGATCTGCACGTCAATCTAGTGAGCCATTTTCGTTTTGTTATTGCTGTGAAGCTGAGGTGCTCGTTAGTTAACATTTTTCTATTTTATTTACGAGTGAACATTTTTATGCTGTGGAAACTGACGCACAAAAGGCTACGGTCTCATGAATGATTGGTGATTATCGACGTTTGATAATTGACTTGTCGCTTTATTACTCTATGCTTAAGTGAGGCTGTTATTCTCATGTTTGCTATAGCTTTAGTGTAGTAGTAGTTTTGGTGCTATAGCTTTATGTTGCTAGTTAAGCAGTGGTGTTTTAAATAATGCTGATGAAGCGGTAATATTCCGCTATCGCTGGTTGGGTAATGAAGTACAGTGCCAGTTCAGAGCTATTGTTGTTTGGACATTAGAGCGATATAGTCACAACATCGGACCTACCTAACACTTTATTTTGAAAATTATGATAGTTGCAAATGCAATATTTTGATTCATCATCACCATTTATAGCCCAACTTTGTCCATTAATGAGCGTAGGCCTTCTTTCTTGTGCCAATGTTCTGATTAGTTTTGATTTTGATTGACTTTGATACTGTGGTTACTACGCTAACCTGAATCCATTATTTTCACCACAGCTTTGATTGGACTTGTACTCTCGTAGTGTTTACAAGTTTCAGATCTCGTATCACCGCGAATGAAACCAGCAGGAGGCTAGCGGTTCGCATGCTGTAATAATGACCAATTTTGAGCGTGACCGACCGAAAATCAGCAAGCAGGTCACAGGCTACTGTAGCCGAACATCATGTCAACATCTATGAGGTTAAGAGCGTTCAAGGCCCACTGGAAATGACTGGAATACTGAGTGAGTCGCTTTCATTTTATTTTTATTGTAATTTTCAAAGCTTTAAAGTTGTTCATGTGTGCTTTTAAGGTTTTCGTCATATGAGATGACGGATTGAGAGCCAGTTGTCCGGTCCACGTTGTCATACGAGATGATAACTGGTCGAAGGGACGCTGTCACTCTCTGAGATAGGTGTTGTCATATGAGATGACGGGTAGAGAGCCAGTTGTCCGGTCCTCGTTGTCATATGAGATGATAACTGGTCGAAGGGTCGCTGTCGCTCTCTGAGCTGATGTTGTCATATGAGATGACGGATAGAGAGTCAGTTGTCCGGTCCACGTTATCATATGAAATGATGACTGGTCGAAGGGACGCCTTATGCCCGGTTCCTATATTCAACGGATCGTCATTGTATAACATCTACCACCCGTTTACGGTAAGTCTGCTAACAAAATGAAAAAATGAAAAAATGTTTATTTGTCCCAAAAGCAGTTACATGGATTGTAAATGAGACATCCCCAGTAAGTAATTGATAATACTTGTGTTGGGGCATATCTCGCTCTTTCCCAATTATTAACAATATTGAGACTTTCACAATTTTTACAAAAAGTGACAACTTTAAATTAACAGTAGGTATATGACTTATAAACTAATTAGCAGCTCTTTGTGTAACTGTAGTTGTATGCTTTAGAGAGGTTGTATGTACGTCTTGTTTTGTGTTGTCAGGGTTTGTGCCGTTTGTATTGTTGTGTATTTGTGTGTATACATGTTTTATGTTTGTGTATGTGTGTCTATGTGTATGTATGTGTAGGTACATGTTTGTGTGTGTGAATGTGTATGTTTTCTTTGTAGTGCCCTTTTGAAATCTTTGTGTTCGAAGCAATTTATAGAGAAAACTCGGTGAATACTAACATTATTGATACGGAGGGAATAAAAAAGAAATTGTTTAACCAAGTCTAACTAAAACTTGCTCAGTTTCCTCGTATGTTAAGGTTTTTAGCCACTCGACTATTACCTTTTTGCATACGTGTGAGACCTCACGGTGGAACCTTAATTTTTGGTTTAGTTTGTTGTAAATGTAGGCTGATTGGGTTGCATACTGACGCCGTGCAAAAGCTGTTCGGACGCCCGGGGAGTAAGCCACTATATCCTTTCGTCTTTTCTTCTGTCTGTATTTGTTAAATGGAATAGATTTATGTAAGTAAAGGGTCGTAATTAAAAGATATAGGTTTCTTACTGTAAGTAAACTACTTATTCTGTATAGATCGACTGTGGGGTATCTATGTGGTTTATAGTACATTACTTTTATAAGTGACCTTTGGGCTCTTTCCAACTCAAGGAATTTAGTTTTAGTGGCTCCTCCCCAGACTGGTAAACAGTATGCAATAACTGATTGTGTGAGCGCAATATAGATGCTATTTAATGTTTTCTGGGGCATCACATCTCTTAGATTTTTAAAAATCCATATAAATTTTCGTATTCGTGACGTAACAGTCTCAATATGCGAATGCCAAGATAAACACTCGTCAACTATAACTCCCAAGTATCTTGTAGACGTTACATGTTTAATGGTTTGACAGTTACAATTTTGATCCCTGTTGTTCGTGCACGTGTGGATTTGAATTTTAAAATTATGGCCTGGTTTGGACTTTCTGCTAGGAGAAAAACAAATATAGTTGGTTTTAGGAACACTAAGGGTTAGTAGATTGACTTTAAGCCATCTATCTATAGCAGCCAATCCTTGTTCGGCATTATTGCAAACGGTTTCCCATGTGTCGCCACAGTAAACATTGGCTGTGTCATCCGCGTAAGAGTAGACTCCCCCAGTAGAGTAGTTTCCCCCCACTGTTTCGTAGGTTACAGAGTTCATTAATATACACCAGAAACAAATGTTAAAATGAAATGTAAATTAAAGTGAAATGTTTTTTATAGGAACAGTTTTGGGTTACGCCTCGTAGACAATTCTACCATCCGTAAGCAAAACGAATCGTTTCTAGAATATAGGAACCGGGCATTAGCCAGTGTTAGTTAGGTCAAACGTAATCGCCTTGCGTATATGTGTGCATGTATGTGAGTCCCTAAATGTCCAAAGATAGGGACAGTGTATTAATATCATGTCAGGATAGGACGAGCGAAATGAAATTGATAATCCCAGCGGGTTTTATTTTCCTATTGTTACAGAGTAACTCAACGCCAAAAGAAACAGAACAGCACGAGGACGTGCTAATGTCAGTCTGGCCGTGACGCACGTTTGATTATTTGAAGATTATTTAAGAGTGAATGTCAACCGGATATGTCAAACGCCATCTGTCAAAGTAATGAGTTGTCATTCGCTCTGACGCATCACCAACGGCTAGTTTGGGAGAGAGAGAGAGAGAGAACGGTGTGGAGGTTCAGTTTGAATCCGGCACGCAATACGTTCGCATCCCAGATACGCGCTACGTTTTTGTTGGAGTGTCTAGTGATTGTTCCATGGTGTCGGACGGATTTTGTTCCGTATGGTATCGGACGTAAAAGAATAGCACCATCCCATCACTTCCCGTGGGTGTCGTAAGAGGTCGTAAGAGGCGACTAAGGGACTCACCAGAAAATGGGCAACAGCATTATCTGTAGGTAAATTGTAGTAATATACCTACAATCTGATCACCAACCCGCCTGCCAAGCGTGGCAATTTAAAAAACAAAAAAATTCGCAGAGGCCCCCCATTTCGCAGAGGCCTATGTCCAACAGTGGAGTCTTTCGGTTAATATGATGATGATGATCATGTCTAGTGATTCAGTGTTCCTAATAATTTTGTAATAAGATTCTGATCATATTTTGTGTGAATACGTCGTTTGATTTTCCTCACCCGCCCACGTCCTTGTAAAATCGATTATGGATCCAGATGATATTGTGGACTGTACTGACGTCCCTTTATATTAAACAAAACAACGTCTATCGCATACAAGCACCAAATAAACAACATCTGACGTATACAAGCACCAAATAAACAACATCTGACGTATAAAACAAGCAAAAGAACAACAACTGACGCATACAAATATCAATTATTAAACAAAACAACGTCTATCGCATACAAGCACCAAATCCAAAGACTTGGCTAGGCAAGTCATTAAACGATATCGAACCTTGTCATTTGCCTAGCTGTTCAATTAAATGCCGTGATGTCACTTAGGCCGCTAATTAAATGGGGCCGTTCGGTAAAAAGACTAGGCCGCCAAATAAATGACTGATTAAGCTAGTTGACTGCGGCATATGATAAATACAGGCATAAATCGATATTTTTTTACACTACGCCGGTGAACCAGCAGGTAGTCTATACAATGCCTTAAAATTGTATTGTAGCAGCCAATTAGCATAATCAGACATTTAATTGGTGAACAAGCCTTTTCATTGCATCGATTTTTCAGTGACATATTATGTGAAGTTGCTTCAATAAAGTACTTCTTAAAATCATTTAGTAAAGGTGTTTCAGTAAAATAATAACTAACTATTTTAAAATAAAATAATTTAGTAAAGTTTATTCGATAAAGCACTTCTTTAAATCATTTAGTAAGATTTTTCTATAAAGTACTTACTAAAATCATTCAGTTTTAAGTTGATTCAATAAAGTACTTCCCAAAATCATTTAGTTAAGATGTTTCAATAAAGTCCTAACTAAAATAATTTAGTAAAGTTGTTTCAATAAACTACTTCCTGAAAATTATTTAGTAAAAATGTTTCAATAAAGTATTTTACTAAAATCATTTCGTTTAAAGTTGATTCAATAAAGTACTTCCTAAAATCATTTAGTAAAGATGTTTCAATAAAGTACTTACCTAAAGCATTTAGTTTAAAGTTGATTCAATAAAGTACTTACTAAAGTCATTTAGTAAAGATGATTCAAGAAAGTACTTTAACTAAAGTCATTTAGTAAAGATGATTCAATAAAGTACTTAAACTAAAATCATTTAGTAAAGTTGATTCAATAAAGTACAGTTTCCTAAAGTCATTTAGTAAAGTTGATTCAATAAACTATTTCCTAAAATCATTTAGAAAAAATGTTTCAATAAAGTACCTACAACTAAAATTATTTATTAAAGTTGATTAAAAAACTACTTACTAAATTAATTTAATAAAGATGATTAAAAAATAACTTTATAAATGTTCTTCATATTCCGCCAACTTAATTCGTCATGCAAATTTTTTGACAATAGTGACTCCTATATGTTTTCTACTTAGCAGAAAAAAACTTTATAAATTAATTTAGTAAAGTGGATTAAAAAAATTCCTTTTTTTTCATAAGTGATGGGTTGAATTGGATGCTCTTGAATCTAGTCAATGTCAGAGATGACAGAGACAAAGTCTACGATGGAGCGAGCTTACCAGAAGGAGCCTGTTCACTTCCTAAAATAATTTAGTAAAGTAGATTCAACAAAGTACTTATTTATTAAAATCTTTTAGTTAAGTTATTTCAATAAAGAACTTTGAATGAATCACAAACTAAAAAAAATAGATAAGATAATTTAACTAAGAACCTACTAAAATCTTTTAGTAAAGTTGATTAAACAACATATTATCATTCAGTATATTTCATTCAAATAGTATTTATTTAAATCATTCAGGAAAGTTGGTTTAATTAAATACCTACATTTACAACCTGAATGTTCTGTCTTGGACACTCATGTTTATACAAATTATAAGGAATCAATAAATAAACACTAAAGGATAACCAAAGAAACAACAAAGGATTAACAAAGAACCAATTAAGAAACAACAAATGATCACCAAAGAATCAATTAAGAAACAATGAATGATCCAAATATAATCATTTATGAAACAATTAAACATCAAAAATGAAATAATAAATGATTAACAAAGAATCAATTAGATACTTTTTAAAAATCATTACAGAGTTAAACTAATTAAGTTATTACTTAAATACCAAAAACGTTTTATTTATACACTTCTTACAAGCGTTGCACCATCACAGGTCTAAAAAACAGCAAAAGCTCTATCGGTAGGTTCACATTTTTGCGTAAGCTGATACTTCAAAGTAAGAAAATATGGGAAAGAACTAGGAAACCTATAAAACAAATTCAATATTACACAAGCCAACTAAATTATCTGTGAATATATTTAACCTCTATTGACCAGGGAAACCAATTTAATGAAAATAAAAACATAACATATGAAAATAGACTGAGTTTATAAACCATAGAATTAAAGTTTAAATCAATTCACGGTTCACTGGAACCAATTGGTTCCAACGGAAGATAGACTTTAAAAGAAATGCTTAATTTAAAAAGCACTTAAGGAGGGCTAAAAATATTAAACAAAACACTGCTAAAACTAACCTGAATCATTGTTTGTAGGCGGTGAGGGAACAACAGGCACGTCATGCTGAGTAGCCATCATCTACGATACCTGTGAACAAGTTATAATATCATCATTCAAAGTCATCCCCTTTGGATAATTTTGAGCTTAATTCAGTCATCATAGTGACATCGGTTATTTTTTCACTTTTAGCTGAATGCATTTGTGCACTATCATACAGCCTAAGTTGTCAACTCTTTTGTTTATTTACCATGTTCGTTCGTTGAATTTTTGGTAGATATTTAAAAATTAATAATGTTATAAACTCATTCACAGATAGTTTTTGTTAGTAGGTTAACACAACAGAGTTCAATTACATACATACACAAATAGTAAAAACATTCTAATTTATAAACAAGTAAACTGATAAGCTTTGTAAAAAAAAATGTTTTGTTTGTAGCTAAGCTTGAGGTTGGTTTAGATAAGGTAGTTGAATTGTGTAGTTAGCAAAAAAAAATAATGAGGTTTACTTTGAGTCCAACCGACCATAATTTGAATAATATTTTTTTGAACATTCATGGTCAATAAGTAATTTCTCAACTCGTACCTACACCTAAATGCAATAAAAGACACAACTAAAAACATTAACAGTTTCATGCCAAAAAAACTCAAGAGTGGATAAATATTTATATACTCACGATCATTATCTATTTATTGATGAAATTGTAGCCGATTCTTGCACGTAAATCGGGGTATTTTAGTTCATGAATAACACAAATAAAAATCCGGCACAGTTTTACAAGTTAGCCATCCAATTTTAACACTCTGTGTCTTCTTGAAGCCGCAACGAAAACAACAACATATTCCACCGCTTTTCCGAATTTCACTGTTTTGTGATAACCTTGAGAAACTATTACAAACACTGGGAATATGCAAATAATTTATTTTCCGCGAACTTCTGTCACTTCGCTTTTCGCTTCTGCAAGACTGTGCTGCAGGAAAATACAAAATGGCCGGCCAAATAAACGAGTGCTGTCAAAAAGTCAATCAAATGTATGTACCGATAACCCGGCGATAACCACTGAACGCATTCAGCGTCTCTGACATCTTGCGTCAAGCAGGTTAAGTTTACAATTTACTGTAAACCACTTATGTAAATTATACTATTATTCTGTTATTGTTCAAGTAAAACTAGCCGAGCAAAGTGGCTGAACTACGTCTTTCGATCGAAAATTTCGAAACGCACTCTCAGTTTACCGAGGCAGACCGAAACTCTGTTGAACTCTGTTCCTTTCACTCACAGGCAGACGCGGAGAGACGCGGTTGCCAATGCCTTATGCCAGTATGGCGGACTGCCAGTATTGGTCCGCTGGCAAATTCCTAGCGGTTGTCGGCAGCAGCGTGTCCTATCTCTGTCTAACTAGTTAGGTGTGAGCCACAGTCGATATATCTGTCCCTGTTTGGTTCGTAAGCGATGAAATTCAACATAAGCATAAATAACTCTCTGGGCAACAGAGTTGTATATTATCGGAATGGTTCGCCCCCATTTTGTCCGTAATGACCTCGCTCGCTCGCTCGCTCGCTCCGCTTTTGTGGCTAGAGTGGCAAGTGGCAAACAACACAGAGAGCGCGAGCGCTACGTCGAAAGTAATAATAATACTGGTTGCGGATTGAGCCGAAACGTTGAGTCACGGAATCTATAATTGAGCGAAGTGAGCTAAGCCGAAGTAAAATGCTCTTTGCTCCGCTACGCTCCGCGATTACCTATGTTGATTAATCGGACAACCAAAATTATAAACTGAATTTAATTAGGTAGGTACCTATGTTTTCTAGATTACCTAGTTATTTAAAGTACTTACCTAGCTAAGTACCTACCTAATAAGATACCTCGGTACTAACACTACTTACATAATTTAATGATTTTCTAATAGGTGTACCTACTCTTGTAGGTTTATCTACATATATATATGCCTACCTACCTACCTTACCTGATGATGGCAACTAGGTCGAAGCCTCAGATTTTGTTGGTCTGAGGTCGAAGCCTAGTTTACTACGTTTCAGTCATCTGGGAGCACCATTAGGATTTATTCTTTATGTAACAAAAATACTTACTTCCATGGTTAGCATTAGGTACCTAACTATTTTAATACCTAATATCGCATTAATAACTCTATAAGATGGTACCTACTTACCTATCTAAATTGGAAAAACATACAGACTTAAGGACATACAGACTTACCTACTAGAAAAACATACAGCATACTTAGGTACCTACCTACTAGGTAGGTACGTAAAAAATATTAGATGTATCATGTAGGTAACAAACTTTGCCTGGAAAAGAATATCGAACAATACGAGAAAAGAAAAAAAGGTTCGTTTTGTTCCGTTGTCTGGACTACCTAGTTCGTCGCTCGCTGTAGGGCCTCTCTTCTCTGAGCGGCATGCATGGGTCGGGTTGGCACCGGCACTGTATTCTGGTTCAAACCGGTTAGGGAGCAGCCAAGCGCATACACCATCTCGCTCTAGCAAGCAGACAATCTAATTTAACGATGTAGTATTATTATTGCGATACGTATAACATAACGATAACGTCGGGTTTTTAGTTTTTACGAATCGACGACGTAGCGAAATCGAATGTAGGCAATAATAATAAAACTTTAGCTATAATAGGCAGTCAATCGTTTTCTTGGCAGCCTATACCTATTTAATTTTAAACTTTTTTTTATGTTGTGGCTTATCAAGCTAAGTAGGTAGGTACCTACCTATCAGTTTATTTTGTCATGCGGCCTGACCTTGACGTATGGCTAGCACTGACGTGGCGTTTAGGTATAATGTTAATTATCTGACAAGTCGTGTCGGTTTAGGGTTGGGTAGGTACATAACATAACGTAACGGTCATGTCGGGTTTCAAGCGACGCGAACGTTTCGTTTAAGTTGATAAATAGTAGGGCAACATTTCTGGTTTCTCTGCAGGGTTTGCATAGTCGTACCCGTAAGTTGTACCTAGGCACCTAGTTTGTTCTTTGTTGTGACAGATAAGTACCTACTACCTACTATATGAGGGAGAGAAAAGGTATGAAGATTCGAATGCCGCTATTGCGACGCACGCTATTTCGAAAAACTTTACGAGTGGTGCGCCAGTTCGAAAACACATTGAGTCGATTGCCGTTGTTGGGAACACGCTGCCTGATTCGAAAAACTGTTTGACTGGTACTAGTACGAAATTATCGGTACCTACCTATCGAAATCCACTGTTCTCTAGGTAGGTAACATTCCAATTTCCAATCTGAGTTTCCAGACTCAATGTGTTTTCGAACTGGGGTAGGTACCACTCTTAAAGTTTTTCGAAATAGCGTGCGTCGCAATAGCGGTACCTACCTACCTATTCGAATCTTCGTATCACTCCCACTACGACAGCAGTGCAGGTGCTACAGTACCTAGGTACCTAATTGCTTTTTTTTCTTTTTTTTTTCGTTCGCTCTGCAGACTTACGAACACAGGCCAACCCCTAAATGCTCAGCTTGTTCTTTCAGAGTTCAGACTATGTTCAGAATATACCTACCTACTCCTACCTAGTTTTTAGGTTTTTGTTAAAAGCGTAAATGGGGTGAGTAGGTAAGGATCCGGAGCCAAAACCCGCCGCGGGTTCTCGGACCCCGGGATCCCTCAGCCCACAGCCGCAGCCCCATACCACTCGGTCGACAACATTATCTACCCTTCTCGCCCTTTTTCGGTGAAAAGCCCCAAGGACAAAGTCTCAACGCAATGTCATCTCTGCGGACGGCGGTCTAGGGACGGCTGGCAACGAGTTATATTAGTACGCCGTTTCGTGTTTCACGTCCAGTCCGAATTGTCGTAGGTACCACTCGTACCTGAGTTCTGACAGACAAGACGTACAGTAGGTAAGTAGGTACGCACGCAATGTTGAAACTAAAACGTAACTTCAGTCATTGATTTCCAGAATTTTGTACCTATAGGTAGATTTTTTACCTACCTGGCAAAATAAAAATCAAATTTTAATATGTTGTGCAACTAGATAGGTAGGGACCTAATTAAAACTACCAGTTGGAAGGTTTGTTAATTAAGTCACTGCAGATAAACAGTGAAATTCGTCAAAATTGGTAAGTACCTACTTACTTACTATGCAGTCAGGGAAGAGTAGGTACTTTTTGTTTGACCATGGATTTTTTAAGTCATGGAGGCTATTACGGACCTCTTATTTCGCATAAGTAGGTACCTATTTATTTGTTAAAAAACCCAAATCCTAATTTGTTTTTTTTTTATTGTAAAAAGTACATAGGAGGTACCTAGATGTTGGTTTACAAAATCGTTACCGAACGGTCTACCAAGCGGACGAAGTCTAAAGTTCAGAACTTTCTGACAAACTTATTTTAATCTGTGGTTCCGTTCCGAGCTCCCCAGTTCTTGTGTAGGTATTTGTGTCGAGTGTGCTGTGTGTATGAGTCTGTGTGCTGTGTGTGCACCCACGCAAGTATCGCCCACTAGGGGAGGCCTTGTATGGGGTCATTATGAGTTCGAGCGTATTCTTTAGTATTATTATTAGCAGTGAAGCGAATAGGGTGACGCGTTCACTTTGAACAATATGAAATGCGAAAGGACATGGCGTGATTTATAACGCCGTGACATTAGTTAGATGCCAGACTATATTCATCGAATACAGTCTGTCAGTGTAGGCCAATATTAGTGTCTGATTAGGTACCGGTTTTATTAAAACAGTGCGCAAGAAACTGGTTGTAGGTACCTATCTAATTCAAAATGTTTATTGCTGTTTTCTCAGCCGCATTAAGTACTTATAAGTAGGTAGGTACCTACCTATGTTTTTATTTCTGAAATCACATCTATTGTGTTCAAAACACAAAATTAACACCTAGTCAAATGACTGAATAACCCAATGGTTATTAAAAATCACCCTGATATTAACCATTTGGCAATTCAAATGGTTAATATCAGGGTGATTTTATAGTGGTGATTTATGAAACTTATTTTGAAGTGGTTATCTATTCATTTTGATTTTCATTTTGAAGTGGTTATAAATGAACACGCATTTTGCAATTGATACTACACACAGTCATTTTGTCAATGTAAAATAACCAAATTAGGATTTTTTTTACTCTCGAAATAAATACCAAGATAGGTACATACCTACCTACCTATTTTTTTTTTATAAATTTCTAGGTAAGGTAAGTAAGTATAATAATGACCCGATTAAAAAGAGTAACAATTAACACGCAAAGTGACTATTGCTTTACCTACCTTTATGTTTTTGTCATTATTGTGTATGGGATCAAAATTTCATTGCTTAAGAGCGTGTTGTACGCCGTATGTCAATTCATACAAACTTTCAAGTCCTTATTAATGAGTACACACTATACATGGTTATATTTAACTATGTAACTTAACTGTAAACAAACTAGACTAAAAATTACCAAATTATGTACAAACGTGTATAAAAACAAAATAAATCATTGGGCATCAAAAAATTCATCCACATCGCTGTCAATGACAAAAGTGCCCAGCTATGCTATTCTCTAAGGATTCAGCCTTGCGTACAGCGCTGCCGCAGCGGTGAAACTCAGTTTGGTATTCACTAGGCTGCGTAAAGCTACACTAGCGCTCAAGGCTGTGACGTCTGTGAGTTAGAACTACTCAACGGCGGGCAAATTGACACATTTGATAGTTTTTTGTACATTTTGGTATTCCCAAAGAAAAAACAGCGACGAAGACGCCTACAGCCTGCTACAGCCTCGCCCACAGCCTCGCTTCGAACTGTCAAATGCCAAAGCTACAATAATCGCGCATACGTCTAACATTTTTTCTTCATCTTCATACATATTATTTGATAAAATGGCAGCTCGGTTGATTATAAAGCTACATTTATTAGAAGAAGCTAAGAAAAGTGACGATTTGAAAAACACACGCCAGGCGAAACTAATAAAAAAATTTGAAACAATATCCCGTGATAGAGTGTTTATCCATATATGTATACTTATAGGGTTTCTGAAGATCTAATTAATATATTATAAAGAATTCCTCGATAAAAGGGTTATCCAACATTATAATATTTTTTTACTTCGAATCAATAGTTCCTGAGATAAGCGCGTTCAAGCAAACACACTCTACAGCTTTTTACTAGTATAGATTTAAAAAATATAATTGTCTTGTTTTGAGGCTTCGTTTCTTACATAAATCTGGAACAGGCACACGCTAGGAAATAATTTCAAATGGTTGTCGTTATCGAAATCGACTATAACAGACCTACGCGGCTGCAGCGCCTGCAGCCTATCGCGATGAGGATTTAGGTAGCTAGATACATCAGCGCTAAGGCTTTAAGTTACATGTAGCAAAGGTTATCAGTAAGACCAAGATCACTACAGAATTTGAAAACTATGTTTATAAGACAAGCCCCACTTACATCACTCCTAGCTTGTATTTGTTAATATTGTATCCTCTTGGGGATTTGATAAATCTCAGATTACAATAATCTGAGATTTGAATAACACTTTTCTTCAAATTAAAAAAAGACGTAATTCTGGTAAATAGTTTTATTAATAATAGTTTAATTAGAATCATCATTATAATTATGATAATACAGTATTCATAAATTGTGCAGGAGGCAGTCCAGAGTCCCCGGTCCTAAGTTTAATTAAATAAGCAGCTAATATAGTAAGGTTCAGAAACTGAGGCACTTCATTAAATAGGTAGCTGTCTGAATTGCTCAAACCAAACCAGTGTGCAGTGGTAAAAAGTATGGTATTACACAGACTCAATATTTCTACAATCCAATAAATTACAATCAGACTCTTTTAATGAAAACATATCTTGTTTTTGATTTGCACTTAATGTGTTGATATTATTATCACAAATTCACTCTCTTATAACTTCGTGCATAGGTACTGTGTTCTTGCGATGTATCAGTCCTAAGTTAATGGCAGCCAACTCTTCTCAGAAGAGAAAGTCCAGTGGATACACACTTGTTGGTGTCATATAGGTGTTTGTTCATTCCCTTCGTCTATTGTCATCAACAGGCATTGGCATGAGTCCCCTTAGCAGACAAAGTAATTTTCATTTACCTGAAACAAACATTTATCATTAGACTATTAGGTCTAGCACTAGCATTTAGAAATAAACATCTGAGTGGCACATTTTGGTAAACATGTGAAACGTGCCTTAAGGCATCTTCTGGGCACACTCGCTCCATAAAAGACCTCATCCGTCGCTTTCCATCAGGAGAGATCGAGGTCAAAAGCTAGCCCATTCTTCAATAAAAAACATAAGCGGACGCTGTTATTACATTTCCATTGCAGGGAAACAGGCAACCATACATATTCAGTCTGGATGTCACATGTCTCGAAAATGAATTTGTTGCACATTCTGGTACCATTTTATAAAATACAACTATCAACAGACAACTAAACATAAGCGATAACACTATTAGTTTGATTACATCAAATAATTACATAGTACAAAAATGTTACGATATAGAAATATCGGATACTAACCATTTGCGGCGCGACCCATTCCTGTACAATTGCAAGAATTAATTCATTTTCCAATCTTCGCCTTTCTATTGTTCTGCAGCGGTCCGTTGCTACTCCGCAATTAATGCACAGGCTCATGTCATGATGCATGATTTGTAAAAACAGCAAAGCAAACAAATCCGGTTATCCAGCAAAGGTCAGCAGGGGTGGAAAGTACGCTGTCCAATGTTCAAGCGATTAGCGGGGGTCAGTCAGAAGGCAATCAATTTCGGAGTCCAGTATTCGAGCAGAGGTCATATGAAATAATATCCCAAGAAAAACGGAAAAACATATTTATTTGCGCAAAAATACGAAACACAGACTAAAATATAATACGAAAAGCGAATAATATTATTTAACAGGACATGACTTGACAGCCGTTGACATTGACCACAGAATAAACAGAGCGCGCGAGATAAATCGCGGCACGTCATTGGTTACCCTTTAGTCTTGGGGTTGCCTCGCTACAAGGTATATTTATTTAATCTCTTGGTCACAGAAATAAGTTATGTTTCGAGCAATAGCTGCTGAATTGCTGATACAAAAACTTGAATTTTCAAACTAAAAATACAAGTGGTTTTGTTAGCGTCGCGTCTGTTGTTGGTTATGGTTTTTGTAACCTATTTGGTCTGTGGTTTTTGTCTACGTTCGCTTTCATCGTCGCGTCGCGTTGCTCGAACTAGGCAAAGGAATCGTCATTCAGTCTTAAAACGGAACAATAAATAAGCAATAAATTCTTATAATTATTAAATTTGTGTATATTTTACTCTATTTCATAAAATACTTATAGAAAGACCTTTATTTTAAATTTTAAACCCCTGAAATTCTCAGTCGAGATTGATCGATTATGATTAAAAGAATTTGTGTCAAGTTCTTAACTCGTCAACGAAACAGCGACGAGAGGCTACAGCTTACAGTTCGTCGACGAGCTCAGCCACGCTAGTGAATACCGTTTGGATTAGCGACACACGCTCGATCGATCTCAAGGCTGTCTCGTCGACGAGCTCGTCGCAGCTTACAGCCACGAAATTGTCATTTAGAGAATAGCACTGCAGAACACTAGCAGCATTGCCGCGTTGAATGGCAATGCTGATTCTTTGGCCAAAGAAAAGCCCAGCCCTCTGGTCATGTGTACAGTCGACAAGTTGTTTGCTGATGTCCCGAAAGACTCGGTGAGCACTCGGACCCCATGGACCTAAAGTTTCAACCCCAAACGGCTTGAAACTTATTCTTCAAAATGAATGAACCGATTTTAACGAAACTTGGTACGCATACGCTAGATATCCAGGTCTAAATAGTTATCAGACAACATTTTTGAAAAAGATTTTAGAGGGAGAGAGAGCGATTTTAAGTTTTCTATAGAAAGTGAAAAATCACTATATCCTTCCCCCTGAACACTTTTTCGAAAAAAAAATCTGATAACTATTTAGACCTAGATATCTAGCGTACGTATACCAAGTTTTATTAAAATCGGTTCATTATTTTCGAAATATTAGGATTTGAAAGTTTGTATGAAAAGTCGTACCGCGTATACTTTCTTAACAATTTCAAGTCGATACCACCAAGTAAAACATAAAGCTGCATTTTATCAGGGATTTAAATTTTTCTAAATGCAACAAAAAAAGTATTTCGGAACACTTATCCAAGCTAAAACTCCGCAGTACCTATAGATTTTTCTATAGCAGTCTCAAATTCGCCTGATCCCTGGGGGTGATGGAGTTTGTGCTAGAATCCTTACGACAGTACAGAGGTGGGCCATCCCCTCCCATCGCCAACCTCACCACCCTGTCTGCGTACTGGAACGAACCTCTATATAAAATACTTTATGTTAGGAGCGGAATAACGTGGAGTTTTAAAAGCATATAAATTTTGGTTCTCTTTTA
Organism: Melanchra persicariae; assembly: GCA_947386135.1. Taxonomy (NCBI): domain Eukaryota; kingdom Metazoa; phylum Arthropoda; class Insecta; order Lepidoptera; family Noctuidae; genus Melanchra; species Melanchra persicariae. Next base: position 9,195,473 of record OX376645.1, on the reverse strand, counting down.
CCACCATCTTTATAACATAATGCTGTTTATTATGTTCAAGTGAAGATATTTAGGTCTTTATTACTACATACCCATGAAGCAATTTGTATAACTGCCAAATATCTCATAGTTCGATATCTTTTGTTTTCAAGAGAGATGTACTTACGTGTGTGAGTGTAGGCAAGTAAAGAACTTCGCAGTTACAATTCTATTTCTTCTTCTCTCTCTTTTTTCCTCTATGTGTTGTTAACCAATAGAGAATAATCATAAAAAGATAAGGCAATATACATAAGGTTAAGTGTATAGATACAGTCCTTATCTCATTGACCTTACAATATAAAAGTCAAAAGTTTTATAAATACGTGCAGCTTGTGGGTCTCCGTTTGCGATCTTTTTACTCTGATGAAGTCTTACTTTTTCTAGACTAAAGGTCACATGATCTTTAGTCTAAAGTAAGTTAAGTAGATATATCTACTTTCTACAATTAAGCTAGGCAACAATAGGCAGATAGAGTTGTTTTCAAGGTATTGTCACTGTCAGATAGATAAAAATCGGGTATACTTGAATTATAATTCAAGTTAATTTCAGTCCATCGTCGAAATTGAAGTGGTATTTTTTTATAAAAAAGGGCTTATAAATGTATGGGTTGCAATGGAACTTTTTCATGCCAACATAGAGTTAATTGTTCCAATATTTGATAATTATCTTGAATTCTGAATACAAACATTAATGTTTTTGAAGACTTTGTAAATAACAACTAAAAAAGAGGATATCTACTAATATCGTTGCTGACAGCGAACGATTTATAAATTGCGGCCAAACCTGTATTAGTAGTATATGTATATTTTACTATGCTCAAAAGTGGGACTATTCTAGCCGAAGCATAATGGCGTCAATCCACAAATTTTATTAGTAGGTACCTACTCGGTTCCTTATATATGCAGAGGTAGCAGTCAGTTAGCACCTTACATGAATAGGCCCTAATTATCTACATACAACCCGCATTGTTTCTGCTACAGAACTAAACAAATTATCCCATAGGTTTTCAGCTTTTTGTTCTTTTAAATACGAGCAAAATCCGCATTCTCAAGAGGAGAAGCTAGGGAGGGAGTTGATAATGCCCCCGGTCTACAGCAGCGAAGGGTGGATTCAGGGTGGGAGTCAAATAGGGGAGGGTGGCGTTCTCCCTAGTCCCCAGACACGGTGGCAGCTTTAATAATAATAATCCCCAGCTGGATGGGGTATTTTCTTTGATTCATCACATCACCAAGGGGCGATTGAATGAAAGAAGGCAGGTGTTGGGCACAGTTTTGGAAAGGCCTATGAAAGTAGACTGCGATAAGCAATTGGTAGCGTTGTTATGACTAAGTTCATACATTATGTTAATGAGCGTTTACGCCCTACGGCATTTCAAACAAACTTTCAAGTCTTTATTTTTCAAAATGATTGAACCGATTTGAATTAAACTTGGTATGCGCTAGAACATTTTCGAAAAAAAGAGTTTAGAGGGAGAGAAAGAGAGAGAGAGAGCGATTTTAAGTTTTCTACAGAAAGTGTAAAATCACTCTACCTTTCTCCCCAAACTCTTTTTCGAAAATGTTCTCTACTAACTATTTAGACCTGGACATCCAGCGTATGCATACCAAGTTTCATTCAAATCGGTTAATTCATTTCGAAAAATAAGGACTTGAAAGTTTGTACCTACTTATGAAAAGCCGTACGGCGTAAACGCTCTTAAACAATTAGAATATTAATAATATAAGAAAGAAAGAAAGAAAAGAAAAAGATAATCACCATTCTAAATTGGTGATTATTGTGGGATCACCATTTCAAAATGGTGATTTAAAACTTTGAAGAGAATGCAACTTTAAGCCACTTGGTACCTACTTTAAGTTTATTTTGGTAGTACATTTAATCCGAGTTAGTATAATGGAATGCTTGCGATAGGAAATTGATAGGTACTGATAAAACTTCGTTTGGAACTACGATAAATGGAACAAACCAAATATTAATCAAATAATCATTTCTGCCATAAGTAGTACCTACTGATATTTGTAGTCATTTCCATTATTGATAACCTGTTATCATAAGCTTTTCTTTATCTAGCTGTTTAGTCCCATCCCACTGCTGGGCAAACAAACGCAAGTAAGTCCTTCTAGACATATGTACGATAAGCGTTTATAATTTCTAGTTGATGGTAATTAATTCAAAATAATCTACCTAATACTATCTATAAGTACTATTTATAGGTACCAAGCCAAAGAGTTTGTTTTTTTGTTTGAACGCGCTAATCTCAGCTGTGCGATTCTGCCGGTCGATTCTGTCGTCATCTCACGGTGTTCACCTAGGCGGAGTGAACGACAATAGAGCTGTCATTCCATCTTATTTGTATGGTTTGACAACTCACCCGTCGTGCGCCACGCCCGGGTGTTCACTTCGACATGTTTACAGAATCGAACCGCAGAATCGCACTGCTGTAAACATGTCGAAGTGAACACTGCGGCGGGGTGCACGACCGGTGAGTTGTCAAACCATACAAATAAGATGGAATGACAGCTCAATTGTCGTTCACTCCGCCTAGGTGATGTCGACAGAATCGACCGGCTGGAACTACCAATCGGATTAAAAAAAAATCTTTTAGTATTGATAGCCACATTCATGAGGAAGGCTTTAGGCTAAGTATACGGAAACGTGAAAAAACGGAATACCTAAGTACCTAAGCCCTATAGCCACCGACTCCGAATTAGCACGTGTGTAAATCATTTAAATACACAAACGTTCTAGGTACCTATTGCTTTTTCTATTCGTGAAAACTGTATCAGAATCCGTTGCGTTGTTTAGAAGAAGTAAGCGGAGAAAGAGGCAGAGACGTTTCTTTTTTTTTTTAAATGGCCGCTGGCAGATCTAGCACTAGGGCTATCATCTGCTAAACCGGACTATCGTGTGGTGACCTCATTAAGGCCCCAACTAGGGCAAGACGTAGAGGCAGACAGCAACTTTGTTTTATACTATTCAGAGATAGGAGGTACTACAGCATATGAGCAGCAGGTGAGATAGTGGTCAAGCGCGTGCCTATCAATAATAATAATAAAAAAAAAAATGTTCAGTTATTCAAGAACACAGGACAGCTGATGCAATACACAGGCGAGTTTAACCTTGCATCGGGTTTACTTACAGGAAACCTCTGTAAGCTCGATAGAGATATTTGCACATCATCATATCAGCCAATTGCCGTCCACTACTGAACGTAAGCCTACCCCAAAGAGTGCCAACCGCTCCGGTCTTGAGCAGTCCACATCCTTCCGCTGCCAGCCACCTTCTTCAAATCATTGATCTATCGTGCCGCATGGCGTCCCACACTACGTTTGCCCATACGCGGTCTCCACTCTAACACATGTCTGCTCCACCGACCATCTGTCGGTCTACAGAGATGGCCGGCCCACTTCCACTTCAACGTTTTGCACATGACGACAGTCAATGCACAACTAAAGTTTAACCACTGACTAACTACCTACTTATCATTCTTACTATGTATTTGACTAAACATAGGTTGTACCAACATTATGCATGCAATTTAGTATAAGTAGATAATATTGATAATTAATTTTAGTGCTCATAATACTTAACTAGCTACCTAGGTATGTGTTGCTGATTTTTTTTTTTATCGTTACGTCACCTTTATTCATAATCATTGCAGGTATTTAAGTATTCATTCATCATTGCTTTTATTCATTAAGTATTAATTATCTTCATTCATAGACTTACTCATTAAGTATATTTATATATTCATCGACCTTAGTTATCTGCAAATTCTGGAATGGTAGGTACTTATATTCATTCAGAAATATGATTTAGAAATACCAACAAGAAAAATAAGTACAAAACTCATTCCACGCTGCCTGTTCCAAACTCCTCAAAATAAGGTACACCCTACAACGCCTGTAAAATGTTTTAAAGCAACGTAGACGACAATTGAAAATAAACACAACTATATCGTGCTTAAAGTCCATAGTGGTTCGCGGTAGATTTCCACTTACGTCATCTTAGACCTCAAAATGACTCTCGCAGTCTCAGCGTCTTTATTTTTTATTTTTAGATCTAAAAAATATGGGGACTTTTTTCCTCGTTTTTTAAAGCTCTTCTATTATGAACTTCTGACGCTAGAAATAAAAAAAGTCGTTACCTACCAAAATGATGAAATCAAGCATGTTTGCCATATGTAGACATTGACGGCCATACAGTAAGCTGCCGGTTGATTCTGTCGACATCTCACGGTGTTCACCTAGGCGGAGTGAACGACAATAGGGCTGTCATTCCATCTTATTTGTATGGTTTGACAACTCACCCGTCGTGCGCCCCGCCCGGGTGTTCACTTCGACATGTTTACAGAATCGCACTGCTGAGCTGTCATTCCATCTTATTCGTATATAAGTATTAATAGTTTCTTCCCCAAAGGCTTTCTGTGAACCAAGGTATCTAGCTAGATACAGTGGTTTCTATGAATAATGTTTACGGCAAGAAGTGCTATCTATGAACAGACATCTCTGTCAACAGTCCTTCCTATGAACCGAGATATCTACGAACAATATTTTCTATCAACAAAGTTTTCGGCGAAACGTGCTGTCTGGGAATAGAGATTTCTATTAGCTGTGCTTTCTGAAAATAGTCGTATCTTAGAAGCGTGTTTCTATCTTAGGTTCCACACTCGTAAGTTGCCAGTACGGTACCTATTTAGCAACGTATTTAAAAAGATACCTAATGCATATCAAATCTTTTTCACACGAATAATATATTTTTCATCCCACCATCTCGGAAAGAGTATTTTTAATCTTCAATATCTGAGTGGAAAAGCCGTTTTTATTCTCTAGAGGATAAAGTAAATTGAATTTAGAACATCGTGTGCACTAAGTTTGTGAATTAAAAAAAACATTAAACCTATTTACTGCTACCTCTATGGTGCCGAATATATCATACAACTTTTTTTTAATTTGTTAAAAACTCAGACTCGGAACCTTCTTGGTGTTCTTTTTTCAATTTGCTTTGTACGCGGTTCTTTACGCGGCATTTTTTCACGTCATTGTTAGACCTTATATTAAAAACAAGAAACTTGAAAACAAGTGAAAAAACTAAAATGAGTGATTCTAGCGACGAGGAAGTTTGTTTGACGCCAACAGAATTGACTGAAACTGTTAATAATGCGCAAATAAGCTTTCTCCCTCAACAATCACGCGAGAAGTATTTAAAACAGTACGATATGTTCAACACGTGGCGACTAGCAAAGGAGCCAGACCTTTCTCAGAAAACGTTTTGCTGGCATATTTTATAGAATTATCCGAGAACAAGAAAGCAAGCACTCTATGGAGTACGTATTCGATGCTAAAAGCAACAAAAAAGATGAAAAAAGACATACATATCGATACCTATCCTAAATTAGTGGCATTTTTAAAAAGAGCCTCATCTGGCCACCTCATCAACCAAAAAAATCGAAGGTTTTCATAGTATCTGATATTGAAAAGTTTCTTAACGAAGCACCCGATTCCGTATATTTGGCGGCAAAAGTAAGTCAGTTGTACATTCAGTATCTACTTAAGTATATTAATCTCAATTAAATAGTATACTTAGTGGATGTTGATAGGCATAATTATGCGTTCATATCAATTTTTTTTCATTTATCTACTACAATACTCTTTACGTTACAGGTTGTTCTTATTATTGGAATAAACGGAGCATGTCGAACTAATGAACTAACACAACTTAATGTCAAAAACATTGAGAAATATTCAGATGACTTACTTTTAATTAATTTACCTAATACAAAGACAAAAAGAGACCGCAACTTCGTCATTCGCAAGGAATACGTAACGATTGTTGAGAAATATCAAGCCTTACGCCCGCCTAACACTCCAATCAATCGATTTTTTCTACAGTATCGCAATGGAAAGTGTGTTAGACAGGCTATGGGTACTAATAAAATTGGCAGTATCCCACGAGAAATAGCAACATTTCTTGAACTTCCAGAACCCCTGTTGTACACGGGTCATTGTTTCCGACGAACTTCAGCCACACTTTTGGCTGATTCCGGAGCTGATCTCCTGTCTCTTAAGCGCCACGGAAGCTGGAAGTCCAATGCAGTTGTAGAGGGATACATAGAGGATTCCATCCAAAATAAGTCTAAAATATGTGAAGGCATCGTAGGAGCCATTACACTGAAAGAGCCTCAATCGGATCCTTGGACTGGCCCTTCTACATCAAAAATAAGCCGTTATGAAACACCTAACCATCTCCCTCTCTCTCCAACATTCACGCCAAGGGAATCCGATGAATCGGTACAACTATTAAGTATGACAGATAGTTTACCGAAAAACAGTACACAAGTGACTAACACCAATATTACAGTACCAAACAAAAATATTACACTCAATTTAAATAACTGTAGCAACGTTACTTTAAAATTTTCTTAATTATACCTTAGTATTATTTTGTTATAATTTAAAGATTATTCTGTAATACTTACCTGTCATAATGTAGTAATTAATACCTAAACTGAAATAAAAGTGTACCTATCTTGTGATTGTAAACGTTTTTTTTTTTGCATTTAGTCATTTCCTCGCTGAGGTGGAATGAAAAGTTACGTGTTGCACTCGTGTGCAAAGATTTTTCACCTCGTGCTCTTTTGATTCCCTCGCTAACGCTCAGGATTCTAATTTTGAATCACTCGCTGCGCTCGTGATTCAATTTTAGAATCCTTCGCTTGCTCGGTCATCAAAATTGAACACGCGGTTAAAAAGCAACTTTGCACTCTTGTCAATCTTACTGACTAAAACACATCCGTGTTCCTCCAAATGCCCTTTGCGTTTCAGGGCCGCGGTGACTCTTTCCGATTTATTTCACAATCATTACTAACCTGCAGTAACCCCTTTGGGTTCACTTCGTTCGAATTAAGGAAAACAAGCAGTAAACTGGCGATTACGTTAATAACTAGGTAGGTAGTTAAGATTGTGACTCTTATAACTATAGTACCTATATTTATTCAGTAGTGCTCTTAGCTAGGGTTGCCAACTTTTTTTTGAAGTAATTAATAGAGTATTTCTGATTTAGGAACGGTAAGTGAAGAGTAGATACACAGTCTTAGAAAAAAGATTAAGTAGGTAGGTACCTACACTAGATACTTACCCTATAAACATTATTACCCAAATAGGTAGGTAGGTACTTAATTCGAAACGAAAATTTTGTTGTTTTTAATTAATTACATGACTCTAAGTAGAGAATTCCAATGAAGCCATTAATTTCTTTCATCACCAATTTGCAATTATGACTGAAAAGACAAAAATCCTACAGTGGAATACTGAAATGGGAGGATTTCATTAAATTTAATTAAAAGACAGAGTTAAAGTATTCTATCGTACTTTAATGCCTTTTTAGATTATAAAGTATGTCTATGAAAAATAGGGTACAATATACTCTATTTTAGAGTACGGTTGACAACCTTATTCTTAGCGGGCGTAGTCATTTACCCTAAGGCCATTATCTTCTTGGACTTAGCAGCGGCCCTACCATGACGTGTTAAAGCGTGAGTCGTTCGAGCGAGAAGGAGGGATGGAGCTATACACCCTATATAGCTCCGTCCCTCCTTCTCGCTCGAACTCACGCTTTAACACGTCATGGTAGGTACGGCCCCACTGAACGGGTGCTTTTATTTCGAATTCGCTTCGCCCGCTCTTGTCCTTTTGATCATTAATTCTAAACTTTAGTGCGAAAGTCAACAAAGTAACTTTAAATATTGTATTAATAATTAATCAAAAGAATAATCTCATCATCCCGGAAGTGAATAAGGCACTTACATAAGTTTTTGAGCTCTAGAGCTTTCTCCTACGCGTCCTGTAGGTACGTGGTGAATACGCGTTGACTAGGCGGCCACTCACTACGCTGTCTCTACGTGGGGACTACGTTGCCTCTACCTGGGAGCTAATTCACGTAATTTTATGACGCGCCGATGATGTTGTAGTGCAGTTGCAGTTAAGTTCAAGTTTGAGTGCTAAACGGTATTCTTGTAATCTTTGAACTGTACGTCGTGTCGTCGTGTCAACTGCACGACAGCCAAACCTACCTACGGTGTGGCCTCATGAGAGAAAAAATATTAAGTACCTACTCACTAAATAATCGAACAGAATCGATTACAATTCAATGAATATTTTGGAGGTAGCGGAACAGAGAGTAAAGTCCCACATACCTTCACTGGAAAGAGAGGATCCTCCGACCAGACGGTTGGTTGTGTCTGGTGGGCAACTGCCCGAGAGTTGATATTCGGGCTTTGCATATGTTCTAATCGCACGGTAAACTTTGATATCGCGATTAAGGATTTTGTCAGTTAGTTCGCAGCTGTCAAGATAGATGGCGCTGCGAGTCTCATTTGTTGTGATGTTGATTCTGCTACGTTGATTTTTGTGGCGCTACATCACTCCCCTCCGGAGACCGGAGGTCGATAGTGGATGAGTCGTCCATACATCTTGAGATGCTTGCCAGGCCAGTGGAAGGTTGGTTCCAGTGAGTCGGAACCGGAAGTCGCAGAGTTCTCGGTGAGTCGGAACTGTCTGCGTCGCAGAGTTCACGGTGAGTCGGAACTGTCTGCGGTGCCCCGATGCTGCTGCTGACGTGACTGCTGGCGTCGACCAGGAGAGGTTCTTCAAGGCTCTTCATGTAATTGGCCGAAGGTGCAGTGTGCTTGCCATGGTGGGTCGGAGCTGTGCGGCGTGCTGACGTGACTGCTGGCGTCGACCAGGAGAGGTTTTTCAAGGCTCTTCATGTGACTAGCCGAAAGTGCAGTGTGCTTGCCAAGGTCGCTGAAGAGGTTGATGATAGAGGCTGAGGATGCTGACCAGGAATGCGCGTCCGCTGCATGCTGATGGTCAGGATACCCGTAGAAGCCGAGGGTTCTGGCTGGCTGTATGACTCGCTGCTCGAGAGCTTGAGGTCAGGATGAGGAGAAGTGATGATGATGATGATGACGTCATGATGAGGTAGCTGCACGAAGGCTGCGCTGATGTCCAATGTCGAGTTTGGAGGTAGCGGAACAGAGAGTAAAGTCCCACATACCTTCACTGGAAAGAGAGGATCCTCCGACCAGACGGTTGGTTGTGTCTGGTGGGCAACTGCCCGAGAGTTGATATTCGGGCTTTGCATATGTTCTAATCGCACGGTAAACTTTGATATCGCGATTAAGGATTTTGTCAGTTAGTTCGCAGCTGTCAAGATAGATGGCGCTGCGAGTCTCATTTGTTGTGATGTTGATTCTGCTACGTTGATTTTTGTGGCGCTACAATATAACGTTATTGTAATATTAAAATATTAATTGAAACGTAATAGCTGTCATTATGAGACGTCAAACGAATAGTAGAATACCGATCATGCTGCGATCCGAATCGCGCACTAATGACGCGCAACAGTAGAATGCCGTTTTGCGCTCGCGTACCTACGCGCACTTGACGCGAGCGTGTCTGACAGCGGTAGAGAATACGAAAAGCGTTGTTTTGATCGAAACTTAACTGCAACTGCACTGCAACAGCACTTCTATTGTTAAGTGAATTAGCCTACAGGTGACTACGTAGCTTCTACGTGTCATCTACGCGGCCACTACCTACTTGTTGACTATGTGGCCTTTACGAGATTACTATGCGGCCACTATGCTGCCCTATAAGTGGCACCTACGAAGTCCTCATAGACATTGAATAAGAATATTTTGCAAAATCTTAAACAGTAGGTACCTACCTACCCCACTCTTATGGCGACATGTAACGTACCTACTTGTGTCTTTGGATCTTGGTGAATCTTAGGTCTTTACAATTGCAGAAGAAAGTTATGTAACACGACGTGTCCTGCTGCTGAACGTGGGCCTCCTCAAACATATTAGCCACGTCACTTAGACCGGATCGCTTTAGTTAGGTAATACAAATACTCTATGGGTAGGTACTTAATACATATCGCAGAAAAATTAGGTCTTAACCTACTTATTAGAATTTTGAATTGAGCTTATCTTAAAAAACCCATAAAAATAGCCTGTAGGTACTTACGATAAAATAATTGGTTCAACTGCCCGACTTTAACCTGATAAGGAACAAACAGATCACATCCCCATTAGAATTTTTATTTGTATAGTGTTCATGATCGTTACACTTGCACTCGCAGGTAATCTTGTAGGTAGCCGACGAGAAAACATTCTCATAAATTCAAAAGGGAAATTATAAAACGATCGAATAAAAAAATTACTTAGCGACTGATGCTGATGATGAGATACTGTTTTAATAACTTGAGCGGTATGAATTTGAATAAGCGAAAAATTAGCTAAACTAACGACGAATATTGATTAATAATAAAATCAAGAACGAGCTTACAAAAACTCGCAAGAGCGAGTGATGCCAGCTCGGGATTTGGGGCACCCCGACTCGGACAGGTTAGGTTAGAAGGAGATGGCGGGGTCAAGTGAGCGAGCGAAGCGAGCGAACAGACCCCGCCATCCCCTTCGTGGTTATTTTTTTTTAAACCACCCAGAAATATCATTTGCCAAATATTTAAAAAAATGCAGGACGTAACGTTGACACAAACAAATATTAGGTCGCTCAAATATTATAAAGCTTCTCATCTAGTAATGTTTGTAAGTTGCTGTTCTGTTGATTTCTCCTCACTCGCAGTCAGTCGCTCACTTAGTAATACTATAACGTAAATTAATTATTTTTGTCACTTAAAACTTTAATTTACAGTCACTCGTTTAAATACTACCCAATTCAAAACTCATGTGAATATAGGTAGGCTAATAAAGAGTCGTAAGAATTTGATGACATTCGATTCGACATCAGCCGTGCGATTTAGTGTCGAAGTGAATACTTGGGCGAGGTGCACGACGGGTGAGTTATCACACCATACAAATAAAATGGAATGACAGCTCTATTGTCGTTCACTTCGCCTAGGTGAACACCGTGAGATGTCGACAGAATCGACCGGCTGAACTGGGCCCATTGCTTACCAGGGCCGCGGTGTCTACTCTTACTGACTAAAACCCATCCGTGTTCCTACGCGGATAGGTTTTATAGTCAGTAAGAGTCTGACACTCCATTTCGCTCCCCCCAGAGCGGAAGAAGTCAATTGATGACTTCCCATCCATAAATAAAAAAAAATATAAAGCTGTTTTTAAATTACTATTTGTCAAGACTGGTGTTGATCATCAGGGAAATGGTCCGGACGTGAACACTCAATCAATTTTATTTGCATAAAACATGGTGTACCTACAACGTTGTTTTACAGACATTATCATTATTAATTAATAATAATTAATTAATTATTTATTTATTAATTATTCGTTACGGCCATCTGAGGGTGTTACCACACCAAGAGACCAATCGATCGATCGGCGAGCGATGGTAAAATCGATTAGTCGACGTCGACCGATAGTTTCTACTACACCAAATTGATCGAAAGTCGATTGATGCCATCGCTCGATGGTACGATGAATTAGTTGACGTCGATCGATAGTTTCTACTTCTTTCTTCGACCAGCCAAAGCTGCCACACCAATAGATTGAAGATCTATCGATTGTTGTAGTGTCCCTGATGGCACAAGTTAGAAAAAAATACTGTTTATACAACGTGTAACAGAATAAACGAAATACCCCTTAAGGGGTCACTGTACTCATCATTATGAACAACTTTCACTGTGGGACCAACCCAGAAATCGCGACAAAAAAATCAGCTGTTCAGTACATTTTGTCGAGATAAGCACACATAAATGTATGGGGAAGTCGATTTTTTTTTCACGATTTCAATGTTGGTCCCATAGTTTTTTGAGCGTTTACAAACATACAAACTCCAACACCAAACATACAACATATACAAACAGCCAGACCCGGAATAACTCTCTGTAGGCCATACAAATTATTCTGTTACACGTTGTATACTTGACATAGACCCTTCTATGCTACCAGCAACAGTTCCTGCACGCTCCCTATCTGAAACGACTATCAAGATCTCCACTCGCAACTTACATCCGGGCCCATCGGCTTGACATGCTTTCCGACGCACGGGGGGTTCCGGCATGTAATGGACGGCCACCCTTCCCACCCCAACAAACTCGGCAAGCGTTGCTTGCTTTGAAAATCAACTAGTCCGGTTTTTACTTAGCGTAGTGAACTTTGAAAATAAAACAACCCATTTGATTAACATAAGTATTTATTACATAAATTACTCATCAAACAATTTATTAGGTTGGTCTGGAGTTCTGGACCGTTGTTAAAATATTTGATGATTTCTACAAAATGTGAGAGAACCAGTACCCATGGTAACGACCTCTGACACAAGATTGTTACATCGTGTGGTAGAAAAATTGTTGAAGCAATAACTAGTATATTTGTGCAAATGTTAAATGAAATGTAGTGCTTATGGATGTTACTTATTGTTCAAGTTGTGTAAATTAATAAAAAGTTGCTGTGGTAAGTAATTGGTCTCTTTTTTATGTCGTGTGTAACGTTCAACTGTGAGGCATCTATACCGCCACATACGAACTAAAGACATGACGTCACACAAATCTTACGCTACCAACACGTTCCGCGCGATTGGAAAATTGCACCGTAAGATTGTTAAATATCGCGTGAAATTGTGAACTATTTTTTTTTTAATAAAACAGACATATAGAGATTTAATGTATACTATATTGAGCAATTATTATCTCGTAAAGAGTTATTACAAACTTACGGAGTCTGAAATTTTGCCGCCCGACACCGACTACATACATCGGGCGGTTGCCCACCATACAACACCCATTAATCGGAGGATCCTGCCTTTTCAATTGAGGTTCCGTATCCCTCTTTACAAATAAAGTTATCGCGCCATGTCAAAATCAAAATTAGAAACGTCAAGGCGAACCTAATAGACTATTTATTGAGTAGATCCAATACATTCATCAGTTTCTACACTTAAATATTAAGTCAAGCTCTCCAAATAGAAGCCTTCGTATTCCTTATACGTCTTGCCATCTACAGTCCTGTTACAAGAGATATATTTTTTCATATCATTATCTGACCATAGTGCAAGATCCTCATGCAATAAGTCCACGTTCTTTGTGGTTTTTTGAAGGCTGATAATGTTCTCGTTGAGTCGTTTCTTTATTTTGTCTATGGTTCTCTGTTCTTCTTCTGTGTCTGATGATATATCTGGAAATATGATAGTTTGGAGTTAGATTAAAGCTGAAATAGTGTAGGTACCTATATAATGGTTAACGAGTGGCCATCGAAATTTTATTTGTTCGACAATAGTTATCGCTGATAGAATTTTACTTTGGAGTTATTTCGAGTCGAAAGTCACGACAAAATTAGTTAAGAATTTTACTTCGTAGATATTTCGAGTCGAAAGTCACAACAAAGAACGACAGGACTAAAATGGCTACAATTCGAAAAGATTGAAAGTGCTTTCAGAACTATTTTGAAACGACAACGTCTGTTGGGTTTACTAGTACTTATACTTAGTTGTATTATCTCACGAATGCGGGTGAGCCGAAGTTGTGTAGAAATGAACGTGCACATTGTTTGACTATGGCTCGCCCGCACTCGTGAGATAAAACAACTATATCTACAATAACACAGTGACAAAGAACACAAATAAAAAAAATACTTTTGTCAAAAAACCCGACCGCTAAAAGTTTGTGATTCAACTGCATCAGACTGCTTGAAAAGCGACTTGTTTGGAACTCTTTAGTCCTTTTTAGCGGTCGGGTTTTTTGACAGTCACTTTTTTTTATTTCCTACATTTTGGTGAGTTGCATTTTTTTTTCATTTGCGGGCGCCATTTTGAAAATTTATATAACCTATGTCACTACCACAATTCTGACGAATTCAACTACACATCATAAAAACATTACCCTCCTTCTGACGCAGTCGGTTAAAAATAAAGCAACCCTCACCTATATCCGCATCCTCTCTCCGACTACCCTCAAGCTTCTTCAACAGTCCCTCCATATGCTCCTTCTTCTCCATCAACTGTATGAGTCGCAGCAGATTACGCGACAGGCTGACGGACGGACAGACGAGGGAACAAGTGACGTCTTCGCGTTGCCAGCTCGAGTGGAGACGGTCGATCGAGGATTGGAGGGTTTCGAATATCCAGATCTTTTCGCCACTGAAAGGAGGTACAGTTTTATTAACTTATAGGTCTTACATGTATGCTTCCTCTGGTCCTTAAATTAGTGTTAACTGTTATAGGGACCAGTGTCTTCGCTTATTGCGGAATTTGTTCGAGAGTCACCGCGGCCCTGGAACGCAAATGGCAGTAGGAGGAGCACGGATGGGTTTTAGTCAGTGAGAGTCTGACACTCCCTTTCAATCCACCCAGAGCATGGGAAGGAAAAAGGAAGGTCATTTAATGATTTCCCACCTTTATAAAAAGAAAAAAACGTGTCTTCGTTATAATAGTGGTATGATTTATCTTATTCAAAATGTACTGTTCACATTTTATAGATAATTATAATTATTAAAGATTTATTACAATCTTACGAAATTTACAATTATCATTATGTTTACAGTTCTCGTCAAATAACTATGCCCCTCTGAAGTTGGCTACGAGTGGCTGCGTAGTAGTCAAAATTACGAACAAACTGCAACTGCGCATGCGCAAGAGACATGGGGGCGGGAATTAATTTTATGTCTCAGTCGCTCGTTTACGTTCGATGCATGCTTGCGTCCCGCTTGCTCCCGTCTAAGTGACTGCACCTGCGCGATTTTTGCAAATGCCTAACTTCACAGGGGCAAAGTTATTTGACAAAAACTGTAAGAACCTAAATGCTAAATACGAAACTGGTGAAATGTGGACTGGTGTGTGTGTGAAGTTACAATGTCACAGATAAAACTGCAGACTCCGGTTCTTTATTCATCTCATTATGCTTACCTATCCAAAACCAATTTTCTGTTCTTCTCCAATTTAAACTTCTTCAAGTAAATTTTGAGCTCGTCAACGAACGTCGGATTCGCATTTTCTGAAAAGAAACGGGGTTTTATGCGTCGTTGTCGGGTCAAAAAAAAAGTGCAATTATGAGTTATTAGAATATGTCCTCGTCAACATTATAGCGGTTACCTATGTCTACGGTAGACACCAGATAAATGTGCAATAGCGGTCAGAAATAAAGGCAAAGCTGCCCTAAATCGACTTCTATCGTGATCATTTACGTTCTCTAGAAATGAAAAAAAGAAACCGACTTCCAAAAAACACTACAAAGTTCAAAAGAATTTTAATTTCGGAAGTCGGTGTCAAATAACGAAGAAACAACCAAAAACACCGACTACCGAAATTAAAGTTATTTTGAACTTTGTAGTGTTTTTTGGAAGTCGGTTTCTTTTTTTTGTGAAAAAGTTTTTTATTTTTCACTTTTCAGTGGTACCCCACACCTAACAACACCACTGGAAAGTCACAGGAAAACAAAAATACGCAATTTCGTATACTTACCTACATGGATGATTTTTCAACATATTTTTTCTAGCTATTTGGATTTAAAAACTAAACTACTGAACCGATTTTGATAAAATTTCAATGGGACCATTTGGGAAGTATACCCTTTCCAATAAAAAAAATTTCAAATCGGTTGGCAAGCGACGGAGTTATGCGCGAACAAACATAAAAAAAAAATACAAACATCCGAATTGAGAACCTTTTTTAGAAGTCGGTTAAAAAACGGTTCATAATTTATTGTATATTAGGGAAAGGTCAATGCAGTTTATTGCAAGTTTATCTGGCGCCTAACTATATTTCATTTCTTCGACAGAAAGCTACAATATTACTGAGTGCCTATTCAGCAGCAGCAGCAGCTGATATACATAAAAAGTTCCGAAGAAATTAATTTTCAAGCAGTCTGATGCAGGTGACATCAAATCTGTGATTGAACTTGAACAAAATTAATGATTTGCCCATGTCACTTATGTCGCAGATTAAACGACGCATTTCAATGAAAAGGCTAGGCTTTTAATGAAACAGCTGATTAAGCTAGTTGGCTGCGACTTATATCAACTACCCGACATATAATCACCCTTAAATATGACCACGCAATTCTGGAACACCCTATACAAGCTAATTTTTAGCCAGAAATGAATTAAATGCTGGTATTATTATTTACTTCATAGGACAGACCTTGCCTACTGTTTTTTACCTGCAGCATCATATGAGCAGTTCTCCGAAGTGTCCAGGTCCATGCTCAGGTTCACTTTGTTCCTATGCCTCTCTCGCCTCTCCTCGTAGAACCGGCGGAGCGTTGATATTGATTCTTGAGGGAGGGACTTTTGACCTGCAGAAGTATTCAAGTGACTATTCATATAAATGTATTTTTTCTCAAAATTGTCTGGTCAGTCATCAACAAATTGATACGTAGTTAAAAAACTGGCCGAGTGCGAGTCGGACTCGCGTACGAAGGGTTCTGTACAATTATCTATAAAAAAGGGGAAAAAAATCGCGTTTGTTGTATGGGAGCCCCACTTAAATATTTATTTTATTCTGTTTTTATTATTTGTTGTTATGGCAGCAATAGAAATACATCATCTATCTGATCTGATTAGACTATCTCGCACTGTCTGTATCTTGCGTCAGTTACTTACCTCCAAACCGGTCGCTCTCCATGTACGCGGCATCACTGTGGAAGCTGCTGAACACAGTGATGAGACACTCTCGCACTGTCTGTATCTTGCGGTCAGTAATAGCGAGGGACGATATCAGCCGCCTTAGTTCTTCGTGCTTGCTCTCCTGTAATTAAACTTTCTTATAATAATCTGATATTTAAAAGAGTGTCCATGGAGTTTCTTGCATGTTCTTCTCTTTGGAAGGTGCAACTGCGCGCGCTGGAGAAAGTGTCGGTGAGTGAGTTTAATCGAGGAATATTCTTGCTGATCTTGTCGCTACCGCGGCAGAACTAGCTGGCAGAACATATATTTGACTGACAGCAGTGGCGGCCTTAGGGGGTGGCGAGCAGGGCAACTGCCCGGGGCCTCGCCCTTGCAGGGGCCTCGCGCAACCCGAATACAAAAAGCCTTACATTTGAAACGTTTAATATTTCTAGCAATAAATATACTCAGCGGCACGGAAACTGCCCACATGTAAATTTGTCGATAATTCATGCTTAAATGCACTTTTGACACTGAAATAAGAGTAGGTGCATTAAATAAGTGTTTATTTTGCTTTTAGAACTTGAAAATTAAAACATCACTACACGAATAAGTTTGTTTTCTAATTAAGACACTTATGCAGATTTTGAAAGGAATTTTACACTGTTAGTTTAAAAACACCACAAAATTAAAAAAAAAAACATTAATTTCTTTAATTTTTTTACTTATTTTGTATCGTGCGGTCCCTCTATTCCTGGTGGACTTTATCTATTTTTTAAGCATTTCCCAGATATGATCAGCCCAATTTAAGTCCGGATTACGAGCTGACCACTGCGATTTTTCAGAAAATTATGGGGTAGGTACTTATGTAATTGAAAATTCGGTACTTTCGTGACCTAACTTTTGATTCAAATAACTTCAAAAAAGAACAAGGGTCTCGCAAAGGATTGCCGCCCGGGGCCTCGCCACACTAAAGGCCGCCACTGAGACAGACCTTGATAATTTAAAAGTGCCTACTGCCTATAAATGGTCTATTTGAAATAAAGGATTTTGATTGCATTGATTTGATTTCTGAGCAACTCATAGAGAGAGCGCCTGAGTTCTAGCAGTGGGAACATTAATTAGCTGCTTATAATATTAGTTTTTTTATGACCCCACTTGTTGGGTGAACTTAGTGGTTTTAAGCGCCACTGTTGAGCGTTTGTCCAACAATAACCAAAAAAACGCAATGAATATTGTTGAACTGTCAAATTACATATTTTCTTTTCTAGTTTATGCTCACAAGCAACTCACGAGAATCGCTTCGTGACTAGTTATAGGGTAACGATAATCATCATCATCATCATATCAGCCGAAAGACGTCCACTGCTGGACATAGGCCAAGTGTCGCCACAACAACCGGTCCTGTGCGTCTCGCATCCATCGGTTACCCGCGACCCTCACCAGGTCATCGGTTCACCTTGTGGGAGGCCTTCCAACGCTGCGTCTTCCGGTACGCGGTCGCCACTTCAAAACTTTTCGGCCCCATCGACCATCTGTTCTGCGAGCAATGTGCCCTGCCCACTGCCACTTGAATTTGGCGATCCTTCGGGCTATGCCGGTAACCGTAGTTCTTTTGCGGATATCATCATTCCTGATTCGATCACGCAAAGAAACTCCGAGCATTGCCCTCTCCATTGCCCTTTGGGTGACTTTAAGCCTTTTGATGAGGCCCATTGTGAGCGACCACGTTTCGAGTCCATAGGTCATCACTGGCAACACGCACTGGTCATAGACTTTCGTCTTGAGACACTGTGGTATGTGAGACGAGAAGATACCGCGCAACTTCCCGAACGCCGCCCAGCCGAGTCGGATTCGACGGTTGACCTCTTTCTCGAAGTTAGCCCTACTAACTGGATCGTTTGTCCCAGGTAGACGTACTCATCTACAACTTCGAGTGCAGAATTATATTAACGTTAATGTTTATTTCAAATAGATCATTTAGAGGCACTTTTGTAAGGTCAAGGTCAATTAGTCAAAAACACGTGTTATGCCACAAAACACACTCACCGATCCTTTTTTTTTGACGTGGGGAAATCCTCATGAATGTCCTCCGACCTGGGGTGAGCGGAAGGGACTGTCAGACTCTTACTAACTAAAACCACCCCGGTGTTCCATCTCTCACTACGCCGGGAATCGCGGGAACGTACGCGATTTCCGTTATCCCCGGCTGGTCGGGCCCCCCTCTGCGGGCCACCTCTCGTAAGCGGGGGGAGTGAGGTGTTTGACTCCCCCCGCGACGTCAAAGGGGCGCACGGGAACACCACGCGCCGCAACTCGGGTCCGAATGAATGGGTGGCGACGGACATCCCCAAGTCCGCCGCGCCTGGACCTAGTTAGGGGGGCCGGAAGAGGGCAGCGCATGCCCGTATCCTCCAACGCCCGGTGCGCCTGTTGCGGGCCGGGAGAGCACTCGAAATCTCCCTCTCCCTTTCCACAGCCTCTTTCTGCGCGATAACACTCACCGACCCTATCTCAAGTCGAGCAGTTGCACGTTTCAAAGAGTAGATC
Source organism: Melanchra persicariae (assembly GCA_947386135.1). NCBI lineage: Eukaryota > Metazoa > Arthropoda > Insecta > Lepidoptera > Noctuidae > Melanchra > Melanchra persicariae. Next base: position 9,176,326 of record OX376645.1, on the reverse strand, counting down.
TAATGTTAAAGATCGTACAACAAACTCCACGGGCACTCTTTTTAAAAATCAATGTTTAGTTACAAAGTCATGGTTACATTCATTTTGATATTAATAATGCATGAAATTATACACTAAGTACCTACTGGTAACTATTAGTGAGAGATGAATGAACTATTGAAAATAATAGTTTTACGACGTGCTTAATATTTTCCAAGGTTAGCCTAGCAAAAGGCTATGCACATACCTACATGAGTAGTATTAAGTATAAGTAGGTACACACCGAAATACGAAGGCAAACAATCACCGAATTCACTCACAGATGTCCTGAACACACTAGGACTGATTAGCTCCTGGAGAGAGGTTGGCTGGTCGGAATGACGGTCGCCATGGCTCACGCACAATGGTAAACAGCAGGACTAATTTTTTTTTTTATTTTTTATTTATGAATGGGCTAGCTCTTGACCTTGATCACGCCTGATGGAAAGCGATAGATGAGGTCCATGATGAAAGCGAGCGTGCCCAGAAGATGCCTTGAGGCACTGGTACTCCCACGCGTCAACGAAACACAGCAGGCTGCTTGACGCCGAACTCCGGTGGGAGGGTGGTCGCGAACCAGGCGGGTGTTAGCCCTACCACCGCAAGGGAAGGATTGGCCAGTCTTATAAGGTGTTAGGTAAGACTGTCCAGGATGCGCCGAGCGCTCGGTTCAGTTGAGTGTCAGATGGAACAAATTGCGCTACACGAGGAGGCTCCTTCATGCATCCCAAAAAACCGGAAATATTGCGGAAACCATACGAAATAGATAGGTAGGTAGGTATAATACTCACAAAGAGTATATAATATAGTCTTTGAATACTCACAATAGCCTTGTCAATAACTGCAATCTGCTTTGCGGCCTGCCTGTTCCCCGCGGAGCCCCCGGGCGCCTCGAACACGCCGCTGCGTGACGTCAGCTCGTCGTGCAATGCACGTAGCGCGTGCACGCGAGCTTCCGCGCCGGCGCGCTCGCACCGGACCACCAGGAGCTCGCATGATGGGCCTGAGACATAGTCCTGGGAAAGAAGAGATAGTGTGAAGCGGTAATGAGCGGAGCGGCGTCGAGAGGTAGCCGGGTTTTTAAAAAAGACAGCATACTTAATCAAAAAATCAGGTGATTTATAATAATAACTAAGTACTTAGGTACAAATGATTTCCGGCAGGTATAGTAAAGTAAGGAGCTTCCCGGGAGCTTCTCGGGCTCTTTATGGGTCCAATGTATATTATATAGATTTCCTAGCGTCCGTAGCCTGGCTACGTTTCGGTATGATTCCTGGTCAAAAAATATATGATTCCTATGTAATCGATTTTATCTACACTCTCAACGTAATGTTCCAAATATGAGTTCAAAAACGAATGCATAAACACGTACTTTTTTTCGTAGATAGGTAAAATTAAAAAAAAAACCATTACAGTTCAACATTTTCCTTCGATTTTTAAGCAACTGCATCATAAAATAACTTTTTAATTTATACAGCGCTTTTTCTTTTTAATTTTTGGCACGGGCTCATTGACTTAAGTCAATGAGCCAGCTTTTATCTTTGTCTATGGATGAGCGCGCTGCGCAGTCATTCGAATACGCAATGAGAATATCCGCCTTATTGGAATAAACTATTTTTCCACTTATTTTAGTTCAACTGTATGAGTGAAGATAAAATAGTGTATGCAACGGCATATAATTAGGTATTGAAACACCTGTGTGATGCTACTATCACACTCGGCTACGCCTCGTGTGATAAACCCACACTCGTGTTTTAATAACCCTTTTTATATGGTCGTTGCATAAACTACTATTACCATCCCACATGACGAGAACCTCGTGAAAGCAGAGAAAGAGAAAACAAATCATGGGCCGAGGTGACTCTTTCGAACAAATTCCGCAGAATTCTTTACGAGATTCAGAAAAGAAAAGTTAACATGTTAAGAAATATGATTCGTTCGGAACCCTTCGCGCGCAAGTCCGACTCGCACTTGATCGGTTTTTTGTTTGACTAATCAATCAGAACAGTTGCCATGAGCGAAAAGGATAAACCAGTGTCATTCAAGCATTGTCTGGCCGTATTCAGGTAGAAACCAGGTACCTAACCGGCGCAGATCCAGTTTTTGAAAGTGTCGATCAGCGCCTTTTATACTACGCCTAGCACTGCAAGCAGTCTTGATACTTTATGCCGAACCGGTACCTACAAAATGGCACCAAACCAAAAAATCACGTTTGTTGTATGGGAGCATTATTATTTATTTTTAAATTGAAAAAGGTTGTTGGTGTTTTACAAATAACCCTGTATGGGTTATTTGTAAAACACCAACAACCTTTCAGTGAGTGAAACTACTCATGATTATAAACAACTTTTACTATGGGACCAACTATGAAATATTAAAAAATAAATCGGCTGTTTCATACAAAATGCAATGTTCACCCGATGAAAATGTATGAAACATTAGTTTTTTTTCGATTTTTCAGGGTTGGTCTCATAACAAAAGTTGTTTATAATCATGAGTATCACCCACTGAAAGGTTGTTGGTATTTTACAAATAACCCTGTATAACTAAATATTCTGTGAATATTTCAAGCGTCTAGCTGTTGCCGTCATCAATATCGAGCAAAAACGAGCAAAAAAAATCACGGTTGTTGTATGGGAGCCCCCTGAAATATCTATTTTATTCTGTTTTTTAGAGTTATTTGTAGTTAATGCGGCAACAGAAATATATCATCTGTAAAAATTTCAACTGTCTAACTATCACGGTTCATGAGATCAGCCCTGGTGACAGACGGACGGACGGACGGACAGCCGCGAAGTCTTAGTAATAGGGTCCCGTTTAACCCATTGGGTACGGAACCCTAAAAATGACTCAATAAACCCGACCGTTAAAAACCACTAAAAAATTCCAAACAAGTCGCTTTTCAAGCAGTCTGATGCAGTTTGTGGCTTCAGATCTGTGATTGATTGTTTTGAAAATTTAAATAGCCTATGTCATTACCACAATTCTGACAAATTCAACAACACCTCATATCAAAATCCGTCTAGCCGTTTAGGCTGTAGGGCGTGCCAAAGAAATGGACATACATGTACAAACATACATAAGTACATAATTATATACATACACACGATCGAAAAACATTACCCTCCTTCTGACGCAGTCGGGTAAAAATGTTAAAAAGCAGATAAAATTTTAGAAAGAAAATACATGTAAGTACGTGCGGTAAGTAGGTACCTAGGTACTTACCTACATAAGTAATGTTTATTTGGTATTGGTGCTTTAGATATACTTGGTGATAAGTAGGTACATTGTATCTACTTTGTAACATTTTATTAATTAAATTAACACTTTGCTGTCCTCCGCGGCTTCGCTCCCTTCAACTTGCTACCTAAGTCCGGTCGCGGAGCAGGAAGAATTTCGTACAATGACCTCTTATTACCTGTCTCCTTCACTCCCACGTAAACATAATGCGTCACGCTCGCCCAGGTACATTGACGGCCATCCTCAGGGATTGTAAACCTTTTACCGTATCTAAGGTTTGTTCTTGTTTGCATATATTATGTGGTTTTAGTTGGCCTTGAGTTACAACAAAAACCCACGGCTTGCTTGGTATAGTTAATAATTTTTAAATAACGCACAAACGACATTCCATCTTGGTATGCGTTAGTGATCGCTCAGTTTTCGAACAATATGTTATCAATAATAAATCATTTAGTTCTTTGTGATTTCGAAGTAGGATATCTAATTGCATAACTAAATATGGGTGACAAAAGTCACCTAGCGCGTTCGAGCGGCCGCACTTAAATAAAATAAATAAAATTCTTTCTGCTCCGCGACCGGACTTTACCTATACTACACATTTTTTTTTTGTAACCTTTCCTGTGTTTCGGCGAACCAAACAAAAAAAGAATGAAGTAAGTAGCGAAATCCAATGATATTTTAAGTAAAAGGTGTAGATAGGTTATAAGCGCTCAGCAAGCGGCACGTCAAAATGTGGCTAATTAGCCACATTTTTCTTGTCTTGTCTCTTTTCCGCTCCCGATAATTACGACATGCCATCCTACTTCTACTTGTCATCTAACAGTGTGACCACAGAACAGATAAAGAAGGTATAAAGAAGGTTAGAAGGGCCTTGTGGGCGGGGCACGCGCGCCGCGGTTATGAGCAAATGCTCAATATCAACCGAAGTTTACTTTACCGGCCAGCAATCACGCTCTTGTTTTGACAGCGTACGTAAGCTCCGTAAAAATATTAAATTATGCCGTCTTGCGCTATTATAACGTGTCGGAAAAGAAGCCAGGTGTGTAGTGTAGCACGAGGAGGGATTTCTTTCCACCGGTAAGTCCAAAAACATTGAAATACTTGTGATATTTGTAATTATAACATTAGCATTATGAAGTTTGTAGACAAAAATGACATAATCGCAAGCAGACGAATAGTTATGTATTGCTTGCAATAGATGGGTACCATTTTGCACTACTTGAGCGATCGCGCAATGTATTACGTTCACCGCGAGAGTCCCGAGACCAGTAGAGTATAATCTATGGTCCCGAGGATTCATTTCCAGGAAATCTAGGCATCGATAGTGCTGTGCCAATTTGTAAATAATGTCGATTTTTACTATGATACAGTTGATTATTATCAATAGTACACTTTATAACTAAAATAATATTATTTATTACAACCAATTAGTAACATAGATTTTGAGTGAGGTTTTTGTATGTTTTTGCAAGCGTATGCTACTTAATAAATACCGTCAAACGGGGTGAATAGGAACAAAGGGGTGAATAGAAACAAAACTTTGATAAGGTTTTTCACTTAATATCAAAATATTGGTTGGCTAATAAAGCAACTTTATTTTATTTAATATCAATCTTATAAAATTGGCGACCGCAAATTCCGCAAACAAGATTTAAACAACGTAAAAATCCCCTTCAAAGTTTTGTGCCGATTCACCCCGTTTGTAGGTACGTAGGTATTATTTCAGGGACAATAATTTTTTTCTTTTTGAACTGGTGATAAGTACCGGAAATGTAAGGTTGAAAGGCAACCGACTTTCTCTAATAAACATGGTAAATATTCCATTTTAAATCCTAATGTTAATAAGTAATAAAATTGGTTTTAAAATTCAGTTATGTATTTTTTATTTGATCCACTTTTATTTATTTGTTTCTATATTCGCATGAATACAAGTTCACAACATGCATTACAGAAGTCCACATAGTCAACAATACGTGCAAAATAAAAAGCAAGATTACATTAATTTTATCGATATCAACTATCGACCTTTTAGTCGCCCACCCTAGCGTGCTTTTATGCGTGTGTTAGATATTAAGTATATATGTAGATATATAACTAGGTATATATATCTAATACATCTAGATTATGTAAATATTTGTTAGATATTATGTATATATGTAGATATATAACTAGGTATATATATCTAATACATCTACACCTATGTAAATATATAATTGTATCAAAGGGAAAATATAAACAATAGGATTCAATTCTTAATAACTTTATATTTATCTTTTAGTATATAACAACTACATAACTATCGTAGTAGTGTATATGACACAAAAGTCAAAGCCAAAGTCAAAGTCAAAACGTTTATTTCAAGGTGACTCTACTGTCCGTTCGCAAGGGTGGATTCTTATGGAGAAGAACGGACAAGAAACTCCATAGTTACTACATACACAACGTTACGTTATAATATACCAACCATAATGAATAAACACGTTATCATTACCCGTATTTAAAATACACTAGTCATCATAATAACATTACATAACACTTACATAACCATAATATTACATAGTATTACATTATTCATAAGAACTTCATAGTTAGAATTATAATACACAATAATAGCAGCAATAAAGTTACTTAACTTTTACCTCGACGTCTCGAACAAGAATGGGCTGAGCCACTCGGGGCTCCCCCTTTTATAGTCGTGAACAAACAACTTGAATATTTCTATCTACCGTCATCAAAAATATCAACAACATAAAAGGTGGGTATCCGTTTGGAATATTTTATATGTTTTCTACATTATTCCTTAATATTTTTACTAATGTAGGTACTTTTACAGACATACTGAAATAATGAAAGCAGAATTGAATAATGTAAATTAGGTATTACATACTTGTTACAAGTTTAAGGTTATGCAAAACATTACCTACTATTTTATCAAGTTTTAACAGTAAAAGGAATACTCATGATAACAATAACAATACCTATAGTTAGGATAATCTATTACGGCCATACTGACAGTACTTCGTCCTCGAAGTATTGCAAGGTTAATTTTACAATGAAAAAAAGTGTATATAATTATATTCTTATATAAAGTATTTACATAGACATGGAGGTCCACATTCAATTCGCTGCCATTGAGATAGACCAACCACAAAACAAATGGGTAAACCAGCGAACATTAGCCAACTACATAGACATGCCAGTCACATTCACCCGCTGCCCGTGAGATAACTCAGCACCAAATAGGAGGCTACCAGCGGATAATAAACATTAGCCAACTACATAGACATGCCAGTCACATTCACCCGCTGTCAGTGAGATAACTCGGCACCAAATAGGAGGCTCCCAGCGTATAATAAATATTAGCCAACTACATAGACATGCCAGTCACATTCACCCGCTGTCAGTGAGATAACTCGGCACCAAATAGGAGGCTCCCAGCGGATAATAAATATTAGCCAACTACATAGACATGCCAGTCACATTCACCCGCTGTCAGTGAGATAACTCGGCACCAAATAGGAGGCTCCCAGCGTATAATAAATATTAGCCAACTACATAGACATGCCAGTCACATTCACCCGCTGTCAGTGAGATAACTCGGCACCAAATAGGAGGCTCCCAGCGGATAATAAATATTAGCCAACTACATAGACATGCCAGTCACATTCACCCGCTGTCAGTGAGATAACTCGGCACCAAATAGGAGGCTCCCAGCGTATAATAAATATTAGCCAACTACATAGACATGCCAGTCACATTCACCCGCTGTCAGTGAGATAACTCGGCACCAAATAGGAGGCTACCAGCGGATAATATAATATAGGTACATGACATTATAGGTAATAGATATTTTAAAAAATAAATTTTAAACAAATACCCTCAATATTATCTCTACAGCACAATCAACAACTAGAGATCACATAAAACAAAATGCTTAACAGAATGTTATGAACCACATTTCACTGTGATTACGATCAAAGACTATATACAATAAAGAAAGAAAATAAAGAAAAACATGGTATAATCTATAATTATGCTTGATTTTAAATTACACAATATACATCATCATCAACAATAAACCAAAAACAATCAGAATAATCTCATACCTTAGATGTTAACGCCTTGAAAATCGAAGAGAAACTGGGGTGCTCCAATGTGGCTCCACTCTTTTATACCCGTTAACAAACAAGTATGACAGTTGAGTCAAATCAGTTTTTGAAATAAGTTTGTTATAAAATCATAACATATTAAACAGTTAATAATCACATTTGACATTAATACATAAATTCATATCATAATAAAGAGTATTCTATTCTATTCTATTGTATTTTACTTTTGTTTTGCCAATTGCCTAGACGTGTCAAGTCCCCTCCACCCGCTGCTAGTGGGATAGACTTGCACCAAGCAAATGACCGACCAGCGGAAACAATGTATTTTACTTTTGTTTTGCCAATTGCCTAGACGTGTCAAGTCCCCTCCACCCGCTGCTAGTGGGATAGACTTGCACCAAGCAAATGACCGACCAGCGGAAACAATGTATTTTACTTTTGTTTTGCCAATTGCCTAGACGTGTCAAGTCCGCTCCACCCGCTGCTAGTGGGATAGACTTGCACCAAGCAAATGACCGACCAGCGGAAACAAATATATCTTACTTTTTTTTTTTTTTTTAAATACACGTTATTATGTCAAGTATTTATTTATATCTCTTCAACAGTACAATAATATATATGTAGGAACAATGGATGAGTTTTCCCTGAGCGGTGGGTAAGGTATAGTGCCAGTATATTGGTGTCCCAATTTTATTGGGATAAACAAGACAGTATATCAATAACACAGTCTTATTACACTTTAAAAAAACACACACACACACACACACAATGAAAACAATAAGTAATAGAAATACAGTCATTCGAACAGACCTTGAAGGTCACAGTTCGTACAGAGGCCTAAGCCACCCAAGTACAAAGTGTATCAGCAAGCCAATACAGCTATGTAGATATACAGCAGTGCTGTACCAGGTAAACTGACAGTAATTGATATTAAAATCACTTAAATTAAATAACACAAACAAAACAATTCAGTTTGCATAATATAACACGTTTTGACAACTACCCACAGTTGTATTTAATAAGATTTGACAACTACCCGTAGTTGTATTTGATAACCGTCTCCGACATATAAATATGTAATTAGGTAAAGTTTCCGTTGTAATATCTTAAGGACCTCCTTAAGATATTACACACTTTACATTACACTTAGACACTTACATTTTCAACAATTAATTCATCTGGCCAGAATCTTAATTTTTCTCGGGCTACATTTCCTACGTTAGAATTTACTTTCTTACGACGAGTGGCGTCGAAACATTTGATATTTTCCGCTATTTGTAATAGGCGTAATCTAGCTATTTCTCGGTCAGCCTCTAAGTTATTTGGATTTTGTCCATCATTTTTGTCAAGTACGTCGTCTAAACGAGCTTGGAAAGACGAAATATTTGCATCTAAGTTAATAGTAATCGCGAAGGGGGCCTGTGGATTTTTGTACAGTTGTATTAATTGATTATTGTACATTCCACGGAACGTTCGGCCAATCTGACTATTTATTGCACATAGTTTTAAGCGTATCAGTTACAGTGGACACGTAACGTTCTACTTGATCATTACTTCTGGGAGTACCCGTGGAAATCAAGTGATGTTCTATATTTAGTTCACCAAAAAATTACCTGATCGGACAACTACTAAAATTAGTTCCTCGATGCTTTTACACCAGTCTTCCGCACCGCTGTCACTAGTTGTTGGGTCGAAGACCGGGAATGCCACGTCGTTATCAGCATGGCGACGACCAGAAAAAGCAACGCTGATTGCTTTGAGAAGACTTTCCAAGACAGTAGAATCCATTCTGAAACTTAGAAATAAAGTCTTAATAGGGGTGAAGTGAATCCCACTTCTGATGTTAGCTATATAAGTATATATGTAGATATATAACTAGGTATATATATCTAATACATCTAGATTATGTAAATATTTGTTAGATATTATGTATATATGTAGATATATAACTAGGTATATATATCTAATACATCTACACCTATGTAAATATATAATTGTATCAAAGGGAAAATATAAACAATAGGATTCAATTCTTAATAACTTTATATTTATCTTTTAGTATATAACAACTACATAACTATCGTAGTAGTGTATATGACACAAAAGTCAAAGCCAAAGTCAAAGTCAAAACGTTTATTTCAAGGTGACTCTACTGTCCGTTCGCAAGGGTGGATTCTTATGGAGAAGAACGGACAAGAAACTCCATAGTTACTACATACACAACGTTACGTTATAATATACCAACCATAATGAATAAACACGTTATCATTACCCGTATTTAAAATACACTAGTCATCATAATAACATTACATAACACTTACATAACCATAATATTACATAGTATTACATTATTCATAAGAACTTCATAGTTAGAATTATAATACACAATAATAGCAGCAATAAAGTTACTTAACTTTTACCTCGACGTCTCGAACAAGAATGGGCTGAGCCACTCGGGGCTCCCCCTTTTATAGTCGTGAACAAACAACTTGAATATTTCTATCTACCGTCATCAAAAATATCAACAACATAAAAGGTGGGTATCCGTTTGGAATATTTTATATGTTTTCTACATTATTCCTTAATATTTTTACTAATGTAGGTACTTTTACAGACATACTGAAATAATGAAAGCAGAATTGAATAATGTAAATTAGGTATTACATACTTGTTACAAGTTTAAGGTTATGCAAAACATTACCTACTATTTTATCAAGTTTTAACAGTAAAAGGAATACTCATGATAACAATAACAATACCTATAGTTAGGATAATCTATTACGTGCATGACGTACGTCAAACGCAGTGATTGCATTAGTGTGACAACCAAACGATCTAAGTGCGTGTTGTTTATTTGTGTGCGTAATCCGCTTAGGCATTGGTCTCCTGCATGTAGTGAAGTTAAAGAGTGGGAGACAACGGCGACGCGCGTTCTGATACAAATCAGGAACTGAGGAACTATTTCCTTTCTAACCTTCTTTATCTGTTCTGTGAGTGTGACATTGTGCCGTTCTTGAAGATCGAATGTTGTTTATGTAACCTATCTACACCTTTTTACTTATAACTAGCACTTCGCCCGCGACTTCGTCCGCGGTTTAGTAGGTACTCCACAAACTTCAACGCCCCCTGTACCCCCTTATAAAGGTTAGTTTTGGAAAATTAAGCACAACGATTTTCATTAATTACATTTATTACTTAGCCATTTCTACTTAATCTATAGTCTCAGGTTCAGCGCAACTGTTCACCCCGTTCACCCCGTCAAGAGTTGATTATGCAAAAATTGTTAGGTACATCTGTTTCAATAATCCTATTTTAGTTTGTTCATAGCATTCCGACGTAAATTAAAGCAAGCAATAATGTCCTCCCCTAAAAACTTAATCACCCCTGCTTCACCCCTTCTTATGTATTTAGTTTATTTGCGAAAAATCCAAACATTTTTTATTCTTATTGTTGTATCGAAATCATTTTCAACTTCATCGGACCAAGCATTGATATGATTCTTCCCAGTTCGCTCAAGCCGCGACATTTTTCTTACTCCGAGCATGTTTATTACCGTCGTAACTTTTGAACGAAAGGTCCGATTTGAATAATTTAAAGTGTGATTTACACGGACATAATCAACCTTAATTATCAAACCGTTTAAATGTATAAGGATTAATATCATGATACCGAAATCATAATTTTTTCAAATCACCAAGGATTTGCTTGAATAATTTGAACAAAAAGCGGTCATGGTGACTTAACCATAATAGTTAGACATATGGTATCGCGGACTTTTTTGTAGACATTGATGACCTCTATAAAACTGTAGTACATCACTTTGCTCTATTGTCAACAGATTCCGCAGCGTACGCGATATAAGGATTTTTTCCCACACCTTGGGTTACATTATCGAAGTTTTCATACGGATCCCTAACTTTATTGAAAATATTCTATAGCCTATGTCCATCATCGATAATGTACGATTCTACCGGTGAAAGAATTTTTCAAATCGGTCCAGTAGTTTCGGAGCCTATTCATTTCAAACAAACAAACAAACAAACAAACAAACAAACAAACAAACAAACAAATCTTTCCTCTTTATAATATTAGTGTAGATATCATTGGCGAAATCGGTAAAGCCGTTCTCAAGTTATAGCGTGACAAGGAGAAATAGGGGTACATTTTTATATTAGGTATTTACCTATGAAGTTGCCGTTCTGCAGTACTGGCCATTTCAAATCAAAATAATTTTTGTTTGGCTAAGAATTCTAATTTCAAATTAATTTTATTTTAAAAACATGGTTTTTTTTCCAAAAGTAGTCATTTGTTTATTGATTAGTGTTACATTTTCATCGCATTTCAATCTTTTTCGTCATCATGGATACGTTAAAAATTCGAGTAATTATGGAATATGAGTACCGTCGTGGCAGCAACGCGGCACAAGCGGCACGCAACATCAACGACGTTTACGGAGCTAACACTACAAACCAACGCACCACCTGTTATTGGTTTGCTCGCTTCCGTTCTGGAAATTTCGACCTGAAAAATGAACCTCGCGGTCGTCCGAAGACTTTGGTCGACAATGACGAATTAAAGGCGATTGTGGAAGCTGATGATACACAATCTACGGCTGAATTAGCAGCAGCTTTCGACGTTAGCGTCAAAACAATATTGGTGCATTTGCGTCAAATTGGCAAGGTAAAAAAGCTTAACAAATGGGTGCCCCACGAACTCAATGATCGCCAGCGCGAAGTACGCGTCGAGACGTGCCTTGCACTGCTCAACAGACACACAAATGAAGGAATTTTGAACCGCATTGTTACCTGCGATGAAAAATGGATTCTGTTTGATAACCGCAAGCGCTCAGCAAGTTGGTTGGATCCTGGTTCAGCACCTAAACAATGCCCTAAACGAAAACTTACCCCTAGAAAAGTGATGGTCACTGTTTGGTGGTCTAGCGCCGGTGTGATTCATCACAGCTTCTTACCAAACGGGGTGAGCATTACTGCAGATGTGTATTGTGAAGAACTGAACACAATGATGGAGAAGCTGGCACATCTCCAACCAGCATTGGTCAATCGCTCGTCTCCGCTGCTCATGCACGACAACGCGCGACCTCATACTGCACAGCAGACGGTCTCCAAGTTGCAAGAACTGGAGTTGGAAGCTCTCCGTCATCCGCCCTACTCACCAGACCTTGCGCCTACAGACTACTATTTTTTCCAGAATTTGGATAACTTCTTGGCGGGAAAAAAATTCAATACCCGAGAGGCAGTACAAAATGCCTTTGAAGAATTTGTTGCCTCCCGTCCAGCTGATTTCTTTAAGAAGGGCATCAATAAACTGCCACTGCGTTGGCAAAGATGCATTGATTGCATGGGTGATTACTTCGATTAATACAAAATACATGAAAAAAAATCGTTAAATTTTTTTCATACAAAACGGCAATTTCATGGGCCTATTATTTAAGTCTTAGAATAATAACGCCTAGAAACCTAGTACGAGCATCAAACGGGAAGCTACTCAGACTACACCATATATGGTGTACTAGGCGCAGCGAGCCGTTATGCGCGTCAGTGCTCAAGGTCACGCTCTGTTGAATGCACCTCCCGAGAAATATTTATTGATGCATGAAAAGATGCTCTAACACTACCGGAAAACTGAAAAATTGTGATAAAATTACGTTTCACACCTAAGTACTTACATTAAATCCATTATTTTTACGTAAATCAATCTTCAAATAAAAAAAATCATAACCTAATTTGTCACAATGTAGTGTTGCCAGTTGTAAGAAAAATTACCCATAATACAGTACGCACTAACTGTTTTGGCACTAACATTGTGAATTTCGTCGCCGCCATCTTGGATTTCGATTTCCACCCCGTAATCAATTTTAGCGACCCCAAAACCATAAAAATTACACCCATGACGAAAAGTTAGCAAATTTCGTCGCCGCCATCTTGGATTTCGATTTTGACCCTATAGTCGGTATAGTCGGATATCGACCCCAGAAACCATGGCCTATTACAATAAGTACGTACCGACAAGTTACGTACGTAACATTTTTTTATATTATTGATTAGTCCCAAGTACATTAACATTTTTCCCGATTTTAGGGAAAGTGTTAATTCCTAGCAACATTTTTTACGTCTGTGTGCGTGTCTGTGGCTGTAATTACATACCGCTCACTCACACATAACTACTAAAGTTGTTTCATTTTTTAGTAGGGAGCGTGTATTTGAGACTTTCCTTCTAGGCGTTATTATTCTAAGATTTAAGTATAATTATGTATACCTACCTAGATAAAAGTTTAATTTTTATTTTTAGGAATCATTGATGAGTAGGCAATGCGTACCTACAACCTACGCTGTAGGTAGGTATATTGACCTTTGTGGTAGTTTTTGTGGCACACTCATAATAATTGTGTAATTTAATTATATTAAGTACTTAGCAATAAATCCACCAAGAGAATCATTCGTCTATTAACTTAGGTACATACAGGTATGTAAGTACCTGATTACCGTAACTTTACAAAACAAATTAGGTACCTAAGTACGTAACAAGTGCATTTCATTATAATCATTGGGCAATATAAAATATGTATAAAATGGTTATGATTTATGAATGATTAAGTATTTTTTTTCTGTAAAATAAATAAGTAAGTACCTACCTACTTACTTAAATAAAAATAATGATCAAAACATATCCGCGGATAACTAGGTATCCATATGAGATAGAAGCGGAGACATAATATTGTGCCAACTTATTTGCCGGCTACTTCTTATAGGGATATTTTTAAATGCACATCTGTATAATTTTAATGCATACCAGAAAAAATAATGCTGTGCAAAAAATCCCAATTGATTAGAAAACATGTCTTACAAAAAAAACTAAAAAAATCATCAAACGAGATGACCTTTTTATCGAATTCACACCAAAAATGTGGTTCATACATCAGATTTATGATTTATAAAACAAAAATACGAATTGTTTATCAAAAATACTAACTTGCACTCTAAATTGCACTTCCCTGAAATAGCAGGTGGTTATCATGGTTACAATAGTAGCCGGTCATTGGGCACCCCGACTCGGACAGGTTAGGTTAGAAGGGGATGGCGGGGTCAAGTGAGCGAGCGAAGCGAGCGAACAGACCCCGCCATCCCCTTCGTGGTTATTTTTTATTAAACCACCCAGAAATATCATTAGCCAAATATTCGTTCAGTAAAACAGTTCTGCAAATACCATTAAACAGTATATCTAATATGATTTATTTAGTGTGCATAATTTGTGTGCAAGTCAGTATTTTTGATTTAACTTTGAAATATTTTGTTCGAAAAAAGGGAAAATACAGATATCGATTTAATTACATGCCCTTCTTATATAGCAAATAGAAAATGAAAATAATCACTGCGTTTCATTAAGGCCAGGTTATCCGGAAAAACGTTGTTTTGCATTGTGTAAAATTGTGTTTTATTCGTAAACAACACGGATTTAAATTTTGAAAAAAATATATTACAAAATTTCACACTTCGATCTAGCTATTTCGGCCGTGCGATACACGATTACTTGCACTTTACTGCATCCAATTAAATCGCAAAGACAAGTCAAAATCAAGATGTAATTATCATTTCATTTGAGTTATATAAGGTTTTGAGTTATAAAACTTATACCACAATAAAGGTCGTAAAAAATGTGATAAAAATCGGCCGTCATAATGTGAAATATGAAAATACGTATCCCACTAATTCCAAAATCAAGTGATTTTGTCTTTTCATGCGCGCGCCCCGTGTCATTTAGTCCCGAGCGGAACGTGTTGGAGGTCGGACGTGTGCCAATTTTTGCGATCCCGCCACCCCCGCTAAGTTCTGTTACTGGCTAAGCCTAAATTGATTACCGCTCGAGCACTATCGGCACACCGGTGTGCCGCGAATTTAATGTTTATGTTTATTTACGTAAGATTTATTTTTTATTTTAGAATTTTCACGTGTCGAGCGGTTTAATAATAATACTTGTATACAATTTAGTGTTCAAACAGTTGTAATATAGTTAGTTTTTATTAGATGTAGCTATAATTTTGTAAAAAAAAATGGGGGAAAAAAAAGTTGTCACAGCTCTTCGTTGCAGCGGTGACTAATTTTTTTTTATAAACTTTGGCTGAATAAACAAAAAGGTATATAGGTATATACATAATTTACTTTACTAACTAGGTAAGTACCGACACGGAACAGATAAATTTACACACCGCAACATGTGTGTAAACAGTTTAATTTAAACCTTATTTCAATACACATAAAGACGTGCGCTTTAGTGGTTTAGTTTTCGCGCGGAATAGATTTACCAACCGCATCGAGTATGTAAAACAATTGAATTTGAACCCTATTTCAGAGTGCATAAAGCCACCTCGCGCGCACGTGATACAATGATTTACTGTTTTCAAATGTCAAATAGGTGGTCCACCCCGCTACGTTAGTCTTGATGGTTTCGGAGAGTTTGTATAAGTCTTATAATATTTGTTATTTATTAGAAATGTCCGTTTTCACTTATCTTACTCCTAAACAAGTGCCAAAATAATAGCTCGTATTTCCTACATGAGAGTTGAATATCGGTGCAATAATGTTTTGGTGTTCATGTAGAGAAGAAATATAAGTGTAGTTATACGCTAGGTGGGTACCTACTCATAGTCACCACAATACAACAAATAATAATATTTATGGTGTCTGCAACGTTTGTGTAGGTCTCGTCTATGCCAACCAATACGCGGAGCGAACTCGTGAGTCGCGTGCCATAGTGTAAAAGTGTTACAGTATGACCATTTCCTATGAAAACATTATAATAACATACTTTTGGTAACGTTTAGGCTACCGGACCAGCTCATTTATGCGCTGTACACTAGAGTCCATCCTCTTACTAATTACTATGTATCAAGTTATGACAAGACATACAAAAAACTATGTGGTCAATTTGGATAGTTTTTCCAATCCAATGCGTAACTTTATCGGTGTTTATTGGCAAGAGGAAAAATGTATAGAAATTATAAATTACATATACTAAACTTTTTTTAATTGACTATTGTATTGTATATTATTAACCGACTTCCAAAAAAGAAGAGGTTCTCAATTCGACTGTTTCTTTTGTTGTATGTTTGCTCAGCGATATTTTCGCCAATTGTCAACCGATTTTGATGATTCTATTTTTTTTTGGAAGTGTATCTTCCCGGACTGATCCCATTTCAATTTGGTGAAGATCTGATGAAGAACTTCGGAGATAGGTAACGGAACTCTTCATTCCCGTAGGAATTCCCGTTCCCGTATAGCCGTACAGCCTTCCCCATGAATGTAACTATCATAAATTCATAATCATAATACAAAAAAGAATTTCTCGCACCGCGTCGCACGCAGTCACGCACGCTCGACGCGTTCTCGTTTGGTGGCCGCGTCTCGCGCACCGCCCGTTCGATTTAATATTATTGTTGAATTATTTTAATTTTAAATTATCTCCTAAACGGTGAGTTCAAATAACATGCTGTAAAAGACAAAGTTTATCTTCATAAAATTATCTTGATGATGAAGTAACTTTCGCTAGTAAGGATTAATATGCCTGCCTAATATTAATGCTGAAAAACCACCTTTAATTTTTAAATAAATTATTTGACATAAAATGCCTTAGTGTGGCTTATTTATAAGAGATAGATATAGGTGTAACGTCGCGGACTTTTTTTAGATCGAATGAAAAACAATATCTTTGTAGTACATGGTACTTACGTATAATTAGCTATTACCACAGCGCACTTAGCGCACTTCCACTTTATAATATTATTTAGTATAGATTTAAGTAAAATAGTATCTCATTATCATTATTGTAACACCATAAAAATACATAAAGAAATTAAACACACACCCCCACATAAGTACATACCTACGTAATAATTACAATTCTATCCTCTTTATTTATAACGGTTTGCTATCTATGTTTCTGTGTATGTGCGTCTGTGTGCCTGTGTATCTGTCTTTGGCACTGTAGCTCCGTTATCTTTATTGAACAGGGATATTTTGTAAGTTTTTAAAATTTTACTTGTTAATTACCAACAAATCAAAATCAAAATTTGCGTTACAGGGCAATAGAGCATGCGGAAGGGCGTGACTTGTATCCAAAATAATACTCATTTATTGGGGTTACCCCCGACGGTATAGTTGGGAACGACACCATTGTTGAAATTAAATGTCCAATAACGGCATTTAGAAAAGGGAAATGCTGCTATTGAAGAAAATAAAATACATATATTTAAATTCGATAGAATAAAACATACCAAGGTTATAAACAAAAAAAGTAATTGGTATTACCAAATGCAGGGTCAACTTCACGTAACAGAAAGGAACCAATGCATTTTTGGAATATGGTTCGGTGAAAACTAGTAGTAGAAAATATTTCAAGAGATGACGAATTTTGGCGGGTGCATATGGAGAAAAAAATTATAGATTTTTATTTGAAATGTATATTGCCAGAGATTGTGGATACGCGCCAAAATCGTGCCAATACGAGACATAATATTGAAAGAAAATGTTAATGATAAGCCTGTGCAGCCAGGTCCAAGCAAATCCAAGGACCATATTCCGTGTCAATCTACTCAGCTAGGTCCATGCAAACCGAGACAGCTACAGTTCAACGAATGTTAGCCAGTTGCATTGGTAACTTTTATTATGTTAACTATTTGATTAAAAAATATAAAAACGTTTTTGTTTTTTTTTTAACAGCAATAGGCAAATTCCAAACCATTTATACTTCTAAGCTTTCTTGAATTATAATATTCAAGAATTGTAACATAATTTTCCTAAAGTAAGTGTGCCTACCTACTACTTGATTTTTACGAAGGTATCGCACCAAAGCCAAATAGCGCGCGACGCGTATTTTTGTATCGTACTCGTATTC
The DNA here is from genome assembly GCA_947386135.1 of Melanchra persicariae. Taxonomy (NCBI): domain Eukaryota; kingdom Metazoa; phylum Arthropoda; class Insecta; order Lepidoptera; family Noctuidae; genus Melanchra; species Melanchra persicariae. Next base: position 9,158,051 of record OX376645.1, on the reverse strand, counting down.
ATAATTTTCGTGTCAGTCATATTTGAAATCCACCATATACTCTAAAATAAATAAGTATTCTTACTGATTTTTAATGATTAGTAATTGGATTCAAGTTTGTACAATACGTACTTAATCCATCTATAACCTTAAGAAATACTAAATAGAAAAATAAAACAAAATAAACTTATACTAATCAATTCAAGTTGATCTACTGCATTACTTTATCCCGTGACGGAACTTAGTACCTACCCGAGTCCGTGAACTCATGAGCGAGCGGTGCGCTTGCTGCGCGCGTCTCCCGCGCTTCGTAACTTATTACGTATTGCTACTCCTTGCGGGGCCTGGGGTAGGTAAGCGTTAGATGCCTACGCGCTCAAGCATGCTATGGCAACTTAGAACAAAATTAAAATTCCATTTTTTTATTGAAAACAGCGCCATCTAGTTTTTGGTTAAGGGAAACAAATTGCGGTGTTGCTACGGTTAAATATATTATTTTTTTGCTGGGAGTTACTTTATAACATTAATCAAGAAAAATAATATAATTTCATGATCTTATATAAAAATAATAGAATAATATAAATTAGTACATAATTAGGTTTTTATTATGAGCTTTAATAGTGAAGAAGTTATATTTTGGTTATTTAAACGTGCAAAAGTTTGTTTTTGAATGGCCACACTTGAATTGCAAATGGCTGCGTGAGAGTGTAAAGAACTACTCTTACGCATTTATTTTCCTTTTTCGATAGAGTTTTTGTTGTTTCGCTAGTGCATCTGCATGTTGAGTTGAGCTTTCGTTTCTCCATGTTGTTGAGCCTCGTTACAATTCGTTCGAACGTTCGTGTTGTGTTGTGTGTGTTGTTGTTGTAAACATCTGGTGCAACGATATCAATAATGTTCTCACTGGCAAAATAAACTTTTGGGATGTTAACGATTCAATGTAAGAAAAGGCTAATCGGCACTACCTGAATCATATGGGACGAAAAAGACGAACACAAAATTTTATTGTATATGTGTGATGTTTTTTTAAATAAAATTTAATTCTGTGTTTTTTTTTCCTTTATGTAGTACGTATGTTTGTAGTATATAGCGGATACACTCATCCATCTACCTAATATCACAAAGGATCGGACAGTAGCTATACACACCTACCAACCTATACATTTACTAATATAAATTAGTTCCCTTACCGGAAAACTAGATGGCGCTGAGTTCGACCACTTCCTAATATTAAAAAATAAGGTAGAGTTGCCTGTCTATAGCCAGTATACTATTGTAGTCTTTGCGCTCAAGTTAGGCTCGCCTTAAACACGACGGGTCGGGCGTAACGGTAACGCGGTCACAGACGCGGTACACAACGGTAGACTCATGCCCCGTGCGTGCGCAGTGTTCAATAACAAAGCGCCGCGCGCCGCCATTTTGTATCAACGTTCTGTCAGTCAGTCAGTCAGCGGCAGTGCGACATGTGACACGATAGTGAGTGCGCGCGTTTTATTTTTAACAGTGAAACAAGTTTTTTCTCAAGGTTTCATGTTTATAGTGAGTAAGAATATTATTTGTCATATTAAAGTAAAAATAAATAGTTTGTAAATCAAGTTTATACTGTCTTATTCTTTGTTTTGCCAGCTGTCTGTACCAAACTATCATAAACCCGACGCGTGACGTGAGCATTCACGTTCTTGTCAAAAAATCAAAATATGGTTATATTGTTTTAGGCATCAATTTAAAATGGTGCGGAACTATGTAAGAAAAACTACAAGAGGGAGTTGGTCCATCGAAAAAATGAGAGAGGCCATTGACGCTGTTTTAAGTAAAACTATGGGATACCAAAAGGCATCAAAAATATATGGCATTCCAAGAGCCACGTTAGCGGGTCGCGTGCGAGAAATGAGGAAATATGAAACTATGCTTCCTTCTCAGGTTTGCTTTTTTCAAATCTTTTACGTAGGTATGATCCCATTGTGCCCGGGTAGCCGGGTGTCACTGTCAGGGTTAGCGGCAAAATGTGGTAGGTAAATAGGTAATGGGATCATCTAAGGTGTGTCCAGATCTGGCGAATGCGCCGCTCGCGAGCCGCTCACGAGCTGCTCGTGCACTGCACGCGTGCAGTTACTGCAATCGTTCGGTGAGTCTCCTTAGCACAACTTACGCAAGGCTTGCACAGTGGGCGCGAGCGACACGCGCGCGTCTCGCGCGCATTCTGGTGAGCGGGCTGGAGGATGTATGAGCAGCGCGCGGGACGCGCGCGCATCGCGCAGCTCGCACGCGTCGCGCGAGCGGGGCGTAGGCGGCGGCGCGGCGGCGGCGGCGCAGGAACCTCGCGCAAACCTGAAATGCACGCGCGCGCGCGCATCTCGCGAGCCGCACGCAAGCCGCGCATTCGCCAGATCTGGACAAAGCCTCGGTGATAACCCCGGGGTAGCCCGCGACATTCAAATTAACCGCTCAAGCACCGGCAACACACCGGTGTGCGCCGAATTAATCGCGAATTTAATATTTATTTACCAATTACCTACATAAGATATATTTTTTATTTGGGAATTTTCACATGTCGGGGCCACAGCGGTGTAACCTACTGCGCTGCAAACGTAAAAATATCTATCTGGACTGGAAACCAACCCATTATCAGTAGTTTGGAAAAAGGCTAGGCAGATGATTGCATTTTTATATTACAGGTAGCTATGTAATGAATTGTATAGTTTTTCATTTTATTTAGGAGCAGTACACCGCAGTCTACCCCTTTTTATTTTAAATTCTTTCAATCAATCCAGAAGATGTCTGGTAATATCGCTGGTAGCGAGAATACTGTCATTGTCACAGAATTACAATTGTGAAAAAAAGAGATGTGTAAGTTCTATTTTTGATCTTATAACAACTGTATTGGTTTGTTTTCGATTCAATTTAGCAATAATACAATTGAAAAACAAAAACCTATATTAAATTTTAATTCGTAAGCAATTAGGTGAAAGCTATAAATACATTCTTGCTACGACCACGAATCATATTTTGACCAAATTACAACCTGACCTGCAAATTGCAAAAAACGTAAGAAATTTTGCATTTCGCGGGCTACCCTGGCGGGTGTAATCCAACCTACATATTCAAACAGTCCAAAATTCCCGCTCAATGATCATATTGATATAATATTGTATACCTAGTATACACTGAGATAAAAACATTTGAAGCACTTTGGAAGAAACGGATACTGCGTCATAGCCCAGGTTATTTGGGGTCGGCGCAAAACGTTTTCATCTTTCCCTTTAATAATAAACCTTTATTTCCGAACTTTCTTACATTTTTATAATTTACATATTATTCACAATATCAACATCTATTCTGCTTGCTTCCTCACTGCTTTAGACCTTAGTTTAAGCTCATTTTCAATTCATCCTCCCATATCCTCGACCTCGGTACCTAAATTCATCCACTTACCAGACCACCAGACGGTCACCTGCTTAAACTATTTGCGCATTATTGCTCACTTTACGTTTTAAATATTAATTTGTTTCTTTTTTTCAGATCACTCTGAAGTCAGAAAGGCCAGGATCGGAAGATGAACAACATGAAGAAACAGTTGAAGCCTATACTTCCTACCCACCGCGTCCAAAAATAAGGAAAATACAGCCAGTACCAATACAAAGTGAAGTACAGGACAATACAGCTCCTTCATTCTCATCTCACTCAGTGAATGAACCATTAGACCAAACATGTTCATTCATAACTCATTCAGTAGAGGAACCATCAACTTCAATTTATTCTTTGAATCCGACGGCTTTGTACTGGAGTCATAAATTGGATAATTTAGATCCCACACAGAAACTGTTCGCGGAAAAATACATTAACGATATTTTGTTAGAAGCTCAACTTGGAAATTTAAGCAGGAACTCTGTAATTATTAATGGCAGTGATGAAACTGCAAAATCCTCTCTGTCGGCTGTTGATTCAGATGATATTCCTACAACATCTTCAAATAATTCATAAACAGCTGTTAACAATATCAAAATAACTAAAAAGGCTGTTATGTTACTTTAGTGGTTTATTGATATGAATAAATATTTTTTATAAAATATAATTTTTACTAACTTACCTACCTTTACCGTCAAAGTCAAGCAACGCTTGTCGAGGTTAGCCAATGGATGGGTGCCCATTCGTTACATACCGAGACCTCTCCTTGCCATCAAAAGCACGTTGAGCTTACAAAAAACGATTACTGAATATGATTCATTGTTAGGTGTAAATCATCAGCCGAAAGACTTCTACTGCTGGACCTAGGTCTCCACCGAGAGGAGGAGGGGCTTGCCACCTGTTGGTAAGCGATGATGTGGTCGAAGATGGTGCTCCATCTTCGACCACATCATCGCATGCCTAGAAATAAACTATTCACCATTGACTTAAGGACTCCCGGGTTGTAGCTATCAGGAAACACATGACTCTGGATCCGGTTTGACTGGAAGCCAACCCCAATGTAGTTGGGGAAAGGCTAGGCAGTTCTCGAAAATGACCATGTCACGTTGTACTGGGATCGGTCTATCATCACTGATAGGACTATTGTTGCCAATAAGCCGGATATAGTGGTGATCAAACCTCTTATAAGCCCAAAAGGATAAACAAATCAAATATCTTGTGACTCGCGAGGTTGCGACATGTGGGATGTGAACTCTGCAATCATTGTACCGATAGTCGTGCCAGCTAACGGCTTAATAGCCACGAGCCTCGACCAACACCTTAGGAGGCTCTTGTTATGCAGCTGGATCAAGGGCTTGATTCAGAAAGCAGTACTTCTGGACACGGTTCGCATTGTTAGGAGGGTCCTCTCTCTGAAGCCCTGTCCGCTGGTAGCTTGGACCCTGTTCCCGATACGGGTGGGCTACTATTTTTAGGGCTCCGTACCAAAATGGTAACCCTTATGGTGCGACTCAGTCTGTTGTCTGTCCGTCTTGTCACAGCTGGGTATCTCAAGAAGTACTAATAAACTTGAAATTTGGAATAGTTTTTGATGACGTTTGCCTAACTATTTTGCAAATAAGAAAGACTTTTTTTTGCAAAAGGGACTGAAAAGGAGTGTTAAAAATCGAAGTTCTACTAGGGCATGTGGGGTATCATAATGTAGGAGCGTTATTTGCACATTCTCAAACATTTTTTCATTTTTTTAGGACGCTTTTGACGAAAAATGTAAAAAAATACCGTTCCCTCTACAAAGTTTTCATAAGGAAAAACCTGAAATTATGTGTCTCTAAATGGCACACTTTTACAGAAATCATCATGATGGTACGGAACCCTCGGTGCACGAGTCCGAGTCGCTCTTGATCGGTTTTTTGTTTGACTAATCAATCAATTAAAGCAGTACGATTCTGTATGTCGAAGTGAACACTTGGGCGGAGCGCACGACGGGTGAGTTGTCAAATTATACAAATAAGATGGAATGACAGCGCTCGGGCTCTAGTCGTTCACTCCGCCTAGGTGAACACCGTGAGATGTCGACAGAATCGACCGGCTGTTCAGTTGCCCGCCAAGACCTAACAGGAACATGAGATACATGAAATGGATTAATCAGTGTCACTCAAGGAACGTCTGGCCGTATTCTGGTAGAAAACATGTAGCCGCCACAGATCGATCAGCGCCTTTTATATCATCGCTGCAAGCAGTCTTGATACTTTTTGCCGAACCGGTACAAAACGGCACCGATATTTTCAATATTAGCGCCCCAGCTCACAGTGGTTGGCCTCTTGCCCCCATACAAGACGTCGGATACGGTATAAGATTTTAGAAAAAAAATATTTTCATAAACAACGTGTAACAGAATAAACGCAATACCTCTTAAGGTACAACAACTTTTACCAACACTGAAATCGCGAAAAATGCATTTTGGGGAGTGTGCGACGGAAATTGCTTAGTTTAATTTCGCCAAGCCAATTCCATCATCGGACCACAAGACGTACCGCGATGCACCACCGGTACATGGTGGACATGCCAGCCACCCACACGCACTAAACGTTTTGGGTACAAATTCATTGTCCGTACAGCTAAGGCGTTTAATTCCCCGCCAGAGTCTATGTTTTCTGATAGCTACAACCCGGGAGTCTTTAAGACAAGAGTGAATAGGTTACTTCTAGGCAAGTGTGCTCCATCTTCGACCACATCATCGCTTACCATCAGGTGAGATAGTGATCAAGCGCGTGCCTATCAATAATAAAAAAGTAGGTAAGTATTTACTTTGTTACTTATTGTGTAAATAATAATAAAGTATACTTAAAATAAAATAGTTTGACTGACTGTACATAACATAACGGTAGCTTACAAGTTAACATAACAAGTGCATTTCATTTTCAGTGGGCATTACACCCCAACAATATTAAATGATTTTTTCTGATTATTTTGTTCTGTAAAATAAGTACTTCGTTACATAAATAAAATAATTATTAAAATATTAATCAAACCTATCCGTTTACTATCATCTATTATTTTAAGCAAATAGAGTATATGAATATAATCAGTGCGTTTTATTATTTATGACGGGTGGGGCGTAATGGTGACGCGGGGCAGAACGGGGCCACCGTTGATACACACTCACAATGTCCCGTGATCAATAACAAAGGGCCACCATTTTGTATCAACGTTCTGTCAGTCTGTCAGTGCGACTTGTGACACGAGAGTGAGTGCACGTATCTATTTTTAACAGCAAAACAAGTTTTTTCTCAAGGTTTCATGTTTATAGTAAGTAATTATTACTTCTGTAAAAAGATCAATATTATTTGTCATGATAAAGTTAATTTTACACAAAAATAGTTTGTAAATCAAGTTTATATTCTTTGTTTTGTTATCTGTCTGTACCAAACTATCTTATCCCGACGCATGACGTGATCATTTACGTTCTTGTCAAAAAATCTAAATATGTTTATATTGTTTTAGGCATCAATTTAATATGGTGCGGAATTATGTAAGAAAAACTACAAGAGGGAGTTGGTCCGTCGATAAAATGAGAGAGGCCGTTGACGCTATTTTAAGTAAAACTATGGGATATAAAAAGGCATCGCTAATTTATGGCGTTCCACAAGCCACGTTGGCGCGTCGTGTACAAGAAATGAGGAAATATGAAACTAAGCTTCCTTCTCAGGTTTGCTACTTTCAAATCTTTTAGGTAGGTACTTACCTAACCCATTTTGCCCCTACCCCGGCTATCCGGGCACAATGCCTTTTTTAATTCATTTCGAAAAATAAGTAAGTAAATTAATTTTGGATGAAATGCCGTACTGCGTTAAAGCTCTTAACCGCTCCGGCCCCGGCGACACACCGGTGTGTCGCGAATTAATCGCGAATTTAATGTTTATTTACCTATTACATAAGATTTATTTTTTATTTGGGAATTTCCAATTTACTAATAGTACACCGCAGTCTACCTACCCCGGCTATCCGTGCACAATGCCTTTTTAATTCATTTCGAAAAATAAGTAGGTACTTAAGTAAGTAAATTAATTTCGGATGAAATGCCGTACTGCGTTAAAGCTCTTAATCGCTCCGGCCCCGGCGACACACTGGTGTGTCGCGAATTAAATGTTTATTTACCTATTACATAAGATTTATTTTTTATTTGGGAATTTCCAATTTACTAATAGTACACCGCAGTCTACCCCCTTTTTATTTTAAATTATTTCAGTCAATCCTAATTGATGTCTGGTAGATATCGCTGGTAGCGAGAATATTGTCCTAGAATTAAGTTTGTGTAAAAGAGATGTGTTAGTTCTATTTTTGGTGTAAGTACATTACATTATGTTCTTATCTTATATTTATAACATATTGGTTTGTTGTCGTTCCAATTTAACAATAATTACAATTGAAAAACAACAATCTATTTTCAGTTTTTATTTGTAAGCAAATTTTAACCAAGGAACCAAGTCGCCTAATCCTAACTATATTCACACAGTTCAAAATTCCCGCTCAATGGTCATATTAATATAATATTTTATATTATAATATACACTGAAGCACTTTGGAAGAAATGGATACTGCGTCATAGCCCAGGTTATTTGGGGTCGGCGCAAAACGTTTTCATCTAGCCCTTTATTAATAAACCTTTATTTCGAACTTTCTTACATTTTTATAATTTACATATTACACACAATATTCACAATATCAACGCTCGGTGTGCCTTACGACATTGGCTTCCTCCAATTCCTTCCACTGCTTTCGACCTTTGGTTAAGCTCGATTTCTTCCCATCTTCTCACTTTGCGACCTCAGTACTTAAATCCAACCACTTACCAGGGGGTCGAGTCTGCTATTGCAATCGTGTCTCAATGACCGGTCAATGATCGATTTGACGTATAGCGTCAAACTTATGACACATTTCCCATACAAAAACTGTCAAAGTTGTCAAATATTCGATCACTGACCGGTCATTGAGACACGATTGCAATAGCAGACTCGAGCCCCTGACCACCAGACTGTCACCTGCTTGCTCTATTTGCTCACTTTACGTTTTAAATGTTAATTTGTTTTTTTTTTGTGATCACTCTGAAGTCAGAAGGGCTAGGATCAGAAGATGAACGACATGAAGAAACAGTTGAAGCCTACCCGCCGCGTCCAAAACTAAGGAAAATACAGCCAGTACCAATACAAAGTGAAGTACAGGACAATACAGCTCCTTCATTCTCATCTCACTCAGTGAATGAACCATTAGACCAAACATGTTCATTCATAACTCATTCAGTAGAGGAACCATCAACTTCAATTTATTCTTTGAATCCGACGGCTTTGTACTGGAGTCATAAATTGGATAATTTAGATCCCACACAGAAACTGTTCGCGGAAAAATACATTAACGATATTTTGTTAGAAGCTCAACTTGGAAATTTAAGCAGGAACTCTGTAATTATTAATGGCAGTGATCAAACTGCAAAATCCTCTCTGTCGGCAGTTAATTCAGATGATATTCCTACATCTTCAAATAATTCATAAACATTTACCAATATTAAAAGTAACTAAAAAAGCTGTAATGTTACTTTATTGTTTTATTGGGTTAAATATTTTTTATTAAGTAGCATTTTTACTAACTTACCTACCTTTATCGTCAAGTTCAAGCAAAGCTTGCCGAGGTTAGCCAATGGATGGGTGCCCATTCGTTACATACCGAGACCTCTCCTTGCCTTCGAAAGCACGTGAGATTACAAAAAACGATGACTGAATATGATTAATTATTAGGTATGAATGACACCTTTAAATGACCCCTCACTATGCAATGAAAATACCATAACCTATTTTGTATTTTTTTTTATTTTGCACCTGGGAGCAACTAAAGACTCTATGCCTGGGAGTCTTTCAGTCAAGAGTGAATAGGTTACTTCTAGGCAAGCGTGCTCCACCTTTAACAACATCATCGCTTACCATCAGGTGAGATAGTGGTCAAACGCGTGCCTATCAATAGTAAAAAACCGGCATAGTGCGACTCGGACTCGCGCACGGAGGGTTCCGTACCATTATCTATAAAAAAAAAACGGCAAAAAAATCACGTTTCTTGTATGGGAGCCCCCACTTAAATATTTATCTTATTCTGTTTTTAGTATTTGTTGTTATAGCGGCAACAGAAATACATCATCTGTGAAAATTTCAACTGTCTAGCTATCACGGTTCATGAGATACAGCCTGGTGACAGACGGACGGACGGACTGCGGAGCCTTAGTAATAGGGTCCCGTTTTACCCTTTGGGTACGGAACCCTAAAAAAATATAGCAGGTAAGATTAAAGGATAACTTTGTCGTTGAAAAAATGTTCACCCATACATACATACGTCACGGTCAATTTATTCTTTAACCGAGTAAACGCAAAAAAATGTTATGATAAAACTACATATTCCCAATTTTCAGGCTTCCCTGTACAGTACTTGTACTGTAATAGTCAAAATGGCGATACCTTTCCACCAACCAAATGACGCCAGATTTTTTTTTTGGGTACTTTGCCAACTATTTGCCACAAAAAGTAACCCTGATACTTACCTTTTTTTTTCCCCACCCCATAACACCCGCATACACCACGCGAATCCTGCCAGGTCGACGGTTTGTAGTAGCTCAGTTTTATGAATTATCAAATTACCTGGCGGTTCGGTCGTCAGCTCTCCGACTATAAGATCCATCTTCTTGCCAAATTTCATGACTAGGTCAACGGGAAGTACCCTATATATTTTGATTCCCTTGAGAGTGTCGAAATGAAAGTTCGTCATCAACGACCGTATCTTTGTTTTACGTTAACTTAGAAGTTTGTTTGTTTTTTTTTCACAGCTTCAAGGGACTGCAGACCTGAGTATATGGTTGTAATTTCAACTCGATACCTCCATGCGTTCCCGAGATAAAGGGTCTTGACAGACAGACAGACGGGCGGACAACAAAGTGATCCTATAAGTATAAGTGTTCCGTTTTTCTCTTTTGAGGTAAGGAACCCTAAAAAAAACTTATTTTTTTTTTGGATATATTAAACGATGATCTCCTTAAAATTCACACACGCAGTTCGCAGTACTCGAATTATACTGACATGAAGACTTCACACTCAGGATTCGTGTCCAAAAGAGCGTTGAGTGAGGATGTGAGTGTCCACGTACACTTCTCGGTTCCATAAGTCTAGCAGCAAAAAATTAAAGAAGCAGGACCAATTCTGTAAAGATTTCACCATATAAACTTGGGTGGACTGAGCATGAAGTGAGCTGTGGTCAGGGGGTCTACTCTCAAAGCCCGAAGTCCGTAGTTTCGGCCTCAGTGTCGGACGTTTTCTACTCCGTATCACCTACAGACTTACGATTAGTCCCGAACCCAAACTAAGAATGAATGACAACACGATTTGTCAGTTGTTCTTAGTTCGGGTTCGGCTCCCCCGGTTTGACATAATCGCCACGCTTGGCAGGCGGGTTGGCGAGCTGTAGCTATGTACCTACAGAGAATGCTGCTGCCCATTCTCTGGTGAGTCCCTTAGTCGCCTCTTACGACACCCACGGGAAGTGATGGGCTGGTGCTATTCTTTTACGTCCGGACACCATACGGAACGCGTCCGGACACCATACGGAACCAGCCACCAAATGGATTCAGCTGAATACCAGTATTTTACGTGGAGCGACTGCGTCGTATCTGACCTCCACAAGCCAGTAACTGGGTAAAACCGTCCTAAAGGTATTGTACTCACATTGAGCTGCAACACGGCGGCCGCCAGTCTCTTCTGCGTGTGCTTGGAGTGCACTCTACACTTGACCGCGCTGAGGGCCAGCGCGCAGTGCAGCGACGCCGTGTGGGACAGCACCCATTGCGGAGTTATCCTGGGGATATCGTGTTTATGTTAATAAACTTGCTGCCGCCTGGTGAAAGCCGAAAATTATTCCAAGGGAACATTCTGCTGGAATAAAAAGTAACTCTATCGTTACTGGTCCCAAATCATCACCATCATCATCATATCAGCCAAAAGACGTCCACTGTTGAACATAGGCCTCCCCAAAATGGGGGGGGGGTGTTTCCATAATCGCCACGTTTGGCAGGCGGGTTGGCGATTGCAGTGTAGCTGTAGCAATGTACCAACAGAGAATGTTGCTGCCCATTCTCTGGTGAGTCCCTTAGTCGCCTCTTACGACACCCACGGGAAGTGATGGGATGGTGCTATTCTTTTACGTCCGACACCATACGGAATAACCTGGTCCCCAATATGTTGTACTAATAATTTATAACGTAAAATAAAATAATTGTATGTAATACTTATGACGATACTGGCTTCTGCCAGAGGCTCCGAACGCGTGAATGTCGGTAATTATCCCAAGGGAACATACTGCCTGGGTAGAAAGTAAAGTAGTAGCCTATGTGCTATTGCAGACTATAATCTATCTCTGTGCCAAATTTCATCCAGATCAGTTAAGCCATTCTGGCGTGATTGATTAACAAACATCCATACATACAAATTTTTGCATTTATAGTAGATGACTGATTGACTAGATTTGATAAGAAAGTTATAGTGTTTTGGTTTATCTAGCATTGGAAACCTACTAAACATTCCTTTTTGTTTTACTTGGTGTACAATAAAGTACTTTAAGGACGCGTTTACAGATGGGTAGTCAAATCATTACTTTTTTACACAAAAGTATGTTTATTAATAAAATGCTTTGCATTCTTGAAATGTTTTTCCAATTAATTGTTGATAGATTTGCATGGTACGGTTCTGAACTATAAATATAATTTTAGATAGGTACAGTTTCTCAATAAATGTACTGAAGTGATTTTTTTTACTTCGGTGAATTTTGTATATTTTTTTTTATGTATGTGGGTCAATGACCGTAATTAATTTGATTTGGAAACAGAAACTATGTAGTTTGTTAACCATTTTCTCCTTTTGAAACTACTTTTCGGAATGGAAAACTAGAATCAATTATAATATTGGTCAAAGTGTTACCTCAGCGGTCTACTGTACCGACTATTTTTAGAAATAAGGAGATTGACTATGCTAGAATTTGTTCGAAAGAGTCACCGCGGCCCTGGAACACAAAGGGCATTTTTGAGGAACACGGATGGGTTTTATTCAGTAAGAGTCTGACACTCCCTCCCGCTCCGCCCAGAACGGTAGAAGTCAATTTGATGATTTTTGATTTGAAAAATAAAAGAAAAGGGAATATTGAGTTCGTTCGTTACGTGTTAGCGTCGGTGGCGTCACGCACGGCTGCCGCCCGCAGAGCCGCCACGAGCGCGGCGCGGCGCTCGCGCAGCGGCGCCCACAGCCCGCCGCCGCACTTGACTAGCGAACATATCTGCTCCTCTGTTGAAACGAGATAAAACTTATATTAGCGACATCAATAGTCGAAGAAGACGGAAATGTTCAACAATTTTACGAATAATATAATTTTCCTAAAAATGCTAACTAAACCAATAGGTATTCAATGTTTTTTTTTATTTACGTAACGCGACCGAGTTTGGGTTACAAAAGTTCACGTGTTTTTTTTTTTTTTTTTTTTTTATTATTGGTAGGCACGCGCTTGACCACTATCTCACCTGATGGTAAGCGACGATGTGGTCGAAGATGGAGCACGCTTGCCAAGAAGCAACCTATTCACTCTTGACTTAAAGACTCCCAGGTTGTAGCTATCAGGAAACACAGATTCCGGCAGGGAATTCCACTCCTTAGCGGTACGCACAATGAATGTATTCCCAAAACGCTTTGTGCGTGTGGGTGGGATGTCCACCATGTACCGGTGGCGCTATGTGTGGCAAAATTTAACAGAATCGATCCAGCACGTTTGGAGAAAATTGGCTGTGATAGATAGACAGACAGACAGACACCCAAGTGATCTTATAAGGTTCCGGTTTTTACGGATGCTCGAACCACTAAAAATAAATGAATGATGACGTCACGGGACGCTGATGAGAAAGTGTGTTTGGCACTCACCAGTATCATTGAGATCGCCATTGCTTGAAGCGACTGAAGAGTTAGCCAGTGGAGCGATGCTCACTGAGAGAGACGCAGGCGCCCGGTTGGGCAGACGCCGAGTTGTCAGCTTGTCCAGCTTGCTCTAAAATGTAACAAATACAACATACTTGTTTTTAGTCCGGTTAAGCAGTTGATATCCCAAGAGTGTTAACTTGCTAGTGGTCATACCTAAAAAAAAAAAAAAAAAAACATACTTGTTTTGATAGAAGTAAGAAATAGGAATAGAAATCCTAAAGTAGCCTATAACCATCACCAGGGTCCCATGTATCACTGTACGAAAAAACATTAAACTCCGTTCGGCAATTTAAGCGTGTAAGAGTTACGAACCAAATCACTTTTGCAAACGTCAACGCATCAGACACACTAGTAAAACAATGGAGTCATAGCTAAATTAGGTGTCGCGACAGTCCAGAGGACATTAGTTAGCATTAAAGCTCATTTATTGTTTTTCAACCGGTTGTTGTTGGCGACACTTGGGGGAGGCCTATGTCCAGCAGCGGGTGCGTGCAGCTCGGCTACGGTGCGTTCCGCATGCTGTACGCGGACCACTCTCTGGCCGAGCTGCAGCAGATTGCGGAGGAGGACGAGGAGGAGATCGCGGAGGTCGCCTCTAAGTCCTCAAACCTTAAGGGGACCTTTCAGAAGGCCCTTAAGTGCCTAAGAGGTCGGAGAAGATCCGTCTTCTCCCTCCTCATGGTGGTGTAGGCGGGCGATAGGCGTGGGGGCGCCTCCGCCCGCATTGCACTCTACACCACCTCCGCCGGTCGTTCCCGGTCCTCGCCCCACGGGGAGGGCGTGAAGGGTCCGCCGTGCAGGCGGGCGGACGTCGGAGGGACTGGACGCAAAGGCTATGCCGATCTCCCAGTCCCCCTCCACTCAGACGTTGTGGGAATGCCGCTGGGTTGTTTTAGTGGGTATACCGGCTCAGCCCGGGGAGTCCCACATACCCCTCCCATTCCCCCAATGGGAGGGTATGCGTAATGAATTTTTTCCCAGCGCAAACAAAAAAAAAAAAAAAGGCCTATGTCCAGCAGAGGACGTCTTTTGACTGATATGATGATGATTGTTTTCAGTTGCATCCAGGCAAACTGGTGCCCAACCATATATGTTATCTCATTTAAAGCCTTACTGTTACGCTACAATTACCTCAACATCCGTACACTCGTCAACACTACACAGCGAGTCCGCGATGTTGCGCGCCTCCCTCAGGTTGCACTGCTTGTTGCGCAACTCGTCCGCGAGCTGTTGCAGCAACCAGGCGCGGCGCTGGGCGGCGCCCACGCGCGCGCGGGTCAGCTCGCGCTGGGACACTGTGGGGAGAACAGGAAAATAACATTATAGATAGGACAAAACAAAACAGTGCTGATTTTGCTTGGTACAACTAAACAGAACCCTGTGATTATTTTAATCATTGGTGAATGATGAATCACAAGAGAAGAAATGTCACAAAAACGTCTGGTTTTTGTGTAATTTACATCTCAATTTTAAAACTGTATGACAGTATGACTTGTATCTTGTAGGAAGTATCTTATTCTTAGATTTACTAATAGGAGCTTAACTTTGCTTCACAGAAATCAACTTTATGTACAAATAAGCGTTGGTATTTATTAACAGCAATAAAAAATAATTTTAAGTATGTGACATTCCTATGATTTAAAAAAAAAAAAACCAATAACCAAATTAAATCAATATAAGTACACAGTTCTATATGAACTAACAAGCACTATTGAGCATGAGGTCATTGGTTTGATTCCCGAGTTGGATTCTCCTAGATTTCTTAGAAGCAGCCCAGTCTGAATTTGACCTGGATGATGGTAATGGGCACACCCTCGGGACTTTAACACAAATGGCGACTTTAGGGTGTACACCTCTGCCTAAGCCTTAAATACTGGCAAGATGTTTTACTTAACAATATTGTCCTTACAATGGAAAGAAAATAAGCATTACAACAACTTACACTTGCTAGAAAACTTATCCACCAGCTGGTTCAACTCCTGCCTGGCTTGCAAGACCCTCGCCTCCGCTTCTTCTACCCTCTCTCTTTGAGCAGTCTGTTGTTTCCATAGCGACAGTTCTTCAGGCACCACCACGCTTGGGTCAGGCTGTGAACGAGAAACGTTAAGTATTGAGAACCACAAGCATATCAAAACATGTCCTTTTAATAAAAATAATTAGATTTAATTGTGGAAATCTACACTACGAATACGCAGTAACATGTTTGTATTCCCAGAAAGGGTAATAATTCCTGAATCACGCTTACAGAATCAAAAAAGTTCCGCTTTGGGGTTTGTCACAGAGCAATGGTGCACAGTATTCTGGGCGTAACAAGTGACAGAATAAGGTCACGCTGTGCTAAAAAAACGGGGAACACAGATGCAGGAAAAAAGGCTGCCAAGCTAAAATGGGATTCGGTGGGTTACGCCAGCCACATGGACAGTGACCGCTGGGGCCATAGTCTCTACAAAGTGCGGCCTATGGGGGCCTGAGGATGGATAGCGTCACTGAGGCTAGCCTAGGAAGAGGTGGCGAGTTGGCTCGGGAAAAGAACATCTGGAAGTATTTGGGAGCTTTTACTCAACAGTGGGACACTTTATGCTATTTTTATTTTCATGATGAATTATGAAGTTACGAGAACGTTTCCAACTAGGGCATGCTACATGCTACATTCTATGCTTTTAAATAACATTCTACAGCAACTAAATTAATTAGTTACCTTGTCACCAGTTAGTGCGTTTTATAGCAATAAGGTAAATTATGTGTGCTCCCAAAATAAAAATTAAATTAAAAGATACTAAACTCGGGCGCCAGGGAGATTCACACAGTACAAAAGTAATAAAAGGTTGCCGGAAAGAAGTAATCGGAAGAGTCAGACTTTTAATCTGCCGGTGGGAGGCTAAACAAAGAAAATCAAAACAACTATTTTATCTTTTCTCTATTTAATGGCCCGTAGCTTTCATAATCTTTAAACCAATAAACTAAATTATAATATGGTTTTAAATTAATACATAAATTAGGAATGTGATATTATTGCATCTTGCACTAAATGAGTTAAGATTTAATAGAAATAAAAATCCTACCAGATTGCTGGCTTTAAAAATAATAAATACGAAACCGTAGAAGAGATGATTGCCGGATTGCCGTAGTGTTCCAAAAAAATAAGTAATAATTTCGGATATTTGAAATCCAAAAATGAAATAAAATAAAACTAATTTGAAGAAAGAAAAAAAACTGGAGAAAGAAAAACGCCAACAGGGGGCTGTAACAAAATATTAAAACGTTAAGAAAAGTCATTAAAATGCGAACACGTGTAAG
Source organism: Melanchra persicariae (assembly GCA_947386135.1). Lineage (NCBI taxonomy): Eukaryota > Metazoa > Arthropoda > Insecta > Lepidoptera > Noctuidae > Melanchra > Melanchra persicariae. Next base: position 9,141,321 of record OX376645.1, on the reverse strand, counting down.
CGTGCATTTGGGCTAAAACTTACCGTTTTCTTCAAGTAAATAAATTTTGATGCGCATACGCAGCCAATCTCAATATATGCATGCGAGCGAAAACCATCAAAATCTGAAAATTAACAATTTCGTCTAATAAGATTCTATCACGAGACGCAGACATTACAATGTCCTGAAGAACTCAAACTTACCGAAAATTAAGGTCAATCCTTCTCACAAAATCGTTCTAGGTCCGTTTGAAAATCATTGCCTTTTCATTTAGGCCAAAATATCCGAGATAACTACGGATTACAGAAAATATTGGCGAGCGATTCAAAATTATCGACCGGCCATTTCAAAATCAAAATCGTAGAGTGCTTATGTCAAAAGTGACAGCCGACAGCTTACATCAAAACTAGATTATTGTCGTTCGGAAATCGACTAAAACCATAAAACATGTGACGAGGTAAAAAAACTCGTTACATTACATCCCTCCCCGAAAAAATAAAAGAAAGCAATTTCTTTTATGCTACCAAAACAACAGAGAAAAGCAAAAACTTAAAAAAAGAACAAGGAAATATAAATTCCAAAAACTGTAAACCAAAAAAGTTTAGAAAAGATCAGGATAATAAGACTGCAAGGAAAATATCCGCCAAGTCTATAAACAACAAACCAGAATGAAATTAATCAATGAATGTCGCTAGAGTATAATGACATGCATAGAAAAAAACAAAAAGTACAGTGAAGCCAAAAGCACAACCGACCTACAATACAAAAAGAACCAACATGAGTGCAGTTAGGCACCTACGCCACTGACTAACAAGTTAAATCCAAGAAATACTGTGAGTACAGTAAAGCGCAATCGTTGTTACCAACGTGTATAAGGCTACAAACAAAAATCTAATTTCAGTACGGTTAGGCACCATCGCCACCGACTAACAAATATAACTCCACAAAAATACCAATTTGAGTTCGGTTAGGCACCATCGCCACCGACTAACAAGTATAAAGCAACACAAAAAAACTAAATTGAATACAGTTAGGCGCAATTGCCGCTGTCTAACAAGAATAAACCAAAAAATGTCTATATGAGTACAGTTAGGCACCATCGCCACTGACTAGCAAGAACAAATAATAACCGTATGTAACAGTTTTAAATCTTCACAACACTAGGGATGTAAAAATATAAAGAAGAATGTTGTGATCGGCATAACACCACCAATTTCCCGAGCACAAACACCTTCGAAAATAAACGCATATTGTAATAAGTCCACCAATATCGGGGCACAGTATCGAAAAAAAGATTGCATACTGTGGCAAATCCACCAAATATCGGGGTACAATAGCAAAAATTTGCATATTGTGATCGGCACAACTCCACCAACTTTCCAGGCACAATAGCAAAAAAAGATTTGCATACTGCGATCGGCACAACTCCACCAACTTTCCGAACACAATAGCAAAACAAAATATTGCATACTGCGATCGGCACAACTCCACCAATCTACCGGGCACAGTAGCAAAAAACAACGAAATCAAGGGAAAAAATATACCGAGATCCGTAAAACAAAATAGGAAAATCTCTACAAGTGAGAAAAAGGCCACAAGTATTGAAATACCTTGAGTACAAATGCACAGAAAACCAACTTGAAAACAAGAGCTAGCAATTCTGCAAAAAAAACTGAAACACAAAAATCGATACTATTTCTACTAAGGGAAGCTGTATGATTCGCGTAACTTAAAAAGAAATAAAGATTTTGCATTCTAACACAATAAAGTTAGAAGCAAATCCTAGACATACAAATAAAACAATACCTAAAGTGTATAAAAATAGGTACCTATACAGAAATTGTATACAAGAATGTATAAAAATTGTATACAAGATTGTATAAAAAATAAAATATAAGATCTTTTGATATGCAAAACGTATTTGTGTGGTGGAAAAGGTTATCAAAATGTCCTAAGTAATATTTTAGAATGTTAAGAAATTGAATTCAATAAAATTATATGAAGTTACCTATCATACTATCTCATTCAAATCCCTGTAAACCTATCATCCATCCCATCATACATCACACTATCATAAGGGACCTTCAAACAAAATCATCAAAATCAAGACTAACACTTGAAATCCAAATTAAAATTTAATAATATCTTTAACATGATAACGACCAGCAGTACCTTTATTAAGGTCTTTCAGAATATAAACGTTATCAGAAATCTTTTCAATAATTTTACATTTAATAAACTTAGGAGCGAGTTTTGCTGAAAAATAAGTAGGTGCATGAGATTGAACGAAACTCCTCCTCCACACAACATCACCCACATCAAAAGAAATGACTCTACGACTTTTATTATAATAGCGAGCATTACGCTGATAAGCTTTTAATAAATGAGTTAGAACTTTAACAAAAATATCACTAAGTGAATTAAGAGAATCAGCATAGTGAGTTCTATTGGAAACTTCCAGTTCACTCAAGTTATCAACTGAGTTACTTAAACGATGTAAAGAACCATCAAAAATAAGTTCCCTACCAAACATTAAAAAGTTAGGTGTGAAATCTGTAGCAAGATTAGCACTACTATTCAAAGCTAATTGAACATGAGGTAAATATTTAGACCAAGTTCTATGATCATCCTTAACAAAACAAGCTATTCAAGTTTCAACAGTTTTGTTATATCTCTCAACAGGATTATTTTGAGGTGTGTATAAAGTGTTATAAAATATTTTATTAATATTAAAACCGTTCAAAAATTCTACGAAATGTTTAGAAGTAAATTGTGTACCATTATCACAAACAATTATCTTGGGACAACCAAATTTTAGAAATATTTCTTTTTCAACAAGTTTATTTATTACTCTAGTAGTAGCATTTATCATAGGTAAAATCCAGCAGTATTTAGTGAAAACATCAACAACCGAGAGAATATATTTATGTCCAGAATAAGTTTTAGGTATGGGACGATTCAAACTTAATGGCGACTGTAAATTTCGCATTATGCTGAACAGCAATGTTTTCCGCCATAAGGTTTGATTCTACCTGTATGCCGTTACTATTATTGAAGAGGGATCAAATTTAATCTTTCAAAAGAATTATGTAAGTTCAACTATGATTGTAATATAAAAAGAAAAGAAAGAAAGTGTTGCCACGACAAATTTAAAAAATGAATGAACCAATGGAATTATTGTTTTCAAAACTCGATTACAGTTACTACAAATATAATGGTAGCACTAGAAACATAATTTAATTTAATAAAAAAAATTAATGATGTAAATTATTCATGACTAATTTAATCCAAAACAATTATTAGATCAACTATCCAAAAAACCGGAAAAAGTATGGTTACCTAGGGAAAATCGTAAATAGGTACGGTCTAGTGTTATGTTTACTTAACAAATAAAACAGTAGCGAATTTATAAATTTTGAAGAATGACTTAAAATAATCTAACCAATTTGAAAAGTCTTTGTTACAAGTTAGTAACATCATCAGGTTTGTGACATTTAATAAGATTTTTTCAACAGCGAGACACTCGCAGTTATATATTAATAACAGGGGCTCGATGAGACCTAAACAGTTTTTTGACTCACTAGAGTTTTACTTACGTTACAAACATCACAAATTTTAGATGTGACTCCAACTATTTGAAATATGAAACAAACAACAACAAGAAATTATTCCACAGAATCTATATGATCAAAAGGTGTGCAAATAGGACACACGTTACGTTTAATTATACTAACCAAAACCCTATCAAACAGTTATAAAGGTTCTATATCGTAACAACAAGCATTTTAAGAAGATAACCTAAAAAATATCGTTGACTTTTTGCACAACACGTGGTTTCGTGCAAACTAAAATTTTCCACAAAATTTCGTGCAAACTGTCAAAAAGCTACAGTAAATCGTGCAAATGCATTTACTTTTATGTTAAGTTGGTTGATGCCAATAAAATCATTTTAAACGGCAATTAAATTGAAGCAAAGCAAAAAGGCTGAAGAAAAGTGTGTAACCCACATCATTATGACGAACGAAGGAATAAATGAAAAGAATGTTGTACTTCTGTCAAATCAATCATGTCAGCAACATGAGCATATAGCATTAGGGACTGTACATGACATGCACCATCAGATCCTAAGTTATTTTTATCAGCTAGAGGCGGAGGAAACTGAACTTCCCTATCCATGATGAATAAGCAAAATGAAGATCAATGAGCAAAAAAGCAAAACTAAAAAACTTTAAATTGCAAAATATTTGAATTTTTAAAATTGTTTTTATGAAAATATCTAAGTGTTTGGCAGTGAAAAGATGCAATAATAACTGACAAAACAAGTTTAAATCTCTTAGTTAAAGTAGATTAAAAAGTAAAACTAAAGTTCACTTAAATTAAATATGAAACAAAGTTACACCGCACTAAGTTTTACACCGTTGAGAACTTAAACAAAAGAAAACTGTCTTACCATACAAGTATGTTGTTTTGTAAGAGTAAAGAGATAAGTGCTGTAACAATAAAAGTTAACAAAACACAATAGAACAATATTGTTCGTAAGAAAATATTGTCTACAAAAAATATCAAAATAATTTAAGTTGTTTACAACAATTATTAACAATAGTAAAATTCAGAAATGAAACAATGTATTCTGTAAACAATACCAGAAAATAATTAGATGCAATAATATCACAATAAAGTAAAAAAGCTACTTCAGTGTCCCTGTTCGCAGAGCGACAAATGTCACCAGTTAGTGCGTTTTATAGCAATAAGGTAAATTATGTGTGCTCCCAAAATAAAAATTAAATTAAAAGATACTAAACTCGGGCGCCAGGGAGATTCACACAGTACAAAAGTAATAAAAGGTTGCCGGAAAGAAGTAATCGGAAGAGTCAGACTTTTAATCTGCCGGTGGGAGGCTAAACAAAGAAAATCAAAACAACTATTTTATCTTTTCTCTATTTAATGGCCCGTAGCTTTCATAATCTTTAAACCAATAAACTAAATTATAATATGGTTTTAAATTAATACATAAATTAGGAATGTGATATTATTGCATCTTGCACTAAATGAGTTAAGATTTAATAGAAATAAAAATCCTACCAGATTGCTGGCTTTAAAAATAATAAATACGAAACCGTAGAAGAGATGATTGCCGGATTGCCGTAGTGTTCCAAAAAAATAAGTAATAATTTCGGATATTTGAAATCCAAAAATGAAATAAAATAAAACTAATTTGAAGAAAGAAAAAAAAACTGGAGAAAGAAAAACGCCAACAGGGGGCTGTAACAAAATATTAAAACGTTAAGGCTGCAGTCTTGCAAAATTCACTCGCGGCGAATAATTTGCGCAACTTTAAATTCTTTTTCTTTACAAAGTAATGAAATAACATGAAATATTTTTATTGCCCATAAATAACCATAATATAAGTAATAGGTAGTTATTTTTTTTAAGTTCTTCTAGGTGGATTATGTTAGGTAAATCAAGTGTTAAATACAGCTCTCTCGCGCCCAACATCATTTCGAGTTCTGTTTGGGCGCTCAGTCTATGGCAATGAAGAATTAATTTACAAATCTGTTCAGCGCATAATTAGCTCAATATTCTCGTCTTCAAAATGCGCTGATTAGTTTTTTCTAGTTATGTTTCATTTTCTTAATTCAGAGGTCACACTTTCATCAAAATTCTCTGTTTTCATCTCTTAATAAACGGTTTGTTTCATTATAACTATGCATTGTATGTATGTAATAATTTGATTATTTTAATGCCAAGAGTTCATTAAGCAAATACTTAAAAAAAAATAGCACCTAAATCACATTACCCTAACAATAATAATAATCTCAAAAGACCTCCAAAAAACGAGTTCATAAACAAGAATTGAGAGAGAAATTCCTTAGTGGCCGCTGCACGGGCGGAGCGTTCGGACGTGTGGTCCACGACAAATTTTAATTGTTCCCTCTCGCTCTAACATTGCTCCTGCTCTAACGTTGGTTACGCACTGTTATGTATCTAAAGTTGCTCTACTTTATTATTTTTTGTATATAATTTTTCGGGTGTTGTAAATATTTGTGTTTTAGTAATAGTATTGTAAATATTTGATTTCAATATGGATCGTAAACGTAAAAAAAAATATGCATGCACGAAAAAAAAAAAATTGGGCTCAAACGTAGAAGTGATGAAGAGAAATAGAATCCAAAGGTAAGTAGAACTGTTTACAGTATTCATGTTTAGGGCCTAACTAAAAGGTCAAATTCAATTAGCTAGCGAGACTCCACAGACTTGATGGGTGTACGATTTTATCAACTCACACTTCAAGTAACAATACTACCAGCGGTCCCAAACAAATCATCAAATCTTTACTGTTTTTATAAAATTGTTATAATATTGTATACAGGGTCGAATTAAATTAGATAGCGAAAGTCCGCAGAAGTGATGGGTATCAATATATAAGTATGACAAAACAAAAATTAATTAATATGATGTTCATGCATGCTGTCAGAAGGTATAAAAGAGTGTGGTTGGGGAGGGCGTGAGTGCTTGTGTGGGCATGAGTGTGTGGATGGATGTGTTTGTGGGTTGGTCGGTGTATTTAGTGTCTATGTACATACATAAATAATAAATACACACTACTACTAGCGACCAAAATCGGATCGGCTAATCGGCTAATTTGACCAAAGTCGGATATCTTTTAACCGTGGAATAAAATTAATTAATAATATGACTAATTTATTTTCACAGGTCTGCTGCTGGCTCTCGTCAACCATTTTCAGATGTTAGCAACCTGTCAGAAGCGCTAAATATTAATCCTACCTCTTCTACTATTGGAGTACCAGTGATGATTGAAAATATTGACGGAACTGAAAATGTAACAAACTCAAATAAGAAAATGAACCGGAAGCGAACATTTGAGGAGGCTTTTCCTTTTCGCCGAATTTTCGGAAGGAAACGTCAACAACCTGTAATTGTTAGCGACGACCAACAGCTGCAAATTGATAATGAAACAGAAATGACCAATGATGAGGAACTGTTTTGCCTAGAAGGGCGCAGAATCGTATCGATCAAAAATTTTTTAGAAATTTTGGGGAAGATTGCTGATCATAACGAAAAATCTTTTGGATGCAGGTATACAAATTTGAAATGTATCGGTGAACGACGTAAAGGTTTTATATCAAAACTGCATTTCAAGTGCGAACTCTGTAATTCCGAATTTGACATAAGCACTGAAGATCCGTCTAACACTTGTGATGTGAACCACGGTATAGTTGCAGGTATTATTAGTATTGGCTGTGGGTTGGGAAATTTAAATGAATTGGCAGGTAATGCTGATATACCTGGCATGTCAAAAAATTTATATGCTCAGACAAGCAAAAAAGTTTACGAATGGTTCCATAAGACGGCAGTAGAAGAAATGGCCAAGGCAGGCATCGAAGAGGCAGAACATGCGACAGAAATTGGCAGTGTCGATTGTGATGGTACACCAATGATTGATGTAATAGCTGACGGGTGTTGGTCCAAAAGATCTTTCCGTAATAACTATTCAGCATCATCAGGTGCAGCAGCAATAATCGGTGCATACAGTGGTAAAATTTTATATCTTGGTGTAAAAAATAAATACTGCATAGTATGTGCAAAAGCTGAAAATAAAAAAAATAAACCTGCAAATCATATTTGCTACAAGAACTATTCTGGTAGTTCTTCCAGTATGGAGTCAACGTCGCTTGTTGAAGGATTTGGTAACTCTCTTGAATCTCATGGTTTAATATATGCTAGAATAATATCAGATGGTGATTCAAGTACTCATAAAAAAATATTAGAAAGCAATCCATATAAAAACTGCAAGGTTCAGAAGATCGAGTGCAGAAACCATCTGTTAAGAAATCTATGTAACAAACTGAGAGCACTTACTAAAGATACTCATATTCCTATTCAATTAAGGAAACTTTTAACTGACTTCAAAATCATGAAGTTACGCAGATACACAGTGCGGGCTATAAAGTTGAGGAAACACGAAGACATTTCTGACAGTCAAAAAATGGTAAAACTTCGTACAGATATTTTGAATGCATTACACCATTCTTTTGGTAGTCACTCTGATTGCGATGACGCTATATGCCCAGCAACTGATAAAACTGACCGAAATACGGCACTTGATGTAGCTAACACAGTTTTGTGGAGGAAAATGAGTCAAATTGTCTTGTTTTTGGCTGCAAACGCTAAAAGTCTAATTTTTTGACGTCGATAGCAATCCTGCTGAGACATTCAATTCAGTGATTGCCAAATATGTGGGGGGGAAAAGAATTAATTACACACTTAAGAATTCATACCAGGAAAGGTGTTCCGCTTCAGTTATTTCCTTTAACACCAAGCGACCAATAAACGCTATCCATAAATGCATATTTGGTAAACCTACTGGCAAATACACAAATGTATATGAGGTACAAAAAGCGAAAAGAAAAGTTTACAAAAGATTATTTAGAAAAAAAATCCGTAGAAATAGGAACGATCCAGATTATGGACAGAAAGCTCAAAGACCAGATATGACCGATGAAGATTTTCAGATAACAAAAAATGAATTTCTTAAACAAACGGAGCTTTCTGACCAGCAAAGAGACGAACTACAGAAACAGACGATAGACCAAAGTTCCAGTCAAGAATGGTTAGAAAACAGAAAAAATAGATTAACCGCGTCTATGTTTGGAAAAATATGTAAACGTAAAGAAAACGTTAGTTGCGCTCCTTTAGTGAAAGCTATTGTGAAACCACAAAAGTTGTCAAATGTCCCATCGATCACATATGGTAGAGATTATGAACAAATAGCATTAACCCAATTATCTCTGCAGGAAAACGTCACAATTACCCGCTGCGGTCTTTATATTCATAAAACACTCCAATATTTAGGAGCAAGTCCCGATGGTATTTATAAAGACAAAGATGGAAAAACAGGACTGGTAGAAGTAAAATGCCCATTTTCTGCAAAAAATATGCAAGCTGAAGAAGCTATAAAAGCAAAAAAAATAAAATTGTGGAAATGTAACACTAAGAAAAATACGTTTGTGATTGACAAAAACCACGATTATTATTTTCAAATTCAGGGCCAATTAAACATTACGGAGATGGATATGTGCTTATTTGCCGTATGGACTGGAGAGGAGTACTCAATGAAAGTCGATTATATAAAAAGAGACCCTACGTTCTGGCACGAAAAAATGGTAGGCCCATTGTCTAAATTTTATTTGCATTGTCTGCTTCCTGAGTTAATTGATTCCCGCCTTGAACGCTCGATGCCAATAAAAGACCCGCCATATATCATTCAAGCTATTGAGAAAAAAGTAAAAAAAAATAAGAACGCGTCCACGTCTTCTACCGCAGACGCTGTCGTTCAGGATAATTAATTCCTGAAAGAAAAGAAAGAAAGAAAAAGTATTTGTTGTGACTCGTACAGGAAGATCTAAACAAAACAAAGTCAAAAATAAAAAACCGGCCAAGTGCTAGTCGGACTCGCGCACGAAGGGTTCCGTACCATTAACTACAAAAATCACGTCTGTTGTATGGGAATAAAATAAATATTTATTTTATTTTGTTTTTAGTATTTTGTTGTTATAGCGGCAACAGAAATACATAATTTGTGAAAATTTCAACTGTCTAGCTATCGCGGTTCTTGAGATACAGGCTGGTGATAGACAGACGGACAAACAGCGAAGTCTTAGTAATCGGATACCGTATTTGCCCTTTGGGCACGGAACCCTAAAAAGTAACAAAGAAAAAGAGTAATCGGTGCACAGAGTTACGTATAATTTGAAAAATAAGAAACAACAATTTTGTGTTTAATAACTTTTTATTTATTCAGCCATTTTTTTGTCCCACTGCAGGGCAAAGGCCTCCCTTCCCTCCTTCCACTTATCGCCAATCCTTGTGAAAAGGGTCGAGCTCGTCCCGCCATCTCATTCTGGGCCTGCCGCGTTGTCGTTTGCTGCTGTTTGGGACCCATTGTGTGGTTATTTTAGCCCATAGCCCCTCCGGCATGCGACAGATGTGACCAGCCTTCCATTTTAGCTTGGCAGCCGTGTGACCTACATGGGCATTTTGAGTTTTAGAACGCAGTATCGAGTTCCTTATACGATCAGAAAGTTTAACTCCAAGGATACTGCGCTCCATTGCTCGCTGACAGACCCCGAGTGCGGACTTTTGACGATTGGTTAGTGGCCATGTCTGCGCTCCATAGGTGAGGGTAGGAAGAATGCACATGTCCATGAGTTTTCTCTTTAGTGAGAGAGGGAGAGTTCCTTTCAGTATTTGCTTCATCGACCAATAGCTCTTCCAGGCGTTCTCGGTGCGTCGAGCAACTTCTTTATCGTATCTTGCCTGGAAGGAGACTATTTGGCCGAGGTATATAAACTCATGGACATATTCAATACCCGCACCCCCAATTCCTATGTTACCTTGGTCTTCGTCATATTCATCGCGAGTCCAACCTCGAGGCTGGCACTGCTCAGTTGGTCGAGCATTAGGCCTAACTCGGCTGCCGTGGAGGAGAAAAGAACAATATCGTCGGCGAAGCGGTGATTAGTTAATCTTCTATCGCCCACGACGATGCCCTTGTCCCTCCAATTGCTTTTTAGTTTTCTAAAGACTTCTTCAAGCGTGGCTGTAAAGAGCTTTGGAGCAAGCGGGTCGCCCTGTTTAACCCCTTTATGGATAGTGAATGATGGTCTTGTGGTTTTTATTTTTAAAGGCTGCTGTGCTATTTTGGTATACCTATTTTTTGTAGTAGGTTAATTTATGTAGGTTCGATATCTTGGTTTTGAAGAGATTTAAATATGGCGTTGTGCGATAAACTGACAAATGCTTTAGAGTAGTCGACAAATGCGAGGTATAAAGGTAAGTTGAATTCTAAATGTTTTTCTATAACTTGATTAAGGGACTGTAAATGGTCAGTAGTGGATAGGCCATGGCGGAACCCGGCTTGTTCGGGAGTTTGATGTTGATTGAATTGGCCAGAAATGCAATTTTCAAGAATTTTTATGAATATTTTGTAAAGGTGTGAGATGTGGCTGATGGAGCGGTAATTGCCGATGTCGGTCTTATCACCTTTTAATGAAGGATGATAACATTTGAGTGGCAGAAACTACTCGGAAAATCACCTTTTTGTAATATTGAATTAAATAAGTTCCTTATGTATGGCAATAAGATAGGCTCCGCGGCTCGAAGTGATTCGGTTGTAATACCATCTTCGCCGGGACTTTTATTGTACTTCATGCCTCTGAGAGCCCGGTGTACTTCATAGCCAGATATTACCGGGACCTCCTCAGGACATCAGTAAACTTCGGTTGTTTTTTGGGATGTTTGGTCGTTGGAATATAGAGATTTATGCAACTCGGTACTTATCCCAAGAATTTTTGCCCTATCTCCTTGTTTAACACCATTTACCATACCACGCATAGCTGATCTTAGGGATCGGTTGTTTGTCAATGCGGTAGCCAGCAGATTGGTACGTTACATTCTGTCGCTCTTCTATAAGACGTGTTGTGCTGTCAGTAAGTTTTGTTTTCTTTTTCTTGAGGCACACAATTTTTTGACTGGCGATTTTAATAGCTTCCTTTATGTTTTTATACTGTACATGTACGTCCTCTGAATCTGTGTCTAATAAACTGAAAGTGTTTTTAATATTTATGTCAAACTGTTCTTTATTTGCAATTAGTGTACATCTATCTGAACTTTTGATTGTTTTTTGTTGCGATGTAATTTCAAATCAAAATTTGCTGTCCGGTGATCGGAGCTGATAACTACTTCATAAAAAATTATAATAAACTTACTTTACACAAAAATATGGCGTATTCTTTTAACACTCATTGGCTGGCCCCACTATCATTTTTTATGTCTACTACGATACTACGGAACACACAAAAACACTACATCCAGACCCAAAGTACCATTAAAATTTAAATAAATATTGAATAATACTTAGTAGAGCAACTTTCCGACCGTGTCAAATTTTGTTTTAAATTTTACGCTAGGTAGGATGAATGCGGGGACTGCGGGGAGCCCGGGTGCAGACGCTCGGCGCGTGGACTCGCTGCACGCGATTCTTATATTGTGCACTAGAAGACTAAGCCCTTAAGAAAAGTCATTAAAATGCGAACACGTGTAAGCGTGCATTTGGGCTAAAACTTACCGTTTTCTTCAAGTAAATAAATTTTGATGCGCATACGCAGCCAATCTCAATATATGCATGCGAGCGAAAACCATCAAAATCTGAAAATTAACAATTTCGTCTAATAAGATTCTATCACGAGACGCAGACATTACAATGTCCTGAAGAACTCAAACTTACCGAAAATTAAGGTCAATCCTTCTCACAAAATCGTTCTAGGTCCGTTTGAAAATCATTGCCTTTTCATTTAGGCCAAAATATCCGAGATAACTACGGATTACAGAAAATATTGGCGAGCGATTCAAAATTATCGACCGGCCATTTCAAAATCAAAATCGTAGAGTGCTTATGTCAAAAGTGACAGCCGACAGCTTACATCAAAACTAGATTATTGTCGTTCGGAAATCGACTAAAACCATAAAACATGTGACGAGGTAAAAAAACTCGTTACAACCTATAATGATAATCCCCCAAAGCACATTCAGCAGTGGACGGCAATTGGCTGACATGATGAATGATAATAATTGGGATCTTCCTTATCACCAGATAGCTGTTTGAGTATAGCAAGAAGAACGAGACATAGTGATGATACTGATGATTTTAAGTTGAAGAAAGAAAAAAAATCCCATTTATTCCAAACTCCAAAAATAACTTAAGTAAATCTTTATGCACAAACCTTGCAGAAAGCATTCTTTTTCTGGCAGCGTTGGACATCATTGTTGAAGACCTGCAGCCTCTTCTGTCTGATGATGTTCCTGGGCTCCACATGCTCCATCAAACTACGCCATACCATATAGTAGTGGCCGCGACACATACTGTAATAATTAATATTTAATATAATATTATAAAGAGGCAAAGTTTGTGCGTTTGTGAGGTGGTAGGGGGTAATCTCTGGATCTACTTAATTTTCCAAATCCGACTGGTGGTTCCAGAGATTAGCGTGTACAAACAAACAAACGCGATGGCTCCCACGCAAATTGTCGTGACACGTTTTTTTTGGGAAAATAAGATTAAAATCTTATTTACTGTACTTTAATTTAACATTTTTCAAATATTTTATTGTAGTACCTACTAAAATCTTATTTTGCAAAAAAAAAACGTGTTATGAGCGACAATTTACGTGCCATTTCAGCTTTATTATATTAGTAAAGATTCTGTGTGAAAGTTAATCAGGATGTATGGATTTTTGTTAGGTAAGTACTCTTACACACAAAAACTACTGCATGGATTATGATAAAACTTTGCAAAAGTGTAGAATTACAATAACACATCCATTAGAAAAATACTTTTTTGAGGGGGAAATACTTATTACATGCAGGAGGCTGCTAGTAATAAATAAGGACAGTACGATTTAGTCCGGCTAAGCAGTTGATATCCCAAGTGTGTTAACATGCTAGTGGTCATACCTAAAAAAAAAAGAAAAAAAAAAAAAAAAAGCAGTAGGTACAATGAAATTAGTATGGTTACAAAAAGATGCCTATTGAAATGATGACTAATCCAGGTTCCACATTGCCAGGAAAATATTGCGGAATGTAGTAAGGCCACCCATTGTATATTTTAAATTTAAGATTCCGTTTTTGTTTTACTGTTGGTGTAAAATAAAGTATATCTGTATACTAAGTTATTATTATAAAACTGAAGAGTTTGTTTGTTAGGTTGAACGCACTAATTTCAGGAAAAGCTCATTGAAAAGTTCTTCTCGTGTTGGATAGCTAGCTACAATCAATAGGAGAAGAATGTCACACGGATGAAGTTGTTCGGGTTAGCTAGTAATAAATAAATAGAGAAGAGTGCAAGAAGAAAACATGTTACACTAACCCCAAATAAAATAGTTACAGGAATGATGAAATAAAACTGCTTATTCACACAAAAAGAAAAGATAGTAAAAGGCCTGTGCATATTAAATAGCAAAATGCAAGTTTTGCAGCAGTTGGATATTTATGAAGGCACCAGCTTTTAGTTTTTCCTTCATAACAAATGTTTTATTATCCCATGGGAACACATGAGGGGATAAAAGTACCCTAAGGGCTAAAGTTAACCCGTGTGCCAAATTAAATTCAAATCTGTTTAGACATGATTAACAAACATTCTTTATAACTTTTAAGTAGGATTTATTGTTTGCCAGGTTATTGACTATTGTTCTAGATTAGAATTTATAAGCTGTTATGAAGTCTGTTCCTCCAAATAACGGATGGAAGTATTTATGGAAGCATTGTCCGTATTTCACAAAGAGAGTAGTCGTCCACATTTCTGAGTATTAAACATCCCTACAGTACCCAGTCTCTACGTTCTGGTCCTTCTGACTAATCTCAAAAAGTACATACATGAATATGAAACAGATGAGGAAAGACTGGTCAGGGAGAGTACACATAGGAAAGACTTGAGAAATAAGATATATCCTCATTTGAACATTGTGAAGCATAGTTCACAATATCAAGCAGTGCAATTATTCAATAAGTTACCATTAGAATTAAAAAGCTTAATTTATACATCTTCATTTAAAACAAAGCTTCAAGCATTTCTACTGGATAAATGTCTCTACTCCATTGACGACTTGTAATATTTTGTGACCATGCGTTTTTCCCCAGTCAACTTACTTAGGTATTATGTTACTAAGTCGACTGATACTATTGTCCTTATGTTATTGACTTTAATTTTAATAAATCACTAATGTACTATTATTTATATTAAGCTGACATTGAACTATTAAATTTTATATAATTTTGTTGACATGAATAATTTGATTGTATTTTATTATTATTATTAATTTTTGATCATGATTTTAATTTGATGTGAGATAGTAATTATGATTTTAATTTTTAGTTGTGTAAGTACTTGCTTAATTATGAATGCTTTTATATTATTTTTTATTTACCTTATTATTTTTGTTATTTCAATCACAATGTAAATTGTTTGTGAATAAAAATTGAATTGAATTGAATTGAATTTATTGAAAAGCAGACAATATTGAGGTCAAGTGTGAAAATACTATAATTTCTATAAAAACTGGTTTTTCAAGGAAAAACTTGACTTTCTAAGTACACAAACATTAAAAAAATTGGTGTAGATAGACTAAAAACACAAAAAGATTTTCCCGTACCGGGAATCGAACCCGAGCCTCCTGGGTGAAAGCCAGGTATCCTAGCCACTAGACCATACGGGATATGACAGACATCACGAATTTTGATTTCAAGCTTCCACAAGGCACACAAACACTTCCACTAACAAAAACATAGGTAAATAATGTACATTCATTAGTCGAAAGTTGTACCTACTAGAAAGGTAAACGATATTGGATATTGCAAGACTCACTCGGCAAGTTTATCTACGGGAGGCACTTTATCCGGTGGACACCCCATAGACAGAAGCCATTCTGCGAACTTCTCGGGCACCTTATCACCACTCAATTTTTCTTCATTCATTTTAGTCAAAATCACGTTCTCTATAGTTATAATTTGCTATTTTGCTGACAAGTAGTAACAAAAAGCATCACAACAACAGGCAACAGACGAAAATTCAAATTTGTCATTGTGACATGACAGGTGTCATTCCTTTGTGATTATTTTTCTATGTTATTTTTGCCGCAGTCCATAGACAAATTTAGCTGATATTCTCGTTTTATTAAGAGTAAAGCGTGCCGCACATGATTTTATGGGGAATAGAACAGATAGTGTGGCATTTATACTTCACTATAGCCGCCGCAGTCATGACCATCAAACAGGAGCCCTGTGATCTATTACAGACCACCGAGAACCTCCTGCTCCCTGGAGAGAGTGCAGAGGACATCTCTGAGCCTCGCTAAGCATGGCAGCCTGTGATCACTGTGCCACCGTCTTTCCTGGGTTCAATCGACGGATGGATACAGTGGGAACTCTATCCCCCCACTTCCAGAGTGCCTGTGACCACGGAGGAACGCCTCAAATGAGCTCCAGTTTTTCGTCTCCGCTAGCAAAACTCTCACTCACTGTTGCTGGCAGAGAGAGACAGATCTCGTCCAATCCTGGCGACCAGGACTACCAATCAGGGGGCCATGCAGGGCACACCACGTGCATACACTAAGCAAAACCCAGGTCACCCTCACAATGGAAGTAATTTGCTGTAGCTCTCGTCCAATCCGGTCGGATAGTCAGACTTATCGATTAACCTTTATCGTTACAGTTCGTGAAAACATTCATAAGAAGTTGGCAGTAGTATTATCACAGCGCTATTGTTTTCCTTTTAACTATTTGTACTAATTGTTAAGTATTTCGTGTATTTATCTTGTTAATTTGAGAATTTATTAAACAGAATTAATTATTAAAGTGTGCGTGGATGGCCAAATCTGAAACTACGAGGAATATCGAAAAACACTGAAAGGAGTCTCGATTTATTACTTCCCAGAATTGGATCCTTATTAGCGACACTTTCGGTTGGTGTAATAATACAGGATGTATTTGTTTTTCTAAATCAACCGGTTCTATTCTTGGCTAGGAATACCGATTTTTTAAAAATCCAGTGATGCAGTTTTAGTTTTCATCAAAATCGGGCTCGAGACTCCTTGCTTGTGAGCAAGCGAAGCGAGCGAACTCAGATCCAGCCTTTCCCTTCGTGGTTATTTTTTTTAAAACCTTGCCTCCGACTACGCCTTTTAGGCAACTTTTAACCTCTGACGTCCTAAATGCGACGTACGAATACGAATACGTTAACGTTACTATACGTCAAAACATTCGTGCTAGGCCCTCTGAAATAATCTTATTTTATCACCGGACACTTTTCATAATACGATGTGGGTACACACGAAGTACCAATTAGTATTAAAAAATTTGAAAACAAATTAAGCCGTTTTGAAAGTCACTCCTCAAGTCCTCCCCTCTTATCAGCGAACAACTGGCAAGGCAAGGCAACTGCGCAAGCGCTGTAGCATGCCCGCCTTTGCATCATAAATGTGTATGCTCTTTATTGATTCGCTACAAATTATTGCAATGACGCACTTTGAAGCACTATGAAAAGGGGGTAGCACATTTCCTGTCTCAGGCGCTGACCGGGCACAATTGCTTTGACTATTTAGTTATTTAACACTTTACGCACACAAAACAGAGGTGGACTTAATGCCGTATGCATTCTCTACCTACATCACCCAAAGGTTGACCCTTTGGGTGATGTAGAAAATAGTGGTAGGTGCATTATGAAGAACTAAAAGCGATTGATATTTATTTAAGGCTTGTGATTAAACGCCAACCAGAAATTATGCTATTTTACTACAAATAGCTGCCAGAATGGATAAATTCTCCTCACCAAATTGTGTTTCATGAAGAGCCTGTTTTAATGCCTATCAGGAATTCACCTATTTTACTACCAATAAATTCGAAATACTTGCCAGAATGGATAAATGTTCACAAAATTGTGTGTAACCTAACCTCAAAACACTTTAAAAATAAAAAACTATAACCCCATAGTATTTTGATTTCATTTAATGCGACACACAATTTGTCTAATACAATAAAATGAAATGTATCCAATTTAAATAAATATTAATTAAGACAATACACGAAAAAGGCCTATCTCTAAGCAGTCAGATGATGAAATTGAGATTGAAAGGGATATTGGCAGCCTCCTTGCCGGATTGCCGCCGTGGGATCTGAAGGCGAGAGCCCTCGCGCACGTCTACGTGTGGCGCGTGGAGGCGCTACGCTGGGGCGAAACTCTGTTGCCGCGGCAAATTGCAGCGTGGCGGACGGAGCTCAGGCAAGATACCATGACGGTCGCGGTATGGAGTCAGCGACTGTCACAAACCAGTGCTAGGCACGCCACAATAGCGGCGTTAGTGTCGCTCTTTGAGGAGTGGCTGGAGAGCCGCCACGGCGTCCTCACCTTCCGCCTGACGCAGGTACTCACCGGACACGGTTGTTTCGGGAGGTACCTGTTTCGGATTCAGCGGGAGGAAACGTCCGGGTGTTTTCACTGTGAGGATCGCCCGGAGGACACACGGTGGAGCATACGGTGGAGGTCTGCCCTTCTTGAGCAGAGCACCGCCGTGTCGAGGCGATCGGCGGCGGCGACCTCTCGCGTCCGGCCCTGGTTCAATCCATGGTTCGGAGCGAGGAGGCATGGGAAGCCGTCACCTCCTTCTGCGAAGCAGTAATGCTAGTGAAGGAGGAGGCAGGCCGCGTGGGGGACAGACAACACTCACGCCCCAGCCGCCGCAACATAGCGAGACGCACCGGGCGTCGGGAGTCGCTGGGCGATTCTCGGCCACCGTAGGTGCGGGTCTTCGGACGGCGAGCGTTGGGTGGCTCGCCGTGCGATCAAAGCCAGGCCCGGGTCGACGGCGCGTTGTGTTCCACGCGCGCCTCAAAGAGATGTCAGTATAGGAGTAGGGGCCCGTTAGGGCCAGAGCCTCCCAGGGTTGCGGATTTTGTTCGAAAGAGTTACCACGGCCCTGGAAAGCAAAGGGCACTACGAGGAGCACGGATGGGTTTTAGTCAGTAAGAAAAGAAAGAAAGAAAGAAAAAGACTTTATTTGCGCCAAGCATGACGCATACACACACACCCCCGCACACTCTCCCGCTCCACCCAGAGCGGCAGGTGTCATTTGATGATTTCCCATCCATAAAAAAAGGATTTTGCATAAAAAAATAAAAAAGGTGAGAACTGTGAGAAGTAAAAGTTGGTTGAATAGCACCAAAACCAAAACAAAATGCAAACTGGCTCTGGCCGTTTGCATTTTGTTTGCAGATTGGAATAATTGTACTTCTTTCAATTTCTGCTTCGTTACCATTTTTATCAAATTCCGCATCACCTATTAAAGTCAAAATAAGGGCTGATCCTCTAAGTCCAGAGAAACAACCAATTCGCGAACGTCCGAAAGCTGGTCACACGCGGAATCCGCGAATAGAAAGAACGTGATGAGAATCATGGACCTAAAAAAAAAGGCGGACGCCGTCTTCTTTAACAATAATTGAAGCACCCACAGTAAGTCAGTGCACTAATGCAGACAGGTCCGCACGCACACATTCACACCATAGTAAGTCTGTCGTCGGCCATTACGTTTTGAATGACGCTCACGTGTGCCCGCTTGTTATTTTGCGTAATAAAAATTAAAGTATGCCTTCATGTGTTGTGAAAAGTTGTCGAAACCATAGTGGTTCAATTAAAAAAAGCCAAGGGATCACTTTTCATAGGTAAGCATGTCATTTTAAAGCTTATTTCTCGATTTTACGTCAATAAATTTAATAAATCTCGAAATCAATCAGTGTTGCAACTATTTCAAGTTTTAAATTGCTTTAAAAGTGGGAGATTTATATTTTTATGTTAATATTTACTGTTATCGTATTCTTTTATATTTCACAGATTTCCCTCAGCAAATGATGCATGGAAAAATGATTGGATAAAAATAATAAGGGAGTGTAGAAATGAAAATAATTGGAAGCCATCTAAATCTAGTGTAATCTGCAGTATACATTTTGAGAAGAATAGTTTGTACACAACTAAAGGCGGACTTCTTCGTGTTGTTGCTTACGCCATACCAACAAAGGTAATTCAATTAATTTAAGGTCCTTATAACTGAACCCCTTAATTTTAATTTATAACAGTTTAACAAAAGTTGAACTTTTTTTTTAGTTTTTATTCGATACATCAACAATTCAAGATCAACCGACTGAAGTAATTACTTCCAGCGTTTCTGATGAGGTATGTTTTTGTGGTTTCTACATTAATGTAACATTAACTTTGTTCTATATGTAGATCTACCAACCTGATGTTATTTTTTATTTTAGAGTTCACTAGCGATTGAAGCAGTAGCCTCAGGTTCCGGGCAGCAAAAAAATTTGGAACAGCCTTTTTTACAAAATTTTACGACGCCTTTGACACAAGTGAGTCTAGCCTAACCTACCTACTGAAAACCTCATAATAATACTAAAAATCATAAAATACTAAAAATAATACGAAAACGTAATTTGTTTGTTAATTTTTTTTAGGAGTCACCCGAAACTGTATTACCTGGAGTTGAATTGGAACAACCATTGTCAATACTATTTACTCCCCGCAAACGACGTATGAAGAAAGACCTGATAAAAATGCGCGCCTTGATGCAAAATGAAAAAAAGAAAATAAAAGTTTTAAATCAAAAAGTTAGACGTCTCCAAGATAAAAACAAATCTTTGAAAGGTATTTTAAAAACCCTTAAAGAAGAAAATTATGTTACCTAAATATTTTTAATATCCAATGTGTTTTATTTATTTTACCTTTATTTTAACAATTTACGTCACAAAAAAAACCAAGTGCAAGGGAGATCTTATTGAAATATTGTTTAAAAATGGGTAATTTTCCATCATCTGGCATCCCTTTACACACGCACACAAAGATACGCAGCCGCCATTGTGGTGCTTCAATTGTTTCTTAGTGAAGTTCCGTCCGCCTTTTTTTTTAGGTCCGTGATGAGAATACTTTATGGCCAATTAAATGTAAACAGCTGTCACAAAATGTAAACGTCATTACTGTCAAAAAAGTTGTAACTAAACAATGTTGATATTCTTTTCCCTGTATTTTAATTAATCATTTTAAATAATGCTAGGTAACCTTAAGGATTTTATTTCTGTTGTGCAAGATGGAATAACATCTAATAATAATATAAGGCAAACTATTCAAGAAGTGCAGAAGGTGACGAACTTATTCAAAGATAGGCAAAAAGTTTCTCACGAACACGAAAGCAAAGTGAATTATGGTGCTGGTGGTGCTTTACTGGAGAAATATCAAGAAGAATGGGCAAGAATACATGAGAACGCCGACATAAACGCTAAGGCAGCTGATGAAATTGATAAATTACTTGTAGGTCTACACGAAGTTGCTAAAAAACGCTTACAAAGCGCGAATGAGGTGGCGCATAATTTGTCTTTTATTCCTAATTTAACTGCGTCCGTGGCGCAATGTATGGATAGTATGAAGAATGTTGAGGCGTTGATGAAATCTGTTGAGGAGGAGCTAGTTGAATTCGAGGATATTGTTGAAAGGAGCAAGATGGAAAATTGGAAGCTAGATCATCATTATCATCTTACTGTTTATAAGGAGAAGAAAATGGGTATGTACAATATATCAGTTCTATTCTAGCATGTGACAAATTTGACCATGTACTGTGTAGGAAGTAGGTAGTCTGATAAGACAAGTATTTTTTATCAAATGATTTTCCTCTGACCTACATTATCAGAAGTGCAGATGAATTTGATAAGGATTTGGTCTTGTTCTGGGTTTTATTCTATCTCTAAAGACTTAAAATATTTTTAACCTTGATTGTCTGGCAAAACTTTAAACTATAATGAAAAAAAATAATATAAATAAACAAATGAAATAAACCATAAATAACGTGGAATTTATGTAAAAATCAATTGGCAATATTTTGGAACCAATTGGTTCCACCCTGACGGGACCCATTAAATAATTAGGCAAATGAAGAAAAAAGATCTACCTTCAATTTGTGAAGTCTAGAGGTTTACTGAAAGAAACCCACTCAAAATGTAATAGTGGAAATCGTATCATTATAAGTTGCACACTGTAATGCTTGTTTCTTCTCACACACTGAGGTATCCAAAAGTAAACTGAACTGTTACATTACCTACTGGCAAGTGGTCAAGGCGAAGAAGTGCCTTAATATCTCTTAAGAAAATGAAATCCCGCCTAGATAAACTAACTAAAACGTATCTGGAACATATCATAACAAACAAATGTATGTGTCTGGTATGTAAGTCAGGCTGGTGTGTGCAACTCCATGTCCAGGCTAGAGCTAGTAGTTATACAGAGGTGCTTATTAAGGCGCTGACAACAGCAAAAACTGAAAAATTGCTGGTTTCCTAACGAAATTTTAGCCAAATCTGTTTAGTTCCAAGCTGCAGAAAAAATATATTATGTTAATTTTAACTATATTTCAAAGAACACTGTTGTTTCCGAAACATGTTTATAAATAAAATCCTCGATAGTAATGATCGTCAAAGTTACCTCTAACTTTGACCTTAGAAAAAAAAATCCCATATTACTAGCCTACATATGCCAATAAAAATTATACCAAATAATGAATCGAATCTTAATGCAAAACTTTGTTGTTTTAGATTTTTAATAGATCAACTTAGTTTTGAGGAAATCGATAAAATATATATATTTGGCAAAAAATTGCAAGCATTTAGTCGTCGCGCTTCTCTTTCTTTTCTATACAGTCCGAGAGTGACCGAGCTTTTGCTGTTGTCAGCGTCTTAAAGCACCCATGGCCACTTTTAACTGCTATGACTGTACAGCTTGGCAAAAATGGAAAAAATGAGGGCACCACTATTTCACTTAACGCACCATAATATGAGAAATCAGTTAGAGAATTTAATCAAATCGTTAAAAATAAATGTGGAACAATAAACGTTACTCAAAATCTAACACTTATCGGCCAAGTAGTGTCGACATCATAGGTTTCTATTTAGTAAAATATTTAATTCCACTTGTCACCACATCATACTCTTTTTTGCCATGCTGTAACTGATGTTAAGTCAGTCACAGGGCCTGCGCAGTGATGTGGCCAGTGGCATCAATAGTGGAAAGTGCCTCCTTGGCCTGCCTATGTTCACGATGTATGTCAACCCATAGTTTGTAGTGGTGGTCTCTGGTGCATAAAAATGATAAACATAAGCTAACATGTTTTTACTGTCAATTCCAGTGGCACTAGAGGAAGTCCGCATCAAGCTAGCAAAGGAGAACAGCCAGAGAAACTACGAGAGAGAGAGACAGCAACTGGCCGAGTACCAAGCTAGAAGAGAGCAGAGTGCCAATGCATTCCAGCAGGACGTCGCCAAGTACTTAGCTAGCGGTGCTGTGTCTACAAGTAAGTCATCATGGATTTGTGTGTTCAATGCCACTGGTCTATCACTTTCTGAATAACTTGCTTTTAGAGATTAGGTGATTAGTGCTTGAGATGTTGCCCGACTGCCCCTGAACCTGCCCCTAACAGTAAGAAGAACACTGGATAATTTTCGTGTGCCTAAAACAAAAGTGTTTGTCAGTGTAAGCATTGAAATGCTTGTAAACTACACATTGAATTATGATGCAGTTTTCACTGTTTAGAGCAGTGGTTCCCGACCTGTGGTCCCCGGACCACTGGTGGTCCGCAAGAGCCAAAATATGGTCCGCGAATGGGGCAAAATTTCAATCTTTTCACCTCAAAAATGTCATTGATGCAAAACTGAGGGCATAGCACGAATATTTTTGACTTATAGTAACGTAACGTCAATTTTATTATAATTATTATAATATATAATACTCATTACACACATAAAATGTATTTGAATTAGATAAGTACTATATTCATAATAATAACTATTATTGTATGATACAAATTGTGTATGTCGCATATTAAACCAAACTATGTACTATGGGGTTGCAGTTTTTTATATTCAAAATTCACTTACGATAATGTTACTATACGACAAAATATTCATGGTATGCCCACTGATTTTACTTTTTTAACAGAAATGTTGTATTTTCTATGACAATTCTATTTACTTTTGATTACAAAGGTTATGCTACAAGTTTTGAATGTTTAGTTAAATTATGTAAGTTTATTGGAAGATTAACACAGTTTAAATTTCTTCTTGATTTCTGGTCCCTGCTAAGCAAGAATAAGTCCCGCGTCAAATAAAGGTTAAGAACCACTGGTTAGAGTAATGTTTATGATGACGTAAATATAGTACAGGAATCCCAAAATTTTGTCGTCAATCCAGCAGATCTCACTGCGCGAGAGGGATTCGCTACTCGCTTGTAATTACATAAAAATACAAGAAATAATTTAATTAACCAAAAACAATTTGGCGCCACAAATCCGCCCTTTTCATTTTTTTTAAACACCTATCTAAAGACACTGGTTTTTGAGATGAATCTAACGACACTTAATTTCCGAAATCCATCCAGCCGTTTGGAAGATAGACAACACGTACGTACAAGATACATGCGACCCGATAACCCTACCTTGGCTCGCGGGTAAAAATATAATGCAAATTTAATTTGGGTGGCAATTAATTTTGACAAATGTAGGGATATCGAGGTTTTTGTGGCAGATAGCGACTGAGATGCAAATGCGAACGTTGCGTTGCTTAAAAATTAGTAGAATTGGCATAGTTTGTTGCTAACCATTGAAATAGTGGTGGAGTTTATTTTGTGGTACCTCTTTTATTTTCTTATTTTATTTTTAGGTTTCTGAACATCCGTAAGAAACGGAACCCTTATAGGATCACTCGGATGTCTGTCTGTCGGTCGGTCTGTCCGTCTGTCAGTCATATTTCTCCGAATATACTGGACCGATTTTGTTGAAAAGTACACATATGAACAATAATGTTTGGGTCTCAGAAAGACCCAAACACGGACGCGTCACGCAAATAAATAAATGAGTGTGGGGGGGACACTTAAAACGAACTAAGAAAATGTTTTTCAAACTGTACCGTAGACGTATCAAATAAAAAAGCTTATTGTAAGGGTTTTAAATATATTTTTGTCATAATTTTAAAATAAATGGTTTTGAAGTTACTCAAGAAATTAGACGAAAAATTACCATTCTCCCCCCTAAAATAAAAAAAAAATCTGATAACAGTTATTTACGTATAGATTACAGGAAAACCTATAAGTCTGTAGTGTTAAAATAACAAGTAACAAAAATTAATATTGTTCGGAACCCTTTGTACGCGATTCCGACTCGCACTTGGCCAGTTTTTTCATAAATTGATTACTTATAAATTATTATTGTTTTGCTGGGTGTACAAGAAATTTTCCTTTGTTTTCCAGGTCAGCCTACAACACCAAAAATAACTCTAGAACAAATCCAACTAGATGATGACCAGACCGATCTGGAGAAGTTCCTCGACAGTTGATGTGATCGGTCGTGGGGGGCAACGGTGTCGTGATATCAGAGCTTGTACAATTAAGACTTATGCATTCTATTTTATATTCCAAAGTTAATATAATATTGTTGAGTATTTTACTTTTGCATTTTAATTTTTAAATGATGCCATGATGACTGGCTCAAAAGTTTTAAAATTTGGAAAATGTCTCAAGATAGTGTCGAACTTAACCGCTTTATAAGCTATCGAAATCAAAATCCTGGAGTTTGAACAATTCATATACAATTTATTTTAATGTTAATACCTAAAGAATTCAATTTCTGTACTGTTAACCTTTTTTTTGAACTGAAATTATTTTTCTTATTCAATAATAAAGTCAAAAATACAAAAATATATATACAAAGCATTTATGACTAGTAAAAATAAGCACATTGCTAAAACAGCTTTATCGCAACAATACGCTTCACGCCGTTCGCGACAGTTCGATACAGGTCTACGGGGGATCCCACTAAAACTCCATTCACAGCAATAATTATATATCAAAAACTGACTCCGACCACTAAGAGTTGACGGACGCATCATATAAAACAGTCAAAAATATATCTGTACGCCACAAACACAAGGAATTTTACTAGTACGACAACTGCACTGGGTGGGCTTCGTCAGTGACCGGCAAGGATGCCGCATTCACAATTTTCCACTGCTCTTCAACTGTCAGTGGCGGGAGTGCGTGTAAAGTGTAAAAATATATGAGTAGCAATCGTGTAGGGTTAGCTGGACGCCGGGGGGCGTCGCGATTACTCTGCTACGTCTTCCTCATGATGGGGTGCAGGTCACCGCCGCCGTGCGCCGACATCTTCACCTTGCCGGCGACGTGGTTCTTGATGCACGGCCCCGCGTCCTTCATGGACACGCCGCCGTCCTCCAGCTCCTCGTCGGACGAGAAGTCCGTCACGCACAGCGTCAGGTGCCGCTTCTTGGGCGGCACGACGTGCAGCGTCCACCGCACGGGCCCCTTGTGGGTGCCCTTTAAATTCTCCCGAGCTTCGTAGTCCGTGTCGGAGGCCGCTCGCTGGGACTCACTTTTTAAACTCCGTAAGTTCTTACTCGGTCTATGGGTTTGCTCCTTTTTTTCCCCCCTCGGGGGGGTGTGGAAGTTTTTTAAATTCATTACACTGGACGTTTGCCCCTTGGAATTAAGGTCGGGAAAATTCTGGGAGTATATAACGACGCTGTCTACCGGTTTTTCTTTATGAAATTTTGCCGGCTGTTTGCTTTTCGTGTCGCTCTCTGAGGGCGAGCTGGACGCGCGCTTCTCTGCCGAGGTGCCGCTGCTGCAGCTAGTGTTACTATTACTATTACTGTATTGTTCAACAGCCTGCTTTTCTAGCTCTCGAAACTTCGTGTCTATACTCTCATCGGATGCTTTGTACTGCTCTAGCGCTTCTTTCTCCAACTCCTCGAACTTATGATCGACCGTCGGTGGGCGTACCCTTGATCCGGGGAGCACCATTTTCGGGTTCAGTTTCAGGAGGCCTGGCGTCACTAGTTTCTGTGCCAGTCTCACGACGGGGGTGAGTCCTATGGGCGCCGGCGCGCTCATGCTGAGCACGGTGCTGTAAAGGCGCTTCTTCCTCAGCCCGGTGTCCATGGCGGCTGCGCTAGTGGACGGCAGCTGGCCATCGGTCACGATTTTGTCTTGTGTGCTCGGGCTTTCTGGCTTATCGCTTGACGTTTGTGGTTCAGTCACGGGAACCACAGCCAGTTCGATAGAAGTGCTACTGCTTTCCTTCTCCTCGGGTATGTCTCCCTTCTTGCCCTCTTCCGTGTCTGTCTGCTCGGGTGCCTTCTGCGCGGCCGGGGTGGCCGGGGTGGTCGGGGTGGCTGCAGTGGTCGGCGCGGGCGGCGCCTGCACGTGCGTGAGCTGGAAGCGGTGGTCGAGGCGCGGGGAGGGATGGTCGCGCGGCCACCACACGCCGTAGCGGCGCTCGGGGCAGCGCGCGGGCCGCGGCCCAGTGGGCGCGTAGCGGGACACGTTGGTGCCGCGGTAGGGGGGGCAGCGCGCCGCCGACGCGCGCATCACGGCCTGCACGCTGGCCGACAGCCGCCCCATGGCGCGCTGGCACTCCGTCAGCTGTGGAGGCCGCGGCGGATCGAACTGGAACTGACGCATGGACATCTAATAAAATTATAAGTAACAAAAACTACAAACAACCAAGTACTTAGTCACAGAAATTACCGACCCGATGACAAAGATTCGTTCACTGATAGGAAGCTAGAATATCGTCAGTCACGGGAAAAGGTAATACATTAGACTCACTTTGCACGTCGGGTCGCAGAAGAGTTGCGCAGGCACGTCGAGGCAGTACGCGGGCGGTGGCGGAGCGAGCGCCGTCAGCCGCCGGGGCTGGCGTCGTCGAGCCCGCATCTTGCGCGACACGGCCGGCGGGCTGAGCGCGCGGGGCCCCTGCGCCAGCGGGGACCTCGCCGTCTGCGGCGGGGCCCAGAGCGCGCGCACGCTGAGCACCCGGGCCGCTAGCGCCGCCTCTTCGCCTGCGGCTCGCGACCCACTCGGGCCCCAGCGCTCGCTAGCTGCCGATCGGTGCCAATTAAT
Organism: Melanchra persicariae; assembly: GCA_947386135.1. Taxonomy (NCBI): domain Eukaryota; kingdom Metazoa; phylum Arthropoda; class Insecta; order Lepidoptera; family Noctuidae; genus Melanchra; species Melanchra persicariae. The sequence continues at coordinate 9,113,765 of OX376645.1, read as the reverse complement.
TCCTCTACTCGCTAAACATAGGCTGCTAATTCAAAAATGTGTGTCTTAGGTATTGAGTCTGTTAGCCTGTAGTGTCTCACTTCACGTCTATTATTTTGCAGGCGAATGATTACAGGATAGGTACTCAAAATTCCATCTTTCTGTAACATCAGCCTCAGCTTTAAGGACCTGTGGCCAACAAGTCTAGCTCCTGTAATAGGTCAGCCACAAGTACCTAAGTAACTGCGTCATCTAATCCAGAGCAACGGCTCTATTGCTCAAAGTTCTTGCTCAACCAATTTACAATTAGGATTACAAACTTCTCACTAGGAGTCCTATCGAGACTACTCATTTTCAAGTTTTTGCCCTAAAGAGAAAGGCATTGTACCGCCTGACGTGACTGACTATGCTACGTTAGTGAGATAATAAGGACGCACAAATCCTCGTCGGGCAGCATTCTGTACTGACGACGCCGTCGCGGGAACATGCTGCGCTCGGCTGACTCGTCTACCAGCTTGCGAAACCAGTATTCTACCTGGACACACAAAATCAATTTTTTAAATATAAAATATAATAATAGTACCGGAAACCTTGAACGCGTCCAGAGCTTATCTTCCGTCATTTGACCGCTGTGCTTTAAACCCTACCCCCAGCAGTCGTCAGCGTCACCACGTCATAGTACACTACGTCAAACTTCCCACTGTTGCGACACAGCCCTCCTCTGTGATAGGGACAGAGCCGTAATGCACAGGTAGGTACAGTGCGAGTTGTTAGATGTTACACGACTTCGATTTTTTGGGTTTCGGACATGCCAGTTTCGTTTAAATTCCCTGCCTGCCTGGGCTCACAGTACACCACAACTGCTTTCTTATACAATTCATGCGTACCTACCTAGGTATGCCAACAGACCCTGCCAGCGGGTTGCGGAATTTGTTCGCAAGAGTCACCGCGGCCCTGGAACGCAAAGGGCATACCTAAGGAGGAACACTTATGGGTTTTAGTCAGTAAGAGTCCGACAAACCAGAGCGGAAGAAGTAATTTGATGATTTCCCATCCATAAAAAAAGTGTCAACAGAACCAGCTCGGAGCAGTGCAGTGAATGGTGAAGTTGGAATATGCATTCATTTGGAAGATTGAAGAACTGTTATGACATCTAGCAGCCACGCTGAGCAAGAGTAGAAGGTCCTGCTACCTACTCCACAACGATCACTGTATTGTGAAAAAAAGCCATCGGAGAAGGTGAGTAACGTTATTAATTCTTGACAAATATTCTTACCTCAGGCAGCATCCAGCATTCCGTGAGGTCAGAGTTTTCGCAGCCCTGTCCGTTGTACCCCCGCAAGTTTGTTCTTTCGTTGGCACTTGTATAACATTTCTCTCTTGAAATAGAAAACATGCTAGGTTAAGTATGCGGTAAAATTTAATATAGGATAACAGTTTCCGGAGACGAAAACCAGAGATTACATGGGACCATGATGACAGGTTTTAAAAGAAAAATCATTTCATAATCATATCATCCACAGCTCGACGTTACTCTCTTCTGAGCATATGCCTATCTTTTCTGGTGCCAATCCCTACGTTCCTCTGCCAGTGAAAAGCAATTATCACGCTGCTTTCACTGTGTTTGCACTGCCTCTGGGCTTGTCTCTGAAGGTCGCAGCAATACCATTACTTTACCATTTAATAAGAATCCAGAGACTTCTGATATAGGTTTTAGCAGACTATTTTGCTATAAGTATGGATTTTTGGGATGCATGAAGGAACATCCTCGTGTAGCGCAATTTGTTCCATTAGGCACTCAACTGAACCGAGCGCTTGGCGCATCCTGCAGTGGGATTCTGTAAACATGTCGAAGTGAACACTTGGGCGGGGTGCACGACGGGTGAGTTGTCAAACCATACAAATAAGATGGAATGACAGCTCTATTGTCGTTCACTTCGCCTAGGTGTACACGGTGAGATGTCGACAGAATCGACCGGCTGGACAGTCTCACCTAATACCTTTTGAGACTGGCCAATCCTTCCCTTGCAATGGTAGGGCTAACGCCCGCCTGGTTCGCGACCATCGGAGTCCGGTGTCAAGCAGCCTGCTGTGTTTCGTCGACGCGTGGGAGTACCAGTGCTTTAAAGCATCTTCATGGCACGCCCGCTCCATCATAGACCTCATCCATCGCTTTACATCAGGCGTGATCGAGGTTAAGTGAGTGCAGGTATTTAAATGGTTCAATGTGTGAGAAATTATATGAAAAAATGGGTGACGGTTGGTCTATTCTTTCATACCCTCCTGGGGTATGAAAGAATAGACAAGTAAATACTAACCTGACTTCGTCGTAATAAAAGTTTCCATAGAATTGTGCCAATCTGGACTCTGGTATCACGTCTTTCACGCTTCTTCTGCCACTACTGCTTCCATTTTCTTGGCTTTGGCTTGAAATTGCGCGTTTATTATCTACAATGGATATATTTTGTCATGATTGGATTAGTTTTATGATGTTGGAGGTATAATTGCCCCAAGGGGTTGACTTACAACATAAATGTACACGGGCGACATGTGGGTGTACTGGACCACCTCTTCCTAATCCTTCAGGGAATACATGGCGTGATGCTCATGTAACTATGTCGTCATCATCATCATATACAGCCCGACGTCACCCACTGGTGAGCATAGACCTCTCTTTCCTTATGCCAATCCCCACGTTCCTGTGTCTGCCTCATTCAGGGTCTGCCCGCGAAGGCAACAATGCCGTATGCCCACATCGCCGCTATGTATAGGTAAAATAAGGTAGTGGTAATCTAAACAATGATTAGTGAAAATACTGTGTGATCACCATTTCGCCAACAAAGCTTGTTCATCAACATTATATGGTTAGATGGAAATCAGACCAAGGTTCGGCTGTGGAAACATTTTGGCTAGCTGGAGACAGTCCAGGTTTGAATGGAAATCGAATTGTGTGATCCTTAACCTAACCTACATCTCAACATAAACATCTGAATCGAGGACTAGCCCGATTAAAACTGGATAATATAACTGTCTAGCCTGCTTTATCATGCTGATATAACAAAATGAGGTTATTCAAATCGGAAGTGGTGTGACCTGTCTTTCAGATCTTTTCCCCTTTCCTTTGTTACGAATTTCCAGTCTGCCTTTGATTTCCTCAATCTTATTGAAGCTACCTATGTTAGGTGTGATTCACTATCTTGGGACCTGCAAAACCTAATCAGTACCAGTAAGAAGGAACAGGTTGTTGTATACCCCAATATGCTCGGACATAGTCTTAAATACAAAGGTGCTTACAATTGAAAGGAACTGTTCACTACGAAATGTCGAGATCTATCAGTTTCACTAACAGAGACACTAAGAACTTCAAAATTGTACGGAAATTCGTTCTAGTTACTATTCTATGGTCTGACCTGTTAATTCGCATTGATTATTCGTTTGCAAACTTTGTGATTCCAATGATGTGTCTTGCAGTACTTGGGAGACACGACAATGTTGTGTCCAGAGACGCTGAAAACGAAGAAACATCATACCAGAAGGAAAAACTTACGTCAAGGACACATTCTGTCCAGAAAATGAGTAAGTTTGGGAATTTTCTGTAGGGTACCTGATTTGCTATAATGAATTCATCGGGAGGTTCCGTAGCCCATGTGAGATCCGCACAAAGGGCGATATGTGCCCACGCAGACGAGTAACGATCCACTTCGAAGCTCATTCAATGTGACATTTCACACATACAATTAATTATCTTTAGAATAAAAAACGAACTAATATAATAGTCACTAAATTTTAAGAGAAAAATTAACGGTAAAACTGTTAATAAAAACGAAGAGAATTTGAAAGACATTGGTGGTTAAATCTACAATAACAAAATTTTCCTCTTTTTTGATAGATACATGATATTTTTTTCTTTTATTTTAAATCGCTTTTCGAATTTCGTACCAAATGAAATGAAAGAAATTGTCATCGCGATGGCTTGGCCGGATGTCCGTAAGTAGTTTTTATTTGTGGCTTTATGGTGAAAGCTTTCACTAAAGTTTCTTTTTAGCTAAATTGACTTAGAACTATTTGAACAACGTTTCTAGCATGTGCGTAAACTATGCCGATTGCTGTTATATTTTTTCGAACGGATTACTTTAGTTACAAATAGTTTTGGTTGTTTTCACGTGGCAACGTAGTGTTTATGGCGTATACTTTTTGTAGCCTGCAACATTAGCGGTCCCACCCGCCAGCGCCCGCCCGTCACCCGTTATGTCAGTTTGGCTTGCGCAGCCAGGTGGCATTGTCTTCACGGTCGAAACGCGCAAGCGCGCACAGCTGAGGTGGCTGAATGAACATTGACAGATCAGTTAAATAATTATAATTTATTTTATTAAATAAAAATAATAAACCTAATCAATTAAACAAACTTGGGCTTTTATTAGAAAAAGTGTTACAAAGTATTGGCATAATCGAGTTTGTATTGTGAATAACTGGAGAAAGAAGAGTTAAAAAAAAATCGATTACAAACGACAGATCGTATTTTCGTTGATATTTCTGTGTGTTAAACGACTTTAGTTTTGCAACAAGTGCGAGCCCCGCTAGTCGTGCTAAGAACGGGTTTCGGGACCGTTGAGTTTTTTGTTTATGTATATTTGTTTGTGGTATATATATACTTATTTTGCGAGTGAGTGTGGTGTATCGTGTCCGTTAGTGATGCTGCATTCGGGTGCAAGTGGTCACTGAGCCCCCCTCGCCAGCTCTGCACGGTAAGTGATGAACTGATGATCCTACACTGCTCTTTATTTGTGCTATAACACTAGTTATGCAAGTAAAGTCAATGGAAAGTCCACTCAGTTGGATACTTGTTCGAGTTCAATCGGTTTCATCAAGTGACGTGAACTATCTACCTGTACCATGTGGATGTACTTGTACCTGTTACTTTTGTTCGACTAACTGTCCTTTCTAAAGTCGAAACATAATTTAAGTTTATCGTTTCTATCTTGCTAAGTATTCATAACACTACAGTATTGTACTATACCCACACTTAAACAATTAAACTGCACTTAATATTTCACGACTGATTATGACATCTATTCTTTGACCAAGTTCAGCTATGGATTGGCTAAGTCTTATTGTTATTTTATCAATGGATCAAATCAAAACCATCTTTTTGATTTAAGTACCAGACAAAGGAACTTCTGAAGGAAAGATTTACGATATTCGAGCACTTGTTTATTATTATAAATATCTGTATATCTACTTACTATTACGGAGTCTTATTTACATAATAATCTTGTTTAGCTCTTGTATGCAAATTATTTGTTATTAGTAACATTACAATGGATGATCGATCATACATTATTCAACATTTATTATGTAGGTTAATAGCACAGTTTATCAATCTGATTTATTTGATAAGATACGCTTTGAAGGGATTTGGTTTCAATCATATAATTTCATAAACATTTGTACCTTATGTATTTTGCTGGAAAAGGAGTGAACTTCAAGATGACGCCTAATAGAAAAACCCCAAATACAAAACCGACCCCAAATATAAAATTAGCCCATGTCCTTCTCCATATCCCAGGCTATATATCTGCAGAATATCATGATGATGCGTTCAGCTGTTTTAGTGGAAAAGCGTAACAGACAGATAGAGTTACTTTCGCATTTATAATATAAGAGGGACTAGCTTTTGCCTACAGCTTCGTTCACTAGCGTTAAAGTAGCCTATAATCATCTACATGGTCCTGTCTATCTCTGTACCAAAATTCATCAAAATCGGTTCATCTATTTAGACGCGAAAGCCGAACAAACAAACTCACTTTTGGATTTTCAATATTAGGGACTTACACCATACTCAAACCAGATTATTACCTCCCTATATATTACTAAACTCTTCTATATGTATCTGTTTTTTCAAACTTTTATTTCTATAAAGATCAATGTGTTCATTTTTTTATAATTTAACATTTCATCTTTATCATCCTGACTATCCTTGGTACAGCTTCCAGTCCAACCATAAGCAACTGTGTACTCTTCTTTCATTATTTTGCTATCATTAATGACATGTTTTGTTTTGTCCAGGTTGGTTGAGGGCTGGCATTTGACTTGGCGATAATTTCATCATCACTAATTAACCCTTGCATCATAATTAACTTGCTTGCTTTTGCACTCTTCGCTAGCATTGCGCTTATTTGCTTGACTTACATTAAAAAAATAAGTGCTCCTGGTCTACCTTTAAAAGTTTGGAAATAAAATGAATGAGTAAAACCTTTCAACATCGCTTTGAGTGACCTAAAACGTGAGCCTAAATTCGACCAGTCTTGCTTTGCAGTTGAATGGAAACTATCTGGTTTGAATATTCTTATTAGAACCTTAGAAATCTTTTGTGGCACTTTTGTGTCCATTTTATTAAAAAACCAGATAGCTTAAACCATTACCCGTGCTTCTTAAAATGTGTGGCTTATTTCGCATGATGTGCAACTAAAACTGTATAATTTAACACTTTTAATTTATTGCGATTAAATAAATACTAACATTCGTGATATCTTTCCAAACTTCCCACAATATAATTCCCAATCTTCATTTACACTTCGTTTTAAATAACTAATGGTTTAGTCCACACTACCAGCACATTAGTATGTAAAATAAGGAGTTCAAATACCAATGTTCTTAATTAGCCGACCGCCGCATAAACCCTCACTAAAAGAGAACTCAGAACTGTTTACCTACTTTTTGTTATCCGTAAAAAGGGTCCATATATTGTTTACCACAAGATTACGTACCTCGTCGTATAATATGACGTAGGCAGCTCCCCAAACATTACATTACTCCACATTATCCCGCGCTAGATCCCCTAAACACTGCCAGGCCGCGGGGTTGGCCTTGGCCTCATTTCCCAATCCGAGCCATCTCTAAGGACAGCTTTTGGTATATTTCCCCGGATGTAATAAAGCTGAATTCTCAATGCGGCATAATTTTAGCAAAAGAAATGGGTGCAAGAAAATTTTGGGGCATCTTAATCTTACAAAGGGGTTTTGCTCTACTTTATCCCACTTAAAGGGTTTGACAAAGAGACTGTTGAAGCGAAAACTGTTTTACTATTCAATCAACGATGTATATTTCCCCCAAGAGTTCAGTCAACCAAATATATTCGTAAAATTATCTATGATAACTGATAAGTCTATTTTCCTTTTCAATCTTCAGTTGCATTATTAGAAAACCGTCACTTTGATAACATTTGCTTATCTTTACTCCACATTTCAACGACATGTTTACAAACATCCATATCGCACCCAATCTTGTCCCTGACATTTTATTGCACTATTTACCTACCCTCGTCCAACTCACCGGGTTTTTTATTCAAACCTAAATAAATATGTCTCAATATGACTCCCAATTTTTTTTTGTTGCGGCTTTTTACGTCTGCATGCAGTATTAGGCCTGGCTGTTTCGACCTTGGCCCATTTTGGTGAGCAACCCCCGCTAGGATCTTTTCATCTGCCCTGTTATTTAGATAAATTACACTTCGGATGTAACTGTGGGTACGCGTGTATGTTTTTTTGAGAAGGTTAAATGCTCGTGCTTCTTTCCAATCGATAATTTGAATCGAGGGATGAGAGAAAATCAAATTGTACCGTATTGAATTTTTTTCTTTTCATTCGAGCATTGAGTGTTGCATGTTTACATTCTCAGCATGTTTCTCTCTTCTTAGTACTATAAACAACTTACATTATGAGTGTATCATTATGCCAGTAATTAAAAAGTTACTTATTTTTTCAAGCAGCTTTGAACTGTTTTCTATATTTTTTCTTCACATTGCATAATCTATTATAATTGCAGCTCATTACATAACTAACATAGCGTGAAGATTTGTAACAGTTGAAATCACCTACTCATGATAGACTGTAAATAATGGGCCCACAAGTGCCTTGATGTATTTTGGACTTTCACACCTTAGAATAGGGCTCGTAAAACTATACTGCCCTGAGAAGTCAAAAAGCGGTACTTAACTCAATAAAAGTGAGTTTCGAGAAAAAACGGATTTTGTAAAAATATATTTTCGTCACCTTAATGGCAAAATTATACTTAAAACGAGCTTATGTACGCGGCTTCGTCCACGCGGAATGTTGATACGAAGTTTCTTAAGTCCTCCAGGTCCTAGGCTATCTATGCAATACATTTTTGGCGGCGTACAATCGTTACAAACAAACTGAGTTACTTCCGCAGTCATCAAAAAAATAAGGATAGTGTTTTTGTAATATTCTAATAAAGTAACGGGTGTCTTAACATGCTTAACTGATGCGGAAAGTTTGAAGCAGTCCGATGAAAAAAGAAACTAAATATATGAAAATTTTAAGATACCACTTTTTGGCTTCCGACGGCAGTAGCTAATACCTATAGATGGCCGCCGGTGCGCGAAGACTGTTAATACTCTAAATTACATTACTTACCGTCTTAAAGATCGCAGCCACGATAGTTACAGACTAATTAAAAACCCCATAAAAAGTTGTGTAATAAGAAGCCTCATAAAAACACAGTATTGAACAAACTGTCGATTTTATGGCGCCCATAGCATGCTTGATTCGCGTAGATACGGCCACTGTTTACCGCTGACCTACTTAGGTTAATTTTTCATTTTAATGTAAACCGGCCGGATGGAAAGAATTATGGTGTTTATGTGGTTGTTACAGAGTCCAAAATTGTTAGGAGAAGATTTTGTATTGCAATATTTGATTTTATATCAGGTCATTATGATGCAAAGATCGATCGTGCTTGATATAATTAGGCTCTGTAGTAGAGCCATCATAAAGATGGTCATGAGATTGTTTCCACACGGCACTACACTGATTCTGATACTGCAAATAATAGAACAAAAAGAATAGCAGATTGTATATACAAAGACGTACATGACAAATGGTGTCGGACGAAGAAGAGCACCATCACTTCCCGTGGGTGTCGGAAGAGGCAACTAAAGTACTCACCAGAGAATGGGCAGCAGCATTCTCTGTAAGTACGTTGCAACAGCTACACTGTGATCACCAACCCGCTTGCCAAGCGTGGCTATTATGGCAACCCCCCCCCCCTCCACCTGGTGGAGGCCCATGTCCTGTAGGGGACATCTTTAGGCTGATATGATGATGATGATGATGATGACATGACAAAAAATATGGACAATACTGTTGACCAAAACCTGACCTAACTGATATTAAAATTTAAAGAGGCTTTGTATGTATGCTTGTAGAAATTAATCCCTGGAGCTAATGATCCCTTTACGAAAATTCTTTCACTGGTAGAAAGCCATATACTGTCGTTTATTGTGGTAGGCTACTTTTTTTCGAAAAAAAAAAATACGGTTCTAGTTAAGCTGGGTACTGTGTACTGACCGGCGCGCGGCGCCACGGGCCGTATTGTATCTAACATTCGCAGTGAGCATAATTATGTTATGCCGCTAAAATCCTTGTATAACAAAACACATAGGTAGAACACGCATGTGACATGCGCATGTTTCCACGTACTGACTGCACGAATTCTCGCTTTGTAACATTTTACATTACACCCACCTTTAAAGAGGCCACTCATGGTGGAGCTAAACTTATGGTTTAGAATAAATTAAATAAAGATCTTATCGCAAAAGCCTCTTCTTATTTACTAAAAATGAAGCGTAGATTGCGTGCCACATAGAATTGCAACACTCGCAGCGCTGAATGGCGGACCTTTACTAGTCACTTGCATACGCGGTGTTGAGCTCAAAATAATTAACATCATCAATTCATCATTAACTAGTAACTACAGAATCTTTGCTGCATGAGTGAGTTCTTTAAAGGTTAACCATATCTAAATCATTATATGGATAGGTATACCTTGAACTAGCTTCTGCGCCAGTTGCTTTGCCCGCGTGAATATCGGAAATTATCCCAAGGGAACGCACTTCCGGAATAAAGAGTAGCCTATGTGATATTCCAGACTATAATATATTTCTGAGCCAAATTTCATCCGTATTCGTTCAGCCGTTTCGGCGTGATTGAGTAACAAACATACATTCAAATTTTCGCGTGTAGGTACATTAAAGTATGATTTTATAACAGTTTAAGATAAGATTTGTTTCCTTTAGTGAGGCTGAAGATTAGGCAAATAATGTAAGCAGAAAATATTTGAAGACATTAGTGATATCTACTTACTTACATAATTTAAGTTGGATAGTGTTGTTGGCGCATTGCCAATAAGGAGGGTAGGTATTTAAGACTAAAGTGGATAGATAAAGCTGCTGAATGAATCTTAAAAACAATATGAGCACAATATTTAAAGCTCTTCCGTAACTGAGAGACTGACAGATAACGCACAGCCGAAACTACTGGTCGTAGAAAGGTCAAATTTGGCATGTAGGTTCCTTGGGGAGTGTAGGAGAGCACTAAGATAGGATTTCCCGAAATTCCTACGGGATTGGGAAAAAACAAGATTTCCGCGTACGAATTCGCGGGCATAAGCTAGTAAAAAATAAAACAATAGTTTTCGCTAACGGAACTAGGAAGTTAAGTAAATAATACAAAGCAAAGAATAGCAGGTTATGCTGATCGTATCAGAGTGTGATGCCGCCAGCAATGCATACAATGTACAGTACGTCCAAGACCTTGAAACGACCGTGCGTAATAATTTTCTTTGCAGTGTTAATAAATGCGATCATTAGACCTCACTTCCTAAAAGTGTTAATATTAACAAGCTTATGCTACCGATGCAGAAGGAAGCGTAACAGATATGTAATACTTTGATTATGTTAGCAATGCTTACTCAGTTGAAGATAATAATAAATAAAGAATTGTCGTCCGGTTGTCGTTGTAACTATGCAGCACAAGAAGTCGGGCCTGCTTATAAAGGTCTTTTCTCTGCATGTGTATTGACTCATTTATGAGCCGAAACAATGGTTTTAAATCAACAGATTGGAAAAGAACCCTTGCCGTTCTTATTTTGTCGCAAACTTGAAAAGCAGTCGTATTATCTACATTTTTAAAGGGTATGGATACCATTTTTTTTTTTTTTTTTTCATTGTATTTAAACAAATATGAGACACTTAATCAGCGTTGTCTCTGGCATGTCACAGTGGTTCTGTTACTCGGAATACCCATAGACGACGTAGAACTAACATCACAAGCCAGGCCAGCCCAAAAAATAGGGTTCTACAAAAAGGGGACAAAAAACTGTCTCATCCTACGATGTCCCACTGCTGGCCAAACTTCTCTTTCAGGGCTTTCCACTCCTCCCAGTATTTCGCGTTCTCCGTCCAATCTCCCTCAAACATACGAAACAGTGAACGAAAATTTAAAATTGCCTCTTGCAACTGTATTCTGCATTTCAAAACTTTCAACCGTAAATCCAGGCGCGCTGGAAACTTTGCCAATAAAACTACTAGGACTACCGAAGTACCTAGGAGCCACTTCTGTGCAGTGAACAGCCGACTCGTCCATTGTTTTTCAATGTTTATTTTCCTTGCCCTCTTGAATGTGCTCGCGTTATGAACTCGGATGCTTATTTTAGCCTTTCAACGCTCTTTCAGCTGTTAACGCAGTACTTATCATAAATTTATTTGTACTGTCTGCTTGAGTATATTATGGTTCATAAGATGGGCTGGATTTAAGTGTTAGGTACTTATATGTATTTTATTATAAGTAATGCCGGGTTTGCTGTGTGGTCTTTGTTGCTACGTGAATTCGACAAAGCGTAACATTTATCTTCTTCTTCGTCCTTATTGATTTCTAGTTCATTTTCAAGACCATATTTCTATAGTTACGTCATTTCAATTCCGCTAAGTTTTCTTCGTCCTAAACAGTAAGTGTAATTTTCAAAAGCTGTTTGAGAATCAAGGAAAGTTCTTAGAAAACCCATGTTTCATACAAGATAATTTAACCTTCACAATACGAAACGGTACTCGCTACTACGGTAACTAGATACTTAATGGACTCTCCCACGCGTTCCCATCATATTCCCATAACCTACTGATATACTGTATTATGCACTAGCGAGTGTACATCGATATGTACACTCGCTAGCATCAAGACTCAAAATCGTGCCGAATCGATATTCGGCACGATTTTGAGTCTTAATGCTTTGATGTTAAGAAAGGACGTAGAATTTTTGAATTGAGGGATACCTACGTGACGTGTGTGTTTAATGATAAATCAAATCAAATTAAAAGAGGTACTGGGAGAAAATAATTTAATTGAATAACACAGGCGGATTCGAAAAGGAAAGGACACTTGAATGTGTAGATTACTAGTAAATTAGTGTAACGTTATTAACTTTATTGTTTTCTACTCTTCAAGCCCTTTCGTTGAAAAAAATGTAATCCGCCATCTTGGAGCGGTGGTCATATTGAAATTATTACAATATTGAGTAATTGTCACTAGAACTAAAGGTGTATGCAAATTTCAGTTCAATCGGATACCAACAAATGGTCGAAAAATGGTTTACAAATTTTTACGGACATCTTACAAACATACGAACAGTGCAAGTTATATAAAAGCTTGTAACAAAAAGGTTGAAGGCCGTGAATTATCTAATAATAAAAAAAATAATGAATAAAGCTTAAGCAAAAGTGGTGAAAAGAATCCGCATCCTGATAGTGAGGTTTTCTTTCGTGGGGGTCACAAAAGGCTCCACAATCGTTCAACTGATGTCTTAGACGGAAGGGTCAACTGTTAGATGCAAGGGTTCTAATGACCCGTGATTGTAACTTACGATAAAAAAATTGCTACACAAATTCCAGTTTCGGTTATCGTTGTTCATTTCCAAGAGTAACTTATTTCAGAAAAAGTCGGAATCTGAAGACCAAAGTGGAAATATATAACAGATTATCGGCTTATTGTAATTGGAAACTAGCTACCGTTTATTTAAGCCATTAGGTTTAATTGAAGAAAGTCATATTTACGACGAGGAAGGGGATTATAACATAAAATTTGCGAGAGTTTCTTGAGGAATTGCATGTTGTAACTTTCCCTGTAATCAAAATAGCGTGTTTTATAGATGCATTGATTAATTTTAATTAAGTATATCTATATACCCACAAGAGAACCAAGGTTACCGACATAGCCCGAAGGATCGCCAAATTGAAGTGGCAGTGAGCAGGGCACATTGCTCGCAGAACAGATGGTCGATGGGGCCGAAAAGTTTTGGAGTGGCGACCGCGTACCGGAAGACGAAGCGTTGGAAGGCCTTCCACAAGGTGGACCGAAGACCTGGTGAGGGTTGCGGGTAACCGATGGATGCGAGACGCACAGGACCGGTTGTTGTGGCGACACTTGGGGGAGGCCTATGTCCAGCAGTGGACGTCTTTCTGCTGATATGATGATGATGATGATGATGATGATGATGATGATATCTATATATTGAAAACTAGCACCGGGTGTCTAACTAACCCCCAGCAAATACTGACATGGTAACCCTTTCGGTTTTGGATTACCTACTCATCATCAACCTAGCCTTTTCCTAACTATATTGGGGTCGGCTCCCATTCAAACCGGATTCAGGTGAATACCAGTATTTTACGTGGAGCGGCTGCTTACCAGACCTCCACAACCCATCAATTGGGCAACATGGTACTTCTTGGCAAGACTGGTGTCAGATTTTCTGACTTCTGACAATCCGTAAAGACTGCCAAAGATCTCCAAATGGCAGCCGAGACCAACGTGCTTACCGAGGCACGGAGGAGTCTCGGTATGTTAAGATGGTCACCCATCCACAGACCAACCTCGGCAAGCGTTGCTTAACCTTGAAGCGGCCTGTGTGGCTGTTATAATTTAGCCACGAGCTCCTCCGGTATTGGATTACTCACTGTATTAATATTTTTTTTGTTAATTTTTTTGATTTCTGTGTCCGTATCGTTTTTTTTTATTTCTGTAGGTACCTACTCTCAATAATGATTTCCTTGACGTCAATGCCATATTCAGTAACATTCCCGTTTTCTGAAATCATTTTCAATGGCACAGCTTGCAATAATACGGTTTCTTGAAAGATAAAAACAATGATGCATTGGAAACATCTGCTACATAGGTGCATTGTTTGTCACTGAATGACTAGCATGTGGGTACAAACAGCAAACTGTGTTATTAAAGTTGCACTAGCAAAACATATGGCTGGAGTTCCGACCGCAAACATTCACAGATGTTAAAACAATTAGACATATTGAAAAAATATTTCTATTAATTTGATGAAGCTTTCGGACAGCTAAGAATATTCGTTGAGGCTTATTGAATTTCTATGTGAGAATTAGATTTCTAAAACCTGAATTAGTTTTATATTGGTATGAGTCATTCGAAACTAAAGATTTATTGTCTGGGAATTGAAGTGATGAACATTTGCTCTGCGTAAATATTACCACCTATTAGTATGTAAGTATAAATATTACAAGATGAAAAGGATAACATATGAGATACATTTCTATACCTTTCTTTTTCCTCCTTCTATTCCATCCTTTAGCATAGGTATGCCACTGCCACAGCGTTATTTTTTAGGGATGAAGTAGCTTAGCGAGCGACACAGTACACTTGGCGAAAACGTAGCTTTCTGTCAGTGATAGTGTAATCAACTATACAATTACTATACTTGTATATTAGTAAAAAAGATTCTAGACAACACTATACAAACCAACATAAAACTTACAAAAAAGACATACACACATAACCTAAGAAATAGAAACGAATTAGTTCTGCGTTTTCCTAGAACAGTAAAATACGGAAAAAAGAACTTTTTGTATGAAGGGGTCCAATTATATAATAAACTGCCAAATGAAATCAAGGAGTGCAAAAATATTAATATTTACAAAAGAAAACTAAAAGATTATATTATACAAAAAGTAATTTCTACTTAAATACTTGTATTTCCCTGACAAAAAGCATCGCTATATAAAATACTTACATAAAAAATACATATTGTGTACACTTACACTTCAAAATAACAATGATAGAAATAAGAACTTACTATAATAAACGTTCGAGTACATATTATAGTCATTTATAAAATCAAACAGGTTTACATAATAATACACCAATTGCAACTGCCATATAAAACTTAAACGCAATAACTATAATTTAAATCAGTATAAGTACACTACAGTTAAACACTATAAAATTAATAATACATTAAACCAAAATACATACCTACGTAACAAAGAAAATAAAATACATACTTAAACAAAAAAAAAAAAAAAAGAAAAAAAATATATATATATATACATAATATATTATGAATAACTATAATTTAAATCACCAAGAGTATGCTACATTTTAATACTCTAAATTAAGCACTCGTAAAACAGAATACAAAACAAACTCATAAGATCAGCGGTCTCCGAGACTATAGTAAGTATACACAAGTAAACGTACGCGTGCACGCACTTTGCTAGCACACAAACACATTCACACAGTAGTTCGCTTCTTAAAAGTTGTTTTTGTTCTTCACAAATTGAAAATTAGTACTTATGAGGGTACCTTGGTGTCAAATTGGCCAGCTGTATTAACTTGTTTTATATAACTACTGACACTTAAGCTTTGTTTCCTATTTATCTGTTTGCTTTGTTATTGTAACTTTAATTTTACTTATTCTACAACTGCATGCTTCGTCATGAGACGACGATAAATTTATGTTAAAATTTAAATCTCATGTAAGTGAACTGTGTATCATGTTCTTATGAGAAATAAAGATTCTTTAAACCTAACTAATCATGTAATTGTGGAGACTCCATTAGCCGGACTTTGGTAAATACGGATTCGCGATTACCCAAATTGCCCACTGAAATCAAAACCATACGCAGGCGACACAGGCTATCTTTCAAAACTTCATTCATTCAATTATTCTGATTGCGATTATCCATACATCTTTTTTTAAATAAGTACATGGGAAATCATCAAATGACTTCTTCCGCTCTGGGTGGAGTGGAAGGTAGTGTCAGACTTACCTACTGACTAAAACCTATCTGTGTTCCTCCTTATGCTCTTTGCGCTCCTGGGCCACGGTGACTCTTTCGAACAAATTCAACAACTCTGGAAAAAAATCCGCAACCCTGGTATCCGTATGACTAACGACAGCAATCATAAGTTTGGTTAATCGAATCTCTACTGTATAAAGCAATGAACTGTCGATAAAACCAAAACTTTTGGAGGCTCCTTCCTATGGCTCTAACGTCAAATATTTACCTAAATATTGACCTTTCTGCACTTCCTTCCTTCTTTCCAGAAGATAGACCAAACAACTCTATATAAACCCGTGTCCAATGCGTGTAGGTAGAACCTATGGGCAGAACATCTCTAGCTCCTTAACAAATGCCTCGTCAGTACCTGTCAATACTCCCTTCCACACAACTATGGTATTGTGTCCATTCACAATAGATACTGCGCTGGTCTTCTCCGGAAGCGTCCGAAGGCCTTGAAAATTTCTCTTTCAATGGCGCCTCTTGGCAGTCAGCCTGTATTTTCTTCAATGATGATAAGTCCTTGCAAAGCCTTCTTATGGGAAATATCGTTTGTTGTTTCTGACGTTTCATCATCATCATAATCCTTACTTAATATTATATAAATGCGAAATTAACTCTGTCTGTCTGCTACTTTTTTACGGAGCCGCGGGCAAAAGCTGTTTTGAATGGTCCTCTGTGTACTTGAATTTATAATTCTAGATCATTTCAATTTCACACCATCAACTCAAGTTTCAACTTTAGATTTTAAAGACCTCAAAAAACGGTAGGTACTTAAGGATTCAAATACCTAGAATTTCAACTTTATGTTTATTCTTCTAAAATATTATAATCATCCGAATTCTGAATTCCTAAAGTTGTGAGTAGCAACTAACAATTGCCCTTTTCAGACTTTTACGACAGTTTTGTTAATGATAAATCTGATCCTTTTTTCCGTGGATTAGTCCTAAGCTAAAACCCTGAGTGATTGATAACCGTCAAAATTAGTAAAGTAACTTACTCCGTCATCCTTCTAAGTCTGAGGAAATTTCATTTGAAATCTATCAGCCTCTCCTTCTGGCTTTTATTTAAATTGCCTTGTTATGGTAAGTACCTGTTAGGCACCAAATGAAAAACGGTTAAGGGGCAATAAATAGTAAAGAAAAACACGTAAACCGCCCCGTTGCTAGCCAACGAACACCAACCAGCCCCTAGCAACGGGGTTGCCAGATCTGTCCAATGTTAGGCACCAAATGAAAAACGGTTAAGGTGCAATCGGGTGTATTAATATTAAGAAATAGTAAAGAAAAACACGTAAACCGCCCCGTTGCTAGCCAACGAACACCAACCAGCCCCTAGCAACGGGGTTGCCAGATCTGTCCAATGTTAGGCACCAAATGAAAAACGGTTAAGTTGCAATCGGGTGTATTATTAAGAAATAGTAAAGAAAAACACGTAAACCGCCCCGTTGCTAGCCAACGAACACGAACCAGCCCCTAGCAACGGGGTTGCCAGATCTGTCGCCAACAGTACCTATGTATTACGTATGGGTAAGTGGTAACATATTATTCTTGCAATTGAATTTTAAAACAGTGATAGCCAACGGATTGCGCTGATGCGTACACGTTTGGTTTGGCGAAGTTGCCGTGAACTGTTGCACGGCAGCTCTCCTACGTGGCCTTCCCGATAAAAACCGTGCATTATTTCGGGATGTGAAGTCTATGAAACCCCGCGGTAGTGCAGCTAGTACCTATTCGTTTCAGTACTTTTAGAGCTTCCTTTTACAAACATTTAATCAAACGGTTTTACCTCTTTATTCTATAGATCTGTCTCCTACTAACCTATCTTTCTTAATACATTTGCCATACCATCTCCATACGATAATTCCCACATGAATAATTTCCCCATATCATCTCTTTCACAATGAGACTTTTTAATTAGTAAGATCGTTCCATCGTTTCATAATGATTCGTTCGGAACACAGACCTCGGAAATGCGGCGCCTGCCTATAGACACCAGTACTTAGATCTAGTAGGTATAACCCTGCCTGAACAGTATGAGCTGAGCACAAGTTTCGGCTGTCATATGTCAAAATTGGTCAAAATAGTGAGTCACGGGCAATTTCACGGGCGATTTCTGTGAGTAAACGGTGATACTAACTGACACGCTTGGTCTGTATTGAAAGTTTGACAATGCTGTTGCCAGCAGATGAGCTCGTATCTCCATAATAACAGCCGCACTAGTCGATCTACAAGGTAAAGTAACGCTTGCCGACGTTGGCCCTTGGATGACTGTCCAGTGTCCATTACATACCAAGAGTGCTCCGTACCTCGGAAGTTGGTTCAATTAAATTTTTTTTTTTAAGGATATGGCTCCATCGACCGGAAGTAGGTTAAGCTCTTGGAACCCGCTGCCTTTTCATTTTAACAGTTGACTTTGGCAGTTGTTACGGCTTGTCAAAAGTTAGAGATCCTGACATCCACCTTGCTAAGTGTTGCCAGCGTGTAGGCCAATGATTTAGGCTGTAAATGTCAGGCATGTAAAATTTTGGTACCCAGTTAGATTCGATTAGCCAGTCATCCCAACATGTTCGGGAAAATGTAAGGCAGATTAATTTTCCTCTAAAAATGGCCGCCGAGTCGTTTCCTTGTTCTGTGGTTCGGAATATTGCTCGGTGGCAGTTTTAAAATTGAACTGTCGATATCATCGACTTCGCACTCTACCAGTGATTAATGAGAAGCTATTGGAAACTTTGATTTTCATATTTTCAAATTTTAAAGTAGAAATATCAAGTTAGATGACAGTTTATTTGATTAGATCATTAGCTTCGCTCTTTTGTTTGCTATCTTTACAGATCTTGCAGTGTTATTGATGACTTCGAAATGGGTTCTACAATTAGATGATTGGTACAGTAATTCAGACAGATTACTGTCTGTTTTATCTTATTTATCGATTAGTAGAGAAGTTTCGGAGAAGAAGACGTGTTGTTTCTCCACCACCCTTGTTTGACTGGTAGAGAATGCCAAAAGCAGTCCAATTTTGTACGTTTGTGTTGCATCATTGCATGTAGTTTTGATAAACAAAATTAAAGTCATAACTAGACCTTTTTAAAGTTGTGAGAGACTTTTGTCACAATAGAACACATGACCTGAAAAGTAAGTCACCATGTTTTTTCAGTTAGCTGTTAATTGAGACATACATTTTTATGCGACTTTTTTAATTAATACGTCACCACATGTCATGTCAAACAACTTATTAAAACTGGAGCACTGTTCGCATGTGGTGCCCTGAAAAATAAAATACCCGACCTATGAAAATCCCTACTTATATTAAAAATCCGAAAGTAACTCTGTCTGTCTGTTACGCTTAAACGGCTGAACGGATCGTCATGAAATTTATGAAATTTGCAGATATATAGCCTGGGATATGGAGAAAGATATAGGCTGCTTTTTACGCGATAACGGACATGCACGCGGGCAGAGCCGCCGACAAAAGTTAGTCTACCACAAATATCGTTACCATACCTACATCTGTTGTTAGTATTCCCCATTAAACAGGCCATTAATTGAACTGTCATCTTCCATACTAATGTTTAACTATGAAACTCTCACGACACGCTGACCATACCTACCTAATATTTCTCTTAGTACAAACCCTGTTTAATGGTCTAACAATGTTTGAATGTGAAATTAATTTCAACTGTTATGAATTCCGTCCACAAAGGTTATGTTGAACACATGTCAACATTCAGTTACATGTAAAGAAACAATTCTAATTTCAAAACCACAGTTCTGACTGCTGTATGAATAACTAGCATTGCCCGCGGCATCTTCCAAGTGTATGAGTAATATCTCGTAGTTCTAGAATTTGTATTTTTTTTTTACTCGCATCAAATGCAAATAAAAAATCAGAAAGTCCTCCAGGATCCATTAACAGAATGCCACAAACACCTTATCATCATTTGAGGCGAAAAACGCTCATTGCTGGACATGGCCTCCCACAAACATCAATCCACCAATAATGTAATATTTCTGTGTTCTCTTTCAATCCTGTTTACGAAATGAGTACTGGCTATTACTACCTATAGTGCTATTAAAAGGCCCATTTACAGCGAAAGCCTGCTGTCTGCATTCCCTCTTCAAACTACCCACTCACACTATTCGCTTCGTCAAGTCGTCACTGATGCACTTTCTTTTGACTGTAAAAATAACAAACCTACAAACAGCTTCTGTTACTAATAGTCTATCATCAAGAGTGAATTATATTGCAATTTTATCCAACCCACCTTTCAAAGCTTTAAATTCAGCACCGCATGGTCTAATAAAAATGTATATCAGCGATATTTGTCTGCCTACAGCAGGACTGGCTTGCATGACCCATACATATGCACGCTAGACAGTGTTGCGACATGTTTTATAAAGTAGTTCTGCACATGCGACGCGATTACTGTACACGTGTTTCTGACATATATTGCGGTACAGGCTAGTAGACCCATTGTAAGTTAGTAGATTTATTTCTGTATCAGATTTAAACTTTGAACCCTGACAAACAAGTGAGGTAAGGGATCAGAGTTTAATTTAGACCCTTTATACTTACGAGTATACAATACTTGACCGTATACTTTCAAACGTTTCCTTTCTTACGCTACGCTACTTTTCGGAAAGCCATTCAGTGTCCCTGTTCAAATTGGTTTACTTACCTTAATTGGAATATAGGCTCTTTTTGAATAAATACCTGTCTTTTTTTGACGCTATGACAACAAAGATTGACTCAAAATAGCCAATTCGTCATGCGGTTTGTAATATATTACATATGTTTTTTTTTCAATCAATGCTTTTACTTGGGAATCCTCAAAGTGCTGCCAGACGGTTTCCAAACTTCGACCAAAAAGCAGTTCAATATAATCTCTTCGACAAAATCTATCGCGTTCCTCACTTAGCTTGCTTTGCTTTACTTCAAGAATCCGCGAAGCTAACCCACTTCTGATCGTGCGCAGGTAATGGGGCACTGTTTAAAGATCTAGACACGACTGAGCGACCATCTGGCTTGATGGACTTATTATCTGTCACAGGCTCGCAATAAATGGACTCGCAGCTATCTCTTACAACGGTGTTGATTCTAATGTGGGTAGTATTTGTAATCGTATCTAATGGTGTTATGGCGTTAATTGGGTATTTCGTTAGTTAGTGATTAGTCAGGTTAGGTTAGGTAGGTAGGTATGATGTAGCGGCATCAATGCAGCCACAACCTAAATGTCAGTGGTCTTAGCCGAAGGTTTCATCGAATGTTAGTCTCACATTTCCTAGGTAATCATTTTGTGGTCTTCTAGACTTTTCTGATTGTTGCAACGGTATCATCTTTCTCATTGTCTATGTGTTCTTAAAGATACCTAGTGGTTTTGAAAGTTAGTCTTTTTTCAAAAGCATCTTTAGAGCTTCTTTTCTCTAAATCAAGCATCTTCTGAGAATTTCCCACTGGTCTTCATCGTCATTATTTCAGCCTAAAGACGTCCGCTGCTGGATACAGGCCTTCCCTAAGCATCGCTGCATGGACAGGGCCATTTCTTCTCGCATCCAGCCGAAAGCCGTCATCTTCACCAGGTCATTGGCCCGCCTTGTATGATACCTTGCAACGCTGCGACTTACGGATACGATAGGCGGACGCGTCGTGTATTTCGTGATTTATAATAAGGCAATCACGCCATATCTAGTTGTTTTATGACATGATCACACGTCAATAAAAACGGTACACAATAAAACCATTACATTCACGACACATTATCGATCTCTTCCATCAAATTAACTCAAGAAAACTGCGCCAAAACGGTGCTAGCCAAGTACCTACGTGCGTTGGCGCATCGAACGGCGTGAAATTATAAATTTCTTACATACCCGCTAATGATAGGAACATGGCCGGCATTGTGATGCTCTAATACGTTTGATATGAAAGCAGTATTGGGGATTAACGGTCACGATGTTTCGATGAGTGCCTGAGAAGGAAGGTATATACCTAGGTACCTACTGGTCTGGTATTGCGGATGGAATCAAAGACAGAGGTCACGTCTCATGACCTGAAGGTGGAAGGTGAAGAAATTTTGTTTGGCATTTACCTATTTTATCTTTGTAAAAGTTTTTTTTATGTTTTTTGTCAATTTAGTTTAGTTTTCTTTTTACAACTGATTTGAAAAGTAAGTATAAAGAATTTCATGCTAGATTCTAGGATCAATGCACTCCAGTCTGATTATGTTTTGTTTTTTTTTATTTAAATCACTGATTCTAGATTAGCTTTTACATAATTCGTATGTCTTTTTTTGGCAATAATTTTTATGGCTCATAATTTAGAGTCAATAGCATGCACCTGTTTCCAGTATATCTGGTTCTATTCTATTCGGTTCCAGTATCGGTTTTTTTATAAAATGCAGTCAATAAAATGAAAAATCGTCCTTGCTTTGTGAGAATTATTTCTGCCACGTTTAATTTTAAACCCGTGAATACCACTTGGAACTCTATTCAACCGTCAACGTAAAAGAGGCTATAGATAAGTTGGAAGGCTGTCCATAGAGTTCTGAAACCAGGACGCGGTAACTGGCAACTTCCTGACCAGACCGCAGGCTTCTCTTCCGTTCCTGAAGCCGTTATAAACTCGGCTTATCTCATTTATAAAAGTCCTCTTTATAAAAATAATAGCAGTAAGTGACGTATTTTTAATCTGGCAACATTGTATTTTTAGCCAGTGATGTCCTCAAATGTGTATTTCATATTTTGTGAGTTGCAATTATTTTTGAATGGCCAGCGGCATTTTGAACGTTGAAAAACGTCACGCGTCAGGAGCAGAAAATGGTTAATTTCACAGTACATGCACTGTTATTTGTAACGCCAGCTCACAGTGTAACAAACAATTGCTCCTTAAAAAAAGTATTCGGCGTTATAGCAATTCCTTTTTCGTCCCGTCCTCTTTGGTCCTTTAGAGCTGTATTAGGAATTTAAGCTCGTTCTACAGTGCATAAGTACCTATTAAAATCTACGATGCAAGCCCAAAAATACCAAAAAACGAGACAGGATTACCTTTTAAGTTAAAACAATAAGATTCTCGACAAATAGGTGAGATAGAGTGCAATTTGTAATTGTTGTATTGTTTTCCCTCGTCTCGGGTGGTAAAGAAAAAGATGGTGATTTCAACTATAATTATGTATTATGTTATAACTTTATAAGGTAAGTATTTAATTGCCTTCTCCAACTAGATAAACTGAATTATTTCGCCAGTTAAGTCCATAATTATGTGTGTTAAGTTTTAAACTAAGACTCAACTTCACAATTAGGCAAGCCAGTGTCCAGTCTTCTTTACAGACTTATCGCAGCTTTTGTTTTTCCAAGACACACTGCCTAGGTATATACTACTACATAGAATATTGCATTGAAAATTATAGTTTATGAAAATGGACAGAACAGAATCCACGAGACTTGTAACAGACAAAAGACGTTTTACACATCCCCGAATTCAACTCAGAAAACGGGCGAGAGCCTTGCTGGAGTCCCTGCCCTGCCTAGCATTTATTATTGAATTTGGATATCAATGTCTACCCAATCCACCTTTGAATATGTGCAGTATGGCAGTTAATTCAGAATACAGCCCGCAAATGCAAATGGATCGACGTGTGGCGGCCAGGTGTCGGCCACGCGTTCAACTGACGTGCAACCGACCGTGGACTGAACTGGTGGCCATCTTTTTGGAGGTTCGCGGACAGACTTCTCGTTTGGGTCACGTTTACCTGGCAAGATTTAATTTGGATTTGTACGACTACTGGCTTAAGTAATTTAGAAAAATAAAATGCCATCTGGTCTCTTTGAAATGGATTCCTTAGACAGAATACACAATATACGTAGCCTTATTTTTAGCACTACTTAGGTAAGTATTTTCTTTTGTTAAGTGTCGTATCGGACTATGATATTAAAATGATGACTCAAGAAATGCAGTTTATTGAAGTTTTTATTTTTACAAATGTTTGAGCAAATAAAATAAGGTTTTAGGCATTTGTAAATACTTATACTTACTTACATAATGTTTTACTAGTAGGTACATTATTTGTCAGTCTAGACATTAGTTTTTACACTTTTCCCAAAGTCTAGAATTACCAAGGCCTTAACTATACTGATTTGTAAAACACATCATTTTAATTTTGTATCGGTAATACCGATACAGAAGTGACCTATCACTTACCTAATTATATGTATATTTTGTGGTTTTTTTTACGAAGAAATTTATTTTATGCTTTAATGATGAATTATAAGCAAACACAAAACATAATTTCTTCTTCCTTATATCAATTAAAAAACAATTTTTCATCAAATTATGTGTTATTTTAGCCCATTGCCATTACAGGTACCTACTGTGAAATCGCGAATCTGGTTTCGATAATTTACATTTTTATTCGTTTCGCTTCAAACTAGTCTGACTCATCTCTCCAGACAACGAAACACTGAAGAATTGTTTTTATAAAACCTACCGAGCAGGCTTGCTAGCAAAACCTGTTCAATTACATCTACCTCTAATATATTTTCTTCATCTTATTGATATTGACTCTGTGTTCATAACCGTTCAAACTATGAAGAGTCAAGTCTGTAATGTCAAGGTCTTACCTAGATCAATTACTTTGATTGTTTTGCTTCGTAAATTGGCTAGAAACTTACGTAATTTAAAAGATTTTAAAATAAAACTTTTGTAGTCATCCACTATATAACTTTTGTGGTTTTATAGTGGAAGGAAAGCAATCGTAACTCTTGGATATAACTGAGTCTATACTAGATCAATAAAAAAAAAAAAAAATATACAAATAATTAAATCAAAAAGTTGAAAAAGGTAGGTAAGTAAAAATTCAATAAATTGTGTGAATTAATTTCGACGTTTCAACATACATAAGAATATATACTTCTTGGACCCTTAATTGTGGTCACCGTATTCCTTACGAACAGCGGTTGCACAAACCCTTCACGGTGACTGAATGTCTATGGCGGCAGAGCACGAAGATATGAACTGCATAAATAATAATAATTACTGCAATGTAACTAACCTTTTGATCTAAAAATATTTTTTGACCCGTTTTTTAACAAAATCTGATAGAACTGCGATTTTCACGCAAACATTAGGTCGGTAGAGGCGACCATCAAAGACATTGGATTTTCAAATGCCTTGATAGGAAGAGCTTTA
Source organism: Melanchra persicariae (assembly GCA_947386135.1). NCBI lineage: Eukaryota > Metazoa > Arthropoda > Insecta > Lepidoptera > Noctuidae > Melanchra > Melanchra persicariae. Next base: position 9,088,663 of record OX376645.1, on the reverse strand, counting down.
TTTTTTTTAAATATTTTCTTATCCTCGAAGAGCTAGCCTCAAAGATGTGTGTTCACTCTTGCTTTGAAGGACGAGTTCCAGATGGTAGAGAACACAGCAACAAGTTTTTTGACTTTACGAAGTAATTGGCCAACAACAAAATTATGTGTATTTAATGTCAGTTTAGAAGTCATTATTATTTCTTGGCTTGTGGTTATGATGCATCTAAGTAGATATTACAAGCTCCTATTTCAAAGAAGTTGCATAAACCCTTCACGGTTGCTGATCACATTTGAAGGCAGGAGAAGATGTAAGTATTACAAACAGTGCTGCCATTGTACAATTTGTTGCAGAGAGTTTAAAGCCGTGCTAATTTACTATTGTTTTGTTGGTGTGACTTGGAAATTCGTTTTTTTTTTTTGATGTGGCCACTCTCAGATCCAGCACGTTGTATCAACTGAGAAAAGGAGGAGGTTCAATTCGTTTGTATTTTTTTATGTTTGTTACTTCTTATCTCCGTCATTTATGAACCGATTTGAAAAGTACTTACTTCTTTTAAGTAAAAAATTAGGTAGGTACATACTTTCCTTTGGTCCCATAGAAATTTCATTAAAATCGATTTTAAATCGAAGTAGCTGAAAAAAATGTAATCCAAGTAAACGAAATTGGCGTATTTTGCTTTCCTGAGACTTTTCCAGTGGTGTTTACGAATTACGAAAAATGATTTCAAGTACTTTGGTACCTACTTGCTTATTACTTATTTTTAGTAGGTACCTACGTTCAATTATTTAAGTAGGTAGGTAAAAAAAACGCGTAAAATAAAAAAAATACACCGACTTCCAAATAAAAAAAACACTATTACAAATTATAAAATAAGTAGGTACTTAACTTTAATTTTGGAAGTCGGTCTCAAAAACGAAGAAACAACCAAAAAAACCGACTTCCGAAATTAAAGTAGTATATATTGCAGTGTTTTTTTTTAATTGGAAGTCGATTGTATTTTTTTTATTGGTTCTTTCTAAATTGTTTAAATGCAAAAGGTTAAAATTAAAGGAACATCTCTTCATTAACCTTGCTTCAAAATCATGACACTGTAGGTATCATAAACCTCAAGCGTGCCTGTATTCAATTATACAGCTCGTATATTCCGCTAGCCTCTCCAATGCTCCATTTCAAACAACGTTAGACGATTAGCCACAGTCGAATTGGCGCGTGTTCTCCGGACGACCATAGAGATTAGTCTGTATACGTTGAATCACCATAGACTTAAGACACACTTGTGGTACCCGACGCCACAGCACTCCTAGTCATTGGCGAGTTATGTTTGCGTCATTTGGTGCGGAATGTTACAAATCTGTTACGTGCTTTATTGATTGATGGTAGTGGACTAACTGCCAATGTTTACAGTTTGAAAAGATGTGAGTGTAATAAAATGGTTTGTTTATGTTTAACTGCTTCCGGGACATTAGAGTATGTGCTAGTTGATTTATTATTGGCCAACTTTTGATGACAGAAGACCGCCCGTATTACACTACTGTTTTTAAGTCAGCCAGTTCCTATATGGAACGTGCACGGCGTTGACTATGCCATCTAGTGTTGCATATTCGAAACTTTTATGTGAAAAATAACTGACATTGACACTTCTGTGCTGAAATCTATAGTTCCAGCACGCTCCGTTTACGGGAATGTCCATGAAGTAGACTGTGGGATCTAGCGAAATCTATGTGTAGCCATTACTGAAAACTTAGAGAGTGATTTAATTAAAGTGTAAACATCGATCTCTTATAGTCCATCACACTATTGAACTTCTTTATTAGATTATCGATGAGTGCAAAGATATTTTTGTTTAAGAAACCAATCGGCAGGGAAAGCATAAGTACTGGTTAGTTTGAGGCTATTGCGCCTTAGAGAGAACTAGCCGAAGGGTTTCCAAACAAATATTTATATCTTGGGTTCGGGTTAACGAAATTCATATATACATGGGTATTCTAGTTCTATGAAATATTAATTTCAAAAGTTCCGAGCTGCGAAGGAGACTAACAAAACCGCCGCCTCCAATTTGGTCAATAATAGCAGTGTCGCGTGAGGTTATAAAAATATATAGAAAAAATCTCTGAAAATGTAGGTACTTTAAGTATCTCCCTTTATGGCAACATTTGTATTTATTTCATAGCGTGCTTTTGGTACACTGCATAGAAATTCAAAATGGCTGGCGTGACAACCAGCGATAAAATATAACATTATTAAATTGGACGAAACAATTTTTCAGCACGCTAGTTTTAAAGGCACTTGACCTAACTGTATTCTGTTGTTGTATATTTTTGAATGCTTAATGATTTTTAAAATTTAATTCTGGGTGGGGATAGTACTTGCTTGTGGTTAGACCTCTAAGCTAAGCATTCCAAGGGTATTTACCCGATTTGGTTGGTTAGGGTGGCAATGACTATTTAAATTTTTCACTAGGAAGTGAATGCCCCTACTATTTGAAATAGGCATTTTTATTGGCGCCAATTTCCGTTTTCCGTTTATAAATAATCAGACGTCTATAATAATCACACGAGATTTTATGTAGGTACCTAATTATTCAGCTATTACTAAGAAAGACATTCATTAGAAACCAATTACAGTTTATTAGCACGAAAACATGATTAGGCAGCCATAACTGTCCGTTTCACGCGTTTCAATCGATTTCACAATGCTTAGAAACAGTTTTGGATATGAAATTCAATTAGCAAAATCTGCAAATGTTTAGGTATTACATTTGTTTGTTACTTCATTAGTTGCAAAACTGTTATATTTTTTTGAACAGATAAGCATTATTGCAGTTTGTATGACGTACATAGCTCTTGGATAAAACCGCTGACACAAAATTAGTACTAGACAGTTGGTCTATCAATATTTTTCCTGACTATAGATAGACGATAAATACTGTGTTATATTTTCATTATTGACATGTTTTTATTGAATAAATTTGTCTACGCTACATCAAGACTTTAAAAACTCTCTCAAAAATTGACAAAATATTATTGTTAGACTGATTCAATACATTTTGGCATTTATTTTTCTAAAATTCTCCATAAAACAACATTTTATTTATTTTAATAAGCTTTTTCCATAAAACGTCGAATTTCGATCTGCCAGATCTCTTTAAGGCCTAACAAAGGCTTTCTCAATCGATCACACTTCATCCACCATGTTTTTTGCGCGCCCCATCAGATTTTCAATCATGTTCCGCAGTTCATTGTACCAGCAGATTGAATTCGCAGTGATTGCGTGATTTTCGACACTCAGACTATCGAACTCATTCGTGATCGAAGCTAGACGGTCTGTTTCAGCGGTGAGAGTTTGTGAGTTATTATCTTTTTTTGGCACTATTATAACTAATGATGAGATAGAAGAAAGTGTTTGAAGTTTGAATGAAGAATGGTGAATTTGGGTCTAACAATATAAGTACTCGGTTTGACTTACGTTTTCGCTTCCATTGCCTATTTTACACAAACCGTGCATTTTTTCGAATAATAGTGACCGTATAATATAGTATAATTATGACCCTCTGTTATAGTGTAGCTTTCTTTTAGCGAAAGAATTTTCGTAGTCGGATAATGACTTTCAAAGATTGATTACCTATCACAAACTCATCATTTCAATGAATCATCTTAGTATTTTCTTCCGTTCGTCTCTATGTGATCTCACATTTCACAACCATCTTTTTAAAAATATAATCCTCTTAAAAAAAATCCCTTCTATTAGGCCTTAGTTTAGATACGGCAAGAAGTTTTTAAGCTCACACCCTTTCTGGTCCTTGTGCATTAAGTTGATTCCCATCATTAAATGACTAAAGTGAACTTTCTCATTCTTTTGAGGATTTAAAAGTAGCCGAAAACCCTAGACGAGAATCAGGAAATCACAAATTCATATAGTCCAAACATGTCTCATTCAATCAAATCGCAATTACGTTTTCCTCCACTTTTCTCACAAAAGTTCAACGTTTTTTGCAGCGATCTGGCTCCGTCTGACTCCGAAGTAAGCACTTATTTCAGAGAAATTCATGAAAAGAGTAAAAAGTGGTCTGTCGAGCCGTACAGTCGTCGATCTCCCCCTCCCCTTCCGTCTGGCGTACGCTACGCTTTGTAGTTTTTTATTCACATTAATATTTTTATCTAGGTTCATTAGAATTTCTGCTTTTTATCCTGCTATCTGTATTAACTCAGCTATTTTTAATGATATATTTTCAGTAGCATTCAGGGGTCTACATTTGTCCTCAGTCAATGATAATAGACTCGCCTCATACTTCTTGGGACTTCCTCTTCTTCGTGTTGATGAATCTCTACACCGTGGAGGCGTGGACTTGAACATAACTGGCGACATGTGTTACTATTACTATCGCCAGTGGGTGCAATCTACCCCCCTGTCAATTTACCTACTCTTTCAGGGACCACTGTGATCTTATATTGTTGATCATTCTATTGGATCATTGGCCTATTCTGTAGGTAAACATATCACCGCGAAAAATTAGGTACATTGAGCTTGAAGTGAACTGTGATTTTGTCTTCAACTCAACTTCATGTTCACTTCACATTTGTTTACATGGTGATTTTTTTACAGAATCTCCACTGGTGAAATTCCATAAACAGGCAATCGCATATTTTTCGTTCATCAATTTATTGTTTTCACCAGCCATTAAGGCCACATCGATTGAACTCCTTTCGGAAGCACTTAACACGTCTTATAAGAGGTTACAATACGACGCAAATTGTTGCCAGCCTTACCACTTACCTATTCAGTGTTATTGGCACGCATTGTAATATAATCAGTGTTGACAGCCATGAGAAAACCGCATGGAAATCGGTTCAGTGGCCCAGGGAACGGCCGTTCTACAAATTGCTTCTCTTGATTTTTTTTGTCTCTAATGTGTTAGCTCAATTTTGCTGTATGGATATTGCCATAATTATATTATAGGTACTGCTTTGATTGTGGCGGAGATCGAGTCATGGTCTCGTTTGTCTTGTTCCGCCACTGATTCGGCCATTATTTTATTTATTACCCCAGTATTCCCCAAAGGGTAAGGCAGATGTGTCGCCCATTTTATGTTAAAGGGGGAGCCATTGTCTTCTACCGGCCCCAATTGATTTAAATCTTCTTTTTTAAAGTCCAACTACCTCTAATATACAAAAAAACATCAAAATTGGGTCCGCGGTCTAGGTGTGAAAACTTAATTAAGAAGCAGACTATGCAGAAAAAGTTACTTTCGCGTATAGACTATTAGTTTGCAATCGTATACTTATCTATATGTATAGATGATCCAACACTCACTACGGGTGCAGACAATTAGAGGTAAAAAGACAGAGTCAGTAGTTATCCCCTGGCTCTGTCTTCTAAATAGCGTGCAATGTAAATAATACCAGCGGAGCATAAAGCACGGAGAATCGCCTCTCCGTGACGGTCGCCAATTTTAATTTACTTGATTATCAAAGCATGAAAATTGACGTCTGATTGGCTTAATTGCCTGTCACAATTAGGTTCTTATTTGTTTTTGGGGCCAGTACTTGGCATAACTATTTAAGCGGAGTTTAAACCGAAATGTACAGAACACAAAAGTTTCTAATTAAGTTTCAAAGCGTTAAAAAAATCTTTCCAGACTTGGCAGTTAGCTGTCCATGTTTTTGAAAGATTCTCAGTGGCAGACTTGCAGTAGGTGACCCTATTACAAATTTAAATTTTATAAAGAACCAAATTATTCAGACTAGCTTTTGCCCGTAGCTTCGCACGCCTTCTTCTTCATCTTTTCGTGTCGATTGACTCGTATAGTCGTATTAGATTTTGTCCGACCAGTATTGAGCAACCTGTACAGCTCTATGATTAGCCTCGTTTATCTTGGATAGTGCAGGTGGTTGTGCACGACGGGCAACTAAGGAGGTGACAGTACATGTCCTGTGATGGTGCTCCACACTAGCACTGCGATTGGGATGGGTGAAGAATGCCCCATTTGGTCAGATTAGTTTTACAGCCGCCAACTTGGGACCGCAATCGGTTAAGAGATTTCCAGATTTGCCACACCAGTCTTGCCAAAAGTACCGTGTTACCCAGTAGTGGGTTGTGGAGGTCTGACTGAAAGCTGACCCCAATGAAGTTGGGAAAAGGTTAGGTAGATGATGAGTTAGCATTTGCTTCCAAGGACCACAAAGCTGTGGGACAAAATCTTCTTGGAAAGTGACAGCAATTTCTAATCACTGTCAACATAAACCTAACCCTGTTAATAGGCAATACTTCGAGACCACACTCCGTCCTTGGTCCTAACACAATATATATCACGTTCCATTTACATAGTTGTAATCTCAATCTATCCGAAACAGAATCTTCCAATACACGCTGTCCTTGTCAATTTGAGGCTAAAACAACAATGTCTAGCTAGCCCTTGGACGTTGTAAGGCGGCCATTTTGTGAACGCGTGATTGAATAAAGAATTGTTGGCTTACTTTGTTAATTAAAATTAATGGCGTCTGGATGGATTTAAGGATTAAAGGAAGAGGAAAAATAAAATAATGATTTATTGCTCGAAGGAGTTGTGGCAAGTTGCCAAATCTTTTGTGTCTTTATTGTTGTGGAAGTAGGTAAGACCCTTGAAAGGTCGGATTTGCATGCTAAACCGATATAGTTGGGCAAAAGTTAAATTGCCTTTTTGGCGAATAATAACAGTACGGTTGCACTTGGGTCCCAATGTAAGCTAACCTTTGAGGATACTTGGAATTAAAATATTCACCCTTTCAAGTAACTATAGGAGGTATACTTAGTTATATTTACAACTTAGACGAGGCGAAAAATGTCGCTCGACTTTTGTTTCCCCTCTTTTTATTCCCTTTTACATCCCCGGCGTTTTATAATATAAAGCTTGGACTATATGGTCACAATACATATATAATATTAACCCTCGAATTGACAGTCTCAGCCATTTTCGAAATGTCAACTACAGAAATGTCAAAACCATCCGTGCGCACTGACAAGCCGAAACACTGACATTCCTGAAGAGGTATTCCATTCAACGAATGCTTGTTTTTGATTTCATTGTGCTAATGTCCAGAGTTAACCCACTTTTAGATGTCATTCAGCGAGCATTGTCTTCTATTCTCAATTGACGTCGTTATGTAGAACAAGACAATTTGTAAAACGAATTAGGAACTTAGCAGACTTGCTGACATTAATCACTGAGTTACTGTCTCTATTAGTAAACAGGTTTAATAAATAGCCATTGAATTGATGGACTACATACAATTTAGGCCCTTGATTAGAACTGAATGAAAATGCCAATTAAGTAATTGTCTATTTACTTACGATGAATACCAAAACACCAAACCAACGGCCACTAGCGTCATGAAGCGGTCAAAAAGTAGTTCCTATTTCGAATTTGAACTTCAACGGTTCTATTTTTTCAAAGTGAACGTTAATGCTGCCATTATAAAGTGCCTATTAGAAGATAATGACGAAATTTGTTGCCAGTGTCAAAATATTGCAGGATATTATTGAAGCGATACCAGTAATCGTGCTGTGGTGTTTTGTGATGATCCAAATTGTAGGTTAACGTGGCAATTCTTCGCTGTCCGTTGAGGTTACGCAAGAGTGTTCGAGGTATTGTTTAAAATGCTATTTTAAATGAGGTTGCCCCATAGTTTTTTGAGTTTAAAGTTAGTTGGTATATATCGGTGCTCTTAGTAGGATATAACCACTGGATATGACACCTTGATTATTGACGATCAGATCGGATTTTAACTGAATGCAGCTAAAAGAATTTTAATCCGCATTTATTTGACACAAAAAAATGGCCTATGTATACCTAATGAAGAAATTTATAAACTACTTTTTTAAGATGAGGTCGATGATGGTCCAATTTAGTTGTCAGTTCAATATTCCTACCATTCCCTCAAGTCCTGCGGACAAAGACCTCGGGAACAGAATGCTTGTAAAATACGTCACTCTTATCATTTTCCAATTCTAAGTCAGTCATACATAGAGAAGGGCAGTGATCATAACAAACTTGCCGCATTTATGTCGTTACCCGAAACATGGGCCTTCTAAATATAAACATTAACTGCAAATCAAAAACCTATCAATTATATTGTCCTTCTGGACGGTCCTCTGCAATATAATTGAACTTTGCTTCTAATTTATAACAATAAAGATAAGTTGCATCGTATAAGTCAAGACCATAACAATGACGATTTATTGAGTGGCTTCCGATTGGTTCAAAGTCCATAGTGTTTGATATAACTCACTATAGCTTTATACTGCGGTTTCGCTCCTGTGGCCTATAACGCGGGAACCGAGCGTTTTTCCGGGTTAAAAAACTAATGTAAACAAACAAACAATTTAACCATAGACCTTTATTATTAAAAAATTCTAACCATAATAAACCATAACCATAATTCACACCACTCGTAACCATTGTGGTTACGAGTGGTGGGCTAATTAAAACATACTCGTAAGGCGTAGTTTTACAAATAAGGCTGTTTTTTACACTTTAAACTATGGTAGAACGTTGCAAATGACTGTAACCTTACCTTTCGTGTGTACTCAGTGAATCACTGCCATTTAATCGATTTTTTCACCAAACCTCTAGTACGAGGCAATCAGGAATAGGGCTGCCTCTGATCCGGTTTGAACCGGATTATCCGGGTTTAACTTGATTTGTGAGCGCAGTGCACCGAAATCTAATTAATTTTGTCGTTTTACGAAATTCAGGTTTCTGCGTTATGAAGTTTCATGGTTGGTTATGTGGCTTCAGCATTACAGGGAGTTTTTTGAAAGCTCGGTAGCCAAATAAAGTTTAGTTGGTTAATAAAGTAGTTGTAGATAGGTACAGAATTTCTGATTGTGTATCTGATATTATTAAAAAAAAGCGCAGTATGCTGTATGCAACGCTTTTAAACAAAACGGTCTACTTACACGTCCATTCAAAAAATAAACTTACCTTTTGTAACATAGTGGTTCAAAACTCTTCAATGTTTTTTGGGGTCCTTTCCTACCCTGTCCTATAAATCTGGACTACCACAATTTAGCAGCCCTAATCACAGAGCGAATCAAAGCCCGGAGGCGTAACGAAGTTTTTACAAAAAGTTTCCAACTCGTGGGTGCACCAAACGTGACTGCCACTACCTAATCGCAAAAAATCCTACACAAAATGGACGCCGCTTGTCGTGGAAATCAATAATGGCGGCAAAAAGGAGCGTACTTACCTACATAAATATTTTTGAGTTTATGTTTTTACAATCAAATGTTACTTAGAGGTTATGAAGGTAGATTTATAGTTCTTTAAAAGCATTGATTTAAAAAGTGGCAGTAAAAGAAAGTTAAAATATGACTATTGTCACGATTTTATACTTTTCGGTCATTAGTTTTTGTTGTACCTACATTAGAGGTACAGGTTTAAAAGTGGCTTCAGTGACGGAAAAGTTGAAAGGTAACCGCATGTCCTGGTATGGTCATGCGGAGAGGAGGGATGAAACTCATGTAGCTAAAAGGGTTATGAATATAAATGTGGATGGATGGCGAGGAAGAGGGAGGCCAAAGAAAAGATGGATGGATTGTGTGAGGAGCGATATGCAAGAAAAGGGAGTTAGTGCTAGTGTGACGGCTGATAGGACAGAATGGAAGAAAAAAAAACGTGTTGCGCCGACTCCAAGTAACATGGGATAGTGGCAGGAAGATGATGAGTTTTTGTTGTAACAACTGAATTGGAGAAAAATCAAAGCAACATTTAAAAAAAAATTGCTTGGAATGGTCGTTATTGTTGACGAAATGTTTGACCCACCACATACCTAAGTACCACCACATTGGGCTGTAAATAACTCAATATTAGATACCAAACAAAACAATGTCCTCACTCCAATTCTTCGAAACAAAATAGGTACTTATACCTAACAACAAATTGTCCCAGCAAATTGTCCTGTTATTTTTCCACCAAGAAGAAGTGTCCACTTTAAACCTAGCTTTTTCCTGTGATACTACGTCAATACAGTGCAGCTGCGGTTTTGTGTGAAGTAACAGTAGCTACCTATTTATAATATAACATCTTTGTTTCATACCTACCTCTATCTCTAGGTACTATACCATACTTTTTTGTGCATAAAACACCTATAGTAGGCGCCAGATAAATGAAGAATAACGGTCATTGACCTTTCCTTAATATCTCTTCGTAGGTACCCCCGGACAGTAAATTATGATTCGTTTTTCATTACTAGAACCGTAAGGATCACAATATACCTATGTCGATTCAGGACAGCTTTATGTCATTATTTCTGTTTTTGAAATTAAGTGTGTCAATAAATGTTTGTGGGTCAGTGACCTTTATTCTTCATTTATCTAGCGCATACAATAGTAATTAAATAGTTAAGTTATATGTGGACAAACACGTGACCCCTAAAGAAAATGAAACCGCCGAAAAAAGAACAAACTTGTAACTTTTTTTTTTTTTATAGTGATGGGTTTGCTCTTGACTCTAGTCAAGTAACTCTAGTAACTTCCGATTTTCCGTCGATTTAAAAGGCAGGTAAAGATAATCATGGAGTTCTTAGATGATTTAAAAAGAGGATCAAAATTGTAACACGCCAGCGATGATAAAAAAGCTCAAAATACCTACCCCTGACTTATGAAAACATATATAATCAACCTAATCGTCTGATAAATCTCATGTTGCCCTAAACTGTTAACCATTGACCAAATACCAACAACCGATCATCAATTGATTGTAAATTAGAATCAATTGGACAGGCTTTCAAACAAATAAGCATCAAAATCTGACAAGACTTCACAGAAATTCGTAAAAATAGCATCACAATTTATTCCCAGGCCATTGCTCTTTTCTTGCTAGTAGGTAATCAATCCAATTGCTACCAAGAATTTAACGTATATTGTGATTAGGTACTACCTTACCCATCGCTATTTCCAGTCTAAATAAGCTGAAATAAACTATTTACGATCAGTTATATTGGCTTCTGTTGATAGGGTAGTGAATTAATAGTTAAATGTTTTAGTTCGGCTTGCAGCGGCCATTGCTTGAGGTAGGTCAGTGACCGACGAGCTGAATTGATTGGAGGGAGTACCTATATGTGGAGCGAAACGTTCATGATTGGTTTATTTAAAGGGTTGATTTGGCTGCTAGGTATCTGGTTATCTATTTTTTTTTGTATGGCTGTGAAACCAAATGACTTCTTCCGCTCTGTGTGGAACGGAAGGGAGTGTCAGACTCTTACTGAATCCGTACTCCTTCTTATGCCCTTTGCGTTCCAGGGCAGCGGTGACTCCTTCGAACAAATTCCGAAACCCTAGCAGGAACGAATTCCGCAACCCAGCCAGGATTCGGCAACCCTGCCAGGATTCCGTAACCCTGGCAGGATTCCGCAACCCTGGCAGGTGGTTATCTGGTAGGTGCGCTATTTTTGATTACAATGCACAATCAGCATTTTGCTTTCTCACATGCAACTATTTTCATTTCTAAAAACTACTTTCTACATAATATTTATCCTTACACCCCTCGCTAGCTAAGAGGTTCATAATTGTGAAAATTTCTTTAGCTAACCTAATTTTTCTATAGGTTACTTCTACCTGACAAACGTAACTTTGCCACTCGTTGAAAAGATTTTCCAAATTGAGAAATTCTCATCAACAGCTTAAATTGACTAGGTACTTAGTAAACATTTTTATTAGATGAACTTAGGTCACAGATGAACTAATAGTGGCATCGTCCCACTTGTTATTGTCATTCTCTAACACACCACTGCTGAGAAAAGGCTTATAATTAATAAAATGTGTTTTGGTTTGTAATTTTCTTTTCATGTTATTATCGGTGTACAAAGCGCCGCCCATGGCGCCGCTGGCACACTGGTTTGCCACCAGATTCACGCGTTTTAAAACTCAATTATTACCATGGCAAAGTATAATATAGGACGTTGAAGTTAGACATGTCGGTCCCGCACCAGTTGTATAGGTATAATAAATAAATAAACCCACATCCACTATTACAAGATTTCATCAGAGTAGGTTTAATCCCTTTGATGAAATCTCTCTCTATTTAGTCAAATAACCATCTTCGGTTATGCAAATAACAATATGACTTGACATAACACCGAGCGGCCATAAATTAAAGATAAAGACGGTTCCTATTTTCGTTACAGATGATATCACTTTGATTTATAGACATAAAGCGGTGAACAAACTGCCTCTCATTGGTTCGGGAATTAATTTCTATCCGTACTTGGGCGAAAACCGCTATTTTTGCTTTGTAATATACCGCCCTATTTCTTTTATGCGTGGGTGTAGTGTCCGATTATCGAAAAAATGGGAGCAACATCCCGACAGTCTGTCGCCGAGTATTGTACATCTCGTATTGAATAGAACTGGTGAAATTATCTGGCAAAGTTGTTACTTTGATTTTGTCTGTGAAGTTCAGAGTTCTTTAGCTTGGTATTGCATATATCTATTATACCTTGGTAGCGCGAGCGGCAGACTATGAGCTTGTGTTCTCCATGCATAACATGTAACAGAATAAACGCAATTTACCTCATAAAGGGTCATTGTACTCATCATTATGAAAAACTTTTACTACCTACCTATGGGACTAACACTGAAATCGCGAAATAAAATCGACTGCTCCATACATTTCTGCGACTCTTGTGATCGATGGTATAACTCGGTATAATGTACTGAACAGCTGATTTTTTTCTCGCAATTTCGTGGTTGGTCCCATAGTCAAAGTTGTTTTTAAAATCTGCATCTGAGTCCTTTGGTTTGGTAAATGTGCATCTACAAGCTCCGGGTAGGCAAGGATCTTAAGGATTCTACATAAAAAGTGCTTAGCTTAAACATTTTGTAAGTAGACAAAACTTGAAAGAAACGTACTCAGTTTAACTGTTATAATCAAAAGCAAATCTAATCCAAATGTGCTGAACATAAGCCTTACTAAGACTTAAAACACACATAAAGTACTTCAAAAACCAATAAAAAAAGATAAAAAGCCGCATGAATGGCATCAGATTATTCGTTCGAATCAAAGCGTTGTACATCAGTATCGAGCGACCGGTCGCTATAGCAACCACCCGCGACAGGTCGATACAGCGTAAACAACTCTGCATCCCAACGAAGCTGCGACTTTCATTGAGACTGGGATCAATTGTGGAATAAATTAAATGAGAAACTAACTGTTGAAGGTGGCTTCCTTTGCATATAAACTGTAAAGCCCGTTACCTAGGCTGATTCAAGAGTTACATAAGTGTTATGTCTAGCTAACCCCAACTGGTCTGTATTGTCCCTTTGCAGAGCAATAAACCTTCCTTTTTTATGCACTTCTCTGTTAATCTGGGTTAATCATTAAAGCAGGTGTTAAATTCGTGTATTCGTCTACCTCTTGGTCAGGTTTCTATTATTTTTCTTTGCGCATCTCTAGATCCCCTAGGATATTTCCACTTTCCGTTTTCAGAACTGTTGTTAGAGATAGATAAATTGATAATGTCGTTCTATCGCGTGTAGTCTCATCTCCCGACCGTTGACCTAGACGTCCTTTGTTTCATTCTCGTTCATCTTTTCTATTTTCAGTCTTTCAATATTCAGCATTAGTTAGTTTCCTCCTTGCTTCTGAGTGTTAACCTTCTAGTAGGTACAGGCACATTCACTCTTCACAATATCTCATGGCTCATAGTCATATATCGAGGACATGTTTCTGTACAGCTACCTATTTCTTTCTTTTGTTTTTAAGTTAAATACTCTCTTTTTCTCGCATCCATCGGTTACCCGCGACCCTCACCAGGTCATCGGTCCACCTTGTGGGAGGCCTTCCAACGCTGCGTCTTCCGGTACGCGGACCGCACAGGACCGGTTGTTGTGGCGACACTTGGGGGAGGCCTATGTCCAGCAGTGGACGTCTTTCGGCTGATATGATGATGATGACTCTCTTTTTTAAATGTTTAAGTAGGTACTACTAATAGTATCGTTAAGGGTGAATCGTCTGTCTATATGTTTTGCCCAGAATCAAATATTAAAGATAATATGCTACTAAGGGAACTGAACTTTTACTTGGAAAACTACAAATTTGTTTGACGATTATCATCTAACCTCATTCAAATCTCTCAATCTACCCATCAACAATCGCCACACATCTACGTTCGTCAAACTAACATTGAAAACAAAATGCTTAAGATAATTCCAAGTAAGATAATAAGTTAACATCAAGTTTCGACACTGCGTGGGTGTGTGTGGGCAGGCCAGTTTGGAGTAATCTAACCGAATCTTGTACACTCGGTTATCAAGGACACCGTTATTTATTAGGTTAGTTAACAAACCGTATTTGGTTAACTGTGTGGTAGTTAGATTTAGAAGTGGGAATGGATAAGCCTACTAGTGACGTGTGACGAAAATAGGATGACCAAAAAAAGGATGTATTGTGTGAGAGATGATATGCCTAAGAAGGGAGTGAACACAGGCTGATAAAGATGAATGGACGACAAAGACATGCGTAGATCCCAACTAGATTAGGATGATGATGAACTGTTCTGAAAATCTTATTTCGTGGATTGACTTTACTGCGTAGGTACCATATCATATCATGCCAATTAACGACGATCAGCCACTATTTGATGAATGAAAACATAATGGCTTTCCTGTATTAAAGATTATTTATCATAGATACTTCTACCTTTTTCCGCGACAGGAATTATCCCGCCCCGGCTATTACTTTGTACCAACACGCACTGAAATACTTCAACATTTTTATAATTTTATGTACAGAGTTGCAGTCATGCTCTTCCAATTGTCCAGGCATCTTTCTATCCGTGTGACTTCTGAGTCTAAAACTCCTGCTTGACTCATACAGACGGTCAGACTCCGATAAAACATCATGAACAAACAACGACTGGGATGTGGAAAATGAGCTCGTTAAATGTTGATTTTCGTTTCATAAAATGGCGTGCCTTAAATCCGGCTCCCACCAAAATGGCTGTTCATTTTGGAGAAAAAGTTTCGTTAGAGCTTGTTAAAAGTTTTAAATTAAATTTTAATCTATGGTGGCTCCACTGTCCACGCGTCCTCTGGGGCTATGACAGATTTGTGGGACTGAAACATTCGGGAACACCTTTTTATCAATGAATCTTAATTGGGACATTGGGATTAGTCATGGCTACGTTGTTTAGTTAGGTCCTCTTCTGTAGGGTGCACACACAAATCTAATTTTCTTTGCGTCTTTAATTGAATCAATATGATGAGCCGTCTGGAACCTAATTACTTCTTGTTCAATAACAACACTGCTAATATAGACCAGGGCCTGCAATCTAGACATAGTTACCGATCGGCTTTCGACCGAATTCGGTCGATAAGACTTAAGGCCGCCCGTACAGAGTCTACTTATAATGATATTGATCGTGGATCGCATTAAAGATTGACTGTGCGCGATCCACGATCAAAATCAATGATCTGATCCGTGGATCGCGATCGATATATACAGTGTCGGGCCTTAGGACTTATCGAAAGAATTCGATCGGTAACTACATATGTCGAGACTTCCCGCCCTGGGCGGGGGGTAACTATGGGTAGGAGCGATATTTGGTAAATGGTCGCAGAAAATTCAAGTAACAATAGTGGGTTTTTTTTTTTTCAATGCCCGTACCTTTATGTACCGGGCACTTATATATCAGATTTAGTTTCTTGGTTCAGTTTAGCCAGTCTCTCCCTGCACCGTTCAAAATGACACTCTATAAAATTCCGTTTCGCAACCTAACTTCTCTTGGCTACCATTTAAAAACACTGTACAAATAATTGAGGTACATTATTATGCATGTTTTCCGCGATTTTCCTTGTAGTTAGGTACCTATACGTCATAAACTTTCACTTTCACTCTGCGACAGGTCTCACATTGCATCTGATTATGTGTTCAATACTAGGTAGTATTGAACACATAATTAGGAAAAGGTTGCTGTGTGTACCTACTTTCCCAGACGGAAGGTTTCTTTCGAAATCCCAAAAACGGATTGAAATATTGTAGGTACTATTATCGTACGATGTATTTATTATTCGTAACACCATTCTACAAAGGTAGAATCTTAAAATAAATATGCATTAGTGAACAAAGCTTCACTAATGCATATTTGATTATTATTGACGAATGTTTTGAAAACTCTTAACTTGTTCTTTGAAAAGTTTCTGATGGCAATTTCACCTTTTCAGTTTGAAAGGGATAAAAAGGTTACGCTAAGCTTTGTAAAGTTTATTTCTTAGTCTTTTAATTCTTTTGCCAAAAGTACTGAGTTTATAGCAATTGGTGCTTTGGTATTTGTCAAAAACCTGAGTAGGTACCAATGAATAGGAATCGGTCCCTAAAAATAACAGCAGACATCAGTTCATCATATAAAGGAGCAAACATATTGAACCTTTGACCTGGGGGTCTTTAAGTCAAAAGTAAACAGCAGTGCGATTCTGTAAATATGTCGAAGTAAAGGCTTCGGTGAAGTGATCACGATGAGAGCTGTCAATCCATGTAATTAAGTTGGAATGACAGTTCACTTCGCGCTCACTCCACCTGAGTGTTAACGGTGAGAGGTTTACAGAACCGTCAGGCTGGTTACTTCAAGACAAGCGTACTCCATCGTCGACCCATCATCGCTTTCAATTATAAAAAAACGCAGACATGTCCTTGGTATCCCAAATGTATCTGCTATGTCTTCGAAAAGTTCAAATAAATTATTATTTTTAGTAGGTTTATCTTCTATCGAATTTCGCCGTCTTAGCCTAACTTAAGACCAGACGTCGGATATCATTCTCATTTTCGCTACCCACGTCAATTACAAAAAGGTCTCTGACATCTTGTGTTGGCTCAAGGAAAAATCAATTACGAAAAAGAAATGGCGAGTCTTTGCTAACGTGTCTTTGCGATTATTTAGTTCAAAATCTTTTGGGCCCACATTCATAAAATCGATCCCTACTCAGAAACATGAGAACGCGACCAATGCTAGATCCTTTCACACTCTTTTTGCTTCGTTGACGATCGTTCATCTAGTCATGCACGCAGTTTGTGAGTATTCGAACGACGCCAATAAGGATGCCTGTGCACGTTCTCCTAGGGAGTCCCCTCCCGTTTCTTCATAATTTTGATCCTACAGGTTCCTGTTGAACCTCGCAATCATTCCCACTTTCTTCAAGCCCTAAAACATGTAACATAATAAGTGCTTAGTCTTAAATTGCGTTGAATACATTAAAATCAGTAGATACTACATACTACATTATGTCGTCGATTAGCCGGTGACAGCGAGCAATAGAGTGCACGGGACCAGTATTTACGTAAACCAACTGTCTTTTCCGATCACAAACTTGATATTCTGAGGGCTACTACGAGTTTTAGGAAATAGACAAGTTTGGGTACTATAAGGAGGTTAGAATATTACAACTGGAAAATGCCATGATTTCAATTTCAATCGAGAATTGCGTAAAGCTACTCCATAATCCTGTTTGAGACTGAATTGTTCGCTATATAAATTGCAACCTCCTTATTTTATAGTAATAAAGATTTAAACGTCATGAATTTCATGATTGTATTTTCATTTCACGTCATAAAACTGACAGACATAGACTTCTCTGATGGCACGCCTCTGCGGAATTATAACAAGGGCCACTCTCGTTTAACCATAGACAATGTTTTCTCACTTTTCTTTCAGAGCAGGCTGCTTTCAGTAGTCTGATTATTCCAGCTTGGACTTTGTTTGCGAAAATTCGAAGAAAGATCTTATTCAATACTGGTACAGACAGAAGCATTATTGAAATTTCATTCCACATCCGTGGTCGTAAAGCTTGTTTTCAAAATGACAGTATCATCTGATCGGTCATTCCCTTCGATGATCTAAGCATTGCATAAACAATTCGCAATGTTTTTTTTTGTTTGAAAACCGTAACAGGCGTGAAGTCTTTCATTGGGGGACTGTGACTTGTGTTTTTCACGCAAATTTTCTTGCGAATACGAATAGCAATCAAAACTACCTAGATTGATCACTGACCTATTTCGTGGCATTATTCGATTCGTCGCAGTTCGATTCGTCAAATCTGTCAAAGTTCAAAACATTACGAAATTTTCTTAAACAGCTTATTAATAGTATTAGAAATATAATATGTAGGTACTATACCCATGTTTGCAAAGAAATAAAAACTGAACTGAACTGAATTATAGTGGCGTTTTTTAATCCGGCGCGCCATATACAAGTCAGCTTAACGAATCCGCTCACTGTTTTTCTTTGTTACTTTGCTCAAAATGGTAATCAGCTCTATCCTCCGTATTTGTAGCTTGACGAGTTCAAACTATCCTCGCTCTCATTGAATCCGTTAATTCAAACAATTCCAATTCGCAAACCCATAGTAGACCCTTTATGACGGTTGCAGGCGTTGCGACCGGTTCCCACGGTGTACGTTATAATATATCTGGTCGGGCAAGCAGTTTGCATGCCTGTCCTATCCCAGTCACCAGCCAGTGTGAATGTAACGACGCCATTCGCAACCAATGGCGGCAGTGCGAAATTGCTATAATTATAGGGTAGGAAATAGGTTTGATAAAGATTTAGTTTGCTGTGTTTTGTGGTTGTTTTTGCTTGTAATTCGGGGATACATATAGGTTTTAAAAACTCAAATCTCGATGTACATAATATAAACGCCCAAATCTTGAACAGCTAAGTAAGCAATAAAAACATATTTTTCTACTCAAACGCCAACAGTGACTCTTCCTTATGTAAAACGTTGGCTAAAATATTCTATTCGTTCTGATTAAAGATATGAAATCAGGTCTGCAATGTTATGGAACTTGCTAAGTTTAACCTGTAATATTGATCAATAGACTAGATAGACGACGCAGGTTACTAACCTTTGGAGCCAAGTCAGCTATATTCAACTATACTTTCTCAAGCAAAGAGTCCATCTCGTAATTAGATTTCTTAAACGAAAAGATGTTTAAATCGCACAATCATGACAACAGCATCTTTTTATGTTCTAACAGACGTAAGCCTTCAATTAAAATAAGATTATAATTTTAAAAACACAAAACCAGTTTTAAAATGAATGAGACTCCTTGGAGTTATCACGTTACAAGTAAAGTTATGAATGAAGCCGTATGAGCTCAAGCGGTGTGGATGTAAGCCAGATTTCCTGCCCTTATTGGATATACACAGATTATATAACGGATTTAGTAAAATGCGAGCAAAGCGTTCTGTAAGAAGCAGGATTATAAAGGCTCTTTTAGAGTATTCTCAGTGAGGATGGTGATTCCTGTCATATAAGGCTATCTAAATGAGAATAGATATAATTTTTTTTTCACACCACCTGATCGAAAACGTCAAATTATATGTCATGCTAACCTAACCTAAAGTGAGTCATTTTTGGCCGGTGGCACTGCCGGGCAATAATATTGTACTGGATTTCATTATAACCCGCTGGTCAATAATGTGATTTAAATTTGGAACCTCATCTGTCTGCTCAATTGGCGGTATATTAGGTATTTACAACGCCTTCTGTCTCTGTCTCTCTCTTTCTCGTTCCAGAAAGAGGAAAGATATTCTCGATACTCTTACTACTTAGGGATGATATTCTCGAATTTCTACAAAATCATAAGGATTGACCAGTGTCCAGGATTGAAGACAATATTGTAAGAATAATTGGTTATGTACGGATTATTGTATAAAAGGATAAGAATATCACTTAAAACCCATTTATAGTCGATTTATTAATTTAAAAACTATTTTCTCGAGCATCTCCTATGACGTTCTAAATTCAAATTGCATACAGCCAAGCGTCCGAACCCATTCTACCAGCTGATATAAAGCTCTGTATAAAGCTTTGTGTACACATAAATTGTATTAGGTTGCTAACATTAGGCCTCCGCATATTAGCTTACCCACAGAGAAGTAAAAAAAAAAAACGAAAATCGAGTTGGTCGTGGCCGCTATTTGGTAGGTATACCGAGTGGAACGCAAAAGAGGCGCGGATATTGCAAATCCGTATGGTATTAAACTAACTTTTTTTAAGTAGGTATACAGTATAGTTCTAAATACATATCTCTACTTAGTGTTTGTAAATTTAAAATATTTTGTTTTTCGTATTATGGCTTCTTATTTTCTCACAGGAGGTGTGAAAAGTAGAGTATCCTCCTCGGGGATAAAGGTGTCTTTGCCTTGGGCTAGCTTGAATCCCTCGCTGCATTCAGGATTCTTGTATTAACTCCCTCGCTTCGCTCGTGAGTTAAACTCTAAACTCCCTCGCTACGCTCGGGAGTTAACTCCCGAATCCTTCTTTGCGTTCGAGATTCAATATGACGCCCGTGACACAAGACACTGCTTTATCCCCTGGGTGCATAATCTACTATTCTGCCAGTCAGCAAATTGGTAGGAAAGTGAACTGCCCGGAGTCTCCGGATGTACTTTATTGCCACTCAAAGAGGCCATTTTAATGTTCTATCCTATTATAGCTGACATGAGATTTGATGCTTCGGAAACTGGGGAGTCAGAATCTTGACTTTAAGGATCCACTATAATAATATCATTATTATATATCATCCGAATTTAGTCTATTATGTTCAATAGGGGGAGGGGGTGAGCCAATTGCCACCGAGGCACCAACAGGGCATAAATCCGGGTTACAACTAAGTAATTCCTTATTATATAACACTGCCCGATCCGGGAATCGAACCAAAGGCCTCATGCTCAGCAGTAGCACAGATTAACTAATAGTTCTGCAGTAGTGCTTTCGATCACTAGAACGAGATGGTCAAATCTCTGAACTGTTACTTTGGTTTACCTTGAAATCTTCATCATTCTCTATTGTGAATAAGCCTTTGCCATAAAATAATTAGCATATAACGACAGCTACCCAGACGGATAAGGCGACTATATCCGTTAGAGCTTTTGTCTTTCAACTTGCATATAAATAGCGGTAAATCTTTATTGTCTATGCTTATAAATTTAAATTGTGTGTGCTTAACTCATTTGACGTTTATGAGGTGTTAAATCTTTGTAAGGATGATTTTGTGGCCGAGAGCCTTTTGTAAAATATTATGAGGTAGCTATTTATAAACTAGTAGTAAAAGAGGGCTGACGAAGGGGAAGATTGGATACAAATTACGAGATAGATGGATTCTATGAGAGATGATCAGTTTATGGAGTAAATCTGACGACTGATAGCGGAATAAGTAATAGAAAATCCTTTTGCATTGCCCCTAGTAACATGGGAAAAGGGCAGGCAAAAGTAGAAAACACCGAATTCTGGGATTCAATGATCTGACTTTGACCGTAATGATCAGCAATGCTTTAGTTTTCTTTGTATGAAAAAAAGCCTTGGCTGCACTGAAATACGCCCAAGCTTCTTAGCTATTTTTAAAGATCCCTCTGGTTCAATAACTTTCGACTTATTATCATCCGCTGTGTTCCGTAGTAGTACCTATGTAGTAGGTTCCGTATGGTGTCCGGACGTAAAAGAATAGCAACATCCCATCACTTCCCGTGGGTGTCGTAAGAGGCGACTAAGGAACTCACCAGAGAATGGGCAGCAGGATTCTCTGTAGGTACATTACTACAACTAGACTGTGATCGCCAACTCGCCTGCCATTTGGGGGAGGCCTAGTGTAGCAGTGGACGTCTTTTGGCTGATATGATGATGATGATCCGCTGTGTTGCTGTTACATTTTCCCCAATTTTTGGCAAATCCCCTTATTCAGTAAGCTCAGTAACATGTTCTGGTATTGTCATTAGCGCTCCTGGGATAAACTCCATTTGAAATAAACATTGGAGTGTGCCCAAAACCGGATTCTGTTACAAAAGCTTTTTGCTTATCCAGCAACTCGTTTGCATCATATTGACTTTAAATAGTACGTTAAATAAAAATACATTCGTATTTAAATATTCAATTTGTTCGCGTTTTTTTCAACAGAGCGAGTTTTCCATTTGTTTTCCTTATAAAACATTTTTATCCTTTTGAATTGGATCTTCCGTTTTGAAATCCTCTTTTTAACCCGTATACAGAAGAGTGACTATAAAACATCGGGTTATAGATAAATAAAAGTACCTACTTTTGCTATTATGTATCTCGCCATGTTTTATTTGCCTAGACGCTACAGGAAGTCCGGTCATTCATCTATTGCGTCTGATATATATCTATTCTGCTTTATATGTTCGAATAGGTAGGTATACATATTTTTATTTAGATTTAGAGGGAAAATTCTGTTAATAAAAATGTTTGTACTTCCTGTAGTTAACATGAAGAACTTCAACAAAGTCTTGCATTTCCGTTTGACTCGGAAGTTTTATTATAGACAGGTTTTTCACTTATATGAGTATCTTCACACCTTAAAAACATAGGCTGCATAATACAACCTACCAATACAAAACCTAAGAATGAGCTTTAACATGTTTGTCACACCATAGAAGGTTATACCTAATATCAAAAAAATAGTACGTAATTTCCTTTCTATCATTAGCATTACTTTTAATGCTCACATCTAGCGGACATCCGGCGATCCATCTACGATTCCCTTCGATTACTCACCGGGATCCATTCGAAGCGGTAATGACATTGTTCTGCGGCCTTCGAAGGATGGCAATGGCGACGGCGGCCATGTTTGAAACTTTGACATTTGGTGTCATTTGTCGGTCATTGTCGATGGTTTGATTCAATTTGTAGTGCTTATAAAGGCGATTGTGGATTATTGAGATTCTGATGAGATTAAACTGTTTTTACAGGTGCAAAGTTGTTAATCTTAAACCTTCCGTAATTGCGTTACAAATTTGACAAGTGTTTAGGACATGACAAATTAGGTACTTAGGTACTTACAATTGAATAGGATTCCATGTCCCAGCCACCCGTGGCGGAGCCACAGAGTAAAAAAACATTATTCATTGATTCACTCAAGTTTGTATCAACACAATGTTTTAGTATAAGAAAGTACAAACCGATGAGAAAATGACAAATAAACATTATTTTACCCAACTAGGCTGATTCGGGCAAGCGTTTACAAAAACATCTGGGAACAACGAAAACAAGGCAATGATTGATTATATTTTCGTTCTTTTGCTAACGTTGTTTTGGAAAAACAAAATCTCGTCTAACTAAACAAATGTATCTATTCTAGACAAAGCGAATTGGTACTTACAACGCTCTGTCTTGGCTACATTTATGTCAATGACCTATCTTCTAAGAGCTACGGTTCATTTTATAAATGTCTACCTAATACAATAATCTCGTAAGAGTTAAGTTCTCTTCAACTTGGTGAGCTTTGTCTTGCAACACTTTTAGCAAATAAACCTTTCATAAGGATGTTTAGGTATTTCTGTAAGTAGAAACCTATGTACCATTTACCTATTCAAATTCACTCTACCGCTGCCACTGATTCAATACCGATCTAGGTCATACGATGGCTTGGCTTTTATGACCTTCATGTTTCACCCACGATCTTCCCCATTTTCATTTCATGTTTTACCATGAACGCGAAACATAAATCACATGCTGTCAAATTGTGAAAGAATTTTACAAAAAGCAATAGGTAAAGTGGTAGGAAATTTTAATACAAAAATCATATTAGGGGAAAACCGGGAGACTTGCCCAGGTGGGAGAGTTGAGCCACCTTTCAAAATTGTATTTAAATTTAGCGCAAATAAACCGTCAAAGCGTTCATTGGTTGCACGCAAGAGGCCAATCACAAGTATGCAGCGATTTTGCACCTTAGCAGTGTGGTTTGTCAATGACAATGTAAAACGTGTTTTTGTTGCTGCGGAGTATATTTTTATGTTTTAAGTAGTTTTGTGATTGCTGTCGTATTTATTGAGGTACGTATTGTTTGTTGCTATTATTATATTGCCAGACAAATGTAGTTTGACGTGTGCTAAGTGTTTTTTCTCTACGATCGGAGGTTTTTCTTTGTCATAACCTAAATGGGGAATTAGTGTGAGCGGGAGAGTTGCACCAGGGTGGTTGCGGGAGACTTGCTCAGTGGTTCATGTCTCCCTGTGCAGGGAAATTATACTTAATTTTGTTTGATTGTTTTTTTTTCGGTCTTAATATTATTTATTGTATTTGCAGTGCCAACTTGTATGATGCCTTTTCAATACAAGCCTCCTGAAAATGCACGCAAACGGAAAAAACACAAAAGTGGAGTTGCAAAATGCCATAGATGAAATTAAGGGAGGCGCTTCTACTAGACAAACTTCAAATAAATATGGCATAGATAGAAGTACTTTGAGACGGTATAAATTAAATGAAGATAAAATTCATAAATTTGAAGAAAAAAACAGTCAATACAAAGCATCACAGGTATTTACAACAGCCGAGGAAAAGCTTCTTGTCAATTATTTGTTGACATGCAGTAAAATGCATTATGGTTTGACAAGAAAACAAGCAATGCAGTTGGCATTTGAATATGCGACAGTAAATAATAATAATAAAAAGTTAACATTAAAAAACATTGCTAAAGTTTAATTATTTTTAATTGTTTATATAAAAAGTTATTGTTGTGATTTTGTTTATTTTGGAACAATTTTACAAAAAAATGTTATGTTAATAACATTTTCTTTGATGGCAGTATTAAAAACAAGTTAATTATTGTATAAGACAAGATATATAAAACTATGATTGAAGCTGAAAATGGTTTTTATTTTCCACATAAACAATATGGTCAACTCTCCCCATACCCCGGTTCAAGTGTCCCTGCAGGTGGGGAGACTTGACTCATTTCTCATTTTTTAGTAAAATGCCAATAAAATTTTACCTGGGCATTTATTAGCAATACAATTAAGCACAAATGTACCTACTAAAGTAAGGCATCGCATAAGTGTATAATCGATTCTCTAAACCCAATAAACAAGTAATTATGATATTTTATATTAAAAGTGGTTCAACTCTCCCGGACTTCCCCTACTCATTAATATGATTTTTGTATTAAAATTTGAAGCACAATAGCATACGATAATTATTATACTTAATAATGAGGCTTCAGCAAAGCCCTTCTTTGCAAAAGTAAGACACCAAAAAACTAAGTATGTAGGTAGTGTGTACTCAAATGACAATTGAGCCCTGTCGGTTTAAAAACGTCAGTCATCTTAAAATGCCAGAGTGCCAGTAACCTCAAGCACAGTTCGAAACTATGTGACATATTCGGCTCTGAATGCATTCTACTGTCAATGAGACAATGGCTACCGAATGTCGGCGCGAGCGCAACCAAGCTACTTATGCGGGCATTGAGATACTTATCAAGACTGAAGAGTTACTTGAGGAATTGCAAAACGTGGATACAAAAGAATCCTGCAGATGTATTTCATTAGGAAAACGGTGGCAAGAAAATTGGATTTGGTAAAAGTTACACCGCTGTCTGACACGGCGTGTCACAAATAAAATCCTGATAAATTTTCTTTTTTGTTTAATTTTTCTTGCTTGCAGATTAATGCAATGTTTTCGTTGATCACGAGAATAACTTCAGTCTTCAACTACAAAGATAGTTTAATTGTAGACATTGAATGTTTACTTACCATACAGACAAACATGTTTGATTTTTACTATACACACAAAATATATCTCTATTATATTTGATATTAGTTTAGACAAAAGTACTTAGTTACGGCTATTGTAGCTACCTCCCCACTATTTGGGGGGTAAAATAATGTAAATCTAAACGCAGTACTTAAAATGATACAGTGTCACATGTAAAACAGATGCATTGTCGCAGTTATCGTGTAAAGCCGGGTACACAAGTACACAATGTCAGACGCGATGTGAACGAACCGAGAGGCGTCGTGGTGAATAAATAATGCGTCAGTGTACACTCGCACGCAGCTACGTTGGTACAGCTGATTGTTATCTTATGTATATGACAAATGGATTAGAAGAAAAATTAGAAATGAATCTTAGAAATATGGTATTCTTGGAATAAATGTTCTATGATCAATTTTGTGCACGATGCAGTCGTAGGATCTAGGTAGGTTTTGTTGCTAAGAGAAATGCGATCACGGTCGTGCCGATCAATTCTGGTAAAATTTCACCGTGGAAAATAATTGCTCAATTTGATCAACGCTTTGGCTGAATATGAACACGATGCTCAGACCTATATGAATATTTATTTTTTTTCCATCGTTTTATCTTATAACTATAACCCCTGTTTCTACGTCGAGAAACTAAAGGATTGAGAATTTAAAGTAGCTTGAAGAAAGCTGTCAATCCTTACCAACTGATCGTAGGCATTGAAAAAACTTAGGTGAAGTCATCTTCACCTAAGTTTATTCTATGACTTATTTACAGAATAGTACCTACTACTTTTAAATTGAAAGGCTGCTCTTTGTGTCCAAGGTTCAGGGTTCACAATGACGAAGACTTTGAGGAATAAAAGCAGAAGCGTAAGATAGGATCATGTCTGCGCTAAAATAGCTCATTCCGTGATAAAAATTGGCAGTTTACTTAGCAAAGTTAGAAGAGTTTGGCTGTCCAAGGAACGCCAGATACACTAAACATCGTTAGTCATCAAAATCTTCCAACCTATAAATTCAAAGACAAACTGCCACACAGTTCTTTATGACACTACATCAAAGGACATCTCTTAACATTATCCACACACGCTGTACGGCTGTACACCATTCAACATAAGACCACACAGCATTAAAACTACACAGAATATCGTTGGAACTGTACCAGACGGTTCGTCCACAAGAGCCTGTTCCTTTTTTATAGTTAAAACACAGTTGGAGTAAGGATAGTTCTTTGTTTGTCTCTGGTATTTGTATCTTTTTACAGTTTACACTGAATTAATGAGTGTGTACCATGCTTTATATTGTGTAGGAACGTTGGGGGACAGCAGGATTCTTTTTATTTTAATTAATCCTGGTGATAGACGCAGGAAAAATGGGATTCGGCGGGTCACGTCAGCCGCATGTACAGTGACTGCTGGGCTATAGTCTCTACAAAGTGGGTGCCTGAGGATGAACGCCGTCGTCGAGGCCGCTCTAGGGAGAGGGCCAGGCATTTACACATAGGCAAACGCCTGGACTAGACTTGATTCCCCATTAAACATTTCTTGTGAAATAATGAGCGATGTCTCTTCGTTTCGCTAAAAATAAATCTGTGCCTAGATAGCATACCGGTTTATTATCAAAGATTTGATCAGTCGACAGTGATGTCATGTTTATATTGTCTTTGTAAACAAGAATGGTGCTTATGTTGACTTCAAGTAGAATTAGCTACTATTTTACGATTTTCACATCATTTTCTTGATTCTTAGTCAAAGGTGAGATTGAGAACGTTTCAAATCAGATCATTTTATCAATACAGTCAATTTCATAATTTCTGATTTATTTTTACAAGGTTTTTTAGGTCTTAATTTTTTTGCTGTTAAGTTTTGTTAGACTTTTCGTTTTCGTGTAGGTACCTACTCAATTTATTTACAATTTTTCATATAGCACAAGCAGTTTTAAATAAATCTCAAAGTCACACAGCGAGGAGAGTATCGGAACGGTACTTATGTCGTAACTCACTATGGCTTGTCAAAAGCTCCGCAACGCGACTGATTTCGGTCACGTTTGCATCGGTCGACAAAAAACCTTTTAAATGTCTCTGGGGTCAAGTGAGAGCGATGGACTGGCCGATTGTTGTGATGATTTAATTTTAGAATACCTCTGAAGTCTGTGGTTTTTAAAGCATAGAGTCTGTCTTTATGATTTACAGTCTTCTAAACCCTATCTGGTTTAACACCAAAGAGTTTGAACTTCGCATCTTTAGTTTATATGATCAAAAAAGGTTTTTATGAAGGAATCACACGATCAAGAGTCTGAAATTCAATCAAATTAGGATATCCATAACTTTTTCGTTACATGTGGCCACTAAGGCAGTAACTCGCTCGTCGTAGAGTCAGACAGTAAGGAAGCCAATCACAGAACCTGAATCATCATCTCTCTTCGCGTCTTCGCTTATCCTGTGATACTTGGGTGCGCACCCAGTAACATTAACACATTTTCTTCTCTCACTTTCAACCGGCACCCTATCATACACGCCGTTTTTCATACCATTACTTACTAAATCCATCTATTTATTTGGCTTTCCTCTCTTCCAGAAACCCAGTCTTCAATTAGAGCATCACAAAAGTTCCCTGCTTCAATTTTACTCAACCAAGTTGCAACCGAAACTGCCGCAACTTTTCAAAGAATGCCATGTGGTGTTATTTTGATACGAAAACTAATAAAACGAATAAAAGCGCCGCTGTGTGGCGTCGCGTCGCCTATAGGTACCCGTCCAGATATAACATGCATCTGTGTCATAGCTCGTGCACACCATGCGGACGTGATTTCATGGAATAGTCCAGCTGGATTTTGGGAATACCTATGTGCATTTTTTTATGTATTAAGATCCCAATTTGTACTTGGTTCATGACTTAGCAGAAGTACTGAATTGGATTCAGCTTTTCGAAAGATGAATAGTTCAATAACGGTAGCAATCGAAGGTACCCAAAAGCCCCTATGAAGCTGTTCTTTAGACTTTTGGGAGTTACTTAGTTTCGATTTTCAACTATCCTAACGTAGCTTGATTAATTGACCAACTAATATGGCAATTGCTTTAGAAAATACAAGAGATCAGACCACAACGTTGCTTGAAGAATACCAGGGCCCAATCCGTTTTTTTCGTTATAATAGACTTGTCTATAGATACCAGTAGAGAAGGTATTGTCTCTACTCTACCTCATAGCATATCAAAATTGATTAACTAGTGCCATACCTACTTAGAAAAACTTGACAATCATGCCTGAAGTATTTCATGACAAAATGTAAACGCAACTATAGGAACTGTCCCGTTCCCGCCGAGCAAATGGTTCCCTTATTTACCCCGCGGATGACCGGGCCCGCACCGATAACTGCTCAGAAATAGTATCGATTACACCCTGCTGCAGCTTCCGTGTTCTGTGTCACTGATAATATGTAGTTATATGACAACTCGAGTGATTTGTATTACATGCTACACTGTGTACTGCCACTGTCGGCTTGCTTAGATAAATGGGAAGATGTGTCTTGCAGTTCACACACTACTTAGAACGAATGTTAGGAAATTTTATCGATTTGTTTTTATGACAGCTGTCAAATTGATTTTGATAGCTGTCAAAAGAATGACTATGGTTTTAATACCTCATAATTGTGTATGTGTCGGAGCCAACTAGCTTAATCAGCCGATTCATTAAAAGCCTAGCCTTTTCATTGAACTGCGCCTTTTAATCAGCGACATACGTGACTAAGTAAGTATAGATACCTATTTGGAAATGAGGGTTTACTGGCGCCACTTTGGATGGAAGTCTTCCACTTTGAAAATGGAACTTATGACATCAACATGACGTTGATGTCAATAATAATTTAACTTCTAAATGAAGGAAAAAATAAGCTCCTTGACACTTGCCTGAACCAGACAATTATGATTTATTATAAACTATCGCATTATGATGGATTTTATTTTCTATATCAACATTTTCTCTATATTTCAGGTAATAAAGGCGAATTCAGCAGCGATTGTGATTGTCAGGTATACTTTAATTATCTAGGAGGAAGTCGTGCTATAATTAACTGCGCCAATTAAGACTGATGAGGGAAATTAACATCGATTTCTTTGCTCTACTTAGTTTAACGCACACTTCGGGGCTTAACTCAGTAATTGCATTTTAGTGATTTAAATTAATCTCATGAATTCAGTAAGTAGGTGAATGTGGATGGACGGATTGTGTGAATGAATGAAAGAAAAGGGAGTGAATGATAGCGCGACGGTTGACAAAAGAGATTGGAAGTAGAAACCGTGTTGCCTCGACCCCAAGTCACATGGTACAAGGTGGTCCTTTTATCCATAGGGACAAGTATAGAAAGATGATGAATTGATGACGTAGATAATGTACCTACCCATACCTACAATGTAAGCATTGTTTAGTTTTATAAAGAGTCCATACACTGTGGATTTATTTAGGGCCTGTAGATTTTTAAGCTTGAAATATCCGATCTATCGGCTTTTAAATCTCCCGTTTAAATCCCTATCCCTCCCTATTTTAGATATCGTTTTCATTATAAATCGGTAACACGATGTAAAACCAATTAAGTAAACAAACAGTTAAATGGTTACAAAACTAACAATTTAAACTGTGATTACGGTGAACAGTTTAACTATGATTACGTTAATGCATAAAACCGTGTTAATTATCCGTAATGAAGGCTAAAAGACGATAATGAGGCAGACTGAATTCTTTTCCATCAAAAATGTGCGAAGAACCTAATCGGTGCCAGGAGGTGTGGCGGCGCTGGGAAATTTGTGACTGTTTCCACCAAAGCTGTGGGAGGTCATTTTTAGGGCTCCGTACTCAAAGGGTACTGACCTATTACTGAGACTTCGCTGTCCGTCTAGGCTGTCTGTCACCAGGCTGATTTTCAAAGTTGATGTATTGCTTTTGCCGCTATAACAACAAATACTAAAAACAGAATAAAATAAAAATTTAAGTGGGGCTCCCATAGGTACAACAAACAGGACTTTTTTTGCAGTTTTTTTATAGATTTTGTTTTTTATAGGTACGGAACCCTTCGTGCGCGAGTCCGACTCGCACTTGACCGGTTTTTTTTTATTTTATTGATAACATCGCGTTACAGCTCTAACACATGTGATGGGAAGCCATGATGAAGCCGACGATGGAGCTCGCTTACCAAGAAGTAACGTAACATATTCACTCTTGACTTGAAAGAGATATCTGCAACCCCAAAGAGCAAGGTTGCAGTTACCAGGAAACATGAGACTCGGGCAGGAAATTCCAATCCTTAGCTGTACGCACAGTGAAAATTTTTCAAAACATTTTGTGCGTATGGGTGGGATGTCCACCATGATCCGGTGGCGAATCGCCGTACCTACGTCTTGTAGTTCGATGATGGAACGGCCGAATTGCAACAAATGATACGTTGTAAAATTGATGATTAAACGAACTTACTTGTACGTGAAGTTCGATCATAATTATATACTAAGTGCTTCGTTCGAAGAGATTAATAACCTGAAATAATAAATCTATTACTTATTTACACATGTAGTATCACCCAGGATTCACCACTAAGGGGACAGGACACAAATAAGGGTCATATTTTTTTTGGGTGATACTACATGTGTAAATAAGTTATAGGTTTATTATTTTAAGGTTACTAATCTCGAGAACGAAGCACGAGTACCTATAACAGTGCTTAGCTGAGTGTCACTCGTGCCCTCGCAACACATTCTTCGCTCGTATCCATCGCACACATCTCTCGCTTTGTTGTATGTTCAAATACTTACATAGCTCTGTTAGCCCTTTTTCACTAGAGCTGAAATAAATTAGACTAGAAAAATGAAGTGATCGCATTGGTGGATTTTTTCTTCGCGCACCGCCTCGCCATCACCGCCATATCTGATGGAAAAGCATCCACAAGGCTTTTATTTACATAAATAATACATTTACATCCTAGCCTACTGCAAACCAAAAAAAAAAAATTTTTGGGTTGGGATTCATTTATGCCCGGCTTCCCCTGATCGTTAATTGGTCGCCTTTGTATTGTAAATTGGCTTTTACAGCGCAATTAATTTTTGACAGGAATACAGGATATTTTGTTTCGCCCGAAAATCTAGTTAACTATAGGTACCTACCTACACGATGACGATAGTGAAGTTCCACGATAACAAGTTAAATATTTACGAACACATTACATGATCACCTAATCAATTCTGTATTCCTAATGTATTCCAAAATGTACTTAATAAAACTGCTAACTGCTACTGAGACACAAAGTAAATTTCACTTAGTGTCTCAGTTCCTACCAATTTGTATATATTACTAGCTGGCGTCCGCAGCTCCGCCCGTGTGAATGTCGATAATTATCCCAAGGGAACATATTCCCGGGAAAAAAAGTATCCTATGTGTTATTCCAGACTATAATCTACCTCTGTGCCAAATTTCATCAAGATCCATTCAGTAGTTTTTGCGTGAAAAAGTAACAAACATACATCCATCCTCACAAACTTTTGCATATTAAGTAGCAGGACACTGTCGCGTCTGTCTGCGTTTGCTACGAAAAAGGCATGTGGAATTCCTAAGCGGTTGTCTCTAGAAATAAATCTATTAATTCTCCACCCTGTATACAACTTTTATACCTAGGAACATAAACATGGATGTAAGTAAGTTAGCTTCAAACATCATTATCGGTCTGTCAGACACGACGCGTCATGCGACTGATAACTGCGATAGGCCGGTGTGTGCTCCTGATATAATTAACGAGAAATTTCCCGGGGCTTAGCAGGGTAGCTGCGAATAGCGGTAGTTTAAAGCTCCTTTATACAGCTGTGGACAAGTGGACAATGATGCGATGATACAACAATTTCTATGGAAAAGCTTTGTCGCACTGTCGCGTCGTATATGTCCACAGAAGTCTTGATAATAGGATCCTTCAATGTCTGTTACATTATTTGCAACAGTTTCACGTTTTTAAAAAGCTCTTTTGGTAAGGTCAGTTTGTAATTTGTAATATAAACGGCATCTAGAACAGTTTAGAAAACAAACCTTTTTCATAGGAAATATCTACAACGTGTAGGTCACGTGTGTGAATTATGCCCGAACATACATAATACAAATATATCTTAACATCCGGATTGATAACCTCCTCCTTTTTTGAAGTCGGTTAAAAACGAACAAAACTGTTCGTTCAAGATTCATTTCGTGAATGGTCCAATTTGAAAATAATAAAACGTTTTTTTGGTTCCCGGTGGACCGCTTCGCAAAAGGTCCAAATTTTATGTAGTCCTTTTTCCCAATGGTCTAGATCGCATATTGTCAGCTTTGCATTGTGTGATAGATTTCCAAAATAGACTTACACGATTTTTTTTTTCACGTTAACAAAAAAATTAAGACGATTTAAATGAAACGTAACGAACGCACTGTGCGTTGAGAACACTTTATACTCAACTATCACAATAATTAAAAGCAATAAATTGGCTGAGATTTATATGTAACAGACTGTCCCATTGAATAGATCAATGGTTCATGACTATGTTATTTATTAGTAATTAAATTTAATGAACTTATTAATGCGCTGATGGGCAGCCTGTGGGGTGAGCTAAAAATAGGCATGTCACTGTATATAGGTAGGTTATTACAAGTTTTGGTTTGTATTTATAAGTTTTATCAAAAGAGCCCTGGAATGAAACGTAAAACCAGCAGAGATGTCTACCATAAAATTATGGTCTAGAAATTAGGTAAGTATTATTATTTAGACTAAAGTCTAAGTATTAATAATTTAATTGAGTATTTTCCGAGATAGAAAAATAATAATTATATTTCGTGCGTCCGTTAGATTTTCAAAAAATATTGGAAAAATTCAAGTCTACAAAAAGTAATAAAGATACAGCGCAGCAAATTTCTTAAGTTTGAGTGAAAAGTGTTTGACATCACGCGAGTTTGCAGCGCACTGTATGATTATCTTAATTTTTTGTTTCTGTGAAAAAAAGTATAGTCACAATATAAATATGTGGTATAGTCGTGTCCAATACTTTTTGGAAATCTATCTTAAACGGACTAATTAGGTCAGGACAGTCCCAATTATGGACTTAGTATGATTGTTATTTGGACCACATGCATAGTGGACAATTCACGAATTGGACTATTTATTACTAACAAAGCTGACAATATGCGAACTAAACCATTGGAGAAAAGGACCATATGCAATTTGGACATTTGCGAAGCGGTCTATTGGAAAACCAAAAAAAAACGTTTTATTTTCAAATTGTACCACCATTCACGAAATTAATCTTAAACGAACAGTTTTGTTTAGGTACCATTTTCGAATGGAGAATTTTAAAAACCGGGTCCATTAATTCCTTCACATCATTCTAATCCTAACTCTTAGGCCCATGTTCCAAAACGTAAACTCTAACTCAACTCGAACTCCAACATGAGCACGAAAAAAACAATGAAAGCTTGTCATAAATTGAAGTTTTCGTGCTCGAGAAATGAGTTCTAGCTGAGCTAGCGCGTTTACGCATTTGCTTGCTCATACCTCGAGTACGAAAACGTCAATTTATGACAAGCTTTTTTGACAGTTTGGATGAAGTTAGAGTTCGAGTTGAGTTAGAGTTTACGTTTTGGATTATGGGCCTTAGTATTATTAATGCGAAAGTGACATTTGTTTGCTTGTTATGCTTTTACACCTAAGTCGCCGTACCGATTTTGATAAATTTTGTTACACAGGACCCTCTACTTTAACGCAAGCGAAGCCGAAGCGGGCAAAAGCTACTTATACATAATTAATTAAAGACAAGACAAATTATGACAACATAAACCATCCATTTGAATCCAGACTATTTAATCAAATTGTTCATTACTTATTCAACACCGCGATATCTACAACAAATGTTTATAATTACTATTCTACACACAGTCAGACAAGACGTGAGAAATATACATAATAGATATGATAGTGTCTGTCAATATTATGATCATCAGTGGTTAGCATAGGATTATTTATTATACAATACCTATTAACAGATTACACCTTAAGTATTGTACATGTGTGATCAGGCTACTTGATTTAGAGATGATGCATTTGAACAGGCAGAATTATAGTCCAGTCAATCTTGATTTTATTTAGGTACCTAAAGGTATGTGAATGAAAAATATACCAATGTGTAGGGAAAAATCCCCTGATTATCATATCAATCGGAAAAATTATACGTAATTAGGTAATTAAAAACTAAAATGAAAAATTAAAAATCCACTTTAATTATTAATTACCGAAAATTTCCGCAATTTTTGGGAAAAACAAAATATCAGCTTGTAGATTCCATAATTCTCTTTGATCGGAGTTAGGAATGCATGCAAAATTATGCACCGTTTATTTACAATATTTTTTTAAAGTTTTTTTCAAAA
Source organism: Melanchra persicariae (assembly GCA_947386135.1). NCBI lineage: Eukaryota > Metazoa > Arthropoda > Insecta > Lepidoptera > Noctuidae > Melanchra > Melanchra persicariae. The sequence continues at coordinate 9,053,763 of OX376645.1, read as the reverse complement.
ACCGAAAAACTTAGCTGATAGTCTTGTTTTCCACAGGAATTGCAGAAATTTCCGGTAAGTAGGTACTTAATTAATCATTAAAGTGAATTTTCAATTATTATTTTTCAAATTAGTTTTTAATTCATTATATTTTTTCCGATCCACGAGCAGCTTATACATTTTGATATGATAATCAGGGGATTTTTCCCTACACATTAATATATTTTTCAGCCCCTGCGGTCCAACTTGATATAGCTGCGACGACAAAGTAAGGAATCACTGCGCTGTCAGTGACTAAACAAAAAACCTCTCAATGCCACCGGCCGTCAGTGTCTATGGGTACCTTATAGGAGACACTCACTGATACGCTTGCTTTGCTTTACTTTGCCTATATGGAAAACGTTACCATAGATTTAAGAAACAATTTCGTCTCCAACTATGGCCGCTATTCGTGTCTGTGCTCTATGCTTACGGCAAAGCCTCATTCTTAAAATTATGTAGCGTACTATACCTTTGCAAATGTTTTGATATACCTATATCGCATAACCACTGTCAGTCAACGTCAACGCAAAATCACAGCTTCAGAAACGCTTTAGCAATCGTTGTACTGTGCAATCCCAATAAATGACATAAAAGGGTTTACCGAAGTGTGCAAAAACAGTTCCTTTTTTCTGGGCTTTTGTGGCGCATTTTAGTTCATTCATGTGTAGGATATGGGCTGTGATATACGAGACCCTTTTTACATCAGTTATGTGGGACTTCGATCGTCTAAAACCGTACAGCGCAACAATTGTAAGGCGATAGAAGATATGCCAACTTCCTCACGATGTTTTCCTTCGTCGTCTGAGAGCAGCGGTAATGAAATGTAAAGCCTGGGTTCTGGGTTGGGTGGGTAAGTGGGAACCGTTAGCACTGATCCACAACTGACCCGTACCCGTTGTACTATCTTGCTAGAAACAGTCATCTCCCTCAACATTTTTCCCAATATAGCGGCAGCATACAATTTTCAGTATGTACTCCAGAGTAAGACTTGGTAGTCTTTCATCATCATCATTTTCCATAGACCGACTTCACCCAACTGCTGTCAATGGACCTCGAATCTCTTTAGTTTTGTGCCAGATTTCTTTCATACTCATCAGAACCGGATACTAGATTCCTCTCACCTCGTTCTGAATAATAATATCGCACTAACCAAGACAAATAAATTGCCATGGGCTGCAATTTCAAGGCCGTATACCTACGGAGAATAACAGACAGTTAATATTAACTACCATCATTTAACCGATTTATTTATTTTAACTACATTATTTCATGGTTTAGCTACGGCTGGTTATGTTTAACGGGACTACGGTTTAATTATTAACGCTGTGATGAAAATTAACGATATATCCGTGAAGAAGGTGCTTAAAACTATTAGTTTGATGTCCGTGGAAGCCGATAATGGAAGTCCATTATCGGCCATTATCTGAGCTCGCTAAAAAACAAAAACATAAGTAGCCTATATTTAGATCTGAAAACTGCCCCATCGTTCTAGTGACTCAAGCTATACAATGTGGCACAAGAGGTCCTGGGTCGAACACAGGGTTATTGGGTTTTCCATCCGGTCTGATTTTGTGCCCGGTTGACGGTAAAAAGCTCGCCTGCATTACTAGAGCTTAAACATAATTGGGAAATGTGGGTGTACCATAGTAACACCTCTGCCCTCTTCGGGGATCACAGGTATGATGGTATCTATGATAATGTTAAACACATACTCGTACCGTGCGTTTTTTTTGGCTTGGGCTTGGAATTGGCTTGCTCTTGACCTCTATCAAGATTGCGATTTGTTAAATATAGAACAAACAGGAGGAAAACATGGCAACACCAGCTCAAATGGATAGATTTGGCGAAAGCGCAGCAATCGCCAATGACGTGTCAAAATATCAGATTCCTTGAAAGATTACCAGTGACCCATTTCGTTGACAAACTCCTCTAAGGTCTAAAACTTAACTAAATGACACGGGTTCCTTTAAAATTGATTGGCAAAAGCCGTCCATCAGCCAAGATCATCGCGGTGTTGGCCTTGCCACTAATTCAACCACCATGAAACTTTTAACTGGTACTTATACAAATTAACCATGACACAGTGTTATTCAATTAATGGACAGTGCTGCCATCTCGCGGCATTGCATGTTTTGGTAACTTTGTCGTTGATATGAATTAACTTTTGACATTTGAAATTACATGTCGTTTGTTGCCCCATTCACCATTCCTTTGCCGGTGACCTTAAATTATTTAGGTTCGGTGCATGTCTTATTTAACATATTTCGTAAACATTAGTCGACATCTCAGTAGTGATCGTCTTTCATCGTATACCACCTATCACACAGTCCATCTGGTCTTCCCCCACTTTGATAATTATCCACATTCATACTTAAACTTTCCTCATGACATGTTTCTCTTTCCCCCATAACACATGCATCACATGTTGTTTAGGTATTGACCCTGCAGGAAAAAATAGAAAGTTGAGAGGATTTACAGAACGCTAATTTCAGATTTCACGTTAAAACTACTGAACGGATTTTGATGAAACTTCACAGTCATATAGCGTACCCACCTATAGCTACAGCAGAAAAACACAAAGTGTAGAATTAATAAAAGAGGAAGAACTAATTACACGCGGGTGGATTCGCATACGGTAGCTAGTAATGACATTAAAGTAATACAAATAAGGATTGAAGCGCATTAGGCTAAAATAAAAGCCCAACTCATTCAGCCCAAAAGTGTAACGCAAATAACACTGAAATTGGAACACAGCACAGGTATCTATTGTTACAAACTCGAGCGTTAGATGTAGGTGACAGATAACAACAAGTGCTATTCTGACTGCACTGCAGTCACCTGTAGGTACACTATCAACTAACTTGATTGTGTGTGGTGGCAAGTGGACAGATTATAGACTCGGCAAAATCTAGATCGATCTCCTTGGAGGACTTGAGGGAGTTTGTAGGATTGACGGAATCGCCGTGACACAAGTTCAAAATTGGATATGCACCATACAAATGTTAATATGGTGACCCAGAGTCAGTGAGTTGGTGGTTTACGTAAGATTTAGCCGATTGAGCTTAAAACAGGGGTGACTACTAAGACGAGTGAGGTGCAAAGAGATGTAAGAAAAGAAAGGACATGCTGAACCAACCCAATGGGATAAGCATCCTACCAGGGTTGCGGATTTGTTCGAAAGAGTTACCGCGGCCCTGGGAAGAAAGGCACTAGGAGGACTAAAGGGTGGGTTTTAGTCAGTAAAAGTCTGATACTCCCTGCCGCTCCACCCAGAGCGGGAGGGGTCATTTGATGATTTCCCATCCTCGAAAAAAAAAAAAAAAAAAAAAAAAAATGGGATAAGCATAAGTACCTGTTAAGATTATGAGAAATGGGGATTCGAACGGTATTGTTAGTTAAAATCCGTCATCATCATCCTGATTCTTTTTGATAATCCATCGACTATCGAGGTAGCTGATACCTCCCCTATACCGTTATCATGAGCCACTATCAGATCTTAGGTACTTAGTTAGGCACAAAATAATTAGTCCTTTCTCCTTCTGCTTTATTTACAGAACCATCTTCCTAAACAATCGCTCCAAAATTGTATGAGTACAAGCTAAATCATTAACATTGTATTTTGATCTACGTTCGTCATCCATGTCGCATTGATCACATACAAATGGGCTGTATCTAGTTGGATCTCATGCTCGGACGCGCGCGCTGTTTTGCAATTTACGGTTAGTCTGTGGCGATGAATATTTGTCTATGGCAAGCCAATGTGTTATATAATATAAGTCAGTATGTGTATGTATATTATAGGTTTTAGAATAGATGTTTAGCTTTTCATTTTTGGTGCTTGCAGTTTTGAAATCGACTTTTGCGATGAGGGAATAATAAAAGTCGATCTAGGGCTTTCTTCCCCTTTACCCTAGGTATTATTAAAAAATCATTTTGCCACAAGCTGTATGCCCAATGGGATTTGCCACTGGCAGAAATGATGAACTACCACGTTTGCCAAACAAACTTTTTACCTCAATTCAACCTCTTTAGAGGATTATTTTCACCTTCTTCATACTTATAAGGAATTCGTGTGCAAAATTGCAGCGGTTTAGGCAATACGTTGTTTGATACTGCTTTTTTTTATCAGACAGGACGAATATTTTCTGAACAGCAGATAATTTTAGCCTATTAAATGGACTGACAAAATCTGCAGCATACAAAAAGGTATTGGTCGTCCGGCAGCAAGACGAGCAGGCGGCATCGTTGCCATTGCGGATAGACACTGGATGAGATAAAGATTAGGTTTATAAATAGTCGCTCGCATACAATTGATATTTAAACGCACAGGAAACAAACACAATGACTCCATTAACTAATGCGTAGATATTATCGATGCAGACTCTCACGCTGTAGTGAGCCTACTATCTTTAAAAAATATGAAATAGTATAAGACTATACTATTTCTTTTTTTTTTTAAGATAGTAGGCTGATGATGAATTAGGTAACATTGTTTAATGTTACTAAAAGGTAAGCTCTAGGAGTACCTAGCTAGAAAATCTCTGCAATTTGCATCTCTCGTACAAAATTCATGAAATGATGACTATGATGAGGCACAAATTCGCGACAGTTCCGAAGTTCCGCTAAAATCAATACCACTCAAAACGGCAAGCGACTCATCATTATCTGTCACAGCATTGAAAAGCCGATATTCCTGAAAAAAGGACACCTCTTACTAACGAACAAAAGTATAAAAGTTGGATTTTCAATTCATTACAATGCCGAAACCGTAGAAATAAATATGCTAGAAAAGACGTAGGTAATTTTGGTGTTTTATTTTAGGCACCCTTTCTTATTAAAGCACCCGATAGTCCCTAGTAATTAAGCCTCCCAAATTAATAGTAATTAACACATCGAAGAATTTTGTTGTGCTAATAACTGAGTGCTCTCTGTACTTACCAAATAATTAGAGTACTTAGTGAACCCTCATTAATGTTCAGTCTTTCGTGCATTATTTGTTCAGTGCATAAATTGATATTGCAAATTGTCCAGTCACTTATTAACGTTTTTGCATCAGAAGCGAACGTGCTCCTGATATTCTCGGTGCGCTTGCAGAATCAATTTATTGTGTTTTGTCAGCAATTAATTTAAAAATAAAAGCATTCTGAATATATATGGTGCGAGAGTGATGTTCTAAATTGAAATTCGGATATAGGAACATTGTGAGATTTGTGTTTCCGGAAACATCCCATAGCTACGCTTGAAATTATTTCTAATGTAAGTTTTTAAATCTTCTTCGTTACCGCTTTGCCCTTTCCCTTCGCTACCTACTAGAATTTATCTCCTACATCCTACATCACATTGCTTTATCTTCTGAATTCATTATTGGTACCTAGAGATAAGGTAGATGGTACATACAGCCAACGTGAAATGTATTGTAAAATGAGGTAAGTACCTATATAATATTTGATATTAAAAAAAATAAGCACCTACTTTCTACAATTCGTTCCAAATCAATACGTGAATAAGTATAAAAGTAGTGTTCCACATTTGAAAATAATAAAATGGTGTGCAGTGCTCCACTTGCTAACTAGGTAATATTAACAACAAGTGCGATGCTCAGCGCTTTTCATTATGCTATAATATGACCGTAAACATACATACCTACTTGTTAGGCTATGAAATAGGCGGAACGTTTGTAACTAAGCGATAGCAGTAAAATGAGCGGGAAAACAAATTGGTTTATGACGTGTATGGTTCACCAATGAGATAAAATTTTTATATTAAAAAATACATTAAAAAAAAACGAATGCTAATTACGTAAACTTCTTCTTTCATTTACAAATGAAAGAAGAAGTTCACATAATTCCTTTTAAATGTTTACGGATGAGAAATTCCCAGAAAGTAGGTACCTAAATTACTTTTTCTTTCACGATCCTTACAAAGGAATGGCAAATTGGCAGCACACTTCAAAAAGTTATTTTATCTGCTAATGAGTCGCTAGCCTATAAAAGTGTAAACTTTTTAACTTCAAAGTCAAATCTTTGTAGTCAATAAGTAATGAGCCAAACTGTACTTGGCTGGTTTTGTTATTCTAGAAGTTTTTTGGCTGAAAAAATCTTTTAGAAATGTCAACCGCAAGGTGGCATGAAGGCACCTAAAGTGTTACGTCAGATGTATCCTTGATTGGAGTAGACTACATTTACAGTTATATTATTACAAGTAGACTCAGGGATATAAAAAAAAATGTGGAGGTCACATAGGCCGTCACTCGATGTAGGTAAAACACTGGAACTCAGCTGCATCCCATTAGGCCGGAAGCCGATCCCAATGCAGTTGGGAAAAGGCTGGAATCAAGACAGATTGAATCAAGTAGGTACTTACCTACCTTTTATTTTTTTTGTCAGTTTTCGTTTTTTTTATGGAATAAATTATACGTTCTAATGTGGTGCATTATTTTATTACGATTTATATAATATTAAGTAGGTATTTATTTTACCTTTTTATATTTTTTGTTTGTCTAATTTTCGATTTTTTATTTATTGAGTAAATAATACGTTCTAATGTGATTTTTTTAATACTACGCTACAAAATGGCGATAAATCTGTCTAGCCTTTTCTCAACTATGTTGTGGTCGGCTTCCAGTCTAACGGGATGCAGCTATGCCAATTGATACGAAAAATAATCTTAATGGATCGATAGAGCTACGCAAATAACTCATTAGGTGCTATCTGACATTGTTACCATTGTTGTTATTCCATTAGAGACAGATACGGGCGACCGCGACGTATAAAATGACCATTTCGTCCAAAATAACATCAAACTTATCAAACCTCATACACCTACCGGTTTTCTACCGAACCGCTTATTTCGAGGCCCAACCATCAGCCCACACGTAATGAACATCATACACTAAAGATTTTTATTTATTTATGCTAATTTCTTTGGTAACATCCGACATTATTATCATATGGACCGTTAGTCCCTTCTTTTATTTTAATTGAAATCTCCGTTTTTATTGCGCAAAACAATAACTCACTAACTCAGAATAACTTTAGTTATGGAAATAGATTACTTACCTTAATACCTAAGTTAATAACTATTTCAATGACGAGTAGGTAAAAAGTAGTAGACGATTGTAGTACCTAGTCTTCTTCAATAGGTAAGTACTTTTAGTTTTCATCTCAGTAAGTACAAGTCTGCTATTACAATAGTGTCAGAATCATCTCATTGATTTCATAATTGTTGATTTTGACAAGTTTGGTAATCTACTAATTTAAAAGCGTCATTATGACTTTCCAATAGTCAACCACTGACACTCCATTAAAAGAAATGGCATAAAATGGTAATCTCGTACATCGACAAATGAATGACAGACGTATGTGGTAATCTGATAAAATTTTTACAGTTCCTTCGATCAGTGACCTACCAGATCGTCCTTGTGCAGTCAAGGCTTTTCAAAGACGTTGAATATTTAGAACCACGATTCTATTACGAGACCATTGACCGGCCAATGATCGATCATTATGAATTTAGCAGATAACGAACTTATAGCAAAATGACAACGGGATCGTGTTGGAATGACGAATTTATAAAAATAGCAGACTTGGGGGTAAATGACATTTTATTTTTATACTTCAAACTTATAATTAGGTACCTACATACCTACACATATATATTACTGGCCCTATAGGTAGGTACTCTGCCCTGTTCGCATCTACATTCTAAATGTCTATGGCGTTGATCACACACAGGTTGGCCGACGGTTTGCTTACTTACTTTAACGCAAAAAGCATTTCATCTTTTGTCTATAACATTTTAGCATAACAATGGTAGTCAATACGTTGCTCAATAACTTCGTTACGAGTGTACTTCGTAGTCGTGACATATTGTTTGAAATTCTCATTTACGTGCGGGGTCAAGGATAGATGAATAAAATGTGAGCTTAAACTAGTGATTTTTATAGATTTTCAGCGATTGCAAGCGTATTATGATTTTGCTGACCCTATCATATATCTTTAACCTACATTTATTGTAAATATTCACATTAGGTACAACTTTAGGCAAATTTCACACGAGGAAATGAAATGCTCTTTTCAATTCTTATAATTATCTGAACTTTAGTTCAGCATCATTTCTTCAAAATCGTGGACAGATTTTCAGAACTCAAGCTGGACTTTCGCATGGAATCAAATGCATTTTATCATCCTCGTCCCTTTAACCCAGGTTACTTGGGTTCCACGCAACATATCTACTCATCTCCTTTCTAGCCACATCATCATCATTATTTCAGCCGAAAGACATCCACTGCTGGACATAAGCCTCGACAAATGGACCGGTACTGTGCGTCTCGTATTCAGCCGGTTCCTGTGGCCCTCACCACCAGTCACCAGGTCATTAGTACCTACACTTTGTCGGAGGCCTTCTAACGCTACGTCTTCCGACTAGCTATATTATTTTAACACAACAAATTCATCGTTTCTATGGTCTTCCTATACTACCCTTCAACCGTCTACATTCAAAATCAAAATTAGGCACTTTAAACTGTCAAAGAATGCCAGGCAAAAAGATAGGTAAAGCTAATTCTGTCGCATTCACAAACAGGTCATGCCTGATACAGTCAAGCAAATGATTGCATTTGCTAGTTACCTAATAAAAACAAATAATGAATCTCAAGTAGGTAGTCAGTATTAACTAGCCACAATGATTACCGTTAGGTGCAGGCGACGCTGCGCCCGCGTCACGTCGGCGTCGTCGGTGCTTGCGCAAGCCGCGGTGTCACCGCAAACTGATCTAACAACTAGTGCCCACATCTGCTGAATACGTAATTTGTTTGTTGTTTATATTTCCTTGACTAACACCTGTGATTTGTTTGCGATTTTTGCTACTAGGTTCATGATTTCTTCTTTGATCTAAAAGAAATTGTACGTTTTCGCATGGTTCTTGCAAGCTTCTTATATTTGGGGTATGTTCTGCATAGGTTTTGTCTCGTAAGAGTTTGAAAATTGTCATCTTTCTTAATTCTTATTTTCTGGGTCTGCCTTCTTTCTTGTGCTTGCAACAGTGCTCAATCATGAATCTCTTTTTATAGCTAACTAGCTGTCTCCCGCGGCTTCGCTCCCGTCAACTGGCTACCTACCCTACACCTACCTTATACCTACCCTACACCTACCTTACACCTACCCTACACCTACCCTACACCTACCCTACACCTACCATGCATGCAAATAATTCTATTTTATTGAGGTATTTCTTTCCGACTTGCTAGACAAAAGTTGTGATAGCTCGGTTAATATACATGTTATAAAAATAATTTATAGCCTATAGCACTCACGAATAATGTAGCTTTCTACCAGTTAAAAAAATTTTAGAATTGGATCATTAGTTCCAGAGATTACCCCCTACATACAAACTTACAAATTTTACCTCTTTATACAGTATAGATTTAAATACTTAGTAGATAATTACCTAAGTAGTGTACGACATTGTTTCTGCGTTGTCCTTTCTGTACTATAAACTACACCTTATAAGTAACCCCTACGGAGTAGGTAAGTGCCAATAAATTAAAAAAAATCCAATCAAATAAGCTCCCAGCTATTACAATCCAAATCTTTAAGAACTAGGTACTCACTTGCGCCATGGTAGACATTTTTATACTTTATCTGTAATCGGTCTTCCGCGTATAACAGACAAAGATATCGATAGGTAATTCCTCTGTTACATAACATATTCTTCTCTTAGTTTCCGCCAGTGAAGCTTCATGCATCAAAAAGTTCTGTTGTTCGATAGTACAATAAAATTGTAGAATAATTTGTAACAAAGGGTGATTAATCCATTTTTAATATTCATTGTACGAATATCTTTTCATCTAATAGTGTTCTGTTATGGACAATAATGCACATATTAATCTGCCTATAGGTAGGCAGTATGATTTCCGTAATGTCTAGAGAATAAGGACATTTCCGAGGAAAGCAAATTCTATAGCGAAATAGCTTAGATATCTGGTAACTTTTTGGGGGCAAAACTGAATTATTATTAAAAACACCCCACGAAGCTATACTAAAGACAATTTTCCTTACCTCTAGGTAGGGACATTTGGGAAATTCGTCACAATCATCACCAAAATTGTAATTGTTACCTATTGTTCTCAATTAATCTCAATACGACGTCATTAATTAGCCAAGGTAGTACGCACCTATGTATTATCCAAGCCCAGCTTATTATCAGTGATCCTACTCCACTTTCAAGCAAACACGTAACATTTTCTAATTATTCCTGATTTCAACCCAAGTTCAAACCCATTTCCTCAAATAAGTAAAATTATCAAAAATATACTCTTTAATGACTGCCCTAAAGACTGTAATCTTACTTACCTACTGTGTGTAAACTCATTCAATTGAGTCAAGCGTGGCATTAGTCGCCTTTGTTTACCGAGAAGTTTCTCATAAACGCGGGTAATTTGTAAAGAAAAAACTAGATAAACACTTTGTACCTACTTTCGTTTTCCCGTGGCTGGTGACTGGTGGCAACTTTCTATACTGCATGGTGTGGTGGATAAAGCTTCATTTTTATGGGTATTTAGTGCTTAGGGCTATTTTAAAACAGGCTATGGAGAGGGAGAGCGGTCAAAAAAAGATGGATTAATTGTGTGAGAAATGATAATGAAAGAAAGGAAGTCAGTGTTAGCATGACAGTTAACAGGGGAGAATGAAAGAAGAAAACAGCTTCCGCCAGCCCAAGTAACTTTGGACAAGGGCAGAAAGTTGATACAAGTGACTGAGGCGACAAGAATTAAAAGCTACCTGAGATAGGAAGCACATATCCTAAACTTCTACTTACCCATGATAATATAAAAAACGTAAAAAAACATGGCGATGATCATATTAACATGCATGATGCTATTATATATTTACCTAATAGAGAATGAGTGCACAAACCGCGGTGTATTTCAGACAATAATCGAATGGAAGCCAAAAGTTAATTGGACTGTAGGTACTGAAATGTATTCCAAATCCACAGAAACCCGTTAAAAATTAAATTGCAACCGCGTTTATAATAACGTGCGCCAACCGGCGATGGCGCACAACACAATAACCTCATTATGAAGCGGTCAGTACTGTCGCTCAGCTTAACGAAGCTAATGTATGCGCGGATACTATTCATCAATATTATGGCCAGCCCGAATTGCGGTACGTGGCCCAAATACCGGTCAATTGGGGCAGTTCTGTTTATGTGTTTTAGTTGTAGGTACATGCACCCTGGAATTAACTGTGTAGATAAACTCGTAGCCCTGAGTTCCGTTTGCATAGAGGCCATTTTATTGGACTTGAAGGTTTATCGCACCTGATTTAGTGTAAGGCCGCGTTTCCACATGGAAGCAACTAGTTTGCAAAATCTAATAGAGATGGTTCCTGGTAAAAAAATATATGATTCTATTTAGTCCGTCAGTTAGATTTTCGAAAAATATTGGACACGTATATCAAATCAATACAAAATGACGAAGATAAAACGCAACAAAGATCAGCGAGTGGGGGCTGATGACGTCACGTGTACGTAAAAGTGTACATACAAGAGACGTTACACTAGTTTTCAACGTACTGTACCTTTTTCATTTTTTGTTCATGTGAAAAAATAAAAAATACTTGTCTAATATTTTTTGGAAATCTATCTGACGGACTAATTAGATTTTTTTAGTCATCTACCCTATTACATTAGAGTACAAGGCATAGTCGGGTCCTGCTAGGGCCAGAGCCTGTGCCAGGGTTGCGGAATTTGTTCGAAAGAGTCACCGCAGCTCTGGAACACAAAGGGCAGTTGGAGGAACACGGATGGGTTTTAATCTGTAAGAGTCTGACACTCCCTTCTGCTCGGCCCAGAGCGGAAGGAGTAGTTTGATGATTTACCATCGTTAAAAAAAAAACCGGCTGTAGTACGTAGTTACCCGTCCCGTAAGCCATGACAAAATATAACATTACAATGTAACAAAATACACTTAGTTACGAAATTACCTAATCAATAGATAACATTTTATAAGATCACTTGACAGAGAGGACATTTGACAAAAACAAAAATAAGCAGCAAAGCTTAATATTTCGCAAACGGATCCTGGGATGGAAAAATGGTTTTTGCAAATCCTCAATAGTTTTAACGACCTATCCAACGCCACCCCACAACATGGGTAAACGATAAAAAAAAATCATCGCCAAAAGAATTTTTTTTTCAAGATTTTATTTTACTGCTTTTTTTCCATCTTTCTAGCGTTAATCGTCTTTGAGCTAAACCGCGTATGTCATGTCAGAGTGTCAGACGGACGGACTGGCGAAACTACAAGGGTTCCTTGTTGACTATAGAACCCTAAAAAGGGCAGCCAAAGATTGGCTATTTACCTACCTGATGATTTGTCTATTTATACGTAGTTACTGAACGGCTATACTATAAACCTACCAATTTCGTACCTCAGCTCATACATAATATGAGCCTCAATACCTACTGTCGATAGGTAATTAGATAGATATCTCCGATTTGACAGGACAGCGTTCGCTAACAGTTTCACATTATTTTGCAAATCACGCTCTTTTAAACAGACAGTCATCAAATAATCGTAAAACATCAGTACGAAAGGCTCCCGCAGATAGACACGACGCGACAACAATGTCATCAATAATGCGACTACCTTTTTTTTTGTAAATCTTTTTACGGTCATATTACATAGCAAGGCTAGCAGAGTGAGTATAGTGACAACGATGCGACAATTTACGTTCACAGAAATTGTTCTACGGTCCTATAGAAACTGATCTTTAAAAAAATGCACTTCTACATAAAACTTCGGTGAATACTGGTGTGGTGTTATGTTGTTCTGTAGGTATGTCATGTGTGAGTGTGTAAAAAGTGATTGTCGCATTGTTGCGTTTTGCCTGTCTGGTGGAAGCGTAAACAATTTTTATTTAAAAAAAAACATCTCATCGTTGTCGCATCGTGCTCGTCTCTGCTAGCCTTAACTCTTCACTTTTTAAACATTACCGTAGTTTTCTGCACTATTGTATTAGTCTTAACACTTACCTAACAGTAGGTAACTGTCGCGTCATTCAGTGAAAGTATACTGGGTTCAAATATTTAACTTACGAATTACATCCCATGACAGGTTATGTAAGGTTAAATTAAAAGTAAAGCGGGTTTTGTAAATGGCGGTTACGTTAGGTACCTACCTTTATCTAATTGTACGGATATGTGAAGCGTGGTTTTATTACCGATACTAAGCATAGATACCTACCTGCTTAATTTCCTAAAAAATCAGCATATTCATAACTAATCATCAGTTGGTTTTTTTGCGTCATCATTAATTGTGTTCTACAGGCATACAACTTCTTTAAAACGTAAGTACCTACTTACATAGCGCTAACTGCTTATTTGGAAAATATTGTTTGTTCGACACCCAAATATGTAGAACTTTTGAACGCAATTATTATACTTATGGAGATATAACGGTACGCACCTTTTCGAACCTTATTAATCCACAAGTTATTAAAAATTGGACACCAGAGTTTCTATACTTACGTTTAAGGCCAGGTTTCCCGGAAAAACGTTGTTTTGCATTGTGTAAAATTGTGTTTTATTCGTAAACAACACGGATTTAAATTTTGAAAAAAATATATTACATATTTCACACTTCGATCTTGCGATTTCGGCCGTGCGATACACGATTACTTGCACTTTACTGCATCCAATTAAATCGCAAAGACAAGTCAAAATCAAGATGTAATTATCATTTCATTTGAGTTATATAAGGTTTTGAGTAGGGCATGCAAAAACCGGGTTGATTAAGAAAACCGACTTTTTCGGGTTTTCTTGTTTACAAAACCGGTGAAACCGGTTAATCGTTTTTTTCGGTTTTTATTAAATTTTTACCAAGAAAATGAGAAATATGTGTATAAAGAAGTGAAAATGTTGAAGTCTAATCAAAATATGTATTTTTTACATTAATCTGACTTATTTTTAAAATAATGTACCAGTTTGCCACTTACACTAAAATATTTTTTGACATAGATTAAAGCTTATTACTAGGAAAATAATAAATATAATAATAAAAATAGGAACATTTGGTAGGTATACAAAGATCTAAAATCACAGAATATTACAATTAACAATTTAACGGTCATAAAATACTAACAGGCAAAATCAACAGGACGTATAATGAGATCAAAATAATTATAAAAATATTGCTTAGAATCCTCTTATTCCTAATTTACAAAATAAATCAGTCATTCTTAATCTTATAGATATGAATAAAAAACGTCCACTCAAGACAAATCTCACTCCATCTGACTTCAATTCCTCTAATTCTTTTATAATTGAATTCCTTAACTCATTATTTGCTTTTATGACCATATTTTTTTATACTATTTGGTGAGCTTGGCAATTTGTATCCACTTTTGTTAAAAAGTTTTCTAAGCTAAAAGAAGAACAAAATGTTTTGAAGGGCAAGCCATCCAAAGCAGCCATTTTTGATACGACATATTCAACAGAATGTAATTTTTTTTTAAATGTGTAATTTTCTGTTTTTTTTGGTTTTGAAGGGTCCATTTGTGTATCTTTGAAAACATATGGGTCGAATATACTGCACTTGTGCTTGGTGTTGGTTCTGCTGTAGGTTTGGCATTTTCTTATTAGTCTATTGAGTGTTTCGTAAGCTTGATGTAGAACTGCCTGCCGCTTTTAATATTCTATTGCATTCTTTGCATTTTGCAGTGCTTCCGTCCGTGGCACGTAAAAAATAAAACCATACTGATGATTTATCACCAGCAGATTTTTTTATTTTCCACGTATTTTGTCTTTGCTGTATCGGCATCATCTACATCGCCAGCCCTCTTCATGATGTTTCTTGCTGTAAATATTACTACACATTTGTGCCATATTAACCACTGAATAAACTTACTAACTACTACTAAACAAAAAAAAAGTTTGAAAGTAGCAATGTGCTTATTGATCAGTTCAAACTACTACAAACAAAAATAGGCTCTTGTTTATAGGCACATTACATATTTACAAAAATAAAAACGTGCCGGCTGGCATAACCTAATTAATGAAAGCTATTAAACATGCCAACTATCTCTGCTGACACAAGAATTATCAGTATTTGGTCATCACTTCATGAAATATTAGCAATGCATAATATATGACAAAGATTGTGATTAAACTTACTTTGATAAAAATAATATCTGCAATGAAACCACCGTTTAACTCAACACGTGCACTCGTGTCACTAGTCACTACTCACTATGCACACTCACTCACTAGCCACAGACTAATCTACACTAATATTATAAAGAGGAAAGATTTGTTTGTTTGTTTGTTTGTTTGTTTGTTTGTTTGTTTGTTTGAAATGAATAGGCTCCGAAACTACTGGACTGATTTGAAAAATTCTTTCACCAGTAGAATCCTACATTATCAGAGATGGACATAGGCTATAGAATATTTTCAAAAAAGTTAGGGATCCGTATGAAAACTTCGATAATGTGACCCAAGGTGTGAGAAAAAATCCTTATATCGCGTACGCTGCGGAATCTATTGACAATAGAGCAAAGTGATGTACTACAGTTTTATAGAGGTCATCAATATCTACAAAAAAGTCCGCGATACCATATGTCTAACTATTATGGATAAGTCACCATGACCGCTTTTTGTTAATATTAGTCAAGCAAATCCCATGGTGAAATAAAAAATGGTGATTATAGTACCATGATATTAATCCTTATCCATTTAAATGGTTTGATAATTAAGGTTGATTATGTCCGTGTAAATTACACTTTAAATCATTCAAATCGGACCTTTCGTTCAAAAGTTACGACGGTAATAAACATGCTCGGAGTAAGAAAAATGTCGCGGCTTGAGCGAACTGGAGAGAATCGTATCAATGCTTGGTCCGATGAAGTTGAAACACCACGGCATTTAAATGTTTTCGATAAAACAATAAGAATATCAAATGTTTGGATTTTTCGAAAATCAACTAGGTACATACCTAGGTATAATAAAGGGTGAAGCAGGGGTGAATAAGTTTTTAGGGGAGGAAATTATAGCTTGCTTCAACTTACGTCAGAATTCTATGAATAAACTAAAAGTGGGATAATTGAAATAGATCATGTACCTAACGATTTTTGCATAATCAACCCCTGACGGGCTGAACGGGGTGAACAGTTGCGCTGAACCAATAATGAGAATCGTTGTGCTTAATTTTCCAAAACTAACCTTTATAAGGGGATATGTATAGGGGCGTTGCAGTTTGTGGAGTACCTACTATCCCCACGCGGACGAAGTCGCGGGCAAAGTGTGCCAATAGTAGTGCGACAAGTATAAAAATTAACGTGGCAAATAGGAACTAACGCCGCCTCGCCGTCCTGTCCACGTTTGTCAGTGATAAAATTTAATATTTTTTTGTATTATTAAATCAAATAGGAGTAAAACCGAAATAACCGAAAAATCTGGTTTTGGTATCCAAAAAAACCGGAGTTTCAAATTAGTCGGTTATCCGGTTTTTTCGGTTATCCGGGTATCCGGTTTGCATGCCCTAGTTTTGAGTAATAAAACTTATACCACAATAAAGGTCGTAAAAAATGTGATATAAATCGGCCGTCATAATGTGAAATATGAAAATACGTATCCCACTAATTCCAAAATCAAGTGATTTTGTCGTTTCATGAGCGCGCCCCGTGTCATTTAGTCCCGAGCGGAACGTGTTGGAGGTCGGACGTGTGCCAAATTTTTGCGATCCCGCCACCCCCGCTAAGTTCTGTTACTGGCTAAGCCTAAATTGATTACCGCTCTAGCACTGCCGGCACACCAGTGTGCCGCGAATTTAATGTTTATGTTTATTTACGTAAGATTTATTTTTTATTTTGGAATTTTCACGTGTCGAGTGGTTAAATAATAATACTTGTATACAATTTAGTGTTCAAACAGTTGTAATATAGTTAGTTTTTATTAGATGTAGCTATAATTTTGTAAAAAAAAATGGGGGAAAAAAAAGTTGTCACGGCTCTTCGTTGCAGCGGTGACTACTTTTTTTTATAAACTTTGGCTGAATAAACAAAAAGGTATATAGGTATATACATAATTTACTTTACTAACTAGGTAAGTACCGACACGAAACAGATAAATTTCCACACCGCAAACATGTGTGTAAACAGTTTAATTTAAACCTTATTTCAGTACGCATAAAGACGTGCGCTTTAGTGGTTTAGTTTTCGCGCGGAATAGATTTACCAACCGCATCGAGTATGTAAAACAATTGAATTTGAACCCTATTTCAGAGTGCATAAAGCCACCTCGCGCGCACATGATACAATGATTTACTGTTTTCAAATGTCAAATAGGTAGTTCACCCCGCTACGTTAGTCTTGATGGTTTCGGAGAGTTTGTATAAGTCTTATAATATTTGTTATTTATTAGAAATGTCCGTTTTCACTTATCTTACTCCTAAACAAATGCAAAAATAATAGCTCGTATTTCCTACATGAGAGTTGAATATCGGTGCAATAATGTTGTGGTGTTCATGTAGAGAAGAAATATAAGTGTAGTTATACGCTAGGTGGGTACCTACTCACAGCCACCACAACACAACAAATAATAATATTTATGGTGTCCGCAACGTTTGTGTAGGTCTCGTCTATGCCAAACAATACGCGCAGCGCACTCGTGAGTCGCGTGCCATAGTGTAAAAGTGTTACAGTATGACCATTTCCTATGAAAATATTATAATAACATACTTTTGGTAACGTTTAGGCTACCGGACCATCTCATTTATGCGCTGTACACTAGAGTCCATCCTCTTACTAATTACTAACAATGTATCAAGTTATGACAAGACATACAAAAAACTATGTGGTCAGTTTGGATAGTTTTTCCAATCCAATGCGTTACTTTATCGGTGTTTATTGGCAAGAGGAAAAATGTATAGAAATTATAAATTACATACACTAAACTGTTTTTAATTGACTATTGTATTGTATATTATTAACCGACTTCCAAAAAAGAAGAGGTTCTCAAATCGACTTTTTTTTTTGTTGTATGTTTGCTCAGCGATATTTTCGCCAATTGTCAATCGATTTTGATGATTCTATTTTTTTTGGAAGTGTATCTTCCCGGAATGATCCCATTTCAATTTGGTGAAGATCTGATGAAGAACTTCGGAGACAGGTAACGGAACTCTTCATTCCCGTAGGAATTCCCGTTCCCGTATAGCCGTACAGCCTTCCCCATGAATGTAAATATCATAAATTCATAATCATAATACAAAAAAGAATTTCTTGCACCGCGTCGCACGCAGTCACGCAGGCTCGACGCGTTCTCGTTTGGTGGCCGCGTCTCGCGCACCGCCCGTTCGATTTAATAATATTGTTGAATTATTTTAATTTTACATTATCTCCTAAACGGTGAGTTCAAATAACATGCTGTAAAAGACAAAGTTTATCTTCATAAAATTATCTTGATGATGAAGTAACTTTCGCTAGTAAGGATTAATATGCCTGCCTAATATTAATGCTGAAAAACCACCTTTAATTTTTAAATAAATTATTTGACATAAAATGCCTTAGTGTGGCATATTTATAAGAGATAGATATAGGTGTAACGTCGCGGACTTTTTTTTAGATCGAATGAAAAACAATATCTTTGTTGTACATGGTACTTACGTATAATTAGCTATTACCACAGCGCACTTAGCGCACTTCCACTTTATAATATTATTTAGTATAGATTTGAATAAAGTAGTATCTCATTATCATTATTGTAACACCATAAAATACATAAAGAAATTAAACACACACCATATTACAATTCTATCCTATTTATTTATAACGGTTTGCTATCTATGTTTCTGTGTACGTGCGTCTGTGTGCCTGTGTATCTGTCTTTGGCACTGTAGCTCCGTTATCTTTATTGAACAGGGATATTTTGTAAGTTTTTAAAATTTTACTTGTTAATTACCAACAAATCAAAATCAAAATTTGCGTTACAGGGCAATAGAGCATGCGGAAGGGCGTGACTTGTCTCCAAAATAATACTCATTTATTGGGGTTACCCCCGACGGTATAGTTGGGAACGACACCATTGTTGAAATTAAATGTCCAATAACGGCATTTAGAAAAGGGAAATGCTGCTATTGAAGAAAGTAAAATACATATATTTAAATTCGATAGAATAAAACATACCAGGGTTATAAACAAAAAAAGTAATTGGTATTACCAAGTGCAGGGTCAACTTCATGTAACAGAAAGGAACCAATGCATTTTTGGAATATGGTTCGGTGAAAACTAGTAGTAGAAAATATTTCAAGAGATGACGAATTTTGGCGGGTGCATATGGAGAAAAAAATTATAGATTTTTATTTGAAATGTATATTGCCAGAGATTGTGGATCCGCGCCAAAATCGCGGTATGCCAATACGAGACATGACCTAACCTAACCTGTGCAGCCAGGTCCAAGCAAATCCAAGGACCATATTCCGTGTCAATCTACTCAGCTAGGTCCATGCAAACCGAGACAGCTACAGTTCAACGAATTTTAGCCAGTTGCATTGGTAACTTTTATTATGTTAACTATTTGATTAAAAAATATAAAAACGTTTTTGTTTTTTTTTAAATAGCATCTAGGCAAATTCCAAACCATTTATACTTCTAAGCTTTCTTGAATTATAATATTCAAGAATTGTAACATAATTTTCCTAAAGTAAGTGTGCCTACCTACTACTTGATTTTTACGAAGGTATCGCACCAAAGCCAAATAGCGCGCGACGCGTATTTTTATATCGTACTCGTATTCATAATTTTCGTGTCAGTCAGATTTTAAATCCACCATATACTCTAAAATAAATAAGTATTATTACTGATTTTTAATGATTAGTAATTGGATTCAAGTTTGTACAATACGTACTTAATCCATCTATAACCTTAAAAAATATTTAATAGAAAAATAAAACAAAATAAACTTATACTAATCAATTCAAGTTGATCTACTGCATTACTTTATCCTGTGACGGAACTTAGTACCTACCCGAGTCCGTGAACTCATGAGCGAGCGGTGCGCTTGGTGCGCGCGTCTCCCGCGCATCGTAACTTATTACGTATTGCTACTCCTTGCGGGGCCTGAGGTAAGCGTTAGATGCCTACGCGCTCAAGTCAGGCTCGCCTTAAAGGTGGGTGGGTAGGTACTGACCGGTAGTAAACTCAGTTACACACTGATTTAAAAAACCGGCCAAGTGCGAGTCGTACTCGCAGACTAAGTGTTCCGTAGGTACCTTTATCTATGAAAAAACGGTTAATCATATTTTTTTTTTAAAGAGTAACGCTGATTAGCGCCACTCGTTTGATCCTTCTAGAATCCTTCAACATTATAACGCCCCCATTCTTTGTTCCAGAAGCCAGTGATAGTAGCGGCGGTGTCTTCTGCGCGCGGCTCGAATGATGAGCGGCGCCGGCGGCGGCCCCTGCACCCCGCGCCTCCCCCGGCAGCCCCGCCCGAGACATGGCCGCCCTCTCCTGCTACCAGCCCTGCAGGTCACACCTCGCGCAACCTGCTAGGTAAGATTCGTCGAACCAGTCTTTATTCATCAGTCTAATTCCTGAAGAACCAGATCTCGTTATCTCCGAGGTAATACTGGGAAGGACCACCAAAACTTATCAGGAGATACCGACCAAAACCAACCTAGACCCTTAGGTAGCATCTTGCTTCTGATTTTCTTTCAGAAAGCTCATGAAATTTTCCCATATGTATAATAATGTCTCATATCGACTAGAAAATAATTTAAGTATCAATAGGACAAGCTGCAGACAACGACACTGCACAACCATATAGAACCACTGGATGCCAGTCGATTGCAGTAGATACACTTAGTTAACGGCATGACGCAACACTTACACGCCTAGCTGCGTAGAATACAAAAACTACTCGGTTTACTAAGATTAGGCATTTGAAAACCAAGTTCCAGTGACATTGTGGAAAAAATCTAGATCAACGCAATGTTGTTTCAGCACCCTAACTAGCCCATTGTTATCGTGTTTCGTCAACTGAACAATTTTCTCGTCTGTGACAACGTCTGGGCTTAGTAGATCGGTTTAGAGTCTAAACCGATCTACTACCACTAGTCTAAAGTTTAGACTATTGCCAGCGCTATTACATTTTCAAATATTTTAAATATGATGTACCAAGCACGTGGTTTAGCGAGGCTATAAGTAGAACTAATCTAATGGCACTTGTATTTTGTCCGTTGTGCTTTAGTAGCCGGAAAAAATCTTAGCTAAGCTTGTCCTGGGTACCGTTTATTTATCTTGGCCAAGTTTGCTAAATAACTAGAAAGTAGGCTACCCTTTTCATTTTATTTTCAAGCATCCATTTTATTTTAACTCCAATAAACAAAACACCCTCCTATTCCCAGGTGTCTAGACGACGACGAAGACCATCACCAATCAGTAAACTTCTCGCTTCGGCGGCAGCAGTTCATCGAGAGATGCCACGAGGCGCGGGGCCTGCGCCCCCGTGACACCATCCCCGAAGTCTCCGTCAAGCGGACCAGGGAAGAGCTGGCCAAGCATGCGTCGCAAGCCACGCCGCTAAACCGCCGGCTTAACGTGGAAGCCGGCTGGTCGAAAGTCGAGGAAGTACGGAAGAAGTTTGAGGGTGCCGCTAATTGCCCTTCGTTCTCGAGGTCTTTTGAGTCGCCGCCTAGGTAAGACAATATAATTCCTAGCAGACTTTATTATTGGTGCCGTTTATTCCAGTGATCCCACTGGAATAAACACGGCACCAATGAAAGACGTAGCTCATAGTCATGACCGATAGCACCATCCCTTATCCGGTCGGGAATCATGATAGCATTCATACTTCGTAAGACAGAACAAGGGAGCCTGTTCTTATTTACGCACTGAGCCTCATCAAAAAAATCTTCAACACCTTAATTTAATGAGATAGGTAGCCTTTATTATTTTTTATCATGAACCACAGTTCCCAAATCGGTATAGACAATCGAATCATTGCTTGTGGGTCTACTCACGGTTAAAAGCATCTTATCAATCCTATCCTATCAATGAAAATAAATTCCGAACTAGTTGTCTTAAACGAAATCAATCAATTCAATGAAGTACTCATAATACGGTCCCTAGGCTTATTATGGAACTCTTCTATCAGTGCGAAAGAAAGATAGAGCAATAAAGAACATAGACCCATCCCTTTTTCACAACGACTTCTGAACTTCAAAATACAGCTCTTGTATGAACCTTCAAGCCAGGGTTGTGGAATTGTTGAAGAGTTACCGCGGCCCTGGAAAGCAAAGGCCATTTGGAAGAACACGGGTAGGCTTTAGTCAGTAAGAGTCTGACACTCCCGCTTTAGGTATACCTAGAGCAGGAGGGGCAATTAGATGAAATCCCACCCACAATAAAAATTAACCTTCCAACTCTTTTTTGCCCATTTAGGCAGACTTACCAACTGATCACAGTTTCTCATCGCTCCCCAGGCGTCGTCTCGCAGATTCCTTGTTCGCGAGTTTCAAGCTCCCGCGCAAGTCGAGGGAAGGCATGGCGGCCCCCAGGTCGCTGGCACAGCCGCAGCAGCAGAAGCGAAAGTCTGCTGTTGAGCTTCTGGCGGAGACCAAGGCTTTCTATGTGAAGTCGGAGACTGTGCTGGATCGGAAGCAGGAGTTGCCTTTGAGGGTGAGTTTGTTTATTGATTATTCAGTATTATTAAGGAGTAAGATGATAATTGAAAGACACCAACTTTTGGGTAGATCGTGCTCGAAGAGCAGCCTCTTTGAGCTCGATCTACCTAAAAGTTGTACTAATTCTCTAAAAACTGTGAAGGGCAACCCCGTGAAGATCCTTAAACCTGACATTCGTAGACATGGTTCGTGCAAGTTCTCATTTTGGGCAAGCATGATTGACTACTGTCAACTTTTTCTTACAGGGAGTCCTAAGCTGTACCTCAGAAGTAAATACATAATCCTGAAGAGAAAGAATAAAATATGGCAACGAACAGTTTCCAGCTCGACTTGAATATTGTTTGATTTTCCTTGACAGATGAGCAGTGGTCTGGGACAGGCGATAGCTGCGGGTGGCTGCCACCTCGTCAGCTCCGGAACCTTAACCAATGATGCCTGCTGTAATCCCTGTAAGTATGATACTACAGTAAGACTGAAAGCCGACCTCGGGGTCGACTTCTAACGCCCAGCAAGTGCTGAGATAGTGGCCTATTCGGTACGGGCTAGCTCAGCGCAATTCTTTGCTATTTCTTTCACTTCATGTTTGTTGCTGTTTCGTTGTGTTGTCTGTATCGATAAATGTTTTCTATTCTATTGTACACCCATATTTCATTGCTACCATTTTATTGGTCATCCGAATACCTACAGTCTTAACGTTTTGTTATGACTTTAATGTAGAAATTTCTAAATCAAAAATCTATCTTCTTCGACACACACTGTATAAAACTGGCTTGTTTTGACATCTCGTCTAAGATTAATTGCGAAGACTCGGCATCGTTAATTCATGCGAACATTCACTATCAATCAGTGTCAACCGCACTCGAATCAGAACAGATCCATATGAATGAGATTGTACTTTCGTACAATTGTAATTTGATGGCGTTTTCCTGTTATGGGTTGCGAAAATCATCTGTTTTGGATGACATTTAGAATAAATCATCTAATATTCCTATCTCTTAATCTATTGATTTGGGGGTGGTGTAATGTTCCTTGTTTTATTCTTCCAGCATAATATATCTATCCTTATTTGCCGAAATTCAGTTCCTAGTCCATAAACCTCGCGTATTTATCATGTCTCACACAATCCGTCCATCGTTTCTTAGGTCTCCATCTTCTTGATCTTCTTATAAAACCCTTTTTCGTCGCGGGCGACGTGCTAGTCTTGTAATAACTATCCTGCATGTGATCCCTATATATATATATAGAAAACCAACATGTAACCCACTGTTTCCAGACGCGACAACCCGCAGCATGGGTCCCGCTCGTCGCGCTGTGAGCGCCGGAGAGGGACTACAGAACACTCTGCGAAGACTATTGGAGCATGCCGACAGCCGGGAGAATGTCTACTCGCCGCCTTTTGCTGTGTGTAAGTATATTATCGTAACAATCAATAGATCCGACCATTTAGCTGGGGTGCATGCCTTTTACTTTCCGCACCATATACAGTCATAAACTATATCCATGCAAAAAGCAAAAAATCCAGTCGATTTGCTGTTCCATTGCTACATGAAAGAAGGACAAACCCACCTACCTTCCATTCCAATCCGTAAAGGTGACAACAATACAGTGCTTTTAGAAAATATTTTTAGCGCTTTTTCCTTACTCCTTATTCTTCTCTTTGCGGACAAATGTGAGATCTTAAAATTTTCGTTAACAATGCTGGCTTTTTGCTTCTCTCTAAATAAAACTTGATTAAAAACAATTAACTACTCGTACTATACACTTTAACAATATACTTTCTTTCACTAAACGACTTCTATAAAACTTAGTATTTTCTACTCCAGGTACACTTTCAGCGCACAAAGTATATGCTGACACAAGACGGCTAAAGGACTCCTACCCAGAACGGGAGACCATTCCTCGCTCACAGCACAATTCCGGGACCTTTTCCGGGACTTTCTCGGGAACCTCCTCATCGGGCACCTCAGGGTCCAAGGCCCAGAAGTCAGACCCTGATCATAGAGAGAAGATGAACAGGCCCTTGAGTTTCGGCGACGCGAGGGTTTTCTTTCCGGAGTCTTTCGTGATACCTCGGCAGAGAGCCAGTGAGGTGGTCATTAAAAGTGGATATTCTATGCGTGAGTGTTTCTGGTCCTTATAGTTTGACGTAAGATAACGTAAAGATAGTAGGTCCTTCGGCCGTCGAGCAGAGAAAAAAAGCTAGAAGAGAGCTAATCAAGTCCCATAGATTTTTTTTTTATTAGTTATGGGTTTGCTCTTGACTCTATGTCAGAGATGATCAGATGACAGAGACAAAGTCTACGATGGAGCGAGCTTATTTGGGGTTCAACGGTCTCGAGTCTGGATCCGTACCCAGGTAGATGCTATTAAGCTCGATCATGTTAACTACTAAGAACTAAAACTTATGCATCTGACGAAAATGGGAAATGTGTTTTAACGGGCCTTCTACAATCCTCCAGATTTAATGGGTACCTACCTAAACGACAATTGTCCGTGCCATAATACCTCCATACTATCTTTTCAGCGAGCTCCCACTCGAGTCCCGAGAACATGGAGCTCCCGGAGCCCGTGGTGTCGGGCTCGGGCTCCCCCGCCGACCCCGTGGCCGCAATCAGCCCGCCCGCGCAGTACGCGCACTCCGCGCCACGTTACATCAGGTATGTCACACATAACATGGAGCTCCCGGAGCCCTGGTGTTAGTCTCGGGCTCCCCCGCCGACCACATGGCCGCCATCAATCCGCCTGCGCGCTGCTCCCGGAGCCTACGTCTGTCCCAGCCAACTTTTTGGTCGTTTTGCCGGTAAATCAGATATTCCACTTTCACAGCGTCGTCGGTGGCGACGCAGATGTCAATGGCAGCATGTTTGTGTTTGTTTAACCAACGTTATTAATAATAATTTCCAAGACAGCTGGCCAAAGCCACCCAACTTACAGCTGGAGAAAACAACCAAATGCTTTTTCCTCATCCTTTCGGTTTTCAGTCGAACCTGATGCAGCTGATCTCTAAATTCTTACATGGAGTGGCCTAACCACGGAGCTATACAGGACGTATAGCTCCGTCTCTTTCCCACTGGAAGTAATATTAAAGTAGTACTGCTTTAAGAGTTGGTGGTTAGGCCCCAGTTTTTACTGGGTGATGATATCACCCAGTCCTGGATAATATGATTCTTACTGGGCAACATGATCACGTAACGTCGGTAACACATAGGCTGTGGAGGACTGCCGGGACTGATGACGACTCAGCACGATTTCTAAGGCGCAAATGGGTAACGGAGTTTTGACAATGCCGTTTATGCAGTGGCCGCCGAGACGTGTCGATTTCCTTAAATAACAAATACGCAGTTGTTACATACAACGAAAAGCTGATGACGCGGGACCTTTGGTTAATCCTCTCAGAAATACTGACGTGATGTTATTGGCCGGTTTCAATAAATAAGGTTTAGGGAGTTGCAAGACGCGACGGCGACGGTTCGATCTTAAATTCCAGTGATTATTATGGTAATTTTACTTTTAGGTGCTTCATCCAAAAGAAAAGGTGTTTGTGATTGTTTTGGAGCATTGATCCTAGTCTCCACTAATTTATTTAAGCTAAAAAAAAAACCCTACGGCCTTAAAGCATTTCTTCTATGATAAGCTAGCAGTTGTATGTGCAGGTCAAACTCACACTCGCAGCCCAGCATGCGCGAGGAGGACAGCGGCTGCCCCAACATCAACAGTCACAAGTCGCTGCCAGACCTGCACACGCAGACCAGGTGCTATCCTGAACAGTGAGTACAAACACCTAAGAGAATAATAAACCATATGTCGATTAACATTAAAATTAAAATCACTTGTCGTGCACTTGTGATTTACAAAGAGCTAAACCACCAGCCAACCAGCCAACTAGGACCCATAGGAAAATATCTTGGGTCTTGATTGGTCCTTCTAGGGAACCAGATCACGATCCATCGACGTTGACGGTCTCGCGACAACTGAAAATCATGATCGTCTTCCTGCCCTTATCCCATGTTACTTGGGGCCGGCACACACGTTTTCTTCCTCCCTTCTGTATAATCATACTATCACTGACTTTTTCATATCACTCCAAGTCCACACACAATCCATTCATCTTTCTTTCTAAAAATAATGTCAGGATTTCGTCGATCAACCATGGTCTGATGAAACCGTAAAGTTATAGGATCCTTCAAATAGTGTTGCGTGTCCTAACCATAAAACTTACATACCTAACTACCAACTCTTACTGAGTTGATAGTTAGGTATGTAAGTTTTATGGTTCATTGCAATCATAATAATCTAAACAATCAAGCCATATTTTTTGTATCGAAGTCTAGACTGGTGCGATGATTTTAATTTTTCAGAAGGAAATATCAGTGAGCTTCTTCCGAATCATTCTCAAAATAATACTTATATCATCACTTAGGGACACATTTTCGTATTGAATCATGCCTACATAGGTAGGTATATCCTAATGTCTTTTTTTTCTAATCGCCAGCGTAAACGTCGGCCACACAGACACAATCGGGCGCTCCCCTCGCCGCCGCCGCCACTCCACGCACCAGCGCACCGCGTCCTGTTCCTCCAAGGGTACCAGGTCCAACCACTCCTCGCTCATGTCGTCCTGCGACGCCTTCTCCGAGCACCCCTCGCCGGGGGAGGAGAACTATCAGTCTTATAACAGGTGAGGAAGGCTCATTATCATACAACAGACAGACGTCCACTGCACAAGGGCACGCGCTCCAACCACTCCTCGTTCATATCGTCCTGCGATGCTTTCTCAGAGCAGCCCTCGCCGGAGGAGGAGAACTATCAGTCTTACGAGTATAACAGGTGAGGAGGGTTCATTATCATACAGCAGACAGACGTCCAGTGTACAAGGACACCCGCTCCAACTGACGTGTCGTGCTGTACGTGATGTCGTACTATGCGCCCGTCATAGTCACTAAGACTAACGAGCTCGCTTTAGCACTTGCGCAAGCACCTCATCCTGGACGAGGCGATAAGATCGTTGGTCGGTTGGTTGGTTGGTTGGGTCGTTAGTTAAAATATGATGATTTTTATACCATTTTCCATGTTTTTTCTTCAGTCGTTGCGGTTCATCGTTCGCTCGCGACTCAGGGGGCTCCAGCGGTCACTACACGCAGCGCAGCGCTCCCGCACACAACGCGCCGCATCAGCACAGACGCACCGACTCCGGCTCCTCCACGCAGCACGACCACGAGCACGCCAGGTGAGCCCTACACACTCAGGCAAGGCTCCAGCGTCACTACACGCAGCGCAGCGCTCCCGCACACAACGCGCCGCATCAGCACAGACGCACCGACTCCGGCTCCTCCACGCAGCACGACCACGAGCACGCCAGGTGAGCCCTACACACTCAGACAGGGCTCCAGCGTCACTACACGCAGCGCAGCGCTCCCGCACACAACGCGCCGCATCAGCACAGACGCACCGACTCCGGCTCCTCCACGCAGCACGACCACGAGCACGCCAGGTGAGCCCTACACACTCAGACAGGGCTCCAGCGTCACTACACGCAGCGCAGCGCTCCCGCACACAACGCGCCGCATCAGCACAGACGCACCGACTCCGGCTCCTCCACGCAGCACGACCACGAGCACGCCAGGTGAGCCCTACACACTCAGGCAAGGCTCCAGCGTCACTACACGCAGCGCAGCGCTCCCGCACACAACGCGCCGCATCAGCACAGACGCACCGACTCCGGCTCCTCCACGCAGCACGACCACGAGCACGCCAGGTGAGCCCTACACACTCAGGCAAGGCTCCAGCGTCACTACACGCAGCGCAGCGCTCCCGCACACAACGCGCCGCATCAGCACAGACGCACCGACTCCGGCTCCTCCACGCAGCACGACCACGAGCACGCCAGGTGAGCCCTACACACTCAGGCAAGGCTCCAGCGTCACTACACGCAGCGCAGCGCTCCCGCACACAACGCGCCGCATCAGCACAGACGCACCGACTCCGGCTCCTCCACGCAGCACGACCACGAGCACGCCAGGTGAGCCCTACACACTCAGGCAAGGCTCCAGCGTCACTACACGCAGCGCAGCGCTCCCGCACACAACGCGCCGCATCAGCACAGACGCACCGACTCCGGCTCCTCCACGCAGCACGACCACGAGCACGCCAGGTGAGCCCTACACACTCAGGCAAGGCTCCAGCGTCACTACACGCAGCGCAGCGCTCCCGCACACAACGCGCCGCATCAGCACAGACGCACCGACTCCGGCTCCTCCACGCAGCACGACCACGAGCACGCCAGGTGAGCCCTACACACTCAGGCAAGGCTCCAGCGTCACTACACGCAGCGCAGCGCTCCCGCACACAACGCGCCGCATCAGCACAGACGCACCGACTCCGGCTCCTCCACGCAGCACGACCACGAGCACGCCAGGTGAGCCCTACACACTCAGGCAAGGCTCCAGCGTCACTACACGCAGCGCAGCGCTCCCGCACACAACGCGCCGCATCAGCACAGACGCACCGACTCCGGCTCCTCCACGCAGCACGACCACGAGCACGCCAGGTGAGCCCTACACACTCAGGCAAGGCTCCAGCGTCACTACACGCAGCGCAGCGCTCCCGCACACAACGCGCCGCATCAGCACAGACGCACCGACTCCGGCTCCTCCACGCAGCACGACCACGAGCACGCCAGGTGAGCCCTACACACTCAGGCAAGGCTCCAGCGTCACTACACGCAGCGCAGCGCTCCCGCACACAACGCGCCGCATCAGCACAGACGCACCGACTCCGGCTCCTCCACGCAGCACGACCACGAGCACGCCAGGTGAGCCCTACACACTCAGGCAAGGCTCCAGCGTCACTACACGCAGCGCAGCGCTCCCGCACACAACGCGCCGCATCAGCACAGACACACCGACTCCGGCTCCTCCACGCAGCACGACCACGAGCACGCCAGGTGAGCCCTACACACTCAGGCAAGGCTCCAGCGTCACTACACGCAGCGCAGCGCTCCCGTAAACAACGCGCCGCATCAGCACAGACGCACCGACTTCGGCTCCACACACCTAGTTAGGCCTCCAGAGGTCCCTCGAGCCGGATAAGAGACCAACCCCAATCCGGTTCTAAGGAGCAAAAACCACTTCGAAGGACCAAAAACCAATGTGGTCGTGGTAAGCATCTTACATACGCGAAATGACTCTCAATCGACTTTAAATACCTAGTCGATTTTCATTTGCACAAGTAGTAGGATCTAGGGACAACAATTACGTTCATTAAATGTTCATTAAAAAAAAGGGTCTCAAATTTACAACACGCCAAAGATGTCTTACTTCTCTATACTCTCAAAATAATACCTTGACATACCGAAGTATAAAGTCCACAGAAGCTCTATTTAACAGTCCCAACGGAAAGACCTGAAAAGAATGCACAAAATGCAAGAGTTCCATGTGTGTTCCCATTCCCACAGCCGCTACAACTCGTACGTGTCGGAGTACGGCGGCGGCGTGTCGCTGGAGTGCTACGTGTCGGCGCCCCCGCAGTTCCAGGACGGCGCGCCCGAGCCGCCCCCCGCGCCGCCCGCGCCCCCCGCGCCGCCGCAGCACCACGCGCACCACCACCACTACGCACACGCGCCGAGGGTCGGGATACACTTCCAGGTGAATAACGCTACTAACTACGCTAGCTTAGTTCATTGTTCAATATGCTCATGCACTGACGTGCGATCGGATTTTCAAACGAAATGACTGATAAATACGAGTAGGTATAATCAAGGTTGTCTTTTATGTTTCAATACAGTGTTATCCTACCTAGGCCTGAATGAAAATATATACTTAATCCATATAATGGCCAGAGAATTATGAATTCTTAAATGCATCTTGCGGCAAAATATTACTAAGTAGGAATTGACACGACAACAGGACTAACCAACGGTCTATAGATCCATAGAATGTCTGGTACAAAACACAACGCAATGAAATATTCTTGAGTCGGGCACTGACCATTAACTCTAGAAATGAACTTTCGATTTTTTCTCCATCGTGCTGAGCCTAAACCACCAACTCTTGAAGCAGTATTACTTGAATATTACTTCCAGTGGGAAAGAGACGGAGCTATACGTCCTGTATAGCTCCGTAAGAGTTGGTGGTTAGGCCCCTGAACGCTGAAGACTTGATACTTCCAGAAAGCCAGTAAATTAACCCTTTGCATTGTCCTCCAGGCTAGCGCTCCCCCGCCACAGTTCCAAGACGAGCCCCCGCTGTACGACTACGGCGACTACGAGTGCTCGTACAAGACACCGCTCAAGTGCCTCAATGTGGCGCGCAAGGAGTACGCGAGGGAGTACACTAGGTGAGCACTAGTATAGATCAGAGCCCGCGCTGTACGACTACGGCGACTACGAGTGCTCGTACAAGAAGCCGCTCAAGTGCCTCAACGGGCGCGCAAGGAGTACGCGAGGGAGTACACTAGGTGAGCACTAGTATAGATCAGAGCCCCCGCTAAACGACTACGGCGACTACGAGTGCTCGTACAAGACGCCGCTCAAGTGCCTCAACGTGGCGCGCAAGGAGTACGCGAGGGAGTACACTAGGTGAGCACTAGTATAGATCAGAGCCCGCGCTGTACGACTACGGCGACTACGAGTGCTCGTACAAGAAGCCGCTCAAGTGCCTCAACGGGCGCGCAAGGAGTACGCGAGGGAGTACACTAGGTGAGCACTAGTATAGATCAGAGCCCCCGCTAAACGACTACGGCGACTACGAGTGCTCGTACAAGACGCCGCTCAAGTGCCTCAACGTGGCGCGCAAGGAGTACGCGAGGGAGTACACTAGGTGAGCACTAGTATAGATCAGACCCCCCGCTAAACGACTACGGCGACTACGAGTGCTCGTACAAGACGCCGTTCAAGTGCGTGCCGCTCTAGTGAAGTCAGGCCGGCAGAAGTCCCATCTATCCATCCATACCTATACCAAAATTCATAAAAATCGGTTCGACGATTTAGGTGTGGAAGCGTATCAGACCTATATAACAGTTTAAATGTTTCAGCTAAATTATACTTTTTTCTTTCCAGGTACCACGAGCCGAGCACAGAACTAGTGAATAAGCAACCTCAATACCAAGAGCTACGCATGCGACCCCGTGTTGATGATAAACAGGACTACGTCAATACAACGCAGGTCAGTTCTAGCACCTAGAAATTGTGATAGAATACGTACCTACACGTTATTTTTTTTCGATTTATTAAAATTTGAAAAACATGCAGTCACAGTGGAAAACAAAGTTTTAGGGCTGCTTTTTCAAGGGACTATATAGCTTTCTAAAAGGGTGTTTGACATATTACTTCCTTTGAAGAATTTAATTAGTTTCTGCAGGAATCTTCGCTCCCTCTATTCATTAGTAAAACAATGCACACTTGCTTCTCCAATCTACTTTGGACATTGGCAGAATAGTCGACATCGGCTTTGTTTGCCATATATAAAAATAGAATAGAATATTACTTCCTATAAAAACCTGTCAAAACCCTCCATTTTATTTATTCATTTATTCGGATTAAAATTCTGTAACGGTTAAAAAGCATCTCTAAATATCATAAAAAATGGCGACGTTGTGAGCGTTTATACCCGAGTCAAAAACAGCACCGTTTCAATTTGACGTCACAATATATTACATTTAAAACGCCATAGTACCTAATTTCTCGCCTTCGTGACAAGGATCCTCTTCTAAGCGGAAATTCCCTATGTTTTAGATCTGTCAGCCATCAGAGGAGGTGACGTCACCGCTGGGCACGTTCAAGCGCCAGCGATGTCTGCGGTACAAGCAGCGGCGACCTCGACCCATACTGAGGTCTAAATCTGATATCTCTGATAGGTAAGTTACACCACAGATTAACTATTAGTTCCTTACGGGTTACACTCTCGTACAAATTACATACAGTTAGCAGAACTTTACTGAGAGCCGGAGTCAACAAGGGATTTGGCAGGATACCTTGAGAAGATAAAATATTAATTCATCACAGATAAATTCCGTTTGTTCTTTCATTGTGTGTCACAACGATGCCAGTAACTTCGAAAGTTTAGTACTTTGAATCTAAGAAGGTATAATTTTAAGATGCGACATACTTATAAACTAACTTTTCAGAACCCCTTGCAGCCTTATCCCAATAAGAGACAATTATGGATTTTCAACGGAATTTCGGACAGAATTTTTAAATGTGTTTCTAATCTCATAATTTGCAAACGTGTATGGGTTTCGAGGCCTCGAATAATATCCGCCAGAGTGCAAAGCCAAATAATAAAATAAAAAGAGAATGTAGCAGCAAGGATAAACCAAAAGCCTAACATTAGAATCCACCTCCCAGATACCGTCGCTCGGACGGCCGCAGCCCGGCCTCGGCGCCGTGCGAGGGCTCGGAGTCCCCCGACAGCCCGGGCTCGGAGGCGGCGCGCCTGCAGGACTTCTTCGAGCGCCTCGGCCTCGAGCCGCGCCAGTACGACGCGCTCGTGCGGGACGCGCCGCCCGACAGTCCCGTGTTCTTCTCCTCGGCTTCCACTGTGGACAGCAACCAGCTGGCGGCTACGGCGGATTATACGGTGAGGAAATTGGTTCAATACTGTAATTGTTCTCTGCGCTATCGTTCATATAGGTGGCCTCCGAGCGTCACCACATTGTCTAGTCTGGTCCAAATCTACTACACTTTTATTGGGAATCTTTAATTCTGGTCCACCTTGGCTGGCTTGGCTTGGCTGTCTGGTGAACCATGAAGTGGCAAAGGCTAAGGTAAATTGCTTTAGTGATTGAACCAAAACTGCAGTAGACTAGTAGATTTCCAATAACATCCTCCTTAACAATAACCTTAATCTCAATCTGATTCACTTAACTTTATTTCTGTATTCCAGGTGCAAGGCCCAGGCGTTCAGAAACAAATTTACCGCAACACAGAGCCCCCTAGCGTCGTGGAACGAAACGCGCGCATCATTAAATGGCTCTGTCAGTGCCGAAAGACGCAGATGCCGCCGCCGCAGTGAACGTTACTAGCAACCATAGATAGCACTGCCCCAAGGAAAGAATTAGATAGGTACAACACTAGTACACTTAAACCGACCTGTCGTAGCGATTTCATAGAAGTCCCGCTGTAGAAACGTTTGTAAACCCTGCTAAAGATGCTACAATATTTATTGATAGATTTCAGAAAAAAAGATATACAAAAAATCGATTTAAAACTCGAGAATGGATTTAAAACTTAAGAATCGATTTCTGAAAATACGCTCAATGACTGACTTGTAATAATCGATTTAAGAATGACTATATAATGTCAGAAACGAGATTCATACGTGTATTCGATATTCTTACTACTCAAAACGTAATCGAAGTATAGAAATATAGGAAGTTTAAAATTATCTAAGCTACTCGACTAAAAAGTCACTCGACTATCAAAATGTTACTAAAACACATGAGAGAACCAAATGTTGCTCATACGTCAATGTAAAATGACGCTTAATCTAATTCCTAAAACTAAGACTAGATTTAGGCGATTAATAAAAGTTAGATTTCGATATTTAAAGACTTCTTCATTCATAAATTAAATAACGTCTTCGCAATGATAATAAATAAATAAGATTTTAATTGAGAAGATCTGGTCCAGATAACACAGACTTACGAAGTGGAGTACGTTTTTAAAATGTTCGTATTACATGAAACTGATCATGGGG
This sequence comes from Melanchra persicariae, assembly GCA_947386135.1. NCBI lineage: Eukaryota > Metazoa > Arthropoda > Insecta > Lepidoptera > Noctuidae > Melanchra > Melanchra persicariae. The sequence goes on along the minus strand of OX376645.1, from coordinate 9,019,368 downwards.
AATACGAACAAGCACAGTTGCTTTGCAAGGGCCACAATTTTAGTAATGTTACGTTGGCAATGTTCGTATGGTAAAAAAAAAACAATTATTTATAGCCCAACAGCTACGCTGTCGATGTTGCTTGCTACAATTTGACATGGATCTAAATATCCCGAACGACTCGACGTGAGATGTGATAAACCAGTCAAATCCAGTATTTATTAGTTCCAGTTTCTTATTCATCATATCAGCCGAAAAACGTCCACTGCTGGACATAGGCCTCCCCCAGTATCGCCACAACAACCGGTCCTGTGTGTCTCGCATCCATCGGCCACCAGCGACCCTCACCAGGTTATCGGTCCATCTTGTAGGAGGCCTTCCAACGCTGGTTATATGCATACAGCAGGCTGTATCAGCTGCTCTATTCCTGTCGCTACATACGCAATACCAGGGTATTGCGTATGTAGCGACAGGAATAGAGCCTGCATGGTAAATTATGGCGCATCCCCTCTCACGGAGGGGAGGCCTGTGTCCCAGCAGTGTGAACAAGCCTGATTATGATTGTATTGTATACCAGATATATTTTGACACGTTCATTTGGATTGATGACACACTGCGATCCTGAAATCGAACTCACCTACGAATATTGCTGATATAACTAGTTTCTGGTCATTTAAAGCAAACTAGCGAAGGGACTATTTATAAAATAAAAGGCTGTGCATATCTGGACGAGTGACACGGCGAGCGATCGCCGTCGACTGCTGCTATTTGGTAACTAAGCGATACTAGTTCACTAGTCTGTACGGTTCTTAGCGTAAGGATCGACATAATAAATAATATTCTAAACATTTTATTAACGATAATAAATAATAAGGATGGTTGGAATTTTAAAACATGCTGGGCCTAATGTAATTAATCACTTTATTAAAACCCCAGTCTTTTTCCATATTTACTCTTTTTTTTTATCTGTAATAAAGCTTTTTTATTGAATATTTTGCGTCATTGTAGCATTCGAGTTTGGAAATTCGACATTTTGTATAACAGTTTAGTGATGTAGGCTGTCATCTGCATGGAATTAGTATATACTATTGTAGTCATCTGACATTACTATCAATCGATTGGTTACCTAGTCGATTTTAAATTCATCGAAATTTTCGTCAAGAAATCGACTAAATTACCTACTAAATCCAATCATGCCTTATTATTTAGTTTCAACTAAGAATACGTACGTAAAAGTTTAATTATCTCCAATATTTTTGGTCAAAGGGCCATCAATAGTTAAAGTTTTGATTGTAAATAGAAATTCGTATTTTTGTCCCGACAACTATGTACAAGTTGCTAGCATAGAAACGGGAAAAAAAGTTATTTTCGAAACGAAAAACACCTAATTCGATAGTTTGACTATCCAACGGTTTCTACTGTTGTTTTAATAGTTATTTATTTACTACTGTTTTATATTTAAAATACCTACGTAAATTCTTTTCACAAATTATACTTCTTAGGGTCATGATTAATGACATGTCGAGCTGGGTAAAAGAGACACATAATATAAATGATTGAGTCTTCAATCCGAACATATATAAACTTCGATGACAGGCTAAATGTACCTACAATAAGCCACCACAAAGGACTCTTAATTGTGTACCTATGTTGATTTGTTAGATATTCAAATCATATTACCTACTTTGGGTTTTCATATTTTATTGTAATGTTAAAGTTATACTTCTACTCATGTTTTAATGAAATTATAAGTAAAATTTACTTTACAAATGTTGGTTTTATGATAGAAGAAAATTGTGAAAATGGTAGCTGCCTTTTCCAAAATAAACAGTGTGCCAATTATTCAATTTACAACGTCCTCATTTGCGTCTCAGTCGCAATCTGTCAAAAATGTAAGGAAATTGAGCCTTTTTTGACAGATTGGGACTGAGATGCGATGCGAACGTTGTTTAAACAAAATAGTAGGATTGGCCCTCGGGTTTTTAGCCCAAAAATCAATTCCCAAAGGCGCAGTAGAAACCAAATGAAATACGATATTTGTAAAAAAAAATGTTCCTGTTATGGATTTGTCTTGAATATTTTCAAGTCTGTATTTATCTATATAATTTATTTATTAATGTTATTCTAGCTATTTAAGGCATAGCCCTACATCTGCAGTTTGGGAGCACAAAATGAATCAAAATAGGTAACTGAAACTGTATTTTCGTGCCAAAAACATTTACCCCAATCAACTATTTAACTATGTTTTGACTAAAATACAGTGTAAGTGGACTTGTTCAGTTAGGGAACTTAAAACATTTTCAAACATTTCAAATTAGTCATGTATGTTATACCTAAGACCTGTGCTGTGTTTGACGATGGAATGAACTTGATCTATCTTAAAATAGGAAGCTACATGCCCTTTTTCTACACCAAAATGGATGACTTAACAAACCGTGCTGCTGGATTTTTAACGCTCGACTTAGCACCAAGAGTTTAAAATGCAACTGCGTATTCATATTTAGGCGTTCATTTAACTGTCGCATAGTGCTTGTGTAAATGGACAACAAAGGGCTACATATTTAATAAGTTCTCAATTAATAGCCTATTTTCTTCAAACATCTTTTAAGTTGTATTTCATCGTAAAATACCACAGAGGCCTAAATAAGTGCTATAGTAAATAATGATACAGAATGTTTTCATCCAATAGAAGGCAATAATTTTCCAATTTTGTCTGACAACTGCTTTGATTTGAATGACTCCTTAGCCTATCGGCCTACTGACTTTATTCCCTCATTTTCTAAAAAACATTGCAGTTTTCAGACAAAATAAAAACTATTAGGTAGATACATCTCAAATCATGTGGTCTAGTGACAATATAGCAAGGTCGAAATAATTATGTTTTATGTCTTAAAGCATAATATTTAAATATAGTTCCAGTAACGCAACAATTAAAGTATTTAATCGTTCATAATAATATGTAAATAACCATTAGTCTGGTCTAATCTCAATAGGTTAAAATTATAATGTAAGAGTTCGTTGTTTTTCTTTCATATGAGTATAACGCAGTTACTGATGCTACTTTTAATCCGTTGTAGAATTTCTGGTCCATAAAGACTGTCATTTAATTTTTAACCGACTTCAAATATGAAGGACGTTGTGTATTTCAATTTGTATGTTCTGTGATATGATAGAAGGATCTAGATTTTGTGTAGACATTGCTGTGTGAAAATCACTGCCTTTTTTGTGTGAGTATTGACTAATATAAGCCTTTTCCAGATCGAATACCTAAATCTTAAGGCTAAGATTAAATTTTCTAAACCACACAAAAGTACGAATACAACTTGATCAATAGCCAAATTCAAGTTAATCGATCTGCCTAGCCTTTTCCCAACTTTATTGGGAAAATAAACGTAATACCTCTTAAGGGATCATAAGTCGATATTTTTCATAACAACTTATAAAATTTTACATTGAAGAAAGTTCATGTTGGTCCCATAGTAAAAGTTGTTCATAATGATGAGTACAATGACCAATTAACAGGTATTGCTTGTATTCCGTTACATTTTATTTTACATGGAATGACTTCTTATCTGATCTCCGCAACCCAGTACCCGAGTAACACGATAGCCTTTAGTCAGACTGCTGTCATGTCGGTCTGTAATTTTGGGCTCCTTCTCGTAAGTACTGCCAAAGATCTACAATAATTGCTATTTTCAAGTAAATTCATAAAGGCAATTACAGTAGAGGAACATTCCTGTAATTGATTTTGGTAATGGCTATCTTCTGAAGTACTTTTCGGTCTAAAAGAAAAAGAGAAGCTTGTTTTGGTGTGGTACCGTAATGTGTTTCACTATTCTAAGCGAGATACAGCACTAGATTCCTAAAATGTCATTAATACTTTCCATTTCGCATTTATTTTTTAGTTGTCAGTTGATTAGTCGATTATGTCTGGTTGATAGTCGATTCCTGATTATTTTCGATGATGACTATGTTTTCTCGTTTTCTTCTGTGATGTAACATGTAAATATTATTTCTTTGCGTTCTTTCTTGATTAGTAGGAAATCGAATGAATAACATTTTCTCGGTAAAGAAATTTTTGCTTCAATTTATTATTCAGTATAGTTATAACATGTATTGACAATGGTTAGCATTACAGTATTAGAAAGTTTAGCATTCGATGCTTCCATTAATTGTGTAAATAAGATTTACGTAAATTGTTAGAAATTCGTGAAGAAAGAATTATATTGTGGTCTGATATTCTTTTGTTTTATTTATTTCTGCCATAAGCCTGTGTACCTTTTTAGGCCTTGTTTACGGACGATGCCATCCGCGGGCTCCGCCTGCATCTCAAGCAAACGCGTGTAAAATGCTTCTCCGTAAACACTCTCATACAACGCCATTTGTTTGAATTTATTTATTTAACACTTTACGCACACAAATGTACAGAGGGGGACTTAATACCATAGGCATTCTCTTCCAGTCATCCTTTAAATTTAGTGCGGGTCGCGTCGCTGAACACTCCGCTCGCCCCGCGTTTCCGTAAACGAAGGATAAGTATAAAATATCCCAAAGGAAAATAATCTCGCCATCTCGGGACAAAAGTATCCTACACGTAAACGCCCTATCCAGGATACGGTCTGCTTACCCGGGAGCCAAATTTTACCTCATCTGTCTCCTGGGTTCGCTTCAATTCGGGCCCCCAAATTACATGACATTTAAAAAATCGAAATAAAAAAACAGAAAATATAAAATAATAAGCTGCAATGGCCGTGAAAAATAAAACGTATAATTTTCGTAGATATATGCATAGGTATCCTATGTATTTTGTATTACGAGTAATGTTGCGTTTGGTAGGATTATCTAATTAACATTTAATTATATATTTTACTTCAAAAATAAATTTCTAGAGCTTAGAAGAGCTCTTGAGCCATTAGGGGCCGCTAAGGGCCGGCGCTCACTGCCGGCACGGCACGAAGTGTCATGGCAAAGGATTTTATTACTAATTAAGTTGTTTTCGATACCACAATGCCGCGACGCGCCGCGGCATGCTGAGGCATGACGGGACGCGCCGCGGCATCCCGCGACACGTAATGGATCACTTTGTGTCGAGGAATTATGATTGCTAAGTTAGTTGAAATATGGTTGAAACTTGCGCAGCGGTCATTTCGGTTAATGTGGTCCCGGTCGATGCGCGGCTTCGATCAACAATTACAACTAGTTATCGGGTCGAAGCCAAAATAACGACTCGGCAAATACCAGCTCACTTGAGATGTGTGCTTCTTCTTTTGTTTAGTTTGCTTGAAAAAATGCCAATGTAAACGCGTTTCACAATGCCACAAAGTGTTATCAAAAGTTGCATAATAAATAATAAAGCAATTTAACGGCCGGAGTGTCTTATTTTCGGTAATTACATAAAGAATAATAATTGCTGTTTCATCATTTATAAATATTTTATTGCTGTTAATAATTTAAAATTTCTATAGTTTATTTGACATTTCTATTATAAAATATCTTATTGAACATTTCTATTAAAAATTATTTGACAATTTGTTTTGTATTTTTTTAATAATTGTGTTTTATCACCAAGCCGATGAATGGTGAATGTTATGTAAACCGTTATTGTCACGTGCATCAGACCACTTTTTGTAACTTCTGTAATATTTATAATGTTATATGTATGTGATGTGGTAGTACTTTCCTAAATAAATAAATAAGTTATAATTTAAGCTTTAAACAAACAAATAATATCAAATATGAATAAAATTACCGATTTAAAACCAGCGCCACAAATGTTTGGCCAAGTTTGGCCAATACACGCGCAAACTTTTGTGTAACAGAACAGTAGATGCATAGAGTAGATTTGCATTGTAATATTTAAAAAAAAACGATGTAGGTCGCAAGGTGGATTTCACACTAAATGTTATTTAACCTATGACTTTCAATATCTAAGTGACAGATTGCTTTGCTCGTTTTTTGTGATGAATAATCGTAAGTATAAGACAATATTGCGAAGATTTGTGACTTTATTACTAGGTGCCAAGGTTGTAATTCGGTTGAACTAAAAACTGTTATAAAACTATTTTCTCAGTTCGCTAATAAACAAATGCTAGTAAACAAAAGCTGTAGTAGGTACTCACGCGGACAGAATTTAGCTTTGATTTTGTACGTGACCCGTTATCTAGTTGTATTGTTGATCGAAGGTGCGCGGAGATGGAATGCCGCGGGATGCCGTAGCGCAACCTGCCGTGCCATGCCGGCAGTGAGCGCCGGCCCTAAGGGCTCCACATCATCGCTAACCATCAGGTGAGGTGAGATAGTGGTCAAGCGCATGCTTATCAATAATAATAAAAAATATTAGATAGGTATCATTTATTCCTGTACCGTATCTAAATTTGGTTTTATAAAAACATAGCCTTTAACCATCGCAAGATTTAGGCGAATCGCTAGACGCCTCATTGATTAAAATCCTTCCAGGGTATGAAGAATACCACATCATAATAATTTAGATACGTCATACGCGTGAAAAACATAACCCTGTCCTTGCTATCGCGCAGTCGGGAAAGTTGAGTATAAATTAAACGCACCTGCCGAAACCAAATAACTAAACGCAGCTTTTGTTATGCCAGTCACGTTTTTTTTTTTTTGGTCTTGACCTGGTTGCTGTGGCCTTTAAGTCAAGTCTTTAGTTTTATTATCACTTTATTTAGTTTTAAACTGCGGATGTAAACACTCAAATGTTTTTGGAGCTACCAAATGCAGCAAGCAAATTCGATTCGATTCTATCTACAGCCTTCTCAGCAAGCTTCGGTGAAGTAGTTAATACTGCAATACGTAAAATTCTCAGCTCAACAATCGCTAAACTTCCCGCCAAAAACTCTGCTCTGTCTGTCCGTAGTGTAGTGTTTTCACTAGGCATGGGAAAATATTCCGATATTTTTCCATACAATTATCGAAATATATAGTCGATTTTTGAACCGCGACATATCAATATTCGATATTTTTTTAGAGTATCGAATTCGTATCAGTTTCGATATATATTTTTAACGCAACTCTGTGTCTTTCATGTTTATTGTAACTAGATAGATACATTTATACTATTTAAGCCATCAGTGTGAGACGTATATTACCCTGAAGTATTTCATGGACGACCGAGCTTGGGCACAAGCTACTCTTCCCATCCGTATGGGAGGCCTCGGCGTCCGCAAAATTACTAGTATCAGTCTAACGGCTTTCATATCTTCGGTTCATGGCACTGAGAAATTAGTCAGGAATATCCTAGCTTCCTCACTGACTAGTTTTGATATACCTTGTTTCACTGAGGCTATGGATGCCTGGAGACTCGCTTGCCCGAATCTAAATCCACCCGACTACCCATCATCCCAGACACGGTGGGACGAGCCACTCTGCAGAGAGGTTCAGAATAACCTTTTGGCCACATCTGGTACTGCTGCTGAGCGTGCTCGTCTGTTGGCTGTGGGTCAATGGTAGTCGGGACTCTGGCTTCACGCACTACCGTCGTCGAACATAGGCACCTTGATCGACGATACTACTTTCCGCCTCGCTGATTCCCTGCGTCTTGGCGCTCCTTGTTGTTCTCCTCATCGCTGCCACTGTGGCGAAGCTGTCAACAGTCTCGGACACCACGGCCTGTCATGCAGCCGTAGCGCGGGTCGCATAGCGCGGCACGCGAATATTAACGACATCATCCGACGAGCTCTTGTCTCCGTCGGCGTTCCGGCTGTATTAGAACCCAATGGCCTGGCACGCGACGATGGCAAGAGACCGGACGGCATGTCATTATTTCCATGGAAGATGGGTAGGCTTTTAGTGTGGGACGCTACTTGTGTCGATACTCTTGCCCCATCCCATCTTCTTAGCTCTTCGTGCTGCGCTGGCGCTGCCGCTGCGGCTGCGTAGAACCTCAAGCGGCAGAAATATATTAACCTTGTAGGTAGTTATATTTTCGAGCCGTTTGGGGTTGAAATTCTCGGGTCGTGGGGTTCGAGTGCTCATTACTTGTTTAAAGATCTGTTAAGACGCTTAGTTGACACTTCGCTTGACCCTAGGGCTGGCTTTTACCTCGGACAAAGGATAAGCATTGCCATACAACGTGGCAATGCTGCCAGCCTTTTGGGTACATTACCAGTGGCCTGCGATGCGGAGGAATTTTTCGACGCCTTGTTTTAGATTATTTTTAGTTTTAGTTGTTATTTAAGTGTGTATATAGTTATAGTTGCAATAAATGATTTATCACAGTATTATTTCCCTGAAGTTAGCAAACAACAATTTTCAAAAAAAAATTTCAACCGTATTATCAATTACAAAAAAAAACCTAAAAATATGGACATTTAAATAATAAGTAGGTAGGAAATTTTTAAAAAATACAAGTACAGTTTTTTAAGATTTTTTGTCTCTGACGTATAATCATGCGAAAACTGCCGATCTAACGATATTTGTCACTCGATAATTATCAATAGTGTATGTATAATACAATAAATATCGATATTTTTTTTCACTTGCCCATCCCTATCAGTCACGTAAGACATAAAGTTGAGTAAGGATACACTAGCCATAAATTTCCAATTTCACATCAGATCTCAATGTCGATCTCTTTGGTCGAAATGCGAAAGAATCGATTTGAAGCGAAGTAGTGAAAATCATTTATTTAATTTTAGATTCACTAAAACATCGTCGTGTAAATTATTCCGAAAATATTATTTTCGGTATAATTTACTTATTACTGAAGTTAGACAATCGCATGATTGTTTTCATTATTTATTATACTCTTTGGTCGAAATGCGAAAGAATCGTTTTGAAGCGAAGATTGTTGAAGAAAAAATGGCATGATTGTTTTCATTATGTATTATACTTTTTGGTCGAAAAGCGAAAGAATCGATTTGAAACGAAGATTGTTGAAGAAAAAATCGCATGATTGTTTTCATTATGTATTATACTCTTTGGTCGAAATGCGAAAGAATCGATTTGAAACGAAGATTGTTGAAGAAAAAATCGCATGATTGTTTTCATTGACAATCAAATCCTACTAGAAAACATCTCGATTGGCAAGATTTTCATGGAACAAAGTATGATGAAATCCCTAGGACAAGACAGTGACGTATGACGTCAAAAACTTGCTCAAATGACGTCAACTGACATTTTCTGAGCTATTTATATTTTTGCTTTCAAGTATTACGCATCAAGAGAGTAAACATGAGTAAATAAAGGAACAGTTTGCAAACGTGTTATTTTTGTTTGTGTTTTCAAATCCAGTGAATCAAGATAAAATTTTACAAAGAGTTAGGTACTACATAGAAACACAAAAACCGTCTTGCATTGTGAAGTAAATTGTGCAATAACACAAGTAAAAGTGATCCAGATCGCTAATAGTGTAGTAATTTCTCGTTAAAACACTTAAAAGTCCTCCTGTAGTTCCTCAAAACTTCCGTTCTTGTTTTAGGAGTGTGTCCAAAGTAGTTTGTAGTGAAATTTGTGAGCAAAGCGCGGCTTTAGTCGTATAAACAATTTGATGATATTAGACGAGCTCGAGGATTACTTCGACATGGCTCCTAACAAGCGAGGGAGGCGAGGAATCAGCGACGCTGACGATGAGGACGACGACTACCGACGGAAGCGGGACAGAAATAATGAGGTACGGTTCTAATGCTATATTAGAAAATTGAAGAAAGATACAGGGCTTGTACCCAGCCAGCAAAGAATTCTACTTAGCTAAGACATAATCTCAATAGGGTACTTAACAGAAGTTGATTAAAATGAGCATGATTGATGAACCTAGTTTAGACTCCAGCTCTCACAAAGGTTCCAGCATAAGACAAAATTTTAAAAATAAATTATTACTGTTATAATGTACCTTTAAAAGAGAAATAAACCATATATTATTATTTTGATTATTTTTTGTAAGTTAGTCAGGGTATTGTTTAGAAAACCATTAATGTTGCTGGATGTAATATTGTGCTGTCTCCGGCTCATCATAATATTTCCAACACTAGCGGGATAACGGGTTTTATGAGTGTAGCATATGAAAATACAATATCAAGCAAGCTGTCCATTTTATTATTATTATATGGGTTTTTTATATCATAGGTACTTGTTTTACTACAGTTACCATAGTTACTGAAATATTTTTTTCAGTAAAACATGATTCATAATAATTTACCAAAAAGCATTTAGTTTAAATTTAAAATAAAAATATTGAACAACTAGTTCTAGGAATTACCCAACCATATTTAGTTCAGGAAACAATAAGGAAAATGTTGTGCATAAATTATGTCCCCATAATTTTCTTTCAACATAATATTGTGTAAGAATTAAAAATAACTCGACATTTTTACAAAAATAACTGCCAAATATTCTCCTTATCTCTGACATATAAAAGAGTAGTTGCTGGTACTATTTCCTATAAAAAGATTATAAAAAATATTGTGCAATTTGTTGTATATGTTTTGTAATCATTATGCAATAGTTCTACTATAACTGTTTGCGTTACTATCATAATATTGTTTATTTCAAAATGGCTTTGCTACAAGGCTTGTTCTATTCCTCAGTTTACTTTAAGTATAATTTAATTTCTGTGATAATTCTTTGATTAATAACAGTGACCATGTTGTGTTTGTGATATTACAAGCAAAAGAATTTATAGATATTATTAGAGTGCTGGTTTCCTTATCAAAAAATAATGGTAATCAGTAATACTGTTTACAGAGACTCCAAATGATGCAATCAATCTGTGTTCTGTGCTCAACTAAGTGTTAAAAGTGATAATAATTAATAATTTTAATCATTTCAGGCAGTAAAGAAGAGCCGATTTAAGTCAAAACAGCGGACACAGGAAACATTCTCACGAGTCAACAAACTAAAAGCAGAGAACCAAATGTTGGAAGAAAAAGTGAAAACACTAACAAAGGAGCTTCAGTTTCTTAAAGAGTTATTTTTAGCTCACGCTTCAAACACATCCAATACCAAGCTTGAAGGGATAGACCTGGACAAACTGTTAGAAGATATACCGGAGGATAAGAAATAGTTGTTTAGTTTTAAATTCTATTGACTTGCCATTAGTAGTGGTGGAGATAGCAAAATATTGTGAAAGTGATCACCGGGACAGCTAAATTCAGTGTTTTGTGGCTCAATTAGAAGAAATTATAAGCTATTATGTACAGGCGATTGTAATCAAGACGACTATACTCTATTTAACAACAACAAAGGATGTATAATTACCTACATACGTAATATCAGTTATTATTTGAAATGTAAAACAGTCAACAATGATAAGGTCGCAAGTGCGTAGTGGCAATGAACCAAGATTATTGTATACTATGTATACTGACAGTATTTTGTACCGTGAGGTACAGTAAATTGGACTTTTGAATTGGGTTAATTTTTGAAATCTTCGTACAATTAAAAAAAAAACTTGTTTTCTCTTGACTATGGAAGTTATTTATTTTATTTGTGTTAATTTTTTAGCACTATGACCCATCAGTTAATAATTTGTTTAAATAATAGCCGCTGCTAGAGCAGTAGAGAAATAGAATTTGAACTTGCTATGATGTACACCCAATGGGTATGTTACTGCTTTTCCACCTGTGACAAACAATAAATGAATTTGAATATAACTCTAATTCATTCATGTCAATACCTATCAATCAATAAAAGCAAAAGTTGCTAAAATGCCTTTATTATTTAGGTTAATCAAATGACTTGCAAATACAAGTAGTATATCCGATCGACTTTTTTTTGTGTGAGATGTCATGCGATATAGCATTGGTGTAGTTTTTGTAAAAATATTTAATGTATCTCGCTCAAAATAAACTGGTATTAATGAAAGAGTTTATTAGTTATTGTCTGATTTGAACTGATATTTTTCGTATAAATCGCACTTTTAGTTGAGCAAAATGCTAAATATTAAAAATATTAGGCACTGTAGTTCCTTACCTAAGTAACGCTAGTACAAAAGAGGCAATATTTTACACTATAAGATAAAGCTATTTTGAAATTTAATCTTAAGAATTATATACGGGACTAGATTTAAATACTAAAGTCAGTGATTCAATTAAGTATCATAAAAATTGTTAGAAACATATGGTTTTATTTTACTTTATATTTTGAATGAAAAATAATTACACAATATACCAAGAATATTTACTTTTGATTACTTACTTTAAAATTTTGGAATGAAAACTTTCTGCAACTAAATGAAATTTTAAACTGGGACAATTTTTTTTACTTTTTTCTTATCTTTCAAATAATAATAGTTTCAAGAGTATGTTTTATTTCTGAAAGAAAAAAAAATTAAAGCTTGTAGATCTTCTTTCAGAAATATAGGGAATTTTAAAATAAAGTCCCTTCTCTCACTGCTATTAAATATTGTATACCTACATACAATCACTGTAAGTACCTAATGAGATTTTAATTAAGTAAGTACCTTTATGAGTTTTTCTTATTACGAGGCTTACCTCATTATCATTAGCAGCTTGACATTAGAAATTTAATATCGGATTAATAAGGTAAGAGAAACCAAACCCATAATTAAAAGAAAATACATTGTTACAAAACAAATTCTGTTATTTTAATTTTCAAAAAACCCTGTATCCTTATGCCGCATTTACACATTCGAGTTCGCCATTCGCCTCGTCATTCGACGAACATTTCGATTTCGACGAAACATTCGTATACGAATGCTGTCGCGAACTACTGTTCACACATTCGCGAGGTGAATTATTTTGACATTCGCACACGAACATGGAGGACGTGAAAATAATGCGCGCTACATTTAATGAGTTTATACAATTATTTAGATATCCTGCCCAAAAAAGTAAAAAAGAACCGTCGACGCAGACGATGGTGGATGACAGATACTTACCTATTTCTAATTTCGAAGATGTGTACGGAAACAGGCCATTAATTAATTCTTCTTTAATTTTAAATTGCTGACTGGCAATCCAGTATACTCCCGTTGTCCCCGTAGGCCATATCCCCGTTAAAGGGGACAAAGGGAATTTAAATAATTAAAATTATTTATTGTAAGAATTAAATATACTTTTCAAATTATGTTGGTAAACGAGCTCTGAACTTGGGGCACCCCGACTCGGGTTTTTTTAAACCACCCAGAAATACGTTTCGTAATGTACGTTATGGGGACAACTAGCACATAGCTAGATAGTCACTAACAAATAGCTTCATCTTTTTGACTGACCGACCTTGACAATTCAAAAGTGCCTGTGAATGGTTTATTTGAAATAAATAATTTGAATTTGAACGGATATAGTTATTTATGATATTAGTGCGGTAAGTTGGTTTTTACAAACGAGTAGACGAATGTAAGCACGAGACGAAATCGAGGGCTTACCATAGTCACGAGTTTGTAAAAACCAAATCCGCACGTGTGTCATACAACGTTTTTCGACACATAATTGCGAGAAACATTACAATAAGTATAGTTGTTTTATCTCACGAGTGCGGGCGAGCCATAGTTGTGTAGGTAAATGTACGTGCACATTGTCTTAGTGTGCGTAACCTTGAGTGAGAGCGACTGACACAAGCTCACGCACACTAAGACAATGTGCACGTACATTTACCTACACAACTATGGCTCGCCCGCACTCGTGAGATAAAACAACTATAATGAAACAAACTTTTTGTCCCTAAAAATCAGTCGGAAAGTCGCAACAATCTTTGACGTTTCTAATATGAAAATGGCGCGAATTTGCAAAGGGCGCCACATGCGCGTGGTGAAAATTAGAACCACATATTTTATTTTTTTTATTTATCTTCTCTCATTTTCTCTATAATATTAAAATGAGACAAACGTATACAGCAAAAGCGCTTCCAAGGAGGTTCGATCATTCAGCTTATTTATTCTCGTGATGTGAAACTCCTTGGTGGAACTCTTATTAATTTTTATGGAAATTAAAAAAAAACCGTAAAGAATACGCACGGCGCTATACAACGGAGTTTGCGGTAAAATATAGACGTGAGGCATAAATATTGGATTAGGTATGTTGATTAGGTATTTTTCGATGCGAGTCCGTACCTAATCCAAAGCGTTGAGGATTAGGTATGGCATAAAATATTTATACAGTCACACACACAGAAGATATTCCGTACCTTAAAATGTGGGGGTTAAGTTTCAAGTTTAATTAGCACTGCCGCCAGCGCAATCTATGTAGAATACCACTGGACTTGTTAGTGTTCTAGCGATGTATGTCGTAACGAATATACGTCGGAATACACCTTTTGTGTGAATCTACACAAGATGACAGTCCTAAGCCTGTGAGAATGACTAATAGACGACATTTTAAGATTCTCTGCCGCACCATCATTAACACAATGTGCAGGTGCATCTTTAAGTATGAAGGGTAATTTTGATCGCTCTAATAGACGTTATAAACAAAGTTAGTATTCACGTTGAGTAACGTTTGCCCATAAAAATACGAAGTTTATTCCACCGTTCCACAATTTATCAGAAACGGAACGTCCATAATCCATGCCGAATATTTCTTACCCAATCCACATACGATACTTAATATCGGTAACAGGCCAGTGGATTGAATAAAATTAAATATTCGATCCATGCCGAGTATTTCTTACCCAGTCCACATACGATACATAATATCGGGAACAGGCCAGCGGCTATATTGAATAAATATTAGGATTAGGTAAATGGATTAGGTATTTTTAAATACTAGGATTAGGTGGATTAGGTATCGTTTTCACCTAATCCAACCCATGTCTAGTAAAATATGTACTTAGGTGAGAGTACCTACTTTGCCGCACGCTCCATTGTGTGGTGCATAATTTTTAACTTTCGAACAATGCATACAGGCTTCGTAAATGCATTTTTTGAGCAAATGTGTTGAAAAATTTATTTTCAAATATTATTTTTAATTTCCATAAAAAATAATAAGAATTCCACCAAGGAGTTTCACATCACGAGAATAAATAAGCTGAATGATCGAACCTCCTTGGAAGCGCTTTTGCTGTATACGTTTGTCTCATTTTAATATTATAGAGAAAATGAGAGAAGATAAATAAAAAAAATAAAATATGTGGTTCTAATTTTCACCACGCGCATGTGGCGCCCTTTGCAAATTCGCGCCATTTTCATATTAGAAACGTCAAAGATTGTTGCGACTTTCCGACTGATTTCTAGGGACAAAAAGTTTGTTTCATTATAGTTGTTTTATCTCACGAGTGCGGGCGAGCCATAGTTGTGTAGGTAAATGTACGTGCACATTGTCTTAGTGTGCGTGAGCTTGTGTCAGTCGCTCTCACTCAAGGTTACGCACACTAAGACAATGTGCACGTACATTTACCTACACAACTATGGCTCGCCCGCACTCGTGAGATAAAACAACTATACTTATTGTAATGTTTCTCGCAATTATGTGTCGAAAAACGTTGTATGACACACGTGCGGATTTGGTTTTTACAAACTCGTGACTATGGTAAGCCCTCGATTTCGTCTCGTGCTTACATTCGTCTACTCGTTTGTAAAAACCAACTTACCGCACTAATATCATAAATAACTATTTCAACACATTTGCTCAAAAAATGCATTTACGAAGCCTGTATGCATTGTTCGAAAGTTAAAAATTATGCACCACACAATGGAGCGTGCGGCAAAGTAGGTACTCTCACCTAAGTACATATTTTACCGCAAACTCCGTTGTATAGCGCCGTGCGTATTCTTTACGGTTTTTTTTTAATTTCCATAAAAATTAATAAGAGTTCCACCAAGGAGTTTCACATCACGAGAATAAATAAGCTGAATGATCGAACCTCCTTGGAAGCGCTTTTGCTGTATAGGTTTGTCTCATTTTAATATTATAGAGAAAATGAGAGAAGATAAATAAAAAAAATAAAGTATGTGGTTCTAATTTTCACCACGCGCATGTGGCGCCCTTTGTAAATTCGCGCCATTTTCATATTAGAAACGTCAAAGATTGTTGCGACTTTCCGACTGATTTCTAAAGACAAAAAGTTTGTTTCATTACTTATTGTAATGTTTTCTCGCAAATGTGTCGAAAAACGTTGTATGACACACGTGCGGATTTGGTTTTTACAAACTCGTGACTATGGTAAGCCCTCGACTTCATCTCGTGCTTACATTCGTCTACTCGTTTGTAAAAACCAACTTACCGCACTAATATCATAAATAACTATAATCACGTCCCGCTGTCCCCGTGACGGGGATATGGTATACGGCGACAACGGGAATAAAGGGGCAATCCCGTATCAGTTGATATACGGTTCCATGCATCGTTTGTCCATTTTTATGATTGCAATGTTTTGGGTTCCAAATGAGCTCTTCCTTTTGATAAAGTTCTAGGAATTCTAAAATTCGCACTTTACTCCACTCCATTTTGTCTATACGTCCTGTTGGGTCGGGCGCTAGCTGTCAACTGAATGCAGGCGAATGTGTAAGTAAACAGTAAGTTCGTGTTCGCCATTCGTGCCCTTTGATTCGCGTCCGAAAAACCGCTCCCAACGCGAACTCGCGAATCGCGTGGCGAAAGACGAGGCGAATAGCGAGCGCACTGTTTACATATGCGTGTTCGTTATTCGCCTCGCCATTCGCCTCGCGATTCGCACGAACGTGTAAATGCGGTATGATAGTTAAGACGTACCTATCAAATGCTAATCTGAAAGATTAGTAATCCAGGCCCTGGAAGTTTCCTAAAACTTACATTTTGGAGTTCCACTCCATCTGTTTGAGATTTGGAGTAGGTAACTAAGTGGCCAGTTAAAAACAACAGATTATGGTTTGAACCAAGACATTCTAGGCGGGAAATCTCTAAATAGTTACGGACAATACGGTCGACAACTCCTAAAGCCGCTCGTACACTGTCAATCTTGAACGCCATCCACAGATCAGAATGATCATTGATTTTGATCGTGGATCGCGTTCTAGTTTGTCTCTGTACGGGCAGCCTTAGGACTGAATTCGGTCGGTATGCGATCGTTAACTAATAATAATATCTTATAATAATATCTTGGGACAACTCACACACGGCCATCTGATCCCAAGCTAAGCAGAGCTTGTGTTATGGTAACCAGACAACTGATATACATACTTATATAATTTATAAATACATACATATTATAGATAAATTACACCCAGACACAGAACAAACAATAATGCTCATCACACAAAGTTTGTCCTGGGTGGGAATCGAACCCACGACCTCCGGCTTTGCAGTCAGGGTCACTAACCACTAGACCAACAGGCCAGTCAAAAAGTCGAGACTTCCCGCCCTGGTGTTCCTGACACTGACGTGGCCACCATCGGGGATTTTAATTAAAAAGTTAGTCGGTCACTGGTCCAAAAGTTATAAGCGTTTCTAGATGGCCGACCGGGAGAATCTCCCCAGCGAGACCACATTTGTGTTAAATGTGGCCAAATTGGAAGATCTGATATTTGGCGACTGATTCCGACTAATTAGCGACTTTTGAGAGAAAACATATAATCGCTAGGTGCCCCAGCTTTTGAGATTCAAATTGGGCCAAGCTGGGGGAGACTCTCACCAGATAGGCCACCAATAAATGCTTATAATTTTTGAACCAGTGACCGACATAGTCTGATATAAAAATTTGGCGACTATTTAGCGACTATATTTATTTGTGTTATCAAAATTAAAATCTTTGTTGGTGGCCATGTCAGTGTTAGGGACCCGACATTTTGGTAAAAAGGACACAAACAAAGCAGTCTTACAATTCGAGTCGAAACTTTAATTTTGGTGTTCAACTCCATCTGTTTGAGATCTGGAGCAACTAAGTAGCCTGCCTAAAAAACTTATGTTGGAACATAAACATTCTGGTAAAAGGGCAATAACAATCGTAATCCATAATGGCGTATAGGTACTCATCGCACTCGATTCTTACATCAGCTTGTGGATCCCATCCCCATCACTAATGACGTCATATTTATTTGGCAGTTCGAAAGCTGTCTTGCCAATCGAAGGGGAGTTCCCCACATCAGTGGGTACGTAATAAAAACCCTATGTTTGAAACCTAAGAGCGTTACTTGATCTACACTTATTCTATTTTAGCTAAAAACAGTTTTAAAAAAATACAGGTATTTTTGAACTGTTTTACTAATTATTTACAAGTTTCAAGAAAAAACATATACTTCTCATTACATAGTTTGGGTGTCCGAAAAAATGAAAAGGCAACATTATTAGTTGTTTTTTGTAGAGTCGTACTTTGTACAGACAGACAGAGTAATTCCTTTTCCTTCATTCATAATTTCCTATTCATTCAAACAAGTATCGCGTGCGTAGCAGAGCAGTTTATTGCCAAATAATTGAACATATTTGGATTGTTTAGTTCTGAACTAGTAAATCAAGACTATTCTCAGCTATAGCAGTATCAATAAAGCAACAGCACCTATAATTTGGTACGTATATTTCGAATTATTATTGATGTCGTGTTTCAACAACAAAATTGCGTCATAATTTCAAGGAAACTTTTAACTTTCGTTTACTAAACCTCTTTTGTCTTTTTTACAGGAGTGTGTTAAAAGAGATTAACAGTTAATTTCTGTAAAGAGTTCGCGGCTTAGAGTCGTTCGCAGTTTGATGACCTTATACGATTTGGACGACTTCCTAGACATGCCACCTGTAAAAAGAGGCAGACGAGGGGCCAGCGACGTTGACGAAGGAGATGACGAGTACAGGAAAAAGAGGGAGAGAAATAATGAGGTATGTTTCTCATAATAACCAGAAATCAGAAAAAGTGAGCTAGAAATTAGTCCACCGATGAAAGGAGAATAGTTCTCTTTTATTATACAGGCCAACCATTCTTACTGTGAAACTCCTATTGCTAGACTAAACAGCAAAGTCCATCCTGCATTTTTATCTGTTTAGTTAGAATCTCAGATATTTCTTCTGAGAATAACTTAAAAGCAACAGTGGTAATAGATCACAAAATAAAAGTTGTGTATCTCAGCTATACTGAAAAACATAATTGTTAGGGTTTTGGCCATAAAAAGAAACCAGAACCCTCAACAAGATCACTTTCATCTATCACAGAGCTTTATTATTAACAAAAACTGGCTGGGATTGAACCAATAAACACATGACAGCTATCTTAAGCTGGTTCCTGAAAATGCTGCAATTTTGGCAGTCTTAATCAGTGTTGCCACTTTAGTGATTTTGTCACTAGATTTAGTGAATTTTAGGACTTTGACAGTGATAATCTGAAAAAAAAAATAACTGAAAAATTATTTGATGACTTTTAGTGATATTTATCGAATGTTGTGGTTTGGATCCAGGATACACTTTGCCGAGCAAAAATTTCCTGTTTCGGAACGTAGCTTTTGACGTCTTTGTTTGGTTATGCTTGGGGATTCCCCAACTTATAAATCAAACCTAACACGTATGTAAAGTTTGTATGAGTGAGTGCTGCATACTATTGCTTGTATTTAGTTAGTTGCTAGTTTTCGTTCGCGAAAGTAGGAGACAATAAATTATCGAAATCATTCAAGTCAAGATCTAAAGTTTTTGTGTGTGTTTTTGTGTAGTTTTTATTTCGCATTATCATGGACGTGCCACTGAAAAAAAAGACTTATTATTCTCAAAAATATCGGAAAGAATGGGAAACCCAAGAAGAGTTCAAGGCTTGGTTGCGGCCTGTAGCAGACGATGCTACAAAAGCCTTTTGTACTTTTTGTCATTGTGATATGTTTGCAAGAATTGGCGACATTGAGAAACACAGAGTAACAAAAAAACATATACATAAATCTGACTTAGTGTCTAAAAACCGACAAATTGAATTTCTGCCCGCTTCTAAAAATAATACAAATACGTTGAAAGTTACAACAACACATGAACATTGTCCCTGTTCATTGTAGAACACACATCCATATAGCAAATTGACCACTTAACTGAAGCTTTAAAAAAATGTATTACTGATTCAAAGAGTGTTATTGATTTTTAGTTTTGACATGTTTATTTTTATTCTTTGTATCCACAATTAAAATATTATTTTTTGACTTACCTTGTGATTTATTTTTAAATTATTTAGTGAATTCTGGGGTTTTTTTTAGTAAAAAATATCGCTAAATCTGGTGAAATTTCAGACCAAAACTAGTGAAAAAGTTTTCTGCAAGGTGGCAACACTGGTCTTAATTCATATGCAGGCTATGAAGTCATTTCTGTTGTAAAGTTGCTTAAATATTGCGCAACTATTTACATCTTGTAATGATGATGCAATGATTGTAATAGTAAACATTTTGAGACAATATTTATTTGTACCCATGACTGAATAGTGGTCTTTTAGGATACCTGTATTGATGCTTATTAGCATCCATTCAGGTATCCACATTGAAAATGAATTAATTAATTTTCAATGTCGTTTTTTATTTCTTTATTGATTATAAGTTTCATTGGCTATCCTTACTAATGTGTTTTGAGAGATGATGAAATTGTTGTTGCTAAGGAACTGAATATTAATTTGTATTCTGTTAAGAAATCAACTTATTGCTGTACTGTAGCATAGATTTGCTTTATTTTTGTAAAGTAAATGTAAATAAGACTATGGATCAAAGTTGTAAATTAAAAAAATTAAGATTGCAATTGCATGAGCGGACCGAATTGGATGATGGACCGGCCAAACTTTGGAATCACAGGTCAAACTGTAGAATTAGGCAGTTTTAAAGAATATACTGCATCAACTAGCAATTTTGTGATTCAGAATGCTTTATTTATTTTTACATATTGTCAGGGATAGTGCAATACCGCATAACTACGTTTTGCTTTAAGATCTAAATTTAAAGGTACTAGTATCAAACAACACTGAAATTTAACCAGTGCTATGTATGTGGTATTGCACCTGAAATTTCAACCTTATTGCATAGTGCTACTTATGCGGTATTGTATCCCCGACGATATGATCCTATTTCATAGACAACAAAAATAACCTAACCTTTGATTTTTAATTTTCAGGCTGTGAAAAAGAGTAGAGTGAAATCAAAACAGCAGACACAAGACACATTCACACGTGTCAAAAAGCTGAAGGAAGAGAATCAGGAACTTGAAGACACCACCAAAAGACTGACTAAAGAACTGGAGCTCTTAAAGGAGCTCTTCATCGCTACAGCGGCAAACAAGGCCAACCCTAAGTTTGATGGACTGGATCTTGAGAAGCTGTTGGCTGATACGCCAGATCAGAAATAGAGTTAAGTTATTCAGTTAAGAAATGTGAATGCAGATCAAAATGTTGAATTTTGAGCTTAGGCTTAACTCAGGCAATTTCAGTGGAATGCATAAAGTGACGTACAATCCGATGATGTCATGCACTAACGTCACAACTCTAAGAACAAGCACTACCTAACAGCACAAGTACTACCAATACTAATTGGTTGCAAGAAAGCTATGTGTGTGTACCTATGTGACAATGGACAGGCATTGACTGACTTTATGACCTACACAAAGTGACATTCTATCAGTGATTTAACTGTCAAAAAGACCAAAATATATGGGAATGTCATAATATGCTCAATCCTGAACTTTTTGGACATTTTTGATCATCTCATTATTACTCATAGAATTAATTATTCTCTTTGTCAGGAACCCCTTGACAACTACTGATTTCGACAGTTTCTACCAACTAAAGGTGGTTACTTTGTTGCACTATAAAATGTACGACGCGTTCTCTGCGGGGATTCCCTACAGTATGAGTAAAAGCTATAAATATGATGCAATAATTTGACAATTTTATCTTCATGCATTACTGATGCACAAAATGAAGGAATTTCATATGAATATTTATTTCATTTCAAAAAGTGTTTTATGAAGAGAACAAAACCATCACATTTAAATAGAATTCGCTATAAGTACCTAGAGTAATTTGTATGAAAGTTTAGAATCGATTGAAAAGTATGTTAGTTTGTATTATGTGAAAATTATTATAATCTGTGATAGTTAATCTAGTTCATATTGAACAATGTTCTATGACGTGAGAAATTATTAGCACAAAACTTGAAAATTGTTTTTGTATGTTGTTATGGTTTTTATAGTATTATGATTCTGATAAAAATCTTGTTCGCTGTTCCCTGTCTTAAACAGGTTTTCACTAACACTAGGAAACATGAGTGCCTATAGACTGTCACACTTCAAATGCGCTTTTACTAAAGCATTCATCTAAGTGTTTCCTATAGTTATAGATTCTATCGAGATTAAATATACAGATACGTTTTGTATTTTTATAAGGTGACAAGAAATCATTTTTGTAATGACAGCAATAAAGATATTAATTTTGTAAATAAAACATCAAAAGCCTGATAACATTTTAATATATTATGGAAAAATAGAATCTTACTATCTACAATATTGTAATGATTATGTACGGTGTTATTACATGCATGTTGCGGTATAGTCCGACTAGTGTCGAGCTCGACTGAGATCGAGAGTCGAAACGCGCACGTAAATAAAATCGAACAAAATCATAAATGTGAATGTTATATTATTTAATATAAATCTATCCAAGAATTTATAAAATTAAAAATACATTTGATACAATTATATTCAGTCGTTGTCATTTTTAGTAACTCCTCTGACTACAAGTGAAAATAATTTAATAATATAAACATATTTACGTGAGTAAAATAATAAAGAATCACAGATAAACGAATCAAAGGATTAATAAAGAAATAAAATAAATCATTTGCTCCTCAATTTTTGATGTTTCTACAAAAAGAACTTCATTTATTGAAGTTGGTAAATAAACAAGGAAATGGGAGAGGTGTCAAATTCCTTCCAACATTTTTTTTACAAGAATATTACACTGCTTCACTGTACTAATGAATAGCAGAATTTAACTTAAATTTCGCTCAGTGCTACCATACAAAAAATTATTTAAATTTTTCAATTAGGTATTGAAAGCAGGTTCTTGGCTAAACTAGCGAGCATGTGGCTAAATCTCAAAATATATTTAACCCAATCACATATTCACGTTAGTCCTTCATATCCCCCAAAACTAACAAACTTCGATACGATTTATTATTTATTTATAATCCCTACTTCCACACGTTAATAACCCCATCGGCGGCCGCACTGACGAGGTAGGGCTTGGTGCCCTCCACCATGGTCAGGTCAGTGATGGGAGCCGTGTGGTAGAAGGAGCGGGACTCCACGCTGCGGTATATGTTGTCTTCTATGAGAGAGGCCGGCGCAGAAGGGTTCAGCTTGCAGCATTCCTGGATTACTGTTGTGCCGTCTATTATGCGGCTCCTGTGGATAAACGAGGTCATTGTGAATGAAAATAATGTCAGCCCCGACATGTGACAATTCCCAAATAAAAAATAAATCTTATGTAATTGGTAAATAAACACTAAATTCGCGATTAATTCGGCGCATACCGGTGTGTTGCCGGTGCACTTTCAATAATCAGAATGCAAACCGCTCAACGGTTTGCATTCTGATTATTGAAAGTGCGCTCAATTCCTATAATTCAAGTTTTTAATTGAATTGTAGCGTTCTGGGTACAAAAATTCTAACATAGAACCTTATAATTATTGTGAACCTACGATTTGCAAGTGCCTTGAAGTCTAGAAACAGATAAAATGTTTAATGTCTCTTGTGCAGTCAGGAAACTTGATTAAGCTGATTGAAACACTGTTAATCTGCAGACATTGGAAGCCGATTACAACATAGTTGGGAACAGAGAAGGCTGATTCCAAGCCTATGAAACAAATCTCCGAATGGAGGTATTCCTGTATTGACGAGCTCCAAGTGGCAGCACTGAAGTCCAGGTACCTATCAAAAAGCTGTTTTCTGATAGTTAAATAAATTGACATCAACGTCATATTACCCTACATCAGTCACTTTTTCAAGGAAGAGGAACTCGCCTATGTGGCGCCAACTAGCGTAAATTTTCCTGGCAACCCACATTCCCTGACTGATCAAAGAGGAAATCTTACTAATCTACCCACCTGTACTTAATAGCATTAGGCGTGTGCCTGAGCGCGTCGTTGTGCGCGTGTAGCAGCACGTAGGAGTCCTCGGGCTGCTCGAGGTTCCAGTAGCGCAGGCGCAGGTCGGAGCCGCCCGTCACTACGAACCTGTTGCCTTCGCGGGCACCGCAGTAGATCGAGCTGATGTAGTGGGATGCCTGAAACGATATGGAATTAAAGAATTAGCTTCGCGGCAAATTAGCTTCTCTCTCTTTTATTTTTAAAAGAGACGTTTCGGATACTCAGAACCCGAAAGTCTTACCAAAGGGTATCGTGATACCCAATAACTGGGTTACTGGAAGCCGACCCCAATACAGGTCTTCAGTCATCGGTCCACCTTGTGCGAGGCCTCACGACTGGCTTGCCTGATTACGACTTACAGCAGGAGTATACTGCAGCGACTGCACACAGTTGGTGCTGGGCCACAGCGCGTGCGTGCGCTGCGTGGACTCCAGGCTCCAGGCGGCCGCATCCCTGGCTCCTGCTGCCCATATGCTGCCGCTGCTGCCGCTACCTACGATGCGACGGACTGATTACGACTTACAGCAGGAGTATACTGCAGCGGCTGCACACAGTTGGTGCTGGGCCACAGCGCGTGCGTGCGCTGCGTGGACTCCAGGCTCCAGGCGGCCGCGTCCCTGGCTCCTGCTGCCCATATGCCGCCGCTGCTGCCGCTACCTACGATGCGACGGACGCGCTCCGCTGTAAAATAGATAAAAATAAATTAAGGTTTATTTTAACTGGTAATATCTCAGCTGCTGCAAACTTGTATCGACTGCAACAACTTTTTTATGATAACTGTGACCTGATTCTCCGTCTAGTATCGGCTCCAGACCTAGCAACTCCTCAACGGTCAACAGTACAGACACGAAATTTATATATATCTGTATATTTATTTATTTATTTATTTATTTATTTATTTATTTATAATAAGCACACCAACAGCACTGTCACTTACAATTCAATTGAAAATAACATTTAAAATCGGCATTTCAGTGACCATGCAAATAACAGGTATGCATGACATTGATATAATGTATATTCGAGACAAGAAGAAAAAAAAAATATATTATAAGATTTTAGTGTGCTCAGTAGACACAAATATGCAGAACACTACAAAACAAAAAAAAAAAAAAAAAATTTGAGCCATGCAGACGTACATTATACACACTGTTTATATAGGGAACGTCTGTACGAAGCGAAACTCATAGAGAAAACTTCGATAGGGTAATCCATCAAGTTGAACCTTTCATAATATAACCTTGCCATACGTGTTAGGGGGCTATTAAAGGTGGTATTTAAGGTGGATGTAGGCAACTGAAAAATGCGATGATGTTTTTGCTACGTTGGCTAGACCTAAAGTTAAAATAGTTAATCAATTGTGCATCTATGGAACCATTTATAATTTTGTGTAGTATAAGTAAGTCAGAATAGATACGTCTTTCTTTTAAGCTTATCATCTTATAGTGGTGTAACCTATCATTGTAATCAGGTATAGCCATTCGGATCCCATTCTTCATACATAGATACCTAACAAAATGGGCCTGAACAGATTCAACATTATTAGTATAACTTGAGTAATAGGGAGACCAAATAGTAGAACAATACTCCAAGGAGCTCCTTACCAAAGCGTTATAGAGTAGAATAATGCTACTATAATTACGGAAAGGTTTTGTCATGCGGATTATAAAGCCAAGCATTCTTTTAGCCTTAGCAACTATAGTATCTATGTGATCACGGAAGGATAGGGATGTATCAAAGAGTACACCTAGATCACGGATCACTGATACTCTGTTCAGTCCAGAACCATCTATAAGATAGTCAAATTATATGTAATTCACTTTATTCGTGAAAGTGATAGTCTGGCACTTTTTAACATTGAGCGTCATTCTGTTGTTGAAACACCATTGTTGAAGGACATCAAGATCTCTTTGAAGCTTCAAACAATCACTCAGGTCTGATATCCTGTAGTAAATTTTTAAATCATCAGCGTAGGCTAAACAATTGCAATTTATTAAATCTAAAAGGTCATTCAAAAATACCAAAAAAAGCAAGGGGCCCAACTTAGAGACCTGTGGAACACCAGAACCAGGAGAAAAAGGCACAGATTCATATCCCCCCAAGGCAACTATTTGAGAACGATTGATTAAATAACTCTCGAACCACCGCAACAGAGAGCCATGAATGCCAGCGTAATTTAATTTCATAGAAAGAATTGAGTGATCAACACGATCAAAGGCCTTTGCAAAATCGGTGTAAACAGCGTCTACCTGACCCCTAGCTTCAAAGGTGTTACCAATGAAAGTGGTGTAAATAAGTAAGTTAGACATAGTAGATCGGTTAGACACAAAACCATGTTGCTTCGAACTAATTATATGACGGAGGTGAGGATAAACTACATTGTATATGAGACCCTCAAACATCTTTGCAAATTGTGAAATAATACAGATCGGTCTATAATTAGTTACATCATTCATACTACCAGATTTATGTACGTGGATAACGTGTGAGATTTTCCATAAATCGGGAAATGTATCTTCCTTAAGGGATTTATTATATATTATCTGCAGTGGTACAATAAGAGCATCCATGCAGAGACGAATAAAAATAGGAGGAAGTCCATCCGGACCAGCTCCTTTATTAAGATCTAACTTTTTGATACTCTCTTTAACGTCATTTTCAGTAATGCCAATTGAATATATACTGTAGTTGGACGAAGAGTAACCTGGAGACAAGTTACTAGGCTGCTGACTAACACCGTACACAGACGCATAATAGTCTGCAAATAGATCAGCCACACCACTACCACCCTCACCAACACGATCACCCCACGAAACCTGGTTAGGAACACCTCTGAAAGTTTTTTTGATTTAGTATAACGCCAAAAAGCCTTTATATTTGTTTTTAATTCACTTTCAATTCTTTCTATATACTCCTTAAAACAGTCATCCATAGCTCTCCCAGCTCGCATCCGTAGGGAAACAAAAGTATCATAGTCTCGAGGGTTATTGTACCGTTTGAAACGAGACCTGTATTTATGCTTTTCTTTAAGAAGTTTAATCAACGAAGCTGAGAACCAAACTGGATAGCAATTATTCTTAGGTTTACCTTTCGGCGTGTATTTATCTATATTTTCCCACAGAATATTATAAAATGTCAAAACATAATCATTACAATTCAAATGACAATAATCCTCCCAATTTACTTTACGTAGATCACGAACACATGCCTCATAGTCTGTTTTAATGAAAATATATTTAGACTGTAAATTATTATTATTTAAATTAGAAATTGAAGTTTTAGTATGGGTTAATTCTAGCGGCGGATGATGCACATCTGGTTTACTGATAGGGGGTGCACAAGAAACAGAAAGACTAGAGTTCTCATCCACTAAGATGAGGTCTAAGATATTATTATTCTCATTGCAGATATTATTCATTTGAACAAACCTGGTGATGTTTAGGAAGTCTCTCAACGCTAAACACTTAGGGTCACTAATTCTTAGAAAGGGATCATTAGATTCAAGCCAGTTCACATTAGGAAGATTAAAATCACCAAGAATCAAAGTAGTGCAGTCCGTATAACGCAAACAAATTTCTTCAGCTCTAGCCAAGAATTGTGCATAGATATGGCAAGGTATATAAGACGGTAAATACACAACACAAATATTCATACAGACGCCACCAGCACCAATACACAACCACATATCCTCAACGGAGGTTTGCCACTCAGTTTTATTTACAAAATTATATCTATTACTTATAGCTACCAATAACCCACCACCATAACTTTTAGAGTACAAATCTTTAAACTGTGCACTACGGTCACGGCGTACAACAGTATATCTTTGATCAAAGTATTCAGAGGATAAGAACGAGTCATCTAGCCACGTTTCTGTCAGACATATTATGTCATAGTCAGAACTTAAAATTGACATTAGAATTTCATGTGACTTCGTTTTCATGCCTCTCACATTCTGATAAAAAATGGAATGCGTATATATCCTATACGCAAACTCACTCAAAACTTTACAATAACTCACAGTTGGGATGCCTCACAGACGTGATAGGCAGATGGAACCTCAGGTCCCACACGCAGATGGCGCCGCTGGAGGTGCCCACTGCGAGGTAGCCGCTCGGGTCCGCGTACAGGCACGTGTACACGCCTTGCTTCAGGTCGCCTTGGAGTTTCCATGCGTTTCCTATTAAAATAAAGTTATAAATTAATATTCAAGATTTTCTATTTTGCAAGGCTGTCAGTAATACTGTATTTCTGTTCTGGATAGCTGAAAAAGCAAAGTACAGCAGGGAAAAAAACATGTGATTTATGTAACCTGAGTATAAGTATTTCGATCAATATTAGAAATGCACAAATGTGTAAATAATTACCTGGAGCCCTCAAGTCCCAGCCCACAATAGTAGCGAGTAGCGTGGCGTAGGATATGACGGCGCCATGTGACGGAGCCGCGACGCACACCGCGTCGTCTCCGTCACCTTCTAGTTGTCGTCCTTGAGAGAGGTTCATACGGGATGACGTGCCGTCGACCCTGGGGAAAGTAGTTCAATCGCTGTTGTAGAGATTGATAAAAGCAAGTAGAACCACAGCACAGCGTAAAAACTCCCCTGACAACGGGTAAAGGGCATTTGGAGGAACACGGATGGGTTTTAATCAGTAAAAATCTAACACTTCCTTCCGCTCCACCCAGAGCGGTCATTCAGAGAGTTATTTGATGATTTCACATCCAAAAAAAAGCAAATATCCTCCCATAACTCAAAAGTTACGGGAGTTTATACGCTTTACTGTGATTCCAGTCTCAAACTGCGGCACCTAAACCCCCCACCCACACATTGGTGCTTGCGTAATACTTGAATGGTCCCCTTCAAGCTAAACTAAACCTTAAAATAATAAACATACATACCTCAATACAAAGACGGATTCTTGTGTGGCCGCTACAAGAGATTGTCCACCTTCACACGCTGCTATCGATAGCACCGGACCTGCGTTTCTGTTGTACATCGATTTTGATCTGAAAGAAATAATAAGATGGCATAAGATTTCATGACAGATATCAATCAATGGGACGTCGATCCAGATGATAGATTTTTCACTTTCTATAGACAGAGCTGGCCAAATACATGCTTTGCATTAATTAAAATACAATGCTTTGCATTCATTAAAATACAAATTAGACTGTATCTAGTCCAAATAAAAATCCAGGGGATTTTGTTCGAAAGAGTTACCGCGGCCCTGGAACGCAAAAGGCACTAGGAGGAACATGGATGGGTTTTAGTTAGTAAGAGTCTGACACTCCCTTCCGCTCCACCCAGAGCGGAAGGAGTCATTTGTTGATTTCCCATCAATAAAAAAGGAACCAGGGCAATAAATTGTGAAAACCGACTAATATACCTGTTAATATGTGCCTGTGTATGTAACCTCGCCGCGTCCCATAGCCGTACGGTGCCGTCGTCTGAACATGATCCGAATAGTGACCGGTGAGCGGGTAGAGTCACTAACTGGTTCACTCGGGCCCTGAAGCAAAAAAACAAATGCGTATACAAAATTTCAAGTCCCAGCAGTTGAGTATTGAAGAGTCCCATAGTTCGAAGAATACCCTGGATGTGGCATCTATTTCATGGTGGGCCTATCATAAACTAATGCGTATACAAAATTTCTTGTCCCTGCTATTTACCGCTGAGGAGATCTCACGTACGGAGCCGATCTTGGCAGCAGCACCAGGTCACGTTTATGATTAACATCCATTGTCATCGGTTCTGGACCAGTATGCAAAATTTCAGCTCAATCGGATACCGGGAAGTGGGTCAAATTAAACTTGCAAGATTTGTAAACATACATACAAGTCAAGTTAAATAAAAGCTTTTAATTAAATAGGATAAGGGCGACTCGAAGAACACAGGGCGTTATACAGTGTGTTCCAGAAAAGTGTGTTCATATTAAAGGGTGATGTTGGGTAGCTCAAAAATACTGGTATTCAGCTGAATCCGGTTTGACTGGGAGCCGACCCCAATATAGTTGGGAAAAGGCTAGGCAGATGATGATGTTGTTTAGCTGATGTACATTAAGGAAAAAATGACAAAAAGTGATTAAAAAAAAATCGCACACAAGTTTAGTCCATCTGTATAATACTTGTCAATAAATATTAGACAAGTATTTTTTCCCATTTTAAAACAATACAATTCATCAGTCGTGAGTACTCAAGAGACTTAAGCCAGGAATTCTGATACCAGTCTTACCTTGGAGTATGGGGTTACCCAGTTACTGGGTTTTGGAGGTCAGACAGGCAGCTATTCCACGTAAAATACTGATATTCAGCCGAATCCTGTAGGACTGGAAGCCAACCCCAAAATAGTTAGGAAAAAAGCTAGGCAGATGATATGTCACCGGATAATTGCGTGTAATAGTAAACTCATGTTTTTCAATAAGACACGGATATACTGGAAACTATTGAATTTGTATGGGATTTATTGTATTCAAAATTATCTATTCACAATATATCGAGAAATCATAATCTAATAAAGATTTGTTACAATCTTACGGAGTTTACAATTATCCGGTGACATTATAATTGATGGATGCGAGACGCACAGGACCAGTTGTTGTGGCGACACTTGGGGGAGGCTTATGTCCAGCAGTGGACGTCTTTCGGCTGATATGATGATGATATTATAATTGGGTATTTAACGTCAAAATATTAATTGAGACACATCTGCACAGCTTACTGAATGTTAGCTGATAAATAATAAACGTTGTGCTTACTTGTGTTCATGTAAGTATGCGAGGAGTTGGTTCCCAGGCCGCCAGCCGTGTGGCGGTAACACATCCTCATTGTTGTCCAGGGGATCGTCGTGACTCCTAAATAACAAATAAAACAAGTTATTTTATGCCAGAACAACAAAACTGTTAACAAGGAAAAAATCATCCGAAATGGGAGCAGTGTATTTTTATATAAATCATCATGTACAGTTCTCGTCAAATAACTTTGCCCCTCTGAAGTTGGCTACGAGTGGCTGCGTAGTAGTCAAAATTACGAACAAACTGCAACTGCGCATGCGCAAGAGACATGGGGGCGGGGATTGTGGTGGCGCGATTTTATGTCTCAGTCTTACGTTTACGTTCGATGCATGCTTGCGTCCCGCTTGCTGCCGTCTACTGTGCAAAGATCGCTTGGTGCAGTGACTGCACCAAGCGATCTTTGCTAATGGCTAACTTCAGAGGGGCACAGATATTTGACGAGAACTGTATTCACCTTATACAGAATGACTGGTAATTGAGTGCTCCTTAAGGCGCTGTGATCAGCAAAAACTGAAAAATTGCTGGTTTGCTAACGTAATTTTAGCCAAATCGTTTTAGTTTCAAGCTGCAGAATAAATATATGTTAATTTTAACTATATTTCAAAGAACACTGTTGTTTCCGAAACATGTTTAAAAATAAAATCCACGAAAGAAATTATCATCAAAGTTACTTCTAACTTTGACCTTAGAAAAGAATCGAAACTTAATACAAAACATTGTTGTTTTAAATTTTTAATAAATATTATATCTAATAATAAATAATAGTAAATCGATGAAATGCTTCATATTTGGCAATAAATTGCAAGCATTGTGTCGTCATGCTTCTCTTTCTTTTCTATACAGTCCGAGAGTGACCGAGTTCTTGCTGATCACAGCGCCTTAAAAATGGGTTTGTTAATTGTAGCTAGAATCAATTTGCAACCAATTTAAACCCGAAAAGTTAGCGTCCAAATAGGGTTGTTTTCGAGTTATGAGTGTTCACTGAGAAATATGTAAGTACTACCAATCCATCCTTCAGTATCCTTGTCTGCAACTGAATTTTTTTATTCGAAAACGTGGCAAAAGTAGGCGTTTTTATATCATTTCAGAAACGATATTAAAAAAGGAAATGTCCCTTGTATTAACCCTAAAACAAGCTTTCGGAGACAAATCGTTGCTAATAGCTCTAGTACAAGGCATTTCAAGGAACGCGCTCAATTACCAGTCACCCTGTATTTTGTTAATTAGTATCCTCACATTAGAGAAAGGTTATTATTACCTCAAGGATTTCTGATACTTCTGCTGCATCCGCGCGGTCAAGTCTCTCAGTTCTACACGACACGGAGCCATGCTGTCTGCAAACAAGACAACAATATGTTGATGTTATTTCATGTTATGATGTACAAAAGGAATTGAGAACAACCAAACTAAGGTACTAGTGGCACTCACTTTCTTCTTTAAACAGTATATAAAACCTACTTTTTGTCTGCTATATGTATTACTCTGCGATACAGATTATGATGATTTTTAAAACGGTTTTCACACCATTATAATATTGTTACCCGCCCGATTTATTGCCAGGGCAACTTTTTTTTTTTTAATTATTGATAGGCAAGCGCTTGACCACTATCTCACCTGATGGTAAGCGACGATGTGGTCGAAGATGATATTCGGACTGTTGTATATGTTCAAATCGCACGGAAAACTCTGATATCGAGATGCAGGATTTCCTTAAGTTAATTCGCAGCTGGCGGGATAGATGGCGTCGCGGTTCTTTTTGTTACGATGTAGAATTTGCTACGTTGTTTTTTTGTGGCGGTATTGATACCGCTACAACTCCTTCGGGCCTCGGAAAGTACGTTAAGCCGTTGGTCCCGGCTGTCAGCAGTAGATACAGTCGTTATGGATTGTCAGAAACCAGACAATCTTACACCAGTCTTGTCAAGAGGTACCCTGTTGCCCAGTTACAGGGTTGTGGAGGTCAGTCGCTCTATTTAAAATACTGGTACTGACATGCATCCGGCTTGACTGAAGCCAATTTATTTATAACAATCTTACCTACACTATCATTACAGATCTATGATCCAATGCGAAAGCGTGGCATTACTAACTAAATCCTAAATCTACACCTAATACCTAGTTAAAAAATATCTTAATCTAAATAACTTATTACATATAGTGTAACTTTTGCGAATTCACTCAAGTTGCACCACAATACATCAACCCTTCCGTGAACCTCATTCACCACGCGTATGGCTCTAGTGAGAGGAGTTCTCGCCAGTAGGTTCGTCCTGGCTGCAGGCACAGCGAGCAGGGCCTCCACACGTGCCGGTCGGGCACGTACAGCTTTAGGTGTCGCAGCACTCCCGGGTTATGCGCCACGCCACGTAGTAGTTGCACTACTTACGCTACGAGCGAAAACTCCCGTCGTACTCTTAGAGTGTTATACCCTACCATACCCAGAACAAATAGTGTAGGGTACATCAATGGGTATAATGGATATACCCCATACAGCGTGTAATACAAGTGCCTCGTGAACTTATTTTGGATACGTTCCAACATTACACTATATTTCGCCTCATGAGGAGCCCAAATGAACGCGCTATGTTCGAGGTGACTTCTGACTAATGCGTCATATAGTACCCTTAGTGTCGTGATGTTGGTGAATCCTTGGGACTGCCCGAGTACGAAACCTAGGTTTCTGTATGCCT
Organism: Melanchra persicariae; assembly: GCA_947386135.1. Lineage (NCBI taxonomy): Eukaryota > Metazoa > Arthropoda > Insecta > Lepidoptera > Noctuidae > Melanchra > Melanchra persicariae. The sequence goes on along the minus strand of OX376645.1, from coordinate 8,985,942 downwards.
TCTTACATATCTTGTTGATATGCTCACGGAAGGTTAGTTCCTGTGAGGAGACTACCCCTAAGTTTCGTACCTGAGACACTCGTTGCATCGGCAAATCCTCAACCTTGTACTGATAACTCAAGGGAGTTCGCGCGCGAGTGAACGACATCACCGAACATTTAGCAACATTAAAATGCAGTTTGTTGTCATTGCTCCATTCGACCACTCTGTTAATGTCTTCATGTAGGCGTTCACAATCCGAGTGATCCCGAACCTCGAGTTGGAAAAAGGCGATGCAAATGTGCATAGTCCAGAATTTTAGGATAATGAAAGCCACGTATGAGTACAGTAGAGAAAGGTCTCTTTTCCGCACTTAGACTCACATTTTGATCCGTTATGCGTAGGTGTGCTAGCTGGGTTAGTCAGCCTCCCTCCACCCAGAAGCACAGAAGTTTCCTGGGAGCTTCACAGACTTCACCGTTCCGAGGATTTGTTCACGTTAGTTAGCCACAGTCTCGCATTCCATGATGACGTGGGTGTAAAGCCACATATAAAATATACCATAATACTTACACTGCACATAACTAGCGCTGTGGCCTAGCTGCGAGTGATGAGGCGGCACTGACATCGCTTGAGACACTACCCCGCTGCCCGACACCACTTGCGATTGAGACACGCCCTCTGCAAACGATAATAACTGACAATAATGTTACTGACAGGGAAGAAAACAATTAAGCGTGGCTTCGGCGCAAACGAGAGATTCTCATAAATAGATCATCGTTGCTCGAATCTTTTTAGAAAAAATACAGCGAAATTAAAAACTTTCTTATAGTTTTGCAAGCTTGTATTCAAATTTCGATGTTTGTTTCTTCAGGTCAAATCTTGCAAGCTGAATTAGTTATGGCTAGTTTACACAATGCGAGCTGCTGACTAGACAGTAGATAGATACTCGGAATGTCAACTCGTATGCCAGTAGCTCGGCTCGCACTGGCGAACGCGTGTACTACACTAAACCGATTTATATGATTTCCATCAAATAGCCAAACGTCAGCGCAGCGGAAACTTGAATATCTTCGCAGTTTTAAGACACACAAATTTCATTTTAACATACACATTTACCTCTCGTCACGCACTAATTATTGCATGTATTTTTTTTCTTGTACGTCCATAGGAAAAAAAAAGTGCCGCTGGGATGACGTAGTTCCAGCGGAAACAGTTTTTGTTGAATAACTCCCCAATGGTTAGATGCACAAATTCGTACTTACCATACACATTTACACGACGTCATACACTAAATATCTGCTTAACTGAAATTAAGAAAAACGACACTTTTCCGCTGGGAATACATACACGGCGAACGCGTCCGAATGATGCGAGTGATGTCCGAACTGCTGCGATGTGTGGGTTACTATCAGGCGAGCAGTGAATGAAAACAAAAGAAGTAGCTCGGATGCGAGCTACTATACAACTCGCACGGGGCAGTAACTCGTACGATACGTCCATACGATGCGAGTTCCTGTACTGCGGCTACTCGGCAGGCTGACTCGGACGCTAGCTTGCACTGTGTTAACTAGTTATAACACTTTTTCTTATCCTCCAGAGTTGTTTTACATGTTGGTTGAGTTGAGATGACAATCTGTTTTTGAAGATAACTATGACCTTTATCATACAGACAGAAGTTAAAAAATTATAGCATTTGACTTTTTAGATATAATTTCCAGTTCGAGGACTTGTGTAATTAGGTACCTCTTGAATGTTGTTCGTGTGACTGTCCAAACATGTGTTGCCATTCCGTATTCATGTGAGTTTCGTGCGACACCGAAGTCTTGTGGGTGCGTCTGTAAAGAAGAAATATGACAAATAAATGGTGTATTAAGCAAGGGGTATCATGTTAACAAGTAACTAGGTCGTGGAGGTCAGTTACCCAGTAACTGGGTACACAGTAACTGGGTAAGTGTACTGCGTTGTGGGGATCAATATTCCAGTTACTGGGCTGTGGAGTTCAGTTACCCTGTTACTGGGTTATGGAGGTCATACCCAGTTATTGGACTGTGGAGGACAGTTACCCATTGGGTTGTGGAGTTCAGTTACCCTGTTACTGGGTTGTGGAGGTCAGATACCCAGTTACTGGGTTGTGGAGGCCAGATAGGCAGTGGGTCCATGCAAGCTGCATCTGGTTAGGCTGGAACACTTCCTTCCTAATTATACGCGCGTATACTTACTAGATTCAAATCCCTATGTTTTATTTACTAACCTGTTCTGTGTAGAAGTATATAGTTTGTCAACATGTTGCATGGCGTCTGCGGCGCCGGTGTCCAGTTGTACGGCGCGCGATATGTTTGTCGTCTGTAGGTTTAAACGACCCGGCGCTTCTGTGATGTGCTGGAAATAAACTATATAGTTATTCTAATGATATTGACACAAGTAAACGTTTAGGAAGTGATTCGACAATAATTTTGAATGTTTCACAATAAAAATGAAACTATCTAGCGTCTATTCAGTATTAAGTTCACATGTACCTTTGTCCATAAAGTTTAAATAAATAATATTATACTTTCATTTTTGTTGCGAAACATTCAAAATTATAGTAGAAACTGTATGCCATCCCGGCTTATAGTTAAGTTATATTTACAAATCTTCCTAATTTTGTCGATCTTTCTGTTAGTGATGATCCTAAAACCGAGACTTTTTTTCCCGAAAAAAATGTTGTAAGGAAGTCTCCACTTTTTGTCTCTGTTCTTGCCCCTCGTGCACAACCACCTGCACCATCCAAGATTTGAACGAAGCCAATGATAGAGCTGTACAAGTTGCTCAATACTGGTCAGACAAAATTTGAAAATTTGATGATTTTTTTCACGTAAACAAAAATTAAGACGATACAAAGTCAAAGCATTTATTTCAAATAAACCATTCACAGGTACTTTTGAATTGTCAAAGTCAGTCAGTAAAAAACATGAAGCTATTTGCACGTTCCAAAGCGTAAATCTCTATGGAGAAGAACGTACAAGAAACTCCATGGACACTCTTTTAAACCAATTTATGTTTTACAAAAATCCTGGTTACATTATTACTTGTTGCATCTATATGTGAGAACAATGTAAAGAAAAAAAAAAAGGATTCTAAGTATCCAATAAGTATTAAATATTGAAATAAGCCAGTGACAGCTAAGAGATGACCAGTCTCCACTGACGGCCCCCTTCACGAACATGACGCGTGCATCAGCACCATTCAGCTCAACCATTTTGAAGGGAACCGAATGATCCGATACACGCGCCACCATCAGCGAGACATTCGAGTGAGCATGACACACCCTCAACTGCCCCTGCTCACTCATGTTAAACAAGGAAACCATCTATTAACATAATAGGCTCCATGGTCCTCACATTTACAGGATTTTAAAATAAAAAATGCTTCTACTTTATATAAAACTATGAATATCAATTTTCAAAAACAGAAAAAGAAAAGTACACTGCGTTGAAAACCCAAAAGTCGCGTGACGTAACGTCTCGGTACACTTTAAACATAGTTGTGACGTCACAAGCCCCCACTCCTGATCTTTGATGCGTTTTATTTCGTCGATTTTTATTTATTTGATAAAGCAAAAAATACATGTCCAATATTTTTCGAAAACCTAACTGACTGACTGACTAACTACTAAATAGAATCATTTTTTTTTATTCAGGAATCAGCCCTATTATACAGATACACCAATCCACTCCCAATGAATCACTCCGCCCATTGGTAAAAACCGTATGAAAATCTGTTCGCTAGATTTTGTAATTATGGCAAACAGACAGACTGGCGTGACGGGCGGACGGTATTTCGTAATATGTAAGTTGTGATATTTATAGATGTGTCCTAAAGTTATCTACTTTTAGTCGTTTTTTTTTGTGGATGGGAAATCATCCAATGACTTCTCCCGCTCTGGGTGGAGCGGAAGGGAGTGTCAGACTCTTACTGACTAAAACCCATCCGTGCTCCTCCTTATGCCTTTTGTGTTCCAGGGCCGCGGTGACTCTTTCGAATAAATTCCGCAACCCTGGCAGGATCTACCCTTAGCCTGCAAGTAAAATTTCACTAACCTGTGTCGACGACCCTTGTATTTTAATTAAATGCGCACTCATAGCCAACAGCTGATTTTCTACATGCTCTGTCATACCTGAAATAAATTAAGTACATATTACAAAACATCACTATCGATACGTGGGGAATAGTTTATAAAAATACTAGTTTCCGCCAGCGGCTTCACCCGCCAGTTTGCTACATACAACGTGTAACAGAATAAATGCAATACCTCTTAGGGGGTCATTGTACTCATCATTACGAACAACTTTCACTATGGGACCAACCCTGAAATCGCGAAAAAAAAAAATCGACTTCCCCATACATTTCTGGGCGCATAACTCGACAAAATGTACTGAACAGCTGGTCCCATAGCAAAAGTCGTTCATAATGATGAGTACAATGACCCCTTAAGAGGTATTGCGTTTATTTTGTTACACGTTGTATATTTCTTTTGCAAAAATCTAAATTAACGCGACCGAAGCCGCGGGCAAAAATCAGTATTATACAACGTACGTGTAACAGAATAAACGCAATACCTGTATAAAGGGATCATTGTGCTCATAATTATGAACAACTTTTACTATACAACCTCGAAATCGTAGTTACGTGCACATAAATAGTCGATGTTTTTTCGCAATTTCGGAGTTTATCCCATAGTAAATGTTGTTTATAATGATGAGCACAATGACCCCTTTTCAGGTATGCAATTGCATCTATGCCTGACCTGTAATGATAGTTTTATGGCATTTAAATAAATAAATAATAATAATAAATTAACAGTATTGCGTTCATTCTGTTATACGTTGTGCATATCAAGTATGGATAAGAACATTGATTGCTACTGACCATCAGAAGCGAGTCTCCTGAACAAGTTTCTAAGTTGCTGTCCCATTTCTGAGTACTGTGGAACCGTACCCTGTTTTATCTGGAAGAAAATATACAGGTGAGTCTTTTTATAAAGCGATTCCATTGCCATTTTCGTCTGTTTAAACTGCATTCAATGACTTTATCAGAATGTTGCCCACAAAGGTATTGTGACTTATAAGTACAGCGGTACACAAATCAAAACACAGCAACACTACATGGAAAAAAAGAATATGAAATAAAGCTGTCCTGAATCGATATCTATCGTGACCCTCCTTATCCTTTTCCAGTAATGAAACACGATTCATAATTTACTGTCTGGGTAGCCTACGAAGAGATAGGTCAATGTACCTTATTCCACATTTATCCGGCGCCTACCGTAGCAGTCTCATCTATTTGGTGGCATCAAAGTTGTGATTGAACTAAAGCAAATGCCACTGCTTGAAAAATGATTTACTTGAAAAGTGATAGGTGAACAGCTATCCCTTTTTTTTATGGATGGGAAATCATCAAATGACTTCTCCCGCTCTGGGTGGAGCGGGTGGGAGTGTCAGACTCTTACTGACTAAAACCCATCCGTGCTCCTCCTACTGCCCTTTGCTTTCCAGGGCCACGGTAACTCGGTGAACTATACCTTGAGTCTAGTGTTCCTCCTCTCTCGTAAGGTGTGCACCAGTCTGTCAACATCACCGTGCCGCAGCACAGCGTCCAGCACTTTACGCGGTATCGGTTCAGCTAAGCTTTCTAATAGAAGCTCTGCTCTTTCCACCTAAAGACCAAATTAAATATTGAAATACTACATACCGAATGGTATACAACGTGTAACAGAATAAACGCAATACCTTATAAGGGGTCATTGTACTTATCATTATGAACAACTTTCATTATGGAACCAACACTGTAATGGCGAAAAAAAAATCGGCTGCTCCATACATTTATGTGAGCGTAGCTCGACTAAATGTACTGAACAGCTGATTTTTTTTGAATGAGTATAATGAGTATGACCTATTTTTTTTTAAATAACGTTGTCCCACATTAGGAATTTCTCCTGTATCGTGGGTGCGTTTACAAACATACAAACTCACATACACAAACAGCCAGACCCGAAACACTGTCGGTCATACAAATATTTGTTCCGTGCGGGAATCGAACCCGCGACACGCAGCGCAGCAGCCGATCGCTCAACCACTGCGCCAACCATCACGACATATTGTGACATATTGCATTTATTCTATTACACGTTGTACTTTATATAATCGCGAAAAAAAACGACTTACGTCCTGGTGGATCCAATTGGATCCAGTGTATTGCAAATTGATTTTTACTTAAATTCCACGTTATTTACGGTTTATTTTCATTTGTTTATATTTTCATAAAATTGGTTCCCACGCATACATTTTTATGCGTATATCTCGACAAAATGTACTGAACAGCTGAGTTTTTTTCGGGTAAATGTTGTTCATAATGATGAGTACAATGACCCCTTAAGAGGTATTGCGTTTATTCTGTTACACGTTGTATGGTATAGATAACGAGTAAGTAGGAAGTAGAAAGTTACCAGCTAATTAGTACGGGCTTCATCACAGTTTAGCATCATTATTCATTTGAACTAGTAAAATATTGTTATTGATGCTTCAGTTGTTACTGTTACCTGTATAAGTTTGTGCTTCAAGTGTGGCCACACTAACGGTAATATCTTGCAGTTTACGTCAATAGGGTTCAACAGGCTTGATACGCACGATACCAAACCGCAAACTTCGTGACGAATCTAAAAAAAGGAATAGACATAAACTGATGATAAAAGTACTCTGTTAACGGCCGCTTTCTATAATATAACTCAATCCCAATCTTGATCCCGATCCTTGTCTGTAACCAATCAAAGGTGAGGATTGTGTGGTGAAGGATACAAACTCGGCCGTTGATTGGTTACAGACAAGGATCGGGATCAAGATTGGGATTGAGATATGTTATAGAAAGCGGCCGTAAGTTAATCGAGGGCGTCGCCAAGGGGGGGCAGGGAGGGGCTGCTGCCCCCACCTAGAGCCTATTTGATCATAACAATTTTTAAAAAATAAAAATTAATAACTCCTGTCCCGCGCGATGCAATCTGAAACACATACCCATGCATCTGCTTGTCATCAGTTCTTTGTAAAATCGATTTCTGAAGAAAATAATGCGTCAATTGTAATTTTGCTTCCCCCTGGCTCATCGGCTGGCGACGCCCTTGAGTCGAACTATTGTTTCTTTTCTCTAACAGCATAAGAAAAATACTAATACTATGGATACTTGGTACTGAACGAATTTTGATGAAAGTTTACAGTAACATTAATATAGCTCATACGTCAGACAAACACATACAGCCGTATTCATAAAAACTTTATAACCATTACACTAAGCCATTACATAACTAAAATACTGATAAGCAGATTCTTTATTCAAAATGTTCTATGGAGACTTTGAATTTAGAATATCTTTTAAACAGTATTTTAACTATGTAATGTTTTTATGAATAAAGGTCTCTGCCCACTACACCGTATCATACCATGACCGTGCTAGGAACGTGTCAGGCAAATAAATATTATTTGTATTGAAAAGTATGACACTGTTCCCACTAGACCGTTCCGTCACCGACCAACACCGTCGCGTGCCATGCACGGAGCGTCAACAAATGTCGGCGAGAATATTTTGCCGGTGCTGACACGCTCTGTGCATGACACGCGACGTTGCCAAACCGCTGCGCGCAGGCGGCGAGCCGGCGAGTATACGGGTTGTAAACGCGTATGATGACCGTTCTATAGGCGTTTTAAGCGCGTTGCCGTAACTTAGTCATTTGTTTTCAGTTTAACGAGACGCATGTAGACGTAAAGACACACAGCAAGTTTTTCTTTAGATGACAGACATTATCTAAAATTTGTGTTTCTTCTGAAAATATCATTTTCATTTTTTTTCAGCAAAACATTAAATTGGAATGTAGACATTCGGAAATACTGAAAAAACTTTTCATCATCATCAACTAAGTGTCTGAATATTGTTTAATACTCTCCTTCGGTTTTTCGTTCTTTTATAGAATCGTGAATCCAGTAGCGCCGAGTGTTTTTTTTTGTTTTATTTTTCTTCCTCATCCAATATTAAAGCAATCATCGCCAGTTGTCTAACAGTTAATTTTGTGATAGCCATACCTATTTTACAATTTAAAATAATTGGTAGCACCCCAAGACGTCCACGCAACACTGTTACGCATGCGAGAATGAAACGGATTCTAATAGTGCCTACGTCATGTCCATAAAAATCTATAATAAGTTACCCGAAATAATAAAAAGTTCAAATAAATATAATATTTTTATCAATAAATTGAAATTTTTCCTTATAAGTAAATGCTACTATAGTATAAACGAATACTTAAATGATAAATTGTAATTAATTACATATCTAATTATATTAATAAATACTCAAAATACTAATGACATAATAAATAATTGCGTAATAAATTAAATAGAAAATTTCGGTGGGTATTTTTTAAATAATTGTAATTAAATATTGTAACAAACACTCTGTATCCTTCCTCCTCTCTCCTAGTTTTAATGTATGCTGTGCCCGACAGGGTCCATAATTGTGACTAAAATAAAATAACCCTAACATCTATGTAAACATTATGGTACGCAATAAAGAATTGAGAATTGAGAATTGAGATTCCTATTGGTTTTGGTGGATGTTGCATACGGGCATCATACGGGTTACATACGGGTTGCATCTTAAGGGATGTATACGGGCACAGAACGCCGTCGATCCGTTCAGTGGGCATAGTAGAGCGTATCGTGTTGCTTTTCGTGCCTGATACGCTCCTAGCACGGTCATGGTTTGATACGGTGTAGTGGGCAGAGACTTTAAGGGTGATAGTCAATGGGGCAAAGTATTAATACGTAGGCAGAGCCGCTGGCGGCATCATGGCAACTTACCCATAAATTAGGATGTGCAAGGAACACAGCGCTCTCAGCCACAAGATCACACAGCGCCTGTTTGGGCAGCAGTCCCAGCTCTGCCAGGTTGGTGGTAGCTCTCAACGCCTTGGCTATTATCCACTCCGACTGGTCTGTTAGACCCTGCAAAAGTACATTTTTTTTATTATTGATAGGCACGCGCTTGACCACTATCTCACCTGATGGTAAGCGATGATGTGGTCGAAGATGGAGCACGCTTGCCTAGAAGTAATCTATTCACTCTTGACTTAAAGAATCCCGGGTTGTAGATATCAGGAAACACAGATTCTGGCAGGGAATTCTACTCCTTAGCTGTACGCACAATGAATGTGTTCCCAAAACGTTAATTTGTACCTGTTAATTATATAAAGAAACTAGCTGGTACAGCCCTCGCCAAATTTTGTGACCGCCTTGAATATAGTCGCGAGTCCGAACTTGCGCATGGTACAGTCGAGTGGACAATACGTAATCAACCAAACAATTTTCGTTTTCTAACATTTTTAATACTTATTTTATTATGTCAATTTATTTTTATTTGGTGATTATAAAGTTCGTGTTTATTTCATAGGTTATTTTATTTAATTTAATATATAATGTATGTGTTATTTGTAAAACATAAAGGTTAGGTAATAATAGGATAAATGTAAATAAAAAACATTAATATAAATAAAAACTATATTCACAATGGGGCCACACCTTCCATAAAACCATCTCCCTTACTAGTGGATGGTTCCGCATCCGAATCACTCTCTTCACAAAAATCCGAATCATCTTTATCTGATTCATTATCGCTCACGTGAATTATTATTTTTTCAGTTAGGTCATCTATGATGACATATCACTTTCCTTATATTCTTCTTCAATATTTATAACTTTGTCGCATAGTGCAGTCCACTCCTGTTCACCCATGCTATTTACTTTTTCTTCCACTAGTTTCATAATATCAGTTATATTATTTGTGACATTTTTTTTCAGTTTCTCCAACGGTGCCAGATCGACTATCGGTACATCGAGGTGCTGAAGTGTTTGTATGAAAACGCCACCATGTCAGTCCGACTTCAGGATCAGACATCAGAACCTATCCTCCTGCAGCGGGGTGTGAGGCAGGGAGACGTAATTTCTCCGAAACTGTTCACGGCCGCAATGGAGGACGTCTTCAAGGTTTTGGACTGGAAAAGGCTAGGCATTAATGTCAATGGCGAGTACATCACTCATCTTCGATTTGCCGACGATATAGTCGTCATGGCTGAGACCACGGAGGACCTCAGTACAATGCTCGATGACCTCAGTAGAGCTTCCGAAAGAGTGGGTCTTAAAATGAACATGGACAAAACCAAGGTCATGGTAAATACCCATGTAGCACCCACTCCTATCAAGATTGGAGGCTCTGCACTCGAAGTTGTTGATGAGTACGTCTACCTGGGAAAACGATCCAGCTAGGTAGGGCTAACTTCGAGAAGGAGGTCAACCGTCGAATCCGACTCGGCTGGGCGGCGTTCGGGAAGTTGCGCGGTATCTTCTCGTCTCACATACCACTGTGTCTCAAGACGAAAGTCTATGACCAGTGCGTGTTGCCAGTGACCTATGGACCTATGGACTCGAAACGTGGTCGCTCACAATGGGCCTCATCAGAAGGCTTAAAGTCACCCAAAGGGCAATGGAGAGGGCAATGCTCGGAGTTTCCTTGCGTGATCGAATCAGGAATGATGATATCCGCAAGAGAACCAAGGTTACCGACATAGCCCGAAGGATCGCCAAATTGAAGTGGCAGTGGGCAGGGCACATTGCTCGCAGAACAGATGGTCGATGGGGCCGAAAAGTTTTGGAGTGGGGGCCGAAAAGTTTTGGAGTGGCGACCGCGTACCGGAAGACGCAGTGTTGGAAGGCCTCCCACAAGGTGGACCGATGACCTGGTGAGGGTCGCGGGTAACCGATGGATGCGAGACGCACAGGACCGGTGGTTGTGGCGACACTTGGGGGAGGCCTATGTCCAGCAGTGGACGTCTTTCGGCTGATATGATGATGATGATGATGATGATTTTTTTTCGCCACGTAACCTTTTATGGATGCAAAAGCCATTTTTATGGGGTTCAAGTCGGGATGGTAAGGTGGAAGCCGTAATATTGTGATTGTGTTCTTCTAAAATTTTATCAATATTAAATTTTTTACATTTTTCTTTGTGTATAGAAATTAATTTATACAGTTCTGGTTTCAGCATTTCAGAACTGCAAGGGATATTTTTTGCCGTAAGCCATGCCACCATTTCTGCCTTTTTGCTATTTGACGTCGGCGCTGCATCCTCTAATTTGTTATGATAGGGTGCATTATCTATCACCATAACCGATCTCGGTGGGAGATTCGGCAAAAGTTGTGTGCGTATCCATTTTTCATAATTATTATAATTCATATTATCATGGTAATCTCCGGTTTTCGTACCTGCCTTAAACATTAAAAGGCCGTTGGGTACAAATCCTGATTTGGATCCAGCATGTACAATGACGACACGTTGACCTTTTGATATCTTTTTTTTTAAACCTTTAGTGCTACTATCACTCCATGCCTTCGAAGTGGTATGCGATGAATCGACATACGATTCGTCAGTGTAAACTATCGGTCTTCCTTCTGCGCGATATTTCGTTATTGCACGCAAATATTCAATTCGCTTACAGCGAATATTTGTCATTTCAATTAATAATTTGCGATTGTCTTCAGTTTTTTTTCCATTTAAATCCTATTTCATTTATAATTCTCCTCAAACTCGTTGCGGATCCTTCAAAATTTATATCTTCTTTTATTTTTTTTAAAAGTTGAGCAATTTTCGGCAACTCTTTCTGTGTTACATGAAAATTGTGGATACATCTTTTGATGACATCTGTCATCTTTTGATGATCAAAATTGTCGATTCCGGTTACCTTTTTTACCCCTTGCCTCTTCTTTCCGGGTGTACGAAAAACTGCTAATAAATCGGAACTTGGTTCATTAGCAACCGATATAATACGTCGTACAGTTCTTTCTGATACTCCTGTAGCGGCTGCAGTCCGTTTATGTACTGCCTTCAAATCGTATTTAAGGCCTTCTTCAGTTTCTTTCTTCATAAATTTATAAACATCGTAGACCATTTTACGAACCTGGCGTCGTAAAACACTACAACGTCCAGTAGGCATGTTTATAAACAAATAACAACGAGTAACAATAACAACAAGTAACAATAACTAAAAACTATAACAACAAATTAACGAAACGATCGAACGAATTCTGAACGCGACAGTACTCTCGGAGCTCAACAAGTGCGTGATTCGTGTACGGACGTAGCACTCACACTAAGGCGTGGGTGCCAGCGCGCGTCGCGGGTGAGCGGTGCGGGCGCGCGGGGTGTGGCCCTGCCCCCAAGCTCTTGTGCGTCCCGCTAATACCCTGATTTTGTGTTCTGCGCAATGCAATGAGACTAGTTTCGGGGCGGTCACAAAGTTTGGCGCGGGCTGTACCTGCGACTTTGTCCGAGTAAATTCAAACACTTGCCAGTAAAACTGACCATTGCATCGCATTTTGTTCACATTTTTTTTTGCGCCGAATCCTAATTCTTTTTCAGAAATAAAAGTAGTCTATGGTTATACGTCATATCAGTCAGCGCTGTGGCTCTTTTTTTACACGAGTCCCAGAATTATGCAGAGGGCTTAGTGTGAGTTTTTTAACGTACTCGATCGCGTTAAAGTAAACGTTCGTTTATGTCAAATTGTATAGAAAAAAATATTAATTTGCAAGATTTGATGACAAACATCGGGACAGGTAGAACTAAATAAAAGCTTGTAAAAACAGGTTGTCCGTGAGTGTCCTCAGACGGCGCTTATTCAGTTTTAATACAAATTGACGTTTACGCTAACGCGATCGAGGACGTTAAAAAACTCGAACTAAGGCCACTGAGCGTTGGCTGTTTTGCACAGATGTGGCGTATATTCTCACAAATTTTATAAGTTAGTATTAAATTTATTTATTGTTATGGTATTTACTCATCTTTTCTTTCATTTCATTGTATTCTAAAGTGTGAACTTTGACGAAAGGTTATTGGATCAGCTTGAAGGCGAGAGCTAGATGGCGGTATTACTAGATGAGTATCGTGTTTGAGCTACCTGCTGCAGTAGAGGCACCAGTATGGGCGCGGCGTGGTTACCCACGTATGCCGCGACGCCCACCAGCCGCTCGAAGAAGCATCCTCGTAAGGCTGCCTCCTCTTTGTCGTTCAGAAATGTCACCATGTGGGATAGGATTACGTCGTTAGCTGTAATACGAATATTATTGTAGTTTATTAACCTCAAAAACATAATTATAGTGGATTAAGTTTGATCCACACATATCCGGGTAGTGCCAGGGATGTGAACAGGGCGTGGACCAAAACAATATTGGTGCGTACATTTTATGTGAACTCGTCCACACGCGTCCGTGTCAGGCTACGTTGTGACGAACCACTACCCGGAAATGTCCAAGCACGGCCCTGATATGTGTGGACCAACCTTAAGAGGAAATGCGGGTGGTCTTTTCTCCATAGAAATGCTCTCGCCTATTTTCTTTCTGGTTAATGACAATAAAGCAATGATTTTTTACAGAATAATAAATATTAACTACTTCTATGCCCTATAAATTTAACAACTATTAATTAAAAAAGAAAAACATAGGGGCACAGTACATATCCTTCTCATTCAGTTTATAAAATATCTTTGAAATTGGTGTAATATTGGAGGAGGAAATAGGCGAGAGCCAAACCTCGAAATATGACTTTTTACTCAGGCTATTCAGTCGGATCTGCAGTTGTCCTTATCGCACGAACCGGATGCCTATCCGATCCCTTAGCGCTCGCAGAGCGACAGCAATAGTTTCTTCAAATACCTAATACCTATTTTCAATAGTCTCTTCGCCCGTGTTTCCTCTTAAGGCGTAGCTAATAGCTGTATATACTCTACATATATTCAACAGCACAAATTATATGAGCATAGCTAAAATAGACAGTAGTGAGGCTGACTACCCTCCTTTTTATGGTTGGCTATTTAAATGTTTAAACTCACTTGTATTTTCAATTTTTTTTTTTTTTAATTGTTGATAGGCAAGCGCTTGACCACTATCTCACCTGATGGTAAGCGACGATGTGGTCGAAGATGGAGCACGTTTGCCTAGAAGTAACCTATTCACTCTTGACTTAAAGACTCCCAGGTTGTAGCTTTCAGGAAACACAGACCCCGGCAGGGAATTCCACTCCTTAGCTGTACGCACAATGAATGTATTGCCAAAACGCTTTGTGCTATTTTGCAATTATTTTTGTAACTAATGGACACGAGACGACCGACTATAATCTATACTAATATTATAAAGAGGTATAGTTTGTGAGGTTGTAGGGGGTAATCTCTGGATCTACCGAACCGATATAGAAAATTATTGTATATGATAGCCACATTCATGAGGAAGGCTATAGGCTATACGTGAACGGGAAACAACGGGATATACGCGAACGAAGTCGCGGGTAAAAGCTATTAAATAATAAATTCTTTACTGTATAAAGAAAGAAAGAAAGAAAAATACTTATTTGGGACTTGCACAAGGCAAACAAAAAATTAAAAAACATTAAAATTAATAGTAGGTAGGTAATAAAAATTAACAAAATGTAATTGCTTGAAATTATTCTGTGTGAAGCCAAAAAGGTCCCTATCTCAGCATATACTGCGATATTTTAAAAAAAAAAGTATCAAGTTCAAGGCATAATTTATAATATGAAATTCCCTGGCTCCTGAGCTAGTTTTAAACTGTATTACAGTAGCCAGTGCATTCCCAATTATGGATACATTAAAAAATTAAAAAATAATAAACGGAAGAAAAAAAAAGTAGGTAGGTAAGTAAGTGAAAAATTTTAAATCAAAAGTTAAAATTACGTACTTACACTTTTTTTTTAAACCATTTGATTTTTGTTCAATCCTCTTTTTATAGAGGATTTAAATTGAAGCGCGAATCAGTATTTAAACGAATCATATAAGTAGTTAGACTAAACTAAACTACATTGTTTGGCTGCCTAACATTTAAAGCCACAACACAATAAATACTTTCGTATAAAACCACGTTCAGTTAATTTTCTAGCTAAAAAAACACTAAAGCCGTAATATAAATGATGATAATAATTTAGAAACTAGACAATTCTTACCAGGTTCTGTAAATTTGAAACAAAAAGTCCAGATTTAATATATCTTGCAAATCATTTTTCGGGCCTTAATAAACATGCATGTTTTCATAAGTTACAGTATTTTAGATAATAACTACTTACCTTTTTGTTTTCCAAAGAATATACAAAGTTTAGTGATTCCATTCTCGACCAGCGCTCGCTTGACCACTGCTTGCGAGTCAGTCAGTAGATACGATACTGTTGATCGTACCTGTTAGAAAGAACAACATTATTACATTTTTTTTGGACTTTGATATTGCTGAAACTGGTTCTGTAATGGAAAATTCTAAAGGCTTTTCTTCACGAATGTACGAATTTCAGGATGGCATTTAAAAAAATATATAGACTGTAATAAAGGGCAATTAAATTGATGTCTTGCAACTAACAAGCTTGAATTCATAATTCAAGAATTACAATCCATCGCTAACTATTCAAGTATCGATATTAGCGTTGTGCATTTAAAAAAATCGCACAAACTTTTACAAGCTGGTATAGACTAACATAATATACAAAAACTGTGCAATTCTAACAGTATTACATACATACGCGTTGAAATTAATAACCCCCATTTTTTGAAGTCGATTAAAAATACCCTAATAAAAGTATGGGCTGCAATTTCATTTGAACTTTGTTTTGTATGACATAAAGTTTATTGAATCAAAATTTGATTATTTTTTCAAACTTTGAGCTAGATTTGAGCATATCGATACCAGAAGTTTCAATTAACGAAAGCGACATTTCAGAATTTTTTTGAAAGTGACACTTGAAGTGATCGCAGTAAGGTTAATTTTGGCCTTTTGGGTAAATTTCCCTTACGTTAACTGATACTTCAGGTATCGATATGTGAGAAACGTAAAGACAATGCCAAAATCTTTAAAATTTGTCTAACCTAAAAAGTAGTGATTAAAGCAAAAAATTCTTGTTTACGAGTGCTCAAGTTAAGATATCGTACGCATACCATCTCATGCAGCGCAGACAGTTCAGTCTCATAGTTGATGTTGGCAGCTTCTTTATCCACCATGTTCTGTGTTTGATCCAAGAATCGTACTGCCGTCTCTGCCAGTTTAGCTGTAAAAGAATTATATAAATTGGGTGGGTCAGGTCCAGTGAAAGTCTATTTAAAAAAGGGGGTAAAACTTTTGTTTTATTAATAACTGCACGTCAAAAATCACATTCAAAAGAAGAGTTACGTGAAAGGTTGACAGGCTGTCATTCATTATTTGTAGCAACCGGCCACAGACAGGGGCGGATCCAGGATTGCCGTATGGGGGGGGCTTGTCGTATGGGCCCCGCTGAGGGTGGGTTTTAGCAAAGTAAAGTCTAAAAAAAGCACATAAAATTTTGGGGGCTTGGGCCCCTTATTTTTTTTTAAGGTTGGGAAATCATCAAATGAGTCCTTCCGCTCTAGGTAAAGCGGGAGGGAATGTCAAACTGTTACAGACTAAAACCCGTTATTCCTAATGCCCTTTACGTTCGGATCCGTCAATAGCCACAGAGCTGTCCGCAAGGAAGGAAGAGTTTCAATACAATTGGGGGTTTTAGCCGGTAGGAGTCCGACACCCACCGTCCTCTACATGAGGATATCTTAACCAAAAAGGGTTCTGCATATGAAGGGCTAAAACTCGAAACTTTTTAGTAAGCCACCACTCTCCGGGAACACATTGCACCGCGTTGAGCAAAGATCGTACTAAATATAAAATAATGCACTCTATATGTGCAGGCATAAGTTGTAAACTACTATAACTCACTCACCGATGTTGTTAGCATAAGCAATCCTCACAGGTACACTGGGATCCGCAGCGCGAGGAGCCAGCTCCGGCAGGATATACTCCGGGAACACATTGCAGTCCGCGTTGGGCAGAGATCGTACTAGAGAGACAGCGCGTGCGCAGGTTGCTACTGCGCAGGCGCGCACGCGAGATACACTGTCGTGGGAAAGGTGGATCTGAGGAGAGAGAAAATTTAGCTAAGCATCAGCTGTCTTAGAGGTCACCATTTTGGAGCCTCATGCCTCTATACACAAGCGAATTGCTTAACATAGCAGCGCGGAGCTAAAAATTGCATCTATTTTGTTATATTTGACACTCTTATACAGTGTTTTATATTATATGGATCCACCACTTAATAATTGAGGATGTGTGTCCGTGAACTTGACCATTTATCTCTGAGACTCATAATTTCAGTGAAGTGATTGAGAGTGCAGTCCTGTCATGAACTCTACTCTACTTGTAGACGCATACATTTTACTGTTGCAGCTTTTTGATACAACTTTTATAGACATGTATTTTTGGAATCCATGGACAAATATAGGTAAGTACTGTGATATAAAATAAAAAATAAAACATCGACTTACAATATAAGGCAAAATCCGATCCAAAATGGTCTCCGAACTAGAATTCTCACACAACAGCTGCAAAATCTCCAAACTATACAATTTCGACGTACAATGATGCAATCCCCGTATACAAGACGTCACCAAAGAGGTTATTAGTATCAAACCTTCACTATCGGGGCCCATATCTTTCCGTTCAGGGGCCTTGTCATCATCTTCATCAAAATCTGTCGTATTGACGTTCAAAACTTTAAACTTGTCTTTTAATTTGTCTATATTGTCTATAGTCTGATGCTCTGTGGTTTCTTCGACTAGGTCTTGGTAGTTCTTAGCGTCTGAAGGCTGAGTAAAGATCTTGATAATGTTCCTTATGTCCTGGTGAATGCGGAGTATTTTCTCGTCGGGCGGTAGGATCGGTTGTGCAGAAAATATCAGCATGTATGACTGGAGAAAGGAGTAAAAGTATTCTGGGAATAATCTGAAACAAAGTTTTGAATGTAAAAATGGCTGCCATTTTTCTAATGGCCAAATAATGACATGTTATTCACTAAGGACTGGGGCAATAGCTTCAGAGGTGCAGGCAGAAATCACTAAACCATGTCGAAGCAACGTTTATGGCGGGTATGCCCAGGGCAGTTTTGCAGCTTGCTACATCTTTAAATCGTCAACCTCACTATGAGATATTTCGCGTGCACCATGTAGCCACAGAACCAATAACTTTGTGTTTTGGCGAGCGTCATGGTGGGCGGCCGCTCGCCTCCGTACCCTGTATAGAACACTGTACTCACTTCCCCCTGGCCTCATCCAGGTACAGCTCAGCGGTCCTCCGGTCCCGAGGGTTGCGCTCCGTCATGGAGTGCAGCAGAGCCCTCAGCTGCGGCTCGTCAGTGGCGAGCGTCATGGTGGGCGGCCGCTCGCCTCCGTACCCTGTATAGAACACTGTACTCACTTCCCCCTGGCCTCATCCAGGTACAGCTCAGCGGTCCTCCGGTCCCGGGGGTTGCGCTCCGTCATGGAGTGCAGCAGAGCCCTCAGCTGCGGCTCGTGAGTGGCGAGCGTCATGGTGGGCGGCCGCTCGTCTCCGTACCCTGTATAGAACACTGTACTCACTTCCCCCTGGCCTCATCCAGGTACAGCTCAGCGGTCCTCCGGTCCCGGGGGTTGCGCTCCGTCATGGAGTGCAGCAGAGCCCTCAGCTGCGGCTCGTCAGTGGCGAGCGTCATGGTGGGCGGCCTGTCCTCACCGTTGCGGTAGGCGAGCAGGCCGGGCAGGTCGAGTGCGGGCGTGCCGTCGTTCCACAGTTCGAGGAGCGCGCAGCTGGTGGAGAAATGTGTTATTAAGTAGGGAAAATACTGATCAGATAAGTAGTAATCAAATTTTTAGTTAAAAAATCATTATATTTGCAGCAAGAGCAACCCAAGCAGCACGCAAGCGTTTTCAACATCAATATACCAGCCTATTTGGAACTTAGAGTTCTTTTAGAGACGTACAAGAGTGTCAAAAAATTATTTTGTCTTTGTAAGAGTGATTAATGAGTTATTATACAGCTCAAACTGTATAAAATACTTATTGAGGGATTCGCGTAAGCTTAGAGTGCTTAAACAGAATATTAAAACTCTAATATACAACTTTAAGTATTTTGTGACACTTCAATCTGGTTTTATCGTTAAAGCTGTATACAGGCTGTATTTTACATGTAATCACTTACTTATTACAGCTCTAAGTGTTATTATAGTATCACTTGACACTTGTTTCTGTACAATGGTAAATGCAAATTCCGTTCTCAAACTTATTTTTATGGCGTAATTGTACACTATTGTAAATACAGTGGTTTTATGATTTCCGTCTATGAGGGTGTTTTAAAACTAAAAAAAATAATGACAGCTATACTACAACATTAGTCTGTATTACTATGTGTTAGTAATACAGACTAATGTTCGCTCGATTGCATTAATTAATATTTTCATTGTGCACAAATACAATATGTGGAAAAAATAAAAAGATCTGGTGTAGTCAAGAGGAGGATTGAAAGGGAATATTTTAATATTACAAATTATCAAACAAATAACAGTTACGATAGTGAACTATCATTTATTGAGGTAGATAGAGATCGTTAATGCCATCGACGGCCAACGAAGAGGGTTCCGCAGCAAAAACATCGAAGCAAAAATGGCAGATTTAGTTCAACTTTCGGAACCTGAAGATGATATATCTTCATGCAGCGCAAGTAGATGATGATGATGACGACGAATTTTCAAGTTGTTTCTATATCTTGTTTCTCCTACATTAGACGCGTACAATGTCTATGTCACTATTTTGATCCATTATCGCTTTCTTGGCCATCTTAAAAAGCCCTTTGATTCCCACAAATTTGGTACAATGCAAAGCCTGTTTTGCCCTTTCTCTATGGTTTCTATAATTTTAAACGGCATATTTTCCTGAAAATAAAGTAAAACAGGTATAATTCAGGTACAGAACACACTAATAATACTTAACAATTTTACTTAGGAATAGAATAAAACAACTAAGTAAGTAATTCTTAAGACGGAATGCGTGAGCGCTGATAAAAAATTATCGATAAAGTGAGGAACGGATCAAAGTCATCTTGAGCTCAGGGTTTTTCATTTCTTATAAGTAACCCTAAAGAGAATTATAAGTTATGCATAAAGAACTGATACACAGCCTAAGTAATAAAATATTCCATTTAAAAGCTGATTAAAAGCCAATAGCTGTTCAATGTAATCTATTACTTACTTAGTACAGCTATTCAGACTACAATACTCTGCAAATACCGTTAAGGCTGTTTAGCAAATTATCGCCATTTTCGAATGTACAAAAACAAAATTTACAGCAAAACTAAAGGAATGTTTTACAACAGCTGAAACCGTATCATGATTATCAGCTTGAATAATGATCAGTGTGCCCTCACATCTATTACTTTAAAATTATTATTTTTATTCTAACCTTAAAAACAAACATTTACTTACCGTATTTAGTATTTTTCTTTATATCAGCTCGATTATTTTGCTGGCGCGTGAAATATTTGCCGGAAACCATACGCAGGTTCACAATAAATTTAATTTGCACTTTCAATTCACCAATATACACCATCAGATAAACAAGTCCACGAATATCTTTTACTTCTAGTAATAAATATTAATAATAATGTCGCCATTCAGTACGTTTCCTACGTATGTCATCGAAAATAGTTAGTTTTATTTTGATTATTTTGTAATTCTCTTCAAAAACCTATTTAGAACACTTTTCATTACAAAGTTCTTATAAGATAATATCTGTAGTATAATGGTTTCCTTGTACACCGAATAACAGCTGTAATACAGCTATTGTGCAGCTTCTCTTTTGCTTCCACAGCTACTATACAGCTCTACTAACGCAAAAAGCTGAATAATATGGGCCCTTTTTTTACTTATAAGGATTGTATAAGCGCTTAAACAGCCTTTATACAGCCTGAATATACAGCTTCTAGTATACAAACGAACCTAAATACAGCTTGTATACAGCTTGCAATGCTACTTGGGAAGCAACCTCTTTTAGTTTCCAGGCTATCTGTATCCATTCCAAGTTGCTTGGTGGACATCTCACCAAAATCAAAATCAAAAAATCAAAAATGTTTATTTCGACAACTTATGTGAGTAACAATACAATATTAGGAACTACCTTTTAAGCAAAAAAAAATGCTTGTGGTAGTTAGTTCCGCCCTTCTAGTATACATTTACGGTACATAAATTTGAGAACTAGTGACAATTTTAAAAAGATGGTTAAATTAATTAAGAATAAACAGAGATATGTTCGCGCACCGGGAGTTTGTGTGTGAGTGTTTGTGTGTGAGTGTTTGTGTGTGAGTTTTTGTGTGTGAGTGTTTGTGTGTGATGGTTTTTGTGTGCTTGTGTCTATGCATGGTACACCCACACGCACAAAACGATTTGGCAAGCACACTAAAACAATGTGCTCGCCGGAACTCGTGAGATAAAACAAGTATAGTATAAGCTATAATTCCAATTATAGCTTATACTATACTTGTTTTGTCTCATCGACAGAACTTGGTTGGAAGCTGTTATATATCTTTCATTCATTCACATTTATGTTTTTAGTAGGATTACTATTAATTATCCAGGTTCGGTTTATTAGCTAAAAAAATAACTTACCCGGCCGAAAATATGTCCATACTGGGTACAAGTTCACCAACTTTACAGGGTGATTCACTTAACAGCAGACCGCCCATTCTGTCATCACCCTGTGTGAGAAAACGTGGTTGTATTTTCTTTTATACAATATGGGAAAATGACTTACACCCAGTTTCGGGTACGAGAATAAACAATGGTCCGTGTGTTAAAATTCTCATCTTACATCGCATGTCAAGCAGTCTGAGTGGTTGTTGAAAATTCAGTCAATAGTTCAACATTTAAAAAGGTCGGCTTTTGATATTAGTTCGTGCAATTTTTCAATGATTGAATTTTTTGATGTCATCATCATCATCATATCAGCCGAAAGACGTCCACTGCTGGACATAGGCCTCCCCCAAGTGTCGCCACAACAACCGTCTTCCGGTACGCGGTCGCCACTCCAGAACTTTCCGGCCCCATCGACCATCTTTTTGTTTGTTGTCTAACTGTAAAGTTAATAAAGTAGTAAGACTTAGCTAACTTATTTATTTATAGTGCTACTGTTTTATCCTAGTCATTAAGTCAGTAATGTATGTAGTGTAAACAATTGTTGGTTAACCTAAATAAATAAATAAATAAATAAATAATAATAACGATTTGCACAAAACTATTTTTTCTTGAGCAAATAGATCAACCACGAATTGTTACTGTTGCTTATAGCACAGGTACCTAAACCTAGTTTAAGTGACAGTGTTCATAATGTTAACAATAATTTATTTGAACCAATAAACGTTTATTATTATTATTATCTGTTCTGCTATATTGCTCAAATGGCACAATATTTTTAATTTTATTAAGGTAGGTATGTGTTACCGCAGGCCTATTATGCGGGTCGGGCGCCCTCACGAACCGCTCCGGCGCGACGTAGCAGAGGCGCCGGCGCGACGTGTCGAAGAAGTAGCTGAAGTCGGCCGGGTTGTCGTCAGGGAGGAAGGTTGGTTTGAACGACGCTATGTCCGTCAGGAGCACCCACAGCCAGGACGTTACCATTACGTTTTCTAACTGGAAGATGGGAAAGACTAACTTAGTAACAAATACAATATGAAACCAAAAAAAAAAATCTTAATAGTTTGATTACGATTTCGCAAAATTTGTACATCCCGTACGCGTTAACTTGGCACCTGGTTCGACACATTTCGAATGACGTTTTGAGCTTTTAATTGAAATTGATAAATTCGATTTCGATGAAAACAATTTAAACGCGTTTACATCACTGTTACCGTTGCGTTTATCTTATTTTCATCGAAATCAAATTGTTCAATTTAAATTAATACCTATGTCAAAACGTAATTCAAGCCAGGTGCCAAGTTAACGCGTACGGGTAGTAGATTAGATTTCATTGTATTGTATTGGAGTATTCCCATCTTTCCCCGAATGGGAACAAATGGGAATTTTTGTCCACGGATAACAAAAAAAATCCCATTTGTCTATTTGGCAAATGGGAATTCCATTGTATTGAATTAGTGTTACCTGGGCTGGGCATGCAGACGTTCGTCGAAAATTCGTTTACCTATCGAATTCTCTGAGTGAACGGCTTTACCGCCACGTTAACGCGACGTATTACCGATACAACTGAATATACGCGTCGCGAACGCCGCTTCGACGCCAGTCAACGGGATGTTAACTTCTACGCCTAACATAAGTTCAGTGAAGAGACACACAAAATTGTCACAGCGGCATGGTGTTGAGGAAAACAGTTTTGTATTCCTCAGGTGATACTATTCTTTAGTATCACCTGAGGAATACAAAACTGTTTGCACTGACCCCAGAACCTCATAAGCACCACAGATTTTCTCAGTAGGTTTCCTTCATACTTCTGCCAGTTCTAACCGAGGAGGTCATTACATACCATGTTGGACGCCACGGTTGGCGCAGTGTTCACCAGTGGTTGAGCGATTGACAGCTGCGCTGCGTGTCGCGGGTTCGATTCCCACAAGGAACAAATATTTGTATGGCCTACAGATAGTTGTTTCGGGTCTGGCTGTTTGTGTACGTGAGTTTGTATGTTTGTAAACGCACCCACGATACAGGAGAAATTCCTAGTGTGGGGCAATGTTTTTTTAAAAAAAAGATAATCAACACTTAAAATGGTAGCACACTAACTTTAATATCACCATGACAGATCCCAAGCTTGTGCATGCGGTGCAGTGCGTACAACACTTGGAAGGTGATCCATTTCTTCTCCAGCGTGGTGAGGAACGGACGCGTGGACATGCGGTCGTACACGCTGCACTTGCAGTACTCGCGCATTAGGAGGCCTGCTTTGTCTGTTAGCTGGAAGGGAGATAAAGAAATGTTACGCGCCAGAATTAATGCCGGGTACATGACGATGAAAGTTACTACTAGCGCCATCTAGTATCGAGTAGCAGAACTAGTAGAGTCAAGATCCTTCTAGACATTTCGATGCTAGAACATTCTAGAGTTTTCTATATCTGGTTAGTCGGGACCGGTATGTACTCGAACTTTCTAGATGTTTCTATACTAGAAGGTTCTAGAATTATCGGCCGACCTATATAAGGCCCGCATAGCCTGCGACCGAGTCAGTATTGAATTTGCGATACAAGCGACAACTTCGAGAGCGAACTTCGACTGCGAATTAAAGTGATCAGTAGTGCAATTGTGATTTATAATTAGTAAGTTTAATTTGTAATTAGTGTTGATTAATTAAAGTGTCATTTTGGTTATTTTATCGGCTGTTTTTATTGTCACGAACCCTAAGCTCGTAACAGAAATATTTAGTGACTGGTAAAATGAGTCTGTTTTATTTGCTAGCCTATGGTGTGTCCCACTACTGGATAAAGGCCTCCTATATCTCCTTCCAAACCTTCACAATATGCCATTTTTTTGGTTGTGAGGTTAAAATCGAATTATTGTTATAGAAGAACCCATTTGAAGGAACTCACTCAATAACCAATCACCCTGTATTTATGACGGTAGCGTACAGGGTAAGCTTTCGTTTGGAACATACATATATGTATGTAATAATGACTTTTAAATGGTGCTATGCTGCACTCTTGAGAAATGGCAAATCTTGAGTTTGAAATTCTCTTGTTGACCAACTTTGTGTACCACACACAGGTTGGATGCACATGTTGAGTTTTCTTTTGCAAAGGATTTTTGTAAAATGATAAAGATATTTTTTCTTTGTAATCAGTGATTCATTAAAATGGTAGTTGAACCCAAGAATCATGTATCAACTGCCGATTATTTTGTTTCAGTAGGCAGTAATTATTTTGTGGTGAGAGATAATCTCAACTTTTTCCTTCCTTTATTGATATTATTAAATATCTGCCTACTTATGTTATAATCGTTTTCAGACTTTTTTAATTTCAAAAAGCTAAATTATTTTTGTTGTTGATAATAAATACTTTTATGAGATTTCAACTGATAGTTAAAAAATAAATAGATAATATTGTTTGTTTCTTTATTTGTAGCATCATATCAGCCGAAAGACGTCCACTGCTGGACATAGACCTCCCCCAAATGTCGCCACAACAACCGGTTGTCTAGCATCCATCAGCAACCCGTGACCCTCACCAGGTCATCAGTCCACCTTGTGGTAGGCCTTCCAACGCTGTGTCTTTCGATACCTGGTGACCACTTCAGAAATTTTCAGCCCCATCTACCATCTTTATTTGTATGTAAAAAGGTAATCTCTAGATTCACTGATTTTATTACGAAAACTCAAATGTGTCAAACTCATATGTATGTATGTGTATATATTTATTTTTATGTATGTAGGTATATTTATGTTTTATAAAATACATAGTATTTTAATGTGCACTAGATCCTACCCTCTATTGTGATCTCTCTCTATCACTCAAAGGTTTGCTGGGAGAAAACTCAACTTTGAGTTAAGCTCGCCTTTGTACATGAACTTTTCTTCACTGTAAAATGCCATGGTGTACAATAAAGAATTTTTAAAAATTACGAAGTAATAGAAAACTACACTTTCGCCAGGTTATACTGGAATAGGAAATTCCTATGGAACCTGGGAAAAACAGGATAGGCGCATACAAAGTCAACGGGCAAAAGCCAGTACTTACAATAACCCTTTGGAACGGCAAACAGTTGAATGCGGAAGCCAGCTGCTCCTTTATCTTCAGTATCCTCTCCTTATGTTCAGCTAATGGCAGAGACGGGTCATGGACTGCAAACACCTTTACTACAACTAGACCCTCACGGGATCTAGCACGAGCTACCTTCAGAAAACGGGTTGAGCCAAGGCTGAAAACAAATGTTTCATATCATATCATTTGACACTTTACATTACGTAGAATATATTATTTTAGGTATGTGTATGCTATCATACATATTCCAGATCATTACATCACATTTCTGTCACAAAGACAGAAATGTAAAGAATGATGCTCGTACTGACTTGGAATAATTTTATTTTGCTTTTAAGCTAACATCTTTAAGGATTTCCTTACAGGATGTATACATCAATTAAAGTGTCAGGGCTGAGGCTAATCTTAGGGGCGTTTTATTTGAAAATTTGGAGAGTATACACCTTACAAATATTGTTATCAAAATACTTATCAATATTATACAATGATACACATAAAAATTTAGTCATACCTCATATCGAACGACAGGTCTACATGGTCGCTCAGGTAATGTTCTACGGGATATATCTGCGACGGAGCAACACCCACAAGCTGATTCCCCATTGTGTAATGATTATTTTGCAAGAAATTACGTTCAACACATTTCTTTCTTTACGTTCACTTATTTAGTTTCGACCCAGCGCGCTATTTAGCTATGGGACCTTATAGAGCACTTGTTGATATTCTGCGACGTTAACTATCAGAATAACTGCGATTTATTTTAAGATAAATATGTAGTGAGAAAGTGCACGTATGTATTCAAAACAAAGCAAAATTTGCAATTTTGACAAGTGCCTGCCAGTCAAAAGTAAACCTTGACAAGTGACAATTGGCAGAGCGTTCAGGAGCGCACATTTTGGACCACAGTGGAAAATAAAGCTTTACTCATTGTTTTTTTCTGGAAGAACGAATTGATACTTTCCAATGATTATTTCTTTATCAACATGGCTAGTTTATCCTGTCAACTTCTTGGTGAATACCAATTTGATTAGCATATTTTTGATTTTTATTTCTCTGACTCACAAACTCCTTTGTTTTCAAGTTTTTATTCATTCTGTCATAAATCATAGAGAAAAATGACAACACAACTCATCAAAACTGCTGTCATTTCAGCTCTATGGTTTCTCTTTCCTTCAACAAACAAGCATTCCACCCATTTTCACTGAATTTGATATCGTTTGCTAATAATATTTCAAAGAAATGTCTTCTAAAAGTGAAAAAGATCGAGCCAAACAGATCCAGGATAGATGTCAGAACATATTGATGTCGATGTTGAAGGATGAGGACAATAAATATTGTGTTGATTGCGATGCTAAAGGTACGCGGATTTTTCTTTTTTTGACTGCAAAGTTTTGCATTTATTCTCTTGAATGCACTTGTAACGAGGTCATAAAAGTCTTTAATGTTTGTTACTTCATAACGTACGTAAATTTCGTGAGTATAATTGAGGTCCTTGAACTCAATTTTTAGAATCAAAATTATTCAAATGACACGTTATCTCGTAATAACTGTCTTACTATCGTTTCATATTTCATATTCTCATAGCTTCCGTGCACTCATTTTGTTACTATTTATAATGAGCAGTAGATCACGAAGGTTGCAAGTATTTGATAAACAATTCCTTCTTGGTTGAATGATTTATGGGAATGTTTCAAAATAATTAATGTATTCAGTGCTAACAGCTGCTGCAATTTATTGCAAACATTATTACCTCACCTGGTCTTCTTTTCAAAATGTTTAACCTTTGAAAAATCTTGAAAATACGCCTTATCATTATTCCAATACCAACTCATTAACTCTCTTTACCTATGAATTAAATTCAGAATAGAACTTTGCCACATTCGAAATTTTTATTTAATTCTAACAAATTTCTATGGAAAGTCCTCCTAACTATATTCTGCCTCAGAAACCTCCATTGTTTGAAAAATCCTTGTCTGATTTATGTTACGTGTTAGTCTATAAAAAGTGTAAAATATTATTTTAAGTGCACATAATCACCTATTGTAACATTTGTAACTAAGCACTTATAATTTTATGATTGTAGAATGTAGATAATCTTGTTCAATAATACTTTTATGTAGGACTTGAGTGTTACTAAATAAACATTAAAACTTGTTGTTTGAAACAGACTTATTTCATAATCTGAAACATCAGAAATTATTCATTAATACATTGTAATACATATGTATATTCAACGAAATAGCATTTTCCAAAAAAAAAGAAATAAACATACAAAACTGATGCAATTCAGGGTTATTAAAATTTAGTCACTAACACAGCTTCTTCTAATTATAAATTTAATATTTATTTATTTATTCATTATGTACACACACTAAACTTTAAAAAAAAATAGTATATAGAGAAAAGAGCTTGCTGCTGCTTATTGTGAACAGATCATTTTGAATACAATAAATCCCATCAAAATTCAATAGTTAACAATATAATGGAATTTATTATTAACTGACAGTGTTTGCAATAACATGACATACATTATCATATCAAATTATCTAAAACGTTAACCATCAACTTTAAAATAAGAAAAAAAAAAATACAATCGAATTGAGAACCTCCTCCTTTTTTGGAAGTCGGTTAAAAATAATATTTACTAAGTTCATTGTGTAGCAGGCATCAATGCTGCCACAAAAATCAATGTAGCAGAATCTACATCATCATCATCATATTTAGTGCATGCAATGGCATGTCAGCATACCATACATCCTTACTAATCATATCAATATTCTATTTATCATAGCCAGATTGATTGATGGACACAACAGTTTTTGCATTACAATAGCTTATAGAAATGTCTTGTTATTCCTTAGATGTTTAACTATTTTGCATGACATAATATCTTTCAATTGCAAAGAATAATGAGAATGCAGGCATTGACCAGTTAGGAATGTATGACATATCATTAGAAACATTAAAAACTTAAAATAGCTGCTTTGGAAATCTCTTAATTACCATACACAAATGAGGAGCGTCGGAACAAAAACCGTCGCATTTATGCCATTATTTTTTTATATTTTTTTTCCGTTGCAAAATGTTGTATTACATACCCTTCAGGAAAGAAATCTATTCAAAAACAGACATTTCCAGCTTTAAAAAAATATCACAAAACAGTGGTCCAATCAAAACCCGACACATACATATCTAAGGAGGTTCAGTTTCTAGTTGTGTAAAATACTTTTTTCTAATTTGTGTAAAATACGGTAACTTGGATATATCGTTCTTTGTTCCGATGCTCCTCAAATATACAATACTCTATTTGTCTTTCATTGACTTAGGGTGAATATTATACATGGTTAATTCAACCAATAGTTAAAAATTGAGGATAATTTGATCAGTTGTTAGTTATTTACTAAAACTTATTTATTTGACCAAAATTAAAATGTGTTTTTCCATCAATTGTTAGTTAGACCAACTAACTAACAATTGATGGAAAAAAGAAATTTTACCACAATTTTAACCATTGGTTGAGTTATCTATAGGTCTAAAAACTTGCCCTCAGTTTTAAGGTCACAATAAAGGATTTAATCTTTTTTAATAAAAAATAAAAAAACAGGTAAACCAGCCTAATTATTCTCCAATTTGCTCTTATCATTATGACATGGCTTTTAATGGCAAATGCCCAAACATTGATATTTTTATCACAAACACTGATATGGTATCTAGAATAATTCAGCTCAGTTGATTGCATAATTAACTGACAAAACTAATTGACTGAGTATAAATATGAGGGATACAGGGTTCTTCCAAAGGAAATAAAGCAGTCTTGAATGATTTAAGTGCCTGTGTAAGATTTTCATGTTACTATTTTTGAAAATAATGTGAACTGTTTTGATGAAAAGTTGCTTGTGTGTTTGCATGTTGCCATTCATTCCACAAATATTTGTTTGTTTTGTTAGTATGAAGAGTTTTTGGAAGGACTTAGGAGAGGCCCTTACCCAGTAGTGGGACTGCAAGGGCTAGATATCCTAATCTTCTCTGTATTGTTCCAATTTTAGTATATGTACTGCCAAAGCAAGTACTCACGTACAATGATCCACAGCAGGACTAAGTGCGGAAACCATACCAAATAGATAGATAGGGATATTGGTTGTCTTACCAAGGGGAGTGTTGCCAGCAACTGGGTTGTCAGCTGCCTCTGGTTAGATTGGAAGCCAACCTAATAAACTACTTAATACTCTTTATTATGTACACCATATAAGTTACAGAAAATATGCATGAAGATGACATTACATAGGGTGACACAATGGGCGACCTTATCGCTGAAAGCTATCTTTTCAAGACAACCTTTGGATGAATTTTAAAGAGAAAAGGAAAGACAGTACTGTAGGTAGTCTTAGGTGTACTATTTATATATACAATAAATACATAATAAATAAATATAATACAATAATAATTATGAAACTATAATCTTATAAAAATGAATCCTTGTTTCCC
Organism: Melanchra persicariae; assembly: GCA_947386135.1. NCBI lineage: Eukaryota > Metazoa > Arthropoda > Insecta > Lepidoptera > Noctuidae > Melanchra > Melanchra persicariae. The sequence goes on along the minus strand of OX376645.1, from coordinate 8,955,787 downwards.
TTGGTCACGGCATCACGCGTGAACGGCTGAACCGATTTGGCTGAAAATTGGTGGGGAGGTAGCTTAGAACCAGGAGACGGACATGGGATACTTTTTATTTTTTTGTAGGTTAGGTGTAGGGTAGGTTTTTTTTGTAGGGTAGGTAGGTAGGTAGCCAGCTGACGGGAGCGAAGCCGCGGGGGACAGCTAGTTAATAATAATTATATACTATAATTAATTAGTTATCAAAACTATGACCATTTTTATCACAATCTTTATTTAATTACTTATCAAACATCACAAGTCATTTACAGCAGTCTTTAAAAAGGTTTACAAATTTATTTGCTTTTTACTCAGCTAACGGGCAAATTCCGAGGTATTTTTTTTATTATGATTAACTAGCCTTTACCCGCGACTTCGTACGCGTATATCCCGATGTTTCCCGTTCACGTATAGCCTATAGCCTTCCTCATGAATGTATCATATACAAAAATAATTTTCTATATCGGTTCAGTAGATCCAGAGATTACCCCTAAAACCTAACAAACTTTACCTCTTTATAATATTAGTAATAATTAATCAGTGTTACCCAGTTACTGGGTTGTGAAGGTTACATAGGCAGTCACTCTTAAGTAAAATACTGGTCATCATCATCATCCACAGCCCAACTTCGCCCACTGCTGAGCATAGGCCTCGTACTCAGCTGCATTCACTGAAACAAACAATGCAAGCAGATTGTTGTTGTTATGTGTAAAATTTCTCTAATCTACAGCTAACATTTAATCATTGTCCTTGCGTTAGTTTGAACATGGACAACAGGAAGAGTATAATTATGTTTTGCCTTCTACATCATCAATGTTTTGCTATGCCAATGCTGCATACTTCAAATATTTCGCGTAATTTATATGACTGGGTAAAGTTAGGTATATTTAAAGATTCAAGGAAAATTATTATTGTCTAATGTACAGAAGTGTTTACCAACTGCTAAATAAGTAAATACCTAAAGAATCTTGATTACCAATGAAATGAGTGTCTAAATGATAAATATTTATTTTGTAAGTAGCTTAAAAAAAACTAACACGCCAATCTTTCTTTTGGTCAATTTAAACTAAGTATATGAATTCGGTGTTTCATAGCTGAGTACCCAGACAAGAAACACCGAACCAAACTCAGAAGTCTGTTAGTAGACACGCATACCGTTTCTTATCATTAGGCAAAAATAAAAAATGCAAAACGCGTAGCGCCCATCATGTTGAGACATCGTTCGTTGCACAACAACGCGCGACTTTGCCACGCAACGAGAAACATACCAAGTACATTGTGACAATATTGCACATCGCTTGAAACCTGAAATCCAAGAATTAGTGGTTACATATGATACTAAAGCCAGGCACAATATTACCTGTCATCCTGATTCCGTTGTCAGAGAAAGACGTAGCTCTTTTTTTATGGATGGGAAATCATCAAACGAATCCTTCCGCTCTGGGTGAAGCGGGAAGGAGTGTCAGACTCTTACTGACTTAAACCCATCCGTGCTCCTCGTAGTGCCCTTTGCTTTCCAGGGCCGCGGTAACACTTTCGAACAAAATCCGCAACCCTGGCAGGCTCTGGCCCTAACGGGCCCCGTCTACTATGCTGACATCTCTTTGAGGCGCGCGTGGAATTCAACGCGACGTCGTCTCGGGCCTGGCTTTGATCGGAGACCCGCGCCTACGGTGGCCGGGAATCGCCCTGCGACTCCCGACACCCGGTGCGTCCCCCTATGTTGCGGCGGCTGGGGCGTTAGGGTTGTCTTTCCCTCACGCGGCCCTCCTCCTCCTTTACTAACGCATTACTGCTTCATGACGTAGCTCTACAAGATGAATAGCATAATCCCTTTTAACAACAGTATCATGATAGCATTGACACGTTATAGTCATGGGGCTGTTCTATGCTTATGTTCATAAAGAGAAACACTGAGTCTCCAGCGAGATTTACCGCAGTTTTCTGAATAAAGTCCGTCTCATTGGCAAAAAAATAAAAATTAATAGTACTTAGAGTTCAGCAACAATTCGTCGCATGATATGACTCTAACGCCGTTTCTCCGAGCCTCAAGAATATATGTTTTAATTTCCACAGGTCCCCGCTGGGCGTCATGGAACCTGGGTATATTCCTATGTATCCGGTGTGCTGGGATCCACCGTAACCTCGGCGTACACATCTCTAAAGTGAAGAGTGTCAACCTGGACTCATGGACGCCGGAACAAGTTGTAAGTTCTATTAATCCTTCTGATGATTATATACATTACTTTGGTTTTTCTTAGATCTGTAAAAAGGCACCTAGATTTAACCATCCCCAATCAGTTCCTTATGCATAGGTGTCAGAAAAATATTAGCCTGATTGTCTACAAGTGAGAAACATACAGAGGTTTGTCTCTGCCCCGGCAACCATGGATGTCGAAGTCAATAAAGGCGACATAGGCATCTTCAACAAAAACGTAACAAGGAGAGTACAGTCATCACAATAATGCTTCGGGGCCACTCCAAAATGGTATTCCATTGTTTTTAGGGTTCCGTACCCAAAGGGTAAAAACGGGAACTTATTACTAACAACTAGTCTCTCTGTCTGTCATCAGGCTGTATCTCATAAACCGTGATAGCTAGACAGTTGAAATTTTCACAGATGATGTTTTGCTGTTGCCGCTATAACAACAAATACTAAAAACAGAATAAAATAAACATTTAAGTAGGGCTCCCATACAACAAACGTGATTTTTTGCCGTATTTTTTTTAATAATGGTACGGAACCCTTCGTACGCGAATCCGACTCGCACTTGACCGATTTTTTGGGTTCGCGTTTGAATAGAATAGAATAGAATACTCTTTATGTCCCGGTTTGACCACAATCTCAGCTGATGGTCGACGATAGAGCATGCTTGCCGTAGAAATTGGACTTATACCCCAGAGAAAAGATTCCTACACCCTTGATCGGTCCTAGTTTCCTAGCAATCACCTATCCTATCTGCCTACTTTGATGATTATGGCAATGTCCCATAGCCATTTCTTGTAGCGGTCATTACCATTGAGCATGTCCACCAGTACAAGTCAGCCTGGTTATACGATGTTATCGCGCTGCAGTGACGTATCGTGTCGCGCGAAATTATTCAAGTACCCTTTATATCGTAGATTGCGTGACTTATAACAATAAAGTGCTTACCAAAGCGACGTCAATGAACGAAGCACGTGGGCGGTCGTTAACTTACATATAAATGCGAAGGTGCTATTTTTACTGAAGGGTTTTCTTTCTTTGGAAATGGCACATTGGTTTATAAATGGACCTTTGTGTGTGAAACAGTCTTGTTATTGAAATTTTTGCAAAGACTTATAAATACGCGGAGAAAATCAAAAGGAATCAGTTTTAGTACAATTATTCAAAAAGAAAGAATCGAAAGATATACTACTGACGTATAGAGGCAGCATTACTAAAGCACGTTACAGTAGAGGGCAGAGCAGGGCCCGCAGAGATTTGCAAAATAGAATCGTCCGGCCGTGTTTCCGGAAATAAAGTCCCTTTTCATTTAATCATTCATGTAGGCAGCCCATACCATTGCTGACCGCTTCCTTTGGGTTACCCTTCAGCCCCGTCGATCAATAGGATGTACTTACAACTCGGCCAATCCTACTAACTACCTACAATACTAGCTGATCTTTCTAGCTGGCGGAATGAAGAAATTTACAATCATTAATTGGAGATATTCTTATAGTTATTTTAATAATAAGGCACCTTTCCCCTTTAGTGATAAGGTACCTACTTCTTTCACTGTATAGAAACGACACATTGGGTGTAGGGGTATCAACACCATTCGCATATTCAACCGCTATTTCTCTCCATCTTCTTTAGGAAGGGAGTGGTCCCTATTGTTAGAATGTGATGGTACATACATCGATCCTCACAAATTTCAATATTCTTAGTTTTAAGACACGCCGGTTTCCGGAAGGTGTTTTCCTTCATACTTCGATGATATGAAAAAACAGGGAATTAATGATAGCGGTCGACAGGGAAAAATGAAAAAAGACAACGTGTTGCGCCGATCCCCATGTAACCTGAAACAAGGGCAGACATGACACAAGAATTGACCTTATTTCGACCAATCACGTTTCAGGTATCTCTCCAACAAATGGGCAACTCGCGCGCCCGCGCAGTCTACGAGGCGAACTTACCCGACTCCTTCCGAAGGCCGCAGAACGACTCGTCGCTCGAGGCGTTCATCAGAGCTAAGTATGAGCAGAAGAAGTATATCGCTAAGGAGTGGGTGCCACCTGCACTGCCTAAGGTTAACTGGTAAGTTTGGGGTTTCAATAGAAATAATATCTACAATGGGATCACCCTTTATTTTTATGTTTTTATGGATGGGAAATCATATGACTCCTCCCGCTCTGGGCGGAGCGGAGCGGAAGGGAGTGTCAGACTCTTACTGTCTAAAACCCATCCGTGCTCCTCCTACTGCCCTTTGCTTTCCAGGGCCGCGGTAACTCTTTCGAACAAAATCCGCAATGGGATCACCCTTCTCAAATGCTGAAGTACCACGTTCTGCTCTTAAGGACGCGTTTACAGATGGGTAGTTAAATCATTACTTTTTTACACAAAAGTATGTTTATATTTATAGTTCAGAATCGTACCATGCACATCTATCAACAATTCATGGGAAAAACATTTTAAGAATGCAAAGCATTTTATTTAATAAACATACTTTTGTGTAAAAAAGTAATGATTTGACTAACCATCTGTAAACGCGTCCTTAAACCGCGCAGCTAATGCTGGGTCCAGATCTGTGACAGCATTGGACCGGACTGCATAACATGGCCGAACCTTTTCCCAATTATGTGATCGGATGCAGCTGAATACCAGTGTTTTTGCATGGAGTGACTGCCTAGAGCGGTGCTTAATCTAGTAATTTAATAATGCATTATAGCCCTTGGAAACGCCTATGTTACTATTAACCTATGGAACCAACCAAGTATGCGCTAAGCGTCATTTTGTTCCTTTATTGGGGAACAAATAAGCAGAGGGCTTAGGGTTAGTTTTTCAATGTACTCGATCGCGTTAGCGTAAATACAAAAATAGAAAAAGCAGGTTTTCCGTGAGTGTCACCAGGCGGCGCTTATTCAGTTTCAATACAAATTGACGTTAGCGATCGAGAACGTTAAAAAATTCACACTAAGGCTACTGATGTCTCTACTGATGGACGACTACCGACCATAACTAGACTATACAATCTTCAGCATTATACCAATTAATAATAATAGTCTCTTAAATATCTGGCGCAAAGCCCTAAGGTATTACACGCTTTAGTATTGTCGCAGTAAGCTATATGCAAAAACACTCCTTTTTTAGGCAGTCATATAATAAACCTAGCCTAACGTACATTTGACAAATGTTTCAGGGACAAAGAGATCGATGAAGAAATAGAGAGGCAGAAACGGAAAAAGAAATCCAACACGTCAGGTTTAGGACCTCTGCCAGCACCCAGCACAAGTGATAAGAAATACAATGTAAGTATACTTACGTCTTATATGTCACTAGCTTTTACCCGCGACTTCGTTCACGTATATCCCCTTGTTTCCCGTTCCCGTATAGCCTTCCTCATGAATGTGGCTTTCATAAACAAAAAGAATTTTCAAAATCGGTTCCGTAGATCCAGAGATACCCCCTACAAACTCACAAATTTTACCTCTTTATAATATTAGTATAGACTAGCTTTTGCTCGCGACTTCATACGCGCATATCCCGTTTTATCCCGTTCCCGTAAGAATTTCGGGAAATCCTCTCATAGTGCTCCCCTACACTCCCCAAGGAACCTACATGCCAAATTTTAGCTTTCTATGACCAGTACTTTCGGCTGTACGTTGTCTATCAGTCAGGCAGTCACTCAGTAAGGCAAGAGTTTTATATATTATATTGAATATTGATATTTTGTCTTATTGAGCAAAAATCAAGCTGCAAGATTTAAGAGAAATTTGCGGTTTTTGCAATAATACGGTGACATAAATACATTTATCCTAACCTTACCAGCCCCTGCTTCACGCGGGTGCAATGTACAACTCAAAAACTTTAAGAAATATGTCCTAAATAATAATGAAGTGAGTGAGCAAATGAGTTTTGTTACAAAACTTATGTTTTTAATTGCTTACTTACAAAGGCATATTGTTTACAATGGCTACACCTTTCTGATAAGAGTTTACAAGAAACAATTGCGACATTTTCTTGTATTGTTTTTCGTTCAAGCTCCAAAAAACAGACAAGCGACGATAAAACACCATCGAGATAAAAAAAAGTCACTTGCTTTCGACCTTTATTTTCTGTATGTCTCTCTTCTATCTGTATAAGTCATAATTTCAACTTTCAGCAGCAAAATATAACTTCAACATCATATCTTTTCAGAAATCTGACGTCATTCCCAGCATTCCGAAACCAAAATCGTCAGTGAGCCCAAAACTGGGCAGGTCTACCCCGCCCACACAACCGGACCTCAGCAAGACTTCAAACGGCGCCGCCGACCTCCTCGGACTCGACACAAGCATCAGATCGGACTCCAAACCCGCCAACGACGATATATTCTCCAGTTTCTTCTCCGCCCCATCTGAAAAACCTGCAGAAACCAAACCCGAAGACTTGAAACCAGACCTCAAAACTGAAGAAGAGAACTTCTTCAAGCAAGCCGCACCCACGGAGAAGGAAAAGTCAAAGTTGACAAAGGACAGTATATTAGCTTTGTACAGTCAAACACCTTCAACTAATTTAGTGAATCAATTCAATCCTGTACAGCCTGTTCAACCGGTGCAACCAGCGTACCCTTTCGGCAACGTGTTTCAACACCAACAAGGTTTCAGTAACATGGTGCAACAGCCCGTGCAACAAAACGGTATGCAGTTCAATCAATTCCCCATGCCCAACCAGTTCCAGCAACCGTTCGGAGGTCCGGTACAGCAACCGTTGCAGAATCAACCCTTCCAGAGTAATCAGTTCTTCAATCAGCCCCAACAGCCATTGTCGCAACAGTTTAATAGTTTGAACTTAGGACAGAATTTCCCGAACGCGTTCGCGCAACCTAATGCGAACGTTGCTAGTAACACGACGTGGCAGTAGAATTGTGTTGGTTTAGACTTTTTTATTTACCGCGGATGTATTTTGTATGTAAGAAAGCTAATGTCATGTAGTGATGTTTTTTGACAATAATATTTGTAAGTACTGCCAGAAAATCTTTCAAAGTATGATCTAAATACAGGTAATCTTTTTTCCCCCTCTTTTAGTAGTCTGATGCCATAGAAATAGTTTTGCCATAGTTAGGAACTTATTACCTCATATTGTTCTTTTTATGTTCCACTCAGCTATAATAAAATTTTATTTACTAATTAGTAGTTAAAAGCTCCAGTAGATATATACGTGACATTGTGACAACGAGCTGTCTGCGGGGTGTCTTAATGGTGCATAGACTTTTCTGGCAGTCATAATGTAATTTCAATAGACAGACCAAAACAGCTATCAAAAATTGCTTTATAGTCTCACACACTGGGGCAATTTCAGGTGGAGTGAACGACAATATTGAGCAGTCATTCAATCTTTTTTGTATGGTTTGACAGCTCAGTTGTCGTTCACTTCGACATTTTTACAGAATCAAACTCTTCTGCAGTAGAAGAGTTTCCCATAGCCATAGACAGACATGTCACTTACAGTCACGCTTGGTTCTTAACTAAAGAAAGTTTTGACAATTCCGACTACCAGTAGCTAAATTACTAGTAAATATTTAATTAAATGGATCTCTCTCAGTTCTTCGTAAACAGCACTACATGACTACAAAGCTGAGTACATCGGTATGGAGTTGATACACTGTAGATAAGTTAGCGTGAGCGGTGGCTCGATGGGCTTCTTACGCAGTTTGTTCCTATTTATAATGCTCAGATAACTGAGGAGGCTGTACACAGCATGGTGCGGATTTGTGTTGAAAAAATGTAGGAAAATTGAAGAGAAACTAGAGCTCGGAAAAATTCAAAATGGCGCTATTTGACACATCTTTTATGCTGTCACTTTACTTGGCTTGTCAAAATATGTCAGTTGTGCAAATCAAAATATACCTTACGATGTTCGGAATAAGGTTAATTGTGTATTGTGTCACTTGTGCAATACAAAATATACCCTAAGGTTTCCGAAATAAGGTTAATTTTGTATTGTACAAGTGTCGCGAATATTTTTTTTAAATACGCCAAGCATTTCCTTTTCTATGTTGCATGTTTTCGATAAAGTTTTAGAAACTCATTTTATTTTTTTTTGTCAGATATTTTATTTTACAAAACAGTAATTAAAAGCAAGCCGTACCGTACCTGTTGTGTGCAGTACCTAAGACTGTTATGAGACTTGGGACTTCAGAATGAGTGGAGCGAACGGTGAAGTACTTAGCAGTGTTATTTCCATAAATCCACTGTGATTTATGACTTGATAATGAAGGTCCATCCACACGATCTCAACGGGAAAAGTATTTCTTGCATCTGCTAGGTGACTCAATGATTGTCAATAATCTTCAATATAATACGCCATTTTATTGGATCAGCACTGAAACAACAACATTGCTCTGTTATTGCAGAGCTGATCCCACAAAAAATAGACAGTCAACTACACTAGATGATTTTTATCACCATCCTTTTTCAGGCGTTCGGTATTAACAAAAACACGATTTTTGCAAAAATCAACTCGTAGGAAAGAAAATAAAACGGCCTGTTCAGTACATTTTTGTTTGCAAAACTTGATGATAAGAATCAGGTGATTTTGTTTGTACCCCACTGCAGCGAAGCCTAAAAGGAGAAATAGGAATGCAAGGGTGAATCGGCACAAAACTTTGAAGGGATTTTTACGTTATTTAAATCGTATTTGTCGCATTTGCGGTCTCCAATTTTTTTTTTTCAATTGATATAAATAAAATAAAGTTGCTTTCTTAGACAACCAATATTATGATATTAAAGTAAAAAACCTTATCAAAGTTTTGTTTCTATTCACCCCGATGGACGGTATGTGTTTATTAATTTATTACACCGTAATTCAGAACGGAATAGCTGATAGTGTGGAGAGTTCGTTTTTGATAATGTTCCAAGTTTTCACTTGTTCTGAAGTTGTACTGGTCAATGCACACGTGTTCGGTTACAACTCATTTTAAGAATGTTAAAAGTGTCGTTTGATTTGTAAATTATGGTACTGACACTGCATTGCAGAAATGGGAAATAGAGTTCAAAATGCCAAAACAAAGATAATATTTTTACACATTTAAAAAAGTGTGCAAAGACCTAAGTTATTTCGAGCTGTGTTCACTTATGTGCGTTATGGCTGATTCTTCAAAGTTAAGGAGCCCTCTAGGCATGGGCGATAGTTAGTGCACAATATAATCTAATATACTAACTATACGTTCATTTCAATAAGTTTTAAGTCTAATAGGGATTAGTAAATGAACTTTTTGATTTTATAGAGCCAGAAACGCCTGAAAACAGCTTGAAATAACTAACCAAGCTTATCTATATTGTACGATTTTCACAGAGCGGTCCACACGGGAGTGCATTTTTCAATATATGGAAAATTGAACCTAAAGTGAAGTCACTAGATGTCATATTCGCGTGTACTCCGGCGTGGCTCGCTCCGTGCTCATCATACATAATTCGACCTGTGCAATTATGTAAATCTAATGATATTTTTTTCTTATTTTTTAAATTTTCATTGAATAGTTTTTATTTATATATTATTGTGTATCCTAAAAACGTTTACACTTTGAATAATAATTTAGCACTTTTTTAACACTATTTTAAATATTTATGCACAGATAATGATTTGTGTTTGTGTAACGATCTTAATTCGCAGTAATTTTAAGTAGATTTTTTATTTTCTTGCGATAAGCAGACGTCCTGGATTATTTGTATTCCAACTTAATAAAAAATATATTTGAAAAGCGTTAAAAAATTAACAGATATTTTATTTTTATATTTTATTTAATCATAGAAATAAATAAACACATACATACATAAAATTATATAAAACAGATTGTTTAATAATAAAAAAGATTTTGGGACGTTTGTAACTCGGAAATTGGTGCGTGTCAGCGTTTAATTATTTTATATTTTTATTAATAGAGGTTAAAATGTTAAATAAAATCTGATAACTGTTTTCCCTAAATTGTAAAGTTTGTATATTATAACTATTTACAAATAGGTCTCATGCTCTTTAGGCATTTCTTTAGTTGTTGCCAAGGTTTACAATTATTACTTTTTTTTTACTTGAATTTTAGTTAACAAAGATTTAGTACTACAAAAAAACCTGGCCATATACTTTTCACATGGAGTTAAAAAAAAATAGCTTTGTAGAGCGTCATATCTGTCACTCATACATGTGTGCCTCTTCATAAAGCTCTATGGGTCATTTTAAAGCCTGGGTTCTAAGGCTGGTCGCATATGTACGGTTTCCTGATAAAGAATTCAGATTCGGAGATCTGAATGCTTGCCTTACATACAAAGTATTCAACTAGACGCACACGTTTCTATATTTTCCGAATGGGAAAAATACTTGACTATCCTTTTGAAAACAAGCAGTGCGTTCGGGTCAGAATAGTGGAAAATCGGATGTCTACGCTAGTCTCATAGTGCGTCTTCACGACGCCGACTTTTGTTTGCGCAGACTTAGAACTCATAAAATATGTAAGTCTGCGAGGACAAATTATTTCAGTGTAATAGATTTTTTTTATTCAGAGTTCAAAGTCTGATTTCTCGTGCATCGTTCTTTTGGAACAGGGTCATATCGTATTGCGTGAACGTCAGTAATAATTTGTCAATTTATTAATATTCTGATTGGTAAAATGAACTTTCAATTCAAACCGCTTGTTTTGTATGCTCTTATACCCTTTACCTGAGTTTCTCTCAAACTCAGCTTCGATTGAGAACTCATCAAAATATTAAATATTGCAATAAGGGTTTCCTGAAATGACGAGCACCAGGTGGCAGTACTGAGGCGTCAGGTCCAGGCACCTGTCAAAACGCTAATGTTTTCTGACATCTACTGTTTACGTCAAGTCACTTTTTCAGCGAAAAGGAAGACTCGCCTATGTGGCGCCAAATGGTGGCGTAAATTTTCCTGGAAACCCTCATTTAAATCATTCATTCGTCATTCATTACTTAAGGAAATTACTGTAAAACTCACTTGACGTGCGCTCGTGATTTGCATATACAACGTGTAGGTAACAGAATAAACGCAATAGGTACCTCATAAGGGGTCATTGTACTCATCATTATGAACAACTTTCACTATGGTGCCAACAATAAAATCGCGAAAAAAAAAATCAACTGCCCCATACATTTCTGTGCGCATAACTCGACAAAATGTACTGAACAGCTGATTTTTTATCGTGATTTCAGGGTTGGTCCCATAGTTGAAAAAAAAGTTGTTCATAATGATGAGTACATTGACCCCTTAAGAGGTATTGCGTTTATTCTGTTACACGTTGTATACGACTATAATTATCTGGATGATAAGTGCAGCCTATTCTCTATAATAATTAAATTGATTTTTTATTTGTTAATAAACTTCATTATACTAGTTCTCTCTGGCATGCTATTTTCATTTTGAAAAATGTACAGTTACAGTCCTACAATTTTTTTATGAAAGTACGAAACGCTAAAATCCATTTCGTCTATTCACATTCCATCAGTTTCGCGCCAATTCATTTGACGTGCCCATAAATCTATGGATACGAAAGTCGTGCGTCATACTTTCATAATGAATTTAAAAAAAAAAGAACAGCGTACGCCTCAAACAGGAATGATGAAGAAGTTAGTACACGATCAATTTGATTGAACAAATGGAAGGCAATCGTAGTGTTGCGCGATTTATACGACATCATTAGGTACGAGATTTCGATGGTACTTCATTATATAAATAATCAAATATCTATAAATGTTGATGTTATCAGAGTAGTAAGTAAATGGAGGAATGATATGTTGACAAAAACCGAAATATCGATTGCAATTCATTAAATAATTATGTTTTTGATTTACTCCCTTTATTTATTACTCTTCTCGCTGCATTCCGAGGAATGTCTAAACAATTATTAGAAATGAATTCGTAATGTGCAATCGAAAACCACTTGATGTCAAGGCAAAAACCAGCCAGTGCAGATTTATTTTGTAAAAAAATGACAAGCATGCTCCATTTCTTTCTACTCAGTGTATGTCTGTGACGACTAGAATGCCCAATTTGTACTGATAGCCGTATTATTTTAGATCGTCGTTCATAAAACCTACTTTTGATGTATTTAGTTGAAATATAAAATGTGATTCTTTATTAAGTGAATATTTAATATAGTAAAAGTAACGGGCGATTAGTCATATTGGCTGAATTTAGCCCTGATTGAGCCTGTATTTCGTTTACATACCTAAATAAATATAATGCCAATAGAAATATTTTTTATTTAACTTTGCTCTACTGTCCATATCCATCTACCTACATTTGCAAGGAAATAAGCAAATGAATATACTTAGGCGCCAGTTACACGTTCGGTAGGTTTTGCTGTCAGGTTTAACCACAGTCAAAAAGACTGACTGACGGATAACCTATGGCACCCATTACACGCTCATGCAGGCGTCATACTCGATTCCAAAAGTCTTGTATGACGAATGACTGATGGTCAGTGATAGAATTCAATTGAAATTACACACTCATTCTGATTGACCGTCAATCATACCTAAACAACGTAATAGAATAAACGCAATACCTCTTAAGGGGTCATTGTACTCATCATTTTGAACAACTTTTACTATTAGACCAACCCCGAAATCGAAAAAGAATCAGCTGTTCAGTACATTTTGTCGAGTTATGCACACAGAAATGGTCCTACCTTGTTTAGGAGATAAGCGGAATAATTGTCATTTTTCATATAATTTCTTGCGTGATCTATGACCGACTCCATCGCTCAATCGCTGCCGCGCGCTGACTGAGGGGTCTTTGATGAACGCCACCACAGGCACCCACTACACGCTCATGCAAGCGTCACTCAATTCCAAAAGTCATGAATTGCGAATGACTGATGGTGCGTGATTGAATGACGATCAGTCAAAATAAGCGTTTAATACCGATTGAATTCGATCATTCACCATACGACGTGACGCTACATGAACGTGTAATAAACGCCCGGAAGACGAGATCCAATAAACGAAGATAATTACCTATTCTAAACATACTACTTATGCAAAAGTAGATGGCGCTCATTGGTCTAGCTAGAAGAATGCCCAGAACATCTCTTTTAAAACGAACGTTAAAGGGAATTGCCACTGTCTCCTGCTCACTGCGCAGTCGGGTCGGCTATCAAAGGGAAAATGTAAAATGGATAACGGTGTTATGGTCACGGGTATATACAATTAATGATTTATGGGTGGGTGTCGAGTAAACCATGCCACCTTGCTTGCTTTGCGTTAGTGCGTAAGGCGCCTTTTACACGGTAGGTTTTGCTGTCAGTTCCGCAGCCACGGCTGTGATTGACGGATAACCTATCGTCTAATGCAATGAATGGGTCCTTGTTGTTTTTTCTATCTCAATGGTCCTTGTCCTTTTTCGAATCCCATACATCAGCCAATAATATATCGTCACCATAATGCTGATAGATACCTAGTATCAAGCTAATGCTGTTATGACTGGTTATGACAACGAAAAGGCGACCTAGTGACAGACCGGAGCATTATCTCAATTAGCCAGTAGGTACCTATACTATATTGTAGTCTTTGATCTCAATGGACAGGAGTGACGACATCGTCCGTTTTCGCGCGAAAATATAAACTGTCAGTTTAAAACCGCAATTTTGGCAATAAAATAAGCGTATTATTTTTTTTATTTTAGTATTTTACAGTTTATTTTACATGGGATTCTTCAAAATGAAAGTAAGATGAAAATATTGCATGTTCCCTATTGTGTGAACAAAATGTGGAAAGAGGAAACTACAAAACGGCAATTTTACTGCGTAGAACGGAATGAATTCAATAACTAGCTTGGGCTAGAAACCGTATTTTTCAACCGATTTTTGTAAAATCGATGTGAAAAACAAAGTGCTTTGCTGAAAAATCGAAAACCATGAATTGCGGGTAAGTTAATGTGATAAAAATTATACTTTTTAATTTTGATTTGTGTTTATTCTTAACGATAAAGTAGTTAACTTTTGTTTTGGCGCCCGCAGCCATATTGTGTCAAACAGCTGTTGCGGTACGACTTCTGGTGCGCTCCGTTGTTTTTGTCGTTTTTATTAACAAAAAAATGTGTCTAAACTCGTTAGATCGTAATAAACAATGATAACGTAGTGCTAAAAACGTGTTAAATAAATGCACATTAACAAATTGGTTGGTCGGGATGTGTTTTCGATAATCAGAAAATATCATGGCTTGTGGATTGCAAAACTACGAGGACAGTGAAATGCCCGCGGCAGAACTTGAGTTCCAAGCGAAATGGAGCAGGTTTTCCGACTGGTTGCACTGCATTTGTGTGGTTACGTTCGACTTGGAGCTTGGACAGGCTATGGAAAGCGTGTATCCTCCTGGTGTCAAACTAACTGATCAAGAGAAGTGTAATATTTGTTATTTGGCGTTCCCTGACTCTAATTCTGGGTGTATGGGAGACACCCAGTTCCATGTTCGTCTGCGGTCGCGAGCGGGGCTCACGCGGCAGCAGCTTGTGTACAACGACGACAGCGTACCGACGTTGCGTGCCGACTCCACGCACTACTGGGGCTTCGTGTACTTCAGACAAGTCAAGGACCCCTCCTTGCCGCGAGGATACTTCCAGAAAAGTATAATTTTACTAACTAGGTTACCTTTTACAAACTTATTCTACAAAGTAATCCAATTGATTGCTCCAAAGCACTTTGAAGAAGGGGAAAGGAGCCTAGAAGCCGCCTGCCATGATATTAACAGGTGGCCTTCACTCGACGCCGGCCAAAATGTGTTGTTACCTGTGCTCGGTACAGTTTTTCAATCATACATTCCTAACCAACAGACCGGAAAGATCACTCGATCCGACATCGCTAAACAAGTGCATTCACCAAATGTACCTCATATACTAGCATCAATACAAGATGTGAATGTATTTGATGTGTTATCCAGTGTTATTTCACACCTACATTTATTATGGGAGTTAGTGTTGACTGCTGAACCCATAGTGGTTATGGCAAGTTCACCTACGGAATGCTCTGCATTAGTTCAAGCCCTGACATACTTAATACAGCCATTGCCATATTCTGCAGAATATAGACCTTATTTCACAATCCATGACAGTGAATTCAAAGAGTTTACAAGGAAACAATTCAACCCACCTTGTGTAATACTAGGTGTGACCAATCCATTCTTTACGAAAACATTGCAACATTGGCCACACACCATTAAGTTGGGTGATGCTACTTCAATAAAAACTAAACTAAGGAAAGTTGGTAACCTCAAGCTCTTGGATACTGCTCCTGGTGTGTACACCCAGTACAAGCCATTTTTGGAAAAGGATAAACAAATTATAAAGAAATTGCATAATGGGATTAGAACTGATCGCCCGTCTGAAGTTCAAACCGCTATGGTCAAGCGACACTTGCTTGAACTAACCCAAAGTTTTATGATACCTTTGGAGAGGTATATGGCATCTCTCATGCCCTTACAGAAGAACATTTCTCCATTTAGAGCACCACCAGTACCAAATCCGTTCAATCCTGAAGATTTCTTTGCAACTTTGCAACAGTCAGGTCCACAATTGACCACTGGTATCAAAGGCGACTGGATTGGCCTATACAGAAGCTACTTTAGGACACCCAACTTCAGTGCATGGTTTCATGAGAGACACAACAATTTGACAAACAAATTACATGCATTGCAACTTGAGGCTTTGGCTGAGAGTGACTTAAAGAAATGGTCAGTTGGCAGGAAGGAGGTTGAAATTGTGGATATGGTCTTAAAGCTGCGGGAGGTATTGAAGAGTCACCCCCCTGTGGCTGATAATACGAGGACACTGCTCGCGCGGCGTTTGGAGGACCTCAACTGTGTCTTGCCGGAGGATATGAAGTCTATACTGAATGCGGCCACGTGACAGAAGCACTGCTGCGCCTCAAACCTGCGAGGATGCAGCGAGGACTGCAAGACACAATACAGGAAGTTAAGACATGGTCACCCTATTGTGTGCATGTGAAATGTCATGGTTTTTATATCTAGGTACAATAGTACTGTATTCAGTTGCGAATATCAACTGTTTCTTTGCGATATTTTTATTATGCCAATTTACGTCACTAATGTGGTGTAAAAAACAATAATAAGGCACCAAGTTCACATTTAGAATTTTACGCTCTTTGATTTTACCATCTCTGGTCAGAAATTACTTTATCAGAAGTTGATTACGATTGTAATTAGTTAATTACGTAAACAGTTAACTTGTAAAGGTCTGATAACTTTTTAAACAATATTCTGGCCAAAGACATGTAATGAGCTGGTATAATTATGTATTTGAATCCATGTGACCTATGAATTGTTTTGGGAATCTTTGCTTCCATCTACGTACCTACTCTGATATTAAATATCTGATGTTAATAAAGTAGTCATTTTAGTATTGACAAAGTATCCTGTTAGGAATGACTGATTTTTGGTTAATTTTGAGTTGTTATACATAAAGGATGTATAAATCTTAATTTAGTCGCTTGACTAATTGTTTACGATTCTTCTTGTCTGTTCATCCTATTATGGCCATAAAAGACGTTTATAATGCTACTGCAGAGCATTTTCCTGTAATATCTTTATGTTGGTTATATATTTACTTCAGAAATGACTCAATAACGAAGTCAAATAAATTACTTCTGACCAAGTCATTGTTTACCTGCGTAAACAATATTGACATTCAAAGATATTTTATTATATCACCAAGACCAAATTCAATGTACAATATTATAACAGCCATAATTCTGCATAATAAAAATAATAATTCAGTTTTAAACTATTTAAAATCTTGCCAAGAACGCCTGGTATCGTTTGTGTTTGTCCACTGATACAGGCATGATATTATTATGAAACTACGTCGATTATAAATAGGTGTTGTAAATATTGTAGTTATAAAATTAATACTTAATCATTATCTTTTGAGTAACCAGAGAAAATGTCGGTAGGCGTTTTATTAGATTATGTTATCTAACATTGTAATCCAATTAACTGCGACATTCTGCAATTTTTTTGCCATATGAGCAAGGTCACAAACACGGACAGTTTTTATTTGTTAGTTTCATTCACGCCACTTCTATACGGATTTTAAACGTAACTTAAATTCTTGACACTGGTTCTTTGAAAGAAATATCTTCTATTCCAGCTGTCTAAGGCTTTAATTTCATATTAAGTTTCTGCATACCTACAACATTTTTTTTTTGATGATTAAACATATAAGAGAGATTTAGCCAGCATACGAATACCTAATCAGGCATCACTCTACGGTACAAGTATCGTTCTCAGAGTCGTCACAACTCACAATTATTATCCCGCGCTGAGTCAGTAATATGAATCGAGTAGCTTAGTTAAGTTTGAAAATAAACCATTTCAATCACTGAGAAATATTTCAGTGTGTCATTCGTTTGAATGAGCATTCTTAACGCTCTAACAATGAAAATAAATATTCTCGCATTATCGATGCCTGTGAAGTGGTTCCAGTAATCTAAATTAATCGTTTATCAGATCTTGCGGAAAAACCAATAATGCAGTATATCAACTGAACTTGTTATTGAAATGTCTAAAAATATACGCTGCCAAGTTATATTGTTAAATTGTATGTGTTAGAGACTAATGCAGCAGTTCATCTGGTATTCTTCACCGCGTGAAATACCTCCGCCTGTTTTTGTGGGGGGGGTACTTTATGGAAAGATCTTGGCCGTCGTAATTGAAATGGAAAAAATGTCTTCTACATTTGGTTTTACAATAAAACAGCCTCCATGAACAGAGAAAACAGTCCAATTCCAGTCTAAAATATAAGAAGGTAATTGTCCTAGTTCGTGCTAAGTCTAGTTATAAGTATGTGTTACTCAAGGGCCATTACTTAAACGGTATTCAATTTGAAGTATTAAAGCCCTGGTTACTGAATTCAGAATTTACTACTTCCAAGTTCAGAATTTACGAAACTAAACAGAAAAAAACATGAGAACTTGTTTAACTTAAGAATTAGAATTAGATAAATTCTTAGCTTTTATTTCTCAATTCAGGAACCAATGGGAGTACCTATCTCAGTCACGAAGGGAGTATTTTAACTCTAAAAAAACACTGAAATTGTATATCGTTTAGTAAACGGGTGTTATTCGCATTGAAGTATATTTTCGTACACTATTTTAGTAGAACGTATGTTAGAATCTCTGTATTGTATGTGTATATGTCCTATCTATGGATTATGTATCGCAAACGGTGCGTTACGATTGTCAGTGGCGGTAACTAATCATCATCATTATCAGACTAATCTTTCATAAGTGTACCGAATCGATAGTGCTGTAGTTTGATGACTTATCTTATTTTGACAAATTTATATAAAGTTAACGAGGAGAAATGCTGCATATTTTCTTGTCATCACGTCTTTTTTTTCATATAAAAGACAGCGGCGGAAGTTTCGGGAAGAGGGGAGTCATATACTCCCCTTAAATCCACACAGCGGACGGTTCATTATCATTCAGAGTTATCTGTAGGACCGTGATCCCACAAGGCCGTGTCAATAAATGTGTGTAGATACATAGTTAGGTACAACCAAACCACTCTATCGATTACAAATTCCTGTATATATAACAGAGTCAGATTAGATTCATAGGCATTTTGTGCTGCAGATGAAGTTAAAGAAAATCTATTTGTCTAGCTTTTTCCTTTGTTGGAGTCTACTTCCAGACTAACCGAATGTAAATGAGCTGTAGTTTACATGAACCGAGCCAAGTAAAAGTAACATTCAGAGCAACAATAGATGATTAGATTATGCCATAAGCATCTGACAGTCGGAACTGCATATCTATCATTATGTAACGCATCTAGGTATCGTACGAAAGTCCATCCAATTGTACTTTATTTTAAAACCGCTATGGAACGGTTGTATTGTTAAACATAGATAAGTGAAGAATATTAAGATAAATTACATTGTTATCGCTTAAAGGATTTTTTCTAAGATATTTTATCAAGACTACAGTTAAATACGAGTAATATGATATTAAACGGACCGCGCTTGTTAAATGTACTAGAAAGTAATTTCCTATACACTGTTATGTTAAATTGGAAAGATGATCGATTGTTCATAATTTTTAATCGATTGAGCGCAGACCGACCGTGAGATTCTAGATCAAATAAATTGAAAACTGTCCTTCCGCAGCCATCAATCGATCATCTTTTAGTTAAAATTAGACGAAATTAGTTTAAGTTGCGTGAAACGCATCCATTTTATAAAAGTAAAGTGTGCGCTAGACAAAATGGCAGCTATAAAACGGAGGCGGGAAAAGACCGGGGTTTCCTTTTGCCTCTTCCTGACATGGTTGAAAACTGGATCATCACAATAATATCGCCCTCGCGGCCCGCCTACTGTATGACAAACGCTTTACTGAAATTAAAGTAAGCAAGACGAACATGCAATTCCGGGTGTTATTAAACAAAAACCAGTAGGTATGGTATGAAACCTCGTTCACATGAATTCAAGGTTAAAAATGCATTTCAGATGTAAACACTGACCTCTCGGAAATCGATGTTCGTATTATTTTACAACGCTAGTTAACTAGGTACGATAATGGATCAACCGAATGTTTATTTTACGCGAATATTTGTAAATAATTGGGTGCCAAATTGTTTTGTTTTCAAATATTGGATAATTATGATGGCATTATAATTTTATTTTTATAAGTAGCTAGTTTTATGGTGTAATCCATGAAGGGTCTGTTTGCTCAATAAAATTGTTTGAATGCGTAACCTTATGAAAGGGTGCTGATATATTGGCGAAAACGCTTTTGATGCGCTGAAGGCCTCCTTGAACTAAGGACAAATTGGAATTAAAAATATGGCAGAATTTCTCTTTATCGTTGCATGTTCCAAGTCCCAATTGTCGGCGGCGATACCTATAGGAATAAATTTCGCCGACGGCATGGTTTGCGGAATAAGCGCGCGAAATACTGCCGTCTTTTCCGTTCTGACCATGCCTTACTCTAGTGTAAATTACTGCAGCTCTTGCAAGGTTTCCGCGTTCGCCAATATGTACACACCCCAAGGGAGATTATTATGTCAAGGTCGGGTCGAGCCAACGCGACGTCAGATTACTCGTGCAGACGTTCCAAACTAGATTAAACTGGGGCACTTCGAGCCATTTGTTTTAAGTTATTAGGGCCCTTGTCTTCCTATGTAGATTTGATAGGCATGCGCCAGTTTAAAGCTTGAATCTTATGGTCACTTAATTAAATGCACATAAGGCTGCTTAATCTCTAGTATTGCCAACGACCAAAGGCGACGCGGCGACGCCGAGTTTGTACCATCAGATGGCTTATTTGCGATTCAATAACATTTAAAAAAAACCATCTCAAACTTGAATTTTCATAAGGCCATTCACTTTGCTCCGATCCATAAGCGATGCTAACCAGCTTGACTGGATTACTGAATAAGGCTCTTTGTTGTCACAAACTCACCAATTAGCAGAACCTGTTACCCGACTACTAAAAGAAGGTTCTTTTGTTGTTTACTTGAGTGTTGACTGACTTTTATAAAACAGTTAAGTAATTTTTAATTGCTAAATAGATATGGCTGGTTGACAGTCGCCATTTTTATTCTTCAAAAAGTCATCTGACTTGGAAAATCAGCTCTGAATTAAAACGCGTTTTTCTTAGACTTCCATTGGCTCGGCTGGACTTAAGGAAGTGGGATATTATTGGAATACCCACTACGTATACCGTCATTTATCACAGACTCCACTAGTATATAACACATCCCATCGTAATCGCCACATGTAAATACAACATTGTACAAACTGCACTATGTAAAACAACGTAAATGAAATAAATAAACATTATTTTTCAAATAACTCATTTATTAACGCTTATGCATATTTTTGTGCGGTCCTGATACGACAAGGCGGGAATATGTACGTAATACAGGGGTAGTGGTATCCATCAACTGTGCGTAAATTTTAAATAAAATATTTATACCTAAGCATAAAATATAGCTGCATAGTATGAAATAATTACTATGAATAAATATTTTGAGAAAGTCCATCTTCGTTAGCAGGATTAGAAGACTACTGAAAGATAGATATGAACATAGTCCACTTTCATTATAGACAGAAACTCAGTGAGATTAGAAAAAGACATTTGAAGAGTCCTTTGCGCCTTTTGACATCCACGATAATTTACAAAGTACCCACTTTAGTTTTGGTGTAGGAAGTCCTTCGTAGTCTAAAGGCTAACATTCTATAACATGGTATAGAAGTAAAAATATATAAAGCTCAAAATCTACCCAATAAACATACCGTTGAAAAATGGGAGGCATTATTTATTAAGTACACAATTGCGTCTATGACAAGAGCTACACAGCTGGCACAGTTGACGGATACCAAAAAGCACTATACATAAATCTAAACAGGTACGGGGACATGGCACAAATAAGTCCCTGCGTCCCGACAGATCCTTTGGCGTTATCCATAACAAAAGACTAAACATAACAGTCTATAAAGTATTTACATGACTATAGGCGGGTTGAATCACAATCTATTGTATCTAGCTTTGCTCCATATATTGTCGTTATCGGTTATGAGGGTGTATACTCCTGCGAGGGTGAGGCCAACTGCGGCTCCTAAGGCCATGGAGCGGACTCCAGAGGTACTTTTGTAGATCAGGCCGGTGGTGGTTGCGGCAATGAAGGTGTTGCCGGTGTCTTCCTTGTCGCGCATCCAGGTGACGCCGAGCGCGATACATGAGTAGAATGATGCGATGATGCCGAGAGTGCAGCCTGTGTTTGTTCCTGGAACATTTTTATTGAGGTTTAAGCAAAGTTGTTCAATTTCACAAGTGGGTTTAAGAGGTCAAAATCTTATGGAAGTTCAAGCTCACTTCCAAATACAATTAGCTTCTGGGACATAGGCCTTTCTGTGAGAAGGTGTGGGCCATAATCCAGCATGAAAACCTAAGGTCACTTGTACCAATTTAAATAATGAACATCCACCCACAATTTGCTGTCTGTGACAGTGATAATGCAACTGGTCCCTAGTTCAGTTCAAATCAAAGGCCTTAATAAAATTTTTATCCACCAATACTATCATCTCAGTAAAACTTGTGTAGGTAGAGAGTAAATATATTGAGACAAAAATAACATGTCCAATACAAAGTTTACTTGTATTGTCATACAGAGATTATTTAAATAGTTATTATTGACATAAACTAACCTTGTTTCATAATGTAGTTGATAACTTGTGTTCGTCGCACCTTGCCCGTTTGCCCTGCTAGTGTCGTAGCCCTCAGTCCTTTGTATAAACCTGCCACACCTCCCATGCCTGAAACAGAGTACAATAGTTTTGGAATAAAGCTTATAGGTACATTAGATTGTTGAAATTATGATAGTGGGGGTTGCATTTTGCATTTATAAACAACTAGCATTTTCCTGCAGGTATGGCCCTATTCCATTTGAAACAAGGCATTATTGTGAGATTATTCAGCTATAGTTTCGGGTATAATGCTGCATCGGATGAGACTCTATAGTCTCATCCGATGCAGCATTATACCCGAAACCAACATAAAAAAGGCTAGGCAGAAACCACAATATTAGTAAGTATAGAAAAGTTTGTTTGAATCTGGGGTTAGTGTGCACCACAATCATCACAAATTATAATGTTGTTGAAGCTACTACACATTTCAATTTATCAGCTCATAAATAGACTACAGATTTGTTATGGAGCTGCAGCTCACAACACTTAGCTGGCCGTGTATTGGGCAAGAAAGTACCTCACAATGTTTGTGTGGCTATGTTCCCTACTCTATCAGCGCAAATGTAAATGTATTGTCAAGCTAGCTATAATAATAATGTCTGTGTTATTGAATGTTTTGTTGATACTGCTCAGATTTATTTATTGAAGTTAGATTGTATGTTTTTATTGAAGATTCCTGTAAGTATTGCTTTTAACAGATTTGATGACAATAGGTACTGATCAATCTGATGAAGCCCGAGGGTATTTTTTTGTATTAATGATCAGGATTGCACATTTTAGTTCCATAAACAATCAGGTGTGCCACCTGCCAGTTTGCCACTAAGTAGAATTTATGACTGACTGTATAAAATCAACATAACAACCTAATTACTTGTTAGACCTGAAGCAACACAACTCTTATTATTTTTTCAGATTTGATTTCATGCTCTGAAGAGCATGTGGCTAATCCATTCAAATTAGTTGAGGTAATCAGTGTTTGTTTTATTCAAAAATGCTAGTTTCTTTGTTCATTTAATTTATACATAAGACAATAACTCAATCATGTTTCACAGTATATATGTATATGCAGCTGGTACTGCAATGTTGCTTGGATACGTGCCCATAATGTATATAAACAGTGATAATTAATGACTTTAGAGACAATACTAATTAAGACTTTCTTCATTGGATTTTCACATCAGTTTGAACCTTTGATTTATTTAAAATCATGATTTGATATGCGTATCAAATACTTATTGTTTACCTATTCGGCTTTACGCAGTGTTATGTAAAAATTACTAATAATTTTGAGGTTATGTTATAATTTCATCATCCCATTACCTGATCCGGTCATAAAGGACATTCCAATGATGGGTAGCGCTACATTAGACCTCCGAGCAGTAGATGCCATGTGACTGTCGTCAGGATACAAGAATTCTGGCTGCATTTTTGGTATGATATGGGGATCGAAGTTCAAATATGGGGATAGACTCGCTCCCGCCTGCTGCTGCTTCTCCTCATTCTTGTTTATGGATAGTATATCGCCAAACAAGGACATTTTGTTATTTCCCACACTATTTTAACTAATCTAAAACTAAAACGTGATTTGGCTATCACGCAGCGAATTTTAAGAAATCGAACTATTCTGAAATGTCAATGTCAAAAGGAGTTGAGTGGAGTATAGACAAAAAATACGTGAATGTTGTCAGTGTAGAAAAAAAGACAATCAATAGACAATCTGTTATTTTCTCAAAGTAAAAAGTCAGTAAAGAATAAGAATAATTATCATTTGAATTTAAAATATTTGGCGCGGGTCGTCCGACATTATTTCAGTTAGAAACTTAGAATATTTTACTATAGTTTACTTTCAAGTTAATTAATTCTTCTTCGTGTGGGTAGTAAGATCAAACGACACCCTAGTGTCAGAGTTTCTCAACCGCCTCAAGGTCCTCTGACTTGGTTTGCGACCGCCATTTGGCGGTTAATAAGTTGCTAATATTTCATGCTGTTATTAATTCCAGTGAACTAAGAACCCCAGAGGAGGTGAGAAAAATCATAAAAACTGCAAAACTTCACGAGTCGGAGTTAACGGAAATCACACAAGTACTGAGATTTCCTGATGCCTCCAAACATAATGATAACTTGAAACTGATGCTGCTGGATGCGACACTCTTGAAAGAAATAGAAGCGGGAAATGAGCTGCTTTTTAAAGGTAGAGAAATAACTTCTTTATTTATATTTATCCCGCGAACCATCATTGAAAAGGGAGGATCCTTCGACCAGACACGGTGTTGTGTCCGGTGGGCAACTGCCCGATAGTTGATATTCGGATTGTTCGACTTCAATCAAATCGTACGGAAAACTGATACTGCGATGCTGAATTTCGTTCAGTACTTCGTCGCTGGCGGTATAGATAGCGCTGCGTTTCTTTATTGTTGCGGTACAAATTTCGCAAAAATATTTCTTGTTTCGGCCAGTGGCGGCTTTGATCCCGCTACATCACTACCCTCCGGAGACCGGAGGTCGATAGTGGATGAGTCGTCCATACATCTTGAGATGCTTGCCAGGCTAGAAGGCTGGTTCCAGTAAGTCGGAACCGGAAGTCGCAGAGTTCACACGGTGTGTCGGAACAGTCCGCGGTGATGCCCCAGTGAGTCGGCGTGATGATATTCCAGTGAGTCGGGATAATGCTGCACCTTCTGGGAGTCGAAGTAGTGCGGCTCCAGTGGGTCGGAGACCGTGACCGCGACGACCGTGAGTGCTGGACTCGACCAGGAGAGTGCTAGCCGAAGGCAGGGGCGCAATTCAGGATTGACGTTTGCTTGACCCTGAGAGCAGTTTTTTAGCTAAGTACCTAAACACTAAAA
This sequence comes from Melanchra persicariae, assembly GCA_947386135.1. Lineage (NCBI taxonomy): Eukaryota > Metazoa > Arthropoda > Insecta > Lepidoptera > Noctuidae > Melanchra > Melanchra persicariae. The sequence goes on along the minus strand of OX376645.1, from coordinate 8,930,494 downwards.
ATAAACGTAACGCTTAACAAGCCTCCTTGGATTACCTTTCGTAAATTCCTCTAAGATTGACGTTAGGTTGTAGACTAGATACCAAAGATATCTCGGTCTTTTGGAGGGGGCTTGAGCACCTGCTCATCGATAGAAACTATAATACATAAAGGCCATGTTATCACTCGTCATCATCATAGCTTTCATCCTCTTTTCCGACAGGATGCTGATGACTTTAGACCTAAGTCTTGGATAACTATGCTGTATTGTAGGTAATAATAAATTATAAATAAGTACCCTCTATTTATGTAATAAATCTTTCTTCCTTAGTAGAAAACTTTAGAATTACCTACGTCAGACAAAATGACTGGGATGATGATGATAACATCCGATTCATCCAAGCTTAAAAATATTATAGGTATCTAAAATATTGTGATATCTGACATCTAATTGATTTGTTGGCGCGACTACTAACGCCATCTATCGACGCACCGGAACATCACATTTTTTATCCACGAATGAGGGCTCGCCAACGTCGCACGGTGGGTTGATTTATATACGTAGTGGACTTAGGACATTAAAAAAAAAGTCATCTTATTTTTACTGATTAATGATGCAAATTTGTTCTACTATCTAATACAGTAAATTATTGTTCTATGACTTTTTATTTTACGCATTATTTTTAGTACTACAATTTTTTAAATATTTTTTTGTATAGAAAAAATCATAAAATCTAAAGAATCTCAAAAATCTGAAAACATCTCCAACTGCGATGTATATATTAAAATAGTACTATTTATTAGCTTATTTTTACAACTAGTCAGCTACTGCGCTTTGCTGCGATTTAGGAGAATTTTTTTTTTTTATTTTTTTTCTTATTAAAATCGCATTTAAGTCTACAAAATCTCAAATTTCTTCCAATTGTTGGATAAGTATTTTAATAGTACAATTTATTTGCATCTAATCGTCTACTGTAGTTTACTGTGACTTAGTAGGTAGTTAGACTTTTTTAGATTTTTTTGAACGAAAATATCTTAAAAGTCACCTAAATCTCAGAATACTTAGCAGTGATAATTATTGTATTCTCTATTCCACACCACCCCAGAGGTAGAGAACTAGGCGCGTTTTTTTTATCAGTGGTCTCCCCAATAGGCCTAATCCACGACTACAAATCTGTGTTCTGTATGTGTGAGACTTACAAAGACAAATTCAAAATTCAAATCATTTACCAATATTTTTAGGAGGGGCCTGCACCATGCTCAACACCATGCTCTGACAATAACGGGTCTTCAGTTAAAACCCCTAAATTTTCTTGATCATCATCGTCAACAAATGTATCCTTAACGATCAACAAAGCTGTTGCTTCTTCTGAAAAGGCTTTGTGTTTTCGCACCAGTTTGTGTCGTATCTTTGAAATATGTGGATCAGAGCTGATTAACAAATTGTTCAAAATATCTTCATTAGTAGCTTTTCTACAGAATTTCCTCGAATTATGAGCACGATATCTCCGAAAATCTTTGTTGCGTGCTTCAGCTGCTTCTTCGGATAATTTTCCAATGGGCACTATACCCAAGCTTTCAATAATAGCTGCTCCGTGAGCTAAAACTTTGTGAACACTTGCAGGCATGTAAAACCAATTATATAATTCAATGTATAGTTCCATGGTGGTTTCGGTATAATCTTTAAACTTCAATATATCAATACGGTGACCCGACGAAATTGCTTCTAATATAGTTTTAAATCTTTTTATTAATTCTTCATTTACTCCTGTGATCGAAGCTGCAATATCGGGGTTTTCGAAAAATCTCCTCGCAGTATTCCCATCATTTGTTGTACCATGACCCTGTTTCACAACATCAATTAAAAGTCCTGTTTCGGATTTAAATGCTTCCTGAATATTTCTCTTTTTGCTCTCCATAATAGCTTTACTGTCACCTTTCACCATCCATGTCTTCAAATCTAATCTGTACGCTATATGAAGAATGCATTCCATGAATCGTATCCAGATGTGTAACGACGATAAACCATATTTATATAAATCGACATCAATTTCTTTTGCCAAAACCAAGGACAAATCATTCATTTCCTTTGGAGTAGCTTTACATATGTCACATCTTTGTGTTGATGTATCGCAAAGAACTGCAGTCGCTTTACCATCTATCATGGTTAGTATTAGGTTGTGCGAGATGGTCAAATCATCAACCACTGTCTTAACTAAATTGTTAATCTCTGCCTCAATCGCATTTTTTTCTTGCAAAATGCTGAATTTGTTTTCCTTCATGAATTTAAAAAACAGCGGACGACACCATAATGAGGAATTTGGGGAATCATTTTCCCATATAACTCTGTCACTAGACACTAATTTGATAGGAATCAAACTACCCATAAATACGCTAGAATCGTCAAAGTCCTCATCTTCTTCATTTTCTCTTCCAACTTTCTGCTTATAATTGGCTTGATTCGAAGCTCCGTCAAATCCCCATTTACTAATCAGTGTCAAATCTTTACAAGTTTCACTAATTTCGTTTGACATTATAATTCTCTTCACAGTAATATCCAATAGTGCCTGCAATTCTATCGTAGCCGTTTTATCTGTTACTACAATAGCAGTTTTAGGTGGATAACATTTAATTTTTTCATTTTGCAGTGCGTAGTAAGAGGGATATACGTTGGTACCAGTTACTTCTGCGATACTTTTTCGTAGCGTATTATATTGCCATTTTGACAATTTCAAAGACAAAAACAAGCCTAAAGCTTCATCTGGAGAGAATACTGATTTCTTTTTATTTCCAAAAAGACAATCTTTTACTTTTTGCACGTCCTGTGGATGCTTGAGCAGATGCTGTAATATGTCAGCAACATCTTCCTTTCCTTCTGCTTTTAAGTTAAAAACATGGGCATGTGACAACTCCTCTGAAGCAATAGTTTGCGTAGTAAGTTCCGTACGTCTCTTTTTTTGTTTAGGACCTAATTCTGTAAATGGTTTTCTCGGACTTACTTGAGTTGATGTACCAACAGACACCTTTTCATGAGATGTAGTTGATGTGCTAGGAACTGGATCGTCGTCGTTTTTTGCAAAATCTTTCATAAACTCAGGCCAAACTATCTCCGATGCCAACCAATCACTGTATTTACTTCTAAATGTATGTTCTTTTCGTTTAGCATTTTCCCATTTTTTATAAGTATTATAACAATACTTTGCGCAGAATTCCTTTAGCAAATTATCATTATCTTGATTTAAATCACACAATTTTGACTTGATAGCACTGTATAAAAAGTTATGATCCTTAATACTACCACTTGATTTCAATTTCACAAACATATCAACATTAGTAACTAAATCACTAAACATTTTCACAAAATTCTCGAAAATCAACTTTTAACAAAAATCAAGTAACGAGCGGGTAGTCCGTATGTAAAGGGTGGTTACAACGAACTGATATCATTGTTTTCAACTTGCTACCCCAAATATTTTTTACCTGCAAATTTACTGCCCTCTGATTGGCGCACGTCACTAATGACGACTCGTCTACTGATAAGAAAACCGGTTTTGGTGTTGTGGAAAGAGTGGTGTGGAATGCAGTTGCACAAAATATTTACAACAAACTAATAATAATAATCCTAATAATATGCACCATGCATCGAATTCTTTGTTTTATTCATACAAATTAAATCTCTGAAATTTTAGGGTAATAACCTACTTTAAAAAAAAAGTTCCAAAACATAAAAGTATGGTATAAGTATATACAATGCAAATATATATTTAAAAATCCTTAAGTCCCAACTTCGCGATTTCAGCCCACCGTGCGTCGGTGACCAATCACAGCACGCGTTTGTTCTCATTCGATTCATTGTAAAAGATCTGTTTAAAAATTTATTTAATTCTTGATACACCCTGCTTGTAAATAGACGAATAAAAATATTATAACCAAAACCAATAAATCAATAATTGAAAAGCACCTGCCTCACGTTCCTGTACAGATTAATTAATAACATAAAATTTATGTAAATTCCAGGTGATCCAGACGAAAACGTAGTACTGTGCACAAACAACAAAACATATGATGTTAAAGAAGCCGAAACTTCCAACAGTCTCTTACTAGTCCCTGAACTACTATTCGCCGCAGACACTGGACTGGACGAAACTATACAAAACGAGTCCATAGAATCAGACTCATCATTTGATAAGTCAAACGCAAGCTTGAACAAGTCCACTGAATCTGATGAAGGGGCCAGACCACCCCGAAACATAGTGCACAAAGACATAATTAATACATTCTTCACATACTACGAATTGAAGCCTTGTAAACCAAGACTGTCAAAGCTAAGAAAACTCCTAGAACCTACCAGATACCAAGGCCCTGAGTTAGAATACGCAATAGACAAAACTAAGCTACTAAACCATGAAGCACTATGCAACCAAGTCCAGGCGTCCAAAGCAGAATTGAATGAAGAACTGGAGAAGATTCAAGCAATAGAAATTGATGGACATTACAGATTATTAGAGTTTGATTACGAGTTCCGAGTTTTATCGTACATGTTGGACCTTATTGATGAGAACTCTTGGTTTTTGGACAGAATATCGAAAGAAACAACTATTGAGAGTCTTAAAGAATTAGTTCCTTTACCAATTTTGGAGGCAACGTTCAGGTTTTATACTACGAAGTCTATTCTTGAGGATGGCGTACAGTTTTACCAGTATACGCAAGATAAAGTGTGTCGATTTTTGGCTCGAGTGCTGTTGAAGAGTGCTGGGAAATTCAATTTGGTCGAGTTTTTGCAAGCTTGGAGGGACTCGGTTCCTGAAGGAATGATTACAGATGTAAGTTTTACTTTTTTATGTCATTGGCGATACCACCTGATTGAATGTGGTCAGCGCCGCCTATAAATATCTGAAATACGATCGCAGATGCCTTGCCATACGAAACACATTAATGCAGCATCGCTCTCACACACTTGTGAGTCGATTTGGCGTCAATGCGTGATCGATGTTTTGGTTAAAGAGAGAGATAGAGAAAGAAAACATAGCCAGGTGCCTCGAATCTTATAAAATCCTATAAAAATCCCGCTGCAATGCTAACTCGAGTTAGTGCGCGCTCCCTAATACCTCACTCTGGCACTAGATATTAGTAACTTACAGTTCTCGTCAAATAACTTTGCCCCTCTGAAGTTGGCTACAAGTGGCTGCGTAGTAGTCAAAATTACGAACAAACTGCAACTGCGCATGCGCAAGAGACATGGGGGCGGGGATTAATTTTATGTCTCAGTCGCTCGTTTACGTTCGATGCATGCTCCCACCTACGTGACTGCCTGCCTAGTACCTGCGCGATTTTTGCAAATGGCTAACTTCAGAGGGGCAAATTTATTTGACGAGAAATGTACTGTCCTAACATCTTTATTACAAGATCCAAGTAATCTTCGATATGCTGCCTCGATAATTTCTATGGTCATAATAGAAATGTTGGCTTTTCAGGAATCTCTATTATCAGGAATAGCGTTAGTGGACAAATCAAGCACGCCGCAGGTCGTTTGGGGATTTTCTGAAAGTGATTTACCTGAGGAAATTAATGAACGATTTAAAATACTGTTTCAAACTAAACCGAAGTGGACTGTTGATCACATATCCCCTTACATCGAGTAAGTATATTTTTTTTCTATATCGCTGTTCTTAATATTTCATTTTTGCATCTGTCTAGTAAATCACTCTAGTGTTGGAGCCTTCTTTATTGTATTAGTATACAATAAAGAAGAACGAAGAACGAAGCCGCGACTTCGTTTGCGTACATCACTATACAAAGTTCTACTTTTCCTTTTAGGTTGATGTTATATTTCCATCCAGGTCCGCCACGAACGCTGTCTATTGATAGTAATCCAAAGTAGCGGTTCCCATTCTAAATTAACATTATTTATTTTTTTCGATTTTCCAGCTATTCTTTTGGCGTTCTCCTTTTTTTACAGCGAACAAAACAAACAATATTTCGATCGGTTAAGCCATTTTTGAGTTTTAGCCAGACCAACGGACAGCAATTGGTTTTTAGAGAAAAGAAGAAGATCAAGATTTTATTTAGGTATATTTTTCGCACGCACTACTGCCGAGCGTGGAGTCCTGGGTTCGATACCCAGATCGTGCACATGTATGTGTGTGGGTCCTGCGCCAGGACTCTCTCCGCGACTATCGGGTGGCCGTCCCTGAGGAATATGAGAGTGATGGAAGTGGGAGTGTAGCTGTGTTGGCGCACACACGCCTGCACTATAATATCTCCCGCGCCGATGGCTAGTCTCCCTTGAGATTGGCCGCCATGGCCAAAATCGGTCAGGAGGAATATAATATCTGCTATAAATGTAGCCTTGCATTTTTCAGATGCTATGCCACAGAGAAATTAAACGTCAACGCCCTTTTAACGAAGTACGCCCGAGCTTCAACTCAAGACGGTGTCAGAGTTTTCTCAGCTAAACACATGAAATAATGCGTTATTTGTAAGTAGAAAACAATTTCTAAGTTGAAAACTATTTGTGGTGTACAAATGAATAAAATTCAAAGTTACTCATTGAATAATACGTTTTATTTTAAAGTTAAACTTACATATAAAAATATTTATCCATTATTTGATGAGTAATTCATATATATCATATTTTTATTAAAACTATTTTACTTAAATAACACAGCCTTCTTGTTCTTCATATCAATGTTCTTAGAAACCATCCTTTTTATAACTTTCCTCGTCATTTTATCTAAATTTTACGACCAGCGTTCGATTAAAATAACAAATACAATAAAATCTCGGGAATGTTTGCAAAGACTATACACGAAAAAGAAATATAAGTAGTATCTTTACATTCCAAAACTTACAAATAAGACCCTGTTTCATCAATGAAATTGATCAAAGAAGTAATGTGACAAATTGTCAACTATTTGTGATAAATTGAATCAATCTTTAATACCCAATCGCATCGCTTGACTGACTTAATTTTAACGCGTCGATAATTTTGCATCAAGAAACAGGGGTTAAGCTTAAAGCTAAAAATCTTTGGTTTATAAATTAAGATTGTTGAACATTCTTCCTCAGTTTGTTCAGTTCTTCCCACATGGCTGCCGGTAGGTCTTCTCCAACTTCTTCCTTGAAATACTTTTCGATGGCGTCGGCTTCTTGAAGCCAGAAGTCCTTAGGTATACTGAAGAGGGTCTTCAAGTCGATGGGTCCTAGGTTTTGCGTGTTGAGGCCTCCCTCAGTTGGGATGTTTCCTAGGGGGGTCTCGGTGAAGCAAGGCTCGTTGTCGCAACGGCGGAGGATCCAGTCTAGCACGCGGGAGTTCTCGCCGTATCCAGGCCAAAGGAATTTACCCTGTAGAGAGGAAATTCAAATTAATATGGAATATTTTTGGCTTTAGCTTTATCCGGTTTGACTGGAAGCCGACCCCAATATAGTTGGGAAAAGGCTAGGCAGGTGATGATTTTTGAAGCTTTAGTAGCCCACAATATTTGAGCTAATTTCGTCTTGCCTGAATGCGTTTCTTAGCTAGAGTTATTATTTATTTAATTTGACTTCTTGAACACAGGCCACAAAGGTAGACTTAATGCCCTAGGCGTTGCCAGATGCATTGTATAACCAGTTCATCATTCAAAAGACATCCTAATTTCAAAATGTAGTAACTAAAGCGGGTAAAGTACACGTAAGTAATCTTTATATATAACGTAGTAAATGGTACGCACCTCATCATTCTTACGGAACCAGTTGACGTGGAAGATCTTGGGCATCTGGCGACCAGCCTGCGGCATCGACAGCCAGTGCTTGATGTACTCGCCGAAGTTGTAGCCGAAGAACGGACGCATGGCGAACGGATCGTGCATCACTATTTTGCCCTGTAGAAGAAAATAAATGAATTAGGATAATATTCTTGTAAATGGAAACAGTGGTGTGGTGTTATGCGAGATTATTGAAAGCATATTTGTAGCAATCTAAAAGCTATACAGATACCCTGTACGATAATAGCCATGTTAAAACAAAAATAAAAGGAAAAAAAAGCACGTAGTAGACTGTGCCATCTAGCGTTGGAATTTGAAAACTTGTAATAAGTAAAATAGACTTGACAATGACACTTATGTGCTGCCACCTATAGTTCCTGCGCGCCTCTAGCGGCGAAATTTAGAAGTTGTCTAAGAACGACACTTGTACGAAAACTGTCAGAGTGTCTTCCTTAGACAGCTTCATTTTGACACTAGAGGCGTTAGTTAGAATCTTTGCATCGCCAATGGGCATACTTTTGCCTACGCCTTCGGTTAACATAAACTACGATATAAGATACAATAGTAGTAGATACTTACAGCATGTTCAGCCGCAGCAGTAGCTTCAGACCTCATGGTAGCGCCCATGAACACTCCATGTTGCCAGTCCCTGGACTCCACCACTAGCGGTACGCCAGCCGGCCGGCGACCGCCAAGTAAGATGGCAGAAATCGGCACTCCTTCAGCGCTCTCCCATTCATCGTCGATAATTGGGCACTGTTCCGCTGGGGTGCAGAATCTGTGACAAAATGTTAGGTTAAATTCACTGCAATAATAAAAAGTTTTAATGGTTTTTTACCTTTAAATTTGGGTAAATTCTTGTAAACTGGCAACCCTGTCAAACAGTCAAATCCCATCTGACAGACTACTGACTGATAATAATACTATAGCCTCTTCACGGTCCGAGCGACTCGTAGAGTCCAAATCGAATACCGCGTGTCTGTCCATCGACTCCTAGAGTCGACGCCACTGCGACATCACGTTTTGGCTCATAATTCAATGAAAACTATATCGATGTTGCTCTAACATGCACAACGTGTAGTGTAAAAGACGAGGATGGCATAATATCACACACGAAGTCTCTAAGTTCCTCATCTGGCGGTGCGTACGTGACTAAACCAGTGCTGTTTTAGACCGCGCGCCGGCCAGGCGACGTACTTTTAAGTGTTCGTAATGTTAAGTGTGTGTAGTGTATATATCGCTGTGAACATAAAAACAGGATGAATATGTAAGTAATAAACAGTTTTTAACTTAATAGATTGTGTATTTGATAAAGATTTTGTCCAGAAATAGTGATTTGATCAAGCATCGGTAGGCATTTTGCGCGCCAAACCGTCGTCATGCCGGGCACATTTCCACGTATTACGAATACTAAACAAGCTAATTGTAGTAAACTGTAAATTGTAACAACATTGCGGTACGTCACAGCATACGTTTTAAGCATTTAATTTAAGTATTACTATTAAATAATTTACATAATAGTTAAATGAAAAATACGCAACATAAACAACAGACTCTAGGAGTCGAGTGGACAGACAGGCAATTGAGGTCAATGACTCCAAACCGCCATTATTTTCGATTAGTGTGGAGAAGACTTCCGTGGATTTCAATTCAATATTATTGGAAAAGCTATTTTTTCCAAAAGATTCTTATCTATTGCAATGCTACCTTTTTTAATTATTTTTATTTATATTTTTAATTATTTTTTTATTTATGTTCACATTTCAAATTCAGATGTGAAAGTTAAGTCTTCTCCATGTTATGTTAGCATGAACATTTACATTTAGGTACATTTTGGAATTAATTGACCGTTTTGTGTGTTGATTTGTGGGATGTTTTTGTTTAGCAACATACCCTTGTGTTATGTTTTTCCATTAGTTAATATCATTATCGTGTGGTTTGTAAAAAAAGATTTCAAATAAATGCAATAGTACTTGCTCTCTGATCCAAATGATGAAAGGGTCTTTTTAGGCGCCCTCTTTCTAGTGTTTGCGTTGTGACTCATGTTCGTAAACTAAACAATTCTAACTGCAAAAACTTTGTCTGCGATAAGATTGTGTACCAAACTATGTAATAAAATCGTAATCTAAGCCACTTGGCTTACAGAGTTCCCAGAACTAAAGTGTAAACATACCCAATTTTTTTGCCGGCGGCCGGGTCAAGTACCTGAGACATGTTTTTGTAAAGCTTGTGGTATGAAAAAAATGTATGGGGAGGTGTGTTATTTTAATTGATTATTGTGAAATAGGGTGTATTCATGTAAACAAAACAAAAACTTTTTGAAATAATGGTTAATTTTTTTATTTCTACCTACTTTTGTAGAGTAAAATGGAAATATTTCGCTCACACTGATTTCAAAGTAGAATTAACAATACATTACAAGGCAAAACTGGACAAATACATTTCAAATGTGATAGTTTATTCCATTAAGATTCCAATAACACACGTTTCATAGGGCTCACAAGCAAAATTTTAGAGATATCGGCATTTTAATCACACGCGCCGTTATGGCGCGAAACTTTGACAGGTGATTTTGACATAAGTCAAATTTTGAAAAAAAAAGGCCGGACCCTGAAGAGATAGCAACCTTTTGTGACACACGTTGGATTGGAGTGCTCAAGAGTCCCTACACCTATACTTATAAATGCCACTGATACTGCAATAAATGTAGCCACCTACTGTGACTAAACAATCCAAAGAGTTAACCATCTACTCAAAAAGATGTCTAAGGAAAAATTTTTTTTTTGCTTGTCTATGTTTCCTCATCCTGGCAACTATAGACAATTTCCTAAACTATTTATCTAACAAAGGTAGCAATCAATACAGCTTACCGTGAGTTAGGATGGGCCGCAGGGGTCTTCTTGCTAGAGTCCCATGGCTGTCCCTTCCAGTCGGTGAGCTTCTCCGGAGTGGTGCCCATGCCCTCCCACCAGACGCCGCCATCTTGGGTCTCGCCTACGTTCGTGAATACCGTGTTTTGGAATACTGTTGACATTGCTATGGGGTTCGTTGCTTCTGAGGTTCCTGTGGAAATAATTAAGTATTTAGATTTGTTTTAAATGAGAATTAGATTTGTAACATAGTAGCACGCCGGAAATCTCCGAATGGGTTTGCTGAGGTTTTTGGGCATCTATATTTAGCTACTAGTTTTTAAGTCAAGTCACATAGCTTATTCGGGCTAAAATAATCCTTAATACCACACATTTAGAGGCTACAAGATATTGAAAAAATCATAAAAGGATATGCACAATTTGATAACTTATACTTTGGCATATCCAGAGATCTAACCCATGATCACCCGTAGAAGTAATTTATATTACACGCTGAGAGTTTAATTTATTTTCCTTATTTTGATTACATTGTTCTCTCTTCCCCCTAATCCCTACTTCTCTACTAATATAATAAATGCGAATGTAACTATGTCTGTCTGTCTGTCTGTCTGTCTGTTACGCTTTCACGCTAAAACGGCTGAATGAATCGTCATGAAATTTGGCAGAAATATAGCCTGGGATATGGAGAAAGAAATCCGCGCGGGCGGTATGTCTAGTATTACAATAATTTATCTATGAAAGCTAGAATTACAATAATTTATCTGTGACTCCTTACCTGGAGCAACTCCAAAGAATCCATTCTCCGGGTTAATAGCCCGCAGCACACCATTCTTATCAAACTTCATCCAGGCTATATCATCGCCCACACACTCCACCTTGTACCCGGGCAGGCTGGGGGTCATCATGGCGAGGTTGGTCTTGCCACAGGCTGAAGGGAAGGCCGCTGCGATGTAACGCTTGCGACCTTTGGGGTCGGTTACACCTACGATCTGGGAAGGTCGAAGTTTTTATTAGAATTTCATCTCATCATATCAGCCGATAGATGTCCACTGTTAGACATAGGCCTCCCCCAAATGGGAGGGGGGGGGGGGGGGGTTTGCCATAATCGCCACGCTTGGCAGGCGGGTTGGAGATTGCAGTGTAGCTGTAGCAATGTACCTAAAGAGAATGCTGCTGCCCATTCTCTGATGAGTCCCTTAGTCGCCTCTTACGACACCCAGGAAGGCGACGCCGGGAAGTGATGGGATGGTGCTATTCTTTTACGTCCGACACCATACGGAATTTTATCTATTTGAACATTATGTACTTTACTGGTACATAGGCGGACTTGGTGCAACAAGGCATTCTCTACCAGTCAACATTCAGATTAAAAAGACTACACTGTGTATACTTATAGTCTTAGAAAAATGGGAAAAATTGTTGACTGTTTAGAAGCTTTTGACGTGGTTTGGTCAAAATATTAGGATTTCTATTTGAGAAAAGTAAATAAACGAACCAAAACAAATAGGTACCTACAGTTACAGATAAGGTTTTTTTTATTATAGTACCTTAAATAACGATTGAACAAAACTTCTGTGGAACTAAGGTCAAAATCTCCTAGCTAACTTACTACAGTATGTGCCAGATAAACAAAGAATAACGATCATTGACCCACCTACATTTATTGACACACTTAATTTCAAAAACAGAAATTATGACATAAAGCTGTCCTGAATCGACATCTATCGTGATCCTTACTGTTCTAGTAATGAAAAACGATTCATAATTTACTGTCCGGGGGTACCTACGAAGAGATATTAAGGAAAGGTCAATGACCGTTATTCTTCATTTATCTGGCGCCTACTATAACGCGTTAAATAAACATTGCTATTACATTACAGAAGGCGCAACGTCACTTCAAAATAAACCGGAAAGGTCAGATTATATCCTCTGTTTTACTAGCATGATTAACTATATCAAATGTTTTAATGATGTTATAACTCACCAGCATATGTTCAGCGAGCCATCCTTCCCTGCGAGCGATAACGGAGCCCAAACGAAGAGCGAAACACTTCTTGCCCAGCAAGCTGTTGCCACCGTAACCGCTGCCTGTTAAAGGAAATATGACTTTAGAATTGACTGGAATAATACCTAAAATCTTGTATAATAATGTGAAAGAAAGATATTCAGTGTTAGAGAAAAGTTTTTGTTCACCGCCGCTAGATGGCGTTGGCAGTAGAGAATTTACTTGAATATATTTTTCTTTTATTTTATTGTATTGTATTGTAATGAACATACCTATCCCTTTTTTAGTGCCAGAGTCAGATTGGGAAAGTATTGTGCTACTTTTCAGAAGTTAACGATCAAGTGCAAATGGTTACAAAAGTGATTGTAGATGCCTCATCAATATTTATGAAGGTTTATGCAAATCTCTCGCAATGACAGAGTGTAACAGATGTTCTTGTATTTTCTTTAATAGGTAGTGTGTCGTCAATCAATTGACTAACACTAATTAAAATGCTGCAAATACGATCAGGTTTTTATAAACATGATTTTTTAATTAGAATAAAAAAGAGGATAGAAGCGAGTTCATGTGTTTTTCCGAATTTTTAGGGGCTCAAATTAACGCGTTAGATTATTAAAATTTATCACAGGCCGAAACCATTTTAAAATTTAAAAAAAAACCACTCACCATAGCTAACAATCTCATTATCCGCAGGCTTATGCAGAATTATGGTACGAGGAGGGTCACAGGGCCAGCCAGCAATCCCGCCGGTACCCACAGCATGCAGGCACCTTACAAATTGCTCATCTTGCCTTAAAGCCTCCAGAACTTTGGCACCTGTCAAAAAAATATACGTTGTTAAATGATGCGCTTCTTTTTATTATGGGCTGGAAAGTATCCTGAAAGATTTCCTGTACTGTACTTATCTTTCTTTCGAGAGAAAGTGGACACAGCTGTTCAAAGTGAGTATACAAGGATACACTAAGTATATAGGTACCTAATATGAGATATGTGACCGTTTTTCTTGGTCAGAAACATGCGATTTTCAGTGGCCTTTCTCAAGTAAATATTTTTAAATTTAGTGTGTTCGACAATTTTTAGGGTAAAACGGGACCCTATTATTAAGCCTTCGCTGTCCGTTCATCTGTCACCAGGCTGTATCTCATGAACCGTTATGGATAGGCAGTTGAAATTTTCACAGATGATGTATTTCTGTTGCCGCTACAACAAATACTAAAAACAATAAAATAAATATTTAAGTGGGGCTCCCACCCATACAACAAACGTGATTCTTTTTCCGTTTTTAATAGATAAGCTTTTTTTTTCTAAAAAAAACCTTAATTTAAGTCTTTGGAACTCATCAAACAGTGAGTTATTAATATGCTGCTATCGTGAACAAGAATACATACGAAGCGTAAGTATTTATTGTATTCTATCTGTTCTAAACAAATACACAAGCACACACACAAACTTTATCCATGCATGCCATCACACGTGAGACCTAAGTTCAAGTAAATCTAACGAAGGACCCAAATAATCACAAAACAAAACCTAACCTAAAAAGAAAAGTTCGCGCCCATTTTTCACCTGCTTCTGTTCTGATTGGCTAACCTAAGTTCGGGGCCAGCCCGCGCCTGCGTACTAAGCCCGACCTACGCAACACGAGCTACGAGAACCCCGTTATTGTCCAGTTTAACTCAATATTTCAAGACTATACGACAAGGAAACATGGCAGTTTATTTGCGATAAACAATAAGGCTGACGAAAAATTAAATTGAAATTACGTAGTGACTTGGTTCTTTTTTGTGACAAGTCATAAAATCGCAAAGTGATATACCTAGTTATAATTTCCCGCCGTTTTCAAGTGCATACCTAGTGTTGCAATTAGCAAGGGACGCGCGGCGACTTGCCGCGCGGCATTCAGCCGGGAACATGACCGACTACGGTGGTGTTTGTGACGTAGTGAAGCCTTCAGCGGCGCCAGACCTAGAGCCGTCAGCCGGTACCAGCGAGGACGGGGCTAGTGTCATGGCCGACCTGGACCAGTTACAGGAACGTCAGGAACCATCCCCTTCAGGCAGACAGACCGGTGACGAGCCTACCAGTGCCCAGCCAACCTGTGACGAGCCCAATGGTGACCAGCCTACCGATGACGAACCAACCGGCTTTATCAACGCAGAGAAGCTTATAGCCGAAGTTCAAAAGTGTCCGCACATTTATAACAACGATTTTAATGAATACTGTACCATGGTGGCCACACAAAAACAGTGGTTTACCATCTGTGAATGTATGTTTCCCGAATGGTACACTTTTGACTCGCGTAAGATGAAAGAAATAGGTAATTTTTCTTTGATTTTTTTATATAAGTACTTTTAAATCATAAACCCAACAAATTATAATAAAATATTTTCATTTTGTAACACGAATATGTTTGTGTGATTCCCATAGTAAGAAGTAAGTAGGTACTACAATAATTAAAAATCGATTGAACCTCAGCAAACTTTTTTCCAATGTAGGGTACACCGCTAAGCCATTTTCCGCGGAAATGCCCAGGTTCGATTCCTGGATAGGCCAAAAAAATGTGGATTTTTGAGTAAAATGTCTTTGTTAAATTGAATCGGGCCTTGCAAATGGCAATTGATAATGTGTATATTGGCATATATTTGGCATCTTTTTCAAACATAGCAACAGTACCTGCCTATCCCGCTCTTATTCTCCCACGAAATAAAGGCACGCGCGAAAAGTACACGATTTTAAGTAGTTGTGTATTTCTTTTACAGCAATCAGAACGCAGAAAAAATGGGCGCAATTACGCGAGCCCTTCTTCAAGAAGCTCTTAGACAATAACGGAGGAGTTCGAAAACATGCGGCTGCGGATCAACACAACCACAAAGTGCCGTTTCGAAATATAGAACCGACTCCATCCACTTCTACTCATATCGATCCACCAGGTAATATTGCGGATAACCTTTCAAATGTACCAAGGCTATCAGCTTCACAAGTGTTTTCCTTCGAGCTTGGTGTTATGGAAGGCAGAAAAAACATTTCCCCTGCAATATCAGCCCATACCTCCCCGAACATTAACGAAGGTATATATAGAGATTATACTCCACCCGAAACGAGGTTATATAACAACCCTGTAAGAGCGGACACTTTATATACAATGTTCACTAATTTAAAGTACGACCAGCAGAGAGCTGTTTGGCCAAAGCTTCTAGACCTCATTGCCGAAGCAGCTGAACATAAACCTAAAAATATTAAAATACTTCAAAGCGAATTGTTATTAGATGATGAACAAAGCAGCCATTTTGTAGCTGCAACGGAACAATTTTCGGGGCCAGAACAACTACTTGTTCAAGAAATGTTAGCGGAGTCAGAACTAGTGGCTCAAGAAACATTAGCGGAGCCGGAACTGGAGGAGGCGGAAGAGGAGCCTATATACCCGTCTAGCTACGGGAGGCCGACCAACGCTCAAGGAGAAATTGTATACCCTGAGACAGACCATGAGGACCTGGATGACTAGAGACCAAGGCTGACCCACACATATGCGGGCCGTGGGCCGTCTGGAGCTCAAAAAAATATCGGTGGGTACATTTTATATGAACTCGTTCGCACACGTCCTTGTACGGGACGTGTTAGATTTATTTTTATGAATAACATGAGTGAAAGTGTCAATAGAGTTGCGTTAAATTGTCGAAAATTTCATAACGTATCAGATTGATTTATGTTCCACCGAAATGTTTCGTTATTTTTCGAAAGAAAAAACTATTATTTAAGATAATTATCATTATTATTTATGAAGATTTTGGGATATTACCTATCCGGGGTAGACGTTATCGCATAAGAATGTCACGAAGACTATGCCCTGAGGTCCTCTTTTCGTCTTGACCTCTTAAACGGAAATGAGTCAATTAATTTTTTAGAATTCTTTGAGAAATAATTTGGGAAAAAAATACGCAGGATCCGCCGCTCAAAAAATTAACAGGTTAGCCTACAAATGTTTAGAAATTAAACTTTATAAATTAATTATTTTCTCTAATAACTTTTCAGCTGACGTCTCTGACGAAAAAGCGATAAGAATAAGAATAATATTTATTTGCTTAAAAACATGGTAAAATACAATAAAATAACAAGAGCGTACATGTTTTTGCTTAACAGTGATAAGCGCGCAAATTTTACAAGCATATTTAATAAAACATTTATTGTCAAAGAAGTCTTTGACACTATAAAAACTGTGACTACACAACCATTCATGCAATTTACTTTTGGAAAACCTCATATTTAACGTCTTGAGATTACTTGGTATTTTCACTACATAGTATAAAACAAAGTCGCTGTCGCTGTCTGTCCGTCCCTATGTATGCTTAAATCTTCAAAACTACGCAACGGATTTTGAAGCGTTTTTTTAATAGATAGAGTGATTCAAGAGGAAGGTTTATATGTATAATACATGCATAATATTGTAGAGAAACACTGATAAATTTAGAGGTTTCTAATGTGATGTCGTAAATAAACACATTTTTTTGCGCTTACATTGCAAACGCTGGCTAAACCCCACGAGATAAATCAAAATAATGTATTACAGTATTGTACACGTTAAAAAGGTCAACAAAAAAGTCCGCGATGGTATATAACCCACAACAACCATTTTTTATCCTTTACATTTTAAAGGAAAAAATGGCTTATTTACGAAGTGATTTTAAGCAATATAGCATTAATCCTTATCTAATTAAGTACCTTAAATACATTGTCCATTTAATATAGATAAATATGGCCCTTTGCAGCATTTAATTTAAACGAATATTTCCGAAGATATTACAGTTTTAAAATGCAAGGACATAGCGGTGCGGCGGTACCGGCCCGGCCGGCGGGCGGCGCGTTGTATAATTGTCTAATGATGACAAAAAAGCTGTAAACGTTGTTTATAAGGACATTCTGTAGTAGGTAGGTAGGTATATTTAGTATCAGCATTGCACCCGTGCCAAGCCGGGGCGGGTCGCTAGTATTATGTATATGTACACACATAGACACACAACTTTTGTTATATTTAGCTAGTCTCTGAAGGATATCCAGTACGAGCCTGTGAGGGTCTCGTCGGTTACGAGGATATAAATCATCTGCATTAATAAATAATTCCCTATACTTCCTTACAAACATACATGTTTCGTATAAGTAAAGAGACGGTAGCGGCAACAAGTCAAGCTTTTTAAATATCGGTCTACAGGATTCGTCAGGTCGAAGCCCGTATATAGCGCTTATGCATTTTTTTTGTGCAATAAATGCCCTATTTTGATCTGTGCTATTACCCCACATTATCAAACCATAGCGAAGCAGCGATTCAACGTATGCATGGTAGGATGTCATTGCCGTTTTAACATTTGTTATATTTTTGACTTCTTTAAGTGCATATACGAACTTATTTATTCGTTTGGAGACGGTATCAATCAATATGTGCTTTCCAGTTTATGTCCTGATCTAGAGTTACGACTAGAAATTTAGTTTGCATTACTTCATCAATCTTATGTATATTCATTTTAAAATTGTATTTATTATTATTAGATTTATTAAATTGTATATAGACTGATTTTTTAAGATTAATTGATAAATTATTTCTACTTACATATTCAATTAGTCTTTCAATAAATAGTGTTATTAATATCATTCTCATGATCATCAATCGTGTTATTTTTCCTGTCAGTTGTTACAATAATAGAAATATTATCAGCAAATAATATACATTTATGAATGGTTATATTAATTATAGAATTAATGTACAAAAGGAATAAAATTGGGCCTAACACACTCCCTTGTGGGACGCCATATCTGTTGTACTTAAGATGGGAAGAGTGTGGTTTCATGTCGTTATTTCTATCCACTTTTGTAATGGTTATCATTACCATTACCGCTGACGTCTGTTACTTAGGTATGTTGATATCCACTGAAGCACTATACCTCTAATCCCAAGTGCCTTTAGTTTCTGTAGTAACAGGTCATGAACTTGCTCAAGAACTTGATAAAGGTAACCACACTATAGGAATATTCCTAGATCTAAAAAAAGCATTTGACACCGTTTCCATTCCTATATTGTTGCGCAAGCTGGAATCTGTAGGAATAAGAGGGAATCAACTCAGACTCCTTACAAGCTACTTGGAAGACCGGACTCAATGCGTAAAAATAGGAAATGTTGTCAGTGATGACGAGATAACCTCTTGCTTCGGAATTCCCCAAGTATCCAATTTGGGACCAACACTCTTTTTGATTTACATAAAAGATCTATGTAAATTAAAAATGACTCACGGCACAATCATATCATACGCTGACGACACTGCGCTACTCTTTTCTGCTGATTCGGAACATGAGGCCTGCAAGGTTGCGCAGAGTGGGTTTAACGTAGTCAATAAATGGCTTTAGCAAAATTTATTATCGCTAAATACCGAGAAAACAAAATATATTAAATTCTCTATGCGCAAGTCTACGTCAGCCCTCACTAACCTATCCTTACGTGCTCATTATTGTACAAATCCATTAGATACTAACCACTGTGCTTGTCCAGAAGTTAACCGTACTAACCAACTAACATATTTGGGTATTATAATAGATGAAGGACTAACATTCAAACCACATATTGAAGCCTTAAGCAACAGAGTACGCAAATTGATATTTGTTTTCAAAAAGTTTCGGTGTATTGCAGACCCAAAACTTATTAAACAAGTTTACTTTACACTGTGCCAGTCATTATTGAGTTACTGTATAACTTCATGGGGTGGTGCTGGAAAAACACTACTACTACCCCTCGAACGAGCTCAGAGAGCGGTGCTCAAAGTTGCTACCTTTCGCCCTTTCCTCTTTCCCACGAACCTCCTCTATCAGTCTTGTAAAGTATTGACAGTTCGGCAGCTCTTTATTATGAACATAGTATTAAAGCAGCACATATCCCTGCCCTATAACCCTGATTACATAAATAGAAGACGGAAAGACATAGTTTGCTCTCGAAACATTTTTACTAGACATATCTTTACTCGTACATCCAAATTCTTTGTTTTTCTTGGACCACTACTGTACAATAGACTCAATGCTCTAAGGGACATTTATGCGCTTAAGTACAGTCGTTGTAAAGAACTCATAAAGGATGTCCTACAAAACATGGACTACGAAGAAACAGAGAAGCTTATATATTGTTAGTTATAAAGTAATTGCGTAAATCGAGTATTTTTTATTTACGTCATAAAGAACGGTATATTATTTTAGATTTTATATGTAAAAATAAACTTGTTGTACCTAGTGATAAGCATAGACTGTGTAAGTGATTATTTTAAGAATTTATACAATATTGAACTTATTCGTCTGAAACACAGGACCCTCCTAGTTCAGGCGACCGTGATATTAATACCTTTTGCTATTTTATGTACTACAGTGTAATTTAGAATAAAGAAATTTAAATAAATGATTTGATTTGATGTGATACCAGGTCAAAGGCTTTAGATAAATCAAAGAACAAACCTGTAGTAAGACGGTTTTGATTTATATTTGTCAATATATGTGTTATAAGAGTGAAGATAGCTAGTGTTGTGCATTTGTTTTTTTGGAAGCCGAACTGTTCTTTCCGAATTATGTTAAACGTATTACAAAATTCGATCAATCGTTTGTACATGCACTTTTCAAATATCTTCTACAAAATAGGTATCAATGTTATTGGGCGATAATTATTAATATCAGTTTTACTGACAATTGATACTTTTCATGCTTCAGGAAAAGTACCAAGTGAGAAAGATAAATTAATTAAATGTGTTATAATTGCACTTAGCTCAATAGTGCATGCTTTTATGATTTTCGTATTTATTTCATCGTATCCCTCTGAATTTGAGTTTTTTAATGATATTATCTCGATTGTTATAAAATAGTGTGCATATTAATAATTTAAGTGATGTCTTTGATGTGTGCGACTGTGCGTGTCTAGTCTACGGTATACCTACTTGTGTAGGCAAAGCGAGTGTGTATCAGTATTTTTTAAATTAAAAATATATGTAGTGAACTCTATATTGTGTTTTATTTGTGTGAATTATTATACGACTTTTTCTGTTGACTGTACTAGCAAATGCTGGCGACAAACTGCGCACTCTTAATAAGTGGTCAATCAGACTGCACTAGCGGATGCGAGGGCGGGCGCGGGCGCTCGGGCATTCGGGTCTTGGCCCTTGGCGTCTGCGTGTTCAGTGCCGATCGAGCTACGAGTGTCATTACGTGTGTTTGGTCGTTCTCAAACTTTGCTACGTACTCGTATTTAGAAGACAGGATGAAGATTTGATTTTATAAACAGACTTCTAAAAAAGGAGGAGGATCTCAATTCGGATGTTTGTATTTTTTTTTAATGTTTTTAATGGAAAATTCATAGGTACCTACTTGAAATGGAAATTGCAATATAAGTATATGAAGTTTGGCACACACTATGTAAATAAAGGAAGAGAAGAGTTTGGAGAATTTTATGTATTATACACTGATTTACGGACGTATCTCGTACTTTGTATACAGTATACAATATTTAAATGTTCGATTCGATTTAAATGTCCGATCAATGATGATTCTAATGCGAGCGCCTTCCGGAATACGAATGCAAGTGAAGCATCAGCGACTTGCGCCGAAGGAGCCATTGGAAACCACGAAAGCCAAGCTGGAAGGAGAGCAAATATATCACCCTCTTTTTCGAACAGCCGACGAAACCCGAAGCCCCTGTTTGCAGACTACATTACATCCAGTATAAATTGGCCTACGTGTTTCAGTAACAAATTGCGATTTGATGAACTCTACGAGTTGCTCTTTGAGATTTATCCGCCCCCGGCCATGCAGGGTCTAGATACACTGTTTACATCGGCCTGTCTGGCTCTTTTTTTCGTATTTCGTATTTATTGATAATATGAAGTGTAACTTACCCATCCTTGTCATGACGCGCATAGAGTAGACTACGTAGGGGGAGTCGGTGATTTCTACGCCGATCTTCGACAGTGGAGAGCCTACAGGTCCCATAGAGAAGGGGATCACGTACATTGTGCGACCTGTGGACAAAGGAATAATTGGTTAACAAAATTCTGACAGTGTGGATTATTGTCTAGGTATACCTACCATATCTAGTACCTACTTATTATATTATTATGTATAATTTGGTTCCAATTTCAAATCATGTAAGTAAATGACATTCTGGTTTGTATACTTTAGTTCAAAGAAAAAAAAAACACAGCAAAAATAATTCAATTAAATATTAGGTTTTGCCCAGATACCATCGACAATAATTTACCTAGCATACCGGCTGATATAAACAGATTGCCCGGGCCGGTTCGCTGTATCGATTTAACGGGGAGTCGGGGCCAGATATAGGCATACATGGAACTATGGATATAGACAATATTTCAATCAACGTATGCATGGCCGTCATGTAATGAACTCCTTTCAATAACTACCCTTTCCCAGGGTCGAATCGATTTGAATGCTCTTTGTTTGAAATTGGAACAAACATTCTTTTGTTTTTTTTTCACAATCAAAATTATGCAAATAAAATAATTAGTATTCTTAGGGCTGATTTTTCAATGGTCAGATAACTTTTATCTGAGAAATAAAAAATGTCGGTTATCTATAGAAAATATGTCAAACCGCTATTTTTATTGCTCAGATAACAGTTATCTGACTATTGAAAAATCAGCCCTTATTCATTTATAGTTCTATTTTTTCTTTTGAGTTTTGAAACATTGTTCATGACTTTCGTTCGGTACAAAAGAGTTCGATGGGTCAGTAGCACACAAAAGGCTGCTTCAAACTTTAATTTCGGAAGTCGGTGGTTTTATTTTTGACACCGTCTTCCGAAATTAAAGTTATTTTATTCTTTGTCAAGTAATGGTTTTTATTTGCAAGTCCGTTAGTACCCTATCTACTTTATCATTGTTCTTAAGTTGTAAACACCACTGGAAAGTCACAGGAAAGCAAAATACGCAATTTCGTTAACTTGGGTGATATTAAAAAATCAAACTGCTGAACTGATTTCGTTTAAATTCCAGCCATCGAAAAGTATATCCTTTCACATAAAAAAAGTTTTTTTCAAATCGGTTCATAAATGACGGAGTTATGAGGTAACAAACATAAAAAGTACAACCGAGTTGAGAACCTCCTCTTTTTTTTTAAGTCGGTTTTTTAAAGCCAGCACTCACCTCGCATACATCCGGGGAACCGCTCAGTGATGGCCTTGTCGTAGTCATTGGGGGCGATGTAGTTGCCCAGGGCGGACTTTTGCCCCGCGCGGGCGATGGGCACCACATCCCTCTCCTTATCGGAGCAGATGAAGGTGCGGGACTCGACGCGAGCCACGTCGGCTGGGTCCGTGCGGGCTAGCCAGCTGGTGGGGAAAGACTTGTTAGTTTATGATAAAACATTAATAAGAGAATTGGATATTTCTTTTCCTCTTTAGCGTCAAATATCTACTAAGAAGTTGGAGGTTGGATTAGATCTTTTTGTTCGTCTTGGAATTTTGGATGGCAAGGGTACCTTCCTATTAAGTCAGAGTCAGCAAGAGTCACCGCGGCCCTCGAACGCAAAGCATGAGGAGGAAGACGGATGGGTTTTAGTCAGTAAGATTCTGACTAAATCCACCCAGAGCGGAAGAAGTCATTTGACGATATCCCATTCATAAAAAACTTGGCACCCTATTTGATTCAGAGCACGGTTTTGGCCCTGATTTGGTTTTTAGATGATTTTGATGCCAGTGTTTAATTTTCCTGCACTGGGATATTTTGTATTGAATTTATTAATTCCACTTGTTACGGCATTTTCTTTTTTTATATTATTACAAGATTAAGACTATACAGAGATAATTTTATTAGTCCTTTTAAAGGCTCTATCTGCCACTTTTACAGCGTTTAAACTATTAAGGTGTAACAAAATAAGCTTTTTCCACAAACAAAAGATCAGTAATGGCCTTCTCACGTTCCCAGCTGTACTTACCAGTTGTCGTACTTATGCAGACGCTTCAAGGTTCCCTGCTGCTGCATGATGTGCAACAAGGCAGCTGCCTCAGCCTCGGAACCATCGCAGACGTGCACATGTTCTGGCTGGCAGAGAGCTGCGCTGCGCTCTACGAAGGCTCGGACCTGAGGAGTGAGAGGCACGTTAGGATATTGTTCTTCTTGGCACGAGCTTTGAGGTGTCCGTCAAGGGGCTTTTCTAGGACCAGTGCTTTTTATGTGGCACTTTAGGAAAAGAGCGACAGGATCTGGATCTGGTTTGGGTTCAATATGTTTGCTAACGTCAACAAGCGGGGATAATTGTACAGGGTGTAGATTTAGGCAGAAAAAAAAAAAATAAGTGTATTTCCTCATCAAAATACAAACTAGGTTCCATGTAAAAGTACGTTTTCTTTTTCTTTGTAGCGATTGGTTTAACATCGATCCATTAGAAAGGCCTGCGACTCTAAATAAAGAATTTAAAGTTATCGATCCAATAGTTATATAGGGTGACGTGCTTGCAGTGGCGCGGCCTATAAATATTTAAGGCTGCCTCGTCGCGGTTCGCTCCTACTCGTGCCTAATAATAAAGATAGTTTTACTAAGCTAACATAGGCCTTGGAACTCTATAGGTAGGGGATAGTATCCGGCAATTTAAAATCTGTTGCACGATTACAACATTTATGACCAGGAACAATTTTATTGTTTTTTGTGTCTAAACTGTATTTCTTGTTTTTGATTTCTTGGAAAGAGAATATTTCTCTTCGCAGAATAGATCATAAATAATAAATAATATCTATCTATAATATCTAATAATATCTATCTAATAAATCAAAAATAATAGATAATCATCATCATTATTTTAGTCGAAAGACGTCCTCTGCTAGACATAAGCCTTCCCTAAGTGTCGCCACATCAACCAGTCCTGTGCGTCTCGCATCCATGCGGATTCCTGCGGCTTTAACCAGGTCATCGGTCCACCTTCTGGGATGAAAGGCATCCAAAAAGGTGGACCGATGACCTGACGCTTCGTCTTCTGGTACGCGGTCGTCAGAATGAGTCTAGAAATACGTTTACCTTAGGGGTCAATGCAGCGAGTTGGGGGCTGGGGCTGGTGGCCCCACGGAGAGCGGTCTGGTGAGCCGCGCGACCGCAAGCCAGTGCCACCTGGGCATACCTGTGGACAAAAGAAATGTCACATTAGAAAAAAAAAAACCCAAAGTTTTCGATTGTTCTGAAATGTAGAACATTATTTAGATAGTCAATCTATTATATTATTACCAATTACATTTTGACGTCAATCCACGCCATTTTAGATTTCCTTATTATCCAAAAATGGAAAATTTCTAAAATTAATCGTATCTTGACGTCAAGCGTTGCCGTTTTAAACTTCCTGTGTCGTATTATGACAGCAAATGGTTTTTGGTTGTGAAAAGTACAGTAAATTGGCAGGCTGTACCTACGAAGTCAGACATCCTACAAGCATAAAATATAATTTAATTTTGGGTAAAAATCTCTGACTCCTGGACTCTTATAAAATTAATTGCTTTGTTGAAACATTTGATAACAAATAATTAACAATAAATCGTTATCTATTGCGTTTGCGCACCGCCCATTCGCTCCTCAGGGTAACGTTTGGAACTTTGAACCGGGCATAAAATATCGGTCAGTTTTACAAGAGGTTAGATTTTATTATCTTGGTGCACTTTGTTCTTACGTCGTAAATTAATTAGGTGTTTAGATAAGCGGATTAATTAATGTGAGTAATCTTGCGTAGCTCAATGCTACAAAGGATTGGGTAAAGAGAAATCTTTATAAAACTGGATCTAATTTATTCCTTTATTATTTTAGTTGTAATATTGTAGGCCCTTGAAGCGGTTTAGAAACTCTGACACTAGGGTGTGTGGGGTCGTTAGACCTTACTGCCCACACGATAAAGAAAGAAGTTGTTACATTTCTAAGACTTCTTAAAGAACGGCTAAAAAGGTGAAATATTTCTAATTTATTATTATAATTTGGATTTTCCCCTTTGATTTGAATAATAACATCGACACCTTTATCTGTAAGCTTCAGGAAAGAATCGAATTTGATATTTCATATCTAAAAATCTGCATGTCTGCTTAAGTTGGGAGGTCTAGAATTTGACTTTATTATGCGAAACTGGCGATTACGGGCTTTGGCCGATACAAGGGGCCTCGTAATGACTAGGCCTCTCGTCGACTGCCCAGGGCAGACATTATAACTTGGTACCTATGTACGTTAATATCCACGTGTAAAAATTGCTTATCAGCCACACTTGTTTTATGTATTGTGCAAACTCGGTTATAATTACAGCAAAGGAAAATGTTCAATACTGACGCTATAGTAAAAATTGTGTAAGAAATATATTTACTTCTTCCATCTTGCTTATTAGCAAATAGTGAATTGTGGTAGAAGAAGTCACGTTGTATCGACACCAAATTATTGGGATAAGGAGAGAAAGATTGGTAGAGAAGGCACAAATTCTTTCAGTTTACGTTTATAGAAAATGGCGAAGGAATTTTTGGTGCAGTCCTGTCAATGACCGCCAGAAGTCATTTGATGATTTCCCATCCATAAAAAAAGTCATAAATTAGCTATGGGAGACCAAATAATGGGATTGCAAAGCGGCGTGCAAATTACTTGCCTATTAGATACGTTACTAGGTACTCGTGAGTTTAACTGCCAGGCCCACATCATCTTGTGACGTGTGCAGAATTTATTATTTTTTATTAAGAACTCATTGACGGTATAAAAAACTGTTCAGTAGGTAGATACTGAGCGGCTTGGTTATTTGAGTCAATTTGAAACAATGGTATTGTGATGAAATAAGAATCCCTATTGGAAGTATCGTGAACAGAAGTTATTTTTTTAAACAAGTTTTTTCTGAATTATTGTACCTAACTTCAGTTGGTGTAATACTGTTGCTAATTGGCAACCAATGGTAGGTATTTCCTTTTCTCTGATATAAATAGGTTGGATAGGTATTTCCGATAAACGTGCCACATAAAGTCGAGGTTTTTCCGATGCTCTAAGGGAGGACGAAAGTAATTATCTTTGTAACTGTAAGTAGATAATTATTTATTTATTATTTACGGTTTATGTAGTTCGTACTTACATACCTACATTATTATGTAGGTTTATTGAAAATTTGATTGTAGATTGGTAAGTTTAAGAATCTTAAATTGTTTTTGAAAGTATGATTTTAAAATAAAATGGGATTATAAAATATAGGTAGGTAAGAAAAATATTGATTTAAAATGGCCTTTCAAATACTAATTCTGAATAAATTATCAGATGGATGCTTTGACTTCATTATATTTTGTAGAGAACAAAGCAATCTGTGAATATTTGAAGCGATAGAAAACAAAGGATTTGGAATCTTTGAAAATGGTTGATTACAAGAAAAAAAAAGATGAACAAATGATAAAATACTCACTGGTTTGTCTTCCTCACGTAGTCTTCAGGGATAGAGTTGAAGTGCAACATTTTTAATTCGTAAAAAATATAACTAAATAACAATAAAACAAATTAATACTTCAAATTCAAAAATTAAAACAAAAATCGCGAGTTATTTTGATCAAAATTCGTGAAACTGAACAGGAATATCAGCCACCTATAATATGCTATAGTTTTTAATCTGTCACCCATTTAATAGGTACTATGCGTGTGGAAGCTTCAGAAACGTAGTGGTTATAAAATTGTGCGCGCACGCTTTATAGCGGAGGAGTGTTTGCACGGCGCGCGCTGATTGGTCGAGCGCGCGGGTGTGTCGTGACGAGTGCACGCGTTACGTTGAACAACTTGTTTTTGTACGTTTATCAATTTGTTTTTGTAATGATGATAATGTCTGTGTGATTTTGAAAATAATATCGCGATTTAGATGGCTATTATTGGCACTTAGTAATCGTGATTTGACGATTTTTAGCGGGCACCAACGTTAGAAAATATAATGTAGGTAGGTACTTACCTACTTACCTAAGTAAGTTAAAACTAACGAGCCTTGAATATTCCATAGCGCACCATACTTATCAAAGGTAAATTCCATGGCATAATTTCTTCGACAGAATTAATAAGGTTCCTTTCTACAATACGTGTGTGCGCAATTCGCTTCATGTAGGTCAAACCAAAAACAATCTCCATGTGCTAGGTAGGCAAGATGGAAGCCTTATTGCATCAGCTAATCATGTGTGACGATATATCGGGGAATTGTTAATCAAAGTCATTGTTGCTAGCAGTCTGATAATAAAATAAACTCTATTAAATCTAAAAAGGTCGATCGAAGGCCTTACAGAAATCTAAAAATACTTTCCCGCCAATTTTAATGTCAATTTTTTTTAACATTTGTGACAGATAAAGTAGCGCCAGGATTGTTTTTATTTTTTCTTTTCAATTTCCTTGATCGTAGGAAAGGAAGGTTTTTGACTTAGTAGAGCCAAGTTGTTTGTATTGTAACTGAAGGCGTTTATTTCGTCAGCAAGTAGAGCTCAAGGTGAGTTTCGTCATCGGAGGCGTGTACGGTACTTATGCACATTTTGATTGCAGTTCAAACCTACGGTGTTTTTATAATTCTAATATATTTTAAACTCTTTTTGATAGCTTTTCTGCTTATAGCTAGGTACTGCAAAATAAGTGGATCCCGGGGAGATTTTGATCAGCAGGAAAAAAAAAATGAATAAAACCAAAACGAAATCACTCATAAAGTCAGTTTTGTTTTACTGTTTGCCTACGTAAGTAAGTATAGCGCCAATCTAGACTTTCAAAAACATTCAGTGGGTACCTATGGAATCTTACTATTATGTGTGAAGTACTAGATTGGTTTAATAGTCTTTGTTGTATTACATACCTATCTGATTTTCAATCTCAATTCGCTCAATAGATCGTCATTATGACGTAAAATAAATTGTTGTCAATGAACGAAAGACGCAAGTACCCATAGTGAGAAGTGGGCCACATTCACTCTGACGCACTTGTTTAAGACTAGGCATTTACTGTTCTGTTCGTGGACGGTCTGACCTTGGTCTTCAGAGCAACATAGAAAAAAATACATGTGTCTGTGGGCTAGCACGAGCAGATAGTAACATTTCACCGCGTCTTTTTGAAGGACATCCACTTGATCTCATACCTAGTAAGGTCGTTGATCCTACTTGATTGTCTTCCTCCTTACTTTTCCACTTATTTAAAATATAGATAACTAGCTTTTCTGCAGCGTCGTCCCCGCGGCCAATAAATAATACAGGAACCTTGCATTTTGTGGGAGAAAAAGTAACAGAAATTGTAGCTTTCTACCATTGAAATTTTTTTTTCACTTCCAGAGATTAGAGACCTTTACCTTTTACAACCATACTAATAATTTGTTAGTTCACATTTCTGGCATTGACTTTCATTAGTCTTCTGTCATAAACAAAACCGTAGGTAAATGACAGGGTGTATGCTCTTTCCGTTAACATTTTGACGTCATCAATTCATTTGTTTAAGTTTTTCTGCAAAATTTAACTGTTTTGTTTACCAGTCATTGAAGTAACGATTGCAACGTATTTTGCTTACGTTATCATAGTAATATTATGGTCATTTGTTGTTTGTGATGATTATGTTTCTAAAGTGAGGTCCGTTATCCGTTACGCTCGGTAATTAAACTAAATAACCTTTATTTCATTAAGTTTATAGTCAATAAATGCTATACTTAACCACTTAACCACTAAATAAGTGACATAATGTATTATCTTTTTAAATACAACTAATAAATATTCTTCTGAAATGTAAATATTAATTTGCAATTTATATTTATCCGAAATAGAACAAAGGCTTTTTGAACGACTCATAACAGGTCAAATCATTTTTCGGAAAATACTCGAACTAAGTCTCGTGAAAGAGAGTTTTCCAGCAAATAAATGCATGCTGATAAGTAAATGAATCTTCCTGAAACTCGACACTAGGTATGTCAAAGGACATCAGTGCTACGTTACGCTACTGCTAAGTAGGGGCGTATTTTGAAATTTGGCGTCCCGGTCCTATAGGTTTCGCCGCCCCTGAAGTAATGGAGGGCTAAATTAAATAATTGCTGAGACATATACCTTCTAGCTATGACTAAGTTAGATATTACACATCATCCATACATCCTATACTTATTAAAATAAGCAATTAACTATACAGCCAGTTTACAAATAATGTTGTTGAATCTAACGATAAAAGTCTGATGCAAGTCCCGACGGCTATAGTTAGTACCTACTTACATTCTACAACATACGTGACTCCAAAAGGTCAGAAAGATAAGCTGAAAGTATAGTACAGTCTTTTAGTTTATAGTTTACATCAGGTCTTTGTGTATTATGATGTAAAAACACCAGTCATATGACAAGCCGTGTGAATTTGTGATAAAAAAGTTGGGTGCAAAGCGGGGCGCCATATTTGATGTCTACGTTTTTTTCTGTACCTATCTAATACATCAGGTTGTAACCATAGATAAGCTAGACACGTTTTCTTTGTAGTCTTAGTATCTCTGAGTTATAGGAGACGCCCACAGTCGAGCCATAGTATAAAGAGAGGGGGTCGAGCTACAGATAGAGTTTCAGACAAATAGATAATCTTAGCGGAAAAGCGCGGCAGAAATTCGCGCGCATTTTCCGTCGACTAGTGTTTGGTTCTACTTGAATCGATGCTGAACGGATTTAAATGCGCTCTCCGTGCGCGAGTCCAACTCGCACTTGGCCAGTTTTTTCACGACCGCGCCGCGACGCGACGTTATCATGATGGTATCACTGTGTAGTATGGCCGCGCCCCGGGCCAATAAGTTTGCCGCCCCAGAAGTCAAGGAAAAACACGATAAATAAAAAAATACTAAATTTTTAATTATTTTTTAATAACGTCTACTTTTGTGTACAAAGGATGATGGGAGTTTGGTACCCATGTCCAATCAAAATGAATTTACCATCGTTGTATTGTGTAGCTCTTTTCAAGAGTAAGTACTAAAAACGACTAAGCAAAAAACTCGTAAAAATTGCCGCCCCTGGCGGATATTGAAATTGATATTAAAAGGGATACTTATTGACAAATTGAGATTGACAAGAAAAAAAAAGGTGAGAAGTAAAAATTGGTGGAATGGCGCCAAAACCAAAATTTTTTTTTTTTTTTTTTTTTTTTTTTCGGTATGACCACTAGCAAGTTAACACGCAAGGGCTAGCAACTGCTTAACCGGACTAACCTGTGGTGGCCTCAAAAGAATTTAAGGCCCCCAGCCAAGGCAACAAATCTAGCTACAAGCTAAACTACTGACCGCTCGCTAAGGGCATTCCCTGTGGAATACGACCTCGGCTTAGCGGCGTCAGTTTGGGACAGCAAGGGACAATCAGGCTGGGTCGTTTTATTATTTAGGGGTTATTAAAGCTAAGGGCTCAGCGGCGCGGGCTGGCTCGTTTGCAAAAGTCGGGGAGGGTTTTGAATGGGGCGTCGCGACGGACCTCGGCGGCGAGGTCGGAATACGGAACGCGGTCTGTGTTTGTTTTTTCTAAGAGTGCTGGTTTCCCTACAGCTTTCCTGAATCGTTGTGATCTCGTCATCTGACTCGACGAGTGTATGCCGAGGACGGCGAATCTTGCTAATACGAGAGGGAGTGTATTGTGAGGCCTTTGAAATCAAAGGGTTGCTGTGTTTCTCAGCTGATTCAATAAAACGCTTTGTAAGACGTTTCATGAATTGTTTTATTGTCGGGATTTTGAGGTCGACATGAAGTCGTTCATTCCTAATAAACCACGGGGCGCCCGTGGCTTTTCGGAGAAACCGGTTTTGGACTACTTGCATCCTGTGGATTTGCTTTGACTTTGAGTGTGCGAATGTGGCACACGCATAAGTCATAATCGGGCGAACCAAAACCAAAACAAAATGCAATCTATTATATGGCCGGATTAGCGCCCCGGGCCATGGCCCGATTGGCCCTAGGGTAAATACGCCCCTGATGGTCCCTGATGTGTGTTAATGAATTTAAACATTGAATAAGTAGGTATATCATCAATCATCCATCATACACTTTTCACGCAAGCAGAATCTAGCACCTAGGTACCTACATATTTTCAGTAGGTACTAGCCAACCTACAGTATTAAACCAGATGTCGGTAGGTACCTAGTTGTGTCGGCTAATTTGTGGAATGCGTGGACGTAAAATCGATATCAACCAAGGACGGGAGATGAACAGATTGCCTAGGTAGTGTTACTTTATAAGCTACTAGTGACTTTATAAGCTACTTATTTATGCCTGCCTATTTCTGTTTGTCTGTTATGAAGCTGTGCTGAGGTGTTTGTTAATAAAAATCGTTCTTCCCAGGTAAAATTCTTGAAGTTGGTGAACGGCGTGAGTTTCGGAGTTTGTTTTTGCAACTTTTTTTGGAATAGCATTTTAATCTTTCTCAATCAATCTGGGAAAATGTATGAAGGTTTATGTTTCTAGAGGTACCTACCTACTCGTAAGTACTAATCCGATTTAAAAAATCCTCTAAGGATAGTAGGTTCAAAGCTGCAGGATATGTCACGGGAGCGACGAGGCTTCCGGCGACTGGGACCGCAATTAACTAGGACCGCGGTCCCAGTCGCCGGATCCGTAAAAAATAAATATTTTTCTTCCGGCGACTGGGACCACTCATAAATGATAACTGAAATCAAAAAATGTACAGTCAAACGAAAAATTTTAGATGTAATAATTGTGTGATGTCACAGTTGGCGCAGTGGTTGAGCGACTGACTGCTGCGCTGCGTGTCGCGGGTTCGATTCCCGCACGGAACAAACATTTGTATGACCTACAGATAGTTGTTCCGGGTCTGGCTGTTTGTGTATGTGAATTTATATGTTTGTAAACGCACCCACGATACAGGAGGAAATCCTAGTGTGGGGCAACGTTTTTAAAGGAAAAAAAAAAAAAAAAAAAAAATAATTGAAGAAAAATCCTTTTTGATTTAAAAACATCATTTATTGATATAAAAAAACAACCTTTGACTACAGTTCTGTTATTTAAAACTTTCGTAATAAAAACATACACATAAATCATCAAAAATAAAATCTAATAATAATCAAAAAATAACATATAATATCGTGCTTATAATAATCAACAATTTTTAAACAATTAAGAATCAGAATTAATAATTATACAATGCTATGCCCTTTGTGTGTGTTTTACCTGCATGTGTGAATTATGTAAAAACGGGCTAGCTTAATCTATTACTAAGCGCATAGGATAAATTCATGTCTAGAACGAGTCAATGATATTCATATTAATAATTTAGAAATTTTTTCGTTTGACTGTACCGATTTTGGCTTGAATTATAGATTTTTTTAAGTTATCTATGAGTGGTCCCAGTCGCCGGAAGAAAAATATCTATTTTTTACGGATCCGGCGACTGGGACCGCGGTCCTAGTTAATTGCGGTCCCAGTCGCCGGAAGCCTCGAGCGACGCCGACGCCGCGGGCCGAAATAGCTAATTTGAATAAAATCATTTTGATTTTGTCGTGTACCTACGTCTTTGACCATTTACATACTACACTAATTCTGAGTCAGTAACGTCGAAGAATTAGCATAATCATCTTGTCACTATCATTTATTTTTAGATACCAATCACATGACTTTCTTGATCGATCGCCTTTGTTACAGTGGGTGTGTCAGCGCAAAGTCCGTAGGTACTTATGTTCCAACTTCCAAGATATAAACAAAAAGATTACATAACAAAGTATTTAAATTTTCATAAGCCTTTTATCGATTCTTTTTGTTTCTAAGCTAGCAAAAAGAGGTGGCTAGACTAAAGACTTACGGCCCTGAAAACGCAAAGGGCATTTGAATTGAAGGAACACGAGTGGGTTTTAGTTAGCAAGAGTTCGACACTCCCTCCCGAGTCCCGAGTCCCCTTCCAACCAGAGCGGGAGAAGTCATTTGATTGTTTCCCATCCATAAAAAAGGAAACTAGGTACTTACTTATATATTTTTATCACAATAAATCTGCCTAATTGCCTTTTCCCAATTAGGGCTGCCAGGTCTTAAAACCAAAAAGCCGGACAGACCAGCCAGTTTAGCTGGACATTTCGGTAGAAAGGCCGAAAGCCCTGAATTTTTAAATCTTAGTACTTGTAAACGACATTGTTTCTTTTAAGTAAAACAAGGGTTTTTTATCATTTACCATCTTCTTAAATTCTAATGAAACATTATTACAGCTTGGCAAAAAAGAGGCAACCTATGATGTCGAAGTTACGGCTAAAGGTAGGTGTGAACATAAACTTAAGATTAGCCGGCTAACCTTAGGTTTATCCGGCTACAACTAGTTCTAACCTAACCTCAAAATTTCTGGGTTGTATACTTAGGTTTATGTTCACACCCACCTTTAGCCGTAACATCGAGGCTACTTAGCCGACAAGTGTTAGATTTTGAGTAACGTTTATTGTTCCACATTTATTTTTAACGATTTGATCAAATTCTCTTACTGTTTTCCCATATTGAGATAGTGGCGCCCTCATTTTTTCCAAACTCTTTTTTGCAGTCAATATTAATTACGTGTACGCTAGCGATACCTACTAGGTGAGACGGGCGCGCGGAGCGAAAACCAAGATATTATTATGACAAATGTAAAAAAATGCTCAAAAAAAAAGCCGGAGAGGCCGGACACCTTCTAATTTCGTCGACGGCACGGCTGGCGCACAGGCGGCGCGACGTTGAGCGATTGACTACTGCGCTGCGTGTCGCGGGTTCGATTCCCGCATGTAACAAATATTTGTATGGCCTACAGATAGTTGTTCCGGGTCTGGCTATTTGTGTATGTGAATTTATATGTTCGTGAACGCACCCACGATACAGGAGAAATACCTAATGCGGGGCAAAGTTTTTAAAAAGAAAAAAAAAATTGGCCACACAAGCAAACAAAAAGTCTGACTGTCCGGCTTTAACCGGACGCCTGGCAACGCTTTTCCCAATGCTATCGCGTTTGAATTCGCCGCTGGAGGCGAAGCGAGCGTGAGGTCCTAGAAATGTCAAATTTCACTGTTGTTTGAACTTCGTAGGTTGACCTTTTGACAAAAGTTTATTAACTACATTTGTTGTGATTATTGTGAATGTTTTTACTAAAACAGCCTGACTATTGCGGTTCTACCGACCACTGCATTGAACTTTTTTTTTGTCGGAAATAATGTATGCTTACGTCCTTCTTTTTTCCGATTATGATGAGTCCGTGTAACACTGCTGCACTAATTATGTTGTATTGGCATTCTAAATACTCGCCAGTGGCGCCAACTGGTGAGCACGAAAACGGTAGCCCCCATTAAGTTAGGTTCTGCTTCCAGGAGCTATTTGACCTCCACGTAATGGTGTGGTGTCTCAGCATGGCCTGCTTAACCTTGAAGATCGACTCGTGCCACGAGCTCCTTTATCACAATAAATTAATTATGAAAACAGCACATTAGTCTCAAATGTCAGTTATTCTTCTAAAAAAATCATGGGAATCGACCAGAATACTAAAT
The DNA here is from genome assembly GCA_947386135.1 of Melanchra persicariae. Taxonomy (NCBI): domain Eukaryota; kingdom Metazoa; phylum Arthropoda; class Insecta; order Lepidoptera; family Noctuidae; genus Melanchra; species Melanchra persicariae. The sequence continues at coordinate 8,895,433 of OX376645.1, read as the reverse complement.
ATTATCAACTAGACTTGTTATTGGTATTCTGATCGAGTTTTTAATTAATTCCTTACAGTTGTATCGTGACTAGCAGATTTTTGCTCAAAAATCTTGTAAAAAAACGACAAGACATTTTTTTTATCAAGATACAAATGTCTTCTACTACTTATTTATTACTCTTACTTATTTGTTTTTTGAGAACAGTGGGTAGGCCCCTATATCTAAGAAAAGATCGCCAATAATGTACCTACTACTACCTACCACTATTTAGGTGCATTTCCTAATCCTCAGTTAAATATTTAAATTGGGACTAGCATTTTCAGTACATAACCATTTTATTTTTTGAAGGCCGCTGCTCGCTGTACCTACCTGTTTGTGTATATAATATGTACCTAGTAGATTATTCTACTTCAGACACAAGATAATATCTCTCCATCACTCATCCATGCTGGCTACCAGAATAGCTCGACGCGACAATGCGACATCACGCTTTCATAGACATTGATCAAATCCTAAGAGTTACTTCTTTGCAAAACACATTGTCGCATCGTTGTCGCCTAGCAGCCAATAAGACCTCCCTTTACCTACATGGAGTCTGCTAGAGGCGACAACGCGTTTTCATAGAAGTGATTTCAAGTGATTCTTGTGTCGATTTGACTACACAACGGAAAGAAGATAGAGAAATATAGGTAATATTATGTACCTATATTCAATTTTTATCCGACCAGTATAATGTCATTGTGTCTCCTTGGGTAGCTTTATCATTTGCCACGTTCAAATCCTGGAAGGTGCAGGTGGTTGGCGCAAAGTAACTAGGTAGTGCAAATCCTGCGAAGGGGCTCCACTCTGGTACTGTCTTGTTGGGATGGGTCCATGATTGACAATTAAAGGTAAACTAGTGACTACTTTTACAAATATGTTTTGTGTAGACAACAATGAAGAATTATTTGTCAAGTGTTTTTCTTAGAACGGCCATCGATGAAGTAGTTATTTAGTAGGTAAACAGTCACTCTACCAATCGCAGATAGGATGAAAACAGTGTTATCACAACTCTAGTAGTTCGAAGTAAACACAGATAGGTAATTATGACAAGTTTCCTATTAAGTCCAAGTTATTGCTCATAGTTCTAATAAGTACTTACAGTTTATTAGTTGTTGCTAGATCAAACTCGATAATATTGTACTTATGTGTTTGTAGAGATCATAGTCCTAAGTACGATACTAGTGTTATATTGTACCTACTAGACTTTGTGAGGAACTCATTTGTAAAATAACTCTAATTGGCATCTAAATAATACCGAAGGAAGGTATAGGTACCTACACATTGATTGGTTAAGTGTAAGACTACAGATTTGTACACAGATCAGGTAATAAATATATGTCAAACATCTCTGCTAAACCAATGGGCTCACAATTGGCCACATCAGAAGGCTTAAAGTCACCCAAAGGGCAACGGAGAGGGCAATGCTCGGAGTTTCCTTGCGTGATCGAATCAGGAATAACGAAATCCGCAAGAGAACCAAGGCTACCGACATAGCCCGAAGGATCGCCAAATTGAAGTGGCAGTGGGCAGGGCACATTGCTCGCAGAACCGATGGTCGATGGGGCCGAAAAGTTTTGGAGTGGCGACCGCGTACCGGAAAATGCAGCGTTGGAAGGCCTCTCACAAGATGGACCGATGACCTGGTGAGGGTCGCTGGTAGCCGATGGATGCGAGACGCACAGGACCGGTTGTTGTGTTGATACTTGGGGGACGTCTATGTCCTGCAGTGGACGTCTTTCGGCTGATATGATGATGATGATGAGAACTATACCAAACCTATACTTACTTACATCTGTAGGTACCTACATCATAGTTTTATTTATTTTGGCACTAACCTCAAAAAAATATGTAGTACTTTAGATATATTTAAAGATAAAACTTTTATTTCTTCATTAAATGTTGAATATATTTTTAAGACAGTTTAGTTTTTTTAAAGTTAGGTAAGTACTTTTTTATTTGTAACCAGGAAGCGGATCTCGATATCAAATATGTTATTTATTTTTATATTAATAGCAAATAATTGGCGTAACTTGACTCCCGGAACTCCCCCACCTTCCTTGTTCCCTCTTATCAGCCACTGTAGAGGCCATGTTTGATAAAATACGCGTTTTGATACGCATTATTTATACTTAGTCTTATTGAGTTAATTATTTGATTTACACCCGGTTGCCCAGTTCAATTTTCAGTGGTAGTCCAAGAGGAAAAAGGACCCTTTCCATGTTTTTTATAGGCATTATTTATCAAAAAAAAGTCATCCATTCCCTACATTTTGTCGGGCGAAATTGTGCGAACAAAAATGTACTAAGCCACAGACTTTTTTTAAATTGGTTAGTAGGAATAAAAACAAGGCAGTAGGTATAGGTAGGTTACCTACCTGAATACCTAAGCAAGAACTTAACAGACTGCAAAACGATGGGATCTACAAACAGAAATAAGTACCCCAAACATTTTCTGCAAGCTCAGTTTTCTCGCGCATCCCTATCCTTTTAACAACATATCGAGAATCATTTTCTATGATTTCCCTTGAAAAGTTATGAAGCACCTACTTCGCAGTATTTTATAACTACTCGGCAATGTTTTGAGAGCTAAAATATTTTGCTATTAGCATCATCTTTATAAGTCCAACCGTATTATTTAGTAAATTACACATATTATTATTCTTGTAGTGTTATGTCATCATTTCTTATTGTTCTGAGACCAAGGACTGCTTAGACTTACTTAGTCAAAACAGTTTTTAATTGTTGTTAAGCAAACCATGATTGTTTTCATAGCTATTCTGAACTTGGTGCTCGGTCTTATTTTTTTTGTTGTTTCTTGGATGGGAAATAATCAATTGACTCCTTCCGCTCTGGGAGGGATGGAGCGGCAGACTCTTACTGACTAAAACCCACCCGTGTTCCTCCAAATGCCCTTTGCGTTCCAGGGCCGCAGTGACTCTTTAGAACCAAATCTGCAACCCTGGCGGGCACTGGCCTTATGATCGGCCCCCGTCAATTATGCTGACATTTCTTTGAGGCACGCGTGGAATACAACGCACAGCCGTCCGCAGGCTGATGCCTGCTGTGGCCGGGAATCGCCCCCTGAGCCTCCCGATCGCCGAGCGCTCGACCTAACACTTTGTTCTTATGAAACCAAATAAATAAACACTAAACCTGGTAAACTGAAAATCTGTATGATTTGGACCCCTTGTGTCCTTAAACTGCCAAAATGTAAATTGGTGGGTAAGTGAGTAAAAGTGATAGATAACTTATAAACATAACCTGCCTAATCCAAGTTTTATTTATTTTTGGCATTCAATCAATCGATATCATTACGAATTACGATATTCTCACGATGATCGTGTCATTTTTGCCCTCAAAGCAAACCTCTGTTATGGATCCTATGTAAACACACACATTCGTCACCAAACGGAGAGCTAATACCATCGTGGTTAGTTATTTTGCCAATGTCATCCTTATACCAACTATTTTCTTTCTAACCTTACCTATGCAGCTGAATACCACTACCGGTATTACTCAGCCCTTAGATTATTGAAAAGGTAAGACTTGTTCATAGAATTATGGCTTTTAATTGCCTAGTTCTTCTTTCTTTATCGTGTGGGTTAGTAAGGTCTAACGTCCCAGTTCCCACACGCCCTAGTTTTAGAGTTTCTAAACCGACTTTAAGGGCCTCTGACATAGTTTGGCGACAATCAGGTGATTCAAGCCTGCAATGTCCTGGCCAAACTGGAAACAACTTTACAAAGAATGCTTCCCGTGGGAATCGAACCCACGACCACCGGGTCACAAGGCAAACACCTAAACCACTCGACCACGGAGGCAGTAATTGCTTAGTTGCCTATTCGTAACGACTTTCAAAAATCTACGAATGACCGAGTCAAATAGGGACCGAAAGACAACAGCCACATTTGACCGTTAAATCGGGTGACCAAAGTTATTAACGACTTGATAGTGATATCATTAGCTAATAATCCTCGATCCGCCTAGGAACAACTATCAAAACAACTTTATAAAAACCGAACTTGGCCTGAATCGTAACATTTAAAGAGACGCGGAAAATTTATCGAAACCGGTATGGACACACCCACTTGAATAGTTGAACGTTGATATTTAGCGAGCGACGCGCATGGGTGTGTCGGCGACGTCACGGTGCGTGTTTTTGTATGTAATGTATTCTATATCTATTTTGTGATATGTGCTTTATCTTCAATAATGTAGTATGCAGGTGTGTATTGCTTATGCTTGCCAATAATAAGCCGTCTCTACGCTCAAAAATGGTGTTCATAAACATAAATCTTCAGCCGCCATAATAGCAGACACAATAGTAAAACAATGGCGCATCGACTCCACGAGTCGTCGTTACAGTTAAGAGGATAACAAATTATCACGGCACAATTCCATAGTGGGGTGAGCAGAAGTATTTGTAAACGCTTCCTGCCCCTAGACCATTCCAACGCATCTAACCGATTTTAGGGTTTAATACGATCAATCCTGATTGCAGGAGCACAATAGGCTTATCAGGATTAGGTGCTAATCAGAATTGACTGTTTAAGACCCCAAAACCTATGGATTACTTTTGAACGTTTTTTCGACCAAACAGACTGACAGAAAAAAATAAAAACAAACAGACCTGCAGACAGAAAAAAAACCACAAACAAGTTTTGCAGTCCATCTCAATTACAATCCAAATGATTGGATAATCTGCATTTCTTAAATTAACTACTAAACATACCATAAAAAATAGCTACTTAAATAACAAAGTTCTGCCCCGTTCCCTGTTTGCTATGGCCTGAATAATTTCCACGTAAGAAGCCACAGAATCTTATATAGGTTCCTTTAAACAAAAATTACGAAACTGTTTTCATCGTCGAGTTACTCCAACCAGTTTCTATGGTTTGATAAAAATAAATAAAGCTCTATAACTTTGCTTAATATTGCGACATTCTGCCACGTGTTGTGTGTGAGTTGTCATGCAATCGATATGGCTGGCGCGTTACGAAAAAGGAAAACGAAAAGGCAAAAGGAAAATCCGTTGCCATGGCGAGTTGCTTAGACGAGGGACTTATCGTAGGAAAGTTTTGAGTTTGTATGATTTCTGCCAGGGTTGCGGAATTGTTCGAAAGAGTTACCACGGCCCAGGAACGCATTGGGCATTTGAAGAAACACGGGTGGGTTTTAGTCCGTAAGAGTTTGACTCTCTCTCCCGCTCCCCTCAGAGCGGGAGGTGTCATTTGATGATTTCCCGTCCAGAAAAAAAATCTGTCTATCTAGGTATGTAGTCTTTTACAAAATTTGACGGATTTTGCAAAAGACTAGATAGACAAAGTACATTTGATTGGTCCAAATGGATCCTAGGCAGGTGTGTCACATATTGTGTGCTACAGAAAATGTCACGTGGTTAGTCCATTTCTCCATTTTGGCATTTCGACTATGGTTATGGCCGATATTATGTCACTTTGTCTAAAATATGCTTAGGTGGATATTGAGATGACAACCGATGGAAAGCATGTTAGTTTTATGGTTTTATGGAATAAGATGACTTTTTTTTAAGGATGGGAAACCATCATTATGACTCCTTCCGATCTGGGCGGAGCGGAAGACAGTGTCAGACTCTTACTGACTGAAACTCATCCGTGTTCCTCCTAATGCCCTTTGCGTTCCAGGGCCGCGGTGAATCTTTGGAACAAATTCCGCAACCCTGAAAGAAGATGACATGCTACTCCGACCACAAATATACTGGCATAAAGAAAAGAATATGAGGCCTCTTGTCTATAACCTGTGTTTACCGATCCCGCGTTGTAGATTGTGTAATTGTCGGGGTACAAAGTTTTAGCTCGTTTTCAAGGTTTCATTTGAATGTTGTGCTCAATAGAATACTCTAGAACTCGTGTTAACGTTATAAACAGAAAGACAGAATTAAACTTCTTCATTAGAATTCAGTTCAGGTATTTAACGTAACGTTACATATTTATAAGTAGATTTGTATATTTTTATGTGGACATATTTTATTGGTAGATTATTTTAGATAATTTTATAAGCAGACTTTTTTCAAACTTCTATGCCTGATTTGATTAATCAAGGTAATGTTGATAAAAAACAGGATTTTGATAACAATTGACTCACCTTTGTTCTGATAACGCTTATCAGGACCGGCAGGCCCCTTGGAAAGCGCAACGTCAATGACATGACTAGACAATATGTCTCTGATCCTCGGCTAGGTCGGATTACACGAGAACTGTCACAAAATCATTGCCATCAGCCTAGCCTGAACCCTATGTTGGTATCGGCTTCCAATCTAATCGAAAAGGTAGGTACTAGTATTTTATTTCAATAAAAAAAGAAAGAAAAATGTTTATTTAGGACTCGCACAAGACTAACAAAAAAAGAAACCAAATTAAAATTAACAGTAGGTTAGTAGGTACTAAAAAAATAATTAAAATAACAAAAGCTATAATAGAGTTATCTACCATCAGGGGCCTAACCACCAACTCTTAAAGCAGTATTACTTCAATATTACTTCCAGTGGGAAAGAGACGGAGCTATACAGAACGTATAGCTTCGTCTCTTTTCCACTGGAAGTAATATTATAGTAATACCTACTGCTTTAAGAGTTGGTGGTTAGGCCCCAGACCTCCACAACTGTGAAAAATACCTCTATTGCCCCTGATGGTGACTTGCACTGGTGGGGGGGGGGGGGGGGTTGACCTTGCTGAGGGTGGGTTTTAGCTAAGTAAACACCAAAACAGCACTTGGATGACTTTTCGTAAATTCCTCAATGACTTCGTTAGGTTGTGGACTACCAAAGAAATCAGGGTCTTTTGGGGGGGTTTTGAGCCCCCTAGCAACCCCCTCCCTCCCCCTGGATCCGCCAATGCACCTCTGCTACCCGTTAGGAGAACAAAGGCTTCCTTGTATGGATCAATGATCTAATAACTTATAATGGAATCAGGATGCAAATACAAAACCAGTCACTTCTAATCATTTCCTCATCAGTCATAACAACAAACAACAAGCTTTTTATTACAAACTCTTTATAAATAATCTTTGTGTACCAGAATAACTTTGATATCAATTCACGGATAATGTACTTACTTATGGCCCGTTTCTTTGTCTGCTGACACCTGTTACAATGGTCGTGAAGGTCGCGGGACTCAGCTAAAGAGAATGGGGCGCCTTTGTTTGTCTCTCAACTAAACTAGGAAGTATTCCTATCTTGGCGATTAGCTGCCCAGATAAACTGAAATAAACACGTTTCTTGTATGGGAGCATCACCCCTTTATTTGCAATTTTTTTTCATAGACTGTGAAGATTTCAACTGATTCTTGACCGGACAGCGGAGGTTTAGTAATCGGGTTATGTTGGTTGCCCTTCGGGTACGGAACCCTAAAAATAAGCGGTTATTTTTTTTATAGTTATTTGTATCAAATAGAACTATATATCAATGTTATATTTTCTTTATAGTTCTCACCGATAATTGTACTTTAGAAAATAATAGTTATTTTTTATTAAAGGTAGGTCCTGTACCGAAAAGTAGTATTAAGCGCCTACATTTTCGACAATCGTGATTGCCAAGTTGCGAGCTATATTTGACTAGGCGCTTGGTAACATAATGCGGTAGTACCTACATCGCGATCGGTACCAGTGGAATTTTCGACTCCTTACCTTGAAATAGGCCATAACACAACTTTTTAATTAGGTACTACAGTTTTGCATCATGGCAATGTCTATTTCCTCCACAAAACGTTCTTGAAAATGTTGATTTTACACAGTATCAATGGTTTCAAAATAATGTTCACGTTTAATATATTTTTTAATTGCATAGGAAAAAGTGGTGTCCGCGAAATAAATCTTGAATGTCTAATTATAAAAGTAGGCGTATTTAATAGCTTATACATACTTATTTCAAAGTCTCACTGAGTTGATGCAACAGGGCGACCTTTTACAACAGACATACAATTCAAGATACGCCCCTGCAATATACCGTTTTAAAAATACTGCCTAAAGTTATTATCTTCACAATTAATGCTACAATTAGACTATCGTCTAGACTCGTTAATAATAGGTACCATTATTGTAGTTCAATATTATAGGGCTTCTAACTTTCCAGTATTCCTTTCCTTGGGTATCATTATCAACTTAAGGATTTTAGTTCAAAGTTTTGACTCGACAACCAAAATCCAAATTATTCGAATCAGGATGAATAACAGCGCTTCTTTTACAAAAGACAGTTTATCAAAACGCCCGCCCGTCACTACTTTCTAGTACTTTAGCTGGAAAGAAGGACTGGCACTAAAAATTCCCCAGCAACACATCTGTCTCTAAACGTGTAAAAGTGTTATTTACAACCTACTTCCAAAATAAATATCATTTATCATTTAAAAAGAAAAAAAAAGTAAAGGGAAAACGAAGTAGAACGCGACCGGGAGAAACTGCGGGACACACATCTACCTAATAATAAGTCACCAGAGTGTTGAATTATTTACCAGTTATCAGTCCAAGGGGATTTTCCACGATAGCAAATAACAAAATAATAAATAATAATATTGTGACAAAATGCTGTAGGCATAAGGAAAATTTTGCTTGATTTTATGAGTAATTATAGATAAGGGTAGCTTTGTTGACTAGCATTGAAATCTGTGGGTCAAACCAGATGATGTGTTGCGAATTTCATCGTAAAAAGGGATTTTCCATTTTGTTTTAATACCCTGAAATATTATGGAAAATAGGTACCAACATAAATTATGGGGTTCACACAAGGGCGGATCCAGATTTCAAGTCAGGGTAATATACGGCCGCTTTCTATAATATATCTCAATCCCAATCTTGATCCCGATCTTGTCTGTAACCAATCAAAGGTGAGGATTGTGTGGTGAAGGACTCAAACTCGGCTGTTGATTGGTTACAGACAAGGATCGGGATCAAGATTGGGATTGAGATATATTATAGAAAGCGGCCGTTAGTCGATTCGCATTCGCATCTCAGTTGCAATCTGTCAAAAGCACCTCCAATATCTCTAACATAGACACATTTTGACAGATTCGTATCAGCTCATAACGTCAACTTCGCAAAATGTCAACCGGTCGCAAAACGTCCACTTCTCACAATGTCAACTTCTTAGAATGTCAAATTCGCATAATGTCAACTTCTCAAAATGTCCATTTCTCACAATGTCAACTTCTTAAAATGACAAATTCTCTTAATGACAACTCTACGTAGGTTTCTAATTTAACAAGATAATTATTTAAAAAAAAAAGTTTATAATTTACTTTTCATAAATTAACTCTTTCAGCGCTATCTGTCCGCATCGCGGTGAAACGTTCCAATATAAAACTTTGGTTGTGCTGACCCTACCAAAGAACATACTCTATGGATTCCATTCGCGGCAAAATTCGTTGGAGTTGACAGCATTGTAATTATAATTGGCTGTTTTTTTACTATTCCCATTTTCTCACACATACCGCAACGCACTCGTACGAGCGAGAAGTGATCATGGCTCGCGCGATCGCCTTGTAAGAAGCTTGAAAATAACAATGGCTGACATATCGTCATGAAATCTAGACCGCTCTTTAAAGAAAAATTCGTAAAGACGGAACATAAGACGGAACAGACCTATACTCGATTATTTAACTTATAAAACAACGTTTTATAATTGCAATTAAATCATTTGAATGTAACTATGAAATCGCTTAAATAAATGCAGTTTCGACCGTTTTCCCAAACGCTGATATCAGTGAGTGTTATCATTATTTCAATGACGCAGTGTGGAAACATTCAAAAAAAGTTAAACTGAACAGAACTCCGGAAGGGCGTAACGTCACTAGGATGGCAGCAATGATTCCCCTGTTACCATCAAATTTTATACCTGCTGCATGGTGTCATATATTAGATAAATCTCCTCGTAATTACGAAATGAAGCGCTTCCGTCGCTGTTTTGAGAGACAATGGTACCCTAAGTTTTCGCCAAATATTTTAAGTTGTGCGGGTCAGCGCCACCGCACAACAAATTCATTAGAAGGTTGGCACCGGCGTATAAATGGACGTATTCCAAAAAATCCTAATTTATATTACTTTTTATTTAAATTGAAAAAAGAAGTAAAATATTGGGATCAGAGAATAACGGACAGTCTTTTTAAAGTTTTAAGAAATAGGAGACGACTTCGTGATATAACTTTTGATACTAAATATAATAAATATTTAATTGCGCTGGAAAATAAAAGTCTGAATATCGCATAATTTTTTAAAAAGATCACATTTTTGCGGTTATCTTTGTTCAAAAAGTAAATTGAAACAAATACTACTCGTATTTGTTTCAATTTACTTTTTATATTTAAATATTTTTTTATTCTTATGGAGAATTAAAGTTTTTTTTAGTTTATTTTAAAGTATGTTATTTTTTTCGTCATTTTGATGATGTTGCATTTTTTTATTTCAGTTTTGCGGCTTTCTTGTTCAAAAAGTAAATTGAAACAAATAATTTTAATATTTTTTTTTATTCTCATAGAGAATCAAAATTATTTTTTAGTTTGTATTATGTTATTTTTTTCGTCGTATTTGTTTAAGGTGACACACCATATTACAGTTGTTTGATTATAAATTTTGATATTTCATTATCAAAGTCCTCAGATGCATATCTTCATATACCCTTTAGTATAAATTATGTATACCTAGCTATATCTATTATAACATTTAAATTATCTTCATAAAGTAGAAACCTACGTAGAGTTGTCATTAAGAGAATTTGTCATTTTAAGAAGTTGACATTGTGAGAAATGGACATTTTGAGAAGTTGACATTATGCGAATTTGACATTCTAAGAAGTTGACATTGTGAGAAGTGGACGTTTGGCAACCGGTTGACATTTTGCGAAGTTGACGTTATGAGCTGATACGAGTAATAGCTGTAGTAATAGGTGTGACTAGAATTTTGAGTTAAAAACGTGTCAACACATCTTTTGACAGGTGAGTTTGACAAACAATCGAGTTGCCACATTAAAGTTGTCAAAAAATAAAAGGCCCGTTTTGACAGCAGGATACAACATTACTTTAGGTACTAGTAAGTATGAAAGAGACATGAAATAAATCTCTTTGTTGTATCCTGCTGTCAAAACGGGCCTTTTATTTTTTGACAACTATAGGTAGTTATGTGAACGCCACATGTGCGCTTGTGACACTGCATAATGACATTTATTTTAGTGACAAATAAAAACTGTTTTGAATACCCGTGCTACCTCAAATATCAAGAATTTATCGCAAAACGATCCTGTACAGTGTAGGTACAGTGATTTTGAAGAGGAAATACAGGTTCATTTCCAAGATATTACTAAAAGTTACAAAACACGCTAGAGGCGCCAGCGGCACCTGAGTAAGAATTGACCCGAGCGCCACAGGCGTCGTTGGCACTGAAAGTGTTAAGAAGAGGCGCAGTTGTAGAAAGTAAAGTAAAAAAGAATATAATTATTACTAATAAAGTATTTATTCTTCAATAAGAAGAATGAAGCCATAGAGATGACAAACTATATCAATAGGTACTGATTCTGGTAAGCTGGAATTTGGTGTATCTAGAATTAACCGGTTTTAACCGAGACTTTGATTAATTAACAAATCTTAACACAGACAGTAATGGGGGTTGAAGAGGTCACAGATAAAATACACAATTAATAATAATGACTGTGCAGACGAATTACGATTCAATGTTTTAGTAAACAACGTAAGATTTCATAAATTTTGTGCAATGGTGTGCAAAATGTTTTTGCACACCAAAAGTTTGAACGAATCACTTTCGCTGAGCGAGGCTAGGTAAATGACGCGATTCTTTTCCTCGCTACGCATCATCTCTGGTGGTCGCCAGACAGCAGTAGGTTTAGTGGGGCTGACTTCCCAAGTAAAAGTTGCACCGATCGGGTGGACCGATGACCAGGGGGTCGAGTCTGCTATTGCAATCGTGTCTCAATGACCGGTCAATGATCGATTTTTGACGTATAACGTCAAACTTATGACACATTTCCCATACAAAACCTGTCAAAGTTGTCAAATATTCGATCACTGACCGGTCATTGAGACACGATTGCAATAGCAGACTCGAGCCCCTGGTGAGGGTCGCTGGTAGCCGATGGATGCGAGACGCACGGGACCGGTTGTTGTGGCGACACTTGGGGGAGGCCTAGAGCTATGTCCAGCAGTGAACGTCTTTCGGCTGATATGATGATGATGACACCATACACTCGAAAGTGCTGCCTGGTTTGTTGTTACGTTTTTTTGGTCCGTGGTTACCCATTGGTTATATATTTTGGGCATTTATATTTTGTTAATTGTGTGTTATCGATCGATATTTAGCTTGACCAATGCTCAAATAAAATGCTATTGGTTAAAAACTTTTATTAAATAACTAATCATTAATTATAAAACGTACTTTAACGAAATTTATGTCACAATTTTAAACATTGGTTGGAATACGGATCAAAAATTCACTCTAAGTCGTTGAACCAATTTTGATGAATGTTACCGCTCGAACACTGACATGTGAAAATTCCAAATTATATAATTCCTATATCTTACGTTATAGTAATAATAAACATTAAAATCGCGAAAATCTGGCGGCACACCGGTGCCGGTGTGCCGGATAGAAATTAAATAGGTAGAGTGGACCAGACATGGATGTTAGGTTATTATATTGTGGTTATACGTTCTAACAAGGCGTTTTCCGAATATCAGTCGGGCACAGACCAATACGTAAATAAATTAAATCTACATTTATGTAAGTAATCAATTATAATTTGTGTAGTATTCAAATCCAAAGCCATTTCTATATGTCAGGGTAAACATTATTTATTTATAAGTTTTATAACAAGACTAGATTACACCAGTATCTAGAACTTTCTAAAATAGATAGAAAGGTCAGTCTAGATCTATAGATGCGTAATTAGTGTAAAATTACAAATGTTAATATGAAAACAAAAAACTTTTTCACAAAAAAAACCGACTTCAAAAAAAAACACTACAAAGTACAAAATAACTAGTGTTTTTGGTTGCTTCTTCGTTATTTGACACCGACTTCCGAAATTAAAGTTATTTTGTACTTTGTAGTGTTTTTTACACCTAAAACACCACTGAAAAGTCACAGGAAAGCAAAAATATGCAATGTCGTATGATTTTTCCACATATTTTTTCCAGCAATTTGGATTTAAAAACCAAACTGCTGAACCGATTTTGATAAAATTTAAATGGGACCAATCGAGAAGTATATCCTTTCACATAAAACAAGAATTTTTCAAATCAGTTCATAAATGACGGAGATAATGAGGTAACAAACACAAAAAGAAAAAAAAAACAGTCGAATTGAGAACCTCCTCCTTTTTGGGAAGTCGGTTAAAAACTGATCGATTAGACTTAGTAATAAACAGTTCTACAAAGTAAGGAATTAAAAAGGTACGAATTTCTTTGGAGATTCTAGTTGTGAAAGCTTATATAAACGACTTATAGAAACTTTTGTAAACGGGATTACGCGCTTGACTCGAGGCTACAATAGGATCCTCATTTAACGTCGCTTGCAGGACGGCTAAGTTCAGCAGCATATGCTGTTAGAAATATATCCGCTAAACTACGGATGTTGATACCGTGAGAGTAGTTAGTCTATTTTAGTTTCTTTCATAGTATCGGTACCTTACGGTATCTTACTTTGGGGACGGGCTGCTGATATCGAATCTATTTTTATTCTGCAGAAAAGGGCCATCAGAGCCACATACAATCTCCACCGGCGCGATTCTCTAAAAAATTGTAAATTCTTTCTAACGTACATGACGTTTTCATAGATATGAAAAACGTCATGTACATTAGAAAGAATCAACATTTTTAGTAAACGAGGCTACAGACATAATTGTGTCATTAGAAATAGGGACGAATTAGTTCAAGTTTCAGGTTTCACACTAAAGAGCCACATCTTTCATGGGTACTGTTGTAAATGTTATAATGAAATCCTAATCCTAAAACTTCCCATTATATTAGAACTGAATGACACGAAATTTAAATCTTGTATCAATTGCACACTATGCAGGAAAGGGGTGATGAAGTTTTTAGGGGAGGACGTTATTGCTTGCTTCAACTGACGTGGAAATTTCAAATTGGTGTGGGATATTTAATTGAAACAGATCGAACAATTTTTGCATAATCAACCCCTGACGGGGTGAACAGTTGCGCTGATCCTGAGACCACAGAATGAGCACAGAAATGGCTGGGTAATTAATAAAAATCGTTGTGCTTAATTTTACAAAACCAACCTTTGTATTGTAGATAGGTATAATTTCATGCATTAACGGCACATGTATGAGTACCGTGTACCTTAAACTTTTTTTGGGTATGTCTTTGACTTGAATGTGCCTTGGCGGTTGGCAGTGTCATGCTCACTCAAAAGTCTCTCTGATGGTGGCGCATGTGTTTCAGCATTTGGTTCCGTTTAGCTGGGACTGATCATCTCTCAACGACCACGATTTATTTTAATTAAGTATGTATTTGTTCTGCGAATTGTTTATTTTTTACTCCGGACGCTTTTATCGTGCACGTCTTTCTACTTCGTTCTCACATAAATTATGTTTTATTTCGACAAGAGCAATATAGTCACAACTTCGTTACAATTTATTGGTATATACCTAAGGGTGCCCGTGGAGTTTCTTGCACGTTCTTCTTCATAGAGATTTATCGAACGTGCTAATAGCTTTATCTCTTTGACTAACCGACATTGACAATTAAAAAGTGCCTGTAAATGGTTTAATTATTTGAAATAAATAAATATTTGAGTTTTATCCTGGTAAATGCACGGTAGGTCCCTGTGGCATAAGTAAACTTTAGCCGCGGGTATAAAGCCCCTAGCCCTGATAAGTAACTGCTTCACCAAACAATTAATGAAAACTTAGAATATTGTAATGCTAACATTCAAAGCGATTGCGAAGAATCTCTGACTTCTGAGTTCAAGATTGAGACACATGTCGTAACAATGTACCTACCGCCAATAATTCGGGTCAGCTAATTAACTTAAGATAAAGAAACTAATAAAACGGCGGTCTGGTTGGATACGAGATTGTATCAGAACGGACCCGGCTGGTAAGGTCATACCAATTTTATTTTGGTCAATATTTCTTATCAATGGAATATACCGCGATTCGGTTGGCCAGTCGAGCCCATAAATTGGGCAATCTCTTTTCACACGTATGACAAAACTACGACGCCGCTACGGTAATGCTACGAAATTCTACGAAGCTACTAAAGTAACGCAGCGACACTACAACGACGATGCTACGACGACACTACGACGATGCTTACTACTACGATTTGTGGGTATACTTACAAACATTTTCATGAACACAAAATTTAAATCATAATTTATGTTAACACATTTCTATTTTTGAAGTGCATGTTGATCCCAAAACATTGGATACGGATGCGTTAAACGATTCAACAAATATTCGACAATTTCAATACACTCAATGTTATGAAAATCAATGTTACGGTTAATTATGAGTGTACGATTTAATAACCACTTAATGAAACAAACGTCTGAGTACCTGACAATACCAAGACATTTTTGTGGTCAATTAATTTATTAACGATTTGATAAAGTAGGTGTGTAGTTTGTACTGTGCACATATCCCTAAATAAGTTAACTAAGTATTTAGGTACATACTCAATCAAATGTGCAAGAATAACCCAGGGGCCCATTTAAAACCTTTATTTCCCTCCACTAACATAACATAGATTTCCTTCTATTTCAATTTACGCCGTATTTCAGAAATAACTTATTTCCGACGCATAATTATTTCCCAGAAAATAATTAAGTACATCAAACCCTAAGGTTATTAAACAAACTAAATACAAGATCAGAAGGCCAATAAAATTCCATTCTTGAAAAGTACCTAAGTATTCAAATTCAAGTCGCAAATTCAATGTCAAAAAAACTTGTCATAATGTTGGGAAATTAGAGGTGTTTTTGGTACCAAGCATTGCGATGCGTATGCAAACGCTCTTTAAAAATAATAAAAGAACAGTTTTTAAAATAAATGAGTCGATAAGTTCGACTTTGAAGGATATTGTCAAAGACTACAATAGTATACTGGCTAGATATTGTCTATGTCACTAATATCTGGGTTAAGGACGCGTTTACAGATGGGTAGTCAAATCATTACTTTTTTACACGAAAGTATGTTTATTAAATAAAATGCTTTGCATTCTTAAAATGTTTTTCCCATGAATTGTTGATAGATGTGCATGGTACGATTCTGAACTATAAATATAATTTAGATATAGATTTAGATAGGTAGGTACAGTTTCTCAATAAATGTACCGAAGTGATTTTTTTTACTTCGGTACATTTATTCAGAAAATGTACCTAAATGTAAAAAGTAATGATTTGACTACCCATTTGTAAACCCGTCCTTAACTAACGATGACGGGAAGAACGGTGTGCCTAAGCCGTTGCAGTTGGTCCCGCCGGCTAACATTTGTAATCAGAAGCCCGAAAATCTGACATCTCATTTTGGCAAGGAGTAACTTGTTACCCATTTACTGAGTTGCAGTCTGTAAGAGGGCCAATTCTACTAATTTTTAAGCTACGTAGTATCGTCGAGTGAGCTTGACAACGAATATTCTTCAAACTTGTTGCTACTCAGATAATTTCGCCATTTATGTTGGCCACATGTAGGTATAAATATTATTACAAGTCAGATTACGTTGGAGGGTGTGAGGCCAGGCCTCCGAGCAGAGGGTCAGCTTGTGACTCTCTTATCTCTGTTATCAATCCGGAGTTCTCCGTATGTTGTACAATAATATTTGTCTGTGTTTGGTCGTCGTGTGCAAAGATACGGCAAAGAAGGTTAAGTTCGTTAAATGTTTAAATCGAAGTCGTTTAAAAGCGTCAAAAATAATTATTTGTGGAAACATAATTTGAGTACGGTTGAAGCATTTTTGCATTTTCGTCACAAGTAAAAAAAAATGGCTGAAAGAAAATTGTACACTTTGTAGGTACATATTTTTTGCATATATTCATTCAGATACACCATGTGTTTTATAAGTAAACCATTTAGGTACAGACAGAGGCTTTCTGAATAAGCCTTGCGAATTCCAGCGTCGAAAAACTCTTAATTTTTATCGGTTTACGTATTGTTCTTTATCTTTATTATAAACCATGTTAATTACGAGTTATTTCAACAAAGAAATGTCCGATAAAGGAATTATTATGTCACCGACACAACTTTAAATATATTTTACTGCTTTTTCGTACAAATAATTACATCTGCAGTACGATTCAGCAGTGCGATTCTGTAAACATGTCGAAGTGAACACTTGTCGAATGACAGCTCTATTGTCGTTCACTCCGCCTAGGTGTTCACCGTGAGATGTCGACAGAATCGACCGGCTGTAAACATATCGAAGTGAACACTCGGGCGGGGTGCACGACGGGTGAGTTGTCAAACCATACAAATAAGATGGAATGACAGCTCCATTGTCGTTCACTCCGCCTAGGTGAACACCGTGAGATGTCGACAGAATCGACCGGCAGTTAAATTTATCTACGAAGAAAGCAGTTTCAGTAGGTAGCTAAAATTCAGTGCGCCTGTTGGCACACACACAACACTCCTTTGACTCATTGTCAAAGAGTGTTATAATAAAATTATTGTTCTTTATTTCTAAAAATAAAATGACTTACCTACATAGACACATCTAAACTTTTGTTTTTGATTTTCTTCCGTTCCCGTCGCGGGCAAAAGCTTGTATATTATATTTATATTAGACTCCGCTGTCTTATAGAAACTGCATACCTCCAAGCAATTGAAGTTGACCAATCTCGTGATACCTTTATTTAAAACATACCTCTCGTTTGAGACAGTCGTTTATAAAAGGTGCCTAGCAGCCCGATTTAAAATAGTTACCTACCACGCCTAGCACGCGACGACATCACGACGATGGCGAAGCGACCGACCGGTAAGTACAATTAGGGTATTTTTCTCCTCAACATTTTCACCTAACCTTCTGCCATTTTCCTGCCTGCGTACCTCGGCACAACTTCCCACTCGTCAGCGTCACGACTCATCGATCGCAAAGTGAAAATAAACTCATACTAAATGTGACCGCGGCCATGCTGACTAACTATGTAGTTTGTGATGTATGCAACTGTTGGCAAGCGTTGTGATGTTACACACGTGGGGGAATGGGGGCCAACGTCCATTACGTATTGATTGCGCCTTTCTTTTAAGAATGGGTTTCTTCTAAACCGGGTTGGTTTTATTTAACATCGTTCTCACATAATAATATATTATATGAATAATTTCAACAAGACTTAAGGGTAGTTCTTCAGAGACAAAATTTTCGATGTCTGTGGGTATATTTCTGTAACCAACTAACAAAACGGCATGTTATATTTTTTTTTAAAGAAATTAGCTTTAGTTCTAACTGGGACAAATTATATTTTTATAATAATTGCTGTCTAAATACAAAATTAAAATATTTGAAGTTTGTTCTCCTGATTCATATAGGGCGTCCGTTTGCCATTTTCCGGAACAAAATGGTCGATGTCGCATTTTCCCTTTGATTCATCAATATAAATTAAAGTTATATCGAAAGGCAATGAATTGACCTCTTACAAAAAAAAATATGTATTAGTTATAACCACGTTAGTGTGTTTACAATTAAGTGAAAAAGAAGTGTCCGTCGTATAATACTGATTAATGTGGAGTTAGCTGCGCTTGACCGTAATTGGTCGAGTAATAACAATGAGAGTCTGGGATCCCGCGCGGGGGAAGCCAGTCGTGCAATCGACGAGCTGGAAGGCGGACGTGCGGCTGGTTGGCTTAGATCCCGCTGTAACGAAGGTAAATACCTGATTCATCTGTGCTTGGTTCAGGTAGCTTCCTGATTACAATGCCTACATTATAAAATTTATTTTGTTGTTTTAAAACTTCAATCTAAGTTTTGTGTGATGCTTTTGGGTTATAGATTCGTGTAGAAAAATGACAATACTGAAGTCTGTATGTGTGATGAGTTATGCATGATTTTAGGCAAAATCATGATTCATCTGTGCCTGATTGATATGTTCAAAACCCCTTATGAATCAGAAAATAAATTAGTTTTTCCCTTTTCTACCAAGAAAGGAGCACTTTTGTTGCGTAATTTTCCTTATCCATGTCAGTAGAGTGTATGTCATTGCTTTTAACTGAGCACAAGTCAGTAGTTCTAGTCTTATTTGTTATATATTTACTTAGCAATGTAAATAACCATTTAAATAACTCAAAAGTCACAGGAGTTTACTTGTTCTATATAATATTTTTGATATTTCTTAATTACAATCATTAACTAACAGTGTATTTATTACTAACAATAAAGTAGGTAATAAAATTGATCCAGTACTAAATAAATAGCAATTTTGATATTGCAGGTAACAACAATATGCCACTATCAACAGAAGAAAAGAAGAAGAAAAAGAGACTCACAGAACGAAGAAGGATGGAAAACTATTAATACACTAACGTGGTTGATAATTCCAATTAACTAATAATTAAGACTGCTAAACTAAGACTGATGTTAAAAGTGCCATTATTATTATCATTTCTGTGATTTTAATAAGTAGGTTATAGTAAGTCAATAAGTATAATAAATAGGATCAGTGAGTTGTACACACGGCTACACGTCAAGCTATACAAAACCAGTTTGTCTTGGCCTTACTTTGTATGATATTTTCTCACAATGAACGGTCAGCCAATACTGGTTTGGCATAGCTTGATTTGTAGCCGTGTGTACACAAAAGTAAACAGAGAGAATATTATAATATTATGATTATTTTGTTAATACAGAGCCCATTTACATTCAAAGTTTTTCATTTTATTTCTGTTTCTGATTCATCTGTAACAAATTCTGATTCATCTGGACACAAAATATTTAAATGTCGACATCTTGAAAACTACTTTTTAAAAACGAGTCCCTCATCCAAATATATGTTATTTGGCATACCTATTTTCATATGAACATGTGTTACTGAGCTGAAAGTTAAATTAAATTTTGGCCATATGAATCAGTCAAAGAATCAAATTTCGAAGAACTACCCTTAACCACTACTTTGTAAAAATTGACTTAAAAAGAGTGTCCGTGGAGTTTCTTGCACGTTCTTCTCCATAGAGATCTAGGAACGTGCAAATAGTAATATCTTTTTGACCGACCGACCTTGACAATATAAAAGTGCCTGTAAATGGTTTAATTGAAATAAATGCTTTGAGTTTTGAGGTTTGAAATCTGGGTTTATTAAAAACTGGGTTGGTTTCTTATAAGTGTGGGTTAAAGAGGCCAAGTTATTAGTAAAGTCGACCACTGATAATTAATCAGTGATTGCTTTGCTGGTCTAGCGTAGTTCGTAGTTTCAATAGATTACGAGAGCAACTTGTAAGTAGGTACTGGTTTACAATTTGACGTGGGGCCTATTTTCTGTGTCATGTAAGGGCCTGTGCACAACACGTTTTTTAAACGCGCCGTTGACGCGTATAATGCTGCGCACCATAACCGCCACCCTGCGCTCCGTAACTAAAGTTTTAGATGTTTGGGAAAAAATAGCTAGGCTAGAGTAGGAGTGGGCTGGCCATGTCGCACGAATGCACCCGGAGAGGTGGGCGAGGATCGTCACTCACTGGACGACTGAGGAAGGACGACGTCGAGGTCGACCGCGGCGAAGGTGGTGTGACGATCTCATCATGTTTGCGGGGAAAGCTTGGCCAGAGATCGCCAAAGACAGAGAGGTTTGGAAGGAGAAGGGGGAGGCCTTTGCCCAGTAGTGGGACACGAAAGTATGCTAGCAAAAAAAACAATTGTTCATGTAGTTAGGTACCTATATTTTCGTCCAGAAAAACACTAGGAAGATTTTCAAATCGCATTGTCGGGTGTACTTTTAGCGTACGAGTATGTTATCAGAAATAATAATTAAAACACTTACTTTTTAGTTATTCTAGAAAAGAAGAACACCATTTTGATTTTCCTTGTAGTTTACCGCTCCGATAGCTTGATTTCCTGCAACAAAAGGAAAGGTCAATTATTACATTACAGTGAACAAACATCCGGAGAAGGAGAAGCCGGAAACACGCTTCTTCAGTTTTAGTTGTAGCACATACGATGTGCGCATAATTCGACAAAATGTAGGTACTGAACAGCTGATTATTTTTATGGTTGGTCCCATATTAAAAGTTGTTCATAATGATGAGTATGTACCTATGTCAGTAGGCAAAGAGGTCATTGTACAAAATTCTTCCTGCTCCGCGACCGGACTTTAGTCATCTGCCTAGCCTTCTTTAATAATAACTAAATAATGGGTAGTAATCTAATAGCAGATTCCACCGTATATTTTTCTTTGGTAGGTAGATAGTAATGCTAAGCTAGGTATACATTTTTTATTTTATGTAGAAAAATGGCACCAAAATAGATTTGGCACTTGACCGACTCTTTATTTCAGTATCTAATGAGATTACAAAGTCGAAGCAATGTCGCTAACCGGTTGTATGTATTTGAGACCTGAATGAAATTATGATTATTGGCAATAACAAAGCAATTATATGACTTAATGAGCCTAGTTTATTTTGACTTTAAATAATAGAAATTGCATGGAATGGAATGGCATAACCTCAAGACTCTTTTCCATGGGGGTTGGCTGAAACTACGGAACGCTACCGTCCACGAATCTATATTAGGAGTAGATACCTACTCCTTTCACTTCCTCTGTGTTCTGTTTTGTCTATGGTGTGACTAGAGGCTCATGGCAGCTAATGCCCGGTCCTGAAATAGTTTGACAGTGTTTGTAGTTTCATTTAGTTTTTAGTTAGTTGATATTACAAGTTATTTTCTTTTTAGTTTAGGGTTCTTATTTGTGCATCATTTCTGGTGGAATAAACGTGTTTTCTTTCTTTTATTTCTCTTCTTAACACGTAGCATAGAACATGCAGTCCTGAAGACCAATTCTAATAATTTTCAAGCAACATTCGCATTACGCATCTCATTTGCAATCAGTTAAAAGTGTATGAAAATTAACACTTTTTTGACAGTTTGCAACTTAGAATTGACCCTCTGAAAGTATATTTACCTTTGTTTTTACAACGGCCAGGCGTGGGGTGACCGAGGACTTTACAAAAAGTTCTGGAAAAACCAGGCATTGTAAAAAGGAAAACTCCCCTCCGTTTAATATAATTATAGATGGCCGCCCTACGCCCCTAGCTAACTAATAAGTAGGTACCTAGATGATGCATTGGTATTATTGGTAATTAATGTATGAATCAGCTTGTTTTGTTGGGTTTTCCAGCGTTGATCGATTGTATTGTGTTTTGTGTTGTAGGTATACCGGGCTGATGTCCGCAACCCTACGTCGAAGTGAATATTTTGCGTAAAAGGATCCGTGATGTAGGGTTCACATTGTCTGTTTGGGAGAGTTAGTACCTACTTTTGTTTTGATTTCCGTGTGAATATGAACTATACGTGTAACAGAATAAACATAATACCTCTTAAAGGGTCATTGTACTCATCATTGTGGACCACTTTCACTATGGGACCAACCAACACTGAAATCGCGAAAAAAAATCAGCTGTTCAGTACATTTTGTCTAAATCCGCTCATAAATGTATGGGGCAGTCGATTTTTTTTCGCGATTTCAGTGTTGGTCCCATAGTGAAAGTTGTTCACAATGATGAGTACAATGACCCTTTAAGAGGTAACTATTATGTTTATTCTGTTAAATAACAATGAAGTAGGTACTTAAGTACTTAGTTCTGAATTCAAATTATTAAACACGATCTATCTAATCATTGATGGACATGGAAATTAGCATTGTGTGTGAAATGCGATGATTGCCGATGGACGCACTATGGTCCATCATCAGGAATGGTAAGTGCGGAAACTATACCCCAATAGATGGGTACGTCGGTTTATATGTCGCAGCCAAATACCTTAGCCAGCTGTTTAATTGGTGGCCTAGCCTTTTAATTTAAATGAGCCGTTTTTTTGGCGACTTAAGTGACAAATTTTGTACAATATCGTCTAATGACTTGCCCATGTCACTTATGTCGCTGATTAAATAGCGCAGTTCAATGAAAAGGCTAGGCTTTTAATGAAACGGCTGATTAAGCTCATTGACTGCGACATAATTACCAACTTACCTAAGTTCTGGATATCACTCGTTAACAGGAGCTTTTAAAATGTTTCAGCAATGAAATAATTCAGTACAT
Source organism: Melanchra persicariae (assembly GCA_947386135.1). NCBI lineage: Eukaryota > Metazoa > Arthropoda > Insecta > Lepidoptera > Noctuidae > Melanchra > Melanchra persicariae. Next base: position 8,872,180 of record OX376645.1, on the reverse strand, counting down.
AGCATAATAAGGAATATATAGGTATCCACTTTGGAGGACAACCTTTCTATCATGAACCTTTCAAGGTTTATAATTCCTTTTCAATGATGAAACCACAGTATAAAATATATTTTTACCGTGATGAAACCCTTCGAGGTCTCCTAATTGAGAAGAAAGGGGAGGGAAGGAAGGGGGAGGATCCTCAGACCGAAGGTATGCTGTGTATGGAGGCTGACGCGAAACGGCTACCTATCGTTGAATTTCTGATATTATTAGTTACGTAACAGATCGCGCCGCAGACTGATATCACGGTACAGGATAATGTGAGGCGTATAGCGCCATCTATCCTGCTTTATAGGAACTAAGCACGTGTTCGTGTGCTGGGCTATAAGTAGATGGCATCACTGTCGTTAGTCCAGTGGTCCCAAGGAGGACAAGGTAGGACTTCTAAGCAGGTGGCTCTAGTTTCAGTCCCTGGGTCTGACAGTTTAAATTTTGCGTATTCTTAGTAGGTAGATAGGCAACAAACACTGTTGCCTACACCTACTCCAACTAGTTTACATTTAACATTTGGTTCGGCTTATTTCATTTCCTTATAGCAAGATGTCTCCGTCGAAAATGAAAAAATCTTGTCTAGGCGGGGTTTTACGATGCAAAGCAAAATAAAAACCAGATTTTGAATAAATACTAATAGAATTTATAATAACTCCAACACGGAAATAATTATGCGTGTTAAAATGTCAATAGTGGTCGCAGCATTCAAAAGGTGAAGTTTTTTTTGGACAGCTAAACTACGCAGACATGTCTCAACAAAATGTTAACACGATTGCTGGGTCCTTGGGTTCAATCCGAGGATTACACTGATATTTACTGTTTTCGTGAGCAAATTCTGTGGGTTTGAACACGATAGCACCATATTAAAACATTACTGCTATACCCCTTTTTTAAGGATGGGAAATCATCAAATGACCCCTTCCGCTCTGGGTGGAGCGGCAGGGGGTGTCAGACTTTTACTGACTAAAACCCATCCATGCTCCTCCTAGTGCGTTTACGTTCCAGGGCCGCGGTAACTCTTCTCTACAAAATCCGCAACCCTGGGCTGCCATACCCCTAAGGGAAATTCAGGCATGACTTACTTACCTAGGTAAAATTACTAAGAAGTAAAACAGTTAATTTGTAAGTAGTGAGGTAATCTCTGGAACTGTCGGAAAGTTCTAGTGCAATAAAGGTATCAATCAAAGTATTCAATAGTATTGACAAACATCTAAATATTCTAGATCTTTATTTATTATATACAATACAAAGTAATGGTCAATCAAATTAGTAAGTAGGTAATAAAACTTTTCACCCGGATTTAAATAAACCGATAACCTTATTATAAGGTTGAATATGAGTACCTAATACAATTTGAATATTATGTCTGGAAGTTGCAGTTCAATAACGGCTTCGGGAAAATTCATCCCATTAGTTGGCGCCTCATAGTTGTAAGTAAAACTGATAATTATGTGTGATGAATATGATTCGTGATGAAACTTGGTATGCATACGCTAGTTATCCAAGTCTAAATAGTTAAAAGAGAACAGTTTCGATAAAAAGTTTGGGGTAAAGATAGAGTTCACTTTCTTTAAAAAACTTAAAATCACTCTCTCTCTCTCTCCCTCCGATTTTTTTTTTGAAAATTTTCTCAATTAACTACTTAGACCTAGATATTTAGCGTATGCATACCAAGTTTCATTAAAATCGGATCATTAATTTCGAAAAATAAGGACTTCAAAGTTTGTGTGAAACACCGTACGGAGTAAACGCTCCCCTAAATTAAAAAAAGCGGCCAAGTGCGTGTCGTACTCGCCCTTGAAGGGTTCTGTAGCAGCAAGTAAAAGGTAAATTGCGGTTTACTATTTATGACGTATTAAAAAAAACTACTTACTAGATCTCGTTCAAACTAATTTTCGGTGGAAGTTTACATGGTTATGTAGGTCCATCATATATTTTTTTTAAATTTTATCATTCTCTTATTTTAGAAGTTACAGGGGGTACAAGTTACACACATTTTACCACTTTGGAAGTGTCTCTCGCGCAAACTATTCAGTTTAGGAAAAAAATATATTAGAAACCTCAATATCATTTTTGAAGACCTATCCATAGATACACCACAAGAATGGGTTTGATGAAAAAAAAATTTTTGAGTTTCAGTTCCAAATATGGGGAACCCCCAAATTTATTGTTTTTTTTTTTTCTATTTTTGTGTGAAAATCTTAATGCGGTTCACAGAATAAATCTACTTACCACGTTTCAACAGTATAGTTCTTATAGTTTCGGAAAAAAGTGGCTGTGACATACAGACAGACATGGCGAATCTATAAGGGTTCCGTTTTTTGCCATTTGGCTACGGAACCCTAAAAAACACATTATTTTTTTGCATGGAACAAAAATGCGTACAGTCTCCGAAGTCCGAAGTGACCCTGATATCGACTTGAATACTGATGTGTCTATTCGTATGTGTTAGTTAATTTTGGAAACTGCTAATTGGCTTTATAGATTCACCAAAGTGCAGTGGGCGGACGTGGGGATCGAAGCTGATCCCTTATTGATATGGACTGAGGAGCCCTCCTTTTGTTTTGTAGTAGAACAATAACAACGGATACATAGGGATAACCTAATACTAGGCGGGTAGATAGCGCATACATTTGTTTAAAGTATCTGATCTAGGTATTGTTAAAATATTGATTGAGTGATAGTGCAAAGCTGGTTGGTAATAAACTGACTTTATTTTTACAATAGTTTTGTTGCAACCGTCCACATTTAAAACTGGACTAGCGTTATTGGTACACATTCAACCATAGATAGTCTTTGCATTCAACGAATGTGTTATCTTAAAAAAAAATACGTTTTAAAAATATTTCTTCCGCCTCTTCTGTATTATTTAAGTTAGGAGGAAAATATCGTACTATGACGTCAGTACAGCTGTTTACACTGTCAGTTTAAAATTACGCATTTGCAAAATGTTATCAAACGCAAATATGAATTGTTAAAACCTTGATGTTTTGAGTATAAGATGACGAGTTCGGATGATAAAAGTCATGTTACTTTTGGCCTTGATTTTCTAGGGCAGGCTCAAAAATATTGTTTATTAGAGTTATAAATATGGATTAGTTTTATCGTAATAGGTACGTTAGATAGTTTCCGATAAAAGTAAACCCGACTTCAAGAGAATGGCCTGTTATTTTTATTATGTTACTTCGCAGCATCTTCCAACTGGTAGAATGAAAATAACCGGCGAAGTGCGAGTCGGACTCGTGCACGAAGGGTTCCGTACCATTGTCTATAATAATCGGCAAAACAATCGCATTTAATCATCAATTAATCAATTTGCTCGTTGATTAATTGATGATTCAATGCGAATTTATTGACAAACAACGCATCTAAATGTTTTCTAGATCTTTATTAATTACTTAGACAATACAAAATAATTACCACCTTTTCACCCGGATTTAAACAAAACGATAACATTATAAAGTCAAGCAGTAGGTAATTAGATTTTCTCGCATTTTCTTATCGGTTCATGTTCATGGAATATTTGCGAGTTATTTTTACTCAGCGGCACGTTTATAAATAACGATTCATTTGTAGATAATGTACTAGGTACCTATTTCATACACTTTATCTGTTCACATTCAGGGGAATATTGAAGTAATTGCCCGACAAAAGTCATTTTTATTTTATTTTAAGCATTGTCAGGGTAGTCTATTGACTGTACGTACCTATTCATTTAATGAATAAAATTAAGTAATATGATTTTTATTTTTTTTCTGGAAAGCATGTAAGTATTACCTTCCTTGAATGCATACCCCACAGATCAAAAGGGACGTAGAAGCAAAATTTTCCACCTTTCTTTTATTTATCTACAGATAACAGTTTCTACTTACAAGAATAAAATGGGTGAAACATATCCAAATTTTATTTTTCACTTCATCATGAAAATATATGAGGTCTCGATGTCCTAAGAGAACTGTTTGTTGTAGAAGCTCTCAGCCACCTCTGCGCTGGTACTTCTACGGTACTTTAGAGATAAAACGGTACCCTAGAGAGTACCAGCACACGGGTTTTGCATCGGTACATAATGTACTTTGAATGTTTTTAAAAGGTTTCATAGACAAAATGATAATAAAGAGTGGGTCGTCTATGGTAGGCACATAAATTGAAAAATATGATGTAGAGGAGACGTTGTCATCGACGTTTTGTTTTGAAATAAATAAAAATGCAAGATGTTATAGTTTAAATGTCCCTGCGTATGGAATCTAATAAATTAATATGTACTTTTTGTTAACATAGACTATTTACTTGAATTTTTTCAAAGGTTTCATAGACAAGATGATAGTAAAGAGTGGGTTGTCCAAAGTAGGGACTAGGGAGGGACATAAATTAAAAACAACGACGTCGAGACGTGACGTCCACTTGTTGTAAAATAATTATAAATGCAAAATGTTGAAGTTTAATGCACTGTGCGTATACGTATTAATATAGGTAGGTACTTTCTGTTTACATAGACAATTTAGTTGCGTACCTAACTAGGGAATTATTTACCGTCTTTTGTGAAACCGTACACCGGCCGCTATTGTTATGATTTCTATTATTTTAATAAAACAGTCAAGGTGTATGACTGAACTCAACGAACGTATTGAGTATTTAGTACGATTTCAGTTAGGTTTCCACATGGTTTCCACAATGCATTAAAATAAAATGCACAGTTTTGTCTAAATATTTCGAGGACAGCGCGTTTAATCGAAAGCCATTGTTTCTCTTTGGCTACATATTGTAAAATCCTTGGAAAGTTCTTTTGTTTGAAAACACTATTCCTTATAATTGGTGCATTATTATTTGTCTATGGTATGGTCCATATAAATAAATAATAAATATTTCTATGGTATGGTCCATATCAAAGACAAATATAAATAAAAATTTAACAAATTTATTTTAATTTTAAAAATCTTACGCAACATAACGACTTTTGTACTAATACAAGAGAGAGACAATCAAAACGCCCCCTACAATGAAGCTGCAGTGTTGTCAACAAGAGTGACGTCACAGCGGCCACTGTTATCAGTCTGCGCGGCTTCTCGGTTAATTACATCATGCTGTTGTTTTGATAAGGAGTTTACATCGCTGTCGGGGAGCTGGGAGGCTCGCCTCGTTGATTGACTAATTTTTTCCCTCGGCTTCGCATTCGGGGTCTATCTATACTCACCGGTAGTATGTCTTTCTATCGTCATATTTAGTTCCATCAGAGGTTATTAGGTACCTGTTACCTACCTCCTACTTGGAGGTAGGTAACAGGTACCAGGTAATAACTCGGTACTTTAATTATATCCCTAGTTTAGATTTATTTACAAGACAGAGAAAAGTATTCAGAAGTTGCCCGTTATTGTGGCAATTGGTACCTAGGTGTTTGTATAAATAACGGATAACTTAATAACGGATTTTAATAAAATATTTGGGTGGTAACAAAATGGGTGTCTATAGTCAGTGATTACTTACAAATGGAGTTATTGAACGTCTCTACTACAGCGAAAACGTACAGTGAGCATTCGTCATCGTCATCATCATCATCATCATTTTAGCAGAAGCAGAAAGAGTTTCCGGCGACCATTTAATTTTAATATTTTTCTTCCAGAGACTGGGACCCTCAGCAGAAAGACGTCCTCAGCTGGTATTAGGAATTCATATGGGTCGCCACATCGGCCACCACAAAAATATTGGTCTACCTATTCATCTACCGATCTACATCAAAACAATTTTAATTAATGAATTACCTCAAAAATATTTGTGACAGAAAAATGTCTTGCCATATAAGCAGTTTTCCTTTTCTCGTTTGTTCTAAAGATTTCCAGTACTTACATAACACGTTCATCTACACTAATATTATAAAGAGGAAAGATTTGTTTGTTTGTTTGTTTGTTTGTTTGTTTGTTTGTTTGTTTGTTTGTTTGAAATGAATAGGCTCCGAAACTACTGGACCGATTTGAAAAATTCTTTCACCAGTAGAATCCTACATTATCAGAGATGGACATAGGCTATAGAATATTTTCAAAAAAGTTAGGGATCCGTATGAAAACTTCGATAATGTGACCCAAGGTGTGAGAAAAAATCCTTATATCGCGTACGCTGCGGAATCTATTGACAATAGAGCAAAGTGATGTACTACAGTTTTATAGAGGTCATCAATATCTACAAAAAAGTCCGCGATACCATATGTCTAACTATTATGGATAAGTCACCATGACCGCTTTTTGTTAATATTAGTCAAGCAAATCCCATGGTGAAATAAAAAATGGTGATTATAGTACCATGATATTAATCCTTATCCATTTAAATGGTTTGATAATTAAGGTTGATTATGTCCGTGTAAATAACACTTTAAATCATTCAAATCGGACCTTTCGTTCAAAAGTTACGACGGTAATAAACATGCTCGGAGTAAGAAAAATGTCGCGGCTTGAGCGAACTGGGGAGAATCGTATCAATGCTTGGTCCGATGAAGTTGAAACACCACGGCATTTAAATGTTTTCGATAAAACAATAAGAATATCAAATGTTTGGATTTCTCGAAAATCAACTAGGTACATACATAATAAGGGGTGAAGCAGGGGTGAATAAGTTTTTAGGGGAGGAAATTATAGCTTGCTTCAATTTACGTCGGAATTCTATGAACAAACTAAAAGTGGGATATTGAAACAGATCATGTACCTAACAATTTTTGCATAATCAACCTCTGACGGGCTGAACGGGGTGAACAGTTGCGCTGAACCAATAATGAGAATCGTTGTGCTTAATTTTCCAAAACTAACCTTTATAAGGGGATATGTACAGGGGCGTTGCAGTTTGTGGAGTACCTACTATCCCCACGCGGACGAAGTCGCGGGCGAAGTGCTAGTCTCTTATAATTATCTGGAACCAGTTTCATAATGTCTCCGCGATACCAGTTTGACTTCTTTACGTTACCACACCAACCGCCGCCGTCAGAGCAGTTCATCATGCGATCTACTGGAAACCTGATTTTACGTGTTATTTATGAACACTTTGACAGTTCTATTATAAAAATATTTCTTATAATAATTTTCTAGACTCGAAAAATGCTTAGTTATAGTATTTAAAACTATAAAACACTATACTTACTTACAATGTAAGAAAAAGTGTGACGACCGGTCATACCAAGAAGTGTCGTGTTAACTGGGACAACAGTAACTGGGATTTGGAGGTCAGGTAGGCAGTCCATGTAAAAACACACTGTCCATCTGTGTCGCTATAAGTAAAATTAAAAAAAACCCGACCTAGGACCGATTTTTATCAAACATAGCTAAGAACACTCCCGACTAATTAATCTTTCAAACTAAAAAAAAAACAAAATCAAAATCTGTTCATCCGTTCGGGAGCTACGATGCCACACACAGACACGTCAAACTTATAACACCCCGTCGTTTTTGCGTCGGGGGTGAAAAATTGAAATAGACAGCTTGAAAAGTGATTGGAACTTTAGTATTTTTTTGAGAGCGGGTTTTTATTTTTGAATGTTGATGATTTTTTTTTGGAGCTCGTGGCTAAATTATAACAGCCGCACGGACCAATCTTCAAGGTTAAGCAACGCTTGCCGAGGTTGGTCTGTGGATGGGTGACCATATTAACATACCGAGACTCCCTTGTGCCTCGGAAAGCACGTTAAGCCGTTGGTCCCGGCTGTCATTTGTAGATCTTTGGTAGTCGTTACGGATTGTCAGAAGCCAGAAAATCTGACACCAGTCTTGCCAAGAAGTACCGTGTTACCCAGTTAATGGGTTGTGGAGGTCTTTTAAGCAGCTGCTCCACGTAAAATACTGGTATTCAGCTGAATCCGGTTTGAATGGGAGCCGACCAATTGTTTGGGAAAAGGCTAGGCAGATGATGATGTTTTTTTTTTGCTATTGTTTCTTCGCGTTTGTATCAAATACAGAACGCAACCCTGAAATATGGGCCACGCACTTCTGACTTAAAGCGGTCGGGTAGGTGGGTCCTGCATGAGAGGTGATCCATTATTATTATTATTTTTTTTTTTTTATTTTTTTTTTTTATCTTTGGACAACTCACACACGGCCATCTGATCCCAAGCTAAGCAGAGCTTGTGTTATGGTAACCAGACAACTGATATACATACTTATATAATTTATAAATACATAGGTACCTACATATTATAGATAAATTACACCCAGACACAGAACAAACAATTATGCTCATCACACAAAGTTTGTCCTGGGTGGGAATCGAACCCACGACCTCCGGCTTTGCAGTCAGGGTCACTAACCACTAGACCAACAGGCCTGTCAATAATTAATCTCTTGTGGAGTATTGAAGAACTGTTCGTTCCCGTCGCAAGTGATTCATAAGGGTCATGCTAGTTGCATCACCCGCCAGCTGGATGGCAAAAGAAATTGAAGCAAATGTTACTAGGGATAAGGTTTGTTTTATAAAAACTTTGCTAGGTTCAGTGGAAAAAGCCGTTCCCTATATCTGTCAGTAAATTAATTATATTTTGTTTGTGTATATATATATACAGATGATGATTTAAAATAAACATCCCTAATTAGGGCTGGGACCCACTGATTCAAATTCCTAGTAAGTAACTTTAAAAACAAAAGTGAAATAGGGATCTATAGTCATTTGCCAAAATCTTAAGCTGTTTTAAATCGACTTAAAAAAAGGAGAAGGTTCTCTACTCTGTAAAGTTGTCAGGACAAGGTTTGTATGAAAGATTATTTTAAATCGACCAGAAATCACAGCACCCGTGTGGTCAGTGCCTAGTACAAGACCCAAGTGTTAATTAAACAGGAATAAAAAATATATATATTAAATAAAAACCGGAGAAGTGCGAGTGTGACTCGCGCACCGAGGGTTCCGCACAAACTCGTATGTAGATATTTCGTCTATACGAGAATCGTGACTTGATTTTATCCGAGCATAGGTACTTTACCTACTGAAATTTATTAACTATGAAAATTTTAACTAGGTACAAAGTTAAGTTTGCTCTTCAATCGTACTCATCGTTTCATAGGAGTAGGTAATAAGAATAATCGGAAAACTACAAATTATTAATTTCTATAAGTGTACAGTTTTTTCTATAAGTTTTGATTAAGGTACACTTGCGAAGTTGCGAGTAACAAAGTATTATGTCGCAAAAATGATGCATAAATAGCCGTATATTTTTATTGCTTTTTAGAGCTCCAAGGTACCATCGATCTACGTATTTGGTATTAATCAACATGATTCTCCACGAGTTCCTGAGAAAAAGGGTCTTGACAGATCGACATTTCCTTTTGATACCTCAAAAGTAAAAAACGGAATCCATATAGGAACACTTCGTTGTCCGTCTGTCGGTCTGTCAACACCCTTTTACTCAGGAACTGGACGACGGAACCCTAAAAATAAAAGTTATTTGTCCAAATTGATTAATTCTGTGGTAGATATTGTATATGTGATAGGTATTCGTAGATACATAGAGCTATTTGTTAAGAGGGTCGAAGTTTACCCAATATAAGCAGCATTAAAAGAAATGTTTTCAAAATATCAGGCAGGTATTTCAAATTGCAAACGCAATGAAAATCCGCGTCAAAGTTTCCAAAGAATTTGACGTTATTTAGCTTCTATTTCAGAACCGAAATTCTATTTCCAGAATTGAAAAGTTTTAAATATTTCGCGTAGGTAGGTACTTCATGTTTCCATGACGATAGAAGACAAACGAATAAAACGTTGGCTTCATATTAACTAAATGATTAATAAATTAATATGAGTACCTACCTAAGTACCTACTTAATTGTTTTTAATTGTTGCATGTACAGGAAGTGTTGCCATGATAGTAGTAATGATAACATTTACGTAAGTATAAAAGCAACCACAAAATATTATTTTATGGTAGTTGGTTACTGACTTGACATCTAGTCAGACAGTTGAGCAAAAGCATTCACTATGCACAAAAAAAGACATTGTAGAATTTGACAGTACTTGGTTTTTTTTTTGGCATTTAAAATGTTCATATGGAGCGGAAAATAGAGTTTTGTGCATTAGCAATCTTTTTTTCTAATTAACACAATAGAAATCAGTTCTATCAGTTTATTTTGAAAACACTAGACTATCACATTCAAGATTACTATTATTATTAGTATTTACATTTCTATCACTGGCTGACTTCAAACGATAACCTTGCGTCATATTCTATGCACGTTCTATATTTAAACTCGAGGAAAGTCTTCCTTATCCGAACGTCAACAATCGACAAAAAAAAGAACAAAACAAAAAAAACAACAACCATAACTAACCTTTTTCTCAGTCAACGATGCACGAATGAAAACCGGATTTCTCTAACACGATGCAGTTTCACGTTATTTACGATTTTTAATAAAAAAAAATGGCGCAAGACGTGTGGTATGCGGTCGACGCACTATAGTGTACTGCTGTAAACAACATCGAGATGTTACAATTACTTGCCAGGCATCGCTATCAGTGATGCGTCGCTTTGTGATTGTGGCTGCCAAAACTCAAGAGTTTCCAAGAGATAGGTCAAGGTTGCAGGGGGTGACATACCTCCTACTGTCAATGGTTTATTTCTATGGTTTGAAATTAACAAAACACACCTTTTATTTATGAATAGGTTCACTGTCCGCACAACAGTCACAATAGTTAATGTGAACCGGTTGAAGTTAAAGTTTAAGCACGTACCACGAAGGCTGGTTCAAGATGGCAAGAAAATTGTGTCTGAAAAGATATGGGTGCGGCCTGTGCACAGTTTTGGAACACTATAGACACTATAGAAAACTTGTATCTAAGCAAAATAAAACCTATATTAAGTTATTGTAATCCCATTCAATATAGGGTATCCTATCATAATGATTGGTAGGCAATTTCCTAAAATATTACCGATAACCGTGAAAGTCTGTTTTGATTTTTGCTTCTAATGATTGCACAGATTTGGAAGTTATTTGGAAAAAGGCGGCACGTAGACGTGGAATATTTCGCTAGGTAGGTACTATAAAATCGGTGACTATCAAAATGTAAAAATTGTTACAAAAATCTTTTCTTCATTTTGAACGCTGCATAACCAGTGTTTTTAACATCAGATAATGCTACCTATGTAACTTCTTATTTTACTATGTTAATGATTCAAGTTTGTGGGTCTGGGTCTGTTGCTTTAAATTATAATTATCCAATGTTTAGAAAAGGCATGGAAAATACGCCCATTTCATCAATATTATCGAAAACGCATCCGGCTCGAAGGACCAAGACCAAAAAAATGTCGGGGTACTTGGCAAGGTGTCGGTGTTTTTGAGGAGAAACAAATGTTTATGTTGAACACTATTTATTGAGTCACTCTCAAATTGTTCTTAATGTTAAAATGTTAATTGAAATGTTGATATACCTAATGTTAGAATACACCAGGCTAACGCGGTAGACCAAAGTGACCAAAGTAATAAGTGTGTTTATTAAGACAAAAAATTAGGACAACGCGTCACGCCGATATCTTGCTAACTAAGGTGTTCGGTGAAAACACCGAACACTATTACTTCGATAGACGAAATAAATTGGCATTACATAATTTGTAATTGGAATGTCAAATCAATGTACAATTAAATAACTTGACATCAGCAGTGCGATTCTGTAAACATGTCGAAGTGAAAACTTCGGCGAAGTGAACGACAAGTTAGCTGTCAAACCATACAAACCCGATGGAATGACAGCTCAGTTGTCGTTCACTCCACCTAAGTATACACGGTGAGATGTCGACAGAATCGACCGGCAGTTTGACAATTCATCAACTTTTGTGTTGAAAATATTCATTTTCAACACAAAAGTTGATGAATTGTCAAACTGCCGCACTATACTATACTTAAAGTAGAGCTATTCAGCTCTACTTTAAGTATAGTATAGTGTACTTTTAGTATAGGTACTTTAGGTTAAGCTATTTTTTTTCATACCTATAAATGTAGGTACTTATTGTGTTAGTGTTATATTATGGGCCTTAATTGCCTGAAATAAAGTATAAATAAATAAATAAGTGTAATAACTAAAATCTTCTTTCAATTATGTCAAGACAAAATACTCGGGATTGACAACACATTTGGGATGCATGAAGGAGCTTCCTCGTGTAACGCAATTTGTTTCATCAGGCACTTAACTGAACCGAGCGCTCTGCGCATCCTGGACAGTCTCTCAACACCTTGCGATGGTAGAGCTAATGCCCGCCTGGTTCTGGAGTCTGGCGTCAAGCAGCCTGATGTGTTTCGTCGACGCGTAGGAGTACCAGTCGCATAGGCCGGGAGCCGACGCCCGTTTGCCACCAATGTGGCAACTGCCTCGACGACACGGCGCAGCACATGTTGGAGGAGTGCCCAGCCTGGGCAGTGCAGCGCTATGACCTCGTTGCGGCGGTCGGTGTTGCGAGTAGCCTCTCGGTGTCGGTCGTGGTTCAGGCCATCGTTGAGAGCGAGAGCGCATGGGACGCCGTTACCTCCTTTTGCGAGGAAGTGATGTTAGCAAAGGAGACGGTGGAAAGGGAGCGGATAGATCCAAACCTTCTCCCTATCGCAGTAGAATCACCGGGTGCCGGAGAGCGCAGAACGATCTGCGGCCACCATAATTTGCGGCCTGCAGGTAACTGACCTGGGGAGTCTGTTGCCTGAACCGACAAAGGCCCGAGACGGCGCGTGGTGCGCCATCATTTATCCACGCGCGCCTCTCTAGAGGAATAGCGGCAGTATACGACCACAGAGAGTGAAGGGATCCACATGAACTCATGCGGGTCAAAACCTGGCCAGGGGAATTTGACGAAATGCGCAAGCACTCCATCGCCCCGGTCAAAGGTAGCTGCAGAACACCGTGTGGTTTAAGTAAGTACGAGTCTGACAGACCCCTGTGCACGACCCGGGGTGGAGGACATCCATGAGGATTTCAACACGATAAAAAAGCATCCTTGGGCAACACCCAACCACTGTAGTAGGTACCCAAATACCCTGTAGTTACCTCACAAACATTTTTAGACATATTTTAATCCAAACATCAAACAGACAATTTTAGACACCATTCTACCGTCACAATACTAAGAAAAGTGATCATATTCCATAAGATGTTTGTAGTTTTCAATAGTTTCCAATACCAAAGGAACGTCGAACGTATTGAAATTCATAAATAAACTGGCGACAATGGCCACCATTTTGTAAAGCGCCACCTGGCGGCTCGCACGGGCATTGTCAGTCCGTATGCGGACTAACAATGGATCAAAGAGAATAATGTATTTCATATTCCACAATGTTCTTAAAATATGTTTACGGTATCCTTTGTACGTGTGGAGAAATGTCTTAAGCGGGTTAAGCTGTATACTTGTGTGGGTGGCGATATGTGGGGAGACATAATTCCTGATGGTGCTACATAAACATGGCGTTGCATTGGTTGTACTTTTCAGCTATCTACATTGTGTTCCAGAAAGGTGTGGTCATATTTAAGGGTGATGTTGGGTAGCTGATATACATTAAAGAAAAAATGACAAAAAACTTCCGAAGAAATGACTTTTCAAGCAGTCTGATGCAGTCGGTGTGACATCAAAGCTGTGATTGAAGTTCAATCACAGATTTAGTTCAATCATTAAACTAAAGTAAGAGCCACCAACAGTAACAAACTGCTTGAAAAGTCGTTTCTTCGGAAGTTTTTAGTAGTTTTTCTGGTAATTTTTTTGAAAATATTTGTATTTTTTATGTTTTGACAATTTTTCCTCAATGTATATCAGCTACCTAACATCACCCTTAAATATGACCACACCTTTCTGGACCACCCTGTACATATCAACTAATCTGTAAATTAGGAGAATGACTATGGGTGCCTTAAGGGTAGACAATTAAAATCAACTGTCTCGTTCGAACCTATAACTAAATAGTTAGTCTAATTTAAGACCCACTGTTTGTGGGTCTTAAATTAGACTTACTATTAGACAATAATGGTGGAACAACGTGTTGCAGAACTGGTCTTTTCTTGGGTTATAATGGCTATTCTCATGACAAAATTTTAAATAGCAAACCCTGTTCGAATTTTTATCATATTTGGATTCTCATAAGGCGAATTTCGTGTTGAGATACGTTTTTCTAGTTAGGTATAGACTGCGGCACCATAAGTGTAATGATAACTGTGCCTCTCTCAGAAATATTATGTAAGTACCTACACATTCCGGAGGCCCGCAGAGATTTTATTAAAATCTTCCCAAAAACATCGAGGATAATAACATAAGCATTTATTTGTCATTGAGTGTCATATTTTCATTAGTTTAATGGCGCTTAAAATGTTCTTACTAACTGCTGTGAGGGGTAGTTAAAGAGCCTGAGGGACAACGAGACTGCCAGCAATCCTAGTTATATATTGAAGACTCTTAAGGTCGAAATAAGGACCTCGACTCGTATTTTAAAAGTAGCACAGTCTGGCTTGCATCCCTCCCCGACTTTTGCAAACGAGCCAGCCCGCGCCGCTGAGCCTTAAGCTTAATTAATTAAACGACCCAGCCTGATTGTCCCTTGCTGTCCCTAACTGACGCCGCTAAGCCGAGGTCGTATTCCACAGGGAATGCCCTTAGCGAGCGGTCAGTAGTTTTTAGCTTGTAGCTAGTTTTGTTGCCTTGGCTGGGGGCCTTAAATTCATTTGAGGCCACCACAGGTTAGTCCGGTTAAGCAGTTGATATCCCAAGTGTGTTTTCTTGCTAGTGGTCATACCTAAAAAAAAAAAAAAAAAGTCTGGCTTGCATACCAAAAAATATCAGTGACTGGCCCGGTGGTCAATTAAAACACGTCCAGCTATCAAAAAGAATTACCTGGGTACCCCTAAAGTTGCAGTGCGAAATTAATCATCAGAGACGCTGCGATAAGATTTTTATTCACTTAAACGAGGTAATATTATAGATAGGTACCTAACTAGCTTTTGCCCGCGACTTCGTACAAGCATATTCCGTCATTCCCGTTCCCGTAGGAATATTTTGCGCCCAATTTCCCTAACTTTTCTTTCCGAAGAACCTTCTACAAAGTATTAGAAAACTTAAAAAGATGAATGAAATCGGTGAAGTCGTTCTCAAGTAGATATGTGGCGTGACCAAGGGAAACAGGTAAGTATTCATTTTTATATACCTATCTATAGATTATGGTAACTAAGATTTGGTGTCAGTAGATACATTGGAGAATGTGTGGAATATTTCGCTCATCGACGAAACTAACTTTACGAAAAAATACCAATCTGGTAGAGAAAAGATGCTAAGGGACATATATGTATAAGACCAAGGAAACGATGGGTAGACTGTGTGAGACAAGTTACGCCTAGAAAACAGATGACTAGAAGAAGACATGGCATGCTGCACTAACTGAGTGAACTGCTATGCGCAAGACTAAGCCTTACCACCATCATCATATCAGTCGAAAGACGTCCACTGCTGGACATATGTCTCTCCTAAGAGTCGCCACAACAACCGGTCCTGTGCGTCTCGCATCCATCGGCTACCCGCGACCCTCACCAGGTCATCGGTCCACCTTGTGGATGGCCTTCCAACGCTGCGTCTTCCAGTACGCGGTCGCCACTCCAGAACTTTTCGGCCCCATCAACCATCTGTTCTGCGAGCAATGTGCCCTACCCACTACCACTAAGCCTTAGGCAGAACATTATTAGATTATCTCTGTCCTGTGCACTATAGGAACTGCCTCAATTTCATGAAGGATAGTCCAAAGAAGTTATTGATATCAGTTTATTATGTAAATACGTTCAGTGGTAGGTATGGTGGACCAAAAGATAGGCAACATAATGTCATGAAGCACCTGCTACCCAAAACTTTGGGTCTTTGGGGAATTATTATGGAAAGAAAGAAAATCCAAACTTTCCACTCCACAACTCCACAAGGAACAAGCATATAAATGTCTTCCCAGAAAAAGAATGAAATAAACTAATTAGGCAAGTGCTCCTAATACCTTCCATTACCCTAATGAAGTATATTACTAGTTATGAATCTGAAAATTAAGTACCACAGTAAAATACAATTAAAATGGAACAATTCTGAGTGAGAATACAGATTCAACAAATATGTTTGTCAAGATATTTTCAGTAACTTTCTCAAGAGATATAATTAGCATGATTACACTGAATTAAAACAATGAGAAAGACTCGAATCCCCGACCTACGTGGTGGCACAGACACTTCACCACTGAACTATTGAGATGCAAATATAAACTAAACTATTTATAAACTTAATTATTGAGAGAAACGAAAAACTAAAAGGATTTTTTTTAATACCTATTAGAGATTTAACAAAAAATGCAGAAGAAAACTGACGTATCTGCAGGACCCCCTACTTAAACTACAGAACCCTCAAAGCAACTCCCCTTTATGTCTAAGTATTTGTATATAACAAGAAGGAAATTGAAAAATATGAAAATGTTCTTTTTAAAATATCTCTTGTATTATCCACAAGAGATTTCCTTAATCCTTTCCCACGTTGCGTGGCGGGTTGCGCGGGAAAAAGGGCCGCCGGTATATAAAGATGGCGCCTGGCTTGCAGGCCACTGTTGTGAGTGACCCGTGCGAAGCACTAACATGATGGCATTGCGGTGTAGGTGAGTCTCATACAAACTATATAACTTGGGTGTTTTGCTTTTTGAAATTTTTGAAGTTTTAAGTAGGAACTTTGGTGTGTGAAAATTGTTTTTGAAAGTTTTGATGTCCGGATTTTTAGAAAAGTTTAGACATTTTTATAAGTTTGAGAGTTCTTTTAAGTTGATTTGGGTATTATTATAGTTGAGTGCAAAGTGTAGATAAGTTAAGGGACAGTGTATTATGCAGTAAAGAATTGAGAATTGAAATTATTCTAATGTTGGGAAGAACTAGATCTTATTTAAGTATCTTATACAGGTACTGGTTGATAGGAATAATGTGGTATTTTTTCTGGAGGCTATCCAGCAGTGGATGTTTTTTGGAAATAATTGTCTGCAGCCACTGCAGCTCTTTGATAATTCCTGTTGTGCAGGACCTTTAACTCTTTTGTATTTGGCCTGTTTTCTGGCTGCGAATTTAATGAACGCGATCGTATCCAATAAATAGATATCAGCCATGCCTGCCAGTACCTAAGTTAATTTTTGTCAGCTGAATTTTTTAGTACTTATCACCTATTGACATCTTTGCTTAGTAATTGAGAACATGGTATATCATAGGTATCTAATTAATTTAGTCTGTTAGGCCATTATCAACGGCACTGCGGTCGCCCTACCCACATCTTTTTAGCTGGGCTCAGAATGTCACCTAATGTGCTGACTGATAGTCTCTCCGCAAATCTAAGTCCCAGTAGTACTGGGACTTAGATTTGCGGCATGGGAAGGTACTGGGCCAGTACCTTCCCATGCTGCGGAATTTGTTCGAAAGAGTCTCCGCGGCCATGGAACGCAAAGGGCATTAAATAAATAAAAAAAATAGTTTATTTCTCACCATTAAAAATTACACTAGAGGTACATGAAAGATAATATTGATTTCTAATTTTTGTGGTGGTTTATAAAAATGCACGGAGTATTGACCAAAAATTTCATATGGAGTAAAAAATAATAATCATTAGGATGGGATGTAGTCTCAGTAAGAGTCTGACACTCCCTTCTGCCAGAAAGGAAGGAGGCATTTGATGTTTTCCCATCCTTAAAAAAGGGGTACTTATTCACATAATTCTTTTATTTTTAAGGAGAATTCGCATTCGCATCGCGCAGTCGCACTTTCAAAAAGACCTTTAATTTCCTTAGACATTTTGACAAATTTTGATATTGACTGTCGCTGAGATGGTGCGGCTTGAATTATTATTTTTATTCAAATTCGTGCAAGCCTTATGTGTACAATTATTAATGCAATCATATCTCATTTTGAAAAAGGAAAAAAATGCCAAAAATTTAAATTTTATTTGAATTTAAAATTACAAGTCCAACCAAAGATAACGTAGTTTAAAGTGGCCCGAAGAAAAAAACAGCAATTGTATAGGAAAAGGGAGAGATGCAAAAAAGTTTTAAATATTATTTTGGAATTTGCGAAATTAGAAATTTCCTACTAAATATTGTCCCACTAAATATTATCCTACTGTGAGTCTCTCAGCCGACTGAGCCGACCCTCTGACCAATCTAGGTACCCCGCGACTGACCGCGGTCCAGTGGCAGGATCTATTTCTTTATTTTTATAAAAATGGATCCGGCAACTGGAACCGCGGTTCCAGTCAATTGCGGTGCCAGTCGGCGGAAGCCTCTTAAAATTCAGTCATACTTTTTTAACAATATAAGTATTACCTACCTCTGCCAAACTGCGCGGCAGTTTGTTGGCAGATGAGTTCTTTTAAAAAAAAAGAACTTGTAAACGTATATGCCCGTTTTTACAATTGCGCTACCTCTTAGGTCTGCCCTCTGATAATGATATCAGTGTGTAGCACCCAAGGTCTCAAAATAAAACGTTTTTAATGCCTTGAAAATCTGTGTTATAGGTGGGCTCGATAGTACTTATCTTCAGCTAAGTATAGCAATGATGATAGACTCAGCATTCAGCTGCATCGACCTTCACAGTCATTCGGTCCACCTCGAGGGGGGCCAATACGATAACGTCGAAAGATATCATATCATCTTATCTTGTAAAAAAAAATCCCGAAAAAGATTTGCAATATAAAAAATCTCTTCGTAATGGTGATTGACAGAAAAGTAGCGAGATGTGTGGAACTGTGAATATAGATAAAACAATAAATGTTTAAAAGTGTTTCAAGTTTAAAGAAAACAGTTTTATCTAGACACGTCAACACGTGAGAGATGGACGAAAATAAATTCACGTGGTTTTATAAAGTCAAACAAGACTAGTCAAAAGACGCCGCCTGCGGTTTAGCCCGCGTACTGCCTCCTCGCTCCGGACCATGGATTGAACCAGGGCCGGACGCGAGAGTTCGCCGCCGCCGATCGCCTCGACGAGGACACGGCGGTGCTCCACCCAAGCAGGGCAGACCTCCATCGCTATTTGTCGGAAATTATCCCAAGGGAACACATACCCGGGATTAAATAATAATCCAGAACCTGGTCTAGGTACCCACCCGTGTGCCAATTCTAGCCTATTTTGTCCCACTGCTGGACAAAGGCTTTGATCTCCCTTTTCCATGCAACTCTGTCATTTGCTATGTCGGGCCAGTCCTTTCCGCAGAAGTCTAGCTCGTCCCGCCATCTTCGCCTTGATATGCCGCGATGTCTGCTTGCCTCGCCTTTTCCCAACTGTAGTGGGGTCGGCTCTTAGTCAAACCGGATTCAGCTGAATACCAGTATTTTACCAGTGGTTTTTTCTATGTCCAGCTGTGGACGTCTTTCGGCTGATATGATGATGATGATGATTAGTCAGACCAGTATTTTACGTGGAGCGGCTGCCTACCATGACCTCCTCAACCAACTGGTTAACACGGTACTTCTTGGCAAGACCTGTCAGATTTTTTGGCTTCTGACAATCCGTAATGACTACCAAGATCTACAGATGACAGCCGGGACCAACCGCGCCGCGTGGGTGTCATTCGGTGGTTCTTTTTGTGTGATTGCTGATGGTGATGATGGTGGTGGCTGATTTGTATGATCTTAATGCATAGTTTTAATCGGATAAGCAGGGTGCCAGAACGGTCGAAAGATCGTGGTTTAATTTTCGAAAAGTCTGCCTTACTGCTCACCTTCGTTCGTAAGGAACTCTTGTGCAAAATATCATAGTTCTATTAGGTATAGACGGTCTAAGCTTTGCTTTAAATTAATGAATTTAAGATTTTTATAAAGTAGATTTCAAATTTATAATTTTGCATATTGTATTATTGTTTATGAAATGAGTATTCATTTGATAAAAAATATTTTTTAAGGTAGAAGTACAAGAATAAACAATTTTTTAATGATTAAATATTCGTCACCCGGGTTATAATAGCGAATCAATTGAAACTCTCTCATCAAAATTGGTTTAGAAGTTAACTGCTACCTGTGGAACATTACTTACTTACAAACACACATAGATTGCTAAAATTATAAATCTTTCTTTTAGCTTTGCCGTAGTCTGGCTAAAAACCCAAAACGTTTTCATGAGACAACTCCAATATTTCAAATCATTTCACCCTGGCTATTTTCTGTTTCTAAAATTAAACTAGCCTCATATTTTTGGAAACAACAAAGCAACAAGTCGCCGTAACTTCAGAAGATCTAAAGAAGTTACTTACTACGCTAGTATTATATTATCTGTGGCGTTGTTCCCCGGAAACTTATCATTGTAAGCCGCCAGTATTGTTGTTTGTGGGCTTGTGAGCTAATGTCACATCTCTGCTGATCCCCTAACTAAAACTGAATACGTGTGGTCTCACATAATAAGTAGTTATGCTGAGAAAATTCTTGTTTAATATGTTGGTGAGGGCAGGTTCTGTAGAAAACTTATTTTCGTTAAAAAATATTTTTTTCATAAAAAAAATTGTTTCGAATCCACTGGACCAATGTAAATGTTTTTTGACTTTTCACACGTCATAAATAAGCCGTGTTTTAGTCGTAAAGGATAGTTTAGGCTTGGGTGTTTACGATATTGTTTTTATTTAGAAACATAACATCAAGCCGTTTTATAGAACCGGTACATAGACTCATATTTCGCTAGTTTGGGATTTAAGTATATGAGGCGAGCAAAGTATTTTCATTTGTCATCAATCATAGTGGTCGCAATTATGACTACTAAAGACTGATACCAGAGTGTCAATTCTGCAAATTTTTAAGCAATGTTCGCATTTGCATGCCAGTCGAAATCTGTAAAAAATTTATGGAAATTGAGGCTTTTTTGACAGATTGCGACTGATTTATGCGAATGTGAACGTTTTAGAATTAGTAGAATTTGCCCTCAGAACATGTGTTTGGACTTTTATAAAAATACAGACGACTTTTTGATGAACTTCAGGAAACGTAGCTGGTTATAATTGACCATGTTATGTGGTCGAGAACTGAGCACACTTATCTTGAGACTCTTAGTCTGCTTAGCTACTACTAAGAGAATTGGGTGCATTCCAAGGCCTGTCTTTTATTTAGCCTTTGTTGTCCCATCATCATCATCATCATATCAGCCGAAAGACGTCCACTGCTGGACATAGGCCTCCCCCAAGTGTCGCCACAACAACCGGTCCTGTGCGTCTCGCATCCATCGGTTACCCGCGACCCTCACCAGGTCATCGGTCCACCTTGTGGGAGGCCTTCCAACGCTGCGTCTTCCGGTACGCGGTCGCCACTCCAAAACTTTTCGGTCCCATCGACCATCTGTTCTGCGAGCAATGTGCCCTGCCCACTGCCACTTCAATTTGGCGATCCTTTGGGCTATGTCGGTAACCTTGGTTCTCTTGCGGATATCATCATTCCTGATTCGATCACGCAAGGAAACTCCGAGCATTGCCCTCTCCATTGCCCTTTGGGTGACTTTAAGCCTTCTGATGAGGCCCATTGTGAGCGACCACGTTTCGAGTCCATAGGTCATCACTGGTAACACGCACTGGTCATAGACTTTCGTCTTGAGACACTGGTATGTGAGACGAGAAGATACCGCGCAACTTCCCGAACGCCGCCCAGCCGAGTCGGATTCGACGGTTGACCTCCTTCTCGAAGTTAGCCCTACCTAGCTGGATCGTTTGTCTCAGGTAGACGTACTCATCAACAACTTCGAGTGCAGAGCCTCCAATCTTGATAGGAGTGGGTGCTACATGGGTATTTACCATCACCTTGGTTTTGTCCATGTTCATTTTTAGACCCACTCTTTCGGAAGCTCTACTGAGGTCATCGAGCATTGTACTGAGGTCCTCCGTGGTCTCAGCCATGACGACTATATCGTCGGCAAATCGAAGATGAGTGATGTATTCGCCATTGACATTAATGCCTAGCCTTTTCCAGTCCAAAACCTTGAAGACGTCCTCCATTGCGGCCGTGAACAGTTTCGGAGAAATTACGTCTCCCTGCCTCACACCCCGCTGCAGGAGGATAGGTTCTGATGTCTGATCCTGAAGTCGGACTGACATGGTGGCGTTTTCATACAAACACTTCAGCACCTCGATGTACCGATAGTCGATCTGGCACCGTTGGAGAGACTGCAGCACAGCCCAAGTCTCGATCGAATCGAAGGCTTTCTCGTAGTCCACAAACGCTAAGCAAAGGGGCAGATTATACTCTTCGGTCTTCTGTATAACCTGCCGCAGCGTGTGTATGTGGTCTACGGTGCTGAAGCCTTTTCGGAATCCGGCTTGTTCGGGAGGCTGGAAGTCGTCAAACCTGCGTGCGAGACGGTTTGTGATGACTCTGGAAAACAGCTTGTAGACATGGCTCAGAAGTGAGATGGGCCTGTAATTCTTAAGCAGGGCATTGTCGCCCTTTTTAAAGAAGAGTACCACCACACCTCTGCTCCACGCTTGTGGCGTTTTCCCCTCGAGTATGACGGAATCGAACAGTTTCTGAAGGGCCTTAAGGACTGGTTTTCCACCCGCCTTCAGGAGTTCGGCCGTAATTCCGTCCTCACCCGACGCCTTGTTGTTTTTAAGCTGCTTCAGAGCCATCCTAATCTCATACAGGCTGACGTCCGGGATGTCTTCGGTATAATGCCGGGTCAATCTAGCTCTTGGGTCGTTCGCTAGATTTGCTGCGGGTTTGGTCATTGACGTGTATAACTGTCCATAGAATGTCTCGATCTCCCTCAGAAGCTCCGATTTGGCGGATATGGTTCTGCCATCGTCGGTCTTCAGTTTTGTGAGTTGGCTCTGCCCAATAGACAAATCTCTTGCAAAGACCTTGGAGCCCTTATTCCGCTCTATCGCGTCTTTAATTTTTTCAGTATTAAAGCGGCGGAGGTCGCTTTTCAAGGACTTGGAGATCCGTCTATTGAGCTGCCGGTACTTGCACGCATCTTCTGAAGACTGCAGAATCATCTCCCGCCTCTCCTTCATGAGCTTGAGAGTCGGATCAGAGAGCCTCTTGGTCTTATCTGTACGGCGAGTCTTGAAGAACTTAGACCCGACCGTATGAACAGTTTCCACGAACCCATCGTTGTATTCGTCCACGGAGCTCCCTAGGCAAGAATTGTTGTCCCAAAGCTGGGTAAAAGCCTCCCCCAAATTCTTCCAGGTATTCTTTTCCCGAGGCACCTCGAACCAGCATAATTATGCAGTATACGTCTAGATCGTTTCGCCACCTCTTCCTAAGCCGACCTCGACGGCGCGGTCCCTCCTCAGGCATCCACTTTGTGGAAACTAGTGCCCAGCGGTCACTGTGTTGATTTGTGATGTTTATATTTCCATGTTCTCCAGCTGGTGTGTAGCGGTGGTAGCGGCCTGCGTGCTGGCGGCGGCGCTGGTCTCCGCGCAGATCACCTTCAGCCGCGATTGGACCGGCGGCAAGCGGGCGGCCCCGCAGCTTGCCCTGGACTGCGGCCAGTTCACGCGGTTGTGTCGCCACTTCGTAGTTAGTATATAATTCAAGTCTTTTTAGATATAGCTGATACAAACGTGTCGCATCACTGGCAAGCAGCTAGCCCTGACCTGCGGCTAGTTCACCCCGGCTGTGTCTCCACTTCGTAGTTAGTTTATTAAGCTGATATTAATGTGTTGTTGATTCCATGGGTGTACGGTGGGGCAAGGTGAGGTGCATTGGCTTGAAGCAAATTCGTTTAAAGAGTGGTCAAATTACTTTGTTTTCGTTAATTACGCATGGATAACTTTAATTATAAATGATCTGTAGCAACTATGTAGGTACTACAGAAAATGACAAAATGTTCGAAGTAGCTTCTGTCGCCCTTGCATCCTAAATTGTCATTACAAAATTGAACTGTGTGTTTAAATAATTATACAAGACCGGGTGCAAACATTTTTCACATTCGAGCTCGTTTCGCTCACGCCTGCTTACCCACAAAAATTCCTAATAAAAATAGAGTTTGTTTGTTTTTGACCCAACCCTAATATAAGCAAATGCTGGGTACGCATGTGGTTGACCAGCTTTAGCCGGTCTATAAACTTAAGTGGAGTAAGCATGAAGTCAACTGTCATTATTCCATCTAGTTTTCATGTCCAACTTCATAATGAGGCCTTTGCCCCGCAGTAGGATAGTTTTGTTCAGCGGCCCTACCACGACGTGATAAAGCGTGAGTCGTTCGAGCGAGAAGGAGGGATGGAGCTATACACACTATATAGCTCCATTCCTCCTTCTCGCTCGAACGACTCACGCTTTAACACGTCATGGTAGGGCCGCAGGCTTGATATAAATATAGTTGCTCAGTGTAGGGACTAACCGACGAAAGCGGTAGATGAAAAATGTTATACGTGCTTTCGACAGAATAGTATTTATTTGTAAGAATACGAGTACAAAAAGCTGACCAATATAAATTAGGGATTCCGTCATATTCTACCAGGTCGCTGGTGTGCAAATATTGAATGTAGGATGATACTAAAAGTACACCTAACACAAAACCTTTTGTAGGCTTTGATAAATTCCAGGGTTGCGGATTTTGAACGATAGAGTTACTGCGGCCCTGAAACGCAAAGGGCTCTAGGAGGAGCACGGATGGGTTTAGTCAGTAAGAGCCTCCCGCTCCACTCAGAGCGGAAGGGGTCATTAGATGATTTCCCATCCCTAAAAAAAAGGCTTTGAAAAATTACAAATGAAAATAAAATATTTTTAAAGTAAGTAATGTAGCTTTGCTTTAACCGTCTTCATGTCTTTAGAGCCTTAAACGGAGTTCCGTATACAATTGATTGATAAGCTTTGTGTGACCACAAACTAACCAGGGTACCCTGGAAGTCACTGACCCAAAGTGGCTTAGTATTGTCATGGATTCGTCAAAACCATTATTAAAATTCTCAGTAACGGAAATAACATCGCCTGATCACTAATCCCTATGCAAATGTCGACCGATCTCTGACCTCGCTGAACTGAACCCGATCTTATTATACGGTCTATCTGTTACTAATCTATACGGCCAAAGTTTGGCATTGAATATAAACGTCCTGGTATTAGACAAAGGATTTTGTTATTTCCTAAAACGAAGCTAAACTAGAATAATTTATTAGGCTGCCTTTCCGCCAGGGATGAACATGTATATGTCGCAGCCAATTAGCTTAATCAGCCGTTTAATTGGCGGCCTAGCCTTTTCATTTAAAAGCGCTGATTTTTTAGTGACCTAGTCGCTTAGTGTGTGTATTCCCAGCGGAAAAAGGTCGATTTTCTTAATTTCAGTTAAGCAGATATTTAGTGTATGACGTCGTGTAAATGTGTATGGTAAGTACGAATTTGTGCATCCAACCATTGGGGAGTTATTCAACAAAAACTGTTTCCGCTGGAACTACGTCATCCCAGCGGCACTTTTTTTTTCCTATGGACGTACAAGAAAAAAAATACATGCAATAATTAGTGTGTGATGAGAGGTAAATGTGTATGTTTAAATGAAATTTGTGTGTCTTAAAACTTCGAAGATATTCAAGTTTCCGCTGCGCTGACGTTTGGCTATTTGATGGAAATCATATAAATCGGTTTAGTGCAGAGTTGATTTTTTTTACGCACGTTGCTATGAATTTGTGTATAATGTTTGTGAAAACAGATTTTGAAAAAAGCATACCGTTTAGGAGATATACACGTAAAGGTGAAATATGGTTATTAGGTCTTAGTACTTAAAATAGGAACTTTAGAGCCTAACTTTTAACGTTTATTTGTATCTTGTAAGGGTCTACAACGTCTTGCCAAGTTTCATTTATGTGCGCTTAGTAATTAATGAGCAATGGCATAATTTACTACGAATGGACCACTATATTTTATGACATCCGATTGTAGGACTTTTTAATGGAAAAGCAAAATAAAACATATTCCACTATTTAGTGTATTAATTCAACTATTCATATGTAAAATTTCATCTCATTACGCTCAATTATTAAAGAGATATAATAAAAATACCAAAACAACCGAATTACATGGATAAACCGACCAAGTTTGAATGGCTACAAAAAAGCGGCCTTGCAGTACATAGAGCTAACGTAAATTATGCCATTGCTCATTAATTACTAAGCGCACATAAATGAAACTTGGCAAGACGTTGTAAACCCTTACAAGATACAAATAAACGTTAAAAGTTAGGCTCTAAAGTTCCTATTTTAAGTACTAAGACCTAATAACCATATTTCACCTTTACGTGTATATCTCCTAAACGGTATGCTTTTTTCAAAATCTGTTTTCACAAACATTATACACAAATTCATAGCAACGTGCGTAAAAAAAATCAACTCTGCACTAAACCGATTTATATGATTTCCATCAAATAGCCAAACGTCAGCGCAGCGGAAACTTGAATATCTTCGAAGTTTTAAGACACACAAATTTCATTTAAACATACACATTTACCTCTCATCACACACTAATTATTGCATGTATTTTTTTTCTTGTACGTCCATAGGAAAAAAAAAGTGCCGCTGGGATGACGTAGTTCCAGCGGAAACAGTTTTTGTTGAATAACTCCCCAATGGTTGGATGCACAAATTCGTACTTACCATACACATTTACACGACGTCATACACTAAATATCTGCTTAACTGAAATTAAGAAAATCGACCTTTTTCCGCTGGGAATACATACACAGTCGCTTATTAAACGGCGCAACACAATGAAAAGGCTAGGTTTTTAATGAAACGGCTGATTAAGCTAGTTGGATGCGACATATTATACCTAATATCGACCATTGGATCGAATTGGGTTGCAACATCATCATAATCATACCACCTAACCTATACCATATAGTTCTGGTGGAAATAGCCACATATGTTTGTTGCTGTTGTGTTATGTCTGTGGCGAATAAATGTTTTCCATTCTACATATGCGGAGATTGATAGCTAGAAACACGCGCCATCATTGATCAGCGAGACATTTGAGTGAGCATGACATACTTCAATCGCCTTGCTCGTTCATTAAAAACAAATCAAACAGTTAACTACCTAAAATTACATAAATGGCTCTATGGTACTCATATTTATAAATTATAGCCTAGTTACTAACCCATTGCCAAACCATAGTCCTTTCTCCTCTTGGCACCCCAATACCGTTGGCTGTTTTTGAGTTATTCGATTTCTTACGTTCCACCCATGTCTCTATTGACCCCAGCCTCTCTTACCAAATGACAGCAGAAGTGACGTCTAATCTAATCTAAAATATCTTCTCCCATGTTGGCAGCACGAATTGAAGCAAGCCCTGACGTCAGAGATGGCAAGCAAGCACCATAGCGAGCTCGACAAGCCACCGCTTTACGACGAAGAGTAAAACCGAGCCGGCACTTCATAGGCAGATAGAACCACTGAACTGACAGCCCGATTGTGAACATGATGATCTGATTCTGTGACGGAAGGATAGCGTTTAAGTAGCGACTTTAATACTGTGCTTTCTTGATCTATGCCTTCCTGTTTTGGGACAACGATTGTAAGATTTTTGGTTATGACTTGATTGTTCTTTATTCAAAATTTTTAGTTCGTTTAAGCAGTGCGATTCCGTAAACATGTCGAAGTGAACACTTGGGCGGGGTGCACGACGGGTGAGTTGTCAAACCATACAAATAAGATGGAATGACATCTCACTTATCGTTCACTCCACCTAGGTGTACACCGTGAGATGTCGACAGAATCGACCGGTTTAAATTTAATGAGACAGTGTTGCATTTCACCTCAGTGATTTAACCCATGTCAGAATTTATGAGTTTAACTAAAGGGTTATTTGTTTCATGAGGAGTTTACTACTTATTTGCCTAATTATTTTCTGACCTTATGATACGTTAGGAAGGGGATCCAAATTGGGCCCAACAATCTAAAACTTTTCCGACAATCATTGAATTATGCGTAATTATAAATTAAATTTATAGTGGCTGATATATAAGGAGGATAGGAGGAATATTATGTGAAAAGTTGAAAACCATTAACTTGTACCTACCATAAACTTTTGATATTTTCGGTCACTTCTGTTTTATGTTGATTACTTTAGGCGCTCGTTGTAATGCATTATTGTTATTTCTTTTAAGTAGGTAATTGATTGTTTATTTGTAGGTATATTATGGAATGGGAATTATTTTGATTAATTTGTGGAATAGTAGTGAAGAATTTTTGCAATTTACTTTACACAGTTTTCTCGTCAAAACATTTTATTTCTAAATTCAGCATACAATTCATTTATAATTCGTTACAGCAAAAATTACTACGACTGTATTGTTCCTAAACGATAGTATCGATTAACATTAAAATGTAAGCTAACTTCTATTTCGACTCTACTCTAGTCAATATGCTTTACTGTGTAATACATAAGTACTTAGTTAGGTATGTGTAGGTATGAAATTATGCGAATTAAATGCACGACAAGATAAATAAGGCTATGATCGATATTTTCATACGCATAATCATCTATATAGCAACTGAAAATCTCTGTATATTGTATTGTATTATAAACAAAGGAGATTGAAGTATTTTGAGTGGTATTATTCCTTACCCTACGTGAACAAATCCTCGGAACGGTGAGGTCGCTTCGCGAAACCTGTGAAGCTCCCAGGAAACTTATGTGCTTCTGGGCGGAGCTAGGCTGGCTGACCTAGCCAGCACCTACGCACAAGTCTAAGTGCTGAAAATGGAGTCCCTACTGTAGTCCCTCTACTTTGAATTTGTTTTATCTTTAAATTAAAAAAAAAGGTTGTTAATAAGAGTAAGAACAAAATATGTTCGTCTTTTGGGAAAAAAAATTGCGTGCCCGGCGTCGCACCGCTGGCAATTTTTTTTTGTTATTTTTATTCGAGAGCCCCAAAAGGAGGGTTGTTTTTCGAGAGTTTTGTAGCCTAACCGGCTGGAAAGATTTCGACTTACATACTTGCCTACGTGCAGAGGTGACATACTGCAATATGAATTTTGAAAAGGGAAATTATAAAACGATCGAATAAAATAATAACGTAGCGACTGATGATGAGATACTGTTTTAATAACTTGAGCGGTATGAATTTGAGTAAGCGAAAAATTAACTAAACTAACGACGAATATTGATTAATAATAAAATCCAGAACGAGCTTACAAAAAGTGGGTTGTGATTAATCCATTTCAGATATTAAAATTCTACCCGTGCGACTAAATTACTAAGTGAGCGACTAGAAATACAGAAAGGCCAACTTCAATATTAAGATAGAGACGATTTTTCCAATTGAGGTTTTAACATTTTGCTCGCATCACTCGCTCTTGCGCACCAAATATGTTATTTGGTGCGCAAGAGCGAGTAATGCGAGCTCGGGATTTGGGGCCCCCGACTTGGACAGGTTAGGTTAGAAGGAGATGGCGGGGTCAAGTGAGCGAGCGAAGCGAGCGAACAGACCCCGCCATCCCTTTCGTGGTTATTTTTTTTTAAACCACCCAGAAATATCATTTGCCAAATATTTAAAAAAATGCAGGACGTAACGTTGACACTCAAACAAATATTAGGTCGCTCAAATATTATAAAGCTTCTCATTTATTAATGTTTGTAAGTTGCTGTTCTGTTGATTTCTCGTCACTCGCTGTCAGTCGCTCACTTAGTAATACTATAACGTAAATTAATTATTTTTGTCACTTAAAACATTAATTTACAGTCACTCGTTTAAATACTACCCTTTTGAAAATACAGCAAGCACTTACCTAAGTAAGTGAAGTCGTCTAAGGCGTCGTACCAAAGCGTCGTAGCAAGGCGTCGAACCAAGGTATCATTCTAAGGCGTCGTTCTAAGGCATCGTTCTAGGGCGTCGTCTGAAGGCATAAGGCGTCGTACCAAGGCGTCATTCTAAGGGTAAGCGCGCACTACGAAAATAAATCGTTGCGAAGAAAATTCGTCAATCTGTGAACAACAGAAATGTACTACAATCCGCGCACTGCGAAAATAAATCGTTTGCGATTTATTTTCGCAGATGCGAAATCATACGAAAAAAATCTTTAGAATGTCTACTGCTGTCAAATGATGGACCCAGTAACGTTTAGTTATCTGTGTTAGGCATAGTAACTGTCTTGGCCCTGCTTTTGGCTCTGCTATTTCGCAGGCGATAATAAATCTTAGTGCGCGAAGGAATTATTGTCGTTTGCAATTTTATTTCGCACTTTAAAAGTCACAACGATTTATTTTCGTAGTGCGCGCATACCCTTAGACGTCGCTCTAACACGTTTTACCACGGCGTCCTTGTGATGCGTCGTACCAAGGCGTCGCTCTACGTATGACGCTGAACCAAGGCATCGCTCTTAGGCATCACACTAAGGCGTCGTTCTAAAGCGTCGCTCTAAGGCGTAGTCCTACGGCGACGCTCCAAATTGTCGTTCTAAGGCGTCGCTCTAAGGCACTGAACCAAGGTGTCACTCTAAGGCATCGCTCTTAGGCGTCGCTCGAGTCGTCGTTCTAAGGCGACGCTCTAAGGCGTCATTGTAAGCTCTCGTTCTAAGGCGTCTCTCTAACACGCTGAACCAAGCGGCGCTGTCGCTTTAAGGCATCACTCCACTGCGTCGTACTAAGGTGTCGTTCTAAGGCGACGCTCTAAGGCATCGCTCTAAGGCATCGTTCAAAAGTTTCGTTCAAAAGCGTCGTTCTATGGCGCCGTTCTAAGACGATGCTCTAAAGCGTATTTCAAAGGCGACGTACCAAGGTGACGCTCCAAGGTTTCGTTCAAAGGCGTCGTTGGCGTCGTTCTTAGGCTTAAAAGCGCTACCTACATACGCTGCACGAACAGAAGTCTTAATTTTAAGCGAATCGTAGGCTAATTGATCACACAGGAATCGCAGTACCTTTACCGAAACTCATTATTACACAATTTTGCTGCTGGACCTTTTTTCCAGCTCAACATAAGGGCCACATTTAAATAATCACAAAACTTTTTCACAAAAAAAAAACCGACTTCCAAAAAAAACACTACAAAGTACAAAATAACTTAAATTTCGGAAGTCGGTGTTTTTGGTTGCTTCTTCGTTATTTGTACTTTGTAGTGTTTTTTTATTGTGAATTTTTTTTTATTTTTCACTTAAAAAAAATAGTCGAATTGAGAACCTCCTTTTTGGGAAGTCGGTTAAAAATGTGTTCAAGCTGGGGAGATTCTCACTTTACGACCAGTGACCGACTTATTCTGATATTTGGAGACAATTTTTTGTTTTCAAAATTAAAATCCCTGACTCGATTAGTGTGACTGACACTGGCGTGGCCACCATGCCAGTGTCAGTCACACTAATCGAGTCATAAGAAAGGCTTATGTCCAGCAGCAGACTGCTATTGGATGAGTTAAGTGATCTTCTACTCCTGATGTTTTTGAAAGCATTGTATCGTGACAAAGCGGTATATTTCGTCCTTATATGCTACAATGTGTTTTTACAAGTGTGTTAAATGTTAATGTTAGCCACTGCCTCATCATAGTATGACTCTTTTCAGCTAACTTTGTCTTTTGTTTTGCGGTTCTAAATCATTTCGGAGAAAACAAATCACTACAGATTGGTTTAGCCCGATACTGCATATAATGCAATTTGGAAAACGTAATCTACAATCTTGCTGATAGTATACACATTCACCGATATCAGGTATCATGTTCTTCAGTGATAAAGATCTTATAAGGAAGTAACGAAGAGAAACAACAAAATATACTTAAAATAGTTATATTATTGTAATAAATTGATTTTATTTACACATAAAATATAATTACAGACTACACAAAAATAATAATTATTGCAAAATACAATCAATTCCATCGCTTGGTGCAATTATAACTAATTTATAGAAACTTCACAGTTCC
The DNA here is from genome assembly GCA_947386135.1 of Melanchra persicariae. Taxonomy (NCBI): domain Eukaryota; kingdom Metazoa; phylum Arthropoda; class Insecta; order Lepidoptera; family Noctuidae; genus Melanchra; species Melanchra persicariae. The sequence goes on along the minus strand of OX376645.1, from coordinate 8,840,359 downwards.
CTGAATAAAGTTTCTATCAAAATTATATTAAGAAAGAGGCTGTGATATGTTATTCATTATCATATCAATGTACAGTACGACTATTTTCTTAATGTCCCTTGGCAATCATCGCATATAAGAATACAAACGAATGCTTCCATGTCTGCCGAGGGACATTGAGAAAATAGTAAGTGGTACAGTTGTACTGTAAGTGAACAAAATATGTTAAAATTAATATGAAAACGAACATGCTTTTGTATTGCAACAAAATGTTCAAATATTTTACTTAATTATTTTTAAATTTGTTGGTGACCAGCTATTGAGTTCAGGTAAAGTGAAAACTGAGGATCATTAAATAATTTCAATAAATAATCTGTTAATGTACTTGGTTTGTATTTAGGGTATAAGGTAGCCCATTTTGAATCTGCCTTAGAATTTAATTTGTGTATTGAACACTTGTTACTATCAAAACAAATTTAAATGTTTAAACAATGAAAAAATATACATGACACCTACATTTAAAAGAATATATAAAAATTAAAACAGGTGGATTATAAATGACTTAACATAATTTTACTTTTGCATTTTAATAATGCAGTCTATATTATACTATTTTTATAACTCTGGTATATAATGTGATACATAAGTTTAATGAAAGATGAAATGATTATTAATAAACTTATGACAGTAAGCTAGAAGAATGAATGAATTCTGAGACAGTTAATGTTATTTTTTTACGAGTACAAGTTCATATGTCAGTGAAATACATCACGATTTATCAAAAAATATTCACATTCATGACACCAGTTTTTGGTATCAATTGTGTTTAATTCATTAATCAAATTATTTATTACTCTACAATGCTATTAAAAGTAGCCTATTGGCTTTGTTCAATATTTCAATATCTGAAGAAGTTTGCTTATGGTCAGTGGCCGCCCCTGTTTCGCATATTTCATAAAATAATAATGAAAGTATTGGCAATGTTAGTTTCTAACCTATCGGTTACATTGTTAGTACAGAATTAAAGCTAGATTTCAGTCAGACTAAAACTATGCATACTACAAAACCTTCGATTACGCTCCTATCATAACACTATCTCCTACATATGAATTACGATCTACTGTCATGGCAAAATAAAACTTTTAATTATTAAGTTCATTATAAGGCCGTTTTCACCGGCAAGCAATTGCAGGGTTATTTACATTGCAAGGTACGATTGGGCGATGATTTGATTGTACCTCTGCAGCCCGCAGTGTAATGCAACTTGCAGTGAGTTGGGTGCAGATGGAAACGGCCTGAGACCACTACTCAACTGTTTTCACTCTCGTAATAAGCTTTTTATTTCGATTTGAAACTGGACTACTCGTCTTAAATCTGTCAACTTTGAATTGAGTGGAAAACCAACCCTGCCAACTTCTTCCTACAGGGATATATTTATCATTTCATATGATTCAACTATTTTAAATTTATGACTACAGAAATACTACAGTATAAAATTGGTCCCATAGCGACATACAGGTATTACTTGGCCCTGCCATGAAATACTGTATTGTAAGGATATACATGTAGTGAATTGAATGAATGGCGATAAAGATGTTACAGAACGAAGACTAGGTTGATGTTTTCTATCAACAAATATCAGAAGCAAAGCAGGGCTCAGGTTTTCGTCAAGAACCAGCAAAAGTGTGTTGATTTTAATACAGCGGGTCGATGCTACCGGCCCTCAGCGTTTCGAGTTATGATTTAATATTGACGGACACCCAGCATAGAGATTTAATTTGATGCAGACTGTGTTTAAAGAACTTGAACAACCATCACATTCAAAACACTTCACCACTATAGAAAACGTAGTAATCACAGCATAATGTCTTTCACATGATTCACATATCACACTCTCTCACAAGATCTCCCACACTCTAATCATCATCCGTACCGCAGCACCTGACGTACTCTAAGGCCTTGTTCAAGCAGTCGAGCCACACGTCCCGGTCCGTCGGCGTGTCGGCGGCCAGCAAGTGTCGGCGCACGAGCGAGCCGTCCGCGCGCCGCACGTACACCAGCGAGCCGCCGTCCGGCAGCAGCAGGCCGGCCGGCAGGGACGTCTCCAGCAGGATGGTGTTGGGGCGCGCGCACAGGTCGCGCGGGGCTCGGATCGCGCGCGACGATATCACAGTGGAGAGGTCGATGTCGCCGATTGGCATCTGAAAGAGGAGGATCATTTACATAATTATTATAATCCTAACGTTCGTTTGTTTGTCACGTCATAGCCATTCATCAAAATCGGTTCAGTTCGTCTAAATCTCTAAACCGATTTTGATGAATGGTACAGAGATATATGGAACACTGTAAATGGTTACCAAAACACAAAGTGAGGCTACATGAATACCTTCTTGTGCACATCGTCCGGGTACTTCCAGTAGGCGAGGCGCGGCGGCTGCAGACGGAACCAGCGCCGGTGCCACGCGCCCAGACCAGACACGTCGTCGAAGGCCGTATTCAATACATACCTTCTTGTGCACATCGTCCGGGTACTTCCAGTAGGCGAGGCGCGGCGGCTGCAGACGGAACCAGCGCCGGTGCCACGCGCCCAGACCAGACACGTCGTCGAAGGCCGTATTCAATACATACCTTCTTGTGCACATCGTCCGGGTACTTCCAGTAGGCGAGGCGCGGCGGCTGCAGACGGAACCAGCGCCGGTGCCACGCGCCCAGACCAGACACGTCGTCGAAGGCCGTATTCAATACATACCTTCTTGTGCACATCGTCCGGGTACTTCCAGTAGGCGAGGCGCGGCGGCTGCAGACGGAACCAGCGCCGGTGCCACGCGCCCAGACCAGACACGTCGTCGAAGGCCGTATTCAATACATACCTTCTTGTGCACATCGTCCGGGTACTTCCAGTAGGCGAGGCGCGGCGGCTGCAGACGGAACCAGCGCCGGTGCCACGCGCCCAGACCAGACACGTCGTCGAAGGCCGTATTCAATACATACCTTCTTGTGCACATCGTCCGGGTACTTCCAGTAGGCGAGGCGCGGCGGCTGCAGACGGAACCAGCGCCGGTGCCACGCGCCCAGACCAGACACGTCGTCGAAGGCCGTATTCAATACATACCTTCTTGTGCACATCGTCCGGGTACTTCCAGTAGGCGAGGCGCGGCGGCTGCAGACGGAACCAGCGCCGGTGCCACGCGCCCAGACCAGACACGTCGTCGAAGGCCGTATTCAATACATACCTTCTTGTGCACATCGTCCGGGTACTTCCAGTAGGCGAGGCGCGGCGGCTGCAGACGGAACCAGCGCCGGTGCCACGCGCCCAGACCAGACACGTCGTCGAAGGCCGTATTCAATACATACCTTCTTGTGCACATCGTCCGGGTACTTCCAGTAGGCGAGGCGCGGCGGCTGCAGACGGAACCAGCGCCGGTGCCACGCGCCCAGACCAGACACGTCGTCGAAGGCCGTATTCAATACATACCTTCTTGTGCACATCGTCCGGGTACTTCCAGTAGGCGAGGCGCGGCGGCTGCAGACGGAACCAGCGCCGGTGCCACGCGCCCAGACCAGACACGTCGTCGAAGGCCGTATTCAATACATACCTTCTTGTGCACATCGTCCGGGTACTTCCAGTAGGCGAGGCGCGGCGGCTGCAGACGGAACCAGCGCCGGTGCCACGCGCCCAGACCAGACACGTCGTCGAAGGCCGTATTCAATACATACCTTCTTGTGCACATCGTCCGGGTACTTCCAGTAGGCGAGGCGCGGCGGCTGCAGACGGAACCAGCGCCGGTGCCACGCGCCCAGACCAGACACGTCGTCGAAGGCCGTATTCAATACATACCTTCTTGTGCACATCGTCCGGGTACTTCCAGTAGGCGAGGCGCGGCGGCTGCAGACGGAACCAGCGCCGGTGCCACGCGCCCAGACCAGACACGTCGTCGAAGGCCGTATTCAATACATACCTTCTTGTGCACATCGTCCGGGTACTTCCAGTAGGCGAGGCGCGGCGGCTGCAGACGGAACCAGCGCCGGTGCCACGCGCCCAGACCAGACACGTCGTCGAAGGCCGTATTCAATACATACCTTCTTGTGCACATCGTCCGGGTACTTCCAGTAGGCGAGGCGCGGCGGCTGCAGACGGAACCAGCGCCGGTGCCACGCGCCCAGACCAGACACGTCGTCGAAGGCCGTATTCAATACATACCTTCTTGTGCACATCGTCCGGGTACTTCCAGTAGGCGAGGCGCGGCGGCTGCAGACGGAACCAGCGCCGGTGCCACGCGCCCAGACCAGACACGTCGTCGAAGGCCGTATTCAATACATACCTTCTTGTGCACATCGTCCGGGTACTTCCAGTAGGCGAGGCGCGGCGGCTGCAGACGGAACCAGCGCCGGTGCCACGCGCCCAGACCAGACACGTCGTCGAAGGCCGTATTCAATACATACCTTCTTGTGCACATCGTCCGGGTACTTCCAGTAGGCGAGGCGCGGCGGCTGCAGACGGAACCAGCGCCGGTGCCACGCGCCCAGACCAGACACGTCGTCGAAGGCCGTGAGGAAGGCGGCGTGCGGCGCGGGCGCACAGATCTGCACGCGCGCCTTGATGTCCAGGCTCACGGAGCCTTCCAGGGGGCTGCCGCATGGGACCTGGGAACATTCGCGATGGGTATTGGAACTGTTGCAGGATATAAGCTGCTTGTATAAAACTGTTTAGGAGGCCCCCAATTCCTTCAAATGTTCTGTTACTAGTAGGTAACTAGTATGAAAACCTTTTATGCTGTCGTTTCTTGATATAGCTTCTTTTACAATTATTTAGCTGTATATACTGTAAACGTGTTACATTAGGTTTTTTTTAACATGTTTCCAGTATGCAGTATTATAATCTAAAGAAATCTAAACTGGAGCTTTTAATCACTTCCTCTGAATGCTGGTAAGCAGAGACATCTGTCGGCTGTCACTCGTAAACTTTTAAGTCTAACGGGTAATCAAAATGTGGGCCCCTAAGTCGACATCAAATCTTTGTAGTATCCTTATCGAGTTCTCGAGCATACGTATTGGCAGCTGCATTTAGTTAAACTAGAAGCCGACCCGATATTTGGCAATAGACTAGGCAGATCTTTGGTTTCAACAATAGATACTCTCGGACCCTTTTTTTCTCTTTCTCACATAAAAGATCGCTTATACTACTCAAAAATTTTCAAGCTTCTTTATTGTTATTTGTTATGGTGTATACTATAGTGTTTCTATTCCTACTTTGTTCAGTGTGAAGTTGTTCCTGCTGGCCTGCTGCAGCGCGAAGATGCAGTATCCGTGCAGTGAGAACTGTGGCGAGCGCACTGCGAGCGGACCCGCGGGGCTTTGTACTCGCGGCGCCTTTAGTTCAGAGATCTTTGATTTTGGTGTCAGGAGTTTTGAGCTTGACTGTGGAAAAAATAAAATAATATGATTTATTTACGTCACAAATATAAAGCCGGGACGTTATTTAGATATGATAACCAAGGACTTATGAATATTAAGAAACTATATGTTTTACCTTTTTGCTAGAGATGTGATATTTCATCTCATGCGATAACACTTCTTTTGACGCTTGCAGCAGATACACCTCTACTGTTACCTGAAAAACAAAATTTAACAGTATTTATTTTTAATTAGTTTGCTGAATGTTTGTGTGACTACTATATAAATACTCGACAGGACTTAAGCGATGCGTTTGACGACTATAACTAATAAGTATTTGTAGGAACAATGGATGAGTTTTCCTCCGAGCGGTGGGTAAGGTATAGTGTCAGGATATTGGCGTCCCCATTTTATTGGGATAAACAAGACAGTATATCAATAACGAAGTCTAATTACACTTTAAAAACACACACACAATAAAAACAATAAGTAATAAAAATACAGACACTCGAACAGACCTTTAAGGTCTCAGTTCGTACAGAGGCCTAAGCCACCCAAGTACAAAGTGTATCAGCAAGTCAATACAGCTATGTAAATATACAGCAGTGCTGTACCAGGTAAACCAATAGTTTTGTCGGGAGCAGGAGCTCTATAGTGAGTCGAATCCAAGATAAGACTAAAAAGTGTACTGGCACACAGAGTGCACGCTCTTTTATAATACCATGTTCTCCCTCCACAACAACTCTGTCCAATGCCGCACGGATGTGCGTTACGTGTTTACTTGATACGAATCACTAAAATTAGCATAATCTAATAAGACTTGCATTGCAAATTAATCAAATTGTACAATAATAATTATCGTAAATAAACAACAGTGGTTTAACAAAGTAAATCGATTTAAATCAAAATAACATGTCATCATTTGCATTTTAGAAGACAAACGATTACTATTATTGAAATAAGTTTCCAAAACTCAATTCTAATATACACCACCGAGTACTCAATAAATCATGTTATGATTTATCAGATAATAATTGATAGTAAATATCACTTAAGGTGAATGGATGAATGCTCTCACTGCCATTTTGTCGCTAGATGGCGACACATCCACAATTTCGAACATTTTCAATTTTTACACTTAACATAGAAAGTTTTAATAGACAACTTTATTATAGGCTATACCTAGGGCATTAACTTGATTTTTTTAGATAATCACTATGCTTGTTAACTGCTACCATACAAAGATTACAGCAGAATAAAGATTTAGCCGCATGAATTTACTCTTTACACACACATGCAAAGTAAATAGTAGTAACTTTCGACCCTACTAGATGTCGTTTTATTCAAAAATGGTTGGAAATTAAAATGTCCAGAGGACCAAATTGTTATATTCCAATCTATTTCTTATTAATATAACCTTAGCAATGATTATCATCACGCTATACTTTCGGGAAGCTGAGCAGCTAAAAACCTTGACATAAATAAGGTCGGCTATTTGAAACAATTATCAACCGTACAAATAGACTGTCGGTTTAGAGACTGCCTTTCATTAGGCTTGGTGTGGGTTCAAATCTCAATAGTTGTATTTATTTTTGAATTATTTTTTATCTTTCTTTATCCTTACCAAACCTAATATTTTCAAATATTAATAATAATATAATTATTGGTCTATGCATATTTTTGTTTCTAGGCTCGATATCCTATCGGATTTGGTGGTAAAAAGGTATCCCTTTTCACCATAACAAATTATTCAGATAAATTATTTTGGGTAATAAACATTGCATGTTACGCTCTAACATCGCAATCAGTAAACATGGGCTCGGCGTACGACTATGCACCGAAACTCACACATCTGTGATCAGTGTCATCACAGTCGCAACCTACTGTTACCGATAGACAAGGATAGAGATAGGAGACGGCGCTGTCGTGCGAGCGAAATCGCGTTAGCTGCCGAATGTTGACGAATGTTTACGATTATGAATGACATGGCATGTGGTAGCGTTAGCAAATAAAATAAAAAACATTAATTATTTTGAGGTAGTTAAAAAAGAAATTAATATTGTTCGCTCGATCGCGCAAGGTTACTAAAGCTTTACTTCTGCCTTTGTTTTCGGAAAATAACAAGCCACTTTTGTCTCCTTAATTCATCTTTAGGAAACCTGAATAAAAAAGAGCCTTAAGTATCACCATTATGCATTTATGTATAAATAAATAAAGAATATGGCTGCACATGACGTGCAGTTTGGGAGTTACGAGGAAGCCTTGAAATCATAACCGTTTGCTTTGCCACAGTCGCGTAATAAAGATAACTAAATATAGTGAAGTAGTGATTCTGCACCAACAATTAGGTACTAAAAACTAGACTTTGTCTTATAAAACATTTTTTTTAAATAAGTACCTGTTGCGTAAAACATAACTGTTATCAATTATTTATAAAATTGACTTGAATTTAAATAATCATGGTTGGTAAAACAATAATAATAAAAAACTATTAATATGTTTGAAGAAATTTGTGTTGCTAACCTTACGCAACCTCGGTCTGGTACTAGTCGTCGCGCGTTGTTTACAAAATCTCTCAACAACTCGCGAATTGTGCGTATCGTGTCTCTCACGCATGTTTTTAATATCTATCTCGCTCTCACAAACATGGCGAAGCAAACGATAAAATATTTTTGTTATTTTCAACAAATTAACATTTTTGGCTGTATTTACGAGTGGTGTGTCTTATTTTTATTCCTAGTATTATTAAAACACTGTTGAGCTGCAAAGATTAAAGATTTTATTACAGATTTTTGGTTTCCTATGTTTAGGTAGGTACTACTTGATACAGAAAGTCAAGTGAAGTCAATTTTTTTTCAAGTCTATGGAGTGAAGGTAGTTCAATTTACACGATAATTAGCAATAAGTACTACTAATTAATAACAATTTCCGAGATACTGATAAAAGCTAACATGTGGGTAGAACTAGGTAAGTATATTTATTCATAGTACCTACCTAAACAAAAAATCTCTAATAAAATTCTTTGCCTTAAAAATCTAGAAAAAATATAGGTATGTTTAGGTATCAAATAGGTACTAAATTTTTGTAAAGGCGAATTGAAATTTTTGAGCCTTTACGTGGAGATCCTAAATGTCGGCAGTCCATCCTGACATCAGAATGACTGCCCATTTTTTAAATTCATTTTCTCAGTTATTAATTAGGTACCAATTATTTAAACAAAGATATCAAATAGTAGCAAATAGGTATTAGATCTTAGTAATATTTTTAAGCTGATCGGTCATTTTGGCCAATCATTCTGAAGGTCACATCAATGATTTTCCGTGCGCGACTGAGTGCCAACTGAGTAGGACCGCTTGCTGTGACTAAGTCCCGTATCTAATGGTAATAAAGGTATATTGTACCTACACAGGTTGTTGTAATGTGACTGAACCTAAATAGTACCTAACGTGTAAATAAATTGTGACGTGTAGGTACTAAATAAATAAAAGATTATTTATGCAATTATTCGTCGCGATCTAAGAATGTTTTCTTTAGGTGATACAGTCGTAACATTCAGTGATTAGTGTGATTACTGGCGTTCTTTGGTGGAATGGTTTTAGATGGCAAAGCAAAGGGTTGTTATCAGCTTAGAATATCTTGGTATTAGTTGGTTAGAGTAGGTACCTACCTATGTAAGTACTCGTATGTGTCACCGGATAATTCCAAACATCGTAAGATTGTAATAAATGTTGTTTATGTTTTAGACTATAATCTATGATTATGTTGAGAACAGATAATGGATTGTGGAGGTCTGGTAGGCAGCCGCACCACGTAAAATACTGGTATTCAGCTGAATCCGGTTTGACTGGAAGCCAATCCCAGTAGGTATAGTTGGGAAAGGGCTAGGCAGATGATGTGTTGAGAAGAAATAATTTCGAATACACTGAATCACACCCAAATTCAATAGTTTCAATACTTGTCTTATCTAGAAGAAATTATAAGTAAGTAGGTACTTGTAAATATACAATCTTACGCGACTTATAATATTACAATCATGCGATACAAATGTAAAAAAATACATCATCTGTGAAAATGTCAACTGTGTAGCTATCACGGTCCGTGAAATACAGTCTGGTGACAGACAGAGACGGACAGACAGACATACGGACCGACAGACGGACGACCATTGCGTAGGTAGCTAGGAAAAAAATAGGTAGTTTGCCTACGCTGATCGCCTGATTTAGGTATAGGTACCCTAAGTATACCTACATGAACTTCTTTTCTCTGATTTGATTCAACCCAAACCAATGAATTAGTACTTAACCGTGTCAGAAAATGTTTTATCAGTACCTACTTACATACAGTGGAAAGATTTTTAAATCTTTAGGTAGGTAGGCACTATTTATTTAAAGTAGATAAGTAATACAATAATAACATTAGTATTGTATCTGTGTGAACCAAAGGCAGATCGCAGATAATTGTTTTCACTTTCTAGCATTATTTCTCATTCCCTAAAAAAAAACATTTCATCAATCATAAAATATAAAATCCGCGGGCAAACCCGCGCGCCGGCGCTAACTTGCTAGAAACACAATTTTGACACACAATCACGCATGGACTGGAATTTGGCAACACGCGTTGTTGCCAAATTGCGTCTTGAATGGCAACGTCGCATCGCCGCGTCCGTCACTCGATAACCTTGGCGCTTGTTCGAATTTTCGAACAGCGCCATCTACTTAAAATGTTCACCGCACGTAAACTCGTAACATAACAGCAATGAACTTTTTCTCGGTGGTTCTATAAATTTCTGTCAGATGGCGCGATTCAGGTCACTCACACATGTAAAGATTTTTCGTTTTTTATTGGGTCTAATTCTCATAGAAAGACTGTTTTTTTTCTAAATTTTGGGCGATAGGCGATCACAATACATTATAAAATCTCATTATACTTGCTTTATTCTGCAGAAACTGTTTATTTACGGAGATTACAGCTCCTGAAAAATGTATGGCGAGGTCTCTTTAGGGATCCCCCTTAAATTAACAAATTTACAAACAAAACAATTCAAATTGCACATTTTAACAACTACTCACAGTTGTATTTAATAAGATTTGACAACTACCCATAGTTTTATTTGATAACAGTCTCCAACATATTTTTATTTTCTCACCACAATATACATTGCAGACATTGCTACACTACAATGTTTAGTTTACTGTGGGAGACTGGTGCCTAAGCTAGGCTTAGTCCTCGCATGTCAGTCGCAATTAGTTTGTTGTTTTAGTGCACACCCGTGTGTACCGATGACATTTCAGAGGTTAAGGGACTGTGATTCAGGTCACCAGATGTCCACTAATAATGATGCTTATTTGTCTATTTCGGTGCCGGACGTCATGCAATAGACAACTGTTTTTGCTTTGTCTATGGCGTGACCAGAACTCGTGGTAGTTAATGTCCGGTCCTGACATAGGTTGGCAGTGAGACAGTTTTTATTGTTTTAGTTAGTTTAATTTTGTTTTTATTGTTTGTGCGTCATTTCTGGCGGAATAAAAGGATTTTCTTTCTTTTCTTTCTATTTGTCAATCAGTATTTATGATAACAGCTTTTTTCATAGTAGTAAAACGAAAATGCCCCATGCTTGTGACTATTGCTACACTTGAAGACGTTTATTACACCTTAAAAGTACATTTTTCATAAAACCTTCCACTGAAGCGCTTTTAATCCAGCGCTGGACTAACAGATGGCGTGAAGGAAGATTTTTGATTATAGCAACTTACCTTGAAGTCGCTAGCAAGTCCCAGCATACGTATTTCATCGGGAAACTGCAGTATGTTGGTCGTCGGTTTAGTTTGTTGCATGCTCGTCGCCAGCACGCGGTCGCGGCACTTGACCAGGCACACTGCGTGGTGGCCGACGGCGCCGTCTGCAAGTTAACGTTACTTCGAACTTGTAGAAAAGCAATTTACCTTTTATGTTTCTTAAATTCTGACATTTTGACTGTCCATTTCTAAAGATGAGGTAATCTCATCGCGGTCGTTAATAAAGTAGAAATGCGCAAAATTTTACTATTGTTAGGTCAGGAAAATGCAAATAGGATCACATAAAAACTCGAAGACCATAGTCGTCGTCAAATCTGTGGTTAGTTTAACCTTTCAACTGACCACAGATAAGACAACATTTTTTGTTCTAATAGACCAAGAAGCAGTTTCCTGCTTTAAATGTCTAATTTCATCATTACCTCACCCTGTATATTGATTACCGGTAATGTGTTTCTCGTAAACAGCGAATTCTCACGATCTTCACCAATTATGTTCTGTAGCCTACCTTGCTCCATTGCTGGACAAAGGTTTCCCTCTTCCACGCAGCTCGTGCACGTTACACTATGTTAGTACCCACCAGCATTGAGCTGCCTGATGTAGTCCCGCTTGAGCGGCACGGAGAGGCTGGTGAGGTGCAGCGTGGCCATGCCCGCCGTGGCGGCCGGCCCCGCGCCCTCCACCTGCAGGCGCTGCAGCTCGTGCACGTTACACTATGTTAGTACCCACCAGCATTGAGCTGCCTGATGTAGTCCCGCTTGAGCGGCACGGAGAGGCTGGTGAGGTGCAGCGTGGCCATGCCCGCCGTGGCGGCCGGCCCCGCGCCCTCCACCTGCAGGCGCTGCAGCTCGTGCACGTTACACTATGTTAGTACCCACCAGCATTGAGCTGCCTGATGTAGTCCCGCTTGAGCGGCACGGAGAGGCTGGTGAGGTGCAGCGTGGCCATGCCCGCCGTGGCGGCCGGCCCCGCGCCCTCCACCTGCAGGCGCTGCAGCTCGTGCACGTTACACTATGTTAGTACCCACCAGCATTGAGCTGCCTGATGTAGTCCCGCTTGAGCGGCACGGAGAGGCTGGTGAGGTGCAGCGTGGCCATGCCCGCCGTGGCGGCCGGCCCCGCGCCCTCCACCTGCAGGCGCTGCAGCTCGTGCACGTTACACTATGTTAGTACCCACCAGCATTGAGCTGCCTGATGTAGTCCCGCTTGAGCGGCACGGAGAGGCTGGTGAGGTGCAGCGTGGCCATGCCCGCCGTGGCGGCCGGCCCCGCGCCCTCCACCTGCAGGCGCTGCAGCTCGTGCACGTTACACTATGTTAGTACCCACCAGCATTGAGCTGCCTGATGTAGTCCCGCTTGAGCGGCACGGAGAGGCTGGTGAGGTGCAGCGTGGCCATGCCCGCCGTGGCGGCCGGCCCCGCGCCCTCCACCTGCAGGCGCTGCAGCTCGTGCACGTTACACTATGTTAGTACCCACCAGCATTGAGCTGCCTGATGTAGTCCCGCTTGAGCGGCACGGAGAGGCTGGTGAGGTGCAGCGTGGCCATGCCCGCCGTGGCGGCCGGCCCCGCGCCCTCCACCTGCAGGCGCTGCAGCTCGTGCACGTTACACTATGTTAGTACCCACCAGCATTGAGCTGCCTGATGTAGTCCCGCTTGAGCGGCACGGAGAGGCTGGTGAGGTGCAGCGTGGCCATGCCCGCCGTGGCGGCCGGCCCCGCGCCCTCCACCTGCAGGCGCTGCAGCTCGTGCACGTTACACTATGTTAGTACCCACCAGCATTGAGCTGCCTGATGTAGTCCCGCTTGAGCGGCACGGAGAGGCTGGTGAGGTGCAGCGTGGCCATGCCCGCCGTGGCGGCCGGCCCCGCGCCCTCCACCTGCAGGCGCTGCAGCTCGTGCACGTTACACTATGTTAGTACCCACCAGCATTGAGCTGCCTGATGTAGTCCCGCTTGAGCGGCACGGAGAGGCTGGTGAGGTGCAGCGTGGCCATGCCCGCCGTGGCGGCCGGCCCCGCGCCCTCCACCTGCAGGCGCTGCAGCTCGTGCACGTTACACTATGTTAGTACCCACCAGCATTGAGCTGCCTGATGTAGTCCCGCTTGAGCGGCACGGAGAGGCTGGTGAGGTGCAGCGTGGCCATGCCCGCCGTGGCGGCCGGCCCCGCGCCCTCCACCTGCAGGCGCTGCAGCTCGTGCACGTTACACTATGTTAGTACCCACCAGCATTGAGCTGCCTGATGTAGTCCCGCTTGAGCGGCACGGAGAGGCTGGTGAGGTGCAGCGTGGCCATGCCCGCCGTGGCGGCCGGCCCCGCGCCCTCCACCTGCAGGCGCTGCAGCTCGTGCACGTTACACTATGTTAGTACCCACCAGCATTGAGCTGCCTGATGTAGTCCCGCTTGAGCGGCACGGAGAGGCTGGTGAGGTGCAGCGTGGCCATGCCCGCCGTGGCGGCCGGCCCCGCGCCCTCCACCTGCAGGCGCTGCAGCTCGTGCACGTTACACTATGTTAGTACCCACCAGCATTGAGCTGCCTGATGTAGTCCCGCTTGAGCGGCACGGAGAGGCTGGTGAGGTGCAGCGTGGCCATGCCCGCCGTGGCGGCCGGCCCCGCGCCCTCCACCTGCAGGCGCTGCAGCTCGTGCACGTTACACTATGTTAGTACCCACCAGCATTGAGCTGCCTGATGTAGTCCCGCTTGAGCGGCACGGAGAGGCTGGTGAGGTGCAGCGTGGCCATGCCCGCCGTGGCGGCCGGCCCCGCGCCCTCCACCTGCAGGCGCTGCAGCTCGTGCACGTTACACTATGTTAGTACCCACCAGCATTGAGCTGCCTGATGTAGTCCCGCTTGAGCGGCACGGAGAGGCTGGTGAGGTGCAGCGTGGCCATGCCCGCCGTGGCGGCCGGCCCCGCGCCCTCCACCTGCAGGCGCTGCAGCTCATGGACGCACGCTTGGCGACGGTGCGCTGGAAGCAAAGGGTAGTATATTGATAAGCAAGGTCGGGCCAAAATTTTAACCTGTTGCGGCATCAATGCCACCACAAAAATTTAACGAAGCAAAATATACATCGCAACAAAAAGAACCGCGACGCCATCTATCCCGCTAGCTGCGAAATAACTGAACGAAATCCTGCATCGCAGTATCAGAGTTTACCGTGCGATTTGGCAGTTGCCCACCGGACACAATAACCGTCCGGTCGAAGGATCCTCCCTTTTCTAAAGAGGTTTGCGGGACTTTACTCTCTGTTCCGCATACGTCCAAAAACCAATAGGAACATAGTTAACACATTAGAAGATTTCATGAGCGCGCATCAGTCATAGTAATTTAACCTTTATGTGTGTCACACATGGTTGTAATTTGCAACAAGTATATGGTATGCTGGAGAGAAACAAATAGAACTGTGCTACTCACTCGCTAGTAACAGTAGTCTTTCGCCCTCTGCCTGTTCAGTGGAGCCACTGAATTCAATGGTAGCAGCGCATAAATTCAAAGCTTGACTGGCCTGGAACACAAAACATCAAGGATTAGGTTAGGGCCAAGGGTTAGGAAATTGTTTGTGGATATAAGCAGTCAGTGATAAGACTGCCATTGCCGTTACAATTAAGGTTTCTTCTCAAGCAGTTGTACACAACTAAATGTTCAACCAATATTCTACTCTACAATCAGCTTCCAGAATAACCGTATGCTGCTGCAGATCAGTGTTTACATGGAGCGAATGCGTATTGCGTACAGTCACAGCCGTCACAATTGGCCACGGTTCTTAATAAACACCTCTACGTCATAGGAGTCTCTGACAGCCCACTCTGCAGAGCCAGCCTGTATGGAGGAGGATGAGGCAGCAGCACATTTGCTTCTAAGCTGCCCGGTAGTCGCCGATTACAGAGCTAAGTACTTCGGAAACCCTGGTGGTTCTGTGAGATATTAACACCAAGACGTTGCTGACCTTCCTTGGGGAGCTTGGGTGGATCGAATGACACAATTTTTCCACCTGCACGCAAAATATCCGCTTAGTCGTGGAGTTGCGATTTACATACATACATACATGGAGCGACTGCCTCTGTCCTATTGTCGTATAATCGAGCGGTATCGTCTTATCGCTACCTTGATAAGATTGGTTCTCAGAATGTTGAACTTCTGACCACCTGTCAAAAATCTGGGAATGTCAGTCCGATGGGACCAGCGGTCTAACATGGTTTAAGGAAGGGCGTAGAGGTCGAGCGCCACGAATGTTCTGTGACGATCTCATCAAGTTTGCGGGGAAAACTTGTCCAGAGATCTTTCCAGACAGAGAGGTTTCAGGTGAGGAAGGGGAGGCCTTTGCCTCTTGCCTTTGAGCTATGGGGCACAAAAATATAGACTAACAAAAACAAAAAAAAATATGCAGGTGAAATGAAGAGCACCAGGTGGCAGCGCTGAGGCGTCAGGTCCAAGCATCTGTCAAAACGCTAATTTTTTTCTGATATTTGTTAAATTGACATCAACGTCAAAGCCACTTTTTCAATGAAGTGGACCCCTCGCCTATGTGGCGACAACTGCTGGCGCATATTTTCCTGGAAACCCTCATTGTAATAGTGCGAGATACCTGTGATATGACAGTCTGCTGCTTTACTATCTCTTGCTGCAGCTCCTTGCATCGCTCGCGCACTGTGGTGACGGACGCCGTCGGTTCGTCCGGCGTGGCGGGCGGCTCGCGCTCCGGCGACACGTGGCGGATCACTCGCATCGGGGTGGAGGGGGTGGATGACTGTAAGTTATGGGTTTTATTAAAGTTAGGTAATTTAAAGGCTAATCCTTACATATCCGGGCCGGACTCGGGAAATAGACGGGCCGAAGTCCGATACAATATAATAACACGTCCCGAACACGGACGTGTGGATCAATCTTTATCCAGTTTGTCCGTCTTGTTCCTGGTCAGACGCGGCCACAACTGGTGGAGTCAATGCCCTTTTTCATTTAACATAAGCCGAAGGCAAAGCAAGACTTATTTAGATGAAATAACTTAGTAATCAAGTTTTGTTTCACTACTACTTGGTAATAATGTGTTTCCTATAACCATGTCATAAAATTGGATTCTGAGGCTAGTTCTTACTAATATTTTTGGTTTAATTGTAATTTAAGATAGGTATGTAACTTACCGCGTTCTGCATACGCCTGTAGAAGCTGACACTATGCACCAGCTCGCTGCCCTTGTCGTCCCGCTGGCGCGGCGTGGCGGGCTGCACCTTCAGCGGCGACTTGAAGGCCGCGCGCTCCTGGTACACGAAACTGGATGAGGACTCGACGCACTGCTGCAACCAACCAGTAGCAGTTGGTTGGTCAAGCCAAATATAAGCTAAGAAATAACCTGCCAGCACTACTGAATACTACTTTTTTAAGGATGGGAAATCATCAAAGGACTCCTTCCGCTCGAGGCGGAGCGTAAGGGGTTGTCAGACTCTAACTGACTAAAACCCATCCGTCTAGGGACGCGGTGGGCTCTTTCTAACAAATTCCACAACCCTGGAATGAACACTACCTACAACCGCTCGAGCACTGCCGGTACACCGGTGTGCCGCGAATTTAATGTTTATTTACTGTTACGTAAAATTTATTTTTTATTTGGGAATTTCCACATGTCAGGGCTGGAGTGGTTAACCCTTTTTTTTTAAGATGGCTCATACAAAGAGTACAGAAAACAGGACAGGCAGTACGACACACCAGACTTATACAGGTCGATATATCATAGATTTTGATTTGAATATTGATCCGTTTGAACTTTTACGACCCGGGTTACATCACAGCATGTGTGTTACAGGGTTAAAAGACTTTGATCTATTTCTGTACAAGCAGACTACAACCTTATCACTGCTGGCGTGTACCAGCCTTCTTTATCTGAGAAGGAATGGGCTAAATATTCACGAATCCACTACGCGGCCTAGTGTATGTCACATGTTTTGGTGTGTTTTAGTTACTCACGATATTTCCTTTCAAACTTTTGAGATAAGTTATAGCTTAGCTTGTGCAAGACAATCTTAATGGGATTGCTAGTCGTATTTAGTATTCACAGAGTTTGTCTGTACGATTTCACTCATTTATTTATCACCTGTTTATTAAATGACAGCAAATTCTTAAATAAACCCGTCATTATTGAAATCCACTGTGTATCAAATATTACCGGCAACCAAATAAAAACTTATTCACTAAACCGTTGTAGCGAACCGCGGTGGATACTCGGCAATACTAAAGAGAACACAATAGATATTTGTACGACAGCGTCTAGCCTATTGTGTTGATCAATGTTTCATTAGAATTCGTTGGTAATTTGTCATGTTGTACTGAGAAAATTAAAACATGATTGACCCGTAAGATAAAGAATAATAATTAGTAACAGGTATTAAACAGTGGTTTTGTGTACGAGTCATAACTATTATTGTTTTTGTTATGCTAATCAACTAATAAATATTTTCGTTTAGCCTACCACAATTACGGCTACCATTTTGTCAGGTCGATCTGGGCGACTCATGTTTTTTTTTTTCGAATAGACTGCATCGGAAAAATCATTAGCACTGGGTGTACTACTTCTGCGGATAATTTAACCAAAAAAGTTGCAATTTGATCAAGAAGAGTAAATGTGTACAATTCACATCGAGTTTTAGAAACAGTTCAATCAATAATACTAGATATACTCAAATCAGTGTGTTTGAATTTTATTGTCTTTTTGTTTAAAATGTCAAATTTATGCTCGGGTATAATTATTATAGTCATTCTGATCGATTTCGGACATGGCGGCCAATCTCGACTGAGACTAACCATCTGTGCGTGAGATATTATGGTGCACACGTGTGAGCGCAAACACGGATGCACTTCACTCACTTTCATTGTCCGATGGGTCAGCATTGCGACTCTACCGGAGAGAGATCCGGCGCAGAACTAACGTCTTACTGCGCTTTACGAGGCACGGGGGCGTCTCACCAGAAAATCTAAACTCTGGGCTGTCACTGAGAAATTCCTAATGGCGAACCCAACAACACTTTTTGCTCGACCTGGCTCCCCTTGAGTATGTATAAACAATGTACAATGTGTGTACCTTGTTAACTTTAGGCGGCGTGGGTCCCTCGCTCTGCTCGTTGATCGCTTCGTCCAGAATATCGTCCAGTTCGCTGTCCAGTCCACTGCTATCAGAGTCACTATCGCGCACCGCCTTCTTGTAGCTCGTGTTGTTTTTCTTTACCACCTTATTACAAAATTAATTTTAAATAATGAAAAATACTTTATATACAGATATGTTCAGAACTGTTCCTGCTACATCAACTTGCAAGACAAAAACGTCAAATATAAAGAAAAAAGATTAGTGCAGTGATGTTTTTTTTTGTGTATTTATTTTAACACAAAATGTCTATAACTTAAGAAATACAATATAATTGACTGTTGTCTAGGACCTACGTTTTGTTATGATAAAGCCGACACTGTATGATTGTTTCACTGTGTGGTTTTCCTCACATTTTTCCTTCATTGTTTACTTTAATCAGTACTTACTAAAAAAAGTTCCTAAAAAAAGGTACTAGAAAAAATACATTAGTGGTAGGTAAACTTCAAGCCTACATAATTCATAACTTAACAATCATATTTTAACTTATGATTAGCTTTTGTACTGTTAATATTACAACAAAGAATATGAGATTCGTCTAAAATCTCAGGTTCAATTTTCTTTTTAAAATATTAATAAGAAAATTGAACGATTGAGCTTCGCTTTCTGTAGTCAGTACTTTGTACAAGTACTGGAAGTTTTAAATATTTTTTAGACTTACATTCATAACTTCTCGTCCAAACGAAGTCTCAGCCCAGTTGTCAGATTTGTTCATTTTATCTCTAACGTTTTCTGAGATGCATTCTTCAGAACTGGAATAGAAATAACAATTTGATGTCAGAATTAAGAACATTAAAAAATATATGCAATGGCGGGTATTTTATTCCTTTATTTTGCTGTGATGTCGAATTTGATTCTCAGTATGTGTTGTAAGAAGTAAAATTGTTTGTTTGCTTGAAAAAGAGAGGAGGGGTAATCTCTGGTAGTACTTTAATCCGATTATAAAACATACAGGAATAGGAAGCTACCCATCGCGGTATGTAATGCCTTTCCTTTTTCCGGAAATATGGATGGTTCCTACGGAATAGGCCACGAGAACGAAGGCGGAATGCAGTAAGGCCACAATAAGTTTGCTAAGAACCAATAGAATCGCTTCATTAAAGTAGCCTCGCTCAGCGCAAGTGATTTTATTGGTTCTTAACAAACTCATCCTACGCTACGCATCCCGCACATCTTTGCTGGAAACGCAGCCTAGACTTTTTCTAGTTCAGTTCTATATATGGTTTTAATAATTATGTCTCAAGTTTTAACAATTTGTGCACATCTTGTTAGGTCCGGCTATAAGAAGTAATCTAAAAACATAAAAAGCGGTCACTGTACTCTATTATTTTCATAATAATAGAGTACAGTGACCGCTTTCAGGTTACACCCAACATTGAAATCGCGAAAATCAGATTGTTCATAACTAAGTACTTACATATTTATATGAATTGGCAAAATATTGTATTTTTTTGTCATTTCAGTGTTGGACCCCTAGAAACAGTTGGTCATAATAATGAGTAGGTACAGTGAACCCTTACCAGGTTAAAGAAAATCAAAACCTAAAAGTTGTTCCTTGGTCCTACTTTCAATGTTCTTTTGGTCACGTACTCGGCCCTGCCACAAAAGGGGGTCTACTCTCTAAGCCCGAAGTTCGTAGTTTCGGCCTAGTGTCGGGCGTTTTCTACTCCGTATCACGATCTCGTCTCACGAACAGTCCCGAACCCGAACTAAGAATGAATGACAACACGACTTGACACTCGTTCTTAGTTCGGGTTCGACACTAATATCGAAACTGCGGACTTCGGGCTTAGAGACTAGACCCCCAGGTTCAATGTCCGTGTCAATCATTTTCGACACTTATTTCATTTTTTAATTATTCTCTGTGCTCTTCAATCATAAAACGGAACATGTGCTTATTCTACCAGTATTGTATGAAGTCTAAGCTATCAGTAAACATAGCGTTTGTTTTGAAAACGGAGTACAGCAATAACTTGGCTTTCTTTGCTTCCTTCAGTTACTTTCATTAACAGGCATCATAATATATTGTGTGCTTTGACATGCTTCCATCCCTAATCTCAAGCCTTTCTCTGATGGTGGTAGGCAGAAACTACCAAAGCCACTTGCTACGATCCTTACATACTCCTCTTGATTCCGATACAAGCACGACACAATAAAAATCTTTTTTACATCATCCATAATGCTTTATACAGGGTGTTCCAAAAGTGTGTGGTAATATTTAAGGGTGATGTTAGGTGGCAGATATTATTAAGAAAAAATAGCAAAACAAAAAAACGTTAAAAGTTACAAATTACTTTTCAAACAGTCTGTTGCAGTTGGTGACATCAAATCTGTGATTGAACTAAAGTAAATGCCATCAACTGAAATAAACTGCTTAAAAAGTCATTGATCGGAACTTTTTAGTCGTTTTTGTAGTCGAATTTTTTGAAAGTCACTTTTTGTTTTGCTATTTTTCCTTAATGTATATTAGCTACCTAAGATCACCCTTAAATATGATCACGCACTTCTAAAACACCCTGTAGAATGGTATTTGTTACATAAACCTTAGTTTTATTTACCTCAAGTTCATTGATACTGCTTTGACAGTTCGAGGTCTCGTTAAACTTGAGTAAACACATTTAACAAAACATGCTTAATGTACTTATGTTTTTTTTAATGCGTAAACAGTGGCCGTGGTTTTTATGACCTCTTAGACTATGTTTAGAATATTCGACCTTGTAGATATTCCATGAATGACAATGAGTTTTAAGTTGACAATGTTTGACACAAGATTAATATCTTGAGGCCGTGGATGTTTAAAGAAACTTGCCCAAAAAAGGAGGGTTTTTATGAGTACCTATGTACTTTTTATGATCAATGATGACATAGATCCTGGCGGTCCAACTAGTGTCAAGGTCGTCCATACGCTTGGCTCTTCCTTCAAATATTAAAGTAGACTGGCCGTTCTCATGCCTACCATGCTTCGCTTTCACCACCTAGTTCAACTCAAGATTCCTCACTGATCGTGTCACAGCTGCACTAACGAAGCTTTTAATTAACTGTAAACTTAATTGTTTTTTTTTTAGTTTGTCTCAACATGTAGATCCATGGAAAAGGGGTATTTGACTGGATTTTTTATTGCATTTCTCAAAACCTAAAGAACAGCAGAATCGGTAAAAAAATTGTTTAAACATTTCAAAAACTGACTAATGACATAAGTTGTGAGCGTTTTAAAATCTATATCTATACTAATCTATACTTCTTTACTAATATTATAAAGAGGAAAGATTTGTATTTTTGTGTATGTATGTTTGTAATGAATAAACTCAAAAACTACTGTGCCGATTTCAAAAATTCTTTCACCAATGGAAAGCTACATTATTAGGGAGTAACATGGGCTATATTTTATCCACGTATTCCCACGGGAACGGGAACTAAGCGGGTGAAACTGCGGCGTGCTGCTAGTCAATAATAAACAGAGACAGCACTAAGCATCGCCATCGACCGACCTGTGGTCAAGCTGGGGAGTTTCTCCCCAGGTTAGCCATCTAGAAACGCTATAATTTTTGAACCAGTGACCGACAGATTCTGATATTTGGCGACTAATTTCCACTAATTAGCGACTAATTTTTTGTGTAATCAATATTAAAATTCCTAATGGTGGCCATGCCAGTGTAAGGGACACAAACATTTTTGAGGGCCCCATTTTAACCAGAATGCGACAAAGACCAAAATATATTTTTTTTACAATATAGTCCTTAATAGCACAGAACTATAGACTCCGTCCATACTGGTAAGAAGTCGCGCGCTTACAATGATAGATGAAGCATAATTATCAGAGATCGGAATTAGGTAGAGTTATTTATGTACCTACTTACACTGATTTCATACAGCGAAAGAATAAAGTGGACTTGATGCCTTAAATCCCGCGATAAATTTTAAAGAGCAGAAAAATAACGTGATTTATTAAATAAAAAAGTTTCTTACTTTTACACAATTGAAACCACTGCAAACCACTGCGCGACGTTGCCAAATTTACATCAACGATATCGGATGTCCGAACGAAGTTGCAAAATTCCAATGGGTACCATTGGAATTTTGCAACTTCGGACATCCGATATCGGTATTTATCCGGTATTAAACCCCCTGTTTCTGTCGTAGCTAATTCATTGCCAACCATAGCGACAAATGCGAAGTCTCGTGTGCCTTTAATTTCGCGGGTATCTATATTGTTGCAAAAACGACCACACAAAAGCTGCTTGATGGCATAAACATGTCTGGTATCTAGGCCTTTACAAAAACCTTTAATAAATGCTAACATGCCTTGCAATTTTTGTAATAAACTCAGAATCCAACGTAATAATCATGTAGGAGCTACTATAAAAGACATTCTACCATCTGTCGCGTGCCTGTTTAACGATTTCTATTCAGTGGCGGGCAGGAAAACATCTGTTGGCCTCCCCGGGCAACGGTAGAAGCAGATGTATTCGTAAAATACATCTGTTTCATGTTTTTATAGACTGGCTTGGAAAGATTCATGATAACTAGGTACAATAGAGTTTCGAAAAAGAATCCGTATTAATGTTTAAGTAGAACTAACCAATAGAGACCCAGTTTACTCAGTTTTTATTTTAAAACGTTGTCCCACCCTAGGAGTTTCTCCTGTATCGTGGGTGCGTTTAGAATAGAATAGTCACCTACACTATCTGTAGGCCAAAAAATATTTGTTCCGTGCGGGAATCGAACCCGCGACACGCAGCGCATCAACCAATCGCTCAACCACTGCGCCAACCGTGTCGTCAAAAATAAAGAGATGTCTCGCAAAGTACGTGCACTAATTGATTCTGATGTTCCTTCAGAGACTTCAGGCATAGATTAATAAATAGGAATGCTTGTGTTAACAACAATGCCACAATGAAATGTAATAGCAACAGTACATTGTGTGCAATTGTGCAAAATATAGAATGCGTTACAGATAACGTCTAGTGCTTCTCGTCGGGTGACGAGCCGAAATTATAATTCTGACACGAAAAGGTACCAGATCAAAGCAGAAAATTAAGATTAAAATTAAGAGATTGCCCTGTGCGATAAGACCGCCCATTGTACACTTGTTTTTATAAACTTTTTACCTGTGATTGATGTGAGGTGTACAATAAAGTATATAATAAATAAATATACGCTATCCGTATAGGACTCGGCGGAAAGCAGCTTTTCCAAATGATTAATTTGATAATTATGTGTACCTACCTAAATATAATATAAGTAAACATATTTAGAAAGCTCCTAGGGTA
This sequence comes from Melanchra persicariae, assembly GCA_947386135.1. Taxonomy (NCBI): domain Eukaryota; kingdom Metazoa; phylum Arthropoda; class Insecta; order Lepidoptera; family Noctuidae; genus Melanchra; species Melanchra persicariae. The sequence goes on along the minus strand of OX376645.1, from coordinate 8,816,801 downwards.
AAACGATGAAAATCAAGTTTTAATATTAACCTATATCCAATGACAATCCTTGTTTTTGCCGGTCTCGCGTGCCTACTGTCAACCTGGGATAGCATGGAAAATCATCTTAATCATCCTTCCGCTCTGGGCGGAGCGGGAGGGAGTGTCAGACTCTTACTGACTAAAACCCATCCGTGTTCCTCCTAATGCCCTTTGCGTTCCAGGGCCGCGGTAACTCTTTCGAACAAATTCCGCAACAATGAGGAACCCTGTGTCCTAGTATTGTGAACACAAGCCAATGTGCAACCACAATAGTGTGGTTACCTTCACTGCTATTCGATTGGGCATTATGGAGTCGGCTCTTTCAATCAATATTCGTTAAAGCTACAAATAATAAAAGGGATTTAGAAAAGGAAACGAACAACATACTGAGAATCAATACAGGACCTTAATAATAATAATTATGAGGTATCACAGCAAAACGAAAGGAATAAAATAATCAAACATGTTTCAATAGCTTTATTTTACAAAAAAACATTACTAATTAAGTTTAATATTATCACAGACAACATAATTTATAAAATACCTGAAAAGGAGTCTTATAATTATAAGATTAGTCGAAATTAAATTATGTTAAAATTAAATCTTCATCGAAAAAAAATGGCGTGTTTTGAAAATGCTTGATGTTAAAATATGGCATTTTGTTTGTTTATCTTTATGAATGCTGACATACAATTAGTCGCTGTATGAAATAATATGTATTTTTATATATTGGTAGTTTTAGTTAACGCGACAAGTCGACTAAACAGCTCATTACGACAAATCGCATGATCGCATTCATAGAATACCTTACCTTCAACTGTTAGACTATTGCAAACATTAACTAATTAAGTATTGATATAATTTCAACTTTATGAACACAAAGATAAAGTCTAATTTTACTTTGCTCGGCACAACTTGATTATGCATGTATCTATTCTGTAAGTGCTGAGGCCCAAATAATTTTACCTAGTATTTCTAAAGTATTCTGTTACAGATAAGCCGTCGTCACTAGATTTTGTAATTTTAGTTATTTTTATCTGTGGTTAATATTATTATTTTTTGTTTATTTTACTGTACTTAGTCGATAGTTAAGTGATTTAATTTACTATAGATTGTGAAACACACTTATGAACATCAATTGAAATGAGATGTTACAAATATATAGTTTACTTTTTCACCATCATAGACACTTACTTTTTTTATTTAATCATGCATGCATATTAGCAAGAATGTATGTGATAGGTACTCAATCCAATATGTATCCAAGATAGCAATGCTTATTAATAGATGAAGAAATTATTCTGTAAAATAGCATTAATTTTGTACAAAATATGCATTGATGCTAGTAAGTGTCTTCTATAAACTAAAAACTTCTATCAGATCTAATTTCCAACCCGTTGAACGCGACATTTTCATAAAGATACTTATTTATTTAAAAGTGTCTTCGAGAAATGGGTGATCTTTACGAAATGCCTCAGCTGACACCTGACAGCTAAACTTTTTTTATTTTCCATTTTTTTTTTACGATTTTTCCAGCCTGTTGCTACGTGAAACTTTAAACATGGAATTGTGGAATTGTACCGCAGTATTATTATGCTTGAATAATAAGTAGTACTTGTAATAATTGTGCATAATACGTCAGTTAAGTAGATACCTACGTGTATATCTAACCTACGCTTCCTATATACAACCGAATGTAGTAAAACCACTACATACTAATAGGCAACATACAGTCTTAGATTTAACTTTTTTATTGATTTTTCTTTCAAATATAATTAATCGATAAGCTATGAGAATGCTAAAGAAACGAATGATGGATGGAGTGAAAGATGATACATACGGAGACGGTATGTTAGTGCGTAGTTGATGAATAAAGCCGCGTTTCCACCTTCAAGCAAATCGCATGTCAGTTGCATTACATTGCGCGCTACCGAAGTATAATGTAATCAATGGCTCGATCGTACCCCGCAATGTAACTAAACTTGCATGCGAGTTGCTGGCAGGTAGAAAAGCGAACTGAAAAAGATGTATAGAAGAAGTTATCCACAAATATATCGGGATAAGAGCAGAAGGATCATATCGATTGAAAAAACATCGATCGAGTACTTTACGCAACTTGAGAACTAATAAGAGCGGATTTCACCAATGAAACTGAACAAATCAGTACATCTAAACCGCGTTCAAGAGCTGTCAGTGTAAATATTCCATAGAAAAATAATTACACTGACAGCTCAATAAACGTGGTTTATTCACTCGCGTTCAGTTTCATTGGTAAAATTGGCCCTAAGTATCTTATTTAGGAGATTTTTTTTAATGCATATAGATTTGTTCGGGATGACCCCGCGAGCGGGGTTGGGCTGCAGGCTGGTTTATAACAAATTATTAAAAGCAAGCAGCGAGTAAAAATAGCTGCCAATGCAATATCTCACTTATTTTATTCACAATAAACGACTATTCAATACAAAGCAATATAAAGGGAAAAATTGCATAAAAGGCCCTCGTTTTCAATAAAAGGGTATCGCAGACTGTTTAGATATGTACGCTAGATAATCGACGTTTTTTTCGCCAGTGACCGGCCACCATGCAAATCGTCTTGACCCAGTAGCGCGGTACATTTGCTGAATACCTAATGAAGTGGAGTAGTTAGTTTTGCGCAGTGTAATTAATGGGGTCTTAGGTTTTTTGTATTTATTAGTAGTGTAAGATTTAATATTTGCAGTTTTTAAAGGACTTTTGGGAGACAGTATGTAGTATGTTTGTCTGAAGTGTTATGACAATTTTTTGGGATATTCAAATATTCAAGAATGATTTGTTTGTTTTTGATAAAAAATTACCTTTGTTTTCAAAGGTTTCTTTACTGTATATCAGATACAGAACATCACCCTTAAATACGACCACGGACTTGGAATTCCCTGTAGTCCGCCAGTTAAGTTCCAGGTCCCATGTTGAGGTAGTATATTGTATACAACGTGTAACAGAATATACGCAATACCTCTTCAGGGGTCATTGTACTCATCATTATGAACAACTTTTACTATTGGACCAAACCCTAAATCGCAAAAAAAAACAGCTGTTTAGTACATTTTGTCGAGTTATGCGCACATAAATGTGGATAAATGGGACAGTCGATTTTTTTAGCGATTTCAGTATTAGTCACATGGTGAAAGGTGTAAATATTGCGTTGTATTTAGTTCACAATATTCTTCCACACCTATAATATTTCCCATTGTAAATTCCCATAGAACGCCAAGTCCAGCAACGATTTGTTCTCGGTAACACGAGTATTCACAATATTCACGAACGTGACGATTTTGCAACGAACGCCGTGTAAAGTGACGGATTATTGTGAAACAGCCGCGCCTCCAGTGAACTATCGAATTACTTGACACTTGTACTTTGCGGTGTGACTGAACTTTGGGACAAAGAACTGTGACTGAGCAAATTTTTTTGTTAAAGACAATGCATTTTTTTTAACAGGAATATAGTACTATATTATTTTCTTTCATATTAATGTTGTCTGAAATCGCCAATTCGAATAGAGAAAGCGTGGTGATCAACGCGCATTTAATTAAAAACTGCTTAATTTTATTTAAACTTCAGGAAACATTTCATTTCAAACGTTACTACTGATACTGACAATTAATAACTACGTATCAAAAAGTTTTGTAAAACAGTCCATTAACATTTAGGCACGAGATTAAATTCATTTCAATTTAAAATAATTGAAAGTTTTTATTGCAGGTTTATTAAATACTAGTAAAATACGCGATAGAAAGGTTTATCAGAAAAAAGAGTTATTAATATGTTAATTAGCAATTTTTAAATGGCCGACTATTTCCGAAGCCTATCGTTATTTATTTTGTAAAAACCTAATGGATTTTACGTATATTTAGAAAATTGCTTTATATTTGTATTGTCATTTGTAATATGTATGTCTATATGGGAACGGTCATTATTGAATATAGTTACCACAGTTTTGATATATCTAATTGCATTTTAATGATTGCAATGCTATGTATGTTTTGCCCATTAAAGAATCGGCTCAATGTCAACTAGTCATGTGTTACGACCTAGTACCTATAAAACAGGCTAGGCAACCTGACTACACCTGAATGTATAATAAATAGCGAATTAATACGAATATAAATAAATATCTATCGATAAGTTATCGAAGTCTAGTTTTTGTTACAGCAACGTTGTACGATTGGCTGTTTCAAGCTGTCTGTATAACTATTTTGTGTAAGTGTAAGTTAAAAAAATGAACGTACATCAAAATAAAATTAGTCTTCCTAAATTAATAGGAACATCATTAAAAAACTAAACGCAACCGTTCGCACAACAGTTGCCGCAACACCGCCATCTTGAACTCCAACATTGAGTACAACGCCATCTAGTTTGAATCCCAAGCAACTTTCGTTCTGAAACTTAAATACAAAGAAAGAAGAAGACGCATTCGAGAGTGTAGTGCCCACACCTTGATCCGCCACAGTCTGAATATTCCTCTTGAGTGTGTGAGGTGTCTGTCTCGATGTCTGACAGATGAGGGTATAGACTAGCTGGCTGTTGCAAGACCGCTCCGTTAGTCTGTGGGTCCTTTTTGCTATTATTTACTTTTATTCGTTTCACGTCGTCTAATACTGATAGGACTACCGGCGAGTCTTGCGAACCTGGAACAAGATAGAAAAAATATTATGTAATAATATGGATTGAATATAAGTACATACCTAATAAGAACTTGGGGAAACCTGCGTTGTTTGCGTAAAATTATGATAATGATGATAAATAGTCTGTCTAAAATAATAATTTGAACAGTGTGTCTTATTTCGGGTAAAAATTGGGGTTCCCCGTAAAGTATTTCAAATGACGACACAGATTTAAGGCGGCAAATTGTCAAGGTTTAAAAATACTGCGATCTAATCAATGATCCAAGTGCGATATTGAAAAAATTATATAATACTGGGGGTCTACTCCCTAAGCGTGAAGTCCGTAGTTTCGGCTTTAGTGTCGGGCGTTTTCTGCTCCGTATCACCTACGGACTTACGATTAGTCCCGAACCCGAATTAAGAACAACTGTCAAATCGTGTTGTCATTCATTCTTAGTTCGGGTTCGATACTAATCGTAAGTCCGTAGTTGATACAGAGTAGAAACGCCCGACACTAAGGCCGAAACTACGGACTTCGGACTTCGGGCTTAGAGAGTACATGTTGTGAGCCTTGCTCAACGATTACTGATTAGGTTCTATTATTGCATCATCCCATTGCTGGGCAAAAGACTTCTCCCATGACCTCCAGCTTTTTCAATTCAGGAACAAAGTGATCGTTTGATTTGTCCAGCTCATCCCACCTGCTTCTACGGAGTCTGTAGCGACGTTTATTGGCTGAATACGGGTTGTTACAGGAAAAATTCTAAAGGCCGTGTGTAACTAAAAGCAGCTGAAAATGACCATACTCACTTCGTCTCTTAACAGGCTGTGATCCAATAACTCTATCCTCCCTTTCCACTTCCTTTTCCTTATCAGTCAAGGCCTGTTCCTTCTTTTCATCAAAGGTGACCTTGGGGATGTTGGCAATGATCTCCGGCTTCTTAGTGTTTTGTGAGAGGCTGGTGGTGGAACCCATGAGAGGAGCCTTCTCTGAAGGGTCTTGTTCGCTTGCATCATCGTCTGAGTCATTTGGACTTTCTGGTTTCTGTTGTTTGGGCTGAAATTGAGAATACTTTGGGTTATTTAGGTGTATCATATGTAGGACATTTTAACACAACAAGGTTGAAGGCCTTAAATGTTATTAAAGAAATCTTTTGAAAATAAACCACCGGCCAGTCATACGCTCATCTCAATATTCGCTCGCAATATTCGGAATATTCCTATAGCAGATGCTCGTAGACAGCAAATACAGGTGTAGTCAGAAACTACCCACTTTACGAATGGCAGAAAGGAGTTGAGACGACGCTCTAGTAAGCCGAACCTTTGCTAAAACTTTATCAATCTGCTTACGGGCTCGTCGTAATAACATTAAGTTGCCAGTGATTTTTCGCGTGAGTGAGGCAAAGCACGTAGATTTCGGTGATACATGAATTAATATTAATTTGCTTGAAACCTACTTATTGGGTTTTTCTCGGTAACTTTTATTTAATGAGGAAAACTTAACGATTTACGTTGATACCTTGATGGCGATATAACTATGATACGAGGAATTTTGATGTCATAAGGCGTGGATCGTATTAGTTACGTCCAGTCGCAAATAATGTCATTATGGTCTAGCACCAGTAGTAATAAGTACATAATAACAGTGATAAGACCAGACATTACGCGAAAACATACATATTACTACCTATTTTCACTTATTGCATATGGCAATCCAAGAACTAAAGGCATACAGTGGAAGTTCATACATTGAAAAAAAAAAAAAAAAAACCCTGTACATACCTACATTATTTCAAAACATAGAACATCGTGCACTAAATATTTGAAAGAATTGTTCAAATAAAGAGTAGCAACATTGTGTAACGAAAGGTTTTACAATGAATTGTGGAAACGTTGAAATTGGAGAAACTGTTTCGCAATTTACCTACCTAGATGATTCATTGTACCGTTTCGTGAACTTCAAATTTAGGTAGGTTCTGTTTTAATATTTGCATAAGCTTAGCATACATCTTTACTATGTATTACAAAGCTGATGAGTTTGTTTGTTTGGTTGAACGCGCTAATTTTAGAAACTACTAGTTTAATTGAAAAAAATATGTTAGTGTTGGATAGCCCATTTATCGAGGAAGGCTATTGGTTTTGTAACTTCAAGCGACGATCAATAGGAGCGCAGCAGTGACGCAGACGAAGTAGCGCGAGAACATTCAGCATTCTCTAGCCAATGTGGCATATTTCTATATTAGTCGTCATGTCAGTAGTGACTTCTTTTCTAGACATAATCATCTTCCACACAGCCCAGCCATCGTTTCTTTTCTCCTCTATTTCTATAGCTATTCACATTTATACTCAAAGTTCCCTCGCGACATTTCCTCTTTCCTTCGCATCACATGCTCATACAATGACAACCGATTTACATGCAACTTTTCAGTTAGTGGACCCACTTTCAGACCTCCTCTTGTATACTCTTTGGAAGAAACATTATGTTCCATAAAGGATTTACAAAGGAGACGCACTAAGAAAGGATATTACAAAGAGAGGGTTGAAGTTTGTATGCAAAAGAAGTCACGACTAACATCAAAATATTAGCATAATTCATAATAATCCTAATATGGCTGGTTTTGGAGACCACACCAATTCTGTATTTTACTACGCGACATTTGCATATTGTTGTGGTAAACAAAAAATATTTAAATGTCTAATTTAAATTCAACACAAGATTCAAAGATGATTGTGAGATTTTTTTATCAATGAAGCCACGACACCAGCATGTCTCCTGGTGGTCTCCGGTATTTACAAAGACGTACCAGTACCTACAGACCCCTGCCAAAAATCCACAGCCAAGATTATTAAGATACACAAGTTAAAAGCTTTGGTCCGAAATGCGATCCAATATGGACTATGCCAAATTGGCATTGGTCCAAAAACCTGATAAAGGTACGGATGACCGATGTTTGCTACGAAAAATGTCACCAGATAATTCTGAAAACGTGTCTACGTCCTGAGCAGGCTGGACAATCAGGCAAGTCATTACTTATTCTCACTAGATTTTTCTCGCAGCCCGTACTATATCGCCTTTAGCCCAAAAAAGCTGTGATTTTTTTGGGACGAAAGAGCATGTGGTGCTAAGCTGTAGTGTAGCTTTCTATCAAAGTTTACCGAAGTCCGGTTAAGCAGTTGATAGCCCTTGCGTGTTAACTTACTTGGTCATATCGAAAAAAATAAGTCTATAACGCAAGAATTTTAGTAATCGGATCAGTACTTCCAGAGATTACGAAACGTTTTAGGATGACATTAATTTGTGCGTACAGCTAAGGAGTGGAATTCCCTGCCAGAGTCTGTGTTTTCTGATTGCTACAAGCTGGGGAGTCTTTAAGTCAAGAGTGAATAGGTTACTTCTAGGCGAGCGTGCTCCATCTTCGACCACATCATCGATTACCGTCAGGTGAGATAGTGGTCAAACAACTAGGTGCCATTATATTACCAGGATAATGGCAATCCGTGTGCCAAGTAACATTCATGTCCGATCAGCAGTTTAGATGTGAAGAGGTAACAGGCAGAATTACTTTCGCATTTATAAAATTAGTATGGAAGTATGGATTCTACCTCTTCATTATACTAATCCCTACTAATATTATAAATGCGAAAGTAACTTTGTCTGTCTGTCTGTCTGTTACGCTTTCACGCTAAAACGGATCGTCATGAAATTTGGCTGATATGAAGAAGGGCATAGTCTACTTCGACATCCACGCGAGCGGATCCGCGGGCAAAAGCTATTAGTTTAAATATTTTTAGTTAGTAGACGGTGCCGATAAGAGAGAAGACTATAACGTATATATCAATAACTTCATGTCTAGTGCCCTTTTACGCGCAACATAGAAAAGTCAGTCAAGTTGTAAGGCAAGCAAGTTTCCTATGCGAGATATACCACCTGTAAAAACTTGTAACAAAATACCTTTTCGAAGATTGAAATGTAGAGGTTTGTAAATATATTATTTTCTCTATAATTAACAGATGAATGCTGAAGTTTTAATTAAGCGTCGTAAAGCAATAATGGCGATGATATTTAATAAGATAATTATACAGTTATGCAGATTTTCGAAGTTAAGTTTGAATATTGATTTCGTATGATTTTTATTGGCATTCGAGAGAGTTTGTATTAAGTTTCTTAAATAATATGGAGAGAAACCAATGGATTATACTTGAATTCCTTGAATGCCAAGAGGGCAGAGCAGAATTCGGTCATGTATTTAAATGTTGCTTTGGCTGATTACTCGTCATAAGGTTAGCTTCTACCTACACCATTGTTATTTTAGTGTACCAGTTAGAACAGTTCATTTTTTACACTAACAATATCAATAAACAGTCTCGTTTGAGGTTAATTTGCATATATACCGTACAATACTGTACCACCTCATACATTTTTGCTCCTCATTCTCAGCCTTCGGTCGTCGTTAAAGCTTCACTTACACTACTCATTAGTACTTCTTGCGCCACGTTTCGCAATGCGACCTCTTTTTAGGGTAAGGGCGTGTATGTTGGCTGTATATCATTGTCAATTATCGTGTATTGTGTATTTGCTTTACACTTTCGTTACTTTGTCGTAGGTTGTTGGTGTATGGGCCTGAGGTGAAAACTAATAGACAAATATTTATGGATGATGGAGGCATAATATGTTGTGCCGGACTACTAAAAGACCACGATGATGGCGGAGTGGAAAAAGCAAATGAACATCGGAACTTCGGCCTGTGATGATTTGTGTGTGTGATCATGTGCTTTGATTTTTCAGTCGTTACGGGTCTGTATTTTGAAAGCAAATGATAAAATGACAAAGTGACACGAGTTCTTCATGTATTGTCTGAAGGGTATTTTTCGGCGCTGGCATTTGAACCTTGTGTCTTCATCAATTTGTTTGCTAATTCTAATCACAGATGTTTTGATTATTATTATTATGTTGTCTTGTCAGAGTAACTAGAATAAATGTCTTTTTTGTAGTCTAAAGTCTATGGTTTTCTGATCACAGAAATCTTCAAAAAATAACTCCTATCGCAAGCGTTAACATAAAATTACAATATTCCACACATTTCTCATTAAATCTACCCACATTATTCAACAACTTACGAGTCCTTAATTTCCTTTCTAGGGAGAGAAGCAGCAGGAAATAAATAGCTCTGGTTTGTTGCCCCGACGGGAATAGCTCGGGAACTAATAAGTAAGAAGTTGCAGAGACGGCGCGTTTGGTCTGGAGTTATGCCTTACTTAGGGAAAACTTGTTCTGTGTAGGTAGTGTTAAATAGACGTGCTTTGCTTAAAATTGTTCGGAAGTTATATCACCCTTGATTTAGGACCCTGGATTCTTATACTGGTAGTTTTTTTCTTCTTTTGGTTCATCTACTATTGAAATTGCGTTAGAAATAAGCCTACTACATCTATTTTTTTTTTGTGAATGGGATATCCGCACTTCTTCCGCTCTGGGTGGAACGGAAGGGAGTGTCAGACTCTTACTGACTAAAACATCCGTGTTCCTCCTCATGCCCTTTGCGTTCCAGGGCTGCGGTGACTCTTTCGATCAAATTCCGCAACAAACCTAAATCTGCCTTCGTTTTGACGTGTAATGTTTCCTAGAGCAATTTGTTTAAGACAACTATTGAATTCTGGAAACCTGTCTATGGGTGGCTTGCCTGCTTATAGAATTGAACTTGCATTCAGGAAGATTTCTAAAAAGTTCAGTGAACTTTTAGCTACATTGCTACATTTACACACTGGCCAAAAACAGAAATGGGTTTAAGCTTAAGAAACGGGCTCAACCCCATTAATCGGGTTGGAAACCAGTAATAAAAAAATATACAAAAGATATCTCACCTTATAATGAAATCTGTTCTGCAGCATCTCCATTTCCTTCTCTCTCTCCAATTTGAATTTATTCGCGATAGTAGACTCACTGATCGTTTGTTCCTTACTGAACAAAGCTGCCAATTTCCCTTTGATTCCACCGCCCAAAGAGCTCTGACTTATATTATCATCAGGGATATCGTCTTTTGAGTTCGTTCTGGAGCTAGCCAGAGAGCTGGGCTTAGTCGGTGTCGTTTTATGAACCAATGGCTTTTTATCCACTGAAAAGAAAAAAAAAACAAGTGAAAATTCGAGGTCGTAAGCAAAGAGTTTGAAGTACCAACTGCCAACAATGAAGGCTTTTTGTTTGAATATGTTATGTACGATGTATGTATTGTAGGAGCTGCAAAAAGGTAGATAAATCACGTTTGAATGCGGCGTGATCGATAAGTTGAGAATTTGTTAACACGATTATTTGTGATGCAGCAGTTTTATAGATAAACTGAAGGTTTATTGATGTGTCGAATAATACATGATCACGTCATAATTAAAGCTGGAACGCCGTACAACACAAATTGCGGTACTTGGTTTAGTACCAATTACAATAATTAAACCCCTAATTCGACCTTTTTCCACGGCCAATCCAATCCCAATTTACGAACGGATTAATAAACCTGTAAGTTTATCGACATCTGTCACAGAGGTTTAATTGTTGAGATAAACGAGGCGAACCTTGGCGAAACATCTGTCTTCAATACAGGTCAAGTGAACTGATTGTAAACTCAATTGGTAATAGCTTTTGTTTACTGTTAAGTATAGTTGGATTGTTGGTTGCACAGGTGAGCAAGAAGTAGAACTGATTTGGAACAAGTTATAAAAGAGTTACCCATATCGGAACTAATATTATCAAACTTTGATAAAAAAAACATTACAAAGTATAAAATAACTTTAATTTCGGAATTCGGTGTTTAAATACGAAAACACCACCAAAAACACCGACTTCCGAATTTAAATTATATTTTGCAGTGTTTTTTTTATTATTATTTGGAAGTCGGTTGTATTTTTTTATTTTATGTTTCCAATTTTTAGTGGTACCCCACATCTAACAAAACCACTGGGAAGTCACAGGAATGCAAAACACGCAATTTCGTTTACCTAAATCAAAGATACGGGAAGGAAGTGAGGAGAAATTACTCTTATCTATCTGTAATCTTTAATTTACTACACGTTTAGGTAAAACTTGTTACATAATTAGGCTTACTGGTTGGGCAATTTGCATTTTAATGTTTCCTGTACTTTCTTACAACTTAGGGCTCTGAGGAAATACGTATAAAATTATAAATTTTTTGATTACCTTGCACATGATTTCAAAAGTTCTTTATAAAGAACCATAAATTTTATGATGTAGTCATTGAAATCCTTTATTGTTTTTCCTCATGTCATGTATTAATGAGCTGATAATGGGCGGATGTCTGAATTTAGTATTTTGAGTAAAGACCGTGTCAGACCCCACTTCAATGCAAAATTTTTATAGGTTTTCAGGTTAAAATGTTCGAAAAATACTTAACTGCAAATTAATGCTTAATTGAAGTATTCCTATCTGTCCCCGAATACAAACAAATGGGATTTTTTATGTCATCCGTGGACGAAAACTCCCATTTGCCCCCTTTCGAGAACAGATGGAAATACTCCGCTAAATTCAGAAATTGGGGGTTAGCCTATTTATGTTTTTCAATTATTGCAGCAACCAACCAATTGAAAATTCTTGCAGAACTGTTTGGTGTCAAACAATCTTTCAGGGGTGAACCTTCGCCAAGTTAGTAGTCATTATGATAATTGAACCGCAGTTTTGTACAAAAAGCATTAGGGTCAAGAAAATCTAAGTAGTGGATGTTACGGAACAATCACTACATTGTAGTTATCTCAGGATTATTGTAATGACGGAAACCGTGTAATGACCGCTACATTGTTTAACGTAAGCTTTAAACGTTCGGAAATGTTGGCACCTTGTGGCACGATATTCATTTTGCAATACCTATGACTAAATATGGATTAAGCTACCTCAAACATGAAAATTGAAAAATATATTTAAGAATATTAGGTTAACAAAACATTCAATGTAAGATTCCTTCTGTGTAGTTATATTTTTAAGTGAAAAAAATTTAAGAGTTGGTAAGAAAAAATAAATTTAAATTACATCTTTACCTCAATTTCATGTCTACCACAGAATCGATCAACACACTATCGATTGGCAATTTTTGTCACAAAAATCCAATGAAGCTGTGATAACAAAAAAATCCTCAATCACGAACACTAAACACGAGTCACGACCATCGATAAAAAAATCTTTTAAAGTATAATATTTTCTAAGTTCGATCGGTTGCGCGAGCGCACAGCGGAATGGGCGACGCGGATCACCAACCGTTGGTCCACCACTACTCCGAACAGCCCGAACTATTGAGGTGCGCTTCCGAATCCCACGCTTGAAACAGTTGCTCTAAACCTTTTGTTACTTAGAGATCTTTTGTCGCATTTTTACGCGTCACTGCTTCGTATCGGTTGCGCGGTTCCGATGGCCGATTGTCGTGTTGACGAGCTATTAATTTCACTAGAAAATTGTCTGATGGCGTGTCGTTTTCATTATCGGCGCAATTAATGTTTGCAATGTCGTAACTGTTTGCATCTGCGATAGAAACCGCTGCTGGGGGTTTATAACTGTTTTCGCAATAGGTATTTTAAATTTCGGTTTGTAGGTACTACAATTTCATCGTCCGGCACTTATTTAATGCACCCAACAATTTATAATTTTATAACTTTAACTCATTGAAAAACAACTTCTCAGTTAGCCATAAAATAAATATACAAAGTCAAAAAGGGCCTTTCCTTGTAAACCATCTGCGGATTCAAGGTTGACGACGCCTGCTAGCCTTGTAGACCTGCTATTAAGCGACGTCGCATCACCAATTATTTCGGCAATACAGTAGCACTTTCGACAGCCCTATTTGGGTTATTATTCTGGCATCGATTTTTCCATTTTTACGTAAAAAAAGTACTAAACGAAAACTGAAAATCATCATTATCATGGCGACTTATTCAAAGATTGATGATAATAGCTGTAAGTGTAAGTGTTAAGTAAATGCAAAACAATTTAATGACTAATTGATCTAGAATCTCATTTAGTCTCCTGCGTAAGCAGCACCAAGGCTCGTAGTTGTTGACCCTGACCACAAAACTGCAGGAAATAAAAAAGAAAAAGCTATACATGAGTAATATCTTCAAAAAAGTATGTTGTTAGCCGTTGGAAATTCCCAGAAAAGGATTAAGGAGCAAGTGTATTTTGGCACATGCCTGTAATGTCGCACAAACATGCAACATTAGGATGTAAGTCCTTCTTAGTAATAACAAGAACCGGTTTTAAACCCGCCTTTAAACTCGAGCAAAAACTTTAAGGAGTTCTTTTACCCTGAGTGCTTTAAGCTTGGTTACTGACGATAGATTTATCAAACGACTTCTGTTTATCCGTATAGCCTTTGCAGTTTTTTACGCGACTTAATGCCTTGTCATGTTGCTGGGCATTCGGGCTTTTGTTTCTATAAAGGTTACCTCACCATGTGATTATTTCTACATATATGTCACGTAATATTAATATATAATTATAATATTCGACTGATATTTCAAATAAATCAAAATTTGATAGGTCTTCCATTAGAAGACCCTCCACGAAAACAAAGTTAAAATATATCCACAGGTGTAGACAAAGTGTCATTCTTAAACGATAGCGATTCGATGTCACGTGACATTTCGATCGTGATAGATATCGATTGCCAAAAAGTCAAAGAATGTCATTATTCGAGAGCCTCAGGACTCAGGAGGCTTCGGGGACCTCGTTGTACAAGTCTTTCGACTGACATGATGACATATTGGGAAGAAGTGCCGAAACGACAGAAAACGAGTTAGAAGGAGATACTATCGTAACCGTTCAGTATTGTTTCCAACAATCTTTCAGAATAACACCGCAACTAATGATAGCGGCCGACCGGTAGCCGTTTTGGTAATAACACATCATTTTGTGGGCTATGCCTCTAATGATCCGAGCTGATTGTATGGTGCATGTACGCCAACATATCATTGGCGTATTTCTCGTGTAAGAAACCGAATGACAATACCGTACGAATTGGGGAAAGTTTTTTCAATGGAACATCGAGAGTGGAGAATTGCAGTACTTTGTTGTTTGGACTTGATATTTTATGTGTCGTTACATGGAATTATTCTGGGAAGCTGTTATTATTAGGATCACTGACAAGGGGTATAATATAACAGATTCATCTGAACGTTATCAAAGCATGTGGTTGTGTAATTTAATGTGTGCGTTCCTATGTATATTATGGAGCCCACCTGGCTGAGAACGCTATTAGTACAAATCCCTATTCCTATCATTTCCTACCGTCCGTGTTTCCACCGGTAAGGAGTCGTCCTCTATTTACGGAAATCTACATAGTGTATAGCACTTTGAACTCAAGTAGGCAGACAGAGCGACACATCGTTTGGTCATTGCATTTTCGCTTTTAGTGTCCATTTTCTACCACCCGGATCTGTCAACGAAGATGGAACTTTTTCGGCAAAATATTCCAAATTTGAACTGAGATTCATCTCACTCAAGTTTAATCCCAGTCATATCTACATGGCAGAATCTGATGATATCCTAAAGTAAGCTTTAATGGCTTCTGCGTGCCTCCAGGCGCCGATTACATCCGTAATGATGACATAATAATAAGCAAGGTTACTTCGACTACATTAGTCTTGTGTTAGCTTACACTGCGTCATCTTAGAGACCAGTATGCGGATGATTTGATGGTTCAATTTTGGCTTGGATAAACAATTGACACTTATATAAGCATTTTGATATTTTTGGGACAAAATTCTTTGTTATACGGGCGGTTTTTGTTTAACACTATCTGACTACAACAGTTTTGAACATAAATGGATGGACAGGGAAGCTCAAGAACAGATGGATGCAATGTATGTGGTATGCTATAAGTACTTAAATGGTAAGGAAGTCAGTGACAGCGTGAAGTTTGTCAGGAAGGCAACGGAAGACGAAAAAGTGTTGCGCCGACCCAATAAGAGGGACAAGCGCTGATAGATGTTGGTTTTGTGACACACTAATGGCGGATAAATTAATGGATTCATTTAAATAATTTAATCGACATATCCGCCATTAAGTCCGCATTGCGCAAGAAGTTTTAAATAATTGAATACCTATCGTGGTTACTTTGAATATTTTAGTCACTGATGATTGAAGGACTATGCGAGTGTAGTGAAATCCTGGATTGGACCCTTTTTTATAGAAAAAAAAAAAAAAAAAATCATTAAAAATAGATGGTAGAGCGTAAGGGAGTGTCGGGTGCTGTGTTAGCAGTGTCCTAAAAAGTTCTTTGTTCTGCAACAGTGACATACAAGTGATACAAGAATACAAGCGATCATTTTACAAATAAACAGTAAGAACAGTTTTTCGCGTCATCTCGACTTTCTCTCAGTTGTCGCCACCAGAATCGACAGATCGGTACTGACTGGGATCATTCAAGTATTACGGTCAGGGCTGCCAATACCATCCTGCAATTTATAGAGCATTGTTTCAAAATGTAGGATATCCGAGTATAGCTGTGGTGGAGGACGTTCTATTTTTAAGATACCACGAAAAGGGCATTAATTTTATCGATTGTAAAGACGGGTGTTACGGGCAAGAATTGTTTTAGCCAGATCTTATAACCAAGCCGAAGTTTCGAAGAACCTTAGCTTTATCGAATCTACCACGCAAGGGTTTCCCTAGTCCTATGGATCGCAAACGACAAATTTTGAGGCAGTAGGGCCCAAAATGGCAAAGTAAGCCACATCTTCCTATGTTTATGCTACATCTTCTGACTTCTGGAATTCAATATGAAAATCTATGTTACATTCAGTTTGTTGCAGCCCTACCGTTGATATTTCGTGCCGTTACATAGCAAACTCGAGCTATAAGAGACCATTGTCGGTGACAGGGTTAAACAACCATCGTAACCAGGAAGCTACTAATAGTTATTTGAATTTAGGTGAGCACCCACTTCGTTTATCCTCAAGCAGGTATATTTTCTTGAATGTTATGGTGATAAGGTTGCTGTGTCAGGGTTTGCCTGCTAGTGAAATTCGCTTTTCCACAGTTTTTTTTTGGGACAAGCCCGCCACACATTCCCAAACCACTGCAACTCCTGAAAACCACAATCAACAGTGGTGACCACCAGAAAAACGCCGAGTCAATGAAGTTCGACGAGTCCCGGAGAAACGATTCAACTGTCTTGGATCCCGCAACGAAATTAATCAGAAAATAACAGTTCCCTAATTATCAAGTAGGAGACGGAACAGAGCTAGGCCAAATAGGCAAGGAACATATACACCTGGGTTAAGCCCAGTTGCAAGCACCACGGATTATAAATTACCACAGTTCGCCTGCCAGTTGCCCTTTATACAGCTTAATCCTAAAATTGGAGCTATTTTAACTAGCAGATATTTTTGCTAAGATTTGTTCCTTAAGGTACCAACCCAAAACGGGAGCACACGGTAGACCTGTATTAGTGTCAGCGATTCTAGGTTATTGCTAGTGATGTTGATATTGCGTTTATTCTGTTACACGTTGTATATATGTATGACTCCAGAGGCCCATACGGGTAGTAAAAGTTTGGCAGGATTTTTCATTTAGATTTATAGCTTAAAGCTGAAGAAGTTTTTACTGAAGGATTGTCAGATTTTCTAAAGGTAACTACTGCTTACTCAGTTTTATTTATGTGTTAGGGCTCCAGGACTTCCAGTTGGCAGCCCTACGATCAGATTCGTTCCGTTAGTTCGCTAACCTGAGCTCGATGTTCAATAGACTATTGTCGACCAAGCATTATGCAACTGCTGAAGCAGGCAGCGACCGGGACGTGATGGGTAGTAAAACTTTGAATGGCTGGCTGGAATGTTTTTCATAAAAAAATTAGCATGTTTTAAAGTTTAAACCTGTTGGAGTTCTTGTCAGAAGATTGTTCGTTTTGTTAGTAAGCCATAACCGCCTGTGCCATCTCTCTGCTAGTAGGACATTTTCACAAGTTGAAATGTGCAATAATGTGGGAGGTAGAATTTATATTTGTTGCACAGTGACACATTTTATTTTTAAAATGTTAAAAACGGTTACGTGCGGAAACTCACGCGCTTTACTTGAGAACATAGAATAGTAGCGACATCTCTTTGGTTCTATTTGAACTCGTTGTATTATGCTAAAGGTTAAAGTTAAGGTAAAGGTGAAGTTGAGCAAAATTTGAGTCATTGTGTTCATTTGACTGTCGAGTTCTATTATTTATTTGACATAAGAGTAGTTTGAGAAGAATTTATATTGTGTAAAACAACGTTGTGCCTTGTCCCTTACCATGCATGTTTCAATTAATGTACATACACATATTTATGTCGCATGTAACCGTCCGGAAGTTGCAACACCACACTGTAATTAAATACCTTGATAGATTGTGCAGTCACAACAAAGGGAATACATAAACATAAAGGAAATATGCAAGAAACTGTAATACGCTCCTCACTACATATCATTGCTTACTTTGTATATTTTTTAATTATGATATCCACCTGCGTTAATTAGAAATTTTATACATGCAACGTGTAACAGAATAAACGCAATACTTACCTCCTAAGGAGTCATTGTACTCATCATTATAAACAACTTTTACGATGGGACCAACCCCGAAATCGCGAAACAAAATCAGCCGTTCAGTAAATTTTATCGAATTATGCGCACATAAACGGGCAGTTATTTTTTTTCGCTATTTCAGTCTTGGTCCCATAGTGAAAGTTGCTCATAATGATGAGTACAATGACCCCTTAAGAGTTATTGCGTTTATTCTGTTACACTTTGTATATATCTCTTCTCTCTAAGTACTTATTACGCAAGCGGATATCGAAATTATTTTATGAAGAAATGAACAAACACGTTTCTGTTGCGATTTTGTGAATACTCGTAACTTACTCATCCCGTATTACATCAGGTCAACTCATGGGGTATTATCAATCCATCCCAAACACAGGATTAGTGCTGAGCCTTGTCTCAAGATATACCGACTAACCTCTGCTGCCACTTCTAGTCCGATTTAGCAGTTAATAGCCCTAGCGTGTTAACCTGCCAGCAGACATTCCTAAAAAAATAATTCTGCTGCTACTTCCTGTATATAAACTCTCCAGGACTTATATGAACCAAAAGACAACCGTTTAGGTCAATGTATAGTAGGCGGACGAGACATAAGTCATCGGTACGAAAAAAAGAAGCTTTGAAAGCTTAAAAAAACATTCTTCATTCTGGGATACTCTGGTAAAATTTTGGCTTGATGGGTTTTTATAAGATATCACTCCAACCGAATCGATGCATCAAAAAAGTTATATTACGTTCACTTTTGCTGTTCCCAGACAGGGTCTACAACTGCTCTTAGCTCTAAGCCTTTTGTTAACATCTTGTTTTACCTTGTGGAACACAAATAAACGAATATGAATGAATGAAAGTTAATAATAATTGTACTAACTAAAAATTGCACAACCAGTACCCTATCTCTGACACAAAACTGTCAGGGAAAGCCGGAGTAGTAATAGCCAATATGTCTTTAAGAGCCGCTCAACGGCTCAACAGTAACTGTAGTAATATAATTAGACGTTATTGTCTTTCAAATCGCTCGGGGCGACCGCGTCGATGGATTTGTCCGTTTGTCGATATTCAATGCACTGGTTTCTTTGGTCGATTTTAAACTTGTATTTTTTATAAAATCGGGCCGGTAGACGTGGATATGTCGCAGCCAATTAGCTTAATCAGCCGTTTAATTGGCTGCCTAGCCTTTTCATTTAAATGTGCCGATTTTTCAGCGACCTATGTGACATCTTTTGTTCAATATTGTTTAATGACTTGCTCTTGTCACTTAAGTCGCTGATTAAACGGCACAATTCAATGAAAAGGCTAGACTTTTAATGAAACGGCGGATTCAGCTAGTTGGCTGCGACAGATACATAAAAAAATCTACCGAATGGTAGGTCTTGCTCATGATCACCTATCCATCAACGTATCGGATGGGATGTTGCAGAAGTCTTCTTGAAAATATAAGAGCACTGAACACCAGAAGACCAATTCTCGTATTTAATGGTGGATCCACATAGCCCCGCTGGGAACAGTTCGTTCACGGCTTTCGATGAGAGCCGCACTTGCTGGCTTCTCCCGGCGGCTTTGTCTGTGGTCAAGACGCGCCGGGCAGTGCTGTGTGGATCCACCATAAAAAGCGTACAAATACAAATAGCAATATCATGTGTCAAACTTGTCAAAGTAGAAAATTAGAGGGTGTTCTTGACAGTTTGCGACTGCGATGAGAATGCGTAAGCTTTTAAAAATACGAGAATTGATTAACGACTATGCATTTTAAACTGTAAAAGCCTATTTTGTCTATTTTATACCTATGGTGCTCTATATCTATACTGGATAACTTTTTTTCCAGTGCGCAAACTTTGAGAACCACTTCTGCCCATGTAAATGAACAACTTGCCCCAAGAAAGCCATAGTCAATTCCTAAAAAAAAAATTGAACTTACCATACAAAATTGTCATCAACTGACCACAATTTGTATGGGAGACTCAATTTTTTTTTTACGAATTGACTATGGCTTTCTTGGGGAAAGTTGTTCATTTACATGGGCAGAAGTGGTTCTTAAAGTTTGCGCACTGGAAAAAAAAATACCCAGTATAGAGCACCACCAAGAGAGATACCTGTCTTGGTGGTGCTCTGTCTTTTCAGAGGCTATCAAAACCTTTATGTTCATTTGTGTTTCCGAATCACGGCGTCTTCTAGTGCGACGTGCTCTAACCTAGGTTGCGGTTAAAAACAGGCAACACTGCGGTCAGACGCAAGCTTCTTGCAAATCTTAGAATTGACGACTTCTAACTGTCGTCACCATAACCTATTTACGGTATTTGCTTCTATTACAAACAAGCCTTTGTCGTTCCCAGTTCTGGGTTAGATTCACGAGATCTCTATGTGAGAGGGATTGGGAAGTTTGTTAGTTTATTTTCTTGAAAGCATCGCTGTTGTCATCAATCTCGCCTGGTGGTAAGAGATGACTGAGGTCTACGATAGAGCCAGCGAGCCCAGAAGATGTCTGTTTAGACATTCTGTCGGACCATAGGTCGCAAACAAAGATGCTGATAGAAATTTCTACAATTTGGCTGTGTGCATTTTTTATAAATGTGATATTTGGACAAGAACATGTGTTATTCTTTGACCCAATGTTGGGCAAATGCCTCGCACGTTAAAAGTGCATCGTGATACTAATTTTCAGCTATTATTATTACACTTGAGATCACCTAACTAACTATTATTACATTATGTAATCTCGCACTTGAGCGTAGCAACTAAATGTGTATCATTATAAGTTAACTAGGTATATGATTTGATTCGAGTACCACATGTAAGACAGTTTACAAGCAAAAATCAACTCTGATTTTAGCATACTAACGTTCAAATCAGAAAGGATCTATAATATACAGTTGCTAAGGATCGATTATTCCCACAATAAGGGACCACGTGTGAAAATTATGGCAAAATTTATGGAGACGAAGCATTTATTGGACGTTCATTGAGAAGAATTTATAGGTTGGGCCAAACAGGGGCCGTACCATGACGTGTTAAAACGTCAGTCGTTCGAGCGAGAAAGAGGGATGGAGCTATATAGGGTGTATAGCTCCATCCCTTTTTCTCGCTCGAACGACTGACGCTTTAACACGTCATGGTAGGGCCGCAGATCTTATTAGGTAGGCAACTGCTCATATTATCGCTCTAGCATGATTTACAGATATTCTCCTTTCCCATAGGTATCTCCTGAATTTAAGCAGTTATTTTTTCTCAACATTTTTTTTTAACATTACCTACTGTTTTCAATGTTGACTTGCTAATTAATTGACCGGGTCAAACTCATACAGAATACATCAGTATTTTAAATATTTGTAACGAAACCGCGTGACACACTTGTTCTACAAATATTGTAAGTATGCTAGTTTAAAACAGTATCACTTATTACCGTTAAACGTCCAGACGTCATACTTGAAGAGCTAAATGTTGTCAAAGACTTTCGGATGGTACCGTATTTGGGTGGTTCTAATTTCTCACTGAGTTTTCTATTGGGAATAGCTAAAGAATGAAAGTGTGCGGATGAATCCATATTTGTGTGGGCATAATTTGTCTGCCTTTTCTCTTGGGAATGGTAGAAAAATGAAAGTGTGTCAGCTTTTCAATAGCGTCAGTAGTTACAACAGCTTTAGTTATTGAAGTTGATAAAAAAGCAATTGAGCAACTTCACAATGGGACTTTTAATGGGTAAATCTGGGATTTTGGTCTGAGAATCACTTTGTCCATTAAACACGATAATGACCAACTTCGATCAAAATCTTGCAATATAGGTGGATACTGAAATTTACAGGAGCTCGGGGAAGACCTCAGTTCAGCAGTGGACGTTTTTTGGCTAAAATTGTGATGCTGATGATGATATAGGTAACAAATAAACAGGCATCCCACCTGTTGATAAGTGGTCACCGCTGCCTGTACCCAGTGACATTTGCAATAGCAGAAGCATTCCAAATGCCTGCCACTCTATTCCCAATCACTGCAACTCCTGCGAGCCAGAATCAACAGTAGTGACCACCAGAAAAAGCGCCGAAGTCAATGAAACTCAACGAGTCCCGGAGAAACGCACCAATTGTCTTGGACCCCGCTATGAAATTAATCAGAAAAGAATAGCGGAGGAGTAAGAAGCGGAGAAGTTGCCATCTCACAGGAAAAGTTAAAGTGAAGCTGAGTGCCAGCACTTTTTGAACGTCAACGTTTACAAAAAGACAGTCTCCCAAAAACGCCCCACCCGTCACCACTTCCTTGTGTTTTAGCTGGGAAGAAGTGGCGCAACAAACTCCCCAGTAACACATCTGTCTGTTGAGTTGAAAGAACTAGCATTTATACAAGGCAGAGGCAATGTCTTATGATCCTGGGATTTCACCAGCATCCGTACCCGTCATACTCAAATTATTTTTTATCTGGCATCTAGGAAGTATAACACAGGTTTTAAGGTTCGAAAGTCAGTTTGTAATCAGTTCGATTGATTCAGACTTCAACCCCATAAGGCGATACCTAGTTTTTCCTATTAAACTTTTCGTTTTAATGAGATCCGGTACTTTCATTCAGACACCAAGTAGTTAAAAGCATTTTTATGTTCAGGTTTGGTTACTGGAAGAAACAACTGATCAATTAGCTATTTTCCTGTTAAAAG
Organism: Melanchra persicariae; assembly: GCA_947386135.1. Taxonomy (NCBI): domain Eukaryota; kingdom Metazoa; phylum Arthropoda; class Insecta; order Lepidoptera; family Noctuidae; genus Melanchra; species Melanchra persicariae. The sequence goes on along the minus strand of OX376645.1, from coordinate 8,793,946 downwards.
AACTTAATTTTTTGTCCGTCCCGGTAGGTGACTAAGCTCTTAAAAAATACTATATTAATGAAACGTAGGTAGGTACTATGAGGATATATTTTGCGAACTTGAAACGCAGTTTTTTATGCATAATTTAATTCATGGAAAATTGGGTGACACATACCCACTGCTCTGCATAAAGTCACGTAGGTAGAGCAAGTTTACTCAGCACTTTCCGAATATTGGGGAAAGAATTTGCAACGACTGGTGTAAAAATCAGTACACATATTGCAAGAAATCAGTACTTACACATATTGTAGGTACAGTATCACAGGTAACTACGCTGTTGTTGTATAAAAGTTCTATAACAGGCAGGGTAGATGCACAATATAAATATGGACAGTAGGGAAACTGCCTACAAACGCTCGAAACGGCACACTCACACAAACATGCACACCGACGAGACTCCTAAGGTGACTTCGCGGGACTCGCAGTAGCAAGTGCCGCGTCAAGACGAGTGGTCACGTTTAACTTTTTATTTTTGAAAATGCCAGGAAAGTATTGCGTAGTATACGGCTGTTTGAACTCGGCTTCATCAAAACCGGAGCTATTGTATTTTAAACTTCCTGCTGATATTGAAAGGTAAGAATGATTTCTAGTTATTGTTATTTAATCGTTATCGAATTACGTTTAAGTCCGTGTGATCGATCATAATGAATTCATGAACTTACTTCTAAATCATGAATGCGGCGGTTTTGAGGGTATTTAAAGCTGATAGTGCAATAGTGATAGTGGTAACAAAAAGTACATCCAAGATGGCGACTGCAATAGGTATTCTATATCAATATTTTCGTCATGGGTGTCGTTTTCATGGTTTTCGAGGGTGTTGAAGCCGATAGTGCTGTCAAAACGTGAATCCAATATGGCGGCTGCAAAAGGTACCTATCAATTTTTTCGTCATGGGTGTGTGCACTTTTTTATGTAATGGGTTTTTTAATTACTAGATATAACACATTTTCGGATTGAGACGCGGTACGGTTCGTAGCCGCTCATGGAGCTCAGCCCGCGCGCCACCTGCGCTGCGGCGTCTACCGTGCGCCCACTCCGACGAGCGCCCGAAACCTTTTCGTCCAACCGCGGCTCGCGTACGCTCCCGCTAAAACTTGTAAAAGGTTCCGCCGTAATGACAAAGTTAAAGATCTTTAGTTCTACAAGTTGTTGTGTGTTAATATTAAATTGATTTCCGTGTTTAAACTATCGTCTTTTGCTGAGATTAACCGACGCCATGAGATTACCTATTTAAATAATGTTTGTAAGCTATTTATTCAAATTCGATTGATTGATCACTACAGAACAAAATGTAAAAAAAAAATATATCAAAAACATTAAAGTGACAACCCTATTGCTTCAATGAAGCGTAGGTAATTTATGTTCTCAACTAGGCTTAGTTTCCCTACTGTCCATATTTATACTGTGGTAGATGCTTGGTGGGATTAGGCTGGCTATGTTTGCCAGGACCTCTAAGTACAACGGACCGAATGGGAGTCGTAAGTGCGTAAAACAGGCACACTCACGGTACTGCTGGTGAACTGTCAAGTATTGCATTTTGTGAAGCAATAATTTATTTAATTTTCATACAAAGGATGAGATAATCTAAAAAAGTTACTTATGCCCGCCCAGTTTCAGAGGTACTAAGTTAACCACTAACCAACCAATGGCGTTATGACAAATAGCGGACAGATAAATAACCGATAAAGTGCCTCAGAAACCTGGCATTACTGCATAATAAGCGCAATTTCTATCAAATTACTTTTAACGCATATATAAAAAAACTGTATTTTTTTGTAAAAAAGTTTTTCTTATTTTTCACTTTTTAGTGGTTCACATGTGCTTACCCCTTCACAGCGTACCGGTGTGATGTTATATGTTATGAACTGGTGTAAACAATAGACAGACATGAGAATTCAGCCATCCCAGTTCATTTGCTATCATTTATTGAAGAGTTCCGTTACCTATCTCCGAAGTTCTTCATCAGATCTTCACCAAATTGAAATTGGACCACTCCGAGAAAGTACTCTTCTAAAAACTACCCAAATCGCTTCAAGTGTGCCTATAAAATTTAAAGAGTTCTCTCTATTTCTCCAGGATCCCATCATCAGATGCTGACTTGATGATCGTGGGGCCACCTGGGAAGTATACCCTTTCAAACAAAAAAATAATCCAAATCGGTCCAGCCATCTTCGAGTAATACATGGGGAACATACATAAAAAAAGGTTCTGACGAATTGAGAGCCTCCTCCTTTTTGAAGTCGGTTAAAAACTAATACAGGTGACTTCATAATTTGAGCTTATCATCATTAATCGTTAACTACCAAAGGCGAAGTTAAGTTAAGGCATTAGAAGTTAAATGACAACATTGCAGGTGGTGAACACACTGTGCAATTTTAGGTTCCTGGCTTTTATAAAGTCGTACCTAATGATACTCTGGGACCACTTCCACGGGAAGTAATTAAGTAGGTAATTGCACCTACAATATGAACTTGAAAGGCCTTACTTGTTCTAATAACAGATATTATGACGTTGTAACATTTTTACCTGCTTTGTTTTTAATGAAATTTGAAAAGTCCGTTTCGGACAAGGGATTTCATGAGGTCGAAAAATGCATGTGATTAACGGCCGTTTTCTATAATATATCTCAATCCCAATCTTGATCCCGATCCTTGTCTGTAACCAATCAACGGCCGAGTTTGTGTCCTTTACCACACAATCCTCACCTTTGATTTGATCAAGATTGGGATTGAGATATAATAATTATAAAGCGGCCGTAAAAGAGCGGGTGTGGGAGGCCAAAAAAAGATGGATGGATTAAGTGACGAATGATATTTAAAAATTACGTATAAATTCTCGCATATTAAATTTGGTGAAAATTTATATAGCCTATGTCACCCGCAGTATTTTTACGAATGTTTTGATATCCCATTTATCATAAACGGTTCAGTAGTTTAGGCGCTACGGTGGAACATACATACATACATAGACTGCTTAAATCATAACCCTTCCTTTTGGCTTTGCCGTAGTCGGGTAAAAAGGGAGTGAATTTTTTATTACACAATTTTCTTAGCTGACACTAGTTGTGGAAAAATAAGCCCGACGATCTTTATTTCAATTTACTGACAAAAGGTTTCTTTAAAAAATTGGTAGGTACATGGATTGTGCATATTTCCCATAATCGACGTAAGCATTACTATTAAAACCGGTTAGGTATTCGCAATAACTAAATATTCACACGTTATGCAAAACTAATTTCTACGATAGTATAGGTACATACTGCTGAATTTATTGGACACAAAACTTAATAGATCCATAAAAATAATCTAACTACTTAGGGTGAATGCACTTTCCAGTATTCGAAACAAAAAATTACATAGTATCGATTTCCACCTATCACTTAGATGATTATGTACAGTCATAATAACAATAAGTACTTCACTTTGCATGAATCTGCTTTATTTATTCTTTGACAGCTAAAGCATCATCATAATTTCAATAAAGTCATTTATTTGCTAATTTAAAATAAGGCAACGACAATTATATACAACAGTTTTGATTTAAATTTCATCAACTGGCCGTTTTAATTACAAGGCTTTAGATTTGGTGTAGGTAAACTAGATAATAGTGAAAAAAGGTTTATGCTAAACTAAACTTTTTCTTCAAGAGTAATTGATAAATGAATGAATGATCCATCTTCCAACTATTTAATTAGTTTTGTAGTGTAGTTTAAAATTTCGACACATTGTTAAAATAGTTATTTTTTGCAACGCGTTTGACCCCTATCTCACCCGATGGTAAGCGATGATATATAAGTTTATGATATGAAAGTAGTCTACTCAGTGCCGAAGCTTCGAAGAGAACCGAAACAATTTGAAAACTGAAGAAGGTATAAACGACTCGACTGTACGTAACTTGAATCGAGTCTCACCTATCACTTAGTCGATTATTTATACCTAGTTATCGAGTCAAATCGATTTAATACTGGCAACAAAAAACTTCAGACATCATTTCGCATCGAGTTCGATAGATGCCGTTATGACTTCATACATAGTTAATATTTAAAACAAAGTAGAGCTGATGATGGTCTAGCTGGTTTTGGATTTGACTAGATATTTTCTAGTCTGTTGAGTGTTACTGACCTTTTGTCGAAGATTAGACATGTAACCTCAGTCTAGACAAGGTTAATTTTTATTAGAAAGGGGATGTGTGTAATATATTTGAACTTAGCAACGATAATATATGTTCCACAGCTGCTGTGGTGAACCCAGTTCTAGCCACAAATGTATAGAGCGTTGTACGGTAAAAAAAAAAATCAATGAAGTGATATGAAATGAAGATTTTCGTCAGGAGACGAGTCGGTCTAGTTTATTTGGCGGATCTATACTGGATTAAGATATAGACGTTTTTAATATGAAGTTTAACTCTAATGCTGTTTAACAATTGATTTGATTAGTTAGACTAGTTAAACGTTTGACAAGTTCTCGAATGTTGTCTACCGGGACCGGGGGTAAGTCAATATATAATGCTAATTTAAGCTTAGTATGCAATGTTTCCTTACACTATGATAGACTGAATAAAAAAACTATCGTTATTCTTTCTAAATTTATACAGACATTCCACATCTTAATTAATGTTTTAAGTACTCCTCAATTAAGGCTCTAGTAGCTATTTAATGCAGAAATGTCACAGGGACCTTTATGGCTGCGATGTGACGTAACAGAACCTGTTTGAAGTCTGACTGACACAAAGGTCTTTGACATGACATGAGGTGAGGGCCTTCGCTGGGTGTAGTGCAAATCATACATCACATTATGGAGCTAAATATTTAGAATTGTACTTGGATCTTAAGGGTCGAGTTTACTGTTCACTCTGTAGGAGTCATCTTAAATCTGCCAGGTTTGCGGAATTTGCTCACCGCGGCCCTGGAACACAAAGGGCAATAGAAGGAACACGGATGGGTTTTAGTCAGTAAGAGTCTGACACTCCCTTCCGTTCCGCGCCCAGAGCGGAAGTCATTTGATGATTTCCCATCCTGAAACTAACGTCTGTGAAGATCGGTTTTCGCTGCGCTGTACCCCTAACCCCGCTGTCACATAAAACTACTGCACAGCGACCAGCAGAGTTTTCCGAGCCTCCAGTGGGTTTGACCTGTATCTACCTATTAATATTCTTCTTTGAATAAGTTTTCTATTGTATCCAAGTGCCTGCCAAATAGACATGTTAATTTCATTATTTATTGTTATTCAATCGTTATTTAAGAGGTAGGATTCCTTCCTCTCTCACTTTTTTGACATTGAAATGACAAAGACTATCATTTATCTAGACTATAAGCTATCATTTTGATAAAAATTAGGTACCGCAAATATTTTTTTTTTACTGATCTAGGATTTGAGGACAAGTTATTCATAATAAATTTGACAAGTTCGTTTTACAACAATCCAGGATAATTTTACACACAGAAATCTGTGTATAAAATTAATTGGAAACAAGGTGGGAAACCCGGCGGATAAGATGACTTCCAAAAACTTAATACAGTTCGATGCCTTTTTAAATCTACCTAAATATTCAAATATGTCCCGATACGGGAATCGGCCCAGTGACCCTGAGCGCAGTAGGCGACGCAATTTGGGTCGTGGAAAAATATTTATAAAACGAGATAAACACATGGACTGTTAAACGTTTATCGCAATTAAGCATTTCCTACTCTAAAACTATATAATTAAGCACAAGCAAATTCCTATTTAACGAAGTGTGCCGAGGCAAAACGAGAAAATGCAAAGGATTTCCTGCATGGATTAAAAATATTATATTAGTACCTATTCCTTATTTAAAAGATTTGATTTAGTAACAACACCTTATATATCTCATGACTTTTTGTAGTCGTAAACTTCAAATAAATTAGCATCTATTTAGCCCGGGCTCTTTATTATACCAAGTAAAAAGTTTGTTCCAATTATTGATAACATCTGAATGCCAATACTGACGAAGATCCAGTAAAAAACGTTTATCTTTGATCGTTAGTCGTATACAAGAAGAAAAATCCGGTTTCGGATACTACACAAAAAACGAAGGTAGTTACAAAATCTGCAATAATTTGACATTTAAATTAACTTTGTTATTTAATTAACGAAAGATTGCAACACAAATATTTGCTTTGCATATGCGATGAGGATGATGAAGTTATTGTTGATTGTTAAGATCATTATGAATGAGCACAGAATTCCTTAAAGTAGGTTATCAAATAAAGGGGACAAGACGTTGTTGTTTTTGTTCAAAACAATTAAAAAGTTGAAACGATCTGAATTGGATTTGGGGCAAGTATTTTTAAAGTAATTAATTAATTTGTTCGTTATCTACGTGTTAGCTGCACAATACATAATCATTGTCTACTGAGTTGCGTGTAAACGTCAGACTGTAATTAAATCAATTAACAGCTACAGAAAAATCTCGGCAGACAGAAGTAACTGCGTAACACCGAAGCGAAAAAAAACATAGTGTATTTGGTTACAGGCCATAAACTTGAAATAATTGTGTGACAAGGAGTTAGCGTGTTCTTCATTGTTGGCAGTAAATATTAAAAGTTGAATAAGACTTACCTTTGCTGTCCCCTAGCAGGGTCTTGGCGGAGGGTGCAAGGCCGAAGGGGGCCTTCGGAACAATCGCTGCGCCCTTGTTTTTCTCAAAGAGCGCTTTGCGTTCCCTCAGAGACATTTCGGCCGGGTCCTTCGCCTTCGGGCTGCCCGACTCGAACATCGCCGCCTTAGACAACACAGAACTCCTGTCAACACTCCCGTTTATTTTCGGACCCAACTTTTTCACTAGCGGCGATCCCTTCTCCGGCGCCGGCTTGTCGTCCGCCGGTTCCGGTTTTGTTTGTTTACAATCATCACTTGCGTCATTTTCGTTGTCGGGTTGCACTGCATTCTCTTTGTCTTTTTCACTTTCACATTCGTCTTCCGTGATAATATTCCGCGGCGGCGTGGGTGCTTTGTATTTCTTGATAGAGGGTTTTTTTGTAACGGCCGGGTTGGCGGGCGAAGCCACCATTGTTGCCATGTTGGGGGCTGAAGCGGCACTGGGGGTAGTCGATGCGCACTTCGGCTCCTGTCGGTCGGGATCGGCGGTTTTCGTGGTGAATTCGTAGACGAGCCGCGATTGGCTGGCCGAAACTCGCCGGTAGCCCTCGCCCTCCTACGATTGGACAACGGCCGCGTAACGCGAGGGGTGAGCACGTGCTTGCATTTCGTTTATTGATATGTTTTATAGCGGTGCCGAGTTCGCGCGGTTAGTTGAACTGGGTTAGGTTAGCGATAAAGGGATCGCGGCGAAGTTGCATCACATATGGCGGTTACGTTGCGTAACTGAAGTGTTATAATTGTTATGGCAGTAAATAAATAAGTTTGTCGAGTTGAATGAACGTGTGTGTGGTGTCGCGTGCGCGCGTGAGTCCCGAGAGGCGAACTCTAACTGACTGGCTGTCTGCGGAGGGCCGCACACGTTAGCCCAGCTGATAATTATATTTTGACGCATCGCATTGTTTGATGCAACGATACAAAGCGAGCGCTTTGTGTTATATTATAATTATTGAGGAAATATAGTATCATTATTTCGGGTAAATGACACGCTGTGTTATGAAATGATTTATAGTATTACCATTGTACGTGTTGATAATCGCGTCTGGTCTGTGAACCGTGGTCAACGGAGCGGCAATTTGGCATTCAACGACATAATGAGGGTTTCAAACTTTCAGAATTTAACGGAACTCCAAAATATCTCATCAAAAGTAAAAAAAAAACACTACATACAAAATATGTACCTACTTATAACTTTAATTTCGGAAGTCGGTGTTTTTTATTGTTTCTACCTTATTTAACAACGACTTCCAAAATTAAAGTTATTCCTACTTTGTAGTGTTTTTTTTTCATTTGGAAGTTGGAAATTTGTGAAAAAGTTTTTTAGTTTTCACTTTTTAGTGGTACCCCATACCTACCAACACCACTGGAAAGCCACAGGACAGCAAAATACGCAATTCCGTGGAAGACATATTTTTCCAGCAATTTTGATTTAAAAGAACCGATTTTGATGTTATTTCTATGGGACCAATCGGGAAGTAAGCATATCTAGTAGCCTTTCACATTAATTAAAACAAGATTTTTTCAAATCGGTTCATAAATGACGAAGATATGACTGAGGCAAGTAACAAACAAAAAAATACAACCGAATTGACAACCTATTATTATTGAAGCCGGTTAAAACTGGGCACAACATTTTGGTCCTCAAAAATTCCCAATGAGGCTCAACTCAAACCAATAAAAACATAGGTACTCAAAAATTATCTGCATTTCTACACTGAATAGATTAATTAATTTCAACTTTTCAACAGTGGCAGTTATTCCGAGGACCAGTTCATGCCGGAAGCCCTAATGACAAGACAATTTACTTTTACAGAAAAAAAAAGCACGGCCGGAAAAAAACACGTCATTTTGGAGAAAAGATGTCTTCGGATTGCTCTCAAAACTAGCGACGTGATTACTTATGTCATTATAGTTTCTAGGCAAACGTGATCCATCTTCGAATAAATCATCGCTTACCATCAGGTGAGATAGTGGTCAAACGCGCGCTTATCAACAAAACAAAAAACATTCGTAAAAGGGAGGCCTCCATTTTTTTTTTAGTGAGTGGCCTCTCGCAGGTCTACCTAGGAAGTTGTCGTCTGCTTAACCGCTTGCCTGTGGCTGGAGGCCTCCAAAAGGTCTTGTCCTTTAGATAGGCAGAGTGATAATAAATATGGGTGCAACACATGGAGCATGGAGAACACATGGTGGCATGATGGCAAATAATATTTAACCCCCGGCCAAAAAGAGGGTTGTTATAAATTTGACCGCTATAATTATGTGTCTGTCTGTGGCACCGTAGCTCTTAAACGGGTGAACCGATTTGGTTGCGGTTTTTTTTATCTATGTATTTAATAAGCGTTTTTTATTGACTCAGATAATTGCAGGACAGGATTTATTGCCATGATATTCTAAAGAATACGTAATGATTGGCCTGGTCGAAGCAAAGTCCAATACTTTGATGTTAGACAAAAAAAATATAAGTTTATAAAAACTGGTATAATCGTGATAATGTGATTAAGATTCAATAGATTGTCAGTCAGCCATTAAAATTGAACTTATTTATTTGTAATGGAGTTTCTGAAGTACTCACATTAGTTGTTATGATTACAAGTACATACATATGTATAACTTTGCAGATTTAGTTAAAATTGGGGTATTTACAGTCATTGAACATTTGGTATAACCCCGAGATCTAATTACTGTAGGTTATTCAACATTATTAACACTAAAATAAGCAAAATTTCCATATTGAACTGAAACCTGAATTACCTAATTACTACTGAGTAAAAAAGAGGCAAACATGATGCTATTAATTCTGAAGCTAATGATTAAAACTTTGAGTTGGGCCTCACCTCAATGACGTTTGTTTTGAGTACTTAATCGAAAGTTAGTTGATAAAGAAACAGTGATTTTTAGCTTCTATAGAAATGTTAAAATTTACTTAATACATTTTCCTTTAGTTTATTTAATTCAGCTAAAGTGGTATACCCCAAAAATATCAGATTCCTCGCTCCTGAACTAATATAAGCCTATTAACCAATTCCCTCACTTAAAAGTTCGGGTGCCTGCCGAATTGTGATAGTCATTCCCCTTACGGTCAATGGCTTCGTCTAGCTAATGCTCAGTTCAACTGATGAGGGTCCTGTTACTTTAATTTAGGACTATTTAACTGGTTAAGCAAAACTGGTGAACGCTTTTGGGGATCCTTAATATTCCTACGGAATTCGTAACAAGAACTTATGAACAAATGTAAAATATTGTTTGCAATAGGAAAATCTCCGAAAAGGCTGATTCGATTGCAAAATATATTACACTAGCACCTAGTGTTAATACGCTTTTTTTTATCTCGGTATATTTTTTTTTTAAATATGGGAAGTCATCAAATGACTCCTTCCACTCTGGGCGGAGCGGAAGGGAGTGTCAGACTCTTACTGACTAAAACCCATCCGTGTTCCTCCTAATGCCCTTTGCGTTCCAGGGCCGCGGTGACTCTTTCGAACAAATTCTCGGAATCTGGAGTAAAGCCGCAGAAAAGTATTATAATTTAGAAAAATAGCAACTAATTGGATGACTCAACACCATTTTTAGGATAATCTGAAAAGTCATGTTTAGTAGCGGACTGTTAATAATGATTTAACGTATCATTTCATTACTTAGCACTAATTTAAACCTATCCATCAGAATTACTCCCAATCTTAGTTAATACAAACGTAGTACGAAGAAACTTAGCATGATTCTGCAATTAAGATTTTTTGTATCATCCACACTAAAACAGTTCTTACGTCTAATTTTCTAAGAATTTACATCACTTAGCGTAACAAAATGACTGATGCTAAATCATTTCCTTTGATACCTGTCGTAATATTATATTCTGCTGTAATCGCTACGAGTCAAAGCTCACGATGTCTAGACCTTCGAATAGTGCCAACATTCTATAATCCCGGCTGGCTAGCCATAGTTCGATGCACCCAAGCTATCAATCTTATAAAAGCATTTACACAAAAACTCTCTGATCCGAACAGACCGGTAAATAGTCCGCAAAAACTTGGTTCAACAAACTACCACCATGACCACTTAAGAAGACCTACAAATCTATGGTGTTTGTTAACAAGAATGGCTCTTTTACGTGGTCAGGTTTGCAGGGAAGCAAGGATGTCGTAACAATGATGCAATTTGTGTAAAAAAGGTTACGACATAAAATGCTGTGGCGCATAAAATCTGTATCGGGGTGTAAAAAAGATAGTAAATTCACACTGTTTTAATGCATCTAAGATTTATAGTGTGTGGGCGTTTTAATGTCTACGATAGCACATGGCTAGGCTGGATTGCTAGAAACGTTGATAATTTCTTCCCCGTTCGACTATAAAAGCGATCTTTGTTTTGATGGTCAGTCATCAATGCGTTATGCAACGTCTGTTGTGAAAGCGAACTTTCTGCTTGTTTATGAAAGCATATTCCTGTTAAAGCTTATATTTAGATAGCATATGGTGAACTTAACGGCTGAAATGTCTTGGTTTAATCGCCAATTTACGCAATTCAGTCGCGAAGCTGTATTATGCTGCTGTTTATGACTTCTGCAAATTCCGTTTCGGTTGTTTTTACCTGACTGCCTCATAAGGTGGGTAACGTTTATCCGAAAGTCTCTGGCTGCCGTTCTATAATAACGGGATCATCACATGACCAAAGACCCTTAAGATAAAGCTCTTGGGACAGATAGACCCCATAGTTATGGAATGTCTATGAACATAAAAGTTAGCGCCATAAGCTTCAAGCATGCTTACAAAGCGTGACACTGACTCAGATAAGGGAAGTTAATGTAATTCTCAGAATTATGAGTATTGAGCTACGTTTGACTGATAAGCTTGTCCTGGCTTTTTAGTTTGAATAATAATTAACACGTGTAGAACGACTGATGTATTAAGTTCAATTATTATTAAGTGAATGAAGAAAAAAATAACACGATGAAGCTTTGACATTTGAGCTTCTCTTTTCTACTCCCATTAAACTGAGAAAATTCGAGTGTTTTTAGGTCCTTATTCCAACTCATGTCCTCCAACAAGACTCCACTTTGCTCCTTCAAATTGTCCTGGGGCTTTTCCGTTGGCAAGATGAATGAGTCGAGATGGGTGAACCACATTCCAAGTCAGTTTGTAGAACCTCCAAACTGACTTGAAATATAGGCCTTTGGCTCGTATTGAACCTTCTTAGTTTCTGGCACGCTATAAAAATGGACAGAAACTTACTAGAAAGTCCGTTTTCAGTTTATTTTTAGGAGATAGAGAATAATCATCAATATTTGACTATTTCAATTTGATATTATTAGATACTAGTTAAATTAGATGGTAGGTATATAGGAACTATTAAGAGATAAAACTATACTTCAAATCGAATTCTGAAAGAAACACGAACAGATTCAATAACCAGATAACTCCCTAAACATAAAGAGCAACCTATCTTTCACAACCCACCATTTGCGTAAATGTAAACCAACAACACATAAAACAAATATACACAGAATCACAGCGACCCATTTCACAGTAACACGGAAACGCGAACCGATGAACATGATGACATTTTAAGCGGGCAACACCATGCGAGATGCGTATTTAGATTGTACGCGGAACTTCTGCGCATAGCACAGATACACAGGTAGAAATAGACGCGTTTCCGTGGATTGAGAAACTGATTTGGGTGGAACTGTTGCAACCTAAATCCAGTATGAGAGTCAACTTACCTACTTGGAAACAAGGGGAGAAGTCTAAAAGGAAGTTGGTTTAGACAAATAATAATCGGCGTTGTTTTCAGTTAATTTAGCAAGCTTGTATGAAGCTACAAAAATACTATGAGAATCAGTAGGTATAGAACCTTCAAATATTTTGAAATAAGTTGAGAAGGCATTAGGGAAAAGGTCTGATATTACACATAAGAATCGTGAAAAGTATACCTTGCAAAGATGTCGCGAACCGATGCAGACGTAATTTTGTATTCCAGACGAGGTGCTCCCTCACTGGGAGCAGTCGCCTGTAATGTAATGTTACAGATTCGAGCATTACAGTGCCCCACTTGATGATAAAATGTGTAATATTTTGATACAACTTGTAACATCAATGCGCACCACTTGTAATTGAGCGTGTCACGGACGCGCAGCACGTCCCGCTCAGTGATCAGTGGTATTGTAAAGCACTGCTCAAAATCGAATCTGAAATGTTACAACACAGGCGAACGCTCCTGGGGGTCTACTCTCTAAGAAGTCCGTAGTTTCGGCCTTAGTGTCGGGCGTTTTCTACTCCGTATCACGAATTTACGATTAGTCCCGAACACGAACTAAGAACAACTGTCAAATCGTGGTGTCATTCATTCCAGACCCACAGGTGAGGGAGCACCTTAGTATTAACTATCCTGGTTTACAAAATCATAGTACTTAGTAAATTTAAACTTGAGCGATTACTGACTGTCTGAAATTCTTTTGGATTGTATTTACGTGACCACACTATTGATTTGTATTAAACTGAACAGTTGCCTGAAATCATCGGTGAGCAATATGTCTAATACTCTCATTCTATGCAAGGTATAAGGTCCTTTCTAGCTTGTCACGTTTCACTTTGGAAATGATCTACCTTAAAACTATTTAAGTCAAGGTTTTTTTCAATGTTTCTCCCTCCATTCTGTAAACACCTTATCTTAAATGGACCCCTATACTCTGAGATTATCACCTGTACAATGGCAGTTTATCACCATTCAGGGACCAAGTTATTACAAAGTAAATGATCTATTATGTCGGTCTGTCCATTACTCCATTGCTGCTACTATGAATAGACTATGAAAATAAAATCATCATACAATGCTAACTGTCGTGGTTTATTTATTGTTATGCGTTAAAGTCAAATACGGGTTCTGTAAATAATTGGACAGTTTGTTACAAAAGATTGTTCTTCTCGTTTAGTAAACATGTCATCTTGTTTTTTTTGATAATCGCGTTTGATCTGTCTCCACTTGATGGTAAGCGATGATGTGGTCGACGATGGAGCACGCTGGCCTAGTAGAAACGTGAGCCAAGTTGCATCCAAATCCGTTCAGCCGTCAAAACTTGAAAAAGTTACAAACAAACAGACTGATATTTTTCCCATTTAAATTATTTTAGTATCGGTATGGACGTTCACGACAAGTGATAGAAGACACTATCAAAGAATAGAATAAAGCTTTGACAGATAAGGCACAACCAAAACTTTCTCATCAGTGAACAGCGACACTGCACTTGACCCAATTTATCTCACAACAGATAAAACATTATTAGAATCTACAAAACGCCCCAATCAACCTAATTAATGTAATGGCCACAGATAATCTATATTTTATCGTATCTGTAAGACAGCTGTTCTTATCTACCCTGTTCCGAATACAAAACAGTTGGATGGAACGCTAGCCCCCAGTGATTCTTGGCATGCGGCAAATGAAGAACTAACATCAAAAAAGTACTGTGTTTGACAGATATTGAGATCTTTCTAGACAAGCAGCGACACCGTGATATGTCAAGTTTTATTGGTGAAGTAATAACACCCAAACGTTATGTTTATCTAAAAGGATGAATGAGTTAGTGACAAATATTACGTCATCGGGACCACACGTGGTGATGAAAGGAAAAAAATCGAATTTATGCATGAATGGGAGATACTTTCCAATAATATGGTTCTGTGTAGTTGTAGTCCCAGCCTTAGAGAGGAAATTTTAAGGCTAATTTTATAATGACTTTAGTTCAAACATACTTAGTGATTTTTCACTTTTTGAAAATTTAAAATCGCACTCTCCCTCCCTTCCCGAAAATGATATCTGCTAACTATTTAGACCTGGATATCTAGTGTATGCATACTAACCAAGTTTCATCAAAAACGGTTCATTCATTTCGAAAAATAAGTACTTGAAAGTTTGTATGAAATGCCGTAGGGCGTAAACGCTCATAAAAGGCATTTTCAAAAAGCTGGCGGTAACACATTCAGGGCTGGCAGAAGAAAAGAAAAAAAAACCATAGAGGAAACAAAAGAGGACCAGAGTGTTCGACGAAAAACCTTTTGAGTTAATAATAATGATTTGTGTAGAGGAAACAATAGTGTACACTGGAGTGCATAATATAACGACGTTATTATGCGCAGTGAAATGCGAACGAGTGGCGAAAGAATGTTCAGGCGCTGATTTTATGCGCTGGGCTGTTTAGGGTTGACAAGTAAAAAGGTAATACCATTTTTTGTTTAAGTTGGAGCAATAAGCCAGACATGAAATATAGGGAAAATATGTCCCACATTTCTGGCGTCTGCGGCCGAACACAGAACGCAGCCGTAGCGACCCAACACAGCTACCGATGATGCAGTGGAAGTGGTAAAGTATTGGCCAGTAAAAAGATTTAAGATTGGCGCAAAAAAAAAATAAGATCTTTGATCATTCTGAAAAAGGACAAGATTTAAAAACGCCTCTACATTTATGATGCACAGCTTGGCTGTTAAACTCTTTGCCAGTTTCGTATCAGCCTCTTTGTTTCAGCTAGAGTGGACAGACATTTTCTGGGTTGTCATCTATAACTTTCCATAAAGTGAGGTCAAAGTTAGAGCTGTTTCATCATACAAATATTGTAAGCTTTAATGGTTTGCAAAATAATGTTTAAAACAATGTTATATTTCAATCACCTTCCCGTTATTCTAAGGGACTTCAAGACAACCCTAAGACCACAAATTCGGCACGAACTAAAAAAACCCTATTAAAAAAACCCTATTGTCGTGTTAGCCCGCCCACCCATATGGACAGAGTCGTGAAATAACGAAAGCTTTAAATATAGCCGTAAAAGATCAAAATAAGTCGTAAAGTCGCCGGGGCTTCGGTACGAAGGACAGAGGGTGGCGCGGCTTAGATATGGTGAGTTTTATTTATAGATATGGTCTGTGCAGTTGGAAGTTGGAACTGTGTTTTGATAAGCTAGTGTTTTTTTTTATGGATGGGAAATTATCAAATGACTCCTTTCGATCTGGGCGTAGCGGAAGGGATGTCAGACTCTTACTGACTAAAACCCATCCGTGTTCCTCATAATGCCCTTTGCGTTACAGGGCCGCGGTGACTCTTTCGAACAAATTCCGCAACCCTGGCAGGAATAATCCCACTTAATAGATGGATGGAACTTAAGGCACAAATTCAAAGTCAAAACGTTAATTTCAACTAGGCCATTAAAAATACTTTTGAACTTCAACATCTACAATTAAAAAAATAAGGTGACCTTTCGCTCCATTCGAAAAGATAAATCTTATGGAGAAGAAACTCCATAGTGACTCACATTGCGCAGTTAGAGATTTAAAAGTTTTTTTAAAAGCGACAGTATTTAAAATAAAGAAAACATGTATTAGCAGCCATGACCATGAGCCATGATGATGATGTACCTTTAATGTTTTGGTGTTATTTTTCTATGCATCAATCAGAAAAGGTCAGTTATTGATATAATAATAAAAAGGATTATTATTTCAGAATATTAATAAGTGGGTCACAAAAAGAGCACACGGTCTCGCAGAACATTACAGAAATAAAAGTTTTCAAAAGGACACCGAGTCGTCCTTTTCAAGGTTCCATAAACACTTTAATTTTATTATCACTGATATTAAAACCGAAATACAATAAAATTAAATACAATGTGTACGTAGTAGCAAAACGGAATGTAAACGAAGCAAAAAAAGTAGGTACCAACCTTCTATACAACGAGTAACAGAATAAACGCAATACTCTTAAGGGGTCATTGTACTACGGGACCAACCCCGAAATCGTGAAAAAAAATTACTGTTCATTTTGTCGAGCTCAGAAATAAATGTATCGAGCGGTTGATTTTTTTCGCGATTTCAGCGTTGGTCCCATTGTAAAAGTTGTTCATAATGATGAGTACAATGACCCCTTAAGAGCGTTTACGCAAATCCTTATTTTTTAAACAAAAATTAATGAAACTTGGTATGCATACGCTAGATATCCAGGTCTAAATAGTTATCAACCTATCAGAGAACATTTTTGAAAAAGATTTTAGAGGGACAGTGAGAGCGATTTTATGTTTTCTATAGAAAGTGAAAAATCACTAAGTATATCCTTCCCCCTGAACTATTTTTCGAAAATTTTCTTTCTCTCTTTCTAGCGTATGCATACCAAGTTAAATTAAAATCGGTTCATTAATTTCGAAAAATAAGGCTGCTATAGCTGCCGCCCGCGTGAATGTCAAAAATTATCCCAAGGGAACATACTCCCGGGATAAAAAGTATCCTATGTGTTATTCTAGACTATAATCTACCTCTGTACCAAATTTCATCAAGATCCATACATAAAAACTTTCGCGTATATAATATTAGTAAGGATGTATTCGCTACTTGTTTTACGTACGACATTGATGCATGATTCAGAAATGTTTTTAGGGAAAACCAGCGCGCAAGAGACACGGATGTCGCAAAATTGAACTTTCTAGGTTTATTTCTTTGGAAAGTATCTTTGGTTCGGTACTGACATTCTTAAAACGTCGGTTCACACAAAGAATTTCTGCGATTTTGTGGGTGCATTAACAGACACACATTCAGATAGAAAACGGAGAAAAATGTTGTGAGGAAAATTTGAGTATAAATTTTTATGACTATAAAAGTAGAGAAAGAAGAAAAAAAACGAAGAAACGGGGTGACTACTGAGATGCCGAATTCCTTCCGACTTTTCCCGGGATAATGTTAACTTGGCATTACGAGGCATGCCACCGCTCAGGCCCAACATGTGAAAATTCCCTAATATAAAGTAAATCTTATGTAATAGGTAAATAAACATTAAATTCGCGATTAATTCGCGACACACCGGTGTGTCGCCGGGGCCGGACAGGTTAAGTTCTGTCGTTTCCATATTTCCCGGCAATTTTGAATTTGGAACTGTTCTATATTCGAATGTCTTTAAATTTTGAATCTCAAAACAGTTGAATGTTTGAATCAGGATTAATGCTATTATTATATTATATTTAGTCACAGCGTCGATTGGAATCTGTCAGGTTACGTACGAAAATGAATCTTTCTAAGGAAAATGTTCGTGCAATAATTTTCTACAACTTTAGAAGAGGCCTGACACGGCTCCAGTGTTTTGAAGAGCTAACATCTGTGTTCATTGATGAAGCCCCATGTCTGCGGACTGTCGAACGCTGGTATTTAGAATTCCAGCGTGGACATACTAGTGTTATACAGTCCTGACCTAAGCCCTAACAATTTCTTTACATTTCCTAAAATTAAGAAAAGTCAAAGGTCAAATGTTCCAGTCCGGTGAAGAAGCAGTCGACGCTTTAAGTCAACCATTTTGAACACCCCCACTTTAGAGTGGAATAAATGTCATAATTCCTGGTTTGAGTGAATGGAAAAGTGTATTAAGCTACGTGGTGAATACTTTGAAAAACAATAAAAATTACTAAAAGGTTCTAGTTGTGTGTTTTTCTTCAAACGACAAAACTTAAAAGGCATGCCTCGTATTACCGATTTTCACTCGGGCGAAGTCACACACGTAAATAAAAAGCTTTCAAAAACAGCTTTGAAGAGAATAATCATGTTGCTATTGACATTTAAATGGAACTTATCAGATAAACTTTACTATCGGATAAGTGTAATTATAGAAATTGATGTCACTGTATAATCGATCTACTAGTGAAAACCACCAGGTTCTTTATGAAAGGTATCCGGGAGAAACTCAACCAAAAAAAAACCTTCTGTTCCACGTTGTATAGGCATGTAGTGGTAGCAAACGCAACAGCGGAGAGTGTAGTTCTTGGTTCGGTCCCCATCGTAGTTAGGTTTTGTTGTGTTTTAAGTGTTCCGTACCCGAAGGGTAAAAACGGGATCCAATTACTAAGACACCGCTGTTTGTCTGTCTCTCACCAGGCTGTATCACATGAACCATGATTTCTGTTGTCGCTATAACAACAAATAGGAAAAACGGAATAAAATAAATATTTAAGTGGGGCTCCCATACAACAAAATGATTTTTTTTATAGATAATGGTACGGAACCCTTCATGCGCGAGTCCGACTCGCACTTGGCCGGTTTTTTTCTAGAAACGAATGCATACTCTGAATTTGCACCCGGTTGGCAACAGGCCCCGAACTTAATGAAATGTTTCTATATTTTTAAAATAATAACTAAACATTCAAAAATAAAATCTCACTGCTGGAATATTCGATCCTAACAACAGTGCGGCTAGACAGTCATGCAAATAGGTAAAGATCGGCGGTAGATAACTAAGTCGTTTCTATTAGTATTCGATGCGGGCGCGCGTCAAATTGACGATACCTACATGGCGCGACTCTAATCCCTGATTAGGAACGGACAACAAAAACTGTGGAGTGGAGTTAATATGTTTTAGTTTTAAGTTTCCTTTTGTAATTTATAGTAAATAAAGTAGCCACATCTTTCATGGGGTACTGTTTAAAATGTTACAATAAAATACCTCCCCATATATTAGAATTAAATGAGACGAAATTTAAATCCTGTATTAAACGCACACTATGCAAGCAAGCATATTATAAGTTAGGGGAGTATATTGAAGATAAAAATGCTTGGCTCAATGCTGGTCCTGCTCCACAACGCCACTAGGTAGCCACTAGGGGGCTCGAAAGTAATGTTAGCATTTGATAATATTGTTGGTCCGGCTGAAGATTGTAAGAATGCAATATTTTTCATTGTATAGACTCCACTTATTTAGCAATGTATAATTTCATGCACATGTGTGAGTACTGTGTATCTTTAAATTATAATGATCATTTTGGGTAGGTCTTTGACTTGAATGTACCCTGGCGATTGGTCAAAAGTCTGGCTGATGGTGGCGCATGCGTTGGATCATTTGGCTCCCTTAAAAATGGTTGAGCCGAATGGTGCTAGCGTATGCGTCATGTTCGTGAACGGGCGCCGTCAGCTGAGACTGGTCATCTCTTGACTGCCATGGTTTATTTTAATTTCTTTGAATTGTTTCTTTTTTACTCCGGACTCTTTTATCCTGCACGTCTTTTACATCGTTCTCACATATATGTATAATTTCAATATGAATGATGTAACCATAATTTTGTAACAAAATATTATTTTTAAAAGAGTGTCCGTGGAGTTTCTTGTACGTTCTTCTCCACAGAGATCTACGCTTTGGAACGTGCAAATAGCTTCATCTTTTTGACCGACCGACCTTGACAATTCAAAAGGGGATATTTTTAAATGCACATCTGTATAATTGAATGTATATCAGAAAAAAGAATGCTGTGCAAAAAAACCCAATTGATTAAATAAACATGTCTTACAAAAAAAACTAAAAAAATCATCCAAAACGAGATGACCTTTTTATCGAATTCACACCAAAAATGTGGTTCATACATCGGATTTATGATTTATAAAACAAAAATACGAATTGTTTATCAAAAATACTAACTTGCACTCTAAATTGCACTTCCCTGAAATAGCAGGTGGTTATCATGATAATAATAGTAGCCGGTCATTGGGCACCCCGACTCGGACAGGTTAGGTTAGAAGGGGATGGCGGGTCAAGTGAGCGAGCGAAGCGAGCGAACAGACCCCGCCATCCCCTTCGTGGTTATTTTTTTTTAAACCACCCAGAAATATCATTAGCCAAATATTCGTTCAGTAAAACAGTTCTGCAAATACCATTAAACAGTATATCTAATATGATTTATTTAGTGTGCATAATTTGTGTGCAAGTCAGTATTTTTGATTTAACTTTGAAATATTTTGTTCGAAAAAAGGGAAAATACAGATATCGATTTAATTACATGCCATTCAAAAGTACCTGTAAATGGTCTAATTGAAATAAATGCTTTGACTTTGACTTTTGACTTTAAAATTATCAGTGAAAAGAAAATGCATTTCCATTTTTTTAACCGACTTCTAAAAAAGGAGGAGGTTCTCAATTCGGATGTTTGAATTTTTTTTTTTACTGTTTGTTTGGGCATAACTCCGTCGCTTGCCAACCGATTTAAAAAATTCTTTTTTTGTTGGAAAGGGTATACTTACTACCCAAATGGTCCCAAAAAACCATTTGGGAAGTTGAAATTTTATCAAAATCGGTTCAGTAGTTTGGTTATTAAATCCAAATAGCTGGATAAAATATGTGGAAAAAACATCCATGTATACGAAATTGCGTATTTTTGCTTTCCTGTGACTTTCCAGTGGTGTTGTTAGGTGTGGAGTACCACTAAAAAGTGAAAACTAAAAAACTTTTTCGCAAAAAAAAAAAAGAAACCGACTTCCAAAAAACACTACAAAGTGCAAAATAACTTTAATTTCGGAAGTCGGTGTCAAATAACGAAGAAGCAACCAAAAACACCGACTTCCGAAATTAAAGTTATTTTGCACTTTGTAGTGTTTTTTTCATGTTAAAACTAGTCGAATGATTTTCGAAGAGGAAATTATTAAACCCACTTTCCATCATATTCAAGTCTCCTGTAATAGGCCCAGAAAATTAAGGCTGGAAAAGCTGGATCTCTTCTTAGATTATGGTACGCAATTTCACCAGTCAAGCGCCTCACCACACCGGTGTGCCACCCGATTCACGCGTTTTAAAACTCTATTATTATTAGAGCAAGGTATTATATACAATGTTGACGTTTGACGTTTATAGCTTTTACGGGACAGCATGCTCATAATGATACTACTTCTTGTCGATACTCGTGTCAACGGCCCTAAATGCGGTCAAGAGATAGAAGTGGAAAAAATTTAGCAACTGAGTCCAAAATCTTTAGTTATAAGAGCGACTCCATTCCTTGTCCTGGCTTAAGGTCGTACGGGCTACTACGCAAATCTGTGTGCCCATTGACGGTGCGGCGTCACATTACTTTTAAATCGTAATCAAATGGATTACGGTACCCATTGTAAACAAAACTTGTCATCGATACGATATTTAAGTACCTATTTATTTTTGGGTACGTATGATGTTGATTTTTTGAATTGTTGCATTTGACGAGGACGGTCATTGCAATTTAAACCTTATGTCAATTGTTTTACATTCAAGTTATGCGCTGTCTTAATTTGTAAACACCCCCGTATATATATTTGGACCAAAGGGCCTTGTGTAGTAAGTATGGATACATAATAGATTAGTATGAATATTTTAATGAATGGAAAGTGTAAAGTTAGTGAAATAATATCGCCTTGTTTAATGAAGAGGTTCAAAATACTATAAAAAAACAATATTGAATTTTATTTACAGCACATGAGCTCCTGTAATAAACGCTATAGCAAAATAACGTTACTACGTACTAAAGCAGAAGCTTCGCAGGCTTTTAAGGTACCATTCCAACAGAATGTTTCATAAAAAATATGTCATTTCTGATCAAATCAATATGCCTATCCTTTTCCTAACTATACAACGACTTACGTCCAATTGGATCCAGTATATTGCAAATTGATTTTTACTTAAATTCCACGTTTTTAGGGTTCAGTACCCAAAGGGTAAAACGGAACCCTATTACTAAGACTGCTGTTCGTCTGTCTGTCAACAGGCTGTATCTAATGAACCGATAGCTTGACAGTTGAAATTTTCACAGATGTTGTATTTCTGTTGCCGCTATAACAACAAATACAAAAAACAGGATAAAATAAATATTTAAGTGGGGCTTCCATAAAACAAACGTGATTTTTTTGCCGTTTTTTTTATAGATACGTACGGAACCCTTCGTGCGCGAGTCCGACTCGCACTTGGCCGGTTTTGTAACGGTTTATTTTCATTTGTTCACTAATTAATTTTCATATTATTATGGGTTCCCCCGGACGATACAGGATTGAGGTTGGTTTCCAGTCTCACAGGATACAGCTGAGTGCCAGTATTTATTAGCTTGTAACGTCTACCTATCTGGGGGTCGATTCTGCTATTGCAATCGTGTCTCAATGACCGGTCAATGATCGATTTTTGACGTATAACGTCAAACTTTTGACACATTTCCCATACAAAAACTGTCAAAGTTGTCAAATATTCGATCACTGACCGGTCATTGAGACACGATTGCAATAGCAGAATCGAGCCCCTGACCTCCTCACCCAGTAACGGGGTGACACCCATACTCCATGGGTGTCAACAAGACTGGTGACTGATTTTCTAGCTTCTGTCAATCCGTAACTAAGCTATCAAAGATGTTCAAATGAAACAGGAGTCTCGGTATGTAATGTGTATGGTCGAGGTCGGTCCGTGGATGCGCGACCACCCACGGGCCCACCTCGGCAAACGTTTCTTAACATCGAATGTCGACCAGGGGCTCGATTCTGCTATTGCAATCGTGTCTCAATGACCGGTCAGTGATCGAATATTTGACAACTTTGACAGTTTTTGTATGGGAAATGTGTCATAAGTTTGACGTTATACGTCAAAAATCGATCATTGACCGGTCATTGAGACACGATTGCAATAGCAGAATCGACCCCCTGTGCAGCAGTTATTACTTAACGACGAGCTCCTCCTTAGTAATTTCTCATGATAATAAATGTAAAATTCAGTGTTATGTTCACGAAAACGCGTCAATGATGCAACTTCGCTGTTAACTTACGAATTCACCACAAACCGGACCGATAATTTTGTCGAATGTCCCTAATAGACCCCAAAACCGTTGTTAACATACACGAGCACCCGTCTTCCATTGTACCAATCATAAGAAACTGAGGGTGGGTGGGTTAGTAACTAAAACTAAGTTAGTACCATTAGAATTATCTGTTGCTTACATAAAAAAATATTTATGTAGTACTGCCTGATTTTTTTATCACCATCCAAAAAATTTTCAAGCAATATGTATGTTTCAATCAAAGATATCATTAATGCAAAAATTAGTTTTAAAAACAGCTGTTTCCTACATTTTGTCGAGTTGATAACAAAAAAAATGTACTGCACTGCTGTTTTTTATAGATTTTGGATGGTGATAAAGAAATTCACGTTGTATAGATAATTCTTGGGGGAATTAAAACAATTGGGAAAGGAATCAAAATGTGCTTTGGAAAATTTTAAGAGGACTTTGGCAATGCACGGACTGCTTCGACTGTCGCATACTACATGACATTGATATAAAGATAGAACACTCTACGAATGGTTATTTCGTATTTTAGTGTACAGCTCAAATAAGCAAATTTTTTTTTTTTAATAGTACTCTATTTCGTAATTTCGTGTACTATTGCTCAAAGAGTCGCAAGCCGTATATTTTCACCCTCGAATAAAGCTTTTATATCCTTAGTTGACTTCATAACTGCAGGCAACCAAGCAGTCCTTGCAAAGCCGGTTTTAAAGTTAATTAATTCAAAGAATAAAGATCAAAACTCAAACTTACCTTAACACATTTCACAATTCAAGTAATTATATTTTAGAATTTCTTAACACATCTTCCACATCATCATAAAAAACCTAAATGATAAGGAGGAAAGGAACATACACATCCAAAAAATAGTACAAATCAAATCAATTACCTAAAAAGGTAAATAGTATTATGTACATGGTACTGTAAAGTGTTACAAGCTAAGTACTCACCAATTCGGCTACTATCTGCCTTCCTAGTCGCTGGCACTCGTTCACTGACGGTTTCGTGAAGGTGTTTGAGTCGAATTTCTTGATGGTCTGTGAAAAAGATGAATAAAATAAGCTAGTGCATGGCTACAGAAATCTATACTTATATAATAAAGCTGAATAGTTTGTTTCTTTGTTTGTTTGAACATGCTAATCTCTGGAACTATCGGTTGGATTTGGTAAATTCTTTTTGTAAAGCCCCATTCATGAGGAAGGCTACATAGGTATAAAAAACACTTTTCAAGCAGCCTGATGCAGTTAGTTATTGTATTTGGCATTGCTTTTTTACTGTATCACAGCCCACTGCTGGAGACTGCTGGACTGCTGTGACTTCCTTGTTGAGCTACATACAACACCCAGGTCCTCTTTTCTCGTCCAGTCGTTCACAACCGGCTTTTTAAAATTAGTCCATTTAGTCTAAATGTCATTTTTTAATGTGACCTATAAAATATTGCTACTAATAATAAGTATTATTTACAAACCTGTTTAGCTTTGGTAGTGCTATCCAACACTTTGTTGATGTCCTTGATAGAATGTATGGACACATCAAGAGTGGAAGCGTCTAGTGTCTCCTGCTTGTTGTCTCTGGGTTTGACAGTAGTCTGTCTATTGTCTTGTCTGTTGTTCCTGAAGTCTGCTGTTGTTTGTTTATTGTTCTTAGGCTCTGGTTTAGCCATCGTCTTCTTTGTTGTGTTGTCAGGTTGCTGGAAATAGAAGAAAACCACAGCTTTAACACCTTAATTTATTTTATTGAATTCTGCTTCTTTGAATATTCAAAGTATGGTGTCGGACGTAAAAGAATAGCACCATCCCATTACTTCCCATAGGTGTCGTAAGAAGAGGGACTTACCAGAGAATGGGCAGCAGCATTCTCTGTAGGTAAGTACATTGCTACAGCTACATTGCGATCGCCAACCCGCCTGCAAGCGTGGCGATTATGGCACACCCCTCCCCCTTCATTTGGGGGAGGTCTATGTCCAGCTGTGGACGTTTCTCGACTGGTATGATGATGATGAAATGAACTTTTAGTTGGTGGCAGTGAGTTCTCAGTATGTTCTTAAAAAAAAACCGTCAAAGTCCGAGTCAGACTCACATGCGAAGGGTTCCATACCAATAGGAGATCTTGTTTCTTGTGAAATTTCTTGATTCTAGCAGGCCTGAGGCAGGAGCCCAATAGCTTTTGCGAATATCAAAATTATTTTTTGTTGTTATTCTTTAGTATTATCACATTTTAGTATTATTACATTTTAAAATATAATAATACTAAAAATATCAAACTTTGTATGCTAAATGCATACAAAGTTTGATATTTTAAAATGTATTTCCATGTTAATGATAGAATGAAAACAGAACTAACGCAACAAACGGTGAAAAAATCAAATCACATAACCTGCGGACTGGTCACTTTATACATTGTTTATATGACGCGGTCGAAGCTAGTGGAAAAAGATCCATAAGAAAAGTACACTTACATAAGTATGATGTGTTAAATCGTCCTCCCAGTTGTTGATCTGGTCTGCTAAAGCCGCCAGTCTACCGAACTTCTTCTTGCCATCCTGTTGGGGACGCGGCTTCGGCTGCTTGGGTTCCAGCTCTGACGGAGGAGTCGCTGAGGTGAACTCCAACTCGGTGCGGTGGATCGGCGACGAGAGGGTTGGCTTATCTGGAAAATTAAAAATGATAACCATAAATTAAAATTTTGCTCTTTTTTAATCTATACTAATATAATAAAGCTAACGAGTTTGTTTGTTTGAACGCGCTAATCTCTGGAACTACAAGTCGGATTTGGAAAGTTCTTTTTGTATATTAATGATAGCCAAATTTATGAGGAAGGCTATAGGCTGTATGGGAACGGGAAATTCCTACGGCAACGGGGAAAAAGGGATATGCACGTGCGAAGTCGCGGGAAAAGCTAGTTAGTTATTTATCACTTTCAAGTCTGTCTGTCTGTGTGTCCGTCCGTATGTCACAGCCACTTTTCCGAAAATATAAGAACTATACTGTTGAAACTTGGTAAGTAGATGTATTCTGTGAACCGCATTCAGATTTTCACAAAAAATAGAAAAAAAAATTTGGGGTTTACCCATACTTAGAACTGAAACTCAAAAATTTCTTTTTCCATCTTACCCATACGTGGGTATCTATGGATAGGTCTTCAAAAATGGTATTGAGCTTTCTAAAGTAATTTTTTTCAAAACTGAATTGTTTGCGCGAGAGACACTTTAAAAGTGGTAAAACGTGTGTGTGTGTGTCCCCTGTAACTTCTAAAATAAGAGAATGATAAAACTAAAATAAACATATGATGTACATTACCATGTAAACTTCTACCGAAAATTGGTTTGAACGAGATCTGGTAAGTAGTTTTTTTTTAACACGTCATAAATCGTAAACCGCAATTTACCTTTCATTCAATCAGCTCAAATATAATTTTCACAGATGATGTATTTCTGTTGCCGTTATAACAACAAATACTAAAAACAGAATAAAATAAATATTTAAGTGGGGCTCCAATACAACAACCGTAATTTTTTTGCCATTTTATTATAGACTAGCTGTCCCCCGCGGCTTCGCTCCCGTCAACTGGCTACCTACCTACCTACCCTACACCTACCCTACACCTACTCTACACCTACCCTACACCTACATGCACGCAAATAATTCTATTGTATTGAGGTATTTCTTTCCGACTTGCTAGACAAAAGTTGTGATAGCTCGGTTAATATACATGTTATAAAAATAATTTATAGCCTATAGCACTCACGAATAATGTAGCTTTCTACCAGTGAAATTTTTTTTAGAATTGGATCATTAGTTCCAGAGATTACCCCTACATACAAACTTACAAATTTTACCTCTTTATAATTTGCCATTTTATTATAGATAATGCTACGGAACCCTCCGTGCGCGAGTCCGACGCGTAGGTAGTATTAACTAGATGAGGCCGAAACTGATTTTCACTACACAGTGTATTGTTGGTATTTTTAATAAATAAAAAAAAATAACAACACTAAAATAATATTGAAATTACCAGCAAGAAGAAAAAAAACCCAATTGTGAACTATCCTAATCACTAGTTAAACCATGAATGAATAGCTTTCTGTATCCTATCTTAAAAACAATACAATATCTTTTTTAATCAAATCCTTGTCCTTATCACATCCTGTTGTGTTCAGGAGTTATTAGTTTTTTTTTAGGGTGGGAAATCCGAACAAATTCCGCAACCCTGGCAGGCTCTGGCCCTAGCGGGCCCCATCCTCTTTGCTGATTGCTCTTTTCGGCGCGCGTGGAACACAACGCGCCGTCGCGTCGACTTGGGCCTGTTCTGATCGGACGGCGAGCTACCCATTGCTCGCCGTCCGTAGGCATCAATCACTGCGCCATGCTCAGAAGCATGTTCCTGAGCGGCGCAGTGTAGGGAGTTATTTAATAATACCTAATAAGTTATAATGCAGGATATTGTTTGTCAAACTTATGACTCAAGTGAAATGAGTAACAATACTCCTAATATTTCTATCTATACTAATATTATAAAGAGGAGTTTGTGAGGTTGTAGGGCGTAATCTCTGGATCTACTGAACCGATTTTGAAAATTCTTTTTGTATAAGTGTAATAGCCACATTCATGAGAATGGCTATAGGCTATACGGGAACGGAAAATTCCAACAGCAACGGGAAACAACATGATATACGCGTACGAAGTCGCGATTAAAAGCTAGTGATTAAACAATAGAAATTGTGGAAGTGCGACTACTTTATGGCTTGCTGGTTGCTAGTGGGGACTGCTTAGTGTGGGGTCATGGGTTCGATTTCTAGGTGAGGTAAAATTGTATGAGTTTGTTAGTTTTTAATTGAGAGAAGCTGTGGGCACTGCAAGTATCTACTCTTAGCTACAATTGGTTTGTATGTAAGTGGTTACATCTGGAAGTACAGTTCCAGTTTCCAGATTCCTTTCCTAACAAAAAAGCTTTGCTATTTGCTGAGTGCCAAAGTTAGTTTATTCCATAAAAATGTAAAGTCCCCATGTGTGATAGATAGGCCATAGGATAGAAGTCCCATACAACTAGTAAAAATATTCATTAAAAAAACATACCCGAATAGAGATTGCCCAGTCGGTCAAGTCGTGACTTAACATTGTGCCGGAGTCCTGCACGTCTGGTCTCCGAAGAATCTTCTGTTACCTTCTCCATGTTATTGGATGTGTCATCTGTAATTTGTAAGTTTACTTAGTACAGTAAGTGGAGCTATAGATACAAGAAACATTAAACAAAGATAGGTACATTAATTTCAAAAATTATAAATACTGGTGAGGAGGCGAGGTGGCGAGAGTGTCTGGAAGGATATAGGGGAAGCCTTTACCAAGCAGTGGGACTCAATAGCCTATTAAAAAAATAAACTAAGAATATTACAAAAAGGGGCAATCTTCTTTATCGGACTAAAATTTACACAGCAAATGTTGAAACTTTAAGATTGGATTGTAGCCTATCTGAAATCTACAATGAGACCATGCAGGGTAGAAACAAGAAATAATCAGAAACATTCAAATCCTGTTTTTGTCTTTTTGGTAAACTACTAAACTTTTCATCAACTTTACTAACAAAACAAAATAAATTACATTACACATAGTTATCAGGCAACACACAAAAAACATACACTACCTGACATTTTATCCACAAAAAATAATTTTCAAACAGCACACTGGCCACAATCCACACACAATTTAAAATAAAAACAACTTAATAAACCATAAGACTCCACAATCTAAATTCAAAACTGTTTACAACCATTAACTAATGTTTTGTTTGAGAAACATTTACTAATTATTAGAATCATTATCTCTTGAGGTGAGTAATAAGTTACTGGCAAGAAGCTTTGTAAACTTGTGAGGAAATAAATATTTAAATAAGTGCCATTGGATTTTTGTTAGTCATCCTGTGGCTTTCCTTATTTAGATAAATACCTTCATGGCAGGACCTTTTTAGACACAGGTATGCGTTGTTAGGGACAATAATGTGGTTTTACTGCATAATGCATTGTGTTGTGAGTATCTCTTGTAATTTCAGGACACATATTGTCAGTGATACTGCAATAGGTACCGCGAAACTTCACTTTACAGTGTAGTTTCGAGGTATTACAGTATCGAAAATTAGACCTTATAGCAAAGACTTGTTCGAAACAGGTTAAAATTACGCTGTTTAAGGCATACTGCCAAAACTTCTATGCCAGTAGCTTATGGACAACATATTCTCGGAAAACCCTCAACACCTTGCGCGTCCAATACAATAACGCCTTTAGGATGCTTTTGCGGTTACCACGTTTCTGCAGCGCATCTGGCATGTTTTCGGAGGCTCGTACAGACGGGTTCGCAGCCATTTTGCGCAAAAATGTTGCCTCCTTATTAAGCAGGATTCGTGCTAGCGGCAATGGCATGCTGGCGGTTATTGCTGACAAATTTGACTGTCCTATTCTCAAGCATCAAATAAGGGTGCTAATAGAATAGGGTGAATATGAATTATTGAAATTAAATCGAATTATTGTATTTTAAATTTTACTAACAATTAGATAATAAGTTCTTACTAACCATTGGACCTATGTAGTCTTTAAAATGAATAAATTATTATTATTATTATTAAAGTGTTTCGCAGTATATTGTAAGGTCTAATTTTCGATATAGCAATGCCGCAAAATTGAACTATGCTTATTTTTAATAAATTAACATCGAAAATAAGACCTTATATCTAAGTGTAGTTTTGCGGTTTTGCAGTATCACCCACAATATGCCTGTATTGGAATTGGGTGCAGTCAATAGAGAAAACATTCACTTATTAGGGTTGCACTAGTCGATATTTTCTCCATACAAATTTCGGGGGGTATTACTCCACTGTTTGACATTATACATTCAAAGTTAAACATGATATTGTTTTATCTCATTATTAATTTTGTCTGTATGGAAACAGAATAGTAAAATAAGAAGTTATAAGCCAACAAAGATTTGTTTTCTTGCTAATTTTAATGCAACTTTGGGCACAAATAAGTAATAAAAGAAGTGTAGTCCCAAAAACGAAGTCGGCACCGACAAACCTCATTTATAAAAGAGTTCAGTAAACTTTATTTGTAATTGATATAAGCAGTGGTTTTTTCATAAAACTCAACTTTCCAATAGACTTTCAGTGCATCATCTAACATTTTTTCCGTTCTGAACGGTGTTTAGTGCGTGGAAACTAGATATTGTGCGTGTAGACTATAGTCTAACTGCTCATCACTGATAATGTCTCTGTCAGGCACGAAGCCCGGAGAGACAGCGTGCTTTTTGGCCATGCTTACCAGTGAGAATGAGCCCGCGACTAGTTTAACCTTAAGTCATCAATCTGCATGGTGTTTTACCAATTATCTAATCCTGCCAATTTTTTTTTTTAAGCTTTGCACACTAGGAATTTCTCCTGTATCATGGGTGCATTGACAAACATATAAACTCGCATACACAAACACCTAGACCCAGAACTATCTGTATGCCATACAATATTTGATCTTGATCTGTGCGGGAAGCGAAACCCATGAATACGCAGTGCAGCAGTCAATCACTCATCCACTGCACCAACCGTGCAGTCAATAATTGGATATGGCCGAGTGCCAGTATTTCAGATAAAGCGACTGCCTATTTGACCTTCAAAACCTAGTATCTCAGATTCTTCCTATTTTATATTAGTAAAAATTAAAAAAAAAATGATTCCTTACCTGTAATCTCTTTTATAACAACATTGCCTCCAGGCCGCGCCTGTGAGTCATAAACCACACTGATAGGAGCATCTCTTTCCTCAACTTGAACTTCAATCTGTATGTCATTTCTATGAGAAATATTGATCTCCACGGACACGTCTGAGTTTCTTCTGTTAATACTTCCCCTCTTTGGACTTTTAAACTCCTTTTTAGTAACTACAACGTCGTTACGACCCCGCTGTGGAGACGCGACATCGGACTTCAAACTCGACCTTTTTGTCACAGCTTTCGTAGGAGTTTCAGACTTAGTTGAGTCTTTAGACTGTCTCCGAGGCGATGTAATAGACTCCCGAGCGATTTTACTCGGAGATTTCGCAGGAGAACCCTCAGATTTCACAATAGCAATGTTCTCTGATAGTGGCTTCCTTTTTGGAACAGCCTGTCCGGAATTTGCTAGTTTCTGATCGATTTTCTCCTGTCTGGCCCGTGCCCTCTCTAACATGCGCTGGAAATAAGTTTCAAAATGTTAAAACATGCGATTCTTGATGACCTTCTACAGATTGCGACCGTTAATACATAAATTATCGTCCTATCGTACCTGAGTGAAGGGATCCATGATTGAGACAATATGAAAGGTTTTTGAATATCACAAATCACACAGCTGACATAGTTTGTATACACTTTGCACAATATTTAAGATTTCACGTTAGTTTTTGCAATTCAAACAAGAAAACAATTTCCACAAACATTCACCCGTTCGTTGGACGTTTGACGTTTGAACCGAAATATTTGAATTTAGTTCGGTTTGTATCCGGTAGGCGCCGCGACTCGCGTCATAAAATTATCGTTCAGAAATGGTGAACTTGCTATAGAATAGAACAATTTTACCTAAAAATAAAATTGATATTAAGCATACTTACCTTTCTCTAAGCCATAAATTGAGATAGGCATATCCGGTTCCGGTACGGTGTAGCGCTATAAGCCCCGCAGCGTCATATCCGCCCCAATCCGGCAGGTAGTGGGGATACGTTTGCGTAGCGCATGACGATATCCATGAACCTCATTGCGGCTCAATTTACAGTGATTGATAAGGGTATCAATCATCTATAATTAAGAATCAGCAGACAGAAATATAAACTGGCTTAGAGAAAGGTAAGTATGCTTAATATCAATTTTATTTTTAGGTAAAATTGTTCTATTAAGCTTGACTGTACCTTTCTCTAAGCCATAAATTGAGAAGTGTTTGTTATCGACTGCTGGATTGGGACTAGATTAGAACGCCAATGTGATCAACAAAGTTATAAATTCATTTTAAACTTTTGATAGTTCAAGTTACATAAATTAAATCTACAGAATTTTCTTATGACTTTAACTGTCATCGATTTTACGATTATCATCTTATCGTTTGAAACGGATTACTGATCTGATTTGAACTTGATTCATTTGTAGACCTATAATCCTTGATTTCTTTTTTATAATATTTGTGAAATGTCAAAGCAGAGCGCCAATTTCCTCTCTCCAAAATATGATCAATGGGAATATTATTTGACCAACTAGCCGAGGCTACGGCCGATCGCACACTACCTGGACTAGTGTTTATTCCAGCTTGTTTTAACATTGACTTAATCCAGCCCCCTATGATGGTGCGGGTAGCTGGTTTAGGTTCACCACGTGTGCTAATAAATAGGCTCTCAATATTACCTTTTCGATCATCAGAGTACTCTAGCAGTTTGTCAATCCAATAAATTGGGTCAATGTTAGAGTTTGACTCGCATTTAAGTAAACGCCAACCAGATTGCTTATAACCTTAATTATCAGTTTTGGAGCCAAAAATCGGCCAAAAAACTATAGAATCATCACTCCTTACAAAATTTTCTTTATTAATACTCAGTAATGTAAGGTCGTGGACTCTGCGCCCGGAACACAATAAAAGGAGAATTGCAGTTCTTTTAGAGATTTCAAACAATGACATATTGGAGGGGATTCCGTCAAGTAAGAATCTAATTAAAATATGAATGTCCCAGATAGGACTTTTAGCTTTGGGTGGCTGTTTTAATGCTATTCCCTTTAATGTTTGCTTTATAATAATGTGCGAACCTAATGATAAGCCACTAGGTGGACGACAAAAGGTACATACCACAGACTTATGTACTGCAATTGTATTATAAGCTATAAATTAGCTTATAATACAATTGCAGTACATAAGTCTGTGTGTCTCTCGATTTCTAACTGATTTAAGATGCAAATCAGTTAGAAATCGAGTAACATCTTCAGGGAATGGATTAATAGTGCTCACATTATTGTCACGTGACCATTTACACCACCGTGACCATGCCGGCTTATAAGTATTTAAGGTTGATTTCCTCCAGCTACCTTCTAAAATTTCTATCTGATCTTTCTCCCAAGAATCTAATAGCGATGACCACCCTGTATTAACCACACCTTTAAATTCAGTTGATGAACTTGTGGAGGTGGTCGATTGGTTGTTGTGTCTATCAAGACTTGATCCAAATCCCTCACCTGGTAGGGAGGGCGCATGGAGCGAGCCACCAGATCTGCTCTCCAAAAGACCTTCTCCCAATCGGGCGTTATCACTAGGTACATACCGGTTGCCTGGTTCAGGTGCGCTAATACTCTGGGTATTAGACACGGCGGTGGGAATACCCATGCTAACCTGTAGTGCCAAGGGCGACCGAAGGCATTGTGAAAAACAGCCACCTGATCTAAATCCAGACTCACATACCTGGGTACTACATGAGCAGTTCGCGACGCAAAAAGATCTATTTCGGGGACTCCGAAATGTTGAAATATTTTCCCGGTAGCACAGGGAAGCAAATGCCATTCTGTCGGGGCAGATTTCCTTGAAAGCCGATCTGCTATGTAGTTGTATCGGCCGGGAAGGTGATATACTGACATAAGTATCCGATAACAATCTATTTCGTCCAAAACTTCGTATGTTAGATTTAGGAGGGGCTGTGAACGTGTGCCGCCTTCGTTGCGCAGGTAAGAAACTACAGTTCGGTTGTCGCTCTGAATTAATAAGCTTGAATCGCTCATTAGGCGACCTTTTACCTGAATAACTCGCAGAATTGCCAACATCTCTAAGATATTGCTGTGAGCGCCTCTTTCCTGTACTGACCAGCTGCCACATAAGGTCTCGTTGTTGAGCTGCGCGCCCCAACCTGCTTTGGCAGTCCGTCGTAAGGAAATAAGTTGGAGGTGAACCGTGAAGTTGAGAAGCCATGTTGTGACTCTGAATTACCTTGACGGGCATCTGTGTTCGACCTTTCACATTTCTCCGCAATAGGGAATTGTTGAAGGTCAGCATTGCACGAGAATTCAAGCGCCCTCGCGGGACTACGAAGCTGGCAAAATTCCAAAGTCCTAGTATACTCTGGACTTCTTTTAAACTTACCTTGGTTGCTTTCGCCATTTTCGATGTTCTCGATTGCAGTAAGCGAATCTTTGTTGGTGGAAGTAATTTGATATTTTGCCAAGGGTCCCACAATATCCCCAGATACTCGATTGACTGCTGAGGAGTCAATACAGACTTCTGAAAGTTTATTACAAAGCCAAGTGACTGCAATACTCTTACCGTTAAGTTCACGTGACTTGACAGAGTTTCTCGATTCTGATTCACCAGGGAAAATCGTCGAGATACACCAGCAATCGCACTCCTTGGTCTCTTAAGATCTGCGCGATCCAGTTCGTCAGGCTGGCAAAAACCTTTGGAGCAGTTGCCAATCCGAAGGGCAGGCAGGTCATTTGCCAAAGTTGGCCCGATACTATTAATCGGAGGAAACGTCTGTGACCTGGCGCGATTGGCAGATGAAAATATGCGTTTTCCAGGTCTATTTTCACTAACCAATCCTGTGGTTGGAGGAAGTCGGGGACTTTGTACATGTTTACCAATCGAAATTTGTCTATTTTGACATAGTTGTTTATTAATTTTAAATTGAAGACCGGACGAAACGAAGCCGTGGCTTCCTTCTGGTACTAGAAAAACTGTCGAAACAAAACTCGGATTCGATGAAGCTATTTCTAACACATTTTGTTCTACTAACTTCTTTAATTGGATTAAGATTTCTTTTGAATTTATTGTGTGAAATCTTCTGGAAATCTTTAAGGGATGAATAAGCGGTGGTTTGCTTAAAAAGGGGATTCGATAGCCTGATATTATCATTAGTATATATAAAGGTGCCCCCAACTTCCTCCAGACACTTACCCGATGTTTGATTCCCCCGGCTTGAAAACGTTGATGATAGTCAATCGACTCGTTTATCACGCCGTCCCAGGGTACTACGTTTCTTACCATATCGTGTTTCTTCGTTGTGACGAAAAACTCTTCTGCCCTTCTCTTTCGTCCTTGCGCAGGATTAAAGCCACTATTAGTGGAGGAGCGATAGTTTGCACTGTTGCGCACAGGCACTATATATTTCCTACCTCCTTGTGTGTCCCTTCTGGCAGAAGGTTTATACGATCCACCCTGCGCGGGTAATTTAATGGGTGCGGCTTGAAAAATTTTTAAGACGCCCCCTTGTTTTCCTACAAAATCTGTAAACTTTGCATCGTCAAACAAATGATGTGCAGACGGGGGTATTTTCCTTAAAGATTCCTTAGAACAATTTTCTTTTACTGAATTTAAAATACCATCACGACGTTGTTGCACTATGTCAGCCCGTTTGCCATATATCATTTGTAATAAATCCATTTGAATTTATTGGTAGTCCCCGTCAGCAAAAATTTCATTGATTTTTGAAGTAATCTCTAAAGTGGTCGTTGGTTTTTCTAATTCGGAAACCCATGAAATAAATTGGCATAAGCCTTTTTGAAATGCTTCGTTTTGCAAAATAACAGCATGTGACATAGCAGCTAAAGAATTTTCAACGACCGCTAACGAACGATTACGTTCAAAATTTTTCAAAACATCATTACTTTCGAGCTCTACAAAACCTGGGGTAGAATTATAAAGTTTTTGTACTTCAGAATAACGTACTTGAGCCCAGTCAGGCGAGTTAAAATGTTGCAATTTGTCTGTAAAGTATGCGACTTGAGGGTAGTTTGAATTTTAAAATAAATCCCTTTATCTTCGTTTAATTCATTATCCAGTTCAGTAGGGCTCGGAATATATAGAATAGAGTCATTGTCAGACATGCAAAGAGGATACTTTTTCAGTAAGTTTTTTAAAAGCGTCCTCTAATTTACTTAGCTTTGTACGGCGGCGCCGCTCCTTTCGCCTACGATGTCTCCTTTTACGCGCCGTGGAAGAAGAATCGCTGCTAATACTCGAACCACTAGATTGCGACCGAGCACGATGGGCTTTGTCCATACTATTATTAATATTTTCGTCCAAAGAATTCATTTTTAACACAAGTTAATAATGATCTTAACACTCAACTTATATTTAACACTGAAAAGTAGGACACCCTTTTTAAAAGTAACGAGTTACTTTTAAACGCGACTACACCGTTCGGAAATCCGAACGCCAATGAGGTTCATGGATATCGTCATGCGCTACGCAAACGTATCCCCACTACCTGCCGGATTGGGGCGGATATGACGCTGCGGGGCTTATAGCGCTACACCGTACCGGAACCGGATATGCCTATCTCAATTTATGGCTTAGAGAAAGGTACAGTCAAGCTTAATAATGTAATGTTACATGTTCATTCGATTACATACATTGAAATTGAATCGAATCGTGGAACATGAGAGAAATTATGCTTGTGCTGTGGGTTGGTTGGCTTTACTAGGTCATTTCTAGTTAATTTTGCCATTAATAAATAACTGCCCACACAGAAAGAGGTTGTTTGTTTGTTGTGTACTTGTGTCTTTTTTAGGAAGCGACATCGAAAATCTTTTTATTGTTCGGTCTGATTTATCCAATATAACAGACAGAAGTATAAAAAGAATAATTTTAATGGTCTTTCAAACAACACAATAAAAACACGGCGTCGACTATGCCATCTAGTGTTACCTATGTGTATGTACATATTTTATGGCTGCACGGTCCTTACTACGAGTTGGTCTTTCAGTTTTAATTCAGTTCCGATGCCGCTTAACAGATGGCGTCTAATTCTATATTTCCCAAAGTAATCTGATTTAATTAGTAAATACATGGTGTTTTTATGCAAAGGTTCTAGCGTTTTATAAAATAATAATATATATGCAGGTCAACTTACTAGACGAGACCACCAGAGACCATGATGCAATCATGAAATATTAGAAAACCAGTTTTGGTTTCCGAAGTCTACACATTGCAGTGTGGTCACTACATAATTCCTCAAATCACTCCAAGAAATAGGTGGAGGTTTTAAATGTCTTGTTATTTTTTCTGTTTGAAACGCGAAACTCCTTGATTATTTTTTCAAATCACGTACAGTAGATTTTTTTTGAATGTCATTCGGATTTTTTTGACATGGGATAAAGTCGACGGTTGTTCTTGACTTGTGTTATGTCAGCGACCCTGAAATCATGTTTTATTCGGAAGAATAATAAATAAAAATTATGTTGTGATAGATTTAGCCAATTGAGCTTAAAGCCATGGTACTTATGTCCATGCACAACTTGTGAACAACTCTTGAAGCCGGATTACCGGTTTTATGGTCTGGTGATTGTAAATTGCTGATTAAGCGGGCGAGGTTCCCAGGCTGCCACCCCAGAAGCCAGTAGCAGGGAAGGCTATATCCCCAGAGGATACTGCGGGAGAGGCGCCCCATTGCCGTCGTCAGGAGGACGACGGGGAGGTTTACCTAAAAATATTCACCCGAATATATTTTTTTCTTTTTTCGATACCCACTTTTGGGTTGACGTCGGTTGTCTCTACTTCGGGAGTGAAAAGACATTTTTCGTACGCATTTAAAACTAATGTAATAACGTTTCTTTTTTTCCTTGTGAGCGAACAAATCATTACGAGTTTCTAATCCTTTAGGAAACCGGCCTTATCGGGTTTAAAATAAAACGAGTTGCAACCGTATTTTTTAAATCCGCGATATTCGGTCTAATAAATTTATTAACGTTCTCAAATTAAAAAAAAATGTAATGATTTTCGTAAAGTAGGATAGATCTTTGTTTTTTAAGATTAACGGTCACGACAACACACGATACCTATTTTTTTGTACTTTTATATACTAGTTTTCCTATTTTTTTTTTATTTTCATCAAATTTAGTATTTTTTTTCTTTTACCAAAATTACACGTATTTGAAGCGTATTGAGTGTTTCATTTCTTTGTCATCATTACGCTACAACATCTACTAACAGCTGCCAGCTGCCATCCGTCCGGGTTTCCCCGGATTTGTCCTAGTTTGGAGGGCGTTCGGGGATCGTCTGGGCGGGACGCCATTTTCAAAAATCGTACGGGTAAAACTGGGACTCTTTTTCAGTCAGGGGAATATCGATGGATTGAAAGATTGATCGAAAACTTACTTAAAAGGCAGTAATAAATTAAAACAAATCTTAGTTTAAAATGAACTCGTAATTATATGCTTATAGGCTACCTAAGTTTCCTTGTTGTTTTACTTTCTACCCAAGGCTGGGTGTCAATGTTTTCGTGCTGGCATCCTTGTTTCTCAGTGTTGTAGGCATAACTTGACAAAGAAATTTTAATCGAAAAATTCTAATTTGACCCGAGCCGCGCGCGGTGCTAAAATTGGCTCGGTCGCTTCGCTCGTCTTCGATTTCGAATTGATCGATTGAAATCGCTTGAAATCGCTTGATTGCTATAGGGGTTATTTATTACACTATTCAATTTTTAGGAAATCTAAGTAGGAAATCGGAAGATGTAGGCGCTGCAGACTGGACGCCGCTTCAAGTGCGCTGCAGATTGGACGGTAGACAGGATGGTGTATGGACGGCATTAGTTGCCCAACTTTGTCGCGCAGTGTCGCGCAGTCTAATCGTAGAAGAACAGATTGCATCCTATTTAGTCTCAATCGTATACAATCTTCTGTTTTTTGAAACATGCAATCCAATGGGTAAGTACGTTATTACTTCATATTATGCGTGGTCTGTACGATTTAGAATCAATTTAGTATAGGTAGTGTGATCAGTGGCCGGGAATCGCCTAGCGACTCCCGACGCCCGGTGCTTCTCTCTCTCCCTCACGCGGCCCGCCTCCTCCTTCACTAGCATTACTGCTTCGTAGAGAAGGAGGTGACGGCTTCCCATGCCTCCTCGCTCTGGACCATGGTTTGAACCAGGGCCGGACGCGAGACGTCGCCGTTGATCCGCATCTGGGTTACATTCTACACTAGAGTAGGTATAGCTCATTTGATTATTGATAGAACCAACTTATAATTCCTACAAATTGTTTTAAACTTGATGCCAAAAAGAACAGTGTTACCTAAGTACTATTTATTTTTGTTAACTACCAGACCCTGAGAAAGAGAAAAGTGTAGGTAGGTACTTATTATCTAATGAGTTGATATTAAATTTGTAACTTGTAGCACAGAATAAAGATTAACTAATTGTTCCTTACGCTATAGTTTATGTATGTCGCAAAGAAGCTAAATGTGTAATTATTATAGAAGTGTAATTTTTTTTTTTTTTGGTTGCTGACGGCTTTGGTTAATTTTCACCCAATTGTCACTGGGGTTTTTGAATTTTTTGTCCGGCGTCGGCAAATTAGGTGATGGCAGCCCTACCATACACTAGGTATTAAGTCTGATCCTGTTAACTTCTTTTTTTTATATTAAATAGATATGGCCACTAGAAAGTTAACACGCAAGGGCTATCAACTGCTTAACCGGACTATCCTGTGGTGGCCTCAAATGAATTTAAGGCCCCCAGCCAAGGCAACAAAGCTAGCTACAAGCTAAAACTACTGACCGCTCGCTAATGGCATTCCCTGTGGAATACGACCTCGGCTTAGCGGCGTCAGTTCGGGACTGCAAGGGACAGGCTGGCTCGTTAGGCAAAAGTCGGGGAGGGTTTTGAATGGGTCGTCGCGACGGAACTCGGCGGCGAGGTCGGTATACGGAACGCGATCTGGATTTGTATTTTCTAAGGGTGCTGGTTTCTCTACAGCTTTCCTGAATCTTTGTGATCTCGTCATCGGACTCGACGATTGTATGCCGAGGACGGCGAATCTTACTATTACGAGAGAGTGTATTGGGAGGCCTTTGAAATCAAAGGATTGCTGTATTTCTCAGCTCATTCAATGAAACGCTTTGTAAGGCGTTTCATGAACTGTTTTATTATCGGGATTTTAAGGTCGACATGAAGTCGTTCATTCCTAATAAACCACGGGGCGCCCGTTGCTTTTCGGAGAAACCGGTTTTGTGTCAACTTCTTATTAATTGATAACTCTATTACTTAGAGGTTGATAGATTGGAGTATTTCCATAGCAAAGCAAGTAGGCTAAATAACTATTGTGATACTGATGTAAATAAATACCTATCGAACAAAGGTACTATTTTTACATAGATTGGTCCAGTATTTATAGTGTTCTGCTCAACAATCATAATGTAGGTACCTATCTAATTCATATGTCCTGATGTAAGTACCTCTCTAGTCTCTAGGTACCTTATTAATTAGAATACACCGTTAATTAATTGGAATACGAACTTCATAGGGTAGGTACCTATGAAATTCTTATTCTATCAATTAATGTAGGAATGTTAGAAAAAACTAGTACCTAAATCTATTTGTTTTGGTTTTTGTGCCGCGTACAAAAGTGCGCACCATAGATTTCAGAAAAAGGTGATCACGTATGCACCGATGCTTTTTTACTAATACGTTTGTACCTACGTTGATAAATTTAGGTTAATTAATTCTAATAAGAATAAATTGGTGTAATGTCAGTCAACGGATTCGCAAACGGAAAAACTTTCCATTATGGGCCGTTGATTTGGAAGTTCATATTTTTTTGTAGACAATACTCTTATATAGAAAGCTTTTTATAAATGTTCAAGTTGCGGAAACTCACGGTTTAAGAGATATCATTTTCTAAAGTTTCCATACAAATTGGAAAATAGCACGACATGGCTCAACTTTGTATTACAAACAAACGGTTTGGAGCTTCATCACATGGAGTACCTACACATCTTGTAGAACACTATCACAAAGTTTCATAACGCGAAACCTTATAAGTAACCTTTTAAGTAAGTTTTAATAATTT
Organism: Melanchra persicariae; assembly: GCA_947386135.1. Lineage (NCBI taxonomy): Eukaryota > Metazoa > Arthropoda > Insecta > Lepidoptera > Noctuidae > Melanchra > Melanchra persicariae. The sequence goes on along the minus strand of OX376645.1, from coordinate 8,752,915 downwards.
CTAACCTAGGTATTTATCTAAAATATTTAAATGGTTTTTTCTATAAATATTATAGTTTACAAATACGCTACAATAGCGCAGCTATTAAATAATAAGAAAAAAAATTGGTTGTCTGTAAATTCGGTTTACGGACGATAGATTAACGTGACAACGTCATAACAAATCATTGATGAAATGATGGCATACAACGTTACAATGAGCGCAACGTTACAATGAGCGCAACGTTACAATGAGTGCAACGTTACAATGAGCGTAACGGGACAATGAGTTATCCTTTTTCCTGCGAGCCGGCGTTCATCGATTTATTAGACGCTGTCACGTCAAAAAATATTTTGTTTTAACTATTGGGGTAACGAAACGTAATTTCTGGAATATGATGGATTATCGCTTACGTTTGACAATTGTCATTCATCGTGTGTACTCACAGTCGAGAGCGTGTATCGTACTCCTAATTACACACCTAGGTGTATTAAAGAAATAAAAGAAAGAAAGAAAAATATTTATTTGGGACTCGCACAAGACAAACAAAAAGTAAAACAATAAAATAAAAGAAGAACACCTCGGAGGACTCAGAATGCGAGAGGAGGGACTGGGGGCACCCCGACTCGGATAGGTTAGGTTAGAAGGGGATCGCGGGGTTCCACCATCCCCTTCGTGGTTATTTTTTTTTAAACCACACATAAATAGGAGCCCCGCGTAGCGAGGCTCCGTCGACTGCTCCTTAAAAATTTTGAGATTGGTCTGTGACCTTGAACTTAAAGTGAAATTTGCATGATGCAAGCAATTTTTTATTTTTCGAATTTGTTTTTGAGATGTTTGATCTTGACCTTGAAGATATTTTAGACGTTGGAGTTTGATAAGGGGCAATTTTCACGATTTTTAACAAATGTTTGACCATGACCTTGAAGATGCTCTTGATCTTAATTTGAATTGTAAACTTATGGCATTTATGGAAAATTTTATTCTAACCAAAAAACTTTAACCATGTATTTCTCCATAACCATGGGTTGCCGCGGGATGGGAATGGTACAGGGGATTAGACCCCCTCCCCCTTTCCCTTTCCCCCCTCCCCGCCCCAAAAATCTATAGACCATAATGGAAATTTTAACCGAAAGCTGAATCCAAAATGTCATACTTCACGTTATGGGTGCCATTTTGAAAATTAAAGGAGTCGTAATGACGTTAACTATAACTTTTCTTCTCCTTTCCCAATAATATATTGATATTTATTCGTATGTTATTTAGTATTGTAGATATTTATTTTATATTATTATTTTTAATTAATATTATTTATGATGTTTGTACACTGACCGCCCTAAATCTAACTTCTTTCGTTCAGTCCATCCTAAGGTTGTCTGTAAGAGATTGCCCTGTGCGATAAGACCGCCCATTGTACACTTGTTTTTATAAACTTTTACCTGTGACCTGTGATTGATGTGAGGTGTACAATAAAGTAGGTATATAATATAATAAATAAATAAATAATAAATAATGAGCTCGAAATTAAAATTCAAGATGGTGCCATCGAAAACTTTCCTGTTTTCAATTTTTTTATTCTCTAGATTTGAATGGAAGAATAATAATTAAGTACTTATGATAATATTAATCGAAAGACTCCTTTAACAAAAACAATAAGGTATTTTACTGTTTTGTCACCTACCTATTACCTACATTTGTCAAAAACTACAAATATTTCACTCATTATTTTCAGTAACAAGGTTGTCTAGAAATTTCAAATAAGGAGAGAGTATTCGTAGGAGATAGTACTAAAACTTTAAAACCAATCAGACAGTAGGTACCTACTCTTATTCAATTCAATTCAATTCAATTTCTTTATTTCGATCAACATTTATTGGATCATATAATAGGTCTTTACCTATGAAATTGCCGTTTTGTATGAAAAAATTTAAACGATTTTTTTTCATGTATTTTTTATTTGTATTAATCGAAGTAATCACCCATGCAATCAATGCATCTTTGCCAACGCAGTGGCAGTTTAATGATGCCCTTCTTAAAGAAATCAGCTGGACGGGAGGCAACAAATTCTTCAAAGGCATTTTGTACTGCCTCTCGGGTATTGAATTTTTTTCCCGCCAAGAAGTTATCCAAATTCTGGAAAAAGTAGTAGTCTGTAGGCGCAAGGTCTGGTGAGTAGGGCGGATGACGGAGAGCTTCCAACCCCAGTTCTTGCAACTTGGAGACCGTCTGCTGTGCAGTATGAGGTCGCGCGTTGTCGTGCAGGAGCAGCGGAAACGAGCGATTGACCAATGCTGGTTGGAGATGTGTCAGCTTCTCCATCATTGTGTTCAGTTCTTCACAGTACCTACACATCTGCAGTAATGCTCACCCCGTTTGGTAAGAAGCTGTGATGAATCACACCGGCGCTAGACCACCAAACAGTGACCATCACTTTTCTAGGGGTAAGTTTTCGTTTAGGGCATTGTTTAGGTGCTGAACCAGGATCCAACCAACTTGCTGAGCGCTTGCGGTTATCAAACAGAATCCATTTTTCATCGCAGGTAACAATGCGGTTCAAAATTCCTTCATTTGTGTGTCTGTTGAGCAGTGCAAGGCACGTCTCGACGCGTACTTCGCGCTGGCGATCATTGAGTTCGTGGGGCACCCATTTGTCAAGCTTTTTTACCTTGCCAATTTGACGCAAATGGACCAATATTGTTACGCTAACGTCGAAAGCTGCTGCTAATTCAGCCGTAGATTGTGTATCATCAGCTTCCACAATCGCCTTTAATTCGTCATTGTCGACCAAAGTCTTCGGACGACCGCGAGGTTCATTTTTCAGGTCGAAATTTCCAGAACGGAAGCGAGCAAACCAATAACAGGTGGTGCGTTGGTTTGTAGTGTTAGCTCCGTAAACGTCGTTGATGTTGCGTGCCGCTTGTGCCGCGTTGCTGCCACGACGGTACTCATATTCCATAATTACTCGATATTTTAACGTATCCATGAAGACGAAAAAGATTGAAATGCGATGAAAATGTAACACTAATCAATAAACTATTACTAGACTACTTTTGGAAAAAAAAACCATGTTTTTTAAATAAAATTAATTTGAAATTAGAATTCTTAGCCAAACAAAAATTATTTTGATTTGAAATGGCCAGTACTGCAGAACGGCAATTTCATAGGTAAAGACCTAATATTGTGTTGACATTATAATTAAATACATATAATTATCACTTGATGTATGTACCTACCTAACATCAAGTAAAAACTATTAGAAAAATAAGTCAAACACAACACAAAATTCCATTATTACATAGATACTCGTACTTACAAATTAAATTGGCAATGTCAACAAATTAAAATTAGAAATAAATATAAATAACAAATGTCACATATCTATACCTACCTACATTATAATAAAAAAAAAATATCGTCTGTCGTGAGTTCGTGACAAGAGAGAAACGTACTTTGTGTGTTCGTCTAGGATGGTTTTTACGCGTGAAATACTATCTACATAATTCATAATATTTAGATTTGCAATTTGTAGGTAAAGATGAAAATACATAAGTATTAATATGTGCGAAAGCCACACTTAAAATAAAAAAAAATACAAAAAATATACAACCGACTTCCAAATAAGAAAAAACGCTGCCTACTACTTAAGTACAAAATAAACATAACAACACGACTGAAAAGTCACAGGAAAGCAAAGAGTATAATAACAGGTAAGCAAAATATCTACGCAATTTCGTTCACTTGGATGACTTATTATATTTTTCCAGCTATTTGAATTTAAAAATGAAATTTCAATGGAACCAATCGGAAAGTAGGTACCTATGTCCTTTCACATAAAAGAAAAAAATCAAATCAGTTCATAAATCACCGAGTTATGAACTTATTTATTTATTTATTTATTAAAACTTTATGCACAAGTAAAAACCACTGTACAAAGGCGGACTTAATGCCATAGGCATTTTCTACCAGTCGACCTTAGGGTGGTGCAGAGAAAACATGGCAGGTGCAACTTAAAGGAAGGACAAACAGAGAGGAGAAAAAAAAAAATAATACAGTCATAGATACATATATACATACATACACATAAACAAAGTTATTAAGAAAAACGAATCCAACGAATTAACGCTGTGATGATTCTACCAACTTCTTGCGAATGTGCTCACGTGCCTTCACCTTAAAAGAAAGCCGACTGGTTGCCATCCTGATGTTCAGAGGGAGCGCATTCCATAGGAAGATCCCCTGAACAAAAAAAGAGGAGCGGATAAACCCAGAGCGGTGTGAGGGACAACGTAGAAGACGATTATTAGTAGAGCGGAGGTTTTTATTGTGGGCAGAGCAAAGGAATTGAAATTGTGACGTTAGATAAGAGGGAGAAGAAGGATTATTTAGAAAAGAAAACAGACTAGTCAAGGCTCTCAGCGCTCTGCGCTGACGAATGGGTAACCATTTTAATTGTGATCGATGCGCGGATACGTGATCATACTTACGGAGGTTGAAGACAAATCGAATGCAGTTATTTAGAAGGCGGTCAAGTTTATTGAGGAGATCTGCATTCAGGTCGTAGTAGCACACATCACCATAGTCAATAATGGGGAAAATTAGGGACTGTACAAGCATTGCCTTTATGTGAGCTGGGAGAAGATTTTTCAGCCGATACAGCGACCGCAACGTTCCGGTAACTTTCCGACTGACACTCATGACCTGCTTTCTCCAGTCAAGACAGTTGTCGACATGCAGACCAAGATCCTTAACTTCAGAGCCAAATGGAATGACTGTGTTGTCAAAGATTACGGGCGGTACAGTTAAGCCATTCAGCTTTCTCAAACTATGGGAACTCCCAACTATGATAGCCTGACACTTTAAAGGGTTAACTGCCACCCCGAATCGATCTGACCAGCTCTTAATTAATCTCAAATCTCGGTTGAGCTCCTCGATCGCATCCAATAAGTTGTCAACACCTGCCCGACAATAGAGCTGCAGATCATCGGCATACAAATGATACGCACACTGAAGCTCAGAAGTTATAAGATTGATAAAAATGGAGAACAGAAGAGGAGATAAAATGCCACCTTGAGGGACGCCAGCTGCAAGGTCACACCACCCGGACGAAGAGTCTCCAGCACGAACTGACTGCTGACGCCCCCGAAGATAAGAGGAAAACCATTCCAGTACTTCAGAAGAGACCTTAAGATATGAAAGGATAGACAAGAGGACTTCGTGACTGACAGTATTAAACGCGTTGGAGAAGTCGATTAACACCAAAGCAGTAACTTTAGTGTCTTCCATTCCCCGTCTAATATCGTCAGTCACTTTAAGGAGAGCTGTCACGGTACTGTGCCCGGGCCTGAAACCAGATTGAAATGGGCTGATGAGGGAGTTACGATAAATATAATTAGAGAACTGCTTGTGAACACAGGCCTCGAGCACTTTGGACAGGAACGGAAGGATGGAAATTGGACGAAAGTGACTGGAAAGAGTGGGATTAGGGATCTTAGGCAAGGGCCGGACATGAGCTTTACGCCATAAGGAAGGAAAAGTACCAGAGTAAAGCGAAAAGTTAACAATGTTGTTAGCAATGTTAACAACAACTTATGAGGTAACAAACATGAAAAAATTCAACCAAATTGAGAACCTCCTCCTTTTTTGGAAGTCGGTTAAAAATATGTTTTCACACCACCTGATCGAAAACGTCAAATTATATGTCATGTCAACCTAACCTAAAGTGAGTCATTTTTGGCCGGTGGCACTGCCGGGCAATAATATTGTACTGGATTTCATTATAAAACGCTGGTCAATAATGTGATTCAAATTTGGAACCTCATCTGTCTGCTCAATTGGCGGTATATTAGGTACTTACAACGCCTTCTGTCTCTGTCTCTCTCTTTCTGTTCCAGAAAGAAAAAAGATATTCTCGATACTCTTACTACTTAGGGATGATATTCTCGAATTTCTACAAAATCATAAGGATTGACCAGGATCCAGGATTGAAGACAATATTATAAGAATAATTGGTTATGTACGGATTATTGTATAAAAGGATAAGAATAACACTTAAAACCCATCTATATTCGATTTATTAATTTAAAAACTATTTTCTCGAGCATATCCTATGACGTTCTAAATTCAAATTGCATACAGCCAAGCGTCCGAACCCATTCTACCAGCTGATATAAAGCTCTGTATAAAGCTTTGTGTACACATAAATTGTATTAGGTTGCTAACATTAGGCCTGCACATATTTACTTACCCACAGAGAAGAAAAAAAAAAAACGAAAATCGAGTTGGTCGTGGCCGCTATGTGGTAGATATACCGAGTGGAACGCAAAAAAGGCGCGGATATTGCAAATCCGTATGGTATTAAACTAACTTTTTTTAAGTAGATATACAGTATAGTTCTAAATACATATCTCTACTTAGTGTTTGTAAATTTAAAATATTTTGTTTTTCGTATTATGCCTTCATATTTTCTCACAGGAGGTGTGAAAAGTAGAGTATCCTCCTCGGGGATAAAGGTGTCTTTGCCTTGGGCTAGCTTGAATCCCTCGCTGCATTCAGGATTTTTGTATTAACTCCCTCGCTTCGCTCGTGAGTTAAACTCTAAACTCCCTCGCTGCGCTCGGGAGTTAACTCCCGAATCCTTCATTGCGTTCGAGATTCAATATATGACGCCCGTGACACAAGACACTGCTTTATCCCCTGGGTGCATAATCTACTATTATAAACTACCTATTAATGTTTTTGAATGAAACCTGTTGATCAAAAACCTGCGGCCGGCTATCAGTGGACTCTAGATCAGTTCTACCCAGATTGATATCGTGATCCCCATGGCTTGCTGATAATCTTTTTCTTAATTTGTTCACATACAATTCATACCACAGAACGCGATTACTTTTTACACCGACGAAAAAAACTGGCAATAGCATTGGATGTAAGTAATACATGAACAAACGTATGTATCTCGCGTTTGTTGGATTAATAAGCACTAAGACGAAAGAAGACAGAAATGAGATGTCACCCAATATGAATATCACAGTGGCAATGTACAAACGACGCCATTTGTTAGTAGCGGTAAGTGCAATCGTGTTTGAACCGCGACACAGTGAATATACAATAATAATGTAAATGAAACTATTTAGGATCAAAGGTAAATTTAAAATTAGGTAGTAACTCAACGTAAAGATGAATATATGGTCTTGCAAAATATGTTATGGTGGTTGTGACTATAGGTATGCCCCAACCAAAGAGGCTGCTTTTCAAATATATCCTTTGGATAAGCCCATTGAAAACTTTGACAACGCTCACGTAAAACATATGGCATATTACTACCAACCAGAAGCCCCTCGCAGATAATAGGTAATCCGCTACATTTTCATAAATTCGAGATAACATTGTAACATTTTCTTTTACAAAATCATTTTCGATGGTCATGACATAAGCATAAATCTTATAAAGTAGAATGAATGAAATCTGTGCGAACATTAAGTTGAGGCACACAAAGTTCCTATAGTTGCGAAACTTCTTTAAGATGCACCATGATATCACTCCGTATATCAATGCAAATGTTGTCACTGCAAGATAAATGTATTGTATAGCTAACGCAAAAGCTTCGTATAATTCTCCCATGGTGGATCTTCTTTCTTTTCGTGTCTATTGACTCAAATTGAATTTTGTCCGACCAGTGTTGAGCAACCTGTATGTAGCTCTATCATTGGCCTCGTTTAAGTTCAAGATGGTAAACGTCTCTGGCACAGAGATTTGATTGATGCACTTTTATTTGGCGAAAAAGAATTTGTGAACAACGTCACACTAAACACTGTCACTCTCATACAAATGTTGCCACGAAAACTTATCAATAGTTTTAAGAGTTATAACCAAAACCAATTCAATTGTATCTGTTTCACTGATCTCTTGGTAGAAAGTGCGGCTGCTGAGTGTGAGGCCCTCGGTTCCATTCCCGTCCGGGGATTATGCAGTTTTCTTTTAGGAATTTCTCCGTGGCCTCTCATGACCTGGAGTTTGAGATCGCCGGTGTGAGACCCCTGTGCCTCGTAAAGCTCGTTGGGCCGTTGGTCCTGCGCTTGATGTCTCTCCGGTCGCGGTCGTCTCAAATTGACGTCCTATCCGACTTTTAAAGTGATACTGAGAGTGCACAATACTTGCGCGCCGATGGCGGTGCTTAGATTGGCCGCAGTGGTCAAAAATCTATTATTTTCGCGACATTCCAAACTTGTTAGATTATTATCCTTTGATTTTCCTGTTTGGGAACCGGTTTTTAACCTACGTTAATATGTTAACAGCTCGCCTTTATTACGTAGAGATAAAGCTGGTTTTCGTAGTTGAAATGCGAATATTAATCACAAAACAAAACAAAGTCGCTGTCGCTGTCTGTCCGTCCCTATGTATGCTTAAATCTTTAAAACTACGCAACGGATTTTGAAGTGGATTTTTTTAATAGATAGAGTGATTCAAGAGAAAGATTTATATGTATAATACATGCATAATATTGTACAGAAACACTGATAAATTTAGAGGTTTCTAATGATGTCGTAAATAAACACATTTTTTTGCGGTAACATTGCTAACGCTGGCTGAACCCCACGAGATAAACCAAAATAATGTACTACACTATTGTATGTACAACTTAAAAAGATCAACAAAAAAGTCCGCGATGATATATGTCTATCTCTAAAGGATAACCCACAATAACCATTTTTTATCCTTTACATTTTATGGGAAAAAATGGCTTATTTACGAAGTGATTTTAAGCAATACAGCATTAATCATTATCCAATTAAGTAGGTTAAATACATTGTCCATTTAATATAGATCAATATGGCCGTTTAGAGCATTTAATTTAAATGAATATTTCCGAAGATATTACAGATTTAAAATGCAGGGACATAGCGGTGCGGCGTTACCGGCCCGGCCGGCGGCGCGGCCGCGGCGCGTTGTATTGTCTAATGACAAAAAAGCTGTAAACGTTGTTTCTAAGGACATTCTGTAGTAGATAGGTATATTTAGTATCAGTATTGCACATTTGCACCCGTGCGAAGCCGGGGCGGGTCGCTAGTAGACAATATTATACGAAGAAGCTAGGACTCAACTGAATCCGGTAGACTGGCGCGAAACACTCAGACGAAAGACTATTGTGCGAATCCGTTTCCGTGAAAAGAAAGCGCGTGAGACGAGTGTGACTTTCGCGAATCCAGACAAAATATGTCCCCAAATCAAAATTTAAGATGGTTCCGGCGAAAGTTAACGTTTCGTCATGCCCGGGTATTTTTTTCTTGGTTTTCCAAATCGGGAATAACGAATTTGGGGTCGCAACCAAAATCCAGGGTCGGTAAAGAAAAGGTGAAAAGGGATGGCATAGTGTGATGTTTGTTAATTTTAATCATTCACGCCACTGAGAGTAGGAACACGGGTTTAGATTAAAGTTGACACACGCCTAGACCATGACTTGGATCAGGAGTCAGGACATAGGATACTTCACATCCCTGTCCCTAGCAAAAACAAGACAAGCGGGCGAAGCTGGTTGTTTTAATAAAGTTAAACTCTCACACTAATAAAGTTGACCTAAGACCTTTCCACGATACGATTGGCAAGCAAATCGCATTATCGTAAACAGTCACTTTGGTTACAAACATTGGTCGCACGGTCCAACATACATTTCGTCATACACATGGATATCCTCAATCAAAATACAAAGAAGTACTGCAATGGAAGTGGTGTTGGCGTTAGTGGGCCAATGCACGCCAAGATACATGATTGAATTAAGAACTTGTGAGGTTTCACAACGGACTGCGGAACACATCCAGTTTCTTATTACCAACAGTTGTGAGTGCACGCGTCGTAGTGAATTTATTACAAGACACAAATATGGGTAAGTGATTTGATTACTTGTGAAATAAAAAACTGTTACAATATAGAGTAGATGGAATGTGTGTAGGATGATATTATTACGGTTAGAAAGGGGATTACTGCTGAGATGACGAATAATAAATAGGTATGGAAGAGGAAAAAGAAAAAGACAAAAGTACTTCGTCGAACTCAAATAAATTGGGTACAGCAAGCTGTGATAATAAAAAATTTTTTTTTTTAACTTTTTTGTGAACAATTTATAAAATTATAAAAGCGAATATGAGTTCGTTCGTTTGATGAAGTTTGGTAAAGACATAGATGGGACACTGGAGAAGGTTAAAGGCTCGTTTAACTAACGAAGCCGCGGGAAAAACGAAAATGAATAAAGGATGATTGGGGTTCCCAACCATACTGTTGAATACAGTATTATACTTTTATTCGCTCAATACTTTATACTTTTATATAAAAAAAGTACCTACTGAGGTATGCAAAATACTGTTTTTATAACAGCTGGCATTAGGCAGCCATAATAAAACCTAAAAAAACTATTGTTTCTATCGATTTAATGAAAAATTAGCTCCTTATTTATTTTTATTTATTGACTTAAATAATTGTAGACAGACTTACCTATGAATAATAGTAATGTTTGTTTAACCGCTCCAGCTCAGCGGTGTGTCGCCTGATTTATGCGTTTTAAAACTCTATTATGACTAGGTATATCGCAAGATATATAATATAATTTGGAATTTTACATGTCCGGCGCTGGAGCTAAGCTCCAAAAAATACTTATGTTTTGAAACCGTCAATACTCTGCTAAAGTACGGTTCATAATATTTCTCGTACCTCCAAAAACCCTAATGATGGTAAAGATATGACAGGATTAAAATGAAATTAAAGTAACTTACACATATGGATGGCGCATATGTCACGTAAATTCCTTTGTCAAGTCGTTTCCAAGATTTATTCTTCGGTTTCTGGTTGATCCAGTCAACGTTGCTTGCAGGGTGACGTCCATTTTCGTCAAAGTATTTTATCGTAGCACAATTAATTAGGTACCTAAGAATTTGTACCTTAATAGCTGATAATACACTCAAACTTAATTGCATTATGGTCATTTCAATTAAACAGAGCTGGAAAATCGTTTTTATTATTAGAATCACACTTTTTTAGATTCCGAATATTTTCCAAAATAAGCCGACGTTACGTCTCAAAAATCAGCAAGAAATAAGCAAGATTTGTGTGTTTCTTCAATCGCCTATTGTTTTATCACAATAGTAATTCTCACTAACTCACCCAAATCGAATCGTGTGTTTACACAATCAAATGAATCAATAATAATCATAAAACACAGAATCGTTAAAATCTCACGGCTCACACAATACCTCGGTGTAGTGGAAGAGAAAGGTCAAATAGATTCCTACAAGTTCTTGCTTCGACTCTATCGTCTCTTGTTTTAGTATAGCTGCGGCTCGAGACAAGTGAGACTCTATTAACGGTAGCGTGGCGAAGGCGATTGTCAATACGTCAAAAATGTACACCTATGGGATTGACAGTACTATCGAAATGTCACGTGATCAAATTCCTACATTTCGACAGTCGCATTCGCTTGTCTAGGGCCTCTGGGGCTCCAGACAAGTGTGATTCTGTCAACGGTAGCGTGGCGAAGGCGATTGTCAATACGTCAGAAATGTATGGGATTGACAGTTGCTATAGAAATGTGGTTGTGATCAAATTCCTACATTTTGGCATTTCGACAGTCGCATTCGCTAATTAAATGGCACATTGTCTAAGGCCACTGGTATATTCTGTCAACATTTCACCGTGTAAACTTAGGTGGAGTGAGCATGGAGTGAACTGTCATTTCATCTTCTTTGTATGGTTTGACAGCTCACTTCACGTTCACTTCGCCTAAGCTGACACGTAGAGATGTTTAAAGAATCGCACTGCTGAATCGTAGTGCTGATAGTCGTACCGTCAAATCCTCGGACCTCACAGATGTCTAATACGTATGTACCTACTAACTTTTTCCATGGCTTTGGCTCCCGTGTCCAACAGGAACCGTGGGTTATTCCGGGATAAAAAGAAGCCATTATCACTAAGTGATAGTGTAGCATTCTATCAGTGAAAGAATATCTGAAATCGGTTCAGTATTTCCAGAGACAACGTCCTACAGACAATTAATCCTGTTTGTTGGGTAGTCGTACGACTGAAAGGGATCCTCAAAACCGCTCGTCAGTTTACTAAATCAGTGAAATAGTCTTTTAAATTAAAGTAACACGCGACCCTCCTCAATTAAACTGAGCAGTATTAGCTAGACGAAGTCATTGGCCGTAATGTCTATCACAATTCGGCAGGCAACCGAACTTTAGACTTCGATACATAAGAGCCATTATTCTATATGAGTATGATGCCCTTACAAAATCTCGATGCGGTCCTAAATGTTTTGTTTATTAAGCGGATCCTGCGAGGGGAAAATCCAGACAGCAATAAGATGCCTTGGCCCATTGCCCACTTGAATACAAATTAGTATTTGTACCTACAATGTTTACTTAGCTCTCGATTTGAATGCCATTATCAATATTGACTCTATTAAACGGGCGGAATTAAAGGTAAATATTTTGCTGCTTGTTGATGTATATGGTCTGAAAAGGAATTTCATTGATATCATTTCTCAGCTAAAAATTCGCTGGACATAAAGGCTTCCTCAAGCGTTACCTCATTAAACGGGTCCTTCTTACATCCAGGGTATTATAGGCAAATTTTCCGCCCAAATATGACTGAACTGACTGCTCTGATTGACTGAAGCGACTGCTCCGCTCCTCGGAAAGTAGGAACCTACTTACTTACGTCAGGCCGTTGTCCTGGGTGTAATTTTTAGATCTTTGAAATTTGTGACGTAGGTATTTAAAGTAAGAAACTTAGAGACCAAACTGTTACCCAGTTACTGAGTTGTAGAATACAATACCTACTACTCGTGCGAGTTGACATGACACCTAGCTCGACACATTTCGAATGACGCTTTGACGTTTCAATTTTGATTGAAAATTAAGTAAGTATATAAAGGCAACGGTAGGTAACAGTGATGGTAACGTTTTATTGTTTTCATCGAAATTGAATTGTTCAATTTATATTAAAATGTCATTCGAAATGTGTCGAGCCAAATGTCAAGTTACCTGCCAGGGTTGCGGATTTACTTCGAAAGAGTCATCGCGGCCCTGTAACACCCTGGAACGCAAAGGGCACTACAAGGAGCATGCATGGGTTTTAATCAGTTAGAGTCTGACACTCCCTCCCGCTCCACTCAAAGCGGAAGGAATCATTTGATGATTTTCCATACAAAAACGAGCATTAAAGGCAGCTGCACTATGTACTTAAATTACTGGTATCAGATACTTGCAGTTAGACAGGAAACTGCCTCACATTATTGGGAACAGGCTAGGCAGGTTGATGAAATTACAGGTACTTTTGACATACAGCTTTGTTTCTGATGTTAGGTACTAAAGCACAGTAATAAATAATAAATAATAAATATCTTGGGACAACTCACACACGGCCATCTGATCCCAAGCTAAGCAGAGCTTGTGTTAACCACTTACTTAAACTTGAGGAGGCCTATTCTACTATTCTTTTACCAACGTTCGCAATCGCATCAAAAGAGAATTTCCATATATTTTTGATAGATTGCGACTGTAATGCGAATGCGTTGCTTAACGTTGCTTAAAAAGAAAACAACGGGTTACACTTCGGGTGTCCGGGAGTGCCGGCAGAAGTGAAAACTTGAACATTAACGTTCTGCATTTTGGAATAGTTAGGGAATCATTTCGAATTGCTTTATTTATCAGTAAAAAGTACTATCATTTATGTGGTTAAATACAATATTCATTTATTGCGCTATCGTACACAAACAGGTCAATTTATATTACGAATTTTCGATCAGGTCAGGTGTCCTGACGCGAGTTTAACATTTTTTACCCATCCCAAAAAGTGCACATCGCCGCTAAAGAAGTTTTCACTTATGAAAATATAGGAGATCACGTGACATTTCGACAACGTTTTCAATCCGATACATTTTTGATGATTTGAATTTGCCATTCGCAACGCTATCGCTGCCAGAATGTCACTATTTGTCTCGAGCTTCAGGCGAACCACTTGCTTGATTGCTACTTATAATGTAGATCTATCCAGACAGGTTATATGACCACGGCTGTTATATATTTACTGTTTTTTATATTTATATATGTATATGTGTGTGTATGTAAGTATGACATTGAACGTATCTACGTACCTACATCAAATGGCCATAATCCCGTCTTACCAGCTTTACAAGGTTTTTTGAAGTCACATAAATAATAATTAGAAGATAAATTTATATGTCTGGAGGTCATACTCTCCTATACAGAACAAGTTTTTTTTACTTTGTTTTTTTCCTACTCAGCAATAAGTGGAAATTGAAGGTAGACTTTTAAATCAGCAAGCCAGTTGATTGTTTACTGAAACTCGTGTACCTACTATTGCCTAGGATAGGTACACGAGGCTAGTTGCAACCAGGGTTGCGGATTTGTTCGAAAGAGTTACCGCGGCCCTGGAACGTAAAAGGCACTAAGAGGAGCATAAAAAAAAGGCTAGTTGCTCAATCCAAGATAGGCTCGGTGTAAACAGACCTAGCTTCATTTTTTGGCAAGCGTCTCAAGCTAGGATAGTTTAATAAGATGTGGATAATTATTTTGAGCTAAAGCGCCCCACACCGTTGATTTTAATATCCTGTCTCTAGGCACAGCTCTGGATCTCTCAGTATACTAGTTTCATGTGGCCGGCGAAGTTAGTATTCGATACCTATCATACCATTCAAACCAGATCTAGCTGGAATAACTAGCCTCGTTTATCCCGGACATACAGGAAGGAAGGATCCTTTGTTTGTCAAAGGAATATTTTAGTACCTAACAGGACAGATTCATAAGAGGTTCTTAGTCACCACTTCATCAGTCACGACACTTGATATAGGTACCTACTGTAACGAATCAAAGATGTTAGTCACACATAATAGAGCAAAAAGTGAGTAACTCGCTGCAATACAACAATAACATAACATCACGCCTTTATTCACTGAAGAGTTAGGCAAAGATACACCGGCAACGACCATTTATGACCGTACAGAGTGTCTGTCATTGTCAAGTATATTTTACTCGCAAGTTTAGAATATGCAACGCTAGATGGCACAGCCTACATCGTGCACGTTCCCCTAAACGAAGCGCGCATGAACTATAGGTGGCAGCACAGAAGCGTCAATATCAAGTATTCTTTCTAGTTTCGAATATGCAACACTAGATGGCATAGTAAACGCCATGCACGTTCCCTGGCACGAGCCTCTGCGTACAGCAAATAATGGGTCCACATGATACAGACTTCCGTACATACTTCCATTAACTTCGATAGAATTTTATCTGTGAAACGAAGACAGACAGACAATGTCGGTGTGATAGATTTTTTTTTACTGTCAGTTCTGAGTCTGTGCACCCAGTCTATTCGGTCGACACACCACATAGGTGGAGAGAACGAACATACTTGTCCTAAGTTTCATTTCGACACGTTAAACAGAATATCACTGCAGTCAAGTCTGCATCGTGTTGACACACTATAAGGCGAATGTTTCCCAGATAGCTGCAATACGGGGATCTAAGGTCAAGGGTGAATAGGTTTCAGCAGAATAGACGGGGCCTGTTAGGGCCAGAGCCTGCCAGGATTTTGTTCGAAAGAGTCACTGCGGCCCTGGAACGCAAAGGGCACTATGAGGAGCACGGTTGGGTTGCAGTCAGTAGGAGTCTGACACTCCCTCCGAAGGAGCCACTTGATGATTTCCCATCCATAAAAAAAAATTGTGAAATGTTATTTCTAGGCAAGCCTGCTCCATTGTCGACCACATCAGCTTTCCACTAAGTGAGATTGTGATCAAACGCTAGTCATCAGTCAAGCACGAATACAAACTCCGGGCGGCTACTGAAAATACAAGATGCACAAACTCAATAACACTTTGTTCGACGCGGAAATCTAATCCAGAGGCCCTAGAGTAATACGTAACTAGTAGAGCCTATAAGTAATAGTCGAAATGCCAAAATGTAGGAATTTGATCACGTGACATTTCGCATTGTTGCATCTGTCAATCCCATACATTTCTGACGTGTTGACAATCGCCTTCGCCACGCTACCCCTGACAGAGTCTCACTTGTCTCGAGCCCCAGGACAGTTACTTACCACAATACAAATTGAAGCAGTGGTTATTTTGGTATTCGTATTAGTACTTGAGTACTTGTTACCTAGGTGCGATATACGCAAATCTTGTGCAAAAAAGGTCTGAATCCCAAGAAGATAGGCAGGTACCCTACGAATAATAAAAGTTTTTAGTCGTAGTAGGTACCAAGGTTTAGGTAGTACCCAAACAAAAGAGGTCATAAACCTTAACAAAGAGGAAGTTGCAAAAGTAACAGTCCATAGTCCCCAATTTAAAATAATCCTGTGGGCTGCGCACTTGCGTAAGAAGTATTGAAATTCTTGACGGTTCTTTTCCATAGGAAGCGACCAATTGACACCGTGCACTAAACTCCTGACGTTTTATAAGTACCCTAAATGGTTTATGTGAAATAAAATATAAGTACTGATTTGAGAACTTATTAACAAGCGGCTTGGAGATTGGATTTATGTCTGGTCGATATGTCATAAATCACGTGATTTATTTTTAGCACATTTTTAACACCCACCCCCCCCCCCCCGTGATGATGAGGTTTATACTAAGTTAATACCAATAATCACGTGTACTTTTTATTCAAAATAATTAACAAAAAAACAGAATATTAGTTTTAAATAAATACTTTAACGAAAAAATAAATACACGTGATATTTTACTACATCCCCTAACCTAACTACCCATAATAGAGAATAGGTCCAACTGTCTAAAATACAGGGTCGGCCTTCGGTATGCGCCTGTCTATCTCTTGAAGGAATACAGGCGTGACGCTCACGCTGAAGTAGGGAACTTCTAACCGACTCCAGGATCCCTTGGGTCTCAGGGTCCCTCTATCTTTCTCTGTACTAAAATTCATCTTAATCGGTTCGGCGATTTAGCCGTGCACGTGTTACAAACAAATGACGAGATTCTTCAATCCTACTAATTTTCAAGCAAAGATCACAGTCACAATCTGTCAAAAATGTATATCTTTTTTGACAGTTTGCGACTGACATGCAATTTGAAAGTTGTTTAAAAATGAGTAGGATTGACCTTCTGTTAGCTAACAGAAGGTCAATCCTACTCATTTTTAAACAACTCTAAATAATTGAACTGTATGTTCTTATCACATACACATAATAGCATAGAGAGCTCTCTATGCTATTATGTGTATGTGATAAGAACATAAAACTCGTGACCTTTCACTCGTCAATACGCCTTATCCGTTGACAATTGCAATTTATTGCCCGACTGTCTCAGGAGGAAAGGAATATTTTGGTTTTTATTGCCCGGGGTAATTCGTCTAGATGTCGGAGGGGCCGTCAGACTCTTACGGTGTTCTTCAACACCGTAAGAGTCTGACAGCCCCCTCCGACATCTAGACCGTACCCCCGGACAGTAAATTATGAATCGTTTTTCATTATTAGAACAGTAAGGATCACAATAGATTTCGATTCAGGACAACTTTATGTCATTATTTCTGTTTTTGAAATTAAGTGTGTCAATAAATGAAGAATAACGGTCATTGACCCAATGACCGTTATTCTTCATTTATCTGGCGCATACTATACCTCTGTCTGACCAGAGCTTTGAAATGAAAGACTTGCAAAGTTCGTCACATTCGGTTAGATGGCAATATTATATATCTACGCCATCTAATCGTGATCTTCATCCCATCTCATTTTGAAAATGTGTCTTGGTGCCTAGTGGCCAAGCTCTTCTTTCTCCTGCTTGATAAGGAGGGAAGTGGAATTTTGTTTTTTCCTTCTCCTCCGCTTTTCTTTTCTGATTAATTTCAATACAGATTTCGGAATCCAAGACAGTTGAATCCGGTTTTTCCGGGAGTTTCTCCGGGAGACGTCGCGCTTCATTGACTGGGAGTTTTTGGTCGATACTGTTAATTCTGGCTCTCAGGAGTTCAAGTGGTTGGGAACAGTGTGGCTTGTCGCAGTAAAAAAAATCAACTCATTTGATTAATATGAGGTGACCGTGCGAACCTGACTGCTCGCCCTTGACTCACTAACATTTTACCACCTGAGGCTGTAGGTAGTGTTTATCTATATTACCTACTTTATTAAACAACATAATTTTTGCCGACGACAGCTAGGTACTTCATACCAAACGTGAAAAAGAAATAAGTAATCAAGGTTTTTTGTAGGTTGTTTGATGATTCGAGGACAGAACAACCACTTGCGCAATAACCCACATTATTTCTTGTTTACTAGATCATAGGTAAATTGATTGTATTGAAGAAAATAATATTTTTCCTGTTAGGTACTATAATAAGTAGATTAACATAAGAAAAATTGCAAATGATGCATTTTCCTGCCTTTAGATATGTTGAGTACCTACTACCTACCTAGATAAATGTTGCAAATAACCATTATATTTCTTTGTTAAAGGCAAAGATTTTATTTCAAACTTATTCCAACTACCTACTACTACCGTAAAACGTTGTGGATAGAAATGTAGAGGTAAATAAAAACGAAACTTCTGGATTTTCACAAAAATGGTTTCTCACAAGGTACCCACTTAAAAAAATAATAAATTATTAAAAAAGTTCATCATTGCTGTAATAGTTATTTATGATATTAGTGCGGTAAGTTGATTTTTACAAACGAGTAGACGAATGTAAGCACGAGACGAAGTCGAGGGCTTACCATAGTTACGAGTTTGTAAAAACCAAATCCGCACGTGTGTCATACAACGTTTTTCGACACATTTGCGAGAAAACAGTACAATAAGTAATGAAATAAAAAAAATTGTCTTTAGAAATCAGTAGGAAAGTCGCAACAATCTTTGACGTTTCTAATATGAAAATGGCGCGAATTTGCAAAGGGCGCCACATGCGCGTGGTGAAAATTAGAACCAAGTCTTTCATTTATTTTTATTTATCTTCTCTCATTTTCTCTTTAATATTAAAACGAGACAAACGTATACAGCAAAAGCACTTCCAAGGAGGTTCGAATCCGTTCGATCATTCAGATTATTATTCTCGTGATGTGAAACTCCTTGGTGGAATTCTTATTAATTTTTATGGAAATTAAAAAAAAAACCGTAAAGAATACGCACGGCGCTATACAACGGAGTTAGCGGTAAAATATGTACTTAAGTGAGACTACCTACTTTGCCGCACGCTCCATTGTGTGGTGCATAATTTTGAACTTTCGAACGATGCATACAGGCTTCGTAAATGCATTTTTTGAGCAAATGTGTTGAAAACAATTATATAACGTGAACATTCCAACCAGTTTCGTTTTTATTCACCCCTGCATACTACTGGTACAAGTATCCTTATAACTTACCTGGGCTGCTTCAATTTTTGTGTTGTAGAACAAATTGTACGAGAAACAATAAAAACTTTTCATTTTGTTACTATCTGCCTAGCCTTTTCCCAACTATATTGGGGTCGGCTCCTAGTCAAACCGGTTTCAGCTGAATACCAATTTCAATCAATGACTATCAAAAAGTTAGATTAGATAAGAAGTAATTTTTTGCTACGTAAAGCTTACGGGTTAAAATCTTACGGGCTCAGAATCCTGTGGCTCCTCCCAATAAAAAAAAAAACTGGTTCCAGTGTTTTTGTTCAATAGTGATGTGGGGGAAAATGTAAGACCAAGCAAATGGTTCTGTTACCATTCACTTGGTCTTGCGAAATTTGTTTGAGAGAGTCACCGCGGCCCTAAAATGCAAAGGGCACTAGGAGGAAAACGGATGGGTTTTAGTCAGTAAGAGACACTCCCTCTCCGCCCACTCCCAGCACCGCCCAGAGCGGAAGGAATCATTTGATGATTTAACATCCATGAATAAAGGCTACCTACCCTGTAATGAATGTTTTCAATTGTAACAATTAATATAACAAGACATAATTTATTACCATATTTAATTCGTTAAATAATAAGTTTCAATTATTTTCTAGGTTCCGCTACTATTCTGCTATCCATCGTGGCTGTGATGCTGATGGTGACTTACTCTGAGGCTTGTAAGTATTTATGTCATTTAACACTTCGCACCTAGGTACAATGGTGGACCTAATGTCCTAGGCATTCTCTACCAGTCAACCAAGGGGGTGTAGAGTAGAGATAACATGGCAGGTGCATTACTGTTGTAATTTGGAAGAGAAACCAAGAGAAATCAAAATGAAAAAAAAAACTACTTCAATATTCTCCAAACTAAAGTGGCAGTGGGCAGAGCACATTGCTCGCAGAACAGATCGTCGATGCAGCCGAAAAGTTCTGGAGTGGCGACCGCGTACCGGAAGACGCAGTGTTGGAAGGCCTCCCATAAGGTGGAACGATGACCTGGTGAGGGTCGCTGGTAGCCGATGGATACGGGATGCACAGGACCGGTTGTTGTGGCGACACTTGGGGGAGGCCTATGTCCAGCAGTGGACGTCTTTTTGCTGATATGATGACTTAGTTATGCTAAAATACTATAAATATGTACAGTTTACTTTATAATACAATCATTAGGTCCACAAAATTTTCCACTCCTCTTATAAATAAACGTACAGAGAATGAGGAACAAAGACTACGCCATTTGTATTTTGAGTCGTCATCCTTTGACGTCATGTTGTCCTAGTACCATTTAAGTACCTAAATTATTCAATCAGAGCACGTATGGAGTCCGATGATAAAACAAGCATCTGGTTTCTGTTTTAGATTAAACGACATTATTTTTGATCATTTACAAGTACATAATTATCATCATCTGCCTAGCCTTTTCCCAACTATATTGGGTTCGGTTACCAGTCAAACCGGATTCAGCTACATAGCAGTATTTAACGAGCGGCTGCCTGCCAGACCTCCACAACCCATTTAACTGGGTAACACGGTACTTCTAGGCAAGACTGGTGTCAGATTTTCTGGCTTCTGACAATCCGTAACAACTGCCAAAGATCTCCAAATGACAGCCGGGACCAACGTCTTAACGTGCTTTCCGAGGCACGGAGGAGTCTCGGTATGTTAAGATGGTCACCCATCCAAAGACCAACCTCGGCAAGCGTTGCTTAACCTTGAAGGTCGGTCCGTGCGGCTGTTATAATTTTGCCACGAGCTCCTCAAAAACCATACTGACAATATTGACTGACATTACGAGTAGTCATAATCCCAAGATTCAGTCTACAGTCTTTCCATCAGGCGTGATCGAGGTCAAGAGCAAGCCCATTCCTGAATAAAAAAAATCAAAGGGACATCGAGTGATTTTAGTGATCCCGCGATCCAGTCATAAAATTGTGCGACTGAGATAGGCAGTTGTCTGTCTAAGATTAGCTGACCCGCTCCCGATCAAGTAGTTTTAAGTTTTATTCTGTCAAAAGCGATTGGACTGTGGCAGTGATGACTGAAAAATTTGAATGGCATATAGTAAAATGTGGATTTCACGTTATTCTGTTCCATTTTTCAATTTTTCTCTTCATAAGAACCTTCCTCAAACTTCAACACACGCATGAATGCAAAATGATATTCAAAAAACTTCGTTCAGGTTTGGAGGATGACTCCAGCAGCGTAGCCCCAGCTCTGTCAGTAGTTCGGGGTGGTGCAATAGCCGCGCAGCACCCTAAAGACGAAGCTACACTAGTATTTACCTGAAGCTGACAACAACGTAGGGAAAGGCTAGGTAGATGATAATTCTAAAAGGGTCCAGATATGACGGATTCGTGTCGTCGAGATAGTGGCGCGTAGTATTTCATGCACCCCCCTCTCTTAGAAGAGAGTTAATATCTCCCTCCCCACTACGGGACAATGCTTTTCAGGGGCAGCGGAAACTAAACTAATGACTGCGTCATTCTCCATTCCAGCTGGTAACTGCCCTCTACCGTCGAAGGTGTACGGCTGCAGTCCCAAGTGCGTCCAGGACTACGAATGCGGTAACGGCAAGGTGTGCTGTAACAACGCCTGTAACGCCAAGTCCTGCACCATACCAGCTTCCAACGGCTCTGGGTCCAGCAGCTCCAGCAAGTCCCAGTGTAAGTTTTATTGATATTTATTTGTGATCTGGACGTGAACTGCAGTGCCTTTAAAAACGAGGTATAAATAAAGGTATGCACAATCTGAGTGTGGTGTCCCTGTTTAGAGCATGCTAATGCCCACCTGCACTTTTAAAAATGAACACCACTGACGCTCTGCTATAAGGTACTGGGCCCTGGTAATCTAAAAATTAATCCATCGACTCGAAATGAAGATTTTGTGGCCAACAAGCAGGTGACCTACTGAAATGCCTAGGTGGCAACTAAGTAAGATTGTCAAGCTATTTCCATACAAACTAAGCATAATCATGACGGCCCATGCCAAGTGACTACATTGGTTATGCAAGTAACCATAAACTCCTAATTTAAAATGTCAAACTTTAGACGAGGCACGTTTAACATTATATTTTCGTTTGCCTAAGGCCAATTCTACTCATTTTTAAACAACGTTTACATTTGCGCATCAGTCGCAATCTGTCAAAAATGTGTTGACATTGAGGCTTTATTTTGCCATTGAGGTTGACAGATTGCGACTGAGAAGCGAATGCGACCGTCTAAGGGCCATTTTCACCGATTCAAATTGATCGCAATTAAGCCCAGCTAAACTCGATTTAAGCCTTAATCGGAGTTCAAAACTTAAACGCGATCAGCTTTACAAATGGTGAAATCCGCCCTAAGAATAGTAGAATTGGCCCTCAAACAAAAATTATTTACCTTTTTTTTTGGAATATTCTATCGTTAGAATCCTTCGTGTGAGGTTTTTGTGCAGAATCTGTAACAAAAACCAATGCGAGTGTGGCCACGCGCAGGGTAGGGTTCCGTAGTTGCACATGGAATTTGTACGAAATTTTCCTTCTCCAAGTAAATTTTATGGGTTGGTCGACTATTCCTCGTTAACTTGTAAAGCCTATACTTAGCTGTGATAGTTTTACTTTTTAAATTCGTTATATGTGCTAATACCATGATTTTTTTCACGTCTCCAAAAAATACCGTCTAGCTGGCAGAGGGCACGCTTGACTCTAACATTAAACTGGCAAAACTATAAGGGTTCCTTGTTGACTACAGAACCCTAAAAAGCAGTTTGACATAAAATGCTAGTTAGTTTTGTTGGCTTTGGTCGTATGTGTGAACCCGATGGTGTTGCCCTGGCCCCAATTAACTTCAAACAAAGGCAGGAAAATTATATTTTATATTTTTATACATATAGACAAAATAACCAAAACCTCTGTGTCTTCTAGCGGGAGCCGGCATCTACTGCGACAACGTGAAATGCAACTCATTCGAAGTCTGCAAGCTGGACCCGAAGACCAAGCGTAATAAGTGCAGCCGACCCTGAACAACCCGGCTATATCTTCTAAGTTTTATCATCATTTTGTATCCTGATTAAACCATTTTTTTACTTAACAGAATTTTGTTTTTTTTTGCACACTAAGGAGATTTCAAGGCAAAAACGGGACCGTCCTGTTTTCTTCCAAATAAAACAACAAAGTCAGTTACCAAATGGCGAAGCTATCGACGAACAATAAATTCATATAAAACTTAAATTTTAAATAACGGATAACCTTTTTTTTTTTTTTGCATTACGCATACCCTCCCATTGGAGGAATGGGGGGCTATGTGGGACTCCCCGGGTTAACCCGGTATACCCACTAAAACAACCCAGCGGCATTCCCGCATCGTCTGAGTGGAGGGGGACTGGGAGATCGGCTTAGCCTTTGCGTCCAGTCCTCCTCCGACGTCCGCCCGCCTACACGGCGGGCCCTTCACGCCCCCCCGTGGGGGAAGGGCCGGGAATGACCGGCGGAGGTGGTGTAGAGTGCAATGCGGTCGCCCGCCTATCACCACCATGAGGAGGAAGAAGACGACGTCTTCTCCGACCTCTTCTTCGCCTTCGGAGCGGCGCAGCGAGAGGGTCGTCCTCCCGCGCGCGCTCCGCCGCCTCCTTTCCTAGATGACGTCCTCGCAAAAGGAGGCGACCGCCGCCCAGGCCCCCTCACTCTCCAGCATGGAGTTGACCACGCTGGGAAGTGAGAGGTCCTGTCCGATCTCCGCAGTCAGACTGCGGCGCGGCTCAGACCAAGCTGGGCACACCTCGAGGGTGTGCTGTGCCGTGTCCTCCGCCGCGCCGCAGTCATGGCACGCCGGAGTCTCCTCTCTCCCGATCCGGTGCAGGTGCGTGCCGGAACAGCCGTGGCTTGACAGCACCTGCACCAGACGGAATGAGAGGAAACCGTGTGGCCGCTCGAGTCAGTCCCGCAGGACAGGACCGAGCGCGTCCAGGGTTCGGCGGCCAAAGGTGGCGGAGGCGAGGTCCTCCGTCCAATGGACGATGATGGCGTCCCTCGCCTCCCACCGCTCCTCCGCGACGGGGTGCTCACCGAGGGCCTTTCGCCGCACCGTCCACTCGTACACTCTGGCGAGCACCCACGCCTCCAGCTCCCAAGGAGGGGTGCCAGCCAGAGCACACGCCGCCGAAAAGCCCACCGAGCGGTAGGCCCTCGCCACCCGCAGTGCATTGCCCTTTGGGGCCTGCGCAATGCTGTCGCATTCTCCCTCCTGTGGAGGGAGTCCGCCCAGATGGGGACCCCGTATAGGGCCATGCTCCGCAGGATGTCGGCATATAGGCGCCGGCATCGCGCACTGGGTCCCCCCAGGTTCGGGAGGAGCCACGAGAGGGCGTCCGCAGCCGAATAACGGATAACCTAAAGTAACTACTAAATAATTTAATTTGAGCCGTTTGGGGTTGACACAATAGGCCCGTGGGGTCGGATCCAGGGTTACCGTTTGAGGGGGGGTTTGAGCAAAGTAAACAATAAAAAACACAACTTTCTATATTGAAGAAGAAGATTATGGACGGTCTGCGGTACAAAGAGTAAAGTCCCGCAAACCTCCATTGAAAAGGGAGGATCCTCCGACCGGACGGTTGTTGAGTCTGGTGTGCAACTGCCCGATATTTGATATTCGGACTGTTGTTGATGTTCAAATTGCACAGAAAACTTTGATATCACGATGCAGGATTTTGTTAAGTTAGTTCGCAGCTGGCGGGATAGATGGCGTTGCGGTTCTTTTTGTTGTGATGTAGATTGTGGGATTGTGTGATTGTCGTGGATTGTGGGACACGGTGAGATTTTTATAAGAAAGGATTACCGGTCTATTCTGTAATTTATACCTTAGGTGGAGGGGGCTTGAAGAAAGCTGTCATTCTATTTATTTAAATGATAGGGTGCTACGCCGACGCTTACTTACTGCAGTGCCAACTGAAAATTCTGACTTACAACGTCACCACAGTGGCAATAAGACGAGAAGGAATTGAAAGGAAACGAAATGATGAGCTTATTTAAATATTTTTTTTTATTTGAACAAACAGAAAGAAATGTATAATTAATGAATTAGAAAAAAACTGATAGAATCTTAACCTAAATTAAGCCTAAACTGTTCATAATTCGAGATTATTATTAAATTGTATGTAATATTGTGATTATTAGTAAATTGTATTGTTCGAGATTATTACATGTATATGTATAGCAAAGGGTTTCCAAAACTTTATACGAGCTTGTTGGTTTGTTACGTTTTTACGGCTAAATAGCTGAACTGATTTTGATGAATTTTGGCTCCGAGATAGATGGGACCCTGGACCCTGGCATGCAACATTACAAGCACAAGTTTCCAAGCACGGTTTTATATGTGGACCGAAACAAGTCCTGGAGAGAGAGGTCTTTGCCCAGCCAGTGGCTGACAGTAAGCTTTTACTTCTCTGGGAAAGTATAGTTAAATGCAACATTATTGTCT
The DNA here is from genome assembly GCA_947386135.1 of Melanchra persicariae. NCBI lineage: Eukaryota > Metazoa > Arthropoda > Insecta > Lepidoptera > Noctuidae > Melanchra > Melanchra persicariae. The sequence goes on along the minus strand of OX376645.1, from coordinate 8,727,107 downwards.
CGTTTTATCACTTCTCTTTTAAACATCAGTTTAGTTAGTTACAATCTTACAGAACGAAATATATTCAAGATGCTAGTTTTGGCGACCTAAGCCCGCTGGCACTTCAGTCGCTTGGTGAACGGATCAGGTTTGCAGACCTCGTACGGCATGCATTTGACTCCATCGCAGTACACACCACCGCCGCCAGTGCCTGGAAAGATGAAACAGTGTTATCAATACTCATGTCAGAAAACCCTACCCCCCATCTGATGCAGTCGGGTTTTGTAGACGCCAGATAAACTTGCACATTGACCTTTCCCTAATATCCCTTCGTGGATACCCGGACAATAGATTACGAACCGTTTTTCATTACTAGAGAACGTAAAGGATCACGATAGAAGTCGATTCAGGACAGCTTTATGTCTTTATTTCTGTAATTGATATTGAGAAAGTCAATAAAATGTATGTGGGTTACATTTATCTAGCGCCTACCATACACAAAATATTATACAACTATCTACAACCATACCTGCACCCCCACCCTTCCACCCAGTAGCATATCTAGAATTGAGAAGACTGGGTCTCAGATTATCGGGGTTCTTTATACGGTAGAGGCCCGAAAACCTGAAAGTTTTTACGGGTAGGTATTTTGGTATGCTTTGCCTCGGAAAGCACGTTAAGCCGTTGGTCCCGGCTGCCATTTGGAGATCTTTGGCAGTCGTTACGGAATGTCAGAAGCCAGAAAATCTGACACCAATCTTGCCTAGAAGTACCGTGTTACCCATTTAATGGGTTGTGGAGGTCTGGTAGGCAGCCGCTCTAAGTAAAATACTGGTATTCAGCTGAAACCGGTTTGACTGGGAGCCGACCCCAATAAAGTTAGGAAAAAAGGCTAGGCAGATGACGAGTGGACGGTCAACCATCCACGAGAGACACGCACTTAGTTTTTGGCATACCTACAATTTTTGTTATTTCTGTGTATCTAAAAGCTAAATACATTTTATCCTTCTTTTTCTTTACGAACCGATCTCAGCAAGTTTTGCATAATTTTGAAGATCAACCCGTGCTGCTGATTTATTTAACCATGAACCTCTCAGGTCTTCATTTGGTGGTGCTATACTTGATCCAACTGAGTTGAACGACGACACGGTTAGCGCAGTGGTTGAGCGATCGGCTGCTGCGCTGCGTGTCGTAGGTTCGATTCTCGCACGGAACAAATATTTGTATGGCCTACAGATAGTTGTTCCGGGTCTGGCTGTTTGTGTATGTGACTTTGTACGTTTGTAAACGCACCCACAATACAGGATAAATTCCTAGTAAAAAAAAAAACTTACCAGTGTATTTCTCCTTCTGCTTGTACTTATTGTCCTTAGCACTCTTCATCCAAGGCGCGCGGTCCACACAAGACTTGGTGTTGAACTGATTGGGACAGCACACCTTACCATACTTCTGACAGTCGGCATCCGAGAAACAAGTGGGCTTGTTGTTGAACACCTTTTTTTAGGAGGACAGCTACCGTAGCCGAAGCTTGCTGGAAGAGTAACAATAAATATTGTGTTCAAAAGAGTCACCGCGGCCCTGGAACGCAAAAGGCATTAGGAGAAACACGGGTGGGTTTTAGTCAGTAAGAGTCTGACATTATTTCCGCTCCGCCCAGAGCGAAAAGTCATTTGATAAAATCTCATCCTAAAAAAAATGAGGTGGAAAACATGCAGATGGTACCCCTGGTACTCAACCACTTGGGTACTCAGGGGGGCGGTCTGCGTGTTGTCTTTCCTAAACAGCAGTGCGATTCTGTAAACATGTCGAAGTGAACACCCGGGCGCGGCGCACGACAGGTGAGTTGTCACACCATACAAATAAGATGGAATGACAGCTCTATTGTCGTTCACTCCGCCTCGGTGAACACCGTGAGATGTCGACAGAATCGACCGGCAGGTTCTAAAGAGGTTATATCTAAACTATTTAGACTACATAGCACCGAAATTAATGGCTGATTAAGTGGCGACCCCATGTAAATAATCTAAGTGCTTTTCTGTAAAAATCTTACTGGGAAAACATAATGTGAAGTGGAATCAAGCTGGAATTACAGTTCACTTCATCTCCTTACATCTTTTCCACAATGAGATGTGTATAGAATAGAACGGTTGAGATTGAGTACTCAGTTTCACAGTTTTTAGGTTGTCAGAGAGGCTAAAAATAAGGTTTTTCGAGTCTGCTACACAAGCGATTCTCGCCATAAATCAGATCTGATTATGGAAATTCTTACACTGGCAGAAGCACTGTTACTTCTAAACACATACAACGTGTAACAGAATAAACGCAATATCTCTTAAGGGGTCATTGTACTCATCATTATGAACAACTTTTACTATGGGACCAACACTGAAATCGCGAAAAAAAAATCGACTGCTCCATACATTTCTGCACCCGTAACTTTTTTTTTTCGCGATTAAGGGTTTGGTCCTATAGTAAAAGTTGTTTATAGGTAATGAAGAGTACAATGACCCCTTAAGATGTATTGCGTTTATTCTGTTACACGTTGTATACATGTCATAGGTATTGACAATTTGAAATTCATCATTGAGTGCTTTGAAATTCCAGAGTAACAAAAACCCAGAACTGAGCCCGCTCTTGATGATGAGCGATGGATGAGGAATACAATGGAACGACCAGGGGATGCGATCACTTTTTCTTTGAAGGCTGACGGGTCATAGCTGGTATGGTAGAGAGTTCCACACTTTGATAGTTTCTTCCATGTTCCTACTTCAAAATTCCATGTAGGTATAGTTAATGTTATTATTTCCTGTGAGGCAGGGTACTCCCCGACCTAAAGATAACGGAGCACATAGCTCGCAGTTACTTTTTTCCTGTTATGAATAACTCCATTTCATCTCACATGTTCTTATGAAATATTCCACAATTGTATGACACGGTCATGGAAAAGTAGAAAAATAGGAGAGGAAAACATACCTGATGCATAGTTGATGACCATCAAGCTTGCCACGACGAAAACGAAGGTTCTCAAAGCACCTGCAATTACAAAAAAAAACAGACAAGATAAATCAATATAACGTGTTCCCTTTTTGGAATTTATAGTTTGAGCCAGAGACGTATTTTACAATGATGATGCCCCTATGACATTGGCTGTTTTGCTAAAAAACAAAATTCTAAATTTCTTCAACTGATTATTTTGAAGTACTTATAACATAAAAATCTATTGAAATAAATCCAAATCAAGCCAAATCATCATTAACTTACTCAATATAATTTGATATATTTCTGTAAATTTTCTTAAAATGTATCAGAGTGAATTTCCCGGGACCAAAAATTGCGTGGCATCAATGAAATTGGTACTAAAAAACAAAGTTATAATGTTCTAACATTTTTTTCCGGTTAGGTGAAATAGAAATCCACGTGTAGCACTAAATATTTTATTAATAGGATTAATGGATACTCCAAAATAATTAATTAAACCTCGAAATATTTCATTGCCGTGTTTGTCCACACGTCACCTTGTTGTGTATTATTCCTCATTGATAAAAATCTATTGGTTATTTATATTAAAACCTAGTTTTATTTGATACATTAATAGTTAAAGTATTGTTACGGAATATATTTATTCAAATATTTCAACAATACAACGAATGGTTAATAGAAATTCATTTGTCCCAGAACTACCGTTCATCGCCGTGTCCTAATCATGTTCAAGGATATTGTTTTACCTAATGACTTGCGTCCCCCCCGCGGTGCGCTAAACGTTTCGTATTAGTGCTGCCTAAGTGCTCGACGTGGAAGGACGTACACACGTGCCTGCGTTTTCGAGCCATAATGTAAGTTATTCAATTTTTATGTTACTGGACATTTTTTCTTTCATCGCCGTGGATAGGTATAACCTCATTTTAAATTAAGTTTGTCTTCTTGAGTAAGCATTGGATAGAACGCCATTTCTTTTATGTTTATTTGTAAAGTGTTTATTTCTTTAAATAGTTAATAGATTTTTTGTTATTTATATTTTTTGCCTTGATTTTCATCGCCGTGCTTTCATTGCCGTGGTGTTTGTGCGCGAAATTTGCTATGGCAATGAAAAAAAAGACACGGCAATGAAAAAAAATTCATTGCCATGCCTTGTAAAACAATTTATTTTCATTGCCGTGGCCAGGTATTTCATTTCCGTGACTTGTGTTTTCATCGCCATGGTATGATTAGGCAAAGAAAATATCTTTATCACCTTTTATCTGTTACAGGACTCGTCAAGTTAACTCTCTCTGCAATGCGAAAAAACATTTAAGGATAGACTTGATGAGTTTTTACTGTACAGTCAACTACAAAAAGATTTTTTCATGGTAACGTAACAAAATGATGTAACATTTGGTACTCTATCACACATATAATATACCCTCACACACGCATGCACCCCCACATACTACAGTCTGATTTTAATAATGGATTGTTTATATTTTTAGGATGCCAAGATGCCCAAACCAAAATTATCTAAAGAGGTGAGAAAAGAGAGGAAAAGATTGGCGGAAGAAAAGCGACGTCAAAAATTAAGAAGCGACCCTGTATTAAGAGAGGAGTATCTAAGAAAAGAAAGAGAACGATATCTTAAAAAGAAGGCTGCAGGAGTAGTTCTTCCTCGAAGTGCAATGACTTCGCAATATTATAGGAGGAAAAGGTCTTGATTCCAACAATTGTGTGGGAGTAAAATTTGGGCAAGGAAATATTACAAAAGAAGAATGAGAGTACAATAAGTAAAGAAAGACTGTTGAATTACACTCGCAACACTACTTAGAGATATCAATACTACAGCCTTTATTCTTATACATACTCCCATTCTTCCTTTTGTAATATATTATCTATCCAAATCTTACTCCCATACACAATTTGTCTGGGTTTGCCTTTCCCCCTCGGAGAGATATAATATTTTTCCATTTCCATGGATTGATTCTTTCATTCCCATGGCACAGTTTTTTCATTGCCGTGGACGCTTGTTTCATTGCCGCGCACGCATGTTTCATCGCCGTGGCACGGAATTTTTAATCCTGTATATCTCGTTAGTTTTTTAAGTTATCTGCTAGACATTAAGCAAGAATACAATACATTATCAAAAACTTTAATAAAAGCGTTTTTTTTTAAAAAAAAACCTTAAGATAAAAAAATACACGGAAATGAAGATTTTATAGGACCTGTTGAAATTCACTCATCAGTTTTCGGTATAATTATCATGTTGCAGAAACTAAGGAGGGCGCACCATCGCTCGCGGGGCCCTGAACGCTTGCCCAGTGTGGCCAGTGACAAAGAAGGGCCCGGTTTGAGCCGTTTCGGTTTGAAACACTAGGGTCGCAGGGTTGCCCGAGTGTCCAGGCCCACCAAGTGCATTGACATGCGCATCTTGGGCCTGGACGACTCCGTCACGGAGGCGAAGGTGGTGGTCGCCGTCGTTAGGACGGGGGGGTGCTCAGCAGAGGAGGTGAAGGCGGGCACCCTACGTCCTGACAACACGGGCATGCGAACCACTGGGGTGAGCTGCCCCGTGTCGACGGCCAAGACCATCTCGGAGGGCCGAAGGTTATTGGTGGGTTGGGTTTCCGCGCAGGTCAAACTGATGGAACCCAGACCTCTGAGGTGCTTCCGGTGCCAAGTGGGCCACCATGTGGGAGCTCAATGCACCTCGGAGGTGGACCGCAGCGGTCTTTTTCCGCTGTGGTCAGCCTGGTCACAGAGCCGGCTCCTGTAACGCCGCGCCGCACTACGTAGCATGTGCGGTAGCTGGCAAGCCGGCCGACCACTAGGCTGGGGGCAGAGCCTGCGCTCCACCCACCAAAGCCGGAAGCAGGAGGATGTCCTCCGCCACCGCCGTCTCTGCCGCGACCGCCGCCACTGCCGCCGCTTCTTCTGCCGCCATTGCCGGTTCCACCGCGGCTGCTGCTAATACAACAGCCGCGGTAGAGCGCTCATAAAGGGCTCCGGAGGGGGCGGAAAAAGAGTGCCAATAATGGACCCATTTCACCCCCTCCTGTAGGTAAGGGTCGCAGGGTCCAAGTGCTCATCATTTTTCGGGACATCAGCTAGCGGTTATTCGTATGTTCACGTCGCCATGTTTTGGTAGTAGGTGTAGGTATATATTTTGGCGATGGCTATCAAAGCAGTATGTAGGAATTTTGTTTTCGTGGGAAAATTCTCATGGATGTTCTCCATCTGGGAGTACTTAACGGAAGGATTAGGCTGACTCCACTCCTACTGATTCCATGGTATTCCTCGAGCTATCATTCAGGAGTGCCATAACTGCACCAAGAGTTACAGTTTGGAATCACCAGCCACTGATGCGTATCCTTGTGCCATATTGCCCGGTTGAGTATGGAACTACATAAATAAAAAACTAAACTCACTCATCTTGTTTCAATTTTGCTTCAGGTCTCCTCCGAACAGAACACACATAACAAATGACGCTAGTTTCCCGTGATAACAAGAATATAATACGCTAATATACAGTTACATACATGAGTCAGGGTGTCAACAGCTGACTGGCCTGTGAGTAAGCTGAATAAATACCTGCAAAACTAACCACATGTTACTGTGAGTTATGTAACTGCATACGCCCTATTTATTCTGCTTATTATTTTAAAATACCGTTAAAAACTAAATAATAGGTGTAAAGAGACCAGATTGCACTAAAGACCCTGCGCTTCATAACTCAAGCTGTGGATGTTGGAGATAAACATTACACTTCTTCTGGGGCAGTCGTGCAAGAGAACCAAGATAACCGACATAGCCCAAAGGATCGCCAAACTGAAGTGGCAGTGGGCAGGGCACATTGCTCGCAAAACAGATGACCTAGTGAGGGTCGCTGGTAGCCGATTGATGCGAGAGAGACGCACAGGACCGGTTGTTGTAACAACACTTGGGGGAGGCCTATGTCCAGCAGTGGACATCTTTCGGCTGATATGATGATGATGAGTCGGGTAAAAAGAGCCAGCCTGAAGTGGGGGCGGGCTGGCCACGTGTCGCACGAATGCATCCGGAGTCAAGATATCAAGTGAACTGACATTTCACCTGAAACTAGGGAACGACAACTCCCTACAACACCCTAAAACTAGTAGAAAATATACAACCGGAGTAAAAAGGGGAGGGGAAGAACGTTAGCGTAAACACCAATTTAAATTGAAACTGAATAAGCGCCGTCTGGTGACAATAACGGAAAAACTTTTTTTTTCATACAATTTGTCATTTACAGCGAATTTTTACGTTACCGCGACAAGTGTGTTAAAAACTCAACGGTGCGATCAACTGGTCGATTCTGTAAAAACTCACTGTGACATCTTTGGTGAAGTGATCGTCATTCCAATTGACATAGTATCGACAACTCACTTCTAGCTCACTTCTCTTTTTAAACGGCAAGATGTTTATTTACAAAATAGCGATACTGGCACTGATATGTTAAAATGTGTAAGGACTCACCCATTTTGAAAACAATTTTCAACTTTCGTCCTGTACCAATGGAGTTTAACTTAAGACTAATTCATTAATTTCCCGTCAGGACTTTAAATACACACTCTGAGATACCTACCTACTTATGATTCACACAATTATTTTAAAACCGTTATTAAATTTATTTTCCTTCAAAACGTTTGGAGACTATTTCTAGTGTAAGAAATATGTGAGTAAGTATTGGTAATCTCATTCTGTCGTGTATTTCGTTTTCAACTTATGGACCAATCAAATCGCTTAAATTTTATTGTTCAACTAATAGGCATGAAGTGTGAGGTACCTACCTACGTGTTTGGATATCCAAGCCACAAAATGGGAATTTTGTGGAATTTAAGTAATAAGGGAACTAAGGGAAGTACGCAAAATAATCTTTAGGTAATAGATACCTACTAATGTTATTACGTTTACTTAATAGGTAGGTACGCATAAATGCAAATACTTAAGTTGTTATTACTACCTATTGACTACTAATTGTTGACCTCATAGGAGTTCCAAATAAGGAACGAATCATTAGAATTTAAGGACTTTCCCCCAAGGACTTTCGAGATACAGCCCGCTGACAGATAGTCGTACATCAGAAAGAAAGAAAAAAAAGAAAATCCTTTTATTTCGCCAGAAGTGACGCACAGAGTGGCACAGACAAAATAAAACTTAAATAAAAATCTGTCTCACTGCCAATCTACCTACACCAGAGGCTCAGTAATGGGAAAAGGACTCCACCTTTTCTAAGCAGTGAAGTAGTGCTCCTGCTCGGGGTGGAGCTGTTCTGAATCCACCCCCGAGAGTTGCGCAATTTGTTCGAAAGAGTCACCGCGGCCCTGGAACGCAAAAGGCATTAGGAGGAACACGGATGGGTTTTAGTCAGTAAGAGTCTGACACTCCCTTCCGCTCCGCCGAGAGTGGAAGAAGTCATTTGATGATTTCCCATCCTTAAAAGAAAATCACTACATTATTATTCTATTTAAAGTAAATACCTACTTGAAAAACTAATAAATAAATAATTAATGAAACTTCATTATAACGAGCTATCGGTGAGGAAAAGTAAATGTTGTTTGTTTAACGAGAAATTATGCCTAAGTGTTGGTTGTTATTTAAATAGGTACTTGAATAACTAAGTACCTAATTTAATAAATCATTCCTGAAATTTCATAAAGTATATCGAGCTATCTGCTAGGAAATCCAAATACTGTTTGGTAACGAGAAATTATGCATAGGGTGTATAAAACCTAACATAGGTACACACATTATAATGCCAGAATGGATGACGATAATCCCTTGGAAGGTGGGTAGGCCTTTGGTGTGGGATGCAACATGTGTCGACACCCTTGCGCCATCCCATCTTCTTAGCACGGCAGGATGCAATGGGGCGGCTGCTGCATGTGCAGAAAAACTCAAACGGCGCAAATATAACAACCTATTTGAGTCGTTTGGGCTTGAAACTTTAGGCCCATGGGGTTCGAGTGCTCACCGAGTCTTTTGGGACATCAGCAAACAACTTGTCGACTGTTTACGTGACCAGAGGGCTGGGTTTTTCTTTGGCCAAAGAATCAGCATTGCCATTCAACGTGGTAATGCTGCCAGTGTTCTGGGCACTTCTGTCATTGACAGCGATGTGGATGAATTTTTTGATGCCTAATGATTTATTTTGTTTTTATGCACGTTTGTACATTGTTTTGCTTATGAGTCTAGTTTGTATATAGTTAGGTTTAGTAGATATAAATAGTTAAGTTAGTTATGTACATTTATTGCACCTAAAATAAACCCTATTGTTAACATACCCAGACTCCTCCGTGCCTCGGAAAGCACGTTAAACCTTTGGTCCCCTTTGGCAGTCGTCAGTCAGAAGCCAGAAAATCTGACACAAGTCTTGCCAAGAAGTACCGTGTAACCCAGTTTTAATGGGTTGTGGAGGTCTGGTAGGGAGCCGCTCCACGTAAAATCCTGGTGTTCAGCTTAATCCGGTTTGACTGGTAGCCGACCAAAATGTAGTTGGGAAAAGGCTAGGCAGATGATGATGATGTTTAGCAATTTCCTTTTATCACAACCTGTAATAATTTACTTAATATTATGAAAGAAATAAATATAATTACTTGTAGGTACCTATGTATAATAATTTACTTAATATTATGAAAGATTTGACTCTGCATGCCACTCGAACTACGTGGGGCTATGGGTTACCTGTCAGTTAGGAATGTAGGATTTACGTTTTGTAAACAACGTGGCTTTTCCTATGTTTTTCCAGCCACAATTTTATCAGTATTTTGAATGTTTAAAATGTTTTTTTTTTTAAATATGACCACTGGTACGTTAACACGCAAGGGCTATCAACTGCTTAACCGGACTATCCTGTGGTGGCCTCAAATGAATTTAAGGCCCCCAGCCAAGGCAACAAAGCTAGCTACAAGCTAAAACTACTGACCGCTCGCTAAGGGCATTCCCTGTGGGATACGACCTCGGCTTAGCGGCTTCAGTTCGGGACAGCAAGTGACAACAGCCTGGGTCGTTTCATTAATTAGGGTTTATTAAAGCTAAAGGCTCAGCGACGCGGGCTGGTTTGTTAGGCAAAAGACGGGGAGGGTTTTGAATGGGTCGTCTCCACGGACCTCGGCGGCGAGGCCGGAAAACGGAACGCGGTCTGTTTGTGTTTTTTCTAAGAGTGCTGTTGTAAACTGAACAGTAGTAGTGTAGTGTAGGTAGGTGACTATACCAGCCGGTCGATTCTGTCGACATCTCACGGTGCTCACCTAGGCGGAGTGAACGACAATAGAGCTGTCATTCCATCTTATTTGTATCGTTTGACAACTCACCTGTCGTGCGCCCAGCCCGGGTGTTCACTTCGACATGTTTACAGAATCACACTGCTGGATTGCGGATTTTGTTCGAAGGAGTCACCGCAGCCCTGGAACGTAAAGGGCACTAGGAGGAACACCGATGGGTTTTAGTCAGTAAAGTTCCACTCAGAGCGGAAGGAGTCATTTAATGATTTCCCATCCATAAAAAAGGCAGACGACCAGCATCAAAGGCGACCAGCATCAAAACAGAGTCTAAGCTACCCGTGTAATGGTCAGGTCAGGGGTCTCTGTATTTTTTAATTTTTTAAGTATTTTAACGAGAATTTAAACTGGACAGTTTGTGCCACCCTCATTGTTACAAATCGACTAAGTATAAATACTGTTCGCGCTGTTTCGGTTAGATTGTCAGGAGCAACTGAGTTATTGAGAGCTGATTACACAAGTAAGTGTCTTCTGTAATGTGTAGGTACCTATTTCAAGTACCCTTACATTTATTTTGAGTAAACTGCATAAAAAGGTAAGTTTTTCCTTAGCTTGAATTTTACGGCGCTTAATCTGCAAAGGAATGGGTATTTTTCGTAAATATTTTTGGGAAGAAGTTCCGTATCGCACGGATACGAACTTGGCGGATTGGGGCTAGGCGAAAAAAAGTGTTAGATTTTTCCGTCACGAATTTCCGTCACGACCCTTTCTTTAGTGTAGACGGTTATAGGACACGATCCTTCATCCAAAACATATCCGACAAATATCCCCGAAATTACTATATCCTAGAACAACTCATTTGAAGAAGTACATAATTTATAACATAGGTACCTAATGCACTATTAATAGGTGTGTGATGTTCACAAAAATAGAAAGATACTGTAATACATCGCGCAGTAACTTATTTCACAGTCATTTATTATTTCTAGGTAAGGGGTCTATTACGAGAAGTATGAAAACTTGCAACCTATTTTATTTGTCGCTTATCACGTAAGGAACTCCCCTTAACCTTTCTTCTTACTCTAACTAACAAAAATCACATAGGGTTTTTAGAAAATCCATCAATAATAATTACGTTGTCCTGAGATATAGGTATTAGCAAGATTTTAAAGAAACGTTTGTACCTACTGCTTGTCTATAAAATTCTCACTTCACTTCTTATAAAATCCAATGCAATGGAGAAGATGCAACTACAAATATATAAATAAAGAAGGGCCACTGCAATGCTTTTATTTTAGTTACTTAATAGGTATTGATTTTTTGCAATAATTACAAATTAAAATAATGTGAAACGGGAAGTATTTGAACAACAATCAGCGTCTAGTGACGGCACTGCTGTTATGACAGTATATGTATAGTATTTTGGTTTAATTTTAAGCGATATTTACAATTTGTATCCTATAATTATTTTTATCCCGGTTTCTTGGATTACGTTCCAAGGTAAGGTCTATCCGTGTTCCATTTTTCATACGAATCTGGTCAGCCGTGATTGACTTACAAACAAAAAAAAATTTCACAAAGATACCTAGAATTTTATGTAAGTAAATGGGTACTAAATATTGACAGAAAGCTATGCCTAATCAAGATTAGGCATAGCTTGGCAATAAAGAATATAATACCTATGAGCCTCAAGAGGCTCATAGGTATTTTCTTTATTGCCAAGTCATTAGCTGGTGGTAAAGTTGTTTCGAATTCAGAATTATTAAAAATAGGACTTCCCCGCGACTTCGTACGCGCATATTCCTTTTTTTACCCGCAGGAATTTCCCGTTCCCGTATAGCCTATAGCCTTACTCATGAAAGTGGCTATCATATACAAAAATCGGTTCAGTAGATCCAGAGATTTCCTCCTACAACCTCACAAACTCACAAAATTTACCTCTTTTTAATATTAGTAAGTATAGAATAAAAACAAGAAAAAAGATTTAGAAAATGTTTGCATGAAACCGTCAACTAACTAAAATACATACGAACTTCGCAACTTATACAAAAGCTTGTAAAAAAAAACAGTTTCATTCGATAATAGTCCCCTAGCCGTTTCCTAGATTACGTATAGTCGATACCGTCTTGCCTCAGGCTGTATGGCCATAGTAACTCCTTCGCCTTCCTTGCAATACCACGCTGGCGGGCGACGCTCCGTAGCCGCGAACACGCGATCATAGCATTTTCGAAATGAATAAAAAAACCAATTAGCCGTTATTTTTTAATATGAAAAGTCTGTATTAGCTCACGCGAATGTGATATTACGTATGTTTGAGTGAAAATAGGTAATGTAACAATTAAAAGTCGATTAAAGTTATGTTGAAGTTGATTTGCAAAAAGTGGAAAATAATACTTTAAGTTAATTTGCTTGATTATTTATGTAAATAAGGAAAACGAATTAACACAACATTTTCAAAATTAAAAAAAAAATATATATATTTTTTTTATGTTTAAATCAGTGTTGTTTCCTTATTAGAAGAAAACGTCTTGGATTGAATAGGTGGCACATGATAACTACTGAGATGATATTTAGATAAATGCCGTCGACCCTAAATAAATTGAGAAAAGGGCAGAAGGAAGATCACTTCGTCGCTGTAGCTCTGTAGCTGTGCAAATATAAATGTTTAAGTATATTTATTGAGGCTTTGATACCGTTATTTCATTACACAAATCATGCAATAAAAATATCATGTACAAACACCTTGTCAAATATTATGTTGCAACATGTCTGGTTTTCCCAGCTGTTCAATGATGCATAGACAAATGGGAAAATGTCTTCTCTAACATGTACTACCTACGTATGTACCTATTATTAACTAGATTTAATTTAAACGACTTCCCGTAGCATATCTCTCAGAAAATTTGCATTTTTCCAGTCTCAGATTCTGAATTGAGTATTTCGAATTAAGAAAGATCCAAACTCGTTTTATGTCAAAGTTTGACAGGTTTTCAGGCCAAATCAGAGTTTTACAAATACAACTTTAAATTCTTCATTTAGAACTCGTGATTAAACGATAATATAGCTTTCAAACAGATAGGTATACAAATAGAGATCTCTTTGAGATATTGGTAAGGTAGAAATTACCAACAGTATTACAGTTGTAATTAAGTTTTAACAGTTGTAACCCTTCGGGAATTACAACCGTTAACTTTGGGCCTAATGCTTAAAACTGAAAACTTAGAAACGTTTTTTCACTACAAAAATGATTCGCTTTCATTCTGCCATTTTTAGACAAACCACTTACTTATTTAGCAGAAAAAACTATACGTCGAGAAAACGAAATCGAGAACCTAATCATAAGGCGTGTATCTGCTGCCAATCGATACGCCTTACTAATAATTCACACCAGCTGGTGTGAATTACCAGCCGTACTTCATTCAATATCAATGCATCGTAGCCACAGAGCAGCGAAACGACTCGGCCATCCATAGAGACGGCATTGTCAAAACTTTCCGTAGAGCGGTAACGATCTGCATCCGATCCGAATCCGTGAAAATACGTTCCGAAATAGTCATAGAACTATTTGTATGGTAGTTTACGCAGTAGATCTAACTTCCATCAACCGATTTATCTGCGACATCAGTGAGTCTCTAATTCGAAAGAAATATTAGCAGACCGAAGTAGCTGTGGGACTGTTTGTATGAATGCTTTCGTATTACCTCGGATTTAAATCGGACAGCTCGGATTTGGATCAGAGATCGGATTAGTGCGTAAGCAATATCTGAATTCGGCCCGAGTCTTTAGACTCTAGATCCGGATTTTCACAAATTCGAATCGGATGCAGTGCGTAACCGTAATAATCTTTTCTTTTTTAATTACATTTCAATACAGTATCTAAATTATTGCTAAAAAAATGTTCTCATTCTAACAGATAATTTAAAAATAGTAGAAATATATCAGAACGAAAGTTAATGTTTTTTTAATAAGACACAACAATATTATTTTTTCCTACCATTCCTACTAAATTCGGGAATAATCCTCCTGGCAACACTTTAGAAAGGGACACAGGGCTCTCCAAGCGCTTTCTCCCTCGGACCGGATTTCTCTTTGACCAAGTGATTGTCTGTAATAGAACTTAACTTCATAAACATAAGGTTTATTTTTATATTGGTGTCAAATTGACAATGCTCATTCCAGGTTGTAGTAGAAGTTCCTTGCGTGCACCAAAGGCAAAGTGCCATTCTATTTTCGAATGCGATTGTTAAAATGCCAAAATAGCTAAAAAAGAGATAGATAACGTGACATTTCGACAAAGTGTGTCAATCCTTGTCTAGAGCATCAGGTGGCAGCACTGAAGCATCAACTCCAGTCACCTGTCAAAACGTTTATGTTTTCCAACATTAGTCAAATTGACGTCAACGTCGCCTTACTGGCACCAAAAGCTAGAGGCGTGAATTTTCCTAAAAAACCTCATTTCAACTTGGCAAGGATTAATTAACGCATCTTGTACCTACTTTTCGTATCTTGCGATTTACAGTAATGTGACCTGAGCTTTAAGCCGTGCTCACATTATTGTGAGATGATGTCTACAATTTGTGCTATGACTTCGGCTTTTATAAAGCTGAAGTATATAGATTGGCGTATCTCGCTCGCGCCACACACGACAAAACACAGAATTGTGGTGGCCCTGATCTGTGAAAATTTAACGGAATTTTGAGGGTGACGAACGCAAAGGGCTTATGGAGGAACACGGAGTCTGACACTGAGTCATTTGACGATTTCCCATCCTTAAAAAAAATGTCTAGCTCTAGTCGTTCCGTACTCTGTGACCGCAGCTATGACACACTCTGTTATTATCCAGCGCTGCCCCTGCAGTTAATGTCATCGAGTTAGAAGGCTGTTCTGATGATTAAAGCCTTGACCGCTGCGGCGCCGACATGTGAAAATTCCCAAAAAAAAGTAAATCTTATGTAATAGGTAAATAAACATTAAATTCGCGATTAATTCGAGACACACCGGTGTGTCGCCGGGGTACATATATTTATACCCATTAAACTTTTGTTTTTAAAGTGACTACCTTATTGTGCAAGAGCTTAGACAAAATATTTCAGCTTTACTCTTAAAATCAAATCAGGCAGAGCCGTTTTCTACATTTAAAAACTTGACAAGTGCGAATCGGCCTGGCATACGAAGGGTTTCATATGGACCATAAACCGAAAAAGTCGCGCTTTTCCCCTTTTTAACTTAAAATTCAATTAATTCAATTAAGTATTTGTTGTTATAGCAGCAAGACACTCACTCTGTGAAAATTTCAACTGTCTCTTTCGGTTCATGAGATACAACCCGCAGATAGACGTTCAGCGGAGGCGTACGTGATAGGGTTTCGTTAGGGTAAGGAACCCTAAAAAGTGAAATAAATAAATAAATAGAAATACGATGTAACTTTTAGATCATGAAGTTTTATAATTTTAGGACTACGAAAGTCCAAAGCTTCATAAATCATAACCTTTGAGATACCTATTTAAAGTTTGATCTGAAAGTTAATAATAAATCTATCTTATTGCTTTAAAGGCGAGCAGACTTTCGTGACTGACTATAATTTCGTAGAAGACACCATTAATACGTAAACAATGTCATAAACTTTCAAGGTACAGGCTATGGCAGTCAAACTTAAAAGAAAACCCACAAAAATGTATTTTTATTTCATACTAAACTTTTCATTTTTCCCATCACTTCCCGTGGGTGTCGTAAGAGGCGACTAAGGGACTCACCAGAGAATGGGCAGCAGCATTCTCTGTACATTGCAACAACTACACTGCGATCGCCAACCTGCCTGCCAAGCGTGGCGATTATGGCAAACTCTCCCCTTTGGGGGAGGCCTATGTCCAGCAGTTGACGTCGTATTTGCACCAAGTGCAACCCCATTTCGTGTCCAGGCTATCTCTATTCGTTCCAGGTTGCCTGGAAGAGCTATCGGTATGCGATAAGGCCGCCAATCGTATTTTTCAACCGACTTCAAAAAATGGAGGAGGTTCTCAATTCGATTGTATGTTTTTTTTTGTGCTTGTTACCTCATATCTCCGTCATATATGAACCGATTTGAAAAAATCTTGTTTTATGAAAGGATAATTATACTACTTCTCGATTGGTCCCATTGAAATTTTATCAAAATCGGTTCAGTAGTTTTTTTTTGTTTATAAGGTCTTTTTCATGTATAGTTACCTGTTTTATCGTGTTTTACAATAAATTACATACACATAGGTATATAAATAAATTAAAGACTTTAAACATTTGGATTTTAGGCTTCACCTACCTGAAAATCTTTAAGATATCTGACCCTCAGAATGCAAATAACCAGCTATTTACTAAATAACCTAAATTCAGGCTTCAAAAGCCTTAATTAAGTTCTAATTTCAGTGGCACGCTAACGACTCTAACTACAAACTGGCAATTAGGACTCTTCGTTGTTGCATTAGGTACTTATTTGTAAATATATATAGGTATGTATATTATATATAAAGGTAGTATATGTATATATAGGTAGGTATGTGTATATATATTAGCAACCCTCATAGAAAAAAAGTGTCACCCTGCTGTCGTTTCCCCAATTCATTTGCCAATCTAGGTACATTGTATATTTTATGTAGATCTTTGGCAGTCGTTACGGAATTACGGATTGTCAGAAGCCAGAAAATCTGACTCCAGTCTTGCCAAGAAGTACTGTTTCCCAGTTAATGGATTGTGGAGGTCTGGTAGGCAGCCGCTCCACGTAAAATACTGGTATTCAGCTGAATCCAGTTTGACAGGAAGCCGACCCTAATATAGTTGGGAAAAAGCTAGGCAGATGATGATGAGGTACATAGTAATAGGTTTGCTTATTCTCAACATCATTTTGTCAAAAACCCCGACCACAAAATACGACCAACAAGTTTTTTTTTAAGGATCGGAAATCATCAAATGACTCCTTCCGCTCTGGGCGGAGCGGGAGGGGGAGTTTCAGACTCTGACTGACTATACTCTTACTAAACCCATCCGAG
This sequence comes from Melanchra persicariae, assembly GCA_947386135.1. NCBI lineage: Eukaryota > Metazoa > Arthropoda > Insecta > Lepidoptera > Noctuidae > Melanchra > Melanchra persicariae. The sequence goes on along the minus strand of OX376645.1, from coordinate 8,709,904 downwards.
TTCCTCCTACTACCCTTTGCGTTCCAGGGCCGCGGTGACTCTTTCGAACAAATTCTTTGCTGAAATCTTTTTGAGGCGCGCGGGGAACACAATGCGCCGTCGACCCGGGCTTGGTTCTGATCAGACAGCGAGCCACCCAACGCTCGCCGTACGCTGGCCAACGCAGTAGGTGGCCGGGAATCATACACTCGGAAAACTTCACCCTCCTGCTGGGGCAGTCGGCTTTACACCTATTCCGTCGTTTCTATGATTTTCTGTGTCCATGATAATATCTCATAAATCTTGGGTTCATTATAAATAAAGTAAAGTCGCGTTACGTGTATGTCTAGGCTGCGATATTCTAAGCGTAAAGTAACTACTTAAATTATAGAATTTATTCTTGAAGGTTTATGTGTGTCAGTAATATTAATCTAAGACTTACATATAAAAAAGAAACCTCGGTGTTGACAACACACCATTGCAAAACGGTACGAAAGGTGGTCGCTAATTTACTCAAGACTATGATAGATAAACTAAACTGCCACAGTGTACCAACATACAGTTACTAAAAATAAGATAAAACAAAAGACAATAACGTAAAAGCAGTAAAAGAATGAATGGTGACGTGCCGCCGGATTCCCCTCGTCCTCCCCTCTGGGAGAGGCTGGGATGTGCGCGCGGAGTCTGTGCCAGGCTGTGCAGACGAAGAGGAAGGACCAGGGTCGCGCCTCTGCATAATGGGAACAATAATAACAGGTCAGTAACTACACGATTATAACTTTTTGATGGTTTAGTACCTTGAAACGTACCTACTAGATCATAAGGAAATTCAAAAAGCGACATGCAGGTGCCGTAGTATTAAGACTTTTAAATACAGAAAAAATTGAGTCTTTGTGCTTTGTTAATTTTTACACTCAACCTTGGATTCAAAGTAGGATTGGATTGGATTCAAAGTAGTTTCCTGGTGTATAACACAAGACCTTAGCGTTAAAGCAGAAGAGTAAAACTCAATGTATCAACCTTCTCAGCGGCGGCCTTTACCGTTGCGAGGCCCCGGGCGAAGACCTTCGTGAAGCCCTTTTAAATTTAGGTAAGGAATATGAATCGAAAGTAGGTATTTCTGATTATGATTGCGGTTTTTCCGAGTAAAATTTAAAAAAAAATCATAATGAGCTACGAAATAACTCATTAGTTAATGAGTTGTGGAGGTCTGGTAGGCAGCAGCTCCACGTAAATTACTGGAATTCAGCTAAAGTCGGTTTGACTGGGAGCCGACTTCAATATCTAGTTAGGAAAAAAGAAATGATGAATACAAAATAACTCATTTCATTGTTAAACTCGGGTTGCGCGAGGCCCCTGCAAGAGCGAGGCCCTGGGCGGTGGCCCTGCTCGCCACCCCCTAAGACCGCCACTGAACGTTCTTTAACCCACCCCGGGTTATGCTATGTCCATCAATCAATCAATGATCAGTGTGCCAATTCTACTAATTATCAAGCAACTTTCGCATACGCCATCTGTCAAAAATTTATGAAAATTAAAGCTTTTTTGATAGTTTGCGACTGACTGTGAATGCGAACGTTGCTTAAAAAAAATACAATCGAATTGAGAACCTCCTTCTTTTTTGGAAGTCGGTTAAAAATAGTAGAATTGGCACTCTGCTCAAACATGAACAGAAAATTGGCTTCATCAACTCCAATAAACGTTTTAAATAAACAAAATTATCGCGTTCTCCGATCTAAAATATCAAAGTAAACAACAAAAATTTCTACACTGCCGTCAAGTCATCATTCATTATGATTTCTGATAGTTTCCACGATTTATTTCGATTGCCCGTTTAATGGACGCCAGGTATTATTCTAAAAAAGTGCTTACACACGCATTTGACATTCATTAAAATGTACCCTTGCTTTGCTTGCATTTTTACCTTATATTATATGGCATTATTATGGAAATTAGTGTTTAATGTGTTTATTTTCATTTCATAAATATTTTTTCATTCACAATTTTTCTATAGATACGATTTGCGACCCTTTTGGGGGTAAAAAGCATATCCGGCGAATAGTAGCTGTACATAAGGGAAACAGTTGACTTAGATGCTTCTGCTACTTATGAGACCAATAAAACCCAGGTAAACCCAATAAAAAGCATACATGTTGCCATAGATTAATACACGTCTAGATAGAGCAATGTAAACAAAAGCCGTCTCCAATTGCGCTATATGTGTGAGTACCGCTCGTGTACTTATTGTAGTTAAACTGTCAAGGTGTGCGTGTTTAGGGATGCCTGCTTCAAATGATAAAACTTACCTTTTCTCTATTATTTATTAAGATGACGGTGAAACAAAACAAGTTAAAAAAGTGGTTATTTTGTGGATTAGTGTTTTATTGCATAAGTACCTACATTATTGATTTAACTTGTTCTTTACAATAATAAAATTCTACAAAAATAAAAAAAACATTATATACACATATAATTCATCATCAGAAAAATGTTCGGAACACACAACTGAAGTCTTGTGAGGTGTCCACTGGTCTTCATTTCGCGTCCGCAGTATAACTTCTCTCCAGCGATTTCCTAGTACGGAATCTGTAGGAAATCTGAAACCCGAAATATTAGAAAGAACTACAAAATACTAATTAGTGCATGAAGAGAGTCGATCCTTCAGGTTAAGCTACCCATGACGGGGTTGGACCGTGGATAGGTGAGCATCTTTACATACCTAGACTTCTCTGTGCCTCGGTAAGCACGTTAAGCCGTTGACCCCGACTGTCATTCGTGGATCTTTGACAGTCGTTACGGGTCGTTAGAAGCCTGAAAGTCTGATAGCAGTTTTACCAAGGGGTATTGTATTACCTGGTGACTGGGTTGTGCAGGTCTGGTAGGCAGTCGCTCCATGTAAAATACTGGTATTTAGCCGCATCCGGTTAAACTGGAAGCCTACTCCAACATAGTTGAACTAGGCAGATTGAGTGCATGAAGTCATGGATTTCATGTAAGTTATAATTTTCTAATCAAATAAATACTCTCGTCTTTAAACAAACACAACCTAATAAGTATTATGCATCATTTTATGATTTACCTAAAACTTACCTATAAAAAGTAATCTTGGTGTTATTATACGGTTTTCCCACATAATTCCTACACAATTTCACAGCACAAACCGGCATAATCAAAGACTACAATAGTATACTGGTTATAGACAGGCAACTCAACCTTATTTTTTAATATTAGGAAATGGTCGAACTCAGCGCCATCTAGTTTTTCGGTAAGGGAACTAATTTATATAAGTAAATGTATAGGTTGGTAGGTGTGTATAGCTGCTGTCCGATCCTTTATGTTATTAGGTAGAGAGATGAGTGTATCCGCTATATACTACAAACACGTACTACATAAAGGAAAAAAACCACAGAATTGAATATTGAACCATTTTATTTAAAAAAACCTCACTCATTTACAATAAAATTTTGTGTTCGCCTTTTTCGTCCCTTATGATTAAGGTAGTGCCGATTAGCCTTTTCTTTCAGTGAATCGTTAACTTCCCAAAATGTTATTTTGCCAGTGAGAACATTATTGATATCTTTGCACCAGATGTTCACAACAACAACAACAACACAACACGAACGTTCGAACGAATTGTAACGCGGCTCAACAACAAGGAGAAACGAAAGTTCAACTCAACATGCAGATGCACTAGCGAAACAACAAAAACTCTATTGCAAAAGGAAAATAAATGCGCACGAGTATTTCTCTAAACTCTCACGCAGCCATTTGCAATTCAAGTGTGGTCATTCAAAAACAAACTTTTGCACGTTTAAATACCAAAATATAACTTCTTCACTATTAAAGCTCATAATAAAAACCTAATAATGTACTAATTTATATATTCTATTATTTTTATATAACAAGATCATGAAATTATATTATTTTTCTTGATTAATGTTATAAAGTAACTCCCAGCAAAAAAAAATATATTTAACCATAGCAACACCGCAATTTGTTTCCCTTAACTAAAAACTAGATGGCGCTGTTTTCAATAAAAAAAATGAAATTTTAATTTTGTTCTAAGTTGCCATAGCATGGGCATAATTGATTTTTTTTCGTGAGCACTTTATCACTAAGTAATTCAAATGACACTGATGTAGGTGACAAGCGAGTTTACCAAATATAGTAGACTTTATTTGAACCGTTCGGTACAGCCGATGTGTCATCTAGACGTGTATTAATCTAAGCATGTTGCTTATATTTTTTGTAAACTCGTAATTGTATTTACCTATGAAATTGCACTATAATGCGGGCCATACACGTTCAAGTAATTTGATCAAACAGGCTGGTTCAAACTATTTGGTTAAACAGTAATACGAAATTTCATTTTACTTCATGCCATTTGACAACTCGTTTTTGATCAAATTTTCCCACGGACATGCATGCCAATTTGATAAAACTGTTTGAACCAGCCTGTTTGATCAAATTACTTGAATGTATAAGACCCGCATAAGAAAAACATGAAATGATGACTTCGGCTTGTTTCAGAATAATTCAAAATTCAAAATTACTTATTCATTTGTTTCTCTGTTTTGTTTTTTCTTTACTATTTTTTAATTTTTTTCTAGAAAAACCGCAAATCCACAAAGTGTTTATAATATTCTGAAAACCTCTCCACATTATTTGTCCGAAACCGTGTCACTTTCGTTATGGAGTAAACCACAATATTTTAAATGATGTACTTTTGTTATTATTTATTATGTCGTAATACTTTACATACTTTTATCAGTACTAATTTTTAAAGTAAAGATCTCAGCGATATAATAATCATAAAAAAGCAATTCATGTATGAATGCCGAGAAAACGAGAAAAAAGTGTAAGTTTTTATAACCAAATTCATAATTAAGATTTCACTTCAATAATTTTTTAATAGATATTCAGGTCAAATCTAGGTACATTAGGGTTATAAGGAAAAAGGATACTTCTTATTCCGGTATAATGTTCCCTTGGGATGATACAATTTTCACGCGGGCTAGTAATTTTTATTTGTTCCAATTTCTAATTCGGCTCACCATTCACTCAAATGTAAACAGTAGAATTGCAAAAGATTCCGTGCTAAGGTGTCGTGTCGTGACCAAATTGTTTTAATTCCGGATTGTGGACCGGATGTCAACCGGCCAGTTGGCCGGGCACAGGAGCACGAAATGCGTTGTACTTTACGTAATTATTATAGTTTCTGAGAAGAAAACAAACAATCATAAATACACTACTTGTCCCTGTGATTCCTTTCTCGTTGTTTTTTTTCACATAATTGTCACATATTTTCTTACTTATGATATGTGTATATTAAATATGTACGTATTTATGTATCTATTTTAGTTTATTGTATAGCTTAATTTCTGTTTGTTTTTTTTTTTTTCTTCTCTCTGTGTTAACTTTATATTTGCACCAAATGCAACCCCATTTCGTGTCCAGGCTATCTCTATCCATTCCAGGTTGCCTGGAAGAGATCGCGGAATGCGATAAGGCCGCCAATTGTATGTTTTTAGTTTAAGATTTCCTGTGTATTTTTAATGTTGGTGTACAATAAAGTATATATAAATAAATAAATAAATAAATAAATAGAGCGCGTTTTTGAATATTCAAGTTTGGGCGCCAAACGGTGTTGAAAGACCAAACATCAGTAAGTTTATTATTGGGGTTACATGTCCAAAGGGGGCTAGCTCGTGGCTAAATAATAACAGCCGCAACGGTCCACCTTCAAAGTTAAGCAACGCTTGCCAAGGTCGGTCTATGGTTGGGTGACCATCTTAACATAGCAAGACTCCTCCGTGCCTCGGAAAGCGTTCCGGCTGTCATTTGTATATATCATTGGTAGTCGTTACGGATTTTGTCAGAAGTCAGAATATCTGACTCCAGTCTTGCCAAAAATTACCGTGTTACCTAGTTAATGGGTTGTGGAGGTCTGGTAGGCAGCCGCTCCACGTAAATCAGTGGTATTCAGCTGAATCCTGTTTACCTGGGAGCCGACCCCAATATAGTTGGGAAAAGGCTAGGCAGATGATGATGACATGTCCAAAGGGGAAACAACTAAGCCTCCGTTGTCCGTCTGTCTGTCCGTCAGGAGGCTGTATTTCATGAACCATAATAAAATTTTCACAAAGTGTGTCTTTCTGTTGACGCTTATATAACGAAACAGTAGAACAACGAAAAAAAACGGCCAAGTGCGAGTCGGACTCGCGAAAACCGGCAAAAAAAATCACGTTTGTTTAAGTATTTGTTGTTATAGCGGCAACAGAAATACATCATCTGTGAAAATTTAAATTGTCTAGTTATCACGGTTCATGAGATACAGCCTGGTGACCACACTGTTTTTTATATTTATATGCTGGTGACAGACAGACGGATAGACGGACAGCGGAGTCTTAGTAATAGGGTCCCATTTTTACCCTTTGGGTACGGAACCCTAAAAACCTGCAGTTTCGTGAAAAACTACGAGTTTATCCACTATATGCAGCTTTCTCTACATTCCTACTACCTGTGGTATTTCATATCCTACCAGCTAACAGCTAACCTTATAATCAACTCAGTATAAAGCTACTTAGGTATATTACCTAGCTTTTGATTCTTAGTAAAACTGTTTAGCCTTACGTAGAAAACAAGTTAACACTAAGTAGACTGTTTCTGACTCTATATTACTTTACCAGCAATGTGTTTAAGTTTTCTATTTACCTTTAAAATCGAAACGGCTTTACAATTTAAACGAATTCACAAAAAAAACAACGGGTAGAAGTGCCAGGCCGGTCAAACTTGAACATTAACATTGTGCATTTTTTAATATTTTGGAATGGTTAGGAAATAATTTCTCACGAATTGCTTTATTTATCAGTATAAAAGTACTATCATTTATGAGTTCAAATACAATATTCATTTATTGCGCTATAGTAAACCAACATGACAATTTATATTACATTATCCGTCTTACGAATTTTCGATCAGGTCACGTGTCCTGACGGTCACGTGTCTTGACGCGAGTTTAACATTTTTTACCCATCCCAAAAAGTGCACAACGCCGCTAAAGAAGTTTGCACTTAAAAGAAAATTGACACTGGACCTATCCTGTGGCACCTTTCTTTAGCTTTGGTTGTTGTTAGCGTTTCATTGGCGGGCTCTTTAAAAAGCTCGAAAAAGCTCTTAGAAAGGCTATAGACAAAGTGCAATTCTATCATCGATAACTAAAGTCCGAAATTTTTGTGGTAGAATAGGTATCCAGCCGACTAATTTTCGGCCAAAGATATTAAGAATCAGCATTACCACTCAGAGGTAGCAATGTTGCCAAACAGAAATGCAGACGATGTTTTAAATGCCCTATGAGTTATTTTTAAAACTGGATAAAGTTTGTGTGGACTTGTAGGTGCAAATAACAATCTACTTAGCTCTTCATCATCTGCCTAGCCTTTTCCCAACTATGTTGGGGTTGGCTCCCAGTCAAACCGGATTCAGCTGAATACCAGTATTTTACGTGGAGCGATTGCCTACCACGGTACTTCTTAGCAAAAATGTAGTCAAATTTTCTGGCTTCTGACAGTCCGTAACGACTGCCAAAGATCTCCAAATAACAGCCGGGACTAACGGCTTAACGTACTTTCCGAGGCACGGAGGAGTATGTTAAGATGGTCACCCATCCATAGACCGACCCCGGCAAGCGTTGCTTAGCCTTGAAGATCGACCCGTGCGGCTGTTATTATTTAGCCAAGAGCTTCTCTAACAATCTAGCTCTTATTACTATTAATATCCAAAACTATCGGAATGAACCCCTTCTTAAATAATTCACAAGCGAACTAATAACACCCCCGCCCCTCTCGTCACATTTAATGAGAGCAATCGCGTGACATTCTCTGCCGTGATATCCAACTACCCACCATATTTCGTGGAGCACGCACCCCCGAATATGGGTTAGTTTTGATTTTATGGGGACTTCCGACCGGTGTCGAGGTCGGAACGGCAATATGAAATAGGTTATATACAATGTACTAGCAAAAGGTGGTGATAAGAAATTATGTTGGTGACCAGAAATTACCTCAATTTCCTCCAGTTCCTTCCAGTGATTGTTCTAAATCACAGTTACTGAGGTCGTTTGTGGATGAGTGACCATCCAGCAAATACGGACACGACCGTCACTGCCCCGCGCCTCGGAAAAGAATCTACCATAATAGATGTGAGAGGTAGCGAGGTGTTACCTACACGAGCGAAAAATCCACCAATGACCATTTCATTTGCTTAATGTCAGGTCGCGTAGCAGAAAGAATTTCGTACAATGACCTCTTTGCCTACTGACAGTGACCACAAAAATTTTTTATTAACTGCGGCCGAACGCGCAAGGTGACTTTTGTCACCCATATTTAGTTAATGCAATTAGAGATCCTACTTCGAAATCACAAAGAACTAAATGATTTTTTATTGGTACTAAATTGTTCGTAAATAATCACGTCATTTTAGTATAGCTGTGTCCAAAAACAGAGCGATCACTAACGCATCCCATGATGGAATGTCATTGGTGCGGTATTTAAAAATGATTAACTATCTCAAGCAAGCCGTGGGTTTTTGTTGTAACTCAAGGCCAACTAAAACCACATGCAAACAAGAACAAACCTTGGATACGGTAAAAGGTTTACAATCCCTGAGGACGGTCGTCATTGCATCTGTGCGAGCGTGACGCATTATATTTACGTGGGAGTGAAACAGATAGGTAATAAGAGGTCATTGTACGAAATTCTTTCTGCTCCGCAACTGGATTTTAGCCAAGCTTTTTTTATGGATGGGAAATCATCAAATGACCCCTTCCCCTCTGGGTGGAGCAGGAGGGAGTGTCAGACTCTTATAAAATCCATCCGTGCTCCTCCTATTGCCCTTTGCGTTCCAGGGCCGCGGTAAATCTTTCGAACAAATTCTGAAACTCTGGCAGACCTGTCTATAACGCAGCTATTTTAGAAAAGGAGACGGTCAAAACGGTCGACCTCAGTTATGGTTATTAGTCACCACACCTCATGGCTTGATGCTCCTCGAGGATAAAGGTGTCTGCCGTGGGCAGCTTTTATTCGTCACTGCATTCAGGATTTCAGATTAACCTCCCTAGTTGTGTTCGTAATAACTAGAGTAGGTAAACACTCTGGAATCCTTAATTACAGTCGGGATTCGCATGAAGCACAATTCTTAATATCCCTGCGATACTCCTGTGATCTCCAAATCACGTGTAGGTATACGTATAGGTAATATTAAAACTTTATGAAATTGAAATATTAAAAAAAATATATTGCTCCCTGGAGAGTGCACTGGCTCTAGTAACACAGGTTAATCTGTTAACTGGAGTTTTTATTTGACTTTTAATTGTATCAGTAACTTGACAGTCCAACTGTCATATTTTGACAAAAAAAAAGATAGTGAGTCGGTGTAACAATGAACGAAATTGAAATAATTAACTAAAATCATCATCTGCCTAGCCTTTTCCCAACTAAATTGGGATCTGCTTCCAGTCAAACCGGATTCAGCTGAATACCAGTATTTTACGTGGAGCGGCTGCCTACCAGACCTCCACAACCCATTAATTAACTAAAATAAAAGTACTTTTATGCAAACTTTTTGTTTTAAATTTAATAATGACTTGTCTTAAAAATACGATTTACGATTTACGAAAGTCGAACTGATAGGGATCCTTTCATCTGCAAATAAATAACAATAATGTTGTGCGATAGATTGGTCACATGCATAGAGTATATATAGTGGTTTAATAGTCTTTGGTCACATGCTTTGGCTTATGATAATATAGAAATAGGTAGATACTCGAAAAGCTTTTAAACAATGACTTGACTTCAAATTACATAGGTAGGTAATAATTGCGATGGGCTTTCTAGGTTTCCTTAAAATAAAACCAAAAGTGACTGAACCAACTGAAGGTAAACCTACATGACAATCTGATCAAACAAATAATCATAGGTTTATCAAACAAAGCCATCAGGTAATTATATTCTAATAATTCTACTGGATTAGGTATTATATTTTCAGTTTTTGACCTATTTGACAAAAACTGGCCAAGTGCGAGTCGGATTAGTCAGGATGTCAGTTTGTTCATCGGTCACAATCAATTTACTCAGAATCTACTGAACCGAGACAGTTGTTTGTGGTAAACAGATCATTGTGAACTTTTGGAACACGTACACACAAACACGTAAGTGAACCAAGTTCATATAATTATGTGTACCTTCCAACAACTGAACCGATCCAGTATACTGGAAGCTAATATGCTGTGACAGTTGCACGGACAGACAGGCACACGCACGGACCTCAAAAACTATAGGTACGTTATTGGTTACTATTTTTTCTGCTTCATATCATGCCTATGAATAAATAAAGCTCGTGTCTAAATTACAACAGTCACACTGGTCGATCTTCAAGGTTAAGCAACGCTTGCCGAAGTTGGTCTGTGGATGGGTGACCATCTTAACTTACTGAGACTCATCCGTGCCTCGGAAAGCACGTTAAGCCATTGGTCCCGGCTGTCATTTGGAAATCTTTGGCAGTCGTTACGGAGTATCAGAAGCCAGAAAATTTGACACCAGTCTTGCCAAGAAGTACCGTGTTACCCAGTTAATGAATTGTGGAGTTCTGGTAGGCAGCCGCTCCACGTAAAATAGTGGTATTCAGCTGAATCCGGCTTGACTGGGAGCCGATCCCAATATAGTTGAAAAAGGCTAGGCAGATGATTTCATGCCTATGATTCCATAAGAATATTAAAGTATGATGTACTAGTTAGCACCAGAATTTAGCTACTGCAAAAGCAGACTAACACGCTGACATGGTATTTTATGGTTGAATTGTCATCATTACCATCATATCAGCCGAAAGACGTCCACTGCTGGACATAGGCCTCCCCCAAATGTCGGCACAACAACCGGTCCTGTGCGTCTCGCATCCATCGGCTACCAGCTACCTTCACCAGGTCATCGGTCTACCTATCTTGTGGGAAGCCTTCCAACGCTGCGTCTTCCGGTACGCGGTCGCCACTCCAGAACTTTTCAGCCCCATCGACCTTCAGTTTAAAAAAATAGGGTAAACCATTGGTAAATAGAACCGTCCGTTAGGAATATAGGAACGGAGTTCTGTCGTTAGAATTTAACCCATACCTGTGGACAACCATTATTATTAATGGAACTCTGACCTTCACCGCAAAGTACGGTCAGAACAACAATTTTCTATTTTCGTTTTCATATTTGTAGATACCCGAATGATTCAATAGCGAGAAGGTATGCGTGTCTGACTTTTCTGAATGTCAAACTGAGTGCAGTCTGCACGCACACGGGTAGAATGGGTTTGAAGATTGATCGATGGATGAGTCACCGTCATTTCTGCCCGTAAATGTCAACCTCGCTCTCCTAGCTTCATGAAAACAGAGTTGTATCATATCAAGGAGCTCGTGGCTAACAATAACAGCTGCGCGGGTCGATTTTCAAGGTTAAGCAACAATTGCCGCGGTCAGTCCGTGGATGGGTGACCATCATAACATTCCTACCAAGATTCCTCTGTGCCTCGCAAACTAAATTAAGCCATCGTTATGGGTAGTCTGAAGCAAAGAAATCTGCAAACAGTCTAGCCAAGGGGTGTGGTGTAACCCAATAGGGTAGATGACTAAAATATCTAATTAGTCCGTAAGATAGATTTGCAAAAAAATATTAAACACGTATTTTTTCTTTTTTCACGTACACAAAAATTAAAAAGCAGTACGTTGAAAACTCGTGTGACGTCATTTGTAAGTATACTTTTTACCTACACGTGACATCACAAGCCCCCACTCCTGATCTTTGATGCGTTTTATCTTCGTCATGATTGATTTGATAAGCAAAAAATACGCGTCCAATATTTTTCGGTAATCTAACTGATGGCCTTAATAGAATCATATATTTTTTAACCAAGAATCATCCCCTCAACACAGGCAGATTGATACCATTAATAAACTGACGTTACTAACTGAAATAATACCTACCACTTAAGAGCGTGTACGCCGTATGTCATTTCATACAAACTTTCAAGTCGAACGTCGATTTTAACGAAACTTGGTATGCATACGCTAAATATCCAGGTCTAAATAGTTATCAGAAAACATTTTTGAAAAAGGTTTTAGAGGGAGAGAGAGAGCGATTTTAAGTTTTCTATAGAAAGTGGAAAATCACTATATCCTTCCCCCTGAACTCTTTTTCGAATTTATTTTCTTATAACTATTTAGACCTTGATATCTACCGTACGCATACCAAGTTTTATTAAAATCGGTTCATTAATTTCGAAAAATAAGCATTTGAAAGTTTGTATGAAAAGCCGTACCGCGTAAACGCTCTTAACAATAATAGTTATCACTTTTGTTTACATATATTAAGGCCAAGGGAAAGATAGTGGGACGAGCTCGACTCCTACCGGACTGGGCGACAGCAACTGACAGAGTTGTGTGAAAAAGGGAGAGTGACTCCTTGCCCAGCAGAGGGACCAAATAGGCTAGATAGATAGATATTAAAAGTATTGTTAACACTTATTTGAAGCAGCGTTATGATGAATACTTGATCATATAGCGACCATGCTTACAACAGTACATATTTTGATGAATTACGCAATTGAGGTGCCTTACCTGCCAAAAAAAGTCTTCATAATTTTTTTTATTGAAATTTGGCAAATTAGTTGAAATAAGTTGACTTAAAAGTCAAAAAATATTTCTATTCTACTTTTTATTCCAACCGTCCTAATATTCAGTGGGCCGTTTGTTTATTTTTACAATAGTAAGGGTGAATTCATTGTAATACTCGCTGCGATACAGTGTTCAGTGAAACGCCCGCTAAGTAACAACGTTATGATATAATTACTAACATGGCCACACTGGCCACCAAAATATCAGAAAAGGAGCGCAGGAAATCAAGCATTAATTTTGTTAATTTCCGGAGGTTTCACTTTTTGGACAGGTAGGTAGGTTAAAAAGAGTACAAAAATTTGTTTCGGTGTTCGTATTTACTTATATAAAAGTTTATGAGTGTAAATGTTTGTCAGTTATCAAGTGGGTATACTTCAATTCCAAAAAATCCTTGGCTTTCACGAACCACGACGACTGCCAAAGATTTTTGCCTTAGTTGCCTGAAATAAAGGATAAATAAAATAGGAAGCCGACATTTCCTAAGCTTGCTATCATCGCAAGTTATACCATTTAGTGCAATATAATAAATATATTTGTAAAAACTTATACTTACCTATAAATCTATTTAGTACGTAAATGCTGTGTACGCCTGTAAGAGACAAATTCATCATACCTCAATGTATATATGTTTTAACTATGTCAATGTTTCTAGTGAATACGTCGTTGGTGTACCTTTTAAATAAATAAATAAATATAAAGCTTATTGAAAATGCATAAAAATTGTTCAAATAGAATTAATTAATTATTTTCTGAATATAAATTAGGTACAAAGTCGAGCTACGAAGACGAGCTACGCTCGTAGCGTTTCGTAGCCCATCATCTCGTAGCAAAGGCGTAGGACATGACAATGCCCCTATATCCTTGCTAACCCATAATTTTATAACCGATTGCTTCAGTTGATCCTTGTTGTTCCTAGCATTTTTTTTTATTTTTTAATCTGCTTTTATTTGGATGGGAAATCCTCAAACGACTCCTCCCGTTTTGGGCGGAGTTGAAGGGAGTGTCAGACCCTTACTAACTAAAACCCACCCGTGTCCCTCCAAATGCCCTTTGCTTTCCAGGGGGTATACTCTTTAAGCCCGAAGTCCCTTGTTTCGGCCTTACTGTCGGACTTTTCCTACTCCGTATCACCTACGGACTTACGATTAATTCCGAACCCGAACTAAGAATGAATGACAACACGATTTGACAGTTGTTCTTAGTTCTGGGTTCGGGACTAATCTTAAGTCCGTAGGTGATACGGAGTAGGAAACGCCCGACACTTAGGACGAAACTACGGACTTCGGGTTTAGAGAGTAGACCCCCAGGGCCGCGAAGACTCTTTCGAATAATTCCGTAACACTACTATTAGCCTACACGATATTTATTGATATACTTTTTCCCATTCAGTTTAATTTTGTAAATTTTCTTACCGCAACTGCCTTTTATGTTCCAGAAGCCGTGAATCCCGTCGCCGCATCAACCACCCCCCCTCGGCGCTGTACAGCGTGGTCGGCGAGAAGCTGCGCGTGAGCACACCGCGCGGCTTGCAATGTGCTCTGTTTTGTGGTGGGCAGCGCTGCCGGTACGAGCTGCCACAAATGTGCACTGCGATACAGGGGCTGTACTCCGACTGGTGAGTGTCAACATCTGCCTAACCTTTTGTCAACTACACTGTCGGTCGCCGGTCGGCTATTAATTAGTCGGCTTTTTTAACGGGCAAGTCGGCCATACTATCCTTGGGGATAACAAGCTAACGCAAATACTGAGAGCCATCATCAACAGTGATGATTTCCCGAAAAACACCGAGTCAATGAAGCTCGAAGAGTCCCGAAGAAACGATTCAACTGTCTTGGATCCCGCAACGAAATTAATCAGAAAAGCCTAGAGCAGCGGAAGTGTGAGAAAATAGTTATTTGTTATACAAGAGTGCAAAGTTGCTTTTTAACCGCGTGTTCAATTTTGATGACCGAGCAAGCGAAGGATTCTAAAATTGAATCACGAGCGCAGCGAGTGATTCAAAATTAGAATCCTGAGCGTTAGCGAGGGAATCAAAAGAGCACGAGGTGAAAAATCTTTGCACTCGAGTGCAACACGTAACTTTTCATTCCACCTCAGCGAGGAAATGACTAAATGCAAAAAAAAAACGTTTACAATCACAAGATAGGTACACTTTTATTTCAGTTTAGGTATAAATTACTACATTATGACAGGTAAGTATTACAGAATAATCTTTAAATTATAACAAAATAATACTAAGGTATAATTAAGAAAATTTTAAAGTAACGTTGCTACAGTTATTTAAATTGAGTGTAATATTTTTGTTTGGTACTGTAATATTGGTGTTAGTCACTTGTGTACTGTTTTTCGGTAAACTATCTGTCATACTTAATAGTTGTACTGATTCATCGGATTCCCTTGGCGTGAATGTTGGAGAGAGAGGGAGATGGTTAGGTGTTTCATAACGGCTTATTTTTGATGTAGAAGGCCCAGTCCAAGGATCCGATTGAGGCTCTTTCAGTGTAATGGCTCCTACAATGCCTTCACATATTTTAGACTTATTTTGGATGGAATCCTCTATGTATCCCTCTACAACTGCATTGGACTTCCAGCCTCCGTGGCGCTTAAGGGACAGGAGATCCGCTCCGGAATCAGCCAAAAGTGTGGCTGAAGTTCGTCGGAAACAATGACCCGTGTACAACAGGGGTTCTGGAAGTTCAAGAAATGTTGCTATTTCTCGTGGGATACTGCCAATTTTATTAGTACCCATAGGCTGTCTAACACACTTTCCATTGCGATACTGTAGAAAAAATCGATTGATTGGAGTGTTAGGCGGGCGTAAGGCTTGATATTTCTCAACAATCGTTACGTATTCCTTGCGAATGACGAAGTTGCGGTCTCTTTTTGTCTTTGTATTAGGTAAATTAATTAATAGTAAGTCATCTAAATGTTTCTCAATGTTTTTGACATTAAGTTGTGTTAGTTCATTAGTTCGACATGCTCCGTTTATTCCAATAATAAGAACAACCTGTAACGTAAAGAGTATTGTAGTAGATAAATGAATAAAATTGATATGAACGCATAATTATGCCTATCATCATCTACTAAGTATACTATTTAATTGAGATTAATATACTTAAGTACATACTGAATGTACAACTGACTTACTTTTGCCGCCAAATATACGGAATCGGGTGCTTCGTTAAGAAACTTTTCAAATATCAGATACTGTGAAAACCTTCGATTTTTTTGGTTGATGACCAGATGAGGCTCTTTTTAAAAATGCCACTAATTTAGGATAGGTATCGATATGTATGTCTTTTTTCATCTTTGTTGTTGCTTTTAGCATCGAATACGTACTCCATAGAGTGCTTGCTTTCTTGTTCTCGGATAATTCTATAAAATATGCCAGCAAAACGTTTTCTGAGAAAGTTTTGGCTCCTTTTGCTAGTCGCCACGTGTTGAACATATCGTACTGTTTTTTAATACTTCTCGCGTGATTGTTGAGGGAGAAAGCTCATTTGCGCATTATTAACAGTTTCAGTCAATTCTGTTGGCGTCAAACAAACTTCCACGTCGCTAGAATCACTCATTTTAGTTTTTTCACTTGTTTTCAAGTTTCTTGTTTTTAATATAAGGTTTAACAATGACGTGAAAAAATGCCGCGTAAAGAACCGCGTACAAAGCAAATTGAAAAAAGAACACCAAGAAGGTTCTGAGTCTGAGTTTTTAACAAATTAAAAAAAAGTTGTATGATATATTCGGCACCATAGAGGTAGCAGTAAATAGGTTTAATGTTTTTTTTTAATTCACAAACTTAGTGCACACGATGTTCTAAATTCAATTTACTTTATCCTCTAGAGAATAAAAACGGCTTTTCCACTCAGATATTGAAGATTAAAAATACTCTTTCCGAGATGGTGGGATGAAAACATAATTTTCACACCACCTGATCGAAAACGTCAAATTATATGTCATGCTAACCTAACCTAAAGTGAGTCATTTTTGGCCGGTGGCACTGCCGGGCAATAATATTGTACTGGATTTCATTATAACCCGCTGGTCAATAATGTGATTTAAATTTGGAACCTCATCTGTCTGCTCAATTGGCGGTATATTAGGTACTCACAACGCCTTCTGTCTCTGTCTCTCTCTTTCTGTTCCTGAAAGAGGAAAGATATTCTCGATACTCTTACTACTTAGGGATGATATTCTCGAATTTCTACAAAATCATAAGGATTGACCAGGGTCCAGGATTGAAGACAATATTGTAAGAATAATTGGTTATGTACGGATTATTGTATAAAAGGATAAGAATAACACTTAAAACCCATTTATAGTCGATTTATTCATTTAAAAACTATTTTCTCGAGCATCTCATATGACATTCTAAATTCAAATTGCATACAGCCAAGCGTCCGAACCCATTCTACCAGCTGATATAAAGCTCTGTATAAAGCTTTGTGTACACATAAATTGTATTAGGTTGCTAAAATTAGGCCTGCACATATTTACTGTGGGTAACCACAGAGAAGTAAAAAAAAAACGAAAATCGAGTTGGTCGTGGCCGCTATGTGGTAGGTATACTGAGTGGAACGCAAAAAAGGCGCGGATATTGCAAATCCGTATGGTATTAAATTAACGTTTTTTAAGTAGGTATACAGTATAGTTCTAAATACATATCTCTAATAAGTGTTTGTCAATTTAAAATATTTTGTTTTTCGTATTATGGCTTCTTATTTTCTCACAGGAGGTGTGAAAAGTAGAGTATCCTCCTCGGGGATAAAGGTGTCTTTGCCTTGGGCTAGCTTGAATCCCTCGCTGTATTCAGGATTCTTGTATTAACTCCCTCGCTTCGCTCGTGAGTTAAACTCTAAACTCCCTCGCTACACTCGGGAGTTAACTCCCGAATCCTTCATTGCGTTCGAGATTCAATATGACGCCCGTGACACAAGACACTGCTTTATCCCCTGGGTGCATAATCTACTATTTCACTTCCCTCCATACCAAGCAGGAAACAGATCAGAGCTAGGCCAATAGGTATAAAAAGACATAGCTTTTTTTTTTTTTGAGTATGGGAAATCATCAAATGACCCCTCCCGCTCTGGGTGGAGCGGCAGGGAGTGTCAGACTTTTACTGACTAAAACCCACCCTTAGTCCTCCTAGTGCCTTTCCTTCCAGGGCCGCGGTAACTCTTTCGAACATATTCCGCAAGCCTGGCAGGGAAATAGACATAGCTGGGTTATGCCCATTGTCAAGCACGACGGATAAAAATTAACACTAAGGACAGGTTCTACACCCCAACTTCAAATACTTCTTACAAATAATTTGAATATGTGAGTATATTAACACCTTACTGACCTGTAATCTGTAATACATTATTATAACACCATTTAATCATTGATAACAGCAACGTAACCTTTACAAAAACAGCCCACACGTCGACCTAGTTGTGGACATATTATATTAGCCGTAATGAACTGCCCAACACGTTCATAATTTAGTTGTCGCTTCGTCGACGCCTGAAAGTACCACCACTGGAGCAGTATGTATATGTCACCGGTTTTTTATGTGGTCAAGTGCATAAAATATGGGGTTTTAGTAGATATCACGCGTGTAAGTAAGGATGTTTTTGAGAGGAATTTGCGACTTCCGGGAAATTTAACGACACGGTTGGCGCAGTGGTTGAGCGGTCGACTGCTGCGCTGCGTGTCACGGGTTCGATTCCCGCACGGAACAAATTTTTGTATGGCCTACAGATAGTTGTTCCGGGTCTGGCTGTTTGTGTATGTGAGTTTATATGTTTGTAAACGCACCCACGATACAGGAGAAATTCCTAGTGCGGGGCAACGTTTTAAAAAAAAAAAAAAAATACGAGTACTCTTCAGGCTTTTTGAATGAATTCGCTTCCATCATCTGCCTAGCCTTTTCCTAACTTTATTAGGGTCGGCTTCCAGTCAAACCGGATTCCTTTTTTTTTTTTCGGTATGACCACTAGCAAGTTAACACACTTGGGATATCAACTGCATAACCGGACTAAAAAAAAACCGGATTCAGCTGAATACCAGTATCTCAGTTTTCAGTTATGAATTCGCTTCCGTTGCCTCGTAAACAGGAACTGTGTATTTTTCTTGTGTAGTTTTATTTTATGTTACCAGATCTTGTTCTTCCAGAGATTAACAATGAAGAATAATGAGTAATGGAGTAATGTGGTACATATATTGGCAACAGCTGAGTCTAAGATCCATTAATTGGAACCTAAGAGCGAAGCCCAGTCCCACTTCAAATTTGTGACGTCTTACAAAATAACTTCCCTATTCGTTAATAAATATAAGTAATTTAAGCACCCCTCTAAAAATTATCATATGGACCTGTAGTTATCCTTGGTTTTAAAAATAAAAAGTACAATAAAATATGTGGGTCGCGTGACTTCCGCCTAGCCACTTTATTTTATGTTAATTGTCGTTATAATATACTTTTTTTACTCGACTTACTAATGTGAACTTAAGAAATAAGGGTTGGGATACACGGTCGTAGATGCCTCAGACAGGGTCTGTTTTGGCTTGGCAGTCATAGTTGTAGCCAAATATGCCCTGCATGAGTCGGTATAGATCACAGCTATTAGATATACATAGAAAACTCAAGAGCAAGTACTGGAGCATTTGTAGAAGAGAACAAACATGCCAGTTAATATATTTCCCATCGTGTTATTATTGAAATTAAATGTTTTACTAAAAAAAACGAACATCCGTGGGTTAACTTTTCGCGGCATACATTGTAACATACTTCTCTGCCCACACACTACATATACGGCAAAAATTCGGAGTTAAGAATTAATGCTAAGTTTGCTTTATTTTCGGCGTAATGACTGAACTAATATACCCGGCCTTACAAGAGTACTGCAGTAGTAATAACACTCATGACATTTCTTATTAAAACAAACGACTAATGCAGGGGTTCCCAAACTGTGCGTCGCGACTCCCCGGGGCGTCGCAGTCCTTTCCCAGAGGCGTCGCAAACCGCTACGGAAATGAACCGCAAATGCTGCAATTGGCTAATAAATAGGGAGTTTCTTGGCTTCAGAAAGATTTTGAAAGTCTTTCTGAAGGCAAAATCTGTTGAAGATCTGATCTGAAGCCAAGTTTGCAATAAATTGATATTGGTCGAACACTTATCGACCTTAATTAAGCACACAATTTGATAAATATTTTTCAGTGAGTTTTAATCAGAAAAGCAAATTCAACCGTCTCATTGATTGCACGTACTAGTTTTCCCAAATAGAGCTACCTACCTACCTGGCTAGCTAAGTACCTTCTTTTACAAGGACGTCCTATCAAAAAAATACATTTAAAGGGAGTCGCACTATAAAAAAGATTGGGAACCCCTGGACTAATGTATTACTGCAGGTACGAATAACAAAGCTACTTTAAGGGGGATCCCTAAAGAGACCTCGCCATACATTTTTCAGGAGCTGTAATCTCCGTAAATAAACAGTTTCTGCAGAATAAAGCAAGTATAATGAGATTTTATAATGTATTGTGATCGCCTATCGCCCAAATTTTAGAAAAAAAACAGTCTTTCTATGAGAATTAGACCCAATAAAAAACGAAAAATCTTTACATGTGTGAGTGACCTGAATCGCGCCATCTGACAGAAATTTATAGAACCACCGAGAAAAAGTTCATTGCTGTTATGTTACGAGTTTACGTGCGGTGAACATTTTAAGTAGATGGCGCTGTTCGAAAATTCGAACAAGCGCCAAGGTTATCGAGTGACGGACGCGGCGATGCGACGTTGCCATTCAAGACGCAATTTGGCAACAACGCGTGTTGCCAAATTCCAGTCCATGCGTGATTGTGTGTCAAAATTGTGTTTCTAGCAAGTTAGCGCCGGCGCGCGGGTTTGCCCGCGGATTTTATATTTTATGATTGATGAAATGTTTTTTTTTAGGGAATGAGAAATAATGCTAGAAAGTGAAAACAATTATCTGCGATCTGCCTTTGGTTCACACAGATACAATACTAATGTTATTATTGTATTACTTATCTACTTTAAATAAATAGTGCCTACCTACCTAAAGATTTAAAAATCTTTCCACTGTATGTAAGTAGGTACTGATAAAACATTTTCTGACACGGTTAAGTACTAATTCATTGGTTTGGGTTGAATCAAATCAGAGAAAAGAAGTTCATGTAGGTATACTTAGGGTACCTATACCTAAATCAGGCGATCAGCGTAGGCAAACTTAC
Organism: Melanchra persicariae; assembly: GCA_947386135.1. Taxonomy (NCBI): domain Eukaryota; kingdom Metazoa; phylum Arthropoda; class Insecta; order Lepidoptera; family Noctuidae; genus Melanchra; species Melanchra persicariae. The sequence goes on along the minus strand of OX376645.1, from coordinate 8,688,987 downwards.
CTATTTTTTTCCTAGCTACCTACGCAATGGTCGTCCGTCTGTCGGTCCGTATGTCTGTCTGTCCGTCTCTGTCTGTCACCAGACTGTATTTCACGGACCGTGATAGCTACACAGTTGACATTTTCACAGATGATGTATTTTTTTACATTTGTATCGCATGATTGTAATATTATAAGTCGCGTAAGATTGTATATTTACAAGTACCTACTTACTTATAATTTCTTCTAGATAAGACAAGTATTGAAACTATTGAATTTGGGTGTGATTCAGTGTATTCGAAATTATTTCTTCTCAACACATCATCTGCCTAGCCCTTTCCCAACTATACCTACTGGGATTGGCTTCCAGTCAAACCGGATTCAGCTGAATACCAGTATTTTACGTGGTGCGGCTGCCTACCAGACCTCCACAATCCATTATCTGTTCTCAACATAATCATAGATTATAGTCTAAAACATAAACAACATTTATTACAATCTTACGATGTTTGGAATTATCCGGTGACACATACGAGTACTTACATAGGTAGGTACCTACTCTAACCAACTAATACCAAGATATTCTAAGCTGATAACAACCCTTTGCTTTGCCATCTAAAACCATTCCACCAAAGAACGCCAGTAATCACACTAATCACTGAATGTTACGACTGTATCACCTAAAGAAAACATTCTTAGATCGCGACGAATAATTGCATAAATAATCTTTTATTTATTTAGTACCTACACGTCACAATTTATTTACACGTTAGGTACTATTTAGGTTCAGTCACATTACAACAACCTGTGTAGGTACAATATACCTTTATTACCATTAGATACGGGACTTAGTCACAGCAAGCGGTCCTACTCAGTTGGCACTCAGTCGCGCACGGAAAATCATTGATGTGACCTTCAGAATGATTGGCCAAAATGACCGATCAGCTTAAAAATATTACTAAGATCTAATACCTATTTACTACTATTTGATATCTTTGTTTAAATAATTGGTACCTAATTAATAACTGAGAAAATGAATTTAAAAAATGGGCAGTCATTCTGATGTCAGGATGGACTGCCGACATTTAGGATCTCCACGTAAAGGCTCAAAAATTTCAATTCGCCTTTACAAAAATTTAGTACCTATTTGATACCTAAACATACCTATATTTTTTCTAGATTTTTAAGGCAAAGAATTTTATTAGAGATTTTTTGTTTAGGTAGGTACTATGAATAAATATACTTACCTAGTTCTACCCACATGTTAGCTTTTATCAGTATCTCGGAAATTGTTATTAATTAGTAGTACTTATTGCTAATTATCGTGTAAATTGAACTACCTTCACTCCATAGACTTGAAAAAAAATTGACTTCACTTGACTTTCTGTATCAAGTAGTACCTACCTAAACATAGGAAACCAAAAATCTGTAATAAAATCTTTAATCTTTGCAGCTCAACAGTGTTTTAATAATACTAGGAATAAAAATAAGACACACCACTCGTAAATACAGCCAAAAATGTTAATTTGTTGAAAATAACAAAAATATTTTATCGTTTGCTTCGCCATGTTTGTGAGAGCGAGATAGATATTAAAAACATGCGTGAGAGACACGATACGCACAATTCGCGAGTTGTTGAGAGATTTTGTAAACAACGCGCGACGACTAGTACCAGACCGAGGTTGCGTAAGGTTAGCAACACAAATTTCTTCAAACATATTAATAGTTTTTTATTATTATTGTTTTACCAACCATGATTATTTAAATTCAAGTCAATTTTATTAATAATTGATAACAGTTATGTTTTACGCAACAGGTACTTATTTAAAAAAAAATGTTTTATAAGACAAAGTCTAGTTTTTAGTACCTAATTGTTGGTGCAGAATCACTACTTCACTATATTTAGTTATCTTTATTACGCGACTGTGGCAAAGCAAACGGTTATGATTTCAAGGCTTCCTCGTAACTCCCAAACTGCACGTCATGTGCAGCCATATTCTTTATTTATTTATACATAAATGCATAATGGTGATACTTAAGGCTCTTTTTTATTCAGGTTTCCTAAAGATGAATTAAGGAGACAAAAGTGGCTTGTTATTGTCCGAAAACAAAGGCAGAAGTAAAGCTTTAGTAACCTTGCGCGATCGAGCGAACAATATTAATTTCTTTTTTAACTACCTCAAAATAATTAATGTTTTTTATTTTATTTGCTAACGCTACCACATGCCATGTCATTCATAATCGTAAACATTCGTCAACATTCGGCAGCTAACGCGATTTCGCTCGCACGACAGCGCCGTCTCCTATCTCTATCCTTGTCTATCGGTAACAGTAGGTTGCGACTGTGATGACACTGATCACAGATGTGTGAGTTTCGGTGCATAGTCGTACGCCGAGCCCATGTTTACTGATTGCGATGTTAGAGCGTAACATGCAATGTTTATTACCCAAAATAATTTATCTGAATAATTTGTTATGGTGAAAAGGGATACCTTTTTACCACCAAATCCGATAGGATATCGAGCCTAGAAACAAAAATATGCATAGACCAATAATTATATTATTATTAATATTTGAAAATATTAGGTTTGGTAAGGATAAAGAAAGATAAAAAATAATTCAAAAATAAATACAACTATTGAGATTTGAACCCACACCAAGCCTAATGAAAGGCAGTCTCTAAACCGACAGTCTATTTGTACGGTTGATAATTGTTTCAAATAGCCGACCTTATTTATGTCAAGGTTTTTAGCTGCTCAGCTTCCCGAAAGTATAGCGTGATGATAATCATTGCTAAGGTTATATTAATAAGAAATAGATTGGAATATAACAATTTGGTCCTCTGGACATTTTAATTTCCAACCATTTTTGAATAAAACGACATCTAGTAGGGTCGAAAGTTACTACTATTTACTTTGCATGTGTGTTTAAAGAGTAAATTCATGCGGCTAAATCTTTATTCTGCTGTAATCTTTGTATGGTAGCAGTTAACAAGCATAGTGATTATCTAAAAAAATCAAGTTAATGCCCTAGGTATAGCCTATAATAAAGTTGTCTATTAAAACTTTCTATGTTAAGTGTAAAAATTGAAAATGTTCGAAATTGTGGATGTGTCGCCATCTAGCGACAAAATGGCAGTGAGAGCATTCATCCATTCACCTTAACATGCAATTTAAAATGCTAAGGTTTTTTTTTCTTTTGTTTTCAATGTCACTCGTTAAGGCAGGTGCTGTGTTTAATTTTGTTGAAATGTTAATTATTTTTTCGCTTCCATTTGTTACTTTATTGTTTGAATTAATATTTTAGTGTTGTATGTTCGTGCTAGAAGGTTTAACATTATGTGGCGATTTTATGTTCTACTTTAAGTTAGGCAACTTAAAAGAACATTCAGTCGAATTTAGAACCTCCGGCTTTTTTGAAGTTGGTTAATAAGAACATAACAATAAGAACTTAGAAATACTAAAGGTCGCACGGTTCGATCTTCGGGTTAAACAGCTCTCGCCGAAGTCGGTCCGCAGATGGGTGACCACGTTACAAACCGAGACCCCTGCGAGCCTAGGAACGCACGTGAAGCTGTTGGTCCCGGCTGTCATTTTCAGATCTATGAAGGGTGATACAAATAGTCAGAAGCCAGAATTAAAATAATTAGCTGTTCAGTACATTTTCTGGAGCTAAGCTCAAAGACATGTAGGATCAGTCGATTTTTTTTCGCGATTTCTGTGTGGTCCCATAGATTTATATGGTTGGGTCCCATATTAAAAATTTTTCATAATGATGAGACCCGTTAAGAGGTATTGCGTTTATTCTGTTACACGTTGTATTGATAAAATTAGAATTCATCATCTGTCTAGCCTTTTCTCAACTATATTGGGGTCGGCTCCCAGTCAAAACGGATTCAACTGAATACCAGCATTATACGTGGAGCGGAACAATATTACGAAATGTAAAATTAAATTAATAAGGTTTTTTTTTTAAGATGTTTCCTTTAACCAAAACACCCAAGGATTTCTATTCTTCTAGGTACAAGAACTTAGAAGTACGATCGGACTTAAGCATATCCCAAAAATAAAACTAAGCTAAATTTATTTATCACGCACTATATCATGGTAAGGGTATATTTATACAAAACTGTGTCATGAACGCCTAAGCAATTAAACTGTAGACCTAAATTAAATTGTTCCATATATTATACATCTACGCAGTACGCAGTTGTTACGGCTAGAAGCACGAAAGTCTGGACATACAACGTGTAAGTAACAGAATAAACGCAATACCACTTAAAGGGTCATTGTGCGCCTCTCAGGAACTGACGCTCCTGAGCAAGGCGCAGTGACTGACGCCTGCGGACAGCGAGCAATGGGTAGCTCGCTGTCCGATCAGGTCAGGCCAGAGTCGACGGCGCGTTTCACTCCAAACGCGCCGTCAGCAACGGGCAGTCAGCAACGGAGACGGGGCCCGCCAGGGCCAGAGCCTGCCAGGGTTGCGGAATATGTTCGAAAGAGTTACCGCGGCCCTGGGAAGAAAGGCACTAGGAGGACTAAGGGTGGGTTTTAGTCAGTAAAAGTCTGACACTCCCTGCCGCTCCACCCAGAGCGGGAGGGGTCATTTGATGATTTCCCATCCTATAAAAAAAAAAAAAAAAAAAAAGGGTCATGTACTAAACATTATGAACAATTTTCACTATGGGACCAACACTGGAATAGCGAAAAAAAAATCGACAAAAAAAAGTTGGGTCCTAGATTTTTTTTTTGATTTATTATGTCCATTTTTGTTATGCGCTCATAAATGTATCGCTAGGTCAGCTAAACGTGGTCGATTGCAATTATTGCATCGAACTCATGATTGCATCGAACTCATGACTCCATATGAGGTATTGCGTTTTTTGTGTTACACGTTGCATAGTCTTACGAAGGAGCATCGTGTAACCCAGTACCTGGGTGGTACAGAACAGATAGTCACTCGATGTAAAATACTGGTATCCAGCTGCGTCTGGTTAGGTTGGTAGCCTCCAAAATAGCTGAAAAAAGGCTACGCAGAAAGGTATGTATTTTGCCTAGTCGCCTTTATTTTTTATTTTATTACTAGTTTTTGCCCGTGGCTCGTTGATGTCGGTTAGCGTAAAAAAGCTATGGCCTTCTTCATATCCCAGGCTATATATCTGCCAAATTTCATGACGATCCATTCAGCCATTTTAGCGAGAAAGCGTAACGGACAGACAGAGTTACTGTATTTTTTTTTATATTAGTAGGGATTTTTAAGGATAGGAAATCATCAAATGACTCTTTGTTTGAATGTCAGACTCTTACTGACTAAAACCCACCCGTGTTCCTCCTGCCCTTGCGTTCATGCCCTTTGCGGTCCAGGGCCGCGGTGACTCGAACGAATCCCGCAACCTGCCTAGACACCTTTTTTATGGATGGGAAATCATGGGTGGAGCGGGAGGCTCCAGAGAGAGGAACCTCCTGACAATACGAGCCGTGTCCAGAAGTACTGCTTTCTGAATCAAGCCCTTGATCCAGCTGCCTAACGAGAGCCTCCTAAGGTGTTGGTCGAGGCTCGTGGCTATTAAGCCGTTGGCTGACACGACTATCGGTACAATGATTGCCGAATTCACATCCCACATGTCGACAACCTCGCGAGCCAACGCCAAGTCAAGATATTTGATTTGTTTTTGATATTATTATGTCTTTATTTTATTTTTCTGTACACAAATTTACATTTTAAATATTTCTTAACAATAAAACATAAAAAAAAACTTTTAAAAATATAAGAAGCAGTAGTCCGCCGGTGTCGGTAGCAAGGTCCAAGCTACTGGTGGTTAGGGCTCCAGAGAGAGGAACCTCCTAACAGTGCGAGCCGATATTATTATTATTAAGCTAGTGTTAGAATGGAAGCGGAGACATGATGGCAAACTTAGCGACACATGCGTGTTTGCATACAATAAACTACATAGAACTCACTAAAATATTCATATTATAATAATATACATAATTATAGGTATCGTCAAGTGGGTACTAAATGTAATAACTTTAATTGCTTTCATGTTTACGACCTAATCAGTGCGATTTTATGATTTGTTTTATAAATTAATACTTGGTTAATACAGCTAGCTGTTGTAAAGTGCTTGCAGTGACTTTTATAGCATTATTTTAATTAACAACTTACTTCTTGAGATTTTTATTATGAGCTTACTTCACTTGCAGATAATATAATTAAATATTGTAAGCTTTTCATAGTTATTTTAATGTTGGTGTGTACCAGATCCCGAGCATATATCTATTTTTAGATAGCCCCCCTATTTTATAAAGCAAAACTAACTTGCCAGATAGCCAATTGTTCTAAAGAAAAAAGGAACCTAGAAACAACGATGTCTTGAAAATCGCCAATACCCATAAATCTTTGAACCCAACCCTTCCTGCGACGTCAATAACTCTGTCTCAATGTTTATGGTTATCTAATGGGCGTGTTGTGACAGGGTCACCGACGACATTCTGGCGATGGCGCGCCCCAGCACCGCCAGCATCGCCGCCAGAAACATTATACAGCAGTTCCATAGGTAAGTGCTTCTATACAATGATGCTTAAACTATTATAGCTATGCGTTGTCCCGCGCTCTAGAATGGATATGTCACCGGAAAATGGCAGGCGCCGCCGCCGTAAGATTGTAAAATATCGTGTGTTTGTAAAACTCATTTATCTCAATAAGGCACGGATATATTAGAATCTATTGAATTTAGATAGGATTTGTTGTATTCAAAATATGCTCACATTATATCGAAAAAGTATAATTTCAAAAATATTGAAATATTACAATCTTACGGAGTGTGCAATTATCCGGAACAGCAACAAGTTGCCTTGTTGCTCTTCCGGATTCTATACCCCGCGTGCGAACACATAGCTTGGCTACCGATTAGTATCGAGAGTATTTGCACTGTTTTTTAGATCTGATGGTGCATGACGTGTCTATATATATATTACGACATTGACTTCATCCGCAATTTCATCCACACATATCTAGAACAAACTATTATCCCCCTTTTCATCCCCTTAAAGGTTGATCGATGTGGTCCGTATGGTGTCGGACGTTAAAGAATAGCACCATCCTATTACTTCCCGTGGGTGTCGTAAGAGGCGACTAAGGGACTCACCAGAGAATGGGCAGCAGCATAGCTACAGCTACACTGCGATCGCCAACCCGCCTGCCAAGCGTGGCGATTATGGCAACCCCCCCCTTTGGGGGGAGGCCTATGTCCTGCAGTGGACGTCGATCGGCTATAATGATGATGATGAAGGTTGAATTCCTAAAATCCCTTCTTCGTTCTCACCTACATGATAAAAGGAACCTTGTGAAAAAATTCATGTTCCCAATAGTTTTGGCTGTGCGTTGAATATTGACATGTCAGTCAGTCAGTTTCTTCGATGAAAAAATTGAATTAAAATGTAAAGGCACGTTTTCCTGACGCCACTTATATTTAATCAGCTCGTCTAGACCGAAGCGAACTTACCACGTAGTCGTCGGCGCTATCTTTAAAGCCGAGTTTCTTGTATGGTGAACGCGTAGAAACAAACGTTCGAACGACCCTATTTTTTATTTTTACCATTCTAATACACGCTAAAACATGATCGATGTTTTTGTAAGACGTCTGACTTATTTTTCCGGACTCCATTCTACTCGGCTGTGACTTCATGTCAATGGAAAAAAGCGCTTTTTTGACAGAGTTAACGAATAACATGCTTTTTTGACAAACAAACAAACAAGTTTTTTGACGAATAACATGCTGCCAATTAAATTGAGAGAGGCTCTGTCAAGTGGAGATAACAACTTAAAAATTATGGGTTACATAGGGCGCATCTAATCGCAATATTATTGGCGATGCAAAGATTCTAACTAGCGCCGCTAGTATAAAAATTTTGATGCTGTCTAAGAACGACACTGACAGTTTTTGCACAGCGTTGCCAACGTTGTGGGTAATTACCCAAACTGCGGGGAATCAACAGTTAGGGAATTTGACCTAGATTTTCGGGGAACTTAATAAATTGGTGTTGGCAACACTGCAAGTGTCGTTCTTAGGCAACTTCTAAATTTCGCCGCTAGAGACAGGCGCGCTTTGCATCGCCAATACTAGCCTACTAGGTTCAGTCAGTGGCATCGATCGCACGAATGCCGAAAATAATCCCAAGGCAACATGCTATTAAAAAATTATGGCCTATTCCAAGACATGTCCACCCGTGTGCGTTTCAATCAAACCCGTTCAGCCGTAAAAACGTGAAGATATACCAAAAAGACAGACAGAGATTCTTTCGGATCACTTCATTCATTCATATGGATCCCAGAAGTTTAGTAGCCGTGCTACGCGCTACGCCGTAGCGACAGAAGATACTAAACGCGTAGCAGGTAGCAGGATGCCAAGTTCTTTAGCCAACCTCATAACGCTTCTTTTTCTTATCTCAATGTTGGCAATACAAGATGACCGCATTCTGCCAAAGGATTTGTCTTAAGGACTCGTTTACAAATGGGTTGACAAATCATTACTTTTTACACAAAAGTATGTTATAATAAATAAAATGCTTTGCATTCTTGAAATGTTGTTCCCATGAATTGTTGATAGATGTGCATGGTACGATTCTGAACTATAAATATAATTTAAGATAGGTACAGGTTCTCAATAAATGTACCGAAGTGAATTTTTTTACTTCGGTACATTTATTGAGAAAATCCCATCTGTAAACGCGTCCTTAAGAATGGGCCAAAATTAGACTATTTCAATGTTGCCGGCTTAATTTAAATTTTGCACACGAAACTCCCTTTGGCGCCTGCACTATAAATGCCTCCCTCTTATAGTGAAATTTAGAGTTTCTGATGAACTTATTTTGCTGTAAAAAACGCTAAAAATAATACAGGTAGTACCTATTTTGCTCTAGTTACACTTGTTAAAGTGTACCTATTTTTGTTCCGTTTCAGCTGGGGTATTCGCACAGTGATAAACCTTCAGACCCCGGGGGAGCACGCCAGTTGTGGACCACCCCTCACGAAATCAGGGTTCACGTATGACCCCACCATCTTTATGGCGAATGACAGTAAGTGTATTACAGTAAAAAAAATTGTAGCCTCGAAATCAAGACACCTAGATGGTAGAATATACTTTATTGTAGGTGCCGAACTCTTGCGGTTTCAAGGTTGATGCGATTTTAAAATTTAAAACATCTGGTTTTTTAGTTTGTAAAAACCATTTTTAACTTATCTTATACATTATTATTATTTCCTTTATTCATATTTCTTCACTTATTTTATACTTAGGTACATATTTTTAAAAATTTCTCTAAGACACAAAAAAGAAAAAAAAAACATTAAGAAATTTTACTATAAAATAGTAGCCCACCGGTATCGGGAACAGGGTCCAAGCTACCGGTAGTCTGGGCTCCTGAGAGAAGAACGTCCTAACAATGTGCGCCGTATCCAGAAGTACCACTTTCTGAATCAAGACCTTGATTCAGCTACCTAACGAGAGCTTCCTAAGGTTGCTGTTGGTCAAGGCTCCTGATTATTAAGCCATTGGCTGATAATACGACTATCGGTACAATGATTGCTGAGTTCATATTCCACATGTCGACAAACGCGCGAGCCAAGTCAAGATATTTGATTTGCTTATCTTTCTCGGCTTTCACGAGCTTTTTTTCGCCTGTTTTCTTTCTTGTTAATGAACATAAAGCAAGGACTTTTTACAGAATAAGAAATATTAACTACTTGTATGTCCCTGTTTCCTTTTTATTGATACATTATTTTTATAAGCACTAGAACCCTGAAAATATTCTCAAAATTGCCTATTTAGACCTCTATCAACAGAGGCGTAGTGTACAAAGGACATTGACCACCAACAGTATCACTTTAAAGAAGGAGAGTATCACCTTAAAAATATACGCATAAATTATAAAATATTTTTTTAGCCTCTCTTAGTTAATTTGGTAGAAATCGTATGTGGGGTTTAATATTTGCATTTAATTAGTCATTTATTGGATTTTATTGCATACTTTTTTAAATGGCGTATATTTGTCATAGCAATGTGGCCAATTTTAAAAACCTTCCTAAAATCAGTTTTAACGTACAAACTACTGTTTCAAAAATAATTTGAACTGTAACATTTTTCCTCCTTATTAATATTTCTATTAATTATGTTAATAATGAAAATAGTTTATTTTTAATTAACATTTTAAAATAGTATTACTTTACTAGTTGAATCTTTCTTGAGTTGACAAATCAGTTACGATCAGGGGTGATTTAGATTAGCTGTTGATAACATTATCACGGCCAATGTGAAAGATGAACTGTCAAAAGTGTCACCTACTGTCAATATTTGTCTAACAAACTAGGGATGAGCAAGTGAAAAAAATATATCGATATTTATTGTATCGTTTAACATTTTTAAACACTATCGGTAAATTATTATAGAGTGAAAAATATCGATATATCACGATGCGCGGGGAGCCTGCATGCAAGGAGTACCTACCTATCTTGTAACATTAAACTCGAAACCAGAGTTTAGTTAAAAATATATCGAAATTGATACGATTCGATACTCGATCTATCGCGATTAAAAATATCGATAATTGGATCAAAAAATAACGATATTTAAAAAATATCGATATTTTTTGCTCATCCCTACTGTCAATATGTCTATCAAACAAAGCATCTTGCCGGTACTCGGCAGCAAACTTTTGGTTTTATTTGTAGTAGTTGAGTTTGTTGTGCTAATAAGTAACTTATCATTGCGAACTATTATTTAATCTATGTCATTGCGTTGAGACCGTGTCCAGTCGAGTCTTCGGAAGCTCTTTTGAAGACCATTGTGATTGTACTGTGAAAATCAAACAGTAGGATGCTGTGTTCACGTTATGTTACCATTTTCGGTATCTAAGTTGGGCTCAATTTAGGTCTGTTGATCCGCCGGCTCCGTTTTTAGACGACATGTTTTATGAATATGATAATATTGATCAATAAAACTATGCTCTATTCAAGCATTTTTATTTTCTACTTGCTTTATTTTATGTACAAACCTACATTTAGTATGCCCTACCTATGAAATATTATTTATTTGGGATCATTCATTGGTTTCTTGAAACTGTGCTCTGAATTCAAATCACATTGTTGTAAAGAACTGTTTTTTTGGTGAAAAGTATGTTACAAAACTAACCACAAAACTGAACAGAAAATCAAAAAACTACAAAAACCCCACAAAATAAATGGATAATTTTTATTTCCTTTGAAAGTACGATATCACCTCTCTTTTATATCCAATTTATGCTATCATACAAAATGTTTTGATGTGCAACCACGGCCAGAAGAAAACTGAGCAATCTCTTTTAACAACTATTAATGAAAAAAGAAAAACATAGGGACACAGTATAATATAATGTGTCCCTATGTTTTTGTTTTTCTATATCCTTCTTATTCAGTTTATAAAATATCTTTTAAATTGGTTTAATATTGGAGGAGGAAATAGGCGAGAGCCAAACCTCGAAATATGACTTTTTAATCAGGCTAATCAGTCGGGTCTGCAGTTGTCCTTATAGCACGAACCGGACGCCCCGAGTGCTCGCAGAGCGACAACAATAGTTTCTTCAAATACCTAATTTTCAAGTCTCTCCACCCGCATTTCTCTTAAAGAACCGTAGTTCCTAAGCTTCAGGTATTGTATTCTTTTCAGTATACTACTACAACTTCGCGTGGCCAGACTACGCCGAAGCCAGCCTGAGTGGACTTCTCAACATGGCCAAAGTCCTCTCCTTCGCGCTACAGGAGGGCAGGGTGGCCATACACTGTCATGCAGGTAACTAGACAGCAGACTTACAAGGTATCTAACTGGTTTTTTTAACCGACCTCAAAAAAGTAGGAGGTTCTCAATTCGTCGGATTTTTTTTTGCATGATCCCCGATTACTCGAAGACGCGGATTACTGGACCGATTTGGAAAATTATTTTTTGTTTGAAAGGGTAGACTTTCCAGGTGATCCCGTGGTCATCAGGACAGAATGTGATGATAGGATCCTAGATATCGAGCGAACTCTTCAAATTTTATTGTTTACACCAGTTCATAACATGTAACATCACGCTGGTACGCTGTGAAGGGGTGTACGCTGTACGCACATGTGAATGTCAAATTAAGTTGTGGACTACTAAAAATTTAAAATAAAAAAAATATTTTTACAAAAAGTACAACCAACTTTGGTGTTTCTGGTGTGGTTTCTTCGTTTTTAGCCGACTTCTAAAAAAGGAGGAGGTTCTCAATTCGGATGTTTGTTCTTTTTTTTTAATGTTAGTTCGGGCATAACTCCGTCGCTTGCAAACCGATTTGAAAAATTCTTTTTTTGTAGGAAAGGGTATACTTCCCAAATGGTCCCATTGAAATTTTATCAAAATCGGTTTAGTAGTTTGGTTATTAAATCCAAATAGCTGGAAAAAATATGTGGAAAAATCATCTATCTAGGTATACGAAATTGCGTATTTTTGCTTTCCTGTGACTTTCCAGTGGTGTTGTTAGGTGTGGGGTACCACTAAAAAGTGAAAAATAAAAAACATTTTCACAAAAAAAAAGAAACCGACTTCCAAAAAACACAACAAAGTTCAAAATAACTTTAATTTCGGAAGTCGGTGTTTTTGCTTGTTTCTTCGTTATTTGACGTCAAAAACTATTGAGAAATGTACAAAAAATCAAACGACTTCGACACCGACTTCCGAAATGAAAGTTATTTTTTACGTTGGTTTTTTGGAAGCCGTTTGATTTTTTGTACATTTCTCAATAGGTTTTTTACAAAAAAACCAACCGACTTCTGACTGAGAAAAGAAAAGCAGCAAAAAAACTAAAACAATGACAAAGTTGTAAGCGTTTAAAATCTATGATAAACAGAGACAGCACTATTATTTTGTGTGTCGTCACTCGCATGTCACGTCATTGTGAAAATACGCCATCCAGTACAAACGACACGTATTGCGTGACAACGATCGAAGAATAACTTCAGAAGCGTGTAACTTGCCTATTTTACCACCGATTTTCTGTTTTCACAAATCGTACTATTTTAATAACATCTTTAAAATTAGCGTTCATTCACGTAGATTTTTGTTATGATTTCATCACTAGTCATACCCTATTCTAGAACAATTAAATGGGTTTTATTACGTACTGTTAGTATGCCTCATCCCAATGCTGGACAAAGGCTCCGTTACTTCCAACGTTTTTGATCCGGGGTTGCTGTGGACCACTACCCCCATACTGTACAGGTCCAAAGCCATCCTGATTCCATTGTGCGACAGTGACGGAGTTACACCGGACGATTAGCCATCCCTCTTTCCCACGGATTTATGATAAAAACCGACTTCCGAAATCAAAAAGTTATTTTGTAATTTTTTTTTGGAAGTCGGTTTATTTTTTGTGAAAATGTTTTTTATTTTTCACTTTTTAGTGCCACACCCAACAACATCACTGAAAAGTCACAGGAAATCCGAATTCGCAATTTCGTGGGTATAGTACAAGGATGATTTTTCCACTGATTTTTTAATTACTGCGATTTTGATAAAATTTCAATGGGATCAATCGTGAAATACCTTTATGTGATTTTTTCAAAACGGTTCATAAATGACGAAGATATGAGGTAAAAAACAAAAAAATACAACAAAATTGAGAACCTCCTCCTTTTTTTGAAGTCCGTCAAAAAGAAGAAGAAAAAAGAAATAAAAAGAGACCTGCCGTGCCTTCTGACTGTAAGGACACCACATTGGGTTTTGTTGGCACGCCTAAAAAAATATATAAGTATGCGAATGCGACATAGGTGATCAGCGCAGACCCACTTTATGGCCCGGCGACCACTGGCGACGCGGCACGGCAAGGGACTTTAGAGCGCAAATGACTTGGGATCTTATTTTATCATTCGCCCGCGACTTCGTCCGCGCGGATTGAGTAGGTATTCCACAAACTTCAACGCCCCCTATACCCCCTTATAAAGGTTAGTTTTGGAAAATTAAGCACAACGATTTTCATTAATTTACATTTATTACATAGCCATTTCTACTTATTCTATGGTCTCAGGTTCAGCGCAACTGTTCACCCCGTTCACCCCGTCAGGAGTTGATTATGCAAAAATTGTTAGGTACATCTGTTTCAATAATCCCATTTTTAGTTTGTTCATAGCATCCCGACGTAAATTAAAGCAAGCAATAATGTCCTCCCCTAAAATCTTAATCACCCCTGCTTCACCCCTTATTATGTAGGTATGTAGTTTATTTGCGAAAAATCCAAACATTTGTTATTCTTATTGTTTTATCGAAATCATTTTCAACTTCATCGGACCAAGCATTGATATGATTCTTCCCAGTTCGCTCAAGCCGCGACATTTTTCTTACTCCGAGCATGTTTATTACCGTCGTAACTTTTGAACGAAAGGTCCGATTTGAATAATTTAAAGTGTAATTTACACGGAAATAATCAACCTTAATTATCAAACCATTTAAATGGATAAGGATTGATATCATGATACCGAAATCACCATTTTTTCAAATCACCAAGGATTTGCTTGAATAATTTGAACAAAAAGCGGTCATGGTGACTTAACCATAATAGTTAGGCATATGGTATCGCGGACTTTTTTGTAGACATTGATGACCTCTATAAAACTGTAGTACATCACTTTGCTCTATTGTCAATAGATTCCGCAGCGTACGCAATATAAGGATTTTTTCTCACACCTTGTGTTACATTATCGAAGTTTTCATACGGATCCCTAACTTTTTTGAAAATATTCTATAGCCTATGTCCATCATCGATAATGTACAATTCTACTGGTGAAAGAATTTTTCAAATCGGTCCAGTAGTTTTGGAGCCTATTCATTTCAAACAAACAAACAAACAAACAAATCTTTCCTCTTCTTTATAATATTAGTGTAGATAGTGTAGATAGTTGGCATTCAAACGGGATGCGACGCCGACGGTATGCCAGAACGTGCCGAAGGATGCCGAAGCAGGCTGTGACGTATCAATGAAATGTGAGTGTTAACAGTGTTAAATAAGATTCGAAATCATCTGTATTGCAAAAATCCCTTGCCGTGCCGCGTCGCCAGTGGGCGCCGGGCCTAATACTGCGTTTTTTTGAGAAACGTCAGTTTTGGAACGAAGTGAATTGATACGTAAAATTTATAACAAAATCAAAAAAGTTATTTAAAAAATTAAACCGACTTCAAAACTGTTTTAATTTAATATAACTAAAAAGTTTTTTCTAAATTAAAATATGCCAGCTTTTATTATTCATAGTTGAAGGCTAGGCGGAATGATTGATCTTCCCGGTGTGTGACCTTGCCTTCTTCGGCCAATCCGTGGTACATCTCAAAGTCATCATGCCAGCGTTTCTTCAGACACACTTAAAATTTAAATAATTAAGTATCCATGAGCATTAATTAAGGCTAGATTTTGATCGAAGATAGCAACCCATGTTTTGCAATGACCACATAAATTATACGGCTAAATCATTAGCATCGATAAAATCAGGTTTATGCATTTGACGTAAGAGTCTTATCTGTAGGTATGCCTAAAACATGGCAACATGCAACAAGACAAACATGCTTACATAAGTAATAAAAAATCATCTCAAAACTATGAATCAAAGCGAACTCAATGGGATCGTAATTTACAATAATGAGAACCTATCGTATATATATTTATAACCTACTAGGTTTGGCCCGCGACTTCGTACACGCGTATCCCGTTTCCCGTTCCCGTAGGAATTTCCTGTTCCCTATAGTACAGCTACAGCCTATAGCCTTCCTCATGAATATGGCTATCATTATATATGTCGCAGCCAATTAACTTAATCAGCCGGTTGCCTAGCCTTTTCATTTAATTGTGCCGATTTTTCAGCGACTTTAGTGACATCTTTTGTTGAAAGAAAAATATTTATTTGGGACTCGCACAAGACAAACAAAAAGTAAAACAATAAAATAAAATTAACAATGGGTAGGTAGGTTATAAAAATAAATTAAAAATAAAAATAACAAAAGCATCATAATTTTGTGCGAGGCCAAAAAGGTCCCTATCTCAGCATAAGCTGCGATATTTAAAAAAAATACCACAGCGCTGGTATTCCGATAGGGCCTGCGATGCCATGGATACACTACACAGAACACATTTTATAATGAAAATATATAAATTCAATTGTTCAATATCGATTAATGACTTGCCCATGTCACTTATGTCGCTGATTAAACGCCACAGTTCAATGAAAAGGCTAGCTGAAGAGTTTGTTTGCTTGAACGCGCTAATCTCTGGAATTACCAGTCGGATTTGGAAAATTATTTTTGTTTAATAAATACGGGAACGGGAAAAAACGGGATATATGCGCGTACGAAATCGCGGGAAAAGCTAGTATTATAATACAACACTTTGCTCGGGAATCAGCTTAAGCGGGAATCAGCTTGACACGCTTTCGATCACTAATTTTAAAAACTTAACACTCCTTTTTTAGGCAGTCGTGTAGAAACAAGATGGCGGCCGCCGTTAGGTCTGTGGAGTAGTATTTTTAGGAGTGTGTGTAGACTACCACTACACACACCCCTAAAAATATATAAATAAAGGCTCGAGGAGACTATTCTTTAAATGTATCTTACTAAAACAATTTAGTTTAAAATTAAATCAAGAATTTTGTAAGCTATGTTGCTAATTTCTTGAAGGTTAGAGTTCTTCTTAGAGTTTTTAAAACGTGTGAGTTTATTAAAATTATTAATTGTAAAATCGACGTTGTAGAAAAAAACTTGTCAAATTCATAAAAGGGAATCTTTTTAATAAGAAAACAATTTTTCGAGTGTTTCATTATTTTTATACGGTCAGGAAAGATCCAAGCTCTCTGTTCACTGTATTTTCAAAAGACACAATCATGTTAGAGTCATGGACTATACCTACTACAGTTCTGAAATGCTTGTCCCATTATTGATCTCACTACGTTATAGGCCGTATTTTTGGAGATAGGAACTTACCCTTTTTCGCATAGTTTTGTTTTTTGGGGGTTAACACTCTACACCGATCAATAATGCACAAATTCAGTAAACACCTTTATTTGCTATGATCTTAAGTTAACTTGAACCCGTCAACTTCGAACTCTTGTCCCACACTTGCTCCACTAACTCATCGTCATCAGCAGCCCAGTTGTAATAAGCTTCCTTACACTCCATAAAGTACTTCCCTCGCACGCCCGTCACCTCTTCAGATACGCATAAGTGTATCGTCGTCTGCGCTCCTTCTTTAGCCGTTCTAAACATTAAAACTTCCGCTATCACGTGAAACAGTTTCTTTGCATAAAGAGGCATCGTAATAAATATATCAGTTTTAATAATTCCAGGGTGTAACGTATTGACAGCAACCCCTTCTGGCAATCTCTTAGCTAATGCCTTCATCCAAAGAATTTGACACAATTTACTATTTCCATAATTCACTACAATGGCGGTTTGAGCATCAAAAATTTTAAATAAATAACTAGCTTTTGCCTCCGACTTCGTATGCGCATATCCCGGTTTTTCCAATTCCCGAAGAACTTCGGGAAATCGTCTCTTATTGCTCCCTACACTACCCAAGGAACCCATGCCAAATTTCATTTCAGCATTCTACGACCAGTGGTTTCGGCTGTTCGTTGTCTGTCAGTCATTCAGTAACGGAAGTTGACTTGCTTTTGCCCGTTCGTACGCGCATAACCTGTTTGTTCTCGTTCCCGAAGAAATTTCGGGAAATCCTCTCTTAGGGACTTGATAAAAAAACACTCCGGGCGCGCGACCGCGACGCTAAGTATATTTCGTTCCTTTGACTTTGTATATTTTTCAACCGACTTCTAAAAAAGGAGGAGGTTCTCAATTCGGATGTTTGTATTTATTTGTTATTTGTTTTTTTTATGTTTGTTCGCGCATAACTCCGTCGCTTGCCAACCGATTTGAAAAATTCTTTTTTGTTGGAAAGGGATGGGGCGAATATTTGACAACTTTGACAGTTTTTGTATGGGAAATGTGTCATAAGTTTGACGTTATACGTCAAAAATCGATCATTGACCGGTCATTGAGACACGATTGCAATAGCAGACTCGACCCCCGGTGGTGTTGTTAGGTGGGTGCCACTGTGCCACTAAAAAGTGAAAAATAAAAAACTTTTTCGAAGTAGGTTTTTTTTTTAACCGACTTCTGAAAAAGGAGGAGGGAATTTGGATGTTTGTATTTTTTTTTTTTTTTTTTTTATGTTTGTTCGGGCATAACTCCGTCGCTTGCCATCCGATTTGAATATATACTGAATCGGTGCAGTAGTTTGGTTATTAAATCTAAATAGCTGGAAAAATATGTGGAAAAATCATCCATGTATACCAAATTGCGTATTTTTGCTTTCCTGTGACTTTCCAGGGGTGTTATTATGTGTGGGGTACCACTAAAAAGTGAAAAATAAAAAACTTTTTCACAAAAAAAAGAAACCGACTTCCAAAAAACACTACAAAGTTCAAAATAACTTTAATTTCGGAAGTCGGTGTCAAATAACGAAGAAGCAACCAAAAACACCGACTTCCGAAATTAAAGTTATTTTGAACTAACTTTTTTTTTTATGAAAAAGTTTTTCCTTTATGAAGTTGTCGCAAGATGTGATAATACCTATCCACTAACTTTTGTTATAATGATAAATTATATTCTGTCCGCGCGCCCAGTCCGCTTTGTAGGTATATCAAGTCCCTTAGTGCTACCGTGCTCCCCTATGAAGTGTAGGGAACCTACATGCCGAATTTCAGCTTTGTACGACCAGTAGTTTCGGCTATGCGTTGTCTGTCAGTCACTCAAACAGTAACGGAAGAATTTTATATATTAGGATTTCGAGGTCACCTTTAGGAGTGGTTTTAGGTATAATATATTTATTCAGATAAGTATAATTTATAACTTCATTATCACGAGCGTTTAAGGATGACTAAATTTATCTGCGACTGCATAATTATTGTGCAGTCGTACCATTTATGAGATCCATAATCTATATGTCGCAGGGATATAATAAAACAGGGATTTGATCAATTCCCTAAGGGATTTGATCAAATCACATTTTCTCAATAAATGTACCGAAGTAAAAAAAATCACTTCGGTACATTTATTGAGAAACTGTACCTATCTAAAATTATATTTATAATTCAGAATCGTACCATGCACATCTATAAACAATTCATGGGAAAAACATTTTAAGAATGCAAAGTATTTAATTTAATAAACATACTTTTGTGTAAACAAAGTAATGATTTGACTACCCAACTGTAAATGCGTCCTTAATAATCTCATCATATTATGTTTATATTAAACGTTATCACCACATGAACTATCGTCTAGCTATGTACACTCAACTTTATCACTTATAAACACAGAAAGCTCATCAATAATGCACATATTAGTCATCATCTACTCACTTTATTTGCAAAGAGACCTCAAATTGAATTGGTCACTTTTATACTCTTATCCCACACTTGCTCCACTAACTCATCGTCATCAGCAGCCCAGTTGTAATAAGCTTCCTTACACTCCATAAAGTACTTCCCTCGCACGCCCGTCACCTCTTCAGATACGCACAAGTGTATCATCGTCTGCGCTCCTTCTTTAGCCGTTCTAAACAACAAAGTATCCGCTATCAAGTGAAACGGCTTCTTTATAATAAAGGGCATCGTACTAAATATATTAGTTTTAATAACTCCAGGGTGTAAGGTATTGACAGTCACCCCTTCTGGCAATCTCTTTGCCAATGCCTTCATCCAAAGAATTTGACACAATTTACTATTTCCATAATTCACGAGCTGGTCTATCCCGAGAGGTAAGCCGTATGATTTATTTACGTAGCTGACACGTAATCTGGAGAAATGTTGCAACCAGGACGACACTATGATGATCCTGCTGGGCTTGGAGGCGATCACTTTGTCCAGCAAGAGGTTCGTGAGCAGGAAGGGCCCCAAGTAGTTGACTTGCATCACCACTTCATTTCCATCTTCTGTGGTCTTCGGATTGCCGCCGCAGCCAGCGTTGTTCACCAGAATATCGAGACGGTCATAGGCGTTCTTGAAGTCTTCAGCGAATTTCCGCACACTACTGAATTTCGCTAGATCTAGAGGTCTATATTCGACGTGTTTGTTTCCTGTAGTGGCTACTATATCGGCGATAGCTTCTGCGGATCTCTTGGCGTCTCTGCAGGCGATGACCACCCGCGCTCCTCTGGCCGCGAGGTCGCGCGCAGTCTCCAGGCCGATGCCCTGGTTCCCGCCGGTCACGAGCGCGACCTTTCCATCAAGTCGTACATTAGACGTACACACTCCTCGAACGGGTTCGACCATTAATTTTATGTACATTATTATTAACAGCACGCCGAGTAATACACATAGAAAAATAAATATTGGCAGTGTAATCAAATAGGTAGTTATTAGGACTAACATGTTGTCACGGTGAACACGGCTGTATCACTGAGCCAGACGCACGCAAATAGTATCAACTGCGGATCTTTACTCATTCGAGTCTTGTATTTACTAAGGTTATTTATATAATTAAGACGAGAATTTTATCCGCAATGCCACACTCTGCTCTCAAACGCTGAAAGAAAACACTGTGCCAACCTTTTTTAGATTATCCTTTTCAGTTGTCATTAAATTTAATCTATGGTATTCAATCCAACTTTTTAAAGCAGTCTCTGAAAAAATATGAATGGAGTGTCATTCGATTCGGAATAGCATGTAGATGATTATTCAAAAAAATAAAGTTCCGCTCGAAAAAAATGAAAAAGTTATAAACAATTTACTAAAATGATATACCTAATAAAATTATTTTATTTTTTTATAAGGCCTTGGGGGTTTGATTTTTTGAAAAAATTTCAAAAACTAATAAGATTTTTGAAATCCAAAAAATAGGTTAAAAAAACAGGATAAACCTTCCTAAAAAAAATTTTGATACCCGGAAATGTAGGACCAATATTCAAAATTTTCCAATTTTACGGCTCTGGCTTTCACAAGCCACGCCCGCTTCGGGCAATTAAACAATAGGTAAAATTGATTTAAAAATTTAAATATGAAATTTAAGAAATGAAAAAATTCAGGCACTTACTGGATAGATGAATGAACAATTATTCGCCGGCATTTTTTTATCGTAATATTTAATTAACAACTTTTTGCTGCTTGAACATTGCAATTGTGATAATTATTGTTGAACTATAAATCTGAGATTGTTTTCCTTCTATGGAGCTATTCTTAAGGCTTGAGATGAGAATAAAATTAAAAAAAAACAGCTGACAAAGCATTTTTTTTAGATAATAATAAAAAATCGTCGTTCGTTTTTTATTATTCAAAGCATATAGCATAACATATATTTTATTTCCATGAGGAATGGAAAAATGCAGGAAATGAAATAAATGTTATGAACTTATGACAGAAACGCGGTGCTTATAAGATAATTGAATTTTTTTTTTGGCAAATGATGATTTTGAAAAAAAAATCGATCTTTATACACTGTGTTCCAGTAGTGCGCGGACAATGAGGTTGATGTTGGGTAGCTGATATAGGTACATTAAGAACAAACTAGCATAACAAAAAAAAGGTGACTTTTTGAGGAGAATTTAAAGTTCCGAACAAATGACTTTTCAAGCAGTAGGATCCAATTGGAGGACACTTTAGTTTAATCACAGATTTAATGTCACCAACTGCATCAGACTGCTTGAAAGTGATTTAGTGATTTGAGCTACCTAACATCACCCTTAATATGACCACGCACTTCTGGAACACACATATGAACAGACGGACAGACAACCGAGTAAGGCTTCCGTTTTTCCATACAGAGGCCTTAACAAATGATTGAGCAAGCACCGATTTATTATTTCAAACTGGTTTAGTGACGCAATATTTTTTTTATAGATAATAAATCAAAACTGTAGTGGCCGCGGGTGTTATTGTACCTAGGTAATAAAAGAAATCCAGCAAAGGGATTAATGTAGCACGTGTAATTTGGAGTCGTTGACCTTGATATCAAACTTGGACCAGAAGTTTCTTGCCGTTTCTTCTCCATAGGAAACGCCCAATGGACAATGGGAAATTAAATAATTTGATCTAGCTTCTGCCCGCATGTAAAGTGGTTTATTATACTAAGGAAACGCACTAACGGAATAATAAGTACCAAATGTAGTCCAGGTCAAGGTCTATAGTTAAGTGTGTGAAGTTTCGTCCAAATTCAATTAGCTTTTGGGATGCATGAAGGAGCCTCCTCGTGTAGCGCAATTTATTCCATCAGGCACTCAACTAGACAGTCTTCCCTTGCGGTGGTGGGGTTATCGCCCGCGTGGTTCGCAACCACCCTCCCACTGGATCAAGAAGTCTGCTGTGTTTCGTCGACGCGTGGGTGTAGCAGTGCCTTATGTCATCTTCTGGTCATGCTCGCTCCATCATAGACCTCATCCATCGCTTTCCATGAGGCATGCTCGAGGTCAAGAGCTAACCAATTCCTCAATAGAAAAAAAAATATTGAGGAATTGGCTAGCAAAAATCCATACCTATCCATATCTAGATAGAAGGTGAGCGCCTTTAACGGTTGGGTCATGCCGGTATTGATGTACTCTTTTGGCACACTCAAATGGACTCGAACAGAAGTGGAATCCCTGGATAGGAGGGTCCGTTCATTGCTGACCGCAAATCAGATGAGGCTGTATATCCCGTGGAAGTACGGGGTTCGAGGCTTCTTAAATGCTAAGACCCTGCACAACCGCGAGGTATGCAGCCTAGGGAATATTTTCTCGAAGCTGACGTGGGTATGCACCGAGATGTGGTCGCTAGGAAGTGGTTCAAAAACTTTATGTAGATGATTGGCATACGTGTTAGCTTTTTCACTGTCAGAGCGGGCCCAGGTCCCTGATTGTGTTTTCAACGGTGTTACTTGTTGTTGAGGGCGCTTTAGGTTTTTTGTAGCCTTCCACAAGGAATAGTTTGTGGCACTAGTATGTGTCAGTTTTACCAGATATGATTGCAGGTTCTCATTTTTCCATTCCTTTATTTGTGCCTTTAGTTGCTGTGAGGCTTTATTAAAGGCAGCCTTGTCTCTAGGATAATGGGTGTGTTGCCATACAGAGCGAAGTCTACGTCTTTCCGTTATACAGTCTTTGATTGATGCTGGGTACACATGTTCTTTTGCGCTTCCCGCCCTGTTTTGAGGTGTGGACCTGTTTGCCGCGTCATGAATCAATTTATTTAATCCTTCTATAGCCTGTTCTACCTCTTCTGTGGTTTTCAGAGAGATTGTAAGCTGACTCTCCGCTGTGATGATATCCTGATACTTTCTCCAGTTGGTTTTCTTATTGTGGATATTGGGTAGTCTTTCTGTAAGTATTATCTTATTATTCAAATTAAGAATAACTGCAGAGTGGTCTGAGGTTAGATCTAAGTCTGATTCCATATTGATGTTATTAATTGATACGTTTTTTGATATGAAGAAATCTAATAGGTCAGGAGTTTTTTGTGGGTCAGTCGGCCAGTAGGTAGGTTCACCAGTGGATAAACAATCAAGATTAAGATCTCTCACAGCTTGGTAAAGCTGTCTGCCTCTAGTAGTTATAAGTCTAGAACCCCAGAAAGAGTGCTTTGCATTCCAATCGCCTCCACTTATAAAGCAACGCCCAAGCTTAGAGAAGAAAACTTCATAGTCTCCTCTTGATATTTGATGTTTTGGAGGGCAGTATATTGCAGCAAGTGTAATGTCTGAATTTTTGTCACTGACATTAATTACTGTGGTTTGTAGCTGGTCGGTTGAGTAGGGTTCAAGCGGGTGGTGTTTTATGTTAGATTTAATGAGTATTGCAGTTCCTCCATGAGCTTTTCCCGATGGATGGTTAGTTGTGTACATAGTATATCTCTTTATTGAGATAAAGCTCTTGCTTGTAAATCTGGTCTCGGAAATGAGTGCCACATCAATTCTTTTCATGTTCAAAAAGATTTCTAGCTCTAGTTTACGTGCAACTAGTCCGTTGGCGTTCCATGTTATAATTTTGAGATTATGATTAAATTTTCTTATGGCTGCTTAGAACTTGGAGCAACCGATCCATCATGCTGTCTACCATGTTTATCATCATGGTTTGAATTCTGTTGAACATTTTATCTAAGATGTCACCGAGTTGTTGTATTTGGGGAGGTTGGTCTGGATAAATTATGTTGTCTGTAGTATTTTTCGTCACTTCAGCGTAAGTTGCTGTGGTTCTTTTGTAGTTATTCAGTTTCTTTGGCTGTGGTTTGTCAATTTTCGTTATCCGGTTGTATTGGTTTCTATTGGGCTGTGTTGGTTTCGGTTGGATTTTCAGTATATGTTCTTTATATTGTTTGTATTTCATACAACGCCTCCTTTCTCTCCTCTCCTCTCTCTCTCCTCCTCTATAGCTAGCCGGGTGTTTTTGCTGGCAGTTTGCGCATGTAGCTTCTGTGTCTCTAGTTTTGGTACAACTGGTTGTTGAGTGGTCGTCTCCACATTTGGCACATCTGAAAGGTCGGTGGCATTGATTTTTGGAATGACCAAATCTTTGACACCTTTTACACTGGAGGATTTCTTTTTTTTTGTATGGAGGTTCAAAAGATATTTTTGTATGATTTAAGAATTTCAGTTTGAATATTTCTTTATTGTTCGGCTTTGGTTCCAGGTCTACATAGAATAAAGGTAAAGATTCTTTTGACATTCGGTGACGTACATTTATCAGTTGTCTAACTTCATGTCCAAGTTCTTTGAGTTCTTCCTTTATTTGGGTGGTATCTTCTGAACTATGAAGGCCTCTCTCAGTACAACTCTGTAGGGTCTTTCACACTTTAACATGTACGTGTAGTGACTAATGTTGTCCTTAATGAAGATTATTTTGTATACTTCTATACTTGCTGGCATTATTTTCACAATGTGTCCTGATCTTAGCGTTGTCATAATATAGTTTTCTGCTGTTGTAATTTTTAGTAGTTCCTTTCTAAGAGCAGTGATATCCAGGACTCCATATCTATCTATCAGGAGTTACAAAAATTGGTTCTGGCTTTGGAGGCTTGACTGACTCTTTATCATCTGAGATCTCTTTCTCATTGTCTAATATATCAAACTGATTTTGTGTAGGCACTGAATAAATAGTTGTGCTGGATTTTTTCTTTTCATTTTCTGCCTGTGGTGAGTTGGATTCCACTCTTTTCCTTTTGGCTTGAGGTATTCGATCTTGTTGCCAATCGCTTTTTTTACGGTCGTTTGCACTAAATGCTATTTCTGTAGCATTAATGTCTTGCGATATATTGCCGAGTGAGTTGCTACGTATTTTGGTGAACATACTCTCTTGTAGAGTTTGTTTGAATCATTGTAGGGTTTATTTTATTTTTAAGATTTTCGCTCATGTTGTTCCCACGAGTATTGGACGAAATAATAGGTCACTTAGGGGTGACGCCTTTCCCTAAGAAGGCAGAGTACAACTACGTTTGCCATGTCCGTAGAGGTTGATCGCTAGTGACTGGACACCCACCAGCCATGAAGTCTCTTGGCACGAGATCTCACCGTAGACTTGGGGTGATTTTTTAAAGAAGTTGTCTTCTTCATGGCCCAGACAATTAAGCCAAGGCCGCCGATCCTGTTGAATCCTACATGGTTGCGGTTTGTGAGAATCATTTCCTATTCTCACTGATAAACCAAGCTGATTAAGCTGGTATGGTCGGGTTAGTTGACCGCCGCCCGAGACCCGGCGTTGTTATTCATTTAGCACCACCCGGGAGGCACGTGTAGGGTTGTGGTTAAGTAGTTCCTACGGACGCGAATAACATTACGCGTCAACATCATGATACTCGCCATCGGCATCGGTTACTACCTTCTGATAATAGCACTCATTTTATTTTTATCATTATTTCTCTTGGCTTTTTCTATACCTCTATAAGTAAAACTAAAATTAGAATAAGGGAGTTAAGGGAATGTGCACATCGAATGTGCGACTTGATGGAAAGGTCGCGCTCGTGACCGGCGGGAACCAGGGCATCGGCCTGGAGACTGCGCGCGACCTCGCGGCCAGAGGAGCGCGAGTGGTCATCGCCTGCCGGGACGCCAAGAGATCCGCAGAAGCTATCGCCGATATAGTAGCCACTACAGGAAACAAACGCGTCGAATATAGACCTCTAGATCTAGCGAAATTCAGTAGTGTGCGGAAATTCGCTGAAGACTTCATCAACGCCTATGACCGTCTCGATATTCTGGTGAACAACGCTGGCTGCATCGGCCTCAACCCGAAACTTACTGAAGATAGAATAGATGTAGTGATGCAAGTCAACTACTTCGGCCCCTTCCTGCTCACGAACCTATTGCTGGACAAAGTGATCGCCTCCAAGCCTAGCAGGATCATCATAGTGTCCTCCTGGCTACACAATTTAGCAAGATTACGTGTCGACGACTTCCATAAACGCGGAGAACAGGGATTTTTTGAACAGATTATTACTTACTCAAATAGTAAGTTATGTGATGTTCTTTGGACGAAGGCATTAGCTAAGAGATAACCTGAAGCGGTGTTGGTCAATTCTTTACATCCTGGAGTTGTTAAAATTGGTATATTTCGAAGGCTGCCAGCTTATGCACTGGAGCTGATGCATTTTCTCTGCAAAATATTGTATAAAATGCCCAAAGAAGGAGCGCAGACGACAATACACCTGTGTGTTGCTGACGAAGTGGAGGGTGTGCGAGGGAAACACTTCATGGAGTGTAAGGAAGCTGAGCACAGCAGGCTGGCTGATGACGAAGAGCTAGTGGAGCAAGTGTGGAACAAGAGTGTTGAGGTGACGGGTTCAAGTTGGCTACCCAACGTTAAAACTGAGACTACCTACTACTAACTAAGACGATGTACCCGCAAAGTCGCAATACACACACACTCCTACTTTAATGTATATTAAAGTAGGAGTGTGTGTGTATTGCGACTTTGCGGGTACATCGTCTTAGTTACATATATAAACTTAGTTATAACGTTTTACGTACGTTGTTAGGTAGTAGACGCCAACGTGTGTCACAATTTAAGTTCATTAACAGTGTAATTCAATAAATATTAATCGTAGGTACCTATGTGCATTTTTAATCGGCATTTTGTGTACATTATGTAAATAAATGTTGATGGATAATAAATTATGTTGTGTTAATGAGTTTTGAACTTAAGTAGCGATTCGCCCTAGATTCACACGGGTTATCGGTCATCGCTCTTTCTGTTATGCTACGGCTCCACCTGCGTCGGTTTTTTGAGACATTTAAGCGCGTAGTTTAGTAGGTATAGCACCTGTTTTATTTACTCCCATAGGCTGTCTTGAGAATTTATTATTTTGGTATTGTATGAAAAATCGGTCGGTTTTTATATTGGCTGGACGTAAATTTTGGTATTTGTCTACAATAGATAATTATTCTTCGCGTACGACAAAAGACCTGTCAAGGTTCGTCTTCGTATTTTTCAATTTTACTAACAGTAATTTATCTGAATGCTTTTCGATATTATTAACTGTTAGCTGTAATACAACCTGCCGGTCGATTCTGTCGACATCTTACGGTGTTCACCTAGGCGGAGTGAACGACAACTGAGCTGTCATTCCATCTTATTTGTATGGTTTGACAGCTCACCCGTCGTGCACCCCGCCCAAGTGTTCACTTCGACATGTTTACAGAATCGCACTACTGTAATAAAAATATTACATAATTAATATGCATAATTTGACATTTACAGCATCTTTCACATGTCGTAGTATAGTACATTACGATATTAGTGCGTTAAGATGGTTATAACATGCGAGGCGGAATTTCAGCCCGAGCCGAAGGCGAGGGCGTAATTGAGCCGAGCATGTTATAACCAATACGCACGTATATCGTACGACGTTTTTTTAACACATTTGCGAGGAAACAGAAAAAATAATCATTTTTCGGAAAATGACTTGGCATTTTTCATGTTTTTCCACTTCAAGAAATTTTCATACGTGGTTATGTATCTGTCCTTGGATATTGACGGCAGCAAGCTGTCGCATGCGGTTCGCGCTTCTGTTAGTATATCCGGTGGAGTTGAAGTAATATATTGCTCATCTTCATTATTGAAAGTTGTCATTTTTAGATATTCACAATACAAGTACAAAGAAAAGAAAATTTGAGAAAAATGGCGCGAGGATTATTTTCTGCCGTGGCTGCGTGAAAATGTTGGCAAAGACGCTAGAGCATGCAGCCAAGTTTTTAAATTACCGAATAAACTGTTTTTTTTTATTTTAAATAAAGTCGATCTGTGAATGCACACTGTTGCTTTCCCGCCATTTTAACAGCGCGCTGCCTACTGACTGACGCCGCGCGGCGATTAGTTCGAAATTTGAATAGCAACAGCGCGCTGCTCACTAGCTGGAGTCGTGCTGCGGCGATCAGTTCCATATTTGAAATGGCAAATAATACTGTTATGGAATTTTTAACACCCTTGCCCGTAAAGCTGATGTAATTCCACCGGTTTTAAGCATGTAAAGCGGGTCATAAAAAACGCGTGTGTTACCAAAGCAAATAGTTAAGTTATAGTCCATACAAATTCCATAACTTGTGTGAATATCTAAAAATGACAACTTTCAATAATGAAGATGAGCAATATATTACTTCAACTCCACCGGATATACTAACAGAAGAGCGAACCGCATGCGACAGCTTGCTGCCGTCAATATCCAAGGACAGATACATAACCACGTATGAAAATTTCTTGAAGTGGAAAAACATGAAAAATGCCATGCCATTTTCCGAAAAATGTTTTTTTTTCTGTTTCCTCGCAAATGTGTTAAAAAACGTCGTACGATATACGTGCGTATTGGTTATAACATGCTCGGCTCAATTACGCCCTCGCCTTCGGCTCGGGCTGAAATTCCGCCTCGCATGTTATAACCATCTTAACGCACTAATATCGTAATGTACTATTGTATGGACTATAACTTAACTATTTGCTTTGGTAACACACGCGTTTTTTATGACCCGCTTTACATGCTTAAAACCGGTGGAATTACATCAGCTTTACGAGCAAGGGTGTTAAAAAATATTTTAACAGTATTGCTAAGCCAGACTAGGATTCATTGCGCCTTCAAAAATTAGTAGTAGGCAGTAAGTACCTACCTTTATACTGTATACCAGTCTACACACAAATTTTAGTAAGTACCTAACAACATAGATTCATAGGTACCACTTACTTTAGCGGCAAGAAAATTGCAGTCCGGGGGATTCATGACTTTTTAATAGCCTTATCCCAACTGACATTCTTTTTAGAAAAGATACGAGTTTTGCGTATGTTTCAATATGCACGTTATGTTTTGTTTTTAAAGTAGCTATCAACATTGAATACATACTCCACATTGTAGATGATCGCCTCGTCTGTGATAAATCTAGAAAATAAGATAGCAACACCGTCTCCGAAAAACTGCTTGCGCCCTTTGTAAGTCTCCATTCATTGAAGACATAGTATGCTTTCAGATATTTCTCGCGAGACTTCTCAGGTAGGAAACTTAATTCTGCATTAATAACTTGTTGTTTTAACTCTTCCGGTGTTAAAATACTGCTCTCGTCGCTAGTTTCACTCATATTTTACGATTTAACTTATTCAACCAAGTCGGTTGTATATTTGTACTTTTTAGTGGTTAGCTTTAACTAAACCCAACGCAAAAAGAATCATCAAGATCGGTTTATAAACAATAAAGTTATTCCCGAATAGATAACCCCATAACCATGGTTGACTTGTGCACATCGTACCCTTTTCACAGTGTACCGGATGTTATGTTAAAATAAACTGGTGTAACACAATAAAACAGACATGCTTCAGCAATCAGGTTTGCTATCATTTATTGAAGAGTTCCGTTACCTATCTCCGAAGTTCTTCATCAGATCTTTTTGTTTGAAAGGTGACACGATTGGTTTGTAAGGAAAATGTTGACAATAAAATCTTTATCACCGCACCCAGCTGCTAAAAATTAAGTTCTCCTCTCCAACTAAAGGGCGAGATGAGAATATCATGTCCTGAGTCCAGACAGTATAAAATGTGGAATAAGTTCTCACTATGAAAAACGAAAGTTTCGAAAGATTTGCCTCAACAGCTAAGGGCCCCTGGTCGAACATGTATCTGAAGTTCTCGACCTTAACGGATGTCGTGAGCCCATGAATATTAAAACCAAGTTATTCGTCCCAATACATGCATAAATAAGTCAGCTAGTCAAAACTCACTCAGTTGCATTTTCCATTCAACCGCGTCAACATGATACTCGCTATCGGTTACTACCTTCTGATAATAGCACTCATTTTATTTTTATCATTATTTCTCTTGTGTTTTTCTTTATCGCTATTTATAAAACTAAAATTAGAACCCGTTAAGGGAGTGTGTACATCAAATGTGCGACTTGATGGAAAGGTCGCACTCGTGACCGGGGGGAACCAGGGCATCGGCCTGGAGACTGCGCGCGACCTCGCGGCCAGAGGAGCGCGAGTGGTCATCGCCTGCCGGGACGCCAAGAGATCCGCAGAAGCTATCGCCGATATAGTAGCCACTACAGGAAACAAACACGTCGAATATAGACCTGTAGATCTAGCGAAATTCAGTAGTGTGCGGAAATTCGCTGAAGACTTCAACAACGCCTATGACCGTCTCGATATTCTGGTGAATAACGCTGGCTGCGGCGGCCTCAAGCCGAAACTTACTGAAGATAGAATAGATGTAGTGATGCAAGTCAACTACTTCGGCCCCTTTCTGCTCACGAACCTATTGCTGCACAAAGTGATCGCCTCCAAGCCTAGTAGGATCATCATAGTGTCCTCCTGGCTACACAATTTCGCAAAATTACGTGTCGACGACTTACATAAAAGCGGAGAACAGGGATTTTTTGTACAGCTTATTACTTACTCAAATAGTAAGTTATGTAATGTTCTTTGGACGAAGGCATTAGCTAAGAGATTACCTGAAGCGGTGCTGGTCAATTCTTTACATCCTGGAGTTGTTAAAACTGATATATTTCGAAGGCTGCCGGTTTATGCACAGAAGCTGGTACATTTTCTCTGCAAAATATTGTATAAAATGCCCAAAGAAGGAGCGCAGACGACAATACACCTGTGTGTTGCTGACGAAGTGGACGGTGTGCGAGGGAAACACTTCATGGAGTGTAAGGAAGCTGAGTACAACAGGCTGGCTGATGACGAAGAGCTAGTGGAGCAAGTGTGGGACAAGAGTGTTAAGGTGACGGGTTCAAGTTGGCTACCTATACATATAGTATGAGTGTGTGTGTGTATTGCGACTTTTTGCTGGTTACATCCTCTTTTCTAAAATTGATTTGTCGGACGTGTGTCCATAACTTCGATAATAGTTTTATGTACGTTGTTAGTAGCGTCCAAATATTAATCCCATGACGTTAAGCAGTCTATCGCTTGCGGAAACGTAAGCACTTTGGATACTTATGTTGTTCAATACCAAACTAATAAATCTTCTACTTACTTTGTATGTTACTTACCTACTACTTACTCATATTATGAATGTCAGTTTTTAATTTTTTTATGTCTCGATGTCTGTAATTGTTACACCTCAATATTGTAATTGTAGGTGTATTACCTCCTGCCAGGGTTTCGGATTCCTGCCAGGTTTGCGGATTTTGTTCGCATGTGTTGCCACGACCCTGGAAAGAAAAAGGCACAAGAGGAGCACCGAGTACGGATGGGTTTTTGTCAGTAAGAGTCCGACACCTCTCGCTTCATCAAGAGCGGAAGGAGTCATTTGATGATTTACCATCCATAAAAAGGTGGATGTTTGTAGGTACCAGAGGTAGACTGACACTGACTTGAGGCACAGATACTTCGCGACCAAAACTGTCAAAAGCCTTAGTTGTCCATAAACAGTTGTATGTACCTACGTATCTTATAGATACTCATAATGGTCTGGCTCTAGACGCCAGAATTGATAAAGGTAGAATTGGCATGTGTAGTCTAGAAATGGATTATACGGATGCAATGTCACTATTTAAGTTCATTAACAGTGTAATTAAATAAACATTATTCGTAGGTAGGTCTGTGCTTTTTAAATCGGCCTTTTGTGTGTAAATGTAAATAAATGTTGATTTATAATAAACTAGCTTCTACCAGCGGCTGCGCCCGCGTGAATATTGGAAATAGGAAGGTTTCCTGATTTATATCATACATTATTTACTCAGGAAACACCTATCCTACACTACCCTACCCTACACTACACTACCCTACCCTACACAACCCTACCCTACACTACCCTACCCTACCCTAAACTACCCTACCCTAAACTACCCTACCCTACCCTACCCTACACTACCCTACCCTACACTACCCTACCCTACACCTACCCTACCCTACACTACCCTACTAGGGATGGGCAAATGGAAAAAAAATATCGATATTTATCGTATCGATATTTTTCAAATATATCGATATATATCACCCAAGAAATATCGATATTTCGATATATCGATATTTTTTGCCCAATTTGCAATTATTTATAAAAATTGCCTAAATTATCGAAATTTTAAAGCAAATACACATCTGGCTGTTTCAACATAAGTTTTATTATTAAAAAAAAAAAATTCGAATTGCTTGACATAAAAAAAGAAACAAAAAAAAAAACATTATTCAAACCAGTATTTGTCTGATATTGACATCAGGAGCACTCTTTGTGTGATGTGTTCCCCTGTTAATCTGCTCCTATCATTTGGCACAGCCAAATTTACCACTGAAGCTACCCTTTCAGATGACACTGAAGATGCTTGACAAATCAAATATTTTAGAGCGATATCCGAGAGAACCGGCGTGAAATGTTGACAATTTACCCAGAACTTTATTGGATCCAATGTCATTGTCATAGACAAGCAAGTCATAGAGAGTAATTTTGCTGGCTGGTATAAATTATGTATTATTATTATTCTACACCTACATAATTTATACCAGCCCAATAAATACTATGACATGTTTCTGGTCTCCTGGTACTTGATGTTTTTGGTCTCCTGGTACTTGTGAATCTGTAGTACTAACTAAGGCAGCAGCGGCTCTGAATTTCCACTTCCTCGTCAGTCTTCATTGATCCATGCTACTTACCGGGATAAAAAGTAGCATATGTCTCATTCCAGGATATGAAATACATGTGTGCCAAATTTCATCCAAATCCCTTCAGCCGTTTTTGCCTGATTGTTACACAAACATACAACCTGGACAGTCTCACCTAACACCTTATAAGACTGGCCAATCCTTCCCTTGCGGTGGTAGGGCTAACGCCCGCCTGGTTCGCGACCACCCTCCCACCGGAGTTCGGCGTCAAGCAGCCTGGTGTGTTTCGTCGAAGCGTGGGAGTACCAGTGCCTCAGGGCATCTTCTGGGCACGCTCGCTTCATCATGGACCTCATCTATCGCTTTCCATCAGGCGTGATCGAGGTCAAGAGCTAGCCCATTCATTAATATAAAAAAAAAAAAAAATACAAACATTCACATCCTACTAATATTATAAAGGTGAAAGTTTGTGTGTTTGTATGTTTGTATGTTTGTATGTTTGTATGTTTGTATGTTTGTATGTTTGTATGTTTGTATGTTTGTATGTTTGTATGTTTGTATGTTTGTATGTTTGTATTGTTGTATTGTTGTATGTTTGTATGTTTGTATGTTTGTATGTTTGTGTAACAATCAGGCAAAATCGGCTGAAGGGATTTGGATGAAATTTGGCACACATGTAGTTCATATCCTGGAATAAAAAATAGGCTACTTTTGATCCCGGTAAGTGGCATGGATTAATGGAGACTGCTACCTTAGTACTTCAGATTCACAAGTACCAGGAGACCAGAAACATCAAGTACCAGGAGACCAGAAACATGTCATAGTATTTTTGGGCTGGTATAATTATGTAGGTAGGGTAGGTGTAGGGTAGGTGTAGGGAAGATGTAGGGTAGGTGTAGGGTAGGTGTAAGGTAGGTGTAAAGTGTGTAGGGTAGGTGTAGGGTGGGTGTTTCCTGAGTAAAAAAATTACAATACAAATCAGGAAACCTTTCTATTTCCGATATTCACGCGGGCGAAGCCGCAGCTGACTGTACTACTCTCGAAAAACATTACCTCCTTCTGGAGCAGTCGGATAAGCATTTATATTAGCTCATTTCAATATTATCTGCCGTGAAGATTAAAACTGCCCTATAATTGAATGATTATTGCCGTAAGTCACCTTGTAATTTATAATTTGCAATTAAAAGCAATGACAATCTTTTATAGCCTCGCTTCTGTAGCGCATTAGGAATGTTTGCGGAAATGCGTGTTGATTACATCTATGTTATTAATGCGTAAAAGATGAGCGTCCTTGGTGCGAGTCAGTTCCAACAGCACCCTTGGCATTTTTTTAACGTGTGGAAATCTTCATGGCTGATTGTCAGCAAACAGTGAATGTCAAAAAAGCCTTATGTGTCATACATTTTTGACAGATTGCGACTGACATGCGAATGCGAATGTTGCCAAACACAAAAACTTTTTTACAAAAAAAAAATTGAAATCTTCTGGTTTTTTTAATGCCGATCCTTTTTCTTTATCCTTTCATTTTATCGGAAAATACAAGCTAGAGCAACTGATTTATAGTTCATAGGTATAGGTAAGTGTCGCAAAGTTACAACATATATTTATTTCTGTCGGGTACTAAGTACATATTAGAATGCTAAACGCATATTATTTTAACCCAGTCCACCTTACTTGCACGCAAAGTATTTTTCCTCCATAATTTTACTATTTACCTATCATGGTCAATGGTTAACAAAAGTACAAATTCATCCAATTTAATCGAGATGCAGTTCTTACCACTTTATCTCCACGCAATATATAGGTACCTAGGTACTAATATTATAATGCGAAAGTATGTCAGTCTGTCAGGTTTTCACGTCAAAACCGTAGAACGGTTTTGATGATACTCGACACACAGATAAACCTGAATTAAAACTCTCCATCTCGTTAGTAAGCTCCCTTGAAATTATAACAAACTTTTCACGCGGGCAAAGCCGCGGGCATGATACATAACATGAAACTTGTAATTCCTGAAGGAGAAGGCGGAGGTAGGTAGTTGTTCACATTAATGTAATGGTCAAATAATTGAGAACCATGTATGTTATATGTATGAGAACCATGTATATATACATATAGGTTGGTTTTGGTAAACTACACAGAAATATCGATCCCACTTTATTTTCATGTAAAGTGTTGCCAAGACGAGACCACACCTATGGCTTGCACTGTCAAAAAGATCGTATCGATCGTATGTAGAGCAAGCTTCTGACTCTAAGAGTTAGGGCTAACTCTAAAAGCCCTGACTTCAGAAACTTATCATTTTGCTAACTTCACATGGGCGTAAGGTGAAAAAATTATTCACTGTTAATTACTTTTCTGATAGAAAATACTTCTTGTAGTAACGAAACGGCCAAGCCACATGTTCTGACTAAGGTGTAGAGTTTGTGAAGGGCTTGTAGAGTTAGGGCGTGTATAGTTAGAAGTAAGTAAGTTTTTATTTTGGGGTGTATTTCTTGGCCTTTTTTCATAGCTCACTATCTATCTTTGCCTTTTTTTTGTGAACTATTTTATAATCCATTTCACTTTTAAATCAGTAGGAAAATAAAATTGACAACGTTCAAACTGACGAAAATTCTAAACGAATACTGGATTAAATGCAACTTGTTGCCTACTACATCTATGTAAGTATTCTAAAAATTTTGCATTCAACAAGAGAATCGACAATCGATGCGCTCTATGTCAAGGGGCTCTAGACAAGTGACATTCTGTCAGCGGTAGCGTGGCGAAGGCGATTCAAAAATAATAATAATAATATCTTAGGACAATCAACACACCGCCATCCGATCCCAAACTAGGTAGAGCCTGTACTATGGCAACCAGACAACTGATAAACATACTTATAAAATTCTAAATACACACATATTATAGATAAATTACACACCCAGATACAGAACAAATAATCGTACTCATCGCACAAAGATTTGTCCTGTGTAGGAATCGAACCCACGACTTCCGTCCTAGCAGTCAGGGTCACTAACCACTAGACCAACAGGCCACCAAAAATGTATGGGATTGACAGATGCTATCGAAATGTCACGTGATCAAATTCCTACATTTGGGCATTAAGACAGTCGCGTTCGCTAATCGAATAGCACATTGTCTAGGGCCTCGGGACGATTATTTTTAGTTAGTGACGTCACATGTAAGTACACTTTTTACCTACACGTGACGTCATAAGCCCGCTCCTGATCTTTGATCCGCCAAGACGACCCAAGCGAAGCGAAGCACTGCCTGTTTCGTTACTTACTTCAGAAACTAAATATTCGCATCACCTCCACGATGGTAGCGAAACGGCGAAGCCATATATTTTTACTGATATGTACAATTTGTGAAGTTAGGGTCGGTAGAGTTAGGCCGTGTAGATTCAGAAGCTTGGCTCTACATGAGATCTGATATCTTTTTCACAGGGCAAACCTTATGTGGTCGTCTTGGCAACATTTTACATGAAATGTTTTTGGTGGGATAAGTTTTATCTTCGTCTTTTTTATTGATTTGAGAAAGCAAAAAATACGTGTCCAATATTTTTCGATGTCGGACTATATAGAATCACATATTTTTTACTTATTTTACTTTCGATTTGTCAAGAGGTCGGTCAATAAGAAAGATGAAGCTAATTTCTCATTCTAAAAATTCCATGGACTCAAATCATTCTGTTTTTTTATTATAATTTCCAGGTCTAGGTCGCACAGGTGTCCTGATTGCCTGTTACCTGGTCTATTCTCTACGCATCAGAGCCAACGACGCCATTCGCCTGGTCCGCAAGAAGAGACCTAAGTCCGTGCAGACTTCTGGTCAGATTCTCTGCGTCCAGCAGTTCGAGCATTATATGCTGCCACAGACTATCGTGTTTAGTTCGAAGTAAGTGGAATAAGAATAACCTTGTGGGTGAAATAACCGTTTTGACTTTCGATCATGCGGTGGGCAGCTACAACGGAAACTAGCAAATTTAGGCCCATATATTCCAAAACGTAAACTCCATTTCAACTCGAACTCCAACTCAAAAATAAGCACGAAAATGTCAATGAAAGCTTGTCTAATTGACGTTTTCGTACTCGAGAGATGAGCAAACCAATGCAGAAACTTCAAATTATGACAAGCTCTGATGGTGCTGGAGTTCAAGTTGAGTTGGAGTAAATTACGTTTTGTAATATGGGCCATAATCTTTCTGCCGTTATCCCACGTTACTTGTGACCGGCGCAACACGTTTTTGGACTCCATTCTGTTCTGTCTACTGACTCCCTTTTTGCGACTAGGCAAGTACCCAGGAGATATAATAGTGAACAAGTGAGTTTGCAATCACAATGCACTCCCTCTTTTCTCACTCTCATAGTCCGATGGCAATACGACACTAGGTATACCAGGGAGAAATCAGGCGCAGGACCAATGATGCCCGTTAGGACCAGAGCCTGCCAGAGTTGCGGATTCGAATTTGTTCGAAAGAGTCACCGCGGCCCTGGAACAAGGGCATAGGGGGAACACAGATGGGTTTTAGTCAGTAAGTCAGACACTCCCTTCCGCTCCACCCTGGGCGGAAGATGAAGTCATTTGATGATTTAATTTTCCATCCATTAAAAAGGGCCAATGATGACTTTCGTGCCCTTGAAGAGAAGGACCAGAGAAACAAGAGATGGATTGAGTGAGAGATGATAATGGTGTTGGTTTTTAGAGTATCTACCTATAGTAGAAGAAGAATAGCTACAACGACGACCAGCAAATAACTGTGTTATATCTCAAAGTCCTTTTACGACTAGGTATACGACTAGTATCAAGTAGATTTAACATTTTTTTTTTTTTTTTATTAGAGATGGGTTTGCTCTTGA
This sequence comes from Melanchra persicariae, assembly GCA_947386135.1. Lineage (NCBI taxonomy): Eukaryota > Metazoa > Arthropoda > Insecta > Lepidoptera > Noctuidae > Melanchra > Melanchra persicariae. Next base: position 8,651,086 of record OX376645.1, on the reverse strand, counting down.
CTCTAGTCAATGTCAGAGATGACAGAGACAAAGTCTACGATGGAGCGAGCTTACCCAGAAGGAGCCTGTTCACTCTAACTTTGAAGAGATTAGGGTTGTAAGCATTTGGAAACACAGACGCAGGCAGAGAGTTCCACTCTTTTGCTGTGCGCATTATAAAAGACGTTTGGAAACGCTTAGTGCGAATTGGTGGAATAGCTACAAGGTAGGGATGGTAAGATGCAGTACATCTGGATGTCCGATGGTAGAAGGGGGCCGGTGGGATGAGGTCGTGGAGTTCTTTGGCACACTCACCGAAGTACAATCTGTAGAAGACCGATAAGCAGGCAACCTTACGGCGATGAGCCTATGTAGTTTGGCATTCACCAGTTTTACGTCACCGATAAGTCTCTTAGCTCTGCGTTCCACCGAGTCAAGCGTGGCAAGCTGATACTTAGCTGAGCCATCCCAAAGGTGGCTACAATACTCCATGCAGGATCGGAGTTGTGCTTTGTAAAGGGTTAAAAGCTGTCCAGGCCTGAAGTATCGCTTCACCCTATTTAGGATACCCAGCTTTTTGGCCGCAATTTGGGCTTTATACTCGATAGTGGCGCCGAAGTTGAGACTGGATGTCAACTCCATGCCTAGGAGCTCGAGCCGATCAATCACAGGAACAGATGCACTCCGAAAAGTAGGAGCTTGGTCAAAACGACTCCTTTTTGCGGTAAAAAAGACACGCCTGTGTTTTGGTAGCGTTAAAAGTGACCAGATTGTCATCACCCCACTGGGCGACAACGCTTAAGGTCAAATTTGTCCGCTCTACCATGGCCTCTCTCAAGGAACGGACTTCATCCCCGCCGGTTGTTGCGCTGGACAAATATCTCTCTGAAACCGTACTGTCATCTGCGTACCTAACAAGACCAGGCTGAAGTAGGTCATTGATGTGCAGCAGGAAAAGAGTTGCAGAGAGAACAGACCCCTGAGGAACTCCGGCATCAATAGCCATGAGGTCAGAGGAGCAGCCGTCAACGACTACTCGGATCGACCGTTCACTTAGGAAGTCTGATATCCAGCTACAAAAACCAGCTGGAATGCCATAAGCAGGAAGCTTGTTGAGTAGACCTGCGTGCCAGACCCTGTCAAAAGCCTTCGAGATATCGAGCGATACGGCAAGTGCTTCGCCGTGTCTCTGGATGGCTTCGCCCCAGCAGTGCGTGATTCCAAGAATATAATAGTAATATAAGCTATAATAAACAAAGCGGAAAAACGACTTTCTCTACTGTCGCTATTTCTTTCAGAGAAACCCTTAACTTGACGAAAGACAGAAAAACATCGGAGTTCACGTTAAAACAGCATCTGTACCGGCAACGAGCGACGCTGCATGGATTAGAAGAAAGAGCTTTTAGAGAACTGCCAAAGGTATGAACACAAGTGATAATCTCAGAGTGACAATTCAAATTATAAATTTTTCGCAATCTGTCAAAAACAATTTGACAGACTTTGTGAATTCGAACGTTGCTTAAAAATTTGTAATTCTTAAGTCATACAAGTATGTAGATACTGAACGGTCCCAATAAAACGCCATGTTAGCATGTTAGTTTTATATAAGCTTTATCTTATTCAATGGAGCAAGACAAATCCTTTGCCCCTTCCCAACCATTTTAACTCCTAGATTTACTACAATACAGCTTTGCGTACTCAGAAAAATCTTCTGTCTTGGAATTCTAAAAACATTCTTCAGAAAACAAAACAATAGGTTGGTATACATCAAACCAAACGAACTAAGTACACCTCTTACGACCGTTTTCAGATAGTATACTGCATCTGTGAACGTCTCCTGAAGCTGTGTGGCTGTCACCAGAGCGTCGGCCTGGACTTCCGCGTTAAGAACAAGCCCTTCTACAAGTCTTTTATGGTCTACAAGCTGCGGAAGAGCAAGCCACCCGACCCCACCACTCCTGAGGAAGCAGCAATACAACTTGGTAAAGCAACCACTTAAATATCATCATTATTTTTCCTCTTCCATAATCCTCTCGAATGAATTTTGACCACAGTGGTTAATCATATCGGAGATAAATCAAGCACCAACGCAGAAGATGTTAAATTATAGTGAATAAGTGTGTGCGCAAGCACAGGGGTTTCCTTACTCTTATATTCCGATGGAACGTTTTCCATACCTACTTCTCTATTAATCGAAATCCCAGAAGTTTTTCCCCTTTTCTAGACATGTGATCTCTAACACATTTTAATCGCTTTGCCAATTAATATTCAATCAAGTTTATATATTCTAAACGTTATTAATACCACTTTTAGACTTACTCATAACTCGCTTCAAAAAAAAAACGAAAACAAAATCTATCTGCGCGGCGAGGATCCCCGACCAACAAGAATGGCGAATTTGTTCTTTTTCTCCAAACTTCCATCCCTAATTTAGTCCCCTTTGAGTGGTTAAAATTCCAAAAACGATGCAGGGATACGAACCGTTACACATACTGGTGGAAAATGCATTTAAAATAGAATTTGATTTTGGATTTGAAAAGAATTGGTTTGTTTTTGGCCGTCAGATTTGTATTAGCATTGCATGGTGTGTTTGAAAAATAGATATTATTTACTTGATCATTAATTAGTACATAACTAGAAAATGACTAAGTATTGCGCATGCCTCTATATCAAATAATTTGGGCTACCTATGCGTTGTTTGTCTCTGAATGAATTTAGCATGTTACGAGATTATGTAGATTGCTATTTCATCATGAAAAGTAATTTAGTTTTGCTAAAATACGAGTAAACAAGTTTTTTTTGCAACAGTTTGCCTTGACATCAAAAACCCAAGAGTGGACCAAACTAGTTTTTTAATGAATACTGTTATAACTGATGCATGTTTGTGTATTTCTGATGTTATCAAGGTAAAGGCCGAAGATTTGTTAATTCATAAAATTAAAGTTGCGAAACTTTTTCGTAAACAAGCTTTCGTTTTGGCGTTCATTAGACCCTACGATAAATTCAGCTTCATAATCTGACTTGGGAAATTATGTAAGAATTTTCTGGTCGACATATTAGTTGTTCATCATACGTACATTACCTATATAGATGGTCAAAATGTCAAACTTGTTGAACTAGGCACTTCGCACAAAACTTTTTGCGAATATTATCACTGTGCGTACAACTAAGGAGTGATAATTCCGGAGTCAATGTTTCCTGACAGCTACAACCTGGGGGTCTTCAACTCAAGAGTGAATCGCTCTCCACTAGGTGAGATAGTGGTCACCACTAACCTATCAATTGATTACAGACCACATAGCAGCATTGCCTATGGTGGAGTGGCGGGACCCAGTGGAGGAGGATATTGAGAGGAATCTGGAGTCAGTCAGCAAGATCACTGGCACTGGTAATAACGGCAGTATACCGGCTGTGCGGATACATGAGGTAATACCGCGTATATCTAATATGAACAGTATCATTGCTTGCCTCCTTTTTTATGTATGGGAAAACATCAAATGACTCCTTTCGCTCTGGGCGGAATGGAAGGGAGTGTCAGACTCTTACTGACTAAAACCCATCTGTGTTCCTCCTAATGCCCTTTGCGTTCCAGGACCGCGGTGACTCTTTCGAACAAATTCCGCAACCCTGGCAGGCACTGGCCCTAGCGGGCCTCGTCTTTATGCTGACATCTTTTTGTGACGCGCGTGGAACACAACGCGCCGTCGAGTATCACCTCTTCTGTTCAAATAATTTTTCGTGAGAAACGTTGTAATGATAATGCTTCTTTCATTTCATCGAAACTATTCACAGCAGTCCTAGAAGATGTCGTTAAAAATGTGGGTATAGATTGGGACTATAGCGGTATAAACGTCAATTTTCTGCCCAACTGTCTCACTTAAGATTTGCAGATGACTTCGTGGTTTTCACTGAGAACTTCGATGACCCCCCAGAAAATGCTTCAAAATCTTTAAGATGCTTCTTTTAAGTCGGGTCTTATGATGAATATGACAAAGACGAAGGTTATGGCAAACACTTTCAGCGATTTAAATCTGAAAATGAATTGTTGGAGATGATTAACCGTTATGTTTATCTTGGCCATATCCTTTCAATTGGCAAAGAAAATCAACAAACGGAGGTATCGAGAGGAACACACCTTGGATGGGCCGCTTTTATCAAAATGGACGACATTCTGAAGCCTGCCAAAATTCCGCAATGTCTGAATTCCCGCCTTTATAACCAGTGTTCTTTTCCCACCATGACTTACTTACTTACATGGACGCTCACGCAGGAGGCTGTGTACAGACTGATAGTTGCACAGAGAGCCATGGCATTCCATGCCTGGCAGAGGTACGTCGTCGGGATCCGAAGAACATCGGGAAACGAATTGTAGAACTAAAGTGGAGCTGGGCAGGACACTTGGCAAGGCACGGTGATGATAGGTGGAGTAAGGCAGTGACTGAGTGGCGTCCGAGGACTGGAAGAAAAAGTATTGGTCGGCCGGCGAGATGGGCGGACGATATTGTTGCCATCGTGGGTAGAACCTGGATGAGGCTGGCACAGGAACGTGGGGATTGGCACACGAAAAGAGAGGCCTATGCTCAGCAGTGAGCGATGTTGGACTGTGGATAATGATGATGATACACGATGTTGATGAAACTTGCTAAGGTTGTTAACACGCGATAGAGCTACATAAAGTTGTCCATGGGAAAACCAACCAGAAGAGAAGTCAACCCCCGCAGAAGACACGGCGGAGCATACGGTGAAGGTCTGCCCTGCTTGGGCGGAGCACCGCCGTGTCCTCGTCGAGGTGATCAGCGACGGCGACCTCTCGCTACCGGCTCTGGTTCACTCCATGGTCCAGAGCGCGGAGGCGTGGGAAGCCGTCACCTCCTTTTGCAAAACAGTAATGCTAGTAAAGAAAGGGGCGGGCCGCGTGAAGGAGAGGCAAACGTCACGCCTTAGCCGCCGAAACAGAAGAAGACGCCCCGGGCGTCAGGAGTCGCTGGGCGATTCTCGGCCACCGAAGGCACGGGCCAGCGGACGGCGAGCGTTGGGTGGCTCGCGGCCCGATAACAACCAGTGGCCCTACCATGACGTTTTAAAGCGTGAGTCGTTCGAGCGAGAAAGAGGGATGGAGCTATACACCCTATATAGCGCCACTGGTCCGGGTCGACGAAGCGTTGTGTTCCATGCGCGCCTCCAAGAGATGTCAGCTAAGTAGACGGGGCCCGTTAGGGCCAGAGCCTGCTAGGGTTGCGGAATTTGTTCAAAAGAGTCACCGTGACCCTGGAACGCAAATATCATAAGGAGAAACACAGATGGGTTTTAGTCAGTAAGAGTCTGACACTCCCTTCCAGTCTACCCAGAGCGGAAGAAGTCATTTTGATGATTTCCCATCCGTAAAAAAAACCCCGCAACGGATAGAGGAGAGTAGGGACTCCGTTGTGCGTAGGTGTCCTATGGCTAAGTTTGCCGGCCTAGCTCCGTCCAAGTGTACAGAAGCAACCACGGTGCTTTACAGGTTGAGTGGAGAGACTTAACCGTTCAAAAAAAAAAAAATAACGTCAGTGGAGCAATCAGACCAAATCTTTTTTTTATGTTATGCATCAAATGCATAACGGTAAGTTTTGTATCAAAAGAATCACTGTTTATGACGTTTTAAAAGTACCATTAGTAACTAAAAAATATATTTTGGTGTAATGGGGTTGGCAACTGTCAAAGTGGCGCTAGCATAGCTTTAACCAAAATATAAGAATTTTCTATTGAACACTTAGAATAATAACGCCTAGAAGGAGAGTCTCATACACGCTCCCTACCAAAAAATGAAGCAACTTTCGTACTTATGTGTGAGTGAGCGGTATGTAATTACAGCCACAGACGTAAAAAAATGTTGCTAGGAATGAACACTTTCCCTAAAATCGGGAAAAATGTTAATATACTTGGGACTAATCATAGATCAATATAAAAAAAATGTTAAGTACGTAACTTGTCGGTATGTACTTATTGTAATCGAAATCCAAGATGGCGCCGACGAAATTTGCTAACTTTTCGTCATGGGTGTCATTTCCATAGTTTCTGGGGTCGCTAAAACCGATTATGGGGTTAAAATTGAAATCCAAGATGGCGCCGACGATATTTGCTAACTTTTCGTCATGGGTGTAATTTTCATGGTTTCTGGAGTCGCTATACCGGTTTTGGGGTCAAAATCGAAATCCAAGATGGCGGCGACGAAATTTGCTAACTTTTCGTCATGGGCGTCATTTTCATGGTTTCTGAGGTCGCTAAAATCGATTATGGGGTCAAAATTGAAATCCAAGATGGTGCCGACGAAATTTGCTAACTTTTCGTCATGGGTGTCATTTTCATGGTTTCTGGAGTCGCTAAACCCGATTTTGGGGTCAAAATCGAAATCCAAGATGGCGCCGACGAAATTTGCTAACTTGGCCGTGTGTGAGTTGTCCCAAGATATTATTATTATTATTATTATTATTATTATTTCAATTTTAAGACACGATCACATACACAGGTGTCGGTGTCGCCGCGTGTCGCGACTATGGTTTTTTCCCATATGAAAACTGCCCAACGCGCCTATAGAACTTTTCACTTAAAAAAATGCGCAAATTATTTGAATCAACCGTAATTATTAGCTTTCGTTTCATACTTACAACTTTAAACAATAAGCATCATAATACAGGTAGACTCCAACAGTTATTGCTTACTGTATTATGGGTAATTTTTCTTTACAACTGGCAACACTACATTGTGATAAATTAGGTTATGAAAATTTTAATTTGAAGATCGATTTACGTAAAAATAATGGATTTAATGTAAGTACTTACTTGTGAAACGTGATTTTATCACATTTATTTTGTTTTCCTGGTGTGTTAGAGCATCTTTTTATGCAACAAACTGTCATTTTTAAATATTTCTCGGGAGGTGCATTCAACAGAGCGTGACCTTGAGCACTGACGGCTCGCTGCGCCGAGTACTCCGTATATGGAGTAGTCTGAGTTGCTTCACTTTTGATGCTCGTACTAGGTTTCTAGGCGTTATTATTCTAAGATTGAACATTTTGAATAACTAATTATTTTCACAATTCCAAAGATCTGTGAAGTACCTTTTTGTAAGGAAATAGGTGCGCATCAGTTTCCTAAAGATTCAGCAATGACAAAAAACTGGCTAAAGGCCATAAGGAGACAAAACTTCAAGCCGGATAAAATTCGAGGTTATGTCGTAAACATTTCTTGGAAACAGATTACCATAAAACTAGTTTTTATACAGGTACGTCACATTAATTGTATTCTAAAAATATTCGGCATCATAATAAAAATGTGTTCTTTATCCTTTTTGGTTGTTTCTAGGTATTGAAAACAAGCATCGTTACCTGAAAAAAACAGCAGTCCCAACATTGTTTCTCTGGACTACTAAATCTCTTTCTCAAGAAGCTCAAGGTCGAGAAGAGCGCTTATCAAACCGAAATATTAGAAAAGCACTCTTTGATGAGATAGACACATCAGCTGTGCAAACTACCAGTTCAGAAGATTTGACTCTTCCTGATAATGTATATATTTCTACCCAAGATGATGATTGAACGCAGCTCATTGATTAATTTGTGTGATGAAGGTGATATTGTGATGGTGTCATGGCTGATAGAGGATTTAATTTAATGTCCAGGACTTGTTTGCAGTGAAAAATGTGTCAATTAATATACCTGCTTTCTTGAAAGGCAGATCACAGTTGCCAGGTTTTGTATTAAAGCGCGCATGATCAGAAACTTGCAAGTCAAAGAGTACACATAGAAAGATTAATAGGCTTAACAAAAACTTATAACACTTTGCAGACACCTTTAGTCTCATTTTATGTGGCATCCGAAATATTTGTTATATGATTGATGTTGTGTATGTTTAGAGTAAGGATTGTAAATAATAAAATGAAATTCAAATAGTTATGTTTATTAGTTTTATTTTCACACCCTCATAAAATAAAAAATAATATACTAAAGAAAACATGAACAAAAAAATCAGAAAATCTTATTACAGGTATCCTAACCTACCTACAGCCTATTTATAATTAATGTGTTTTTTTAATTAAATAAAAATTTGGGTATTTAAATATTTACTTACTCAAAATTGCTTGTTTAAAATAATTGTTAAAGAAGTTGTCAACTTTTTCTAACATCTTGAAATAAATTCCTCATCACATATAGGGCCTTAAATGTATAAACAATCAAATTATAGAATGATCTATTAGTACAGTATAGCTGACCCAGTATTGCGGATTATGTCCCGATACATGCTAGAGTGAGGAGGATCATCGTGGCTTTGAGTTCCTGTGTTTCCAAAGTAAACATTCCGGTCATACAGCTCTAATCTGTAAACAAAACAAGAGTTCAGTCTTGATAGAAAAAACTTAAAAAGCACTATCTTGAAAGCTTTTACTTTCGATAAAACGTTTTGTATCAAAGTACATTAGGTAAACGAGAACCAAGCTAGCAATCACTCTTTCAAAATCATGTATTTAGAAGGGAAAATTTGTGATTTATAGTTATAAGGTTTTACCTGTCGACTAGGTCTGCTTTCCTTCCTCGTAAAGATGCACCTCGTTTCTTCAATTCAGCTTTCAACCCACTTATCCGCCATGTCGAATACATGTTTCGTTCACAACAGTTCTTTCAATATTATAAAAAAAACGCACTCAACAAGTTTATCCAAAACACAACACAAACTTGACAGGTGAAAGCTATGCTAGCGCCATCTACCTAAAGCTTTCACCGGCCAACCCCATTCTCATGCTTTTGATAGTTAGGTAGTACTTTTTCGGTCAACAGATGGCATTACGGGTATCTGAATTATATAGATAATAAGTTGATTTCTTCTAGATTGCTACAATTCCTATCAGGTTTATGTGTAAAAATTATCTAAATGGTTTTGTAACTAACTAACATGTCATTTTGTGCATTCAATTATTTTGTGCATTCAATTACGAACAAAAACCTTTAAAAATCAATATTGCTTACCTGCCATAACATACGGCGTGATAATATGTAGCCTAAAGCCTTCCTTGGTTTACAAAGAACATTTTTGCTGAATTTCAATCCAATGTATCCAGTAGTTTTGGCGTGAAGCCGTACCATACACACATACAAACAGACAAACAGACAAAAATTCTAAAAAGTCACTTTTTGTCATCAGTTACGTTTTTCTAACCAAAGCCACTTATTTTTTCTCGAAAGTTCTCAATGTACAGTTTTTCTTTCGTAACTGTTTTATTATATGTATAGATTTTAATCAATGGTTTTTTCGTTGTCATGGCGACAGAGTCTAGAGAAGGTTCTAACTGACTTGGAATATGGGCCTCTAAATAAAAGAGCTTTGAAAGTATGAGATCCAAGTAGAGCACTTTCAAAAATAATAACTGTGTACCAGTACGCTTGGTTATTTAATTTTATGAGGGTAAAGAATCTAGCTTTTCTCTTCTTTCTAAAATTCTGCATATTTTTTGCCAGAAGACATCCACTAAACGTTTTTATAATCGATGTCCCATCTTTGAGTTGACAGCAAGGATATTCTGTTAAATTGACGAAATGAATGACGTTTTCATTATTTTTTGTATTTACGCAATTAGCCTGCTGGTGATGACCGCAAAAATACGCTGGATGCGAGAAGCACAGGACCGGTCGGTGTGGTGACGCTGTGGAAGGCCTGTTAACAAAGATCATCGTTTTTATAAACGTTTATTGTTGAGTAGATCACTGAATGTCTTCTGCCAAAAAAAAAAGAATTTTAGAAAGGAGAGAAAAAGCAAGATTGTTTACCCTAATAAAATAAAAGTAAGTAAATAATATTGGACTTTTTATACAAGGCGACTTAATCTTTCAGGCATTCACAGTGGACCACCACAGTCTTCCAGAAGAGAGGCAGAAATATTTAAAGACACTGCGCAATGAAATCAACCAGCAGAGGGAAGCGTTCGACAAAATCAATGTTGAGGTAAGCCACCACTACGGGAGTAGTACGTCAGTTCGAAAACACATTGAATCGCTATATCGATTGACGTTGTCGCGAACACGCTGATTCGAAAAACTGTTTCATCATCATAAGCTTAAAAAGCTATAAAGCACACATTAGAAATAAATATTGGCAGTGCAATGGAAAAATTAATATTTTTGGCTGTTACCAAATAGCTTTGTTGAAGGTACCTATACATCTGCTCCCGGTTAGTCTGGAAGCCGACCCCAACAGGGAAAGGCTAGGCAGCTAGCTGATCCTAACTAATATTATAAATACTGAATCGATTTTGATGATTTTTGAAAATCTATACTTACACGAGCTAATCTATACTAACGCTAGTCTCCAACAAATGTCATATGGTTGGTGATGATTACTGGAGTAGAATTTCATACCATAATTGAATTTGTTTACAGGACGACCCTACAATTCTGACAGGACTACTGTTCGAGTGGCTCGAAGGTCTGAAGCAGCCAGTGTTGGACAGGGAGGACCTGTCGCTGATCGTCGGAAGGGCGTACAATGTGGAGTCGTGTGTGCTGGCGTTGACACTGGTAATGTTTCATTTTAAATACAGTTCCAACTTATTTCTGTTTGTTTGAGTTGTTTAAAACTGCTGAGCGGGCTGAAGTTGTAAAACTGTATGAAGCCATCATACAATTCGCAGCAACCCCAAAAATGAAACAAAGAAAAGGGTGCTAAAAATCTACCTAACACTCGAAGAATTGCCAGGAAATCTGATCGAGAACTCCTTATAATATTGTGATGACAACAGAGCGTTCACTTGCCTAAATAAACTGGGACCCTATTTCCTTCCAGGAAGACGTAATGCTCCTCGAGTACCTCCTCCGCTTCGTGACCCGCCTGCGTCCCCTCGCCGCCAACAAGAAAGTGGACATTCTGAAGCGTCTGCTGGCCTCCCTGACGCATCAGACTGTCAGCGTCAACGGACGATGTCTTCCTACACGCAAGGTCTGTTTGGTCAATAAGCCACCTAGTTGTAATACCCAGGGATTTACAGAAGAAATACGGGACCAATAACCTCGTGAAAATCTCGCGAATCCGGATGTAAACTGCGTCAGATCGGTCGTTGTGGTAATCCTTCAGCGAGGCTTCTATCAAGCAGTGGATGTTTATCAGCTGAGTTGATGTCAATGATGATAAATAGAACGAAGACTGGGCTTTAGGGTCTCTTGAATGTGGGTTTATAGCAAAGACTATTAAACCACTATATACTCTATGGTTTATAGGATCATATTTTGTGTCGTCGTGTTTAGATTCAGTGTTACACTGCAGAAAATAACACGGTTTGGCTTCATATTTTAATGTCTTCCCATCCTTCTTTTCCAGGACTTCCATAGACTGCGCGACGGTACGTGCAGCCAGGTGGTGAACTTCATGCTGCGCATGATAGTGGAGCTACAGAAGGACATGATGAAGCCGGGACGGGACGACGCCGATGTGGTGGTGCCGCAGCGGAGGTTCAGAATAAAGGCTTGGAAATAAATTCTTGTGTTTTAATTTACTTACCTATAATAAAATTTCTTTGATTATGATATCCGCAAGAAAACCAAGGTTACCGACATAGCCCGAAGGATCGCCAAATTGAAGTGGCAGTGGGCAGACATTGCTCGCAGAACAGATGGTCGATGGGGCCGAAAAGTTTTGAAGTGGCGACCGCGTACCGGAAAACGCAGTGTTGGAAGGCCTCCCACAAGGTGGACCGATGACCTGGTGAGGGTCGCGGGTGGCCGATGGGTGCGAGACGCACAGGACCGGTTGTTGTGGCGACATTTGGGGGAGGCCTATGTCCAGCAGTGGACGTCTTTCGGCTGATATGATGATGATGATGATGAAAATCTCTTTATTATGTAGGTAGGTACTTACACCAGACCACCAAAGACAGATGCAGAAAACAGGGTGACACAATGGCCGGCACTTAGAAAATCCAAGTAAAGACGATTTAGGAGAGATGTAGGTACTACTACTAGGTACTTAGTGATTTTGAAAAGATTTTGATTTTGGAAAAACCAGATTGGTTTTTCCATAACCTGACAGATATATTTGCGGGTGATAGTCTGCACTTAGCCATATTACATGGTTTGGGTGTTTGGGAGTGAGTTGGTATTTTCAACACTATTACTTACCTACTTACCAATATCTAGAACACACGTAGGGACTTGAACTGGCCCTCACTTTGCCAAAATTTTTGACAGAAATTAAAAATTGTAGAATAAAGAATATGCATGAAAAAATATTTATATTCTAAGTAGGTACACAGTTTATCTCAAAGTCAAAATATAGGTACAAAAATTTAATACTAACACTGATAATAGAATCAAAATTGATCGAAAAACTAACGAGATTTATTTATTACAAACAAATACCTATATAATCTGTCCCTCTCGCGAAAACGCTGTTTTCTCAAACATGCTTGGAAAGAGCATTATTTTGACAACCTTCTTCGAGAAAATCGAAATTGCTATACGGGCCAAATACATGCGAGCAGCGACCTTTTGTAGTATTTTATTCCTTTTATTAGACACTTCAGGGTGCCTAGACAAAAAACTTTTCTGTAGCGTTAACGTCAGACGCTGACGACAAAATGTATGGAAATGACATTAGGTGTGGAAAGGAAACGTCATCAACTAATGTCATTCCCATACATTTTGTCGTGAGCGTCTGACGTTAACGCTACAGAAAAGATTTTTGTCTAGAGGGGCAGGACAGGCCCCCTCTGTCACATCCTTCCTGGAATAGCTATTTAATATTGTACAATTCGGGATACTTTTCTACAACTAATACCAGCGCAACAAAAGGTCTCTGCACACAGCGGGCGCGGCGCGGCGGGACGGGACGGCGACCGACGGCGACGCGACGCTGAGCAGTTGTAATGTCGCGCCGCGCCCGCTGTGTGCAGAGACCTTAAATGTCCGCCATTTTACACATGGCGCGCACGGCGTGCTCTGCAGCTACCGCGTTTTGGTATGCAAGTCCGGTGACTCACCGGACGTGCATACTACAATAGTATACCCGCGTAGGTATACCGAGCATGCTGATGTCGCTCCGACTCGCGCCGCTGCTGCACCAACAAATCAGAAAAGGGCCTAAGACCTAAAGTAATGTAAACATTTCAGTGGCTGGTGTGGTGGCTAGAGATACTGCTGCAGCAGCTACGTAGCTATGGATGTGTGTGATTTCCCGAAGATTTTTCTATAAGTACCTACCTATTTATCTACCTACATATTAAAGCAATGAATGTGAGCTAAGGACTCGTGCGTGAGCGTTGAAGCTAGCTCTTAATTAATAAATAGCAAATTATGTAACAAAGCTGGCTGAGTAGACTATTTTGCCAGTCAACGTATAAAGACAGGTCATGCCAAAATCTTTTAAATTTCGCAGAGCTTCTACGCTAGATGGCGCTGATTCTGTGATCAGAGACAGCGTCATCTATCGACGCTCCCTCCAAACTAGGACGCCGATAGCGACGTACTACCAAGTCATGCAATCAAATTTAGGAAAATCGACTAAATGTGTTCTATTCAAATATCGACCAACGACGCTTTTAAAATATTATTTGTTTGCCGTCTGCATCTTCAAACGAATTTGGTTATAACAATCTTCGACCAACAAAACACTAATAAAACTTAAAATGTCAATTTTATTTCTCATCTCATGTTGCCATTTGGCCGTATCGACACTGCAGGAATAATGGGTTTTACAAACTTGTCTCTAACGATGGGTCCTTACTGGTGTTGGTCGGGTAAATATAAAACCTAAAGTAATAAATTGGGAACGAGTGGCGGGCTTGTCCCAAAAAAAAATAGTATAAACTTATTTTCATTCCGAAAGGGTTGCCGCTCATTTAGTAGGTAAGTATAAGAATATTTGCTCTTACATAATTTTCACTTAATGTAACATACAGTTTGCATAACAACATATGTTATATCAAAACTTTCTCTAAATTTAACTTAGTATTTTTTCATTTATTACTATTTTAACGTTCTTATGAGCTAATTATCATTTTGTGTTACTAACCTAACATTTGATCTAACCGCTGAACAAAGAGCGAGAGGGGACAGCTCGGGAACTTAGGACACCCCGACATGGATAGGTTAGGTTCGAATAGGGTGACGGGAGCTAGAGTGAGTGAGCAAAGCGAGCGAACATTGCTTTCGTTATCCCATTCATGTTAGGCTTCTTCAAACCGACAGAAATAGGAGCCCCGCGTAGGGGGGTTTCGTCAACTTTCCTTGGACACAACCGTAATTTAGAGAGATAAAATTATGTGTAGGTACATTATTGTGTTAATAATATGTGTATGTGTGTAAGTAATATGTAGTGAGTATGTGTCACTGTTGGTTGGTTATCAAGTAAACAAAAATTAACCTGATTGCAACATTTACTAAAACGATTTAGAGACTTAGTGTTAATAATAATAATAATAATAATAATAATAATAATTCGTTCTCCTAATTTTATCTTTAAATAATACTATTCGGTCTCACACATCCACAATTTTGCAAAATAAACATCTAAGAAACAATTAAATACGCAATAGAAACTAGAAAATCCAAAAAGCAAACCATTTAGATCAAGATGAAGAAAAAGAAATCAGAAAATGCGACCGACATATGACATATGTCACAATAGAAATCACCCCAAATAAGAAAAGAACGAAATAATGCTTTGAATAATGCTAACAAGAGCAGCTGCCCTTCGCGCACGCCATCCACCCCCGGGCTCGTCGCTCAGCTCCGCCTCGCCGCCGCCGGACATCGGATCATCAGTGTCACCGGCGGCTGCAGTCGCGTCGAGCTCCAGCGACGAGTATTTCTCCCCGCCGACGTCGCCAACACCTGTGCGTCGGCAGGGGAGAGGCCGGCCACCGAGAGGCTTGGGACCTAGGGGCCAACCGGCCCCGAGCCGGGTCCCCGCTACCGGTGGTTGTGTGCAGCGCATGAGATGGACGCAGTCCATGAACGAAAACGTCATGCGCGCATATTACGGGTCTACAGAGGGGGGAACTAACCTCACTGCGTACCGTGTCAGGATGCTGTCTCTGTTTCAGGACCTGGAACCGACTGTCAACGTCTCGGCCCAACGATTGTCGGATCAAGTGCGAGTCATCCAACGTAGTCGCACGTTGGACGATGCCGCGCTTGATAGGCTGCGCTCAGAGGTACTGAACAACCTTATCGTCTCGACCCCGACACAGACCGCGGTACAGGCGCCAGCCAGTGGCGCAATCACACCGCGGCCCAATAATGATAGTGATGGGGTAGATGATAGGGTTGTCACGGTAAGTAGCCAGTGCAACGATCGACTGAGGAGCGCGCTGGAGGATGCGCTTCGCGAGTATAGATCAACTCCAACCGAACTTAGGCCCCGATTACCACGGTTACCTATGCACAAAAAGAATAGGGCGCTGGTGTGTGCCTTGGACTCGCTGCTTCAGAATATCTTCGAAAGCAGCGAGAACCTCGTTGATACGCACTCAATCCTGTATTGCGGGGCTGTTGCGGCATGTCGTATAGCAAACGTCAAATTTCCAAATTGTGATGAGGCTATACGACCAAAACCTGCTGTACCAGCCTGGCAGTGCAGGATCGAGCGGCGTATCGATGAGGCTAGGGCACTCATCGGCAAACTATACTGCTTCAGGGAGGGCAATACCCGGCCACGTGTGATGCGCTTTGTGAGGCGGGCGTTTTCGGGGACTGGAATCAGCCCTCGAGAATACACGTCCCGTGTCACAGAGCGCATCGACTTCCTGAAGCAGAAAGTTTGTGCATGGGCAAACCGTATTCGGCGGTATAAGCGGCGGGTTGACCGATACTTGCAGAATCGTATGTTCCAGAGCGATGAGAGGTGGGTGTATAGAGCTTGGGAGCGACCTGAACAAAGTGTGACAGACGTGTGCCGCCCGGATGATATCGCCACGAGTACATTCTGGCGAAACATCTGGTCGGTGCCCGTCTGTCATGCCGAAGGTGGTTGGATGCGCGATGTCGAGCGCGTGTGTGAAGCTATACCACCAATGGAACTTATTAACATCACCCCATTGGATGTAGCCAAAGCAGTCCGTCCGTTACCAAACTGGAAATCTCCAGGACCGGACGGACTGCATAACTTCTGGCTCAAATGGTATAGCAGCTCACACGCACTCCTGGCATCTCAATTCCAATCATCCTTAGAGTCTGGGTCGCTACCACAGTTTCTAACAACTGGCGTTACCCACCTGCTCCATAAGACAGGTAGTCCCGCGGAACCCAAGAATTATAGACCGATTACTTGTTTGTCCACGGTCTATAAACTTCTTACATCCATTTTGAGAGTGAAAATTAATGATCACATTGAGAAAAACTCAATTATGTCCGCTTCTCAGAATGGATGTAGGAAAGGGTCCCGCGGCACTAAGGAGCTACTCCTCATAGACATGGCCATAAGCCAACAGGTTCGTCGATCCCGTAAGGATCTGTCGACATGTTGGATAGATTACAAGAAGGCCTATGACTCTGTGCCACATACATGGCTCATGAGGGTGCTGGAGTTGTACAAAATAGATGCAACTCTACGCGCCTTCCTTGAGTCATGTATGAGGCAATGGAAAACGGTCCTTCGATATCCAGGATGTCGACCGATTCAAGGGAATGATGAGCCTGTATGGATTAAACGGGGAATATTCCAGGGCGACAGTTTGAGTCCACTTTGGTTTTGCTTAGCTCTGAATCCTCTTAGCACACTGCTGGAGGATTCAGGCCTAGGCTATCGGTTGAGAAGAGGTGGTCAAGCCATATCTCACCTCCTTTACATGGATGATCTGAAACTATTTGCCCCCAACAATTTGCGACTGATGGAGCTACTGAAGGTAACTGAAAACTTCAGTAGTGCCATCAGGATGGAATTTGGTGTGGACAAATGTGCAGTCATGCATGTAAAGAAAGGGGAGATTATGGAATCTGAGGGAATTCAACTCTCGGATTCCATACAGGTTAGATCCCTCAGCTCGACCGAAACCTACAAGTATTTGGGTATGTCGGAAGGGTTGGGCATTAACGGTACTGACATGAAGCAATCGCTGAAGGAGCGCTTCTTTGGCCGCCTGAAAAAGGTTTTAAATAGCCTTTTGTCGGGCGGAAATAAGGTGCGCGCCTTCAACGGTTGGGTCATGCCGGTATTAATGTACTCTTTCGGCATACTCAAATGGACTCAAACCGAACTCGACGCCCTGGATAGGAGAGTCCGTACACTACTGACTGCAAACCGGATGCATCACCCACGATCGTCGGTGATGAGACTGTACATCCCGCGGAAGTGTGGAGGTCGAGGCTTTTTAAATGCTAAGACTCTCCACAACCGCGAGATGTGCAGTCTCAGAGAATATTTTCTCAAAGTCGATGTGGGTATGCACCGAGATGTGGTCGCAGTGGACAAGGGACTCACCCCGTTATCCATGGCTAAAGAGAACTGGCACAAACCTGTGATACTTACTACAGATGACCGCAAGGAGGTATGGAAAAGCAAGGAGCTTCACGGGCGCTTCTATCGGGCTCTCTATGGGTCCGATGTAGATTTCTCAGCGTCCGTGGCCTGGCTACGTTTCGGTGATCTCTTCGGAGAAACTGAAGGTTTTGTTTGTGCAATTATGGACGAAGTTATCTTGACGAACAACTACCGGAGGCATATTATGAAGGACGGGACGGTTGACGTGTGTCGGGCATGTCACCGTCCGGGTGAGTCCATCAGACATATTATCTCTGGTTGTTCTCGTCTGGCTAACGGCGAGTACTTGCACAGGCATAACCAAGTGGCCAGGATTATTCACCAGCAACTTGCTTTGAAATACCAACTTGTTGATTCTGAGGTACCGTATTACAAGTATGTGCCCGACCCAGTTCTCGAAAATGACCATGTCACGTTGTACTGGGATCGGTCTATCATCACTGATAGGACTATCGTCGCTAATAAGCCCGATATAGTGGTGATAGACCGATTAGCGCGCCGCACAATGATAATCGATGTTACCATTCCACATGACGAGAACCTCGTGAAAGCTGAGAAAGAAAAACAAATCAAGTATCTTGACTTAGCGCACGAGGTTGTCGACATGTGGAATGTGGACTCGGCTGTCATTGTGCCGATGGTCGTTACGGCCAATGGTCTGATGGCCAAAAGCTTCGACGACCATCTGTCGAAGCTGGCGTTGCGCAGTTGGATAAAGGGCCTGATACAGAAGGCAGTACTCCTCGATACGGCTCGTATTGTGAGGAGGTTCCTTTCTCTGAAGCCCTAACCACCGGTAGCTTGGACCTCGCTCCCGACACCGGCGGACTACTATTTTTTATATTTTTAAATGTTTTTTTTGTATTGTTTTTATAGAAATATTTAAAAATGTAAAATATATGTATAATAATGAATAAAGAGATAATAATAATAATATTTATTTCACCACAAAAATTTTTAACAATAACATATTACATGACTGGATAGGCTTAGTATACAGTTTTTAATATTATGGAATCCTCTGTTGCCGAACTAGGACGGATCCTGTATCTCGGCAAGCAGCGCCATCCCCTAACAAAGTTCATTACGATGTTTAAGCCAAAAATAGACATAAATCTTGCATTTATATAAGATAATTACTTCATAATTCTTAAAATAACAACTATATTACATAGCTCATATTACTTTCAATAAAACAAATATTAATATAATTTATACAAAAAAAAAATAAAATTGGGATTGATTATTACTAAAAGAAAGATTTTTAAAGAACAATTTAAAGATTTAAGTACTGCATATTTATGTATAATGTGATTTTGTGTATCTGTGGGTGTGTGTGTGTGTGTGTATATGTGTATGTATGTGTATGTGAATCTGTGTGTACGTGTTTCTTTGTACCGATAACCAACTGTAAAGCGTCTACTAATTTTGAAATCTAAGAAGGTCTTCAGTTTCCTCATAAGAAAGACTAAGGAGATAGCAATGAATTTTCTTCTTACAGTGCAATTTATTAAGTGGATAGATGTTTAAAATTTTGTTAATTTTATTGTACATTAGGGGGGCTATAAAAGTAAAGAATCTTTTTACGAACGCTGTTTTCGGTTTGTACGACCGGGAGCACACTTCATGCTTCCTACGCTTATTTATTGAACTAGGATCGTATACTAGTGCGCAGTGTTGCCTAAGGAGAATTGTTTCTATGAACAGTTGTCTTACGGTTGTCACTTGACAGTATTGATATAGGTCTCTTGTTGGAAACAGTATTGGTTTAAAAGTTGATATTTTTAAAATGGCACGTTGTGAGATTTCCAAACTCTTTAAAGTAGTTTTTGGGGCGCCCCCCCAAGAGGAGATACAGTAAGAGATGACAGATTGACACATCGCATAGTAAATTTGTTTTAAGAGACTCGCATCTGTTATGTGTCTTAGGTTTTTAAATATATAAATGAGTTTGCGAACTCTGGATGATAGCACTTTTATGTGTTGCTTAAAGTTGAGATGACTGTCCACTGTAATACCGAGATATTTTACCGTCTTCACGCATTCCAGTGGTTCACAGCTGCAATTGTTTCTACTGCTACACTTATGAGGAATTATTTGAAGTGTCTCGGTAATATCCGGGTTGTTTCGAATAGAAAAAGTTAGATATTTAGTTTTCTCAGTGTTTAAAGTCAAAACGTTTTTAAACAGCCAATGTTGTACCACATCAAAACCATTTTGGGCAGCACCAAAGACCTCATTCCAAGTATTAGCGGAGAAAAGTAGAGCGGTGTCGTCAGCGTAAGAGATTACTTCACAATTTGGTATACTTAAGTTTGTGAGGTCATTGATGTATACGAGAAATAGAGTAGGTCCTAAAATGCTGCCCTGTGGGATTCCAAACGATACAGGAAGTTCATAGCTACAATGGTTATCGACTCGTACAAGCTGGTAACGCTCGGACAGGTAGCTTACAAAAAGCTTAAGCTGTAAACCACGTACACCAATGTTTTCTAGCTTCTGTATTAGGATCGGAGCAGAAATTGTGTCGAAGGCTTTAGCGAGGTCTAAAAAGACCGATAGACACTTCTGTCCTTTATCCAATTTTGTTGTTAGATGAGTAGTTAGCCTAAGTACAGCCTGATCAGTTGACTTGCCCGCTCGAAAACCAAATTGATTTTCTGAGAGAAGCTTGTTCGTCTCGAGATAGTTAATAAGTCTCGTATTAATAATCTTTTCTAGTATTTTGGACAAAGATGGCAGGATCGATATTGGTCTATAATTACTGAACGTTTTCTTATCACCACCTTTGTCTATCGGACGAACAACAGATTTTTTAAGAGCTTGAGGAAAGGTACCTTTTTCAAGACATAGGTTAAAAATAAATGTTAGTGGCGGGACAAGGAAGTTCTTAAATTGTTTTAATAGTTTGTTAGAGATGTTGTCCCAGCCAACCGAACATTCAGTCTTCAGGTTATTTATGTGCCGAGCTACTTCTTCCTCTGTAGTTTCTATTAAGTAGAAAGAGTGTAAGGGGGGTTTACTTTCTGGATTACCAATTATGTGCTTGTCATCATCGCGACTGTGCAAGTTAATAATTTTTTCAGCTAGTGACTGTCCTACGCTTACGAAGTAATCATTCATTGCATTTACGGTCAACTGAGGAGAGTGACAGACTTTTAATAACTCGGTTGGGGGATGATTATCTTTTTTAGTGTTAGTGACGCTCTTTATCACATTCCATAATTTTTTAGGGTTGCTTCTAGCCAATTCTACTTGATTTTTATCATAAGCTCTTTTTAAATTTTTTAGTATTTGGTTACAGTAATTTCTGTAACGAGTATATGTAACTTTAGAAATCTCGTTACTCGGGGACTTTTTGCATTCCTGGTGTAACTTGTCCCGATTTTTTATACATCTGAGTAAGCCCGGCGTGATCCAAGGTTTTATAATTTTTTTACGTCTCGGTTGAGTTATTAAGTTCGTGTTCTTTTGTAAAGCTGATTGTATATTAGTTATAAGGTAGTTTAAGGCAATTTCTGGGTCTTGTGATTGGAATACTGGATCTAGATCAATACTGAGGATGTCTATACTAAGGCTGTCTGCATCTATCTTTTTTATTGTTGACGGGATATAACGACGTGGTTGCTTTAGATCCATGTGTATAAGAACTGGATGGTGGTCTGTCAGATTCGTTTGTGGTACAAGAGTAATACATGCATGTTTGGTTTTAAGCAGAATGTGATCAAGACATGTACCACTTGCATCACGAGTGATCTCAGTGTGTGACGGCAAGAGTCCATGAGAAGCAGCCAAAGTAAGATACTTCTCTCCAAGAAGGTCAATTTTGTTAGCGTTGATTGCAATATTCATGTCACCAATTACAATTATATTATTAAAAGATTTTATGTCAGTCAGAATATTATTCAGTGATTCAATAAAAGTGTCTATATTTTTGTATGATGGAGATCGATATAAAGAAACAATTGCTAAGTCACGATCTTTTTTAAGCACAACGCAGTTACCCTCTTCAAAGTTAGGCTCCTCAACAACAAACGTTAGTTGTTCTCTGTAGTACACGACGACACCATCGTTTTGTTTCCGGTTTCTCATAGAAGCAAACGATCGGTAACCTGTTAATACAGGTACAAAGCTATCATTGTGAAGCCAGCATTCCGTTAGCACAAGCACGTCGCATGGAACCCTAAGCCTTTGTAACATAGCTTCCAAACCCAAAAAATTGCAGCTTATGCTGCGGATGTTCTGCGTCAAGACGGTGAACCCATTCTTTGTTGCTGTTAATAGTTCATAACAATTGTCCAGATCACAAGATAAAGCCTTAGAGACAGTCAGATTATCAATATTTTTTGATAAGTCAATCAGATTATCGAATTTTAAATAATAGCAAATATATGTCAAATAAACTAGATCTACATATTTTAAAGCTGTGGAATGGCAGAAGCGACGAAGTATGGTTTTCGGCAAGTACAAGTATGTGTTGTCTGTGTGGAGTATTTGTTATTGTGTAATGAAGTGAGTTTATGTGTATGTATGAGAAAAGTACAAATGGTTTCCTATGCGGTCTTAACATGCAAGCAAGATTATTTTGATACAATAAATTATTACAAACAAGCGAGGTAGTTGTAACAATATTAAGTAGGTACACATGCAAAATTAACAGAAAGATCAAGTTTTTACTAGAACAATAAAATATTAGTCATGCGGAATTTCTCAGCTTATCCAAGACACTGTCAGTGTTTACCCGGATTTGGGCAAATTCTACCGATTTACGGAGATATACTATCCCGTGAGAGGTCCAACAAAAATCATATCCATTTGCTTTTTGGAACTGTCTTGCCAAATAATATAAACGTTGAGCCTTATATGTCAATGTTTCCGAGACATAAACAGGTTGTGGAGGGGATTGTAGACCAACATGGGTAGTGTTAAGCTTTTCTTTCCTATCTTTGGATTTATTAAATTTTTTAACACCTTTTATAACTTTATCCTTCGTAATTACCGTACTTAGGTCAATTATGATCGGATTTGAGCTATCCTTAGACTTCGTTCTATATATGTCTCTAATATCTGATAGTCCGATGTTAACATTAAGGGTCTTTCCCATGCTTACCACCATATCACAGAGTTGATCCTTTGTCTCGTCATTTATTTTAGGAACATTTCGTATCTCTATGCCGGTTGCCCGGGATTTGCGCTCCAGATATTCGACTTTTTCCTCCAACTGGTATATAGTCTTTTTGTTTTCTTTCCGTTCCAACTCAAGGCTAGAGATACGCGACAAGAACTCGTCATATTTGCTGGACATTACTTCCACACTTTTTTTAAGTTCAGTATTTTGTTCTAGTATATTATTTATTTTGTAGATTAGGTCCTCAAATCGACCGTCTTGTTGTTTTAAAAACGACGAGAAGACACTCATCGTTACTGAGCCTATATTTTTGTCGTCGCCATCCAGTTTTCGCTTCTTACGTTCAGTTAAATTACTAGCCATTCCCGACAAGTCTGGTACTGATTTACCTTGTGACAGTTGAGATTCACTAGCTGTTAGTCGCGTAGGCGCTTCATTCGAGCGTTTACCATCTGTCGGCATCGGTAGCGGGGAGGCGGGGGGAGTGCGGTGAGCAGGCATCTTTACTGGCAAGGTACTTACTTATGCCACAGACACAATTTATTGTAGTAAATTATGGATAAATACTTGCGATTCTCTCTGATTACTTAAGATGTTAGTAAATGTTGTGCTATGAACTCCCAAAAAGTTTTGCACTTGGTGGGGCTCGAACTCGAGGCTCAATCGTGTCGCCGACTGCGGGCGCTCGGCTTACACCTCTCGACCACCGGAGCTGTTACTTTTGTCGCGAATTAGGCGATGTGTTACCACTGTTACTCAGGCCCTAGACGAGTGTCATTGACCCGTACAAAGGTCAGCAACCTGGACACTGAGACAAAGAGAATTGTAACGAACACTTTAAAAACTTTGCAAATGTTTTTGTTTGTATCACCGTTAATAGTTTATGCACAGATTTCGTTTTTTCACTGATTATTCCTTCTGTTATGGTACACGTATTGGTGTAACTTTAACACTATTTACTGTACTTAAAACTATTTTTAGGAAATAAAAAGTCCGCGAGTACAAAAAGCACGTCTGCTCGATACAACGTCCGGGCGGGGGGGGATGAGATGTTAAATCGACTAAGATCTGTTCCATCTACTAAGTGCACATCACTAAACTTTTGACAATTCGCCATCGGTATTGATGCCCGCTGCCGTGTCATCGAATCGTAATTACACGTTCAATTTACCTAAAAGTGTGTAGTGCAACGTTGGCATTTTTATTAATTACAATTGTTACAATCCAATAATACTGTTGTAATCATGTCGACCACAGAAGAGACATCTCAACTGAAGGCTGGTCATCCCCCGGCAGGTATAAACTTGGTTTCCAATGCCTTTGTTTATGTATAATCTAGCGTTAAAAAAAAAGTTTGGTCTTTCTAAAAACAGGTAAAGGTCCGTTTAACGGCAAAAACGTTTCTTAACGTTTTAATTACAGCCAGCTAATCCGATATTTTTGCTATATTTTGTTGAAATGAATGGAAATTTGATGTGAACAAGATGATTTATTTATAAACTGCAATGCAATCAAGTTTATAGGCCTTGAATTTAAGCATGACGTCATGCTAAGTATGTTCTATGTTACGATTCATTACGTGTTGTCAAACAAAGAGTTGCCACCTTCAAGGTCACCAGGCGGTCAGTCAGCGTGAAGCCTATTTAATTACCTACTTTTTATATCAAATAATGTTAAAAAAACACGTATAGGTAGACGATTATATTCCATTTAAGAGCCATAGTAGGTTTTTATTGATAGGTATCCACTCCAGTTCTGATTTCTCAGTGAGTAATAAATTCAACACAATATACAACTTAAAACTTACACTTAAACTTAGGTACTGTAGGTACCTACTTGAAAAAAATAACATTCTAATCATAACATAGATTTTTTGTGTTCAGATTAATAATCTGAATACAAAAAATCTAACATGTCTGCTTCAATAGCATAAAAAATTCAATTTTCACACTGATTACAACCCATCCATCGTTCATATTAACATTCATATTAAAAAACCATTTTTACTACATTATTTCCAATGTTAACAATTTCAGTGAAAGCCGGAGGCATGAGAATTACCCAACACAAGACCCCACATGGAAAAGACAGTGGCAAGGAGCCAGCAAATGAAGACCTAACTGGTCTGTCCGGACCTTCACCAGTGCCTTCAAACCCTGTATCTATCTCTGGAGCACCGAATAGAGGTAACGCAGACTTTACTCCGGAAGCCGCTCAGGTGGCCCACAGTCCTAAGCCTCCAGCGCACATCAATTTTAAGCCTCAAACAAATATTCAGCAGCCCCGGAAGTAGGGCACATATCATGTGAAGATATTAAGGTTGTTAGGTAGACTACAGAAGATATTATCAGATTTAATTGTAAAGTTATCCACTGTTACTGTAGGAAGATTTCTTAGTTGTTGGTAAAAACCATTATTTTTAATACTTAATCACATAATGCCTTGTGATGGTATGACCTGACTTGGCTTGCAATTGAAGATGCAACTGGCTAAGAAGAGATAAATGATGTGACCCTTTATGTCTAGCCAAGCTGTGACTAAAACTGGACCTCATATTTTTTTTGTCTCATGTGTTTTTCAAAAACAATACCATTTTTAAATGCTAAAGCATGTCTACATAGTCATACAGCCTTATCAGTCAAACCATCGGCAACAACAACATAACTGCTAATATCAAAAGGTGATACCATATCAAAAAATAAGTGTTACACAATTGGAAGAATTCTGTTCATTTATCTATCTACCTTGATAACTTGTATCATACAATTTGTTTACATTGGGCATTTTTAACGCAAACATTTAATTTGTATCAACTTATGACTGAGTTTAGGTGGTGATAATGTAATCTATATTTTGATAAGGTGTGTAGCCTACTTTTTTGGATGGTAACTTAAAATTAAGACAATAATGTTGCAGTTTGTAAAAGGTCATTGGTGTTAGCAAAAATAAAACAATGATTTATTTCTTTTGATTGCATTAAGTTCTGGCTAAAATAGTTTCAACTTCGAATTCACATTCTTTAGCACATAATGAACTTCCATAATACATGTTATTCCATTTCATTTCACAATAATAGAAGAATAGAACACATGTGCAAATAAAACAATCCAAATCTTACATATTGTTTCTTGTGTTCAAATACCTAATGTAAACAAAACCTAAACAAAGAAGGTTCTAACTTTGCACCATTTGGTACAAAACTTTTGCACACAAAATGTGTTGTCAGCATTTGAAAAGCCTACTTTTTCTTCCCAAATGTTGCCAAGCTAGAATCTTAAACTCAGCCAAGTGATTAGATTGGTATATTAAGAATATTTTGTATTATAATTGCCTTTTCGGTCTTTTTATAACAACCTAATCAGCTTCTTAACACAAGTTTGTGAAATAATCAGGCATTTTGAGGAACAACTAGTTATCAGGCAATAAAAGGATCCTACGGGGGTTTCTTTATCCATCTGAGGTATTGAACCTTAAAAACTACTGTTAGTCACTTTAAAGTTGCTATAGGAAAAAAAAAGCAAATTTCAATGAACTAGTTGCGCCTAAAAATGTCTACAAATAAACTAAATGATAGAAAAGCACTAAAACATTATAAAAGCTACAAATTATACAGAATCTATGATGTAAAAAAACACAGTGGGATTTACTGTGTTTTCAATACACTCCATCACAAATGAGTTATCTATCAATCTTAACAAACTATGGATGTAACATTTACAGACAAGTATGTCTGTTAAGTTGACATTCCATCGCCTATTGACCTAGCCATGAAACAATTTCGTATCGGCAATGTCAGAATGAAAAGATAAGGCAGTCAGAAAAATTGATACCGGGGCAGACTTCCCATGGTACGCCAAACGTACGGAAGTATCGTACATTCTGTGTATTTGTAGATTCTGTATCAATAAAAGTTAATTTTTGCTGTGTAAAAACGCATTAAAACTTCACGTTGATTGTTTAAAAGTGTGTTATTGTACTTAGAGATAAATGATTGTTGCTCACACCGCGAAAAAGAAGAACCTGTAGGAACTGATTCTTGAGACATTTCGGTTTTGTCTCAAAGATGGATACGCACCCGAGATACCTCAATGGCCTCGCTGCTAGATGTGGCATTATCAACGCTTTCTATAAAAACCAAGGGTGTCACCGACAATAAAAGGACTTATTTATAGTAACTGACAGCTTTGAAATGGGTTGCCGACTGGCAGAAGTTGTTCCCGACTCTAGACGGTGCCACACCGTCTAGAGTCGGGAACAACTACACATTTATGTCATATGTCATAAATGTGTCCCTATGTGGCAGTGACCACTTACCATCAAGTTATATGCCACCAAGAAGTACTTAGTCTTCTCTTTTATGAATATTATGTGTGAGCACAGACCATTTTATTAGAATATAATATTTTGAAGTATAAAGAGCTGAATAATATGTATACTTAGTATAATAATTATTATGTATTGGTAAGTATAGATATCCAGTGTTGTATTCAATAGATGTAAAGATTATAAATGTCCACACTTACTGCACAAATTATCTGTTCTAGTTCCTTTTTTACAATTTTTTGGTGAACAAAGGTTACACCAATATTTTTTATTTATGATTTTGTAAACGAATTTTGCTGGCCAAGATTAACATTTAGTTTCTTTTTAATTATTAAAAAGGGTCCTGAAATATTACAGGGATTAAAATTTCATTTGTTTTTGCGTTAAAATTGCATTTAATTCATTAGTTGCATATTTTAAATTTTATCGAGGAACTAGTTTCCCAAGCAATAACATTAAAATGGATAGATTCATATAAATAATATAAAATAAATATAATTAGATAGTGCAGTTTATAATATGTTAATTTGGTGCTATGCCATGAAAGTGTTAAATAAATAAAAGCATTTCTTCACATTCCTAAACATTAAGTTTACGATGGCGTTGCTGCACTCATCATAAAAAAAATACTTAAACAAAAATAATATTTTAATTCTAGTTTTCTTATTTTATAAAACGTTGGTTTGAATGGTTTGCATTTGGGCCAAGGTTTTAAGTAATGTTTCTCTTTTTATTTTATTATTAGTTTTAAAATAAATTGGTATAAAACCTAGACGTGTTTTTTTATTTCCCATCCATTGTGAACACTTGGTAAGATTCCATTTATATAATCTTAGACCAGGTGCGGTGCTATGACGTCTAAAAAACCATCACGATTCGGGAGTGAGAGAGGGACGGAGGTATACAGGACGAATAGCACTATCCCTGTCTTGGAACGGAATCATGGGATTTCGTAGTGCCGCCCACATACTCCAGGCGATATAACGTCAATATTACAAGGCTTAACCATTCGTGTGGAATAGTGCTATTCGTCCTGTATACCTCCGTCCCTCTCTCACACCCGAATCGTGATGGTTTTTCAGACGTCATAGTACCGTACCTGGGCTAAGATTATATAAATAGACCGTGCATGGAGGCGGTGGAAATGGTCGTGTACGTGCTCCTTGAGTGCACAGGCGTTACCGAAATATGACAACAAACCCTTGGATCACCGAATTCCCCAGACATCCTGAACAAACTGAAGTCTGTCACTGTTTGGTTTTATTTAGGTACCTACCTATTCACTTCATTATCGCCTACGTATTACTTTAAACGGGTGTTAGCTTAATTTTTTAAACAAAAAGCAGTTTTCATTAATTGATATAATTTATTTACGGTATAATGTTATAAAAAAATCTCATAAACAACGCCTTTAAAAAATTGCAATAAATACGTCAAAACGAATACAAAAGTCAGTCTCCTCTATTTGTTATTCTTCTTGCCTGCCGATGTTCTTCGCATGAGCATCGTATTGTACAACTGCAATGAAAGAAAAATACAATAGTATGTATTGAAAATACACATAGAAGGTATGTACTTAGTCCTACCGGAAGAGAAGGTCGGCAGTTTCTTTTAACTCTCAGATGTTTTATTAGGCCAATTTTTCAATAGCAGTGCAAACATGAACAAACAAAAATATAACCGGCGACATATGGGTGTATCTGCTGAACCCTTCGGGGCAAGAAGGTGTGATGTTATTTCATATTTGGCAATGTCGAAAGTCTGCCAACCCAGATACTGACTGACGGACTCAGATAGACCGTTGCTCCTAAGTTCTACAGTTGCATCAGGTTAGAATAGAAGCAGACTCCATGTGGTGGCGCGTATTGCCCCACGCGCGCCACTCTTAGACGTCGCGGGGAGAGTTAACACCTCACTCTTTCCGCTTGACTAGACGGGGCCCGCACCAGTCGGGGGTTGGGCTGAAGATTGCTTAAGTGTGCGTCTGTGCGAGGGTCCACGGTTTTAGTCAATAGAAGTTTGACAGACCCCTACGTCTGCCCCGTGGTGGAGGATATGTATTAGGATTTCCACTTCGTAACCAAAAAAAAGGAAGCAGGCCCCAACATAGTTGGAACAAGTTTAGGCAGGTAGTGACTGTATGAGCAAATACCTAGTTCAAAGGGTAGGTATGCACTGACAGGCCGGTAGGGGCAGGGGTCCCAACCCTGGGGGCCTCTAAATCTTGAAGTATGCGTTGGAGGGTAAGTTTGCACTGACAGGCTAAGAAAGGGTGGCAGGGGCAGGGGCTCCGATCCTGGGGGCCTCTAAATCTCAAAGTACGTGTGCCATCAGTGTTTAAAGGTTAGGTTTGCACTGGCAGGCTAAGGGGCCCGCCCTTAGCCTGCCAGTGCAAACCTAGGCAGGGGCAATCCGCCCCGAGCCCCAGCAGTCCTGGGGGCCACTTAATCTCGAAGTTTGTGTGACAGTTTCAAACAATGTTGTATGGATAGTAGGTAGCTTGCTATGTACCCAAAGTCTACATCTGATAAGATTACTTAATTCAATATTGTTTGTGACCGATAAGGATTGATTATGATAGTTATTACAAAATACCCAAATTGTTTATCAAAACACTAGTATGAAATGGACTCGTGTAGCTACCGATCATTCCAAGCTCGCTGAGGTCTGTTAGTGGATGGGTGGTTAAGCCATAGGTTGTGTCATTGGTAGATTTTTGATTGTAGTTGCGGGTCTGACACCCAATCTAACTACCTAATGGGTTTCGTGTCACGTCACCCATTTGCTGGGTTGTCAGATATCATAGAACCGACATGAAAGAAGCTCTGATAGGTACTCATTTGATATACTGGAGGCCGACCCTACTAAACATATTAAGGAAAGGGCTAAGGGCTAATAATAAAAAGAAATGCCTCACCTCCACTCCACAGACTATAATACAGGGTGTTCCAGAAAGGTGTGCTCATATTTAAGGGTGATGTTGGGTAACTGTCAAAACATAAAAAATGTGCATTTGCACAGATATTTGACTGTGCTTGAACTAAAGTAAATGCCATCAACTGCATCTGACTGCTTAAAAAGTAATTTCTTTGTAACTTTTTAGTCGTTTTTCTGGTCGAATTTTTCGAAAAAATTCTCCTTTTTTTTTAGGGTTAAACTAATAGTTAAATTATATTTGCTCAATAACATTGAAAGTACCTACATCTACGCATTAATAAAGTAATAATTGTATAGTGATATTGCAACTATAACTATATACACACAATAAAATAAAAGACTCAACTAAAACTAAAAGTAACCTAAAACATGGCGTCGAAAAATTCCTCCGCATCGCAGGCCACTGGTAATGTACCCAAAAAGCTGGCAGCATTGCCACGTTGTATGGCAATGCTTATCCTTTGTCCGAGGTAAAAGCCAGCCCTAGGGTCACGCGAAGTGTCAACAGACAACAAGCGTCTTGACAGATCTTTAAACAAGTAGGTAATGAGCACTCGGACCCCACGACCCGAGAGTTTCAACCCCAAACGGCTCGAAAATATTATATTTTTGTTAGGTATTATATTTTTGTTTTTACATTTTTTCCTTAATGTATATCAGCCAGCTACCCAACATCACCCTTAAATATAACCACACCTTTCTGGAACACCATGTATAATAAAGGGCTTACCTCTTCCTCCGAGTTCTGCGCAGACGAAGTAGCCGTCCCGTGAGCCGGCGCCGTCAACGCTGTGGCCGGCCCGTTATATGCTGGCATGTTCATCACGTCTGTGCGGAATCATTTATTTTAGCATCATGTATGTGTTTTGATGATCTGAGACGACAAGGGAATATCCTTAATTACAAAAAATAATTTGGCTGTTGTTGATTTAGGCACACTGCTGTCATTCTTTAATCATTGTTCGTCTCACACATTTATTTGTTCACAAAGGGAATCGAACTCGCGTCTCGCAAATGACAATTTGACAGCCACAAAGCCAAGAATTCAAAAAACTCAAAGCATTTATTTCAGCATTTAAACCCATTGCATACACTTTTGAATGGTCAAGGTCGGTCAGTCAAAAGAGATGAAGCTATTTGCACGTTCCAAAGCGTAGATCTCTGAACGTGTAAGAAACTCAACGGACACTCTTTTAAATCATTTTTTTTTACAATGATATGGTTATATTCATGTGAAAATTATGATATGATAGAGAACGATGAAAGACTTGCACGATCAAGCATCCGGAGTAAAAAAGAAACAATTCAAAGAATAAATACCAAATTAAAATAAACCATGGTAGCCGTGAGATGACCAGTCCTAGCTGACAGCTAGGACTGGTCATCTCACGGCATCATATTATGCGCTCGCTCACGCATAATATGATGCCTGCGCTAGCACCATTTGGCTCAACCATTTTGAAGGGTGCCAAATGGTACAACATGCGCCACCATCAGCCAGACTTCTAAGTGACACTCCCAACCGCCAGGGCACATTCAAATCAAAGAAAATTATAGTTTATGGTCACCATAGACTATTATTTAATCTACGGAACCCTAACTTTACACGTTACACCATAGTATTGTGTAACGTGTAAAGTTAGGGTTGCGTAGGTCAGACGGGAAGTTGCACCAGGTAAAATAAGTTGATACTTATATTCAGCTGTATCCGGTTAGGCTAGAAGCTGAATGAAAGCCCCAAAATTAATGAACCGACATTGTATTAAGAAATTACCTTTAGGCCTCGAAGATTCCAGTTTTTCAGGCTGCAATAAAATGTAGTGGTTAGTATTTTTGGCAAGTGTTCAAGAGTTTCATGCAAGTGTGCAAGAGTGTACGTACAAGCAAAAAAACAAGAGAAAACGGCAAAGTGTTCAGCTCATAAGTGGTCGTCCATTAATCACGTGAACCTATGTTCTACTCCGGGTCTACTTGTGTGCCAAGTTTCATCTAAATCCCTTCACCCGTTAATATGTGAAAAAGTAACAGACAGACAGAGTTACAAATTTCATCCTAATCCGTTCAGCCATTCTGGTGTGACCGTGACTGAATAAGAAACATCCACCCACCAAAACTCGCATTTATTATTGTAGTACAGAGTCCGTCAGGGTTGCGCGGAATTTGTTCGAAAGAGTCACCGCGGCCCTGGAACGCAAAGGGCATTAGGAGGAACACGGATGGGTTTTAGTCAGTAAGAGTCTGACACTCCCTCCCGCTCCAACCAGAACGGAATAAGTAGTAAAGTACAAAAAATAGTGAGGGTTGTTTTCATAGCGCTAATGTCCACTGATGTACAGTTGAATTAAAACCACTACAAAGTACTAGGTATATAGCAAGGTACTTACAATTTCAGTAATACTTGGCTTGTAATACTTCGATGACATTTCTCTCTCGCTTGCGCCCGCGACCATGATTTGTGATGCTGTTAAATAATTAAAGTCAATACATTTTTAAAAGTCTATAGTTACTCATCGACGTCACGATCAAAATCTGATACATGGATCGCGATCGAGATTGACTGTGTACGGGCGGCCTTAGGACTTATCGACCGAAGTCATATTATATAGTTACCTACTGATCATATCATATTTGCTTATTATTACAGCTAAAGAGTTTATTATTAAATACAAAGAGTGATATGTACAATAGCACATTCCCTATTGTTGCGCACAATAAAAGTCAAGCTACTAACAGATCTGCTTGCCCCACACGGACTCCCGGTAGTTGACGCGCTTGCCGGCGCGGCGGCGCTTGCCGCGGCCTCGTCTAGCTGAGGGCGCACGAGAAGTAACAGTAGCAGTACTAACAGATCTGCTTGCCCCACACGGACTCCCGGTAGTTGACGCGCTTGCCGGCGCGGCGGCGCTTGCCGCGGCCTCGTCTAGCTGAGGGCGCACGAGAAGTAACAGTAGCAGTACTAACAGATCTGCTTGCCCCACACGGACTCCCGGTAGTTGACGCGCTTGCCGGCGCGGCGGCGCTTGCCGCGGCCTCGTCTAGCTGAGGGCGCACGGGACTCTACCGAGAAGCGTCGCGCCACGCGGTGGTACAGGCAGCGGGACGATACGTTGGAGATCTACGCACGACCAATTGTTTGCAATGATTAAGGACCATGTAATCGTTAACGATAAAAAAACCTGACAAAACTGGAGGTAAATTAGAATTGACAGATTTAGACGGATCAGAAGGCTCATACTAAAAAGCGTTCAAATTCAAACATAGTATCACTTCACTTCAAAGATAATTATAATCAATGATTATTCAAAAACATGCCACACTGTAAGGAAATTGAGCAGTTTTTGACGGATTGCGAATGCATTAACTTTGTACCGAGAGAATATTCGGGGATGCAATTCCTACGAAGCGGAGTCAAGACGTACAGAGAAGAGATATGATATGCAGGAATCGAGCAATCACCGATGAGACAAAAGACACGATGAGTATGTCAACCAGTTAACGGACTGGTCGATTCCTGCAAGTCTCCACTTCAGTGGAATTGGAACCAAAACTATTTATCTTAACTGTCAGCTTTGACAGTCTTAAATTGGTAATCAGAAGCTCGAAAGTCTAGTGTCTCCAAAGGACATTATGTTACCGAAACTGGGTAGTGGAATTCAGATAGGCAGCCGTCGTCGGTACCTTTGATTATCAGCTTGGTCTCGGGGCAGTTGTCTGACATCATCATCTGCGAGGATGTCACCACTAGACAGTTCTGCTAATGTTACCAGTTCGCACTGCAGGTCATCGAGCTCGTCCTCCATTATGTCCAGCTCATCCGTGTCCTTGGAAGGCACTATCATCAGCTTGGTCTTGGGACAGTTGCCTGACACAATCAGCTGCGAGGATGTTACCACTAGGCAGTTCTGCTAATGTTACCAGATCACACTGCAGGTCATTGAGCTCGACCTCCATGATGTCCAGCTCATCCGTGTCCTTGAAGGGCACGATCATCAGTTTGGTCTCGGGGTAGTTGCCTGACACCATCAGCTGCGAGGATGTCACCACTAGACAGTTCAGCTAATGTTACCATTTCGGACTGCAGGTCATCGAGCTCGTCCTCCATGATGTCTAGCTCGTCCGTGTCTTTGGAAGGCACGATCATCAGCTTGGTCTTGGGGCAGTTGCCTGACACCATCAGCTGCGAGGATGTTACCACTAGACAGTTCAGCCAATGTTACCAGTTCACACTGCAGGTCATCGAGCTCGTCCTCCATGATGTTTAGCTCATCCGTGTCCTTGAAGGGCACGATCATCAGTTTGGTCTCGGGGCAGTTGCCGGACACCATCAGCTGCGAGGATGTCACCACTAGACAGTTCTGCTAATGTTACCAGATCACACTGCAGGTCATTGAGCTCGTCCTCCATGATGTTTAGCTCATCCGTGTCCTTGAAGGGCACGATTATCAGCTTGGTCTCGGGGCAGTTGCCTGAAACCATCAGCTGCGAGGATGTCACCACTAGACAGTTCTACTAATATTACCAGTTCGCACTGCAGGTCATCGAGCTCGTCCTCCATGATGTCCAGCTCATCCGTGTCCTTGGAGGGCACGATCATCAGCTTGGTCTCGGGGCAGTTGCCGGACACCATCAGCTGCGAGGACTTGGGGAAGATTAGGCGGTGGGCAGTTCTGGGGAAGATGAAGAGCATATATTTTACAAACGTTAAGTTAGTACTCTATGAAATGAACATGGACAAAACCAAGGTCATGGTAAATACCCATGTAGCACCCACTCCTATCAAGATTGGAGGCTCTGCACTCGAAGTTGTTGATGAGTACGTCTACCTGGGACAAACGATCCAGCTAGGTAGGGCTAACTTCGAGAAGGAAGTGAAGGATCGCCAAATTGAAGTGGCAGTGGGCAGGGCACATTGCTCGCAGAACAGATGGTCGATGGGGCCGAAAAGTTTTGGAGTGGCGACCGCGTACCGGAAGACGCAGTGTTGGAAGGCCTCCCACAAGGTGGACCGATGACCTGGTGAGGGTCGCGGGTAACCGATGGATGCGAGACGCACAGGACCGGTGGTTGTGGCGACACTTGGGGGAGGCCTATGTCCAGCAGTGGACGTCTTTCGGCTGATATGATGATGATGAAGTTAGTACTTAAAGGTTCCATAAATCTAAAACTGCATCAGACTGCTTGAAGAGCGACTTGTTTGGAACTTTTTAGTCGTTTTTAGCGGTCGGGTTTTTTTAGTTATTTTTTTTGCCTACGTTTTAGATCCCTCTTTTGGAGCGCAGCGTGGTGTTCCAATCTCAGTCTGTTTTTTTTCACACTCTAAACTGTCATCACATATTGTGTAATCAAAGTAAAAGGAATCTTTATAGTTTAGTTAGTTATACAGTTCACACTACACTGTACACTATACACATATATATACAGTTAACACAATTTCAGGGACCAGAAGGTCCATATTTCATGTAAAACCTTTATGACGATAAACTTTACCAGAACAAACTTCTAGTACTGTGGAACTATGTTCGACTACCACGCTTTGCAAAATGGTATTACAATCACAGCCCCGAGAATGGATTTTTGCCCGATAGATGGCAATAGGAGCTTATTATAAAGTAGTGGCATCTATATCTACTGCTTAGATTATAAATACATATAATCTAAGATCTACTGCCACATACGAAATACAAAAACTCCTGACGTCACAAAAATTCTACAACGCGGTTCAAAGGTCTTCTCTAGAAATTTCTATTTATATAAAGTATTAGACGTTCATCTTTTACTGGCAAAATGTGGGTGTCTTCTATCTACAAACCCCCAAGAAACACAGGCGTTGAGTTTTCGCTAAAATATTACCTGGGTATATAGGCTGGTGGTTGGAACACTTCTCTTGTCGCCATATCTTGACAGATTCCGTCTAACAGCACGATGTCTTCCATCAGCTCATTTACTACGAACACCTGGATAAATCAATCCTTATCAGATTAATCCATGCAGTTACGCTTACCATATCGGAAAACATCTTACCAAACAATTGCATGGCCCTATCCAAATCGCAATGTTTTTTTTTTATTACATCATTGACTACCACCCCAGAAAGATTGTCGTTCTACCTTGCCGTTCTGTAGTTACCACGTTTTCCGATTAAAGGCCTGTTCAGATCTACGCAGTATGCGCGATAATCGCTGGTATCGCGCGGTATCCCACCGGGTATTTCATATGAAATTCAGCGGTTTCAGCGGGCGTGAGCAGTATCGCCATACCGCCCGTACCATATCTTTTCACTTGTTTTGCGAAGCAGTACCTACAAGTAAGTTTGCTGTAAGTTTCGCTTCCCATAGAGGAAGCGATATCTGCTTAGGTTTGAACAGTAGGATCACAGCATACATACTCAGCTTTCAATACTGCTCTGGGTAGTAAATTCCGCGTAGGTCTGCGAACCTTTACGACGTAAACTAAAAACCATGTGGCTGCGTTAGTTTTAGCTCCTAAACCTCCTATACTAAGGGAGGTATTTCTCTTTTACAGCCGGTGGTGCTTATATCAACCAAAAGATTGTCCTTGTACCTTGAAAGCCCTGAGACAAGGCACGAAGGCGTGCTCTAGCCTCATGCTAAGACGTTCAACTGGCCAGCTGTGGTATGCTGGGACTGTAGGCAGCACCATCATACACAGCTTGATGCCTATCTCGCGCCACATTGATGATTCGAGGCTAAAAGTGAAGGAAACGTAATGATTCAAACAAAACACAAATTAACATAATTATATTATTAAAGATTTTGAAACGAAATAATATAACTAGGTACCCCATGATAGGATGCGGTGCTAGGTTGAAAGCCTCCTTGATGATCGGCAAGGTGATGTAGTACGCTTGTACCGCCGAGTCGCAGCGGACAGTGTAGCTGTATGGACGATTTGTTAACACCTGAAATAAGTTGATTGATCACTAAAATGCTTACTGTACTTTTTACGTTCTGTTTGGTGTCGGACGTAAAAGAATAGCACCATCTCATCACTTCCCGCGGTTGTCGTAAGAGGCGACTAAGGGACTCGCCTGAGAATGGACAGCAGCATTCTCTGTAGGTACATATTTGCAACAGCTACACTACGATCGCCAAACCGCCTGCCAAGCGTGGCGATTACGGCAAACCCCCCCATTTGGGGGAGGCCTATGTACAACAGTGGACGTCTTTCCGCTGATATGATGATGATGATGACGATGACTTTTTTTAACACACACTTCAAACTCATCGTCATTGGGAAATTGCTAGCTAAACGATAATTGTATACCTATGTCACCGGAAAAGTGCAAACGGCGTAAGATTGTAAAATATCGCGTGTGGTAATTATATTTTTGTTTATGGAGGAATGCATGGGCTTGCTTTTGGGCTCGATCACGCGGCACGCCTGATGAAAAGCGATAGATGAGCTCTATGATGGAGCGAGCGTGCCCAGAAGATGCCTGTTCACTCTTGCTTTGAAGGCAGACGGGTTACATGTATACCTACATTTTTTTTTCTACATAGGACACGGATATATTGGAAACTAATGAATTAGGATGGGATTAAATATATCGAGAAATTATAATCTAATCAAGATTTATTACAATCTTACGGAGTCTTCATCTTTCCGATGACATACACATAAAGATTGCACAGATAAAGAGCATCTTTCAAGTTACTGAGTGATTGAGTCTGTCACACTCAATCACTCAGTAACTAACGCCAACGTAACGCCACAGCCGAAACGACTGGTCGTAGAAAGCTGAAATTTGGCATGAAGGTTCCTTGGGGAGTGTAGGGTAGTACTAAGAGAGAGTGTCTCGAAATTCCTCTACGGGAACAGAACAAAACGGGATATGCGCGTACGAAGTCGCGGGCAAAGGCTAGTAGAATATAACACTGTAGGTAGCTGTTAGTAGTGAGTTTTATTATCAACTTCATCAACCTTAGCCGCAAGAGGGACTGTTTGACATTATCTCGACTAATCTAAGTATAACAAGTGGCCCTGCCCTAAACGCACGGAACGCATGTTCAGCTAGGTCATCGTTCTGAAATTGCCTTTACAAGTAGTGATCGACCGAAGATTCGAGTCAGCTTCGGGGCTACCATCGACTTCAAGCACACTGGGCCGAAGTTTTGGCAGAAGCCGAAATTAAACGAACAGTTACGAACGAGCAAGAGCGCGATGAACTTGGGTCTCTAAGTCCATCGCGCTCTCGCTCAACCTCAGGCAGGGCAGTAAATACAAACCTTTAATAATTTAGATTAGGCACTTTTATTAGGCAATCTAGGCCTGTATTTCTCGAGTTTCTAAAAGTTCGGCTTCGGCCAGAAATCGACCTTCGGTCGAACATTACCTACAAGTCAAAAATTGAGGATTAACGACCCCCATCTTACCCCCAGCACCCCCACAGCGTTCCCCGACACGATATAGTCCTGGCTGGGCTCGCCGAACTTCAGGTCCGTCATGAACTCGTAGTTCGGTATCGCTTCGTCGATTTCGTCGTCCGGAGGAGTGTATGTCGCCTCCAGGAGACCTGATACTAGGATGTACATGCCTTTGGGCTCGTCGCCTGGAAATTGCCACAAAATCCTTTAGGCGAAAATAGTACTTCAATTTTATTGCAATAATAAATGAGCTGGTGTATCAAACGACGTTTTTCAACAAACTGTCTGGAAAACATTTTGGTATAAGTACAACTTTATAAACATAATTTATTACATTTTCGTTCATCGTGTTCATTTTTTAAGGAAAGGCAAGTGAGCTCCCAAGCTGCCTAATATAAAAAAAATAAAATTATGTTTTTTTATACATAAAACACAAATTATAAACATAAAGCACTTGGGGAGAAAACAGGAAAAAATACTTGTGTGAAATACACTGGATTCTGTACATAATAGTAGTGGAAATGAGAGCCACTTTTCGAGCATGTGTATTATAAATGGTTTTCATCATAAACAGCAGCTTGTAGGAATCAAATGACAAAAAAAAAACTTTTCTTTGTGAACAGGCTTCTAATATAACGGTCATAACCTTGTAAATACCCTAGGATACTATTTAGCTAATACCCTAGGAGGAATACAGCTTCCTGTCAGGTAGTTAGTAAAAGTCTGACACTCAATTTCGCTCCGCCCAGAGCAGAAGGAGTCATTTGATGATTTCCCATCATTAAATAGAAAGATAATGAAAAAACCGGGCAAGTGCGAGTCGGACTCGCGCACGAAGGGTTCCGTACCCTTATCTATAAAAAAAGGCAAAAAAATCACGTTTGTTGTAAGGGAGCACTTAAATATTTATTTTATTCTGTTTTTACTATTTGTAGATAAAGCGGCAACAGAAGTACATCAAAACAATTAAATAATCTGTGAAAATTTCAACCGTCTAGTTATCACGGTTCATGAGATACAGCCTGGCGACAGACAGACGGACAGCGAAGTCTTAGTAATAGGGTCCCGTTTTTTGGGGTACGGAACCCTAAAAAAGGAGGGTTACAGACAAAATAATGATGATACGTCGCCGTTCCTGCACGAGCTTCCAAAAATATTTTATGGCGAGCGTAAGATAAATTAAATAGTCCTTAGTAGTACCTCTAGATATCAAAATATCGTTGATGTTGAAGTTCAGTATTTCTGAATGTTCAAGGAAGAAGTCGGCTATCCTTTCGTTTCCTTGCAGCCATGAAACAGCGCGGAGTTGCGTCTACAAATATGAACAAAAGAGTAGTTGTTCCACATCTTATCATAGGTAAATGCAAACCATTAATTTATAAATCGAATACAGTACCTTGGTTTATAAACTAAACCGAACATTAAAATTTATAGTAAATGAAAATAATTACCTCGGGTGATGACGGCGCCACCAAGCTGCCTTTATGACGACACAGCTGGATTTTCTCCTGAATAGCATTCAACAATAACTTGTACTCCATTTCGTCCAAAAAACCTGCGAAATACTTAAACACTTAAGGCGCTGTGATCAGCAAAAACTGAAAAATTTCTGGTTTCCTAACGAAATTTTAGCCAAATCTGTTTAGTTTCAAGCTGCCGAAAAAATATATGTTAATTTTAACTATATTTCAAAGAACATTGTTGTTTCCGAAACATGTTTAAAAATAAAATCCTCGATAGAAATGATCGTCAAAGTTACCTCCAACTTTGACCTTACAAAAAAAATCCCGAATTTACTAGCCTACTTATGCCGGTAAAATTTATACCAAATAATGAATCGAATCTTAACGCAAAACTTTGTTGTTTTAGATTTTTAATATGTAGCTCAACTTAGTTTTGAGTAAATCGTTAAATGCAAGAAATTGCAAGCATTGTGTCGTCGCGCTTCTCTTTCTTTTCTATGCAGTCCGAGAGTGACCGAGTGTTTGCTGATCACAGCCTCTTAAGACGTGTTGGTATAATGTATCTAAGGAAGCAAACATTTTTATATATTTTTATACAGGGTTATTTGTAAAACACCAGCAACCTTTCAGGGGGTGAAAGTACTCATCATTATAAACAACTTTTACTATGGGACCAACTCTGAAATATCAAAAATTAAATCAGCTGTTTCATACAAAATGCAATAGTCACCCGATGAAAATGTATGAAATAGCAGATATTTTTTTGGATTTTTCAGGGTTGGTCTCATAGCAAAAGTTGTTTATAATGATGAGTACTTTCACCCCCTGAAAGGTTGCTGGTGTTTTACAAATAACCCTGTATATTATAGTTGCGGGATTGTTCGAAAGAGTTACCCCGGCCCTGGAACGTAAGTATGCTTCCCGTGGGAATCGAACCCACGACCACCGGGTCACAAGGCAAACGCCTAAACCACTCGACCACGTACCTCCCATCAATAAAAAAGCACTAGTTCATAAAACAATAAAGTCCACAAACCTTCTTCCTTCAGCTGCATAGCATCTAAGATCATGATATTAAGAGTGGACGTGGTAGCCTGTCTGGTCTTCACTGTGATAGCGGTCCAGGGTCTGTCGCGTTGGAGTAACCCTAGCTGACGAGTTACAGCCAGCCTATAACCAAAGATAACACCTGAGATTGTTTTACTTCTGTTTTTATCCGACTAGCGAAGCAAAAAGCAGGGGAGGACCTAATTGGTATCCGACTGCGGATGATATCACAAGGAAGGTACCTAATGGTAGCTATAGTTCATTTAGGTTGTTTGCAAACGTGACTGCTGTGCGTCCTGAGGAAGATTGACAGGTTGGGTAATCAGAAACCGTCAACGCGCTCCAATGAGAGGCAGCGTAAACCACGCCGGAATGGCGTGGTTCGTTAAATTGTCAATTAGTCAATGGCCGAAGTGCGTGTTATAATCAAGTGTGCCCGCCCCCTCCTGCCAGCTAAATCCGAAACAGCCAGTTTTAGTCATCAAAATAGGGCCCGAAACTATATATTTTTCGCCATTCGTCATACTTTCGGATTTTTTTTACGCCCATTTGAAAAATTCACCCGATATACTAACGTAACGGGACATGCATATCTGCCTACACCCTCAGAGGCATACAGGCAAGATGTTGAGTTACCTGTCACTATCCAGTTTGGTAGTCAACATGTCATGTATTTGCTTGTTATCTACCAGCTGTGGTAGCAAAGTACATACTTCTTGGGCACCAGTCACGAAGCCCTAGAAAAAATTACATAATTTTTAAACTTTTGGCGGCATAGGCCTCCTCCAACTGTCTCCATTGTGTTATGTCCTCTGTAACTCTCGTCCAGTAAGGCCCGAAAGGGTTGTGTATTTGTCCTCCCATCTTATTTTTGTCGTCCCTACTGTTGTCAACAACTAACAAGTGACTTTTGTACCCGTTGTATTGTGAGGATCGCCTTGTTTCCTTACGGCAATATACAACGTGTAACACAATAAACGCAATACCTCCTAAGGGTTCATTGTACTCATCAGTATGAACAACTTTAATATGGGACCAAACCCGAAATCGCGAAAAAAAACCAGCTTTTCAGTACATTTTGTCCAGTTATGAGCACATCAATGTATGGAGCAGTCTTTTTTTTTTCGATTTCAGTGTTTTTCCCATAGTGAAAGTTATTCATAATGAAGAGTATATAGTGTATTGTTGTATATGCGATGGCAATCGCATTATAATAGATTGCCATATTTTCTCACCTGATATTGAGTTCCTTCGGCCGAAGCGTTACTAAAGCGACATTGTAGTCCATTATTATGTAACGTTAGTTTATTTAATTTTGGGTTTTACTTGTTACTACTATCTTAGCAAAGAGGGAGAGGGATAGGGAGACTATAGAAAAGATGAATGAATAGGGAAGACGCAAATGAAGAATTTATGAAAATTTCGTGATTAAAATGATAGAAAAAGCATAAAAGAAGGGCCACTGCAACGTTTTTATTTTGGTTAAGACGCTGACAACAGCAAAAGCTCGGTCACTCTCGGACTGTATAGAAAAGAAAGAGAAGCGCGACGACTAAATGCTTGCAATTTATTGCCAAATATGAAGCATTTTATCGATTTCCTCAAAGCTAAGTTGATCTTTTAAAAATCTAAAACAACAAAGTTTTGCATTAAGATTCGATTCATTATTTGGTATAATTTTTATCGGCATAAGTAGGCTAGTAACATGGGATTTTTTTTTCTAAGGTCAAAGTTAGAGGTAACTTTGACGATCATTACTACCGAGAATTTTATTTTTAAACATGTTTCGGAAACAACTGTGTTCTTTGTAATATAGTTAAAATTAACATATATTTTTTTCTGCAGCTTGAAACTAAACAGATTTGGCTAAAATTTCGTTAGGAAACCTGCAATTTTTCAGTTTTTGCTGATGTCAGCGCCTTAATATTGACTTTTAATAATAAAGAATTAAAATAACGTGAAACGGGGCGTATTAAGAACAACAATCAGCGAATAGTGACGTCACTGCTGTTATGACAACGAAAAGACCACCTTAAATCTTTGAGCCATGACAGTTCATGACCACTGACAGACAGGGGGTCGATTCTGCTATTGCAATCATGTCTCAATGACCGGTCAATGATCGATTTTTGACGTATAACGTCAAATTTTTGACACATTTCCCATACAAAAACTGTCAAAGTTGTCAAATATTCGATCACTGACCGGTCATTGAGACACGATTGCAATAGCAGAATCGAGCCCCAGGAGTGACTCATCGTCTGTTTTCGCGCGAAAATTTAAACTGTCGGACCGCAATTTTGCCAATAAATTAAAGGGTTTTAATTTTTTTTATTTATGTGTGGTCTATTTTACATAAATTTCTTTAAAATGAAAGAAAGATGAAAATATTGCATGTTCCCTATTGTATGAGGGGTGATATGAAAGAAAAGGGAGTCAGTGATAACGAGTTGACAGAACAAATGTAGGAAAAAATCGTGTTGCGCCGACCCCCAAAGTAACATGGGATACGGACAGGGAGATTATGAGTTTAATTTACAGTTCAGTGTAGTTTCACCTTTCCAACATCATAACCAAATGCCAGTTGTATGTCGATCATGCGGTCGATGTAAGCCATTATCTTAGGCACTGATACCCTGAAGCAAACAACAATAAATTTTAAAAATAATAATTCAATCCTAGCGCTGAACATCAATATTGTTTTGTTTGCATTGGCAATAACCGATTCTTCTATTAGTGTCTGTGGTTTCAGTATTATCAAAAGGGCAAGTCACATCAAGATCGGAAAATATTAGTTTAGGTACGGGTGTTAAATCAGTGAAGTTCTAAAAGTGTGTAAGTCAAAAAGTCTACTTTCAGAAGAGTAATTTAACAATCTCACAAACATATCAGAATTCGTAGAGTGCGTTCACACTTTGTTCCTATTTTATTTATTTCCTTTTAGACATGTGAAAAGTATGTTACCTGGCCAGCTTGCACAATCGCAGGAACCGCAGCATCCTCAGTAGCTTAGTAGCAGTGATGAAGCTGGAGTTGAGGCTGTTCCACTTATCCCAAGGAGTGAAGGCGTCTATCACGTCTAGGACCAAGTCTGAAAAGAAACAAGACTACTGATATTCTGGCAACGATCTTTCTGTCTTAGGCTGCCATCAGACGGACTGCACCGCAGCAACTGCACATGGTCGATATATTCAACTGCATCCAGTTGCAGTCCACCTGATGGTGTGGCAGCCTAACGTTCTTTAACGACTCTATGTACTCGGAATTCGACGGTACCGACGCGCGTTCTGTTCCTTGGCTAACTGCACACTAACTGTAGATATGCGGTTAACGATGGAGAGCCTGCGTCGACATTATACGACCGTAGCCGACCGCGTCAAGTTGAAGCCACGACTTTATGCAGTTAATATAGTAGGTATTTTGTGAGGTTGTAGGGGGTAATCTCTGGATCTACTGAACCGATTTTGAAAATTCTTTTTGTATAATATGATAGCCACATTCATGAGGAAGGCTATACACTATACGGGAACGAGAAACAACGGGAAATACGCATTCGAAGTCGCGGGTAAAAGCTATGTTTGATAAATTCGTCTGTTCTGCATCGCAAAAACTTTTCCATTATTGCCATTATATTGTGTTAACAAGTCTATATTTGTGCCCGGCAAAATAGTTTGGGCTAGTCCTATTGCCATTTACCTGGCCCAAAATAAAAGCAAGCAGAATAACTTAACACATTCATTACTCCCTGCCAGAGTCTGTGTTTCCTGATAGCTACATCCTGGTAGTCTTTAAGTCAAGAGTGAATAGGTTACGTAGCATAAAAAAAAAACACCAGGGGCCTAACCACCAACTCTTAAAGCAGTATTACTTTAATATTACTTCCAGT
Organism: Melanchra persicariae; assembly: GCA_947386135.1. NCBI lineage: Eukaryota > Metazoa > Arthropoda > Insecta > Lepidoptera > Noctuidae > Melanchra > Melanchra persicariae. The sequence goes on along the minus strand of OX376645.1, from coordinate 8,606,444 downwards.
GGGAAAGAGACGGAGCTATACGTCCTGTATAGCTCCGTCTCTTTTCCACTGGAAGTAAAATTGAAGTAATACTGCTTTAAGAGTTCGTGGTCTAGGCACAGTACCTTCCCGATTTAGGGTACTTACATTGCTAAAAAAAACTATTTAGTCCGTCAGTTAATAATTTATAAAAATACAAACGTATTTTTTCCTTTGTCACATAAACAAAAAAAAAACCGAAATTAAAGTTATTTTGTAGGTAAGTACCTACTTTGTACAACACCACTGGAAAGTCACAGGAAAGCAGCTATACGCAATTTCGTATATATGGATGACTAACTAACTAACTAATAAATAATTAATATGAATGAATGAATGTTGTATTTAAAAAAAAAAAAAAAAAAACTTAATATGATACAAAATAATACAAATATAGTAAGTAAATAAGTTTTTTTATTTTATCTTATGAAAGCGCTCTTCCTCTCTCTACTTATTTAAAAATTTGCTGTGCCCGACAGGGTCCATAATTGTTTCCATTTTATATTTGCCACCTGTATTTGTACATTATGGATTGCAATAAACGATTTGATTTGATTTGATTTAACTGCCGCTCGCGGCTCCGCCCGCGTGAATGTCGAAAATTATCTCAAGGGAACATACTCCCGGGATAAAAAGTATCCTATGTATTATTCGAGACTATAATCTACCTCTGTACCAAATTTCATCAAGATCCATTCAGTACTTTTGCGTGAAAGAGTAACAAACATCCATACATACAAACTTTCGCGTTTATAATATTAGTAAGGATTTATACAAATATTTTTTCTAGCTATTTGGATTTAAAAACCAAAGTACCTAATGAACCAATTTTGATAAAATTTCAATGGGACCAATCGAGAAGTATAGGTAATCCTTTCCTAAAATTTAAGGACGCGTTTACATCTGTAAACGCGTCCTTAAAGTTTAAAAAATTCACTTCGGTACATTTATTGAGAAACTGTACCTATCTAAAATTATATTTATAGTTCAGAATCGTACCATGCACATCTATCAACAATTCATGGGAAAAACATTTTAAGAATGCAAAGCATTTTATTTAATAAACATACTTTTGTGTAAAAAAGTAATGATTTGACTACCCATCTGTAAACGCGTCCTTAATGAGCTTTGTCTTTGACAATTTTTATTCACTTGAAAGAGCAGAAAATATGTGACCAATATTTTTTGAAAATCTAACTTACGGATCAAAAGGAATAAACAACATCAAGGATGTTCTTACCACTAGTAGCCATGACAATGATGAAGAAATCAAGTTTATTCCAGTGTGACTTGAAGTAACCGCAGAATCCGAGCGCACACATCTTTATTATCATCTCCATCACGTAGATTACGTAGAAGAAACTAAAATATAGATAAGTAGTACATTAGTATATATTTACGCGACTGCCTCAGAACGACGTTTATGTTTTTTAAATGTAATTTGGTAAAAAAGTATGGCTTGTTTGTTAAATTTTAATGTTCTTAAATGTTCGTGAAACTAATGCATGGCAAAGCACCATTAGCTTATGAACAAGTATCACTTCCATGGACTTATGGTTTAAAATTAAGACGCTGGTTTTTTTTTACATGCAACCAAGCCGCCATTTTTACCGTGATATAGGGTTTGGGGAGTTAGGCTATCTAGACTTCTGGGGTTAGCCCCAGAAGTCTAGATAGCCTAACTCCCCAAACCCTATATCACAGATCACAGATCTCGAGTCGGCATTAGTGCCGACTCGAGATCTGATAACATTTTAATTATTATAATTATAATAACTACGATAAAAGTAAATGGCGTATGTATCCCCGAGTGACAAAGGTGAGAGAATTTTGAAAAAAGAAACAAGATGGCGACCACCAGCAATATCTTATTTTTGTGACATATTCGATCATGTGGGGACTCGAAAATAAAGGGCTCGAAGAGACGATTTGAAAAATATAAAACGCTAAAATAAAAATACTTATTGAGAACCCCAACCGCTAAACCAACAAAATATTTCTATATAATATTATATACAAGATTAGTTTCCAAACAGATGCAGTCAGATGCATTAAATCTGATATTGAACCAAAGTAACTGCCACAAACTGCATCAGAGAGGGCCTGGCACGAATGTTTTTTTTTTTTTTTTATGAATGGGCTAGCTCTTGACCTCGATCACGCCTGATGGGCGAAAGATGAGGTCCATGATGAAGCGACCGTGCCCAGCAGATGCCTTGAGGCACTGGTACTCCCACGCGTCGACTAAACACAGCAAGCTGCTTGACGCCGAACTCCGGTGGGAGGGTGGTCGCGAACCAGGCGGGTGTTAGCCCTTGGTAGGGCTAACATGTGTGTTAGCCGCGAACCAGGTGTGCCTGGTTCGCGACCGCAAAGTGCGGTGGTCCGCAAGGGAAGGATTGGCCAGTCTTATAAGTTGTCAGTTGAGACTGTTCAGGACACGCCGAGCGCTCGGTTCAGTTGTGTGTCTGATGGAACAAATTGCGCTACACGACTCCACTACACTACGCTCCTTCATGCATCCCAATGTTTTTGATGTATAGTAAAATTTTACTGTAATTATAAAACTCGTTTCGCACATAATATTAGAATTGGACACCATATTCATATTTTTGTATGTTACAAATTGAGTGTCGCATAAAGTTAAACCAAAATACTATGGGGCTGTAGTTTTTTATATTCAAAATTTACTTACGTTTACGATAGGTACTGTAAAGTTGCTATGCGTCAAAACAATCGTGCCAGGCCCTCTGATCGCTTCAAGTCTAGTCTGAAAAGGTGTCTTTGCAGTCGTGTTTTTAGTTTAACACGACATTCCTTTCAGTTTTGCATTAAAGTACTAACCTACCCCAACAAATATAGTTAAAGAATTTAATATAAAAGAAAATTTAATACAAACAGTTCGTGTATTAAATTCTTGCAAAACGAATCACCTAGCTAGGGCCGAGTCTCAACGGATCGTAGCAAAACTACTCTACCGATCACAACACCCTGCCAGGAACGGAAGTCGTCTACAGACTATTCCGAGTCCCGACATCGAACTGAGGTAAATTCGGACCTTCGGAGCCGTGATGCACGTGTTAAACTAGCATCGATCCCGCGGTCCAAATAGCTTCGACGTAGCACCTCACGTGGTGAAGCACTACTAGTTTGGTCACATTGTTTAGAGCCTCCAGACTCTCGGGACTCCTCTAAGATATCCTTGCCGGATTTGACTAGACGGGTTTCAACCTTAGATGCGTTCAGGGTTTCTCCCTGCGGATGATAGCTTCGCACCAACGGCCGTTCGACCGAGTACAGAACCAAATGTCCGACACCGTCGTTATTGTGGGACCTAAACGGTATTACTATCGCAACGACCTGCCATCAGTAGGGTAAAACTGACCTGTCTCACGACGGTCTAAACCCAGCTCACGTTCCCTGTTAGTGGGTGAACAATCCAACACTTTGTGATTTTCGCTTCACAATGATAGGAAGAGCCGACATCGAAGGATCAAAAAGCAACGTCGCTGTGGACGCTCGGCTGCCACAAACCAGTTATCCCTGTGGTAACTTTTCTGACACTTCTTGCTAAAAACTCTTTATACAAGAAGATCGATAGGCCGTGCTTTCGCAGTCCCTATGCGTACTGAACATCTGGATCAAGCCAGCTTTTGCCCTTTTGCTCTACGCGAGGTTTCTGTCCTCGCTGAGCTGGCCTTAGGACACCTGCGTTATTCTTTGGCAGGTGTACCGCCCCAGTCAAACTCCCCGCCTGGCAGTGTCCTCGAACCGGATCACGCAGGAGTTGTTTGGCGACAGTATTTGTCGCCACATTTTTCAACGCTTAGATCGCAAAAACCGCACGCTTGCCGATATTATCGGCCGCGCACCGCTTCCGCCCAACCGAGTTAGTAATGAAACAATGAAAGTAGTGGTTTTTCAGCGACGATCGTGCGAACGAACTCCCACTTATGCTACACCTCTCATGTCCCCTTACAATGCCAGACTAGAGTCAAGCTCAACAGGGTCTTCTTTCCCCGCTGATTCTCCCAAGCCCGTTCCCTTGGCTGTGGTTTCGCTAGATAGTAGATAGGGACAGTGGGAATCTCGTTAATCCATTCATGCGCGTCACTAATTAGATGACGAGGCATTTGGCTACCTTTGAAGAGTCATAGTTACTCTTGCCGTTTACCCGCGCTTGCTTGAATTTCTTCACGTTGACATTCTAAGCACTGGGCAGAAATCACATTGCGTCAACACCCGCGAGGGCCATCGCAATGCTTTGTTTTAATTAGACAGTCGGATTCCCCTTGTCCGTGCCAGTTCTGAGCTGACCGTTGAACGGCGATCGTACAGAACCGCGCCGATCGCGTATGAGACGAAACCAGCGCGTTCTGCTTGGAAAAGCTCCACAGAACGCTGGGACGTCGGTCTAGAGACTACACTCGTGCCCCGAGAGGAACATGTGCGTCTACCAGGCACAACACCAGCACCGTCTGCTTCATGTCCCAAGCCAACCACCCCGGTCCTCAGAGCCAATCCTTGTTCCGAAGTTACGGATCCAATTTGCCGACTTCCCTTACCTACATTATTCTATCGACTAGAGGCTCTTCACCTTGGAGACCTGCTGCGGATATGGGTACGAACCGGCGCGACATTCCCACGTATATCCCTCACCTGAATTTTCAAGGTCCGCAGAGAGTATCCGGACACCGCCGCAACTGCAGTGCTCTTCGCGTTCCGAACCATATCTCCCTTCAATAGGATTCCATGGAACTCGAACGCTCAGGCAGAAAAGAAAACTCTTCCCGGATCTCCCAACGGCGTCTTCAGGCTACTTTGGGTTACCCCGTCGAACACTCGCTGTAAAACGAGGGAACGATTTTTGAAACGGTTCCGCTGCCGGGTTCCGGAATGGTAACCGGATTCCCTTTCGCTCAAAGGGCGTTATTTATCTGAAAGCATATCGTGGTGATATATCTTTTCAAAAAACACGCCTCATCGACATAAGATTTCTCCTTGAGCTTAGGATCGACTGACTCGCGAGCAACTACTGTTTACGCGAAACCCTTCTCCACGTCAGTCCTCCAGGGCCTCGCCGGAGTATTTGCTACTACCACCAAGATCTGCACCGACGGAGGCTCCAAGCGGGCTCACGCCCAGACCCTTCTGCGCTCTCCGCCGCGCACGTCCTACTCGTTACGGCTTAATGACGTCACAAAGAACGTCCCACATGCCCGTAACGGTAGTGTATAGGCAAAACGCTTAAGCGCCATCCATTTTCAGAGCAAAGCATCCTTAATTAGGTGAGTTGTTACACACTCCTTAGCGGGTTCCGACTTCCAGGGCTACCGTCCTATTGTCTCTAATGCATTACGTCTTTTTTGTAACTTTGAGCGTTTTTTGGGCGCCTTAACACTACATTTGGTTCATCCCACAGCGCCAGTTCTGCTTACCAAAATTGGCCCACTTGGCACCGTCATCAGATCTCCGACTTCATCGTTCAAGTAAGCCAGAGTACTCACCCATTTAAAGTTTGAGAATAGGTTGAGGTCGTTTCGACCCCAATGCCTCTAATCAGTCGCTTTACCGGATGAGACTGTTGAAATCGACGCCAGCTATCCTGAGGGAAACTTCGGACGGAACCAGCTACTAGATGGTTCGATTAGTCTTTCGCCCCTATACCCAGTTCAGACGATCGATTTGCACGTCAGAATCGCTACGGTCCTCCATCAAGGTTTCCCTTGACTTCGACCTGACCAGGCATAGTTCACCATCTTTCGGGTCCCAGCATTTATGCTCAGAGCGTGTCTGCATTCACGGATTGGAAACGAGACGCCTCGGGAGTGCGAGAGATCGACCTAGATCGACGCTCCATCTTCCCAGAGCACGCGACTAGCGCGTGCCATCACTTTCGTTGCGCCTTTCAATTTTATTATCTCAATGACTCGCATACATGCTAGACTCCTTGGTCCGTGTTTCAAGACGGGTCCTGCGAGTGCCCGAAACTGGATCATCGCAGACAGAGACGAGCACAGTCCGAGACAGCACGGCAGCGACAACACACACGCCGCATCTGCGTCCGCACTAAGGCGTAGACAGAATACAACATAGTCTTGCGTCGGGCCGGACGCGCTTATAACGCGTGCACGATTCGTCAATTACCGTCCGATGGTGGGTCAGTCACCGTCACGGTCCCGCTACACCGTGAAGAGGCAACGGGGCTCCCGTACGGCACTAAGACCAACATCAAACGGGCCGCGATGTATTTACTAAGAGAGAAGTGCACGCCGTCCGCAGACGTCGACGGACGCGACCCGTGCCTATCGACCGAAGCCGACAGCATCGAAGTGCGCGTCCGTAGCCGCGGAATGGCGATGAATCTCTCCGTTCGTTCATTCGAGTTTCGCAGGTTTACCCCTGAACAGTTTCACGTACTCTTGAACTCTCTCTTCAAAGTTCTTTTCAACTTTCCCTCACGGTACTTGTTCGCTATCGGTCTCGCGGTAATATTTAGCCTTAGATGGAGTTTACCACCCACTTAGGGCTGCACTCTCAAGCAACCCGACTCTAAGGAGAGTCCCTCTCGCCGCAAACCTCCGTCGCTACAGGCCTGGCACCCTCTACGGGAAAATGGCCCCGTTCAAGACGAACTTGGACAGGAGTAATTGCAACGAGAAAGCGGAACCTCCCGAACACCACATCTCCCGCCGTCTTAACAACGACGGGATTCAGTGCTGGGCTTCTTTCCTGTTCGCTCGCCGCTACTAAGGAAATCCTGGTTAGTTTCTTTTCCTCCGCTTACTAATATGCTTAAATTCAGCGGGTGATCCTCCCTGATCTGAGGCCAACGATATAGGGAAGCAGACTCTTAATATCGAGCCTAATTACTTGTCACATACAAAATACACTTTCATTCAGTCACACGGGACATCCAGCTTGCGGTTCATTTACGAACCACCGTGCAGGAAGCAGAACAGAAGCGATAGATAAACGCAGCCCTGAGGTTTGTGTCATTGTTTCCGACCAAAGAGTCCCGCGTACGAGTGTTAAGCAGCCGTCAGCGCGTGTTCCTCACCTTCATGTGGATGGCGATAGGCACAGAGTCCGCTCTACACGCAAACCGCTTCTGACTTCGTCCCAAACAGTCAGTGACTTTGCTTTATTGTATGTACTCAATTATATTTTTAAACAGACTGAAACGAGGATACGTCAGACGTCCCACGTCACAGAACCGTCATTTGCACTTCAGCGCGCTCGTTCATCTCACAACTTTTTACAATAGGAGACGTTCGTGCACGTTAGGAGCGCAATGTGGCATTTGTATTTTATACAGCCGGCCCTCAGACAGGAGTGGTCCTGGATGTGTCTCCATGGACCGCAATGTGCGTTCGAAATGTCGATGTTCAAATGTCCTGCAGTTCACACTTTGACGCGCAGTTAACTGCGTTCTTCATCGACCCGCGAGCCAAGTGATCCACCATTCAGGGTAATAGTTTTACACTATGGTAAATGTTACATACATAAAGTAAATAGTGGTCCCACATTTAGTGATTTTCGACAAAATGGAAGATTTATAATTCATTTTGTCTCTGTCTAAAAAATGTATACCCCTAATACATCTAAATAGACAGGTTGATGTGTGTAGTATTTGATTAGAAAAGTCTCATTAGGTAGCTGGCCAGTTTTGTTAGTACAAAACAATTTGTAAGCATGCCCACATCATGCGATCAATACAGTCGCCGGCCTCGCGGCGCTACAATATAGAAACCGACTGATTCACCGACCTGTAAATGTGAAGCTATAAAACGATGGTATCGGTGTTTCGACAACAAGACGCGGAGCTAAAGCAAAGATAGCAATGCACTCGACCAATTATATGTATATCTCAATCGTTTTGATAACGATTTTTAGGCAAAACATGTCATCATTTCTTATGAAGTTATGATTTTACAATAATAGTAAATATTTACAAGAAGGAAAATAGTAGATATTAAAGTAGGTAGCCTTACTTACATTAATTAATTCATAAACCATAACATAACGCTTGGCCCATAAGGAGTAGACAGGCGTGTTTACTCGTTATATCAACATTTTAAGTGGCAGCAAGCGTATTGCCATTAATCAGTCTTGAAACCTGGGACCAAATCGGGCTGGCGACTATCGATCTTCATCTTCATCATCATATCAGCCGAAAGACGTCCACTGCTGGACATAGGCCTCCCCCAAATGGGGAGTTTGCCATAATCGCCACGCTTAGCAGGCAGGTTGGCGATCGCAGTGTAGATGTTGCAATGTACCTACAGAAAATACTGCTGCCCATTGTGAGTCCCTTAGTCGCCTCTTACGACACCCACGGGAAGTGATGGGATGGTGCTATTCTTTTACTTCCGACACCATACGGAACACTACTATTAGCCTAGCCTTTTCCCTACTATATTGCGATCGAGTTCCAGTCTGACCTGGAGCAGCCGAGTAACAGTATTCTACATGAAGCGACTGCCTATCTGAACTCCACGAGCCAGTACCACGTAGACCATAATTAATTACGTGGGAAATACATCTAAAAAAGTAACGACCTTCAACCGTGACGTCACTCGCCAAACTTATCTACTTGTACACGGATAGCCGATGAGTCAGCGCTGTTATTGTGATTACTGATTGAAGATAAATAACATACCATTTGATATCTGGGTTTGGTTTCTATGCCGAGCGAAGCGGTATTGGGGTTTTCCATCATGATTTTGATTTGTATCTTAAGGTACAAAGGTAAGGCAAAGAAAATGGAAATTCAAAAACAAAATTTTAGTTGTCTGTGCAGTCGGATATCTTGATATTTTTTTTTTACAAACATTTAATTAGGCCTTTATTTTAAAACCCACATGACTATGCCACAAATAAAAACCAAACTACTGAACCAATTTTGATGAAATATCAATGGGACGCGTATATCGGAAAGTATATCTTTTCACATAAAAGAAATTTCAAATCGGTCCATAAATGACTGATTTATTATGAGGTAACAAACATAAAAAAATACAACCGAATTGAGACACAGTTGCTTTGTCTCTTTCTACAGTGTGAGCAATGTCGTGATTTAATAAATCTTGTGTAATTTGAATAGACAATTTAATGTGATAATGATAATTATACCTAATGACTTGAAAGAATCCCTTACCAATGAAATACTACAACGAGGTCTGTCAGTCCAAGGTTCCAGAACCCCCAGACAAAATACAAAAATATTTATTTCATCTCAAAAGATCTTACTTATTTTCTCGATAACAAAATATATGGGATAGAATAGTGATAGAATGTACTTTGAACGTACGCATACCTGCTAGCTTGCGTATTGTTAAAATATTGTTTCTAAAAAAAAATTATGGTCTGGGCTCTGAGATCTTAGATTTTGTGTATTTAATCGTGATCTAAAGCAGTGTACTCACAAGTTAAGCAGCCTGATAGTGAGCATGACACTCTGGGACACAGGTACCGGCAGGGCCACCTCGCACAGTATAACAGGCGTGTTGCACAGAATCATGAAGTAGATGAAGCCGTCGAACCAGACGTTGCTAATAATTCGGTAGCAGTGCTGCCGCCATTTTTGTCGAGGTACTTGCGCATTTGCCGCTTCGGGTATCATCATGTTTACTAGTTTGCGACGTAGCCATACTGCGTGCGTCTTTAGGAAGAGAAAAGCTAATTTAGACTTCTCATGAAACTTTACTTAACGGTTACAAAACTTACAAGTTCCCAGAATCAGTATTAATTTAAAGTAATAATGATGAATAATATAATTATATTATTCATCATTATTACTTTAAATCAACATCATTATTATTTCAGATCGTCACGTCTAGATCTAAGGTCTACGGTCCCTACGTCTAGATCTGTTGGACCATATTAACAAAGTTGGACCGTATTAACTACTTCTGTTTCTTAATTTACGGGAACAGGTTCGTTAAGCGTAGGACCTAGTACACTCCCCTGTGGGGCAACAAAATTAATAGGAAGACGGACACTTGTGAAATTACCAACTTTGGTGAACTATTTCCTATTTGTCAAGTAGCTCTTAACCTATTCAATGCAGATTTCTCTAAAAGTGGTTTGACACCTTTAAGTTTTAAGGTTAGCCGAGACCGTGTCAAATGCGTTAGCATGATCCAAATACATGGCGTTGTCATGTTTTTTGGGTTTCCTCAACAATTGAACATCAATTCCTCATGACTTTACCAACGCCTAAAAGCTTTTAACTATTTGTTTATTTAACTAAAATTTCAAACTGCAAATATCTTCGCCTCTGGGACCTTACCTTAGGCTTCTACAAAGTCCCCAGCTGGTCCAGATTGACCCTGCCGTCGTCAGAGTCAGCAGTCACTTCCACTGCTTGCACCAGTACTGTAACCCCGTCCTTACTGATCTTGCCGAGTTCATACTGACACCAGTAGGATATCTCTAGCGCGTAACTACTGCTCCACCTATGGGACCTTACCTTGGGCTTCCACAGAGTCCACAGCTGTATGGGATCTTACCTTAGGCCTCCACAAAGTCCCGAGCTGGTCTAGATTGACCCTGCCGTCGTCAGAGTCGGCAGCCACTTCCACTGCTTGCACCAACACTCTGACACCATCCTTACTGATCTTGCCGTGTTCGTATTGGCGCCAGTATGATATCTTTAATGCTTTTAGAACGCGTTGGTTGGCTTCCCTGGTTTGTGAAGAATATTTTAGTGTAAATTTGTTTTTTTAGGGATGGTTGTGTTTCGGGATGACATTTTTTATCTAATGAAAGTTAGGGATTAACTTTTCCGGAGTTTTTTCGATCAACTGCTAGGACCAATATTGTAACTCTGTACAATAGATAATATTGAATAACAATGAGCAGCTCTGATACAGTTCTCGTCAAATAACTTTGCCCCTCTGAAGTTGTGTGAGTTGTGTCGACTGGCTGCGTAGTAGTCAAAATTACGAACACACTGCAACTGCGCATGCGTAAGAGGCATGGGGGCGGGGCGCGATTTTATGTCTCAGTCTTACGTTTACGTTCGATGCATGCTTGCGTCCCGCTTGCTCCCGTCTACGTGACTGCACCTGAGCGATCTTTGCAAATGGCTAACTTCAGAGGGGCAAAGTTATTCAATACCCTACTTCAGAGACCCAACGAACTTCGCACCGCTAAAAATTTATAAAATTGTAACTGCACTTTTTTTTCCTTTATCAAACAACACAATAAAATAAAACGAAAAACAAATCGGCCGAAACATTTTCAGTTCAGTTATTGCGAGTCTATCGCAGGGCAATTCATCTCTATATGTGTATAAACCTAGATAGATTACATAAAACTAATTTTGGAGCTCCTTTCGAACTCTTAGGAGGATCATTATAGATTGCGAGATTGTTCGAAAGAGAATGCAAAGGGCAACTGAAAGAACACGGACGGGTTTTAGTCAGTGAGAGTCTGACACTCCCTCCCACTCCGTGCAACAAAAATGTTCTTTTTAGAAGTATCCTTGAGCTCACCTTGTCATCTCCGCGAACTCCTTTTTTGTAGGCTCGTTGGGTATCTCTCTCTCGCAGTCGGGGCAGGTGGTGTAATGGTACCCCATGTAGGTGTCGTCTTCACTGTCCTCGTCGCGACCTGACATCTGGAGCTGGTAGGGGTGCTTTATTGTAGTGCCTGATAGAAAGATAGCCAGGACGGTGATGCGCCACCTGTACTTGGTGGACACCTCACCCATATTTTATTGTGCGTACTACCTACTTAGGAATAAAGTTCTCTGCCAGAGTTTGTTTTTCCTAATAGCTATAACTGAGGGTGTAGAAGTCAAGTGTGAATAGGTTACTTCTAACCGAGCATGCTCATTATCCATCAACCACATCATCGTTTTCTATACTAAACGATGAGATTTTAGTTAATAATATTTAAAAAATATATTATTAAAACATGTAGTTTGATTTCTTGCCAAATATTTTGTCCACAAGTAAAAAAAAAAACCGGCCGGCGGGTAAATTTCAACCGTCTAATATCACGGTTCATGAATGATATACAGCCTGGTAACAGACAGACAGACAGACGGACAGCGGAGTCTTAGTAATAGGGTCCCGTTTTTATCCTTTGGGTACGGAACCCTAAAAAACAGTAAACTGTTTTTTTAACTAAAAAAAATCAATACTTAAACTGTTTTTTTTTTTAATAAAAGTTTTGCACCAGTTGAAATAAGGGTCCATAATAAATAAATCACTATCAGTCTACAAGAGAATCAAATCTGGCAGAGAAACGCGGTAAGGTTTATTTATTTTCGACTTTGTTTCAATACAAGCAAGAGTGATGGGTACTTGATTGGCAATGAAAACCGTGATTACTTACTTATAATGATGTTGCCTTTGAGCTGGCACGCTTCTTGCGGCTTTAATCACACCCATACCTTTCAAACTATAACACAGCTATACCTACTACTTACCAGCAGAAATGGGTCCTTTCTTCAGATAAAAACTTTTTTACAAAAAAAAGAAACCGACTTCCAAAAAACACTACAAAGTTCAAAATAACTTTAATTTCGGAAGTCGGTGTTTTTGGTTGCTTCTTCGTTATTTGACACCGACTTCCGAAATTAAAGTTATTTTGAACTTTGTAGTGTTTTTTGGAAGTCGGTTTCTTTTTTTTGTAAAAAAGTTTTTTATTTTTCACTTTTTAGTGGTACCCCACACCTAACAACACCACAGGAAAGTAAAAATACGCAATTTCGTATACATGGATGATTTTTCCACATATTTTTTCCAGCTATTTGGATAACCAAACTACTGAACCGATTTTGATAAATTTTCAATGGGACCATTTGGGAAGTATACCCTTTCCAACAAAAAATTTTTCAAATCGGTTGGCAAGCGACGGAGTTATGCCTGAACAAACATAAAAAAAAAAATACAAACATCCGAATTGAGAACCTCCTCCTTTTTTAGAAGTCGGTTAAAAACTGATAAAATCGTCACATTAAAGGTCCACAAACCTGCCGATACCAGATCCCAGTTGGCATCAGCGAGGAACTTGTCCATCTTCAGCATGGAGATACACCTGTCTCGCGTCATCATGATGCGCTTGACGCAGTTCGTCATGTTCGCCTTCTTGGCGAGCGAGATCTCTGCCAGGCCCAGGATCTTTAGGACCTTCGTCATGCTGGTCGCGTTGATAAGGAGGGATAGGATGACCAGGCCTGCTGTTTGGATTATGAAGATCTGAAGGAGAGGGAGTGTGAATGGTCTTGGGTGTAATAAGGGTAGGCTGATGTGTATGGTACACTTGTGTTTTAACATTTAAGGATAATTTCCACCAAACGGCTCGTATCGCGATCACGATCGCGAGGTTGACATCCTGCCGGACGCGATCGGATGTCCCCGCATCCGTTTGTATCCTTTCCGATCCGACGCGATGAGAACCGCTTGATGGAATTCATCCTTTATGGTAGGTATGAGGACAGTGTATAGGTATGTAAATCTATTGTTATTTATCGGGCACTTCAATTCACTACAACCTATGGGTGCCAACTAGAGCCATGAGTGTGAAACTGAGGTCGTTCCAAAGTACTGTAGAAAGATGTATGGATCTAAGTGTACGAGGGCATCAAAGGCAGGGTTACTCGAGAGAGCGATACATGACTGGTTAACTCCAATAGATAAGCAGGTGGATAGCGCGGCAGACCAAAACAAACATAGCGAGACGATCAGTGCCAATCAGTATAGCGTGAATAATAAAGTGGAACTAGGGATAAAAAATTCAACACTAGTTACATTATTTTTAGATTCTTTAAAAATGGAACTAGTGATTAAAAAATAACATCAGTAGTTCCATCATGGAACTGTTAGTGGTACTAGTGGCAACGAAGGATGATCCGTCGACGGGATCACGACCAAGAAGAAATGACAGTTTTTTCTTCGCGCGATCTGCACTTAAAGACTATTATAAAGCTGTACTTAGTGAGTTACCTCTCCAGCTTCCGACACAGCCGGTGTCTGCAGCACGATGAGCGCCAAACAAAGCGACAGTGGTCCTCGGAGGCCGCCCCACACACACGCCATGCAGTGCTGCCACGTCATGCCGTAACCGATGTGACGCAGCAGCGGCGTCATGGCTGCGTACACCATCAACCTAGATATTGTGGATGATAGGATATTTGAGGTAGAGTTACAGAATACTTAGTCAGAGAGGGCAAGCGAGATTTAGAAAACTTCTTTTTCTAAGAAAAGGCCAGCGCACACTAGGGACGGCAGGGTAGGGGATTTGCCACCAGCTAGGGCACACTGATAATGTCAGCGGCTTATTTATACTTATAACATGCCGAGGGCCAGCGCACACAAAGGATGGCAGATAGAGGGAGGGGATGGTGCACCACTGCTTGCGCTGCCTCTACCCGGGATCGTATTTTAGCGCACTCGAGCGCATACCGTTGCATTCCTTGATTGCCTCGGCATCAAACAACTTACCTTTACCTCCCGTTAAGTCCCGTCGCGTTAAAAATCGAAAAATACACTCACCTTGAACAGTAAACAGTGGTATAAGTTACGAAGATCAACGAAACTTGTCTCACACTGATGACGTCACTCACTTTCTCAAATATTACCACTCCTATCATAGTAAACACTAGCGTATTGGCTGCATGGCCTAATATCATCCAGAAATTCGCCACAACCTGTTCCACATCCCCAGCAATCGTCGACTTCTTATTACTGACTAACACACCAGTAATCACTGTCCCTAACAACCCAGAAACGTATAAAAACTTTTCGCCGATGTAGTAGGTCAAGTACGCCCCAGCCAAAGTCACTGTCACAGCACAAAGCACATCGTTATAAGTTACCGATATTAATGTGTCGGTAATCTTTCCCATCACTATTCCTAAGAGGATCCCACCTCCAGCGTAACGGATGAGAAATAGCGTTATTTCTGAAGCTTCTGTCAAAGCGCTGGCTATGTATCCAAAAACTGCTGTGAATTCTATCATTACTGTCACATCTCCCAGTAATCCCTCGCCGAGTAGTAACACACTTATATACTTCCCTTTGGACATTGATTTCAACTGCTTCACGACTTCCAAAGGGTATATTGGTGAACACACAATGCCAAACAGCAAAGCCGTCGAGAAAGGCCATGTCTGTTCTATCAAGTAATACGCCATGAAAGCTGCCATTGAAGCGGTTAACAAAGCTCCTGGTACACCAACCAATAAAATTTGTGGAAAGCTCCGCCAAAACGAGTGGGCATCAACGTTATACGAAGTGCGGAATATAAGTATCGGTAGGAAGAGCATCAATAGCACGTCCACATCCATGAAACAGACATGGACAATCGGCTTGATAACTGGGAACCTGTTGGCGCAAAATCCCGCGAAGCCTCCAAGAGTGAACATGATGACTCGGTAGGGGATACACATTCCTACCCAGAGCATTATGGCCCTTACGATCACACCGACAAGAAGTGTGGTAAAGACGAAGAGGAAGCCTAAGGACGTTGGATAGGCCAGTGAAGGTCTGCTAGCATCATCAAACTGCATGATTTCCTCTGTTGAGTTTAGTAACAACTTGGGATCTCCTTCAGGATCCATTGTTTTTGTTGGTGATGTAGCAAAAGGTTAAAATATTGTAAATGTTGTAAGAGACTTTTCATGGCCTAACGGTTTTAGATTTTTTGAATGAAGACGTATTTTATTTTCGTTTTGAAATCATTTTAGAAAATGATTTACTATTGATTTCTTACTTCTAATTTTATTGCAAATATCTGCTGTCTGGTCACGTACTTGTATTTAGAACAGAATTCAGGTTGTTAGCTACTCTCTTAAGTAAAATAATTACGAATTGCAACTAAGCGATAAATATGAAATAATAAAAACAAAAAAAAATCAGCATACAATTCTAAATGCAATTTAATTATTTAAAAAAAAAAAAAACTAAAAATGTCAAATCCATAATTAAAATAAAAACTAAAATCATCAGAGTATAAATAATTTAAAAAACTACAATCATAAGTTTAGAGGAAATAATAGTCTCACACCATTTGTTTTAGTAGGACTTTTGTATGGAGAAAACTTCTGTGGAGCCTTTCTAGGGGACTTCCTAGGCGTCACGCTTTTCCTAGCCTCGGTTTTTTCCAACTCCTTCAGTTCCATATACGCCACGTCTAGCATACGTTTCTTCCAGTCTTCGTAAGCTTCTATTTGTTCATGTTGAGGCTCTTCTTGCTTAGGTATGTCGATATCCATGTTTTCTTCATTTTCAACTAGAAATAAAATAAAAATTCAAAATAAATTGTTGTGTGACCTTTCTCCTTTTGGCCCCCGAGTTTGACACAATTAGTACAAACGAAAAAAAAATATTTTGTATTTAATATTTAAAAATTTTTAAATGGTCTGATTTGTCAGACTATTAAAAAATTTGAATCCAAAATATTGTAAGGTTCAAGGGGAATAGTCGATAATGTTTTTAAATAACAAAATACAATTTTAAAAAAGTTTTGACAGCGGTGGGATTCGAACCCACGCCCTTTCGGACTGGTGCCTAAAACCAGCGCCTTAGACCACTCGGCCACGCTGCCTACACAGTCATGCGTCGAATTTACTTGATGTTTGCTAAGTAGTATAATTACTATAAAATACCGTAAGTTTAAATAAAATAAATATTTATTACAAGAATAAAAAAATATTTGGTTATAAAAATTCTATAACAAATAGTTGTGTTAGATAAACAGTAAATAACAAAATTTTCATTCCAATCTCAAAAATGGAAATGTGTTCTTCCTTCATTTGTACATAAAGACAATCCTAGGGATTACTATTGTTGAATTAAAAATCCTGATGCTTGTCTAGAATACATATTAATGATTTACATTATTTAGATTACACCAAATTGGCTGATCAGTCATCATCTCATCATTCGCATTTTATAAAACCCTAACAGAGCAGACGGACCGATGACCTGGTGAGGGTCGCGGGTAACCGATGGATGCGAGACGCACAGGACCGGTTGTTGTGGCGACGCTTGGGGGAGGCCTATGTCCAGCAGTGGACGTCTTTCGGCTGATATGATGATGATGATGATGATGAGAGCAGACGGACGACCTCACAGGCTGAGCACCAACGAGGAACCCACTAACTGTTGACTGTTTTCTCATTTTTAACCGACTTCCAAAAAACGAGGAGGTTCTCAATTCGACTGTTTCTTTTTGTATGTACAATTGGCGAAAATATCGTTGAACAACAACGATTTCGCCAATTGTCAACCGATTTTGATGATTCTTTTTTTGTTTGGAAGAGTATCTTCCCGGACTTGTCCCATTTCAATTTGGTGAAGATCTGATGAAGAACTTCGGAGATAGGTAACGGAACTCTTCAATAAATGATAGTAAAGCTGCCGAGATTGCTGAAATCGCAGGTCTGTCTATTGTTTACACCAGTTCATAACAGAACATCACGCCGGTACGCTGTGAAGGGGTACGCAGATGTGTACAAGTCAACCATGGTTTTGGGGTTATCTATTCGGGCATAAATGTTTATGAACCGATCTTGACGATTCTTTTTGCGTTGGGTTTAGATAAAGCTAACCACTAACCACCCTGCCCTTTTTATGGATGGGAAATCATGAAATGACTCTTGCTGCTCTGGTTGGAGCGGGAGGGACTGTCAGACTCTTAATGACTAAAACCCATCTGTGCGAGTTACCGCGGCCCTGGAAAGCAAAGGGAGTGGCCCCTGGAAAGCAAAGGGAGTGGCTGTAACTCTTTCGAACAAAATCGTGTACCCTGGCAGGCTCTGGCTGTAACAGGCACCGTCTACGATGCTGACATCTCTGTGCGTATGGAACACAACGCGCCATCGACCCCGGCCTGCTTTGATGGGACAGCGAGCCACCCAACGCTCTCCGTCCGCAGACCCGCGCATTAGGTGGCCGGCAATCGCCCTGCGACTTCCTCCTCCCGGGGCGTCTCCCTGTGTTGCAGCGGCTGTGGGGGGTGGGGTGAGGATTGTCTCTCCCTCACGCGACCCGCCTCCTCCTTCACTAACATTACTGCAGTGCGATTCTGTAAACATGTCGAAGTGAACACTTGGGCGGAGTGCACGACGGGTCAGTTGTTAAACCATACAAATAAGATGAAATGACAGCTTACTTGTCGTTCACTCCGCCTAGGTGTACACCGTGAGATGTCGACAGAATCGACCGGCTGCTTCGCAGAAGGAGGTGGCGGCTTCCCATGCTGCCTCGCTCCGGGCCATAGATTAAACGAGGGCTGGACGTGAGAGGTCGACGCCGCCGATGGCAATGCGGCAATGTGCCCTGCCACTCAATTTTGGTGATATTTTTACCTATATCGTACCATTGGTTCTTCAGTGGATATCTTCATTTCTGATTCTTTCACTCCAGATTTTTTTTTAATTTACGTTATTTTACATAATTTAAGTAAGGAATATAATTGTGTTACCATTCTCCACAGCATTCTTAGGTGGGCGTCCCTTTTTCTTCTTGGCAGCTGCAAAGTGCAGATCAGTGAACTTGGTCCAGTCCGCGTCCAGCTTGCTCCATTGAGCAGACTTCAGTCGTGACTTCTCTAAGATTTTACTCTTTGGTACTTTCACTTTGTTGACTCTGGAAATGTTTTAATGAGAAATTAAAAAGGATTCTAATTAAATATTGACTTTTCATTGTTGATAATGACAATTGTGAACAGGAGTAGGCATAGATTGAGTGTAAACTTTATTGCACACCAAAATTGTAACTTAGCGTTTTTACAATATAATGTTAATATAGACTAATAAATAATGTAACTTAAACAGATTGATACATAATAATAAATATGTACAAGCAAGTATAAAAGGAGACAGGGACAGAATTCATTGAGTGTTCAAAAAATACATAAGTAAATACAGAACCTCCTCCTTTTTCGGTCGGTTAAATATTCGACCACATGGCCTGGGCTTTTATATCGATAATAAGTGTTGTATCAGAATACCAAGGCTCTTAAATGTCAGACAAATGCAGAGCAGACATAAATATAAAAACTCTTTTAGGAAGTCCCAGAACTGACTGCCATCTTGCTACAGTGGAGAAACACCACTACATTATCTATATGAAGGATGGCATAATACCGATAAGTTACAATGAGCAGGCTTGCTATGCTGTTCAACTGTCTTTTCAGTTGAACTCTTAAGGACGCTGTTACAAATGGGTATTATAGTACAGTTTCTCAATAAATGTACCGAAGTGAAAATTTTTACTTCGGTACATTTATTAAGAAAATGTACCCATCTAAAATTATATTTATAGTTCAGAATCGTACCAACTCGGGCAAAAAACATTTTAAGAATGCAAAGCATTTTATTTAATAAACATACTTTTGTGTTAAAAAGTAATGATTTAACTACCCGTTTGTAACAGCGTCCTTAAGCAAGTTGCACTGGCAGCCAGACCGGAATAGTGTGAACAGGGATGTAAAGTACAGCTAATAAAATGAGATTGTTAACACACCTGCATGCTTGGTACACTGCCATACACACATACTGAGGAAGATTCAAATCAACTTCCTGTAAATAAAATAAAGAAAATTAAACAAAACATGGAAGTGCCTACATCGGTCACATATAAGATATTTGTAGATTGTTTCTTTCCGCTCGAGCACTGCCGGCACACCGGTGTGCCGCGAATTTATAACGAATTTAATGTTTATATTTATTACGTAAGATTTCTTTTTTATTTGGGAATTTTCACATGTCAGTGCTCGAGCAGTTAAATCCAGAACATAATAGTGGGCCCACATGATACAGAATTCTTGTCTGTGCAACAAAGCAATGCAGACAGTGATATAATTTTTTATTCAGATTTTAAGGTCTGTATAGTGTGAACATAGAATTTGCTGAACCAGATTTCACCAGTTATCTTTTCCAACTGTGAAGCTGCATTTTATAGAGGGTTTCTTATGCTTTTTTTTATTTATATGGCTATCATATACAAAAATAATTTTTCTAATCTGACCTACCAGTCAGATTAGAAAAATTCTTTTTCAGAAAATAGCACATTCAAACAAACAAATAAACTCTTCAGTTTTCTTTTATTAATATAATTATATTTATTTGATCATACTCAAATTGCTTTTCTTCTATTCAATCAAACAATTGACTAATAAATTTATCATACATTTTACAACAGAAACAGCAGCCTCCTGAAAATCACGACAGATAAATGAAAAAGATCAGTGTACATATGCTCACTCATTGCCTTGCCTATATTAACCTTGAAGACATGTGATAATAATATGAACGATGGAAGCATCTATATCTCACTATTTCAGCCATCTACTGGTACTTGTCCAGGATCCTTTAAGCAAGTTCATGCACTTCTTGGCACTGCAGCGTCAGACACAGGATGGTGGTGATCAGCTTGTCACTGTACAGTTCTAGCAGGTTCCTATTTGAAGTATGATAAATATTATAATAAGAAAATCTCACCATTTTAGCCATCCGCTGGTATTCCTCAAGGATTCTGTCAGCAAGCTCCTGCACTCCTTGGCATTGCAGCGTCAGACACAGCATGGTGGTGGTCAGCTTATCACTGTTCAGCTCTAGCAGGTTCTGCACCACCTTCTTTGTGTTGCTGTACGCTGACGGCTTGAGCCCGGAGTACTTTATTGCGGTTTTCTGTAATTTAGAGAGAAAAGAAGAAATTTTAATAGCTAGTTATTTTTTTGGAATATTGTGTAATATGGAATAGGGTTCAAATCTGATTAGTGACTTTATTGTTTTGTGATCACAAAGCAACATGAAAGTACAAGTGAAATAATTATTGAGTATGAAATTATGTGATGAGATACACTTTTTTACAATGCAAGGTTTTTTATGTAATATACCTTGACATAGGCACAGATTTGGTGTTATTTTGACAATGTAGGAGATTGAATTACGTTTGTATAAGTACTTGTTAACAAAACTTACAATGTCCAAATCTGCCCCCAACATGGATGCAGCCAAGTCCAGGCATATGACAACTTTGCTGGTATCAGTCATGTTGCTGCCTGCCATACTCTTTGTCTGGAGCAGGCGTTCCAACTCTGCTGCTTTACTGGAATCATCAACAACAGGGGTTAGCACTGGCATTCCAATTAACATTAGCTACATTTTGTTAAGTTCAGTCAGAGTAGAAGTGGACCAATTCCATCTATTTAGCCTTCAACCAGCAGAGTCCAGCTAGCAAAGAGGAAGTCTATGGTAATCAGGCTCTAAAGATGAGTACACTGTACAGTTCACCCACAGGATTGATACAATACTTTGGTAGATAACATAACAACCTAAAAAGAATCAAATAAAGTATCATTTAAGTGATAAGTTCATGCGTTATTATCATATATTGATTTATTAGAATAGTAAAATAAGCTTGAACATAGTCTAATAATATTAAACTAGATTTCGAGCATATTATTAAAATTGAAAGGTTTAGGTGTTTTGATTTACTTACTTTAGAACTTTATCTTCCTCACCAAGTCCAAGTTTGGTCGCTATCAGGTGTAAAGTTTTGTTATTTGTTGCCATTTTGTTGATTTGGTTTGATTTTCACTTCAAAGTATTTAATAAATAGCAAAAAACGTCCCAGAACACTAAATTCATCCACAAACAAATCGCGCCATTTGAACGATTTGTTGACATTTGATTCTGTTTCATTCAGTCAGCTGTCACGCCTTATCAATCAATGAAATCATTCATCATAGCCAATCACTCTTGCTCATTCAAACCAGACATAGACAAAAGAGGAGGGTGAGGAAAAACGTAGTGATGCGAATAGAGAATGAAGAATTTTCCCGAAAGTTACTATTACTTAGAAAATACTATGACAATGTAACAGGATGTTTTTAAAGTTAAATATATGATTTGATACAATGAGATTTTGTAGAAGATAAAGTACACAATGTTTCCTATTTAATAGCAATGACGAATTTAAAAAATATAAAGCCTCATTATTAGTCGAATAAAAATATATTCTGTCTACCATATTTTATTTAGCTAGTATTTATCTTAGAAATAAATAATCTCAACATAAAATCCCCTTTACACACTATTTAAATAATAAACCAATAGATTCGATTTCTTTTTTGCAAAAATGCACAACATGACATTGTTTATCTCTGTCGGTTCATGGATGGAAAATCTTCTCGATTCTCGATGACCACGCCCCTTTATCTCGATTTTGACTGAAGTTTCAATGATAAAACACCTTGCAATATCACAGGAGGCGACATGTTGATTTTTTTCTATAGGTTCTGTGAAGCCGATACGGATCGCTGTCATTGCTACAAAATGTCTTTGTAGTTATCAGGGTGTAGGTCATATATTTGTAGTAATATTAACTAATCCGTGCTAATTTTCTTAAGTTAAACGTATCGTAAAGAGAAAGAAGAGGATCCACTCCGCCCGAATCAGGGGTGTGTATTGAGTGATACACCGATATAGATTTGTATCAAAATAATCCGAAGCTATTTATAAATATTATTTTCTCAGCTTTTACTTATGTTCAAACGTTAATAGTAACGTCTGATCTATAATTAACTTGTGAAAGTTTATAAATATTACAGTATTCCATGGTGAAGTAGTGAGTCGACTCGGTTATTAGTGGCAAAGGTTGCCATTTTTTAGTGGGATAAATCGTGTGTGGTGATATCAGGGCGTGATCTCAGTGCTCGGAGTTGGTTTGAGTCCGAATCCGGGGCAGTGTGAGTGCACGTCTGTGGTGTTCTGGTGGCCGCGGGTGCTAGGAACTGGCTGCGAGACTGTGATACGAGTTTGTGGTGTGGTGATTTTCAGGTTGAGATGCAACTAGTGTCAGTGAGCTCGAGATAATAGCAGTGCGTGTTGTGGTCGTGGTGACGTGATGATGCGGTCGCAGTGAGGGGGCAGAGCGACACCACGGCTTCTTCTGTGGCGGGCGGCGCGCGGGGAGCCGAGTCTCCTTCGCAGCCCAATCAAGACACGGTGGACAACGCCACACCCACCTGCTGGTAAGTCCTTGTTGTCTATTGAACCTCCAAGACGGTTCTGCACCTAAAAGTCTTGGTACTCAAACTCCTTGGCAGTCAGAAAGTCATTCATTCATTCTGTAGCACTCTAGATTGTGGTACTTATGTGTATCAAGGCAGAAAGATAAACAATAGCGTAGTTAGTAGTTACTGTTATAATATTCCCTAATTTCAACACCCACTTTTCCTTGTAAGAATCTCTGTTATAAGTTTATAACGCTAGTCTTAGAACCTAGTAAAATTAAAATCAATTCCTGGCCTAGGACAATATTTTTCCATTTTTCTTGCCAATTTTTCCTCCTAATGTCACTGTCTTTAGGCTAGTGGAAAAACCAATTACAGTTAAATATCAAGTGTACCATAAAACAAATTATAACCTTTACATTGACAGTGAATAATAACAATGAGCTGGTACTTAAATCAACTGCGGCACTTTGAATGTGAAATGATCCGAGTGTCATTTTGTAACTTATTAGGCAGAACATTAACCTATTCTTGATTTAAAACCGGGGTTGTTTTTAAATACAGTAATAAAGGCCCTTGTCATGTTTGAAAATGATTATAAGTAAAGGCAACAGTAAAAACTTCCATTTTAAACAGTAATTATAACCCTTTTATAATATTTTATTACGAAAAAAAAAAGTATTCCTAAATTCAAATTCAACTGCAATGGCTAGCTTGGAAAGAGGCCCCAATGACTGGGTAAAAGTGATTAATGAATCTTTGTAACTTATGACTATGAGTAACAAAACTACAGTGGGCATAAATAATTTGTAATAATTTATACCTACACTGCAATACTAATTTTGGTTTAATAAAGTAACTTATTAATAGTTAACAAAAATATTAAGTTCAAATAATATCTATAGTATTGATAAATACCTAATTACCTACCTAACTTATTTGATAATGAAAAATTAATTAAATAGTAACTGAGAACCGAGAGTTAATAGTTCAGTTGGCAGCATTGGGGTGTTCCATTTTATTTTCTTTTTAGAACTCAACTTTTAGGTTTTGAAGCATGTATTAAAATGTCTCCAAACACTAAAATCCAAGGTCTTTGTGCAATGTAAACATTACATATGCAATCACTATTTATTTAATGTCAACTAATTTGACATTGCTGTGTTTAAAGCCAAAATATTTCTGTAACAGCATGCCATTGTACATTTTTATTTTTAAATTCTTACCAAGGAATTTAAATTTGGAAAAGGTGTGGTTGTTTTTTTTTTAAATTCTATTATTAGTTACAATATTGCACATCACTGTGCCCTTCTCGACATCATCTTCCTGCCCTGTGCCCATGTTTCTTGCGTTTGGTGCTATAATTTTTTCTGCTCTTTTTATACTGTTGCAACCGTCACATTTTCACTGTGCCCTTCTATTGAAAACAAGCCGTTTTAGGCTATAAGTTGCACCATAGTTAGTCAGCTCTGCATATATTGGATTGATAATATAAGACATTTTAAATTAGGGAACATGGGCCTCATCTTGTTTAAACTGACCAAAGTCAAAGCCTTTATTTCAAATAAACCATTCACAGGTACTTTTGAATTGTCAAAGTTATTTGCATGTTCCAAAGCGACCAATAAATATTGTAAAGTTGTCATTTATCATTAAATTAAACAACTTCAAGAAAGGACGTCTCAAATGGTTTTTGCCAGTATATCATTCTATCTACCTATCAAAACTGAGAAAGCAGAGAGTCTACTTAAAATTCTCAATTGAAATGCCCTCACAAGTCAATCAATGAAGATTCTTTATATTTATGATCTTACGGATTTTGCAATTTTAAAATAACAATATTTTAAAATTGCAAAATCCGTAAGATTGTAATAAATCTTGATTAGATTAAAATTTCTCGCGAAATATACCATTTTGAATACAATAATTCCCTCAAATTCAACAGTTTCCAATATATCTGTGTCTTATAAATAAGAAAACACAGTTTACAATTTCACGTGATATTTTACAATCAAATCAATCGCGTTTGCCATTTTCAGGTGACATATATATCTCATATAATGAAATCATACTACTAGGTAGACAATCTTCACTCACCCTGAGTAACAAACTTAGAATTTATTGTTCCAACATAAAACCAATATGGACATATGGGATTCAATTATGGTCTTCCGCAAGCAAATCAAACATTATGTGCATTCAAAGAAGTTAAAACAGCATCCTTAGGGTCCTCGCAGCGGCGCCCTGGTACGCTCGCAACTCAGAAATCCACGAGCACCTGGAAATCCCAACGGTCTTAGAACAAGCGAAGCGCTATCTAGAAAAATACAAAGACAGATTAACCAACCATGCAAATCCCCTCACTCACACACAGACTCAAGAAAGCTGATATTGTGCTGCCTGATTAAGTAGTATTGGACATTGGTCCTGATTCTATAAAATGTGATGCATCTTTCCACAGATCTGATCATAGTCAGAGCTGACTGATAGCAGATAAGAACGGAAAAAAAAAAAAATATATCTCAAACCAGCCCTCACTGATGCAGAATTGCAGATGCCTTTAAACAGGAATTTTCCATCAATTGAATTGTAGGCCTGTACGTCAAGCTAATGAATCAATAAAAACATTATCACACAAACATTCAAGATGCCTGTTTATATTTAGTTATGTAAACATGTTAGATAATATTATGTAATAAGTTTTTGACAAAATATTACTAAAGTTTTTGATGAAATATAAAACAAACTTGGACAGAAAATGATAAAATATTTTTTTTACAATCAATTTTTTGTCACTTCATCTTATTTCTTAAAAAACAATTTATAAATAAATGTACATTTATTTTAATCATCGACAGATCATTGTAGTTCAAACCGGGTCATAAAATTTTATTATTAAAAACAATTCTGTTACCACATACAACCCAATTTCTGAATTTAGAATTTGAAG
Source organism: Melanchra persicariae (assembly GCA_947386135.1). NCBI lineage: Eukaryota > Metazoa > Arthropoda > Insecta > Lepidoptera > Noctuidae > Melanchra > Melanchra persicariae. The sequence goes on along the minus strand of OX376645.1, from coordinate 8,580,493 downwards.
TTGAGTATTGTCAAACTCAAATTTAGCCTGAAAACCAGTCAAGCTTTGGCATTAAAGTAGGGTTGCATACTTAAAAGTATGCAATTCTACATTCCCAATTCAGAAACCAACCATCAGTGACATAACACTAAAAAGCAGGAAGATTATAATAATGTCTTGTTTTTCTTATAATAATCAAAATGAGTGTCATTTTCGCAAATCAATTAGCAGAATGTCCTATTGTCAAAGTACAGTGAAGCTGAAAAATTAATATCAATAGGTACTAATTTTTAAGCTTCACTGTACTTTAAAAACCAATCGGTTTTTTGACATACCTCATTATATTTATTTTAAAATTTCTCTGGTGTGGACACAACCTGACTCCTTTGTTCCATCTCATGTTCCCAGTACAGAGGCTTACTACAGAGACTGTGGAGGAAGCAGAAGTTTGGAGATGGGCTGAAATCTAGAGTGGTACTTAAAGACTTATAAACTACCAGGAGACCTGAATCATGAAGAAGTATCTCTGGTGTGGACACAACCTGGGTCCACACCAGTGACACCCTTGTTCAATCTCATTACTGTTATATTAAATAATGTCCCTATTTTATGAATTGATTGTGAAAAAAAAGAAGTTCATATTTACTTATTTTACTTATAATAGAATATGACTGTACTTTTCCCACTCTTCTGTTTTTAAGACATTCTGCTAATAGGATGATTTGCTAATTTGGTTTATTTGAAATAAATGCTTTGACTTTGACTTGGGTGTTCTGCTAATATAATGTTTTGATATGGAGGCAATATTGAGATGGTCCTATATCCATCTCTTCTTTCGAACATAATCCGCAACCCAAGCAAGACTGGTGTCACATTTTCTGGCTTCTGAATACCCATCATCTCTATGTAATGTCAGAATTGGTCACAGATAAGTAAACAATGGAGTTCTAATTTGCGCACGCCGATCTTCCATGGGAAACATAGTTTGACGTATGATGACGCGCCAAGGGCGATAGTCCAATGACTAACAAATTCAACTTTTTAAATACCTACCTTAGTAGTAGCATGGAGTCTGGATTTGTTCTGGGTTAGGCTCGCACCCTATTAAACGTAACTGGAGAAATGTAAGTGTACTGTACCACTGCCTGACCCTTTGGGGCTATACAAGGCGTGATGTTTATTACTTTATGCACAATAGTACTACATAGGCCCATAGTCAACTTTTGTGTTAATAATAAAACTGGTAGGTGTACAACAAATAACTATTTAAAATACTTATATGTTTTCGAAATTAGTTAAGTTATTTTACTTGCTAACTTTAAATGTACACAATATAAGTCATCCTTATCCTCCAACATAAAGTTTTTTTTTGCCAAATTATGCCAATTTATTTTGATGATTATTTTGTTCCACCAATCAACACGGCAGCTATGGGACGCGCACCACTGAGTAGTGCGAGTTTTAAACGTAGGTACACGATCGCGTTAACGTAAACGTTCACTTATTATCAACTAGTGTGGATGTCGGTTATCGCGTAAAAAAAGTAGCCTGTCTTTCTCCATATTCCAGACTATATGTATATCTGACAAATTTCATGACAATCGGTTCAGCCGTTTTAGCGTAATAGCGTAACAGACATACAGAGTTACTTTCGCATTTATATTAGTAGTATATGAAAAAAAAAAGATTTTCCCTTAAATGAGACGGCACTTATTCAGTTTCAATACTAAGTAACGTTAACATTCGATCGAATACGTTTAAAAACTAAGACTAAGACACTGTGCCCCAGCCGTGGGAACATCATTTATATAGTAGGCGCCAGATAAATGAAGAATAACGGTCATTGACCTTTCCTTAATATCTCTTCGTAGGTACCCTCGGATAGTAAATTATGAATCGTTTATCATTACTAGAACAGAAAGGATCACGATAGATGTCGATTCAAGACAGCTTTATGTCATTATTTATGTTTTTGAAATTAAGTGTGTCAATAAATGTAGGTGGGTCAATGACCGTTATTCTTCATTTATCTGGCGCATACTATAGTCTGATCATGTAATCAAAAGAGATCACCTAAGATTTGTAAACAGAATTACCAAGAAAGAACAAAAACATAGGAATAGTACTCCATTTACTACATCGCGGCATCGTACCAATAATACGATATTGGTATTGGTAATTATTAGTGGGAGTACCAATATCAGCTGTTTTCCCTCCCACACATTCATGGTTATTATATTTTGTTTGTAAAATGTTACTTGATAATTATTGTGACGGTTATCTACAGTGGGATGAGGATGAGCCCATAATTTCATCTTTTTTTTCATTTTGCCCATACTGTCCCACTGCTGGGGAAAGGCCTCCCCCAAGTCCTGCCGAATTCTTTTCACGTACCACCTCGTACCAGCCCCCATAGTACGCGTCCAGGGGTCGTACCATGACGTGTTAAAACGTCAGTCGTTCGAGTGAGAAAGAGGGATGGAGCTATATAGGGTGTATAGCTCCATCCCTCTTTCTCGCTAAGTAAGGGCAAGCCTGTTGCTGTCAACTTAGCAATAATCAAGACTCCGGGCTACGATGCTACGAATTTGCAGATGCACAAACCCAATAACACTTTTCCCAACCAGGGAATAGAACCCATGACCACACCAGTCAGCAGTGGCGTTTCCGACCACAAAATCACCGGAATACCTGTTTGGAGATAAATTCGTTTTTTTTAATACCAAGCTTTATTTTTGGTATTTCCAATTCGATTTAGGGCCCTCACAAAAACAAGACATTTCACTCAGATAATACCAAAAGTACAATACACTATCAGATAGCTTTTAGATTGGTATCAATACAAACATAATAAAAGGACGAGTCACTACTCACTCAGGCTAATCTCCAAACTTACTAAAGTAGGTTATATTATAACTTTCGTAAAATACCACCATAGCTGGTGCATGCGGCTTCGCTCGTATGAATGTGGGAAATCATCTTAGATTCTACCGGGATGAAAAAGGATCCTATGGTCTGGCTGCTCCCGGGATGAAAAAGTATCCTATGTTCTAGTTGCTACCTGGATGAAAAAGTATCCTATGGTCTAGCTGCTACCGGGATGAAAAAGTATCCTATGGTCTAGCTGCTATTTGGATGAAAAAGTATCCTATGGTCTAGCTGCTACCGGGATGAAAAGTATTATATGGTCTAGCTGCTACCGGGATGAAAATGTAACCTATGGTCTAGCTGCTACCTGGATGAAAAAGTATCCTATAGTCTAGCTGCTACCGGGATGAAAAAGTATCCTATGGTCTAGCTGCTACTGGGATGAAAAGTATTCTATGGTCTAGCTGCTACCTGGATGAAAAAGTATCCTATGGTCTAGCTGCTACCGGGATGAAAAAGTATCCTATGGTCTAGCTGCTACCGGGATGAAAAAGTATCCTATGGTCTAGCTGCTACCGGGATGAAAAAGTATCCTATGGTCTAGCTGCTACCGGGATGAAAAAGTATCCTATGGTCTAACTGCTACCGGGATGAAAAAGTATCCTATGGTCTAGCTGCTACCGGGATGAAAAAGTATCCTATGGTCTAGGTGCTACCTGGATGAAAAAGTATCCTATGGTCTAGGTGCTACCAGGATGAAAAAGTATCCTAAGTTCAAATCCGGACTATGGTCTAGGTGTGTTCCAAATTTCATTCAAATCCTTTAAGCCAGCCATACTTAACCAACGGCCCGACATTCTCCACAACCAGTCACTGAACATGATAAGCAATGGGAGTAGCAGTGTAGTATAATATATGTTGGTTAATACGCTTCTGCCTAACCCATCGAGTCCCTAATACAGTTGATATGTTATTTTCTTGAGTATTTACAGCTGTTATCCCGTGCATTTTATCGGGATTTTCCTCGCGACTGTTCTTGCCCTCTATTGAAGCCAGGTCAAACAGTAAGGTCGCGAACGAACAGATGCACATATTGAATATTGAATATATAATAAATGCCGTTTAGCATACCTTCTATAAACTTCCATCCTCGGATCTTGGTTTGTGCCTGGTTGGGCAATAGGCCTTGCCGATTGCCCTGTATTACATATACTCTTAACTGGCGAAATATAGATTTATTTAGTTAAGGTGCTATGATTCGGCGTCCGAGCCGATTTGTGGGGGTGAGGTGCGGGGAAAACCGCGCGTCTTGCTCGTCGGAGCACGATAACGCGCCACTTTATTGTTCAGGCAGGTCATAGTACAGTGATATCAGGAGGCCTACCACAACCACTTAAAACAATATTATTTTAATATTACTTTGTAATTTCTGTTGTTGCATTTTCAACTCTCGGCGCTGATCCGAGCGTTGAAAATCCAACAGAGCGGAACGCAAAGTAATATTAAAGTAATATTGTTTTAAGAGGTTGTGGTAGGCCCCCTGTATGACTACAATATTTGAACAGAAGGAAAGATAATACAAATAAAACCAAAATATTTATTATTTTACTAAAGTGTTTTTACATAGTAATTTGTGATTGAATCCTCCTTTTAATTAATATTGTACTATTTTACGCCACGCCTTATGCCTATTTTCCCTGAAGACCTTAGCCTGGGTGCAATTAAGCCAATAAGGTCTCAGTAAAAACGCTTAAATAGATCAACGAGGCAATCAAAGCAAGACTTGCATTGGACAACAAATAAGTCAATTTGTTAAAATAATACTTAATTACAAAACAACGTAATTAACATGGTTACCGAGGAATGCTGTTTACGGCTTTATAATTGACAATGACAAAAGTTGTAAAGTAAAACAAGATTTGTTGTCGCTCTGTGCATTTTTATCGATGGTCATTTTAAAAAGAGACTGCACTCAGATCACGTGCATCTCATCTGTTTCGTTTATGGTATTTATTGCTAGCCTAATCGTGTACTTCACACCAAATATTACAATATATGTAAAAAAATAAGACTGCCTTCTTGGTCGTGTGATTTCAACTAATGCTGAGTATGAGGGTTCGATTACCGGGTCGGGAAAAGTGGTATTGGGTTTTCGTACTTACCTCTCTTCATACCATTCAGGTTAGGTTTCTTTAAAGTTGAAACCCTGCAGACAGAAATACGAGCCCCGCAGCGGAGCTCCTTCGTCGTCGAAGTTAAAATTGAAGTGGCCAGACATTTCATATAATAGCTGGCTATTTAAATTGCTGATCAACTAACGTAAGAATAGAATAGAAAACATTTATTCGACACAGACACAACCCAACAGCAAGAAACACAGATTAAAGTGTAGAGCACACCAGTCTTCTTATCGTGTCAAATGTTCATCAAAAGAGTTCATTTTTTCGTTCAAGGCGTTTTTCAAGTCATCTTTTTTTGAAGTCGTTGTTCAGGGTGCAAGTCAATCGAAATTTGGGAAACTCCAGCAAATGGGACACTGAACCGCTCTCGCACTGTGGGTTTGATGGACCATTAATCCCCTATTTCAACAAATCAAGCCATCAGCAAACAGGGGCATCATTATGATCATGTTATGTATCGCTGACCACTGTTAGGTTTTCTATTCCAAAGAAAAACTCCATAGTAGGTACCTAGTAGCTACACGCTTCTGGTATTCCCCACCTCAAAAGTGTCGTGGATCCTAAGAAAACTGACATCGACCTATTTATCATGTAAAACCATGCTGTATGCCAACCGTGCTGTATTGTGTTAATTGTGGTTATACATAATATTACATCAGTCCTGTACTTCCGGAGGGGAAAGCAGAGCTTTTGACCGACGATTTGACCTGATAGAAAAAGGTCTACGTGCCCAGATGGTTACGATGGACGAGTTAAAAGGCAGACAGATTATTGGTGGCAGTGGGACCACAGGCGCTGGTAACAGTTCCACACACACCATTCGAAAGCGTCGCTAGTTAGGGTCAAATTCTGGGAAGTAATGACATGCGGCAAACATGTGTGTGTGTGTGCGTTTTTTTCCGAAATCAATGAGGTCGATTCCTGGCTAGGAATATTGATTAGTCGAAAAATCGCATGATGCAGTTATATCTTTCATCAAAACCGGACCCAAGAATCCTTTGAGTTCTTCGCTATTCCTCAAGTTACGGCTTTCGCTGTTGATACTATGGACTGCTACTGAGAATTTCCTGAAAAACCATAATTTCTGTTCTATTTTTCCTCAGCTGACACATAATATTATGTGTCTAGATAACACTTTTCAGTCAGAAGTTATTACGTCAATGTCCCCTTCAAACGTCCATGACTGTCGTCATTTTCGCCCAGAGACGTAAACTGGAGAGGTCAGTGACCTCACATACCGTCTTTTACCTATCAATGACGCCATTGAGCACATCCTAGTTTCTCTCTCTTTAAAACAGCCTAGATAGCCCGTTTTACAAACAGGAAATTTTGTCCTTAATTTTTCCCAGTACCTACTACCTATTGTTACTAGTTATCCTGCTGTGAGTCATAGAACCCTATAAGGTAATTAGAAACTTGAACTTGGAGACTTTGTTTGCCCAAATAAGGCGTGGCATTTAATTGGTCCTTTTGTGAATCTGGCGCTGTCTGGGCAATTTGCAGTCTCATTATTGTCCTCACTGACACTATTATTACGCCAGCAAACGCTTCCACTAAAGATTCCTGTAATTTTATAGTCTAATTTTCCCATTGCTGGGACTCAGGACATCTTGTTAGAGGGAGTGTAACTGACGCGACGTACTGATAATCTACCTCGCGAACCGAGCGATACTAGGTATTTACTATAAACAATACACCTTAGTCATTGCTAGGAAGGTATAGTCCATCTACCTAGTAATGACTAAGGTGCAACGCGTTCAATTTGATTTAAGATTAGCTTCAGGGTGCGTTCCAAAACAGCAATGGCCCAATTTGAATTTAGGAATCGATTCGGTAAGATCTTTTTTTTAAATGCTCGATTGTTTATTTCGGATTCAGTGTCTAACTAAGTTATACTACTGTAATGCGCTATTGAGAAAAGTGTCACCAGTTGGAAAAATATATTTGTTTTGCGAATATAATGTTCCATCATTTATCGCGTATTTTTTCTCTCGCTGTAGTTGTATTTAGTACTTAATAGTTTAGTTGGCAGCGGTTGTATGCGGACTGCTCAAGACCGGGATGGTTGGCGCTCTTTGGGGGAGGCTTACGTCCAGCAGTGGACGGCAATTGGCTGACATGAGAGTTTAGTTGAGTGAGAAGTGAATTGAAAACAGCATGATGATGATGATGAGTTGCATACCATATCACCACGCGCTTGACAAAGCTCGGTAACATTGTCTTTCCAAGAAAGCTGTAGCGCCCTTTGCATGTCAACCCACTCAGCATACATCAATCCTCTGCTGGGTACACGTCTCCCTAGTCAGCCAGAACACCCAATTTTCGTCAATCCCATATAACATTCCAGTTCTGCCCATCGCATTCCAATGCTCGACATAAAAGCATCTTCCGCCTTTTCCGCCTTCCCCAACCATTTTATTTTTTAATATATTTTGAAAACTGCTTTCTCAGTTTGTTAGCTTGTACTTGTGTCTGCACTTGTATCCCACTGCTGGGCTCCCTTTTCTCCTTCCAAACCTCTCTGTCTTGGCCTATCTCTGGCCAAGTGTGCCCCGCAAACATTATGACACATTTTCAGTTCACCTTTTCAATTGCAAGACCAACTTCCCTTGCATTTCAAGTCCCTTGATCGGTTTGTCTGTGCGCAACCAAAGATAACCATGTTCTTTCTTGGACTTCTACCAATGTAAATACGCAAATTAACACTCCATGCTTAAGTATTACGTGGGAAGAAGTTTTTGTGCGTAATTATTGTACTAATAGTCGGCCGATAGGTTGGCATGCTGTCAAGCACTGTACACTGCAATTTAAACACTGTTTATCGAGGTGGATTTATGCCAAATGTAGCTATAAGATGGGTTGTTACTCTGCTTAGCGGTTCTCGGCAGTTCTTAGGACATTTTTGCGGAGTTTTTTTTTTTGGAAAAACGAGGCTAGGAGATTTTCAAAATATGCAAGCACACGTGCAGAGCCCTCGGTCTAGGTGCTTTTTTTGCTATCGCTGTGAAACCTTCAAAATGCGCCAGGAGTTTTGGGAAAAAGGCCAAGCAGCCACCACCACCCTGGTGATCACCTGTGGGTCCCCTTTTCCTTCCCACAGAGGAGGTTCCGAAGTGGTCTTTAAAATACCACCCCGGAACATCCTCTGTGCTACGCTTGTTAGAGCACATCCTTGAGGAGACTAAAGGGGTCTCCACTGAGTTAGTCTAGATCCTAGCTGTTCTTAGATGCAGGAAATCGTTGCCTGTGTGTGACGTCATCATCTATTATTGTAACACAGCAGGGCAAGGGCCTCTTCTCACGGGAAAGGATGAGTAATCATCACCATGCTCAATGCTTTATCAATTAAGACTGATTTTGAAAGGTCCAAGGAACCTCACGAAGTTTTTCTCTACAATGTCGTCTGTGGCCCCAGATTGCCTTTTTATAATGCAGAAATTCTCATTCAGTGCTACAAATTTTATGCGATGCAAATCTGGTCCTTCGAGGTCATGAAAACATCAAAACCTCTTGTTTTCTTTGTGCGCTTAACATACAGAGAAATGCACAAACTGATCTCGCCCACAATACAATGACGTACATATAGAATATAACCTTATCAGATAAATACATAATACAAGGGGAAATAATAATTCCAAAAATAACAACGCCGTCTCACAAATAGAAATGTGTGATACTGACAATTATGTATTAAATTGATAAGCGGGACGAAATCCTCAATAGATGGTTATCTTGTTGCTATAAATACTTTTACCGGTAAATATCATATTTTTCAATACTATTCTACGTACCGTGTACCGTATCAGTAACTAAAATGATGATTGACACATGATGATGGTCTTGTGAAGTACTCAGCTCATTATTCATTTTGAAAGACGTGTTTTACGCACTATCGTGCAAATGTACTGTCGTGCTAAATATTGGCGAAATGACGATTTGATCGTTTATCGCCAAGTCTTTTACCGTCAATGGTGGGGTCAGTTTTCAATCTAACCAGATACAATTATCTACCAGTATTTTTTTTATTTGTCGTAATTGTCTCCCACTGCTGGGCGAACGCATCATTTTGTCTTTCCAAACGTCTCTTATCTTGTGCGATCTCTGGCCAAGTCAGAGCTGCAAAGTTGTTCAGATCGTCTCACCATCTTCCCCGCTTTGGTTTGGGCTTACTTATAATGCTATTCAGTAACGGCTGCTTTCTATAACATATCTCAATCCCAATCTTGATCCCGATCCTTGTCTGTAACCAATCAAAGGTGAGGATTGTGTGGTGAAGGACACAAACTCGGCCGTTGATTGGTTACAGACAAGGATCGGGATCAAGATTGGGATTGAGATATATTATAGAAAGCGGCCGTAAGTGAGCAACTTGGTGCACCGTAGGTTAGTACGGGCAGGAGACAATAACACACATGTTAATGAATTTTGTCTTGTTGTCGCTTCATGTGAACGAGTTACGTCCGGGTGCAACCAATTGGTTCCACTGCGAATTGATTTAAACTTAAATTCCATGAGTTTTACGGTTTATTTTCATTTGTTTTTATTTAGCGACGATAGAGGTTGCACCCAAGCAGTTTCCAACATGGAACTTTACTAAAAGTAGAATGGGTACAGACAAACAGTCGTTTTTATTGTGTAAACCTTGTACTGCTACACTTGTACGATGCGGATCGGATTGCAATTAATAAGATTCCTTATACATACATTGGTGGACGATATTGAAACCATCTCGCTCATATAATAATTATAAATTGTTTTCAATGAAGAGAAAAATAAAAAAATATCTTTACCACTAGCGGTTGACCAAAACACCATTTATTTACGCTTAATACCTAACACAAGTTTGCTTTTATTTAATTCATTTAAAATCTTCACTAAACTATACATTAAAATCTGTGTTTCCCAACATTATGTTTTTATGCAAAAAAAAAAATCGTATACTTACTGCTTTCTTTTTAATTCATATTTCTCATTCTTTCTTTCATTTATATTAACTTCCTGAAATATTGCCAATAAATTGCAATCAACTCAGTATTAGTGAATGCCATGTAATGAAGGAGAATAGAAAAGGTGGCAGAAATCACCAGTATGAGTCAAGTCTGCAGACTTAGACGTAACCATTTTAAAATTAATATTGTTTTAATATCACTAAACACATTAGAAGATAAAACAATATTTGGACTTCAGTTTAAAAATTTGGTGAAATCACCTACTCACATTCAAGACGAACAGTTAGTTCATATCTTTTCGCTGTACGTTTTTTTACTCACTATATCGAGTACTTACCTATTTTCTTGAGAGGTCTTAAGGCGACAAAGTACTTCAGGATTTCTGACATTCGAGAAGTCTTATTTGTCATCAGAGTAAGCTTCTGTATTTCATGTCATAATCAATTCTGACATTGGTGACCAAATTAACAACAATCAACAATTAAAAGACAAGTTTCGTAAGAGTTTATTCTGTAGGTTGAATGATCCGGCTCGAAGAACCATAGATAACTCTTTAGTTTAGCGGGAAATAATGCTGGGGATTTAAGTAATGATATTTGAGATGTAGTTTGCACTGCGACTAAACCGATAAAGTTTTTCATTCGATCATTACATTCAACCTTCAAAAGCCATAATGAGATTTTACACTAAAAAATCAGCTTCTCGAAAATTGGTAGCTGAAGCATACTGTTTTAAAAATGAAGTATCTTCGAAGTTGGAATCCCCTTAAACCAAAAAGCGACTGTTAACACATTCCATTGTCAAAGTCATTAGCACATATCTCAGCTTTGCCCGTAATGTGTCACACGAACTTACAGAGAAAGTTACGTTCGCTTGTTTACATGCTTACCTTTCTAACTGACCGATATTACGAACGCCTCCTGTTTCTGACAGCCGACAAATTCCGAACGGCTTCGGAACGATTCGGAATTATAGTGTTCTATCGAATATGGAATAGTTTTCTGAAGAATCTGGGGCCGTACAGGGAAGTGTTCGTGTGTGTGTGAACGATAAAGGAAGGATGTTCTGAATTCTTCATCTCTTTTTGACCCATTTTTCTCCTTTTGTAGTAGTAACAAAAATAGTGTCTATATCTTTTGGGAATATTGTACTCGTATATTATTATGATTCACTCATATGCTGTCAAGTGTGATTTGTGAACTTGGGATATGTATGAGCGATGGTTGATGATTAGTAAGGTCTCCAAAATGTCTGGTGTTAGATTTGAACGCCAGCTTTAGGAATATAGGTAAAGTATGACAGGATTTTCCCCCAGCGATACAGCTACAGGTATCTCGACTTTTATTCATTCATTTCTATGCTATTTTCATTCGCCATTAAGGAAATCATCATGAACACCCTTTCCACGTCAAGAACATAACTGGCACTTAGTCACGTGGTATCGTCACAGGGGGTATTTTTACTGCACCCCCGCTATAAATAGAACCATGTCGGGGTAGCATTGCAGCTAGGGGTAAACCAAGAGCCAATTGCAGGTGGATAGTCTATTAGTATTGATTTGTCTTTGGAACTGATAGCTTATAACATCGCGGTCGTATTATTGCTTCTGAAAGTGGCTACACCAGTGGCTGAAAGGATGTATAGAAATGGGTTCTCATGGTATTGGCATGTGATGCGGAGGAATTAGGATCTTTGCTGACTTTCATTCCTAAATGCAGTCTGACCTGAATTCTTTGAAATACATCGTGATTAAAGTCAGTGTATGTCCCTCTGTCATGTGTCCTCTCCCGTGTTTTTACTATACTCGGAATTTTAATTCGATTCCAGATTTGACAATTTCAGTGTTGCAACGTTATGACAAGTACTAAATAGTGACGTTGCGAAATTATTCGATACGGAAATGGAATATTTCCGGATCGATTCCTCTCGTTTATAGTAGTATATTTAAACAACTACTACTTTAATAGAAACTAAGTAGGTATATCAGGAAATTAAATATTTCTGAACGGATAATTTAGTTATGAGTTCTCTTTTATTATAAGTTTTGTTTTTAATATAAAAAACAAAAATATTAACTTTTTATTAAATAAAGCAGCGGTTACTAATTAATAAATAATTATTATGAATAATTATGTATTTATTAAAATAAAAATCAATAATTTAGTCTTTAATTGGCACACCAATATTATGATTACATAAACATAAATCGCGATTATTTATCGATTTTTTGTGTTCATCACTACACTATTATATGTGGTATCATTATTTTACAAAATGACAGTAGCTAATGTCAAATGTGGAATCGAATTATAATTCCGAGTATAGTAGAAATTCCATCAAAATTCAAGAAAAAATAAGATATGTTTTGAATGCTGCCATTACAATTCCAGGCGAATCCCAAACCAGGGTTGCGGAATTGTTCGAAAATGTTACCGCGGCCCTGGAAGGCAAAGGACATTTGGCGGAACACGGGTGGGTTTTAGTCAGTAAGAGTGACACTCCCTGGCGCTCTATCCACAAAGGGAGGAGTCATTTGATCATTTTCCAGTAAAAAAAATGAGGGTCCCAAAGACCCTCTTCATTCAATTACTAATAGATTTTCTCTTCTTTTACTTACCTAACCTCTGCCTAATCCAGTACTTACCTACAGTAGTCCAATTTCATCCATTTTTAGGGTTCCGTACCCAAAGGGTAAAAACGGAACCCTATTACTAAGACTCCGCTGTCCGTCTGTCTGTCACCAAGCTGTATCTCATGAACCGTCATAGCTAAACAGTTGAAATTTTCACAGATGATGTATTTCTGTTGCCGCTATAACAACAAATACTAAAATACCAATAAAATAAATACTTAAGTGGGGCTCCCATACAACAAACGTGATTTTTTTTCCGTTTATTTTTTAATAGATAATGGTACGTAACCCTTCGTGCGTAAGTCCGACTCGCACATGGCCGGTTTTTAATTCATTCATAGGTAATAAGAAACCCAGAAAGAGTCCCTTTTACTTGATATTCGAAGCATGCTTGGTACTTTCCGTTATCATGTAGGTAAGTATTCCCAAAGTTGTATAAACAAACTCATTTGACTAAGTACTTCGACGGCTACATATTTGTGAGAGAATTCGTTGCGTTCAATGTTGTAACTTGTTTTCTGTATCTTGCGTTACTTTAATGGAAATTTTTGCGTCATTATTGGTGTAAATTTTCCAAATTAAGTTGAGGTAGACTCGAAGTCTGAAGAGCTATGGATTAGTATCAGATGCTCTTTTTAACCGACTTCTTAAAAAGGAGGAAGTTCTCAATTCGGATGTTTGTATTTTTTTTTTTTCGTTTGCCAACCGATTTGAAAAAATCTTTTTTTGTTGGAAAGGGTATACTTCCCAAATGGTCCCATTGAAATTTTATCAAAATCGGTCAAGCAATTTGGTTTTTAAATCCAAATAGCTGGAAAAAATATGTGGAAAAATCATCCATGTATACGAAATGGCGTATTTTTGCTTTCCTGAAACTTTCCAGTGGTGTTGTTAGGTAAGGGGTACCACTAAAAAGTGAAAAAAAAACTTTTTCACAAAAAAAAGAAACCGACTTCCAAAAAACACTACAAAGTTCGAAATGAGGACTTTAATCCCATAACAACATCTTCCGCTTAGTATGTTTTTTAGTCACTTGCAGTTCTTTGCCATACCAATACCAATCATCATCATGGACACCATCCATTGTATAATAAACCTTATTGCAACCACTGCTAAGTACGACTTTTTGATTTTTTCGATCTTCTGCATCATTACCATTGGCATTTCAGTTGAAATCACTGTTTATTCTGTTCCGACTCTCGATAATCGTTATTATGTATTTTTGTCTATAATGATGACTCAAAAGAGAACAATGTAGTTGTAGAATCAGATAATAAATATCAATCTGTTGATGATTCATTGAATATTGATTGACCTGCTTTTTCATTTACCTACCGTCAACTTCGATTCATTTATTGTGGATCATGGGTTCATAAGGTGTTGTGTTAGTTACAGGTCTACTCTCTAAGCCCGAAGTCCGTAGTTTCGGCCTTAGTGTCTGTCGTTTTCTACTACTTACGATTAGTCCCGAACCCGAACTAAGAATGAATGACAACACGATTTGACAGTTGTTCTTAGTTTGGGATAGGGACTAAGTCCGTAGGTGATAAGGAGTAGAACACGCCCGATACTAAGGGCCGAAACTACGGAATTCAACCTTAGAGAGTAGACCTCCTGGTTCTGCTATGTCCCGCCATTGAGGCATACAAAAATTTCAACGAAAATTATTGAGCGATTATACTGACGTGTCATTCATTCTATTATAAAGGGTATCGGGTTACCCAGTTACTGGGTTGTAGAGAGGTATACGAGTACTCAGCAGCATCTGGTTAGACTGGAAGCCGACCCCAACATACTTGGGAAAAGGCTAGGCAGATCACTGACCTGTCATTCGTAGGTACTAAATATTTTGATTATTCCGACACTCAAAATTCTCAGGTAGTACCTAGAATTGCGGATTTTCTTCGAAAGAGTCACTATCGTACTAAATTGTCCGTACAACTTAAAATGACTGCTCCCTAAAACCCTAAACTGCAACATCTTCCCATAAACACAGCTTAACCATCTTCCCCATAGGAAGTCTGAAATCCCTTTGAAACAAATCTCCGCTGCCATGGGACTTAGTTCTATTAATCTAATCAAAGCGCTTGCCTGCTCGCGTCGCGGTAATCAGTAGCATTATCCCATTTAATTGAACCGATTAACTAGAAAAAAAATCTATAATGGCAGTCGTGAGAGCATGTATTGTCCAACAATGCTATATATAGATGGGTTAATTTTGCACAGTAATTAGTAGATAATAAGTTGTTAGAATTGTAGCGTTGATAACTGTGTTGGCGCTTCAATCTTTGTCTTGTCATTTTTTTCTGATTTAATTATGGAGGACATTGTCAATTTGGTTTATTCACTGTATGATAAACAAAAGAACTCTCCCGATCCATCGTACACCTCATCTGTTGCTTGCCATCAGGTAAGATGAATGAGGCAATAAAAATGGCTCAGCCTAAACGTGAAGAAACCGTTTCCTCTTCTTTTTAACCGACTTCTAAAAAAGGAGGAGGTTCTCAAATCGGATTTGTTTTTTTTTTTTTTTTTTATGTTTGTTCGGGCATAACTCCGTCGCTTGTCAACCGATTTGAAAAAATCTTTTTTTGTTGGAAAGGGTATACTTTCCAAATGGTCCCATTGAACTTTTATCAAAATCGGTTCAGTAGTTTGGTTTTTAAATCCAAATAGCTGGAAAAAATATGTGGAAAAATCATCCATGTAGGTACACGCAATTGTGTATTTTTGCTTTCCTGTGACTTTCCAGTGGTGTTGTTAGGTGTGGGGTACCACTAAAAAGTGAAAAATAAAAAACTTTTTCAAGTCGGTCTCTTTGTTTTGTGAAAAAGTTTTTTCTTCTTCTTCTTGGTTATGTGTCTTCCTTCAACACGCACTGGGCTTGTCTGGTGGATTACGCTGCTCTCACAGAGATTATACTAGAGTGTCAGCAGTCGGAAAATTATTGGCTGATTTATTTACGATGATCAGGTTTTTCGTTAAGCCGTTGGTCCCGGCTGTCATTTTTAGATCTTTGGCAGTCGTCACGGATAAGAAGCCAGACACCAGTCTTGCCAAGGAGTACCGTGTTACCCAATTGATGGGTTGTGGAGGTCGGGTAGGCAGCCGCTCCACGTAAAATACTGGATGCAGCTGAATTCGGTTTGACTGGAAGCCGACCCCAATATAGTTGGGTTTGGGTTCATTTTAGAAGGTCCGACTTTTAGCTTTTTAAAGGTTTTTAAGTCTGATCATCTTTAAAGATACAGAATTATACTCTTCAATGAACAGTAAGATTTTTCGTTCACATGATTCCTCACGCAATCCATCTATATTTTTTATCTCATTGTCTCATTAAAATTCATATACTTAAGTACCTACTATAACTGTTTCTGTCACATTCGTTTCATCCCACCTCATCATAATATAGGTTCTTAGAACCTTAGGATACTGATGAATTTAATCGAAAACAATTCTATAAAAAACAAATGACGATCAACCTTCACATAGGTACGCCCGATTTCATTATCAACCCACAGGATGACTCATTTATTTGTTATGTTCAATGTTCAAATGTCGGTAATACCAGTTTTCATTCATGAAACATTCTCTCATACAAAATTGAGTGGGAAAGGAAAACCCAGAACTAATATTATATACCTATAGAGAGTAAACATGGTCTGTTGACAAGCTTGTTTTATTGTATTATTTAGTGTGTTGTCGTATCGAATTTCTTGACCTTTCAATTATCCCTTCTTATTTAAGACAGACGGGTAGACGATGTTCTAGAGGACATCATCTAACCGTCTGTCAAGTTTCATATACAGGGCGTTTCAAAAGTGCGTTGTCATATCTAAGGGTGATGTTGCGGGTAGCTGATAAGGAAAACAGCAAAACAAAAAAAAAAAAACACTAAAAAAATGAACAAAAAGTTTCGAAGAATTTACTTTTGGGATATTTTTAAATGCACATCTGTATAATTTTAATGCATACCAGAAAAAATAATGCTGTGCAAAAAATCCCAATTGATTAGAAAACATGTCTTACAAAAAAAACTAAAAAATCATCCAAAACGAGATGACCTTTTTATCGAATTCACACCAAAAATGTGGTTCATACATCGGATTTATGATTTATAAAACAAAAATACGAATTGTTTATCAAAAATACTAACTTGCACTCTAAATTGCACTTCCCTGAAATAGCAGGTGGTTATCATGGTTACAATAGTAGCCGGTCATTGGGCACCCCGACTCGGACAGGTTAGGTTAGAAGGGGATGGCGGGGTCAAGTGAGCGAGCGAAGCGAGCGAAGCGAGCGAACAGACCCCGCCATCCCCTTCGTGGTTATTTTTTTTTAAACCACCCAGAAATATCATTAGCCAAATATTCGTTCAGTAAAACAGTTCTGCAAATACCATTAAACAGTATATCTAATATGATTTATTTAGTGTGCATAATTTGTGTGCAAGTCAGTATTTTTGATTTAACTTTGAAATATTTTGTTCGAAAAAAGGGAAAATACAGATATCGATTTAATTACATGCCTTTACTTTTCAAGCAGTTTGTTACAGCTGGTGGCATTTACTTTAATGTCAATCACAGATTTGACGTCGCTAACTGCATCAGACTGCTTAAAAAGTCCCTGTATGTACAAATCCACTATGCTGCTAAGAGTTTAAAAGATAACAAACAGACACAGAGCTACTTTCACATTTTTAAATTAGAAGAATGGATAGTAAAGACAGATGTCAACCTTTTAAAAGTAATATTTGGATGACACTGTTAGATAATGACAGCTAAAGCTGGGTACTGACAGGTGTTACCTGCCGTAATGTAACATTTGCAGCGAGCACCTTATAATAATAATAATCTTGTTTATTTCAGGCTGCTTTGGCCCATAGAATATACCTTATTGACTAACAATATTATTCTAACGCAGTTTGTGTAAGAATTTGGAAACTGAAGCCAATATTAATAAAAAAGCACTTAGCACTACTTACTTTTTTTTTCTTATGTTAAAAACACATCGAATACGCATGTAAAATGAGCATGTTTTCATGTACTAACTGCACGAATGCTCGCTTTGTAACATGTTACAAACAGCCCCGTAACATCGGTCAGTCCACCTTAAGAAACGATGCCAAATCAGTCGACCTCCTTTCAAGAATGATAGCTCCTGTTTTATTAACGCAACGTAAGGAAACATCACAGTCTTACGTTGATATCATACCGGATTCAGTATCATTTCAAACAGCGATTTGGCAATATCTGCTTATCCTGTTTGTGAACCTTGATTAAGTAAGCGAAAGCATAACTTGTTAAAATAACTTGTGTGGCAATGACATTTGCGTCATCGCGGGAAACCCCGTAAGCTTCTTCAAACTGTCTTTTTGTAATGAATGGTACATAGCGGTGTTGTAAGTTCATCGACGAGGATATCTCAACGTGTTTTCATTAAACAATGTTCTAAATTTTGCTCTAAATTACCTATTTCTAGGGAAAAAACGTTCGTATCATTGTTTTTTGGATAGAACAACCTCAGTCTGGGCCTAAACCACCAACTCTTAAAGCAGTTATTACTTCAATATTACTTCCAGTGGGAAAGAGACGGTGCTATACAGGACGTATAGCTCCGTCTCTTTCCCACTGGAAATAATATAAAAGTAATACTGCTTTAAGAGTTGGTGGTTAGGCCCCAGGTCTGATAATTATGTCCGCTTAGACGCCAAGGATTACTAGACTTCTTTTTGTCCAGGAAAATAAATACCTGGTTCCTGTAAGACGCAGACAGAGCGAAGCCGCAGAAAAAACTTGGTATGCAAATAAAATACTTGGCAGTCTTCATTAATAACAACATAAACTTTCGCGTCCTTATTACAGACAAAAAACTTTATAAGTACAATCTATTAATAGATGGATTCACAATTTTTTCTTCTTATCGGTTCACTGATTCAGTATTGAGTTTGTGGAGCAAAAACCTCATGTTTTTTCTGGTATAATCAGGCGTTTGACATGCTGATGATCACGTTAATACCTTCTTGACCCTGCAATTCCTGTTCTGTTATATAGTTCGATTTGGATTTCCTCATGTGCTTAACATCCTACTGTACCTGTTTTTTTGTGATTTGAATCTATTGAAGACCAGAATAATTATGGATAAATTGCCTGAAAGATGATAATGGGGGTTAATAAGACTAGCAACCTTCCAGCGGCGCTACATCAACCAGGCTTTCTCGCATCCAGCGAAATTCTGAGGCCTTTTCCAGGTAATTGATCCACCTTTGGGTGCTTTTCAACGTTACGCCTTCCATGACGCGGAAGATACTCCAGCCGATCTATTCTGTCGACATCTTCTCACCGTGTACATTTAGGTGGAGTGAATGACAAGTGAGTTGTCATTCCATCTTGTTTGTATGGTTTGACAGCTCACTTATCGTTCACTTCGCCTAAGTTTTCACTTCGACATGTTTACAGAATCGCACTGGCTGAATCTTTTCGCCCTATCGGCCATTCGTTCTAGGATCAATATATCTGCCCACTGCCACTAAAGCTTTACAATTTTTGAGGCTCTGACCCTTATCTTAGTTTTTTTTACGAGTTTGACCACTATCTCACCTTATGGTAAGCGATAATGTGGTCAAAGATGGCGCACGCTTGCTTCGAAGTAACCTATACACCTAGTTCTTCTGTAGATCCCTTCATTATAGTCCAAAGCTGGTCCATTTCAAATTGCGTATAACCTCATTTAAATACAGCATACATGATTTCGTAAAACAGTGTTGACAAAACATTCACCAGTATTTTGCTCGCACCATTTCACTTATTAATCGTATCGTCTGGGCTAAGCTAACTCTCAATCGCTTTTAACGACACCCCTGAGACACAACAGGGTTGCCATACTCGTCCTTCCATTTAATATTTATTTAGACACCTTTTTATTATGTCCTTCAAAATCAATACGAGTCGAGATGTCCATGTGTGAAATGTCAACGTTTAAAAATAAGTTTAGGTTCTACTATTTTTGGGTGGTGTGGTCAAATTCAAGGACCTGTGGGCTATTTATAGGAATCTGCTTGAGCCTTTTAAAGATATTGAATGTTTTTGTACAGTGCTGGGACTTTGCTTAGTGTTTGTTAGAACCTTTGGGAACTTTGTAAGAGCTCAAGTATACAGAGTAATTCTGTTCTATTTCAGTCCAAAAACGTATAAGTCTTCCGATTTTATAGAGGGATATGAGTTGCCATTATACTTTTATCCTATATCGCAAGAAAATTCGCTTTTCTTACATTATTTTATTTCTTTATCATGTAATCGACGAATGATAGGAAACATCTATACTTACAAATAAGTCCAACTTAATGCAATATTTGTGTGCTAATCTTCATTGAAAAGAGGGTACCCTCTTATTTATAATCGCTACCTGAAGCTAGTGATTAAAGTCAATGTAATCATACAACTTATTATTCACTAGCTTCCATGCCACGACTTCGTCCGCGTAGTATGTACTACAAAATATCCCGTATTATCCTTCTTCAGATCCTAGGCTATGCCTATGGTCAATTTAATGAAGTATTCCTGTTAGAGCACCAAGCAAAAGTATTGATTGGTGCTCTAATGGGAATAGCTTTGGTGCTAGAAACATTGGTGCTCTTAAAAAGCAATTTAATTAATATCGGTTTAGCATAGTTTTGCGTGAATAAGTAACAAGAGATAGACGGAGTTACTCTTGCATTTGTAAATTACTAGCTTCTGAATGTCGATACTTATACCAAGAGAATCTACTCCCGGGATCAAAAGAATCCTATGTCCTTATCCAGAATATGGTCTACCGGTATGCTAAGTTTCATCCAAATCCACATTCTTCTTTCTCTCCTCCCATCACCACATTTCAACAACCTTATCCCAAATACCAAAAAAACTTTAAATATAAACGGAGTCGAAACGACTTTCCCGTATAAAGAATGCTGCTCATATCTCTGAGAACGTTTCGTCACAGCCACCATTGTCAGCCGCCAGCGACAAGGAATTTAAATCACTCACTATACATTTGTTATGTTAAGTTAACGCTTATGTAATTGTTGAGTTGACGCCTTTAGGTCGTTTTGAGATGTTTTTTGAAGGTACGAAGTTATAAAAGGTCTTTTTACTAGCTTTTCATTAACTTGCAATGTTTGTTGAGATCAAATTCAAGCAGTTCCTCTTATCCTACCGAGTTGAAATTTTACGTGTTGGTTCAATTGCGATCACAATTATTTTTTATGATGGATTTTGATGACTATGATCTGATTCTGACCTTAGCCTCTAGCTTTTTTTATCCATGGATAGGAAATCATCAAATAACTTTAGAATACATTCCGCAACCCTGGTAGCTTCTAGCTAGGGTTGGCTCCAGGTGAAGCAACTCCTCAACCGTCAACAGTACATATACGAAATGTTGTGACGGTTTCAATTTTCATAGTCCGTATAAAATATTGTTTCAAAAAACCTTTTATTTTTAACCGTCTTCAAAAAAATTAGGAGGTTCTGAATTCGGTTGTATTTTTTGTTTGTATGTTACCTCATATCTCCGTCTTTTATGAACCGATTTGTATAATTCTTGTTTTATGTGAAAGTATATTATATTTCTCGATTGGTCCCATTGAAATTTTATTAAAATCGGTTCAGTAGTTTTTGATGTGTAAATGTGTCTGCTATCGTCACCGGTGACTGAAAATTTGTGGAGCAGTCCGTTGTAGTATGGGGCATGTCATGCGAAGGAATGAGGAACATTTTGAGTGATAAGTTTTGAATTTTAAAGTGGATCATTCGAAGGCTACTAGGATAGAGGAAGACCAAAGAAGCGATGAGAGGATTGTGTGAAAGATGATATGGCAAAAAGTGGTTCTATGAGATGTATGGAGGAAGAAGTGATGCTGCGCTGACCCCTTATAAATTGGGATGAGGATAGGGGGATGGTGATGTACAGATCTTTTAAGGAATAAGCTGCTTTTTGTACCCATACGTTCGTGTACCAGAAATTGCGACGAGGAAAGTTGGAAATTGTAAACTATAATAGTTTACAATCGATGTATCGAAATCCTCTTGTAAAAATTGTTTGAAAAAAAAAACCTCTTAAGAAATTGTGGGATCTGAAAATCAACAAAGTAGGTACTTAAATAAACATTATTTTTGATAAATTCCGTAGTTGTGTGGTTAATTATGAAAAGTCAAGGAACTAAAAATGTGCGAAAATGCTAATAATGTGGTTGATCGGTCACGGTTTTAGATTTAAACTCAATTCACACTTGCGGAAATTTATAGATTTTTATTGATTTTATTACCAGTAGACTTCAATGTACCATACTAATTTTTAACTACGGCTTCGCTTCTGTAACCTGTATCACAGGAACAAAGTAATAGCTGGATTCGGATCAGAGATAAGATTACCTTTTACAGACAAACAACAAACATTACTTCTTTATTATTAACTTTAGATAAACCGGTAATTCATAGTAACTAAATACTATGTTGCCAATATATAGGGAATATGCTTGCAATTTTTTATTTAAAAATGTAATACTAATTATTACTTATTAGCTTTAGAAAGCACCTATGAAATATTTTTTTAAAATAGCTTCATCGGCGATGAAGTTTATAAAGCTTCAAAGTTGACAATCAGAAAGAGAAGTCCGAAATGGACTTAGACGTCAAATTCCATGACACCTATACAGCTGCCATAGAAAATAGCGTTTTCGCGAGAGGGATATAGATATTTGTCTAAGGGCCAATTTCACCAATAAAACTGAACGCGATCAGCGACTAAACCACGTTTATGAGCTGTCAGTGTCATTATTTTTCCATGGAATATTGACACTGACAGCTCTTGAACGTAGTTTAGATGTACTGATCGCGTTCAGTTTCATTGGTGAAATCCGCTCTTAAATAGTTATTTATCTCGTTTGTTTTTCGATCAATTTTGATTCTATCTTCCCTGTCTCTATTATACACTTCTGGACACATCTATTGGCCCACCTTAGAGTTTAGGTTTCGATGGCCCCTACCGAAATATGATTGCTAGATTGAACAAAAACTGTTGATGCAGTTTTAAACCTGATACATTTTACCATCTTTTTCGATCGTATTGTTTTAAATTTGAATTCAGAATACCATACGACATGGAGCTACGCCTAACAAGTCGGATATGCGCCTTGTAAAAGGCAATTGATTTTTGAATAAAAAACATGTTTTATCAAATAAAGGTTTAATTTAATAACGCGTGTTGCCTCCGTGGGCATCTACCACAGCTCTCATACGATTAGGCATAGAGTTTATCAACCGCTCTATGAAATTTTGAGGGATCATCTCCCATTCCTCTTCTATGGCAGTTTTCAACTCCTGCATCGTCTGGGCAACTGGCTGACGAGCCCTAACACGTCTTTTTAGCTCGTCCCACATGTGCTCAATGGGGTTCATGTCTGGGCTTCTGGCTGGCCAGTCCATAACTGTGATGTTCACATCCCGAAGATATTCCCTGACGATGCCGGCCGCATGGGCTCTTGCATTATCATGCATAAAAAGGAAATTTGGGCCCACATAGTCCGCGTATGGTATCACGTGAGGTTCTAAGCACTCACGAATGTACCTTTCAGCATTTAATGTTGGCAGCCGTGGTCGTGTAACAACCTCAAGTTGAGTTTTGCCGCTCGCGGATATACCGCCCCAGACAGTCCATGAGCCACCGCCATAAGCAACCCTCTCTTCAAAGCAGCATTGTGCGAAACGCTCTCCCTTACGTCGGTAGACCTTCTTCCTTCCATCATTGCCATGTAACACAATTTTAGACTCATCAGAAAAGAGTACACGGCTCCAATCTTGCTGTGTCCAATTTAAATGACTGCGTGCGAAATGAAGGCGCGCTGTTCGGTGGGCTCGCGTTAGTTTGGGCCTATTAGCTGGCTTGTGTGGTACCATATCGCGTTCTTTTAACCTTCTCCGAACAGTTCGAGCGCTCACAGATACTCCGTGGAAGTCGCGAAGTTGGTTTTGTATCTCAATGGAGGTAAGGTGACGATTTCTCAAGCTGGTCGTCACGATGAATCGATCCTGCCTTTCAGTTGCGACCCGAGATCGTGGCCTTCCTTGGCGACGAACAAAGCCGCCAGTCTCTAGGTACCTCCGATAAACATTTCGGACCGCAGATCGACTTAAATTAAGTTGAGCACTCACGTTTCTTTGGCTGTGTCCGGCCTGAATAAGTGCCACAGCTTGGGCGGCGACTTCAGGTGAAGTATCCATAGATTATTGATAGAACCTCACCTTAATGTTAAGAATAAGTAATGTTTGTTGCAAAACCAAAGATATCAATCACTTTTTCAAGAATTAAATCCAAGTAAACCAATAAAACCAAGTTTTCTTAATATTCGATTGTTTGATATCAACAAACAGGCTCCAAATTGTCTTTTGTTTCTTTGAATTGTGTTCGAAATTCAAAAAAAGACTACTGAATGAAATTGTGAATGTGCCAGGTTCAAAACTGCATAAAAACTTTTTGCTCGACCTAATATAAAATTTTAGCTAGGACCAAACGAAACTGAAAATACAAGGTGGGCCAATAGATGTGTCCAGAAGTGTATTTTTGTATATTCTTTTAGATGACTGTGTAGCTATCAAATATTTTTTCATGCATATTCCCTGTTCTCGTAAAGCCCTGTTTCAGGAAAGTGAAAAGTGATAGGCTGCGTTTAGACGTAGACGAAAACTTCGCGTCCCGGCGAAGAGAATCGTAGTGTAAAGTAAACGCGCCCTTTGCCATTCTAGGGTCCCAGACTAAACAAGATTTCACCACGAACCTACAAATAAACAAAGCAACTAAAACATAAACTTGTAAAAAGTTTCTTAGGACGTCTTTCTATGTAGTTGTTGAACTCCTTCAACTTCTAAGTTTGAGCTACACGTTATCTGACAAATGTTTGCACTGTCTGGACAGATCCACGACAATCTGTTTGAGGTTTATTTTTTTATTTATGGGTTTGCTCTTGACTCTAGTCAATGTCAGAGATGACAGAGACAAAGTTTACGATGGAGCGAGCTTACCCAGAAGGAGCCTGTTCACTCTAACTTTGAAGAGCTTTCCTCAAAGAACCATCTCAGACATTACCCTACATACTTCTCATATGATGTTACCAGTACGAATTGTTTCGGTGTTCCTTCTTAGGGTAGTCAGCTAGGAAACACCGACTTCATCTTATTTAAAATTATCAAAAAAGAATGATTTGTAAAAGTGTATTTTTTCCTGAGATAGCGTGTTCAACCAACCAAACAAACAGACAAACTTCAGCTTTATAATATTAGTATATATATAAAAGATTATAGAGATCGCTCAAGACAGAGAGATTTGAGAGGAGGAAGGGACACAAGTGTAAAAAAAGAAAAAAAACTTCCTCGTCATTGGTCATTTAACTATAATAGAAGCAGTCAGTATAATGATAAATCTTGCTCATAGAGTGAATGCCTTTATGACCTCAACAATCCACTTATCGGGTACCACGCCATAGCCTGGAAGACTGGTTAAAATCAAAAGCATTAAGTCTTGAGACCCCAAAAACAGCCATCTTCATTCACCCCCTTACATAACGAAGATAAAATCACTAGAGAAGGTCAAGAGCGTTGCAACACCTCTGCACTAAAACAATAAACAATAGCAGCGCTAACAAACGCTCACCGAAGGCGTATCAATGGTGGTTCTATTCCTGGACAGGATAATACAGCGGGTCAAACATGACAAAGGATTTTTAGAGATGAACGATTACCTTGACATCTTTTCTTTAGCTATCTTTGAGGTTTGGCCAGACGAATTTCCGGTGTCTGTGCGTTAATTTTAGATAGGAGTTATTACAACAGGGACTTCATTATTTTAAGTAAATGTAATAAGTTTGAAAGTCTGACAATAATCATTCAAGGCGTATCCTACCGTGTTAGAAGGTCAGATTGACTTAAACTTTTAGATCTAAAGACGGCTGACAGCGAGTCTTTTTTTTATGGATGGGAAATCATCAAATGACTTTTGTCCTTCAGGGTGGAGCGGAAGGGAGTGTCAGACTCTTACTGACTAAAACCGATCCGTCTTGCTCCTCAGGCCCTTTGCGTTCCAGGGCCGCGGTGACTCTTTCGAACAAATTCCGCCACCCTGGCCGCTAGGCAGTTTATGATGAATCTTTAAATCATGCATGCGATGCGGCTTAACACTAAATCGGCTCTTCAAGCAATACATAGGAAGATAGAGAAGATCAATAGTTCTTTGGTACCATATAAAGATGTACATAGTTTTAGTTATTCCCTCTGCGAAAATCCTTAAATTTTTTTCATCATAATGGACTACGCTGATAATTAATGTAGCCAGCCAGTTTTGAACAGTCTACAGTAAATTTTGTATATTATAAATCTTACCATGAAAACTATGTGAGTTACAAGTGAGTCGTTATTCTGAATTTCTGACTGATGTTGGGGATTGACAGCTCACTTCACTCAGTTTTCACAGAGTTTTTTTTTACAGAATAACACTCCTTATTCTACTGATATTAGTGCATTTAGATTCTAACTAACTAGGCTTTGATAGGCCTTGAGTTGCTCGATCATTTAGCCCATGTGGTACTTCTATTTCAAATACTTAATTGCCAATACGCCAGGTCTCATTTCCAATCAAAGCTTTTGCAATCAATAAAAACGTATCCAATACCCTAAACCTGACATTAATTCAATACTCAAATTAAAAGACTTTAATTTTTTACCACCAAAGGATATCCATTTAAGGCACATAATGGCATGCCCTACATAAAATTAATCGTGCGCACTCACCTTGCATTTGATTTGCAAATGCTACCAAATTTGAGCCTTGTTGCAATTAGCACGGTGATAGTCAGGATTGGAAACTTAATTAAGGGGCTGTGGTTGACGCTGACTTTTAATTAGGACTGGAAACTAGAGTGGACTTGTTGAACTGTATTGTTGTGACTATGTGCAATAATCTATTATGGAATCCAGTATTTGTAATTATTTGAATAGAACGGTTACAAAAGTCAGCTGTATCCGGGCCGTTTATTATCAAATCTTTTGATTTTGTTCCGAAATAAACGACAAATATTTGATTCTGAAACAGTCTCATAGAAGTTTATTACAACTATAACTATATACACACACTTAAATAAAAGACTCAACTAAAACTAAAAGTAACCTAAAACATGGCGTCGAAAAATTCCTCCGCATCGCAGGCCACTGGTAATGTACGCAAAAGGCTGGCAGCATTGCCACGTTGTATGGCAATGCTTATCCTTTGTCCGAGGTAAAAGCCAGCCCTAGGGTCACGCGAAGTGTCAACTAAGCGTCTTGACAGATCTTTAAACAAGTAATGAGCACTCGGACCCCACGACCCGAGAGTTTCAACCCCAAACGGCTCAAAAATATAACTACCTACAAGGTTATTATATTTCCGCCGCTTGAGGTTCTCCGCAGCCGCAGCGGTATAGTATAGAAACAGTTGTATATCAATTCAAACTCAAGCCTAACGTTGCATCCATTGTGGCTCCTTCATTGTCAATTTTTTTTAACTCCATAGAAAAAATCTGCCAATCTTGAACTTAGGACTTGCCCAAGTGGCGCCCTTTCGCGCATAGCAACACCATTCTTGAAACACTCCCCAAAAATGTTTTCCGCTGCACTGTTATGTCTGTTATCAGCTAAGAAGGTTTTAACTCGTACAATATTTTTTTGATAACTTGATGACATCTTTGTAGCAGACACTTCATGGTCTAGTAAACCCTTCGTTACCAACTGCCTTCAACTCTTCAAAAAACTGTCACCCTCCCTAACGCCACATGCATCAATGACGTCACCCCACAGGCCAGCAAAACATCCACTACACATAACTCATCCTAATATTAAGAGATCAAATCGGTTACCAAAATCGTTTAGCATAGTCGCACACGCCGCGACAAAGGCGTCCGCACATAATGAGCCATTAGCATATTTGCAGCATTACAGGCGGACAATTGGACGCTTCAATGATCCGAACGATGAACAATATGGACATAGACATGTAAGGCCGAATGTTACGAACGATTTTTCCATGACTGCCTGCTGCTAAGCTGTGGCGAATTTGTTGTTGGTTCTTTAAAAATAATCCTTGGTAAAATGTAGTGCGTGTTTTTAGGTAATTTGTAGATAATGATGTAGGTCCCTTGTTCAAAGAATATAGGTCATATGGGAAGATTATGCTATACTATGTTGTAGGTCTAAAATCATTTTTAATGGTGTAGCGCCACAAAAAACCAAGTTAGCAAAACCTCGTTCGCAAAAAAAGCGACCGCGACGCCATCTATCCCGCCAGCTGCGAACTGACTTAACGAAATCCTGAATCGCGGTATCAAAGTTTTCCGTGCGATTTGAACATGAACAGCCCGAATATCAACTATCGGGCCGTTGCCCACCGGACACAACAACCGTCCGGTCGGAGGATCCTCCCTTTTCAACGGAGGTATGCGGGACTTTACTCTCCGTTCCGCTTATCCTCTAAAATAGTTACTGTGACTGACAGACTACCAGAGGTTCTTTGTTCCAATAATATGCTTCTTTCATACTCTCGGGGCCGTAAGATGATCGTTTACAGGGCAGTTTAAGTGTAGTGTCTGCCAATGAGACCGTAGTTGCACCGCTCATCGTTCAAAATCGCTTGAAAAATCACATCACACCATTTTGGCACTATTTGTCAAATATTGGCCTGCAATTAAATTGCGTGGATCCCTTTCGAGTAAAGAACCCTTTGGCCAGAAGCTATGCTTCATATTAGGACTGTTCATTTTTAGCCATGATTCAGAGGCCTCTGTTCTACTGCTAAAAAACTTACCCACGGTTTCTGAAAGCCATTTCATTCTTTTGTCAAAAATCTCATCTTATTTGTCTTTCGTTATTTCAGCAGAATTAGTGATCAGGGAATCGATCAGACTTCCAGAAACCAAGGGTAAGAACATTTGAATTATTACATTAAAAATTGCTTAAAATAACACATAACAAAGTTGTATTATACACACAAGCAGCATTTGCCGGTTTGAAGGGGATGGGTGCCAGCGTCATGCATCCATAGGTGGGGGTGACCAATAGTTACCATCTGATGGCCTTGATTATAATCATACTAGCTTTTTCCCGCGTCTTCGTACGTGCACATCCCCCTTTTTCCCCGTTCCCGTAGGAATTTTCTGTTTCCGTGTATAGTCTTCCTCATGAATGTGGCTATCATATACAAAAATAATTTTCCAAATCCAACTGGTACTTCCAGAGATTAGCGCGTTCAAACAAACAAACTCTTCAGCTTTATAATATAAGTATAGCCATTTATTCCAAACTGGGGCGTTGTACATTATTCTGCTAGAGTTCCTACTGTTGATTTGTGCCTTTTGGCAAGGGCCTCCTCAAACTCCTTCAATTGCTACCCTTGTCCAATATGGTCAGATGGTCTCTCATCTTCTTTTTGGGCGACTCTTTTTTTCTAACGTCATCTCTTGAATACCATAGGGTAAATGGGGGGTCTACTCTCTAAGCCCGAAGTCCGTAGTTTCGGACTTAGTTACAGGCGTTCCTTACTCCGTATCTCCTACGGACTTACGACTGTCAAATCGTGTTGTCGTTTATTCTTAGTTCGGGTTCGGGGCTAATCGTAATTACAGAGTAGACCCCCTGGCTTGATGGGTTTGATTAGGTACCATCCACTAACATTCCGCCTGCAATTCCTCGAAGGGACCGAAGTATCTAATACACCCATTTGTTCTACACCAGTTATTCCTGGATTATTTTTCAATAACCCTTTAAATGTTGAACAGTGTAACCCCAATAAGACTGTTAGCCTTAACGCACACAGAAATAGTTTTCCTGTAACCTTGACATGACTATACAGAAGTTATTTTTAGCTATTAGGCCCAGACTATGAATTAGAAGTCTGCTACGCCTAATTGTGTTTCTTTTATTTATCGTAACACGAAGGGGTAAGGTTTAGGAAATACGGGCTTTTCTTGTTGGTTAAATGTTGTGTTGTGATGTTTTTTATTAATATTATTAATTATTAATGGAGTGGTGGAGGATTATTGACACTGCTTTATAAAATTGCGTTATGGGATTTTCAAATTGGTTTTGTGGTGTTTTTTGGATGGAGTTAATACTAATGTGACAAACGGTTCTGTCGACTATCTCTAAATTTTATTGTACTAAAAAAAGTGTGTGTGTCAGCTCCGGCGCACAACTGGAGTTTACTCCATAAGAACTATTATTGTGTAGATTATGTTAAAAGAGGGTACATGAAAGCATCTGACAGAAGCTGAGTTTACTTTGTATATACACAAATACATAATCTCGAAGTGAAAGGTGCGCAAAGGAACGTAACGCCTCACTTTTAGTTAACGCTCGATTTTACTCCTCATAAAATTTTCATACCGCGGGCTAAATGTGAAAATCGTTTCATAGGGACTGAATGTAACACCACCACCAGAAGGCAAAAAACCAAACACTTGACACGATGGATAGATTGTCTTAAAAATGAGACATTCGGAAGGCAGGTGAATACTGGAATGACTGCCGAAGCTGTAAATATGGAAGTTTAAAATTCTACTGGACTACTGGACCCAAAAAAAAACAGATTAAGATAAATGAATTCTAAATTTGAATTTTTTGTAAAAGATCGTTGTAGGAGATCCAAAAGGAATTAAGGATATGGAAAGGCCGGTTTCTATCCTGCTAACCCCTACATTAAAACTACAACCTTACGTTAAAAACTAAATAAAATATAAACGAAACAGTAACATAACATAGCAACATAAAATGTTTATTTGCAAAAAAAAAAAGGAACAACGCATCGGGGGAGGGTCGCCCACGCTTTGGTTTACGCTTCGTGGGCGCAATCGAGAACCTTTAAGCCTCGTTTACATGAGGAGAGCTACTCGACCGTTGAGTTTCGCGAATGCCTATGTGAGACTGGTCAGGCATACACAAATACGAGTTTCGTGACGCCGAATGTCAATTTTGAATAGCGCCGGAATTCCTGGCTTTCATGATGTTATATATATGATTCAAAAAGTTGACGTGTAAGCAGTTCGTAGGATAGGTACACAACTAAACACCGTCCTTTAGTTGCGTACCTATCCTACGAACTGCTTACACGTCAACTTTTTGAATCATATATATAACATCATACTATATTTTGCCAGTTAATCCCTTGTAATAGGGGGTGAGCCTATTGCCGCCAACCGGGCACAAATTTATAATACTAGCTTTTGCCAGCAATTTCGTACGCGCCAATCCCGTTTTTTCTCGTTCCCGAATAGCCTACTAGCTTTTGCCCGCGGCTCCGTCCTCGTGGATGTCGATTATCGCGTAAAAAAGTAGCCCATGTGCTCCATAATGCCAGGCTATATATCTGCCAATTTCATGACGATCCGTTCAGCCGTTTTAGCGTGAAACATAACAAACAAACTCAATTTCGCATTGATAATATTAGTTAGTATAGTATTATAGTATAGATGCACCGGGCAGCTTTTGTGACATTTTAAAACTTTTTATGATTTTTTTTCCTTTCGATGATCTTCAATTCGAGTCGAGTAACTGTCTCCATGTAAACGCAGCTTCATAGCGAAGGGAGAAAGATTCGCGACCTGTTGAAGGTAACTAGGAGTTTGTACAACTTCTCTTGTACTTATCCGGAATATGAATAACTCACTTCTTTTAACTAACGGTTGTTAAGGGGTTAAAACAACGTGATTTTGTGAAAGGACCAAACATGTGACTTTTTTTTTTATGCCCACACGTTAAAAACATGTGACCTAGAATCAACAACAGTGGTATGATTTATTTCTTACCTACATATTCAATCATGTTCATCTTCGGATGTCGGGGTCCACCAGAACTTTTCTTTGATTAATGAAACTACAGAATGAAATATGTAGGTACTTTGCTAGAAGTAAAATCTATGTTAGATGCAATTATAGTGTACTTTTTCGATGGGTGCTTTGTCGTTACTATTTTTTTCTAACTAGCCGTCAAAGTCAAAACGTTTCAAACATCAGTGTCCCAATGTTGAGCAAAGGCCTCCCCAAGTTATTCCAGGTACACTTTGTTTATGTTTTTACTAGCTGTTTCTGTACCACTGATGGGCAAAGGAGAACCCTTTCAGATGTTTACAACCTTCTATCATTTAGGCACCTTTGTATTTCATTCAAATTATAATAAAAAAACCCGGGCAAGTGCGAATCGGACTCGCATGCAAAGGGTTCCCAATGTATCTCATTTTTGTAACATGTTACTTTCAAAACATAGAATTCTCATAGGTTTTTCTGTAGTTTCGGAGATAAGAGGGGGAATGATCATCGTTCATCTAATTTCTTGAATAACTTCAAAACCATTTATTTTGAAAATGCGTGAAAAAATATAAGTACCTACTGAAAACTGTCACAATACGCCTCTTATTAATAAGAGGCGTATTGTGACTTTTTGGGGGGCAAATTAGAAAATAAAGAAAAAAGTTTTTCCAACTGTACCGTGTGATATATACAGTATATCCTGGAAAAACTAATTTTTCTTTATTTTCTAATTTGCCCCCCAAAAAGTGACCCCATTTTTCTAATCTCAATCGGTCCCGTAGATTCGGAAAAAATCGCCTGTGACAGACGGACAGACAGACAGACAGCCGAGTGATCCTTTGGTTTCCGTTTTTCCATACAGAGGTTCGGCACTCTCACAGCCAAATAAATACATACCAATATTCAGAAACACTCGTCCATTTTCAGCCTCTAAAACAGTCCGTAGCACTAGAGCCCACAATTAGGTACTCGGACCGTTCCGAAATAGGAACTCGGCTAATATTTTAGACGCTACGTCGATACGCGGCGAAATTATTTAGTACCTCATTTAGCTTAGCGATACTTTGGGTGCTGCTTATAAATGATACTGTGTGGAACTAGGTTCTAGAAGCTAGGTCAAATGCTGTGGTTTGTCGTTACTGTTAAGAAGTTCGTTTCAGGAATAGGCATGTGAAAGAATAACTTAAAGGGTGATGCGCCAGCCAATCACGCCTCACTGGTAGGACGAATTTGGGTGGAATTTAGCACTCGAGAACACCATGACTCATATTATTAGAACAGGATAGTTTTTAGTAAGTACATTCTTGTGGGATAACATTCGACTTTACATTTTAAATTTTGTAGCTTTCAGACATTTGATACTGTAGGTAGGTACTCTTTGGTAATATCATTTAGACGAGGTTCTTTTATTAGGGTTCCGTATCCAAAGGGTAACAAAGACTCCGCTGTCCGTCGACTGTCTGTGTGTCTGTCTGTCACCAGGCTGTATCTCATGAACCGTGACAGCTAGACATTTGAAATTTTCACAGATAATGTATTTCTATTGCCGCTATAACAACAAATACTTAAAACAGAATAAAGTAAATATTTAAGTGGGGCTCCCATACAACAGACATGATTTTTTTTTGCCGTTTTTTATAAATAATGCTACGGAACCCTTCGTGCGCCGGTTTTTCGTGTTGCATTCAGTCATTGTTACTCGATGGTATCCTATTGAAAATGTGCTTGAAAGAGCTTAATCTGAGTATAGTGCCAATGTCGATACGATTCAGTCTCGATAAAATCTAGCCTTTCAGTATATTTGTACGGTTTCAGTGAAAGTATTGGGGAGGTAGAATAATGGTATGAGTTTTGGGAATTAATTCAATGTTAATATCATATATTGTTACGAGCTTGGGGTTCGTGACAATAAAAACAGCCGATTAAATAATCAAAAATAGACACTTTAATAAAACAACACTAATTAAAACTTTATATACTAGTTATAAAACACAATTGCACTACTGATCACTTTAATTCGCAGGTGAAGATCGCTTTCGAAGTTATCGCTAATCCAATACTGACCCGGTCGCGGGCTATGCGGGCCATTATAGGGCAGTTAATTCTAGAACCTTCTACTTTACAAACGTCTAGAAAGTTCGCGTACATACTGGTCCCGACTAACCAGATGTCGAGAACTCCAGAATGTGCTAGCATAGAAAAGTCTAGAAGGATCTCGACTCTACTAGTTCCGCTACTCGATACTAGATGGCGCCAGTAGTAACTAATATCGTCATGTTGTACCCGGCATTAATTCTGGCGCGTAACAATATGAAAGAGCCAACTTTTACTGCTTCATATTGTTTTTCTTTTTATAATGTTCTTCCTCTCCTCATCCAATTAGTTGGGATCCGGTCACTTCACGAGTCAAACGATCTTGGGTAGTCGTAAAACGAGCAATTGGGTTATCTTAAGGGCTCTTTCAATGGGCATCCCCATTGAAAGAGAGCTTTAGAATGAGAGAAAGAGTGTCCGTGGAGTTTCTGCACGTTCTTCTCCATAGAGATCTTCGCTTTCGAACGTGCAAATAGCTTCATGTAAATGGTTTATTTCAAATAAATGCTTTGAATCTTTGAATATTCTTTTAAAATATGAAAAACAAAACAAGGTTCTAGAAATTCTTACTAATAGTTTTGAGCAGGAATCCCATTGGCCCTTTTTTAATAACAAATGCCCATAAGTGAACCAACGTTTAATTTCTTATGTATTGTCTGCTTTATACAACACAGTTTATTGTTACGGGTTATGGTAAAAATAAACGGTGGAAGCACAAAAACATCTTTTCAGCAAGAGCGGATCCTGGGCGTTACGTATCTTCCTCTAAGGAATTTGAATAACAGTGTGTTCTGTTTGTCTCCAGGTGGGCGGCGTGGTCGGCAATGGGATGCTTCGGCTCGCCAGGCGGCAAGAGCAGCGAAGACGACGCCAAGAAACAGAAACGACGCAGCGATGCCATCACCAAGCAGCTGCAGAAGGATAAACAGGTGAGATTCAATTGTTATTTATTTAAACTTCATGCACACAGGCACAATGGCGGACTTATTGCCTTAGACATTCTCTACCAGCCAACTAAGGCTGGTGCAGAGATAACATGGCAGGTCAAGGCATGGTACTTCTAGCAGCATCTTCATTATTTAAGCCGAGAGATATCCACTACTGGATATAGGTCGCCGCGGCGACCTGTCGTGTTTCTCGCAAACCTCAAAAGAGTCTTCGGCCTAATGATCTGAAGTGGGACTTCTGAACGCAGGATCTAGGGGTTAACCGTTAGGAAATACTCAGTATAGAGATGTTTCGGGGTTTGGTTTCTGACAGAATCGCCCCTTTACGTGGGACTCACAGCCGGTAAAAAGCAACTATTACATATGCCTGTCCTGGGAACATAGCGAGAATAATATGTTGTCATATTGTTCAAAAGTAGCACAATACTTGAGCATTGGGGAAAGACATTTTTTCAAGACGAGCTTTAAGTTGACATAAGTGGCACTGATCATAGGTGCACAGACTTTCTGACAGTCTTTGAACTGTAGATAATGTAAATCATCATCATCATCATCATTAGCCGAAAGACGTCCACTGCTGGACATAGGCCTCCCCCAAATGGGGAGGGGGGGTTGCCATAATCGTCACGCTAGGCAGGCAGGTTGGCGATCGCAGTGTAGAGAATGCTCCTGCCCATTCTCTTTGTAGTGTTTTTTGTTTCGAAGTCGGTTGTATTTTTTTGTAAAAAGTTTATTTTTTGGCACCTACCATAGGTCCAAGGCACTCCTAAACTTTGTATTAATTAGGCCCAATTGCGCCAAACTAGTTAACTCAGAATTGGTGGATAACAAGAAGTTTTTTTGAAGTGAAAACTTCTTTAGGCGCGTTGAGCACTTTTTGGGTGAACAAAAACCATGGAACTCGCGTCATCGTCACCCAACGCTTTCCATGAGTTATATGTATACTGTGTACCTATATATGTGTACCTAATTTTTGGGTGAACAAAAAGCGTGAAACTCGCGTCATCATCACCGCACGCTTCCCAAGCACAGACAATACAATATTACTTAGTTTTCACTTCTATCGGCAGTCCCCAAAGACGTATATATGTGTACCTAATTTTTGGGTGAACAAAAAGCGTGAAACTCGCGTCATCATCACCGCACGCTTCCCAAGCACAGACAATACAATATTACTTAGTTTTCACTTCTATCGGCAGTCCCCAAAGACGTATATATGTGTACCTAATTTTTGGGTGAACAAAAAGCGTGAAACTCGCGTCATCATCACCGCACGCTTCCCAAGCACAGACAATACAATATTACTTAGTTTTCACTTCTATCGGCAGTCCCCAAAGACGTATATATGTGTACCTAATTTTTGGGTGAACAAAAAGCGTGAAACTCGCGTCATCATCACCGCACGCTTCCCAAGCACAGACAATACAATATTACTTAGTTTTCACTTCTATCAGCAGTCCCCAAAGACTGACATTTTTATTTTAACAAATGTTTCATACCCCGGGATAGCAACTAACTCCGATTTAAATTTTACACTGATTTGTGACAGCAAGCCTTAGATAATTTTTGACTGATTTGAACATGTTCTGTTCTCGATTCCAGCTATATCGCGCGACGCACCGGCTGCTCTTGCTGGGCGCCGGCGAGTCGGGCAAGTCCACCATCGTGAAACAGATGCGGATCCTGCACGTCAACGGCTTCTCCGACAAGGAGCGCCGCGAGAAGATCGAGGACATCAAGAAGAACATCCGAGATGCGATACTTGTGAGTTTTACACGGTGTTCCAAAAGTGCGTGCTCATATTTAATGGTGTCTTTCTGTATCTATGTCGCAGCGAACTAGCTGAATCAGCCGTTTCATGAAATGTCTAGCCTTGTCATAGAACTGCGCTGTTTAATCAGCAGCATAAGTGACATGGGCAAGTATTTTTTTTTTAAACGTTGCCCCACACTAGATATTTTTCCTGTATCGTGGGTGCGTTTACAAACATATAATCTCACATACACAAACAGCCAGACCCGGAACAACTATCTGTAGGCCATACAAATATTTGTTCCGTGCGGGAATCGAACCCGCGACACGCGGGACAGCAATCAATCGCTCAACCACTGCGCCAACCGTGTCGTCAATTAAACGATATTGAACAAAAGATGTCAATAAGGTCGCTAAAAATCGTCGCATTTAAATGAACAGGCTAGGCAAGCAATTAAACGCCTGATTAAGATAATTGGCTGCGACATCTGTACTAATATTATAAAGAGGTAAAGTTTGTGAGGTTGTAGGGGGTAATCTCTGGATCTACTAAACCGATTTTAAAAAATCTTTTTGTAAATATATAATACCCACATCCATAAGGACTGGAAATTCCAACGGGAACGAGAAACAAAGGGATATACAACAATAGGGACACCTAATTCACTCACAGATATACTGACCACACTGAGAGTACTGATCTGCTTCTGGATCAGGTTGGCTGGTTGGAATGACGGCCGCCATGGCTCACGTACAATGGTCTACAGCAGGACTAAGTGCGGAAACCATACCCAATACATAGATATATAGAAATTGATATACGCGTACGAAGTCGCAGGTAAAAGCTAGTCTGAAATATATACAGTAAGAAAACAAAAGCACAAATAAAAGATGTCGACTTTTTTTTTAATATGTGGTAGCGTTATTTTAAAAATGTTGATATATTTTAGTTTTGCTATTGTTTCTTGACTTTATATCAGGTACAGAACGTAACCCTGAAATATGACCACTGTCTTCCAGAACACCCTGTATAGATAAAAACAAGCTGATATTGGGGGTTTATTTTTGGAATTCGCCAACATATGTGATAAAATTTAAAGCAAACAAACCATAGACAGCCAACAACAACAAGCAGTCTAAGTGACCTATGCACTTCCACCAACAACGCCATAGCAGTGGCAAAGTCTTAGGCTATTCAAAACTGAGATACAGTTCGCGTCAAATAACTGTGCCCCTCTGAAGTTAGCCATTTGCAAAGATCGCTTGGTGCAGTCACGTAGACGGCAGCAAGCGGGACGCAAGCATGCATCGAACGTAAACGTAAGACTGAGACATAAACTCGCACCGCCTTAATCCCCGCCCTCCGCATGCGCAGTTGCAGTTTGTTCGTAATTTTGATTACTACGCAGCCACTCGTAGCCAACTTCAGAGGGGCACAGTTATTTGACGCGAACTGTACTGTTGTGCCAGTGCGGCGTCTCGAAGGAGGAGGGGATTATTCCCAGAATAATCTAAAAATATTAGTAGAATTTAGGGATTATACTCATATCTCACCAAAAACCTTGATGGTATTTAGATATAATTATCCCCAACACTGGCCAAAATAATGATAGAATGTTGGGATTGTCCCTAAAATTTAAAAGTGATGGTAGGATACAGGGAGAATTCCCAGAAATCGTTAAAAACAATGGTAGATTTAGGGATTAAACTAAGTTTAGATCTGTCGACGACAGTTTGATCATGAAACTAGCATGTGCAGGACACAAGTACTCTTCATCTGCAGTGCACACCATTGAGTTTGATCCTCCTTTTTCATGGATATACTACAGCCACATCATCATCATTTCAGCAGAAGGGTGTAGTCTTTTTTTTTTTGGATGGGAAATCATCAAATGACTCCTTCCACTCTGGGTGGAGCGGGAGAGTGTCAGACTCTTACTGACTAAAACCCATCCGTGCTCCTCATAGTGCCCTTTGCGTTGCAGGGCCGCGGTGACTCTTTTGAACAAAATCCGCAACGACTTTGATCCCCCCTGTCACTGTTATCCATCCAATTTGAGTCACCTTGTTACGCAATGGCTAATCAACTTATAATACTGTGTTTTTATACGATCGAGATGTATTATTACGAATTCTGTTGATGTATCATTGTTTGCGTTATGTTTCAGACAATCACGGGCGCCATGAGCACCCTGACGCCGCCAATTCCGCTTGAAAAGCCTGAGAATAAGGCGCGCGTCGACTATATACAGGTAAGATATTTTTTTAATAGCTATGTAGTGTAATAGAATTGTGACTATAGCTGTTGGTCAGAGGTCCCAGAATTCTAAGAAAAGTTGACAATTAATCAGAAAGTACTTTTAAAACGGCTGAATTATAGGCAGTTACAGACAAAAAGATGAAGTATTCCGATGATGAGGTTCATGTAAGACCAGGGCCTAAACCACCAACTCTTAAAGCAGTATTACTTTAATATTACTTCCAGTGGGAAAGAGACGGAGCTATACAGGACGTATAGCTCCGTCTCTTTCCCACTGGAAGTAATATTAAAGTAATACTGCTTTAAGAGTTGGTGGTTAGGCCCCTGTACCATAATGTGGGACCTGTACCATTGTGTAACACACTAAATCACAGTTTCAAACACAACCCAATGGTATTTCTTATCTATTACTTTAATTGGTAAAGATATCGTCTGCGATAACGTAAAACGATTTGACAAAAGGTAAGGAGTGCAATTGACTGTGAGTGTGAACTTGTCTGATACTCAAGTACCATGCTGATCAGAGTCCAGATATTGCTGTCTAATATGCAATGGCAAAAAAATGGAGGTTAATTTGCTCCTGTGATTCGGCCAGAGTAATGGCACTGGCCCGGTAAATTATATTTTTAAACGCTTTAATGCTCTGTGCTCACATTCCAGGACGTAGCGTCCCAGCCCGACTTCGACTACCCCATGGAATTCTACGAGCACACAGAAGCGCTGTGGAAGGACCTGGGCGTCCAGCGCACGTACGAGCGCAGCAACGAGTACCAGCTCATCGACTGTGCCAAGTAGTACGTTATACAAGCCAAAGGCCTTTTTTTTTAAACGGCAAAAAATACTTAGCAATACTGCCGTCATAAGAAAAAAGGACGTAACTACGAAAAAAAAATTAAACTAAGTAATCGATTTCCGACCTTAAGCTATTTTCTTAATGTCGAAAATCGGTTACTTAGTTTTGTGTAGATACGTCCTATTTTCTTATTGCGGCAGAATATTACACTGTTCAAATCTGTTTGCGTATACCATTTAAGGCTAGTCGGTCGTAGTAGACCTAGGACTAAAAATTTGTTACAAATAATAGTAACCTTTCTGACTAAAACTTTGGTCAGGATGCTTATGAATTATGAATTTCAATCAAGAGATCAGAGCTTCAACAAGGTGGTCATACTTCAACATTGCTGTATTTTGAAATTAGTTTCACATCGTATGATCTGTGGCTAAATTATAACAGCCGCACGGACCAATCTTCAAGGTTAAGCAATGCTTGCCGAGGTTGGTCAGTGGATGGGTGACCATACTAACATACCGAGACTCCTCCGTGCCTCGGAAAGCACGTTAAGCCGTTGGTCCCGGCTGTCATTTGTAGATCTCTAGCAGTCGTTACGGATTGTCAGAAGCCAGAAAATCTGACACCAGTCTTGCCTAGAAGTACCGTGTTACCCAGTTAATGGGTTGTGGAAGTCTGGTAGGCAGCCGCTCCACGTAAAATACTGGTATTTAGCTGAATCCGGTTTGACTGGGAGCCGACCCCAATTTGGTTGAGAAAAGGCTAGGCAGATGATGATGATCATATAATCTGTGCGAGTTCTTGAACGTCCTCGATCGCGTTACCATAAACGTCAATTTGTATTGAAATTGAATAAGCGCTGTCTGGTGACACACTTTTCTTTTTCATTCATTTTTTTTCATTTGACATAAGCAAACGTTTACGTTAAACAACTCGCACTGAGCCCTCTGTACCGAAATTGATGGTTGCATGTATCCATCGAAAAATAAGACAACAAACTAAACCTATACCACGCCGAGTAAAACGGACAGCTTCTGTGTCACCCAGAGACGTGGAACTTTCAAAGAGGTTTTCATAGAATATTAATGTTTATCTGCATCTCATCATCATCTTCCTGCCCTTATGCCATGTCACTTGGGGTCGGTGCAACACGTTTTCTTCTCGACTCCTATGACTCGTCATGCTATCACTGAGTCCCGACATCTGTCTCTTATCAGTGTGTCAAGGAAAGTTCCTTGTTAACTGTGCAAACCAATAATATATCTACCTATTTAAAATTATAATATTTGTACTGTTGTTTACTAATAAACTTTAGAACAATGTACGTTCAAGGAGCTTGTTAGGGTGCGGCTGAGGGTGGGCCGAGCCCGAGCAGTCGTAGATGCTATCAAAGCAGCGCGCACGCAGTACAACCTCCTCGAACGCGACATTCTCGAAGAATCATCTTTACTGTTGGCTTGTTCGTTACTACTAATCTCATATCCCCCCAGCTTCCTGGACCAGGTGCACATAATAAAGCAGGCGAGCTACACGCCGAGCGAGCAGGACATCCTGCGCTGCCGAGTGCTCACCTCGGGCATCTTCGAGACGCAGTTCGTCGTCGACAAAGTCAACTTCCAGTGAGTCTTCTTACTGTCACATACAAAACAATATATCTTACTAATACTTACTAACAAGTTGCTTTTACTTATGGACGCGGAGGGATCCTAAGCAGACAAAAAATTGAAAAGAAATTAATAATTCTGAAAATGATAGATACCAAAATTGTTTTTACATGATATGATTAAAACTAAATTACAATTGACATTTCCTACCCGACTGTCCCTTAGAAGAAATTGCGAAACAACGTCATCAAGGACCTTGGGGTAACTTTTGACTCAAAGCTTTTATTTGATGCGCACATTGACAATATAGTCAACAAGGCTTCTAAGGCGTTGGGTTTTATTTTTAGGGTCTCCTCAGAGTTTAAGAATATCAAAACCATGAAAATTCTATATTGTGCTTTTGTCCGTAGCCATCTCGAATATGCTTCTCAAATTTGGAATCCAAATTACAATGTTTATATTAATCGCCTTGAAAGTATACAAAGGCGATTTTTAAGGTACACTCAATTTCGTTCAAATACTTACCTTCCTAACTATGCTAGTCGGTGTAAGAAATTTCATATTCTTCCTTTACACGAGCGAAGAAAAATTGCAGATCTCGCTTTCCTGTTTAGTATAATGAACGGGTCTATTGATGTCCCTGATCTGGTGGCCAAGATTGGACTATGTGTGCCGTCTGTATTTCTTCGGAGACCTCATCTCCTTCATGTACCTGTTGTGAAAACTATATATAGGAAAAATACATATATTTTAAGAGCATGTCGAATGTTTAATAAGGTTTGCCAGGATGTTGAGCTTGATTTATTTACGAATAGTGTCCAGAAATTAAAAAAAATGTTAAGTAACTGTTTCTTTGAAGAGTAACATTGTTGCATGATGTATTTATCTTTGTTTGTTCTCTTCAGTTGTTTCTACGTTTCAACGTTTAACTCTCGTGCTGTTTTAACGTTTTGTCGATTTTATACCTAAGTTTATATAAGTGGAAACTTGTAATTGGCTTTCTTCTACATATAGCTACTGACTACTCGAATGTACTAGCTGTAAGTTTTCCTAAAAATAATAAAATAAAATAAAATAAAATAAAATAAAACTTAGGCGTCCACCAGGGTTGCGGAATTTATTCGAAAGAGTCACCGCGACCCTGGAACGCAAAGGGCATTTGGAGGAACACTGATCGGATTTAGTCAGTAAAAGTCTGACACTCCCTTCCACTCCGCCCAGAGCGAGAAGGAGTCATTTGATGATTCTTCCACAACAATAAAAAAAGCGTCCAGACAATATAAAAAATAATGTGTAACAATATTCAGGGTATCGTTAGGATGGGCCTTTTGAGGAAATGACAAAAACGGTTGATCTAGTAGAAGTCACAAATGCATCAGCCATCGTGAGCTCAACTTTCTTAGCAAGCTCAATGACCCAACAACATTAATTCTTTATCATACACCATAACAACTTATACATGGTGTTTGGGACATCGTAACGCACAAACTTCACGAAAAGGCTACACTTAATGCCATTAACCAAATTGTAGAAGTCATTATTCTCGCTAATGATCGGTTACAGAAATTGACATTTTTGAGCGCGCAATGTATTGAGAACAATGCGATCTAAACGCGCGAGAGCGTTGTACGTAGTTAACGTAGTACCTACGTCACTGTCTACATCTACAGTTCTTGTCAAATAACTTTGCCCCTCTGAAGTTGTGTCGAGTGGCTGCGTAGTAGTCAAAATTACGAACACACTGCAACTGAGCATGCGTAAGAGACATGGGGCGGGGCGCGATTTTATGTCTCAGTCTTACGTTTACGTTCGATGCATGCTTGCGTCCCGCTTACTCCCGTGTACGTGACTGCACCTGCGCGATCTTTGCAAATGGCTAACTTCAGAGGGGCAAAGTTATTTGACGAGAACTATACACGTCTTGCAAACACACATACACAGATCTGTGTCGGCGCCGCGCTGCGCATAATGTAGGTACCTACGCATATCGCGTATTGCTAACAACAATAATATCACATAAAATCATTTAAATCTCTCAGAAATACCTACCGACTGATGGTAGGAACATGTTTAAGGAGAGGTTAAGAGAAAAAAAAAGGAGCCATAAGCTCAGTCTCCTATAATCACAATTCCGATAAGGATTTCGATAAGCTTAGAAGTACATTGAGATCCGGTAACGTAGTTATTATCTAATGAACTACTAAACCCACTTTGAATGCAGGTACGAATATCGCCGATTGCAATAATATCACATAAACTCATTTTAATCACTCAGAAATACCTAACCTACTGATGGTAGGAACTTGTTTATGCAGAAGTTAAGAGAAATGGAGGAGCCTTAAGCTTAGTCTCTTTAAATCACGATTCCGATAAGGATTGATAAAAAAAGGTTTTAAGTATGTACATTGAGATCTGGTAATGATGTAGGTATAAACTAATGAACTAGCTAACTCACCCCTAAACAGGTAGGATTCAAACTGGCCGCCCGCCGCCTGCTTGCTCGTGTTTCGCCATACATAACACATTAGCATATTACCGTATTCTTGGGCACTGTAGTAATCGTTAACTCCAGATTACATTTTTAAAACACACTCACAAAAACAAACAATAACAGACACAAACACAGAATTAGTTTTGCTAGGTAGGTATCAAACGAAAACTTATTGTCTCACGTCACGTCACGTCCCGAATTTTCGAATTTTGCATAAATAACACACTCGTTCGCTATCAAGGTCTTCAAGAAAGTGATATAAAAATCCATTAAAATCGGCTAAATGTAAAAGAAATGTTTTTTTTAAACTTTTAAAATTCCTTTGACTTCGCCGACTTTTGGCGGCATTGTGTTCAAAAGGACGCCGCGCTTGGAACTGCCCCCAAACAAAAAGGGTTCTTATTGAAACAAAACTTAGTAACCTATTTCCGACCTTAAGTTGTTTTGTTAATGTCGGAAATCGGTTACCCCGCTTTGTGCAGATACGTATTTTTTCATATGGGCAGTGATCTAGACGGTATGTTTGACGCTACACACACATGCACACGGGTTAGTGTGTTACAACTAAGCAGGATGCGTTGACCTTTTTTACAAAACAGCTGAGCAGATGCGTAACTAGTTTTATTTACATTGCTCTTTTTAGTGAAAGTAGTGAGTTAATTGTTTTTTTAATTAAAATCACGTTGGTTTAGGTAAGAATAACGATTATGAACAGTCTAAAGTAAAAAAAACAGCTGAAAAAATATGAAAAATGAGGAAAAAGCCGACGAAAAATTCCAACGCGGGGGGGTCCAGAATCA
This sequence comes from Melanchra persicariae, assembly GCA_947386135.1. NCBI lineage: Eukaryota > Metazoa > Arthropoda > Insecta > Lepidoptera > Noctuidae > Melanchra > Melanchra persicariae. The sequence goes on along the minus strand of OX376645.1, from coordinate 8,536,291 downwards.
TGTCCTGGACTCATGGTATCCGTTTGTGCGTCGATGTCCCTTACACGCTGTATATTAATTACAGTGATAAAATGTTCATGTACAAAAGAGAGCTTAACTCAGTCATTACCACTTACAGTTCGCGTCAAATAATAATTAATATTCGCCCCTCTGAAGTTAGCCATTTGCAAAGATCGCTCGGTGCAGTCACGTACACGGGAGCAAGCGGGACGCACGCATGCATCGAACGTAAACGTAAGACTGAGACATAAAATCGCGCCGCCATAATCCCCGCGCCCATGTCTCTTGCGCATGCGCAGTTGCAGTTTGTTCGTAATTTTGACTACTACGCAGCCACTCGTAGCCAACTTCAGAGGGGCACAGTTATTTGACGCGACCTGTATTTTGCTACAGCACAGTGACACGCCCCGGCAGCCACTGCTAAAGACGGCATGATCTAAACGTTCCATACAAACGAAGTGTCTCAGTGAGTGTCACCGATAACTCATAAATACTGACGGACAGTGTGTGTTGATATACCCTAATCGTATATTTTTTCTAATCAACCTATGTTGACCCACTACTGGGCAGTCTTCCCCATAGCCTTCCACTCTTCCCGGTGTGTTGCACTCCCCAACCAATCCGTCATGAATGCTTCCAAGTCGTCACGCCAGCGTTTCCTAGGCTTCCCTCGGCGACGATACCCGACCTCTGGCTTTATATAAAGATAAAATAAAAAATGAACGCCATCTTTCTCTCCCTCCAGCATGTTCGACGTAGGCGGTCAACGCGACGAGCGACGCAAGTGGATCCAGTGCTTCAACGACGTTACAGCCATCATCTTCGTGACGGCCTGCTCGTCCTACAACATGGTGCTGCGCGAGGACCCCACGCAGAACCGGCTGCGAGAGTCGCTCGACCTCTTCAAGAGCATATGGAACAACAGGTGAGTCTAGCAATCCAGTACACAGTACACATGCCTGTAATTTGCATAAAAGTGTACAAGTATTTTCCATGCCATTATGCCATAATATGTTACTATTGGTGTATGCCAATATGATATGCAAGCTACTTGCATACTTTTACCTTAAGATGCGCCACAATACCGTCCGTACAATACTACAAATACAATCAGTCTATTGGGAACGTGCCCGAAATATAGATGACAGCACAAAGTCGACCGACACTAGTCCTTTTTCAATATTTCATATGAATATCCGCACTATTAATAAAAACATTGATCAACTACAAGCCTTACTTACCACAATTCATGTGTATTTTGATATAATAGTACTCTCAGAATGTTGGCTCTCTAAAGTCTCAAGTGTTCCTTCTATAGATGGTTATGTATCGCACTTTACCAAAACCAAAATCAACCAAAACCAAAATGATGGCATCGTAATATACTGTTACGCGCCAGAATTAATGCCGGGTACATGACGATGAAAGTTACTACTAGCGCCATCTAGTATCGAGTAGCAGAACTAGTTGAGTCAAGATCCTTCTAGACATTTCGATGCTAGAACATTCTAGAGTTTTCTATGTCTGGTTGGTCCGGACCGGTATGTACTCGAACTTTCTAGATGTTTCTATACTAGAAGGTTCTGGAATTATCTGCCGACCTATATAAGGCCCGCATAGCCTCCGACCGAGTCAGTATTGAATTTGCGATACAAGCGACAACTTCGAGAGCGAACTTCGACTGCGAATTAAAGTGATCAGTAGTGCAATTGTGATTTATAATTAGTGAGTTTAAGTTGTAATAAGTGTTGATTAATTAAAGTGTCATTTTGGTTATTTAATCGGCTGTTTTTATTGTCACGAACCCTAAGCTCGTAACAATTGGTGTCAGAAGAGTGGATATTTAAACTATGCCGATTCTACCAAAGGATGACATGGAGGGTATCCGTACCCGAAGTCAACGCCAGCAGGAGACGGACCAGAGGCGTTTTGGAGGTGCAACGCCGCAGACGTTGGAAGGCCAGTTGCCGACCATGGAGCCCGGCCCATCCACAGCAGCTCCAGCATCTGCAGCACCAGACTTTGGAGCTCTGATGATGATGCTGCAGGAACAGGCTCGCCGGCAGGAGGAACAGGCTCGCCGGCAGGAGGAACAGGCTCGCCGGCAGGAGGAACAGGCTCGCCGGCAGGAGGAACAGGCTCGCCGGTTGGAAGAACAGCTCCAGCGTGACAAGGAGGAACAAGCCCACCGACAGGAGGAACAGGCGCGCCGCCAGGAAGAACAGATGCTCCTAATGAAGGACCTTCGCGCGGCCTTCGGGAAAGACATGAAGGAGGTGAAGGAGAAGGTTGTTCAGCATGACAACCGCCTGTCAGAAGCTGAAACCCAGATCAGCAAGTTTAATGACGTCATTGCTGATGTAAAGAAAGAGTTGGGCAACCTTAAAGTAGGGGATGGAATTGCAACTCCCGTAGCTACTACACCTTCGCTACGTGGATTCAAAGTGCCGCCCTTCGATGGGACATCTTCCTGGTCGGCCTACAAAATACAGTTTGAGGCTGTTATGAAGGCGAACGGGTGGAATAAAAATCAGGCCATGACTGCCCTCACCCTTGGCCTGCGCGACCAGGCCTTAACTGTTCTGGAAGCTCTCGGTGAGGAAGTGACTTACGAGCAGCTTCTTGAGGCATTGGAAGCCAGATATGGCGACGCTCATCTGGAACACGTGTTTCGTGCGCAGCTTAAGGATCGCGTGCAACGTAGCAGTGAAAACCTGCAGCAGTGGGCCCTTGAAGTGGAGAAGCTGGTTCGAAAAGCATACCGGTCTGTGCCTGCGCTCATTGATGGGAACCTGGTGCAGGCTTTCATCGACGGTATTCGCGACCTTGAAGTAAGAGCTGCTGTGAGGCTCGGGCACCACGGGACCCTTAAGGAAGCCTTGGCCCATGCACTGGAAGTGGAAGCTGTGCGGCAGGATCACCGTTCCCATCGCGTCAGAGAAGTTGCAGCGGCTACAGTTCGCTACCGTGTTAAAGGAAACAGCCCTAGGTGCTATGGCTGTGGGGAAAGGGGCCACCTTCGATCCAGTTGCCCTAAGCGAACTGCAGACAGGGAAGATAATCGATCTCCAGAGGGTAGGGCGGCTAACAGCACCACCCAGCAACAGCAGGGAAACGAGTAAAAGCCAGAACTGCGGGGCGGGTGCTGGCTGATGTTCAAAGAGCCCCAAGGATTTCGATCTCACAAACCCACGATGGGAATAGCCTGATCATCAAGGGTGAGGTCAACGGAACACCATGTAAGCTGATGATAGACACTGGAGCCTCACGCACGGTTGTCAGTTCCCAACTTGTAAGTCGGTTCCTTGGGGACTCCGCATACAATCGAGAGCGCATATATTTGGTAACAGCCACCGGTCAGCGCATCCCCGTCCGAGGAGAGAAAGAGATGGAGTTAAAGCTAGGCAATAGAATCTACCTGCATAATGTTGTCGTAGCTGATATAATGGACGATTGCATCCTGGGCCTAGACTTTATGAGGAAGAATTGTTGTGAGATTGACGTTAATCAAGGAGTTATGAAATGTGGACATGAGGAACTTTTCATGGAAGGGGCTTTACCAGGAAATGTGTACAGCCTAAAGAAAATTGTCCTTCCTCCAAGATCGGAAACGATTGTGCTTGTCAGTCTTCCTCGGAATCCTGGGCAGACTCATCGTTGTGTACTCGTGGAAAGGGTAAGCAATGACCTTCCATGGAAAGTGGCACGAACTTTGGTCAGAGCCACCGACATCTCAGGGGTACGCGTGCTGAACCTTTGTGATACGAAACAGATTATAGAAAAAGGCACGCTGATTGGTACTTGCGAGGAGGTGGATTGGTTGCGTCGATGCCAAAATCTATCGACCGGGACCCTCAGAAAGGATGCACAAACGAGAGTAACCACACTTTTAGAAGACTGTCGCAGCGCTCTGTCTCACAATGAAATGATCAAGGCGAAGAGGATGTTACTCAAGTACGCCGATGTTTTCTCTTCAAACGATGCTGACATCGGGAAGACTGGCTTAGTTCAACACAAAATAAACACAGGAGATGAGTTGCCTATCCGTCAGCGGCCAAGGAGATTGCCGGTAGCACGTGAAAAGGAAGTGGAAACCATGATTGAAGGGATGGTGAAAGATGGTGTCATAGAACCTTCATCAAGTCCATAGTGTTCTCCTGTAGTGCTAGTAAAAAAGAAGGACGGCAGCATGCGGTTTTGTGTTGACTACCGTCGTCTGAATGACGTGACAAAGAAGGACAGCTACCCTTTGCCAAGAATTGACGACACGCTGGACATGCTTACTGGAGTGAAGTGGTTTAGCACACTAGACCTAAAAAGTGGCTACTGGCAAGTTGAAATCGACCCTAAAGACAAGGAGAAAACTGCATTCTCGACAGGAAAGGGTCTGTGGCAATTTAAAGTTATGCCGTTTGGATTGTGCAACGCTCCGGCAACGTTTGAAAGGTTGATGGAACTGGTACTAACCGGGTTAATTGGTGATGCCTGTCTTGTCTACTTGGATGACATCATCATCGTAGGTCGTACGTTTGAAGAACATCTTCAAAATCTGGAACGCGTGCTCATGAAGATCCAGAGTGCCAACCTCAAGTTGAGTCCTAAGAAGTGTTCACTTTTCAAACGGCAAGTTAGTTTTTTGGGATACGTAGTGTCGGAAGAAGGTATCCGCACGGATCCAGAGAAAATTGCCGCTGTCAAGGATTGGCCAGTTCCAAAAGACAAAACGCAGGTCAGAGCATTTTTGGGTTTGTGCTCCTATTATCGGCGATTTGTCAAGAACTTTGCAGATATAGCCAAACCCCTGCACGAGCTAACTGAAGAGAAGCGACATTTCTGCTGGGATGAAAGTTGCGACATCGCGTTCCAAGAGCTAAAAGACAATCTGTGCAAAACACCTATTTTGGGGTATCCTGATAGGGCCAAGGAATTCATAGTTGACACAGACGCAAGTGACATAGGGCTTGGCGGTGTATTATCTCAACGGAATGGCGATCAAGAAGTTGTGATAGCGTACTTCAGCAAGTCATTGTCGAAACCTGAAAGGAATTATTGTGTAACAAGACGAGAATTGCTTGCTGTAGTAAAGTCATTGCAGCATTTTAGCAAATATTTGCTGGGGCGGAAATTCCACATACGAACTGACCATGCTGCACTGAAATGGCTATTGCAGTTTAAAAATCCAGAGGGACAGGTTGCGAGATGGATTGAACTACTGCAGGAATATGACTTTGAGATTGAACATCGTAGCGGAAGAACTCATGGCAACGCAGATGCATTGTCAAGAAGACCTTGCCCTGAAGACTGCAAGCATTGTACTAGGCAAGAGGGTAAAGAAGTCGTACCTGTGAGAATGCTCAAGACAGATCTCAGCAACGAGTGGAAGGAAAGCCTACAACTTGCACAGCAGGAAGATTCGGACATAAAGCCGATTCTGGAGTGGATGAAGGCCAGTGCTCCTAAGCCAACGTGGAGCGACATCTCAGCGATGAGTTCGATCACAAAAAGCTATTGGGCCCAATGGGACAGCTTAGTGATTCAGGATGAAGTCCTGTGCCGTAAATGGGAAAATGCTCGGGGAGACAGCTGTCATTTGCAAATGGTTGTCCCTAAAGCTAAAGTACCGGATGTTCTAGTGTTGTACCACTGTACCATAATGGTTGTTCAGGAGGCCATATGGGAGTTAAACGGACTCTACTAAAGGTACGGGAACGGTTTTACTGGGTCCACTGTCGTGACGATGTCGAGGACTGGTGTCGCAAATGTACAACTTGTGCGGCTGTAAAAGGACCACAGACTCGTAGTAGAGGTGCATTGAAGTTGTACAATGTTGGTGCACCATGGGAAAGGATAGCCCTAGACGTTGCGGGACCGTTTCCGGAAAGTGAAAGTGGTAATAAGTATTTCATGGTTGTTATGGATTACTTCACTAAGTGGCCGGAAGTCTTCGCCATTCCAAATCAAGAAGCTTCAACAGTTGCTGATAAGCTAGTTCATGAAGTCTTCTGTCGTTTTGGAGTACCCTTGGAGATTCACAGCGATCAAGGAAGGAATTTTGAGTCTCAAATATTCCAGGAAACTTGTCGAGTTATGGGTACTCATAAAACGAGAACAACTTCTTACCACTCACAATCGGATGGAATGGTGGAACGATTTAATCAGACATTGGAGAGATACCTGGCAAAAGTGGTGGAGAACCGGCAACGGGATTGGGACAAGCATATACAGCCGTTTTTGCTGTCATACCGAAGTGCTGTTCACGAAAGCACATCAGTGACACCAGCTTTCGCAAACTTTGGTAGAGAATTACGGCTGCCTGCAGACCTGATTACCGGAATACCACCTGATGCCCCACGCAGTATAACCGACTATGCGAATGACTTGCGGAACAAAATGAATGACATTTATCGCACGTCAGACAATCAGGCCAGCAAATGTCTGAAAAGATGAAATCCCGTTATGACCGCAAAATGAACAATAAAGGATTCGAGGAAGGTTCACAAGTGTGGTTACACAATCCAGTTCGCAGCAAGGGGAAATCTCCTAAGCTTCAAGCTAAATGGGACGGGCCGTACCGGATTGTGACGAAAATCAATGACGTAACCTACCGCATACAGAAAGGTACAAGAAGTACTCCTAAGATCGTCCATGTGGATCGACTGGCACGTTATTATGGGGCCGATAATGCTCGGGACGAGCATGTCTTAGGAGGGGGCAGTGTTACGCGCCAGAATTAATGCCGGGTACATGACGATGAAAGTTACTACTAGCGCCATCTAGTATCGAGTAGCAGAACTAGTTGAGTCAAGATCCTTCTAGACATTTCGATGCTAGAACATTCTAGAGTTTTCTATGTCTGGTTGGTCCGGACCGGTATGTACTCGAACTTTCTAGATGTTTCTATACTAGAAGGTTCTGGAATTATCTGCCGACCTATATAAGGCCCGCATAGCCTCCGACCGAGTCAGTATTGAATTTGCGATACAAGCGACAACTTCGAGAGCGAACTTCGACTGCGAATTAAAGTGATCAGTAGTGCAATTGTGATTTATAATTAGTGAGTTTAAGTTGTAATAAGTGTTGATTAATTAAAGTGTCATTTTGGTTATTTTATCGGCTGTTTTTATTGTCACGAACCCTAAGCTCGTAACAATACATTAAGCCAGGCCTTGACTGCTGTTATGTTGTTAATGTTTTTGTAACTAAGTAATATTTTTTTTCAAGTCAAGTCAAGTCAAAGCATTTATTTCAATTAAACCATTTACAGGCACTTTTGAATTGTCAAGGTCGGTCAGTCAAAGAGGTGAAGCTATTTGCACGTTCCAAAGCGTAGATCTCTATGGAAAAGAACGTACAAGAAACTCCGTGGACACTCTTTTGAATCAATTAATTATTATAAAGTTGTGGTTACATTGTTCTTGTTGAAATTATTCATAGATATGTGAGAACGATGTAAAAAGACGTGCACGAGAAAAGCAAAAAAGGAACAATTCAAAATACTAACAATTAAAACAAACCGTGGCAGTTGAGAGATGACCAGTCCCAGCTTACGGAGCCAAATGATGAATGAAACACAAACTGCACCATCAGAGAGACTTGAGTGAGCATGACACTCCCAACAGCCAGGGCACATTAAAGTCTTACCCAAAAATGATAGCTTAACTTGAAGGTACACAGTACTCACACATGTGCCGTTAATGCATGAAATTATACAATGCAAAATTAGTTCGAGTCGAGAAGTTCGAGTTTTAATCGTGCTTGTTAGTGATCCTAAGTTCTCTACTGTTTTTTCTGTTTTTTTCCGTGTGTAATTGGCTCTATGTATCATATGCAATTGTTATTCATCTGATAAAGCTGTTGGTTCTCCTACGATTAAATAAATAATTAAATCACTGAACATTCACGGAGATAATCACAGCTCCCAAAGTACATTCACAAAGACAAGCACATTCACGGAGGTGATCACAGTTACCAAAGTTCATTCACATAGACAAGCACAATTTCCAAAACACATTCACGGAGATAATCACAGTTCCCAAAGTACATTCACAAAGACAAGCACAATTTCCAAAGCACGTTCACGGAGATAATCATAGTTCCCAAAGCACATTCACAAAGACAAGCACAAGTCCGAAAGCACATTCTCGGAGATAATCATAGTTCCTAAAGCACATTCACAAAGACAAGCACACTTCCCAAAGCACATTCACAAAAAAAGCACAATTCTCAAAGCATATTCACAAAGACAAGCACAATTCCCAAAGTACATTCACGGAGATAATCACAGTTCCTAAAGCACATTCACAAACTCAAGCACAATTCCCAAAACACATTCACAAAGACAAGCACAATTCCCAAAGGACATTCACAGAGATGATCACAATTCCCAAAGCACGTTCACGGAGATAATCACAGTTCCCAAAACACATTCACATAGACAAGCACAATTTCCAAAGCACGTTCACGGATATTATCACAGTTCCCAAAGCACATTCACAAATACAAGCACAATTTCCAAAGCAGGTTCACGGAGATAATCACAGTTTCCAAAGCACATTCACAACAAAGACAAGCACAATTCTCAAAGGACATTCACGGAGATAATTTAATCACGGATAGATATTTACACTTCTGGACACATCTATTGGCCCACCTTGTATTTTCAGTTTCGTTTGGTCCTAGCTAAAATTTTATATTAGGTCGAGCAAAAAGTTTTTATGCAGTTTTGAACCTGGCACATTCACAATTTCATTCAATAGTCTTTTTTTGAATTTCGAACACAGAATTTAAAGAAACAAAAGACAATTTGGAGCCTGTTTGTTGATATCAAACAATCGAATACTAAGAAAACTTGGTTTTATTGGTTTACTTGGATTTAATTCTTGAAAAAGTGATTGATATCTTTGGTTTTGCAACAACCATTACTTATTCTTAACATTAAGGTGAGGTTCCATCAATAATCTATGGATACTTCACCTGAAGTCGCCGCCCAAGCTGTGGCACTTATTCAGGCCGGACACAGCCAAAGAAACGTGAGTGCTCAACTTAATTTAAGTCGATCTGCGGTCCGAAATGTTTATCGGAGGTACCTAGAGACTGGCGGCTTTGTTCGTCGCCAAGGAAGGCCACGATCTCGGGTCACAACTGAAAGGCAGGATCGATTCATCGTGACGACCAGCTTGAGAAGTCGTCACCTTACCTCCATTGAGATACAAAACCAACTTCGCGACTTCCACGGAGTATCTGTGAGCGCTCGAACTGTTCGGAGAAGGTTAAAAGAACGCGATATGGTACCACACAAGCCAGCTAATGGGCCCAAACTAACGCGAGCCCACCGAACAGCGCGCCTTCATTTCGCACGCAGTCATTTAAATTGGACACAGCAAGATTGGAGCCGTGTACTCTTTTCTGATGAGTCTAAAATTGTGTTACATGGCAATGATGGAAAGAAGAAGGTCTACCGACGTAAGGGAGAGCGTTTCGCACAATGCTGCTTTGAAGAGAGGGTTGCTTATGGCGGTGCCTCATGGACTGTCTGGGGCGGTATATCCGCGAGCGACAAAACTCAACTTGAGCTTGTTACAGGACCACGCCTACCAACATTAAATGCTGAAAGGTACATTCGTGAGTGCTTAGAACCTCACGTGATACCATACGCGGACTATGTGGGCCCAAATTTCCTTTTTATGCATGATAATGCAAGAGCCCATGCGGCCGGCATCGTCAGGGAATATCTTCGGGATGTGAACATCACAGTTATGGACTGGCCAGCCAGAAGCCCAGACATGAACCCCATTGAGCACATGTGGGACGAGCTAAAAAGACGTGTTTGGGCTCGTCAGCCAGTTGCCCAGACGATGCAGGAGTTGAAAACTGCCATAGAAGAGGAATGGGAGATGATCCCTCAAAATCTCATAGAGCGGTTGATAAACTCTATGCCTAATCGTATGAGAGCTGTGGTAGATGCCCATGGAGGCAACACGCGTTATTAAATTAAACCTTAATTCGATAAAACATGTTTTTTATTCAAAAATCAATTGCCTTTAACAAGGCGCATATCCGACTTGTTAGGCGTAGCTCCATGTCGCATGGTATTCTGAATTCAAATTTAAAACAATACGATCGAAAATGATGGTAAAATGTATCAGGTTTAAAACTGCATCAACAGTTTTTGTTCAATCTAGCAATCATATTTCGGTAGGGGCCATCGAAACCTAAACTCTAAGTTGGGCCAATAGATGTGTCCAGAAGTGTAGTTTTGGCCGAAGGGTGAAGTTTACCGACGTCTTCGCGGCAGCCTACGCGACACCACGCAGCGTAACTCGACGCCGTAACTTCGTGTGTCCTAGTTTATAAGTTATTATTTTTGTATGCATTAGTACTTAAAGTTTGTATTATATTTTGTATGGGCCAAAGATGCCTGAAATAAAGGAATAAGTAATAAATTTATAAATATTCACAGTTTCCAAAGCAGATTCAAAAAGACAAGCACAATTCCCAAAGGACATTCCGGACAGAAGAATTACTTCACCTCCGGCAGTAGTCGTGCCATACTTCTTCTATTACAATCCCAACCCTTTCAGCAAGATACATAATATACTAACACTATAACACATATCCATGCAAATATATACAATCGCAATCACACACACACCCTTACGTACACTTACATTGCCCTTATATCTTAACACACGTTCACCCTCACATACACATCTACACACTCAATTACCTACACATGCACATTCATAATACAACTCCAGTTATTAATTTCCTTCACTCCAAGTTTAAATCTTTTTTAAAATAATTTAGTTATTTTCAAATCTGTTTTTTTTTCCAAGGTTTTGTTAACACACTTTTTAGTCCAAAGGTTTTTGTATCATAGTGACAGCAGAACACTGGCTCCTAAGTCACAGGATCTCCTAGTTTGGGAGTCAGGGTTACTCTATCTGTATGACCTTTAATTCAGTGCAATTCATGTGACCTAGTCTTTAAGCAATGTTGACGGTTTTTTTTTTGTATAACTTAAGATTTTTATTATTTATTATTATTACTAGCTGTCCCCCGCGGCTCCGCTCCCGTCAACTGGCTACCTACCTACCTACCCTACACCTACACCTACCCTAAGGATTCTTAAATTTTCTAATTGTCCGCGCAATTTTTTTAATTTTTTTTTTCTCATAAGATCCTTCTCCTGACAATAACAAACACAACAAAAAAAGAATTAGTGAAATCGGTCCAGCCATTCACGCGTGATGCCGTGACCAAGGAAAACGGGTTTCATTTTTATATATATAGATAGATAGATAGATTCACGAAGATAATGACATTTCCCAAAGCACATTCACAAAGACATGCACAATTCCAAAAGGACATTCACGAAGATAATGACAGTTCCCAAAGCACATTCACAAGTAAGCGGTACATGCAAAAGAATTAGTAGATCGATATATTATATTAGTAGATCGATAGAGTAGATAGCGTTACGTTATCATGTGTTTCGCGCCATGAGCCGATTTTGACCATAGATAGCCAATATTTATCCGAGATGTGAGAAGTGTCACGCCTTAGAATAATAACGCCTAGAAACCCAGTACGAGCATCAAAAGTGAAGCTACTCAGACTACTCCATATATGGAGTACTAGGCGCAGCGAGCCGTCAGTGCTCAAGGTCACGCCTGTTGAATGCACCTCCCGAGAAATATTTAAAAATGACAGTTTGTTGTATGAAAAGATGCTCTAACACAACCGGAAGACTGAAAAAATGTGATAAAACTACGTTTCACACCTAAGTACTTACATTAAATCCATTATTTTTACGTAAATTAATCTTCAAATAAAAATTTTCATAACCTAATTTGTCACAATGTATTGTTGCCAGTTGTAAAGAAAAAATACCCATAATACAGTAGGCACTAACGGGGGGCCGACCGCGCGCCGACCAGTCTTTCATGGGTATCATTTTCGTGATTTCTGGGGTCGCTAAAACCGATTATGGGGTCAAAATCGTAATCCAAGATGGCGCCGACGGCATTTGCTAACCTCTCGTAACGGGTGTTATTTCCATGGTTTCTGGGGTCGCTAAAACCGATTATGGGGTCAAAATCGAAATCCAAGATGGCGCCGACGAAATTTGATCGGCACCGGGGGTCTGTACTCTGCTTTTAAAAGTAATTGTTCAAGTTTACACTTCTGTCCGCACTCCCGGAGTGCCACTGCATTTTTTTTACCGGGTTAGTTTCATCGAACAAGCAAACATCTAACACGTTTTTCTAGCGAATAGCAATGATGCCGATTCTTTTGTTCACCACCTAAACTAAAATAAGAATTTTGCTATCTCTTACTGCAGACCACGAAAGAAGCAGACAAGTGATATGACTCCATAATCGATTTTAGCGACCCCAGAAACCATCAAAATGACACCCATGACGAAAAGTTAGCAAATTTCGTCGCCGCCATCTTGGATTTCGATTTTGACCCCATAATCGATTTTAGCGACCCCAGAAACCATAAAAATGACACCCATGACGAAAAGTTAGCAAATTTCGTCACCGCCATCTTGGATTTCGATTTTGACCCCATAATCGATTTTAGCAACCCCAGAAACCATAAAAATGACACCCATGACGAAAAGTTATCAAATTTCGTCACCGCCATCTTGGATTTCGATTTTGACCCCATAATCGATTTTAGCGACCCCAGAAACCATAAAAATTACACCCATGACGAAAAGTTAGCAAATTTCGTCGCCGCCATCTTGGATTTCGATTTTGACCCTATAATCGGTTTAGCGACCCCAGAAACCATGGCTTATTACAATAAAGACGTACCGACAAGTTACGTACGTAACATTTTTTTATGTTGATCTATGATTAGTCCATTTTTCCCGATTTTAGGGAAAGTGTTCATTCCTAGCAACATTTTTTTACGTCTGTGTGCGTGTCTGTGGCTGTAATTACATACTGCTCACTCACACATTAGTACTAAAGTTGCTTCTTTTTTTTAAAAGGGAGCGTGTATGAGACTTTCCTTCTAGGCGTTATCCGTCGGCATGCCTGGTGGCAAAATGTTACGCGGTATGCCTGGTGGGGTCCGTCAGACCCGAATTTAAAATTACTATTTCTCGTACTAGTTGTGATAATTGGTGTATCTAAATATACTTAAAGCTATACTAGGGATATATTGTAGAGGTAAAAATGCCAAAGAATCCACCTTAGTAACTAAAATAAAAAATTAGTGAAATTGGGCACATTTTTAGCAAAAAAGCAGGCCTTTTTTATACAAGGTGTAGGTGTAGGTGAAAACAAAAGATAACTAAACTTCGGGAAATAGAAGGCCTAAAACAAAGACTACAAATATTAATAAAACAATCAGTCTTTGCGACTCCTATCTAGGGGTGTAAGCAGAGGTGTAAGGTATAACCTCTGAAATTGACACCGGCGCTCGGGGTCTTTTTGTGTTTATCCACCATCGCAGCTGACTCCGGATTGAAGTAGTGGCCATAAGGCCTTGATTGGTTGATAATGCTCAGCTACTGAGAATTGTGGCACAGAAACATCAGATTTTAATTAACTACAACGGTTAAAATAACAGGGTGGGTCTGACAGACCCTACCAGGTTTGCCGAGGGTTATTATTCTAAGTGTCACGCCTTTCCTGATTAAAATCCATCCATGTTCCTACAAATGCCCTTTACCGGCCCGGGCCGCACTAACTCTTTTGAATAATAAAAACTCCCAAAACTCTCTTTTTAATTCTGCAACCCTCGCACGTACCACCCTTCAACTATGTTGACTTATCAGATTTGAGGCGCGCGCGGTGGTCCTTATCGGATGGCGAGCCACGTAACGCTCGCTGTACGCTAGGCGCACTTCCTTAACTACAACCGTCCGTTTCGTTTGGTCCAGATGGCTGCGCACGATATCCGTGATCCTGTTCCTGAACAAGCAGGACCTGCTGGCGGAGAAGGTGCTGGCGGGCAAGTCGCGGTTGGAGGAGTACTTCAGTGAGTTCGCGCGCTACAGCACGCCGCCCGACGCCGCGCCCGACACGCGCGACCACCCCGACGTCGCGCGCGCCAAGTACTTCATCCGAGACGAGTTCCTTGTGAGTATATCCTGAACTAGTTCCTTGTGAGTATATCCTGAACTAGTTCGCGCGCTACAGCACGCCGCCCGACGCCGCGCCCGACACGCGCGACCACCCCGACGTCGCGCGCGCCAAGTACTTCATCCGAGACGAGTTCCTTGTGAGTATATCCTGAACTAGTTCCTTGTGAGTATATCCTGAACTAGTTCGCGCGCTACAGCACGCCGCCCGACGCCGCGCCCGACACGCGCGACCACCCCGACGTCGCGCGCGCCAAGTACTTCATCCGAGACGAGTTCCTTGTGAGTATATCCTGAACTAGTTCCTTGTGAGTATATCCTGAACTAGTTCGCGCGCTACAGCACGCCGCCCGACGCCGCGCCCGACACGCGCGACCACCCCGACGTCGCGCGCGCCAAGTACTTCATCCGAGACGAGTTCCTTGTGAGTATATCCTGAACTAGTTCCTTGTGAGTATATCCTGAACTAGTTCCTTGTGAGTATATCCTGAACTAGTTCCTTGTGAGTATATCCTGAACTAGTTCGCGCGCTACAGCACGCCGCCCGACGCCGCGCCCGACACGCGCGACCACCCCGACGTCGCGCGCGCCAAGTACTTCATCCGAGACGAGTTCCTTGTGAGTATATCCTGAACTAGTTCCTTGTGAGTATATCCTGAACTAGTTCGCGCGCTACAGCACGCCGCCCGACGCCGCGCCCGACACGCGCGACCACCCCGACGTCGCGCGCGCCAAGTACTTCATCCGAGACGAGTTCCTTGTGAGTATATCCTGAACTAGTTCCTTGTGAGTATATCCTGAACTAGTTCGCGCGCTACAGCACGCCGCCCGACGCCGCGCCCGACACGCGCGACCACCCCGACGTCGCGCGCGCCAAGTACTTCATCCGAGACGAGTTCCTTGTGAGTATATCCTGAACTAGTTCCTTGTGAGTATATCCTGAACTAGTTCCTTGTGAGTATATCCTGAACTAGTTCCTTGTGAGTATATCCTGAACTAGTTCGCGCGCTACAGCACGCCGCCCGACGCCGCGCCCGACACGCGCGACCACCCCGACGTCGCGCGCGCCAAGTACTTCATCCGAGACGAGTTCCTTGTGAGTATATCCTGAACTAGTTCCTTGTGAGTATATCCTGAACTAGTTCCTTGTGAGTATATCCTGAACTAGTTCCTTGTGAGTATATCCTGAACTAGTTCCTTGTGAGTATATCCTGAACTAGTTCGCGCGCTACAGCACGCCGCCCGACGCCGCGCCCGACACGCGCGACCACCCCGACGTCGCGCGCGCCAAGTACTTCATCCGAGACGAGTTCCTTGTGAGTATATCCTGAACTAGTTCCTTGTGAGTATATCCTGAACTAGTTCCTTGTGAGTATATCCTGAACTAGTTCCTTGTGAGTATATCCTGAACTAGTTCCTTGTGAGTATATCCTGAACTAGTTCCTTGTGAGTATATCCTGAACTAGTTCACGCGCTACAGCACGCCGCCCGACACGCGCGACCACTTGTGAGCATATCCTGAACTAACTAGCATTTTTTCTGGAATTTAAAACCCAATTACGAAATAACAAATATGGGGTCTAAATCCAAATACAAGATGACAATAAAAAATGCGAATTTTCGGCGTTCTTTTCTTGGTCTTTTCAGGGTCGGAAATAACTAATATAGGGTCTAAATTCAAATCCAAAATGGTGGCCACGAAAGTTTGCAAAAATTTCGTCATGCTAAGTTTTTGTAATCATCAGCCACCATCAGCTTGATGCGCTTGAGCCAATTGAATAATGAGTCAAGAAGTTCATTGGCAATGATGTACTGGTTGAGTCAAAGCCCTTGAACATTGACGCCGAGTTGCCAGGCTGTCGGTTTTTCATTGATTACGCTTCGAGGAGTGTGCGACTGAATTGCACAATAATTCCGCCTAGCCTAATCCATCATCGAACTACACCACATACGATGATGGGCGACTGATATTATGATGGACATCCCCACCCATACGCACAAAACCGTTTTGGGAATTGAGCTACGGATCTAGTTGGAGTCAGTTTCCGGATTTTTCTTTTTTTTGGTACAATCCCGCCACACATTCCCAACTACTGCAATTTCTGATAGCCAGAATCAACAGTGGCGACCAAAATTTGACATTCTTTTTTTTTCAAATCGTTCATCAACATAATGCCACCAAAAATCTAACTTACTTCTCATTAATTCCAGCGCATAAGTACAGCAAGCGGCGACGGCAAGCACTACTGCTACCCGCACTTCACGTGCGCCGTGGACACGGAGAACATCAAGCGCGTGTTCAACGACTGCCGCGACATCATCCAGCGCATGCACCTCCGGCAATACGAGCTGCTCTAACCGACGCTAGAGCTAATAGGTAACCTTGTCTTCTGCCTAGCCTGCTCCCTGCTATGTTGAGGTCGCCTTCAGTATAGCAGCTTCGCCCGCGTGAAAGTCGAAAAATATCCCGAGGGAATATACTCCCGGGCTTAGATTATATACACGTTTAGATTGAGCAATGTAAACAAAGGACGCACAAAAGCTGTCTCCAATTGCGCTTTATGTGTGAGTACCGCTCGTGTACTTATTGTAGTTAAACTGTCAAGGTGTGCGTGTTTAGGGATGCCTGCTCCAAATGATTAACTTACCTTTTCTCTATTATTTATTAAGATGACGGTGAAACAAAACAAGTTAAAAAAGTGATTATTTTGTAGATTAGTGTTTTATTGCATAAGTACAGTATTAATTTAACTTGTTCTTTACAATAATAAAATTCTACAAAAATAAAAAAAAATGCAAAAACAATGCAGTAATTAGGTATTTAAAAATTAAAACACAGAAATGGAGTAAAAATGTTTGTTCGTACATTTTATTTTATTAAAGTTATAAATTTTCTGATCAAATAAATACTCTCGTCTTTAAACAAACACAACCTAATAAGTATTATGCATAATTTTAAGATTTAAGAAGATGTAATGATATTTGTAATTTGTCTCCCATAAGTTCGGCGAATCTCCGCAGTTATAAACTGTCAACATCGCCTAATCAGACCAAAAAATCGTGTTTTCTTAAAAAATTGTGATTAATTAACAAAACTTACCTATGAAAAGTAATCTTGGTGTTATTATACGGTTTTCCTACATAATTCTGACACAATTTTACAGCACAAACCGGCATAATTGATTTTTTTTCGTGAGCACTTACTAATTCAAATGACACTGACATAGGTGACAAGCGAGTCTACTAAAAATAGTAGACTTTATTTGATCCGTTCGGTACAGCCGATGTGTCATCTAGACGTGTATATAATCTAAGCTCCCGGGATAAAAAGTATCCTATGTGTTATTCCAGACTATAATCTACCTCTGCGCCAAATTTCATCAAGATTAATTCAGTAGTTGTGTGTTAGAGTAATAAACATCCATACATATAAACTTTCGCGTTTGTAATATTAGTAAGTTTACTTTATTGTACACCAAATTTAAAAATACACAACATTTTGGGAACACATTCATTGTCCCTGTCCGTACAGCTAAGGAGTGCAATTCCCTGCCAGAGTCTGTGTTTCCTGATAGCTACAAGCAGGGAGTTTTTAAGTCCTCAGTCAGTAAATAAGTTACTTTTAGGCAAGCATGCTCCATCTTCCACCACATCATCGCTTATTATCAGAATCATCAGATAGTGGTTAAATGCTTGCCTATCAATAGTAAATAAAAAATAGAAAATCTTAAACTAAAATTGGCGGCCTTAAAGATCTACAAATGTCTGCCGGATCCAAGGACGTCCAAAATTCCTATTTTATTAATCAGTGTTCTATCTCTTACAGATAAAGTTCGTGCGATGGCTCGGTAGGCCCGCAACCCTAATGTCCCGATCAGCAATACATACAACGTACCGCCGTGAGTCCCCTCGTTATTTACGCCGCAACGATACCGCTTCGTGACGATTCTATCGTTACGAAATGTTTCCGTGATTATCAGATATAATCGCCTTTTTTTTTTGTGAGCAGTTGAACAGTTTAGTTAACAAATAAAGCAGGCTTTTGTAAAAGTATCTAGGACAAAACTAATACGGATTCGGACAAGATCTCGAATATTTTCAAGTAAAGTTACAGCTTATTTCTCGACTACTTTGAATTTGATAAATCACTATAGGAAATGTTAGACTCTTTCCAGTGGCGATTATAATCTAAGCGATTATGAATCGATTACGAAGCGAGGATCGCTATATCGCGTCTAGCGACGCTCCCATGGTGTTTCCGAACGTCAGAGTTTCCAAAAAGCTGGCAACTTTAGTCGATTTTATGTGAGAATTTACTAAATATGTATTAATTAAAATAAAATACAACATTATTGTGAATTTCTTCATGAATTGTCTGTAGTCCGTAGAATAATGCCATTTGTTTTCATAAGTACTTGTGAGAAGCCATATGCAATGAAGTATCCAATTCTATTCTAAAAATCTTTTCCTTTGTTACACTATAGTGTGACAAAAAATCTAAGTACCGTGGACAAGTGGCATTGTTATAAAGTACATTTTAGTTCATCTTTAGTAAGTTGTCATCTTAGTCGATTTTGTGAACGCACATCACTACGTTCCAAATTCGAAAGCGTAGTGTTGTGACGTTGTCGGGTCTATTGGGTTGTGACGCGATTCGACAAAATTCGACTGCTCGATTAGAAGCGTGGAGTTTTCGAATATTCGCCAGTTATGTTAATATTGATTCGATTAATCGATCGAACTATTTACGTATATTTAATTCAGTTGACACAAAAATGGTACTTATAAGTTGTTCTTAATTCTTATTATTATAATTATTTGCTTCAAGATTCTATTATAAATTGATAGTTGTTGATTTTAAAAACGTTTATTTTTAATTGTAACTTATAAACATTTAATTCATTGCGATATTCACAGTAAGTGCTGGGTAAGGACAGAGTGTAGTCGACTACATTTTATTAAATGTTTAATCGACTAAAATTGTTTGGGAACGGATAATCGACTAATGTCCCGTGAGCGTTATTTGTAACATTGTGTTGATAATCGCCAAAACAGACTTTAGTGATGTGAAGGTACTTTGGGTGTATTTTAGTCGATTTGAAGTTAGTATGAGAGTCTTGATCGTGGTCTGTCTAGAATAGACTGGTTCGTGTAAAGGTGCGAGCGACCCGGTGGGAGGCGCTGGCGAGACGGCAACGATACGATACTGACACGATAATTAACCAAAAAAGTGAAAATCACTGTTCTTTTCTGAGTAAAATTTGAAAAAATGTTAAGTACGATTTTCTAGATTTCTCTTAGAAATATAACTGGATACATATTTAAATCACACACCACAAACACAGAAAAATGAAAAAGCAACCTTTTTAGCAGTTAAAGACTCGTCACACGTATCCGTCGCCGTCCCCCCCCCCGCCCCGCAGCTGATCTAAACAGTTTTATATTAAGGATCATCGATGTTAGTAACGCCTTGAGGCTAAGTCAATAGTATTCACTTTACTTTCGTCTACACAAGCTTTGTAGGTTTTAAGCTTAACTGGGACAAAGGTTTGGACTATGCACAGAATAATGGGCCGTATTGTGAAATGTTTAAAGCCGTTATTCTGGTGCGAAAACGGGTAGTGCGAATTGTCCTATTTTTTTTATTTAATGGCTCGGACTCATAACTATGTTTTGGCCAAAAAATTAAATAGTTTTTGTGATAAAAGAAATGTGAACTGGCCCTATCAAAATCAAAACAATAAAATTGTCTCTGACAATTTGCTTCCACGCACAAGTTTTTTTTTTTTTTTTCATATGTGTAGTCCAATACCTTTACCAAAACTTTACCGAGCGCAATCATTTTATGCTCAAATTAGGCCAAATTTTATTTTATTTATTTAAACCTGAATAAAAATGATAATTTTATAGTGAAATTATACAATCAAAGTATAGCCATGTTTTTTCTAGATCAAATTAAAGAAGGATAATTATTTGAAATGTCTGTATATTTTTGATTACAGAAGTTTTTAATTTTATTTTTTTTCCTTTGCGAGTAATTTTTTTACGGTGGGCACATATGTGTTAGTTTCTGAATCAAGAAAATTTAAAGAGAAAAATATTAACTATTATATTTATTGTACTACCCAAGTTTTATGCATGCATTTTAAAACTGAAAATGATATCCAACGTGAATTTTAATGAAAACAAATAGCTTAGAAACCTATTGTATTATGGAAAGCGGTGTAAAAAGAGATTGAAACAACACATAAGTGCGGATCTTTATATAGTTTTACAAAATAGTTAAAAAAAAAGTTTATTTATATTGTTTATCAAATGTACGTCTTCCAATATTGTCTATAGGTTTTATAATTTTTATTCTATTTCGTTTTGTCTAACTCGTTCATAGCACAATTTTTGACTAAAATGTAACAAATAAAAGTGCTTTCATAGATTTTAACTTAGTTTTTAATATTTCTTTTTTGTAATATTGAGCTTTTAGGAACATAAGGCCCAAAGATCCGACCGTATGTGATACGGCCGGCAGAATATCAATATCCTAGCAGTATTTGAGTTAAAAAAAATAATTTCAAAGATTATTACTATTTTTTTTTTCGTTTTAAGATGGACACAAGTTTAGCCTTTAAGTACAAAGATTACTAACCTATCCTAACATTAATTTACTAAATATAACTACTTATCATTATTATTTATATAAAAAATATTAAATTGGTTTATGTACTTACACATTGTGCTATTTTAAGAAAATATTTTTAAAATACAAAATGATCTATTCTATTGTTATTGAATCTTATTATATGTTTTAATTAGTGAATTTTTATTTACCGTTTAAGGTATTGTTGGTCAACTGTTGGGAGAGTTATAAGTTGGCAACTTTCTCGTTCTGCACTCATTCCACTGAAACATTGTAAAATATCAAAACGATTTTCATAGTGCTGCGATAAGTTTACCCCAGCCGTTGATCATAAACAAACAAATTATTTCACCAAATATTTTAAGTGACCTATATTTAATTGGTTAGTTTTAAAAGCAATTATGATTTGTGAAATAATCTAAAATACCTGAAGCGGTAAAATAATAAAATTGTTACTATATAATTTGTTAGAAAATGGTCCTTAATATAAGAAAGTTAAGCTGGAGTTTGTGTTATGTGCCATAATGTAGTGTTGCCAGCGGAAACACCATATCCTATGTTACCATACTAAAAAAAACTGAATAATTCCTTCCTTCGTATTGTATGTAAAGTAACAAAAATTCGCTATTTTTTGCTTTCTAATCGTAACACTATCGTTATTTTTTTTAAATATAACTAAGTATATTGAAATTGTATTTTTTTTCTTTTTTGTGTTATATAAGTTTCACTTTAAATGTAAGTAGAAGAGAATATAACGTACATTAAAAATATTAAATGAAGGTATATGTTAATTCATAATGTTGTATGGGGGTTTCCACAGGTTTTGACTGCCTGTCAATTATAAACGACTTTGATTATGTCGGACGAGCGCGGCGTCATTGAAATACTAAGTTTATATTATAATCCTAACTTTAAACTAAGTTATTCAACGATGAGGACTAGGAATTATAGGTATTTTTCTCCAAAACACTGTAATTTCTGGTTAAAATAAGGGTTTTCCAACAATGTCATCCGCGTTCGTAGAATCGTGCAATAAGGCAACCTCTATACCAACAGCATCACTATAGAATCATTGTGTAATTAAAAATTAACATGGCATTCTTTATAATAATATGTAATTTAAAAAAAAAGTACTATTTGGTAGCTATTTAAGTAAGTAATAGCGTAACGCAAAATAAAGTGGAATGCAAAAAGTAACAAAAAAAGGTATAATAAAATATAATGTAGACTGCTAAAGTTTGGGGTACTTTCTGTCTTGCAGTGCTACGGGTAGTCGGATCTGTTAGGGCTGAGTTGCGACTTTTACGACTTTTCAACCAAAACTTACGACTTTTCAACCAAAACTTACGACTTTTCAACCAAAGCTTACAACGTTTCAACCAAAGCTTACGACTTCTCAACCAAAGCTTGGACTTTTTGTTATCCACCTTTAGTTTTACGACTAACTGTATGACGTTACATGCTAATTTCCAATAGTGTGACGCCAAAGCACAGGCTTTTGATTTCAAATTATATTTCGTGTGATTTCATCAATGGATGTACTTAGTATTAAAATACAGATAAAGTTTTGTAGTAGGATTCATATTTTGTCGTTGAAATAATCAAATATCGTAACAATGCAGTCATAACCATTAAAAATACAGGATTAATAGGCCGATGAAAAACATTGTAATAGCCTTGAACTTATCTAATAAAATGCATCTAACACATAGTTCAAGATCGATGATAAAATCAATTTGCCTAGCTTCATCCTAACTATAGTAGGGTCGACTCCCAGCCTCCCAGGTCCTAACCTGAATAGTAGTATTTAACATGAAGCGACTACCTTTCATTTAGAGGGGAAACCACCCTGGGTGATCACCATCAGCACATAAAGGTTACCTCTTAAAAGAAAACTCCGGAACCCTCTCTGTGCAACGCCTGTAAGTTCATATCCCTGGGGAGACTGTAAAAGGGGCCTCGCTGGCAGCACGTAATCACTGTATGGAGCGACTGCTTAGATCGACGCAACAGACAAGACAAAATGTATAGTTTCTAGACTATTAAGTTGTGATATTTCCTCCAACCATTTAACTTTTAAACTAATGTAAAAGTAGTAAAAGTCGTCGCTCAGTAAAAGGAGCATACTGTCATTTCAGATCTTAAGCATGCACACGTTTAGTTCGAACTGACTTCAATCGTAGGCCGGGGGCTATGTGCGAGATTACTTAACTAGATGAATATTAATGAACGGATAGTGAGCCAATTAAACGGATTTTAAATTAATTAAAGTAATTTATGATAATAAAATTGAATGGAAATATTTGAATAAGTTGATAATCTCTGAGAGAGGCTCCTGCTGGAGGAAACGAATATGTAAACCGCAGCGTATGAAATGTTTTCAGAAAAAAATAAGTGTGGATTTTTTGACAATGATCACCTTGTTTTCAGAAAAGTGGTTCAAAAGTACTAAATCTGTTAGTATCAAGATTGAAATGTTGCTTTCCTTTTTGATTGTCTAGTTAAGTAACCTCTTCCACTCGTAAAAGCAGCGCCCGGCTAAGCTTTTGATACACGACTTAGAGAAAAATCACGATTTCATAGAAAAGCACTTTGAATTCTAAAACCATTTCATGATTATTATAGTTACGCTTCAGTTGTCCGCTATAGTCATTTAGTTGACTAATATTGAACACATTCATTTAATATAAATGCCAGTTTTAAGCTCACAATGTTTTCGGTTGTTTGAACTTCAAAGACTTGAAAATGATACGTAAACATTTTAGTTGGATTTTTTTATATTTATGCAGTTCTTCTATAGTCGGGTCATGTAATGCTAATATTTCCTCACAAATTGTATATATCGCGTCATTGCATTTTTAGGGGTATTTCGTCCATTTAAATGAGTTTTTGAACTAGGTGTTTTTAAAGTAAAGACTATAGATGGTAAATGGCAAGTTGTTTTGGAAACTTGCGAATCGTGACGGAGTAACATCAGTCTAAGATGTCAGAGTCTGATACGATGCGAGACGTGCGGAAGTGATCCCCTAAGAAATGTGTACGAAGTATGTAAACATTGTATATTGCTGTCCTGCTCCTCCCTTTACGATTTAGGTGAACGCAATAACATGTGAGTCATAGTAACGTGTATAAAGGTAGCTTAGAACATAATTTTCTATGTTTTTCAATATTTAGATGAAATACTGCCAGTGTCGTGCTATGTCGGAGAAGTAAGGCTTCGGTTGGTCTGCTCTCGGGGGCATATTTCATTTACATATTTTTCATATTATCGTGTTGGGCGCAAACAATATTGAGGTAGGATTAATATATTTGTTTCGCGTGTTCAGATCCTTCACTAGATCGTAACGTCCGTTGCCAATAACCAAATAGTATTGAAAGATTCCTCCTTTTTTAATATATCTTCATAGTAGTGTTAAGTGAATGTACTGGCGCACAACGTACGCGAGGTCGTGTCGAGTACCGTTTTGTTTAATACAAAGTGCAGCGATCGACTGCAAATATTTTTGGTAATGTTATACCTTTACCTCGTCGCATAACTCTCGCTGATGAATGAAGGCATTTAATTAGTGCTCATAGATTTCTTTCCATTATAGCACAAAAATAAAAATAAAAAAAACGTATTTTTCTCTCAATTTTTGGGTAGTTAATTTTTTTAATAGATATTTTATAGCATAGCTCAAACTCACACCTTGTTTAGAATCGGTATTTGAGATCAGCACTTCACATTGTGTTCGTGACACACGGACTGCGGATCATGGTGTATTTAATCTTAATACCTACGTTTAATGATATACTGAAAATCTATATTTTTAACAAATTTAATTTAAAAAAATATACCTAATTAATGAAATTCCTAAAGATAAAAATGAAATTTTTAATATTTATGTGTATAGTAGTGAGTACTGCGAGGTGATTATTGAATAACAAACGCTTATGAGTTCTATGTCTCCAGATTCGTGCAAAGAGAATATATTATTTACTGTCCATGAAATTAATAATAATCTATAACTGATGTGTACAAAAATCAGTATGTTTCAGGCATTTTGAATCCGACTTAATGTATGTAAAAATAAATGTTGTTTTAAAATGATCGTATTTCATTTTCCATCACCGCGTACACCCCTAACACAACGTCTGTATATAGATACTCGTATGTCGCCGGATAATTGCAAAAACCTCAAGTTGAAGATCAATTTTGAGAGATTATTGTTACTCTTCATACATTTTGCACCGATATTATTTGAAACAATAACAGCTGTGTCTAATTGGAAGACATAGTTGAAAATGTCACACGATTTATTACAAAGTTCCCTGCGATGTTTGCTATAAGCCGGCGACCGATCTATGTTGACCCAATACACACACGCAGAATAAAATCGTCAATCTAAAAATTTAAGAGCCAAAAGATACACGCTTTCGACCAAGTGCACAATACGCATTTAATGGTGGAGTTAATGCTATGTATTTTTAAATTGACGCTTGGACTCTGCGTAATTATTGTGCCTTGACCCTTAGGGTGAGGCCAAACGAGCGTAATATTGTGAGTGGTATCGTGAGTCGCAGAATTTCGGTTGCAGAAATTCTGCCTGGCAGAAAATCTGTTGGGATGCCAGACGAGCGCATTTTATTCAGTTGCTATCGAACGTTTATAGCGGATGAATGTGTCGTGCAATGGAACCGTTGAAAATTTTGTGTATTTACGAAGCATATTTAGAAGACGAAGAAGTAGATAATGCCAGAAAAAGATGCTGGGTAAATTCGCTTAATAGTGAAAGACTGATGCTTGGACAGTTCCAAACTTTATATGAACGTTTATGTGCAAATCCAGATATATTTGAAAAGTACTATCATTTGCCATTACATGTTTTTCAAGAATTACTACAATTCTTAAAACTTTTTATTACTACAAACACATATATGAGACTAGCCATCAGTCCGGAGGAAAGAGTAATAATTACACTCAAGTAAGTTTTTAAAGTGTTTAATAATATTCCGTGTCCAGCATTTTGTGAGTAATAAAAATACGTGTCGACTCTCACGCAAAATGTACCTGACTGACGCTTTGCTCGGCCCGCGTCTTTTGTATGAAACCGAATGCAGCAGAAATTACGCGACCGAGGTTACGCAACTCACAACTCAAAAATTTACGCTCGTTTGGCTTCAGCCTTAATGTCATACAATAATACTAATATTCAAACTAACAGTACCGATTTTGATAAAATTTCAATGGGACCATTTGGGAAGTATACCCTTTCCAATGAAAAAATATTTTTTCAAATCGGTTGTCAAGCGACGGAGCTATGCGCGAAAAAAACATAAAAAAGAAATACAAACATCCAAATTGAGAACCTCCTCCTTTTTTAGAAGTCGGTTAAAAAAAGGTAGTAATGTTTTACTAGTTTCAATAGCCCAACGGATTGTGCTGACTGGCAACTGGAGAGATCGTGGGTTCGATCAATCGCACCATGAACCCGCTACGCAAGCAATAGCGATGTTAGAAGAAGTCGTAAAGAAAAAATAACTATAAGGATAAGTAGGCATCACATGAAATAAGTATCAAGTGTTAATGGGTTCTTCCTTCAGGAATTTCTCAGCAGCAGCACAGTCTGAATTTGTCCCCAGTTTATCACAATAGGCTCACCACCCATCATAGTTATGGAAATTAAAGACAACTGCCAAAATGTATATGTGATTGTATGTACACCTCTGCCTTACCCTTTGGGAAATGCAGGCGTGATGTTAGACGTGTGTATTAGATGTCAATTAATCCATTGTAGCATTTGTTTCCATGTAGGTTCGATTCTCGAATCGAAAGACTGGAAGGCGCATGGCCTCTGGCCTTGGTAGTCCACCGAAAATGGGCTACAACAATTGTCCACTGCTGGATATGGGCCTGTCCACCACTACAGAGCTTCATGAAATGTTAATCAATATTTATTTGTTAATTAAAAGAGCCTCGTAGTATACGCAGTGTGTCACCCAGCTAGCGAGCGAGCCCTGTAATGGCACGCGGTATATCTCGTAAACTACTGGAGCACTCATTTTGAATTTTGGATACTAATTCTATATTGCAGGGTACTAATTTTCTATGTAGGTTCGAGGAAAGCCACGCTTCTGAAACTTGGAATTGACATTCAAAGTCGTGGTCCTGCTGAACGACCGCACGAAAGTTATCATCGGTTTTGTACTAATGTTTCAGTTCTGTTTTTTTTACGAAATGTATTTATTCCGTATGGACAATATTCATTTAAGGGTACTAATTATTTGTTTACTTAGAATATCTGTAGAATGCTCCATTTTTCTGCGCTTATGGTGGTCCTGCTTAAAGGATCGTGACTACCGCTGGACCACCTTCAAAGTGTATTTTCTCGAAAACTACTGAGGTACCAATTTTGTTGTTCGAGTACCAATTGAGTAATAATTATTTACCAATTATGGACGCGATTGGAGTTCGTGGTCCTGCCGTAGTCACGGCCATAGGTAAGTAATAGGTAGGCAGTCGCTTCTTGTACAGTAGTGTCCGGTTCGAGAAAAAGTAGGCTCATGATGACAAGTATAGTTAGTCTACACGACAATAAAACGACAGTGTAATAAAAATCAATTTTATTATTAAAACCAAAATTCACACTTTCTGTATGAAAAGAGCACTTCGAAAAGTGACGAGAATTTCGACAAAGAATAAGCTAAGAATTGAAAAATAGTGAAAAAAAAACATTATAAATAAATATTATTTACACGTCTATGGCAATATAATAAGGTACAGGCATCTTTGGGCTTGCCCCTTAGCAAATAAAATGTCGGAAAATATTTAGAAGTAAGTATTTTAAAACATCATCAAAAAGAAGGCTGACATATTCAGATCATAATATTATAATTCAATAGAGAGACTAGTATTCAATGACACGTCAAAGTATATAAAATTATCAAGCTTAGCGCTATTTCATAGGAGAAAAAGCCGTATTGCACTTTTGTGAATGCTGCCTTTGGATACCTGTGTTACCATTTTAGAGCAAACACCTACTGTGTTGCCATCTTAAAGACAGAGATGTAATGTTATATTAGGCTTGATGCTTTAATTTTTTTTACTATGCATCTAAAATTTGAATCATATAATTCACTACTACATTGACAATTTAAGAAACTGCTTCGAAGTAGTAGTTTTCAAGCAATGGACTTTCCGTATGGACCATATTATAAATATGTCTTGCACTCATCAGTAAACAATAGGGATGCCCATTGTTTGAAAGCTATCCTGTACTTAGATACAATTTCTTAGAAAAAAATGGTCTA
The DNA here is from genome assembly GCA_947386135.1 of Melanchra persicariae. Classification (NCBI taxonomy): domain Eukaryota; kingdom Metazoa; phylum Arthropoda; class Insecta; order Lepidoptera; family Noctuidae; genus Melanchra; species Melanchra persicariae. Next base: position 8,508,266 of record OX376645.1, on the reverse strand, counting down.
TTTCTACAATTACTTACATGTTCAAGAATGAACCAGCACTAAGCTTGACCTCGGACAAAGTTCGATGACACAATTTCACATAAAATGAATAAGAGTATTAAGTCCTTTTGCAAATCTGCCCAATGGGGCACTAACAATAATGAGACTCCCACAGACAAGCGCGACGCGACAATGCGACAACCATTTTCCATAGACACGTGTGGGAGCCTATATTCTATCTACTAACAACTTAAACATAAGCATACTGACCTGATATTACAACTATTTAAAAGCGTAAAATGCCGTGTTTTATACAAAACTATCTTGAGGTATGCATGTTAGGATATTGTAGAATATTAATTTTAAATAAGCGTTTTTTTTTATTCTAAGGCTAAAAATTTGAGAATGATCTCGTCGACCTCTTTTCAACTTTTCTGCTAGGCCATAAAGTGCTCGAGTGGCAAATTTTACTTACTACTTGTCTTCAAACGAGAAAATCAGACTTGATCATCTTCAAAATGCAATGAAATGAAGCGACAAGTTGCAGTCGTGTCTCTATTCTTACTAAATATCAGGAATTTGGATCTCTTCTTGTTTTAATTTCAATTTATGTGGCTATTGTTTGATAATACAAATACTGAAAATATCAGATGCTCGAAAATATTATAAAAGTGGCTAGACGTTAGCATGAAAAAGTAAACCATATCAAAAATACAATATTCGAAAATAAGCCACAATTTAAAATTAAATATAATTCAAGAAAAAATCTCCAAAAAAATTTTTTAAGACTTCAAAAACTTCAAAATTACTTAACAATAAAACTTATTCCTATTTTGAGGCACATTATACCTAAAACTAAAGACTTCTAAAACGAAATTGGCACTGTCTTTTAATAAAAAATTGAATATTCCAATTTAGAAAATATTGCTAATTTTCTACCTATTTTTTTTCTGTAGCATTCAAAGTAAATAAATTATAGAAGTATATATTCTTCATTGTACTGTCAATACGTATTTCGTTGAATATTTTAAATTTTAGTTTATCTGCCATACTTTATTAGGACATATGAATTTTAGACTGATCCAATTCTTTTGAGCAATAACGCAACTAATAAGAAATCAGAGTTGAAACAAAGTGCAAATGAATGTTTGTTCGTTTGTATTTTTTGCGTTTCATTTTTTGAATTCATGCTTGCGTTTCACACCTGATGTTAAGCTATGATGTGCTCGACGATGGAGCATGCTTCCCTAGAACTAACCTATTCACTCTTGGTTATACGGGTAGCTATCACGAAAGTCATCATCAACAGGAAATCAAGGAATACTCCTTAGCCATATGCAAAATGAAATTATTCTTAAAATGTTTTACTGTTAGTCAAGTTTTTTCCTGTGGCCTATGTCCAGCAGTAGACGTCTTTCGGCTGATATGATGATGAAGTTTTTTCCAGTAGGTTGGTACAAAACAGAATCGGTGCCAATCTACACCAGAAAAATATGAGCAATAATGTTAATTCCTAAGGAACAGCGTAGCATGCCCTTTTGGCTCTCAACTACTCAATAACTTTAAGTTACTGAAAATTGACAAAGTTAAAAATACAGATACCTACCTAATTGGTCCCAAAGTAAAATAACTGAATATTTTCAAATGTATTCGTTTCCATCAAAAAAATATGTAGTATCAAAAATATCTTACAACAATAATATCAACAGTAATTTTTAAATAATACATCATTATTTTCACATGCACACGTAAAACATTTATCAAAAACAGTTTTGTCTCAAAGTTTATCAAAAATAGGACATTGTAGTGACATATAATGTAGGAAAATGTCAATGTATCACTACATATCCTATTTAATTCAGTGTTGAAAATATTACTCTTATAAGACAACACATTAACATAATAATGTTGACTCCTCAACATTAAAAATCAACTTTCTGTCAACTCAATAATTACTTTTTTATGTTCGTAAAAACTAAATTTTCACAGTACACTGTTTAAAATCTACATCTACAATTAAACTATACATAAAACTAACAGATTGTTAAACTCGTGTTAACTGCTGTGTTTGGAAATTAAATAGGTAAGTATAAGTACATCTACATCTAACTCCAAGCTAAATTTTTTTAACACTTCAGAATTCGGATATTGGGCGTTTTATTAGAAAGCGATCATGGCGCGAATACGCGATTGTCGCGTTCATCTATTCAGATCACCTTAGCCTGTGTTCACACGGTGCTCAAACATGCAGTACAATATTGTACTGTACATTTGTATAATTGATAAAGATCCTCGAAGTTATTGAAAAATGGATCACTTAAATCCAACTGGATGTAGAAAGTTAATATACAGCTCGGAAAAACGTGCAGTACAATGCCGTGTGGACCTTGCTTTGGCGTTTATAACTTAAAACTACTTGTAAAAAGTCATAAATGCACTGCAGTTTCACATATCACACTGAGGTAGGTTATTGTTTCTCGCGCTAAATTCTTGAATTACACACAGCAAAATAGCGTCCATCAAGATGCCACAATTATTACGCTATTTTAGCGTAAGTAATGACACAAACACGCACGGTGCTACCATACACGATATATTCGAAACCAAAACGAATTCAACGCGTTGAAGAAGCCACAAACACTAATCCTAAGTCATGAGCAACTTTTTTAAAACACTTTGTTTACTATTCACACATTCGAGTGTCCTCAAACATTAACTGAACACAGAAAATCCCCTTTTTACACACCTTTGAGGGTACTAAATGACTTCTTTTTGAGCACTGGAGTGTCTTTTCAGTCCGAAAACGGATAAAACCTTTTTTTTTTGTCTTCTTCAGTCTAAATAAACAAAGAAGTTGGGTGTCCCGCAGTATTTAGTGGCAAAGGCCTTACCAGCGGCCGTGGGAGCGCTGAAGGCGATTTCGGAGGCTCGTAGGGCTTCGCCGTACAGGAAAGAGGCGCGCGCGCAGTCGAGAAGGCGAGCTGCGATGCCGAGACGCCGGTGGTTTATGTGCGTCCAAATTCGGGAGACGCCGCATCTGGGAGGGGTAAAGAGATACATTTATGTCTAGGTCAACGATGTGCAGTTTGCTATAGAGGTTATTATTCTCTAGTTAATAGAAGCTGAGACTTTGCCAGTGCCAATTTAATTAGTAATATAAGATAAGATGCATTCAATGAGATGAGCGGTAAGGCTAGGATGATGATGACAAGCGTCAAGCAGTAAACATAACCTAAATCTGTCTTCGTTCTGGACTCTGAATATTTTATTGAGTGTATAACGGCCCTTCACACGGCGACATCCCGTTTTTAGCAGGGTCCCGTTTAAATAGTGTACATGTTTCAATACTAGCAGTCACACAAGCATCTTGTTTGCAGGATCCTTAAAAAAAAATCTGTTCGGATTTGACATTGTTTCGCGACCACAAACTGGATCTAGTTAGTCCAGAAAAACAAAAAAAAAAAAACATCCGAATTGAGAACCTCCTCCTTTTAGAAGTCGGTTAGAAATCAGGACCCTTATTACACATGTAGTTGAATGGATGTGTTCCCCCCACTGGGCTGTTCCTGCATACGGTTTTTTGCAGGATGGGGTGCGGGGTCGTTCGTTGCTCTCCCACAAAAAACAGGATGCAAACTACTGTGTGGATGTAGGGGCATCAATACCGCCCCAAAAAAAAAATCTACATAAGAACAAGAAGAACCGCGACGCAATCTATCCCGCCAGCTGCGAACTGAACGAAATCCTGCATCGCGGTATCAAAGTTTTCCGTGCGATTTGAACATGAACATTATACAACAGTCCGAATATTAACTATCGGGCAGTTGCCCACCGGACACAACCATCCAGTCAAGTCCTCCTTCAAAAAAAATCTGACACCAGTCTTGCCAAGAAAACCGTAACACGGTTTTCTTGGCAAGACTGGTGTCAGATTTGGTGCCAGTTACTGGATTGTGGTCTGGTACAGTTCTTGTCAAATAACTTTGCCCCTCTGAAGTTGTGTCGAGTGGCTGCGTAGTAGTCAAAATTACGAACACACTGCAACTGCGCGTGCGTAAGAGACATGGGGGCGGGGCGCGATTATATGTCTCAGTCTTACGTTTACGTTCGATGCATGCTTGCGTCCCGCTTGCTGCCGTCTACGTGACTGCACCAAGCGATCTTTGCAAATGGCTAACTTCAGAGGGGCAAAGCTATTTGACGAGAACTGTAGGCAGCCGCTCCACGTAAAATGCTGGTATTTAGCTGGATCCGGCAGATGAGGTTTTTGTAGTACTTTAGTACTTACTTGACAGGGTAATCTTCTACACTGCAGCAGTCAGGGTCGCCGGGAATCAGTTTGTATGCTTTCACTTTCGGCTCCACGATCAGACATCCTACGATTTGTTTCTTTTCTATGTGTAAGTACGCCTGGAACATTGTAGAAAAATAAATGTTAATATTCGGTGCCAAAAATCAGAAGTAGATTGCACAAATAGACAGTTTGATATACCTGAAAAGGCGGTTTAAAAAATAGCACATACAGTTCAATTTTGCATATACTCGAGTAAGACATGATTCTATCACAAATATTAAATATTGGGACAAAACTTAACCCAATCTTCTCGAAATCGACTTTTCATACGGCTTTCTCAATAACTGCAGCATAATTTTTTGCTAGAAATTAACATTATTACTACACTCTTTGTCACCACAAAACTAAAGTTACTTACGGTGTAAGTGTGTATGAAGTCCTTGGGCAGCTTGTTCCCGTAGCTCAGGTGTGGGTGCACAACCCTACTCAGGAGTTGTTCCACCTTCTTCCAGTCTGTCTCTGTGACCTCCACTATAGCTAAGTAACTTACGGTGTAAGTGTGTATGAGTTCCTTGGACAGCTCGTTCCCGTAGCCCAGGTGTGGGTGCACCACCCTGCTCAGGAGTTGTTCCACCTTCTTCTAGCCGGTCTCTGTGACCTCCACTATAACTAAGTAACTTACGGTGTAAGTGTGTATGAGGTCCTTGGACAGCTCGTTCCCGTAGCCCAGGTGTGGGTGCACCACCCTGCTCAGGAGTTGTTCCACCTTCTTCTAGCCAGTCTCTGTGACCTCCACTATAACTAAGTAACTTACGGTGTAAGTGTGTATGAGATCCTTGGGCAGCTCGTTCCCGTAGCCCAGGTGTGGGTGCACCACCCTGCTCAGGAGTTGTTCCACCTTCTTCTAGCCGGTCTCTGTGACCTCCACTATAACTAAGTAACTTACGGTGTAAGTGTGTATGAGATCCTTGGACAGCTCGTTCCCGTAGCCCAGGTGTGGGTGCACCACCCTGCTCAGGAGTTGTTCCACCTTCTTCTAGCCGGTCTCTGTGACCTCCACTATAACTAAGTAACTTACGGTGTAAGTGTGTATGAGATCCTTGGGCAGCTCGTTCCCGTAGCCTAGGTGTGGGTGCACCACCCTGCTCAGGAGTTGTTCCACTTTCTTCCAGCCGGTCTCTCCGCCGCGCACGCGGATACAGCGTGCAGTACCGGACCTATGCACTATGCACTCGTCTTTGAAACCCTGTAACACAATAGGGATTTCTTATTAAGTTTCGAAATAATGGACGTTATTTATTCTTCATCGCCTTCCTGTAGTTTCATTATTTTTACAGGCTTCACTTTGAAGCCTACATCGAATTATACTCGAGGATGATGGCTTAGGCAGTTAGCTAAAATTCAAATAATTGATTTAATTTAACCATCAGTCCGGGTCTTAAAAAGCTAATAGAAAGAAGGTTCGCGAAAACAGCATGCATATTTGTGTGATTGTGATACAATTCGATTTTTTTTTCGAGGCGGGCTCGCTATTGTTGAGTAAAGCTATGGTCATAACTCCTTACAATTAATGTAGTATCAAATCATGTGCTTCGAAACTTACGTTGAATTTGAGTACATCTGTAGCATTGTGATGCACCAAGTGATCATGCTCGTCTTGTGGATCCCCGATCTGTAAATAATAGATGATATTTTTTTTTTAGATAGTTTAAACTGACCTAAAAACATTGTAGAGTTGTAAAAAGTGTTACTAATTTTTTTGAGTCAGTTTAAACTAAACGAGGTGTACATCAGAATCGCGGATATACTTGTGTACCTTAACATACCTCTCCTGAAAATCTGTGTACCTACACCCATACAGTGATATTTTAAAAATTATGCACATCCGCCATCCTGATGTCAGTACCAAATAAAATACTGTAAGGTTGCTGCAAACAAATTAACGATTTTCGACAAACTACGTATTCTGATGCTTTTAAGAGGTTTTTCTGTGTTACCTGATAAATAGCGCCGCACTCAGCACACTGCGTGGCGCCGAACTTCCTCTGTCCCGCGTCGATCACGTACTGGTCGTCGCCAGTCTTTATCAACGAGCGCTTGCTACTCTTCTCTGTAGCACCTAGAAGATTAGGTACATTACAGTCAAACTCGATCACGATCCACGGATCAGGGGGCTTACTCCCGAAACTGATTCGATTCCGATTTTGTTTCTGATTCGAATTCGTTTTTGATACGAACTCGATTTAAAACCGTACTCCTGAACAAATTCGAATTGTAAACCAGGATCGTGTTACGATCGAGTGCTATCAGCGTCGTTATGTGTATCCGGTTGATTACGTCACCATTAAGTGCTGTTGGTCTATGGTTAAAAACTTTTTAATAATTGAAAAAATATCTTTTTTTATTATCCTAGCATTCAAAAAATGATATATTAATTTTTATTTTAACGTAAAAAGCTTAAGCTTTTTAAAACCTACGAAAATAAGTATGATTTGTAATATTTTTTGGGAATAAAGATCAATCATAGGCAATAAGAACGCAAGATTCCTATTTAGTCTGTGCTATACTCTATAGGCTGTCAAATCATATACAAAGTGCGCGGTTGTTCAAATGTTTACATTTATTTTTATGTACGCGAAGCGTGATATCCATTATTTTTTTTAGTTTAATTCGACTTTAGTTGTGTATTACTATTAGATAAGTGATTTAATAAACTACTAAGTGCGTGTTAATGTTTATACACTTTTTCTTGTACAAAAATGTCTCGTCCATCTCAAATTCAAATGGAGAAGCTGGTGCAATTCTTGGAAGAAAATCCAGGAATTGCAAAAGGGCATTTGCGTACGGCTCAAGCACGCCACCAGACAAAAATAAAGTGGGAAGAAATAGCTGTTTCGTTGAATTCCCTAGGTGGGACCACAAAAGACGCCAAGTCATGGGCTAAAGTAAGTTGAACACACTTATGATAACAATGTTTATATTATATGAACAAGTGGTATTGTACTGCCCCATTGTGTAAAAAAATTAGGGTTGGTTGTTTGTATTATGTATGAATGCATTTTAAACTATTCTTTCACTTTTTTATTTAGTTGTTTTTTTTTTAGTTTTGGGCTGACAAGAAATATGCTCTCAAAAAACTAGTGGCACAACGAAATGCTTCAGCAAACCGCACTGGTGGTGGAGTCAGTAACCTGCAGCCTACAACGGAGCTGGAAGAACGACTAATTTATGTGATGGGTGGATCCAGCTTTGCAGCGGGTGATCAAGAACTGAGTGTCCCATTAATCAACCCTTTGGTAAGTTTAATTTATTTATAATATTTAACATCAAATACTTGTAGCCTTTGCTAATTACTTATAATGATTGTTGTAAAACACTATGTTTATACCCTGTGTGCACATGTAAGAATTGTATTTTTTTTTTCATATTTCATAGGAACCAGAAGCTACAGTACCCCAGTCGCCCGTCCACATTGACGTGCAAGTACAAAATGAACCCATGCCCAGTACCTCACAAGCTACAAATTCACCAGTTAGACAAGGATCAACTCCCATTCCATCCAGTCAGTATTACAAATACAATTTTATGTTCTATGAATTCTTATAAATATAATATAGCACCTAATAATATTTTCATCATCCCTTACAGCTCCAATACAAAGTCCACGTGTCAGGCGTCGACGTTTGCCACAGAACCAACTTCAAATCGAGCGGCAAAGACTGATAAGAATAGAAGAAAAGAGAGTGGCAGCTGAAGAAGTTAATGCTGCAGCTTTGAAAAGTATTGGGCCTTCCATAGATAATTTAGCTAATGCTATAATTACAGCTGCAGATAAGATTGCACAAGCCATACAAAACCAGCAAAATAATTCTTAATTTATTTATAGCTTTATTTTGCTTTAGGTGCACATCTAAAAAAAATGAAGCTATAACTAAATTAAGTAATAGTAAAATTCTGGTGGTTGGTGGTTCTGTTGAGCCTCTGTAGATGTGTGTGCAGTATGTGTCTTTTGGTTGTAGTATAGAGATACTACACCTCTATCTGCCCTTTCGGGGAAAATTTTATATTATATTTAGATTTTCATAGTTTATTCTTTGTTAAAGTTATGTTGTCAAGCTAAAGTTTTACCCATGTACCTACATATCTTTACAGTAGTATGGTGTTTTTTTTTAAGAATGAAAGTGGACTTAGTTTTTTTTTGTTATTAGATTATCTATTTTTCATAGTTTTAATTTTTTTTAATATTTATGTCTTTCTGTGTCATTTCTCTAAAGTATGTTAAGTTATTATAAGGATTTTTAAATAAAACTAAATGTAAAATATATAAAAATGTTGTTTATTATCAATTCACTATGGGATAATGTTTTTGTGAACATGTAGAATGTATTACATATTATAAAGAGAAGATTGATTAGGTAGAAAAGTATAAAAAAATAATATTATAGACTAAATAAATTAAAATAAGTTTATCTTGGCCTTCTACTCCTCCACAAAGATTGAACAAGCCTTTGTCTGGCTGCTTGCCCCTGTCGCAACTCATCATTATGTGATGTTGATGGCTGGGTGTCATTGCTTACAGCATGCCTTTCTTGTTCTCCATCTTCATTCTCGGTGCTGTCAGGTGCAGGGCAGTTATTTTTGTTGCACAGATTATGCAGCACGCAACATGCATTTATTATTTTACTTGCAGTTTGAGGATTGTAGTGCAAAACCCTGTGACGCAACAAACACCTCCATCTGGCCTTTAGGAGTCCTATTGTTCGCTCAACGGTGTTCCTGGCAGAGCAATGCCTTTGGGTGTAATATTCCTCAGGAGATCCAGTTTCCGCATTAACAATAGGTGTCATCATGTAAGCTCTCTGGGCATAACCAGAATCACCTAAAAAAGATAAATAGGTTGTAGTGCTATATCTAGTATCTCTACTATATGTATGTGTTATTAAATTGACTTAGTTTACCTAATAGATATGCAGTTTCTCCCCTACTTAATAATTCTAATAAATGTGTCTTTATTGGATGCTGGTTAAAAATAAAAGAATCATGAGTGGCACCCCCAAAAGTGGCATCTACATTTAAAATATTCATTTCACTGTCACATATCTGAAAAAAATAGTGAATAGTTAAAGTATTGTATTATAGAGTACAAGTGATACTCTTACTATATATGTATATACTCAATGGTAAATCAAAACTTACAATTTGTACATTTCTGGAATGATAATGTTTCCTGTTAAAATATCTTTCCTCATGCTCTGTAGGTCGAACTATAGCCACGTGGGTTCCATCTATACAGCCTAAAACACCAGGGATGTGAAACTTTTCATAAAATCTGTAATAATCAGATATAAGTCACAATCACAGTCACATATTTCAAAATAATGGTTAACTGCTAAACAGAGTGCACACATACTTTCTTTTAATAGTATTCCTTTCTCCAGTGGTTTGAGGAAATTTGATAAATTTTGTCAATATGTCTCTGTGGTTCAATGCGTTGGTGACTTCCCTTATAGCTTGTGAAACCGATTGTTGAGACATTGTCGTGCCATTGTTCCGTCCAACTATTCTTTGGTAGCTTCCAGTAGCAAAAAATGACAATGCAACCAAAATCTAAAATTACAAGTTCTGATTGTATACAATTACAATTACAATTTTTAATAAACAAGTTTTTACTTACAAAAATAACCCAAACATGACAACAACAGGTACTATCTCGGACATGTTAACACACCTTGCATTTAATAGAAATATCACTTCGTCTGTTTGGTTTCTTCATGTATGGTGTTAAATCTGCCACCAATGCATCAAATAGTTCCTTCGATATACGGTAATTTCTTCGGAATTCTTCAGGATCCATTTCCATAGCGCTAATGTTATAGCGACTCATTCTTAACATATTTCTTCTTGCACGTATGTTAACACGATTTGCTTCTTCGAGAACATTGAAAAATGCCGCAAGACGAGCCATAATACCGTATAATTCACTTATAAATACACGAAACTATCTTACTCGATCCAAACAAAGTAGCTTTTTTGTTATCGTATTTTTTGACGTTTCTTTTCGATCCACGAACTCGATTCATAACTGTCAGATGGCGCGCAGAGTATGCATTTTTCGATCCTAACGGATTGTTCGATTCAAGTTAGTGTCGTTTCGAGCCACCGCGCGATCGTGCGCTGGCGTCAGATTCACGAGTAAGAAATGGCGCAAATTCGAATCAAACTCGATTGATTCAGAACTCGAAGCTGTCAGGAGTAAGCCTACAGATCAACAGATTGATCATTGATTTTGATCGTAACTAACGTAACTATTTATTCCCGCCCTGGATATCCACGCGCAGGGGCAGAAGAATGTAAACACAAATGATCAAGAAATAAGGTCCATTTTTAACTGTGCATCCTGAGTTATAATAATATTGTCTGTGTGGTTTGGCGAATCAGCGACGTGGTTGCGTTGAGTGAATTTTTTTGGGATTTTGTGTCAAGATGCGCGCTTAGATCCCTTGGAGTAATGCTTCCATGTTTTATTTGCGTTCACTGGTTGAAACACTACAGTTGACTGGGTTGGTAGCACCAATAATGTGCTAGACAGAGCTGTTCTAAGACTTAAGCTCCGCAACTTCAGCGCATATCCATAAACAATATTTATAAAAAGTAATACCTTAAAAAAAAACTCCACACATCTTACCTTTGCTGCTACCAGGCACAATTATACCAGGGTTAGGTTTGTCAAAGATGGGGAACAGTTTAGGGTTCTCATCCTTGGCTGCCTCGCTTGACGATGTGCTGGGAACATCTGAAATTAAAAAAAAAACATAATTACTTACGTACTTACATGGTGTAAAACACGGTATACCGCCGTTTGCCCGAATTTTATTTACCCTAATATCATTTGCCATAATAGTCAACAGCCATAATATTATACGACGTAATATTCATTTGCCATACTCTTATTTGCTATATTAGTCACGTGCTAGAAGCTTTGTTTCCCATAAAGACACTTACCATAACATCATTTATTATTTGTCATAATCATTGTAAGCCCTAATTATCACATGCCATAATTACCATATGCCATAACATCATTTGCCATCGACATTGGGTATGTAACGGTTGTTATATCAGGAGAAACTGGATGCAATCGGGACTTTAGGGCACTCCGACTCGGATAATTTTTTTATAAACCACACAGAAGTAGGAGCCCGCGAAGCGGGGCTCCGTCGACCAAGCCCACCATCAACCATGCATAGAATATTTTAAGGTTTGGCTAGGTCTATTCGCTCGCTAATATTTGTCTAATCATTATTATGGCATTTAAATGTTGTCTAATAATCATTATGGCATATTATGTTTGATAATTATTATGGCACTTAAAAATATGAAAAACAATACGTATGGCACTCGTATCTTATGGTATCTAAGTTTCGGGCAGTTAACAGTATGTCATATGTATTTCAGGGCAAACAAAACATTCGGGCAAATGAAATTCGGTTAAATGAAATTCGGGAATATGATGATTATGGTATATAATCTTCGGGTAAACAATAGACAACCATAAAACACAGCCAATCTATTTAACATGAAACTGGACTTAAAAAATCATGAATTCTGAAGTCTGTTTTGTAAGCTAGTGTAGATTTACCAGATTAGTTTTGGTTTTTAAGTTATAAGATGGTAAACAAGCAGGCGACACAGCTGAGGGTGACACTAGGGTGTGTGGGTTCGTTAGACCTTACTACCCACACGAAGAAGAAGAAGCTGAGAGTAAGTCCACCTATGGACATCAATAATATTGAAGACATGGCATGGCAAAACATATTTCATCCTCTAGCATGGCAAAGCTAGTGTCAGCCAGTGCGAGACCGAACTGTCAAACGTCAACATCATATAAAATAACTTGCTATAGTAATAATTAAGGGCCTTTTAAAACGCGTGAATCGGGTGGCACACCGTTGTGCCAGAAGCGCTTGAACTGACCGGTTAAGCGCTTCTTCAACCGGCACCCTCCAAATGTAAGGACTGCAATGCTGCTTGGCGTCCACAAAAAGTGTCTCTACCACGTTTACGGCGGAACCAACTCAGCAATCGCAAAAAAAAACAACTTTGCCGCTACGTTTTGTCAATTTATGCAAACAGCCTGAAAAATATTTTTATAAAGTTATTTTTTCGTCACCCCTAACGAGATAGGCTAGGATTTATCACAGCAACAACAGATAAAATCAGTAAGACTTATAGCAACTATTATCACTTCATAATATTTCAAAAGATATTCAGTAACAATAAGCATTATTTCAACAAACAACAATATGATATGAATCGTGTCAGTGGCTCAAATTATCTCCTACATTAGACCATCATTGTGTCCATGTAATATTTCTGACCTTGCATGAAACAAAAACATGAAACAATGGTACATTAATGTGAACATTTTCACAAAACATTTAAATCATATTTTAAATTTTGTAACTTGATTTTTGGCTTAATTAGGTCTTGGTTAAGTTGAAATGATATTATGCAGGAATAATTAGTTAATTTGTTTTTACATTTGGACGTACTAATTAACTTAATTTAAGAGTAACTTCCGGCTGACAAAAAATAAAATAAGTGTTTTTATGACACATGTTTTTGGGGAGTTGAAAGCCCTTTTCACACGTTCGAACTGTGGTTAAAGTGTGGATTCGTCGGATGAATGAGGAATTACCAGTCGTAGTCGGCCTTTCCTGATAGCTCCAACGCTTAGCTTATTCACTCTTGACTTCTCTTCGAGGTCTTTTATGTCAACAGTGAATCGGCTACTTCTAGGCAAACACATCATCGCCCACATAAATGACAAAAAATATAGCCGTGATTGAGCCGGTTCGCGAGAAAGCAGGTAGCAGTGGTGGCAGTGGTGACCACCACAACTATCGAGGTTTTAACCGACTTCAAAAAGGAGGAGGTTATCAATTCGGATATTTTTTATATTTTATTATGTAGGTATGTTCATATGGGCAAAACTCCGTCATAATTATGCAGACGGATTTGCACAATTCATTTATATTATATTTAAATTTCGTCAAGATCTTATTATGAACTTCGGAGATAGACAGCTAAATAAATATGGACTGGTTGGAATGAGGGGGGGGAGCACTTAAAAGTGAAAATCGTTAAAAACGAAAACTTACGATTAGTCCCGAACCCGAACTAAGAATAACTGTCAAATCGTGTTGTTATTCATCCTTAGCTCGGGTTCGGGACTAATCGTAAGTCCGTAGGTGATACGAAGTAGAAAACGCCTGACACAAACTACGGCCGAAACTACGGACTTCGGGCTTAGAGCCTAGACCCCCTGACCTAAGACATGTAAGTTAGGATGTATCAACTTACCATCAACAGCAGGTACAGCAGTCTCAGTAGAAGCCAGCACAGCTTCGGGGTTAATGTTGTTGGACTCCGCCATCTTTAAGATCTGTTCGTCTAACATCTTCAGTTCGCGCTCGATCTCATCCAGGTCTGGCAGTTCTTCTTGAGCTTTAAATATGAATATTATTTATGGAAAGTGTACAAGGATGGGAGGAAACGTTTGACATGCCTCAATGTATCTAATTGATTTTGTAACTCAACTTATAAATTCATCAGGTATTTTTAATTATTTGATGCACAAACACTAAAGGCTTGAGAATCGAACTCAGGCTGTTATCTACACAGTTTATCAAAATATACATAAATATAATACTGACAGTGAAAATAGAATCAAAATTGATCTAAAAACCAACGAGATATAATTATTTTTAACAAATATATCAGTCCCTCTCGCAAAAACGCTGTTTTGTATGGCAGCTGTATAGGCGTCATGGACTTTGACGTCAAAGTCCATATCGGAATTCTCTTTCTAAAAAATATTTCTTAAGTGCTTTCTCGTTTGCCCGAGACGCGGTGGTCGTGAGTTCGATTCCCACAGGAAGCATTATACTTTGTAAAGTTGTTTCCAGTTTGGCTAGGACATTGCAGGCTTGAATCACCTGATTGTCTGATAAAAAGATGATTCCGTGCTTCGGAAGGCACGTATAAGCCGGTGGCCCCGGCCGCCAAATGGCGGTCGTCAAACCATGTCAGAGGCCCTTGAGGCGGTTCAGAAACTCTGACACTAGGGTGTGTGGGGTCGTTAGACCTTACTGCCCTCACGATAAGAAGAATAATTTAATTTTGTAAATAAAAGAATTGCATGCATATTCCCGATCCCTTACCACTTCCTTCATACTAGCTAGGCAGAATTTAAAATTGCTTATAATATCATAATTGGTTTATTTATGTCGCAGAAAACTAGCTTAATCAGCTGTTTGATTAGTGGCCTAGCCTTTTCATTGAAATACGCCGTATTTTCCGCGACCTAACGTGACATCTTTGGTTCAATATCTTTTCAATGCAAAGGCTAGGCTTTTAATGAAACGGCTGATTAAGCTAGTTGGCTGCGACATTTACACAAAATATAGTACCTACCTAAAGAAAACAACCTCAGCACACAGAAAAATGAAAAGATTTGGCGAGACGATATGACGAAAACATTCCTACCTACCCTTTCTTACCAAAAGAAGTCACTATAGTCATTTAAAAAGGTCATTTACCACTACAGGACTTGACTCGGATGACTAGTCAGCCCCCTTGGTTTAAAAACTGGTTTCTTACAACTTAATAGAATATTAATGTAACAGCTGCTTATATTACCCCTAAGTAATAATAGGCGACTGGGGGTCTCTAAAGGACATTAGTAAGCACCTGTGTATTGAAATTATTCTTATTAATGGGTTTGAAATACGCCCGATTTACGATAGCTAACGTTTGTATTACGGCGATATGTTTAGTCCTGGCGTTGTAAGAGTTGGATCAAGCTATGCAAATAAACTGATCAAACAGAAGAATTCTTAAATCAGTATTTAGTATAATCGTAGACTCTGTACGTATATCTTTCCCAATTTAAGCCTTAAGGACGCGTTTACAATTGGGTAGTCAAATCATTACTTTTTTACACAGAAGTATGTTTATTAAATTAAATGCTTTTCACATTTTCTCAATAAAGGTACCGAAGTAACAAATTTCACTTCGGTACATTTATTGAGAAACTGTACCTATCTAAAATTATATTTATAGTTCAGAATCGTACCATGCACATCTATCAACAATTCTTGGGAAAAAACATTTCAAGAATGCAAAGCATTTTATTTAATAAACATACTTTTGTGTAAAAAAGTAATGATTTGACTACCCATCTGTAAACGCGTCCTTAACAGTTTGGTCATGTCTTGGATGGTAAGCTCAAACTGTTATAAGGCACATAAACATTTCGTTAGTGTCAACTGTTACAAGGCACAAATCTCGGCATCTTTATCTGGGCCTCCGCATCGAGTCTAGGAACCTCACACTGGCGGCGATCGTCAAACCATGTCAGAGGCCCTTGAGGCGGTTTAGAAACTCTGACACTAGGGTGTGTGGGGTCGTTAGACCTTACTACCCACACGAAGAAGAAGAAGACTAACGGCAGATGGTACTAAGATTTAACTTCTCCCTCAAACTTAAAATACCGCCCTGTATAGTTCTCGTCAAATAACTGTGCCCCTCTGAAGTTGGCTTCGAGTGGCTCAAAAGTAGTAGTCAAAATTACGAACAAACTGCAACTGCGCATGCGCAAGAGACATGGGGGCGGGGATTATGGCGGCGCGATTTTATGTCTCAGTCTTACGTTTACGTTCGATGCATGCTTGCGTCCCGCTTGCTGCCGTCTACGTGACTGCACCAAGCGATCTTTGCAAATGGCTAACTTCAGAGGGGCAAAGTTATTTGACGAGAAGTGTACTTCCGAATCTAAGATATTGGTTGAGATTTCGAGCACCTTATCTTACGTTGCAGTATCATGCGACATAAACAAGGTTAAATAAAAACGGATAAAGAATTACCTGCTGCTGCATTATCTTCAACAAGTATATATCCACCTTCAACAGGCAGAAACTGCCCACTCTTGGGCAACTCGCCATGGTTCTCTACATGGCCGTCAATATCTGCCATGACCACGTCACTCGTCACTGGCAATGTCGTCACAGGTGATGCCACCGTAGGCGGCAAAGTCGTCACAGTGTGTGGTACTGTCACATCTAGCTTCTGGCAACCTAGTTCGACTATAACCGCTTCGGAGTCCTGTGGCAGTGTTGCCAAATGAACTGGCACAGCTGTCACTGGCTGGAATATTTGGTTGGTTTCTTCTATGAGTGTGCTGTTGAAGCATGGCAGTTCTTGCATGGGCTTTGAGACAGATCGCTCTGATTCGGGGATCTCTTCTTCGTCCCATTGGCTGAGTAATGCTTCGATTGTAAGCTTTTCCTTGTCGAAGGGATCGGCTTTGTCTGTGGAAATAAAATACGTATATAGTAACTTTAATTTCGGTAGTCGGTGTTTTTGGTTGCTTCTTCGTTATTTGACACCGACTTCCGAAACTAAAGTTATTTTGAATTTTGTAGTGTTTTTTGTGTCGGTTTCTTTTTTTTGTGAAAAAGTTTTTTATTTTTCACTTTTTAGTGGTACGTACACCTAACAACACCACAGAAAAGCAAAAATACGCAATTTCGTATACATGGATGATTTTTCCACATATTTTTCCACATAACGTAAAGGATCACGATAGAAATCGATTCAGGGCAGCTTTATGTCTTTATTTCTGTTTTTGATAAGAAAGTCGATAAATGTATTTATTTTTATTTTTTATTAGTGATGGGTTTGCTCTTGACTCTAGTCAATGTCAGAGATGACAGAGACAAAGTCTACGATGGAGCGAGCTTACCCAGAAGGAGCCTGTATGTGGGTCAGTGACCGTTTTTGCACATTTATCTGGTGTCCATACCATAGTGGTGACCATAGTCTCACGACAATACCGACGAGATACGCTAATTCTGTAATGGTTCTGCAATTTTAGACACAAACAACCTTCTGGAAAAAAGAACGTTTTACGAATTTAAACGTGCATTATACTATGATTTATTGCAATTAAGTAATGCTTGAGTTTACTTCAAAAGATTAGTTTCCAAAACATTAAAATACATCAATCATGAACAGGTAAGTAAAAAATCAGGATATAAGATTTACGAAAAAATATTATTATGGTTTAATAAGCACTAATGATCAATTAATCAGTGATCAGTAAAAAGTGCTAAGACTGCATATTTTTAGATATATCATGACAAGCACATTCTTAAATACAAAATCTTCTTATACACTGCGTACGTTTTATAAAGTAACTCGAATTTTAAATACTAGTTTTACATCCGGGTTTAAGAAGGCAATATGAGGTTACCAGGTTTCTTATTTGACTCAAAATTAAACTAAGTTCGTAAGCAAGCAAGCCCGGCTGCTGAGCGTTGATGGTCTTGGGTTCGACGCCCAAGTTGGGCATTCTCTTGGGTTTTTAGATTACGAAGCCCATCTGTAATGATGGAGATCGGAATAGGTTGACTATATTTACCTAAAGTTCGAAGAAGTAAGTAACATAGAGTTGATAATACCTCTAAAATCCCGGAACCATAAAAATGACAATTTAAAACCCGAGATTATGAAAACATGAACTGGACTTGAGTATAGTTACAAAAAAATTATTTGAAGAATCATATTATTATAGTATGTAAAACAAAGCTCTTTATTTTAACAGTTTGAGTACGGAACTTTAAAAACATACCTAACAGGATTCTTCAATATAATAATTTAGTTCAATTTCTTAAATCCCAGGACTCAATGGTCATATTTATGATTCCGGGATTTTAGAGGAGGTATTATCAACTCTATGTTACTTACTTCTTCGAACTTCT
Organism: Melanchra persicariae; assembly: GCA_947386135.1. Lineage (NCBI taxonomy): Eukaryota > Metazoa > Arthropoda > Insecta > Lepidoptera > Noctuidae > Melanchra > Melanchra persicariae. Next base: position 8,490,170 of record OX376645.1, on the reverse strand, counting down.
ACCTATTCCGATCTATGCTGATGACATATTATGTAGGACTTAAACAAAACTGTCGAAATTATGATGTACTGTAGGCGTGATGTTATGCTGATGTATGCGGTGAAAACTGCCCTAGGCTACAATTATACGCAGATTTTAATCATTTCCACCTAAGCTTAGTCTCATGTTTGATGACGCTATAATGCTTAATCAAGGTAAGTTAAATATTTACAAAGTTAGTTAAATTTTTCAATGAAAACAATTAATTATACAGTAAGTACCTACAAGCTAAACACAAGAACAAAAATCCGTCACTACAATGACATTCACACACTTGTACGTAACCCGTATACGTATAAACGTACTCGTACATACGTATTCTGCCAGAGGTGATGGGTACATACATGTGAGACAGTTATGCATGTCATTTAGGCCGCTGATTAAACGGCACCGTTCAATGAAAAGGCTAGGCAGCCATTTCAACAGCTGATTAAGCCAGTTGGCTGACGACATATCCATGTATTTTGCACCTGTGCGAAGCCGGGGCTCGGGGCGCGGGTCTCTAGTGATTAAATAAAAAACAAAATTCGCCGTCTCCCAGACTAATAAATAATCATAAAATCACTTACCATTTCCAAGGTCCTGTGAAGAATTCTGACTGAGCATCGACGCATCAGTCATGGTAACAGTAGAAACGACAGTGCTATTCAAAACAGACGCACTCCCCGACGAATTATTGTGCTTCATCACAGCAATAACAGCCTTATTCTTATGATACTTAGGCTTCCTAATCCTATGTCTCACTCCCATGTTAATCTGACCATCAGGCTTTCGCTTGCGTCTGTGGGAATGGGAATGTCTCATGCGTCTGTTGGTGGCTGTGGCTTCGATAGCATTTGAAATCTTAGCTGAGACGGTAGTATTCAGGTCTGGGTTAGATTTACCATAGAAGGACTTAGCAGAAAGTATTTCTTTCAGTCTGTCACTGTTAAATAATGATAGGCGAGCTTTCGGAGCTGTTTCTAATCTCGGGTACTTAGTATTGGGACCGTGTTCGGTCAAACTGTCGTTGCGAAGTCTCTTGTGACTTTTCTCACTGTCACAAGCCGATTCAGGACTTTCGCCAATTTCAATGATAGAACGACGGTTGTGGCCCAACTTAGGGGGCGAAGCACCCGCGTCAGTTGTGTGAGGAGTCTTTTGCATCTGTGTGGGAGATATGATGCTATGCATATCCATCTTTGTCAAGCAAACTACAGCATTTTTCATTGGAGTAACATTTTTCTTCTGTTCTAATAGCACTCCTTTGAAACTACTGAGTTTAGGAGTCATCTTATGCCTTCTACTTGACCGTCTCAAGGATTTCGTAGGGGTATTCTCTTTGGAGTCTGTACCAGAATCGGTGTCAAAGTTCAGGTCTTTTAAGGAGCTGCTGCAGCTTTCTGTGTCTGCGATGAGACTGGCCAGGCTTTTGCGGGCACGGCTTGAGGTAGAAGAAGTTGTATGGACACTTGTACAAGAGTGAGAGGATGATGGAGTCCCAGGGTGGTTGTTGAGGTGAGGGGTGGCTGGCGTTGACACTGAACCAGTACATCTTGAGTCCGGACAATATCTTGTCTGATACTTCTTCAATGTAAACGGGGACTTGATGAAGTTCTTCAGATCGTTGCATTCTTTTAGCAGTTTCCGGGTTTGACTTCTGGTATCATCTGTGGAATAGATGTTTTTGATTATAGTTGAATAAGTACAATTATATTCTATGCTAATTATCGTGATTAGTATAATGGTTAATATGCTGAAATTAACACACAATGCTTGTTTGTGCTTAGTACTAACATAAATAATGAATGCTGTAAAATAGGAAACTGAGTTAGTAGTTGTTTTTGTTAATAGACATGAGTTAGTAGCCTGTTAGTAGCCTGAATATTATTATTTGTACTGAAAACATGTAAGTTATGTATTTACTTGAGTCATATTACGCCGAAAATAAGGCAAACAGCATTAATTCTTAACTCCGATTTTTTGCCGTAATCGTGATAGTATAGGCAGATAAGTATGTTAAAATGTATGCCGTGAAAAGTTAACCCCCGGATGTTCGTTTTTTTTTTAGTAAAATGTTTAATTTCAATAATAACTGGAAAAAATATATATGTTCGTCTGGAAGAGATCGAGTTTTACAAGTAGGTCAGTAAATTTATTTATTTAAACTTTATGTACAATAGTGGTACATGGGCGGACTTAATGCAACCAGTCAACCTTTGGGTTAAATTTAACATTTTTAATCCATGGAACTATCTTATTTTATATGTTATTTTTTTATTTTGCACTTTCATCTAAAAATTTACTACTTTCTTTTCATAAAATTACTTATATATTTTTTTTTTAATTTGCTAATCAACAAAATTGAACAATATTGTTAGCGCAAGTTATTTTTATCAGTTTTTTCTCTATAGAAGAATCGCTATTCAATTCAGTTACATTTTTGCCTGAATAGCCAAAAATGTAACTAAATTAAATAGGGTTTAAAAAAAAAAAACATAATATCTGACCAATTTTTCAAAATTCCGTATTTATTTGTTTAACGACTTTCCTTACAGTTAAAATGATTAATTCTGACAAAATTAATTAATTTTACCGATTTTCTACACACTGTAAAAACAAATAGAGATAAATTGCTTTTCCTAGCTTTTATTGAAATAAACGCCATTTTGTTTTTTCAGAATGATCGGGTTATGGAAAATGTTAAATTTTTGTATGTTATTAGAAGAGCTAAGATCAAATACTATTTTTAAAGGCTCAAAGCTAATTTGACTGGCCTAATTGTTTGAATGAATAAACTAAAAAAACAATGTGAAACAACAGATTGTTTGTTATTTGAATTTGATTTTTTAGCTTAACTCTTGGTCACCTTTTTGAGCTACACTAAACCCTAATGGTGGTTGTGGTGACCAAATATATTATTTTTTACAATTCTTGATAAATAAACAAGAATAACAAAAAATAAAAAGGTCTCTTAACCTTTAAAATATTTTTTAATATTACGTTGTCCATATAGTTTGAAATGGTTTTTTTTAGTAAAAATGTTCCATTTAAAACATTTTTTTTTACATTATAAATAACACAATGACATATAACTTACACATTTTTTAATAAAATCTTTGCATTACGTATCAAAAATCTTAAGTCAAACAAGTAACATGTTAAATCCTAATTCTTATATTTTGTTACTCTGGGAAATTAATTATCACATAAAATTAGTAATGGCACAAGCAAATCACAAGTCTAGTGTCAGTTACAACCTGTAAACAATTAAAATTTTTGATGACAGTTATGAGTTAAGCACGTTTTGGGAGCACTCAACGCATTTTAGATTTTAACTCTGGAAACACACACTAGGGTTTTTTTTGTGTACACATATTCAATATCCTGGCTTCTATCTGTTTTGACAATCTGGCTCATTCTTTTCCATTTTTAATTCAGACTAAAACTCGCCTTTAATGAAATGAATCACTGGAACATCTTCAATGTCACTGCAGTCTTTGTTATGCAACTCTGGTATTTTTTTTTCATTCTCCGTGTCTGAATCACATTCTTCTAACCATCTTACGATATTTCGGTTTAATTCAGAGTATTCAGACATTATAAATCAACAAAAAAACTAATAAAATAACCACCTAACATCGCTCACCATGACCGCAAGCAAAATTTAAATAAATGTATTTTTTTTAATGTGTCATACTTGCGAAGAGGTTGAGCACACGGCAAGTACCTAGGAGCTTAGGGATAAGGTACAAGAACTCACAAACAAAGCTCACATCATAACAGAAAAACAAAAATCGTTGGAGTCACTGTGACCAGCGTTAGGTGGTTAAGGATTCGCTGGGATTTCTGACAGTTAAAGAATGAATAAATTCAAGATTCGAAACACATTTAGATTTGTTGATACAATTCAAATAAAAAGAAAACTAATGAAAGAAATTAGGACATGTATATTCAATTTAAATCAGTTTTTGCTGAGTTGCACTTGACATGCAATTTTATTTATCTTGACTTTTCTTGTAAAGTAAGCTGTTATTCTGTGCAAGTGGTGTAATCCATTTCTAGGTCAGTATGTTTATGTTTGTTGCTTGACAAGGCATAGTATAGCTGTCTCATAGCTAACTTAGTAGTTAATTAAAACATGGATAATGTAAATAGAAAGATTTATAAGCATGTCTTTCTTATAACTTGAATAAATCATGAAAAGGTGCAAAGATCATTTTGGAGGAAGATGTATTACTCAGTTTATCACATTCTAATTATGCTACCTACAATAAAAAATAAGGTAATACCTAATACCTACCCAAAATTTCCTCAAAGGCATTCACTTTTTCGCAAAACCGTTTAGTTTTTTTAAATTGCCAAAACTATTAGATTTGGAGTTACACCCCTTGCAGCAGCAAGGGTTGATGTTACACAAGCTAAAGATAAGTAACATAAAGGAAGAAAAACTGCACTCACAACCAACATTGAGATCAATGACAAGACCAGATTGTCTGACACCAATAAAAACTAATCAGCACACAGTAGCAGCTGATTGTGCCCAAAATTAGTTGATGATCTAGTTTAATTTAGAGAGCATATCTGGTGTGATAGCATATCAGTAGTGCCCTGAGATAAGAGGACAAAGTAGAGGAAAGTTTAGAAGGAATAACTATTTGCAAGAGCTGGATGATTTTTGGCTCAGTATGATAAGAGGTGGTAAAGCATGATGCTCAAGACTGCTTGTAATGAAGGACTATTGTGGAACCTATACTCCTGCTAGGGGGCATAGGATCTTAAGTCTTGTAGTCATAGTCCAATAACACAGTTCACAATGGAGGATAAGGGACACTTTGGTGTTTTCTAGCCCATCTAGGGAACCTAGGATTTTAAGCAAAACTAGGTCAATAGCCACCTTTACTCCTGGCGACTCCTAAATAAAAGGCTAGTAAGAGATTAAATAACAGGATGGCTGTGATGTGATAACCTAATGCCAATACTAGTCCGATTGATGTATTCTCTCAGTGACAAGAATGAATCTCTGGAAAAATGGGTGATTTCTATTTGTAAAAGTTTCTAGGTTAAACTAGAAGTTTATTTATATTTGAAAAGAAGGCACAGGCTCTTACTTATTTTGATTTCTGTAGTAAAAGAGCTAAGATGATGCAATAAATAATTCATGTTTCTTTCAGACTTTGATAACTTTCTACATGGTATTTCGTTTGTGTTTTGGATAGTAGTGTTGTAACATGCATTTTAATATAATGTCTCTCAGGAAGCTAGTTTAGCCATTCATGGACACTTACTATACTAAAACAGTAATTCACTTGTCCAGTAATGTTTTTAAGAACTTACAGCTTGCATACAAAACAACAATGACAAAAACAGGTAAAATAACTACAAGGTTAAATTAAATGTGCTGTAGAGTTGAATTCAAGGCCCCCTGACCTCTCATGCACATTGGAAAGGATCTACATGTTGCTGGTACCTCTGACATGAAATTGCTATTAAGTATGTGATATGGTTAACATACAAAACATGGATTTAAAGCTGTTGGTAGAAGGATAAGTAAAAAGACTCACGCCAAAGGTTTCTTTCTGGTGTCTTGGGTACATTCTGGTCGTTTTCGTCTCCAGAGCTCGAATCCAACGTGCTGATGATGCCCAGGTCGCAGTCCTCGCTGTCACTCTCACTATCAACCACCGGCAGCTTTCGATGCGTCGTCAACGACTCCCTCGAAGGCATCTCCTCACATTGAAATAACCCTTTCTTCCTCTCCGACATCTTTGGCGTATGAGTATGAGGAAGCCGCGAGGAACGTCTAGGAGTCATCGCGGCCATGTCTACGACCGAATTACTGACCTTAATTAACAATAAAACACGAAATCGGACACTGCACTCTCAACGTTGTGATGACCCAGCCTTACTTCTCAATCAACTTTTTGCCTACTTTACGACAGTGATACTACATATTGTAATGCAATTAAGGTAAATAAACGTTACATAAACAGTTTCGGCGGTTTGTAGATCAGAAAACACATAAATTGTTACAAAAAACGTGCGTCAAAAAACTTTTATCAAACGTTAGCAAGCAACCATTGTTGTTTGGCGCGTAAACACCTGTCATGTGGCGGTGTTGCCAGTTTCAAAATATTAACTATTATTATTTTTATAATTTTATTTCCGTAAGTTTGAATATCAGTATCTTATATTCCGTTATTTTTATTAGGTTTCTAAAAGGTTTTAAATTTATTTTTTATTAGGTTCATGCACAAACGTGCTAATAATCATCTATTCGTGTTTTCAACATGATCTAACGTTTTGGAAATGTTGGAAATAATTCTGAAATTAAAACAAAAATCATACCAGTTGTTATATTTTTTGTGAACACTTGAAAACTATATTTTAACTTATATTCCTTTATAGTAGAGGATTTTATTATAATATTATAAAACTATTGCAAAACCATGTGGTGGCAACATTGAATTGTTATTTCGCGCCATACCAAAACAAACTTATTATCTAATGGCATTCTGAACTAATGAGGCCATTTCATTTCAATAATAAAATAAAACAGTTATTATGGTTGTTAATCATCCCCGCATAAGACTGGCGGGTGTATGTACAGACTCCAGCACATCAAGCTACTCGATTATGTCAATTTTTTCCAATCAACCTTGAACCTAATGCTGTAGGTAGTGATAAAGTTGAAAACCTAGAAATATGACAGATTGTTGCAGGTTGATGTGCTGGTGACTGTTTAACACACCATTGAGTTAGGTACCTATCGCGATCCTTTGAGCACTAGACTTAAAGACAATCTGTGGTTGGCCGATGATGAGCAACCAAAAAGACATCAATCAATTAAATTGGCATAGGTACCTACATAAGCATTTTAGCAGTCTACTGGCGCAGGCGTACACTCCCTATTTTAGACCTCAACATTAACTTCCACCTACCACATACCTACGCGAACACAGCTCGATATTCCAATGCGAGTGTGTCGCTTTAACACAAGCCGCAACAGCCGTAAAGCGTCTAGGGATAAGTACACACAGCTACGCAATTAGATTCGTATCTGACAGTCTAGCTGTAGGTACCTACCTACTCAAAGCCCTGGAAAACAAACTAACAGCAAATTTATCTTTGAGTGTCACACCTCGCCTTGAAGAGTAGGTAGGTACATCGCTGTCTAACCCACCAGTGGATCAAGCACAGTAGATCTTTAGGCAATGACGCTCTGCAGACGAACTTTCAAAATAGAGGCTTTGAGATAACCTCAGAACAATAATAGGGACAATTAGGTACGGGCTAATGCCTTAAACAAACATCTTTTTATCATAGGCGCCAGGAATAGCCCACTCTGCTGGGGCAGTTTTGAGATTCCTCCATGCCTCGGAAAGCACGTTAAGCCATTGGTCCCGGCTGTCATTTGTAGATCTTTGGCAGTCGTTACGGATTGTTAGAAGTCAGAAAATAGGACTCTAATCTTGCCAAGAACTACCGTGTTACCCTCAATGGGCTGTGTAGGTATGGTAGGCAGCCGCTCCACGTAAAATAATGGTATTCAGCTGAATCCGGTTTGACTGGAAGCAGACCCCAATAAAGTTGGGAAAAGGCTAGGCAGATGATGATGACTATGTGACTATGTAGGTACCTAACCTACGCAGGCCAGTATCTGCATAACACTTTTAGAAATACTTGTGTATTTTTTTTTTCTATGCTTCGGTAATAGCGATATTTTTCAATGCATTAGCATAATATTTACATCAGGACAAAGTTACTTTATTTTTGTGCAATGTATAAGTACCTAATGTACATATTTAGTGTTGACACTTAGTTTGAAAAATACTTCAGAAATAACTGTTTTTGCTTATTTTGTAATAAAATGACGCTAAATGTTCCCAGGTTTGAAAAGGTTAAGATTTTTTTTGTAATGATTTTTGTATTTTTGTCTGTCCTCGGTTCAAAACTCCTAGTATTATCAACATATTTCTCTTTTTTCAATTTGTTGTCTGTGTCTTCTTCGTAAAAGATTTTCTTTTTTCATAAGAGTTTACTTAGTTACTTAGCCGTTCACTGCTTCGTCAGCATAGTCACCAATTTCTATTCAAGTTATACTTTTGATCTTTCTTCTCTATCCTGCAATTTGTTTTAAAATACCTTTCTTGTTTTTCCTTATTCAGCGATCCAGAAACTAGACGAAGAGATACGCATGAGTCTTTTCTGCTTCTTATTACAACTGATTTAAAAGCATAGGTAATTTGTTAATCATCGTCTTATTGGATCATCAGTTCCCCGAAAACACCATTGAGTGTTGCGGTGCGGCGCATTCGAATAGCCACTACGGTTGTTCATGTTTCTACTTCGAAGCACCCATGACTAAATGTTACCTCCGTCCAGAGCGGGAGGAGTCATTTGATGACTTCCGGAGTGTCAGACACTTACTGACAAACGAAAACATGGGTGGGATTTACCCACCCGTGTTCATTCAGATGCCCTTTGCGTTCCAGGGCCGTGGTAATTCTTTCGAATAAGTCCGCAACCCTGGAACTATATTAGGCTGGTGGTTAATTTTGCCTATGTAAGAACTATTCTAAAGTAACAATAAAATCAAGAAAACTTGACAGAATTATAAGTTCTTATGTACCTACCTACCATTTTATTTATCTTCGTCCGTTTAACTGCAGGGTGCCAACTGAAAACCAGCAGGTTTCAAACGTCCAGCAAATGCTGAGGTTGTCACTAATGTCCTTTCGGTATGACACAGCGCAATTTTATTTAAGTGGGTAGGTACTCTATTCTTCTCGTTGACTCTGTAGAACAAATGTGTTAGTATTTAAGACCAGTTGCAATTAATTTTACAAGGTTATCTGTAATCAAGTGAAATCCGTGGCAAATACAAAGGATTAAAAATAAAAAAAAACCGGCCAAGTGCGAGTCGGGTCCGTAACTTTATCTATAAAAAACGGCAAAAAAAAACACGTTTGTTGTAAGTATCACTTAAATATTTATTTTATTCTGTTTTTAGTATTTGTTGACAGACAGACATACAAGACGGACAGACAGACAGACAGACGGACAGCGGAGTCTTAGTAATAGGTTCCCGTTTTTACCTTTTGGGTACGGAACCCTAAAAACATGATCTGACGAAATGATCTGGGGTCGAAAGACGCCCCAGGTTTTTTTTTCGTTGAATACTTTTCGGAACATAAATCTAACCAAATAAACACACTGATGGTACCGAGAACTCGAGGGTTTTACGATGGTATCTGACATATAAACAACTTTCTCTTCCAATTAAGTACTGTTAGCATGTTTACACGACCATGTTTATTGATTTGTTGTTGCTTTTCATGTCCAGCCTTCAATTTATTGATGCAAATTATTTGAGGCTTTGTATGAAGGGGTTAGTTTTCTATAGGTAGGTATATTTAATTCGCCTACCGCCGAGCATACTGCATTGAGCCACTGCAGCTCTTTTTTTGCGCCAATCCCTACGATCCTGTGCCAGCCTCATTCATGTTCTACCCACGATGGCAACAATGTCGGCTGAAGATGATGTCTAAATTAAATATCATCACCAGCCAGCTTAATTTAACGATGCCGATAAGTAAATAGGTACGTATAGCTCTTTCAGTGACAGTTTTTTTTTGTGAGATTTACTTTATATCTACTTAGGAAAATGGCAAAGATGTCCTACTGGCGACTGGTAGGCGCTAGATACTTAAACTTGCAATAAAGTACAATTGACTTTTCCCTGATATCCCTTCGTAGATACCCGAAAAAAAAATTATAAAACGTTTTTCATTAAGAAATCTTAAAGGATCACGATAGAAGTCGATTCAGGGCAGCTATAAATCTTTATTTCTGTTTTTTTTTTGAAAATCAATGACTGTTATTGCACATTTATCTGGCGCCTACCACATTTAGACGGGGATGAAGATAAGATGGGGCCAAGTATTGACCCTTGGAGAACGCCTGTTTTATGGACGCACTATTATGCAGAAAAGGGGTTAATCAATGTTGTTTTTTTTTGTGAAAGAGGTGTACCTATTCAAAGTGCTGCTTGCTGCTTCAAGTAGGTATTGTTAGTTATGAAATGTAAGTAAATAAGTACCTACCTACGTCAAACTTTATTGCTCTCTGATGTCCCCGTCAATATGTATTGATTCATCATTGAATCAATCATACAAAAACAAAGCATTACACATGCAGTCTATTGCCCTATTCTTTTTTTTTTTTTAAAAAAAGCACATCCCGTCACAGGACTGCGCATTTGGCGGGAAATGCTTCTAATAACAAAATGGCAGCTAACTACCCAGCAATGTGCTATGGAACGCGACTTCCAATACTGCAATTGTTTATTACAGCAAAAACTCGACCATAAAAGGTAACACGCGCAAATACGATACAACAAAACTCTGTTGTAATTTTCCATTGCAGTTTTTCTATAATTCCTTGGGGAAATTCCTTTGAAAGAAACGTAATGGATTGAAAAAAGTTTGGCTATTTTTTGTGTGGTGTGGTTCCGTGGTAGATTTCCTGAGGCGTATCAAGCTAGGAAGGGCGGCCGACCGGTTAGGTCATGCATCACCGAAATGTATGGTTTTTAGGGTTCCGCACCCAAAGGGTAATACGGGACCCTATTACTAAGACTTCGCTGCGTCCGTCCGTCCGTCCGCCCGTCTGTCACCAGGCTGTATCTCATGAACCGTAATAGTTAGACAGTTGAATTTTTTTTTCACAGATGATGTATTTCTGTTGCCGCTATGAAACAAATACTAAAAAACAGAATAAAATAAATATTTAAGGGGGCTCCCATACAACAAACGTGATTTTTTTGCTCGGTTATGCTCGATATTGATAACGGCAACAGGTAGACGCTTGAAATAATTTAATTTAATTTGTACTACCTGTAACAGCCTCATTTGTGTTATAATTTACCTACACTTACTAAGAATTGTACAAATCCTAAAGTGAAATAAAGAATTTATTTATTTATTTAAATATTCACAGAATGTTTAGTAATATATTCACTTTAAAAATAAAAAAAACATTATTTAAAGGGGTGGCTCCCATACAACAAACGTGTTTTTTTTTGTCGTCTTTTGTAGATAATGTTACGGAACCCTTCGTGCGCCAGTCCGACTCGCACTTGGCCGGTTTTTTATTTAATGCAGCTCACTAATGTGATACGGAAGTAAGGGCAAAACAGGATGGCGGAAGAAGTTCATCGTGATATCTAAAGGTATTTTTTTAAAAGCTTATTTTAACTTGATTTATTGATAGGCTACCGTTTCACCGCAATCCCCACTTGCTGGAAAAGTGGAAAGCCATGATTTGATCGACGATAAAGCACGCACGCCTGGAAGAACCCTATTCACTCTTGACTAAGTTAAGTGCCCCCAAGTTGTAGCTATCAGGAACACCGACTCCGTCAGGGAATTCCACTCCTTAGCTGCACGCACAATAAAAGTAGGTATTCCCAAAACGTTTTATAAAACCTGGTCGATATAGGTACTTACTAGACAACTTACATCTACATGTGAGTCAAGTAAATGATTTCTTTGATTAGCGTAGGGTATTTTTAAGGTTTCATACAAACTCTTCGTAGCGAATCAGTCTGTCTGTCCGTCTGTCACAGCTGGATATCTCAAGAACTACTAATGCTGTCAACTTTTGAAATTTGGAATAGTTTTAGATGACGTTTGCCCAACTATTTTGTAATGCTTTTATTGCAACAATGAAAGGGTGTGTTAAAAATTCTAAGTGGGGCTACTAGGGCATGTGGGGTATCATATATGAAAGAGCGCTATTTGCACATTCTCAAAAACGTTTTTTTTAGGCCGCATAGTTTTGAGTTTTGACGAAAAATAAAAAAAAATACTGTTTCCGAGGGGGGAACAGTATTTTTTCCCCTCCGTTTATCTCCGAAGTTTGCCTAGGGAAAAATCTGAAATTATAATATGTGATAGAAGTTTATGTAACGATTACAGGAAAAATAAAACGATTACTGTAAATAGCCCACTTTTTCAGAAATCATCAACACAAATTACATTAGTTCCACTATCGTCCAAGAGATGGCGCTACTTTGAAGTACTGTACGTAAAGTAACACATCCAAAATATTTATTTAAGATGGTACGGAACCCTCGGTGCGCGAGTCCGATTCGCTCTTGGCCGTTTTTTTATGATAGGATCACAAACAGGACACTACACACTAAACTTGATGATGATCTTTACGATCACATAGGCTACAACCTACAACAGTCGTCTGCTTCAAATCCAGGTCGTAATCCCGGGATAACGACCTGCATTTGAAGCAAGAGAACTGCTGCAAGAGTTCAAGACTTTGGTACCGGTACCAGAGTCGCATAGTCCCGCCTGATAGCTTCTGTCATGTGATTTGGCGTGTTGATTCAGCCGGTCTATTCTGACATGACGTCTCACGCTGTGTAAACTTGGAGGAGTGAGCGTGAAGTCAGCTGTCACACCATATAAACTAGATGTCAATGTCAGTTCACTTCATGCTCATTCCAGCTTTTTACACGGTGAGATGTTGTCAGAATAGACCGGCTGATGTTGTTGACGACGCATGAACACTTGAGCTTCTTCTGAAAAGCAAAGCTGGCTGAAGAAATAATTTTGGTGACTTGGTGATGGGTCATAATCTTCTTGTCAAGTTAGAACTGCCATTCACTTCGTCGCCTTTCGAACCATTGTTGGTGGATGCTAACTGGGTTTTCCTCAATTATCTCACCATAAGATGCGACGGGTGAATGACGTGGGGTGCGAGTGTTCATCTATAAATAGAATTGCAAACTTTACCTCTGTAAATATAAATATTTTAGTATGACGCAAGTTACCTACGCTAAAGCCCTACCTAATTAGATCCTTATTTAAACTTTTTATAGTTAGTGCACAAAATAAGACCTGGCGGCGTAATTTCCAGTCCCTACGAGTATTAATGGAAAGGACCAGCTTTAAAATCCAAGTTTCCCCACTTTGTGTTCCCCATGACGTCAATCTATAAAATTAAAATAAGCACTGTTCTTTTATTCGACCTTATTTTTAAATAGCGATTTACTATTGGATCTCTTGAGAAACCTCATGGTTTCATAAAAAAAAACATGATTACACCATTGTACCTTATCATGAAAAATAGCGCTGAGAATAGATTCTGCACATAAATGCGAAAATAACTGTCTGTCTGTTTTTACCTCATCACGTCTAAACGACTGAACGTATTCTGATGAAACTAGGCACAGGGGTAGACCACGTCCCGGTTTAGGACATAAGATATACATTTCATCCTGGGAGTATGTCCCTTTGGGATTATTTTCGACTATCACGCGAGCCACACCGCTTGTGAGTTTATAAGCCCGTTTTTGCAATGAAAATTATACTGTGTCTACCCTAAACTAGAGATTTAATTACTCTAACCTAAGCTTACCAAACCAATGTGCATTTATGCATGCTGCAGGTGTACGTAACAAAAAACCTGCTATGTCATTAATGCAACAAGAATGTAACACTGTCCCTTTCTTTTGTATTGGTTTGAATACTCAGTCCTTGTCCTTCATTGATTACATTCAATTGTTTACGTTCGACGTTGTTATTGTTGAAAACAATGTTGAAGGGTAAGCAGATGCGTCTCGGTAAAACCACGTTTCTAAAAGGAGTCCCAGACTTAAACCATTTTCTTATTACGTTTATAGAAAGCTACATTTTGTGTTTATTTAATTTTTAAGATCATAATGAGTTTTTTGTATGTTGTTCAATAAAAAGTATATTTCTATTCTTTTCTATTTTGTTTGGAGAGCCGCAAAGCAGTTAGCTTTGCGGCTCTCCAAACAAAATAGAAAAGACTCGTACTTATTTTGTAAGTACGACAAATACTTACAAAATAAGTAGGGACTCATTGCACAGTTGTGCAATGAGTCCCTACTTATTTTGTAAGTATTTGTCGTACTTAGTGACTATTATCAAATTAAAGAACTTTCCTACTTTGTAACAAAGAGGGTTTCCTGAAGTGACGAGCACTAGGTAGCAGTGGCAGCACTGTTACGTCAGGTGCCTACAGCCATCTGTCAAAACGTATTGATTGAAGAATAAGAAATAATCAGTATAAAATAATGCAACTAGCTTCTCCAATCTACTTTAGACATTGGCAGAATAGTCAACATCGGTTTTGCTTGCCATACCTACTTATCTATACATATAAAAGTATGTATAATAGACATTTGTTAAATTGACATGATCGTCATGTTTACGTCAGTCATTTTTTCATGTAAAAGAACCTATCGCCTATGTGGCGCCAACTGGTGAGTAAATTTTCCTGGATACCCTCATTAACAATTATATTTAAATAAGTATGTTAAGAGCAGTGTCTTAGCTAGGGTCATGATTTTTCAGATTTATTTTTTACTTTGAGCCCATCTTTGTTAGCGATCCCGAAAATCAAAATGATATCGATATAAGATATTTATCATAATGATATCGAGTAGCATCACTGGTGCGGCAGGTTTTTCAGGATTCTTTCATCACTGTTTGAGTAGGTACTACCTACTTTACGATAAGAATATTGTGGACTGGTTAGTAAAAGGGCAGTAGATTTATTGTGATACGATCAGGCGAAGTGAGCTCATTTAATCCTCCAATAGCTCCAATTATAATATTTATAAGTAATAATAACCCGTTAACAAAATTATTATTTAAATAATAAGAGAAAATAATTATGGGAGTAATTTTTTGTCAAGTTATTGAAATAAAATTACTCCTATAAGTAATTAGGTAATTATTTCTTTTACAATAAGTGAGGTCTAAAATGTGTTTGCACCGTCTGTTAGGTAGGTAGGTATAGGTTTTATTTTTTTTGACAATTCATTATTGAATAGAATATAAGTAGGTACTTACCTAACTTTCCTCACTGATGCACGAAATCTGAGAAATCCTTTTCATGCTAGAGCGAGCGAAACGAGCTCGAAAATTTTGGCACTCTACCTCAGTTAGGTTTAATTTTCTTTTCAGTAGTTATTTTTACCATTGATGCAGGACCTAAAGTTCAAAAATCGTAAGAAAGCAAGAGCAAGCGAAGCGAGCTTGAAAATGTTACATTCACGCCCCCTCCTAGCTACGACACTGGTGATAAAAGTATTTTTAAGGGTTGTGCATAGATTCTGTCTTAGCTTAAAGGCGTGGTTTGTAATTTGTGGAGACGCCTATCCTAATTAACTGCATGTTTATTTTTGTTTTGCGAAGAGGTTTCACTTTAGGAGCTACTTGCCGGAATTCAAATTGTTGAGCCCGGTTGATGGCAATGAGATGAATACGCTTCTTTAATATGGGACGTTAGCATAACTATTGACAGGCTGTAGATACTCCTGTCCTACCTCTCTCTGCCTTCCCTTCGGAATATACAAGCGTGATATTGTTTCAATTTCAACCATAACCTACAGAAATCTGGGCGTAACTCGGCAGCAGATTACATAAACTTAATAAATGGGTCATTCGTCGTCGGGAGTATGTTTACAAAATGTCACATGTGGCGGTAATCGGAGCGGGCGGCGTCCATCTTGTTTTTATAATAAGCGCGCCAATCGGGGGCGCGGGGCGGCGCAAGCGCTGGTTCCTCGGCTAATTTGTGGATTGTATGATTTATGGTTCGATCCTAGATGGAGATGATAGAAGGAGGATTTTGGTGGAGGCTGATTTAATACTTGGAGGGGTTCATCAAAAATCTAAGTTGTCTGGGTCTTGATTGGCGCTTTTGGGATACTTAAATCTACTTAAATGTTTTATAGAGAAGTAGGTCCTTCCATTCTTCCATCACCGTACAGCTGGAAGGCAACCACTAACCACAGATGGATGGATTCTTCTTCCTACAAGTCCAAGCTTCGCCGGATCTTCGGCTTGCCAGAAACCATCCTGATCTGGAAATTGGAAGAAAATGGTGTTCATCCTCAGAAGAATTTCTGCCTTAGTAGGTAGGTATACCTACTCAGGGTACCATTCTGTGGTTTTATTCGAAAAAACGCTTCATATTAAAATTTACTTACTAAGTGCTTGCTGAAAATACTGTAAAAGATATCTATTCCTTTCTTGCACAGAATTTTTCTGCTTACGAATATTATTTTAAACATAAAATATTTTTCAAAGAGAAACTTTATAAGCAACGGCAATGCGCATTCGTCCTTCATTTTGATTGAAGTATAAAAGATATTTTTATAATAAGCTTAATGGCAATAGCTTCCGCGAGTAACTACTTAAACACGTAATGTTTACTTTAATAATTTATTGTGATATGGCCTTAAAAATAATAATAATTTTGTAAAGTAACACGTTCTATGGAAGATCCCCTGTAAAGAGAGAGGCACGGTTGGCGTGTCGCGGGTTCGATTAATATGTACAAATACCCGCACGGTAAATATGTACAAATATTTGAATGGCCTACAGGATAGTTGTTCCGGGTCTGGCTGTTTGTGTATGTGAGTTTATATGTTTGTAAACGCACCCACGATAGAGGAGAAATCCTCCATCCTAGGATAGGGCAACTTATTTAAAAAAAAAGAAAGTAGAAAAGAGAACTAAACAGAGGTACTTATAAATTTGTATTTTTTGGTCCAGAAAATACAGGTAACTCTGCAAAAAGGCGAATCGTAGGGTCTGTAACTCTGTCAGCAATTTTATGAAATTACCATCTTCCCCGACTTTTGCCTAACGAGCCAGCCCGCGCCGCTGAGCCTTTAGCTTTAATAACCCCTAATTAATTAAACGACCCAGCCTGTTGGCCCTTGCTGTCCCGAACTGACGCCGCTAAGCCGAGGTCGTATTCCACAGGGAATGCCCTTAGCGAGCGGTCAGTAGTTTTAGCTTGTAGCTATAGCTTTGTTACCTTGGCTGGGGGCCTTAAATTCATTTGAGGCCACCACAGGATAGTCTGGTTAAGCAGTTGATAGCCCTTGCGTGTTAACTTGTTAGTTGCCATGACAACCTCATCAGAGGCTTTTTACTAACTTTTACCTAATGTTCGCATTCGCAACTCAGTCGGAATCTGTCAAAAATTTATGAAAATTGAGGCTTTTTTATCAGGTTGCGCTGTGACACGATTGCGAACGTTCTGATTGCTTGATTGCGGGATATTTTTTTTATTTTCAGTGACCATTCATCAGAGTATTTTAGGAAATTAGACCTATTGGTCTAATTTCTTACTAAACTTATTATTATAAGTATACCTATAGGTATTGGTTACTATTAGGCGACAACCAATGATAAAAACTTGTCAAATTGTATTTATTCATACTTCATGCACGTACAGAAGCGGACTCATTTTCTGCCAGTCAATAGTGATGCAGAGAGAGTGTTATGTGCACTGTTGATAAAGAAACGCGATAAATAGATATTTAATTAATACAAAGATAAACTGTATGGAAATAAGAGGTCCTTTTGGCATTTTTTGACTGCGATGTGAAAGCGAACGCTCCTTAAAAATACGAGAATTGCCCCTCTGATTTATCTACTTGACAAATTCAAGCTTCGGTCATGCTTGAATTCATTTTTAAATTCCGAAAAAATCTGACTGAGTAGTCTGTGACCGGACATGCACAACTTGCATACTCCAAGCTTACAAACTTTGCCACATAAAATAAAGACATTTTTTTACATACACTTTTTTTTTGATCGACCATGGAAATTTATGTCCCGCCTTCGCGTATGAGTATTTAAATGAAACGAAATAGTCGGCGGTGAACAAAAAATGTCGTGACTTTGAACTCGCCTCAAACGGGTCGAAGGAATTATATGCGTGGAAAAATGCTAATTACTATACCTTGTGCTGCTAGATAATAATTTAATTAATAAGTACTCAATGTTGAAGTAAATACAGTGCCTATGTGAATCCGTTGGTGTCCTGAGGCCCTAGACAGCGTGCCATTCAATTAGTGAATGCGACTGTCGAAATGCCAAAATGTAGGAATTTGATCACGTGACATTTCGATAGCATCTGTCAATCCCATACATTTTTGACGTATGAGAATGTCACTTGTCTAGAACTCCTGTCGTAAGCGACACCGTTGAGCGATTTCCATTAGGAATTTCTGTGTAACCACCTGGACCGCGCCTCGGAAAGCACGTTAAGCCGCTGGTCCTGCCCTTGATCTCTCGAGTCGGATTGCCGTATCATCGGACTATATGGACGTGGGATTGCATCTCTGTTTGCGCACAGTGCACTATTGGCGATGAAAAGATTATAACTAGCGCCGACGACACTGACAGTTTTCGCACAGCGTTGCCAACGTGTGGGGAATTCCCCAAACTGCAGAGAATCTGAAGTTAGGAGTTTTACTTAGATTTTCGGAGAATGTAATAAATTGGTGTTGGCAACACTGCAAGTGTCGTTCTTAGGCAACTTCTAAATTTCGCCTAATCTTTGCATCGCCAATATCCCTTCCCGAGCCACTGGCGGATCCAAGGAAGGGGGGGGGGTGCTAAAAGGCTCAAGGCCCCCCTCCCAACAGTCAGAGATATCTTTGGTAGGTAGTCTAACATTGCCTAACGAAGCCATTGAGGGATTTACGAAAAGTAATCCAGGGAGGCTTGTTATGCGTTCAACAAGATCAAATGTTATGTGCTTTTTTAGTGTTAACTTTGCACAACCTACCCTCAACGACAATTCTGGATCCGCAACTGTCCCGCACTGGTGACTAATCTCCGTTGAGCTTGGCCTAGTGTCATCTCCGTCCTAGCGGCCGGACGTAGAACTATTTGAAGGCAGAACTGTAAAATTGTTTGAAGCTTGTGTTTTTGAAAGTAAAGTTCATAAAACTATTAAAAATCAAACAGATTACTAGTGCCCGGTTTCAGAATTGAGTACCGCGTTTAATTTAATGTCAAATTTTTACTAGTTTTCGTGCTGAAGTTGAATTAGTCAAGTTATCAACTTGATTAATTTAACAATTTATTCAGAAATTGGTTAAGTACCCCCAATTTCTGAATAAATCATTTCAAGTACGAAGTCGCGGGTAGGTATAAGCTACGTAAGCAATGATATTTTAACTTTTTACTTATAATATCATTGTAAGTAAGTATATTAAATACACAGTGATCTAATTACTAGTAAAACTCTAATAAATTATTCTACAGGCAGGTACTTATGATTATATTTTTTAGTGTTTTGTCAATTTTGACATGAGGCCGATTGCCTTGTCTTCTCTCTTTCTAACGAATAGCTTTTGTATAGCGCTATCTTCCTCTTCCATCCGGAATATCGTCAAATTCAACAAGAATTTATCTTTCACAGTGGGTACCTACAGCCATTTTTGACGACTAGATTGGCGCAGTGGTTGAGCAATTGGCTGCTGCGTTTCGTGACGCGGGTTCGATTTCTGCAAGGAACAAATATTTGGAGGCCTACACACAGACACATATATTTTATCTGTAGTCAAAAACATAAAGCTATTTGCACGTTCCAAAAAGTAGATCTCTATGGAGAAAAGAGTGCAAGAAACTCCACGGACCTTCGTCCTAACTATTTCTGTAGAGTACCATAATTCATCAAAATCGGTAAGTATGGCGATCTAGGCGTGAAAGCGTAAAAAACTCACTTTAGCATTACCTAAAAAACATTAGTAAGTAAGGATTATTTCTTCTAGAATAGCAGAACAATTATTAGACCGACAGGCACAAGGAACTTTGTCAAGTTTTAGGGTTCCGTACCCAATGGGTAAAAACGGGACCCTGTTACTAAGACTCCGCTGTCCGTCTGTCTGTCTGTCTATCACCAGGCTGTATCTCATGAACCGTGATAGCTAGACAGTTGAAATTTTCACAGATGATGTAAGTATTTCTGTTGCCGCTATAACAACAAATAGGTACTAAAAACATACAGCAAACGTGATTTTTTTCCATTTTTTATAGATAATGGTAGTACGTTACGGAACCCTCCGTGCGCGAGTCCGACTCGTACTTGACCAGTTTTTAGTTTTTAATATAGAACAACGACCAAAAAAACTTTTTTTTTAATTGAGTTGGTCGGCAGTTGTCAACAATGCTCGACTATACATCACCGAACAATTTATTTTCAAAACAAACCTAAACGCATTTTAATGAGTAGACCGCCGATTGACCTGTGGTGACTTCCAATCGTTAGGCATATTAAACATCTATTTAATTGACAGCAGCCATATTGGATTCCACATACAAAATGAAACGAATCGATTAACCTGACTGTGATTTGATGAAAGACTTCCAGTGTCATATGAAGAGCAAAAATGACGCTGGCAGATCCCTATGTCACAATTTCGTATTTTTTAAATTAAAACAAGTTCGGACTTATAATTGTGAAAAAACTACTGCCTCATTTTTACGATTGACACTTCTCCAGGAAAGTGGTGCTATTTGCACTTAAATTGTGTCTGAGTGCTTTGAAATTATTTTATTCCCAATTAAATACCTACCTTCTTAATTGGGAATTATTTCATGCCCAACCCGGGGTCGGCTTCTAGTCAAGCCAGATTCAGTTGAAGAAGGTAGGAATGTTTTATTATGTGCCTCTGAGCCAAAACCAATTTTCAGACACAAAAAACACTTAGATTAGTCTGGTTCTACCATCGCCAAATATGATTTATATTGTAACCTACAAAGTCTATTCAAAACAAAAAAGAAGCAATAGGTACATAAAAAATAATAATTTTATTAATTGCTTAATCCTCGACCTTGCCATAAACACCTTATTTGTGTAAACTAACAACACGTTCGCATAACACAACTTCTATTTACACTTTCTCTAACATTACGGCAACGAGGTCGCCGTGTTGCGCACGCAATGTATCCTGCCAAACTGACACGGCAAACTGTCTACTAAGATTTTCAAAAAAATAATCAAGTGTTACGCTGTCATTCGACTGCGACAGCACAATCTCGATACTTGCTACACGACACATTCCATCGACGCGCTAAAATGCAACTTTTGGAAAATGTTCCGAGTATAAACAGCATTTTATTACGTTGGCAACGGTGCGTGAAGTTCGAAATGACGTGGTAGAAGCAGCAGCTATCTCATCATCATTGATAATGGTCGGTTTGGCAACGTCGCGTCGCTCACCTGGCGCTACCTGCGCAGTGTCAACAGGGGGGCAAGCGAGCGAGCGAGCGCCAGTCGATCCAACGATCCGACAGACACGCTCGTCCCGAGCTGTCTTTACGTTTTTATATCAAATATATTCCACAAAAATCAAAGTTAAAGTTATCAGTGACGCGTAATAAGGACTATAGTTTTATAAAAGCGCGCGAAGTGAAAACTTTAAAATCTGTGGCTGAACACGGTATTCAAATTAGGAACGTTCAACGACACCGTTCAAAAGCTTGTTCTTTCCACAGAGTTGACGACTGGACTCTTTAGATTTGGTGTGGCTATGTGTTGTGAGTTAATTCTAGATTTTCACTTAGAGCGGAAACAGCTTACGTAGACGGCTAGCGGTAAAACGCCGTCCGCGCCGCACGCTAGTTCTTGTTTCATGTTGAGTAACCGTCAGGTTTCTAAAAAGTGAACGAACATACACAGCGTATAGGTGATTTTTTGGTGGTTCGCCCACTTGTCCCGTTAGAAAGTGTGTGTGACTCGGACTGTTGTTGATGAGTTGTTGGACCGGGAGTGTTGTCGGTAGTGTTGTTTGAAGAGGGTGTTGTTGTGCGGTGGTGTGGCAGTGCATGGCGCGATGATCAGCGGCGGCTGGGTGTGCGCGCTGCACGTGCGCACGGCGGGCCTGGGCGGCGCCGCGCTGGGCTCCGATGAGGAGGAGATCGTGTACCTCGCCTATGTTGTTATTGATGTGCTGACCAATCAGGTAAGCGAACCAACTTTTCCAAAAAAAGAAGCTCCATCATCCTCCAAACATCAATTTGAAACACCTACGGCGGATAGTTCTGACTCCAATCAGCATCATATAAAGTGTTAACAAATACAACTTGATATCAGCTAAGGAGCGGCGTACATTGTATAACAGATTAGGTAAACCTTTTGTTGATACAGAGAGTTATCATCATCAACCAATCCTACGGCGTGTCTATGTTCAAAATCATTTTGATCAAATCCGGATAGTCATCATCACTGTTACACTTTTCGCGTTGTTTCTTGACAACATTATGTGCGAGTATTATTCTGTTTACTCATACTTAATGAGCAAAACTGTTCACTTTTAATTTCTCCAAAAGTGAAATAAATTAGCTAGTCTTTTGTAATGGCCTTACAGCACGGAAAGCAAAAAAACAGATTAGCGACAACGAAAAATCAGAATCAACCGAGATTTCCTAGTATTTTTTTTGTGTTCTTTTTCTTTGTAAGTGTCTTACCTGAGGTATGAGTACTTGAAATTTTTAAAACAATGGATTGAAGTACGCACTTACAGAGGGGTACCGCAAGGGACTGTATTGAGGTCCGAGTTTTATTGCGTTTTTTTTGCAATGCGTACAGGAATCATAAATATTGGATGATGCCAAAGATTATCCAAGCCTAATCGTTCAACCACCTTAAACCGTTGCCAATGGGAAACGATGGGATTGCCAACAAAGCAATAAAGTTATCCTAACCTAAGATAACCTTAAACATTTTCTCAAGACAATAATAATAATGATTTTAAAATTTCGCTAAATTATAAGCCAGCAACAAAAACAAGCTGACATCCAGTTTCTGTAGATCTAAGCGCAAATCGATAAAAACCAAGGAATTCCCTATAAAAACGTCAAAAAACCAGAAACAAGTTTATCAGGATTCGTGTTCAGCAAACAAAATGTAAGTTGGACATGAGTCTACGAATGTCTATACCTAATTATGTTATCACTATGTGAGCACTTAGTGTATGTTCTACTGCAACATTTATTGAAATAGGTGACTTGATAATTAGCAGCCAGTGTCTGACATGCTGATCAGCACAAACATTTAATGAAATGCCGTCAAATTTCATGTCAACTGCAGTGCTGTGATTGGTCGGCCGAAATGACAGCAGCCAATCATAATTTGGTTTGATATTAATTTGGATAGTCTTTCAGCAACCAGGGATGGCAGTATCGGAATATTCTTCTTGTTCAAACTTAAATCATTGAGCAAATAAATCTTCTATTTAAACACAGATATATACTAGACAATACAACCTAGGTACAGATGAACTGGATCTCACAAATTGTTGAATACATTCGTTTTTACTTCTAGTTTTTTAAGTTTGTTATCTTTGTTCACACCACTAAGGATATCGTTCTTCCTATATTTTGAGTTACTATTGTTAAATTTTAAGTTGAAGTGATTCTAATTTTCAATCATAATGATCAAACTCCTCATTTTCGTTAGTAGCTTTTTCTGAATGTCCTACAACAGGACCAAGACTCCTATCTATTACAGTTTTGGGCAAATATCTAAAGTAGAACTGAATTCTTCCACAATCTTCTTCTGTGTCTGCTGCGTTGTCCATTGCGTGGTCCATAGCTATAGTTACATTAGCTACGATACTTTATACTGGTTTTCAATTACTTGCTACTGAAGATTTCATAACAACATTACATGTTACCGTCACATTTATTCCAATTCGCGTGTACTTAGTCATAAACAGTAGACTTATCACTTCCAAAGATAAAATAAAGATAAAAACAATTGTCACCACAATCCCCATTCGTTTGATTAGATTTTTTGTTTTTATCATTTGTGTTCTTGATAATTTCTTGGTCTATTAAAATATTAAGACAATCTGCACTGGCAAGGTTACTATCAAATACCTTACCATTATAATCTCAAACTAAAAGAACGTTTTTGGAGTACCTAGATGAAGTGTGAAGACGTGTATCTTATACACCATATCAGCTTATTCATTACAGTGATGAAAAGTTCATGTACATAGGCGAGCTTAACTCAAAGTTGAGTTTTCTCCTTTGAGTGATAGAGAGAGATCACAATAGAGGGTAGGATCCAGTGCACATTATTTACTACATATTTTAATGGGTTTGGGAGGTCCACTTTTCAGCTTCGACATCCACAGGGCCATATTTACTAGTAGAAGTTCGAATGGACCGTATAATCAAGGAACCACTTGATTTGATTCAAAAGATTTACCACTTTTTGAGAGCAAGCCAATTTTATTTGGCCACAAACGTCCTGTACCTACTTCTTGAGATCAACGAATTTTTTTTTTGGATTTCCTACTGAAATTGAATGTAGGTGAACATAATTGAATCATTTATGTAATGTGTTCCAAGTAGCTGTTTACGAAACACGGCAATTGGCAACCACCTGTTCCAACAAATGTATTTCGAAATGTGGCTTCCAATTTCTGAAGGCGCAAAGACTGACAAAACTGGAATAAAAATAACGTTTCTTTTCGACGTAAACTTGCATAGCTCCCATGGGGCTGGAAGAAACACCACAAATGAGTGTGAAACAATTGTTTACTAATTCTTTTGCATCTTAAATAATCTTCGCTGTTTTTCAATTTTCTACACTTACATCTACAAGGGCTCACATGTAGTCATAGCATGTCACATGTAGCATGTAGAGACACCAGTCTGACCAAGGCGTATTGTGTTACCAACTTACTGTTGTGGAGGTCACAAAATAATTGCTATCAGCTACATATGGTTAGACTGGAAGCCGACCCCAGGGTAGTTGGGAAAGGCTAGGCAGATGATGATGAACTCTGAATGAGCTTCATAAGTAGGTACAGTTCATGAGAATTTCGTACCGATACTAAAGAAAAAGAGGTGTCCCGGAAGTGCTTTCGATTACATTCACTCGAAGGGCCCGCGTCACCCACGTGTTGGCTTTTGCGCCCACGCATTTCCAAAGACTGGTTAGCAATACAAATAAAACTGTTGGAATAGAAAACAAATAAAGAAAGATGAAGTATTTATTCTACCGGCCGATTCTGTAAAAATATCTCCGTGAAAACTTTGAGTGAAGTGAGTTTCATTCAAGTGAGATGTCAACTCATTTCAATTCAGTATTCAAGGTTAGGTTTTTACAGAACAGCTTTACTGGACTGCGGCCCTACCATGACGTGTTAAAGCGTGAGTAGTTTGAGCGAGAAGGAGGGATGGAGCTATATGTATAGGGTGTATAGCTCCATCCCTCCTTCTCGCTGGTACAGGAAAAACTTCACAACACGCGTGGCACGGAAGAAACGAAATACAAAATTGTATGGAAGATTCTACCAACGTTACGATGAGGAACACAAATAACGTTAATGTTATAACATTAACGTTATTTGGTGTTCCTCTTCATAATATCGTCAAGTAAAACTTAAGATTATCCAGGGCTTGATGGTTTATGAAAGATTATCCGTGAAATTAACAATATTATACTTTTTTTGTGTGGAAATCCTCATGGATACACTCCGTCTGGAGAAGACGAAGTGTTATTTCGGACTCCTACCGACTAAACCCCACAGTTCCTACCGTTACCATGAGTCGGGGGCCCGGGATACAATAAAATTCACGCGCACCACCGACTGGTATCAGCCCGCCATTGCTAGCGGGCTGATACCAGTCTCTTAGTGTCTACACACACTATGCCGAAGTTACGCGACCGAAGTTCAGCACAATTACGCCTGCAATGCTATTTGAATTACAGACGACACACTATGCCAAAATTACGTCGCGTCATAGCGTACAGCCTAACTTCGGTCGGGCGTAAGTTCAGCGGCAACTTATTCTGTGAGCACACATTATACGCGACCGAAGTTCGGTTCTATTACCGACGAAGATCCGGGATCCACGATAGCGCTCGAGACACTGAATACACACACAAAGTTGCGGAACTGAATTTCTGCCGCGTAAGTTCGGCACTTATGATGTGTCATATCAGCCGAATACGTCGGAACGTAAAATCAGCCGTCGAACTTCGGTCGCGTAACTTCGGCATAGTGTGTTTAGACACTTAGTGTGGTCGATCCAAAGACCGCACATGCGTGGTGCGCAGTGCTGAACTGCGCACCACGTCTTTTAGGCCTGGCTGGTCAGGCGACGACTCAGCCCCAATGTCTCTTCCACAAAAACAGTGAATAAAGAGATTATTGACGTTGAAGTTGTGATAGAAATGGTGCTGGCTGGAGAAGAAATTTCTAAAATATAACAAAATAAAGAAAAAGGCCTATCTAAATCAAAGCATAATAAAAAAACAACATGGTATCAAAGAGATACAGCCTGACATTCCATCGACGTAGCCTGAGAACGGCAATTTGTAGTTATAGAGGCATACAAGTAAACGGGACAACCTGTCATGTCACGTGGTACAGCCTGTCGGAGCTAAGTTCCAAGAATTCCTTCATATTACTGACGCTTGATTGACTTCTTACTGTGGCAACATTACTGGAGCGGTCTGAGCGGAAATTCACGTCATCAATGAGGAAAATGATAGGAAATGTCGCTTCCTAACGTGGATTACAAAGCCTGATTTGGGTGAATGAGTTTAGTATGAGAGGAAGGTAACATGTAGTTAAAGTAAACACGTTAGTTTATAAAGATAGTTTTAGGAATCTGGAATATAGGAAGAATAAGGAATAATTATGGATAACCCATAATTGAAAGTAGTCTTACTGCTACATTCATTTGGAAGGAGCTATTATCTGTTTCCTTTCCCAAATATCTCGAGATCATAGTAGGTAATATTATGAATGGGAAACTTAATTTATTTGTAAATCGATCACGCCTCAATCAATTTGAACCATTCCCTGGATTGGGACGTACACTACTTACTTATTATTCCGGAATAAAATTCCTGTGAGATAATTTCCTACCTGCACGCAGGCAAAGCCGCTGTCAAAAGTGCGTTTAATTGAACAGATCCATGGAAAAACACAAAAATAGGTAGGTATGAGATATTTAACACTACGAAAAGGAGAACTTAAAATCTGTTTGACATTCATTAACATTTTACAAAAAAAAACCTTTTTGTTTTAGGCCAGTCTGTAATAAATCAAGGACTTATCATACTTGATACTTTTCGTAGTCACACGTTAAACAAACAGACAATTAAAAATTATAATGTTTAAAATAAATATATACAAAGTTCCTACATTATAAAGGTTAAGAGAATGCTAACTCATTGTCAGCGGAGGGTCGACAGAAACATTACCTATAGGTAGTGATTCTGGTTAATATTTCCATTGTAAACTTAGTTTCTATCAGGATGTAAGCAGTTTTTCTATTGTAATGTAGGTGTTTATTTCTTGTTGATTTTTAAACTGGTTTGCATGTTATTCAGGTATCTTGTATAATATGTCAAAAATAGTATAGTAAAGTGTAATTTAATAGAATTTCTATTAAATTACTTGGCAGGCGGATACCTAAGCGAATGCAAGAGATATTGAAGGAGCCCTGGAAGTGGCAAAATACAGTGGGCGTTATTTGTCATATCGCCATTGGTTGGTTAGTGGTTAACGGACAGATTTAAACGTCCGATAAAGTACCTTAGAAACCGGGCATTCGTCTCCTCAGTCTTTTCTGGTGTTCGCGTGAGTCTGTTCATAAAGAAATCCAGGAAGGATATTCTATTCCTTCCTGGATTTCTTTTTGAATAGATGTTTCCTTAAGTCGTTAATGTGATTTTTCGTTTTTTTATTTATTTACTCTATTTATTTAAAAACAATGGCTTATTGGACTAATAGTTAAAAACGGGTTTCAAAGTTTAGAATTTATAATGTATCAAACTGCATGGCAAACATTTTTCATCATCTGCCTAGCCTTTTCTCTATATTGGGTAGGGTCGGCTCCCAGTCAAACCAGATTCAGCTGAATACCAGTATTTTACGTGGACCGGCTGCCTACCAGACCTCCACAACCATTAATTGGGTAATACGGTACTTCTTGGCAAGACTGATGTTAGATTATCTGGCATCTGACAGTCCGTAGCGACTGCCAAAGATCTACAAATGATTGCCAGGACCAACGGCTGGGTAAACATTTTTAAATAACATAATAGGTTCTACCAGCTGCCGTACGCAGTTCCAATTATCCCAAAGGATCCCTCCAGGGATAAGAAATACTTCTTCATCCCTGGAGGGATTCTTTTCGTATATCCCACTTCAGGTATGGTCTACCTGCGTGCTGAGTTCCATACAAATCCGTTCAGCCGTTATGAGAAGGGAAGAGGTAACACACAAAGTCACTAACGCATTTATATAACCTATTAGTTAAGATTTAGCAATTATAAGTCACAGAAAGTGACGTAAACACATGTTTACTTACAAGTTGGTCTAGAATAAATACTAGTAGGTAATGCTCTTAATTTGCGATTTAAATTCAAAAGTGTTTCAATTTAAATAGTTTCGGTGACGTCATTTGCGTCTTAACGATGCAATTAATTAAGAAACATTTCTCTTACGATCGTTATGGATGTGCGATAAAATTATCACCGTTAGGTATCTACACTAATATTATAAAGAGGAAAGATTTGTTTGTTTGAAATGAATAGGATCCGAAACTACTGGACCGATTTGAAAAATTCTTTCACCATTAGAATCCTACATTATCGGTGATGGACATAGGCTATAGAATATTTTCAAAAAAGTTAGGGATCCGTATGAAAACTTCGATAATGTAACCCCAGGTGTGAGAAGAAATCCTTATATCGCGTACGCTGCGGAATCTATTGACGATACAGCAAAGTGATGTACTACAGTTTTGTAGATGTCATTAATATCTACAAAAAAGTCCACGATACCATATGTCTAACTATTATGGATAAGTCACCATGACCGCTTTTTGTTCAAATTATTCAAGCAAATCCTATGGTGAAATAAAAAATGGTGATTTTAGTATCATGATATTAATCCTTATCCATTTAAATGGTTTGATAATTAAGGTTGATTATGTCCGTGTAAATTACACTTTAAATCATTCAAATCGGACCTTTCCTTCAAAAGTTACGACCGTAATAAACATGCTCGGAGTAAGAAAAATGTCGCGGCTTGAGCGAACAGGGGAGAATCGTATCAATGCTTGGTCCGATAAAGTTGAAATACCACGGCAATTAAATGTTTTCGATAAAACAATAAGAATAACAAATGTTTGGATTTTTCGAAAATAAACTTTATACATAATAAGAAGTGAAACAGGCGGGGTGATTAAGATTTTAGGGGAGGACACAATTGCTTGCTTCAATTTACGTCGGAATGCTATGAACAAACTAAAAGCGGGATAATTGAAACAGATACCTAACAATTTTTGCATAATCAAACCCTGACGGGTTGAACGGAGTGAACAGTTGCGATGAACCTGGGCTCGAGACAAGTGAGATTCTGTCAACGGTGGCGTGGCGTACGCGATTGTCAATACGTCAAAAATTTATAAGATTGACAGATGCTATCGAAATTTCACGTTTCCAAAGCTAACCTTTATAAGGGGGTATAGAGGGCGTTGAAGTTTGTGGAGTACCTACTAAATCCACGCGGACGAAGTCGCGGGCGAAGTGCTAGTAACTTATAAGAGTAAATGTAGTCTTATATTATACTAGCTAATAAAATCTTATATTTAAAACAAAGTCAAGTCAAAGCATTTATTTCTGTTTAACCATTTACAGGCACTTTTGCATTGTCAAGGTCGGTCAGTCAAAGAGGTGCAGCTATTTGCACGTTCTAAAGCGTAGATCTCTATGGAGAAAAACGTGCAAGAAACTCCATGGACACTCTTTTAAATCAATAAATTGTTACAAAGTTAAAGTGGTTACATTGTTTTCGTTGAAATTAATTAATATTATGTAAGAACGATAAAGACGTGCACGACAAAAGCGTCCGAAACAAAAAAAAAAGAAACAATTCAAAGTACTAACAATTAAAACAAACCGTGGCTGTTGAGAGATGACCAGTCCCAGCCGATCAAAACGATGAATGAAACACAAACGTCACAAACAATTTATTGTTTCTTTACTATAAATCAGATGCAGAACATCACCCTTAAATATAACCACACACTTCTGAAACACTCTGTGTATAGTCCCACTACAAGGCAAAGGCCTTCCTCTACATTTTCTGCTCAATCCTTTTTCTGATAGTGCGGGCAAGTCCTTTGGGTACGAGTTGAGCTAGTTCCATCATCGACGCCTCGGTGTGCCTTGACTTTGTCTGAGGTACTACCTAAATATAATCTAATGTGTTTTCTATAGACATAGTACTCGTAGGTACCCTGCTAAAGTTCACCAGTTCCAGTTACCTTTGTTTGGGATGTTAAGATTGAGCGGATGTTACAAACTCCCTCATTAAACGCATTCCCTGAAATTATTATGCATTGTATTGTAAGTTTTATTATGTCATACTATAGATACTCAACCGCAGACAGACTAAAATGATCATTCGATTG
The DNA here is from genome assembly GCA_947386135.1 of Melanchra persicariae. Lineage (NCBI taxonomy): Eukaryota > Metazoa > Arthropoda > Insecta > Lepidoptera > Noctuidae > Melanchra > Melanchra persicariae. The sequence goes on along the minus strand of OX376645.1, from coordinate 8,459,838 downwards.
CACCACCACTCACAAAGCAAATGTTTCGTCAAACCTTAGTTTCTCATCGTTTGTTAATTCTTAACCATCCCGATACCACCTTTGGCCCCTGCTTACCTACATTACAACACTTTCAAATGCATAAGTATTAAATTTCTCAAATGCGACCCACGTAAAGAAAATTTTAATAAAACTGCTATAGAATTAGAAATCGAAGGATTCCTTCTTACAGAATAACAAATTTCACGTCAAAGACTATTGACGTGTTGGATTTCTATTTAATACTAATTATTACTATTTAACACACGAAATAAACCGAATGGAGTATTGCGGTCACGTTTTTCCAACATGAATATTCCCTGATTATTTAAACATCAAATACAGCATTGAATATTTAATTAGGTACTTTTGTCCTTTGCTATCATATTAAATTTGATGGTGTGCGATAAAGACGGCTTTATTTTACCTATTTGAATAATGTATTATATGAATTTGTATAATGATTTATTTTTGGGCTAACACATAGAGTTGACAGGTTAGATTAATGATCTAGGTTTTTATTATTTATCTACATAAAGCAAAAGAAAAAGGAATAGGAAAGTCAAAATGTAGATATAACATTTAAATTTAACTTGATTGAGAATATGCTCATTGCTCATGAACAGTAAAGTTTTATTAAATAAATGTCAATAATAAGTTAAGCCAGCCATGGCTACTGGTTGTCACTTAATTTGTGTATTTGAGCTGGTATATCGCAATACAGGATTCCTAAAAAGTCTAAAATATAGCAGGACGCCATAAATAAAAAAAAAAAAAAAAAAAAAATGATAGCTGCCAGACCTGACTGTCCCTTTCAGAGACACTGGGTGGGGACAGTCATAGGTCAACCTAAATAATAAGTAAAATTAAAACACTAACTAACAATACTAACCTACTTATTTAAGCACCATTGTTACTAACACCAAAATACTAACTGAATTATGGACCTTGTCTGAAATAAAGTTTAATTTATTTATTTTATTTATAAATGACTTCCTCGAGAATTGGGAGATTGAAATACAACAGCGAGAGAAATGTAAAGAATGGAGCGTGGCTTTTGCCCCGGAATGAACTGTTCCAAGTTCATCTGATAAAAAAGATATGAACTTACAAATAAAACTTTGAAGTATCAGTCATGATTCTGTTCACAGACACATACGAAGAATTTAAAATATTCCAGACTCATTAGAATGAATGGTATTATCTACTGAGTCTGGTGTACCGTCATCTTGTGTCGAAATCAACCGCCAATAAAATAACAGAGAATAATTAAAATTCAATGAAACTAACTACATATTATAATCAAGGGCTTAAAGATCCAGTTTTCAATTTTAACCTTCGGCGAGTACAAGAAAGGCTTTGTTTTAGTTATTTATAAAATAAAACTTAAGGTATTTTATATAGAACTTATAGAAGAGAATACAGAAGACGTACGTAGATAAAAAGTACCTAATATGACACTGTTAGGCACTGTAGCTTTCTATCAGAGTAAGGTATAATCGGATCAGGACTTAAGATATTAAAATCAATATCAAAAGTCAGTTACTTAAATTACACTGAGAGCCATCACCATCATAAGTTGAAACAAAAATATTACCTTGCATTCTTTTTTCCCCCCTCTTGAGCTGCCGGAACAACGTCTGACATTTCTACAAGTAGTAGAAATAAGTAAAAACCTGATTGGTTTGGTATGAAACCAATGGTCATTCCTTTCCGTAAAAGGGGCCTTTGCCCTGTAGCGTCAGAGGCTGATTTCATTATTACACTATTCCATATTAGTTTGCCATTGATATCCATGATGATTCCACTTGTATAATCTTATTTTCGACGCCTACATTAAATGACGTGATTTTTCTATTTCCAGCCCAAAATAGCCGGTATTGTCAGATCATTATTAACAGAAAACTCAACAACCTGACTTAAGCAATATATGTTTTGTTTTTTTATTTATTTATTTATTAGTAATGTATATAATAGTAATGCCTACATTATTTATAAAATACAGAAGAGGCAAAGTTGCCGTATTTTTTATGATAAGTAAACCAAACATTAATCAACGATCAAGACTTTTTGGCTTGCGTACACTATATTTGGCACATAACCACAGCGCAACAAGGTAGTGAGTGACGTGCTTACCTACTGCAATACACTGAAATAGAAAAATAGGTAGGTATCGAAATCTATTTAATATTTTTATAAATATGTATACCTACTTAACCGGTATCGGTAGCTTGATTGTATACCAAAAACTTCACCGCTGCATAATTTTGTGGTGAATTATAACGGACCTATAAATGGACTATAATGACAAGCTTATGTCGCCATTAAGTCATGCATGTAATGAATATGTTTACAAGGCTCTACACACCACGTAAGGTTTGAAAGTGATCCATATTACTTACCCGACTTTGGCAACCAAAAGGAGGGTAATGGCTTTTACGCGTCTGTATGTCTGTCCCACGAGTTGTTGCTATGACCTAATATAAATGTTCGAATTAAATGTTTGTGTTTGAAAAAAGTTTTTCACAAAAAGGCTCATTCCCATTGAGCCTTTGATTGATGATTAATTGATAGAGGTACTATAGCATTGGTGGCAAATCCCTCAAAGTACAGGTGTATGGGCACTTGGGGCACCGTACTCACATTGGGTATCCGACGAGTCTATAAAATCCCATTTCGATGCCAAGTTGAATGGGAATTTGTATTCGGGAACAAGATAGCGTCATTAGTTCCGATTTTGGCCACGCGCCAAAAGAGCCTTTTTTTAAGGATGGGAAATTATCAAATGACTCCTCCCACTCTGGGCGGAGCGGAAGGGATTGCCGCTCTTACTGACTAAAACCTTTCCGTTCTCCTCCTTGTGCCCTTTCCTTTCTAGGGCCGCGGTAACTCTTTCGAACATAATCCGCAACCCTGGCAGGCTCTGGTCGTAACGGGCCCCGGCCAAAAGAGCCTTAGAGCGTTATAACTAAAAATCTAATTTATGATAAGATTTACTTCCTGAAGTAACAAGAAATACGTCATTTGTATAAGGATATAAAGCCACAAGGCTCGTCATCTGTCCACGGCCCAGAGACTACCTACTAATTAGCACCGCAATACTAACCAAAGATAAATAGATAATGTTTCATACGAGTAGGTATTAATTTGCGATTGCCATGTTCAAAATATTGAGTTCTTTATGATAGGGATAGGGATCATCATACAAAAATATTCACACAATTTATCTAGGTATTCAATAGGGTAGATTTCCAAAAATATTGGACGTGTTTTTTTCCTATTTCACGTACCTACCTACCTAAACAAAAAATTAACACGATACAATGGGTTGAAAACTCGTGTGACGTCACATTAGAGTAAATACACTATTTACCCGAACATGACGTCACTAGCCTACTCCTGATCTTTGATGCGTTTTATCTTCGTCAATTTTTATTGATTTCATAAAGCAAAAAATACCTACGTTGCTAATATTTTTCGATAATCTAACTGACGGAATAAATAGAATCATATTTTTTTTTAGTCAGTAATCATCCCTATTTGAATAGAAGAATAGGTAACACCCGATCTATCCATTAAACATCTCACTGAAAACATAGGTGATGTGATCATGTGACCCTGAAGTGAATTGTCATTCCACCTCGTTTGAATGGTTTGACTGCTCACTAACCTACAGCTACGGTGAGAACTTTTACAGAATATGTTCAAAACTCCAAAGCGGGCATTTATATATTGTGCCGCCGATAAAATGCCGACCATAGCTGTTTGAATAAAATTCAAATAAAGAACTAGGCGCAAAGACTCCAATAATATTTTTTAAATCAAATATCCCAGTATGTAGTCATGTAACACGAGTAGAGTTCCTTTAAAAAAAATATGCCCCTTCTACAGTTTATCATAACTGTACTGTCCCGTTCCCGCTGCTTTATCCGTCCTATCTGCACTGGCAATCATGATGCCCGATTGTGGCAGATAACATCGGATACCGGGAATTCATACTCTTTTAATAAGTTGTGAGAAATTGCAACTTTGTAAGGATACTGATCCGAAACTAAAGAACCAAGAACTTATATTTTTAAATACTGAAAAGATTATAGAATCGACGAAATGGACACATTGCCTGTAAGACGAAATGCCTTGAAAGGGAGTGAATATGGTATGATAGCTGATTCCTTGAGCTGTATAAACAAAACAAAGAAGAAATAACTCTGCTACAAATAAATTGGGATGAAGGCAGAAAAGAGGATGGTAATGCACACAAAAAAAACTTGATATAGCTAATATCGTGAACAATTCACACTCAAATCAAGCGAGACACCAACCACGGACATAACGACATTCTCAAATTTCATACAGATTAAATATTAAGCTTGGCCGTTTTCTGTGTAAGAAAACAAGCAAGTAAGCCAGTCGATGCACTGTATGCTTTTCATTGTAAGACCTCATGAACAAAGCACTGAGTAAGTACAGTTAAACACCACTATGTAGTTAGTAAACACCGCACTCTGCTTATTTACTCGCGCTAGTCACTGGATAGTGACGAACGAGGCTCGCTTTGTTTTCTATTTTCAAATAACTTACTAAAAATAGAATAAACTTGAAAGAAAGCTAAAATCATCATAATTTTAAATGCGAAAGTGATTCTTAACTGGTGATTTTTCAAAGAAAGATATAGTCTGTTCAACAAACTGTAACCGAAATTAAATATGATGGATAAATGAAATAAAAAAGAGCAGAAAAAAATTTAGGAGCTTCTCTTCATAATGTTTAAAGCAAAAAAAAGTTTGCTTTTGAAAACTCCTCAAGAAGTCACACAGTCACTTATATTCATATAAAATAGAAGAAACTTTTTTTTTATTGATACCTACTTAGCAAAGACAACCATATTTCATAGTAACTAACCAGACTAAAACAAAACTGCGTCGCAAACAAAAATCCACAAATAAACCCAAATGAAATCAACATCAATTAATTTTCAGTCTCGTTTTAAATCTAAGTACTTACAATATAATGAGATGATTTTAATTACTGCCTAGTCTTTGTAATCATGAAGCGTGACGCCATTTTAGATTATGAGCAGTTGAGTTGATGGAGCCACTCCTAACGATCAAGGTGGATTATAAATCGAAGCTGAATCGTAAGTTTTGATGTTTTTTTAGGTTTTTTTATGGATGGGAAATCATCAAATGACTTCTTCCACTCTGTGTGGAGCGCCCGGACCAGAAGGGCGTGTCAGACTCTTACCACAGATTACTGAATAGTTACTACGTAACTCTTACTGACTAAACTAAAACCCATTCGTGTTCCTCTTTTGCTTTCTAGTCAGTCGTCTAAATACGCTCTGAGCGGTAGTAACCTACTTCATGATTTCTCATCCAAAAGCAAAATGAATGTTCATATTATTTTTTATGAGAAAATTCTACTGAGTATCATATGCATAAATCACAAGTCTTTAGAAGCCTAAAGACGTGATTTAAAGTCAGTTTTGGAGACTTAGATCTATTGAAAGAATCATGCGAGCGTGCCCCCTTGCCCCCTGTAATCAAAATCTAAAATTATGTATTCAAACAAGGCTGAGAATCCCCCAAATCGCGCGTGCCGCACACGTCACCACTTCCTAGTCTTTTAGCTGGGAAGAAGTTACACAACAATAGTACTTCCTACATGTAATATACTCGTGTATGAGAAAGTCTATTTATTGAAAAATGTCGTGTGGATGTTGAGTATTAATGTGAATGGCAATAACAGTAGGGGAAGACCATAGCCTGGATTAGGACATGCATGTTTTTTAACCCACTAGTGTGATAATTTTCCCTTTTAGAGTTCCGTACCCAAGGGCCAACGGGACCCTATTACTAAACCTCCGCTGTCCGTCCGTCCGTCTGTCTGCCAGCGGGCTGCTGCAGCTGTATCTTATGAACCGTGACAGAGTGTGTATTTCTGTTTAATATAAATACGATGGTACAGAACCTCACCGTATTTTTTTGACATGAGGTTGATCGTACGTAATCACCTCAGTCAAAATGAAGGTGTCAAAGTACAAAAACGTGTTGTCAATAGTACCTACCTCTAGATATGTGTACACAGATAATGTTATCGCACTATCATCTGACCTGTGATAGCGTATCACTGTTTTATTGTCCGCTATGACTGAACAGGTTTCTGAAATATTTTTGTTTACTGCAGATAAATACTACGAGTATATTGGTCTTGCTATATCGTGTTACCCAGTTACTGAGCCGTAAATTCACAAAAAAAAACTCCAACTCCAACATGAGCACGAAAATGTCAATGAAGCTTGTCTAATAAAAGTGACGTTTGGTACTCGAGAATTGAGCAAAGCAAAAACATCAATTTATTACAACCTCCGATGGAGTTGGAGTTCGAGTTGAGTTGGAGTTATTGTTTTATAATATACTAGCTGTCCCCCGCGGCTTTGCTCCCGTCAACTGGCTACCTACCTACCTACCTACCCTACACCTACCCTACACCTACCCTACACCTACCCTACACCTACCCTACACCTACCCTACACCTACCCTACACCTACCCTACACCTACCCTACACCTACCCTACACCTACCCTACACCTACCCTACACCTACCCTACACCTACCCTACACCTACCCTACACCTACCCTACACCTACCCTACACCTACCCTACACCTACCCTACACCTACCCTACACCTACCCTACACCTACCCTACACCTACCCTACACCTACCCTACACCTACCCTACACCTACCTTACACCTACCCTAAGGATTCTTAAATTTTCTAATTTTCCGCGCAATTTTTTTTTTTTTCATAAGATCCTTCTCCTAATAATAACAAATACAACAAAAAAAGAATTAGTGAAATCGGTCCAGCCATTCACGCGTGATGCCGTGACCAAGGAAAACGGGTTTCATTTTTATATATATAGATGAGCCTTAGTCTCTCCATGTAAAATACTGGTATTCAGCTGTATTGTAAGGCATTCCGGAGACTGGAAGCCGACTCCATATGTTGGAGTCGGCTTCCAGTCTCCGGAATGCTCCTTGCAACCACTTTGGCAAAAAGCTCCAAAGATCAGTGGGTACTTTTTTGACAAAATCCTCGACATGCGAAGAGCTTCACGCCGCTCAATTGATCTCATTTTTATAAAAGATGCAATAAGAGATACTGTAAAGGCACTTTAAATGTTGAAGGGTCTTCATGCAGCTAACACAGAAACGCACTGACTTAATGAATATTTAAACATTATCATATTATATTCGTGTTTACTTTAGCTCGTCTTAATCAAATCTGCTCCACATAAAACAATAGATTTGTACTACAAATTCCAACCGATTCCTAATCCGCATGAGTGTTCAAATCCAGCCAAAAGCATTTTTGTGCTAGCCTGCATGGTATATAGTTCCTAAACCCATACAACTTTAATTTTAACAGTACCAACCTACTACTATTAATTAGTATTTGATAGGTAAAATCAACGTATTTCAACGATAGGTTTCATGGAGTACATTTCTCTTAAAAAAATTCAATAAGTCATGATATTGAGGAATGTAGAATAATGTGGATATTATTATTCTTAGGTTACAATTTAATATTAGTCTGAAATTGTAAACTTGTCTTGAGCGCAGTGTTTAATGGTAATAATGCCTTCTCTCTATGAGACGAGACCTTTGGCTAGCAGTGGGACGGTAACAGATTGGAATTATAAAAGCTACATTAGGTCAAAATAGTCCAATTTTTGGTAGTTTAGGTAAACATTTGTACTATTAACTTTTCTATCAGACGTGGCCAAAGTAACGACCCTTGTGGTAGTCCTTGCAGCCAATAATAATAAGGAGCCTTAACTGTAGTAGCTACTTTATTATCAACCCATTTACAACTCCATAAGGTTTTAATTAATTAATCTAGCCACTGCTATAATAATATGACCAAGAATACTATATTTTTCTTTACAAGAGGGTGTCGAAGGCTTATAGGTAGCCTATTCTTTGATGAAAGGCAAAATTCTTTGCGTGGCCTTCACAATCAATTTAATATGTGACATAAGTCACGGTAGTACTTCGATAAAAACTATTTATTGCTATGTAATAGGGTCGTACTCGTAGGAACATGACATGATTGTTTACACTTTTTTTTGTTTTACTGTATTATTTATATTGCATGTTACAAATTATCATGTTAAAAATTAAATAAGTACCTACTTATGAGTTTTTTTACGCTGATTGACGATTTAATGACAGTTAAATATTTATGTGACGGAAGTAACCAGTAATGTATCTACTTTTTGTAATTAACTAGACGTTTTGTCCTTACTATCTAATGAAAAGGAATATTTAAAAAAAGAACTCGTAGGCTTTCCTCTATCTTTGTAAATATTGAATGTCTTACTAGAACACGCGGTTGGATTTAAAAATAAATGCGCTCCTCAAAGTCAAAGTCAAAGTCAAAGCATTTATTTCAAATAAACCATTTACAGGTACTTTTGAATTGTCAGAGTCAGTCAGTCAAAAACATGAAGCTATTTACACGTTCCAAAGCGTAGATCTCTATGGAGAAGAACGTGCAAGAAACTCCACGGACACTCTTTTAAACCATTTTATGATTTACAATAATCCTGGTTACATTATCTTTGTTGCTTCTATATGTGAGAACAATGTAAAGGAAGAGAAAAAAAAAAGAATTCTAAGTATCAAATAAACTATTGAAATAAGCCAGCGACAGCTAAGAGATGACCAGTCTCCACTGATGGCGCCCGTTCACGAACATGACGCGTGCATCAGCACCATTCAGCTCAACCATTTTGAAGGGAACCGAATGATCCGATACACGCGCCACCATCAGCGAGACATTCGAGTGAGCATGACAAACCCTCAACTGCCCCTGCTCATTCATGTCAAACAAGGAAACCATCTATTAACATAAAAAGGCTCCATGGTCCTCACATTTACAGGATTCCAAAATAAAAAATGCTTCTACTTTATATAAAACTATAAATATCAATTGGTAAGAACAGAAAAGTAAAAGTGTATTCCAAACATTATAGAAATGTGGAATATTATTATTATTAAACGTATAAAGTAAAATAAAAAAGGGTGAGCATCTCCTCCATATATAAAATCCTAACTAGTGGAACCAAGCGGCTGAGGCTGTGGAGCAGGACCGGCATTTAGCCAAGCATTTTTATCAAGGATATAATCTTCCAGTTTATAATATGCCTGTCTACATAGTGTGCGTTTAATGCATGTTTTAAATTTTCTCTCATTCAGTCCGAGAATATCATATGGTATTTTATTATAAAATTTAACACAGTACCCCATAAAAGAAGTGTGTACTTTAGCCAATCTGAATCGGGGTTGATCTAATTTGTTCTTATTTCTAGTATTAAAATTATGCCTGTCACTAATCTTACTAAAAAGATGGAGATTTTTCCGAACATACATTATATTTTCGTATATGTATTGACAAGGTACCGTCATGATGTTAATATCTTTAAACCGTTCCCTTAGGGAATCGCGCCGACCCAGATTATATATGGCTCTGATGGCTCTTTTCTGCAGAATAAATATAGATTCGATGTCTGCAGCACGTCCCCATAATAAGATACCGTAAGACATGATACTATGAAAGTAACTAAAATAGACCAGCCTCGCGGTATCTATATCAGTAAATTGACGGATTTTTCTGACAGCATATGCTGCTGAACTTAGCCGTCCCGCAAGAGATGTTAAATGAGGACCCCATTGTAGCCTTGAGTCAAGCGTGATCCCCAGGAAAACCGCGTTTTCGACGAATTCAAGTTTCTCTTTGTTCAATACAATATCGCAATTATTACTTTTGACATTCGGTAAAGCAAATCTAATACACTTAGTTTTTTTCCCATTTAATACTAAATTATTAGCAGTGAACCAATTTTGGACCTGCTGTAGGGCTTTATTTACATCGTCAAGATTTGTAGAACGTCTATCTATTTTAAAAATTAAGGACGTATCATCAGCAAATAATACCATTTGTGGTTGATTTTTTAAAAGATGGAGTAGATCATTAATATATACTAAAAAGAGGAAAGGACCCAATATTGAGCCTTGTGGTACCCCCATTTTGACTTTTAAACCCCTTGAATTAACACCGTTTATTTGAACTTGCTGCTGTCTGTCATTTAAATAAGACTTCACTAAGCTGAGTGCAAGTTTACCTAGACCGTAATGTTCTAGTTTTAGGAGCAAGGTTTCGTGATTTACACAGTCAAATGCCTTGGAGAGGTCACAAAAGATTCCTATGGCATCTTGCGCCTCTTCCCACGCTGTATATATGTGTTTTAATAACGTGACACCAGCATCAGTCGTACAACGACCTTTGGTAAAACCATACTGTTGATCGTGTAAGATTTTATTGATGTTAAAATGAATGAGCATTTGATTGAGCATTACTTTTTCAAACACTTTGCTGAAAACCGGCAATACGGATACAGGTCTATAATTATTGGTGTCTGTGCTGTCGCCGGACTTAAAAAGTGGTATAACTTTACTGTATTTCATTATATCCGGAAAGACTCCTTGGTCCACACATAAATTAAATATTAAAGCCAAGTATGGTGCTATGGTCTCAATTATGGACGTGCACACTTTGATAGACATTCCCCATATGTCTTCGGTCAATTTGATTTTAATTTGCCGGAAAGCTTTTATAACTGTCATAGGGTTGATATGTTGGAATTGGAATTCAACCGTACAACCTGGAACGTTTGCTCTTAATAAACTAAATGAGACCTCTGGTGAAGAATTTAAAGGTTCAGTAGTTTTTGATGGTATTTCGGAGAAAAAATTTACAAATTCTTGAGCTACTTCTAGATTAGAGCTTATGGCACCATGTGCAGTCTCCAGTAAAAAATCACTGTTTCGTACTTTATTCTTACATGTTTCATTATTAATAACTTTCCAAACTGTCTTTATTTTGTTATCTGCCGATTTGATCTTGTTGCTAATATACAGAGCTTTAGCTACCTTGCAGGTATTTCTGAAAACTTTAGAATATTTGTTTACATATTTATTGAAGGATTCCGTATTAATGAAAGGCTTAAGGCCATATAACTCATATAGTCTTTCCCTACTTATCCTAATACCTTTAGCTCTCTTTGCTCCTCTTGGGGCAGTCCAGTATCTAATAAGTCAACATCGCATTCCTGGTTATGAATTGTAATTAATTAATGTACGTGATATCATAAAACGTGATAAATATACAACTGTAGTACCTAATAGTCTATTTCCACACATTCTTCAATAAAATATAGTTAATCCTATGATATGAATAAAACCAATTATGACTTTTATGTTGGACAAGATGCCTTAAAAGGCTAAAAAAGATTAACAAGCTTTGACACCGACTGACAAAGTGCGATTCATTTTTTGATGACGTCTATAAAATAGACAGAGGGTTCTGAGGGGGCTTAGACAAAATGTCAAAATGACCAATGGGATTGACTATATTTTATTGTAGAATGAGAATCGTTATCGCTAAAATATAATGTCACTTTATCTTAGACTCTAAGACCCATATATTCCAAAACGTAAACTCCAACTCAACTCGAACTTCAACTCCATCGGAGCTTGTCATAAATTGGAAGTTTCTGCATTCGTTTGCTCATCTCTCGAGTACGAAAATGTCAATGAAATTATTATTAATAAAGCAATGGCTAAACTCTTTAGAATAACATTAGATAAATTTGGGTGACAAAAGTCACATTGCGCGCTTTATGGACATTTTTGTGCTCATATTGGAGTTGAGTTGGAGTTTTCATTTTGGAATATGGGCCTAAGTTTATTATTTAAATTACCTATTTTCTGTAACTATGAAATAGATTTTTTTTTTGTCAAGCGCTTGCTGAATGCTTCGATTGGTTGAAAGAATTATATCAATAGCATCACTTGAATTTCACGTGAATATTATTTTTCTAGAAACCGTCACATTCATCCATTGCTTCATATAATGTCTACTCGACTGCGTATAATACGCAATGTAACGTATGGCTAGTTTTCGCAGAATTTTAGGTAGGTAGGTATAGGTACGATTAGATTAATGCCCATGATCGACTTTCCTTATTTAGATTCTGAATACGCAAAGTCACCATGATTCAGGATGCAAAGTTCGAGGTTTCGATAGCTACCTATAAGTGATTTATTTCGGCCAGTGTTGTGTTTACCCATCAATCAAATGCAGTAGCTGCAGATAAAATATTTTTAAAAGTAAGTAGGTTTTTACAGCAATTTATTTTGCTACTGAAGCAAGGGCTAAAAGAAGTAAGGAGATTGGGCAATCATTTATAGTATAGAGCTTGTCCTTGTTGATGTCCAAGATGAGACCTACATTTATGTGATTGACTAGCTTATTCAAATGGAATATTAAGCTCAAACTCAAAGCATTTATTTAAAATATACCATTAACAGGCACTTTTGAATTAGGTCGGTCAGTCAAAGAGATGAAGCTATTTGCAGATTGCACGTTCCAAAGCTTAGATAGAGATCTCTTCATAAATAGAACAACGTGCAAGAAACTCCACGGACACTCTTTTAAATCAATAAATTGTTTATAAAATGTGGTGACATTGTTGTTGTGTAAATTATATAAAAAAATATTATCAATAAAAGCTAAAAAAAAAATGCTTTTCGTACCTACCTACATTTTGCCAAACGATGGATATCCTTCGTTTATTTTTAAATGATTTCAATAATCTAGTAAGTTGCATCAGATTAAGATTTATTAATTAAGTACTTAATTCGTTATCAATAATTAATTAGCGGATTAAAATCTGAAAATGGAAGCTCTCTTTAGTGACATTATTTTTGCTTCTGATTATTTTTTTGTCTGGGATGTAGGTAACTACATAATTCAATTGCATTACCCGGCAACATCCGTTTCAAATGGTTGCCAAATTTCCATTGTTACCAACAACTTAAAACAATGTCTTTTTTCAAAAAGACGACTAATTAATTGCTTATAAAAATTATGAATGATGGTGCATTTAAATAATTTTGTTGTGCAACCTTCATTCCCTTATCGTTTTAAATATCTTTTCGCTCCATGATTGCATTCGACGACCCATGATATTATATGTGAACTTCAAACTATTCAGAGGATTTTTTTGTAGATAATAATTTTTAAAGGAAGTCGTGTCAAAATAATGATGACTGAATATTATTTGTACGTTTTGGTGAATTAAAATAATTGCTCAGTATAAATTTCTGATGCTATTTCCGGGAATTTTAGGTATTATGCTAATTGTTATAGGCAACTAAATATTTATATGTTTTAATTTCATTGTAGATATAAATGGAAAATTCATAAATAGAATCGTAAGCGGTTGATCACGGGGCAACTATGGTTGTAAAAATAGAGAATGAACTGAGCCTTCCTAATCTAACTGTTAAATGAATACCGAAAGTGTGAGCAAGATAGGTAAAGCCATTGCACGGTCAGTTGTCGTCTTTTTCTAGCATTCTGATTGATCCACTTTTGTTTTTTTTTTCGGATTTGGATTGAATTGTGTGTTACAAAGTTTAGATAACGAACACCAATTAAAGATAAATAAAACATGGAAACAATTAAATACAACTGTATTAGTAGTATAATAGTTTAAGATAGGTAGGTACTAATGGTGTTAAAAAAATATAGCGTATCTTAATCAGTTTAGTTGGCAAACGACAAGGCTTCAATGAGGTAGAATTTATCTTTACAACTGCACAGATAGTACCCATATTTTACAGCGGCGATGATAATTTTAGTAAGAAGACACATACAATGTTACCGTAACTGTACCTACGAATAATAAAATTACAAAAATAATAAGACTGTTAAATGATAAATTATATTTATTTTGTAAGTAACACTTTTACACGTCAATCTTTTTGGTCGTTTTAAACTAGATGAGGCCGGTGTTTCCTAGCTGACTACCCTGAGAGAAACACCGAAACAAACTCAGAGGTAAACGTATCTTTTGAAATCCATCATTATTATACTGGTCAAATCATATGAGAAACATGTAGGTTGATGTCTGAGGTTATCTTGTGAGGAAAGTAGGTACCACACTGATTTGAGTGGACCTGTTATTAGTATTGTTTAGTAGTAGTCTAGTATTCAGTCAGTAGTTCCTGAGATTAGCGCGTTCAACCAATCAAACAAACTCTTCAGCTTTATCATGTTACTTAATCATAATAATAATATCTAATAATATAATAATAATATCTTATACATCGTGTACCTACTATTTTTGGTAAGTACTTAACTAATAAATCCAATACTTGTCTATAACGTGACATAGGAACAATACCTATAGGTATCTGAAGAATAAAGGTATTAAAATACAAAGTCGTGAAGGTACATTCAATGATGTCTCGATAAAACACGTGAATATCGTAGATAATTATTATCTAATCTGTGGTCAATTTATTGTGGTCAGGATTCGCGCTATTTGCCAACGCGACGCCATGTTGTTTTTGATTTGGTTGTCTATGATTGTTTTGACGAATATAAGTGAATTTAGGAGACTGGCAGAGTAATTAGGTACTGTGAAAGTACCTAAGATTATTCCCATTTCCCAATGACAGCTAATAGGGGAAAAAGTTCTAAATTCATTCTAATTTTGAGGGCCCAAACTGACATACTGTCCACGAAAACGATTACTATAGTCCACCGTGTTAGATACGAGACACAAGTAAAACTACGGCTGCTGTGAACGCACTGACGCGCATCGCTATTGCTTGTACATAACACATCGGATTGACATGCGCTATCGTACCTACTCGTAATGTCATGTAGAAGTGGTCAATCACAAACAATCGACTTTTGACAATCGTTGCGTGCGTATCGTGATTTTGTCTAGCTCATAGTAAACAGGTTAGGGGCCTGGGGCAGTATTTAGCAGTCAGGAAGAGAGAGGGAGAGAGAGAGATTGAACATTCACAGATTTCTAGAATCATTATTTGTGTCAACATTTTGGTTCTCAATCAGATCCGTTTGTTGCAGACACTGTTTAACCGATTTATCGGCCAATCGGGCTTATACTTAACAATCAAAATCTTCAGACGTTTTCAGACAACATTGGGGTTTTCAATACAGAAACCTAATTTGTATTCATTTTAATAAATGCACTTATTGCAATCATAATGAATGTTTTTTTATGGCAACAGGAAGACATGATACAAAAAAAAAGAACAGCTTTTTGGCAGCGAGGTCTTTCGATACAAGTGCTCGTCGGTCGACTAGGTCAAGGATAGACTGGTTCGATCGACGCCGGCGCATGCAGCTACACCCAATTATAATGTAACGGATGCTGTTCGTAAATCAATATTATTATTGGTACGATCAATTAAAATTGTATTTATTAACGTTTTCAAGTTATTCGGGAAATTACAGGCCGTATGACAGTGTTATACGGTTCAACCAACTTGATTCGTTTTGGTTGAAAGGTTCAAAAGTTTATAGGGCGACTGTAGAACTCGGATTTCGACAGGCTAGATTTTGGTTAGGTAATTCATTTTTTAAACTGAAACACAGTTAAAATTACATGTTGGCCTTTGAACTACAATGCATTTATTTTGATGAATTGTTAGGGATCGGATAATTTTATGAAAGAAATTCCTGTGGAGGCATTTTTTTTGTTTATTTTGTGTGAAAGCCTCGTTATCGTATGAATCCTGTATAAGTATGTATGTAAATTAAGATATCTGATATGTTATCAATGATATCATTATTATTATCTTCGGATAACGCATGTTATGCCTAATTTTTCCGCAGATTTTTGCCATTGCTTTGTGCATATTTGTTTTACCTTTACCCTACTTATTTATTTAGGGTAGGTGGGTAGGTATGTGAAAAATCTACTTCTTCCGTAAATCTGTCAAAGTTATCAATGCAGTAGTCGCCCCCTTTCTAGACATAGATAATTATCCTCTGTCACAAAATCCATCCATCGATATTTTATAACGTACACTATTGTTGTTGATCTTAATTGGCAGTCAACAATCCTAGGCATTGCAGCATTGTTTAATTTTTAAATAAAATATCATGCTCATTCAAACTTGATCTTTGATAGCCAATTGCGAAGAGGTACTAAAAAAGAAAAGAGCCATCAATGTCTAAATCCTAGATGAGCCAAAAATAATTCATCGCCTAAGTTTTTATCGAAGTGTAAAATGATATAAAACTTTTATAAGTTTCGCGCTAAAAAGCTCCTTAAGCTCGTACCTACGCGGATCTGTTTTTTTCTATAGTAGTATAGTTTGTTTATTTATAAGATGGTTTGAGCAAAAACATAAGTTTGTGTTATTCCAAGCTATGCCGAGATTCTTATAAGTAATTTAATTAGCTTCACTGGCGTTCGGCACTAGTTGAGTGTTGCCAATATAAAGGTGAGATTCAGTGTTTCCAATAAATATTGGTTGAATTTAAGATTCTTTGAAGTGTGACACTAGTTATTTTTTAGTTTTCAATATAACGTTTTTGATTAATTTATCGGTACTTAACCTTACTTGAAATGTTTGGGGTTGAAACCCTTGGGCCGTGGGGCCCTTGTGCTTATAGCTTTTTCAAAGAAATTTCGAAACGGCTAGTTGACACCTTGACACTTCCCGTGACCCAAGAGCTGGGCTTTTAGTTTGGGCAGAGACTAAGCATTGCCATTCAACGTGGCAACGCCGCCAGTCTATTGGGCACATTACCGGCTGACAGCGTTGAGAACGAACTTTCTGATGCTATAGTTTAGTTTGTACAACAAACTGAAATATAGCATAACAAACAGTTGCTACAGAACTTTTTTGGTATTTAATTTTATGCAATCACAAGACACTCAAGTTGCAAAAACATTTATAATCCCAAATCATATTTTCATGAATGACTTTTTATTTCGATAGTGATGTAATATCCAAGTGATTTTCCCCTAGTACTCTAGATGCGACAACAAAATATTGGCTATGAGATCACAAGTCGCTCTAAAAGTAAATACTTGCACATAATAATTTGTTTGACTATCCTCAAGAAAATCTTCGTTATTTATATTTTTGTTTGAAAAGAACTAACGTATCACGTCATTAGTGCTAAAGTTTGCACTGAGCATAATATTTTGATTATTGATAAAGTGTCTGTTCAAAATTTTCAAATGTTTAGATATGTATTTATTTATTTGTCCTTGTCCAAATAATGTTTTTTACGCGCGTATGGATATACTCGTAAAGTACTTACCAAGGTATCTTTTCCAGACAACCTTTTTGTTTATTCCAGTGTTGTTATCGTTCAGATATATGGAGAAACATATTCTAGTTCAGAAAAAAAACAGGATGTGGTTCGAATTTATGGTACCTAACCTAGTACTTACCTACCTCTGGATTTTTGTTTTAATTTTACCATAACGTTCTTGATTGAAACCTTGTGACATCATCAATAATTATTTTTTATTTATATTGGTTACCCATTGAGTAAGTTTACTGCTTCTCATTTGTATAGTTCCACTAGCTTACCGAACAGGTTTGCGGGGCGCTTCAAACATGGTGTTTTTATGTCAATCTTAGGACGTCATGAAATTTAATTTGTAAAGTAACATAATATAACTTCGGTATTTTCGCTAGTTGATTAATTAAAAGTTTTTTTTTTTTTGAAAAACAGTATAATCTGAAAATTAGGTACCTAAGTAGGTACTAGGTATTTCTTTAATTAAGTATTATATCAGTGATAAGGCAGTTTCACGATAAGAATATGTTTTAGTTTGAAAAGAAACTTTTTACCATACACTCGTACGTGTTAAAAACACTAACATTTGGTTATCTCAATTCTTAACAAAATGGAAAAAAAAAACAAATGCCACAAAATACTCAGTTGCATTAGCTTGTGTTAATTAAATTAAATAATGTGGTCCCTTGGCTGAAACCCCAATAAAAGAGAAAGTGTCACACAAATGTAAAACATAATAGACATTACCTATCAGTTTTGCCACTCTAAAATAACCAAAATTATGAGAAAACATTGTTCCCTACCTATTGTTTCAGCCGTTGCTAGATATACTTAGGTGTAGATAATTTAAGTCGTAGTGATTTCCTTTAACTATTAAAATCAAATTATAAACAGATTTTACGTGATGAGTTTTTTGTCGTAAGAAGAAGTGATTTTGAAATTACGGAGAAGAGAAATATTATTATGAATAGTAATATCTACCGCTATAGAGCTGTTACCTACACTGTTCGGTGCGGGCCATTATTTAGTATATATGTTACTGTAAAAGCCCGAACTGCGGTCAATCTTAGGATTTACCGGTAAATCCTAAGATTTACCGAGTCTCACCGATAAAAGTCCGAATTGTTCTACAATAATAAAAAATTTCGGACTTTTACCGGTCGGTAGTCGGTAAATCTTAGGTTTTACCACAGATACCGTTAAATGTTAGTTTCAGAGTAAAAAAATGCAGTTAATAATTAGAAATTAATATTTATTCAACATTACTATAATTTATTATTCTTATTAGCTAAGTCTTAAAACATGTTTAGCATGCTTTAGAAAAATAAAATGCAGAAAAAAATAACAAAATAAAAATAACGTCTCACTCTCACCCGTTATATATAAATAAAATTATAACACCTACTTTGGCTAAGTAAGCTAAACTGTCTTTTGATAATAATTTCGTTATTCGGTACAATCATTATTATTATTCTTCATATTTTAAACTTATTCAATACATTTTTAAATATTTCTTAAAAAAATACAGATTAAAAAAAACATTTAAAATTTATAAAAAATAGTAGTCCACCGGTATCGGGAACAGGGTCCAATGTAATAGTAGATTTCTCCATTCTCCTCTTTCATTTGTGCAATCAGTCTTTCGGGGGATTATACACTAACCGCTAGCCGAGCGAGACACGAGTTGACACGACCATTATTATATCTTTGATTTCGAGCATTTACCGGTGTCTGCGGTAAAACCTAGGATTTACCGACTGAATACCGGTAAAAGTCTGAAATTAAAGATTATTATAGAACAATTCGGACTTTTACCGGTGAGACTTGGTAAATCTTAGGATTTACCGGTAAATCCTAAGATTGACCGCAGTTCCGGCTTTTACAGTAACATATAAATATTGCTTCTCAATTTGGTTGAAATAACCACGTTAAATTTGTCGGGACCTTACCTAATAAATCAATTTAGTTGAACCGTGCATTAACACCTTAAATGTCACATGAACTTTTTGATTATGTGACAACTGTAGTTTTTCACCTCTGTTTCTTTGAAGGAATAAACCTAGGTTGGTAGGGGTGTGTAATGTTTAGCATAATAACTAATGCTCTAATTTCACTTGAACTAACGTTCATATGACATCATTTTCATATGACATAATATCAAATGACATAAATTCATATGACCTAATGTTTCATATCATATAATATTCATTTAACATAATAACATTTAGTGTAACGTTCATTTTATATCATTTTCAATATGTATAATATTCTTTTAATATAACGTTCATTTGACCTAATATTCTTTTGACCTAAAATTCATGATTAATAGGCACAGTTCTAGCCTAACTCAAATGGCACTTAACCAAACCTTAAAATATTCTATGCATGGTCGAGGGTGGGCTTGGTCGACGGAGCGAAGCGGGGCTCCTTCTTCTGGGTGGTTTATAAAAAAATAACCACGAAGGGGATCCCCTTCTAACCTAACCTATCCGAGTCGGGGTGCCCTAAAGTCCAGATTGCATCCAGTTTCTCCTGGTAACAATAGTTGAGGGTGGCAGGTGTATATAGTATAAAGTGAAGAAAAAAAAACTGAAAGATAATAAGATGATAATGAGAATAAGATAAATGATAATAAGATGTAAAATGAAACAACTATCAGTTTTTCTAAATTATATTAAAAGTTACTTAGAGATTATGAATATTATAGTAAATGAATAATATGCTAAATTAATATTATGTGAAATGTGCATTATAGGAAATGTTCATTATGTCATATGAAATTAGGTAAAATGAAATTATATCAACAATAGGGTATTTTACACTATGTAAGGAAAAATATAAAAATGTTTGTTCATAATAGATTTCGAAAAAAGTAAACAAGAAACGTCGATATTTATTCATAAAATTGCAATTTTAATTTTATAATTCTTGCATTGCAATTGCAATTTTAAAAATCGTCTTTTCTAATCTGTTTTTCAAATGTCTAAAACGCCATTCGCCATATTGGATCCCGCCGTGACGTCATTCCGATAGCAAACAATCTACTGAAAATAAGAAATCTGCCAATGGTTAATACTTTAATGGTGGCGAAATTTTTTGCCTCCAATCCCGATTTCTGTACACTTGTATTGCGTTTTTACACTTGTATTTTTGCATTCAGGCACAAGACACCAATGATAACTCATTATTTTCACGAATCTTATTACTTGGTCTTTCGCAGTCGTATTGTTTACTAACCGAGTGACGTCACGAGATGAAAAAGCATGGCGGCTAGCGTTTCCGCGCGAAAATTCAAAATCATAAATAAAAAACAGATTTTAGGGCGATTTTCGGTTTTAAAAAAAATTAACAAAATTTCTACTAGTTCATTACGATCTCAGGATTAATTTAAAACAGTTTTTAAAAAATGGTGTAATACCCTATTCATTATGTCAACTGATCGGTATGTTAAACAAAATTATGTTAACTGAAATTATGTCAAGTGAACGTTAGATATTGTGTTATTATGTCAATCGTTACACACCCGGTTGGTAGCGGGTTTGAATGCCAGTTGAGACTGTCCAACCTTTTCTTAGGCCATATATTTTCTAGACAAACTGAAGTTCTATCACCGAAAACTTGTGCTTCCAAAAGGTCACGTGATCAATTCCATACATTTTGACTTATCATCTATAATAATATTATAAACCTGAAGAGTTAGTTTGTTTGTTTGATTGAACGCGCTAATCTCAGGAACTGGTTCGAATTGATTTTTTTTTGTTTTGATAGCCTATCTAATAGGAGCGGCGTATTGTGACGCAGATGAAGTTGCGCGGGTCAGCTAGTAGGTATATCATATAGGTAAATATACTGTCTTTACCTAAATAAAATATCATTATTCGTGGAGGCTGTTTTTAATAGACCCTTACCTACACAACAAATCTCCAATAGCTTTAATTCATTAAATTGCCAGTCAATGTTGACAAATGTTTACACGTTAATTTATAGTGTTTGAACAGCTCGAAGGTTGAATTAAAAGCCTATAAACCATAAATGTCATAGAAAAAAAAACAAGTTGGTATGGGATGTTTGTAAACAACATGTTACTCGTATCGTACCTGTGGTGTCCTCGTTTGCTGCTGGGTTCGTAAATCAAAGCCAAACACTCGTTTCACCAAGGAGCGCATACACGTCCGCACCGGCCGGCGGTTGGGCAAGCAATGCCGTGACGTGCATGCGCCGCTTGTACTTTATTAATACGTCACACCTCTTCCTTTACATAAGAATTTAAACAAACAAATATAATAGCTGATTAATTATTTAAATTATACTTAATTATCAAATAGTTAATTAATTCTCCACATTCTATAATTTCCAACAAGGTAAAATTTATCTTCCACTGAATACTTATTATACAATTTAACAGAGTTATTTATCTATTCTTTTGCTTCTATCGAATCACTTTTATCCTCTGAATCATCTGTTTGATAATAATTTTTCCCCTATTTCCAGGTATATACCATACTTTTCCCTTTTTCCTTCACTTGCTTTCCAAACTGTCCTTTATAAAAGTCTAAGTCAAAACGTTCATTTCAATAAGGCCATCAAACGGCTCTTTTGAACGTCATCATTTACATCCAAATACTATGTATACAAAATAAGGTGACTCTACTGTCCGTTCGCAAAGGTAGATTCTTATGGAGAAGAACGGACAAGAAACTCCATAGTTACTCTTTTCAAATAAATGTTTTACAATATTTTGAATACACACATTAACTTTGATATATGTGAGGTTGATGCACCTAGAGTATACTACTTATAGAAATCAAAGTATTACAGCAGAGGTAAACTTTTTCATTTTCTTAATACGTACATGGTACTCACATATTTACAAATATTGGAACCATTAATAAAACAGTGTGTGGGTTAATAGAAAAATAAAAACTCAAAAAATAGAAAGAGTACATCTATAAAGAATACAAAAATTGACCAGTTTGATTTTGTCTACACTACACCCTTGGTTGTTCTATGCAGCAGCGACTGGCGTAGTCATTTATACCGTAGCGCCACGAATCCGCGACACTGCCATCCGTGACTAGCACCCATCCTCGGGTGTAGTACAATATCCAGTCATGAGGGCTTCGTGCACAGCGCTCCCCGCACAACATGACTCAACGGAAAGATATCCGATCAAACAAAATAAATTTCTGAAATGCATACTCACTCATGAAAATTCCGTTATAATCTGTGCAATAAAATTGAGCTTTACCTTATACCACACAGCGCTTAAAACTATCTAATGAAATCTTACGGACCTCATCTAATCGTTTTTAGTATCTACATCACTTTTTTTTTTTTTTTTTTTTTAAAAAAAAAACGTTGCCCCACACTAGGAATTTCTCCTGTATCGTGGGTCACTAAACATCAATAATAACGGTCTCGCAATTTCTACAGATTCCTTTTACGCAATATATTGCACCTATTGCGTCTTGTTACGATTTGCTATCGTTAATCTCTACGGCAATTGGTCTACAAACTTTTCATGTTACACAGCTATTCCATGTTACTCTAATGTCGTTCAGTCGGTAAACCTTTGACAGACCGACAGTGGCTATAAATGGTTTCATTGAAACAAATGTTTTAGGTTTGATCCGCGATTAGCTAGTATTCGTGATTACAAAGTCCAAGCACCAGTAATAGTCATCGAAATCACATAATAATTTTGGGATGCATGAAGGAGCCTCCTCGTGTAGCGCAATTTGTTCCATCAGGCACTCAACTGAACCGAGCGCTCGGCGCATCCTGGACAGTCTCACCTAACACCTTATAAGACTGGCCAATCCTTCCCTTGCGGTGGTAGGGCTAACACCCGCCTGGTTCGCGACCACCCTCCTACCGGAGTTTGGCGTCAAGCAGCCTGCTGTGTTTCGTCGACGCGTGGGAATACCAGTGCCTCAGGGCTTCTTCTGGGCACGCTCGCTTTCATCATGGACCTCATCTATCGCTTTCCATCAGGCGTGATCGAGGTCAAGAGTTAGCCCATTCATAAATAAAAAAAAAAAAAATAATAAATAATTTGAACAAAGAAAATAAAAACAAGGTATCTGACTCGACGTGTAAAATTGTACGTGACTTTACATTAGACTTTACATTCAATTCTACATTCGACTTTACATTTGACACTTTTCAGTGTTTTGGTCGATAATATACTCCTCTTCGTTATGAAATTGACCTTTTCCGGCATGATTTCTCAAGCTTAACAAAATCGTTAAAATGTTTCTACTTCCTCCTGTTTTCTTTTTCTGTTAGAAAATATAAATTTCGTAAATCCGACTTTGTTTCGAACTTAAGGAACTGTCTCATTTCTTTAGAGCTAATGCATAGACATCGACACCTTCCCCTTCTTCAGCATGAACGTTGACTATAATCTACCCGGAAGATTATAGTCAACTTCTTGTTTGTAGTGCTATTCCCCCAACGTAGTAGAGAGTAGCTCGTTTCTTCGCAGGATTGTCGATGTTGACAGGCAATGTGTTAAATTCAAGAGCCCTCTTCCATTTCTCCCTGCGAGTGTCGACAATTATTCTGATCATCTTCGCAACCAAGAAGTTTAGGAGTGTGGATAACGCATGAGTCATTTTGGGTTTTAATAAAATTAACTCTTACTTTTGCGTGGCTTTTTACTGAAAATCATTAACAGAAACACACAACTGCGTAGCCCTAATATAAAGATGCAAGTACTCTTTACGTGGCCCTTTGTGTGTTATTTACTCTTTGCGTGGCCCTTTGTGTGTTATTTACTCTTTGCGTGGCCCTTTGTGAGTTATTTACTCTTTGCGTAGCCCTTTGTGAGTTATTTACTCTTTGCATGGCCCTTTGTGAGTTATTTACTCTTTGCGTGGCCCTTTGTGTGTTATTTACTCTTTGCATGGCTCTTTGTGAGTTATTTACTCTTTGCGTAGCCCTTTGTGTGTTATTTACTCTTTGCGTGGCCCTTTGTGAGTTATTTACTCTTTGCGTGGCCTTTGTGAGTTATTTACTCTTTGCGTGGCCCTTTGTGAGTTATTTACTCTTTGCTTGGCCCTCTGTGAGTTATATACCCTTTGCGTGGCTTTTTAAGTCATCACTGGTTTAGCCCTTTCCCAACTAAAGATGGGTTAATACCGATATTTATCAGTATTGGCCAATAAGACTATATTAGTCTAGAAATATTATAATATATTAACTAACATTTATATCAGTAATATTTAACTAATACTTATTAAAACGTATCACTTCACGAATGTCAGAATGATTGAGTGAGTCTAATCCCACCGATCCGTGTCAATTGAATGGAATCCCAGATTATGATAAAGTTTATTGTACATGTTAGTAATCTGTGGATTATGTGAATATTAAATATTAGCATATATCAGTTCGTCGGATTACTGATTCGTGAATCCATGGAATATTACTAATCTCTTAACTAATACCAATATGTTCGTTACACTCCTATTCCCAACTACATTGGGGTCGGCTCCCAGCCAAACCGGATTCAGCCGAATACCAGCATTCTACGTGGAGCGGCTGCCCACCAGACCTCCACAACTCATTAACTGGCTAGGTAATACGGTACTTCATGGCAAGACCGGTGTCAGACCTTCCGGCCTCCAACAATTCGTAACGAAACTGCCAAAGGCCTACAAATGACAGCCGGGCCCAATGGCTTAACGTGCTTTCCGAGGCACGGAGTAGTCTCGGTATGTTAAGATCCACAGACCAACCTCGACAAGCGTTGCTTTACCTTGAAGATTGGCCCGTGCGGCTGTTATAATTTAGCCACGAGCTCCTTGCTCCTTTAGGTAAACCTTTAATAAAACTATGATTCTCTCAATATAAATTGTGCTGTATACTATTAGACAAGTACCTAATCGCTAAATCCTACTATTGCCCGTTTTTTTAATGGTACTCGTATAATGGAGTGTGCTAGCTAACATGTTGTAAATACTATTTAAGTTTATGATTTCCATGTTGTTGGATACATATTTATTTTTGTTCCTGTGTCTTAAAATACTTTGCGTACTATTGTTTAATTCAAGTTCTTAAAACGTAACAGCCAGATGTGTTGCTGGGGAGTTAGTAGCGCCACTTCTTTTTCCCATCTAAAACACTAGGAAGTGGTGACGGGTGGGCGTTTTGGGGCACTGTGTTTATGTATGAAAAATTTGACGTTCAAAAAGTGCTGGCTCTCAGCCTAATTTGAATACATGACTTTTGATTTTAATTTCAATATTGTGATGTAATTGTCGTTAATAATATAATAAAAGTAACCATGAAAATAAACCCAATTGAATTGTTAAAAAACGTAAATAATTGTAAATGTGGGTAACAAGTAAAAACATTCTTTTTTTTTTTTTAAATACCCACATTTAAAAAAAAATGTTTGTATAGGTATGATATATTTTTAGTGGGCTGTAAATACGCTACTCGACATTATGTCAATGTATAAGTAGACTAAGACAAACTATGAGTTTTATATGTGTGTGCCAAATAAACTCATTTTCTTTCTTTCTTGGAACAACCTTCGCATTGCACGGGTTCTGTCGGTGGTAAATTGGACATTTTGAGCGACCTGAAACAATGACAATTTGCCTTTGTATTGCACCCTTGGCGCCATTGGATAAGGTGTTTCGTATTTTATTTATGCTTTCAGTAAAATACAAATTACTGGTCCTAAATTTCCTCATAATATTGTTATTAGCAATCTGTAACCCAATCTCTCATTTTTTTTTTCTTTGTTTCCAAAATTACTATCTGAAATGTGTATACCATGTTCTCACACTGCAAAATCCTAGATATATTTTACCACGATGACTGTATAACGAATAAACTACAATATATGTCTAATTTACACATTATTATGTCCCTGAATTGAATTTTATTGTAACTTTTTATTTTTTTATTTTTTTTAGCTAGATGCGGCGTAAATGGACAATAATAGAATGAGTATTACAGTGGCTTAGCATGGGTGTCAGCCACCCCCTTGTTTAGGTTTCAAAGGGGCCGCCCGGGGCGGGTCGCCCCTCGCCCCTACTACGCTACGCCACTGGAGTGATATAAATCTTTATTACGCGAAGTAGATATGGGTTATGCCGGTGACATTTATTACATTAGGTTTAGTGATATTTAATGTTGCTAAAACTTCAAAACGACAAAGGAATCAATCAATTGATCCATGTAATTTGCATTTTTATGGATATATATGCCCTTGGCAAAATTACACCTTAATGCTCCTTGGCACCTTGATTCACCTTGGAAAAATACTACTTTGTGCTCCTTGACACCTTATTGCACCTTGGCAACATACACTAATACACTTTGGTACATTTGTTATGATAGCATATTGTATTACCTACCTATATCAATAAGTAGTACATGTACCTATTGCGCTGATTGATTGCATGCATTTGCTGCTTTAATATTACTAACGTCATATTTTGCTTTAGGTACCTCAACCTTAAAACATCATTTAACTTAAGAGAACGCGATGAATAGTGAGGAATTATAATTTTGCACTGAAAATTCTTACCTTACCTACGTAGGTATTTAAATAAATAATGTCACCGGATAAATTACATTAACGCGGACTTACACGGTATTTCTTATTACAATTTCTACTAATAGGTACCTACGTCGAAATTATCGTCACAAGATATAAGAAGACCGTTACCACCGAGTAGGTGCTTATTTTAAAATTTAAATTTTAACTTATTTTAGAAATATCCACGGCTATAGTCAAGAATATAACAACAATTATGATAGAAATTATTTTTAGAAAAGTATTAATTGCTTTTTTTTTATGACAATGATAATTATAACCTATCATTGATCGATCAGAAAAATAACACTGTTTGTTATTTGTAATGTCTAGTCATTTGTTTTAATAGTACTTGGACAGATAGATACATATACCACAGAATCGATAGCACCATAAAACCGTGAGGTTGTTAATAGTGTTTCATTTTTTTGTTTTTTTTTTTTCGTGCACGTGAGTTCATATTTCTCCTTTTTCATATAGCAGCATAATTTACCACTTACTTGAGGCTCGTCGCCACTGTGGTGTCCTCGTTTGCTGCTGGGTTCGTAAATCAAAGCCAAACACTCGTTTCACCAAGGAGCGCATACACGTCCGCACCGGCCGGCGGTTGGGCAAGCAATGCCGTGACGTGCATGCGCCGCTTGTACTTTATTAATACGTCACAGTACCTATGGAGTGTGAGAATAACACTGTAAACATTACTCATTAGTATCTGGAATTTTCCTGTCGCTTCGCTCCAGTGCGTTATATGGTACCTACCAAATACCATTAAGGCTTTTTCGGGAAAAAAAACAAGCTGTAGTCGATTTTTCTTTCAGCGATGTGTAGATTTTTCGGAAACGGACTAGGGGGCCTAGACAAAAAACTTTTCTGTAGCGTTAACGTCAGACGCTGACGACAAAATGTATGGTTGCGTGTATGTGCTAAATAAATTTTATTCTTTCTTTCTCTTTCTTATTAGGTGATCGTTTCCTTTCCACACCTGATGTCAAAAAAAAGTAAAAGTTTTTTGTCTAAGTAGGCCTGCAGTAGGTACTTTCAGAGAATTTCTTCTACATACAAACCATCAATTTTACTTCTTCATCATCTGCCTAGCCTTTCCCAACTATATTGGGGTCGGCTCCCAGTCAAACCGGATTCAGCTGAATACCAGTAATTTTACGTGGAGCGGCTGCCAGCATTTTTCTTCATCATAATTCTTCATCATTTAAGTATAATTTAAAAATAACTCTTGAGTCATAAAAGTATTAATCAGATAAGTAGGTACCTATCGAGATATTTAGATGGTACTGATATTCAGATAGCGTTAAGTCCTGTGGATCATGGATGTCACCGGGTTATTGCAATCGCTGCCGTAAGTTCATAAAATATGGCGTGAAGTTAAAATCTCATTTTTCTCATTATGACACGGATACATTGGAAACTATTGACACAATATACCGAAAACTAACTCTAGTTGGATAATAAATATCCAATTAGAACTACTTCGAGACGAATTATACCTACCTATACATCAACCTTCCTCTTGAATCACTCTGTCTATTGATGAAAACCGCATTAAAATCCGTTGCGCAGTTTACAAGATTTAAGCGTAGGTACAGACGGCCACAGCGACTTTGTTTTATTCTATGTCAAGAAATGTAAAGATAAAGATTTTTTCCAATTATCCGGTGACATGGACACTGTATCAAGATAGTAGGTAGGTATAATCTTTACACAGAGATCGCAACTAAAGTTTTTAATTTCTTCACTTTTATAATTTGGATATCTTCTTTCTGTCTCCAAGCAATTTCAAGAAAATAATTATTGATAGTTTGTGCGACAGTTAAAAACAAAATAAAAGGATGATGGACATTTTGGTACCCATGTCCAATCAAAATGAATTTACCATCGTTGTATAGATCTTTTCAAGAGTGAAAACCATGCCATGGCAACAAACCCGGACAATATGTCTGTTTTGAAATACATATGTATAGTCTTCAGAAGATAGAATTAGATTAGCTAAGCTAAATGTTTAAGATAGTATTTAAGTGTAATTGTACTTACCTACCTAATTAATAATGTACACGGGTAATCTGTGGAAACGTTGTGGATTTGTACATTTTCCCATATGTGATACCTACCATATTTTTTATTGTAACACATATTGTACAATTGTTTCTTTATGCCAAATAAATAAATAAAAAACTTTTTCTGCTGTGGTGTAGAAGTCTGGTAATTATTGGATCAGAGAGAATAGGACTAAGTAATTTTAATTTTCAAATTTACTCCATAACACCAAAATCTAAAGCCGTTAAGCCTTCATAAAATAAAACTGCACCAAGTAAAAATGTGCCTGAAGAATGTATGCCAGTGTTTTGACAGTTGTGTGCAAAATGGCGGAGTTTTAACAGCTGTTTTATTCTTATTAACTGTCAGTTGTTTGTTAATTGGTGTCATCACAATGCAACTGAGTTACAAGGTTTGGGATCATCATCTGCCTGCCGAGTCTTCTTTCAATTAGGTAGGTACTTTCAAGTAGGTACACAGCCTCGCTCATAGTCGTCAATTTTGGTCTTCTGACTTCCACAAGCCAGTTCCTCGGTACCCAACACCGATACTATGGTGGTACCTACTCGTTGTTAGACTAGCCAAATGCTTTACACGACGCATAGGGCCCTAGACCAGTTGTGGAATTTGTTAGGAAGAAGAGAAGTCACCGCGGCCCTGGAACGCAAGGGGCATTAGGAGGAGCACAGATGGGTTTTAGTCAGTAAGAGTCTGACACGACCCTCCCGCTCCACCCAAAGCGGAAGTAGTCATTTGATGAAACAATTGACATTCTATCATCGAAAAGTCAGAAATGTATGGAATTAATAAGTACTATCGAAATGTCATGTAATGAATCCCTTTTGATGGTATGATACTCTAAACAATTGACATTCTATCATTGAAAAGTCAGAAATGTATGGAATTAATAAGTACTATCGAAATGTCATGTAATTAATCTCTTAAAATTTGTCATTTCGACAATTACTATCGCCGATCTAGCAATAGCGAAATGCCAAAGAGATTGATCACTAAGATAAAATTGTTGTTTTTTTTTTTGCTTTAGCCGTTGAGCCCCTTTTCTTTCCACCGGCAACAATTTGGCATGTGCAACTACCTATGTAGCGTTAAAGTAATTACAATATCTATTACAACCTCAGGAAACATCATACTTTTAAATGAGTTAACAATTCAAGTTGTTTTCGTAAAGCAGGTTGGTTTGGTTGCGCTTGCTTGTCTATGATTCTAAGTTTTTGCATGGCAAGAAGAAGTTACAAAAGGTTCATCAATACTATTGTACTTTACAGGCACAATTACCTATGTTTTTAGTATTTGTCCGTGATGGCAACGGATATTGCGATGTCTCTGGTAGTTGACCAGTTATAATAAAAAATAAATAGATAGTCCTCCTGCCCGATTTCGGTCATGGCACCCAATATCAACGGAGATTAGCTATCGGCGCAGGAAAAACGTACTATAAGTAGGTACATATGTGTGTGCGCAATCTCGGATGCACTCTCTCTTCCATCACTCTCATAGTCCGAAGAGACGGCAATGATCCAACACGACCGGATCGGTCTGGCGCAGGACCGTACTGCACGGGTTGTCATACCACCAATTTCCAAACTCCGGACTATCACAGAGAAACCTAATTACACTATTTTGTCAGACCCAATCGAACCCCACGCTCAGCAGTCGCGATTTCGACCGCGAGACCAACTGGGCAGTTGTGTAAAGCGGCGGCTTCACTGGTCCATCTTGTGTTGGGCCTACCACACATCATGTACAATTGATAATGCTGGATCGGCTCCACGGGTCATAAGTTCTTTCAGCAATTTGTTACAACCTTTAGCAATTCTTTGTCTCATATGCGTGTCCATATAATTGTTGTAGGAAATAGAACTTCTGCATCGTCCATTTAGCTGGACTCATAATAGCAGTCTTAATGGTTCAAGTATAATGCATAGCTTAGATTCCGCGGCTTGGCACGCGATCGAACACACACGAACACATCATTATGTACTAGTTACTGCCCTATTTACTGTGGATTCAAGTTTTGGTTTTTAGTTTTGAACTTTTAGATTTTTCGTGGAAATTCGTTATGGTTAAAAATAATTGGGATGAGTTTGTGCTCCTAACTGAATGTCAGTGTCTATTGTTTATTTTTTTTTAGCAATGGATCCCACTATGATACCACTTCTACTTACTACGAATGTGAATGTCTAGGAGAATGGTTTAATTTTTGTTACTCTGTAGAAGAAATTTAGAAGAAAATTTACAGTAATTTGTCTTATATAATTATGTCACCGGAAAACAGCTCAGTTGTTCACTACACCTAAGTGTACACGGTGAGATGTCGACTGAATAGACCGGTTGAATAACACAGTCTGTACAGGGGGCCTAGACAAAAAACTTTTCTGCAGCGTTAACGTCAGACGCTCACGACAAAATGTATGGGAATGACATTAGGTGATGACGTTTCCTTTCCACACCTAATGTCATTCCCATACATTTTGTCGTGAGCGTCTGACGTTAACGCTACAGAAAAGTTTTTTGTCTAGGGGGGCAGGTAGTTTCTAAAAGGAGAAATACAGCCGGTCGATTCTGTCGACATCTCACGGTGTTCACCTAGGCGGAGTGAATGACAATAGAGCTGTCATTCCATCTTATTTGTATGGTTTGACAACTCACCTGTCGTGCGCCCCGCCCGGGTGTTCACTTCGACATGTTTACAGAATCGCACTGCTGATCCCACTTTATTTAAAACATATTACCAAGGCTAAGATTATTACTACGAACTTACCTTAATGTTTTGAATGACGATCCGAAGATTATAAGACCCGTTTTAATTAACTGTTAAAGTGATAAAATGCAGTGCAACAGCGTTAGTATTTACCTAGAACTAAGTTTATTACTAATAAATAACTTTTAATTGCTTTTGTTACCATCTTGTGATAAATGATTTTTATTTATGTAACTTATTTGCATTGCTATTAAATATACAATGATGCAACAACCTGGTCCATAAAATCTTCATATTGCAGAGTATCAATCAACCGCTTGTCACCTGCTACAGAACGTGGAGAACATTTTAATAAGAGGGATAATGATTACTCCAAGTAGACGTGCAGTCTGGAAAACTTTTATATATCATTGTAGATGAAGAGATGAGATGATGATGATGATGATGAGATATTTAGATCATGCCACACCATCGTGTTTTGTTTTTGATTTGTGGCATTATGCAGGGTGTTTCAAAGTTCATGGTCATATTTAAGGGTGATGCTGTTGTTGTAGGCATCTGATCTATACTTATATTATAAAGAGGAAAAATTTGTATTTTTGTGTGTGTATGTTTCTAATGAATAAACTCGAAAATTACTGTGCCGATTTCAAAAATTCTTTCACCAATGGAAAGCTACATTATTAGGGAGTTACATAAGCTATATTTTATTCACGTATTCCCACGGGAACGGCAACTACGCGGGTGAAACTGCGGCGTGCTGCTAGTAAAAATCTCAATTCATGAAAACACAATGTATCTCACAAATAATACATATTTCATTAAATTAGATTGTTTAGTGTGATTGCCAAGTCAATCTGTCTATTTAAAACATAAAAGACTTGGTATAACATGGTTCTCAAATCTTTTAACTGTAGAATAACTGTTGCGAGACTTGTTTTTTTTTACAAGTTATGTTTTTGATGGTATATTCTTATACCAGTACCAGTAGTACTAAGACCCCTTTACACGTAACTATTGCGTTTATTCTGTTAGACGTTGTACCTATATGCTGACAAATCCTTCAATTTGGCTGTGATACCCAGGTACCTGCATAATTATGTAAGTACATTCCATTGCCAAAGTTTGGAGTGTCGATCGATACTGTATTGTGCCCTGTTGTCTGACTAATTTATGCCTTTTGAAGTACTTACCTATATATTTTACTGAAGCCCTTTTTTGGTGGCGACGGCGTGCCGGAGAAAAAGAGTAGGTATTCAATGTTTAGGTTTTCGCTACATTCAGCGGCTATGATAGCAGACACCTATACTATATACTGTACCAAGTAAAACAATGGCGTGACACCAGATTCAGGTTTCGCGGCCGTCGAGAGGCCTTTTTTATGGATGGGAAATTATCAAATGAATTCTTCCAAACTGGGTGGAGACCAATTTTCTAGTAAGCACGTCTGTACGATATAATTACTTGAACCTTTGTACTCTGCAGATTTACGTTCCTATAATATAGTAAAGTCACCTGCATTTGTTCGTAAGTCACCGCGTCTCTGGAACGCAAATGGCATTAGGAGGGATGTGGATTTTGTTCAAAAGAGTCACTGCGGCCCTAGAAAGCAAAGGGGACTAGGAGGAGCACGGACGGGTTTTAGAAAGTAAGAGTCTTGACACTCCTCGCTCCGCCCAGAGCGGGAGGAGTCATTTGATGATAACCCATTAATAAAAAAAGTAGTAAAATCAACATTTTCCTCCTCCCCTAACTCGCAAATTATTCGACGTAGGCGCAGCATTCCTTCCTCTTCCATACCTACATCTATAAGAAGATGAAAACATTACTCTATCTATATAGTAACGTAAATGTACCCAAGAAACAACAGTGCAAGTTGCTGACGCATCGCCAGTGGGCGGCCACTGCGCAGAAAACCACTCCATCATAATATAACCTAATCAACTAGTTTGAGCTCTATTTAACAATTAAACATGAAATAACATCTAAATCTAGTCTGGTCAATAATTAAATGAGACAGCTATCCTGTACTTGCCTTTAGAAATAACAAAACTTGTTAGAAACACGCTATTTTATTGTGAAGATATTTTATTGTTCTGCGATCAATTTTAGTTCCTCCCATGTCCATTGTTTTATTTGTTTGTAGAACAATCATGAACACTGTGATTCATTTTCTGGTGCCTAATATTTCCCATTCCTACTTGGCAAGTTATGTCTTGGCCTTTGTAGCCATATCATCTTAAACACAGACTATCCATCGGTTCTTTAATATTCCCCTCCTCTTAGGGCCCGTGCACACCACGTTTTTGAAACGCGCCGTTGACGCGCGTTTTAGAAACGTGCGTCGACGGCGCGCTTCTATCCTACAGAGCTCTATAGACTTCGTCTGACACGCGTGCGTATCGCGTCTGTATCACTAAAAACGCGCGTCAACGGCGCGTTTAAAAAAAGTGGTGTGCACAGGCCCTTAGAGCCATCATACGTAAACATTTCATACTAAAACTTTCCTCATGAGTACTCATGACTGATTCCTATTCTTCCGATTTCCACAACGAAAATTTACTCCAGTGAATAAGTTACTTTTAAGCAAGCGTGCGCCATCGTCGACCACACACATCATCGATTACCATCAGTTGAAATAGCACGTGGTCAAAACGCGGGCTTATCTTTGCCCGCGACTTCAAACGCGCATATCCCTTTTTCCCGTTCCCGTATAGCCTATACCCTTCCTCATGAATGTGGCTAACATATACAAAAATAATTTTCAAAATCGGTGTCGTACTCGTAACCTCACAAACTTTACCTCTTTATAATATTAAGCACCTTTAGATAAATAATATGAAAATTTACTCATTAAGTCAAGAGTTACACTTGCTTCATCATCCTATCAGCCGAAAGACGTCCACTGCTGCACATAGGCCTCCCCCAAGTCTCGCCACAACAACCGGTCCTGTGTCTCGCATCCATCGGCTACCCGCAACCCTCACCAGGTCATTGTTCCACCTTGTGGAAGGCCCTCCATCGCTGCGTCTTCCGGTACGCGGTCGCCACTCCAGAACTTTTCGGCCCCATCGACCATCTGTTCTGCGAGCAATGTGTCTTGCCCACTGCCACTTCAATTTGGCTATCCTTCGGGCTATGTCGGTAACCTTGGTTCTCTTGCGGATATCGTCACATCTGATTCGATCATGCAAGGAAACTCTCTCTCCATTACCCTTTGGGTGTCTTAAAGCCTTCTGATGTCATTGACGCTTGCTTAGAAGTAACTTATACTTCTAAGCAAGCGTACGCCATCGTCGACCACATCATCGATTTCCAATAGTTGGTTAAAACGCGGGTTTATCAGTAATACCTAATAATAAAACCTTTAATACAGAATACAATCATGATTCTTCCAACCACAATGACAGGCAATCAGAGACAAAAGAGTTCCTATATTTCAAGATGGCGACCATAGGAAATGACGGACGACTAAGATGGATGCCGGAATACGCCCCCTTATATAGTAATAATAATTTGCGTCTCGTTAAAAGTGATGATTTACAATCGAGTTAGGAACTAAAATTATTATGTGCACTGGTGCAGATCCTAATTTACAATGACACTTATGTGAAACATGTAGGTAATTGATGTTTTAGTAGGCAGATGTAGTTTGCTGTTTTGCATTTCATTGCAGTGATTGCGAAGGTTGATAGGTGGGAGCACTTTTATCTCATCAAAAATGGGAGCCAAGTTCAATTTTAATAATAAGGTTTGCGTGGTTGTAGCGGTAAAAGAATTGAGATCTAAATGTGTGTCAAGTTCTGAAGATAATCCTGAACTAAGATAGTTTAACATCCGAGTGAGTAACCTAACGGTTTGCCTGCCATACAATATTAATTATTTAAGTTATATTTTTAACTGACTTCAAAAAAGGAGGACGTTCTCAATTCGGTTGTACCTATGTTATTTTTATGTTTGTTACCTCATAAATCCGTCATTAATTATGAACCGATTTGTTTTTTTTATGTGATAGGATATAAGTACTTACTTATTTCCCGATTGGTCCCATAAAAATTTCATCAAAATTGGTTCAGTAGTTTGGTTTTAAGATACGATAAAAAAATATTTTTTGCAAATATGGATACAAAACAGTGACAAAAATATAATTAGCAACAGCCATATTTTGTTTTCCTGTGACTTTCCAGTAGCGTTGTTAGGTGTGGGGTACCTACCTACCACTACGACTTCCAAATACAGAAACTTTTGGAAGTCGGTTGTATTTTTCATAATGTATTAGTATAGTTTTTATATTTGTGTATTTTGTATGGGCCACAGTTGCCAGTTTTTGGTTGTTTCTTCATATTAAACACCGACTTCCGAAATTAAATTAATTTTATACTTTGTAAAATCTTTCCCCACATCCTAACGTTGGTTTATAAATTTTGATGGCTTAGTCAAGGGTGATCCCTCGGTAAGGGCAACGATGCATTTTCTTCTAAGATTCCAATACTTACCGCCTAGATAAGCAAAATGATCTGCGTGATTCAGACCTAGGATTGTCTCGAACTGTTTTGTATGTAAATTGGCCGGACAGGCGACTTGTCCACGCGATCGAGTGATTAGCGAATTGACTCATGATTTAACCGCGTTGCAAGGCGGCCCCTGCGGCCCTACCATGACGTGTTAAAGCGTGAGTAGTTCGAGCGAGAAGGAGGGATGGAGCTATACACCCTATATAGCTCCATCCCTCCTTCTCGCTCGAACTACTCACACTTTAACACGTCATGGTAGGGCCGCTGTTGTGTCTGTGCGATGTTTTTTTTTCTTGTAATGCGAGGAACTAGCGATTTACACGATATTAACGGAATGCGTTTTCCAGCAGAATGCTAGAACCTTCTATTGGTAAAATAGAAGGTTACTACACAAAAGGAAGAATATCCATCGTCTGGTCTCCGACTAGATCGCATCCTCGCACATCTCTTGTGGAAACGCAGCCTACGATAGACTTACCGTATTCTTTAGTACTTTTTAAAAATATAGTAAATTGAAATATATGTATAGGTCCCTAAATGCAGAATTAAGGTTACACTCTTCGATATTTTGTCCATACAAATTTCGGGGGGTATTACTCCACTGTTTGACATTATACATTCAAACTTAAGCATGATATCGTTTTATCTCATTATTAATTTTGTCTGTACGGAAACAGAATAGTAAAATAAAAAGCCATTAAAAAGTTATAAGCCAACATAGATTCGTTTTATTGCCAATTTTAACGCAACTTTGGGCGTAAATAAGTAATAAAAGAAGTGTAAAATCTCAAAAACAAAGTCGGCACCGACAAACCTCAATTGTCGAAGAGTTCAATAAAATTTATTTGTAACAGATTTATTTAGTGGTTTTTTCATAAAACTCAACCTTCCAATAGACTTTTCGTGCATCGTCTAACGTTGTTTTCGTTCGGAACGGTGTTTTGAGCGTGGAAACTAGAAATTGTGCGTTTAGATTAGTATCTAAACGTTCATCACTGTTATTGTGTCTGTCGGGCACGATGCCCGGTGAGACAGCGTGCTTTTTGGCCACACTTAACAGCGAGTTCGAGCCCGCGACTAGTTCAACCTTAATATTATGAAACAACATCGTTCAAACTTAGATTAGAAAACTATTCCACAAATAATAATATACTTTGCATATTATGGCCTAAATTACCTACACATAATTCATTAGCAATTATGTCTAGCGCCAGTTTATAAGGCACTTCAGCCTGTTTATGGCAATGACCTATGCTCCTGATCTTTGGCTACAATCAGAGTATGCGTTTACTATTTAATTATTTACAAGCACTCGTGTAGAATTGAATAATACACTTGAAAGGGAAACTCTTATTATCATAATGAAGGACGGAGATAAAATACTACAAGAGAATATTTAGAGGAAGATATCTAGATGACGATAATTATAAGTTTTGTTTTTGTGTCATTCCACATGATGAAAAAAAAAACATTTTCACAAAAAAAAACCGACTTCCAAAAAAAAACACTGCAAATTCCAAAATAACTTTATCTTCGGCAGTCGGTGTTTTTGGTTGCTTGGTTTGGTTGGTGAATAAGTTTTTTATTTTTCTTTTTAGTGGTAGGTACACACCTAACAACGCCACTGGAAAGTCACAGGAAAGCAAAAATACGCAATTTCGTATGACGGATGATTTTTCCACATTTTTTTCCAGCTAAGTATTTGGATTTAAAAATCGGTTCGTATACTGAACCGATTTTGATAAAATTTCAGATAAAATTTCTCGATTGGGACCAATTCAAATCTGTTCGTAAATGACGGAGATATAAGGTAACAAACACAAAAAAAACATACATTCGAAATGAGAACCTCCTCCTTTTTTTGAAGTCGGTTAAAAAGGTAAAGCTGTCAAACGCAGTGAATAGCTATGATTGGTTGGCATTGGCATAAAGCTGGATATGTCATTTCTGAACATGTCATAGTGACTAGCCAATCAGCTGAATCAAACCACTTGTCATGATGATACACAGTAGCCACAACCACAACAGTTTAATTAGGTAAATTGGTTTTCAGTAACAGGGGCTAACATAATTCAGGAAAAATAATCAGGTACCTACTTCATGAAGTGTGTAACGGTTTCTGTCTAATGAAAGCTGTTTTAACAGATAACAGAGGTTTTTTTTCCAGGAGGCGACAATAATATCGATATATTTACGCCTTCCATGTGACGTGATATTATGAAGCATCTAATACACCAAGACTAATCTCCTTGTATTATGTATTATGTCTCGATCGTGGAAAATATGTAACAATATGGCGGATTGGTGACGTCACTCCGTCCGTCAATCATAGACACCATCCGCTTCCTTCTGTCGACATTATTATTACATTTTCCATCATCAAGATATCTAGAATGTCTTCGACAAAACAATAGTGGAAATAATGTAATAAATAATTAAAGAGTTGCAACACTGACAGCCGATGAATCAACCATTTTTTTTCTGGTGGAAATTAATTGTTATCCTGTTGCTAAAGAATTAGCGAAGAAAAGTTTATTAATTAAAGGAGTAATCATCTTAGCTTGATTGATATACGAGTAATATTCTAGCTTTATTACGATAGAAATAGGTAATTGCTTTAATAAAGCTAACAACAGTAATTGTTTGTAATAATTTAAATAAGATTCTAGGTTAGTGAGGTGATAATCTTGCGATAATAATGCGCGTAAATGTAAAGCTCTGTAGGTAGGCAAAAAATAAACTTTTACAAAAAGATACAACCGACTTCCAAATAAAAAAAAAACACTACAAAGCATAAAACCAAGTATTACTTTGTTTTATGCTTTGTAGTGTTTGTTTTTCCTCCTCCTCCTCCTCCTCCATCCTTTCACATAAAAATATTTTTAAATAGGTTCATATATGACGGAGTTATGAGTTTATGAGGTAACAAACATAATAAAAAAACCGGTCAAGTACGAGTCGGACTCACGCACGACGGGTTCCGTATCTGTAAAAAACGCCAAAAAAGTCACGTTGTTGTATGGGAGCCCCACTTAAATATTTATTATATTCAATTTTAGTATTTGTTGTTATAGCGGCAACAGAAATACATCATCTGTCAAAAATTGAACTGTTTAGCTATCAGGGTTCATGAGATACAGTCTGGTGACAGACAGACGGACTGACAGACAGCGGATTCTTAGTAATAGGGTCCCGTTTTGAACTTTTGGGTACGGAACCCTAAAGAAAGTACAACCGAATTGAGAACCTTTTTTTGATGTCGGTTAAAAAATCCTAATTTTACACAACATCGGGCAGTTGCCCACCTGACAACACTCGTCTGGTTGGGAGGATCTGCCCTATTCAATAGTGGTTGCGCATAGTTCTGCCGACTGTTTTTTTTTTGTAATCTTTATTTAAAGAGCTTTTTTGCTAAAGCGAATATGACACTATAGTAATATGGCTTTGAAACTTGGCTAATCGCATAGATTCATCAATTTTCCACCCAAGTCATGCCGTCTTCGGTTTTCTTAACCTTTTCCAGTTGCATCTTCAAGGAAGGTCTGTCTGGCTAGCCGAGGGCATCTCCTGCTTGTTAATTCACAATACCCAATAAAAAAAACTGAAACAAATAGACGATTGTCAAAGTTAATCAGTCAAAAAAAGTGAAGTTCTACCGCGCTAGTGACAAAAGTTCCGTATGGTGTCGAACGTAAAAGAATAGCACGAGCACCATCCCATAATCCCATCACTTCCCGTGGGTGTCGTAAGAGGCGACTAAGGGACTCACCAGAGAATGGGCAGCAGCATTCTCTGTAGGTACATTGCTACAGCTGCACTGCGATCGCCAACCCGCCTGCCAAGCGTGGCGATTATGGCAACCCTCCCCTATCTGGGGGAGGCCCATGTCCAGCAGTGGACGTCTTTCGGCTGATATGATGATGATGATGATGATGAGTGACAAAAGCAGCATGTTCCACAGTAAAAACACACTCACCGCACCCATCTTGTCTTGTCTAGCTAAGTCAGTAGCTGCATTCCTGTTCCGGTTGATTTAATTCCGGATCTTATCTGTCAAAGAAACTCCTTGCTTAGTTCTGGAAAAAGATGGATACAGATCAACCTGATTAAAAAATCAAAGGAAAGGAGTGACTGATTAAAAGGGTTTCATACAGTTTCTGCTACGCTCCATGAACCATGGTCTCACCATTACATAATTCAACGTGATTATAGTAACAAAATATGATGTTTAATTACAGCCCTGGTGCCTGCCGTGTTCATAACTGTGGATAATGGCCACCTTCGAAATATTGCCCTGTTTTACAAGCGGTAATTTTATGTTGGCAACACTGTTGTTGTTTGGAAGGTTTGCCAACTTGAGTAAGTTTGAAATAATTAATCGGTACTTACTTATCTATATGTATTTAAAGTGAAGTATTTGAAAAGTACACGGTTCTTATTATGTGGACCCATAAACGTGGAAGCCACGGAAAAAACCAACGTTGAGGCTATACCTACCTACTTGCGGTTATGCTAATAAAAATTATTTTTTTTATTTGAACTTTGCCCCACACTAGGAATTTCTCCTGTATCGTGGGTGCATTTGCAAACATTATAGAAACTCACATACACAAACAGCTAGACCCGGAACAACTATCTGTAGGCCATAGAAATATTTTTTCCGTGCGGGAATCGCACCCGCGACACGTAGCGCAGCAGTCAATCGCTCAACCACGTCGCTAACCGTGTCGTCAAAACGAACTTTATCTATTATTTAAGGCCTAATCCACTGGCTCGCGTTTTACTGGACCCTGACTTTTTAAGAATAAAATCCTTACATGCCTTATTGTAACACCTATCAAGACAACACTCATTTCTTGCTAAAATTAATACAATGACACAAAACTGGCCAAGTTAACGATCAACAATATTACCTCCGACTATAATGCACCATTACAACAATGACATGCTGTTAATATTTCCATTATTTTTATGGGATAATCTATCAACAAAACGTTCACGTTGTGAAATAGCTGCTTAGCAAGATATTATTAAGTATGTTGCTATTGTTAGGTAGGTAATGTTGGCAATACGGAATTGAAATGTCATTATGACAGATCCGGGTGAAAAAAGAAGATGGCGGTCTCTTAAGTCTTGGCGGTAATTCTCTAAGATAAAATTACCCATTTTCATCAGTTCCTTCTGTGATTTCCTGAATGCTGATTTCATAATCAGCATTCAGGGAACCAAGGGAGAAGGGTAGGGAAAATTCAACTTATTTTTTTTAGAATGCGAGTGGAAAAACTATTGAACTAATAATATGCTTGTTTGTTTATTAAATAAACATTAGGATAAATACAAATTAAGTAGGTTGTAGATATCTATCAAGAATAATGAACTGAGTTGTAAAAATACGAAATTTTAACTAAAAAAATCGCCCCAGGCAAACAAAAACCTAGGAGGCAAGCGGGAATCATCATTTTGTGCTATAGGTACTACATTTTCAAACTCTATTTCACTCTATAAAATCATTAGAATATGACAATACCTACCTACATCATTCAATGCATCAACAATACGAGGTACCTAAGTACCTACAAAAGACTTTTCTTCAAGATTTAAAAAAACGATTGCAAATCTAAGTAGAAAAATAATTGTGTTCATTTACCTTTTGACAGTTTAAACATTCAAAATGGCTGACATTTGACACTGAAATCACGTTGCATTTGCGTTATTGTGTTTCTTTCGCAATAATATTCAGGATTTTAAAGTAAACATTTAGTAAGGTTCTTTCAAGTTAAATACACAATTAGGGGAATTACTTTCGGCTTAAGGAAGATTAATATTTCATGACAGTGTGACTTCCGTATTTTTTTAAGCAGGCAAGTGCTATATTTCTGTGATTTTGGATATTATATATATTTTTGTTTGAACGAACAAAAATATATATAATACAACATAATACATTCATGAGATTTTTTTCTCAATTTTTTGGATTCGATAAAAGATCAAATGCAATCAAATCAGAACGAAGAAAGACAGCATGAAAAGATGTAAACAATGAAAAGTAACAGCTATTCAAATGTAAGTTGGCCAATTCTTATCACAAGCAGCCTTACCTACATAAAAAAACCGAACCATTGGAGTTTTTTTAAATACTGATTAGCAAATTCTAAATTCAAATTCTCTACCTATAGAAAATTCAAAACATGAATCTGGTTATCAGTCGGCCTGTGGACATAATTATCAACAATCGAAACCCCCTTTAGAGGGTTACTTTGTCGGAGGCCCACCAAGTTACCTCGCAAAGATTCTGAGAATAAAGTCAAGCAAATACTTATTGAGCTTCCTTATCTGCTATAAACCAAGATAATATTATCATCAGGTTTAGCGCCACATGCAGAGGATCAAAGATCAGAATCATTATTATGAATTGTATGGACTTAATAGTGACTGCTGCTTTAACCCATTGTCTACAGTAATAATTATTTTTAAATTGGTAAGTATAGGTACTTAAACTAACTATTATACACTAGAAATAAAAATATCAACTTCTAACTAAATTAACCCTA
The DNA here is from genome assembly GCA_947386135.1 of Melanchra persicariae. Classification (NCBI taxonomy): domain Eukaryota; kingdom Metazoa; phylum Arthropoda; class Insecta; order Lepidoptera; family Noctuidae; genus Melanchra; species Melanchra persicariae. The sequence continues at coordinate 8,417,215 of OX376645.1, read as the reverse complement.
AAATATGGCGTCAAAAACTTCATTCGGGCGCTGTCGACTGGAAGTGTGCCCCATAGACTAATGTAAATGGTGTGCCTAAAAGACTGGCGGCATTGCCACGTTTAAAGGCAATGCTTATCCTCTGACCTCTGACCGAGGTAAAAGCCAGCCAGCTAGGTACAACTTTCGTCTTTTAGGGAGTGGCACAATAGCTTCTAGTTGTGAGTCCATTTCAATTGGATTTCCAGTTCATAAATTTAGATTTTAGAAATATTAAAGCTTTATACCTAGCTATTAGTACCTATAGAATGGGTTGTAATGGCACCTTCAGTAAGAAGGGAATTTTCTCCAAGAATCAAACACAGCATTAGAAGTTAAATAGTAAAGAAAGTAAAGACACAAAATCAAATAGAAATAAATAAATAAATAATATTCACAAAGTGTGGAGTGTGTCAATATAACATAATTATTATGACAAGTGACCATGTATGTCAAACATCATACTTGAGGAAAATGACTGTCATAATGACTTGCAGTTTATGAAATAATTATTATTTCGAAACTATAGGTAAAGTACAGGCTAGTTTAAAAATGTGCCACTCTTTTTCAATATAAAATAAAGAAAAGTTGTTTTTTGTTTTGTTGGCACTGGTTTTATATGTTTGCAGGTTAACTACATATGTCTTTTTACTAAAGCAGAATGCATTTTTTTGCTAAGTTTAAATTTTGCATTACGTTTATTTCATTGGGATATTTTAATATTTTGTTATTGATTTAATCATTATTTCTGCAAAGTCATTTAAAAACCAATGTGCGAATTGTGTTTGCCAATTACATATACCTACTTAATTTAATTTATATTTCCTGGCAATATTGACATACCTACTTACAACTGATGTCCAAGGTTTTCGTAGTTACGGGTCATACTAAATTATATCCGGTCGGCAAAAATAATACTTACATAACTAATAGTAATAAATTACTAATAATGGTACAAAAAAATAGCCAAAAGTATTTTGCAGTTTTGGTAGCGGTTATTGTAAATACATAAAAAAAAACTCATCCTTGTTGGATCTGCCCTAAAAGTGGTTAAGGGTTTTTAAAAAAAGACCAAACAACCTTACCTATCCGTCCCGGATCTGCCCTAGAAGTGATTTAAGGGTTTTAAAAAAATACCTAACCACCTAACCTATCCGAATCGGATCTGCCCGAGTAAACGCCTCAGAAAATGATTTTGCCAAAAAATTTATGTCGAAAGTTTGTAGGTTTAACAAAATGTTTGTATACGAAATGATAATTATGTCAAAAGAGCGTTAGGCAAAATTATAATAAATGTTAGAGAAATCGTTGTTATAGCACATGTTATATTATACAAACTGAACGTTATATTATGTAAAGTGTTGTTAGATGAAGTAAACGTTATGTCATTTGAGCGTTACATATTTTGGAAAATAGAGCAAATAATCATAGACTAAATGAGGGGCACCCCCAGTCAGTGTGAATATCAGACAAAGTGAAACAAAAAGTCGTCATTGACTCTGACGTCACTTTATGTTTTTTCCTCACGATCAATACAAGTAACCGAACAAAACAACCTGTCTCTTGCGTAAATAAACCCAGTTGCGTATTCTTTTACGTATTGACATTTTAACTTCAAAAAACGAACAATTGAAACAAGTCCGTGTTTTTTTTATCAAAAATTAATAAAGAAGTCGTCAACAGGAGTTTTGGTTAATTAATTTATTGTCTACGTCACTGGCCACTTGACGTTCGATTTTCAAATTTCATTGTGTCGTATGCATGGAATCAGTATCAGGATAATACGCCCTGTTTGGTAGGGGTGGAACTAAACATAAAAGTTTTGACTTTGACACCTTTTGACAGATCTTTGCTATTATTATAGCAAATATCTGTCAAAATAGACAACAGATCTTTGCTATTATTATAGCAAAGATTTAAAAAATAATTTGACTTTAAGTTCCTGCATTGCATGGCGGCGCATGCAATGCAGGAACTTAACATCAAATTATTTTTTAGTTGTAGGTCCTTTTGTATGAAAAACAAAACATTGTATTTTATAACAGACTATATTCATGTTAACTGTTAGTAGTTTAATTTCAATTGCAGGCCACAAGGGTAAAGGCTGAAAGGTCAAGTAGGAAATAGAAAACGAAGGATTTATTTTATAACCTGCCATTATCTTTAAGTTATTAAGTTATTCTTTTGTTATTGCAAATGGTCTCTTATTATGGTGTACGGTAACTTGATAACTTCAGTAATTGGCTGGCTAATTAGAAGTTTCTGGTTACTTCAAGTACTTTGGCTTTTCTTTTTATTACCTAGGTCCTAGCTGTTTCCATAAGATCCGAGCATTCCGAGATATTAGTCTATGAGATTTTGAAATAGATATTATGTAGCTTTGTATCAATAAAAGAGTTTCGTAATCAGCACTTCCAGAGATTAACTTACCTATATTACCTACTATCTTTTTTGTCACAGGCTGAAAATAAGGTACCTACTTCTTAAGCACCAGGTGTATCGTTTTCAGTTCCATGGTAGTCTACCGCTGTCACCTTCAGGTCAGTCCACTTATTTGCAGTATCAACCTTCAACGTTTAAGTACCTACCGAATCCATTTCCGCATTCACCATAAAGTTCTAAACATATCCTAGCACCTACATAAATATAGTCGTAAGAAACCTTACAAATAGCTTCTAAAAACAATAAACAAACAATGACGTTTCCACTTAGCAAGAACTGTCAACACGGACCTCCGTACGGTACCAATACTATCAACAGAACAAATACTTGGGTCCCTACAAGTCCAAGTGGTTACAGAGATGATGGAATATCAATATTAGATACTAGTGCTTGCAAATCAATGTATGTTTTTGTTGCTTTGTGACAAGTATCATGTATAAATAAAACCTTCGATGTAAGATCCTTTTAGCGTACGTCATTTATATATTGGTATCCTGACGACATTATCATCATGTGTTCGAGTCTTTACCTCGTACCTTTTCAAAAAGCTAGGCCTATAGAATAAGTATCAACATTAGCATTATTGTTTGTTCTGTGTCTGGGTGTAATTTATCTATAATATGTATGTATTTATAAATTATATAAGTATGTATATCAGTCAGTCCCGGATCTACGATTTTTCCAAACCGGGGCAAAAACTTGATAGTGGCGCCCTCCTCTCTTCCACACTTCTTCTAATATATAAAATTCTCGTGTCATGTCAGTGTTTGTTACAAAACTCCTTCGAAACGGCTTGACCGATTCTTATGAAATTTTGTGTGTATATTCAGTAGGTTAGGTGTAGAGTAGATTTTACACAAATATATGTAGGTAATCGATCTTCACCGGGTCATCTACTTATTTATACATTATTATTATGAAACTTTCGATAACTATTTTAACTAGTGATCGAAATTCGACCTTTCGAATTTTTTAAGCATTATTAAAAAAATATTAGCTTTCTGGACTCATTCTCCATAGACTTTATCTGTGTAGCGGCATTCATGCCGCCACAAAAATCAACGTAGCAGAATCAACATCACAACAAATAACTACAAAAATCCTAAATCGCGATATCAAAGTTTACCGTGCGATTAGAACACATGCAAAGCCCGAATATCAACTCTCGGGCAGTTGCCCACCAGACAAAAACCAACCGTCTGGTCGGAGGATCCTCCCTTTTCAATGGAGGTTTGCGGGACTTTACTCTCTGTTCCGCTACCTCCAAACTGGTGACCCCCGACATTGAACGTCAGCGCAGCCTTCGTGCAGTTACCTCATCATGACGTCATCATCACTTCTCCTCATCGTGACCCCAAGCTTTCGAGCAGCGAGTCATACAGCCAGCCAGAACCCTCGGCTTCTACGGGTATCCTGACCACCAGCATGCAGCGGACGCGCATTCCTGGTCAGTATCCTCAGCCTCTATCATCAACGTCATCAGCGACCTTGGCAAGCACACTGCACTTTCGGCCAGTCACATGAAGAGCCTTGAAAAACCTCTCCTGGTCGACGCCAGCAGTCACGTCAGCACGTCGCACAGCTCCGACCCACCTTGGCAAGCACACTGCACCTTCGGCCAGTCACATGAAGAGCCTTGAAGAACCTCTCCTGGTCGACGCCAGCAGTCCCGCCAGCAGCAGCATCGGGGCGCCGCAGACAGTTCCGACTCACCGTGAACTCTGCGACGCAGACAGTTCCGACTCACCGAGAACTCTGCGACTTCCGGTTCCGACTCACTGGAACCAACCTTCCACTGGCCTGGCAAGCATCTCAAGATGTATGGACGACTCATCCACTATCGACCTCCGGTCTCCGGAGGGGAGTGATGTAGCGGCATTCATGCCGCCACAAAAATCAACGTAGCAGAATCAACATCACAGCAAATAACTACAAAAATCCTAAATCGCGATATCAAAGTTTACCGTGCGATTAGAACACATGCAAAGCCCGAATATCAACTCTCGGGCAGTTGCCCACCAGACAAAAACCAACCGTCTGGTCGGAGGATCCTCCCTTTTCAATGGAGGTTTGCGGGACTTTACTCTCTGTTCCGCTTCCTCCAAATCTGTGCCTGCGTTTTTTTCGTAAAAAGAGGTACAAAGATTTTGCTTTTGTATTACTGAAGTAGGTCTATATAGATAACTCTGATCACTCTCACATTCAGTCGATTTTAGATCCTTGAAAGGGGAAAAGAAAACGTTTCCAAAGTTTGCTTAGGAGTCACTTCTACGACTTAAATGCAGAAAAATAGAGATTCAAGAGAATGCGAAATTCAAGAGCGAATGTAGAAAGCTCGATAATTTTACCACCCCCATCGAATAAGTTTTTTTTCAAACATGTGAGTTGGGCGCCCCTTGAACTTGCCGCCCGGGGCGTGGGCCCCGGCTTGCCCCCCCCTAGATCCGGGGCTGATATCAGTTGTCTGGTTACCATAACACAAGCTCTGCTTAGCTTGGGATCAGATGGCCGTGTGTGAGTTGTCCCAAGATATTATTATTATTATCAACGCAATTCAAAGTATTTAGATCATCTAAGCTATGTATATGTCGCAGCCAATTAGCTTAATCAGCCGTTTAATTGGTTGCCTAGCCTTTTCATTTAAATGTGCCGATTAAGTGACATCTTTTGTTCAATATCGTTTAATGACTTGCCCATGACACTTATGTCGCTGATTAAACGGCACAGTTCAATGAAAAGGCTAGACTTTTAATGAAACGGCTGATTCAGCTAGATGGCTGCGACATATAAACAATTTTGAATTGTCAAGGAGTCGATCAGAAAGATGCCGCTAATTGCACATTCCAAAGCTTACATCTCCATGGAGAAGAAGGTGTAAGAAAGTCCATAGACATTATTTTATGTGTGCATTTATAATGTACCTGAGGGCCAATTCTACTAATTAAAAAACCCTTAATTAATTTCCATACATTTTTGACAGATTGCAACTGACATGTGAATGCGAACGTTGAATAGGCACTCTGGGTCTAAACCACCAACTCTTAAAGCAGTATTACTTTAATACTTCAAGTGGGTAAGGGACGGAGCTATACGTCCTGTATAGCTCCCTCTCTTTCCCACTGGAAGTAATATTGAAGTAATACTGCTTTAAGAGTTGGTGGTTAGGCCCCTGATAGCTTAGTACAACGCTCTGAAAAAAAAGCACTACTAGACTGAATTTTCAAGCCTCAATGTCTTCATGTTATTAAAAGTATTAATTGTAATTCTAAAAAAAAATAACAAAGCTTTTGTTTTTTTCGCAGGTACGTTGGGCATCATCGAAAGCCGTGTTGCTGTAAAGTAAGCCACCAATAAACATAATTTTACGCCGTCATCTTCATCCATGTTCATGTGTCATGTTTCTAATGCTTCGAACCGGGCCTCCTCTTCCTATGGCAGCCTTCACCATGCGGAAACAGTATGTGTTGGTTATCAGACATTTTAGTTGAACGTATCCCGGTGACTGGTGCTGAAAGTATCAGCCGTTTTGGATTTGATATGGATTAGATTAATGAGAATGAGGAGCTCGTGGCTAAATAATAACAGCCGCACGGATCGATCTTCAAGGTTAAGCAACGCTTGCCGAGGTTGGTCTGTGGTGTAACCATCTTAACATATCGAGATTCCTCCGTGCCTCGGAAAGCACTTGAAGCCGTTGGTCCCGGCTGTTATTTGTAGATCTTTGGCAGTCGTTACGGATTGTCAGAAACCAGAAAATCTGACATCAGTCTTGCCAAGACGTACCGTGTTACCCAGTTAATGGGTTGTGGAGGTCTGGTAGGCAGCCGCACCACGTAAAATACTGGTATTCAGCTGCATCCGGTTTGACTGGGAGCCGACCCCAATATAGTTGGGAAAAGGCTAGGCAGATGATGATGATGGATTAAATGAATTGCTTCTATTTTTTTAGTTAGATAACCATAATCAACAGCAAGAAACAAGGCTGCTAGAAATCATGTGTACCTATAGTCGTCACCACATTAGACCCGACCGTATGAACAGTTTCCACGAACCCATCGTTGTATTCGTCCACGGAGCTCCCTAGGCACTCGAAACGATTTTGAAGTTCGAGCTGAAAGCTTTCGGAGTTTTGGATCTGGATCTGTGCTGGACGGAGCGTAGACTTCATCAGTCGAGACCTTTCCAGCTTGATATTTAGATTCAATGTGCCTCTTACAATGCGGTGATCACTTCCGGTTTTCACCACGTTTATTATTTCACCGCAATTTAACTTTTAACGTCGATCGAGCTGACTTATCGACTTTTTTTTGGGACAAGGCTTATCGATATCTGAAGTATCAGTTAACGTAAGGGACATTTACCCAAAATGCCAAAATACACCTTACAGCGTTTACTTTAAGTATCATTTATCAAACATTCTAAAATGTCGCTTACGTTAATTGATACTTCTGGTATCGTTATTTCAAAACACCGAATCTCCTGAGTGCCAGAATCAACAGTGGTGACGAGAAAAGCGCGCGCCTTGTCATAGCCCGACGATGATCTATTGATGGACAGTCTGCAATATGCCTAGCTAGTGCAATCTCGTTTCTACATCGCTAAAGTGCTAGATTGTATAAACCTGCCCCACGTGAAATAACTCGCGGACTTAATTTTTTTTCTGGCAAAAGACATCTTTCAAAATAAACCTCACCTCACCATTTCGACATAGACAACTTCACTAATCCTATTCTTAGACCACACATCATTAAGCACGTCATTATTAAGCCATGGTTATACCAAACCTTAATGAAAAGTTCTATCAAACAATTATCACTTTCGGTTTACGCCATGCAAGTGTACCTACTTACTTACGTCTTTAACTTGATCAATGTTTGTTTAAAACATTACTGGGTTTTGACGAAGACTATACTAAAAGAAGTGACGTGATGGGTATGGTCAGGTTCATTTTTACTCTCATCATCATCATCATCATCATCATATCAGCCGAAAGACGTCCACTGCTGGACATAGGCCTCTCCCAAATGCGAGGGTTTGCCATAATCGCCACGCTTGGCAGGCGGGTTGGCGATCGCAGTGTAGCTATAGCTATGTACCTACAGAGAATGCTGCTGCCCATTCTCTGGTGAGTCCCTTAGTCGCCTCTTACGACACCCACGGGAAGTGATGGGATGGTGCTATTCTTTTAAGTCCGACACCATACGGAACATCACCATACGGATCATTTTTACACTATTGCACGAGAATGGTAATATATTTCGATAGTATATAAACATACTATGTAGGGACTTATGTTTCTTTGGCACGCATATAACCTAAACGCCTGGATAGATTTTAACAAACGAACTATCATTAGATTCGTCTTCAGCGCCCACTTGGCGTAGGCTATTGGGTTTTAAAGTCATCATCTGCCTAGCTTATTCCCAATACTTATTGGGGTCGGCTCCCAGTCAAACCAGATTGAGCTGAATACCAGTATTTTACGTGGAGCGGCGGCCTACCTGACCTCCACAACCCATTAACTGGGTACTTAACACGGTACTTCTTGGCAAGACTGGTGTCGGATTTTCTGGCTTCTGACAATCCGTAACGACTGCCAAAGATCTCCAAATGACAGCTGGGACCTACGGCTTAACGTGCTTTCCGAGGCACGGGGGAGTCTCGCGGTATGTGAAGATGGTCACCCATCCACAGACCGACCCCGGCAAGCGTTGCTTAACCATGAAGATCGACCCGTGGGGCTGTTATTTAGCCACGAGCTCCTCCAAAATGCTATGTAGGACACAAATGAAGTCCAGTTTTCGTCAAGCCCTTTAATGTGACCAAAACGAAGCCCCATGAGGCCATGATAAACTTTATAACCTGTTACCGGAGGACAAAGCTTCTACATGCATGACAGTGTGCTTTTAAATGATGTCAAGAGAAGAAATATCGTATCAAAAGGTGTATCGGTCGATATTGAGAAAGTAAAGTGAGGTACCTACCTGCTGGACGAATTAATGGCATCTTTCTTTATTAATTTATTTTGACAGTTATGTTGGTAGTTCTGTAGGGTTTTTAAAATAAAATTTGCATGGAATTACTATGTAGGTACCTACTATACCTTGATACATGGGTGAATTGCCCAAGCAAAAAAATACACGGCAAACCTGAGAACGGTAGTGCAATGTGCTGATTATTAATTTTATATATTTTTTCTCAACAACGTAAGTATTTCTCTACCTTGGCAAAAAAAATCATTGGTATCTACCCTCTAATATACCCAAAAAAAAAATTACAAAGTGTTATTTTATCATCACGGTGACCTGTCCTGAACCCAATTCCGCTCATAACATACCTTCTCCTGCAAATACATTCGTAATATGGATTTAAATTGATTTTGTTATCATTAAATTATAATATATTCGATCAAATAAAACAATTTTTGTTTGTTTATCTTCTTTCTCATGGATTTGACAGGCAGTCAACTTTTGTCTGGAAAAAAGTTATCATTTCAGAGGACAGTAAGTTTTAGTAGAATAGCCACATCAACATTGCGTTGTTACGCCCCTTTCACCTTTTCTCACTCCGGATCAGTCCGGCTTAAGCTCTCGGCGCGAACGCACCGGTCCCAACGTCTTGCGGTTTCCCGCCAAAAAAGTAAGTTTATCATTTCAGTAATATGGGGACAAAAATAGTTTCATTTCGGTGGCTGTTATAACTCGTGCTAGATTTGTTTAATTTGTTTCAAAATTGTGTATTAAATTCGCAGTAAGTACTGTTTTGTTTGAGTAGTGTTCATATTTTTTAAATAATTTTTTTTCGGAGTTAAATGTAGAACTAACCTCTATTTTATCATCTCAGTGTTATCATTTCAGTGGATTCGGTGGACTGTTATACCAATTACAGTCCACCGTAATTAAAAGTATCTCCGAAATGATAAAAACATAAAGTTTTAGAGATCCTGGTGTCAAATACAAAGTCATAGTTTTGTAATGTACCTACTTTTACCTAGAGTGTCGATTAGATTATTTAGGTGTATTTGTTGTGTAATATTTGTGCTTAAGATATATAATATATACATATATCTATGTAGTTAGTACATGTTTACTATACTTTAGATACACATTTGTTCGGCTCAACGAAAATGTGATGAGTGTGTGGGTCACCACAGTGTAGATTATTATACCTACTAATTGTCAACAAAATAATTATTTCGAGGGTTTACCTTCAATATAAGTCACTTACCTTTATTTTTATATCATTTATTACGAGTAAATAACAATAATAAATAATATTTGATATAATTACAAAATTTCTTAATTTTACAAGATATAACAAATAAGTTAAAGAGCATTTAAACGTTATATGAAAAAAAAAGAGATATACCTATGTGATGAGAAATTGCCTGTGAGAGTGTTTGTCTGAGTCAATGCAAGAGAGCTAGTGTGTGAGCGCGTGGTGTATCTGAAGGTATAGTATTTTATAGGATCATAGTATAGTGTGTATGAATGTATGTCTGTGGATATGAGAAAGAAGAAAATTGAAAAGCGTGTATTTTGATTTTAGGATGCCGCGGCCTAAGCAACAGACTAGAGAAGAAAGGTTGGAAAAAAGGAGGTTGTATGAAAGAAGAAGAAAAGAGAGAATTAAGAGCAATGAAGTCTCACGCGAAGAGTTTTTGAGAAAAGACAGAGAAAGGTATGCCAGAAAAAAAGCAGCGGGATTAATTGTTTCAAGGCATCTAATGACCCCTAAAAAATTAAGAATTCTAAGAAGAAAAAACAAAATAAGTGCTGCTGCTTATTACCAAAGAAAAAAAAATAGAGCAGCTCCAGCTCCTATAGCGGCTCGTGCTAACCCTCTGGATGAGACAATTGGGGATCAAAGTGATGGTCCTGGACTAAGCACTTCCTGTCACAGTTCCTTCTTGCCTACTTTACGGCGCAGCTTACGATTGAACAGCAATAGTATTAGTACGAATATCCAAATCCAACGTTCTAATACTACAGAAGCTAGAAGCTTTCATCGGGTATACACAAGCAGTCCACGACAAACCCTGCTATCAACGCATCAAAATTTTGTAAATTTTGACTATAGCAATCCTGGTCCAAGCACTTCTCGTCAAGGGAATCCATCTTCGGCTCGGCGCTGCTTGCCGATGAATAGCGATAGTACAATTGGTTCCAATATTCAACATCATATTGATGACAATGTAGTAACTGGCACTCATTGTGTACAACCAAGTGGCGTACAACGAATAACATGTCCATCAAATCTAAGTAGTATCGAGTCAACATTATGCCCCAACAGCCCTGTTTCAGACTCGTCAATTACATCTGTAGAATTCAAGCGAGGACTTAAAGACAAATTTCGAAAATATCAAAAAACTAAAACTAAGCTAATAACAGAATTACAAAACAAATTATTACAGGTCACTAAGGAAAAAGAAATGTTCAAAAAAAGGTGTAACAGACTACAAAGCAATTATATGATTTTGAAGAAAAGTACCCAAAAAGGAGAAAAACCAGCAGTAGAAGTCATAAAACCTGATGAAAAAAAAAATCGAATTCTCAGGAGGGTGGTGAAATTTTTAGAAGATGATGAAAATTCAACACTGTGTCCTGGAAAAAATGACACCATATCTAGACATGGATTAAAAAAACAAAAAAGACTATTGACAGACACACTTAAAAATTTACACTTGAAATATTTGGGATCAGGAGAACCACCGATAAGCTATTCAACATTTTCAAGAATGAAGCCTTTCTGGGTCACTCAACCAAATGTGAATGCACGAAATACATGCCTATGTGAAAAGCACGAAAATATGAAACTTTTGATTGAATCTATGAAAAGAAACCGCCTTATCAAAGAAAATACAATATCCGACGTTTTAAGTAGCCTATGTTGTAGTAAAGATAACATCGATTGTCTGCAAAGAATATGCTCAAGTTGTAAAAATAGACACATTGATTATCAAGAGTTTAATAATGAAGTGAACATAGCGTATTGGGGTTGGGAGAAGAATAAAAGCATATATGTCAAAAATAATGTAGAAAAATCTGCTATTAAAGTTGAAAAAGTAAGGCGTTGGGTGAAACCACTAGATTTAATAAAAAAATTCGAAGATAGCCTGAAACCATTCCTTAAACATTGCGTCAATAATAAAAATCAAAATCAAGCTTTCAAAACGTTAAAAGAAAATATGACTACGGAAGACTGTATTATACAAATTGATTTCAGTGAAAATTATAATGCCAAATATGGATCCGAAATTCAATCCCTTCATTTTGGTGGTAGCAGACAACAGTTCACTTTGCATACTGTCGTAATATATTTCAAACTCGACAACGAAACTTGCAAAACTCAGTCATTTTGTACTGTAAGTACCTCTTTAAGGCATGATGCTGCTGCAGTATGGGCACACCTCATTCCTGTTTTGCAAGAAATTGAGATAACTGCTCCTCTGGTTCGTAAACTTTACGTTATTTCTGACTCACCATCTGCGCAATACAGGAATAAAAATATATTATATATAATAACTCAGTTATCCTCCTATTGTCCGATGCTGACCCACATAATTTGGAACTATTGTGAGTGTGGTCATGGAAAAAGCGCAGCAGATGGAGTGGGTGGAGTATTAAAGAGAACGCTAGATAAACAAGTCTCATATCAACATGATATTACCAATATTGAATCGCTGGTACAAAACCTACAGTGTTATGTTAAAGGTGTGAAAATTGAAACAGTTGAAGATTATCAGGTGACAGAAAAAGATTGGCTCTTGCCCAAAGACTTAAAGACTTTTCCGGGAACTATGAAAGTTCACCAAGTTGTTTGGTCTAAAGAGTCAGGAAACCGTTTGGCACTTCGACATCTGTCCTGTATTGAAAGAGAATGCCTAAATAAAACTATTAGGTGCCCTCACGGCAAGCATTTAGGTTTTCATGACTTCACTGGGATTCAATCAACGAATTTTGCAAATAATACAAATATAGCACATCTGCGTCCAATTCAACTGTCAGAAAAATTAGTACTACGTCCCAAGCCATTCAATGAAAAGAATCTTTCCAAAAAATTACAAAGGAATAGTTTCATACATGAACCACACACACACTCAATCACAAACATTGAAATATCAATTATTAAGCCCTCAACATCCCATTCCTTTGATGGAATGAATAATCAAAAAGGAGAGAATGAGCAGGAATCATCGATAATACCCAAATCATTGCTCGAAAAATATGAAAACTTCAATGAATTTAGCACTCCATCGTGTTCATTTTTTGAAAACAATGATACTGAAATTATTGAAAAGTATGAACGGACAAGAAATATTGACAGCGAAGAAGAAATCATGATTACAGCCAAAAAGAGAAAAGTAAGAAGATTATCTTCGTCTTCGTCCAGTTCTGATTTGAATATTTTTTGATTTTTGTTATTGTATATTTAGTTTTTTAAATATTTGCTGTCATTTAATGGCATGACTTGTTTTAGGTAGGAAGTTAAACTTATTAAAGAAGACTGATGACTATAATAATTATAGTAAAGACGTGCTGTGGTGTGATAATTAAAGAAGATTTGTTTATTAGGTACATATCTAAATTAAAAACCTATATTTATAGTCATGAAAAGAGGCTGATTAGTGAATTTGAGAAATAATTGTGTGATTTAAAGTGACATGATGAAAAATTAATCTTTAAGCTACATACTTGAACCTACTCGTAAATACGTACCCAGAAAGACTGTTTTATTGGAATAACTATAATTCGCATTAGGTATAAGAATTACTTATACATAATTGCGAATTATAGTTATAGGTAGAACAAAACTTTGTTGTTTTTTGTTCTATTTAGATATGTACGTTTCTCTATTGTTGTAGTAATTTAAGAATAAAGTGATCTCAATCTCAGGTTTCTGTTATGTTTCATACGTTTATGTAAAAGGATTAAAAGTACTAAGCTATTACTACTAAGATATTTTTATAATGTTTCTTATTCATTTATTGTATTTTAAAAATATAAGAGTTGATTTAATTTTAGAAGTTTTACTGATATACCTGTAGAAACACTATTCTCCTCTCGTTACCAATTTAACTAAATTATACCTAGCATTTTTCTCTTAGTGCAATAGGTAGACATTAGGTATTACTATTAATGGCATAACTTACAAATGCAACCATCATATTAATCAGAAACTTTAAGCTTTCTAATCGCGATACGTTGATTCTTTTGAAAATATATCAAGTAAATTAGTATTAGTACATAAACAAGCAAAAATATTTATTTAAGGTTACCAGCATTTACGATAAAGTTTTCCAACATTTTCACACAACAACAACCACAAAAATTACCAAAGGTTATAAAAGTAAAGAAACTATTCATTCATATCATAATAAACATTACATTACATTAATATCATTCTTTGAGGTTATTGTAACCTCAAAGAATGATATATGTAATAATACTAACTGTAATATCTGTATATTAATGATGATATTAAAAAAACTGTGTACTGTCCTGTCTCAGTGTTTATCTAAAATTTGTGGAAATCAAACCTAACAAAGTACGGAACCCTGGCTGGGGGCACGGTTGTTCTTAGCTGTATCATTTCGGTGGATTTATCATTTCGGTGGTAATTTTTATCATTTCGGTGGACACTTTTAATTTCAGTGGACTCTTAAAACTTTATCCTTAAATATTTATGTAAGTTTTGATAATATTTGATGTCCACTCACGCACAATGTTATAAAATAGACTAAAGTATTATTTGTCACTAAAAATATATAGATTGCATTGAAATAAAAAAATCCCACCGAAATGATACATAAAAATCTCTTGTTGAAATTCACCCACATATTGTATAATTGCAAGAGTACCTATTTTTTTCTGGAATGCCTAAAATAATTTGAAGTACCTACTTATTTAAATAAGTTACCAAAAAAAACTTTTTCAACGAAAGGTCAAATAAAATCCTCATTATTTTATATTTGTACCATTAATCATGCAATGGCTTAGATGATTAAACAGTTAACAAGTTTAAAAATATATATAGTTCTCTAGATCATATTAAAGACCGAGTTTTTGTGGGTGCCACTTATTTAGTATAAAATTATTTGCTCTATTATAAAAAGCTATAACGCTCAAACGACATAACATTTACTTCATTTAAAAACATTTGACATAATTTTCACTTCAGTTTGGATGACAAGTTATGTTATAACAACACTTTCTGTAACGTTCGTTTAGTATGTTTTTATCTAGTATAACTTTATGTTGATCTAAGTATAATTTTAAATATAACAAACTTTTTGATCTAACCGATGAACAAAGAGCGACCGGCTTCCACTCGGGAACTTAGGGCACCCTGACACGGCTACGTTACGTTTGAATGGGGTTGTTAGGTATGGATGTTAGGTTACTTTATTAAACCCTGCAGACAGAAATAGGAGCTCCGGCTTCATCGACTTTCCTTGGTCACATCCGTAATTTAAACCGAATTTACAATCGATAAAATAATATAAAAGATCATTAGATCAAAGAAATCTCTGGACTGTCGCGACACCTAATTTAGCTATGACGCCACCTACAATTATGAACATTATAACATTAGTTAAAGTGTAGGTATGTTATATCCACTGAAGCTTAGGTACCCATAAGAAACGAAATATATCTCATGAAGGTGAAGGTATTTAATAAGTTGTTCTAGCAACAGATGATTAAAACAGATTTAAGTAAGTATTTAAGAAGTATTTAAAAAAATCACAATTTTTTTGTGGACACCGTATTAGCTTTAATTGCAATTTTATAAAATACTAATATTATATTAATAATCATGCCGGAAGTGGCTTAAAGCTGTACGCTAAAATTACCGACCTTTTTAGACGCATTAATTAGCAAAAAATAATGATTAGGTACACTGCACATGTGTAGGAATAACTGGTTGTAAGGCTACGAAAAAGTACTAAATTGACTATTAAAAATGATTGGGTGTCTGCCTTTTTTAATTGCGATTACTTTAATAAGTTTTGAGTCAACTTTCAAGAAGCAAGTTGGCAGATAATATATGACTTCGTTATTCGATTCTGATTCTTTTCTTCCTTTAAGATCGCTTCTTCTAAGGTTCGTGACTTCTTCTTCTTCCATTTGCTATGGGAGCCAATGACACTTTCAATGAGGGTTTTCTGAAATGACGTGCACCAGGTGGCAGCACTGAGGCGTCCAGTCCAGGCACCTGTCAAAACGCTTATGCTTACGTCTACCGAGAGGGGGCCGACGTGTCAAACTTCAACATCTTTTAATAAACCTTGATAAAGAAATGATTGAGTTTTAAAACGCGTGAATGGGGTGGCACCCTGGTGTGCCAGGCTTGAGTGGTTAAGTTTCGTTTTTAAAGTAGAGGACCTCTCGCCTAGGTGGCGCCAACTGGTGGCGTGAATTTTCCCTAAAACCCTCATTGCTACGACACACGGTGGGCTGAAATCGCGAAGTTGGGACTTAAGGATTTTTAAATATATATTTGCATTGTATATACTTATACCATACTTTTATGTTTTGGAACTTTTTTTTTAAAGTAGGTTATTACCCTAAAATTTCAGAGATTTAATTTGTATGAATAAAACAAAGAATTCGATGCATGGTGCATATTATTAGGATTATTATTATTAGTTTGTTGTAAATATTTTGTGCAACTGCATTCCACACCACTCTTTCCACAACACCAAAACCGGTTTTCTTATCAGTAGACGAGTCGTCATTAGTGACGTGCGCCAATCAGAGGGCAGTAAATTTGCAGGTAAAAAATATTTGGGGTAGCAAGTTGAAAACAATGATATCAGTTCGTTGTAACCACCCTTTACATACGGACTACCCGCTCGTTACTTGATTTTTGTTAAAAGTTGATTTTCGAGAATTTTGTGAAAATGTTTAGTGATTTAGTTACTAATGTTGATATGTTTGTGAAATTGAAATCAAGTGGTAGTATTAAGGATCATAACTTTTTATACAGTGCTATCAAGTCAAAATTGTGTGATTTAAATCAAGATAATGATAATTTGCTAAAGGAATTCTGCGCAAAGTATTGTTATAATACTTATAAAAAATGGGAAAATGCTAAACGAAAAGAACATACATTTAGAAGTAAATACAGTGATTGGTTGGCATCGGAGATAGTTTGGCCTGAGTTTATGAAAGATTTTGCAAAAAACGACGACGATCCAGTTCCTAGCACATCAACTACATCTCATGAAAAGGTGTCTGTTGGTACATCAACTCAAGTAAGTCCGAGAAAACCATTTACAGAATTAGGTCCTAAACAAAAAAAGAGACGTACGGAACTTACTACGCAAACTATTGCTTCAGAGGAGTTGTCACATGCCCATGTTTTTAACTTAAAAGCAGAAGGAAAGGAAGATGTTGCTGACATATTACAGCATCTGCTCAAGCATCCACAGGACGTGCAAAAAGTAAAAGATTGTCTTTTTGGAAATAAAAAGAAATCAGTATTCTCTCCAGATGAAGCTTTAGGCTTGTTTTTGTCTTTGAAATTGTCAAAATGGCAATATAATACGCTACGAAAAAGTATCGCAGAAGTAACTGGTACCAACGTATATCCCTCTTACTACGCACTGCAAAATGAAAAAATTAAATGTTATCCACCTAAAACTGCTATTGTAGTAACAGATAAAACGGCTACGATAGAATTGCAGGCACTATTGGATATTACTGTGAAGAGAATTATAATGTCAAACGAAATTAGTGAAACTTGTAAAGATTTGACACTGATTAGTAAATGGGGATTTGACGGAGCTTCGAATCAAGCCAATTATAAGCAGAAAGTTGCAAGAGAAAATGAAGAAGATGAGGACTTTGACGATTCTAGCGTATTTATGGGTAGTTTGATTCCTATCAAATTAGTGTCTAGTGACAGAGTTATATGGGAAAATGATTCCCCAAATTCCTCATTATGGTGTCGTCCGCTGTTTTTTAAATTCATGAAGGAAAACAAATTCAGCATTTTGCAAGAAAAAAATGCGATTGAGGCAGAGATTAACAATTTAGTTAAGACAGTGGTTGATGATTTGACCATCTCGCACAACCTAATACTAACCATGATAGATGGTAAAGCGACTGCAGTTCTTTGCGATACATCAACACAAAGATGTGACATATGTAAAGCTACTCCAAAGGAAATGAATGATTTGTCCTTGGTTTTGGCAAAAGAAATTGATGTCGATTTATATAAATATGGTTTATCGTCGTTACACATCTGGATACGATTCATGGAATGCATTCTTCATATAGCGTACAGATTAGATTTGAAGACATGGATGGTGAAAGGTGACAGTAAAGCTATTATGGAGAGCAAAAAGAGAAATATTCAGGAAGCATTTAAATCCGAAACAGGACTTTTAATTGATGTTGTGAAACAGGGTCATGGTACAACAAATGATGGGAATACTGCGAGGAGATTTTTCGAAAACCCCGATATTGCAGCTTCGATCACAGGAGTAAATGAAGAATTAATAAAAAGATTTAAAACTATATTAGAAGCAATTTCGTCGGGTCACCGTATTGATATATTGAAGTTTAAAGATTATACCGAAACCACCATGGAACTATACATTGAATTATATAATTGGTTTTACATGCCTGCAAGTGTTCACAAAGTTTTAGCTCACGGAGCAGCTATTATTGAAAGCTTGGGTATAGTGCCCATTGGAAAATTATCCGAAGAAGCAGCTGAAGCACGCAACAAAGATTTTCGGAGATATCGTGCTCATAATTCGAGGAAATTCTGTAGAAAAGCTACTAATGAAGATATTTTGAACAATTTGTTAATCAGCTCTGATCCACATATTTCAAAGATACGACACAAACTGGTGCGAAAACACAAAGCCTTTTCAGAAGAAGCAACAGCTTTGTTGATCGTTAAGGATACATTTGTTGACGATGATGATCAAGAAAATTTAGGGGTTTTAACTGAAGACCCGTTATTGTCAGAGCATGGTGTTGAGCATGGTGCAGGCCCCTCCTAAAAATATTGGTAAATGATTTGAATTTTGAATTTGTCTTTGTAAGTCTCACACATACAGAACACAGATTTGTAGTCGTGGATTAGGCCTATTGGGGAGACCACTGATAAAAAAAACGCGCCTAGTTCTCTACCTCTGGGGTGGTGTGGAATAGAGAATACAATAATTATCACTGCTAAGTATTCTGAGATTTAGGTGACTTTTAAGATATTTTCGTTCAAAAAAATCTAAAAAAGTCTAACTACCTACTAAGTCACAGTAAACTACAGTAGACGATTAGATGCAAATAAATTGTACTATTAAAATACTTATCCAACAATTGGAAGAAATTTGAGATTTTGTAGACTTAAATGCGATTTTAATAAGAAAAAAAATAAAAAAAAAAATTTCTCCTAAATCGCAGCAAAGCGCAGTAGCTGACTAGTTGTAAAAATAAGCTAATAAATAGTACTATTTTAATATATACATCGCAGTTGGAGATGTTTTCAGATTTTTGAGATTCTTTAGATTTTATGATTTTTTCTATACAAAAAAATATTTAAAAAATTGTAGTACTAAAAATAATGCGTAAAATAAAAAGTCATAGAACAATAATTTACTGTATTAGATAGTAGAACAAATTTGCATCATTAATCAGTAAAAATAAGATGACTTTTTTTTTAATGTCCTAAGTCCACTACGTATATAAATCAACCCACCGTGCGACATCTCGTTTGATGAATGCTTTGGTTGGGCTAAGTTTTCTTGATCTTTTGAGTTCTAGTTTCAATTTCATTATTATAACAGCTGTTGTTTTTACTTATACCTACATACTTACTAGAGCAAGTTCAGTCCCAGTGACTCAATTAATAGGTATGTATCTACACTGTATATAAAAAAAAAGATTTATGATTTATTTTATACCTACCTACCTACTTCAATTTGACACTTAATTTAAATATGAAATATTAAACGACACATACGTATTAGGTATAGCAATTTAACATCATAATATGATGGCCAAAATGATTTTGAAATGATTTACTTAGTTATTCGATGGAATGTAATTACCCCAGTATGAGTGAGGTAGGTATGGACTTTCATTAATGCAAGCGCAATATGTATGCAAAGATATTTTAATTGACATTATTTAATTATTAAGTGCGTTTTATCTTGACAGATAAACAAAAGAATACAATCTATGATTTAAATATGTACTTAGGTACCTAATTACTTCAACAAGTAGGTACCTTATTTTAAAGCAACCAGAAGTGCAAGTAAAGTCACGGACGAAGCTAGTTCAATGTCTAATACCTCACTTAGTACTAATGCGGTATGATTATAAGTACCAGAGTGACATGACTAGAGGACGGGTGCGAGCCTTGACACTCCGTAATGATAGTGGAACGATACAATCTAATTCTAATGTGCTATGCTGCCCTGGTACCGGGGCAGGGTTAGAGGTAATCGTATTTCTAAGTGCGGGTAATTAAATATTTTAAGCTACATACTAAGTTAGGTAATTATAAGTAGCAATGGTTAAGTAGAGATTTTTTAGTGCAGTGCGTGTCGGAAATCGCACATTTAGGGTTCCGTACCAATTGTAGAACTAAGGTTAGTCAGTTTTCGTTAGTAACGTTAGTTGTCAGCTGTAAAAACAACAGCTAGACCAACGCTGAGGAGGAGCGCCCACGAAGGGTGCTCCATTAGCCAGTGTTAGGGTTATTCTGTATCAAAATTACATAAAAGTTATAATAATTACCTTAGAAGTAAATATTCACATGCATTAAGTGCCACTTTAATCATAACAAGGAAAACGGAGTTATTGATCAAAGATCAGTCTAAAAAAAACAACCAATGCTCCTGCAATTTTAGTATTTATTCGAGAACTCCGGAAAACAATGACATCTAGGTCATTTTAACGCTAGCAATATTTAGATCATGTGATAATGATATGCATTACGACTGCATCATTATTGACACCTCTGTGTCAAACTCCCAACAACACTGGGTTGCGAATCATTACAAGATGTATCCATTTTGACATGTGCATTTGAAAAAAAAACAAATATGTACCTATGGATAAGACAAAAACAGTTTGAATTTCGAATAGGTACTAAACTGGCACCAATAGTAGATAAAGAGGTTGAATACCTTGCTATTTAATTTAATTTCAGGCAATAGATCCAACGCTGTTTGCTTAAATAGAGTAGGTATTAGACAGTTATTTTTTATACCTATTGTTGAAAGTCTAGAGGTACAGTTATATTATAAAATCTATGATACCTATCTATAAATAGTCTCACATCAATGAAGAAACGTCAAAAAGACCTGGTGTCATTCAGTACAAAAGACATTTTGTGTGACAAGGATAGAAGAATAATTTCAAAGCCTTCTTTTTGCCATCGATTTTTTTATTTCGTATTATTTTAGTCGTATCTTTCAAATAAGTGGGTATTAATTCATACCTAAGCCTCATTTTTATAGCAAACAAATACTATCCCACTGTTTAAAAACACTTTTTACAAGAAGTATTTTCTTGAATAAAACGTGAAACCTGGCAACTTTGCCACTTTGTGGTGGATAAAAAATCTTTTCTTTAAAAAATCTTTGCTATCAAAGTAACCAATTACTTAGCATAATAATAATAGTTTGTAAGCATATCTAACTGAAATACAAAATAATATCTATTATTTTCTTATTTAATAATGATGTCTTTGTCCAAAAACCATATATGGAAAAGTTAACCATCACTGATGGTAAAATTGCCACTCCAAAATATTGATGAGAATTTATAGAAATACCATAAAAATCCCATTAAGAATATACTAAAATGTTCTATTATTTTACACTGGCTATGGAAATATTCACAATGTGGCTTTACCAGGCTTGTTTAGAAGTTTTGAAACAAAATAGAAATAGGTGTTAGGGTTGTCGAAAATCAAAATAAAATATTACAATTTTCCATATAAATATGTTTATTAGGGTATATCTGTGCAATTTTCTCATAAAAAAATCTAAATTGAAATTTAAAAATAAAAGGATGAAGATGAGAGAGGGCTTTTAGTTCGGCAAGCGGGAATTCGTTGCTGGGCTCCTGATTTTTATAATTCTGGTTCCCATCTGGATGGATTATGATATGGATTTGCTATTTGAAACATACAGATTTAACAACATTTGGCAAAGTTACTTACCAGGTTTTACGGTACCTAGTTGTACCGAGTTGTACGAAAGAAAAACAAAAGTCGAATTATGAAGTGTTACAAACTCACAAATGATAAGTACTCTTTTTAAGAGTGCCAATTCTAATCACTTTCAAGCAAAGTTCACGTTCGCATGTCAATCACAAACTGTGCAAAATGTATGAAAATTAAGGCTTTTTTGACAGTTTGCGATTGACATGCAAATGTGAACGTTGTTTAAAAATATTTTGTAGAACTGGCCCTAAGGTCTTTGTCGCCAGTAGCAAACTAATGCCAATAAGTCAATAATGAAAACTTCCATTACTTACATACAACAATTTTAATACTTAGTCTACCGGTTCAGCAGTTGTTTATAACTTGAGTAATATAAATAGAAACCAAACGTTTCCATTCACTGTCTATTTGTTTGTGAGCGTAATTGTTTCTTACTTTAACGTAGGGTTGTCTAAAAAAAAATTATAATTAATCTCAGGCGTAATCATGATGGTTTCTGTAATTCATTGGCGGACTTTCAGGGAGTGAAAGTACCTAATCATTCGTATGTAGGTACAAGTTTACTGCCAACCCTGAAAAACCTGAACTTGAACTACCTACCAACCAACCTGTATTTGTTGAGTTGCCTACGCGAACATATAGGTAGGTAATTATAGGTACTCAAATTGAAAGGTTTTCGTTCTACGGACACTTTTTTTTCTCTTACTGAAAACCTTTTTTTTCATATTTTTGAGTTCTAGTACTGCCAATAAATCAAAGAAACCAAAAAAAAGTCACCCCGAATAACAAATAGTTACAAACAGGGTCTTTTTTTAAGTTCCCAAAAACCCATTCTAAAATGAAAATCCAAAACATAGCATGCAGACATCCGTTCATACCCTATTTTATCGACTGGCAGCCCCGGTTCCCGCCATTGTAGCTGTGACATTTGACCCACGAATGCGCAATGCGTGTCGCGACCTGCGTTTACATACAATGTAGAAAAAATTGCTCACAAACGTACCAGCTAGGATTTTTACACAATGAAATTTAAGAGAAACATTCTGTTGCTTAAATTTTGTGATAATTAGCGGAGGAGGATGTTGAAAAATGAAACAAAACATTTGTAGGTACTTAGGTAAGTAGGTACATAATGGTTGTTTATGTTTTATCTTCTCAGAAAAGTATCTAGGTACCTACTTGGTGTTAGTACTTAGGAATTTACACAGAAAATGTAACGCTTATAAAAAGACTGTAGGTTACAATAGACCTTCATTCTAGTCTACAAACATAAAACTGATTTGCATAATTAATACTTAAATTAGCTTAATAAACTTCTCAATAACCCAAATCAAATTAAAATTGTACTCGTACTGTTTAGTACCTCTATGAAAAATCAAACCGGCCATATTTACTTCCACAATCACTGCAATCTGATTGGATATAATCGTATGCATGCCTAATCGTATCGCGCTCTGATTGGTCGAGCGTCCCGACACAGTTTGAAATTAGAACTGGTGGGTTGGATTGAGCGGGAATTGCGTCGTTGGACGAACAATGAACCACAAAATGCTGGATGTGGCAATATTAATCATAACAATTTTCAGAACTAAATTATTTTTTTATATTTGTTAGTAATAATCTTACCTACAGCTATGTTACTGAGCAGAAGCTGCGAAAGTGAGCGAGTTGTTTGTTTGTTACGGTTTCACGCTGAAATCACTGAACTGTGTAAATGAATTTTGGTAGGTACAAAGATAGATAGGACCCTGGAGTTATAGGCTACTTTTTTATTCCAAAAATCAATATTAACGCGGGCGAAGCCGCGGGAATAAGCTAGGTAGGTACTAGAATATAATACAAAGAAACTTTACTACATAGTTAGAAGGTAAAATTATATTTACTTGACAGCTCCTATAATCTCTTAGAAATTAAATTTATGTGTGTATATGTCGCAGCCAATTAGCTTAATCAGCCGTTTAATTGGTTGCCTAGCCTTTTCATTTACATGTGCCGATTTTTCAGCGACCTATGTGATATCTTTATTTATATTTAATACTCGAGGGGTTTGGCACTGATAGTCGAAATACAGGCTTTGCCTAGTTCGACTACAGATGACTACACCACTTATAAGTATTGTCCTAAATTAGCCTGTTAAAATATTTTGTAACTTATGTCTTAGTTTCCTTAAATAAACATTTATTATTATTATTATCTTTTGTTCAAAATGGTTTAATGACTTGCCCATGTCACTTATGTCGCTGATTAGGTAAACGGCACAGTTCAATGAAAAGGCTTGGCTCTTAATGAAACGGCGGATTCAGCTAGTTGGCTGTTGTATAATGTTATTGTAGTTTAATTTATATTTATTAAATAAAATAATGTTTTAGATAGGTTAGTATAGTCTATTTTAAGTTTATTTCTCTTTACACACTGTGTCTACGTTTCTTATCCCACTTTTCTGTCGCAGAAAGAAATTTATTTTGAAATAAGCAGTATCTTTGTGCTCTTTTCTCTGTAGTCAATTTTCTTTTTTTAATTTAATGTGTGGACATAAATAAATAAATAAAAATAATCCAGGCCTTTTCTATAGGGCTGCCTAAGTAGTCCCTTCTCTGTTTTATTATTTTAATATCATTCGTCTGTTGGCGCCTCATTATACATAATGTAGGCAGCCATTATGTAAACGATACTTAAGTATACCTACCTACGATCAAACCTTTATTGTATTTTAACCTTTTGCCCTTCCTTGACAGTTTCATTATATCTATTTTATTCGAGATATCTGACGTGTCCTTAGGTGACTCTGTAACATAAAAAAGACAATATTTAATAACTTGCACGGTAAAGTAGCAGCATTTATAATTTGCACAAAGACGATTAAAAATACAATAATTTTTGTAATTTTCGTACAATTTTACGAAACAATCCTCTAGTTACTGAGCTGGGAACGGGTTGTCATTACCAAAAATTGTGCGTGTCATTCGTTGCACGTTGATTAAAGGTTGTCGCAATGTGGTTGCTCGCACCATGATCTTTGTATTTTTCTGTACCCACACTGGCTAATAATTACAAAATATTGTTTTACGTTATTTTGCGTTTCTCTCCATTTTCCAGGCTTAATTTTGCGAATTCATAGCTGCTATGAAAAGCTTTCACTATGGCAACCCAGTTGCCAACGTCATTCTATTATAATTAAGTTTACATAGAAGGATTGTTGATCATCTTTCAGAGCTTACCGGTCTCCAAGAAAGTGTTCGTTTTGTCTTGACAGTCCACATTGTCATTGTCAAAATTCAATAACATTACCTACTTAGATTAAAAAGCTTTAAAACAAAATAGATTACAAGTCGGTAGTAGGTAGGTATGCCTATAGGTACGAGAACACAACAATTTTTAAGAAGGTTGGTAATTCATTTTGAGGGGCTAATTTAAGACGTAAACAAATAAGTAGGTACCTACTTCCCGCCAAGAGTAAAATCACTAGCTAAACGTAATATATATTTATCAACATCACAACCTAAAATAACGCTTGCCGATTTTCAAAACATTATGGTTGTTCTCACATTATTTTTGCGTACAAACCGGTTTCAGTAGAAACGACTGGGCTTTCATAACATTGCAAACACAAACCGCTGATCATCAGCCAGTACCTACGTGTAAATTGGACAATTTTCTGCCAACGCTACGCAACTTATGACATGGCCGCCGACAGGGTTACCAAACGTCAAAACTCATGACATGTCAATTATTTAAGGTGCTTGATTTGATTTTTTCATCTACTTTATGCTAATGATACGAGTACTTTGATGTTTTCATCACATTTGTCTGCAAAACCGGAAGTAGATGATTTTAAAAGCCTACTAAGGCGATTGATTTCAATATTTTAGAGTGATTTATAGCTGACAAATTGGACAGCACTTAAGAGGAACCAATTAAAATTAATAAGTCGTGTTTTAGGGAAGGGGATGTCAAGGCATGCTTTTGAGCCATCGAAAACGTATTTTAAATCCTTGTCTTTTGAGCACAGACCCAATCATTATCTCAACCGATAGACGTCCACAGTTGGATGTAGGTCTATCCCCAAGTGTCGTCACATCTACTATTTCGGTGCTTCTCATAACCAGCGGATTCTCTCAACCTTTACCAGTTAGCCTTGTGGAACTGCTCTAGAACCTTCCAGCCCCGTTAGCCATTCTATCTGCGTGCAATGTCGAAAATAAACTGCTTTAATAGTTAATGTAATCCCTTTAAATGATCATGATCAAATTGTTTAACCATTTTCATGCTTCTCAATTACAAAACTTCTTCATAACATTACCTGTTTTCAGATATCGTTATGAAATAACTCATTGACAGACAGAATGACACAATGTTTTCTTTCCACACAACAGTTACTGCCAAGTTAACAATTAAAATAATAAGTTGATGGACTACGATAGGTTACAAGCGTTTCTCGGAGATATTTTAATTACCTTTATCTGCATTTGCACCATAACACGTTTAGGTAACCTATACTAATTGTAGATCTGTGACATAATGGGCTTAGCTTAGACAGAGAAAAACAACGTTTAAGTCTCATTAACTATAATTTTATTATTGAACTGAGGGCCAATTCTATTAAGCAACGTTCAAATTCGGATCTCAGTCGCAATTTGTCAAAAATGCCTCAATTTCCATACATTTTTGATATTTTGCACATGTATTATAATGACTTTTTGACAATCTATGATAGAAAGTCACTAATTGTCTAGACATCTAGAGTCTCTTGACATCTTCAGTAACATTTTGTTTAAAAGTGATGCAAAGTTTTTCGGATAACCAGTTCTTTAGTGGGTTTACAGGCTCCAAGCCGAGGTTCAGTTTATAAATGTAAGAGTTCTGGAGGCCCGTAGTTTGGTTTGCTAGATCATTTGGTTTAAGCAGAGGCTATCCATGCAAAAATAAACTTGAAATCTTCAGCCTTTAAGTTACAAATAACTCCACATGTTGGCAGAAGTAACGTCTGTTTTTTTTATGCTGGTAACCCTTAACTTGCGCGTGCGTCTAACTCTAGGACAATTAGAAGATGACTGTTGCTTTTGACTTGACCACTTAAACGGATTTGAGAAAAAAATACACGCGATGCGTTTGCGGTATAATCTGGGACATAACAATCTGTAGGAGCCATTGGTTAACACATCGTAAGTCGTCGGAAAAGATCGGCTTTTTAAAGCTTGTGGTTTCTTTTAGCTTTACCGCAAAACGAGGCAGTTACTGGCTCAGTAATAGACGCACTTGCGAGATACCTTTGTTAGCATGGTGTTGTTGATAGGATATGGCAATCTTGAAGGCAGTTGAAGGAGCCATCATCATCATCGTTTCATCTAAAAGGCGTCCACAGCTGGATATAGGCCTCCCCCAAGCGACACTACTTCGCCCGGTCCTACGCTTCTCGTATTCAGCTGATTCCTGTGGTCCTCACCAAATCATCCTTTAGAGAAATATTTGGATCTTATTGTAACATGTTTTTTTTCTTCCAGCAGTGCCATTTCACAGTTGTCAAGCAAAATTCTAAAAAGCTGTTATAACTTCGGTATGCCCAATGATGCCGCCCCGCCTAGGCTGAAGCGATAAAAAACATCCAGAAGCTTCTTTATTGCTATTGCCCGACGTTTTCTAAGCCTACTTACCAATAAAAAAACAGTGTGTCTTCTAAATTTTTTGTTAAAATGAACATCAGATTGACGTCACGTTTCTGGGTGTAACCACTGGTTGATCAAATGACGAAGCGTTTATGTTAGGAACAGTTAACGTTGACAGACGGCATTCTTTGCTACTGCATGAATTAAATGTTTTTTTCTTGTTCCAGATAATTGGAGAAAGAGAATATGCGGTGAGGCCTACAAGGAGACCTTCAGAAGAGTTACAGACTGGACAACCCTTAGAAATTATAGTACAACAGGTGAATATTTAGCTTTTTCTTATTTATTTAACAATTAATGTACAGAAGGAACAGAAAAGTAGGTACAAAAGTTATGCTTATTTCTAAAGAAATCACCGTACAAATAAGCTTAGTTTTTTTTGCTATTGATAGGCACGCGTTTGTCCACTATCTCACCTGATGGTAAGCGATGATGTGGTCGAAGATGGAGCGTGTTTGTCTTGAAGTAACCAATTCACTCTTGACTTAAAGATAGAAGAAGCTAGGCACAACGAAAGTTTTCCCAAAGCGTTCTGTGCGCAATAATCTTTAGCAGCATTAGCCATAAGAATTATTCGTAAGGCGAATAATAAGGAAAATGAGTTCCCTGAAACACCTGTTTTTACTACCAGAGCGAATAATAAAATGAGGCAATCATAATATGAAAATATTTCCTTCCTACCTTTTGTCCTTTTAGAACTAATAAAACAAATGACAATATAATATTAGTACGGATTTTTTTTTTAAATGCACAATTGCACAAATAAATCCTTTATAGGTGCCTACTTAAGTTGCAAAACGAAATGTTTAAGTAGTCAGGAGCTTTATTTAAGATATAAATTTCATTTCATAAATTATAATATTTACATAAGCCGTAAAAAATGGCCAGTTTATTTCAACGAGCTTCGGCCAAAATGTCTTTGGTCAACGAAGTGTGAATTTATTCATGTTTTGCATATGGAAATGAGTTGCCTTTGCTTACTTTTGGGTTCCTGAAAAAGATGTACGATCACCTCTTTGGACACCAATTATAATTGGGTAATTTACGTTATCATAATTATAAAGACAGCTTTAACCTCCGGTCTTATAAAGGGAGTTGTGGAGATCAGATAATACTTAGGTAGGTACTACCTAATATTTAAAACATAGAGCGACTATCTACGTACTTCAGCAGCTGCATGCTATTATAGCTGACCTCTGGTTGAAAAAAAAAACATAGTTGAAAAAATGTAATCTAGGTAGATTATGATGAAAACTTTTTCTATATGACAATTAAAAATTTCATATCGAACTGTTAGATGTTCATCATCTGCCTAGCGGCTCCCAGTCAGACCGAATTCAGCTGAATACCAATAACTGTTAGATGTTATTTAGCTTAATTACCTACCGGGCCAAACTTATATTATGTAGTTTTTTATTTTATGAGTAAAAATGAGAATGATATGAGCACCTCTTGACCTCGATCACGCCTGATGGAAAGCGACGGATGAAGTCTATGATGGAGCGAGCGTGCCCAGATGATGCCTAAAGGCACTGGTAGATAATCCCACGCGTCGACGAAACACAGCAGGCATTGCCTCTTGAATTGACTCCGGTGGGAGGGTGGTCGCGAACCAGGCGGGCGTTAGCCCTACCACCGCAAGGCAAGGATTGGCCAGTCTTATAGGGTATTAGGCGAGACTGTCCAGTATGCACTGAGCGAGAGGTTCAGATGAGTGCCTGTTGGAACAAATTGCGTTACACGAGGAGGCAGCCCATCATATAGTAAGAGAAATATTAGTCCGAAATCGCCAACCTCGTAATATTTATTGCTTTATCTGAATGAGAAGAGAACTTTGTCTTTAAAAGCTGATATAATTTAAATATCAACAGCAAACTTTAGTACCTAAAGAGCAGGTCGTTGATGAACTCACCACAAATGAAACAAGTCGCAACCTCGAACCAAAATTGAAAAGTTCTCGGACGAAAAAAGTCGGCTAAGTTACCCTTTTGCTACAAATCTTGGATGTGAACAAGTCAAGGCTTTAAGGTCCAATATGGCGGATAACTCATTACTTTAACCTTTTTATTTACCCAAACTTATAAATCTTACACCAAACTTTTAATTTGTCCTCCATAATTGCCTACCTCAATGTTTGCGTCATAGGCCTAACCAGGATACGAGTTGTTAGTGCGAAAAAAATATTTATTAAACACCAAACGAGAAACCTGATTTTGGTTCAAACTCATGTAAGTTTTCGAGCAACGAATGAGGCACGCCGATTGAAACTTTAGACATTATTTAATGATTATGAAAACGTCGTGAGGAAAGCTTAGAGTATTTGGATGGTTCGAGTAGGAAAAGGCAAAAGAAATGATGAACTGCGTGAAAGATGAGATGGCTAGAAAGGGGGTGAATGACTGCTGGGGTGACCACTCATAGAGAGGAAAAGAAGAAGGGGACTGTTTCACCTACTCCAAGTTAATAGGGATGAGGACAAGAATATAGTGATGATAAGTATGATGACGTTCTGGGTAGACGGAATGACAATCTTCAAAGGGTGGTCGATAAAAGAAGGATGGGAACTAAGTGCTAAGGCACTGCTGTAAATTATGCTTCTCTAATTAGAGAAGCATAATTTACAGCAGTGGACTGTTACTGGCTGATAATTATGGTAATAAAGATCGACCTCCAACACTATACGCGTCATTTTGAGACCTCTCCAAGCCATTCGACAATATCAGTGTCGCACGTAAAGAAACCTTCCGTACTAACAAAAAGACAAGTAACAAATGACGGACATTATACAAGCTGACTGTGGTAATAAATCATGTTAATGTAAATAAGTTTTTACCATGGGCTTAGCGCCGTCAGGAGAAAAAAGGCTTACGTCAAAAGCTGATTACTTCCATGTACAGCTTCCCTTGAATGAAGATGTGTGATGTAAGGAGTTACGCCTTTCTGACAGGCGAAGGACGTTAGAAGGCTCGTGCTTCTAACGTTAAAATTTTAGACGTAATATCACTTCAGCGAAAATTCGTTGTCATAATGTAACATGGAAATCAGAGATGACGACCTAGTCTTCCCCTATATGTATATTGCGATCGGCTTCCAATCTAACGACTGTATCTGACCCACACAACTCATTAACTGGACAACACTATACACTATGCCTCTTGGCAAGATGGTATCTTTTTGGCTTCTGACTCCTCGTGACGACTGTCAAAGATGTAACAATAACAGCCGGGACCCAAATGGCTTAACGTACTTTCCGTGGCACGGAGCAGTCTCATCTCTAATTTCTCTACATTTTGAGGTATACTGAGACTGACATAAAAGTGCAAACGATTCTTAAAAATAAAGATTGGCCCCCATCCAAGTTAGATCATTCAAACTATAGTGATGAAGAATGTGTTGAAATGTAAGCCCCTTGTTGAGTGGGACAGATTAGCGTCTGTAAATGATTATGTATATGGCCATACTTAAGTTATGTTTTGCATAATAAAAGTTGATTGATCTAAACCGAAGATTGCGTGGATTAACACTATTTTAGATTCTGTGAACAGCATTAACTCTATAAGGAAGCTTGCGCATAACATAATCTGGTCATGGCATATCATTTTAAATCATTAGGTAGCTGACGCAAAATCTGTTCTTCTTTGAACGCAGATTATTATGCTTATTCTCAATCTCAAAATAAAATAATCTAGGAAGGATGATATATATGTGGGTAGGTACTACTACAATCCTACAGATTTCAAAATCACGTAAGAGATTTCATACCAAACGTGCAAGTCATCCGTGTTTTGTTGTTTGGGTATTATAAATGACTATAAGCAAATACTTTACTATTTAAATCTTTAAGTAGTGAAAGTCAAGACTTGGTTTACTAGTTTTTATACGATGTACGTTGATGGGGTGGTCCGTGGTCTTACAGATTTCTTTATAAAACGTGATCCGTGGTTAAAACAACCACAACGAATAACACTTACTGGTTGAAAAAATGGTGACCGCCACAAGATTGTCATTAAGAAACTTTTTTTGTAAGTGTGTTAAGCTTGGAATATTAGTACCTGTCACCAGCGTGCCACCTCTACTATTTTTTAAGCAACGCATGTCATTCGCAATATGTCAAAAATGTATGGAAATAAGGCTTTTTTGACAGATTGCGATTGAGATGCGAATGTGTACGTTGCTTAAAAATTTATATACCTAAAGCAGTCAGATATTATGATCATCCAGTTTGGTTGTCTTTTACTGCTTGTTTTAAACCTTGATTGGCTACTTCCTACATTGCTATTAATACCTTTGGCTGTATGATCATCAACTTTGCCTGTACCTACATACACAAGGCTGGTCGCAAAACTGTGGCATTATTTATTTTACTACTGATGAAATTTCATAATTATTTCGTCATGTCCAAATAACTATCACATTTTTATCGGGACTGTCTGTCAGATTTCATATATTTTGACAAGTTATTCACATCGATCGGAAATTGTAACTTGATTTTGAACATTTTTAAGACTTAGTCCTGTATCGGTAAAATGTATTTTATCAATATTCTAGCCGAAAAAAAACTACTTAAAAGTCAAGCCGGTTTTCAAGCAGCCTGATGCAGTTGGTGTCATTGATTTTGTAGCTTTATTTATGGCAGCAAGAGCAACGCGCCTGCCTAGTCGATAAATAAAAAGAAACATATACCACAAACCTCAAAATGCCTACAAAACCAGGCATGATGTAGCACCATTACAGCCACACAGGATAAAAATAGCCGCAGATCAAAGGTCACAATAATACGTAGGTAAGCCTTAATGACAGGTTGTGACTACGACTTTGTCTCCGAAGGCGGTAGGGGTCAGATAAACGGCGGTGACTGTGTAGAAGATATTATGATAAAAAGCTGCTGCGTCACGGTTGAGGGAATTGGCGTGACACAAGTCTTTCGTGGACTTTAGACTGGGATACTAGCAGTTACTATGGCAAAATAGTGACTAAAGATCTGGGATATTACTGGGTTAATGCGAATGACATTTTATTTATGCTCTTTGTTACCTTGCTGCGTCATGTCATGATAGGTACTTAGCTGAAAATAGTGACAGCAGATTTAAGCGATAATATGAAGCTAGGAATGCCACAGACTATAAATTTGAATCCTGCACTGATTAATCCTTCAATGGTCTTTCTTAGTTGGCATACATAGAACATTTCAAAACATTCAGTAAATACTCGTCTATATAAGTGAAAGTATGATTACACTGTGTACTCGTACATATTTAAACAGTAAACTGATAAGCATAATCTCACTGAGAACATCATTGAACTCTGTTTAGAAGGTAATCTCACTTAAAAGTATGTTTAATATTCTTATATATTTTTTAATAGCTTAATGTGTCCCATTGCTGGGCAAAGGCCTCCCCATGTCCTTCCAGACACTCTTTTCTTGCGCCACCTCGAGCCAGTCTTCGTGGTGTGCGTCTAGATCATCTCACCACCGCTTTCTGGGCTGGCCTCAGCGACGCCGTCCATCCTCTGGCACCCATTGCCCAGCGGTTACCAGGCGGGCGGTGTGACCCGCCCAGTGCCATTTCAGCCTGGAAGCTTTTTTGCCCACGTCTATGATACCTGTTTTGGAGCACAGCATGTTGTTCCGTACTCTATCTATTCTTTTTAGACCAAGAATACTGCGCTCCATTGCCCTTTGGCATACCCCAAGGTGGAACTATTGTGACTCGGTGAGTGACTAGGTCTGAGCACCGTAGGTAAGGACGGGCAGAATATTTAAAATAGTAGGTCAAAATCCATCGGTAGGAATATCGCAAATTCAAAATTCATGTACTGTATCTGGTTTAATTTTATCGGACTCACACATTTTTTGCTGACCCAAGAGCACTGCTTATTTAAATTATTTAAATCAAGCCATTGAAGGTATAAATCTTTGGACTTTTGAAAGGCAGCCGTCCAGTAATATTTTACCTTCGACATTGATTAAAGACAACTTTTTATCTGAAGTAGTTACAAAATAAACATTATGTATGTACATTCAAACTGAGCTAATAAAAGTAATAGGCACTACAGAGTTTCATAAGCATGTTTTTAACCCTGACTTATGACAGCTTGTACTTTGATCTCAGTATACTTAAATTGATTTACTGCTAGTACTTAATTACTACAGTAACCAAACATGACGTCTATATTCCCTGGAGGAGTGCTGGGGGAGGCCAGAGATTAAGGTCTGTAGGTATCTTAGTGAAGGCCACTTACAAACCACCAATTGATAAGTTTACTCGAGTCAAAGAAGGTGAGGTTTGCACAGGAACCTGGAGATTCGCAAATGTAAAGAAAAACCAATACCCAGTATCAGCCTCAGCCAGCATTGAGATATGTCGGGCTGTGGATGATGATGATGATAATAATGATCAAGTCATAGTAAATAAGCGTATTGCCACTGATGCTGCCTTTGAAAAATTCCAATTGTTAAAACTCAATAACTATAACATAGAGATGCTTAGGACTTAAAGATATACTGCAGCAATCCTAAATAAATTAGGTTAGGGTCAGAAATATGACATCGAAGTTGGCAACCACAAGTCTAATGAGGCAGTCCCACTCAAAGATTCAAGGAATGAATCAATAACCGGCTTTGTTTTGGACTCGTGAGATGAACAATGTGATTTTGATAACCCTGTCGATAACTCAACCCTCATGCTGGAGTACCCTAAGGCTACACACCTAAGTAATATTGTACACCTGTATTTCTGAGGAACTGCAATAGCAGAATCAGTGGAATTCAGTAACAGATTATTATCTTAAAAATAACCAAAACGAAGAAGAAGTAGGAATCAGTTTCTAAGTATGTTTCAATCTTAACCCTGACTTATGACACTATGTTTAATAACAGGTACTTTGCTCTTAGTACGCTTAAATTGATTAACAGCTACACCAAGCAATTACGATATGTCGTATTACGAGTAATGTATTTAATTGGTCACTTGTAAACGTGTCTCTTGATTATTTCTGATCGATGTTTTTCATGTGTTCAACCACAAATGGTTGTGTGATTGATTCGTTTATAAGAATAGGTCTAAAGGTATTACTATTATTATTGGTAAGTGTTTCTGTTTTGTATTGGGTGGTTTCATCATCATCATATCAGCCGAAAGACGTCCACTGCTGGACATAGGCCTCCCCCAAGTGTCGCCACAACAACCGGTCCTGTGCGTCTCGCATCCATCGGTTACCGGCTACCCTCACCAGGTCATCGGTGCACCTTGTGGGAGGCCTTTCAACGCTGCGTCTTCCGGTACGCGGTCGCCACTCCAAAACTATTTATATTATTATTTTATTGGGTGGTTTGGTTGCATTTATATTTTATGTCTTTATCTTTGCCATAATCAACCTTTCCCTTTTTGCTACTTCGCTTTGCACTATCGAGCTCTTGTCAAGTTTGATATGATATTTTTAACTGTGAAAGGCTTTTAAGATCCTCGTGCTCATAATTATCCGAACCTTGTCCTATGCTACTTTCATGGCCTAGTGCGGATAGATGAAAAGAGCTTCTTCAATCAACACCTATGATAATAACTCTTCGAGTAATCACGTGCTTTTAAACCCTTTCTTTCAAAATATAAATTCTTAGTATTTTTTTAGAAATACGATGAGGTTTCCTAGTTTTTTCTGTATCTTAATTTTAGCGCTTGCACTTAGCCATGGTTCCATTGCCATAACTGAAGTGTGTAAAACTCAGTGTGAATGCTAAAAAGCGTCCGTATTTAGCCTCAGTCACACAAACCAAGTCATACAAATCACTTCAAGGCCACAACTGCTAACACAAACAAACTTTTTTACACCATGCACCAAAACCAACTCATCAATAGAGATGATGTCAACTACACTTAATCACAAAGTGTATAAGATGAACAAGTTTTTAATGACAAAACGTTTTTCGAACACTGTCCGCAAGTTAACCAAGGTAACCGACATAGCCCGAAGGATCGCCAAACTGAAGTTGCAGTGGGCAGGACTCGCAGAACAGGTGGTCGAAGGGGCCGAAAAGTTCTGTAGTGGCGACCGCGTACCGGAAGACGCAGCGGCGTTGGAAGGCCTCCCACAAGATGGACCGATGACCTGGTAAGGGTCGCGGGTAGCCGATGGATGCGAGACGCACATGACCAGCTGTTGGAGGCCTATGTCCATCATTGGACGTCTTTCGGCTAATAGGATAATGGTGATGATGATAATCCGTCTGTAAATATGGCACAGTAAGTTGTGGCATAAGTTTGGTTTTAAACAGGGTGTGTGTGACTCCTTTGGCAATATTGGAAGTGTAGTGAAAGTATTTATGACTGTGTGCTTAATTAATACTTACGATGAACGACTTTTACTATGGAAACAAACCGATTCGAAAAAGAACTCGTTGTTCCCTAACTTTTTCGAGTCCTGTCATATACGAATATAAAAAGTACTGAACAGCTTAGTATTTTAGAGCGAGTTGATCCCATGCAAAAGATTGTATAATTTCATGCATTAACAGCACATGTGTGAGTACTGTGTACCTTTAAGTTAAAATTTTGTTTCATTTTTGGGTTTACTTTGACTTGGATGTGCCCTGGCTGGGAGTGTCAGGCTCACTAAACGTCTTTCTGATGGTGGCATTTGTGTTTCATTCATCATTTGGCAGCTGGGACTGGTCATCTCTCAACTGGCACGGTTTGTTAGTACTTTGAATTGTTTCTTTTTTGCTCTTGACGCTTTTGTCGTGCGTCTTTCTACATCGTTCTCACATAATATGAATAACTTTGTAACAATTTATTGATTTAAAAGAGTGTCCATCGAGCTTCTTGCACGCTCTTCTCCATAGAGATCTACGCTTTGGAACGTGCAAATAGCTTCACCTCTTTGACTGACCGACCTTGACAATTCAAAGTAGGGTAAATGGTTGAAATAAATGCTTTGAGTTTTTGAGTTTGAACACCTAGTATTTATTTACAACTATACTTACAGATTTCAGGATAACCTAATGCGATAACGTACAATTATTTAAATACTAAACTATTTATTTTCCAATACATTTTAATAATAATATGGAAAGTGGACTCGGCTGTCATTATGCCGATTGTCGTTACGGCTAATGGCTTGATGGTGAAAAGCTTCGACGACCACCTGTCGAAACTGGCATTACGCAGTTGGGTAAAGGGCCTGATACAGAAGGCATCATCCTCGGTACAGCTCGTATAGTGAGGAGGTTCCTTTTTCTGGAGCCCTAACCACCGGCAGCTTGGTCCCTGCTCCCGGCGCCACCGGACTACTACTTTTATACTTACTCATTTTAAACGTTTTTTTTATGAAATATTTTGAATAATAATAATCCCTATCGACGTCGTCTCTGTCACGTATATGATTATTTTTCCAAAGGCGTCTCATTCTAAAGCTCGATGGTGCATAATATCGGCCAGGTACAGTATCTACATCTATGTAATGCTAAGTATGTAAGTACCTATGTATCAATTCGTCACCTGTTCGTCAGCATGGTGAAACGTGTTCGGAAACTGGTATTTTCATTAAAGTACACACATAATACATTCTCCTATAATGTCTGTCCAAGGCCCTTTGGTGACATATTTGTTATTTTTGTGGTATAGTGTAACAAAAAGTAGCTTTTCTCGTGTGTCTACTGGCGTCAAAAGGTACCTATTAGGTTTTTGCAATCATATAAATGAACTTATTATCAACTTACCTAGAAACTTATTCACGTTTCCTGAAGGCAAAGGAGTAAGTATTAAAGTCAAGATTGCAGAATTGCATCATCACTTACCCGGTCAATTGTGAGCCTAAAAAAAGTACCTACAGACGAAAATCTTCCAGCAAAAAAAATTAAAGTCCCATTCACAATTCTATCAAAAAACGAGGTTAATTCCCAACCAAATACCGTAAGTAATACTTCGTCCAAAAACGGCAGTAAATCTTTAAATAAAAATGACCTTAATAACTTCAACAACAGGCGTCAATCATTTCAAAACCCCATTGATTATTCGATCAAAAATATTCGCTCCGCCGAAACCGAGCCAGTATGAATCTGTGGCGATCCACATTTTCAAGTATCTCTCCCCTTCATTTTGTACAACCTGTTTTGTAACTGTACCAAAAAAGGCAACGCGGAAACTGACAGGTTTGAGGTTATTCGCAGCAAGGACTGGAAGTTGTCTTTTTTTAGGGTTTTGGTGGGAAAAGGAAGTCTGCGGACCGTATTGTGTAGATCTTTAATGATGTAGTATGTCGCAGACAAGTAGCTTAATCAGCCGTTTAGTTGATGGCCTTCCGCTCTGGATGGAGCGGAGGGAGTGTCGGACTCTTACTGACTCAAAACCTATCTGTGCTCCTCATAGTATTTTTAAATGGTCAATGTAATTTAATTAAATTTTAGTCTAATTTCATATCAATTATTATTTAATTCTCATCTTGTTACTCGTTGATCTAATTTATTAATTTTATTTTCACATTTTATTCACTTGTATTATGAATCTGTTGTAAATCAATATTTAATGGTTTTACCACTGTTTTTTGTGCTAGCGGTGTTAACCTATAATTAATTGTTGCACCCGCAATTGTATCCTATTATAAATAATAAGCTAACTAATGTACCGGTGTAAACAATTGTTGGTTAACCTGAATAAAAATAAATAAATAAAAATAAATAGTCTTTGCGTTCCAGGGCCGCGGTGATTTCGAACAAAATCCGCAATCTCAGGCCTTTTAATTTACCTAACTGCGCTGATTTTTCAGCGACCTAAGAGACATCTTTTGTTCAATATCTTTTATTATGAAACGGCTGATTAAGCTAGTTGGCTGCGACATAGACACAATTGTGCTTGATGCTTCTTTTAAGGGGAAAATTGCATGACCAAGTGGTACCTAGGTACCTTTATAAATTCACTTTATAAATAAAATCTGCTTTACGAGTATTTTAAACTACTTCAAACATTGATCAGATAAGTAATTATAGTTGATTCGACTTCTTCTTTCTTCTTTAACTCTTCTTCTACTGTTATATATCATTTTCGATCACTATAGCAGTAGATGAGTAGACCTGTGGTAGAAGATAAAGAAGCCAAAAGAAATAGAACTTCAAGAATGAGTTGCGTACTTGCGTCGATACTCAATGAGTTTTACCCTTGCCCTTTTTATCCCCCTTGTAAGAAGGTAGGTACATTTTAAGTGTAGGTACAATTTGTGTAACAAGACTTATTTGTTGACTAAATAAAAATCACAAAGCCAATGATTGGCTTTCTCATTCTTGAAGTTCTTTTTCTTTTGGCTTCTTCATCTTTATTGACTGAGCTAAGGTGTCCACTAGCACTTACTTCTCACGAGTCGATTCTCGGACACTAATTTTATTCATGTAATCATTAGGTAGGTATCTGACTTAATACTAAACCGGTAAAAACCGCTTATAACCGGTCCTAAGAATCTAGATATAAGGCAGCAAACTTGATTTATTTATTTATGGTATCGACGGAAGGTAAATATTGAGATATGAGACGCGGTTGCGGGGTCAGGGAAAATAATTCAACCTTTTTACACTACTAGCTTCAACCAGCGACATTACTCGCGTGAAAATTAGAAATTATTCAAGATACAAGAGAAAAAATTGCTTTGCTATATCATCTTCATATTTCACAAAACTTCCAACGTTTTAAATGTTCTTCCATCTGCTCAAGAGATCATTGTATCTTTAACGACATTCTGAATCTTAATCGAGATGTCAATGAATCTAAATCATTATTTATATCTATTTATATTTATGCGTGACATAATTCTTGCCATTTTGAATTGCTAATATCTAATAACGTGGTCGACTGTAATTTTAAGTTGTAGAAAGTGAACTGTTATATTGAGGGGTTCCGTCAATTCTACGAGTTTCTTAACTCAAATGCTAGGCTGATGTTATTACTGTTAATAGGTAGGTGATGGGTGATAATTTAAACCATTTCTGTAAATAACTGTTGTGTGTTTATATTGAAACCTTCAAACGTAACGGGCAGAGAGGCACATACGAAGGTCGGTACCACAGATATAAAATTAACGCTGACATTCTCGGAGAAGCGGTTGTTAAACATTATTATATTTTTAACCAGAACAGATGTAATTTTTGCTTAATAAATCAACAGATTTAGGCAATTTCCGATCTGGTCCCTGCTTACAATCATTGTTCCACTACTAGGCATAGGCTCCTTATTCCTCTCATCACTGTCCTCTGCTGTATGCGTTTCTTGTGATAAATGAACACATCTTGATTCCTTTTTATTTTCCTTCCTTCTTTTTTATTTAATTTTCTGTTAAATTTTTCCAATTCCTAAATTCATAAATTATATTAAATATAAACATTTAAAATTGAAATAAATCCTAAAATATGGCGTCAAAAATTCGTCTGCTCGCTTCGCTGTCGACTGAAAGTGTGTCCAAAAGACTGGCGGCATTGCCACGTTGTAGGGCAATGCTCCTATGTGCAAGGCAAAAGCCAGCCCTCGGGTCACGCGAAGTGTCAACTGTCAATTAGGCGTTTTGATTATTATTCCCTCCTATTTCTTTTCTACGAATTTCCGCTGCTACGACGCTACGCTTACTACGGAGCGATCATTAATTTTGGCAAGTAGATTTTGACAGACAATTTTACATACGTTCAAAATGTGATTGAGATCTTCAATGGCTCTTCTTCAAAAATGTATTTTCTTTTTCAAAACCAATAGCTGTTTCATTTATTTTCTTCTATTATGCTGATTATGCTATCAAAGCTTCAAGTTTCAATGGGATATAACTTCATCTCTCTCTCCACTTCGCAGGTACAGTTCTCGTCAAATAACTTTGCCCCTCTGAAGTTAGCCATTTGCAAAGATCGCGCAGGTGCAGTCACGTACACGGGAGCAAGCGGGACGCAAGCATGCATCGAACGTAAACGAGCGACTGAGACATAAAATTTGTTCTATCAAGTTCCGTACCGTAGTATGTTTAAAGTGAAAATTTCAGTGAAGTAGAGAAATCCGGCTTTCGTACGTGATTTAGGGCGTTGTGGTGGCAGTGCAGAAACCAGAATTAACTGTCAAGACTCGATGACAGTTAATTCTGGCTTCCGCAAAAATAATGGACATGACTAGCAAAAATGTCATGTTATCCATATGATAGATATTATCTTGAGTATTTCTTTTGATTTTAACCTTTAATACTGCAAGCAAACCATTTAAAATCTTTAAGGTGGAAATTGTTTATACTTATCCAAACTAATTTATATTCAAACCAATTTATTTATGCATAAGTACTGTCTGTTTGTGTTTTCTTTCGTTTTCACGCCTAATCTGCTTTAGTAGTTTTAGTATAAAGATAGATTTTAGCTTCGAGAAGTACATAGGACACTATTCGTTACGGGAGTACGTTCCCTCGGGATAATTTTCAACTTACACGCAAGCCTGTAGCCATTATAACAGAAGCCGATTGAGATGGTCATAATAATAAGTCCATCCGAAAAGTGTTGTAATATGGTACCTAATCTAATTTATTGTGAGAATTTGTTTTAATTGGGACTCAGTTTCTTGAGTGTCCACTTGATTATAACAATAACAATAAAATTCATAGTGCTTTTTTACAAAGAGGTGTGTATAGATAGCTACAGAAAGTTAATAGTAAAGTCTTATATACTTAATGGTTTCATTTTTGCCTAAATTAAAAGTGCTGTAGGTGCCTATGGCCAAATTTTATTAATTACAGGTACTTGCCTACAAGATATTTAACTAGGTTTAGTAGTAGCGTACTTGCGCGATCTAGGTTTATTCAAACCTGTGTTTTAGGCCACTATCATCATATCATCATTAGCATCACCTTATTGTGGCCATTTAATCGAGAAACTTCCTTTCAAAACTTCCACTACAAAAATCTCAGTCACATTACAAAACACCAAAAAACTTACAAGACAGTAAAAAACGAAACTTGCAACACATACAAGGAAATGCATCGGTCGGTGTTTACTTCTCTGTCCAAACGACAGGTACAGGAACCAGTTCCTAACAGTACCGCGAGGGTTCGACGCCCGGCCACGCTTGTCACTTTGACTGCACCGCCAAAAACTTGAGCCAATTAGTGCCTAGTGTCTACTGGGGTTTGGCTGTTGCTATGGGATTCTCGGCTTTATTTTATTTATCTGAAGGCCAAATCTCGTATTTCAAAAATGTCCAAATTCCAGTCGCAATGTCATCTCAGCGACTGTGAATGCGAATGTCAAAAATGTAAGGAAATTAGAGGCGTTTTTGACAAATTGCGACTGCTATTGGAATGTGAAAGTGCCTTAAATATACGGGAAATGCGTCTCTGTTCTTTGAAATAGCAGTTTGTGGGGGTCTGAAACTGAATTTAAAGTTCTGTTTAATTAAATCTTGACACGACATCCGGAGGTGAAGGAAATACTATAACCATATTGGTAACTACATTTTTGAGACGGGGTTCAAACGCTTGAGTCATGGGATCCGATTGCGCGTCTCCTTCTTCAAGGCTATTTCTCGCCGACTTTTGGACCACGTGCTTATTTTAGAACCATGTTAAATCTAATGTTGTTATATATAAAGGTATCTTGTAGATTTAAATAGTTGTAACGCACAACATTTTTCATTCAACAACATTAGAAGGTTGTTAAATGAAAAATGTTGTGCGTTACATGGGTTATGGGCAAGAAGATGATGATTTAATGAAAACCAGTTTGTGAGTAAATAAAATAGCTCATTATGCTATTCTTGTATAACTGGTGCCAAATCAATTAAGTAAAAACAAGGGAATTCCTGTACGAACCTCATGCTGGTTATTAACTCATTATCTGTGATTAAACATAAAACCTTTGTCCGCGGGAAAAAATATTATAATTGATGAAAATAAGTTAGATAATAACATATCCACGGTTAGGTCTTAAGCCTTGTTCACATCGTACGTAAAGAGGGAATAGATTGTAGCGGCATCTGCGGCGATATCAGGGTTTTCCGTGCGATTTGAATATCCTACAACAGTTCGAATATCAACTATCCGTCAGTTGCCCACCAGACACAACAACCGTCCGGTCGGAGGATCCTCCCTTTTCTATGGAGGTTTACGGGACTTTACTCTCTGTACCGCATTTCTCTATTAGATTTATTATGATTATGCTTTTTAGAATCTCTCAAACTATTCTTCAACCCCTTGGATAAGTGGAAGAAGAGAGAGACTGGGCAAAATGCGGTTTGCAATGGACCCTTCACCCAATGTTGCGTGTAACGACGGTAATCGGGTAATGTAGAGTGCAA
This sequence comes from Melanchra persicariae, assembly GCA_947386135.1. Classification (NCBI taxonomy): domain Eukaryota; kingdom Metazoa; phylum Arthropoda; class Insecta; order Lepidoptera; family Noctuidae; genus Melanchra; species Melanchra persicariae. The sequence goes on along the minus strand of OX376645.1, from coordinate 8,374,608 downwards.
AGGAGGATTCCTTTGACTTGTACCCGCTCACATCAAATCTTTAGCACATCTACATCATCATCATTATCGTTCATATCACTATTTCGCCCACTACTGGGCACGTGTAGTAACCGGTAGTAAGTACCTAACCCGCGATGGCAAAATATTGTCGCCCATCTTTGTCGGATGTCGACGCCATGAATCTCTTTCTTCCTCCACTCGTCATCACCACGCCTGGCAATGTCCAGCTCAGCTTCATTTGGGTTCCACTCGTCTTCGGATCTACGTTTGTAACTCGGTCTACAGTCTTTAATTCTAACAATGAATGCTCCATGAGTCTCTCGCACATGGACATCATAATCAGCATTCATTCGCAGAATTTTGAAAGTCTTATCTCATTCGAAATGCTAATTGTATAATTTGGGCACGGATAATATGTGCAATCCGTCCAATTAATTGATTAGAAATTTTTATTTTCATTTTATGCCAAGGGGTGGGGGGAGTCCGAACACCCTTTATCATCATTCACAGTCCGACTTCTATGACTGCTGAGTATAGGCCTCTTTTTTCTTGTGCCAATCCGTTCTTGTGCTATACTCTTTTGCCCCTCTTCGAGGTTGATCTTTAAGACACCATAATGGTGTCTCAGCAGACAGGAATGACAACTTTCACAGTTTTTTTTTTCTAAAACTGCTCTTCGCTTTGAAAAATTTCTATAAAAATGACAGACTAATGTGCTGCTTGTAGTCTTCTGAATATAGGCATCTTTTTTCTTGTGCCAATCCGTTCTTGTGCTATACACTTTTGCCCCTCTTCGAGGTTGATCTTTAAGACACTATAATGGTGTATCAGCACACAGGTATGACAACTTTCATAGTTTTTTTTTCTAAAACTGCTCTTCGTTTTGAACAATTTCTATGAAAATGACAGACTAATATGCTGTAAAAAGACATTCCAAAAGCGACGTAGAAAAATCACCATTATCCATTCTGTAGTCCCCTTAAAACTTGCACCGTGAGGCCGTCAACATTTTTTAGGACAAATCCATTCATTTAGAATGATAGAATAAACATTGATTCGACCGATACTGTCCGTATTAATATGTCCGCCAGCATAACGACGAAGGTTATATATCATGGAGCCTTTAAATATCGTATAATTGGTTGGCTATTCAGCTATTGAGTTTTAAAGGATAAATAAATGAATTGGAATGCTTTAACAAATCCTAGCTAGTACTGATAAGAGGTAGAAATTAAGAGAAGATTGTTCGTTTGTTTGTATTCCAGTCTTGCCAAGAAGTACCGTGTTACCCAGTTAATGGGTTGTCGAGGTCTGGTAGGCAGCCGCTCCACGTAAAATAGGTACTGGTATTCAGCTGAATCCGTTTTGACTGGAAGCCGACCCCAATAAAGTTGGGAAAGGCTCGGCAGATGATGATTGTTCGTTTGTTTGAGGTCGTAATTTCTTGAATTACTGAGCTGAATACGAATATTCTCACACACACGACAACTACACTGTTGGTAGGTACTCTTGATACATATGTGCCATAGGTTTATTATCCCGGAAAAAATTACGGCTACGGGACAGGGTACATATAATAATTTAATAATTATAATAATAATAATAATTTATTCAAAAAAATTATTATTCTCTTTATGTGTTTAAAATGAATAAAGAGAATAATAATTTAATAATTTATTCAAATAAAAACGTTCACAAAAAATATTAAGTCAACAGTAGTAATATTTTCCATACAATTATAGTGCCTAAAAATAAACTAAAACTAAAATATTAATAGTATAGGTGCAAGTAATGGTGATTCGGAATTGCAATGTTAGGTAGCGACCCGCCCGATCTAGGTTAATGTGTGAAGCCACAGTATTTTAACAATAGTTAGGGGAAGGACCAAAATCTGACTTGGTACTATTAAAACCACCTGCTATTTCAGGGAAGTGCAATTTAGAGTGCAAGTTAGTATTTTTGATAAACAATTCGTATTTTTGTTTTATAACTCATAAATCCGATGTATGAACCACATTTTTGGTGTGAATTCGATAAAAAGGTCATCTCGTTTTGGATGATTTTTTTAGTTTTTTTTTGTAAGACATGTTTAGTTAATCAATTGGGTTTTTTTGCACAGCATTCTTTTTTCTGGTATGCATTCAGTAAATTAGTGGAGTGACCTAGTGTGCTGAAAAATTATACAGATGTGCATTTAAAAATATCCCGTTTCTAAATAGTTTGATGTCGTTCTTATCCAAATCTTGCTTCACGTGTGGAAAGCTTCATGCGACTTTTTGGACAAACACCATTTGAAAAGGAAGATAGCCATGAACATTTGGGTTCGTTTTATGTGACTAAACAATATTTTTTGTACATTTCAGTTCGATGAGTTCGTGAGATCGCTGCAGGTGGACCCCCACTCACCACTCTTCAGGCTTGTGACAGACGGACAACCGCCGTTAAGGTATGTTAACTTTATTTCAACTACTTACCTGCTGCAAGAAAACAGGGGGAATGTGGGAATCTAGTTAAATTTGAAGTTGGGGAAGAAGAAGTGGTCGATTGAAAATATCAAAATATTAATATTATAAATGTGAAAGTAATTCTGTCTGTGTATTTGTGTTGTTTGTAACCTGTTTATGCCTTAACGTCTTACGTCCGGGTGGATCCAGTATATTGCAAAGTGATTTTGAATTCAATTCCACGTTTTTTACGGTTTATTTTTATTTGTTTATTATTTTCATAAAATTGGTTCCCCAGGACGAAAATTAGGTACTTACACGGTTTAGCTATGGCTTAAGTTAGGGTACTATTCATCCCGGTAGCAAGGTCCCTTGGGATAATAAACCACTCTTCACCCGGGTTAAGACGCGGTCTTGCTAGTTACCTAAACTATACATCAATGGTCTAGCATCGATTTTCATCGTCTCCAGGACATAAGTAAAAAAAAAACAATAGAAATCATGTACAACCCTGATCGTAGAATCATTTAGGTCGCATGTGTAAACAAACAAAACAACTAAACATAATATTGCTGACGTAGGTAATTGCCATTCTAACCCCAGTCCTCCATGTCATTATAAATAAGCAAAGAATAAATCTCCACTCCCTAATTCAATGTTTTTGTAAAGCTCTTGAAATCAATGCACAAGGATCAATGATTCACGTACGAAAATCAGAAAAAAAAATCCATATTTATCAGCAGACCCCATTTACAACTTTCTTATCCTCGGCTCCCCAGCCTAAGAATAAATAAGAATGTCCATGAAAAGCATTAAAATTCACTTACATTCAGCACAATATCGGGGCCAGGTTACGAGCTACGATAAAAATTTTTTGAAAGCTTCCAAACTCGATCCCAATCTGTCCACATCCGGTAAACATAATAAGAACTGTTCAAAACACTGTTTCCATTGTACACTTTCATACGTCACGTTTTTACAATATTTACTATATTTAATAGTCATATTAAAGAGCTCCTGGTAAATATTCACTGCCGCACGGGTCGAGATTAGAGGTTGAGCGAAGCTTGCCGAAGTCGTTCCGTGTGTGGATGACCACTGGCAATCCATTCTATACCGAAACTCTTCCGTACCTCAGAAAGCACGCTAAGCCGTTGGTCCCGGTTGTCATTTGAAGATCTTTTACAGTCAGAAGCTAGAAAAACTGACACCAATTTCGCCAAGGGCTTGTGCTTGTGTTTTAGTTACCCAGTTACTGGGTTGTGGAAGCCGACCTCAATATAGTTGGCTAAAGGCTAGATAGATTGATTGATTGAGTAAGTTATATTGAGATCATATTAATGAGTTTATGTTAAGAAGTCTGAAAGCGGCACCGGTGACTGAAACGTGGCGTGGATATCGGTTATTCAGGGTAGGGCAGGTTATATGTGATGCGAAGGAATGAGGGATATGTCGTGGGGAAAGTTTTGGGTATGAATACAGCTTGACAAATCAATCAATCCGCCTGGTCTACGTTCAGGTCGGCTTCCAGTCTGACTTAAATTATCCAAAAGCACCTCCACACCCCTGTAACTGGGTAAGACCCCATAGTAAGACTGGTGTCGTGTTGCGGAATTGTTCGAAAGAGTTACCGCGGCCTTGGAATGCAAAAGGCGTTGGAGGAACATGGATGGGTTTTAGTCAGTAAGAGTCTGACACTCGCTTCCGCTCCGCCCAGAGCGGGAGGAGTCATTTGATGGCATACCATCATTAAAAAGGGTAAAGACCTACAACTACAGAAACCTCTTCCATATATTTATCTACAGCCAGCAGTCCTGATGTTCTGACACTCCCTTCTGCTCAGTCCAGAGTGGAAGGAGTCATTTGATGATTTCCCATACAAAAAAAAAGTTTGGTGTCATGTAAACACTGGGTTGTTATTTTTTGGATTAAAACCAGATTTAAATAATTTGAATCTTCCAAAATTAAAACTACTTTCCCGTATCGTCTACAACAACGTACACCCACACCAAAAGGTACTCATACATTATTTAGTTTCCCCAACCCGAACAAAAACAGTTTCCGTACACTGTTCAGAGGTCATGTGTCACTGTTCAGCATAATTATGCGAAATAGTCTATGATAATGACCCTTATCGGATACATCACTGAACCTATGGAAATATCTGATGATGGTATTCATGGAAAATGGAGATTTAGAGTGAAAAGAATATGGAATTGATTTTTTTCTATGGGTTTTGTCGAGTTTTTTCGTAATTTATGTTAAATAGCTTTTTTCACGCAGATTCGCTTCTGTGACCCTTAAGACTTTTCAAAGAATTTAAAAAAAATGCCGCATAATGTAGTTCACCATCCTACCGCATAGTGAGAGATTTTTGTAAAAAATCAATAGGTAGTTTGCGATTTTAAAACTTCAGTTGAAGACGTTGATGGCCTACCAGAGAGAGGTAGTTATATAGAATACTAGTTTATGCCCGCCACTTTGTACGCGCATATCCTGCTTTTTTCCCCTTCCCGTATAGCCTAGCCTTCCTTATAAATGTGGCTATCATAATTATTATACAAAAAGAAGAGAGATTAGCGCGTTCAAACAAACTTCAGCTTTAATTAGTATAGATTCCAAAAATAGTTGCCTTGGCTGGGGGCCTTAAATTCATTTGAGGCCACCACAGGACAGCCCGGTTAAGCACTTGATAGCCCTTGCGTGTTAACTTGCTAGTGGTCATACCGAAAAAAAAAAAAAGAAACCAAAAATAGTTACACAACTCTGACACAAACTTAATTCTATTCATGAGTGCAAATTTTTTAACGAGATTAATGGTTTTAGAGCGTTAGGCCTTCTAGAGTTATGGGGCTTGACTGGACACGAGATAAGAGGGCCAATATTCTACTATTTTTTAAGCAACGTTCACATTTGCATGTCAGTCGCAATCTGTCAATTTATGGAAATTGAGGTTTTTTTGACAGATTGAAGAAAATAGTAGAATTGGCCCTCTGGGGCTCGAGACAAGGGAGATTCTATCAACGAATAGCGTGGCGAAAGCAATACGTCAAAAATGTAAGGGATTGACACATGCTATCGAAATGTCACGTGATCAAATTCCTACATTTTGGCATTTCGACAGTCGCATTCGCTAATTGAATGGTACATAACACACGTCTAGGGCCTCTGATAACTGTTTGACAGCGGAAGCGTTATGAGCTGTGAGTCTGGGCAACTAATGTGCATGATATTTTCTAGTGGGATATTAGTTAAGTCTTGTATGGCTGGTCTCAATGCTGGGTAAGAACGGGGCATCGCGCAACGATGTAATGATAAATTTTTTCATAGAAAATGTTCTAAAACTGTTCAATTTCTATGAAAACGGCCGTCGCATCGTCTCGTTGCGTCTTTCTACAAGAGCCTCACGGAGGCATAATATAAAACGCTACCATGTATGATCATGGTTAGCCAGTAGGTAGGTAGTTAAACTGGCTACTGCTATACTTACGTTTAATAATCCCTTTATGGGTTTTTCAAAAATCAAGCACCTGCTTAATGCCACTATAGAGGAGAAGAGACCCGGACTGCAAGTAATTATTCGAGTGGTTGTGGTGAAATCTAAATCGTGACTAGTATTAAACTCCTGTTGGAACGAAACCATAGCGCGATTCAATTCGATCGCAGCGCCATCTATCGAGGCACGCACTCAACTTTCATTTTCACCTTAACCCGTGACGTGTGTCGCCCTCTGGAGGCACGAATCAAAAACAGTTTATTACAAGTTCATAAATAGCACATCATCAAGCCCAGGATCGGCAGACATGTATCTTTTGGTACACCCACTTTTAAACCGACTTCAAAAAAAGGTTCTCAATTCGTTTGTATATTTTTGCATGTTAAACCTCACAACTCCGTCATTTATATACCGATTTGATTTTTTTTTATTTATGTGAAAGGATATATTTTCTGATCTTGTTCTATAGAAAACTCATCAAAATCGGTTTAATAGTTTTGTTTTTAAATCAAAATAGCTTGAAAAAAATGTGTCATACAACATACATTTTATCTTTTCAGCGCTGTATGTTTTGTATATCAATTCCCATAATGTTACGACTGTCAAAGATCTACAAAGACAGCTGGCACCAACGGCTTGACGTGCTTACGGACACGAAGGAGTCGAATAGATTCCACTAGCTTCCGCTCGCTTTATAAATTGTTATTCTGATGTTCTGATAACCTACTGCTTTTGCGTAAAAGAGTAACAAACATCAACATTCGCATATTTTTAACCGACTTCTAAAAAAGGAGGAGGTTCTCAATTCGGATGTTTGTATTTTTTTTTTAATGTTTGTTTGGGCATAACTCCGTCACTTGCCAACCGATTTGAATAATTCTTTTTTTGTTGGAAAGGGTATACTTCCCAAATGGTCCCACTGAATTTTATCAAAATCGGTTCAGTAGTTTGGTTATTAAATCCAAATAGCTGGAAAAAATATGTGGAAAAATCATCCATGTATACGAAATTGCGTACGAAGTCGGTTTCTTTTTTTTATAATTAAAGGTCAGACAAGCATTTTCGTCACTTGCGTTGAGAGTTGCATAAAACCGTCTAAATTCATCATCAAAATCGGGTCGGCGATTGAGGCGTTAAAGCGAAGGGACACACAAACTCATTTTCGCATCTATAATATTAAATAGCTTTTGCCCGTGACTTCCGTACGCGCATATTCAGTTTTTCCCATTCCCGTATTTATAGCTCATAGCATGAATGTGGCTACCATATATTTCCAAATATGACTGGTAGTTCCAGAGATTAGCGCGTTCAAACAATAGATTGGAAGTAAGATTCACCACGAGATTGCATTTAGATGATGACGTAGATACTTAATCATTCCTCCCTTTCTTCCCCAGACAATGCCTGCACCCCGAAGCGTGCAGCAAGGAGCTGGCTCTGCCGACGTACTACGCCCGCTTCCACGACATTCGCAAGGAGTACGTGCGCGCGTACACGCTGCGTGCCGTCGCCGGCGCGCGCACCGTGCCGCCGCCGCCGCCTCCGCCCGACCATCCCGCCTCGCTGCTGGATATGCTCAACTGTATCCTTTTTTTCATTAACTTAGAATTGTTGACTATACCTTCATTTTGACACCAGTCTTTCCAAGAAGTACCTACCGTGTTACCCATTTAATAATAATAATAATAATAGTATTGGGATCGGTCTATCATCACTGATAGGACTATCATAGCTAACAAGCCCGATATAGTGGTGATAGACCGATTAGCGCGCCGCACAATGATAATCGATGTTACCATTCCACATGACGAGAACCTCGTGAAAGCTGAGAAAGAGAAACAAATCAAGTATCTTGACTTAGCACACGAGGTTGTCGACATGTGGAATGTGGACTCGGCTGTCATTGTGCCGATAGTCGTTACGGCCAATGGCTTGATAGCCAAAAGCTTCGACGACCACCTGTCGAAGCTGGCGTTACGCAGTTGGGTAAAGGGCCTGATACAGAAGGCAGTTCTCCTCGATACGGCTCGTATTGTGAGGAGGTTCCTTTCTCTGGAGCCCTAACCACCGGTAGCTTGGACCCAGCTCCCGACACCGGCGGACTACTATTTTTTATATTTTTAAATGTTTTTTTTATTGTTTTTATAGAAATATTTAAAAATGTAAAATATATGTGTAAAAGTGAATAAAGGAAATAATAATAAGATTTCTTTACCACCAAGCCACCAAGTCCCAATATTAAAATTAAAATTATAATTAAAATTACACAAGCTTTAAAAATACAAAACATTTGACAATCACCTACATTAAAATCATAAAAATACTACATTAAAATCATAAAAATACTACATTAAAATCATTAAAATACTTCATTAAAATCAATAAATAAATAAAAACAACAACATAAAATGACAAAAAATCTCAAAATTCAATTTAATTTAAAACCTAAACCTACACAACCATTACCTACCGTCGGTTGGCACTCCAGTTTAATGGGTTGTGGAGGACTGGTACTGCTATTCAGCTGAATCCGGTGGGAGTCAACCCCAATATAGTTGGGAAAAGGCTAGGCAGGCGACGATGCTAGTTTCGGTTTATCAGCTTTGATTGAGTCTCCACTGCTCTGTATAGCATATGATGGCACTGGTAGCTCTATGGCCACGCTTCCACCTACCAGCTCGAATGCAAGTTGCATTACGTTGCAGGCTAGCAGGGTACAATGTAAACAATGTAATTAAACAAAACATGCGAGTTGCTTTCAGTTGGAAACACGACCTAAGCTTAAATTGTACCTATAGTCAAGACGCGCCTGCTTTTTTACAAGTGCAACTCAAGAGTTACGCATTGCTATTACAATCTTTAGAAGCTACCTCTTTCCACGATGTTGATCTGTTATTATCGCAAACACTAGCGTATTGCGACAGTTTTAATACTTAGAAAAATACTGAGGACCAATAATAATTACCGTTTACTTCAAACTCATTTATTAACGTCAAGGAAATGAGCTGTTTAAGTCGTAGCTAGCTGATGGGTTAACTGCCAGTCATTAAGTACCAGGCTGACGCAAGTTTGACAGATCTAAATAGTTATTATCTGTGGTATTGATGTTAAACCACTGGTAGTTCCGCGATTGCCCGATAGGGGGCATTCTTGATGTCAATCTGCATCTGCACTAAAAGCATTTACTACAAAAATTCAAGTTAATATTTTTGCAAAGGATTTTGTTCGTCCTTAAAATATCCTAACAGGAGTACGGAATCTTCATATTACACTTACGCCGTTTGTCTGTCACAGGCGCCCGTACCTACCTGTAATCCTTTTTTGGCGCCCTTCCCACCAGTGGCTTTCCCTAAGGGGGTAAATCCTGTATTCTACACCTTTCCTTTTTCTTCTGGAAACTATCTTATGCTTAACTACTCCGCGGTTTACGGCTATTTTTTTTTATAGACCAGTCACATAATGTTCATGAAAAGTGATTCAATAAAACCTTAACAATATCGTGTACAGATTTAGGTATAAGTCCGTACGCCGGTGATAACTTCTACGCAGCCGAAGTCAAAGACATGGCCAGCATTATTCAGAGGATAATCACCGACGGTAAGAGAACCCCTTTATTTTTCACAGATAATTTTTGAAGAACAGGCTTTTCTGTTAGTATTTTTGGCAGAAACGGCAATTTTTTTTTAATACACCTAGTAGGGTATTCTATTGAAAAATTTAATTAGTCCGTCAGATAGATTTCCAAAAAATAATGGGCACGTATTTTTTCTTTTTTCACATAAACAAAAATGTCGAAGATACAGTGTGGTGAAAACTCACGTGACGACACTACGATAGTACAATTTTTACCAGGGACGTGACGTCCCCAGCTCTCTTGAACACTGATGCGCTTTATCTTTATAATTTTTTAGCGATTTAAAATGGCAAAAAATACGTGTCCAATATTTTTTGAAAATCTAACGGACGGACTAAAAGAATTAGGTATATTTTTTTTCTACCTAGTAGTATACAACAGCTGGCAACTGGCTCTTACCCCACCACTTTTACGCTTGTAATGAAGTGTATTTTGTATTGCTAAACCCGCCCTGACGGCGTCACCACGGCGTCTATTCCGCCTCGGTTGCAATGACAAAGTTTGCCTATTTACATCAAAATGTAAATGATTCATGCTTGATGCTCGATAGTCAGCCCCGGTTGCCGTTTCTATGATGATTTTAATGCATCAGCTTTGTTTAATGATCGATACAGTTCTCGTCAAATAGCTTTGCCCCTCTGAAGTTAGCCATTTGCAAAGATCGCGCAGGTGCAGTCACGTAGACGGGAGCAAGCGGGACGCAAGCATGCATCGAACGTAAACGAGCGACTGAGACATAAAATCGCGCCGCAATAATCCCCGCCCCAATGTCTCTTGCGCATGCGCAGTTGCAGTTTGTTAGTAATTTTGACTACTACGCAGCCACTCGTAGCTTACAGGGGCAAAGTTATTTGACGAGAACTGTAAATATAGTTAGTTTTACTATGTTTCGTCTAACCGTTTCCGTTTCATTTTACAGGATTCCGGTTAGAGTTACCAGAGACTGTGGACTTAGTTTTAGAGACTGGTATTTGGTGAGTGTCACATTATATTTAAAAAAATAATTTTAAGTATTTACGGCTGCATTCACACACACACACGCATACAGTCATAAATCAAGCCAAAAAAAAATCAACTAGGTAATTTCTGTTTTTTTTTCAATCTTAAACAAATTCATTTCGACATGCATTCAACTGAATTTCGCCTCACGTTAAGAGTGTGTCTCGATCATCTGAGTTGACTAACAATGCGCAAGCGCCTGAAACGTGCGGTGTAATTTGTTGCTTATTGATGAAACTTCATCGCAGCTAAGGCGTTTACAAAGTTAAAAGAGACTTATAAAAAGAGATTAGAAGCTCTAGACAGAGTGATAGTTAAACAACGATAACGACGATTGACGCAAAGACCCAAAATGAAGTGTATTTCGAACTGCTAGGCCAGCCCACGCACAATCAAAATTTTTGTATCTAGAATATCAGACTGTCGCCGGGTAGCCCTCACAGCCTTGCCGACGGCTTGGACGTCTATTCCGCCTTTCCATCGACATCGCGAGCGAAAAAAAATCGACTGCCCCATACATTTTATGTGCGCGTAACTCGACAAAATGTACCCACTGCATTAAATTTTTTTTCGCGATTTTGAGTTTGGTCCGTTAGTGTAAGTTGTTTATAATTATGAGTACAAATGACCCCTATTTTTTTTATCGATGGTTAATCATGATGATGGTAAAAATTACCCCTTCCGCTCTTATTGACTAAAACCCATCCGTGCTCCTCGTAGTGGTCCCCTTTGCGTTCCAGGGCCGCGGTAACTCTTTTGAACAAAATCCGAAACCCTCGCAGGACAAAAGACCTCTTAAGAGGTATTGCGTTTATTCTGTAACACATTATAGAAGTGTGCATTATTTAATAAATCCTTATATTGATTGTCATCACCATCACCACAAATAGACACAACCGGTTTGCTTGGGTACATAAGGAAACAAACAACAGGCTCGTAAAACTAATTAGTTTGCTCGTTAATTAGGACTTCAGTTCGTTACATTGTTTCCCAGCTCGTTACCTAGGTGCTGGTATATACTTAGTTTAAGTACTATGTTTCACCTTGGCCGTTTTCTTAATGTAGTTTGATGTGCCGATCCGGGAACAATCTGGGGAGTAGCATATTGACTCTTAGTCCAAATGGGCCATGGTCGAAGGCGGTAGAGTCTTAGTTTCTAGCCATATTATCTTATTTTATTTTTATTTTATTTTTATTAAGGTTAACCAAAAATTGTTTACACCGGTACATTAGTTAGCTTATTATTTATAATAGGATACAATTGCGGGTGCAACAATTAATTATAGGTTAACACCGCTAGCACAAAAAACAGTGGTAAAACCATTAAATATTGATTTACAACAGATTCATAATACAAGTGAATAAAATGTGAAAATAAAATTAATAAATTAGATCAACGAGTAACAAGATGAGAATTAAATAATAATTGATATGAAATTAGACTAAAATTAAAATTAAATTACATTGACCGTTTAAAAATAAATTAAATTAAATTAAAACAACGACAATTAAAATACTGACTGTGGTAAGGTAAAAAATATAAAATGTCCAATTCCATAACAAACACAAGACATAGACATTAACAAATAATCGTTAATAATAAAAAACAATAGAAACAAGTGTAAACAACCAAATTCAATAAAAAAAATTATTCTATTCATGAAACAATTATAATTAAGACAAAGAGTTACTCTTCTAACCTGCAACTGTGTAACTTCTTCTGTCAAAAGAAAATAGATTCTTTCCGAGGCAGGGTGTTAACATTTTCAAGCTCGCTCTGCTCGCTCTTCCTCCGCTTAAGTTTTTTTTTTAAATCGACTTCGAGCTATTCGACGAACGAATCGCTGATATTTGATTACCTAAAAAATTACGTAGATTCATGGGTTGGTAAATTAATATTTTGGCCAACAGATTGAATCCACAAACTACAAATAGCGGAAGATCACTGAAATATATCAAAATGGATCACTTACAAAAAGTAGATTTATATTGTACTAGCTGTCTCCCGCGGCTTCGCTCCCGTCAACTGGCTACCTATACCCTCCACCTACTTCCAGCTACCCTGCACCTACCCTGCACCTACCCTGCACGTACCCTGCACGTACCCTGCACCTACCCTGCACGTACCCTGCACCTACCCTGCACGTACCCTGCACCTACCCTGCACGTACCCTGCACCTACCCTGCACCTACCCTGCACCTACCCTGCACCTACCCTGCACCTACTCTGCACCTACCCTGCACCTACCCTGCACCTACCCTGCACCTACCCTGCACCTACCCTGCACCTACCCTGCACCTACCCTGCACCTACCCTGCACCTACCCTGCACCTACCCTGCACCTACCCTGCACCTACCCTGCACCTACCCTGCACCTACCCTGCACCTACCCTGCACCTACCCTAACCAGCCCAAAAAATACTATGACATGTTTCTGGTCTCCTGGTACTTGATGTTTTTGGTCTCCACTTCCTTTCCTTTTTCTTTTCCTTTGATCCATGCCACTTACCGGGATAAAAAGTAGCATATGTCTCATTCCAGGATATGAACTACATGTGTGCCAAATTTCATCCAAATGCCTTCAACCGTTTTTGCCTGATTGTTACACAAACATACAAACATTCACATTTATAATATTAGTAGGATAATTTCATAACTAAGTGCTTAATCACTCATGAACCCACTCTAGAAACTTGAACCCGTTAACCCATCATAGCTTAGCACCATTGGACCCGCACTCCGCACCCATGCCCGCTGCATGAATGTGCTTTAATTCTGCATGAAAACCGATAGAATCAACCTCACGCATTGGATTCCGGTCACATACCTTATCTTCACTGATTAATATCATAATGGTAGCTATACACGGCTCAACCAAATTGATTCACTTTGGTTGAAAGGTATAAACAGTATCCACCACTGAATATCACGATTAATTTTCTTCCAAATTAAAGGTTTAAAGTTTGTAAGTCGTGGCCGCTCATTGGTAAAAACCGCGACTTGTGAATCGAACCCCGAGGGTTCGAACCCAGGCTTACGCTCTACTGCCTGTTATTTACACACCACCGCATCTTTCAAAACAGCTGGGAAAACATCATGAGGAAAACAGCATATTAAACACCGATGTTCTTTTTTTTTCAAACGTTGTCCTTCACTGGGAGTTTCTCCTGTATCATGGGTGCGTTTACTAACATACAATCTCACATACACAAACAACCAGACCCGTACAACTATCTGTAGTCCATGCAAATATTTGTTCCGTACGGGAATCGAACCCGCGACACGGAGCGCAGACCGTGTCATAAAAACAGTTGAATCGATCCTCCGGGACTCGTCGAGCTTCATTGACTCGGTGTTTTTCTGGCGGTCGCGACTGTTGAGCCTGGCATTCAGGAATCTTAGAAGTTGGCAATGGTGTTCCTACACCATTGCCAACTTCTAAGATTCCTGAATGCTTATCTCGTAAAAATATACTACAGAGCCCACTTTGAAGAATAATACAATACAGACAGCCCACTCTATCTCACAAAGAGGAGGCCAGAAAGCCATCAGGGGGAACATTACAACCAGATGATATGAGTGAACCGTGGATTATCGTCTTTATAATATCACCTAGACGCCACCGATCAACAAGGTTGGCAGAGGACGTTCGGTCGCCTGATAAGAGATGAACTTTAAGCTATGCTGCATTATGATAGCACGACTGAGATAGGTGGATAGACCGGTTAGTATTTATAGGTACTGGAATCTGGATATATGCTCGGCTTTGGCTTTTTTGTATCGAGATTCAAGTGTTTCCTTACTTTTGCATCAATTCTTTATTTAGCAATAGCAATACAGATACAGAAGCGAAAATGAACATAATTTTTAAAATGAACACAATATAATTTTTTGGGTTTGTTCATTCTTATTTGATACAACATTACTTTTCCTGGTGAATAAGGTTGTTTTCCACTTCATGCGCATTGGCAACTAGCGGATCTCCCCCTTATACAACGTGTAACAGAATAAACGCAATACCTCTTAAGGGGTCATTATACCTACTCATCATTATGAACAACTTTTACTATGGGACCATCCCCGAAATAGCGAAAAAAAAATCAGCTGTTCAGTACATTTTGTCGAGTTACGTGTGCAGAAATGTATGGAGCACTCGATTTTTTTTTTCGCGTTCATAGTTTCCATTCAGTTTAGAGCTTAAATATTCTTACAAAATCACTTCGAACATAACTGACCGCACTAAATTAAAAATCAATCTCACTTATTTCTTCTGTATTCGTAACAACGACACCAGCGATTAGACAGAATTCAAAGTGACCATGCCCGCTCTGTCAAGAGCGAAGTGAAGATCCCATCATCATCATCATTCAGCCTGTGTCTAAAGATTTGTCCCGTTTTCATCATGTTTCTGAAACTACGTCAATATTCTCTGCTGTTAAGCATCTCGCCCATTAGCATTACCCAGAAGGGCCTTTCAAGTATTTGAGTCTACTTTGTATAGACTATTTCATATTCATCATCTTTTTACTCTCGTCCGGCGTCGCGTCAGCGCAACACATTTTCTTTTTCCATTCTGTGCTGTTAACCGTCACGCTATCACTAACTCCCATTTCTATCACAGATGGCTATTCCTATTTAGCTGCATCTGGGAACACGGGAAGTCGACTCGTACATAGGAAAGATCTACTTAGTGCAACACTTATAGCTATGTCGTTATCATTCTGCTTATGAGTAATATGTGAATCAAAGTCCCAAGTATCGGTAAGTAGTACCTAAACACCGGGTCGTGTCATCATTGCCTGTCACTTTATGGCTTTACTAAAGTCCATTCGGTGTTTGCTTTCTTTTCACGTTCGTTCATGATCAAGTCAGTACATCTAGGTCCGTAACTCCAGATTGTTTTCAGCTTTTGCGTGTGTGCTTTCAATTGTTTATATCTGCTATGTGTTGATCTTTGGCAGTCGTTATGGTTGTCAGAAGCCCAAGTCTGACAGCCAGTCTAAATTGCCAAAAGGTTTCGTGGTACCCAGTTTCTGGGTTATACAGGTCATAGGCAATCAATCCAATATACTGATATTCAGCTGCATTCTGTTAAACAAGAAGCTGGGGGTTGAAACCCGAAGTCCGTAGTTTTGGCCTTAGTTTCGGGCGTTTTCTACTCCATACCATCCACGGACTTACAGTTCTTCTTAGTTCGGGTTCGGGACTAATCGTTAGTCCCGAACCCGAACTAAGAAGAACTGTAACATCGTGTTGTCATTCATTAAGAATTCAAAGAACCCAGTTCGGGTTCGGGACAAATTGTAAGTCCGTAGATGGTATGGAGTAGAAAACGCCCGACACTAAGGCCGAAACTACGGACTTCGGGTTTAGAAAGTAGACCCCTCTGACCCCAAAATAGTAGATCATGTCGATACTCCAAATGCTGTCTTGATATGTATTTTTATGAATCGAATTTAATTTTATCAAAAATATTAATAGATCACGCGACATAGATACGATCAAAACATAAATATTTAATCGTAAGTTTGAAACAAGATAAAACCTTTTCCTCCTCACCTGTTGCTCAAACATCGATAGTAGCTAGCTGTATCACTAATAACTTATCAGGTAGTAGCTGACTAGCAATTACGACATAACGTGTTTTGATTTAATCACTTTTCTTATTGATAAGAAAATATGTAGGTAAAGAAAGACTGGAAGATTCCAGGAGTCCATTGTGTTTGTAAAAGTTCCTAAGCCATGACATAATGATGTGAATATTGTGACTTCCCGACGAGGAATGCCGTTGGTCTTTCATGAATAGGATTTGTTGTTATACTTTTATACCCTTTGACGTCGTCTTCAGAAATATCATGACTCCTTGAGCTCGAGACAACTAAGATTATGTCAACGGTAGCGTTGCGAAGGCAGTTGTCAATACGTCAAAAACATATGGGATTGACAGATGCTATCGAAATGTCACGTGATCAAATTCCTTAATTTTGGCATTTCGACAGTCGCATTCGCTTATTGAATGGCACATTGCCTAGGGTCTATTGACCTTACACAGTGTTAACGTTGCTGAATTCTGGGCCAAACCAATAAAATTCTAAATGGTTTTGACATCGACAAACTTAGTAGAAAATCTTAAGTACATGGTCAGATCTATCTGAAAAATCAGACGAACCAGCGCCGAATTCGTGCAATTACACGAAAAATCTCAACACTGCAGGAAATGACTGCTTCAGCTGTCTTAAGATCTCATCTACGGCTTCTGAGTGAATTTTAATGAGATCAAACTACTGCCTAGGTCGGCAAGTCATACTATAAGGTAGCCTGTTAAAGTATTACACCCTGGCGAAGACAGTCAAAATCACGACACCCTACGGTCGGATTCTTTAAGAAAACTCAATATTAATTACCTTACCTTATTAAACATAAACTGTGAGATATTGCAGTTACATTGTCTTAAAATGACTAACCAAAGTTATTAGAATTTCGGGGCTTATAATGCTGGGTAGTGGGTACTGACCGGTAAAATCCGTGTAAAACAAAACACATACCTACGCATCATGTTCGTGTTCGTTTCCACGTACTGACTGCACGAATGCTCGTTTTGTAACATTTTACTATACGCCTTGTAACACCGGTCAGTACCCTTAAGAATGAAAAATTGATAAACCAAACTGTAAATCAAAAAAGTAATCCCAAATAGTTATTAACAGCAACAAAAACCATTTCGAAAGTAGCGCGCCAACCAGCGCGCATAAAAATCAGCAAATCAACAAGTTTGGGTGCACGTGCACTATTTCACTGCACTTGCTACTCGACACTGTCCTGGCTGAAAGCGCTGTGTAAACTAAACACACCTGTACCAATGTATGAGCGATGATTTTGATCTGTCGAATGGGTTTTTGTACTGCTTTTGGTATTTAGGTTGCATTGGTTGGTTCTACTTCTGTTTTTTTCATGTCTTCTATTTCTTTAGCATTATTTTTAAGTTTTCCAACATCGTTCACAATAAGATAAGGTGTTAATCCGTTAAGTTGTATGTTTAGTCCATCATTTTCTGTTACTCTGTAGTGGAATTTAGTTTCTGGCATTTTGCTATATCTGCTCCCTTTTTGTCATCTTAGTATGTTTTATTATTTTTGCTTCATATTCTTGTCTTTATAGACTGGTAGACTTCAGTTATGTTTTCTTAAAAGTCTTTTACTATTTATTTTTTTAAAAAACGTTGCCCCCACTAGGATTTTTTCCTGTATCGTAACCAACAGCCATCCGATAAAGACCCAGAACAACTATCTGTAGGCCAAACAAATATTTGTTCCGTGCTGGAATCGAATCCGCGACACACAGCGCAGCAGTCCACTGCTCAACCACTGCGCCAACCGTGTCGTCTTTTGATATGTGTTTTTTAAATTCTTACTTCTACACGTCTCATAAGCTTGGCAGTAGTTAGTAAAGCCATACATACGTCATCGTCCTGTCAAATAGTCACTACAAAATACGTTAAACTAAATTTATACACCAACAGCCAGCCTTGTCATTCTCCAAATATCAATTATTTCACTCTCACCTGTTTTACCTTTCTTGAACACAAAATCAACAAAAAACTATCTTGTTTCATTAATAAATGCTTTCGTTACTCCTGCCATTCCGCTGTCGTTATCAATTTAGTATTTATTATACACCTGCTGCCTACACTATATTTTTTCTCCAGCAAATACTTTATTTTTTTCTTCATTTTCTTGGACAGTTACATTGACTTCACAAATAATAGGCTTTTAACAACATGATGTGGGATAATCGCAAAATTGTTGTTACTCTCTTTAGCTGCATGCAGGTCCTAAGTATGTACTATTTTTCTTATTATGTGTACTACAAGAATTTTGATAAGGCTATCGTCAAGTTAACGAATTTAATCAGATGTTTCCGTGTTGTGCTTATGCACCTGTTAACAAAACTACATTTTAACATTTATTTCCTAATCCATTCGTCATCTTTTTACATTTTTCACATGTTACTTGAGATAGACTCTCATTTTCTTCTTTAATTCTGCCTTGCCAACTCCCATCATCGCTGTTCTTCACTTGCCTTTCTTAATTTGCGTTGGCTCTTCTCTTCCACAGCCTGAATTTGATTCACCACCCCTTTTTTCTTAGTTCAACACACTTTTCTAAACTTCGATCATTTTCCTTTAATTCGGTTGGTATACGTTTTTCCTTTTGATCTTCCTTAAGTCAATAATAAATACATATTTCCATGACATTGCATGACGTCGCCATACCATAACCGCATCCATCCATCAGTTTCCGGGATGAATCCAAAACCATATTTCATAATATACGCATAGTATCAATAGTTAAAGTACAAGAGTCGCACATAAGTGTTAATCATTGAGTTTGTTTGTACTTCACACATTGTCATTATGAGTCGTGATTTTAAGAAGTGAAGTTCAAAAAACAACTTTCAAAGACCTTGGAGTGGTACACGATTGAATGCACTTCTTTCAATGTCATTATCTATCCTAATATTTTGTTCCATTAGTGATTTATCACTGAAGTAGAGTAAGGTTCTCAATTGGATTTGTCACATTATATGTGACATTTTTATCTTTACTTGCTCTTATCTCATTAAATCGTCCCCGTGCTTTATTGATATGTTCAATTTTGGTCTAAAAGCTTGGTTCAAAATCATAGATTAATATTTTCTAGTTAGCTTGACTTTTCTTTACCTGAGATACCACCAGCTGCCATAAAAGTTCCTTTTGCTATATTTATCGTATTTTGTCGTTGGTTGGTTGGTTCCTCGAGGGACACGGTCCAAACTGTCTTCTAACAACTGAGCAAATATCTTTTACTAATTGAAAATCCATGATTTTATACTTGTGTGATCGATTCTTCTTCCTCTTTTATACTATCCACTGACAAAAAGAACGATAAATAATTTATTAGTTTCATCTCTTCTTCTATTAGTCTAAATCAAATCGTATTCTGCAAAATGTATTCTGCCTGCAAGCAAGCATGCAAATAATATCCTCTGTCTGCTATTTTTGTAAACCTGCCTTCTTTCCATCCACTGATGTCATAGGTATCTTCTGTTAGCTTCCTCCAAACAGTACAAACATTGAATGCTTTATTTACTCTTATTCAGGTCACACGGTCATATCAGATACTATCATCACCCCTTATAAATATTGAATGCACTACCCTATAAGGTATCCTTATCTATTTTGTGCTAGTATTTAAGTTCTGGAAATAATTCATAATATTCCTATCATATCGATTGATTGCAAATAGAATAAGTGCATCTTTGTTTTTGCTGAATTATTATTTGTAGAGTATCTTTAAAGAACTGTCTTGTATCTTTTGGCCATTAAATCTGTCAAGGCCTGTTTATATCAGGGTCTGTGCTATCTTTAGTTTTATTACGTTTACTGATATCACGCTTGCATCCCTGCTAGGAACAACATAATTCTTGTTAGTTTCATCATCTTTGTCAGCTCGCGTTTACTCTTAACAAATTGGGATTATAAAAGCTATTTTAGATAGTTTTGAAATCATAATTGAATTCAAAGAGCTGATGATGAATGAATATCTAATTACCTTTGTCTTGCAAGAAGGATTGGAAGCAATCAATGGCACAATAACTTAGAAGATCAACATATTCCATAAGTTTCATAGTACAGGGCATCAACTCAGGCGCATGTGAAGTGTCGCACAGCGTCGCGTTAACGCATTCCGTCCCCGACCGGCGCGCGGAGCGGACGTCTCGATCGTCATTCAAACAAACAACACCGTCTTATCTTGAAATTTTATGTTTTGGAACGCGTCGACTCCTTACCCGTGGTAGTGTAATAAAAAATAGCGATAAGCACCAGCACAGGATTGTCAAGTGTTTGTTTTATGATAAAGTGGTACGCTTTCGGGACTCTTTAACGCTTTTATCGGTCTTCGGCAGCAACTTAAGATAACAAGGTGAGCGTTGATAGCTTTACGATAATTAGTTTGCTTTGCAAGCCATTCATATTGGTATTTCGTTAAAGTCTAATACCTATGTGAAGTTTTGGAGCTAAGAGAATTTGATGTGTTAGCGAATTCTTCACCCAGAGCCGTATCTAGGCTTGCTTCTGCAGCTTTAATGTTCTTTTCTTCTTAATTGTCGATAAACAATACTTAAGTAGATACTTAAGCATTATTTACAACCAACAATAATTATTTATTTATTGTGTCGTCAGTCGGTTTGTTTTTTAAATGCTTTCTTATAATTTTATTTGTTTATGTCTTCGGAGAACATATTTCTATGTGTTTATATGATGAACAACAATACCTTTATCGGATATAATAGAAACATTAACACCTTTCGTATAACAGTAGCTATTGAGAACGATATTGAACATAAACTTCGTCAATGACCTCTAAAAGGTTAAAGGTAGTGTAGAACATTACGAGTGTAATACGTTTATGAAAATGGTAAAAGGTCAAAGGTATCTAATGACTTCTGGTATAAAACACCCGCAAAGCAAGAGATTAAAGAGGGAGAACAGGAACATCCTCCCTCTCTGGTAATAATAACAAACTGCAATCGAGCTTGTCATGTGTGATGTTGATAATTATGGTGATTATGGTGCTTGTAGTCATGTCTTGGAGTAAACTGATAATATATTATGGCAAACGTTCGAAACATCATTATTTCAGCCGAAAGACTGAAACAATGATGAACATAGCCCATTCTTTTTTTTAATAGATTGGAAATCATCAAATGACTTCTTTCGCTCTGGGTGGAGCGGTCCCTTCCGCTCCACCCAGAGCTTTCCGACCACCAGTGTCAAACTCTTACTGACTAAAACCCATCCGTGTTCTTTCTTAAGCCCTTTGCATTCCAGGGCCGTGGTGACTTTTTCAAACAAATTCCGCAACTGGACATAGCCCATACGCTTCTCCCTAGCGTAGCCCCATCGACTGGTCTCGGGCTCTAGTTTCTCTTGTGAATTATCAAAAGGGGTGATGACGAGCTAGCTTAGTGTCAGGCCAACCCGTTTATTGGAAACCCACAATTTTATATTGCTTTCCACCTCATAGCATCGATGCAAAGTCATCTTACTTACAATCAAATCATAATTTAAGTCTGCAACTTTGCTTTGCACAAGAATATAATGTCGAATCATAACAATCATTTTAATTAGATCATTTATCACTGCTATATTAGAAGCACAATACGTTGTTCCAATTACTTATCTTCTAATGATCATAATGGAAGTATCTAGGAGTGTAAATAAAATACAGGTAGCTATATAAACGTCATTCGTCACATCATTAGACCGAAATTGTTTAATCTGTCAGACACTACGTAACTGTAGTGTCTGACAGACAGTGACAGTGACAGTGTGTAGCTAAGTAAACGGTTCGACAAAATATAACTGATAACTTCAAGTTGCCTAAACAGAATCTTCGAGATATTAAATTGATTCGAAACATTTAGTTCATCAAATGGTCCTTCCATGTTTAGATTAGCAGCAACCTACTTCTTTTTCTTATCGTGTGGGCAGTAAGGTCTAACAGCCCCGTACACCCTAGTGTCTGAGTTTCTAAACCGCCTCAGAGGCCTCTGAGTTTAGTACCTACTATCCTGTAGGTACTAAAAAGTGCAAACCTCTCTTAAAAACGCAGCTGAACTCTTAACGCCATCAATAACGATGCTCAAGATCAATATTGATCCTCTTATTAGTCCCTAACAACCACAAGATTAGCTATCATATATTGTTGAAGGATCGAGAAGAAAAATGTCATATAACCAAACATTTAAAGGTATGTGACATCCACCAATCCTCATTAGGCCTGCGTGGTTAACGGCTCATTCACTCTCATACAAAAGAGGCGTACGACCGAAATTCCCAACACTGGCTGACTACTCTTAATGCTAGATGATGATGAGGTTGGAAATACTTATTTTAAGCAGGCTCTTAAAACTGAGTAGGAAACATTGCGAGAGCACAGACATAGAACTCAAGACAAGTCATAAACACAAGATCTTACGGTGTCCCTGACACTGGCATGGTCACTATGGTTCAAAAGTTACTTATAGGTAAGGGTTTCTAGGTGGCCGACCTGGGGAGGATCTCCCAACTTGGCCATATTTAAATAATCACAAAGGTGGGGAGATTCTCCCCAGGTCGGCCACCTAGAAACGCTAGTTAGTACCTACTAACTAGACTAATTCTGATATTTGGCGACTAATTTCGACAAAAAAAAGTACATTGCAGGCTGATTACAGCTACCAACGATCTTTTCTCCACTCTTCAACAGAGAAGAGGCTTGAGTGAGTCCCAGCATTGGAATGAAAAATAGGGATAACAGTCTCAAACACTAAATCTAGGATAACTTGACTGAAAACTATATTTTGATCAGCCTAAAGTAATTTAGACACACATTATACGTCCTATTGTACACTCCTCAACACATTGCCTAACACAAACAGGCGATAATTTTTTGCACCTCTTCACAATTCGTCCCTGCTTTTTTGGTGAAATAAAAACTCATATTCGATAAGGCTCAAGTTACAACCTCTACGGAACACATTTGTAAGATTTATCGTGCGCTGGCGTTCCGGTGCTCGAAACTTGAGACGCGGTCGCTAATACAGGACGCATGGTGACGACTCTGCGGATAATCGCACTTTGTTTTAGGAAAGGGTGTGTGAGAGATGTTTCTTGAGTCTGAAGAGATGAGCTATTAAATTTGTTGTTTAATTGTTAGTAGAATTTGAGAAAGCTTTCAGTAGTATCTAGATATTATTTGTAATATGTCTTAAATACCTTTACTTAAAAACAGATAAGAAATTATTGATTAAATCTCATAATATGTGTAACATAACACAGTACACTACATAGATATTGTGGCAGGTAAGTTAAACCTATTTCAAAAGCTGCACACTACAGTTTTGTTTGTATTTTGATTGCAGCATTTTGAATAGGTAGGCCTATGCTATTTAAGAAAATGGGGATCAGGAGGTCCACCCAATAGCATAGTATTTAAAAAAAATTGCAAACAGGATTTATTGAAAAAGATGTCTTCTGTTGACAACGAGAAAGTTTCTAACAGTCTCCTTGAAAATTCAAAAAATTGCTCACTGAAAATATCCGTTCTAACAGAGTGCGTCGCGGGCATAGGCAGTCGAATATGTGCGCCGTTCTTTATCGTCAAGTTTCGCAACGTCGAACAAACTCGGTGCGGATTGGAAATTGTCAACAAATGTGTTTTTGTAGTCAGCAACAACAGTTAGGACTAAATGACTTGATAGGCAGTTTTGTTTTGCATACCATACACTTTTATACTTGTATTTTACTTTGCTGAGTTTGATGTAACATTTTCATTGTGGGTCAAAGTCTTGTTTCTGATACTGAAAATGTTATAAATTTATAAATATTCGCATTTATAATATTAGTTAGTTTTTTTTTGGATGGGAAATCATCAAAGGAGTTCTGCCGTCTGGGTGGAGCAGGAGGGAGTGTCAGACTCTTACTGACTAAAACCCATCCGTGCTCCTCCTAGTGCCCTTTGCTTTCCAGGGCCGCGGTGACACTTTCGAACAAAATCCGCAACAAATCGCCGAACCGATTTTGACGAATTTTGGTACAAAAATAGATGTGAGCCTGGATACGGTTATAGGATACTTAAGCTAGAGCAAAGCTGCGGGTAAAAGCTAGTTATATTATATTAATAATAGTATTAGTCTCTTTTTCATTCCCATAAAACTGTAACAAACAATATGACGTCTGTATGTACTCTTAGGTATATCAGTGACACGGCTGTTAACCTCGATGTAGGTACATATAGTAAGACGCCTATAATATGTTCTAAGTACAACAATAGGGAATATTCATGCAATGTTTTTATTTGCTAAACGAAAACTTATTAGCTCTTGTAAACAGTTTTTAAATACCTTCATCAGCGGTGATTTTGTAAAGCTTCAAAGTTTCCAATTACAGAAAAGTTCGATACGAACTCTGACGTCAAAGTCCATAACGCATAAACAGCTGCCATAGAAAACAGCGCTTTCGCGGGAGGGACAGATTTGGGGCATAGGCCTCTTTTTTTCCGGGCCAATCTCTAGGCTCCTGTGCCACTATCATCCAGGTTCTATCCGCATTCTACCCCAATCGACAATACTACGGGTAAAATAATCAAATTCATGAGACTGCATATCTCGCGAGTGAGTACGCCAAAAGAGTACTTCAATACCGGCTGACCCATCCGTTGAAAGCGCGCACCTTGTTTCCACCCGATAGAAGCCTCTTGAACACCTTCTTCAGGCGGCCAAAGAAGCGCTCCCTCAACGATTGCTTCATGTCAGTAACATTGACGCTTCCGACATACCCAAATACTTACAATGTGACAACATTAATCATCATCGAAGATGGTTTAATCTATATGTGTGTAATACCTGACACCTCTAAGCAATATCTAGATGCCTGCCAGGGTTGCGGAATATGTTCGAAAGAGTTACCGCGGCCCTGGAAGGAAAGGCACTAGGAGGACAAAGGGTGGGTTTTAGTCAGTAAAAGTCTGACACTCCCTGCCGTAGCGCCTGCCCAGAGCGGGAGGGGTCATTTGATGATTTCCCATTCTCAAAAAAAAAAAAAAAAATATCTAGATACAGCTTCGAGGTCTCAGCCATTATAGGTACTCACACACCTTAAACCAACTTTGAAAGTGTTTTAAATAGTCATACACACTGTTATTCCCTGACTTGGTAGAACAAAATGAATCAGTAACGGCAATGGAATCTAAATTAGAAAAAAAAAACAAAAGAATACCGGTCTATCGCATAAAATCCGTAGCAATTAGCAGCCTTGTAAAAAAATCTTACCATGTGATTAGTTTAAATACTGATTAGTAGATTTATAATTCAAATTTTCTATGGAGAACCTTAATTGAGAATCAGATAATCCTAATCATATTTATGGTCAGTAAGTTTTTATAAATAGGGCTGCTTAGGTAGAATATCATCGTTTATTTACACCATATACAATTGCAGCATAGCATTAGGAGCTTGCAGTACCTCCTGCGTTGAATAATGACAATGAATATGTCACCGGATAATTGCAAACTCCGTAAGATTGTAATAAACCTTTCTTCGATTATAATAATTTCCTCGATATATTGTGAACAGATAATTTTGAATACAATAAATCCTGTCCAAAATCAATTCTTTCTATTAATATCTGAGCCTTACTGAGAAAGTTATAAGTTTACAATTTCGCGCGATATATTACAATATTACGGCGTTTGCAAAAACCCGGTGACAATAATATTAGTTAGAAAAACCCTGAAACACGATTCAAAATTCCAGTTCCACCACCACATAGTCACGCGGACGCAAATTCAATAGTGATTTTCTCCTCGCATATCAAATACTTGCTCGTTTCGGATCAATACGTACTACAAACAGCGCGTCACAAGAAACAGTCGACGGTTCCACCTCGATTTGTATTTGAAATTAAAAACTGGTAGTGTGTTAGCTCCTTATCTTTCTACGAAACAAGTGACGCATCGCTTCAGTCAAATCCAGCAAGCATTGCAAAAAGGAAATAGATTGAAGTCTTTGGAAGTTATACACACAAGATTTAACAAACTGAAACCGGAGTAAGCAAAAAATAATATTGCGTTTTTTTAACGCTTACGGAATAGGTATTTGTGATTTCAAATCAAAAACGTTGTACATTTCAAGTTCTTTTTGCGTTACTTATTTTATATGTTTATTGGCCTACACCGCACTTATTGTCCAAATACGATAAGGCAGTTTAGTAGCTACGAACGAACACATACACACATATAGTATATGACTGCTAAACTCATAGTCATAACCCTCCCAGGTCGATTAAAAATTCAAAAACAAACTTAGAAGATCTTCATTTGTTTCATGACGTACCTAGGTGAGCTTGAGCCATGTTTAATAGAACCATTGTATGGCCCCGTGTTGATAATGCGAATGTTAAACGCATTTAATAGGTGCAAAACTGAAGAATTGTGGGAAATGCAAAGAATTGTTTCGCAAACATCTTTTTCGATATAGACGTTTTTCTTTAAAAGATGATTCTCTTCTATGTCTTTCTTAAGTTTGTCGTTCTTCCCAAAATGATTCATAAGCTTAAAGTACATTTGTTCTTTTTTAAAAATACTTTGATGATTGAAGAGTTTATTAAAGAACGACGACGATATTAGAAAATATTTTATTCTTGAGGCGGTTTGGAAACTCTGACACTAGGGTACCTATGTGGAGTCGTTAGACCTTACTGCCTACCTGATAAAGAAGAAGATTAAAGACACGGAAGATAGATTTGATGCTTAAATAGGTTATGAGCTTGAACACATTTCTAAGCGATAATTTGGCAGCACCTTATTAGATAAACTAAAATAATTAGACTAATCAAGATGTATCAGATATCTACTAAACAAAGCTATGCAACGATTACCTGTTATTTTCTAACTGATAAGCAAAGTATAACGTCGCAAAACAGACGAATGACAAAAACTGACAAAATATTGACGTTTTCATTCCATTTGTGTTCCTAACAGGATTGTCCGTTGTCGACATTTGCACAGTGAAGGTACAATCCGTTATCAACGACTGAATAATGAATTAGTCAACACGTCCCGCGACTTATGACGATTCAGATGTAACAGTAACACATCTTCTGGTACTTTTTGTCACAGTGTTTAAAATACATCTTTCGAAATGTTGCGCTGCAAAAACCAAAATCATGGAAGTGATCTATTAGGCCGTTATGCTTAAGTGGTTTAGAGCCGGACATTTCTTCCGCATGTCAAACGAGAAATGAGCAAACAGTACCAGTAACTGGGTCCCATTGAATACTAGACGACATCATGGCATACTAAGGCAAAGTTGGCGGGACGAGCCCAACTTTAATCGACAAGACTGGCCTGAATTAGGTAGCAAAGGACAGAATTTATTTTAAACTAAGTACTTTAAAATAAACCTTAGTAAGGATTCGCCCATGAGGGAAGAAGATCTTGTACAACTACAACAAAGGAATAATGGATAATGCTGCATAGCTTATAGCAAAATCTTGTAATTGTACCATATGAACTTATAGAGTTTCCATTTTATTGTACCTCATACTTACTCTTGACTGAAAATTTAATCCTGTCCAAAGTCTACTTAAAAGATGAGTAATCTGCATGACACAACAAAAATGCTTCTCAGATCCATTCTTCTTTTCTGAATACCTTTCAATGCCTCCGAGGAATTCCGTAGAAAATCAGAAATAATCGTCAACATATTCAATAAATACCCTTTCATCATGACATATATTATGGTCAAATCAAATCTCCAGCTCAGTGTTGTAACATCATTGTTCGAGTTGTTTTGATTCACTTCCTTTGCAATAATGGACAATGTCATTTGTCTGCATGGGACCGTCACATGTACTGAATATTATAATATCATAATGAGTGTCTTAACTTTTACGATTGTGTGCTTCTGCTTGTATGGTGAAGACAGTTTTCACACAGGAGTCTTTGAATGCTTCCGTAGTCATATTTTCTGCTACTTCTCTGTGATGTTACTGTTATAAAGGTTGACGTTTGCGATTCGAAATTCACATCTACTTCGTTTTATATATGGGTGTAATGTAATATCGACTGGTTAATTTCTGACTCCGCCATTTTGAGGTTGATATTTCTTTAATAACCTTAGTCACAGGCGAGAAGCCTGTGACTTCTACCAATTTATTTGGGGTTGGCTCAGCATGCTTCCTTCTTTCACAAGCTACGGTCCTTAACGTTTCTGTTTTATGCCCTTACACCATTTCAATCCGGTCGGTCTTCTTTAGTAATTCTCCATCGGGAGTCATCTCAGTTGTCACCTCCTATCATGCCATTCCTTCTTTTACAGTACCCATTCATCGCTACTTCGATCTTCTCCTACTTCTATAACCACCATTATTCATCCCGAGACTGCACCTCTGCCTATATAATTTTCAAATTCCCAATTTGCAAAACCAGGACCGACTGATTACAACTTCTTTCCAATATCAATCATGGAATATTTCATGACCTATAAGTAACAGTCTCCGATATAATCTGCTATCACATTTCGGGTACAAGGATTTATAAAAATATTGATAAAGCAAATGACATAAATAATTATAACTACTGTAATTATTGTTATATCAGCACATGGCTACTGTGTTATTCTATCGATATATAATTTACAAGTCACAAAGATAAATAATAGAAACATTGTATTGATACGAGTAGTATTGGACAATAACATTTGTGATAATAAATTATAATAGTATTTGGGTTAGGGAAATGTGGAGAAAGGGCGATTGACTCAGTAACAAGACATTAAAAAAAGTTGTATGCATTGTAAGAGTAACTAGTGAAACTATATTATGTAGCCTGGCAAGAGACAAACATAGTTTTTTTACTAAAAATAGATGTTTATAGCAACAATCAAACCAAAACGAATACATAGAAACCATAATTTCGAACTGGGATTATGTTTTCTATCGTAGCAATAAATAACAACACCGAGAGCCAAGCAAGTCTAAGCACTGCCGATAGTGCTGCTTGCAAAAGAAAACACTGTGATGAACACAAAACTAAATCAATAGGAACATGAAACTAGAACCATTTTCTACAAACAACCAACGTATTATGACACTGCAAATAAAATCACGCTTGGTATCAACGGAAAGACTATTAAACCGACAGATTATGACAATCTTGAATCCAATCAAGTAACCATTATCATTTCAAATTGCCTCGGTTGACTTTCCTGTGGTTTTTCAAATCAATACTAGATAAGGAAATAAACTCACGTTGTTAAACTAGTAAACATATGTATTTGTGATATATTATGGTCTATAAGGTCGAGGTCAAGTGCATCACTATCGTTCATTGATAGTATAAATATTCCGATCTCTTTAGGAAACGAGAGCTTGATGTTAGTTCTTGTAGTATCATATTTAATAAGCTTAGGTTGTATTAGATAACCTTAGGTATCTTCCGTTGCGTTGTATAGGTCATATGGCAGCTGCTATTCGTTGTGATAACTTCGTCTCTGGATTTGTGATGTATGGTCGAGCCTCTATAATATTGTCTATGTCACGTAGGCATTTTGTGTTCTTTGATAGGTTTTTCATCGAACCTTATATAATTTTTGCTTATGTCTTGCAGTTTTCAGTATTCTATAAATCTCGCCCCCGTTCTATCCGTGCGTGGCCTCTTCCAATCCATCCATTTATGGTTCTTTGATCTTCTTCTACACTTAGAACTTCATACTCAATTCGGTTTTAGCCAAATCAATATTTAATTACAAATGAGAAAGTAACTCCGTCTGTCTATCTGTTTGTTAAATTTTCAAGCCTAAACAAATTTAAATGAACTTTGGTACACAAATAGACTGGATCTTGGAGAAGGACAATCCTATTTTTTATGTCGTGAGGACGTTCTCTGAGTATAATTTCCAACTTTCACTCGGGCAAGATCACTGGCAGAAGTAACTTCAAGTTATAATTTAGAACAATCATGTACAGTAATGAGCTGATCAATTCATAATTCATCACTAATCCCG
Source organism: Melanchra persicariae (assembly GCA_947386135.1). Taxonomy (NCBI): domain Eukaryota; kingdom Metazoa; phylum Arthropoda; class Insecta; order Lepidoptera; family Noctuidae; genus Melanchra; species Melanchra persicariae. The sequence goes on along the minus strand of OX376645.1, from coordinate 8,344,447 downwards.
CCTTTCAGTTCACCTCACAAAATTATAACTCTAATAACAAGAATAAAATAATAATGATGACCTAAGCAATGAATTTTACGATGCATTTGGAGCCGCGCACGTCATGCGAACTGGCACAAAATTATAGCTTCTGGAAACCATTGTATCGCTATTATTTTATTAAAATATTGTTGCTACGCACGGATTGTAAGAAGATTTAGGATAATGGACAGCACTATACTTGTTTTACGAACGTTCTGTGAATTCTATGTAGGCTAAATATCAAAATACGTTTTGGCATTGGGTATAAAACTACCACCGCTATAAGGCAATATCGTCTTCCTACCAGAAACAGCCAATCATGTATGTCATATCACCCAGCTAATAATGTCCCAACTGGTCCAATGGACACGCTTCTTGCTTGATATGGTGGAAAGTGGAAATCATAACGTTTATCTTACTTCTTTCTCCGCTGTTCTTTTCTTATTGATTTCGTTGCAGGATCCAAGACAGTTGATTCGTTTCTCCGGGTCTCGTCTAGCTCCATTCACTCGGCGTTTTTCTGGTAGTTTTGCTGTTGATTCTGGCTCTCGGGAGTTGCAGTGGTCGAGAACAGTGTGGCGGGCTTGTCCAAAAAAAGATCTGAAAGGGAGTGGACAATCTTCCACCTCTCGGGCCCGGTGCGGGTTAAACACTGTGTTACCTTTATCAACCAGGCTTGTGTGGTGATGATGACAATTTCCATAAATTGAGCGTTCGGAAAGACCCATATCCTGGCGGGAATTTAAAAGGCAAATCGTATGAAAATACCTTACCGTCGACAAAGGTATCCGAGATTCGCATTTAAGGTCCAATATTTGTGGTAACATTATAATGTTCTTTAAAGTGACGGAAAGAAATGTTAGCAAGTCTTTAATAAACTGTTCTGTATATATTCCGTTGGAAAAGAAATGTCATAATAATATAATCAGTGTGTAATTTCGATAAGGAATGTCATTGTTTTGTTTTTATTTCTTATATTTCTTATTGGCCGTTATTTCTAAGGTGTGTGGCTCATAACGATATGAGTTATTATACATCTACTTTCATTACTATGAAAATAGGGTATTTTACTGAAAAAAATCGGTCAGTGGGTCATCTTAGGGGCGGAGTCTAGTCCGTTTCCCAAAAAATTTTTGACACTTGTTTTCTCTTTTTTCACGTCAACCAAAAATGAAAGATGATACAGTGAGTTGAAAACTTGCTTGACGTCACTACACTTTTTACTATAATATATGTGACATCACCAGCCCCCCCCCTCTTGAAATTTGATGCACATTATCTTTTGAAATGCCAAAAAATACGTCCAAATTTTTTTGAAAATCTAATGTTTCTATCTACCTACTTATTACTCTTTGCATCTTTTAACTTATTGCGTATTTTTGGGCAATCTGTGATCTGTAAAGAATCATACCTAAATTCATTCAAACAAAATACCTAATATCGAAATATTTTCTCACGTTCTTGTCAAATTCATTGTTCTCGTTCACATCTAAGTCTCAGTGTCCGATTCATCTTGATCGTTGCGCTTTGTTTCACACGCTCATATTTGGCAGATTCTCATATTATTATAGTAATGGTATCCGCAATGTACCTATATTTAAGACGAGACGGTAAGGTTTGATCAAATCAAAGCATACAGCCGGTCTATTCTGTCGACAACTCACCGTGTAAACTAAGGTCGAGTGAGCATGAAGTCAACTGTCATTCTATCTGGTTTGTAAACTGACAGCTCGCCTCACGTTCACTTCATCTAAGTTATCACAGTGAGCTGATGTTGACAGAATCGCACTGTCTGCTGTGCTATTCCAGACCCTCAGAGGCTAGAGACAAGGGTCATGCTGTCAGTGACAGCATGGCGAAGGCGATTGTCGAAACGTCAAAATGTATGGGATTGACAAACGTTGTCGAAATGTCACGTGACCAATCCCTTATATTTTGGCATTCCGACAGTCGCAATAGCTGACAGAATGGCACTTTGTCTAGAACCTCTGATCATGAAATATAGACCATAATAATCTAGCATAAAGTCCATTTCTTCTCACAAATAACTAACGTGGTATTTTGTATTGTTTTAGCTCAAAGGACGATGAAATAGACGGCAACTGCATAGTACGCGCACGGGGTCTTCCGTGGCAGTCATCGGATCAGGATATCGCCAAATTCTTCCGAGGACTCAATGTTGCCAAGTGAGTAACGAAAACTATATTAATAAGATGACTGAAATCAGGAGTTGAAGCCTTTCTGAAAAAAACCTAACTATCAATTCGGCCTATAACAATCCACTGCTTATATCTATAAACCTTTACGAAATCGCAAATTCTTCGTTCATACACACACGTGGCCTAAGGCTTCAGTGTGATAAGTTTTCGTTAAGACTAATCCGAAAATATTCAGCCACACAAATACACATAGCTTAACCTCTCAAGAGAGTTGTTGGTTCAATGACTTTGACAAGCGTTACAGTTGATAGTCAGAAACCCGAAAGTGTGATAAGTATACCACCTCCATATGTAAGACATATGTCTTACTTATGGAGGTGGTATACTTATCACACTCAGAGGTCAGATGGCCCAGTCGCTCGCAGTTGAAGTCAAAGCCGACCCCAACATTGTTGAATAAAGGCTAGGCAGGTGATGATGTAACCTAACCGAACGTTGTGTCTCACAGGGGTGGCGTAGCCCTGTGCCTGTCGCCTCAAGGTAGACGTAACGGCGAGGCGCTGGTGCGGTTTGTGTCTCAAGAGCATAGAGATATGGCGCTCAAACGACATAAGCACCATATTGGATCGCGGTACATTGAGGTGAGCAATCAATTAAATTATCTCTTTTTTATTATGTGCATTAAAATAGTAAGTTTATTCAACATCGAAAATACTTGGAAAGCTTTTTTAACCCGTTCAAAATAATTAAAGCTTTGGACCTTTAGAAATATACTGTGAGTATACTGGGATAGGTGACGGTTACAAATATTGTACAAAAATAGACACAGGAAAATACCCCTTTACAGCAAGGATTTAAGTGTCACTCACTTTTGAGTATCTCAAGTCCAATTCCTTACTAGCCCATCATCTATCTGGATACAAACCAGAACAAAGATTGAATATATATCGTCTTCCTCGTTTAATTCAAAGCATTTGAGGCAACGGCATCTTGCATTTGTAAAAGACAATAACAGAGTACAGGCTGCCAGAATTTTGCTGCTTCAGAGCTTTTTGTTTACTTCCTACAATGTCCACATGTCAACCCGGGGAAGACACAGGCAATCCCGGATAATTATGTCACCTAAAGGGAGAAGCAAACTGTGGGAAGAGAAGTATCCACCACCTCTCGACTTTATAAGACCCAAAGAGCAGTTGCACCCAGGTCGTGAATTGCAATGACCTATTTAGAAAGCGCTGAATCGTTTGCGCACCCAGGTAGGCCGCTGCAAGCACAACTTGGCGAAATAGGGTTCTATAGATCCGTTGGATACCCAATGTGAGTGCGGTGCCCCTATTCAGAGCATGAGAAGTGCCCATTCACCTGTACTAGAAGATCTAATTTTTGCCACCGATGCTGCAATTAACGTAGCCACCTACTGGGCCCAACAAATATAAAGAGTTAACCAACGACTCGAAGAGAAGAAGAATAATGTCCAACCTATAAAAACTGTCCAAAGTACTTTAACTTGTCAACTAAAACCTCTGTGTCTCTAACCAGGTGTACCGTGCAAGCGGCGAAGACTTCCTGTCAGTAGCAGGGGGCGCCACTTGCGAAGCGGCCGCGTTCCTCTCTCGCGGGGCACAAGTCATCGTGCGTATGCGAGGACTGCCCTACGATGCGACGCCGCAGCAAGTTGTAAGTATTGGTGGTTTCGGATGCAAGGACCAATTTGGTCCTTAAATCATTTTCTTTAGAAATAAAGTCGTGGCAGGTCAAGATAAAACATTTGAACTTTACCACTGACTAGGTATATTCCTTTTGATTTCGAATTTATTCAGTCGACTCTTAGGTTTCCGCGATTGTATAGTACTCGTTACGTGTAGGAGTTAGACATATTGTTAAAGAGCAGTTTCACATTGTTGGTGTTCCAGAAGTGCATAGTCATAGTTAGGGGTGATGCAGGCAGCTAATATACTTACAGGAAAAAATAGCAAAACAAAAAAAAAATTATTTAAAAAATATCGACCAGATAAAACGACTAAAAAGTGCCGAAGAAATGACTTTCCAAGTAGTCTGATGCAGTTGGTGAATGAATGAATGAATGAATGATTTTTTATTCACTTAAGAAATCTTAAAACTAAGTACATTGCCCCACAAAACTGCTTACGCAGTTTAACTGTGAGATCGCTGAGTCTCTTTTACAATAAACTAAATATCTATATCTATAACCTATACACATATTCTTAACACCTACACTTACATATGGGATTATAATGACCACCAAAAAATGCTTTGATACCCTTAGTTCTTTTACCAAAAATATATATTTGACACCAGAAAAATGAAGTCTAAAATTACAATAGTACTTGCTATTTTAGTCACGACTGCACCTCAAATTGTATTCGAACACCAAATGTAGTAAATGATCACCAAATCCTAGCGAGCAAATCAATGCGCTATTTTTGCCTAAATAAAGTACTGTGATTGCCATAAAATGTTAACAATGATTTGTTTGACATTAGTTTGCTTAAACAGGATAGCAAGATGTAAAAACTTTGATTTTAATTTTACATTAAAATGCTGGCATGACTTTGGCGATCATTAATTTACTACTTTTGGGTTAACAATGATTTATTTGGAATCATTTTGCTTAAATAGGATAGCGAGACGTTAAAATTATGGTTATACTTTTAAATTAAAATGCGTGTTTAATTTTGGTGATCATTTAGTATGAGGATTTAGGTGACGTCAAATCTATGATTGAACTAAATAAACGCCATCAACTGTAACACCTTTATAGTGAACTCTGTCTGACTTTAGTTAAGGTTATAAATGCAACTTGTGCCTTACTGAAAAGAGGCTTATTAGCTCTTTCGTCTTTTCATAGACAGGCAAGGGCGTAGCTAGGATTGTATATGGGGGGGGCAGACAAAGAAAATCCTAGATTACATTGTTTTGATCGTTGTTTTTAATATATGAGTTTCACATGAGCAGGAATGTGGAGGTAATTAAAAAATATATAAAAATCAAAAATAGCTTTACTACTTGACAATCAATCTACGAGGCTCTTCACAAAATCTTTTCAAAACTTCTCGTACAATTTCACCTTCTTTTTCATTAACAATTTTCCGGTGAACGCTTAGCATACATATACCGTTTTTATAAACGGTATGTGGCATTTTTTTTTTTAAATGATGTTAAAAAAAATATATAGGTTTTATTAGAGATCACATCCCGTATTGTTGAATTTCACAAGCTAGCCTTCAAGCCTGTTCGTTTCTTAGGTCTTATAAGAAGCGTCGCAAGCTATGAAGCTCGTCAGAATTACAGTTTACCAGCGAACGACCGCTCTTCTAAAGGGGTTCCGACACGGTCAAGCGGTTTGACAGCAAGCGAAAATCTTCGTGCTGGCCGTTTGACCGTGTCGGAACCCCGAGGTTAAGGGGGGGCAGCTGCCCGTCCTTGCACGTACCTCGCTACGCCCATGTAGACAGGTATAGCATCCGAAACCATTTAACATGAGATCTTGATACCAATTCATTCACAGTTACTTGAAGAACTATACATTACTAAATCACTATCTTCTAAACACATTACGATCTAATAACAACGTTATTCCATACTTCTCCCAGCCAATCAGAAGGCGTCGAATTGATAATATGTCGTCAACTTCGACGATACGCCATAACCTCTGGGTTATTTGTCGAGATTAGTTACAGCAGCTTACCTAACTCATCTAACCTTTGCTGTAATGATATTATTAATAAACTTGAACTAGATGTAATGACATTTGCGACGGTATCTTCTAGATATTCTATTTTAAATAGCTTACAGAATCTGGCTATACCTACTGCCAACATTTTTTTTGTATCCGATCCAATTCACTACGCAACTTTGGAAGGCCTCTCACCGGATCGATGATCTGGTGAAAGCTTTGGGAATCTGTTGAATGCGAGACACACAAGACCGGTTCATGCGCAGACTCTTGGGAGAGGTCTAAGGATGTGAAATAATCAAATGACTCCTTTCGCTCTGGACTGAACTGTCAGAATCTAACTAACTAAATCCATATATCCGTGTTCCTCCTAATGCCCTTTGCGTTCCAGAGCCGCGGTGACTCTTTCGAACAAATTCCGCAACAAACAGTGGCCTTAGTGTAAAATTTTTAACGTTCTCGATCACGTTAGCGTAAACGTCAATTTGTAGGTATTGAAACTGAATAAGCGCCGTCTGGCGAAACAACTGGCGTACAATTTGACATAAGCGAACGTTTACGTTATCGCGGTCGAATACCTACGTTAAAAAACTCGCACTAAGCAATGATAATGTACTTACTACTACTATCAATAGAATTTCTGATTCCGTAACTTGAATGTCTGATTCCGCATCACCAACTTCCACTCCTTAGTTATGAGCTGAACACATACCATTCCTGACTTTTGAATCGCCAAAAGATAACTTTAACAGTGACAGTTTATTCAATACTACAAAGACAGCTTGGTACCAAGATTCTGGCGGGCCTTTCTAGTAACCCGTATATTTTAACTCAACTATTCCAAAGTGGAGATATCTTTAACTAGGTACCTAGTTACTTCATCCCCGGTTTCTAGATTCAACCAATCACAACCATAACACGTTTGACAATTTGTCTCATTCATTTATCTATAAATTTCCTTTCCCAGGACTTCCCTTCAACTGGCTATTCAGTCTCTTCTGTAGTCAATCTCTCAAGAACTGTCTGCCTATACACGCAGTATACTAACAATAATCTCAACTTCCAGCTGGATTTCTTCTCAACGGGCGACAACCCTGTCCTAGTCCTCGACGGAGCCGAAGGTGTGCTATTCGTGAGACGAGCCGACGGCCGAGCCACTGGGGACGCATTCGTCCTCTTTTCTAAAGAAGATGACGCTCCTAAGGCCTTGTCTCGACACCGCAAATCTATTGGCGCCAGATATATTGAGCTCTTCCGGTCTACTACTGCTGAAGTGCAACAGGTGAGGATATCGATTTAGAATTTTAGCGTTTAAGACGTAACTGTTTGTATTTCAGTCTATAAGTGTCAGATCACCGAGAGAGATATTTTTCGCTGTTTATAATATTGGACAAATCTTTAAATGTAAGGAGTTACGAAACTACAAATGTGTAGATGCTAATTGAAAGGATTCTATGAGCTTTAGCACATCATCGTCTATTGTTTCTAGTCGTGGTCTAATTAATTCCGTCTAAGTTCAGACTCGAAAATCAATGACAGAAACGAATTGCAGATTGCAAATATGTCTTGACAAAAACACAACCACATTAGAAACGTCGTTTGTTAATGAGAAAGGACACAAACACGCTAGGAAGCTCCTTCAAATCGTTTGCTATCTATACATAACAGAACTGATAACCTTTGACGCAAATACATAGAAGCACAAAGACTGATAGAACGTTCAATAGTTATTGAACGTTCTATTTATACATTCTTCTTCTTCTTTTCGGAGTCAAATTTTGTCTGACCAGTACCTATTGAGCAACATATACAGCTCTATCATTGGCCTCGTTCAAATCTTGGATGGTGCTGGTGGTTGTGCACGAGGGGCAATTAAGAAGGTGATGCATGTCCAGTGAAGGGGCTCCACATTGGCACTGCGTTTGGGACGGGAGAAGAATGTCTCATGTGGCCAGATTATTTTTACAGCGGCCAACTTGGGTCCGCAGTCGGATAGGAGATTTCCAGCAACTCAGACTCAAAGTTACACATGAAACAAGCAAAGACGGTATGGCTAGAAAGTAGGTGTCTATTAAGATGGCGACTAATATAGAAGGAGGTATGGGGTAGGAAGACATGTTGCGTCGACCCAGCCAAAATGAAGACGTTACAGTGCGTTGAAAAGACGCGTGACGTCACTTCGCTGGTAAAAATTGAACTACCATAGTGACGTCACGCGGATTTTCAACGCACTTCTTATTTACGTGAAAACGCGTCTTAATTTTTTGTTTACGTGAAAAAATAAAAATTACATGTCCAATATTTTTTGGATATCTATCTGGCTGAAAAATCGAAATGGTCCAATTAGATTTTTTTCAGTAAAATTGGCGTAAGGCGTAAATTAAGTTGGCGTAAGGGCAAGAGTATGATCGTATGAAACAAGCAAATTAAAATTTACAGTAGGACGGACATAAATGTTGATTTACTTTGCTCCTTATTATTTTGGCAAAGGATCGTTATGTTTGATTTTGAAACACTTGATTTCGAAATATCCCATAATATGAATTATTTATCATTTGGATGAATCGCTTAAGGCAGCTAAAGGAATTAACAATGTAAATGTGGGTGGATGGAGAGGGAGTAGAAAAAATGTGAGTGTATGATAGTGTGACGGTTGACCCCTTGTCAACCGTCACACTATCAATGGAATGGAACAAGAGAACGTGTCGCGTCGACCCCAAGCAACATGGGACAAGGGCAATAAGATGATGATTTGATGCGTGATACCCAGGACTTCCTTATTGTAGAAGATAAGTATAACTTAGTAGCAGAGTAGGTTACTTTTACTGTAGAAAAGTATAATATTCATCCCAAGATTTGCTTTGTTCACTTGCAGTGAGCGTAAATATAATGTTATCAAGAATTTCGCCGTGTTGGTATTTATTGGAGCCGTCACCGTGGAACATTGTGTGCGATTATAACCGAGGTAGTACCTACAATCTATCGCTATAACGCGCTAGTTGCATAACACTTTAAGTTGAGAATTTTGTGATGCATTTTGCAGTGAACTAAAGAGTACCCTACGATCTGATGAGCTGGGAAGTATGTTCTAGGTACTATTAGGTCTGTACTGCCTGAAACGGGTTAGCTAAGGGATACAGATAAAATTGAAAAATAGGAGAGGAACAGGGTGGCTAAAGAGAAGATGGATAAATTGAGCGAGAAATGTTATGAAAGGAAAAGAGTGATAGCGTGACGGTCGACAGGAAGGAATGGAAGAAGAAAGATGTTGCGTCGTCAACAAGCAACATGCGGCTGATGATGAAGATGATGATGAAACAGCGAATAATAATGTGACGACTAGATTAATTTTCCAAACAATAATGGAAAATCTGATGTCACTGTGCTTTAACTTTACAACCTCAGTCAGTGGCAGATACAAGGGCGCCAGCAGGACTATTTTCAGGGACACCTCCCTGAAAATAGTCCTGCTGCATCTTCAAAACCCTGCCACGAATAATATAGGTTTTATTTTGCCCATTCACTTACCTACCTCGCCCCGGATTTATTACATTCTCTTTAACTACATTCCGCTTGTCAAATATATATTTTTTGTTTCTTCATGTTTTCGTATGTTCAATTTTCAATCATTGAAAGCCAGGGGGTTGCATCTGCACCCCCTTGCACCCCTCCCGGCGCCCATGGATAGACATATGTTTACAGATTAGATAATAATATATACTTAGTCCAAAACAGATTCCTACCTGCATTTATCTAGAAACTACAGTACGTGCTCGCTACAAAAATATTGTCGACAAGTTTGACTGATCTGTTATTATTTCTATCAACAAACAACAATGTAATCGCTGAGAACAGACCTAGCCGCAGACAATTGTCCGTAAATTGTGGTTTAATGGTAAACGCGACGATTTCAGACATTACTGATGATGCTTCCAAGGATTGTTTGTTACTGGCTTTTGAAAAGTACCTTGAATGATGCCCTTAATATCTTTGCAAGGTTGTGGTGGTAGCTAAATTGGTGGTAGGTAATCTGAGGGGCAATTCTCGTAATTTTAAGGACCGGAGCCACAGTCGCAGTCTGTCAAATACATCTTTATTTTTTACATTTTGACAAGTTTTTAACATTGATTGCTAAGATGATACTGCGACTTGAATTTGAACGCTTTATATTGCTCGGACTAAGTATAGCTTGTCTCTCTCATTGAGTTTTAGAAAAACCGAAATAATCTTTGACAAATGAGTTACTTATAAGTGTGAGAATTGCCTTCTGAGTGCCAATTCTACAGTAAACAACTCAATTTTCATACGTTTTTGACAGATTGCGAACGTTGCTTAAAAATTAGTGGAATTGGCACTGCGATGTTTGATTGATAAATGCCTTATTCGGGTAATCTTCCGGCAAATAATATGTAGGTAAGGTGTCATGTAGTCTATTTGCTGAAAGTGAAGCATGAATAGTCAATCAAATCACTTTATATATACCTAGATAGATTTAGAAATATTGTGTATACTGTGTATAGGAATGATTCCTGGTTAAAAATTGTGATTCTATTTAGTCCGTCAATTAGGTTATCAAAAAATATTGGACACGTATTTTTTGCTTTACCAAATCAATAAAACAAGACGAAGATAAAACGCATCAACGATCAGGAGTGGGAGCTTGTGATGTCACGTGTAGGTAAAAAGTATACTTACAAATGACGTCACACGAGTTTCCACGCACTGTATCTTTTTCGATTTTTGCTTACGTGAAAAAAGAAAAAATACGTGTCTAATATTTTTTGGAAATCTATCTGACGGACTATTAGATTTTTTTAGTCATCTACCTTATTAGAAAATTGTTCTGGTTTTGAGAAAGTCTATGAAATGGGCTTTGTGTCCTTATTTATGCCATGTGCCCGATCGGCAAAAATGTTTTTATTCATTTCATTTTTCATGCTTCTGATGTACTGACGATCATTCTTATTCTGTTAGTTGTTTGTCAATAGTTAAATGAAAGTCAAAAATGGAAACGAAACAATGTCCAGCAGGGCCTAGAAATCAGGTACGGTACCGTCGCCTTACCAACAAGTTGAAGCAACTTAATTTTTAGGGTATCGTACCCGAAGGGTAAAACGGGACCCTATTACTAAGACTCCACCGTCCGTCCGTCCGTCCGTCTGTCACCAGGCTGTATCTCATGAACCGCGATAGTTAGACAGTTGAAATTTTCACAGATGATGTATTTCTGTTGCCGCTATAACAACAAATAGTTACTAAAAAACAGAATAAAATTAATATTTATTCCCATACAACAAACGAGATTTTTTTCCGTTTTTATAGATGGTACGGAACCCTTCGTGCGCGAATCCGACTCGCACTTGGCCGGTTTTACAATACTTTTTCCACTGTAAGAAAATCATTCCAAAACATAATTTTGATTCACATTTCTGTTTACATGCCTGCTTTTGAGGTTGCTGGTAAGTACGAAGTTTTAAGTGGCCGTCAATCGTTTAATGCACATGCAACAATTCGATAGGCGTTGCACAAGGCCTTACATTAGGTACACGTGTATTTTTATTTTACTTTTATAGCGCTTTTTATTTCTCAATAAGTACTTTAATTAAAGATTTCCGGATTATTTACATTGATTGCCGTTAAGAGCCAATTCCATGTATGAAACTGAGCGTGATCTGATCATGTAAACTGAGTTCGATAGCTGTCATTGCACTGTCAAATAGAATTGAATGAATTAAATACTTATTAGTTTATTACATTATAAAACGAAAAATAGTTTTGAAAAATATTGAAATAAGTATATATTTTGTAAGACCAAGTCCCTGGTCCTTGGCTCTCGTCAAGGTTACAATTGTCGAACATGACATTTCGATGGGGCTTGACAATGTCAAATACTTACCTGCTTACCTATATTTTTGACAGTCTCTAATGCCACTTTCGCTGATAAAATGTAACTTGTCTAGAACCTTGGACCTATGGACTTAAATTAATAATGTTCAGAACAATGCTGACTCTGACAGCATTCGAATGCGGTTTAGATGTCCCGATCGTGTTCAAAACTGAAATGATCGATGACCTGAATGATCATTGGTAAAGTTGGCCCTTACTCGACTATCGAATTTGGCATTATTTAGTCCTATAATTTGTAGTGAAATCGCTAAATGAAATAGGAATTTAAACTAAGTACCTATTATAAGTTCAAACTTCAAATTCCAATTTTATTAAATCTGTTCTAAGTATTTTTTTTATTGTCAAGCCCCTAACACTTGTATTTCATAATTTTAATTGCAATAGGTATAATAGTTCGTCTTTTTAATAAAATTGATCTCTTGCTTAGTCATCATTAATAAGTATTTTTGCAATACCAAGATCATAATAATTGATATGTGATATTATTTTCCTTGTAAATGCTCTATCAGTAGTTTTATTTCTGAATCAGCAAAATATATTTTATTTTCTTAAAGTAGCTTGTTTTATTTTCATATCGATTTCCGTGGACGTTTGTAATATACTTAAAACGGATGTTATAAACATTAAGAAACGTGTACAAACACGTTTTCAGTCAAGTGTGTCGTTATGTTAGATACTAAACTTGAATGTAGGTAGATCAACAATCTCGGATTAAAAAAAAAGACGTACCCAAGTAGGTACTTGGATACGTTTTATTTTTAATCATTCAAGTTTAAAATTTTGTAAATATCAGATAACACTATTAAGATATACAAATAACAATATATAAATAAGACATAAGTACATAAATAACAATAGAATAAATCACAGTAAGTATCCACGATGTTGCTAAAGAAGACAATTTCCCAAGAAAAACCAGACCAAAAAAGATGACCCTATTTCTGGAACGAATTGTTTTGTGACAAATTGATACAACTTATTTTTACCGAACGTGTTTTTGTTTTATCTTTAAAGTTATACTAAGTAACTACATTTACTATCTATACTAGACAAAGTGACAATCTAATGGCGATATTATAGAAATGCCAAACATTTTTGGAATTGACTTGTGCTACCTAAATGTCACCTCAAACATATTGTCATTGCGTCAGCCCCTATCGCTAATATAAAATGTCACTTTGAAATAAATTGTCAAATAGTCTCTGTCTCTTTGTATAGAGCCCCTTTATCTAAAACCAGCCTATTTCTCCCCAGGTCCTAAACCGGTCCTTGGAGACACGCACCAGCCAGTCCAGCACACCATCGGCTGCCCCCACTACGGCTGAGGGTCTTCTGCCTGCTGTGGCTCTGGTGCCCCAGCATGTCATCACCTCAGGAACTGCCAAGGACTGCGTCCGGCTTCGGGGCTTGCCCTATGAGGCACAAGTAAGTGAACGTTGATTATCATCATCATTGCTGCATTAGCTGAAAGACGCACTGCTGGACATAGGCCTGCCCCAAGCTAGGCCACATCGGCAGGTCCTGTGCGTCTTGCATCCACCGGCCCCGCGGCCTTTACCGTGTTTGGAGGCCTTTCAACGCTCCGTCTTCCGGAACGCGGTCGCCAATCCTAAACCTTTCGGTCCCATCGATCATCCTACCCGTTCTGCTACCTATGTTGATTATTCTTGGTGAAAACCATCGGTCCTTCGTGAAAGTCAATTCAACACGCCATCTAAAGCCCCCACTGCGGCCGAGGGCCTTCTGCTAGCTGTGGCTCTGGTGCCCCAGTACGACATCACTCAGGAACTGCCAAGGACTGCGTCCGGCTTCGGGTCTTGCCTTTGTTTTTTTTTCTTGCCCGGACATAGGCGTGCCCAAAGCATCGCCACGTCGTGGCCCTGTGCATCTCCCATCCAAGGTATTCCCGCAGCCTGCCGGTACACAGTCGTCACTTCAGAACATTTTGGCCCCCTTCCATCATCTGTTACGCCTACAGTTTTTGAAAAGGACCACCGACTAATTACTAATTAGACATTGCCGATGGTAGAATTGGTAATCCGCTTGTGGGTCCGTTTTGTTTAGAAATCTAATATTGTGATTCTTTTCTTTGCAGGTGGAGCACATTTTGACATTCTTAGACGAGTTTGCCAAAAACATAGTGGTGCAAGGAGTGCACATGGTATACAACGCTCAGGTTGGTCCTACTTCTAATATTAATACTGTACGATCCAAAATTAAAGACGAGTCACTCTGCAGTATAGCACATTCATATGACAGCGGAGCTAAGGGGCTGCGCAGCGAGCAGAACACTTCACAGCCGTCATAATTATACTTAGTTTGGCATCCAAGTGCCAAACTAAGTATGTAAAGCTCGATGGTCTAACGAATAGCTTAGAGGACTAATTTCAAATAAGGAACGTGCAGGAACAATACAACATAGGTCGCAGCACAGAAGTGCAACGAATGCCAAGTCTTTATAACGTAATAGTTTCGATTTCGCAACGCTAGATGGCAGTCTACGCCGTGCACGTTCCCTATAAAAGTCAAAAGTCATTTATTCAAATTAGGCTGAGAGCTAACACTTTTTTAACGTCAAATTTTACATAAAGACAGTCCCCTAAAACGCCCCCCCGTCACCACTTCCTAGTGTTTTAGCTGGGAAGAAGTGGCGCAACAAACTCCCCTAATACTTCAGAGCCAGCAGTTCACCTGCAAACTGGACTTTTAAGTAACATTCTCTATCGTGTGCTAACCGCAGGGCCACCCCAGCGGCGAGGCCTTCATCCAGATGGACAGCGAGGCGAGCGCCTTCCTCTGCGCGCAGCAGAAGCACCATCGCTACATGACCTTCGGCAAGAAGCAGCGGTATATTGAGGTACATACTTTACTATCCTCTTTTCTTAACTATTACTAAGTACTATCTACTAGATTCACTTTAACGCTATAAAACGGCAAGAAATATTTGATTGATTGACTCAAAACACATTTCTCCTGCTATGTTTTCTCTGTACCACCCTAAGGTTAACTGGTAGAAAATGCCTAAGGCATTCAGCATTCAGTCCGCCTTTGTAGTGTTTTTACTAGGTAGTGCATAAAGTTTTAAATACAAATAAATAGAGGTAGGTACATATTTGTCTATGTGATAATTAGGTAGTTCAACCCCAGTGTGTTTCCAAAGTTGGGATTATTGTTGGCAAAGGTGCTAAATAGAGAAGATGCAAATACAGATTTTATGATTTTTTTGTGAGTAAAATGATAAAAAAGTAAAACAAAAGAAGGGCCACTAATGTTTTTATTTTAGTTAATATTGATTTTTAGCAATAATTACGAATTAAAATAACGTGACACAGGACGTATTTATTATTATTTATTATTATTTATGCCCGTGACTTTTCGGACATTTAGGTACAGTTAATCGATTTCCTTAAAAATAATATATTCCAGACGTTGACGTATTTTCGAATAAGTTTTATCGCTAATATTGCACAACCGGTTCGTTGTTTAATTATCCACAGTTTCATATCGATATTCAAAAAAATAAATTGCTATTACCTAAGTACAACTTAATTAAGTTTAAAGTGGTTCCTTTTCTGAAGACATTCTTCAATGGCTGTGAAATCTTACGACTGTTATAAATTGCGAAAGTTCGAATGGATATTTGTTACTCAATCACGCCAGAATGGCCGAACGTATCTGGATGAAATTTGGCAAAGAGATCGGGAGTAGGTATGTCCCCTTGGGATAATTCCCTACAGTCACGCAAGCGAAGCCAGTGGCAGAAGCTATGTAAGTATTTGAAACGTAATGTGTTGGGGCAGGTGTTCCAGTGCTCGGGCGACGACATGAACCTGGTGCTGACCGGCGGCGTGACGCCCGCCACGTCGCCCAAGGTGCTCTCCCCCGGTACGTTGGTGTCCCCCCCGCCGCCCGCGCCCGCGCCGCGCCTGCTCGCGCACCACATCGCGCACCAGAGCCTGCTCGCGCGCCAACACGAGAACCTGCTCCTCGCCTCCCTCCGCCCCCCGCTCCTCCCAATGCTACCGACCTACGCGGCCGTCCGCTCACAACAACCGACCCAAGCCTACCAACTGCCGCAAATGTCGCAAATGACACAGATGTCGCAAATGTTACAGCAGCAGACGATGCTGCCAACCAAACGGTCTTACGAGCGCGCTTTTCAACAGACTGAGGCGACGCCTGCAAAGAGGCCTTATACCATGCCTCCGCAAATGACGCCTGCTTTGTCGTTACCGGTGTTTTCTTATGGGACGTCGGCTCCTATCTTTTCTTACGCGAACACGAGTCCTATGCTCTCAACATATAATACTTTGCCGACTGCGTTGCCCACAGCCTTGCCAGCAGGGTATGGCTCGGCCTTATCGGCTGCATTGCCAGGGTCTATGACGTCACCATTCCCCACGCTGTCTATGTTCCCTACCTACCCGTATTACCCGGGCGTTTAAATTGGAAAGTTAAAATGTTGAATGAAGTAAGTCGTGCCTTTAAAATAAATGAGTACGTTCTGAAGGCTGTTTTGCTATAAGAGAAAAATTATAAAAGGTGTTGTTTCTGTGCGTTTAAAATAAAAATATATATTGATTTGGAAAATAAGAAAAATTAAGGTGCAACTTAAAAGAATTTGCTTTTCAAACGTAACAAATACCTGCTAATACAACAAAACCAAGTTCGTAATGGTTTGAAGAATATATAAGTTTGTACTTCAATAAAGTAGATTTAATAGCGGTAAACTAATAATAAAATTAACAATAAACCCACTACGTTACGGAGTACAAGACTACTAACTTGCTAAAACAACAGTACCTGAGGGGAAATAACGGTTAGATGTAAATGAAAATAAATAAGAACTTCTTTCAATATAATACAATAAAAGCAGCTCTTGCTTTTGCGTGCAATTTATTTTGCATAAATCGCGTAAATGTGTGCGTTGTGTTGGCAAAACCATGTCACAAATGTCAGGAAAAATGCAGGTAGGAAAAGTTAGGTTTCTCGATGTGACGCTAGGTAAATTTTAATTTGAGGTTTTTTTTTGTTTTATAAGGAATTATAGGCAAAAAGTCTTTCTATTACTTAATAAAATTGTGATTGAGGTTGTTGGCCGGTCAACGCTAAGTATTTAATTAAGTCCAATGTTGGATTATTTGCAGCTATTGTTGAACATATTTTTACCTGAAATTTGGCCTAAAAATAAAGTCCGCGATACATTTGGCGTTAACTCGGCTAGAAACAGGGTAGACAAAATGACATTTTGACGTTAAGCTCAAGAGTGTGAAGTGCCTTCGCTATTTTTACGATATTTTAGATAATAAACATGAATTTACTACAAAAATAAGTGTAAAATCTATAAAGGCAGTTATTTAGCAGCTGGATATTGATAGGTTAAGTACTTACTTAAAATACTTGTTGAATTTATTACTTGACTTTAAATATTGTTGAACTCTCATTTTCATATTTTTAATTATCATTAAGTGAACCCGAGGTTGTTAATTAATGACAAGTAGTTGTACGATTAATTTTACGTTTTAAGACGGGGGCTGCCATATATAAAAAAAAAACAGATGAAGGAACTTAGTTGTTTACTTAGACCGAGTCTTATCCTACTTTTTTGTGAAGAATCTTATAGATAACCTTTTAAATTAGTAAGAAACAATAAAAAAGGTTTCGGCTGGAATTACAAGGTCTTTTCCTGTGAAAAGAGACACAAAGGCCTTTTTAAAAACATATTTCATATGGCAACCCCAACTGTGTGATTAGAAGTCGTTGTGATTTTTAAATTTTAAACATTCCATTATGAAAAGACAATGTTTTGCCAATTTCTTGAAGGCTGATCTTAAGTCTGAGAAAGTTTTAGGTACTTATTGTTGGATGAAGCTTATGTATTGCATTGAAGACGATTTTTTTTTTACATTTTTTCTTGCTAAAATATACTTGAATATTATAATTAATCTGTTTTCCTTTGCTATGTCCATAACTATTATAGAAAAAGCAGCCTAAAATGCTCTCACTGCTGAGGCTTTCTTTGTGTGTAAGGAAACTAAACTGTTATACATTCCAAAAACATTGAATTCATTTCATTGCCGAATGCAGTACATTTGCTTCACGACATTTATCTGTAGGTTCTATAAATGTTAAGATACTTAAAGTTTTTTTTTTGTTGAGTACAATAATGTGTGTACACTTTTGTGCTTAGTTTACACTTTTTATTATTTAGTGTTTTTTGCTACCGTAATCATTTAGTGGATCGCACTATATGCAAAATGAATTGATTTATTCACAAGTTTTTTCGGCTTTGTATATTTTATCTATTGAATCAACCGGTTTGAAAAAATATTTTGACGTGTTTTTAAATCAATTAAATCGCTTTTTAGTATTTTATTTTAGACATTTACTTCTGAGGTTTTTTTGCGTAATCTTCAATCAAAAAGAAAGATAATAGTTTCGCTTTGTCAAAAAATATTAATCTTATAAAAAACATATCTTAACGTTGTCGTGTAAACTTATCGAACGTTAGATTTAAAATTCTAAATTAATTTAGGCTACTTTTAAAATAACGGAACGGCCGCAAAATCCCATGAAATCCCTACCCTCTTCCTTGAACAGTCCAAATACTATTACAATATTATATCACCTATTAATAACCCATGGTTATACCACCTAGCTTAACCCCATCGTCTGTACCTCACACCACATAGTATAGTCTACATCAAAAATTATAATTTACTGCTATACATTTGATTTATATTCCCGAATTTTAACTACAAAGTCAAATTAAATAGTGGCTGCTAAACCCACCACCAATATTTAAAAAAAGCAATGTCAAAAATGGTGTGCGTTACCGTAGCGCGCCCCAGTACAAAGTTAAATTCGGGAGTATAAATCAAATCGGGTGACTTGTTAATGGAACAATTTATACTTAAAGTTAACGTCATTTTATATGGTGTCGCCATTGTCTCAATAATCACAAATATAGGTATGGGGCTTTAGTCACAAGTACACGGTGTAATGGCTAATCTTTGTTCTGTCATTTCTAAATTTATTTACTTGTTGTAACTTTGGCTATATGAAAAAGTGGACGTCATATTTTGGAACTGGGATCTTTGCATTATAATAAAAAATCTAGTAAGCGAGTCTTGTTTCATGATGCCAAAATTACAATTTAGTCTATTTTACAATGCAATACTGTGTTTATTAATGGTTATATACAAAACTGTTGTATTATGGTGTATCCGTCGGGTTGTGTTATGGAAAATGTGCATGAAACCCATCAGTCAAACGGTAAGTGTTGCACACGTATCTTGTATTTAAACAAAAATATCTATGTCGTTTTTCAAATTAAAATTAAAGGGTGTAGCATGTACCGCTTATTTTTAAGGAAAAGGGTTGCATGATTCGGGTTGACATTATATAATCCGATATTTGAGCTTCCGTAGTTTTCCAAAGCACATCGCGGCCGGATACAAAAGAGTTTCGTTTATGGAACTATATGTTACTGTTTCATGAAAAATGTACACGGTTGTAACTTGATCTTGGTACTATGGTTCGAAATGGGTCACTTGAAATATATTAGCATTATATGCATTTGTATCAAGTTACTAATATGGCGCTAAGTGACGATACGATATTTTTCACCGGCTACGTCTATGCATTGTGCTTCCATACCTTGTAGTGTAACTTTAAATGAGTTCTACATAGTATCATGAGTTAAAGTTCATATATTCAGTCTTGGTAAGGGTCCTGTCTCCTCCAGTCATTAACACGCAACTCTTTAATCACAGCTTCTTCTTTTCTTGCTATCTTAAAGATTCTATGCTTTACTTTGATCTCGTTACGGAGTTAAAGATGAATTTGTTTTTCAAGGTACATATTTTGATGATTTTTAGTGCATATATTGTGATTTTACAAGCGCATATCTGTGTTATTAAAATCATTTTGGAGTACTTAACAATAGTCTATCTGTTTCTCCTGATATACTTAACAGATTGAATAAGAAAAAACTGGTAATATTCAAGTAACATGTATACCAAATTCTCAAATTGTTTATTCGTACCAAATTATATCGCACTAAATTTTATTGAAATATTTCTGTGTAGTGACTGGGGGACGTGGTGTGAGGTTAT
Organism: Melanchra persicariae; assembly: GCA_947386135.1. Lineage (NCBI taxonomy): Eukaryota > Metazoa > Arthropoda > Insecta > Lepidoptera > Noctuidae > Melanchra > Melanchra persicariae. The sequence continues at coordinate 8,324,546 of OX376645.1, read as the reverse complement.
CGGATATTTTCTGTCCGTTTTAATTAGACATACGTCACGGGTCACAACATAACTGCCAAAGCGTTTCGATTCAATTTTCGATGCGCTTATTCAAAATTTTCATGAAGCCGGAAATTCATATCCAAATGTAGTTTTATTGAATAGAACTAAGTTTTTTTCCGTTTTACTGAGTTTTTTGTCTCATCTTGTTAGCATCATGATGGTTTTTTTATTATAATTTAAGTTGGATAAATATAGTGTATTGCGATTAGAAATAAAAGGTTAATTTACATGTTAGATGATAATTGCGAGTTTCTCTGGTTTGTGGTTGTGCTATTGTCTCTTATATGTACTATTTCTAAGGTCGGGTATGGAATGGTTCTGATTTTTCTGTTAGTTTGAATCATTTTTTTAGATACCATTCGTTTTAATCTGGGTATGACTAATGTATTTTATTATATCTACATTTTAGGCACAGTACTTACCCAGAATAAAACCGTCTTACGAATAACATCTATCTCTAAAATTATGTCTTTGAGATATTTAATGGAAAATCAGTTTCATAGTTCAAGTCTATCCAAGGCTTCGTCGCGTAGATAGCAAGATATTATGTACTTGTGAAGGAAGGGTTATACTAACACTCGACCGCTTGATCTGTCTCCGCTACAGTAAAGTATCGTCCTTTTATGTTTTACTAACATACTTCCGGGTGAGTGGGCAAAAGAATTTAGGTAAGTATTATTTATATTTATTTTTTAAATCAAAGAAATGTTACACACTTCAGTTTATATTACAAGTGATCGCGCCATGACATCACACACGCTGTCAAACTCATGACAGTTAAAACATTTAAAAACGGAACATGGGTTCATTAGATGTAAATTAAATACTTAAGTAGGTAATCAAAAACATGAGCAGACTGCACTATATAACTTCAATGTTTTAAAAACACTTTAATCTCACGTGCGTCGATACGCACATTCCTGTTTCCTTTAGTATAACTTTTCCTTCACAAGATAACAGATACATAGCACAATCATGCCCCTCCTAATGCTTCTAACGTTCCTTTATGTCTAGTAAGATGAATGGACATTGTAAAAACCCATGGGACACAAAATAAGGTCGACTTTTAACGAACACGAAAGCACAAGCTTCATGATATTAATATTGGGGCATAGTCGTGTTAAAAGTGGTTCTGTAGTACCTACAGTCATAACAAAAAAGAAGTAATATATAATTTTAAATATACGGTTTATAACCCTCGTATGATTTATAAATGATAATATAAAGTTTTTTTTTCTAACAAAAAATAATTGTTAACGGTATATTGCCGAAATTTTTATCTTCCGCTTTGTGGTAATAAAAATGACTCGTATTATGTAGATATTTCTAGAATGTACCTAGCTTGAGAGCTCTTTTTCTCGTCTATAAATAGAATGCTTATCAGATTTCTATTAGCTTCTCTACTTCCTTGTACATATCTGACAGTTGAAAATATGATTCAGGCAAATTACTTTTTTATAACCCAATATTTAGCCGCTATGCCCCAAAAAATAAAACTACATAATTCTAAATACGTTGTTTCGCTTTAAAAATGCATGGACCGGTGACAGAATTAAAATCTAAATGTCCAAGGGACTACAACGCTTAGTGTGTCGTAGAAAAAATGTGTTGTGCTTGACTAGAGGTAGGTCCATGGGTGTCAGGTGTACCACTAAAGGCTGGGTCGAATAGTGGGCACACAGTGTTGGCAGTGTACCTAACATGAAGCGGCGTAAGTATCTATCTATCATTTGTTGTGGGATCACATGAAATAAGCTCTATCTTACTCTTGATTTATTGCATTTATATTGTGACCTCAATTGCGCAAGAATCTATCTCTCCCTTTTGTACTGTTAACATAATATCAACATTAAATAAAGTTCAAGGCTATTTCTTATTATTCCTCGCACTGATAAAACGCCTTTTATTAGCCTATCTATATAAATTTCATAAAGCTATTTAGAGTAACAGAATATACAGTCCAAAAATGTGAAAACCCAAAAAATATTTCTGAAATTTAAAAACAATCACGTAAGTTCTTATTATTTCTATAAATATTTTTTGCTAAAATATCAAAAACATTATGTTTTAAATTTTAAAATCCCCCAACCAATTGAGGTCGCAAACTAGTGGTGCTAAAAGTACTAGGGTTACTAGGCGTGCATAAGTTTGGTAAAGTCCGCAGACTGGCTTGGTGGTTGGCGGCATCAACGACGTGTGTAACATTACAGAGTATTGGTGTAAGTGCGCACTGCTTTGGTGAAATGTTAATGCGTTCAGAGACCCGGTGAGTTGTTCATCTTGTTCTTAATAATTACATATTTAAGACTGCTGTGGATATTCAGCGAAACTTTTGGATATTCGGCCCCGGTTTGATGAATATTCGGCCTCGGTTTGATTAATATTCGACCTCAGCTTGATGAATATTCGGCTTTTGGTACTCGATTGGTTTGGTTTGATAATCTGTATGTTGAATTACTGTCTTATTGAACATAAACTTTTGATTACTTTCTTAAGTTTATCGCCAAATACTCACAGCAAATCTAACATACCTACATAAACTGTGTACGTCCCTATCCGTATCGTATGACGTCACAAGGCACAAAATGCTTAGCTTTACTTCTCCGAATTTATAATTCGTTCTATAATCGCTAAGCATTTTAGTATTAACTTAGTATCACAATATACATGTATGGGACTTTCATATTAGGCATAAGTGGGTAAAATTGAATGGGATAAATTATAATATTGGTATTATATTTATGCGACGTGAAGAAATGAATTCATGAGTTCACTACACATAACATTTGTGTTTACGTACAGTATATTTACTTTCTGCACGTCGTCAGTACTGCACAAAGAATTAAAAAAAAACCTAAACTTTGTACATCATTCAGGTACCAAGAAGTAAGCATATCATACAGTGTGACTAACAAATGCATGACTTATTTATGTAACAAGCGACCACAATAGTTCTGTCTTATTCTACTATCTTGACAAATTGCGAAGCATCTCGTTTAAAACAAAATTCTTTGCAATTTGTAGATGACTGTGATGTATTTGATATCATTCACAGATGGCTGGGTGGAGTGTCGATTATTACGTCATGTTCCTAAGCTTTTTGCCCACTGTACTACTACGGTAACATTGACCTAATTTAGACGTATTATTATTTATTCATACACAGTGGAATGTGTGTCCTTTGAATGACTATGTTGCGTAGATAGCAGTGAGCAAACCGCTTTACAAAATTTAAAAATAGGGTATGTGTGGCTACGGTATTTACAAAAAAAAACACTAGTGTTTCCCTTTTGATCTAACTTTTATGAGTAACATGACAAGGCCAAGTAGACACAGTCTGACGAAAAACTTGACGACTTCCTACCCTATTTAATTAAACCAATTTGTCCAACAAAATACGTAAAACAGCTCATGCCCGAAACACCGCCGACACTTAACCACGTTACCCTCTCACCCCTAACACCATCTTTATGTATATGACAGGTCCCCTGACGTACTACTACCCGGCAATGGGCCCGACGCTGCCGCCACCGCCACTGGTCTACTGGGGATACCCCACTCCACCAGTGTCCCCAGCGCATTACTACCACACCCCACATCACCCCCAGACTATGGTGAGTTTCCACGTAAACAGAGGACTGACGCTGAAAATGGGACTGTTAATGACAGATAATAGGAACGGGCATGGGAAATAAAGTAAACAACTTTCCGCCTCCCCCCCAACATAAATGTAAGGCTATAATGAGCATTTTGTTGGAATCTGTAAGGCCGCACAACAAAGAGCTTTGCCTAGCGAGACACTTGGTGAGTACGTAGCTCAAACAAGTGAAACATTTGTCATGCACGAAGCGTGGCTATTGCAATAGTAAACCCATGCGTTAGTTTACTAGGTGCATATCACCTTGCATGCAGTGTAGGTACTACTAAGTACTTACCTAGCTGTGTCGACCTAAGGCCTGTACAAATAATACTAAGTCAATGAAATGACTGCTATGGCCAATCTAAATAGCAACCATAATAATTTCAGATACCTGAGGTGGTTTCCGTGGGGGGAGGGTCGCCGATTCCCATCCCGCCGCCTGCCGCATGCCCCGAATGGCCAATATTCATGGTCAACTAACATGGACCAACACCCCAAACAACGAAGACCGCTGCTCAAACAGCATAATATAAACGTTAATATATTAATTTATATATATTAATATATTTTATAAAATTAAAGAAATATATTCGGAATTTAGTGTTTATTTTTATTATGTGAATGAGTTTCGCTTGCATTTGCATAACTGCTTCTGTGCTCGATTGATTTCTCTGAATTTTATTCGTAAATGTCTCTTTGTCTTATTTCGCTCTCTTGCATGCTACATTTTGCTACACAGTTTTATGACTTTGACTTTACAGCAAATTATAACAAGCGAATCTCCTTCATACCATATTGTACAAACAAGTATTTCGAATATTATAACTTTTCTTTGAATGTCCTAACATCACTTGTCAAAAACGAATGAAATGGCTCAAATTCTGTCTAGAGTGTTATTTCTATAAAAATTTGTGTACTTATTTATAGTTCTCAAAAAATAAAAGGCCAGTTTTGACAGCAGGATACAACAAAGAGATTTATTTCATGTCTCTTTCATACTTACTAGTATAGTAATGTTGTAATCCTGCCGTCAAAACGAGCCTTTTATTTTTTGACACCTTTAGTTAAAAAAAATTAACACATGCGCACATAATATAAAAAAAAAATGTTGCAATTACGTTATTATTTGTTTAAAAATGTATATGATCTACTTTATTTGTTGATCTTTCAGATATTTTAGCGAATCTTAAATAGTTTACAAAAAATATTGAATTATATTTTTATGTTTTTAGTAGCTACTTAAAATTAGTGAAAGTAAGTAAGTTATGTTATGTTATAGTTTACGAAAAAAAAGCAATGCTTTACTTGATGGCATTCGTAAAAAACACTATAAAAAGGCCAAAATCACACTAGGAAAGTTCCTCTTCATAGCTACAAGATCTATCTGATATTTATTGCGTATCTCATAAACACGGTAGACAAACACAATCAGAAAACATATATTTTCATACACATATTTTTTAAAGGAAAAGCAGATGCTTAACAAGCCTCGACTATATAAATTATATGATGCCCTGAAGATTTATCTCAATGTTAACTTATAGATTCGGTCATTGTTTTTCTCTTATGAATTACCTATATAAAATAAATTGCTCATAAAGTATATTGATAGATGGTTTCTTTTCTGCTTGTCTCTGCCTACTGTGTCAACATTGACAACGAATGCATGTACCACAGTGATATAAAGGTGCTGTTACGTTATGTTTGTAGAAATTAAACCAAATATATGTTATTGAGTTTATGTTTACTTAGAATAAGTCGACGCTCAATTAGTAGTAGTTCATATAGTAGTTATTCGAAACCAGAAATATGCCATAATTTTTAAGGATAACCTTTATTTCTACAGCCATCAGAGCAGCTCTTGTTTTAAAATATAATTTTTAACAGTGATGTCAATGTTTATTAATTTGAAAATGTTATAAATGAGTGATTGTCTCGAAGTTATCCAAATAGATCTTTTAAAAACTGAGCTGCTCAAGTGCAATCCATTGCTCAGTAATAAATAAAACGGAAAACCTGAAAAGGGACGAAAACTGAAATCGCGAAAAAAAACCAACTGCACCATACAATTTTAGAATTACAAAATCTACTGAACAGCAGATTTGTTTCTTGCGATTTTAGTGTCGGTCCCGTGTAAGTTTTACAAGTTGTTCATAATGATGAGTACCTACAATGACACCGTTTCAGTTTTTGTGTTTAATCTGTTACACCTTTTACTTATATGTTATTGTTTTGTGACACTTTTTTTTATCACTAATATATGAGTCAAGCCAAATTTGACTTAGCATTCATAAAGCTTATAGTTATAACACTTATTAAAATAAACTTATAAAAATAACTTAATAAATTAAGTTATAAAAATAACTTAATAAATTAAGTTATAAAAATAACTTAATAAATTAAGTTATTTTTTTAAATATTTTAACGTGTGAATGTCAAAGGCCAGTAGAATTTAATTTAATTTTAAATTTGGCTTGACGGAATCACTTGTGGAAAAAAACTGTGTGTTAATTTTATTAATGTGCTCAATATTAATGGATGCTCAATGTTGCTAAGAAACTGAACTTATTTAGTTGAATTGTCTCGAAGTTCTAGATGTAACTGTTCTAATTTAGAAAAAATGAAAGAATTTGGCTTAAAGCAACGAGAGTAGAATTTTGAATGTAAATAATTAAAAACCTTATTTTATTTGAATAACTTGATACTGTATCTACAAGAAAAATAAATAAAAAACTAGGTACATCAAACTACAGATAGATTAAAAAAAACCTTATAAAGAGCAGAGTATACGATATTAAAAATATTAAAATAATATAAATATTAAAACTAAATTGTTTAGAAGCAATATAAATTTTATATTTTATTGACTTTAATATGTTGTTAGCCCCGGAGCTTCTACAGGAAGTTACTGAAGTTAGAATAAGAGACTGAGCTTTAAGAAATTATATTTCAATTAAAATTCCCAACCAAGTTTAAAATCCAGTTTATTATTTATTTCGAATTTAAAAAGCAAAACCAAACATTAAATAAATTTATATTCTACTCAAAATTTTCAAGATCATCTTAAAATTTGTGTAACAACCAGTTATTTACAATATCTAATTAGTTAGAAATATGATTTCTTATTGATCATTTATAAAATTAAGTTTTAAAAATATGATAAGTTAAAATATTATTGGCATAATAAACTTTAGATAAGTAATAAATTATCGTACCAATAGCGTACGAAATGAAACAACAAAATCATAAATGTCTTCCAAGCTGTAAAATATTTATTTAAGTTGGTCACAAAATCTTGTGATATGTAATAGAGAATAATATATATTAAGTTAAATACTATGTTAAGTAAAAATATTATATGTAGGTACCTAGGTAGTTCGTTAATAGATTTAATACAAAAAAATATATTTCTAAAGAGTTTTATAAAATACAGGTGTTTGACTTAAAGTACCTATTGTTATTAAAATTCATAGATTTAAAAAAAAAAAAAAATTAATCCAAAATGTTTAATTTTATTTTATGCAAAATGAAATTTATATACAGACAAATATACATCTATGTATATTTCGGATTACGATAAGTGTTTATGTATATGTATATGATTGTATATTTAGTCAAAACACCTGTATTATTAGATATTTTAACACAATCTCCATTAGTCTAAGTGTTAACAATCATGTCCATGACACCACAATTTATAATAATAATAATATATATTATTGTTAAATAAATTTTAAACAATTAAAACTTCTTCCTCCCCTTATTTGTATGAAAGTACAAGCACTCCTAAGTTTTTTTAAGGTGACAATAATATAATTATTTATTTTTCTAGACTATACAAGATGAAATCAAATTGACTGGCAAAACTAGATAGATCTGTGGTATCCATCACATCTGAGAAGTTTGACCCGATTTTAAATTGACCTTGTATAGACAGAAAATCAACACACGATTGATAAAATAAATAAATCTTTTGTTGATTCCTTGCCCGACAGTAAAAAGGCAAAATAATAATAATGTGGTGCCCAAAAATTTCTTTCGGATATTGTTTTTGTAATCATTAGTTACAAGAATAAGCCTTAACCCGATCCTTATTACAATAAAGTATTCTTGCCGAAAAACAAATACAGGAGCCCTATTGATTTCATATTTATCTACCTTGTAACTGATACTGTGTAAGGATAACTCCTTAGTTAGCTAAACAACGAATCTAGTTTTTGTTATATTCATATAAATATCTTAAATTGTTATAAAAGTCGATAAATATTTATATTGTTTTATATATTTAAACAATATATTTGTGTACTAAAAATATAAATAAAATATTCAAAAAAAAACTAAGTATCGGCTTTGATATATTTTTATAAATAATTCAAACAATAATATTGATTTTAGTAGATATTATTATTTATTTTGTTACTTTTATACTTCACATTTATAATGTTTATCTCCGGTAACCCAGTGATATTCTTGTTCGCATGATCTTTACTTAAATTGTTACCTTCTACGTTGTTCTCTATAGGTCTGTTAAAATAACAATTATTAAATAATAGTAGTAGCATTACATTTAGAATTAGTCATTTTTAGATGTGCAATTTTAGTAAATAGACATTTTTTCGATATTTAATGCCAAAATAACTGTTTGGTTTCATATCATACAAAGTAGTGAATTGTTCCGATAAATAAATAAATATAGACAAATTATAATCTGCTGTTTTATTTTTACTTGTATTTAGTAGTCAGTCACCTAACCACGTTTTTCAATAATGTACGATGTTACTTTTGCCAAAGGTCAGTAAAGGATTTTATTAGATTAGTAAGAAAACGGGGAAGAGATACCATACTTTGCCCTGGAAAATGAATAAAACAGAGGCTACTGCGGCTATCTAAGTCGTCGCTCTAAGATGTCGATCTAAGGCGTCGCTCTAAGGCGTCGTCGGCCGTTGGTGACGTTCCAAGGCGGTGATCCAAAGCGTCGCTCTATGGTGTCGTTCTAAGGCGCCGATCTAAGGAGTTGCTATAAGGCGTTGATCTAAGGCATCGTCATTAGGCGTCGGTCTTTGGTGTCGTTCTTAGTCATCGTCCTTAGGCGTCGATCTATGGTTTCGTTCTATTGCGTCGCTCCAAGTCGTCAATGTAAGGCGTCAATCTAAGAGGAGTCGTCCGATAGCGTCACTTAAAGTCGTCGTACCAAGGAATCGTCCTTTTACGTCAATCTATGATGTCGACCGAAGGCGTCACTCTTATGCGTCGGTCTTTGTGTGGTTCTAAGGCGTCGATCTAAAGCGTCGTCTATAGGCGCCGACCTAAAGCGTCGTCTTTAGGCGACGACGAGGCTCGTGTGATAATAGCATCACACGAGTGTTTTAATACCTAATTATATGCCGTTGCATACACTATTTTATCTTCACTCATACAGTTGAAATAAAATAAGTGGAAAAATAGTTAATTCCAATATGGCGGATATTCTCATTGCGTATTCGAATGACTGCGCAGCGCGCTCAAACATAGACAAAGATAAAAGTTGGCTCATTGACTTAAGTCAATGAGCCCGCGCCAAAAATTAAAAAGAAAAAGTGTGCTATAAAAATTAAAAAGTTATTTTATGATGCAGCTGTTTAAAAATCGAAGGAAAATGTTGAACTGTAATGGTTTTTTTGTTAAATTTTACCTATCCACGAAAAAAAAAAGTATGTATTTATGCATTCGTTTTTGAACTCATATTTGGAACATTACGTTGTGAGTGTAGATAAAGTGATTTTCAATATTACAGGCTTTTAATAAAAATTATTATTTTAGTAAAAATCGATTCTTTTAATCGATTTACTTTTTAGGCAAAATAATCGATTATTTATTCATCGATTTTTTATGTACACACTGTCACATCCCAACACGCCATGTTTGAATTTAGAGCGGGCCGGACGCGCGACGCCCCACGTCCTCCGTAAACGAGGCCTTGGGCGTCGTTCTACCTGCCAGGGTTGCGGATTTTGTTGGAAAGAGTTACCGCGGCCCTGGAAAGCAAAGGGCACTACAATGAGCACGGATGGGTTTTAGTCACTAAGAGTCTGACACTCCCTCCCGCTCCACCCAGAGCGGCTGGAGTCATTTGATGATTTCCCATCCATAAAAAGGCGTCGTTCTAAGGCGTCGTCCCAAGACGTCGATAATTTTTTTTAATAGGTTTTTTTTACAGAGTTAAAGTCTGAACAGATAAAGTCTGTAACAGTATCGTGTAGATTCACCATAATCAGCGGCCGCCGAGACATCTCCGCCCCGTGATCCCTTTCTGTGGTGTTGTCGCATTTGTCAGCGGGTCAGTAGAGTGGTAGCAAAGCTATAGCTTCACGTAGAACTTGTGTTAAGACAGTCAAATTAGAACCCCCGTGCACTAGGCAGCCTGACTGCGCAGCCAGTTATAGCAGCAAATCGACGGCCAGTTGTAACCCTTTCGTCGAGCGATATGGAAGTGAAAGACCTTATAATTATTAACCTATCTCATAAAAAATGCAAAACAAAGAAAATACATTGGATTCATCTCCTTTTTCTAGAACGGCACTCAAAAGGTTTATTTCATACTTATTTTAAGGATGTTCGTAAATATTCAGACCGGTTTTTTAACTACACGAGAATGCCAGTTCAATCGTTTGATAACCTTTTGGAAAATATAAGAAATTCAATCAAGGGCACTGATACTCCTCCGGTTTCGGAACACAAAATACGTCTGGCTGCTACGACAAGTGCGCGGTGAATGACGGCAGCCACATACATTCGCCTATACTCGCACTGGCTGCGCACAGCTGACGGGCTGCTGTGCAATCAGGCGCGCTTTTATGGCTGCTTAGGTGCGCCGGCTCCCATATAACGTCATATGTTCGACTGGCTGCCGTAGCCAGGCTGCCTAGTTCGCGGGGGGCCTTAGTGTCCAGGGGCCAAGAGGTTATTTAAAATAAAACAATTCAATTAAATTTCGTTTCAATTTATATCAGTTACGTCACCACAAATAGTATGACACAATATTACAGGATGGAAACCTTATTTTACAATATAATCTAACAAATTCAGTATTGTTAATCGGAAAGCTATGCTGTATCGAAATTGGATGTAGAAATCACCATAATTGTAAAAATATAACAGTTAAATTAAATTAAAGTACCGTATGTAAATACTCAGTCACTAGGGTTAATTAGTTGATTAAAACTATTTAAATAAAGATTAAGTATGTTCTTAAACATTTCGAGCCTGTAAAGGTGAGTCATGATCGCAGTTGGCTTCAGTATAAAAATACCAAAAACATAATCGTAGTCAATATTATAAAATATAATCAAATTCTAATCCAATTCCGACATCCCGAGTGCGTAGTGCGAGTTTTTACGACTATTCGAACCTATACTGAACTGTCTACTGACAATTATGAAACACAATTATTCCACACGTAATGTATGGTATTCAACTACCGGGCTATAGAGTGCATTTCGGAATGTCAAAGGAAACTGAAGCAACCACGAAGCAGTTAAATGTCATATTTGCATGGCAGCTGATCGGCTAACGCGACATGCGTGCAGATCGGAACAGGATTTTTGTTTTTTAAAATCCAAGCAAATCTTACTAAAGTCCGGTCGCGGAGCAGAAAGAATTTCGTACAATGACCTCTTATTACCGGTCTCCTTTACTCCCACGTAAATATAATGCGTCACGCTCGCACGGACGGCCGTCATTGCATCTGTGCGAGCGTGACGCATTAATATTTACGTGGGAGTGAAGGAGATAGGTAATAAGAGGTCATTGTACGAATATCTTCCTGCTCCGCGACCGGACTTTACTTGACAATCGCTTCAATTTCCCTCAGCGTGGGCCGCTCGCTGCAAAACGAACTCACGAATTAAAAAACTCGCTCTAGGCTCACTGGAGCGATCCTAAAATGTTATTGGAAAGAACAGGCAATGAGGCATCTGTCACGATCGTGTCCTGCCGCCGTCACACAGCAGCAACGATTGTACAGTGAGCTCATTTTATTTGACTACCCACATCAAAACATTAAACCACATTTCTGCATCGGATAGATCGTATTAAACGAAGTAATTCATAGCATTCGCAGCAATCGAATTCCCGACGCAACTGCCAGCAGTCAGAGTGCCAATTCTACTCGTTGGCATTAGCATTTCAGTCGCAATCTGTCAAAAATGTATGGAAATTGAGGCTTAGTTGACAGATTGCCACTGAGATGCGAACGCTGCTTACAAAGTAGTAGTCCTCAGATTGCCGAATGCCGCCACAAATGTCATTTAACTTATGATAGCGAGCGGGGAATCACTTCTGATCGGCAATCCGTATAACTTTATTGCAGTGTCGTCCGTAGCCATTACCGACGGTGTGCGTGACAATTACATCCTGTGACCTTCATGATACGGCTATGAGGCCGTATCAGACGTTCTATAGACGTTCCAAAGAATACCAAAACCCATTTAATACGATCCATCCGAAGCCGAACCATGAAAGCTTTCCTGATTGTCAGTGTGAGCATCGGTTCCACGATCGTAGAATCGTTCAAGCCGACAGTAGTAAAAAATCTTGTTCGTTACATTAAAGCAAAAATTCGGTACTTGCGCTAAGTTACTAACCTTAAAAAATAAAAAGCATATTTTTTATTAAAAAATCCTTGTAAACCCACACTTACCCCATCACAACCTCCTAATCTGATCACAGCTTTACTTACGACAATTTTACTTTACTCTAACTTTGAATGTTACCAGACATACGCGGTTTTACTCATAAAAATTAACGCAAAAGACGTAAAAAGTACAACCAAAATTGGACCTTCGGATCATATAGTGAAAGAGAAAAGTCAACATGGAATTTCATCTACAATGGTGTATAAAAATAAGTACGCCTCCTATTACACAACATTTTAACAGAACTGGCGAAATATGGTCGTACCTGTAGTAATACTACATTTCGCCAGATATCTTAAAATGTATAACCCTTCGGGATAATTAAAATGGCGTGAAGTTTTGTTTTGTACACAAAAAAGGCTCACTTGCAAAATAAATTGCTGTCAACAAAATAATTTGTCTACTATGTTTATTGTGCTAAATACGAACAAAAAAATTCAGTAAAATTTGTGCGATAATTTTTAATTGTACGCGTATTAAGTCAATCACATATATCTGGTAAAATTCCTCATACTTTTAAACATAAATCCATTAGTTAGTACTTAAGGGATGGGCACTCAGTTTGCGTGAGACTTGTCAAAAAGTCTTGCCACAGTTTCTTGTTTTTCAGTAAGGCAACATTACATTGTTCCACCAAATCCACTTTGATTGAAATGCTGATCAAAGATATAGCGTCGAAGTGACTTCGAATGATGTACAGCAATGCGATTCTGTAAACATGTCTATGTGGACACTTGGGCGGGGTGTGCACGACGGGTGAGTTGTCACACCATACAAATAAGATGGAATGACAGTTCACTTGTCGTTCACTCCGCCTAGGTGTACCTACACCGTGAGATGTCCACAGAATCGACCGGTTGTACAACTATTTTCTTAATGTCCCTCGGCAATCATTGCAATTCCGAATACAAACGAATGCTAGTTTCCATGTCTATGAATTATTAGATTTATCGTGTATATTAATTTGAATTCAGAACGAAATACTTTATTGTTATATATAGTTCTAACGGAAATCAAAACAAAACAACACTGTCGCATATCTCGGTTAGTTGACAGAATAAATTTGAAGAGAATTCCATACAGTTCTCGTCAAATAACTTTGCCCCTCTGAAGTTGCGTCGAGTGGCTGCGTAGTAGTCAAAATTACGAACACACTGCAACTGCGCATGCGCAAGAGACATGGGGGCGGGGATTATGGCTGCGCGATTTTATGTCTCAGTCTTACGTTTACGTTCGATGCATGCTTGCGTCCCGCTTGCTGCCGTCTACGTGACTGCACCTGAGCGATCTTTGCAAATGGCTAACTTCAGAGGGGCAAAGTTATTTGACGAGAACTGTACATTAAGTGTAAAAGGTGAATAGGTAGATCTTTTTCCTAGGCCCCATTAAATATATTTTTCTTTCCTAGTTCGTTCAGTCTAACCACCCAAACTAAATGCCCACTAACATTATAGAAATGATACATGAATTCCACGATTATCAAAACTGGAATGCTTGTGGATATCGCCAATAATATTTTACGTTAAGTTCGGGATTAGTACAAAAATAAAAGTGATCCGTTACGATATGCGATTGAATGATAATGACGTCATCAAAATAACTTTTAGTTTCCTTTTTTAAGTTTATTTTCTCTCAATAGTTACTGTGCTGTGTATAGAAAAATAAACTTAGCAAATTTGCCGATTTTTTTATGCAATTAATATAAATAAAGGCAGAATCATGCCAGCAATACAGGATCATAATAAATTAACCAGCATTATTACACGAACTTGTAGTGTTTCGCCAGCTTTTTTAAATTGACCTTGGCCTAAACCACCAACTCTTAAAGCAGTATTACTTTAATATTACTTCTAGTGGGAAAGAGACGGAGATATACGTCCTTTATAGCTCCGTCTCTTTCCCACTGGAAGTAATATTGAAGTAATACTGCTTTAAGAGTTGGTGGTTAGGCCCCAGGTATCATCATCAACAAAAGAGTAAAAAAAACATAATAAATTATCTGCCCGCAAGCAATATTCTTTAAAAAATAACCTTTTAAACATAAGACACACGCAGACATTCTATTTCAATGACTCGAATCCTCAGCACATGCAGAGAGTTATTTAACTGAATTAAAATTGTGCCATAATCAACGACATTATCACCCAATTTTTCATCGCAACTAAAAAGCAGAAGTTCTAAGGATACGATGCGTCAGACTATAGCTAGACTGTAAAATATTAAGTTTAATTATTAAGTATTTATTTATTGGTATTGATGAGCAGAGAGTATTTAGAACACTACTACTTAGCGAGTTTTCACACTGTGTTATGAAAATAGTCGTAAAGTGGCTTGTTGATATCATACTCATACGCAAATTGTCAGCACAATTCTGTATTTTAAACTGTATTACGGACACTGAGAAGACATTCGCCTTCTCACTCTAATCGATGGCACTTTCATACATAGAACTGATCTCCCTGACTAACTGAAGGAGCTGGTCTGTGCGTTTAAGAGGGCCCTTCCCGGTTCGTCTATCTTCAACGCGAGCTTGGTTGAAAAGCTTGTTGTTTCATCCAGCGCAATGTGTTTGACTAACAAGAAAGTGAGAACGCCATAACATTGAACGAAGATAATGTTTGAAAATTTCATAAAACAAGTTCCAGGAAATACGTGTTTTTGAATGAACCTTACAAGTTTGTGAAATGAATATTATTTATTTAGAATCTCAATTACATGTGCAAGGTTTCTATCAAGATGTTTTTTTTACTTTACAATTTATGAGTACATAATGAACGGCCAAAGTTCAGGTGAAATTTGTGCAAAATGCAGATTTTTGGAGGCTTATACTGAAATTGTTTCTCCAAATTTTTATTTCTTGCTTTCATAGAAACCTAGATATAGTGCACAACATACCTATTACTTCAAAAAAATCAAAGATAGATGTGTTACAACGGCATAATCACGTACGAGCGTTTGTATGAAAAGTATAACGGGTTGGCCGCTCTTAAGAATGGAACATAGTTTTAGTCCGCCAGTATTATTTACTGTTTACTTTCCGCCCTCACGGCCGTGGTTACATTTAAAAATGATACTCTTCTAACGACGGAAAATCATCACAACACAGTGAAAACAGTGACTTATACAAGAATAGTTTCATAAGTGCCTGCCGATACAAAATCACGATATTACTAAAAATTCACGATTAACCTATGGAAGTTACAAACTATCGTTTCCGTAGAACTTCGGCCAAATCTTTTGTCTTACAATGTCACACATTGCGTCAACAGTAGTTTACCTTAAAGATACATGATACACACTTATGTACTTATATTTTAACAGATTTCCGAGCCGGTACCGTTTGGTACCGCGGCACACTAAATGCAGACAGCGATCAAAGCACAGTGAAAACTAGTGATAAATGAGAATTGTGAAGAATTGATTACAGTACGGTGTTATTACTTTGACCCAAAATCATTAACCAATGGAAACACAGCCGATGCAAGTAAAATATAACTTTAGCGACAAGATATAGGTAATATACCGATTGTAGTAAAAACGTTATCGTTTGTAGTCGATTAAAAAGCATGGCGGGAACTCCACGATCTAAGCTAAGTTAGTTAAAACTTAGTTCACATACATGAGATAATTTTTCATATCGATGGCTCCCAAGCAAAATGTCGTAACAATTTTTTTAATATACTTTTGAAATAAGATTTAATTTTAAGATTTTTTATTTCCCAATATAGTTGGGAAAAGTCTAGGCAGATGATGAATATAATATTTTAAAAATATTATATTAAGTAGCTACTAAAATTTTATTTTGCCAAAAAAAAACGTGTTACGACTTTTTGCGCGGGAGCCATCGATATTTAAACAGTGAAGTTGACTTAGTTTGCGGTCTGTACTCAAGTATGAAAATTATCACTTCTGCAAGCTAAGCTTAACTTAGCATGGATCTTTGTCTCCAACCAGCGGTGTTGTGGTCGATAATGATGAAGGGATCCAAAGCTTCTTTGTTACAATTAAAAAAACCGAACCCAATTTTTCACAACTCCCCTAGACCAGCCAGATATCCGGAATTCGAGATCCCGAATCAGCAAGCGTTAGCTTTGAACTGAATTTTACAGAATTTACAAGTTTCGAAACACGGATCTTAAGATCCGTCCCGGAATTCCGGATATCAAAGACCGGTTACACGAAAAACTACTAGAAATGGACACTCTCAAAGGTGAAAACCTATACACGAACAATTATTAGATTATTACGTATAATGACTGGATTCGCCCGTGATTTTATACAGTTAACATTTACATACGATTTTAGTCTTTAACTTTATTACAATAAGAACCATAGTAGCTTAGTTATACGATGACACGAGACTGGAAAGTTTGATCGATATGAATACGGGCTAGATAACTTGGAGGGTTGAAAAATTACGCAATTTTTCTAAATAAAATTATTTTTGATTTAAATGTTTATAAAAAAGTTTGAAAGATTTGTGAGATGTCTTATTTTATTGGCTGACACGTGAATCGGATATGACAAATTATTTTCATGCACTTAAAAACTGACTGGTCAATTTGTAAAACGTAAAAAAGTAAGTAGGTATAATAATAATGATCAAATCTTTGGAAGGAAGAAGGCTCACAATGCGACTTGTTTTTATAATAGCACAACCTAATCTTTTATAGGGTTTCCACCCTATAAAATAATGTAAATAAAATCACTAAATATTAATTATGTACAAAATATGCCCGAAAGATGGTCATAAAAATGATTCCTTTGAATCTGGGGACAAATTAAAAAAATATCTAGCAATGCAATCGCTTTGCTTGTTCATAGAACAGCTCCAGCTGTTTTTTTTTTCTATACAAAAAGTTGTTCATACTCGTCCTTTTATGCCCTAAATATCTTTTCACATGCGAATTTGCACCATATTGCTCCTATTTCAAATTTCTAAATCGTAAAACAAAGACGTGGGTCTCAAAACCGATGACGTTTACGCGATCTTGATCTGTCTTCTGTTAGCAATACAGTGTAAATTCCCTTGAGAAACGATTCGTCTGTAAAACAACAGGTGCACAGGTTATGGTGCCACGAAACTACATTATTTCTCTGAAATTACGGCACATTGATTAAGCATAAGATGAGCGTTACCTCTGTCACTCCTACTTTAAGTGACAAGTCTCCTACTAAAGCTCAATGTGCCATGTTAAGATGGTGCAATCAGAAAGCTGGCAACGTCGCCAATAGCTGTCTCACAGCAAATTCTTAACGCGAGTGTTTCGTACGTAATTCATCAACCCTGCCTGAGTGTAAGGTAAATAAATAAAAAAATACTAAAGCAAGCACCGATAGAGGTAGAAAGAGCACTAACGCAGTGACTCACAATACGAAACAATGAAAGAGTTGACACGGGAGACGCCGGGTCTAACGACATGTATGGAGTTGTTCGTGTAAATAAAATATTTTCACTTGAAAATAAACTCTCTTGGCAAAATATAAAAGCTATTTAAAACTACTTGAATTCTCAAAAGAGGAAAAACTTATTTCTTAATATAAAAATATTATATTTAAGTTGTTCTTGTTTAATTTTATATATAAATAAAGAATAATCTTTACTATCGTGACCCTTGTCAATATCCACAGTTAAATATGGACATTGTTACCTTCTACAAAAGGTAGTGAGGCAAAATTGCCATAAAAAGTCATCATAATATAAAAAATATGAGACTGACAAAAAAAAACTAAGTTAGGCCTTCATACTATTAAAAAAATAATAGTTTTCTAACTCATGCATAAATATAATCTTC
Organism: Melanchra persicariae; assembly: GCA_947386135.1. NCBI lineage: Eukaryota > Metazoa > Arthropoda > Insecta > Lepidoptera > Noctuidae > Melanchra > Melanchra persicariae. Next base: position 8,306,397 of record OX376645.1, on the reverse strand, counting down.
ATGTCGAAAAAAAACTCCACTTAAAATAAAGTACACTAGTAACACCGCCGTCTCCCGCGCGGAATCTCACTAAACTATGGCAACACTGTTTACAGTCCCACTTTTAACTATAGCAACACTATCTGATCACTTGCTTGTACCCTATAACCTGACTGCCGCTATAATTCGTTATCTCGTCTACCTATCTATCCCTCACGGCCTTTCTCATTTGCAATCTGAAAAGAGAGAAAATAAATATGTTAAGTTAGTAACGATGATTTTGTTTGGGGTATTGATAGGAATAGATAATGGCATCAAGTGTTCCTATGAGAGCGAATGTGACAGAGCGCATAGTGTTGGCCTACGCGCTCTGACACATTTTAATCCTTAAATCGTTTTGCGCACCTTTCCGAATTGAGCTTTAATAATTACTAGCTTTTGCCCGCGACTTCGTACGCGCATGTCGTTTTTTTCGTTCCTGTAGGAATTTTCCGTTCCCGTATAGCCTTTCTCAAGCAAAAGTTGCGCAATATTGTTGCATTAACACTGAAACATAGTATGAAGTTCATACATAAAGCTGTTTTGCAACATTTTTTACTAAGAAATGCTAGTCAGCCAGTTATGAACGAACGCCGAATCATTACCCCTAGCCTTTTAAGCGCTGAATGGTCCGTCAATAATCGCTAGAAGTTTCGAGAAAATTGCATTTGAGAGTGATAGAATGTGCCTGTTTTTGCGCACACATTTGTGTACTCTAAGGGCGAAGTTTCACGATGCGTTGGCGGTTTGCAAGCTTCAATTAGGACACTCTAAAGAAATGTGTTTAATCTCGTTATGCGACGAAATCGCATCATTATCTCGTACGATCGTTAGCCAATTAGGGCGACGCCTAATAAATTCGAGTTGTCAGGTGTCCCACGTGCGGCACCGCGGCGCACGTGGCACGTCGTCACGGCGGCGCCGCAGCGCCTCTGTGTCGTTTCACAAGTCGCAAGTCCAACTCGTCGTGTGGCATGGTATAGTGATTTCCATGTAGGATGACGTAAAGATACCACTCCGTCCGCACCTCGCCGTCAACGCATCGTGTGGCTTCGCCCTTATGTGTCCCGCACCGATGACTAGTCTCCGTTGAGATTGCACGCCATGGTCGAAATCGGTCAGAGGCACCATACATTTACCTGTCGCTCACTGCTTGTTGTGGAACTCCTTGATGCAGAGCGCGCACGACCAGGAGCCCTCGGGCGGCGTGTCCAGCGGCGGCGCCAGGCAGTACATGTGGTAGCCGCGGTCGCAGTCGTCGCAGAACAGCAGCTGGTCCTGGAAACCAAAGAGAATATTAAGACACAGGCCCGTTTGCACCACAACTCACTGTGTGTAACGCAACGCTGAACATAAAATATTTTGTCATCATTACACAACGTGTAACAATAAACGCAATACCTCCTAAAGGGCCATTGTACTCATCATTATGAATAACTTTTAACATAGGACCAATACTGAAATCGCGAAAAAAAATCGACTGCCCCAAAAATTTATGTGCGCCTATCTCGACAAAATGTAGTACTGAACTACTTTTAGTGTATGAGTACCATGACCCCTTAAGAGGTATTGCGTTTATTCTGTTACACGTTGTATAAAACTCTTCCGTTATTGGTGACTGAGTGAGTGACTGGCAGACAACGCACAGCCGAAACTATTTGTAGAAAGCTGAAATTTGGCATGTAGGTTCCTTGGGGAGTGTAGAGGAGCACTAAGAGAGGATTTTTTAGGAAATTCCTAGGGGAACGAGAAAAAACGGAACATGCGCGTTCGAAGTCGCGGGCAAAATGCTACTTAGTAGTTAATAAAATTGTATCTTCTGTCTTTTAAATGGTGCAACATAATAGAGGCGTTTACAACCCTTTCTCAGTACAAATTCCATCACCTTATTTCTCCAACATTTCATAGAAGCGGTACTTACATCATTATCACTGGTACCGCACACAGAGCAGCACTTACACTCGATGCACTGCCAGCGGTACTTGCGCACTGACACTATCATGTTGACCGTGAACTGCAGGCATGTGGGGTGACCTGCATCAGGGAGACTCAGTTAGTACGTGAAATTTAAGAGTTATGTATGATAATGTAATGTTGAATTTATTTTGATATTCGTAGCTCTTCATTTTCTATCAGTCAGCGTATAACGTGGCCACTGGTATAATGTGGACCTCTTCTCTGAGGAGATCGGGCCGTGACACGCCACAGCGCGGGCTGGTCGACGTCACGCCTTCGATTTTTTTTATTCCTTCTAAGAGATCCGGTTTCATCGCGATGTTCTTTTTTCTCTGCTTTGAGAGTCACGACCAGTGATCGGATAATCGGGCGCTTATATACCTAAACTTCTTTCCGTGAAAGAATAATATTGACATTCCTTTCTGAATAAATAAGTGATTACTTCCCGGGATTGAACAATTTTGTAAAAACAACTATAACCAACTTAATGAAATTATAGCAGTGGCTATTTTGGTGGTTTTAATATATATTAAAATTTTATATATATTTTATTCAAAACAAATGGAATACCTAAAAAAAATCGGCTTTTTAAATTTTAAAAAAATACAATGAGCTCGCTACACAACGAGTTCTAACTATATTTTGTATGCAGATGTTTAGCAATCTCACGAACGATTCCGGGATCCGGGATTCTGAAAAGCATGTCTGTATTATACCTTCGTGGGAATAAAAGTGAAGTTTAGGTATATTAGCGTCCGATTACCCGATCACTGATCATGACTGGTCTTGATCTGTTCAGCCTTCTCGCAACTATGTTGGAGTCGGCTTCCAGTCTGATCAAATGCAACTGAATATCAATATTTTACATGTGGCGACTACCTATCTTACCTATCTGACTTCCACAAATCGTTGGTTAACACGATACAAAAAAATGCAAATTTTATAACAATTCAAACTTGGACTGAAAGATGCAGGCTTGTTAGCTTATCTAAAGACGAAACTCTTATTTTTAAGCCATATTAGAGTTTATTATTGTATTTAGTAACTTGACAGTTCAGAGAATTTTAAATATCGTGTTTTAAGAAATGTTTATTAAATTTTAAATAAAAAGTTTTCAGAAATAAGTACAGACGCCAGCACATAAGCTACCCGAAACTGTAAAATTTTCCCAATCAACCTTGAACCTAATGCTGTAACGATGAAGTTGAAAATCTATTAAAGAAATTTGACATAGGTATTGTTATAGCTTGATGTGCTGGCGACTGTACATTATTTGAGTTTAGTCATTCAATTTCGTTCATTCTTACACCAACTCCCTATCTTTTCTTAGTCAAAATCTGACAGTTGATCTGTTAAGTTACTGAATGCAGTCGAAATGAAATCGAATACGTATATATCACGAAATGAAGAGCCACAAAACATCATAAACATAAAATAAATTCACATATTGTAAGGCACATAGTATCTTCTTACCTTTTTGAATCTTCAATCGCCATCGCAATTTTATATAATTGTCTTTATTCATTGCATATTATTATAGAATAGGGGAAAACATAATGTGCCGAACAATAGTGAAAAATAAAAAGTAAATAAACAACACTTAGAACAATTAATGACTTACAATTTATTTAGAAGAGAAAAATAAAATGTCTAAAGGGAAGTGCACATTCACTATTCTTCAGCACAGCTAAATAAAAATCGACTAGGTATCGAGTTCATACAATTTAATTCTGATAAAGTAGCATTGTTTTACAAAAATAAAATAATAAAAAAAAACATGAATCATTTTCATTTTTATAAATTCTCGGGCTTACGCTAAAATAAAGGAAATATATTGTAACAACAAAACGGAAACATTTGATTTTTTTATATTTGAATCTTTGGGTATCCGCATTTATGCACTTCCCTGCAGGCATTAAACTTTTGAAATAAAATATATAGATGTTGCCGAGATAGATAATAATATTATGAGAAATCAACATTTGGTACCATCTATAAACATTTATATAACAAACAGTGATAAACCGGTACTTTAAAGTACCAAATAACACAACAACTTGATAAAACGGAGATATTTAACACTGCAGACATTTCACGTTTAAAATTGACACTAATAAATAATAATTATAATGTTCTTTAAAATTGTTTTAATATTATTATTTGATATTTTAGTAAAATTTCTAAACATGTATTTCATCTATAATGATTATTATTGTAATGTTAATGTTATTCAACGTGTAATGCAATACCTCTTAAGGGGTCATGTACTCATCATTATGGAAAAACTTTAAGTACTTTTAGGACCAACACATTTATGCGCACATAAATGTACGGGGCAGTCGATTTATTTTTCGCGGTATCAGTGTTGGTCACATAGTGAAAGTTGTTCATAATGATGAGTACAATGACGCCTTAAGAGGTACCACAGAATATTAATCATCCGCAGGGTGGTTATTTAAAAATAAAGTCAACTTCTTGGTAAGTAGATGATTTTGTTGTAGCCAAAGGATTGCCGCATTGTTTACACGGCACGAATTGCTTGTGGTAGTAACTCATGCAAAGTTTTTTTAGTAAACTTCAATTTTGAACAACAATGAAAAAAGTCTTCGTAGTTTTTGCCCAGTTACCCTGTGTTAAGAAGCTGTTGCAAACACTATTAAAAATTTCGTCTTAATTAATTAATCAATGTCTATAGGGTATAAAAGGCCCGATATTAAACAAGAGGAGACACTTGACAGTTCATTAAAACAACCACCCTGTACAGTAAGTAACATACAAGACAAGGTAATAAATACGAACTCTATCGAAGGTTACAATTGCACATACTAAGGCACCTAATAGAAGAGACAATATTAATATAATATTTATTTATTATATAAAACGGTAACTTATATACTACTTTCCTACATGCCGCTTCCCTGAAGGTCTGTACGAGGCACCAGGGTTAAGTACATAGGTACCATTATCAAGGGGCTGTACACAGTGGCGTATGGTTGGATACAATTTCATTAGATTTGTTCCTTTCTGTTAAGTAATAGATCTAAGATATAACTAGTTTCGTGGTTAACTGACAAATCTCTCAAAAAGGTGTCAAACTCCACAATAGGGAACATGCATGCAATTTTTTTATTTACAAAATGAAATACTTATTAGCTTTACAAAGCACTTATGAAGTAATTTTTAAAATAACTTCATCGGCGATGAAATTAAGCTTCAAAGTTGACAATTAGAAAGAGAAGTCCGATATGGATTTTGACGTCAAAGTCCATGACGCCTATAAAGCTGCCATACAAAACAGCGTTTTCGCGAGACGGACAGATATATTTGTTGATGATGATGATGATGAGTTATATCTCGTTGGTTTTTCGATCAATTTTGATTATTTTTTCACTGTTAGTATTATAATAATGTTTGTATATTTTAAGATACACTGTGTAGATAGATAGACCTTGAGGCGGCTAAGAAACTCTGACACTAGGGTGCATGGGGTCGTTAGACCTTACTGCCCACACGATAAAGAAAGAAAGAAAGACTGTGTAGATAATTTTTCTAGGACCTGATCTACCCACATGGGTTGGATGAACCTTGGCATATGCTAAGGGTCATACAAATGCAAAATCAGTTGTTACTGATTTTGCATTTGGATGACCCAAAAAATAATCAGAATGCAAACACTTAATAAAAATTAAGAAAACGCGATAAAATTGTGGCCTACATACGCCACTGTCTTAGCCCCCTAAAATTTTCATTTAAAGATCAAACAAGTGAACAATGTCAGATTCTATCGCCACTGTAACTAACTAAACTATAAAAGTATATATTTCATAACTTATATAGAAATATACTATCAAGAAAATAAATTGTCAATATATCGTAATATATATCTAAAATTCTAAAACCTAATTTCGATAAAAATTTCTTAAAATTTAAACAAAAACATTCTATTAACAGCTACAGGAATGATATTTTATGATCAATGCGCATGATACCATAATGTATCAAAAAATAAATAAAAGCAGAGATACTTTAAAAACATATTATTAAATCTATGGTCATGAAAAAATATTAATGTAACGATTATGGAAGGCGTTTTTAAAACTGGCCTTTTTATGTAAAAAAAATATGTACAATGGTACAAAAACAGCGCATAAACAGCAAAAATAACAAAATTAGTTATTATGAAACTTAATTTTTCAAAATCTTTGGGTGAATATACAAAAAATGGTGATAAAAGGCACGTAAAAGCTCCTATTTGTATTTAATGTTATAACATATGTAATAAACTACTATTACTGACCCGCCTACGCTTAGGATTATATTATTAAACACTATTATACCCCGACTAAATAGTTCTTGAACACAAGAAATAGTAAAAGTGTGTATAGGACTTATTATTGCAAATCTCACGCAATGTGTTTAAAAAAACTAGTGACGATTCAATGTAAAATTTCATTATCTAAGGACCGAAGAAAACTCCTGAAATCTAAGTAGATAAAAACAGTATGAAATAATCAATTTCATCCCAGCATCAGAGGCGAAAAAGACTATAGAAAGTGTTATTTCACCCCTAGCACGAGAATATAATATTGGTGAGTTCCTAAAGATGGGCAATCAACTGGATTTAAACCTCCTTACTGGGTTCTCACTCTCTAAACATCGTGTAGCAAAAAAACCGCTGTTCAATACATACTGTCGAGTTATGAAAACAAATGTTAGTGTTTTTTTTTGTCCCATATTAAAAGTTGTTCATAATGACAAGTACAATGAACGCTTTTCAGATTTTGCTTTTAATCTTTTACACCCTGTATAGACGATCAACCGGGTTTACACCGATTTTTGGGCTAAAACAAATGTGTAGCCCATCGCTAGTAGTACTTTTCCAACAATCAATTGAAAACATGCTTGAAAACTATATACTTATTGCTAAAAACATGAACAATGTATAAGAAAACCATTATTATTGCTATCTATACTTGCGTAGTCGGGTAACTGTGTATCTGTGCCCAATATATATCTTGATTTAGGTACAGATTTTTACTATGAAACCTATATGGGGAACCTATATAGGGAACGTGCACTGTGATGACTGTGTCATCTAGTTAAAATACTTGACATTGACGTCTCTGGGCTGCCAACTATAGTTCCTGCACGCTCTCTATTACGTTTGAAAGCAGAAACCTTACAGATGTAGATCATAGAAATAAAACCTGCTACTTGTAGCGCAGAAGTTACCGCGTACGTTCTACGTGTACGTACTTAACCACTGCACCTTTATTCTCAAATAGAGTTATGACGTGTCAAATTTTGACAGCCCACAAATTCCAATGTGACGCTCCGAGAACTCGGCCTCGTTACAAATCGGGAAGAGGTTTATTCCCTCGTATATCCGTGTATGGAGTACCAAGTATTCATAAAGACGCAGCGGCTAAGTTTGACGTTTAGACGAGGGCACACCGCAGCCATCTTGGATCAAGATATATTGGGCAAAGTAACGCGTGCAGTGACTTTGTTGCAGCGTGACTAGAAAGCTAGGACATCTGAACGATTGGCGCCAATATAGAACTTTGGTTCTTTAGGCGCCATTTTTTGGCATCAAGCGAAGCTATGACTAAATTAAATTGTCTGTAGTGTTGCCAGATTACGACTGTTATTTTGCTTTTATATAACTTTTCAAATGTAAAAAGAAATAAATACCATTTTAATTTAGTAAAAATAGAAAAATGTCATTTCGTAAGATATTGTAGACCAAATCAATGCATATTAGTTTGATAAGTATATCGAATATAATCGTAAAATAAAATATAGGTACATAATGTAAGTTTCATTTTATAAAAACAATGTTGTGAATGACTACAACAAAATATTAATGTTTAAAATATATGTACAATAAAAATCTCTAACTTTTGACGAAACGACTGGCAACACTAAGATCTAGAGTTTCCCACAAGAAATCATGTAATTTTGATAAGGCACTTGTACTTAAAAATAATAAAAAACATTTAGTTATAAACATTACAACAGACAACAATTTAAAATATCTCATCATTTGGCATCCATCGTCACAAGTGTTGTTTTTCACATGGCAACACCAAGATCACATAGTGCAACATTGACACACAGATTAAAAAACTCACAATGATATGTGATATAGATTATAGGGATATTAATTTAAATTTTATGTTCGTATATGACGTAGTATACTTTAGACAATGATTTTGACATATTTATTGTGATGCCACTATTCTAATAATATGATTACAACATTAAAACTACTAAATATGCATCAAAGGTCTTTTCATTCGAAAATTAGAGTATGAAACCTGGAATGTAACATTTAAAACTAGCCATCAAACATTCTCTTTGGTAGGACCGACAAAAAAATTACGGATGAACTTTTTTGTGACAGACAACAAAACACACAAAATTAATACTCCGTTTAGATGTTATTGGAACGAGTGACGTAGACGTCACTGTCGTAAGTGGGGCTTTGACGGGAGGGGGGGGAGACGGGGTACTGTCCGTACTCGTCGTTGAGTAGTTTAGTTTGAGAGGCGAAGTTGTCAAAGTCATCAGCGGAGTAGGTCATAGAGCTGAGTATCTCTACGACGCCGTTGAGTTTGATGCTGTCTCTGAGATGTCTATGGCGCTCGCAGACGCGGTTCTCGAGGTGGTAGCAGGTGGGCTTGGGGAGGCCGTTGCGCGGAGGTCGGCCGCGCCTCTTACCTGATCTGCCGCAGTCGGAACAGCTGACTAACTCTTCGGGTGTTCCCGTCTTCTTGTTTTCGCGGTCGTCGCCGAGACAGAAGTCGCAGTAGGGTGATGGTGATGCCTGTAACAACGAACAAAGTTAGGCGAATGGTAGTCTAAGTGCGCAAGACCGAGTTCCTAAGCTACTAGAACTATTTTAGCTGGATTTAGTCAATATAATATATTTGTCCATAAACAGAATAATAGAAAATTACGCAATAACAATATTAAAACTCTTTAAAAAGCTATCCATATTATAGCTTTGCGAAGACTTCAGGAGAGTGCTAATTCCACAACATGCAAATACGTAGTAGTAGCAAATAGTAGAAACAATTTAATTATGCTTCTGTTGTTCTTTTTTGGTTGTTGTTTTGTTGAATCGAATTAATTTTTTATTATATCTCTGTCTATGTTTTCAGCATGCAACCTCATTTATTCATCTGCACATCCAAATCTACTAACCTCCTTAGCCTTAGCGACATCTGCAGGCTCCTTAACCTCCGGAGCAGCCGAAGCCGAGGGTACAGGCGCAGGCGCCTGCGCATGCACGGCCGCCGACAGCGGGACGTGCGCAGAGTCTGAACTGGACGTGTCAGCAGACGCGGGGCGTGGCGGGGGGGACGCGCGGCGCGCGGGCGGCGCGGGGACACCGGCTAGAGAGAGACGGGAGATGAGATAGCTGCTTGTGTGGCGATAGGACAAGCTGTACAGTTCATGTCATTCTAATCTTTTCACAAGTATGTAAATATATTGAGCGTTGGCAAAAAAGCGATCGTTCAACTAAAATAACATAACGCAATGTAAATTGGGCCATGATTCGCTACGACACTCTTGAGCTGCGTTTAATTGCAGCTTGCTGTGAACAATAACAGTATTTCAAAAGTATTATTTATTTTGCCACCTGTAAATTTAAATGGCAGTACAAAATTATTATTATGTTTTTGCATGGCGAATAAGGACCCAGGGACCATGATATGAAGTATTAATGCCATCAGGATTCCAGTCCAAAAAAGGGATGGTGCCATAACTCCATCTCTCTCGCACATAGGAATCAAGACACATTAGAACATCATAATCGAGCTGGAAAGAACATACGACTAACTACAAATGCCAAAGCTGTAAGAGCAGATAACTTGAGAATAGACTAAAACGAAAATGAAGGTACAAGTGTGTGTCTAACCCTCGGGAGGTGGTGTCGGGCGCCGCGCAGGCGTTTCCTGGAGGCCGGCTGGTAAACAGAATTAGGGTTATAATGAGGCGGAATTCTACGGGCCTAGAGGGAGATCAACCGAAAAACCGTTTGCTAAACGCGGTGACATCAACCTTAATTTGTAACAGTTGGTGTCAATGCGAAAATGTTTTTGTTTTTAATGTGAGACTCAATAGTAATTAGCCCTGAGTTAAGGTGCGCAAGAGCATCTTGAGAAATGTTTTAAAAACATTTTGAGACTTATTAATTGCGCAATGTTTCATTTGCATCAGTCTTTAAAAACACCATGGCATTGAATTTCGTTAAGTCTGCATCCTGCATCCACATTTGGCAATATTATGCAAACGAACGCATACCTACTATCGTATAATATGTTCTTATGTAACACATTGCCGTCTTATTTTTTAACCGACTTCAAAAAAGGTTATGTAGGTACTTTCTAAAATTAAAACGAATAAGTTTTTTACAATTGAATTCGTCCCAATGTTGCAAGACGTATAATTACACAGCCCACTATTGCACATCATAAATTTGGCTAAGTGTGCAGTAAGCGCGCATGAGCGCATATTCATTTTTTTTAATAGATAAAGAATATTGGTTGAAACATTTTTCTTCTTTTTTTGTTGAGGAATGGGCTTGCCTGATGGAAAGCGATAGATGAGGTCTATGATGGAGCGAGCGTGCCCAGAAGACGCCTCTTGCTTTGTTCACTCTTGCTTTGAAGGCAGACGGGTTATATGTGGAAGGGAACACAGACGCTGGTAGAGAGTTCCGCTACTCCGCAGACCAAAAATATTACAACATTATTTCTAATAAGTAACTTATAAAGACACATATTTGGAACACAATTCTCAATATTCTAAGTAAATAATTCCCGACTTCAAATAAATACAAAAATAAAGGTAGAAATAGTAGTCAAATAATGATGTATGAACACCACTTACGCTGCCCTCAGGACACTTGTGTGCATGAAATTATAAACATTTGTGAACTCACAAGAAAACTGGTAATGTGCATGCATCACTCGTTGCTACGGATATTATTTTATATTACTTTACCTTACTAATATTATAAACGCGAAAGTACGTATGGATGTTTGTTGCTCTATCACGCAAATACTACTGAATGGATCTTGATGAAATTTGGCAAAGAGGTAGATTATAGTCTGGAGTAACACATAGGATTTTATCCCGGGAGTATGTTCCCTTGGGATAATTCACATTCTCGCATTCGCCCGCGACTGTGGTTGCGCAGATTTAGTACAAACAATTTTCCTCCTTTTCACCCCCTTAAAAGGTTGAATGTCTTTTTGCTCACCTACTTCATAAAAGGAAGCGTTGTGCAAAATTTCATGTTTCTAGTCCGAGTAGTTTCGACTATGCGTTGTTATTTCAGTCAGCCAGTTTCCCTATTATAAAACGTGTAACAGATGATGATGAACAGAATAAACGCAATTCATTAAAAGGGGTCATTATACTGATCATTATGAACAACTGCGAAACAAAGCGAAAAAAATCGACTGCCCCATACATTTGTTGATGCTTTTTTGGGATTTCGGGTTTAATCCCATAGTAAAAGTTGTTCATAATGATAACAAAGACCCCTTTTCAGGTATTGCGTTTATTCTGTTACACGTTGTATATTCACATGTATGAAGTATTCTCAATTGTAAAACAACAAACACTTGGAGCAAATGTTGGTAAGGTATTGGCGATGGGGATTTTTGGCCAACACGCAATAGCTCATTTTAGTTTGCGTAGATATAAGATATGCAGAGATAATTAAATAGTGTGCATAATAACAATTTGGCACATCACACAAATCATTGTCATTCCAAGAATACTGGTTGCCCAGTGTGGTGTAGTAGTGAATGAGTTTAAAGAGCATTTATTTGTTTACTACAAAAAATAGGGCAAGCTTTTGAATACGAAACTTTCTGGACGAAACCGACACTATTCGACAATCAGGAATTTATATGGACCAATCCGAAACTATTATGACCATCACCAATCTATTGAGTCATTTCGGACCATTCCGTAACTATTCCCCTACCATTCCAAATCTATTCTTACCATCTCAAATCTATTCAAACAATCCTGAAACTATTTCTACCATTGCGAAGCTATTCGGACTATACCGAATTGATTCGGATAATTCAAAAACGATTCGGACTCAATTGATTACGTGCATCCCCAATCTTTTCGGACTAACCCGAAACTATTTGAACTGTTCGGAGCATCCCGCAAATATTCGAATTGAACCGGCACTATTCGCACCAACCCGTAACTATTAAAACTAAACCGTAACTATTAGAACTAACCCTTTAGTATTTATACCAACCCGTAACTATTGGAACTAACCCGTAACTATTCCTACCAACCCGTAAGTATTAAAACTAACCCGTAACTATTAGAACTAACCCGTTACTATTAAAACTAACCCGTAACTATTCCTACCAACCCGTAACTATTAGAACTAACCCATAACTATTCGTACAAGCCCGTAACTTTCGGACTAGACCGTAACTATTCGGACTAGACCGTAACTATTCGGACTAGACCGTAACTATTCGTACCAACCCGTAACTATTAGAACTAACTCGTAACTAACCGTACAAACGCGTAACCGAATGGTTACGCGTTTGTACGGTTAACGTAACTATTCGGACTAGACCGAAACTATTCGTACTAACCCGTAACTATTAGAATTAACCCATGACTATTACAACTAACCCGTTACTATTCATACCAACTCGTAACTATTCGAACTAACCCGTTACCCAGCTAACCCAAAACATTTCGGACCATCCAGAAACCGGACTAAAATATTTAACATGCTTAAAACTCACCAGCCCCAACAGCCGGGTTATTGAGGAACGTAACATAACTGTCTTGGTACTCCGTGGCGGGCTGCGCGGGGGGCGGCTGCAGCGCGGGAGGTGTGTGTGCTCCAGGTCTGGAGTCGCGGGAGTCACCGTCACTCGCGCCCGCGCCGCCGGACCCGCCGGTCGGCTCCTTGTGGGTGTGCGTGAAGTGGTACGTCAGGCCCGGTCGGGTTTTGTACTTCGCGCCACAGACTAGGGAGAAGTGGTATAGTTAGAGGTGTTGTGTGGTATACGGGAATGGGATGATTGAATTTTGTGCGATTTATGAGATTTATTTCAAGAGTGTATAATTTTGATTGATAGAAAAAATACCGAATCAATCAAATAAATTTTATAAACATTCCTTTTGTTTTCGTAATCGGGGTTCACTCTTTTAGTTCAGTCACGCAAGACAACCGGGAGTCGCGTATAAATTTGTCGAATAATTTTGGCTCAAATTAATTCAAGACCTTTAACGAAGAGGAACGAAGAGTTCAGCTCAGTTCATAAGTCGGTAAATTCGATAGCTTCTTCAAATATAACTTTAGTTTTCGCACCGATATTAAACACAAAATTAAATCAACCACTGCAATCACAAACAAAAACACACAAAATAAACAAAAATAAAACCGATACTTACCGCCGTGATGCCTCCGTCTGCTTAACACACTATACCGCGATAAAATTAGGGTACCGTCAGAACAACAGGTCATAGCGTCATCAGAACAGAGCATAGAGGAGGCAACACGACGGCATCGGCGTTACAGTGTGAACGAAGCCTTAGTTATAGTTATCCGTCATCAATCAATACATAGGTTTAGGCGTAGTTTGTATGAGAACATTTTGTTGTGGAGAAAATTAGTAGAGTTGTCAATGAAGAGAAGAAAAGTTAGATTGATCTTCATACTAAGTTAGAGAAAAAAAAGTTAGACTTGTAAGAAAGATATTCGAAATTTTGTGAAAGAAAATTGTTATTGTTACACATTTGAAATGAAAACAACGAAAGTATCTGAGGCCAAATTTGCTTAAATATTGCCACTCGAATTTGGACAGTAAAAGATTACACTACCGCCCACAAAAATTGGCACATATTTTTTTTGCCGAACAAAAAAGTCTTATGTTTTGTTTTAGTTTAAAATGTTCTCATACAATATACGTGGTAGAAAGCCGGCCCGTCGTGATTATCGTTCTATGTTCAGTTCTAGAGGACGCACGCTTAGGGGCTGTTTGATTGATGACTTCAAATCTATGGATCCGCCCAGCGATAGCACTGACTTCATTATTGTGTTACTAAACGACCAAGATAATTTCAAATTGTCTTGGCCGGGTAGTAAGTAATGTTGCTGTTGATTCTGCTCTGAAATAAAAGTCTTGAAATACAAAAATATATCACGTTTCAGAACATTTTTGAAGAAAATACCATTTTAACGAATATCTGTGAGTTTTAAAATTCGGTCTAAATATGCCATTCGTTAAATTGATATTATATCAGATTCAAAATGTAAGTATTATTTTCTTTGCATTTTGTAATTTTTCCTATCACACGTTTCTTCTTGCTGCTTTCTAATGTCACCGATAAATACACTCTTTTAAATCCGTATAAATAAAAATAAGAGCAAAATAAACAGCACATCGCAAGATCCAAACTTGTAGTCAATCAAATCATAATTTTAACACAAGAATAAAAAGTAATACATTGGATAATTTTATTTGTTATTCAACATAAATATTTCTTGTATAAATTCATAACAATCTTTGGGTGATAATAGTACACTAGCGTGCAGAAAACTGTCCTACGTTTTCAATTTGCCTAAATTAGCAACTAAAATGCATAAAGATTAGGTACAATTTTCTGCACGGCAGTGTAGTTTGGATCTAAGAATAATATCAATCGCTTAATACTTCACTGCTCCATACATACAAGAAATAATAGAAAATATGAACACTATTACCGGCAAAGTATGTAAAATTCTGTACATCAGTCGAGCAATACCCACATTCTTCTTAAAACAAACCAAGAGTAACTTAAAACTTAACCTAAAATGTTCACATTGCCCGACTTAAGTCTATAATGTAGCTTTTTTATAATTCTTGGAGATTTTTTATAGTCTAAAAAAACGTCTGAAATTCTGTTATAAAATATTATTTCATTTATTTTCACTGTAAAATTTGTATAATAAAAATTCATAGTAAAAACATTTTTGTAACATCAAATTCTAGTTATTCTGCAGATAATTTATGTCATATTCCCTCACATTAAACAATTCAAATGTATAAATGTTAAACGAAATAAGAGATTTACAATGACTAAAATTTTACTATAATACTGAAATTTTGATATATTTCAACAAATAATTTTATGACGAATATAACAAGACAACCTGTTTTCTAGCCAATTTTTTTTAAATTATTATTCTAACACTTAATTGCCAATTCAAATTTTTAGATGTTTTTTTTTTATTTTCATGTCATAAAAGCCTAAAAATGTTGTGCCAATAATGAAGGGCAAGATATAGCACAGACCACCAGAAACTTAGGCTGCAAAACTTTAGTCATTGCCGAAGAGAAAAAACAGTCAATTTCCTAAGATCTATTACGAGAAAATTGAACAAATAAATAAACTATCACAGACACAAGAGTCGTACACGCTCAACCAATCAGTGCATCATATTCAAAACATTGTGATTATTTAAATTGTGATTGTTTCATAAGATCCGGTTTAAAAAGGGTTTATAAAGCTATGACTGATGTGGTACGCACGCTCCTTACATGCGACATAATTGGCCAATCGGTCTACCTGAGACTAGACAAGTGATACCCTATCAACGATAGCGTGGCAAAGGGCATTGTATAAACTTCAAAAATGTATAGGATTGAAAAACAATGTCGAAATGTCACGTGCTGAATGCCTTATTAGCATATTTGTCAGTATATTCGCGTCACTTGTGCAATATAACCTTATTCCGTAAATCATCATGAGTTATATTTTGTATTGCAATAGTGAGGCGAATATTTTGACAAATACGCCAAGTGAAAAAACAATGTCACGTGCTCAATGCCTTATGCAGAACTTTACTTGGCATATTTGTCAAAATATTCGCGTCGCTTATGCAAAATTAAGCTTATTCCGTAAAATTAAAGGTATATTTTGTATCGCAAAAGTGACGCGAATATTTTGACAAATACGCCAAGTGAAGTACCAACATTATATTTTGGATATTCGACAGTCGCATTCGCCGATAGTATGGCAGTTTATCTCGTGCCCCTTTTCGGGAATTCAGGCATGATTTTAGGTTATGGTGCTTTTCTGTGAACGATTTTAATTAGGAACATTCTCTTTCCGAGTCCTTTGAAAATGCGAGTATAGAATACTTAGTTTTTTTTTTGTGGTTTTACCAAAATAAGCACCTTATAGCTTCCTAAATATACTTGAACACATACATTTAGTAATTAAGGCACAATAACGCCTTTAAATGTTAAACAGTTGCGATCTTAAACTCACGATCAATCATAGCTTCATATAAAAGAAAACATTTAACATCGATTCTCTCTACAAACCGATTTGAATTAATTTCACCCCTAAACCTTATAATTCTAAGCATTGCACCCGGTTTCTACAAGGCTGACTAACACGAAACAACAACTCAATGTCAAACAGCAAAGTTCTAATTCCATTGCAACAGAAATTTATTTGGGACCTTTTCATTACAAATGGTCACTCAAAAATCAACTTTATGGCAATGGAATATGTTTTTTTATCTAAGATTCTAAATTCAAGCATTTACATAGTAGCAGGGTACTTTCACACAGGAAACTGGTAGCTAGCATCATTATTAGCTAGCACATAGAAAATGTTGAAAACCCGCTAAGATGCGCATGCGCTGACAAACCAGCGCCATCTATCAACTTTCTATGTGAATGCACACACACGGACAGTTTGACCGATATAACAACATCCTTAAAGAAAAGAAAGAAATTAAATCTATCAAATCAGTTGACATAAGATTCGACAACAGAGCTTTGCAGGGCTTTAAGAAACCGGGAGTGAGTAAAGAGAATCGCATTTAAAACAATTATTTAAAAGATAATAATTACTAGTCTAGCCTACATTATAAATAACACGACTACGCTACAATATTCCGATTCAATTATAAGGATAATTACGTGGCAGTGTTTAAAGTGTTTAATTCAATTCATTGGTGTTAGTTCTCACTCCATTTCGTGTAAATTGTTTGAACTTTCAGCATGTAATTGACTGTATCTACAGTGTATTTTTCTTACGTCTAATTCGGTAAATAAACACGTTACGATATGAATGACTTTTAGAAACAATCTCATACTTTTTGTATGGTATGATAGTCCTGGTCCTGCAGTCTCGACATAGATAGCGATTGACTACCGACCGGGTTCGGTCGATAAGTTTTAAGGCCGCCCATACACAGTCAAACTTCAACGCGATCCACGATCAAAATCAATGATCTGATCTGTGAATCGCGTTCAAAATTGACAGTGTATGGCCCGGTTTAGTAGTTAACGACCGTATTTAGTCGGTAGGCGATCGATAACTATTTCGAGACATCCCGCCCTGATCTTTGTAAAAAACATTCGGTATGAAATACATCAAAAACTACATTTAGGCCCACTTGAAGACATCAAAATTATCTTTCAACTACGAGTTAGTTCTAAGCCGGAGCCATCATGTGTGAAATATTTGTTTGTTAACCAGTTGCAAGGTAATCGACATAGCCCGAAGGTTCGCCAAACTGAAGTGGCAGTGGGCAGGGCACATTGCTCGCAGAACAGATGGTTGATGGGGCCGAAAAGTTCTGGAGTGGCGACCGCGTACCGGAAGACACAGCGTTGGAAGGCCTCCCACAAGATGGACAGAACGACCTGGTGAGGGTCGCTGGTAGCCAATGGATGCGAGACGCACAGGACCACACAGGACACTAGAGAGAGACCTATATCCAGCAGTGGACGTCTTTCGGCTGAGATGATAATGATGATGATTTTTTAATCAACCTCGTGGTAGTAGCTAACTCAGAGTCAAAAGATAACTAGTTGCGCAAGTGAGCCTTAAACTTTTAAACACATTTCTCAATCACTTTACACCGTATTTGTTTGCCAAATAGGACACGTAAAGGAAAACACACTTTAAGCTTGTGCGTACACTCAACAACAAAACTTAATTTTTATTTTATGTTAGTTCTGTTTAAGTATCCGCACACGCCAAACTTAATATTCTTCTATGTGCGGCCTGCGTTATGCTGCCAACATAATGATAGACCTAGGCAGTTGGAAAGATTTCGCGGCGGATAAGTTGATATTGATATTTAGTTTTTGTCTGTATCTATAAAATAAATAACCTAGAGCGTATGACAATATTGTACTAAAGATCCATTACTTGAAATAATTATTACTACTTACTAGCATCCTTAAAAGAAAATTGTAATGGTGGTTCCACATGATACAGACTTCCATGAACTTCTATAAAATTTTGTTTGTGCAAAGCAATGCAGACAAATGTCTGTACAGACAAGTGTATCGTATGGGTGCGGACCCAATATAAGAATACGCATCTGCTATTCAATTAGTAAAGTTGGTAGCAAAACGCAAACCGACAACCTAACAATGAAGTAATAAAAGACTTTCGGGAAGTATACGGCTACTGCCAACCTAAGAAAGTTAGATTTAAGGCAAACTTATGCCTAAAAAGGTCTTAAAAACCACGCGTTTTCGCCTAGTTTACACGCGTGGATAGTTAACAAAATATACAGTAAAATGTTAATAGTCAATAGTTCTCATACACTCTAATCTCACTGAGAGGCTATGGTTATCAATATAATTAAAAAATAATTATAAAGCTAAAGGGAGATAGATTATTACAAAAAAGATAATTATCTACAATTTTCGTGAAAGAAACATTTTTCCTGGTCCCAGAAAAGCATAAATCTTTTGAAACGTGAGTACGATCTCCATATCGTTTATTGTTCTGTACAAATGGTACATTTGCATCTGTGAACAGAATAAACGATCTGGAGATCTCTCTATACCTTCAGCGGCCATAATAGCAGACACCCATAAAATAATGGCGTCACACCTGATAAAACTGTTGCGGTCACAGATATAGATAACGCAAGAGCAACTACTTCGCGTGCCCAGCATACGTACAAAAATCGTAAGCCGGCTCAGTCTGCATCGGTGTGCCACGCTAGTCGGACGTCAGTTAGGTCAGTTAGGTGCCACGCGCGGCTGCGTCTTTGAATCGACTTGATTTTCCCATCACTAAATAATGCTTGTGACGTCATAGTAGGTAGTCAAAAAATGCCACGCGTCAAGAGGCTATCTTGTAGACAAGTTATATTTATTTTATGCCGAGCCCGCTCTTAACCTCGATTTCGCCTAATGATAAGCGATGGACGAGGTCTACGATGGAATGGTCGAGCCAAGAAGAAGCCTGTTCACACTTGCTTCAAAGACTAACGGGTTATAGGTGGTGGAGAAAACTGAAGTATTTCTCATAAGCTACGCAAAAATGATGCTTAGAAGGTGAAGCAGGCCAGAAGTGTAAAGTTTTTTGGTGTCAAAAAGACTTTGATGATAGTATATGTGACATTCTGGGACCATTCTAAAAGATCAAACTAAAGGGAACCGATTACTTTATATCTCGCGATTTTAACCCAGCACATTTTTTACTATAAGGCCTCAAGCATACCGACGCGTCTCTAGTCAAATAGAGTTAGAAGAGAGGTTTGAAAGAAAATATCTTAATGCCATAGATTATGTAGCAGCATCAATGGGCGCAGCTAGAATCTATTCCTAACAAATGAAGTTGGTAGGTTTAGGTACATCTTCTTATTGAGAACTTTAGAATATAGAAGCAAATGGATTTGAAGTTATTTTCGTAGAAAAATTGTCATATTCCGACTGACCAGACTGACCCAAGGACAGTATTTGATTGTGGAACGTCAATAATGATCCATGAGTCCATTTGGGTTATGCCTATGAAATGTTCTGATTTTCGAACCAATGAGTTCCTCAAGACGAGATGCCATAACAAAAAGGCAATACAAATAAAATGTACATTGAGCAATACAGTCCTAAAGGTCGATATTTTCAGTTGATAGAAAAAGATTTTCTCTAGCTACGCCCATGGAAGTCTAAGATTCTATTCAACAGTTGTAACCCCCAAGCTCCTCAGTGAGATACTCGCCTTAACAATAACTCAATCTAAATGCATTATATTTTCGCAATTATATAATATAAATAGTTAAATAAAATTACCACTAATAACATTCCAATTCCTAACAGTTTGCAGTGTTTTATAGAACGATACACACTTATTAATTTTAATTTAAACCTACTAATTATGCTAATATTGCCAGAAAAAATAATAAACACCAAAAGAAAGAAATGTTGTGATATTTATATTATCCTATTTTGGGCCTCCTTTACACTGCAAAGATGGCAAAGTTGGCCCAAACATTGGTTTAGATCTTTACCAAATCAAAACAATTTTGACTTGCAATATGAGAACCAGCCAAAACTGAGCCTATGAAGAATTTATGCAAGACAAATGTGACAAAAAGTGTTACACGTTTGTGAGACAGATTTGTCACATATGAGTAACAAATTGTTCGAGATTCAAGCACGTTCGTCGCACAAATGACTCATTAGAGCGACAAGAATTCTCAGATAGTCAAACATTTCGAGATTTTTTAAACCATATCAGATCAACTCCACTATACAGTCATCCCCGAAATCCCAAAGTCTACTTAACTGTAAAAGTTCTGTTGTCTTTCTGTATATATTACACCTCAAAGTGAATGAGACATCATGACACTTATCGACTTAAAACTGATTCACATTTGAGATTTCGTCCGTCTCAAAAAGTTCGTTCTACAAAACACTAAACAAATGCATCACCTACTTATGTTATTATCTAAAATTTAGCAATTTCATTAATTCCGATAGTGTTTAGAGATTCTTACACTAACTAGTATTCACATCATACGTACGCACAACAATGAAAAGGCATGTTTGCGGCCCGTTGCAAGGACTTAAGGCTTATTATTGTGTGGCTTTTAGATTTGTTATGGAAGAACTGTAATATCCGTGCCGGATGATAATATTTAGATGAAAGAAACTCGGCAGACCACTATATTGACCCTTAAAGGATCTTTCCACCTCATTTCTCCAAACGTTTTTAGGCGTGTGGTGTATTCAGCAATCAGAACAGAATGCATTAGTTTGGCAAGGATTGTATAAGACTGTTGGAAGACTGTAGTTGGAAGTCAAACGGATGATTTATTTTTAGAACCACTACAAAAACAAATGATTTTTTTTTTAACTTAAGAAACTAGCTGCCATATTTTTTCACTCCAAATTGTCCAATGCCATAAAAAAATCGGTTAATTGCAACCAGATATGGTCAATTACCGAATTTTATTCCAATTCATTTAAATTACCAATTAACCAGGTTTAAACCCTACATTTGGGTTTAAACTCATCTCTTTCCTATTTTTCGCCAGAAGCCAGACCTAAATAATCGGTCAAATTGCACTATCTATTTTTCGTAATACTTTAAGTGGTATATGTTCAAAATTTATCTAACTATGTACATTGTATATAAGAAAAAAGCCGTACAATAATAAGCCTTATAAACAGTTGCTTGCTACGAACCCGCCTATTTACTATAACGCTAAGTATTACAGTACTCATTGGCCCTGCACTATTATAACTATGCAATGCTTACTTCAATGATATTGTTTATATATCTATACGGATTGGGGCATGTGGTCAATGAAAACGTACAAACGAATAAAATCGTATAAGTACATGCCTTTACAATTTCATATATTTTTTGTAAACAAAGATTATTTTATAAAGTAAATGCCAAAGTGACACGCACGACACTGGTGCAAACATTTTGTCAGCAAAAGCAAGTTTTTTTTTTACTTTGAAAAAATGTTTAGTACTAATATTGTGTTATATTCGTGTCAATTTAACAGTTACTTTTCTTTGTTTATATAAAATATCTAAAATTATAATAGCAAGTTTAAGTAACCATGACGAATGTTCGAACTATTTAAAAAGTTGATACTATAATATACTATTAAAGGTACTATTTATAAATATATTTGTATATATTTTTTTTGCCAATTATAATAAAATACTTTATACTAATTTAATATCGTACTTAATATAACATGCATGCTAATATAATAATTTAAATATTTTGTTATTAATTTTAACACTTTGTATCCAACCAAAATGATGATAGACGCGCTCAGGTACATATTTTCAAAAACTTCAACCAATATTTTCTTACCAAATATTTTATCAAAGCTATTTAACTCACTGCTACCGAAAATCCTAGACAAATGTGTCGTTTTTTTTTATTAATAAAAGCACGCGCGTACCCACGATCTCACCTGTTAGAAAGCGCAATGTGGTCGACGACGGAGCACACTTGCCTAGAAGTAACCTATTCACTCTCTATGATTTGTTTATATTTTACTGAAAATTCAATAACTAACCTGTAATTTACTGATAACATTCAATAGGCACTCAAAAGCGAGGTCTTTTAAAATGACACTAAGCATAAGCTTTAAAAAGCTTTTCAATATATTAAACATGTTGACGTCTACATTGACCACAAACCTCAATAATGTGTTTATCATTGAATAGTTCTACAAACGCTCAGGTCCTATGTTATACCATAACTGTTGAGCAAAAATTCACTTTGTTTTTTAGTATTTTATGGGTTTTAATGGTACAGTAGACAGATCCAAGCAGTAACAAATTTCCTTACTTTGTAGCACAGTTATTAGACGGTCTTTCATATTTTTATGACCTGTCATAGGTCAACTGTTGTCTGCTTAACTGGTCTTGCCTGTGGAGGCCTTAATAAAAATGAAAGCTTCCAGCCAGGGTTACTAACCCTTTCATTTTAACAAATCAACAATATTTATTGCGTTTTTCATGCTATAATTTTGACAAAACAATAAAATTTTCATAGTATCATAAATATGAAAACCTTTGTCATAATTTCTGTGTTCAGCAAAATTTTATATTAGGTAGTCTATTCAGTTATGCAAAATAGTAACAGTAGTTATTCTAATAGTTGAACTTTTAAGACCCATTTCTGTTTCGAACTTTGATCAGACCTAAAATAGGGCTGAATTAGCAGCGAAGGAGGCTTGTCTCTTCTTTCGTACTTTTTCTATTTTATACATCTGACGACTCTTCAATGTTGCAATAGTTAACTGCTTGACTGTCTACCGCATAGTGTTGCACTCGCAGGAATGTCTAGCTGTATTTACTATTGGTTTTTTTTTATGCAGGTATACAATCTAAGCTAAGGGTATGTCTATAAAACTATTCCTTATTTATTGGTATATATTTTGATTGGTGTTGCTGTCGATTATTTAATTTTGGTTGGAAATGTTGACCGTGGGGAATGGAGATAATTTTGAAAAAAAAAAACCTGTCATTTATGTGAATAACTGTGTAAAATAAGTTTCTTAGTGATGTCCAATTTTTTCCATTTGTTTACAAAACTTGGGTGGATTGGCACACCCTGCACTTCATAATTGTAAGACGTAAACGAACCCGTTTTGCTTGACGGCAATTTGTGACTATGAAGGTTTTGAATGGGAAAATCCAGTTAAAGAAACCTCATTTACTAGACTTATCACAAACTATATTCTAAGAAATTAACCCTCCTTAATCCCATTCCTCACGTCAAAACTCCAACAACAGTCCTTTCACATTATTTTACTTCCAGTACTTGCAGCACAATGATCTTTATTCTCTTTACAATAAGGTTGCTGTTTGCCTGCTGTCAGAGGCAAAATAACTGTCAATGGACTGTACAACATGATATGTCTTCAGAACTGTCAGGAGATAGTGTTGCCAGCATAAAGGACCTGAGTAAAGGCGGGATGACACTAGTGCCTCCTCCGAGAAGACTTACGTTCACAGCCGAATGGTTTCTCACTGTCGCCAGGGACTTCGTAGGGCAGAGTGCCCTGCGCGCGCTTGCCTCGACCGCGCCCCTGGAATGATGGAGTTGATTGAAGGCATTTAAACACACCTGTTTTGTAACATAAACCCTGTGTGTAACTTCCAGAAAATTCCTGCGACATTAATTAGGACCCAGATGAAGCAAGGATCCTTTGTTACAGATTACAGTTCCCACTGCTGGTACTTTGGACCTCTTTGTGTTGGGCCATAAAACAAATACCTAATCAAATAAAAATGTCAAGTCCCAGAACAGATATCATACTCACAGCTCTCCCCCTCTTGGCAGGCGTGTCATCTGGCGCCGACTTGCGAGTCCTGCCGCCCCTAGAGCCGGGGCCGGAGGGCGTGGAGCCGCCGCGTCTCTTGCGCCGGTTCGCGTACGTGTCGTCGAAGTAGTCCTCGTCCGATTCCGGGTCCGGTTCCTCGCCAGTCTCCATCTCTTCCATCGCCAGTTCGTCGTAGAACCATTCCTGGGGAAGCTGAGAGTGTTAGTCTTTTAATTTTGTATCCTGTAGGTAGATTTGGAGATAGGATTAGTAACATTATTGTTATTGTCGCAGCCAACTAGCTTAATTAGCCGTTTCGTTTAAAGGTTAACCTTTTCATTGAACTCCGCCGTTTCATCAGCGACGTAAGTGACATGGGTAAGTCATTAACAATATTGAACAAAAGATGTCACTTAGGTCGCTGAAAAATCGGCACATTAAAATGAAAAGGCTAGGCCACCAATTAAAGCTATTGGCTGCGACATATATATCAAGAAATGAGATGAGCTTTATCTAGGTTTTGATTAAACCTATAACAGATAGTATGTGAATGCTATCATAATAATATTAAATTACTTCTCCATATGAGAGAGGATTTTTTCTTCTCTCAGCAGATCCCATGTGTCCCTACATGGACGCAGAATGTGCCTTCACACTCAAGACCAGTCCTAATTTTTTTTTTTTAATTTAGCTTTTAATTGCTTCACCAAAACCGGAAGGTGTCTTATGTCGGCGCGGCGTGATGACGCGATCGGGTTTACAGTACAAATTAACGCGAATAGAAAAAAAACAGGAACCGATACTGGTAACCTGGTTACCCTGTGGATTGCCACTTGAATATTACTATCATTCCAGCACATTGTTGGCTTATTGCTTTTTTTAACTAGCCAATATGGTTTAGGCAGATATTTAAAAAAACTAGCTTCTGCCCACAGACTTCGTACGCACATAACCCGTTTTTCTCTGTTTCCGTAGGAATTTCCCGTTCCCGTATAGCCAATAGCCTTGCTCATGAATGTGGCTATCATAAACAAAAACAATTTTCCAAATCCGACTGGTAGTTCCAGAGATTAGCTCATTCAAACAGACAAACTCTTCAGCTGTATAATAATAATTATTATTATAGACTAGCTTTTGCCTGCAGACTTCGAACAAGCATATCCCGTTTTTCCCCATTCCCATTCCCGTATAGCCTTCCTCATGAATGTGGCTATCATAAACAAAAACAATTTTCCAAATCCGACTGGTAGTTCCAGAGATTAGCTCATTCAAACAGACAAACTCTTCAGCTATATAATAATAATTATTATTATAGACTAGTTAGCACGTTCAAACAAACCAACAAAGCCTTCAGCATTATAATATTAGTATAGATAGTATTATAGTATAAGTATATACATACCTATCTTAGATAGTGTTTCCTTACCTTAGGATCATCCTTAGCGGCAGTCTGTGATCCATCTCTGCTATCATCTCCAGCTAACGCGTCTCCTGGTACTCCAGAGCTGTTCTCTCCTTCCCCGGTGTTGTCTAGATTGTCTGAAGCTCCGGTCCAGCCCCACCGGGTTGATGACATTGTTAAGTACTGGCGGCGGGCTTTGCGCCATCTGTAAACAAACGTAGCATTATAGTCATCATGTCGTCAGTAGTTCATCATCGTATCCCTGCCCATACAAAACCAAACTGGGCATACAATGGCCCAACATAATAGACCATTGTATGTGCAGTTGGGGAACTAAGTGTGGAAACCAAACCCCGATAGATAGATATGCAATCCCACTACTGCGCAAAGGCCTCCCCCAAGTCCATCTAAGAATTCTTTTGCCACTCAACCTGGCATCTATCTATCTATCGAGTATGGTTTCCGCACTTAGTCCTGCTGTGGACCATTGTGCGTGACTCAACCTGGCATATACTTATTCATTTCGCTAAAGAATTAAAATGCCATCTATATCGCTTTCCTTACATGCTGGTGTGACTTAACAGGCCAGTACTATGAATTAGGAAAGAATCGTTCTCAATCGTTTGCACACCTAGGTATGCAGCTGCAAACACAACTTGGCGAAATAGGATGTAATTAATTTATTTATTTATACTCTCATCAGAACACGTTTTTCAACATCCTGTGTGGTGGACTGTTGGACATTGAATGGACGGAGGTGGATCACGCACGCAGCATCGGGGCATCGCTCCTTCATGATTCCACATATAAATCTATATCGCACTCACTCTTAACAATATTTTTAAGATTCGATTTCAAAATAAAACTATTAAAATTGAAAAAAAAACGGAAAAGGTTTTACTACACATACTTGATCTTGTACATCTTTAAGAAGTTTCTAATGCATCGGTAGTTTTTTTGCAAATAATTTCGCAAAGTAAATCTCTTAGGTAATTCTACTATAAAATATTCAAACTTTCTATGCTTACCTCTGTGCAGGGTATGTGTACACTTGACCTTCTTTCTGGCCTGGCATGCGTTGTCTCCGTGTCATAAATAAATTGCAGTGACTCTGTGCGACACCTATAACAAGAAAGATTGTCATAGAATAGAGAAAAACAATGAGTTTTTACTGCCTCATGATCACAAATGCAGTTGATGAGTGTAGGCCCTAGGTTCGAATCCCAACTCGAGTGAGTGCTATTGGGTTTTTTCATTAGGAATTTGGAACTTAATGATGTGACATCCCATGCCTCAGAAAGCATGTAAAGCTGTTGTTCCTATGCCTGATCTTTCCCCTGTCATGTCAGATAGCCATCCCTTTGAATTATGAGAGTTTTTTTTTTTTTTTTTTTTTTTATTATTGATAGGCACGCGCTTGACCACTATCTCACCTGATGGTAAGCGACGATGTGGTCGAAGATGGAGCACGCTTGCCTAGAAGCAACCTATTCACTCTTGACTTAAAGACTCCCAGGTTGTAGCTATCAGGAAACACAGATTCCGGCAGGGAATTCCACTCCTTAGCGGTACGCACAATGAATGTATTCCCAAAACGCTTTGTGCGTG
Organism: Melanchra persicariae; assembly: GCA_947386135.1. NCBI lineage: Eukaryota > Metazoa > Arthropoda > Insecta > Lepidoptera > Noctuidae > Melanchra > Melanchra persicariae. Next base: position 8,279,299 of record OX376645.1, on the reverse strand, counting down.
TGGGTGGGATGTCCACCATGTACCGGTGGCGCATCGCCGTACGTCTTGTGGTCCGATGATGGAACGGGCTAGGCGGAATCAAACTATGCAATTCCGTTGCACACTCTCCAAAATGCAACCGATAGAAAACCGACAGGCTAGCAACTCGGCGTCGATGCTCGAGACTTTGGAGCTTCGACTCGACGAGCCTATCATTGCCGATGATCCTCTTGGCTCGTTTCTCTATTGACTCAAGGGCATCAAGCTGGTATTTGGCAGATCCGTCCCAAAGATGCGAGCAGTACTCCATACACGATCGAACTTGCGCTTGATAAAGCTTGAGCAGCTGTTCCGGCGTGAAGTACCGTCGCACCTTTGCCAGAATTCCCAACTTTTTGGCAGCCACTTGAGCCTTTGCTTCTATAAATGTGCCAAAATTGAGGGTAGATGTCAACGTGACACCAAGAAGGTCAAGTTGGTCGGTTATCGGCACGGTTACACCTCGGAAAGATGGAGCTGGGTGGAATTGGCTCCTTTTAGCGGAAAAAAGACACGCCTGGGTCTTAGCAGCATTGAACTTGACCAGATTGGCATCGCCCCACTCTGAGACAGCCTGTAAGGACAAGTTCAAGCGCTCAACCATAGCCTCCCGGAGAGACCGGATCTGCGACCCACCAGCTCGTGCGTTAGACACGTATCTCTCAGCAACAGTACTGTCGTCTGCATACCCAAAGGTACCGGGTTTTAGCAGATCATTAATATGCAGCAAAAACAATGTTGCCGAGAGCACCGACCCCTGAGGAACCCCGGCATTAATATCCAGCAGTCCAGACGAGCAGCCATCTATGACCACTCGAATAGACCGATCCCTCAGGAAGTCTGCAATCCAATCACACAATCCGGCGGGTAGACCGAAGGAAGGAAGCTTACCAATAAGGCTTTCGTGCCAGACCCTATCGAAGGCTTTCGAGATGTCAAGAGAGACCGCAAGTGCTTCCCCGTGTTTCTCGATGGCCTCACTCCAGATGTGAATGGCATACGCTAGAAGGTCCCCAGTGGACCGATTTCGGCGGAAGCCGTATTGTCGGTCACTAAGGATATCGTTAGCTTCTAGGTATGCCAGGAGTTTACCATTCAGCACGCGTTCCATACTCTTACAGAGTATAGAAGTTACTGAGATGGGTCTATAATTAGCTGGGTCAGCTCGACTACCCTTCTTGGGCACGGGCTGCACGTTAGCTTGCTTCCAAGCCATCGGCACCTTACCAGTCTCAAACGAAAGGCGATATAGGCGTGTCAAGATCGGAGACAACTCAGGCGCGCAGGTCCTCAGTACAATTGCCGGTATCCCGTCGGGGCCACTGGCCTTATTCACGTCTAGGTTACGCAATACCCTACGAACGTCCTTCTGATGAATGCGAATGTTCGACATACTCGACTCGCATCCAACAGGAGAAGCAGGGGGCCTAGCGCCACCAGGATCGAGACGCGAATTTTCCGCAAACAGAGATGCAAACAGGTTCGCTTTTTCCTCAGCGGAATGGGCCAGCGACCCATCAGGTCTCAGCAGTGGTGGTAGTGAGGGGCGGCAGAAGTTCGATTCAACCGACTTAGCCAGGGACCAAAACGCCTTACTGCCTGCTGGGTATGAAGCAAGTTTGTTCCCAATTCGGCTAATGTGGTCAAAACGAGCCCTCCGCAACACCTTCTTGCAGGACTTGGCAGCTCTGTTGAAGGCCCTCTTCTTCTGACTCACGTCACCCGCTTTGCGTGTACGAGCGTCGACCCATGCTAGGTACGCCGTATGTTTGAGCGCATCAGCGCGATTGCACTCGGCACCAAACCATGGACGAGCCACGCCAGATATTGTTACGTCAGAGAACGGAATGAAATACTCCATTCCCTGCCGCAACACATCCGTCACGGCGTTTGCGCACGTCGAAGCGTCAGTCGAAGAAAAGCAAGTAGGCTGCCAAGGATAACATGCGAAGAAAGATCGCATGCCATCCCCATCAAAGTAAAAGAAGCCATGCCATGTTATTCATATGTATCAGTGTTCATATGGAACAGAATAATGAAAGAACATATTTTTAACCAACTTCAAAAAGAGGAGGTTATCAATTTGGATGTTTATATGTTTACATATTATTATTTTTTTTATCTATGCTCGCTCATAACTTTCATATGTATAAAGATGGCTCTGCAACATTCTTTTTTTTATTTGATCGAGGTTTTTCCGAAATGGTCCCATTAAAATTTTGTAAAGATCAGATGAAGAATTTCAGTGATAGACAGCTAAATATGTGGCTGGATATGTGGTTGGAATTTTTGGGGGGTAAAAGGCATTAAAAAATGCAAAGTAAAAAGGTTTTAAACAAAAAAATACAACCGACTTCCAAATTAAAAACACTACAAAGTATAACATAACTTTTTGTCAATAAATGAAAAAACAACCAAAAACACTGATGTTGGTTGTATTTTAGTGTAAGTTTTTTTAAATACAAGCATGCTTATTATTGTTTGTTCCTAAGGTATAATTATTGCTCGATAGGGCTCAATTCAATTACTAGTGTTCTGTGTTCACTTCAGATAAGTGTATGGATTACTTTTAGAAGCTGTAAGTACTTTACTATTACTAAAATAGTTACTAGATTTGTAGAAAGCACTAGTTTATGTTCACCATTCCATTAAAAATAGCCTAGTACTCAAGTTATTGAGACCTGAATCATTGATTAGGCTCTGATTGATTTTTAGAGAAGGATAGAGGATGCCGAAGTTACATGTAGAAGAGTACAGACAGCTTTTGATATCAATTCTAGAACACTGTTAAGTGCTTTGCCAATGGTAAATATTGCGTGACTATCTATGAAATAGGCCGCATTTATGTAATAAATGATAGGGCCTTTTAAAAAAAGGTCAATGTTTATAAAATTACTATCGAATGGCGATGGGCGTAGACGCGTCGTACAAGTGACAAAAAAATCGATTTCTTACCGGTTTGTGTGTCGATGAACGGCATACGCATCCTCCTTTCCGCACATAGTCGCGAATTGAAGGTCGAAGAGTTCTCAATTATCTCTTTGTAACTTGGATCATTGAGAAAACTGAAACATTCAATGCAAAAACAAACATTAGATTTCGTACACTAAGGTGATGACACTAACCGCACCGTAACACCTAACTACTTATATTATATTGTGCACATAACTGAAAATAACACACTCGTGGCCGAATAAACTCGATTTACCTTTCAATTTTTGTTAAATTAGAAGGATTCACTATCTGAATCTCCGCCGCCGCCATTTTCTTAGCAGACGCTACTTTGATTGATGACGTCAACTGACGTTAGCATGTTTCCGGTGATATTACCAATTAATTTTGTGAAACCTTCCCATCTGGAAGTAACAGCTTTGTTTTCTTTATATTATTTCTCGATTAATTATTAGATTTTTTAAAATAAAACAATGATTTAAAATTCCTTTGATTTCGGAACATCTTGTCTGTGTGGTACAACGACAATATTTTTCATTTTAGAAAAAGGGGTGTGTTGGTATGGTAGATTTCCAACTCATGCAAAGTATGGTAACACAAACGAAACGTCAAGCTTGTGACTGGTCATCGGTGGACGAATCGTGTGTCGGGCGCATTTTCAGTAATAGTTGATTGGAGATCTCCAAATATTACCCTGATTATTGGTTACTGTGTTTTTATTAACTTTGGTAGCGGTTACTAATTTTCTAATCGCGATTTTCCATTAATTTATTTCGCTGAAAAGACTTTGTAATTTGTGAAAAAGTCGAGGTCGGCGTGTCGTGGTATTGTGCGACAAGATGTCCGTGTGTTTCTTTGTGCCTGCGTAAGTTCCTCTTTCGATAATAAATTGTAGTTTTTATTATTTTTAAGTATTTGCTTCGATTAATTATTTTTGTGAAGACTTTGCAATATTTACTTATGAATAAAGTCATGAAAAGCTTAATTTTATTGGTTTATGCTTGAGCCCCAGGTTTGCTTGTTGTTTTTATACTTTGTACTTAGCAGTGTTTATAAAAATTAATTAGCGCATCGCATAACGTATTGTTAACTTCTAATATTAGTCTCAAACCTTAATCCAAGAAGGTATTTAAAATGAAACTTTATTAATTTTGTACTATCAACCAGAGGAATGAAGTACCTGGATTTCAGTGCAAAAACAAATAATTTCTTAGCCAAAATAAACCCAAATATAATACTTTACGGTCAGCATTTAACCACTCACTATAACATTGCCGTATCTATCAGTCTATAAGAAAACCAGGTCTTTTGATTTGACCCTTATTTGACGTAAGTACTGCAAACCTCGCGTTGCGGAATGGTTAGAAAAAGAGTAACCGCCTGGAACGCAAAAGGCATTTGGAGGAACATGGGTGGGTTTTATTGTCAGTAATTGTCAGTAAGAGTCTGACTGAGACACTCCCTTTCGCCACGCCCAGAGCAGGAGGATTCATTTGATGATTTGACATCCAAAAAAGTAAACAAGTGCGAGTCGGACTCGCGCACGAAGGATTCCGTACTATCAATAAAAAACGGCAAAAAAATCACGATTGTTGCCCAACTTAAATGTTTATTTTAATCTGTTTTTAGTATTTGTTGTTATAGCGGCAACAAAGTACATCATCTGTGAAATTTCAACTGTCTAGCTATCACGGTTCATGAGATACAGCCTGGTGACAGACAGACGGACAGACAGCGGAGTCTTAGTAATAAGGTCCCGTTCGTACGGAACCCTAAAAAACAATTCATCTGCGCACGGACTGCTGCTTCGTAGGTAGTAAAAGTAACCAATAGGATTCTTTATAAAAGTTGAGCGGATTAGAGAAACCTTATAGTAAGTAGGGTACAATGTTCTCACCCTTCGCCTCAATGGAGTGTCACCCTAATAATTTAAAACTTTTGCTTGAAAGGTAAACTTCACGATAACTTTGTTTTATTTTTTATTCTTACCCATTGTTTTATGAAATAAATCTTCGATGCCGAGAATACTATGTTTAAAAAAAATAACCTTTATTTGTGCTTCACCGTAGTCGAGTAGGTAAATATACGGTAGGTAAGTAAGTACTTACATAATTCAATGCGCAAAAATAAAGTTGTGTTGTGCATATTTTAATGTCAAGGAAAATTTTGAGAGTTATAAAATGTTAAACCTACTACATGATAGATAAGCCGATCACTACCCTTGAACGTGATCGCAAACAACTATATAGGTACCTAAACACAAACTGCAGTGCGATTCTGTAAACATGTCGAAGTGAACACTTGGGCGGAGTGCAAGACGGGTGAGTTGTCAAACCATACAAATAAGATGGAATGACAGCTCACTTGTCGTTCACTCCGCCTAGGTGTACACCGTGAGATGTCGACAGAATCGACCGGCTGACGCTTTTCTCCCATTTCCACGCGGGACTTAAGCATCAAAAGCCATAGCTCCCCAGTAAAGGCTTGTTTCACACGTAGGTATCATCTCCACAATTAGGTACCTACATCACTAAAACATCACGTGGCCAGTTACCAATTTTTATGAAAATGCATAATTTAATTCACACGGACCACATTTTGCCACCAAATCCAAATGTGGGCGATATCGACCACGTTGGAACCACCTGCGACACCCTATTTCCAGTAAAGTTGTCATCACTGGTGAACTTACTCGACTTTGTTTTCCTTGTTTAATAAAGCGGTGGTATCACTTGGGAACATATTTGTGGCATAATTATGTATGACCCCACACGCTACAATTGGGTTTTTTCTCCCCCATTAGTCACCAATGGTAACAACTGGGATAAACGGTGAAACCGCGCAGTAGCGGCCTAGCGGCCGACCACCACGCGACGACAACGTTGCATCGACGCAACGGTAACGCGCGCCTCTCTTTCATCACTAATCCTAAGACGGCAATCCGACACGACCGCACAGAGATCTGTCGCGGGACCAACAGCTCAACGTGCTTTCCGAAGCACGGGGTTGTCGAACCACCAACTTCAAAACTCCGGGATGACACAGAGATACATTTTGACAGACCTGGGAATCCAACCCAGAACGCGCTCAGCAGTCGCGCACATAACCACTGCTTGATTTCTTTTTGTCGCTGCGACGACGTGGCGTGTGTCATTTTTCCTTAACTTTTTGGGCGCCAGCTTAACCTGTACGCCAACGTCACAAGTAAATGTGCCGAGAAAAAAAACAAGAATTGTCCAAATCCGTTTTTAACCGACTTCCCAAAAAGGTTATCAATTCGACTGTATTTTTTTTGTGTTTTTTACCTCATATCTCCGTCATTTATGAACCGATTTGAGAAATTCTTGTATTATGTGAAAGGATATTATGTACTTCTCGATTGGTCCCATTTAAATTTTATCTAAATCGGTTAAGCAGTTTGGTTTTTAAATTCGTAAAATATGTGGAGAAATCATCGATGTCTACGAAATTGCGTATTTTTGCTTTCCTGTGACTTTCCAGTGGTGTTGTTAGGTGTGGGGTACCGCTAAAAAGTGAAAAATAAAAAACGTTTTCACAAAAAAAAAGGGTATGATTTAAGCTATCGCCAATTTTATTCGTTTTGAATTTCTTTAATAATAGGGTTTGTCCTCAAAATAGTGGATCTGTCACCAGAATGTAGTTGCCAAATAATTGTAAAAAGCAATTCCATAATAAATCACATGTTATCCTCGGGATATATTATCAAGTATCAAATAAATAGGTTGGGATTTATTATAAAACGGGAAGTAAACCATATTACTGGGTGGATTAAAAAAAATATCGTCGGGGTGCCCTAAGCTCCCGGGGTGCCCTAAGCTCCCTGTGCCCTATGTTCGAATATTTGGTGACAGATCTACCATTCTGAGCACCAAGCTATTATTTAAGTAATAAAACTATTATTATAAGAACGAAGTTTATATTCATGTAATGCACTACAATTTTATTGGTAATCCATCTCATATTTTACACATTATATTAACAATAATTTGGTAATTCATACCTGGGAACACTCTTTGTTTATCTGAGAACGAAAATATTTCGTGGCGATAGATCTATTTATTAGGTGATACAACTTGATGACAAATTTAAATTTTGGTGACAAAAAATATAGTTCCCAAAAAAAAACCGACTTCCAAAAAAAAACACTACAAAGTACAAAATAACTTTAATTTCGGAAGTCGGTGTCAAATAACTAAGAAGCAACCAAACACCGACTACCGAAATTAAAGTTATTTTGTACTTTGTAGTGTTTTTTTTGGAAGTCGGTTTTTTTTTTGTTGAATTACGGAGTTCCGAGTCGAGATCTTTCTCCTTTTTTTGAAGTCAATTAAAAATACGTTGAATTTTGTGGCTTGGCGTAGTTGGTAGGCCGGTGCGCTTTGCTCTGGCCGCTAGCGTTCAAAAGGATAATAGGATTAAAAAAAAACAGGGCAAAAGTTAACAGCTGAGTAGCTGATGCCGCTTGCTGAGAGAACACCGAGAATATTTATAGAATATTTAGTATTAGATACGAGCCATGTGATTATGGGCCTTTTTAGTCCCTACGTTTGAATCTGCTGTAGGCGGAGGGGAAGGAAGTGTCAGGCTCTTACTGACTAAAACCCACTTAACCCGCACGTGTTCCTTCAAAAGCCCTTTGCGCTCCACGGCCGCGGTAACTCTTTCGAAAAATTCCGCAACCCTGGCAGACGATTAGGCGCCTACTTTGCATTTCCAAAACGGACATTTTCTTAACGTTGCCCCGTCAGAGGCGCTCATTTTCATTTGACCGGGTGCGGATTCACGCAAAATGATATAAATGGGCAATCCTAACAAATAAATTTTGGGCTTTTTCCTAAATCTGTCGACTTTCGGAAGGTTTTCAAAAGGACGTTCAGGGCCATAACAAATATTCTACGCAATTGTGTTTTATGTCCTGATACTCGATTACGGAATGATGAAGCCTTTTCAAAAATATGTCGTCATTGTTTTAGAAAACTGCTGTCCTAAGAAATAAAGACGTATCCAACAGTATTTTTAAAGGGGTTCGAACATTTTTCATAGTATAGCCCCTACCCAGCCGCTGCGTTATAAATGGGCAGAGGACACCAAACAAAGTTTTAGGAACATGGTACCCCAAAGTTTCACGTCGCTGAGATATTTAGAGGTACCTAGTCGCCATGTGAGAACATTTAAAATAATTAAAAATTAACTAACCGCGTGCTTGTATGCAGTAAATTGTATTCAAATAATAGTTCTCGGCTTGATTTAACCATTTATTCAAATATATACTATTCTTATTTTGATTGCGATGCAAGAGAAGATCAAGTAGGCAAGTTCTTAAAGTGGTTTTCACGTATTTTTACTTTCTTCCAATAAATGATTGAAATCAAAGGGCTTGGGGTTCTTGACAATTAAAAACAGCCGATTAAATAACCAACATTAGACACTAATTAAGAACACTAATTACAACTCAAAACTCACTAATTATAAAACACAATTGTGTTTTATAGTTAGTGAGTTTTGAGTTGTAATTAACTGTGAATTTAAGTGTTAAGTGGTGTAATTACAGTACTGAACACAGTAAACAATCACTTTGCAGTTGAAGATCGCTTTCGAAGTTATCGTTTGTATTGCAAATCCAATAGTGACCCGGTCGCGGGCCTTATTTAAGGTGGCAATTAATTCTAGAACCTTCTACCGTAGAAACATCTAGAAAGTACGCGTACATACCTACCGGTCCCGACTGACCAGATGTCGAGAATACTAGAATATTTTAGCAAAGAAAAGCCTAGAAGGATCTTGACTCTTCTAGTTCTGCTACTCAATACCTACTAGATGGCGCTAGTAGTAACTATTACCGCTGTGTACCTGGAATCAAATATGGCGCGCAACAGTACCTATGTAAGTACTTCATTTCTCCCTCCATCCATCATCATGAAACATGTAGTGCCGAACCATATTATACCTACCGACTTTGGGAGGAGCACGGATGGGTTTTAGTCAGTAAGAGTCTGACACTTCCTCCCGCTCCACCCAGAGCGGAAGGGGTCATTTGATGTTTGCCGGTTTGCCCATGTACCTACCTAGTCCAACCAAAAAAGGTTTTTTGCAATCCGACAAAGTTTGGAGATATTATGCCTACCTGATTGTAGACCTACATTTTACATACACTTATGAGTGAGATTTGGCACACATGTTAAGAAGCTGGTATTGATGTTGACAAACATTTACCAAAACTGTGCAATTCTGACACACTCGGGCCCAACATGTGAAAATTCCCTAATATAAAGTAAATCTTATGTATATGTAAATAAACATTAAATTCGCGATTAATTCGCGACACACCGGTGTGTCGCCGGGGCCGGACAGTTCGAATGATAACTTCCTTTTTTTTAAGTCGGTTAAAATTTGCCAGTTTTTCACGTGTCGCCTTTAAAATACACGCGCACACGCGGTCTATAATTTTGATGATTTATTTATTTTATATTATTTATATTTTATTTTGAGAATTACCAATAAAAAAACTCATATTCAAAAATGTGTGTCCTGCACTAAGTTTGTTTTCAATATTATGTTGAGTAAGAAACGGGAGCGGGGGAAACTCGTGGCCACATAACAAATTATACTAGATCGTGGCTGGGCGAACAGACCTCCCCCCCGCACCACAGTCGGGCGACGTTCTTTGGTGCGTGGACTAATACATAATTTTAATATACTTAATAATATCTTCTTTGGTGAAGAAACACGCGCTCGTTTTAGCAGGGTACGGCTTTGAAATTCATTTTCCAAAAAGTTTATTTCAGTTTCGAACGTCATTTACATTTTCATTGATATAATAAAATTATTCGTGGAATTCTATTGTTAGGTACTCTATTAATTTAACGAAAAGGTATATGATTTGTGTACATACGCAATCGTAAAATGTTTTTTGAAATACCACGTGTGCAAATCATGTTTGACATTATGTGGAATGATTATGCCAAAAGTTGATGATAATGATGGGAGACATAAGGATATCAAATGGATACCTATTCCATTTGAATCCCAGTTTCCCTTGGTCGCTATTAATTTATATGAATCGTCATAAGTTGATGATAGACGATTTTTGTTTATACGTATTGGAAGATTTTAACTACCCAAAACCACAAAGATTTTTTTATAAATATGAAACTATTTTTATTCTGCAGAAAAGAGCCTTAGGAGGAGATTGTATATTGCCCATACACTTTGTCAATATGATGATCTATGAAATATTTTTTTTCATACATATATTGACAAGGTACTGTTTTCAATTACTCCGGACGCTTTTATCGTGTGCTTATTTCTATATCGTTCTCACATTTAAGTATATATAATTTCAACTAGATCAACCTCAACTTTGTAAGAATTTATTGATTTAAAAGAGTATCCGTGGAGTTTCTTGCACGTTCTTCTTCATAGAGATCTACGCTTTGGAACGTGCATGTAAATGGTTTAATTGAAATAAATGCTTTTAGTTTAAATTACAGCCTTAGATACGATGAAGTAATATATTACAAAGCAGTGCTGTTCAGCAGTGCGATTCTGTAAACATGTCGAAGTGAACACTTGAGCGGGGCGCACGACGGGTGAGTTGTCAAACCATACAAATAAGATGGAATGACAGCTCAGTTGTCGTTCACTCCGCCTAGGTGAACACCGTGAGATGTCGACAGAATCGACCGGCAGTTTATTTGAGGAGTTAATAAATGACGATGAAAAAATCCTTATGGATAACAAGCACAAATGGTCGTGATGCTTTTCAAAATGTTAGAAAGTATTTACAGGTACTATTTTCAACTCAGTAAAATCTTTATGAAGTGCATGACTTTCGTGTAGAGTAGTTTGTTTGTTGTGATTATGGGCAGTAGTATCAAAGTGGTAAGTACCTCATTGTTGTTGTTGTAGACTAGATGCTAACTACGCATGAAATAAATTTCCTACAAAATAATACTGCTTCTTTAAATTCCAGGATAAGTATTAGTAATTGTCGTCAAATTATAATTATGTTACGTTGGATCAAGAAAACTTAGTGTTTAATACCTACTGGTAAGTATTAATAACAAATAATATTTTATCTTCCATAATTTACGCTTAATTAATTAATAAACTCGTACTCACTAGAGGCATAATAAATGCCGGTAACATTTAAGACATACTTGCTTTGAAAAAAACCGGCCAAGTGCGTGTCTGGCCACGCACTGTTTAGGGTTCCGTAGTAAGTAACCCGTCCCGTAAGCCACGACAAAAAATAGCAAATTTTACAATGACATCACAAAGTTACAATTTATCAAGGAACTTATATTACAACCTGGAATGTGCACAGGCTGTCGATACGCGGTCCGAGCGAGATAGCTTCGCGAGAGCCCTCTGTCCCTTTCATTAGGGTGACCAACCAATATAATCTAGGTAGAGACTAATATAATAGGATATAATATATTAACCAATAATTTTGATTTCATAAGTTAATAATAATTGTGCTTTAAGGATGGATTAAAGTAAAACGCATTAAACTATATTTTATTATATCCTGGGGCCTGAAATGAAGACTGCAAATAACGGAATAATTTTTGATATTTGAATGACTTGGAATGACATCAAGCCATTTTTTCCTTCCTGATTCTTCTCCAGGCAGTCTCAAATTATATTTTTAAATTTATTTAAAACTAGCACTTCGCCCGCGACTTCGTCCGCGCGGATTTTGTAGGTACTCCACAAACTTCAACGCCCCCTATAAAAGGTTAGTTTTGAAAAATTAAGCACTTTTCATTAATTATACGCCACGCCACCGTTGACAGAAACTCACTTGTCTCGAGCCCAGGTTCAGCGCAACTGTTCACCCCTTTTTTTTTTTTTTTTTATTTTTTTTTTTTTTTTTTTTTTTTTTATTTTTTTTTAGGTATGACCACTGGCAAGTTAACACACGTGGGATATTAACTGCTTAACCGGACTAAGGTTCAACCCGTCAGGGTTTGATTATGCAAAAATTGTTAGTACCTACATCTGTTTCAATTATCTCGCTTTTAGTTTGTTCATAGCATTCCGACGTAAATTGAAGCAAGCAATTATGTCCTCCCCTAAAATCTTAATCACCCCTGATTCACTCCTTATTATGTAGTTTATTTTAGAAAAATCCAAACATTTGTTATTCTTATTGTTTTATCGAAAACATTCAAATGCCGTGGTGTTTCAACTTCATCGGACCAAGCATTGATACGATTCTCCCCAGTTCGCTCAAGCCGCGACATTTATTTTACTCCGAGCATGTTTATTACCGTCGTAACTTTTGAACGAAAGGTCCGATTTGAATAATTTAAAGTGTAATTTACACGGACATAATCAACCTTAATTATTAAACCATTTAAATGGATAAGGATTAATATCATAATACTAAATTCACCATATTTTATTTCACCATGGGATTTGCTTGAATAATGTGAACAAAAAGCGGTCATGGTGACTTGTCCATAATAGTTAGACATATGGTACCGCAGACGTTTTTGTAGATATTAATGACTTCTATAAAACTGTAGTACATCACTTTGCTCTATTGTCAATAGATTCCGCAGCGTACGCGATATAAGGATTTTTTCTCACACCTTGGGTTACATTATCGAAGTTTTCATACGGATCCCTAACTTTTTTGAAAATATTCTATAGCCTATGTCCATCACTGATAATGTAGGATACTACTGGTGAAAGAATTTTTCAAATCGGTCCAGTAGTTTCGGAGCCTATTCATTTCAAACAAACAAACAAACAAATCTTTCCTCTTTATAATATTAGTGTAGATATACAAAGTGACACACCTAAATCAGCGATTAATATGGGAAGTTGAAACTTTTTTGACATTACAATGTTCCTCGGGAAATGTGAAATTTCATAATCACGTCTTTTAAGTATTTGGTACACCATTCCATATACAGTTTTATTATGCTTACGTTGAAGACTACCTCCTATTTATATGCTGCATTGTGTAAATAATCGTATAATTTCGTTAATTATGGGCACTCTACTTCAAGAATTGAAATATACTTACTTGAAGAAAGAAACACCGCATCCTGCATAGGATTCGTTTTTGCAACCTTGAATCGCACACTTTTTAACCATCTTTATTACATCTGAATAAAGAAATTGATTGTTTTACAACAACTAAATATGGCTGGTGGGTTACCAGCCTAACTTATATAATTATATATTCTACTAATAATCTTTTCTTTTTTAATTATATTTCAATGCAGTATCCAAATTATTGCTAAAAAAATGTTCTCATTCTAACAGATAATTTAAAAATATTAGAAATATATCAGAACGAAAGTTAATGTTTTTTTAATAAGACACGTAAATATTATTTTTTCCTACCATTCCTACTAAATTCGGGAATATTGGCTGGCAACCCTTTAGAAAGGGACACAGGGCTCTCCAAGCGCTTTCTCTCTCGGACCGGATTTCTCTTTGACCAAGTGATTGTCTGTAATTAGGGGTTCCCAATCAGAACCAATTTTTAAACATCAAACTTTTAATCAAATATAATTTAACAAATTCTTTATAAAGTTAGAAGTAATATGATATCTCAAAGGCCTTTGACAAGGTCTGGCATGCTAGTCTGTTGGGTATAGTTCCCGCGTACGGCATCCCTGCTGACTTTTGCAATTGGATTTCCGACTTCCTCAGTGAGCAATCGATTAAAGTCGGATCATATGGCTATTGATGCCGCTGTTCCTCAGGGGTCTGATCGTTCTGCGATTCTGTTTCTGCTGCTTATCAACGAGCTGCTGCAAATAGGTGCAATCGGTTATGCCGATGACAGCACAGTCTCAGAAAGATACCTATCCAGTGCAGGTGCCAGCAGAGAGGAAACGGCTACTCTTAGAGAGGCCATGGTAGAGCGAATGAACTTTAAATCTCATTTCAAATCTGATCAAATTCAATGCTCTAAACACAGGCGTGTCTTTGCACTGTCAAAAGGAGTCCGTTTCAGTTATCTCCTACTTTTGGAGTTGTACCTGTTACTGATCGCCTGGAGCTTTTAGGCATGGAGCTGACGTCTAATCTCAACTTCGGCTCAATCATCGAGTCAAAAGCACAGACTGCAGCCAAGAAGCTGAGCATCCTAAATAGAATTAGACGATACTTCACATCTGGACAGCTTCTGAGTCTGTACAAAGCCCAAGTTCATTCCTGTTTACAGCCACTTATGGGATGACTCAGCAAAATACGTGCTTGCTATATTGGACTCGATGGAACGCAGAGCAAAAAGACTTATTTTAGGCGACGATACGCTGGTGGCTAAGCTTCACAGCCTAGCTTATCGGCGTAATGTTGCTTGCCTGTCGGTCTTCTACAGACTGTACTTCGGAGAGTGTGCGCAGGAACTCCACGACCTCATTCCACCATCGCCCTTTTACCACCGGAATACCAGACGTACTGCTGGGTACCATCCGCACTTGGTCGATATTCCGACTAGTCGTAAGGGCTTCTCCTCACGTTTATTATGCGCACAGCTAAAATGTGGAACTCTCTACCAACGTCTGTGTTCTCTTCCACATATGACCCTCTGCCTTCAAGGCAAGAGTGAACAGGCATCTTCTGGGCACGCTCGCTCCATCAAAGACCTCATCTATCACTTTCCATCAGGCGTAATCGAGGCCAAGAGCAAGCCTATACCTCAATAAAAAAAATTATCTTCGACCTTTAGAAATGAAACAAACAAAAAAAAACTATCAAATTGTCAACCAAAACTTAAAGTTTTATGTTATTAGCTAAAACAATGCAACAAGTTTATCCTTTTACCTTCCATTGAAAGTTATTGAAGCTAAATAATACAAGTAATCTTAATACATAAAACAAAGTCGGGTTTGTTACAAGACTTAAACCTCGAGAACTGCTGGACCGATTTTAAAGGTTTTAAATTTGTTGGATTTGTCTCCCAAAATGTTCCTGGGTTTCGTAGGGAAGGTTAGATAGGTACGGTAGGTAGTCAGTTGACGGGAGCGAAGCCGCGGGGGACAGCTAGTAATGTCCAAAATCTCTTTACAAAATAACAAAATTCACGGCTCTGTTGTAAAAACCACGCGACTGTTGTCTTGTGAACTCGGCGGAAAGCGCCCGGCGAGCAAGTTGTAGTCAGCAGAGGAATGGAGGCCGTTGATTGGTCGAATGACCGTCAATCGTAGTAGTGCCGATCTATTCCAAAATTCCGAGATTTGAGGACCACGTGTTAGACGTCGCGTTCGTAATAAAGAAAATAATTTTGTGACCTTAATTATTGAGGTAATATTCGAATGTTCGAATATTTATAATTTACTATTCGAATATGAATTTCAAATGGATATTCGAATAATTCGAATATTCGATTGCAATCCCTATCTGTAATAGAACTTAGCTTCATAAACATAAGGTTTATTTTTATATTGGTGTCAAATTGACAATGCACATTCCAGGTTGTAATATAAGTTCCTTGCAATTTATACACTTAGTTTTCTGTCATTTTCTATGGGGTTACTACGAAGTTTTTACCTAATCAGTTAAATTTTGTAAGTTGGTCGACTATAACTCGTTGACTTATAAAGCCTACTTAGCTGTGATAGTTTTCCTTTTAAATTTGTTATACAATGTGTAACAGAATAAACGTTATCCCTTGTAAGGGGTCATTGAACTCATCATTATGAACAACTTTTACTATAGGATCAACTCCGAAATCGCGAAAAAAAAAATCAACTGTTCAGTACATTTTGTCGAGTTATGCGTACAGAAATGTATGGGGCAGTCGTTTTTATTTTAGTGTTGGTTCCATAGTAAAAGTTGTTCATAATGATGAGTACAATGACCCCTTAAGAAGTATTGCGTTTAATGATAAATGATATTTATTTTGTAAGTAGGTTAAACATAACACTTTTACACGTCAATATTTTTTGGTCATTTTAAGCTAGATGAGGCCGGTGTTTCCTAGCTGACTACCCTGAGAAGAAACACCGAAACAAACTCAGAGGTCACAGTCTCTGTTACATTCTGTTACACGTTGTATATGCTACTACCATGACTTTTTTCACGTCTCCAAAAACAACCGTTTATCTGGCACTTAACTAACAAAAATTAGCACTTTAAAGCTTATTTCGCAAATGGATCCTTGGATGGAAAAATGGTTTTCTCACACCCTGAATATTTTGACCTATCCAACGACACCCCACACCATGCGATAGCTGATAAAAAAAATCTTCACCACTTAACGTGTAGGTAGGGTACTGGGGTACCTACCCTATTTTATTTTCTATATTTAATTTTACCACTTTGTCGGCGTGATTAATATGTATACTTACCCATACCAAATTGTAACGTCTCTGAGCTAAACCGCTCATAGACAGACAGACGGACATGGCGAAACTATAAGGGTTTGTTGTTGTTGACTACGGAACCCTAAAAAGGGAGCACATTACAATCCGATAACCGAATCCTTTTTTTCTAGATTAAAAGAAGATTAAGCCAACACTGGGTATATTTTTTAATAAGTATCTATAAGTTTATAAAGTTAAATATGAAGACCAAACATAGAAAAACGCAGACAAAAAAAAGCAGAGAGGAAACATTAATTACACAAAGACTATGTCAAAAGCGACGGTATGAAGAAATAAAAAAAGATCCCGAAATGCTAGCTATAGAAGTAATAAAAAGGAGACAGAAGTACTTAAAAAAGAAAGCAGAAAATAATTCCGCAAACAGGTAAATAAGATTCGTTAGCTAGTTAGTAATTCAGTATATGTATAATATTTATTTACATGATAGGTTTTAGCGCAACTGTTTTAAGTAGGTAACAATAATTATTATAATTTTATTTGATGGTACAACAAAGTAAAAAGGAAGGAAAACTACCAACATTCGAAGCAGTTCAAGTAAAAGCAGGTGACAGTGATCAAGGTGCGATTTATTCTTTGGATGCAAGCTTCGTTAATAAAGAAGATGCGGTTGCGGCTGTAAAAGGACCTCAAATTCGCAGCAAAGGTGCATTGAAATTGTACAATGTTGGTGCATCATGGAAATGCATGGCCCTAGATTTTGCGGGGCCGTTACCGGAAAGTGAAAGTGGTAAAAAGTATGTCGTGGTTGTAATGGATTACTTCACTAAGTGGCCAGAAGTCTGCCATTCCAAGGTTCAACAGTCGTAGATAACTAATTCATGAAGTTGTCTGTCATTTTGGAGTAACTTTAGAGATTCACAGCGACCAAGGAAGGAATTTTGTGTCCTAAATTTTCCAGGAAACTTGCCGAGTTATGGGTACCCCACAATTGGATGGTGGAGCGATAACTTCGAAAGCTATCTTCAACTGCGGTTAACTTGTTCGGTAGTGTAAATAGTGTTTTATAATTAGTAAATTTTGAGTTGTAATTATGTATTGTAAATTAAAGTGTTGTTTTGTATCTTTTTGATCATTTGATAAATGATTATTTAATCGTGTGTTTTTATTGTCACGAACCCTACTCGTATATACATGAAACACGTGTACATTGATTTTTCGGTAAATTATTCTCTAAATGGAGTAGAAGTTCAGTCATTTCATTTCGGGTCCAGCAGGCAACAATATATATAAGTATCTTACATGCTCCTGCTATTATTTACACTTACAGTTCTTCTACTCGACAAATTACTCCTAAATCTATGTGCACATAGAGTACCTAATTCTTTGCGGCATGATGCCCCAGCCGTGTGGGATCACTTGATACCATTGATAGAAGAGGTATTTAATCTAAACTCTTTTATTCTTACTTGTTGTCAGACTCACCATCTTGACAATACATTTTTAACAAGTAGGTACTTATATATTTTATAACTCAACTTTGTAAAAACTTTTCACAGCTAAAAACAGTAACGTGGAATTATTCAGAATCCGGACACGGAAAAGGTCACAGATATAGATAGACATAGCTAGATAACGCAAGAGCAATAACTTCGCGTGTCGGTTTCGGTGCCCAGCTTACGATCAAAAATCGTAAGCCGCCACTTTCGCGCTCAATTTGCATTGGTGTACGCTAGTCGGACGTCAGTCAGGTTAAGTCAGTTAGGTAGCGTGGCGGCGTCTTTGAATCGTTTTGATTTTCCTATCACCTAATACCTACTACTGCTTGTGTTGACGTCGCAGTTGGTAGTCAAAAAATGCCACGCTTGGTTTTCATACATATCGTGATACTTGCACTATCTATGTCTACTATATCTGTGGAAAAACTGAGAGAGTTGTATTGATAATTTTAATTATTACAGTTCTGTAAATACGTACTTGCTACGGCCGCGAATCATATTTTGACCAACATACAACCTGATACTGGCCTGCAAATTGCAAAAAACGTAAGACAATTTTAATTTCGCGGGCTACCCTGGCGCTTTCACCTTAAATGAACTACTTGTATCACTGTGATTTCCTTTATATCTTTGTATCCCTTGTTGGAGATCCAAATAGGAACATAAATTAATTCACACCATTTTTCCCTGTGTAGCCCGAAACTATAGAACGTCACCAGGGGGTCTACTCTCTAAGCCCGAATTCCATAGTTTCGGCCTTATTGTCGGGCGTTTTCTACTCCGTATTACCTACGGACTTAATCGAACCCGAACTAAGAACAACTGTCATTCATTCTTAGATCGGGTTCGGGAATAGAGGGTAGGCTCCCTACTACGATCCTTACATACTTCTTTTGCTTTCAGATGTCAATTGTCGCACGACGATTGTGAGCTGTGACACCTAACCATTCTGAAAAAACATCATCAATAAGATCTGTTTCTCACGTCTGCCTTGAAAAAATAAAAAAGACCTTTTATTATTCGCCTAACATTCCACCTTCTAACATGACTAAACGAACCTGTAATTTTTTTGTCACTACATTCCTACCTACAGTATTATTTTACTTAAAAATGATATTGTCATTTTCCATCATTTCTCAACCTATCATTCAAAGTTACACCGTGAATAGGTACACTAGTCGTACCAAAGGGTATTGGGTTGCCTATTTACTGGGTTGTGAGGTTCAGGATGGGCGATCACTCCATGCAAAAAATTGCTCCATTCTCTTCATCTACATCAACCACTATCCGTTTTCTAGAGTAAAAACCGGTAGGTATTAATGACAGTGAAGAGTTCCTGCAGAAGCAGTACGAATGATGCATTATAGAACCATCAAATTACCAAGGCTGTGAAAGAGTAGTCAAAGCCCTCTTCCTCTCTCCTACTTTTGCTGTGCCCGACAGGGTCCACAATGATCATATTTTTTATAAAACCTACCACCTAAGGTCGTTCATGTGGAAGCAATAAATATATTGAGTATTGAGAGGGGCAATTGGCTTTGGAATAAACGATATGAAGTTGAAAAGGGGATAGAACCTTTGTGGCGCACCTCGTCGCCATTTTTTTATTTTTTAGTTACGGCGCGCGATGATATATGGGTAGCGATATATTTATTATATGGGTAGCGAACACGACAATCATTAAAAATGAACTAATCACGTGCTTAGATGCAGTAGATTGTATTTAAATAATACCTAGTTTCCGGCTAACTGATTTTTACTATCTTTGCATTGCAAAAATCAGTTTTTCGTAAAGTTCTCGCTTCCTATGCTATAAATCGAATTTTGCATTTTTAACAAAACACGTAGAGCTGCAACACTACAAATGGCTTGGCAATGGCTTGAATGCTCTACAAATTATATTTCAAGCATTTTTTTATTATGCAAGCATTGTTATAATATTATATTTTATTATTTTTTTATATTTTTTATTAGATTTTATATTGTGACTATCACACAGTAGTTCTTAATTAATTAATCAATCTTTGATTGAAAGTAGGTAATTTTTAATAACATAAGTAATCATGAATTTTTATTAAATAAAAGTTGGTATTTCATATGAAAATGTCCATTAGTTTAAAAATTGCACGTTGGCGCATCAGTAAGTATTTATTCAGGTACTTAATATTTTTATTTCAATTATGAAACGCAGCAAGTGTTTAGCTAGATACGGCTCTTTATTCGGTTACTAGAACCGGGCAACGCATTATCACTTAGTAAGAAAGACGTATGTGCGTATAAATTACTACGTTGAAAAGTAATTTCTAGTGAGAAACGTCTTTTCGATGTAGAAAAACGTATTTCTATGCATTTATTGTACTATAATGAAAAGGAAAGTGTAAATATTTTTGTTTAATTTTGCATTTTTTTTACCTTTAATGCGGGTGCATTAAAGTTTTACTATTGGCAACCACCAGCATAGCAAAATCATATTTTTTTTAAATTACTCTTCAGACATGAAAATTTTAATTTATGAAATACGAGAATGATGAAATCTTAAAAAAGGAAAAAAAAAAGTTGAATTTTGTGTCATTTACTAAAAATGGGGATTTTGTTTGGATAGACAATCGCTCAATGTAAATTAGGAGACAACTAGAAAATAATCAGATTTCCTTCTCAGGGTAGTCCGTTGAAAACACCTAGTTTAAAATTGTCAAAAACATCACACGTGTAAACGTGTTACTTTTGACCTATTTATAAAATAATAGTACCTAATTAAATTTGACGGCACGGTTGGCGCAGTAGTTGAGCGATCGACTGCTGCGCTGCGTGTCGCGGGTTTGATTCCCGCACGGAACAAATATTTCTACGGCCTACAGATCCCGGTCATCAGTTGTTCCCGGTCTGGCTGTTTGTGTAAGTGAGTTTATATGTTTGTAAACGCACCCACGATACCTACAGGAGAAATCCCTAGTGCGGGGCAACGTTTAAAAAAAATGGTTCAACAAATGTCTTTGACCCACAGGGACCAGGCGGGTTCGTCTAACATATCCGAGGAGGTGGATGGAGACATCATTGGCGAAGAGAATGCACCAGCGGAATCACCGCAGCAAAGTCTACAGCAGTTCTGGTGCAAGGTTACTGATGACATCAAGAAGGTTAATTCGGTGAGTTGCCGCTCGTTAATCATAACCTACCATACGGCGATGCGCCACAGCTACATGGTGAACATCTCACCTAATGCACAAAACGTTTTGGACATAGTTACTTTCATTATGCGTACAGCTGTACAGCATTATGTGTTTCCTGATAGCTACATAAAACCCGGAAGTCTTTAAGTCAAGAGTGAATAGGTTACTTCTAGGCAAGCGTGCTCCTCCATCTTCGGCCACATCGTCGCTTACCATTAGGTGAGAATAGTGGTCAAGCGCGTGTCTATCAATAACATAAAAAAAAGCTAAGAAGTAGAATTCTCTGCCGGACCTGGGGGTCTTTAAGTCAAGAGATAATAGGGTTACTTCTAGGCAAGCGTGCTCCATCAACCACATCGTTTTCCGTCAGGTGTGGTAGGTAGTGGTCAAATACGAGCATATCAATAAATAATTTTAAGAAAGGAATTAAATACTCATTTATTTAGCAAAAAGATTAGTCTAGGTGGTTCCGTCACAAACCTCACGCCCCAGTCGCCGCAACGGAAGAAGACGCCCCGGGCGCGGGCGTTGGGAGTCGCAGGGCGATTCCCGGCCACCGTAGGCGCGGGGCTGCGGACAGCGAGTGTTGAATGGGCTCGCCGTCCGATTAGAACCAGGCCCGGGTCGACGGCTTGCTGTTCCACGCGCGCTTCAAAGAGTAGTCGTAGTTCGAAAGAATCACCGCGGCCCTGGAACGCAAAGGGCATTTAGAGGAACACGGATGGGTTTTAGTCAGTATAATTTGAGGGTGATTCTCCATATTTTGAGGGTAGACATGAATGTCACGTTAACATCGGCTCTGTGATTTTATAAGTTAATTAAATAGTAAAAGTGTTTATTTCTGTTCAAAAAGTTGTTCCAGTTGTTGTAAACCACTGTATGTAAACTATTTCGAACAACATAAAAACAGAGTGCGCATTACAAATTATTTATAAGTGCATAAAAACGATTTATCAAAAGTCACTCAAAATTCGTTACAAAACCAAAAATACAACAACAGTGCAAAGTACTAGTGTAGTGTGTATGATAAAACCGGAACTCGAAAAAAACAGTACGTAAATCAAAAACATTTGAAATTATAACCCCAAAAGTGCAAAATAATTATAATTATTTTCATTCCTAAATTCATCGATCAAAGTATCGATCAACGCCATCTAGCAACAATTAGTGACACCACTTAATACGCAACTCAGCAGTGCAGTGCAGCATTGCTCAGCGGTGCAGTGCAGCATTGCTCAACGGTGCAGTGCAGCATTGCTCAGTGGTGCAGTGCAGCATTGCTTAGCGGTGCAGTGCAGCATTGCTCAGCGGTGCAGTGCAGCATTGGTCAGCGGTGCAGTACGGCGACGCTCAGCGGTGCAGTGCATCAGCGACATTGTCGAGAGAACGACACAACGGACCGCCGCACGAACACTACGGTTAGATTGTACTCAGAAGCAGCATAACAAGATATATACGATCACTGAGTGAGTACTAGTAAACAAAACAGATTGTTTACTAACACCAACTTTCTCTTGCTGGCTGGAGCGTAACTAATATATCTAAACAAATTAATATAAAGAAAATGATACGTTCACCACCAAAAACCTCCGCTTCGCCTTTGCATAACTCTGAATCCGAACCGAACTTAGTAACTTGTTTAAATAAGGAAACAAACGAACATATTACTCAGAGAAAAAGGAAACGGGGTGAAGATGTCGAGTTACAACGTATCGAAACTATGATGCTTGAGATGAGGTCCATGTTCTCCGAATTTGTATCACAGCAATCACAACAAAATTCAAAAATTGACTCGCTACACACAGCTCTTGAAGAGATAAGGACTCAGAACAGCTTAATTAGTAGTCAAAACAATGAAATTCAGATCCAGAATGAGGACATCCGAACCTCCGTGCAATTCTTATCTGATAAATACGATGAGGCTATTCGAGAGATCGATCATTTACGAGTGGAGAGCAGAAGCAGCCAAAAGGTGATAAAAATGCTCGAGCTTAAAATAGACTATTTGGAAAGAAACTTAAAAGAGGCAACAATCGAACTGAGAAATATCCCAACTTCAAAACCTGAGACCCGCGAAACACTTACGGAGATGGTGCAAAAAATCGGTTGTATTACGAATCAACCTGTTTCACCACCAGAAATAAAAAACATCTACCGTCTAAGAAGCAAAAGAGAGACAGCTGGCTCTGTCATTGTTGAGTTCTCATCCCCTGCTAGAAAAGTTCAATTCATGCGGTCCACTAAAAACTATAATAAACTAAACCCAGAAAATCGACTCAATACCACCCAGTTGCAACCCTCGGGACCGAAAAAAACAATATATGTCTCTGAATCGCTCACTTCCGCAGCAAAACGCCTGTATTATCTTGCCAGGGAGTTCATAAAAAGCAGTGATTACGGGCAATGCTGGACTTCAAATGGCAAAGTATACATACGAGAGAGAGAAGGTATGCCCAGTCAACTAATAAAATCCGAAGAAGATTTGGCCAAACTGCGTAAAGTGGAATGACTAGTATTTTTTATCCTACTTGTTGATTTTTCTTTGATCTATTCTTTCTACATGCTACGATTTGTTATAATTATGTTAAATATTAATACTAACCTACTTTTACACAAAAATTTACAGATTTATGTTCAACAAACACACAGTTACTTTACACTATTGCATCTAACTATCACTAATCTTACAATATTACACATTATTTTTCACTACTACTACTTAAAACAAAAGCTGCTACTTACACTTTACACGCATACATTACTAATTACTTACATTTCGGGTATTCTTACACCATATCTCACATTACAAGTCCCATCAAAGTTTGTTACAAATACATATACTTTAGAAAGTCTTAGCTCCGACAAAATGTGCAAAAGAAACTTAAAAAACATAAATTCGATAACTTAACAGATAACATACAAAATATAGATTCGGTATCTGTGTCGGACTCATCGGTCTGTGATCTTGACAGTTGTATTCCGCCGAATGTTAAGCCTAACTTATCACTAAAAATTATTAATCAGAATATCCGTAGTATAAATAAAAATATTGCAGGCTTCCATACATTATTAGCTAGAACAAAAATAGATTGGGATGTAATAACATTAACCGAATGCTGGCTTCTTAATACTCATAACTTGCCTAACATAGATGGTTACGATTGCTTTAGCACTGCTAACAATTTCACTCAAAATGAGGGTGTTATTGTCTATGTTAGAAAAGAACTTAAGGTAACCGTTGACGAGCCTTCATTCCTAAATGCAAATTGTTTACAAGTATCAATTGATCAGAACACTATACTACTAGCAATATATCGACCTCCAGGCTATAAAGACATTACTAATTTTCTAAATTCACTAAACTTTACGTTAACAAATATAGCACGCTACAAAAATATAATAATTAGCGGAGATATCAACATTAATATCCACGACCAAAGCCAAGATTTAAACAAACATACCTATTTAAATTTATTAGCCTCACATGGACTGCTGCCTGCCCACACATTACCGACACGTTTGCACGCCTGTCTTGATCACATCGCTTTAAAAACTCAGCGGCCTGCTTCAACACTTGTAGCGCATTCGGCACTAACTGATCATGAAACGGTAATATTGTTCCTTTCAAATAAAAATTTTAAAACGATTGTAAAAAAAACAATGATCCGAATCAATCATGAGCAGTTAGATTTTGACATTAAGCAACTCAACTTTAGCGAAGTTTATAGCACACGAGACCCAAATGTTGCTGCTGAGACTATGGTAAAACAAATAAAGAAAGTTGTAGACGCTAACTCACAAACTGTCAAAGTCCCAAATCGTAAAAAGATTTTGAAGGCATGGATAACACCTGGCCTTCTTCGTTGTGTCCGACACAGAGACAATTTGCATAAAAAACTAAAAAAGGCACCAGAAAATCACGACCTTAAAATTACCTTTCACAGATACAGAAACTTCTGTAACAAATTGCTAAGGAAAATTAAATCTGAATATGAAAAAAATGAAATAGCTAAGGCAGGGACTAATTCTAAGCTACTTTGGTCAGCTATAAATAACATAACACACAGATCCAAGAAGAGAGAAACATCGTCTGAATTGTTAAGGTTGTCATGGACTCCTCAACTATCGGTGAACTCTGTTAATAACTTTTTTTCTGAGATTGGTAAAAACCTTGCAGAAAAAATTACTGGTCCAACAGATTCTTCCATTCCACCTTTAAATAATAATTCGCATTCAATGGTTCTATTACCAACAAATGAAGATGAAGTTGAAAGACTATTAATGTCTCTTCGTAATGACTGTGCGGTGGGGTGGGATAAAATTTCCAGTTGCCTTCTTAAAAAGCACAAAGCGTTGATCGTACCACCTCTGACATACGTTTGTAACCTAGCTCTTTCATCAGGCAGATTCCCCAAAGTTTTTAAAAGATCCATTGTACACCCGATCTTTAAGAATGGGGACAGAAGCCGTGTCAACAATTATAGGCCTATTGCAGTGCTGCCAGCTATCTCTAAGGTACTCGAGCGGCTCATGAATAATAGGCTAAAGGACTATCTTGAAAAACAAAATCTGCTTTCCCCAACACAATATGGCTTTAGATCTGGCAAGTCCACGTCTGATGCAGTACACGATCTTACCAACTATATTGTCACTAATTTAGACGGTAGGAAAAAGGTACTAGGGATATTTCTGGACCTTGCTAAAGCATTTGACACGGTTTCTGTGCCCATCCTTATTCGAAAAATGGAGAACATGGGAATCAGAGGGGCCCAACTAGAGCTGTTTGCAGATTACTTGAGTGAGCGTACCCAGTGCGTTAAGATAAATGAGTTCATTAGCGAGGAACGAACAATCTCATACGGCGTGCCCCAGGGCAGTGTACTTGGCCCAACCCTCTTCCTCATTTACATCAACGACCTGGGTATGCTCTCACTCCCCAAAGGGAGGATTATAACATTTGCAGACGATACCGCCCTACTCTTCAATGCTGACACGTGGAGTGAGGTCTTTTCACTCGCACAATTGGGTTTCAACACTGTGTCGGAGTGGTTACGTATTAATAAATTAACACTAAATACTGAAAAAACTAATTACATAACATTCACAATAAAAGCTAATTGTAACACTCCCACAACAGTAACACCATATGCAATTACAGCACACACTTGTCCTCCTCCACATGAAAAGAATACATGTAATTGTCCATACCTTCGTAGCACCCAAGTTGTTAAATATTTGGGTATATTAATAGACAATACCCTTAGATTTCGGGAACACATAGATGCGCTTAACACTAGGTTACGCAAGCTTATTTACATCTTTAAAACTCTGAGAAAAGTTGCAGATGCAAAGTTGAAGAGATCAGTATACTTTGCCCTCGCTCAGTCATTGTTAAATTACTGTATCAATGTATGGGGTGGAGCTCCGAAGTCTACACTCCTGGTCTTGGAGAGAGCGCAAAGAGCCATACTGAAGGTGTCCTTGATTCTACCTTATCGTTACTCAACTGAGCTCCTATATAAAGACGCAAAAGTTCTGACAGTGCGCCAACTATTCATTAAAAACATAATATTGAAACAGCACTCTTTGCTTACATACAACCCTTCAGTTTCACAAGGTAAGAGACGATATAGCCCCGTAGATCGCCCTGACATTCGCCTTTCAACCCAATTCTCCAAACGTTTCTTCTGCCATCTAGGTGGTTATCTTTATAATAAAATTAACGGGATGCTACCGATAGTCAATCTTAATAAGACCATGTGTAAAATGAAAATTACTTCATTCCTACAAGAAATAAATTATGTAGACACTGAAAAACTACTTGCAACGTTAGTGTAATATTGTAACAAACATAAACAAACACACATACACACACACACCATCACAATCCCATAAACAACACACACACACACACTTACGCTCACATACATACATAAACACTATCATACTAACTATAACTTTTAGATAATATTTATTTTTTTTTTTTCGGGTTCACCCATCAATGTACAATATCTAATGTTATTTACGTGATGCTGATTTCTATGTAAAAGGCGGAGTCCTGGTGTCCTGAAACACAAGCTTGCAGCTTAGCTCAGGCACCAGTCTCCCCACAATAATAATTAATCATAACATTTCACATAATGTACCTAATGTATAATATTGTGGTGAGAAAAATAAAACATTATTATTATATTATTATTATTATAAGCCTGATACTGTCCGTCCCGTTCCACCCTGAGCGGTTGTTCCGTCATTGTTGTTACTACAAGAATGTCTAGTTTGACTTTTAGTGATGACTGTTGAGTAAGATCCTGTCCTTCAAACTAGAAAAATCCTATATCTTGAAGAACAATTTCTTTAGATGAATTGGTAAAATTTTTACAAGATCTTATTATAATTCTTTCCAGGACGACTTCAAGTCCCAAGCCCTCCCTCTGGCCCGCATCAAGAAGATCATGAAGCTGGACGAGGAAGTGAAGATGATATCGGCCGAAGCCCCGGTGTTGTTCGCGAAGGCCGCTGAGATCTTTATTCACGAGCTGACTCTTAGAGCCTGGGCGCACACTGAGGATAATAAGAGGAGGACTTTGCAGGTATGTGATATAGAGGTATGCTGAACAGGTTGTAAAGTCCAGTAAACCTCCCTCGGGAAGTGAGGATCCTCCGACCAGAAGGGTGTTTTGTCTGGTGGGAAACTGTCCGATGGTTGTCAGTTGTCAGGCGGTTGTATTTGTCCAAATCGCGCGGAGAACTTTGATCCGCTATGTACTTAGGATCTGTGATTAGTTAATCTGTGGTATAAGGTCTTTATTGGGAGATGGGTGAAACGGACCAAAAATTTATTTTGGATAGCCCAGCAAGACAAAATTTGGTTTTCATAGATACACGCGTTCTGGTCCCTGATGTCGTCCGAATGGCGGCGGGCTCGAACGCGATTCCAAAAATGTTACTCGGTGAAATTTAGGAAATAAAAAATATTTGGTCCTGAATAAATCTTGTACAGGTCTAGTCAAATATCTTTGCCCCTCTGAAGTTGGCTACGAGTGGCTGCGTAGTAGTCGAAAATACGAAAACTGCAAATGCGCAAGAGACATTGGGGCGGGGTTTTATGTCTGTCTTACGTTTACGTTCGATGCATGCTTGCGTCCCGCTTGCTGCCGTCTACGTGACTGCACCAAGCGATCTTTGCAAATGGCTAACTTCAGAAGGGCAAAGTTATTTGACGAGAACTGTAAGTACCTTAATTGACTGCCCTCAATCAACCACGCCAGCCTAAAATATAACCGTAAACTTTAATCATTTCAGCGCAACGACATCGCAATGGCGATATCCAAGTGCGACCAGTTCGACTTCCTGATCGACATAGTGCCGCGCCACGAGGTGAAGCCCAACAAGCCGCGGTACGACCAGGCGCCCAGGAGCAGCCATGCTGATCAGGTACCTATAAGTTTACTGGTGCTATACTAAAACTAGGTGATTTACCACCGCGGCCCTGGAACGCAAAGGGCATTTGGAGGAACACGGTTGGGTTTTAGTTAGTAAGAGTCTGATACTCCCTTCCGCTGCGGCTAGAACGGTAGGAGTCATTATTCATGTTATTCATGATTTAAAAAAAAACCGGCCAAGTGCGAGTCGGACTCGCCCACGAAGGGTTCCTTTACCATTAACTATAAAAAAAAACAGCAAAAACGTTTGTTGAATGGGAGCCCCACTTAATATTTATTTTATTCTGTTTTTAGTATTTGATACAGCAGCAACAGAAATACATCATCTGTGAAAATTTCAACTGTATAGCTATCACGGTTCATGAGATACAGCCTGGTGACAGACGGACAGCGGAGTCTTAGTTATAGAGTCCCGTTGTTTTTTTGTTTTGTCCTCTTTGGGTACGGAACCCTAAAAACGCTTCATTATGACCAGTAGTGGATGTCTTTCTACTGAAATCAGGATTAATTATCCTGATTTTTATAATAGTTTAGGCTAAATACCATCAACATAGATTTTTATTTATTTCTATCATATACGTTTCCAGGTGGCCCACCATCACGCCGCGATGCAGAACGCGAGTCAGCAAGCGTCGCAGGCGTCGCAGCAGCAGATCGTCATACAGCCGTGCGCGCAGGTGGTACAGGTTATACCTACAAAGCTTTTGTGTTGTTTTATTTTATTTTTATATGGATTATGGCTGACTAACTTGTGGAGACGAGTTATGCCCCGTTCCTGAGTCCGCCTGGACCGGTCGTTTATCTGTCCGTTAAGTAACCAACCAATGGCGTTATGACAAATAGCGTTAACGTATAGATAAATGACCGATAAAGTACCTCAGGAACCGGGCATTAATCACTCAGCGAGTTACTCCAAGTCTTAAAAATAACAAACAAACACCTTTACTGATGGAGACCAGTTAATTAGTGTTTAGAATTTAGAGTACAGTGAGTATAGGTATTTTTGTTTATCAAAGGGTTTCAAAACTGCTCACGCCCCAATTTTAGTTCTGTAGCCGTTTTGAAGTCTTGGTATCTAACAGCGACACAGGGTGTTTCAGATTATACAGTTGGTGGTATTTATTTAAGTTCAATCACATAGATTTCATCAACTGTATTGAACTGCTTGAAAAGTTATTTGTCAGTTACTTTTAGTATTTGGTTTTTCATATATTTGTCATCGGATATTGCAAACTCAGTAAGATTGTAGGTAATTAACCTTTTTTAGATTATAATTTTCCGATAATTATAATGTGTAATTTTGAATACAACAAATCCCGTCCTAATTCAATTGTTGCCAATAAATTCGTTTCCAAAAAATTTCTCGCGATATTTTACAATATTACGGTGTCTGCAATTTTTCGGTTACATAATTAATACAAGCTAGTCATTTTTTACAATAGTGTTTCTTGACTGTACCTATATCAGATAAAATATACAGTTAAGAAACAATTGAAAATCACCCTTAAATATGAAAAAATTTCGAATATTTTTGAAGCGGAACTGGTGGTACCTACTTGAAATATGAAATCTGATTATAATGCAAATCAATGACATTGAAGTTTGAGCTCGTACATTCCAGCAAGCGTCAGCAGCGTCGAGCTCGTCGTCGTCCAGCGTGTCGGTGTCGCAGCAGCCCGTCACGCTCATGCAGCAGGTCGTCACGCCGTCCGGGGAGCTGCAGCAACTACCCGTCAGTAGCTTTCATTCTATACGCTATATAGTAGGCGCTGATAAACTTGCAATAAAGTACATTGACCTTTCACTAAAACCCTTCGTGGATACTCGAACAATAAATGATGAACCGTTTTTCAGTACTAGAGAACGTAAAGGATTACGATAGAAGTCAACACAGGACAGCTTTATGTCTTTACTAGCTTCTACCAGCGGCTTCGCCCGCGTGATAATCGGAAATAGGAAGGTTTCTTGATTTGTATTGTAACTACACCTACCCTACACCTGCCCTGCACTTACCCTACACCTACCCTACACTTACCCGAACCAGCCTTGTAACACCGTACTTGATGTTTCTGGTCTCCTGGTACTTGTGAATCTGAAGTACTAAGGCAGCAGCGGCTCTGAATTTCCACTTCCTCCTCAGTCTTCATTGATCCATGCAGCTTTCCGGGATAAAAAGTTACATATGTCTCATTCCAGGATATGAACTACATGTGTGCCAAATTTCATCCAAATCTCTTCAGCCGTTTTTGCCTGATTGTTACACAAACATACAAACATTCACAATTATAATATTAGTAGGATTTCTGTTTTTGACAATAAATGTGTGGGTTGATGCCCCAATGACGGTTATTGCACATTTATCTGGTGTCTACCATGGTACTCCGACTTAGCTCACATGCCACCAAAATAATAAAATCAGGAAAACCCATCGACACCAACCGAAAATAGACTGAGCAGCTGACTAATTTCCTCAAATTATCCACTTATATACCTAATCTTATTGTATGTGCGTCATCACACTAACATAGTTTTAATGTTACAGTTTAGATGGAGAGCTATTTTAAGTTTTAAAAAGACAGTGAAAAATCACTCATAACTATCCCCTGAACTTTTTTTGAAAACACTTGGAGCGGATTTCACTAATTAAACTGAACGCGATCAGTACATCTAAACTGCGTTCAAGAGCTGTTAGCGTCAATATTCCATAGAAAACTAGTGACACTGACAGCTCATAAACGTGGTTTATACGCTAATCGCGATCAGTTTGGCTTGGTGAAAATGGCCCTTAGTTATTATAAAGTGACATGCAAACACTTGGGTTAATACTTATTAAAGACACAATATTTTTTTCTAACCCAACATTGATAAGGTATACTTTACAGCCTGTTTTAAATTAATCCACTATAACTTCAGATCCAGCTAACGCAAGCGCAGTTGAACATGATCCGGCTGCAAGTGCAGAACAACCCCAACCAGCCGATCATCATTCAGGCGCAGTCGCAGCAGTCGCCACAGATTATACAGGTAACATAACTGTTTTGTTTGTGTATCTACAAAGTATGTATAGCATTATCTCATGAAAACCACTGGGCACAGTACAGCGGGGTTGCTGCCCAGCGATGAAGGATGAAGCTCTCTGGTATTCCAAAAATATTATGATCGAATTATATCCTTCATCTAAGAAATCCCATGCCCCAATCTCTCTAATAGGGGGTCTGAATGCACAAACAGCAACGCTTCGATTGGCTCAAGGGCTAAATTACTTGCTTTGCTTAGAAATCGCCATGTTTTTTCTGTTTCCTTAAATTTGCTTCGCTTAAGACGCTCGGTAAGTGTAGAACAGGTGATGGTGTTCGTAGAATTGGAAGTCGGTTTGGTATCAACTGCACGTCCAAGCGCGAATTTTAAGTACTAGTTGGACAAGTAGGTCTTTCGATCCACCCCGGCTCCTCAAGAAATGCCAGCAACGCTGTGACTATCTCACGGAGGGTACCTGGGTTTTTGAAATACTTTGCCTTGTATCCAGCGATGACTGGCAGCTTAGGAACTGCAGCTGGGCTGTCTGTAACTCCTATGACAAAGTTATGCTTATTAAAGGACCCGTGGTCAGCTGCAACAGCTGTTTCTCACCTAATAACTTTAAAAAATAGAAAGCCATCTAAAATATAATTTACTCCCCAGGTGCAGTCCCAAGCACAGCACCAGCCGCAGCAGCAGGTGTTCCTGGCGCAAGTGGCGACGTCTCAGGAAGACTCCTAGTACCAAGAAACCGGCACTCAGTGCACAGTGCAAAGCGAGTCGGACTCTGACTAACTGTGTGGTCTGAAGTGATTTATAGTGCGGACTAGATATATAAAAACAAATATACAGTGGGGCTATGTAAACAGTGATTAAACTTAAGACAACTCGTCTTTTTTCTAATATTTTGTGGATATTGACGCTGCGAACACGTCGCGTTGACGAGGCTTTAAAGTCGTGATATGTTTGACGAACGACTTCAACAGCTGATGTGAAAGCTGAAATTTTGTTGATCAGATGCTGTAAAAACGTCGCATAGATGAGAAATTAGAGTTGTGTATACATTCGACAAATGACATCAACTATTGTTGCGAAGGTGACATCTAAAATGGCGCCAATTAATTATCATGAACTCATGACTGTGGCTAATGACTAAATCCAAAATCATCAACGTTCTCATAGAAGTATAGATACCAATCTTCAATCAAGTGGTGACGTCTCAAGAAGACTCCTAATACCAGGATAGCTGCACTCAGTGCTCCTAATCAAGTCCTATACCTACTAACTGTGTCAACTGAAGTTTTAAGTGCGCACGAAAACAATTATACAGTGTAATAGATACAGTGAAACTATAAAAACAGTGACTAAACTTAGAAACCTGGTCATTTTGTATGGGCTCGCTGCAAAAACGTCGTGTAGACGCAGCGTTGGTGTCCCGTATACGTTTGACGAACGGCTTCAAGGGCGTTAACGCTGTGAAAACGTCGCGATGACGCAGCGTTGGCGTCGTCTATACATTTGACATGGGTTCTTAAACAAGAAATAAACAACATACAAAATATTTCAGGAAAGTTTTAGTGTTCCTTTTAGTACAAGCAGTAATAGGAAGAAACACCACCCCTGATTATAAATATTTGAACTCTTTGCTAGTATGGTTTTATGTAACATAATTAGGGTACTTTGAGAATAATTTTATAGCATATCAAACTTGCATTAGTTACTTACAGGGCCAATGCACACTAAACTACTAGTGCCACTTCGTCACCGAAATTGTTTACAGTTTTAGTGTGTAAATTGCATTTTCTTGAAGCCAAATATAGATTGATTCAGACCATTCAGTGGCGTATTAGCGAGAGTACTCTTTTACCGTGGACAATAGGAATGAATCCATGGAAAAAATATTTGTTATCTACAGTATGGACTTCTCTATCTAATTGTCAACTTTGAAGTTTTATAACTTCATTGCCGGTGAAGTTATTTTAAAAATTATTTCACAATTACTTCCTAAAGTTAATAAGTATTTCAATGAATAAATAAAAAAAATGCATGCAAATATTCCATAGTGGGCATGTCAGGTTGGCTGTACCTACAGTTTCGCTAACTTGGCGATAATCGCTGATCACTTTTCCAGATGTCTGGCCATCATAAGTTATTATTAACTTATGATGTCGACTGGGCTTCAGGTCAATTTTGATATAGTTGTGTAAATGTGCAAATGCACACATAAATAAGTTAAATACTATAGAAATATTCAATAAAACTGTACTTAGTTTCTGATAATTAACAAATTTTGCAATAGCAACATACCTACATATAAATGATGTAAATAGTTTATTATTATAAAATAACTTTTTAGTATTTATTAATGTCC
This sequence comes from Melanchra persicariae, assembly GCA_947386135.1. Lineage (NCBI taxonomy): Eukaryota > Metazoa > Arthropoda > Insecta > Lepidoptera > Noctuidae > Melanchra > Melanchra persicariae. Next base: position 8,245,513 of record OX376645.1, on the reverse strand, counting down.
AATAATCAACATAATATAGCACAGATCAAATCGATTTGCAATAGTCATAAACTAAGGTTTTTAGATAACGCATTAAATACTTTCTCTCTTAGAGCGGTTTTGCACTGCAATCAATTGACAATCGATCGATTGTATGTACGGACTGACAGCTATATGTCCGATTTGAATCCGAGGTAATGCGAAAGCTTTCATGAATACAAACAGTACTAGCGGCTAGTTCGTCAATATTTCATTCGAATTGGAGACTCACGGAAGTCGTATCTGATGCGTAAACTACCATACAAATAGTTCTATGACTACTTCGGAACGTATTTTCACGGATTCAGATCAGATGCAGTCCGTAACCGCTCTTACGAATCTGCTCACACTGAGACGCAACGCGACGATGCTTGAAGAGCCAATTGTTTCGCGACGCTACGTATTATATTCTAATGGCTAGTTTACACAGTGCGAGCTGCTGACTAGACAGTAGACAGATACTCGGATTACCTACTCGTATGCCAGTAACTCGACTCGCCTTAGCCGTCTTCACGATGATAGTACAGACACAAAAAATACAGGTTCCACTCGCAATCGCTTGGCTGACACTGGCGAGCTACTACCGAACGTGTCCGAACGATGCGAGTGATATCCGAGCTGCTGCCGTGTGCGAGTTACTGTCAGGCGAGCAGGCGAGAGAAAAGAAAAAAATGTTGAAGTAACTCGGATACGATCCAACTTGTATGTGGCAGTAACTCGTAAGATTCATCCATACTAGTAACGGACATGCAAGGTTTCTTTCACTGAAATGTGAACCTTGTAACTGTAGTAAATAAGGTTCCATGTTGTATCTCTATTTTAAAGTAAGCACAGTATTGCGTCGCGTAGTGTCTCGGCGTATCTGATCTTCATGTAAATTGTTCAATTTTTAATCATTGCCTGCATATTATTTCATTATATTTATTTTTATTCTAAACTTAGTTGAAACGTTCCTGAATGTAACATTATTTTGTGAGTTGCAATATTTTTTTATGGTTTTGTAAGCTTTTAATAGTATGTGGAAAGAAAACGTTGATGACACATCTCAAGTAATTCTCTTCACGAGGGTAATGTTCTTTGCTCCGATGGAGCTTGTTTGTCTATCTCTGGATAAGTTCTGGTTAAGGTACTGTACTTCAAAATTCAGTTCGATGTTTGATGTATTAGGTGGACATAGTGCTTAATTGCGTGTAAAAGTGCTTATTGACATTTTAATTCTTTGACTGAATTTTCAATATTGTCGCAATTATTTGAAGAATTCAAAGGTAGCCACGTTTATAAAAACTCGTAAAAATTTATCGAAAATTCCAAGTCATCAATGTTTAACTAATGAGTGATACTAAGTTGGTTGTTATTTAGGTGTATATTTACATAAGTTTTAAATAAAACGACTTAAAATTAAAATATTTAGTTTTATTATTTACTTTAAAAACATTAACTGAAAACTGCATACCTTATTTGATATGAATCGCTTAAAAATAAATAAAAAAAATAATTAACAATCATCATTGGCATTAAAGTAACAAACAATAAAAGAATTAAACATTTGATAAAGTTAACAAATAATTGTACTATAGTATTTCTTGGTGTAAGGATAAAGGTGCGTTGACACAGTAGGATAAAGGCATACCTACGCCGTGCGGCATTTCATACAAACTTTCAAGTCCTTATTTTTCGATATTAATGAACCGATTTTAATGAAACTTGGTATGCATACGCCATCCTACCAGATCTAAAAAGTTACTTGAGAACATTTGCGAAAAAGAGTTTAGAGGGAGAAAGAGAGCGATTTTAAGTTTTCTATAGAAAGTGAAAAATCACTATCTTTCCCCTTGAACTCTTTTTCGAAAATGTTCTCTACTAACTATTTAGACCTGGATATCTAGCGTATGCATACCAAGGTTCATTAAAATCGGTTCATTCATTTCGAAAAATAAGGAAAACTTATACCAAGTTCTTTTTCACTTGAAATAGCAAAAATATGATTTACTTACTCGTATTTTTACAAGCTTAACAAAATTCATGGACTGTATTGCGCAAATGGCCGACAAACTGTGTCAACTATAAAACCTTGAGCATTTGAATGTTTTCACGTGGTTATGGACACATTTCCCTGTCAGTCAAGATGATGAGCATATAATATTATTCGCATTCAAACCACATGAAAGCTTATTTTTAGTGCTAAGTGCGGTGTTGACTAACTTTCATCATGTACTATGGAGTGAAGAAAAAAATATTGACCAAATTGAGATCATTCTATAAGCGAAGATCATAAAAAATATATGGAACTTTCAATTGATACAACAACAAAAAAAATATATACACATTTATACATTTTACATACAGTACCAGTTAGGCCCAGCACATAAGGCGCAACGCAACTGCAACGAAACCCTTTTGAAATTATTAATGATTTGTAATGCGTATCAAACCGGTTTCAAAATGGTCGCGACATGTCTCTCAAGAGGAGTCATGGCATAAACTCAAATGAAACTCAAAAGTAACTGGAAGTTGCATTTGCGTTGCGTATGTGCTTAGGGTATAAAATGGACTTTATACACTGATACTTACACATACAAGACCAAGCAATATAGGCAGGAGTTTTTTTTAATTTTTTTTACTAGGAATACGACCACAGGGTATTATTTTGTGACCAAGAGGGATTTCACGCATGCGACTAAAAGTGTGATGAATATGGTTTTAAAAGGCGGCGTTTCATTTGGCGTATTTACTCAAATATTCCCTTTACATATTTGTTTAAAAGTGAACGTTATGGTGTTGATTTTAGAGTATATTTTCTTTTATCGAATTAACGTAAATATTTTGACAAATACGCCAAACTGTGAAGTGCCTGCTTGACGGATGGTTTGTATGAGAAATAATATAAAAAGAAAAGCAGTGAGTGAGTGCATGACGTCTGACTGGTGTTGCCAACCCCAAGTAACATGGGATAAGGACAGGAAGTTGACGAGTAGATATACAACGTGTAACACGAATAAACGCAAAGCCTAGAAAGGCGTTATGTTACTTATCATTATAAACAACTATTACTATGGGATCAAAAATGAAATGCCGAAAAAAACTGGTAGGTATTCGGTACATTTTGTCGAGAACACACAGAAATGTATGGGGAATGGGGGCAGTATTTTTTTAGCGACTTCGGGATTGGTTCTACAGTAAAAGTTAGAACACAATGATGAATGTTGCATAATAATAAATACCCCTTTTCACTTTTGCGCTTATTCTTTTAGGGTGGGTACTGACCGGTGTGACGGCGCGTCATGTAACATGTTACAAAGCGAGCATCGTGCAGTCAGTACGTGGAAACATGTGCATGTTACATGCGTTTGAGTTTTGTTTTACACGGATTTTAGGACAAGGTGTAACATAACATTCTCGCTGCGAATGTTACACCAGCTTTATACGTTGTACAATGTGTAATAGAATAAACGCAATACCTCTATAAGGGTCATTGTTCTCATCATTATGAACAACTTTTACTATGGGACCAACCCCTTATTTGCGAAAAAAAAGGCTGTTCAGTACATTTTGTCGAGTTAAATGCACATATAAAATGTATGGGGCAGTCGATTTTTTTTTTGGTCCCATAGTGAAAGTTGTTAATAATGATGAGTACAATGACCCCTTAAGAGTTATTGCGTTTATTCTGTTACGCGTTGTATCAGACCACAGTCCATTACAAACCTTCCTAACTTTCCTAAATAACTTTAGCACAAATCTATTGACTAACGCTTCACACAGCACCCTGCTTATCCAAATGGTCCAGTACGGCTTGCACATCTTCTTTCATGAGTCGCACCATAGCTTTCGTGTGCTTGCAATCCTCTCTGATCAGGTCTAAGGAACGCTCTTTGAGTTGAACCATGAAGTCATCGTCTTGTTCTTGTAATCTGGAGAAGAGAATGAGGATTTATTGTGATGGTAGGGTTCCTGCCAGGGTTGCGGAATTTGTTCGAAAGAGTCACCGCGGCCCCGGAAAGCAAAGGGCATTTGGAGGAACACGGATGGATTTTAGTCAGTTGACGCTCCTCCCGGAGCGGAAGGGGTCATTTGATAATTTCCTTTCCTTAAAAAAAAAATGTCCTTTACATATTTTTTTTTTTTAGATGTTTCAACCAAATTGGTTGAGTTTGGTTGAACGGTTAAAAAGTATTGGGTGTGGTTGCTACCTTCTTAAAATCGTATTTACATCGCTTAAACTGACACCCAATACTTTTTAACCGTTCAACCAAATTGGTTGAGTTTGGTTGAACGGCTAAAAAGTATTGGGTGTGGTTGCTACCTTCTTAAAATCGTCTTTACATCGCTTAAACTGACACCCAATACTTTTTAACCGTTCAACCAAATTGGTTGAGTTTAGTTGAACGGTGAAAAAGTATTGGGTGTGGTTGCTACCTTCTTAAAATCGTCTTTACATCGCTGAAACTGTCTCCCTCTACTTTTTTTACTCTCTTAATCCAAATACGTAGTATGTGGTAAATGACATTCATCTCAAACGGTACGCTCTTGCCAAAGCGGTAGCGATCGTCATGTAGTAAGTATTCCAAGCAGTTGTGATACTTCCGATCATCTTCACAATTTCTCGCAATTCTTGCCTGTTACCGATCATCTTGGTACACTTTGAAATGGGCCGCCCACAGCAGTCAGATAGACGTATCTGGCTGCTGTGGGCGGCCCATTTATCATCAACACGTATTTATCTGTGTCCAAATTAAAATTCAGGCAAGTGAACCGTGAAAAACCCATCTTCTTAACGTCAATGCTAATTTTATTTCAATGTTTGTTGTTGTTTTCCGTCGATTAAAATTTGGCTCTTGGTAAACGACGAGTTAAATGGAGTGATTGCATCATTGCACTGTGTTATGAACACTAACGTGACGCCAAATCATGCAATTAGACAATAATGAAATGGGAAAGTTACAAGACAATGTACCTATAGTATGCGCCAGATAAATGAAGAATAACGGTCATTGACCCACCTACATTTATTGGCACACTTAATTTCAAAAACAGAAATAATGACTTAAAGCTGTCCTGAATCGACATCTATCGTGATCCTTACTGTTCTAGTAATGAAAGACGATTCATAATTTACAATACGGGGGTACCTACGAAGAGATATGAAGGAAAGGTCAATGACCGTTAGTCTTCATTTATGTGGCGCCTACTATAGTCACTAATTAACATGCGACATGGCTGAACGGATTTTGATGAATTTATTTTAAAGACAGTTTGAAATAGGATAAAAAAAACGGCACAGTTGAAAAATGTCTGTATAATTAAGTATTGAAGTTTGAACTGGATTGGATCATTCTAAATCCACGTTAAATGTTATAAAGAGGCAAAACAAAAATGTTTATTTACAGGATCATATCCGGAAACATAAATCAACCATTGAGCATTTGACGAATAGGCGATCGACGGAATAATTTGTACGGCGATGATGCGATCGGGTTTAACCTACAAATGAATGTGAGGATCGCGCATTCGTGCTATAATCACTTTACGATGATGACGATGCCAAAGCCTACTTTTATTTCGTCAAAAAATAACGTTTTCTCATAACTTATTTATCCTTTATTTCAGGCAACTAAGTCACATAAAACACAATACATAATAAGTATAAAAACCATAACTAATACATATTTTATATACTTACAACAATCCACCACACAGGGGTGTGGCGTAAGTAACGAGAGCAAAGCCACGGAAAAATACAATTAGCATAATATTACTTATTAGCTTACCTCTTGTCTAGATCAGCGAACTTAATGTCCATGATCTTCACAACCTCGCTCAGTATATCGGAGGCCACCTGACTGTACATGCCGTGCCGTTTCTCTTTCAGCTCGCCCAGATACTTCTGAGCGTCTACGAATAGATTTACGAATCTGGAAAAAATATATAAGTTATGAAATTGTGGCAAACAGACAGATGGATGGAAAGAGTAGGTTTATAAAGGGTTCCGTAGGTTACCCCTCGAGTGTGGAACCCTAAAAACAACAATATCACGATCGTCTTACACAAAATCAACTCATAACATCTCGCCTTTTTCCATTATATTTTGAGTCCTATGCAACAGAGGGCGAGGCTATTGCTAATAACTGGGCATAAATTCAACCGTTCGTCTGCTAGTAAGAAATTCCTTAAAGGTGCTCCCCCTCACTTGGAGCATTCGCACTGTAATGTAACGTTACAGAGTCGAGTATTACATCAGTGAGGGAGGAGAACCAAGCATTACAGTGCGCAACCTGTAATGTTAGAGCCGAGCATTACAGTGCGTAACCTGTAATGTTAGAGCCGAGCATTACAGTGCGCAATCTGTAATTTTAGAGCTAAGCATTATAGTGCGCAATCTGTAATGTTAGAGCCAAGCATTACAGTGCGCAATCTGTAATGTTAGAGCCAAGCATTACAGTGCGCATACTGTAATGTTAGAGCCAAGCATTACAGTGCGCAATCTGTAATGTTAGAACCGAGCATTACAGTGCGCAACTTGATGATACAATTTGATTGAACTTGTAACATCAATGTGGTGCACATTGTAATTAAGCGTGTAGCGGATGCGTAATGTATTGCTCAAAATCAAATCTGAAACGTTACATTACAGGCGAATGCTCGTCAAGTCAGGGAAGCAGTATAGTAATGTAATGCTCAAAATCAAATCTGGAACATTACATTACAGGCGAATGCTCGTCAAGTCAGGTACAGTATAGTAATTTAATGCTCAAAATCGAATCAGAAACGTTACATTACAGGCGAATGCTCGTCAAGTGAGGGAGGCAGTATAGTAATGTAATGCTCAAAATCAAATCTGAAACGTTACATTACAGGCGAATGCTCGTCAAGTGAGGGAGGCAGTATAGTAATGTAATGCTCAAAATCGAATCAGAAACGTTACATTACAGGCGAATGCTCGTCAAGTGAGGGAGGCAGTATAGTAATGTAATGCTCAAAATCAAATCTGATGCGTTACATTACAGGCGAATGCTCGTCAAGTGAGGGAGGCAGTATAGTAATGTAATGCTCAAAATCAAATCTGAAACGTTACATTACAGGCGAATGCTCGTCAAGTCAGGTAGGCAGTATAGTAATGTAATGCTCAAAATCAAATCTGAAACGTTACATTACAGGCGAATGCTCGTCAAGTCAGGTAGGCAGTATAGTAATGTAATGCTCAAAATCAAATCTGAAACATTACATTACAGGCGAATGCTCGTCAAGTCAGGGAAGCAGTATAGTAATGTAATGGTCAAAATCAAATCTGAAACATTACATTACAGGCGAATGCTCGTCAAGTCAGGTAGGCAGTATAGTAATTTAATGCTCAAAATCGAATCAGAAACGTTACATTACAGGCGAATGCTCGTCAAGTGAGGGAGGCAGTATAGTAATGTAATGCTCAAAATGAAATCTGAAACGTTACATTACAGGCGAATGCTCGTCAAGTGAGGGAGGCAGTATAGTAATGTAATGCTCAAAATCAAATCTGAAACGTTACATTACAGGCGAATGCTCGTCAAGTGAGGGAGGCAGTATAGTAATGTAATGCTCAAAATCAAATCTGAAACGTTACATTACAGGCGAATGCTCGTCAAGTCAGGGGGAGGCTGCAATGTAAAGCTCAAAATCGAATCTGAAATATAACATTACAAACGAACGCTCCAGGTGAGGGAGCACCTTAACGAAATTCAAGTAGGTAAGTAACACTTTACCTGACCCAGACCCCAAGCTTACGATTACTAAACCTGATCCCACCACAATCGCCCTTTTACCACCGGAATACCAGACGTACTGATGGGTACCATCCGCACTTGGATATCCCGACCAGTCGTACTCAACGCTTCTCCTCCACATTTATTATGCGCACAGCCAAAGTGTGGAACTCTCTACCAGCGTCTGTGTTCCCTTCCACATATAACCCGTCTGCCTTCAAAACAAGAGTGAACAGGCATCTTCTGGGCACGCTCGCACCATCATGGCATAGACCTCATCTATCGCTTTCCATCAGGCGTGATCGAGGTCAACAAGAACAAGCCTTTTTCTAAATAAAAAAAAACCCAAACGGGGCAGTTAAATAAGGTAAGACACTTAAATAAAATGTTGATAGTTTACGTACTTTTTACTAGTATTCCGGTTTATCTCAACGAGAGTGGTATCCAACCTTTCCAATACTTCTTGCATGATGTTTCTGGTCGTCGCACTTAAAACTTCAGCTGAAATAAGAAATTAATTAGCTTCAAGAACGTATTTAGATGAAAATTCATGAAATACGTATTACGATGAGACCAATAAGGCTTAGCGCGCGCTACATAATTTAATCGCTGCGGATGATATTCGCCAATCTGTGAACTATGCCAACATACGTGAAGATATCATTTGCGATTTCTTCATATATTTCACCGCATTTTTTAATTCACTAAACGGTTACATTTCGTAGTGCGCGCATACCCCAAGTAGCTGCTACTTTGTCTTTGTCTTTGTCTTAAGAAACACTATCAACTGTTGGAGGAGGTCCTTTTCTAGTTGCATTGACATAAAAACTAGTCTTGCACTTCCTAAGGTCCGCATCCAGTAGATTCCTGCGACCATCATTCCACCGTGTGCGAAGCCTATACAGCATCGGACGCTAATGAAAACATGGATGGTGTGTGTAAGCAATGATATGACAAAAAAAGGAATCGGTGATAACGTGAGAGTTGACAGGACTGAATGGAAGAAGAAAACTAAAAAAGAAAACTTCTAGGCAAGCGTGCTCCATCTCGACCACATCATTGCTTACCATCAGATGAGATAGTGGTCAAGCGTTTGACTATCAATAATAATAAATAAAAAAACGTGTTGCGCCGAAACCAAGTACCTAACATAAGACATGGGCCCTATTATATTATAGGTAATAGGGTAGATGACTAAAATAATCTAATCAGTCCGTCAGATAGATTTCCAAAAGATATTAGACACGTATTTTTTCTTTTTTCAAGTAAACAAAAAATTAAAACGACGCAGTGCGTTGAAAACTCGTGTGGGCACATGTAAGCACCCTTTACCTACACGTGACATCACGAGCCCCCACTCCTGATCTTTGATGCGTTTTATCTTCGTCTTTTTTATTGATTTGATAAAGCAAAAAATACGTGTCCAATATTTTTCGATAATCTAACTGATGGACTAAATAGAATCATATATTGTTCCATGAATTATCCCTATTCGGCAGTCTACTACGATCATAACCCACCCCAAAGTTTATTTCCCCATGAAGAAAGAATAGTCATAAAAACTCACTTCTGCTGCTCTCTGGCTCCATCCTCTTGAACCAGTCATCAACACTGGACACCGTCACTCCACTCGAGATTAATCCCTCATTATTATTCACCTCCACTCTTCTCTTCTTACCATCTACCCTTTCTTCCTCTAATCTCCTTTTCAAAATCTTTCTGTATTCTTCTATTTTAGTTGACGTGCTGATTTTAGAGTGGCTTGAAGCTGAACTGATTGATTTTGCTACTTCTTTCTCCTCAAGAATTTTGTTTTGTGACTTTTCTTGAGTAATTTTGGGTTTTGGCTTTTCAACTTTACTTTTAGACAGTGTATGCTTTATTTCTTTCATATATTCCTCGTCATCTGATAGTGAAGTCTCAGATTTTTTGTCAACGTTAGCTTTTAGTTCATCAAACAGTTTTATTGGTGAAATGATGGATGCTCGCTTGGTTACAGCCTTTTGAACTGATTTTTCTTTGGATATTGTCTCCTTTTTTTTAGGTTCTACAACTTTGGGTGCAGTTTTAGTCTTCTTACTAATTTGTTGAATAGGTTCGTCATCGCTATCAGAATCAGAATCATCTTTCATCTGTCCGCTGTTATTAATCTTAAAGGGTTGTGAATTTTGGAAAATCAGTCGCAAAGACCTTCTTATTGTGTCGTTAATTTCAGAAACTTCTGAATCGTTATCGTCGTGTTTTGGTTCTGAAATTTTAGGACTCTGAATTATTTCGGCGACAATTTCTTCGCTGTTTTTTTTCACTGCTGATTTCGAACTAATGTAAGATTGGTCCGATTCAGAATTACGTCGAGAAGGTAGCCATTTGCTTATATCGTCATAAGACAACCTCTTAACAGACACAACGGGAGATTTAGTCCTTATACTTCCATTACTCTTGTCTTTACTGGTTTTACATGCATTTTCATCGTTAGAATCACAGGAAGCACGATTTTTAGATTCGTTCATTCCCTTGGTGAGTTGATCGAAATAATCCTTCATGGAGTGGGTGAGGTCTTCCACCTCTAAGTTCCGCGGTTCAAATCTTTCAGCTATTAGCTTAGGGCTTGGTGGAGATTCTTCTAAGTCACCGTGACCTGTGATTCCTATCGTTGCTATAGAATGCTCAGATTTCACATCAGTTGTCTCGAGGATATTTATTACTTCGACGTTTTCGACATTTTTCTTTTTAGGTGCCTCTTTATCTTTCTTTTTAGGCTTCATTTTATCTTTTTTAGTATTTTCAAGTATAATGCTATTTGACTTATTCTTTTCTACTCTTTTTTCTCTAGGCTTTGGCTTCAATTTGTCTCTGCTTTGTAAGTCCTCAATTTGAATAAAATCTACAGTAATATCGACATTTGCAGGACTATTGTTAATTCGTTCAAAATCGGAGAGTAAATTCTGTGTAGTATTAGATTCGTTGATGTAATTCTCTGGGCCTTCCTGATAGATTTTTCTAAATTTATCAACCATGATTGCTGATATATCGTTGATATCATCTTTGGTGGTCGTAACTGGTTCTACCAGAAGCCCTGGCAAAGGACTTTCAGTTCTATCTTCATCAAAGTTAATAACTTTTTCGACTACAGCTTTATTCAGTACTCTCTTTGGTCGTCTCGACTCGGATGGTTCCACTTTAATATTCTTTCCTTTCTTTTTTGATTCTGGTTTGTCAGTACTTTTTTCTTCAATGATTTCCATTTCAGGAGCTGTTTCAAGTACTAAATCAGGTTCGGTTACTGTGTTCTTAGCGTTTTCAACTACGATAGAAGTATTGAACACATCTTTCGGCTGTCTCATTCGTTCATCTACCAACTCGACTTGTTCAACGTTCACCTTCTTCTTAGTTCTAGGTTTTCTATTTACTTTACGTTTGATTTTATTGCTATCATCTGACGATTTGTTATCTGTGTAGTTTATTTTTTTAAGAGCTCGTCCACGTTTAGAAACAGCGGATTCAGTACTAGCAATAGTCGTCGTACTGTTTCTTTTGGATATTTCTATCTTTTTGACCTTGAAATCATCTTCGCTGTCACTCGTGAAGTTGTAAACATCAGCGTCGAAAATATTTTCGGCTATTTTAACTTTTTCGCTGTTGGCTGACTCTTTGACTTTGTCGAAAATATCGTTCATTTTCTTAGTTCTTGGAGAGGGTGGTGCGACGACCTTAGATTTCCTTGTGCGTGGCATTCGAATCCTTTGGCGATCTTTTTCTATGTCTTTGTAGCATGTAGCTGTTGTTTTTGGAGTCTTTTTAATTTGTAATATTTCCAATTGAACGGTATCGCCTTCTGGGGGTTTTGGAGATTGAGCAGCGATTTCTTCGTCTTTTGGTGAGTATAGTTTGCGTTTCCTGCGCGTTATAGGTGTTTTTGTATCGTCTGCGTCTATGGAAGGTGATTCTTGCCTAGAGATTTCTATTTTTTCTTTTGGTTCATTACTTTCTATTGGGATTTCATTTTCCATGCTCTCGGCAGCGCTTTCTAGACCCTTATCTTCGATTATCGTTGACATTTTTGAAGTCGATTCTAGAACAAGTTTGTTTTTTCTTTTGGCCGCGCGAGCCTTAGTCTTTTTGGGAGTTTTTATCTTAAATTTCAATTTGATTTTTTTCTTTGCTGCAGATTTTTTTGTATTTTCCGCCTGTTTGGACTCGATATTCTGAATTTTACTAATTATATCCTTTAAAGGTATATCATCTTCGATAGAGTCGTCAGGTTCAGCGGTTATTTCGTCTTCTTTATTCAAATATTTGGTGCATTTATCAAATTCGTCGCATACTTTATCGACCATGCTATTGAGACATTCTAAAACTTCGATATTATTGAAATCGTATGGCACAATATACTCGTCTAAATCTTCCTCATTTAAATTTAAATTTTCACCAAAATTATCACTAGTTTCCGAACTGGTTTCATTGATTTTCTTAGCTAGCGTTGGACTTATGACAATTTGACCGGTTTTATTTTCAGTGAAATGTTGGGTAAAGAATTCTTCGACTACTTTTTCATCAAAGCAGTCTCTTGGTGGTGGATCTTTTACTTCTTTCTTTGTCTTTTTTCGCGTGCTAACGAAAGACGGCGTTTCGTTAACAGCTTCTGTATTGGACTCATCATCAGTTGACGAAACTACTTTAGGTTTTTTCGGAAGTTTACTCAGTTTAATCCTATCTATTTCCGGCGTATTGTCAATCGTTTCACTGTTTTCGTGTTCCAGAGACTTCTTATCTCCTGTGTTAATGCCGCTGTCAGATTTTTCCCTTTCGTCTTTAGCGTGCAACGCCTCTTGTACTAGCAAATCAACTATATTATCTGTGTTAAAATCTTTATTTTTAGACAGTCGTTCTACGGTATCATTGATGACTGAGTCGTCAGCTGATCCTATCGTAGCAACAAGGAGACAACTGGTTGTATCTTCATTGACAATCGGCGAGAGCCTTCGACCTTTCTTAGTCTTTCTAGAAGATTCCGGATCGCTCTGCGACTTCCTACTCTCTAGGTTATTGAGCTCCCTTTGAGATTTCCTACTCTCTAGTTTATTAAGGTTCTTATAGCAAACGCCGTAAGGTTTAAGTTTCAGTGTGGTGTTGAGGCTTTGTCTGTCGTCTGCCTCGCTAAGTTCGGTGACTATTGATAGTTCGGGATGTGCACAAACGCTTACTGGCTCTTTGTCGTAACGGTATCGAGGTAGTGCTGCTAGCTTGTCGTGTAGCTGAAAGGTAATTATTTTTATTTATGATAATTATAGTAATTGAGAAATTAAATTAAATAGAATTAAGAGAAAGAGTTTGCTTTGGATTAATACTGTATTAACAAGACGTCTTCGCCCTTTGCTATTTATTAATATTTCAAAACAATTTCAATCTGCCTACCCACCCTCTTTACAACAATGTTGTACCAGCATTTTACATGTAGCGACTGCCTATCTGGCCTCCATAACCCAGTAACTGGGTTGTTTACCCAGTGACACCCCTTGGTTATACCTACTAGTGATAGATTTCTCAGCGATCTATCCGTAGCGAGTTAGCGACTTCCAAAAACAAACAGTAGGTACCTAATTGTGTAAATAATTCATTTGGAGGTACTTTTTTCAAAACTAAAAATATTAAAAAAACTCATAATTTACTTATCGGATCATCTTAATTATCATGCAAAAGAAACATTCTTTGCATTTATTTTTTTAAGATTTTTCTTTCAAATGTTGTTCGTAACTGCGGTTAACATGGTCCATTCTGCAGTTCCAGTTTTTATTAACGCATCCGATCATTTCGAGTGGTATTTGGGGAATAACGCGAGTAATGTTGGCTTCCAGTTGCTCAATCGTACGCCCAATGGAAAAAGTCTAGGGGTGTGATGTCACAGGATCTGGGCGGTCAGCTGATCGGTCCGAAGCGCGAAATTACTTAAGTGTTCACCAAATTTTTCTCGCAATAAAGTCAATGATTTCAGCTAATGGTTTCACGTGCTGGGCAGCACCTGAAACCAACCACCAACCAGCCTTGTTGGAACGAAATGTCCTGGCGATCAATGCCAGGAAATCTTCGGGTGCTTCATCGAAAATGAAATTTCTTTTTTTATTAAGAATGAATGTTTTTTAGTTTTGTAAAAAAGTGTCTCCAAATGAATCACCCGTTGCTAAACAGTCATGTTACCTAACCATAACCTTTTAAATCTCAACATATTTTCACACATTACGATTGTTCGACAACGAACTGTTCACCTAGCCATTTTGCCATAAACTCATTTCTCTTTTAAACAAAAAGGTAAGGTTTGATAAAAATAAAATAAAGAAAATCAAACCTGTGCTAACGAGCTGGTCGAGGCAGTAGACGGGGACATGCACGACAATGGTTGTCGAGACTTCACTATGTATCCTGGATAAAATATAAGAAATCAACTACCTATTGTTTGAAAAACTAGTTTACTAATGTTTGCCATAAATTAAAATGCAATTATTTTAAGTATCTATGTACCATACTCTTGTATTTGCCATAATTTTATTAGAAGTAACGCTTCAGTTTCCATAAAAGTGAAATTACATAAAATCGTTTTCACTCATTTCATTGACCATAATCGATCAAGTGTCATAATAATTTTAATCCATAAATTAATTTGCTATAATTTTCATTTTCAATAATGTAATGTAATGTAAGCGAGCATACAATATGTAGCATACAGGCAAGCATGCAGCATGCAAGTGAGTATGCAGCATGCAAGTGAGTATGCAGCATGCAAGTGAGCATGCAGCATGCAAACGAGCATGTAGCATGCAAGTGAGCATGCAGCATGCAAGCGAGCATGCACGCAGGCATGCAGCATGAAAGCGAGTATGCAGCATGCAAGAGTTTCTGTCACGGCTCCGGATGCCACGCGAACGCGAGCTTATCGCGGACCACCTCGCCCCTCCAGCGCCTACGCGATTGTAAATAAAATTACACTTTAGGGGTAGGACTGCGTGGTGTCGGATTTACAGCGATTCGTTTCTGTCACTAAAACCCAATCTTTAGCAAATGTTTTAGGACTAACAATTTTATCATAAAAGAACATTCGGAATAATACAAATTATCTTATTTCTAAATTATATTAAATGTTGCTTTGTCAAGTATCGATTTTGTACTTAATGTGTTACATAAAGAAACTAATGACTATAACACAATATGTGATTATGGAAACTTATTTTATGGCAAATAAAAGTTATGACTAAAAAGTTGATACTTTTGTCAAGCGTTATTAGTATAAATGATAATCATCATAATCATATCAGCCGATAGACGTCCACTGTTGGACATAGGCCTCCCCCCAGTGGGGGGTGTTTGCCATAATCGGCACGCTTGGCAGGCGGGTTGGCGATTTCAGTGTAGCTGTAGCAATGTACCTACAGAGAATGCTGCTGCCCATTCTCTGGTGAGTCCCTTAGTCGCCTCTTACGACACCCACGGGAAGTGATGGGATGGTGCTATTCTTTTACGTCCGACACCATAGGTACAGAAATGATAATAGTGCAAGTTAATTATGAGGGGGACGATTATGGAAAACAATAATAGTACAAATTATTTTATGGAAAACAAGACAATACCGTCTATGGTTTATCTGTCGCAGCCAATTAGCTTAATCAGCCGTTTATTTGGTAGCCTAGCCTTTTCAAATGTGCTGATTTTTCAGCGACTTAGGTGACAACTTTTGTTCAATATCGTTTAATGACTCGCCCATGTCACTTATGTTGCTGATTAAACGGCACATTTCAATGAAAAGGCTAGACTTTTATTGAAACGGCGGAATCAGCTAGTTGGCTGCGACATATCTATGTTGGTGTGCAATAAACATATTGTATCCATCTATTTATCAATAAGGTAGATACATATAATATTATGAGCAAAGACTATCTGTATGATTGTGAGTCATGCTTATCATGACATAGATACCTAACTAATAAAACTATGTACCATGTGTTTTAACCAATTATTTTGCAAATAAGTAGGAAATTAATAAAAAAGTATACATACCACAATGTTTACGGCGTTTAACTTCAACTGGATGCGAAAACCTCGGATCTTCGTCCTAAGTACACAAACATCTTTCAAAATTGTACGACTACCCTCATTTCTAAATTATAAAATTGACAGATTAGTTTGCGCATTTTTAAAAAAAATTGTTTGATTTCAATCCGGCGCCAAAAAATTAATTCTGAATAAAACAACAGCACGTTTAATTAAAGTAAATGTGATATGAAATAAAGTTTTTTTTTATTCAAAAATTAAAACAACTTACCGAATCTTTATTATGATTTGTACTTTCAGCTCCTCTAAGAGGCGATTGCTCCAATTCTTTGTCCAAATCCAGTAACAACTAAAAAGAACGTAAAGTTGTTATGGTACCACCAAAATATTTAACTTGGTTACCTACCAAAATAAAATAAAACTGGTTTTTTCAGACGGCACTTTATCACGCCATCACACTTTAGCAATTCATAAAAGTACATTTTGTTGAAGAATTTATCTGCTTGCATAAATATATGCGTCTTTGTTCCCTACTTCCACATAAATATAACCCGTCTGCCTTCAAAGCATGAGTGAACAGGCATCTTCTGGGTACGCTCGCTCCATCATAGACCTCATCTATCGCTTTCCATCAGGCGGAATCGAGGTCAAGAGCAAGCCCATTCCTTAATAAAAAAAAATATATAGTACCTAAGTGGTGGACATTTCGCATGTGAACTGGAAACCGGACCGGTTGCCAGTGTTGCAAGTTCAGTTTTTTGAAGATTTCAATTTTGAATACCATTTTGTACTATTTCATACTCCGCAGCGTTGCAAGAAATCCCATCTTTGATACGTTTAAATTTGGCACCAGAACCGACTTCATTCAACTTGTGTACTATCTTCAAGGCGCAGTGAATGCGAGATATTGTCCTATCTCGTTTTATGTTAGAAGGAAGCGTTTATTGTACTTTTGTTTTTAACATGTGTAATAAAAATATTACGTAAGTAGATATTTTTCGTAAATCAGATGCTATTATGACGCAAACAAGTGCTTTCTTCATCCTGTAGTTGTCAAAATTGAGATAGTAGGTACCTACTGGTTGCCAGTTCACAGTCGATTTATCGAAATGCCAAAATAAGCGAGATAACGTAAGGTACGCGAAGAAGGTAGCATTTTTTTCAAGTAAAAAAATATATATTCCCGGTAATGATCAATGTTGCGAATTCCATAAAATAAATTAAAAAAAAATTCACTTTTTAGCTTCCCCCTAAAAATCCAACCAGGCATCTATTAGCTGTCTATCTTGGAATTTCTTCATCAGATCTAAATTATGAAATTTAAATGTGACCATTTCGAAATAAACCTCTTTCTTTCAAAAGAATTTTGCAAATCCGTCTACACAACGTGTAACAGAATAATCGCAATAATTCATAAGGGGTCACTGTACCTACTCATCATTATGAACAAGTCTTACAATGAGAGCAACCCCAAAACGCGAAAAAAAAGTGTGTGTCAGCTCCGACGCACGACTGGAGTTCCTCCAGTGGAGTGTCTCCACTTCACTTATTGTTGTAAACACAACTCAATCAACTTCACTTCACTTTTACTTCACTTTCACTTCACTTCACTACACATCACTTCACTTCTTAGTAGAAAATCCTAACAGATATTATACATATTACAAAGGAACGTAACGCCTCACTTTTAGTTAACGCGATTTTACTCATAAAATTTGCATACCGCAGTTAAGTACTTACATTTTGTCGAGTTATATGCGCACAGAAATGTATCACACAACAGTCGATTTTTTTCCGCGATTTCAGTGTTGGTCCTATAGTAAACATTGTTAATAATGATGAGTACAATGACTTTAAGAGTTATTACGTTTATTCTGTTACACGTTGTATACGACGCGACCGACTTATGCCCGAACATAATTAAAAGATAATATAAACATCCGAATTAATAACCTCCTCCTTATTGAAATCGGTTAAAAATATTTTATTTTCATTGGGCATTCTTATCACAAAACCGATCTTTTAAAGACAACCCTTGGATGAATTCCACATAGTTACCATTCATCGACAATCGCTACCACTGATAAAATGTCACATTGTCTACAAGCTCCTACCTCATACTTATCCTCAAAGATAGTCCTGAGCGCGCGATCGAGCCGTGTGACGTCACAGCGCGTGCTGACGACGGCCCTGACGTCACAGCTGACGTCGTCGCCGAGGCTGACACACGACGGTAACACTTGCGGGGGCGAGGCCGTGCGGATTGAGAGGAGCAGCTGTAGCGACTCTCTGGGTGGTGGGAGGAAAAGGAGGTTTTTTAAAATGAATGATGTAGCCAATATTTTCTAATATACCTACCGGGTTATTTGTAAAACACCAACAACCTTTCAGTGGGTTTAAGTACCCATGATTATAAACAACTTTTGTTATGAGACCAACCCTGAAAAATCGAAAAAAAAATCTACTGTTTCATACATTTTCATCGGGTGAATATTGCATTTGCCGATTTATTTTTTGATATTTCAGAGTTGGTCCCATAGTAAAAGTTGTTTATAATCATGAGTACTTTCACCCCCTGAAAGGTTGTTGGTGTTTTACAAATAACCCGGTATATATAGCACTGTAGAATTTCCAACACTCGTGGCTCAGCGCCGAAAGTTTGAAATCCAAAGTCTGTGCTATATTATTTAGGTATTTCCATTAGGAAATACCTAAAATAATATGCGATTCACTAACATTATGCCCAATTCGGTTCGTGGATGCCAGACCAAGTCATTTTCTACCAAGAACCCTCACGGCGTCGCGGTCGGGAAGCTCATACCTACTCATAAAGTCGTTGGTCCCAGGTGTTACTCGTAGATCTTTCAAAGTCATAATTAGGGGTAATAGTCAGACGCCCAATAGTTTGCCAGCCAGTCACAGGTACTAGGTAAGAGGTATCGTCCCATTATCATACAATATAACAGTCCTATCCCTACCATTGTTCTTTGTCTACTGTTTTCATTAAAGTAGGTACATTAGTAATTGATTAATTTAATTAGACATCGGTTCAAAACTTTAAATCAATCGGGAATGTACCTAGGTACCAGTTATCTGTCTACTAAATAACACTATGGAATGCAGTAAGTAAATGAATAATGAACTATTTTTAGGTACCTAATCACCTTAGTAGGTAGTGAACTGATTATTTTAATTGGACATCAGATCAACCGGAAAGTGCCATTTAGAAACGTAAGTGTTCATAGGGAAAATCATTATTATTTCCTTTCAAAACAAAATAATCAATCAATCAATCAAATATTTATTTATCAGAATATGGTACAATAGGTGGTATGATAATGGTTCCAGCATATCCTGCCATAATATGGCGTACAAATATTTATGAATTACCAATATAAACAAAGCAAAGTGGAATAGAGAATACAAAATTAATTTATATTACTCAATAAATAAGAATTGTAATTGTATTGATTTGAAATTATTATAACTACATATGAATAAAAATTGTATTAAATTAAAATTGTAGTGATTAATAATGAATAAAAATTGTATTATGTCAGTAACGACTTATCCTCTAAATATTCTTGAACACTGTAGTAATTATTTTCTAGTAGTATTCTGAACAATACCCTCTTGAACAACGGCAATGGCAAATCTTGCGTATTACTTGGTAGATGGTTATAAATAATAATTGGCATGCAGTACGCATTTCTTTTAAATAACATTAATTTTATTTGAGGAAGTTTCAATTTGTCTTTGTGTCGTGTTCTACTATTTATTTTTTAATTGGTCTTTTCAAATAAATGATAATTGTTTTTTACAAAAATGCATATTTCATAAATATAAAGACACGGCAACGACAGTAGGTACTTTCAGTTTTTTAAACAATGGCTTACAACTATCTAAAAAGTGGGCTCCACACATTGCCCGGATGCATTTTTTTTGTCCCTTAAAAACTCTTTGCACGTTCACTGAGTTACCCCAAATTATAAGACCATATCGGAGTACAGATGCTACATAGGGATGGTAAGTAACCATTGCGGTATTCAAATTAATAGTTCGTCTATTTTTTTTAGTATCTTATCTATATGTGGTTTCCAACTGCAATTTTTGTCCACGGTTATACCTAAAAATACACATTCATCAACAGTGTTTAAGGGGGAATTGTTGTACTGAATATCTAGACTATCTGTGCTTGTGTTTGTGTTGAGTGCTTGGAATTTTACTATATTTGTTTTTGTCATGTATTTATAATGATTCATTTGATTACAATATCCTAAAAACAAAAACACTTGATCCATTTCATAATAGGATGAGTCAACAAGCCACGGATTACGAGCTGTGCGATACATTTTTATATGCCGACATTTTAGTTTTAGATAAAAAAGATAATTTCGAAGTGCAAGATAAGCCATTATTGGAAAAATGTTCTTATGTACACTGTGAATCATTCTTTTATCAATATTATGACGATCGAAAACTGGAATGCAACGAATTTAATATTCATTGCATTCCAGTTTTCAAAACAGACAAGTATTTTCACTTTGCTAATGAATCAGCATACCTACGGTTTAGGAAACGAGACATGATATGTCTCACGGATACCTTTTATAGGAAGGAAATACTTCGTAAAATTGGTCAGACTCAGAACTGCGAATGACTTTAATTCACACATCTAACCTAGGTAGGTAGGTACTTCTTTTGTTTCGTCAACGTACTTCCATATCACGTCAACACCATCGTCATCACTGCATTGGACTCGTTTCCCACAATAACATTGTTTACGTGTATGTATGTACCTAAGTAGCAATGTATTTGTCATGTTCTGCCTCCGCACCACCCTAATATTCATTGAGCTTAAATGATATTCTTCTTTCTAAATTCCAGGTGTATCATTTGTAACAGTCCAGTTTTAACAGTAACGCGATGTATAAAGTTTTCTCAGTAACATAACTATAACTAGCTTTTGCCCGCGGCTCCGCCCGCGTAGATGTCGGCCATCGCGTAAAAAAATATCCTTCATGTTCTTCTCCATATTCCAAGCTGTATATCTGCCAAATTTCATGACGATCCGTTCAGCCGTTTTACAAATTTTCTAAGTTCAGGGGTTCATCACAATACCCCCAAGCAAGAATGGTGTCAAATTTGCTGGCTTCTAATGGCTGAAAGATCTATAAATGACAGCCGGGACCGACTGCTTACCGTGCTTTCCGAAGCACGGAGGAGTCTCGGTATATAATATTGATGGTCACCCATCAGAAGACCGACCTCAGCAAGTGTTACTTAATCTTGGACATCGACTCATGCGGTCTCGTTTTTGTCCTGGAGGTTCTAGAGTAGAATATAACGTACCTGTACAACTTAGCGCTCTGTGTGTTTCGTTGTGTCACGACCAGCGTCTCGAAGGACTTGCTGTTGGTGGAGCCGAAGCTCTCCAGCACGCGAGGGTCGAGCAACACCGACACACAGCCGCTCACCAGGTTTATGTCTAGCCAGGACTCTTGGCGCTCTGTGCCCTGGTAAATAAGTATAGAATATTAGGCTTTAGGACAGAAAAGATTTTGGTTCAGGAAGTATTTGTGGTTGTTCATCTTCGAAATGATGAGAGGCTTTTATAGCTGGTTGTTGAGTCACCTGCAATCGTAAAATTAGAAAAAATCCAGTGATAGATTTTCTTAAAAAATAAATAAATAAACAGATACAGACAGCACATCAAGCTACCCAAAACTGTCAAATTTTCCCAATCAACCTTGAACCTAAGTGTCTGAACACACTATGCCGAACGTACGCGACCGAAGTTCCGCGGCTGATTTTACGTTCCAACGTATTCGGCTGATATGACACACCATAAGTGCCGAACTTACGCGGCGGAAATTCAGTTGCGCAATTTTGTGTGTATATTCAGTGTTTCGAGCGCTGTCGTGGCGTCGTGTCGTGTTATCTAAACAGCCGGACAGACAAATGCAAAATAAAGGTCGCGTATAATGTGTGTTCTACAGAATACGTTGCCGCCGAATTTTCGCTGAACTTACGCCCGACTGAAGTTCGGCTGTACGCTATAACGCAACGTAATTTCGGCATAGTATGTCGTCAGTAATTCAAATAGCATTGCGAGCGTAATTGTGCTGAACTTCGGTCGCGTAACTTCGGCATAGTGTGTTTAGACACTTAGTGATAAAGTTGAAAATTATTTTTAAAAAAATGACATTGTTGTAGCCTGATGTGCGGGCGCCTGTACATTCAGCACTTTTTTCATATTATCCTTGTACCACCAAATGTCTTTCAATAAATCTTACGAACTCATTTTCGTTATAAATCATCTTATAAGGTATGGAACTGTAAATTTGTGTGCGCACTAGCTTCGTATTGCTCATCACAGCGTTTATTCCTTCCTTTAAATGATGTTGGATGCGTACGTCAACGAATTCAGCCGTTCGACTAGCGCACCCATATAAAATCTATGAGGGCACCCCTATGGGTAGGCAGCCCTCTCAGAACAATAGAAAAACTTCGAGGGTCACTACTCCCTAGAGCCGATATGTTAGTCCACGTACCTAATATCATTATTTATGAGTCTCGAAAAACTGAGAATAATAGTACTTAGAGCTATGGCCGGCCGCCAAGAATGTTGCTAACCCCTGAACTTTGACCTTGAATTTTGACACGAATAACTAAATTCAAAATATAATGGTGGGTAGGCAATTTAAGACCATTGAGCCATAAATTGGACAGCAATTTTACCGGGTTGGTAGATAAGACTAATTACCTAGAAGTAAAGTAGGCCGAACAGTTACCTACTTATACCATACCCTAGGTTAGTACCTATTTTAAGCAAAATAATGAACAAGTCAATAAATGAAATCTAAATTTGCCACTACAACGTGTAACAGAATAAACAGTCATTGTAGGTAGGTACTTACCTACTCATCATTACGAAAAACTTTTACTATGGGACCAAATCCGAAATGGCGAAAAAAAAATCAGCCTGTTCAGTACATTTTGTCCAGTTATGCGCACATAAATGTATGGAACAGTCGATTATTTTTTCACGAATGTGTTGGTCCCATAGTGAAAGTTGTTCACAATGATAAGTACAATGACCCCTTAAGAGGTATTGCGTTTATTCTGTTACACATTCTACAAGTATTTACTTGGCAGTATTAAAATAAATGCGAATAAAAGAGTTTAACAGAAAATTTGTTACACCGGTGTACATCCACCCCTAACATACGTCACGTAAGGCCGCAATCCTGTCAAGAGTGTGATGATACATGAAAATATATGGCAAGCTAAAGGAACCTATGAAGACCTACAAGCCTAAAAGTCCATTCGACCCTAAGCCCTATAAGCCCTACAGCCCTAACCTACCATATACCTAGTATGTGATAATTAATTATATTAATAAGTTCAGTATGTCTGCACCATGCGACCTAAGGTTACAGACGGATAGTAGACAGGAATTTCCAGGTATGGGAAGGGTACACTCACTGCCAGTCCCGCAGACTCACGAGACTGATCAGAGATGGCTAAAGGTGTCTTGGCCACAGTGACGGGTAATGAGACAGGAATATAAAATTCAAATCTGATTTATTTATAAAATGTTCTGCTTATAACTATACTAATTTTTCTTAACACACACTATTGTACATATTATATGTGTTCTATGCGTGTAAGATGCAACCAAATCATTATTTTAACTGGGCCGCGCGTCAGCCAGGCCGAGTGCTGAGTCAATGTCCAAAGGTAACATTGAACAACCGGTATATTCATCACAATTCTCGTCAATGTTTTCAACATTTCAGTTTAATCCCATATAAAAAATTGTTAATTTGCGTTGTTTTATATGTAGATACTCCTATACTAATTTACTACTATAATAAATATAATATACCTACTAATAAAATTACTCTAGCTAGGCTTGCTATACGGAAACGGGAAATTCCTGGTAACGGGAAAAACAGGATATGCGCGTACGAAGTCGCGGGCTTATGAAAAGATGGATGTGTTTTGTAAAGAATAAGTGAAATGCTCCCAAATATCATGAGACAAGCCAGAATGATGATGAATCTATAAACTTACCGATATAATAACAACTTTGCCGACGGTCAGTTTTCTGCACACCACTGAAGTTATGAAATCATGCCTTTGGTTGTGCGCGTTCAGGAAGTCTCTTGCGTCCTAGACAGAAATACGGTGGTCATAAAGGGAAGGTATACTTAGGTAAGCGTTGGTTGAGAACCTAACTACCACTTATTCCTGAAAGCAAGAATTAACAGTGGCGTGCACGGTGGACGCCACACCAGAAAAGTGAAGAGTCAATAAAGCTCGACGAACGTCCTGGAGAAAAACTTAACTGTCTTGGATCCCATATAGAAATTATTCAGAACTTGTAAGGAGTTAAAAAATATCATAATTTCCACTTCTCTCCATATGAAGTACCTAAGCAGGACAGAACTAGGCCAACAGGCATACCCGAAGGGTAACCAACCGACCCCTATTACTAAGCCTCCGCTGTCTGTCCATCTGTCTGTATGTTTGTCAACGGACTGTATCTCCAGGACCATAAAATAGTAAGACAGACATTTTCACAGATCGTTTATTTCTATTGCCGCTATAACAGTAAATAATAAAAATTTAATTATAAATTAAAGGGTGCTCCCACACAAAAAACATGTTTTATTTCGGTTTATGGTACAGAACCCTTCATGTGAGAGTTCGACTCGCACTTGGTCAGTTTTTTATTATTTTATCAATGTAAGTACCTTCTTATATTGATAAAATAAAAAAAACCGTCCAGACTACTTTATAGTAGTCACTGGTCAGGTCACCTACTCCGTCACACATACTATCATTAAAAAACCATACAAACCTGAAAAAAATTAACCCACGATCTCTCCAAGAAGATGTCCACATCTTTCTCAGCATACATTGTGTAAGGGAACCACTTGGCAGCAGACGTGATCCTGAGGGTCCGGTCCTGACGCGGCAGCAGCCAGCGCAGGAGGGTCTCCATGATGCTGTACTGGGTTGGCAGGTGGCCACAGGATACCATGTGGGTGGAGAGTTTAACACTGGGAAATGGAAAGGTTTTTATGAAATTAGATCTAGTCTGTCTTCTCTTGGATGGAATAATAATTGCGTCTCATGGAAGGAATGGCAAGAAAGGCTAGCATGATTATTTTCTGAACTATGCCCAAACTGATTCATGTACTTTCTGATAGATGGCTTGTCAAGTTTTGTTTAGAAAGTTACATCTTTGCAATCTAAGTTTCAATACCTAAATATAATTGTTTTATCGATTCTCATTTAAGCAACCAGCCCTGTCTGTAAGTTTATGACCAACCTATCAATACCAGAAGTATCAATTAACCTAAAGCAACATTTTAGAATTTGTAATTAATGCCTCTTGAAGGAATCGCTGTAAGGTTCATTTTGGCGTTTTGGGTAAATGTCGCTTATATTAAGTTCTGATACTCCAGGTATCTCTATAAGACTTATGTAGGAACCTACATGTAAACTACTATTTAATGGACCCACTTACAAATACTGCCCCAACTTGTTCCTCAAAGCAAATCTGATCTCCCGGCTAGACTCAGAGCAGTACATGTTGAAACAATGCAGGATCTCATGTCTCTGGTAGGCATCGGGACGGCTGTTAGTAGCCAAGTCCAGGAGACATTCAGCCGTATGCTCCACTAGAATGTTGGGGAGTGAGACATCTTTCTGACGGATTTCCTGTTAAAGATTGCAAATATTTATTCCGAGCTAGTTTTTAGTATAGTTATAGAATTAAATTGACAATTTTAGGGCTTCTTTTAATGTTAAAATTTATACAGATACATTTTTTTTAAATTTAAAATTTAGAAGAAATAATAGTCTTTTTGCTTAATTATGTTAAATATCTCTTACTTTTACAAATCTGAGCAACAACTTCAAAAAAGTCCACCATTGTAAGTTGTGCCGAACTAAATGCTTTCTCACAGCATCCAGCCAGTACTGTAGCAGGTTCACTAACTCCTTGCTGAGCACGCCCCATGTTTTGGAAGGCGGTAAACATAACATACGCTCGAATATCAGGCAAGCGATACCATTTTCCTCGCATTTATTGAAGTACTGAAATAAAACGAATAGTTCATGAATTGTCCTTAATTTATTCAATTAATTAGAATGGATTTATTATCGAAAGCATAATTCTTAGCTGTAAGAGTAAATGCACAGACCTCAATTTCAAGAGAACGTATTTTCTTTAGAGCAAGAACAGTCGACATGTTCAATTGAATTCTTGAAGTTTTACATTTTTCAGAAGCATCTTGAGTAGTCGATATATATTCGTTCAAGCTATGCACATTTTTCAATAGTTTTCCAACATCCATCATATCGAAGGAATAGCTATTCCATCACAAACTATAGTAATTTATCTAAATCAAATTGCCGCGAAACAATTTGAAAAGACGCTATTTTTTTTCTTTTCTGACAGATTTCATTGTCTTAGTTGGTACTGATATTTCCTGTTTGGGACTGTCCATTTCACGTGCCAAATTTTTATAAAATGTTCTCATACATAAGTGAATGGTAAATTTTTACCCGACTGCGTCAGAAGGAGGGTAATGTTTTACAAACGTATGAATGTATGTATGTTTGTATGTATGTCCATTTATTTGGCACGCCCTACAGCCCAAACGGCTGGACGAATTTTGGCATATGAGGTGTCGTTGAATTCGTCAGAATTGAGGTAGAGACAAGGGCTACATAGATTTTCAAAATGGTGAAAAAAAATACTGTCAAAAAACCACTCAGAATTCATCAATTCTGAGTGGTTTTTTGACAGTATTTTTTTCCAAAACTCATCATATTCATAACATTTGGCATCCCAAATGTTATGATTTCATGAAATACTACATTTGGCATCAATTCTAAGTGAGAGAGTTGTATTGATGATTTTAATGATTACAGTTCTGTAAATACGTACTTGCTACGTCCGCGAATCATATTCTGAGCAACATACAATCTGATACTGGCCTGCAAATTGCAAAAACCGTTTAAAACCGTTGTTTTTAAAAGAAAAGTTGAATTTCGCGAGCTAACCTGGCGCTTTCACTATTCATGATTATGAGTTGGCTAATGGTAATATAAAAAATATAAAATATTGATGTACTTTTTAGGGTTTTCGTACCGTAATGGTAAAAGGTGCGACTCAGCCTGTCTGTCCATCTGTCACAGCCGGATATCTCAAGAATTGCTAATGCTATCAACTTGAAATATTTTAGATGACGTTTGCCCAACTATTTCGCAAAATAAGAAAAATATATTTTCTTTTGCAACAGGGACTGAAAGGAGTTCTTGAAAATTTGAAGTGGGACAACTAAAGCATGGGGTATCATATGAAAGAGCGCTATTTTGGCTTTGATATAATAATATTTAATATCATTGTTTTCAACTTTTGACGAAAAATTTATAAAAAAATATCCTTCCCCCCTTATTTCCGATGTTTACATAGAGAAAAATCTGAAATTATTCTATGTGAAAGAAGTTTATGTAAAGGTTACAGGAAGAATAAAACGATGTCTCTAAATAGCATACTTTTTCAGAAATCATCATGATGGTAGGGAAACCCTCGGAGCGCGAGTTCGACTCTCTTTTGACCGGTTTTTTTACTTTTGTTTACTAACCTCTACAAGGTCTATCTTTCTACCACTGCAGAGCGCACCTAACTATCTATCGGCGTTTTTTTGATGTTGGACCATTTTACGTAAGCCATGGCGGTCGTAATCCTAACCAGCCAACCTCCCTCCAGAAGCAGATCAGGCCCAGTGTATTCAGGATAACTGTAAGAAAATTCGGTGTCTCATTGTTTGCCTCCGCATCTTGGCGACGCCTGTGCACTCAAGGAGCACGTCCACGTGATCCGCTGTGTCCTTCTATCCACTGCAGCGTCACAGTGTTGCGGTTGGTCACCGTGACGCGCTTTAGCTGTGGCATTCTTGTATGAGTTTGTGTAATTCTTCTCTGAGGTCTGGTCAGTGGGTCGTCGCGATACCTAGAGATTGGAGAACTGAGGCACTATTGGAGAGTATACGAATGTGGGAATCCGTGACTTTCCTGGTTTCTATGGCATGGACCGTTTGGATAATGCCCCTGGGTTCCGCGAGATAGATCAGCTGGAAGTCCTTTTTTTTTAAATCTTCTTTGAGCTTGTTTAATTTCCAGGTATGCGCAGATTATATATGTGAATACAATGGATCTGAAAACGAAAATGTTTCTCATGAATCGCTATACGCTTCCAACAACAGAAAGTTGTTGTTGTTTTAAAATATTTCCTGACCTCGATGACTTCTGTTGAACTTTTTTCTGAGCTGTGAACTGATCATATACCTACTTTCTAGAATAGAAGATGGAGAAAAAACCTGAAAACCAAACGTCACCCAAAATTAAATTAGAACATAATATTTTTTTTTACAACCACTGACTGACTTTCCGTTCGTCACTAAAACGAACACACCAACAAACAAAGGAAATCGATAGTAGATTACGTTTTGCTTCTATCTTTTGAAAGGAAAAATAACCATTTTTTTGTTCATGTTGCAATGTCATTATTTTAAGTATATGATAACTGTGCTCATTGTCATTAAATTCCGCAACCACAATAGTAACAAAATATTCGAGGAATAAATACTGGTCTTAAAATTTTCTAAAGTGATTCAGCTTTCGAGGTAAAATAAAACGCTGTTATTATTCCGCGCCAGTATGTTGGCAGCAGTGACGCTTGAAGTTTGTCCGGTCGTGTGAAGGAACTGGAAGGATTTTCGATTTGTCTCTGCTGTGTTCAGCCGTTTGATAAAGGGCTCAAAAACCTGTTCGAAATGATAAAACCGTAGAGATAACATGATAATATAAAATGTTGATTCATTTTACGGAGTGTTCATTCTTCACGTTAAAACTTTTTTATCGTACGTTCAGTTCAGTGTTATGATCGCGTCATAGCGCACGTCTCCATCATCAAGAAACCAGTCGATATTATGCGGCCCGAACGCGACAACTACTTAAGGATACAATTATGATGCCTATGGTGTATACTGTGTATGGTTTTGCCATATTTTTCATTATCGCGTGGGTGTGTCTGTTGATAATTCACATAATGGCTTACTCATATTCCAAGTGGAAGCTCCATCGGACTGTGGACCGGTCTCCGCCGGAGCAGCCCTACCCCGGTGTGTCGATCCTGAAGCCGCTCACCGGGGTGGACCCCAACCTGTTCTCCAACCTGGAAACGTTCTTCACACTGGACTATCCTTCGTACGAGTTATTATTTTGTGTTGAGAACGAGAACGATCCTGCAGTGATGTTAGTGAACAGCCTAATTCATAAGCATCCGCACATAGACGCTCGATTGTTTACGGGCGGCCTGCGAGTCGGCGTCAACCCGAAGATCAACAACTTGCAGCCGGCGTACTTGGCGGCAAAGTACCCGCTGGTGCTCATCAGCGACGCGGGCATCAGGATGCGCGACGACTCCCTCCTGGACATGGTGCAGCACATGAGGGACGACGTCGCCATCGTGCATCAGATGCCGTTCGTGTGCGATGCGGAGGGCTTCGCTGCGGTCTACGAGAAGGTGTTCTTCGGCACGGCGCAGGCGCGCATGTACCTGAGCGCCGACTTCATGGGCATCAACTGTCACGTGGGCATGTCGTCGCTGGTGCGGCGCTGCGCGCTGGAGGAGGCGGGCGGCTTACGCGCCTTCGCCGACTATCTGGCTGAAGACTACTTCATCGCGAAGGACATCACGTCGCGCGGCTGGAAAATGCGCGTAAGCTCGCTGCCAGCGCTGCAGAACTCGGGCACGCGCTCCGTGGGCGCCATGCAGGCGCGGTTGCGGCGTTGGGCGCGGCTGCGCATCGCCATGATCCCCACCACTGCCATGCTGGAACCGCTGAGCGAGTGCATCCCGCTGGGCGCGGGCGCGGCCTGGGCGGCCGGCCAGCTATTCGGCGCGGAACCGCTGCCGTTCTTCCTAGTGCATGTGTTAGTGTGGTTCCTTTCGGACTGGCTGATGCTCCGATCAGTGCAGAATGGCTCGCCGCCGTTCACTAAAGTGCAGTTTTTGCTCGGCTGGGTGTGGAGCGAGTGCTGCGCGCCGTTCGTGCTGGCCGCGGCGCTCCTCAGCCCCGAGATCTCGTGGCGGACTCGCAGTTACCGGCTCGACTGGGGGGGCCGCGCCCACGAACTCAATCCTAAACTCAAGTTCTGAGCCCCATCCCTCCCTTATACTCGAAAGCTTTAATTTGGTGAATGTTTACGTTTTACCAGTGTATCTTAGTCTGTTTGAAAGCGACTGAATTTCGGATGTGTGTTTATAGTTAATATAGTTATAAGTTTTTATTTTATTGCTGATGATGTTAGTTTTGGAAGGAACAGTGGTTGATTGTTGCTTTTGTTTTAGAAAGATTTGTACATTTGTTAGTTTAACGTTACATCACACTATTTATTTTTGGTAATTTATTTTTACCGCAACAGGTTTGTCATTTCGTGCATTCAGTTGTTAGTCATGACAAGACAGTGGTTGCGAGGAGTACAAGTATAGTATAGTGAGTCATTGCTTATCAGAAATATTTGGCCCTTCTGTTGTGATTCATATTGTTTTCACTTGAATCTTGTATGACATAATTATGATTAGATGCTAATTGAAATATGAATTAATCTCAATATGGAAGGTGTTTGTTATTGTAATTATAACAGATTGCCATTCTGCGTACCTTGTGTAAAATGTAAAATATTGAAATGTGATAAGGTCTAGTTATAGTTACTTAACTAAACCACATGATTCTGAAACTCAATACGTACATATTTGTATCATACTATGTGTAATTCCTGCAAACAATTAATGTTGTATTGTAATACCTAATTCTAAATACAAGAAGTACAGGGTTATACTCTAAAGAATACATTGTGATCAACATAAAATATGTTTTATTTGAAGTGTACCTTTGGAATTAGGCGAAGGCCGGCCGATAAGCGAGGCGTGGCATCGGCGACATACCTAGCTATTATCTTTATGGGGTGATTGGCGATATCAGTTAAAAACTTCAAATATTAGTTTAAAAATATGATTAGTGATTGGTCAACTCCAACTAAAAAGTTTACATCCTGATGCATGCCATTTAGTATTTAATAAAATTAAATATAACATAATTATACTTTGTATGTTAATTATTTTGTTAAGTATTTGAAAAAACTACACAATATAAAATGGTAGCCCATCTCTAAGGGGAACAGAGTCCAAGTGAAGTGTCTCCTTGTTTATGATCTAGAAACAAAAGAAAGAAAAAAATTGTTTATTCCTCCCAAACAGATGTACAATCGTATACTATAAAGAGATACAAGTTTGTAAGGTTGTAGGGGGTAATCTCAGGATCTACTGAATCGATTTTGAAAATTATTTTTGTAAATGATAGTCACATTCATGAGGAAGGATATAGGCTATACAGGAACAGGAAACAACGGGATATATACGCGTACGAAGTCGCGGGTAAAAGCTACTTTCAACTTTCAATTAAAACAAAACAAAATAGCAAAAAAATAAGCTGTAAGAATCCACCCGAACACACATAGTTCCATTACATACCATGTTCATAAAGTTGGGATTTGTCCATATTCACCCCGTTTTACGGTACATTGCAAGTTATATATAAGCTTGTAAAAATGGCTCTCAAATTGATTTTTGACCAGTCCGTCACAAGTTCAGATGTGTCTTGCCTTGTGTCCTATGAGCTTATGTCACATCGTACTTGTACTTATGAATACAATTACAATGTCAGTGACTAGAAAACCGGCCAAGTGCGAGTCGGACTCGCGCACGAAGGGTTCCGTACCATTATCTATAAAAAAAATCACGTTTGTTGTATGGGAGCCTCCCTCAAATATTTGTTTTATTATTATTTTATTTCTGTGAATATTTCAAGCGTCTACCTGTTGTCGTTATCAATATCGAACAAAAAAACTCACGTTTGTTGTATGAGAGACCCCTGAAATATTTATTTTATTCTGTTTTGTTGATAAAGCAGCAACAGAAATACATCATGTGTGAAATTTTCAACTGTCTAACTATCACGGTTCATGAGATACAGCCTGGTGACAGACGGACGGACGGACAGCGAAGTCTTAGTAATAGGGTCCCGTTTTACCCTTTTTTTTTAAGTATGGGAAATCATCAAATGACCCCTGGGTGGAGCGGGAGGGAGTGTCAGACTTTTACTGACTAAAACCCATCCATGCTCCTCCTTGTGCCTTTTGCGTTCCAGGGCCGCGGTAACTCTTTCGAACAAAATCCGCGACCCTCCTGTTTTACCCTTTGGGTACGGAACCCTAAAAACCACGTCCTTATGTGCACAGGGAAATAGTATCTATCCTTATAATATGAGAAATATCTGGGGGCCTAGCAGCACCAACACGGAATGTTTTTTTTACGAAAGGAACGTCAGATTTTACAATATAACAGCTGTTACTCGTTTCGCACATAATATTTGAATTGGGTACTATATTCACATTATTGTTTATGATACAAATTGTGTATGTCGCATAACAAAACCAGAATACTATGGGGTTGCAGTTTTTTATATTCGAAATTTACATAAACGTCAAAAGATTCGTGCCAGGCCTTCCTCTGTTCATGTCGTGCATTTACTTTTCCGTTGTAATATAATATAATCCATTACATAATTCAAGGGCCCACCAGCTTATTATGTAAGGCATTATCGTGATAGGTACCTATTACTACCTAACTTAGAAATTGAATCACTGTCCTTTTTAAATAGGTACATAAGGAACTTTTTTTTCCTACTTATCGTGGTTCTGGTTGACACTTCCCGTGAACCACGAGCTAGCTTTTACTTAGGCCAGAGACTAAGCATTGCCATTCAACGTGGCAATGCCGCCAGTCTCTAGGGCACATTACCAGCTGACAGTGTTGAGGACGAATTTTTTGATGCTAGGTATATTTTAGTTGCAAGTTTAGTTAATTTCTTTATTTTAGTTTTCTTGGTTTGTTAGTTAAAATTGCAATAAAACATTGGTTTAGCGGTTTAGACGAGGAAATGTGACACAAACAGAACCATTTTCGCATTTTATAACGTAGGTACCTAGATGTTCAATGTGACGGCAATCGTAAGCAATTAATTATGTGCGAAAATGGCAACATTTTAATTAGTAGGTACTTCTGCAATGGGACCAAAATTCTGTACTTATGTGTTAAAAAAAAACATTTTTGGCTGTTTTAAATATTTTGTTAGTTAGGTATGTTGCCAAATATGCACAGTTTATAAATGTCGCAGCCAATTAGCTTAATCAGCCGTTTAATTGGTGGCCTTGCCTTTTCATTTAAATGTGCCGATTTTTCTGCGACCTAAGTGGCATCTTTTGTTCAATATCGTTTGATAACTTGCCCTAGTCACTTATGCCGCTGATTAAATGGCGCAGTTCAATGAAAAAGCTAGGGTTTTAATGAACGAGCTGATTAAGCTAGTTGGCTGCGACATAAATACTCGGTTTATAAATGTAGTTTACCTGAGGAAGTGAGGAATCGTCATCATTCCCTTGACCTCCTAAGAACGCGCTTCCATACATCTTACTGACCAAGTGTTACGGACCGTAATGTAGGTACCATTCGCAGCGAGCATGTTACGATACGCCCGTATTCAGTAATCTGTGCCCGTGTCGAACGAAGTAACATGCGCGTGTTCGTGCTTGATTTGTACATTACGCGCAGTAACACCGGGCTTCCCAGAGTAGTAAGTCCCTTTCTAGACGTAAGTTCCTATAATAGTCTTTCACATATTGGACTGTGTCCATTGTTTATTTTTTATCACTTCCTCTATTCGGAGGAAATAGGTACAATGTTTCCGTCGTTCGATTTTAAATATAAGACTTCAAACCTACACTTTTAAGCATGTTTATCAGCCTTATCTACAAAACATTCATTCGATACTTGATAAGAATGCTGAAAAAATTCTCGGGAACTGATATGGATAGCCAATAGGTACCTACCTAGAAGGGGACCTATTTAAAAATTATTCAAAGGTTATTAAACCTATTTCTCCGCCTAGGTACGGGAATTTGATAGCTCCCTACTAATTCCGGGGCACGTAACGACATACAATATCGATGTATCACATTATATGTCGTGGTCAATCTAAAGCTAAACTAATAATATTAAGTAAGTAGGTACGTAAATTCCTAACTAAGTAATAATAATCATGCGAAAATGAGTTTGTGTTTGTTTCTTTCAAAGTCAAAGTCAAAGCATTTATTTCAAATAAACCATTCACAGGTACTTTTGAATTGTCAAAGTCAGTCAGTCAAAAACATGAAGCTATTTGCACGTTCCAAAGCGTAGATCTCTATGGAGAAGAACGTACAAGAAACTCCATGGACACTCTTTTAAACCATTTTATGTTTTACAAAAATCCTGGTTACATCATTACTTGTTGTATCTATATGTGAGAACAATGCAAAGAAAGGAAAAAAATAAAAGTATTCTAAGTATCCAATAAGTATTAAAAATAGAAATAAGCCAGTGACAGCTAAGATATGACCAGTCTCCACTGACGGCGCCCGTTCACGAACATGACGCGTGCATCAGCACCATTCAGCTCAACCATTTTGAAGGGCACCGAATGATCAAATACACGCGCCACCATCAGCGAGACATTCTAGCGAGCATGACACACCCTCAACTGCCCCTGCTCACTCATGTCAAACAAGGAAACCATCTAATTTACCAGTTAATTTTATTTTATTGTTTTACTTTTTGTTTGTCTTGTGCGAGTTCTATAAATATTTTTCTTTCTTTCTTTCTTTCTATCTATAATATTATTAACAGTATAGGCTCCATGGTCCTCACATTTACGGGATTTTAAAATAAAAAATGCTTCTACTTTGTATAAAACTATGTATATCAATTTTCAAAAACGGAAAAAGAAAAGTAGTATTTAAAACATAACATAAGAAAAGTGGAAATTTTTATTAGTCTACACAAAGAAGGGTGAGCATCTCTTCCAAATATCTTAACTAGAGGAACCAAGCGGCTGAGACTGTGGAGCAGGACCGGCATTTAGCCAAGCATTTTTATCAAGTATATAATCTTCAAGTTTATAATATGCTTGTTTACATAGTGTGCGTTTTATGCATGTTTTAAATTTTCTCTCATTCAGTTCTAGAATTTCAAGAGGTATTTTGTTATAAAATTTAACACAGTACCCCATAAAAGAAGTGTGTACTTTTGCCAATCTGAATCGGGGTTGATCTAATTTGTTCCTATTTGTAGTATTAAAATTATGCCTATCACTAATCTTACTAAAAATATGAAGATTTTTCCGAACATACATTATGTTTTCGTATATGTATTGACAAGGTACCGTCATGATGTTAATATCTTTAAACAGTTCTCTTAGGGAATCGCACCGACCCAGATTATATGTGGCTCTGATGGCTCTTTTCTGCAGAATAAATATAGACTCAATATCTGCAGCTCGTCCCCATAATAAGATACTGTAAGACATGATACTATGAGAGTAACTAAAATAGACCAGCCTCGCGGTATCTATATCAGTAAATTGACGGATTTTTCTGACAGCATATGCTGCTGAACTTAGCCGTCCCGCAAGAGATGTTAAATGAGGACCCCATTGTAGCCTTGAGTCCAGTGTGATGCCCAGAAAAACTGTGTTTTCGACGAATTCAAGTTTCTCTTTGTTCAATACTATGTCGCAATGATTACTTTTGACATTCGGTAAAGCAAATCTGATACACTTAGTTTTCTTTCATTTAATACTAAATTATTAGCAGTGAACCAATTTTGGACCTGCTGTAGGGCGTTATTTACGTCGTCCAGATTTGTAGAACGTCTATCTATCTTAAAAATTAAGGATGTATCGTCAGCAAATAACACCATTTGTGGTTGATTTTTTAAAAGATGGAGAAGATCATTTATATATACTAAAAAGAGGAAAGGACCCAATATTGAGCCTTGTGGAACCCACATTTTGACTTTTAAACCCCTTGATTTAACACCGTTTATTTGAACTTGCTGCTGTCTGTCATTTAAATAAGACTTCAGTAAGCTGAGTGCAAGTTTACCTAGTCCGTAATGTTCTAGCTTTAGGAGCAAGGTTTCGTGATTTACGCAGTCAAATGCCTTGGAGAGGTCACAAAAGATTCCTATGGCATCTTGCGCCTCTTCCCACGTTGTATAAATGTGTTTCAACAACGTGACACCAGCGTCAGTCGTACAGCGACCTTTGGTGAAACCATACTGTTGATCGTGTAAGATCCTATTGATGTTAAAATGAATGAGCATTTGATTGAGCATTACTTTTTCAAAAACCTTGCTGAAAACCGGTAACACGGAAACAGGTCTATAATTATTGGTGTCTTAACTGTCACCGGATTTAAAAAGTGGTATAACCTTACTGTATTTCATTACATCTGGAAAGACACCTTGGTCCACACATAAATTGAATATTAAAGCCAAGTATGGTGCTATGGTCTCAATTATGGACGTGCACACTTTCATAGACATTCCCCATAAGTCTTCGGTCAATTTGATTTTGATTTGCCGGAAAGCTTTGATAACTGCCATAGGGTTGATATGTTTGAATTGGAATTCAACCGTACAACCTGAAACGTTTGCTTTTAATAAATTAAGTGAGACCTCGGGTGAAGAATTTAAAGCTTCAATAGTTTTGGATGGTATTTCGGAGAAAAAATTTACAAATTCTTGAGCTACTTCTAAATTAGAGCTTATGGCACCATGTGCAGTCTCCAGTAAAAAATCAGCATTTCGTACTTTATTCCTACTCGTTTCATTATTGATAACTTTCCAAACTGTCTTTATTTTATTATCTGCCGATTTGATCTTGTTGCTAATGTTTTTATTTTTGTTTGGCTTTTGCTACCTTGCAAGTATTTCTGAAAACTTTAGAATATCTGTTTACATACTTATTAAAGGATTCGGTGTTAATATATAGCCTTTCCCTACTTATCCTAATACCTTTAGTCGCCCAGTTACTAAATATATACTTAGGGAAAATTTCTTTAGACTTCTTTTCAAAAGTTGTGTTAAATTCCTGTAGTAGGTACTACTGAAAAGAAATTATTATAAAATTTATTTGCATCCTCAATATTATGGTCTAGAACATTTAACTTATAAGCTTTCTTTCCTTCTCACGTCGTCACGAGTCACGGCTAAACGGATTTTGATGTTCTGGTCCTGGTGAATAGGACATACCTACTTACGATTGATTTTCACTATTAATTAGAAGCTTCGCTTCGCTGACTGTCCATATTTCATCGGTTACCTACCGTTTATTATAGGTGGTCTGTGCTGGCCATGGTGCTGGCCCACTGCTGGGCAAAGGCCTCCCTCCATTCCTTCCATTGTTCCCGGTTCCGCCGACGAGGAAAAGATTAGACTATATCGACTATTTTCTCGCTGAGGAAATGGACAAAAGATATAGATCCCGTGTGAGTAATACAGACATATTAGCTAGCTTTTTTTCATTATATACTCGATAGCTAGCTGTTCACAGTGCCGGCGAGAACTTTCCTCAGTTTGAACAAGAGCTATCAAAGATATACTCGCTCACCGATGCTCCCTTGGCGGTCAGAAGCCAGAACTCACGCCGAGAGACCAACCAGCGGTTATTTCTACATAAAGTGCGGGCCGGAGCGAGTGGTGCGAGAAATCGCCCGTCGCACAAGAACACTCGCTCGCTTATCCGAGCGACAAGACTATCGAAACTACACACTCACTTCTCGCCAACTCGTAGGTATCTAGTTTCTAGCTTAACTCGCTTCTTGCTGATCGTCGGCGGTGAGACTAGTGCCTAAGAAGATAAATCCAAGTCGTTCCGCCATCTCCTTCGTGGTTTGCCGCGATCCCGTCTTGCAGTTCCAGAGTACCTTGAGTTCTCCAGGACCACCATTCGTTCAGCATGCGGTAGACATGTCTAGCCCAGTTTTAGTTGGGCAGCCTTCTGAGCTACTTCCTATACTTAGATACCGAAAAAATGCATGGTTTCGGTGGAAATGTGTAGATATTACCTACCTAGTATTATAATGTGTGTTCATATTTGTACAGAATAATAGGTAGGTAGTCATCTGCCTAACGTCTTCCCATCTACATTGGGTTCGGCTTCCAGTAATACCGGATTTAGCTGAATACTAACCTAGTCACATGGTAACACGGTAGGTACCTACCTACTTCTTTGCAAGACTGGTGTCAGATTATCTGGCTTCTGACAATCCGTAAAGACTGCCAAAGATCGAGAATGACTGCAGGGACAAACGGCAACGGCTTAATTTGCTTTCCGAAGCACGAAAGAGTCTTGCTATATTAAGATGGCCACCCATCCACAAACAGACCTCGGAAAGCGTTGCTTAACCTTAAAGATCGACCCGTAGCCCCGGAAAGAAAGACCCGGCTGTTCTTAAATAGTATAGTATCGTAATACAAATCGTATGATTCGGTACCTAACGCGACAGTTCGATAACCCCAACTTGACACCAGGCGCGAAGTTTCCTCACAATGTTGTACCTAAATCGTGTGTGTTATTGAATTTTTATTGTTCTTACTTGACATTTACGCGATTCGCAAACGTTTTATTATTCGTAAAAACGCAAATGAATCATGTTATTGAATTTTATTTTTGTGGTTTTAAATTACAAAACGTTGCTCGTCTTTCATACCTGTATGTACCTATATACCTCTTTAGTTTTTAAGTAGGTATGTGTTGTTTTCGATTACGTGACAGGAAAACAAACGGCCGAACCTGCCTATAATTCGCTAATTACTTTAAAACGGTACCAAGTGGAATGGGTAGGTGATTATTAATGTGATTATGCTTTATTTATTTAAACTTTATGTAGGTACCATAGTGGTACTTAGGTAGGTATATGGGCGGTCTTTACTTAGGTACTTACAAGTTAAAAATTTTTTGTTTAATATTTTCGCGTTCGCTGAAAACTGAATCGACCTCAGGCCTCGGTATGTACCTACGCGGTACCTAGTGACTTTAACAATGGAAGTAAGTAGGTATTACTTCCGTGCAGGACTCGAACTTGCCTACCATAGCGCAGAAGCCAACCTCAGCCACTACGAACCCTGACTTCGATACCGGGTCGAGCGAAATGATATTTGGATTTTTTCTTCTGGAATTTCTCAGTTGCAGCCCGAAGTCTTTTGTTCCCGGTTGTTGGCAATAGGCGCGCCCCCTATTATGCTGTACTTGGCGTATTTGTCAAAATATTCGCGTCACTTCTGCAAAACTTAGGTACTCAATATAGGTACCTGTACCTACCTTATGCCTTTCGAAATAAGGTGAATTTTGGATTACATACACAATTCACGCGCATATTTGGATATGCAATTTAAGTTGTGCTCCACAAGATTATACGTTAATATTATTATAAACGGTAGTTTTAAATTGTTCAGTTTTATTATAATCACTAAAACGGATAAAAGTGGCCACTATTTTCCGTTTTAGTGATTATAATAAAACTGAACAATTTAAAACTACCGTTTATAATAATATTAACGTATAATCTTGTGGAGCACAACTTAAATTGCATAATTATTTTCTGCATTTTCATTCTAAAATAAAAGAAATAACCAAATAAACGATGAGGGCGCCACTGCGCGGTCGACGTTTGGTCGGCGCCCTCTTCATGTTAAGGAAGTAAATACCTACCAATTTAATTTGTGTTCCAGTTTTGAAACATTGGAGTAAACGCTGTCGAACAAACAAATTAAACTAATCGACAGTAATAACGTGTTAAAAGGGCTTCCTAAGCACTGCAATTTACGTTGTGGAAGCTAAGATCTATAATTCGTGTCCCAATTTTGAAATATTGGAGTTACCGTGTACCTAGTGTCCAAAAAAAATGAGTTATGAATATCCAAGTACGTAACCAACAGTAATGACGTCGATATTGTCTAAAAAACGTTTTTTACAAAAAATACAACCAACTTCGAAACAAAAAACACTACAAAGTATAAAATAACTATAATTTCGGTGTTTAGTTATGTGCATGAAAAAAGTAAAAAAACACCGTCTTCCGAAATTATAGTTACCTACTTATTTTATACTTTGTAGTGTTTTTTGTTTCGAAGTCGGTTGTATTTTTTGTAAAAAAGTTTTTTTCTTTTTCACTTTTTAGTGACTTCACATTTGCTTACCCCTTCACAGCGTACCGGCCGTGATGTTATAAAATCAAAATCAAAAGTCATTTATTCAAATTAGGCTGAGAGCCAGCACTTTTTGAACGTCAAATTTTACATAAAGACAGTCCCCCAAAACGCCACGCCCGTCACCACTTCCTAGTGTTTTAGCTGGGAAGAAGAAGTGGCGCAACTAACTCCCCAGCAACACATCTGTCTGTTACTATATGTTATGAACTGGTGTAAACAATAGACAGACACGAGATTTCAGCGATCCCCAGTCCATTTGCTATCATTTATTGAGGAGTTCCGTTGCCTATCTCCAAGTTCTTCATCAGATCTTCACCAAATTGAAATGGGACCACTCCGAGAAAGTACTCCTCCAATAACTACCTAAATCGCTTCAAGTGTGCCTATAAAATTTTAAGAGTTCTCTCTATTTCTCCAGGATCCCATCATCAGATCCTGACTTGATGATCATGGGACCACCTGGAAAGTATACACTTTCAACCAAAAAAAAAATCCAAATCGCTCCATCATCGAGTAATCGGGGAACATACATAAAAAAAGGTTCCGACGAATCCTCCTCCTTTTTGAAGTCGGTTAAAAAGGGCTTCCTAGATACAAGAGAGATACAAGATATTTATTTTGTAAAACATGAGTACAGTATGAAGGTCTTATAATTAATATGAGGCGGCTACATATTTTGCCATTTATGGCGTACAACACACTAGACAGACAACATATATTTATAAAAAAAAAAAAACAATGTCATAACCGGCACACGAAAAACCAACGACCCCACAATTAATAATAATGTCCTCAGCACTTTGCTTGAATTCTTGAAGCCAGGATCAATTGTGTTTCATTTCTGAAATATAGCGGTGAACGAATCAATGAATCAGACATTATTCGATGACACATTTCTTATTAAAATGTATGTGTAATAAAATGTTTAGGACATACAGGTTCCATTAATCCTAATTTTGACTCCATTGATGGGTTGGACCAGATTTCTCTGACATTTGTCATCCTCCTTTGTCATACCTACCTACTTACAGTTCTCGTCAAATAACTTTGCCCCTCTGAAGTTGGCTACGAGTGGCTGCGTAGTAGTCAAAATTACGAAGAAACTGCAACTGCGCATGCGCAAGAGACATGGGAACGGGGATTATGGCGGCGCGAATTTATGTCTCAGTCGCACGTTTACGTTCGATGCATGCTTGCGTCCCGCTTGCTCCCGTCTACGTGACTGCACCTGCGCGATCTTTGCAAATGGCTAACTTCAGAGGGGCAAAGTTATTTGACGAGAACTGTACTTAAATTTCGTTATCGTTGCAAAAACTGGACGTTGCTCTAGCAGATAGATCGTCATGCGCGGCTGCGTTTCAACTACGCTCCTCACTAACATAACATCGAATCTTTCGAACAAAATAATGTTCTTACAATACGATATTTGCAATCTAATAAACCTGACCTACTTTCGACTTAGTAAAGGTACCCTAGTTTTTATACCTAAGTAATTTGCTTAATTTGTTTGAATAAAAATGGCTGGTTCTTCGAACGACTTAGTGAACTGCATTCAAAAACACGCGACAGTTATTATCTTTAGTGGTTGGCCTGGCCGATTTACTGTGTACATTATGGGCTAATATGGGTTCCTCGATGTTTTTCTTGGGACATAAGTACAGCTGATATTTTTTTCATCCCACCATCTCGGAAAGAGTATTTTTAATCTTCAATATCTGAGTGGAAAAGCCGTTTTTATTCTCTAGAGGATAAAGTAAATTGAATTTAGAACATCGTGTGCACTAAGTTTGTGAATTAAAAAAAACATTAAACCTATTTACTGCTACCTCTATGGTGCCGAATATATCATACAACTTTTTTTTAATTTGTTAAAAACTCAGACTCGGAACCTTCTTGGTGTTCTTTTTTCAATTTGCTTTGTACGCGGTTCTTTACGCGGCATTTTAAACTTGAAAACAAGTGAAAAAACTAAAATGAGTGATTCTAGCGACGAGGAAGTTTGTTTGACGCCAACAGAATTGACTGAAACTGTTAATAATGCGCAAATGAGCTTTCTCCCTCAACAATTACGCGAGAAGTATTTAAAACAGTACGATATGTTCAACACGTGGCGACTAGCAAAAGGAGCCAAAACTTTCTCCGAAAACGTTTTGCTGGCATATTTTATAGAATTATCCGACAACAAGAAAGCAAGCACTCTATGGAGTAGGTACGTATTCGATGCTAAAAGCAACAATAAAGATGAAAAAAGACATAGGTACATATCGATACCTATCCTAAATTAGTGGCATTTTTAATAAGAGCCTCATCTGGTCATCAACCAAAAAAATCGAAGGTTTTCACAGTATCTGATATTGAAAAGTTTCTTAACGAAGCACCCGATTCCGTATATTTGGCGGCAAAAGTAAGTCAGTTGTACATTCAGTATCTACTTAAGTATATTAATCTCAATTAAATAGTATACTTAGTAGATGTTGATAGGCATAATTATGCGTTCATATCAATTTTATTCATTTATCTACTACAATACTCTTTACGTTACAGGTTGTTCTTATTATTGGAATAAATGGAGCATGTCGAACTAATGAACTAACACAACTTAATGTCAAAAACATTGAGAAACATTCAGATGACTTACTATTAATTAATTTACCTAATACAAAGACAAAAAGAGACCGCAACTTCGTCATTCGCAAGGAATACGTAACGATTGTTGAGAATATCAAGCCTTACGGGCCCGCCTAACACTCCAATCAATCGATTTTTTCTACAGTATCGCAATGGAAAGTGTGTTAGACAGCCTATGGGTACTAATAAAATTGGCAGTATCCCACGAGAAATAGCAACATTTCTTGAACTTCCAGAACCCCTGTTGTACACGGGTCATTGTTTCCGACGAACTTCAGCCACACTTTTGGCTGATTCCGGAGCTGATCTCCTGTCCCTTAAGCGCCACGGAGGCTGGAAGTCCAATGCAGTTGTAGGGGGTACATAGAGGATTCCATCCAAAATAAGTCTAAAATATGTGAAGGCATCGTAGGAGCCATTGCACTGAAAGAGCCTCAATCGGATCCTTGGACTGGCCCTTCTACATCAAAAATAAGCCGTTATGAAACACCTAACCATCTCCCTCTCTCTCCAACATTCACGCCAAGGGAATCCGATGAATCGGTACAACTATACTAAGTATGACAGATAGTTTACCGAAAAACAGTACACAAGTGACTAACACCAATATTACAGTACCAAACAAAAATATTACACTCAATTTAAATAACTGTAGCAACGTCACTTTAAAATTTTCTTAATTATACCTTAGTATTATTTTGTTATAATTTAAAGATTATTCTGTAATACTTACCTGTCATAATGTAGTAATTAATACCTAAACTGAAATAAAAGTGTACCTATCTTGTGATTGTAAACGTTTTTTTTTTGCATTTAGTCATTTCCTCGCTGAGGTGGAATGAAAAGTTACGTGTTGCACTCGAGTGCAAAGATTTTTCACGTCGTGCTCTTTTGATTCCCTCGCTAACGCTCAGGATTCTAATTTTGAAATCCTTCGCTTGCTCGGTCATCAAAATTGAACACGCGGTTAAAAAGCAACTTTGCACTCTTGTATAACAAATAACTATTTCTCACCTTATTTGATAACCGTATACGCTAAAGTGGTTAATGGGGGTTATTGTTCCCTCTCCATTTGAATGAACTTCCTGACAAAATTTCAAACCAAGAACGTTTGAAATTTTGCGTTCAGAAGTCCTCCAAACTCGAGTGCGTCTTGTATCCGGCCTCATACCGAAACGAGATTAATCGGAAAAGCAAACACAACGCCAGTCTTCTTCCTCCCAATTTCTGTGTACGCAGGCCCGGTGTTGTAAACGGGCCCTACTATTGCGGGGTGCTATAAGTGGAACTCTCAGTGGCCTTCGGCAACGTAGACCCACTTCACGTAAACGATTTCGGATGGTTTGGCCTTTTATCAGAAAAAGCTGAAGAGCTGTGGGCCTAGTAGCCAACATCATGGCGGTCATGTACGATTCCGTCAAGCAGTATTTTGGATGTAAGTACCGGTCCTGCCTGCGAGTGGTGATGCGAGATCGTCCTTGTTGTTATCGCTACATTAACGATGCAATTTTTTTATGGCACTATTTTGATGGCACTTCGTGACTTCGCCACAGGTGGAAATGTTGCGATTATTGTCTACCAGTTATTTTACCGACAGTTACATACCTACCTATGTAACTTCCACTATTTTCTCATTATACCTAAATTATTTAGTTAGCAAGTCATCTCACAATCTTCAAATACATAATCGCATAAAAAAACTACGATATACTCGTAATTTTCTAAAAAATGACCTCCAGTTATTCATAATGTTAATGAGTTGGGTGCTTATTTGGCATGTATGTACCTACTTAATTTAATTGTATGAGTACCTAGCCTACGCAGAATAATATAAATAAATTGTCTGACTAGTATTTTTGCATATTTAAGTGCTTGAGTACAAAATAATTGTCGTCAGTAGGTACTACTATTAGAGTGATGGCTACTGAACCATCCAACTAGCAAGTCTAGAAACTAGAATATTGTTTTAGAAATGAGTGAAAATATCATAACTGATGTCGTACATTGCTGAATCTTGCTAGGTCGTGGTTACCAAACTTTTTTTTAAAATTTAGGGGTGGAAAATCATCAAATGATTCCTTTCGCTCTGGGCGGAGTGGAAGGGAGTGTCGGGCTCTTACTGAAAAAAAACCATCCGTGTTTCTCCAAATGCCCTTTGAGTTCCAGGGCCGCGGTGACTCTTTCGAACAACCCTTTCCGCAGCCCTGGCAGACTCTGGCCCTAGCGGTCGACTAACGACTACTATG
Organism: Melanchra persicariae; assembly: GCA_947386135.1. Taxonomy (NCBI): domain Eukaryota; kingdom Metazoa; phylum Arthropoda; class Insecta; order Lepidoptera; family Noctuidae; genus Melanchra; species Melanchra persicariae. Next base: position 8,200,604 of record OX376645.1, on the reverse strand, counting down.
CTAACTCGCCGTCGTGTCGACCCGGGCCAGGGTCTGATCGGACGGCGAGCCACCCAACGCTCGCCGTCCGCAGGCCCGCCCGCCCGGGGCGTTCTTCTTGTGTAACGGTGGCTTCGCCCTCACGCGGCCCGATGGCATGGTTACCATACTTATCATGCTATAAATCGTCCCTAAAACAATTTCTAGCCTTACCTGGCTCCAGGCTCAGTAGCTCTTGTACCATATTTGATCTATTCTGAGACAAAGACATCATTATGTTTGCCAAAAGTCGTTCACTGCTAGACTAGACTCTATCAAGTGCTGATGCCGTCCTGCAAGCGCCTGCATCCAGCAGATTCCCATGACCTTTACCAGTTCATCGGCCCACTTTTGATGGGGTTTATAGGTACGACCCATGAGGGTAGTCATCACATCGGAAACTTTTGACACCGGCAGTCATGCGTTTTGCTAACAATGTGTCATGCCCATTGCCACTTTAAGCAATTCTTCAGGTCTGGCTTTCGCCCATGTCCAGCAGTGGGCATTTTTCGGCTGAAATTGATGTTGGTTTTGGATAATTAATTCTGTATGTACCAGACCAGTTACATTTAAAAAAGAAAAAGTAAATATTGTCACAGAACTGACATGCGTACAAGCTAAAAAATCTTTAACGATAGTAAACTAGTACCTACCTAGTCAAAAACAAAATCAAATCAAAAGTAATTTATTCAAATTGAGCTAAGTGCCTGAACTTTTTGAAACGTTGACGTTTACAAAGAGACTCCCCCAAAACGCCGCGCCGGTCACCACTTCCTAGTGGTAAAAGAATAAGAAGAAAAGAAGAAGTGGCGTATCAAACTCCTTAGAAGGTAGGTACTTACTTAGATTCATCATCATATCAGTCGAAAGACGTCCACTGCTGGACATAGTGGACATAGGCCTCCTCCAAGTGTAGCCACAACAACCGGTCTTGTGCGTCTTGCGCGACCCTCACGAGGTCATTCCACCATGTGGGAGTAGTCCTTAAATTATGTACCTATAGTAAGTACTTAAATAATATTTGTATAATTTTATCTTGTGTTAGAGTACGTAGCACGTAGGTAGACGTTCAATGCCAGTTGCAAAACAATTAGGCAATTATAATTAAAGAGTTTGTACGTGCGAATTAAGAAATAATAACCGCAGGCCTAGACAAAAAACTTTTCTGTAGCGTTAACGTCAGACGCTCACGACAAAATGTATGGGAATGACATTAGGTGATGACGTTTCTTTTCCACGCCTAATGTCATTCCCATACATTTTGTCGTCAGCGTCTGACGTTAACGCTACAGAAAAGATTTTAATTATGGACGCGTGATTTTTAACCCACTTCAATAAAGGAGGAGAATTTATATTCGACTGTTTCTTTTTTTTTAATTTCTTCGCCAATTGTCAACCGATTTTCAAAAATATTTTTTATTCGAAATATATATTATTATAATTCTGAGGCAGTCCCATGGTCACTAAGTCTGGACCTGATGGGATCCTAAGGAAATCGAGGTAGCATACAAAATGTAGGACCTTACTGTTTTTAATTTCCTTTAAGTAGGTAGGTACTTTCTAAAGCTATTCAGATATTTGCGTCTGGTACCTAGTCATCTTCTCATGTTGCTGACTTAGCTCTTTGGTGTAGGTTAGTCATCTTCTCATGTTGCTGACTTAGCTCTATGGTCTAGGTTATAGGCACAATGTATTGTAGACAGGACAGAAACCAGATCCAAACTGTCCCTGAGGAACTTCATAGAAAAGCCTAATTTAACAACGCTTCCAAACCAGGGAAACGAACCGACAATCCTACGTTTAGCAATCGCTCTTTCTTTTTTTGGATCGGAAACCATCAAATGACTCCTTTCGCTCGGGCGGAGCGGGAGGGAGTGTCAGACTCTTACTGACTAAAACCCATCCGTGTTCCTCTTAATACCCTTTGCGATCCAGGGCCGCGGTGACTCTTTCGAACAAATTCCGCAACCCTGGCAGTAACAATCGCGTTTGCATCAACCACTGGTTTATCACTAAACCAATGAACTCAACCTGCCAATGTGCTGAATAACTTTCATAACTTTTAAATCGAACACAGCTGGCAAAATTGACGGTTGGTGCATATTCTATTATTTATTATACTCTACTTATGTCCACTTAACTTTTGACCATGAATGTGACATTGTACTAACGTAGGTACTAACCATTGCATACCATACGATTACAATTTGTAAAATAACTTAATCATGTCAAATCACATGAAATTAAGTTATTTTTTAGGTTATTTTTACTGTGATTTGAATGAGTTATAAATTACCCCATCGTGTATTATGGAGATCTACCGTCCATTTAATACAATCCAGTAGTCCAAGGCACCCTCATGGGGTTCTGTACATTTTTTTTTTAAGGATGGGAAATCATCAAATGACTTCTTCCGCTTTAGGCGCAGCGGAAGGGAGTGTCAGACTCTTACTGACTAAAACCCATCCGTGTTCCTTCAAATGCTCTAATGCGTTCCAGGGGGTCTACTCTCTAAGCCCGAAGTCCGTAGTTTCAGTCTTAATATCGGGCGTTTTCTACCCAAACTAAGAACAACTGTCAAATCGTGTTGTCATTCATTCTTAGGTTCGGTTTCGGGACTATTCGTTAGTCCGTCGGGTAGGTGATACGGAGTAGGTACAACACCCGACACTAAGGCCGAAACTACGGACTTCGGGCTTAGAGAGTGGACCCCCTGCCCTGGGCCGCGGTGACTCTTTCGGACAAATTGCGAGGGGGTTCTGTACTTACTGTAGAATTTAACTTTATCGAATTAAGTACCTACCTACTTACAGAATAAATAACATTATACTTAATCAAAAGCACGTACCTATTAATTACTTAATCAGTTTTTTTACCAATATTTAATTTATAAACTTCTGTATCAAAGTTCAATTTGAACTTTGACTTTTGAACTTTGTCCAATTGAGTTTTGTGTTATAGGTATACAATAAAGGGTGTTCCAGAAAAGTGTGGTTATATTTAAGGGTGATATTGGGTAGCTGATATACATGAAAAAATTTCAAAACAAAAATATGAGTTTTTTTTAATAATTTAACTAGAAAAAAACGACTAAAAACTATTAAAGAAATGATTTTTCAAGCATTTTGTTACAGTTGGTGGCATTTACTTTAGTTCAATCACAGATTTGATGAAGATGATCACCCATCCACTGACTAACCTTTGCTTTACCTTGAAGATCGTCCCTTGTGGCTATTATTAAAATGATAAAAAGTAGAGCTATTTACAATCGTGAGTTGTGCGTCGTACTAAGTGTTAGAGGGCTTATCCTGTCAGAATTTCTTAGTAAAATGAAGGTGTATAAGTATAAGTGTATCAATGCCGTCACAAAAAAAACAACGTAGCCAAATCTCGTATCATAAAAGAACCGCAACGCCATCTATCCCGCCAGCTGCGAACAAACTGAACGAAATCCTGCATCGCTGTATCAGCGATTAACATGCGATTTGACTTTAACCCAACAGCCCGAATATCAACTATCGGGCAGTTGTTCGAGCGAGAAGGAGGGATGGAGCTATATAGGGTGTATAGCTCCATCCCTCCTTCTCGTTCGAATTACTCACGCTTTAACACGTCATGGTAGGGCCCCTGGTCGGAGGATCCTCCCTTTCCAATGGAGGTTTGCGGGATTTTACTTTCTATACCGCATTCTCTACTCGTACAACGTGTAACAGATTAAACGCAATACCTCTTAAGGGGTCATTGTACTCATCATTATTCATAATGATGACTACAATGACCCCTTAATGTTGTTCATGAACAACTTTTAATATGCATTTTGTCGAGTTAATTATGCGCACAGAAATGTATGGAGCAGTCGATTTTTTTTTCGCGATTTCAGTGTTGTTCATAATGATGAGTACAATGACCCCTTAAAAGGTATTGCGTTTATTCTGTTACGCGTTGTACAGTTCTCGTCAAATAACTTTGCCCCTCTGAAGTTAGCCATTTGCAAAGATCGCGCAGGTGCAGTCACGTACACGGGAGTAAGCGGGACGCAAGTATGCATCGAACGTAAACGAGCGACTGAGACATAAAATCGCGCCCCACCCCCATGTCTCTTATGCATGCGTAATTGCAGTGTGTTCGTAATTTTGACTACTACGCAGCCACTCGACACAACTTCAGAGGGGCAAAGTTATTTGACGAGAACTGTATATAAGTACTCTTCCGCCATACCGCGCCTATATGCCTTTGGGGCATATAATAGAGGAGTGATGTTGTTACCATTGTCAATGTCAGCGGCAGCTTTGCTGGCCCATGGGAGAACATTTTTTCGGGGAAACCGTAAGCATACCTACCCAGTTTGCTGAACATACGAAAAGCAAGTTTATTTAAATCAATCGAAGGTTCGAACTACCTTGACGACCGACTAATTGAATTATATCGTCGCACGCTCGTAAAAACTTACACGGTGACTCGATTTCAGTTTCAGGCTTGCTTATTAGTTATTTACAAGTCAAAGACCCAATTTCTTTTACCTACAGTATGTACCTAGGTAAAGTCGAAATTACGTGTTTAACAACGTTTGGTTACAATTCCTAGTACGTACATTGAAACTCTACTGTATGTAGCTACTTGAATTTGGAATTCGAGATAATTAGCAAATTTTGGAACAACCAACTCAACGTCATACAAGACTAAGTTCAAATTCCATTGCAACTGACACTTTTATAGGACCTTATACAAATGGTCACATAAAAAATGACTTAAATTACACTAGTCTAAAGTCGATACTTACTAAATTCAAATTTATATCTTTGAAACTATCAGGCAAAAACCTTTTCGTGAAATGAAAACATGAAAAGGAATGACCTTTAAGTACCTGTTTATATGCCTCTGTTATACGTAGGTATATAGATAGGTCTTCTTAGGTTCTATTTTACGACCGCATAAAATAAGAAAAATGTGGGTAAATACCTGAATAATAAAGTCACTGTTTGTTTTAAAACATTGGCGATAGCAATTTAATTATTTTCGTTGACTATGTTTGAATGATACCTAGCGCTTATGTTAGTGATTTTGTTGCATAAGTACCTAACATAATTTGTTTATTTTAAATTAAAAAACCGGTCATGTTTCGCAGGGTTCCGTACCATAAACGCTTTTAGCGGTTATAGATATTTAAACACTAGGAAAATTTCAAATGTCTACCTATTAAGGTTCATGGGATACAGCCTGCTGACAGACTGATGGACAGCGAAGGTTTTGTACCTAATAGGGATCCGTTGGTCCATACGGGTATGGAACCTTAAAATCGTCACTTTCCATTTTTTCAATCAGTCTTTCATTGATAAACTTAATAATTTTCTAATAAAAACTAGCTTTGTAGAGCTAAGAAGACTACACGTTTACCCAAAATAAAAATAATATAAAACATACATTATACATGTCGCAGCCAATTAGCTTAATCAGCCGTTTAATTGGTTGCCTAGTCATTTAAATGTGCCGATTTTTCAGCGACCTAAGTGACATCTTTTGTTCAATATCGTTTAATGACTTCCCATGTCACATAAGTCGCTGATTAAACGGCGCAGTTCAATAAAAAGGCTAGACTTTTAATGTAACGGCTGATTTAGCTAGTTGGCTGCGACATACACAGTAACTGGTTCCCTGGTTCCCAAACTAGGTTTATTGCCTGTGACTTGGGAGTCAGTTCCTTCAGTAATACTAAGACAAATTCACACAAGTATGTTTGAGCCAAAGAGACTTACTCAATTCTAAATTTTGATAGGCTGAAACGATTTGTGCAATGATTGGTAGATAATAATATGTATTTGGAATACTTACTTCTGCCCACGGCTTCGCCCATGTGATAAGTATTTTCATGGGTTTAATTTTTTTTTTGCACGGTACCTGTGCAGGACAGCCGCACACATAGTCTTAGGTTTTTAGTAAATAGTTAAGCACGTGTTATTTTTAGGAAACAAATACCGTTTACTTAAGAACATATGTTTAGAAAGTAGCCAGATGTTTGGGAATCTTCGACGCTCGGGAACTTTCGGGTTTCATTGACAATTTTGTTATTGTTTAGGTAATGGCCGAGCGCCATAGTTAAGATCCCTTGCTTTCTATAATTTTTGTAAATGTTTTATGTCCGTGTCCATTAGTAGAATTGTGCATTTGTTTCGAATATGTTTTAACAACCGGCAATAACCATTTGTAATACGCGCCGAAAATGTTTTCTATTTTTAAAATAAACAATACCGTAGCGAGTACCGTTCTACCCCCACTAAGCGGGGTGAAACTGACGCCAAAGTTCCATATAAAAGAGGCCAGCGGGTCCAAACAAGTCAGTTCCTACGTCAGTTCCCTCGAGTTCCTACTTGAGTTGCCAATCAGTACGACACACTGGACTTGGCTCAGTTTTGCAGGGACAGTACTCGCTACTATCGATAGTGGAAATAGTATTTTCATTTAAATACTTCCAACGTGGTAGCACCTTCTTCACAGTGACAGTATCTTGTCGCCTTTCAACCCTCCAATCCAGCACACTTGTACGACCCATCGTGCAAATTGGTCCTTCGAGCCGGATCTGAGGAGTAGAAGCAAGATCCCGGTCACGTTTTCCACCGGAAGAAGAGGAGGCCCAGCATCGACAACCACAGCCGAAATCGATTCAGCGACTTATGCTGCAGCGGCAATGACGTTTATTGAAGAAATCGTGACTACATCGGCATTGGCATCGACAATTTGCACGATGGGTCGTACAAGTGTGCTGGATTGGAGGGTTGAAAGGCGACAAGATACTGTCACTGTGAAGAAGGTGCTACCACGTTGGAAGTATTTAAATGAAAATACTATTTCCACTATCGATAGTAGCGAGTACTGTCCCTGCAAAACTGAGCCAAGTCCAGTGTGTCGTACTGATTGGCAACTCAAGTAGGAACTCGAGGGAACTGACGTAGGAACTGACTTGTTTGGACCCGCTGGCCTCTTTTATATGGAACTTTGGCGTCAGTTTCACCCCGCTTAGTGGGGGTAGAACGGTACTCGCTACGGTATTGTTTATTTTAAAAATAGAAAACATTTTCGGCGCGTATTACAAATGGTTATTGCCGGTTGTTAAAACATATTCGAAACAAATGCACAATTCTACTAATGGACACGGACATAAAACATTTACAAAAATTATAGAAAGCAAGGGATCTTAACTATGGCGCTCGGCCATTACCTAAACAATAACAAAATTGTCAATGAAACCCGAAAGTTCCCGAGCGTCGAAGATTCCCAAACATCTGGCTACTTTCTAAACATATGTTCTTAAGTAAACGGTATTTGTTTCCTAAAAATAACACGTGCTTAACTATTTACTAAAAACCTAAGACTATGTGTGCGGCTGTCCTGCACATTTCTCCCGCCGTGCGTCGTCCAGCACTGTAACACTGGCGGCGCAAATATACAGACGGTGCAGGATCATTGCTCTCGACCGATGACACGAGCGCAGTCATAGGCACGTTTTCAGGGGACTGCGGTGGCACGACGTTCTCATGTGGCTGCACAGGCACAACATTCTCAAGGGGCTGCGCAGGCACGGCGTTCTCAGGTGGCTGCGCAGGCACAACATTCTCAAGGGGCTGCGCAGGTACGGCGTTCCCAGGTGGCTGCGCAGGCAAGACTTTCTCAGGTGGCTGCGCAGGCATGACGTTCTCAGGTGGCTGCGCAGGCACGACGTTCCCAGGTGGCTGCGCAGGCAAGACTTTCTCAGGTGGCTGCGCAGGCATGACGTCCTCAGGTGGCTGCGCAGGCATGACCATATCAGGGGGCTGCGGCGGCACGATGTTCTTAGGTGGCTGCGCAGGCACGACGTGCTCAGATGACTGCGCAGGCAGGATGCTCTCAGGTGGCTGCGCAGGCACGTCGTTCTCAGGGAGCTGCGCAGGTATGACGTTCTCAGGTGGCTGCGCAGGCATGACGTCCAGAGCAGTTTGCGCAGGCACTACGTTTGTAGCAGGCGGAAGAGGCACGTCGTTCCCAGATGGCTGCACAAGGACTATGTTCGAAGCAGACTGCGCAGCAGGCACGACGTTCACAAGGGGCTGCGCAGGCGAGACGTTCTCAGGTGACTGTGCAGGCACGACGATCTTAGGTGGCTGCGCAAGCACGACATTCTCAGGTGGCTGCGCAGGCACGACGTGCTCAGGTGACTGCGCAGGCACGGTGTTCTCAGGTGGCTGCGCAGGCACGTCGTTCTCAGATGGCTGCACAAGGACTATGTTCGGAGCAGACTGCGCAGGCACGACGTTAACAAGGGGCTGCGCAGTGACGAGGTCCGGAGCGGGCGGTGCAGGCGTTTGCGATCTGTGCGATGAGTCGCACAATGTTGGCACTGCGATAGGGTTCGCAGCTTTGTTTTGTGGGTGCTGCGTAGTTGTGGCTAGCCGAGATGCGGCTGCAATTGTTGGCTGCGTGAGGCGTAGTGTTACCCCCTCTTGGTTGGAGGTAGCGTGCTTAGAGATCCCATTTTCAGGCAAGAGGCGCGGAGACGGCGGGGTATCTAAGCTAACTCCCGCCGGTGTAGTCACCGGGATGTCACAGGACACGGCCGTGGTCACTGGAACTACAGGTTCACACCGGGACTTCGGATCTGGTCGCTCTTCTTGCGTTCTCCGTGACTGATTATCTACGGCGAGCAATTGACTGGGTTGCAGCCAGGTCTGTACTCTATCTGTAACTGTGGCTTTAGTAATAACTGAAGCGAGTTCCTCTTTTTCGCTGAATTGCGCTTCTAGTGCAGCGAGACGGGCGGCGCCTAATTCGGCCTTAAGCTTCGATTCTACTTCCATTTGGGCGAGACGTTCGTTGATTAATTCGGCTTTAAGCTTCGATTCTACTTCTATTTGGGCGAGACGTTCGGTGATTAATTCGGCCTTAAGCTTCGCTAGAAGATATTTCTTTCTTTTGCCGGACGTACTGGACGCTTGCTTGCTTCGACGGTCATTTGCCGATGTGACGCTAGCTATGACGTGTTTTTGTTGACTAAACGGAGCGGGCTCAGCAACGGTTCGCGCTTCCGATGTAGTCACGATTTCTTCAATAAACGTCATTGCCGCTGCAGCATAAGTCGCTGAATCGATTTCGGCTGTGGTTGTCGATGCTGGGCCTCCTCTTCTTCCGGTGGAAAACGTGACCGGGATCTTGCTTCTACTCCTCAGATCCGGCTCGAAGGACCAATTTGCACGATGGGTCGTACAAGTGTGCTGGATTGGAGGGTTGAAAGGCGACAAGATACTGTCACTGTGAAGAAGGTGCTACCACGTTGGAAGTATTTAAATGAAAATACTATTTCCACTATCGATAGTAGCGAGTACTGTCCCTGCAAAACTGAGCCAAGTCCAGTGTGTCGTACTGATTGGCAACTCAAGTAGGAACTCGAGGGAACTGACGTAGGAACTGACTTGTTTGGACCCGCTGGCCTCTTTTATATGGAACTTTGGCGTCAGTTTCACCCCGCTTAGTGGGGGTAGAACGGTACTCGCTACGGTATTGTTTATTTTAAAAATAGAAAACATTTTCGGCGCGTATTACAAATGGTTATTGCCGGTTGTTAAAACATATTCGAAACAAATGCACAATTCTACTAATGGACACGGACATAAAACATTTACAAAAATTATAGAAAGCAAGGGATCTTAACTATGGCGCTCGGCCATTACCTAAACAATAACAAAATTGTCAATGAAACCCGAAAGTTCCCGAGCGTCGAAGATTCCCAAACATCTGGCTACTTTCTAAACATATGTTCTTAAGTAAACGGTATTTGTTTCCTAAAAATAACACGTGCTTAACTATTTACTAAAAACCTAAGACTATGTGTGCGGCTGTCCTGCACAGTACCCTAAATCGGCCTTACCCTTTCCGAGATTGGCCGAAAGAAACATACAGACAGGCCGACAAACATTAAAAAATATATTTGGTTATGTATGAGTAGGACTTATCGTTTAATAATAATACCTAAGTTAATAATAATTCATAAGTCAATTAAACAGCTGTTATTTTGTTACCTACATTCATATACCTAGTATAGATTATATTATGGGTTTGTGGTCGTTTTCTGTAGGTACCTATCTGGTTGACGACAACACGCGTTTAAATTAATTAGAATATTTCATACTACGTCGACAGTGACCCAAATACGGAGTTAAATTGTATTGTACTATTGCAAATACCGATAAGTATGATAAACAGGCTCTTTTACGAATTAAACCATTTATTTAGCTGTTTTTTTTAGCTTTCACTTGTTTTATGCTATTAAGAATTAGAAACAGTTGAAAAACCTGCAAAAATGCTGATAAACGGTTTACGATGTTCATGCTAGTAGGATCTTTTTCCTTTGAAATACTTAGGCCGCTATCCCACTGGCGTTTTACGAGCGTCGGCGTTTCTCGAACGTCTGCGCAGCGTCAACGTTGCGTCGTCGCGTGACAAGCATTAACGTCCGCTGAACGCGACGTCAACGTCGCGTCTGCGCAACGTTAACGTCGCGTTTGTTGGCAACAGGTACAATCACGCCGTCCTGTATGTTTCACGCGGTTAAATGCTAGTGAGCTACGTAACTAATATCGTAAGCGTATTGTTCGATAGCTTGTGTCAAATTAGTGACTCATGGTGCCGTTTTGTATGGTGACAGCTGAAAAACGTTGGTGACCATCGAATAGATTACGTCGAAATCTATAGTGCTCATGGTACGAATTTTAATTCTTTCTGTGACCGATAGGGGCGCTGTACAGTATGTCATACAAATAATTTACGGAGACGCTAGCGAGTTTTGGCTGCATAAACTCATGGTAGAGGTACTGCTCTGTCCGTGTGGGTACGGGCGGGCGGTAAATAGTACCATGTGCGCGACGTTAATGTCGCGTTCAGCGGACGTTAATGCTTGTCACGCGACGACGCGACGTCAACGTCGCACACGTCGCGAACGTGTGCGCAACGTTGACGCTGCGCAGACGTTCGAGAGACGCCGACGCTCGTAAAACGCGAGTGTGATAGCGGCCTTACAGTGAGTATGGTAAGCGCCAGATAAACTTGCATTAAAGTATATTGACATTTCCCTAATATCCCTTCGTAAAGTAAGTAGGTACTCGTAGATACTGGAACAATAAATTATGAAATGTTTTTCATTACTAGAGAACGTAAAGTATCACGATAGAAGTCGATTCAGGACAGATTTGTCTTTAATTCTGTTTAGTGACCGTTATTGCGCATTTATCTGGCGCATACCATATCTTTATTTTTTAAAGTTCAACAAAACATTTTCTTTCACCTACTGCATCAGACTGGTTGAAAAGTGATTTTTTTTTTAACTTTTTAGTCGTTCGAGTTTGGTTTTTTTTTTTTAATTTTGATATTGTTTCATTACTCTGTAGCAGTTACAGAACACCATTCTTAAATATGACCAAATGCCCTAGACAATGGGCCAATCAATTAGCGAAAGCGACCGTCGAAATGCCAAAATGTAGGAATTTGATCACGTGACATTTCGATAGCATCTGTCAATCCCATACTTTTTTGACGTATTGACAATCGCCTTCGCCACGCTACCGTTGACAGAATCTCACTTGTCTCGAGCCCCAAGTACTTCTGGAACACCCTGTAAGTACCAATGTAAGTAGGTATGGATAATATTAGTTTTTGTACAAGAAACAGATCGTAACAATTGACTGTGTAAAATGTTCACGCTCACAAATTTCTATATTGTTAATTTATAATTATCTTTTCATTAATTGTTAGAGTAGACCGGTTGAACAAGTCGGCGACAGTAATGACCAATTGAGCTGATAAATTGTCAAGTTTGTTATCATAACACTTTAGTTTAGTTGCATTTGACGAATTAATACTACAGCTAATTCTCGAGTTTGTTCTTTTATTTAAGAGCGTTTAGGTTCACGATATTCCATACAAATTCAAAGTAGGTAGGTACTTATTCTTGGAAATTAATGAAGATAATAAGACCTTGAAGCTCTCCAAGAGGATCATCGGCAATGATAGGCTCGTCGAGTCGAAGCTCCAAAGTCTCGGGCATCGACGCCGAGTTGCTAGCCTGTCGGTTTTCTATCGGTTGCATTTTGGAGAGTGTGCAACGGAATTGCATAGTTTGATTCCGCCTAGCCCGTTCCATCATCGGACCACAAGACGTACGGCGATGCGCCACCGGTACATGGTGGACGTCCCACCCACCCACGCACAAAGCGTTTTGGGAATACATTCATTGTGCGTACCGCTAAGGAGTGGAATTCCCTGCCGGAGTCTGTGTTTCCTGATAGCTACAACCTAGGAGTCTTTAAGTCAAGAGTAAATAGGTTACTTCTTGGCAAGCGTGCTCCATCTTCGACCACATCGTCGCTTACCATCAGGTGAGATAGTGGTCAAGCGCGTGCCTATCAATAAAAAAGAAATAAAAGGTCTAGACAGAGTCCCATTCTACTTGCGTTAGCAATAGGGATGTTTCCTGAAAAATCGTATTAGTCCGTCAGATGGATTGTCGAAATGAATGATTGATCACATCACGTGACATTACGACCGTGTTTGTAATTTTTGACGTTTTACCAATCGCCTTCGCCGATTTCTGAAACTACCGGTTGGATTTGGAACTTCTTTTTGTATATTAAAGCCACATTCATGAGGAAGGCTATAATAAAATTATAATAGGCTATACGAGAACGGGAAATTCTTACAGGACTGGAAAAAACGGGTTATGCGCAAATAGTACGTAGTCGCGGGAAAAAGCTAGTAATCAAATAATAATAATGTGAATCAGACAACACGCACCAACATACCCACTTACATCCGCCCTCAAACCAAGCTACTACCTCTACAACCCAACTGGTAATCACTTGGCTTAGGCCCGTGTTATCAGCAGAGGGTGATGGCCGTCAGAGTCATCAGGGGTTATCGCACGATCTCCTACGAGTCGGCTTGCGCACTGGCCGGATCTCCGCCCTGGGACCTGGAGGCAAAAGTCCTCGCGTCAATGCATCGGTGGCGCGAGGACGCGCGGGCGCGCGGGCAGCGACTGACGCAGCGACATTTTGAGCTGCGTCGGTCGCAGCTGCGCGAGGTCCTGGTGGCGGAATGGCGGAACAGGCTTTCACGCCCTACCGCCGGCCTCGTCACTATCGAGGCCATCCGGCCAGTGCTCGACATGTAGCTCGGGAGAAGGCACGGCTCCCTGTCGTTTCGTGTGACACAGGTCCTAACGGGGCATGGTTGCTTCGGGAGGTTCCTGTGTCGCATAGGCAGAGAGCCGGACGCTCGGTGTCACCACTGCGTCGACTGTCGGGAGGACACGGCGCGGCATACGCTGGCAGAGTGTGCCGCCTGGGAGGAGCCGCGCCGTGCCCTCGTCTCTGTGGTAGGCAGTGACCTCTCGCTGCCGGCTGTAGTCCGTTCTATGGTCGGCGGTGAGGAGTCCTGGGACGCGGTGGTCTCCTTCTGCGAAACTGTCATCGCGCAGAAGCAGGCTGCGGAAAGGGAGAGGGAGATGTCGAGTGCTCACCCGGCCCGCAGCAGGCGCACCGGGCGTCGGAGGAGGGCATACGCTGCCCTCCTTCTGCCCCCCTAACTGGGTCCAGGGGCGGCGGACTTGGGGATGTCCGTTGCCCCCCATTCATCCGGACCCGAGGTGGCGGTGCGTGGTGTTCCCGTGCGCCCCTCTGACGTCGCGGGGGGAGTTAAACACCTCACTCCCCCCGCTTACGAGATGTGGCCCGCAGAGGCGGGCCGGCACCAGCCGGGGATTACGGAAGTCGCATACGTTCCCGCGATCCCCGGCGTAGGTGGAAGATGGAACACCGGGGTGGTTTTAGTCAGTAAGAGTCTGACAGACCCCTCCGCCCGCCCCAGGGCGGAGGACATCCATGAGGATTTCCCCCCGTAAAAAAAAAAAAAAGACCCGTGTTATCAGTGTTTTCCGGTTACCCGGTTAGCCGAGAAAAACAAATGTAAAATACTCGCAGTAATAATAATACGGCGAGAGGGAAATCCTAATCTTATCCTAATCGGATAGTAGCTATCTGAAGTTTTGAATAGCACATGCATCGTGGTATTCTTCCGAATTTCAGTGAAATGTCAACCTTATCATATCTAGAAAGTGCTGGAATACTTTGTTTATGGTAAGAAATGATAGAGCGAGGTGTAAGTAGTTGCCTAAACACGATACAAAAAATATATATTATTTTCTTAACTCATAAAGTTTTTAGTAGGCAAAACTGAAATTGAACTAAAAACTTATTTTGTTGCTTTAATTTTCTATTTTGCAGTTTTTGCATTTTCTATTTTGTATGCAAACTTCACCTTTAGATTAGTATTTAGTAGTATAAGTTAGAGGCCAGTATATGAAACTAATCGCGACTCGAAATCATGTGAAACAGGGAGCCTGTTCTCAGAATTTATTATCGTCAAATATTCTCAGATACTAAACCAAACAATAGAGAGAGAGAGTAGTGTTTTTTTAATCATAAAATTTTATGACTCTTTCGCTTTGGGTGGAGCGGAAGTGACTTTCAGACTCTTACTGACTAAAACCCATCCGTGTTCCTTCAAATGCCCTTTGTGTTCCAGGGCCGCGGCGACTTTTTCGGACAAATTCCGCAACAAGAGTGCAAAGTGTAGATGTGTAACTTCGTAGGATCTGAAACAGACAAAATTAGATAGCGACTGTGATTTTTATAAATTTAGTATTTTATAGTCGTTTTATATGATCTACTATTTCAATATATGCCTTCATTTTACAAACACTGTCTAACATCATCTGCCTGGCCTTTTCCCAACTATATTGGGGTCGGCTCCCAGTCAACCCGGATTCAGCTGAATGCCAGTATTTTACGCGGCCTGCACAACCCATTAACTGGGTAACACGTTACTCCTTGGCAAGACTGGTGTCAGATATTTTTTTTTATTTTTCTGCCTGCTTGAAAGCCAGGCTCCCGGCCTTGAAGTAGGCTTTCAAGCAGGCAGAGTCACGGGCACAACTAGTTTAGACACAGGTGAAACTTTTACAGGCAATCCAGTGTAACACGGTCAAGCAGCTGTTACGGTTAGTTTCATTCCAGTGTAACCTTTAAGTGACCTGATTCATGTACATTGTGAGGGTTGATTAAAGTATTAGGCTAGACTTATTTTGTTTCGGTTTAAGTGGAACAAATATGGTTATAATATTGTTTTGTTTATGGTTGCCAGCGGCCCTGTCATGACGTGTTAAAGCGTGAGTCGTTCGAGCGAGAAGGTGGGATGGAGCTATATAGAGTGTATAGCTCCATCCCTCCTTCTCGCTCGAACTACTCACGCTTTAACACGTCATGGTAGGGCCGCAGATAGAGAAGAACGTGCAAGAAACTCCTCTACATCTTTTTAAACTAGGCTGGTGAAAAGTGTAAGTAGGTACATAATACCGTAATTAAGTGATCATTTTGCAATAATTCATGCTTGTTAAGAATTATTGCAGTTAACAATTTAAATTCATAAATTAAATATTACCGCTCATATTTTCCACTATTAACTACGCAATAAAATGGTACTTTGTTTCAATTAATATCGAGAACTTCTGAACCCCTGGGTACTGGTGAATTGAGTTTATAGGAAGACTTTGACAAGACTATTTACATTTACAGATTGTACTTCGGTGAATGTGCCCAAGAACTCCACGACCTCATCCCACCGGCCCCCTTCTACCATCGGACATCCAGACACGACTGCATCTTACCATCCCTACCTTGTAGCTATTCCACCAATTCGCACTAAGCGTTTCCAAACGTCTTTTATAATGCGCACAGCAAAGGAGTGGAACTCTCTGCCTGCGTCTGTGTTTCCAAAAGCTTACAGCCCTAATCTCTTCAAAGTTAGAGTGAACAGGCTCCTTCTGGGTAGGCTCGCTCCATCGTAGACTTTGTCTCTGTCATATCTGACATTGACTAGAGTCAAGAGCAAACCCATCACTAATAAAAAAAAAAAACTATAATAATATGTTTAAAACATCATCATCATCATTATTTCAGCCGATAAGCTTTTGGACATAGGCCTCCCATGGGGGTCGCCACATCTCGCGTTTCTGTGCGTCTCGCAGACTCGCAGGCCACCGCGACCTTCACCAGATCATCGGATTCATCGGTCGTCCTTGCGGGAGGCTTGGCTATCCTTCATCTTTCGGTATGCGGTCGCCACTCCAGAACCTTTCGACCACATCGACTATCTGTTCAGCGAGCAATGCCACTTAAGTTTGGCAATTCTTCAAGCTATGTCGGTTACCTTGGATCTCCTGCGGCATCTTCATTTCTGATTTGATTCGAAACTCCGAGCATAGCCCTCTCCCTTGTGGGAGTTTTTGAGGCTTATGTGTAATGCTTTCATTTATTTATTTTATTCATTATTTATTTGTTGTACACACAGTTACAGACACTGCATAACTAAACGAGTACATTACCCTGCTAGGGCACAGCAATTAACTTATGACTAATAATGTAATAACAAAATAATTATCTTTAATTATAAGTACATTTATTATCTTTATACATTCAAGGGTAGGTATTTATTTCTTCCTCTTTAGCGACTGCAAATCCAACAAAAACTCCAGTCAGTCGAGTGCATACAGCAGGCTGTGCGTTCCATCTTTGTAGAAATTTCTCCCTCCTTTTAGCATCATGCAGCTCAACCATTTTGAAGGGAACTCAGTCATCCAAAATCCAACACCAAATATATTTAAATAATATCTAAATTGCATCAACGTAAGTAAATTCCTGGAAAAATAATGGTTAGGTGGTCATTAAAATCCCGGGTTTTACCAATTTAGATTTGGAATAAGTACCTACATACATACCTACATAGTTAATAAAGAAACTTAGTTTATTTGCATGCGCGTAAAACAAAAACAAAATACTTTGGCTCAATATTAGTACTACCTACGGAACCGTAAAACATATAACTCCAATGTTAGTGTTACCATGTATTCGAAGTCCGATAGCATTGCTAAATCCTGAAATTAATAATTCGCGATTATTATTCCGGGATTTTAGAGGAAGTAAAATTTAATTCACTCTATGTCATACTCTGAAGAAGTATAGGTAAATCTAGGTACCGGTCGCGATCCCAGATCATCATCATATCAGCCTCCAATCACTGACAGCTGGCGCCCTCCTTCTTTCCTGCCATTTTTGTTACGGATGGGAAATCATCAAATGACTTCTTCCGTCCTAGGTGGAGCGGAAAGGAGTGTCAGACTCTTACCTGAAACCCATCCGTGTTCCTCCTCATGCCCTTTGCCGCGGCCGCGGTGACTCTTTCGAACAAATTCCACAACCCTGGCAGGTTCCTGCCATACTTCTCGGATCATATACCTACGTCCTGACTGCAGTGCTGTTTTGTAAACATCACACCGTGTTAGTTTAGGTGAAGTAATGGTGGACATCCCACCCACACGCACAAAGCGTTTTGGGAATACATTCATTGTGCGTACAGCTAAGGAGTGGAATTCCCTGCCAGAGTCTGTTTCCTGATAGCTACAACCTGGGAGTCTTTAAGTCAAGTGTGAATAGGTTACTTCTAGGCAAGCGTGCTCCATCTTCGACCACATCGTTGCTTAGCATCAGGTGAGATACTTAGTGGTCAAGCGCGTGCCTATCAGTAATAAAAAAAACATGTAGTAAGTGTAAGCTGTCAATCGGAATCCATCCAGATAAGATAGAATAACAGTTCACTTCATGCTACGGTGTGATGTTGACAAAATAAACCAATTGGAGAACTGAATCAAACTGCCTGAATCAGTACCTACGGTAAATTGAAATTGCCAGTACATACCTAGTTAGGTACCTACGCACTTAAGAAGTGAGTAATGTCTGATTCCTGCTCTACAGGATGTTCCAGATCGCGTGGTCATATTTTAGGGTGATGCAGGGTTACTCATATACATTAAGGAAAAACAATCAAAACATACAAAAATGTAACTTAGTATAAAAAAAACGATCACAATTACCGAAGAAATTACTTTTCAAGCAGTCTGATGCAGTTGGTAATATGATGTATGAGTGATTGTAAATGGGATTAAATATAATGACCACCATAAAATGCTTTGATACCCTTAGTTCTTTTACCAAAAATATATATTTGACACCAGAAAAATGAAGTCTAAAATTACAATAGTACTAGCTATTTTGGTCACGACTGCACCTCAAATTGTATTCGAACACCAAATGTAGTAAATGATTACCAAATCTTAGCGAGCAAATTAATGCGCTATTTTTTCCTAAATAAACTACTGTGATTGCCATAAAATGTAGGCTTGGGGTTACAAACTGGATAAAATAGGTTAGAATTGTGACCAACCGCGCGCGAGCCGAGCGAGCGAAGCGAGCGGTGCCGCGGCAGCGGCCGGCGAGCGCTACTTCTCGAATATTTTTTTGGAAAAAGTTATTTGGGGTAGGTAAAACTCTATTACTACCCATCGAGAGAGCGCAAAGAGCGATCCTCAAGGTGTCCACTAGCCGTCCTTTCCTTTTTCCAACTAACCTTCTCTATAAATCCTGTGATGTACTAACAGTCCGACAGTTATTCATAATGAGCACGGTGCTAAAACAACACGCAGCCCTCCCCTATCGCATTGAAGCTACTAAAAAAAGACGGAAAGATATGGTTTGCCCTAATAAACCTACAAAACATGCTTTCACAACAAAATTTCATGTGTTCCTTGGACCACTGCTCTATAACAGACTTAACGCAACAACAGACATATTTTCCCTAAATTACATTAAGTGCAAGAAAGTTGTCAAGGAAACTCTTCAAAGTATGTCCTATGATGATACAGAGGAGTTATTAATAGTTCTAAAATAAAGATTGTCTTGATTTCTAAGTATTTTATAATATTATTTACACCTTATATAAGCCTTTTAACTTATTACCTAAGATAAATGTACGTAGATCGTTAAGTATTATGCTTCCATCAATTGAAAAATATAATCTCTTCTCGCCTGAAACACAGGATTACCTAGCTCAGGCACATAACACGTGTGAACTTGACATAGATTTAAGCAGAACTGTATTTATTGTGTACCTTATTATTTTGAATAAACTTTATTATTATTATTCTCTTTATTTATTTTCTTACACATACATTTTATATTTTTAAATATTTCAATAACAAAAAAAAAAACAATAAAAAAACATTTAAAAATATAAAAATAGTAGTCCGCCGGTGTCGGGAGCTGGGTCCAAGCTACCGGTGGTTAGGGCTCCAGAGAAAGGAACCTCCTCACAATACGAGCCGTATCGAGGAGTACTGCTTTCTGTATCAGGCCCTTTACCCAACTGCGCAACGCCAGCTTCGACAGGTGGTCGTCGAAGCTTTTGGCTATCAAGCCATTGGCCGTAACGACGATCGGCACAATGACAGCCGAGTCCACATTCCACATGTCGACAACCTCGTGCGCTAAGTCAAGATACTTGATTTGTTTCTCTTTCTCAGCTTTCACGAGGTTCTCGTCATGTGGAATGGTAACATCGATTATCATTGTGCGGCGCGCTAATCGGTCTATCACCACTATATCGGGCTTATTAGCGACGATAGTCCTATCAGTGATGATAGACCGATCCCAGTACAACGTGACATGGTCATTTTCGAGAACTGGGTCGGGCACATACTTGTAATACGGTACCTCAGAATCCACAAGTTTGTATTTCAAAGCAAGTTGCTGGTGAATAATCCTGGCCACTTGGTTATGCCTGTGCAAGTACTCGCCGTTAGCCAGACGAGAACAACCAGAGATAATATGTCTGATGGACTCACCCGGACGGTGGCATGCCCGACACACGTCAACCGTCCCGTCCTTCATAATATGCCTCCGGTAGTTGTTCGTCAAGATAACTTCGTCCATAATTGCACAAACAAAACCTTCAGTTTCTCCGAAGAGATCACCGAAACGTAGCCAGGCCACGGACGCTGAGAAATCTACGTCGGACCCATAAAGAGCCCGATAGAAGCGCCCGTGAAGCTCCTTGCCTTTCCATACCTCCTTGCGGTCATCTGTAGTAAGTATTACAGGTTTGCGCCAGTTCTCTTTCGCCATGGACAACGGGGTGAGTCCCTTGTCCACTGTGACCACATCTCGGTGCATACCCACATCGGCTTTGAGAAAATATTCTCTGAGACTGCACATCTCGCGGTTGTGGAGAGTCTTAGCATTTAAAAAGCCTCGACCTCCACATTTACGCGGGATGTACAGTCTCATCACCGACGATCGTGGGTGATGCATCCGATTTGCAGTCAGCAGTGTACGGACCCTTCTATCCAGGGCGTCGAGTTCGGTTTGAGTCCATTTGAGTATGCCGAAAGAGTACATTAATACCGGCATGACCCAACCGTTGAAGGCGCGCACCTTATTTCCGCCCGACAAAAGGCTGTTTAAAACCTTTTTCAGGCGGCCAAAGAAGCGCTCCTTCAGCGATTGCTTCATGTCAGTACCGTTAATGCCCAACGCTTCCGACATACCCAAATACTTGTAGGTTTCGGTTGAGCTAAGGGATCTAACCTGTATGGAATCCGAGAGTTGAATTCCCTCAGATTCCATAATCTCCCCTTTCTTTACATGCATGACTGCACATTTGTCCACACCAAATTCCATCCTGATGGCACTACTGAAGGTTTCAGTTACTTTCAGTAGCTCCATCAGTCGCAAATTGTTGGGGGCAAAGAGTTTCAGATCATCCATGTAAAGGAGGTGAGATATGGCTTGACCACCTCTTCTCAACCGATAGCCTAGGCCTGAATCCTCCAGCAGTGTGCTAAGAGGATTCAGAGCTAAGCAAAACCAAAGTGGACTCAAACTGTCGCCCTGGAATATTCCCCGTTTAATCCATACAGGCTCATCATTCCCTTGAATCGGTCGACATCCTGGATATCGAAGAACCGTTTTCCATTGCCTCATACATGACTCAAGGAAGGCGCGTAGAGTTGCATCTATTTTGTACAACTCCAGCACCCTCATGAGCCATGTATGTGGCACAGAGTCATAGGCCTTCTTGTAATCTATCCAACATGTCGACAGATCCTTGCGGGATCGACGAACCTGTTGGCTTATGGCCATGTCTATGAGGAGTAGCTCCTTAGTGCCGCGGGACCCTTTCCTACATCCATTCTGAGAAGCGGACATAATTGAGTTATTCTCAATGTGATCATTAATTTTCACTCTCAGAATGGATGTAAGAAGTTTATAGACCGTCGACAAACAAGTAATCGGTCTATAATTATTGGGTTCCGCGGGACTACCTGTCTTATAGAGCAGGTGGGTAACGCCAGTTGTTAGAAACTGTGGTAGCGACCCAGACTCTAAGGATGATTGGAATTGAGATGCCAGGAGTGCGTGTGAGCTGCTATACCATTTTAGCCAGAAGTTATGCAGTCCGTCCGGTCCTGGAGATTTCCAGTTTGGTAACGGACGGACTGCTTTGGCTACATCCAATGGGGTGATGTTGATAAGTTCCATTGGTGGTATAGCTTCACACACGCGCTCGACATCGCGCATCCAACCACCCTCGGCATGACAGACGGGCACCGACCAGATGTTTCGCCAGAATGTATTCGTGGCGATATCGTCTGGTCTGCACACGTCCGTCACACTTTGTTCAGGTCGCTCCCAAGCTCTGTATACCCACCTTTCATCGCTCTGGAACATGCGATTCTGCGAGTATCGATCAACCCGCCTCTTATACCGTCGAATACGGTTCGCCCATGCACAAACTTTCTGCTTCAGGAAGTCGATGCGCTCTGTAATACGGGACATGTACTCCTGAGGACTGATTTCAGTCCCCGAAAATGCCCGCCTCACAAAGCGCATCACGCGTGGTCGTGAATTGCCCTCCCTGAAGCAGTATAGTTTGCCGATGAGTACCCTGGCTTCATCAATACGCCGCTCGATCCTGCATTGCCAAGCTGGTGCAGCAGACTTTGGTCGCATAGCTACGTCACTATTTGTAAACTTTACGTTTGCTATACGACATGCCGCAACAGCCCCGCAATACAGGATTGAGTGCGTATCAACGAGGTTCTCGCTGCTTTCAAAAATATTCTCAAGCAGCGAGTCCAAGGCACACACCAGCGCCCTATTCTTTTTGTGCATAGGCAACCGTGGAATTCGAGGCCTAAGTTCGGTCGGAGTGGATCTGTACTCGCGAAGCGCATCCTCCAGCGCGCTCCTCAGTCGGTCGTTGCACTGGCTACTTACCGTGACAACCCTATCATCTACCTCATCACAAACATTATTGGCCCGCGGTGTAATTGCGCCACTAGCTGGCGCCTGTACCACGGACTGTGTCGGGGTCGAGATGACAAGGTTGTTCAGTACCTCTGAGCGCAGCCTATCAAGTGCGGCATCGTCCAACTTGTGATTACGTTGGATGACCCGCACCTGATCCGACAATCGTTGGGCCGAGACGTTCACAGTTGGCTCCAGGTCCTGAAACAGAGACAGCATCCTGACACGGTACGCAGTGAGGTTAGTTCCCCCCTCTGTAGACCCGTAGTATGCGCGCATGACGTTCTCGTTCATGGACTGAGTCCATTTCATGCGCTGCACACAACCACCGGTAGCGGGGACCCGGCTCGGGGCCGGTTGGCCCCTAGGTCCCAAGCCCCTCGGTGGCCGGCCTCTCCCCTGCCGACGTACAGGTGTTGGCGACGTCGGTGGAGAGAAATACTCGTCGCTGGAGCTCGACGCAACTGCAGCCGCCGGTGACACCACTGGTGATCCGATGTCCGGCGGCGGCGAGGCGGAGCTGAGCGACGAGTCCGGGGGTGGATGGTGTGCGCGTCGGGCAGCTGCTCTTGTTAACATTATACAAGTATTATTTTATACATTTTACGTACGTTATACGTACTCATCAATATTTTCGTAATGACATAAAATGTCATCTGTCTTCACTTCATAGTTTTTTGAAATTTTTATCATTTTATGGCCGTATGATATTGTAAAGTTTATTATTATTATTATTATTATTTATTTCACACTTTTTTAACTCCAAACACCAAACAATAGCTGCCAATAAAAATGAAAGAAAGCTTATAAATTAAAATAAAGCTTTATATATTATTTACTTAAAAGTTTTGGATTAACAATGATTTGTTTGACATTAGTTTGCTTAAACAGGATAGCAAGATGTAAAAACTTTGATTTTAATTTTACATTAAAATGCTGGTATGATTTTGGTGATCATTTACTACTTTTGGGTTAACAATGATTTATTTGGAGTCATTTTGCTTAAATAGGATAGCGAGACGTTAAAATTTTGGTTATAATTTTAAATTAAAATGCGTGTTTAATTTTGGTGATCATTTACTATTTTTGTCTCCTAAATGCTACTATATCTGGTGGTAAGTTAAACATAAGCCATTGTAAATGCCACAAACTGTACCAAAACTGCATGAAAAGACATTTCTTTGGAACTCAGTCATTTATTCTGGTCGATTTTTTTTTGAAAAATAGTCTTTTTTTTTGTTTTGCAATTTTTTACACAATGCGTACCTACGTCAATTATATTCTAGGAAACAGATATGTTATGAGCGCGCGCTAGTGAAGATTCGAATACATCCTATTATAATTGGGTCGTATAGTCTGTGTCACGCATGGCGACAAGAGATATGCTTTCATCATCTGCCTAGCCTTTTCCCAACTATATTGGGGTTGGCTCCCAGTCAAACCGGATTCAGCTGAATACCAGTATTTAAAAGAGATAGAGATAGGCTTTGTTGCGACAAAAAGAAAATTTTAAAAATTCCATTTTGTGGTTTTATCAAGGCATCTCTTTTGCAACATTTCTACGTGTAGAGAAATGTAAAATGAATGAAAAGCGTGTATGTGTGCTGCCGCTACTGCGCGGAATACTTTTTTCAGTTGTTTTGTGCGTATAACGTATCTGTTTATTAGAATATCATTGACAAAAAAAAAAAGGAAAGACAATTTTTCAGATAACCAACATTTTACGCGGTACGGCTTTTCATACAAACTTTCAAATCCTTATTTTTCGAAATTAATTAACCGATTTTAACGAAACTTGGTATGCGTACGCTAGATATCTAGGTCTAAATAGTTATCAGAAAACATTTTCGAAAAAGAGTTCAGGGGGAAGGATACAGTGATTTTTCACTTTCTTTAGAAAACTTAAAATCGCTCTTTCTCTCCCTCTGAAATCTTTTTCAAAAATGTTTTCTGATAACTATTTAGACCTGGACATCTAGCGTATGCATACCAAATTTTAAAGATTTCGTTAAAATCGGTTCATGCATTTTGAAGAATAAGGACTTGAAAGTTTGTATGAAATGACATACGGCGTACACGCTCTTAAGTATGACCACGCACTTCTGGTACATCCTGTATATGAGAAGAAGCCTTTGTCTTAGTTTTGCGTTGCGTTGCGTTGCGTTTTTAGAATACGCGTGATTTCTTTTTTCCATGAATGAATTACTAGTATGACTACTCTTTATTTAAAACAATAGGAGCTTGTTCGATAACATTTAAGCAGACTAAACATTCAAATTCTTAGTAAGTTAGGTACGTAGTGTAGATAAAAACAAGGTGAACATATTATTTTGTTTCACTTAGTAGGGTTGCCATCCGTCCGGGTTTCCCCGGATTTGTCCTAGTTTAGAGGGCGTCCGGAGAGCATCCGAGCCGGACTTCATTTGTAGTCCGGATTTAAAAAGTCTTGGGCCGCCCGCAACACACGCACTGTGCCCGCACGCCGCGATCAACCGACGTCGAACTGACTCGCTAAATTCACCGTCCCCCCGCCCTTCCCGTCGCGCGTCGCAGTCAAATGAAAAGGTGATTTATGACATTTTCGACTTTTTTTGAAACCTGTTGATATGTCCGGCTTCTGAGCTCTAAAATCCGGTGTTTTCATGCGTCTTGTCCTGGTTTCCAAATTTTAGAGATGGCAACCCTACACTCAGGTAACAAATCGTTCAACTTAGTAGACGCGATTGCGATTTGGGTTCCTTATCTAGAAAACTGGTTAGTAAGTTTTCACTTTAAAACAGCCACCATGTGACAATCATGTGGGGTGAGATGAGATGTATCTTCATCGAAGTGGGTGGGACTGGGGCTACCATCGCTAGTGTACCTATAGTTACCGTGGCCAGTGGTTACAGCCATTCCATGCAAAACTTAAAAACTATAATGATGTAAGTATGGTTTGTGTGTATGTCCCAGTCAATTAGCTTAATCAGCCGTTTAATTGGTGGCCTAGCCTTTACATTTAAATGCGCCGATTTTTCAGCGACCTAGGTAAGTGATATCTTTTGTTCAATAGCTTTTGATGATTTTCCCGTGTCACTTATGTCGCTGATTAAACGGCGCAGTTCAATGAAAAGGCTAGGCCGCCAATTAAACGGCTGATAAAGCTAGTTGGCTGCGACATGGATATTGGATAACTAGCGACACGCCCCGGCTACACTCGATTGCAAATTTTTACACAAACCTTCCTCGTTAGCATTTGAATTATCAAATGAAACGCCTCATTGTAAGGGACTCAAAAGTGTTTTTTTCATAATTTTAATATATTCTATTCCAAAGTTATTAAAGTAAAAAATTGAAAATTGACCATTCCCCCCATTTTTTCTTTTTTTGTATAGTAAATCATCAAATGACTCTTTTCGCTCTGGGCAAAGCGGTAGGCAGTAATCAGACTCTTACTGACTAAAACCCACACGTTTTTTCCTCCAAATGCCCTTCGCGTTCCAGAGCCGCGAACTCGTTCACACAAATTCCCCTTATCTTCGAAACTACTGTGCCTAATTTTATTAAAGGAAAACCTATAAGAAATCTATGATTTTAAAATAACATACTTAGGACGAATTTCACCACTGAAACTGAACGCGATCAGCGTATAAACCACGTTTATGAGCTGTCAGTGTCATTATTTTTCTGTGGAATAGGTATTGACGCTGACAGCTCTTGAACGCAGCTTAGATGTACTGATCGCGTTCAGTTTCATTGGTGAAATCCGCTCTTATTAAAAATAAATATTATTTTTCGTTCGGAACACATTCCACGAGAGTCCGACTCGCATTTGGACGGTTTTTTGAGCAATCCTGGCTGATACGCATAGACAAAATGAAGAAACTCATTCATCTAGTCACCAGCGATAACGTTTGTCAAAAAATCCAACATGAATGGTTTTGACGTCATATTTGTCGTCACCCATAGATATAATAACGTCACCGAAATGTCACGTGGTCAATCATACCAATCATTTTGGATTTATTTCTATCGTAATCGCTGACTGCAATATTGTTGAGTGAAGTGCAATCCTCGTATTACTTAAAAAGCGTTAAAATTTTTAACCGTATTATCATCTTACCGACCGACAATCAATGACAAAAACTTGTCAAAATGGAGGGAATTAGGAGGTTTTGATTTTGACCACGTTTTGACAGATTGGGACTGCGATGAGAAAACAAACGGTCGTAAAAAAACGATGGTTGCCCCTCCTATCTTTTTAATTAGCAATTTCCACTTAACAATGATAGACCCGGCTGTGACGGATTGTGAGTTCGACACATTGTTTTCGGCCACTAGCGTATTGTACCACTAAAATATTTATGTACCGCCATGGAAGGTCAATGGCTCGCTCGATAAAAAATGAAATGACATCATAATCAAATTGTTTGATTATTATTTTTTATTTGGAACAATAGAATTCCTTGACTTTCACTTTTTGGCAGGGAATTAAAAATTGCGATTTTTTATTTGCTTGGTCTTTACCAGACTGTGGCGAAGGGTTATGTATTTTGCCCCTTCATATGTCCGCTCGTAACTACTCAACGGTTCAACCGATTTTGATAAATTAATGTTATTAGATATGCGTCTTAAATGTATGAATGTGAAATATAAATTTATGAAATAATAACAAACAACTCAGTAATGAGTATTAGTTTCCCGTTCACTTATGATATGACATGTATTATTTCGAGGATAATGAGTAATATTGTACAAACGTAATAAAACATTTACCTACCTTTAATTGCCCACAAAATGTAACCACCTGCGTACCTACGCTCGCAGACTTTGTTTTGTTTTATTGTGTATTTTTAATTGTTTTAATGTTATCCTAATTATCTTGTTCTATTTTAAAATTTAGCAATTATTTAGATTAAAGTTTAATATTATGTGTTATTATTAATTATTATAAACTTTTAACTTAGGTACTTGCCAACTTGGTTTGACCTGTACTTAATTGGCGACTCTGTAAGAAAAAGGCTGTTATAACTTATCCTCAGAAACGCTGTCTACCTAACTGTGACAATCAGTTTCAAGAATTCAACAGCCCAATCTATTTATTTTTCTTTAACAAAATAATGTATTTCATAGCATCCACGTGTTGATACAGTAACAATAAAAAAAAAACTATTGCGGCGACAGGCACGCGAGCATGACGATTTTATTTATATTTTATAGTGTTGAATGTTGCTAAATGCATTTTAATTTACCAATCCACTTAGTGATTGATGAAAATTACTTGGAAAATATTGTATGGTATTACCCCAAGCTTTTTTTTTTGTATTTGCCGTGAGGTGGATTACGGCCAACTTCCCTAACATAGAAAGGAGGCCTGTGTCCTAGGGGTCTACTCTCTAAGCCCGAAGTCCGTAGTTTCGGCCTTAGTGTCGGGTGTTGTACTCAGTATCACCTACCCGACGGACTAACGAATAGTCCCCAAACCGAACCTAAGAATGAATGACAACACGATTTGACAGTTGTTCATGGTCCGGGTTCGGGACTAATCGTAAGTCCGTATAGGTGATACGGAGTGGAAAACGCCCGACACTAAGGCCGAAACTACGGACTTCAGGCTTAGAGAGTAGACCCCCTGGCTCGGGACATTGAACTGTTGAATAGGGATGTTTCCTGTGTAGAAACAATATGATTCTATTTAGTCCGTTGGTTAGATTGTATTTTTTGTTTTATCAAATCAATAAAAAAATTACGAAGATAAAACGCATCAAAGATCAGGAGTGGGGGGGGGACTTGTGACGTCACTTTCCGGTAAAAAGTTTTTTTCAGTTTTTTTCAGGAAAATTTCTAGTGATGAATGATGATTAGGTACTATGATTAGTTATGATGACTTGATGAGCTGTGTTTTTAAGTTTCTAACTCAGATAGTGGATATAGCACTGAGGCCATATGAAAAGTCCAGGGTCAACCCTAAATTGTTTCATAGAAAAAATAGATGAAAACTCAAAAGGGAATTGTACTTTTTTTTTTTTTTTTTTTTTTTTTTTTTTTTATTGGATGGGAAATCATCAAATGACCCCTCCCGCTCTGGGTGGAGCGGCAGGGAGTGTCAGACTTCTACTGACTAAAACCCACCCATGCTCCTCTCAGTGCCTTTACGTTCCAGGGCCACGGTAACTCTTTCGAACAAATCCGCAACCCTGGTAGGCTCTGGCCTTAACGGGCCCCGACCCATGCTGACGACTGCTGGCTTGGCGCGCGTAGAACACAGCGCGCCGTCAACCCGGGCCTGCTCTGATCGGACGGCGAGCTACCCATTGCTCGCCGTCCACAGGCATCAGTCACTGCGCCATGCTCAGGAGCATCAGTTCCTGGGCGGCGCAGTGGCTGACGTTCAACAGGAGGGGGTGAAATGGGGCCATTACTGGCACTCCATTTCAGCCCCCTCCGGAGCCCGTTGTAGGGGCTCTACTGCGGCTGTTGCAGTAGCAGCAGCCGCAGTGGAACCGGCTTTGGCGGCGGAGGAAGCGGCGGCGGTGGCGGCGGTCGCGGCAGAGACAGCGGTGGCGGAGGGCTTTCTCCGGTTTCCGGCTTTGGTGGGTGGGGCGCAGGCCCTACCCCCAGCCCAGTGGTCGGCCGGCTTGCCAGCTGCCGCACAGACTGCGCAGTGCGGCGCGGCGTCGCAGGAGCCGGCCCTGTGACCGGGCTGACCGCAGCGGAAACATAGACCGCTGCGGTCCACCTCCGAGGTGCATTGAGCTCCTACATGGTGGCCCACCTGGCACCGGAAGCACCTCAGAGGTCGGGGTTCCAGCAGTTTGACCTGCGCGGAAACCCAACCCACCAAAAACCTACGGCCCTCCGAGATGGTCTTGGCCGCCGACACGGGACAGCTCACCACAATGGTGCGCATGCCCGTGTTGTCAGGACGTAGGGTGCCCGCCTTCACCTCCTCTGCTGAGCACCCCCCCGTCCTAACGACGGCGGCCACCACCTCCGTCTCCGTGACGGAGTCGTCCAGGCCCAAGATGCGCATGTCGATGCGCTTGGTGGGCCTGGACACTCGGGCATCGTCCGCGCTTAGGGACGCCCTAAGCCTTTCGGCTAGAGCGTCCGCGGTTGGGCCGCTGGCTGCCCCGGGGATCTCCAGCATCCGGGCCCCAGTCATGGTGACCCGGAGCCGAAGGCCCCCCACGATGCCTAGCTCACCAAGGTTTATCGCCTCCTTCGCCTTGGTGAGCACGTCCGCGTACGTCACGCCCCTCTTCACCGCGTCCGGCTGTAGTGTAAGCACTACAGCCGCGGTTTTCGGGGGGCGGAGCGCAGCCGCGACGCTTCGCGCCTTCTGCCGCCGCTTCCTCTCTCGCCTCTTGGCCGCCCTGGCTGCCTTGCCCGCCTTCCTCTTCTCCCCGGCAACTTGCCATTCGGCTTGAGCCGGGGGAGGAGCTGAAGGCGAGGAAGCCGGGGGGAGCCGCTGCTCAGACGGCGCAGGAGCCTTCGCCGTCCGCGCAGCAACCCCACCCTTCCTCTTCCTTCCCGGGGCCGGGTCCGGTTTTCCCGGCACCGGCTTCGCGGGTGCCGGCCCGGACCCTTTGTCCTGGCCGGACGACCCCGGTGTGGCAGCCGCGGCGGCCGCGTACGACGCCGCCTTCCGGCCTGGAGCCTTCCCACTCGCCGCTAACGGGGGGCGCAGGACGATGCCCTCCAGGACGGAAAACCGCGCCTGGAAGGCAGCCATCTCCTGCCGCACCAGGTCCAGCACCTGGCCCTCCTGCGGCACGGGCTGGCTGTTCTCCCTGCTTCCCCCTTTAGGCGCCCCCTGTGGGCCGGCTCCCTGGAGCCTGGCCAGGTCTGCTCGGAGCCCCGCGTTCTCCCTCTGGAGACGCTCGGTGGCGGCAGCCAAGCGGGCGACCTCCGCCCGCAGGTTGGACATCTCGTCCACCGGAGGCCCACCTCGGTTAGCCTCCGCTGCCGCCAGGATGGAGGTCAGCGCTTCTCCTATGGCCCTGTTTTTAGAGGAGAGTTTCCTCTTCAGGGCCACATCGCGAAGCGCGGCCTCCACCACCTCCGCAAACCCGGCCCTTCGAAGCTCCTGTCCGGAGTCATCCGGCTCACCGCCGGAGGACTCCGAACCAGGGGCCCTGCGACCGCCCTCTGCGGGGGGTCGTCCGTCAGCGACGAGCTCCCCGGCTCGCTGACCAGCCACCTTGGAGGCGGGCAATCTCCCCTTGCCTCCCTCTCGGCCCTTGCCCCGCCTGCTGGTGGGGATCTTGCGAGCCGAGGCTACCTCCTCGCTGCCGGACGACCCCCGGTCCTCCTCTGATCTGGGCCGCTTGCGGAAGGACCTGGAGTCCTCCGCAGCAGCCCTCGCCCCCTCGGGTACAGGGCTCGCCGAGCAAATGGTCGCCAGGTCGTCGGAGTCCAACTCGGACTCCGACTCTACACCCGCGCGACGCTCAAGCGAGCCCTCCTCCCAGCGCAGCGCGCCTTCGCCCGCGCTCTGCCCGGCCGACTCTTCGTCGGGCGAGCTAAAATCAAACCCGATTAATTGTTTGAAGTCGAATCGGGGGCCTCCTCAGCCACTGTTGCCCTTGGCAAGCGGATTGCGGACAGCCCTGTTGCCCCCCCCAGAATACGAGGGGCTTGACGCACGAGGCGTGGCGGATTCTCGGACCGCTGTGCAGTCCGTACCGCCCTGGGGTAGTTTCTGTTTAGCAGAACTGTCCATAATTTCCTTTTTGAGGGTGCGGTCCCTATCTCCCCTCCTCTCCCCCTCTCTCTCAGTGCTTGCTCGCTGCCCTCACAGTCACGTCTGATGATCAGACGCGTACCAGAGAGCAGCGAGCAAGCCAATGAGACGCACACCGTCCGAGGACCCGAACACTGCTCAAGTCTCCGAACGGTGTGCCCCTCTTGTGTCTCTCTTGGTCTGGTCTCTCACTTGGGACCTTCCGGCATGAGTGGCTCTACCGGCAAAGCCCCCAAGATCACTGAGACACGCAAGCCCCACCACGACGGCAACGTGGAGACACGGTTGGTGGGGAAGGGAATTGTATTGACTTTAAAAAATGAGAAACGAGATTAATCATTTTAAAATAACATTTATTCTGACACTCGATTACCTACCTACGTCGTTTTTTATGGCAGATGTATTGTGATGGTATTGTGTATGTTCTAGACTTGGCCACAGCTTTGGCATTCGAGTCTAGAGCGAATTTTTCTTCCTAGTGATCAACTTCGTCGCTGATGAAGATAATAAAAGAAATCCATAGGTATTTGTTTACCTACCTCGTTTTTTATGGCAGATGTATTGTGATGGTATTGTGTATGTTCTAGATTTTGGCCACAGCTTTGGCATTCGAGTCTAGAGCGAACGTTTCTTCCTAATGATCAACTTCGTCGCTGATGAAGATAATAAAAGAAATCCATATTTGTTTCCAGTTAATACTTACTTAATACTTACTCCAGTTACAGTTAATAATTATATTATTATCAAATAAGAGAATGCACACAATATTATTTTGCTTATTGTAAACTTCAACTCGGCTCCAACAGAACATGAACTACAAAAGGGTCAAGGGAACGACAGACAAATTGATTTCCAATGTTTTTCCTGAGGCTTACTAACCACTTGTTTATATATGTGGTAATCGGGTAGGTCATGGACAAGCTTTGTTTGAAGTTCAGTGTTTTATCCGACTGCGTCTGCCCCAGAAGGTTATATTTTTCTGGAATGTCTGTAAGGATGTATGAAATATTACATGATGTTTGTAAGTACTCGTACTTATGTCTATTTCTTCAGCACGTCCTGCGGCCCTACCATGGCGTGTTAAAGCGTGAGTCGTTCGAGTGAGAAGGAGGGATGGAGCATGGAGCTATACACCTAGCTCCATCCTTCCTTCTCGCTCGAACAATTTACGCTTTAACACTTCATGGTAGGTAGGGCCCCTGTATATGTACGTCCTTGATACATTTTCAGAGAACAATATCTAATACATAATAATAATAAAAATATATACATTTATTGGTATTTAATAGAGACAGCACTAATAATAAAAATCAAATATCCTAACTAAGAGCCCTAAAAGATGGCGTCAAAAAACTCATCCGCATCGCTGTCGACTGGAAGTGTGCCCAAAAGACTGGCGGCATTGCTACGTTGTATGGCAATGCTTATCCTTTGTCCAAGGTAAAAGCCAGCCCTTGGGTCACGCGAAGTGTCAACTAAGCGTTTAGCAAGTTCTTTAAATAACGCATGAACACTCGAACCCCACGACCCAAGAGTTTAAACCCCAAACGGCTCGAAAATATAACTACCAACGAGGTTGTTATATTTCCGCCGCTTGAGGTTCTCCGCAGCCGCAGTGGCAGCACCAGCACAGCACGAAGAGCTAGGAAGATGGGATGGCGCAAGAGTATCGACACAAGTAGCGTCCCACACTAAAGGCCTACCCATCTTCCACGGAAATAAAGACATACCGTCCGGTCGCTTGCCATCGTCGCGTGCCAGGCCACTGGGTTCTAATACAGCCGGAACGCCGACGGTGACAAGAGCTCGTCGGATGATGTCGTTAATATTCGCGTGCCGCGCTATGCGGCCCGCGCTACGGCTGCATGCCAGGCCGTGGTGTCCGAGGCTGTTGACAACTTCGCCACAGTGGCAGCGATGAGGAGAACAACAAGGAGCGCCAAGATTAATATACTATACTTAAGATTCGTAGAGTTACACTGTCATAAAGTTTTTAGATCTAGTTAGTGTGTGCAGTAGGTACTACTGTTCTTCTAGATAGGTTACGAGGTAACCTGTGTTTAGAAGAAACAGTTCCGATCCCCTGTGATAACATTGTGGTTTACTCTAATACCTAGTACGTGTAGCAGAAGGTCAGAAAGTATGAATTTTATATTATAATGAGGTAGATATTTAAATTATAAGATTCCTCTTGGCACCCTCAGTGATATTGGCAAATTAATTTTTGATAAAAAAAAATGGCGGCCTTGACGGCCGACATTATGGTACTTACACCCTTTTACCTAAGTACATGTTTTCTGCACCTCGTCATGGAGGAGGAGTTTTGGCCACAGGACGTGGTGTTTCGTCGTCACTTCCACAGACAAGTGCCACTGGAACTCACTTTATTTGGTTATTATTATTCATTATTATAATCGTGTATTTATTCTGAAGCTCGAAGAGATTCCAAAAATAGCTACGTGTAACCCATTGTAAATAAAGGAGGAAATAAAACAAAATAAGGTTACAAGAAACCCGTTTTTTATTTTATAGTTTGGGTTCTCTGATAGGTACCTATCTTATTTTTCCTCGAACAAGAATTCGTAAATATAAAGAACATAAGTAGTAGGTAGTTATGTTTTTGAACTACATTATATTCGCAACTGCAACGGTGAAAAACTCACTGAAAACTCGCAATTTGATCCAAGTGACTGCAGTTCAAAGCCCAGCCATTTATGTAGGGTAAAACCGGGGTAGACGCCACACTTTTTGAAATCATTTTATATTCTCCCAGTACAAAAATCATATAATATATTTTAATTTGCAAAACTGGCAAGGCTTTTATCAACAAATTTATGAAAAGTAAAAAACATTATCTTTGATATTTCCAGAGTGTAGCGTCCATATAAATCACGTTTAGGATAGACGACCCGCTGAGAAACGGCAACTCCCGAAATCCCAATCCCGAAAAAACTGATTGCACTTTGCCTTCCCATGCAATGGCACAGTCAGTATCTAGGTTCGAACCTTTTTTCGTTCGACCTACAACAAGTAAGTAAGTCGTGCCGTTACCACTGAACCGCCACTGCCATGCCACTGCTCTCACTCACAGATAAAGACTCTATGCTCACAGACAATGACAGAGTTCCTTTTGTATTCTTAATATTAGCAAGGATTTGGTACATATATATAATTAAGTATATAATGATACTAAAATATCTAGCAGTAGTGACGTAGTGCTATTTTGTAACAATCTTACCGTGTATGATAAATTGATAACGTATGTAAAGTGAGCTTAGCATCTAAATAGCCGGCACAAGTCGTGAGCACACTCTCCATTGGTCGGTTTGACGATGACAGCTCCGAGGCTTCACACGATTGGTTCGTCAGTCATTGGCTCATCGACTATTGCGCTTGCACGTTTCGTTCGCCCACCGTACATTGGCGAGATCACCCCGCTGCTACGACTTGTGCCGGCTACTACATCAATTCGAATGACAGTTCACTTCACGCTCACTCCACTTAAGTTTACACGGTGAGATGTTGACAAAAAAGACCGGCTGCATCGACCGGCTGGCCGACACACCGGTGTGTCGCCCGATTTACG
The DNA here is from genome assembly GCA_947386135.1 of Melanchra persicariae. Lineage (NCBI taxonomy): Eukaryota > Metazoa > Arthropoda > Insecta > Lepidoptera > Noctuidae > Melanchra > Melanchra persicariae. The sequence goes on along the minus strand of OX376645.1, from coordinate 8,166,001 downwards.
CGTTTTAAAACTCTATTAATATTGTAACGCAAGGTAGGTACCTAAGTATATTATATGATTTTGAAGTTTAACATGTCGGGAGCTTGACCGGTTACAACTCGAACAGAAGCACAGCACAAAGAGCAAGTTGTTTATGTTCTGGTTTACACAAAGATAAAAAAAATAAATAGGTACGATCAATTTATTACACGTAAGTAAGCAACACAAACTTCTGACCGCGACGCAATTAATTTAAATGCGAAAATGTTTATACCTAGTTTTTTTTTTGTACGTACCTATCTAAGGGGCCGTCTCCACGAGCGAGAAAATCGCGACGATATTTATCGTCGTGCCACGTACCTCGCGGCGATGCGACGAGTGTCTACGAGCGAAATGTCATCGAAAAGTGACTCGATGACGTTTCGCTGGGCGTAGGAGTCCCGCCCGCGTCTTTCTTACCACCCAGTTACGAATGACGCCTGCGGGACGCCTGTGCCCAACCAGTCAAAGCCAGAAAAGTCCAAGTCAAAAGCCAGAAAATTTTACAGCTTCGTAAAGGGGCGTTATTCTTTTGGTCGCCACTGTTGATTCTGGGGGTAGATCTACTCTTAGTCTTTAGGCCCGAAGTCCGTAGTTTCGGCCTTAGTATCGGGCGTCCCGAACCCGAACTAAGAACAACTGTCAAATCGTGTTGTAATTCATTCAAAGTTCGGGTTTGGGACTAATTATCGTAAGTCCGTAGGGGATACGGAGTAGAAAACACCCGACACCAAAGCCGAAACTACGGATTTCGGGCTTAGAGAGTAGGCCCCCAGGTTCTAAGAAGTTGCAGTGGTTGGAAATAGGGGTCTTGTCCCAAAAAAGCCAGGTATTTGAGCAGAACTCACTTCATTCACGTTTCAACAAATTAATAAAAATATCAATACCGCTTAGCTCATGTCTGTTTAAAATCTTTCGTTGCCTACATATTTATAAAGCCCGGTGATTGTTTATCAGTTTCTGTGCCCCTCGTACCGTGGGATGATTCAATGAACCCGAGAGTACTACGGAGTTAAGCTTCCCCAGACAGGCGCAACGCGACAATGCAATAACACGTTTAATTAGAAATTGTATAAGATAATACCAAATGAAATTATAATAGTGAGCTAAATTAACCTTGCAGACGCGTAGGGTATCGATATTGGCCAGGGTTGCGTATTTTGTTCTAAAGAGTTACCGCGGCCCTGGAAAGCAGGGCAGTAGGAGGAACACGGATGGGTTTTAGTCAGTAAGAGTCTGACACTCCCTCCCGCTCCACCCAGAGCAGCAGGAGTGATTTGATGATTTTCCATCCATAAAAAAGGTAATCGATATTTAGCGATAATAATATAAAAATAAAACTACATTTTGAATATCAAGTGACTACAGATAGTGAATACAGAAATTTGAGTTGAAAACAGGGTCAAAGGCCGCTGACAGTGTAGTTAATTTAAATTGTTTTATCTTGTTAACAATACTCATACACGTCAGATAATATTATTATAATTGAAAATAATATTGTCAGCTGAAATTTTAAAATATTTTAGCGCATTTGAAATTGTATTTTACTGGAAGCTTTTTCTTTGATGTTTGTGCTTGCTTGTGTGGATTTTGGATAAGATTAGCAAATATGCAATTTGGTTTTGTATATCTACACTAATATTATAAAGAGGAAAGATTTGTTTGTTTGTTTGAAATGAATAGGCTCCGAAACCACTGGACTGATTTGAAAAATTCTTTCACCAGTAGAATCCTACATTATCCGTGATGGATATAGGCTATAGAATATTTTCAAAAAGTTAGGGATCCGTATGAAAACTTCGATAATGTAACCCAAGGTGTGAAAAAAAATACAAAAAAATCCTTACATCGCGTACGCTGCGGAATCTATTGACAATACATAGAGCAAAGTGATGTACTACAATTTTATAGAGGTCATCAATATCTACAAAAAAGGCTGCGATATGTCTAACTGTTATCGTTAAGTCACCATGGCCGCTTTTTGTTCAAATTATTCAAGCAAATCCCTGGTGAAATGAAAAAATGGTAATTTTGGTAACGTGATATTAATCCTTATCCATTTAAAATGTTTGGATTTTTCGAAAATAAACTACATACATAATAAGGGGTGAAGCAGGGGTGATTCAGTTTTTAAGGGAGGACATTATTGCTTCCTTGAATTTACGTCGGAATGCTATGAACAAACTAAAAGTGGGATTATTGAAATAGATGTACCTAACATTTTTTGCAGAATCATCCCCTAACGGGGTGAACGGGGTGAACAGTTGCGCTGAACCTGGGCTTGAGACAAGTGAGATTCTGTCAACGGTAGCTAGCGTGGCGAAGGTGATTGTCAATACATCAAAAATATAAGGGATTGACAGATGCTATCCAAATGTCACGTGATCAAATTCCTACATTTTGGCATTTCGACAGTCGCATTCGATAATTGAATGGCACATTGTCTAGGGCCTCCTGAGACCTTAGAATAAGTAAAAATGGCTAAGTAATTAATGAAAATCGTTGTGGTTAATTTTCCAAAACTTTGAAGTTTGCGGAGTAGGTACCTACTAAATCCGCGCGGACGAAGTCGCGGGCAAAGTTGTAGTTTTTATATATAATAATTATGTAAGTGTACTAATGTATTTAAATTACTTGTTATGCCACCAGTAGGTGGCATAACAAAGATTACCTAAGTCAGGCAGTCAGTGGCAGGACACAGGGACCCTGTACTAATTGTTAAACCTTTTTTAGCTGTGTTCACAAATAAACGTATTTGATTTGTCTGTAGAGTTACGCTGTTTAATTTAATTTGACCCTGTTTATCCTATGAAGGCAGCGGAACAGAGTGAAGTCCCGCAAACGTCCATTGAACAGGGAGGATCCTCAGACCGGACGGTTGTTGTGTCCGGAGGGTAAGTGCCCGACAGTTGATATTCGGACTGTTGTATCTGTTCAAATCGCACGATAAACTCTGATATCGCGATTCAGGATTTCGTTAAGTTAGTTCGCAGCTGGCGTGATAGATGGCGTCCCGGTTCTTTTTGTTGCAATGTAGATTTTGCTACGTTGATTTTTTGTGGCGGAGGGATTGTAGCGGCATTAATGGATGCCGCTACATTCCCTCAATTTCTATTATAACCGTGTTTTCCCATTGTCGCGTCGCGCGTGTCTGCGGTGGCCTTTGCGAACCGGTAGGTTAATAAATTAAACATAAATAATAACTACGAAATAGTAAACGTATCGTAAACATAATATATTATGGAACTCACGATAGAATATTGTAGTAAACAAAGAAATGCGTCATGTAGGTACCTAATTATTGTAAACAGTCAGTGTGAAAAAGAACACATTTTTTACTCGTACTTGTTTCAAAATTAAATGAGTGCTTTGATGTTGATCGATGATATCGATCGACAATCGATCGATTGGTGTAGTAACACTGAGTAACACCCTATGACACGCTGTCAAATAATTTATTGTAGGTTCATTTAGCATCTAAGTAATTCGCAACAACAGAAATCACACTAACTTAGAATCGTCCGACCGAATTTCAATTAGGGTGGTCAATCTCAACAGAGATCAGCCAAGTTCGCAGGAGATAATATAGTGTACAAGTGTGTGCCCAAACACAGGAGCCCTCTCTATTCCTTTAATTTCTCATGGTCAGATGGCACGGCAATCCGACACGGCCGGAGAGATCAGGCACAGGACCAACGGCTTAACGGTCTTTTCGAGGCACGAGGGTGGCACACCACCAACTTCCAACCTCCGGGCTGTTAATGAGAAATTCCTAATGGGTAGACCAAATTACACTTTTTTAACCTACCTGGGAATCGAGCTAATGGACCTCACGCTTGGCAGTCGTACTTGCGACCACAAGATCAATAATGGGGCGAATTATTATTTAAATTAACATAAAACTGATGACATAAAGAAAATCTATTTTTTGGTTGCTGCAACTAAATGTTACATCCCTGAAGATACTCTCGACTCTCGGTAATAAAAATAATGTCAGTGAATGATTGAGTAAATGTATTTTGTAATTGTTTCAGTGCTAGTTTCTAGAGACCTGCCAGGGTTGCGGAATTTGTTCGAAAGAGTCACCGCGGCCGAACGCAAAGGGCATTAGGAGGAACACGGATGGGTTCAGTTAGTAAGAGTCTGACACTCCCTTCCGCTCCGACCGCTCCGCCCAGAGTGGAAGGAGTCATTTGATGATTGCACAATCACGTCTTTAAAAAAACCTACATAGAGACCACTTTTTTCAAACACAAACAATTTTACCTCTTTATTAAATTTTCAAAGTTAAGATGAGATCTCGCGATGAAAAGAATTGACATATTTTAATAGTTTTAAAGCCTTTTTCATGTTCTTTTTTACACATGCGATTGTGCCTTTATTACAATAAAAAAATCACCAAAACATTTGAATCTGCTTGATACAAAAAATAATCTTCGATCCAGTTCTTTATAATGATTCCAGTTTTCTTCACGAGTTTAGCTCATGCTCCTCATCTTGTTTTTTTAGATAGTCTATATGCCAGTCAATATCTAAAAATAAGAATACCTAAAAATCTAAATCAAGAACAACCGGTTTGATCGCACCTCTTTTGATTGTGTAAGGCTAAGCGCACACTTGCGGATTTTGTTCGAAAGAGTTACCGCGGCCCCGGATTGCAAAGGGTTGTACGAGGAGCACGGATGGGTTTCAGTCAGTAAGAGTCTGACACTCCCTCCCGCTCCACACAGAGCGGAAGCGGTCATTTGATGATTTCCTATCCATAAAAAAAGTTGCGATCTTTTTAATTCGAAATTAAATGCGATGAAATACTTCTATTTTAGCCGTTTTCAATAGCGATTATTATTCACAACGATTTGAATTTGCAGTGCGTGTTGAGTTTTAAGTGAGTGATGGAATAATTATGCCTTTTCTTGAAATAGAAATGGAATTCCCTGCCAGTCTGTGTTTCTTGATCAAGGAAGCTTTTGGCTAAATAATATCAGCCGCATGGGTCGAACTTCGAGGCTAAGCAACGCTTGCCGTGGTCAATCCTTGGATGGGTGACCATTCATTACATACCTAGACTCCGCCGTGCTTTGGAAAGCGCGCTCAGCCGTCGGTCCCTAGCGGAATTTGTTCGAAGGAGTCACCGCAGCCATGGATGGCAAAGGGAATTAGGAGGAAAACGGATGGGTTTTAGTCAGAAAGAGTCTGACATTCCTTTCTGCCCCGCCCAGAGCGGAAGGAGTCATTTAATGATTTCCCATCCCTAAAAAGCCGTCTATCCCAGCAACTTTGCACATTTTTACAGTCGTCACTGTAGATAGGAGCCAAAAATCTATCAACCTGTAATTTTGCCAGTTACTAGGGTGCGGAGGTGAGACAGACTGTTGCTCCTTGTTAAATACTGGTTTCCAGCTGTAGCAGATTGGACTGGAAGCCGACACTTACATGGGTAGGTAGGACCTACTACTTAGGACATGCCGGTTTCCCAACGATATTTTCCTTCTGAGAGCAGTGATCATGAAATAGACGCAGTAAATCGCCGGTTTGGTTGCGAACCCACGGCCTTCAACTCGTAAGTCACCGGGCTGTAATCATTAGGCCACCACTATACAAGTGTAGGCACAATCAAACCTAATGAGAGCAAATGAATAGGAGTGTGACGAATATAGGTATTACTATTAGTTATGAGATTAGTAATATTCTATGGATTCACGTATTAGTAATCCGACGAACTGTCAGAATGATATGAACACTAATCGAATATGGAAATGATCTTACGTAATATTAGGTCTTAATTAAATATCACTGATCCTCAAATTAGAATATTGCTAGACTAATATATTCATATTAGCTAATACTGAAAAATATCGGTATTAATAAAAGGATATTAATAAAAAATCTTTACAAATAAAAACTTACTTGGTAATATATATGTAAGTAACACTTCGCGAGTCTGCGCTGTGGAGTACAGCACAGCGAAAAGCGGACTCCACGTAGTTTGAATCGACATAGAGGGAACGGGAACGCGTACGGCGTATACTGCGCCATCTAGCGTTGTAAATACGGAACTTTTACCTTAAAAATACTTGACATCGCACTTCTGTGCTACCATCTGGTGAAGTAAACATGCTGTCAATTCACTAGGACTGACAGTTCACTTCAAACTACCTACACTAAGTTTAGGTACACCAAAAAATCAAAACCAAAAATAAGGTGTATAAAGTTCACAATCATAAGTACAATAAAGCTTCTCTTATTCTGCCTCTAATTTAGGCGTGCAAAAATGGCGTACCTACAGAATTTAAACATGCTTTCATCAAAATGTCACAAATAAAATACCAAATGTCATAAAATAAAATAGGTACCAAGAATGACATAAAATAAAATGTTTACAAAATGTCATAAAATATGTCAGAAATTATATTCTATAAAATGTCATAAAATATTTATCAAATTAATAAAATTAGAAAAAATTACACACGATGTCATAAAATCTTTATCCATTATTAAACCCGTGACATAACTACCTATTTATAGCATAGACCAGCTGTTTCATAAAGAGAAATGGACCACACTATACAACGTCGAGTCAAAGGTCTAAGGTTACCAGGTCATCAACACCGCCAGGTCACCGATTGTGTACGACGTACCGAGCTGTAGGAATTCACATTTGACTAACAGCTGATAAATAAGGTCAATGAAACGTTTACACAACACGCTGAAGTTTTTCCTTGTCCTTGATGAATTTAAAAGTCATAGGCGAGAGGCGTTTTAAATAAGTACGTGAACAGGTGATTGGTTGTAATTTACGTGATTTAAGTATGTACCTACCTATTTAGAAAAGGATCTTCTACTTTATCGTGTGGGTAAGAAGGTCTAACCCCACACACCCTAGTGTCAGAGTTTCTAAACCACCTCAAGGGCCTCTGACATACCTAGTTTGAGGACCGCCAAAAGGATAAAATCAATACATTTTTATTACCTACCATTTTTTATAATTTTTGTGTTTCGTGTAGGTATGTGCTAAATAAATTTTATTCTTTCTTTCTTTTTTTTCTTTATTTTTGTGCCCACATAAAGGCTCTCACAGACAGGCGCGATGCTTCAATGCGAAGATAGTTTTCAAAGAATTTTTTGATCATAAAATCATGTTAGATGAATGTGAAAAGGTCATCGCATTGGTGCTGACTGTCGCGTTAAGTACTACTGTCAGCATATATTACATAATAAAAATAAAATAAAAATAGCCTTTATTCTACCACAATTAACAATTATTAAAGCAAAATTTTTCACAATAATCGCAATTAATAAATATATTTAGTAATAATCAGTTTTAAATTAATATTGAATAAAAACTATAAATTAAGTATAATCAGTAACCACATAGTATAAATCGCATTAATAAATATATGTATTAGAATTGAATTTGAATTTGTTTTATATTAATATTGAATAAAAATTATAAATTAAGTACAATCACTAATCACATAACATAAATCACAATTAATAAATGTATTAATTAAAATTGAAATTGTTTTAAATTAATATTGAATAAAAAAATTTAAGTTAAAATTAAAAATAGATTTTCATTTTCATGCATTCATAAAATTATTATAAATCATTCTTTTATTTAATTTGTGGAAGTCGCCTCTTTGGCGTAGGCCTCCCCCAGCTTCCTCCAGTTGTCTCTGTCCTTAGTCTGTCTTCTCCGAATTATATTACATACAAGATAATTATTCAGTTTTCGGAGTTCGTCCGGCAGGTCCGTTACTTTTAAATTGTTCCTAGATCATTTCATGTTTTCCTAATTATCCTAGTAGTACCTACTTATTCCTATTACAATAAAATAAGCAGACACCGAAGACAGGGCTCTAAAGAAAGTTTCTCACATGAAACTTTATAAAAAATGGTTTGAAACTAACAACACACCATCAGCCTTCAATAGAGTACAAAATTGCACGTTTTTCTTCCGTATTCCCCATACAAACTGGTTTTTGGAAAGTTCGGGGTCATCTCTTTCCCAGAATTAAACGCTGGTGTTTCCTTTTATGAAACCCGTTTGAACGGTCTTGTTTACTTTATGAGTAAAGCACCTACATATAATGTACGTACTACATACCTACCTGTTATTGGCACAAGGTAAATAATGTATTTAAACATCAGATTTTATTGTTCTTGTTAGTATATTGAATAAAGATTTGAACATAATTGAGAAATATTGGAGCAAAAAACTCGGTCGAAAAAGAAGAAAATCGTTTTTTTTAACACAAAAAAAGTACTCGATACTGGAGTTGACGGCGAATTGGCGATGTATTGAAATTGTATCGAATATAACTTGAATTATCCAAGTCTAGTATCTTATCCATCCAGCAGATCAAAAGTTGAGCACTTATTTCGATGGTAGCTAGATACTAACATAGATGAACATGCCGTAGACACGATTACAATTATTATTCGTTGTTTATTTCGGTGACTTGTAACCAAAACTTGTAAAAAAAAAACCTTTGGAAATTTCTGAGAATGTTCAAAGCATACTTAGATATAAGTATGCTTTGAACATTCTCAGAAATTTCCAAAGGTTTTTATTTTATTTTATTGATAGGCTCGCGTATAAATTAATATCTGATGGAAAGGGATGATGTGGTCGACTATGGAGCACGCTTGCCTAGAAGTAACCTATTCACTCTTAACTCCAGACGTTGTAGCTATCCGGAATGGGCTGTATGGTCGTTGGGAAACAGACTACAAATCCAGATTTTAGTAGGTATAATAAGCCATATTTTGCGAAACAGAGTATCTCTACATAAACATTTCGTTGCAAAGCAATAAATACATTCAAGAGAGAAAATAACAGAGCTTTCGCTAAAGGTAAAACCATGGTAAAACCACTTTGATCCACTGACGCAAGTCGCATTACTTTGTCGGTACCTATATGCATGGCTGCCTTGAACCAAAATTCCCGGTTAAACACTGGAGCAAACGTCAATAAAGGTTGGACTTATAAATAAGAACATCATAATGCAAATATTATTCATCCACTTGAAATCTTTACTGATCCTTTTATAGCCTGACCTTGATTAATTTAAAAGTGCATCATGGAACAGTCACTTCATGAAAACATAACTCGGTAGAAAAAAGTTGGGAAGAGCTGTTTTTAGGGTTCCGTAGGGAACCCTTCGTGCGCGAGTCCGACTCGCACTTGGCCATAAACAAATAATTTGGCTGGTCAATAAAAATGACCTTATAAGCATTTCTTAAATTCGTAAAAATTGACTTGACTGTAACTCGTAGATATCTGAGTGCCAATTCAGAATTGGCAATTCTACCAATTTATAAACAAAGTTCGCATTCGCCTGTAAGGCTCTAGACAGACGGACCGCATTTCAACTGCAATCCACCCGCAAATTGCAGTTCGGGTGCAGTTTGAATGCAGTTGACACGACTGCAATAGAACTGCAAACCAAACGTGCAGTCCGATTGCAGTTCAATTGCAGTCGGCGTGCAAACGTGTGAACTGCACACCGACTGCAATCGAACTCTAACCTTGTTTCTACTACTGATTCTATGCGGAGCGTTACAGTAGTGCGGGCGAGTGGGTATGGTGCAGTTCGGCAGAACTGCACAGTTGGTTTTCAGTTCTATTGCAGTCGTGTCAACTGCATTCAAACTGCATCCGAACTGCAATTTGCGGTTGGATTGCAGTTGAAATGCGGTCCGTCTGTCTAGAGCCTAAGTTGTAAACTGTCAAAAAAATCAGAATTTTCATATATTTTTGTCAGATTGCGACTGTGATGCCGAATGCGTACATTGCTTGAAAATTAGTAGAATTGGTACTCTGATCGTAATCAAAAACTGACAAATTGGGAAGAAGGACCAATGGATATCGGTTACACAAAGCAAAGATTCATGTGATCTTCCATTTGTTATTTCTCTTTATTAACAGTTTTCATCGCGTGTTTTACGTTGGCCAGCAAACGAATTTTATTAAACATTCCTTTTGGTTGTAAAATAATAATATGCGATTTTATTAGATAAGGTATGTAATGCCAGGTTAAAAGGATTAAGGTTAGGGTTAGATTAAAAGAATAACAGCCGCGCAGTTCGATCTTCAAGGTTAAGCAAAGCTTACCGAGGTCAGTCTTTGGATGGGTGACCATCTTAACATACCGAGACTCCTGCGTGCCTCGGAAAGCATGTTAAGTCGTTGGTCCCGACTGTCATTTGTAGATCTTTGGCAATCATTACGATTTGACAGAAGCCAGAAAATCTGACTCCAGTCTTGCCAAGAAGTTGCCGTGTTACCCAGAGGTCTGGTAGGCAGCTGCTTTATGTAAAAAGATTGGCATTCAGCTGAATCCGGTTTGACTGGAAGCCGACCCCAATATAGTTGGGAAAAGGCTAGGCAGATGATGTAATGCTAGGTTGAGATGGTCAAATAGGTTGTCAAGGTAAAATTATAACCCCCACCAACCGTGTCTCCACGTTGCCGTCGTGGTGGGGCTTGCGTGTCTCAGTGATCTTGGGGGCTTTGCCGGTAGAGCCACTCATGCCGGAAGGTCCCAAGTGAGAGACCAGACCAAGAGAGACACAAGAGGGGCACACCGTTCGGAGACTTGAGCAGTGTTCGGGTCCTCGGACGGTGTGCGTCTCATTGGCTTGCTCGCTGCTCTCTGGTACGCGTCTGATCATCAGACGTGACTGTGAGGGCAGCGAGCAAGCATTGAGAGAGAAGGGGAGATAGGGACCGCACCCTCAAAAAGGAAAAATATGGACAAGACCAACGCAACAGTATTACCCCAGGGCGGTACGGACTGCACAGCAGAACGAGAATCCGCCACGCTTGCGTCATGCCCCACGTATTCTGGGGGGGGCAACGTTGTCTTTTGTCCACCACTTGCCATTGGCAACAAGGGCCGAGGAGGCCCCCGATCCAAACTATCCGAGGAGGACCTGATCGGTATTAGTTTTGGCTCGCCCGACAGAGTGTCGGTCGGGCAGAGCGCGGAAAGTGGCGCTCTATATTGGGAGGAGGGCTCGCTTGAGTGTCGCACGGGTGCAGAGTCGGAGTCCGAGTTGGACTCCGACGACCTAGCGACCTTTAGCTCGGCGAGCTCTGAACCCGTGAGAGCGGGGGCTGCTGCGGAGGACTCGAGGTCCTTCCGCAAGCGGCCCAGAACGGAGGAAGACCGGGGGTCGTCTGGCAGCGAGGAGGTTGCCTCGGCTCGCAAGATCCCCACCAGTAGGCGGGGAAAGGGCCGAGAGGGAGGCAAGGGGAGATTGCCTGCCTCCAAGGTGGCTGGCCAGCGAGCCGAGGGGCTCGTCGCTGACGGACGACCCCCCGGAGAGGGCGGTCGCAGGGCTCCTGGTTCGGAGTCCTCCGGCGCTGAGCCTGATGACTCCGGACAGGAGCGGGTTCGGAGGGCCGGGTTTGCGGAGGTGGTGGAGGCCGCGCTTCGCGATGTGGCCTTGAAGAGGAAGCTTTCCTCTAAGAACAAGGCCATACGCGAGGCGATGGCCTCCATTCTGGCGGCAGCGGAGGTTACCAAAGGTGGGCCTCCGCCGGACGAGATGTCCGAGCTGCGGGCGGAGGTCGCCCGCTTGGCTGCCGCCACGGAGCGTCTCCGAAAGGAGAACGAAGGGCTCCGCGCAGACCTGGCCAGGCACCGAGGAGCCGACCCACAGAGGGCGCCTCAAAGGGGGCGCAGAGAGGACAGCCGTCCCGTGCCGCAGGAGAGCCAGGTGCTGGACCTGGTGCGGCAGGAGATGGCTGCCTTCCAGGCGCGGTTCTCCGTCCTGGAGGGCATCGTCCTGCGCCCCCCGCTAGCGAGTGCGGCGAGTGGGAAGGCCCCCCCAGGCCGGAAAAAGGCGGCGTCTTATGCGGCCGCCGTGGCTGCCACACCGGGGTCGTCCAGCCAGGACAAAGGGTCCAGGCCGGCACCCGCGAAGCCGGTGCCGGGAAAACCGGACCCGGCCCCGGGAAGGAAGAGGAGGGGTGGGGTTGCTGCGCGGACGGCGAAGGCTCCTGCGCCGTCTGAGCAGCAGCTCCCCCCGGCTTCCTCGCCTTCAGCTCCTCCCCCGGCTCAAGCCGAATGGCAAGTTGCCGGGGAGAAGAAGAAGGCGGGAAAGGCAGCCAGGGCGGCCAAGAGGCGGGAGAGGAGGCGGCGGCAGAAGGCGCGAAGCGTCGCGGCTGCGCTCCGCCCCCCGAAAACCGCGGCTGTAGTGCTTACACTACAGCCGGACGCGGCGAAGCGGGGCGTGACGTACGCGGACGTGCTCACCAAGGCGAAGGAGACGGTGAACCTTGGTGAGCTAGGCATCGTAGGGGGCCTCCGGCTCCGGGTCACCATGACTGGGGCCCGGATGCTGGAGATCTCCGGGGCAGCCAGCGGCCCAACCGCGGACGCTCTAGCCGAAAGGCTTAGGGCGTCCCTAAGCGCGGACGATGCCCGAGTGTCCAGGCCCACCAAGCGCATCGACATGCGCATCTTGGGCCTGGACGACTCCGTCACGGATGCGGAGCTGGTGGCCGCCGTCGTTAGGACGGGGGGGTGCTCAGCAGAGGAGGTGAAGGCGGGCACCCTACGTCCTGACAACACGGGCATGCGCACCATTGTGGTGAGCTGCCCCGTGTCGGCGGCCAAAACCATATCGGAGGGCCGAAGGTTTTTGGTGGGTTGGGTTTCCGCGCAGGTCAAACTGCTGGAACCCCGACCTCTGAGGTGCTTCCGGTGCCAAGTGGGCCACCATGTGGGAGCTCAATGCACCTCGGAGGTGGACCGCAGCGGTCTTTGTTTCCGCTGCGGTCAGCCCGGTCACAGGGCCGGCTCTTGCGTCGCCGCGCCGCACTGCGTAGTCTGTGCGGCAGCTGGCAAGCCGGCCGACCACTGGGCTGGGGGTAGGGCCTGCGCCCCACCCGCCAAAGCCGGAAATCGGAGAAAGCCCTCCGCCACCGCCGTCTCCGCCGCGACCGCCGCCACCGCCGCCGCTTCCTCCGCCGCCAAAGCCGGTTCCACTGCGGCTGCTGCTACTGCAACAGCCGCAGTAGAGCCCCTACAACGGGCTCCGGAGGGGGCTGAAATGGAGTGCCAGTAATGGCCCCATTTCACCCCCTCCTGTTGAACGTCAGCCACTGCGCCGCCCAGGAACTGATGCTCCTGAGCATGGCGCAGTGACTGATGCCTGTGGACGGCGAGCAATGGGTAGCTCGCCGTCCGATCAGAACAGGCCCGGGTTGACGGCGCGCTGTGTTCTACGCGCGCCGAGCCAGCGGACGTCAGCATGGGTCGGGGCCCGTTAGGGCCAGAGCCTACCAGGGTTGCGGATTTGTTCGAAAGAGTTACCGCGGCCCTGGGAAGAAAGGCACTAGGAGGACTAAAGGGTGGGTTTTAGTCAGTAAAAGTCTGACACTCCCTGCCGCTCCACCCAGAGCGGGAGGGGTCATTTGATGATTTCCCATCCAATAAAAAAAAAAAAAAAAAAAATGTAAAATTATAACTGGTACTTAGCTGCATCTGGTAGCCGTCCTAATCAGGGTTGGGTGAAAGGCTATGAGTACTACTACCAACAGGGACCTCTAAGGCCGGTGTCGAACCCAGGACCTCATACTCAGAGTAGCGCTTGCGATCGCTACGCCAACGGGGCACTAACAACTAGTAGGCAACCTTTCTTTTGTACCTTTGGCTTGCTGGTCTGCCAGGGTTCAGAATTTGTTCGAAAGGGAAATCATCAAATTTTAATGACGACTTCCGCTCTGGGTGGAGCGGGAGGGAGTGTCCGACTCTTACTGACTAAAACCCATCCGTGCTCCTGGTCCTCCTAATGCCCTTTGCGTTCCAGGGCCGCGGTGATTCGTACAAGTTAGTTGCTGTGACTGCCTCGTTGGCGTAGTGGTCGCAAGCGCTACCCTGAGCTTGAGGTCCTGGGTTCGACGCCCGGGTTAAGCAAAGTGTTATTAGGTTTTTCATTTAGATGGTCTCATTAGCAGCCTCCTCGGTGGGCTCGTGCCCGGTTGATTCCAGGTTAGCACCTTATTACAACGCAACTGGGTAAATGGATGTCCTCACTACAGATTCATCTCTGCCTACCCTTCTGGGTATACACTTTCTATACAGTCGTGATGTTTTTTTATGCTACAAGCTAGTAAGTAAACATAAACACTTTCCGACAATTTGTAGCAGAAACTTAGTTACAACACGCGATTATGACGAAGGTTAGCACATTCTATTGCATTCTCAAATACTCGACATGCTCTGACGTCATATTGTAATGCCATGTGCACTGTGATAGCCTTGTCCGATTTGACAAATGTTTCGCTAATAATCTCACACGCAAGTAGATTATAATGTACTTATATACCTGCATTGTATTGTACTGTAGACCCCTACCTATCTGCGTCTTGTATTCTATGTCATTTTCTCCACTCTCGAGATGATCAATTTGATTTTTAAAGATTTGTATTCGTTGAAATAAATCGAGAGTTTTTTTCAAAGACTACAATTAGTATACTGGCTAGTTTTTTTCCGTTGTCATGTAGTAAGTCAATAAGAGTGGAGGAAGCTTTCTTCAAAAAAAGAGTTAGTGTCCGTAGTTTAAGGTGGGTAATTTTCGATTTCCGATATTTTATGTCTGCGTGGAAGAAGTCGCGGACAGAAGCGATCACTAAATACAACAGAAAACAAAATAGCAGGTAAGTTCGATCAGTGGGAAAAAGCCGTAAGTAATGAATAATGAAACATGTAGCAACTGCAGTAAGCGACGAGAATGCAATGAATCAAGGTAAATAGTAAACACCTCTGCTTCAGATGCCCAGGAAAACATTCAAGGTAAATTAGTCGTTCGCACAAGCGGTCTGAGCCGAACGTGTTATGTAGGCATAAAACTGCATTTAAAATGCACAAGTATATTGATTACTAGTTTTTTCCCCCTGCTTGGCCTGGCCGGAACACAGTGACCGTTATTTTACGGGTATAAAACCTAGCCTATAAAACCTTTTCTATTTTTATTTTAAGAATGGGAAATCTTCAAATGACTCCTTCCGCTCTGGGAGCGCAGGAGAGTGTAAGACTCTTACTGACTGAAACCCATCCGTGTTCCTCCTAATGTAATTTGCGTTCCAGGGCCGCGGTGACTCCTTCGAACAAATTCCGCAACCCTGGCAGGCCTATGAGACTATGTGATAGGCTCGTTTACGATCTCTGAAAGAATTTTCGTGATCGGATCAATAATTAGAATTACGTACCTACTTCCGGAGATTATATTTTACAAACATAAATAAAAAGATCTTATAAAAGAAAATCAATTTCAATTTTAACTTATTATATAATATATAAAAGCTGCATCGTCAACGGGAAAAGTGCCGAGAACACTGGCCGCATTGCCACGTATGTTGAATGACAATGCTGATTTGTTGGAGAAAGAAATGGCCAGCCCTCTGGTCACGTGAAAAAACAATTTTGTTTTTCACGCGACCAGAGGGCTAGCCATAAATAAAAACAATTTAACCCATAAATAAAAACAATTTAACTTCTCTTAACGTTTTTTGATCAAGTGTTTTACTAATTAACTAAAAGATATTTATTTGACCATTGTTCAAGCTAGTAATTGATCGAAAACCGCATTTTAACGAAATTTAACCACAACTCTATACATTGGTTGAGTACCATATTATACATATACGAAAAAAGTCGCCCATATAGGCCATTAAGTAATTGAATTTATAATCACTACACATATTTAGGCAGTCACATTTCCCGGCACGTTTGATCCAACGCCAATCATTTTAATCGCTTATAATTTAAATAATATCATAATATGGCTTTATCTTTATTGGTGATCTATAGCAGTGATCCAAAAATCTACTAAAACTAAAGATACATGAATATAAGGTGGGTATTACCCAAATTATCTAGCAGCCTATCATCGTGTGATCTTCACAGGTACTTATTTTAAGTTAATCTCAAGTTTTTTTTCTTTTTTAATTTATTCTGTATCTTTGAAAAAAAAAGAAAGAACGAAAACAAGTTTATTCTGCCAGAAAACACGCACAAAAAAAATAGCACAAATAAAATTAAAGGAGCACAAATTATGAACTAACTAAAAAAAAAATTAAACAAGTTTTACCTACGTTCGTTTCGTTCGTTCATTTTTTTTCAAGTTTTTGTGCATCTTTAAGTGTCCATACTACATGTAGTACCTTCCACAGAAATATAAAAACAGGTACCTACAACATTAAAAATATAAATGCAAATGTAGCTCTAGCTGTCTGTATGTTTGTTACCTCTTCAGGTTTAAACGACTGAAGGATTTCAATGAAACTTGACACACGGGTAGACCATGTTTCCTTGGAGTAGAATACGGAATTTCGACGCACAAAATGTCGATAAATGCTGATACGATGCTACAAAATTCCGATGCACGTAACTGCGAAAGACCGCCTCTGTGAAGCCACTACACTGCGATGGACATTAGCGCGATAGATCTTCACTGCGATACTACTTGACTTCGATGCACGTTGCCGCGAAAGACTGGAAATCGATTATGAGACTTGGGGCACCCCGACTCAGACATTTTTAAACCACCCAGAAGTAGGAGCCCTCGGGCGGCTGATTATGTATATACGATCGCAGTGAAAATTTTTCGCGGTAATGTGCATCGAAGTGTAGTGGCTTCGCAGAGACGGTCTTTCGCAGTACCGTGCATCGCAATTTTGTAGCATCGTATTATCAGCATTTATCGATATTTTGTGCGTCGAAATTCCATATTCTACTGGTTTTTGGGATAGTTCCTGGATTTCTTCGAAATACGAGTGGTACCTACCTAGAGTCGAATTTGAAAAAATATATTTGATAGCCTAATTCTTGAGGAAGATTATAGGCGATTTATCATTACGATCCAACTGACCAAAAAGAAAATATAACGAAACAATAGCGAACAAAATTGTGAGGCACAGCGATGGTTGAATAATGGGATTTCCAAAAATCTAATTTCAAGTACGTAAGTCTTCAAAGCTTCATACGGACAAAAAACATCAAGTTTAAAAAAAAAACACAATAGCAACCATTGTTTCGTGTTGTTCATGAGTGAAGAACCTTGAACTTTGAACTGACAGTTCAAAATGCGTGTCATTATGACATCAGGGCCATCATGAACCAGGAAAAGAATCATTGCAGACGTTATATTGTTCTTTATGATGACGCTGGCAGAATAGTTGTTATCGGCTCACTTGCCAAAGGAGAAGAAAAACCCTCCTTCAAAAAAACACTTAAAATAATTATAATTTTCATTTCGGAAGCCGGTGTTTCAGGTCTACTCTCTAAGCCCGAAGTCCGTAGTTTCGGCCTTAGTGTCGGGCGTAAATCTACTTCGTATTACCTACGGACTTACGATTAGTCCCGAACCCGAACATGTTATCCGAACTAAGAATGAATGACAACATGATTTGACAGTTGTTTTTGGTTCGGGACTAATCGTGAGTATTATCGAACACCCGACACTAAGGCCGAAACTACGGACTTCGGGCTTAGAGAGTAGACCCCCTGGTTCAGTGTTTTAGTTTTTGGTTTTTTCGATCACGTAGACTAGCCAAGTACGCACGGGATATTGCAGTGTAACACAGATCCAGCTCATCTCTTTCCGGGCCTTTGTCGTATCCTGGCGTACGATCACCACTCTGTGGTAATCTTCGTCTAATGCTCTTCGACGTAGCTCACATCTCCAGGATCCAGATTGTCTCCAGGAACATGTAACGTTTTTTATTTCACGAAACCTTTTTCTCAAATGTAGCAGGC
Source organism: Melanchra persicariae (assembly GCA_947386135.1). NCBI lineage: Eukaryota > Metazoa > Arthropoda > Insecta > Lepidoptera > Noctuidae > Melanchra > Melanchra persicariae. The sequence continues at coordinate 8,148,209 of OX376645.1, read as the reverse complement.
TAACTCTAAACCTACGAGATACAAACTTTATCAGCTGAGTACCAGTATACAACATAGTAACTGGGTACCCGATTGGTATGCAAAACTGGTACTAGTAACTCCTAATTAGCTCACATGTCACCAAAATAATAAAATCAGGAAAACCCATCGACACGACAGAAAATAAACTAAACAGCTGACTAATTTCCTCAAATAATCCACTTACCTAATCTTATTTTTCATGTGCGTCACCACACCAACATAATTTTAATGTATAAAGAGCCTACCGGACAGCAGTGATGTGATTGTAATATTAATTGTTATCTAGCTTACTATGGCAGCTTCTAATTGTTTAGATAATGATTTATTAAGATGGGTTGATGGGGAGCGACCTCGGTATGTGTTACTTAACTTGCAGATATAAGTGCGTCCGTTGTGTTGATATGGTCACGGCCCTCAGTCAGTTCCGAATAGCGTTTTTCACCGTCTTCAAAAAGGAGGAGGTTAGCAATTCGGATAATTATATTGTTTATGTTTGTTCGGGCATAACTCATATAGGGACGGATTTAAGAACTTTATTTCGAAATGTTCCCATTTATATTTTGTTAAGAGCTGATTTAGAACTTCGGAGATAGACAGTTAAATAGACATACTGCTTGGAATTTTTGGGGGTACTAAAAAGTGAAAAACAAAAAACTTTGTACAAGAAAAATATTACCGACTTCCTAATAAAAACCACTGAATAAAAGATAACTTTTTGAACATCTAATAACCTCAGACCAATAAAAAAGCTTAAAACGTAATAAACCTTAACAAAAAATCTGTTTAGTACTTTATATGTATATTATATTGTATTGTCCCAATATATTTGGGGTCAGCCGTTCCAGTACTCTTGCACCACATTATTCGTTAGTCAGTTCTCTCTTCGTTCGTGTTTGGGGAGTTCAGGTCTTTTTTATTGTTTTGTAACCATTTTTTCTCTCTTATGAAATTCAGACTAACATAGATTATTAGATACAGCTTTTGCCCGCGACTACGTTCGCGCATATCTCTTTATTTCCGTAGGAATTTCTGAAAACCCTCGAGAGAGAGGATGTACACTCCCCAAGGAAGCAATATGCCAAATTTCAGCTTTCTACGACCAGTAGCCTCAAGTGCAGGGCCTCAAGGCATCTTCTGGGCACGCTCGCTCCATCATAGACCTCATCCATCGCTTTCCATCAGGCGTGATCGAGGTCAAGAGCAAGCCCATTCCTGAATAAAAAAATAAAGTAGTTTCGGCTGTGCGTTGTCTGTCAGTCACTCAGTCTCTCAGTAACGGAAGAATTTTATACTTATAAATAGGATTAATGATTAATGTCACATTTCCCCCGCCCTAACTGGTGACCCACCTATCTGATCAATGATTCATCCTTTGCATTGTATAATTGCGGAAGTATCAGATTAAGTAGACTGGAAGTCAACGCACGTAATAACATCATTGTAGTTTATGTACCGGGCAACATGAAACTATAGTCTCTTTCCTCATTATAATAGGTCATCCCAGGCGTTGCCCTACATTATTGCAGTCAGATAATTCTTCATGAGAATGACGATACTTCAAAATGTTTTTTTCACCTCATCGTTTGTTTACCTTTCGATATAACCAGTCTTGATATGTGTGACATCGTGTTACCCAGCAACAAGGATAATGTAACCAGGATTTTAGTGACACATAAAAACTTTTTAGTGGTTAACTAAACCCAACGCAAAAAGAATCATCAAAATCGGTCCATAAACAATAAAGTTATGCCCGAATAGATAACCCCAAAACCGTGGTTGACTTGTACACATCTGCGTACCCCTTCAAAGTGTACCGGCGCGGCGTGATGTTATGTTATGAACTGGCATAAACAATAAACAGACATGCGATTTCAGCAATCCCGGCAGGTTTGCTATCATTTATTGAAGAGTTCCGTTACCTATCTCCGAAGCTCTTCATCAGATCTTTACCAAATTGAAATGGGACCAGTCGGGGAAGATACTCTTCCAAACAAAAAAAAGAATCATCAAAATCGGGTAACAATCGCTGAACAAGAACATACAAAATAAAAATCAGTCGAATTGAGAACCACCTCCTTTTTTGAAAATCCGTTAAAAATGGTTTAAAAGAGTGTCCGTGGAGTTTCTTGCACGTTCTCCTCCATCTCCATGGAGATCTACGCTATGGAACGTGCAAATAGCTTCATGTTTTTGACTGACTGACTTAGACAATTCAAAAGTACCTGTAAATTGTTTATTTGAAATCAATACTTTGACTTTGACCATTTCTTGGGTTGTGGAGGTCAGATAGGCAACCGTTCCTTGTAAAGTACTGGTATTGAACCATATCCGTATAGACTGGAAGCCGAGCCCAACATGAGGAAAAGGCAGTGTGACAGATAAATATCTGGTATAGAGAAATAGATACCTAGGACTTCCAGGCCAGAGCCTGCCAGGGCTGCGGAATTGGTTCGAAAGAGTCACCGCGGCCCTGGAACGCAAAGGGCAATAGAAGGAACACGGATGAGTTTTAGTCAGTAGAGTCTGACACTCCCTTAAAAAAAAGGACTTCTGTGCCTAGGAGTAGGTAGAGTCCGAGTTACGTGCTAGGATTGGAAGAGTATGGTCAGAATACATAAGGTCAAAAAGACTTTACTCTCATAGTTTGATGGAAATTCTACCTGGGAAAGATCAGGCGCAAGACCAGCGGCTTTAATATGACTTCCGAGCTCAGGGATGCCACAGCACCAACCTCCAAGCACGTGGCTGCTGCTGAAGAGTTTCTATCGGATAAACACGCTTTGCCCGACCTGGGACTCGAACCCAGTCGTGCTAACGACAATCAATCACACACGTCACTTGACGTGACCACGTACAGACGTTGTTATTGTGACGATTCAATTCATTGACAAAAGTAAATTGAATGGAATAATAATTTTATTATAAACCTGAGAGAACATTCATACTATACACGATAAATAAAATTAATAACATCAAAACAAACGACATTATTTTAGGTGCATGTGAACTTTTAAAATTACAAGGAAATAGGAAACTGTGTTTGCCTTGTATATTAATTATATAAATGATGACTCAATACATTACATACAGAAGTCCTCTTGTATTGTCCTATTTAGCTAATTCAGAATGTAAAATGAAGCAGCATTGATTTTACGCACCGCGGTTGTCCGAAATATCCGTGGTGTCTTCACTTTTCAAAACGTGTCACTTTTTGAAAACTTCTCCACTTTTCGGAACTTGTTTTCTTTTCAAAACTTCTCCACTTTTCGAAACTTCTTTACTTTTAAAAACTTTTCCACTTTTCGAAACTTCTTCACTTTTCCATCTTGTTTGTATGGTTTGACAGCTTATCTTGTTCACTTCGCCTAAGTTTTCACTTCGATATAATTACGGAAGCGCACTGCAGATTTGGGGACGGCGCGGTGGCACTTATATATATGGCTTTAATACAAATTACGTTTACGTTAAAGAAAATTGGCACCAAGGCCGCTGTTGGTTAATCTCTACGTTGTATTTTTCTCTCAACTTTCAAAGAATTTGATCAAAACATTTATTCAGTGTTGTTATTGTTACTCGCGCTTTCCTCAGTAAGCAAATGAAGATTTCATTGAGCAAATGTACGGAAATAGTTCTCGTAGTAAACAGAATGGACCACAGAACACAGAGACGTGAGTAAATATCTAATGTTAGGATATTTTTAATTTTTCCCCCCGTGTTGTTATGTGTGTCTATTAATATGAAGATTTTTCTGGTATTTTAACCTTAATTTTCTTTAAATGAGTATAATTTTTGAGTGTCAAAACATTGTAAATAATTTCTTCATACATTTTTTTAGTGTCCCAATGACCATTACACATTTTTAGAGATGAATTGTTACGAATATTCATCGCTTTACTTAACATTGACTGTGGCCATATTATTCTTGATAAATCGAGTAACTAAATAGGGCCAATTTTATTCGTAAATCATTTATAGAAGAATTAATTTTAATCAAACTAATTTTGTCCCAAAATTATGAAGTTTCGTTACTCAGGGTACGCAATAAAACTTGAAACGTAATTATTTAAAGTGGTCTAAATATTTTTCCTATTCTGGCAACGCTATTACTTACGTCAAAAAACTGTCACGGCAGCCATTATGTTTTCGTCGTAGTCATGGAGTCAAGACGTGTATCGAGTGAATATTTACAAAAAAATACCTCAGGTTGATAAACGACTATTATTGTGATAAGTTTATTTTAGTTTTTATTTACTTACTATGTTATTTTTTTATTTATTGTATTATCTTAACGAATACGCTCAGTGCCTTGCGTGGTTAACATGTGGTTTAATTAAAAATAGTTTTAAATGTTATAGTTTCTCAGATTTTATTCTCATTTTCGTTATATTGCATTACGTCACAACAAAAAGTACGTAACTATAGTTACCGGCATGTAAGTTGGCCAAAGATTTTGGAGTAGGTAGGGGAAGTTCACGCACGCACAATTTTATACATTTTTACATGCGCAAACTTCCTCCACAACGACAATATCAGTTTAGTTACAAATTTAAAATGTACACTTTTTCTGGGAATGACCCTAATATCTTTTCGTAGGTACAGGACAGACACCCCGGACAGTAAATTAAGAATCGTTTTTCATTACTAAAACAGAAAGGATCACGATAGATGTCGATCCAGGACAGCTTTATGTCATAATTTATGTTTTCTTTTCATATTTGGGTCAATGTCCGTTATTCTTCATTTACCTGGCGCATACTATAGAAACAGAACTGTCAATGTCGCCGATATCCATAGAATCTGACGAAGCGGAAGAATAGGTTTAAATATTTCTCAAAACCTAGAAAAAAGACATTTGTAATCAAAAATAAGAAGAACGAGAACAGTTGTGTTTGTGAGCATTGTTATATATGTTACGCTAATTGCGTGTAACGTCACTCTCAAATAACACCATAGCTGCATAGTGAACTTGCGCCATCCAGTACAAATGATGTTTTGTGAGATGTGAACAAGGAAAGAAAAATAATAACAAAAGCTTGTAATTTCTCTATTGTAGCTTGTAATACCATATTGAAGCTTGTAATACCTTATTCAAAGCACAAAGCACCCATATTCTGAACCCTTTTGATTTTAAGGATGGGATTCTTTCCGGTCTGGTAGGATCGGAAGGGAGTGTCAGACTCTTACTGACTGAAACCTAAAACAAATTTCGCAACCCTGGCAGATATTAACTGGTAGGTAGTTATTACCTCTAGCTAGGCCCTATATTTTTCTCCCAAGACTTAATCAAATTGACAGTACCTAACAATAAATTGTAATTTATTGAGAGCTAAGGAACAGAGAGTGCACCAGTGTTGTGCACACGCTTGTGCACCATAAAAACTCCTGCGTACTTAACTCCGTTTTGATGACCATGACCGAAATTCAGTCGGGACTCGGGCGTTAAGTTTTCCTGTACACCTGATGAAATGTCTGTGTGTTTATATGTGCCATATATGTCACCTCTGCCTAGTCTCTTTCCATCTGGGATACATACATTATGTTATTTAACTAACTGCACTATAAATCGATTTCCAATTCCCGAGTATCAGACAACACTTAGCCTAGCCTTTTCCCAACACTTCCAATCAAAACGGATTCAGCTGAATACCAGTATTTTACGAGGAGCGACTGCCTATCGTGGGACCTGGGTAACACGGTAAACTTAGTAACTGTGTAACACGGTAGTTCTCGGCAAGACTTGTGTTAGTCGCTGAACACACAGAAAAGACGTAAGACGAGGACGAGGCGCGGACAGGGCACAGACGGGGCGCCGTTGCGACTTTTTAAAACATATAGAAAAGTCGAGGCACGGACGTGACGTGGTTAATTGTGGTGGTGTAATCGTGTGTGACAGCGACGCGCGAGTCCCGGCACTCGCGCCCACCCCCCGCACCCCCATTCTCGCCCGTGCCTCGTCCTCTCACGCCCGTGCCCCGTCCTTTCTGTATGTTTTACAATAGGGCGCAGACGAGTAAGCGTCGTGTCCGCGCACAGGTCGCGGACACGCCGGTTCTATGCACATTGTATGAAAGGGACGCGGATATGTCTCACTCTCATATAATAATATGTCCTCGTCTTACCTACGTCTTTTCCAGCGCGCCTTAGATTTCGGATTTGTCAGTCCGAAATTGCGCATACGACCTTGAAACGATATTGTCATTCACGATCGTGATCGCGTGTCTATGACTCAGTTTAACTTCGCAATATTCTTAAACCTACCGGTTCGGACTACGGAGGTCTGAGATATTTCCTGCTTTCGTAATAAAACCGGTAACAAACGAGATATTTCGATCGAGCTAGTTTTTGTCTAGTTAACGAACACTCGCATTCGAGTGTTGTCTTGTGAGGGTTTTTTAGACTTGCATTTATCATTTCGTATACATTTACATTTTTAGATACTCGTATAATATGTTCAAAAAAACATACAACAAAAACATTTTAGAATATAAAAGTAGTATAGTCCGCTGGTGTCGGGACCAGGGTCCAAGCTACAGGAGGTCAAGGTTCCAGAGAAAGGAACCTCCTCACAATACGTATCGAGGACTAGAGCCTTCTGTATCAGGTTCTTTATCTAACCGCGCAACGCCAGCTTCGACAAACAGAACTAGTTGTCGAAGCTTATTAAAATTTATAGACTCGCCATCGACCACAATCTCACCTGATGGAAAGCCATGATGTGATCGACGACGGAGCACGCTTGCCTAGAAGTAACCTCACTTTTGACTTATAGACCCCCATGTTGTAGCTATCAGAAAATATAGACCACTTTATTGATTTTATTTTTTACGGATTTGAAATCATCAAATGACCCCTTCAGCTCTGGGTGGAGCGAGAGGGAGTGTCAGACTCCTACTGACTAAAACCCATCCGTGCTCCTCCTAGTCCGTTAGCGTTCCAGGGCCGTGGTGACTCTTTCGAACAAAATCCGCAACCCTGGCAGGGACACAGACCCCTGCAGGGAATTCCACTCCTTAGCCGTACCTACGCAATGAAAGTATTCTCGAAACGTTTTAAAAAGAGCTTTGTCGTGTAGTTATTTCCCTAAGCGTTGCGCGGAGGTTTATGTGCTATTACACCCACACTTCACCTGGGTCAGTTAGGTTAAGTTATGTTTAATGCCCCATGTGATAGGTGAGTTTACTTTTTGGTAATAGAGCCCCAGACGCGTTCTAGTGCCTCAAAGCATCTTCATTTATTTATTTCGTAACAATTGCTTATCATACAGTTTTCACCAAAGCGTTTAGCAAGCAAGCGTATAGAATACATCTTATAAACTAAAAAAAAATTAATACACATTTTGATCATCGATGTATGATTGCACGTAAATATTATCAACCTCAGGAACCGGAGGTTTAGCAATCAGGGCGTTCAGCAAACTGCTCGGTTGGGCCGTTGGGGCATATCGAGCCGATACGAGACGTCCTGCCAGGGTTGTGGATTCTGTTCGGAAGAGTAACAGCGGCCCTGGAAAGCAAAGGGCACAAGGAGGAGCACGAATGGATTTTAGTCGGTAAGAGTCTGACACTCCCTTCCGCTCCGCCCAGGGCGGGGGAGTCATTTGATGATTTCCCATCCATAAAAAAAGGGTACAAGCCGTAGGAACCACCAACAGGCCCGAGAGAGAAACCTGCTGTCGGTCCGCTTCTGGGCACGCTCCGAGTCGCAGATCGGTTGTGCTATTTATTAATACAAGTTTTTAATTAATTTGCACAATTCGTATGTTTGTAAGTGTCCGTCGAAATTTTCAAACCATTTTTAGACCATTTCTTGGTATACGATTGAGCTGAAATTTTGAAAAGAATTATTTCGTCATCACTTGTCTTCATACGGTAAAAAAAACATCGTGATGAGGTGAACTGAAGGAAGCTGTAATGTTCTGGCGGACCCAACTTTCCTAGCTTCCTAGCTTTTGCCCGCGGCTCTGTATAATCGTCTCTAGGGTCATATTTATCTCTGTTCTGTCAACGATAGCGTGGCGAAGGCGATTGTCAATATGCCAAAAACGTTTGGGATTGACAGATGCTATCCAAATGTCACGTGATCAAATTGCTACATTTTGGCACTTCGACAGTCGCCTTCGCTAATTGAATGGTACATCGTCTACCTAAGGTCATTGGTTCATCTTGTGGGAGGCCTTCCAAACGCTGCGTCTTCCGGTACGCGGTCGCCACTTCAGAATTTCTGATCGATGGGGCCGGAAAGTTCTGGAGTTTAAAAAGTATTATAAGTTAGTTATTAAAAATGAAGAAGAGTTTAGACAGTGCTACCGATTTAATAGGTTGGTACCTACAAATACCAAAATCCGTACAAGGTTACTAGCTGATAAAAAAACATCATTAAACAATGCTATCAAACCTGTGGACCCACATAACCGCTGGGCTTTCCCGTAACAGTAAAAAACAACATATGCAGCGGTATTAGCATATTTTCCTTGATACTATGTAGATTGAGGTTACCTAGAAATAACAACGAAATAGATTCTTCCTCGAGCTCAATTATTATTTTTCTGATCACGCATGGGAGAAAGAAAAGTTGCCACTATAATTGGCATGACCAATTCAAGAAGAACTATTGCTTTCAAGACGATAGAACTACGAGAATAAACTTTTAAGATTATTTATTTATTTCATTGTAACAGAATTATCAATTAAGTATTACATAATCAGTAACTATTCTGTCAAAGAGTTGGTTCGGACGATGGTCCAAAAACTAGATAGAACCTGTATCTAGGGTTGACTATGTTTTTTATATTTCTATGGGTTGACTAGCGGTTATTGGTCAGAGCCCATGTTCATTACCATAGAGTAAAGAAGTACACAGTACATTTACCAGCGATTGAAGGATTCAGTGGCCACGGTAAAGATACAGCATAGGTACTAGTACACAACGTGTTACAGAATAAACCCAATCCCTTAAAAGGGGTCATTGTACGAGTACTTCATCATTATGACCGACTTTTACTATTGGTGCAAATACGCTATACCTTTTCAGGTATTGCGATTATATTCTGTTACATGTTGTATATATACTACTGTAAAACTCAAAATTCCCTTTTGATGACGCTTAGATGCACACAATTTTGTTTTAGCTTGAGTCCAGCCACAAGCGGCATTTTATTTATTCCCCCCATTGAGAATTCCAATAACACTGATTCAACAGCTTAGACCTCATCATCCACAGCCCGACTTCGAGGACTGCCAAGCGCAGGCTTCGAGCACTGCTAAGCACAGGCTTCGAGCCCTGCTAAGCACAGGCTTCGAGCACTGCTAAGCACAGGCTTCTTTTTTCTTGTGTCAATTCCCACGTTCCTGTACCATCCTCATCCAGGTTCTACCCGCGATGGCAACAATGCCGTCTACCCATCTGACCTCTCGCCGCCGGACGAGCCACACTTCTTCCAGTTATTGGACAGAGACACCACTCGGTCACCGCCTTACACCACCTGGCATCACCGCGTCCGTGTTCCAAACGTCGAAGAGATCCGAAGACGTACGAAGATAGTCAAAAATCTTCGTATGTCTTCGGATCTCGACGTTTTGAACTCCGTCTACTAGCCGTATGTCAAGCATGGAAGGATGCCAGAGATGCGGAATTGTTCGAAAGAGTTACCGCAGGCCAGCAGGCCTAGACAAAAACTTTTCTGTAGTGTTAACGTCAGACGCTGACAACAAAATGTATGGGAATGACATTAGGTGATGACGTTTCTTTTCCACACCTAATGTCATTCCCATACATTTTGTCGTCAGCGTCTGACGTTAACGCTACAGAAAAGTTTTTTGTCTAGGCCCCCTGGAACGCAAAGGGCATTTGGAGGAACACGGGTGGGTTTTAGTCAGTAAGAGTCTGACACCCCCTCCCCTTCGGAAAAAAAAAGCATGGAAAATTCCTTGTACACAGTCTTGCACCTTAGACTGAATATCGTCATACATGATAAAATATCGTACATCTATTTCTAACCAAACCGTATCACATGACGCCTTGAAATGACGTCACAGAACATTTAGCATAAGTATAGATATACACCAGCTGCCGCCCACAGCTCCGCTCGCGAAAATGTCGAAAATTATCCCAAAGGTCCCATAGCCCCGTGATAAAAGTATCCTATGTGTTGTTCCAGACTATAATCTACCTCTGTGCCAAATTTCATCAAGATCCGTTCATCCGTTCTGACGTGATTGAGTTACAAACATCCAGCCGAACATCCAAACTTTCGCAGTTATAATGACTATTAGTATACAGTACATGTATTTAATACTTCGCGGTTAGCCAGACTTGTCTGTCGCTTGACCATGACCTTCAACCCACTCGGAGTTGTACTTATGCGATAACTTAATAAGTGTTAAAACAATTGTGGTTTGAATGACACGCTTCGTTATATTAGTAGAATAATTTTGTAGAATTGGTGATAAAGAGCTTGTGGCTGAGGAATAATAGCTGAACGTTTGTGGTTAGGTAATAATAATAAAAGGCCTCCATGTTGGAATATTATATTGATTGATCAATCGAAATTGTCCCATTGTTGGCCAAAGGTCTCCCCCAAAGGTCAGTCATCCGCTCTTCCCGATGATTCTCCGACCAATTCGTCGCACGCAAAGGGCATTTGGGTTTTACGGCCGATTTCTATAATGTATCTCAATCCCAATCTTGATCCCGATCCTTAACCAATCCCCGTCTGTAACCAATCAACGGCCGAGTTTGTGTCCTTCACCACACAATCCTCACCTTTGATTGATTACAGACAAGGATCGGGATCAAGATTGGGATTGAGATACATTATAGAAAGCGGCCGTTAGTAAGGGTCCGACACCTGACACTCCCTTCCGCTCCCAGAGCGGAAGGAGTCATTTGATAATGTCCCACCCATAAAAAAGGAAGCTGATGACGACTCTCGCTTCTGCCAGCGGCTTCGTCCGCGTGATATTCGAAAATTATTCCACGGAAAAATACTCCCGGAATAAAAAGTATCCTACAGCCTATTCCGGGACAATTTCTACCCGTGTCCCAAGTTTCACCCAAAGAGGAAACAGACAGGTTGACAGAGTTACTTTCGTATTTACAACTAGCTTTTGCCCGCGACTTCGTACGCGCATAATTATCCCGTTTCTTCCCGTCTCCGTTTGCCGTATAGCCTTCCTTATCTATCATTTACAAAAAAATAGATTTTTTTTTAATCCGACTGGTTTTCCAGAGATTAACGCGTTCAAACAAACAAACTCTACAGCTTTATAATCTTAGAATAGATTCGAATAAGTAGGTACCTATAGATATTAAGTGTACGTAGATTTGGAATTTAAATGACATGAGTCAAATGAAGTGTTACCTACTTGTAATAATTATAATTTAATCTACTTACCTTCGTATTACCTTCTATAATATGTGTTTTTCCTCGTACATTGAGTGCATAAACAGGATGAGTTTAATTAGGTGTATGGTTATATTATTTAATTGCCTTTTCAGTGCTGAGTATCCTGAATTCAACAATATTACCTTAGTGATGTACTTCTTTGTATTTCAAGCTTTCTTTTGTTCTCGGTAGTTCTTTTTTTTTACTTCTCTAATAGTCCGTCTATCTATCAGCGGGGTTGTATCTCATGAACCGTAATAGGTAGACAGTTAAATCGCGCCACCAATCGCAATCGTACCATTATCTATAAAAAACGGCAAAAAAAATCACATTTGTTGTTAAAGCGGCAACAGAAATACATCATCTGTGAAAATTTCAACTGTCTAACTATCACGGTTCATGAGATACAGCCTGGTGACAGACGGACGGACGGACAGCGGAGTCTTAGTAATAGGGTCCCGTTTTACCCTTTGGGTACGGAACCCTAAAAATAATGGAAAAACATTTCTTTTAAATATTTCATGCAAGAAACGTTTGTGCTCTAAGGTACAGAACACCTCGTGTGCGTGACAGCCTCGCTCTTGACCGGATTTTAAATTAAAGATGCAAAAAAAACAAGGATCAAATTGTTCACTATTTCCATGCTAAACGAAAATTGAACTAAAACTAAACGAAAACACTAGGCGAGAAAACTAATCACCCTACTAAAACTTCATCAATCACCATTCACCAGTAAAGAATCATTCAAACAGTAGGTAATAATAATCGATGACTCACTGAATGCCTAATGTAATCTTCGTTCTTCGTCATGTATTCGAGAAGCAATTTACTTATATACGATGAGTTTCGGAAATAGATTTGTCCACAAACGATTTGGAAATTCCGAAATTATTGTATCAGTGGTTATCTAAATGCACACATAATATTTTAAAATGATATTGATGAGAGATAGCCAGTTAATATCTATACGTTGGTAAGCATGCGTCATAGCATAATGTCTCATAGTGCATGTGCTTTACTTTACTGAATTTTACCTGCCTTTTTTTTAAGGATGGGGAACTCATCAAATGACTTCTTCTGGGATGGAGCGGAAGGGAGTGTCACACTCACTGACTAAAACCCATCCGTGTTCTTCCTCATGCTCTTTGCTTTGCAGGGCCGGCCGTGGTGACTCTTTCGAAGCAATTCCGCAACCCTGGCAGGCTTTGGCCGTGCCTACGATGGCCGGGAATCACCCTGCGACTCCCGACGCCCGGTGCCGGGGGCGTCTTCTTCTGTTGCGGCGGCGGTTGTTGGGGCGTGAGGTTTTCCTCTCCCTCATACATACATACCTAGGTACTACTAACAGGTAACAGGTAGGTACATCATCAATTCATTTTAGCGTTACGTTCTAGAAACTCAAAAAGTGACTTACCTGACGACGCATTGCGATACTATAGGTACATATGGGGAAACCCGCATATCCATAGAAATATAGTGCTTATATCAATGCGCGTATCTAATGCTAATCCTTGAAATCCTTGTTCACTCTTCTTCGCTCTAGGTACTTTTGTTACCAAACTCAACATATTTATTACTCCGCGAAGTTTGCTCATACATTTTAAATTAATCGTGGTAAACAATGGCGCCTTATTATAAACACGACACGGCTTTACTAAACAAACTCAAATCCAGCGAATTTTAACCAAATTACAAAATACTTTGAATACTTATCGCATGAGCTGTTCAAAATCGTGTTCGCCCCCTTTGTTTGCTTACAAACAATAAAGATAATAAAAGCCATGTTTTGCATTTTTATCGATAAAGGGACTTTGGAAAATATCGAATATCTGTGAGCATTTTCAGGTAAATAAGTGTATGGGTTAGTTTTAAACGTGCGTGGTCCATCGTCGATCACATCATCGCATGCATGAGGCAGTGTTTAAATGCATCCACACTTATAGGAAATAAAAACCATATTTGAATGTCCTCTGCTCAATCTAGGTTATTAGTGAAGGGCTTATTCCACTTGTCTGTGTTCTATTATTTTCTCTGCGCGATTTGAGAGCATATTTTTTATTTTGTTTATTGAAGAATGGGCTAGCTCTTGACCTCGATCACGTCTGATGGAAAGCGATGAATGAGGTCTACTATGGAGCGAGCGTCCAGAAGATGCCTTGAGCTTAGGCACCGGTACTCCCACGCGTCGACGAAACACAGCAGACTGCTTGACTCCGGCGCTTGTGGTCGACCACCGCGGTGCGTTAGCCCTACCACCGCAAGGGAAGAATCGGCCAGTCTTATGAGGTGTTAAGCGAGACTGTCCAGAGTGTGAGTTTATTAACGTACTCGATCGCGTTAACGTAAACGTTCTCTTATGTCAAATTGTAGAGCAAAAAACAGGTTGTCCGTGAGTGTCACCAGACGGCGCTTAATCAGTTTCAACATAAATTGACGTTAACGCTAACGCGATCGAGAACGTTAAAAAACTCGCACTAAGGCCACAGGATGCGCCGAGCGATCGGTTCAGTTGGGTGCCTGATGGAACAAATTGCGCTACACGAGGAGGCTCCTTCATGCACCCCAAAAACATACCACATATAAAACCACCCGACAACATCCATCGGGCAGTTGCTCACCTGACACAACAACCTGGAGCTTGCGGGACCTTCCACCCTATAACATGAACTTTCTAAAATATCCTCTCTCTTTCTAAAAAGACGACGAAATTCGGACGACTGAATTCAGACCAGTGGAATAGTGGTAGTCACCTTGACCGTATGCCCTGGATTGCCTCTCGACTCCACCAACACCTGTGGTTATGAAGTGACGACAAACACTTGTCATGACAATAAGTGGCATGTATACCTACGTATAAAGTTTTGTAGCTAGGTACATATCTACATGATACCTAGCGAGTTGCAAGCCAATTATTAATATCGATCGATCGAAATTGACTCGTAATCTTATCATTTTGATACAAATCCTTCAGAATTATATTTGACGCATTCGAAATTTCTGAAAATAAAGGGTGTTGTACGTTCCATTTACCTGGTGTAAGTTTTAGACCCGTCGGTCGTCCCAGGGCGAGACCTCTGGGCCTGAACAGTGGCGTAGTTAGCATGGGTGACACCCAGTGCGAATATTCACTTTGTTTGTGTCTGAATGTTTTACAAAAATTATAATCTAAATAAACAATATTCCATTAAAACCATCACCATCTCAAATTACAACAAAAAAAAAATCACATTATTATAACAAAGTCAACACAATAGGTACCTAATGATTGCAATTACCAACAATAGGTAACATAAAAATAATAACCAACCTTTTATGGTTGTAAGAAAAGTATCACTTACTCAACTTCACTAGCCAAGCCCATAGTGCAACTTACGTAGTAACTATTCAGTAATCTGTGGTGCAACTTCTTTAGTTTCCATAACCTGGAACAGTCCTGCACAACCGTGGATTAACAACTATACTTTCATTGTGCATGCAGGAATAATGCCCCATTTCCTTTGAAATATCTAGAGGGGTCCCTTTTTTAAGGATGGGAAAGCATCAAATGACTTCTTCAGCGTTGGGTGGAGCGGAAGGTAATGTCAGACTCTTACTGTCTAAAACTGACCCATGTTCCTTCACGTCCCCTTTTCGTTCCAGGGCCGCGGTGACTCTTTCGAACAAATTCCGGAACCCTGGCAGGTAGCGGGGCCCTGCAAGTTGGCTTTGGGCCAAAGGGCCGGGACCTCAGGGTAAGTAATCAACAATGTTCAACTACTGTAGGTACCTACACCAAAAAAAAACTTCCTAGTTTTCACTTTAACAATGCCTTTAATTCATCTGACCAGACCTCATCTATCGAGTGGAGTGGAGGAGGAAACAGACTCCGCGTACCGGAGTCTGTTTCCTAGCCTTTTTAAACCTGATTTAGTCAAGAGTGAATAGGTTACTTCTTGGCAAACGTAGGTACTCCTTCGTCGACCAGATCAAGGCTTACCATCAGGTGACTTCAAGTGAGACAGTGGAACGTGATCAATAATAAAAAAGACTTTAGGTACTATCCGTTCAAGAAAAACCACGCTAAGCCTGGCCTGGTTTTTTTTTGGGCAAATTTCCTTGCCATAAGTGTATATAGGTATAACATACTGTCATTCATTCATTTTCGTGTTGCGGTTATTGTTAATATTTATTTAGATTCATACAAACCGATATTTTCCGAGCGTTCCATTTTTTCTATCGGATAGGAGATTAGATAGTAAGGCACTGCGGACGAGCCCGATAATGCCAGCCATCACACAGGCACAGAGTAGGGACATAATGGAGTGACAAGCATTCATTGACAACACCAAGTAAAAATGTGCCTAGCCATGTTGCGGTGTTGGCTTGGTCTAACCAGAGGAATTAGCAGAATTGGCAATGTAGCAAAATGCCAGTACTTTGCTGTGGCCTAGACCTCCACAACCCAGAAACTGGGTAGTACGAAACCGTTTGGCATGATAAGTTTTTGGGTCCGATTTACGGGTTCAACACTAAGAGCGAGTACACATTAGGTGTTTTAAAGCGCGCGCTTTGGTAACGCGCGTTTTAAGAATATACCGCGTTGTCAGATTTTCATTCGAAGGCGCGTTGCGCAGGCGTCAGGTGTCCATTTCATTTTCATTTCATTCCATTCATTTGATCGCGCGCTTTCGTGTAGAGTGGACGCATATTCACCAAAATGGAGATCGATTCGACGTCCATTTCCGAATTGAGCTAAGTATGGACACCTTGGTAACACTGGTTAAACGCCGTACTAAGCGCGCTGTATGTACGCTACCAAGTACCAACGAGCGCCGAACGCAACGCCGAGCGCCTAATGTGTACTCGCCCTAACAAACAAACGAATTATTGAAGCAGAGCACAAGTTGTATTTCATGCTAATAATGTCTTGGTTTTCGTCTGGAGAGAGCGAAGGTTATTAAATGCAAAAGTAGTAGTAACTAGTAAGTACCTAAGTAGGTACGTTATGAACAGGTAACTTTTTGATTCATCACACAGTTTTTCAGTAATGGTACACAGGAAGGAAAACGTTCAGGCAACATTGTTCGGATTATCTTGAATCAGACTCATGCCAGCCAATTAATTAAATAGGTACCTTAAATGACATGACGGTGGTTACTCCATTCATGTGCTACTCCATTGTTGAGCACTATTATGGCAATATTGTCGGTAATTTAATATTTATGACTTATTAGTTCTACTACCTATGCTATCTATGTTTGATACGGTAGACATTTATTACATCACATTTTTTCTTTCTTTTATGAAAGCACTATTTTTAAGGGAGGATAAGCCTCCGTTGCCGTCTGTTAGCGGGTTGTACTTGTACCTCATGACCCGTAATAGGTAGATAGTTGAAGTTATCGCCGATTGTATGTTTCTATTGCCGCTGTAACAACGAAAAATATAAAATACTTAAATGTAGGTAATTAAAAAAATGTTATTTAAAAACTAGGTGTCCCCTGCGGCTTCACTCCCGTCAACTGGCTACCTACCTACCTACCCTACACATAGTTTACGTCTTATTCTCAGAACTATTGAATATACACACTAAATTTCATAAGAATCGGTCAAGCCGTTTCGGAGGTTTATGGCAACTGACACTAATACGCAAAGAATGGTGACACGAGAATTTTATTTATTAGAGATACCTATATACAACGTGTAACATAATAAACGTAATACCTCTTAAGGGGTCATTGTGTTCATCATTAAGCATTGCCATACAACGTGGCAATGCCGCCAGTCTTTTGGGCTCACTTCCAGTCGACAGCGATGCGGATGAATTTTTTGACGCCATATTTTAGTTAGGAGTTTTCATTTTTTGTTTTATTTTAAGTGTATATAGTTAAATTAGTATTATATTGTAAATAAACTTTGTAGAAGGTTTTATTTATCATTATGAACAACTTTTACTATGGGACCAACCCCGAAATCGCGAAGTCGTCGATTTCGCTTCTTCAGTGTTAGTTCCAAAGTGAAAGTTGTTCATAATGATGAGTACAATGACCCCTTAAGAGGTATTGCGTTTATTATGTTACACGTTGTATATAATTTAAATTAAAAGGGTCTCTCATACAAGAAACGTGATTTAATCGTCACTAGACCACTAGACGGTCTTCGCGAGCAAACATAGTCTACCCTATGTCTATTTACTGTGTGAACGTCACAGATACATACAGAAACCTATGTGGTATTGAGGTTGTCCCAAAGGCATGTCCGCGGATAAGTCCTGCCTAGTAACTTCCCCGCTTCACGTGTGAAAAATGTGAAAACTTCGATCATACGATATTTTTATCTCTTTTCAAGGTATTCAGCAATCAGTCCTAATACATCTTTGTCACGTTAAAATTAAATAAGAAGGCGTGTAATTACTGTTATTTGATAAGATTAGGTAGCTCCTAATCATCAACAGTCATGCTGGCCGGTCAGGATCTGATCGCAAAGAACGATGAATCATTAATCCCAGAATATGCAGAATCGGACTTTTAACACATTAATAAAACCTCAAAAATATTTTTGTTGAAGATTCGCGATAGTATGCGCCAGATAAACAAAGAATAACGGTCATTGACCCACCTACATTTTTGACACACTTAATTTCAAAAACAGAAATAATGACATAAAGCTGTCCTGAATCGACATCTATCGTGATCCTTACTGTTCTAGTAATGAAAAACGATTCATAATTTTACTGTCCGGGGGTACCTACGAAGAGTTAAGGAAAGGTCAATGACCGTTATTCTTCATTTATCTGGGGCCTACTTACTATAGAGTGAATTTCAACAGGTCCTATAAAATCTTCATTTCCGTGTATTTTTTTATCTTAAGGTTTTTTTTAAAAAAAAAACGCTTTTATTAAAGTTTTTGATAATGTATTGTATTCTTGCTTAATGTCTAGCAGATAACTTAAAAAACTAACGAGATATACAGAATTAAAAATTCCGTGCCACGGCGATGAAACATGCGTGCACGGCAATGAAACAAGCATCCACGGCAATGAAAAAACTGTGCCATGGGAATGAAAGAATCAATCCATGGAAATGAAAAAACATTATATCTTTCCGAGGGGGAAAGGCAAACCTAGACAAATTGTGTATGGGAGTAAGATTTGGATAGATAATATATTACAAAAGGAAGAATGGGAGTATGTATAAGAATAAAGGCTGTAGTATTGAAATCTCTAAGTAGTGTTGCGAGTGTAATTCAACAGTCTTTCTTTACTTATTGTACTCTCATTCTTCTTTTGTAATATTTCCTTGCCCAAATTTTACTCCCACACAAGTGTTGGAATCAAGACCTTATCCTCCTATAATATTGCGAAGTCATTGCACTTCGAGGAAGAACTACTCCTGCAGCCTTCTTTTTAAGATATCGTTCTCTTTCTTTTCTTAGATACTCCTCTCTTAATACAGGGTCGCTTCTTAATTTTTAACGTCGCTTTTCTTCCGCCAATCTTTTCCTCTCCTTTCTCACCTCTCTAGATAATTTTGGTTTAGGTATCTTGGCATCCTAAAAATATAAACAATCCATTATTAAAATCAGACTGTAGTATGTGGGGGTGCATGCGTGTGTGAGGGTATATTATACGTGTGATAGAGTACCAAATGTTACATCATTTTGTTACGTTACCATGAAAAAATCTTTTTGTAGTTGACTGTACAGTAAAAACTCATCAAGTCTATCCTTAAATGTTTTATC
The DNA here is from genome assembly GCA_947386135.1 of Melanchra persicariae. Lineage (NCBI taxonomy): Eukaryota > Metazoa > Arthropoda > Insecta > Lepidoptera > Noctuidae > Melanchra > Melanchra persicariae. Next base: position 8,129,086 of record OX376645.1, on the reverse strand, counting down.
GCATTGCAGAGAGAGTTAACTTGACGAGTCCTGTAATGTCAGTAATCGGTATTACCTGTATAACAGATAAAAGGTGATAAAGATATTTTCTTTGCCTAATCATACCATGGCGATGAAAACACAAGTCACGGAAATGAAATACCTGACCACAGCAATGAAAATAAATTGTTTTACAAGGCATGGCAATGAATTTTTTTTCATTGCCGTGTCTTTTTTTTCATTGCCATAGCAAATTTCGCGCACAAACACCACGGCAATGAAAGCACGGCGATGAAAATCAAGGCAAAAAATATAAATAACAAAAAATCTATTAACTATTTAAAGAAATAAACACATCACAAATGAACATAAAAGAAATGGCGTTCTATCGAATGCTTACTCAAGAAGACAAACTTAATTCAAAATGAGGTTATACCTATCCACGGCGATGAAAGAAAAAATGTCCAGTAACATAAAAATTGAATAACTTACATTATGGCTCGAAAACGCAGGCACGTGTGTACATCCTTCCACGTTGAGCACTTAGGCAGCACTAATACCAAACGTTTAGCGCACCGCAGGGGGGACGCAAGTCATTAGGTAAAACAATATCCTTGAACATGATTAGGACACGGCGATGAACGGTAGTTCTGGGACAAATGAATTTTTATTAACCATTCGTTGTATTGTTGAAATATTTGAATAAATATATTCCGTAACAATACTTTAACTATTCATGTATCAAATAAAACTAGGTTTTAATATAAATAACCAATAGATTTTTATCAATGAGGAATAATACACAACAAGGTGACGTGTGGACAAACACGGCAATGAAATATTTCGAGGTTTAATTAATTATTTTGGAGTATCCATTAATCCTATTAATAAAATATTTAGTGCTACACGTGGATTTCTATTTCACCTAACCGGAAAAAAATGTTAGAACATTATAACTTTGTTTTTTAGTACCAATTTCATTGATGCCACGCAATTTTTGGTCCCGGGAAATTCACTCTATAGCAATTTATGAAAGAGGAGGTCTATAGTATAAAAACTTTTTGTGATAGAGCCAAGAAAGAGCTTTTTGAGAAAGTATCAAAGGACAGGTAACACAATAACAAACATCATTTTCATTTAATCATCATCATTTCAGTCGAAAGACGTCAACTGCTGCACATAGGTCTTCCCCAAATGTCGCCACATGCATTGCCCGGTCCAGTGCGTCTCGCTCGCATCCAGCGGAATCCCACGGCCTTCACCGAGTCATCGATCCTCCTTGTGGGAGGGTTTCCAACGTTACATCTCCTACGCGGTCGCCACTCTCCTTACGGCCCCTTCGATCTACGTTCTGCGTGCAATGTGCACTGCCACTGACGATTTTTTTGTCGGTACCTAACCATGATTTTCATCGTTGCTCCTACTGATAAATTCATTTCTGATTCAATCACGCAAGGAAACTCCGAGAATAGCCCTCTCCCCCCTTTGGGTAACTTTAAGCCTTCGGACGAGGCCAACTGTGAATCCATTGGAGTGGTAGCTAGATGATGATATTCTGCTAAACTACTTAACGGCAGGTTAAGTTGCAGACAGTTATTCCCTAACTGACGCCGCTAAGCCGAGGTCGGTTCCGCAGGCCCTTAGTGGGCGGTCAGTAGTTTTTAGCTTGTAGCTAGTTTTGTTGCCTTGGCTGGGGGCCTTAAATTCATTTGAGGCCACCACAGGTTAGTCCGGTTAAAGTTGATATCCCATGTGTGTTAACTTGCTAGTGGTCATACATAAAAAAAAAAGAAAAGCAGACAGTTATAAATTCAAGGTTTACAGCAACACTGTAGATCATACATTATGATATGATAAAACATTCGTGGCATATTTCACACACTGCATCAGACATTTTTAATGTTTATTCATTGTACTGCGTTCGATAGGAAACGAATTCGCGATCACCTGGGTCATCAACCTTTTGATAGTTTCAAAGTTTTAGCGCATTTGCCTAACTCGAGCCGTTTCTCTTTTGTTTGTATTTGAGATCACAGAGTCACAGACGCTCGTTAATTTTCTGTAATCGTTTTAAAACTTTAATTTAGATAGGTAAATAATTATCTGCTTTTTAATGTATCAGTCAATATTGTTTCTGCCCGTAATGGCAAAATTCAGACGTGTAAAGAAAAGGGAGAGGGAGACCATAGACATAAAACTCCTCTTTACAGGTTGTTATAATAATTTGAAGTAGTTGCTCTGTAATCCGTTGCCAAAGGTTGTCAACCGGTTGACTCAACCCAGACCGGAACGTACGTCAGCAAAGTATTGTGTGACCAAAATTAACCTCGTCAGACCAAACGCATGAATGAGGGAATGTCCCCTTATGTTTGGACTAAATACATAGGTAATATATGTAGGTACGTTATGCACATGTATACCATAGTAAGTAAGTAGGTACTTATACAATGTTACGTAGGCAGGTAACTTGGCAAGTAAGTACATCAGTTATTCATGAATATGCTGTTGTAACTTATTTGGGCAAACAAGTGTGCCTACCTACCTACCTATTTTGGATTAATTTTAACAGAATTTGCATGAAGTTGGCTGGCTACTGCCATCTTACAGAAATATGTAAGTAAACAATAAAATAAATAAAGGCCTGAATTGTTATGTCTTATAAGGCTCTTGGTCGCTCACAATGGGCCTCATCAGAAGGCTTAAAGTCACCCAAAGGGCAATGGAGAGGGCAATGCTCGGAGTTTCCTTGCGTGATCGAATCAGGAATGATGATATCCGCAAGAGAACCAAGGTTACCGACCGACATAGCGGTAGTAAGAGTGGATGCCGATTTTGTTGCTTCTCATATATGATAAGAGATGCTCAAAGAGCCAGCAACAAAATAGAAACAGAAAATCGGTTGCACGTCGTGACTGGAAACTGAAGAGCAGTGTCCCTGCTACCTTAACATACGAATATTATGAACTAGGAGCGGATGCCGATTTTGTTGCTGCTCATGAATAGCTTCAGAGATGCTCAGAGAGCCAGCAACTAAATAGAAACAGAAAATCGGTTGCACCTCGCGACCGGAACCGGAAGAGCAGTGTCCCTGCTACCTTGACATCCGATTATTATGAACTAGGAGTGGATGCCGACTTTGTTGATGCTCATTAATAGCATCAGAGATGCTCAGAGAGCCAGCAACAAAATAGAAACCGAAAATCGGTTGTTGAAAGAGCCCCTAATTGATTATTCAAAATTAGTTTCAACTATTGAACCTGAGCTCCTTTTTAAGGTTGGGAAATCATCATATAACGCCGCTCTGAGCGGGGTAGAAGGGAGTATCAGACTTTTACTGATTAAAACCCATCAGTGCTCCTCCTAGTGCCCTTTGCGTTCCAGGGCCGCGGTCACTCTTTCGAACAAATTCCGCAAGACCCTGAGGTCTTATATTCGATTTTTTGGATTCTGTATCTGAAGATATAAACCACTTGGCCGGTTTTTTGTTACAGCCCGGAGATTAGAAGTTGGTGGTACAGTGTAGTGTCCCACCCTTGCCTCGGAAAGCACGTCGGTCGTGTCGGAGTGCTGTCCCATCGGATTATGAGACTGATGGAAGAGCGAGTGTTTGTACACAGACCTGTGTTTGCGAACATACCTGTGCACTATATCTCCCGCGCTGATGGCCAAGTCGGAGGAAAAATTACATCAGCCGTCCGTCAGTGAAAGACGTCCACTGCTGAACATCTTGCACATGCTTCTCGCATCCCGTGGATTGACAGCGTATTGACAAAAAAGGACTGTCAGTGAGTAAATACTAATAAAGTTACATAAGTATCGAATTCAGAGGACTAGTTACGAGACCCAGCTGAAAAAACATCGCATTATATCATTAATTTTGACGTAAACTGATGAATTATGTAACGTTGTCGTCTCTAACAAAATTTATCAAAATCCTCCGCTAACTCATACACTCCATCGTAACCGAATGTGTGAATGATGATAACTTTGCCCTTGAAACATTTTGTATCTATGTACATAACGTTGAAGTAACCTACGTGTTGTTTGTCCTTTATAAAAAAATGCGTGAAAAAATGTTTCCTGCTGAGTTTCCCACGTATTTTGCAAGTTTATTCAACCCGTTATCTGCCAAGGCTTTTCCCAAACTTGGTGGGATCGGACTCCAGCCTAACCGGAAGCCGTAGATTGCCAGTTTGGGACTCTGTGGAATGGGCCAGCTCTTGACCTCGATCACGATGAGGACTATGACGGAGAGAGCGTGCCCAGAAGATGCCCACGCGACGACGAAACACAGCAGGCTGCTTAATTGCTACCTCAGGTAGGAGGGTGGTCGCGAACCAGGCGGGTGTTAGCCCTACCACCACAAGGGAAGTATTGACCAGTAGTCTTGTAAGGTATTAGGTGAGACTGTCCAAAATGCGCCGAGCACTCGGTTCAGTTGATGTGAAAAAATTGCGCTACACGAGGTGGCTTCTTCATGCATCCCAAAAATTAAAAAAAAGTATTTGGTGCCTATGTTTTCTCTATACCCTAGTTACTCATGGGAAACACAATATTCGTTGCTTATAAATCCCATGTTAAGGTTTTTTGGCGTTCAGCGGTGTTCGGTACCTAGTCAAGACCTTTGCGATGAAGCTCGTTCACGGGAGACTACCACCACAAAAATTTGGGCAGACAAGCAGTGCTTCTGTGTTCCGTTATGAAGGGTGTGGTTGCCAGTGCATTCGAGGTATATTTCAACTTGTATCCCTGCGACGGCAACGCACAGGGAGCACACCCGTGATGTTTCTGGAGTTTTGTTATGACAGCGTGTCCTTACGCAACTATGACCTGCTAACTGGTAAGAATCATATCAATCAGTGATCACCACCGGGCTGTCCCGGTAACCACGTGTTTTTTTTAACATACTTAATTCTAATTTTCTTTCCGGGATCCAAGGCGACCACCTCGGCAGCTGGAGCCAAGACCAAGAAAGCTGCAGTAGCCGCAGCGCCCGCCGCTTCTCCTTCGAAAGCCAAGTCGACGGCCGCCGCAGCAGCCAAGGACAAGAAGGTAGTCGTCGCCCCGCCAAGGCGACGGCACCCAAAGGCATCCAGACAGTTGAGTAATTTCTGCGGGACTTTTCAAGCTTGATTGACTCGGCGTTCTTCTGATAGTCGCCACTGTTAACTGTGACTCTCAGGAGTTGCAGTGGTTGATCGAAATGAGAGGGGTTTTATCACAGTCAATTCTTATCTTTCATCTTCTCGCGAAACCAGTTATGACTTCTTCTACTTAAATGTGTTCTTGCGAACTTGGAGTAGTGCCAGTCCAGTTAGGCGGTCTTCTGCCATTGAAGCTCTACGTCGTGACCATAAGGAGGGCCTGGTTGTTTGCCATTCAATAACACAAAAACATAGAGCGGTTTTATTTGTTGATGGCGACCAGATAACAGAGACTATATACTTATAGTTATTTATTTAGTTATATGTTCGTGTTAGGAGTAGATAGGTTTAGATAACGAATGCACGTGGCGTTTACTAGGTGACTAACATTCGTTAACACATCAAAAGTAGATTGGACACGCATGTGCAGTGATTTGTTTACACCTGCGGCAGGCTTCCATATAAATATTTCAATAATTATTATGTAGTATTTTACTTGTTTATTTCTTTAATGTAAAAATACACATTCATACAACTTTATAAATACAAAAATCTATAAGTACTTTAAACTACCTACACTAATATAATATCTCTGGAACTACCGGTTGGATTTGGAAAATTCCTTTTGTATATTATGATTGCCACATTCATGAGGAAGGCTATAGGCCATACGAGAAAACGGGATCTGCCCGTACGTACGAAGAAGCGGGCAAAAGCTAGCTGAAATATAATTTTACTTACATATTATTAGTGCCTCGGAAAGCAAGTTAAGCCGTTGGTCCCGGCTGTCATTTGTACATCTTTGGCAGTCGTTACGGATTGTGAGAAGCCAGAAAATCTGACACCAGTCTTGCCAAGAAGTATCGTTACCCAGTTGATGGGTTGTGGAGGTATGGTAGGCAGCCGCTCCACGTAAAACATTGGCATTCAGCTGAATCCGGTTTGACTAGGAGCCGACCCCAAAGTTGGGAAAAGGCTAGGCAGATGATGATTATTTGCAATTACAATACGGTCAAGTACAATACAGCTGTGAACATCCATGTCAGGCAGCTGAGATCACGCATAGTACAGCATGTGACAACGTGACCTCAAGCTACTACGTCTCAGACGGCACGGTCTTGGTCTACCTTTGTTGACACATGCGTCATGCGCGGGTTTTCTGAACAAACAAGACGAACGTTGCTAAATAATGTCGTGGCTTCGACGATTGGTATACAGTTTGTTAGAAAATAAAACTGTTTGGGACAAAAAAATACAGAATCCAGTTTAAAAATCTTCTCGTACATTGTCATTAGCACATTTTTATAGATAGCCACGTTTAACCACTATCTCACCTGATGGTAAGCGATGATGTGGTCGAAGATGGAGCACACTCAGTGGCGGCCTTAGGGGGTGGCGAGCAGGGCAACCGCCCGGGGCCTCGCTCTTGCAGGGGCCTCGCGCAAACCGATTTCAAAAATCGTTACATTTAAAACGTCTTAAATTTTGAACAACGAAATGAGTTATTTCGTATTCATCATCTGCCTAGCTTTTTTCTCAACTAGATATTGGGGTCGGCTCCCAGTCAAACCGACTTCAGCTGAATTCCAGTATTTTACGTGGAGCGGCTGCCTACCAGGCCTCCACAAGTCATTAACTTATAAAGAGTTATGTCGTATTAAATGATTTAATTAAATTGTAATAAGTGTGGTTTTCAGCTTGCAAGTTTTTAATTAGAAATTTCGTAGCTCATTATGATTTTACACATAGGAAAAGCCGCAATCATAATCAGAAATACTTACTTTCGATTCATATTCCTTAACTAAACTTAAAAGGGCCTCGCGAAGGTCTTCCGCCCGGGGCCTCGCAACGGTAAAGGCCGCCGCTGAGCACGCTTGCATAGAAGTAACCTATTCACTTTTGACTTAAAGACTCCCAGGTAGCTATCAGGAAAAACAGACTGGCAGCATAAATTCAGCACCACATATAAAACAGATCTTTGACAATCGTTACGGGTAACAAGTCAAGAAATCTGACACCAGTCTTGCCAAGGAGCATCGGTTACCCAGTTACTGGGTTGTGGAGGTCTGATAGGCAGTCGCTACTGGTACTCCTAGCTGCATCCGGTTAGACTGGAAGCTGACTCCAACATACTTGGGCTAGGCAGGTTGAAAGTCCGCATCACTGGCAACGCGGTAGCTACATATTTACGTTTTTGTGTCGATTTAATTGGAGCAGTGAATTGATTTATTATTATTTCAGAATTTGTTCTAAAGAGTCACCGCGGCCTTGGAACGCAAAGGGCATGAAAAAACACGGATGGGTTTTAGTCATTAAGAGTGTTAAGAGGGCCCTTCCCGGTTCGTCTATCGTCAACGCGAGCTTGGTTGAAAAGCATGTTGTTTCATCCAGCGCAATGTGTTTGACTAACAAGAAAGTGAGAACGCGATAACATTGAACGAAAATAGTGTTGGAATATTTCATAAAACTAGTTCCAGGAAATACGTGTTTTTGAATGAGCCTTAAAAGTTTGTAAAATGAATATTATACATTTAGAATCTCCATTACACGTGCAAGGTTTCTATCAAGTTTTTTTTTACTTTTACAATTTATGAGGACGTTATGAACGGCTAAAGTTCAGGTGAAATTTGTGCAAAATGCAGATTTTCGGAGTCTCGTACTGAATTTGTTTCTCCAAATATTTATTTTTTGCTTTCATAGAAACATAGATATAGTGCACAAAATACCTATTACTTCAAAAAATTCAAAGATAGATGCGTTACAACGGCATAATAACGTACGAGCGTTTGTATGAAAAGTATGACGGGTTGGCCGCTCTTAAGAGTCTGACACTCCCTTCCGCTCCACCCAGAGCAGAAAAAGTCATGTAATGATTTAGCATCCATAAAAAAAAGGTGCAGAAAAAGAGCATTAATAAACAGCAACAGATAAAACCAGACAGTTTAATTATGTAGGTCATGATATTAGTTTTTAGAAGGCCAAATAATCAGATACCTGGAAAGTATGTCCAAATAATCAGGTACCTTAGATTAGGTATCACGACACCTGTGCTACTTCCCATCGTGACTCGTGCGTGCATCCAAGGCTAACGTTGGGACTGGTAGAGTGGTGATTCGGGTATCATTGTGGACAGTCATACCCCCTTACCCTTGTAATGTAATCCCTACTAATATTATAAATGCGAAAGTAACTCTGTCTGTATGTCTGTTGTGTCACGCTAAAACGGCTGAACGGATCGTAATTGGCAGATATACATATATAGCCTGGGATATGGAGAAGGACATACATTGCACGGCACGAAAGAATCTCGGTATATTAAGATGGTCACCTATCTACGGACCGACCTTGGCAAGCGTTGCTTAACCTTTGAGATTAATCTGTGAGGCTGTTATAATTTGGCCACGAGATACTCATAGAAAAAATCATTTTAGGAAACCTATTATCACCACAATAATAAAAGACCGCAGACTCAAACCGCCATGTTCAGTGGTTGCGCTTGCGTCCGCTATCCCAAAGAACTTAGGTAACTGTTTGAAATTTGATAACTGTTACCATCTATTACAGTAGCACCATCCACGCATAACACTTATGTCATTATGTTAATATCACTCCTTAGTAGACAAACAACACCTAAGGGAAGCCAATGACATGGCGATCACACGTCATCAATAATGATGTGGCCAAATGTCAATGATACCAGTTAAGTTATCCGGTGATTAGCATTCAAGACATGTTCGTTGGTATCGTTTTAGGAGGGCGATGGATGCGATACGAACGATATGGATGGTTGTATTTGCGATGAAGCTTCGAAGCCATATTCGAAGCTGATGAAGAAAAAAAAATAATATTCTCAGTAAAAGTACCTATCGGGCCACAGGGACACTTCCGTTCACCTTGGGCACAGGTCCAGAAAGAAATAGGATTTTAAATTGCTAAGGTAAATGGACGGACAAATTGCTATACTTACATACGAAAACGCGTTGTCGCATTGTCGCGTCGACGTCATCCCTGTCTTCTTGATTCAGCTTCAAAATCATGGGCTATGTGGACTTTCCGTAAAGCAATTTTGATAGCGATACAAATGAAATGGTCACTCATAAAGACCATTTCATTTTCATCCAGTCGGTCTATTCTATCAACGGAACACCGTGTAAACTTAGGTCTAGTGAGCATGAGGCGAGCTGTCACTTCATCTTATTTCTAGATTGACAGCTCATTTCGATTTCACTTCACCTAAGCTTACACGGGGAGAGGTTTACAGAATCGCTCTGCAGGCAAAATCACGTAGGGTTGCGGATTTTGATCGAAAGAGTTACCCTTGCCCTGGAAAACAAAGGACACTACGAGGAGCACGGACGGGTTTTAGTCAGTAAGAGTCCGAGTTCTGACACTCGCTCCCGCCCCACCCAAAGCGGCAGGAGTCATTTGATGATTTCCCATCCATAAAAAAGCCAAATCATGTCGCATTACCATCTCAGCCACAGATTAACTAATAGTTCCTTACGTCTCAGCGATAAATCAATGACAAAATGCAGGTAAATTGTAGATATTTTGACAGTTTGCGATCACAATACAAGATTTGCCCCTCTGTTGTTGTTTAAATAAAAATGAATGACTAAATGTGTTGCTAAGCGCAAAACTCGACAAACGGCTGCAATTTATTTTTCATGTAAGTAGGTATCTATTCGTTGAAGTCTGCGGAAGGTTCATCATATATGAAGACCTGATCCTATACAAGATGTTGCTAGCTGTCACTACCACAGTCCATGACAGAATGACGTCTGTCGGGTCAGCTGATACGTAGATTTTCCGCAAAAACTTGTCTCTATGACTCATGAATACAAAGTATAGCGTAGCATAGCATCCATCCTGCGTGTAGCACTGTGTAGCACAACGCGCTACTCAGTTACAGGTATCGCCTATTCAATTAGCTGCATTGCTGCACGTCTGGTAACCAGCCCTTTGACACACGCAATTAGCAATTAACCTTGTTATTAAATTAACGATGACAAACCTTAATGTTTCTGTTTACAGCAATAAGCGACTGTGAACTGTGGCCCTAGCGTGAATAATTTTATGGGAAGTTTTTTTTGTGGGGAAATCAACTAACCTTTATCCAGTTAGATGATATTATTATCATCAACTTATATAACCTGTAACAGAATAAACGCAATACCTCTAAGGGGTCATTGTACTCCTCATTATGGACAACTTTTACTATGGGACCAACACTGAAATCACGAAAAAAAATCGACTGTCCCATACATTATGTGCGCACAACTCAACAAATTTTACTGAACAGATGTTTTTTTTTTGCGATTTCGGGGTTGGTCCCATAGTAAAAGTTGTTTATAATGATGAATACAATGACCCCATAAGAGCTATTGCGTTTATTCTGTTACACGTTGTATACCTACCAATTATAGTATTTTAGTTTCACCTATACGCAACGATAGGCTCGTCGAGTCGAAGCTCCAAAGTCTCGAGCACCGACGCCGAGTTGCCTAGCCTGTCGGTTTTCTATCGGTTGCATTTTGGGGAGTGTGCAACGAACGGAATTGCATAGTTTGAATCCGCCTAGCCCGTTCCATCATCGGACCACAAGACGTACGGCGATGCGCCACCGGTACATGGTGGACATCCCACCCACACGCACAAAACCTTTTGGGAACACATTCATTGTGCGTACAGCTAAGGAGTGGACTTCCCTGCCGGAGTCTGTGTTTCCTGATAGTTACAACCTGAGTCCTAATTCAAGAGTGAATAGGTTACTTCTAGGCAAGCGTGCTCCATCTTCGACCACATCATCGCTTACCATCAGGTGAGATAGTGGTCAAGCGCGGGCCTATCAAAAATAATAATAAAAAAAAAACCTTGAAGTAGGTACTTATCTCTTGTTCCTTAGCATATCTGTATGTAAATGAGAGCGAACGGCTCTTATCTTATCAAAGAACGATCGTTGTCAAAACTTATGTTCCCATTGATCAATCTTTGTCCTATCGCTTGATATGACTTCTGTTTACATGTTGCCGCAGAGGAGATTCATGACACAGGGGCCTGGGCGGGAAGTCTCGACAAAGTTACCGATCTCCTACCGACCGAATTCGGTCGATAAGGCCGTCCGTACACAGTCATTCTCGAACCCGATCCTTTGATTGCGGATCGCGTTCGAGATTAACTGTGTACTTCCAATGTTTGATATCTATCTATATAAATAAAAAGCAATGCCACTTTTCGTTGTAATTTTATAACTCAAGAACGGCTGAACCGATTTGGCTGAAAATTGGTGGGGAGGTAGCTTAGAACCAGGAGACGGAAATAGGATGCTTTTTTTTTTGTAGGTTAGGTGTAGGGTAGGTGTAGAGCAGGTGTAGGGTAGGTGTAGGGTAGGTCGCCAGTTGACGGGAGCGAAGCCGCGGGGGACAGCTAGTTTCTTACGATTGATATGACGCCTGTCCTATCGAAACGGAACGATTTTTCTACGATTTTCAAGAATGTCAGGATGATCTCCCAATTTTTATCGATTTTCAACAATTCCATGTTGGCTTCCCTTTCTCTTTCTTATCTTTTACGTCGTCGAATCCCTTGTTGTTACTGCTCGGACGTCGATCGATATATCTAAGTAATTTAATATGATTATTTTGGAGAATGCCGCGTATCTGTCGCTGGATAATTGCAGACGCCGTTAGATTGTAAAATATCGCGTGAATTTGAAAACAATTATTCAATAAGACACGGATATTTTGGAAACTAAGTACTGAATTTGGATGGGATTTATTGTACAGAATCAAAATGATCTGTTCACAATATCGAGAAATTGCAGTCTAATAAAGATTTATTTAAATTTCACGGAGTTTGCAGTTATCCGGTGACAATATCCAATCTCATACCGTTGTTAGGGGATTCCCCTTGAGCAAATGTGTTTGTCTATAAAATTGAGAAATCGGGTTTCTTTTTTCATTTATTTTCTTAAATTAGTCGCCAAATACGAGTAGGTATATAGGTACCTATAAATTTTTGGACAATGTATACCGATTTTACTTGAGAACTCAACCGATTTTGCATTTTGACATTATTCGTGTTAGCATAACAATAAGTTATTTCTCACCTCATACCCAGCTTGTTTAATTCCATTTCAAACAACCCCTTCGAACGTTCCCTCTTCTGATGCTGGACAAGGCCTCGCCTCATCCCTTTCTGAGAGAACGTGAGTCGACCTTTTATCCAGCACGTAGTCTTATCTTTGAATATTGTAAAACAAAAATATGAACTCGTTAAACCTCGTTCTCTATGTTGTTATTGGTTATTACTAATCTACACTAATATTATAAAGAGGAAAGATTTGTTTGTTTGTTTGTTTGTTTGTTTGTTTGTTTGTTTGTTTGTTTGAAATGAATAGTGATGATGATGGACATAGGCTATAGAATATTTTCAAAAAAGTTAGGGATCCGTATGAAAACTTCGATAATGTAACCCAAGGTGTGAGAAAAAATCCTTATATCGCGTACGCTGCGGAATCTATTCACAATAGAGCAAAGTGATGTACTACAGTTATATAGAGGTCATTAATGTCTACAAAAAAGTCCGCGATACCATATGTCTAACTATTATGGTTATGTCACCATGACCGCTTTTTGTTAAAATTATTCAAGCAAATCCTTGGTGATATGAAAAAATGGTGATTTCGGTATTATGATACTAATCCTTATCCATTTAAATGGTTTGATAATTAAGGTTGATTATGTCCGTGTAAATTACACTTTAAATCATTCAAATCGGACCTTTCGTTCAAAAGTTACGACGGTAATAAAAATGCTCGGAGTAAGAAAAATGTCGCAGCTTGAGCGAACTGGGGAGAATCGTATCAATGCTTGGTCCGATGAAGTTGAAACACCACGGCATTTAAATGTTTTCGATAAAACAATAAGAATAACAAATGTTTGGATTTTTCGAAAATCAACTAGGTACATACATAGTAAGGGGTGAAGCAGGGGTGAATAAGTTTTAAGGGGAGGAAATTATAGCTTGCTTCAATTTACGTCGGAATCCTATGAACAAACTTAAAGTGGGATAATTGAAACAGATATCATGTACCTAACAATTTTTGCATAATCAACCCCTGACGGGCTGAACGGGGTGAACAGTTGCGCTGAACCAATAATGAGAATCGTTGTGCTTAATTTTCCAAAACTAACCTTTATAAGGGGATATGTATAGGGGGCGTTGCAGTTTGTGGAGTACCTACTATCCCCACGCGGACGAAGTCGCGGGCGAAGTGCTAGTCATTCGAATAAAATAAAGCAATTCACATCAACCACCTGTGTCAAAACACATTACATGCCAAGTAAACATGTTAGTATGTACCTATGTTGTTATTAAGTGTACGTAATAAACGTGTTTCACACTTAATGACGTGACGTTCACGTGACGTGCGGGACCTCACGGGAAATAACTTGCATTGTATTGGTACCCACACACGCATATAAATAAAATCTTGAGTAAAGAGACGTGTTGTAGAAGCTCGCGGCTAAATTATAATTAACAGCTGTACCTACGGATTGATCTATAAGTTAAAGCAACGAATGCAGAGGTCAGTGGATGGGTGACCATCTATGACATAAGTACCGATAATCCTCCGGGCTTTGGAAAGGACGTTAGCACGAAAGCACGTTGCGGAGCAGCGCAAGTGGGCCCAAGCTAACCCAAGCCCCGGCTGTCATAAGTATATCTTGTACAGCTGGGCGGAGCGGGAGGGAGTGTCAGACTCTAACTGACTAAAACCCATCCGTGTTCCTCCAAATGCTCTTTGCGTTTCATGGCCGCGGTGACTCTTTCGAACAAATTCCGCAACCCTGGCAGGAGAAAGTGTAGCTAGGGGCAGTCAGAAGTAAAGAAATCTGACGTTAGTCTTGCCAAAGGATATAGTGTTACCCATGTGACTGGGTTGTGGAGGTCAGATAGGCAGACGCTTCATGCAAAATACTGGTATGCAGCTACATAAGGCTAGACGAAGCTGACCCCAACTTACTTTATAGTTTAGTTAGGAAAAGTCTAGGCAGATTGAATTGTTTTGGATTGGAACTACAAAGTGGTGGCCCAGTGGAGATGCCTGAGAATTGTAGTCACGCTCTCGAAACGGAGAAGGTAACCGGAAAACATCGTAAGGAAACCGGTATGCACTACAACGAAACTTTCCAAGACCTTTGTGACATCCACCAGCTCGCACTGGGCCCGCGTGGAGGTTCACAGTCCACTCGTTCTCATGGAGAAGCCTTTGTCCCACCTGTTGGAACATCACCTACACGCTGATTAGGCAAACGAAAAAGTAGTAATTCACCACATAAACACGTCTCATGTTTATGTGGTGAATAACTACTTAAACCAGGTGTTATCATTAGACAAATAACTACTGTATCTCAGTTTTGTTATCTCCATGCATGCTGTTATTATCGTTTTTTTCCGTGCTATGCTATTTAATTATATATGTTTATATGTTGCAGTCAAAACTCTTAACCAGTCAAAAGTACTTTTGACTTTTGACTGATTAACACCTGTGCTAAGATAGGTCGACGGAGCCCCGCCGCGCGGGGCTCCTATTTCTGGGTGGTTTAAAAAAAAATAACCACGAAGGCTAAGGCGGGAGCTCCGCTCTGCTTCGCTCTCGCCTTAGCCTTCTAACCTAACCTATCCGAGTCGGGGTACCTACTCTGAGTCGGGGTGTTAACCATAATGACGTTTTTAACTCTACTAGCAAAATCAGTCAAAAGCACTTTTGACTGATTTTGCTAATCAATAGTACTTTTGACTAGTTGAGAGTTTTGACTGCAACATATATCGTCATCCTCCCCGCTAACTGTCGTATCCCACAAACTGTCGTATCTACACTGACATTACCTACGTGTTCATAACTTTATTTCGAAAAAGTTCTCTCTAGTCGTCGTATCTGTATCGTTTATCGTTTAGAAGATAGTCAAGTATTTTGTTTAGCGTATGTGCAAAAGGAGGGACAAAATATTCTCACTACCTGTCGTATGAACATACTACAGTTAGTAAGATTTATTTTTTTTCGTCCCGATGCAAAATGACTGAAGTATGTACATAGGGCACTTAGCTAGAATTTTTTTCAACAATGTTTACTATTTTTTTTTTGCATTTACGTCGTTTAGAGATCAAAGCTTTTTTACGAATATGAAGCTTATTGCCATAACATTAAGTCACAATCTTCAGTCACAGCGTGAGTTTATTGTGAGGCATGTGAAAAAGAACCTGTTAAACGGCGAACTGCTGGACCGGAATCTAGGAGGCAAGCCACTCTTCAATATTATTTTCCTTTTCAGCATCAGTCTCTCCAGGTTTGCCAAACGTTTTTCTTAAAGACTTTAGGAATAAGTTTTGGTACCATCAGAACATCTCTGGAAAAAGTTACGGACCGGTACCGTCGAATCCGACTCGTCTGGGCGGCGTTCGGGAAGTTGCGCGGTATCTTCTCGTCTCACATACCACAGTGTCTCAAGACGAAAGTCTATGACCAGTGCGTGTTGCCAGTGATGACCTATGGACTCGAAACGTGGTCGCTCACAATGGCCCTCATCAGAAGGCTTAAAGTTACCCAAAAGGCAATGGAGAGGGCAATGCTCGGAGTTTCCTTGCGTGACCGAATCAGGAATGATGATATCCGCAAGAGAACCAAGGTTACCGACATAGCCCGAAGGATCGCCAAATTGAAGTGGCAGTGGGCAGGGCACATTGCTCGCAAAACAGATGGTCGATGGGGCCGAAAAGTTTTGGAGTGGCGACCGCGTACCGGAAGACGCAGCGTTGGAAGGCCTCCCACAAGGTGGACCGATGACCTGGTGAGGGTCGCGGGTAACCGATGGATGCGAGACGCACAGGTTGTTGTGGCGACACTTGGGGGAGGCCTATGTCCAGCAGTGGACGTCTTTCGGCTGATATGATGAAGTCATAAGCTTGCCTATCAGCAATGAAAATGCTGTTTTTTTATAAACGTCGTCTTTCGGCGTACAATTTCACAATATATGATATATATATGACTTCTGGAGCCGGTTCGTGTTATACATGGCATGAGGGAGCAAACAAAAGAGGGTCAACAGAAATTTCGACTTCATTGTATGACTTTCTCAGCAAGAGTGACGAAAAAGGCATCAATATTGTTTACCTGTTTGCTGATGGATGCAGTGGACAGAACAAAAATTCCATCGTGGCATCGACCTTACTATTTGTCATTAACAATGCCACTAATATTCAAGAAATCACTTTACGTTTCTCCGTGCCATGTCATGGACAAAGCGAAGGAGACTCTGTACATAGCACCATCGGCTATGCTCTGAAAAAAGTGGGGACATTTTTGTACCAAGCCAACTACCTTCAATTTTAAGATTGGCACGAAAAAACAAACCGTACTTAGTGAATAATCACATACACTGAATTCCTCCAAGTCCAATTAAAGACTAATCATTTTGCAAAGACTGTGATTAAGTACATATTATAAGCACAAGTATAAGCTAGATTAGCGACTGTCGCAACCCAGTGCTGGGCACGCCACAATAGCGGCGATAGTGCCCCTCTTTGAGGAGTGGCTGGAGAGGCGCCACGGCGTCCTCACCTTCCGCCTGACGCAGGTACTCACCGGACACGGTTGTTTCGGGAGGTACCTGTTTCGGATTCGGAGGGAGGAAACGCCCGGGTGTTTTCATTGCGAGGATCACCCGGAGGACACGGTTGAGCATACGGTGGAGGTCTGCCCCGCTTGGGCGGAGCACCGCCGTGTCCTCGTCGAGGCGATCGGCGGTGGCGACCTCTCGCGTCCGGCCCTGGTTCAATCCATGGTCCGGAGCGAGGAGGCATGGGAAGCCGTCACCTCCTTCTGCGAAGCAGTAATGCTAGTGAAGGAGGAGGCGGGCCGCGTGAGGGAGAGACAACCCTCACGCCCCAGCCGCCGCGGCATAGGGAGACGCACCGGGCGTCGGGAGTCGCTGGGCGATTCCCGGCCACCGACGGTGCGGGTCTGCGGACGGCGAGCGTTGGGTGGCTCGCCGTCCGATCAAAGCCAGGCCCAGGCCGACGGCGCGTTGTGTTCCACGCGCGCCTCAAAGTGATGTCAGCATAGGAGTAGGGGCCCGTTAGGGCCTTTTGCGGATTTTGTTGGAAAGAGTTACCGCGGCCCTGGAACGCAAAAGGCACTAGGAGGAGCATGGGTGGGTTTTAGTCAGTAAGAGTCTGACACTCCCTGCCGCTCCACCCAGAGCGGAAGGGGTCATTTGATGATTTCCCATCCTTTAAAAAAAAAGTATAAGTAAGCTAGATGTATTAAATAATTACAATTTATTTGAAAAAAGGGTTAGTCTTAATTCATCTCATTAGTTATAGGTATAGTTTAATACATAAAGTACACAGCTAAATTGAAAAAAATGTTAAAATATTATTTTTTGTAACTTCCTAAACGTAACTTGTAACATTTTAATATTACGAACGAAATTTTTATTACTTTTAATAAATTAATAAGATATTAATAGAGTTTTATTTATATTTTTATACCAAACAACACGTCATAACTGACACTAGTTGAAAAACAAAGTTCTCACAGAGTGACGTATCTGCTTCAAATGAATATAAATAAATAAATAGATACCTTAGGGCTTCAGGGCAACTACTAACTTAAAGAGTAAGCCAAGAGCAATATAAAAAAGTAATTAATGCATAAATAAAGCCAAAGCCAACGCAACTACAGTAACATGATTGTAGCGTCCGACCGAAAAATGGTTGCCCTGAAAAATGATGAATTGCTAGATAAGACAGTTAGCGCGGAGGGTGACGATATATCTACTACCTACCTACCTACTTACCTACATATCACGAAACTGGCACGGCTCAGCTTGAGTGTTGTTCGATTGCCCTAGCTAAAGGACATGGCTAAATGAAGTATGGACGATTGCCCTAGCAATGTATAAATATCTCAACTAGTAATATGTAATCCTGAATAGCTGAATATTAATATTTCGTATGAAAAAAGTTTCAGGAACTTTTCATACTGTCACAATCCTGAAAATAAAATCGTAGAAACTCCTACATCAATAGGTATACAAACATGTAAGTGAAAAACATTTTGCTATGATACTTTAGTAAGGCGTTTAGAAGTGCTCGTGGCTAAATAATGACCGCAGCAGCAGGGGTCGATCTTCAAGGTTAAGCAACGCTTGCCTAAGTCAGTTCGTGGATGGTTTACCATCTTCACACAGCGAGTTTCCTTTGTGCCTCGGAAAGCTCGTTAAGCCGTAAGCTTCGGCTGTCATTTGAAGATCTTTGACAGTCGTTACGAGTAGTCAGAAGCCTGCAATCTGATACCAGTCTTGCCAAGGGTTACCCAGTTACAGGGTTGTGGAGTTCAGATAGGCAATCACTCCTTGTAAAACATTGGTACTCAGCTGAATCCAGTTAGACTGGAAGCCGACCCCAACTTAGTTGGGAAAAAGCTAGCCAGATTGAGGTTTTTTTTTTACAAACTTCAACAAATAGGTAAAAATATACAATATTGAAATAAGATAACAACAACGGTATTCATTCATTTATTTTATCGGTACATTTTGTTCATTCTGTTAATCTGACAAGTAAATTATCTAAAAATAAAGCCGGAGCAGACAAAATGTTCTGGTATCTTGCCCACCCCAAATACCAGATCACTGACATGACGTGACAGCAGCATCCAACAGTTCTGTTACCCACAATACAGCTGCAGTAATAAGTTAGTATATCCTCTAAGGGATTACGTGTACTTTCACTTTCATATAATATATACACATAATAAACTTTTTGGCTGATATGCCTCGATTTAATTCGGCCTCTTAAGAGTTGAGGTCTGGTTCCACCTAAATGTATGATTCTATCAAGGTCCGGGCACACTTCAATTTCATAAATACCATTTGCTCTAATATGCTCTCCGTAGTATGACCGGGCTTGCTTAACTTGATAAGGTCCTAATGCCAACAACAATAAGTCATTATGTTCCAAAATTGGAAAATTCTGCAATTGGGGCAGGTTTCCATCCACTCTTGAAAAAATTGTGTGTGTGTTCTTTGCCTGTTTAGATTGTTTTCCCTAACAAAGGTTCCTAAATGATTAGGCAGCTCCATATACCGTAAAACTCTTTGAATTACTTCACCTGAGTTTGGACCATCCTCTATAAGAATGTGGTATTTATTCGTTAGAGCTGCAGCTATTTTAAAATCTTCCATGAGGTGGGGTGTAGCTATATTGAAAAATCGTTGCCGAAATAATTTAAAATCAGGTTTGAAGCGTCCATTGACCACTTCTACCACCCACCTGCATAACGTTACTTTTCTGCTTTTATTTGCTTGCTCAGTTGACAATTGCGTTTGACCAGGGTCCAGTGACTCAGGTTTATGAATCTGATATCCTAATCTTTCTAATAGTGGTATGGCGTCCCTGAACCCTCTATCTAAAATAAAAATATCATTATTCTGAAAGAGCTGACGATATTCACTATCATCCGCATGAAACAAATTAATCATAATCTCGGCATCAGTTTGAGTAGCAGCAAATGGTCCAACAACATCAATAATGTGCCCATCACATGAAACAATCATAAATGGTTTGACTAAATTATCATATTTATGCAAGCTGTAAGTTTTTTTTTGGAACAGGTAATTCGAACTTTTTTGTAAGTATATATAAGTGCCATCAAATATGGCTATGGCAACTCTATTTTCAAACGAATTACGAAAAAGAGCATTTGGTATGCTTAAATTCCTGTTCACAATATCGATATGGGTCATATGGTGTGGGCCTATATAGTTAGGTACTAAATATTGCAATAAGCACTGTCTGATTTTTTTCAATATATTTGTTATGGTGGGGCGTGACACTACAAAAATTGTTGAGAGTCGTCTGTCAGTTTCACCGGTTCTTAATTTCGCTAAATAAATAGCCAAAGCATTTTTAGGCCTCTTGAAAGTGAGAGGAGGCGAAATATTAAATAAGTCCAAAAAATTGGTAACTGTTAAACCTGTCCAATAGTGACATATCACATTTTTCATTTGAGCAACCTTTTCAAAATCAAATGTTTGTTTGTCCGACTTTGCAATAGATATTATATCTTCGATTTGATTTGCAGTGAAATTCGAGTATGTATTGTTATTTTCGAGCAAAATGTGCCAAACATTCAGAGTCACATGTGTCTCACAAACCCTAGTACTGCGGGGAATATACAAATTATGCTTTTCAATAAGCATCTTTTTTATAAATCCTGGGATAACATGTAACTGTTGTTCAAAGACACAACCATTAAACACACAGTGTGTTGAGGTGTTTGCAGCCCGCCTATAATTTGGTAGATTTATTTCACGTTCTGGTATAGGCTCAGGTGCTGGTACAGGTCCAGGTGCTGGCCCACGACCGGGTGCTGGTACAGGTTCGGGTGCTGGTACAGGTCTAGGTGCTGGTTCAGGTTCACGTCTTGATTCAAGTCCAGGTAGATTTACCCGATTTAGATCCTGATTTGATTGCCGTTGATGTCTCACCCAACAGGCATGACATGCATAGTTCATAACCTAAAAAAAAGTCAATATCACAAACATTATATCATGTGATGTAGTTAAATAAGTGTTGGTCTGGGTGTGAGCTCTACTTAGTGTGAGACTACATGGTGCTGTGTAAAATGTCTCAAAGATTTATTGTTAATAAGAATATCATGAAATACGCATTGAATCTATAGAAGAAAAAATAGCCTCTCTATATGTGTTTTCTTATATTGATTCTATCAGGGACAAAACCGACTATTTGCAGGATGATGAACTGATTGTCCGAATAGAAAGACAATCCATCCATGCATCGGATGGGCATTTAAATATGAAGGAACATTTGTGTTTAAACATCATTTTAATTACCTGATGGAAAGCGTGATGCGACCTCGGTAAACTCTAAATCATTGAATTGATCCTTTCCACTGCATGGCGTTGTACACTTCTCACAGAATGGCCACAAGTGATGCACACCATTGTATGCCCAAATAACCGAACATCACCAGCTATTTCCGAACTCAGAAGTTCAAAACATGGATGACAAACGTTAGCATCCATTGGAACCTAGAACAAACTTCATTACATGAGAAATATGTAACAAATACCTACACAATGTAATAATTATAATATCTAAAGCAATAGTTTGTCATTGTGACTATATTTCACAAGATGACCGAGTCTTTCTGATCCATTGCCATTGAGTTCATATTAGATTTTGAAAACTGGTACCCGCAAATCCATTTGCACTTAGTTGCTTCTCATATTATTATTTTTTTAGAATAATTTCAGCCAACTGTAGATTACTTACCTCGATTGTTAACCATCGTGCTAAGATAGTGAGTAGAAGACCAGGCAAAGAAGAGGTGATATGCCTCCGCAGTCTTTGCGTGGCTACACCACAGTTTATGCATCTCATGATGAATCGATCCGCAAGGCAAGTCCGTGCAGAGTAGCGGAAGGTCAGTAGGTAGGCGAGCACACACAATGAGTCCGATAAGCAAGCGAGGGTCAAAAGTAAATATCCAAATAATACTGAGAAAGCACAACGAACGAACAAACGGCAGAGCGATCAAACGACGTCTAACCAGGGCCTGATTTACCCACAGGCTAATAAGGCTAGAGCCTAGGGCGCGGGGCTGAATTGAGACTTACATAGGTATTAATATTTGGTAATTTTGGGAAAATACGTGCCTTAAAATAAAATTCTGGAGTGGCGACCGCGTACCGGAAGACGCAGCGTTGGAAGGCTTTCCACAAGATGAACCGATGACCTGGTGAGGGTCGTTGGTAGACGCACAGGACCGGTTGTTGTGGCGACACTTGGGGGAGGCCTATGTCCAGCAGTGGACGCCTTTTGGCTGAGATCATGATGATGATGATGATTCTTTCTTTCATTTCGTTTGACACTCAGGTGAGAGTGCGGTAGTGGGCTAGGTGGATTGAGTAAGAAAAAGAGTGATCATTAGGTCAGTGAGAAGTTACTGTTTATGATTACATAATAATATGCGTAATCGTCTTTACTAAATAGTTGTCACTATGTATTGTTGATAATCGCACGTTCGCGTCTCTCGCGACTTGATTTAGATTGATATATTTTTCTTTACGTTTTCGTTAATTTTGTTTTATTGTAAAAAAATGGTAGGTATGGCGAGTACATCGACTGCGAAAAAGCCAAGTGTCTTCCGTTAACCTTTGATTCAAAGATGTTAGGTTACGTAAGCTCTCTTCTGTACTTGTAATTTAATTAGTTGCACCTGTAAGTGAATGAAGAGGTAGGACAGGACAGGCTAGAGGGCGCATATTCATAGTTAGCCTAGGGCGGTCCGAACTCTAAATCAGGCACTGCATCTAACCACAGACTACTGTAGAGATATGCGTCAAACAATAGATAATATTGTAGGTCGGAACGTCTTAATCCTCCTTGTCAAACAAAAACATGAAAAAAACTTTTAAATATTTAATTAAATCACGAAAGTGGTAGAAGAATAATAAAACCGTAATAATTCATTAACGAATATTTGAATGTTACGAGCTAGTGAGAAATTTCTATACATGCTAAGGGCAGTCGTTTAGCCATGTCCTTTGGAAGTTACAATGTTAGCACTTAGCACTTGCCTGTTGAACTTCAATTGCTGCTGTCGGTGGCGCGCGCCATAATGCACCCGACGACGACGTGTGAACGTCATCACACATCACGAATTTCTGTAGTAAAAAATTGATACTGCCATATGTACCTATATCTTGTATAGCTCCGACTCTCTATCACAGTGGAACCATGATAGTTTCGACACGTGGCAATACCTAACTGATCTACTGACAGCAACATTAAATAAAGGGCGTTAAACTCATCAAACGTTCATGAAAATTTACACCTCATAACTAGCCAGTTGCTATATGTAGGTCAAGGGATTTAATAACTCGGCGTAATAAGGTGGAAAAGTTCCGTAAACAACGCAGCCGGTTTTAACTTCTACGGGAACAAGCCGAGGGACAGTGTCTATAAAAAAGTAAATGGTTCATTACAGTAACCCCAAAAGTTAGCTATGCAGGATTTATGAATATGAAAATCTAAAGTAGGTGGGACTAAAATGAAAATGTTGAAAAAGCGAAGGTATAATGAGTCTAGCGTTCCCACTGCTGGAGCACAGGATAAGGATATGAGATGAGAGGGCAGGGCCGGGTAGTCAAATTCCACCATGGGGGTCGCGTGCAGGCATGTCGCATGTTTCCGAATATTAGGGAGCAATAGGGATTTTCTTGGATAGAAAATTACTTCATTCTATTTAGTCCAAATTTTTTTTTTCTTAAATGTAACTGTAACTATATACCAACTAGATTGTCTCAGGAAAATACCCTTTTGGAGGTAGCGGAACAGAGAGTAAAGTCCTGCAAACCTCTATTGAAAAGGGAGGATCCTCCGACCAGACGGTTGTTGTCTGGTGGGCAACTGCCCGACAGTTGATATTCGGGCTGTTGTATCCGTTCGAATTGCACGGTAAACTTTGATATTGCGATTTAGGATTTTGTCAAGTTAGTTCGCAGCTGTCGAGATAGATGGCGCTGCGAGTCTCATTTGTTGATTCTGCTACGTTGATTTTTGTGGCGACATTAATGCCGCTACATCACTCCCCCCCGGAGACCGCGCGGAGGTTGATAGTGGATGAGTCGTCCATACATCTTGAGATGCTTGCCAGGCCAGTGGAAGGTTGGTTCCAGTGAGTCGGAACCGGAAGTCGCAGAGTTCACGGTTAGTCGGAACTGTCTGCGGGTCGCAGACTTCACCGGTGCCCCAGTGGGTCGGGGTGATGATGTCACAGTGAGTCGGGATGATGCTGCTGGCTCCAGTGGGTCGGAGCGTTGGTGTGCGACGTAGTGACGTGACTGCTGGGGTCAACCAGAAGAGGTTCTTCAAGGCTCTTCATGTGACTGACCGAAGGTGCAGTGTGCTTGCCAAGGTCGCTGATGAGCAGATGATTCTGCTACGTTGATATTTGTGGCGGCATTAATGCCGCTAGACCCTTACCTTACACTTGTTCGTTCTCCCGATTCCTAAGGATTCCGGTAAAACGATCAAATTTTAACGAACGGGGTTGAGTAAGTATGCTCAACGTCATCGGAAAATCTAGTCCAGCTTCAGTAACTTTATTCAAAATACCTGCTCGTAGTTGTAAGCCCGTATTCCATTGCGATGACTACTTAGTAGGTATAATTAATGAATGTTGGGGCCTTTACTACTGGGTCAGCCCGTCACACTGCTCTTTGGTTACGTGCTAGCTTGCTTATTATTATTATATTACATATAGTATTTACCCAATACCCAGACGGGAAGGAAGATCTTATAAAAAAGGAATGAAATGATCGCGCTTGCTCATCCGTATTGGGGATTTCAGAGCTTTCACCACGCACTGAAGCAAGATATTCCTTTACTTTCACAGACGTATTTTTACTTAAACTTACACACTTAGGGTACTTAAACTTATTTTTTTAACTTTTAGCGAAGGAAATATCTTGCTTCAGTGCGTGGGTAAAGTAAAATCCCCAACACAATCAGCAAGCGCAATCATTAGGTACCATTTATTCCTTCTTTCCCACCCCTCAACCCCGCTCTCAGTTAAATTTGCTACTGCGAATTATTATTGCTACAGCTGGAATCAAACTTGAATAGTAGTCGCTACTAATCAAGTTTGATTATATCTACCTGTAGCTGTAAGCATAAGTTGGCTAATAAAATATGTTATTTACATTGAAAATAGTACCGTTAAACGGGGTGAATAAGAAAGGAGGGGTGAATCGAAACAAAACTTTGATAAGGTTTTTCACTATCATAATATGGTTTTCTAAGATTTTTTTTTAATTTATTTATATTGAATAAAATAGGATTTCGTAAATGTTGCAAACAAGATTTAAATAACGTAAAAATCCCCTTGATTTTTTTTGTGTCGATTCACCCCGTTTGCTAATTAGCGCTTCTCGTTCGCATTTATTGACTAAGAAAGAGTGGAACTCTCTACCAGCTTATGTAGGTACCTACAGGTGCTGATAGCCTTGAGCATTCACTTGTAACAGAACATCGAGCATTCGCCCTTTTTTAAGCTTATGGACTGAACAACGAACAGAGCCAACCAAGCATACCTAGAGCCTAACATCGTTATGAACATTTTCTCATTCTAGCGAACCCTCTAATGTTCGTCAAAAATGTATTCTTCACGCAGATGTCAAACAACTAAAATAAACAACGGGTTGCACTCCGGGAGTGTCGGCAGGAGTAAAAACTTGAACATTAACGTTGTGCATTTTTGAATATTTTGGAATAATTTCGCACGAATTGCTTTATTTATCAGTATAAGAGTACTATCATTTGTGTGGTTAAGTTCAATATTCATTTATTGCGCTATCGTACACAAACATGACAATTTATATTACATTATCCGTCTTACGAATTTTCGATCAGGTCACGTGTCCTGACGCGAGTTTAACATTTTTTACCCATCCCAAAAAGTGCACAACGCCGCTAAAGAAGTTTTCACTTCAAAAAACAACAATTCCCGCTGAAACGCTCCTGTTTATTTTAAACATTCGCTAGAATGCTCATTACAAGTGAATGCTCAAGTCTATCAGCGGCTATGACCCGTCAGCCTTCAAAGCAAGACTGAATATTCTGGCTTGCTCGTTCCATCGTAGACCTCATCCATAGCTTACCATTAGGCGAGATCAAGCCCATAATCAGCTCGCTCTTGACCACCAATTTATTGTTTCCAAAGAAAAATTAACAGGTAAGTAGGTTAGGGACACTACTGAATTTTCATTTTTTTTCGTTTCTGACTTAACACTAGTTTCTATGAGTAACAGAAACGACTTCTTACCAAGCCAAACTTTTATCGTTGGTCAAAGTATTAGTAGGTAGTTTGAACTGAACTAAATTCAATTAGCATGTTATGGATAATTCGTTAAGAATTTCTCACATTCAATTAGAAAGATCTATCAAGATAAACTGGGATCAGGCATGGATGGAATCTCGTGACTTAACGAGCACATTTTAACTCATATTTTTTGATTTACCTAAATCTATAAGTAGGGGAAAACCGGGAGACTTGCCCAGGTGGGAGAGTTGAGCCACCTTTCAAAATTGTATTTAAATTTAGCGCAAACAAACCGTCAAAGCGTTCATTGGTTGCACGCAAGAGGCCAATCACAAGTATGCAGCGATTTTGCACCTTAGCAGTGTGGTTTGTCAATGACAATGTAAAACGTGTTTTTGTTGCTGCGGAGTATATTTTTATGTTTTAAGTAGTTTTGTGATTGCTGTCGTATTTATTGAGGTACGTATTGTTTGTTGCTATTATTATATTGCCAGACAAATGTAGTTTGACGTGTGCTAAGTGTTTTTTCTCTACGATCGGAGGTTTTTCTTTGTCATAACCTAAATGGGGAATTAGTGTGAGCGGGAGAGTTGCACCAGGGTGGTTGCGGGAGACTTGCTCAGTGGTTCATGTCTCCCTGTGCAGGGAAATTATACTTAATTTTGTTTGATTGTTTTTTTTTCGGTCTTAATATTATTTATTGTATTTGCAGTGCCAACTTGTATGATGCCTTTTCAATACAAGCCTCCTGAAAATGCACGCAAACGGAAAAAACACAAAAGTGGAGTTGCAAAATGCCATAGATGAAATTAAGGGAGGCGCTTCTACTAGACAAACTTCAAATAAATATGGCATAGAAGTACTTTGAGACGGTATAAATTAAATGAAGATAAAATTCATAAATTTGAAGAAAAAAACAGTCAATACAAAGCATCACAGGTATTTACAACAGCCGAGGAAAAGCTTCTTGTCAATTATTTGTTGACATGCAGTAAAATGCATTATGGTTTGACAAGAAAACAAGCAATGCAGTTGGCATTTGAATATGCGACAGTAAATAATAATAATAAAAAGTTAACATTAAAAAACATTGCTAAAGTTTAATTATTTTTAATTGTTTATATAAAAAGTTATTGTTGTGATTTTGTTTATTTTGGAACAATTTTACAAAAAAATGTTATGTTAATAACATTTTCTTTGATGGCAGTATTAAAAACAAGTTAATTATTGTATAAGACAAGATATATAAAACTATGATTGAAGCTGAAAATGGTTTTTATTTTCCACATAAACAATATGGTCAACTCTCCCCATACCCCGGTTCAAGTGTCCCTGCAGGTGGGGAGACTTGACTCATTTCTCATTTTTTAGTAAAATGCCAATAAAATTTTACCTGGGCATTTATTAGCAATACAATTAAGCACAAATGTACCTACTAAAGTAAGGCATCGCATAAGTGTATAATCGATTCTCTAAACCCAATAAACAAGTAATTATGATATTTTATATTAAAAGTGGTTCAACTCTCCCGGACTTCCCCTACCTACTAATATTATAAAGAGGTAAAGTTTGTGAGTTTTTGTTGTAGGGGTTCCTCTCTGGATCTGCTGAACCGATTTTGACAATTATTTTGTATATGATAGCCACATTCATGAGAAAGGATATAGGCTATACGGGTACGGGGAACAACGGGATATACGCGTACGAAGTCGCGGGTAAAGCTATCGTTCATAATAGTCCAAGAGCCCCCAGACGTTACCTACTAATTTTCTCAATAACAAAATGTGTGATATAATAATAGTGTTCGTTTGTATTTTGAACGTATGTATGCCTGCTAGCTTCGGCGTCTGGGTCTCTGAGATCTTAGGATCTTACTCTATAGGTTTGTTGTTTTTCAGGGACCTCTAGCAAACCGGTGGGCTGAAATTCAGCTATTTTTTACAACAGAAATAATCGATTTAAATTTGCTTACGCACTGTCGACTGGTCGCTCGCGACTGTGACTAACTATAGTTTAAATTGGTGTTTACGCACTTAGTCGCCGGTGGCTCGCCGCGTAGTGGCGACACACAAGCGATGCCGGTCGCCAGCCTGCGACCAGTCGACAGTGCGTAATAGCTCTAAGTAGTATATCAGCAGACGATATGATTAGTTAACATAAATTACAATAGCCAATCAAATTAACTAATTTCTCTATTTTAAATGTATTTTTTTATTAGCTATTAATTCATTCATTAAGTTTGTTACCCAAAGGTTGACAGGTAGAGACAGGATTGTTGCATTATTTGTACACGCTACTGTAGGTACATAAAATTTAAATTACTTTTTAAGTTCGTCTATAGCAAGAACATCGCGTTGGTCTCACCTCACCATTCAGCTTACTGAAGGAATATAAAAATAAAACTCAAACGTCGGTATGAAATCCTTTATTTAGATTTTTTGGTATTTTTTGAGACACATTCCTCTTTGTACCCATATGACTGGAATATAAAAAACGGGATTTTTACAATTTTGATGATGAACACATGATTTTTTTAAATCGCTCACATTGTCAAACTATGTAACAATTTAGCTAAATAAACATAAGCAGAGAATGAAACTGCTATAATGCACAGAAAGACAGTTTTTAATGTTTTTTATGTAATTTCTATAAGCATGTGGGCATTTATTTCCAAAAAAATCTACCTCTCTTCTCCTTTTGCCCTTAGGCCCAATTCCACCAAACTTTTGTTAGTTATTAAATATCCCGTTAAGCCGTTAACGTTCGTTTTGACGCAGTAAAACCGCCAGTTACAATTACATTACTCGTTAAAAGATTTTGTTAAAATAAAAGCCCACATACAGGGTGCCTTTTAACTCATTCGCAACATTTCATCGGGTGACAATACTCGTGAAAGGTTGCTAACGAATTCTCCCCGGTTTCTGAATTTTGAAATTGAAACTCTAGACGTCTAGGCATAAACCTTTTGAACGCCAGAGCATACACGCATCGATGTACCCCTATGCCAAGCCACAAATTCACCGTATTTTTTTTTGTTACATATTGGTGACGTTGGCTTACATAAAGGGTTTACGTTTGTCACATAAAGGTAAAAATGGCGTTCAAATATTAAGGTACAGTTTCACAGCTCGTCGTACTAAAGTAGTTTGACAATTTTTCAACTCCAATTCTTACTTCAGAAACCGGGGTAAAAGTCACCTGTATTATAGATGATTACAGATGCATTATTAAGCTCGGTTAAAAGCACAAGCAGTTTGTGCGTTATTCACAACAATTTGTATTTTAAAGTCACAGCTTTGTGTATCTAATGCCCAACTTTTAAATTATGATTTTTCACCCGACTGCGTCAGAAGGAGGGTAATGTTTTTAATAGAGTAATACAATGTTGCTACAGTTGAAAATTGGTGTAGAGTGTTGCAAGAGTTGAACATTATTGATTGGGTAACATGGCTCTAACTATGACTTCTTTGTTATTTAGTTCCTAATCATAAGCTATAGAACATGATTAGAATGCAACTAATAATTAGCACGAAACAAAACAGAATTATCAATAGCTTTTGCAGTTAACAATCTGAGTACAATATACAAAATAATTATTGTACCAAAGGTTTCATTGCTTCAAACGAAGTAAAATTTTAAAAAAAAACATGATATTATCGAAAATAGTACCTATGTGTATGACCTGTAAAAACAAAAACTATTAAAAATAAAAGGTAAGTACCTACTAAAAACGTCACTATATTTCAATTTTTATGGTACCTACTTACATAGTAATAAAATGGGGAAAATTTGTTAAAGTAATAGCATAAGTATTCATAAAACTATAATATTACATAATTTTATTTTATAATAATAATAACCAAATATCTACTTTGTATGTTTAGTTATAATTACATTTACGGGTACGCGTCAAGCATTGCAAATTAAACCTTATCCCAAGTACTTTACAAGTCACATCACAATGTAATTATTTTCAACCATAGCAACACGTCACTTTAATTTAAATTTTGTTACCTTACCTATCATAATCGTCCGTTTACACTTAATTTGACCGCAAAACCGACATTTAAAATGTTATAGTTCCCCAATCTGAGAGGAAGGAAAACGTAAGTAACTAATAGCTATTTTATTGGTAATAAAATATTTATATAAGTAATACATTTTAAAGGTGATAAAAACATGATAGCACTTTTATTCCAAAACTTCTTCTTCTGTAGAATAGTACAAACTTTTAATGCGTTTAGGGAATTTTTCAAAGATTTTTTGATAATTTTTATTACAAAAATTATTAAGGTGGAAGCGCCAGGGTAGCCCGCGAAATTCAATTTTCTTACGTTTTTTTGCAATTTGCAGGTCAGTGTCAGGTTGTATCTTGGTCAAAATATGATTCGCGGCCGTAGCAAGTATGTATTTATAGAATTATAATAATTAAAATCATCAATAACTCTGGCATCAATTCTAACTGAGAGAGTTGCATTGATGATTTTAATGATTACAGTCCTGAAAAACTAGATTTCTTTGGTAGTCTATAACCTAAAAAAGAGGAATTTATGAAATAATCCAATGTTATGCGTTAAGCAAAATGTAATGTGCTTTTTTAGTATTTACTTTGCTAAAACCCACCCTCAGCGGGGTCAACCCCCCCCCCCCTAAACGACAATCCTGGGGACGATAGTAAAATGAAAAATGAAAAATTTTTGTTTTGATTACAGCTTGTGTAAAAACAAACATGGCTGCATCGTTATGTGAATTTATGAAGATTAGGTTTTTGTTAAGCAAAACTGAAATGGAAAATCTGTACTTCTACTGCTTTTACATCTTTCCTTAATAATTTCTTATCTTTATCGAGATATTACTTAACAAACTTAACTTTTCGCCAATTGCTAATTATAAACAATCTGACTGGCTGATTATATTTTGTCATACGTCATGCCATACAAGGTACGTGATAGTGTATTGTTTTAAATGACGTCTGCAATATATCTTTAAGATAATAATATAAATACCTGCATGATCTCTATCAATGTGGCCTGATAAGTCCAGATATCGTTTTGTCTTCCTAGAAATTGTATGAAATATGAAATTCAATGGCCACTGGTCTTATTAATTGGCAAACTTAACAATGAAACATATGGATTGAAACATGACGATACAAAATAAACATACTCGTATGTTTTTACAAAGTACTAGTAATATTAGTAAGGAATTATTATATGTACTTTTTTTACAGGATTTGATATCGGTAAATGTGGCGTTGGATCCCTTTATACGCCTGTATTTACAAAACAGCGGCAGATACAGCAAGAGTGTTTGTCAGATATAATAGCTATAAAACAAAATATATTTCCTGAAATAGATTAGATATAACGTCTCTGCATAATATCGAATGTGGTCAAATAAAGTGTAAACTAATTCTATTGTGTCTAACGCAATAACATTTAACAAAACGATTCCATCAACAATTTTACAACACCATAGGAAATGAAACATTGGCTATAGGAGACAAGTGCTTGCAATTCTCATTAAATTGGTAATGCAATATCAAATATTGGTGCCAACATTAGGCAAAGAGCAACAAGGCGTTTGGAGCTTGGGAATTTTCCCATAGAACAAACTTGTCATTTTATTTATGCCCAGCTAATGGCACCAACATCCAAATTATTTTTAATATAAAACGATTTTATTATGCCTCTTTATAATTGTTACTACTTAAATTATAAACACTTAAATTATATAAAGTTTTATAGACCATAATACAGCCGATAACAGATCTGGTAGTACTTTCTTAAGCAAGCGCAACAACTTTACTGATTTATTTCTACATCATTATAAGTAAAAAAGTTATATTTTTTGCTGAAATTCCGCCTTAATTTTAGACTTTCTAAGCTACGAAAATATCGTTAAATCTAAGCTAGAAAAAAATATTTAAAAGTCAAATTTTAATGTTACAAAGAGCTCTAAACGGCGGGAAAATCAATAATAAATAGGATACAATTTTAAAACTTATAATTAAATAATATAATATTAATCATTTTAATTGTCAAATGACATGAAAATGGCTTACGAGAAAAAGAGTACAATTTCTTATAAGTGTTTAAAATAACTTCTGATTTAGCATAAAATAAAATATTAAGCGATTAAGATTATTTACCATCCCGTACCAAATTTTTTCGAGGTCTGCATTTTAAAACTATTAAATGAAATGTGAGGATTTTCATTTTATTCTGTTAATAAAAATAAAATAAAATCCGCACATTATATTATTCGACATAATTATATTATTTTGTTTCGTTAGTCAGTAGTAGTATCAATCCGCATGCGGTAGGTAGTAGTCAAAAAAGATTGACTATAAAAATAGCGAAGAAAAAATATGAATTAAAAACACATTGTGAGCCGAGCGAGAGATCGAAATACGAAACGAGATCAAATCTTTAGTTTTATTATAAAAACGAGTAGCATACACAGTGTGTTCTAATTATAATATTTCTTCAACGCGCGTCACCAAGGTTGAATCCATGAATTTTTAAGTCTAGAGAGAGAAAAGTCTTAGAGAATTTCGCGCGGAATTTCGCTCAGATTTTTTTCTTAGTTAAACCTCGGTTTCTGGAAACAAATTACACACGTGTCTCGAATTCAACTGTTGCTATTGGCTGTTACAAAATCATTAAACCAATCCTAGCAGTTAACGCGCGTTTGACAATTTGTCACATTAATTTTGCTCGATAAAGCTCGTTCCAGAAGCTAAGCCTCAGTGAGTTTTTCGCATACGGACGAACATTTTAATTTAAGTAAGTTTTCTTTGTGGTCTATGTCCCTTTATATAATCTAAACGCAATTGGGCCTTCCAACCAATTAACGTGAAGGCTGTTATGTATTCCTAAATGCATAATATAACGCTACTACACGTATAATACACAAGCTATAGTTATGTTATGTCAGCCTTTTTAGTAGCTCTTTTATTTTTCTTTTGATGATTTTATAAGTCATTTGTTATTTTTATCCCTCATTGGTCGTCATTTTTTTAACCGATTGCAAAAGAAGGTAGCTTTTTAATAACAAAGAAGGAAAGAAATTTATATTTTGTTAAATTATTACAATGTTGTATTTTAAACCCTAAGGTTGACAGGTAACAAAAACCTTGAGGCATTAAGTCCGCCTGTGTACCACTCAGTGATATAAAAAAATTTAAATTAAAATAAATAAGTATACAAAAAGGATTTAATTTTTCAAGAAATGGCTTTGCCATAAAACATCTGATATAATTGCCAATGGATTCCCCATAAAAGATAAAAAGTTTAATAAAAAAACATAATTTGCAACATAATAAAATAATTTCAGGCAGTTTTCTTACATAGGTATTTTTATTTTCAATAATGAGCTGTGCCTATAAGTATGTATTGCTTTAGAAGACACATAATATGAGATGACATATGAATCATATTTTTATCTTTATAATTTTAATATCTGACACGTTTACGATAACATATCTTTTGATTATTTGTGGCGTTATACAGGGTGTAAAAAAGTACATGGAAAATACAGGAAACTCAAAAAACAATTAGGTCTGTTTTGGTGAATGAGAGGATTAGTAGAGTAGGTATGTATAGTGAAGATACCATGTTTCTTCAAACAAAATCACTTTCGCACTGGGGTTTCCTGTTAAAGAACCCAATCTTGCGTTGGTTAAGCACGCCTTTTTGTAAGCTGTTCCATTGTATTTGTATGTTTTTGTGTATGCAATAAAGACTATGAAAAAAAAGTAATTTAGTAAATAAAGAGAAAATATAAAGAAAACCTCTGAGAGACTAGACCCGATTACGAGAATTCTCTTCACTGATAGTCAGAATACTATTGCCAAGTACTAAAGGTTTTATGAAAGGTTTACACCGGAAAAATGAAAGATGATTCCGTCCTTCGGGAGGCACGCATAAGCCGGAAGTCCCGGCCGCCAATTGGCGGTCTCAAATAAACCATGTCAGAGGCCCTTGAGGCGGTTTAGAAACTCTGACACTAGGGTGTGTGGGGTCGTTAGACCTTACTACCCACATGAAAAGAAGAAGACCGGAAAATGCACCGTTTCTGCGGCATACGTCAAGGGAGCAAAGCCACTAGAAAACACTAGAGACAAAAGAGAGTAGAGTATCGTCTTCCATATATTTTCCATACTCATTTTTTCCACCCTGTATTAGTAATTTCCACGAATCCATAAAATATCAAGCTCTATCGTTACATCTCTGGCAGAATAGATTTTGATTCAAAGGAAAAAAGATATATTTTTACTGTTCCAACGAATGACGTCCAAGTGTCATCCTTGCTTAACTGGTATTGAGTGATTATGATTAGATGCTTTCATTGATAAAATAGATAGATGTCAAACTTATAATAATATCCTAGATAAGCCAAGATGACGCCTCAAGGATCATGTCAAGGGTTTAATGCAGCGATTGAGTCCATCTCTAGTTTGAGGTTATCTCAAAGACAAATTGGAGTTCGTTATCCAGTATTTACAAACCCTTTTTTGTGAAAAGCTATTTAAACAATTGTAAGTAAGTATAATTGATTGGGCTATTTTATTTTTGTCAACCATCGACTATTTTGCATCTAGAACACCGAATACTATTCATTTTAAAACATGTCTGTATATTTCATAAATGTCGAATGCGTGTTTTCTTTGCGAAGTAACATAACAAAATAAATAAATGACTGTTAATAACTTTAAAAAAAAATCAGAAGCATTTATCGGAAATTAGATGAATCAACGCGTTGACAAATTGCGATTAAGCAAACGTTATTAAATTTAAATTTATTTTCGAATTAGTGTTTTAAACATTTTAAGATGTATTACTGACAGTGTTATAAAACCGATGGAAATCGATTATCGAAGATCGTCAAAGGAGACGTTCCATTTTTGTATGGGAACTCGGCCAGAAGGGTACCTCGCAGAAAAGCTATGGAGCGAAAATAATTGCAAATCGATCGAGTACCTACGTTTAAAAACTCGCACTAAGGCCACTTCTATATGACCACATATGGCAAAAGCAAGTTAATAGTTAAGCAAAGTATGTGCGATCGCAGCAGGTGGCGTTCTGCAGTTTCTATTTACTCACATGAATCATGGAAAAATTAGTTCATTTATGTAAGGTAGGGTATGTAAGTAATACCATATCTACCTAATTAACTCCGCTACTCAATGTTGTCTTGTAAAATAACAAACAACATGTTTTACAACAATGTGTGCATGTTTATAATTAAGTAAGTAGGTACATAAAAACTTTGTATGACTCACAGATATCGTCACCTCCTTTGTTTCACGTAAACCCTAGATAAAGCCCAGCGACAAAGAATGACAGTACAACTGATAAATGTTACTTAATCTGCATGTCTGTTAGTAGGTATACTCTTGTTGTTACCTACATTTTCATTCAGAATTCGAGATGATTGTCAAATTTTGGAATAATAAACTCTATGTCATACAAGACCAAGTTCAAATTACATTGCAACCAACACTTTTTAGGGCCTTTTCAACACAAAATCATAACGTCAATATTTGAGTTTTGATTGGTTGAGAGTCTATGGATTAAAATTATCTCATCTTTAATTACAAATTCAAATAACTTCAGGTTCATCGTATTAAGGAACTGTCTGTATTACATCCAAAATGTTTTAGGTTTTAATATATTACAAAATAATTTATTTAAATAATTAAGTATAAGTGTAATAAGTTTATTTTCTTTGGCCCAGTTCCTGGGCGGGGCAGTTTTTATAGTACCTATAAGCTCTGGCTCTGACGTCTTAAAACCTGATGGTTTTAAGACGTCAGAGCCAGAGCTTATAGGTAGGATACCGGTGTGGAAAGGAGACGGAGCTATACAACACGCATAGCACTATCCCTTTTTCAAAACGAAATTATGATTGCATTAGCACGTCTTAAGTAGAGGGCTGATATTTAAAGAATTACTTGAAGACTAATTTGTTCTGTCATTGTCAAAAAGGTTTGCATCGCCGTCTGCGTCAACAAAGGTTGCGCAATTTTTTTTTGTTTAAATCATTTCAGAATTTATTCGCGATAACCAACAAGGCTGACATAGTTGTATAATCATTAAGTGACGTATGAATCGATACACGTCATCGAGTGACGAAATAAGCTAATCGATATAAAAATAATTGTGTTGACGTTTGTGCGAATATTTTGACAGAAACGTTGCCGCCATTCTGTTGTTATATTTTAGTAGAACAATTCCAGCTAAGGGAAATTTCTCGTTCTTCGTAATTTTTAGTAGCCAAAAATAAAAAAGTAATCAGGTAATTTATTTAAGCATCTTTTTATACAAATAAACCAAGAGGATTATTGACAGATACTTCAATAAAATACTTTGCGAACACAGTGGGCGAAAAAATTGATTTATCCTAGAAAAAAAAGTCAATTACATTTAATTTAAATGGCTAAAATTACTAATGGAACTACAATCTTGTCAAAATATTCTCACACACGAAACTAGAACGTAGCATAAAGCTACCTTAAATTTAATACTTTTTTTATTGTATTATGTCAATTTTTTATTTTTTTTTTCTTGTTATATGGCACCACAGCCATTACTCGACACTCACACAAGTGACAAATTGTGCATGAACAAACATACTAATTTTACTTTTGAACCGATTTTCAGTTGATTTATTGCTATGAAAGTAACTAAAAATAATTATTGTATGACTACCCCATTTTCTGTAGTCGCCATTTTTTCAACTACTAACGCCATCTATTGGTGTCAGTTAAGAGTTAGGAAATCAAAATGGCGGTTTTGCGGTATTTATTTTCTCAAATTCGGTTCAAAAGCAAATCTAAGCGACATTTAAACCTTACCGAAGCTAAAGTGTCATATTGCCGTAACAGCAATATAGTAAGTAATACATCACAACCGCCTCCCGCCAATTTGTAGCCTACTTTAAGCTCATTATTACCGAAATGACATGAATTTTGAACGAAACGTCATTGGCACTAGAAATTGTAAGCATTAATGTCACCAAAGAGGTTTGTTGTCCAAAAATTAATAATTTTAATAGTCTATGTAAAATAGCGTGCGTCATCTGACAGCCAAGTTTCATAGTCTATGGCTGTATGATGTCTACTGTATAAAGGCCTATGGCCGTGGGCATGCTTCAACGAACAATCATTAATTTGGGTACAAGTGGTCTTTCAAGTTATAGTTCTATTAAAGGTTTACACATGCAGGAACTTGTAACAAAACGAATACAGTAATTTTAAGCTCAAAACCTCACAGCTTTAGCCTACGATGAAGTTCACATCATGATGCTTTTTGAACTTAACAAATACCACAGGTTATCTCCATCAGTTGAAAAATCGAAATGATGATCAAGTCTAAAATTTATTCAGTTGTTATTTAAATTTTATAATTCCCAAAAATATTTTTTTGCGCTACAATGTTTTCATTTATATCTGCGAGTCGCGGTTTTAACAAGATGACAAGATACCTAAACGTGCAACATTGATGAACACATTTATAAAATAAATAAAAACACTGATCTTTGAAGTATGCCAACATAAGCCATTACGAACTGCAGTCATAATCCTAAATTTATTTAAAAAACCTTACCTTAAAAATTACAATTTATTTTAAAAATAAAATCCATTTCTTGAATTTTAAATATTCCTTAAAAAACAACAAGCACATTTCCAAAATGTATTGTATGTTAAAATAAAAACGATAAAAAAACACCTTTAAAAATAAATTTTGTACTTCATAAAATCAGTATTTGAGAGCCGTCAGAAGAAACATGCGTATTAAATAGACCACACCTTAATTTCAAAGAAGCCATTTTACCGTAGGCTATCTTTGTGACTATTTTTTTTTTCAAGTGTTTGTTTCGCCCACAGTCGCACAACAATCATTGCTTAAAGAAAATATTTTAATTTTCTCCAAGCATCTCTCAAAAGCCATTATCTCAATACAATTATTTCTAAGAAATTCAGAAAGCGCACACCGTGCGATTTTCTGTCGCAAAAAATAATTTATAACAAATTCTGTCAATATTTTTACATAAAATAATTTTAACATTTTTTTTTTTAATTAATTTAAGATATGTACGAAATAAAATGTCTGATAATAATAAATTATACAAGGTGTTGGACAACACAAGATAAACACACAAAATCAATATAATCTGTGGTGCGGACACTTCGATCAAGTGCGGACAAAATACTTATGCACATTTTTTTTTTGACACACGCCTTACCTAACGTCTCAATCGAAAAATCATTTCTTTTTAGAAAAAATACATCAATTTCATATTTTTAATTTTAATTTTTCATCAAATTCTCAAAAATATTTACAGCACAGTCTATTTCTAGTTTTTTTCATGTTTTTTTTTTCTTCTAATTATTATAATCCCAAGGTCATCGTGCAAGAATATTTTGTCGTAGGAAATCTATTCTTATACGATGAGACTTAAAAAGTAAAACTTACAAGAACACATTTGACTATTATTTAAGAATCAATGTTCATTTTTGAAGTATACCAACTTATTTAAGCTTAAAAATAAAAACATTAACTATGTAGTCCGTCTAAGGAATTAAATAAGACTTAACACACACCGTCTGAGATCTGTCACTCACTTTTTTCGAGTTTTTTTTTTCACAGTTTTTTTTATCACATTTTTAAAAATACTGCTTCCTCTTAGGTGCTTCGTGGTAAAGATATGTAGTCACTTCGGCGCTGAAGTAGATTTTTAATGTAGAAAGTTGAACATTTTCGAGATTGTGTGGGGAACCACGCGGGTGTAGGTTTTGTGTGGTGACTGACAACCGAAATCGTTCAGGACGTGTATTTTTTACCTTTGCTTGGAGATCCCTGCGCGAGAGAAAACAATATATCAGTATATGCAAGGTAAAAGCAGGCGGCAGCGACATAAATATTAAAAAAGCACTTGTATCAACCTAAATGGACCCTATCCTAAAGTAAATAAAGTAACTTTTTATCTGACTATATCTCAACTAGTCACGAGACGTTGACAGCGTACCTAACTGCTTATTTCAACATAAAATGAACCCCACACTTATAAACGTTAAGTTTCTAATTACCTGGCTACGTCACACACTCGATCGTGTAGATGGCGTATCTACTAAATTTTAAACTGAAATAAGCCCTACAAATCCTAGAAATAAAGTTTATTTTTACCTGGCTATGTCACGCGATAGAGTTGACGGCGTATCGCGGCCGCGTGCCCTCGGGCTGGTACAGCGTGATCGACGCTATGTAGTTGTTGGACATCACCTGGAAGGGTATAACATGATATTAGAATATTTAACCTCCTTAAAATTTGAAAAAATCGAATCAACATCACTCGTATGTTCTATTTTTAAATAAGCAGGATTGGAGACTATCCATTTCATTAATAGAGTGATGGAAAAGAAAATATTATGAACATGCATGGAAAGAAATAAAGAGTAGAGCGCGCTTACTTACATAATTAGTAAGCTCTCAAGACCAGCGAGCTCATCTACGACACGAGTCGAATGCGCTATACCTAAGCCCATTCGCTCGCTGCAAGTATGGACATAGCGTTCCAAGACACGCGTAACCGATTACGCGTACCAATGCACGCGCTGTCCGTACACACCTTTACAGGACACACTAGCTCATTTTGATCAATTGATACCAAGCTCCTCCACGAGTGAAGGGAGTGCGCTTTCATACGAAAACAGCGAGAGCAAAGCATTTCTTGAGAAGAAACACTATAAAGAAACGCAAGTTCATCAAGCCTGCCTTAATCGATCGACCAGTCGGTCCATTGTCCACGGATCCACTAACGAATACTAGTGAATGCCACCTTAACCTCCGGCCATGTAGTTATAAAAGCTTGCTCCTGTCTCAAGTAGAAGATGAATGAAGTTCTTTATTCATCAAGCCCCTCAAATATGGTATCCTGGTAGCCGCTCGGCCACACGACACCACCTCCCATTTGCTGTACGCGTGATGTGTGCAAGTGTACCTCAAATATGATGTCCTGGTAGCCGTAGCAGAAGGTGGAGCCGAAGGGGTTGGTGGTGTTGGTGGAGGAGGCGCGGTTGAGCACGACGGGCCGCTCGGCCACACGCAGCGCGCGCGACACCACTTCCCACTTGCTGTACGCGTAATGTGTGCAAGTGTACCTCAAATATGATGTCCTGGTAGCCGTAGCAGAAGGTGGAGCCGAAGGGGTTGGTGGTGTTGGTGGAGGAGGCGCGGTTGAGCACGACGGGCCGCTCGGCCACACGCAGCGCGCGCGACACCACTTCCCACTTGCTGTACGCGTAATGTGTGCAAGTGTACCTCAAATATGATGTCCTGGTAGCCGTAGCAGAAGGTGGAGCCGAAGGGGTTGGTGGTGTTGGTGGAGGAGGCGCGGTTGAGCACGACGGGCCGCTCGGCCACACGCAGCGCGCGCGACACCACTTCCCACTTGCTGTACGCGTAATGTGTGCAAGTGTACCTCAAATATGATGTCCTGGTAGCCGTAGCAGAAGGTGGAGCCGAAGGGGTTGGTGGTGTTGGTGGAGGAGGCGCGGTTGAGCACGACGGGCCGCTCGGCCACACGCAGCGCGCGCGACACCACTTCCCACTTGCTGTACGCGTAATGTGTGCAAGTGTACCTCAAATATGATGTCCTGGTAGCCGTAGCAGAAGGTGGAGCCGAAGGGGTTGGTGGTGTTGGTGGAGGAGGCGCGGTTGAGCACGACGGGCCGCTCGGCCACACGCAGCGCGCGCGACACCACTTCCCACTTGCTGTACGCGTAATGTGTGCAAGTGTACCTCAAATATGATGTCCTGGTAGCCGTAGCAGAAGGTGGAGCCGAAGGGGTTGGTGGTGTTGGTGGAGGAGGCGCGGTTGAGCACGACGGGCCGCTCGGCCACACGCAGCGCGCGCGACACCACTTCCCACTTGCTGTACGCGTAATGTGTGCAAGTGTACCTCAAATATGATGTCCTGGTAGCCGTAGCAGAAGGTGGAGCCGAAGGGGTTGGTGGTGTTGGTGGAGGAGGCGCGGTTGAGCACGACGGGCCGCTCGGCCACACGCAGCGCGCGCGACACCACTTCCCACTTGCTGTACGCGTAATGTGTGCAAGTGTACCTCAAATATGATGTCCTGGTAGCCGTAGCAGAAGGTGGAGCCGAAGGGGTTGGTGGTGTTGGTGGAGGAGGCGCGGTTGAGCACGACGGGCCGCTCGGCCACACGCAGCGCGCGCGACACCACTTCCCACTTGCTGTACGCGTAATGTGTGCAAGTGTACCTCAAATATGATGTCCTGGTAGCCGTAGCAGAAGGTGGAGCCGAAGGGGTTGGTGGTGTTGGTGGAGGAGGCGCGGTTGAGCACGACGGGCCGCTCGGCCACACGCAGCGCGCGCGACACCACTTCCCACTTGCTGTACGCGTAATGTGTGCAAGTGTACCTCAAATATGATGTCCTGGTAGCCGTAGCAGAAGGTGGAGCCGAAGGGGTTGGTGGTGTTGGTGGAGGAGGCGCGGTTGAGCACGACGGGCCGCTCGGCCACACGCAGCGCGCGCGACACCACTTCCCACTTGCTGTACGCGTAATGTGTGCAAGTGTACCTCAAATATGATGTCCTGGTAGCCGTAGCAGAAGGTGGAGCCGAAGGGGTTGGTGGTGTTGGTGGAGGAGGCGCGGTTGAGCACGACGGGCCGCTCGGCCACACGCAGCGCGCGCGACACCACTTCCCACTTGCTGTACGCGTAATGTGTGCAAGTGTACCTCAAATATGATGTCCTGGTAGCCGTAGCAGAAGGTGGAGCCGAAGGGGTTGGTGGTGTTGGTGGAGGAGGCGCGGTTGAGCACGACGGGCCGCTCGGCCACACGCAGCGCGCGCGACACCACTTCCCACTTGCTGTACGCGTAATGTGTGCAAGTGTACCTCAAATATGATGTCCTGGTAGCCGTAGCAGAAGGTGGAGCCGAAGGGGTTGGTGGTGTTGGTGGAGGAGGCGCGGTTGAGCACGACGGGCCGCTCGGCCACACGCAGCGCGCGCGACACCACTTCCCACTTGCTGTACGCGTAATGTGTGCAAGTGTACCTCAAATATGATGTCCTGGTAGCCGTAGCAGAAGGTGGAGCCGAAGGGGTTGGTGGTGTTGGTGGAGGAGGCGCGGTTGAGCACGACGGGCCGCTCGGCCACACGCAGCGCGCGCGACACCACTTCCCACTTGCTGTACGCGTAATGTGTGCAAGTGTACCTCAAATATGATGTCCTGGTAGCCGTAGCAGAAGGTGGAGCCGAAGGGGTTGGTGGTGTTGGTGGAGGAGGCGCGGTTGAGCACGACGGGCCGCTCGGCCACACGCAGCGCGCGCGACACCACTTCCCACTTGCTGTACGCGTAATGTGTGCAAGTGTACCTCAAATATGATGTCCTGGTAGCCGTAGCAGAAGGTGGAGCCGAAGGGGTTGGTGGTGTTGGTGGAGGAGGCGCGGTTGAGCACGACGGGCCGCTCGGCCACACGCAGCGCGC
Source organism: Melanchra persicariae (assembly GCA_947386135.1). NCBI lineage: Eukaryota > Metazoa > Arthropoda > Insecta > Lepidoptera > Noctuidae > Melanchra > Melanchra persicariae. Next base: position 8,086,529 of record OX376645.1, on the reverse strand, counting down.
GCGACACCACTTCCCACTTGCTGTACGCGTAATGTGTGCAAGTGTACCTCAAATATGATGTCCTGGTAGCCGTAGCAGAAGGTGGAGCCGAAGGGGTTGGTGGTGTTGGTGGAGGAGGCGCGGTTGAGCACGACGGGCCGCTCGGCCACACGCAGCGCGCGCGACACCACTTCCCACTTGCTGTACGCGTAATGTGTGCAAGTGTACCTCAAATATGATGTCCTGGTAGCCGTAGCAGAAGGTGGAGCCGAAGGGGTTGGTGGTGTTGGTGGAGGAGGCGCGGTTGAGCACGACGGGCCGCTCGGCCACACGCAGCGCGCGCGACACCACTTCCCACTTGCTGTACGCGTAATGTGTGCAAGTGTACCTCAAATATGATGTCCTGGTAGCCGTAGCAGAAGGTGGAGCCGAAGGGGTTGGTGGTGTTGGTGGAGGAGGCGCGGTTGAGCACGACGGGCCGCTCGGCCACACGCAGCGCGCGCGACACCACTTCCCACTTGCTGTACGCCGTGATACACGACGCGCCGCGGCTCTCTACTAGCGAGTTAGCTTCGCACCTAGGAACGTATGGGTTAAAGATTAGAACATACATTTTTTTCAAACAAACCGCCTCGTCTTTGCACGGACGAAAATTTTAAACACCAAACTTTCTCGTTTATCGCTCTTTCTATTAGTGAAAACCGTATCGAAATCTACTACTTTCATACAAAGTCCTCCCAGTTCGCCCATCATCATCATCTCAGCCGAAATACGTCCACTGCTGGATAGGCCTCCCTCAAGTGTCGCCACAACAATTATTTGGTGGCGCCCAATTCCCAATTTCTAAATTACAGCTTTCTACACTTTAGTTTTGGCGATGATTCAGGTCAAATCCTACTAATATTATAAAGGTGAAAGTTTGTATGTTTGTATGTTTGTGTAACAATCAGGCAAAAACGGCTGAAGGGATTCGGATGAAATTTGGCACACATGTAGTTCATATCCTGGAATAAAAAATAGGCTACTTTTTATCCCGGTAAGTGGCATGCATTAATGGAGACTGAGGTGGAAGTGGAAAGTCACAGCCGCTGCTGCCTTAGTACTTCAGATTCACAAGTACCAGGAGACCAGGAACATATAATAGTATTTTTGGGCTGGTATAATTATGTAGGTAGGGTAGGTGTAGGGTAGGTGTAGGGTAGGTGTAGGGAAGGTGTAGGGAAGGTGTACGTAGCCTAGGTGCATGGTAGGTGTAAGATAGGTGTAGGGTAAGGTAGGTGTAGGTAGGGTAGGTGTAGGGTAGGTGTAAGGTAGGTGTAGGGTAGGTGTAGGGTGGGTGTTTCCCGAGTAAAAAATTTACAATGCAAATCAGGTAACCTTGCTATTTCCGATATTCACGCGGCCGAAGCCGCAGCTGGTACAAGCTTGTGATTTTATAAGTATGGTGAGCCGTAAGAAACATTACTGAAGTGGGCTAGGCTTGTTGACGACAGCAGTTACGTGATACGACTAAAGATCAGCGTATACAGAGCAACCAAAGGCTCGAGCAGCCTTTCATTGTCAGTCAGGACAAATAATTTAATAAGTATGGTGAACCGTAAGAAACATTACTGAAGTGGGCTAGGCTTGTTGACGACAGCAGTTACGTGATACGATTAAAGATCAGCGTATACAGAGCAACCAAAGGCTCGAGCAGCCTTTCATTGTCAGTCAGGACAAATAATTTAATAAGTATGGTGAACCGTAAGAAACATTACTGAAGTGGGCTAGGCTTGTTGACGACAGCAGTTACGTGATACGATTAAAGATCAGCGTATACAGAGCAACCAAAGGCTCGAGCAGCCTTTCATTGTCAGTCAGGACAAATAATTTAATAAGTATGGTGAACCGTAAGAAACATTACTGAAGTGGGCTAGGCTTGTTGACGACAGCAGTTACATGATACGACTAAAGATCAGCGTATACAGAGCAACCAAATGCTCGAGCAGCCTTTAATTTTTTAAATCCGAGTTCAAAATTGCGTTAAATTAATATTCCCTGCGGCATAGACTCACATATATTTTCAATTATCAGGTAATTCCTGTTTGCTTTCCATCCTGCAATTATATATATGTTACGGCTAATAGCCGAAGTGCGGCTACACCTAGTTTTAGCCGGCTACAACTAGGTGCAACCTGGCTACAACTAGTTGTAACCTATCCTCAAAACCCTTTAAGGTTGCTTAAAAGGTGAAGTCGAAGAGTTTAAAAAGAATAACCTCGAAGGGGATGGCGGGGTCTGTTCGATCGCTTCGCTCGCTCACTTAACCCCGCCATCCCCTTCTAACCTAACCTGTCCAAGTCGGGGTCCCAATGGACGGCTAGTTGAAGCCGTAACATATATAATGCCTAAATAATACTTATGTTCAGCTACGTTATATAAAGGTGAGCACTCACTTGTCCGGTTGCACGGTGAGCTCAAACTCGCAGCGATGGTACATGTTAAAGTTGTAGTGTCCAGGGTAGTTCGTGTGCAGAACGAACTTCTTGACCTGGTGCGTGCGGGCATCGAACAGCACGTCCTGAAATATACGGATGTGTTAGTATTTCAATATGTATATTGGACGCGAGGTATAAGATTGCCAGAGTTGAGGGTGCCCTAGGGGTCTGATCACCAGGGTTGGGGCGCCAGACTGGGTCGCCAGGGTGCGGCTCCAGCTTGGGTCGTCAGGGTGGGGCGCCAATGAGGGTTACCAGATTGTGGAACCAGTGTGAGTCACCAGGGTGGGAGTACCGGGCTGGGTCATCAGGTTGGGTCGCCGGTGTGGGGCACCAGGTTAGGTCACCAGGGTGGGGCATCCGTTGCGTCGCCAGGGTTGGGCACCAGGTTGGGTCGCCGGGGTGGGGCACCAGAGTTTATTGTCAGGGTGTAACACTGCTGTGTATCGCCAGGGTGGGTGAATGGGCTCCCAGTGCGGCACACCGCGCCAGGTTGTACACAACACAACACTCACCAGTCCCAGAGTGAAGTAGTTGAAGAAGTAGTCGCTGGCAGGCGGCGGCCTCCTGCGCGAGGTGGGGCGGTGGATGCGCATCTTGTCGTCGGCCTTGTAGTACGTGCGCGCGGGGGCTCCCAGTGCGGCACACACGCGCTGCGCCGAGCTGCCGAAGCGCACCACGCGGCACACCGAGCGGGAGCCGCAGCCCTCCGTCAAGGCGCGGTTAGGACCTGAGAAGGAACAAACCTGATTAAACAAAAGACGAACGCAATTGCGTTATTGTTCTAAAGCACGACCTACACGACGTGAAACGCTGAACGTCTTCATATACGAGCCCTTAGCAATCTAGGGCATATTTTACCATTACTGAATAGGCACTATTCACCAGTTGAATTAACCCATTTGCGCCCGCCGACGCCCCGTGCCCAAACAAGGACACCTTGAAAGTTAAATGTGCCCAGAATTTCTTTGTTTGAAAAGGGACTAGCAAGTGTCCCTGTGGGCACTTAGGCACAGCAGCGGGTGCGAATTGGGTTTAAAAAGGCGACAAGATTTTTACGACATAATTTTCTCAAATATAATTGTATAAGTCAGAACTTATCATACAAAGGTAACAGACACTACATTTGGTATAATAAATGTGAATGAGGATTTTTTTAAGTATGCGGATATTTTACTGTTATTTATCGATGTTATAAGCATTTTCAGCAAGACCAAACTGTGTATTTTACGTAACATACGTCGCATCGCTGTAGTTACAGCTGGCGTTAGTACAGTGCAACAATAGCAGTGTTAGTAGAACATGATAATAATATGAAATAAAAACTGTTTTGTCTGTCGGAAAAGCTCACCCTCAGTGAACATGTGCAGGCGCAGCCCCTGCGTGGTGGTGGCAGTACGCAGGACATCGCAGCGCCGCAGGTGCAGCTGGTGGCGGTAGCAGGAGAGCGGCAGCTCCGGGAGAGGCGCTCCGGACACGCTGCCGCTACTTGTACTGCTAGCCTAGAAATGGTATTGCAGCTCTAAGCATAAGGATATAATTATACACTTCTGGACACATCTATTGGCCCACCTTGTATTTTCAGTTTCGTTTGGTCCTAGCTAAAATTTTATATTAGGTCGAGCAAAAAGTTTTTATGCAGTTTTGAACCTGGCACATTCACAATTTCATTCAATAGTCTTTTTTTGAATTTCGAACACAGAATTTAAAGAAACAAAAGACAATTTGGAGCCTGTTTGTTAATATCAAACAATCGAATACTAAGAAAACTTGGTTTTATTGGTTTACTTGGATTTAATTCTTGAAAAAGTGATTGATATCTTTGGTTTTGCAACAAACATTACTTATTCTTAACATTAAGGTGAGGTTCTATCAATAATCTATGGATACTTCACCTGAAGTCGCCGCCCAAGCTGTGGCACTTATTCAGGCCGGACACAGCCATAGAAACGTGAGTGCTCAACTTAATTTAAGTCGATCTGCGGTCCGAAATGTTTATCGGAGGTACCTAGAGACTGGCGGCTTTGTTCGTCGCCAAGGAAGGCCACGATCTCGGGTCACAACTGAAAGGCAGGATCGATTCATCGTGACGACCAGCTTGAGAAATCGTCACCTTACCTCCATTGAGATACAAAACCAACTTCGCGACTTCCACGGAGTATCTGTGAGCGCTCGAACTGTTCGGAGAAGGTTAAAAGAACGCGATATGATACCACACAAGCCAGCTAATGGGCCCAAACTAACGCGAGCCCACCGAACAGCGCGCCTTCATTTCGCACGCAGTCATTTAAATTGGACACAGCAAGATTGGAGCAGTGAACTCTTTTCTGATGAGTCTAAAATTGTGTTACATGGCAATGATGGAAGGAAGAAGGTCTACCGACGTAAGGGAGAGCGTTTCGCACAATGCTGCTTTGAAGAGAGGGTTGCTTATGGCGGTGGTTCATGGACTGTCTGGGGCGGTATATCCGCGAGCGGCAAAACTCAACTTGAGGTTGTTACAGGACCACGGCTGCCAACATTAAATGCTGAAAGGTACATTCGTGAGTGCTTAGAACCTCACGTGATACTATACGCGGACTATGTGGGCCCAAATTTCCTTTTTATGCATGATAATGCAAGAGCCCATGCGGCCGGCATCGTCAGGGAATATCTTCGGGATGTGAACATCACAGTTATGGACTGGCCAACCAGAAGCCCAGACATGAACCCCATTGAGCACATGTGGGACGAGCTAAAAAGACGTGTTAGGGCTCGTCAGCCAGTTGCCCAGACGATGCAGGAGTTGAAAACTGCCATAGAAGAGGAATGGGAGATGATCCCTCAAAATTTCATAGAGCGGTTGATAAACTCTATGCCTAATCGTATGAGAGCTGTGGTAGATGCCCATGGAGGCAACACGCGTTATTAAATTGAACCTTTATTTGATAAAACATGTTTTTTATTCAAAAATCAATTGCCTTTAACAAGGCGCATATCCGACTTGTTAGGAGTAGCTCCATGTCGTATGGTATTCTGAATTCAAATTTAAAACAATACGATCGAAAAAGATGGTAAAATGTATCAGGTTTAAAACTGCATCAACAGTTTTTGTTCAATCTAGCAATCATATTTCGGTAGGGGCCATCGAAACCTAAACTCTAAGGTGGGCCAATAGATGTGTCCAGAAGTGTAGTTGGTAGTCGTATTTCTAGGGTTATGGTCTAGGGAACAGGGAATATGCATGAAAAAAATATTTATCATCTAAACAGTTTATCTAGAAATGTACCAAAAAAATACTAAGAGTGAAAGTAGAATCAAAATTGACCGAAAAACAAACGAGATAGGTATCTATTTTAAACAAATATATCTGTCCCTCTCGTGAAAACACCGTTTTCTATGGCAGCTGTATAGGCGTCATAGTATTTGACATCAGAGTTGGTATTGGACTTCTCTTTCCAATTGTCCACTTTGAAGCTTTATAACTTCATCGCTGATGAAGGTACTTCAAAAATTATTCAATAATTGTTTACTAGGGCTAATAAGTATTGTATTCTGCAAATAAAAAAAGAATTGCATGCATATTCCCTATTGTTCGAAAGAGTTCGTTCTCGCGGTCCTGGAACGCAAAGGGCATTTGAAGGTCTGACACTCTCTCGCTCCACCCAGAGAGCGGAAAAAAGTCTGATTTAAAAGAGTGTCCATGGACTTTCTTGCACGTTCTTCTCCATAGAGATCTACACTTTGGAACGTGCAATTAGCTTCACCTCTTTGACTGACCGACCTTGACAATTCAAAAGTGCCTGTAAATGGTTTCATTGAAATAAATGCTTTGATTTGACTTTGAAGTCTTAATTGTTCGCAAGAGAAACTAATTCCAAACATAACATTTCCCACAGACCCAGAGGCAGTCAGGCTTCGCTGGTGAGTAATAAATAGTCTTTTGTTTTACCCTGAGGAAACACGTACGGGCAGTACGTGTTTACTACATGCTACAACAACTTACAATGCACTGTGGCCACCTAGTCACACTAGACACTACGCACAGAGCCTATGCCCCATGGGTCCACTCTGAACAAGGCCTTAGTGTAACCAATATAATTTAACGTTTGCTTCACTGAAAGAAAAAGATGGAACTGACCTGGTGTTGAGATCCATAATAGATGGTGGTTCGCGAGACGACGGGTGAACCGCCGTTAGGGAACTGGAGCGAGCCGAGCCCGTGAGCATAACCAGGCTGGGAACATCACATATAGGTTTTATCATCAATACATCTGTACGCCAGCTACACGCTTGGACATGCGAAATGGAGATACTAGCCCGATATACAATAGATAAATACACGCCTTTTCTCATGAGGCAGAAATTTTATTTTTAGGGTTCCGTACCCAAAAAGGTAAAAACGGGACCCTATTACTAAGACTCCGCTGTCCGCGCTTCTATATATCGCGATTTCGGGGTTGCTCACATAGTAAAAGTTGTTCATAATGATGAGTACAATGACCCCTTAAGAAGTATTGCGTTTATTCTGTTACACGTTGTATTAACATTCCAAATGCGAAAGTGAATTTTTTTGTTACTCTTTCACGCCTAAATTATGCTGAATTTTGGTACCAATAGAGACATGGGACCCTTGAGACGGTTACACGGTTTTATTTGAGCGAAGCCACGGGAAAAACTTAGTAAATTAATAATTAGTCATACCTCAAATTTACTATCAACAGGGAAATAAAAGGAGAGTCCCCTGAAGTTCAGCGCGAACAGATGTCGCTGCGAGTCGTAGAGGCCGGGGTGCGTCGCGCCGAAGCAGTGCTCAACCTGCTCGATTGACGGCGAGATCTCCGGGGAGTTGAAACACATACCACTATAACACACAATGCAAAAAAAAATAAGATTTATGAATCTTATGTTATGGGCGTAAATTACCTACTTAATTCTAACGAATTTATTATATTATTATTATTATTAAAAGCAACTGAAAAAATTGTACCACCAGCTTTGGGAGTCCGCCATATTGGATTGAGAATGATGTCACTTACCAAGATTGCAGATTTGACCCATAGTCATTTTAAAAGTAACACGGTAAGTTAAATAATATCTTGTAAACGTCGGTTCAACGTACTTAAAAAAACATGGCCATATTATTTTTCGCCAGTACGAAAACCGACATACTTAAAAATAATGTGTCGTATTTAAGTACACCTCGAAAATTCAAAAGATTTGAATTATAGGTACGTATTCGGTTCAACGTATAGACGCTAACACATCAAGCTACCCGAAACTGTAAAATTTTCCCAATCAACCTTGATCCTAATGCTTTAGCGATAAAGTTGAAAATAAAGAAATTTGATAGATTGTTGTAGTTTGATGTGCTAGTCTGGACTTAAAAAAATGGCCATATTATTTTTCGCCAGTACGAAAACCGACATATTTGTCGAATTAAGTTCACCATGAAAATACAAAAGTATTTTTACACCAGTGGCGAGGTGCACTAGTAAGTATGAAAGCATTGAAACGTATCCTTCTATCAATATTTTTACACCAGTGGCGAGGTGCACTAGTAAGTATGAAAGCATTGAAACGTATCCTTCTATCAATTCTCTCTTTTCTTCTTCTTTTCAATTTCTTCTTTTTCTTTTTTTTTGTGCTATTTTTTAGCAACAAATTATAGCACATTGCATCGGTGGGTGTTTGGTACCAGGCGCCAAATATCTAGCAGCTGGAGTGGGTGAAGCGGTTCCAATACTACAGGCAGCTTTGAGGTGTGTGCTCTACTATTATTGGATCACCAATCGTGATCATGGCAAAGTTATCTTTGGCAGACACTTTAAAACTCAGAAAGATTTAACATCAGTACAAGGACGACATTATTTTGAAAGCCTTAAAATAGATGTAAGTACTTTAGTTTCTGAGAGCAAAGACTATTATAAAACTCACACGTAGTTTTAAGTACTATGTTATGTGTCTGTGAAATACGTGTTCAAAATTTTTATTGATTTCACAAAAAACAGTAACACAAGGTAACTTAGCATTTAAATGCTATTTTATTAAATGTTGGATTGTTCTGCAAAATTATATTATACAACATGTACTTAATTAACGCAATGCCTGAAAAGGCGTCATTGTATTCATCATTATGAACAACTTTTACTATGGGACCTACACTGAAATCGCGAAAAAAAAAACCACCCCATACATTTATGTGCGCAAAACTCGACAAATGTACGGGGTTGGTCCCATATTAAAAGTTGTTTGAGTACAACCCCTTTTCAGATATTGCTTTTATTCTGATACAAATTGTATAAAATGATCGAAGAATTTAATAAACTGCCTTATTGTTTCAATTTAATGGTCGCAAGCACTAATACTATGCAGTCCGTCCTTGGTTCGATTCCCGAGTTCAGCAGTGTTATTTAGTTTTCCCATCTGGTATTTCTCATTAGCAGCCCGGAGTCCAGATTTATTTTCGATTCATGGCAATAGACTCACCCCCGATTACATCCTTCCAACCCTACTATTTTTAAGCTCTTAATTAATTTTTTGTATAATGTACATTAAACAAAAAGACATCCTATATGTCATATATATATATATGTATACATTAAAGGGTATTTCCATGCTATTCTATTACATCATTTGCCTAGCCTTTTCCCAACTATACTGAAGTCGGCTTCCAGACAAACGGATTCAGCTGAATACCAGTATTTTACGTGGAGCGGCTGCCTACCAGACCTCCACAACCCATTATCTGGGTAACACGGTACTTGTTGGCAAGACTGGAGTCCAATTTTCCTGCTTCTGACGATCCGTAACGACTGCCAAAGATCTACAAATGACCAACGGCTATGCGTGCTCTCCGAGGCACCCATCCACAGACCGACCTTGGCAAGCGTTGCTTAACCTTGAAGATCGACTCGTGCGGCTGTTACACAGATATACTATATCTGTGGGCTGTTATTATTTAGCCACGAGCACAAACTCTATTCTATTACAAGGGACTTAAATAAAATGTAGGTATACTGTGTACTCGTATGTATAATTGTAGGCGATATTAATACCACCACAAAAATCAACGTAGCAGAATCAACAAATGAAACTCGCAGCGCCATCTATCTCGACAGCTGCGAACTAGCTTGACAAAATCTTAAAATCGCGATATCAGAGTTTACCGTGCGATCAAAACATATGCAAAGCCCGAATATCAACTCTCGGGCAGTTGGCCCACCAGACAACATCCGTCTGGTCGGAGGATCCTCCCTTTTCAATGGAGGTATGCGGGGCTTTACTCTCTGTTCCGCTACCTCCAAATAATTACTTCTGCCTACCCCCTATTGGGAGATACCGGCGTGATGATAAGTTACTAAAAATCTCATCACGAAATGCCCTTAATTCATGACACCGAAGTACATGAACATTGAAGACGTACTCAAACGGGCACAGTCACATTAACCCGACCTTGTGTGGGGACATGGAAACAGTGGCTCGCATTATAATGTCATTAGGTCGTACTGCGATACTGTAGCGAAGATAGTAATGTTTTATTACAGTTACTAACTATAGAGGTGATTTATTTATTTGCAATTTAATATAGAAATATGATGATGATGCGTTAGTTGACAAGTGGTCCATGTATTTTATTGAAAAAGTAAAGTGCATTTTTATACAACGTGTACCTAACAGAATAAACGCAATACCTCTTAAGGGGTCATTGTACTCATCATTATGAACAACTTTTACTATGGGGCCAACCCCGAAATCTCGAAAAAAAAATCAGCTGTTCAGTACATTTTGTCAAGTTCTGCGCGCAGAAATGTATGGGGCAGTCGATTTTTTTTCGCGATTTCAGTGTTGGTCCCATAGTAAAAGTTGTTCATAATGATTAACAACTTACAATGACCCCTTAAGAGGTATTGCGTTTATTCAGTTACACGTTGTATATACCTATAAAAAAATCTAAACGTTAACGAACTCTTGCAATGTAGCCTATATTTTTTCTTTGTTTTTGTTGCTAAAAGTTTGTTACATAATATTACTACTTTTTAATATTCAGTTGTGCTGCAAGTTTTGGGGACAGATTATTCGGATTCTGCCAAGCAGCGAACCCTATACTACACCAGCATTAAAGATTAATCTATTATTTCTCATCGACCGTCAAATTAAAACAACTATACCAGATCATGATGTTATACATGATCTGGTATAGTTGGACTGGAATTCTGTTCTATAACAAATTAATTTGTATTCCAACCGCGTTTCAAACACAATGTGAGCTTTGAATACGCTTGTCTAGACGAAAGGCTAACACATTTTTTCCTAATGATCCCATCGAATAGAATACTAATGGTTTATGTTAGGTTCTCTTACGGCCGCTTTCTATAACATATCTCAATCCCAATCTTGATCCCGATCCTTGTCTGTGACCAATCAACGGCCGAGTTTGTGTCCTTCACCACACAATCCTCATCTTTGATTGGTTACAGACTGGATCGGGATCAAGATTGGGATTGAGATATGTTATAGAAAGCGGCCGTTAGTCAATGTTTGACCATCCCGTCCCTTGCTGTCTGCACCCCCAGGGATGCCCTAAGCCGAGACCGTACACATAGGGCGCCCTTAGAGCGTATCGCTTAGTATTAAGTTTTCTGTAGACCTGGATGCTGATGATCCACTCCTATTGTCGTAGCGTGATGTTATATGGCCCATAGCCTTTCTCGATAAATGGGCTATCCAGCACTAAAATATTGATTTTAATTCGATCCAGTAGTTCCTGAGATTAGCGAATTCAACCAACCAAAACATAAACTCTTCGGCTTTATAATATTAGTATAAGTACCTACACTCCCCAAGGAACCTGCATGCAAAATTTCAGCTTTCTACGTCCAGTAGTTTCGGCTGTGCGTTGTCTGTCAGTCACTCAGTCCACACAGTACCTAACGGAAGAGTTTTATATGTATGTCGCAGCCAATTAGCTTAATCAGCCGTTTAATTGGTGGCCTAGCCTTTTCATTTCCTAATCGGCTAACGATCGTACGAGTTAACGATGCGATTCCGTCGCGCGATGAAAATGATCCTGTGCTGGCGTGATGATTTGCAAGCTTCAATGAGGACACTAAAGAAATGTGTGTGTTTTATCTCGTGCGACGAAATCGCATCGATAACTCCTACGATCGTTAACCAATTAGGACGACGCCTTGCGCAAACGCAGGTACATTCTGTTCCTTTACTCTCATAGTTCTATGGGACGGCCACCCGACACGACCGGGGAGAGGTCAGGCGCAGTACCAACGACTTATTAACGTGCTTTCCGAGGCACAGGGGCGTCACACCACCAACGTCCTAATTGCGTAGGAGAAATTTCAGATAGAAAAACCAAATAAAACTTTGTCCGACCAAAGAATCGAATCCAGGACCTCATGTTCAACAGCAGTGTCTGCAAACACTAGAACACTAAGACAGTCTTTACATGAGTGACAACCGCACGAGCACTGCCGGCACACCGGTGTGCCGCGAGATTATCGCGAATTAAATGTTTATTATTAGTATTACGTAAGATTTATATTTTGTTTTGGAATTTTCACATGTCAGTGCCCGAACCTTGCTCACACACCCACACACAACCTCAAATGACAATCAACACCCAATAAACCGTATCGTTAATTAATTCTAAAAGTAATGAATGTAATTACAAACGTGCAAGAGACTTACCTATACCTAAGTTTAACTAGTTTCATATTGTAGATCTCTATTACTTTAAGACGCTGCGCTACCGGGTCGAATATCAACCGGATCCCATCTTGAGGCATATTTATTACTAGGTCTACTGATAACGGGTTCTGGAAAAAGAAGAAATATTATTAGATTTTTGAAGTGAAAACTTCTTTAGCGTCGTTGTGCACTTTTTGGGATGGGTAAAAAATGTTAAACTCGCGTCAGTACACGTGACCGTCAGGACACGTGACCTGATCGAAAATTCGTAAGACGAATAATGTAAATGTAATATAAATTGTCATGTTTTTGTACGATAGCGCAATAAACGAATATTGTATTTTACCACATAAATGATAGTACTAGATAAATAAAGCAATTCATGCGAAATTATTCCCTAACCATTGCAAAATATTCAAAAATGCACAACATTAATGTTCAAGTTTTCACTTCTGCCGGCACTCCCGGAGTGCAACCTGTTATTTTTTATTGTTTCGGATCAGTCCGATTGTCTTCGGACTCGAAAAAGAGGCCTAATTCAGGGGATCATCAGGCTTCCGAAAACTGAACAGAATACGGAGCGTGGAGGGCCATAGGAGGCAGTGGCAGCACAAAAGCGTCAAGTATTTTGAACACTAGATGGCAGTCTACGCCGAGCACGTTCTGTATAGACGGGGGACTCCGAAAGAAATAACTTAATTTTTTTTTTTTTAATACCTACGCTACAAAAGTACCGTCAAACGGGGTGAATAGAAACAAAACTTCGATAAGGTTTTTCACTTAAATATCATAATTTTGTTTGTCTAAGAAAGCAACTTTATTTTATATCAATTCAATAAAATTGGAGGCAAATGCTAAAAATCCCCTTCAAGTTTTGTTGCGATTCACCCCTACATTCTTATTCACCTTGTTTGTGGGTATTGAAACTTTTCGTATTATCCTGATTTTTTACAGGCTCATATTAGGTTCAATGGAATGTGCTTTTAAAATAATAGAACTGACGACGATTAATAATTTCAAAATATGCAATAGTAATGATAAAACGTCATTTTGCAAACTTTCCTAGTAACGATTTATCAAAACACTTATTTAATAGATAACTTTATCAGCATAGAAAGACTACGGAAGATAAGCTAGCCGGAAAAATTACATTGCGACTGCGACTTCCTTGAAAATTCAAACTTTTTAGTAATAATTAAGAACCAGTAATATTGCCAGTACTATTTGTATTTTCTGTGAAAGCGGAAAAGATTTGAACTCTCCTGTTTCCAAAACTAATTCATCGCTCAGACATCATAATCAATTGTACTTTTTAGGGTTCCGTTCCCGAAAGGTAACCAACGTAACCCCAATACTGAGCCTCCGCTGTCCGTCCGTCCGTCTGTCTGTCTGTCAGCGGGCTGTATCTCAAGAACCGTAATAGGTAGACAGTTGATATTTTCACAGATTGTGTATTTCTATTGCCGCTAATAACTGGAGGGCTTACATACAATTAAAGTGTTTTTTTCGGTAAACTCGCACTTGGCCGGTTTTTTTTTTCTGCTAAGAATTAGCCCTCTCTTTAGACTTTTCATTTTGTGCGTGGACACAGTTACCAGTCTTGAATTGGCCAAGGGTCTTTTTCTTTTCCCCATATCATCATAATTTTAGCTGAAAGATTTTCACTGCTGAACATAGGCCCTCCCCAAACGTTGTCACATCGACCGGTCTTGAGCTTCACGCATAAAGCATTTTTAAAGATTCCAGTGGCCTTCACCAGGTCATCGGTACACCTTGTGGGAAGTTTTCCAACGCTACGCCTTCAGGGGGTCGAGTCTGCTATTGCAATCGTGTCTCAATGACCGGTCAATGATCGATTTTTGACGTAAAACGTCAAACTTATGACACATTTCCCATACAAAAACTGTCAAAGTTGTCAAATATTCGATCAATGACCGGTCATTGAGACACGATTCCAATAGCAGACTCGAGCCCCTGGTATTTTCACATCTCTGGCCTCGCTGTGTTACTTATTAAAGCTTTATTAGTATTTATTACAGAATACCATTCAAATAAGTTTATATCTCACCTGATCACTATAAAGTACTTGTACTCCTCTTATTGTGCCCACTTGACTCTGAATGATGGCCACTGACTGAGAGAAATGCATCCCTGAAACGCAAAGAAAGAAAACAATTAGCTTATTGGGCCAAATAACGAACAAGGTGAAACGTGAGGTGGATCACCAATCCACCTCATCAGAAATAGCCAGGTGCTTTACCATCCCAGAAGTTTGAACTAAGAATCAGTTTCTTTTTTAAGTTTCCGTACCCGAACGCGCGGTTACCAACGAAACCCTATTACTAAACCTACACTGTTTGTTGGCTGTTGACGACACGGTTAGCGCAGTGGTTGAGCGTTTGACTGCCACGCTGCGTGTCGCGGGTTCGATACCCGCACGGAACAAATATTTGTATGGCCTACAGATAGTTGTTTCGGATCTGGAGGAATACAGGACGATACAGGAGAAATTCCCAGAGTGGGGAACGTGTCTGAATCGTCTGTGTGTTTTTTCCATTGCCGCTGTAACAACAATAAAAAATAATAAAGGGGGCCCGCCCATACAAGAAACGTGATTTTTTGGCTTATGTTACGGAACCCTTCGTGTGCGCATCCGATTCGCACTTGGTCAGTTTTTAAAAGGATACGACAAAGGCAAAATCCCGAAGTGCGATTCCTTTTGAACAGCAGTAAATATTTATTACTTTCGACGACGTTTTCCCCAATTTCATGGTACCTATCCATATTTTCCTGCTACATTATGAAGACGAATCTTATTCATGAAGCCATAAGGAATGGATTGAGGTTTCCTAACTGTATTCCGTTATCAAGTCTTGGTATTGCCTCTTTGCTTATATGAATAAAAAAACATGTATCATTTATCTTCACTTGGCTTAGCAATATTTCTCGAGTTTTTTCGATATGAGTAGTTCGAGTACTTTCTTGTTCTTCCTCGTGCTTTGTCGGCGTGTTGATGTCAGCCAATTAGCTTACTCAGCTGTTTAATTGGTTGCCTAGCCTTTTCATTTAAATGTGTCGATTTTTCAGCGATCTAAGTGACATTTTTTGTTCAATATTGTTTGATGACTTGACCGTGTCACTTATGTCGCTGATTAAACGGTACAGTTCAACGAAAAGGCTAGACTTTTAATGAAACGGCGGATTCAGCTAGTTGGCTGCGACATTAACGTTGCATTAGAGACTACTTGTACGTGATTTATAAGTGCTATATGCAGTTTTAGATTGAGCAATAATAGCAAGACAGCTGCGATGTACACGCGGCTCGTAAGATATTTTTGGGGTACGAATGGTGCCCTGAAATCGCCTTTGTATATCTAAGGTATTGAAAGCATCAAACTATAATGCTGCAATATCAAGACGTACAGTATGTCAGTTCCAAATCTATATAATATTAGGGACATACATTTTAACGCTATTTGCAAGAACTTTGATTAGTCGTGTCAATAACTTCTGGGAATGAAGTGCATATTTTCAGCTTAACAGAATAAACGCTATTAAAACTAGCCCGTAAAATTATCTTGACTGTTTCATTTTACCGGCTTGTATAAGAAAGAGTTGACAAAATTGCGAATGCTAGTCTCTTTCAGCAACCAAAATGTAAAACAAATCTTGCGATTCAGCAAAACAGCAAATTTTCCTGTGTGGAAAAAAAGCCAATATTTCTTTTCCTCAGACTTCTCAGGAGTGACGTCACCTGTTTGTTATGAAGCAGATAATAAAGAACACGTGACCCGCACGTGTATGATTAGGACAATAATGATAAAATGTTAAAGACAGTTGCCGTGGAAAGTTTAGTTACCATTCCCGTATCGATAAACCGTACAAGATACTGGCTATTGAGAAACAACACTTTATTAATATTAAACTATTTTTTTCAACAAAAGTGGCATCATCCTCATATTTTTATCTCCGACCGAGAGTTCGAAGCAAACCTGTATGTAGCGGATACAATCATTCTTAAACCTTTCTTATTGGTTGGACTGTTTGCTTTCTGATTTTCGGCTCGGCTCGTGTAACCAAACTCTTTGTTGCGATAAGGAAAAGAATTCTTAACTACTCGTACATGCGAAATAAATTTGGAACATTACGGTGTTTCTTTAAAGTTCACGACAAGACTTGTAAGTGCTGAAGTGGGATACAGGACCAAAATGTTTTCGTGGCAACTGTGCCCGTTTTAGAAATCTTGACGATTAGGACCACATTACTTCAGCGCTTCAAATTCTCTGGACTTCAGATTTAAGCTGCCTTGAGTTAATACAGAGTTTATAGTGGATTTCATATTTGCATTCAAGATGATATGGCTGAAAAGGGGCTGACTGCAGAGATGACGACTTATATAGAAGTATGGAAGAAGAGCCATTGTGCACGTGCAGCCGAACTAAAATAAATAGAGATAGTAAATAGAGTAAGAGAATGATGATGATTCGAATCGTATTTCAAACGGTGGTCCTAAGCTCCAAACAGAGTTAATACAAGCTGAACCAACTTTCACAACACTAGTTAATATTACAGCCTTCTTCGATGTAACAGAATAATGTTTACATTAAAAAAAAAAGATTTGTTATTGGTTTTGACAGAGGAAAGGTAGTAGATTCAACTGTTTATTATTCAGTGTCAAGTCGTAAACAGTTGACCGAAAAAGATATACTTTATTGATACGGCGGCGTTGGGTCAATAACCGTTAACTGTATAATTTTATCAAGTGATAACCTATAGCGTTATGCTAAAGTATTTTGGCACAAAACCTTGGTTTATAAAAGTCTAACAGCCTTACTCATTAACTATCAATAAGAAATGAGTAAGTAGCTGGAATTTCTTCCTTAACAGGATGCACGAGGATAGAATGGGCCAGGATCGTCAAGCGGTACCTGAAGACGGACTTCGTAAGTCGTTACGACAAGCCTAAAAAACACAGGCGTGACGATTGCCAGGAGATGAAGTTAGCTGAAAAAATATACAGTACAGTTACCTGATACTGACCTGCAAATTGCAAGAAACGTGAGAAAATTTGAATTTCGCGGACTACCCTGGTGCTTTCACCTTAAGTATGAGTGGTATAGGGGTACAGAAGGACCAGAGAGGATGGATGAATTGTGCGAAAGAAGATGTGGCTAGAAAGGAAATGATTATTGAGACAACGGTGTACAGAGATGGCAGAAGATATGCTTCGCCGATCCGGAATAAATTGGGATCCGGCCAGGAGAATAATATAATAATGCTTAAATGTAATTTTCGGTCATCTGCTGTCATTTATTGGTTACTTGAATTAACGAATAAGAACAGCTCAAGAGCGTTTAGTCCCACTATGTTCGCGAAACTCTTGCGCTCCTGCTTCAATGAATTCCTACGGGATGCGGTCCTCTACTGTTTACATGAAACACGCCAGCTCAGCGTGAGCTCCACAGTTTTCACAACCTTTGAACGAACATGATTGTCGTCAACAGAATAAGTAGCCAGTCCCAGTGCGGCGGCATACATTTTAATATATTGTATTATTGAAGACTATAAAAACCGTCTTAGGTTTTGGGAATTTAATCTTTAAAAAAAAAGATGTAAAAATACATTACTGTTGGATCTCAAATTAATCACATGAAATTAGTGGATATTACCTATAAAACATGCTTTGATTGCGATGTGCTTAAATTCAATTCATTCCAAACATTTATCTTCGAACCATCACATTATTCGATTTACAACGCAACGCAAGTGCGCGGAGCTCGATACGTACACACTTGCTTCTTGGTTTGTGCTCCGCTTTGTGTTCGCGCTAAAAACCGACACAGCTCGGATCGTCTGCCGCGGAGCATGCAACGTTGCACTTTCCATGTTCGCAAATATCCACTATGTGGAGCAGTTGCAGAAGCGCGGAGCCACCACCAACAAAACCCACCGTTTCCAAGAATAAGCAATTGCCAGTTTTTGGTATGAAATACCGTGAACAGTACCTAAACGCTCTAAAGCTGCGTTTCCACCAGAGATGTGCGAGGATGCGTAGGTAAGGATGTGTTTGTTAAGAACCAGTAGAATCGCTCCATTTCCCGATCCTCGCTAAGTGCAAGCGATTCTATTGGTTCTTAACAAATCCCTCGCAACGTATATCCTCACACATTCCTGGTGGAAACGCAGCCATAGACTCTTAGTAAAAGTTTAAGTCCTCCTGCTGGCTTCTTTGATAAAATTGCCTTCCAACGTTTGTCAAAAGTCAACGCACCTTACAAAAGATGACGCAACGATCGGATAAAGATAAGATATAATTACGCGTTCAAAATTATCAAATGGCTAAAATTTAGGCTGAATTTTGAAAGTCAAAAACATGTTGTTTACTATGATACCGATCAAGGTTACTCTAGAATGACAATCGCGATGTTATTCAACGTTGTTTTGAAAGAATACGCACTTGCCGCTTGGGGAATCACGTGTTTTTTTAATTCGTAAGTTTATTGGCCAGAGAGTGACTTACGACGAAGCTTCGGTATTGGTAAGAATTTACTCAAATATTAAGCTGTTTTCAAATCATCATGTCAGCCGAAATACGTCCACTATAGGCCGCCCCTGAGTCACACCACATCGATCAGTCCTGTGAGTCTCGCATCCGGCGGATCCCGCGTCGCCTTCACCAGGTCATAGGTCCACCTTGTGGGAAGCCTCCCAACAACGCTGCGTGTGCACCTACGTACGTGGTCGTCACTCCTTTCAATCCCATCGACAATTTTTGTTCTGCAAACAACATGCTGTGCCAGTTGCCAGTAGCTTGAGTGACTGTTCAAGTTGCAACGATTTTAATGCCTCTGCAGGACTTCGGCTTCTTGCGCCTCAAATCACTTACCTACTGCATGTAGCGTAATAAAACGGTAACCTTAGATTTCAGGTGCAAGTGGGCAAGTGATCTAGTTTTACTAAGACTGAAACAAACCATAGTGTGGGGAGTATTGATTTTAGAATTAAAACTTAGTATCGACCTCTTTCCCGTACACTTTCAATATATTTTTTACAACCTACTTTGTCTTTTCACTTATTAAATTTCTCGCATCAGCTCCTATGCTAAATCTTACATTTACCTATTCTTTTGAGAAATAATAATTATGCTATTTGTTTCATAATACATATTGCAAATGATACCAAAATAAACAGCGAAATCCTTTGTCTCTGCACGCTTCTTAGTTTCTAATCCAAAGGACGAATAGGACACTGAGCAGACGAATAGCTAACTAATATCGATTCGGTTATTTTTTGCAAATGCCACGTGAACTGGTTCGGGGCTGCATCTATAATTATGTGGCTAACAGAGCCCCTGTTAGTCATTATAGACGCCGCCATTCCTTACTGAATTATTAATCTCCCTCCGACTGGGGAGGACAATTTATACTACCAGGGTATTGTAAGTTTGCCACTGCCCACTATGAATTGTGATTTTGATCACTTCCTTTCTGAAGTGAATACTTAATGTTAATCCTAAATGTGCTTTTAGTGTACATAATTCACAAACCTCCCTTGATGTGGAATAGGACATTCATAACATAAGTACCTACCTAATTTTCAAGTCTGGCTAAGATTGATCATAGCCTACAAGGCGAATACTGAAGCTGTCTTTTGACGACTTAAACTTCTTAAAACTTCTCCATATCTCCATAACCACGACGGCAGTAAGTTTTCGGACAGTAAATACTTTGTATTTTTGTACAGCTATTATGTCCCGGTTTTACCAATAGGGGAGACTTCATACAAGTTCCTATTATAGTTAGTACCTTCCTACATATTGCATTAATTAACTGGTATCGATTGCATTCCCATTATCTATACTTAATAATATTATAAAGAGGTAAAGTTTGTGAGTTTTTGAGGTTGTAGAGGGTAATCTCTGGATCTACTGAACCGATTTTGAAAGTTCTTTTTGTATATGATAGCCACATTCATGAGGAAGTCTATAGGCTATACGGGAATCGGAAATACCAACGGAAACGGGAAACAAGGGGATATACGCGAACTATGTCGCGGGTAAAAGCTAGAGTGTATATTATATAATCTGGAGTAAGAAAGAAACACAACACACCGCTCTGCTTGAGGAGCTCAATAATGAACTCCCCATAAAAAAGCACTCAACGACCGGGAACCCAAACAATTTATCTTTGATAAAAAATACAAAATCCAATTGCATGAGGATCACCGCTGCGAGGGGCTGTGCCCTTCTGAGCTGCGGATCTTCACCGATGGATCAAAAACAGGTACTGGCACAGGTGCGGGAATCTTCTCAGAGGATCTGAGGCACTTCCCTCCATTGATGGCCGTTTCATGAAACAAGCCCTAAGACTGACTAAACAACAGTTACGTACAGTCACAGCCGTCACAACTGGCCACGGGTCTTTTAATAAATACCTCTACGTCATAGGAGTCACTGACAGCCCACTCTGCAGAGCCTGCATGGAGGAAGATGAGAAAGCAGCACATCTGTTTCTAAGCTGCCCGGTAGTCGCCGTTTACAGGGCTAAGTACTTCGGAAACCCAGGTACCCTCTGTGAGATAGTAACACCTGGCCTTCCTTGGGGAGCTGGGGTGGATCGAATGAAACATTTGTTCCACCTGCACGCAAAATACGCGCTTAGTCGTGGCGGAAACCAGCCCGAATAACAATACAATACAATTTTAATAACTGTAATAAGTTTCGACCAGAATTCGGCTACCTCCGTCAAAAGCATTAGCAGTGTTCTCGCAAAGATGGGTTTCAAGCATCTGTTAATTCACAGAGACCACGACAAGAGATAAGACCTCTTCTGAGATGTCTCCAAAACATACCTATCGTGGATTAGTGGCTCATGGGAGCACCCCAACTGATCAAATAATATCTGTATAATCTATTAACATTATCGCATAAACAGGTGCATCAGGTTTTAGCACGTGAGCGACCACGAGGTTCGTTTTAGTACCTATCTCGTATTATCATATTTAGATTTATTGTAATATTGCTTTTCTAATACACAAACAAGTTTCTGATGAGATTAAGAGACAGAAAAACAACAATTGCGTAAAGGAAAGATGTCTCGAACATGAAATAGGGTTCTGTAATGAAGGACGCAAAGGACCAAATTCTATTGGTGTGGGGTGTTAACTATTCCTGAATAAATCCTTTGGAATTCACGCCAGGCTAGATTGAGCGAAGATCTTCACCAAACCAGCTATATAGAGAGGATTGAGTTTACTGGCGCGCGTTTAGGCCTGTGTCCAGTAGTAGTAGACTGTTATACACAGACTATAATTAAGGTCTGTGATGATGATGAAGGTACCTAATGAAGTGAACGACTCAACAAAATGTCTGTTTTAACGAATTATAGTTTTTTATACTATAGGTACATGTCGCAGCCAACTAGCTTAATCAGTTGTTTCATTAAAAGCCTAGCCTTTTCATTGAACGGCGCCGTAAAATCAGCGACATTGTGACATGGGCAAGTCATTAAACTATAATGAACAAAAGATGTCACTTAGGTCGCTGAAAAATCGCGCGAATAAATGAAAAGGCTAGGCTACTAATTAAACGGCTGAATTTGTCAATTGGCTGCGACATATAATATGTATACTGAATAATATCGCAGAAAGCTTTGGTTATTTTGTTACATTTACTAATTCATACAATCTCGTCTGGAAAGACCACTACGTGACAAACTATTCGATGTGGGCAGTAATATTCCTTTTAATTACTTATCCGGGTACCTCAAGCTAAATACAAATAAAAGCGCGCATTTAAATTGGTTTATTAAAATCTCTACAACCGGAAATTCCATCATGCTCCAACGCTTTGTGCAGCCAGTTTGATGGTGGCAAATGAGAAGTGACACTTGGCACTGTTGCCAACTAATATGTGTAATGCTTACTATTACTGGAGCTTCTATTCTAATGGGTTTGGAGCGCTAGGGTTAATAAGGGCACTTTTTATATGACCAGAATGGCCCAAAGCTTGGCTTTGGAGCTTTTCGCTGCTGCTTGAGAGTTCCAGTGGTCTAGAGTTAACGGCCGCGACCTATAGGTACGTGGGGTTGTGAATTTAAACCAAAGAAGGCATTATACTTTGTGTACTTAAATTATTTCATGTTCAAGGGTGAGACTGGGCGGTTGGAAGGGGCCGCTGTGCTGGCCCACGGGGGGGACCACGCAGTCAAGAGTCCGCCTGGCAAAAAAAACCAATTCGGACGACTACAACACGTACGGCGGCGGCGATGCGCCACCACCGGTACTGGTACATGGTGGACATCCCACCCATACGCAAAAAGCGTTTTGGGAATACCTACTACTTTAACTGTGCATACAGCTAAGGAGTGAAATTCCCTGCCTGAGTCTGTTTCCGGGGAGGTCTTAAGGTCAAGAGTGAATAGGTTGCATCTCCATTACATCATCGCTTTTCATCAGGTCAGACCGTGGTCAAACATGAGCAGTTTTAATAATAAAAAGTACCGTACTTGGAATACCTATGTATTAAAAATAGACTCATTTCAGAGGACAAAGCGCTACGTCCGTTCACAACTTGGGAGAGGCCAATGCCAAAATTTTTTAAGTTAAGCTTTGATTAATGGATCCGCCAAATTGAATAGTAAAAAAGTATGACTTTCAATGTCGCGTTTTTATCATGATTGTATAATCTGTTAAACTACATGACATGATATCTAAACAATGTATGCCATCATTATGGCATGTAATGTTAGTAAGTACTTTTTTTTAGCTTGCATACTTAAATGAAGACAATAGGTTTCCAATAAGAAAAAAACTTGTCAATGGTTTAACAAGAGCATTGTTTTTTTTATTTGAACATTTGTGATGTGTCACACTGGTGGTTTGAATGTGTTCCACATTTGAAAGTTTTTTTTAAATATTTTGTAGAATGATATCTAGATTTTTAGCAAGATTTTTTTTAAAGTAGGAAGTAATAAAAGGACCAGAAATAATGTATTAATAAATACTCAAAACTGTTATAACATTAAAAACAATAAAAAGGCATAACAATGATGCAATCACTTGAAATAGTCATCGCCCGATAACACACTACCGTAAACAAACTTAACATTACTGTTCATATTTTTTATAACAACGCATTTAAATATAAATCCTTATCACTTTGACTGCAAATGCAAGTTTGTTAACCAGCGCAGGGATAATGACTTTGTTTCTTTGTTATGATTTAATTTAACTGAATCAGTTTTTAACTGAGTAAAGCTTTTGTCTTTAAGTTATCTTGCGTTTTACATAAAATAGTTTGAAAACAGATCTACAAAGTACTTTTATTTAAAAAGCAAGCTTCTTCTATTGTTCATTATCCCTACTTAATATTATAAATGCGAAAGTAACTCTGTATGGCTGTTACGCTTTCACGTTAAAAGAGCTGAATGGATTGTTACGAAATTCGGCAGATATAGCCTTGGAGAACGACACAGGCTACTTTTTTACATGATAATCAGCATCCACGCGGGCAGAGCCGGTCAAAAGCTGGTTACCTATATATATCATAATATTCAATAATTCAAATATGTAAGTACAATATATTTTATTTACCCTCGTCCGTGTGTCACTGCAGTGTGCCAACTGAAAAGCAGCACTGAGTGGCACCCTAAAGGAACATTTACCCAAAATGCTTAAATATATCTTACAGCAATTAACATAAGTGGTATTTACCAATAATGCAGAAATGTCCCTTACGTTAATATTGACAATTCAGGCATCATATCCAAACAATTTACCTCTTTATTAAATCAGTTGAAATAAAAGCTTTTTCTGTAACCTTGGTAGTTAGTAACATTCTAGGACACAAGAAAATCATGGCCGTTCGGACTCAAACAGTACCTCCTATTGTCCATCAGAATATAACACAATATTCAGAAGAACAATCTTTATTTCAATTTAGGTAAAATGTAAAAATGTTGTTAAATTGAGTTTAGCTATCTGTAGGTAACAGAACACATTTGGCCAATGAGAAAACCAAAACAGTTTACCACAGGTTCCTTATTTGCTTTATTTCTTACATGGAAAATGCATCCTTAGTGATTCAACTTCCATACTTTAGTCAAATTATAATAGAGGTTATTTTAGACATAGGGATGTATCAATTTACACACAATATATTCTTATTGGATTGCTATTGGATGAAACTCATAATATTAAGTAATTTTCAATTAGTATGGTGCACAAACATGGGTTTTTAAATAGTTTAGTAAGTAATGATTTCTGCAATAACTAGGCTCGCGTCTTTGCACTTTACACATGCAACCTACATTAGAAAGTATGATGATCAGCAGCATGCAGAGGTTGGGTGGTGCATTTTGTATCAAAATTTAATTTGGTGTTCTAATAGACGTGGTTTGGGTCAGACAACTTGCATTTTTATTCCTGGTTTACAGCCCGTTGGGACCCATTTGCAGTTAACATTTCACTGACATTTGCATTGACAGTAATTATAACTAATGTTAAGGTGTATTTACAAAATATGTACCCTACATCAATTGAACAGAATAAATAAATTGAATACAACACTTTAATGTAACATGATACATATAATAATGTATGACAAAGAATTTAATGAGGAAAATATCAAATATTTGTGGCGTGACTTGGTTTGCAACTAACCAGGTTAACTTATCTAAATGACTGTACCATTTTGAATAATAATATTAACAATTAATTATCTGTTGTGCTATTTTTTAAATATACCTTTCTTCTATTGGAGTAAAAAGTGAGAGAGATTTAGAGATACCTACAACTGAATCTTAGATATTTTTTTACCTGAAGGGTAGTCATTAAATTCTATTGTCAAGGATTATGTTATATCTGATAATACAAAAGGACACTATCCTAAGCCAAAGATAACTAACACAAGGCCTTCTTGTTTCGTAAGATTAAGAAATTCACCAAAATATTAACTTTTAAAATTGCATCATACTTTCTTAACAGGTACCTAATGGAAATGTAGTGTTTTCTGAATCAGCCAGAAAATAAATAACAGCTAATTTGACTAAAATCTAATAAGTGTCATACGAATTCTCATAGTAAACACGAAAACAACGCAATCTACTAATTTCACGGTCAAGATTAGCAATAAAAAAAATAAACAGCACAGACCAGCGAAACAAAGGCTGATCGTGACACTTCCACAGAAAAAAAATCAATGCTTTACAAAGGTATCACAATTTATTAAATATGCCTATCCCACATTCAGTCTAATTAAATAATTATGACAAATATTCGTTAAAAACACCATTGCGTAAGACACGTCCCGTAGAAATAAAGCGCAAATACTTGACGTAAGAAATAAACATACGCGGTCCTTACCTAGAACAAATTCCCAGGCATCACAGCCCAGAGAGCGTTCAGGGACGATTTCCAAATCCAACATCGTGCACAAAACACTAAACACAAACTAAACTAACTAACTTTCACTTCAAAAAAACGTTTTTAACGCTAAAATTCGCTATTACGCTGCTTTTTCTTTGTTTGCCAACTTTAGTTTTCAACCATTTTGTATTTGTCAGAGGAACTGTCATTACAAACAGCTGATTGTATTTTGCCAGGTCCGAACTGGAAGTAATTGTTTTTTCTACATATACCTATTCACATATCACTTCACACTGAAATGTGGTTAGTGAAATTTTTCATGGTTCATAGGTAATGCGAAAAAGAGGGTATTTATTTTAAAATTAACGATAGCTGTTTTTTACTTTTAGTGTATTCTGTTATTCTGCAACAAGGCAACAACACCTAAGTTTGTGCGTGGTATAAAAAGAAGCCACTTCAATAAACACGATTAAAATTATAAAAGTAAGAAGTCCTTGACTGATACCGAACGAATGCCCAATTAACATGCACTGTGAAGTCAATAGCTAGACTAAATTAATTATTTTAAATTCAGTCCTGGCAGAATCGAGTGACGCATGCGTACTAACCATGACAGAAGAAATAATGTTGTAGACTCTGTTTTATGGACGTCTCTTTCTTACACATGAAAATCAACGCCTTACCATCTCTTTCCTATCAACAGTTTACATGCTGTCTCTTTTTGCTTCACTATAGACTATAGCTTTATCTCTTTCGAACGGACTTGTTATTGATAATTGGGTGGATGTTGTGACCTATCCACAATAGTATTTTTTTGTATCCATGTCGCGTCTTCCAAGTGTAGTTTTTGAACATTAAGAACTGAGACAGAAATGTATATTGCAAAATAAAAATGGCTTGTATAAAGGTGCATTATTTATGTCGTGGTACGTACGTCCCTGAATCACTGTTCCTAGGACGAACTAGACAACACGTCTAGGTCTAAAATAACATTCTAGAACTAAATTTCTGTGTATTTATCGATGGTACTGATATGTTTTGTAGGGCTGCAGCTTTCGCTCTGTTTCCCGCCATTCTCAAATAACCTTGGAGCGTACTCTGACGCCCACTGGACTACGTAATGTTATTATTACACAATAACATGTTTATTTACTTCGAAATAGACATCATTTATTTTTGCATAAACGCGTGTCAGAGGACTTTGAACCAATCAAGAGATTCCCTTCATTTATTTCGGGTTGGTTTTGATGTGATCATGAGCGGCAGTGACCTACATAATATTATAAGTGAAGAAAATATCAGCTTGTTGGTAGCTGCGGTAAAATCTTCACGCTTTGCATCTCAGGGACCAAATAACGACGGAAAATTAATCGCTACGGTTACTTCTTAGTAACTGGAACATTTTGCCTGTGTTCTAATTTGCATTTGTATTGTCCGGAATGCAAGCGAATAAAATAATACCTAAAGACTTAGAAGACTATTTTGTTCAGGATTGTACCTATATCTCACACACACAGTCACTATAGGCTCACTAGTTCAAGTTTATAGGTACCTAAATAATATACAGTAGGTAACCAACCCGATAAAACCAGCATCTACCCATAGAAATAGGTACTTATATATCTATGATCTACCCTCTTTTGCGACAGCTCAGTCATAACTGGCCGTAAGCAAGGAATGATTTGAAAAGAGGGTAGTTTTGAGTAGATAAGCAGTTTATCATTGGGCTTGACCCCGCTGAGGGTAGGTTTTAGCAAAGTAAACACGAAAAAAGCACATATTTTATTTTGCCTAACGCCTTACAAGCCTCTTTAGATTAGGTAAAGGATTACTTTCCTCATTGACTTCGTTACGTTGTAGACTACCAAAGATATCACGGACTTTATAGGGTTTAGGTACTTAGGCCCCTTAAACCCCCTGGATGGTTATGCTACGTTATGCACCCTATGGACTGGTTATGCGCCCTATGGACTGTTAGCCTATGTATTATCCCGGATAAATGTACATGTCTTGCGTTTTTGTCCCAATAAGAACGCAAGACTTGAGATTGTAGGTACTAGCAAAGACTGGCTATACCTGCATCGTGCATTTGTTCAGTTATAAACTTTTTGGTCGCGAAAAATGGACAGCTCCTGAAGGTTAGTGCTTCAGAAGCAAAGTGGAAAAGCTTGTCGTAAAAACTGAATTTTAACGAAGAACAAACTACCAAGTAACATAGCTATTCATTTGTTTTTGCCAACGATTTATACAGTAAATTGTTCGTTTTGCGTTTTTTGTTGGCAAGTCGGTCGTCATAGTGACGTCGATAGGCGACGTGGTAAGAACGCGACTGGACGGCAGTAGGTACTTAGGTACATATTTAATTCAGACATCATGACGTGTAACTTCTACTTTTGTTATTTGTACCTACCTAATAATTTAAAGGAAAGTAGTCCAGTTGAAGGACAGGTAGGATTCGCCTGGTATTATCCGACCTTTAAAAGTATTATTTTAACACTTTCGAGCTTTTAGCCAGGATTCGGGTGATTTCATCGTACCTACATGCGCCATCAGGTGCGAAATACCTCTAGAAATAATTTGGCAAGATATTGTATTGTTCCAATCGTTAGCATTCCATAATGATTGCGCGGGACCGTAGTCGGTAAACAGCTGATTACTTCGTGTTTTTCCTTTCATCGGATTGAAATAAAACAGGTTTTGATGCAAATAATGTTTTATTCATATTGCTACTCCAGAGGAATAGGTAATGGAATATTTTTATGAGCATAGATAATATTTTTCTTAGATTTCTTTTTTTTACTGAATGGTTCAATACATTTTCATCATTTACAAATAACATTGGTAGGTACTTATAACAAACATTTATTATGAAATTTATTTTATTTATGGGGGAATATTGAAAGATTTTTTTGAGCACAGATAATATTTTACAAATATTTAGTTTCTTATTGAAAGGTACTAGACTTAGGTACTTACCTACATGATTTACAACTAAAACATTGGTACCTACTTACTTATTTTAACATTTAAAAACCGCTCAAGCACTGACATGTGAAAAATCCAAAATAAAAAATAAATCTTACGTAATAGTAATCCTAAACATTAAAATCGCAGAAAACGAGTTTTCCGCATTTCATTTTATTTATGAGTGGAACATTGGATGATTTTTTGAGCCTATATTTTTCAAAGATTTCTTTTTACTATTGAAAGATACAGTATATTTTCATTATTTTTATCTAAATAACATTGGTACGATAATAAACATTTATGTAAAATTTAGTATATAGAGTAGACATGCATTTTATTTATTTAAATCTAGATTAAACTAGATTTTTTAAACTATAATGTAAATTGAATAGAAGTTGCCTGCAACATCATAATACATAAACAACAGCAGTTGAAACGCCATTTTTTTGTGTGAGACGTGGGAGGGATTTATGTACATGTCCTGAGAAAACTCTTGAGTTTATCTTTGGATATACAGGGAAAAGGATGTAGGAAAGTATGGATGAACTGTGTGATAGATGATCGGGCTTATACCTAAAAAATCTAACCATAATATATGATTACATTATTAATTTGCACATTCTATTCTCAATAGAAAATTTGAATAAAGAAACTGCTAAAATCTTCTAACACTTTTTTTCATGAATCTAAATATGGCTACAAAAGAGGTGAGACGACTATATGTCGAAAAAAAAAGTTACGCCGATCCCTGGAAAATTAGGCCCTGAATATTCACTATTATCACTTAAACCTTATCTTTATCTATCTTTCTTCTTACTTTTAGATTTTTTACTACGCTTAGACTTATGTTTTTTAGACTTTTTCTTTTTGTGCTTTTTACTCTTTATTTCATTCACATCAACCCACGAGTCTTCGCTTGAAACCGAACTTACATATACAGTGTCTGTTAAATTAGAACTAGATTCAAACAGTAGCTTCCTTTGTAGATTTTCTGGTATTTTTGGGCCATACATTGCATCGTCTTCATTTGCTTTGGGACTATCAACCTTATTGCTAGACTCGGTGTTTTTAGCTGGAGGTTCAACCTTCTTGCTTGATTCTTCAGGCGGTCTTCTCCAAGAGTTTAGTTCGTCAAAGTCTATATTCGCGAATATGCCTCGCGGTGGTGAAGTATTTCTTTCTAAGTTTTTAGGCACATCTATAAAGTCGTTTCCTTCATTATTTTGATTACTCGTATCTTTGCTGTCTTCCTCTTCTTCACTGTCGCTAAGAAAAATGGACTTGTAGAGATCCATTTTGTCGAATTTATTTATTGTGTCTGTCACTTCTGCACCTTGATTTTTAGTATTTTCTGATTCTTTTAAGAAAAGTTCTGCTACTGTCATTCTTTTATTAAATCCTGGTGCTGTTTCATTTACTTGAATTATTTCTGTAGCATTCTGATCGGTATTTTGGTCAGATTTATTTCCCTGATCAGTTTTTTGTGCAGTCTGATCGGTTTTAGGCATTATGCTGGTTGTTAAAGACCGGGAACCACTGAACTTGCTCTGTTCTTTAGCGAAGCTGTCTTTGTCGTGCACTGAAGACTCCAAGTATGAGAATATTGAGTACGAGACTTTTGGCCGGTCTTCTTTCTTCTGCTCAACCCTGTAGACAAACAAAATAGTTTAGAATTAGGGTTTTCTGAATTGACGTGCACTAGTTGGCAGTGTAGGCGTCAGGTCCAAGTACCTGTAAAAAAGCCAGTGAAATTAGTAAAATATGCAGGTGACTTTATAGTGCACAAGTGTGTGGAAACACAGGTGCACTCTTTACTCTCATAGGCCTCAGGAACGGCAGTCCGACATGACCGGAGAGAGATGAGGCACAGGACCAACGGTTTTTCTTGTTTTCCGAGACACAGGGGTGTCACACTACCAACACCCAAGCTACGGACTGCTACTGGGCAGTAACACTTCAGCCCGACCTAGAATCGAACCTAGGACGCCTCGCTCAGAAGAATGCGAGAGTGTATATATTTCCTTCTTTCACGCAGCAACGCAGCGATGGATCGCCATGAGTTTTTGCACCGGCATAGTTTATGACCCTCAGAGTAACGTAGCCTACCATATTTCCCTGAAAATACCTTACTTGTTGTATAATCGTCGTTTAAAAGATGGTTACCTATTGCCCCCTATTTCAGGCACGTTGAATCTCTTGCACAGCAGCGTCTCAGGCCGCCACGTCGTCTGCTGGCGCGTCATGACGCCGTACATTCCCTGTTGAGCTGCTTGCATCTGTTCCTTAGACGCGAGCCCGTGGTTTGTTGAGCTTCTCGCCACGGCTGAGAGCGGGTTTGTGGCTTCGTCTGGTTCCGAGGCGTGGGTGAACCTTGAAAATGGTAAAAGAGGTATTAAGATTGGAATATCAGAGAAGCAATTCACGTGTTATATGGAGCGTTCATATTCGCAATCTGTCAACTCAAAACACTTCTAATTTCCCTACGTTTTGACAACTTTTTGACATTTCGCTCATTTGCTACAATGTCGACATATCTCAAAATTGATGATTTCTTTTGTTAATAATAACAGTTGTATTGAAAAAATTGCGATCTGTTAATCGACATTTCTCTAAACTCGATAGTGAGAGAGAGAGGGAAAGCTGGTATTCACATAGAAATGACGTTTTTTCAACAAAACTGTATTATTACCTAAAAAAACCGGCCAAGTGCGAGTTGTACTCTCACACGAAGAAGGGTTCCGTACCATAAACCGACAAAACACGTTTCTGGCATGGGGGCTCCCATACCTTTTTTTAAATTAAATTTTTATTATTCGTTGTTACAGCGGCAAAGCTCATCATCATCATCATATCAGCCGAAAGTACGTCCACTGCTGGACATAGGCCTCCCCCAAGTGTCGCCACAACAACCGGTTCAGTGCGTCTTGCATACATCGGCTACTAGCGACCCTCACCAGGGGGTCGATTCTGCTATTGCAATCGTGTCTCAATGACCGGTCAATGATCGATTTTTGACGTATAACGTCAAACTTTTGACACATTTCCCATACAAAAACTGTCAAAGTTGTCAAATATTCGATCACTGACCGGTCATTGAGACACGATTGCAATAGCAGAATCGAGCCCCTGGTCATCGGTCCACCTCAAAGCTCACATCTTCGAAATTTTTCATCGTAAATAGCAATGAAATAACTGTTCATAGTCCATTGATTGACGTGAAAGAGACTTCTTGTTTAAGCTCTAAGTCATCACCACGTTTTCCTCTTCTATTTTTTCTGTCGAACAAATGTATTGTTTCTTTCTGGTTTGGGGGTTAAAGGTCGATCAAGCTATTCCTGCCACCTTATTGCGAGTTTTTATACATGATCGCATTAACGGGAACGTCATTTTGTATTGAACTGGATAAGCGCCGTCTGGTGGCAATGACGGAAAACCATTTTTGCAGTTAACATTTGCCAAAAAGCTCATTTTACGTTCCATGTAGGGCATGGAACATAAAATATTGGCGAATCTACCGAGCGAGTGTACTGTCATCATCTTTTAGGATGTATTCCTTATAGACTATGACAGCCACCGCCTACCGCCTCTATTGTCAAATTGTGAAGCTGTCTAAGAACGACACTTTGTCAGTTTTCAGACAGCGTTGCAAACGTGTGGGGAATTACCCAAACTGCGGGGAATCACATATTGATTGGGAATGCGGGGATTTTGAATATCGATAGTCCGGGTCAAGTCAACATTCTTAACATTTTTGTTAGGTTACTCATGGATATCGAATGACTCCCTTTTTCTGAACTGATTTATATCACTTGACCGATGCGTTCGAAACTTATCTATCTATGTAGCCTATTTTGTCCCACTGCAGGTCAAAGGCCTCCCTCTCCCTTTTCACACAACTATGTCATTTGCTATGTCGGGCCAGAGTGTATTTTGTGGGGAATCAGTAGATGAAGTGATAAAGTGGTGTTCGCAACGCTGCAAGGGTCGTTCTTAGGCAACTTCTAAATTTTGCCGCTAGTGGCGCTATCTTTGTATCGCCAATACTTCTTACATACAAATATTATAAATGCGAAAGTTTGAGATTGATGTTTGTTACTCAATCACGTCAGAACGGCTGAACGGATCTTGATGAAATTTGGAGAGGTATATTATAAGCTGGAATAGCACACAGGCAATGGCACATTTTATCCTGGGAGTTTGTCCCCTTGAGATAATTTCCGACGCCAGAAGCTAGTATAAACAATAGTAATCATATTTTCACTCACCTGTCTCCCATAACTCCACTCAAAGGCCGATACAGCTTCGCAGCCTGTTCAAATTCCACCATTTCCCTTTCTCTTTCCCACTCCTTCAGCTTATCCGTCTCGTCATCTCTTTCCAACACCCCCTTATTTTCTACAAACTTTTCATACCTCTTCTGTTTTTCAGGGTTCCCAACGAAAGGTTTGAAGACCCTCGTCAAGTCTTTACCAGAATCTTTGATAGGGATGTAGTCTAGTTCTGTATTTTCTGTGAGTGTTACGAAGTTTACGTTTCTTCCTAACAGTTTGGCTATGGGGTCTTCAGAGGGTGCGTTCGCGGGGGTGGATGTCGATGTAGGGGGCTGTGCTGGGGGTGGAATGGGTGCTTCACCTAGTAACTCGCCGCGGGCTTTCGCTGATAATTCGTGGCGGCCTAGTCCTGTGGATAAAAGAATGATTAATGATGTTCTTTTTGTTTCTTCAATCATTCATCCCTCAATCTTCATACCGTCGAGATGAAGAAGAGTGAGGGGAGATTGAATTAAACTTGGATTGTGACCATAGACTATTTACATAGGTACAGAGATAGCACCGAAATGCTGTCAGCCCTGACCGACTATCTTTATATGGCTAGTTAGAATCCCGAAACTCTAAGAAGCAGTTTTACCAAGAGGAATCGTGTTACCCAGTAACTGAGTTGTCGCAGTCAGGTTGGGCAATTGCTTCATTGTAAAATATTGTTATCCAGCTGCATCGTGTAAAACTGAAAGCCACCCAATCATAGTTAGGAAAAGCCTAGGGAGATTTATCGTGATTCGAAGCCTGAATGACTCCTCCCGCTCTGGGCGGAATCGAAGGGAGTAACAGACTCTACAGACTGAACTCGACCAACCCGTGTTCCTTCAACTTCCATTTGCGATTCAAATACGTATGTCCTGCAGTGGACGTCATTCGGCTGAAATGCTAATAATGATGTCATACCTTGGTCCCGGGGCTAGGGACTGATGAGAAGGGCGTGCTGGCTGTCATGAAGCCTTGTATAGCCTTAAGACGATATCATACCTTGGTTCCGGGGCTCCTGCGTGGTGGGCTTGAAGCGAGATCTCCTGGCACTAGCCACAGCGGGCACATAGTCACGCGGTAACGCAAGCGCGGGGTAGCTAGGGACTGATGAGAACGGCGCGCTGGCTGTCATAAAGCCTTGATTACCTGAAGATGATGTCATACGCCCGTATGGTGCCGGGGCGCAAAAGAATAGCACCATCCCATCGCTTCCTGTGGGTGTCGTATGAGGCGACTAAGGGACTCACCAGAGAATGGGCAGCAGCATTCTTTCGGTACATTGCAACAGCTATACTGCGATCGCCAACCCGCCTGCCAAGCGTGGCGATTAGGGCAAACCCCCCCCAAATGAAGAGCACAACAAAAAAATGGCCCCTAGTGCCCGGCAGCGCGTCTACCCTTGACTCCGGTAGCGGTCAAGGTTATGACGATGCAAGGGGTGCTAAGAATCCCCGGAGTGGATACGGCTCCCGTAAAAAACACCGACGACTGGACCTGGCAACATTTAACACGAGAACACTCCGGACCGACGAGAAGATCACCGAACTTGAGGAGGAATTGAGCAGGTTGCGATGGAGTGTTGTGGGATTGTCTGAAGTCCGAAGAGAGGGGGAGGACACGACAATTCTCAAATCCGGCAACCTTTTCTATTTCCGGGAGGGTGACCAGAAGTCCCAGGGTGGTGTCGGGTTTTTCGTCCACAGGTCCCTCGTGTCCAATGTGGTGAGGATCAAGAGTGTGTCGACCAGGGTGGCGTACCTTATACTCAGAATATCGTCAAGATATTCGTTGAAGGTCGTACAGGTTTACGCCCCAACCTCAACACACCCCGACGACGAAATAGAGACCATGTATGAGGATATATCCAGAGCCATGCATGGTCATAAAACTCATTTCACCGTGGTCATGGGGGACTTCAACGCGAAACTGGGCAAACGTGACGGTGCGAACTGCGAGTGGGGCAATTTGGATATGGACGTCGGAACCACCGGGGACACCTACTGGCCAGTTTTATGGAGAAGGAGGGCCTCTATATGATGAACTCCTTCTTCAGAAAACGTGAGCACAGGAAGTGGACCTGGCAGAGCCCCGACGGTGCAACTAAAAATGAGATTGACTTCATCATGTCGACGTGTGATCAACGCGGTGAAAACCGGAAGTGATCACCGCATGGTAAGAGGCACATTGAATCTAAATATCAAGCTGGAAAGGTCTCGACTGATGAAGTCTACGCTCCGTCCAGCACAGATCCAGATCCAAAACTCCGAAAGCTTTCAGCTCGAACTTCAAAATCGTTTCGAGTGCCTAGGGAGCTCCGTGGACGAATACAACGATGGGTTCGTGGAAACTGTTCATACGGTCGGGTCTAAGTTCTTCAAGACTCGCCGTACAGATAAGACTAAGAGGCTCTCTGATTCGACTCTCAAGCTCATGAAGGAGAGGCGGGAGATGATTCTGCAGTCTTCAGACGATGCGTGCAAGTACCGGCAGCTCAATAGACGGATCTCAAAGTCCTTGAAAAGCGACCTCCGCCGCTTTAATACTGAAAAGATTAAAGACGCGATAGAGCGGAATAAGGGCTCCAAGGTCTTTGCAAGAGATTTGTCTATTGGGCAGAGCCAGCTCACAAAACTGAAGACCGACGATGGCAAAACCATATCCGCCAAATCGGAGCTTCTGAGGGAGATCGAGACATTCTATGGACAGTTATACACGTCAATGACCAAACCCGCAGCAAATCTAGCGAACGACCCAAGTGCTAGAATGACCCGGCATTATACCGAAGACATCCCGGACGTCAGCCTGTATGAGATTAGGATGGCTCTGAAGCAGCTTAAAAACAACAAGGCGTCGGGTGAGGACGGAATTACGGCCGAACTCCTGAAGGCGGGTGGAAAACCAGTCCTTAAGGCCCTTCAGAAACTGTTCGATTCCGTCATACTCGAGGGGAAAACGCCACAAGCGTGGAGCAGAGAAAGGCTTCAGCACCGTAGACCACATACACACGCTGCGGCAGGTTATACAGAAGACCGAAGAGTGTAATCTGCCCCTCTGCTTAGCGTTTGTGGACTACGAGAAAGCCTTCGACTCGATCGAGACTTGGGCTGTGCTGCAGTCCCTCCAACGGTGCCAGATCGACTATCGGTTCATCGAGGTGCTGAAGTGTTTGTATGAAAACGCCACCATGTCAGTCCGACTTCAGGATCAGACATCAGAACCTATCCTCCTGCAGCGGGGTGTGAGGCAGGGAGACGTAATTTCTCCGAAACTGTTCACGGCCGCAATGGAGGACGTCTTCAAGGTTTTGGACTGGAAAAGGCTAGGCATTAATGTCAATGGCAAGTACATCACTCATCTTCGATTTGCCGACGATATAGTCGTCATGGCTGAGACCACGGAGGACCTCAGTACAATGCTCGATGACCTCAGTAGAGCTTCCGAAAGAGTGGGTCTTAAAATGAACATGGACAAAACCAAGGTCATGGTAAATACCCATGTAGCACCCACTCCTATCAAGATTGGAGGCTCTGCACTCGAAGTTGTTGATGAGTACGTCTACCTGGGACAAACGATCCAGCTAGGTAGGGCTAACTTCGAGAAGGAGGTCAACCGTCGAATCCGACTCGACTGGGCGGCGTTCGGGAAGTTGCGCGGTATCTTCTCGTCTCACATACCACAGTGTCTCAAGACAAAAGTCTATGACCAGTGCGTGTTGCCAGTGATGACCTATGGACTCGAAACGTGGTCGCTCACAATGGGCCTCATCAGAAGGCTTAAAGTCACCCAAAGGGCAATGCTCGGAGTTTCCTTGCGTGATCGAATCAGGAATGATGATATCCGCAAGAGAACCAAGGTTACCGACATAGCCCGAAGGATCGCCAAATTGAAGTGGCAGTGGGCAGGGCACATTGCTCGCAGAACAGATGGTCGATGGGGCCGAAAAGTTTTGGAGTGGCAACCGCGTACCGGAAGACGCAGCGTTGGAAGGCCTCCCACAAGGTGGACCGATGACCTGGTGAGGGTCGCGGGTAACCGATGGATGCGAGACGCACAGGACCGGTTGTTGTGGCGACGCTTGGGGGAGGCCTATGTCCAGCAGTGGACGTCTTTCGGCTGATATGATGATGATGATGATGATGATGATGATGATGTCATACCTTGGTCCCGGGGCTCCTGCGTGGTGGGCTCGAAGCGCGACCTCCTGGCACTAGCCACAGCGGGCACATAGTCACGCGGTAACGCAGGCCCGGGGTAGCTAGGGACTGATGAGAACGGCGCGCTGGCTGTCATAAAGCCTTGTATTACCTGAAGATGATGTCATACCTTGGTCCCGGGGCTCCTGCGTGGTGGGCTCGAAGCGCGACCTCCTGGCACCAGCCACAGCGGGCACATAGTCACGCGGTAACGCAGGCCCGGGGTAGCTAGGGACTGACGGGAACGGTGCGCTGGCTTTCACGAAGCCTTCTATTACCTGAAGATGGAAAGGGTATAGGTGACAAATTGAATATTAGAAATATGCATACAACGTGTAACAGACTATACGCAAAACCTGGGGCCTAACCACCAACTCTTTAAGCAGTATTACTTCAATATAACTTCCAGTGGGAAAGAGACGGAGCTATACAGGACGTCTAGCTCCATCTCTTTCCCACTGGAAGTAATATTAAAGTAATACTGCTTGTAAGAGTTGGTGGTTTAGGCCCTGAAATGGAGTAATTGTAAAAAAGCCTTATACTTACATGGCCGCTCTTCTTAACAGTGTTCTTCTTCTGCGTAGGGGGCGCGGGCCCTCCGATAGAGAAGTCGTAGTGGGACATGTCTTCTCTCGCGTAGATATCGTCGTCTTCTGCTTCGAACGCGCCCACGCCGAAAGCTTGGCCACGGATCGATACCTGGGGAATAGATTGTTAACCCTTAAATTGTTTATTATCTTCATCACAAGCAATTATTCATTTGCTTATTATTAAAAACTTTATGCACTAGTAAAAACACTGTACAAAGGCGGACTTAATGCTTTTAGTTATTGTCGCAATAAAAAAAATATATATATATAAATATTTTTTTTTTTTCATTGCGTTAAAACGTGTTAAGTATATGTCTTGAATTTTGTTCTTAATTTAGAACAAAATTAAAGACATAATTATACTTAACACGTTTTCAAACAAAAAGTAAAATAAAATAATTAAATCATTCTGTTTATAAAACGGCAAAAAGATTGTGAGCCAAATAGGTTCAGTAATCCAGTTCATGTAGCCAGACCAGAGTGTGACGCTGATTTTCAACTGAACCTGAAATTGCGCGGTCTTACGGACGTAAAACCATTTTAACCGACTTCAAAAAAGGAAAACGAACGGAACCGGAACGGAATCGGATGTTTATATATTTTTTTAATTTTATAAGTAGAGTGTATTTTTAAAGCGTGCGTGGATGGCGAAATCTGAAACTGCGGAATATCGAAAAACACTGAAAGGAGTCTCGAGCCCGATTTTGATGAAAACTAAAACTGCAGCATATGGGTTTCGAAAATTCCTAGCCAGGAATCAAAATGGTTAATTTTGAGAAAAAAGACATTCTGTATTATTACAGCATCCGAAAGTGTCGCTAATAAAGATCTAATTCCGGGAAGTAACATAGAAAACAAAGGAAAGAGCTCATTTTTTAACAAAGTAAAATGTAATATCAGTTACAGTTTTGGTAGGTGGGTTTAGTTAGAAATTTAAAAGTAATTTAATTGGAAGTTGCTTGTATTTTTTGTAAGTTTTTTTATGGTGTCTAAAAATAAAAGAAAGAATGAGAATTCATTACATCACCGTTTAAACATTGGACTATAAACTTTTTCATATAGGGAGGAAAATAATGGCACCGCTGTCATATGAAATCTATGTTTTAGGATTTCAGACACATAAAAAGCTTTAAGAGACAAAAATTAGACTCGGTCATTTACGCTGCAAATATTAACTTGTTCTTAAGTGTTGCATTTAGCAATCTATACTAATATAATAAAGCTGAAGAGTAGATACTAAAATGAAAAAGCTGAAGAGTTTGTTTGTTTGATCGCGCTAATCTCTGGAACTTTTTTTTTGGAGTGTAGAATACAGGAGTCAAGAAAAGACCCCTCGTACATCGGAGAGCTAGATTCAATAATAACGTTTTCTCACCCGTTTTCCTTTATCCTTCATAACTAAATGACTCTTCGACGACCCAGCTTCACTTCCATACTCCCCAGTCAAGTTGCCCAATACAGAATGCCGGCTAAGGCCCGAGTAGCCGAGCCCGAAGCGATCGTTCTTACGGTGCAGAATATAAGGCTCATAATCGTCTGGCGCGAATAGGGTTTCGAAGTCGAATTCAGAATCTGAACTGTCGGATTCTTCTTCGGCTTGTTCTTTGTCTTCTTGGCCCTGTAATGGTGTAATTGTGAGGTTAATAATAAGACATGAGTATTAGGGGTCGTCCATTAATACACGTGATTAATGGACATACTCTATGCAGAACATAATACTACCAAAGAATACTTTTATTATGCATTTTCAATTAATATGCATTTTTCCTTTGAGCCAAATCTCACCCAATCTCACGTTGGGGTCGTTAATAAACGTAATTAAGGACCTTATTGTGAACTGGACCAGTTGCGAACTGGACCAGTTGCGAACTAGACCAATTGCGAACTGGACCAATTCCGAACTGGACCAATTGCGAACTAATCCAATTGCGAACTGGACCAATTCAGAAATGGACAGTTGGACATTTTGAGAATTGGACATAATGCGCCCAAAGGGCCGTTTTCTGCAAAAGAACTAAAATACGGCCTACATAATAGAATAAATGAAGACCTCGTTTTTAGTTTTCCTCTTTTCGAGTCGATGGATAACTCCTTAGATTTTTTGGGTCCAGTAGGTGACTACTTTAATTGATTTGAGTTTTTAATGGCTGCATTTAAGCAGGCTACCATGACACTTTTATTTTTATTTTTTATTAATGTTCAAAATATTTATCGCTGATTTACAATATATATGCTAAAAACCACAGAAGCCTTAGATGGCTTATCTATGGTTAGTAAGTTCGGAATAATTATTTCCAATACAATTTCTGCTAAAAAACAGGTGAGTTTGTAAGTAAGTGTAAGAAAAAAATTTTAAGTACTTATTAGCACAAATGAAGATGGTAGTAAGTATATCAAACTAAAGTATGTAAATACTCATAATGTTTAATTTGCAAAAAATGCTTTTTTAATTCACTTTTTGCTTTTTTAGGGTTGCAGAGGTATTTATTTTGTATGTCCGCAGGTAGTTGGTTTATTATTTTTGGTAGTATGTAGGTGTATGTTCTCATACCGTATGTATTGTTGTATTTAAGCAATGTAAAAGTTTTCATGTTAGGTAAAGTTCTTAATTTAGGATGACGTGTTTTCTTAATTAATTAATTTATATTGCTATATTCATCTTTTAATATTGAAAGTTTGGTCATGTTTTGTATGGACAATATGTTGCAATAATGAAATAGTTCAGAATAATTATTTTGGTATTTTGTTTTAATTTTAAGGGGTACAATATTTTTGAGAATTCGTTGCTGTAGTTTGTAAATTTTATCTAAGTTAGTTTTATAAGTTCTACCGTAGGTACTGAGTCCATAACTAATTATGGAGTCAGCCAGAGCTAGGTATAGTAGTCTTAAGGTTTTATATGGCATTTTATGTTTAAGTACGATTATTCGACCCAGGATAGATCTTAGTCTATCACATAGGTAGTTAATGTGGGGGACCCAATTAAATTTGTAGTCAATTATAAGACCAATGTATTTGAGTTCTTTGACGAACTCCAATGATATACAGCTACAGCTACTTCGATGTTTGGAGGAATCTCGGCAAGGGTATAATTAAGCCACGAGTCCTATAGGGTTTTTGGATTTGCAGTCATCTAATGACTTCTCCCGCTCTGGGTAGAACGGAAGGGAGTGTCAGACTCTTACTGACAGACACCTTCAAATGCCCTTTGCGTTCCAGGGCCGCGGTAACTCTTTCGAAAAATTCCACAACATAGGGTGTAGATAAACCAAATTCATGAGTTACCTGCTTCAACTCCGGCGGCATATAACACCCGTAGACCTTGTGTTGTTCCCTGGCTTTCTTCTTCCCTTTCCCGCTGAGTCGCTCGCCCATTCCCTGCCCCTCCTTCCAGCCCATAGCGCGCAGCATTCGCACTGCGGCGGTCTCGTGGACCGCGCGGACTAACGAGTGTAAAACTGGTTCGCCTGAGGAATAGTTTGATGCAGGTTACTAATGATTTTGAACTTTATAACGGCAGGATGGTGCTGGTCGTTTATAGGATGTACATTGTACAAACAATTTTGACACATTATACCTACCTCTTTCAACTTTCTATTTGTATTCAGTCTTAGTAATCAATGATGATATGAACGTTTCCAATGCTGCAATAAACGGGGCCACCTACTGGGCCCAAACAAAATATTTAATAAAACCATCGACATATTGTACACATTTTGAAGATAAAGCGCATCAAAGTAAAGGAGAGTGTCTACGCGAAAAAACCCACTGCATCGTCTTCATTTATTGTTCGTGACAAAAGAAAAATACGTCTCCAATATTTTTTCGTATAAAAGCTAACTGATCTTCTCAAAGGACTTGCGAAAAATTGCAGAAGACCGAGTAGTGCGGGGACCGGTAAGTGGAAGGAGGGAAGGGAGGCTCCGCAGTGAGACACCACAGGGTCATAATAAAAATAAACCAACTGATGGATCAAATAGTTTTTTTCAGAAACATACCTTATTGAGTACGGCGCTCTACACCTTATCAGATTTAACGTATTAGCACTGCAAGAAAACTGAGAAGCATTTTCACCTGGTATAGGTCCATCATGGAACTGCTTGGGATGCGGCCTCTTCTGTCCGGAGAACTCATGGTGCGTCTGAACTTGTCGCGGCGCTATGCCGAACTCACCGCGGTCTTCCTCATCCATAAAGTCTTCGGGACGCTGATTCTGTGGTTAGTATAACATTACATGGTAGTGTCATTATGTTGGTCAGTAAGGACCACCTGCGATAGATCAGGTGATCTATAACAGAGAAAATGTTAATAAACTCAAATGTTTTGATGAACTTTGGACAACAGTTGAAACTGGAAGAATACTAATCAATTTTTGAACAATCTCGTCGATTCAAACAAGTGGTAACTCTGAACTCCAAGTTACCGGCAAATGTCTAGTTTGAGGGTCACAGACCATCCTGATCTGTGTTATTTGTTCAATTGTATTAATCTGCCTAGCCTTTTCCCAACTTCCAGTCTAATTCAGTCGCTCCATGTCAAATACTGTAGCTGCATAGCTAAATACAGTATTTGACATGGAGCGACTACAAGAGGGGAGGGAGGTCGTAACGACTGTCAAAGATGTTCATATGACAGCCGGGACGGGCTTAGCGTGCTTTCTAAAGTACGGAAGAAACTCGATATGTAATGGATGATTATTAATCTACGGAGTCGGACCCACCTCAGCCAGTGTACATATTAACCTCGAAGTCTGACCCGTGCCGCTGTTATTATTTTGCCTCAAGAATACCAAAATTTGACTTCATGTACATCAGCACGAATCATGAAAATATCTGGCTTGTTTTCAGCCCACTTAAGAATTCGAGCCACGTTTTGGGTACAGTAATGCAGGTCCAAATATTGTTGAATATCAGTTATACAACCATCGTATGAATTGGATAAACGCTTCGCAGCCCGTTTCGGTTTCCCTAACTATAAAAATTCATCTTACTCACCGAAAACGACGCCTTTTCCGCTCGAGAGCTTTTAAAAGTACTAGGAGTCCATCCTTCTTGAGAGCCAACCGTGTTCCCGAACCCCGCTGAGAAACCGCCAGTGAATGCTCCATGGAACCTTCGTCTGCCATGCTCATCCACTGCGAACTGATCCGGCGCCTGTTGGTACTTGCGTTTTGTGGGTAGTTCATCTGATGAAGATTGAGGAAATTCGACTTTATAGACATACGAATTTCAGGAATAAGTATGTGTGTTGGATGCGTGAAGCATAGGACCAGTCGATGTGGCAGCGCTTGGCGGAGGTTGTTGTCTACACTAATATTATAAAGAGGAAAGATTTGTTTGTTTGTTTGAAATGAATAGGCTCCGAAACTACTGAACCGATTTGAAAAATTCTTTCACCAGTAGA
This sequence comes from Melanchra persicariae, assembly GCA_947386135.1. Taxonomy (NCBI): domain Eukaryota; kingdom Metazoa; phylum Arthropoda; class Insecta; order Lepidoptera; family Noctuidae; genus Melanchra; species Melanchra persicariae. The sequence continues at coordinate 8,043,567 of OX376645.1, read as the reverse complement.
ATCCTACATTATCGGTGATGGTCATAGGCTATAGAATATTTTCAAAAAAGTTAGGGATCCGTATGAAAACTTCGATAATGTGACCCAAGGTGTGAGAAAAAATCCTTATATCGCGTACGCTGCGGAATCTATTGACAATAGAGCAAAGTGATGTACTACAGTTTTATAGAGACTATCAATATCTACAAAAAAGTCCGCGATACCATATGTCTAACTATTATGGATAAGTCACCATGACCGCTTTTTGTTAATATTAGTCAAGCAAATCCCATGGTGAAATAAAAAATGGTGATTATAGTACCATGATATTAATCCTTATCCATTTAAATGGTTTGATAATTAAGGTTGATTATGTCCGTGTAAATTACACTTTAAATCATTCAAATCGGACCTTTCGTTCAAAAGTTACGACGGTAATAAACATGCTCGGAGTAAGAAAAATGTCGCGGCTTGAGCGAACTGGGGAGAATCGTATCAATGCTTGGTCCGATGAAGTTGAAACCCCACGGCATTTAAATGTTTTCGATAAAACAATAAGAATAACAAATGTTTGGATTTTTCGAAAATCAACTAGGTACATACATAATAAGGGGTAACTAAGTTTTTAGGGGAGGAAATTATACCTTGCTTCAATTTACGTCGGAATTCTATGAACAAACTAAAAGTGGGATAATTGAAACAGATCATGTACTTAACAATTTTTGCATAATCAACCCCTGACGGGCTGAACGGGGTGAACAGTTGCGCTGAACCAATAATGAGAATCGTTGTGCTTAATTTTCCAAAACTAACCGTTATAAGGGGATATGTATAGGGGCGTCGCAGTTTGTGGAGTACCTACTATCCCCACGCGGACGAAGTGCTAGTGTTAGGATATGGGGGAATGACACTAGCATGGCTACCATCAGGGATTTTAATTTTGATAGCACAAAAAATTAGTCGCCAAATATCAGTAAATTATAATCTCTCAACTTGGCCACATATAAATAATCACAAATGTTGACAAGCTGGGGAGATTCTCCCCAGGTCAGTCACTTAGAAATGCTTCTTACCTTTATACCAGTGACTGGCAGATTCTGATATTTGGCGACTGATTCCGACTATTTAGCGACTAAATCTGGGAGAAAACAGATCATCGCTAGGTGCCCTAGCTTTTGAGATTCAAATTGGGCCAAGCTGGGGAGACTCCAGATCGGCCACATATAAACCCTTATAACTTTGAACCAGTGACCGACCAATTCTGATATTTGGCGACTAATTAGCGAAACATTTTTTATGTTATCGCAATTAAAATCCCTGGTGGTGGCCATGCCTGTCGGTCACACTGGTATGGGTACCGACGAAAGTAGATAACCAAACTGATTTTATTTTGTCGATGTAGGTACAACGTTGGTTCCAAACCTGTGATTCGCAAGCGCCTATATACGATCTGGGCACTCAAAAAGAAAAAAAATAAGCAAAATGATATTATGTTTCTATCATCGATGTTTTTTTTTGTATTATTGTTGTGCTGTGTGTTTTGTCGCAGTGGTCAAAGCAGGGACCAATAGTCGTTGCGGAATTTGAACTGCGGCCCTGGAACGCAAAGGGCAATAGAGGGAACACGGATGGGTTCGAGTCAGCAACAGTTTGACACTCCCTTCCGCTTCGCCCAGAGCGAAAGAAGTCACTGGATGATTTCCAATCCATGAAAATAAAAGGAACTATCAATAGTCGTTTCATAGTTCTACGTAATCAGTCCACTAAACCACCCAAACCCACAGTCAAAGGTTGTGTCTATGCAAGTAGAGAGTACTTGCATAGATACAACCTTGTAGCCAGGATTATCTAGTTCCGTTAGCAAGACGAGAACAACCAGAGATAATGAGCGAATTGATTCTCCCGGACAGTGACATGCCCGACATAGATATGTCAACTACCGGAGATTTATTGTGAAGGAAGGCACGCGTCCTCCACAATAAATCTCCGGTAGTTCTCTATGAATAAAGGGACCATCAATAGTCGTTCCATAGTGCTAGGTTATCAGTCCACTAAACCACCCAAACCCAAAGTCTAATATCTGTCTCCTTATCGTGCAATACTCCTGCACCAACCGAGGGTAGTCTTGGGTGCCGCCTGCGCCCTTTCGTAGTGCATACCTACAAACGGGGTGATTAGGAATGCAGGGGTGAATCGGCACAAAACGTTTAAGGGGATTGTTACGTTATTTAAATCTTATTTGCAGTCTTCAATTTTATTGAATTGGTATAAATAGCCCGTTTGACGGTAGGTACAGTACAGGGATAATAATTTTCGGTTCTCATTCCAGTGTCTGAATTCAAAATATCAGCTCAATCGTTTGGTGATAACTGTTTTAAAATTCAGCTGCAATACTTGACCCATGTATAGTAACTAATTTACTTATTTATTTAAAAGCTTGTAAAAATAGTATTTTGCTTGGTAATAATATATTAAAGTTATTTGTGTCCTGTGTTTTAGTACAGGTTATTATAATTATTTACTTAGAGTAAAAAAAAAAAAACAAATTCAGAATGATGTCTTTAATAAGTACTCAGATCAAAAATTAAAAATAAAGAGTAAGTACCTACAACAACTATTTTTAAACGTAAACATATAAAATAAGTGTGAGTAGGCGTATAAAGTTAGGTACAGCTTGGTAAAAAAGAGTATGATGTGGAGACAAGTGGAACTAAACATTTTACTAAATGGAAACCTATGATGTCGACACTACTTGGCCGACAAGTGTTAGATTTTGAGTAACGTTTATTGTTTCACATTTATTTTTAACGATTTGATTAAATTCTCTTACTGATTTCCCATATTATGGTGAATCAGTAAAAGTAAAGTAAAGTCGGCCTCATTTTTTCCAAGCTGTATACTAGCTGCTTATAATTATATTCAAAAACCTAACTTAAATAATACAAAGGTATCGCAATACTGGCTGCTACAAGGAACGATGTATCGTACAGATTACTGTTTCGTGCACATTTCATTTCCCGTTTAATATGTTATTTGGTTAATAAACAGGTTAAAACTTAAAATTGCAGTACAGTACGCAACGTATCTACGTACTGCAATTTACTGCGTACTGTACAGCGTACGGTACGGTAAATCACGAATTTTAATTCGAGATTTTAATTCCTCGTTTGGTTACCAAAACGACACATTCCGGTATGCAAACTTAATAGTAATTTAGTTCTGATTTTTCAACTGTCAGAGAGAACTATTATCAAAAAAAAAATGTGTATCGGTTTACTTAGGTACTTAAATCATATTTCTTTACAAAAGCTGTCAAACCATTTTTATTCCCAAAAAGCTATTTAACCACTGGAAAATCAGCTATTCGTTTCTTTGGGGTTGGGTTTACTTGTCATATTTTTTAACAAATTTGATTAACTGGATGTAATCAAATCGGTACCCACCTAAATTATGTCTACTATTCGTTTCTATTAAAAAACGTATTAATTACAAAAATTATCTCAACTTGTTTACCGTTCCTAATCATCTATCGATAAACTAGTCAACACAAATAAAAAAACAAATGCAACACAATGGCAGTCCGTGGCTCCTAAACACAATACAAATTCTCGGAACAGTGGTGCCGCTCTGCGACAGTGCGAAGCCTATGAAGCATCCGAGAAGCTAGCTTCTGGGCGGAGCTAGGCTGGCCATGTTAGTTAGCCGATCTATGCTACTAATCCTATCCTACTAATAGGTATTATAAATACGAAAGTTTGTGAGGATGGATGGATGTATGTTTGGTACTCTTTCACGCAAAAACTACTGAATGTATCTTGATAAAATTTGGGACAGAGGTAGATTACAGTCTGGAATAACACATAGGATACTTTTTATCCCGGGAGTATGTTCCCTTGGGATAATTGTCGACATTCACGAGGGCGGAGCCGCGGGCGGCAGCTAGTTCTGTATACATCTCACCGTGAAATGAAAACTTAGGTGCAGTGAGCTTGAAGTGATCTGTCATTTTTCCTTGTTTGAATGAACTGACAGCTATCCTCATATTCATTTCACCTAAGTATCTATGGTGGTTTTTTACCGAATAGCACTACAGGACTCCATGCACAACGGAGGTGTAAGCGGGTAACGAGAGTGTAAGACTGGCTGCAAAAGTACAGTTTCCTAATTAGGAATTCAGGTTCGGAGAATTGAATGCTTGCTTTACATTCAAAATGATCAACTAGGCGCACAGTCGCACACGTTTATAATATTTATTTTCCGAATGGGAAAACAAGCCGCGCGTTCGTTACAGCAGAATGGATAATGGAACGCCTACGCTAGTCTCATGGAATTCAGAATCAGAAAAGATAATCAGGAAACCGTATGTATGCGCGGCCAGCCTTAGTACGGAAAACGGGGTCCTTACCTATACTGTGGTAGGCGCCAGATAAATTTGCAATAAAGTACATTGACCTTTCCCCGATATCTCTTCGTAGGAACTCGGAAAACTAATTATGATACGTTTTTCATTACTAGATGATTCAGGACAGCTTTGTCTTTCTTTCCGCTTTTGAAATTAAGAATGACAATAAATGAAGGTGGGTCTATGACCGCTATTGCAAATTTATTTGGCGCCTACCATAATATAGGTAAGGACTCCGTTTTTCGTACTAAGGCTGGCGCGCATACATACGATTTCCTGATTATCTTTTCTGATTCGGAATTCCATGAGACTAGCGTAGACGTTCGATTTTTTCGACGGCATTAAGTGAAAGAGACAACATTCTACAAACCCGAAACCCATCTCGAAAACTGTGTGACACAGTGATCGACCAAAGGCGGTGATGCCCGTTTTCCTACAAAACAAATAAATTCCTAAATATTGTTGCACTGTTACATTTTAAAAATTAAAAACAGCGTTTTTTTTATTATTATAGTCCCTCGTTTGACTACAATCTCACCTGATGGTAAGCTATGATGTGGTCGACGACGGAGCACGTTTGCTTAGAAGTAGCCTATTCACTCTTGCATTAAAGATCCCCTGGTTTTTCATGCATTGAACCAGTTTTAATTTTAAACGGGCATTGGGCGTTTAGTCGCCATTTGACAGATTCTACTTTTGACATCATAGTCTACTATTGACAGATTCTACATATGACAGATTCTACATATGACAGATTCTACATATGACAGATTCTACGTATGACAGATTCTGTATTTGACAGATTTTGAAAAAGTGCTAAATAGTAATCACTATATTTATTGATAAGCATAATTTGTTAGCGGATACATACGCAAGATCAACAGTCATAATATCAACAGTTAAAACATCAACACCGTAAGACCAACGATTCAAAATCTCAACACTTCAGAATCTCAACAGCTTAGTAAGTCAACAGTTCAGAAGATCAAAGTTTAAAATCCCAACTTTGAAAGTACCTATTAGGTCAACCCCGACTCGGACAGGTTAGGTTAGAAGGGGATGGCGGGGTCTAGTGAGCGAGCGGAGCGAGCGAACTGACCCCGCCATACCCTTCGTGGTTATTCTTTTTCAAACCCTTGAGCCCCGCGAAGCGGGGCTCCGACTTGCTAGTATTGACCTAATAGGTACTTTCAAAGTTGGGAAAAATCTGCAAATACAGAATCTGTCATACGTAGAATCTGTCATATGTAGAATCTGTCAAATGTCGACTAAACGGCATTGGGATGCTTTTATAGAAAATATGTGCGAGGTATGGCGGAAAAGGGCTAGCAGAGCTAGATACTTTTATATACAAAAAAGCGAGAGGTTTGTGCAAGGGACGTCGGCGAGATGTGTGCGCGAACAGTTGAAAATAGTCCGCTGTGCATCCTCGCACCGCTCGGCTACACACCGTTTCACAGCTTCTAAAGCCCGCTCTATATTCACGCGAGAATCTCGCGAGAAGGCGAGAAAAACACGAGAAACGTGAATGTGGAACCGATTCACATAATCTTCGCAGGTTCTCGCCTTGTTCTCCGATTTTTGTCGGTTTTTTGGCGCGAGACAAAATAGCTAAGAATGCGAGAACAGACGAGAACTTGTATTGACTCCACACTCGCATGTTTTACAGTAGCGGGCGACTCGCCGATTAGAACAGTTGTGCGTGGTATTCACTAAGCATCAATATGAGCCGGATTTGGACAAACGAACTAGAATTGACATTCCTAGAATATTTTCAAGCAGAACCGATTTTGTGGAATACAAATTTAAAATGATCATTATCAGTCATCCACCGCCTCTTTTTCTCCACTTCTTTTTAATTTGTTTTTTTCTTTAATATAAGCGTAATTATAATATACAAATACGCATAGCAATAAGCTTGTCGCAAGTCCATCGTCATCGGGCGTGAGAACTTAACTAACTAACTGTATTGAGAACCTTGCGAGTGTGTATCCAGAGAAGCTCTCGCCGATATTGTCGCTTAGATTCTTGCCGAGATTCTCGGCGAAGATTGTTGGGAAAACACCATTATTATTCTTAGCAACGGTGTGAGACTGTACTGTCGAACGTCAAAATCCTCTAATAATAATCTACCTTGCTATGGTAATAATAGAGTTAAACGCGTGAATCGGGTGGCACACCACGGTGCCAGCGGCGCTTGACCAGTTAAAACTAACTTTGGATACTCAATATTTTTTAAGTAATAAGAATTTCGCCTAATTTGGCTTTTAGTATACTGTATAGAAATTGTTACACTATACTTAGAACCGAGTTACCGAGTGTTAGACTATATTATCATATAGAATCAGTTACGACTGTGTTACTTGACCCCGTTAAAAAGTTACCAAGTGATCCAATCAGAGGAAGAATAACTCTGGTCAAATATAGGACGCCATGTTTCCGGAGGGGGACTTTTTGATTCCTTTACTTCTGTCATTTCCTGCTTTATGTCTATGGTCTGAATTTCAGCAAGGCGATCGTTTCTACACTTTCGACGCCGTTTTCTTGTAGCCTTTATAGCAAGACTTCCAATACCGCACGATTTGGCGTCTTGATTTTGTCCCTTAGTAAAAGCACAGAGCGCTGGTGACAATGGCACATCTTCCGATGGCTTAACTAAACCACCTCGTATACCAGGTCCAGACCTAATCCAAAACGTGACTTTATCTATGCCTAGGTTAGCTTTAAAACTGATCAGTCTTAACGCTTCAAACGAAGCCTCGTCTACGGAGAGGAGCACAACTTGACCAGAATATGTTTTCGTGACTTTAAACACTTTCCAAGGATCTGTGTCGAGTCCTGGGTTCTGGACTCTCAACAATTCCAAAGCTGTAGCTACTGTGATACCCTCTTTGTCCGGTATTAATATTGACAATGTAATTGGCTTTAGTAATTCGCCTCCCGGTGTTACTGACAGACTCGCTTCAGGCCATGGCTTAAGAATCGGGACCTTCTTCTCAAGCCATTTTCGACTCTTGTGATTCTCGCAAAGCATTAGAATCCAGCCATTTTTGAAAGTACTTCCAGAGAACCTTGGTCCAGCTCCCTGCACTCCGATCCGGACTATAGCTTGGTTTATAGATTGATGGACTAACGTCATTTGTGTTTTGGTCATGGCAGTAATGTTTCGGATACCAACACGGATCGGTTCGGCATTCTTGTTTTCATTTGCATCTTTATTTACGATAGATTCACGTGCCTCTGAAGGTTGGGTCAGCTGAGATCCTTTTTCCGATTTAGGCTCCCTGCGGTAAGCCTCAGTAAAGTTAAATTGTACGTCACCCTCATCGACTGGGGTGTGTGGCTCGTAAATCGGACCCCTGTATTCTTCATCAGAGTCCTCAATACAGATGCTTGCCATCGGTTGATTCTCATTTCGAAGACCATCACGCGAGGGTCGGTCAGATTCCCTGTAGTCGAGGTTAACGCTATTTTCCCAAGAGATTTTCTGGTAGTTCCTAGGATCTTCCCTAAACTTTTTATCTTCAGAATAGCTGTAAGTAGAAGCATGTTTTGGTGGATGCGTCTCGTTTCGTAGCCCTAATCGTGACGGCCGATCCGGTTCAGACCAGTAGTTAAATGATGCACCACCTTCCGAAGACGTTCTCTGTGCGTTATAAGGTTGGTCAGGAAAAGGTTTTACATCATTGCTTTCGTTATAATGACGTTTGACTGCTCTCATTCCATTTTTGACTTTCACTTGCAAGGCTTCATCGGGATCAATGTACTCAAGCTGTGTGCACTCATAGTATTTTGAGCTGCACGACATTGGGATCGGATCTTGTCGAGCACTCGTTCTCGGTGAACGATCTCTTCCCCAAGAGTTCGACCTTTCGCAATCCACCTGTGAATCCTTCGTGACCTTGTTAGGTGGTTCCCAATTGGGTTCCCCTTTACTAGGGCGCCGTTTCCGCTGATTGGCTTCATAACTTCTGGCTTGCGATGATCCAGCTTCTTCCCAGTAGATCCGTTGCGAGGAGTGTGAAACTTCCTTAGTATATGTTTGCCTGTGTGGTGGATGCGAGGAAGGTCTTTGAATATTGTCATCCATATTTGTACGGTGACTTGACTCACTATATCGGGCCGTCTGCCAGTAATTTGGGCTTCTGCTTCTATCCCGTGAAGTTCGGCGAGCATCACGAGATTTATGCCGATAGTGTGCTTGATCAGGCTCTTGTCTTGAACGACGTTCCGTCAGCTCTTGCTGTAATCTCGCTTGTAAAGTGTCATTTTTCTTCTTGCTTTTCTTGGCAGGATTCGGGATTTCCGGAGCAATTGCCTTTAATGCAGGAATCATTTTACAAATCTCGGTCCATGGAAATTTAGATAATTCTCGAGCTTTATTAACATTGACATTTGCTGCCAAAAGCCTTCTGAATCTTCTAGTTTTTGCAGAATTCGTATGAGAGCTGGTTTTCGGCATGGCTCTGGTGCGATCTGGGAGTAAAAGAAAATCCTTGTATTTATCAGCTGTTTCATTATCCAATTTGAGTTTTAGCTGGTTCGCTTAACTATTAGAAACTAGTTTTAAATAATACAGGCTTTTCAGTTGCAGGAAATGAACAAGTTTGAGTAGGTATATCAGGCTGTCAAAGTAAGTTTGACATCAGATGAGATTGCTTCTGTACTTTTTCGGAACTTTAGTAAACTAGGTCAAAATTCACATTTAGGCTTTCAGTTTACACTATTTTAGGTCAATGACTTTCAAAATTTTTAGCTGGAAACCATATGTACATACTTTTCATCATCCACATTTTGCCAAGGGTTCTGATTTCTTTTGTTATCTCAACTGGTCTATCATGATCCTGATCTTGTAATTTTTTACTGATCAAAATTTGAATTCGGAATTTGAGATGATTTTCAGATTTTGGAACAATAAACTCAATACTCTCATGTAGGTATTCTTAGGTGGTAAACTTATAATTAGATCATTATGGACCCTGTTGGGCACAGCACATAAGTGAGTTAGGAGAGAGGAAGCATTTCGTAATTATAAAACGATACTTAACACACTCCTATATTATGATTTATTAATTAATCTTACTTTAGTTATGACTTTATAAGTCTATCATTTAGGTATTCGTTTACCTAGTAATAGCTTTTATTTAGCAGCAATAAATTAAGTTTCTCTTCTTTTTTTATTTGTGCGGGTATTTTATTATAAATTTTAATCGACATTACATAGAGGCCTTACGAAGAGTGCATTTTTAATTGAGAACTTGGTAAGTTTAGTCTAGATCGGTGTCTGAGTAAATAGCGTGTCTGGATGTCTTCACGTTTTGAATAAAATTCTTGATGTTTCCGTACAAATTTGTTTGTTTCTAAAATGTATAATTGTGTTACGGCTAAAGGTGGGTGTGAACATAAACCTCAGTTTAGCCAGTCATTGGGCACCCGACTCGGATTTTTTTTTAAACCACACAGAAATAGGAACTTTAAAAGTGTTTTGCTCAATGTTTATCAGAATTCTAACCAAATTTTTTTATAGGGTGAAAAGTGTTTGTGCGTCTGTACTGTTTCCCCAAAGGGTGACACCATAGCTAAGCCATGCATAAGCATATGCATAATAGGTGGTGATAGCTGTTTGTAAATTGGTGGTCCTTTTTATTTTACAAAGGGCGTAAGAGAATTTCGAAATTTTTGAGTGAGTTTTCTGTATGTGTGATTTCCAGTTAATATGTGTGTCTATAACTAGTCCGAGTAAGGTACATTCGTTAAAGGTTTCTAACTCTTTGAGTTGTTGAAAATTAATAATAATTAAATTAAGTTATTAATTTGGTTTTGGAGTAGTTTATCTCGAGGTTATGTTCGTTCATCCAGTTGCATGTTTTAGATAGTATGGAATTGAGAGTTTCTTCTATATTTTCATTGTTTTGGCATGAGACTAATATGGATATATCATCAGCGAATAAGACACATGGCCCTTCTATGGTCTAAGGTATTTATATAAAGTAAAATTATAACTCATATTATGTCAAAAGATTATAGAAAGGACAATCATCACTATTGGCAGTGTAAAACAAAACAACTGTAGGCAGTGGCGGCCTTAGGTGGGTGGCAATTAGGGCCAAGGCCTCACTCTTGAAGACACCTCAAACAACAATGCAGAAAGCTTATAATTGAAACTTTATTTTATCTTTAGCAAATAGTTAACCGTAATAATAGAATAAAATTATTTATTCTATTGTGATGGCCTTTCATAGTTATTATGTTCACCCGCTGTTCACCCGCGACTTCGTGCGCGCGGGTTTAGTCTGTACTCCACAAACTTCAACGCAGGGGGCGTTACCCCCTTATAAAGGTTAGTTTTGGAAAATTAAGCAAAACGATTTTCACTAATTACTTAGCTATTTCTACTTATTCTATGGTCTCAGGAGGCCCTAGACAATGTACCATTTAATTAGCGAATGCAACTGTTGAAATGCCAAAATGTAGGAATTTAATCACTTTACATTTCGATAGCATCTGTCAATCCCATACATTTTTGACGTATTGACAATCGCGTTCACCACGCTACAGTTGACACAATCTCACTTGTCTCGATCCCAGGTTAAGCGCAACTGTTCACCCCGTTCACACCGTCAGGGGTTGATTATGCATAAATTGTTATTATTATTGTTTCAATTTATTAATTTTAGATTGTTAATAGCATTCTGACGTAAATTGAAGCAAGCAATAATGTCCTCCCCTAGAAACTTAATCATCCCTGCTACACTCATTATTATTTATGTAGTTGATTTTCCGAAAAATGTAAACATTTGTTATTAATATTGTTTTATCGAAATCATTTAAATGACGTGTTTCAACTTCATCGGACCAAGCATTGATACGATTCTCCCCAGTCGCTCAAGCCGCATGTTTATTACCGTCGTAGCTTTTGAACGAAAGGTCCGTTTTGAATAATTTAAATTGTAATTTACACGGAGATAATCAACCATAATTATCAAACTATTTAAATGGATAACGATTAATATCATGATACCAAAATTACCCTTTTTTTATTTCACCAGGGATTTGCTTGAATAATTTGAACAAAAAGCGGTCATGGTGACAACCATAATAGTTTATATCTAACTATTATGGTTGTCACCATGACCGCTTTTTGTGTATGCATGTATCGCGTAGTCATAAGTGTAGTACTTCACTCTGCTCTTTTGTCAATAGATTCCATAGCGTACACGATATAAGGATTTTTTCACACCTTGGGTTACATTATCGAAGTTTTCATGCGGATCCCTAACTTTTTTGAAAATATTCTATAGCCTATGTCCATCACGGATAATGTAGGATTCTACTGGTGAAAGAATTCTTCAAATCGGTCAAGTAGTTTCGGAGCCTATTCATTTCAAACAAAAAAATAAATCTTTCCTCTTTATAATATTAGTGTAGATAATAAGTGTCATCAAAAAATTTGATATCTAAAAATCTGCTTTCATTTGATGGTCATAACATCAGTTTGCAAAGATCTGTCACCCGCCCGCAACCTCACAATGTTAAGGCCAGGGGAATATTACCTATATTCTGTGGCGGCCTCAACATTGTGAGGTTCGGGCGGTTGTGGTTTGTGAGGTTAGTTGTGGTAACTATTAAAACATAATAAATATTAAGTTATATGCAGTTGCACAAAAACAACAGTATTATATTAAAAGAAAAAACCTAAGACGACCCACTGACCAAAATGGCACCTGAATCTACAGAATTGTAATGGAAATCATTTTATTCACTAAGCATTTGTATTTATGTTTGTATTAGTTCTGGGTAGACAGTCAATGGCACCTAAATTAATTAGGTAAGCTCACGATTTCTTCACTAAATATATTTTAAGACTTAAAAACTGTCAGGGTTATGATGAATTTACCCTCGTCGATTATGGTAAACGAACTTCGCAGAAGCCACAGCGTGGCGTAGTTATAAAATGCCGATTGATAGCCAAAAAGCCCACCTCAAAAGATTTTAACAATGTGTGATATGGTGTCTTTATAAGTTAAATCGGCTAACAATTTAGCCTACAAAAATAAAAGCGTTTATACGTTACCTACAGAAGAAACTGTACATTTACTCATAATAAATTGATAATCTTGCAAAATATAACTGAGGGGCTGGACTCACCTTCCTCGTACGGTTCCAACTGTGTCCCGTAGCGAACTATGTTATCATCGTCTGAATCATTCATTCTTGCTCCGAATTTAACTTATTTTGATGGTATTTTATAACAATTTTGCGATATAAAACAAAAATACCGTGCCGATGTGATTTTTACAATTTGACATCTGTCATTAAATGTTGTCATACCAATTTCTAAAATTACCAGAAATTTGTGTTGCCTGCTGAAAAATTTCAAGTTATAATAAGTACCTAGTTCTTTCAAAATGACTAAAGCAAGTGAAGCATCATTGGGCTTGTGACTGTTAGTATTCTATATAGCCTAAAAAAAGTAGGGTATGAAAAATGAATGTTTTGTGTTAAAACCAGTAAAAAGGGGGGTCAAGGTAACCATGAGTATGTATGGTTGTGTGTCGATTCTCGGAGGTGGCCTGCCGCTGCCCCTTTGTATCGGTGTCTACACCGCGGTAAATTAAGATGCTGCGTACCTACTTATACGAATTTGATATAAAATTAATTGAGTATGATTCAGTTTAGAAGTGGGACCATTTTACGAATATTAGAGGAATTATATGCTTATGATCGGCTGGGACTTCAAGAAATGATTCGCTTTCAAATGAATTGCTCATTACAGCTTTTTTCGACCTGCTGCACTGTCTGTGTAAAGCTCGTACCACATTGTCTACGAAACTCGTGATACGACGTTGGCCAAACTTTAGGGTGCGTTTCCACTGAGGCGGAGCGGAGCAGAGCGTGCCGCGATTCACCAATCACAAGGCTTGAAATTCACATCTCTTTTCCACTCCGCTTGGTTGATTGGTGAATCGCGGCACGCTCTTCTCCGCTCCGTCTCAGTGGAAACGCACCCTTATAGTGGCTAGTAGCCACTGTAAAGTTTGGGGTTGTGGAGTTGGGTATTACAATTCAACTCCAGCAAATGTTTGTAGGTAGGTATTCAGTCGATTAGACGAGAAGAGGTGTAGAGGCCAACAAACAGACAGACAGACAGTTACTTTCGCATTAAATCTTACATAATATATAAATAAATATTAAAATAGCGAAAAACTTGCTGCACACCGGTGTGCCGGCAGTGCTCGAGCGGATAATATTATTTAGTTTAGTAAGTACCTACCTATGGATCATCATTTCAACCAGATGGAAGTGAAGGTCTTAATTAAAAAGACCCCTAAATGTAGCTACTAGGCTGACATAATGTTTGACTCAGGTCAAATAATGAAATGAAAATGCCATTGCTTTATACGCAATTTGAAATATATTTCACAACCAATAAAAATGTCATAAAACCAAATAAGGAGATATATCACAGATTTCAGAACACAATATGCCTATTAACAACATACATGAGAATTTTGGTACATTTGGCATAAAGCCTGTTTAGTAACATGAGCAGTGTTTTATTAAAATAAAACTTGTAAAATTAATAGTAAGTATGTCACTGAAATTTATTCAGTTATTAACTTGCAGGGGAATAAGCAATTTTATAACATTCCATTTCATTCATCCATGTTTTGGATCTCGCACTCACTACAGAAAGTGCGAATCATATTTAAATTTTAAAATGATTTGTATTACAATTCTGTTTAATTGCAAGCAATGATATAATTTTTTAATTAGCTTTTTCCAGTACAAATCTTTAACCAATCAATTACAACACAACAAACACATGATGAGAAACAGACACTTGCACACACAGAATTTTGCAGCCTATACAAGATCATTTTTTATCTCTGATTTTGCACCATAGTGAAAATTATTCTTATTATATTACCATAAGACTGCTGTTTGAATCAGAATTAAAATAATTGTGAACCCAGTGTACTATCCAGCATATTATTTAGCAGCGCTGCAGCACATTGTGTGGCTTCTCTCTTACAACTACTAGCGCTAACAAACTAAACATTTCATCATCTGACAACTGCACTGTATCCTAGAATTTTTTTATCTATCACCATGTCTTCAATAACATGCTGCAATTTAGTTATAGTTTTAAACCTATCTTCATTGTCCACACCGTTCACACAGTCCTTTAGCAGCTTGTCTAAATGCGGTCTGGATGCATTAACCTCTTTAGGTATTGGGTACAAGTATGGGTCCTCCTCTCCAGCTAGAATGTAGCAGGCAGCCCAGATATTGTGGTCACTGAGGTGATGTTTGCACATATTGTCTAAGGAGAATGAGAAGCCTGAGCCCATGGGTTCTCTGCCATATCGTTGATACCAGTCAGGCAGGTCCTCCTTTGGTGATATGTGCTTGTCCAAGACTACTATGTCCTCAAGATCAATGAATGTGACATCATCTTTTTCGTTGACCACTATGTTGTCTAGTGACCAGTCCATGAGGTAGAAACGAAATCTGAAATGATTAAAATGAACAAATAAGAATTTTGCTTGCCAATGTCTTTTGTCAAAACCCTGCAGAACTGTAGTCTTGTAGAGACATTTCATGGAGTTGTTATACTGAGACTGAAGCGGCAAGATGAATATATCCCAGTCCCACTTGTTCGTGCAGGTACAAAACAGTGGTGTAAAAATATTATTTATACTATCTACCCAACCTGTCATGTTTAAAAGTAAAGTCCATAGCAGCATCAAGAATTTTCTTGGCATACTTCAGTTTCCGATGCCAAGACACTTGTGTCACAGATGACAAGGGTTCGCCCTCGTACGCTACCACTTCCAGGCGGCCACAAACACCTGGATATGCGGGCACTGGCCATCCACTGGTCTTTGTTAGTACCTTTAAAACGAAAATTTTATAAGTGAAGCTGGAGAAGAATGTCTGGAAGGATATGGGGGAGGCCTTTGCCCAGTAAAGGACAGATAAAATAGTCTTTGAAGTGAAAGTAAGACTAGGAGTAACAGTAAATCTCCATTCCTGACTATTCATCTTTCTTTATGGATTATTGAGTCTTTGTTTATATTTTTTAAATATACAGTAGCTTCTGAACTGTTTACAGTTTTATAAAATGCTATATTCAAATTCCAATTAATATTTCAATACTTCTACTAAATGCATTCCTTAAGACGAAATATTAGTGAAATTATATAGAAATTATAATAAAAATAGGAAGTAAACACAAAGCAAAATAAAACTAACCTGTAGTATCATAGGTTCCGGGTTGAGACTCAACATCGTCCAAATGTTTACAATATCAACTTGTTCCCTTTTACTGTTTAGCACAGGCAGTATGAAGTCAAACAAGCTGTATGCGTACGGACACATAATCAATCCTTTCCTAGGATTTGGATCTGGCTTTTTCAAATCATACTCCACAAGTTTTATTAACTTATCATCAATACTAGAAAGATTCAGCAAATGTACTGGCCTACAATTCCCTTTAAGCTTAAAAGTCTTACACAGATTTTCATCAAAAGTCTTGAACTCTGAATTGTGAGCCAACTTTTTCAAAATAACTCTACGGTTCGACTTTGTGTAACCGTAAAAAATGTTTTTAGCATTGAACATACTAGACCAAGTAGTTGAAGATTCCATGATTACTTGGTTGGAGTATAGTTCTGGACATATAGAGATTCCGTAACAAGCCGGACAACGATTAAGATCAGTCAAAAACATCACTTTCGGAGACTTCCAGTCACCAAATAAAAAAACCGACGTATAGAATGAAAAGAAAAAGGCCGTCACCACCAAAATTACTCTTTTAATAAATCGTCGACGCAGCATTGTGGCTTCGTAATGTTTCTCAATCATGATTGACATTTTTTTTAACTCTATAGAATTAATTCTAACATTTTAGAGATTTTGGATTTTTATCAAAAATTCAGAATTTAGCAACAAAGAAAAGAAATAAACAATTTTTCTGTCAATAGCCAGTACCCTACCTATTTAAAGGTACTATTGTAGTCTTTGCTGTCAATCAAATCAACCACAATGTTTTTTTTTCTATTGACATTGACACTATTGACAGATCAAAATGTTTAGTCGGTTTAGTCCATAGACATATAAATAGGTTATGACTATGAGTCATAATCAAGGAACTTCTACTACAACCTGGAATGTGCACAGGCTGTCGATACGCGGTCCGAGGGAGATAGCTTCGCGAGAGCCCTCTGTCCCTTTCATTAGGGTGACCAACCAATATAATGTAGGTTGAGACTAATATAATAGGATATAATATTATAACCAATAATTTGATTTCATAAGTTAATAATAATTAGGCTTTATGGATAGTAGTTAGTTAGTTAGTAGAAGTAAAACGCATTAAACTATGTTTTATTATATCCTGGGGCCTGAAATGAAGACTGCAAATAACGGAATAATTTTTGATATTTGAATGACTTGGAATGACATCAAGCCATTTTTTCTCCCTGATTCTTCTCCAGGCAGTCTGAAATTATATTTTTTAGTTTTATTTCAAATATACGAAGTAACACACCTAAATCAGCGATTAATATGGGAAGTTGAAACTTTTTTGCCATTTCCCTACAATGTTCCTCGGGAAATGTGAAATTTCATGATCATGTCTTTTAAGTATTCGGTACACCATTCCATATAAAGTTTTATTATGCTTACGTTGAAGACTACCTCCTATTTATATGCTGCATTGTGTAAATAATCTTATAATTTCGTTCATTATGGGCACCCTACTTCAAGAATTGCAATATACTTACTTGAAGAAAGAAACACCGCATCCTGCATAGGATTCGCTTTTGCAACCGAACAGCTTTTGAATCGCACACTTTTTAACCATCTTTATTACATCCGAATAAAGAAATTGGTTGTTTTACAACAAATAAATATGGCTGGTGGGTTACCAGTCTAACTTATATAATTATATATTCTACTAATAATCTTTTCTTTTTTAATTACATTTCAATACAGTATCTAAATTTTTGTTAAAAAAATGTTCTCATTCTAACAGATAATTTAAAAATATTAGAAATATATCAGAACGAAAGTTAATGTTTTTTTAATAAGACACGACAATATTATTTTTTCCTACCATTCCTACTAAATTCGGGAATAATCCTCCTGGCAACACTTTAGAAAGGGACACAGGGCTCTCCAAGCGCTTTCTCCCTCGGACCGGATTTCTCTTTGACCAAGTGATTGTCTGTAATAGAACTTAACTTCATAAACATAAGGTTTATTTTTATATTGGTGTCAAATTGACAATGCTCATTCCAGGTTGTAGTAGAAGTTCCTTGGTCATAATCGACTCCAAATCACTATCTGTATGGATGTGGCATACAATGTTATTTTATTTTATTTTATTAATGTTATTGTAATATTTATGTAAATCTATTTTTTGTGTTTGTTTCAGTCCCATACTAACCCAACAAGTATTCAACTGTACCATCAATAGAAGAATCTGGTTTCTACCTACTGTTCATTACCAGCTTTTAAACACACTTGCTTTTCCAATATACTTTAGACATTGGCAGAATAGTCGACATTGGCTTTGCTTGCCATATAAAAATATAGAATAGAATATAAAAATAGGTTTAGTCAGGCAGAAAGATGTTTCCTTCTAAAATCACGCATTTGTAATCATTGAGTTAATAAGTGTTTTAGAAGATTATCATGATCTAAGTCGTAGTTAACAATGTATAATTTCATTTTAGCCTTGCTTATTTTTGTAAATGGACACTTAAAACTGACCTGTTTTAGAACGGCACTAACGTTGTCAATGCAATACTTGCATGCTGTCATATCAAACTGTCAAATTGTGATAGCAATTTTGCGAATCGCTGACGATTCAATGAAAAAATAAAGCAAAACAAAGCGTAATTTGATAATTGATGGCGCGGAAAGTATTTCGTAACTGAACCAGTATTATTTTCATGTCAAGTTTAACTTCAGTGAACGTGATAGTATTGTGTTTACTTAGTCTGTGATCAGCTGTTTTTAAAAATGGGTTTTATTTCATATTTTATGGATAATTACACGGCCAGTATATACGATATAATCGGTGAGTGGTGTTTTTTATATTGACCTTGTACTTTATCGATTATAATATGTACCTATAGCTAGGTACATTACCATCCTGTTTTTGTGTTCATCTTCCTCGTATTTAGGGTTAGCAACAAATGCCTTTTGTGCTATGGTCCGAGTTTCGGTCAGTGGGTCGTCTTAGGGGTTTCATTCAAAAACTACTTTTTATGAATAACTCTCAAATATCAATATACTAACGTAACTTGAGTTCAGTCTAATAGTAACATTGCATCAATTTATATTACTTAAGTACTTACTACTATATTTTCTCTACCAGCTTATTCAAATGTACTCATGTTTTTTAACTGCTAAAGGAAACAGACTCAGTAACATCTTTTTTTGAATCTAGGTAACTTTTAAAAAAGAGCCTACTTGTATGTCATCAGTCATCTTCAGGTAGGTCAAGGCTGATCCTATAGGCAATTTAAAAAAAAAAAATAAAGGGCACTGGGTCATAGCACTTTTGACTATGTCATAGATGAGTTCTGATTAAATAGTCTATGGATTCTGTTTCTGGGGCCACCAATTTAGATTTTTACCGCATTTTCTGTCCATTAATTTTTTTTGCATAATATTAGACATTAAGCTGACTCCAAAATAGTTCACATAGTTGGGAAGAGTCTATGCAAGTGATAGTGACCATAGAATAACTAGTTAGTCTGTACAAATTGTCCTCCCAGTTTCACATGTATCTGGTAGACCAAGCAAACATACTTCATACAAAAATAAATTATAAACAACAGAATACACAAAGGATACAATTATAAACCTCTGGATACACACATTTTTTCAAACAAACTTATCAGTTGTTATCATCAGTGTGCATCAGGCGTTGTTACATATGTGATATGTGTCAGATAAATTAGTAAGCCTTTAATTCTTTGTTTATGTGTAAATGCCATAAAGGGATTTACAGTGTAATGAAGCTGATGTAGTGAGCTTTGGATAAATTAAAGTCATGTAAATAGTACTGAATAAATTAACACTTTACTACAAAATATTCAGACTGGCTGGCTAATTATAGAAAACTATTACATTGCATTAGGTGAGTTCTTTCATAGGGTTCTTTCATTATTCTTTACTAGCGACCAGCCTTTCTTTGCATGAATGAAAATTATATAAACTTCTACTTGTCACTCTTTCTATTAGTGGAAATTGTATCAAAATCTGTTGCTTTCTTTAAATGAAATAAGCGGAGAAAAAGACACGAGTCAGACAGGAACTTTATTAATGTACAGTTAGAGAAGTGATTTGCTTTTCCAAGTAGCTTAGAAGTCAAATATTATCTCATCGGAACATACCACTCAAATAAAAAGACCCTGGTCTACCTGTGTACCAAATTTCATACATATCTGTTTAGCCATTTGTGCATGACTGATTTACAAACAGTAAGTAGAAATAATCAATGAAATCTCTCAATTTATCACAAATGTAAGCGGAATGAGAATAATAAGAATAATTAATTATATTTTTTAAATAAATAAGTATGATAACATGTAAAAATAAATAATATTATTTAACTTCCCCAGTATGTTATACGTAAAGAACAGGATCTAGACTTTGGCATCCTTTTTGAAGTAAAGAAAATAACAAAGGCCAACATTACCATATTAAAACGTCCCACTATTGTTTTGTTTTCTTCATTGTAGTGAATGTAACAGTTAGTTGAGAATTTAAATTATTCCTTTTATTTATATGAGTTTGTGGTAACTTATCGGTTTTGTGATCGGAAGCACGTATCTAATCGAATTTTATGCCGTAGTTATTTTTTTCGGGAAGGAAAATATTCTAGGTGGTTAAAATTATATTTAGATACCTATATTCATCCGTCTAGAAGGCGTCGCCATCGTACTAAAACAAAGCGATTATCGCGCGTATACGCGATCGCCGCGATCATTTTTTCGGTAAAACCGAGGCGCCCTTTGTCGGTGTGACGACGCGTCTGCTTTGCCGAACAAATAGACTTCTTCAATAACACACCACCCTCGCCTCTTACCAACCACCTCCCGAAGGTTGTCGCCTCATCTTACGTAATTAACCCTTTTGTTTTGTCACATACTTATACGAGTGCATGTGGTGATGGCGTCCAAATTGATAGGTAATGACTAAATTATCGATAAAACTAGTTTAACGGCAAAAAGATCCAAAAATAAGATTTCTCACCTGATTGAATGCCCAAAATAATGAAAAAGGGCAACTCGATCAGCTCTTAACCTTGAACAACGAACATGTCAAGGATATAACTCAGTGCGTCGCCGTCGGCGTCGGTACGGATTGTCCGACACTGCATTGATTGCACTCTTGACCCGCTGACGGTACCTACGTTCTTTTTACCGGCTTAAGGTTACACTCTTCGATATTTTGTCCATAGAAATTTCGGGGGGGTATTACCTACTCCACTGTTTGACATTATACATTCAAAGTTAAGCATGATATCGTTTTATCTCATTATTAATTTTGTCTCTACGGAAACAGAATCGTAAAATAAAAAGCCATTAAAAAGTTATAAGCCAACAAAGATTCGTTGTTTTTGCCAATTTTAACACAACTTCGGGCGTAAATAAGTAATAAAAGAAGTGTAAAATCTCAAAAACAAAGTCGGCACCGACAAGCCTCAATTGTAAAAGAGTTCAATAAACTTTATTTGTAATTGATTTATGCTGTGGTTTTTTCATAAAACTCAACCTTCCAATAGACTTTTCGTGCATCGTCTAACGTTGTTTTCGTTCGGAACGGTGTTTTGAGCGTGAAAACTAGCTATTGTGCGTTTAGACTAGCATCTAAATGCTCATCACTGACACTGTCTCTGTCGGGCACGATGCCCGGTGAGACTGCGTGCTTTTTGGCCACGCTTACCAGCGAGTTCGAGCCCGCGACTAGTTCAACCTTAAGCTGTATGCACCGCGCATAAGCACCTATAGCCTTGTGGACTGTGGAGGTTAACTTCGTTAGAAAATGGCTGCTGAATAAAACCGGGCACTTTGAGGTATTGGTAGATTCGAATCGTGTCCTAATTATCTAAATGAAATTACTAAACGATGAAGCGTTTTTTTGTTATTGATAGGCTCATGTATCACTATCTCATCTTATGGTAAGCGATGATGTGGTCGACGATGGAGCACGCTTGCCTAGAAGTAACTTTTCCCCCATTGACTCAAAGAACTGCTAGATCTTGGGGGTGTCATACCTATCTCGGTCAAGTGACTGTCCTTACTCAAAAGTATTTGGTATAGCTGGGGCTCCGGAATCACTTTGTTTTACATTCTAACACTAGAACACGGACATGTAAAATAATGTGTCTAATCTCTTTGGCTAAAAACCTCAAAGAGGTTCCAAACCGCCTCATCGCATCGATCATAATATGACGTAAAATGGTTTTCCTAAGTCGTCTAAGGACCAACGAGATCACTTCAGATCTTGATCACTCCAAGACTCCTTCGTGGTCATCTTTCGCTACAGCTAAAAAATCCAAAATTTATGGGAATGACATGCTGTATCACGCGGCCCAGACATTCTATACTTCTGACAATCCTTATCGCTCAAAGAATTTCACTTTATCTAGAACCCCAGAACCCAATACATCATCTAAAACTCTAAATTATTTGTTCCGAACTTCCGATTCTCTCCGGAATTCAAATCGGAGATCAATCTCGCCTTAACGACCCCGAAGGTCGTGGACTTCGAGCTAAGGATCACCGTGATCTCTGGCATCGTCGACACGCAACGATATTTGCATCAGATTGCGAGAATAATCTAAGAATCTTGGCAACAGACGGTACAAAGTCTGTACTTGCATAACCCACACACACACTCGTATCCTCCAGTTGCAGAATGGCAGCTATAGATTTATTAAACTGGTTTTTTAGAAGTCAAGCAGGAAATTTTAGAGCGGCGATGAAATCTGACTGAGGACCTTGAAATTTTCACCTCATATTTTAAATGCATACTCGTTTTAATGAAATAGTGGCTGCATGGCTACATCGCCCAACTGTCCTAATGTTTTGGCAGCATAAAGGTTACAAGGAGTGTTGTCCTTTTTTATGGATGGGAAATCATCATATGACTCCTTCCGCTCTGGGTGGAGCGGGAGGGGGTGTCAGACTCTTAGTGACTAAAACACATCCGTGTTCCTCTTAGTGCCCTTTGCGTTTCAAGGCCGCGGTGACTCTTTCGATACCTTCTGAGAACAACGTAGGTCTTTTTTTTGTGATACAGACAACCAGCTTCCATATAACAGAACTATTGTTATTAAAATTAAGACACCTAAATCCATATTTAGCTGTCGCAATCTTTAAAACCAAACCTAAGATTCTTGAATTTCGTAAACAAAGTGTTTATGACCTTAAAAAGCGGCGGTGAAGCGGTTTTAAGAATTCCCATTCAACACAAAAACTTCACTGCGTCATCTAAGTTCAACAAAAGTAGCCAAGGATATCCCAACGCATAGTTTTGAACCTGTTATCGTTCGCGTTCCGGACTTTGGACCCGTATGTTGACCGAGCCGTAGGTGATCGCGTAAGGACCTGGACTTTGGACCCGTTAGCTGGCCGTCATGCCGACCTACACTTAGGTGAAGTTGACGCATTCTGTTGATCTTCTCGCTGACATACTGAACTGAACTAACCATGTTTGAGTCATGTGATGTGACGCACAGCGGTACACTTAAAATATCGTGTGATGTTGAACTCGAATTTCGATTTTGTATGTAAATTTTTTTAAAGTCTCAAACAATAATAATATTAAAAGATATATCGACTGATTTTCCATTCCATTATGTGTTAATTCTGTCAGTTATAATAAATAAGCGTGTAGGTACCTACAAATTAATTTTCCATTTTTACAATGCATTGTACCTAAATATTTTTTTTTAATTATGCTGTTCTTTATTTTATTTATTTGCAATTTTAAAAACGTTGCGTGCGTTACTCGTTGCATAAAAAGAGGTCTTATGATATTCTCTTATTCTTCTTGTCTATGGTCAACCCTCACCGGCGCGGGTGTTTCATTAACATAGCAAGAACTTATAGGTCCGTATGCAACGGGTCCAGTTATGAATATCGAAGAAAAGCTGGATTACTTTTGGTTTAAGCGTGTCAGGTTGGAGTTTGATAACGTAAGAGTAATTTCATTAGACGACTGCCTAAAAATGGAGTGCTGTTTTGGTGCAATCAAAATTCATTACCTAAGAAGATACGTCTTTGTCGTTTGCCACAAGAGATCTTGAAGATTTTTTTGTCATAGGTACTCGTACAAGGATTTTTGTCTTCTGATTTGTCCCACTCCTGTGCAAAGGGCTCCCCCTATTCCTTTCATTTCTCTCTTAGTTGGGTCGGCCGCAGCCCCCGTTTTGCTGTTTAGAGCTCTAGTCTTGCGGAATACGGGTCCAGGGCTTCGACGGCATCTGACAGACATGGCCTGCTCAGGCCCACTTCAGTCTTGCAGCTTTCTGAGCAGCGTCGACAATTTGTGTTCTGGAGCGCAGCGTGGTGTTCCTTATATGTTCAGACAATTTATGTCGCCTACATTTTTGGTACCTAGCCCAACGCTGCGGTATGCGGTGTGCGGTGCCGCCAAAGACTATGGTGGTTATATACTCTATGGGTGCCGCACACATTAATCCTCCTTACCGCTGTCGCATACTGCGTGGAAACAAGCTAATTCTTCTCCGTTCTTCATACGATTTTGCGCTCAACACCGCATACCGCTGCGTTTTGCAGCTTTCCGATCAAGAGAGCAAAGCATATATTCTTCACAAATAGTGACGCTTCAGTATCTCTTGATAGTCTAGTTAGCCCGTGTATGTTGATTGTTGATGATCCTTATCATGTTTAATTAATGTGACTAAAAAGTAAAACTGCACTGATACGCACGCAAAATATTTATCTCTCATTTTGACGCAATGACCGCTTCCTCAGATGAAGGTCGCCGGTTCAATTCCCGCGGCGGAAGAAAAGTCTTCACGCTAACCGTGCGTGCTTGCTGAAACAAAGACTTTCTCCCTTTCCTTTCTTAAGTCTAGTAACTTTCCGTGAAGATTTAAATTTAATCCTATGTTTATGTGCTGGATGTTTGTTTATCAATCACGGGCTTATGGTCTTAATTTTGATCAAATTAAGACCATAAGTTACGGGTTCCACTTTAAACATATTTTCAATTCTAGACCACGGCCTTCGCGGCCATGTCTAGGTCTGCATTTTTTCTCCTGTCTGGCGGAATAGAGCCCTAATTGCCATATGAGAAACGTTAGAACATTTTTTGCATTAAACTACTTGGCATCTCCAATTTATGGTTCCATCGCACTCTACGGCTGTATGTCAATTCCCTAAAACAGGTTTTCCCGCGATTTCAACTGTCTTCTCATTAACGTCATCAAGCACATGACAGATAATTATGAACGTCAGAGGTGGTCGTTATGCCGAAAAAATGTTTCTTGTATTAATTAATCTCGATCATTTCAGCCTTAAATAGGAGCATTATTGGCTATTGTTCATAAAGTTATGGGTATCTACGACATTTGAACTGTCCTTTGCAATTTCTTTTGGGGCATGCCAGCTTTCTGGGTAGCTATTCTATAATGCTTATTGCGGACAGACTAAATAAAGGAATTAAAATAAAAAATAAATAAAACGTACGTATTCTGTAAATTCTGTGATTAGGTTGTCTCAGTACAATTATAGAAAATCCAATACATATTCCTGTAACAAAGTTAGCATTTTCCCTATGTTCTTCATGTCAATGTCAGTTGCAGTCCGTCCCGTGTACAGTTCTCGTCAAATAACTTTGCCCCTCTGAAGTTAGCCATTTGCAAAAATCGCGTAGGTGCAGTCACGTAGACGGGAGCAAGCGGGACGCAAGCATGCATCGAACGTAAACGAGCGACTGAGACATAAAATTAATCCCCGCCCCATGTCTCTTGCGCATGCGCAGTTGCAGTTTGTTCATATTTTTGACTACTACGCAGCCACTCGTAGCCAACTTCAGAGGGGCAAAGTTATTTGACGAGAACTGTACCAGAAACATCAATGAGTCATAGTTAATTAACGTAAACAGAATTAATTCCTACGAAATCGGTTAAATATTCTACCACTGTACCTCTATATTATTATGTATGTATACGTTAGAGACCTTTGTCCAGAAGTGGACTGTAATAGTTGATTGACTATAGGGGCATATTTACGGCTCAAAAACAATTGACCGCTGCGACTTAGAAATACGATTTGACAATGATTGCATAGTGCATACTTTCTAGGAGATATTAAGTGCAATTTTTGCTCAGTAGAATATTTTTCAAGTGCCTAATAATACCTAAACTGCCTTGTCGCGTCAATGAAAGTAATCAATAAACCATCAATGGATGTGTTGAACACCGGCCCTTGCGCACTGCGTTACTAAAAAAGTTGGCATTTGCAGCCAGTCTGCCTGGGAACGAGTCCGGGAGCAACGGGTTTTTAAACTGACAGAATAAAAAAATAAAGAAACAAAATATCATGGGAATATCTACGTTCTAAACAAAAATGAATAAAAATATAAACATATCCGCTTCTATCTTTGACTTATTATATTAGATAGATAATAAATTGTGCTAGGGTCAGCACATCGCGTATGCTTTCATTCCAATATCATTCTCAGTCGAGACATCACGTCAATCATACGCGTCAATTTATTTTTTAATTATTTTTTTTAAACTTGCGTCCTCTGTATGCAAAATAAGTATCGATCGGTCGGCGGGTTATCGGTGCATTCGGTTTATTTTTTTAATAAAAAAAGATAAGGGCTTTGGAAAGATGGTGAAGACTCAGTGTGATGCGCGACCAGTGAAAGCTTACATCATGAGTGATTTGCTGAAGAAGTTTGACCATGATACGAGGAACGCTGTCGTCCAGATAGTTGTCGCGACCGCAGGATTCTATCTGGGGGTGTTTTGTTGTATGTATTATTTTTATATTTTCACGTGCTGTTTTTTTTTGCTTAATATTTTCATAATGTGTTTTAAAATACGTTAGTACAATTAAGGTTCAATTCACTTTGAAAATTGAGCCACTGTTAAGCGTTAAAAACAAGACGATATTTATGTTGTGCTTAAATACCTAATTGAATTCCTAAATTAAATAAGTTAAATGTATATTCCATATCATAACAAAACTATTTTAGATATTTCCCTTCAGAGGTAAATCCACATTGTTATATGAGAAAACCACAAACTAGTACAGTTAATTTCCTCATACTCGTGCTTATTACGAAATTAGCAAATACCGCAATGCCTATAGTGTTTCATCAAGCAACCACTTGCTTTTATAAAATTATAAGTAAATATAAGTAAAGAGGTGAAAGTGATATATTTGTTTAGGTTTGGATTTTAAAAATATGTTTTTTTTTGTGAAAATATGTCTTAAATCCTTTTTTTAACCGACTTCACAAAAGGACCTCATAACACCGTCGTTTATGAACTGATTTGAAAAAAAAAACTTGTTTTATAAGAAATGATATAGGTACTTCCCGATCGGTCCCATTAAAATTTCATCAAAATCGGTTCAGTAGTTTGGTTTTGAAATCAAAATAGCTGGAAAAAATATATCCATGTGACTTTCCAGTGGTGTGGTTAGGGTTACTTACCACTAAAAAGTGAAAAATTAAAAACTTTTTGACAAAAAAAATACAACCGACTTCCAAATAAAAAAAACACTACGTACAAAGTATAAAATAACTTACAAAGTATAGAAGAACCAAACAAAAACTTCCGAAATTAAAGGTACCTACCTAGTGTTTTTTTTTAGTGTATGATCTCCCCTTCTTTAAATTATTAGGCCTTGCGCGCACTGCCTTGCGGTGGAACGCGGTGCGTTTTTTCTACCGTGCGGTAGAATAAACGCATTCACGGGGCCGCGCACTGCGGTGAAAAAACGCACGTTTTTAACCGAATTCAAAAAAGGAGGTTCTTATTTCGGGCGTGTTTTTTTTTTGTGTTTGTTACCTCATATCTCCGTCATAATATATGACCCGCTTCAAAAAAATATTGTTTTATGTGAAAGGATATCCTACTTTTCGATTAATACAATTGAAATTTTATCATCAATCCGTTCAGCTGTTTGGTTTTTAAATCCAAATAGTTTGAAAAATAGGTATGTGGAAAAATCATCCATTTATACTAAACTAGCTTCTACCAGCGGCTTCGCCCGCGTGAATATCGGAAATAGGAAGGTTTCCTGATTTGTACCGTACATTTTTACTCAGGAAACACCTACCCTACCCTACACTACTCTACCCTACCATACCCTACCCCACACGTCCTACCCTACACCTACCCTAACACTTACCCTACACCTACCCTACACCTACCCTATACCTACCCTACACCTACCCTAACCAGCCCAAAAAATACTATGACATGTTTCTGGTTTCCTGGTACTTGATGTTTTTGGTCTCCTGGTACTTGTGAATCTGTAGTACTAAGGCAGCAGCGGCTCTGAATTTCCACTTCCTCCTCAGTCTTCATTGATCCATGCCACTTACCGGGATAAAAAGTAGCATATGTCTCATTCCAGGATATGAACTACATGTGTGCCAAATTTCATCCAAATCCCTTCAGCTGTTTTTGCCTGATTGAAACACAAACATACACACATACAAACATACAAACATACAAACATACAAACATACAAACATTCACATTTATAATATTAGTAGGATTGCCTAACGATAGCGAAGACAAAGAGATGCCATGTATTTGTAGGCGATGAAGCCTTCGCTCTCTCTGAGCATATTATACGGCCTTATTCACGGCGAAATTTATCAGAAACACAAAAAGTTTTCAATTATAGACTCACATGAGCAAGATGAAATGTCGTGGAATGTAAATTTGGGATTCTGACCAATAAATGGCGAATATTACCTACACCGAGCCCTAGACGTGAAAATCAGTTTTTGTGAACGAATTATAAAAGCCTGCTGCGTATTGCATAATTACGTACGCAAACACGATGGGATCAGATTTCGTGATAAACTTTATGGGACTCAGTTAAGGAGCCTGCGAGCTACATCTACGCGATCTAGCATGAACAACATTCAAAATAGGGATTATTTTGCCAACTATTTTAATTCAGCAAGAGGTTCAGTTGCATGGCAGTATGATAAAATTTAAATAGGTTCTGGTTAAATGTAATCGGTGTTTGTGTTCATACTCCTCCGAAACGGCTCGATCGATTTATATTATATTTTAACCGACTTCATAAAAAGAAGGAGGTTCTTTTTATGTGTATTTGGTAGGTATGAGAATAGGTCGTAAAGTATAGTATATCATGTTATTTCACCTCGCTAAGAACACACATACAGGCGAAGCCGCGGGCAGCAGCTTGTAGTTTAAATAAAGGTTACCTAACAAAAGGTAAAAAAAAACATAGATTCGTCTCTAACATTACTTTATACATACCTATCTCAAATCTGAGTAAAACAAAAAAAAACAGCTAAGTACAAATAAACTGATACACACTAATACACCTAATTATTTTGTTTAGGTACCTACTTTAAGTTAGGTTAACCTTGATTATATCTACACTAACTGCCGCCCGCAGCTTCGCCCGCATGTATGCTAGCGCGGTATGAAATATGTACTTATACTTTACCACAGTAATATGTCGAAACGCTGCAAACCAACCATCTCATCGCTACCTACAGCAATCAAAACCTCTTTCTACCTACTACAAAATCTTACTAGGTAGGTACTTACCTACCATTTTCATTAGTCTCATAGGTACCTAATCATTTCACAATGATATTTCGTCTAATTCAATAATATATGTAAGTAGCTAAGTAAGTACACAAGTAAGTAGATCATAGCCTAGCCTAGGAAACTACCTAAGTACTTATTAGTTCTTTTTTAATCCGAGCGGGTAGGTACTTAGGTAGGTAGTTTACTCGTGTCACTTTTTTCACCCGTTCTACTTATTTATTTATTAATCCAAGTATTTCACTCGGTGAAAAAAGCGAAATATTTACCTATTAAAAAAAAGAAACCCATTACGTAGGTACTATTAGGTATTTAAAAACTTTCGGAGTTTAGAGGCAATCTAAAATGTTATTCCGGGTGCAGAATTCAAGCAACCAAAAAAAGCACATTATCTATAATTTCTCTTTGTCATGTTAAGTAAGAACTTGTTGGTAAGTAACTACTTATTTCAATAACATAATCACAAGTCGCACGCTTACTGCTTACAAAATCATCACACCGTTCGTTCGCCACTGCGGCGCATTTGCAACTGGTTGTGTCCTGAGTTCACCCTGATCTCGAGGCGCGTACAGTTCGCGTCAAATAACTGTGCCCCTCTTAGGTTGGCTACGAGTGGCTGCGTAGTAGTCAAAATTACGAACAAACTACAACTGTGCATGCGTGGGGTGGGGATTATGGCGGCGCGATTTTATGTCTCAGTCGCTCGTTTACGTTCGATGCATGCTTGCGTCCCGCTTGCTCCCGTCTACGTGACTGCACCTGCGCGATCTTTGCAAATGGCTAACTTTAGAGGGGCACAGTTATTTGACGCGAACTGTAGGTATGACTCGCGTTCCGACCGTTTGTATGAAGATAGAATAGCTACCTACTGTAGCTATTTTTACCGTGACTTTACGAACTATTCTCCTACCTAACGAACACATCATTTCATAAAAATCGGACGAGCCGTTTCGAATGAGTAGGTATAGATGTTTTATCTCACAAGTGCGGGCGAGCCATAGTTGTGTAGGTAAATGTACATTTACCTACACAACTATGGCTCGCCCGCACGTGCACATTGTCTTAGTGTGTGTAAGCTTGTGTCAGTCGCCCACAAGCTTACGCACACTAAAACAATGTGCACGTACATTTACCTACATAACTATGGCTCGCCCGCACTCGTGAGATAAAACAACTGTACGAACACAAACACCGTAACACAAGATTTTTATATTTTAGATTATAGCTCGAATACCTATTGTTATTATAAAAGATTTTAACCTAAGAAATTAAAAACGAATTGTTAAACTTACTTATGGTTTTCTTTCTGATAAAGTTAACTCGCTCCAATTATAAATAACCATATCATAAACTTCCTCCCACATCCTTGTCTTGAATACTCTGTCCGAATATTCAGGTACATGTTTCTTCCATATTGCTGGTCTGACTCTGATTGCATTAATTGAAAGTTCAATGTCAATATTTGCGATCGACACTCGCGCCGCCAGCACCGGTGAAACACCAGGTAACGACATATCTGTGCCACGTAACAACAGCAACTGCACAACCTATTTGGTCTGTGTGTTGTTGAGCGATCGGCTGCTGCGCTGCGTGTCGCGGGTTCGATTCCCGCACGGAACAAATATTTGTATGGCCTACAGATAGTTGTTCCGGGTCTGGCTGTTTGTGTATGTCACTTTGTATGTTTGTAAACGCACCCACGATACAGGAGAAATTCCTAGTGTGGGGCAACGTTTTATAAAAAAAAAAAAAAAAAACTGAGTGTGTCTCAGTGCCAATGTTGCCAACTGCTACCTTTAGTCAGTAGCTAGACAGTTTGTAAAAAATTGCTAAATAGCCAAATATTTTGACCCAAAAAAGTTGCTAAAAGTAGCTGATCGCTACTTAGTACTTACTACATAGTAGAAAGGGAGGTAACAATATGTGGTCAAATTATAATCACGTTTTGCATATATTAAGTCAAACACAGAAGTAAAAAAATCAGTACTTATAATTATTTTTAAGATAAACGTAGCAGGTAATTAACATTAATCTAATAATAACAATGCCGTTAATCAATTAATGTAACTGAAGAGGAAGATGTCGATGGCTGAGGTTCATTATTGATCTTTGAGTTGGAGTATTTTCCTACAATAGGTAGGTACCCATTTTCTTAAGTATTTATTTTGGCAAAACGCAATTAAGTATAGCAACATTTATCAGTTTTCAAAAACATTCAATGTCATTTAAAAAGTTTCTAGAAATGTAGCTAAAAAATTTAGCTACAAGTTTTAGCCAGATCTAGGTATGAAGTAGGCATCACTGCGTTTATTTCACCGCAGTGCGCGGCGCTTCATAGATCTCTATAGGATACAAAAATATTTGCGGTAGATTCACCGCAAATTTGCAGCGAGAGGACAACGGTGACTCCACCGCATGCCTTTTTTTCACCGCAGTGCGCGCACTTCTATGACACTCCATACTTCACAGATTGTGCGTTTAAAAAACGCAAGGCAGTGCGCGCTAGGCCTTATATTACGAATGATAACATAATACATAGGTACTCGCAAATTGCTTATGAGTAAAAAAATAATTAGAAGTAACCTGTTATTTTTCATGCCTCTTATTACGCGATTAGTCACTAGGGCCACTTTTGCTACAAAATTTTAAATTGAACCAGGGAAAAAACTAGTCGGTCTACGCTATTTACAGTTTCCATAGATTAATGTGAACTTGCTAACGCTAACTCACTTAATATTAGGGTCCACATAGAAGGATGTCGTTGGCAGGTGTACCTGGGCCGGTTGTAGTGACAGTCCACCGGTTGTCCGCCATATTTTTTTCTCATTTTTCATAGTGCAATTTATCGCGGACCTGCATCGGCCCCGCTACCTAGGTTATCCGAGCACGAACGGGTTAAGTGATACGGAGTTAGCGCGCTATTTTTTGTCTATGACATTAAATTTAAGTTAACGGACTTGAGAATATTGTGGAAGAAGGTAAGGGAAAATTTATTCCCAGGATATAAATACATTAACTAACAACAAGTTTATTAAGCCTATTCGAAACTTAATTGTTTTATTCCTTCCATAGAATGTTTTATTTTGTCAACACACTAGTATTTTCGCGCCATAATAAATATGATAGATAGATATATGCCATAGAGTTTTACAAACAGATTTGACTTATGATGCTTAAAAATATTTTCATTTGACAAAATCGGATAGAAACAAGAAGAAATTAGTTGTTATAATAACTGTCGTTACATCATACATTATTTCAATGAAAATTATCTTATGCCTAAGATCATAATGTCATTGTAATACATAATCTAAACGAATAAATATAAATAATCTTAACAAGTTTTGTCTGACTGTCCGTTCATAGATATCTACTTAGAATTGTTATATAACTTTCTATTCACTGGCAATATTTCAGGGGGTAAAATTACTAAACAACTGTTGATTTGGTTCCATACTTACTTAGTGAAACTTGTTCGTATTCATGAGTAGGTACTTACTAACACCTCAAAAAATATTGCCGGCGAATTAAGTCACTGTACCTTGGTAAGCTTGTATAAATTGTGATACATATATATCTATGTCGCGCTGAATATTATCAACCAAAAAGTATTCTGGTCTGTCATCCAAATTACAAACAAACTTCAATATTTTTCATCTCGGAAGTAGATAACTTGCATATAAGTACAGCGTGGCGTCAGGTGTGTCAGTGAAGTGCTTGGTCATATTTTAGGGTGGTGTTATGTGTCTACAGTAAAGAACAATATCAAAATAAATATTACTTTAAAAAAAAAACCCCTCTTCAAAATTCGACTAAAAAGTAAACAAAAAAAAACACTTTTCAAGCTGTCTGATGCAGTTGATGGCTTCGGATTTGTGATTGAACTAAAATAAAAGCCATCAACTGCATCGGACTGCTTGAAAAGTGACTTATTTTTACTTTTTAACTTATTTTGTTACAATAATATATTGTTACTTAGTACATAGTCATAGTGATGATAACTTCAGAATTTAGCTGTGTGTCGTATGCCATTTAGTCCTCACTTCTTCACTTTTGGTCCTGTAAAACATCTATCCAAAAGAACTCTTAGAAAAAGAAATAACATCGTAAAACAAAAACTTCACGTTTTCTAAAAACACGTGTTTAAAACTGCCTAAAGTTAATTGTATATTATAGTGTTACATAAATGTATAAATTAAAGAATCTGTGTCAATAGTTTACGATGTCAGCGGTAAATTTTAGCATACTACAAGGTTTAGAATGCGACGCGTATAAACAATACAATATTGTTTTGTAAAGTGCCATCGGACATGCTAATGTAAACTGGTAGAAATACCTGTTTTTATGCTGAAC
Organism: Melanchra persicariae; assembly: GCA_947386135.1. Classification (NCBI taxonomy): domain Eukaryota; kingdom Metazoa; phylum Arthropoda; class Insecta; order Lepidoptera; family Noctuidae; genus Melanchra; species Melanchra persicariae. The sequence continues at coordinate 8,009,995 of OX376645.1, read as the reverse complement.
TGTGAGCACCGTACGGTAAACCATTGCAATTGAGGAGTCCTTGTGTTGAAAACCTCGAAGACACCTGTAGCCACCAGTCTTACCCGGTGCCTTGAATTGCTAATACTGCCAATAATTTTGCAAAATTACCTTATTGACCAAACACACAACATCTATATTTATATTAAAACCAGCCAAGTGCGACTCGGACTCGCGCAGGAAGGGTTCCGTACCATCTACACTTCTACACTAATATTATAAAGAGGAAAGTTTTGTTTGTTTGTTTGTTTGTTTGTTTGTTTGTTTGTTTGTTTGTTTGTTTGAAATGAATAGGCTCCGAAACTACTGGACCGATTTGAAAAATTCTTTCACCATTAGAATCTTACATTATCGGTGATGGACATAGGCTATAGAGTATTTTCAAAAAAGTTAGGGATCCGTATGAAAACTTCGATAATGTAACCCCAGGTGTGAGAAGAAATCCTTATATCGCGTACGCTGCGGAATCTATTGACAATAGAGCAAAGTGATGTACTACAGTTTTGTAGATGTCATCAATATCTACAAAAAAGTCCGCGATACCATATGTCTAACTATTATGGATAAGTCACCATGACCGCTTTTTGTTCAAATTATTCAAGCAAATCCTATGGTAAAATAAAAAATGGTGATTTTAGTGTCATGATATTAATCCTTATCCATTTAAATGGTTTGATAATTAAGGTTGGTTATGTCCGTGTAAATTACACTTTAAATTATTCAAATCGGACCGGATCGGAGTAAGAAAAATGTCGCGGCTTGAGCGAACTTGGGAGAATCGTATCAATGCTTGGTCCGATGAAGTTGAAACACCACGGCATTTAAATGTTTTCGATAGAACAATAAGAATAACAAATGTTTGGACTTTTCGAAAATAAACTACATACATAATAAGAAGTGAAGCAGGGGTGATTAAGATTTTAGGGGAGGACACAATTGCTTGCTTCAATTTACGTCGGAATGCTATGAACAAACTAAAAGCGGGATAATTGAAACAGATGTACCTAACAATTTTTGCATAATCAAACCCTGACGGGTTGAACGGGGTGAACAGTTGCGCTGAACCTGGGCTCGAGACAAGTTAGATTATGTCAACGGTGGCGTGGCGTACGCGATTGTCAGTACGTCAAAAATGTATATGATTGACAGATGCTATCGAAATGTTACGTTTCCAAAGCTAACCTTTATAAGGGGGTATAGAGGGCGTTGAAGTTTGTGGAGTACCTACTAAATCCACGCGGACGAAGTCGCGGGCGAAGTGCTAGTTATCCATATAAGTATGGGAGCCCCTCTTAAATATTTATTTTATTCTGTTTTTAGTATGTGTTGTTAAAGTGGCAACAGAAATACATCATCTGTGAAAATTTCAACTGTCTAGATATAACGGTTCATGAGATACAGCTTGGTGACAGTCGGACAGACAGACAGACGAAAGGACGCACGGACGGACAGCGGAGTCTTAGTAATAGGGTCCCGTTTTACTCTTTGGGTATGGAACTCTAAAAATGAATCCCTATTTTCTTTGGTTACGCCGCCGCCGCGCCGTGACTTGTGAACGACTTTACCGATTTCATTCATCTTTTTGCATTTGATAGCCCAGTGATTGACGTATATTTTAGGGTATTTAACATCACGCTACGACCTTTAGAAGCCGAGCAGCGGATTAAACCACAGGGCACAGCTAGTTACACATAAACTGAATAGATGTTTATACCTCAGAGCGACAGTCTACTAATCCGACATGATCAATTGCGCACTGCGAGAAGATACTTTAAGTTTTTGCATCTGATAAATAGTATCCTGTGGTAAAAAAGGTTAATTGAATCCTTAACATTATCCTACACCTGCTGTATTTCTTGGTATAACTACAAGTAGTTTGATTATATCTCGATCTATAAAACAGCTTTTAAATTATTAACTGCTTTAGGTAATTATATTAATCCAAGCTTGGCGTAACTACTTTGTTTTTTTGCCGTTTTTTGAGTTCTTGTAAAGCTCAAACTCTTTTCTGTAAGCACATAGTTTATCACATTATACAAATTCTTTGCCAAAGGGTATTGAACCATATTGAACTAACCATCCATCACCATCGCTATTTCGATATGTCTACAAAGTTATGAAACTACTAGTTTCATCGTGGGTTGCTACTTTGTGGAAAAACAAGTCCAGCTTCCATAGAAATAAGTTCAAACCTCTCTCAAACGTCTCATCACCATATGTTCAGCCTGTATCTAGATCCTGCTGCTACCTGTGTTGCATGCCATTTATCTCGATAATTTGCTACTCTAATTGCACACCAGTTTTACCCTACGCTATTACTGCACTCTTTGACCGGCCATCAATCCGGATTCTGAGCTAATCTCATTCCGGTTTGTTATTCGCATGTCTAATGCTGTCAACCCATTTTTTTACACTCTTCACATGCCAGCCTCCAAGATTTTGAGCTAATCTCATTCCGGGTTTGTCATTCACGACTTGCCCAAAGTCGTCAACTCATGTAACAGCACTGTTTGGCTAAGCTTACCCCCGATTCTGTTCTATTCTCATTCAGGGTTTATCATTTGCGACTCACTCATAGTCGTCAACCCATCATGCCCCACTCTTTGGCCTGGCATCTACCCGGATCCTGTACTGGCTTCATGCAGTATTTGTCATTCGCAATTAGTCTAATTTTGTGACCCCATTTGCTGCTGCTAGTGGTTTTTTCCTCAGTCTTGTGCTTCATATGGCTACAGGATGTCATGACATTTCGTCTACCGTTTCTCAGCCCCCGATCTGTTAAAAATTTTACCTTTGGTATTGTGCCAAAAAATATATGCTGTTCAGTAACCTCTTGTTTATTTTGAAAACAAAGAAAATCACCGTTACAGGTCGTTTCGCACGGGTTTAAGTCATTCGCATGAATTAAATTTAATTATGAGTATATTTTTAAGTATTTCGCGTATTTTTATACGATGTGTAATAAAGAAGACTGAATTTTTTTAGGTTAATTGTTTCGACTGTTATTTTTATTTTTGTACTATCTTTACCGTAAGGCTCGGTTGATTTATTTTTCAATTAATTGATGAACTCGTCGAAATATCTAGGGGAAGTCCTATTTTTAGCTATATTGGTTACCAACTTTGCGCAAGCGCAGCCGTGGGCAAACTAGTGAGACCAGACATTTCCAGATTTACCCCGCTTTAATCCGAAATCTTAATGAAAAGACACCAAACAATCCCAAGAGGCCGAATGGCCGATAAGCAGTAGGTAAAGAGATAAAAGTAAATAAAACTATATGATTTCGTTTTAAAAAAAAGTTATCTGTCGTATATTTAAATCTCTGCGTTCTTGAACTTGGTCGTAAAAACAATGTGGATACTTTCAATGACACGCGAGACAAATTAGTCTAATAAAAGTTTTATCGCACGCTATTTCTATGTGATTTGGCGATCTATCAGCGTAAAACAGCGTAGAAAGAAGGTTTAGGGTAGTTATAGACACCTCCAAAACTTTGTCAAAGTCATAGCAGTAGCACCACCCTCATTGTGGGCTGACCGGTCCTCCTCACTATTCCCAATATCAACCACTGCAACTCCTGGAAGCTAGAATCAACAGTAGCAAAGGGCGGAGGCAATGAATGTCAACGACTTTCAGAGAAAAGATTCCACTGCCTTGGATCCTGCAACGTAATAATTAAAAAAATAATTGTGGAGTGTCTGTAAACTGTCTTGACCTGGACCTGAAGGCCTAGTTCCCACGGCAATAAAACTGACGAGCATATGAATGGCAAACGGACATTGCCTGGTTTTAGTAGCAGGCGTCAATATTTATGAAAATGCTTGTATTGTTTGTGTGATAAAAGGATCTCATGCTTTTGATCCTGCACTGTGAGAACTAGGACCGATTGCACGTACCTAACTGGTGATGACTAATAGCTTTCTCTTTTGCCAAATTTATCATACATTCATGGAATCATGCTTTTTCTCATGATGATTGGGGTTGTGGGTAAGCAAACTACAGAACGCCACCAGCTAAGATCCTAACATACTGCTTCTGCTTCGTTTAGGTTCATAATTCCTGCCGTACACTCACGCTGTGTGTTAGTACTGAGGCATACGCACCTAACTTTCTGAGAGAACCAACAATAAGGTCTGTGTGTGTCCTTCTAGAGCATCCTCTTCTGGCTGTTTCCATACATCCTGCCCTTTTTACGGATAGGAAATCATCAAATGACTCCTTTCGCTCTGGGTGGAGCGGGAGCGGGTTCAGATTCTTACTGACTAAAACCCATCCGTGATCTTCCTAGTGCCCTTTGCTTTCCAGGGCCGCGATAACTCTTTCGCACAAAGTCCGCAACCCTGGCAGGCTCTGGCCCCGTCTACTATGCTGACGTCTCTTTGAGGCGCGCGTGGAACACAACGCGCCGTCGACCCGGGCCTGGCTTTGTTCGGACGACGAGCCACCCAACGCTCGCCATCCGCAGACCCGCGCCTACGTTCGCCGGGAATCGCCCTGTGATTCCCGACGTCCGGGGCGTCTCCCTATGTTGTGGCGGCTGAGGCGTGAGGGTTGTCTCTCCCTCACGCGGCCCGTCTCCTCCTTCACTAGCATTATTGCTTCACACATCTTACCCTGCAATTCAATCATCAATTTTTTTTGTAAAATTGTGATCAATGGGTTTATGAAAGCTTTTGCGGTTATGAGATGGTTACACAATATGATAAAGACGAATCGTGTTTTTTAATATTGCGCTGCACTCATGAGATTTAATTAATCCGTTTATCTCTACGAACAAATAATTTGCTTTATTATTATATTCAGATTGTTTCCATAACGACTAACAGTACGAGTAGCTGTCCATACAAAAATAACATTGTCTTAAAGAGACGGTCTCCGTCCTTTGTTTCAATCCGGCTGCAGAATAATAAAAGTTTAATCAAAATACAATGCCTGTCGTCATAAGAGGGTTTTCGGGAAAATTCACTCCACCTGTTGTCGCAACTTTGGCGAGAGGTCAAAATCTAAAAACCGAAGATTGAAGATGAAACTTGGCAAAGAGGTAGATTATGAGCAGGAGACGTCAGAGACAAGGATTTTAGGAAACTCCCCCCTACCCCCGTAGCACTTATAAAACGGGTGCTAATTAAACAGACATCTTTTTAATAGCATTATTTGCCTCTAAAAATCTACATTGCCTTCTAAATTACTAAGTCAGCCACAATTAACGAACGTCTGAATGATACTATCTTAGCCACTAGTTATCTTCTATGCAAGCCACTCTAAATAAAACTCAGCATGGTGGTTATTTTTCAGCATCTAAATTTGTAACATGCATTCAAGCAGTAAACTTCTAAAATACTATTAAATGACATCAAAAAAGATATTCTATTAGCTTCTATTTCATTAGTATAGTAATAAAAAAAATCGAGTCGGGGTGCCCCAAATCCCGAACTCGCTGTAAAATGGTGATGAGATATAAATTCCGTGGCTGAGTTAGTAATTAGGTGGCAATGTAAAATAAAAAGGACAAGTTAATATAATCGTTGATCTTTACTTGACGCTTTCCTTAGAATATTTAGTTGGCGTTGTAAAAAAGACGAATTAGTTTATTAGAGGCTATCACATTTTCCCGTTGCTTAGTTATAAAATGAGAAGTTTGATCACGTGGCTAATAAATAAAAGTGTGGCTCGACTTATTATTTCTCTTATAAAACCATGTAGTCGCTAGTAGAATTTGAAGTCGAAAACCGACGGTTTTTGATGGTATGTGCGTACCCATCAATAACAAAGTAATATTTTGCAATTCACATTCAGTTCTTTACGCTGTTTTCTGGAGATCGAATTTTAATCTTCACTGTAAATCTTTTTTCATGTTTCGATATCTGCATATTAATAGTAGAAAGAAAAAGTAATTAATTACCACAAAAACAACACACATGACATTAGTGGGTCCTACACCATAACCCAAACGATAGTGTTAGTAGTTCTTAAATTATATTAGTAAAGACAAGTATATTACTTTTATAATGCAAGTCACCATGGAAATACGGTGTTTATATAAGAGTTATCACTTTTATAGCTTTCAAGATATTCATATCGTTGTTTACAAGCCTCTCAGCTGCTGATGTGTTTGTGAACTGTATGCTGTGAACTGACTGAATGACTCAATATTTTAATAACATAAAGACCAGAGGAGTTTACTGTAACCTATTCAGTGAACCAAGGGATGAACCTCATTTTCTTAACCACAGATCTCTTTAATGACACAAAAGTTATACTGCAGGTGCCAGAGAGAGTTTAGGGTGCAAATGTGAGGTCCACATGGATTTGTTTATGACTGAGCCTTTAGAGGATATCGATTTTGCGGCCCAACATTTTTTAACTCACTGATGTGTTACATGGTTTTTTCTGCTCGAAGATCGATACCTGTACTCTATATTTGGCCCATCCGTTGGCAGAATGCGGGCCTCACAGTTTGCACACTCAAGTCCCTTTGCCGCCTAGTCTATTAGTGCTATATTTCCAGTTTTTAAGTAACGTTCCGTATCAAAGGTTGTAGTGGACTAATAATAATATAATTCTATAGGTTAAATAATGCAATTGTCGAAGTGTGACTCTATATAGTTGGCTAGCCTTCTTTGCCTAAAAACCAAGCTTTTCCAATGGAATGGAAGTACGTGTAGCGTAAATCGTTAATTAACTTTTCCAACAAAGAATACAATAAGCAGGTGCATCAGTCCTTAAAAATGCTTGAAGTTTTTATAACTTTACAAGCTTTAATATTATGGTAGAACACGCACAGAGATTCTCCGGAAAGAGCTGTGAACGTATTTCCCCTGATTCCGGTTTCGTCATTTTTTTTTTTTTCAAAGTGGCTTCGTAATAAGGATGTTAGAGAGTTGAAGATATTCGGTAGGCTATTTGGCTGTAAATTACTCTTATTAATGTGTCACTTTAGGACATTATCGCATAGGCCAGCCTCCATACAAAAATATCGAACCCCTTTCCATACAAACCGATCGTGTCAATCAGTGTTACCGTTTACTCAGTTACAAATTGATATACAATATACAAATTGTCACCATTCTAAAAATGGAGTATGGAGTATGACAGCTACAACCTAAGCTCAGCTTACATTACTCGTGCACGAATAGTATTAATAACTAGCTTCTGCCAGCGGCATCGTCCGCATGAGAGAAAATTGCTTCAGCGCTTATGCGTGAAAAAGTAACAAACAGACAGACATTTTCTTTTGCATTTATAATATCAAAAGGGATGGTCTGTGCAGTCCCGACTTTATGGCAAACCGTGTCTTTGTAAAAAAGTTCGAATTTCAAAAGTAACGATGCATAAAGCGTAAAAGGTTGCCAGTCTCAGACAAACAATGTTAGCTAAAAACTTACATCGTTAAAATGGTTAAGAGCGTTTACGCCGTACGGCATTTCATACAAACTTTCAAGTCCCTAGTTTTCGAAATGATTAAACCGATTTTAATGAAACTTGGTATGCATGCATACGCCATCCAACCAGGTCTAAAAAGTTAGTTGAGAACATTTTAGAAAAAGAGTTTAGAGGGAGAGAGAGAGCGATTTTAAGTTTTCTATAGAAAGTGAAAAATCACTATCTTTCCTCCTGGGGCCTAACCACCAACTCTTAAAGCAGTATTACTTCAATATAACTTCCAGTGGGATAGAGACGGCTGTATAGCTCCGTCTCTTTCCCACTGGAAGTAATATTGAAGTAATACTGCCTTAAGAGTTGGTGGTTTAGGCCCAGAACTCTTTTTCGAAAATGTAATGAAAAAAGCCGTACGGCGTAAACGCTCTTAAATTGAAAAATATGATGGTTTTTAGTGCTTCATAAGCAACTTAGCAATCATATCAGACAGAACAAGCTTGTTTCCGTGGCATATTTTAAAGTGGTCGTATTTTACCAGGAAAAAAATCTAATGGCCGGGTACCATAGTCAATTTTCTTTCTTCAGATAGTGTTTCTTTTGGTCAGTGATGAGTATTTTTTTAAATTGAATCAGTAATGGACAGGTTCTGAGGTTACAGCTGTCTTTAACAAAAATAACAATTTTATCTCTTTAAAAATTAGGTAACTACCTAATTTTTAAAGAGATAAAATTGTTTTTTATTATTATTTTTGTTTTGTGTATTTCTATAACTATAGAAATACACAAAGAAAGGAACTATTTATCAAGAACTATACTACAAGGTGTAATTTTTAAATGGGGTCCATTTTCACACGGCTTATTTATACAAGCCCGATTTATTCTTTGACTCTGTTTTCCTCCCACTGTCTCCTCACATCATTGAACCAAAACCAAACAATCGTAACCGTTTATCACATTATTTGTGTGTGCGTGCGTTATCTGTCACTTTCATAAACATTTAAATAAGCGTGAAGGTCGAACTCTTATTTTGCGGGGGCTCCGGCTCCAGTGAAATTTGGAGTACCTACAGGAGACTGAATCATTTGTCACTTTGGCCTTGTTTTGTCAGTAACATACCTACAAGGTGTATGTAACGTTGTGGAACTCATTTTGTGAGGACAAAAAGATGTTTGTCAAAGATGATGTAAAGTTTATTAAAGACGTAGACTTTATAAAAAAATCGAGAAAAAATTATGCAAATATTAGTGTTAGGCTGCTTAGTTTATTTTAAATGATTGATAGGCTGGTTTTCGATAAACCAATCAGGTAATTTGCATCGCGCTACTGCCTAAGGATACCGCAAGAACATTATTTTAGTCTTCTATTTGCATACTGTACTTTTTATTGCAGACTCTGTTCCGCGATTTAATGGACTAGAGTGCCTATGTGCTTAGAGGTTTAGATTTGTATCAATGAATGCACATGAATAAAAAACAAAGGTGCAATGATTCTCAGTCGTTGCTAGAGTTTAATTTGGAATAGATGATTATTCAAGTCCCTGGGGTTTTTCATAACATTTGGCATCAATTCTAACTGAACGAGTTGTATTGATGATTTTAATTATTATAATTTTATAAATACATACTTGCTACGGCCGCGAATCAAATTTTGACCAAGATACAGCCTGACACTGACCTACAAATTGCAAAAAAACGTAAGAAAATTTGAATTTCGCGGGCTTCCCTGGCGCTTACACCTTAAGGTTGAACTAGTCGCGGGCTCGAACTCACTGGTAAGCGTGGCCAAAAAGCACGCTGTCTCACCGGGCATCGTGCCCGACAGAGACAGTATCAGTGATGAGCAGTTAGACGCTAGTTTACACGCACAATGTGTAGTTCCCACGCACACAACACCGTTCTGAACGGAAACAACGTTAGACGACGCACGAAAAGGCTATTGGAAAGTTGAGTTTTATAAAAAAAATCACTGCATAATAATTACAAATAAAGTTTAATTGAACTCTTCTATAATTGAGGTTTGTCGGTGCCGACTTTGTTTTTGAGATTTTACACTTCTATTATTACTTATTTACGCCCAAAGTTGCGTTAAAATTAGCAAGAAAAACGAATCTTTGTTGGCTTATAACTTTTTAATGATTTTTTATTTTACTATTCTGTTTCCGTACAGACAAAATGAATAATGAGATAAAACGATATCATGCTTAACTTTGAATGTACAATGTCAGACAGACAGTGGAGTAACACCCAACCGAAATTTGTATGGACAAAATATCGACTAGTGTAACCTTAACGTTGTTCAAGCTTGCTGATAAATTGATTCGCCGATCGGCAATCAGGCCCTAAAATATTTACTAGCGATCGATAATATTGTTATTAATTCATTGCATCGGACTGTATGTGATGTGATTGAACAGTTTCCTAGAAATCTTTGCATTCGTGAACAGCTTGCTAGGCTATCGATCTAGTTTTCAACCTTGTGTTTTAATGAAATTTCTATGAGAAACTAGAATTTGCTCCAGGTGGTACGTATACACTTGGTGAGGGCTGCCGGACTACGCTGGTTGCGAGAAAAACATGATTGGTTGGTGTGGCGATAAATAGTGGAGGCCTATGTCCAGCAGAGGCCCCCTATGCTTCTTGTGAAATGCTGAAGCTGTCTTTCTTCTGAAATGATGATGATGAAACTTATCATTCGAGAAACTATAAGAAAATAGAATAAGTACCTCCTTTTTGAAAAAAAGGAAAGGTGCGAGTTCTTTTCGCGTGCTGCTATGGTCTATAACTGCAGTTTTTTTTTTAGAACCGGGTCTAGTGCCTGTTAATTATTATGCTCCGGCCTTTATCCCAATTTATTAGGGGCGACGCTGTATGTTTTTCTTCCATACCTGTGTGCCTGCATCTCAATACTGAAATCCTTTCTGGCTATAATATCATCTTTCACACTATCTAAGCATTTTTTATTTGGTCTTTTTCTTCTATTATAACCATCCACATTTTTACTCAGTTTTCACATGAGTCACTTCCTTTAGTTGAGGCTTCTATAAAATATTAGTGTGTGCTGGTCCTAAATATAAGTCATCATTTTATTCACCGTGATAGTTGAAAGTTTATCACAAATATACAGTACCACGTGTGAGATGCACGTGATATCTACATGATTTGTTACCGCTTCCGAGTTACTCAATCCATGAGATAAGAACTTCTTAAGATAACAGTGTTGTTCTGTAATGATTGGAACAAATCCGAGAAGACATTCACAGGTTTTAAAGATAATTTCAGACAGATTGTCCTTGGGCTTTTGTATCATATCTTTTAAACCAGACTGTTCTTTAAAAGTGGTTTAACCTTATTAAATTGGTTTCGTTTATTGAATCTTACGCGTACGGTTGCAAGGGTGGGTGGCAACGACGATACAAGATCAAAATCTATTTATCTCTGACAAGCTTTTGCCCGCGTCTCCGCCCGTGTGTATGTCAGTTATCGCGTAAAAACGTAGCCTATGTCCTTCTCCATACCCCAGGCTATATATCTGCCAAATTTCATGACGATCCGTTCAGCTGTTTTAGCGTAACAGACAGACAGAGTTATTTTCGCATTAAATAATAATTATTAGTAGGGATTTTATATTAAATAGTACAGAACTACAGACTTTTAGCCTAAAAATCCTGCCAACCCGGCAACCTTTTTAGACAAGTACCAAAGGAGTTGTTTTTTCCTGTTTTCTACTAAAAAAAAGTTCAGTGTGGACGGGACGATAAGCATTATGTGGTCGATATCGAGACCATAAACAACCACAAACGTGTCCAGAATCTCCAATCAAAGTCGGACGTTCGAAGTGCATATTCGCCAACTTGCAGTGCCAAATTTAGTCCTTATACCATTCAGTTACAGCTCATTATACCTCTGCAGGATCTGTTTTCGACCAGACAGTCTCGAGACGATAATGTTAGGTTATCGCGATCGTAACAATAAATTATCTGTTGCCGTTCATTACTTCGCGTTGGCGGTGTGGTGCCTCGGAAAGCATTTTAAGCCAATGATCTCGCCTGATCTCTCTCCGGTCGTGTCGAATGATCGTCCCATCTGGTAATTGAGAGTAAGGGAACATAGAGAGCACCTGCGTTTGTGCGCAGGCACACACGAGAACACTATGATATATCCCGCTTCTATGGCTATCTCCGCAGCTCCTCTGAGATTGGAAGTCGTGTCGTGTCGAAAATACGGTCAAGGGGACTTTTATACGTGATCAATTTTATGTTTTATAATGATGGATGATTCTGATTTTAAACTATATGGAATACAAGATGACAAATAACAACAATTTATTAGCTTATAGCCACAGAAGTAAGAACTGAAGTTATACCGCAGAAGAATGCTCAAGCCTGCATCTTAATTTGAATCAACTGACCGCCCCTAATAGTTTATAATTAGGTATTAAGTTAAGTCCAACATAAGTTCGAGCTGACTTCAATAGACTTCCCCCCTATCCTTTTTTTATGGATGGGAAATCATCAAATGACTTCTTCTGCTCTGGGTGGAGCAGAAAGGAGTGTCTGTCTCAAACCCATCCGTGTTCCTCCTCATACCCTTTGCGTTCTAGAGCCGCGGTGACTCCTTCGAACAAATTCCGCAACTCTGGCAGGTCCCCCTAATCCTACTATCTTTTAAGCGCAAAATCCAAAGAAAGTTGCAAACTCTGCACAAATTGGATCTTAAGTTTGCGGAAGACCCTCATACATAAGTCGAACAGTTCACAATCTAAAAATAAATCAATTGATAAAACATTACTGTCAATATAAATAAGCTTTGTAAGTAAATATTTTCCTTACATGCTTAAATTACAAAATAATATCGCCGATAAGTCACACTATTAGTTAACACCGTTATCTACTTACATGCATAGCTATTTATTAGTTTATTTATGTGTCAGTGCATATTATGCAATACCCAGTGCATCTTGTATGAACTTGTTTGCTCCGGGCGTCTGACCTAAATTGGAGGCCAAGGTTTGTTCGATTCCCGTTTATATCTAAATGAGTTCTGGCTCTTTGTTTAAGCGCATGAATGAGATAGACATATTTTATTGCACACTTACGCCATCTCTTTTCGTCACTGCTACCAATGTGACTAAAATTTTCTAATACGGCTAGATCTATGCTTAATTACATTTTTGCTTTGCTCCAGTGCTCTAGCCCGCCAAAGATACCGTTTATTTTTAGGATTTATGAGTAAGAAGCTTTATGGCATTCTAACAGTGATTTTTTTTTTGTAATCGCATCAGTATTTCTACAAACAGCAGACAATTGTATGCTTTCATAAATTTAGATAGAGGTTGGAAATACAAGGCCAAAAGCACCAATTTTTTGGTCCTTAGTTATATTAAGACTAAATACGTGCACATGAGTGCCAAAAATCTAAGAAACTGCAGAACTGTAACTTTTGGTGCAAAAGTAATTGCATCTTGTTTTTCCGCTGTAGACTAAACAATATGCAAATTTGATAGCCCTCAACTGCGTCAGAGTCCATCTAGAGTAGACGATTCGAAATACGTACCTAATTTTCCTACTGATTCATACTGTGTGGTAGAATAACGAGCTGCTGTGTAACTCGTGTTTTGTTTACTACATGTCTTCACTAATTGACATTTAGTGTGTGAAACTTTTCCTAAGAATGCGTTATTTTTTGTGTGCGTATTATTGTTATAATCAATCGGCAAAAGCTGCTCTAGGACATGTTTCTACGCCCCGAATTTGCAGAAAAGAGCTTAGAGCACTCTCTTTCTTTGCTAGACTCTATTACTAGCTTTTGCCCGCGACTTCGTATGCCCATATCCCATTTTTTCGTATGCCCATTTCCGTTCCCGTAGGAATTTCCCATTCCCGATATTATATAGCCTTCCTCATGAATGTTTCCAAATCCGACTGGTAGTTCCAGAGATTAGCGCGTTCAAACAAACCCTTCAGCTTTATTATATTCGGTCGGTTCTCTTCTTCATTGTTTATCAGACGTATGTGCTGCCTACCAGACCTCCACAACCCATTGACTGGGTACACGGTACTTCTTGGCAAGACTGTTGTTACATTTTTCGGCTTCTTACAATCCGTAACGACTGCCAAAGATCTCCAAATGACAGCCGGGACCAGCGGCTTAACGTTCTTTCCGAAGCACGGAGGAGTCTCGGTATGTTAAGATGGCCACCGTTGCTTAACCTTGAAAACCTTGAAAGTCCATGCGGCTGTTATAACTTTATAATATAGCCACGAGCTGCCACAAAGAATTATTTATTATAATTCTCTTTTTCTGTCATCAGATTTTTGGCAACAGAAAAAATGCAATAAATTGTTTTTGCTGCATACGCGGTTATCGACCTTAACATTTTAAAAGAGGAATTCCTCACCAAAATTAGTTTACCAAAATAAACTTACGGATAAAACATGAGGTAAAGAAACATAAATATCTTTTTCAACACAATTGCTCAAAAAATGCATTTACGAAGCCTGTATACATTGTTCGAAAGTTAAAAATTATGCACCACTGATAGAATGAATAGAATGTGCGGTAAAATAGGTAAGTACTCTCACCTAAGTAGGTAGGTACCTATTTTACCGCATACTCCGTTGTGTTGTGTAACGCCGCGCGCCGTGCGTAGCCTTTACGATTTTTTTTTAATTGCCATAAAGAATAAGTATTCCACCAAGGAGTTGTGTATTATGTGGTACATAACCTATACCTACACATAAACACATTCTAAGGAACTTGATTATCGTTTCATCTTGTGTTGAAGTCTAAAATAAGTTTAGGCTCGGTTTCAGAAGTATTTTATCGGTCGTTTATCTGTTCGTTAATCAATAACCAACCAATGGGGTTACGACAAATAGCTTTAACGAACAGATAAATGACCGATAAAGTACCTCAGAAACCGGGCATTACTCGACCAACTCCTTTTTCGTACAACCCGTTGTAACTTGTTTTCCAACAGAATTTCAAGGTTGAATGTGTTCTTACAGTAGTTTAATCTGCATTGGACAAGCAAACGATGTCTTGAATTGATTTTATTGGCAGAAAATTACGTGTGGTCACTGTGGTCAGTAATGACCATCTCTTATGTGCAATAATGTGCATGGTAATAAAGACTCGCAAAAAGTAGATTTTAATTAAATTAACCGCTACAAGCCTTGGTAGTTATACTATCGTTGACGATCTCTCTACGTGGGAATACATAGCGGTTTTATACTATTATAGACTAAATTGATTTTCCTTATAAGGGAGAGTAAAAATAATAATATTAGGTAATTGTATATAATTAATAATGACAGGTAAGAAGATCAATACAAGGAATTATCCGTAAGAGCACTGGATCGAAACTGCTAGATGTTATGGGGGAGGCCTTTGTACAGCATTGGCTGACAGTAACCAGAAAAATTTTAATTGCTCTGCCTTCTTGCAAAAATCCGCATAAATTCTGCAATTGCTGCAGTTCGATGAATCCTTTAGATATCTCTAAAGCGATACTAATTTCGACGCCCTTGAAATAAATCATTTCTAATCATTTAAATAAACAAGTTGAATAATCATTTTATTAGGAAATCTGTCTAATTGCCTACGACCACAGATAACAAAAATCATTATGGCGGGAAACGGTGCGAGACGCATGCGCGGTGCGTGTTCATAGGTCACCGTGCCAATAGTGCAACAGTATCACCGCCAGATCTATTTTGAACTCTGTCTCCTTCTTAACAGAGTTGGGTTTTGAATGCTTGACAGCTCACCACCAGACGGTCCATAGACGCTGATAATACACCCGGATGTCCCGCCATGATTGTTTTAAAAAAATAACGTCGTTTATTTTGTGTTTCGTTCGGTATCGTTGTATCCTGTTGATATTGGCGGCATCGATTCTATTCGTGTTTATTGAGTTCATTGTCGCTGATAAATCAAAGGGAATTTTGTTGAACTTTAGTCTTTGAATTTTTTATCTTTGGTGTCTGGCTGTCTTAACAATATTTTATTTATAGCAGAAACTGTGACTACGGAATCTGTTCTTTCTGTTGCTTTTGCAGCGATGATAGTTTAGATAACGTAAGTATTGATAAGGATCACTATTCATAGCGTTTTTTCCACTTATGCGGTTGGAGTTTTGGGCCATCGGAACTTTTCTCGAACTCTCATCGTGAAAACTTAAACACGAAGCGAGCTGTCAACCCTGCTAGGGCCTGCAGTTTCGACATAGTTAACGATCGCATAACGACCGAATTCAGTCGTTAACTCCTAAAGACGCCCTTACACTGTCAATTTTGCGCGATCACGCAATCCACTGATCAGATCATTGATTTTGATCGTGCGATTGACTATGTTGGTACGGGTGGCCTTAGGACTTCGGTCGGTAGGCGATCGGTAACTATGTCGAGACTGCAGGCCCAGGGTTGCGGATTTTGTTCGAAAGAGTTACCGCGGACCTGGAAAGCAAAGGGCACTAGGAGGAGCACGGATGGGTTTTACTCAGTAGGTAATAGTCTGACACTTCCTTCCGCTCCGCCCAGAGCGAGTGATGATTTCCCATCCATAAAAATACGAACGTGTACGACATTGACTATGCCATCTAGTGTTGCATATTCGAAACTTTAACGTTAACAATACTTGACATTCCTGCACTCTCCATCTAAAGGTACGGTATGAAGTAGACTGTCCCATGTAGCGTTGCATATTCGAAACTTATAAGTAAAATATACAAGTTACTTGACAATGACACTCCTCTGATGCCACCTAATAGTTCATTGTACGGTCCCTAAAGTGGAACGACCCGGTTGATCATGCAGCGTCGCGCGTCGTCGCGAGTCGAATTTTTTTTTTGACAGTACCTACCTATCTACGAAGTTTTTTTTTTGCAAAAATACCAAACAGGCAATTTTTGACGAAAAAATGTCGTGTAATAACAGGCAGGCC
This sequence comes from Melanchra persicariae, assembly GCA_947386135.1. Lineage (NCBI taxonomy): Eukaryota > Metazoa > Arthropoda > Insecta > Lepidoptera > Noctuidae > Melanchra > Melanchra persicariae. Next base: position 7,993,655 of record OX376645.1, on the reverse strand, counting down.
TATCATCTACAATCTACTACAAGGTAGTAAAAAAACAATAGGCAAAGATAATATCCGAACAAATTGCTTGAGAAAGAATTGTATATGGAATTACGACTATTATCGAATTAGACAGGGTCCGTCTCATGGTTTCCTTGAAAATAAATTATACTTAAACTATTATTTACTCAGATCATTTAGGTTCTTAGGTAAGGATAAAAAATCTGAGGACTGAGGGTCAGTTGCATGAAATAAAGACCAAACATAAACACTCAGTCCCAATGACTAAGTATTTGCAGATCGCAGGCCTAATACTCAAAACTCTCTTGGTATCAAAACCAGCTATGCTACCCGCTATTACTAACCTAAGTTTCCTTATTTTTGCTGCTGCATTGTAAGTAGCTATATTATGTGTGTACCAAAAAAACATTTTTTTCTTTCTTTATTTGACTTAGGTACTTGATATGTAAAGCGGTCCGGGCGCGCGGCCATGCCAGGGCGCTATGTCGAAAATGTATTGGCGTCTGGCCGCGCGCCCGCGACGCTAAGTACATTTCGTTCCTTTGACAGATACATTTTATCTAGTCAGCGCCCTGGCCGCGCGCACTGTCCGTTTTGCATATCAAGTCTTTGTTAAAGCATAGGTATGGTGCTATAACAAAGACTTGAAAAAAAATGTAGGTGTTTAAATCCACCTTGTATATTGCTAATCTCAATACATTAACACTTCGTTGAAAGATTCTCAAATCTATAACGTATTCTAGGTTCGCTCGTTTCATCGTAGACGTCATCCATCGCTTTCCGACAGGCGAGACCGAGGCCAAGAGTTGTCTCATCACCAATCATTTCATCATTTTTCTGCCCCTAGCCCATGTTACTTGGGGTCGGCGCAACACGTTTTTTTCTTCCATTTTGTCCTGCCAGCCTTCACACTATCACTGATTCCCTTTTCTTTCATATCACTCCTCACACAGTTACACAGTCCATCCATCTTTTCTTTGGCCTCCCTCTTCCTCTCCTTCTATCCACATTCATAACTCTTGTAGTTACCTACATCCGTTTCATCCCTCAAATTAACCTATTATTCTCATTATTTCCAGTGGAATACGTGGACGCAGAGTACAGTTTGTGGCTGACATGGTTCCTGATGCCGGTCATCGTGACCTTCCTGCTGCCGGCCGTCATCATAGTGCTTATATACATCAGTGCCATCATCTTCCATCTTTACCGGCTGTACAGGTAAGCTATTAGATACCTTACAACAAGGATCTTCATCTGGATTCTCGGCAACCTCATCCAGCTACTACCAGCCACTCTACGAAGATCGCTCGTTCTAGTCTGAGTGTGCCCCTCTGGTCAGGCAGGTCTGGTGACCAGAGAGGGTGCACCATATGTTTCTAAAAACCGACCCAGTTCGCGTCAGACTCGCAGACGAAGCAACATAAACCAAAACCGGCCAAGTGCGAGTCGGACTCGCGTGCAAAGGGTTCCGGACGAATAATATTTTTTAACATGTTACTCTATAAATCATAGACTTCTTATAGAGTATCCTGTAATCTACAGTAAAGAGTAATTAGGCTCAGTAGTTTCAGAGATAAGGGTCAATTTTCATCTATTTTCTTTACCTTCGGAATAGATTTTTTTAATAAAAAAATAATTTAGACTTATGATGAGTCCTTTGATTTGATGTGTAACTCGAAACAGTAAGTAAAGCTTTTTTTAATTTTCTTATTTTCTCTCCAAAAAGTTACACTATTTTCAAAATTTCTCTATTTTCGTTACGCGTCCGTGTTTTGGGTCACAGAAGGTTACCTATGTTTGTACTAAATTTCAAATGAATCGGTCCAGTAGATTCGGAGAAAATCGGCTGTGACAGACAGACAACCGCGTGATCCTATAAGGGTTCCGTTTCTTCATACAGAGGTTCGGAACCCTAAAAATACACCTTTCTTTAATAAGTTGATTTCCCCTTTAATTTAATTTGTTGTTTTAGCCGCAATAGACACACTGTGAATAAAAGTGAACTCCAAATGTCTGTTTATTACGGTTCATGAGATACAGGACGCTGACAGACGGGTGGACCGTTATCATCTTAGTAATAGGGTTCCGTTGGTTACTCTTCGAGTACGTAACTCTAAAAAGCAACAAATTATTTGGCACTAAATAAGTGACCAAACTAGCAATGTTTCGTTATAGAAATTAGAATTCGGACCCCTAGACAAAACAAATAAGTTTAAAACGTGTCAGAATAAACGGAACCCCGAAATCGCTATTCTGTTACACGTTGTATACCTATTGTTAACAAACCCACACAGGTTAGCAATGAGCTCCACACTAGTCCACACATTACCTCAGATTGATCTTGAAGTACATTGAAATCATTAAAATTATCGGAGAGCAGAGGTCCCCCAGTAATAACGGATACATTGAAACAAAGCAACAAATAATGCTGATCACAATTTTACCGCATGTACGGACTGGTATCAAAAAATAAGATAATGTTGACATACCTAATATTAATAAATAAACTAGCCTTTGCCGCTACTTCGCTCCACTGGCCTATCCCACACGAGACGAGAACTAAGTATTAAGTACAAAAAGAATCCATCTTACTTTCGACAGAAGAAAAATTACCAAAAAGTCTTGCCTTTGACACACAGGCCAGCTTAGCTTAGCTAACAGGATCAGAAATTCTCAAAATATATCCTAAAAATTTATTTGAACAATTTTATTTGGGATTTAATATAATGACCACCATAAAATGCTTTGATACCCTTAGTTCTTTTACCAAAAATATATATTTGACACCAGAAAAATGAAGTCTAAAATTACAATAGTACTAGCTATTTTAGTCACGACTGCACCTCAAATTGTATTCGAACACCAAATGTAGTAAATGATCACCAAATCTTAGCGAGCAAATTAATGCGCTATTTTTACCTAAATAAACTATTGTGATTACCATAAAATGTAGGCTTGGGTTACAAACTGGATAGAATAGGTTAAGTTAGGTTAGAATTTATTGTGACCAACACTTATCGAATATTTTTTTGGAAAAAGTTATTTATTTCACACTTTTTTAACTCCAAACACCAAACAATAGCTGCCAATAAAAATGAAAGAAAGCTTATAAATTAAAATAAAGCTGATGCAAGATGTAAAAACTTTGATTTTAATTTTACATTAAAATGCTGGTATGATTTTGGTGATCATTGACTACTTTTGGGTTAACAATGATTTATTTGGAGTCATTTTGCTTAAATAGGATAGCGAGACGTTAAAATTTTGGTTATAATTTTAAATTAAAATGCGTGTTTAATTTTGGTGATCATTTACTATTTTTGTCTCCTAAATGTTACTATATCCGGTGGTAAGTTAAACATAAGCCATTTTATTTCTACATTTTAAGAAAAGTACAGTCGTAGAGAATTAAATGTCTTCTTGGAAGCACTTTCATGGTCAAACCTTATCCTCAATTCAATCCGAATCCGTTCAGCCGTTGAAGCTTGATTGATGAACAAACATAAAGTCTGTCACGTTTAGGTATAATATTATTAAGATAAAAAACGCGAACTCGACCGCTTTCAAGGCCAGCCCTTATTTTCATGGCATCATACACAATGTAACTCAATTTTCAACAAACCAGTTTTCGAATTTCAAATTCAAACGCAACAAAAACTGGACGAAAAAGAAATTGATGTAGCCAGTCAGTGTTACATTAAATTCAAGGGTAAACTCATTACTGTGGGCTCCTTTGGTACATGTAGGTCATTAACCCATGCACAATTTGATGAAGTACAGACTTGTAAATTGCTACCCGTAAAAAATTAGGCCTGCGAGCAATTCTCAACGAGATGCATCAATTTAAAATAAAAAATGTTTTATAAACGAGTTGCAGGTGTAAGCTTTTTATGAGGTCCAGATGTTGGGCGCGAATTGTAATTTTCTTTTGTTTGTATTGATATAAAATTAATAGGACTAAAAATCCAAAGTGGGCAGAAGTAAACTTCGTCCTGGTACCGACATTTGCCAGTTATGATGAAGTGCCATGTTATTAGGGCGAGCTTTTTGAAAAAAAAAACAAAAATATTCGAAGTCAGATCGGATCAGGACCCCACTACGTTCAGCAGCCATGCTTCTGACCAATAACGTAGAGAGCCTTCTAATGATAACTCGAACCAATCAGTTCAAAGTCCAAAAAATGTAGATTACATAAAATCATCAGCTTACCAAAGAGTGATACTTACACAGCTTTAATTTCCTGAAACAACAAAATTGTTATAAGGTCTATCACCTTCTTAATTAAAAAAAAAATTTCTCGATAACTTTGACACCTCGGAGACCTCCTGACTTTTCTTCTAGATAAATGTGAAATATCGTAGACAATGGCCAGACAGTTTAATTAGATGTAATAATTATGGCCAATTATTTTTTATGCTTATCTGGTGAAAGACTTATGAGTAAACTTTGGACCGATGCCGTCTGTACCGGGCGTCTTCGTCTGTCATGCGGGGTGGTTGTGATCAGAGATTTTTTTCAAGAGAGACCTAGGCAGTGATAGGAAACCTAGATACTGGCGTTTGGTCTATGATCTAGGCTCAGCAGACGGTTGGTACTTTGATTGACAAATAAAAACTGTAGTTGTTTAAGGAATATGGAATGTTCCAAAACGTAAACTCCAACTCAACTCAAACTCCCTACTAGCTTGTCATAATTGAAGTTTTTGCATTTGTTTGCTCATCTCTCGAGTACGAAAACGTCAGTTAGACAAGCTTTCATTGACATTTTTGTGCTCTTGTTGGAGTTGGGGTTTACGTTTTGGAATATGGGCCTAAGTCTCGAAAACTTATACTTCCATGTTTTTGTTCAGATTGACCTTTTAATACTGTAAAGGAAACATTGTAAAACTCAACCAATGTTTTTTAAAGTAAAAAAGTAGTAGTAGGAGTTTTTTGCCGGTTCTTCTTATTAGGAAACGACTAATTCGAGTCGTGCACAAATTCCTGACGATTCGATTTATGCAATTTAACATTCTGAAAAGTCAGAAGGGAGTTCAACTTTGTTGGGTCATACAAGTCTTGGTCTACAGCCAGTAACTATTAAGCGTACCTATGCATAGACCAGACCATAGAGATGAACTATTATTAAATTAGTAGGTAGGTACCTAATATGTCTTTGACCACTTGTGGATAAATAATAATAGCCGCACGGGTCAATCTTCAAAGTTAAGCAAAGCTTGCCAGGGTCGGTGTGTGGGTGGGTGACCATCTTAACATAAATTGGCAGTCGTCACGGATTGTCAGAAGCCAGAAAATCTGACTCCAGTCTTGCCAAGAAGTACCGTGTTGACCCAGTTAATGGGTGTTGCGGATTTGGTTCGAAAGAGTTACCGCAGCCTTGAAAAGCAAAGGGCCCTAGGAGGAGCACGGATGGGTTTTTGTCAGTAAGAGTCTAACACTCCCTCCCACTCCACCCAGAGCGACCTCCACAACCTATTAACTGGGTAACATGGTATTTCTTGGCAAGACTGGTATTCGATTTTCTGGCTGCTGACAATCCGTAAGTACTGCCAAAGATCTACAAATGGCAGCCGGGACCAACTGCTTAACGTGCTTTCCGAGGCACGGAGGAGTCTCGATATGTTAAGATGGTCCCACAGACCGATCTCGGCAAGCGGTGCTTGACCCTGATGATGCGGCTGTTATTATTTAGCCACGAGCTCCTAACTCTTCGTGCTGTGCTGGTCCTGCCCCTGCGGCCTGAGAAACTCAAGCGGCGGAAATATAACAACCTCGTTGGTATCTATATTTTCGAACCGTTTGCGGTTGAAACTCTCGGGTCGTGGGGTCCGAGTGCTTATAACGTGCTTATAAGGGCTGGCTTTTAACTTGGACAAAGCATAAGCATTGCTATTCAACGTGGCAATGCCGCCAGTCTTTTGGGCACACTTCCAGTCGACAGCGATGCGGATGAATTTTTTGGCGCCATATTTTAAGGTTAACTTAGTTAGGATTTTTAGTTTTTATTTTTAGTGCAAGATAGGTAAATAAATAAAAGTTGAGGAACGTTAAATAGATGTACAGACTATAATGTTTTCTTGCTTGCAGGATGAAAGTGGTGGATGGCGTGCAGCCTGACTGGAAGCAAGCGGCGCGACTCGCGGTCTGCGCGCTTTGGGACGCGCACGGCTGGCTGTGGCATGGTAAGTCCCGCTACACTACAAGGGCAGACTAGATAAGTACTGATATGAGTATCTTACTGGGTTGAGGTTGTATTTGATTGAAATGAAACCAAATCAAGGATAATATCAGCGTAAAATCTTACCTTGGACGTTTGGCTTTCGGGATTGCATAAATAATCGTAAATAAAAAACATAAATTAATAAAGTAAATCTGGTTTATTACATATCACCTAAATTTGTTGATCCGGATCCGAAAAAAGATCCAAAATCGCGGATTTTTTCCATGGCAAATATGCATTCGAAAATCAGATCTCTAATGATGTGTTATGTCCTATTCAAAGACGAGTAGGCATTTCTCAATATTATATTTTTGCTTTATTTATTCTAATTTATGCTTTACTAGCTTCTACCAGCTGCGGCTTCGCCCGCGTGAATATCGGTAATAGAAAGGTTTCCTGATTTGTATTGTAAATTTTTTAGTCAGGAAACACCCACCCTATTCCTACCCTACACCTACCCTACACCTACCTTACACCTACCCTACCTTACAACTACCCTACACCTACCTTATACCTACCTACCCTACACCTACCCTTTACCTTCCCTACACCTACCCTACCTACATAATTATACCAGCCCAAAAATACTATGACATGTTTCTGGTCTCCTGGTACAACTTGATGTTTCTGGTCTCCTGGTACTTGTGAATTTGAAGTACTAAGGCAGCAGCGGCTCTGTGTTTCCACTTCCTACTCAGTCTCCATTAATCCATGACACTTACCGGGATAAAAAGTAGCCTATTTTTTATTCCAGGGTATGAACTACATGTGTGCCAAATTTCATCCAAATCCCTTCAGCCGTTTTTGCCTGATTGTTACACAAACATTCACCTTTATATTAGTAGGATTTATTCGAATATGAGTGTATCTGTATAGTTGTTTTATCTCACGAGTGCGGGCGAGCCATGGTTGTGTAGGTAAATGTACGTGCACATTGTCTTAGTGTGCGTAACCTTGAAAGCGACTGACACAAGCTCACGCACACTAAGACAATGTGCACGTACATTTACCTACACAACTATGGCTCGCCCGCACTCGTGAGATAAAACAACTATATGTAAGGATGGCCTTTGGAAGCATTCCATCTACCTATTTATAATTTTTTGAGGTTATTTTCTTTACTGTAGGATGTGGGGTAATTTTGTTTTCTTTTTGTTTCCGCTTTAACTTATCTCATTACTTGTTTCTTGTTCCCCAGGCTACGACATCCAAGGTCTAGAGCACATCCCGGACGGGCCGTTCTTAATAATCTACTACCACGGAGCACTTCCCGTAGACATGTACTACTTTACTGCAAGGATGCTGCTGTTCAAGAGACGACACATACATACCGTCGCCGACCGGTTCATGTTTAAAATTCCTGGTTAGTTCTAAATATTTTTTTCCAAAATAAATCGTCAGTAGGTATGAATAGTCAATTGGAATCAAATGTAGCTCACAATTTAGGATCCATTTATATTAGTGTTAATTTTCAATTTTTAATAGTGATTGGCAGCTGGGTTGACCCCAGTTGTCATTACCCGTCGGTGCCTATTGGCCTAGCTCTGTTCTGTCTCCTGCTTAATAAGGGGGGAAATGGAAATTATGGTTTTCTTCCTCTTACACTGTTCTTTTGGGATTAATTTTGATGCGGGATCCAAAATAGTTGAATCGTTCTTCTGGGACTCAAAGAGCTTTATTGCCTCGGTGTTTTGCTGATAGTCACCGGTGATGATTCTGACTCTCAGGAGTTGCAGAGGTTGGGAATAGTGTGGTGGGCTTGTTTTTTACGCAACAACTAATAAAAAAAACCTTGTGTTGAGAGCCTCCGCTGAAGATGAAAAAACACATTCATAAAGTTTCATTCACCACACCATTCCAGGCTGGGCCACCCTCCTAGAAGGCCTGTGCGTGATCCCGGGCACGGTACAGACCTGCGCGTCAGTGCTGCGCGGTGGCAACTCGCTGGCCATCTCACCAGGCGGCGTGTACGAGGCGCAGTTCGGAGACCACTACTACCGGCTCAACTGGAGGAACAGGATCGGCTTCGCTAAGGTGGCTCAGGAGGCTAAAGTGGTAAGTGACTCTCAAACTGTTGGTGTTAGACGAGTTGCGGAATTTGTTCGCAAAGGGCATCTTTGCGTTCCAGGGCCGCGATGACTATTTTGAACAAGGAAGAACACGGATGGGTTTTAGTCACTAAGAGTCTGACACTCCCTTCCGCTCTGGGCGGAGCAGGAGGGAGTAATCACTTGATGATTTCCCATCCAAAAAAAAGGCTTTAGGAGGAACACGGATGGGTTTTAGTCAGTAAGAGCCTGACACTCCCTTCCACTCCGCCCAGAGCGGAAGGAGTCATTTCATGATTTCCCATCCTTAAAAAAAAGACTTAAATCTTCAAGGTTATGCAGCCATTGCCGAGAGGTCCATCCGTGGATAAGTGACCATCTATTACATATCGGAGACTCCTCCGTGACTCAGAAAGCACGATAAGCCGTTGGTCCAGGCTGTCATTTCACACACATAGTCGTTACGGTAGTCAAAAAACCAGGAAACCGGACACCAATCTTGCCCAAGGGTATCATGGAACCCAGTTACAGGGTTGTGGAGGTCAGATAGGTAGTCGCGGCATGAGAAATACTGCAGTGCGATTCTGTGAACCTCTCACGGTGTAAGCTTAGGTGAAGCGAACATGAAGGGAGCTGTCAGTCCATACAAACAAGACGGAATGACAGTTCACTTCACGCTCACTCCACCTATAGTTGTCAAAAAATAAAAGGCCAGTTTTGACAGCAGGAAACAACAAAGAGATTTATTTCATGTCTCTTTCATACTTACTAGTAAAGTAACGTTGTATCCTGCTGTCAAACGGGCCTTTTATTTTTTGACAACTTTAAGTTTACACGGTAAGATGTTGTCAGAATAGATCGGCTGGTACTCAGCTGCATCCAGTTTGACTGGAAGCCGATGATGTTACCATGACATAGGCCCATATTCCAAAACGTAAACTCCAACTGAACTCGAACTTAAACTCCATCGGAGCTTGTCATAATTGAAGTTTTTGCATTTGTTTGCTCATCTCTTGAGTACGAAAACGTCAGTTAGACAAGCTTTCATTGACATTTTCGTGCTCATGTTGGAGTTGGAGTTTACTTTTAGGAATATGGGCCATAGAGTCACATGTCACGCGCTTGTAAATTGCATTATCTGTATCAAAACTCAACTATCATATAAATTCTTCGCAGCCAATAGTCCCGATGTTCACCCAAAACGTGCGCGAAGCTTTCCGCACGGTGGGCTGGCTGCGCGGCGTGTGGCTCAAGATCTACGCCACGTTCCGCATGCCGCTGGCGCCCGTGTACGGAGGCTTCCCCGTCAAGCTCATCACTCACCTGGGCAAGCCCATACCGTACGACCCGGACTTGACGCCTGAGCAGCTACAACAGAAGGTAAGAAGATAACATCTTCTTTTTAGGGTTCCGTACACAAAGGGTAAAAACGGGACCCTATTACTAAGACTCCGCTGTCTGTCACCAGGCTGTATGTCATAAACCGTGATAGCTAGACAGTTGAAATTTTCACAGATGATGTATTTCTGTTGCCGCTGTAACAACAAATACCAAAAACAGAATAAAATAAATATTTTAGTGGGGCTTCCATGCAACAAACGTGATTTTTTGTGTTTTTTTTTATAGATAATGGTACGGAACCCTTCGTGCGCGAGTCCGACTCGCACTTGGCTGGTTTTTCTTATTTTAGGATTGCGGTTGACCACAATCTCACCTGATGGAAAGCAATGATGTGGTCGACGATGGATACGAATGGAGAGTTATCGCATAACAAGCCTCCTTGGTTTACTTTTCGTTAAATCCTCAATTACGTCGTTAGATTGTAAAGTACCAAAGAGATCTGGGTATTTGGGAGAAGGGGGGGGGGGGGTGTTGAGTGTTAGCCCTTTCTCTGTTCAGACTTTAAACTCGAAATTTAAAAAAAAATCGCACCGACATTTGCCTGCATCACTTTGTTTCACAGACAAAATTCTATTGAAGTTTACGGAAGCCTGTACCGTGTGGACCTACTATATTTTTATACGACCGAACGAGGAGTCATTTAACACTGCCAAAGCACATACAGTTCGCGTCAAATAACTGTGCCCCTCTGAAGTTAGCCATTTGCAAAGATCGCTTGGTGCAGTCACGTAGACGGCAGCAAGCGGGACGCAAGCATACATCGAACGTAAACGTATGACTGAGACATAAAATCGCGCCACCATGATCCCCGCCCCGCGCATGCGCAGTTGCAGTTTGTTCGTAATTTTGACTACTAAGCAGCCACTCGTAGCCAACTTCAGAGGGGCACAGTTATTTGACGCGAATTGTACATATACTCACCACGTCATCTTCTTTCAGGTCGCTAGTGCTATAGAAGAATTAGTAGAAGAACATCAAAGGATCCCTGGCAGTATCCTACGGGCCTTACTGGAAAGAGTTCAATACACACCCAAGAAGACGAAACACATACCTCCAGTCACCAACGGCAAGTGCCAAAACGGAGATAGTGAAAACAATGCAAAAAGTGACAAATTCAAAGTTTCGTAAACACTTTAAAGTGATATAGTGACTGATTTTTTGTAATATTAATAATTCATATTATTAAGTGGCGATCGGAAGGTGTTAATAGAGAGATTTGGCTGTTAGAATTTTCTAATTAATGTTTTTTTTTTAGTTTTTCGGCCATTTTAGTGTGTTAGGTCCGAGGATGATTGGATGAATCCAGATGTATAAATATTTTTTTGGGGCAAAACTCATTTGTATAGAATTTTTTGTCTTTATTGTAGCACTAAAAATACCGTGTGACAAAACCATTGCGAAAAATATAGTAATCGTTTCTTTTTTTTACGAAATCTTCGTAAATTTCAGTTTTCACATCAACTTCGGTTATAAAGAGAATCATTTGAATTATATTTCGCCAATACTGAGTTACAAATGAGTCCAGCACCTTATTCGAATATGCATTTAACTAATACCCCTCTTCGCAAAATCGGGTAAGATCACAGAGCACTGGATCTTTGCGGACACTGCTAAAGACGGCATTGTCTAATATTTCTATACAAACTGAGGACTTAGTGTGAGTTTTTTTATGATCGCATTAACTTAAACGTTCGCACTGTACGCCATTGTTTTACTATTGTGTCTGCTATTATGGCGGCTGAAGATATACCAACGTTCGTATGTCAAATTGTATAGAAAAATAAAACAGGTTGTCCGTGACGGTGCTTCAGTTTCAATACAAATTGACGTTTACGTTAACGCGAACGAGACAATTAAAAACTCGCGCTAAGACGACTGTGTCAGTAAGTGTCACCATCTACTCATAAAACCGGCCCGTGACAAATTGGCAATAGGGTATTTCACTGGGTTAAAAAAAACATTAGCAATACGTAGGCGCCAGATAAATGAAGAATAACGGTCATTGACCTTTCCTTAATATCTCTTCGTAGGTACTCCCGGACAGTAAATTATGAATCGTTTTTCATTACTAGAACAGTAAGGATCACGATAGATGTCGATTCAGGACAGCTAAAAGTTATTATTTCTGTTTTTGAAATTAAGTGTAGGTAATCAATAAATGTAGGTGGGTCAATGACCGTTATTCTTTGTTTGTCTGGCGCATACTGTAGGTATTTATTTATTACAAAAATGGTGACGTTGTATCTTCTATGATAAAAAGAGACAACACTAGTTGAGTGTGACGTCACGCGGTAACTACGCCAGTGACTTCATGTCATCCAGTACAAACATAAACGTTGTTTGTACTGGATGACATGAAGTCACGTGACAAGGATAGAAGAACAACTACAAAAGCGTGTAACGTCTTCATTGTTTTAACCGATGTTTTATTTTTTTAACCGACTTCAAAAAAGGAGGAGGTTCTCAACCTCCTCCTTTTTTGAAGTCGGTTCCGTTGGTTTTTTTTTGTATCTACATATGTACACCGATTACTCCGAGGTTACTGATCCGATTTCTGTGAATCTTTTTTTCATGAATCGTATTATTTTACTAACATTCTTAAAATAAGTATTCAATGTACAGTCAACAATGCTATTTGGTATACAGGCACAAATATTAATTTTGCCACTGAACTGCCAATATTTATTTCTAATGTGTGCATTATATCGTTGTAAGGTTACGATATACTTACGAGTGTGGTGCACAATAATTGTCTACTCAGCACACTTATGTACACCATTGTTTAGAAGTAGTTACAAGTTAGCTGCCTGCATACCAAATACCTTAGTTGACTGTACATTTTTGATAGCAGTCAAATACCCTAAACTAAGCCGAGACTTGTGCGCACATTGCGCGGGAAAATGAGCAATGGCCGTCTTTAGTCTCTGTGAACGTGATGATTCCGTGGTCTATAAAATAAACAAACTTCCAACGTACTAATTACTTTTAGTTTAAAATAAGCCGCCATTTTTAAATGTACCGTGATTGTTTCTGGCCCTGCATTAATATGTTAAAAATTTTGATAATTTAAACATCTACAGTGCATTCTTTGTCACATTTTGTAAACAAACATGGTACGAACTTAAATGCGAAAGAAACTGTCTGTTACCACTTCTTAACGGTTGAACGGATTTGGGTGAAACTTGGCACACGGGAAGAGCATGTCATGGAATATGACTTAGGATACTTATCATTCCTCGTCGAGGCGATCGGCGGCGCCGACCTGTCGCGTCCGGCCCTGGTTCCATGCATGGTCCGGAGCGAGGAGGCATGGGAAGCCGTCACCTCGAAGCAGTAATGCTAGTGAAGGAGGAGGCGGGCCGCGTGAGGGAGAGACAATCCTCACCCCACCCCCCACAGCCGCCGCAACATAGGGAGACGCCCCGGGCGGAGGGCGATTCCCGCCACAGTAGGCGCGGGCCTGCGGACGGCTAGCGTTGGGCGGCTTGCTTACAACCAGGCCCGGGTCGACAGCGCGTTGTGTTCCATGCGCGCTTCAAAGAGATGTCAGAATAAGTGACGGGTATATAGTGCCTGCCAGGGTCACGGCCCTGGAACGCAAAAGGCTTTTGGAGGAACACGGGTGGGTTTTAGACAGTGAGACTGACTTCCGCTCCGCCCAGAGCGGAATGATGATTTCGCATACAAAAAAAGGGCACTTATTGTCCCGAGAGTATTTTCACTAAGTATAATAATTTTCGACTTTGACGCAGGCGTAGCCACTGGCGAAAGCTAGTATGATGGACCCTTCGAAGTATCAAACACATTAATTTTCTCGAAATACAAAATATCTTAGTGCGCCATATTTGTTTACAAATTAAGATAAGTATAGTAAAATGTACTATGTAGTAGCAGGGTGCTACTCATAGTACATTACATACTCAATATTATGTTAGAATTTACCTGCAAAAAGTGGCTAACGATGGCCATAACATTACGCGTGCCCTGAAGGGGTAGGCAGACGCAGTACTTCAATATTTCGCGAATTATACGACATAATGGGCCAGCTTGTGGTTAATTGACCAATAGTTGTACATAAAATAAGGTTGAAAAACTGTCAATTCTGACAGTGGAAATGTATTATAGATAGTTCAAGTTTAAGTTGGTCCATTATAAGCCACTTTAAACAGGCATTTAGGATTAAAACAAAATTTCGTGTGACGGCTTTCAAAAAGGAGGTTATGATAAATCTATATTTTCTCGATACATCTGATTTTAGAATAAAAAATATATTTTCTATGAAAAAATAAATCAGTACCTATGTCGAAAAAAAGAAATTATGAATGCATTCCCTTTATTTAGCTTTTATACTTATACATAATTTGTTAGCTCTTTCGAATTTAAATTTCGCGAATGTGTAATGCTTTCGACATATCCTACAATCATATAGTTACTTAAATGTGATAAAGAAGAACATGGGTTCCCAAATTCTTTGATAGTTTATAATTGTCAAAAAATAATTCCGTGCTCTGTCTCTTTTTGTCATTATAGTGATAGAAAGAGAGGTAAATTATAATGTATTTTTAATAGAAATGACTATCAAAATTGTATAAATCGATTATGTATAAAACACAGATACAAATAAGCATTTTTAGCATACAGTAACAAAATTATGTGTAATGGAATATGTATTTATAATTTATAGTCACAAAGCAGTCCGAAGTTGAAGAAATGATATGATAAATAATGTGCTAGACAATCAGGATTACAGATCAATAGACGAACTGAACATAATTAAAATTCGTAAGGTACAAATCAGATAAATGATCCACATACAGAATTTAGAATCAATTTTTTATCTAAATTGATTCAATTTCTAGATAGTTCGATAAATTATCAAATTTTCAAAATATACAAAAAGGACCTTATTTGTAAGAACATTCTAATAAGCACTAATTGTTAATAAAAAAATCTATAGGTAATTCCAATTATGAAAGCTAATCAATGTTTAGATGTAATTATATGGTTAGACTTATCTATACTATTTGTAATATTATAAAGCTGAAGAGTTATGTTGAAGCGCTAATCTCAGAAACTACTGGTTCGAAATTGAAAAAATATTTTGGTGTTGGATAGCCCATTTATCGAGGAAGGATTATACAACATCACGCAACGGCCAATAGGAGCGGAGCATTAATGAAAAAAATTACGCAGACGAAGTTGTGCGGTTCAGCTATTTTTAAGAATATTGCTGAAAATGTTATTAGACTTTCTTTTAAATTGAGGATAATACCTGCTTTTAGATATTTGGTAGACGCTTTGCTAAGTGAGCGATTCATACAAAAGTGAACCTTATGTTAACACACCATGGGACGTTCAAAGTTAAAATAAAGTTCATATTCGTATGACACATTTAGCAAAGTGAAGCCAAAGTTCGTTCAATGAATCTTGACCTGATTGTCTAGTTCATTAGGTACCTTATATATAAACCTTAGTGTAATTTAGTGAGATTTTCGAATGAATGAATGAATTTAATTTCTTTTTTTAAGTCTGAAAAAGTGTCGGTTACTTTGGCTACGCTTTTTTAGTACAGTAGGTACCCGGTAATGTATGGAATATGGAGTTTAAGAAATTAGTATTTTCTAAGCCATTCATACCCCGTTTCAAAGATACTACATTCTAGGCTCTACAAGTACATATGACATACCTATTTCGCCCGGGTACTGTTATTATGATATGCCATGTGAAACGGAATAAACGCAATACTTCTTAAGGGGTCATTGTTCTCATTATTATGAACAACTTTCACTATGGGATCAACACTAAAATCGTAAAAAAAAATCGATTTGGGAGTTGGTCCCATAGTAAAAGTTGTTCGTGATGATGATGAGAACAATTACCCCTTAAGAGGTATTGCGTTTATACTGTTACACGTTGTATAATATATATAAATAGTACCTATAATGTATAATTATGCGTAGCTGTATGGTTCCTCGAATAAGATTCAACGTTTCATTAACTTACATAAATGTTAAAAATGAATAGGTAGTTGATAATATGTACTTCATAATTGAAAGTAATTTCGCCCTTATCGACGGTAGTAAGAATGGAGTGATATTAGACGGATAAACAACTCGCTCCCTATTTAACTCTATTTCTAATTTGGTAGGTACTTATGTAAGAAATAGCAATATTTAAGTTTAGAGACATTCAATGCTGTACAAGAGTTAAAAGTGGGGCTAATTATTTGGACAAGTTCCAGGTTACCTGCGTTAGCCAATCAGTAATAACGTGCACGATTTGAGTTGATTTGACGATACTTGGAAGTATCTATTAGAGTAGACTTAAGGGTCATTTTGGAGTGTCGACTGACTCGTTTAAAGTTGTCCGACCAGTATTGACCTGTACACTTTGTTAGGTTGGCCTTATATTCATTGGTCATAAGGGACATTTTGGCATTTTTGATAAATGTCCCTTATGTGGATCGACACTTCTGCTATCGTCTAGTCTGGTATAGTTGACGCTGACCTATTTCTTTTTGCGTTCAATATCACTCCATTGTTGAAAATCGTAGAAAAAATTAACAAACCTTAGAATAAATTAACACGTATATTATATTATGTAACTGCATTTGATGTGGGATTTTCAAATATTTCTGTATACACTTAGTGTAGGTATGTTTTAGTTGACCAAGGCAAATTAGATAACTTGGTTCTTGTAACTGTCTGATAGTTACAAGAAATAATACTTTTGGTCGTTTAATAGTTTTGTAATTATGCCTACTGTGAACCTGGCTTCACAAGATTTGATAGAATAATAAATTCATTCTGAGTATTTAAACAAGACTCAAACTTATCTATTTACGATAAAGTTCACATTCGTTATGCGCTTTTTGTGTGTATTACGGATAGGTACTTTTGTATGTATAATATGTTATGTAGTATATGGAATTTTATCTTTGCTTGTACCAAGTTTGAATTTTATATTCAGTATGGTATTGTGAAAATTTGGAAGTCAAACAGTCTGATACAGTTGTTGGTGGCTTTAAAAAATGACTTGTTTTGAACTTTTAGTCGATTTGCAATTGTTTGTTTTCTAAATACTTATATCAGATACAGAACACACAATGACCACGCACTTCTGAAACCCTGTATTACTATTTATAATCTCTGCATTTTTTATGGTCAATGCACGTAGTTTAACCGAAATAACTTAATATACAATTATGCGCTAATTTTGACCTCTTTATGTATAGGACTCGTCACCGCAACTCCAGGTCCAAGCAAACATTAATCAGGTTATTGTCCTGCAAGTTTCAATTCCAAATTTTATTAAATCTACAATTGAATTGGGCTATCTTTCCGCTGACATTCACGAAAATCTTAACCGCTCGAGCACTGGACATGTGAAAATTCCAAAATAAAAAATAAATCATACGTAATAGTAATAATAAACATTAAATTCGCGATAAACTCGCGGCACAACGTGCCGGCAGTGCTCGAGCGGTATCTATTATATCTAAATGTTAGGTACCTATAGTACGGTTCAAACTTAATGGCGGCTCGGAACACTCTTCTGGTTGCTGCGTTGTAGCAAATTATGGAGGAAGGGACTTCACAGCCGCCATTAAATTTGATTAACGGTACAAAATATACTCTTATCCACTGTACCCTATGAATAAATAGCTCTTAACTATTAGTGCCAGCGTTTTATACCAAAAGTTAACCTAACCTAGACTGCTCGTGTGTTTGTATTCTTTGTATACTTAATTCGAAAACAAATACTTACTATATAAGAAGATATTTTACAAGACATGTCTTTTATTTATTTACCTAAACCCTGTGCCTATACTGGAACTGGCTAACCGAACAGGCTGTTAAGTAGGTTGTGTCAGCGCGGCAGTCAAGCAATATGAACAGAACACCGACACCTCTTTTGTTTTATGTGGCGGTAAGGCACTGGACACACAAAAACGTAAGACGAGGACGGGGCGCGGACCTATATCTCTTCGCGATGTAAAACATTAGGAAGGATAGGGCGCGGACACGACGCTTACTCGTCTGCGCCCTATTGTAAAACATACAGAAAGGACGGGGCACAGGCGCGAGCGGACGAGGGTCGGGCGAGAACGGGTTGCGGGTGCCGGGGCTCGCGCGTCTCTGTCACACACAATTACACCTCCACAATTAGTAAAAATTCGCGACCCCGTTTGTGCCCTATCCGCGCCCCGTCTTGTCTGTGTGTCCAGCGACTTAGGACTTGATTGAAGGACGAGCAGTAAACTGTACTGCACAGAACCTGCTCTATATCTAGGATAGGATGTTTGTGAAGGCTAAAGAGGCTGCACTGAACTTACCTACTAACAGGGTGAAAATTGCACACCTGAGGTGCGACGGCAAAACGTTCGTAATTCATTACATTGTATCGCAATATAATATTTGAACCAAATGACGTATCAAGACGAGCGCTATTCCCGCCGACAAACTGTTACGCAGTTTGGTGGGTGTATTTAAAATGTATTTTCAACACATTTGCTCAAAAAATGCATTTACGAAGCCTGTACACATTGTTCGAAAGTTAAATTTTACACACCACACCATGGAATGTGCGGTAAAATAGGTACTCTCACCTAAGTACATGTATTACCGCACAGTGCTATTGTATAGCGCCGTGCGGTAAAATACGTACTTAGGTATTCTTTACGGTTTTTTCTTTTAATTCCATAAAAACATAAATAAGAATATCACCAAGGAGTTTCACAATCCTAGAATAAATAAGCTGAATGATCGAACCTCCTTGGAAGCGCATTTGCTCAATACGTTTGTCTCACTTTAATACTAAAGAGAAAATGAGAAAAGAATAATAAAATAAACAAATGAAAGATGTAGTTCTTATTTTCACCACGCGATTGTGGCGCCGTTTGCAAAAGCGCCATTTTCACATTAAAAATGTCAAAGATTGTTGCGACTTTCCGACTGATACCTAAAAACAAAAAGTTTGTTTCATTATCTATTGTACCTACTGTTTTCTCGCAAATGTATTGAAAAACGTTGTATGATATACGTGCAGAAATTGGTTTTTACAAACTCGTAACTATGGTTAGCCCTCGACTTCGTCTCGGGCTTACATTCGTCTACTCGTTTGTAAAAACCAACTTACCGCACTAATATCATAAATAACTATTGTGTTTGTCCTGAATAAACGATTTATTTATTATTTATTTATTTTTAAAGGTTATTTTTGCGTTCTATAAATCTTGTTTGCAGCATTTAATTTTATATATAAAATAATATTGTTATAAATAAAATGAAGTTGCTTTCTTTTAGGTACAGCCAATCTACACTATAATAATTAATAATAATAATAATAATAATAATGTATGTTAAAAAAAAAATAAAGAGAATAATAATATTATAAAGAGGAAAGATTTGTTTGTTTGTTTGTTTGTTTGAAATGAATAGGCTCCGAAACTACTGGACCGATTTGAAAAATTCTTTCACCAGTAGAATTGTACATTATCGATGATGGACATAGGCTATAGAATATTTTCAAAAAAGTTAGGGATCCGTATGAAAACTTCGATAATGTAACCCAAGGTGTGAGAAAAAATCCTTATATCGCGTACGCTGCGGAATCTATTGACAATAGAGCAAAGTGATGTACTACAGTTTTATAGAGGTCATCAATGTCTACAAAAAAGTCCGCGATACCATATGTCTAACTATTATGGTTAAGTCACCATGACCGCTTTTTGTTCAAATTATTCAAGCAAATCCTTGGTGATTTGAAAAAATGGTGATTTCGGTATCATGATATCAATCCTTATCCATTTAAATGGTTTGATAATTAAGGTTGATTATTTCCGTGTAAATTACACTTTAAATTATTCAAATCGGACCTTTCGTTCAAAAGTTACGACGGTAATAAACATGCTCGGGAGTAAGAAAAATGTCGCGGCTTGAGCGAACTGGGAAGAATCATATCAATGCTTGGTCCGATGAAGTTGAAAATGATTTCGATAAAACAATAAGAATAATAAATGTTTGGATTTTTCGCAAATAAACTACATACCTACATGATAAGGGGTGACAGGGACATGTTTCGAAACATGTCCCTGAGCAACTACGTGGAATGTCCCACAAATATGTTGCTCGTGCGCTCGCTCCCGAAGCGGAAGCGAGCAACATGTCCTTCGAAGAGAGGTGATAGATAGGCTTCTGTGCTCCATGGCGAAAATGTATGGTATATATGCCAGGGATGGCCAACCAGTCGATCGTCATGCACTGGTCGATCCCGGCGTTTAATCCAGTCGTTCGTGTCAAGCAAGATCCATCCATTCCATTCCAAGATGTATAGGTAACTGGCGAATTGTGTGTTTAGCTACACCTCTGCCTTATGAATTAAACACCGATTTGAAGAGATTTTGTTCCAATATGAATGTTTTTTTACCCAAAGAAGTTATAGAACGTGTAACAGAATAAACTCAATACCTCTTAAGGGGTCCTCATTATGAACAACTTTTACTATGGGACCAAACCCGAAATAGCGAAAAAAAAACTGCTGTTCAGTACATTTTGTCGAGTTACGTGCACAAAAATGTATGGGGCACTCAATTTTTATTCGCGATCAGTGTTGGTCCCATACTGAAAGTTGTTCATAATGATGAGTACAATGACCCCTTAAGAGGTATTGCGATTAAATTCTGTTACACGTTGTATACTTACCTATGTCACCGGAAAATTGCAAACGCTGCAAGATTGTAAAATATCGCGTGAAATTGTAAACGGATGTATTGGAAACTATTGAATTTGTATGGGATTTATGGTTTACAAAACGATTTTTCATAATATATCGAGAAATTATACTAATAAAGTTGTATTACAGTCTTACGGAGTCTGCAATTTTCCGGTGACATACCTGTACACGGAAAGGGAAATCCGCCACGCACGATGAAACGCAAATAAGGAACTGAAATAAAAGTCTGTGTAAAAAAAAATCATTTATTACTTATTCATATAGAGTCAACCACAACAGTTGGGAAAAGGCTTGAACTATTTGGATGTTAATCCAAAAATTTTTTTTTTTTTTTTTTTTTTTTTTTTTTTTTTTTTTTTTTTTTTTTTTAAAGCCTCAGCTATTATGCACGTGCTTTGAAATATCAACTCGATTGGAAGTCCAACTTGTTTTGTACAACATGTAACGGAATAAACGCAATACCTCTTAAGAGCGTTTACGCGGTACGGCTTTTCATACAAACTTTCAAATCCTTATTCTTCAAAACGAATGAACCGATTAAAACTTGGTATGCATACGCTAGATATCCAGGTCTAAATAGTTATCAGAAAACATTTTTGAAAAAGATTCATTAATTTAAGGTTCATTAATTTCGAAAAATAAGGATTTGAAAGTTTGTATGAAAAGCCATACCGCGTAAATGCTCTTAAGGGGTCTTTGTATCTGCCAGGGTTGCGGAATTGTTCGAAAGAGTTACCGCGGCCCTGGGATGAAAGGCACTAGGAGGACTAAGGGTGGGTTCATTTGATGATTTCCCATCCTATAAAAAAAAAAAAAAAAAAAAAAAAAAAAAAAAAAAAAAAAAAAAAAAAAAAAGGGGTCTTTGTATGAATAAAATGACCCCATATGAGAACAACTTTTAATATGGGTCATAACTTTTACTAAGGGACCAAAACTGAAATCCAGAAAAAATATCAACTGCCCCATGCTTTTATGTGCGCATAAATGTCTCAATAAAATGTTCCTACTGAACAGCTAACTTTTTTCTCCCGAATTCGGATGTCGTCCCATTCTAAAAGTAGTTCATAATGATGAATAGTACAATGACCCCTTAGGAGGTATTGCGTTTATTCTGTTACACGTTGCATAATATTATACAAAATTTGTCTATACGCACGCTAACAGTACTTTCTAACAAATTATGATATCAGTCAACAGTCTAGGCTATATGGAAGGCTGGTATGAAAAAACATGATTATTTCGTGGTGGTTACAATATTAGTTATTGTATTGGTTATGCAAAGATTACGCGCGCGATCTCTTGCGACGAAATTTAGAAATTGCTTAAGAATGACACTTGCAGCGTTGCCAACACCAATTTATCAAATTCCCTGAAAATTTAAGTCAAATTCCTTAATTTGAGATTCCCTGCAGTTTCGGAAATTCCCCACACTTTGGCAGCGCTAAAACTATCAAAGTGTCGTTCTTATACAGCTTCACAATTTTAACACTAGTGGCGCTAGTTAGAATCTTTGCATCGCTAATATTCTTCACGTGTCATATTTGGTAAACAAACCGTCACGAAAATCATGAGTTCTGCAATAATTAAATGTTTTTTTCTCGAATTCGGGGTCCCAGTATATCAAACTTAATGATGTCTGCGAAGGTTTTCGCTGCGCAGTAAGCGTTCCACATCTTACCAGTGCCATGTTTGTTTATCAAATAAAACAAGTACTTAATAATTAATACACACTTTCCTAACAATAATTTCAGTAATATTTGATACAAAATAAGATATACATTGGTCTAACTAAGTTTTAGGGGAAGAGGTTACAATAGTATAAAATCTATGTATTTCATTGAAAAGTTCATAATGTTCTACTCTACATGTGTGGGTCAATAGTTATCTGTACTTCAATACCTATTTTCCTTCGTTTTTTAATACTTATTCTTATTTTCTGTTTTGGCATGTCAAAATTTTACAAACCAGTTTTTAGCCAAAACACTACTCGACCAAAATAATAAAAATATTTGGTCTATCACTTGAATTATCAAAAAATAAAGGAAACGTCGTATTTGTGTACGAGTGTAATAGTGGGAGTTATGACGTCACTTCTAAGGGAAAACAGTACCAAACCGAGACGTCACACAAAACAACACCTGTGTCGTCTTAATTTTTATTTTACGTGACAAACGAAAAAATACGTGTCCAATCTTTTTTGGTAATATTAATATAACTGCTGTACTAAGACTCCGCGCAAACGAGCCACCGACCACAGCCACCGGTCCTTTAGTACCGCGTAAACGAAGGTGGTCGGTTGCTGCCACCAATGGTCGGTTGCCGCCACTACTATATTATCAAGTCGAGAGGAACGCCACGACTGGCCGCCACCGATGGCGTGTTGCGGACACTGAGTCGCCAGTGGACGCCACTCGCTACACGTGTGCGGAGATTCCATACAAAACGTGTTAAAAATCATGTAAACAGCTTGACGCCAGCCACCGGTGGCTGTGGTCGATGGCCCGTTTGCGCGGAGCCTAATAGTTTTTTTTGTGGAACACTATCGGGTGCTGAACGTCACGATATTTCGCAGTCTAAATCCGGGTTTACATTATTGTGTCGTGTCGTGTCGTGGCACCTTCTGCCGCAGTTGATTGGCTTAAAAACCCGTTTTGAAATGACGTAGGCTTGAAAAGATACGTTTGGTTGGTGTATCCCGCGGCACTACACATCCTTACACGGTAATGTAAACCTAGCTTAAACTTCAATTTCGGTCGAGTAAGTAGATACTGCTTCCAAACTGTGCCCTCGAAAATCCTAAGAAGATTTCAATTCAATTCATTCCACTCGTCCTCGTCAAGCTGCACCCACACATGCTGAGGCAAGGCCTAGATGAAGTCGGAGTAGTTGCTGACGTCATCGAACTGCTGCGGCGGCGCTGCGGGGCGGGGGGCGCCGGCGCCGGGCCGGTACTGCGGCTGCTGGGGGGGGGGCGCCGGATTTAGTATTAAGGAGATCGGTTTAACTGCTGGGTGAAATAGATAGGTATGCAGGTAATTTTATTTTTTCTTCTCTTTTTTTAACCATGATTGTTTGTTGTGTTGTGTCTGTGTCGAATAAATGATTTCTATTCTGTTCAAATAATTTTATTTATTTATTTAAACTTTGTGATATCGGAACGCAACTGTCTATCTTTATACTGTTCATTCATTTACTGTCTCTCTCTCGCGACCGATCAGCCATGTTGTAAACCAGTAATTTGGCCTTTTGGAAACTAAACACGTCTATTAATTAATTTTGTATTTACAATATTGGTATATGATGGACTTAATGCAACAAGGCGTCCTATATTAGTCAACCAAAAAAAAAAAATCAACCATATTTCGTCAATTTTATTTTTTTAAATGCTTTTTAGTTTTTTTTTTTAAGTAAGCACCACCTTTGTGCTATTATATCTGTATTGATCTTTTATCCTTTTAAGTGTTTGTGTGTACATAAATAATAATGATTTTTAGTTTAAAAAATAACGATTTTTTATTGTTAGCTAATTAAAAACCAAGATAGGTTTTTTTGTTTTAGGTTACAGGTTACTAAAAGTAGTGAAACATGTTTTTTATTAATTTAAAATGAATTTTTGCGTGTGTTGTAGTGTAAAATCTTTTCCAATAATATGTTTTGTTAAGTCTTCGTCATCATAATATTTGAGTGATATGTTTGTTTGAATGTTATTTCATCAATAACGGCTCAATGAATTTTGATGAAAACTTAGATTTATCCCAGAATTATGTTTTGCTTAGCGTTATGTACTCGTAATACTGACCGACCGTGTAATCGAACCAAAGCTGTCGCGCTTTACACCGACAGTTGTTTGGCCTGTATACTTATCTATTTCACTGTCTATACATATTAACTGAAAAATATGGCGTAGGTACACAATAACAACTCTCCAGTTCTCGTTCGTAAATGTAGACTTCCTATTTATTTCCTGCTAAATTATTGGAACCCTTAAATTTAAATTAAAAGTATTAACAAGATGAATGAGATTGAGTGATGAATCTAATTTTAAAGCGGGTATTAATTAATTGAAATGAAAATATTAGATCTATGAAAGAGTTATTTGTTTTAGAACTGAAGGGAAGAAACCTAAGGAAAGCATGCAACATAAAAAGTGAACTAGTGACATGTATTTAGTCCTAAAAAAATACTAAATTCTAAATCTTTCCTCATTAGAGTCTTGACATAAATGGAACTTATAAAAAAAACGGTTAAAAGATGTCGACCTATTTAAACATTAATCAATGTATGGGGCAATTGATTGTTTTTTCGGGATCTCTTGGTACCATAGTAAAAGTTGTTCATACTGACAATGACTCCTTTTCGTGTTATGCATGAAGAAAAATGTTTGAAGTGAAAACTTCTTTAGCGGTGTTGTGCACTTTTTGGGATGGGTAAAAAAAGGTTAAACTCGCGTCAGGACACGTGACCTGATCGAAAATTCGTAAGACTTTTTTGGGATGGGTAAAAAATGTTAAATTCGCGTCAGGACACGTGATCGTCGGGATACGTGATCTGATCGAAAATTCGTAAGACGGATAATGTAATATAAATTGTCATGTTTGTGTACGATAGCGCAATATATGAATATTGTATTTAACCATTTATCCATTCCCTAACCATTCCAAAATATTAAAAAATGCACAACATTAATGTTTAAGTTTTCACTTCTGCCGGCACTCCCGGAATGCAGCCCGTTGTTTTTTTTTTTTTAATTTTGTTAGAAAAAAGAATATGAAAGAAAAGGGAGTAAATTATAGCGGGACGGTTGACAGGGCGGAATTGAAGAAGAAAACGAGCTGCACCGGTCCTAAGTAGGTAAAATAAGAAAAGGGCAGCAAGATGATGAATTTGGCGTAGCTGTGTTCCTGTGTCCTTGTACAGCCCAGCGTTTAATGAACAGTTAATAAAAGTGGCCTATTTTTTTTTAAATGGAAACATTATTTCTAAATTTTTTTTTTAATTTTTCTCGAAAATTTGATACAACAATAGATATATTTTTGGCGTTAGCCCATTAGCAATTTGGCTCTTTAATATAGTTAAGGGTACACGGTATACCGCACATCTAATTCTTTTCTCTTTAATACATGTCTTTAGCTCACAAAAATTAGTAGTAGAAGGTGTGAAGCATTACTTGTGCGTGCGTTAAGTGCGTGCGGGGGGTGAGGCCGGGCGGGCTCACATGTGCGGCCGGGCACCGCGCGGCTGCTGCTGTTGCTAGAACATGAGTGTGGCCGACTGAGTCGAGGTGAGGGCTACGTGGCGGTCGAGTGTGGCGTGCGGGTTGAGTGTTACATGGCTTGGTAGAGTATAAGTTTTGATATTATCGGACTGGACTGTGTACCAATGTAAATTGCGAATAAAAACAATTTTACATATTATGATTCGTAGTTTGTTCGTGAATATGTCGCAGCCAACTAGCTGAATCCGCCGTTTCATTAAAAGTCTAGGCTTTTCATTGAACTGTGCCGTTTAATCAGCGACATAAGTGACACGGTCAAGTCATCAAACGATATTGAACAAAATATGTCAGTTATTTCGCTGAAAAAAAATGGCACATTTAAATGAAAAGGCTAGGCAACAAATTAAACGGCTGATTAAGCTAATTGGCTGCGACATATACACGTGAACTTTGGCTAGTTAAAATGATTTAATTGTATTTGTATCTTTCTCAACACATTTCTTGATCTTCACAAATATGTTTTAGTAGCTTATGCCCGCGACTTTAAACGCGCATAACCCGTTTTATCCTGTTCCCGTAAGAATGTCGCAAAATCCTTTTTAGTGCTCCCCTACACGTAGGAAGCTACATTCCAAACTTCAGCTTTATACGACCAATAGTTTCGGCAGTGCGTTGTCTGTCAGTCACTCATCAGTAACGGTAGAATTTTATATGCATATATTGATTTCAAATCCAATCCCATAGGTAAACGCATACTATTTTTGTAACAATTGTCGTAAAAAAATAAAAGTATTGGTTAGAGAATTAAAAATACGCCATTTATTGATTTCAAATATAATTTCAATTACCCACATGACTTATTTTAGACTTCATCCCCATGATTTGCTCAACAAAAACCTGTAAAACTCAGTGGCCACTAGCAAAATTAGAATAATTAGCAACGTCACACTCAACCTCGCTCAACCGCACTAGGGAGTTGAGCACGAAATGTTATAACAAGCTGCAATGATGAGGAAGCGTTAGTTACGCCGTCGACATCTGAAAGAGCGCTATGAATGATTATTATGAAAAATATAGAGATGGGCGGAATTACAAACTCAATTAGTTGGTCAATACTGTAGTTGATTGAAAAGGTGGCTAGTGTATTCCAGGGGCCTAACCACCAACTCTTAAATCAGTATTACTTCAATATTACTTCCAGTGGGAAAGAGACTATAGCTCCGTCTCTTTCCCACTGGAAGTAATATTAAAGTAATACTGCTTTAAGAGTTGGTGGTTTAGGCCCTGATAAGTTCATACAACGAGTAACAGAATAAACGCAATACTTCTCATGGAGGGTCATTATACTCATCATTATGAACTTTCACTATGGGAGTAACACTGAAATCGTGAAAAAAAATCGACTGCTCCATACATTCATGTGCGCATAACTCGAGAAAAGGTACTGAACAGCTGATTTTTGTTTTTGAGATTTCGGGGTTGGCCTCATAATAAATGTTGTTCATAATAATGAGTACAATGACCTCTTGAGAGGTTTTGCGTTTATTCTGTTACACGTTATATGGGCCTCGCTCAAATTAAATTGCTATTGAATCTGATCGAAGGTACCGATTTTCCAATCCTCAAATATTTTTTATGTACCTAGGTAAAGTTTTTTTTTAACCTGCAGAAAAAGAATCTGATTGAAAATCACCTTTAAGGAATTGATATGAAGTGATAAAAAACATTTGCATTATATTTATTACCTTTTAATTTAATGCAAATGTTTTTTATTACTTAACTTTACCTAGTAGTAATAAGTAATAAAAGTTTTACTTATATTTTTTGATACATTTAAAACGATATTTTAATTCAGACCATCTCTAAGACAAACCCCTGTGGAGTGCAATAAAAGAATTAAATAAAAATAAATAGCATGAACTCTAACTGTAAAAGACATTTTCAACTGTTTTTTTTTTTCGTTTTGACGATTTTGACAGCTCTTCGATTATTTTGACAGTTCCTCCGAATCTATGGTATTAAAAAAAGTCAGTTGACTATGCCTTGTACGCCGAGGTCATAAAGTTAGTTAGCAAATTATTTACATCACTAGTTTTAGTCAAGGGTCTCTAAAACTATTATTATTTTGCTACAACAAATAAATAATCATGAATGATGGTGAAACTGTGCTAATTCTTCTATTCTATTTATTGTTAGATTTATAAATTGTGTTGACTAATTCTATGGTAACATTACATACAAACCAACAATATGTTGATACAACAATAACGATACTTTCATGACTAATTAAAGTACCGATATCACTAAACCGTTTCGTAGTGTTATGGCAAGCAAACACCAACATTGTAGTTATTAGAATAAAGTCGAAAATAAATAACCAAGTATAAACAACTAAGTATCCCCCGAATTTTATTAATTTACAACTTTATTTCAAGAGCCGCAAGGTTGATATTTGTTCGTCAGTGGAAACTGCGCTGCATCACTGTTTAGGTCTACACCATAATGTGCGATGAAATACCTTGTAGTCCATACATTCCAAAATTCAAAGTTGCAATGAAATTATCTACAGATCGCTCCTCGTTTCACGCGAATTTTCGGCTCTGTCTTTGAGTATTACGATATTCTGTAGTGATACAAAACCAAAAAAATCATAAAACAAAAATATATCATGTGTAGGAAATATCTCGAAGTGCTATATTTATTCTTCAGAAAAAAGTTATGTCTATCGAAAAATCTGTCTTAAGCTCGACGCTTGAGTTCGTGACGATGAATTCAATTTACCTCAAATTATAAATTCAAGTTATAAGTTCAAATTATAAACTCTATCGTTTTGATGATTTCTTTCTCTTGAAATATATGTAAATCCAAGAATAACCTATCCTATCCAAGATCGTCTTAAACACGTGTCACTCCACACATAGTACCACCTACCTGCTGCAGCAGATGCCTGAGGCCAGGGTTGGAAGGTAGCAAGGGCCTCATGACGCGCGGCGGGTGCGCAACGCCGCCCGCGCCGCGCAACTGTTGCTGCAACTGTTGCTGGAGCTGATGCTTGCGTTGTTGCTCCTGGAACATTATGTTGCTCTTTACGTTAGGAGAATAAATGACTGAAACGGGCTAGTTGATAGTTTTTTAAATAGATTTTAAATTAATGGTAATTAACGACAGTTTTCACAGCATTCGCCATAGCATTATCCCGTATATTTATGACTAGCTGCCACCCGCCGCCGCTCCACCCGCGTGAATGTCGAAAATTATCCCAAGAGGGGACATAGTTACTCCCGGGATAAAAAGTATCCTATGTGTTATTCCAGACTATAATCTACTTCTGTGCCAAATTACATCAAGATCCATTCAGTAGTTTTTGCGCGAAAGAGTAACAAACATACATCCATCCATCCCCACAAACTCTCGCATTTATAATATTAGTAGGATAGGAAGTAGGAGTACCTGTCCCCCGCGGCTTCGCTCCCCTCAACTGGCTACCTACCTACCTACCCTATACATAGTTTACGTCCCATTCTCAGACCTATTGAATGTACACACAAAACTTCATTAGAATCGGTCAAGCCGTTTCGGAGGAGTATGGCAACTAACACTGTGACCTGTGACACGAGAATTTTATATATTAGAAGAAGATATAAGTAAGGATTACTGAACTTCACTTAAATAATAATAACAGTCGCCGAGCCTTGCGACTGTAATTATTTAAGTTAATAAGATTAAGTAACGTGGATGGGTGACCATCTTAACATACCGAGATTCCTCCTAACGAGTGGCAAAAACTCGGATTCCCGTCTTGCCAAAGGTCGTGTGATTGTGTTACCCAGTTACTGGGTTTCGGAGGTCTGATAGGCAGTCGCTACAGTATTGTATAGTATATATACAGTACCAGTATTGTATATATACTATACAATACTGGTACTCAGATGCATCCAGTTAGACTGGAACCGACCCCAACATGTTGAGAAAAGGTTAGGCAAGTTGATTGAACTGCCAGGACCTCCACAAGACCCTGGAGGGTCCGCAGAAGCTGCTGATCTTACCTCCAGCTGCTTATAATGCTGTTCCTGCTGCTGTGCCGCATGTAGGTGCGACATGATGTCCATCTGTGACTTGAACTGCGCTTCCTGTTGATGAGCGGCCTCCAGGGTTTGCTGCAAATGTTGAATCTTCTCCAGGTTGTGCTGCCGGGCGGCTTCGAGGCCGTCCAGCTGCGTGACCCCTGGGCGAGGACCCTTGCCGCTCACTTGTTGTACCTGCTGGCCTATTGAGCCGCCTATCATCATGCCCTGCGGAATTGAAGGGGAAATAATCAGTCATATGTGGACAAAGAATTGCGTATAGTTCTTTAAGCACTATTATGAGAACATGACGTGTAATCTAGTGTTATTAAAAGTGGACTTCGGTAAAAATAACGACTTTAATCAGGCTGAAAAGTCTTTGCAAATTGCAAATGCATTTAGGATATGAACGAACGAACCAAAAATTGCCAATTTTAACATTAAAGGCTCTGAAAGAAGAAAGGCGCCCGCCGTCGCTCCAGAGCCTACGTCACAATGTTCTCACCTGGGGGTGCTGCTGCATCTGCGACTGCACCATGGCCTGTGCGCCCGCGGGCCCGGGCATGCTGGGCACGCCGCCCGGCACGCTGCCCGGCCCGGCCTGCATGCCGCCCGCCGTCGCTCCAGAGCCTACGTCACAATGTTCTCACCTGGGGGTGCTGCTGCATCTGCGACTGCACCATGGCCTGTGCGCCCGCGGGCCCGGGCATGCTGGGCACGCCGCCCGGCACGCTGCCCGGCCCGGCCTGCATGCCGCCCGCCGTCGCTCCAGAGCCTACGTCACAATGTTCTCACCTGGGGGTGCTGCTGCATCTGCGACTGCACCATGGCCTGTGCGCCCGCGGGCCCGGGCATGCTGGGCACGCCGCCCGGCACGCTGCCCGGCCCGGCCTGCATGCCGCCCGCCGTCGCTCCAGAGCCTACGTCACAATGTTCTCACCTGGGGGTGCTGCTGCATCTGCGACTGCACCATGGCCTGTGCGCCCGCGGGCCCGGGCATGCTGGGCACGACGCCCGGCACGCTGCCCGGCCCGGCCTGCATGCCGCCCGCCGTCGCTCCAGAGCCTACGTCACAATGTTCTCACCTGGGGGTGCTGCTGCATCTGCGACTGCACCATGGCCTGTGCGCCCGCGGGCCCGGGCATGCTGGGCACGCCGCCCGGCACGCTGCCCGGCCCGGCCTGCATGCCGCCCGCCGTCGCTCCAGAGCCTACGTCACAATGTTCTCACCTGGGGGTGCTGCTGCATCTGCGACTGCACCATGGCCTGTGCGCCCGCGGGCCCGGGCATGCTGGGCACGCCGCCCGGCACGCTGCCCGGCCCGGCCTGCATGCCGCCCGCCGTCGCTCCAGAGCCTACGTCACAATGTTCTCACCTGGGGGTGCTGCTGCATCTGCGACTGCACCATGGCCTGTGCGCCCGCGGGCCCGGGCATGCTGGGCACGACGCCCGGCACGCTGCCCGGCCCGGCCTGCATGCCGCCCGCCGTCGCTCCAGAGCCTACGTCACAATGTTCTCACCTGGGGGTGCTGCTGCATCTGCGACTGCACCATGGCCTGTGCGCCCGCGGGCCCGGGCATGCTGGGCACGCCGCCCGGCACGCTGCCCGGCCCGGCCTGCATGCCGCCCGCCGTCGCTCCAGAGCCTACGTCACAATGTTCTCACCTGGGGGTGCTGCTGCATCTGCGACTGCACCATGGCCTGTGCGCCCGCGGGCCCGGGCATGCTGGGCACGCCGCCCGGCACGCTGCCCGGCCCGGCCTGCATGCCGCCCGCCGTCGCTCCAGAGCCTACGTCACAATGTTCTCACCTGGGGGTGCTGCTGCATCTGCGACTGCACCATGGCCTGTGCGCCCGCGGGCCCGGGCATGCTGGGCACGCCGCCCGGCACGCTGCCCGGCCCGGCCTGCATGCCGCCCGCCGTCGCTCCAGAGCCTACGTCACAATGTTCTCACCTGGGGGTGCTGCTGCATCTGCGACTGCACCATGGCCTGTGCGCCCGCGGGCCCGGGCATGCTGGGCACGCCGCCCGGCACGCTGCCCGGCCCGGCCTGCATGCCGCCCGCCGTCGCTCCAGAGCCTACGTCACAATGTTCTCACCTGGGGGTGCTGCTGCATCTGCGACTGCACCATGGCCTGTGCGCCCGCGGGCCCGGGCATGCTGGGCACGCCGCCCGGCACGCTGCCCGGCCCGGCCTGCATGCCGCCCGCCGTCGCTCCAGAGCCTACGTCACAATGTTCTCACCTGGGGGTGCTGCTGCATCTGCGACTGCACCATGGCCTGTGCGCCCGCGGGCCCGGGCATGCTGGGCACGCCGCCCGGCACGCTGCCCGGCCCGGCCTGCATGCCGCCCGCCGTCGCTCCAGAGCCTACGTCACAATGTTCTCACCTGGGGGTGCTGCTGCATCTGCGACTGCACCATGGCCTGTGCGCCCGCGGGCCCGGGCATGCTGGGCACGCCGCCCGGCACGCTGCCCGGCCCGGCCTGCATGCCGCCCGCCGTCGCTCCAGAGCCTACGTCACAATGTTCTCACCTGGGGGTGCTGCTGCATCTGCGACTGCACCATGGCCTGTGCGCCCGCGGGCCCGGGCATGCTGGGCACGCCGCCCGGCACGCTGCCCGGCCCGGCCTGCATGCCGCCCGCCGTCGCTCCAGAGCCTACGTCACAATGTTCTCACCTGGGGGTGCTGCTGCATCTGCGACTGCACCATGGCCTGTGCGCCCGCGGGCCCGGGCATGCTGGGCACGCCGCCCGGCACGCTGCCCGGCCCGGCCTGCATGCCGCCCGCCGTCGCTCCAGAGCCTACGTCACAATGTTCTCACCTGGGGGTGCTGCTGCATCTGCGACTGCACCATGGCCTGTGCGCCCGCGGGCCCGGGCATGCTGGGCACGCCGCCCGGCACGCTGCCCGGCCCGGCCTGCATGCCGCTCGGCATGCCCGCGCCCATGCCGCCCGATGACATGCCTGCGTTGCCGGCCATAGCTCCTGAACCTACAAAGGGAACTTTTAGAACCAAGTAAACCGAAGCGGGCGAGATCCCACCAAGTTTATATGCTCAGATTTAACCTTAGCTTAAACTTAATAATGCCTATGATATCTACACTACATATTCGACAGTCGAGTCGAGTCTTTCGAGGGTAATATTTTACCTGCCATAGTAGCGTTGGGCATATTTTGTTGCATACCGCCCGCGTTACTGACAGCGGTCGGCAACTGTTGCTTGCTGATGATCTGACTGATCTTCTGTTGTTGAATTACCTGCACATTACAACAAAAAAATTATCTGACTGTTAAAAAGTAAAGTACACAATTTAAAACTAGTAATTTGTAATTTTAAATAACAAAACTGCTATTGTTAATTTGCGCATTTTTTTTAAGTCGGACCACTCTGCCGATTTGTTTCCAACCACTGCAACTCCTGAGAGCCAGAATGAACAGTGGCGACCACCAGAAAACCGACGGGTCAATGAAGATCGATGAGTTTCGGAGAAACGATTCAACTGTCTTGGATCCGTATCGAAAATAATCAGAAAACAACAACGCAGGAGTAAGAAAAACATGATTTCCACTACTCTATCAAGCAGGAGACAGAACAGACCTAGGCCAATAGGCACAAAGTATTCTTTGATTGTGACGAATAAGTATACTTTTACGAACGACTGCCACTCACCTTCCGAAGTCGATCGACGAACGTAGCCTGGTTGTTAGGTATGAAGCCGAGGTACGCTTTCTTGTCGGGTGTGTATAGCAGGATGAGCACTTTGATGTCGCACTGCGGCGGCGTCGGCATTGGAGAGAAGTGGACGCAGCCCGCCTTTGAAAAGATACGTCAAAATGATGTCAGTACAGAACAATTGAGGTAATATAGCTCTCAATGTACCAAGCCTTCTCCCAACTATAGGCGCCAGGTAAACTTGCAATAAAGTACATTGACCTTTCCTTAATATCCCTTCATAGATACCTGGACAATAAATTATGAACCGTTTTTCATTACTAGAGAACGTAAAAGATTTATATCACGAAATAGGTCGATTCAGGATAGCTTTATGTATTTATTTCTGTTTTTGATATTAAGTCAATAAATGTATGTGGGTCAATGACCATTATTACACATTTATATGGCGCCGGCGCAGTCTAACCGTATGATAAATGGGTTCAAAATAACACTTTAAACGTCAATATTTATTGGTAATTTTAAACTAGATGAGGCCAATGTTTCCTTGCTGACTACCTTGAGAAGAAACACCAAAACAAACTCAGAGGTCAAGTCAGTCGAGGTATCTTTTTAAGTCCATGCAAACCGTACTGGAACTGGTCTAATTATATGAGAACCATGTAGGTTGTTCTTGCACGTTTTACTCCATAGAAGTCTACGCTTTGGAACGTGCAAATAGCTTCACCTCTTTGACTGACCGACCTTGACAATTCAAGTAAATGGTCTAATTGAATTAAATGCTTTGAGTTTTCTTGAGTTGCTGTCTGAGGTGATCCTTTGAGGAAAGCACCACATAGATTTGGTGTCTTGTGCAACTTTTTAAGCTTTTTTTGTGTGGATGGGAAATCATGAAATGACTCCTACCGCTCTAGGCGGAGCGGAAGGGAGTGTTAAACTCTCACTGACTAAAAGCCAGCCAAATTCACTTACAGATATCCTGAACACACTACGAGGACTGATCTGCTTCTGGAGGTTGACTGGCTGGAATATCGACCGCCATGGCTCACGCACAATGGTCCAACATCAGGACTAAGTGGGGAAACCATACCCAAATAGATAGACCCACCCGTGTTCCTTCAAATGCCCTTTGCGTTCCAGGACTGCGGAAACTCTTTGAAACAATTCCGCAACCCAGGCAGAGCCTTTTGAGCTCCGTCGGCAATAGTCGGGTAGATGACAAAAAAAAATCGAATTAGTCAGTCAGATAGATATCCAAAAAATATTAGATACGTATTTTTTCTTTTCTCACGTAAACAAAAAACGACAACGATACAGTACGTTGAAAACTAGTGTGACGTCACTTGTAAGTACACTTTTTACGTACACGTGACGTCACAACCCCCACTCCTGATCTTTGATGCGTTTTATCTTCGTCTTTTTTATTGATTTGATAAAGCAAAAAATACGTGTCCAATATTTTTCGATAATCTAACAGACGGACTAAATAGAATCATATTATATTTGTTGACTTGGAATAATTCCTTTTTTCGTTTAAGTCAGACATAAAAAGATATAAATACTTACAAACCCATTCACCATGACCTTAGTAAGTGCATCCAGCGCCTCACTGGGCTGCAAATGGAACAGCACCGACTTGCTATCCTTGAGGTACTGTCCCCCGATGTTGGAGATCAGCTGTTTGGGCATCAGTTGCATTAGGAGCTTGTTGGGCCATGTGTCCACCTTCAGTTCAGGCTCTATGTCTTTTGTGCTGGCTGAGACCTGGGGGAAAAATAAATAAAGAGTTTTTTATTTATTTATTTGTGTTTAGGTTCTGCCCGCGACTTGTCTGCGTGGTGTTCAGGATTAAAATACAACTTAGTTGTATCCCGGTGGTTTTAACGTTTACCCTTGCAATATCTTGTGTAATGTTTCCAATTTTTCTCCTTCCTTCTTGGAACTACAAGGAATATTTAAAAAAAATAATTTAGTATATTGTTTTGAGCTTGGCAACACATTTTGTGATTAACTTTTATTTATTTGTATGGACTAGCTGTTGTCCGTTTCATGGGTTTTATTTCTTTTGCACGAAACCCTATTCCTTTTTTTAAAGTTTATCTCCCTATAAAATCAGCTATCGGCCAGTGAAAGAGATTAGCCGAAACAAAGAACAGGCACATAGAAAAACGTTTAGTTTATTTTGAATTTATCTTTTTGTGTTAAAAGCAACGCATATACACAAACTGTGTACTTTCATATGCACTGAGCTTGTCATATTACAGCTTTCAGCTGTAATATACACATGTAGCGGCATTAATACCGTCACAAAAATCAATGTAGCAGAATCTACATCGCAACAATGATACTCTCAGCGCCATCTATCTCGACGGCTGCGAACAAACAACGAAATCCTAAATCACGATATCAGAGTTTACCGTGCAATTCGAACAGACACAACAGCCAGAATATGAACTATCGGGCAGTTGCCCACCGAAAACAACAACCGTCCGGTCGGAGGATCCTCCCTTTTCAATGGAGGTATGCGGAACTTTACTCTCTGTTCCGCTACCTCCAAACACATACAGCTTTTAGCTGTAATATTACAAGCGCATTGGAGCGCATAAGCAACTTACATAGGTCTACAAAGTATTCAACAAACTTTTTTGATCAAAACCGGTAAATTCATTCCCAAGAGGAACTGCGTAGTTGTATAAAATACCATGCCGCGTCAATCACCTGGCAGGGAAGATGCTTGGTAGTTTTCTGCTGGTCCCCGGGTGCTTTGCCCTTCTCCATCCACTCGATGACTCCGCTCCAGATGTAGGACCGCTGGAGCTGCGCCCCCGATGGGCCCGGCGTCACCATTGTGGGCATGCGTGGGTGGCCAGCCTGTAAACGAAAAAAAAAAAGAGTTTATAAATGATATTTTGAAATGATTTAATGACGCCCAGGCTAATCCATGACAGCTCGAATTTGACCACAATTATTCTCCTCCTTAGCTATTTACTTAGCACATTGAAAGTATTCCCAAAGCGCATTGTGCGTATGGATGGGTGCCCACCATGAGTGTCCATCTTGTCCACCATGATCCACAAAACGTTCCCTTTCATGATACATACAAGGAATATGGAAAGGTATATTTCGAAATTTAACCCCAAAAGGGTTAAAAACGGGTGGCAAAGTTTGTATGGAACATTTCCGTGATCAGATTATTAACTTTTTACGCGGGCGAAGCTACGGGCAGTAGCTGATCTTGAATAAAAATCTTAAATTTATTCTTTGATAGCATTTTATTTTATTATCTACCCAAAAGATAAGTGGCCTTCAAAGACAAACTTAACTTTGTAGTTGAAAAAATGTTCTCCCATACATCGATATAATTATGTCACAGTCAATTCTACAACTGCAAATGTAAGTTTGTTATCGCAAAATAAATGAGGCAAAACTACAAATTAACGATCTTCGGACTTTTCCTTAACCGAATTTCATGATTTACGTCAACGGAAAACACACTTTAGGAAGGCCGGTTCCAGGATGGTCGTTTGGGCCCTCCAAAACTAGAATCCCTGACCTGCTTGAGCCTGCTGAGGGTAGTTTTAACAAAGGAAACTCTAAAAACTGCACATAAAAAAATATTTTACATGACGCATGACCCCAAGAAGTCACCTTTTTTTTTTTTTTTTTGAGGATGGGAATTCATCAAATGACCCCTCCCGCTCTGGGTGGAGCGGCAGGGAGTGTCAGACTTTTACTGACTAAAACCCACCCTTAGTCCTCCTAGTGCGTTTCTTTCCAGGGCCGCGGTAACTCTTTCGAGCATATTCCACAACCCTGGCAGGCTCTGGCCCTGGCGGGCCCCGTCTCCGTTGCCTGCTCTTTCCGGCGCGTTTGGAGTGAAACGCGCCGTTGAATCTAGCCTGACCTGATCGGACAGCGAGCTACCCATTGCTCGCTGTCCGCAGGCGTTAATCACTGCGCCTTACTCAGGAGCGTCAGTTCCTGAGAGGCGCAGCGACTAACATTCGTCTGGGCCAGCAGTCACCTTGGATTGCTTTTCGTAAATTCCTCAAATTTTGAGGAATAGTTCGTTAGGTTGTAGACTATCAAAAAAATCTGGGTCTTAAGTCCCCTGAATTAAATCCGCCAATGCCCTTTGGGTTTGATTTATTTGCAATAGTATCAAAATATGTCGCATAAATAGCAGCGTTTTACCTGAAATAAAAAGATTATTAAACTACTTACCTTATTTGAAGCATACATAAACAATTGAGATAGGCTGTATCTTGTTTCCTGTGCCCTTTTTCCTTTTCGTTTCTAACGATATAGCTCCGTCTCGCTCTCATGACGTCACCAGGTCAGGGAGGGGAGAGCGCATTTGAAAGCGCTCGCGCCTCGGTCTTGTTAATTGGATGATGGTTATGTCACCAGGCAGAAATTACTGTTATGCTTCGAATAAGGTAAGTAGTTTAATAATCGTTTTATTTCAGGTAAAACGCTGCTATTAAACCACTTGACCGTTATTCGAAGCATACATAAACAATTGAGATATGTCTGTTATCGCCTGGTGATGTTCATGACGAACGCCAATGTGTAGGAAAATTGAAGAAGGAAAACCCAGATAGTAATCACAAGTTTGTTTAATGGTAGGTATAGG
Source organism: Melanchra persicariae (assembly GCA_947386135.1). NCBI lineage: Eukaryota > Metazoa > Arthropoda > Insecta > Lepidoptera > Noctuidae > Melanchra > Melanchra persicariae. Next base: position 7,955,661 of record OX376645.1, on the reverse strand, counting down.
TGAAACATAGGAAAATAAATTATCTGAATCTTAAGCTATTCCAATTAGAAACATCAGTAAAACCAATACACTTCACTAATAGACAGGGTTAAACAAAGTAGTAGAGCTGTTATTGCTAGAAGAGTCCAAAACCTGTCTTTTATAAAAGCGAATAAAAGTGTTGGAGGATCTCCAATTTCCCCGAGCCATAATATCTTCCATGGGAAAGTTGTCCAACCAATTTTTGGAAGCAACAGCGGATCGGACACTTCCAGGAGTAGCAACAATACCTGCCTGACGCATTAAAGTTTTGATCGAGCCAGCAATAACAGTTCGCGAGGCTGCACGAGCTTTACCTCTCGTAGTGACGAACAGGTTATGACATCTAGCTTCCTGACGTCTACAGGAAAGCAGTGATATTGTCTGTTCGATCCAGAATACAGGATCCAAATTCCTAATATGATTATTGCGAAATAATCTCCATCCTGAATGCCTATGGTCGGATGAATCAGTCTTTGAACCAAAGGCAGGCCATAAAGTTATATGATCTGATGATTTAATCAAATTATCTTTATCAGTCATAAGAAGGGTCAAGTCATGAATACGTCTACCAGAACAAAGTACTAAAAGGGCAGCGGTCTGACTCGATACATCAAAAATACTGTTATGAGCTTAGGGTTCGTGACAATAAAAACAGCCGATAAAATAACCAAAATGACACTTTAATTAATCAACACTAATTACAATTTAAACTCACTAATTATAAATCACAATTGCACTACTGATCACTTTAATTCGCAGTCGAAGTTCGCTCTCGAAGTCGTCGCTTGTATCGCAAATTCAATACTGCCTCGGTCGCAGGCTATGCGGGCCTTATATAGGTCGGTAGATAATTCCAGAACCTTCTAGTATAGAAACATCTAGAAAGTTCGAGTACATACCGGCCCCGACTAACCAGATAACGAAAACTCTAGAATGTTCTAGCATCGAAATGTCTAGAAGGATCTTGACTCTACTAGTTCTGCTACTCGATACTAGATGGCGCTAGTAGTAACTTTTAACGTTATGTACCCGGCATTAATTCTGGCGCGTAACACTGCCCCCTCCTAAGACATGCTCGTCCCGAGCATTATCGGTCCCATAATAACGCGCCAGTCGATCCACATGGACGATCTTAGGAGCACTTCTTGTACCTTTTTGTATGCGGTAGGTTATATCATTGATTTTCGTCACAATCCGGTACGGCCCGTCCCATTTAGCTTGAAGCTTAGGAGATTTCCCTTTGCTGCGAACTGGATTGTGCAGCCACACTAGTGAACCTTCGTCGAATCCTTTATTGTTCATTTTGCGGTCATAACGGGTTTTCATCTTTTCAGACATTAGCTGGCCCGATTGTCTGACGTGCTCATAAATGTCATTCATTTTGTTCCGCAAGTCGTTCGCATAATCGGTTATACTGCGTGGGGCATCAGGTGGTATTCCGGTAATCAGGTCTGCAGGCAGCCGTAATTCTTTACCAAAGTTTGCGAAAGCTGGTGTCACTGATGTGCTTTCGTGAACAGCACTTCGGTATGACAGCAAAAACGGTTGTATATGCTTGTCCCAATCCCGTTGCCGGTTCTCCACCACTTTTGCCAGGTACCTCTCCAATGTCTGATTAAATCGTTCCACCATTCCATCCGATTGTGGGTGGTAAGAAGTTGTTCTCGTTTTATGAGTACCCATAACTCGACAAGTTTCCTGGAATATTTGGGACTCAAAATTCCTTCCTTGATCGCTGTGAATCTCCAAGGGTACTCCAAAACGACAGAAGACTTCATGAACTAGCTTATCAGCAACTGTTGAAGCTTCTTGATTTGGAATGGCGAAGACTTCCGGCCACTTAGTGAAGTAATCCATTACAACCATGAAATACTTATTACCACTTTCACTTTCCGGAAACGGTCCCGCAACGTCTAGGGCTATCCTTTCCCATGGTGCACCAACATTGTACAACTTTAATGCACCTCTACTACGAGTCTGTGGTCCTTTTACAGCCGCACAAGTTGTACATTTACGACACCAGTCCTCGACATCGTCACGACAGTGGACCCAGTAAAACCGTTCCCGTATCTTTAGTAGAGTCCGTTTAACTCCCATATGGCCTCCTGAACAACCATTATGGTACAACTCTAGAACATCCGGTACTTTAGCTTTAGGGACAACCATTTGCAAATGACAGCTGTCTCCCCGAGCATTTTCCCATTTACGGCACAGGACTCCATCCTGAATCACTAAGCTGTCCCATTGGGCCCAATAGCTTTTTTTGATCGAACTCATCGCTGAGACGTCACTCCACGTTGGCTTAGGAGCACTGGCCTTCATCCATTCCAGAATCGGCTTAGTGTCCAAATCTTCCTGCTGTGCAAGTTGTAGGCTTTCCTTCCACTCGTTGCTGAGATCTGTCTTGAGCATTCTCACAGGTACGACTTCTTTACCCTCTTGCCTAGTACAATGCTTGCAGTCTTCAGGGCAAGGTCTTCTTGACAATGCATCTGCGTTGCCATGAGTTCTTCCGCTGCGATGTTCAATCTCAAAGTCGTATTCCTGCAGTAGTTCAATCCATCTCGCAACTTGTCCCTCTGGATTTTTAAACTGCAATAGCCATTTCAGTGCAGCATGGTCAGTTCGCAAGTGGAACTTCCGACCCAGCAGATATTTGCTAAAATGCTGCAATGACTTTACTACAGCAAGCAATTCTCGTCTTGTTACACAATAATTCCTTTCAGGTTTCGACAACGACTTGCTGAAGTACGCTATCACGACCTCTTGATCACCATTCCGTTGAGATAATACACCGCCAAGTCCTATGTCACTTGCGTCTGTGTCAACTATAAATTCCTTGCCCGTATCAGGATACCCCAAAATAGGTGTTTTGCACAGACGGTCCTTTAGCTCCTGGAACGCGATGTCGCAACTTCCATCCCAGCAGAAATGTCGCTTCTCTTCAGTTAGCTTGTGCAGGGGTTTGGCTATATCTGCAAAGTTCTTGACAAATCGCCGATAATAGGAGCACAAATCCAAAAATGCTCTGACCTGCGTTTTGTCTTTTGGAACTGGCCAATCCTTGACAGCGGCAATTTTCTCTGGATCCGTGCGGATACCTTCTTCCGACACTACGTATCCCAGAAAGCTGACTTGCCGTTTGAAAAGTGAACACTTCTTAGAACTCAACTTGAGGTTGGCACTCTGGATCTTCATGAGCACGCGTTCCAGGTTTTGAAGATGTTCTTCAAACGTACGACCTACGATAATGATGTCATCCAAGTAGACAAGACAGGCATCACCAATTAACCCGGTTAGTACAAGTTCCATCAACCTTTCAAACGTTGCCGGAGCGTTGCACAATCCAAACGGCATAACTTTAAATTGCCACAGACCCTTTCCTGTCGAGAATGCAGTTTTCTCTTTATCCTTAGGGTCGATTTCAACTTGCCAGTAGCCACTTTTTAGGTCTAGTGTGCTAAACCACTTCACTCCAGTAAGCATGTCCAGCGTGTCGTCAATTCTTGGCAAAGGGTAGCTGTCCTTCTTTGTCACGTCATTCAGACGACGATAGTCAACACAAAACCGCATGCTGCCGTCCTTCTTTCTTACCAGCACTACAGGAGAACACCATGGGCTTGATGAAGGTTCTATGACACCATCCTTCACCATTCCCTCAATCATGGTTTCCACTTCCTTTTCACGTGCTACCGGCAATCTCCTTGGCCGCTGACGGATAGGCAATTCTTCTCCTGTGTTTATTTTGTGTTGAACTAAGCCTGTCTTCCCGATGTCAGCATCGTTTGAAGAGAAAACATCGGCGTACTTGAGTAACATCCTCTTCGCTTTGATCATTTCATTGTGAGACAGAGCGCTGCGACAGTCTTCTAAAAGTGTGGTCACTCTCGTTTGTGCATCCTTTCTTAGGGTTCCGGTCGATAGATTTTGACATCGATGCAACCAATCCACCTCCTCGCAAGTACCAATCAGCGTGCCTTTTTCTATAATCTGTTCCGTATCACAAAGGTTCAGCACGCGTACCCCTGAGATGTCAGTGGCTCTGACCAAAGTTCGTGCCACTTTCCATGGAAGATCATTGTTTACCCTTTCCACGAGTACACAACGATGAGTCTGCCCAGAATTCCGAGGAAGACTAACCGGCACAATTGTTTCCGATCTCGGAGGAAGAACAATCTTCTTCAAGCTGTACACATTTCCTGGTAACGCCCCTTCCATGAAAAGTTCCTCTTGTCCACATTTCAAAACTCCTTGCTTAACGTCGATCTCACAACAATTCTTCCTCATAAAGTCTAGGCCCAGGATGCAATCGTCCATTACATCGGCCACAACAACATTATGCAGGTAGATGCTGTTGCCTAGCTTCAACTCCATCTCTTTCTCTCCTCGGACGGGTATGCGCTGACCGGTGGCTGTTACCAAATTTATGCCCTCTCGATTGTATGCGGAGTCCCCAAAGAACCGACTTACAAGTTGGGAACTGACAACCGTGCGTGAGGCTCCAGTGTCTATAGTCAGCTTACATGGCGTTCCGTTGACCTCGCCCTTGATGATAAGACTATTCCCATCGTGGGTTTGTGAGATCGAAATCCTTGGGGCTCTTTGAACATCAGCCAGCACCCGCCCCGCAGTCCTGGCTATTACTCGTTTCCCTGCTGTTGGTGGGCGGTGCTGTTAGCCGCCCCACTCTCCGAAGATCGACTATCTTCCTTTACTGCAGTTCGCTTAGGGCAACTGGATCGAAGGTGGCCCCTTTCCCCACAGCCATAGCACCTAGGGCTGTATCCATTAGGACGGTCGCGAACCGTAGCCGCTGCAACCTCTCTAACGCGGTGGGAACGGTGATCCTGCCGCACAGCTTCCACTTCCAGTGCATGGGCCAAGGCGTCCTTAAGGGTCCCGTGGTGCCCGAGCCTCACAGCAGCTCTTACTTCAAGGTCGCGAATACCGTCGATGAAAGCCTGCACCATTCCCACGGTTCCCATCAATGAGCGCAGGCACAGACCGGTATGCTTTTCGAACCAGCTTCTCCACTTCAAGGGCCCACTGCTGCAGGTTTTCACTGCTACGTTGCACGCGATCCTTAAGCTGCGCACGAAACACGTGTTCCAGATGAGCGTCGCCATATCTGGCTTCCAACGCCTCAAGAAGCTGCTCGTAAGTCACTTCCTCACCGAGAGCTTCCAGAACAGTTAAGGCCTGGTCGCGCAGGCCAAGGGTGAGGGCAGTCATGGCCTGATTTTTATTCCAGCCGTTCGCCTTCATAACAGCCTCAAACTGTATTTTGTAGGCCGACCAGGAAGATGTCCCATCAAAGGGCGGCACTTTGAATCCACGTAGCGAAGGTGTAGTAGCTACGGGAGTTGCAATTCCATCCCCTACTTTAAGGTTGCCCAACTCTTTCTTTACATCAGCAATGACGTCATTAAACTTGCTGATCTGGGTTTCAGCTTCTGACAGGCGGTTGTCATGCTGAGCAACCTTCTCCTTCACCTCCTTCATGTCTTTCCCGAAGGCCGCGCGAAGGTCCTTCATAAGGAGCATCTGTTCTTCCTGGCGGCGCGCCTGTTCCTCCTGTCGGTGGGCTTGTTCCTCCTTGTCACGCTGAAGCTGTTCTTCTAACCGACGGGCTTGTTCCTCCTGCCAGCGAGCCTGTTCCTCCTGCCGGCGAGCCTGTTCCTCCTTATCACGCTGGAGCTGTTCTTCCAACCGGCGAGCCTGTTCCTCCTGCCGGCGAGCCTGTTCCTCCTTATCACGCTGGAGCTGTTCTTCCAACCGGCGAGCCTGTTCCTGCAGCATCATCATCAGAGCTCCAAAGTCTGGTGCTGCAGATGCTGGAGCTGCTATGGATGGGCCGGGCTCCATGGTCGGCAACTGGCCCTCCAACATCTGCGGCGTTGCACCTCCAAAACGCCTCTGGTCCATCTCCTGCTGGCGTTGACTTCGGGTACGGATACCCTCCATGTCGTCCTTTGGTAGAATCGGCATAGTTTAAATATCCACTCTTCTGACACCAATTGTTACGAGCTTAGGGTTCGTGACAATAAAAACAGCCGATAAAATAACCAAAATGACACTTTAATTAATCAACACTAATTACAATTTAAACTCACTAATTATAAATCACAATTGCACTACTGATCACTTTAATTCGCAGTCGAAGTTCGCTCTCGAAGTCGTCGCTTGTATCGCAAATTCAATACTGCCTCGGTCGCAGGCTATGCGGGCCTTATATAGGTCGGCAGATAATTCCAGAACCTTCTAGTATAGAAACATCTAGAAAGTTCGAGTACATACCGGCCCCGACTAACCAGATAACGAAAACTCTAGAATGTTCTAGCATCGAAATGTCTAGAAGGATCTTGACTCTACTAGTTCTGCTACTCGATACTAGATGGCGCTAGTAGTAACTTTTAACGTTATGTACCCGGCATTAATTCTGGCGCGTAACAATACTGTCACTGTTTATCGTTCTGTTGCTAAGAGGATACAAAGTCATCAATATTCCAGACGGGTAGCTTAGAAACTGGGTTTTTTAACTGAAATTGATTTTAAAATATGCTTTACCAAAACATGATTACTTAGAACACCTGAATTATTAATAATAATAATAATAATAATATCTTGGGACAACTCACACACGGCCATCTGATCCCAAGCTAAGCAGAGCTTGTGTTATGGTAACCAGACAACTGATATACATACTTATATAATTTATAAATACATACATATTATAGATAAATTACACCCAGACACAGAACAAACAATAATGCTCATCACACAAAGTTTGTCCTGGGTGGGAATCGAACCCACGACCTCCGGCTTTGCAGTCAGGGTCACTAACCACTAGACCAACAGGCCAGTCCAGTCCAGTATTGACATTACAAAGTGTGGAAACCACGGACTTATGTAACATGATGGTTTTAAAGGACAGTTTATATTTAATATGCAGATCAGCTAGAAAACGAGCTAGGTCAGAACCTGAGGGGTTCTTTGGGTTAATATGGCTGGTTCCACACCACGATACCCAGCGGTTCCATGCAGGTTTGTAAGTTTTTAAGGTGGAAGCACGCCAAGACCCTTTCAAGAGATCTATTTGAGAGTTATCCCAATTTTCTAAATGCTGTGTCCACCCCCACATTTCCACACTTAAAATGCTAGATCCTGGACGCGAGGGGGAGGCAGTCCTGTTGTCACATCGATTAAAACTCTGTTCAGGTTCTGAATCGTGAACGGTGGGGCTAGAGCCCGAGCTTTGAGATCTCCTCGCCAGAAGACCCTCTCCCATGTTGGAGCCACGATTAAGTAAATTCCCGACGCCTGATTGAGGTAGCTTAGAACTTTGGGTATCAGGAACGGGGGCGGGAATACCCATGCAAGGTCGAATTTCCAAGCTATGGAGAATGCGTCGTGGGCTACAGCTTGATTGTCATTCTGATTGTTCGATACATAATGACGTACCACGTGGGCGTTGCTGGAGGCAAACAGGTCCACTTGGGGGATTCCCCATTTTAAACATATTATCTCCGTGATCTCGGGCAACAAATGCCATTCGGGAAGCCGGCGAAACCGTGATAAGTGGTCGGCATGGTTGTTGTATCTCCCCGGAATGTAGTGCACGTTCAAATGAATTTGGTACTGATCTATCACACAAAACAGGTCGTAAGTTATGTCCATCAATAGCGAGGATTTGGTGCCCCCTTCGTGACGGAGATACGCTACTACCGTGCGATTGTCGCATTGTATCGTGACTGTAGATTGGCTCAGATACAAGGCATGACTTTGGAAAACCTTCAATATTACCAACATTTCTTTTACGTTGCAGTGACAATTCTTCTCGCTCTGGGACCAAGTTCCCGATAGTGACAGGTTGTCCATCTGGGCACCCCAGCCCAAGTCGGAGGCGTCTGTTGTGACAAAATGAGTCGCTGGTGCGTAGTGTAAAATTGACGGATGGTTCAGATTGTGGGTCCACCACTGTAGGTCGCCCATTGCATCCGCAGGTACAGTGTATACCTTGGTCGAATCGTCCAGTTGAAGCATGTTCAGGAATTTCAATAGAGCTCGATAATGCAACCTCCCTCTTTGGACAACAAAACTCGCAAAATTTAATGCTCCTATAACCTTAACTTAACTTAACGTTTTCCCCAGATTCATGATTTCTCGAATCTTCGCTAGTAGTGAGGGTACTTTCTCTGCTGGTAAACTCTTGAGATTTAGCCAAGGGTCCCACAGAACACCTAGGTAAACTAGGGATTTCTTTGGTGTTAGGATGGATTTTTCGAAATTTATTTGCCAACATTGCAATACCTCGGGTATTGCAATGTCTTTACTAGAAGCCTGACATGGTTGGCAAGAACTTCCGCATCTTGGTAAGCCAGAAGAAAATCGTCGAGAAAGACCAATATTCTCACTCCTTTGCTTCTCATTATTTGGGCAACCCAATTTGTCAAACTGGCACTGGGAGCCGTGCTCAGACCGAAGGGTAGACAGGTCATCTGAAGCAGCTGATTTTGGTATATGAGGCGTAAAAATCGCCTGTGAGATCTTGCTACACTTAGATGAAAGTAAGCTTGGGAAATGTCCAACTTGCACATCCAATCTTTGGGTTGTATGAAATCTTCCCAGATTTCTCTGAATACGTTTATCAGGCTGAAAGGAGTGGTCAGAACGAATTCGTTTAAAGCCTTTAAATTGAAGATTGGTCGGGCCGATCCATCGCTCTTTGGTACTAGAAAGAGGGTAGATAAGAAACTTGGAGTTGGGCTCGCATTTTCCAGAATTCCTTGGTTCAACATTTTTTGCATAATTAATGTCATCTCTGTTGACACAGGTGTGTGAAATTCTTTTTTTGCCGATTCTGGGCATGAGTAAAGGAGGTTTTTGTTGAAAAGGTATACGGTACCCTTGAATTATTCGGATTAGGAATTCTGGAGCTTGCATCTCCCTCCAATGATGGACAAAATTCGATAATTGACCGGCTTGAAATGCATTCATGTCAAAATTTATTTCTCTTGGCATAGCCTGAAGGTGATGACCCTCGCTTATATACGCCACGTTTGTGAGCATGTTGTCTGTGGTTCGGTCTTGCTCCGCGGGAGCGAAAGGAACCTCTATCTAATGCGCCACTACCCTGCTGAGGATAGTTGTAGTACCCATGTACTAGTCCTTGCGAAGGACATTGTATATTGTTCTGTAAAAAACCACCCTGCGTGGGGGCGTTACAGTTCTGACAGCCTTGTGAAGGCAAACTTGTATGTCATATGGTCTAATCTCCTCGTTAGCTTCAAGTTCAACGAAACCTGGGCTGTGGTTATAAGTTTTTTGAGTTTTAGGCGTAACGTACTTCACTCCACTCCGATTTATCAAAAAACTGAATTTCTTTTAAAATATTTAAGTAGCGCTCGTCTGTTTTTGGAAAAGCCGGCTCCTTAAGCTTAATTTCGACACCTAAATTATTAAGAAAGTTTTGTTAGAAATCATCCTCAGCGAAGAGGGAAATCGCGTCATCAGCCGCCGACTGATTAGGAAAATCACTTATTTGTTTCACTTTATGCTCCCTACAGCGGTGCTTATGTGTGCCCCCCCTTTTTTTGTGACGGCGGCGACTTTTATGTTTACGTTTCGACCTATGGTCAGAAAAACTAGATGAACTGGAAACGCTACTATCAGAGCTACTGCTACTGGAATGTGAACGATTCCGTTTGGCACATGATTCTTTATTATTAGCAGTATATGAAGGGCCTGCAACTGGTTCACTTTGCGAATTCAACGTTTCTTCTTTATCCATTATGTACGTAAATATCAAAACCAATAATTTGAACACCAAAACCTAGATAAACACCACACGAACGTAAAAACCGTTAAAATTAAAATATAACGTTGATGATTCACTTTGTTGTTCACTAGAAACAGTTTAGTAAGAATCGAAAATCAAACAATTAATTTTCGATCGAAAGGAAAAATATAGACGGTAGTGGAAAAAGTTTTTTAAAAACTACTCACCTGTTAAGCAACAACCGTCTCGGGCAAGGAAAAGAACGCCAATGAACAAGACCGAGGCGCGAGCGCTTTCAAATGCGCTCTCCCCTCCCTGACCTGGTGACGTCATGAGAGCGAGACGGAGCTATATCGTTAGAAACGAAAAGGAAAAAGGGCACAGGAAACAAGATACAGCCTATCTCAATTGTTTATGTTGTTGTGTTGTTTTTTAACTACAAAAGTGAACAGACGTAAGATCGCGCGCGTGTGCTCTAGTTAAGAGTATTCTGCAGACGCAGCACCACACCGTCATCGCGGTGCACCTACGTTGTCGCTCTATCGCGGTCAGTGCCATGACCTAGTTACAAGTGCGGAAATCATGAAGTGTTTACAATAATTTATTGTTTAGGTGTTAAACTCACCTTACTGCAAAATAGCCATTATTTTTCAGTAAGGTGAGTACACAGTCTATTAAAATAAAAACTGACCTGGAAAAACGGTTGTATGACTGTTACATCCAGGAGAAAACTGACAGAGAAAACCTGCAACTTATGGTACGTAATCTGAATGATCACATCAATAGCTTACAGGAAAAGGTACAAGCCCTTCAAGGAGAATTAAATTGCTTGAAGAATAAAAAAAAAACTATAGAACCATTAGAAAAACAGGAAAGGGAGAAAACAATATTTGCCCAGCGTACTAAAAGTGACGTTGAATATTGCACAGATGAGGATGAACTCGCTAAAGAGACTGAGTGGATTAGGGCCAAGAGCAGGAAGAAGAGGAAGCTTAATACCTCCCTCTCTCCAAAACAACAACCCGGAACAAGCACTCAACAAGAAAAACAACAGAAAAATGCGAAAGAGGCTTCCATCAAAAAAGTGCCTCCACCACCGCCAATCATAATAGACGAAGTTAAGAACTATCAAGCGTTCTACGACTCGCTAACTGAAACAATACCAGCAGATTCATTTGCCGCAAAAATGATGAATGGGGATTGTGTTAAGGTTAATGCCTAAACAGAAGACTCTTATAGAGTAACTGCCAGGTTTTTGACAGAAAAAGATTACCGTTGGCATTCGTATGAGAATAAGCAAGCTAGACCAATTAGAGTTGTTGTAAAGAAGTTACATTCTTCTTGCCAACCTGATCGAATCAAAGACGATCTAACGACACAGGGACTCAAAATAGAAAAAGTAGACAACAAATTGAGCTGGAAGAGTAAAGAACCACTCAACTTGTTTGTTTTATCATTTAGTAATGACGAAGATGTCAACAAAATCTATGGCATAAAGTACATTTTAGGGTGTAAAATTGAAATACACCCACTTAAAAATCCAAAACTTATTCCCCAATGCAAGAGATGCCAGGCATATGGGCATACTCATAAATACTGTAGAAAAGAGCCAAGGTGTGTAAAATGCACTGGCAAGCATCTTACAGCCGACTGTACCAAATCTCCGCAAGAGAAGCCAAAATGTATTCACTGTGGTCTACCTCACCCTGCCAACTATAGAGGGTGTGAAGTAGCTAAACAAATGCAAATAATTAAAAATAAAAATATTAAAAAGAAACATGTGGTACCAACTACTCAACAGTCTCTTCCCTTACAAAATCTTGACAAACAGGCACAGAAAGCAAGTGTCCAGTCAACTGTAAAACCCATGCAAGTAACCAACACTGGTTCATATGCGGAAGCTTTAAAACAAAGATCACAGCCTTTGAATCTAGAGGATAAGATTAATCAGATCTTAAAGTGTATTACCACATTTGACAAGAGATTAGAGAAACTAGAATCCGGCACTAAAATAGCTGTTCTAAATAATCAAAAATGAATAACACCCTTAATATAATGGCGTGGAACTCTAATGGGCTCCTCAAACATCAACATGAGTTGCAGGCGGTCCTAGACACAGAAAATATAGACGTGTGTTTGGTCTCCGAAACGCACTTCACCAAGCAATCTTTTGTCAAATTTAGAGGATACATGGTATATAATTCGCTCCACCCTGATAACTCTGCCAGAGGAGGTAGTGCGGTTATAATCAAAGACAACATTAGTCACTACATGCAGTGTAAATATGAAGAACAAGACATTCAAGCCGTGGCAGTATCTGTTAAAACCAAATATTGTCACGTGTCCATTGCGGCCGTATACTGTCCTCCACGGCACATGATAAGAAAAGAGCGATATTTACATCTCTTTGAACTATTAGGCCAGAGATTTATCCTAGGCGGTGATTTTAATGCTAAGCATACGCATTGGGGATCACGACTTACTACAACTAAGGGAAGGCAGCTCTTAAGTGCAGTTAAAGATACACATTCCGAAGTTATGAGCACAGGTAAACCAACAAATTGGCCCACTGACCACCAGAAAATACCGGATCTTATAGATTTTTTTATATGCAAAAACATTTCCGCTAATTACGTCAGTTTGGAGGAAGGTTTTCATATGAACTCGGATCACTCTTCGATTATACTAATGCTTAGTCAAAAAGTTCTACTCAAAGAAAGTCACTTAACCCTGGTTAATAAGTACACAGATTGGGAAAGTTTTGCCCTTGATCTAGATAATGTTATCGACCTTAAAACTCCGATAAAAAGCAAGATCAGCTTGACTCAGAAGTAAACAAATATATTGTTAATATTCAACAATGTGCGTGGAACAACACACCGCAATTAAAACGTAAATATAAGGGATTTATCTATCCTAAGGAAATTGTGGATTTACTATCTGAGAAAAGAAAACAAAGGAAGCAGTGGCAGCGAACAAGGTGCCCGCGAGATAAAACATCACTAAATAACCTAACTAAAAGTTAAAGAGGAAAATTCTACAATTTGAGGATGAATCTTTGAATACCAACCTTCTGCAGCTAACCAATGACAAATCAACGGATTACTCTCTTTGGAAAGCGACAAGAAATCTGAAAAGGCCGATTACACAAATACCGACCATCAGAGGTAGCGACGGAAAATGGGCCATAAGCAATGACCAAAAAGCGTTAAGGTTTGCTCAACACTTAGAAGAAACTTTTCAACCCAATGAAAACTCGATAGAAATTTTTGAGAATGAAAATTTATCGCAAAACCAAAGAATTAAGCTTGTGACTCCTAAAGAAGAAATGAGAGAAATTCAAAATAACATTAGCTCAAAAAAGTCTCCGGGTTACGCCCTCATTACAGGTGAAATTCTAAAACACCTCCCGCGCAAAGCCATTGTTAAGCTGACCAAGCTTATCAATGCTGCATTTATACTAAAACATGTACCTGAGTCTTGGAAGGTTGCTGAAGTCATTATGATTGCGAAGCCTGGGAAACCACCCCATGAAGCATCATCTTATAGACCTATTTCTCTGTTGCCCGTGTTATCAAAACTATTCGAAAAACTGTTATTGAAACGGTTAAAACCAATAATAGAAGATAAAAACCTCATTCCAAATCATCAATTTGGCTTCAGGGAAAAACACTCAACAATAGACCAGGTACATAGAATAACTAACATAATTGAAAAAACGCATGAAAATAAGGAAGTCTGCGCTACCGTGTTTTTAGATGTCGCGCAAGCTTTTGACAAAGTTTGGCATAAAGGTCTAATATTCAAGCTCAGACGCATGCTACCAGAATTTGCGGATATCCTAGAGTCGTATATAAGTAATAGAATGTTTAGAATACGGCAGGAGGACGCATATTCCGAGCTAAAAGCTATAAAAGCTGGAGTACCACAAGGAAGTGTGCTTGGCCCAATTTTGTACTTGTTGTACACATGTGACATCCCAGAACTGGAAAACAACACCATTGCGACCTTTGCAGATGATACTGCTATAATGGCTACCGGATCAAGCCACAGAGAAGCAGTAGAAAAAGTTCAACTAGCTGTGAACAAAGTTTATGACTGGACACAAAAATGGAAGATCAAACTGAATGAGTCAAAATCAATTCACATTGACTTCACAAACAAACATTTGGACTATCACCCAATCTACATAAATGGCATGCAAGTGCCTTATGCTAATACAGCCAAATACCTTGGCATAACTCTCGACGCCAAGTTGCGTTGGAAAGCTCATGTCAAAAAGAAAAGGCAGGAACTCGAAATACGATATAAAAGTATGTATTGGTTACTCGGAAGGAAATCCTGTCTATCAATACATAATAAAATAACCTTATACAAGCATATTCTCATGCCAATTTGGACGTATGGTATCCAACTTTGGGGCTGTACTAAACAAAGCAACATCAAAATAATCAAACAATTCCAAAATAAAGTACTCAGGGATGCTGTCAATGCACCCTGGTACATAAGAAATGACGACCTTCACCGTGATCTTAAAATAGAATTTGTCACCAACATTATCCAAAAATTTGCTGAAGCCCACGAACACCGACTTCACCGACACGTGAATGTTGAGGCAATTCAGTTTCTAGACAACACAGACTTAGTGCGTAGGCTAAAAAGAACTAAACCTTTTGAATTAGTGTAGTGTAAAAAGTGAATTAATAATAGTAACAATGATGTGCTATACATATAACACGTGAACTTAGTGTTTTTATAAATTTATCAGACTCTAAGAAAGTGCTACGGACTTATGTAAAAGTGCAAATGGACACTATTCTTAGTTTTAAAATAATCTATCACGTAACATATTAAGTTAGAGTTAAATTGCTTATTAGTCTTTTAGGCTAGATCGTAATTAATTATTAAGAATTTTGTTCTTACTAAAAAAACACAAAAAAAAAATTGTTTATGTATGCTTCGAATAACGGTCAAGTGGTTTAATAGCCGTATTTTTAGTGTAAAAGTCCCACAGCATAACTAAAAGGTCAAAGAAACAGACGAATACTTTGAGCTTATCTATCACAGTTATCACTTACTCGAGTCCTTCCAAGGAGTTTATTTCTGATCTCGCTAAGTCTTCCTCGACAAATAACTCGCGGTTTCGACTGCCAGGACTCAAAAGCAGCCTCCATTACGGCATAGTCTTCTTGATTATTGTGAGGAATTTTATGTAGTAGTTCGATAGGAGGGTCAGATTGCACTGTATCCCGAATGGGTTCTTCAAAGCTACGATATTCTTCGATTTTAAGTTCATTCACATCTTCAACCAATGTTTCCAACAAGGCATGTTCAGCATGCCAGACTGATATCCTTTCATTTTGTCTGTTCGCTTGCTTCACTCGTTTACTTGACCCCGCCATCCCCTGCTACCCTAACTTGTCCGATTCGGGGTGCCCCAAGTCCCGAGCTCGCTTCGCTCGCTCTTGCACCAAATAAATCACCAAAATGATAATTATAATCTAATCGATGTCCAAAGGCGTAGCGAAGTAGTCGTAAATAGCAAGCAATCGGTCCAATCAAATGACCAGAGGGGTAGCTCGCTGTCCGATCAGGACAGGCCAGAGTCGACGGCGCGTTTTACTCCGAACGCGCCGGAAAGAGCAGTCAGCAACGGAGACGGGGCCCGCCAGGGCCAGAGCCTGCCAGGGTTGCGGAATATGTTCGAAAGAGTTACCGCGGCCCTGGGAAGAAAGGCACTAGGAGGACTAAGGGTGGGTTTTAGTCAGTAAAAGTCTGACAC
Source organism: Melanchra persicariae (assembly GCA_947386135.1). Taxonomy (NCBI): domain Eukaryota; kingdom Metazoa; phylum Arthropoda; class Insecta; order Lepidoptera; family Noctuidae; genus Melanchra; species Melanchra persicariae. Next base: position 7,940,080 of record OX376645.1, on the reverse strand, counting down.
TCCCTGCCGCTCCACCCAGAGCGGGAGGGGTCATTTGATGATTTCCCATCCTATTAAAAAAAAAAAAAAAAAAAAAAAAAAAAAAAAAAAAAAAAAAAAAAAGGGGTAGCAAAGTCGTCGAAAAGCAGGAGGCAGATAACAATAAAATATGGAGCACATTCACGTAAACTCGGCAGCAACGGAATGACACATATGACGCGTTTTCGAGTATACCTGTCACTGTCAGTGTCAAGTGTCAGTGAAACTTTTTCAAATTCAAAGGACGTGATTCTAAACCCAACCCCAAGATTTGAATACTGAAATCTTGTTTTTCAATACTTTTTCCCCAAGGAACTGGTACAGTTTAAACAGGATAAATAGGGTCTTAAGGGACCTAGGATTTTTACCCCTTATAGAGGTTTTTCATATACCTTCATAGTTTCCCAAATAGCCAGGTTTAAAAAGGATATATTATTTACAGAGCAAATAATTCGAATAATTTGCAACAAACGTGTCGCAACCTGTCCAGAGAAAAATTCAAACGACGGCGAACGCGACAAAAGATCCTCGTAGCACTGTTTTCATTTCACTGAAACGATATAGACATTGATAATGTTCGACTCTACATTTAAAGATATTTAATTCTCAAAAAAACACAAGTAAGTTAAGCTGTTGGTCCCGGCTGTCACTTGTAGATCTTTGACAGTCATTACGGATAGTAAGAAGTCAGAAAATCTGACACTTGTCTCGCCGGATCGAAGTATCCCGTTACCCAGCTACTGGGTCCATGTAAAACACTTTAATTCAGTTGCCGACACAAATGCACACACTTGAGAACAACCATATGCTAAACCAATAAATGAAATCGATATAATTTTCACTGACGCGACGCCAAATTCACAAATTTCCAACAAGGAAAAACGAATCACAATTCAAGTGCAAACAGATGTTCCGACCTCTTTTTCACTATCACAATAAAAGTCAAATTAGAACAAAGGAATTAAAATCACAAGATCACTTATTATCAAAAGGATCACTGAGGAATGCTTTGTTGCTATATTAAGACCGCATATGTACCACTACTGTATATAAACAAACGTATTTACAGAAACTTTTTAAACTTATGGGATTAGTAGATTTTTAATTCAGAAATGTCCATATGAGTATTTGAAGTAAATCTGCTAACCAGTATTTAAAATAAGCATTTGGTTCAAAAGCTATTTAGAAATAAGGACAATTCTTATCACTTTAATGATTAATCTGTCAAAACAATCCACGTACGAAACGAAACAGACCGTGGCGTGGCTCGCAGTGGGCGGCGGAATACTCAATGGGCCGATTTGTAACCCAGACTTACATATTTTACACACACAAACATGCATTCTGAAGATAACAGTATTTTTTTGTGGCCACGACAGAATTCAGGGAAAACAGATGAGGTAAACTTAATTATTGCACAACAAACAAAGAATGTACATTCTTTGTTTGAAGAGCTTGTGGCTAAATAATAATAGCCACACGGGTCGATCTTCAAGGTTAAGCAACGCTTGCTGATGCTGACCTGTGGATGGGTGACCTTAACATACCGAGAGTCCTCCATGCCTCGGAAAGCACATTAAGCCTTTGGTCTCGGCTGTCATTTCTAGATCTTTGGTAGTCGTTACGGATTGTCAGAAGTCAGAAAATCTGACTCCAGTCTCGCCAAGAAATACCGTATTACCCAATTACTGGGTTGTGGAGGTCAGATGGGCAGTCGCTCCACGTAAAATGCTGGTATTCAGCTGAATCCGTTTTGACTGGTGGCCGCCCCCAATATAGTTGGGAAAAGGCTAGGCAAATGGTGATGTTTGTTTGTAAGTTTGAGGATAATTTCTGGCAGTAGATATCCGATTATCAGGAAAAACTCAGAAATATATAGGTACAGAGGCGTATTTTGAAATTTGGCGCCCCGGGTCAATAAGTTTCGCCGCCCCAAAAGTCAAGGAAAAAAAACTATTTAGATAAAAACATATTTTTTCCAGCTATTTGGATTTAAAAACCAAACTGTTGAACCGATTTTGATAAAATTTAAATGGGACCAATCGAGAAGTAAGTATATCCTTTCACATAAAACAAGAATTTTTCAAATCGGTTCATAAATGACGGAGATATGAGGTAACAAACACAAAAAGAAAAAAAAAATACAGTCGTATTGAGAACCTCCTCCTTCCTTTTTGGGAAGTCGGTTAAAAATCCCGTAATAGTCTGTTTTGAAATAATAGTCTTTAGAAGATACTGGATATTTATTTCAAAATAGAGTTTTAAATTGACCGATTTTGATGATATTTGCACAGATTCTGAGCTAAATAAAAATCAGTTAATGTATGAAAATCACAACAAACTCGGTTTAGTATTTTTTCAGTTAGGGGTGATCATGTATTTAAGGCCAGGTTTTCCGGAAAAACGTGGTTTTGCATTGTGTAAAATTGTGTTTTATTCGTAAACAACACGGATTTAAATTTTGAAAAAAATATATTACATATTTCACAAAAATCAAATCGCAAGATCGAAGTCTTGCGATTTCGGCCGTGCGATACACGATTACTTGCACTTTACTGCATCCAATTAAATCGCAAAGACAAGTCAAAATCAAGATGTAATTATCATTTCATTTGAGTTATATAAGGTTTTGAGTAATAAAACTTATACCACAATAAAGGTCGTAAAAAATGTGATATAAATCGGCCGTCATAATGTGAAATATGAAAATATGTATCCCACTAATTCCAAAATCAAGTGATTTTGTCGTTTCATGAGCGCGCCCCGTGTCATTTAGTCCCGAGCGGAACGTGTTGGAGGTCGGACGTGTGCCAAATTTTTGCGATCCCGCCACCCCCGCTAAGTTCTGTTACTGGCTAAGCCTAAATTGATTACCGCTCTAGCACTGCCGGCACACCAGTGTGCCGCGAATTTAATGTTTATGTTTATTTACGTAAGATTTATTTTTTATTTTGGAATTTTCACGTGTCGAGTGGTTAAATAATAATACTTGTATACAATTTAGTGTTCAAACAGTTGTAATATAGTTAGTTTTTATTAGATGTAGCTATAATTTTGTAAAAAAAAATGGGGGAAAAAAAAGTTGTCACGGCTCTTCGTTGCAGCGGTGACTACTTTTTTTTATAAACTTTGGCTGAATAAACAAAAAGGTATATAGGTATATACATAATTTACTTTACTAACTAGGTAAGTACCGACACGAAACAGATAAATTTCCACACCGCAAACATGTGTGTAAACAGTTTAATTTAAACCTTATTTCAGTACGCATAAAGACGTGGGCTTTAGTGGTTTAGTTTTCGCGCGGAATAGATTTACCAACCGCATCGAGTATGTAAAACAATTGAATTTGAACCCTATTTCAGAGTGCATAAAGCCACCTCGCGCGCACATGATACAATGATTTACTGTTTTCAAATGTCAAATAGGTAGTTCACCCCGCTACGTTAGTCTTGATGGTTTCGGAGAGTTTGTACAAGTCTTATAATATTTGTTATTTATTAGAAATGTCCGTTTTCACTTATCTTACTCCTAAACAAATGCAAAAATAATAGCTCGTATTTCCTACATGAGAGTTGAATATCGGTGCAATAATGTTGTGGTGTTCATGTAGAGAAGAAATATAAGTGTAGTTATACGCTAGGTGGGTACCTACTCACAGCCACCACAACACAACAAATAATAATATTTATGGTGTCCGCAACGTTTGTGTAGGTCTCGTCTATGCCAAACAATACGCGCAGCGCACTCGTGAGTCGCGTGCCATAGTGTAAAAGTGTTACAGTATGACCATTTCCTATGAAAATATTATAATAACATACTTTTGGTAACGTTTAGGCTACCGGACCAGCTCATTTATGCGCTGTACACTAGAGTCCATCCTCTTACTAATTACTAACAATGTATCAAGTTATGACAAGACATACAAAAAACTATGTGGTCAGTTTGGATAGTTTTTCCAATCCAATGCGTTACTTTATCGGTGTTTATTGGCAAGAGGAAAAATGTATAGAAATTATAAATTACATACACTAAACTGTTTTTAATTGACTATTGTATTGTATATTATTAACCGACTTCCAAAAAAGAAGAGGTTCTCAAATCGACTGTTTTTTTTTGTTGTATGTTTGCTCAGCGATATTTTCGCCAATTGTCAATCGATTTTGATGATTCTATTTTTTTTGGAAGTGTATCTTCCCGGACTGATCCCATTTCAATTTGGTGAAGATCTGATGAAGAACTTCGGAGACAGGTAACGGAACTCTTCATTCCCGTAGGAATTCCCGTTCCCGTATAGCCGTACAGCCTTCCCCATGAATGTAACTATCATAAATTCATAATCATAATACAAAAAAGAATTTCTTGCACCGCGTCGCACGCAGTCACGCAGGCTCGACGCGTTCTCGTTTGGTGGCCGCGTCTCGCGCACCGCCCGTTCCATTTTTATAATATTGTTGAATTATTTTAATTTTACATTATCTCCTAAACGGTGAGTTCAAATAACATGCTGTAAAAGACAAAGTTTATCTTCATAAAATTATCTTGATAATGAAGTAACTTTCGCTAGTAAGGATTAATATGCCTGCCTAATATTAATGCTGAAAAACCACCTTTAATTTTTAAATAAATTATTTGACATAAAATGCCTTAGTGTGGCATATTTATAAGAGATAGATATAGGTGTAACGTCGCGGACTTTTTTTTAGATCGAATGAAAAACAATATCTTTGTTGTACATGGTACTTACGTATAATTAGCTATTACCACAGCGCACTTAGCGCACTTCCACTTTATAATATTATTTAGTATAGATTTGAATAAAGAAGTATCTCATTATCATTATTGTAACACCATAAAATACATAAAGAAATTAAACACACACCATATTACAATTCTATCCTATTTATTTATAACGGTTTGCTATCTATGTTTCTGTGTACGTGCGTCTGTGTGCCTGTGTATCTGTCTTTGGCACTGTAGCTCCGTTATCTTTATTGAACAGGGATATTTTGTAAGTTTTTAAAATTTTACTTGTTAATTACCAACAAATCAAAATCAAAATTTGCGTTACAGGGCAATAGAGCATGCGGAAGGGCGTGACTTGTCTCCAAAATAATACTCATTTATTGGGGTTACCCCCGACGGTATAGTTGGGAACGACACCATTGTTGAAATTAAATGTCCAATAACGGCATTTAGAAAAGGGAAATGCTGCTATTGAAGAAAGTAAAATACATATATTTAAATTCGATAGAATAAAACATACCAGGGTTATAAACAAAAAAAGTAATTGGTATTACCAAGTGCAGGGTCAACTTCATGTAACAGAAAGGAACCAATGCATTTTTGGAATATGGTTCGGTGAAAACTAGTAGTAGAAAATATTTCAAGAGGTGACGAATTTTGGCGGGTGCATATGGAGAAAAAAATTATAGATTTTTATTTGAAATGTATATTGCCAGAGATTGTGGATCCGCGCCAAAATCGCGGTATGCCAATACGAGACATAATATTGAGAGAAAACAAAGAAAATGTTAATGATAAGCCTGTGCAGCCAGGTCCAAGCAAATCCAAGGACCATATTCCGTGTCAATCTACTCAGCTAGGTCCATGCAAACCAAGACAGCTACAGTTCAACGAATTTTAGCCAGTTGCATTGGTAACTTTTATTATGTTAACTATTTGATTAAAAAATATAAAAACGTTTTTGTTTTTTTTTAAATAGCATCTAGGCAAATTCCAAACCATTTATACTTCTAAGCTTTCTTGAATTATAATATTCAAGAATTGTAACATAATTTTCCTAAAGTAAGTGTGCCTACCTACTACTTGATTTTTACGAAGGTATCGCACCAAAGCCAAATAGCGCGCGACGCGTATTTTTGTATCGTACTCGTATTCATAATTTTCGTGTCAGTCAGATTTTAAATCCACCATATACTCTAAAATAAATAAGTATTATTACTGATTTTTAATGATTAGTAATTGGATTCAAGTTTGTACAGTACGTACTTAATCCATCTATAACCTTAAAAAATACTTAATAGAAAAATAAAACAAAATAAACTTATACTAATCAATTCAAGTTGATCTACTGCATTACTTTATCCTGTGACGGAACTTAGTACCTACCCGAGTCCGTGAACTCATGAGCGAGCGGTGCGCTTGGTGCGCGCGCCTCCCGCGCATCGTAACTTATTACGTATTGCTACTCCTTGCGGGGCCTGGGGTAAGCGTTAGATGCCTACGCGCTCAAGTCAGGCTCGCCTTAACAATAAACATAAATCAATTTGATATTGTTGCATTTTATTGAAGCAAAGGCGGTCATGCTACGGCGGCGGCGCGGCGCTTGTGCAATTGCTTTGCCAGTTGTTAACTGATAATATAATTGAGGAGTGACTTTCAAAACGGCTTAGTGTGTACCCACATCGTATTAGGAGGTGTCCGGTGATAAAATACCCACTTATTTCTCTCAGAAAAAATTACTTTGAGCCCAAACGCCCTAGAGCCCTAACGGTTGGACGGATTTTGACATAAGAGGCGTCGTTGAATTGGTCAGAATTGTGGTAGTGACATAGGTTATTTAAATTTTCAAAATGGCGCCCGCAAATGAAAAAGAAATGTAACTCACTAAAATGTAGGAAATAAAAAAAATGCCTACCTACTGTCAAAAAACCCGACTGCTAAAAACGACTGAAAAGTTCCAAACAATCTGAAGCCACAAACTGCATCAGACTGCTTGAAAAGCGACCTTTTCAAGCAGTCTGATGCAGTTTGTGGCTTCAGATCTGTTATTGAACTGCATCAGACTGCTTGAAAAGCGAAGTCATTTTTAGCAGTCGGGTTTTTTGACAGTAGGTAGGCATTTTTTTTATTTCCTACATTTTAGTGAGTTACATTTCTTTTTCATTTGCGGGCGCCATTTTGAAAATTTAAATAGCCTATGTCACTACCACAATTCTGACCAATTCAACGACGCCTCTTATGTCAAAATCCGTCCAACCGTTTGGGCTCTAGGGCGTGTGAAAAAATGGACATGCATAGAAGACACCTATGTTCGAAAAACATTACCTTCCTTCTGACGCAGTCGGGTAAAAATGGGCATAAAACTGCTGTCCGCAACAAAGTATAATAGCTTATTTGGGCCTAGCACGAATGTTTTGACGTATAGTAACGTTAACGTATTCGTACGTCGAATTTTGAAAATAAAAAACTACAACACTATTAGGGTTTAATTTTATGCGACTTATACAATTTGTATTATACAAAAATATGAAATGAATCCAATTCAAATAATAACCGCCAGGGGCGGCTATTGAAATTGAGATTGAAAGGGATATTGGCAAACTGAGCGCCAAAACCAAAAGAAAATGCAATCGGCTGGTGGATCGGCACCCCGGGCCATTGCCCGGATGGCCCTAGGGTAAATACGCCTCTGCATAAGTATCTGGATATGCCGACCGTAAGGGTAGAAAGTTGGAAAAATAGCAGGAGATACAAGGAAAGGCTCACTAAACACACAAATAAAACTAGCTAAATATGAAAAAGGAAGCTAGGAACGTGCTAAAACCACAGGAAGATGTAAATCGCCTAAAAAAAACAGAAAATAGACCTTGGCCAGAGAAACTGATTTTATTGTCTCTACCAACTTTTACGGTGGCGTTTTGGAACACACCCAATCCTTTTCAGAAAAGATTTGTTTGTGGCTCAAAGCCGATTGAAAATTTATTACATAAAAAAAACCGGGTTTATATTTAGTGTATGTATATTATTTATTTAAATATTCGTGGAGCTCGCGGTTAAATAATAACAGCCGCACGGGCCGATCTTCAAAGTTAAGAAACGCTTGCCGGGGTCGGTCTGTGGATGGGTGACCATCTTAACATACCGAGATTCTTTCGTGCTTCGGAAAACACGTTAAGTTGGTCCAGGCTGTCATTTGTGTCGACTGTCGGGAGGACACGGCGCGGCATACGCTGGCAGAGTGTGCCGCTTGGGAGGAGCCGCGCCGTGCCCTCGTCTCTGTGGTAGGCAGTGACCTCTCGCTGCCGGCTGTAGTACGTTCTATGGTCGGCGGTGAGGAGTCCTGGGACGCGGTGGTCTCCTTCTGCGAAACTGTCATCGCGCAGAAGGAGGCTGCGGAAAGGGAGAGGGAGATGTCGAGTGCTCTCCCGGCCCGCAGCAGGCGCACCGGGCGTCGGAGGAGGGCATACGCTGCCCTCCTTCGGCCCCCCTAATTGGGTCCAGGGGCGGCGGACTTGGGGATGTCCGTTGACCCCATTCATCCGGACCCGAGGTGGCGGCGCGTGGTGTTCCCGTGCGCCCCTCTGACGTCGCGGGGGGAATTAAACACCTCACTCCCCCCGCTTACGAGATGTGGCCCGCAGAGACGGGCCGGCACCAGCCGGGGATTACGGAAGTCGCAAATGTTCCCGCGATCCCCGGCGTAGGTGGAAGATGGAACACCGGGGTGGTTTTAGTCAGTAAGAGCCTGACAGACCCCTCCGCCCGCCCCAGGGCGGAGGACATCCATGAGGATTTCCCCCCGTAAAAAAAAAAAAAAAAAAGGCTGTCATTTGGAGATCATTTGCAGTCGTGGCCGCCGGACCCGAGGTGGCGGCGCGTGGTGTTCCCGTGCGCCCCTTTGACGTCGCGGGGGCAGTCAAACACCTCACTCCCCCCGCTGACGAGAGGTAATCCCCAGCACCAGCCGGGGATTACGGAAGTCGCGTACATTCCCGCGATCTCCGGCGTAGGTGAGAGATGGAACACCGAGGTGGTTTTAGTCAGTAGGAGTCTGACAGACCTCTCCGCCCGCCCCAGGGTGAAGGACATCCATGAGGATTTCCCCCCGTAAAAAAAAAAGGCTGTTATTTGTAGATCATTTGCAGTCGTGGCCGCCGGACCCGAGGTGGCGGCGCGTGGTGTTCCCGTGCGCCCCTTTGACGTCGCGGGGGCAGTCAAACACCTCACTCCCCCCGCTGACGAGAGGTAATCCCCAGCACCAGCCGGGGATTACGGAAGTCGCGTACATTCCCGCGATCTCCGGCGTAGGTGAGAGATGGAACACCGAGGTGGTTTTAGTCAGTAGGAGTCTGACAGACCTCTCCGCCCGCCCCAGGGTGAAGGACATCCATGAGGATTTCCCTCCGTAAAAAAAGGCTGTTATTTGTAGATCTTTGGCAGTCGTTACGGATTGTCAGAAGCCAGAAAATCAAAAAAAGAATTAATACTTGGAGAAGACAAGCACAACTGCGTGGCAAGCTTTAGGGGAAGCCAATGCTGGAAAATATTCAAGTACCAGTGTCTGATAACTAAATTTAATTAAAAACTTATTACTACTTAATAAAACCAGGATAAAGAATATCCTATTTCGTTATATTTAATTTCTTTGTTATCTTTAATTACCTTTTACTGATTGATCATTTATCATTCTGTTCAAGGCTTTTTTCTCGCTTTTTTTCTGATGGGAACTTTTGCTATTGATTTTTAACTTTGCTGACTGGCGCACAAGTATTATATTATGTATTAATCAAGTTTTCTTTACTTACAATTTGGTCTCACGAGTAATAAGTACGAGAAAGAACTAAAGCGCTCGCTGGTTTTGAGCGACAGCCGGCGTTGACTGGAATGGAACCAGGAATACCAGGCAGTATAGCGAGGGTAAAATTTTCGTAGCAGGTAAACCCGTACAAAATATTAATTTATTTTACGTCAATTCGACATAGATTCAAAGTTCCGAAAAGAAGCCGACAGGAATCGAGTCGTACGGACTCTTTGCCCCTGGTACCAGAAGTCTATAACCGCGGAACACTAGGAGTATTAATTTAAAAAAAAAAATATTGCCCCACACGAGGAATTTCTCTCACATGTTTACAAACGTACAAAGTCATATACACAAACAGCCAGACCCGGAACCACTATCTGTAGGCCATACAAATATTTGTTCCGTGCGGGAATAGAACCCACGACACGCAGCGCAGCAGCCGATCGCTCAACCACTACCGTGTCGTAAATCGTACTTTCGGAACCGAGTTTTCCCGGTATTTTAGGAACATTTTATTTCCCAGTTTTTAGCAGTACTAAGAATTAACGGTTTTTTCTGAACTGAGAATCCCCGCTATTTTCTGAAACGGCTAAGATACGCTGAACTAAGACTTCCCGGTATTTTCGGTACCGAGAATTCTTGATATTTTCGGTACTGCCAAGAATTCCCGGGATCAAGACCTACCTGTGCGGCGTGCGCGGACGGCGGCGGCGGGGGCGGGTAGGAGGGCTGCGCGAGCTGTGTGAGCAGCGCCGAGTTGTTGGCGTATAGCGGGGCCCGCGGAGGAACCAGCCAGTTGCCTGCGCCTCGACCGCATGATGCGTTTCCTGGTAAAGAAAAAAGAGGTATTTTACCCATAACCAGTAAACTTTCAGCCGTTCTATTCTGCCAAAATCTCACCGTTTAAATTTGTGTGAAGCATGAAGCGAACATTATTCCATTACTTTATGTTCTTACACTGGCACTTAAGTTTACATGGTGAGATGTTAACAGAATCTCAGGGCAGGCCCAACAATTAGATTACCAACTCATCCCCATTTACAAGTAAACATGTTCTTATTCAGATCTTAACGACAGCCCTCCGAAGTAAGAACTTACGAAACTCGTCCAACGTTGGGACCAACATGTGGAGTCGTCGTCAGCGTAAAATATTAAAACCAATGTCATGGTAGTCTGAATCGGTCTAGGTGTCGCAGCCAATTAGCTTAATCAGCCGTTTATTTGGTGGCCTAGCCTTTTCATTTAAATGCACCGATTTTTCAGCGACTTATGTGACATCTTTTGTTCAATTTCGTTTAATGACTTGCCCATGTCACTTAAGTCGCTGATTAAACGGAGCAGTTCAGTGAAAAGGCTAGGCTTTTAATGAAACGGCTGATAAAGCTAGATGGCTGCGACATAGGTCCTTAGTAACGGGCGTTTCCTACTCCATATCACCTACGGACTTACGATTAGTCCCGAGCCCGAACTAAGAATTAATGACAACACGACTCGACAGTTGTTCTTAGTTCGGGTTACGTAGTAGGTAACTATTTAGTAATCTGTGGTTCGGGATCGGGACTAATCGTAAGTCCGTAGGTAATACGGAGTAGGAAACGCCCGTAACTAAGGCCGAAACTACGGACTTCGGGCAGTATAAAACACAGATAGATAGACATATCTGGGTATAAAACAAAGTCAATTTCTGCTTCTGCCTGTTCTTTCCCTTACTTCTTATAAAACCCGCAACGGATTTTGTTACGGTTTTCATTGATAGAAAGAGCGATAAACGAGGAAGGTTTGAGTATGTCTTTTTTCCGTTGCGAAGCCGGGCGGGTCACTAGTAGGTATCTGATTGATTTGCTCCTTCACGGAAAAAAATAACGTAAAAATATTGTGACTAATAGTGTCTCAATATTTTTATATTTAATCACAAAAAAATTGTGATGACACTTACCTACACCGGCTACCCCAGGTACTCCAGGCACGGTGCCTACGGGGCCCACTCCTGCGGTGGCCGCGACGCCAGGTCGAGGGAAGTTCTGGGCCCCCGGTCGAGCGGGGCCTGTAGTGCCACGGCCTTGGCTGCGACACACAGACATATTTATATTTCGGTGTTCTTCTTGCAAAAACGCAACTTTACGAAAATCCAACACAGTCCTGTCTTTTACAAAACTAAGAATGTTCGCAAAAAAAAACGAAATTTCTATAAATCCAGTCATTTGGTCATTCGTTTCAAATGGTTTTCTAATCTTATCTTTAACCATTTGAGTTGCTTAATTAAAAAAAAAAACCTACCAGCTTGAAACAAAGTAATTGAACTATTCCATAAATAAATGCTTGTTCTTTATGGAAATGACGTGCACCAGGTGGCAACACTGAGACATAGTATAAAGAGGGGAAGTAGGCTATCTCCGGCCCAATCCGCGATATATATATATATTATTTTTTTTATTATTCACAACATTATGTTTAACAGTAGTGCGAGAACCGCTCGCACTCCACCTCCTACACCAGGAGCTGCATATACAGAGAGTCCTAAACCACCACCGGCGCAAAGAGAGGAAATGGAAGTTGTCGCAACTGCTGAGATCCAGAACTGGCTTACGAGCATTGAGAGCTGCTTGAACGATATCTGCAGTACCACAGCTGAAGGTAAGCTGAATTCAGAGCAAAAACAGAGAGTGAGCACTCTATGCCGCAAAGTCGCCCACGGAACTTCGCAAATGGCCTGCCTTTACCAGTCCTTGAAGAGCAAGGCCATCCTCGCCCAAACCACCATTAGGTCTCTGGAGGAGAAATTGGAAATATCGCAGCAGATAAAAAACCTAGAGCTAAAAATAGCGGAGGTGCCGAAACCAGCCCCAAGTAATACCTTTGCGGACATGGTGAAGAAAGGCAGCAATAACTACATCAGAGCACCAGCAAATCATAATGCAGTAGCCATCTACCCTGTGGACAAGCAAAAATCCAGCGAAGAGACCAAAACACTGGTACAACGACTTATCCGCCCTCAGGATATGAAGCTGCATGTGAGAAGCCTTCGTAAGACGAGGAATGGAGGAGTTATTATCAGCACTGATAACAAAGAAGATGTTGAAAAACTGAAACGCTCCGTGCAGCTTACTTCCTCAGGTTTTACTATGGACGAGCCCCAAAAAAGGAAGCCGAAAGTCGTTATAATAGGTGTGCCCTCGAACATGCAGGAGACCGAAGTGTTTACTTGCTTGTTCAACCAAAATCTTGCAGAAAAACTGGAGAATACTGACTTGCAGAACTTTTTATCCGCCGTCAAACTAAGCCATAAATCAGGTAAAAAAGACGCTGACACCTGTAACTATGTAGTAGACGTAACTGCAGTGATACGTAAAGCCCTAATTTCAAAAGATCGCGCTTTTATTAATTGGTCATCCTGTCCTGTAAGAGATTTCACACTAGTTACGCGCTGCTACAAGTGCCAACAGTATGGCCACGCGGCCAAATCATGCCGGGAGGCTCATCACACCTGTGGTCACTGGGGGGAACAAGGACACTCCATCCAGGACTGCCCGAAGAAAGAGGCCGAACCAAAATGCGCCACCTGTCTACACTTCAAAAAGCCAGACAATCACAAAACTGGAGATAAAGAGTGCCCAGCCAAACAGCAAGCGGAAAAGAGGTACATCAATTCAATAGACTATGGAGGCGCCTAGGAGCGCCGCACTCATAGGACTCCTTGCCTTTTTTCTTTTCTTTTTATTTTTTTATTGTTACTTTACCATGATAAATAATTTAAATAATGAATTAGATCAATTCTCTGTTTCTGAGTCTAAATTTTGTGAGGTTGAAGAATGCAAACCATATCTTTCCTCTTACAGTCATACACTAACTATTCTGACCCAAAATATACGAAGTATACTTCGTATATTCTGACCCAAAATATACGAAGTATACTTCGTAATTATAATGACTTCAATACTTTACAGCAACGGCTAAACATAGATTGTGACTTTATTATTCTAACAGAATGTTGGCTTTCTAAACAGTACAACGTGCCACTGATGCCGGGGTACAGTATGTATCAAAGTAATATTAATTATAATCAAAACGATGGAGTGATAGTTTATGCAAGGAATCATCATAATATCTCGGTCGAAGAACCAAATATACATGACTGTAACAGACTGCTCATTAAATTAGGCTTGGACTATGCTATTTTAGCATTATAAAGACCTCCTTCTTTTAGAAATTTGAATCAATTCATCGACTCGCTGAATGATACCTTGCAAGGTTTATATTCCTTCAAAAACATAATTATAGTTGGAGATATTAACATCAATATTCTGCCGGGATTTACAGATACGCATGCTCAAGAGTATCTTAACCTATGCTCCTTCCATGGCTTGCTTCCCACACATACACTCCCTACTCATCAAAGTGGTTCATGCTTGGACCATATCATGCTAAAATCTAACTTTCCTTCACTCGTGCTGGTGATTAACTCATCAATAACAGACCATAAAGCTGCCCTACTTACAATTAATTGTAAAATACCAAAAAAAGCCAACTATCGCACATTTACTAAATTAAATATAAATACACTTGATGACGACTTACGGAACATTGATTTTGACCCGGTTTACAATTCTGCTGATCCACAGTTTGGTATGACATACTTAATAGGAAAAGTGCAACATGCTATTCAGAATAATACAAATAATATTCGATTGAGTAATAAAAACTGTAACATCAAGCCGTGGAAAACAGCGGGTCTTTTGCATTGTATGAGACACAGAGACAAACTGCACATGAAATCTAAATCTAACCCAAGTAATCAAGTTTTGCAGATCACATACAAAAGGTACCGTAACTTTTGTAACAATCTTTTAAAGAAATTGAAAGTTAATTACGATAAAATGACACTAGAACAGGCGGGAAATAATAGTAAACAGATATGGAAATAAAAAAATAAATAAATAAATGTGTAAATAAAGTCGCAAACATCGCGAAACAACGTGAGTCGTCATCAGGTTTATTGCAAGCAAATACATCGCCGCTTATTACTGCTAACAATGCAAATAATTTCTTTGTTAACGTAGGTAAATGCTTAGCTGAAACCATACAGGGGCAATCGGGGCATCAATCAAACAGCACTTTTAAGAATAGCAGCTCCTTAGCATCATTTGGTTTGCTTGATACCGACGAAGATGAGGTGGAAAGTCTTATCATGGGTTTAAAAGATGACTGTGCAGTAGGATGGAACAATATACCAAATAAAATAATTAAGAACTTCAGATATATCCTGTTACAGCCACTGACCCATATATTTCAACAATGTCTTTCTACAGGTATATTTCCCAAATGTCTTAAAAGAGCTGTTATCGTGCCCGTGTATAAATCTGGTAGGAAAAACCTAGTGACTAACTACAGGCCCATTTCCCTTCTGTCATCAATTTCGAAAATATTAGAAAAAATTATAAATACGAGGCTGATAAAATACCTAGAGCATAACTCAATCTTATCTAAGACACAGTTCGGTTTTAGGTCTAAATTGTCAACTGCTGCCGTACATCATCTAACCGATTATCTCGCTCAGGAACTTGATAAAGGTAACCACACTATAGGAATATTCCTAGATCAAAAAAAAGCATTTGACACCGTTTCCATTCCTATACTGTTACGCAAGCTGGAATCTGTAGGAATAAGAGGGAATCAACTCAGACTCCTTACAAGCTACTTGGAAGACCGGACTCAATACGTAAAAATAGGAAATGTTGTCAGTGATGACGAGATAACCTCTTGCTTCGGAATTCCCCAAGAATCCAATTTGGGACCAACACTCTTTTTGATTTACATAAACGATCTATGTAAATTAAAAATGACTCACGGCACAATCATATCATACGCTGACGACACTGCGCTACTCTTTTCTGCTGATTCGGAACATGAGGCCTGCAAGGTTACGCAGAGTGGGTTTAACGTAGTCAATAAATGGCTTCAGCAAAATTTATTATCGCTAAATACCGAGAAAACAAAATATATATTAAATTCTCTATGCGCAAGTCTACGTCAGCTCTCACTAACCTATCCTTACGTGCTCATTATTGTACAAATCCATTAGATACTAACCACTGTGCTTGTCCAGAACTTAACCGTACTAACCAACTAACATATTTGGGTATTATAATAGATGAAGGACTAACATTCAAACCACATATTGAAGCCTTAAGCAACAGAGTTCGAAAATTGATATTTGTTTTCAAAAAGTTACGGTGTATTGCAGACCCAAAACGTATTAAACAAGTTTACTTTACACTGTGCCAGTCATTATTGAGTTACTGTATAACTTCATGGGGTGGTGCTGGAAAAACACTACTACAAAAATGTCAAAACGAAAGCTACAATCGTTATCATTACCTTTAAGTACATAATATTTTTTTTATTAAAACTCATTTACATACATAACACGTTATTTTATTTAATGATCGCACCTGTATAACTGAAATAACCTGTATTCTCACCTCTATTAATGGAACCCTCTGTAAATGAGACAGATATTTATTTATACCTGTATATCTGAGACACTGGGTAAGTGGAATACCTCTATAAGTGAAACGACATTGCAGGTCCCTTGATGTCTCACTTAACCAGGTTTCACTGTACTATCCCTCGAACGAGCTCAGAGAGCGGTGCTCAAAGTTGCTACCTTTCGCCCTTTCCTCTTTCCCACGAACCTCCTCTATCAGTCTTGTAAAGTATTGACAGTTCGGCAGCTCTTTATTATGAACATAGTATTAAAGCAGCACATATCCCTGCCCTATAACCCTGATTACATAAATAGAAGACGGAAAGACATAGTTTGCTCTCGAAACATTTTTACTAGACATATCTTTACATCCAAATTCTTTGTTTTTCTTGGACCACTACTGTACAATAGACTCAATGCTCTAAGGGACATTTATACGCTTAAGTACAGTCGTTGTAAAAAACTCATAAAGGATGTCCTACAAAACATGGACTACGAAGAAACAGAGAAGCTATTGTTAGTGATAAAGTAATTGCGTAAATCGAGTATTTACGTTATAAAGAACGTTATATTATTTTAGAGTTTATATGTAAAAATAAACTTGTTGTACCTAGTGATAAGCATAGACTGTGTAAGTGATTATTTTAAGAATTTATACAATATTGAACTTATTCGCCTGAAACACAGGACCCTCCTAGTTCAGGCGACCGTGATATTAATACCTTTTGCTATTTTATGTACTACAGTGTAATTTTGAATTAAGAAATTTAAATAAATGATTTGATTTGATTTGATTTGATTATTGATAGGCACGCGCTTGACCACTATCTCACCTGATGGTAAGCGACGATGTGGTCGAAGATGGAGCATGCTTGCTTAGAAGTAACCTATTCACTCTTGACTTAAAGACTCCCAGGTTGCAGCTATCAGGAAACACAGACTCCGGCAGGGAATTCCACTCCTTAGCGGTGAATGTCAACGCACAATGAATGTCTCAGGGTTGTCACTAATTTTAACTAAATTTTAATTCAGTGCCTATAAATTGGCTAGGGTCGGGAAGTTGTATTTTTTACATGTATTGTCTGGGTACAGGGTTTGTGAGATCGGTTTTACCTAAACGATGATGAGCAAGAGTAAACGGTAGGTTACTGATAGTACTGTCTACCAATTCATTAGTTTAAGGCCCGGCCCTTGCCAAAGATAACACATCTCTGTATAACTAATTCAGTGATCATCTATACTAATATTATAAAGAGGTAAAATTTGTAAGTTTGTATGTAGGGGGTAATCTCTGGAACTACTGATCCAATTCTAAAAATTTTTTCACTGGTAGAAAGCTACATTATTCCTGAGTGCTATAGGCTATAAATTATTTTTATAGCATGTATTACATATTAACCGAGCTATCACAACTTTTGTCTAGCAAGTCGGAAAGAAATACCTCAATAAAATAGAATTATTTGCATGCATGTATGTGTAGGGTAGGTGTAGGGTAGGTGTAGGGTAGGTGTAGGGTAGGTGTAGGGTAGGTGTAGGGTAGGTGTAGGGTAGGTAGGTAGGTAGCCAGTTGACGGGAGCGAAGCCGCGGGGGACAGCTAGTTAGTCAATAAAGTTCAACAATGGTTTTCCTAACAAATACAAAAGTTTAGAGTTAAATTATTAAGACACCCAAACACACAGCAATACGTTCTCCTGCAATTATCACACATTTCTCATTTATTTAGCGGTGCCGAAAAGCCGTGACTCGCGAACCTCGTGCGGTGTTAGCCCCGACTGGCGCACTGAGAAACAGGTCGAGATTTTGTTTAAGTGTGTGTGCGGCAACGCATAGATACTATGGCGCACACATAAAAGCCGCGCGCGGTGCGTTTGTATGAAGATAACTTACTTCCCCTCTTTATACTATGACTGAGGCGTCAGGTCCAGGCACATATTTTAGTACTGTTTTCTACAAATTGCTTTGAATGTAATGCTGTTGGTGTACGCAATAATAAATAAATAAACTCACCCATACACATCAGCTTGTATGTCGGGCACAGGTGGCGGCGCAGGGCTAGGCGGTCGCTCCTTCAAGCTGTAGCCACGGAGTAATACTAGGTGACGGGGATCCTGTGAACAATGATAGAAAGTTTAAAAGCTGTTGGCAGGCTGACGCCACTGACACTTGCACGTCGCGCGCAGCAAGAAGCGTATTCCACACACTTGTTACCTTAGCATAGTTCCTCTGCTGCGCCTGGTGCAGCTCTCCGCCGGCGTGCTCGTACAGCGAGTGCAAGGCGGGCACGCGGCGTGCTGACGCCACTGACACTTGCACGCCCCGCTCGGCCAGCAATCGCGCCGCTTGTTCTACTGTCGCTGGGGCACCTAGGTAAGTTTTCATCAAGACAGGTCTGAGGGAAGTCATGATAGTCGTATTTAATGAACATTTACCGTCACGGCATGTAAGCCGATAGTACTGGCAAAGCGCGCCAATAGATGTTTCACATTAAAAACTGGCCAAGAAGAAGTTGGACTAGCCCACTGAGGTTTCCATATCAAGGCATGAGTAGTAGGTATTTATCCATTTTCGAAGTAAAAATTTTGACCACAAAAGTAAGTTAAGCATCTGCCTACTAGAAAGCGGTCGTCGCGCGAACACACGATCGTCGCGATTATTTGCTCGGAAAAACCAAAAACCGCCTTCTGTCAGCGCGACAATGTGAGCGGGTTTGCCGTCCAAATGAACGCTACTAAAGAAAAATGACTTACCAGCCGGCACCAACCCTCCAGCATACGCCGAATAAGGCGGGGAACAGCACAACAGAAGCATGTGTATTGGCTTGTCAGTCCGGCCGAGCTCGTCAAAGCACGCGAGCGCCGCCGTGAGGGCTTCTGTCACACACGCTCGGCTTTCAGCGTGCCCGCCTATGTATCTGTGAAGTTTGGAGAGGTTTTTAACCGACTTCAAAACAAAAGAAGGAGGTTCTCAATTCGACATTTTTTTTAATTTTTAACCGACTCGACTTCTAAAAAAGGAGGAGGTTCTCAATTCGGATGATGTTTGTCCGCGCATAACTCCGTCGCTTGCTAACCGATTTGAAATATTCTTTTTTTGTTGGAAAGGGTATACTTCCCAAATGGTCCCATTGAAATTTTATCAAAATCGGTTAAGCAATTTGGTTTTTAAATCCAAATAGCTGGAAAAAATATGTGGAAAAATCATCCATGTATAGGAAATTGCGTATTTTTGCTTTCCTGTGACTTTCCCGTGGTGTTGTTAGGGTAGGTACCACTAAAAAGTGAAAAAAAAAAAACTTTTTCACAAAAAACCGACTTCCAAAAAACACTACAAATTTCAAAATAACTTTAATTTCGGAAGTCGGTGTCAAATAACGAAGAAGCAACCAAAAACACCGACTACCGAAATTAAAGTTATTTTGAACTTTGTAGTTGGTGAAAATAACGCGATTGAATGTGAAGTTTTCCTTATAGAAAAATAATAATTGTATTTGGTCTATTACTTACATTTGGACACGAATTTTGCATTTTCAAATCAATAAAAATTTTACAAAGATAAAGTGCATCAAAGTTCAGCTGGTGACGTCACTAGTTGGTAAAAGTGTACCAACACGTGCCGTCACACGAAATTTTAAATGCACTCTATCATCTTTATTTTCGTAGTGAGTTACACACTTATAATATGTAAATGTCTACCACTGTTATGTTTATTTCTAGTGTGTAATTGTTTGTTTTCCCAAATTAATAAATAAATAAATGAAAAGCTACAAATGTCAAATATTGTTTTGGTAATCAAAATAATGAACCAATTTAATTTCTTCAGGAAAATACCAATCCCAATCTTTTTAGTATTATAATTTTTTGCAAACCCTTGTAAAAAAAGGCTAGTGTTTAAACGCCTACCAGAAATTCTGCTATTTTACTACAACTAAATTCAAAATAGCTGCCAGAATGGATAAGTGCTCACTAAATTGTGTTTCATGAAGTGTTTAAACGCCTATCAGAAAAATTCACCAATTTTACTACCAATAAATTCGAAATTCCTGCCAGAATGGATAAATGTTCACCAAATTGTGTGTAGCCTAGCCTCAAAACACTTTAAAGTTGCCTAAAAGGTGTAGAAGGAGCCCCACTTCGCGGGGCTCAAGGGTTTTAAAAAAATAACCACAAAGGGAATGGCGGGGTCTGAGTTCGCTCGCTTCGCTCGCTCCCTTTCTAAACTAACCTGTCCGAGTCAGGATGCCACAAGTCCTAAGCTTGCTTTGCTTGCTCTTGCATCCTTAGTTCTCCTAGTACAATATTTGGTAAGTGAATACTCACCAAATATACACACACACACATTCGTAAGCAAGAAGAATTTATATGAAGCTTATATATTTAACTTGAAACAACATTACTTACTGGATTTTATCAACAGTCTCTACAACTGTCTGAGGGCATGTGAAAGGACCATAGGTTGCAACTGGTATGCCAGGGTGGCAGTCAGCAGCTTTATATGTAACTATGCTGTACACCGAGCCACTGCCACCTCCTTCTTCTAGTGGACCTCCATGGAAGTATCTAAAAACAAAATTATCATTAATTTATTTGTAACACAAACATACAAACATTCACATCCTACTAATATTATAAATGTGAATGTTTGTATGTTTGTGTTTCAATCAGGCAAAAACAGCTGAAGGGATTTGGATGAAATTTGGCACACATGTAGTTCATATCCTAGAATGAGACATAAATATGCTACTTTTCATCCCGGTAAGTGGCATGGATCAATGAAGACTGAGGAGGAAGTGGAAATTCAGAGCCGCTGCTGCCTTAGTACTACAGATTTACAAGTACCAGGAGACCAAAAACATCAAGTACCAGGAAACCAGAAACATGTCATAGTATTTTTTGGGCTGGTTAGGATAGGTGTAGGGTAGGTGTAGGGTAGGTGTAGTTACAATACAAATCAAGAAACCTATCACGCGGGCGAAGCCACTGGTAGAAGCTAGTTTATAATATTAGTAGGATTTCTGTTTTGAAATTAAGTGTGTCAATAAATGTAGGTGGGTCAATGACCGTTATTCTTTGTTTATCTGGCGCATACTATAGGCACAAACTGAAGCGTGTGTTGTCATTTCATAACTGAGCAAAGACGGCCCACGGATCAAAGGGACGGAAACTATCTTCTTAAAATGACCATTACTCAAAATATCTAGCAAATTTAGCACATCTCTAGCTAGTTTAAGGCCAGTGGCTATGATATAAGGAGTCAAGGTTAGTGAAAAATAGGTAAATAAACGAATACACTCACTCTAAAGTTGGGACGATGTAATTTGATTTCAATTCTCCTATATATGCGCCGTTGGCCGCTGTCGCTTCTATTACAAATATCACTTCAGCCTGTACAGGCGAATCTGGAGCGTTTACAACCATTTTTGTTTTATTTTATCACTTCTATTTTTCTAAAAACAGTACACAACACAAAACATTTCGAGCAACTCTCAATTTGACGTTTTGCCGTCAAAGTTTTTATTTTGACGTTACATATTGTTTTTAAAGACTGCTTCGTTCAATTTCACCGTTTATTTTGTTAAAGCGCGCTATTCACCAGTAAATTGAGTTCGGCTTTTACGACAACATCGTCGTCACCGAGCTTTCTTTCAAATATAAATCCTACTATCCTACTAATATTATAAACTAGCTTCTACCAGCGGCTTCGCCCGCGTGAAAATCGGAAATAGGAAGGTTTCTTGATTTGTTATGTAACTACACCTACTCTACACCTACCTACACCTACCCTACACCTACCTTACACCTACCCTACACCTACGCTACACCTACACTACACCTACCCTACACCTACCCTGCACCTACCCTACACCTACCCTACACCTATCCTAACCAGCCCAAAAAATACTATGACATGTTTCTGGTTTCCTGGTACTTGATATTTTTGGTCTCCTGGTACTTGTAAATCTGTAGTACTAAGGCAGCAGCGGCTCTGAATTTCCACTTCCTCCTCAGTCTTCATTGATCCATGCCATTTACCGGGATAAAAAGTAGCATATGTCTCATTCCAGGATATGAACTACATGTGTGCCAAATTTCATCCAAATCCCTTCAGCCGTTTTTGCCTGATTGAAACACAAACATACAAACATACAAACATTCACATCCTACTAATATTATAAAGGTGAATGTTTGTATGTTTGTATGTTTGTATGTTTGTATGTTTGTATGTTTGTATGTTTGTATGTTTGTATGTTTGTATGTTTGTATGTTTGTATGTTTGTATGTTTGTATGTTTGTATGTTTGTATGTTTGTGTTTCAATCAGGCAAAAACGGCTGAAGGGATTTGGATGAGATTTGGCACACATGTAGTTCATATCCTGGAATGAGACATATGCTACTTTTTATCCCGGTAAGTGGCATAGATCAATGAAGACTGAGGAGGAAGTGGAAATTCAGAGCCGCTGCTGCCTTAGTACTACAGATTTACAAGTACCAGGAGACCAAAAACATCAAGTACCAGGAAACAAGAAACATGTCATAGTATTTTTTGGGCTGGTTAGGATAGGTGTAGGGTAGATGTAGGGTAGGTGTAGTGTAGGTGTAGGGTAGGTGTAGGGTAGGTGTAGGGTAGGTGTAGGGTAGGTGTAGGGTAGGTGTAGGGTAGGTGTAGGGTAGGTGTAGGGTAGGTGTAGGGTAGGTGTAGGGTAAGTGTAGGGTAGGTGTAGGGTAGGTGTAAGGTAGGTGTAGGGTAGGTGTAGGGTGGGTGTTTCCTGAGTAAAAAAATTACAATACAAATCAGACAAACTTGCTGTTTCCGATATTCACGCGGGCGAAGCCGCAGCTGGTAGAAGCTAGTTTATAATATTAGTAGGATGTGAAAGTTTGTATGTTCGTGGAACAATTAGGTAAAAACGGCTGAAGGGATTTTGATGAAATGTAGTCCATATTCTGGAATGAGACAGGCGAGTTTTTATCCCGGTAAGTGGGATGCATGGATTAATGAAGACTAAGGAGGATGTGGAAATTCAGAGCCAAATTCAAGGCAGCAGTTGCCTTAGAACTACAGATTCACAAGTACCGGGAGACCAGAAACATCAAGTACCAGGAGACCAGAAACATGTCAAAGTATTGCCGGGGCTGGAATTATAAGCGCTAAAGATTCACAAGTACCAGGAGACCAGAAACTTGACGAAGTTTAAAGGTGTAGGGAAGGTGTAGGGTAGGTGCAGGGTAGGTGTAGGGTAGGTGTATGGTAGGTATGTAGGTAGCCAGTTGACGGGAGCGAAGCTGTGGGGGACACGTGCTGCTACTAAGTATACAAGGTGTTGATTTGCATCCTAGTCAAATTCAAGGACGTAAGTAATTATGCTAATGATTCTCGACCCAAATCAACAATAAAATGGGTAGGTAATTTTTTTTACTGTTTTTCTTATTTACGGAAATCCGTAAGTGTGAACCAGCCGTATTTAATCGCGGCCCGTCTGTTACTAGCCCTATAACCGCGCTTTCACACACAAACAAACACCAACAATGCATACAGAACGCATACGCAACGATCATACGATAAATTCGTAGGTAATCAATCCCACCCCAATCACGGTGTAGGTACTCTCCCGCGCACGCTCCTAGCCACGCCCCCACGTCCCCGCGGCCCCGCAACTACCCCCCTCTACCACCCCCGCCACCCGGAGCCCCATGGTTATGGAGATATCCATGGTTAAAGTTTATAGGTTAGAATAAAAATTTTGCTTAAAATTTCGTATCCAGTAGCAGAAAGAGGCAGGTGGGAGGGGGTGAGGGTGCCCCCCCTCCTCCCTGGCACCACTATCATGAAAAGGTAACTAACCGTTTCCAAAAAAAAACATTTTTTGAAGCCTAACCCTCTTGCATCCTTAGTCCTCTTAATAGCAAGTCGGAGCCCCGCTTCGCGGGGCTCAAGGGTTTGAAATAAAATAACATGTCCCGACTGACAGTCACGACTGACAGATCGAAACACAGCTATAGCAAAATGGCGTCGCTTCACGTTCCGTTCTACAGTGTAAAAAAAGAATTGTTATTTCTTGTTTGAAAAAGTCAATGTAATTGCATGATACAGCCCGGTTATTCAGCACATTAACTACCCACCAAATTTAATATGTGAATACGTGAAAATAAAATTATGTAAAATGTAAATTATGTAAAACCATGACATTAAATTGAATAAAATACACCTCTACCATAAACGGAACGTGAAATGTCAACTTTGACGTCTACTATGACAATTTAATGATCTAACCTAAAAATGTACAAATGGCGTATTATTTTCCAATTTGTATGGAAACTTAAAACACTCGTGTGATGCTATTATCACACTCGGCGCATTTTATTAATCATCTGATAACAGGTCAATGAACTTTTCTTTGGCGCACTAGTTTACTGACATTAGTAAGATTTCCGTATTCCAATGATGCTCAAAAATGAGCTAATTATCAAGCGAAATTTATGACAATAATGTAGGTGATTTTCGAAATAAAATTAGGTAAAATTATTGCAACCGGTCGCGCGGTCATTGCTCGGTCGCGCCCTCGCGCGCTAGCTAGCATTTCGTAGTAAGATGTCGATACTCACGCACACAGCTGCATTGCCGCTGTGTGCGTAGTTGTTTAATTCTGTTTTATTTGTATTAAATTAAGGGTGAATACTGTTAAATTTCAACAACGAAAAAAAGCAGCGCTTATTAGTTATTGCCCGCTACCGTACTTTCAACTGATTATATATGTCTTTTATGACAACCTCCTGAAATTTGACGAGGATGCAAAACAACAGCTTGAGTGAGCTTTTTGGAACTGCTGGCTATAATAAATAAATTATGATTTGATTTGACTAGCGATGCTGTAACAAGAACTTTGAATGAGAGAATGAAGAATGCTGTTACAAGAACTTTGAATGAAGAATGTAAGGCTTGCTATGAGCAAAGCCCTTTTACCAGCTAATCAGTAATTCTAACTTGCATTGCCAATCAATCGCCCGCAAAAATTATATTGTTCAGGGTTGCTCAATCAGTTCATTCATTCAAGTCAATCATCCAGTTTCTTTTAATTATGGCGACCTGTGAAGCCCTTTTTAGCGACCGCTAAATATCCGACCCGCCGTCCAACTTAAACGCACCCCATTGTTCGGATCAGAGATATAATAAACAAGGTAGGTACAAACGATACAAACAATATTCAGGTTATTTGATTTCTGACCCAATCATGTCTTTCAATAGAATTGGCATCAGTAGCGATTACTCGTTGGAACATTTGATTTTTGACCCAATCAAGTGTTTCGATAGAATTGGCATCATTAACGATTACTCGCTGGAACATTTATTTTGATTTCGTTCGGATCATAGAGACATAGAGACATATACATAACATTTCCTTTAGCCATAGTTATAGTTATTTTTTCTATCACAATGGCCATGGATGTGACACCAGTGACACTGACAAGTGACAAATCTTTCTCAATCTTTTGGTCTCAAGTTTGTCATTGTCAGCTGTTTGTCATTACAAAAATAACCTTATCTTCGCCTCTTGATCTTATCTTTTCACGAAAATATCTCATAATTTAGTTCATAGCCCACTATTATTTCTATGGTGGACGCCTAAAAGGCCATTTAACATTTTCAAATAGATTAATCGATTGTTTTATAACCATGGAATTAGGTCTTCGCACCGTAAGAATTTTCAACCGGCTTTTGAGAAAACCTTTTGGAATCACATCTTATAGGAATGTTACGGGCACCGCCGTTAAAGAAGAAGTTAACACGGAGTTGCTGAACTCATTTAACCAGGACATAAGAAATGGTAAGTAATTTCGACTTATTATAGGTACCTAAATTACATCGGCTTATAAAACAACGGCTGTCAAAACAATTTGTGAGATTTTATGGTCTTGTAATTAGGTCACTTTCTACTCCTTATTTATTGAATTCTTCTGGAACAGTATTTATAAAATACTATGGTGCTACCAAGACAACCCACCAACCTATTTTTTATACACTACCAACAGGGTACATGTTAAAAAAAATGTTTAACTACTTATCTCAAAAAAGTGATGGTTGTGAGATTATGTCAAAATCCCTATTATTCATATTTTTTTCCTATCTGATCATCTCTGGCTAAACTTTCGATTATGGGCCGTCGCTTTGGAAGTTCATTTTTTTTTTGTGGATAGTACTCATAAATAGAAAGCTTTTTACAAATTTTCAACATTCGGCGACTCACGGTTATCGAGTTAAAAATCTTTGAAGTTTCCATACAAATTGGAAAATAATACGCCATTTGTACATTTTTAGGTTAGATAAATTGTCATAGTAGACGTCAAAGTTGACATTTCACGTTCCGTTTATGGTAGAGGTGTATTTTATTCAATTTAATGTCATGGTTTTTACATAATTTACATTTTATATAATTTTATTTTCACGTATTCACATATTAAATTTGGTGGGTAATTAATGTGCTGAATAACCGGGCTGTATCATGCAAATACATTGACTTTTTCAAACAAGAAATAACAATTTTTTTTTTACACTGAGGAACGAAACGTGAAGCGACGCCATTTTGCTATAGCTGTGTTTCGATCTGTCAGTCGTGACTGTCAGTCAGGACATGGGGCACCCCGACTCGGACAGGTTAGGTTAGAAGGGGATGGCGGGGTCTAGTGAGCGAGCGAAGCGAGCGAACTGACCCCGCCATACCCTTCGTGGTTATTTTTTTTCAAACCCTTGAGCCGACCCCTTGAGCCGACTTGCTATTAAGAGGACTAAGGATGCAAGAGGATTAGGCTTCAAAAAATGTTTTTTTTTGGAAATGGTTAGTTACCTTTTCATGATAGTGGTGCCAGGGAGGAGGGGGGGCACCCTCACCCCCTCCCACCTGCCTCTTTCTGCTACTGGATACGAAATTTTAAGCAAAATTTTTATTCTAACCTATAAACTTTAACCATGGATATCTCCATAACCATGGGGCTCCGAGTGGTGGGGGTAGTAGAGGGGGGTAGCCCCCTCCCCCCCTCCCCCTCCCCCCCCTCCAACCCCCCAAAATCAGCGGCCCATAAAGGAAAGTTTAACCCTCTTCTTTTCATGTTGCTCAATTAGAAGTAACCATATTTTCTTTATGAGCAAGTGCCATCCTCTATAAGAACTCGCTGTAAATGGGAATGTACAGTTTCCTTAAATATGACACATGAAAAAGAAGCAATAACCTATTTTATCTACACTCACAACGTAATGTTCCAAATATGAGTTCAAAAACGAATGCATAAATACATACTTTTTTTTCGTGGATAGGTAAAATTTTAAAAAAAAACCATTACAGTTCAACATTTTCCTTTGACTTTTAAACAACTGCATCATAAAATAACTTTTTAATTTTTATAGCACTTTTTCTTTTTAATTTTTGGTGCGAGCCAGCTTTTATCTTTGTCTATGTTTGAGCGCGCTGCGCAGTCATTCGAATACACAATGAGAATATCCGCCATATTGGAATTAACTATTTTTCCACTTATTTTATTTCAACTGTATGAGTGAAGATAAAATAGTGTATGCAACGGCATGTAATTAGGTATTAAAACACTTGTGTGATGCTATTATCACACTCGGCTACGCCTCGTGTGATAAACCCACACTCGTGTTTCAATAACCCTTTTTATATGGTTGTTGCATAAACTACTATTATTTATTCAGTTTAATACATATGATTTACATTTTAAATATATCTGTACTAAATAAAATAAAAACATTTAAAAAATTAAAAATAGTAGCCCACCAGTATCGGGAACAGGGTCCAAGCTACCGGGCTTTTCATTACTTATTATTATTGATAGGCTTGTATCCCACCACAATCTCACTTGATGTAAAGCAATGATGTGGTTGAAGATGGAGCATGCTTACCTAGAAGTAACCTATTCACTGCTGACTGAAATTTGAAAATTTTAATTCTGAAATTTAAATCTAGGGGTGTTTAACACCCCTAGATTTAAATTTTAGCTGCATCAACTTTTAGGCAATTGAATGTGGATTTAAATGTGGATTGAGAGGGAGAGGGAGGCCAAAGAAAATATGGATGGATTGTGAGAGGAGTGATATGAAAGAAAAAGGAGTCATTGATAATGTGCCAGCTGACAGGATAGAATGGAAGAAAAAAAAGTGTTGCATCGACCCCAAGTAATATGGGCTAAGGACAGTAAGCGCTCCTGCACACGATGCCGCCACCGCGCCGACGCCGCACAACTATACTGTACATACGAGTCGCGCGAAGACCGCCACCGCGCCGCCGCCGCGCCGCCACCGCGCGCGGTCCTCGTCTCGCCACCGCGCATCTATTTGATTCATACGCGGCCGGCAATGGAATGAATCAGGATAATGAAATAACTGGGAACGCGCGCGGTGGCGGCGCGGCGGCGGCGCGGTGGCGGTCTTCGCGCGACTCGTATGTACAGTATAGTTGTGCGGCGTCGGCGCGGCGACGGCGCGGTGGCGGCATCGTGTGCAGGAGCGCTAAGATGATGAACTCTGCAATTGAGTTACTGAAAACTCTAAAATGCCATTTGCATTATATGTGGCTTTTTGTAGTGCCCTTACATACCTACTTTCTCATTTCTATTATTACACATATTGTTATTTGCGATGTATTAATCCCAGGTTTTAATAAAGGCGAATTTTTATTGGACTTTGTTAGTGTTACTATTGTTTTTGGAGTTTAGGTAACTAATATACTCTGATTGAACCTCCTCTGCCTATCAATTCTAGGCGTAAGGCGAGATGCTATGTTATTACGTAAAAGTTACATTTTATCTTTAAATTCATATCAGTACTTGAAAATAAATGTTTTCGTAAAAATATCTATAAACATTGACGCAATTGATAACAAGTTTTCTTAGATAATACCTACGACCTACCCATTAGTATTAGTCAGTTATTTAACATATTATCTATAGGATCGTTGACTTCCATTATTATCGTAATAATACTCTTTGTTTTATCTATCTACTCTAGTTGGTTGAAAAATAAATGAATATAACTTAACTAGCTGACCCCCGCAAGTTCATCTGCATCACATTTTACATTAAGCTCTGCTCCTATTGGTTGAAGGGTGATGTCATAAACACTCAATATTTGATTGCACTCCATATGTATTACAAAGATGGCATAACAAAAAACGTATAGCTTTCATTGATAAATTTCAACAAAATAAACAAACTCTCCAGCTTTATAATATCAGTATAGATATACCTACTTGACGATCAATAAAATACCAGCCAAGTGCGAGTCGTACTTGCAAAAGAAGGGTCCCATACTATAAACCGATTTCTTGTAAATCTGAAAATAAAATTATAAGGGTTTTTGTGTCTAGGTGGTGTCCGCAACACCACGTTCAGGCTGCGGTTCCACTGAGGCGGAGCGGAGCAGAGCGGAGACGAGCTGTGCCGCGATTCACCAATCACATTGGTGGATCGGATTGATGGATTGGTGAATCGCGGCATAGCTCGTCTCCGCTCTGCTCCGCTCCGCCTCAGTGAAACCGCAGCCTCAAGCTCGTACTTTGCGTACGGGTAGAAAAAATATGTGATTCGATCCACCCCAGCTCCTCCAGCCAGCAACTGGTGGCCTTATTTGAGGTGGTGGTGTAGGGTGGAGTTACTGAGTTCCTGCCGGAGGGTAACAGGGTGCCCAAAGTCCTTAGCCTTGAATCCAGTGATGTCTATAGCTCCTACGACAGTGCGGTGTTTATTAAAGCACCCGTGGCCAGTTCAAACGGTTGCGACTGTATGCAACTGTGGTTTATAGTAATTATAGGCAAGAGCCTGGAGCCCATACCCTTGTCTATCACAACATACCCTGTTAGATGTACCGATGCTTGGGAAGGTCTATGTCCAACGGTGGGCATATTTATAATGACAACTCGATTTGACAGTTGTTCTTAGTTCGGGTTCAGAACGAGACAGTTAAAATTTTCACAGATGATGTATTTCTGTTGCCACTAAAACAAGAAATACTAAAAGCAAAATAAAATAAATATTTAAGTGGGGCTCCCATACAACAAACGTGATTTTTTTGCCGTTTTATAGATAGTGGTACGGAACCCTCCGTGCGCGAGTCCGACTCGCACTTGGCCGGTTTTTGTTTACGTGAAAAAAGAAAATATACGTGTCTAATATTTTTTGGAAATTTATCTGACGGACTAATTATATTTTTTTAGTCATCTACCTTCGACCCCGGAGTAACTGCTCTTTGGGTTTCATAAAGTCGTGACATGGTGGATATTTCACTTCGCACAGTTTGCTTCTCTCTTAGGCGGCTTTGGCACTAACAGGGATGGGTATGATGTATAGACAAATTCTGTTACGTTTTGCTTTCCAGGTGGAGTGGTTCCAGTGTTCCGTAGAGCGCTGTTGTTCCCAACGCGTGTGGCGTTACAGGATGAGTTCGGTATCTACACCTACGCGGGACTATACCAGGCAGCCTCGGTGCTCTCGCAGGAGATCTCCGCACAGTTGGGTGAGGAGTCTTTTTACTTTTTTGTAATCCTGCCTAGGGCCTCTGTCTGTTTACACCTTCAATGGTAAAGCACATTCAAGCTAGGTGGTAGGTGTAAATTGACCAAACAAACATAGAATCTGAAAAACATGATATTCTTGGCAAAGTAAAAACAAAAATCATAAATATACGAGGAAGCAAAAACGAATTTGCTTCCTCGTAGTCGGCGTGTTAAGGTGGCAATTAATTTGGCGTATTTGCACAAATATTTGGCTCACTTATTTGTTAAAAAAATAACTAAATTCCGTTGTTTTTAGTTTTGCCATAACATACAGGATGTTTCAGAAGTACATGGTCATATTTAAGGGTGGTTTTCTGTAGGTACTATAAAATAAAGTGATAATATCAAAATAATAAAAAAAAAGTTTTTGAAAAAGTCAATATTATTTATTTTAATATTATTTCTTTACTGTATATCAGTAACAGTAAACCACCCTTAAATAATATTGTATTACCACGCACTTCTGGAACACTCAACTGGTATAATAAACGGCAATGTATGTACATTTCAGTTGGCGAATCAGAGAGAACGATAGCTTACATGTGCAGCAATGACGCGTCACATATTATTGTGCAGTGGGCTATATGGATGTCCGGCAATATTGGTAAGTTCATAAAAAAGTACATTATTGACGTAATCAATAATGTACGTTTCCTATAATGTTGACACTGCTGGAACATACGCCTACTCTCCTTGAGACATGGGCTGTAGTCAGTGCGCATTAGTTGATATCTCACGTCTTAGATTTATTTATTACCAGCTTTTGCCCGCTGCTTCGCCCGCGTGAATGTCGATTATCGCGTAAAAAAGTAGCCTATGTTCTTCTCCATATCCCAGGCTATGTATCTGCCAAATTTCATGACGATCCGTTCAGCCGATTTAGCGTGAAAGCGTAACGAACAAACTCACTTTTACATTTAAAATATTAGTTTTAGGATGCACAATAAACTTAAAAAAGATTAGAATATACTTCGTACGCGCATATCCCGTTTTTTCCCGTTCCAGTATAGCCATACTCAACCTTTTTCTTCTTGGTACACATAACGCTTCTACTTTTGTCAAGATGGGCTGCAATAACCTACAGTAAAATATAAATCTACATTTAACATTATCTTACTTACCGTGGAGTGGCGACCGCGTACCGGAAGACGCAGCGTTGGAAGGCCTCCCACAAGGTGGACCGATGACCTGGTGAGGGTCGCGGGTAGCCGATGGATGCGAGACGCACAGGACCGGTTGTTGTGGCGACACTTGGGGGAGGCCTATGTCCAGCAGTGGACGTCTTTCGGCTGATATGATGATGATGATGATGAAGATTATCTTCATGAATTAAATTTTTGAATAAGTATAATGTGAAAAGTGGACGGTTTTCGATAAAATTGCTACATGATAGCCATGGCATAGGCCAACTTTTTCGTTTTACTAACGGGTGAATAGTCTCAGCACATCGTCAATAAGTGAATCAGAAAGCCGAGTACTGTAAAGTATTAATTAATTCTCGCAGTTAAGTTCTCAATAAATTTTGCCGAATCACTAAGTAAATATGTAGTGATCGAGGTCAAGAGCAAGCCAATTCCTTAATAAAAAAATAAAAAAAAATATAGCACCAATAACATAATTTATGCTAGGCTACGGGGCCACACAGAAATTAACTATGGTGGGCCACATTCAGCCCTCAGGCTGCAGGTTGAGGCTGGCCTATAGCCTTCCTCATGAATCACATAGAAAAATTAACTTTCCAAATCCGAATGGTAGTTCCAGAGATTAGCGCGTTCAAACAAACAAACAAATTCTTCAGCTTAGCTTCTTTATCAGTATAGAAGTATAGATTAATGGCTAGCAACAAAATGGGTACGATCAATGATTCTTAAATAAAGGTTTAGTAAATTCGTGTCAAAATGTGATGGAAAATCTCTTAACAGTAAAGTGTTAGTGTTACTTACCATGTTCGTGAGCAACGAATTATCGTGAGAACGTAATAGTGTCCTCTAGGTTTTCATAAAGATGCTGACAGATTTGTCGAGATTCGATGATCGAAACGTGATGACCAAACAAAACCAAGTAAATGGAAGGAACAAATCAAATCAAATAATTTATTTGCATAATACCTACATGTTAAATAGGTGTTACAGGTATAAAAGATACATTGTATTATAACATAATGAGGTGTGCAAATTGATTATAATAGTACTATAGTATACAGAATAAAATAATTTAAATTGAGTTACATTAAAAAATAGAAATGTCAAATTAAAAACAACACAAACACATTTAACAGAAGATTGGCACCGAAACTGACAGATTCACTGTTTTAATATTTAGGTATTTACTTAAATCAAATCGAGCGACAATAATGATCATCAAAAATCGCAAACATCTCTGCTCTTTTAGAATTCATCGAGCTTTGACATAAACAGCCTTACTAAAAAAATGGTTAGATTACCATTGATTAGTTTTTAATTTGGCAGATTTTAAATTAAATATCAACACAAATCGCAGACGTTGGCAAC
Source organism: Melanchra persicariae (assembly GCA_947386135.1). Taxonomy (NCBI): domain Eukaryota; kingdom Metazoa; phylum Arthropoda; class Insecta; order Lepidoptera; family Noctuidae; genus Melanchra; species Melanchra persicariae. Next base: position 7,906,965 of record OX376645.1, on the reverse strand, counting down.
TCAGCCGTCGATTTAAAATGGAACTGGGCTGGCCGCATCTGCCGCATGTCGCAACAGAACCATAACTGGGCAAAAGTGATCACTGATTGGGTTCCAAACAACAGGAACCGGCGACGCCTTAGGCCCAGGAGGAGATGGCGTGATGAGTTAGACTCCTAACGAAAGGATTAGCTAGATGTGGCAAAGGACAGGGAACAGTGGAAGAAAGGAAGGGAGGCCTTTGCCCTGGCCAGCAGTGCAGTGGCCAGTACAGGCTCATAATAATCAATAATAATGTATAAACCCAATACATACAGCTATGATAGCCGCCAAATAAATTTGCAATAGCAGCGGTCATTGACCCACCTACATTTATTGACATTTTTAATTTAAAAAACGGAAAGAAATACATTCTGATCATAATTTGTTTTTCGGGTACCTACGAAGAGATATCAGGGAAAGGTCAATGAACTTAAGTGCAAATTTATCTGGCGCCTACATATACAGCATAACGTGGGCTTTCATAAATAATGTGCGACTTTACGCAGTAGGTCTATTTCACGAATAAATAAATAAATAAAACCTCTTTTATCTTACAGCGGTCCCCTTAACCCCGCTCCACCCACCGGAGATGCTCAAATACTACTTATCGGACAGTTCTGCAAGCCTGGTAGTGTGTACCCAAGAGTACGAGAAAGTCCTTCGACCAATCACGTTAGAGTTGGTCAAGCCCCTTCTTCTAACAGGCAGGGATAGTGTGCTGACTGCACAATTGTACCAGCCCAATACTTCGTTCTTGAAACCTAAGGCTGAAGACAATTTGGATGATGTTGGAAGGTCCAATGCTTGGTACGGGCATAATGAGGCGCTTATTATTTATACTAGTGGTAAGTACTTCCATTTTTTTTAAATTTAAAAACGATATAGAATTGGTGTAGACTTGCCAGTAAACCGTGGTTCCACGCCACAGAAATATCAAACCTGTTCGTGTCGATTTAAGGTTGAAAATAAACGCTGCGATCGCTTTCTTCCACAATACTGACGAGCTACGGGGTCTGAATTATGGTAATTCTTAATACATTGTGTTACCCTTTTTAATGTTTTATTCATCTATCTTTTCTGTAACTTACATATGCAAATAATGTACTTACTTAGTAAAGAGTATTCTATTCTAAGATCAACAAAAAAAGATTCTTCATAAGTTATAAACTGCATGGCATGCCCACTTTTCGGCCCATTAAGGCTGAACTTCTAACCCTACATTATTAAAGGATAATCCTAATGGTTCCAGCTGTGCGCTGAAATTTTAAGGTTATCCTCAGATCAGTCACTGATTGTACGTATAATGTGATCCCAACTGAAATTCGCGGCGTCTTGACGTGCCTGGCGTTTGAAGCCGATTTCCTGCGTACCTACTTACAACTTCAAAAAAACTATAATTCGGAGATGACACATCTCTAAGTATCATGCATGAGCGATGATAACTACTATGAGAAGCAGTATGAGCATGCTATGAGGAGTGTTGGTTATTGCGCAATAGAAAAGCAGTTTTTGTTTTTAAATCAATTATTAATTCACATTCAACATCACAATAACAATATTCTCACACAAATGTACGGCGACAGTTTCTTAAAGTGTTCACTTGCACTCTGACCGTGTAAACTAAGGTGAAGTGAACTGTCATTCCGTCTTGTTTGTATGGATTGACAGCTCACTTCATGTTCGCTTCACCTAACCTTACAGCGTGAGAGGTTCACAGAATCGCACTACAATAGACTGAACTCTCGAGCACAACGTACTAGACTCTGTCGAACGTCACCAGGTGGCGCTGGCGTCCCAAATTATTCGATAGGGGTGATTCCTGAGTAAAAAAAAATGATTCTATTTAGTTCGTCAGTTAGATTATCGAATAATATTGGACACGTATTTTTTGCTTTATCAAATCAATAAAAAAGTACGAAGATAAAAAGTATCAAAGATCAGGAGTGGGGGCTTGTGACGTCACTTCTATGTCGTCACGCGAGTTTTCAATGCAGTGTATCGTCTTCAGTTTTTGTTTACGTGAATACGTGTCCAATATTTTTTGGAAATCTATCTGACGGACTTACTAATTAGATTTTTTTAGTAGGTAATATACCCTATTGACCGACGATCAATATTTTTTGACATTGATGATTTGACGGTAACTTGACTGATGTATTTGTATGTTACTGACAAGTAATGCTTTCTCGTCCCCCTCAGGTACAACAAGCAAACCCAAAGGTGTGATGTGGACCCACAACATGCTTCAGACACAGATATCGTCCTTGCACTCAGCGTGGCAGTACTCAGCCAACGACGTCGTGCTACACACGCTGCCGCTGCATCACATACATGGGCAGCTCAACTCTATGCTGGCTTCGCTTGCAGCTGGTGCAAGGTATGACGTCACTTTAGAATAAAATAATCGTTATGGTACTCCATATAAAAATTACACTAGGCGTTTAAAAATAGTGAAGTGCAACAGTGGGGTCTTATAGCCAATTTTGCCTTGATTTGATAGAGAAGTGGAAAAGGTATATAGGTAGTCAGTGGTGAACTATATGTATAAAAAACTAGCTGTGCCCCGCGGCTTTGCTCCCGTCAACTGGCTACTTACCCTACCTACTCATTTTTTTAAACCATCCCTATATTCTGGCGAACCAAACAAAAAAATCATTCAGTATTCAAATCGGTAAAGTCGTTCTCAAGTTATGATGCGCGTACATACATTTCGGCGGTTCATTTTTATATATGTCGCAGCCAACTAGCTTAATCAGCCGTTTCATTAAAAGCCTAGCCTTTTCATTGAACTGCGCTGTTTAGTCAGCGACGAACAAAAGATGTCACTAAGGTCGCTGATTAAACGGCGCAGTTCAATGAAAGGGCTAGGCCACCAACTAAACGGCTGATTTATCAGTCTAATTATCAGCTTAATCAGCCGTTTAATTGGTTGCCGAGCCTTTTCATTTAAATGTGCCGATTTTTCAGCGACCTTAGTGACATCTTTTGTTCAATATCGTTTTATGACTTGCCCATGTCACATAAGTCGCTGATTAAACAGCGCAGTTCAATGAAAAGGCTAGGCCACCAACTAAACGGCTGATTTATCAGTCTAATTATCAGCTTAATCAGCCCTTTAATTGGTTGCCGAGCCTTTTCATTTAAATGTGCCGATTTTTCAGCGACCTTAGTGACATCTTTTGTTCAATATCGTTTTATGACTTGCCCATGTCACATAAGTCGCTGATTAAACAGCGCAGTTCAATGAAAAGGCTAGACTTTTAATGTAACGGCTGATTTAACGGCTAGTTGGCAGCGACATACATATACAGGGTTATTTGTAAAACACCAACAACCTTTCAGGGGGTGAAAGTACTCATCATTATAAACAACTTTTGCTACGAGACCAACCCTGAAAAATCGAAAAAAAAATCTGCTATTTCATACATTTTCATCGGGTGACTATTGCATTTTGTATGAAACAGCTGATTTATTTTTTGATATTTCAGAGTTGGTCCCATAGTAAAAGTTGTTTATAATGATGAGTACTTTCACCCCCTGAAAGGTTGCTGGTGTTTTACAAATAACCCTGTATATAGAAGATAGATTCGTCTTTGAGTTAATAGAAATAATAAAAGACTCACGAATCAGGACCTAGCAGGACCTCAGCAGTCGCGCAAATCGATAACGAAAAACTCTATTTGGAACTAAATTTTTTCTCGTACTAATAAATACAGACTCCGGAAATCAAAGAAAGGAAAACACAATAACCTGTTTTTATTAATGGCTCGTGTCTGACCACAATCTCACCTGATGGTAAGTGATGATGTGGTCGAAGATGGAGCACGCTTGCATAGAACTAACCTATTCACTTTTGACTTAGGACCCTCAGGTTGTAGCTATCAGGAAACACAGACCGCACAATGAAAGTGTTCCCCAAACGTTTTGTGCGTATGGGTGGGGTCCACCATGTACCGGTGGCGCTTGTCCGTACGTATTGTAGTCCGTCTGAGGACCAAACTCGGGACTTCTGATGCGAAAATCGACCTTCGTTCCTAACATTTCATCCATTCATTACCTAGCCTTTTCCCAACTATATTAGGGTCGGCTTTCAGTTGAACCGGATTCAGCGGAATACCAGTATTTTACTTGGAGCGACTGCCTTCGTTGCTAACTATACCACTGCTAACTTCTCTCTTCTTTTACTAGACTCCGAATGCTACCATCCTTCGTGTCCCACAACGTATGGTCCCGTCTCCTCGGCATGGGCGAACGCGACGAGACCAAAGTCACAGTGTTCCACGGAGTTCCCGCGATGTATGCGCGCCTGGTAGCTGATCATGAGCGAATGTTCGCGGACGCCAAGACCAAGGAGTACGTCAGAGCCACGTTAGGCAGCAGGATGCGGCTGATGGTGGCGGGGTCTGCGCCCTTGCCGGCTCAGCTGTTCTCGAAATGGGAAGAGGTAAGCTAAAAATGCGGTTTTTCTTCCAGGATCTTTTCCGAGATAATAAGTAGCCAAGGTCAAATTAGGGTTCATATAATATGTCTCTACCGCGGCGAAGGGGTGTGACGATCTAATGATGTTTGCGGGGTAAACTTGGCCAGAGATCGCCCAAGACACAGAGTTTTGGAAGAATAAAACGGAGGCTTTTGCCCCTTACTTATCTGGGATGTCGAATTCGAGTTCATAAACTATTTCTATGCAAAAAATTACATCGATCAATTGGTCCGTTGCAGCGTGAAAGGCGAACATAAACACACTTTAGATTTAGAATCAGTGGTAAGCCTAAAGTAACAGTGTTCCACGGAGTTCTGGCGATGTATGCTAACCTGGTACCCACCACTACTGGCTATCTGACATCCGCGTCTGGCTATCAGACTTTCGTGCTTCTTACTACTGGAATAAAATAAAAATAATAATGAATGCCAAAGATTTATCCAACACCGAAGGCTTTACGTGCTTTCTCGAAATGTAATAGATAGTCATTCATTCACAGACCAACCTCTTAAGAGGGTAGCTTAACACGTTACCAGTCGCCTCAGCAATAACACACCAACTAATTTCAGAAGTCCGTCAAAGTCAAAGTCAATTAATTTATTTCAACTAGATCATTAAAAGGCACTTTTGAACTTCAAATTTACAGTTTGAAAATAAAATATTATAGTGACTCTAGTTCATCTTATGGAGAAAAACCGACCGTAGCACCAGAACCCATAGAGGTAGTATACAGACTTGGGGTAACTGTTTACGTATTAACCGACTGACATGTGGCTGCAGTTATATATAGCCAGCCTCTGAGTATAGGTTCTGTATTAACGTCCATAATTTAAGCACATGCCGTAAATCCTCCATTTCTTCCGCAGATATCCGGCATGCGTCTTCTAGAACGTTTCGGCATGTCCGAAGTGGGGATGGCGCTGAGCAACCCCTACCGTCCGGTGGATTCCAGGAGCGTAGGCTGCGTGGGGTTGCCCCTGCCAGGCGTGGCTGCCAGGATCGTGTCCGTGAGGGAGGACACAGGCGAGCTGGAGCCGTTGATCACTGTTGAGACGCCTGTGCCCGAGACGCAGGTTAGTTGGTTTTGGGATTTTATAAAGGGTATACTAGTGTTTAAAATATTGATATAGTCGGTGGTCAACTTCGCGCCTTTTTCATATTTTTCGTTTACTAGCTTTTGCCCGCGACTTCGTACAATCGGCATATTATGCCGTTTTTTACCGTTCCCGTAAGAATTTCCCGTTCCTGTATAGCCTATAACTAAATATTCTGTGAATATTGCAAGCGTCTAACTGTTATCCATTTATCCTGCCGGCCGATATCAATATCGAGCTAAAACGAGCAAGAAAATCACGTTTGTTGTTTGGGAGCCCCATTCAATATTTATTTTACTCTGTTTCTTAGTATTTGTTGTTATAGCGGCTACAGAAATAAATCATCTGTGATAATTTCAACTGTCAACTATCACGGTTCATGAGAGCCTGGTGACAGACGGATGGACGGACGGACAGTGGAGTCTTAGTAATAGGGTCCCGTTCTTACCCTTTGGGTACGGAACCCTAAAAATACGTGACTAATAGGGATGTTTTCTGTTTAAAAAAAATATGATTATATTCAGTCGTTAATTTAACGAAAAATATTAGACACGTATTTTTTGCTTTACCAAATCAATAAAACAAGACAAAGATAAAACGCATCAACGATCAGGAGTGGGGGCTAGTTGGAAGCCGTAGAACAGAAATCCCGGAACTGTAATATCGAGATAAGTAATCTGCCCGAGAAACGCGGTGAAAATCTAATGTCGATCCTCGAAAATATAACCAGTTTAATCAAGCAACCGTTATCACCTCGTGACGTCATTACTATTCATCGTGTTCCACTAATGAATCCAAAATCCACAAGGCCAAAAAACATAGTTGTCAAACTTTCCACCCAAATACTACGTGATAACTTCATTGCAGCAGCACGTCTCAAAAAGGGAATCACATCTGAAGAATTGCAGTTGAGTGGCTATTCACAAAAAATCTATATAAACGAGCATCTTACTTTGCAGAAAAAGAAATTATTTCGTCAAACAAAAGAGACTGCAAAACAAAACGGATATCGATTTGTTTGGATTAAACACGGAGCTATACTTGTTCGCGCTGACGTCCCCGAAGAGGCTTTTACTATTCGTTCCGAAGAAGATTTATCTAAAATTAAACCCTATAAAAAACCTTCTGAATAGGCTTCCCTATACGTGTAAAAATAACGTAAAAGTGCGATTTAATTACTGCCTCAAATCTTATAACTTTCTAATCTGTTTACCATATAGTCTGAACTCTCTGACTCGTACCTTACTCTGTGTTGTTTACGCAGTTTCTACTAACAAAACGCGCGCGAAATGTTTTACGATTACCCTCACGTATATAAATAAATGTGCAAATAACTTGTTATTTAATAAATATCTGAATCGTATTGTAATAATAAGCTTTGAGCATGGCCAAATTTTTGTAATAACTGTTAACTTAACACTCATGTTTCATTTCGGCATTCATATAAAAGTTTACTATAAAAAAACAGTTGGAACCATAATAATATTATCCTACCTACTTTATTACCGTTTGTATCTGCAATTGTTGATAATATTTATTTTGTTGGATATTTATTTTTTCCTGACTACGTATTCTAATTTGTTTAGTACAAAAATTGTAACTGAGCTGGACTCCAGGCTTTGTTTTGGTAACTTCCTTTTACATTTGGTATTTTTCGATGGATAAGTACAACTTGACTATTTATTACCAAAACTGTCGAGGACTGCGTACCAAGCTACATACATTATTTATGAATATCTTATCTTTTTCCTATGACGTAATCATTCTTACAGAGACTTGGCTTATACCAAACATATCTGACAGTGAGTTCATTGATGACCGGTACCTGGTGTTCAGGTGCGACCGCGACCGCTGCACCACGGGGAAGCGTGACGGTGGGGGGGTACTGATAGCAGTCTTACGCACATTGCGACCTACCAGCATTTTGATGCGCCCCTCTTGCGCTGATATTGAGCACGTCTTGGTGCAGCTGCCGGGGTCGCAGCCTGCTAAGCGTCATGTCATAAGTGCAGCCTATATACCGCCGCGTTCTTCGGATAACTTGTACACATCACACTTTGATACGTTGCTGGATGTCATTAACCACACAAGTACTGATGCATTCTATATAACAGGCGATTACAATTTACCAGGGATAAACTGGCTTGACCGTAGTGGATGTAAGTATGTTGTTCCACAACCGACTGATAGTGTGGGTGGTTTTTTGTGCGGTTTTATTTCTTTAAGTAATAGTTTTCAATACAATACACAGAGGAACAACTTAGGGCGTATACTGGACCTGTTTTTGTCAAACGTTGATTGTGAATTTAAAACGTGCACACCGCTACTACCGCTTGATGTTTACCACCCGCCATTCTCGGTAGTAACATCGCTTACCACGGAAATACTCATGAAACGTCACTTATCTACGCGACACAATTTTTTTAAAGCTAATTACGACCTAATAAATAACGAATTGAGCATACTAGACTGGAATCAATTGTTTTACGATCTTTCTGCCGAACAATCGGTAAATGTATTTTACGATCAAATTCATAGTATAATTAAAAGGCATGTTCCGCTAACTCGTCTTAAAAATTCACGCTTTCCTTTCTGGTTCTCTCCTTCTCTCATTCGTATTTTTAAATCTAAAGAAAAAGCTTGGAAAAAATGGAAAACATATGGTAATGCATCGGATTATGAAAGTTTTTCTACCCACCGTAAATTTTTTAAATCTGAATGTGACAAATGTTTCGTAAGATATATGAAATCGGTTGAAGACAGTATTCCGTTTAGCGTTAAACATTTCTGGACTTACATCTCAAACCGGAAGGGCAGGGCGGAGATTCCAGCAAATATGTATCTTGACAATGTTAACTCAAATAATCCAAATGAAATATGTGACATGTTTTCTACCTTTTTCACCTCTGTTTATGAACCCACGAACTTTGACCCCGAGATGTGGCTGTGATGTGCTTTTCGAGAGTCTTGTGCACAGTGAAGTATACTCTCATGTTCATAAGCTGATTATTCGTGAGCAGCATGGGTTTGTTAAACGTCGCTCGACGAATACCAATCTCATGCTGTTCACTGACTTTTTATTCAAAAACATGGATGAACAAGTCCAAGTTGACGCTGTGTACACGGATTTTCGGAAGGCTTTTGACAAGGTGGACCACAAACTGCTTTTAGATAAAATTGCATACAACGGCATTCGTGGCAACTTGTTACGATGGTTCATGGCGTATATATTTAACAGGTCACAGAAGATAGTTATTAAAGGCTTCCAATCGAACTCAATCATTGTCACATCTGGGGTGCCCCAGGGCTCAATTTTGGGCCCTCTACTCTTTACGCTGTTTATTAATGACATTAAGAAATGCTTCAATCATTCCCAATTTCTAATGTATGCCGACGACATTAAAATTTACAAATCGTGCAAAGGCGCACAAGATTGCCTACTTCTACAGGAGGACCTTGACAGACTCTCTCGATATTGTTTATCCAACAAACTTCAGCTCAGCTTACCTAAGTGCAATGCAATTACTTTCACAAAAAACAAAAAAATTATAACATTTGACTATAAGCTACATGGTATTAGTTTGCAAAGAGTTGACCACATTCGAGATCTTGGGGTTGCACTGGACTCGAAATTGCACTTTGATCTTCATGTTCACAACATTGTTAACAAAGCGTATCGTATGTTTGGTTTCGTCATGCGTTCCTCAAATGACTTTAAACGACCGTCTACTTTTCTACTTCTATACAAAGCTTTGGTCCGCTCTCAATTGGAATTCGCAGTCCCGATTTGGAGTCCCATTTTTGATGTTTATATAAAAAAAATTGAAATGGTTCAGAAAAAATTCTTACGTGCTATGCACTATAGATGCACTAAATCCAGATTACCATATACACAGTTATTGAAACTTTATAGACTTCAAAGCTTGGAGTCCAGACGCAGCTTGCTTATGGCCTTGATGTTACACGGTCTCTGCAATAACAAGTTCGATTGCACTGATATCACTAATAATCTATGTTACATTGTACCTAGAACTGTAATGCGTCGGGGGGCGCGCGTCCCTCAGCTGTTCCACACTGCAAGGTGTAGAACTCACGCTGGTGCACGAGCGCCTCTCAGGCGCATCGTAGATACGTATAACACACACTTTATCGACTTGGATATTTTCGCGCTTTCACACTTAAAGTTCAAAAGACTGGCTATTGAATCTTTAAAATTATTTACTTTAGACACCTAATATTATCCCTAAAATACCTACGAGTACCTATTTACCTAGTTTACTGTAAAATTAACGCACGCTTTCAATTATATAACTAGTTCGTTACCATTATTTCGCGGACATTTGTGTGGGTTACACGTTCACCTAGTTTTAATTTTCTTCCTTACAACCTAATTGTAATGTGTAACTGTTTTATGTCCCAATAAAGTAAAATAAAAATAAAATAAAATAAATGTAGATAGACTTTTACAGGAAAACACCTAATTGGACAAGACATTTGCATTTATGATAATCGTCTTATATCCCCAACAGATATGCCTAGACCGTCTCGGTCTGACGACAAAGGACTTCTTCGTGGAGTCTGAAGGCTACGACTGGCAGCCTCCCAAGCAGACCAAACACAAGGAGTTGACCGAAAACTTGTATCAAGGAGAGCTGCTTATTAAGGGACCTGCTGTCTTCACTAGGTAAGATTTAAAAGAGTGTATAATATGTCGCAGCCAATTAGCTTTATCAGCCGTTTAATTGGTTGCCTAGCCTTTTCATTTAAATGTGACGATTTTTCAACGACCTAAGTGACATCTTTTGTTCAATATCGTTTAATGACTAGCCCATGTCATTTAGGTCGCTGATTAAACGGCGCAGTTCAGTGAAGGGGCTAGACTTTTGATGACATGGCTGATTTAGCTAGTTGGCTGCGAGATATATACTGGGTAAGTATTTTTCCAGAGCGCAAACCATGTAAATGGACAACTTTCCTCAAGAAAACCATAGTATATTCCTAAAAAAAAGTGTCAGAGGAGAACTGAGTCAGTTGATGATAATTTTGTACGGGAAGTTCAATTTTTTTTTTACATTTATTACAATCTTACGGAGTCGACAATTTTACGGTGACATTAGTCGTTCTCCTGTTTTACCGGCAATCGCTTGTCCCCTCAAAATCGAAAGTTAAAACGCTTGTTTTTTTAAGATGAGACTCAAATTAGTAGGCGCCAGATAAATGAAGAATAACGGTCATTGACCTTTCCTTAATATCTCTTCGTAGGTACCCCCGGACAGTAAATTATGAATCGCTTTTCATTACTAGAACAGTAAGGATCACGATAGATGTCGATTTAGGACAGCTTTATGTCATTATTTCTGTTTTTGAAATTAAGTGTGTCAATAAATGTAGGTGGGGGTCAATGACCGTTATTCTTCATTTATCTGGCGCATACTATAGTAACAATACATAAACTGATAACTAAGTTAGTGAAACAATTAGCGAATATAATAAGCGAAAAAACAAAATATATAATAATAGAACTAAAAAAAAAATAGTTATAATGTGTTCCTACTGTTATTGTAATGAGTTTAAAATGGATTAGTATTTTTACTTTAATTTTAAACTAGCTTCTACCAGCGGCTTCGCCCGCGTGATAATCGGAAATAGGGAGGTTTCTTGATTTGTATTGTAACTACACCTACCCTACACCTACCTACACCTACACTACACCTACCCTACACCTACCTACACCTACCCTACACCTACCCTGCACTTATCCTACACCTACCCTACACCTACCTTACACCTACCCTAAACTTACCCTACACCTACCCTACACTTACCCTAACCAGCCCAAAAAATACTATGACATGTTTCTGGTCTCCTCTCACACTTTTTGTACTGACCAATTGTCGGTAGAAAAGAAACGCCCCATATTCAAGAGTGAATAGGTTACTTCTAGGCAAACATGCTTCATCATCGACCACGTTGTCGCTTACTATTAGTCGGGGTAGTGGTCAAATGCAATCTCATCAATAATAAAAAACCGGCCAAGTGCGAGTCGGACTCGACAGACAGACAGACAGACGGACAGCGGATTATTAGTAGTAGGGTCCCATTTTTACCCCTTGGGTACGGAACCCTAAAAAAACGGCAAAAAATCACGTTTGTTCTATGGGAGCCCCACTTAAACATTTATTTTATTCTGTTTTTGTATATTTGTTGTTATAGCGGCAACAGAAATACATCATCAGTGTGAAAATTTCAACTGTCTAGCTATCACGGTTCATGAGATACAGCCTGGTGACAGACAGACAGCGGAGTCTTAGTAATAGGGTCCCGTTTTTACTCTTTGGGTACGGAACCCTAAAAAACGGTGTAAAGGGTTCCCGACGAATCATATTGTTTTAGCTTGTTATTATATAACCACGGACTTCTCTAGTATGGGAAGGAGCATATAAGAAACGTATGTATTTAATAATATTTTATTGATATTATTAAATGTTGTAAAACCGGCAATTGCACATTTATGCACATTCTTATGATAATTTGAGTCGACTGTGGCGCTGACATGCTAGTTTTGTTATTACTATTATTTGAGTGTGATTAACGTGTTATCTCATATTGATCGACCGTGAAATCTATTTATAGTATTCTTTTAGATTTATCAAATGTGAATGAAATATCGTTGTATGCAACAAATCAATAGGTAGGTATATGGTATTGTTCGTCAAATCGTTGAGCTCCTTAAAGTTTGAGCTACACGATAACTGACAAATGCTTGCACTGTCTGGACAGGTCCACTCAAATCTGTGTGGCACTTTCCTCAAAAGACCACCTCGGACATCAACCTACATGGTCTCATATGATTTGACCAGTACAATTGTATGGACTTTAAAAGAGACTTTGACTTGTGAGTTTTTTTCGGTGTTTCTTCTCAGGGTAGTCAGCTAAGAAACACCGGCCTCATCTAGTTTAAAACGAAAAAAAAGATTGACGAAAGTGTTATTTGCAACCCACTTACAAAATAAATTATAATTTGTGCTGTACTATAAATATTTTTAATTAGTTTCTGCCCGCAAGTCGCCCCCACGTTATGAGTGTTCCAGTCTCAGATCTAAAGATTCGCTTTTAACGATTAGATCGCTTATTTTTATACCCTAATAAGTCATATTTCAAGTCATAGTTCTCCTTATCGTGGGTGCGTTTACAAACATATAAACTCACATACACAAACAGCCAGACCCGGAACAACTATGTATACTGTAGACCATACAAATATTTGTTCCGTGCGGGAATCGAACCCGCGACACGCAGCGCAGCAGTCAATAGCTCAACCACTACGCCAACCGTGCCGTCAGAAAAGATATTCTTAGTTACCAGTAATGACGCAAAAAGATTTAAAAATAATAATCCTTGTACATTAAAATAGCTAAGAAAAGGTCACGAAATGATTGATGCGTTACCTTGGTTTAAAGGAAAGACTGACGCTCAAATACGTCATAGATTTGAGGTTACATAAATTAAACCTGAATTACTGTTTCCTATTAAAAGTTAGATAAGGCCGATATTATTTTTAATGTGACCAACCCGTTCATGCCCACATTCAGCATAGAGAAGTACGTATCTTACAAGACGTTTCTTAATGACTGGCTACCTATACAGGATGAAATTGAATTCATGGGCATCCTTTTAAGGGGTCATTGTACTCATTATTATGAACAACTTTAACTATGGGACCAACCCCGAAATCGCGAAAAAACATCGACTGCTGCATACATTTCTGCACGCGTAACTCGAAACAATGTACTGAACAGCTGATTTTTTTTTCGCGATTTCGGGGTTGATCCCATAGTAAAAATTGTTCATAATAATGAGTACAATGACCCCTTAAAAGGATGCCCATGAATTAAATTTCACCCTGTATATTACCGATTATAAATTAAAAAACCAGACAGAACTTGTACGTCTGCCAAATACAACAGTAATAGTGACTCAGGTTATTGAACGGATAAAGGATCTGCCAAGTCATTATTATTCAAATAGAATGAAAAAGCAGTTTTCTTAATGGGTCATATTATTATTTGCTCCAACCAGTCACCTCATTGTAAAAACGGAAACACATCGGGGTCGTAGCCTTGCAAGTATACCTGCATTTTTCATTACAGAGTCCATTAAGTATAAAAAAGCCATTGGCGGATCCAGGAGGGGGGGCTTTTTTTTTTGGATGGGAAATCAAAATCAAAAGTCATTTATTCAAATTAGGCTGAGAGCCAGCACTTTTTGAACGTCAAATTTTACATAAAGACAGTCCCCCAAAACGCCCACCCGTCACCACTTCCTAGTGTTTTAGCTGGGAAGAAGAAGTGGCGCAACAAACTCCCCAGCAACACATCTGTCTGTTACGTTTTAAGAACTTCAATTTATTAAACAATAGTACGCAAAGTATTTTAAGACACGAACAAAAAATAAATATGTATCCAACAAAAAAATTATATGAACTCATATAACCTGTCATAAGCTAACTAATAGAGAAAGAAAGAACATGATAAAATTACATTGATAAAATTACATTGTCTTGCGTTCAACACTGCGACCAACTATTCTTATCGTCTAAATAGTCATTAATAGAATAGTATGCCTTTGAACAAAGGTTAGATTTAACTTTAGATTTAAATGAGTTAAAAGGCAGGTCAAGAAAAGAAAGTGGAAGTTTATTGTAGAAGCGGATACCGAGCCCCACAAATGAGTCATGGACCTTACGAAGTCGGTGTGAAGGAGCATGTAGCTTGTGCTTGTTTCTGGTATTAAAGTTGTGGATGTCGCTCGTTTTAGTATATAAGTGTATATTTTGCCTAATATATAAAATGTTTGCAAAAATGAATTGAGATGCAATATCTTTAAAAAGTTCTCTTAATGAAACTCTTGACCCTAGCTGATATATTGCTCGCACAGCACGTTTTTGCAAAACAAATATATTTTGTATATCAGCAGCTTTTCCCCACAATAGAATACCATAGGACATAACGCTATGGAAATAACTAAAATAGACTAACCGAGCTGTGTCAACGTCAGTATACTGTCTAACTTTTCTGACGGCGAATGCGGCAGAGCTGAGCCTTCCCGATAAGCTTGATATATGTGGGCCCCATTGAAGTTTGGAATCAACAGTTATGCCCAAAAATACTGCCGAGTCTACAGTTTCAAGCACCTCGCCACTTAAAACGACATTGGGTCCTAAATTTCTAACATTTGGCAAAGCAAACTTTATACATTTTGTTTTCTTGGCATTTAGAACTAGATTATTTGTCGTAAACCAATCCGTAACCAATGAGAGAGCGCTGTTTACGTTATCGAAATCTTGTCTATTCCTATCTACCTTAAAGATAAGAGAGGTATCATCCGCAAACAATACCACATCACAGATACGCTTTAAGAAAAATGGTAAATCGTTTATGTAAACCAGAAACAAGAATGGACCCAGTATTGAGCCTTGAGGCACACCTAAATGCACTGGTAGCCCGGAAGACTTCACACCATTTACATCAACACATTGAAACCTATTATGTAAATATGAATTTATTACGTTAAGAGCTTCGCTTTTGAGACCGTAATGACGCAGTTTACGCAATAGCGTGTCATGGTGCACACAATCAAACGCTTTGGAGAGATCACAGAAAACTCCAATTGCATTTTGCGAGTTCTCCCATGCGTTAAATATATGTTTTAGGAGAGCAACACCCGCATCTGTAGTCGAACGTCCCTTTGTAAAGCCATACTGTTCACTATGGAGTAGTCTATTTAAATTAAAATGTTTTAACAACTGCTTGAGTATTAATTTTTCAAATATTTTGCTAAATGCAGGTAAGATGGAGATAGGCCGGTAGTTACCAATGTCACTTTTATTGCCCGATTTAAATAAAGGTAAGACTTTACTACTCTTCATGAGATCAGGAAAAGTTCCTAAATTCACGCATTTATTAAACGTAACAGCAAGATAGGGCGCTACTATGTCTATTATATTACTCAAAAGTTTAATAGAAACGCCCCAGTAATCACCTGTGTTTTTAGATTTAAGTGTATTGAAAACGTTAACTACATCGCGTGGCGTTACGTGCTCAAAACTAAATAATTGATTACACTCGGGCACACTACTTTGCAAAAGGTTTTCAGCTTTAGAAGGGGACGAATTCAAGGAGCGAGTTGTAGTTATAGGTATATTGGAAAAAAACTCATTAAATGCCTGAGCTACGTCAGCAGCTTTACTTACTAATTTGTTGTCTACTATAATCTCTAACTCATTTTCTCGTTTAACCGACTTGCCCGTTTCATTGTTAATGACTTTCCAAGTGGCTTTTACTTTATTATTAGAATTTTTAATTGTCTCGCTTAAAAATTTTGATTTCGCTACAACGCAAATCTTTTTATATATAAAAAATAAATCATCAAATTGCTCCTCCCGCTCTGGGCGGAGCAGAAGGGTGTCAGATTATTACTGACTAAAACCCGTCCGTGCTCCTCGTTAACTCTTTCGAAAATAAATCCGCAACCCTGGCATTATCCCCCTCCCCCCCTCCTGCGGCCCTGGAACGCAAAGGGCATTTGCATTAACACGGAAGGGTTTTAGTCAGTAAGAGTCTGACACTTCCTAAAAAGTCATTTGATGATTTCCCATCGTTAAAAAGGGGGGGGATAAGGGGCTCAAGCCCCCCACCCAAGAGACAGATATTTTTGGTAGTCTACAACCTAACGAAATCTTTGATGATTTTACGTAAGTAATCAAAGGAGGCGTGTTATGCGTTAAGCTAAATAAAATGTGCTTTTATAGTGTTCCTACTTTGTTAAAAACCTACCCTCAGCTCTAAGCCACCCTTAACGTAACAAATCCTGGATCCGCCGCTGAAAAAGGATCAAGATACTTGATAAGTTTTAGAAACCACCTCTTCGTCTTTCTTTTCTTGTCCCATGTTACTTGTGGTCGGTACAACATGTTTTCTTTTAACTTTCTTGTCAACCGTCACGCTATCACGGAATCCCTTTTCTTTCATATAATTTCTACTCACACAGATACATCTTTCTCTATTTTTTTCTATTCTTTCTCTATTCTCTATTTGTCTCCCTTCCCAACCATCAACATTTAAATTCATCGTTATCATCATCTTTTGGTCGCCTGCGTTTCACTTCGTCCCTTCTCATGCCAAGATAAACGATAATCTTTCTTTTCTGTCACTGGCGCCACGTTGAATACTGAAGAATATTGTTTGTCAAAAAAATGTGCCATGCAACATTCAGGGAAAAGCTGATTTTTATTTTAAGTCTTCTTCTTCTTCGTGTGGGTAGTAAGGTCTAACGACCCCACTACTACTCCCTATGCATGTTTTTTAAAACTATTGAGCGCGTCGCTTACATTCCCCACCCTAGTGCTGTCACAGCACTCATCAACTAGAGTGATATGAGCGACGCGTGCCGCGGAGCGGCGCCACGTCCGGGAGCCCACCTTCACTTCCACGAGTCTGATACGACCATCCTTACCTGGGAATACCTCGGTGATTAGTCCCTTTGGCCACGAATTGCGGGGAGAGTTTGGGTCCACAACCAATACGAGGTCGCCCACTCGTAGTGGTGGCTGCTCTGTTTTCCACTTTCGCCTTGGGAGAAGGTCGGGTAAAATTTCCTTTACCCACCTGTGCCAGAAAAGATCGGCCAGCCGTTGACTCGTTCGCCACTGCCTGCGTAAGTCTGTCGTTTGATGACCGCCATTTGGCGGCCGGGACCACCGGCTAAATACGTACCTTCCGAAGCACGCAATTATCTTTTTATCAGACAATCAGGTGATTCAAACCTGCAATGTCCTAGCCAAACTGGAAACAACTTTACAAAGTATGCTTCCCGTGGGAATCGAACCCACGACCACCAGGTCACAAAGCAAACGCCTAAACCACTCGACCACGGTGGCAGATTTTAAGAGTGGATTTTTATATAAAGCGCGTCTTAGCATGTTCATGAAAAAATCAAGTTCACACAGCTTTAGGAAACTACTTATAATAGTCAAAATTCTTACAGGTACTGGAACAGAGCCCCAAAATTGGATAACTCAGACTTCACCGAAGATGGCTGGTTCCGTACGGGCGACACGGCCTCTTTCGAGGACGGTAAGTTCAGGATCCTCGGACGAACCTCCGTGGACATCATCAAGACTGGAGGATACAAAGTAAGCGCGTTACAGATCGAATCCGCCATCTTAGATCACCCTAGCATAGCTGACGCTGCCATCTTAGGTATCGAAGATGACAGCTATGGCGAAATTGTTGCAGCTGTCGTAGTTCTCAAAGACAATGCTAAACTTACGCTTAAAGAGTTGAAAGAGTCTGCCGGTAAGAAATTAGCGCCGTATCAGCTTCCTAAAACTATGTTAGCCACTGATGTTATGCCTAGGAACGCAATGGGGAAATTAGATAAGAAGGAGATACGTAAGTTGTTCGGGAAACAACTGGAGTTGCCTAAGGTGAAGTAAGTTTCGTTTTGCAATTGTAAGTGTATTGTCAAATGTCTTTTATTTAAGTGGGGAATTGATGATGTTTGAAGATGAATTTCTTTGTTTTTGAAAAGTACCGTGAATTTCTCTCAAATGTTTTGCTTACGGCTAGATTCTTAAATCGAACTTTGACTTTGCTTAATAAGTAAGCGTCTCATACAAATGTGATCATTATTTTTATTTCTATAAAAATCATTTTGGAATGAAAAGCTTGTTCACATCCTTGAGGATCATATTTGTATGGAAGGCTTACTTTATTTAGCAAGGTCAAAGACATGTCTGTGAATGATTAGTATCACTTTATATAACATACAAACTGCTTTAAATTACCCGAATTTTATCAACATTTTAATTTTTTTCCGTCATTTTGTTTAGATAATGGGATTAGTAAAGAAAAATGTGTATAATATAATTAATAACCAACGTACGGGCGTTACGTTGACTTACCAAAAGCGCATATGACGTCCTGTCAAATTCACTTGACTTTGACAGTTCGCAACCTTCGAGCTAAAGTTGAGTTTGACAAGTTTCAAACATTGAATTCTCAATGCTGAACGCGGGATTGATATGGCATTGCAAAAAACACTTTAAATACTTAACAGTTTTTTTTTAAAGAATCAATACTCAAATATTTTTAAACGTATGATATACCTACCACAGCTCTCATATACCTAAGCATTTATCACTATGTCAAATGAGTATTCTTGACTGGTCAGAATATTGTTAGTTTGAAAGCTAAATGTCGTATTATTAATGGGTGTTTCAGAAGTGCGTGTCATATATTTTTAATGGTAATGTTCTGAATCTGATTTACAGTAAAGAAACAATAGTAATATAAATTATTTTTTTTACCAACTGCATCAGACTGCTTGAAAAGCAATTTGAGTTTTTTGCTCCCGGATTTTTTGAAAAAAAGTGATTCATTTTATTTATTTTGCTATTGTTTCTTCACTGTATATCAGATAGATGATTTGGCAGGTTTGATGACTACTGTCAAGAATTTATCTTTAAGATTTTTTGATCCGCTACTTCACCTTATAGGCGATGACGTTTATTTGTAAAAAATGTTAAATGATTTTTAATTTTCATTGGCTATATTTCTGGGGGTTCAGATTGCGACTGAAATGCGAATGCGAACACTGTTTGAAAATTAATAGTATTACTCATATACTCTGCAATGTGAAAAAAAATCACTTGTTCAGTAGGTACATTTATGTTAGCACAGCTCGACTAAATGTAGGGAATGTCTGATTTTTTCCCCAAAAAGATGGCCAACGAATTAAGACTCCGCATTTAGTTTACTAAAACATTTAATTCTTTATTTTAATATCGAACTCTCCACAGTTTGTCGAACGCAAATTATCACAAAATTAATGTGACAAATTGTCAAACACACATTAGCTTCTATGTTTCTTTGAATGGTTTGTCAGCAGCCAATCGCATCACTTGACTTGTGTTTCATTTGTGAGTCGATCATTTCTTTACAGAAACCGGGTGTGTATATTTTACTTTTAAAAAATAATTTGCAACGTGTAAAGCAATTAAATTGTAAAGACGAATTACTTACGAACGATAAAATACAAAGACTGATATAATTTGACGTCATTTTACTATAAGGTTCTAATTAAATTAACTAGCAAAATTCCGTAGACATCATCATAATCATCATCATCATCATCATAATCATATCAGCCGAAAACGTCCACTGTTGGACATAGGCCTCCCCGAAATGGAGAGGGTTTGCCATAATCGCCACGCTTAGCTGGCGGGTTGGCTATCGCAGCGTAGCGTTTGCAATGTACCTACAGAGAATGCTGCTGCCCATTCTCTGGTGAGTCCCTTAGTCGCCTCTTACGACACCCACGGGAAGTGATGGGATGGTGCTATTCTTTTACTTCCGACACCATACGGACGACGTAATGGTATCGTTAACTAATGACGATAAAACAAAAAATATTAACTTTTAACAACCAAAAACAGACTGTATCTATGTATTTGTTTGAAGTTAAAAAGTTTACTATATTATACTGTTGAGTACTAAGCCCACAGCCTCTGGTAGTATACTTACTTGAAAATATGAGTTTTGATTTGTTTTGTCGGCATTAGCTATTTAATACCCATCTCGTTTGCGGAGTTTCGCTAAATAATTAAATTGGATCCTGTGGAAAAGGCATGTCCGGACCTTCGCTGTATATTCTGTATATTTACTACCCAGAGCGGTAGCGAAAACTCCGCTTTCGCGGGTGTATGCGGTACCTAATACTACTGTTCAAACCTAACCGGATATGGCTACCGCAAGGGTAGCGACACTTACTTGCGAAACTATTGTTGCTCACCCGTCTTGTCACTCGATTTGCGGGGTGAAGGGTTGCTGCTACCCCAAGCGAAAATTTACAGTCTACCTGCGCGGGATGGATGTACTGAACTCGTTTCGCTATGGGCGCGAAATTCCACACAAAAACGCGGTGCGAACCCCACGAAAATCGCTAACGCTCTGGGTGAATACCGCGTAAGTCTGAACATACCTTAAAAACTTTGCCAGATTTAGTTACATTGTTGGTTTGTTAATTGTTTCGTTGATTAGTGTGTAGTCTTATTTTGAAAATGATGCATTTATTTCGGTTCGTTATAATATCTTGTTTTGTTGTCTGTTTTTTATTTAATATGAATCAAATTATATGTAGGTACTAACAATATTATTGATTTATTTAATGTGGATGGCCATAATTTCTTAAGTTTGATTCTTCCTTTTGAGTTCGGGTTCAAAGTGTTAGAGAAATGAAAAATAATATTGGGCACAGCATGCCTGACTAGAGGGTAAACTGGCAGTGTTGCCAGCTTAAATTTTCAAGAGGATAAAAATAACAAATTCGCTTAATGATGATTTATTATACTAATTCAATGGAAATAAAACGCCATAATAAAAAAAAATACGTGTATTCTCTAATTAATAACAGTAATAATAGTAATTAAGTTAGTGGTTTAACAATGTTTAAAGTAGGTAAGGTTCGATTGAAGTAAAAGCTAGGAAAAGGTTATTTTTGTACTAGGCTTGGGATGTAGCCCGTTGATTAAAACGTAAGAAAAAGAAGAAAAAAAGGAAGGTTAAAGAATATTATTGTACTTAATTGTTTTTAATGTATAAATAAATTATATGCAGATTTATTTCTTAAGGACTATGACGTCTTAAAACCATATTGATTCCGATGTGGGAGGGAGATGGAGCTATACAAGACGCTTAGTGCTATCCCTTTTTCACAACGGAATTGTGATGGCATTGGCACGTCTTAGTTGGGTGGCAAGCATTTCGAAATGGAAGAAAGAAATAGTTTTTTTTTTAAACGTTTGCAGTTCTTGTGAAAGTGAAATGTATCGGGCTTGTTCGTGATGACTGATGTAATGTTGTTAAAATAATGTATTGAAGATTTTAACGTTGAATAAAAGACAATTCAAGTATATATTCGTTTAATTTAGTATTATTAAGTTCTACTAGGTTTTTCCCGCTGCTTCGCTCCTGTTAGCGTACCACACATGGCGATAGTCATACTCTATCACCATGTATCATACCTACTCTATCACCATGTATTTTCGTGGTTGTATCAGTATTTTAAGAGATGTTTTTTTCTTTTACAGCGTATACTGTCCCACTTATTTATATTACTTACCTACGTGACATATTTTACAAACATATACTTAAACATTTTAACACCTTTATAATATTATTTTAGATTTAGTTCATGACATTACTTATATCATGTTAGGAGCGTTTACGCCCTACGGCATTTCATACAAACTATCGAGTCCTTATTTTTCGAAATGAATTACTCAAGTAACCGATTTGAATGAAACTTGGTATGCATAAGCTAGATATTCCGGTCGAAATAGTAAGTAAAGAACATTTTGGAAAAATTATTAAAAGAGAGAGAGAGAGAGAGGGATTTTAAAGGAATTTTGAGAGTTTATATGAAATGCCGTAGGGCGTAAACGCCCCTAAATTACAAAAACAAACTTTAAAATGGCGCTTCCACAATTTTCACAAGTAATTTGCTTCTCGCTCACAGGCTTTGTAAGCGTGAGGTAAACAGAAGCCATGCCAATTATTATATTCTCATAAATTAAGTACCTAAGTAACCAACAAAAATAATAAAAAAAAAAAACTCCAAAACGTTTAATCTGCTTTACAAGCATTTGACTATTTTATCTTAGTCGTAAAAAATAAAATTAATGTTTCATTTGTTTTTGTAAAATGATTTGCGAATTACGTAATGTGATTATAAATTTTATGTAACTGATATAAGATTTATAATGCGGTGTGACATGCAACAGCTATTGTAAAATTGAATAATATAACTTTAATGGTTCTAATTTAAATTCATTATGAGTCAGAAGGTCAATTTTATCAAATATTTTATTTTAATTTATTTAAGTAAACTAACAAAATATACAAATAATATCTTATTATAATATTTTATCACACACGGATTGTCACCCAAATAACGTTCATTCAACCAATAATTGGATACCTACTTAGTAAACCCACTTTGGTATAATATTTTAATTTACAGTAAAATATTTAATTAATTTACAATAATTAAAAATAAATTGTCATGGCGTGACTTAGTCTTAAAACAATGTACTTACTTATAAAAAAATACAACCGAATTGAGAACCTCCTCCTTTTTTTGAAGTCGATTAAAAATACAGTTAAGCGCAGCAATGAAAAACTGCCTTCAGTTCTATTGGTCGGAACAAGGCAATGTAAAAGTGACATTTCACTTGGATTTTTCAAAATAATCTCGTTACTTGCACACACTTGTATGACCGCGACTGCACTTTCTTGGCTTTTAGTATACAAGGTAACTTAATTCAGTGGCAATATGTAAGGAGGTGACACATGAATATGTACAGCTTTTATTTAGGTAAACCCCGAATCGATATGCAGAAGTTAAAAAATCAACTTCACCAACCTCTTTCTTTTCGCATAGATAGGTATCTCGACAATGTAGGGAGCGTGATTTTTTCGCGATTTCAATGTTATGTCATTGGTACTTTTAGTACTTACCTATGGATGAAAATCGCTCGTTAGAGGAGCCTACGACTAAGTTAGAGATTTGCCCCTTAAAAATGCAAATCTGACTTAATTTCTAAATAGACATAGGTATTTGTAGGAAACTCCTAGCCGCTGCAGTAGCGTTCATCAAACACGGCGGACTGAACGTCGCATACGCTATAGAGTTGGACCAACTTGAGTAGGTCGCAACGACGGTCGCTACAATACCTATAGTCATCACGATCAAAGCTAAAACTACGTCGTACCATTTGATAGCATATTCATTTTCTTCTCTTATTTCAATAGCATTTTCTGTAAACGTTTTATATTTAGTTTGTGAAGCGTCTATTAAGAGCGGGCTTTTTGACAGGTCGCCATTATGAGAACCGCCATTTTGGGTCCCGTCATTTCGGGCAGCGCCATTTTGCGTTCCGTTTCGTTCCTCCGTCAGCTTATACAAGGATTTAGATCCCATTTTGGATTTCATATAGCATAGTTTTAGGAAGAATACTGGAGGACATATAAACATTAGAGGCCCTGTGAGTGTGGACCCTACTAGGCCCATGACTAAGTCGAACCGAGGGACGGATTCTGCTAGAATTACTCCTAAGGCTACAATGCTTGATCTTATTAGGCAGCGTTGGAAGCAAAAATCTGAAACAAAAAGATGAAAATATTAATAACTAGCTTCAGCCAGCGGCTTCGCCTGCGTTAATAGTGTTTTCATAATCCAAAGGAACATTCTATGCCAAGTTTTATACGAATCTGTCTAGCCGCTAAGGCGTGAAAGGTAGGTATACACAGATAGTTATTTCCGCATTTATAATATGTTAGTAAATGGGTATGAATTGAGTTGCTTTCGTAAATTACTGATATTGTTGTAGATACCTAAATATTCAATATAAACTATATACGTTCCTAATTATTCTACTTTGGCTAAGAATAAATTTGCTAGCGGTCGTTAACCTACCTAGTTAAAACCAGAAACGAGTAGGTACTTAATATTTATTAATGTGCAACTGCACCCTTGCAATCTCAATGTCAATTTAATTTTATTAAATCCATCCCATTTTTTATTTTTGTTTGGTTTGCTTGGAGTTTGGAGTGCTCCATCAACTATTCTTAACTGAATATTAAGCTCTTATAAAAATTAGCATCATCCTATACAAAATAAACATTTTAAATAAAGGTTGGAAGCATGGACAGCAACATCCCATATTCTATGAGGTACAAGTTCTAACTTTAAAAGGCCAAACCTCTGGGGATCTTGAGTAAGTCTTCAATATGTTGGAACAGCGCCGAATGGCTGACGGCGCTCGAGAGGCACAGCTGAACAGTCACCAACAACGCCATGAGGTACAGCGGTATGGAGGACGGTATACCTGGACAGAATATGGAGACATTAAGAAAGAAAGATAACGTTTATTTGGCACATATTAAATGAAACCGGCTAATACGAGTCGCCCACGAAGGGTTCTGTACCATAAACCAAACACGTAGGTATCCTTTAATTATGGTACCTTGAATTATTGATTTAATTTTGTTACAGCGGCAATAGGAACCTACACTGTCAATATTTCAACCGTCTAACGATTATCATTTTTGCCTGGTTTGCTTTTACCCCCAAAAATATTACTGAAGAATGAAACGTTGCCTTCTATATTGCACCGGCTTTTCGTCCAACCGGATGCAGCTGAACACCAAAGCTGAAAGGTTGATCCACACTTATCATGGCAGTGACCGAGATGTGTCCAAGTCGTAGTTTGCCACGTCCTGGGCACGGTCCGGACATGGAGGTGTGGGAACGAGTTCATATACCACGTGTAACAGAATTTAAAGGCAATACCTGCTTAAGAGGTCGTTGTAGGTACTCATCATTATAAATAACTTTTACTATAGGCTCAACACAGAAATCGCGAAAAAAATAGCTTGCCCCATACATTTATGTGCGCATAACTCGATGAAATGTAGGTACTGAACATCAAATTTTTTTTTCCGCAATTTCGGTGTCTCTACACTACACACCGATATTTTTTTTGAGCTCCGGAGGATCCACACGGGCTGTGCCCGGATACGTGTGGATCATATTTTAATAGAACAAAACAAATTCGAAACTCACTCTGCAGTATATTATTATCGAGCTCCGTGCCATATCTGACGGCCGCCAGCAAGGTGGTGACCGCGAACATGAGGCCCGTGATACCGAAGCCCCCCAGCACGGCCGCGTTGATCTTCTTACTGTCCTTCATGTCCACTTGCAGAGTCAGCAGCATTGGGTGGATGTCGAACTGGAAGGAAAGTGCTTAAATGTTATGGTGGTCCACACGAAACAGACTTTTATAAACTTCTAAGTATAGAATTTTATCTGTGCAACAAAATTATGCAGACAGATATAGATCTATATCTGTGTATGCAGACGAATGTCGGAGTGATAGATTTTTTTTTGAGTTCATGGTCTATACGTCTGTATTAGCGACCGCGTACCGGAAGACGCGGCATTGGAAGGCCTCCAAGATGGACCGATGACCTGGTGAGGGTCGCTGGTAGCCGATAGATGCGAGACGCACAGGACCGGTTGTTGTGGCGACACCTGGGGAGGCCTATGTCCAGCAGTGGACGTCTTTCGGCTGATATGATGATGATGACGTCTGTATAGACCATGAACTCTGAATAAAAAAAATCGTATCGTATGGACCCAGTATTAGTCTCTTGTCACCAGTTTATGAACCCAATAGATTGGCACGTGACGACACGGCAAAAGGCCAGACAGGATGGCCACAATACATTGTAATTTAGGTAGGTAGGCCTTTTCTTTTATGGCTCGGAAATCATAAAATGACTTCTGCCGCTCTGGGCGAAGCGGGAGGGAGTGTCAGACTCTTACTGACTAAAACCCATCCGTGCTCCTCGTAGTGCCCTTTGCTTTCCAGGGCCACGGTAACTCTTTCGAACAAAATCCGCAACCCTGGCAGGCTCTGGCCCTAACGGGCCCCGTCTACTTTGCTGACATCTCTTTGAGGCGCGCGTGGAACACAACGCGCCGTCGGCCCGGGCCTGGCTTTGATCGGACGGCGAGCCACCCACCGCTCGCCGTCCGCAGACCCGCACCTACGGTGGCCGGGAATCGCCCAGCGACTCCCGACGCCCGGTGCGTCTCTCTATGTTGCGGCGGCTGGGGCGTGAGGGCTGTCTCTCCCTCACGCGGCCCGCCTCCTCCTTCACTAGGTAGGTAGGCCTTTGGGTGTCGATGCGGTCTGGTAACCCTTTTTTTTTTTTTACGGGGGGAAATCCTCATGGATATCCTCCGCCCTGGGGCGGGCGGAGGGGTCTGTCAGACTCTTACTGACTAAAACCACCCCGGTGTTCCATCTTCCACCTACGCCAGGGATCGCGGGAACGTATGCGACTTCCGTAATCCCCGGCTGGTGCCGGCCCGCCTCTGCGGGCCACATCTCGTAAGCGGGGGGAGTGAGGTGTTTAACTCCCCCCGTGACGTCAGAGGGGCGCACGGGAACACCACGCGCCGCCACCTCGGGTCCGGATGAATGGGGGGCAACGGACATCCCCAAGTCCGCCGCCCCTGGACCCAGTTAGGGGGGCAGCAGGAGGGCAGCGTATGCCCTCCTCCGACGCCCGGTGCGCCTGCTGCGGGCCGGGAGAGCACTCGACATCTCCCTCTCCCTTTCCGCAGCCTCCTTCTGCGCGATAACAGTTTCGCAGAAGGAGACCACCGCGTCCCAGGACTCCTCACCGCCGACGATAGAACGGACTACAGCCGGCAGCGAGAGGTAACCCTGCGCTATCTTCCTAGCACGGCGGGCGGCGCTGGGGCTGCTGCTGCAGGTGCAGAAAACCACAAACGACTCAAATCCTCAACACATCCGATGGCCTTAAAGGGGAATTATAATATGTACTTATGGAGGTAGCAGTACAGAGAGTAAAATCCCGCATACATCCATTGAAAAGGGATCCTCCGACCGGACGGTTGTTGTGTCCGGTGGGCAACTGCCCGATAGTTGATATTCGGGCTGTTTTATCTGTTCGAATCTGTTTTATAGCCAAAGTTTATCTTCATTAAATTATCTTGATAATGAAGTATATTATAAATTATACTTATGTCCTAAAATGCCTTAATGTGGCTTATTTATATGAGGTAGATTATAGTGTCGCGGACTTTTTTTAGATCTTTATAAATCAATATCTTTGTAGTACATGGTACCTACTTACGTATAATTAGCCATTACCCCAGCGCACGCGGATAAAGCTGTTCGATAGCGCTTTTTCTTACGACTTACTTTACCAATATCAATATTTAAGGCTAAACCAAGAGCTTTAGCGTAATGCTAGATAGCCTTCAATAGTATTCCAAACCCGACTGGTAGTTCCAGAGATTAGCGCGTTCAAACGAACAAACTCTTCAACTTTATAATATTAGTATAGATAATTCACCCACCCATCTTTTCTTTGGCCTTCCCCCTTCCTATTAATTTAGGCCTTTCATCCATCCTCTTTATATGCCCTTACCAAGACAATCTCCTTCCTTTAAACTCCCTAGAATTGAAACAGACGAATTACCTGGAAAGCTAGTATCCCATAAGCTATAAGGAAGTCCTCCAGTTGCGGCTGCAGCGCCAAGACGTTCGCAATGGGTGCCGGAGACGTGTCGTCTCGAAGGATGCACGTCCATGTGGTTATCGCCACTGTGGTCACTATTATCACTGACGTTATCGCTATGGGCCTGAAAGAGAGGGAAAATTTGGAGTGTTATGGTATAGACCCATCGTTTAACTATGACGGGGCCTCATGTAGCTGAGGGAGGGGTGTTGACATGACACATGTCCGCCGCCCCCTGTCATGTAAGACCCGAAGTGGTGGCGCATTATGTTCAGCTACTATAACAGCTCATTCATCCGCTTGACCAGACGAGCCGGCACCAGTCGTAGGCTGCGTTTATAGCCCCCGGTAGAAGTGTGCGTCCCTCGCTTCAGTCAGTTGAATTCTGACAAAGCGCTTTGTCCGCCTCAGGCCTGAATAATCCAATCCGATTTCGTTAGCGGAGAAGAGATGTGGAAATAACGAAATCGGATTGGTTTATTCAAACACATCTCCTCTCGTCTCCGCTCCTCTCTGCTTTGGTGGAAACCGGCCTCAGTGTGGAGAATATCCATGAAAATTTCCACCCCGTTACCAAAATATAAAAACCGGCCAAGTGCGAGTCGGAGTCGTACACGAAGGGTTCCGTACCATCACGTTTGTTGTATGGGAGCCCCACTTAAATATTTATTTTATTCTGTTTTTAGTATTTGTTGTTACAACGGCAACAGAAATACATCATCTGTGAAAATTTCGACTGTCTAGCTATCACGGTTCATGAGATACAGCCTGGTGGTTTAGACAGACGGACAGACAGACAGCGGTGTCTCAGTAATTGGGTCCCGTTTTTATCCTTTGGTACGGAACCCTAAAAAATGTTTTGACTTGACACCCTTTAGGCAAACGACTAAGCTCTAGTGCCCATACGAACCTTCGGCTTCGACTACCTTCGTCCAAAAATAGCACAACCGGTTGCGGCCAAAAGAAACCTGCTCCAAACTGCACATGCTGTGGGTACCTACTTAGCTGCATCCGATTAGACTGGCAACCAAGCTCAACATAGTTGAGAAAAGGCTAGGTTGGTACAGTCGCCATCAGTACATCAAGCCACAACAATCTGTCAAATTTCTTTAAGTAGGTAATAGATTAGGTTCAAGGTTGATTGGGAAAATTTGACAGTTTCGGGTAGCTTCCTAGCAAAGGTGCGACGGTACTTCACGCCGGAACAGCTGCTCAAACTTTATCAAGCGCAAGTTCGATCGTGTATGGAGTATACTGCTCGCATCTTTGGGACGGATCTGCCAGATACCAGCTTGATGCCCTTGAGTCAATAGAGAAACGAGCCAAGAGGATCATCGGCAATGATAGGCTCGTCGAGTCGAAGCTCCAAAGTCTCGAGCATTGACACCGAGTTGCTAGCCTGTCGGTTTTCTATCGGTTGCATTTTGGAGAGTGTGCAACGGAATTGCATAGTTTGATTCCGCCTAGCCCGTTCCATCATCGGACCACAAGACGTACGGCGTTGCGCCACCGGTACATGGTGGACATCCCACCCACACGCACAAAGCGTTTTGGGAATACATTCATTGTGCGTATGGAATTCCTTGCCGGAGTCTGTGTTTCCTGATCTACAACCTGGAAGTCTTTAAGTCAAGAGTGAATAGGTTACTTCTAGGCAAGCGTGCTCCATCTTCGACCACATCGTCGCTTACCATCAGGTGAGATAGTGGTCAAGCGCGTGCCTATCAATGATAAAAAAAGCTTGATGTGCTGGCGTCTGTACATATAATAATAAAAACCTACCTATGGTTTTTTTAAGGATATGAAATCATCAAATCACTCGACTTTCCGCTTTTTGCGGAGCTGAAGGGAGGGTCAGACTCTTACTGACTAAAACCCATCCGTTTGCGTTCCAGGTCCGCGGTGACTCTTTGCGTTATGGTGAGATGGTTGTAAAGTTGTTTCGTAGACTCTATTTTGATGCCTATTCCCATACCCATAAATATCACTTACTTCATGTCCTTAGGTGAGCCGAGCCACATGATAGGGCAAAGCAGCAGTGCCAGGATCACCATCCACACGCAGTAAGTGATGCCGACCTGTCCGCCCGAAATTTTCCACCAGAATATCTGCAACGTCTGCGAGGCTGGACATGGAATACTTTGTTAAGAGTTAACGGGAAAGTGGATTCTTTATTTTTGATATTAATTTAAAGTGGACTGCTCCGTACCTATAGATCGCAATCGACTTATAAGAGTTGGTTCCAGGCTTTTTTGTGATATGGTATATCGTCAAACTGTTAGTTTTAGTCAACTCTTACTGACTAAAACTCATCCGTGTTCCGACAAATGC
Source organism: Melanchra persicariae (assembly GCA_947386135.1). Classification (NCBI taxonomy): domain Eukaryota; kingdom Metazoa; phylum Arthropoda; class Insecta; order Lepidoptera; family Noctuidae; genus Melanchra; species Melanchra persicariae. Next base: position 7,876,858 of record OX376645.1, on the reverse strand, counting down.
CCTTTGCCTTCCAGGGCCACGGTACCACTTTCGAATAATTCCGCAACCCTGGCAGGTGGGTGGGTCCAGAGTTTTTATTTTTTATTTAAGTATGAATGGGCTAGCTCTTGACCTCGATCACGCCTGATGGAAAGCGATAGATGAGGTCCATGATGAAGCGTGCTCAGAAGATTCATGCATCGCAATTATTTGGAATTTGTCAGTGAGTAGCTGCCCGGATTATTAGAACTTCTTGCAGCCCAAAGGTATGTACAAAGGTAGTCTGATTTATTTGCTTATGCATTCCAAGAGTGGTGGGGAAACAACATGGTCGGGTCGTCGGGTCATAGTTTCTGACTAGTGCCTGTGCCTAATTAACTACACCGTGGTTTTAGCCGGTAGAAGTCGAAGTTTTTAGGGAACTGAAGGTAGTTATTTCTATTTGACAGAGTTAATCTCCTTACGAAAACTTTTTGGTGATAAGATGAGGCAAAGATCTTTAAAAGAAAAACTTACCAATTATAAAGTTGGGTACACCTGAGCCGAAGACCGCTGCATCAATAAGGAATGTCACCAGCCGTTTTGCTGGCGGACCAAACGCTAGTTCAGCTACAGCCGCATAGGGAAACCTGAAAACGATTATTTATGAAACCGTTCTTTTAGCCATTAAGTACCTACTGTCGGTGCTATTGATGGTGACGCGACCCTACGATGAAGTATGGACAAAAGTACCTACATAAACCTTGAAAATAAATTAATGTATGTAAGGACCTTCCTAGGGATCCACGGGCGTGTTACATTGTTAATTAAACTTTACATAATATTTTCCTGTATGTTAAAAGTTGATATAGAACGGTAATAGCTTGGTATCTTTTCTAGTATCGAATGCAAACGAGTACCCATGCAGTACCTAAGCTCCATATAGATGAGCCAGTTACATTGTCCTGGGCCTGAATAATTTCCTGTCATAACGGTCAATATTAGCGGAGAACAGCCTTCGACGAGAAAGATGGACAAGAGAGTATGCTCAAAATAGGTGCAGAGTGCACTTGTGTTCCTAATAGTCCGATGGGTGACAATCCGGCACGTCCGGAAAACAGCCTTCGACGAGAAAGATACTAGAGGACAAATGACAAGTGTGTGCGCAAAATAGGGACAGAGTGGGTCGACAATCCGGCACGTCCGTCCGGAGAGATATCACACCCATGTTGTCAATATGGAGCAGACCCATGTGGTCAATACGGAGTTAACAGCTCGGTCAGAATACAAATATAAATGAATTTCCATTTATAAGTTTTGTTCCTAACCTTCATAGTCTTTTATTTGCCTCAGAGGAAGGGTATTTTTTTTAAATTTCTTTGGCACGCCCTGTAGCCTAAACGGCTATTTCAGTAACAATGATGTACAGGCTACATCATTAGATTCGTCATAAGAGCCGAAAAGAGTAAGATAGGTTTTGAAGAAAAACGAGATGGCGGTTGCCTTTGGGTAAGTGATGTCGTATTTTCGTGGCATAGTCATGTGGGGTATCAAAATAAAGGCCTTAAATAGAAATTTCCAAAAATGTAGGTACATAATAATATGCCATTAAAATGTAGGAAATTGGAAAAAAATACTTGTTTAAAAAACACGACCGCAAGCAGCCTGATTGAAAAGTGACATCGTGTGGTCGAGTATTTTTGCACTTCGGTCTTCTGAAACTCCTAGACTTTAAAACTTACCGGTTCTTCTCTTTGATATCAGGAGTGATCTTCTGTGCTAGGAGCCAGCTTCTTCCTAATAATACAGCTGTATAGAGCTGCAGGCCGAATACTGACAGGACTAGTGGTAGACCGTAGACACCTGGACATAATATTCATAATGTTGAACAATGGTAGTGATGATTGGAAAGCAGCAATTTAAGATTTTTTCAGTGAAAAAAGACAAGAGATGACTAGTTGTTTCGTTTGATAATTTCTCTTTAACCCTTGACCGATAGAGAATACCTTGTTACATTAAATCTGCCTATGCACCACTACTGTACTTATTGAGTGAAATTCGTTTTTAACAAGCAGTAGGGTATTTTGAGTAAAAACGAGTGCTCACGAACTCTTTCATTGGACGTCTTGCAAACGGTTTGCGAGACGTCCTATCAAAGAGTTCCTTTGAGGTGGCGACGTACGGAATACAAAGGAGACATGCTGGACATGACAAATCACAGTGGTTGAATATTTGAAATCCACGAATACACTGCAATTCCCGGCTTCAGTGTAAATGCACCGTAATATTTATCGTGTTTCTAAGTTAAACAAGAAAGAAAGTACTTAGTTACTCGAAATTGTTGAGTTCCAAGTTGAGCTACACGAAAACTGACAAATGCTTTCATTGTCCGGACAGGTCTATTTAAATCTGTGTGGTCCTTACCTCAAAAGACCACCTCAGACATTCTGCATGGTTCTCATAATATGAATTTGACCATAACATTTCTAACATTTTATGGACTCTGAGTATCTAAATTTCGATGTTTCTTCTCAGGGTAGTCAGCTAGGAAACAACGGCCTCATCTTGTTTAAATTGACGGAAAAGATTGAAATGTCAAAGATTGTGTGTACCTACGTGTGTTATTTACAAACAACTTGCAAAAAAATATCATTTATCAAGTATCACTCACCACAAGAAATAACACTCTTCGGCAGTGTAATAACTGGGAAGACTCCAAAAAGGTCGACAATACACAGTACAGTGAACAGGACGCTCAGACCGCCAGTCGTCTGTCCCACCGTGTACTCCTCATGGCGGGAGACCACCGTAGTTGGCTTGCTGTAGCTGATGCCCAGCAAGAGGTCGAAGAAACGAGGAAGCTTCATGATGACCTGGAATGTAGTGCGGTTGTTGGTAAGGCTGGTAGGATAACAGGTCAGATACACCGTATCTGAGTACCTATTTCCCGGGGGAGAAAGCAAAGGTTTTATGTTTATCGAAACCAATATTTTAGAAGGGCAAAATTGTTTGTATTTTTGTAAAGGTTAATTAAATTAATTGCACATTAAGGGCTAAATAAAAAAAACAAAAAAATAATCCCCCTATAGTATTTTCTCTCAACTATGCGGGGGTCGGCTAGACCCTACCCTGATCCAGCCAGTATTTTAAATGAAACGACTACTTTTCTGGCGTCCACTACCCAGGGACTGAGTCACTGCCTAGAAGTACCGTGTTACCCAGTTAAATGGGTTGTGGAGATCTGGTAGGCAGCCGCTCCACGTAAAATACTGGTATTCAGCTGAATCCGGTTTGACTGGGAGCCGACCCCAATATAGTTAGGAAAAGGCTAAGCAGATGATGACTACCCAGTGACTGAGTATTACGGTACCCCTACGTAGGCAAGACTGTACCTAACGACTTTCAAAGATTGAACAAAATATGCCAGCTGAGACCAACGGCTTAACGTGCTTTCCGAGACAAGTAGGACTGATAGAAAGATTCACTATTGGCAACAATAGTGAATTTAATCTTTCTATCAGCCCTCCTCAAAGGAAACCGAGGAACCGAGGATTTAATTTTTTACTTTATAATTATAGGTCAATAACTGACTTTGGCTTGGCTATGTTTTAGGTTTGTTTCCTAAACCTAACTGCTAGGGTAGTTTAAATCCCATTAATACGGGAGAAGTATAGTGCCACTAGATGAGCTTTTTTCCGCTCTTGGCGGAGCGGAAGGGAGTGTCAGACTCTTTCTGACTAAAACCCACCCGACGTGTTCCTCCAAATGCCTTTTGCGTTCCAGGGCCACGGTAACTCTTTCATAGAAATTCCGGAAACCTGGCTGGGCCACTATAGGCGAGCTTGCGAGCACAGAATGATGTGTCAGATGTCTGCCATATTCAATTGGCAGTGAATGTAGCGTCTCATGCACACAATTGCTGTCCGAGAGTCCGAGTTTGCGGTCTGCGGCCCTACCATGACGTGTTAAAGCGTGAGTAGTTCGAGCGAGAAGGAGGGATAGGTAGGGCCGCTTTTTTTTTTTTTTTTTATAGGATGGGAAATCATCAAATGACCCCTCCCGCTCTGGGTGGAGCGGCAGGGAGTGTCAGACTTTTACTGACTAAAACCCACCCTTAGTCCTCCTAGTGCCTTTCTTCCCAGGGCCGCGGTAACTCTTTCGAACAATTCCGCAACCCTGGCAGGCTCTGGCCCTGGCGGGCCCCGTCTCCGTTGCTGACTGCTCTTTCCGGCGCGTTCGGAGTGAAACGCGCCGTCGACTCTGGCCTGACCTAATCGGACAGCGAGCTACCCATTGCTCGCTGTCCGCAGGCGTCAGTCACTGCGCCTTGCTCAGGAGCGTCAGTTCCTGAGAGGCGCAGCGACTAACGTTCGTCTGGAGGAGGCGAAATGGGGCCATTACTGGCACTCCATTTCGGCCCCCTCCCGAGCAGTGGCAGCGGCGGCGACGGTGGCGGCGGCTGCGGCGGAAGCGACGGCGGCGGCAGCGGCGGTGGAGGACGGTTTTCTCCTCGACCCGGCCCTGGCGGGTGGACCGCAGGCTTTGCCCCCAGCCCAGTGATCGGCCGGCTTGCCAGCTGCCGCACATGCGAAGCAGTGCGGCGCGGCGTCGCACGAGCCGGCCCTGTGACCGGGCTGACCACAGCGGAAGCAGTGGTCACTGCGGTCCACCTCCGAGGTGCAGCGTGCTCCCACGTGGTTGCCAACTTGGCAACGGAAGCACCTCAGAGGTCTGGGCTCCAGCAGTTTTACCTGCGCGTAGGTAGGGCCGCTGTTGTTCCATCTCGTCAATGTGTGTAGTTATAAAAAAAAAACGGCCAAGTGCGAGTCATACGCGCGCACGAAGGGTTCCGTACCATTATCTATAAAAAAAAAACGGCAAAAAAATCACGTTTCTTGTATGGGAGCCCCTATTAAATATTTATTTATTTGAATTTAATTATTTATTTTTAAAGTGTATATATAATTAAATATTCTGTGAATATTTCAAGCGTCTACCTGTTGCCGTTATCAATATCGAGCAAAAACGAGCAAAAAAATCACGTTTGTTGTATGGGAGCCCCCTTAAATATTTATTTTATTAAATTAAATTTATTATTATTTTTAACAATCTCGGGACCATGGGGTCCCGGTCTTTTGGTAGGCGTACGAGGGGCCGAAGCCAACTCGCAGAGGCCCCGTTAGACTTTTTTAATGAAATGAGACACCAGCTGACGATTATCCCTATAGGCACTATAAATGTATACCCAAGGATGATCCCCGGTTGGTGCTGGACTATTGCAGAATGTGGAAACAAAAAATAAAAGGCTATGGGTTTGGGTGGTTTAGTGGACTGATTATTACCGTATCTATGGGAAAACTATTGACCCCTGCCTGACAACTTGTCACCCGGCCCGTGGGTGTGAGAACTCACTAACCGTGCTACAGTAAATTTAATTTATGGGGTATATAAGTTAGGGAATAAGTTCAATTAAACAAGTACCATACTATACAATACAAAGTTTATTAATATCAAACCATAAGCAGGTACTTACATCAAATACATAGGTTTATTTCCTTATCCCTAAACCCTGTAGCGCAATTCCAATTCTGGAACACCCCGTCTCCGTACCAAGGTGCAGTGGAGTGGGAAAATGTGCATGAGAAATAAAATATAGAAATACTCTTAGGGTCGCTTGAATGGATTCGTGAGGTGAACCGCTAGCAACTTCTAGCTCAACCGAATAAGTATAGTTATGGATATACTAGATGTGCTTGGTGCAGAAAATAAACATGTTATAATATGCTCTAAAGTATAGCAAGTAGCAACCATTCAATTACCTAGATCTTGATCTTTCCATTCTTAGTGAACAGAAGGTTCACTCTCTCTCTCTCTCAAAATGTAACTTGACATAAAGTAACTCCTATTAGCATTAGCGAGTCAGTCATTTAGCATTAGCAGACTATCAGATCAAGCTTTTAGCTTTAGCGTCATACAGCGTTTCATTAGATATATAGTCAGCGTTTACGTTAGCATCAAATAGCGGAACAAAGACCTCTTGGCATCGGCTACACGTGACAAAACACAGGTAGACCGCACGATGACGTGTTCTGCGGGGTAGGATGTTGAACCGGAACGAATTAGAACGAACGTCGTCTGTACCTGATGATTTCCTTGGACGATGGTCGGATCATGTGTCTGACCACATGGGTCGGCACGCCATCCACCCTCGTCTGGTCTAACCTCAGCACACAACGAGGCGACACCTCTCTCAGCGTCCGTCCTCAGGAAAATAGGCTATTCAGGATATTCAGGCTAGTTAAAAGAGCCAGATCTGTAACAATACAATCCCCCTAATCAGAAACACGCACGAGAACCTCGGGAGGGAAACGGAACGGAAAACCACATGGGGCTTACCTCGGGCACATTCAGGAACGAAACCTAATTAGGCAATATAGGCAGCAACTCCATCGATCACGATACGCCGGCTGCCAGCAACAGGTTCTCGTCAAAACGAAACCATCAAGCTCCTTCTGCCACGAGCTTAAATCGGCGCGAAGCACAACCGTTCCAGGCCTCTCGAAGATTCTCTTTCAACCAGTCAACCTACCCACAATAGGTTTCAATAATCCATAGAATCTAATAATGCATAGACAAATAGTTTTAATCATTGTGACAAAATCTAATTTAGAAACATTAAAAAACCAATTCTATATATTGGGCTCAATAATAAACTTGAAATTAATTCAGTTTATTTACTCCTTAATTTCTTACGACTCAAGCGCCATCTCTTTGCTGAACGATGAGATACAAGATATGTCAATACTGACAAATCACTCAATCATAAGAGATGTCGCTAGCCGTAATGAATTACAATTTTGCAACGTCACAATCTAACAATGTACACGGCTTTAAAATGGCAGTGGCTGACTTGCACACTCAATAAATGGGCTCCCGAAAACGGTCGCTAGCACAAAGTGACGTAGCGCCAAGGGGGCAACATTTCCTGAGGTGCTAGAGGAGTGGAGAGGTATACCACGGCTATCAGGACAATCCCGGAAGTACGGTCAAGATCCCTACCAGCATCTTACTGGATTATACATCCTTCACCCAAGTACGTTTGCTCTAGCGAATCTCCACTCAGACCGGCCAATTAAGGCAAGAAAGAGGTAGGAGCTCTGTTCCTCGTCAGTGTTCACTCCGTCCAGCCAATAAAGGCAAGCCGGGGATGAGGAACAAGACTTCTCCCGGGAGATCAGGTCCGTGGGGTCGCTACTCCCCATAGAGTATATAACCACTAGAGAGCCTATAGACCGATTTCTCTTAGGCGCACGACTCACCACCGCGGGCCGGGGGGCGAGAAAGAACGCGCGGCTGGTATTGGTCAGTTCAAGGCTCAGACCAACAAAAAAGGTAGACAGCGCACTGCGAACATCAAAAAAGAGCCATCTTTTTATCTATGTGTGTCTCGAAGGGTTGCCATTTTATTTTATTTTTCCCTATAATTTGGGAAATAATATTTTATGGGTTAGCTAATATTGTGCAAGAGTCAGCACAACTAAGATATTGTTAAGTATGTTATTGTAACTTAATTTTTTTAAAAGAGCTGTACTTAAAAAAAATATATCACACATACCTACCTACATATATAGGTAAATTCAATTATAAGTTATAAAAGGTTGTCGAAGCGTAAGTCATAACATCTTCGTAGGTATGAGTAATTATGTAAATTGTTTTGAAATAAAATAGGTAAGTTATTATAGTTTCAATCGACTTTATTAAATTCAAAAAGACCACCATAACAAAATCACTCTCTTTGTCTGGCCCCTCACCCTAGGTATGATCTAAGGTTCATTGGTGCGCGCAAGCCCCGTCACGCTCGCCCAGATGCAATGACGGCCGTCCTCAGGGATTGTAAACCTTTTACCGTACCTAAGATTTATTATTGTTAGCTTGTGGTTCTAGTTGGTCTTGAGTTACAACAAAAACCCACGGCTTGCTTGACATAGTTAATCATTTTTAAATAACGCACCAACGACATTCTATCATGGGATGCGTTAGTGATTGCTCAGTTTTTGGACACAGCTATACTAAAATGACGTGATTATTTAAGAACAATTTAGTACCACTAATAAATCATTTAGTTCTTTGTGATTTCAAAGTAGGATATCTAATTGCATAAACTAAATATGGGTGACAAAAGTCACCTTGCGCGTTCGAGCGGCCGCACTTAATACAAAAATGTTTGTGACCACTGTCAGTAGGCAAAGAGGTCATTGCACGAAATTCTTTCTGCTCCGCGACCGGACTTTAGCAATCTTATAAATGGGTGTGTTCTATAGAAAACAGCGCTCGATAGCTTTCGTAAGCTAAAAGGCTGACCTAACCTAAAACATGACATTTTGTAATTAGTACCTAAGTATTTTGTATTTTTTTTAAATTGTTAAAATACTGTAAATAAGTACCTACGCCTAAAAAGTATTTTGTATTTCATGCACATGTGTGAGTACTGTGTAGCTTTAAACTATAATGATCATTTTGGGTAGGTCTTTGACTTGAATGTACCTACCCTAGCGATTGGGGATGTCATGCTCACTCAAAAGTCTGGCTGATGGCACACTGATGGTGGCGCATGCGTTGGATCATTTGGCTCCCTTAAAAATGGTTGAGCCGAATGGTGCCAGCGTATGCGTCATGTTCGTGAACGGGCGCCGTCAGCTGAGACTGGTCATCTCTCGGCTGCCATGGTTTATTTTAATTATTTCTTTGAATTGTTTTTTTTTTTACTCCGGACTCTTTTATCCTGCACGTCTTTTACATCGTTCTCACATATAATATGTATAATTTCAATATGAATGATGTAACCATAATTTTGTAACAAAATATCATTTTTAAAAGAGTGTCCGTGGAGTTTCTTGCACGTTCTTCTCCATAGAGATCTACGCTTTGGAACGTGCAAATAGCTTCATCTTTTTGACCGACCGACCTTGACAATTCAAAAGTGCCTGTAAATGGTCTAATTGAAATAGGTAAATACTTTGACTTTGACTTTGTATTTCGTATTTTAAAAACAGCAAATCATGTATTTTGCCCAGCTCTGCGTATAATGTACTTAGGTAATTAGGTAGGTACCACTTTCAGAGAGGTTTCCGAAGAAGATATTTTACATCGAAGTTGACATTTTCGAGGGCGCAATACGTATGTTCGAAACAGAATGTTTGCTTTAAAAGGCATGAGTTTTCTTCGTCGGCAAAAAAGACGACCAATGGGAATGAATTAAAAAAATAACTGTCCAGCTGTGGGACTTAGGTGGGTCACCTACGTCGCATTACGAAATTCATGTGCAAAATTAGTTACGTGATTCGATTAGCCCAATACCATGTCCCAGCGGTTTAGGCTAGTAGTACCTACGTGTACCTACCTACGTTGTCTGAATATAAAAATTTAGATTACCTACCTACTTGCGGATAAAGTACCTAGGTACCTATCCTGAATGAAAGAGATCCTTCAAGACTCTGCAGAAACAAAACACACCTATTTTTTATCCAGTTTTGTTATTATGTAGTAGGCAACTAAAGTAGTTTTAGGTAAGTAGGTACTTACTTAATAAAACTTTACAGCATTCAGTCCTGTGATTCAGTCACAGATACCTAGCCTTTTAAATTATTTCCCTTACGTCAGTATTTAACCAAATCACAAAAATCTACATAAAACACAAAACACCACCACTCAAAACACTTTTATGGATTCTTTAGACACAGCCAACTAAATTGATTCTACTTAACGATTTTAACACTAAAAGTCATTTGTTTTTTATTTTATTTAAAATATCACATGCTAAATTATTGTTTTTAAATTCATGTTCGAACACTGGATGGCCAGTGTCCAGCACTGCGGAAAACCAATAAGACTGGCCGGTTCAATTGGGCAAGTACAGGCGTGGTACAGTCGCGAGCAAGATACTTGTCCCTTTATTGTACAACAATCTTACCATAACATACCTACTACTATTTATAAATGCGAAAGTTCGGGTGGATGAATGTTTGTTTCTAAATCACGCCAGATCGGCCGAAGGATCTGGATGAAATTGGCTTAGAGATACCTATATTTATATTCTGGAATAGGACAGACTACTTTTTATCCCGGGAGTACCTAAGTTCTCGTGGATAATTTCCAACATTCACGCGGCCGAAGCCGGTGGCAGAAGCCAATATTTTATATTTTTGTTTTCACTATTTTTTTATATTTAGAGTTTGACTCACCTAAAAAAAACTATTGTCCACAAATAACAAAATAATCCAAAACACACTTTATTTGCAAGGTCTGAGAATGCACTTTACTGTATTTTTTTTTCGTTTTCGTTCACACTCATTTTGTTCAAGCTACAAAAAAAAAGTGCTAATCGATTTTTTATGACACAAGCACTCAATACGATGCGTTTATTTTAAATGAATTTTATTCACCGGTGCAAAAGTTCGGATGACCTTTAAAACGTCGCTGCGCTTATATTGTTGAATATTCATTTTATTTGTTTCAATTTTGTCTGTACGAGCTTATTAAATAAAGAGATCATTATTATTTATGAATTTAGAAACTTTGAAGCATTTTTTGTAAAATTTGTTTTCGAGTGGGCTACTTTCATTGCCCGTGGGTCATCGACTACTTATATTAGTCGAATTCCTCTTCTGCCTTGGTCAGAGAGCAAGTGCTGGCCGAGCGTCTCCGGAGCAGGGATCTGCTCCGGAGACACTTGGCCAGCTTAAAACAGCTATACTTACAGGAGTGGGATAATAACCCACTACACAAGATAGGTAGTGGTAGTGACTCTCATCCGTTCCATTGAGGAACCGCATGGAAGCAGTCATTACAGCCTGAAGAGGAAATACGAGATACTTACTGAATAAACTTTTCAAAAAAAAAATTGTTTGACTTCTTTGTTTCTAATATTTTACATAATTCTTCATAAAGGGTAAAAACATACCTGTTGAACAAAACACGATAGCCAATGAAATTTAATTTTAAACATTAATTTTCGTTATACAATTCCTATACAATATTCGCAATTAACTGACATTACTATTTTTTTTTGTTTGTAAAAAAATACCTAAACCCATATCAAACCAAACTTCACAGGTGAAAGCAAAACAATAAAATTTACTTTTTCAAATTTTTCACATGGAACAAATATTTGTATGGCCTAGTTGTTCCGGGTCTGGCTGTTTGTTTAAGTGAGTTTATATGTTTGTAAACGCACCCACGATACTGGAGAAATTCCTGGTACAACGTTTTCTTACCTACGTTTTCTACCCTCCATTAAGTTTCTTGCACGTTCTTCTTCTAAAAAAAAATCTACGCTTTCAAGCTTCTGGCTTCATGTTTTTGACTGACCAACCTTTTGCACCCTTCCTCCCGATGCCATCAGCGAATACGGTCGTTACGGGTATTTGTCAACATTATTATCTCCAGTATACTATTGTAGTCTTTGATTATCTGAATGTAACTTCTGAGTTTTGACATTCATGACATTGATCATTGGGGTCCAATAAAAACAGTGGGTAGCCATGGTAGGGAAGAAAAGAAATGCTCATGCGCTGCGACATAACAAGTGTCATCGACGTAAAACGAACCAGGAAACTACCGATATTATTATAATACTCTTTGCAGGAAAACGACTAAACGACATTATAATGCATTTGGTAGATATTAAAATAGTACCTATAATAAAGAAAAAACCTGTTCCTAACTTCACTATCACTACATAGTATAAAACAAAGTCGCTGTCGCTGTCTGTCCGTCCCAATGTATGCTTAAATCTTTAAAACTACGCAACGGATTTTAAAGCGGTTTCTTTTAATAGATATAACGATTTAAGAGAAAGGTTTATTTGTTCCATACATGCATAATATTGTAAAGAAACACTGATAAATTTAGAGGTTTCTAATGTGATGTAGTAAATAAAAACATTTTTTTGCGCTTACATTGCAAACGCTGGCTGAACCCCACGAGATAAATCAAAATAATGTACTACAGTATTGTACACCTTAAAAAGGTCAACAAAAAAGTCCGCGATGGTATATGTCTATCTCTTAAGAATAACCCACAATAACCATTTTTTATCCGTTACATTTAACGGGAAAATATGGCTTATTTACGAAGTGATTTTAAGCAATACAGCATTAATCCTTATCAAATTAAGTACCTTAAATTGTTTTCCATTTAATATAGATCAATATGGCCCTTTGCAGCATTTAATATACCTAAATGATTATTGCCGAAGATAATAATATTACAGATTTAAAATGCAGACACAGGGACATAGCGGTGCGGCGGTACCGGCCCGGCGGGCGCGTTGTATTGTCTAATAACAAAAAAGTTGTAGACTTTGTTTATAAGGACATTCTGTAGTAGGTAGGTATATTTAGTACCTATCAGCATTTCACATTAGCACCCGGGGCGGGTCGCTAGTGAATAAATAACAGGAAGTGGATTCGTATGTGTATCCAAACGGACACATATACGAATGCAAGTTATGCTCGTAAATACTACAATGACTGTGCAATAACCACTGGCGCTTGATTTATTAAATAGTCATAATACTCGAATTCATATCTTCATGCAGAATTGCAGATATTTTATATTATTCTTATAAGCGATATCCAAAAAGACTGCAACTCTATTACATCCTTACCTACTCTTTTATGAAAAACCATAATATGAATGAAGAACGCCGCAGTTAACTATAATCAAGGTAACTGAATAAATCGATCCATCGTAAACGGATCAAGACATTGAATTTGCAAATAAGCACATTATTTCTGCAATATATCTTGAAATAGCAATGACGGATATATAAGATTCCTCCTGATTAAGTAGCATTTCAAGCTCTCAGCAGGTTTGTGTTCATGTTCTTCGTTATAACCAAGAACAAATAGAATATCAAAAATTGCTGGTTGACGGAAATGAAGGAATGGTCTTCATGGTTCATGAAGACCATTCTTTCATTAATTTCATGGTTTTTAGTGTAGAAAACAAAGTTTTGTCATTTTGGGCACAGATTAGGTAGGTACATCCCAAAGGATGTTCGGTGGTTAGACGATGCACCTAGGTAGATACCATGGTTCACGCAATTATATTGCTAGAATAGGTACCTACTCTTTTTAGGTAACACACACCATTTATGTAAGTTACAGAAAGGATGGATGACCTCAGAGTGATAGCTCAAAGCTAGCTTCAAAGGACCTTTTTAAAGTTTAAGGTAGGTAACAGTTGTTAACAGTAGATATAGGTAATATAGTATAGGCAATATACTTAGGTATTTTGTTAACATAAAAGTAAACAATATAAAATTCTTGTAACTGTTTCTGTGCTCGCCTGTACCTCCTGAACGGGCACTGCCGTAATTCAATACGTGTAGCTAACGCGGTCTTGCGAACGTTGACATGCTAGCCACTAGTTAACTTTACACATTCTATTTACTTTACTTCACTTTCTATCTGTTCCCAAACCTTATTAGGGCGGGTTTTTTATTTATCCGTACCTAGTCAACTCAACCAATGAATAACTAAAATGCATTTTTGGATCAATATAGGTATTGTGAGCGGTTAATTTTTTAAATATAATATATGTAAAGTCTATTTTACATGGAATGCTTAAAAATGAAAGCAAGATGAAAACATTGTATGTTCCCTCTATTCTCAAACAAGTAGGCTAGGCCATACGCTTTTGGTTTGCAGCCAGAGCCCTACATAATATTCCCGAGCCCAGATTCAAGGGCTTATGGCCCTTGATTGACCGGGCAACTTGATTGACCATCATTTATTTTATTTTATATCTTATCAAAGTTCGTCTTCGACAGTAATTGTGACAGTACGGATAATTTGGCAAATACCTGGGAATTAGGTATTTATTTTTATAACCTTGCCACCAGAATGGCAGCGCCATCTTCTGATTACAGTCGTAATTTGAATCAAAAGGATGACAACTTAGTTCCTAGTTTTGCGATTCACAACAGATGTCGCTAAAATTCATTTTTCATCTACGTTCCGAAATACAGAAATGTTATTATCGCTAATAATCTATCATGCTTTGGATGTTTTCCATATTATAATTAAACACACTCATATCGAATTTTATTTTCACATTATTTCATTGCGATAAAGAATTGCAAATAAAAAATATATAGGTGTAAAAGAAGTAAAGCTATCGCATTATCATCACTCCTTTTAGCATCAGCGCGCATGCTCCGTTTTACGTACCTATCAATCAATACGAATGAAAGTAATTTGACAGCAGAAGTAGATGGCGTAGCAGCTTAGCACGTTTCCTCTATCTTCTCGCTCCTTCCGTGACATTTTTGCGAAACGTCGATCTCGTTTCCTATGAAAATTCATTTAAAAAATCACATTAGGGCATGCTCGGTAAAGTTTTTCACACGAAACACCGTGATATAAAATATATAACCGTGGTTAAGTTTTTTTGTGCCAAGTGCAATTAAACAATCAAGATTCCGCCGATAATTCAAAGCCTACCCAGTGGGTGGCTTATTTTGGTAAGTTTATAGTTATTTCATCATATTTCTTAACAGTATTGATTGGTTTCTATGTTTATTATGATACTTTTCCGTGGCATAGCCATATGTTTGGTAAAATCGTTGTTACGTGGTAGTAAAATCAAGAGTTTATAGTTCTCGTAATGTCCGTATTTGGTGTCTGAAAAAGCGTTGTACAGCGTCGTTTTGCCTTGAAATCTCGGTCAGATATGTGCTAGTATCGGCCTTTAGTCTTTAGGAATACGAAATGTGTGATTCACCTATGTTTAACGTGACGAAATTTACGTCACACCGTACCTAGGTATTGTTCTTTTAAGTAGGTATGTGCTTGATAACGCAGGCTTTTGGCATTTTTCAACTGAATTTAAACTTACATAGCCACACAAACAAAATCACATCCCAAAATTTGACAAACAATAGGTATTTCATGCAGAAATTAAGGCTTATGCTTTGGTGTGAGTACTAATAGGTGAATATGGAACAGCTGACACTATCCCGCCATAAGTCATAACAGGAATGATGTGTTTGTCTGGCCAATCGTAAAATATTATTATTCCAAAAAAACCAAAGGGTAAGGAAAACATGCAAGCAGTTTCGTGCCTACAAGAATAGGAATGCAAGCCATCCTAATAAACTGGCATCAAAATTGATGAAAACCAAGACATTCAGGAGGCCTAAGATACTATGACAGCTGACCATATGACATATTGTATTGATATGGGTGCAGACCAAGCAAAACTAAATACTATCCTAACACAACAATAATATACTGAATGTCAATAAATTCACCGATAGCTTCATGAAAAGGAAAAAAACATTTGTCATATTGCTAGAACATTATCCACTCAAGCTTAATATTCATTCATTCTTGGTTGTATTCCTCTTCATTATAACCATGACAAAAACATTAGCAAACTGTTTACACTGAATAAACATAGCAAAACATGCCAAGCTATTAATTTAAATGATTCGTTGCCTCATTAGAATATTGAATTACTGCAGTACATAAAACTACTGTTACTTAAAAAGTCATAATAGATACAATAAAACTGAACAATGTCTGTTTACTGGAAATATGTTTTTATTTTGCCACCAAATATCTTTTGCAACAGCACAGTAGGCTGCACTAAAGTGGTAAATAAACCAGTATGAGCTGGCCTCGCATTTCTATTGAAACTACGTCCAATTCTAGGCGAACTCTACGTTGAGTTAAAACCAATGTGCAATCAATTGTACATGTTGCAAGAAACATAAAATTGTTAAAAAAACCTGAAATGAAACCACAAATTGAGAAATATAAGCGAACCAACTTACTCTGGTGCAATGACATTGTCAACTGATACGTGATTAACTGATGTATCTACCTAGATAACTAGACAAAGTTTAGAGCTCTTATGCTGCTGGGTTTTGGAGGTCAGATATTCAACAAAAAACCTTGTATAATACTGGTACTCAGCTGCATCTGGTCAGGCTATAAGCCGACCCCAACTTCATAATGACGAAAGTTCATAACAACATACTATTTGTAAAGCAACGTCATATCCCTCGTAATAGGACAAGCCTATTGCAATTTAGCTCAATTGAAATTCCTTGTATCAATCAAGATATACCATAGTGCGTTTAACATGCTTCGGTTGTTGTGCAAAGACAAATATTTACAAAATGAAATACTTATTAGCTTTAGAAAGTACTTATGAAATAATTTTTAAAATAACTTCATCGGTGATGATTTAAAGCTTCAAAGTTTAAAATTAGAAAGAGAAGTCCGTCAAACAAAGTCCATGACGCCTGTACAGCTGCCATGCTAAACAGCGTTTTCGCGAGAGGGACAGATATATTTGTTTAAAATAATTTTATCTTGTTGCTTTTTCAATCAATTTTAATTCTATTTTATTTTTGTACTTATATTTTTAATTTTTTATATATTATATAAACTGTAGATCTATAACAAATATTTTTGTCATGCATGTTCCCTATTGTTAAGCCAGACATACATATTTAAATAATTTAGCTTCAAGCATTAACTTTTTAATCTACAGATTTTAAATGAGACCTAAAATATTTGATTCAATCCAATACTTATATCTAAACTAGCTTATTATGCAAGTAGCTTTAAATCATCTGTCTTCAAATTAGGCTGCTTTTTTAACATCAAAATTTACATAAAGACAGACCTCCAAAACGCCGACCCAACTTCCCAGTGAGTAACACTAGCTAGGAAGAAGAAGTGGCGCAACAAACTATCGAGCCCAAGTGATTCTAGAAATTATCTCAAGGGAACATACTCTCTGGATAAATATGGGGGAGTTGAATCTAGTACCGTTTGGCAAGAGTTGGGGGTAAAAAGGGTTAAAGCTGGTAGGGGTTTGGTCTCCGATTATAACGCTATTACTTTTTAAAAAAAAGGTAATGCATATTTTTGAGAGATGTTTAAAAAAAATTCTAACCTCAAATCAGATAAAACTGAAACGTTAAAATGGGCGTGGGCGATTGACAACTAAATCTGCCCCATAATATTGTCTGTGGTGTAAAATCGATAAAACGGAACGTTAAAAAAGTATGCCATTTGCATCATGTGTCACTGCCATCCGTTTTCGATCATTCTTTTCTCCTCGATTCTGCTTAGAAGAAAGTTAGTGTACACCACTGATCTTATATTGTGTGTCTGTGTGCAAAAGGCAATGTTACTACTGATACCTACTAGGAAAACTTAGGATGCAAGAGCAAGCGAAGTGAGCTCAAGACTTGGGGCACCCCGACTCGGACAGGTTAGGTTAGAAGGGTTTGGAGGAGGGTTGTTTTTTAAATCAGAGGGGCATCCCCTCCCTATCCCCACCCACTCCCACCACTCTCCCTGCCAAAGGATACTAAATTATTATAAATAAGTTATTTCACCTATTTACTTTAATTTTACTAAGTAGTTATATTTATGATACTCATGTTCAATGTACCTACCTAATACAAAAAAAAAACCGACCCACAAAAACACTACAAAGTTTAAAATAACTTTAATTTCGGTAGTCTGTGTTTTTGGTTACTTCTTCTTTATTTGACACCGACTTCCGAAATTGAAGGAGTGTTTTTTTGGAAGTCGTTTTCTTTTTTTTGTGAAAAAGTTTTTTATTTTTCACTTTTTAGTGGTACCCCACATCTTACAACGCCACTGGAAAGTCACAGGAAAGCAAAAATACGCAATTTCCTATACATGGATGATTTTTCCACATATTTTTTCCAGTTATTTGGATTTAAAAACCAAATTACTGAACAGATTTTGATAAAATTTCAATGGGACATTTGGGAAGAATACCCTTTCCAACAAAAAAAGATTTTTTCAAATCAGTTGGCAAGCGACGGAGTTATGCGCGAACAAACATTGAGAACCTCCTCCTTCTTTAGAAGTCGGTTAAAAAATGGATTCGGATTTGAGATTAGGTTCTTTATGATATTATTTATTTGATATATTACAGTGCATATTGATTTATCATAAAATGTTAATAAAAAGTACTATATTAAAATTTTATTTGTATTAATCTTGCCATATTACCGCAAAAGTTGACAACCAACTATATGTCTATGACTACTTAAAATATAGTCTTTTTTTTTTGCATTATTTATAATATTTAGCATTAGCTAGCAGAAATGAAGAGGCGTGTTTTTAATATTTAATTTTTTAACAGCATGACATTATTGCCTTATGACTGCCATATTTATATCTGTACTGCAATGTATTATCCTTATTTTATTTATTTATTTAACAAAAATACCTACTGGTAGCGGGATTTATAATTATTATGTGGTGCAAACAATTTCTCCTAAGACATTATGTAAGGAGAAAAGAATATTATATATGATTACTTATGTATTTATTTAAAAAATAATATCATATATAATGTGCATTAACTTGTGCTTGGTATTTCCAAATGGGTATTAAGATTACCTAGCCAATTTGTGCTAAAATTAAAACAACATAAGTACCTATGGATCTTTCATTGAAATATCAAATCATTTTATGTTTAAAGTCTGTCTTGTGTTTTTGTTTGCAATCCCCATTATTAAAAAGGCAATCATTATGTCAGTCTATTTTGTTTTATTTCTTTTGTCAAACACGCTTTTTCATTTCTTTATAGGTCTGAATAAATATGGAAAAGAAGCGAGACTCTTTTTTCATGAAAATGAAAAGGGACGATGACAAACCATTCAAGAAGAATCATGAAGAAGTAGGTGAACCCAAGAATAAAAGGCAGAAAGAGTTCAATAAGAACCGCGAAGGTCTAGACTTGAGCAAGCAAAGCAAGGAAAAAAAGCCGTTTGATAAGAAAGCATATCGTCTGAAGAAATACAGTAAGAAGTACAAACTAGAACAGTGGGAGGAACAACGTAAAAAAAGGTTGCTTCGTGAATACCATAAAGACATAAAGAACGACCCTACTATAGGCACTTATAAAGCTAAGACTTTTGACGAAGACGCCCCAGATGGGGCTCAAGAAGCAGGCAGATATGTCCGTCATCCCGACTTAGTAGAGAAAGAAAACCTTTTTGAAAAAGAGGACTCTGTTACAAGCACAAAGACCAAAAGAGATCCGTATCGCAAAGCAAAAGAGCACTTTAACAAAGTGAAACAAGAGAAATTGGAGAAGCAGCAGGAGAGACAAAGAGTTAAAGAGCAGAAGCAACAAAAGCTGGACGAATATAAGAAGAAGAAGAATGAACGGTTCAAGAAGTTGAGTAAGAAGACGAAGAAGGGGCAGCCAGTGATGACAGGGAGATTGGAACTCCTTTTAGAGAAAATTCAGAGCAATAAATAGGGTTTTTTGAGACTGGTTCTTATACTTTTGCATTTCTAGTTAAATATACTTACTTTTTTGAGTTAAATTAAATTCTGCAAATTGATTGCATAATGACAATTTAGAAATGAAATTAATGCATACAATGCTGCTTGTTCAATTGACTTAATTTTTTTTTTGTCGAGCAAAAAGGAACTCTTTTGAGTTTACTTCGCAAATTCTATTGTCGCCACCTCTTACTTGGATCGTTATTTTGATACGGCCATTCTCTTTGCAAATATAAACACGTGATTTACGAAGTAATGTGTGATTTTTCGATTACAATGGTAATTTACTCCAGTAATATGTCCTTTTGTTCTATTTTAATTAGCTCAACGGATATGAGTGATGTGATTCGACGTGTTTCCGAAACCGTGAACTCTTTAGTTTATATCGTGCGTTTCTCTAGTTTGTTGTGTCTGTCAAGGCCTGTTTGTTATACGGAACTGATGTTTTTCGTTTGATCAAAATAAAATTGTGATTTTTGTGAGTACTTACTATTTTTTTTTTGTTTTGTCTACAAGCTTTAGAGCGTTTAGGTTTAACATCGTTATCTTCCAGTTTTTCGCATGTTACTGCCGTCCCAACACGCTTTTTTCTTCTGTTCTCGTCTGACTACCCTTATTAGCGTCATCACTATGCAGACATTTTACTCGATTCCGAATTAGTCTGATCCAGCTGCTACTGGCGATCTTGCAATGTACTTCACCTCCACCTAGCCTAGCCTATCTGCTTAGCATTTCTCGAACTGTCTTAGGGTCGGATTTCAGTCAAGCCGGATGCAGCTGAACGGACGAGATGGACCATTATTTTATTTGATGCGAATTCCTTTTTTAATAATATTTGATTTCCACCATCTAGTAACTAGGCAACTTGATACCTCTTGGAAAGACTGTTTGCCAGGCTTCAGGCTCTTGTATCCACTGCGTAAAATTGTTTGCCCGAATTCGCAATTAATTTAAAGTTTTCAAAGCAAACAGGAATAATCAAAAACAGTCCTTCCAGTGGAGGATTCAGGGACGCGCCACGCCCGTGACTCGAGCCTCATTTTCGTTCAGCAGTTAGCCTTGACCTCGGTTGAGAGTAACCTTAACTTTTCTGCCACGGAGGCTATACTGCGATTAAAAGTATCCTGTGTCCTTATTCTACCCGTGCCCTGCATTGTCTACCGGTGCTCTATATTTAATTTGAAATCCGTTTAGCTTTTAAATTTAATTAAAATATATCAACATAACTTTCACAAAACCTAACCCCATATAATATGGGTAGGAACATAATTATGAGGTTAGTAGAATTACATAAAACAATAGGTAACAGCAGGCGAACATACGCGTAATGTTGGCGTATACTGTTTCTTGGGTCTCCAGATTAGCGGAACGATAAACATTTTTTCTTCACAATAAAGGTCACTTATCTGGCAAACATTGTAGTTTCATAGTCGTTGCTGTGTGCTAAGATCTAAAAGATCACAAAAAAGGTCTTGAACAGCGATACTCAACTAGTGGGCCGGGAGTATCATGATCCGTTATCGGAAATTTCAAAATTTTAATGAACTAGCCAGTCAAATAGGTTCCAAGTGCTTTTTTTTTTTATTGAGGAATGGGCTTGCTCTTGACCTCGATCCCGCCTGATGGAAAGCGATAGATGAGGTCTATGATGGAGCGAGCGTGCCCAGAAGATGCCTGTTCACTCTTGCTTTGAAAGCAGACTGGTTAGGTATATGTGGAAGGGAACACAGACGCTGGTAGAGAGTTCCATACTTTGGCTGTGCGCATAATAAATGTGGAGGAGAAGCGCTGAGTCGGGATATCGACCAAGTGAGGATGGTACCCAGCAGTACGTCTGGTATACCGGTGGTGCTTACAAAGGGTGGCGGTACCTACCCCAATCAAAGGTAGTAGTGGCGCCCAACAAAGTAGCCGGGTGTCTGTCTCATCCATCGTGCAAATAGACAGCGTGATTAAAGGTTCGTCATTGTTTATTTATTTTTTTATTTTAATTGCACTAGTAATCAATGTAGAAGTCGCTATAAGCCTCCAAGTCAAACATGTTCGTAGGTACACAAAACAGCTCATTAAGTTCAAGCTTGAGAATGACTGGTCTAGACGCTGCGTCGTTAACAAACAATAGACCTTCAAATAAAATAAACAAATGATCATCTACCTACCTAAATTGTAGAGATTTGTTGTTTCCTACTGATATCACAGATTGCTCGTATCAAAACTGTGATGGCCTTGTTCAGACTTCTGATAAGTACGAAATTAGGTAAAACGACATTTAGTGTCGCCATTAGAGCTGTTATGATTTGTTGACCAAAATAACAATAGTTATTTGTTGATAGGTACAGTTTAAATTAAATTGTCATTCAATTGACGCATGTAAAAATTATTAAAGCACTTAAGTATTTGATAACAGGCCAAACACCTGACTCTGGAGATGACCTGTCTCAAAAGATAAATTCGAGAGCACGAAAAAAAAATGGCGCCTCCAAAAGATAATAATTAAATAATGGCGCCAATTAGCAATTTGACAGTTGACATTTCAAC
This sequence comes from Melanchra persicariae, assembly GCA_947386135.1. Lineage (NCBI taxonomy): Eukaryota > Metazoa > Arthropoda > Insecta > Lepidoptera > Noctuidae > Melanchra > Melanchra persicariae. The sequence goes on along the minus strand of OX376645.1, from coordinate 7,855,004 downwards.
CACATATAAATAAGATAATATTTATACAGTGCATACAACAGCATACAATGACCTTTTGATAAAGTTCTGGATAAAAATGATCACCACTGTCTCTCGTGATTTGAGCTGTTATAAAGATAGCAATTTTGTTTTTTTTTTTGTATTTTTAATCATATATTAACAGGTTAAGGTCAGGTAGTTGCTCCGGGTTGAATATAGATATGAAGCGACCATATCTAGTAAGGTGATCTGACTTGTGCAATATCTACGCACTCTGGATGAACGCTGAGCTAGACGTTATGCCATTGCCAACCGAGTCTGCTTTCACAATATATTAAGTAGGTATTTCTTGTTCTTCAATTCAATCCTGTGAGTTTTTAACCAAATGGATACGCAACACTACGCCTGTATCCCCCAAGAGAGGTTTTTTTGCCAGTCATGTCTGAGATCATGTAACAGGGGAGCGCTGTATACTCAATGTTGATTTCATGCTTAGAAAATGGGGTGTGGGTGGGTGAGTGTGCAATTCAATCTGCTGACTCATACATCTATTTGAGAAAGCCAATACCTACGTATGTTTATCACTTATCGGAAGTGTTTTATCGCTGATATCATGAAGATCCTGAAAGAACATTCTATTAGATTCTGTAGTTCTCGGAAAATTGATGCAAGTTGGTTGATTTGCTACAGGAAGGTAAACCTTATTGATAGAAACGTTTTAGTCAACAAACAATCATAGGTACCTATTGTAATCCTGTTATTTGTGCATTCTACATTCTTAAAAGTAAGACCAAAGCTAGACAGATAAGTGCAGTAGTAGGTAAGGCCCAAGTTGCGTAGAGACTAAAGTATTGAGTCGCTCAGGATTCTACCAGAAACAAAAGACGATAGCTCTCCTGCAGAGCTCAACTCGCAATTTTCTTGAACAAAAAACCCTGCATTGGGAGAAATAGTCCACTAAAACGGGATCCACCTCATAGATAAACCATACGTTTTATAAATAACCTGGCATGTGTATGAAGATCACGCACGAGTCCCACGCCCCACGCGTGTCAAACTGCGACACACGATATTTTCGATTGCGATAGGTACTCAAATATAGACCTTACATGCAATTTCTACGAAGTGATTGTTGTGTTCGATGATTCGATGCATTGGCGTTGTTATTGCCAGCCCGTCGTCTTAGGGCTGATTTCGCAAATGAAACTGGAAGCGACCAGCCTCTCAGAACCGTTCAATCTTGTTCAATTTGAATAGACATTCAGTCTTCACCATGCTACTCCTGCTCATGAACGTGTTTACATGTGCTGACCGGTTAGGTTAGGTAAGGGTATTTTAACGAGTTGCAGTCGTCAAATATTTTCTTCCAACTAATTGTTCACAGTGATCTGGATCATAGGATTAGCATTCTGCAACAAATTGCTTTTATTTAACTAAATTATGCACTCGCAAAACAGTTGGTTTACACAGGTTGGCTTGCCTCCAACATTAATCCAAACTCTATAACGTTTATGACATTATGACCCAGGTATAAAACACTTAATGAAACTGCACTGCAGATGCGACTAAGTCTAAGAAACAAGATAAGGGGCTTATGTGAAACGAGGTTTAATTAAGTTTGTATTTACTTAATTAAGAAATCATTATATTATTATTATTATGTCATTGCTTAGAAACTGGGATTGTGCTTTATGATATACTTACATACAATCACACACATACATGAGTTTGGCACGTGTTCCCGTTAAATAAACATTGGTTTTAGATACCTACTTATATAGGGCTGGTAAACATGATTTTCTAATTACATGGAATTGTATAAATAAACAACAATTCTTCAATCTTATCTAAGACATTTCATTTTGTTGGAAACGATTGTTTAACTCGAGAATAATAATATCTGGAGAAAAATGGATAACACTTATTTTCCTGGCTGCCAGGCTCCAGTAATATTTTAGTCAGGCTGGTTTAGTACGACGCATTCAGTATTTCAATATGACTATGAGTCACATAGTCATTATCTTCCTGCCCTTATCCCATTTCACTTGTGGACGGCCTGCGCAACACGTTTTCCTCTTTCATTCTCCCCTGTCAACCGTCATTTACTCCCGTTTCTTTCATGTATTTCTCACGCAATCCATCTTTTCTTTGGCCTTTTTTCTCGCTGAACCACTGAATGTTAAAATGCGTCGTTCATATTGCTAAAACTCACTTTTACTGCAATTCAAATAACTGTCTACCCTGCCAGGGTTGTGGATTTTGTTCGAAAGAGTTACCGCGGCCCTGGGGGTCTACTCTCTAAGCCCGAAGTTCGTAGTTTCGGCCTGTGCCGGGCGTATTCTACTCCGTATCACCTACGGACTTACGATTAGTCCCGAAATCGAACTAAGGACACAATTTATAATGTGCTAAGGATGAATGACAACACAATTTGACAGTTGTTCTTAGTTCGAGTTCGGTACTACTCTATGATTTCCACGGTCTACAGAATCGTTTTATCCATTCGGTCCAACGCCCCTTAAATTATGCCTTAGCAGACTGCTAAGGCATAATTTTAATAAACTATCGAAGTTTCTCGTCTCTTCTGCTTACACTTGATTTCCGTAAAACTGCGGCCGTTGATGTTGAAGTAAACATGCCTTCCGTACAAACTGACAGTTCAGTTTCCGTTATGGTGGAATGGAAACCAAAGTGATACAGGCAGGCACATGTAGACAGTAGTTAATGGAATGGAATTCAGCTTTGAGCTTTTTACTTTGTAATCTTCCTATCATTATCTTGGTCTGAAGTTAGACTAGTAAGTGTCAGCTAAACTAATCATAGATAAGCTAACGAAGTATTTTAAAATTAACGGTAAATTTTCGAATTTGAATACTTTGAACGTAAAGCACAATATGCAGAGTTTGGTGAATACAAATACAATGCACCATTATAATACAAACGATAGTGTCTGGTCAAATTACGACAGATAAAGAACACTTTTGTAAGATAATAAAATATTATCTTTTAGTTTTATTAGTGAGGAGTAAACACAATTTTATAATCATCCTCCTATCGTTCTAGGAACGTGATTTCATATGTACCTAGATACATTGCATTGTCAAACATAGGATTTGTTATACTATATGTCTATAAAATATTTAAACGAGTATTTGCTTACAGCATACCGTCTTGTTTTCCAACGTGACTTCAATTTTCTGGAATATTTATCGCTGCATGCATGACTAAATCTTTAAGCCGGGTATTCACTAGATGGTAGTTGTCCGCGAGTATTTCTGCAGGCCACGTCCATTGTTTGCCGCAATACCCTGTTCTATATGTCTGCTGCGACGGTCACAAACAAAACAGATGTAGGACAGACCAAAGTGCAAAGGTTAGGCCATGGCTCCCGGACAAATCCAGCTAGTGAATTCCCCGCTTTAGACTCACGCGTCTGGGAAACTGCACTGTGGAGCAATTTAAAAGTATGAACTTTGGGAACGATGTAAAATTGTAAATGTACATATATTTTGGCGATGACTAAAGTAGAGCGCAATATTAAGAACAAACGTGTTATACTTATAAGTATTATTGCATGGAGGTATTCAAACAATTGCCAAAATATTTTGACTTATCTGTGAAATGTAGGTAGGTATGCTGTCATTCTATTAAATTTTTTTGAATCTTCAGCCTTAATGGTTCTTTGTAGCTGTCCCAAAGCACAAGTTTACTGCCAAGATAAGACTTCCTTCAGTAAGTTCCTACTTGCGAATTCTTACCTTCTTGTTTGCATTCTTTGCGACTGTAATTTTACCATAATATTGAAACAGTAGATACTACGCGGAACTGTTGACAATAATGTCAATCTGCTTCTTTTATTATCATTTGCGTGATTATTATGGTAATAATAGCAAAAATAATAAGCGACTAAATACGATAGTCACTTGAATGTTGCTGTCGCGTGAAATTGATAAGTAACACATTTTTTATAAACCAGTGACCCTACCGACCTCGTCCGTGTTCGATGCAGATGATAGGTACATATTAAAATACTGACTTGAAACCAAGAATCACTATCACTAGGTACATACTATAAAACAAAGTCCTCCGCAACGTCTGTCACGCGATAAACTCAAAAACGGCCGAATTTACGGTTTTCAGAATTCACCGATAGACGGAGTGATTCATGAGGAAGGTTTAGGTGTATAATTCATTTAGGTTTAATGTAAATTGACAGATGTGACGATGATTGCTGAAAATGTCAGAAAAAATCATACTGTCTGGAAGGTTATAATCCTCTGCGACCCTTGCGAAGCCGAGGCAGGTGGCTAGTGGTCATATAGCTTTATGCAATGTACGATTGCTGTAGGCGGATGATACCATTAATTTCTATGACTCTTTCTCGTTAACTACAATTTGTCCACAAACTTCCCGGAAATCTTGGCACCTTTTCTCCAGATATCTGTGCACTTTCATAGCGGCGTTGGCATTACCAGAACTAGTGCCTAGCTATCTGGCAATCTGTCAACTAATATCATTGACTAACGTATGAATCGAATGCCAATAAGAGGACTGTGACTGTGAGTGCACTGTTTCGCAATTACTGTAACAGTGATATCAAGAATTACTGTGTGAGTAATAATGATTGGGGTGGTGTACAATAGCCTCCACAAGCGAAACTTTAGCGGGGAACGAACCAGTCGGGCTTGTTGTCTCCGGGTCAGGTGCACAGGACTTCGGCTACTATCGGTCTGTTTGTGTTCTTACCTAACTTATCCGAGTCGGGGTGCCCCAAGTCTCATAATCGATTTCCAAAGTCTTTCGCGGTAACGTGCATCGAAGTCAAGTAGTATCGCAGTGAAGATCTATCGCAGTAACGTGCATCGCAATTTTGTAGCATCGTATTAGCATTTATCGATATTTTGTGCGTCGAAATTCCGTATTCTACTGTGATAATTATTACTACGTTATGAGCATCAAATCGAGTAGTTCGTGCGTATACGAGAGAACAATCGATTCCGATGACTAACGCCTTTGTGAATACTAAATAACTGATAAAATAAACAAACGAAAGCAATAAAAATACGTTGATTTTATTTGCAAACGAATTCATTACTACGCTCTTTGAAAATAAATAGACCGCAAGAAAATAAAATTACCGTTACGGAATATTATTTGAAGCACATTTAAACTTAGTGAAAGTTAACATCATGCGAGTCCTGAAATTCGTTTAACCTAAATTGAGGGTTCCAGACGCTCTACAAATGAGTCGGTCAAGGTCGACACTAGAGGTTACGTGGTCTCTTTGTAATATGATTTTGGATTCTGGGACTTCATAACCGTGCTTCCCTGCGTCTTGGCGCTCCGTGTTGTTCTCCTCATCGCTGCCACTGTGGCGAAGCTGTCAACAGTCTCGGACACCACGGCCTGTCATGCAGCCGTAGCGCTGGTCGCATAGCGCGGCACGCGAACATTAACGACATCATCCGACGAGCTCTTGTCACCGTCGGCGTTCCGGCTGTATTAGAACCCAATGGCCTGGCACGCGACGATGGCAAGAGACCGGACGGCATGTCATTATTTCCATGGAAGATGGGTAGGCCATTAGTGTGGGACGCTACTTGTGTCGATACTCTTGCGCCATCCCATCTTCCTAGCTCTTCGTGCTGCGCTGGCGCTGCCGCTGCGGCTGCGGAGAACCTCAAGCGGCGGAAATATAATAACCTTGTAGGTAGTTATATTTTCGAGCCGTTTGGGGTTGAAACTCTCGGGTCGTGGGGTCCGAGTGCTCATTACTTGTTTAAAGATCTGTCAAGACGCTTAGTTGACACTTCGCGTGACCCTAGGGCTGGCTTTTACCTCGGACAAAGGATAAGCATTGCCATACAACGTGGCAATGCTGCCAGCCTTTTGGGTACATTACCAGTGGCCTGCGATGCGGAGGAATTTTTCGACGCCATGTTTTAGATTAGTTTTAGTTGAGTCTTTTTTTAAGTGTGTGTATATAGTTATAGTTGCAATAAACGTTTACTTATAACCGTGAAATCTTATTGCCTTTTAGCCATGATTTAATGTTCAGGAAGGGTTGCAGTTTAGATTCACAGCCTATTAAACTGCAAGACGCGCTAACTTCATTTCCACGTCAATTTTGATGTTGTTTTGAGGTGGCAGCGGCAACCAACTATGAACTTCGCATAAGTCTAACTAAGTACGCGCCCATCAACAGGTTTAAAAAATGAATAGCTAATTTTTTAGCCAGTTGGGTCTTCTTAGAATCTAAATAATACTGACGCCCAACAAAGTAAAAAAAATAAATAACGCGATGTAATAACGGTGACTATTATTTTGCTAGTAGGTATTGAACGACGCAAAAAGTTTGTAGGTTTTTGTGTTATTTTGACACATGGTAAACAAGTGCGTGTTTATTGAAAATCTTATCAAATCGAGAAGCAAAACAAAAGCTCAAGGAAAATCGCTGATACGAGTATAAACATCCGTAACAATTGTCACGTGCCACGTGCTTGTCATTATACGGAGTTCTAAGAAATTGCGTATTTACTAAAATCGTACATATGTATTACCAATTTATGTATTTGCCTGTGGCATTAAGTCCGCCTTTGTACAGTAGTGTTTTTACTAGTGCATAAAGTTTTAATAAGTAAATAAATAATGTCAAATATACTAAGCTAGAGCTACTGATACATACTTCCTGCGACTTCCTCCACTTTTCAATTATTCTAGTATCTTGCTAGATAATGTCTATTAGGACACGGACTCTTACAGGACTTATATAAATGCAGGATAAATAAATCCTAGCTCATAAATCCGCAGTTTTTAAAAAGACTACAACCGACTAGCAGAAGGCGAAATCTCGTACCAAAATCTACAACAACAAAGTAACGGCGGCCGGTCTATTCTGCCAACATCTCACCGTAAATGCAGATGGAATGAGCATGAGGTGAATTGTCATTTTTTAATTTTATTTTTAGCCTATTTCGTCCCACTGCAGGGCAAAGGCCTCCTTTTCTTCCTTCCATTCTTCCCGGCTCTGGGCTAGTGTTGACCTATCCTGTCGATAGGCGTCAAGCTCGTCCCGCCATCTTCGCCTGGGTCTGCCGCGATGCCACCGGACATTTTATGGGTCCCACATTGTGGTTGCTTTAGCCCATGAATCGTTTGACATGCGGCAGACGTGTCCGGCCCAGTCCCATTTAAGCTTTGCTGATTTTTAAGTGACGTCGGCGATTAGTGTTTTGGAGCGCAGCACTGTTGCTCACTTCACGTTCACTTCACCTACGTTCACACGGTGATATATTTACAGAATCGCACCGCAGCATCTATGCGATCATCAAAGTCCTAAGTTACCTAAATATAATTATCACGTGACATTTCGGTAGCGCATGTCAATCTGTTAATACTATAGTATAGAACAAAGACGATGTCTACCTCTGTTAGTGTACCCCATCTTTTGCCAACGACCCAGCCCGCGTCGCTGAGCCGCCATTAGTCTTAAATCCCACAAATAATATAATTATCCAGCCTGTCCCTTGCTGTCCCGAAATGACGCAAAGCCGAGGTCGTATCCCACAGGGGATGCCCTTAGCGAATTAACTTAACGGTCAGTAGATATTAGTGTAGTAAGTAGCTCACTTTGATGCCCTAGCGGGGGGCCTTAACCACTCGGGCCCAACATGTGAAAATTCCCTAATATAAAGTAAATCTTATGTACTTATATGTAAATAAACATTAAATTCGCGATTAATTCGCGACACACCGGTGTGTCGCCGGGGCCGGACAGGATTCATTTGAGGCCACCACAGGATAGTCCGGTTAAGCAGTTGATAGCCCTTGCGTGTTAACTTGCTAGTGGTCATACCTAAAAACAAAACCTCTGTTAGTTGTGTTACTTCTCATATATGCCACGCAACAGATTGTGATACAATTTTCACTAATAGAAAGGGATGACGAGGATAATTTGCATCCGTGCGAAGCGGCGCGGGTTGTTATTGCTAGTTCTATATATTTAAGTGTTTTCGACAATAATTATCGCTGATAGAAAGAACGTCCCGCAGCTGGTTCAGCAAAAAGTAAATAGATGTCGGAATAGCTGAGCTGTATCATTTTCTATTGGTCACGCGCGACCACACCCCCGTCAGACTGTCATAGATTAGAAGGCCAAAGGTTATCGAGCCAGGAATTGCAATTGTCGATATTTAGACTTAGTTTGCAGCGATCTATTTGTGGGTATTTCCAAATGGACTGATAACGAGGATCTATTAGGATACCCAAGTCGTAGAAAGTTGATATTGGGATGCGGAAGGTCACAGTATTTTGCCGAATTTTAGCAACGTCTGTAGGTGTCGATATGTCGCAGCCAAATCGTATAACACGCCGTATTATAAAAGCGCGCCGGATTGATAAACGCCGCTGTAATGTAATGCGGCTACCTCACGTTTAGCCGGATTGTGGCAATACGTTCTACAAAGCGGCGTCCAACGTTTAGCTTTATTTTTATAAAATTTGACACGGTTGGCGCAGTGTTTGAGTGATTGACTGCTGCGCTGCGTGTCGCGGGTTCGATTCCCGCACGGAACAAATATTTGCATGGCTTACATTATTCCGGGTCTGGCTGTTTGTGTATGTGAGTTTATATGTTTGTAAAGGCACCCACGATACAGAAGAAATTCCTAAAGTAGGGCAACATTTTTTAAAAAGACAAAGATAAATAAATGCGACAAACGTCGCAGCCGTATAACAGCCAGTGCGTCTAATACAACATTTAATCTAGCAGATGCTTAGGCCGTTCATAAAATAGAGTAACCGTGTAACGAAAATATATGAAATATTTAATTTTTGGAATTCTAAATTCAAACAATCAATTTCACCATTCTAACCTCGACGACGCACAGTGGGTCAAAACAACTGTTATTATTCGTAGGTCGAAACTATGATTTTAGTGACTTAGGGATCAACTTTGTTTTTTTACTTGTTTTTCCTAGCTTCTGCCAGCGGCTTCGCCCGCGTGAATATCGGAAATAGGAATGTTTCCTGAAAAAATCTAATTCTTCTTAGAGGGGAGGGCAGTAAGGTCTAACGACCCCACAAACCCTAATTACTTAAAAAATCGAATAACTTCGTCAGATAGATTTCCAAAATAGTAGTTTATGCAACGACCATATAAAAAGGGTTATTAAAACACGAGTGTGGGTTTATCACGCGAGGCGTAGCCGAGTGTGATAATAGCATCACACGAGTGTTTTAATACCTAATTATATGCCGTTGCATACACTATTTTATCTTCACTCATACAGTTGAAATAAAATAAGTGGAAAAATAGTTAATTCCAATATGGCGGATATTCTCATTGCGTATTCGAATGACTGCGCAGCGCGCTCAAACATAGACAAAGATAAAAGCTGGCTCATTGACTTAAGTCAATCAGCCCGCGCCAAAAATTAAAAATAAAAAGTGTCCTTTAAAAATTAAAAAGTTATTTTATGATGCAGTTGTTTAAAAATCGAAGGAAAATGTTGAACTGTAATGGTTTTTTTTTAAAATTTTACCTATCCACGAAAAAAAAGTATGTATTTATGCATTCGGTTTTGAACTCATATTTGGAACATTACGTTGTGAGTGTAGATAAAATACTTATTGTCTTATTTGTATTGTAATTTTTTTACTCAGGAAATATCCCTGAATCTTTAACGCAAACTCCGGTAATACTCCGACAAGTTTCTGGTCATCTGGTACGTGTGAATGAATGAATTCACAATTCCCTCATTAAATACTTTTTTGTTTTTAAAATACTTTCGGGAGAAAAATGTGTTTTGTTAATTTTCTGTATGGAGTGGATCAAATTAAATTAAATTCCTGCTAGGTAGCGTGTGATCCCGCTTTGAAACTTAATTTTCTTATACTTTGTCTAGTCAACTATCATTTGATGCTATGAACATGTGTCATGTACTCATGTGTTAAAGTTACAACTGCCAAATGAACGGATCGAAAAAAATGAAAAAGAAAACAATAAAAAGCTTAATTTTTTATTTTCGTAAGTTCTTTTAAGTTAAATTTGATAAGGAATAGTAAGTAAAAGCACGTATATACATAATTACTTAACAATTAACAACAATACGTTGAAAAGGTCCCTAATTATCTTAAATTTAGTACTATGTATTATTTAAAAATGTGGATATTTATCTATGAATTTCTATTTATGTGTTTAATGACTGTAATGATGAGCTTAACCTTTTACTTTATAACGATGTTTTTTCACTTTTAGCCATTACTGTAATGTTAATGAGGATAATTAGTTAATGAGGGTAGTAGAAAAAATAGCAAACATTTGTTTGTCACTGGAAGCATGAATGGCGATTGATTCGAACCTTACTTATGCTACTTGTGTTCCGCTACTTGTCATTTGCCTAGCTGTTCAATTAAATTCCAGGATGTCGTGGTCGCTGATTAAACGGCGCCGTTCAATGAAAAGGTTAGGCTGCCAATTAAACGACTGACTTTCAAAGCGGCGCGCTTATCGACGATCCGCCCGTTTGTATGTGGGCTCTAAGATACTAAGCCGCTTTGACGAACGCGAAGTGCTCATTCAATGCGGCGGCGTACTTTATTTCAGCTGAATTTAAATCCCGCTGAACATGAGATAACTGCATTACATTACAGCTTACAGCGACGTTTTTCAATCCGGCGCGCCTTTTTGTAATACGGCGTGTTACACGATTTAGCTGCGACAGATACATAGCTAGACTTAGCCTTAACACGACAACGTCGACAACCTGTGGCGCTGTGTCGTTGTTCTTACCTCCTTCGCTGTTCTGTTTTGATTATTTTCCTTGCGAGGTCGTCAAGCTTCATTGCCTCGATGCTTTTATTGCGATCGCCACTGTTGATCCTGACTTATAGGAATTACAATGGTTAGAAATAGTGGGGCAGGTCTGTCCTACTATTTAAAAAAAAATCTAGGTATTGGCGATGAAAAGATTCTTACTAGCGCCGTTAGTGTCAAAATTGAAAGCTGTGACATTGTGTGAAATTGAAAACTACACTGACTGTTTTCGCACCGCGTTGCCAACGTGTAGGGAATTTCCCAAACTGCAGGAATTTGACTTAGATTTTCGGGGAATTTAATAAATTAGTGTTGACAACACTGCACTGTAAGTGTCGTTCTTAAGCAACTTCTAAATTTTGCCGCTAGAGGCGCGTTTTGTTAGCATCGCCAATAGCCGGATTCAGTACATGCCTACATTATACAATGTAGCCTCATCTTCATCAAAATTTCAGCCGGAAAATTGCCGTTAGCAATCGATTAAATTTTAATAAAATAATTCACAAATTAAGACCTTTCTGCAAATAAAAAAGCAAATAGGTACGCAATGGAATTATTAAGTACATTAAAACAATCAATGTGTGAGTTTCTATAAGTACATACAACAACAAGCATCCCACAAAATGATATTTCTACATATTATATTTGCTCGGATGTTTATAAATCTTTCGCAATGAAAGACTTCTGGGTAGCGGGGAGCTAGGACGATCGATCCGGGAGGTTAAGGTCATATTAACGTTGCACTGCTGACCTACCTCCGCTCCCCGCTGTACACATCCAGGCATTCTCCCGCAATGTTACAGCTATTAAATCGGTAGTTTGACAAATAGGAGTTAACACAAGTTGCTATGACTAATGGATCTCTTTTTTTTTCTTTTATTATAACTTTATGCACAAGTAAAACACTAAAAAGGCAGACTGAATGTTTTTGGGATTTTCTACCAGACAACCTTATGATAGTGCAGAGAAAACAAACAAAATCTTTATATTGAGAACAAAAAACAGTTTTTTTACTCATTAACATGTTTACTCAGTTACACATGTACATTTATAAAAGGTGTTTTCATTTTGCCGTAAAACCGATAATTATTTATTACATTTACCGTTGAAAACAGTCCTCGACTGTGTATGTCGACATGAATTCATAATTTATAGAGTTGACACCCTAATTGAGGCCTCCTAACTAGTGGGCGCTTAAGTATGTAACTAATGGAGGATTACAATCAATTATTGTATTATTGAAATGACATTTGTTTATTTACAAATGAATTGAGTGACCAAAAGGGCGGTAAGGAACGAACTGTTGATAGGTTATGTACGGATAGGCTCAAGGGCAATCGGAAACATATTGGTTGAATTAATGTTTTTCTATGATTTCGATTGAGTTATAGTTCTATTGAAAAGTCCTTCAAGAGTTTGCTCTCTACAGTACAGGCTAGGTAAATGAAGCGATTCTATTGGTTCTTAAGAAACACATCCCTCGCTACGCAACCTCGAACATCTCTCGTGGAAACGTATCCTAAAGGGCAGGTAAATAAGATTATTTGAAGGTCACGCCTCGCGACGCTATAAATTCGTGATAAAAAGCATTGAACTCGTTTTATATCACTTTTTACAATTATCACGACATTAACATGTTTTCCTTAACGTCTAATCAACTTAATGCTTCGTGATTAGCCCAAAATAAACAATTGAGTGAGACGTACCGGTAGGAAGCGCACACGGAACAGCTTGGGCTCGTGTAGTCATCGTCACCAAAGCGATTTACAGCAGTGTAGACGAGATTTTACAATTACATCACGCTATAGTACTATCGCTCGTGATAACCGGCCCATCCCACGAATCCTGATAACGCGCCGCATAAATACGGGAGCGGCGGCCTATTTTTTATCAGTTAGCAGCCATCGCGCATCTGTGACAGTTCGAATTTTTGTTCGGAATTCAAAGTTTCGTCTTCTGTTGCTCTTGCAACGTGTTCGCTGTTTGCGTTTTTTTGTTTCGTTGTTTTAGCAACAACCTCAGGTTGTTGCTTTAAAGTGGAAAGAAAGCTTTGAGAATTACGCTATTAAAGGTAAGTTTTCGTTTTATTTCATTACAATTATTAGTTAAAAAAATTAACATGAATTCGATCGAAACATAATTTTCCTGATTTCGATGGAACACTTTGATTTTTATGTATTTACGCAATACCTATATTTTGGAGTGTCGTCTGTAATAAGTATATGGTTTGAATAAGTTTTTTTTATTTAACATGAGGATGAGTAAAAAAAACATCGTTGAGTTGACAGCCTTGTTCCGTCCACCTTTGTGCCATGCTTTGGAATTTCCCTAGAACAACATAAATTAAATAAGGAATATTTCAGAATTGAATAGACGGTTACGGGTACTAACCAGAATAGCTGATATCAGCAACCCATTTCCTAATTAAATTTTGGCAGCATGGCGAATTTTGTTGATTAACTTAATAGCCTTGCAGTACCTATCGTTGTTCATTTTTTTTTCGTAATTAGCTGATAATGTTAATCATTGATTTATGAAATTATTATTTAGGTATAGGCCAGTGACATTAGCTTTGAACCTTGCAAAATTTCCTAAACCTGATTTTTTTAACTGACTTCTAAAAAAGGAGGAGGTTCTCAATTCGGATGTTTGTATTTTTTTTTTATGTTTGTTCGCGCATAACTCCGTCGCTTTCCAACCGATTTGAAAAATTCTTTTTTACTCTTTTTTTGTTGGAAAGGGTTTATACTTTCCAAATGGTCCCATTGAAATTTTATCAAAATCGGTTCAGTAGTTTGGTTTTTAAATCCAAATAGGTAGCTGGAAAAAATATGTGGAAAAATCATCCATGTATACGAAAATGCGTATTTTTGCTTTCCTGTGACTTTCCAGTGGTGTCGTTAGGTGTGTTTACCTACCACTAAAAAGTGAAAAATAAAAAACTTTTTCACAAAAAAAAAGAAACCGACTTCCAAAAAACACTACAAAGCTGTTCAAAATAACTTTAATTTCGGTAGTCGGTGTTTTTGGTTGCTTCTTCGTGATTTGACACAATGTTAAATTTTGTTGGTTAGCGAATTAAAATATTTATTAAAATAATTGTATGAAAAGAAAGTAGTCAATTTTTAGCTGGAAGTTCAAAATAAAAAAAATAACATTATTTAATAAAAAAAACTTTTTACGAAAAAATACAACCGACTTCACATAAAAAAAAACACTACGGTAAAAACAAGACGGTGTTTTTTGTTGTTTCTTCGTTTTTTGACACCGACTTCAGAAATTATAGTTATTTTATACTTTGTAGTGTTTTTTTTTGTTTTGAAGTCGGTTGTATTTTTTTGTAAAAAGTTATTTATTTTTCATTTTTTAGTGATTAGCCTAAACTAAACCTAACGCAAAAAGAATCATCAAGATCGGTTCATAAACAATAAAGTTATGCCCGACTAGATAACCCCAAAACCATGGTTGAATTGTACACATCTGCGTACCCCTTCAAAGCGTACCGGGCGTGATGATAATATGTTGTGAACTGGTGTAAACAATAAACAGACATGCGATTTCAGCAATACTGACAGGTTTGCTATCATTTATTGAAGAGTTCCGTTACCTATCTCCGAAGTTCTTCATTAGATCTTCACCAAATTGGACAAGAAGAAATGGGACCAGTCCGCGAAGATACTCTTCCAAACAAAAAAAGAATCATCAAAATCGGTTGACAATTGGCGAAAATATCGTTGAACAAACATACAAAAAAAAAACAGTCGAATTGAGAACCTCCTCCTTTTTGGGAAGTCGGTTAAAAATAAGATAGTTCCACGGATTAAAAATGTTTAATTTACTGACCTACTTGTAAAACTCGATCTATTCTACAAATGCTTCAAACAAACATGCCAGTTAATATTTTCTCCCATAGAGATACTCGTATTTATTGAAATTAAATGTTTTACGCCACTCCAAAACTTTTCGGCCCCATCGACCATCTGTTCTGCGAGCAATGTGCCCTGCCCACTGCCACTTCAATTTGGCGATCCTTCGGGCTATGTCGGAAACCTTGGTTCTCTTGCGGATATCATCATTCCTAATTCGATCACGCAAAGAAACTCCGAGCATTGCCCTCTCCATTGCCCTTTGGGTGACTTTAAGCTTTCTGATGAGGCCCATTGTGAGCGACCACGTTTCGAGTCCATAGGTCATCACTGGCAACACGCACTGGTCATAGACTTTCGTCTTGAGACACTGTGGTATGTGAGACGAGAAGATACCGCGCAACTTCCCGAACGCCGCCCATCCGAGTCGGATTCGACGGTTGACTTCCTTCTCGAAGTTAGCCCTACCTAGCTGGATCGTTTGTCCCAGGTAGACGTACTCATCAACAACTTCGAGTGCAGAGCCTCCAATCTTGATAGGAGTGGGTGCTACATGGGTATTTACCATGACCTTGGTTTTGTCCATGTTCATTTTAAGACCCACTCTTTCGGAAGCTCTACTGAGGTCATCGAGCATTGTACTGAGGTCCTCCGTGGTCTCAGCCATGACGACTATATCGTCGGCAAATCGAAGATGAGTGATGTACTCGCCATTGACATTAATGCCTAGCCTTTTCCAGTCCAAAACCTTGAAGACGTCCTCCATTGCGGCCGTGAACAGTTTCGGAGATATTACGTCTCCCTGCCTCACACCCCGCTGCAGGAGGATAGGTTCTGATGTCTGATCCTGAAGTCGGACTGACATGGTGGCGTTTTCATACAAACACTTCAGCACCTCGATGTACCGATAGTCGATCTGGCACCGTTGGAGAGACTGCAGCACAGCCCAAGTCTCGATCGAATCGAAGGCTTTCTCGTAGTCCACAAACGCTAAGCAGAGGGGCAGATTATACTCTTCGGTCTTCTGTATAACCTGCCGCAGCGTGTGTATGTGGTCTACGGTGCTGAAGCCTTTTCGGAATCCGGCTTGTTCGGGAGGCTGGAAGTCGTCAAACCTGCGTGCGAGACGGTTTGTGATGACTCTGGAAAACAGCTTGTAGACATGGCTCAGAAGTGAGATGGGCCTGTAATTCTTAAGTAGGGCATTGTCGCCCTTCTTAAAGAAGAGTACCACCACACCTCTGCTCCAAGCTTGTGGCGTTTTCCCCTCGAGTATGACGGAATCGAACAGTTTCTGAAGGGCCTTAAGGACTGGTTTTCCACCCGCCTTCAGGAGTTCGGCCGTAATTCCGTCCTCACCCGACGCCTTGTTGTTTTTAAGCTGCTTCAGAGCCATCCTAATCTCATACAGGCTGACGTCCGGGATGTCTTCGGTATAATGCCGGGTCAATCTAGCTCTTGGGTCGTTCGCTAGATTTGCTGCGGGTTTGGTCATTGACGTGTATAACTGTCCATAGAATGTCTCGATCTCCCTCAGAAGCTCCGATTTGGCGGATATGGTTCTGCCATCGTCGGTCTTCAGTTTTGTGAGCTGGCTCTGCCCAATAGACAAATCTCTTGCAAAGACCTTGGAGCCCTTATTCCGCTCTATCGCGTCTTTAATTTTTTCAGTATTAAAGCGGCGGAGGTCGCTTTTCAAGGACTTGGAGATCCGTCTATTGAGCTGCCGGTATTTGCACGCATCGTCTGAAGACTGCAGAATCATCTCCCGCCTCTCCTTCATGAGCTTGAGAGTCGGATCAGAGAGCCTCTTGGTCTTATCTATACGGCGAGTCTTGAAGAACTTAGACCCGACCGAAGTTTTGGAGTGGCGACCGCGTACCGGAAGACGCAGCGTTGGAAGGCCTCCCACAAGGTGGACCGATGATCTGGTGAGGGTCGCGGGTAACCGATGGATGCGAGACGCACAGGACCGGTTGTTGTGGCGACACTTGGGGGAGGCCTATGTCCAGCAGTGGACGTCTTTCGGCTGATATGATGATGATGATGAAATGTTTTACTAAAAAAACGAACATCTGGGTGTTAACTTACGCGGCATAGATTCTAACATACTTCTCTGCCTGTAACTATACACAATACACTTACCTAAACGGCAAAAAATAAGACTTAAGAATTAATACTAAGTTTGCCTTATTTTCGGCGTAATGACTGGACTAGTAGTTACAAACCTAACAGCGAGATAGCGAAAATATTATACCACTGATTATTTAATAAAAATAACTACGATATTATTGCCTAGGTGTTTCAGTATCTTGAAAGTAACCCCAATGAAACAGATGTGTATTATAATTATAATAGCAATCCGTGATAATGTTTTAAATGCAGAAGTATGTTCTTATTTTGTGTACAATTTTTTTTCTTATAAGTACATATGTATGCCTGTCTGACGTTTTCTCGTCTAAACCGCTGAATTTTGATAATATTTGGCTAATGAATAGACTATGACTTGGATTAAGACATAAGATGACATTTCATCTCGGTAATAAGTTCCCTTGGGATAATCTAATACTTGTCACGCGGGAACTAAGTTGAGCTAAATTTTTCCCTCTCCGACCATTATTTGAATGTTTCCGTCAAACGGTGAGATTAATGATCTCACTGTAGGTACTTGAGCATAGTGACTACCGAAATAAATATAATTATGTAGGTACCTACCTACATTGCAATAAGAAATATAAGTAATCGAAATCGGCAAAATTGTCACCGCAGAATCTAAAATGGCGGGGAAAATTTATTCACATACGAGCGTAATGGAATTATCTTTTCCACATAACATTGGCCTTGCGCGCGCGGTGATTCAATATGGCGGCTCGTGACGTCATCGGTCATGATGCTACTGATGTGTCTGTCACGGAGCGATTCTCGTGAAAACTCCGTTCAATTACTGTTTGTTTATTTACTGACTTATTGGTTGTATGTTGATTGGGTTGAACTTCCTTGATGGAGAACTAAGTGTTTTTTAATAGTTCCTCGAAATTTGAGAAAATTAAAACGTTTTTAAGTATTATTTAAAATATTGGGCCTGGTAATTGACGCCACAAAAGTACGGTTTTATCCTATGAGGCAAAGCATATTTTCCGAATTCTCCATTTTTCTAATTACTTAGATACGTTTTTTTTTGGTAGGCTCGCGTGTGATCCGATCTCACATGATGGTAAAATGCAAATGTACCGAGGACCGTATTTAAAACTCCTTGCGTTTCACTAATGAGACAAAAATAATATTCAAAGTATTTAAGACTCCCGGGAGTCTCATGACGAATGTCAATGAATTACTTTTCTCTCCAATGTCCATCTTTTTTCGTCACTTTCAAATACAATCTCTTTAGATGGGTACCTAATAGTAATGTCAACAAAACGTACTCGTACAAAAGTTAATTGGTAGTTATGGTCAAACAAATTCAATTGATACCACTTATCATTGTTGCCATGTATGATTTTGGACGTAAATTCAATTTAAGCACGAATATTTGTAACGTTAACACTCACTAGTGCAAAACAATCAGGAACACAGTTAGCATAAAAGTGTTAAATGTATTTACACTGATACTGTTCTAAAAGTGCTTCTTGTTCAGTCAACAGTTCAGTTGATAGACTTTTTTTGCTGACCGTGCGGTAGAGAATGAGCACGCTACAAATACATGCAAGAGGTCCAGTAAATTAGTAGGTACGTAATTTATCAATGGACTTTGATACTTATTCAATCAATATTTAGGTACCAATAGAAACAAAAACAATGTGAAGACGAATTTGGGCTAAATGAAATACTTAAGGAACCACTAGCTTTAGATAGTGACTTCGACTGCGTGCATTTCTCATGGGAACCTTCTTTTTTTTAATGTGCCCTGGCTGTTGGGAGTGTCATGCTCACTCAAGTCTCTCTGATGGTGCAGTTTGTGTTTCATTCATCGTTTGGCTCCGTCAGCTGGGACTGGTCATCTCTCAACTGCCACGGTTTGTTTTGATTTGTTAGTAGTTTGAATTGTTCCTTTTTTGCTTTTGTCGTGCACGTCTTTTTACATCATTCTCACATGTCTATGAATAATTTCAACAAGAACAATGTAACCACAACTTTGTAATAATTAATTGATTCAAAAGAGTGTCCATGGAGTTTCTTGTACGTTCTTCTCCATAGAGATCTACGCTTTGGAACGTGCAAATAGCTTCACCTCTTTGACTGACCGACCTTGACAATACAAAAGTGCCTGTAAATGGTTTAATTGAAATAAATGCTTTGACTTTGACTTTAAGATGGGAAATCATCCAATGACCCGTTTCGCTTTGGATGGAGCGGGAGGGAGTATCAGATTCTTACTGACTAAAACCCATCCATGCTCCTCCTGGTACCCTTTTCGTTCCTGGGCCGCGGTGACTCTTTTCGAACAAAATCTGCACTCTGGTCTCAGGAAGCTAACACCGCGATAAAAATCTTTTCCCCAGCCCATAAAGTCCTTCATCATTTGTCCCCAGCTAGGTTGTGGTCTATCCTTGTGACAAGTTTCAACCAAATTGCTTAAGAGTGTTTAGAAGGAGAGAGAGAGCGATTTTAAGTTTTCTACAGAAAGTGAAAAATCACTGTATCTTTCCCCATGAACTCTTTTTCGAAAATGTTCTCTACTAACTGTTTAGACCTGGATATCTAGCGTATGCATACCAAGGTTCATTAAAATCGGTTCAATGAAAAATAAGGACTTGAAAAGGCCGTACCGCGTAAACGACCTTAAGCGGTTCAGGAGTGAGTGATCAATAAACATACAGACTTTCACATGTTAGCTGTAGAAACAGAATAGGGAGGCAGAAATAATCCCATAAAAAAGGTGCGATAATGTGACGCAATAACTATGACACACCTGTTTATTAATAATAATAATCAATTGTAATTATCTACCATTGATTTCTGCTAAGATTTGAATATCGTAGGTACTTCAAAACTAGGTACGTCTGGGTTTAAAACAATCATAAATGATAATATCAAAATGATGTCGGAAATATTAAAGTCGAATAATAAATCATGTTGTAAGTCTGTTGCTGGCTCGGAGATAAGATTAAAAATCGATTGATAATTTTACGATTATTCTACTATTAATAATTCTGTGATAAAAGTTTGTAACTCGCGTTAGATCATGTCTTGATTGGAACGAGGAGTGCCCTAATTAATGTGATCGATATAAATTGGGCTTTATCATCATTCCTATATCAGCTTAAAGCTATCTCTTAGCTTAATACTCATAATTATTGTACTTATTAGGAAAAACATCTTGACTAGCTTTTAGGAGCCTAACCAAAACTCTATAAATCCTAAATCATAATTAGGATTCCTAAGTCAACTATGCAATGGACCTTCGAAAATTAAATCATGCTACCAATTTTAATTGATTGCAATGCAACATAAAGTTCATAAGAAAATGGAGCACATAGTTATTTTTAGGGTTCCGTAACTCAGTCGGCAAAAATGAAACCCTTATATGACCACTTTGTTGTTCGTCTATCTATCCCGTTTTCTCAGGAACGCGTGGAGGAATCAAGCTGAAATTAATATCAAATACTCGGGTCTGCTACCCCTTGGAGCAGTGAAACAATTCAACTTCTAAGTCAACGCAATCTAAAGATAAGGCCGTTTATGCTCCGTTAACGTCCCATGTGTTGACTCTTGCAAGGGAATCAAAACCTATAGTGTACTTCCCGTTGACCTTGAGTCATGAAATTTGACAAGAAAATAGATGTTACGGTACAAGTACAGGGAAAACTCTGAAAATTGGGAATTTGTAGTTTTACCAAATAAAACATTTAGCGATTACAAACTTATACCTTCGGTTGAAGAATTGACCGTGACGTACATTGATGTATGAAAGAACATTTTTTCAACAAGTCAAGTTTGTCCTTCTTCAATACCTGCTATATTTTTAACCGACTTCCAAATATGGAGGAGGTTCTCAATTCGATTGTATTTTTTTTTGTTTGTTACCTCATATCTCCGTCATTTATGAACCGATTTGAAAAATTCTTGTTTTATGTGAAAGGATATATTTCTCGATTTGTCTCATTTAAATTTTATCAAAATCGGTTAAGCAATTTGGTTTTTAAATCCAAATAGCTGGAAAAAATATTTGGAAAAATCATCAATGTATACGAAATTGCGTATTATGGGCTTTCCTGTGACTTTCCAGTGGTGTTGTTAGGTGTGGGGTACCACTAAAAAGTGAAACTTCCAAAAAAAAAAACACTACAAGGTACAAAATAACTTTAATTTCGGTAGTCGGTGTTTAGTTGCTTCTTAGTTATTTGACATTGACTTCCGAAATTAAAGTTATTTTGTAATTTGTAGTGTTTTTTTTGTAAGTGGGTTTTTTTGTGAAAAAGTTTTTACTGTCAGAATAATGAGAGTGCTTTCTTAATTTAAACTTCCGTAGGTAATGTACCTGTACCTATACTTGAAGAAATAAAGACTCGATCGGAACCCTCGGTGCGCGAGTCTGACTCGCACTTGACCGGTTTTTTTATGTTTATCCAGCTTCTGCCAGCGGCTTCGCCCGCGTCATAGGGGAACATGCTCCTGGTATAATCCTGCTTGATCCAAATCCGTTCAGCGATTAATGTCATGAAGAGATAACAAACATACTTACAGTTCTCGTCAAATAGCTTTGCCCCTCTGAAGTTGTGTCGAGTGGCTGCGTAGTAGTCAAAATTACGAACACACTGCAACTGCGCATGCGTAAGAGACATAGGGCGGGGCGCGATTTTATGTCTCAATCTTACGTTTACGTTCGATGCATGCTTGCGTCCCGCTTGCTCCCGTGTACGTGACTGCACTTGCGCGATTTTTGCAAATGGCTAACTTTAGAGGGGCAAAGTTATTTGACGAAAACTGTACATAAGTTTTAAAGGACTCCATTAAAAATAATACGCTGCATCATACAAGAAAAACCAATCAAATATGCATAAGGTTCCGTGGAATCTACTTGTTATTGCATATTATTGTGACACACTATCATCATGAAATTACATGTTTCATAAGTCATATGCATTACAGTTGCTACAATGATAGATAGGGCTGCCAACTCCTTAGATTTGGGACATTTTATTATTATTGAAATGTCATCATTGTAGCCAACACCGAACATAAAGAGGACCGCTTTTATCTTTTCTGTGGTCGCCACTGTGGTCCCGCTTGGTATTGGGAGAAAGCCTTCTGAATATCTTTAAATACCTGAAAAATATATTTCTATCATCCCGGGTCCCAATTGGTTCAAGTTCAAGTAAACTTTAACTAGGTAATTTAAACTTTAATCCTATGCTGTATGGTTTATTTTCGTTGGTTCCATCCGGGACGACGGTACCTGAGAGGTAAACTTTGTCGACACGGTTGGCGCAGTGGTTGAGCGGTCGACTGCTGCGCTGCGTGTCACGGGTTCGATTCCCGCACGGAACAAATATTTGTATGGCCTACAGATAGTTGTTCCGGGTCTGGCTGTTTGTGTATGTGAGTTTATATGTTTGTGAACGCGCCCACGATACAGGAGAAATTCCTAGTGTGGGGCAACGTTTTTTTTAAAAAAAAAAAAAAAAAAAAAAAAAAAAAAAAAAAAAAAAAAAAAAAAATTGTCCTTATTATTTTGAGTCAGTACTGTAGGGCAATGGCCTCTCTTCTCTGTTTCTGTTCCGTTGCCGATTTTCTGCGATATTGGGAGAATCTTTTGAGGAGTCCGAAAAAATATTTTTTTCTAGCTGTATTTGTGTCTTACTACTAGGCAAATACCTTCCCTTTCTCTCTCCATACTTCTCTATCCTGAGCGATCTCTGACCAAGTTTGACCCACAAACGTCAAACGTGTTTGCCTTAAAAATAATAAAAGAAAAATAATTTATTTTTTAGAAAACTGGGTAGTTGGCAACCCTCTCTGGGGGCGGCCCTCCCTTAATAGCATGTTACGTAGTACTACGTCGCATTAATATTTTGAAATTAAAACGACAATGGAAGCCTTTTAAAGAGTTTAACATGTTTTAGTTATACTTTCACGAAAGTTTGATTAAAGTTCTCTCTTAATTCTCACTTTCCAAAATTAGCTTTGTTTGTTTACAACTGTTGCTGCTGTTGTTGTTATTGTATACAATTCGACACATTCTTTGTACCTAAAAATGTTTGATTTATTTTCAGATTTCTATTATTGGGGTTCTTTTTAAGTCAAAATTACGTTGACGGTAACTGCTAATTCTGTTGTTTCTTACAGACTCAATTAAAATTAACGAATTCTGAACCATAGATGACAATTTATTTAAAAGTTTTAGTCCAAGATTTCGCAAATTGAAACTTAAGTTTCCGCACAGGTAGACTTCTATCCCATTGCTTAAAACAAATCCTATAATTAAGTAAAAGTCTTATGCCCGTTTTCTGAGGGTTTTATCGGTCGTTTATCTGTCCATTAACGCTTTTTGTCATAACACCATTGGTTGGTTAGTGGTTAACGGACAGATAAATGACTGATTAAGTACCTCAAACCCTTTTGATCCATAGGGGGTGTGAAATTCTTCATGCAAACAGCGTAGTCATGTATTAGTTGCGATGCACGATGAAACTGGTATACATGGACTCGTAAAGAAACAGAAAAATAAAATGGCGATACCCCATCGCCATTTTCTCTAGGGTGACTATGCCATCTTCCACTGAAAAGAGAATTTCATAAGTATCTACCGCTAAAGTTGGATGAAAAAGGTTCAAAAGGCAATGTGATAAATAATTGCGTGTATTGTACTACGAAAACTGAAATTTAAATTCGGCAAATCTTTAGAAAAATCAAAATGGCGATAGCTCACTCCAATTCAGTAAAATGCCTTTTATGGAAACATTGTTATGTTTCGACAATAATAATTATTTTCAGTTACTACAAACACCACATCCCACTCAGCCTATTTATGTATGTAGCATATTAATTAATCCTACCGACTCATTTTCACTCCGATTATGTCATCGTACGCAATTCTACTCAGTCGATAACTGTCGTCAGTCGCCTTATCTTTTTATATCAGTATTCAAAAAGTTATCGAGTGCCTTAGTTCAAGGCTCATCTCTGATACAACTAGTCTGTGATAAGGAGAAGTATTTCTTTTAAAAAAGTGCGTTAATTTTCATATTTAGCGTTGATTGTATATGTGTTATATCGACTGGTTTATAACGTGATTGGTGATCGGAAATCGGCACACATAGTGTAAGGTAATAAAATAGGTAGTTTTTTATGTCTTGATTGTAAATGTTTGTTGAAAATGATGATAGCGTCTTTTGGTTATCAAATTGCGCCGTCTGTGTATTTGTAGGTATAACAGGTTTTTTTTATGCGCGATTTACTTAATAGTCATTTAATATGGTACGTAGACGTTTGTTTTGTATAACTACGCTAAAATATTTCTTCACGTCTCTTACCCACAAGAATGCCCTGCTTATAGAAATGCCCTTCAGACTGATACCCGGGTGCTGACAGACTGATCAGGTTTCAGATTTATAAATTTGCCGTCGAAAATCATGCGTCATAAAGGTTTTACAAGTAGAAGAACGAGTGACAGCAGATTTATTTGAATAATATCTGGAATATTGGGCTTTAGTCATGAACTCATGAGATCACACCGACATTAGTAAAACATTCCCGGACCTTGTTTTACCTATGTACTTACTCTTTTATTCCGATTTGATTACACCCCAAAACAGATAGAATGAGAGATATCATAAAAAAAACCGGCCAAGTGCGGGCCGGACTCGCGCACGAAGAGTTCCGTACCATTATTAGGTACCATTATCTATAAAAAAAGGGCAAAAAAATCACGTTTGTTGTATGGGAGCCTCACTTATTTATTTTATTCTGTTTTGTAGTATTTGTTGCTATAGCGGCAACAGAAATACATCATCTGTGAAAATTTCAACTGTCTAGGTATCACGGTTCATGAGATACAGTCTGGTGAGAGACAGACGGACAGCGGAGTCTTAGTAATAGGGTTCCGTTTTTACCTTTTTGGTACGGAACCCTAATTACAGCCCTAACTCACACAAACACTCTTTATCAACGAACCGCGGCTGTTATGGTACCTACGCTACGTAACGAGAGAAAATACCAACCCAAATGTTAACACGAAAATTTTAATTTTTGTTTTCTAGAAAAGATCCAGATTATGTCTGACTTCTATCGTTTACGTTCTACCTAGGTACACATAATGTCCTATACACTTTTTCTGACCTCCAAATTTCTTTGTTGTAGGGAGCACCGGGCGAGTCCGGCGCGTCTACAAGTGCCGGGCGTGTGCGGCTGAGCAGGCCGCAGGAGGCCGCGCGCCCCCGCCCCGCGCCACTCTGCTGGCGCCGAGCGCTCAACGTCGACCCGCCCTGGCTACGAGCCCGGGCCCGCTGACGCCAGCGAGACAATACGTGAGTACTCTTCATGGTCTATTCTGAGCGCCTTTCCCGTTGTTGCTCAAAAGTCTCAGGCTCGTTGACCGGTGACCAAAGTAACGGACCACTAGAGATTCCTAAGATTCTAGCTGCTTATGATTGCCTAGTAGATAATATAAAGCACTTAACGTCAACTCGCCCTGGCTGCGAGTCCGTGCAACACGTCAAACGTGAGACTTGCATGGCGGGTCTGACCAGCGCCGCTCGCGGCAAGCCAGAATTTGGCTGCATTCAGGATTCTTGTATTAATTTCCTCGCTCCGCTTGTGTGTTACATCCCCTCCCCGACTTTTGCCTAACGAACCAGCCCGCGCCGCTGAGCCTTTAGCTTTAATAACCCCTAATTAATTAAACGACCCAGCCTGTTGTCCCTTGCTGTCCCTAACTGACGCCGCTAAGCCGAGGTCGTATTCCACATGGAATGCCCTTAGCGAGCGGTCAGTAGTTTTTAGCTTGTAGCTAGTTTTGTTGCCTTGGCTGGGGGCCTTAAATTCATTTGAGGCTACCACAGGTTAGTCCAGTTAAGCAGTTGATATCCCATGTGTGTTAACTTGCTAGTGGTCATACATGTGTGTTACATCTAACACACAGGAAGCCTCGATCAAGGTCGGGATTCAATATGATATGGCCGTGACATAAGACCCTGCTTAATCCCCTCGATGCGTAATCTACTATTCTTCCTGGTAGACTTTGGAGCTGCTGTTGTATTTGTGGCCCTGGACTGGTCCTTCTTACACAACATTGAATCGACTGCTATGGAAATTTTACTAACAGACGTCCAATTGTTCCAGCTGACACTTGTGGACTAGCACTAGTGGGCCCCCACAACCCGGCTCGAACACCTGACACCGACCCCCTCGGCCCGGACAGGCAAGCGCAGCATAGCCGACCCCACGCTCCGGCATTGCCGGGGCTAAGTCGGCTCCAAAGTCAACCTTAACGTAACCGCACAAGGCTCAACATCCCAGCCGCAATGAAGGTCGTGGAAGAAGAACAACTCATCACCGTGATGGACGGGCCGTGGTCGCCCGAGGGGCTGATCCGCGAGATCGTGGAGTCGGGCACGCAGGAGGACCCGTTCTACGTGATGGACCTCGGCGAGGTGGTGGCGCGGTACCATCGCTGGAAGGAGCTCATGCCACGCGTCGAGCCCTTCTATGGTAAGTTGCTTTTGTATTTTCAATGACAAATGTACTGTTAAGCTATCCTGAGGAACCCTGCAGTTAATTGCGTACCACAGGTGATAGGAACAGACCCAATCTAAAAGGCTTTGAAGGAAATTCATAGTCTATTGGTTCAAATGTAAAATTCGTCTGCTCTACAATGTAAATATGTACCTAGCACAAAATTATAGAATTATCATGCTGGATTACACAATTATGAAGCTGAACTACTAATATTAAATCTGAAATCGCCAATCCGTCTTATGAAGCCGTGATGATCAATGTTCTTGTTTCTTACCTTCACTGAATGCCTTTTCATTCAGTGAAGAGGCTTCAAGCCTCGTTTTCTGTAACGGGACGACCCTATAATTCTGTCTTTATAATTGGAAACACCCCCGATTTCTGTATTAAGCGTTTTCAGTTGAGCATTTCTCTCAAGTCTACTACAGCCTAAACACCTGATAAAATTAATAATTATTAGCCTTATCGGGAAAAATAGAGCAATGTATATAATATAAAACATTTTCACATGCTACTGTATTTAGATTTAGTTTAGATCTACCCCAAGAAACAGAAACAAGAGCGTAATTAATAATAATGATGGTTATGTTTAACTTTGTTGTTTGTTGTAACAGAATGAACGCAAAAAATTAAAAGGGGTCATTGCACTCATCATTATATTACTACTGTGGGACAAACCCCGAAATCGCGAATAAAAAATCAGCTGTCCTATACATTTAGCCTAGTTATGCGCACATAAATAGTATGGGGACGTGGGGACATCTAATTTTTTTATGTAAAAGTTATTCATAATGATGAGTACAATGAACCGTTTTCAGGTACCTATTTCTTTCATTGCATTTATTTCCCAAAAATACTCAAAGCTAACATGCTGCATTCGTTTTATAGCGGTAAAATGCAACGACGACAAACTACTAGTTAGCACGCTGGCGGCACTCGGCACCGGCTTCGACTGCGCCTCCAAAGTCGAGATCGAGCTCGTCACCTCCCTCGGAGTAGCTCCCGAGTAAGTACCAATACCAACAACGCCATGTAATCATACACTACTCAGACCACGTTAGGTACACGATAAACATGGTCCTTAGGAATTGGACAAGGAAAGTTACAGAAAGAAAACACACCTGCACAAATTAAAAAATCTGACGGTGAAACTAAAAAGTGCCAAAAAAGATGTTTTTTCAAGTATGGTAGGCACCAGATAAACTTGCAATAAAGTACATTGACTTTTCCCTAATACCCGTTCGTAGATAAAACAATAAATTATGAATCGTTTTTCATTACTAGAGAATGTAAAGGATTACGATAGAAGTCGGTTCAGGACAGCTTTATGTCTTTATTTCTGTTTTTGATATTAAGAAAGTCAATAAATATAATATGCTTTGTGACCCGGTGGTCGTGGGTTCGATTCCCACGGGAAGCATACTTTGTAAAGTAGTTTCCAGTTTGGCTAGGACATTGCAGGCTTGAATCACCTGATTGTCTGATAAAAAAAGATGATTCCGTGCTTCGGCAGGCGTGTCCCGGCCGCCAAATGGCGGTCGTCAAACCATGTCATGAAACTCTGACACTAGGGTGTGTGGGGTCGTTAGACCTTACTACCCACACGAAGAAGAAAAAGAAGAATAAATATATGGGGTCAATGACCGTTAATCAACATTTATCTGGTGTGTACCATAGTCTCATGCAGTTGATGGCAGTTTTAGTTTTTTCTCAGATTTTATTATATAATATTTTTTTGTTCAATGACGTGCTAGTTTCCTAAAGTTTCTTTCATGTAAAATTCCTTCTTGAAATATAGATGAAACAAATTGCACACTTGTTTGAATCTACTACCAATGCAAGCGCTCATCATCTTTATTCAGTCGAAAGATGTACACAGGACGTAGGCCTCCCAACGCGTCGCCATCGACCGGCCTTGTGCGTCTCGCATCCTGCTGATTCCTGCGGCCTCCACCTTGTAGGAGGGCTTCCAGCGCTGCGGTACGCTGTACTACTCCAGAACAAGTAGTAATGGATGGTACTTGTTACAGGCGCATAATCTTCGCGAACCCCGCTAAGATGGCGTCGCACATCCGCTACGCGTCGGCCGCCGGCGTCGACGTCATGACGTTCGACTCGGAGACCGAGCTCATGAAGATCAAACAATATATGCCACACGCACTGTGAGTATTTTCACTAAGAAAATAAGTTTGGTAATAAAGTTTTTTCTCAAAAACGAATTTGTGATATTAACAGTTTATTCCTTGTCAAAATGTGTTATGCAAAGGGGATACCATCTGAGAGGCATAACCACGCGTCGAATACTAGCAAGCTATATTGTTCTGAAATATGGTTCTTTAAAGTGTCACGTTGCCTTCTATTTGGAGTTACAAAAGTTGACATGACATCATACATCGCCGTTTTCATTTTTGAAGCAAAATCAAAATGGCGATGGTTTGACTATTTTGGTTTACACAAAACACTTAAAAGAGAAAAGAACTAAAACAGATAGAATAGCACAATTATGGGCTTACTCGAAGAAGTTTAGTTTTTTGAATAGATATGTTTTTTTCGTAGCCCGTTACATTTAAGTAGTAGTTAAAATAGAATACTCTTTTTTATATATATGTCGCGACCAACTAGCTTAATCAGCCGTTTCATTAAAAGCCTAGGCTTTTCTTTGAATTGCACCGTTTAATGAGCGATATAAGTGATGGGCAAGTCAGTAAACGATATTGAACAAAAGATGTTACTTAGGTCGCTGAAAAATCGGCTCATTTAAATAAAAAGGCTAGGCCACCAATCAAACGGCTGATTAAGCTAATTGCCTGCGACATATACACCATGTAACCTTTGAATGGATTTTAAAGAGAGAAGGAAAGACAGTACTTTAGGTGTTCTTAAGTGTACTATTTACATAAAGTACAATTGTCTTACAGACTGGTAATCCGCATCCGCTGCGACGCCGCCTCTGCGCAGTGTCCGCTGGGCATCAAGTTCGGCTGCGACCCCGTCACCGAGGCGCCCAGGCTGCTCAAGCTGGCTGCCGTGCTCGGCTTGGACGTGAGTGTGCTTGTTACTTGTCATCATCACTCAGCCGAACCACGTCCACTGCTGGGCTAGGCCTACCCCAGCGCCTCCAGATCGACCGGTCCTGTGCGGCTCACACACGGGCCGTATGTGAACGAGTTCATACAAAATGTGCGCACAGATTTTTTTTTTCTGACTGTCCTCGGTCTGACGTACTAGGGCACTATGGGTTAATAGTATTATCTGTTTCTCAGGTGATTGGAGTGTCTTTCCACGTGGGCAGCGGTGCTTCCGAGACAGAAGTGTACGCGCGCGCCATCGCGCTTTCGCGAGCTTTGTTCCACGTCGGACACAACGTGGGACACAAGAACATGCGTCTGCTGGACATCGGCGGAGGCTTCCCGGGAGGATCGCACTCTTCTATCTGCGAGGTGAGACTTATTTGTTAATATTCGCAATGTTCCACGTAGCACACAACATGGGACACAAGAACATGCGTCTGCTGGACGTCATCTGCGGGGTCAATAGCAAGAGATATTATTCTGAAACTGTATCGTCATCTGTGTAGTCAAATCGAACCTTCATCATTTATTTAAAAAAAAACCGACCGCACTGACTGACTGTCTTAACTATTTATACGTAAAAAGTTACGAAATTGTAACACTAGATGGCATTGTCTTTGCTATACACGTTCCCTATACAATTTATGAGTGCATAATGTAATCGACAAAATGTACTAAAAAGCTTCTTTTCAAAGTTGTTCTTATTATGGAGCACTATGACCTCTCTTCAGTTTTGTATTACAGCTCGTATAGTAAAGTGTTGGTTGTCCCCAGGTGGCCGAGGTGATCAACTCGTCGCTGGAGGAGCACTTCCCGGAGCGCTCGGTGCGCGTGATCGCGGAGCCGGGCCGCTACTTCGCGGCCGCCGCCTACACGCTCGCCGCCATGGTGCATGCCAAGCGAGAGGTATGTACAGACAGTACCTAACTGACACATGCTTGCACTGTCCAAACAGGTCCACTTACACCTGTGTGGTACTTTCCTATAAAGGCCAACAGACTTTAACCTACATGGTTCTCATACGATTTGATAAGTGCGGATTGTATGGACTTTAAGAGGTTTTGACCTTTGAGTTTGTTTCGGCGTTCTCCTCAGGTTAGTCAGCTAGGAAACACCGGCCTCATCTAGCTTAAAATGACCAAAAAAGAAAGATTTGTAAGTGTTATTAATCTATTTACAAAATAGATATAATTGAGCCCACACGGTTGATCCACGCATATCAGGGCCGAGCCCCAGGTCCAAGCATCTGTCAAATGTGTCATAACGCTTAATATTTTCCGACATGAATTTAAATTGACGTTAGTCACTTTTCAAGGGAGAGGACCTTTCGTCTATGGTCGCCAACCGGTGGAGATTTTCCTGGAAACCCCTAATAAATTCTGACATTTTAAAAAACTATGTCTGTTTTCTCCGCCAGGTGGCGTCTAAGGACGTGGACGACAATGCGGAGACGCACACCATGTACTTCATCAACGATGGCGTGTACGGCTCCTTCAACTGCGTGCTCTATGACCACCAGCACGTCGTCGCTGAGCCGCTCAATGTAAGTCCTTAGCATTATAATAACCCTTCCGACTGGACTGAATATCAGGCCGGTGGCCAAGCGGAGATTAGCCAAGAATACATCAATTTCGGGGGAAAATTACTAAAAGTTGTGACATTCACGATTTTTAGATATTCGGGTCAAGTTTATCTGCGCAAAATTGAGACAATGACCCATTTAGCTGATGGTATCTCGTTGACCGGCAGGACAACGGGTCGCCGGTGTCCGCGTGCTCGGTGTGGGGCCCCACGTGCGACGGCCTGGACTGCGTGCTGGGCGCCGCGCGGCTGCCCGCGCTGGCGGTGGGCGACTGGCTGCTGTTCCGCGACATGGGCGCCTACACGCTGCCCGTGGCCTCGCCCTTCAACGGCTTCCCCGTGCCCAGCGTGCGCCCCGTCGTGGATGCGAGGCTAGCGTGAGTCACAGTCTGCTGAGACAATCAATTATGAACTTTCATCATCTGCCTAGCCATTTCCCAACTATATTGGGTCGGCTCCCAGTCAAACCGGATTCAGCTGAATACCAAAGAAAAATTAATGTTTGGGGCACATTTTCTATTAACCAAGGAACGCAAAGAAATAAGCCAAGTGAATTTCCACTTTCATACATTACGATAGCTGCCACCTGCGGCTTTGCTTCCCTTGAGTTTGAGTGTTATTTTCACAAAAAAGTAGCCTGTAGCGTCTAAACTATACCTGGCAGCACAAAAGTGTAGATGTCAAGTATTTTATTATAAAAGTTGCCAATTTACAACGCTAGATGGCACTGTCCACTAGTCTATGCCCGACACGTTCCCCTAATAGGAGCATATAGGAACTGTAAGTGGCAGCACAGAAGCTTCAATGTCAAGTATTTATTAGTTTCAGGACGTTCCAACTTCTAATATCTGGGCTTTATGCATGCATTTGATCTAGTAAAGAACGCCAACTAAATATTAGTTTGCCATTCCAGGTCCGTGCTGAAGGAGCTGCGGCCGCTGTCAGCGTCCCAGTTCGCGGCGGGGCGCACGTGGCCGCCCCCCCTGTCGGCCCCCCTGGCGGCCCCCCTGGCGGCCCCCCTGGCGCCCCCCTCGCCGCCCCCCGCGCGCGCCGTCTTCGTGGAGTGCGCGCTCAAGTGACGCCCGGGGGGCCACGCACTCACACACTCACCGCTCACGCACCCACAAAAAAGTTCGCACTACACCTACACTCCCACTCTTGTCAGGTAGCAAATAATGTTAAAAATTGTGGCACGTCCGATGAAATTACGGCGCTGTAAGTCGGCGGCTGAACTTACGCTTCGATGTTTTCGGTTGCTGCAAAAAACACAAGCGAGCAAGGACCAAGTTTCATTGTATTTGGTAATCGTCATCGGTGGTGCAATATCACTTTGTCCACAGCCCTGAAGTTATAATTGAAATAAACTTAAACTTAAAAAGGAATCAGTACTATTCATCATTTATTGAACAAGTCTTACTAAAGGCGATAAGAATATCAGATGACGCCTCTTCTGCTTTTCTGTTATTTTTATTGCACCACGGCCACGGCTTTGTTGCCGAATTTACCGCGACTCGGGCCTCGTATATAGAAAATTGTCAACGCGTCACAAATTTAATGGGAATCAAGCGATGACTGTTTAAAATTAATTCATACATTCCATCCATGTGACGGGCGTTTGACAAATCTTCACATTAATTTTGCCATAATTTTTGTTCTAGACAGTGGGCCGTAAATAGTCGTAATATCTGCCGATAGCCGAACTTGCATCGCGTAATTTTCGTGGATGTGTCAATAAACTACAAAATTTAGATCTTTGTTGAAATTATTTGTTTATTTGTATCGAGTCATAACATTTTGGTCGGTCTCAGTACTTAGCACCCACTTGTCAGGTAACGGATTTTTTTTTCAAAGTTATCTACGTTAAATTACTTGGTATAAACTCGGCCTCTTACTACACTACTCAAATCTGATGTTTCATTGGCTCTTTCTGTCACAGGCTAATAAAATGTAGCAAATTTACTTACTGATTGAGTTATCAAATATTAAACCATATAGTAACACTTTATGTATGGTTACTTTATATGGTTTGTTAAATTGTTGTGTCTGATGGAACCATTTTTCGTGTAGTTACTGTAACTATATTTATATAAAACTTCGCTGTATGTGTGTGATTGCGCTTCGTCTCTTCCAGAAGTTATAGTAAAGGTAGGAAAACTTTGCATTTCAGTAGCAATTTTAATCTCTCTTCAAATCCAAAATCTGGTGTTATTTTTTATTATAAAATTTAGTTTTGTATAAATTAAAACGTTTTGTGTAGCGATGTGATCTTTATGAAAATTATATTTATTATTAATGTGGTGTCGCCCTTAGAGCGAATTTGTTAATCTTCATAATATTGTTTTTGCTTACTAACAATCAATTAATTTGCGCAAAACTGCCTAAATGTATATAAAATTCACGGTGTTTTCGTTTGCATATATTTTTATAGACTTAAAGTATTGAAAATAAATGTATTTCGATGTGTCAGTTACCGACATGTGATAAGTGATTAATGAATTTTTCAAAGTTAATGTTTCATCTCATAGGAAGGTTTCGCAAAAATATTTGTGGCAAACTTGCTTTTTAATAAACATTTGTGGAATGTGATGCGGTGTTTTCATTTCTCCTTATTGAATTTGGACCAATTTCTCAGGGCGGAGGACATCCATGAGGATTTCCACCCCGTTAAAATCTTTCAAAAGTCAATCACATCACTAGATTGTGGTTAATTTTCCAGAGACCAGGGCTGCGGGGGAAGTCGAAGGCAGAACCTAGTATGTTTATAAATGACTTATTGCCAAGAGCTTGAATTTGAAGGCTTATTATATATTATAGTTTTGCAAATAGGGAGGGGGAACAGTCATAGGTCAAAATAAATATTATAATTTGTGAAAACGAACAATATTACAATACTAACCTACTTAGGTATTTAAGCACCATTGTTACCAACACCAAAATACTAATAGAATTAGGTTATATATTTATTTTTATATATATCCTTATAGTCTGAAAATAATGTAAAAAAAGATCTGAAATAAAGCTTTATTTATTTATAATATAAATTTTCTTCTACTTATTCGTAATTGAGACTCACAATAAGCCATTTTAATTAATATGTCACACAGTGTACAGTTGTAATGTATAGGGTTTGAAAAACTTTTTATATATTAAGTATATTTACTTCATTAGGGTTTCGAATCGTCGTATGGAAACACGGAACTTAAGGATCACCCGTGTATCTGTCTGTCTGTCCATCTGCAACAGCTGATTTTCTCCGAAACTACTGGACAGATTCATTTGAAATTTGGTACTTACAGACAGGTATAAACTTCTGCGACCCAAACACGAACACGTGACGAAAATAAATAAATTGAGAAAATCACTCTTTAGAAAATTAGAAAATTTAAAAAATAATAAAGTTTTTCAACTGCGCCTTGTGACATAACCTTCGAAACCACTGAGCCAAAAATTTTGAAAACAAAAGAAACTTGAGATCCTTTCACGACGAGCCTTTTCTTTAATATGTCACAAGGCACAGTAGAAAAACTGTTTTTTTATTTTTTTTATTTGGCCCTCATAGATACGTCTACCTGCTTATAGATTACAGGAAAACCTTTAAGAAGGCTATATGTATGGTTTCAAAGTTACATGTTGTAAAATATTATTCGTTCGGAACCCTTTGCACGCGAGTCTGACTTCACTAATAAGCCGCCTTTTCTAATAAGTCCCCCAAAAGTGAACCCAAATATTCAACATTTATTTATTAGCGTCTAGTTAGGTCACAGAAGTTCATAAATGTGAAGGTAAGTAACCAAATTCCAACCGAATCGGTCCCGTAGGTTCGCAGCACGAGCGTAGATACAGACAGACACGATTGGTCCTGGGTCCGTGTTATCCTTCGGACGTATGGGACCCTTAAATAAACGCATTGCTAGCCCTGGCCGAGCACGGCGCGGGCGGGGTCTAGCACGGGCGCGGGAGGGGAGTGCACTTTACTCGGCGACGCTGTGCTACTTGTAGTTGAAGCAGAAGCTGCCAGGACATCTGTGGTGCGTCCCAACGCGAACTGAGACGCGTTCAGCGGACGCAGCTCTTTCAGCGCGGATCTGTAATGAAAAATAATCGAATAAATAAAAACTGTAATTTATTCACGTATATACCTACTAATATAATAAAGCCGAAGTGTTTGTTTTTTGATCGCGCTAATCTCAGAAACTACCAGTTTTGAAAAATCTTTTTGTAAATGATAGCCGCATTCATGAGGAACGCAAGAGGCTATACGGAACGGGAAATTCCTACAGGAACGGGAAAAAAACGGGATACCTTTGCGTGTACGAAGGTGCGGGCAAAAGCTAGTTTAGGTACTAATAAAAAGGGAGAAATAAAAGTTTTATCTTACAAATGTAAAGTAAATATGCCAACTATTCTTATGAGGTCGGTGCAGCCTTAATCTATACTATAATATTCCTGAAAAGTATTTGTTTGTTTGAACGCGCTAATCTCTGGAATTACCACTTGGATTTGGAAAATTCTTTTTGTATATATTATGATAACCACATTCACGAGGAAGGCTATACGGGAACGGCAAAAAACGAGATATGCGCGAACGAAGTCGCGGGCGAAACCAGGGCGGGTTGCTCGCAATATTGAAAGTAATACTCACGCCAGTTTAGCATCAATCACAGGTCGGACAGTGGGCACAAGGAAGCCGTTGAAACGCGTCGTCAACGACATGGTATATGCGCCCATGTCGCGGAACAGAAGCCAGTCTCCCACGTCTAGGGCTGGGAGGCACGTTGCGGGAAGTACGCAATCCACACCGTCGCACGTCGGGCCCCACACTGAACACGCAAAGCGAGGGCAGCCGTAGTCCTGGGTAACAAAAAAAAACGCATAAGTAACAATAGCCAACGTGCACGGCATAAGCCGCCTAGTAGATAATGTGCCATCTAGGGTTGCAAATTCGAAAGTTTTACGTTATAAAATCGTGACATTCACGCTTCTGTACTACTACTTAAGGTTGGACTAGTCGCGGGCTCGAACTCGCTGGTAAGCGTGGCCAAAAACGTAACTTAGGGGAACGTCAAACGTGATAAACGCGGACAGGTGCCATCTAGCGTTGCGTTGCGAATTCGAAAGTTTTCCATTAAAAAAACGTGACATTCATGCTTCTGTGCGGCCACACTTAGTTCATATACCTCCCTCTCATTAATGAAACGTGACAAATGTGGACAGTGTCATCTAGCGTTGCGAATTCGAAAGGTTTACGTTATAAAAACGTGACATTCACGCTTCTTTGGTGCCACCCATTTATATTAGTCTTTGGTGTCACCTACAGTTCGTACACGCTTACATTAGGGCCTAATGGAAGCGTGTACGAACTGTTAGTAGGTGGTCTGTCTGGACTGTCTGTTAGCCTAATGATTTAGCTAACGTGGCAGATGTGGACAGTGCCATCTAGTGGCGCAAATTCTATTCTATTCTTATTTATGGCAAACAAAGTCGATGTCGACTATTAAATAGAGGGAGCGAAGATTCCTGCAGAAACTAATATGGTCTAAAGTGCCCGCCCTCTTCCAGTCCGCACTCACAGAGGAAACTTTTTCTTTACTTCATACTTGACAATAGCTTGACTGACAATGACACTTCTAAAGATGGAGTTAATACCGATATTTTTCAGTATTAGCTAGTACGAATATATTAGTCTAGCAATATTATAATATCTTAACTAATATTTTGAGGATCAGTGATATTTAACTAAGACCTAATATTACGTATCACTTCCATATTAGATTAATGTTCATATCATTATGACAGTTCGTCGAATTACTAATATGTGAATCCATAGATAATAGTACGTGTTAGGTAATCTATGGATTATGTGAATATTAAATATTAGCATATGACGGTTCGTCGGATTACTAACATGTGAATCCATAGAATATTACTAATCTCTTAACTAATAGGAGGTAATATATTCGTCACACTCCTAGACACTTCTGTGCTGCAGGCAGCCTATACTTCCTGTACGCTCCATTAGCTCATAGTGTAAGTACGAATGCATCTTATAGACCAGAAGCGTGGAGCGACTGCCTATCAGACTTCCACAACCACAGCATCAAAACTGGTGTCAGATTTTCTGGCTTCTGTAAACTCACATTGAGCGGCTCAGCGGGGACGTACTGTTGGTAGGATATCACATTGTTGAATGAGCCGAACACTCCGTCATTGATGAAGTACATGGTGCGCGTCTCTGCGTTGTCGTCGACATCCTTAGGCGCCACCTAGCGGACAAACAATGTTAACTCACATGATAAATTATATTTATTTTGTTAGTAGGTTAAAACGGGTTAATCAATTTTTTTTATAATTTTTATCTATATGTACTTACGTAGATGAAGCCGGGCCGGCAATAACAATTGCGGCAAGGGTTGAACTCCAAGGACAGATTAACTAACTCTTACCGAGGGCGGACCGTCTCGGACCCATCATTTAGATCTACTAGACAACTAGACACTATACATATATGTGGTCGGAACATAGCGGGATCATACATTGCAATACAGAGTGAAACAGAAATAACGCAAATCCTGAAAAGGGGGTAGTTTTACTTATCATTATGAACAACTTTTATTACAGGACCATCCCTGAAATCTTGAAATAAAATCTGCTGTGCATTTTGTTGAGTTGTACAGCCAGCGTCAAAAATATCGGGACGAAAAGACTGTTCAAAATGATCTCATCAACTAGAACTCTCTCACCTTGCCAGAATGACAGTTGTTGCGTACTGTCTTCATTCTGAATAATTCCTTGTGTCATTGAGATAATACTTAATTTTCATAGTTGTTTATTAAATTACTTATTGACGCTGACAGTACCTACAAATATTTAAAATGTATAATGTTGATACTTTTACACCATTTTGGTGAGAATTAATTAATCAGTATACATTAATCAGTATAATATGTGAAACAACGAAAGAGAAGACCAAGACGAAGGTGGAGAGATATGTATTTACTCTCTCCGAAGAACTGGCCCGCAATGGCCGCGGGCAGCCGTATGTGAAAAAGGGAGAGGAAGGCCATCACGGGACAGTGGGACATCACGGACTAATTTAGATTAGTTAAAAATTAACATACCTTTCTTTTAGCATGCACCATTGTAGCAAGCGTGAAGGCGGCTGCGGCAAAGTATGTCCCAGGTTCTGCGATCACGCGCACTTTGCGCTCCGGAAAATGTTCCTCAAGAGACGAATTGATTACTTCTGCCACCTGGTGGGAAAAACCAATCATTCGATTAATTTACTCCTCTAATAAGGAGTGGAGGGAACCTTCAGAAACATGTGCTGTGACAGAACTAGCTGGTACAAAAAAACTAGGTTCTATTTGTAAGATTATGTAAGTTTCAAATAAAAAAATATAAATTAAGGCTAGTCGCAAACTAGTCGAAAATCCGGTAATAGGGTATTATGCCAACTCTATGGTTCTAGATCGAAAGTAGTTTAGTTTTGTCAAACAAATAAGTCTCAGCTCGCAGATTAACTGAGTGCGATCCTCCCGGAAAGCCTCCGCCGACGTCCAGCAGACGCATGTTCTTGTGTCCCACGTTGTGTGCTACGTGGAACCATTGCGAATATTAACAAATACTTAAGTCTCACTCACCTCGCAGATAGAAGAGTGCAGTCCTCCCGGGAAGCCCCCGCCGACGTCCAGCAGACGCATGTTCTTGTGTCCCACGTTGTGTCCGAAGTGGAACAGTGCTCGCGACAGCGCGATGGCGCGCGCGTACACTTCTGTCTCAGTAGTGCCGCTACCCACATGGAACGATACGCCTGTCATCTGGGGATGTAAAATTCAAAGGGATTTGGAATTTAATTGTTCCTACTTGTTAACATTACAGATTTTTGTACTTACGTGGTTTATTTAAGAGCTTGTTATGATTCTTCCGTACAAATTTTAACAGCCGCTGAAATGGGAGTTTAGCGGGTGTTAAAATTACGGCGAGAATAGTTTTAAAAAACAAAATATGACGTTTTTTATTAAGTTCAGTATTCGTGCCAAGTTTCAAGTTTATAAATTCAAGGAATAGGATTCTACCATACAAACTCTAACAACCCTTAAATCGCAATGACAATATAATGACAACCTTTTTTATTTACTAAGGCCAGAATTCTTACCAAGTTTCAAGTATATTGGACCAAGGAATACAATTTTGCATACATTTCACCACTTTATGGAGGCAGTTTCCAAAAATCCTTTCTTAACTGACGTTTTCTACTTATAATCTACCT
The DNA here is from genome assembly GCA_947386135.1 of Melanchra persicariae. NCBI lineage: Eukaryota > Metazoa > Arthropoda > Insecta > Lepidoptera > Noctuidae > Melanchra > Melanchra persicariae. The sequence continues at coordinate 7,815,749 of OX376645.1, read as the reverse complement.
CTTAGCCAAATTTTATCCTGTTAGGTCTAGCAGTTTTAGATTTTTTTTTTCATTTTATTCTAAAATTTCCACTCCATTTCTCCTGTTTGTACCTAGTTGAATTTCTAAACATGACGAAATAAGTACTTATTCATTTAGTTTTGCTCAGGAGCTTTATTATTAAATTTAATTCTTCTTACTTCAAAAATTACGGACTTCCCATATAAAATTTAACCCCTATTTCACCCTGTTATGGGGCCGTTTTCAAAAACTTTTAAATACATATAAAATTTTCATATTTCTCGCCAGAAGCTTGTATTTTCATATCAGCCGAAAGACGTCCACTGCTGGACATAGGCCTCCCTCAAGGGGGGGTTTGCCATAATCGCCTCGCTTGGCTGGCGGGTTGGCGATCGCAGTGTAGCTGTTGCAATGTACAGAGAATGCTGCTGCCACTTTCTCTGGTGAGTCCCTTGGTCGCCACTGGACGACACTCACGGGAAGTGATGGAATGGTGCCATAGAGTATATATAGTCTTTGGATGGTGCTATTCTTTTACGCGCGACACCATACGGAACGGTTTGTATATGAATTGTATGCTTCTAACTTTGAAAAGGACGGGTTTTCATACAACCGTTCATCAGTTAGGACAAGTACCTAATACATAAGTATTAAAAATATAAATATAATAATAGATGGATATAAAATAAACTCCCTCTGAAACTTTTGATAAGCCAGTACCCATTAAAGCAAAAATGTACACAATGTAACATAGGTAATAATAATTATTAGAGGGGCTCCAGACAAAATTACACTGTCAAAATGAATGGAATAGACCACGTTACATTTCGGTAGCGCATGTCAAACCCATATATTTTCGACTTTTCGGCAGATCGTTACCGTAGATAGAAAGTCATTTTCTCTAAAAGGACCTGGTGAAGGCCGCGGGATCCACTGGATGCGAGCCGCACAGGATCGGTTGTGACGTTGCAAAATTGTAATTCATGACGGCTAGCGACATCTCTTCATCTGAGTGATTTGTCAGTATTGAAAAAATATCTTGTATCTGATCGTTCAGCAAAGAGATGGCGCTTGAGTCGTCGGAAATTAAGGAATAAAATAAATTCAATTAATTACAAGTTTATTATTCGTGCGTGTTTCTGATTAGGGAGATTGTGTTGTTACAGACGCAAGACGCAAGACACAAGACGGACGCGGAGAGACGTGTCGTCTTGTTGTGTGCTGGGGTTAGACCGAAGAGGGTGGATGGCGTGCCGACCCATGGGGTAAGGCACATGATCCGACCATCGTCCAAGGAAATCATCAGGTACAGACGACGTTCGTTCTAATTCGTTCCGGTTCAACATCCTTCCCCGCTGGACACGTCTTCGTGTGGTCTACCCGTGTTTTGTCACGTGTAGCCGATGCCAAGGGGTTTTTGTTCCGCTAAAGATCTAACGCTGAATGCTAACGTAAACGCTGATTAAATGTTGACGCTATTGACGATAACGCTAAAAGACTGATCTGATAGTCTGCTAATGCTAAATGACTGATTCGCTAATGCTAATAGAAGTTACTTTATGTCAAGTTACATTTTGAGAGAGAGAGTGTGAACCTTCTGTTCACTAAGGATAGAAAGATCTAGGTAATTGAATGGTTGCTACTTGCTATACTTTAGAGCATATTATAACATAACTACTTATTCGGTTGAGCTAGAAGTTGCTAGCGGTTCCCCTCACGAATCCATTCAAGCGACCCTAAGAGTATTTCTATATTTTATTTCTCATGCACATTTTCCCACTCTGGTACACCTTGGTACGGAGACGGGGTGATCCAGAATTGGAATTGTGCTACAGGGTTTAGGGATAAGGAAATAAACCTATGTATTTGATGTAAGTACCTACTTATGGTTTGATATTAATAAACTTTGTATTGTATAGAATGGTAATTGTTTAATTCAACTTATTCCCTAACTTATATACCCCATAAATTAACTGTAGCACGGTTAGTGAGTTCTCACACCCACGGGCCGGGTGACACGGCCGATCTGGAGGCACTGGGGTAGGCCTACCCCAGTGCCTCCAGATCGGCCGTGTCACCCCAGCAGTGGAAGTGGTTCGGCTGAGATGATGATGACAAGTAACAAGCACACTCACGTCTAAGCCGAGCACGGCAGCCAGCTTGAGCAGCCTGGGCGCCTCGGTGACGGGGTCGCAGCCGAACTTGATGCCCAGCGGGCACAGCGCAGAGGCGGCGTCGCAGCGGATGCGGATCACTAGCCTGCACACACATGCAGAAAGCTTAATCAAACAATGATTCGTTTTTTTGGGCATGCTGTTGTCATTATGTACATAGTTATAAGCCGTCGTCCGTTTGCATACTGCTGTAGTGTGGCTGTAGTGTGCAGCTCGCCTTCTAACCGTATATTTGTAACTGCACACACTAATTATTGGCATTATTACACGAATCTTTGAATTGAACAGTTCTTCAGTCTCTTTTATTTTGCCTACATCATTCTAATGCATGGCGACCCTTAGCCAGCAATTAAAATTTTGCAACTTACGTGAAAGTGAAGATGTCTGTTGTTGAAGAATTCATGAAAATCATTCATCAAATCATTTTATGGAAAATTAGAAGAAAGATAGCGAAGAAGATTTTAAAAATTACAGAAGAATCAGAATCAGAATCCTTACAGAAGAAAAGAATTTGTTTGAAAGGTGAAAACATTAAATGAAGACAGAAAAGGAACGTTGCTGCCGGGTGCCGGGAGAATGCTCAAGCCCTATGTCGAGAGGATATGCAGGGCGCCGGGAGATAAATTGTACGGGTCCAGTGTGCAGCTGGGAGGCAGTTCGAGTCCAATGCTGAGGAGTTCATTCATCCACGCCACGTGAGACGTCGTTACCTACATGGGTGATTCCGTCGTTTCGTGCAAATTGCGACGATCAGCGGAACCAAAAAAAAAATGTTAGATTTAACATTTTTTTTTTATTATTCGAGTTAAAATCGTCATCACATTCATAAAAAGTGGTTCAAGGCACTTTTTTATATTATTTACTAATTGAGATATGGCTGGCTGAAAATCAACAACAGGATGGTGATGAAAACTGTATGGATTGTAATGAACTAGAACTTCTCTTGTCAACTTTTTACGAGTTTTACCCATATTTATGCTGAAATTTATAAAATTAATACTTAGTAAATTATACGAAAAAACTTGTCTCATATAGATAATACACACAGACACTATACATACTGGAACACAATTGTTTTTAAATAAAAATAAGAATTTTTCATTTCCTTCCAAAACTATTCATTACCTTCCAAAAAAATGGACGGAACGGAAGGTAATGCAGAGGAGATGAATGAAAAAATTCACAATTTATATTAATAACTTCGTTGTAGAATACATTTAAAATTTGATTTTAAAACAGGACGAATATGGCTTTAAGAGATAGACATATTACGTATTTATAATAATTTAATTATTACGGTACCTTGTGAAATCGAAGGAAGGTGATGAGCTGATTTATAGACGAAACACTGGTTACAATTCGAAGATCGTAAATAATTTTATCCACAACACGCGCACGTCCACTCGTTTCTGTTGCCAGGGCCGACTGACCAGTATAAACCCGTTTTGACGGGAATCGTATCGGAGACCGTCTCGTATTCTCTTAAATTAAGAAGTTTCTGTGTACGGATGGTAATGAAATTTTTTTTGTGACATTTCGAAAAAGAAGCTTTTTACATAAATAGATTGCAATAAATTGAAAATAAAAATACATAAATTGTAGTTCAGGCCTTTAGCTTTAATATTGCGTATTAGTTAAAGTCATAATCACAAATATAGAAAAATAAACATCGAAAGATCTACCGAAGTCCCAATTTGGAAACGGAGAGGAATGATTTTTCAGACAGTTTTACATTTTTTTTTTAATATATAATAAAAAAAAATGTAATATTAGCGATACTACTTTTAAAGTTATTATGTCTTTGTTCTCTAAGCAAAAATCAGTTCACTTTTTCAAATAAATTCATGGGTAAATTCGTCTGGAATTGCTTTTTGCACAAAACCACGGAATGACCCACATACATAATAATAATAATAATATCTTGGGACAACTCACACACGGCCATCTGATCCCAAGCTAAGCAGAGCTTGTGTTATGGTAACCAGACAGCTGATATACATACTTACATAATATCGTTGTCAGTAAAATACGAACATACTGCAATGTAAGTTTTGCACTGCTAACATTTTTTTATAGTTATTCTAAAATATTTCAAGTTATTTTATCAGATCATGCTGTATTATATTTTATATTTTGTTTTGGAGATTAGGAAAGTCCCAAAAATAGCAATATTTGCTCGCTAAACTAAAATATTTAAGAGAATATTTAGTGAAACTAGGTCCAGATAGGCGTAGACAAGATTTAGCTGTTAAGAAACTAAAAGAAGCAGAAAAATAAAGTAAACTGGATTGTATTTTGACTCAGTTGAACCAAGAAATTAAAGTTTAGATCGCAAGTTAGGGAAAGAAACTTGTGAGGTTTTCCAAACATTAAACAGGAGAAGATACATTGTTTAAATATGTTTGTACACTTTCGCGATTATTTTTCTCGAGTTGTTATTTAGTACTTTAGGTACCTGGTAACCTATTATAGTTTCTTGTTTTATTGAAATAATTATTTGGAAATAATACAATCAAATTTTCATAATATAAAGGGTTTAACTTAGTTTCTTTAGGGTAGTATTTAAACGAGTGACTGTAAATTAAAGTTTTAAGTGACAAAAATAATTAATTTACGTTATAGTAATATCACTGTGAGCGACTGACTGCGAGTGACGAGAAATCAACAGAACAGCAACTTACAAACATTAATAAATGAGAAGCTTGTTTGAGTCAACGTTACTTATGTCCTGCATTTTTTTAAATATTTGGCAAATGATATTTCTTAGAGGTGGTTTAAAAAAAAATAACGAGTCGGGGTGCCCCAAATCCCGAGCTCGCATCACCTCGCTCTTGCGCATCAAATAAAACACCAAAATATTAAAACCTCAATTGGAAAAATCGTCTCTATCTCAATATTGAAGTTGCCCTCTCTGTATTTCTAGTCGCTCACTTAGTAATTTAGTCGCACGGGTTGAATTTTAATATCTGAAATGGAGTCATTACAACCCACTTTTTGTAAGCTCGTTCTGGATTTTATTATTAATCAATATTCGTCGTTAGTTTAGTTAATTTTTCGCTTACTCAAATTCATACCGCTCAAGTTATTAAAACAGTATCTCATTATAAGTCGCTAAGTTATTTTTTTATTCGATCGTTTTATAATTTCCCCTTTCTTTAGCAGATAGTAGTGCCTAGTCAAACTAGTTTTAAGGATTTTCTACACTAATATTATAAAGAGGAAAGATTTGTTTGTTTGTTTGTTTGTTTGAAATGAATAGGCTCCGAAACTACTGGACTGATTTGAAAAATTCTTTCACCAGTAGAATCCTACATTATCAGAGATGGACATAGGCTATAGAATATTTTCAAAAAAGTTAGGGATCCGTATGAAAACTTCGATAATGTGACCCAAGGTGTGAGAAAAAAACCTTATATCGCGTACGCTGCGGAATCTATTGACAATAGAGCAAAGTGATGTACTACAGTTTTATAGAGGTGATCAATATCTACAAAAAAGTCCGCGATACCATATGTCTAACTATTATGGATAAGTCACCATGACCGCTTTTTGTTAATATTAGTCAAGCAAATCCCATGGTGAAATAAAAAATGGTGATTATAGTACCATGATATTAATCCTTATCCATTTAAATGGTTTGATAATTAAGGTTGATTATGTCCGTGTAAATTACACTTTAAATCATTCAAATCGGACCTTTCGTTGAAAAGTTACGACGGTAATAAACATGCTCGGAGTTAGAAAAATGTCGCGGCTTGAGCGAACTGGGGAGAATCGTATCAGTGCTTGGTCCGATGACGTTAAAACACCACGGCATTTAAATGTTTTCGATAAAACAATAAGAATATCAAATGTTTGGATTTTTCGTAAATCAACTAGGTACAAACATAATAAGGGGTGAAGCAGGGGTGAATAAGTTTTTAGGGGAGGAAATTATAGCTTGCTTCAATTTACGTCGGAATTCTATGAATAAACTAAAAGTGGAATATTGAAACAGATCATGTACCTAACAATTTTTGCATAATAAAGCTCTGACGGGCTGAACGGGGTGAACAGTTGTGCTGAACCAATAATGAGAATCGTTGTGCTTAATTTTCCAAAACTAACCTTTATAAGGGGATATGTATAGGGGCGTTGCAGTTTGTGGAGTACCTACTATCCCCACGCGGACGAAGTCGCGGGCGAAGTGCTAGTATAGAATATTTTGATTGTATTACAATAATGGCGGACGCATTCCGTATTAAAACTGCAATTACCCTGTTGCCGGTGATGAATGGCCAGGAGCAGGTGACGAAATCAGATTATTGATGGTATCTTGCTTTGTAGCGCTCATCAACGATGCCAGTAAAAGTCAATTAATACAGTTTGTGTTCTACTTCTTCTTCTTATCGTGAGGGCAGTAAGGTCTAACGACCCCACACACCCTAGTGTTAGAGTTTCTAAACCGCCTCAAAGACCTCTGTTTGTGTTAAAAACGCGTATCTCGCCTACTGCAAAATTGCGTCTTAAAACTAATTACGCAGATAAGAAAGTTTGGTAGAAGATACTCGCATTTATTTTTTACCGAAAAAATCGTCTGTAGCTTTAAACACAAACAAAAAAATTTGGTACAGAGATCGAGGAGTTGTTTGTGAACCTCACAATTGCTCAGGCTAACGATAAGCGTGATGCCTATGAGGTTTTGCGTCCACTCAATGAGAAGACTGCAATTAAACGGTTCAGCGATGGTTGGCCGACAAGCGGCTAAGCACCACCATTGCCTCACAACAGTTTGCGTCGATGTCTGAAGCTATTACGGCTGCGGTAGATGAGCAGTCTATGTCTGTCCAGCCACAAGACCAGATTATGCAATTTAGGGCTACCCAAAACTAACGTGGAAGCTTTAGAGGTTCTCGAGCCCGAGGAAATAGACAGTCTTTATCAATAATAAAACGTAAAATCGTATAATACAATAATTAAAATAGGACAGGTCAAAGAACTACATAGAGTGTAAATCGAGGTACCTATCTCGATCGAGGGATCTAATTTTGAAAAAAAGATGTTATTAGATAACGAATCTAGAATCTCACTGATGTTAGGTAATGGAAATGTATCTTTCTATTTAAATATTGAGTTGGCGATAGTCCACTACAAGTCTCCATTTCCTTTCTTCTGACCCATCTGTCTTTTTAGGTACTAATGGAACTGGACTTGACTGAAATAGTCTCTTCAATGATAATGTTTTTTACAAATAGAGGAAATGGTTTTCATCTATTTGTCTTTGTTCCTCGCCTTTCAATGGCTTTCATTCAAGGCTTCACGTACGCTGGTGACGTATTTTCTTTTAGTTTAATTGAATGTTCTATTAAAATAGGTGTAGCGAGCGTATCTCAGGGTAGGTAATTACTTATGTAATTGTAAAGTAGTAAGCAAAGTTCTGACTCTTTCCACAAATATTGTACCAAAACATGCAAACATGAACATTATTAGAGAGCTTTTTTTATGGATGGGAAATCATCAAATGACTTCTCCCGCTCTGGGCAGAGCAGAAGGTAGTGTCAGACTCTTACTGACTAAAACCCATCCGTGCTCCTCCTAGTGCCCTTTGCTTTCCAGGGCCGCGGTAACTCTTTCGAACATAATCCGCAACTCTGGCAGGCTCTGGCCCTAACGGGCCCATACTCCTATGCTGACATCTCTTTGAGGCGCGCGTGGAACACAACGCGCGTCGACCCGGGCCTGGCTTTGATCGGACGGCGAGCCACCCAACGCTCGCCGTCCGCTGACCCGCGCCTACGGTGGCCGGGAATCGCCCTGCGACTCCCGGCATTATTAGGTAGCTAATAATTAGATCGAATCTGAATTATTTATATAATCGACCAATCAGTAAAAGTTGGTTACAGTAGGTATCGGCAGGTTAGGTGAAAACTGTGACCGATCTCGTTTCATAATTCTTTATTGTTCACCATAGCAACATATATATACATTTTACAGTGAAGAACAGTTCATGTACAAAGGCGAGCTTAATTACTCAGAGTTGAGTTTTCTCCCAGCAAACGTTTGTCGTAGTAATAACTAAGGTAGGCCAATTACAAAAGGCGTTGGAATAGATTAGTAGAAGGCGTTGGTACCTACTACTTATGGCATAAATTAAGTAAATACGACGCAGGCTTTTGCCCAGGGATAGGATAGCGCAAAAACGACTCACTGTGCGTGCGGCATGTATTTTTTAATCTTTATCAATTCATCCTCGGAGTCGAACGTCATGACGTCGACGCCGGCGGCCGACGCGTAGCGGATGTGCGACGCCATCTTAGCGGGGTTCGCGAAGATTATGCGCCTGTAACAAGTATCATCCATTACTACTTGTTCTGGAGTAGTACAGCGTACCGCAGCGCTGGAAGCCCTCCTACAAGGTGGAGGCCGCAGGAATCAGCAGGATGCGAGACGCACAGGGCCTGTCGATGGCGACGCGTTGGGAGGCCTACGTCCTGTGTACATCTTTCGACTGAATAAAGATGATGAGCGCTTGCATTGGTAGTAGATTCAAACAGGTGTGCAATTTGTTTCATCTAGATTTTAAGAAGGAAGTTTACATAAACGAATATAAAGTAAGGAAAGCAGGAAACTCACATGTCCAAAGAATATATGATAGTGTATGATTACATGGCGTTGTTGGTACTTACTCGGGAGCCACTCCGAGGGAGGTGACGAGCTCGATCTCGACTTTAGAGGCGCAGTCGAAACCGGTGCCGAGTGCCGCCAGCGTGCTTACCAGCAGCTTGTTGTCGTTGCATTTCACCGCTAAAGACAAATACTTACTGCATGTCAGAACGCAAAGGCAATTTACGTAAATAGAGAAATTACATGTATTTTGTTTTACTAATTAAAATATTTATTGGCTTTAGTAAACAATTATGAAACAATTTTAATAACGTCCAAAATATATCAGCGACTTTTGACGATGTTAAAAAGCTTCAAAGTTAACAATTACACGGAGAAGTCCGACAAGGACCTGGCCTGAACTGAACTACGTCAGCTGCTTTACTAACTAATTTGTTGTCAACAATAATCTCTACTTGGTCTTCTTGTAACTTCTTAACCGACTTGCCTGTTTCATTGTTAATGATTTTCCAAGTGACTTTTACTTTATTAATCGAATTTACAATCGTTTCGCTTATGAATTTAGATTTAGCAATGGCACAAATCTTTTAAAATAATTTTGAAATTTCTAACATAGGTAGGTACTCTAGAAAAGGAGTTTCAAACCTTTATTTTTTCAAACCATATATTTCGTATAGTCTCGCTTTACTTTTATAGATACCCGCAGTTGCCCATTGGTTGAAGCCAACGGAGGTACCTACCGGTAGTGTTTATAGTTTTGGACTTAAATGTTGATTGGTACATCTTGGCAAAAAAGAGTTTGGAAAAAATGAGGGCGCACTATCTCACGTAACGAAGGTACGTTAAGTGAGATAGTGGCGCCCTCATTTTTTCCAATAAGGGAAATCAGTAAGAGAATTATTTTAATCAAATTGTTAAAAATAACTGTGGAACAATAAACGTTACTCAAAATCTAACACTTGTCGGCCAAGTAGTGTCGACATCATAGGTTTCCATTTAGTAAAATATTTAGTTCTACTGTCACCACATCAGACTCTTTTTTGCCAAGCTGTACCTACTCTTTTTGCACATCAAAATGGGCCCCATAGATTTCATTAGGATTTTCATGGTATAGCTATGGATGGCGCAATGTTTTTATTGCAACGACTTATTATAACCGTGTATGGCCTGCATACTATTTTATGCGGCTTTAATGGCATAGGAAAGCTAACTAATAGTCCACAGTGGTCAGACGTTAAATCACTTAAAACCTATTTATTTTCGGCATCACTTTTTTTTTTTTTTTTTAGGTATGACCACTAGCAAGTTAACACACGTGGGATATTAACTGCTTAACCGGACTAACCTGTGGTGGCTTCAAATGAATTTAAAGCCCCCAGCCAAGGCAACAAAACTAGCTACAAGCTAAAAACACTACTGACCGCTCACTAAGGGCATTCCCTGTGGAATACGACCTCGGCTTAGCGGCGTCAGTTTGGGACAGCAAGGGACAATCAGGCTGGGTCGTTTTATTTTTCGGCATCACAATTACTATACCTACTCAATAGATGTTATCGTGTTGATGAAGATACCGTGATTACAGTAGGTTCAAAAAACAAATTAAAGGGCTTAAACAGATTGAGAAGTCTGTATATTGAAGAAATATTAACATTAAAATGTCCACATAAAATAATATTTTATTATTTGATTTTAAATTATTAAGTGAATCTTCCAGACCATTACCGATTCGAACGCAAATTATAACGTAACGCTCGATTTCAACACAAGACAACTAAACAGTACTCTCGATTGAAAGGTTAACAAATCTAAACGTTGTTTACATTTCAACTTGTTTGAAACAAGGACTAATGATCCACCGCGAATGGTAGGTACTTTTTCTTACAAACGCACTTTGTACAGTGTAGAAATTATCATTGATAAACACTACTTCATGTTCCTTCAACCATAACACCTGAACATCATAGAAAACGGCATTTTCGCGCATATACTTACCTATCTGCGATAGAAAACGGCGTTTTCGCGAGAGTGACATGTTTTGTTTAAAATTTTTAAATAGGGAAGTATGTCTCGTTTGTTTTTTGGTTAACTCTGATTCTGCTTGAATTCACTGTTTAGTTATAGTATTATACTTTTCGATAAACTACTGGTAAAAACATACGTATTTTTTTTCATGCTACACTCTGATTGGTTGAATGAATTTACTGAATTTTTCGTTCTTGTACGATTACGAAGGAAAAGTTCGTGTCTAACGAACGGTATCGAACTAGATGTTAAGGACAAGGATAAAATACCAAAGGCCGTTGTTGTGTCAAGTTAACAACTGTCTATAGTAAGTACTCAGTTTTGCAGAGGCGGGACCAATATGTTGCCATAAACCTAATTAGGTATACAAAGACAACTTACCATAAAAAGGCTCTACACGCGGCATAAGCTCCTTCCAGTGATGGTAACGAGCCACAACTTCGCCGAGGTCCATCACGTAGAACGGGTCCTCCTGGGAGCCCGACTCCACGATCTCTCGGATCAGACCCTCGGGCGACCACGGCCCGTCTATCACAGTGATGAGCTGTTTTTCTTCCACGACCTTTATTTCGGCTGGCATGTTTGGAGCCGACTTAGCCTCGGCTATGCTGCGCTTGCCTGTCCGGGCCGAGAGGGTCGGTGCTAGGTGTTCGAGCCGGGTTGTGGGGGTCCACTAGCGCTAGTCCACAAGTGTGTCAAACGTGTCAAAGTGTATAAATAGTGCTAGTAGGTACCTAATACACATAGGTACACAACAAGGATCAAAACAAACAATGTTAGTGGGTGTCTGAGGCAGGTTGTGCAGAGAACCACAATACTAGGAATTAAATAACTACCAGACCATTCTCTACAGTGCCTCAGAGTAAGGGAGTACCTAGTGGGTAATGACTCTCCACCATTGTTTTCTATTACATATATACCTATGAACTGTGTTATCAGGATTCGTTGTTTGGCGACTATTATTTGTCCGTGTCTATTCCAATGTACACCGCTTAAGCTTAAGTACATTGATTAAAGATAAAACAAATTCTGCCCTTCACTATTATGCGAACAAAATTCGGCCAAGTGCGAGTCGGACTCGCGTGTAAAGGGTTCGGACCGAATATATTTTTGACATGGATTTCAAAGCCATAGACTTCTAATAGGTAGGTACAAAATAAATACGTATAGCGCTACCCCATTTAGTAACTCCTCGCACCTCTAGAACGCGTCGTCTACCGGCTCGGTTACGCGAATAGTAATGATGAAGCGCTACACTAGCCGCTACAGTGTTCGCGTATCCGAGTTCCGGCCGCCATGTGAGTGAGTCAGTCACCGCCACCCGCGAACCGCGCACGCGCTCGACTCCGGCGCCTCGCGAGACGGCCATTGTAAAATTACATTAAAAAGTCCTATAGATTGTAATCCGCACTGTACCTAATTTGCCGAAACACATTATTAAACATAGTTTTATACGCAATAGTTGGTGTTTTCTTTGTGTATCAAAGTGCCCCGACTATATACGTACAAAATAAATGCAGCCAGAGGCAACGATGGTCAACGGCGGTGACACTCTTATATATTACAGAAATGAGCTGTACTGCATCCCTTAATCCCTTCCGCACCCCGCTCTCAACTCGAGTACTCAGTCTGCCCGCTAGGCATGACTGACCATCAACCGATCACCATCATCTCCGCTTACTACCCACCGTCCTCGACCTCGTCTCCCACGCTTGACGATCCCATGGTTCTCGCTGGCGACTTTACCACCCTCTTAGGCTTGAGTGAGTCCATTTTCTGAGCGGGCGATCTCAATGCCAAGCATCCCGCGTGGAACTGCAACATGACAAATACCAGAGGCAGGGAGGGTAGAGTTTAACCTAGATTGCTTAAGCACCTTCAGCACCAAGAGAGCCCCCCTTTTACTCACCCCGCTAAGAGTGTCGCCTTCGACAACTCCGACAAAGCGGAATGTCTAGCCGACAGTCTGGATCTCATGCTCTCCCAGCTCTCAACCAAGAGCTTCCCTCCCACCAGTCGAAAAGACCCTCATGATCCTCTGTCCCCCGTCACTCCCGTCGAGGTACAAGATATCATCGGCTTCAGCCGATAAGCCAACCTCCTAGGTTGACCTGCAAGAGGCCACTCATAAAAAAAAAAAACATAATGTTAGTTGCATGACCGCGCGCGCAGCGCGTTGACGTTGGTGCCGGCTGCTACATAGTCCCCGGCGTAGCGCCCGTATTATTCGAGTGGTACAAAACAGTATGTAGTGCAAAGTGATATCTCGACTCGGTGCGAGCGAGCGCCTAGGGCTACGGTGGGCTGCTACAGTCTTATCAGTCTATTCAACGTTCTTGGTAGAATCTACGAAAGGTTTATTTACAAGCGGCTCAAAGATTATTGTGGCAAAGCAAAGAGTCTCATTCCCAACGAGCAGTTTGGTTTTCGAATCGAAAGTCTCGACTTTCGGTTCCGGCCGGTTGATTCTGTAAACATGTCGAATGGCTGAGCTGTCATTCCATATAGATTACATGGATTGACAGCTCACTTCGTGATCACTTCACCCGATAAAGCCTTCATTTCGCCATGTTTACAGAATCGCACTGCTGATTACTTATCTAGCTGACAAGCACAGACAAGAACCCAGCAAAAACTAAATTTATTTTGACGTTGATTATTATATTGATTTATTTAGTAAAAAAGCCAAAATTTGATTACTGCTACGAACTGTAGTTCGCTTCAATGCCTGTTTTTTTTTGCGATATTGACGACTATTAACAACTCAAACTGGCAGGTTTTATTAAAATGATGAATTGTCTTCTTTTTTAACAGACTTCAAAAAAGGAGGGTTTTTCTGTGGTTTTTCGATGTTTCCGGAATTAATTCCGATAAAACTCTTTTTTTTTTGCATAAGTATTATATTTGTTCAGCGATATTTTCGCCAACTGTCCACCGATTTGGATGGTTCTTTTTTTGTTTGGTAGAGTAATTTCCCGGACATGGTCCCATTTCAATTTGGTGAAGATCTGATAAGAACATTGGAGGTAGGCAACGGAACTCTTCAATAGATGACAGCAAATCTCCCGGGATTGCTGAAATCGCGTATCTGTTTTTTACCAGTTCATAACATAACATCACGCAGAGAAGGGATACGCAGATGCATGTGTGAGAATATTGTATTTGGAAGAGATAAAAATAATAGACTTACTTAGGGGCAAAGAATTTATTTATTTAAAATTCAGATATTTAAATTAGCTATTAAATAACTATTTATTTGTAAAGGAAAATACACAAATTTTTAGAAAGCAGTTTGGTCTAGCTATTTACTTTATAGACATAGAAATATTATATACTTGTATTGTACATCAAAGTTTAAGTATAGGTACACATAATCAAAGTAGAAGTATACACATAAATCATCACACAACAAAAATACATTAAAAAATATATTTACTAAGAATACGCATAAAAGTTAACCAACAAGATAAGGTACTTAACTTAGGTCTGTTCGGTGTGACTGTTCCGGAGCGAATGTACCGAGTACTTTTTTTTTTTTTTTTTTTTTTTTTAGGTATGACCACTAGCAAGTTAACACACGTGGGATATTAACTGCTTCACCGGACTAAAATGTACCGAGTACGGCGGAGCGACGGCTTTTATAGCCGATGGTAAATAAGTGACGTCACATCGTACGATTTTAATACAGACTTGTTAATACTTGCATTTTAACATAAAACTATGATTAAATCATATAAAAATAGAGTAAATATGTTGAAATTAATAAGTTCAATTACTTATTTGGTCTTACATTGGCATAATTAGTAATCAAGTCACGTTAAACAGTTAAATATGATATTATACAAAACAAAAATGAAAGAACACAGTTTAACTTATTTTGTTTACGTATTTCGTAATAGTATTTATATGATTTTGATAAGAAACTGTTGTAATTTTAAGTTTCACATGTAAACAAGGTTCAGAGATGTTTTTCTTTGTGTCCAATTAACGATAAAGATTCGAATAATCTATCACATGCAAGTCAACCTGAATTTTTTTTTTTTTTTGGGGTTTGGAGGTAATGGAACAGAGAGTAAGGTCCCGAAAACCTCCATTGAAAAGGGAGGATCCTCCGACCAGACGGTTGGTTTTGTCCGGTGGGCAACTGCCCGAGAGTTGATATTCGGGCTTTGCATATGTTCTAATCGCACGGTAAACTCTGATATCGCGATTTAGGATTTTTTCGTTAGTTCGCAGCTGACGAGATAGATGGCGCTGCGAGTCTCATTTGTTGATTCTGCTACGTTGATTTTTTGTGGCGGTATTAATGTCGCCTACAGGGGTAAGTATTGTTTATTCCGTTTATTTTTATATTTTTAGCAAAGTAATAAAATCTGCTGTTCAGGGGCCTATAACCACCAACTCTTAAAGCAGTATTGCTTCAATATTACTTCCAGTGGGAAAGAGACGGAGCTGTACAGGACGTATAGCTCCGTCTCTTTCCCACTGGAAGTAATATTAAAGTAATACTGCTTTAAGAGTTGGTGGTTTAGGTCCAGTACATTTTGTCGAGCTATTATAAATGTTTGGGGCAGTCGATTTTTTTTTCGCGATTTCAATGTTGGTGCCATACTGAAATTTGTCCATAATGATGAGTACAATGACCCCTAAAGAGGTACCTATTGCGTCTATTTTGTTACACGTTGTATTTAACTAAGAGCTGGTCTGAGCTTGGAGTGCGAAATCACACAGAGTGACTCCTTAGCAGCAAATAGCGCAACTACCATCATATCATTATATCATAATAACAATATCATTATGGGAATAATGACAATTTATTTTAAGGGCATACCCCTTAAAATAAATTGTCATTATTCCCATAATGAGTGAGACCAATAAAAATCGAAAAAACACTAATCTACAAAAAATACAACTGACTTTCAAATAAAAACCACTACAACGTAGGTACGGTCAACGGGTGTCAAAGAAGTCGGTTAAAAAGAAGAAACAACCAAAAACACCAAAATCCGAAATTAAAGTTTTTTTGTTCCTACTGTAGTGTTTTTTATTTGGAAGTCCGTTGTATGTTTTAGGAATATTTTGAACAATATCTGTTCCCAAACAACGGACCTGTAAACGATTGTCCTTTTCCTGTAAATATTTTTGTCGAACTTTCGATTCGACTCGATTTGTTTTATTTTTAAGCGGTCCTGGAAGATGTTTAATTTTTAGTTAATATTTGATGTGCTTAGGTCAAATAAGTACACGAAACAAAAAAAACCTGAGGAATAAATGCAATGTTCAAACCTAGTATTCCCGGACTATTCGGAATCCCGGAATATTATTTTCCGGTTGCGTTGTTAGCACTCGCGCGTACCACTGTGTAGTATAGGTACCTACTTACGCATCACCGACTTCGTCTAGTTTTTAAAATATTGTTTTCTTGACGTTTTTCAAATAAATTTACAGAAGTAAATAAAATGTATTATCATCATTAAGGGTGATTTCGCACTCCAAAAAAAAACCGGATCTGAGTTCCTTGCTCATCCCAAATGTTTACCTTTAGAAGGACAGAGTTCGATTCTAGTGCGTACGGAACCCTAAGACCAAATTGTTTACGCAGTCGGTCGATGGCCGGGCCGGCAAAATTAAATGGGTCAACTAGTCTCGTTGAGTAGAAAAACACACATAAAAGAAAGATATTTAGCTAATCCTATCCTGATGAGGCCCTAGACAATGCGACTGTCGAAATGCCATAGTGTAGGAATTTGATCACGTGACATTTCTATAGCATCTGTCAATCCTATACATTTTTGACGTATTGACAATCGCCTTCGCCACGCTACCGTTGACAGAATCTTACTTGTCTCGAGCCCTCAGACTATTTAAAACGAAGTAGTCGTCGACGCAGGCGGAGAAATTATCGGTAGATATAAGGCAATGCAGCGGGAACTAGTTAACGTGTAGAGGATAGGCAGGGAAGTTATAGTATAGTACCTAACAATGTCAAAATGTATCCCGCAAATACTTAACATCCGCGTGTTCGTTTTACTAAACTAAACTTAATAATAATAATATGTTTTAAGTTTTCTTATAGTACCTATACGGTAATCAGTCCAATAAACCACCCAAACCCATAGCCTTTTATTTTTTGTTTCCACATTCTGCAATAGTCCAGCACCAACCGGGGATCATCCTTGGGTATACATTTAGGTATAGAGCAGAGTTGTATAATAAATTACCTAATGACATTAAAGAGATACAATCCTTTACTTTATACAAAAAAACCATTAAGCACCACATCTTGAAAGATTTCTCTAGGTTTTAAATTTGAAACACCAGTCCCACTACACCAATTTAATTTAAGTTACATCTACATTAATTGTTATTATTTATTCATTTGCTAAGTATAAAACTAACTGGGATACCTACTCTCTCGTATTTCCGAAACATTACAGCAGATATAAATAAGTCAATGTGCAATTGCTATTGACTTGCCTTCAAGAATCGATATGTAATAGTACACTCATTTTTTCCTTTTACCCACAACACTGTAAAATTGTATGTCCAGTGTCTACTACTTAACCTAGTTATTTACGAGTACCTACCTTCTTCATAAGTAATTCTTATATTTAGTTTTAAGATTACCTTGTATTTCTCTTATTAAGTGAATTGTATTCTTTTTGAGAAATAAATGTCTTAAACCGTATAGTGCATACAGGGATAATCGTCGGCTGGTGTCTCATTCCATTAAAAAGTCTTACGGGGCCTCTGCGAGTTGGCTTCGGCCCCTCGTACGCCTACCAAAGGACCGGGACCCCATGGTCCTGAGAATTTTCAAAAGTAAGTGTTTTTAAAAAATGATATTACCTACTTATGGCTTGCTTCAATTTACTTGCAAATTGGTATGAAAAATCTAAAAGTAGTATAATTGAAGCGCATCTAAGGATTTTTTCCAACCCCCAACGGAGTGAAGGGCACAACAGATCCTGCTGTTGATAATGAGACCACAGGATCAGCTGGAAAAATGGCTGGGTAGGTAATTAATTCATATAATTTTCATCCCCCTTAGTCCGGGGCGCGTATTGCCAAACTGTATACTGACCCAGACACCCGTAGTCTGTAGGTACTGAAATACATCGTGCTCATTAAAATCACAAATAAATTGGAGTACTTATCTACTTAATGCGCGGACGAATTCGTGGGCAAAGTTTTTTAGTCAAACATAAAATAGCTCGAAGGTAAAAAATATTTAATGACATGTAGGTACGTATGTTTGGAGCATTTGAAGAAGAGATCGAGTTTTACAAATAAGTCAGTTTAAACAAATAAATTAAAAATAAGTCTTAAATTTTGATTTTGTACTTCAAGCATCTACCTTCTTGTCATCGCTCCGGCCCCGGCGACACACCGGTGTGTCGCGAATTAATCGCGAATTTAATGTTTATTTACCTATTACATAAGATTTATATTTTTTTGGGAATTTTCACATGTCGGGGCCGCAGCGGTTAATTCGGTAACCAACAAAATTGAATATTATCTGTAAGCGCAAGTTATTTTAATTCTGACAAAATGAATAAGTTTTACTATTTTAATACATATTGTAATAAAAAACTGAGATATTAATTTCTCTGGCTTTTATCGAAATAAATGCGTTTTTGTTCAGATTGACCCGGTTATGGAAAATGTTTAATTTTTTCAAAGTATTAGATGAGCTAAGATTAAATACACGAATCAAGAAAAAAATCAGAGTTAGGATTTTTTACAAAGTTCAAAGCTAATTTGACTGGCCTATTACCGATCACTGTTTGTTTTGCGCGAACGAGTGTTTGTTTGATCGCTTTTCGTGTGATAAAAGTTATTATCTCGAAATTGGCCTTCAGTCGGTCATTGGCTCCGAGATGTGGACCCTACCTTTTGAGTTTATTGCGTACATACAGGTAGACGCGGCGGGAGGCTATGTTTTTTAATGTAGACTTTTAAGACTAAAAAAGTTTTGAGCCAATAGGTCAAAGGACTGCTTACGAACGGAACGCCAGCTATAGTTTTAATGCAGATCCCAAAGGATCGATTTTTTTGATAATAACAATTTCTCCTGACCAAATTTCGATCGCGGTGGTCTAAGTATCTCACGTTGTGTTCCACGCGCGCCTCAAAGAGATGTCAGCATAGTAGACGGGGCCCGTTAGGCCCGCCTGCCAGGGTTGCGGATTTTGTTCGAAAAAGTTACCGCGGCCCTGGAAAGCAAAAGGCACTACGAGGAGCACGGATGGGTTTTAGTCAGTAAGAGTCTGACACTCCCTCCCGCTCCACCCGGAGTGGCAGGAGTCATTTGATAATTTCCTTAAAAAAAGAGATATAGAACACATTTTTTTTGGGTTGCGTGTTCAACGGGACCCTAATATTAAGCCTCCGCTGTCCGTCCGTCTGTCTGTCAGCGGGCTGGTGGTGCGAGATCGTCCTCCATGTCCCCACGCAACCGCAACCCATGATTTGATAGCGTGTCCAGAGGCGGCTTATGACGCTCTGTGTAGTGCCAAGAGCGACAGCCACAGTACGTTGCCTGGAACCAGCTTGCAACATTCTTCTCGTGTCAAATGTTGTCGTCGCTCCATATCGATGCAATTTTTTTTTTCGTTCCGATGCAGGAATTGAAATGGTTTTCTAAAAACGTTAAATACGCAATTTTATAGGAATCCTGATTGACGGTTGATTTTTGATTTTTAATCAAAATTCAAAGAATTTCATTATTCGATAGTGAAATTCAGAAGAATCAATAACGGTCCAAAAAAGTTAAAATATTTTTTTGGATCGATAATAGCGATTTTACAAAACCATTACAATTTATGACTGGACCCATTTCAGTTGATAAAGAACTTCGGAGATAGATAACGGAACTCTTCATTTTTTCCACCAATTAAACGGCTGATTAAGCTAATGGGGTGCGACAATATAAAAGCGCAAGGTCACTTACTGATTTTATTCAGGACATCACAGAAACTAGGTACTGTATCAATGAAGATGAAATTTGACACAGAGGTAGGTTATAAATAGGAGACGTCAGCTAAGAAAGGATTTTAGGACATTCCCTCATAAAGGAGTGAAATAGGGGGTGGAAGATTGTATGAAAAACGTTATTCCTTGGGCGAATATACTTGAAACTTGGTTCGAATAAATTAAAAAGGTTCCCACTATTAGTTTTTCAGAACTACCCTCAAAACACGAGTTATGGAGTTTTAAAGTTTGTATGGAAGAATCTTATTTTTTTCGTTTATTAACTTGAAACTTGGTATAAATAAATACTGAGCTAAACAAGTAAAAAATAATGACATCATTAGTTTTCAAAACTACCCCCCAGTGCAAGTGGGGGTTGAGGTGGTGTCCAAGTTTGTATGGAAGGATCTTAATGCTTGGTCCGATGAAGTTGACACACGGCATTAATGATTTTGATAAAAAAATACAACATGTAGGTTACATATGAATTTTTCGAAAATAAACTCTTAAAGGGGTGATGAAGTTTTCAAAGGATGACATTTTTGCTTACTTCAATTTACTTGGAAATTGGTATGAACAATCGAAAAGTGGTGTAATTGAAGCGGATCTAACGACATTTCCATAATCAACCCCCAACAGGATAAGAACCCCAACGGGTTTTTTCTCAGGATTCAGCCGATCTATTCTGTCAACTTCTCACCGTGTAAAATATGGTGTAGTGATGCATGATGTGAACTTTCATTCCGTCTTGTATGTATGGATTGACAGCTAACTTCATGTTCACTTCACCTACGCTTACACGGTGTGAGGTTTACAGATTCGTACTGCTGTATAAACGTAAATATCTCGTTGTGTAAACGTATGTGAAGCGAGCAGTCAAACCATACAAACAAAATGGAATGACAGCTCCCTTCATGCTCACTACACATCGATGCGAAGTTGACAGAATACACCGGCTGAATCCTGAGAAAAACCAGGGTGATTATGTTTGGATAACGTTTTTATAATATTTTTGGGACATAATAATATGTCTCTTATGCAAGAAAAAATATCATACTCATACACTTCTTTATTTTGGTCTAATCTATGGCCTAAATTTTGTAGTAAAAAATGACATCACATTTTTGATCAGATTTCACTACAGGATCCTGAGAATTTGGCACTTTCAATAGCAATTTCGTCAAGAAAATAATTTGTGGCGTCATGTATTGTTTATACCTTACCACCTTAGTTAAAGGATTGTATGTTATAATTTAGGTGAAGAACGCACCCTTGTTATACAGATACTGTGTTATCTAGTAATCCTACCTAGTTAATTAAACACAATGAAAAGGTTACACTCTTCGATATTTTGTCCATACAAATTTCGGGGGGGTATTACTCCACTGTTTGACATTATACATTCAAAGTTAAGCATGATATCGTTTTATCTCATTATTAATTTTGTCTGTACGGAAACAGAATAGTAAAATAGAAAGCCATTAAAAAGTTATAAGCCAACAAAGATTCGTTTTTTTTGCCAATTTTAACGCAACTTCGGGCGTAAATAAGTAATAAAAGAAGTGTAAAATCTCAAAAACTTTTTGACAAAAAAAAAACCGATTTCCAAAAAAAAACATCAACCAAACACCGACTACCGAAATTAAAGTTATTTTGTACTTTGTAGTGTTTTTTTTTGGAAATCGGTTTTTTTTTGTCAATTTTTTTTTTATTTTTCACTTTTCAGTGGTACCCCACACCTAACAACACCACTGGAAAGTCACAGGAAAGCAAAAATACGCAATTTCGTAAACATCGATGATTTTTCCACATATTTTTCCAGCTATTTGAATTTAAAAACCAAAGTGCTTTACCGATTTTGATAAAATTTAAATGGGACCAATCGAGAAGTATATCCTTTCACATAATACAAGAATTTCTCAAATCGGTTCATAAATGACGGAGATATGAGGTAACAAACACAAAAAAAACAAAAAAAAAACAGTCGAATTGATAACCTCCTCCTTTTTGGGAAGTCGGTTAAAAAACAAAGTCGGCCGGCACCTCAGACCAACAAAAAATGGTAGACAGCGCACCGCGAACATCAAAAGTGAAGCCACAAAACCGTGCTCCTTCAAGTAAATACACAAGCTCACCCACACACCTACACTAAAACCATGCTCATCGCTCTTAGTACGTCACGAGCCGTCGTCTAGAAAACATTAATAGAAAAATATAATTATGCCTTCCTGTGTAGTAAAAATTTGTAAAAACAATAGCAAATCACATAAAAAAGACTCACAGAATCACTTTTCACTTGTGAGTACTTGAAATAACATCGTTTTTATTATAAATTAACTATGAATTTTAGGTTACTTGGAACAAAAACGTCAACAAACGAAAGCAGTGACATTAAGTGTGAGGGTTGCCATAATACGATTTAATATTTCCCCATTCGATTAAACAAATATATATGAAATTTTCTTCGAGTTATATTCTTATTTTCTTTTTTTTAATGTATAAAATATTTTAGATTTGAAGTTTTTCAACACATTTGCGAGAAAACAGTACAATAGTTAATGAAAAAAACTTTTTGTTTTTAGATAGTCGGAAAGTCGCAACAATGTTTGACGTTTGTAGTATGAAAATAGCGCGAATTTGCAAATGGAACTACATCTTTCGTCTCTTTTCCTCTCATTAAATTGAGAAGAAAGTATTGTGCAAAAGCGCTTCCAAGTAGGTTCAATCATTCAGCTTATATTTTATTCTCGTACTTATTTATACTCCTATAAGTAAATGAAAAAAAACTGTAAAGGATACGTAGAACAATGACGTGTAAATGTTAAACATAACATTTACACGTCATTGTTTTGTTGTTATGTTTTATCTTGATATTATCTACTTTTTCTTTAGTCAGTGATTTTGTTATGGTGGTATTTTTTAATATATTAAAGTTGATTAAAAATATGATTACCTATTTTATTTTAAAACAATTTACATAATGACTAACGCTTGTTACGCTTCGACAACCTTTTATAACTTATCTTACATAATTGAATGTAGGCATGTGATGTAAAAAATTGTTTTTTAGATATAGATCTTTCTAAAAAATTAAGTTACAATACCATACTCAACAATATCTTACTTGTGCTGACTTGCACAACATTAGCTTACCCATAAAATATTATTTCCCAAGTTATAGGGAAAAAAAATAAAAAATGGCAACCCTTCGAGACACACATAGATAAAAAGATGGCTTCATCTTTGATGTTCGCAGTGCGCCGTCTACCTTTTTTTGTTGGTCTGAGGCCGGCACCGACAAACCTCAATTGTAGAAGAGTTCAATAAACTTTATTTGTAATGGATTTATTCAGTGGTTTTTTCATAAAACTCAACTTTTTCGTTCGGAACGGTGTTTTGAGCGTTTAGACTAGCATATAAATGCTCATCACTGATATTGTCTCGGTCGGGCACGATGCCCGGTGAGACAGCGTGCTTTTTGGCCAGGCTTACCAGCGAGTTTGAGCCCGCGACTAGTTCAACCTTAACTGTTACCGTGTATCAATATACATTACCTATTTACTGCAAATTGGATTTTCACTCCGTCTCCGAATCATCTAACCTCATCGTAAGACGCATCAAGGGGACAGATAAGTAAAATAACTTCTATCTGCGTCCCCAAAAAATGCAATCTAATTTATTTTTAGTGACCAACTAGACATAAGTATGTTGTACCTACTGTACATGTTATACAAATAAAATTTGGGTATTTAACTGGGACGCCGAAAATTCCCAAGTTTGTTTGCTAGTGGTCATATCGAAAAAAAAAATAAAAAAAGAACTACACTTACACGACGCTTTGGGAAATATTTAAAAAAAAAGAAAACTGGAATTAGATAAGTATGTAATTAGTGTCCAAATTCGGAAACCAGCATTTCATTCTGCTAGGGCCAGTCCCTAGCAGACCCCGTCAATTATGTCGATGCGCGCCGGCGAACCGACTCTGGTCCTTATCGGTCGGCGAGCCACCCGATCGCTCGTCGTCCGAAGACCCACGCCCACGGTAGCCGGGAATCGTCCTGCGACTCCCGACGCCCGGGGCATCTTCTTCTGTTGTGGCGACTGGGCAAGAGGTTTGCCTCTCCCTCACGCATCCCGCCTTCTCCTTTGCTTACATTACTGCTTCGCATAAAGAGGCGACTGCTTCTCATGCCCCCGACGTTCCGGACCATGGATCGAACCATGGCAGGAAGCGAGAGGTCGCCGCCGCCGATCGCCTCTACGAGGACACAGCGGTGGTCCGCCCTAGCAGGGCGGACCTCCACCGTGTCTTCCGGGCGATGCACACAATGGTGACACCCGGTCGTCGCTGCTAGGGAAGTCAGCGCACAGCACCCAGTCGTAGCCCACATGGCCACAGGACCGAACCGAACCCTGTGGAACACCGCACGACA
The DNA here is from genome assembly GCA_947386135.1 of Melanchra persicariae. Classification (NCBI taxonomy): domain Eukaryota; kingdom Metazoa; phylum Arthropoda; class Insecta; order Lepidoptera; family Noctuidae; genus Melanchra; species Melanchra persicariae. The sequence continues at coordinate 7,791,544 of OX376645.1, read as the reverse complement.
TGCCTCTCTGGTCCCACTCTCCCCGGTGACCGGTTTACTTAGATGACGGCGCTGTCCGTCAAAAATAAGACTCAACCATGCGACGGAAGTAGATCGGAATCCGGTGATATCAAGTACACTTCTGGAACAGCCTGAATAATGTGACATTGGAGTTTCTATGCCTGAACTAATATTTTGACAATATTCAACTTCATGTTCTTTAAATGGCGTTGTGCATTTGATCGCATGTTTTGAATCGCGATATTAAGATTCTCCGCGGAAAAATGACGTTTGCTCATGTTGAACAATGCTTATCTTTATCACGCGCGCTTATACTCGTGTTTGTTAAGCTTAATAAGGTAAAGTTACAAAAAGATGGCCTGTTTTCATGAACCGTGGGCCAGGGGCCACGTCTAAAGTCTTCGGTTTCGTAAGCCTTCAAAGAAGAACAATACAAGTTCTTCTTTCTTTTCCGTATTTTAGTTTTTTCGATTGGCTAGGAAAGAGAATTTAGGTAAGCAATCGAAATTAAAACCTTGCCCTTAGAGATTTAGCTGGCAAATACAAAGTATACTAAAATAAAGAGAGATCATGCCGCTTATGGCTTACATAATCAATAGGCCAAGGAGCACTATAATTATTGCAAATAGATATAGGTTTCATTGGTAATTTTCCGTTTTGATTTTAATGATATATAATGTAAGATTATGTAGGTAAGTTAAGAAGCCTCCGGATGAAGAATTTTCCATACAAATTAAAAATCAAAATCACTTACGATTCGAGCGTGTGAAAGGTTGGAAATCAACCTTTCACACTTATGGTAGTGTACTTTGGTACTAGTTACCGAATTTGGACAGTAATTACATTTTTCTAATTCTAGTTTTCTTTCTTTTAATATTTCCCAAAGCGTCGTGTAAGGGCAGTTCCACAAACTTAGGAATTTTCGTTGTCCCAGCAAACACATAAATATTGTTACAAATTTTATTTGTATAACATAGGTAGGTACTGTACAACATACTTATGTCTAGTTGGTCACTAAATATAAATTGGATTGAATTTTTTTTGGGGACGCAGATAGAAGGTACTTATTTTACTTATCTGTCCCTTTGATGCGTCTTACGATGAGGTTGGATGATTCGGAGTGAAAGTCCAATTTGCAGTAAATAATTTATATTGATACAACAGTTAAGAATAATATTGATTGTGTATAATAACTAGGTAGGATTACTAATAGATTACACAGTATGGACTAACGTAGTCCGTGTCTCGCGGCGGTTGAAGTGAGAGACGGAGACGCTAAGGGTAGCACCCCGAATAGTATCTTGTGTTGGCACATAACAAGGGTGCGTTCACCTAAATTATAACATGCAATCCTATATCTAAGGTGGTAAGTTATAAACAATACGTGACGCCACACCACAAATAATTTTCTTGACGAAATTGCTATTGAAAGTGTCAAATTCTCAGGAACCTGTAGTGATATCTGCAGTGCGATTCTGTAAACATGTCGAAGTGAACACCCGGGCGAGGCGCACGACAGGTGAGTTGTCAAACCATACAAATAAGATGGAATGACAGCTCTATTGTCGTTCACTCCGTAGAAAGAAGTGGCTTATATCCTACAGGTGGTACTAGGACAGATATCAGGGAAACTCCGGTAACAATAAAATAGTGGACTGTATTAAATTCGACAAGTGAACAACGGTTAAAATATAATTAATTATGAGTAAGAGGAGTGTGCGCTCGGTAAGGCGGACGATGACGCAGTGTCGTGTGAGCCGGCCGGTGCGCGCTCGCAGCTTGAGCGCCCCCTCCGCGACCGCCCGCGGTCGCCCGGCGCGTAGTGATGTTCTCAACACTCCGCCTAGGTGAACACCGTGAGATGTCGACAGAATCGACCGGCTGATCAAAAATGTGATGTGATTTATTTACTACGAAATTGAGGCCATAGTAAAAAAAAAAATCTTGGTTGTTGGTAAATTTCTTCATTTTGGTCTAATGACCAAAATAAAGAAATTTACCAGTATGATATTATTTCTTGCCTGGGAGACTATTATTATAACATAGTCCCAAAAATATTACCAAATCGTTTTTAAAACTTTCACCCTAGTTTTTCTCAGGGTCCAGCCGGCGTATTCTGTCAAGTTTTCACCTACAGGGATTCAGCTCACTTCGTGATCACTTAACCCAAGCCTTGACTTCGACATATTGTTCACAGAATCGCACTGCTGTAACTTTTATACGAAAGGTTCGATTTGAATAATTTATAGTGTAATTTACATGTAGGTACATAATCAACTTTAATTATTAAATCATTTAAATGGATAAGGATTAATAAATATCATGATACCAAATTCACCACTATTCGATTCTACTCGGGTTTTGATTGGAATAATTTGAACAAAAAGCGGTAATAAAATGTGACTTAACCAAATACCCTCGCGAACTTTTTACAGGTAATCACTAGTACCTACTTTAATCATGTAGTACCTACCTACATTTTTGCCAATTATTCAACAATATGTTCTGTAACTGTAACTTACATAAAAATTAACAATGGGTATGATTTAAGCTATCGCCAATTTTATTCGTTTTGAATTTCTTTAATAATAGGGTTTGTCCTCAAAATAGTGGATCTGTCACCAAAATGTAGTTGCCAAATAATTGTAAAAAGCAATTCCATAATAAATCACATGTAATCCTCGGGATATATTATCAAGTATCAAATAAATAGGTTGGGATTTATTATAAAACGGGAAGTAAACCATATTACTGGGTGGATTAAAAAAATGGGGTGCCCTAAGCTCCCTGTGCCCTATGTTCGAATATTTGGTGACAGATATACCTTTCTGAGTACGAAGTTAAAGGAATAAACCTATTATTTTGAGAACAAAGTTTTATCCAAGGAATGAACTACGATTTTATTGATAATCCATCTCTTATTTTACATACATATTGGCATTAATTTGGTAATTCATACCTGGCGACACTTTTTATATATCTGAGAACGAAAATACTTCGTGGCGATAGATCTATTTATTAGGTGATGCAACTTGATGACAAATATAAATTTTGGTGACAAGAAATATAGTCCCCATTAACAATTGCAATAATGTAACCCAAAGTAGCAAAATTTTGTCCAATAAACTCATTATTTGGCGTGCGCTGAGAAAAGCAAAATGGTCGTTGTTCCAAGCCAGCAGGTAGTTTTATGTTATAAGTACATACTAACACTACTCTTTAACTCATTTGTATACTTAGAGAATAACTATAGCATGCCCCCTTTTTCTGCGCTCATTGTGGTCCTGCTGAAAGGAGCGTGACTACCGCCAGACCACCTTCAAAGTCGATTTTCTCGAAAACTATTGAGGTACCAATTTTGTTGTTCGAGTAGGTACCAATTGAGTACTAATTATTTACCAAATATGGAAGCGATTACAGTTCGTGGTCCTGCTGTAGTCACGGACATCCGGGATCTCAGTCTATTGGAAGCACGGAACGTAATATGGTCGATGGTGGATGGTATGGTGGATGGTCGATGGGGCCGAAAAATTTTGGAGTGGCGACCGCGTACCGGAAGACGCAGCGTTTGAAGGCCTCCCACAAGGTGGACCGATGACCTGGTGAGGGTCGCGGTAACCGATGGATGCGAGACGCACAGGACCGGTTGTTGTGGCGACACTTGGGGGAGGCCTATGTCCAACAGTGGACGTCTTTCGGCTGATATGATGATGATGATGATGATGATGATGAACGTAATATCATGAATTTGAACGGCTTGTCAAGTTGTGCCGTCGCATCAAATACGGGGCTGGAGTGAAAAATAGCAATTGTTATTCAGACTGATTCTTCAGTCGCTTCAAATTGCGATAGGGAACTTTCTTTAGCGCGCTCTAAACATGTTTTTTTTTCTTACGAGTGGCCTCTCGCAGTTCAAGGAGGATCCAACGGAATCAGCATAATGCCTTTACACAGATTTTGTTAAAACTGTTTTCTTCTCAGTCTATGTAGGATATAGAAAAAAAATTACCGGATTAGACAAGAAGCGTTTAATATACAAACATTACAGAGTTACTTAAACAGTACCAACTATACATTAAGATATCACTGCATTGAGAAACCATCAAAACGCCGACGCTTAGCGCCGGTTTCTAACATTAAGTAAAACTTAATGTAACAATCATACGTCGATACATTCAGTCGGTCTATCTCTAAACATCTAAGAATCGCATTGCAGACTTACAACAAACAAAAATGAATACATTTACAGTAACAGAGGTTCGCCAGTGTAGCCCGCAAAATTTAATAACATTTTTGCAGGATTGGAATTAAAAAAAAACCGGCCAAGTGCGAGTCGGACTCGCGCACAAAGGGTTCCGCACCATTATTTATAAAAAAACCCCTTAAATATTTATTGTATTCTGTTTTTAGTATTTATTGTTATAGCGGCAACAGAAATACATCATCTGTGAAAATTTCAACTGCCTAGCTATCACGGTTCATGAGATTACAGCAGCATGAGTGACAGTCAGACAGACGGACAGTCAGAGGGACAGCGGAGTCTTAGTAATAGGGTGGGTCCCGTTTTTACTCTTTGGGTACGGAACCCTAAAAATCAAAGTAGGCGCTCACACGTGTTTGGTACAATTGTCAGCGAGTTATTGAAAACACCGCAAGTTTGTAATAAATCTTGATGAAAACAAATTTCACGGGCTACCGAGGTGGACACATAGATAATATGTACAAAGGTCGTCAAACAAAAAATAAGGCACACATATTCGGATTTTATGAGTAGTGATGGCTCAGTAGGATCCGTCGCGACTTGCGAGTTGTGAGACAAAGTATCGTACCCAAAAAGGCACATAATAGTTGTCGACTTTATAATTCGATTCAAACTTAACGGCGGCTCTGAAGCTTACTTGCTGCGCAGTACCCCACCGATCACTTCTGCTGTCATATGAATTTATTACACAGCGATTCGCCCAGAGTTCCGAGCTGCTATAAAGTTTAAATCGAACGATACTTTGTGTGAACTGTTGCATCTAAAGGAAAACAGTAAAGAAACCATGTACGTGATTGGTACTAATTAGTACCAATTGATTACTAATTATTTGCCAAATATGGAAGCGATTGGCGTTGGTGGTCCGGCGGCAGTCACGGACAAAAAGAAACCTGTATCTTCTAGGCTGGGCCCGCGTGGTGGATAACGGCCCACTCGCTCTCACAAACAGGAAGCCTGTTTTCTAGCACAGGGAACATAGGCTGATTGTACATACTTATCACATTTTAGGTTTCTTAGCTCGATTTTCGTTTGACGATTATTATGAGTTACTAAAATAAGTTTATTGTATATTAGTAAACATACATAGTTACAAAATGTTTAACATTGAAATGCATAAGAAATGACATTAATTACACATAGTCTGGAATATGTTAATGTAATAAAAGAAACCAGCTCAATTACATTCATTATTCACATTTATTTCATCATTTATTCGTCTCCATTTTCGCAATTTGTCGGTGAGTCGGTCACCAGTATTAATATCACTGATACACACTAGTATTCTGTATTCTTATTCAATACGAATACAGCTCATATATAAGGGTAGCTCATATCAAGACCCACGCTGAACGAATTTTTTTACATAGCTATACTGGATAACTTTTTTCCAGTGCGCAAACTTTGAGAACCACTTCTGCCCATGTAAATGAACAACTTGCCCCAAGAAAGCCATACTCAATTCCTAAAAAAAAATTTGAACTTCCCATACAAAATTGTCATCAACTGACCACAATTTGTATGGGAGACTCAATTTTTTTTTTAGGAATTGACTATGGCTTTCTTGGGGAAAGTTGTTCATTTACATGGGCAGAAGTGGTTCTTAAAGTTTGCGCACTGGAAAAAAAAATTACCCAGTATAATACCGAACTATAATAACAACACAAAAAGGTACATATTTCAGTGACATCATTCGGATTTGTAATTCCGCGGGTTGTACCTTGAAACTTTAGAATAGTTACTAAAGTAATATATCGCTATCTTAAAAAGTGCGCGCAGCGACAGGTCTTGGCATGATTTGACCATAACACATTCTTATTAGCCAACCAAGGTACTTAAATGACTAGCATGTGAAACTGAGCCTGCGTGGTGTAATGGGACTGCATGGTGGAATTGTGCCTGCAAGGTGGAATTAGAACTGCATGGTGTAATTGGGCCTGCATGGTCGGCTAGCAAGATGAAACTGGGCTTACATTGCGAATATGGCCCACTCCTACTCATTCATTCGCAGAGAAGAGGCCTGAGTCCCACAAGAGGGCACATTATAGGCCGATTTTACTAAGACATTATTCAAAAGGGATATAATATATTTGCCAATGATATCACAGCTTTATCCTAGTACCTTGGTCAGCAAGCAAATATCAACAGAGAATCATTCCTTACTAACATACTTTATTCAACAGTCTTTAAGTTAACAACATTGTTCAATTTCTTTCTAGAATCACATTCAAATTTCAAAAGTTCAAAGTTCACTTCATAATCTATCTGCTTCGGTATTATAGCCACATCACTTTTCGGCGCAACAAAATATTTTTATTTCAACAACACAATACAGGTAAGGCCTCTTGATAAGCTGGCTGTCATCTCAGTCTTCACCTTCCATTAATTTCCTACTAAATATGGCATCTTGACCCCTTGATATTATGAAAACTACCCTTTCGTTCTTAAACCCTCAATTTCAAGATTAAGAGTTTGAAGTAGGAAGTTCAAGGTCTACATCAGTCTGAAACATGTCAAACCTTGGCATCAAAGTAGGGCTTGACACATTCTTAGCTCCAAATTCTCTGCTCAAAAACCGGTCGATATTTCTTTGCCATGTGATTCCTCTTCAAAGTTGAGTGGTTCCGGTGCAGATGGTCGGTTGGCTCGTGTACAGATCAGCAGAGCTGCACGCTGCAGGAGGCGAGGTAGTGCTGCAGCGCCTGACGGTGCGGCTCGTCCAGCGCGGCCAGGCGCGGCGGCAGCACGCCGGGCGAGCGCGCCGCCAGCTCGCCTAGCGACACCGCCAGGTACTTCACAGGGGACTCGATACCTGCGACATTATATTTTTTAAATACGTATAATACAACAGCAGGACCCGGTGTGAAAACATATCTGTTGATTGAAAGAAATGTGGCACAAAAGAAAGGGGGTCTGACTAAGTGAATCAATCTGCCTAGCCTTGTCCCAGCTATATCGGGGTCGGCTTCCAGTCAAACCGGATTTAGCTGAATACCAGTATTTACGTGGAGCGGCTGCCTATCTGACGTCTACAACATATTCTAAAACTCTTGTTTCATCATCATATCAGCCGAAAGACGTCCACTATTGGATATATCCCCCAAATAGGGGGGGTTTGGCGTAATGGCCACACTTGGCAGGCGGGTTGGCGATCGCAGTGTAACTGCAGCACCTACAGAGAATGCTGCTACCCATTTATTGCCTGTTATTATTTAGTCACAACCAAACTCTTCTTTAGTTGTGGCTAAATAATAACAGCCGCACGATCTTCAAAGTTAAGCAACGCATGCCGAGGTCTGTCTGTGAATGGGTGAACTTCTTAACATAGGAGTCTCAGCTCCTCCGTGCCTCGGAAAGCACGTTGAGCCCTTGGTCCCGGCTACTTGTCAGAAGCCAGAAAATCTGACAACAGTCTTGCCAAGAAGTACCGTGTTACTGGTGGAGGTCAGATAGGCAGCCGCTCCACGTAAAATACTGGTATTCAGCTAATTCCGGTTTGACTAGTAGCTGACCCCAGTATAGTTGGGAAAAGGTCAGGCAGGTGAAGTGGAGATGAGAGTATTGAAATGGATTATTGGAGTGACGACAATGAAGTAAGAAATGAGTATGTATGAGTAAATTTAAAAATGGCGTAAGAGACGGAAAAATTCAAAGGATATCGCTTATTTTGCCATGGTCAGGTGAAGAAGTGGGATGAACCACATTTTACTAAAACAGTTCTGAATACAAATGTGTATGCATGGAGAGGATGATCAAGCTACAGAAAATATGGATGGATTGTTTGCGAAGTGATATAAAAGACAAGCTAGAAATCCTTTTTTTTTTTAATGTTGAATGACTTGCCCATGTCACTATTGTCACTGATTTAACGGCGTAGTTCAATGAAAAAGCTAGGCTTTTAATGAAACGGCTGATTAAGCTAGTTGGCTGCGACATATATATAAAATACTATGTTTTTTTTTTAATTTCGGCAGGAATACAATAAGGCTCTTTCATTTCATTCATAGTGTATCAAGAGCGTCAGTGACGTCACATGGTGTACGTACCAGCGAGTGGGTCGCCGGCGGCTCCCTTGGCGCACGTGAGCTGTGCGTACTGCGCCTGGTAGCCGGGCGTGTCGTCCACCTCTATGAAGTGGTCGTCGGGCAGCGCGGAGTCGTCAGTGGGCAGCTCGAACAGGGAGATGAGGGCCTGTGGGGCAGACGACGATGCAGTGACACCTGATCAAGGGCCCTTGATAAAAGCCCACTTTTCAAGCAGTCTGATGCAAGTGGTGGCGTTTATTTTAATTAAATCATAGATTTGATGCTACCTCCTGTATCAAACTGCGTGGTAGAATTTGATATCAGAGGCTACGTCGGACTTTTCTTTCTAATGTTAACTCTTTATATTGTCAAGGCCCAGAAGGTGGCTACATTGACTGCAGCATCGGTGGCAATAATTAAAAACAAAGTACAGGTGAATGGGCACTTGGGGCACTCCAACATGTGGCTCATGCACTGAACAGGGGCACCGCACTCACATTGGGTATCAAACGGATTATGCCGCTTCATGGCATTTATAACTTCGTTACCCGACACGCGCTGCAAGTCCGCTATCGTATAACGTAAGTTACCTGTAGCAGGCGCGGCCACAGCGGCGCGAGCGCTCCGTGCAGGAAGTGCTGGCTGCACGTGAGCAGCTTGACGCAGCCCACGGCCGCCGCCTTGCGCTCCAGCGCGCCCGACACGCGCTGCAGGTCCGCTATCGTATAACGTAAGTTACCTGTAGCAGGCGCGGCCACAGCGGCGCGAGCGCTCCGTGCAGGAAGTGCTGGCTGCACGTGAGCAGCTTGACGCAGCCCACGGCCGCCGCCTTGCGCTCCAGCGCGCCCGACACGCGCTGCAGGTCCGCTATCGTATAACGTAAGTTACCTGTAGCAGGCGCGGCCACAGCGGCGCGAGCGCTCCGTGCAGGAAGTGCTGGCTGCACGTGAGCAGCTTGACGCAGCCCACGGCCGCCGCCTTGCGCTCCAGCGCGCCCGACACGCGCTGCAGGTCCGCTATCGTATAACGTAAGTTACCTGTAGCAGGCGCGGCCACAGCGGCGCGAGCGCTCCGTGCAGGAAGTGCTGGCTGCACGTGAGCAGCTTGACGCAGCCCACGGCCGCCGCCTTGCGCTCCAGCGCGCCCGACACGCGCTGCAGGTCCGCTATCGTATAACGTAAGTTACCTGTAGCAGGCGCGGCCACAGCGGCGCGAGCGCTCCGTGCAGGAAGTGCTGGCTGCACGTGAGCAGCTTGACGCAGCCCACGGCCGCCGCCTTGCGCTCCAGCGCGCCCGACACGCGCTGCAGGTCCGCTATCGTATAACGTAAGTTACCTGTAGCAGGCGCGGCCACAGCGGCGCGAGCGCTCCGTGCAGGAAGTGCTGGCTGCACGTGAGCAGCTTGACGCAGCCCACGGCCGCCGCCTTGCGCTCCAGCGCGCCCGACACGCGCTGCAGGTCCGCTATCGTATAACGTAAGTTACCTGTAGCAGGCGCGGCCACAGCGGCGCGAGCGCTCCGTGCAGGAAGTGCTGGCTGCACGTGAGCAGCTTGACGCAGCCCACGGCCGCCGCCTTGCGCTCCAGCGCGCCCGACACGCGCTGCAGGTCCGCTATCGTATAACGTAAGTTACCTGTAGCAGGCGCGGCCACAGCGGCGCGAGCGCTCCGTGCAGGAAGTGCTGGCTGCACGTGAGCAGCTTGACGCAGCCCACGGCCGCCGCCTTGCGCTCCAGCGCGCCCGACACGCGCTGCAGGTCCGCTATCGTATAACGTAAGTTACCTGTAGCAGGCGCGGCCACAGCGGCGCGAGCGCTCCGTGCAGGAAGTGCTGGCTGCACGTGAGCAGCTTGACGCAGCCCACGGCCGCCGCCTTGCGCTCCAGCGCGCCCGACACGCGCTGCAGGTCCGCTATCGTATAACGTAAGTTACCTGTAGCAGGCGCGGCCACAGCGGCGCGAGCGCTCCGTGCAGGAAGTGCTGGCTGCACGTGAGCAGCTTGACGCAGCCCACGGCCGCCGCCTTGCGCTCCAGCGCGCCCGACACGCGCTGCAGGTCCGCTATCGTATAACGTAAGTTACCTGTAGCAGGCGCGGCCACAGCGGCGCGAGCGCTCCGTGCAGGAAGTGCTGGCTGCACGTGAGCAGCTTGACGCAGCCCACGGCCGCCGCCTTGCGCTCCAGCGCGCCCGACACGCGCTGCAGGTCCGCTATCGTATAACGTAAGTTACCTGTAGCAGGCGCGGCCACAGCGGCGCGAGCGCTCCGTGCAGGAAGTGCTGGCTGCACGTGAGCAGCTTGACGCAGCCCACGGCCGCCGCCTTGCGCTCCAGCGCGCCCGACACGCGCTGCAGGTCCGCTATCGTATAACGTAAGTTACCTGTAGCAGGCGCGGCCACAGCGGCGCGAGCGCTCCGTGCAGGAAGTGCTGGCTGCACGTGAGCAGCTTGACGCAGCCCACGGCCGCCGCCTTGCGCTCCAGCGCGCCCGACACGCGCTGCAGGTCCGCTATCGTATAACGTAAGTTACCTGTAGCAGGCGCGGCCACAGCGGCGCGAGCGCTCCGTGCAGGAAGTGCTGGCTGCACGTGAGCAGCTTGACGCAGCCCACGGCCGCCGCCTTGCGCTCCAGCGCGCCCGACACGCGCTGCAGGTCCGCTATCGTATAACGTAAGTTACCTGTAGCAGGCGCGGCCACAGCGGCGCGAGCGCTCCGTGCAGGAAGTGCTGGCTGCACGTGAGCAGCTTGACGCAGCCCACGGCCGCCGCCTTGCGCTCCAGCGCGCCCGACACGCGCTGCAGGTCCGCTATCGTATAACGTAAGTTACCTGTAGCAGGCGCGGCCACAGCGGCGCGAGCGCTCCGTGCAGGAAGTGCTGGCTGCACGTGAGCAGCTTGACGCAGCCCACGGCCGCCGCCTTGCGCTCCAGCGCGCCCGACACGCGCTGCAGGTCCGCTATCGTATAACGTAAGTTACCTGTAGCAGGCGCGGCCACAGCGGCGCGAGCGCTCCGTGCAGGAAGTGCTGGCTGCACGTGAGCAGCTTGACGCAGCCCACGGCCGCCGCCTTGCGCTCCAGCGCGCCCGACACGCGCTGCAGGTCCGCTATCGTATAACGTAAGTTACCTGTAGCAGGCGCGGCCACAGCGGCGCGAGCGCTCCGTGCAGGAAGTGCTGGCTGCACGTGAGCAGCTTGACGCAGCCCACGGCCGCCGCCTTGCGCTCCAGCGCGCCCGACACGCGCTGCAGGTCCGCTATCGTATAACGTAAGTTACCTGTAGCAGGCGCGGCCACAGCGGCGCGAGCGCTCCGTGCAGGAAGTGCTGGCTGCACGTGAGCAGCTTGACGCAGCCCACGGCCGCCGCCTTGCGCTCCAGCGCGCCCGACACGCGCTGCAGGTCCGCTATCGTATAACGTAAGTTACCTGTAGCAGGCGCGGCCACAGCGGCGCGAGCGCTCCGTGCAGGAAGTGCTGGCTGCACGTGAGCAGCTTGACGCAGCCCACGGCCGCCGCCTTGCGCTCCAGCGCGCCCGACACGCGCTGCAGGTCCGCTATCGTATAACGTAAGTTACCTGTAGCAGGCGCGGCCACAGCGGCGCGAGCGCTCCGTGCAGGAAGTGCTGGCTGCACGTGAGCAGCTTGACGCAGCCCACGGCCGCCGCCTTGCGCTCCAGCGCGCCCGACACGCGCTGCAGGTCCGCTATCGTATAACGTAAGTTACCTGTAGCAGGCGCGGCCACAGCGGCGCGAGCGCTCCGTGCAGGAAGTGCTGGCTGCACGTGAGCAGCTTGACGCAGCCCACGGCCGCCGCCTTGCGCTCCAGCGCGCCCGACACGCGCTGCAGGTCCGCTATCGTATAACGTAAGTTACCTGTAGCAGGCGCGGCCACAGCGGCGCGAGCGCTCCGTGCAGGAAGTGCTGGCTGCACGTGAGCAGCTTGACGCAGCCCACGGCCGCCGCCTTGCGCTCCAGCGCGCCCGACACGCGCTGCAGGTCCGCTATCGTATAACGTAAGTTACCTGTAGCAGGCGCGGCCACAGCGGCGCGAGCGCTCCGTGCAGGAAGTGCTGGCTGCACGTGAGCAGCTTGACGCAGCCCACGGCCGCCGCCTTGCGCTCCAGCGCGCCCGACACGCGCTGCAGGTCCGCTATCGTATAACGTAAGTTACCTGTAGCAGGCGCGGCCACAGCGGCGCGAGCGCTCCGTGCAGGAAGTGCTGGCTGCACGTGAGCAGCTTGACGCAGCCCACGGCCGCCGCCTTGCGCTCCAGCGCGCCCGACACGCGCTGCAGGTCCGCTATCGTATAACGTAAGTTACCTGTAGCAGGCGCGGCCACAGCGGCGCGAGCGCTCCGTGCAGGAAGTGCTGGCTGCACGTGAGCAGCTTGACGCAGCCCACGGCCGCCGCCTTGCGCTCCAGCGCGCCCGACACGCGCTGCAGGTCCGCTATCGTATAACGTAAGTTACCTGTAGCAGGCGCGGCCACAGCGGCGCGAGCGCTCCGTGCAGGAAGTGCTGGCTGCACGTGAGCAGCTTGACGCAGCCCACGGCCGCCGCCTTGCGCTCCAGCGCGCCCGACACGCGCTGCAGGTCCGCTATCGTATAACGTAAGTTACCTGTAGCAGGCGCGGCCACAGCGGCGCGAGCGCTCCGTGCAGGAAGTGCTGGCTGCACGTGAGCAGCTTGACGCAGCCCACGGCCGCCGCCTTGCGCTCCAGCGCGCCCGACACGCGCTGCAGGTCCGCTATCGTATAACGTAAGTTACCTGTAGCAGGCGCGGCCACAGCGGCGCGAGCGCTCCGTGCAGGAAGTGCTGGCTGCACGTGAGCAGCTTGACGCAGCCCACGGCCGCCGCCTTGCGCTCCAGCGCGCCCGACACGCGCTGCAGGTCCGCTATCGTATAACGTAAGTTACCTGTAGCAGGCGCGGCCACAGCGGCGCGAGCGCTCCGTGCAGGAAGTGCTGGCTGCACGTGAGCAGCTTGACGCAGCCCACGGCCGCCGCCTTGCGCTCCAGCGCGCCCGACACGCGCTGCAGGTCCGCTATCGTATAACGTAAGTTACCTGTAGCAGGCGCGGCCACAGCGGCGCGAGCGCTCCGTGCAGGAAGTGCTGGCTGCACGTGAGCAGCTTGACGCAGCCCACGGCCGCCGCCTTGCGCTCCAGCGCGCCCGACACGCGCTGCAGGTCCGCTATCAACACGCGCTCCACGTACATCGCGAACATGCTGCCGACAAATGACACGATTATACTTGAAAAATTTGAAGCTTAAGCACCTCCTGGCCGAACTGACACCAATTGTAAATGGATCCAAATCATGTTCTTTGCATAGATCATTGAAATTCCTGCTTGCGCGCACAATATAACTGTTCCGTCTATAATTCGAAGATGTATGAGGTACACGTATGGGTGGATTAAAACGAAATGTTTTACTTGGCACATTGAAATAAAACTTTGGCAATAACTCTGGGTTATCAATATCGTTATTGAGGATTTTCGACATGAACAGAAAGTCAGCAATTTTACGTCGATCTACTAGTGGTAACAGATGATATTTCTTGCAGAGTCCAAGATACTCGGTTGACTGATATGGAATCTTTTGATGAAAACAAACAAGGGTCTAACCTTCCTTGGTCCACTTGGAAGTCCCTGAATCGCCTCAGAACGCAAGTAGGAAGGTGTAATTTGAACCTCGCTAAGTGGGGCTACCGTGACACATCAACTGCAGGGTGTGGATGTGGAGCGGAGTCACAGATCATGCTCCACCTGCTATCTTGCCCTCTGTGCCCCAATACATGCAGCCTGAGTGACCTGTGTGCGGCTACCAACGATGCTGTGGAGGTGGCAACGTTTTGGGCCACCCAAATCTGACCAACTGTCGTGCCATCGACACGAAGAAGAAGACGAAAACAAAGATATTTAATTAACCGTCTTTGGATGTGGTCAATGTATTTATAATAATGTGGATTCCATATCTGAGACGCATACTCTAGCTGACTTCTTACAAAAGTGCAATACAATGTTTTTAGTATTTTAGCATTTGTAAAACATTTAGAGAGTCGTATTATAAACCCAAGCAGTTTAGAAGCTTTTTTGACAATTGCATCAATGTGTGTGTGTCAAAAACTAACTTACTGTCATGGTGGACGCCCAAGTCACGAATAGTATTGCACCTTGGCAGGATCTGGCCCGCCAAAGTATAAGCAGTGGCTAGGACTGCACGTTTTCTAGTATAAGTGATCACCGAATAATTGGATGGGTTGAGATCAAGCTTATTAGCCCGACAATACTCTTCAAGCCGATACAAATCAGCCTGAAGTGCAAGTTTATCTTCGAGCGTTGAAATGGTGGCAAAGATTTTCATGTCATCAGCAAAGCATAATAGTTTGGATGAATGGAGGCACTGATCGATGTCGTTCACATAGACTACAAATAAAAAAGGACCGAGCAACGAACCTTGGGGCACTCCGCTGGGCACGTTTACCCAACTAGACATATAATTATTGAGCACTACTGCTTGTGACCTGTTATCAATGTAAGAAGAGAACCACCGTAGGAGGTCCCCACGGATGCTCATGTAGCTCAACTTCTTTATTAGGGTATCGTGGTCGATCCGATCAAATGCCTTGCTATAATCTGTGTAAACCACATCGACCTGTTTCCCATTATCCATAGCATCCGTAATGAAATCATTAAATAAAATCAAGTTAGAAGTGATAGCTCGTCCTTTTAAAAATCCGTGCTGAAAGGAGCTAAACGAGCTAGCAAGGGCAGGATAAAACTGGTAATAGACAATCCTCTCAAATATTTTAGCTATAATACACAGCTTAGAAATAGGCCCACAATTAGTAATCTCGGTTTTAGACCCCTTCTTATGTACGGGTGTAATAAAAGCAGATTTCCATACTTTGGGGACAACACCTTGAGTCAAAGAAAATTGAAATAGGTAGTGCAATGAAAGATGCGCATTTAATTAGAAACTTAGATGATATGTTATCACCTTTAGCTGGATCCAAGTTACGAAGTAAGCCGGTCACAACATCAACATTCACTTCTATGTGACAGATGTCGAATGAAGTTCTGTTAGTATCAAAAGGGAAAACAGGAGGTGGGCTTGGAGTATTATATGAAGTGGGATTAAGAAAAGTCGACACGAAATACGAAGAAAACGCCTCACAAATAGAATCTCCAGTGAGTAATGATTCATCGTTATAATATAATGTATTAGGTTGTAGTAGTAGTTGTAGCGATTTTTGACAAAAGTCCAAAGGTGTTTAGGGTTATCTTTAATAGATTTTTCAGTTTGATTAAGATAACCATTATAACACGTAGCTTCCATAGTCTTAACTCTGTCACGCAAATATTTAAAAGTTAACTCGTCAGATTTATTGCCGTAAATCTTGAATTTTCTTAGATATTTATATTTTTCTTTAATTGTTCTGACGTGTGGTGAGCTGTACCAGACTGGGTATTTTTTATCACGTACTAGCTTTTGTGGTATATACTTGTTTTGGAACTGTTTTATAGCGACTATAAAGTATTCAACCGACTCATCCAGTGATCGGATTGAAAACTCATGTTCCCAATTAGTGTCAGAAATCTCGTTCATCAAAATCGCCTTTGCTATAGATTTATCGCAACCGCGGCGCATGGTCAACGAGAGGCATTTCAAAGATGTCAATATTTATGAACAACGCAGGATGATAGGGATCAATAGGCACTAGAGGGTCAATACACTAATAATATTTTATAAAAAAAGACCTGTAATTGGCTGTCAGTCTACTTTACTGTTCTTGATCTTTTGATTTAGCTGTAAGTCTTCCATATAATTTAAATAAATTTAATAAAATTCGCTCACCCAGCCTGCACGGAATCAATGAGGTCGATCAGCGGGTCGGCTCCAAAGTGCGCCGCGTAGAAGCCGAGGAACGCGATCAGGCCCCGCACGTACTTCGTGGTCTTAGAGGACGACAGCCGCTGGAAAAGCAGCGTCATTATCTGCTTCGTGTACTGAGACATCACCTCGCTGTAAACATTGAATAACATTAATTCTATTTATTTAGGGACAATTAACAGCCGCAATACAAAGTGTAACGCTATACTGAAAACTGGCCAAGTGCAAGTCGGACTCGCGCACGAAGGGTTTCTTACCATTCTCTATAAAGCAAAACTGCAAAAATCACGTTTGTTGTATGGGAGGCCTATTTAAATATTTATTTTTATTCTGATTTAGTATTTGTTGCTATAGCGGCAACAGAAATACATCATCTGTGAAAATTTCAACTGTCTAGTTATCACGGTTAATGAGATACAGCCTGGTGACAGACAGACAGACAGACGGACAGTCAGACAGACAAACAGACGGACAGCGGAGTCTTAGTAATTTACTGTGGGACCAACACTGAAAACGCGAAAAAACCAGTTGGTTTTTTCGCGTTTTCAGTGTTGGTCCCACAGTGGTGGTTGGTTGGGTTGATCAAATATGTGGAGCAGTTGCTCCACATATTTGTGCTCATAAAGGACATGATATACAAAGCGCTCCGCGCGCGCGGCGGCAACAATGTATGGAGACTGGCCGCGCGCCCGCGAAGTACATTTCGTTCTTTTGACGGTATACATACATATTATCAGGTCCGCGCGCCCTGTCCGCTTTGTATTTCAAGTCCGTAACTCGAGAAAATGTACTCAAAAGCTGTTGTTTTCTCCCGATTTCGAGCTTGGTCTGTGACACACGGGTGAAGGTACGCAGGCTATGTCAAATACTGGTATTCAGCTGCATCCGTTACGAAGAGAAGTCGACGCCAACACAGATTGAAGGCAAACTATTTGAATGATAGCTAAACTACGTTTGAATTTAACGGCTAGATGACCCGTAGTAAATATAAATCTTCATAACGACTTGAATGGTACTGGGCCGGACACGTATGACGCATGTCGAACGGTTCATGGGGCAACGACAATGTGGGTCCCAGAAAATGGTCAGAGACACCGCGGGAGACCCAGGCGAATATGGCGGGACCAGCTTGCCGGGAAGAATAGAAGGAAGAAATCATGCCTTTGCCCTGCAGTGGGGCGGAATAGGTTAAAAATGACTTTGTAAAAAAACCCGATCGCTAAAAACGACAAAAAGTTCCAACCAAGTCGCTTTTCAAGCAGTCTGATGCAGTTTGTGGCCTCAGATCTGTGATTGAATTGCATCAGACGTTTAAGTCGTTTGTAGCGGTCGTATTTTTGGAGTATTTTTTCTTATTTACTTTTTTTTTTCTTATTTTCTTATTTACATTTTAGTGAGTTTTGAAAATTTATATGTCAAAATCCGTCCAGCCGTTTGGGCTGTAGTGCGTGCCAAAGATATGGACAAACATACATACGCTCGAAAAACATACATAAATCCTTCTGACGCAGTCGGGTAAAAATAAATAAAAAATTACGACTTACTTTCCGAACTTGAACAGCATAGTCTGTATCAAGTAAAATCCTTCATGGTCGTTCGTTTTGGACGCAATCAGTTTCTGGAACACTCCCAACATTGCGTTCTGGGAACAAAATAAAATTACAGCTAAGATTTTTATTTCAGCGAGGAGACTTTTTGCTTTAATCATAGTGGCAGTAGTTCATTCACTATTTTCCTTCCTATTGGCGATGCAAAAAGTCTAACTAGCGCCATAGCGCACGTTGGCCGCCCGCTCCCACAGCGCGGGCGCCACCACGCACGGCAGCAGCGCTAGTATGGAGTAGTGTGTCTCACTCACCAGTCGTCCGGACTGCAGTACGAGCTGGTCGCGGTGCGCCACGAAGGCGCACAGCAGGCGCACGAGCGGGCGCACGTTGGCCGCCCGCTCCCACAGCGCGGGCGCCACCACGCACGGCAGCAGCGCTAGTATGGAGTAGTGTGTCTCACTCACCAGTCGTCCGGACTGCAGTACGAGCTGGTCGCGGTGCGCCACGAAGGCGCACAGCAGGCGCACGAGCGGGCGCACGTTGGCCGCCCGCTCCCACAGCGCGGGCGCCACCACGCACGGCAGCAGCGCTAGTATGGAGTAGTGTGTCTCACTCACCAGTCGTCCGGACTGCAGTACGAGCTGGTCGCGGTGCGCCACGAAGGCGCACAGCAGGCGCACGAGCGGGCGCACGTTGGCCGCCCGCTCCCACAGCGCGGGCGCCACCACACACGGCAGCAGCGCGCCATACGCGTCGCCGCCTGCTGTGCTGCTGGCGCCGCGCAACTCCAGCAGGAGGGAAAGCATTTGGAACACGTACGGCATGAATTCTACAACACAAAAAAATATCTTTGAAGCTGAGGAGGAAGTGGAAATTCGGAGTCGAGCTGGATGAGCGGTAGGTACGGGCGAGGCCACACGATGCCTTCATGGTGATAAGTTCTGAATTTACAACAAAGTAGAAAGCACAGTCTACGCAGGACACGTGCCTTACACAACTCACTATACCATGCACACACTTTACCACATGGCAAGCGCGCCTGACTGGCGAACTAGGTGACGAGGCGGATGTGAGAGAAGGGTGATGCTCTGCGGCGCCGGAATGACAACGTGTGGTGTTATTTACGTATTGCTAGTTTTTCGAACGTATATATCATTTTTCTTTCTTATTATGAGTCCCGATGATGTTGATATTGATTTCCTTATATATTTAGTACAAGAAATACCGGCACTATGGGATAAAACACACCCTACACACATCAGTAACCACGCGGCGCTACACGATGTGGCACCCTATAGCTAGAGTTCATTAAGGTACGGCGCCGCACCGCACCCCTGAAGTATCGTGTGGTGTCGCCCTAAACACTCACAAACTATGTAAATGTATGGAAATTCGTGATTTCAGAATCTCGAATTTCCGGGACTGAAAATATGACCGGTATTGACTCACTAACTAAAGTCCGGTCGCGGAGCAGGAAGAATTTCGTACAATGACCTCTTATTACCTGTCTCCTTCACTGCCACGTAAATATAATGCGACACGCTCGCACAGATGCAATGACGGCCGTCCTCAGGGATTGTAAACCTTTTACCGTATCCAAGGTTTGTTCTTGTTTGCATGTGGTTTTAGTTGGCCTTGAGTCACAACAAACGGTTTGCTTGACATAGTTAATAATTTTTGAATAACGCACGAACGACATTCCATGTTGGGTTGGGATGCGTTAGTGATCGCTCAGTTTTCGTACACAGTTATAAGTACTAAAATGACGTGATTATTTACAAACAATTTGGTACCAATAATAAATCATTTCATCATCAATTGTGATTTCGAAGTAGGAAATCCAATTGCATAGAATTGCAACCTGTCCGGCCCCGGCGACACACCGGTGTGTCGCGAATTAATCGCGAATTTAATGTTTATTTACATATACATAAGATTTACTTTATATTAGGGAATTTTCACATGTTGGGCCGGAGTGGTTAACTAAATTTGGGTGACAAAAGTCACCTTGCGCGATTTACCGGTAAAAAATTTGGGTGGCAACTCACCTTGCGCGCTTTATCGGTAAAAAATTTGGGTGACTAGTCACCTTGCGCGTTCGAGCGGCCGCACTTAATACAAAAATGTTTGTGACCACTGTCAGTAGGCAAAGAGGTCATTGTAAGAAATTCTTTCTGCTCCGCGACCGGACTTTACCAGGAGAACGAAAACAAAAAGCCGGTCAAGTGCGAGTCAGAATCGCGTACGAAGGGTTCCGTACCATCTTCTACTTATAAAAACGGCAAAAAACAATCACGTTTGTTGTATGCCCCACCTAAATATTTATTTTATTGTTTTAAGTATTTGTTGTTATAGCGGCAACATAAATACATAATCTGTGAAAATTTCAACTGTCTAGCTATCACGGTTCATGAAATACAGTCTGGTGACAGACAGACAGATGGACAGCGGAGTCTTAGTAATAGGTTCCCATCTTTACCCTTTGGGTGTGGCGCGGGCGGCTGAAACTGCGGGGCACGCACAGCTATAAGTACTTTAACTTTCACTTAAAGTACTTATAGCTGTGCGTGCCCATTAGTAGTAGTACATTCTACTAATATGACTACGGACAAGAGTACCAAAGCCACCTGCGGAAACATACAACATTCACCAGTGTGCTCTGAGTAATAATTGGTGTTCAAAAAGAGAGTCACCATCATCAAGCATCTCTGTTTGGATGTTTATGCAACAGTCACGAAAATACAGCTGAAGGGATTAAATTCGGCACGATTATAGTTTTAAACCTTGATTAACAACTGCTACTTTTTGACCCCCGGTAAATTACAAAGGCTTAGCGGAGAATGAGGAGGAAGCGGAAATTCAGAGCCTGGCTGGATGAGCCAACTTACAAGTACCACCAGACCGGAATCATGAGGAAGTATTTCTGATTTTCATGATTCTGATCTCCCAGTAGAATGTGAGTAGTTACCTTTCATAATTCCGGGCAGGGAAATAATTCGTGTTTAGTAGGATTAGGGTTAAAAATTTGTGCAATAGTAAAAAATACTGTACAATACTGATTTGTCAAAAATACAATGATGCTATTTTAGTTTTTATTTAAATCGGGCTCAAAACGCGTTTGAGTGTTTTCGCTATTTATATGTCGCAGCCAATTAGCTTAATCAGCTGTTTAATTGGTGGACTGGCTTTTCATTTAACAGCGGCGATTTTTCAGCGAGCTAAGTAACATTTTTTGTTCAATATCGTTTAATGACTTGCCCATGTCACTTGTATCTCTGAGTAAACGGCGCAGTTCAATGAAAAGGCTTTTAATGAAACGACTGATTAAGCTAGTTAGCTGCGACATATACATCTACAACGTGTAACAGAGTAAACGCAATACCTCTTAACGGGTCATTGTACTCAACAATGAACAACTTTCACTATGGGACCAATACTGAAATCGCGAAAAAAATAAATGCTACTGATAAGTGTGAGCGGTTGAAATTACGAAATGGCGATTACGGCTGGAAAATGAAATATAATCCAGTACAATAACAGCTTCAGAATGCTTTCGGGCTTGCCGCGTTTCTGTAGTGCCTCGGCCATGTTCGCACAGGCTTACACACATGACTTTTATGCCATGATGAGAATAAAGACAGCCTCACTTTTGCATAGGGCGCGGTCGAGCTCAAATGGCATTCTGAGGATGTTAACAAATAAACTTGACTCACCTTTCCTGCAACAATTTATGCGAGTACTGGTGAGGCAAGAATAATGTTATTTTTTTTATTCTTTGTGTGTTTTACTAACATAGTTTATAAGTGCTTTTGTAACTAACCCATGGACCTCTGATGTCTAATAAATAAATTATATTATATATTATTATAATCAAATTCTTACCTTGCACATCATTCTGTAATATATCTTGGAATATCGGGAATAGCGCGTCCTCAAAGGCTGATATAGCGTTCGGATTGGATTTCGTCACCAACCTGCGAAAATAACATACAGAAATGGAGAAGCTGATAAAAACGCAAGAAAATTTAAATTTCGATGGTGACCATACGGATACTACTGTATGTCTGTCTGTCCAGACCCTTCTGGGAACGTGTGGATGTAAAGTTGGAATTAACATCAAATACGACTACGATCTTCTAAGCCGGAATATAGGTTTATAGTCCTGGTGATGTAAAAATAGGTGCCCTCGTACAAAAACGCACAAAATTCCCTTTAAAAATATTGGTGTTTTTTTTTATTTAATTTAAAAGACTGGCCTGCGCTAGCCAAAGACAAAGTTGTAAGAAAAAGGGAGGGAGGTCATTGCCCTTATCCCATGTCACTTGGGGTCGGCGCAACACGTTTTCTTCCTCCATTCTATCGTATCACCCGTCATAACAAAAATTTATTCGATAGATTATTTTTTTCTACTTAAAAACATCACTTTTGAAAAAAAAAACCGGCAATTCTCGCGCACGATAGTTTCCGTATCATTATCTATAAAAACGGCAAAAAATCACGTTTGCCAAGCCCTACTTAAATATTTACGAGATTTTATTGTTTTTAGTATTTTTTGTTGTTATAGCGGCAACCGGTTCATGAGATAGAGCCTGGTGACAGACAGACAGACGGACAGACAGACAGCGGAGTCTTAGTAATAAGGTCTTGTTTTTACCCTTTGGGTATGGAACCCTAAATATAGCACTATTACAGCAAGAAAGGTAAACTAATGACAATATACTCACGACACAGCCAGCGAGAGAGTTTCAAACAGATAGTGGTTGAAGTGAGGTTTGCAAGGGTTCTTCGCTACAACGGACAGCATGAGAGCTAGCTTCGGTAGAGCGTCGCCCAAGTACGCCAGCGACGCGTCTTGTAGACATGATAATGTGCGCAGGACCGCTGTTAAAATGAATACATTTAAATAATAAAATCTTTTTACAAGGAAAGGGGTTCGAACATTTTGTATGGAAGCTGGCATAGCTACTCGCCGCAATGTTTTTTTCAAAGTCACGGCGCGCGATGTAATAGGTATGGGTAGAGAACAAATTAAACAGACATCTAGTATATAATGTAACACGCACCCTTCATCACGTACTCGTTGTGGTCTAGCGGCGAGTTCTGCTCGCCCAGCGCCAGGAACAGCGCACTGAGCAGCGCAGCGGCGCGGCGTGCGGCTGTAGCGACATCTAGTATATAATGTAACACGCACCCGTCATCACGTACTCGTTGTGGTCTAGTGGCGAGTTCTGCTCGCCCAGCCAGCGCCAGGAACAGCGCACTGAGCAGCGCAGCGGCGCGGCGTGCGGCTGTAGCGACATCTAGTATATAATGTAACACGCACCCGTCATCACGTACTCGTTGTGGTCTAGTGGCGAGTTCTGCTCGCCCAGCCAGCGCCAGGAACAGCGCACTGAGCAGCGCAGCGGCGCGGCGTGCGGCTGTAGCGACATCTAGTATATAATGTAACACGCACCCGTCATCACGTACTCGTTGTGGTCTAGTGGCGAGTTCTGCTCGCCCAGCCAGCGCCAGGAACAGCGCACTGAGCAGCGCAGCGGCGCGGCGTGCGGCTGTAGCGACATCTAGTATATAATGTAACACGCACCCGTCATCACGTACTCGTTGTGGTCTAGTGGCGAGTTCTGCTCGCCCAGCCAGCGCCAGGAACAGCGCACTGAGCAGCGCAGCGGCGCGGCGTGCGGCTGTAGCGACATCTAGTATATAATGTAACACGCACCCGTCATCACGTACTCGTTGTGGTCTAGTGGCGAGTTCTGCTCGCCCAGCCAGCGCCAGGAACAGCGCACTGAGCAGCGCAGCGGCGCGGCGTGCGGCTGTAGCGACATCTAGTATATAATGTAACACGCACCCGTCATCACGTACTCGTTGTGGTCTAGTGGCGAGTTCTGCTCGCCCAGCCAGCGCCAGGAACAGCGCACTGAGCAGCGCAGCGGCGCGGCGTGCGGCTGTAGCGACATCTAGTATATAATGTAACACGCACCCGTCATCACGTACTCGTTGTGGTCTAGTGGCGAGTTCTGCTCGCCCAGCCAGCGCCAGGAACAGCGCACTGAGCAGCGCAGCGGCGCGGCGTGCGGCTGTAGCGACATCTAGTATATAATGTAACACGCACCCGTCATCACGTACTCGTTGTGGTCTAGTGGCGAGTTCTGCTCGCCCAGCCAGCGCCAGGAACAGCGCACTGAGCAGCGCAGCGGCGCGGCGTGCGGCTGTAGCGACATCTAGTATATAATGTAACACGCACCCGTCATCACGTACTCGTTGTGGTCTAGTGGCGAGTTCTGCTCGCCCAGCCAGCGCCAGGAACAGCGCACTGAGCAGCGCAGCGGCGCGGCGTGCGGCTGTAGCGACATCTAGTATATAATGTAACACGCACCCGTCATCACGTACTCGTTGTGGTCTAGTGGCGAGTTCTGCTCGCCCAGCCAGCGCCAGGAACAGCGCACTGAGCAGCGCAGCGGCGCGGCGTGCGGCTGTAGCGACATCTAGTATATAATGTAACACGCACCCGTCATCACGTACTCGTTGTGGTCTAGTGGCGAGTTCTGCTCGCCCAGCCAGCGCCAGGAACAGCGCACTGAGCAGCGCAGCGGCGCGGCGTGCGGCTGTAGCGACATCTAGTATATAATGTAACACGCACCCGTCATCACGTACTCGTTGTGGTCTAGTGGCGAGTTCTGCTCGCCCAGCCAGCGCCAGGAACAGCGCACTGAGCAGCGCAGCGGCGCGGCGTGCGGCTGTAGCGACATCTAGTATATAATGTAACACGCACCCGTCATCACGTACTCGTTGTGGTCTAGTGGCGAGTTCTGCTCGCCCAGCCAGCGCCAGGAACAGCGCACTGAGCAGCGCAGCGGCGCGGCGTGCGGCTGTAGCGACATCTAGTATATAATGTAACACGCACCCGTCATCACGTACTCGTTGTGGTCTAGTGGCGAGTTCTGCTCGCCCAGCCAGCGCCAGGAACAGCGCACTGAGCAGCGCAGCGGCGCGGCGTGCGGCTGTAGCGACATCTAGTATATAATGTAACACGCACCCGTCATCACGTACTCGTTGTGGTCTAGTGGCGAGTTCTGCTCGCCCAGCCAGCGCCAGGAACAGCGCACTGAGCAGCGCAGCGGCGCGGCGTGCGGCTGTAGCGACATCTAGTATATAATGTAACACGCACCCGTCATCACGTACTCGTTGTGGTCTAGTGGCGAGTTCTGCTCGCCCAGCCAGCGCCAGGAACAGCGCACTGAGCAGCGCAGCGGCGCGGCGTGCGGCTGTAGCGACATCTAGTATATAATGTAACACGCACCCGTCATCACGTACTCGTTGTGGTCTAGTGGCGAGTTCTGCTCGCCCAGCGCCAGGAACAGCGCACTGAGCAGCGCGGCGGAGTGCGGCTGTACCGACATCTAGTATATAATGTAACACGCACCCTTCATCACGTACTCGTTGTGGTCTAGTGGCGAGTTCTGCTCGCCCAGCGCACTGAGCAGCGCGGCGGAGTGCGGCTGTACCGACATCTAGTATATAATGTAACACGCACCCTTCATCACGTACTCGTCGTGGTCTAGTGGCGAGTTCTGCTCGCCCAGCGCCAGGAACAGCGCACTGAGCAGCGCGGCGGCGTGCGGCTGTACCGACATCTAGTATATAATGTAACACGCACCCTTCATCACGTACTCGTTGTGGTCTAGCGGCGAGTTCTGCTCGCCCAGCGCCAGGAACAGCGCACTGAGCAGCGCGGCGGCGTGCGGCTGTACCGACATCTAGTATATAATGTAACACGCACCCTTCATCACGTACTCGTTGTGGTCTAGCGGCGAGTTCTGCTCGCCCAGCGCCAGGAACAGCGCACTGAGCAGCGCAGCGGCGTGTGGCTGCAGGGTAGCTCGGTCTACCATGCCGCCCGCGATGAGCTTTTCGATGGCGCAAGCGCCGTACGTGCACACGACGCCTTTTCCACGTATGTGAGCGATCTAAGAAATTAATTTAGTAAATTAATTCTTCATTGGTACAATACTATGTCACTTAGAAACCGTAGACTTCTCATCAGTTTTCCTTTAATCTTAATTAAAGACCTGTAAAATTTGCTTTTTTTTTAAATTTTAAGCTCATTAGTTCCGCAGATAATCAACTTTTAATTTTCATCATCATCAGAATTGTTCATTTTACGATGACGAGACTCTTACGATGAGTCCTTTTATTTCATAATTATGTTACAGGGTAGGTACACTTGGAAAGATTATTTTTTTATTTTCTAATTTAAAGTGACCCCATACAAAAAATGTATTTATTTTTGTTACGCGTTCGTGTTTGTATCACCGAAGTTTGGTTATATGTGTACTTACCAAATTTCAACTGAACCGGTCTAGTAGATTCGAAGAAAATTGACTGTGACAGAAAGATGGACAGACAGACACACAAGTGATCCTATAAGGGTTACGATGAGTTCCATGTTTCTATACTGAAAATTATGGAAAAACGAAACCTTTCGGAACCATAAAATCCTTCCTTCCTCCAAAGACTTATAAAAGTCTTTTAAAAACGACTAAAAAGATACAAACAAATCGTAACGCGTTGTCAGAAAGCTCGAGTCTGTCACCAGTCTTGCCAAGAAGTACCGTGTAACCCAGTTACTGGGTTGTGGAGGTAGATAAGCAATTGCTCCTCTTAAAATACTGGGATTCAGCTGAATCCGGTTTACCTGGAAGCCGACCCCAATATAGTTGGCAAAAGGCTAGGCCGGTAGATTTTATTTATTTAGCAAATTCATAAGAATAAATATGATGATTTGACTTCATTTATTTCCTTTGCCTATTGTAAATATTTTAAAGTAATCGTTTTTAAGTAGTAAACTCCAGTCACGCGTGGGATCTGATATGTACATTTTTTTTATTTATTACTGTGCCAGTACTTACCAGAAGAGGTACAGCAGAGATGATAAGATCCTTGGGCAGCAGCGACCGGAACGTCATCACGTACTTGAGGGCGTCTGCCTTTAGCACGGGCAGCTCGTTCACTGGAACAATTAGCACATGTTTATAATTATGTATATGTCGCAGCCAACTGGCTTGTTTAGACATTGGTTATCGGCAAAGCCTTTTCATTGAACAGCTAGTCACTATAATGTTTTATTTTCTAACTGTAAATGTGAGTGAATTAGGTGTCCCTATTGTTTGCCTCCGTATTTCGGTAACGCCTGTGCACTCAAGGAGCACGTGCGATACCGTTTCCTCCTCCTCCATGCATGCTCTGCATAGAGGACTTGAACTGACCACACTGAGTAGACTGATCTGCTTCTGGAGGGAGGTTGGCTGGTTAGAATAACGGCCGCCATGGCTCACGCACAATGGTTAACAGCAGGACTAAGTGCGGAAACCATACCAAATAGATAGATAGATAGATGAATTGCACTAATATCAACGCCTGCGTGCTGCCGCGCGACGCCAGTGACGTCACAGGTACGTCACAGTATGATATGCTCACCATCTGCTCTCTGCAGCTCGGGCAGTACATGTGCTAGTGCGAACTGCGCCAGGTCGACGAGCGGCGAGGCGCGCGTGACGCCGGCCGCCTGCGTGCTGCCGCGCGACGCCAGTGACGTCACGAGGTACATCGCTGCGTCTTTCCCACGCCACGCCGACGCGCCGATCTCCCCGTACTTCGCTAGCATCAACTGTAAAACAGAAAGTTACAAATAGCGAGATTAATATTTGTAAATAATCTCGCAATAACAAACTTACGGTGCCTGCAATAAAACGGTGACGTATACAAATTTAGTATTTTGTGTGCACGTGGGAGAGTCGGCTACATGGCTCCTACCTGCACGTACTGTCCGAAGATGTTCATCATCTTGTCCTCGTAGTGCACGGCCAGCGTGCGCACGAGGTCGCAGGCGGCGCGGCGGCGCGTGTCCACGTCCGAGCCCTCGATGTCGCGACGGACGTACTCCTCTGGGTTGTCTTCGAATAACTCCATGTCTGATTCTAAAATATTAAAATAGCATTTTAGAGATCTGGGCCGCAGATCGAACAGGAATAGTCTTTCTCACCAGGATTGAGAGAGATTTGTCTCTTCCGCGTAGATCTGAACATGCTTTTGTGGTTGTGTATATGTTCAAATCGCTCCGAAAACTTTGATACCGCGATGTAGGATTTGCGTCGGGTATTTAGTTCGTATGTGGCGGTGTAGATGCCGCTACAGTAGTAAACAATGAATTACCTCTAAACTCCATGTTGGGTATGACCACTTTCTCACAAATGCTACTAAGCGTTGCTGGGTCCTCAAACAAGCTCTTGTAGTTGTTCTTTTCGGCTATTTTCGATAGGAAAGTCAGCGCGTTCGACACTAACTGAAAAATGTATGAAAAGATTACATTAAGTCTCGATGGCATGTTGCTGGCGTAATGTTATGTAGTAACTAGTCATTTAAAACAGAAAGAAGCGTCGTGGGACATCTGGATGGAACTGTTCCTTTCTCTATGTTTAGTGTAAAAAACACAGACACAATTTAATAAATTATTAATTCTCTGCCGGAGTTTGTTTTTCCTGATAGCTAAAACCTGGGTATTTAAGTCATGAGTGAATAGGTTACTTCTAGGCAAGTGTGCAGCATCGTAAAATTTACTCTAAAACTTATTGGTTTTTTTTTTCTATTTTTTATGGATGGGAAATCATCAAATGACTCCTTCCGCTCTGGGTGGAACGGGAGGGAGTGTCAGACTCTTACTGACTGAAACCGCTCCTCGTAGTGCCCTTTGCTTTCCAGGGCCACGGTAACTCTTTCGAACAAAATCCGCAACCCTGGCAGAAACTTATTGGGTATAACTTTATTGGATATAACGTTTATTTAATCCAAAATCATTAGGTCTATCGTTTGAAATACATATTGATTCCATAACATTTACGGATTTACATAATAGCATTTTTAACCTTAAATTAAAATGAAAATATTGTCTAAAAATAAGTCAATATGTTGTGCTACAAAAGTTAGTGACAGAGACGAATCGCTGCAAAACCGACTCCGCGTAGTCTTGTCTGCCCTACCCCTAGAGTGTAATTTAAGCCCGTGTAGGATCACCGGAGCCCCGCAGCGCCGGAGCCGAAGCCGTGACCGAAACCAAGCCTGCTGCATGTTGCTTGCTTGCGTGCATGCTGCATGTCTGCTGCATGGTGCATTCTTCTCGTTTGTCCAGTTCACACATCCAGTAGATCTTATTATTTATTTGTCTGTTTTATTATAGCTGTATCCATTAATAAACAATTTTACTGCATCCTTTGAACTTCTGTATGTCTCACACTTGTAAGAATTCATTTTTTAAAGAAATTAATTATTATTTAATACAGCAAGATTATGCACACCAATTGACAACTAACTAACAATAATGTTTGTTAAGCTACCTACAGGCTACAACTTATCAATAATTAGAGTAAGTTGTAATGTGTATTAAATGCAATTTTACTTTATGTTTTTAACTAGGCGTTTTTATCATATTAGACTAAATAGGTTTTATGTATTTTGAGAGGTATATCTAACTATTTGATATTCATTGTATGATATGCTTTTAAAAAATTAGTTTTTTAATTACTGTAAAGGTGGTTTAAATTGGATCAATCGTTTATTATAACTGATAAATAAATATATAGACTCAGTTTTTATATTTTGTAAATATTAGAGATATTGTAATTATATCATAATTACTAACCCAATCTATACTTAAGAGCGGCCAACCCGTCATAATTTTCATACAAACGCTCGTACGTAATTATGCCGTTGTAACACATATATCTTCAAATTTTTTGAAGTAATAGGTATCTTGTGCACTATATCTAGGTTTCTATGAAAGCAAAAAATAAAAATTTGGAGAAACAAATTCAGTATAAGCCTCCGAAAATCTGCATTTTGCACAAATTTCACCTGAACTTTGGCCGTTCATAATGTATTTATAAATTGTAAAAGTAAAAAAAACATCATGATAGAAACCTTGCACATGTAATGAAGATTCTAAATGAATAATATTAATTTTTAAAACTTGTAAGGCTCATTCAAAAACACGTATTTCCTGGAACTAGTTTTATGAAATTTTCGAACACTATTTTCGTTCCATGTTATCGCGTTCTCACTTTCTTGTTAGTCAAACACATTGCGCTGGATGAAACAACAAGCTTTTCAACCAAGCTCGCGTTGACGATAGACGAACCGGGAAGGGCCCTCTTAATGTAATACAGCTGAAGAGTTTGAACAAGCTAATCTTCAGTCGGATTTGGAAAATTCTTTTTGTATTATGATAGCCACATTCATGACGAATGCTATAAACGGGAACGGGAAAAAACGGGATATGCGCGTACAAAGTCGCGGGCAAAAGCTAGTATAATATTATAAATGTGAAAGTAAGTCTGTCTGTCTGTTACCTTTTCACGTCTTAAGAGCTGAAGGGATGTGGATGAAACTTGGCACACGAGTAGACCATGACCCGTATCAGGACATAGGATAATTTTTATCAGGGTAGTATGTTCCCTTGGGATAATTAGCAACTTTCATACGGAAAAAGAGATTTTGATACTGACCGCGTCGTACTTGGGCTGTGGGCCGGTGGCCAGTAGCACGGTCCACACGCACGTGACGAAGGCGGGCGCGTGCGGCCCGAACTCCTCCTCGTACTTCAGCGCATACAGCGCGGCGCATTCACACACTTCCGTCCGGAGCTGCTCCATAACGCCCGGCTTTTCGTCGTCATCCTGAAAACATCTGATTTTAAATTTTTGTTTTTTTTTTCATAAATCTATGATGCAGTTTTAGTTTTCGTCAAAATCGGGCCCGAGAATCTACAACTGCATCATTGGATATTTGAAAAAATATCAGTTAAGGTTTAGGTAAGTAGGTTTAGCAAGAAATTTAATAAAAAGTAAAATAAACACACAAACAAAACTAATAGGACTAGCGCCTAAACCACAACCACGCCGCGCCGCACTGCGTAGTCTGTGCGGCAGCTGGCAAGCCGGCCGACCACTGGGCTGGGGGTAGGGCCTGCGCCCCACCCGCCAAAGCCGGAAGCAGGAGGAAGCCCTCCGCCACCGCCGCCACCGCCGCCGCTTCTTCTGCCGCCATTGCCGGTTCCACTGCGGTTGCTGCTATTGCAACAGCCGCAGTAGAGCCCCTACAAAGGGCTCGTGGAGGGGGCTGAAATGGAGTGCCAGTAATGGCCCCATTTCACCCCCTCCTGTTGAACGTCAGCCACTGCGCCGCCCAGGAACTGATGCTCCTGAGCATGGGGCAGTGACTGATGCCTGGGGACGGCGAGCAATGGGTAGCTCGCCGTCCGATCAGAACAGGCCCAGGTTGACGGCGCGCTGTGTTCTACGCGCGCCAAACCAGCAGCAGTCAGCATGGGTCGGGGCCCGTTAGGGCCAGAGCCTGCCAGGGTTGCGGAATATGTTCGAAAGAGTTGACGCGGCCCCCAAAAAAAAAAGGGCCTAAACCAACCAACTCTTAAAGCAGTAGGTATTACTTCAATACACAGTACAGTAGGACGTATAGCTCCGTCTAAAGAGACGGAGCTATACGTCCTACTGTACTGTGTATTACTTTAATATTACTTCCAGTGGGAAAGCCCACTGGAAGTAATATTAAAGTAATACTGCTTTAAGAGTTGATGGTTAGGTCCTAGGAACATGAAATTTTGCTCAAGGCCTCCTTTTATAATGTTGGTCACTAAGTTAAAGCTCTTGTTTGTAAATAAGCTGACCTGTCATATTTGTATGTTTTTGTGTACAATAAACAATTGAAATAAGAAGGGTTAAAGAATTAAGAATTAGTAATTATTACAAAATTTTGAGAAACAAACTTTATGATGGATGTGGCAGGCAAAGTTCAATTTCATTGCAACCAACCCAGTTTTTCTAGACCTTATTTTTGGTGGTGATGTTATCAACTCTATTTTACTTACTTCTTCGAACTTTAGGTAAATATATTCTACCTATTCCCATCTCTGGTGATGAAACATGAAACAACAACTCTTGTAATGATCAGTCTAAAATCAACTTAATTACTACTAACACAAAGTTGAAGCCTGTTAGTGATAGAACAACATAGATATCAAACTTACGTCTGTTTCCAAGGAGGGCACTTTGACTTGTAATAGATTGAGTAGATTCGGCATCCAGATAGGCATGTTATCCTCGAAGAATTCTGGCAAGTCTTGATAGTTCAGAGAGTAGAACACCTTGCATATAAGTACGAGGGAGCTATAGATCACGCGCAGTGCTTGTGGGTTATCCGCGTGCTTTGACGTTAGGTCGATTGTAGCCTGCAATTTCAAAATTGTAACATTAACTAGACATGTCTGTATAGGGGCTTTCTGAAGTGCAAAGTCGTATTTAAGAATGATTTTAAGTATGTCAGATACTAAATACCACCTTTATACAGTAATGAAAAAATTGCAGTAATAAGACCTCAACAAATACGACCTCACAAAATTACTAAAAAGTTACTTTTAAAACATTTTGATGCAGTTGTCGGCATCAAATCTGAGATTAAAATGAAATAAATGCATCAACCGCAGCTGCTTGAAAAGTATTTTTTTTAAGTAATTTATTATATTTTGCAGTAATTTATTACTTTATATTTTACATTGCAAAAAAGTATACTTACAACGAACAAATCGGTAAGTGGTTTAGCAAAGTTCTCAAGTACATGCTTGATTTCTTCCCAAAGCTTTTGTGATTTAAACTCATATCGGTACCGCTTGAACAGTGAATGAGCCGTTCTTAAAACTCCATTGATGATGTGGAAATCACCTGTAGGAATAATAGTTTCAAAGTGGTTAATGACCTCAAACATTGTGTGAATTATAAGGGTCAGCACAAAAAGAAAAGCCTCAGCCTCCAGCCTAAGGCCTCGTTTAAGGGAGACGCTTCGAGCGGTGCGTTCAGCGGCGCGGCCCGCACTAAATTCAAACATATTACGTTGTTTAAGAGCGTTTACAGAGAAGCGATTTTACACGCGTATGCATGAGATTCTGGCGGAGCTCGCGGCGTCGTCCGCGCCAATACGAACATACGGCGATACCGGCCACAAATCACTTGAGATGTCAAATTTATTAGTCTCTGGGATTAAAAAAACGAACGTTCCGCCCTCCGCTCCCAATGACCGCCGTCGCAGCTACTCTTCACGCCCCGCACCACGCCCTGCATCTTCATAAACAATCGTATATTGCCATATGTTCGTGTTTGCGCGTGTGATGATGCTGGCCGCTGCACGCGCCGCCTGTTTGTAAATGGAAAAAACGTCCGACGCCCCGCAGCACGCGACGCCTCGCGTCTCCGTAAACGAGGCCTAACCGGAAGCAGCTGAGCATGCTTCGGCCACACTACCGTGATATGGCTATAATTGAAACAACACCTAGGTGTAGCCACGATTTGTGGCCATAATTTTACAAAGTCAATCAATACGGCATATGACGGTAGGTAGTAGTTCTGGTAGCGGTCTTTTTTCACATGTCAAAGACGAGTACCGCGGTCATTTTTGCGTGAAGTGACATCTAGTTTGTTCAGTGTGCGACATGAGCTCAACGGAAACGCACAATGAAAGCACGTGCCAACCAACATGGAGTGGTCAAATGAAAGGGTACTCAAGTTTGTGGAAGCATTCCAATATCTATGCCTAGTTAATTGTCATATCTTGGTATATTCATTGTCATATCTTGGTATAGTACACTATAAATAACCACACCACTTCACGCGGTCGCTTGTCGCTTTTAAAAAAGTTACTAACCAGTACCGAACTTCTCAACCATCTCCGGTATAAGACTTGGCCACTTCTCAGGGAAGTCGCACTTGCCGATGATGGAGACGGCATCACTGAACTGCCTCTGAATCGCTTCAGGAGACTTCAACATCAGCGACACGATCAGGGTCTTGATGGTGGCTCGATCTGATGCATGTATGCGGTCCACACCATCATCTTCCTGGAAAGACCAGAAATGATTATTTTTTAAATCATAACCTACATTTGAATTCAGAATTTGAGATAATTATCAAGTTTTTGGAACCCCTGACACAAGAGGGGTATTATAAGTTAACATACATCTGTCTATTATAGCACCATAGATCTTAACAGAGAACCAATTTGGATGTGGTTTTTTTTTTATTTGAACGCAGGTTTTCTAGCAATGGTTCTTAGATATTTTTTATCAGAATCGGTTCAGCCGTTTGAAGATCATCAGCTCTTTTTTTTGGAACAAAAAACTCTTTGGCATACAAAACAAAGTCCAAATTCGATTGCTCAGACTTTTTTCTATTACAAAAAGTCCAGTACTCTATCTACGAGAAGTGTAATTTATGCATGTTTACCCTTCGACCCTTATCACAGGATTTTCAGTTGCAATGATACAGTAGCTTATACTTACAACAGACCAGTTTCGCTTGATGTAATTTTTGAAGGCAATTGCAGCCGCCACTCTGATTGTGAGGTCCACCGATTCCTTGTCAATGAGGTGCAACAACAAGATAGCGTAATTCTGATTTACTTCTACGCTTTCCAAAAACTTTTCAGCTGCAATGAAAATTTGTATCAATTGCTTGCAAAATATGTGTTTTATACAGGTGAATTTTCAAAATGTGTGTGGATGGCCGAAACTGAAACTATGATTTGTTAAAAATGAGCTCTTTCCTTTAGTTTGCCACTTCCCAGAATTTTATCCTTTATAGCGAGACTTTCAGATACTGTAATAATCAGTGATCGGAATAGGTAAAGCTGTTTAGGTTCATTGACCGCAAACATTGATGTTAATATGGATATTCCACGGGATTCCAACTGATACTACGGGATTTTATTGAATTTCACTATTTTTAAGCCAATAAGTGCATGAGCGACGTTGTAAATTTGACATCAACAGCACGCTATAAAACTTTTAGCCAAGCGCATAATGTCGCAGCATTATGGAAACAAAAGAAAACAATAGCGGGGTGTTTCTGTCGCTAGAGTGACGCACCTGTTTTTGTCTCTTTCTGCGCCACTAGAATTCAATTCTTTACCAACAGTAACTTGCTGTCTCACTCGATTACTTCGGTTCTTAGAGTGCGCTTGTTTGCTTTCTGTTGTTTTGTTGTGTGGTCATACTATGCTTAATCCCGTCCTTCTTATATTTACCCGTCAGAAAGAAAGAGTTATCTTACATTAGTCCCGAAAGCGAGAATAGTTTTTTTTTATTTTACTACTTAAAATACAAATCCCGGGACTCGGGAATATCCGTATTGTTCTAACCTATGGCAAGAACATGAAACAGCTCTACCTATTCCGATCTCTGGTAATAATACAGTGTTTTTATAAAGTGAACTGGTTCTATTCTTGGATAGGAAAACCGATTTTTCAAAAATCCAATGATGCAGTTTTAGTTAAAATTGGACTCAGACTCAAGACTTCTTTTATGGTATTTTTCGATATTCTTTATTGGATTTGGCCATCCATGCACTTTAAAAATTCAAGGCAATGGCTATGATAGTAGTGGAAGACCAAAATTACTAAATATGGTTTGTTTATGGATTACTAAATTGGAGGCAGAAAGCATAGTGCACTGACCCCAAATGCATTTAGATAAGGACAAGACAATGATGATGATGATTTTATTATTAGCTACTCAATACAGTCAACTCTGCAAATAAATTCGGCTCAGCTTCGCATAGCAAACAGTGGTTTTTGAGCATCATTATTTTTTTACATAGAGTGCTCATCTTGTAGAACACTATCACAAAATTTCATAACGTGAAATCTCATAGCTTTCGAGAAAAAAAGCTCTAGTACCAGACTGAGTAACGGTTGTATTTTATAGGTAGGTACTCATTTCTGTTTCACATTTGGAGGCATTTGACAGCTATGTTTACTATACAACAAATTATCTCAGAATTAAAATAATTACTACTTACTATTCTCATCATTTATTTGTTTATTTATTTATCAAATATGCTACTTACTATTATTAGTATGAAATCGTGAGCAATATTTAGACATTTTTTTAAGGTTATCTGGTTAGTTTTGAAAACAACTTCACAGGAACTTGCTGTTGGCTAGACCAGTGATTGTTATTAAATTAAATTAAAATAACATATACAACGGCAACTGTTTGGCTATAAAAAGCAAATCAACAAAGATTATACATACCCGGTCGCCTTATATTTGTGTCTGGGTTTAGCGTCTGTTGTAGGTAATTCGCTAGTGTAGCTAAGTTCTCATCAGTAACCTCCATATTTGTAGTTCACTTTCGAGAAAAATAATCCTTAATAGATAGGGTTTTAGTTTTAGACGACAATGTGACGAAAGACAGTTTTATTTTCAACGGCCAGCAAGAAGATTGACTGACTGAATGAATTGAAATATTGAATTGAATTTGACTTTGACATACCAAATACCAATTTACAATTATCAAATATGACAGTCAGTTGACAGAGAAAGCAGTGTGACCACGGACTAATTTAAAATTTGCTCCTCTATTTTGATTTATAGCAATGTTGTGTGCCATGAATGAAATAACGTGTGATGAAACCGATTACAACCACAATATTTGGAAATACAATAAAGATAGTTTTACGAGAACTTTAATTCTGAATTTCTACTTCATTCCAGCCTTTAAAAGTTTCAAGAGTTCGGTTCAGTAGTAATTGATTAGTATTATCGTTCTGTTTGGAAGTGACCTTTTAAAATAAATTGCCAGTAAATTTTTTTCATTCCGTAAAGCCACATCCATCTATATCTATATCTTTTTTAAGGTAAGTACAGTTCGCGTCAAATAACTGTGCCCCTCTGAAGTTTGCTACGAGTGGCTGCGTAGTAGTCAAAATTACGAACAAACTGCAACTGCGCATTCGCGGGGCGGGGATTATGGCAGCGCGATTTTGTCTCAGTCACTCGTTTACGTTCGATACATGCTTGCGTCCCGCTTGCTCCCGTCTACGTGACTGCACCTGTGCGATCTTTGCAAATGGCTAACTTCAAAGGGGCACAGTTATTTGACGCGAACTCTACGTAACTTTAAACATTATCACTTCTAGTAGACACCGATGCGGATGAATTTTTTTGTCGCCTTGAGTATTTTAGTTAGTAAGTTTTGTGAATTATTTATACGTGAGGTTGATGCACCTAGACTATATTACAAATAGTTAGTAGTATTGAATTTAATCCTGGCTACAAGGTTGTGCCTGTGCAAATAGTCTCCGTTAGCCAGACTAGAAAAACTGAAAATAATGTGGCGGATGCATTCCCCAGGTCGGTGACATGCTCAGCATACGTCAACCGTACCGTCCTTCACAATGTGTTCCCGGTAGAGACAAAACCTTCGATTTCACCGAAGAGGTCACCAAAACGCAGCCAGACTACGGACGCTAAAAAGTCTACATCGGGTCCATGTGAGACCCGATAAAAAACGCCCGTGAAGCTCCTTGCTCTACCATACTTCCCTGCGGTCAGTATCTAATACCACAGGTTTACGCCAGTTCTCAATAGCCAAGGAAAGCGCGGTAAGGCCTTTGTCAATCGCTACCACATCCTGATGCATACCCACGTCGGTCTCTAGGAAATACTCCCCCTAAGGCTGCATAGCTCGCGGTTTTGCAGGGTCTTAGCATTTAAGAGGGCGCTGAGCGCACAGTGGCGCCCTCATCGTTTGTTTGGTTATTTCTTTTATTTTAGAATGAAAATGCAGAAAATAACAAGTCAAGTTGTGCTCCACAAGATTATACGTTAATATTATTGTTAACGGTAGTTTTAAATTGTTTAGTTTTATTATAATATTCCGTTAAAATTAACAATTTAAAACTACCGGTTATATTATTAACGTTTAATCTTGTGGAGCACAACTTAACGTGCTTATTTTCTGCATTTTCATTCTAAAATAAAATAAATAACCAAACAAACGATGAGGGCGCCACTGTGCGCTCGGCGCCCTCTTAAGAATCCACGAGGAGAGGGACCTAAGTAGACATGGGCGTTTTCGTATTTAGTCTCAAACGGATATGTAACCGATATTCAGTTTTCATATCGATGTCGAAAACCGTTTTCAGATATCGATATCAGTAGTACGATTTGCACAAGTAACTGTGAAACGAACGAAACGCAAACTAACGACAAACGCAAACTCACAGTTTTATAACTTGTGGAATCTTTGTTGTAACTAAATAAATAGAAACTAGACCTTATTACTAGCGCGTTAAGATATAGATATTACGCACGCACTATTATTAACCAAATAACCAATCAGCCAATCACTAGCCGAAGTTACGTAATATTCGCTTCATCACTTTTACGCCAGTAAAAAATTGAATGGTAAGACAGAGACAAAGCGAATAAAAACCATCGATGTCATATCGCTCGTTATTCGTAGTTCGTTCTCGTTGTTGCGCTTTGGATAAACCATAACTCGATGAAGTTTTTGTGAAAACGGTTATATATATTTAGATATCGATATGGTATGATAATAAACACATATCCGATATAAGTTACGTTTTGATATATCGAACCCATGCCTAGACCTAAGGTGTATGGAATCCGAGAGTTGGGTTCCCACGGATTCCATAATCACCCCTCGCTTTTCATGCATGACCGCACATTTTTCCACACCAAAGTCCATCCTGATGGCGCTACTGAAAGTTTCTGTTACCTTCAGTAGCTTCATCAGTGGCAAATTATTGGGAGCAAGGAGTTTCAAGTCATTTTTTGTTTGTCTTTCATCAACACTCGCTCTGCTCGAGAAAATAATTATGTATCGGCCCCTACATGTGAAAATTGCCAAATAAAAAATAAATCTTATGTAATTGGTAAATAAATAATCCTATAAATTCGCGATTAATTCGGCGCACTCCGGGGTGTTGCCGGTGCTTGAGCGGTAGTAGGTAATTATATGTTTTTAATTTTATTATGTACAATACATACGGTGCTCAATGACTTATATAAATACTTATATGTTTTTAATTAGTGTATATAAATATTCTACTTTGGTTTATTTGATTATACAGATTTTGTAAAGAATAGCGATTTTAGTAGCAGTTTCTACTACAGATAAAAGGTTCAAGGCATGTGGCAACACATCTATAATAAAAGTACTCTGTGGGCTGGAGTGGGTTTTGGACTTTTGGACTGGTTTGCAGTGATGCATTGAGATAGAATATGTCTATGCAGTGATGTCATATCTACCAACTTTTTGGTAGATCTACCAATTTTCACTTCAGTCTACCTAACTACCACCCTAGAGCTAAAAACTACCTATTTTTTAAATTAGTTTGACATATCACCACTGAATTATTTTTATATCGACGAGC
This sequence comes from Melanchra persicariae, assembly GCA_947386135.1. Lineage (NCBI taxonomy): Eukaryota > Metazoa > Arthropoda > Insecta > Lepidoptera > Noctuidae > Melanchra > Melanchra persicariae. The sequence continues at coordinate 7,752,525 of OX376645.1, read as the reverse complement.
GACGTTGCGATGTGTTGCGTGACTCTGCGTGAGCCATGCGACGATGCGTCAAGCATGTCCAGGGCATAAACCACAAAAAAAAACCGTCAGCAACAGTTCGCCGTTCCCGCCATGTCGCGCCCATAGACATTATTATACTGTTCTGTCAACACCTGAAGAATTCTGGAAGCGTGTTTCATCCATTAAAAAAGGAGAACAGTCTCCAATGTTTCCCCTGCTATGCGAATTCGTGAGAAAATTACTCGCACTTCCACATAGTAGCGCCAACGTTGAGAGATTGTTTTCTGCAATTAATAATATGAAATCCTTCCAGTGACATAGAATTTGCACGGAGACTCTAGAGCTAGAGGGATTGTTGCGTACTACAACGGGCAGCCTAGCGCAACATTTAAAAATTTTCAATAAAAATATGTATAATTTCCAAAAATAAACATTTTAAGAACAGTTCATGCATTTTTAATCTTAAAAAATCTTGTAAATTGAAGTGGTAGATCTAACAATTTTGCATTTTACATTCTACCAACTTTTCCCAACATTTGGCACATAATGTAGGTACTAATTTTCTAAAATTCGGGCTGGCAACACTGCTGGCTTGGTTGATTCTCAGTGTGACCAGATTCAGTATTTTAACACTTTTTGAGTATATTTTAGTAAGTTTTCCTAGAGTCAGTATTTTGTAGGTATATTGGCGGAAGCCAGTATTTTTGGGTATATTTTGGAAAAAAGTAATGGCAATACCATAGCGATCACCTCTGCGAACAATGGTACATTGATGTTCAGGGGAATTTCCGGATTTAGTCTACCGATATTATTATTATACTCTTTGATTTAGTCTATATTTCATCGCGAAGTAAGTAATTTATTATAATCTTCGAGTACTGGCTCACCCCTTTCTTGTACCTAAGCAATTTTGGTTGGAAGTTGGAAAAATTTCTAACAGTGATGGTACATTAAAATACAAGAATATCTAGTTTCAGTAAATCTCTGTTATGTATACCAGTGTCGAATGCTGCATACGAGCGCATATTTTCACAGATTAATTTAATAAAACGGAACAAAGAAACAGATTTATAAACAAAAATGTGTCTGCAATTTTAAAAACTAAGCAGGGTATAACAGATGAAGGAGGCTGTGTGCATTTTAATCCTTCAAACAGAATGTTAAAATACAATTCTAATATGTAAATAAAATATGTTTTGAAAATCAGTATTTTTATTGGTATATTTTTCCAAGTGCAAGTTGGTATATTTCAGTATTTTTTTAAGGAGCTTCGGCTTTTTTGTAAAATTTAATCTGGTCACACTGTTGATTCTGCTGTTGTCATGTTGGGGAGTAGATAGAGGGATCAAGGAGGGAGGTTTTCCAAAATTAATTACCTATAAAATCTAGACTATTATTAGGTCGGTTCGGTTGAGGACTGAGGCATAGACTAATAGACTGAGGTCCTTGAGGTTTTCGTTGACGAGATTATAGCGCGTGAATTTTGGGTTTTAATTATTCCCAAATTTAATATTATGGTGTTAAAATTGGTGTAGTTTTGCGTCTCAAGTGTCTGCGCAACTAGACACCATGTGGAATCATTGTAAAAGGCGCGATCTCGGTAAAGTGGAGCTGAGTATTTTCAACTAAGCTTGCCGAGAAGGCGTCCTGCCCGCTTGTGCTTGTTTGTGTTAGGTGTTCGATTTCCTTGTGCGTGAGGTTTGGTTGGTTCTCTGTTCTTGATCTCGTCTTGGTGAAGTGTCATCAGTAGGTCGTCTTTGTACAAAACTTTTTATCAAGTCGCTTGTTGCTACAAAACTTATTTTTGCTTAGGTTTAGGTATTTGTGTGGTGTTATGTTAGGAAAAGAAATATGGATGGACAAAACTGCAATGCGTTTTCTATTCATAAATCAAACTAGGTCTATAGGACTACAATGTGGTATGAATAAAAAAAAAAAATTCTAGTACCTATATTATATTATATTTATATAATTATTATAATATTCATTTACACACAAATACCTATAGTAAAAGATAACATTAAAACGACCCACTGACCCATTATAATATGAGTACAAAGGAAATGCTTATTTCTAACGAAATCATCAGTCATCTTGCTTTTGCATAGGAATATCTAAATTTTTTTTTGTTATAGAAGAAGTTTTGGTTGTCAGTTCTTTGGTTGGAAATGTATTTTGCTTTATTTGGAATAGGAATCACCTACACAGTGATCTATAAAGCTATTTGCATTCTGATAATGGCATTATAGAAATAGATATCACTGCTAACAAAGTTATCTACGTTGTTTTGAATAAGGTCAATGTGGGCAATTCGTATTTACTTTAACGGGTACCAGGGTTGGCATGAATAAATCATTTTGATTTAAATCCCAATTTAAATCAAATGATGTTTAAAATCAATGATTTAATGAAAAATGTTTAATTTCACCTTCTTTCACAGAAATCTATAAAAAAAAAAGATTTAGAAATTATAATTAAGTGTTACAAACTAGGGTCGTTTAAATCTGAGAAATCAATATCATTATTATAATATTTGAACAAAAAAAGTTTTTCAGCCTTTTCAATTCCCAGTCGATTTCTTGTTTTGCTCTAAACAATTCCAAGGGTAGAAACTCTCTTTCCACAGCAGCTGAAGAAGCTATCGCCCCAAACAATTGCTTCACCACTGGAAAAATTTTTGACTGTTCCTCTTCACTAAATATATTTTTCTGTGACATTCACCACTCTAGTGGTGTCACATTTTTTACTATTTCTTCTGCGAACATCACACTTCTGAATGGTTTTGATTTTGACTTAACCCTTTACCGCATGGAATTTTAGATTTGGTTCAAATTAATTTACATGGTTCTATGGCATAATAGGTATCACAGTATTTTTTTATTTGTTTTTTTCAGACATTAGAAACCGAAATAATTGCTTCCAAACACAAAATCTCACATTTGATACAACATGCAGTCCAGGTCACGGAATATACGACATCATATTATATGGTACAACATGCAGTTGGGGTAAATATTTTCGTATATCTATATATGAATGAATAATATTCACATTTTATGTCAATATTTAGGAATGCAAAACTATATGAAAATCCTTAAAACAATTATTATGATCTTTGTTTAAACAAAAAAAACATTTGCATTTACTACAGTAAATGTAAGATAGGCGTGAACATTTTTTGCATCTCTGCCGTTTTTCGCCCCAGTTGGGCCAATGTCCAATCCCGTCGTATACCACTTCTAGCGGAGGCAGTTCAATACGTCGTTTCCTTTTTCTTATATGAGGAGTGTCTTTTCAAAAGGGGATACCTACATTCTATCTTATTTTTCACAAAATGGGAAAAACTTAAATGGGAAATAAACTCTTTTGCAAAAAAAACGGGCACTTTAGATTTTTTTCTCTACTTCAATGAAGAAGAACAAGAAATAGGTTTTGTTAATTTGACGATGTATTGGCATGTTTTTTGAAGCATCCTGGCATGATTCTTTACGTTACAAATTTAAAATTTGAAAAGAAAAATAATGATTATTGTGGATTATTCTAAAATTGCTTTACTAATGGCGCGAATTGCTGAAACGATTTTTAACTGATTACGATATTTTAAAACTTTTTGGATATTTTCTGCAAATTAAACAATTTAATCTTTCTTTTTACATTAAATACCACTTTTTGATATGAGTGATAAAGCGATAAGGACCGGTAAAATTATAGCCCTACTTGAAGAAGGTTGTTCGCAAACTTACGTGTCTCAGCGGCTAAATGTGAGTCGTTCAACTGTCCAGAGGACTTGGCAACGGTATCTAGAGACTGGTTCGGTCAAAAGAAGACCCGGTTCGGGAAGAAAACGATGCACAGAACCAAGAGATGACCGCTTTTTGGTGAGTCAGGCGTTGCGTAATCGTAAGGCGTCAAGTGTGGACCTGAAGAAGAGCCTTGAAGAAGTAAGAGGAGTAGAAGTTAGCTTGTGGACGGTCAGGAGGAGGCTTTTGGCTGCCAATATCAAGAGTTACCGCCTAGCTCGGGGCCCTAAATTACTCCGTGAGCACCGTGTTGCTCGACTTCAGTTTTCTCTGAACTGCGCTTCATGGACTCTGGAGGACTGGAATAAAGTATTGTTTTCTGATGAAGCTAGAATCTCTTTGTGTGGAGAGGACCGACGCCGGCGAGTGCTGCGAAGACCACGGGAACGCTATGCGGAAGTGTGTTTCGAAGAAATCACTCCTTATGGCGGAGGCTCCGTTATGGTTTGGGCAGCAATTAATTCGACGGAGCGTACGGAGTTAATTTTCATAGAAAATGGAACATTAAATGCACACCGGTACATAATGGAAGTCCTAATTCCATATGCACAACCCACATTGACTGCACTTGGGGAAGATTCCATTTTTATGGACGATAATTCTCGCCCGCACCGTTCTGGCGACGTGGAAGCGTACATGCAAGAAGTTGGGATCCGTCGTTTAGATTGGCCAGCTCGAAGTCCTGACCTCAATCCAATTGAGCATGTGTGGGATGTTCTAAAGAGAAGATCAGTGCAATCTGCTCCACAAAACATCAGGGAGCTAAAAAGAGTCATTGCAGAAGAGTGGGAACGTATTCCTCAAAACGTTATTAAAAACATCGTGGAAAGCATGCCCAGAAGGATTCAAGCTGTGATTTTGGCAAGAGGAGGTCACACTCGTTATTAGGTTTTTACATTTGTAACTTTATTTAATTAAAAAAAGTAAAAAAAAAACTTGTCTTTATTGCCGACCACTTCTTATTGTTTGGGCGTGTACGTCGATTTTAAAGAATCCATCGTTTTTTTTTCTTTTAATTGCTCGAATTCACTTCACGCGCATTAATTTACACGATTATAAGTATACAGACTACGTCAAAGAAATAAATTTAATTTAATTAACTAAAATCGACCTTAGAACGTAAAGGAGAATGGGCAAAATCGTACGGCACTTGGTCTATCAGCGGCCAGGAACATTTTATTTTTTTTTGGTTTAATATCACCCTACAATAACGGGTTCAAGAAGTTTTATATCTGTAGTGTCATTATTAATGGAACTAAATACATTTTTATTTTAGATATGTAAGCCTGTGATTTAGCGTATTAATTACTAAGATTTAGTCTTAAAAATAAGGAAATAAAATGAAATGACTTGTTTACTTCAATACATTTATTTTACATACATTTACATACATAAACTCACGCCCTTTTCCCATGGGGGTAGGCAGAAACCACAGAACGCCACTTGCTACGATCCTTACATACTCCTTTTGCCTCGTCCACATTCATACATTTAATGTACAATAATAGCACTGAGTTCTGATGCCGGTAATAAAATATCCTCGTCTTGATGTCTAGCCCATGCCAGATACCACACTACACACATAACGTGTGCGCAACAACCGATTGTGCGCCTTCCACTCAAACAACTGCAATAATAATGAGCAATTGCTTCTCTATTTTGTCTTTGTCGGTTAATTACAATATAAGAATAATATATTCTGGACCTTACATGTCTAGATTGTATTCGCACACGTAATAACCAAATATCTTCTTCTTCAATAAAATCTCTGAGCTGACTTATTTGTCGCTCCCGGTATACTTCGATATTGTATAAGCCTTCAATTAAGTGTTCAGCGTAGTAGCTGCGAGCCAACTTGATTTGGTATGTGCCAAGTGCAAACAGAATTAGGTCTTCTTCAGAAAAAACCGGAAAGTCTTCAAAAATAGGTTGGTCGCTGCTGAGTCTTTCAAATGATGCCCTCTGTCTATTTATGTTATGACGGATAAAATAGTCCGCTAAGAGGTTCGGTATTTCAAAACGTTCATTAATTATATTTACGAACGATGATGCATGAATACTATCTTGTATTGGTGTTTGGAACGCATTGATGAGTGCCGCTGCGTTTTGAAAGTCCTCAAACATGTGACTTAAGGCGCGATTAAAATATTCTTGCCTAAACAATTTGAAATCTCGCTTGAACCTGCCATTTATAACTTCCACTACCCAGCGGCATAGAGTTACCAGCCTAGTTCTATTGGCCTGTTCAGTAGTAAGCTGGTCTGCACCGCGGTCTTTGGTTTCTGGCATATAGGCACTGTAGTTGCATCGCTCCAAATCGCCACAGACGTCTCTAAACCCACGATCTAAAATGAATATGTCGCCAGCCCGGTAAAACCAGTGAAATGTGCCTTCTTCGTCATTTATAATTCTTTCCAAAATACTGGCATCTGAGTCGGTAGCAGCATAGGGCCCGCAAACATCAATTATATGCCCATCGGAACACACCATTAAGAACGGTTTTAATAGATTTTCGTATTTGTGTAGACTGTAGGTCTGTCGCTGGAACGAAAAGTTGGAGCTCTTCTGTATATAAATATATGTTCCATCCATGATTGTTACTGCCTTCCTTTCTTCTGGAGAAGACTCGGGATTTCCAAATAACGCGTTTGGTACAATAAGATTACGGTCAGCGACCATTCTTCTATTTAAATGGTCGAGTCCCAGGTGTCGTGGCTTAAAATCCAGAGATATAGCATCACGCGCGGTTTTTAAATGCCTTTCTAGAGTCCTTCTACTTATGTTAAAGAGCGTGGCTAATCTCTCGTTGCTATCACCAGTTCGCAACTTCATTAAATAAATGGCTAGTTTTGTTTTGGCGTTTGACTCAGACAAAGAAGGCGTTTGTTCCAAGATTGTATTGAATTGATCTCTGCTAACGCCCAATCGAATATGAATCTCATTAGGATCCATATTTGCAATATCTTCAAAGTCCAGAATATTTTTATTTAAAACAGCTTTTTTAAAAAGCTCTAGTATTTGCACAAAATGAGAGCTGTTAAAATCATGTCTGAGATTTGGACTATCAATGAGCTCTTCCCAATCATTTGATGTTAAATGTGCATCACATATTCTGGCACTGTCTGGTATGAATAAGTTAGAATGTAACATAAGAGTAATCCTTACATTCTCAGGCATTCGACGACGTGAAACACTACGGCTTCTGTCAAACATACAGTTTGCCGAGGTGCTAGGCACTCGTGAATATTCTTCCACTTGAAGAACACATTCGTGCGGGGCAGGGTTATTGTTTGGCTGCACAGCCCGTTGAGCTCGTTGCCAACAGGGTCGACAAACGTATTCTCGGCCGTTGTATTCAACCTGAAAAGGAAAATAGTTTATAACATAGTATTTAAAACTCACAGCAGTTTCAGTTAAATCATGTGTTGTATAGTAGAACATGCCGAGCTCTTTTTCAACGTGACGAATGAGTCATGCTCATACGCATTGTTAATGAGTGGTTGGCCTCTATTATATTTCGAAGCTAGATAACGTTGGCTCTGTTTCCATATGCACCATGTGTGTAAAAGAGAGAGAAGATCTGTTTTGACTATAACTTAAGTATTGTTAGAAAAGAACCATACGCTTAAGGAAATAACATAATTCACTAAAAGGACGTACATAAAAATACAATCAAAACTGTAACGTGGACTTTCAATAAAGAGCCCACACTTCACCCAACGATGTGTCGCATATGCACATCGTGACACAATATTATGAGGCCATCACCGCTATAGGGTGCGTACATACGGGTAAAAACAACCAAAAAATAGTCTAAAAATACTTACTTGCTGTGGAGCTATAGCTTCAATAATATATTGAGCATTGGCAGCATTTTCCTCAAAAAGAGCATGGGTTATTTCTAACCTTCTTCTATTAACCACTGATCGATTGCACAAAACACATATAGGTCGATTTTCTGCCATTTTTCAATAATGTTCCGTTGGCGTACACAAGTCCAGAGTCCAAGTACGCAAGCACAAACGTACAGAAGTTCAGAGTTAATAGCCAGGTTATCAGGTTAGGAAGAAACACAGTCCAGAGGGTAGCCAGGGTCAAAACGTTTGAAAAAGAATCCGTAGATGAGCGCACAGTACACAACGTCACAAGGGTAAGCGAAGGACTGCGCCGAGTGACGCACACGCACCCCACACCTCGGCTCTTTTGTTTGCACTCGAAGCTGATTGGGCCGTTCGAACTCAGGTAGTCCATGTAGTAAACCCATTGTTGAGCTGAGTCTTGTAAACGGTATGCTGACAACGTTTTGAAATACTTTTGAAGACATAAACTAATGTTAATAAGTATTTTATAAAATGGGTTTGCACATTTTCTTGCACTTATTATCTAAGTATTTTACCTATATGTATTTTTTTTTCTAAATGAGCTGCAATGTTACGTTCATAGTAAAAGTTAGTCCTTAGTAATAGTACTTTCATTTAATACCTATTTCGTTGTTGGCCGCTCATAGACCATTTTGCTCTTTCTCCTTTCCTTAGGTGCCCGTTTTTTTTGCAAAAGAGTGTATTTACAGACCTACTGAAAAGCATTATTTCTGTTATGAAACTATTTCATTACAGTGTTCTAACTACCCATTTTGCCAAAAAATATGATTTGTTAATTTAAAGCTACAGAGTTCAGGAAAATCATAATATCCTCTTTTGACACGGATTTTTTATAATAGCCCCCTTTGTTCTGTACTTACTGTAAATATCCCCTTTAGTTGTGTACTATTTTGTAAATATCCTCTTTACTATTGTACCTACATCTCAAGATTTTAAATAATAATAAAACACAGATTATTCTTATTGTTTAATAATAATTACCAAAATTAAAGACATACTTATTAATGCTACTAAACAGAACTATATTTTTTTAATTATTAGACAGTTCAAATCCTGATTTGTCCAATATCAGGTGTCAGACAATCACACATGGATTCCATTTCGGTATTCTGTTCTTCTTCAGGGCTGCAGTTTGGATCATCAATTAATAATTCTTTATACCACTTCAGTTTATCTAAATTGTACCACTCTTCGCCAAACTGTTTCTTGAGCAAATTTGAAATATCTTTCTTCTTGCATTCTTTCAGTGGACGTTGTACCACATCTAAATCATGTAAAGACAAAGGAGATCGTTTGCCCATTTTGAGTAATGACATAGGTTTTTCTGCACCTGTTTCAAATCTGTAGTTTTCATAGACCTTCAATTCAACAGTGGCTGAACCACGAACCCGTTTCTTATAGAAAAAAATTCTCTTCAAGGACTGTATACCATCCAGTTTCCTGTACCGCTCTTCCAAGCTTTTTATATCTTTAAGAATCCAGTCTTCTCCCAGTACTTTTAGTTGACCATATTTCTTGAAAACGTCGTAATATTCTTTGTTGGTTATCACAGGTTTCTTTCTGATTTCTTTCTCCAGCCGACCAAAGACTCGGTCAGCTGGGAGAAAACTATGTCCTCTCACAGGGAAAAATAGTGTTATGTCTTCAAGATGTGGTGGGGAGTCATTTAAAAGGTAGAAAAGCAGCATGTGTATGATGTGGCTGTTTTTGTTCTGCCCACCACACCCATCGCAGAATAGTCTCAGATGGTGAATCTCCTCATCAAGGGTCAACTGCAGACCCTACTTCAGTAGAACCTCTTGCTGACTGTGATGCATCCCAAGTGTAGAATATTGGGTTTCTAGAATCTAAGGGAACAACACAGAAGTTATACAGGCTGAGCTGTCTGGCATAGAAAGCATCCTGAATAGGGGTTTGTGGTAAACTTTGCACCTGTTGCAAATCAAAACATGCAGATATACTATTTGACTCTTTGTTTTTCAAATGTGCATAAAATGCATTGGCCCGAAGTTTATCTACTCTCAATTCTGTCATATGTAACTGTTTCTTTGCATTACCTTTTTCCTGTTTTATTTTATTTTTCCATAAAACACAAACATTACAGGCATCAGTGGCCGGAGAGGAAAACCCAATATTAAATTCTCCTATAAAAATCTTGTAAAACATGGTTTTTTCACTTTCAAATCATCTGACACAGATTCATTATAAATTTTCAGCAATTTTCTTGCATTTAAGTCACATGACAAATAGATTCTTTTGGACTTTTCTCTTCCATAATGGCTTTCCTGTGCTGGTAGGTTATTTAAAAATTACGAAGACTGTTTTTTAGCTTCATTACGATTTCCATATTTATTACCACCACGATTTTCTTTAGGCGTTTGTCCATTGTATAGTGTTTTGCTTAGATTTTCCACTCTTCTTTTTGTTATTCCCAAAGCACTCAAAAAGAATTTCTTGCACACTTTAACCACGCGTTTGCTTTTGGAAAACAAATGGTAGGAACAAGTGATTTTTCTGCACCTTTTCTTTACATTTTCAAAGTTGTGATAGCTCGGTTAATATTTAATACATGCTATAAAAATAATTTATAGCCTATAGCACTCAGGAATAATGTAGCTTTCTACCAGTGAAAAAATTTTTAGAATTGGATCAGTAGTTCCAGAGATTACCCCCTACATACAAACTTACAAATTTTACCTCTTTATAATATTAGTATAGAAAAGTAAGTATTAATATTTAACGCAGATCTATTTTGGTGGATTCTATATCAAAACAATATAATCCTTGGCTCTTTTAGTGCTCCCAGTAAATCCTGGTTGAGGTAGAATCATTTTAATGTCTTGCAGTGTGATTGTTGCAATGTCAGGAATATTAGGCATATGAAACTTGTTGTTACTTTTGACAGATTTTCGGAGAAAACTAACCTCTATATCTCCAACTTTATTCCCAATAACTTTCGCAATATAATAAAATTTCTTTTCTTTTACCTTAAATTCTACTAATACACTTCTGGACACATCTATTGGCCCACCTTCTATTTTCAGTTTCGTTTGGTCCTAGCTAAAATTTTATATTAGGTCGAGCAAAAAGTTTTTATGCAGTTTTGAACCTGGCACATTCACAATTTCATTCAATAGTCTTTTTTTGAATTTCGAACACAGAATTTAAAGAAACAAAAGACAATTTGGAGCCTGTTTGTTGATATCAAACAATCGAATATTAAGAAAACTTGGTTTTATTGGTTTACTTGGATTTAATTCTTGAAAAAGTGATTGATATCTTTGGTTTTGCAACAAACATTACTTATTCTTAACATTAAGGTGAGGTTCTATCAATAATCTATGGATACTTCACCTGAAGTCGCCGCCCAAGCTGTGGCACTTATTCAGGCCGGACACAGCCAAAGAAACGTGAGTGCTCAACTTAATTTAAGTCGATCTGCGGTCCGAAACGTTTATCGGAGGTACCTAGAGACTGGCGGCTTTGTTCGTCGCCAAGGAAGGCCACGATCTCGGGTCGCAACTGAAAGGCAGGATCGATTCATCGTGACGACCAGCTTGAGAAATCGTCACCTTACCTCCATTGAGATACAAAACCAACTTCGCGACTTCCACGGAGTATCTGTGAGCGCTCGAACTGTTCGGAGAAGGTTAAAAGAACGCGATATGGTACCACACAAGCCAGCTAATAGGCCCAAACTAACGCGAGCCCACCGAACAGCGCGCCTTCATTCAAATTGCACATCACAGTCATTTAAATTGGACACAGCAAGATTGGAGCCGTGTACTCTTTTCTGATGAGTCTAAAATTGTGTTACATGGCAATGATGGAAGGAAGAAGGTCTACCGACGTAAGGGAGAGCGTTTCGCACAATGCTGCTTTGAAGAGAGGGTTGCTTATGGCGGTGGCTCATGGACTGTCTGGGGCGGTATATCCGCGAGCGGCAAAACTCAACTTGAGGTTGTTACACGACCACGGCTGCCAACATTAAATGCTGAAAGGTACATTCGTGAGTGCTTAGAACCTCACGTGATACCATACGCGGACTATGTGGGCCCAAATTTCCTTTTTATGCATGATAATGCAAGAGCCCATGCGGCCGGCATCGTCAGGGAATATCTTCGGGATGTGAACATCACAGTTATGGACTGGCCAGCCAGAAGCCCAGACATGAACCCCATTGAGCACATGTGGGACGAGCTAAAAAGACGTGTTAGGGCTCGTCAGCCAGTTGCCCAGACGATGCAGGAGTTGAAAACTGCCATAGAAGAGGAATGGGAGATGATCCCTCAAAATTTCATAGAGCGGTTGATAAACTCTATGCCTAATCGTATGAGAGCTGTGGTAGATGCCCATGGAGGCAACACGCGTTATTAAATTAAACCTTTATTTGATAAAACATGTTTTTTATTCAAAAATCAATTGCCTTTTACAAGGCGCATATCCGACTTGTTATGCGTAGCTCCATGTCGTATGGTATTCTGAATTCAAATTTAAAACAATACGATCGAAAAAGATGGTAAAATGTATCAGGTTTAAAACTGCATCAACAGTTTTTGTTCAATCTAGCAATCATATTTCGGTAGGGGCCATCGAAACCTAAACTCTAAGGTGGGCCAATAGATGTGTCCAGAAGTGTATAAAGTTTCCTTCTTTTGGACTAGTTTGTAGCGGAGAGAACTTCGTAGGGTCTATGTGGATAACCTTGTCTTCTTCCTCATCAAAGGTCGGCTCCTCTTCCGAGTATAAACTTATTGTATCAGTTTCTTCACTGTCAATTTCAAAAATTTTGTTTTTGGCAGCCTTTGCCGACTCTTTCCTTTTTTTTTCTTTATTTTTTTCTTTGGTCCTTTGCTCGATTTCATTTTTATTTGGAGTATCAGTTGCTATCATGCTTTTACCTTTCCTTCTTTCTGCTCTCCCGTGCTTTCTTGCTCCAGCTTTTGGTATTCCACGGAACTCAAACGGACTTGTAAAAGGTTTTGACGGTTCAGCTCTTGATGTTGATGGTGTACTTTCTATAGGCTTAATCAATGATATGGTTGTTGTTTGAGAAGTAGTTTCGATGGCCTGAGAAGCAAGCTGGCATATCCGGGGTAATTCAGTCAAAGTCGAAGGTAGCGGTTCGTTTTGGGTATCTCCCACCGATAACAACATAAGATCTTCATTAGAACGACGGGGCGGTGTTGATGAATCGATGTTATGTGCATTTCCTGTAAAAGTGAAGGTGATGGAGTGCGCGTCCTATCTCTGTCTTCATTGTTGTGGGTTTGACGATCTTCTTCAGTTCTGTTTTCCGGGATCTCATTTTCATTGATTGGGAGCCGGTCGGTGACATCGCTAGGAGCGAAGTCCACCTCGGTGAAAACATCTCTGTCATAGGGGAAAATGCCCGTCGCCTTGAAGGCATTGCATATATTGTTTGGGGTCATACTTTTCAGATGTGCTACATTGACACAGCTAGCCACATCGTAAATGGAAAATGTTTTACCAGGGTTGCGCATCATCCAATTATCGACTGCCCTATTGTATGCCACTTCAAATGGGCCGAAAACTCCAACATCTAACGGCTGCATTTTCCCCGTCGAATGAGGTGGAACTGTCAAAACAGTTACACCATTGTCCTTAGCCAAATTTAATGCTTGAATACACATATGAGACTCGTGATTATCTAAGATCAACAAACTGGGATTTTCTTTGCTACTATTTGTGTGTTTTATAAAATGTTTCATCGTCTCAATGAATAACTCACCATTCATCCATCCGCTTGGTGTTGCTAGGCCCAAAGTTCCAGTTGGCTCATTAATCATATGACTTTTGAAGTGAACCCTAGGAAAAATCATAACAGGCGGTAACGTGTTTCCCAAAGCATTCACAAAATAACACGTAGTAACGAGTGTCCCTCTTTCCGCACTGGTAACTTTAGACACCTGCTTTTGACCTCTGACTGCCAAAACTTTAGCAGATTTCTGAACGGTCATGGTGTTCGTCTCATCTAGATTCTACACTCTAGTTCCGTTCCCAAACGACTCATGTCTAGCCATAACCCTCTCTAAATTGTCATAGAACATCGTTAGATTGTGGCGATTAAAGGACGTTGCACGGCTTAGGCTACACCCTTCAGGTGTTCGCAAGCTGAGAGCTGGATTTCTTTTTCTAAAACTGTACAGCCACTCAACGCCTGCCAGTTTCGTATCATGCCATTTCTGTGGCACTGTGATATTATTTATAACTGCCATTTCATAGGCAAGTTTGCGCGTATCTATTAAGGTAAGACCATAAAACATATTGCTACATCTTGTTAAATAATCGACTAAATCCTTCTCTTGAGCATCCGTGAAAATTTTACGCTCTGTGTAATTTGGTGTAACTCTGTTGGTATCAATAGGATTGGCATTCAATGATTTTTTCATTATACCTGTATAGAGTTGTATATGGAATGTTCATTAGTTTAGCTACAGTTTTTATTTTTTGGCCCTCCGATATTTTATGCAAAGCTGCCCCCGCATCTCCTCTTCAGCGTGCTGACCAATATTGGTCTTTCTTTTCCTGTTTCGTGGCATTATCCCTGAAAAAAAAATAATTTTACGATAAATATTTTGACTTGGGGTACAGTGGATACAAGATCCACTGTACCCCAATTCAAAACGATCCACTGTGCCCCAGTTGGAGAAGTCTTAATTAAAAAATCCTACCAAATTATTTATTTGTCAAATAAACATATTAGAGTAACAAAAATTCTCTACAGTAACTTTAGATCATATCACATTATCAACACTTGTAAAATTCTAATATACGGAAAGGCAAAACGTTTTACAAAAACACGTAAAATAAAAGTTTGTGGCTTACTTGTCGACGGATGCTCCGTACCGCGTGCGTCCACTCCGATACTAAGATGGCGACTAGCTCGGTTGCGGGGGGAGTGTAAGAACGGCAACGTCGCGAACGCGTACACGTCTGTTTGCTTTAAATACACACCTACAATGATTTATCCACTGTGACCCAGGATCCACTGTGACCCAAGCTCCCCTAAATCTATTATTGGTTCTTGTGACTCGCACATTTGCTCCTCAGTACCATTTTCCTGAGAATCTTCTTGAGTCTCGGTGTGAATATCTGGTTGACCGGACACTAATGGCACAAAAAAATTTAAACATTCAATTGTTTCCCAGTTATTACCATAGTGGTTTGTTAGTAACTTTTTTACATCTGTTGCTTTTGCTGAATTGACTCTGTTTATTGGGGGTATTTCAATTGGATTTATGTTTGATGATAGCATGTTTGGGCGGTTCACATTTTTTAAAACACCATCATCATGTTTGTAATGGATATTTCCTTTAATGAGAATATTACCTGCCTTACTCCGTTTTAGTATAAATCTTTTCGAATTTTTAAATTGGAAATGCCATTTGCCAACAGGCTTGAAAACTTCTGCAGTAGTAGTTTTCCAGTCAAATACCTTACAGTCATTCCCTACACTTATTACTGTCGCATGTTTCTTTATTATATCATAATACTCATCTGGATTTGCTATTATTTCCCTTTTGCGGATGACCTTTTCAATTTGTGCAAAAACTCGGTCTGGTGGAATAAATGAATGGCCTACTATTGGAAAGATAATCTCCACACTTTTTACATGCTGAGGCGCTTCAGTAAGCCACTTTGAACACATTCCTAAGACAGTGGTGTTCTTGTTTTGCCCTGCGCATCCATCGGCAATTAAACGTAGAGTCTTGATTCCAGTGAAGTCCGTATTTTATAGTCGATGGTAAATAGCCGATGCACATAAGTCGATTTTAGGCATTTAGGCGGTCAAAAATATTTTACAGTAGACATGGGTTGGATTAGGTGAAAACGATACCTAATCCACCTAATCCCAGTATTTAAAAATACCTAATCCATTTACCTAATCCTAATATTTATTCAATATAGCCGCTGGCCTGTTCCCGATATTATGTATCGTATGTGGACTGGGTAAGAAATACTCGGCATGGATCGAACATTTAATTTTATTCAATCCACTGGCCTGTTACCGATATTAAGTATCGTATGTGGATTGGGTAAGAAATATTCGGCATGGATTATGGACGTTCCGTTTCTGATAAATTGTGGAACGGTGGAATAAATTTCGTATTTTTATGGGCAAACGTTACTCAACGTGAATACTAACTTTGTTTATAACGTCTGTTAGAGCGATCAAAATTACCCTTCATACTTAAAGATGCACCTGCACATTGTGTTAATGATGGTGCGGCGGAGAATCTTAAAATATCGTCTATTAGTCATTCTCACAGGCTTAGGACTGTCATCTTGTGTAGATTCACACAAAAGGTGTATTTCGACGTATATTCGTTCCGACATACATCGCTAGAACACTAACAAGTCCAGTGGTATTCTACATAGATTGCGCTGGCGGCAGTGCTAATTAAACTTGAAACTTAACCCCCACATTTTAAGGTACGGAATATCTTCTGTGTGTGTAGTAGACTGTATAAATATTTTATGCCATACCTAATCCTCGACGCTTTGGATTAGGTACGGACTCGCATCGAAAAATACCTAATCAACATACCTAATCCAATATTTATGCCTCACGTCTATTTTACAGTGTATTTTGCTTTTTTTAGCTTTATTTTATCATTTAGTGTTGTTCTTTGTGTAATAAGCATGTTTTACTGACGAAACACGGAAATAATTCAACAAAAATTAAGAGTATTACCATATTTTTATTATATAAGTAGTTATAACATTTTTTTTGTGTATATATGTATTTCAAAATAATATAAATCAGCTTTAGGCCAAAGCAAATATAAAAATTAACTATTTATTTATTCCTCACTTTCTGCATCTGATATATCAGACTCTGTGTTTGGTTCAGCTGGTAATAGCATATTTATTGTTTCTGGACAAAGTGATCTTGCTTTGATGCTTTTTTTTGTTTGTCTAATGCTACTTAATAGTGAATCTGAACTCAACAATAATCTATTGTAAACATCAAGGTTGCAATGCTCCCTTGAAAATTTTCTAGCATAATTTGCCCGATATAACCGAAAATGCTTATTTCGTGCTTCGGCTGCCTCTTCCGACAACTGTCCTATTGGCAATAATGCATTTTCAATAATTTCTGCGCCATGTATTAATATTTTATGCATAGTCGGAGTCATGGGATGCCACCCATACAGATCACAATACAATCTTGCTGTTTCCATAGCATACTCATCAAATTTATTGATGTCTATTTTGTGTCCACTTGAAATCGTTTCCAATATAACTTTTAAACGATAGATGAGATTAAAATCTACTTTTGTTATGTCTGCAGCCAAATGTGGGTATTCAAAAAATCTCCTACTTGTATTGCCATCATTGGTATTGCCGAAATTAGCTTTCGGCATGTCTACCAACAATCCAGTTTCTATGCGAAATCTTTCTTGAATATTCCCTTTTGTTTGTGCTTCTAACTCTTTTTTTTCTTTCGATCTCTTTTGTCTATACTTTTATACGGGTAATTTGTACGCCAGATGTAAAACACTTTCGAAAAATCGAATCCGGGCGTGCAATACAGATAGTCCAAATTCAAAGGCTTTGGAACTTGTCTGTAATTTTAGAGTCAGATTATTAAAATCTTTAGATGTGGCTCCACAAATATAACACTAACTCGTGGATTTGGTATCAGTTGCAGCATTGCACACCTTCCCATCGACCATTGTCATCTGAAATATCTGTTCAAAAATAAATTTGCTCCCATTCAATATAACTTCTGTAGGCATCAACTTTCTAATAGCATCTTCAACATAACTTATTTCCTCCTTTGTTACATCCACAGATTCTTTAACAAACCGAAACCGTATTGGTCTACAATATCTAGGGGATGATGGTGTAGGGTTTTGCCATATAATTTTTTTTCCTTCTTTTCCACAAGTTATTCTAAGAGGAACAAAAGAGTTCAGAAACATATTGGAGTCTGTGTCTGTGGCATCTATGAATCTTTGCTTATATTTAGCCTGTTGTGATCCGTCACAACCCCACTTACAAATTATTTTTAAGGAATTCCGCTCAATGTCTTTAAGGGAACAAAGGATTTCTTCCAATGCTATAGATAAGCGCGTAATTGTGTTATCAATTAAGCTTTGTAAACTGCTTTCCGCACAGGTACTTGTGATCCTTATACAATCCTTGGGCGGGTAACATTCTTTTTTTTCCTTGAGTAACAGATCATAGCACGGGTAAAGTGATTTATTTGTGTTTCTAATAATTTCATACTGTCGCTTAGTTAAATCTGCTTCAACAAACATTGATAGGGCTTGCATTGGTGTAAGACGAGTGTTTGATCTGATTCTGCTATTTTGTATGCGTTTCTGTATTTCTGTGCACGAGTAGGAGAATTTGCAATATCTCGAAGTATTTTTGAAGCGTTCCTTTTTCCTTGAGCCTGTAGTGTGGAGTTTGCTGCGTGTATTAAGGCGTCCTCACTGAAAGTAGACCGCATTTCTTCAGTTTTCCTTCGTTTAGTCCTATCACTACAATCTTTAAATGATTTAGATGGCCGGCCCGGTCGGTTTCCAACATTTATCGGAAGTTCAAACGTTCCGCTTAACCAATTTTCATTAGTTTTCAAAAATAAAGCTTCTTTTCTATGAGCTTTAGACCATTTTTCTCTCATTGAAGTTCTAAAATATGCAAATTTTTGCTTTAAATTGCTTATGTTATCAGGTGTGTCACCATAACAGGTCAAAAGGTAGTTTTCCAAATAATTTAGTTTATCACTCAAATTAGGCAAATTCTTGCAGTTGCATTTTATCGTAAAGATAACGTCGTGTCACTACTTTTTTACCAGAGGTACCTAAAGCAAAAAAAATACACTTTATAAAATTTTATAGAAAAAAGTTATTTTATTTTTGTATGACTTCCAATCTTTAAAAACCTTTAAGTCGGAAATTCACGGCCATTCGCACTTAAAATATGTGTCGTAAACTAACCTTATATGTAAAATA
Organism: Melanchra persicariae; assembly: GCA_947386135.1. NCBI lineage: Eukaryota > Metazoa > Arthropoda > Insecta > Lepidoptera > Noctuidae > Melanchra > Melanchra persicariae. The sequence goes on along the minus strand of OX376645.1, from coordinate 7,733,853 downwards.
TTTAAAACCAAAAAAAATATTTCGCGAGAGAAGGCGATAACATAACTTAATTATATTTGAACAAAAAAATTAACCAAAAAAATAAATTGTTTATATACCCTCTTTTAAAATTGAACCGATACTATAAAATGAAGTTAACACACTTAACCCTTTAAAGGTCATAAGATGTGGACAGTGGAAATAAAATAATTATTATGATTAGGGGTATATAATAGAACTAAAAATGTGGGAAATATATTCCCTTTACCGGTCAGATTCTATCAATTACTAATCTCTATTGCATGCTCTTTTCGCGCGCTGGACCTATTTTATTACAGTAATATACAATTATTTTTTTGGTAGTATGTCAAATAAACATCTTTAGAAAAATCAAGTTTTTTTATTTATTACAAAATTTTAGTTTTTTTAATTATTTATTAGTATTTTTACGTATAACAAAAATCTAATCTTATTTTTTATGAAACTCACTGAAACAAGGTGCTATGCATAGTGCGACTTGGCATTTCGCATACATAATTTTCGATCGTTTATCGTTCGTTTTAGTGCTACACATTTTACATCTCTTGTATGACTGCAACTGGCACGGCATGTGATCGCCCACGTTGGTATACCGTACTTCTTCGGGGACAGCACTGATAGTTTTTTGACGGTTTTCATTCGCGAGCTTCCGCCTGCTAACATAAGATGGCATACCGCCGGTCGAGCGTCTCTTCCTGCTGGTAAAACCACCTATCAATCCTCGTGCTAAGCCGACTCTAAATTCAAGATGGGAAAGCGTACATTTTTTATTGCTTTTGTACAACAAGAAAGCATTAGTTATGCTCGTGTCAATGAGGAAGTAGAAAAGTCGCAGCCACCATCTCTTACTCCGCCTGCCCACTGAATACGTGCCTTTCAGCTGATCAAAATGATCAACGCCACCCATTCGCTTGTTGTATTCTTTTACGACAAGTGGGCAAGGTACATTCTTTTTTGAACCGTCTTTCTCAGTTCGTGTTACATGTGTTTGAGCAACTTTAGGGTGGAACGCGTTACTCATGAGAAGTACCTCTTTACTGTCTTGCCAAACTACAAATGCAACATTTTTCTGTACTCTCCATTTGAAGTGTCCTTTCGGCAGTTTCAGCTTTGTTTTATTTTTTATTATTAGAGGCATTTCCGCCCGGTGCCTGCGTACTGTTCCCGTCGCATAAATTCCTTTTTATTTATTTATTTATTTATAACAACAATCTTACCTACACTATCATTACAGATCTATGATCCAATGCGACAGAGTGGCTTAACTTTTTTCATGTAAGTAATCCAACAGCTTATAATCACAGAAAAAAATATCAAATGTTAAGTGAACATTCTTCACCTCTAGTTGTATTAATTTTTCAGACAACTTTTTCACAATTTTTGCTCCTAATCCTACTTCAACTCCATCATTGGTCTTACCGGTATATATGTTGAACTCGTATAGGTACCCACTCGCACTGTCGCAACGACACCAGATTTTATAGCCTCGTTTGATGGGCTTCAAAGGCATATACTGTTTGATGGTACTTCTGCCTTTGAAAAGGACCATGGACTCGTCGATACTCTGGGACGAAGAGTTTTTAGCGTTGATTTGGCAAGCGTTATTGATAATATTTACAAGGGGTCGGATCTTGTATAGTTTGTCGTAATCTGGGCTAGACTTCTCTGGGGTCAACAAGTTGTCATTAATATGTAGGCAACGCATAATATTTTTGAACCTTCTAAGAGGCATTGTTGCAGCTACTTCTTCCACTCGAAAACCTGGGTCTGATGACCATTATAAATCAATGCTCGGAAGAATATGGTAACCCATGATAATAAGTATGCCTAAAAATGCCTTCAGTTCATTTTTATCAATGGGTGTCCACCATCCAAAGTTTTGTTGCTGAGCGTATAAATTTGTTTGGCATACTATCAGATCATATGCTTCCTCGGTAAAATATTTTTCAAAATAAACAATTGGTCTGGTTTGGACTGGTTGCATTCGGGGTTCGTCAAAGCTACAAGGGTTTGGTCTGCTAACTGTAGTAAAAGTTTTTTTTTTCCATAATACCTCCTCAGTATCTGACTGATCTGAATCAGAAAAATCATCACTAACAGGAAGGACTGGTACTGATGGTACTGGTCTTTGTAAATCGGAAGTACTGGGAATAGGTGTAACTCGCCGAGGACGTGTTATTCTTCTGTTTGAATCAAGAATTGGAGTGAAATTATCGGGATTATTATCAACTTCCTGAACTAGTAAAGGCGAACAAGGCTGATCAATCTGTTCATCAACAGACGACGGACTAGGTATTGGTATGTTATCTACTAATAAATTTACGGGACGAGGGTCATCTATATCTTCTAGAATGTGCTGAAGGCGGATTACACTAAAATTTGGGCATTCGTCGTCAGATTCTAAATTATCGTCCGATTGATCAGGGTCATCGGGTAGGCCAAACATGTCTTGAAGGGCCTCCTCTACTTCGTAAACCTTCAAGTGACGATCCATTTCTAAAATAAAGCAAAAAAAAAAGAGTTACAAGCCATACCAAGCAACACACAAACGAGCGCCACACAGACAGAGGGAATATTCAAACCACCGTAAAATTTACAGGCAGACGGGCAAAGGGAATATACAACCCACCACAAAAAATCAAGATTGTCCAAAACTGCGCATAGCAAACTTGAAAATATTTACATTTTTTATTAGAAGAAGCTCACGTAAACCATAAATAAAAGAACTTACCTTTCGAAATTTGTAGATCTTCGAGACAAACCCTGCTTCAAACTAGTCGAAAAAAAAAGTACACTTTAACAACTTCTCTGTGCTCTCATGAAAAAAATATTTATGTCAACTGTCAAACCTGTCATTGTCAAAATGTCTATTGACAATCATAAAACTTACCTGAATGAAAAATACCGCTGGTGGGACGTAATTTCGGCGAAAAAAAAATAAAAATCTTGGTGGTGAAAATATCACCTCTAACTTAAAATACATTAGAATATAACAACTCATACCTGAATTACTTGAATCCATCACAATCGTTACGAAATATCAAGTAGAAAACACTAAAATCTTTTTCTTTAATTCCGTCAATTGAGATCGCGGAGAACAATAAATTACAATTGCGTGAAGATCAAGTTCGAACCTGCGCTGTCGCAAGCAAACAAGGCATGTTTAGTAGGTGGGGGGAGTAAATTCTTGTTATACCGCATTTACACATTCGTGCGAATCGCGAGGCGAATAGCGAGGCGAATAACGAACACGCATATGTAAACAGTGCGCTCGCTATTCGCCTCGTGGTTCGCCTCGCGATTCGCGAGTTCGCGTTGGGAGCGGTTTTTCGGACGCGAATCAAAGGGCACGAATAGCGAACACGAACTTACTGTTTACACATTCGCCTGCATTCAGTTGACAGCTAGCGCCCGACCCAACAGGACGTATAGACAAAATGGAGTGGAGTAAAGTGCGAATTTTAGAATTCCTAGAACTTTATCAAAAGGAAGAGCTCATTTGGAACCCAAAACATTGCAATCATAAAAATGGACAAACGATGCATGGAACCGTATATCTACTGATACGGGATTGCCCCTTTATTCCCGTTGTCCCCGTATACCATATCCCGTCACGGGGACAGCGGGAGGTGATTAAATTTATTTCCCGTTCAAATTCAAATTCAAATTATTTATTTCAAATAAACCATTCACAGGCACTTTTGAATTGTCAAGGTCGGTCAGTCAAAAAGATGAAGCTATTTGTTAGTGACTATCTAGCTATGTGCTAGTTGTCCCCATAACGTACATTACGAAACGTATTTCTGGGTGGTTTAAAAAAACCCGAGTCGGGGTGCCCCAAGTCCCGAGCTCGTTTACCAACATAATTTGAAAAGTATATTTAATTCTTACAATAAATTAACGGGACAATGGGAAGTAATTTTAATTATTTAAATTCCCTTTGTCCCCTTTAACGGGGACATGGCCTACGGGGACAACGGGAGTATACTGGATTGCCAGTCAGCAATTTAAAATTAAAGAAGAATTAATTAATGGCCTGTTTCCGTAGACATCTTCGAAATTAGAAATAGGTATCTATCATCCACCATCGTCTGCGTCGACGGTTCTTTTTTACTTTTTTGTGCAGGATATTTAAATAATTGTATAAACTCATTAAATGTAGCGCGCATTCATTATTTTCATTATTTTCACGTCCTCCATGTTCGTGTGCGAATGTCAAAATGATTCACCTCGCGAATGTGTGAACAGTAGTTCGCGACAGCATTCGTATACGAATGTTTCGTCGAAGTGTTCGTCGAGTGACGAGGCGAATGGCGAACTCGAATGTGTAAATGCGGCATTACTGGTATATTTCTCTTTCTATCTTAGCTATTATTGGTTGATAACCTTTTCATTTAAGAAATTGACTTATTGCCGGCTAATTTTTAATAATCGACGTATGTGCCACGGTTCAGCTTGGCGTTGGTAACATCCTTAGGAAGATTCTTGCGCTTTTTTCGAAGTGTCCCGCATATATTATATGTCTTTCTTTCGCTAAGACGCCTTGTCAAATCCGGGGAGTTGTAAAAATTGTCTGCGTAGGTATATTATGTGACCTTTTTCTAAATACCCTTCCATTAGATCTAGCATAACTTCCGTACTGTGTAGAACGCCAGGTGGTGGTCTTTCAATTTTCCCTTTATAAACACGTATTTTCATGACTGTTCCCGAGGACTCGCAGAGTTCGTATAATTTTATGCCGTATTTATGATTTTTATTCTTGATATACTGCCGGGAAACTAATCTACCTCTCCACAGAACCATCGACTCGTCAATACTCAGATTTGCTTAAGGATAGTAGAGATCAGCCATAATTTTGTTGAATCTGTCTAGTATAGGTTGTATTTTATGAAGTCTTGATGTCGATGCGTCGTCGTTCTCAGAAAAGTGTAAATATTGCAGCAATATTTGGAATCGATTTCTACTCATAATTTTTCTAAAAAGTGGCAAGTTGTAAAGTGGATCTAACTTCCAATAATGAACAATTGTAGGTAACATAGTCAATCCCATATATAGCAACATATCAACAAACTTGCGCATTTCCGTGATAGTGGTGTCTTTCCAGTATCTAAACCGTGCGTGTTTTTGTAAGGGACCAGTCATGCGATGAGCGTAATTATTAGTTGCTTGCACCATAGAACCCAAAAAATCATTAGAAAAAATAAATCAGCCAAAGCACTCGCCGAAGAAGTAAAATTGGTCTCTTTATACCTGGTTCCCCTAAAAACGGAAATCGTTGCGGTCTTGCTGAATCCATTTTCCACTGAAATTCTGGATCATAAGACGGCCCGTCGACTCCAGGCGGTGGCGACGGCGCTTGTGGTGGTGCCTCTTCATCTGGTTCGTCAGACGAATCACTTTCCGTTGAAGTATTTTGATTTTCATACAGCTCAGGGTCGTAATCGTCACCGGACCCCGGAGAAAAATCCCCGTCATCTGACGGCGCGTACACATAGAACATCCGTTTTACAGGATCCTTTTTAACTGATCCGTCGCTACTGGAGGTAATATTCACACAGCATTTACAGGACCGATTTTAACAGATCCGACGCTACTGGAGGTAATATTCACACAGCATTTACAGGACCGATTTTAACAGATCCGACGCTACTGGACTTTCGTTCTTCAGTGTATCGCCTACTTTCTACGAGAATGGACGTTGTCGTGTTGTATTGGTACTATCGTCGTCTGCGGCGGAGGAAGCCCCGGCGTTATTGGATACATCCACTATTAAGGCAAAGATTTTGTCGTGGTGCTGTTGTGCGTCAGCTGAAAGAAGACGAATCTAAATTTTTTACTTATTTCCGAATGACGACGTCTACTTTTGATGACCTTCTTAAACGATTAGAAAAGGATTTAAAAAAGAAAGACACAAACTGGAGGAAAAGCTTGTGCCCTGAAGTAAAACTAGCGATATTTTTAAGGTAAGAACTTTAATTTTTGTTATTATCAATTAAAATTTAAAATGACAAAAAGGTTTACAAAAATGAAGATTTATTTCAAAACATAGACAGATCTGGCAAGTCTGACTCCTGGCTGAATGTAGATTCTACTGATGGCGAACCTTCTACTGATGGTGTAGAGTCAAGATGATGTGGCCTACTAAAATAACCTTGGGTGTGGTAGTGAGGAGTGCTAGAACTTTGTGAATATGGAGGCCACTCGTAGTTTGACTGACCATATCTTCTACTTTTAATATTTTGTAAAAGGTTTATCACTCCAGACTGAAATTCTAAAATTTGATCGCCATTAAGTGAAGCCAGTTGCGGCAAAATACCTTTGAAGAACGATAAATTGGGATCTTCAAACTCATTTTTACTTTTTTTTAACTGATCATTCATGTATTCAATCATTTTGGCGTCTACTTCATTCACATTTCTTTTGATTGCCTTGCGTTGCGGCGGGGCTAAATTTTGTCTTTCCTTTTGTCTGTCACTACCACTTTGTTCCGTAATCTGATCAGGTTCATCTTCGTTGTCTTTATTACTTTCTACTGTTTCCGTGATGTTGTCATTAGCAGGGACGTTCTCGTGTGTATCACCTGGGGTGACAACTTTTTTCAAAAATAACATTTGATTGTGATATTTGTAAGGCTTGGTATTTGAGGCAGCAGCTCCAGATTTCTTCAATTTCTTTTTCTCACTCAATGTTCGTATCCAGGCATCTCTAGTCGAATTCCATTTTTTTATAACATATTTTCCTGAAGCAAGTAAATAATAATATAAGATGGTTGTCAATAGCTTAGTAAGTGAAAGGCGAATAAGAAGGTAGAATAGACTTGTCAGTAATTAATTACCATATTGGTCAGTGGATAAGTCAAATTGACAGTGCAAGAACTAATCGGTCAGTAAATAATGGGAAGCAAAAAAGTATTACTAATGTTTAAATCAATTTATTTTAATTAGGTAATTTTATAATTTAGTTCAGTTCAGTTTAATTTTATTTTATTTATGTACTATATATATAAGTATGAGTTTTGATTTACGACTTTGCTAAAAACTCTCATAAAAATTTCGACTTTCCATACAAAATTTGTTGGTCACTATAATATTTTATAGTTTTATAATAAAACAAGACTTATTCATCAAGCCATCTTTAATAGTCTGACCATAGAGAAGTACCTCTACGAAACATAGACATATACATAATCAGTAATAGACAAAATTAACTAAAACTAAACCCTTACAGTCACTAACGTTACTTTGTATGGGAAGTCAATATATGTGTAATAATATAGTAATTGATTAATTTATTTTTTTTAGGTATGCAGCGTCTGGGTGTACATTTCAAGAACTTTATTACGTCTTTCGTGTCGGTGTGTCAACTATAAGCAACATTATTAAGGAAGTTACACGATGCATATGGAACAACTTGAATGACGAGTTTATGCGACTTCCTACAACAGTGAGTGAATGGGAGCATATATCAAATGGATTCGACACAAAAGCAAATTTTCCCCACTGTTTAGGAGCAGTGGACGGTAAACACATCAGACTTCGAAAACCAGCAAAAAGTGGCTCAATGTACCTAAATTACAAAGACTTTTTTTCCATCATATTATTAGCGATCGTAGACTCTGACTATCGTTTTCTATATGTTAGTATTGGGTCGTATGGAAAAGAATGCGATTCATCAATATTCAAGGAGTCGACATTTTGGAAAATGATGCTAGATGGCAGTTTACAAATACCAGAACCTTGCCCATTAATAATAGGCTCAGAAACGAGAGTTCCCTACGTCATAATCGGCGATGAAGGTTTCGGTTTACACGAAAATTTAATGAGGCCATTTAGCGGGACGCATTTAGACGTAAATAAGCGAATATATAACTATCGTTTGACCAGAGCTAGACGATACGTTGAATGTGCATTTGGTATTCTTGCTAATAAGTGGAGAGTATTCCACCGGCCTCTAGACGTCAACAAAACAACAGCTATATGGATAGTTAAGGCATGTACCGTTCTACACAACTTTGTAAGGGAAAAAGAGGGCTTAAAGGATGGCAACACATCCGAATCTGAAGCATTTCATTTCAATAGCCTACCTGATGATGAAACGCTACGAGGTGGTCGAACTGCAAATTCAGTTCGAACGGAATTCGAAAACTATTTCGTGTCCGAATCTGGGTCAGTTTCTTGGCAGAATGAAGCTATTTAAAATAAAAAACAATGTCTCCATTACAATATAAAATAAATACTTACCAAATTCTTGTCTTTCTTTTTGTTCCATAGCTTCAAAATCCTCCTTTAGAATACCGCATATTTCGCGCCAAGCTGCGGTTTTTGCAATTTTATCTTTATAAATCTCCAGTGTTTTGTCCCAAAGAACTGGTCTACTTTCAACACAATTTATCAAAACTTCTTGCTCAACATATTTTTCAAACGCCTTGCTTGCCATGATTATGATAGCACTGGACACGTGCACTACTCTAGGAATGAAACCGGCAAATGGCGGCTGTGTGTAGCACATCGCACCCCGCGCACCCCCGTGCAAAGCCTCGTGCGGTTTCAATCCGATAAAACGGATTAGTATAGTATTACTGGATCCGGAATACTGTGTGAACTGGCTCATACAACTACATACGCTAATAACATATACGTTTAAACGGACCTGTAAAACGGATTGCTGCTTATTTTGTCGGATCAGTATTTTTTACTGGATCCGGAATACTGTATTCTGTATGAACTCGCTCATACAACTACATACGCTAATAACATATACGTTTAAACGGACCTGTAAAACGGATGTTCTATGTGTACGCGCCCTTACGGTTCTTCTTCATAAAGAACGGCAGAAAGGTCAATGGGCAAATAGTATGGGAGAAAAACCCACAGCGGACAGAAATGAAATTGTGAGGATAAATAGATAAATGTTATGATAGTTTATCATGTTAACGGTTGCTTTCTTGTGGGTGGTGGGAATTTTGAAAAACAAAATTTATTCATATTTTACATTATTTATTCGGCGTGATCAATGTCTAATGTGATTTCATCTAAAAATACCGCAGGGGCTTCGATTTGTTGTTGGTGCCTAGCCCAGGATAAAAAATAAACTATACTGGCAATATGCGCGCAGCTCCCGACGGTACGGCGGCCGTGTATACACGAACAGTAATAATCTTCAACACTTTGTCTGCCTTTTCTCGCTGGGTTTATTAAAATATACGTGTAGTATTGTTGGGCTCTGACATGTCGCGACTGAATTCGTCCTCTTATCAATATTTTATTGTTTCTAAAGTCTTGGTGCCGATAGAGCTCTATCAAGTAGACACCATTTGGTCTCATATGTTCATGACAGTACGACCTGGCCAGTCTTAAATGATAGCTGCCTAATGTAAATAATATTAGTTCTTCATAGGTTAACTGTGGGAAATCTCTAAAATCTGGATTATTTGCATCTAATGGCATGAATGCAACTCTTTGTCTATTTAAGTTGTTTTCAATTACGTATTGTGCCAGTTCGTTCTCTCTATTCAAGTTTATTTATTTATTTATTAAAACTTTATGCACTAGTAAAACACTGTACAAAGGCGGACTTAATGCCATAGGCATTTTCTATCAGTCGACCTTTGGGTGGTGCAGATACAACTTGGCAGGTGCAACTTTAAGGAAAAACAGAGGGAAAAAAATACGATTATACATACATAGATACATACATACATAAAATTAACAAAGGTATTAAGAAAAACGAATCCAACGAGTTAACGATGTGATGATTCTACCAACTTCTTGCGAATATGCTCACGTGCCTTCACTTTAAAGGACAACCGACTGGTTGCCGAGTTGTCAAGTTGTCATTTATAATAAATAAATAAATAAATAAATATCTTGAGACAACTCACACACGGCCATCTGATCCCAAGCTAAGCAGAGCTTGTGTTATGGTAACCAGACAACTGATATACATACTTATATAATTTATAAATACATACATATTATAGATAAATTACACCCAGACACAGAACAAACAATTATGCTCATCACACAAAGTTTGTCCTGAGTGGGAATCGAACCCACAACCTCCAGCTTTGCAGTCAGGGTCACTAACCACTAGACCAACAGGCCTGTCAAAATGTAATGTTAATAAACTGGTCGACGTATATACTATCTTCATACGGACGCCTGGTAGCGTTGATAATTGCCGCCGTGATTTTGAAGTCCACCATCATATTTCGCATAGCTACATTGAAATACGTATGTCGAAATATTTTGTAATCTTTTTTAAAACGGCCGTTTATGGCCTCGATTACCCATCGACACATTGTTATCAACCTTGACTTATTGGCATCTAGCGTCGTCAATTGTTCTCCTCTTCCTCTGGATGGATATGTGAAACATAACCACATTCTTCAATTAAAGGAATAGCATCTCGAAATCCACGGTCTAATATCAAAATGTCATATTAGGTCTTAAAAACCAATGCCAAGGGGATTCTTCATTTTGTAACAGATGACGCAGGATTGAGGCATCTGTCGTTGTAGCTGGATATGGCCCCACAACGTCTATTATATAGCCATCGCACAGTGGGCTGAAACGGGCCGGTGGAGGACTTAGCGTTTAAAAAAAAAAGTTTATTTTTCTGAAATTTTAAATAGTGCGTTGGATTTATCTATTGATTATAAGTAATTATTTATATGAGGGTCGTTTAGATAACTTGAGTATTTTCGGAGTTATTAATAACCAAAGTAATTTTTGTATGAAACAAAACAAAAAAACTTGAAAATCTAGAAATTCTCAAAGAATTGACTTTGCGTATGTATAGTACGTACATATTTTTGTCCTATTTTAGCACCTATTCTCGGGTTGCGATTTTCTGCGATTTGGTCGCAATTTCAAATTTTGCTCTCTATTCCACACCACCATAGAGGTTAAGAACCAGTCGCGTTTTTTTTATGTAGTGGTCTCCCCGTTAGGCCTAATCCACTAAGGACTAGGACTTTCAAATACTGGATTTTTTCAATACCGGTATTAGTACCGGTATTAGAAATTTCAATACCATGATCACGTGATCACGGTATTGAACTCGTTTTTCAAGCTTTTTAAAAAAAAAAAATTAAACTAGCGCTTGACTGTCATCCCTTCTAAGGGAATCTTCTAAGGTTCATAAAGGTGGGTACAGACTGCTGCAACGCAACATGCAATGCAACACGAAACGAGCATTGCATCAGTGTAGACGCGGGGCGCGCACAACGTGCGCACGAACCGCGCATGTACCTACTCACATCTGTTTCCGAGATGCGCGCGAACGGATCGCTCAGTCTGCAAAAGAACACGCAAAGGAATGGATCGTGACGACCAATTGCGGGCTCTGATGATAGTCAGTGCTTCATTATTAATAGTGAATCATGTGATAAAACGCAGAAGACATCGACGTTGGTGGCGTACAGAGTTGTATAGTCAGAGAGCTGGTGCAAAACTAATGGCCGATATGAGATTAACTGGACAATTTCAAAATTTCTTAAGGATGAGTCCAACGACATTTGAAGATCTACTCAGATTAGTCGGACCAAGAATTTTTCGGAATCGCACACAGTTAAGGGCTCCAATTTCAATCCAAGACAGACTGGCAATAACACTTCGTTTTTTAGCTAGTGGTGACTCTTACACAAGTTTACAGTATACCTTCAGAGTATCAAAACAAGCCATAAGTGGCATTATTACAGAAGTATGCTCCGCCATAATTGAGGAATTAAAAGATTATATCAAGGTAAGTTTTATTCTTAATAAGTCAATTAAAGAACAGTATTATCACATCAAATCATTAAAGTCGTCATAGGATTGGTTAGATTCTAGTGACGTTACAGACGATGGCTGTTGGTTCATATATTCTTCGTTCCTTGCCGTGGTATAGCCATAGCGTCCGGCTTGATTTGTATCTGGAGTTTGCGCGGAAGGCGAGGGACGATTAAATCCGGAAGTTCCAGGACGATTAACATATCCGGTCAGATCCACATAATCTTGTCCTTTCTTCTGTGATGCATAATAGGATTCTTGGTATGAACTGGGGTAGTTATCCTGCTGTCGATATGATGATTCATAATAACCTCTGTCAGCCTTCATCAAAATTTCAAAAATTCCATGTTCGACCGAATTCCTGGTTTGAAGGGAATAAGTATTCATTTTAGCTGATATATAGGAAGCGAAAGTTGTAGTTAAATCTGGAGCGCCTGAATTTCCCAACTTATTGGCAGTAGTTTGTAATATGCCCACTACATCGGCCAGTACACTGCTGCTTTCATCTTTTTTTGCTTGTTTAGCTCGCGTAGGTTCATACCGTGTACGTGGAGTAGCAAATTCGTTCTGCAGATTTTCTTCATTAATCGGTTGTTGAACCGCCTCCTGAAAAACATAAAAATAATTTATAACTGTAGGTCCCATCTCTTGATATAAACTACTAGATAGTAGATATAACTCTCCAGGAAGGTAGGTATCGTGGCACCGATGGACAAATGTCGAAACGACTAAATATTTAGTTCGTTTTTTAGTCTAGTTCAATATAGCTAGCAATAAAATCAAGAGATGCTCACTATAATGGCACCTCAAAAATTGTCACCAGCGAGTGTTGGGCTACTAAGTACAATGACTGTCTCGTAGCCATAAATTAAATAAAAGTTTTTTGTTTTAGCTTCCAACGACAGAAGAAACTTGGTTGAACATAAGCAAACAGTTTGAAGAGAAGTGGAATTTTCCACACTGTTTAGGGGCACTGGACGGAAAACATGTTGTGCTTGAGGCACCTATCAAAAGTGGAACTGAATTCTACAACTATAAAAACTTCTTTAGCATCGTTCTTTTTGCTTTGGTTGACGCCGATTATAATTTTCTATTTGTAGATGTGGGATGCCAAGGAAGGATTTCAGATGGTGGCATCTTTAAAGATACAAAACTCTGTGAAATGATAGAAGATCGTACAATAAACCTTCCATCACCTGATTCACTCCCACGGAGACATATTCCAATACCATATTTCTTTGTGGGTGATAGTGCCTTTGCTTTAAGTGAAAATCTGATGAAACCATATGCTGGGGCACATCCAAAAGGCACTTCAAAGAGAGTATTCAACTACAGGCTAAGCAGAGCCAGAAGAACTGTTGAAAATGCATTTGGTATCATATCGTCTGTCTTTAGAGTTCTCAGAAAACCAATGCTTTTACAGCCTGATAAAGCTGAGCTAGTGGTTATGGCAATTGTCCTTTTACATAATTATTTGAGACGTCACTCTAGAAATACATATATGAATGACACTGAAGATGAAGTTACGAATGAAGACACACGTAGGCAAAATAATGAAGATATGAGATCACTACTACCTATGAGAAATATTCCTCGACGATCGCCTGCACATTTGAATGCGTTAAGAGATGAGCTCTCCGATTATTTTATGAAAGAAGGGAAGGTTCATTGGCAAGACAGATGTTCGTAAAAGAATCAATCCAGTTTTACTTACCGTGTTCGTTCTCTTTCTCGGTTTGTTACGGTTGTCCAAGAACTTCAAAGAATCAAAGGCAAACCATCGACTTTTGTATGTCTCCGAGGCACCTGAAAAAATAAAATAATAATCATGAAAAAAATTAAATAAAAAACATAATTCAGTCAGTTTTAAACATAGTTGTTTTTAAGTAAACTTGACTAATAATAATTAATAATATTTAATAATTAATTTGTGATTTCAATCCATTAAAATATTGTAGTTGTTGTCAAAGTTGTCATTTTGTAGAGAAAAAAGCCAATTTCAATATTAGTCGGCTATGCCAATTTACATTTCAATACACAAACATTTTTGCGGTTTCCAACCTACGATTGTACTAAGAATAAAGTATATGAATAAATAATAAATAGTAAATTATTATTATTTATTTACCTTTTCCTGTTCCTTTCGATTTCTTTTCCTTCGCTTTTTCACGACGGTAGGATGATAAAATACTAATCATTTTACTGTAACATTTTTCTTGTGTTGTTTCCATCAAATTAGCAATTTCCATCCATGCATCCTCTTTAAAATGTTTTTTTATAAAAATTCTCATGTTGTGGATTCCACAAAATTTCCTTTGATCTGTACACTTCAATTAATTGAAGCACTTTTTCTTCACTCCACGTAAATGTAACCGCCTCCTCCGCCGCAGTAGCGTCGTCTTGTTCCATGTTCGCGCGCGTCTAGCCGTACACACCACACAACCTGTCCACACTGACGCTCCGCGCATACTGCGCGCCTCTTTGTGTTCGGGGAAAAAACCGACAAATTTCGGGTCGCTACGCGCAAGAGTTGCAACAATCTGTTCGTGCGCGTAGTAGACGCGGTTCGTGCGCGCAAGGCGTCTACACTATGGGAATTCTGTTACTTTACATGATACATTGCAGCAATGTGGACGTCAAATTCTTGCATTGCATGTTGCATTACATGTTACATTGCACCAATGTGTACCCGGCTTAAGAACTTTAATTAGGGCATTAATAAAACCATTTAAATACGTATTTTTGTTTCCAAATCAGTCTTTATTCTCTTTTATAACATAACAATTTGGTATTGATTGATTATAGGACTAGGATTTATAAACGAGGAGGTTAGGAACAGAAAGTGACATTTACACTTTTTAATTATATGAATAAATTAAGAAAATAAATATTTTTGTTGAACTTTATGTGTTTTGTTTTTTTTTTGTTTTTAATATTATGGGTTAATAAGACATAGATTACAAGGTATTAAAAGTTTTCATGTATGTTTTAAAATTTACACAAAATTAAATAAAGAACAAATCAGATGTCACCTTTTGATCAAGTCACAAGTAAATGTCACCATTTGATTCAATAGTTTTGTAAAATGTTACCTTTTGAAACTTACTGTCTGAAAAATGTCACTATTAGAAACAAAAACAAATCAATATCCATACAAAAAATGTGTTTATTATTATTTTAAATTCTTATACATGAAGTTCTCCACAATCAGGTTCTAAGCAGTCACATCCATTTTCATCATTTTCATTGTCATTTTCACTTATATTATTTTCATACAAGATATCACAATACCATTTTAAAGAAGGATCATTTTTCCAGTTTTCTCCAAACTGTTTAGTTAATAAACTTTCTACATCCTTTTTCTTTGCACCTTTTATGAAATGTCCCAGTTCTTTCTCAACAAGTTTGATACTCAACAGGTTTGTATTTCTCTTTAAAGGATTTATTCCTTTTGATTCTCCAGCATTTTCAAATCTGAAGTTTCTGAAACATTTAACTATTGCCTCAGTTCTTTTTTTTATTTGTTTCTTTTCTATGCATATGCGTTTCATGTCCCTTATACCTTCTACTTTTTTAAAATGTTTATCAAGGTTTTTGATGTCATAATACTTCCAATCTTTGCCTAAAATATTTACTCTTCCATGCTGTAATAATAGGTCATGATAATCTTCTCTGTTTGTAATTACTGTTTTTTTTCTCAAATCTTTTTCTACGCGACCAAATACACGATCGGCAGGTAAAAAGGAGTGACCACGCACAGGAAAAACAATCTGAATTTCTTTTAAAGTTGCTGGAGACTCTTTTATTAACCAGTATGTAAGTGTGTCAATAATAAATGAATTTAAAAAAAGCCGCACCACAAAAGTAAAAAAAAATGTTGCCACCATATAATAAGGTTATTCGATTAAACATATCGATTCGACCTGTCGTCATAATTTATTTTGGGCAAATCGTTATTTTTTAAGAAATAATGTACCCGTTTTGATCCGACCTTAAAAGCCTCAGAAATATTTACAAAGGAAATGACACTTTGATTATTATGTACAAATCACTATTGAGATTGAATTAAAATGTAACTTTTTGTTTCAAAAGCAGTAGTTCAAGTTGATTTTTCTATGAAATTAAGCACCTTCAGAACCAATGTCTTGCAGATAATGATAGAATTTATCCTTCCAAGTAAGAAAAAAAACATAAAAAAAATGAAGCTGATACGTAAATGTCACCTTTTGTTCCTAACCTCCTCAAACGTAATCAAAACATGAGCTAAATGTAATATCGCACGTAGGCAATTAACTTAGAATATGCAAATTACAATGATAATGATAATGAGATCTATACTTATATTTAGTATTACAGCAATCATTAGGTTTTCATTTTACTAACGCTATTATATTTATTAAAAAAAAACAATCATAAATTCCAAAATTGAACAAGTAACAAAATAAATCAAATAGTATTTTGCAAATTTGCTGACAAACAATAATAAAAATCTAAACTTAACCTTTAACTATGGACGTTCTTTTTTTGTCACACTACCATGGACGCGCGGTCTCACAGACCGCTATATTTCATGGTAAAATTAATGATTAGATGCTTGTATTTTTATTAGTTTTTTTATTATTATTATCAACTAGAGGTTTCAAACTTAAAGACTTTACATGTATTTAACCAAAACTTATTTTATTTTTTATGAATTTTAACAAATTATCATTTTAAGGCACTTTCAGTCTAAATTTTACCTGAGATCACTTAAAGGAAGAAAAAAATTAAACTTTAAAGTATTTTGAACAATCATCTAAAATATCTTTAAATCTAAGGTTTAACGAATATAAAAAACAAAAAATGTACTTCTCAAAATAAAACAAAAAAAATCTGACAATGGTCCAACATTGGTAACATTATTGGCAGTCTTTGCATAAGGGCTTGGAACACTGCAGGCAAATCGCTTGTTTACAACTTACACAAGCGTAGTTAGTCTTTCGTTTTAATTTTGACGGACACAGCCTGCACGTCTTTCGCTTAGAATCATTCATTTCCGGTGTAGAGGACTCTCCAACAGGCATATCTGCACCTAAAATTCGTGTCAATGCCAATTTCAACTCCTTTTGCAAATTTGAATTTAGAGCACGTCTTTGCATACAAGGAACTACCAGAGACCGTGCTAATGCCTTGAGAAAATCTCCTCTCTCGATTTCTTTGACCTGATGCTGGTTGTGTAGAACGTAAGCATTTACACCACACAGATCGAGGATTCTATAAAAAATCACCAGCGGCCACCTCCTTGTTCGTCGACTGCTCGAATAAATTGAACACTTCTTATCCGTCTCATCCACTCCTCCCTTGGTGGAGTTATAATATTGTATTATCTCAGGTTTTTTGGAGGCCTCGTCTACTGTGTCACTGTGACGCATAGAAGATATTAAGACAACGGCTTTATTTTTCTTTGGGACATGTGAACACAGAGTTTTATCTTTAGTGAAACCAAATAAAGTTGACTGAATTTCTCGAGACTTCCTTGGTTGGAATTCTTTTGGTATCTCTCTCTTATTTTTCTTCACAGTCCCAACATACGTCAATTTTCTCTTTGACAGTTCATCTACAAGTTGGATGGACGAAAACCAATTGTCTGCGGTCACGTTGCGATTGGTCCCTTGAATTGGTCTCGTCAAACGAATAACGCATTGAGTAGGAACGAGAAACTTCTTTTCATCTTCTGATAACCCAATGCCATCAGAACCTTTACCAGAATAAATATAGCCGTTGTAAAAATAAAACGTCTTGGCGTCACACAAGGCGCGCACAATAAGCCCATATTTTCCTGGTTTCTTTGGCATGTACGAGATCATGTGGCTTCTGCCACGAAACTTCACCAACATCTCGTCAACAGTGACGCACTCGCCAACTTCGTAAAGTTTTTGAGAATTTGTGACGAATTTCTCAAAAATAGAAGAAATAGCCGCCAGCTTATCATTATTTTGTCTTTCTGCACGATTAGCCTGGTTATCAAAACGTAGACATCGTAAAATGACTAAAAATCTAGTTTCAGACATGCAACATCTAAATATTTCGCAACCCGTACCATCTGTGGCGAAAATATAACTTGTACTTTCATGGTTAGACTTTAATACAGCAGAATAGTACAGTAATCCCAAAAAAGCATTCAACTCGACCATATCCAATTCTTTCAATTCGGGTCTTCCCTGCCTTTTGAACTTTGCTCTAAATTCAGCTATTTTCACATTAGTCCAAGTCAAAATAGTCTCTCTCATTTCTGTATCAAAAAGCTTGTCCCAAATACTGAAAGGTTCCCTTCTTTCATCTTCAGCCAAGCGTGAGACGGGTCTGCTTATAACAATGTTATGCTGAGCAGTTCTAACCCTACTGGAAGGTGGATTAGTACTCCATTTGAAGCGATTTTTGCCATAATAATATTGAGATCGTCGTTGGCGTTGTTGAAGTTGTGCAATGGGCACATTGTCATCTGAGCTGTCATGTTCAGATTCAGAACTGGAATTTCTTTCAGAAGTGGGATTCCCTACAAAACTGGGATCTTCTTCAGCTTCTCCTTGGTCACTTTCATGATTTTGTATGTAATCCTCTTCAGATACTAAACAGTCAACAATATTATCTTCAGAATCGGATTGGTCCGACTCCAAAAGTAGTTCGTTTACTTCATTTTCGAAAGTAGGATCATCAACTCGCAATATTTTGTTTGGCCTCTGTTGCAGTGGCGATTTTTGTGGTCGTTTTGATCTATTAGTATTTGATGGATTATTTTCTGACATTTTGAACCAATCTAACCTAAAACAAACACAGTATTGATAAAAAATAAAATGTATTGCAAATATGGACCCGAGGTCTCACAGACCGCGATCAAAATTTAAAGTCAAATTACTCACCCGATTCGCAGCCAACGACGCAACCTCCCGCTTCAACAGTCGTTTCGTTACTAAAACCGAAGCTACTAAGCGCGTCAGTAGTGAGGGGGGCGGGGAAGTGCGTGAACACGAAAATTAAAAACTGCGAGCGGTCTATCAGACCGCGCGTCCATAGTTAAAGGTTAAATACATCATATTGAAACATTTTTAATCAAAAGATATTTTCATTGATTTTTATTTTGAAAGTGTGATCGCAAAAAAGTAAGTGCATTTAATGTCGAATCAGAAAGGGAACTTCTTAGCCTATTACATAAATAGCCTGCTGACGAAAAAGCACGCTCTGCTTCAACACTTGTCGGTACAACAGACAGTAAATATTTGTATGCCGCCGATAGAAATATCTCACGTCTACCCCCAGCAGTTTCAAAGACACACATCTCTACTCTTATTATTGATCTAAAATCAGTGCTTGTGGTTACAGCCGAGGCAGCATCCTTACTTTTAGGGAATTTAGAAATCTCCCTTTCTAATTGCTTTTGTATGGAC
The DNA here is from genome assembly GCA_947386135.1 of Melanchra persicariae. Taxonomy (NCBI): domain Eukaryota; kingdom Metazoa; phylum Arthropoda; class Insecta; order Lepidoptera; family Noctuidae; genus Melanchra; species Melanchra persicariae. The sequence goes on along the minus strand of OX376645.1, from coordinate 7,714,640 downwards.
GTGTCTTCATTTTCACAACTTGAAGAAGAAGAAGAAGGTTCTTCTATCTTCATATCAGCCATATTCTCACTGTCTCCTTGAGACTGTTTTGTTATGTTATTATTATATATTAAACGTGTAAGTAGATTAACTATAATATCTAATATTTCATCAGATGTGGATTTTATAAAGGTGTCGTCATCGCTATTATCATTACTGAAAAAAGTTTCAGGGTCATGCAAATATTGTAATACACCAGATATTAAAAGTCGTCGCTCCTTTATGCGTCTTCGAAGTGTTTTTGCAAGATTTTGGCTTAAGTCATTAGCTTGACCATCTAACTTTGTCAACATAAAATTTAGCGCAATATCCGCTTTTAGTAAATTGGCATCCCGTTTACAAATTTCAAATACAGTTACTTTGACTACAGAAAGGCTGTTGTAAATATTTTTTAATATTGTCAAATCGAATTCGTCTAATTCGAAATCGGAGTTTAATTTTACATCGATTAAAACTTTTAAAACACAATCCTTTAGTTTCAAAAAGCGTCCAATCATATCAGCCATACTGCTCCATCTTGTCTTGCAATCTAGTATTAATGTCATTTCCTTTTTATGAGTTTCAATGACATATTTTTGTAACAAATCATTCTTTGTAGGGGACTTACGAAAAAGTTTGACTATTTTTCTTACTTTATCGATGAGGTTTTTGTAAATAAACTCAGGTCTTTCTGTTTCGAGCAATTGTGCTTCAACATAATTCAAGGCATCGTCACCGCCTTGATGATCAGAATTGTCACCTTCACTGTCAGTTTCTAATGTTTCAATGTGAGGATTTAGCGGTGGAACAGAAGAAAAGGTTTGTTGAAATTGGTATTTATACAACACGTCAATAATAGCTAGCTGGATTCCATGCACCAGACAGAGCTGATGGTGGCCTTCAAAACTTTTTCCCATTTTAGTCATCACACTGACACACACATAATATCTTCATGTAAATTAAGGTCAAATTCTTGAAGTCGTTGTTTTAGGTATTGGATACCTACATCTGCTGTCATGGAGCCTGATATCCTGACTAATCCTAGGTTCGTGTAACCACTTTCTAAATCTTTATTATGTACATTAATGTTCATGTACCTCTTATTATTAGTTGCTGTATATTCATCAAAAGTCAAAGTAAATCGTTCCTGATCACGAGTCTTCAAAGTCTTGATCTGCGTTTTTATATGATTTTTCAGATCATCGCTTTTCTTTTGTACTATATGGGTTATAGAAGCTGGTGAAGTCGGTAAATTATAACCAGAATTCTTAAATAGTCTTCGCATATCTTCCGATGTGCAAAACTTACTCAAAGGGATACCATCCAAGGCGGTCATCCTTGAAACAACTAATTCCATTTAATGAGAACTATGAAAATAGTCTGAAACCCGACTATTCTTTCGTACTGGTTCATCTTGTACTGCTAATTCTGGTGACACTTTTTCTTTTGATGTTGAAGGTTGTAGGGTTTCTATAGTGGATGGCTTTGATGATGAAGCTGTGCTTTCATGGGTATTTGATTTATGTATTGAGCGCGTATGAGTGCGCAATCCGCTAGTGGTTCCACCAACAGTCTTTATGATTTTATTGCATAGGTTACACTTAGCAGTGAGTCGATTTTCAGCGGCAGTGAAATTATCCCATATGCCAGTAGTAGTACGTTTTCTTAAAAAAAAATTGTGTTTTTGAATCTGACTTTTCTGGAGTCGACCTAAAACAAAGAGAAAACCTTTATGACCTTCGGTTATTTATTTCTTTATAACTTACTACATCCTTTGATGTTTTTTTATACCTCTGCTAACAACTAAACTTACACTTTCAAATGTATAGTATTTAGTCAGGTTTAGGATAAATACCTACATTGAAATTGTCATTAACCTATAGGTATGCGATAACGCCGTGTTTGCCGTGCACTACAACCAGAATTCGGGAGAGATTAGTAGGCAACTATTGTCTGCATGCACTGCGAGGCTGGACAAGTTTAAAGCATTTCTTTATACTAATAAAGGATGTCAAGCTACCTTATTCCTAATCGCTGGCTTCCGAGGGTAGTGTAGGTATTAAAATTCTCTAAAAACGCAGTTCTAATAAAGCTTAAGTAAGGATGGCGCTGCCGTACCTATTGTTTACTATCTGATACATTAGATACGTACCTAATTACCTATACTGCCCTTAAAAGTCAGCAAGCGTCAAGATTTGTGTCTTTCTTATAGACTTGTTTCTTCGTACATGAACGTAGTTAATAAGTACTAATTAGGTAAAAGTTAGAAAACAAAGCCACATCTAAACCGCTCAAATATTCATTTTTTACTATTTAATTGAACATCTAACGGATAACGTGATTCGATATAGTAACAATGACATAAATCAAAGTGGAAATGCAATTTTAGATGCTTCAATCTGTTGTGAATTCGTGACTCGTCATCAGTTTTTACAAAAAAAAAAAGATATGATCGCGTGATCCGTTAAAAATTGAGACAAACCCGCAGAAAATACAAGTATTAATATTATAGGTGTACTTACATGTTTCTCGTTAAGATCACAAACTTATCAAAACTCACAATAACCAACTCCACTTGCACATGTGACCCGGGCGGCTTTTGTGTTACTACTGAATAACAAAACAATAACGTCGTTTGGCTCGCTCGACCGACTCAGAAATTCTTTTGTTTAAGAAAGGTGCGGGGTGCGGGCGGGTGAGCTGGAGATAAGAGTTGGCGCTTAATACACAAGTGTGAAGTGTGAGAATAATATTACATAGTTAATTATATTATTTAATACATCTTCCTGCCATTTATTACTACAAACCACAATAAATAAAATTATAAAAAGATTGTAATACCGTAATCACGGTATTGGCTCGTCAGTACCGGTATTGAAAAAAGACCAAAATATATCCGTGATTACGGTTTTACGGGATCCCGTAATACCGGTATTGAAAGCCCTACTGACTAATAAAATAAGTAAAAATCACAATCAGGTACTGGACACTGCACTTTTTTAATTTAATCACTATCAAGAGTATCAATATTAACACTTAGGGACTCGCGTCCTAATTTGTCGCACAAGTACTCGCTACCGGGTCCGCTGGACCCAGTATAATGTCATAAGTTTTTTCCAGAACTGCATGATAAACGTAAATGTTTACTTTCTTATACGGATTCTATATGTATAATAAAAGTTATTATTAAATCAAATATTCGCATTTATTTTTTTTACTTAAACAAAGGCTATTACAAAAATATACTTAATTTCTCCATAGTTTTGTGACAAGATTTAGGGTAATCATTGTAATTTCTATATTTACTTATTTTAAACAAAATTTTCTGTATTTACTTACACAACTATAATATACTTATTTATACGGAATAGCAAAGAGAGATCAATCATCACAGAAGTATAAAAAAAATTACAAAAAAGTAATATCTTCTTTGGAGTAAAATCACACTTGTCAACATTTTTCAGACACTTTGTACATAAAATTTAGTTATAACAATTTGTACAAATATGCTTCATGTCGACGCCCCCAAGCAATAAGTCGGTAATCGTAAAAATCAAATTTTACAGGAGAAATGTTTTACTGTTTTTGTTTAATAGCTTTTGAATGAGTCGGAGTACTGAGGTCATTGATACATCAAAAGAAAGCTATTTTTTTGTTGAATTCAATTATTATTTTAACATTAAATTTTGTGTGTGGAAAGCCTTGCAATTTAAGAAAATAAATATTACAAAAATATGTTAGGAAAATTGTTGAAGTAATATACACTTACGCCATTATTGCAGTAAATTTGTAAACAATATTGATACGTAACATTACAATACGGACTTTTCCAACGTTATTTTTCATCTTGAAGACGATATGTAATTGGTTATTACGGTGTTATTGTGGTTATTTAAAATTGACACAGTAACAGTATCGTTATAGAACATTGTTTTTGGAGCAAAATTCAGTAAAATATTTTTGTACAACCATTCAGTGCTAATAACTTTTTATAAATTTTTTAAAGTGTAATATGTCTAGGTTTACAATAAAAGGCTGTAGATGATGAGTATAATAACGTTTAATAATCACAACAATGAAATCAGAGTCGAACTTAACATCTTAACCTTCAGAAGAATTCAGATAAACATTTATGAATTAAAATAATTATAGGGATATCAGTCATGTACTTACTCATGTGCAATATTCATGATTAAACATTAAAACAATTAGTATTTCAATGATAATTAAAGACAGCAATAAAATATCGCCACATAAAACACCTTAGATTTTATAAATATTTAGGTACTTAAATAACTAAGAATCATAATGAGTTCAATTACTTAATTAATCAGTCTTCATCCATAGCAATTATATTTTAAACTCAGCAATAAAATAACGCATCAAAATTAACACCTTAGATTTTAGAAATATCTGATTAAATGACTAAGAATGATAGTGAGATCAATTACTTAATGAATCAGTCTTCATCCGTATCAATTACATTATCGTTCGTGGTATCAGTATACGACAATGACTCATAAAAAGGATAGTAAAATCGAGGAATTGCTCCACTTTTACATAAACTTATAAGGTCTGAATGCAAAGGTTTACTAATTAAAATGGGTTGGTGGTATGCATTTTGCAACTCCACATTATTTATATACATCTTGTGTTCGTTTTCGTCCCCTTCGTCTAGCATTTAAGGCAGTGTGGGAATTATTTAAGTCAAGCTCGGAATATGTATCGTTAAAGTTGTACTTAAAGAACAGCTTACTTTCTTGCGTAACGTGAACCTCCATCACATCAGCCCATCGGATAATGTTTCCATCTACATCACGCCGCCAATGATTGGGCTCTACAAGTGGCTTAATATCTTAAATTTCAGACTGCTCTAATTCTTTCAGCCGGTATTTTTCACCAGAGATTTTAGAATTTAAAATAATGCTGTATATTTGGTCGGGCGTGTATAAAACTTTGTTCTGTAGGTTCTTTTCTATACATGCGTGCATAGAATCCCCCTCGTTCTGGCTATGCCCAGTTTCAAAAAACCTGTGTGTGATATATTGCAAGAGGTTATGAAAGTCGATGGCATTTTCCTAATTGTGGAGGTGCTATTGATGGTAAGCACATCAGATACGAAAACCAGCAAACAGTGGATCTTACTATTATAACTATAAACATTATTTTAGTATTGTACTAATGGCAGTTGTAAATGCAAACTACGAATTTATATATGTTGATATCGGCTGTAACGGAAGAGTATCTGATGAAGGTGTTATTGAGTATACTAGTTTTTATAACAAGTTGCAAAATAAGCAATTGAGTTTACCACCTAACAATATGAATAAAAACAATATGAACTTTGTATTTGTAGCCGATGATGCTTTTGCATTACATGAAAATGTTATTAAACCTTACCCACAAAGAAATTTAACTCGTGAAGAGCGTATTTTTAACTATCGCTTATGTAGAGCTCGACGCACAGTAGAAAATGCTTTTGGCATATTATCTACACGATTTAGAGTTTTTCATACGGAAATCAATATGAAACCAGAAAAAATTGATTACATAGTTTTAGCTTCATGTTGCCTTCACAATTTGTTAAAGAGAAAAGAAAAAGCCAATTACCTACCTACTCGAGCACTGGTTACTGAAGATTTAGATTTTGGTAGGGTTGTAAATGGAGATTTAAGCGAACATAATCCACTGAACAGTTTACAACAAGGGCACAGCAGAAATGTATGTGAAAACGCAAAATTAAATCGTGACAAATACAAAGAATATTTCATGCATGACGGAGCTGTATCGTTTCAATATAATTTTGTAAATTAAAATAAATATTTAATAAAAATACTTACTGTTTCATTTTCATTTGTTTCATTTTCATCGATGACGCTGTCGCTTCCGATGCTATTCCGTGGTATTTCTTGATCTGCGGTGAACATCAATAAGTCAAAATACCACAAACTTGATGTATATACTTCATCAGCTGACGATCCTGACTTTTGGTTTTTGCCTTGAAAAATTAGATATGTAGGTAAATATATCTACCTACTAAATAGATACAAATAAACTAAATATGTACGTAGTTGATCGTAAGAAGTATATTACTAGGCGATGCAGCTAGCAACACATCACTATTTTGATTTCAATGTCCACCGATACGCCCAGCAACTCACTAAACGGCTCTGTCTACCCCGTAAATACCCGTGTACAAAAAACTTACAAAATATGACAGGATAAGTGGATAAATCAAATTGGTAAAAAAGTCACACTTACCTTTTATAATTCTTTTCGGAAAGAACTTTTTAAATTATTAATTTTTCTTTTGACTGTATCAATTGTGGCTGAAGGTATGGTGATTTGATAATATTCTAATAATTTGGCGTAAGCATCGTCTTTCAATCTCCTGTTGTGGTAAGAATCATCCTTAACTTTCCATAAACATGGGAAACTTCGGTATAATTCTATAAAACTTGTAATAAATTGCGGCTTGTTGTCCATTTTGCGTATAAATTTTCGCGATGTCGAAAAACAAAGAACTGTCGGCGGTTAACTGCCACGTGCTTATGACCGAAAGGCCGCCGGCCGACTACCTGCTAGTGCGTATACGATTCGGCCTTGAGATCACGGACTGTCCGGCCGATACCTGTCGACGCAGGCCTATGACGGCAAGCGGCCACATACTTTGGGTTCGTATTAACTGTCGATATAAAATCGCCAAGGGAACTGTGTGTCTGTGATCTTTTCCGGATAACTGACAGGCTGATACCCGCCGGCGAACTGTTAATGTGTGGGGCCCTTAAAGGTAAAAGATATTTAACTGTTTGCGTGCGGTTGTTTTTACGTTCTAACGTCATTCGTTTAATAGGTTCAGTTTGGATGTGTCTACCAATATACAACCATTGGTGTTCGCGATCAGCGAGACTGTAAAATTTGTCAAATATATTCTGTCTTTCTAACAAGGAAAATTTTTCGCCGCAACCCTTTTTACACTTGCAAGTAGGACCTATTGATTTTTTAGGGAATTTTGTTTTTGAATTGCAGCCTTCATAGTTCTTGCCAGAGTTTTTCAAGATTTTGTTTTTGTTACAACGCCACTCATTTACATTCTGCTTACGTTTCCTAGTCAATCGTTTTTCTCCTTCCGATGTAGAAGGTTCTTGCTGATTTTCAAGATCATCATTTGTGCAGTTATCTACCTCATCAACATTAATGTCTATGGTGAAATTACGAACAATTTCAGTCCTTTCCTCACCGTAAGCGCAATCATTTTGTGTATCGTCGGTCAAAGTGACATCAATTTCATTGTTTAATAGTAACTCACCGTTTTGCATACATTGTTCTGGTTGTAATGTTTCATCTGCATCTGATTGAAAGTCATCGGTCAGAGAGTGATTTGATGTTGATTGAGTTGCCTTGAAAGATTTGTTAGTTATATCTTCGACTTCTTGTCTACTGATTTGATCTGTTGAACTCTTGATAATAGACTGATTTTCCGTTTCTTTATTTAGATGAACTACTGGGGATAAGACTGAAGTTGCTTTGTATACTACTGAGGGAGAAGGTACAAAGTTGATGTTGGTTAAGTATAACGATAAATTAGAAATGGTTGATGGAGTGTTATTAATTTCTGGATTTAATAACATTCGACTTATGTATACATTGGGAATCTCCGCTTAGACTTGAAACAGTACTAAGTGGGCTATCAAATGTATTTCTTCCTGGACTGGGAATATATTCTGAGCAGTCTGGCGAAAAGTCCTCATCGAATGATTCTCTATCACCGTCAAAGTATTTTTTTTTCGGTAGTTCTGTAAAAATAAAATAACCTACATTTATTTGCGTAATGTTTTGTTGAGACCTGACCTCGCAATAAATGAAGAAGGATAGTATTAGTTATGTAGGTAATCCTACCTACTAAAATGTAAACAACTGTGACTGCAACCACTGTAGGGATTCTTAAGACCTTTACGTAGGTATAAAAAGTAACGAATGGTCCCTATCTCATGCAGACAAATAATATTGTGCTTAATTTTAATAAATATAAGAATATTGTATCAGTAAATATACCTCGTAACTCATAACATTTTGACAAAGTTTGATCGGAAGACGTTTCTACTGCACTTAATTCTTGACAGCTACTCTTGCAAAGTTATTCTGTATCTGAATTTTTTTAAAACGTAGCTTAATAAACATACACTTACATAGAAAGATATTAATCACTTAGGTAGGTATCATAAAAGCTTATACTAAAAACTGCTTACTACCCGGAGGGTGCGATGCTAGTTTGGCCCAACTAGCCTATCCCAACTAGGCTAGTTTGGATGCTCTCCATGCCTGTAGTATTTCCGAATATAACACACAAATTGCTCAAAAATCTCTCGAATTGGTGCCAATTTATCATTTTCCTTTCTTGCTTGCCTTGTTCTTATACAGGGTGTCCGGTGGCAGAATTAGGATTTCAAAACTAAATAATAAACAAAATGGCAGAATATTTTTTTTTATTTCAATGACTATAACAAAGAAGGGAAGTGCGGGTTTTATTTCTTAAAAATTATTTCGTCTAAATGTTGACCATCACGTCTGACACACTCTTGGAATCTGGCTTCAGTATTCCGCACCACTCGCTGGAGAAGGGACGTCGGGATGCCATTAACCTCGCGAACGATATTTTCTTTTAATGCTGAGATGGTCGGTGGGGCGGTTTCATAAACTTTACTTTTGAGGTACCCCCACAGAAAAAAGTCCATGGGGGTAAGATCCGGCGACCTGGGTGGCCAGGGGATGTCAGCAAAACGGCTTATCAATTTGTTAGGGAACAAATCACGAAGAAGCGCCATGGTCTCTCTTGCAGTGTGAGGCGTGGCGCCATCTTGCTGAAACCATGTCTGTGAACTGTAGGCAGGATGTTCTCTTAATATTGGCAGAAAAAAATCGTTAAGCATTCGCCGATAAGAAACGCCGGTCACAGTAATGGCTTGTCCTTGACGATTTTCAAAAAAATAGGGTCCGATTATTCCTCTGCTTGACAATGCATACCAAACCGTCACTTTGGGACTGTGAAGTGGCTGTTGATGTTTCAATCGTGGGTTCTGTCCTTTAGGTGACCAATAACGGCAGTTCTGTTTATTTACACTGCCATTTAAATGAAAATGGGCTTCATCGCTCCAAAAGATTGTGTTCACTGTACGAAATCGCTGCAACATTGTTTCGCAGAAACTTTTGCGCAAATTGTAATCATTAGGCTTAGCGCTTGCACAATTTGAATTTTAAAGGGGTGAAGTTTAAGGTCCTTTTTCAATATTTCGTGCACAATCGTTTTTGGGAGCCCTAGAGCAGCCGCTCTTTTACGCACGGACTGTCGCGGGTTATCGCGTAAACTGTTTGCGACAAGTTCGATGTTGTCATCAGTCCTCGACGTTCGGCTGGGTCCCGGCCGCGGATTATTTGCTGCTGAACTTGTTGTTCTGAACCTCCGCACCCACAATCGAATCAAATCTTCGCTTGGCGCATCACGTAACCGTCGGATATTGTACCGCGAACAAAATCTTCGGCGAGCAATAGCACAGGAATCGTTTGCTTTAAAATAAGCTTCGATTGCGAACGCACGTTGTTCACCCGTCCAAGGTGGCCGAGCCAATACGGCACTTATTAAATCTTCTGTCGACAACGGCATGACTTCTGAACAAACCGAGCGGAAAACGCAAACTGACTTGCGTCCACCCGCCCCGCCCGCGACACACGCTTCTCCCGCCGCGATACTCGCTCGCCCGCCCCGCCCGTACTTGGTGCACCTTGGTACACAAGTATGTGCTTGTCTTACACGCCAGCGGATTCCGCTACCCGCGCCGCTCCCACTGTAATTTCACACTAACGGTAACTTCCGACTGAGACCACGGTGCGCTGGAAGGCGGTAGCGCTTTGTGTTTTTTGCTTTTGTTTAGAGCGGTTATACTAGTTTTAGGAAACAATGGCTTAGAAAGAGTAGAAATAATATTCAAAAAAACGATTTCGGCCAACTTTTAGAGCCGAATACCTCTCTGTGCGTCGTGTAATGTCTACAAAATGGCGGTGCTCTGGCGGTCCGGCGTTGACGAGGCCGCGGCGCGGCGGCGGTACGGCCCATGAGCAATTTTCATTCGTATACATATAATTGCGGTCCGGCACCGGTGCGGTTCCGGCGTCGTATACAGGAAGCCTAAGGGTTCTACTCCCAACATTTCTTCATCCCAAGGGTCCTCGTTTTCATTATCGACGACTTCTCGGTATGTGTTTCAGAATCACTGCTTTCTGGTCCTAAATTAATAATAGGCGAATTTCTTCATTATGTTTTCTTTAAATGTACTATCTGTTAAGTTTCTTTCAAATTCTTCAAGATCTTTTAGATTTCTTATAACATGTGCTACCTCTACGTCTTTCTGCTTTCTTGAAACGGTCATTTGGATGTACGAGCTTAATTCATTCTGAATATCCGACAACTTAGAGCACATGTTAGCTTGTATTTCATAAAGTGAATTTAGATTCAATATGATTGTTTTAATGTCTTCTTTGATTGACTTTACTGCATGTTGAAGTTGTTGAATCTGACAATCCTCGACAGGCTGTATTTGGTCATCCGTGTTGTAAACAACGAAATGTTAAGCATTGAAACTAACGTCTGACTAAAGAAGATACTGGGAAAACTGCTGAATCTGATTGAATGGTAGCCGAGTTTTTTTTGTATTTGAAGTGAACTAGTAGTATTTGAACGAGTATCTTTTGCTTCTTGTGAGACTGTTAGCATCGCACTATTTTGGTCTTGATCACGATTCTGTAAAAAAATAAACATTGTTAGGAAGGTCAATCACAAGAAGTGAAGTAGAATATTTAAAACAATCAAATCACTAATAGGAGAAACTAAACATATACGAAACTTCGTTTAGTCAGAGTTACGTTCTTAGGGCCTAAAAAGAGGCCACTTTGGCAGAATCATAAAAGGATAACATTATGATTCATAATAAAAGCCGTAAAATGGTCACAAACTGACAATAATTCATAATATTATTTGCGTACAATTCATATCACGCAATTCATCTGTTTGACAGTTTCACACCTTAATATTCCTGAAGGGTTAGGCACAGGTGTACCCAGCGCCGGATCTAGGGGGGGGCAAGCCGGGGCCTATGCCCCGGGCGGCAAGTTCAGGGGGCGGTCAAATTCACACTTTACAGACGAGTGGACAACTCATGATTTACTTAACTTTGCCCACAAAAAAGTAAAAGTATAAATATAGAAATTTCATAGCCAAATCAACTCGACCGATACCCAAAGTGCGGAGTGAGACGAGCTGCACGAACATTATTATTCGCGAGGCGCGTAGGCATAGTTCAAAATACGCGCCCGCTCGCCCGTAAGAATCACACATCGCGGCAGCACACGTCTGGTTAGTAGCCCGACCGTGCGTGCGAAAGGGATGAAGCTATATTCGAAAACTCTCTCGTCGATCTTTCTCCACGACAGTGTTTTGTTGTGTGACATTTGTGTATTGTTTGTTTATGTTTACTATTTGTTTAGTACTTGTCGATCAACCGAAGGTAAAATACTGATTGTATTAGTGTCGCATCAATAGTTCTATCACAGCTCATCGATCGCTTTTCTAGGTGAGTAAGAGTATTTTATCATAACTCTCTTATAAATGCTTTTTAAGTTACTTAAGTACCTACCTACTATAATTATTTTTTAAATTCAATTTAATACGTGCAATCACTTAGGTACGTCGTCAGTTTGTCATTATTCAAACTTAGTTAAAATTAATACGTCGTCGTGTTTTGTTTATTACACGATGGCAGCCATCGGATGACTGAGTAGTAAAACAATATTTTTATTCCATTTCCAACTACTAATTCAATACAATGCAATGCAGCAGTTTAAAACGAATAAGCAGCCTTAACCGTGCTGCTAATGGCACCTGTAGGTTGCCGTTCAGCTCGCAGGCTCACAGCGCCTCGCTTTATTTTGTAGTATAGCAAACCTCTTTGCTCCATGTCGTAGTACTGGCCGCCAATAAAAACCTATTAAAAAAGAATCGTCCGCCCGCGTTCGATTTTCCTCGCGCGGCTTTTGTTTTTTGTTTTAATTGTTTTATCATATCATAGCCGTGCGAGAGTCCGTGGTTAAGTCCTGTTCTAGTAACGCCTAAAAAAAATATAAAAACAACAGCCGCGCGAGGAAAATTGAATGCTGGCGACCGATTCTTTTTAGGGTTCCGTAGTCAACTAGGAACCCTTATAGTTTCGCCATGTCTGTCTGTCCGTCTGTCCGTCCTCGCTTAATCTCTGTGACCGTTAGCACTAGAAAGCTGAAATTTGGTACCAATATGTATATCAATCACGCCGACAAAGTGGTAAAATAAAAATTGGAAAAAAATGTTTTATTAGGGTAGCCCCCCTATATGTAAAGTGAGAAGTGATTTTTTTTTTAATTTCAACCCTAACGTGTGATATATTGTTGGATAGGTATTTAAAAATGAATAGGGGTTTACTAAAATCATATTTTGATAATGTCAATAATTTCGGAAATAATCGCTCCAAAAGTAAAAAACAATGTGTCCCCCCCCTCTAACTTTTGAACCATAAGTTTAGAAAATATTAAAAAAATCTGAAAAGTAGAACTTTATAAGGACTTTCTTGGAAAATTATTTTGAACTTGATGGAAAGAACAGTTTTTGTACAATAAAGACAAAACGTTGTACAAAATAATTTCTGGACTAAGTTTGTAGTATAATCGTATATGCAAGCATTTTTTTAAACTCATTAGTAGGTACACTTATTGTGACGGACGGGAAACTACGGAACCCTACACTGAGCGTGGCCCGACACGCTCTTGGCCGGTTTTTTAAAAGGTTTTTATTGGCAGTCAGTACTGCGACATGGAGCACAGAGGTTTGCCATGCTACAGTTTTTTACCTCATATTATTACCTTAATTTAATTTAATTGTTCCATGCAATGATCTTGTTTCCCGTTCGAATTATTTACTAAAAATATTTATTAGATTGAAATGTTTTCAACAAGGATTTTTTTTTTACAGGTTGTAATTATGAGCGCACCAAGAAAAAAGCTATCGGGAGCGGAATATAGGAAAAAGGCTAAATATAAGGAGTTGCAGGGAAAACAATATGCAGATAATATGAAAAATTGGCTTCGCAGAGGGGGTGACCCGTCAGTATCTGCTGCAACTTCCGAAGTTGATACTGAGTTAGAGGATGTTTCTGGCACTTTGCCTGATCAAACGGATCAAGATTTTTCACCGTCTGATTTCACAGTGCAAACTTCACCATCGTTATCGATGTGCGAAGAGCAACCTGAGCAACTCGAAAAAACAAAGCCAGAATACGAAGGATCTAAATCCCCGCACTTGGATTCGGATGAACTGCAAAAAACCGGATTTGATTTGACGGATCCAGGCAATTGGCCAGGGGTGGAAAAAATTACTGACCAACAGCGGTCTTTTTTTAGCAATCAGGCTGTATTATTAGCAGAAAATCACCCCGAAAACATTGAATTTAGATCTACTGAACGTAATGGCAGACATTTAACATCTTCTATGTGGTACAGGACGTTGCCTAATTGCGAAAGGGTTAAAAGATCTTGGCTTATATTTTCTAAGACAAAAAATGCAATTTTTTGTGCGCGCTGCAAAATTTACCAAAAACCGTCTTCTACCGTCACATCTGCATTGTGTTCTACAGGGTTTATTAATTGGATAACTGACCAGTATCTGCTTGAAACAAAATATCCATAATTGCTTTTTTTACATGAGGTACAATTTGTATGTCATACTTTCGCAGTTCACTTGCCACATGGTTGCCAAACGTATCAAAATGATCGGTTTTCGCAGTATTTTGCAATAATCTGTACGCATCTTGTAACATGACATCAGTGTCATCATCATTTAGGCGTCTTTTCCTACTCGATGCCAATGTATTCCATACTCGTGGTGTTGGTTCTGCTATTCGGTGATTCTGATAATTTGTTCCACTTTGACAAGTAGAAGGTGTATCTATTTCATTTTGAGTCGCTGTATTTATGTTTGAAGAATATCCTTCATTTTCTGCAGTATTCATTTCAGAAACATTTGGTGTTATCTGAAACAATATTATTAATTCATAACATAATTTAAAGTGAATAGAATTAAATTAATAACGAGAACCAAAATGGTATATACTTCTATTTTGAATTCAAACTTTCCTATATTAATGTCAAACCAAACAGGGGTTCAAAATTTCGAAAATCACGGAAATAATGTTAATTTTGATGTTGTGTGATTCTCCAATTATAATATTTACCAACTAAAAAAATTGTGTAATTCTCACAATTATAATATTTACCAACTTAAAATTACCAACTTGGTAAAAATTAATATTTACCAATATTAATTTTTACCAAGTTGGTTTACCAATTATTAATAACTGAAAGGGTGATGTTTTACGTCCATAAATTTCAAGCATTTTTGGGAGAATTTTGAAAGAGTTTTACCATATTTCCGTCATACCATAAAGACATAAGCACCAAAAACTAGTGTTATAGAGAAAATACCTAAAAGTCAAGCATGCCATATTAACTGGAGTGCAAATAAATTGCCACATGCAAAAACACAACAACCTGGCTCAAACAGAAAAAAAGTTATTCAGTTTTTTGTCTCTCCTGAAAAGTAGGGGTTTTGAAGATAACGCCCCTATGGTTTGAAGCCCGCGATAAGTACAGAGTAATTTGTAAAACATTAACAATATATATCGGTAATACAGTCGATTTATATTTTTTTATTAGAATCAATAAATGGCAGATTAACAACTGTGATAAACAAAACTCGAAAGCGAATTCGAACCAATAATAATACATCGCGCGATAGCTACGCGAAAACGCAGGCCATTGCACTTCTCGTATAAATCAGCTGATCACTACTCGATCCTGACTTAATAAAACAGAAAACCCAATAAGCTTAATTTTTTTTTTTATTCCAGATGCCATCTTCAGAAGAGGAATGGTTGAGAATAAGTGAAGAGTTTGAACGACAATGGGATTTTCCCCACGCGCTAGCTGCTATGGACGGGAAACACATAATGTTACAGGCTCCATTTCACAGTGGAACTGAATTCTATAATTATAAGACTTTTTTCAGTATAGTTATGTTGGCTTTGGTAGACGCTAATTATAATTTTTTGTATGTTGATGTAGGAAGCCCAGGTATAATTTCGGATGGAGGTGTTTTTAAAAATACTCATTTATATCGAAAACTCGAAAACCAACAACTAAATATACCACCACCCCAAATACTGAAAATTCCTTATGCCATGAAAATTCCATATTTTATATTAGCAGATCAAGCATTTGAATTAAATAATTATATCATGAAACCGTTTCAAGGAACGCCACCAAGTGGTTCTCAAGAAAGACTATTTAATTATCGACTATCTAGAGGCCGCAGAGTCGTGGAAAATGTGTTCGGTATAGTAAGTTCTGTATTTCGAGTTCTCAGAAAACCAATCATTATGCAACCGGAGAAAGCTAAAAAGATAGTTTTAACAGTAGCTTATCTACATAATTTCATGCGCAAGCGATCAGCTACACAACCTAATTACACGCCATTAGGAACATTTGATGAAGAAATTAATGGTGAAATAATTCCCGGTAGTTGGCGACATATCTTAGAGCCTAATATGCAACAGCCTATCCAAAACACGACTAGAATAACAACAGGTAACAGGGAAAAAAATATACGTCTTCACTTAGCGAAACATTTCGTTAACAACAATTCACTTCCTTGGCAAAATAATTATTAAAAAAATGTGGATTGGTACTTACAACACTCATAGTATCAATAGTAGGGTCGCTTGGTATGTTTTTGTCTGATAGAAAAGCAAACCAATTGTAGGCAAACCATTTCGATGTATAAACATCATCTGCGGCTGAAAATAAATAAAATCTGTCATCAAAAATTCTGGTTGTTTACAATTTCACTAAGTATATATACCTACTACTTATTATCTCATTAACGGGTGGACTGATTTACATTATTCAAACGGATAAAACGGTTTTAGACCTAGACTTTTCATTTGACACCAAACTCGTTAAGATATCTCAACAAACAAAAAAAATCAATTTTCAAGTTGCTCTCGTAATTATCCAATATTATGTATGAAGCGTGTACGATTCATTTAAAACCATCTTAGCAAACGTTAAATATATGTAGGTATTTTAAACTGTGTAGGTATAATTCAATAAAAAAATATCAAAGTTTTCTGTGAACAACACGATCATTTTCCTTTTCTCATCTGCAGCGACCTAGGTACCTAACGAAAAAAAATCTGTCGTCTCCTTGTGTCGACACACATCCGTCAAGTAATTGAAATGAGCAATGCCTTAACCAGCTAGCAGCGATTACGACGGCACCACGCGAAAGTCTAGGTAATAGGTATTTACCGCTGCAAGTACGGCCGAGTGAAGGAGGCCTGGTAGTAGTAGGTAGTTCAGAAATAATTGATTATACATACCTGATCCAGTTACCTTGCTTTAACTTTCTCGACATTTTTCCCTTCTATAAGATCCTAGAAGAGAATTAATTATTTTTTTCAACTCAGCGACGGTTACATTTACTTTGTTCGCGATTATACGCCATACGTCTTCTCTTTTATTTTTATTAAAATAATGATTATGTTTAGGATCCCATAATAATCTATTACTTTCGTATAATAAAACTGCTTTTCTTAACATTTCTTTGTCGTTCATAATGCGCGCGTACATCCGCAGCGAGGCGGACACAACCATCCAAACGCAACGCACTGCTCGCAATGAGCCGGCCGCCACACCCACACGGCGCACAGCGAATATCGCGTGTGCGGCGCACACGCGCTGTGCGTTGTGCGCCGTGCGGAGCGCATGCCTTGCCAAGTCTGCGCGCCTACTTGCCTCGAGCATTTGCTTCGCACGCGATGGCTCGACCCGAGCATATGTTGGTATAATTTGTCAACACGCACGCCTCAAGCCGAGGCATGCGTTGTGCGCCGTGCGGAGCGCATGCTCGCAATGTGTGGATTCACCTTAAGAAAGGCCAATGTAATCTGATGCCTATTTAACTGAGATGACATTTTAATTTTTTATTCATTGCTTGGTTGCAAATATGACCAAAGTTATCTTTGGTCTTTTTAACATTTGAAAATTATAGTAAAAATATTACTGACTTGGTGCAAAATGGACCAATGTATACATTGGTCTATTTTGCTTTAATATAAATAAAGCAGCAAACTAAAATTATATCACAAAAAGGGCTAATGTTAACTTTGAACGTTTTAGTTCTTATTCTATTACCAGGAAAGTGACAAATAATAATTTCTTATCGGCTTAAGTATACTGCAGCCCGTTTATCTTTTTTTTTTTTACTTAACTGTATGAAAGCGCGCACTACATTGGCCTTTTTTACATAGTAACTTTTGAAAGATTGTTAATACACTAACGCCCTTTTAGCACAAAAAAATATCATACTTTTACAATTAACTGGCATTACAATCTCGTTTCATACAAAAATGTACTTTGGCCCTTTTAGCACCAGGCCACAGATATGTAGGTACATACAAATTATAAACGGTACCTAAACACAAGTTATCAAAGGGATCTGCGGTGAAATCGCGAAAGATGTACAATGTGTATGATGTGTGAATGTGTCTGAGATAAATAAATACGACACGCGACGGCACGGCGACGCGGACTACCTAACAAAATAATGTAAAGCCGCCCTAGTCCAAAGCTTGTGAAAGTGTGATAGAAAGATTGAATTTTACACGACGATACGGCTTATCAATATCTGACTAAAGTATGTAGGTACTGTTCGGTCATTAAATTTTATTATCGTTTATTCGGTCATGGTGTAGGTACATAATGCCCAGTTCAAATCTCAGCTGGAGCATCGTTGTGGCGCAAGTATGTGCGCCGCGCGCCGCGCCGCTAACTTAGAACACACCGCAACATACCGAACGGATTTTTAGCTAAATTATTATTTTTCTCTTCAGCGTACCTATTGTAATTTTTGTTGTCATTTAAGTTCAGCAAACAGAAAAAAAAAGAAAGAAAAGGAAGAAATTATTTGCCTCGCCTTCGTTTTATTTGTTAAGAATTGATTTTTGATTTATTTAAGTGACGGACAACCCTGCATAATATTTTTTTATTCATTACTGTATACTTATATTTCTTGTGTTTCACACTGATGAGCCAACATGGAGGTGTGCTGAGGGCAGAGGGTGATCATTGCCGCCTGCGTTATGTTTAGTCGATTACTGAACCTACCAAGCGCCGCCCGCGCACGATTAGTCAGGGAATTTCCTTAGCCGAGCTGGACTGTAAGTAGGCTTAAACCAGCAACACAGATCATAGATGTTTGAACAAGCTTTCGAAAAGTCTATTTTGAACAGTCCGTACATCGAAAAGTACCGTCACCCACAACAGGGTATCTGTAAACTATTATACTGCTGATCTGCATGATCCTCATATCGTATTGTGAATTTGGGGACCATGCAGATCGCTATGATAGGGATCCATTTCATGTTAGTCAAAAATGTCTGGCAGTTTGAGATTTTTTTTATGCGGCCTACCCAAATGTCCTTACTTTGGTATTGTTCGTCAAATCGTTGAGCTCCTTAAAGTTCTAAGTTTGAGCTCCACAATAACTGACAAATGCTTGCACTGTCTGGACAGGTCCACTCAAATCTGTGTGGCACTTTCCTCAAAAGGCCACCTCAGACATTAACCTACATGGTTCTCGTATGATTTGACCAGTACAATTTGTATGGACTTCAAAAGAGACTGTGACCTCTGAGTTTGTTTCGGTGTTTCTTCTCAGGGTAGTCAGCTAGGAAACACCGGCCTCATCTAGCTTAAAATGACCAAAAAATATTGACGTGTAAAAGTGTTATGTTTAACATACTTACAAAATAAATATCATTTATCATTTATCATAACATACGGCATCCAGAATCCGACGAAAGTTAAATATGAAAAGATGTTTATCATAACCATATTACTGTAATGACTTAAATCTTTAAGTTGATATCGTACTCTGATCTAATGAATCTGCTCAATGCGAACATGACATGTTCGCATGCATAAGAAATAAGAAAATATAAGTTGCCTCGGTGGCTACGACGACAGTAATCATAATCGAGACGAAGGTATGTTCCTATGACAGCCAAAGAAAAACTGATCAGAAATACCGCAGTTATAACGTAGGGTCTTCGTTCGCCGTGTCCTTTGTCAGCAAGTAGTCGATAAATCATTTCACAGGCCAGCAACTGGGAACAAGGTAAGGGCAGAATAAGCTTTATTATTCCTACATCTTTAATAGATAGGCCCTTCAATGTTAACACGGTATGCTTTTTCCAAAGTTTAAGGTTCGCTATTGCATTGTTGGTAGTGAATCATTCAGCAATGCACTTAAAAATAAACGGTCGGTTCGGTCGGTTATTATGTTTTTGAAAAAGTTTTTCTACTCGGGATGCTCATGGTGATTTTTCCGTGCTCCCGCCCTGAGACCCTCAAGGAAAAGGAGGTTCGGTTCCCCTGATAAGTGGTTACAAATACTGTCCCCCCCAGTACTTTGCTTAAGATGGTAACTGTATGAATTGCTGCTTGTTTCTGTATGATGTGTATTAGGTTGGGGAAAAAGTATTTTCGCGTTATAGTATGTATGAACTTGTAATAAAATCTCTTTGGCTATACTATTTGTATCTGGCTGGTTTTGGTATCATTGAAAGTTTAAATTTTAAAGAACATTAATTCAAATTAGGAAAATGTGTGATTTTCATTTGTTTTTCGTACTGTCAAGATGAGTGGATCTAATGAAGAAATTCGATACATTTTAAAATTTTATTACAAAAAATATAAAAATGGAACGCAAGCCGCGAAAAAAATTTGCGATGTTTATGGACCTAGTGCAGAGTCTGTGAGAGTAGCACAAATTTGGTTTAAGCGTTTTCAATCCGGAAATTTTGATGTCAAAGATGCACGTCGCTCTGGTCGCCCTATTTACGGACAAAATGGATGCCATTTTTGAAAAAGTGGAGCAAGATCGGCATATCAGTAGTTACGACGTAGCTGAAGAACTGGGAATTGACCACAAAACAGTTTTGGCGCATTTGAAAAAAACTGGGTACACAAAAAAGCTCGATATTTGGGTATTTGGGTTGAGCTCACTGAAAGAAACCTAATGAACCGTGTACTCATTTGTGATTCTTTATTACGACGAACATATAAGTTCACGTACACAATCAGCCAGACCCGGAACAACTATCTGTAGGCCATACAAATATTTGTTCCGTGCGGGAATCGAACCTGCGACACGCAGCTTAGCAGTCAATCGCTCAACCACTACGCCAACCGTGTCATTCATTACTGTATACTTATATTTCTCGTGTTTCACACTGATGAGCCAACATGGAGGTGTGCTGAGGGCAGAGGGTGATCATTGCCGCCTGCGTTATGTTTAGTCGATTACTGAACCTACCAAGCGCCGCCCGCGCACGGTTAGAGTCAGGGAATTTCCTTAGCCGAGCTGGACTGTAAGTAGGCTTAAACCAGCAACACAGATCATAGATGTTTGAACAAGCTTTCGAAAAGTCTATTTTGAACAGTCCGTACATCGAAAAGTACCGTCACCAACAACAGGGTATCTGTAAACTGTTATAACATACGGCATCCAGAATCCGACGAAAGTTAAATATGAAAAGATGTTTATCGTAACCATATTACTGTAATGACTTAAATCTTTAAGTTGATATCGTACTCTGATCTTATGAATCTGCTCAATGCGAACATGACATGTTCGCATGCATATTATGCAAAAGTGTGTTATGGCTGTTGTCCAAACGAAGCACAGTCCATGTATAAGAGAGGTAACGACGCGAAAATATAAGTTGCCTGGGTGGCGACGACGACAGTAATCATTATCGAGACGAAGGTATGTTCCTATGACAGCCAAAGATAAACTGATCAGAAATACCGCAGTTATAACGGAGGGTCTTCGTTCGCCGTGTCCTTTGTCAGCAAGTAGTCGACAAATCATTTCACAGGCCAGCAACTGGGAACAAGGTAAGGGCAGAATAAGCTTTATTATTCCTACATCTTTAATAGATAGGCCCTTCAATGTTAACACGGTATGCTTTTTCCAAAGTTTAAGGTTCGCTATTGCATTGTTGGTAGTGAATCATTCAGCAATGCACTTCAAAATAAACGGTCGGTTCGGTCGGTTATTATGTTTTTGAAAAAGTTTTTCTACTCGGGATGCTCCCGGTGAATTTTCCGTGCTCCCGCCCTGATACCCTCAAGGAAAAGGAGGTTCGGTTCCCCTGATAAGTGGTTACAAATACTGTCCCCCCCAGTACTTTGCTTAAGATGGTAACTGTATGAATTGCTGCTTGTTTCTGTATGATGTGTATTAGGTTGGGGAAAAAGTATTTTCGCATTATAGTATGTATGAACTTGTAATAAAATCTCTTTGGCTATACTATTTGTATCTGGCTGGTATTGGTATCATTGAAAGTTTAAATTTTAAAGAACATAATTCCGAATTCAAATTAGGAAAATGTGTGATTTTCATTTGTTTTTCGTACTGTCAAGATGAGTGAATCTAATGAAGAAATTCGATACATTTTAAAATTTTATTACAAAAAATATAAAAATGCAACGCAAGCCGCGAAAAAAATTTGCGATGTTTATGGACCTAGTGCAGAGTCTGTGAGAGTAGCACAAATTTGGTTTAAGCGTTTTCAATCCGGAAATTTTGATGTCAAAGATGCACGTCGCTCTGGTCGCCCTATTTACGGACAAAATGGATGCCATTTTTGAAAAAGTGGAGCAAGATCGGCATATCAGTAGTTACGACGTAGCTGAAGACCTGGGAATTGACCACAAAATAGTTTTGGCGCATTTGAAAAAAACTGGGTACACAAAAAAGCTCGATATTTGGGTATTTGGGTTGAGCTCACTGAAAGACACCTAATGAACCGTGTACTCATTTGTGATTCTTTATTACGACGAACATATAAGTTCACGTACACAAACAGCCAGACCCGGAAACACTATCTTTAGGCCATACAAATATTTGTTCCGTGCGGGAATCGAACCTGCGACACGCAGCTTAGCAGTCAATCGCTCAACCACTACGCCAACCGTGTCATTCATTACTGTATACTTATATTTCTTGTGTTTCACACTGATGAGCTAACATGGAGGTGTGCTGAGGGCAGAGGGTGATCATTGCCGCCTGCGTTATGTTTAGTCGATTACTGAACCTACCAAGCGCCGCCCGCGCACGGTTAGAGTCAGGGAATTTCCTTAGCCGAAAAGTACCGTCTTCCACAACAGGGTATCTGTAAACTATTATAACACACGGCATCCAGAATCCGACGAAAGTTAAATATGAAAAGTTGTTTATCATAACCATATTACTGTAATGACTTAAATCTTTAAATTGATATCGTACTCTGATCTTATGAATCTGCTCAATGCGAACATGATATGTTCGCATGCATATTATGCAAAAGTAAGTATGGCTGTTGTCCAAACGAAGCACAGTCCATGTATAAGAGAGGTAACGACGCGAAAATATAAGTTGCCTCGGTGGCAACGACGACAGTAATCATAATCGAGACGAAGGTATGTTCCTATGACAGCCAAAGATAAACTGATCAGAAATACCGCAGTTATAACGTAGGGTCTTCGTTCGCCGTGTCCTTTGTCAGCAAGTAGTCGATAAATCATTTCACAGGCCAGCAACTGGGAACAAGGTAAGGGCAGAATAAGCTTTATTATTCCTACATCTTTAATAGATAGGCCCTTCAATGTTAACATGGTATGCTTTTTCCAAAGTTTAAGGTTCGCTATTGCATTGTTGGTAGTGAATCATTCAGCAATGCACTTCAAAATAAACGGTCGGTTCGGTCGGTTATTATGTTTTTGAAAAAGTTTTTCTACTCGGGATGCTCCCGGTGATTTTTCCGTGCTCCCGCCCTGATACCCTCAAGGAAAAGGAGGTTCGGTTCCCCTGATAAGTGGTTACAAATACTGTCCCCCCCAGTACTTTGCTTAAGGCGAGCCTGACTTGAGCGCGTAGGCATCTAACGCTTACCCCAGGCCCCGCAAGGAGTAGCAATACGTAATAAGTTACGATGCGCGGAAGACGCGCGCACCAAGCGCACCGCTCGCTCATGAGTTCACGGACTCGGGTAGGTACTAAGTTCCGTCACAGGATAAAGTAATGCAGTAGATCAACTTGAATTGATTAGTATAAGTTTATTTTGTTTTATTTTTCTATTAAGTATTTTTTAAGGTTATAGATGGATTAAGTACGTATTGTACAAACTTGAATCCAATTACTAATCATTAAAAATCAGTAATAATACTTATTTATTTTAGAGTAGAGTATGAGTAGGATTTAAAATCTGACTGACACGAAAATTATGAATACGAGTACGATACAAAAATACGCGTCGCGCGCTATTTGGCTTTGGTGCGATACCTTCGTAAAAATCAAGTAGTAGGTAGGCACACTTACTTTAGGAAAATTATGTTACAATTCTTGAATATTATAATTCAAGAAAGCTTAGAAGTATAAATGGTTCGGAATTTGCCTAGATGCTATTTAAAAAAAAACAAAAACGTTTTTATATTTTTTAATCAAATAGTTAACATAATAAAAGTTACCAATGCAACTGGCTAAAATTCGTTGAACTGTAGCTGTCTCGGTTTGCATGGACCTAGCTGAGTAGATTGACACGGAATATGGTCCTTGGATTTGCTTGGACCTGGCTGCACAGGCTTATCATTAACATTTTCTTCCAATCTCTTTTTTCTTTCTCTGTTTTCTTTCAATATTATGTCTCGTATTGGCATACCGCGATTTTGGCGCGGATCCACAATCTCTGGCAATATACATTTCAAATAAAAATCTATAATTTTTTTCTCCATATGCACCCGCCAAAATTCGTCATCTCTTGAAATATTTTCTACTACTAGTTTTCACCGAACCATATTCCAAAAATGCATTGGTTCCTTTCTGTTACATGAAGTTGACCCTGCACTTGGTAATACCAATTACTTTTTTTGTTTATAACCCTGGTATGTTTTATTCTATCGAATTTAAATATATGTATTATACTTTCTTCAATAGCAGCATTTCCCTTTTCTAAATGCCGTTATTGGACATTTAATTTCAACAATGGTGTCGTTCCCAACTATACCGTCGGGGGTAACCCCAATAAATGAGTATTATTTTGGAGACAAGTCACGCCCTTCCGCATGCTCTATTGCCCTGTAACGCAAATTTTGATTTTGATTTGTTGGTAATTAACAAGTAAAATTTTAAAAACTTACAAAATATCCCTGTTCAATAAAGATAACGGAGCTACAGTGCCAAAGACAGATACACAGGCACACAGACGCACGTACACAGAAACATAGATAGCAAACCGTTATAAATAAATAGGATAGAATTGTAATATGGTGTGTGTTTAATTTCTTTATGTATTTTATGGTGTTACAATAATGATAATGAGATACTACTTTATTCAAATCTATACTAAATAATATTATAAAGTGGAAGTGCGCTAAGTGCGCTGTGGTAATAGCTAATTATACGTAAGTACCATGTACAACAAAGATATTGTTTTTCATTCGATCTAAAAAAAAGTCCGCGACGTTACACCTATATCTATCTCTTATAAATATGCCACACTAAGGCATTTTATGTCAAATAATTTATTAAAAAATTAAAGGTGGTTTTTCAGCATTAATATTAGGCAGGCACATTAATCCTTACTAGCGAAAGTTACTTCATCATCAAGATAATTTTATGAAGATAAACTTTGTCTTTTACAGCATGTTATTTGAACTCACCGTTTAGGAGATAATGTAAAATTAAAATAATTCAACAATATTATTAAATCGAACGGGCGGTGCGCGAGACGCGGCCACCAAACGAGAACGCGTCGAGCCTGCGTGACTGCGTGCGACGCGGTGCAAGAAATTCTTTTTTGTATTATGATTATGAATTTATGATAGTTACATTCATGGGGAAGGCTGTACGGCTATACGGGAACGGGAATTCCTACGGGAATGAAGAGTTCCGTTACCTGTCTCCGAAGTTCTTCATCAGATCTTCACCAAATTGAAATGGGATCAGTCCGGGAAGATACACTTCCAAAAAAAATAGAATCATCAAAATCGATTGACAATTGGCGAAAATATCGCTGAGCAAACATACAACAAAAAAAAACAGTCGATTTGAGAACCTCTTCTTTTTTGGAAGTCGGTTAATAATATACAATACAATAGTCAATTAAAAACAATTTAGTGTATGTAATTTATAATTTCTATACATTTTTCCTCTTGCCAATAAACACCGATAAAGTAACGCATTGGATTGGAAAAACTATCCAAACTGACCACATAGTTTTTTGTATGTCTTGTCATAACTTGATACATTGTTAGTAATTAGTAAGAGGATGGACTCTAGTGTACAGCGCATAAATGAGCTGGTCCGGTAGCCTAAACGTTACCAAAAGTATGTTATTATAATATTTTCATAGGAAATGGTCATACTGTAACACTTTTACACTATGGCACGCGACTCACGAGTGCGCTGCGCGTATTGTTTGGCATAGACGAGACCTACACAAACGTTGCGGACACCATAAATATTATTATTTGTTGTGTTGTGGTGGCTGTGAGTAGGTACCCACCTAGCGTATAACTACACTTATATTTCTTCTCTACATGAACACCACAACATTATTGCACCGATATTCAACTCTCATGTAGGAAATACGAGCTATTATTTTTGCATTTGTTTAGGAGTAAGATAAGTGAAAACGGACATTTCTAATAAATAACAAATATTATAAGACTTATACAAACTCTCCGAAACCATCAAGACTAACGTAGCGGGGTGAACTACCTATTTGACATTTGAAAACAGTAAATCATTGTATCATGTGCGCGCGAGGTGGCTTTATGCACTCTGAAATAGGGTTCAAATTCAATTGTTTTACATACTCGATGCGGTTGGTAAATCTATTCCGCGCGAAAACTAAACCACTAAAGCGCACGTCTTTATGCGTACTGAAATAAGGTTTAAATTAAACTGTTTACACACATGTTTGCGGTGTGGAAATTTATCTGTTTCGTGTCGGTACTTACCTAGTTAGTAAAGTAAATTATGTATATACCTATATACCTTTTTGTTTATTCAGCCAAAGTTTATAAAAAAAGTAGTCACCGCTGCAACGAAGAGCCGTGACAACTTTTTTTTCCCCCATTTTTTTTTATAAAATTATAGCTACATCTAATAAAAACTAACTATATTACAACTGTTTGAACACTAAATTGTATACAAGTATTATTATTTAACCACTCGACACGTGACAATTCCAAAATAAAAAATAAATCTTACGTAAATAAACATAAACATTAAATTCGCGGCACACTGGTGTGCCGGCAGTGCTAGAGCGGTAATCAATTTAGGCTTAGCCAGTAACAGAACTTAGCGGGGGTGGCGGGATCGCAAAAATTTGGCACACGTCCGACCTCCAACACGTTCCGCTCGGGACTAAATGACACGGGGCGCGCTCATGAAACGACAAAATCACTTGATTTTGGAATTAGTGGGATACGTATTTTCATATTTCACAATTTGACGGCCGATTGATATCACATTTTTTACGACCTTTATTGTGGTATAAGTTTTATTACTCAAAACCTTATATAACTCAAATGAAATGATAATTACATCTTGATTTTGACTTGTCTTTGCGATTTAATTGGATGCAGTAAAGTGCAAGTAATCGTGTATCGCACGGCCGAAATCGCAAGATCGAAGTGTGAAATATGTAATATATTTTTTTCAAAATTTAAATCCGTGTTGTTTACGAATAAAACACAATTTTACACAATGCAAAACAACGTTTTTCCGGAAAACCTGGCCTTAAGATGGTAACTGTATGAATTGCTGCTTGTTTCTGTATGATGTGTATTAGGTTGGGGAAAAAGTATTTTCGCATTATAGTATGTATGAACTTGTAATAAAATCTCTTTGGCTATACTATTTGTATCTGGCTGGTATTGGTATCATTGAAAGTTTAAATTTTAAAGAACATAATTCCGAATTCAAATTAGGAAAATGTGTGATTTTCATTTGTTTTTCGTACTGTCAAGATGAGTGAATCTAATGAAGAAATTCGATACATTTTAAAATTTATTACAAAAAATATAAAAATGCAACGCAAGCCGCGAAAAAAATTTGCGATGTTTATGGACCTAGTGCAGAGTCTGTGAGAGTAGCACAAATTTGGTTTAAGCGTTTTCAATCCGGAAATTTTGATGTCAAAGATGCACGTCGCTCTGGTCGCCCTATTTACGGACAAAATGGATGCCATTTTTGAAAAAGTGGAGCAAGATCGGCATATCAGTAGTTACGACGTAGCTGAAGAACTGGGAATTGACCACAAAACAGTTTTGGCGCATTTGAAAAAAACTGGGTACACAAAAAAGCTCGATATTTGGGTATTTGGGTTGAGCTCACTGAAAGAAACCTAATGAACCGTGTACTCATTTGTGATTCTTTATTACGACGAACATATAAGTTCACGTACACAAACAGCCAGACCCGGAAACACTATCTTTAGGCCATACAAATATTTGTTCCGTGCGGGAATCGAACCTGCGACACGCAGCTTAGCAGTCAATCGCTCAACCACTACGCCAACCGTGTCATTCATTACTGTATACTTATATTTCTTGTGTTTCACACTGATGAGCTAAAATGGAGGTGTGCTGAGGGCAGAGGGTGATCATTGCCGCCTGCGTTATGTTTAGTCGATTACTGAACCTACCAAGCGCCGCCCGCGCACGGTTAGAGTCAGGGAATTTCCTTAGCCGAAAAGTACCGTCTTCCACAACAGGGTATCTGTAAACTATTATAACACACGGCATCCAGAATCCGACGAAAGTTAAATATGAAAAGTTGTTTATCATAACCATATTACTGTAATGACTTAAATCTTTAAATTGATATCGTACTCTGATCTTATGAATCTGCTCAATGCGAACATGATATGTTCGCATGCATATTATGCAAAAGTAAGTATGGCTGTTGTCCAAACGAAGCACAGTCCATGTATAAGAGAGGTAACGACGCGAAAATATAAGTTGCCTCGGTGGCGACGACGACAGTAATCATAATCGAGACGAAGGTATGTTCCTATGACAGCCAAAGAAAAACTGATCAGAAATACCGCAGTTATAACGTAGGGTCTTCGTTCGCCGTGTCCTTTGTCAGCAAGTAGTCGATAAATCATTTCACAGGCCAGCAACTGGGAACAAGGTAAGGGCAGAATAAGCTTTATTATTCCTACATCTTTAATAGATAGGCCCTTCAATGTTAACATGGTATGCTTTTTCCAAAGTTTAAGGTTCGCTATTGCATTGTTGGTAGTGAATCATTCAGCAATGCACTTCAAAATAAACGGTCGGTTCGGTCGGTTATTATGTTTTTGAAAAAGTTTTTCTACTCGGGATGCTCCCGGTGATTTTTCCGTGCTCCCGCCCTGATACCCTCAAGGAAAAGGAGGTTCGGTTCCCCTGATAAGTGGTTACAAATACTGTCCCCCCCAGTACTTTGCTTAAGATGGTAACTGTATGAATTGCTGCTTGTTTCTGTATGATGTGTATTAGGTTGGGGAAAAAGTATTTTCGCATTATAGTATGTATGAACTTGTAATAAAATCTCTTTGGCTATACTATTTGTATCTGGCTGGTATTGGTATCATTGAAAGTTTAAATTTTAAAGAACATAATTCCGAATTCAAATTAGGAAAATGTGTGATTTTCATTTGTTTTTCGTACTGTCAAGATGAGTGAATCTAATGAAGAAATTCGATACATTTTAAAATTTTATTACAAAAAATATAAAAATGCAACGCAAGCCGCGAAAAAAATTTGCGATGTTTATGGACCTAGTGCAGAGTCTGTGAGAGTAGCACAAATTTGGTTTAAGCGTTTTCAATCCGGAAATTTTGATGTCAAAGATGCACGTCGCTCTGGTCGCCCTATTTACGGACAAAATGGATGCCATTTTTGAAAAAGTGGAGCAAGATCGGCATATCAGTAGTTACGACGTAGCTGAAGAACTGGGAATTGACCACAAAACAGTTTTGGCGCATTTGAAAAAAACTGGGTACACAAAAAAGCTCGATATTTGGGTATTTGGGATGAGCTCACTGAAAGAAACCTAATGAACCGTGTACTCATTTGTGATTCTTTATTACGACGAACATATAAATTCACGTACACAAACAGCCAGACCCGGAAACACTATCTTTAGGCCATACAAATATTTGTTCCGTGCGGGAATCGAACCTGCGACACGCAGCTTAGCAGTCAATCGCTCAACCACTACGCCAACCGTGTCATTCATTACTGTATACTTATATTTCTCGTGTTTCACACTGATGAGCTAACATGGAGGTGTGCTGAGGGCAGATGGTGATCATTGCCGCCTGCGTTATGTTTAGTCGATTACTGAACCTACCAAGCGCCGCCCGCGCACGGTTAGAGTCAGGGAATTTCCTTAGCCGAAAAGTACCGTCACCCACAACAGGGTATCTGTAAACTATTATAACACACGGCATCCAGAATCCGACGAAAGTTAAATATGAAAAGTTGTTTATCATAACCATATTACTGTAATGACTTAAATCTTTAAGTTGATATCGTACTCTGATCTTATGAATCTGCTCAATGCGAACATGATATGTTCGCATGCATATTATGCAAAAGTAAGTATGGCTGTTGTCCAAACGAAGCACAGTCCATGTATAAGAGAGGTAACGACGCGAAAATATAAGTTGCCTCGGTGGCGACGACGACAGTAATCATAATCGAGACGAAGGTATGTTCCTATGACAGCCAAAGATAAACTGATCAGAAATACCGCAGTTATAACGTAGGGTCTTCGTTCGCCGTGTCTTTTGTCAGCAAGTAGTCGATAAATCATTTCACAGGCCTGCAACTGGGAACAAGTTAAGGGCAAAAATAGCTTTATTATTCCTACATCTTTCAAAGATAGGCCCTTCAATGTTAACACGGTATGCTTTTCCAAAGTTTAAGGTTCGCTATTGCATTGTTGGTAGTGAATCATTCAGCAATGCACTTAAAAATAAACGGTCGGTTCGGTCGGTTATTATGTTTTTGAAAAAGTTTTTCTACTCGGGATGCTCCCGGTGATTTTTCCGTGCTCCCGCCCTGATACCCTCAAGGAAAAGGAGGTTCGGTTCCCCTGATAAGTGGTTACAAATACTGTCCCCCCCAGTACTTTGCTTAAGATGGTAACTGTATGAATTGCTGCTTGTTTCTGTATTATGTGTATTAGGTTGGGGAAAAAGTATTTTCGCATTATAGTATGTATGAACTTGTAATAAAATCTCTTTGGCTATACTATTTGTATCTGGCTGGTATTGGTATCATTGAAAGTTTAAATTTTAAAGAACATAATTCCAAATTCAAATTAGGAAAATGTGTGATTTTCATTTGTTTTTCGTACTGTCAAGATGAGTGAATCTAATGAAGAAATTCGATACATTTTAAAATTTTATTACAAAAAATATAAAAATGCAACGCAAGCCGCGAAAAAGGTTGCGATGTTTATGGACCTAGTGCAGAGTCTGTGAGAGTAGCACAAATTTGGTTTAAGCGTTTTCAATCCGGAAATTTTGATGTCAAAGATGCACGTCGCTCTGGTCGCCCTATTTACGGACAAAATGGATGCCATTTTTGAAAAAGTGGAGCAAGATCGGCATATCAGTAGTTACGACGTAGCTGAAGAACTGGGAATTGACCACAAAACAGTTTTGGCGCATTTGAAAAAAACTGGGTACACAAAAAAGCTAGATATTTGGGTATTTGGGATGAGCTCACTGAAAGAAACCTAATGAACCGTGTACTCATTTGTGATTCTTTACTACGACTAACATATAAATTCACGTACACAAACAGCCAGACCCGGAAACACTATCTTTAGGCCATACAAATATTTGTTCCGTGCGGGAATCGAACCTGCGACACGCAGCTTAGCAGTCAATCGCTCAACCACTACGCCAACCGTGTCATTCATTACTGTATACTTATATTTCTCGTGTTTCACACTGATGAGCTAACATGGAGGTGTGCTGAGGGCAGAGGGTGATCATTGCCGCCTGCGTTATGTTTAGTCGATTACTGAACCTACCAAGCGCCGCCCGCGCACGGTTAGAGTCAGGGAATTTCCTTAGCCGAAAAGTACCGTCACCCACAACAGGGTATCTGTAAACTATTATAACACACGGCATCCAGAATCCGACGAAAGTTAAATATGAAAAGTTGTTTATCATAACCATATTACTGTAATGACTTAAATCTTTAAGTTGATGTCGTACTCTGATCTTATGAATCTGCTCAATGCGAACATGATATGTTCGCATGCATATTATGCAAAAGTAAGTATGGCTGTTGTCCAAACGAAGCACAGTCCATGTATAAGAGAGGTAACGACGCGAAAATATAAGTTGCCTCGGTGGCGACGACGACAGTAATCATAATCGAGACGAAGGTATGTTCCTATGACAGCCAAAGATAAACTGATCAGAAATACCGCAGTTATAACGTAGGGTCTTCGTTCGCCGTGTCCTTTGTCAGCAAGTAGTCGATAAATCATTTCACAGGCCAGCAACTGGGAACAAGTTAAGGGCAGAAATAGCTTTATTATTCCTGAGACCCTCAAGGAAAAGGAGGTTCGGTTCCCCTGATAAGTGGTTACAAATACTGTCCCCCCAGTACTTTGCTTAAGATGGTAACTGTTTGAATTGCTGCTTGTTTCTGTATGATGTGTATTAGGTTGGGGAAAAAGTATTTTCGCATTATAGTATGTATGAACTTGTAATAAAATCTCTTTGGCTATACTATTTGTATCTGGCTGGTATTGGTATCATTGAAAGTTTAAATTTTAAAGAACATAATTCCGAATTCAAATTAGGAAAATGTGTGATTTTCATTTGTTTTTCGTACTGTCAAGATGAGTGAATCTAATGAAGAAATTCGATACATTTTAAAATTTTATTACAAAAAATATAAAAATGCAACGCAAGCCGCGAAAAAAATTTGCGATGTTGATGGACCTAGTGCAGAGTCTGTGAGAGTAGCACAAATTTGGTTTAAGCGTTTTCAATCCGGAAATTTTGATGTCAAAGATGCACGTCGCTCTGGTCGCCCTATTTACGGACAAAATGGATGCCATTTTTGAAAAAGTGGAGCAAGATCGGCATATCAGTAGTTACGACGTAGCTGAAGAACTGGGAATTGACCACAAAACAGTTTTGGCGCATTTGAAAAAAACTGGGTACACAAAAAAGCTCGATATTTGGGTATTTGGGTTGAGCTCACTGAAAGAAACCTAATGAACCGTGTACTCATTTGTGATTCTTTATTACGACGAACATATAAGTTCACGTACACAAACAGCCAGACCCGGAAACACTATCTTTAGGCCATACAAATATTTGTTCCGTGCGGGAATCGAACCTGCGACACGCAGCTTAGCAGTCAATCGCTCAACCACTACGCCAACCGTGTCATTCATTACTGTATACTTATATTTCTTGTGTTTCACACTGATGAGCTAACATGGAGGTGTGCTGAGGGCAGAGGGTGATCATTGCCGCCTGCGTTATGTTTAGTCGATTACTGAACCTACCAAGCGCCGCCCGCGCACGGTTAGAGTCAGGGAATTTCCTTAGCCGAAAAGTACCGTCTTCCACAACAGGGTATCTGTAAACTATTATAACACACGGCATCCAGAATCCGACGAAAGTTAAATATGAAAAGTTGTTTATCATAACCATATTACTGTAATGACTTAAATCTTTAAATTGATATCGTACTCTGATCTTATGAATCTGCTCAATGGGAACATGATATGTTCGCATGCATATTATGCAAAAGTAAGTATGGCTGTTGTCCAAACGAAGCACAGTCCATGTATAAGAGAGGTAACGACGCGAAAATATAAATTGCCTCGGTGGCGACGACGACAGTAATCATAATCGAGACGAAGGTATGTTCCTATGACAGCCAAAGATAAACTGATCAGAAATACCGCAGTTATAACGTAGGGTCTTCGTTCGCCGTGTCCTTTGTCAGCAAGTAGTCGATAAATCATTTCACAGGCCAGCAACTGGGAACAAGGTAAGGGCAGTGTGGTGTCCTCGTTTGCTGCTGGGTTCGTAAATCAAAGCCAAACACTCGTTTCACCAAGGAGCGCATACACGTCCGCACCGGCCGGCGGTTGGGCAAGCAATGCCGTGACGTGCATGCGCCGCTTGTACTTTATTAATACGTCACACCTCTTCCTTTACATAAGAATTTAAACAAACAAATATAATAACTGATTAATTATTTTAACTTAATTATCAAATAGTTAATTAATTCTCCACATTCTATAATTTCTAACAAGGTAAAATTTATCTTCCACTGAATACTTATTATACAATTTAACAGAGTTATTTATCTATTCTTTTGCTTCTATCGAATCACTTTTATCCTCTGAATCATCTGTTTGATAATAATTTTTCCACTATTTCCAGGTATATACCATACTTTTCCCTTTTTCCTTCACTTGCTTTCCAAACTGTGTTTCATAAAAGTCTAAGTCAAAACGTTAATTTCAATAAGGCCATCAAATGGCTCTTTTGAACGTCATCATTTACATCCAAATACTATGTATACAAAATAAGGTGACTCTACTGTCCGTTCGCAAAGGTAGATTCTTATGGAGAAGAACGGACAAGAAACTCCATAGTTACTCTTTTCAAATAAATGTTTTACAATATTTTGAATACACACATTAACTATGATAGGTATATGTGAGGTTGATGCACCTAGAGTATACTGCTTATAGAAATAAAAGTATTACCAGCAGAGGTAAATTTTTCATTTTCTTAATAAGTACATGGTACTCACATATTTACAAATATTGGATCCATTAATAAAACAGTGTGTGAGTTAATAGAAAAATAAAAACTCAAAAAAAGAAAGAGTACATCTATAAGGTTAATACATAAATTGACCAGTTTGATTTTGTCTACACTACACCCTTGGTTGTTCTATGCAGCAGCCAATGGCGTTATCATTTATACCGTAGCGCCATGATTCCACGACACTGCCATCCGTGACTAGCACCCATCCTCGGGTGTAGTACAATATCCAGTCATGGGGGCTTTGTACACAGCGCTCCCCGCACAACATTACTCAACGGAAAGATATCCGATCTAACAAAATAAATTTCTGAAATGCATACTCACTCATGAAAATTCCGTTATAATCTGTGCACCAACACAGACCAGAATCGCAACAACAATTTGAAAATATCTAGCACGATATGTGCAACAACATATTAGGCGCTGTGTACTTGGTGCACAGACAGAATTTGTACCAACGATTCCTTGGAGACCCATCGCCTCATGTTATTCATGAGGTGCGGTCAAGAGTTTAGTAAACAAGCGATCAGACTTGGTTTCATTATCACTGTCATCAACTATGTCATCTAAGTCTCGAGGCAGTGATCGGGGGTCTTTCTCACACGATCATGAAGGTATTTATACATTCGCTTAAGAGTCAAGTGCCCTTATTCGAGGTATACCCAGGTCCATCTCCTTGATAATTGTTAAATGAACCTTTGAATTTAGGATTTTAATTAATCCAGTTTCACTCTTAGTTTACTAATAAATCGTTATCGTTTTTTTTTTTTTTTTTTTACCTTCTTTGCAATCTAATTGAGCTTTACCTTATACCACACAGCGCTTAAAACTCTCTAATGAAATCTCACGGACCTCATCTAATCGACTTTAGTATCTACATCACTAAACATCAATAATAACGGTCTCGCAATTTCTACAGATACCGCCTTTTACGCAATATATTGCACCTATTGCGTCTTGTTACGATTTGCTATCGTTAATCTCTACGGTAATTGTCTAAAAACTTTTCATGTTACAGAGCTTTTCCATGTCACTCTAATGTCGTTCAGTCGGTAAACCTTTGACAGACCGACAGTGGCTGTAAATGGTTTCATTGAAACAAATGTTTTAGGTTTGATCCGCGATTAGCTAGTATTCATGATTACCAAGTCCAAGCACCAATAATAGTCATCGAAATCACATTAATTTGAACAAAGAAAATAAAAACCTCTGACTCTACGTGTAAAATTGTACGTGATTTTACATTAGACTACATTCTATTCTACATTCGACTTTACATTTGATGCTTTTCAGTGTTTTGGTCGATAATATACTCCTCTTTATTATGAAATTGACCTTTTCCGGCATGATTTCTCAAGCTTAATAAAATCGTTGAAATGTTTCTACTTCCTCCTGTTTTCTTTTTCTGTTAGAAAATATAAATTTCGTTAATCCGACTTTGATTCGAACTTAAGGAACTGTCTCATTTCTTTAGAGCTAATGCAAAGACATCGACACCTTCCCCTTCTTCAGCATGAACGTTGACTATAATCTACCCGGAAGATTATAGTCAACTTCTTGTTTGTAGTGCTATTCCCCCAACGTAGTAGAGAGTAGCTCGTTTCTTAGCAGGATTGTCGATGATGACAGGCAATGTGTTAAATTCAAGAGCCCTCTTCCATTTCTCCCTGCGAGTGTCGATAATTATGTCTGATCATCTTCGCAATCAGGAAGTTTGGAAGTGTAGATGACGCCTGAGCCATTTTAGATTTTTATAAAATTGACTCTTACGTTTGCGTGGCTTTTTACTGAAAATCATTAACAGAAACACACAACTGCGTAGCCCTAATATAAAGATGCAAGTACTCTTTACGTGGCCCTTTGTGTATTATTTACTCTTTGCGTGGCCCTTTGTGTGTTATTTACTCTTTGCGTGGCCCTTTGTGAGTTATTTACTCTTTGCGTAGCCCTTTGTGAGTTATTTACTCTTTGCATGGCCCTTTGTGAGTTATTTACTCTTTGCGTGGCCCTTTGTGTGTTATTTACTCTTTGCGTGGCCCTTTGTGAGTTATTTACTCTTTGCGTGGCCTTTTGTGAGTTATTTACTCTTTGCGTGGCCCTTCGTGAGTTATTTACTCTTTGCGTGGCCCTCTGTGAGTTATTTACCCTATATCAGTAATATTTAACTAATACTTATTAATACGTATCACTTCACGAATGTCAGAATGATTGAATGAGTCTAATCCCACCGATCCGTGTCAAGTGAATGGAATCCCAGATTATGATAAAGATTATTGTACATGTTAGTAATCTGTGGAATATGTGAATACTAAATATTAGCATATATTAGTTCGTCGGATTACTGACACGTGAATCCATGGAATATTACTAATCTCTTAACTAATACCAATATGTTCGTTACACTCCTATTCCCAACTACATTGGGGTTGGCTCCCAGCCAAACCGGATTCAGCCGAATACCAGCATTCTACGTGGAGCGGCTGCCCACCAGACCTCCACAACTCATTAACTGGCTAGGTAATACGGTACTTCATGGCAAGACCGGTGTCAGACCTTCCGGCCTCCAACAATTCGTAACGTAACTGCCAAAGGTCTACAAATGACAGCCGGGCCCAATGGCTTAACGTGCTTTCCGAGGCACGGAGTAGTCTCGGTACGTTAAGATCCACAGACCAACCTCGACAAGCGTTGCTTTACCTTGAAGATTGGCCCGTGCGGCTGTTATAATTTAGCCACGAGCTCCTTGCTCCTTTATGATTCTCTCAATATAAATTGTGCTAGTATACTATTAGACAAGTACCTAATCGCTAAATCTTACCATTGCCCGTTTTTTTTAATGGTACTCGTATAATGGAGTGTGCTAGCTAACATGTTGTAAATACTATTTAAGTTTATGATTTCCATGTTATTGGATACATATTTATTTTTGTTCCTGTGTCTTAAAATACTTTGCGTACTATTGTTTAATTCAAGTTCTTAAAACGTAACAGACAGATGTGTTGCTGGGGAGTTTGTTGCGCCACTTCTTTTTCCCAGCTAAAACACTAGGAAGTGGTGACGGGTGGGCGTTTTGGGGCACTGTCTTTATGTATGTAAAATTTGACGTTCAAAAAGTGCTGGCTCTCAGCCTAATTTGAATAAATGACTTTTGATTTTGATTTTAATTTCAATATTGTGATGTAATTGTCGTTAATAATATAATAAAAGTAACCATGAAAATAATACATCTTTCATACCTTGTCCAAACCCAATTGAATTGTTAAAAAACGTAAATAATTGTAAATGTGGGTACCAAGTAAAAACATTTTTTTTTTTTTTTTTTTTTAATTTGGGTAGGTATGATATATTTTTAATGGGCTGTAAATACGCTACTCGACATTATGTCAATGTATAAGTAGACTAAGATAAAACTATGAGTTTTATATGTGTGT
This sequence comes from Melanchra persicariae, assembly GCA_947386135.1. NCBI lineage: Eukaryota > Metazoa > Arthropoda > Insecta > Lepidoptera > Noctuidae > Melanchra > Melanchra persicariae. Next base: position 7,677,124 of record OX376645.1, on the reverse strand, counting down.
GCCTAATAAACTCATTTTCTTTCTTTCTTGGAACAACCTTCGCATTGCTAGGGTTCTGCCGGTGGTAAATTGGACATTTTGAGCGACCTGAAACAATGTCAATTTGCCTTTGTATTGCACCCTTGGCGCCATTGATTTGCCTTTGTATTGCACCCTTGGCGCCATTGGATAAGGTGTTTCGTATTTTATTTATGCTTTCAGTAAAATACAGATTACTGGTCCTAAATTTCCTCATAATATTGTTATTAGCAATCTGTAACCCAATCTTTTTTTCTTTTTTTTTTGTATTTGTGATGGGTTTGCTCTTGACTCTAGTCAATGTCAGATATGACAGAGACAAAGTCTACGATGGAGCGAGCTTACCCAGAAGGAGCCTGTTCACTTGAACTTTTTTTTTTTTTCTTTTTTTTCCAAAATTACTATCTGAATGTGTATACCATGTTCTCACACTGCAAAATCCTAGATAAGTCCTAGATATATTTTACCACGATGACTGTATAACGAATAAACTACAATATATGTCTAATTTACACATTATTATGTCCCTGAATTGTATTTTATTGTTACTTTTTTTTTATTTTTTTTAGCTAGATGCGGCGTAAATGGACAATAATAGAATGAGTATTACAGTAGCTTAGCATGGGTGTCAGCCGCCCCTTGTTTAAGTTTTAAAGGGGCCGCCCGGGGTGGGTCGCCCCTCGCCCCTACTACGCTACGCCACTGGAGTGATATAAATCTTTATTACGCGAAGTAGATATGGGTTATGCCGGTGACATTTATTACATTAGGTTTAGTGATATTTAATGTTGCTAAAACTTCAAAACGACAAAGGAATCAATCAATTGATCCATGTAATTTGCATTTTTTATGGATATATATGCCCTTGGCAAAATTACACCTTAATGCTCCTTGGCACCTTGATTCACCTTGGAAAAATACTACTTTGTGCTCCTTGGCACCTTATTGCACCTTGGCAACATACACTAATACACATTGGTACATTTGTTATGATAGCATAATATTGTATTACCTACCTATATCAATAAGTAGTACATGTACCTATTGCGCTGATTGATTGCATGCATTTGACTTATCTGCTTTAATATTACTAACGACATTTGATTTAGGTACCTCAACCTTAAAACATCATTTAACTTAAGAGAACGCGATGAATAGTGAGGAATTACTTGCACTGAAAATTCTTATTACCTACGTAGGTATTTAAATAAATAATGTCACTGGATAAATTACATTAACGCGGACTTACACGGTATTTCTTATTACAATTTCTACTAATAGGTACCTACGTCGAAATTATCGTCACAAGATATAAGAAGACTGTTACCACCGAGTAGGTACTTATTTTAAAATTTAAACTTATTTTACTTATATCCACGGCAAGAATATAACAATAATTATGATAGAAATTATTTTTAGAAAAGTATTCATTGCTTTTTTTCATGACAATGATAATAATAACCTATCATTGATCGATCAGACAAATAACACTGTATTTGTTATTTGTAATGTCTAGTCATTTGTTTTAATAGTACTTGGACAGATAGATACATATACCACTTAATCGATAGCACCGTAAAACCGTGAGGTTGTTATTAGTGTTTCATTTTTTTTTTATTTATGTTTTTTTTTTTCGTGCACGTGAGTTCATCTCCCTCCTTTTTCATATAGCAGCATAATTTACCACTTACTTGAGGCTCGTCGCCACTGTGGTGTCCTCGTTTGCTGCTGGGTTCGTAAATCAAAGCCAAACACTCGTTTCACCAAGGAGCGCATACACGTCCGCACCGGCCGGCGGTTGGGCAAGCAATGCCGTGACGTGCATGCGCCGCTTGTACTTTGTTAATACGTCACAGGCAGAATAAGCTTTATTATTCCTACATCTTTAATAGATAGGCCCTTCAATGTTAACATGGTGTGCTTTTTCCAAAGTTTAAGGTTCGCTATTGCATTGTTGGTAGTGAATCATTCAGCAATGCACTTCAAAATAAACGGTCGGTTCGGTCGGTTATTATGTTTTTGAAAAAGTTTTTCTACTCGGGATGCTCCCGGTGATTTTTCCGTGCTCCCGCCCTGATACCCTCAAGGAAAAGGAGGTTCGGTTCCCCTGATAAGTGGTTACAAATACTGTCCCCCCCAGTACTTTGCTTAAGATGGTAACTGTATGAATTGCTGCTTGTTTCTGTATGATGTGTATTAGGTTGGGGAAAAAGTATTTTCGCATTATAGTATGTATGAACTTGTAATAAAATCTCTTTGGCTATACTATTTGTATCTGGCTGGTATTGGTATCATTGAAAGTTTAAATTTTAAAGAACATAATTCCAAATTCAAATTAGGAAAATGTGTGATTTTCATTTGTTTTTCGTACTGTCAAGATGAGTGAATCTAATGAAGAAATTCGATACATTTTAAAATTTTATTACTAAAAATATAAAAATGCAACGCAAGCCGCGAAAAAAATTTGCGATGTTTATGGACCTAGTGCAGAGTCTGTGAGAGTAGCACAAATTTGGTTTAAGCGTTTTCAATCCGGAAATTTTGATGTCAAAGATGCACGTCGCTCTGGTCGCCCTATTTACGGACAAAATGGATGCCATTTTTGAAAAAGTGGAGCAAGATCGGCATATCAGTAGTTACGACGTAGCTGAAGAACTGGGAATTGACCACAAAACAGTTTTGGCGCATTTGAAAAAAACTGGGTACACAAAAAAGCTCGATATTTGGGTATTTGGGTTGAGCTCACTGAAAGAAACCTAATGAACCGTGTACTCATTTGTGATTCTTTATTACGACGAACATATAAGTTCACGTACACAAACAGCCAGACCCGGAAACACTATCTTTAGGCCATACAAATATTTGTTCCGTGCGGGAATCGAACCTGCGACACGCAGCTTAGCAGTCAATCGCTCAACCACTACGCCAACCGTGTCATTCATTACTGTATACTTATATTTCTTGTGTTTCACACTGATGAGCTAACATGGAGGTGTGCTGAGGGCAGAGGGTGATCATTGCCGCCTGCGTTATGTTTAGTCGATTACTGAACCTACCAAGCGCCGCCCGCGCACGGTTAGAGTCAGGGAATTTCCTTAGCCGAAAAGTACCGTCACCCACAACAGGGTATCTGTAAACTATTATAACACACGGCATCCAGAATCCGACGAAAGTTAAATATGAAAAGTTGTTTATCATAACCATATTACTGTAATGACTTAAATCTTTAAGTTGATATCGTACTCTGATCTTATGAATCTGCTCAATGCGAACATGATATGTTCGCATGCATATTATGCAAAAGTAAGTATGGCTGTTGTCCAAACGAAGCACAGTCCATGTATAAGAGAGGTAACGACGCGAAAATATAAGTTGCCTCGGTGGCGACGACGACAGTAATCATAATCGAGACGAAGGTATGTTCCTATGACAGCCAAAGATAAACTGATCAGAAATACCGCAGTTATAACGTAGGGTCTTCGTTCGCCGTGTCTTTTGTCAGCAAGTAGTCGATAAATCATTTCACAGGCCAGCAACTGGGAACAAGTTAAGGGCAGAAATAGCTTTATTATTCCTACATCTTTCAAAGATAGGCCCTTCAATGTTAACACGGTATGCTTTTCCAAAGTTTAAGGTTCGCTATTGCATTGTTGGTAGTGAATCATTCAGCAATGCACTTAAAAATAAACGGTCGGTTCGGTCGGTTATTATGTTTTTGAAAAAGTTTTTCTACTCGGGATGCTCCCGGTGATTTTTCCGTGCTCCCGCCCTGATACCCTCAAGGAAAAGGAGGTTCGGTTCCCCTGATAAGTGGTTACAAATACTGTCCCCCCCAGTACTTTGCTTAAGATGGTAACTGTATGAATTGCTGCTTGTTTCTGTATGATGTGTATTAGGTTGGGGAAAAAGTATTTTCGCATTATAGTATGTATGAACTTGTAATAAAATCTCTTTGGCTATACTATTTGTATCTGGCTGGTATTGGTATCATTGAAAGTTTAAATTTTAAAGAACATAATTCCGAATTCAAATTAGGAAAATGTGTGATTTTCATTTGTTTTTCGTACTGTCAAGATGAGTGAATCTAATGAAGAAATTCGATACATTTTAAAATTTTATTACAAAAAATATAAAAATGCAACGCAAGCCGCGAAAAAGGTTGCGATGTTTATGGACCTAGTGCAGAGTCTGTGAGAGTAGCACAAATTTGGTTTAAGCGTTTTCAATCCGGAAATTTTGATGTCAAAGATGCACGTCGCTCTGGTCGCCCTATTTACGGACAAAATGGATGCCATTTTTGAAAAAGTGGAGCAAGATCGGCATATCAGTAGTTACGACGTAGCTGAAGAACTGGGAATTGACCACAAAACAGTTTTGGCGCATTTGAAAAAAACTGGGTACACAAAAAAGCTCGATATTTGGGTATTTGGGTTGAGCTCACTGAAAGAAACCTAATGAACCGTGTACTCATTTGTGATTCTTTATTACGACGAACATATAAGTTCACGTACACAAACAGCCAGACCCGGAAACACTATCTTTAGGCCATACAAATATTTGTTCCGTGCGGGAATCGAACCTGCGACACGCAGCTTAGCAGTCAATCGCTCAACCACTACGCCAACCGTGTCATTCATTACTGTATACTTATATTTCTTGTGTTTCACACTGATGAGCTAACATGGAGGTGTGCTGAGGGCAGAGGGTGATCATTGCCGCCTGCGTTATGTTTAGTCGATTACTGAACCTACCAAGCGCCGCCCGCGCACGGTTAGAGTCAGGGAATTTCCTTAGCCGAAAAGTACCGTCTTCCACAACAGGGTATCTGTAAACTATTATAACACACGGCATCCAGAATCCGACGAAAGTTAAATATGAAAAGTTGTTTATCATAACCATATTACTGTAATGACTTAAATCTTTAAATTGATATCGTACTCTGATCTTATGAATCTGCTCAATGCGAACATGATATGTTCGCATGCATATTATGCAAAAGTAAGTATGGCTGTTGTCCAAACGAAGCACAGTCCATGTATAAGAGAGGTAACGACGCGAAAATATAAGTTGCCTCGGTGGCGACGACGACAGTAATCATAATCGAGACGAAGGTATGTTCCTATGACAGCCAAAGATAAACTGATCAGAAATACCGCAGTTATAACGTAGGGTCTTCGTTCGCCGTGTCTTTTGTCAGCAAGTAGTCGATAAATCATTTCACAGGCCAGCAACTGGGAACAAGTTAAGGGCAGAAATAGCTTTATTATTCCTACATCTTTCAAAGATAGGCCCTTCAATGTTAACACGGTATGCTTTTCCAAAGTTTAAGGTTCGCTATTGCATTGTTGGTAGTGAATCATTCAGCAATGCACTTAAAAATAAACGGTCGGTTCGGTCGGTTATTATGTTTTTGAAAAAGTTTTTCTACTCGGGATGCTCCCGGTGATTTTTCCGTGCTCCCGCCCTGATACCCTCAAGGAAAAGGAGGTTCGGTTCCCCTGATAAGTGGTTACAAATACTGTCCCCCCCAGTACTTTGCTTAAGATGGTAACTGTATGAATTGCTGCTTGTTTCTGTATGATGTGTATTAGGTTGGGGAAAAAGTATTTTCGCATTATAGTATGTATGAACTTGTAATAAAATCTCTTTGGCTATACTATTTGTATCTGGCTGGTATTGGTATCATTGAAAGTTTAAATTTTAAAGAACATAATTCCAAATTCAAATTAGGAAAATGTGTGATTTTCATTTGTTTTTCGTACTGTCAAGATGAGTGAATCTAATGAAGAAATTCGATACATTTTAAAATTTTATTACAAAAAATATAAAAATGCAACGCAAGCCGCGAAAAAGGTTGCGATGTTTATGGACCTAGTGCAGAGTCTGTGAGAGTAGCACAAATTTGGTTTAAGCGTTTTCAATCCGGAAATTTTGATGTCAAAGATGCACGTCGCTCTGGTCGCCCTATTTACGGACAAAATGGATGCCATTTTTGAAAAAGTGGAGCAAGATCGGCATATCAGTAGTTACGACGTAGCTGAAGAACTGGGAATTGACCACAAAACAGTTTTGGCGCATTTGAAAAAAACTGGGTACACAAAAAAGCTCGATATTTGGGTATTTGGGTTGAGCTCACTGAAAGAAACCTAATGAACCGTGTACTCATTTGTGATTCTTTATTACGACGAACATATAAGTTCACGTACACAAACAGCCAGACCCGGAAACACTATCTTTAGGCCATACAAATATTTGTTCCGTGCGGGAATCGAACCTGCGACACGCAGCTTAGCAGTCAATCGCTCAACCACTACGCCAACCGTGTCATTCATTACTGTATACTTATATTTCTTGTGTTTCACACTGATGAGCTAACATGGAGGTGTGCTGAGGGCAGAGGGTGATCATTGCCGCCTGCGTTATGTTTAGTCGATTACTGAACCTACCAAGCGCCGCCCGCGCACGGTTAGAGTCAGGGAATTTCCTTAGCCGAAAAGTACCGTCTTCCACAACAGGGTATCTGTAAACTATTATAACACACGGCATCCAGAATCCGACGAAAGTTAAATATGAAAAGTTGTTTATCATAACCATATTACTGTAATGACTTAAATCTTTAAATTGATATCGTACTCTGATCTTATGAATCTGCTCAATGCGAACATGATATGTTCGCATGCATATTATGCAAAAGTAAGTATGGCTGTTGTCCAAACGAAGCACAGTCCATGTATAAGAGAGGTAACGACGCGAAAATATAAGTTGCCTCGGTGGCGACGACGACAGTAATCATAATCGAGACGAAGGTATGTTCCTATGACAACCAAAGATAAACTGATCAGAAATACCGCAGTTATAACGTAGGGTCTTCGTTCGCCGTGTCCTTTGTCAGCAAGTAGTCGATAAATCATTTCACAGGCCAGCAACTGGGAACAAGGTAAGGGCAGAATAAGCTTTATTATTCCTACATCTTTAATAGATAGGCCCTTCAATGTTAACATGGTATGCTTTTTCCAAAGTTTAAGGTTCGCTATTGCATTGTTGGTAGTGAATCATTCAGCAATGCACTTCAAAATAAACGGTTGGTTCGGTCGGTTATTATGTTTTTGAAAAAGTTTTTCTACTCGGGATGCTCCCGGTGATTTTTCCGTGCTCCCGCCCTGAGACCCTCAAGGAAAAGGAGGTTCGGTTCCCCTGATAAGTGGTTACAAATACTGTCCCCCCAGTACTTTGCTTAAGATGGTAACTGTTTGAATTGCTGCTTGTTTCTGTATGATGTGTATTAGGTTGGGGAAAAAGTATTTTCGCATTATAGTATGTATGAACTTGTAATAAAATCTCTTTGGCTATACTATTTGTATCTGGCTGGTATTGGTATCATTGAAAGTTTAAATTTTAAAGAACATAATTCCGAATTCAAATTAGGAAAATGTGTGATTTTCATTTGTTTTTCGTACTGTCAAGATGAGTGAATCTAATGAAGAAATTCGATACATTTTAAAATTTTATTACAAAAAATATAAAAATGCAACGCAAGCCGCGAAAAAAATTTGCGATGTTTATGGACCTAGTGCAGAGTCTGTGAGAGTAGCACAAATTTGGTTTAAGCGTTTTCAATCCGGAAATTTTGATGTCAAAGATGCACGTCGCTCTGGTCGCCCTATTTACGGACAAAATGGATGCCATTTTTGAAAAAGTGGAGCAAGATCGGCATATCAGTAGTTACGACGTAGCTGAAGAACTGGGAATTGACCACAAAACAGTTTTGGCGCATTTGAAAAAAACTGGGTACACAAAAAAGCTCGATATTTGGGTATTTGGGTTGAGCTCACTGAAAGAAACCTAATGAACCGTGTACTCATTTGTGATTCTTTATTACGACGAACATATAAATTCACGTACACAAACAGCCAGACCCGGAAACACTATCTTTAGGCCATACAAATATTTGTTCCGTACGGGAATCGAACCTGCGACACGCAGCTTAGCAGTCAATCGCTCAACCACTACGCCAACCGTGTCATTCATTACTGTATACTTATATTTCTCGTGTTTCACACTGATGAGCTAACATGAAGGTGTGCTGAGGGCAGAGGGTGATCATTGCCGCCTGCGTTATGTTTAGTCGATTACTGAACCTACCAAGCGCCGCCCGCGCACGGTTAGAGTCAGGGAATTTCCTTAGCCGAAAAGTACCGTCACCCACAACAGGGTATCTGTAAACTATTATAACACACGGCATCCAGAATCCGACGAAAGTTAAATATGAAAAGTTGTTTATCATAACCATATTACTGTAATGACTTAAATCTTTAAGTTGATGTCGTACTCTGATCTTATGAATCTGCTCAATGCGAACATGATATGTTCGCATGCATATTATGCAAAAGTAAGTATGGCTGTTGTCCAAACGAAGCACAGTCCATGTATAAGAGAGGTAACGACGCGAAAATATAAGTTGCCTCGGTGGCGACGACGACAGTAATCATAATCGAGACGAAGGTATGTTCCTATGACAGCCAAAGATAAACTGATCAGAAATACCGCAGTTATAACGTAGGGTCTTCGTTCGCCGTGTCCTTTGTCAGCAAGTAGTCGATAAATCATTTCACAGGCCAGCAACTGGGAACAAGTTAAGGGCAGAAATAGCTTTATTATTCCTGAGACCCTCAAGGAAAAGGAGGTTCGGTTCCCCTGATAAGTGGTTACAAATACTGTCCCCCCCAGTACTTTGCTTAAGATGGTAACTGTATGAATTGCTGCTTGTTTCTGTATGATGTGTATTAGGTTGGGGAAAAAGTATTTTCGCATTATAGTATGTATGAACTTGTAATAAAATCTCTTTGGCTATACTATTTGTATCTGGCTGGTATTGGTATCATTGAAAGTTTAAATTTTAAAGAACATAATTCCAAATTCAAATTAGGAAAATGTGTGATTTTCATTTGTTTTTCGTACTGTCAAGATGAGTGAATCTAATGAAGAAATTCGATACATTTTAAAATTTTATTACAAAAAATATAAAAATGCAACGCAAGCCGCGAAAAAGGTTGCGATGTTTATGGACCTAGTGCAGAGTCTGTGAGAGTAGCACAAATTTGGTTTAAGCGTTTTCAATCCGGAAATTTTGATGTCAAAGATGCACGTCGCTCTGGTCGCCCTATTTACGGACAAAATGGATGCCATTTTTGAAAAAGTGGAGCAAGATCGGCATATCAGTAGTTACGACGTAGCTGAAGAACTGGGAATTGACCACAAAACAGTTTTGGCGCATTTGAAAAAAACTGGGTACACAAAAAAGCTCGATATTTGGGTATTTGGGATGAGCTCACTGAAAGAAACCTAATGAACCGTGTACTCATTTGTGATTCTTTACTACGACTAACATATAAATTCACGTACACAAACAGCCAGACCCGGAAACACTATCTTTAGGCCATACAAATATTTGTTCCGTACGGGAATCGAATCTGCGACACGCAGCTTAGCAGTCAATCGCTCAACCACTACGCCAACCGTGTCATTCATTACTGTATACTTATATTTCTCGTGTTTCACACTGATGAGCTAACATGAAGGTGTGCTGAGGGCAGAGGGTGATCATTGCCGCCTGCGTTATGTTTAGTCGATTACTGAACCTACCAAGCGCCGCCCGCGCACGGTTAGAGTCAGGGAATTTCCTTAGCCGAAAAGTACCGTCACCCACAACAGGGTATCTGTAAACTATTATAACACACGGCGTCCAGAATCCGACGAAAGTTAAATATGAAAAGTTGTTTATCATAACCATATTACTGTAATGACTTAAATCTTTAAGTTGATGTCGTACTCTGATCTTATGAATCTGCTCAATGCGAACATGATATGTTCGCATGCATATTATGCAAAAGTAAGTATGGCTGTTGTCCAAACGAAGCACAGTCCATGTATAAGAGAGGTAACGACGCGAAAATATAAGTTGCCTCGGTGGCGACGACGACAGTAATCATAATCGAGACGAAGGTATGTTCCTATGACAGCCAAAGATAAACTGATCAGAAATACCGCAGTTATAACGTAGGGTCTTCGTTCGCCGTGTCCTTTGTCAGCAAGTAGTCGATAAATCATTTCACAGGCCAGCAACTGGGAACAAGGTAAGGGCAGAATAAGCTTTCTATTCCTACATCTTTAATAGATAGGCCCTTCAATGTTAACATGGTATGCTTTTTCCAAAGTTTAAGGTTCGCTATTGCATTGTTGGTAGTGAATCATTCAGCAATGCACTTAAAAATAAACGGTCGGTTCGGTCGGTTATTATGTTTTTGAAAAAGTTTTTCTACTCGGGATGCTCCCGGTGATTTTTCCGTGCTCCCGCCCTGATACCCTCAAGGAAAAGGAGGTTCGGTTCCCCTGATAAGTGGTTACAAATACTGTTCCCCCCAGTACTTTGCTTAAGATGGTAACTGTATGAATTGCTGCTTGTTTCTGTATGATGTGTATTAGGTTGGGGAAAAAGTATTTTCGCATTATAGTATGTATGAACTTGTAATAAAATCTCTTTGGCTATACTATTTGTATCTGGCTGGTATTGGTATCATTGAAAGTTTAAATTTTAAAGAACATAATTCCGAATTCAAATTAGGAAAATGTGTGATTTTCATTTGTTTTTCGTACTGTCAAGATGAGTGAATCTAATGAAGAAATTCGATACATTTTAAAATTTTATTACAAAAAATATAAAAATGCAACGCAAGCCGCGAAAAAGGTTGCGATGTTTATGGACCTAGTGCAGAGTCTGTGAGAGTAGCACAAATTTGGTTTAAGCGTTTTCAATCCGGAAATTTTGATGTCAAAGATGCACGTCGCTCTGGTCGCCCTATTTACGGACAAAATGGATGCCATTTTTGAAAAAGTGGAGCAAGATCGGCATATCAGTAGTTACGACGTAGCTGAAGAACTGGGAATTGACCACAAAACAGTTTTGGCGCATTTGAAAAAAACTGGGTACACAAAAAAGCTCGATATTTGGGTATTTGGGTTGAGCTCACTGAAAGAAACCTAATGAACCGTGTACTCATTTGTGATTCTTTATTACGACGAACATATAAGTTCACGTACACAAACAGCCAGACCCGGAAACACTATCTTTAGGCCATACAAATATTTGTTCCGTGCGGGAATCGAACCTGCGACACGCAGCTTAGCAGTCAATCGCTCAACCACTACGCCAACCGTGTCATTCATTACTGTATACTTATATTTCTTGTGTTTCACACTGATGAGCTAACATGGAGGTGTGCTGAGGGCAGAGGGTGATCATTGCCGCCTGCGTTATGTTTAGTCGATTACTGAACCTACCAAGCGCCGCCCGCGCACGGTTAGAGTCAGGGAATTTCCTTAGCCGAAAAGTACCGTCTTCCACAACAGGGTATCTGTAAACTATTATAACACACGGCATCCAGAATCCGACGAAAGTTAAATATGAAAAGTTGTTTATCATAACCATATTACTGTAATGACTTAAATCTTTAAATTGATATCGTACTCTGATCTTATGAATCTGCTCAATGCGAACATGATATGTTCGCATGCATATTATGCAAAAGTAAGTATGGCTGTTGTCCAAACGAAGCACAGTCCATGTATAAGAGAGGTAACGAGGCGAAAATATAAATTGCCTCGGTGGCGACGACGACAGTAATCATAATCGAGACGAAGGTATGTTCCTATGACAGCCAAAGATAAACTGATCAGAAATACCGCAGTTATAACGTAGGGTCTTCGTTCGCCGTGTCCTTTGTCAGCAAGTAGTCGATAAATCATTTCACAGGCCAGCAACTGGGAACAAGGTAAGGGCAGAATAAGCTTTCTATTCCTACATCTTTAATAGATAGGCCCTTCAATGTTAACATGGTATGCTTTTTCCAAAGTTTAAGGTTCGCTATTGCATTGTTGGTAGTGAATCATTCAGCAATGCACTTAAAAATAAACGGTCGGTTCGGTCGGTTATTATGTTTTTGAAAAAGTTTTTCTACTCGGGATGCTCCCGGTGATTTTTCCGTGCTCCCGCCCTGATACCCTCAAGGAAAAGGAGGTTCGGTTCCCCTGATAAGTGGTTACAAATACTGTTCCCCCCAGTACTTTGCTTAAGATGGTAACTGTATGAATTGCTGCTTGTTTCTGTATGATGTGTATTAGGTTGGGGAAAAAGTATTTTCGCATTATAGTATGTATGAACTTGTAATAAAATCTCTTTGGCTATACTATTTGTATCTGGCTGGTATTGGTATCATTGAAAGTTTAAATTTTAAAGAACATAATTCCGAATTCAAATTAGGAAAATGTGTGATTTTCATTTGTTTTTCGTACTGTCAAGATGAGTGAATCTAATGAAGAAATTCGATACATTTTAAAATTTTATTACAAAAAATATAAAAATGCAACGCAAGCCGCGAAAAAGGTTGCGATGTTTATGGACCTAGTGCAGAGTCTGTGAGAGTAGCACAAATTTGGTTTAAGCGTTTTCAATCCGGAAATTTTGATGTCAAAGATGCACGTCGCTCTGGTCGCCCTATTTACGGACAAAATGGATGCCATTTTTGAAAAAGTGGAGCAAGATCGGCATATCAGTAGTTACGACGTAGCTGAAGAACTGGGAATTGACCACAAAACAGTTTTGGCGCATTTGAAAAAAACTGGGTACACAAAAAAGCTCGATATTTGGGTATTTGGGTTGAGCTCACTGAAAGAAACCTAATGAACCGTGTACTCATTTGTGATTCTTTATTACGACGAACATATAAGTTCACGTACACAAACAGCCAGACCCGGAAACACTATCTTTAGGCCATACAAATATTTGTTCCGTGCGGGAATCGAACCTGCGACACGCAGCTTAGCAGTCAATCGCTCAACCACTACGCCAACCGTGTCATTCATTACTGTATACTTATATTTCTTGTGTTTCACACTGATGAGCTAACATGGAGGTGTGCTGAGGGCAGAGGGTGATCATTGCCGCCTGCGTTATGTTTAGTCGATTACTGAACCTACCAAGCGCCGCCCGCGCACGGTTAGAGTCAGGGAATTTCCTTAGCCGAAAAGTACCGTCTTCCACAACAGGGTATCTGTAAACTATTATAACACACGGCATCCAGAATCCGACGAAAGTTAAATATGAAAAGTTGTTTATCATAACCATATTACTGTAATGACTTAAATCTTTAAATTGATATCGTACTCTGATCTTATGAATCTGCTGATATTGCATTGCATGCATATTATGCAAAAGTAAGTATGGCTGTTGTCCAAACGAAGCACAGTCCATGTATAAGAGAGGTAACGACGCGAAAATATAAGTTGCCTCGGTGGCGACGACGACAGTAATCATAATCGAGACGAAGGTATGTTCCTATGACAGCCAAAGAAAAACTGATCAGAAATACCGCAGTTATAACGTAGGGTCTTCGTTCGCCGTGTCCTTTGTCAGCAAGTAGTCGATAAATCATTTCACAGGCCAGCAACTGGGAACAAGGTAAGGGCAGAATAAGCTTTATTATTCCTACATCTTTAATAGATAGGCCCTTCAATGTTAACATGGTATGCTTTTTCCAAAGTTTAAGGTTCGCTATTGCATTGTTGGTAGTGAATCATTCAGCAATGCACTTCAAAATAAACGGTCGGTTCGGTCGGTTATTATGTTTTTGAAAAAGTTTTTCTACTCGGGATGCTCCCGGTGATTTTTCCGTGCTCCCGCCCTGATACCCTCAAGGAAAAGGAGGTTCGGTTCCCCTGATAAGTGGTTACAAATACTGTCCCCCCCAGTACTTTGCTTAAGATGGTAACTGTATGAATTGCTGCTTGTTTCTGTATGATGTGTATTAGGTTGGGGAAAAAGTATTTTCGCATTATAGTATGTATGAACTTGTAATAAAATCTCTTTGGCTATACTATTTGTATCTGGCTGGTATTGGTATCATTGAAAGTTTAAATTTTAAAGAACATAATTCCAAATTCAAATTAGGAAAATGTGTGATTTTCATTTGTTTTTCGTACTGTCAAGATGAGTGAATCTAATGAAGAAATTCGATACATTTTAAAATTTTATTACAAAAAATATAAAAATGCAACGCAAGCCGCGAAAAAGGTTGCGATGTTTATGGACCTAGTGCAGAGTCTGTGAGAGTAGCACAAATTTGGTTTAAGCGTTTTCAATCCGGAAATTTTGATGTCAAAGATGCACGTCGCTCTGGTCGCCCTATTTACGGACAAAATGGATGCCATTTTTGAAAAAGTGGAGCAAGATCGGGATATCAGTAGTTACGACGTAGCTGAAGAACTGGGAATTGACCACAAAACAGTTTTGGCGCATTTGAAAAAAACTGGGTACACAAAAAAGCTCGATATTTGGGTATTTGGGTTGAGCTCACTGAAAGAAACCTAATGAACCGTGTACTCATTTGTGATTCTTTATTACGACGAACATATAAGTTCACGTACACAAACAGCCAGACCCGGAAACACTATCTTTAGGCCATACAAATATTTGTTCCGTGCGGGAATCGAACCTGCGACACGCAGCTTAGCAGTCAATCGCTCAACCACTACGCCAACCGTGTCATTCATTACTGTATACTTATATTTCTTGTGTTTCACACTGATGAGCTAACATGGAGGTGTGCTGAGGGCAGAGGGTGATCATTGCCGCCTGCGTTATGTTTAGTCGATTACTGAACCTACCAAGCGCCGCCCGCGCACGGTTAGAGTCAGGGAATTTCCTTAGCCGAAAAGTACCGTCTTCCACAACAGGGTATCTGTAAACTATTATAACACACGGCATCCAGAATCCGACGAAAGTTAAATATGAAAAGTTGTTTATCATAACCATATTACTGTAATGACTTAAATCTTTAAATTGATATCGTACTCTGATCTTATGAATCTGCTCAATGCGAACATGATATGTTCGCATGCATATTATGCAAAAGTAAGTATGGCTGTTGTCCAAACGAAGCACAGTCCATGTATAAGAGAGGTAACGACGCGAAAATATAAGTTGCCTCGGTGGCGACGACGACAGTAATCATAATCGAGACGAAGGTATGTTCCTATGACAGCCAAAGAAAAACTGATCAGAAATACCGCAGTTATAACGTAGGGTCTTCGTTCGCCGTGTCCTTTGTCAGCAAGTAGTCGATAAATCATTTCACAGGCCAGCAACTGGGAACAAGGTAAGGGCAGAATAAGCTTTATTATTCCTACATCTTTAATAGATAGGCCCTTCAATGTTAACATGGTATGCTTTTTCCAAAGTTTAAGGTTCGCTATTGCATTGTTGGTAGTGAATCATTCAGCAATGCACTTCAAAATAAACGGTCGGTTCGGTCGGTTATTATGTTTTTGAAAAAGTTTTTCTACTCGGGATGCTCCCGGTGATTTTTCCGTGCTCCCGCCCTGATACCCTCAAGGAAAAGGAGGTTCGGTTCCCCTGATAAGTGGTTACAAATACTGTCCCCCCCAGTACTTTGCTTAAGATGGTAACTGTATGAATTGCTGCTTGTTTCTGTATGATGTGTATTAGGTTGGGGAAAAAGTATTTTCGCATTATAGTATGTATGAACTTGTAATAAAATCTCTTTGGCTATACTATTTGTATCTGGCTGGTATTGGTATCATTGAAAGTTTAAATTTTAAAGAACATAATTCCGAATTCAAATTAGGAAAATGTGTGATTTTCATTTGTTTTTCGTACTGTCAAGATGAGTGAATCTAATGAAGAAATTCGATACATTTTAAAATTTTATTACAAAAAATATAAAAATGCAACGCAAGCCGCGAAAAAGGTTGCGATGTTTATGGACCTAGTGCAGAGTCTGTGAGAGTAGCACAAATTTGGTTTAAGCGTTTTCAATCCGGAAATTTTGATGTCAAAGATGCACGTCGCTCTGGTCGCCCTATTTACGGACAAAATGGATGCCATTTTTGAAAAAGTGGAGCAAGATCGGCATATCAGTAGTTACGACGTAGCTGAAGAACTGGGAATTGACCACAAAACAGTTTTGGCGCATTTGAAAAAAACTGGGTACACAAAAAAGCTCGATATTTGGGTATTTGGGATGAGCTCACTGAAAGAAACCTAATGAACCGTGTACTCATTTGTGATTCTTTACTACGACTAACATATAAATTCACGTACACAAACAGCCAGACCCGGAAACACTATCTTTAGGCCATACAAATATTTGTTCCGTGCGGGAATCGAACCTGCGACACGCAGCTTAGCAGTCAATCGCTCAACCACTACGCCAACCGTGTCATTCATTACTGTATACTTATATTTCTCGTGTTTCACACTGATGAGCTAACATGAAGGTGTGCTGAGGGCAGAGGGTGATCATTGCCGCCTGCGTTATGTTTAGTCGATTACTGAACCTACCAAGCGCCGCCCGCGCACGGTTAGAGTCAGGGAATTTCCTTAGCCGAAAAGTACCGTCTTCCACAACAAGGTATCTGTAAACTATTATAACACACGGCATCCAGAATCCGACGAAAGTTAAATATGAAAAGTTGTTTATCATAACCATATTACTGTAATGACTTAAATCTTTAAATTGATATCGTACTCTGATCTTATGAATCTGCTCAATGCGAACATGATATGTTCGCATGCATATTATGCAAAAGTAAGTATGGCTGTTGTCCAAACGAAGCACAGTCCATGTATAAGAGAGGTAACGACGCAAAAATATAAGTTACCTCGGTGGCGACGACGACAGTAATCATAATCGAGACGAAGGTATGTTCCTATGACAGCCAAAGATAAACTGATCAGAAATACCGCAGTTATAACGTAGGGTCTTCGTTCGCCGTGTCCTTTGTCAGCAAGTAGTCGATAAATCATTTCACAGGCCAGCAACTGGGAACAAGGTAAGGGCAGAATAAGCTTTATTATTCCTACATCTTTAATAGATAGGCCCTTCAATGTTAACATGGTATGCTTTTTCCAAAGTTTAAGGTTCGCTATTGCATTGTTGGTAGTGAATCATTCAGCAATGCACTTCAAAATAAACGGTCGGTTCGGTCGGTTATTATGTTTTTGAAAAAGTTTTTCTACTCGGGATGCTCCCGGTGATTTTTCCGTGCTCCCGCCCTGATACCCTCAAGGAAAAGGAGGTTCGGTTCCCCTGATAAGTGGTTACAAATACTGTCCCCCCCAGTACTTTGCTTAAGATGGTAACTGTATGAATTGCTGCTTGTTTCTGTATGATGTGTATTAGGTTGGGGAAAAAGTATTTTCGCATTATAGTATGTATGAACTTGTAATAAAATCTCTTTGGCTATACTATTTGTATCTGGCTGGTATTGGTATCATTGAAAGTTTAAATTTTAAAGAACATAAATTCAAATTAGGAAAATGTGTGATTTTCATTTGTTTTTCGTACTGTCAAGATGAGTGAATCTAATGAAGAAATTCGATACATTTTAAAATTTTATTACAAAAAATATAAAAATGCAACGCAAGCCGCGAAAAAAATTTGCGATATTTATGGACCTAGTGCAGAGTCTGTGAGAGTAGCACAAATTTGGTTTAAGCGTTTTCAATCCGGAAATTTTGATGTCAAAGATGCACGTCGCTCTGGTCGCCCTATTTACGGACAAAATGGATGCCATTTTTGAAAAAGTGGAGCAAGATCGGCATATCAGTAGTTACGACGTAGCTGAAGAACTGGGAATTGACCACAAAACAGTTTTGGCGCATTTGAAAAAAACTGGGTACACAAAAAAGCTCGATATTTGGGTATTTGGGTTGAGCTCACTGAAAGAAACCTAATGAACCGTGTACTCATTTGTGATTCTTTATTACGACGAACATATAAGTTCACGTACACAAACAGCCAGACCCGGAAACACTATCTTTAGGCCATACAAATATTTGTTCCGTGCGGGAATCGAACCTGCGACACGCAGCTTAGCAGTCAATCGCTCAACCACTACGCCAACCGTGTCATTCATTACTGTATACTTATATTTCTTGTGTTTCACACTGATGAGCTAACATGGAGGTGTGCTGAGGGCAGAGGGTGATCATTGCCGCCTGCGTTATGTTTAGTCGATTACTGAACCTACCAAGCGCCGCGCGCGCACGGTTAGAGTCAGGGAATTTCCTTAGCCGAAAAGTACCGTCTTCCACAACAGGGTATCTGTAAACTATTATAACACACGGCATCCAGAATCCGACGAAAGTTAAATATGAAAAGTTGTTTATCATAACCATATTACTGTAATGACTTAAATCTTTAAATTGATATCGTACTCTGATCTTATGAATCTGCTCAATGCGAACATGATATGTTCGCATGCATATTATGCAAAAGTAAGTATGGCTGTTGTCCAAACGAAGCACAGTCCATGTATAAGAGAGGTAACGACGCGAAAATATAAGTTGCCTCGGTGGCGACGACGACAGTAATCATAATCGAGACGAAGGTATGTTCCTATGACAGCCAAAGAAAAACTGATCAGAAATACCGCAGTTATAACGTAGGGTCTTCGTTCGCCGTGTCCTTTGTCAGCAAGTAGTCGATAAATCATTTCACAGGCCAGCAACTGGGAACAAGGTAAGGGCAGAATAAGCTTTATTATTCCTACATCTTTAATAGATAGGCCCTTCAATGTTAACATGGTGTGCTTTTTCCAAAGTTTAAGGTTCGCTATTGCATTGTTGGTAGTGAATCATTCAGCAATGCACTTCAAAATAAACGGTCGGTTCGGTCGGTTATTATGTTTTTGAAAAAGTTTTTCTACTCGGGATGCTCCCGGTGATTTTTCCGTGCTCCCGCCCTGATACCCTCAAGGAAAAGGAGGTTCGGTTCCCCTGATAAGTGGTTACAAATACTGTCCCCCCCAGTACTTTGCTTAAGATGGTAACTGTATGAATTGCTGCTTGTTTCTGTATGATGTGTATTAGGTTGGGGAAAAAGTATTTTCGCATTATAGTATGTATGAACTTGTAATAAAATCTCTTTGGCTATACTATTTGTATCTGGCTGGTATTGGTATCATTGAAAGTTTCAATTTTAAAGAACATAATTCCGAATTCAAATTAGGAAAATGTGTGATTTTCATTTGTTTTTCGTACTGTCAAGATGAGTGAATCTAATGAAGAAATTCGATACATTTTAAAATTTTATTACAAAAAATATAAAAATGCAACGCAAGCCGCGAAAAAGGTTGCGATGTTTATGGACCTAGTGCAGAGTCTGTGAGAGTAGCACAAATTTGGTTTAAGCGTTTTCAATCCGGAAATTTTGATGTCAAAGATGCACGTCGCTCTGGTCGCCCTATTTACGGACAAAATGGATGCCATTTTTGAAAAAGTGGAGCAAGATCGGGATATCAGTAGTTACGACGTAGCTGAAGAACTGGGAATTGACCACAAAACAGTTTTGGCGCATTTGAAAAAAACTGGGTACACAAAAAAGCTCGATATTTGGGTATTTGGGTTGAGCTCACTGAAAGAAACCTAATGAACCGTGTACTCATTTGTGATTCTTTATTACGACGAACATATAAGTTCACGTACACAAACAGCCAGACCCGGAAACACTATCTTTAGGCCATACAAATATTTGTTCCGTGCGGGAATCGAACCTGCGACACGCAGCTTAGCAGTCAATCGCTCAACCACTACGCCAACCGTGTCATTCATTACTGTATACTTATATTTCTTGTGTTTCACACTGATGAGCTAACATGGAGGTGTGCTGAGGGCAGAGGGTGATCATTGCCGCCTGCGTTATGTTTAGTCGATTACTGAACCTACCAAGCGCCGCCCGCGCACGGTTAGAGTCAGGGAATTTCCTTAGCCGAAAAGTACCGTCTTCCACAACAGGGTATCTGTAAACTATTATAACACACGGCATCCAGAATCCGACGAAAGTTAAATATGAAAAGTTGTTTATCATAACCATATTACTGTAATGACTTAAATCTTTAAATTGATATCGTACTCTGATCTTATGAATCTGCTCAATGCGAACATGATATGTTCGCATGCATATTATGCAAAAGTAAGTATGGCTGTTGTCCAAACGAAGCACAGTCCATGTATAAGAGAGGTAACGACGCGAAAATATAAGTTGCCTCGGTGGCGACGACGACAGTAATCATAATCGAGACGAAGGTATGTTCCTATGACAGCCAAAGAAAAACTGATCAGAAATACCGCAGTTATAACGTAGGGTCTTCGTTCGCCGTGTCCTTTGTCAGCAAGTAGTCGATAAATCATTTCACAGGCCAGCAACTGGGAACAAGGTAAGGGCAGAATAAGCTTTATTATTCCTACATCTTTAATAGATAGGCCCTTCAATGTTAACATGGTATGCTTTTTCCAAAGTTTAAGGTTCGCTATTGCATTGTTGGTAGTGAATCATTCAGCAATGCACTTCAAAATAAACGGTCGGTTCGGTCGGTTATTATGTTTTTGAAAAAGTTTTTCTACTCGGGATGCTCCCGGTGATTTTTCCGTGCTCCCGCCCTGATACCCTCAAGGAAAAGGAGGTTCGGTTCCCCTGATAAGTGGTTACAAATACTGTCCCCCCCAGTACTTTGCTTAAGATGGTAACTGTATGAATTGCTGCTTGTTTCTGTATGATGTGTATTAGGTTGGGGAAAAAGTATTTTCGCATTATAGTATGTATGAACTTGTAATAAAATCTCTTTGGCTATACTATTTGTATCTGGCTGGTATTGGTATCATTGAAAGTTTAAATTTTAAAGAACATAATTCCGAATTCAAATTAGGAAAATGTGTGATTTTCATTTGTTTTTCGTACTGTCAAGATGAGTGAATCTAATGAAGAAATTCGATACATTTTAAAATTTTATTACAAAAAATATAAAAATGCAACGCAAGCCGCGAAAAAGGTTGCGATGTTTATGGACCTAGTGCAGAGTCTGTGAGAGTAGCACAAATTTGGTTTAAGCGTTTTCAATCCGGAAATTTTGATGTCAAAGATGCACGTCGCTCTGGTCGCCCTATTTACGGACAAAATGGATGCCATTTTTGAAAAAGTGGAGCAAGATCGGCATATCAGTAGTTACGACGTAGCTGAAGAACTGGGAATTGACCACAAAACAGTTTTGGCGCATTTGAAAAAAACTGGGTACACAAAAAAGCTCGATATTTGGGTATTTGGGTTGAGCTCACTGAAAAAAACCTAATGAACCGTGTACTCATTTGTGATTCTTTATTACGACGAACATATAAGTTCACGTACACAAACAGCCAGACCCGGAAACACTATCTTTAGGCCATACAAATATTTGTTCCGTGCGGGAATCGAACCTGCGACACGCAGCTTAGCAGTCAATCGCTCAACCACTACGCCAACCGTGTCATTCATTACTGTATACTTATATTTCTTGTGTTTCACACTGATGAGCTAACATGGAGGTGTGCTGAGGGCAGAGGGTGATCATTGCCGCCTGCGTTATGTTTAGTCGATTACTGAACCTACCAAGCGCCGCCCGCGCACGGTTAGAGTCAGGGAATTTCCTTAGCCGAAAAGTACCGTCTTCCACAACAGGGTATCTGTAAACTATTATAACACACGGCATCCAGAATCCGACGAAAGTTAAATATGAAAAGTTGTTTATCATAACCATATTACTGTAATGACTTAAATCTTTAAATTGATATCGTACTCTGATCTTATGAATCTGCTCAATGCGAACATGATATGTTCGCATGCATATTATGCAAAAGTAAGTATGGCTGTTGTCCAAACGAAGCACAGTCCATGTATAAGAGAGGTAACGACGCGAAAATATAAGTTGCCTCGGTGGCGACGACGACAGTAATCATAATCGAGACGAAGGTATGTTCCTATGACAGCCAAAGAAAAACTGATCAGAAATACCGCAGTTATAACGTAGGGTCTTCGTTCGCCGTGTCCTTTGTCAGCAAGTAGTCGATAAATCATTTCACAGGCCAGCAACTGGGAACAAGGTAAGGGCAGAATAAGCTTTATTATTCCTACATCTTTAATAGATAGGCCCTTCAATGTTAACATGGTATGCTTTTTCCAAAGTTTAAGGTTCGCTATTGCATTGTTGGTAGTGAATCATTCAGCAATGCACTTCAAAATAAACGGTCGGTTCGGTCGGTTATTATGTTTTTGAAAAAGTTTTTCTACTCGGGATGCTCCCGGTGATTTTTCCGTGCTCCCGCCCTGATACCCTCAAGGAAAAGGAGGTTCGGTTCCCCTGATAAGTGGTTACAAATACTGTCCCCCCCAGTACTTTGCTTAAGATGGTAACTGTATGAATTGCTGCTTGTTTCTGTATGATGTGTATTAGGTTGGGGAAAAAGTATTTTCGCATTATAGTATGTATGAACTTGTAATAAAATCTCTTTGGCTATACTATTTGTATCTGGCTGGTATTGGTATCATTGAAAGTTTAAATTTTAAAGAACATAATTCCGAATTCAAATTAGGAAAATGTGTGATTTTCATTTGTTTTTCGTACTGTCAAGATGAGTGAATCTAATGAAGAAATTCGATACATTTTAAAATTTTATTACAAAAAATATAAAAATGCAACGCAAGCCGCGAAAAAGGTTGCGATGTTTATGGACCTAGTGCAGAGTCTGTGAGAGTAGCACAAATTTGGTTTAAGCGTTTTCAATCCGGAAATTTTGATGTCAAAGATGCACGTCGCTCTGGTCGCCCTATTTACGGACAAAATGGATGCCATTTTTGAAAAAGTGGAGCAAGATCGGCATATCAGTAGTTACGACGTAGCTGAAGAACTGGGAATTGACCACAAAACAGTTTTGGCGCATTTGAAAAAAACTGGGTACACAAAAAAGCTCGATATTTGGGTATTTGGGTTGAGCTCACTGAAAGAAACCTAATGAACCGTGTACTCATTTGTGATTCTTTATTACGACGAACATATAAGTTCACGTACACAAACAGCCAGACCCGGAAACACTATCTTTAGGCCATACAAATATTTGTTCCGTGCGGGAATCGAACCTGCGACACGCAGCTTAGCAGTCAATCGCTCAACCACTACGCCAACCGTGTCATTCATTACTGTATACTTATATTTCTTGTGTTTCACACTGATGAGCTAACATGGAGGTGTGCTGAGGGCAGAGGGTGATCATTGCCGCCTGCGTTATGTTTAGTCGATTACTGAACCTACCAAGCGCCGCCCGCGCACGGTTAGAGTCAGGGAATTTCCTTAGCCGAAAAGTACCGTCTTCCACAACAGGGTATCTGTAAACTATTATAACACACGGCATCCAGAATCCGACGAAAGTTAAATATGAAAAGTTGTTTATCATAACCATATTACTGTAATGACTTAAATCTTTAAATTGATATCGTACTCTGATCTTATGAATCTGCTCAATGCGAACATGATATGTTCGCATGCATATTATGCAAAAGTAAGTATGGCTGTTGTCCAAACGAAGCACAGTCCATGTATAAGAGAGGTAACGACGCGAAAATATAAGTTGCCTCGGTGGCGACGACGACAGTAATCATAATCGAGACGAAGGTATGTTCCTATGACAGCCAAAGAAAAACTGATCAGAAATACCGCAGTTATAACGTAGGGTCTTCGTTCGCCGTGTCCTTTGTCAGCAAGTAGTCGATAAATCATTTCACAGGCCAGCAACTGGGAACAAGGTAAGGGCAGAATAAGCTTTATTATTCCTACATCTTTAATAGATAGGCCCTTCAATGTTAACATGGTATGCTTTTTCCAAAGTTTAAGGTTCGCTATTGCATTGTTGGTAGTGAATCATTCAGCAATGCACTTCAAAATAAACGGTCGGTTCGGTCGGTTATTATGTTTTTGAAAAAGTTTTTCTACTCGGGATGCTCCCGGTGATTTTTCCGTGCTCCCGCCCTGATACCCTCAAGGAAAAGGAGGTTCGGTTCCCCTGATAAGTGGTTACAAATACTGTCCCCCCCAGTACTTTGCTTAAGATGGTAACTGTATGAATTGCTGCTTGTTTCTGTATGATGTGTATTAGGTTGGGGAAAAAGTATTTTCGCATTATAGTATGTATGAACTTGTAATAAAATCTCTTTGGCTATACTATTTGTATCTGGCTGGTATTGGTATCATTGAAAGTTTAAATTTTAAAGAACATAAATTCAAATTAGGAAAATGTGTGATTTTCATTTGTTTTTCGTACTGTCAAGATGAGTGAATCTAATGAAGAAATTCGATACATTTTAAAATTTTATTACAAAAAATATAAAAATGCAACGCAAGCCGCGAAAAAGGTTGCGATGTTTATGGACCTAGTGCAGAGTCTGTGAGAGTAGCACAAATTTGGTTTAAGCGTTTTCAATCCGGAAATTTTGATGTCAAAGATGCACGTCGCTCTGGTCGCCCTATTTACGGACAAAATGGATGCCATTTTTGAAAAAGTGGAGCAAGATCGGCATATCAGTAGTTACGACGTAGCTGAAGAACTGGGAATTGACCACAAAACAGTTTTGGCGCATTTGAAAAAAACTGGGTACACAAAAAAGCTCGATATTTGGGTATTTGGGTTGAGCTCACTGAAAAAAACCTAATGAACCGTGTACTCATTTGTGATTCTTTATTACGACGAACATATAAGTTCACGTACACAAACAGCCAGACCCGGAAACACTATCTTTAGGCCATACAAATATTTGTTCCGTGCGGGAATCGAACCTGCGACACGCAGCTTAGCAGTCAATCGCTCAACCACTACGCCAACCGTGTCATTCATTACTGTATACTTATATTTCTTGTGTTTCACACTGATGAGCTAACATGGAGGTGTGCTGAGGGCAGAGGGTGATCATTGCCGCCTGCGTTATGTTTAGTCGATTACTGAACCTACCAAGCGCCGCCCGCGCACGGTTAGAGTCAGGGAATTTCCTTAGCCGAAAAGTACCGTCTTCCACAACAGGGTATCTGTAAACTATTATAACACACGGCATCCAGAATCCGACGAAAGTTAAATATGAAAAGTTGTTTATCATAACCATATTACTGTAATGACTTAAATCTTTAAATTGATATCGTACTCTGATCTTATGAATCTGCTCAATGCGAACATGATATGTTCGCATGCATATTATGCAAAAGTAAGTATGGCTGTTGTCCAAACGAAGCACAGTCCATGTATAAGAGAGGTAACGACGCGAAAATATAAGTTGCCTCGGTGGCGACGACGACAGTAATCATAATCGAGACGAAGGTATGTTCCTATGACAGCCAAAGAAAAACTGATCAGAAATACCGCAGTTATAACGTAGGGTCTTCGTTCGCCGTGTCCTTTGTCAGCAAGTAGTCGATAAATCATTTCACAGGCCAGCAACTGGGAACAAGGTAAGGGCAGAATAAGCTTTATTATTCCTACATCTTTAATAGATAGGCCCTTCAATGTTAACATGGTATGCTTTTTCCAAAGTTTAAGGTTCGCTATTGCATTGTTGGTAGTGAATCATTCAGCAATGCACTTCAAAATAAACGGTCGGTTCGGTCGGTTATTATGTTTTTGAAAAAGTTTTTCTACTCGGGATGCTCCCGGTGATTTTTCCGTGCTCCCGCCCTGATACCCTCAAGGAAAAGGAGGTTCGGTTCCCCTGATAAGTGGTTACAAATACTGTCCCCCCCAGTACTTTGCTTAAGATGGTAACTGTATGAATTGCTGCTTGTTTCTGTATGATGTGTATTAGGTTGGGGAAAAAGTATTTTCGCATTATAGTATGTATGAACTTGTAATAAAATCTCTTTGGCTATACTATTTGTATCTGGCTGGTATTGGTATCATTGAAAGTTTAAATTTTAAAGAACATAATTCCGAATTCAAATTAGGAAAATGTGTGATTTTCATTTGTTTTTCGTACTGTCAAGATGAGTGAATCTAATGAAGAAATTCGATACATTTTAAAATTTTATTACAAAAAATATAAAAATGCAACGCAAGCCGCGAAAAAGGTTGCGATGTTTATGGACCTAGTGCAGAGTCTGTGAGAGTAGCACAAATTTGGTTTAAGCGTTTTCAATCCGGAAATTTTGATGTCAAAGATGCACGTCGCTCTGGTCGCCCTATTTACGGACAAAATGGATGCCATTTTTGAAAAAGTGGAGCAAGATCGGCATATCAGTAGTTACGACGTAGCTGAAGAACTGGGAATTGACCACAAAACAGTTTTGGCGCATTTGAAAAAAACTGGGTACACAAAAAAGCTCGATATTTGGGTATTTGGGTTGAGCTCACTGAAAGAAACCTAATGAACCGTGTACTCATTTGTGATTCTTTATTACGACGAACATATAAGTTCACGTACACAAACAGCCAGACCCGGAAACACTATCTTTAGGCCATACAAATATTTGTTCCGTGCGGGAATCGAACCTGCAACACGCAGCTTAGCAGTCAATCGCTCAACCACTACGCCAACCGTGTCATTCATTACTGTATACTTATATTTCTTGTGTTTCACACTGATGAGCTAACATGGAGGTGTGCTGAGGGCAGAGGGTGATCATTGCCGCCTGCGTTATGTTTAGTCGATTACTGAACCTACCAAGCGCCGCCCGCGCACGGTTAGAGTCAGGGAATTTCCTTAGCCGAAAAGTACCGTCTTCCACAACAGGGTATCTGTAAACTATTATAACACACGGCATCCAGAATCCGACGAAAGTTAAATATGAAAAGTTGTTTATCATAACCATATTACTGTAATGACTTAAATCTTTAAATTGATATCGTACTCTGATCTTATGAATCTGCTGATATTGCATTGCATGCATATTATGCAAAAGTAAGTATGGCTGTTGTCCAAACGAAGCACAGTCCATGTATAAGAGAGGTAACGACGCGAAAATATAAGTTGCCTCGGTGGCGACGACGACAGTAATCATAATCGAGACGAAGGTATGTTCCTATGACAGCCAAAGAAAAACTGATCAGAAATACCGCAGTTATAACGTAGGGTCTTCGTTCGCCGTGTCCTTTGTCAGCAAGTAGTCGATAAATCATTTCACAGGCCAGCAACTGGGAACAAGGTAAGGGCAGAATAAGCTTTATTATTCCTACATCTTTAATAGATAGGCCCTTCAATGTTAACATGGTATGCTTTTTCCAAAGTTTAAGGTTCGCTATTGCATTGTTGGTAGTGAATCATTCAGCAATGCACTTCAAAATAAACGGTCGGTTCGGTCGGTTATTATGTTTTTGAAAAAGTTTTTCTACTCGGGATGCTCCCGGTGATTTTTCCGTGCTCCCGCCCTGATACCCTCAAGGAAAAGGAGGTTCGGTTCCCCTGATAAGTGGTTACAAATACTGTCCCCCCCAGTACTTTGCTTAAGATGGTAACTGTATGAATTGCTGCTTGTTTCTGTATGATGTGTATTAGGTTGGGGAAAAAGTATTTTCGCATTATAGTATGTATGAACTTGTAATAAAATCTCTTTGGCTATACTATTTGTATCTGGCTGGTATTGGTATCATTGAAAGTTTAAATTTTAAAGAACATAATTCCGAATTCAAATTAGGAAAATGTGTGATTTTCATTTGTTTTTCGTACTGTCAAGATGAGTGAATCTAATGAAGAAATTCGATACATTTTAAAATTTTATTACTAAAAATATAAAAATGCAACGCAAGCCGCGAAAAAAATTTGCGATGTTTATGGACCTAGTGCAGAGTCTGTGAGAGTAGCACAAATTTGGTTTAAGCGTTTTCAATCCGGAAATTTTGATGTCAAAGATGCACGTCGCTCTGGTCGCCCTATTTACGGACAAAATGGATGCCATTTTTGAAAAAGTGGAGCAAGATCGGCATATCAGTAGTTACGACGTAGCTGAAGAACTGGGAATTGACCACAAAACAGTTTTGGCGCATTTGAAAAAAACTGGGTACACAAAAAAGCTCGATATTTGGGTATTTGGGTTGAGCTCACTGAAAGAAACCTAATGAACCGTGTACTCATTTGTGATTCTTTATTACGACGAACATATAAGTTCACGTACACAAACAGCCAGACCCGGAAACACTATCTTTAGGCCATACAAATATTTGTTCCGTGCGGGAATCGAACCTGCAACACGCAGCTTAGCAGTCAATCGCTCAACCACTACGCCAACCGTGTCATTCATTACTGTATACTTATATTTCTTGTGTTTCACACTGATGAGCTAACATGGAGGTGTGCTGAGGGCAGAGGGTGATCATTGCCGCCTGCGTTATGTTTAGTCGATTACTGAACCTACCAAGCGCCGCCCGCGCACGGTTAGAGTCAGGGAATTTCCTTAGCCGAAAAGTACCGTCTTCCACAACAGGGTATCTGTAAACTATTATAACACACGGCATCCAGAATCCGACGAAAGTTAAATATGAAAAGTTGTTTATCATAACCATATTACTGTAATGACTTAAATCTTTAAATTGATATCGTACTCTGATCTTATGAATCTGCTCAATGCGAACATGATATGTTCGCATGCATATTATGCAAAAGTAAGTATGGCTGTTGTCCAAACGAAGCACAGTCCATGTATAAGAGAGGTAACGACGCGAAAATATAAGTTGCCTCGGTGGCGACGACGACAGTAATCATAATCGAGACGAAGGTATGTTCCTATGACAGCCAAAGATAAACTGATCAGAAATACCGCAGTTATAACGTAGGGTCTTCGTTCGCCGTGTCCTTTGTCAGCAAGTAGTCGATAAATCATTTCACAGGCCAGCAACTGGGAACAAGGTAAGGGCAGAATAAGCTTTATTATTCCTACATCTTTAATAGATAGGCCCTTCAATGTTAACATGGTGTGCTTTTTCCAAAGTTTAAGGTTCGCTATTGCATTGTTGGTAGTGAATCATTCAGCAATGCACTTCAAAATAAACGGTCGGTTCGGTCGGTTATTATGTTTTTGAAAAAGTTTTTCTACTCGGGATGCTCCCGGTGATTTTTCCGTGCTCCCGCCCTGATACCCTCAAGGAAAAGGAGGTTCGGTTCCCCTGATAAGTGGTTACAAATACTGTCCCCCCCAGTACTTTGCTTAAGATGGTAACTGTATGAATTGCTGCTTGTTTCTGTATGATGTGTATTAGGTTGGGGAAAAAGTATTTTCGCATTATAGTATGTATGAACTTGTAATAAAATCTCTTTGGCTATACTATTTGTATCTGGCTGGTATTGGTATCATTGAAAGTTTAAATTTTAAAGAACATAAATTCAAATTAGGAAAATGTGTGATTTTCATTTGTTTTTCGTACTGTCAAGATGAGTGAATCTAATGAAGAAATTCGATACATTTTAAAATTTTATTACAAAAAATATAAAAATGCAACGCAAGCCGCGAAAAAGGTTGCGATGTTTATGGACCTAGTGCAGAGTCTGTGAGAGTAGCACAAATTTGGTTTAAGCGTTTTCAATCCGGAAATTTTGATGTCAAAGATGCACGTCGCTCTGGTCGCCCTATTTACGGACAAAATGGATGCCATTTTTGAAAAAGTGGAGCAAGATCGGCATATCAGTAGTTACGACGTAGCTGAAGAACTGGGAATTGACCACAAAACAGTTTTGGCGCATTTGAAAAAAACTGGGTACACAAAAAAGCTCGATATTTGGGTATTTGGGTTGAGCTCACTGAAAGAAACCTAATGAACCGTGTACTCATTTGTGATTCTTTATTACGACGAACATATAAGTTCACGTACACAAACAGCCAGACCCGGAAACACTATCTTTAGGCCATACAAATATTTGTTCCGTGCGGGAATCGAACCTGCAACACGCAGCTTAGCAGTCAATCGCTCAACCACTACGCCAACCGTGTCATTCATTACTGTATACTTATATTTCTTGTGTTTCACACTGATGAGCTAACATGGAGGTGTGCTGAGGGCAGAGGGTGATCATTGCCGCCTGCGTTATGTTTAGTCGATTACTGAACCTACCAAGCGCCGCCCGCGCACGGTTAGAGTCAGGGAATTTCCTTAGCCGAAAAGTACCGTCTTCCACAACAGGGTATCTGTAAACTATTATAACACACGGCATCCAGAATCCGACGAAAGTTAAATATGAAAAGTTGTTTATCATAACCATATTACTGTAATGACTTAAATCTTTAAATTGATATCGTACTCTGATCTTATGAATCTGCTCAATGCGAACATGATATGTTCGCATGCATATTATGCAAAAGTAAGTATGGCTGTTGTCCAAACGAAGCACAGTCCATGTATAAGAGAGGTAACGACGCGAAAATATAAGTTGCCTCGGTGGCGACGACGACAGTAATCATAATCGAGACGAAGGTATGTTCCTATGACAGCCAAAGATAAACTGATCAGAAATACCGCAGTTATAACGTAGGGTCTTCGTTCGCCGTGTCCTTTGTCAGCAAGTAGTCGATAAATCATTTCACAGGCCAGCAACTGGGAACAAGGTAAGGGCAGAATAAGCTTTATTATTCCTACATCTTTAATAGATAGGCCCTTCAATGTTAACATGGTGTGCTTTTTCCAAAGTTTAAGGTTCGCTATTGCATTGTTGGTAGTGAATCATTCAGCAATGCACTTCAAAATAAACGGTCGGTTCGGTCGGTTATTATGTTTTTGAAAAAGTTTTTCTACTCGGGATGCTCCCGGTGATTTTTCCGTGCTCCCGCCCTGATACCCTCAAGGAAAAGGAGGTTCGGTTCCCCTGATAAGTGGTTACAAATACTGTCCCCCCCAGTACTTTGCTTAAGATGGTAACTGTATGAATTGCTGCTTGTTTCTGTATGATGTGTATTAGGTTGGGGAAAAAGTATTTTCGCATTATAGTATGTATGAACTTGTAATAAAATCTCTTTGGCTATACTATTTGTATCTGGCTGGTATTGGTATCATTGAAAGTTTAAATTTTAAAGAACATAATTCCGAATTCAAATTAGGAAAATGTGTGATTTTCATTTGTTTTTCGTACTGTCAAGATGAGTGAATCTAATGAAGAAATTCGATACATTTTAAAATTTTATTACAAAAAATATAAAAATGCAACGCAAGCCGCGAAAAAGGTTGCGATGTTTATGGACCTAGTGCAGAGTCTGTGAGAGTAGCACAAATTTGGTTTAAGCGTTTTCAATCCGGAAATTTTGATGTCAAAGATGCACGTCGCTCTGGTCGCCCTATTTACGGACAAAATGGATGCCATTTTTGAAAAAGTGGAGCAAGATCGGCATATCAGTAGTTACGACGTAGCTGAAGAACTGGGAATTGACCACAAAACAGTTTTGGCGCATTTGAAAAAAACTGGGTACACAAAAAAGCTCGATATTTGGGTATTTGGGTTGAGCTCACTGAAAGAAACCTAATGAACCGTGTACTCATTTGTGATTCTTTATTACGACGAACATATAAGTTCACGTACACAAACAGCCAGACCCGGAAACACTATCTTTAGGCCATACAAATATTTGTTCCGTGCGGGAATCGAACCTGCGACACGCAGTTTAGCAGTCAATCGCTCAACCACTACGCCAACCGTGTCATTCATTACTGTATACTTATATTTCTTGTGTTTCACACTGATGAGCTAACATGGAGGTGTGCTGAGGGCAGAGGGTGATCATTGCCGCCTGCGTTATGTTTAGTCGATTACTGAACCTACCAAGCGCCGCCCGCGCACGGTTAGAGTCAGGGAATTTCCTTAGCCGAAAAGTACCGTCTTCCACAACAGGGTATCTGTAAACTATTATAACACACGGCATCCAGAATCCGACGAAAGTTAAATATGAAAAGTTGTTTATCATAACCATATTACTGTAATGACTTAAATCTTTAAATTGATATCGTACTCTGATCTTATGAATCTGCTCAATGCGAACATGATATGTTCGCATGCATATTATGCAAAAGTAAGTATGGCTGTTGTCCAAACGAAGCACAGTCCATGTATAAGAGAGGTAACGACGCGAAAATATAAGTTGCCTCGGTGGCGACGACGACAGTAATCATAATCGAGACGAAGGTATGTTCCTATGACAGCCAAAGAAAAACTGATCAGAAATACCGCAGTTATAACGTAGGGTCTTCGTTCGCCGTGTCCTTTGTCAGCAAGTAGTCGATAAATCATTTCACAGGCCAGCAACTGGGAACAAGGTAAGGGCAGAATAAGCTTTATTATTCCTACATCTTTAATAGATAGGCCCTTCAATGTTAACATGGTATGCTTTTTCCAAAGTTTAAGGTTCGCTATTGCATTGTTGGTAGTGAATCATTCAGCAATGCACTTCAAAATAAACGGTCGGTTCGGTCGGTTATTATGTTTTTGAAAAAGTTTTTCTACTCGGGATGCTCCCGGTGATTTTTCCGTGCTCCCGCCCTGATACCCTCAAGGAAAAGGAGGTTCGGTTCCCCTGATAAGTGGTTACAAATACTGTCCCCCCCAGTACTTTGCTTAAGATGGTAACTGTATGAATTGCTGCTTGTTTCTGTATGATGTGTATTAGGTTGGGGAAAAAGTATTTTCGCATTATAGTATGTATGAACTTGTAATAAAATCTCTTTGGCTATACTATTTGTATCTGGCTGGTATTGGTATCATTGAAAGTTTAAATTTTAAAGAACATAATTCCGAATTCAAATTAGGAAAATGTGTGATTTTCATTTGTTTTTCGTACTGTCAAGATGAGTGAATCTAATGAAGAAATTCGATACATTTTAAAATTTTATTACAAAAAATATAAAAATGCAACGCAAGCCGCGAAAAAGGTTGCGATGTTTATGGACCTAGTGCAGAGTCTGTGAGAGTAGCACAAATTTGGTTTAAGCGTTTTCAATCCGGAAATTTTGATGTCAAAGATGCACGTCGCTCTGGTCGCCCTATTTACGGACAAAATGGATGCCATTTTTGAAAAAGTGGAGCAAGATCGGCATATCAGTAGTTACGACGTAGCTGAAGAACTGGGAATTGACCACAAAACAGTTTTGGCGCATTTGAAAAAAACTGGGTACACAAAAAAGCTCGATATTTGGGTATTTGGGTTGAGCTCACTGAAAGAAACCTAATGAACCGTGTACTCATTTGTGATTCTTTATTACGACGAACATATAAGTTCACGTACACAAACAGCCAGACCCGGAAACACTATCTTTAGGCCATACAAATATTTGTTCCGTGCGGGAATCGAACCTGCGACACGCAGTTTAGCAGTCAATCGCTCAACCACTACGCCAACCGTGTCATTCATTACTGTATACTTATATTTCTTGTGTTTCACACTGATGAGCTAACATGGAGGTGTGCTGAGGGCAGAGGGTGATCATTGCCGCCTGCGTTATGTTTAGTCGATTACTGAACCTACCAAGCGCCGCCCGCGCACGGTTAGAGTCAGGGAATTTCCTTAGCCGAAAAGTACCGTCTTCCACAACAGGGTATCTGTAAACTATTATAACACACGGCATCCAGAATCCGACGAAAGTTAAATATGAAAAGTTGTTTATCATAACCATATTACTGTAATGACTTAAATCTTTAAATTGATATCGTACTCTGATCTTATGAATCTGCTCAATGCGAACATGATATGTTCGCATGCATATTATGCAAAAGTAAGTATGGCTGTTGTCCAAACGAAGCACAGTCCATGTATAAGAGAGGTAACGACGCGAAAATATAAGTTGCCTCGGTGGCGACGACGACAGTAATCATAATCGAGACGAAGGTATGTTCCTATGACAGCCAAAGAAAAACTGATCAGAAATACCGCAGTTATAACGTAGGGTCTTCGTTCGCCGTGTCCTTTGTCAGCAAGTAGTCGATAAATCATTTCACAGGCCAGCAACTGGGAACAAGGTAAGGGCAGAATAAGCTTTATTATTCCTACATCTTTAATAGATAGGCCCTTCAATGTTAACATGGTATGCTTTTTCCAAAGTTTAAGGTTCGCTATTGCATTGTTGGTAGTGAATCATTCAGCAATGCACTTCAAAATAAACGGTCGGTTCGGTCGGTTATTATGTTTTTGAAAAAGTTTTTCTACTCGGGATGCTCCCGGTGATTTTTCCGTGCTCCCGCCCTGATACCCTCAAGGAAAAGGAGGTTCGGTTCCCCTGATAAGTGGTTACAAATACTGTCCCCCCCAGTACTTTGCTTAAGATGGTAACTGTATGAATTGCTGCTTGTTTCTGTATGATGTGTATTAGGTTGGGGAAAAAGTATTTTCGCATTATAGTATGTATGAACTTGTAATAAAATCTCTTTGGCTATACTATTTGTATCTGGCTGGTATTGGTATCATTGAAAGTTTAAATTTTAAAGAACATAATTCCGAATTCAAATTAGGAAAATGTGTGATTTTCATTTGTTTTTCGTACTGTCAAGATGAGTGAATCTAATGAAGAAATTCGATACATTTTAAAATTTTATTACAAAAAATATAAAAATGCAACGCAAGCCGCGAAAAAGGTTGCGATGTTTATGGACCTAGTGCAGAGTCTGTGAGAGTAGCACAAATTTGGTTTAAGCGTTTTCAATCCGGAAATTTTGATGTCAAAGATGCACGTCGCTCTGGTCGCCCTATTTACGGACAAAATGGATGCCATTTTTGAAAAAGTGGAGCAAGATCGGCATATCAGTAGTTACGACGTAGCTGAAGAACTGGGAATTGACCACAAAACAGTTTTGGCGCATTTGAAAAAAACTGGGTACACAAAAAAGCTCGATATTTGGGTATTTGGGTTGAGCTCACTGAAAGAAACCTAATGAACCGTGTACTCATTTGTGATTCTTTATTACGACGAACATATAAGTTCACGTACACAAACAGCCAGACCCGGAAACACTATCTTTAGGCCATACAAATATTTGTTCCGTGCGGGAATCGAACCTGCGACACGCAGCTTAGCAGTCAATCGCTCAACCACTACGCCAACCGTGTCATTCATTACTGTATACTTATATTTCTTGTGTTTCACACTGATGAGCTAACATGGAGGTGTGCTGAGGGCAGAGGGTGATCATTGCCGCCTGCGTTATGTTTAGTCGATTACTGAACCTACCAAGCGCCGCGCGCGCACGGTTAGAGTCAGGGAATTTCCTTAGCCGAAAAGTACCGTCTTCCACAACAGGGTATCTGTAAACTATTATAACACACGGCATCCAGAATCCGACGAAAGTTAAATATGAAAAGTTGTTTATCATAACCATATTACTGTAATGACTTAAATCTTTAAATTGATATCGTACTCTGATCTTATGAATCTGCTGATATTGCATTGCATGCATATTATGCAAAAGTAAGTATGGCTGTTGTCCAAACGAAGCACAGTCCATGTATAAGAGAGGTAACGACGCGAAAATATAAGTTGCCTCGGTGGCGACGACGACAGTAATCATAATCGAGACGAAGGTATGTTCCTATGACAGCCAAAGATAAACTGATCAGAAATACCGCAGTTATAACGTAGGGTCTTCGTTCGCCGTGTCCTTTGTCAGCAAGTAGTCGATAAATCATTTCACAGGCCAGCAACTGGGAACAAGGTAAGGGCAGAATAAGCTTTATTATTCCTACATCTTTAATAGATAGGCCCTTCAATGTTAACATGGTGTGCTTTTTCCAAAGTTTAAGGTTCGCTATTGCATTGTTGGTAGTGAATCATTCAGCAATGCACTTCAAAATAAACGGTCGGTTCGGTCGGTTATTATGTTTTTGAAAAAGTTTTTCTACTCGGGATGCTCCCGGTGATTTTTCCGTGCTCCCGCCCTGATACCCTCAAGGAAAAGGAGGTTCGGTTCCCCTGATAAGTGGTTACAAATACTGTCCCCCCCAGTACTTTGCTTAAGATGGTAACTGTATGAATTGCTGCTTGTTTCTGTATGATGTGTATTAGGTTGGGGAAAAAGTATTTTCGCATTATAGTATGTATGAACTTGTAATAAAATCTCTTTGGCTATACTATTTGTATCTGGCTGGTATTGGTATCATTGAAAGTTTAAATTTTAAAGAACATAATTCCGAATTCAAATTAGGAAAATGTGTGATTTTCATTTGTTTTTCGTACTGTCAAGATGAGTGAATCTAATGAAGAAATTCGATACATTTTAAAATTTTATTACAAAAAATATAAAAATGCAACGCAAGCCGCGAAAAAGGTTGCGATGTTTATGGACCTAGTGCAGAGTCTGTGAGAGTAGCACAAATTTGGTTTAAGCGTTTTCAATCCGGAAATTTTGATGTCAAAGATGCACGTCGCTCTGGTCGCCCTATTTACGGACAAAATGGATGCCATTTTTGAAAAAGTGGAGCAAGATCGGGATATCAGTAGTTACGACGTAGCTGAAGAACTGGGAATTGACCACAAAACAGTTTTGGCGCATTTGAAAAAAACTGGGTACACAAAAAAGCTCGATATTTGGGTATTTGGGTTGAGCTCACTGAAAGAAACCTAATGAACCGTGTACTCATTTGTGATTCTTTATTACGACGAACATATAAGTTCACGTACACAAACAGCCAGACCCGGAAACACTATCTTTAGGCCATACAAATATTTGTTCCGTGCGGGAATCGAACCTGCGACACGCAGCTTAGCAGTCAATCGCTCAACCACTACGCCAACCGTGTCATTCATTACTGTATACTTATATTTCTTGTGTTTCACACTGATGAGCTAACATGGAGGTGTGCTGAGGGCAGAGGGTGATCATTGCCGCCTGCGTTATGTTTAGTCGATTACTGAACCTACCAAGCGCCGCCCGCGCACGGTTAGAGTCAGGGAATTTCCTTAGCCGAAAAGTACCGTCTTCCACAACAGGGTATCTGTAAACTATTATAACACACGGCATCCAGAATCCGACGAAAGTTAAATATGAAAAGTTGTTTATCATAACCATATTACTGTAATGACTTAAATCTTTAAATTGATATCGTACTCTGATCTTATGAATCTGCTGATATTGCATTGCATGCATATTATGCAAAAGTAAGTATGGCTGTTGTCCAAACGAAGCACAGTCCATGTATAAGAGAGGTAACGACGCGAAAATATAAGTTGCCTCGGTGGCGACGACGACAGTAATCATAATCGAGACGAAGGTATGTTCCTATGACAGCCAAAGAAAAACTGATCAGAAATACCGCAGTTATAACGTAGGGTCTTCGTTCGCCGTGTCCTTTGTCAGCAAGTAGTCGATAAATCATTTCACAGGCCAGCAACTGGGAACAAGGTAAGGGCAGAATAAGCTTTATTATTCCTACATCTTTAATAGATAGGCCCTTCAATGTTAACATGGTATGCTTTTTCCAAAGTTTAAGGTTCGCTATTGCATTGTTGGTAGTGAATCATTCAGCAATGCACTTCAAAATAAACGGTCGGTTCGGTCGGTTATTATGTTTTTGAAAAAGTTTTTCTACTCGGGATGCTCCCGGTGATTTTTCCGTGCTCCCGCCCTGATACCCTCAAGGAAAAGGAGGTTCGGTTCCCCTGATAAGTGGTTACAAATACTGTCCCCCCCAGTACTTTGCTTAAGATGGTAACTGTATGAATTGCTGCTTGTTTCTGTATGATGTGTATTAGGTTGGGGAAAAAGTATTTTCGCATTATAGTATGTATGAACTTGTAATAAAATCTCTTTGGCTATACTATTTGTATCTGGCTGGTATTGGTATCATTGAAAGTTTAAATTTTAAAGAACATAATTCCGAATTCAAATTAGGAAAATGTGTGATTTTCATTTGTTTTTCGTACTGTCAAGATGAGTGAATCTAATGAAGAAATTCGATACATTTTAAAATTTTATTACAAAAAATATAAAAATGCAACGCAAGCCGCGAAAAAGGTTGCGATGTTTATGGACCTAGTGCAGAGTCTGTGAGAGTAGCACAAATTTGGTTTAAGCGTTTTCAATCCGGAAATTTTGATGTCAAAGATGCACGTCGCTCTGGTCGCCCTATTTACGGACAAAATGGATGCCATTTTTGAAAAAGTGGAGCAAGATCGGCATATCAGTAGTTACGACGTAGCTGAAGAACTGGGAATTGACCACAAAACAGTTTTGGCGCATTTGAAAAAAACTGGGTACACAAAAAAGCTCGATATTTGGGTATTTGGGATGAGCTCACTGAAAGAAACCTAATGAACCGTGTACTCATTTGTGATTCTTTACTACGACTAACATATAAATTCACGTACACAAACAGCCAGACCCGGAAACACTATCTTTAGGCCATACAAATATTTGTTCCGTGCGGGAATCGAACCTGCGACACGCAGCTTAGCAGTCAATCGCTCAACCACTACGCCAACCGTGTCATTCATTACTGTATACTTATATTTCTCGTGTTTCACACTGATGAGCTAACATGAAGGTGTGCTGAGGGCAGAGGGTGATCATTGCCGCCTGCGTTATGTTTAGTCGATTACTGAACCTACCAAGCGCCGCCCGCGCACGGTTAGAGTCAGGGAATTTCCTTAGCCGAAAAGTACCGTCTTCCACAACAAGGTATCTGTAAACTATTATAACACACGGCATCCAGAATCCGACGAAAGTTAAATATGAAAAGTTGTTTATCATAACCATATTACTGTAATGACTTAAATCTTTAAATTGATATCGTACTCTGATCTTATGAATCTGCTGATATTGCATTGCATGCATATTATGCAAAAGTAAGTATGGCTGTTGTCCAAACGAAGCACAGTCCATGTATAAGAGAGGTAACGACGCGAAAATATAAGTTGCCTCGGTGGCGACGACGACAGTAATCATAATCGAGACGAAGGTATGTTCCTATGACAGCCAAAGATAAACTGATCAGAAATACCGCAGTTATAACGTAGGGTCTTCGTTCGCCGTGTTCTTTGTCAGCAAGTAGTCGATAAATCATTTCACAGGCCAGCAACTGGGAACAAGGTAAGGGCAGAATAAGCTTTATTATTCCTACATCTTTAATAGATAGGCCCTTCAATGTTAACATGGTGTGCTTTTTCCAAAGTTTAAGGTTCGCTATTGCATTGTTGGTAGTGAATCATTCAGCAATGCACTTCAAAATAAACGGTCGGTTCGGTCGGTTATTATGTTTTTGAAAAAGTTTTTCTACTCGGGATGCTCCCGGTGATTTTTCCGTGCTCCCGCCCTGATACCCTCAAGGAAAAGGAGGTTCGGTTCCCCTGATAAGTGGTTACAAATACTGTCCCCCCCAGTACTTTGCTTAAGATGGTAACTGTATGAATTGCTGCTTGTTTCTGTATGATGTGTATTAGGTTGGGGAAAAAGTATTTTCGCATTATAGTATGTATGAACTTGTAATAAAATCTCTTTGGCTATACTATTTGTATCTGGCTGGTATTGGTATCATTGAAAGTTTAAATTTTAAAGAACATAATTCCGAATTCAAATTAGGAAAATGTGTGATTTTCATTTGTTTTTCGTACTGTCAAGATGAGTGAATCTAATGAAGAAATTCGATACATTTTAAAATTTTATTACAAAAAATATAAAAATGCAACGCAAGCCGCGAAAAAGGTTGCGATGTTTATGGACCTAGTGCAGAGTCTGTGAGAGTAGCACAAATTTGGTTTAAGCGTTTTCAATCCGGAAATTTTGATGTCAAAGATGCACGTCGCTCTGGTCGCCCTATTTACGGACAAAATGGATGCCATTTTTGAAAAAGTGGAGCAAGATCGGGATATCAGTAGTTACGACGTAGCTGAAGAACTGGGAATTGACCACAAAACAGTTTTGGCGCATTTGAAAAAAACTGGGTACACAAAAAAGCTCGATATTTGGGTATTTGGGTTGAGCTCACTGAAAGAAACCTAATGAACCGTGTACTCATTTGTGATTCTTTATTACGACGAACATATAAGTTCACGTACACAAACAGCCAGACCCGGAAACACTATCTTTAGGCCATACAAATATTTGTTCCGTGCGGGAATCGAACCTGCGACACGCAGCTTAGCAGTCAATCGCTCAACCACTACGCCAACCGTGTCATTCATTACTGTATACTTATATTTCTTGTGTTTCACACTGATGAGCTAACATGGAGGTGTGCTGAGGGCAGAGGGTGATCATTGCCGCCTGCGTTATGTTTAGTCGATTACTGAACCTACCAAGCGCCGCCCGCGCACGGTTAGAGTCAGGGAATTTCCTTAGCCGAAAAGTACCGTCTTCCACAACAGGGTATCTGTAAACTATTATAACACACGGCATCCAGAATCCGACGAAAGTTAAATATGAAAAGTTGTTTATCATAACCATATTACTGTAATGACTTAAATCTTTAAATTGATATCGTACTCTGATCTTATGAATCTGCTGATATTGCATTGCATGCATATTATGCAAAAGTAAGTATGGCTGTTGTCCAAACGAAGCACAGTCCATGTATAAGAGAGGTAACGACGCGAAAATATAAGTTGCCTCGGTGGCGACGACGACAGTAATCATAATCGAGACGAAGGTATGTTCCTATGACAGCCAAAGAAAAACTGATCAGAAATACCGCAGTTATAACGTAGGGTCTTCGTTCGCCGTGTCCTTTGTCAGCAAGTAGTCGATAAATCATTTCACAGGCCAGCAACTGGGAACAAGGTAAGGGCAGAATAAGCTTTATTATTCCTACATCTTTAATAGATAGGCCCTTCAATGTTAACATGGTATGCTTTTTCCAAAGTTTAAGGTTCGCTATTGCATTGTTGGTAGTGAATCATTCAGCAATGCACTTCAAAATAAACGGTCGGTTCGGTCGGTTATTATGTTTTTGAAAAAGTTTTTCTACTCGGGATGCTCCCGGTGATTTTTCCGTGCTCCCGCCCTGATACCCTCAAGGAAAAGGAGGTTCGGTTCCCCTGATAAGTGGTTACAAATACTGTCCCCCCCAGTACTTTGCTTAAGATGGTAACTGTATGAATTGCTGCTTGTTTCTGTATGATGTGTATTAGGTTGGGGAAAAAGTATTTTCGCATTATAGTATGTATGAACTTGTAATAAAATCTCTTTGGCTATACTATTTGTATCTGGCTGGTATTGGTATCATTGAAAGTTTAAATTTTAAAGAACATAATTCCGAATTCAAATTAGGAAAATGTGTGATTTTCATTTGTTTTTCGTACTGTCAAGATGAGTGAATCTAATGACGAAATTCGATACATTTTAAAATTTTATTACAAAAAATATAAAAATGCAACGCAAGCCGCGAAAAAGGTTGCGATGTTTATGGACCTAGTGCAGAGTCTGTGAGAGTAGCACAAATTTGGTTTAAGCGTTTTCAATCCGGAAATTTTGATGTCAAAGATGCACGTCGCTCTGGTCGCCCTATTTACGGACAAAATGGATGC
The DNA here is from genome assembly GCA_947386135.1 of Melanchra persicariae. Taxonomy (NCBI): domain Eukaryota; kingdom Metazoa; phylum Arthropoda; class Insecta; order Lepidoptera; family Noctuidae; genus Melanchra; species Melanchra persicariae. The sequence goes on along the minus strand of OX376645.1, from coordinate 7,635,777 downwards.
CATTTTTGAAAAAGTGGAGCAAGATCGGGATATCAGTAGTTACGACGTAGCTGAAGAACTGGGAATTGACCACAAAACAGTTTTGGCGCATTTGAAAAAAACTGGGTACACAAAAAAGCTCGATATTTGGGTATTTGGGTTGAGCTCACTGAAAGAAACCTAATGAACCGTGTACTCATTTGTGATTCTTTATTACGACGAACATATAAGTTCACGTACACAAACAGCCAGACCCGGAAACACTATCTTTAGGCCATACAAATATTTGTTCCGTGCGGGAATCGAACCTGCGACACGCAGTTTAGCAGTCAATCGCTCAACCACTACGCCAACCGTGTCATTCATTACTGTATACTTATATTTCTTGTGTTTCACACTGATGAGCTAACATGGAGGTGTGCTGAGGGCAGAGGGTGATCATTGCCGCCTGCGTTATGTTTAGTCGATTACTGAACCTACCAAGCGCCGCCCGCGCACGGTTAGAGTCAGGGAATTTCCTTAGCCGAAAAGTACCGTCTTCCACAACAAGGTATCTGTAAACTATTATAACACACGGCATCCAGAATCCGACGAAAGTTAAATATGAAAAGTTGTTTATCATAACCATATTACTGTAATGACTTAAATCTTTAAATTGATATCGTACTCTGATCTTATGAATCTGCTCAATGCGAACATGATATGTTCGCATGCATATTATGCAAAAGTAAGTATGGCTGTTGTCCAAACGAAGCACAGTCCATGTATAAGAGAGGTAACGACGCAAAAATATAAGTTACCTCGGTGGCGACGACGACAGTAATCATAATCGAGACGAAGGTATGTTCCTATGACAGCCAAAGATAAACTGATCAGAAATACCGCAGTTATAACGTAGGGTCTTCGTTCGCCGTGTCCTTTGTCAGCAAGTAGTCGATAAATCATTTCACAGGCCAGCAACTGGGAACAAGGTAAGGGCAGAATAAGCTTTATTATTCCTACATCTTTAATAGATAGGCCCTTCAATGTTAACATGGTATGCTTTTTCCAAAGTTTAAGGTTCGCTATTGCATTGTTGGTAGTGAATCATTCAGCAATGCACTTCAAAATAAACGGTCGGTTCGGTCGGTTATTATGTTTTTGAAAAAGTTTTTCTACTCGGGATGCTCCCGGTGATTTTTCCGTGCTCCCGCCCTGATACCCTCAAGGAAAAGGAGGTTCGGTTCCCCTGATAAGTGGTTACAAATACTGTCCCCCCCAGTACTTTGCTTAAGATGGTAACTGTATGAATTGCTGCTTGTTTCTGTATGATGTGTATTAGGTTGGGGAAAAAGTATTTTCGCATTATAGTATGTATGAACTTGTAATAAAATCTCTTTGGCTATACTATTTGTATCTGGCTGGTATTGGTATCATTGAAAGTTTAAATTTTAAAGAACATAAATTCAAATTAGGAAAATGTGTGATTTTCATTTGTTTTTCGTACTGTCAAGATGAGTGAATCTAATGAAGAAATTCGATACATTTTAAAATTTTATTACAAAAAATATAAAAATGCAACGCAAGCCGCGAAAAAAATTTGCGATATTTATGGACCTAGTGCAGAGTCTGTGAGAGTAGCACAAATTTGGTTTAAGCGTTTTCAATCCGGAAATTTTGATGTCAAAGATGCACGTCGCTCTGGTCGCCCTATTTACGGACAAAATGGATGCCATTTTTGAAAAAGTGGAGCAAGATCGGCATATCAGTAGTTACGACGTAGCTGAAGAACTGGGAATTGACCACAAAACAGTTTTGGCGCATTTGAAAAAAACTGGGTACACAAAAAAGCTCGATATTTGGGTATTTGGGTTGAGCTCACTGAAAGAAACCTAATGAACCGTGTACTCATTTGTGATTCTTTATTACGACGAACATATAAGTTCACGTACACAAACAGCCAGACCCGGAAACACTATCTTTAGGCCATACAAATATTTGTTCCGTGCGGGAATCGAACCTGCGACACGCAGCTTAGCAGTCAATCGCTCAACCACTACGCCAACCGTGTCATTCATTACTGTATACTTATATTTCTTGTGTTTCACACTGATGAGCTAACATGGAGGTGTGCTGAGGGCAGAGGGTGATCATTGCCGCCTGCGTTATGTTTAGTCGATTACTGAACCTACCAAGCGCCGCCCGCGCACGGTTAGAGTCAGGGAATTTCCTTAGCCGAAAAGTACCGTCTTCCACAACAGGGTATCTGTAAACTATTATAACACACGGCACACAGTGGAACGAATGTATGGGAGCGGTTGGACGTAGACATGTCCGAAAAATAAGAGTAAAATTATGCCAAACTAATGATGCCATCTTATTCGATTACTTAATGCCTTCATAACTTGTGGTGATGAATTTCTTCATAACTCCCATATTTCGGGAGTAATTTGAGAAAATGTGAAATTTTACTATGAAAATGAGTGTATCGAGCTCTCTCCCTCCTGATTCCGGGCTTGTTTCAAGTAGCGGTCTCTAATATCGTAATGCTATTACTAAGAGCTATATTTAATACTAAGACACATAGTGCGCCAAATGTGCACTTTCTGGGATAAAAGGAAATGAAAATTTAAAAAAAAAACGTTTTTTCCCCATTTGTATTTACTTTAAACCGCAGACAGACTTATTAAGAGGTCTATAAATATATTATATATATACAGAAATATATATTAACAAAAATATTCACAAGAACTGATGAGAGTATGACTTTTAAGTAAGTTGATAATAAATTACCTAGTTTCATTAAAAGTACAATAAATAATTAAGATGTAAGCTCTAATTTACTAAGTTACACATTTTAAAACAATAACATCATTTAATTATCTTCGTCATCATCATCATCATCAATTAATTCAAATTCAGAATCGATGTCCGCTAAATCATTTATGTTAACAAATTCGATATCACTTTTCTCAGAATCCGTAAGCTCATAAAATTCCTTAAAAGAAGATTTTTTTACAAACTTATTTCCTTTTGGACGGATACTTGTAACAAGTGGATCAGAAGACAGTAAAAGATTGTGCATAATATCTTCATTGCATGAGATACTGCTATGCTTTCGAGAATGCCCCTCTCTATATTTTCTAAAATCTTTATTTCTAGCCTCAGATGCCTCTTCGGATAGAAAACCAATGGGCACAATTGACATGTTCTGAACTATGTCTGGCCCATGCATTAAAATTTTATGAAGTGAAGAAGGCATATAATACCATGGGTATAACTCCACGTAAAGCTTAGCAGTATCAAAGCAGAACTCTCGGAATTTAGTTACGTTGATCTTCTCTCCTGATGAAATACACTGCAAGATCACACAGATTTTTCTTAAAAGCATAGCATCTATTCCGGTCAGTTCAGCAGATTTAGTGTAGTTTTCAAAAAATCTCCTTGCCGAGTTGCCATTGTTGGTGGATCCACTGCCTTGTTTCACAACATCGAGAAGTAAGCCCGTTTCTCTTCTTACAGCCTCTTGAACTCTTTTCTTCCTGTCATCAACTTGCCTTTTTGCTATATCACCCCTTACTTGCCATGATTTTATGTCTAATTTGTAGGAAATGTGTAATAAGCATTCCATTGAGCGAATCCAAGCGTGAAGGGTGCTTAAGCTATATTTATACATGTCCTCGTTTGCGTGTTTATCTTTGATTAACTCTAAATTATTCATTTCTTTAGGACAAGCCTTGCATATGTCACACACTGAAGCTGCTGTATTGGATATAATGGAATGAATTTTACCATCAATCATTGTCAACAGCAGTTGGTGTTTGACACTAATTCCATCAGTGATGGTGGATGGAGTTAAGGCTTCAATCTCTGCTTCGATTTCAGCCATCTCTCTCTGCACATTTTCTTTGGTTTCCTTTATAAACTTAAACAATATTGGCCGGCAAAATGAAGTGGAAGATGGTCGCTCGTTTTCCCAAATTGTTACACCTTTTGAGACGAGCCGCAGTGGTACAAGACTAATCATAAAATTACTAGCAAGATCGATTTGCTCATCTTCACTCGTCCTTTGATGATAAATGCTTTGGCTAGATGATCCGTCAAAACCCCATTTGCTGGTCAATACGAGCTGTTGATTGGGATCAACAGGGGTTTCTAACGACCTAATAAGTCTTCTTGAGGTTAAATCCATCAAGGCTTGTAATTTGATTTTTGCAGAGCTCTCTGTAACTGTGAGATCTTCTTTGGCCGGATAGCACTTAATTTTTTCTTTAACCAACATGTAGTAACTCGGGTATTGAAGAGCTCCTTCTTGAGTGTTGAAATCCCGAAGAGTGTTATAGCGCCATTTCGATAAGTTCATCGATACATAAAGAGCCAATGCCTTCAAAGGGGATATTTCCCGTACCTGAATTGATTTACCTTCAATGAAGGCTTTGATTTTTGAGGCCTCTTCTGGATTCTCCGTCAAGTATTTCATAACATAAGCTGTATCGCTTTGTCCTGCCTTTTGAAGCGCCCTTTCGGCCGAAAACATAATTTCAGCGCTGCTACTGCTGCATGAAAGACTATCTTCAGTGCGTCTTCTTTTTTGCCGGTTACTAAGGTCCTCAAAAGATTTACGAGGACTAGGATGTGTACAAGTTGAAGCATCAGATTTAGCAGGAGAACTTATGGGCTCGATGACGTCACTTATATTTTCTGTAGAAGGTTCCATATTTTCATTCTGTAATTCCGGCCATTGAATTGCAGCCTGTAGCCAAATCTCATGTTTCTTCCGAAACTTATCTGTGCTTCTTCCAGACTGTGTCCATTTTGCATAAATGCGGTAGCAAAATCGACGACACCAGTCTTTTAAACTTGTTTCAGCACTTTCACATAACTGAACACAACTGTTATCTTTTAAAACACTGAACAAATAGTTAAAGTCGCGTAAATCTTTATGTGCGCGTGCGCATAAAGCAACGTGAATATCAAGATTTGTATTAAAATTTGGAAAATACATTGCGAGATTAGCTTGGATACAACGAGGTGTAAATCAACACTGATTTTAAAGTTACTAATAGTGACCTATTTATATAAAATCCAGGTATCCCAGGTATCCTTTGTTAAATATTGCAAGGTAATTAGTTATTGTGATAATTAGTAAATGATGCATGCTAAATTAGTGTATTAAGAGCCATTTAGTAATTAAATAATAGCAATGTTCTTATCAGTAATCATTAGTGCATCAGTTTTATATGTAAACCTTAAGTCCCTAATTATATATCCTAATTAGCTTATATCTTCTCTAATTGGCTGCTCAGAAATGTTATTGTAATAAGGTAAACCTTTAGAAAAACGGTTTTAATCAACAAAATAAACAAAAAATAAAAAAATTGTGTTATAAAATAAACATCACTCTTTATCCCAGAAAGTGCACATTTGGCGCACTATGTGTCTTAGTATTAAATATAGCTCTTAGTATAAGCATTATGATATTAGAGACCGCTACTTGAAACAAGCCCGGAATCAGGAGGGAGAGAGCTCGATACACTCATTTTCATAGTAAAATTTCACATTTTCTCAAATTACTCCCGAAATATGGGAGTTATGAAGAAATTCATCACCACAAGTTATGAAGGCATTAAGTAATCGAATAAGATGGCATCATTAGTTTGGCATAATTTTACTCTTTTTTTTCGGACATGTCTACGTCCAACCGCTCCCATACATTCGTTCCACTGTGCGGCATCCAGAATCCGACGAAAGTTAAATATGAAAAGTTGTTTATCATAACCATATTACTGTAATGACTTAAATCTTTAAATTGATATCGTACTCTGATCTTATGAATCTGCTCAATGCGAACATGATATGTTCGCATGCATATTATGCATAAGTAAGTATGGCTGTTGTCCAAACGAAGCACAGTCCATGTATAAGAGAGGTAACGACGCGAAAATATAAATTGCCTCGGTGGCGACGACGACAGTAATCATAATCGAGACGAAGGTATGTTCCTATGACAGCTAAAGATAAACTGATCAGAAATACCGCAGTTATAACGTAGGGTCTTCGTTCGCCGTGTCCTTTGTCAGCAAGTAGTCGATAAATCATTTCACAGGCCAGCAACTGGGAACAAGGTAAGGGCAGAATAAGCTTTATTATTCCTACATCTTTAATAGATAGGCCCTTCAATGTTAACATGGTATGCTTTTTCCAAAGTTTAAGGTTCGCTATTGCATTGTTGGTAGTGAATCATTCAGCAATGCACTTAAAAATAAACGGTCGGTTCGGTCGGTTATTATGTTTTTGAAAAAGTTTTTCTACTCGGGATGCTCCCGGTGATTTTTCCGTGCTCCCGCCCTGATACCCTCAAGGAAAAGGAGGTTCGGTTCCCCTGATAAGTGGTTACAAATACTGTTCCCCCCAGTACTTTGCTTAAGATGGTAACTGTATGAATTGCTGCTTGTTTCTGTATGATGTGTATTAGGTTGGGGAAAAAGTATTTTCGCATTATAGTATGTATGAACTTGTAATAAAATCTCTTTGGCTATACTATTTGTATCTGGCTGGTATTGGTATCATTGAAAGTTTAAATTTTAAAGAACATAATTCCGAATTCAAATTAGAAAAATGTGTGATTTTCATTTGTTTTTCGTACTGTCAAGATGAGTGAATCTAATGAAAAAATTCGATACATTTTAAAATTTTATTACTAAAAATATAAAAATGCAACGCAAGCCGCGAAAAAAATTTGCGATGTTTATGGACCTAGTGCAGAGTCTGTGAGAGTAGCACAAATTTGGTTTAAGCGTTTTCAATCCGGAAATTTTGATGTCAAAGATGCACGTCGCTCTGGTCGCCCTATTTACGGACAAAATGGATGCCATTTTTGAAAAAGTGGAGCAAGATCGGCATATCAGTAGTTACGACGTAGCTGAAGAACTGGGAATTGACCACAAAACAGTTTTGGCGCATTTGAAAAAAACTGGGTACACAAAAAAGCTCGATATTTGGGTATTTGGGTTGAGCTCACTGAAAGAAACCTAATGAACCGTGTACTCATTTGTGATTCTTTATTACGACGAACATATAAGTTCACGTACACAAACAGCCAGACCCGGAAACACTATCTTTAGGCCATACAAATATTTGTTCCGTGCGGGAATCGAACCTGCGACACGCAGCTTAGCAGTCAATCGCTCAACCACTACGCCAACCGTGTCATTCATTACTGTATACTTATATTTCTTGTGTTTCACACTGATGAGCTAACATGGAGGTGTGCTGAGGGCAGAGGGTGATCATTGCCGCCTGCGTTATGTTTAGTCGATTACTGAACCTACCAAGCGCCGCCCGCGCACGGTTAGAGTCAGGGAATTTCCTTAGCCGAAAAGTACCGTCTTCCACAACAGGGTATCTGTAAACTATTATAACACACGGCATCCAGAATCCGACGAAAGTTAAATATGAAAAGTTGTTTATCATAACCATATTACTGTAATGACTTAAATCTTTAAATTGATATCGTACTCTGATCTTATGAATCTGCTCAATGGGAACATGATATGTTCGCATGCATATTATGCAAAAGTAAGTATGGCTGTTGTCCAAACGAAGCACAGTCCATGTATAAGAGAGGTAACGACGCGAAAATATAAGTTGCCTCGGTGGCGACGACGACAGTAATCATAATCGAGACGAAGGTATGTTCCTATGACAGCCAAAGAAAAACTGATCAGAAATACCGCAGTTATAACGTAGGGTCTTCGTTCGCCGTGTCCTTTGTCAGCAAGTAGTCGATAAATCATTTCACAGGCCAGCAACTGGGAACAAGGTAAGGGCAGAATAAGCTTTATTATTCCTACATCTTTAATAGATAGGCCCTTCAATGTTAACATGGTATGCTTTTTCCAAAGTTTAAGGTTCGCTATTGCATTGTTGGTAGTGAATCATTCAGCAATGCACTTCAAAATAAACGGTCGGTTCGGTCGGTTATTATGTTTTTGAAAAAGTTTTTCTACTCGGGATGCTCCCGGTGATTTTTCCGTGCTCCCGCCCTGATACCCTCAAGGAAAAGGAGGTTCGGTTCCCCTGATAAGTGGTTACAAATACTGTCCCCCCAGTACTTTGCTTAAGATGGTAACTGTATGAATTGCTGCTTGTTTCTGTATGATGTGTATTAGGTTGGGGAAAAAGTATTTTCGCATTATAGTATGTATGAACTTGTAATAAAATCTCTTTGGCTATACTATTTGTATCTGGCTGGTATTGGTATCATTGAAAGTTTAAATTTTAAAGAACATAAATTCAAATTAGGAAAATGTGTGATTTTCATTTGTTTTTCGTACTGTCAAGATGAGTGAATCTAATGAAGAAATTCGATACATTTTAAAATTTTATTACAAAAAATATAAAAATGCAACGCAAGCCGCGAAAAAAATTTGCGATATTTATGGACCTAGTGCAGAGTCTGTGAGAGTAGCACAAATTTGGTTTAAGCGTTTTCAATCCGGAAATTTTGATGTCAAAGATGCACGTCGCTCTGGTCGCCCTATTTACGGACAAAATGGATGCCATTTTTGAAAAAGTGGAGCAAGATCGGCATATCAGTAGTTACGACGTAGCTGAAGAACTGGGAATTGACCACAAAACAGTTTTGGCGCATTTGAAAAAAACTGGGTACACAAAAAAGCTCGATATTTGGGTATTTGGGTTGAGCTCACTGAAAGAAACCTAATGAACCGTGTACTCATTTGTGATTCTTTATTACGACGAACATATAAGTTCACGTACACAAACAGCCAGACCCGGAAACACTATCTTTAGGCCATACAAATATTTGTTCCGTGCGGGAATCGAACCTGCGACACGCAGCTTAGCAGTCAATCGCTCAACCACTACGCCAACCGTGTCATTCATTACTGTATACTTATATTTCTTGTGTTTCACACTGATGAGCTAACATGGAGGTGTGCTGAGGGCAGAGGGTGATCATTGCCGCCTGCGTTATGTTTAGTCGATTACTGAACCTACCAAGCGCCGCCCGCGCACGGTTAGAGTCAGGGAATTTCCTTAGCCGAAAAGTACCGTCTTCCACAACAGGGTATCTGTAAACTATTATAACACACGGCATCCAGAATCCGACGAAAGTTAAATATGAAAAGTTGTTTATCATAACCATATTACTGTAATGACTTAAATCTTTAAATTGATATCGTACTCTGATCTTATGAATCTGCTCAATGGGAACATGATATGTTCGCATGCATATTATGCAAAAGTAAGTATGGCTGTTGTCCAAACGAAGCACAGTCCATGTATAAGAGAGGTAACGACGCGAAAATATAAATTGCCTCGGTGGCGACGACGACAGTAATCATAATCGAGACGAAGGTATGTTCCTATGACAGCCAAAGATAAACTGATCAGAAATACCGCAGTTATAACGTAGGGTCTTCGTTCGCCGTGTCCTTTGTCAGCAAGTAGTCGATAAATCATTTCACAGGCCAGCAACTGGGAACAAGGTAAGGGCAGAATAAGCTTTATTATTCCTACATCTTTAATAGATAGGCCCTTCAATGTTAACATGGTGTGCTTTTTCCAAAGTTTAAGGTTCGCTATTGCATTGTTGGTAGTGAATCATTCAGCAATGCACTTCAAAATAAACGGTCGGTTCGGTCGGTTATTATGTTTTTGAAAAAGTTTTTCTACTCGGGATGCTCCCGGTGATTTTTCCGTGCTCCCGCCCTGATACCCTCAAGGAAAAAGAGGTTCGGTTCCCCTGATAAGTGGTTACAAATACTGTCCCCCCCAGTACTTTGCTTAAGATGGTAACTGTATGAATTGCTGCTTGTTTCTGTATGATGTGTATTAGGTTGGGGAAAAAGTATTTTCGCATTATAGTATGTATGAACTTGTAATAAAATCTCTTTGGCTATACTATTTGTATCTGGCTGGTATTGGTATCATTGAAAGTTTAAATTTTAAAGAACATAATTCCGAATTCAAATTAGGAAAATGTGTGATTTTCATTTGTTTTTCGTACTGTCAAGATGAGTGAATCTAATGAAGAAATTCGATACATTTTAAAATTTTATTACAAAAAATATAAAAATGCAACGCAAGCCGCGAAAAAGGTTGCGATGTTTATGGACCTAGTGCAGAGTCTGTGAGAGTAGCACAAATTTGGTTTAAGCGTTTTCAATCCGGAAATTTTGATGTCAAAGATGCACGTCGCTCTGGTCGCCCTATTTACGGACAAAATGGATGCCATTTTTGAAAAAGTGGAGCAAGATCGGCATATCAGTAGTTACGACGTAGCTGAAGAACTGGGAATTGACCACAAAACAGTTTTGGCGCATTTGAAAAAAACTGGGTACACAAAAAAGCTCGATATTTGGGTATTTGGGTTGAGCTCACTGAAAGAAACCTAATGAACCGTGTACTCATTTGTGATTCTTTATTACGACGAACATATAAGTTCACGTACACAAACAGCCAGACCCGGAAACACTATCTTTAGGCCATACAAATATTTGTTCCGTGCGGGAATCGAACCTGCGACACGCAGCTTAGCAGTCAATCGCTCAACCACTACGCCAACCGTGTCATTCATTACTGTATACTTATATTTCTTGTGTTTCACACTGATGAGCTAACATGGAGGTGTGCTGAGGGCAGAGGGTGATCATTGCCGCCTGCGTTATGTTTAGTCGATTACTGAACCTACCAAGCGCCGCCCGCGCACGGTTAGAGTCAGGGAATTTCCTTAGCCGAAAAGTACCGTCTTCCACAACAGGGTATCTGTAAACTATTATAACACACGGCATCCAGAATCCGACGAAAGTTAAATATGAAAAGTTGTTTATCATAACCATATTACTGTAATGACTTAAATCTTTAAGTTGATATCGTACTCTGATCTTATGAATCTGCTCAATGCGAACATGATATGTTCGCATGCATATTATGCAAAAGTAAGTATGGCTGTTGTCCAAACGAAGCACAGTCCATGTATAAGAGAGGTAACGACGCGAAAATATAAGTTGCCTCGGTGGCGACGACGACAGTAATCATAATCGAGACGAAGGTATGTTCCTATGACAGCCAAAGATAAACTGATCAGAAATACCGCAGTTATAACGTAGGGTCTTCGTTCGCCGTGTCTTTTGTCAGCAAGTAGTCGATAAATCATTTCACAGGCCAGCAACTGGGAACAAGTTAAGGGCAGAAATAGCTTTATTATTCCTACATCTTTCAAAGATAGGCCCTTCAATGTTAACACGGTATGCTTTTCCAAAGTTTAAGGTTCGCTATTGCATTGTTGGTAGTGAATCATTCAGCAATGCACTTAAAAATAAACGGTCGGTTCGGTCGGTTATTATGTTTTTGAAAAAGTTTTTCTACTCGGGATGCTCCCGGTGATTTTTCCGTGCTCCCGCCCTGATACCCTCAAGGAAAAGGAGGTTCGGTTCCCCTGATAAGTGGTTACAAATACTGTCCCCCCCAGTACTTTGCTTAAGATGGTAACTGTATGAATTGCTGCTTGTTTCTGTATGATGTGTATTAGGTTGGGGAAAAAGTATTTTCGCATTATAGTATGTATGAACTTGTAATAAAATCTCTTTGGCTATACTATTTGTATCTGGCTGGTATTGGTATCATTGAAAGTTTAAATTTTAAAGAACATAATTCCAAATTCAAATTAGGAAAATGTGTGATTTTCATTTGTTTTTCGTACTGTCAAGATGAGTGAATCTAATGAAGAAATTCGATACATTTTAAAATTTTATTACAAAAAATATAAAAATGCAACGCAAGCCGCGAAAAAGGTTGCGATGTTTATGGACCTAGTGCAGAGTCTGTGAGAGTAGCACAAATTTGGTTTAAGCGTTTTCAATCCGGAAATTTTGATGTCAAAGATGCACGTCGCTCTGGTCGCCCTATTTACGGACAAAATGGATGCCATTTTTGAAAAAGTGGAGCAAGATCGGCATATCAGTAGTTACGACGTAGCTGAAGAACTGGGAATTGACCACAAAACAGTTTTGGCGCATTTGAAAAAAACTGGGTACACAAAAAAGCTCGATATTTGGGTATTTGGGTTGAGCTCACTGAAAGAAACCTAATGAACCGTGTACTCATTTGTGATTCTTTATTACGACGAACATATAAGTTCACGTACACAAACAGCCAGACCCGGAAACACTATCTTTAGGCCATACAAATATTTGTTCCGTGCGGGAATCGAACCTGCGACACGCAGCTTAGCAGTCAATCGCTCAACCACTACGCCAACCGTGTCATTCATTACTGTATACTTATATGTCTTGTGTTTCACACTGATGAGCTAACATGGAGGTGTGCTGAGGGCAGAGGGTGATCATTGCCGCCTGCGTTATGTTTAGTCGATTACTGAACCTACCAAGCGCCGCCCGCGCACGGTTAGAGTCAGGGAATTTCCTTAGCCGAAAAGTACCGTCTTCCACAACAGGGTATCTGTAAACTATTATAACACACGGCATCCAGAATCCGACGAAAGTTAAATATGAAAAGTTGTTTATCATAACCATATTACTGTAATGACTTAAATCTTTAAATTGATATCGTACTCTGATCTTATGAATCTGCTCAATGCGAACATGATATGTTCGCATGCATATTATGCAAAAGTAAGTATGGCTGTTGTCCAAACGAAGCACAGTCCATGTATAAGAGAGGTAACGACGCGAAAATATAAATTGCCTCGGTGGCGACGACGACAGTAATCATAATCGAGACGAAGGTATGTTCCTATGACAGCCAAAGATAAACTGATCAGAAATACCGCAGTTATAACGTAGGGTCTTCGTTCGCCGTGTCCTTTGTCAGCAAGTAGTCGATAAATCATTTCACAGGCCAGCAACTGGGAACAAGGTAAGGGCAGAATAAGCTTTATTATTCCTACATCTTTAATAGATAGGCCCTTCAATGTTAACATGGTATGCTTTTTCCAAAGTTTAAGGTTCGCTATTGCATTGTTGGTAGTGAATCATTCAGCAATGCACTTAAAAATAAACGGTCGGTTCGGTCGGTTATTATGTTTTTGAAAAAGTTTTTCTACTCGGGATGCTCCCGGTGATTTTTCCGTGCTCCCGCCCTGATACCCTCAAGGAAAAGGAGGTTCGGTTCCCCTGATAAGTGGTTACAAATACTGTTCCCCCCAGTACTTTGCTTAAGATGGTAACTGTATGAATTGCTGCTTGTTTCTGTATGATGTGTATTAGGTTGGGGAAAAAGTATTTTCGCATGATAGTATGTATGAACTTGTAATAAAATCTCTTTGGCTATACTATTTGTATCTGGCTGGTATTGGTATCATTGAAAGTTTAAATTTTAAAGAACATAATTCCGAATTCAAATTAGGAAAATGTGTGATTTTCATTTGTTTTTCGTACTGTCAAGATGAGTGAATCTAATGAAGAAATTCGATACATTTTAAAATTTTATTACTAAAAATATAAAAATGCAACGCAAGCCGCGAAAAAAATTTGCGATGTTTATGGACCTAGTGCAGAGTCTGTGAGAGTAGCACAAATTTGGTTTAAGCGTTTTCAATCCGGAAATTTTGATGTCAAAGATGCACGTCGCTCTGGTCGCCCTATTTACGGACAAAATGGATGCCATTTTTGAAAAAGTGGAGCAAGATCGGCATATCAGTAGTTACGACGTAGCTGAAGAACTGGGAATTGACCACAAAACAGTTTTGGCGCATTTGAAAAAAACTGGGTACACAAAAAAGCTCGATATTTGGGTATTTGGGTTGAGCTCACTGAAAGAAACCTAATGAACCGTGTACTCATTTGTGATTCTTTATTACGACGAACATATAAGTTCACGTACACAAACAGCCAGACCCGGAAACACTATCTTTAGGCCATACAAATATTTGTTCCGTGTTGGAATCGAACCTGCGACACGCAGCTTAGCAGTCAATCGCTCAACCACTACGCCAACCGTGTCATTCATTACTGTATACTTATATTTCTTGTGTTTCACACTGATGAGCTAACATGGAGGTGTGCTGAGGGCAGAGGGTGATCATTGCCGCCTGCGTTATGTTTAGTCGATTACTGAACCTACCAAGCGCCGCCCGCGCACGGTTAGAGTCAGGGAATTTCCTTAGCCGAAAAGTACCGTCTTCCACAACAGGGTATCTGTAAACTATTATAACACACGGCATCCAGAATCCGACGAAAGTTAAATATGAAAAGTTGTTTATCATAACCATATTACTGTAATGACTTAAATCTTTAAGTTGATATCGTACTCTGATCTTATGAATCTGCTCAATGCGAACATGATATTTTCGCATGCATATTATGCAAAAGTAAGTATGGCTGTTGTCCAAACGAAGCACAGTCCATGTATAAGAGAGGTAACGACGCGAAAATATAAGTTGCCTCGGTGGCGACGACGACAGTAATCATAATCGAGACGAAGGTATGTTCCTATGACAGCCAAAGATAAACTGATCAGAAATACCGCAGTTATAACGTAGGGTCTTCGTTCGCCGTGTCTTTTGTCAGCAAGTAGTCGATAAATCATTTCACAGGCCAGCAACTGGGAACAAGTTAAGGGCAGAAATAGCTTTATTATTCCTACATCTTTCAAAGATAGGCCCTTCAATGTTAACACGGTATGCTTTTCCAAAGTTTAAGGTTCGCTATTGCATTGTTGGTAGTGAATCATTCAGCAATGCACTTAAAAATAAACGGTCGGTTCGGTCGGTTATTATGTTTTTGAAAAAGTTTTTCTACTCGGGATGCTCCCGGTGATTTTTCCGTGCTCCCGCCCTGATACCCTCAAGGAAAAGGAGGTTCGGTTCCCCTGATAAGTGGTTACAAATACTGTCCCCCCCAGTACTTTGCTTAAGATGGTAACTGTATGAATTGCTGCTTGTTTCTGTATGATGTGTATTAGGTTGGGGAAAAAGTATTTTCGCATTATAGTATGTATGAACTTGTAATAAAATCTCTTTGGCTATACTATTTGTATCTGGCTGGTATTGGTATCATTGAAAGTTTAAATTTTAAAGAACATAATTCCAAATTCAAATTAGGAAAATGTGTGATTTTCATTTGTTTTTCGTACTGTCAAGATGAGTGAATCTAATGAAGAAATTCGATACATTTTAAAATTTTATTACAAAAAATATAAAAATGCAACGCAAGCCGCGAAAAAAATTTGCGATATTTATGGACCTAGTGCAGAGTCTGTGAGAGTAGCACAAATTTGGTTTAAGCGTTTTCAATCCGGAAATTTTGATGTCAAAGATGCACGTCGCTCTGGTCGCCCTATTTACGGACAAAATGGATGCCATTTTTGAAAAAGTGGAGCAAGATCGGCATATCAGTAGTAACGACGTAGCTGAAGAACTGGGAATTGACCACAAAACAGTTTTGGCGCATTTGAAAAAAACTGGGTACACAAAAAAGCTCGATATTTGGGTATTTGGGTTGAGCTCACTGAAAGAAACCTAATGAACCGTGTACTCATTTGTGATTCTTTATTACGACGAACATATAAGTTCACGTACACAAACAGCCAGACCCGGAAACACTATCTTTAGGCCATACAAATATTTGTTCCGTGCGGGAATCGAACCTGCGACACGCAGCTTAGCAGTCAATCGCTCAACCACTACGCCAACCGTGTCATTCATTACTGTATACTTATATTTCTTGTGTTTCACACTGATGAGCTAACATGGAGGTGTGCTGAGGGCAGAGGGTGATCATTGCCGCCTGCGTTATGTTTAGTCGATTACTGAACCTACCAAGCGCCGCCCGCGCACGGTTAGAGTCAGGGAATTTCCTTAGCCGAAAAGTACCGTCTTCCACAACAGGGTATCTGTAAACTATTATAACACACGGCATCCAGAATCCGACGAAAGTTAAATATGAAAAGTTGTTTATCATAACCATATTACTGTAATGACTTAAATCTTTAAATTGATATCGTACTCTGATCTTATGAATCTGCTGATATTGCATTGCATGCATATTATGCAAAAGTAAGTATGGCTGTTGTCCAAACGAAGCACAGTCCATGTATAAGAGAGGTAACGACGCGAAAATATAAGTTGCCTCGGTGGCGACGACGACAGTAATCATAATCGAGACGAAGGTATGTTCCTATGACAGCCAAAGATAAACTGATCAGAAATACCGCAGTTATAACGTAGGGTCTTCGTTCGCCGTGTCTTTTGTCAGCAAGTAGTCGATAAATCATTTCACAGGCCAGCAACTGGGAACAAGTTAAGGGCAGAAATAGCTTTATTATTCCTACATCTTTCAAAGATAGGCCCTTCAATGTTAACACGGTATGCTTTTCCAAAGTTTAAGGTTCGCTATTGCATTGTTGGTAGTGAATCATTCAGCAATGCACTTAAAAATAAACGGTCGGTTCGGTCGGTTATTATGTTTTTGAAAAAGTTTTTCTACTCGGGATGCTCCCGGTGATTTTTCCGTGCTCCCGCCCTGATACCCTCAAGGAAAAGGAGGTTCGGTTCCCCTGATAAGTGGTTACAAATACTGTCCCCCCCAGTACTTTGCTTAAGATGGTAACTGTATGAATTGCTGCTTGTTTCTGTATGATGTGTATTAGGTTGGGGAAAAAGTATTTTCGCATTATAGTATGTATGAACTTGTAATAAAATCTCTTTGGCTATACTATTTGTATCTGGCTGGTATTGGTATCATTGAAAGTTTAAATTTTAAAGAACATAATTCCAAATTCAAATTAGGAAAATGTGTGATTTTCATTTGTTTTTCGTACTGTCAAGATGAGTGAATCTAATGAAGAAATTCGATACATTTTAAAATTTTATTACAAAAAATATAAAAATGCAACGCAAGCCGCGAAAAAAATTTGCGATATTTATGGACCTAGTGCAGAGTCTGTGAGAGTAGCACAAATTTGGTTTAAGCGTTTTCAATCCGGAAATTTTGATGTCAAAGATGCACGTCGCTCTGGTCGCCCTATTTACGGACAAAATGGATGCCATTTTTGAAAAAGTGGAGCAAGATCGGCATATCAGTAGTAACGACGTAGCTGAAGAACTGGGAATTGACCACAAAACAGTTTTGGCGCATTTGAAAAAAACTGGGTACACAAAAAAGCTCGATATTTGGGTATTTGGGTTGAGCTCACTGAAAGAAACCTAATGAACCGTGTACTCATTTGTGATTCTTTATTACGACGAACATATAAGTTCACGTACACAAACAGCCAGACCCGGAAACACTATCTTTAGGCCATACAAATATTTGTTCCGTGCGGGAATCGAACCTGCGACACGCAGCTTAGCAGTCAATCGCTCAACCACTACGCCAACCGTGTCATTCATTACTGTATACTTATATTTCTTGTGTTTCACACTGATGAGCTAACATGGAGGTGTGCTGAGGGCAGAGGGTGATCATTGCCGCCTGCGTTATGTTTAGTCGATTACTGAACCTACCAAGCGCCGCCCGCGCACGGTTAGAGTCAGGGAATTTCCTTAGCCGAAAAGTACCGTCTTCCACAACAGGGTATCTGTAAACTATTATAACACACGGCATCCAGAATCCGACGAAAGTTAAATATGAAAAGTTGTTTATCATAACCATATTACTGTAATGACTTAAATCTTTAAATTGATATCGTACTCTGATCTTATGAATCTGCTGATATTGCATTGCATGCATATTATGCAAAAGTAAGTATGGCTGTTGTCCAAACGAAGCACAGTCCATGTATAAGAGAGGTAACGACGCGAAAATATAAGTTGCCTCGGTGGCGACGACGACAGTAATCATAATCGAGACGAAGGTATGTTCCTATGACAGCCAAAGATAAACTGATCAGAAATACCGCAGTTATAACGTAGGGTCTTCGTTCGCCGTGTCCTTTGTCAGCAAGTAGTCGATAAATCATTTCACAGGCCAGCAACTGGGAACAAGGTAAGGGCAGAATAAGCTTTATTATTCCTACATCTTTAATAGATAGGCCCTTCAATGTTAACATGGTGTGCTTTTTCCAAAGTTTAAGGTTCGCTATTGCATTGTTGGTAGTGAATCATTCAGCAATGCACTTCAAAATAAACGGTCGGTTCGGTCGGTTATTATGTTTTTGAAAAAGTTTTTCTACTCGGGATGCTCCCGGTGATTTTTCCGTGCTCCCGCCCTGATACCCTCAAGGAAAAGGAGGTTCGGTTCCCCTGATAAGTGGTTACAAATACTGTCCCCCCCAGTGCTTTGCTTAAGATGGTAACTGTATGAATTGCTGCTTGTTTCTGTATGATGTGTATTAGGTTGGGGAAAAAGTATTTTCGCATTATAGTATGTATGAACTTGTAATAAAATCTCTTTGGCTATACTATTTGTATCTGGCTGGTATTGGTATCATTGAAAGTTTAAATTTTAAAGAACATAAATTCAAATTAGGAAAATGTGTGATTTTCATTTGTTTTTCGTACTGTCAAGATGAGTGAATCTAATGAAGAAATTCGATACATTTTAAAATTTTATTACAAAAAATATAAAAATGCAACGCAAGCCGCGAAAAAAATTTGCGATATTTATGGACCTAGTGCAGAGTCTGTGAGAGTAGCACAAATTTGGTTTAAGCGTTTTCAATCCGGAAATTTTGATGTCAAAGATGCACGTCGCTCTGGTCGCCCTATTTACGGACAAAATGGATGCCATTTTTGAAAAAGTGGAGCAAGATCGGCATATCAGTAGTTACGACGTAGCTGAAGAACTGGGAATTGACCACAAAACCGTTTTTGGCGCATTTGAAAAAAACTGGGTACACAAAAAAGCTCGATATTTGGGTATTTGGGTTGAGCTCACTGAAAGAAACCTAATGAACCGTGTACTCATTTGTGATTCTTTATTACGACGAACATATAAGTTCACGTACACAAACAGCCAGACCCGGAAACACTATCTTTAGGCCATACAAATATTTGTTCCGTGCGGGAATCGAACCTGCGACACGCAGCTTAGCAGTCAATCGCTCAACCACTACGCCAACCGTGTCATTCATTACTGTATACTTATATTTCTTGTGTTTCACACTGATGAGCTAACATGGAGGTGTGCTGAGGGCAGAGGGTGATCATTGCCGCCTGCGTTATGTTTAGTCGATTACTGAACCTACCAAGCGCCGCCCGCGCACGGTTAGAGTCAGGGAATTTCCTTAGCCGAAAAGTACCGTCTTCCACAACAGGGTATCTGTAAACTATTATAACACACGGCATCCAGAATCCGACGAAAGTTAAATATGAAAAGTTGTTTATCATAACCATATTACTGTAATGACTTAAATCTTTAAATTGATATCGTACTCTGATCTTATGAATCTGCTGATATTGCATTGCATGCATATTATGCAAAAGTAAGTATGGCTGTTGTCCAAACGAAGCACAGTCCATGTATAAGAGAGGTAACGACGCGAAAATATAAGTTGCCTCGGTGGCGACGACGACAGTAATCATAATCGAGACGAAGGTATGTTCCTATGACAGCCAAAGAAAAACTGATCAGAAATACCGCAGTTATAACGTAGGGTCTTCGTTCGCCGTGTCCTTTGTCAGCAAGTAGTCGATAAATCATTTCACAGGCCAGCAACTGGGAACAAGGTAAGGGCAGAATAAGCTTTATTATTCCTACATCTTTAATAGATAGGCCCTTCAATGTTAACATGGTGTGCTTTTTCCAAAGTTTAAGGTTCGCTATTGCATTGTTGGTAGTGAATCATTCAGCAATGCACTTCAAAATAAACGGTCGGTTCGGTCGGTTATTATGTTTTTGAAAAAGTTTTTCTACTCGGGATGCTCCCGGTGATTTTTCCGTGCTCCCGCCCTGATACCCTCAAGGAAAAGGAGGTTCGGTTCCCCTGATAAGTGGTTACAAATACTGTCCCCCCCAGTACTTTGCTTAAGATGGTAACTGTATGAATTGCTGCTTGTTTCTGTATGATGTGTATTAGGTTGGGGAAAAAGTATTTTCGCATTATAGTATGTATGAACTTGTAATAAAATCTCTTTGGCTATACTATTTGTATCTGGCTGGTATTGGTATCATTGAAAGTTTAAATTTTAAAGAACATAATTCCGAATTCAAATTAGGAAAATGTGTGATTTTCATTTGTTTTTCGTACTGTCAAGATGAGTGAATCTAATGAAGAAATTCGATACATTTTAAAATTTTATTACTAAAAATATAAAAATGCAACGCAAGCCGCGAAAAAAATTTGCGATGTTTATGGACCTAGTGCAGAGTCTGTGAGAGTAGCACAAATTTGGTTTAAGCGTTTTCAATCCGGAAATTTTGATGTCAAAGATGCACGTCGCTCTGGTCGCCCTATTTACGGACAAAATGGATGCCATTTTTGAAAAAGTGGAGCAAGATCGGCATATCAGTAGTTACGACGTAGCTGAAGAACTGGGAATTGACCACAAAACAGTTTTGGCGCATTTGAAAAAAACTGGGTACACAAAAAAGCTCGATATTTGGGTATTTGGGTTGAGCTCACTGAAAGAAACCTAATGAACCGTGTACTCATTTGTGATTCTTTATTACGACGAACATATAAGTTCACGTACACAAACAGCCAGACCCGGAAACACTATCTTTAGGCCATACAAATATTTGTTCCGTGCGGGAATCGAACCTGCAACACGCAGCTTAGCAGTCAATCGCTCAACCACTACGCCAACCGTGTCATTCATTACTGTATACTTATATTTCTTGTGTTTCACACTGATGAGCTAACATGGAGGTGTGCTGAGGGCAGAGGGTGATCATTGCCGCCTGCGTTATGTTTAGTCGATTACTGAACCTACCAAGCGCCGCCCGCGCACGGTTAGAGTCAGGGAATTTCCTTAGCCGAAAAGTACCGTCTTCCACAACAGGGTATCTGTAAACTATTATAACACACGGCATCCAGAATCCGACGAAAGTTAAATATGAAAAGTTGTTTATCATAACCATATTACTGTAATGACTTAAATCTTTAAATTGATATCGTACTCTGATCTTATGAATCTGCTCAATGCGAACATGATATGTTCGCATGCATATTATGCAAAAGTAAGTATGGCTGTTGTCCAAACGAAGCACAGTCCATGTATAAGAGAGGTAACGACGCGAAAATATAAGTTGCCTCGGTGGCGACGACGACAGTAATCATAATCGAGACGAAGGTATGTTCCTATGACAGCCAAAGAAAAACTGATCAGAAATACCGCAGTTATAACGTAGGGTCTTCGTTCGCCGTGTCCTTTGTCAGCAAGTAGTCGATAAATCATTTCACAGGCCAGCAACTGGGAACAAGGTAAGGGCAGAATAAGCTTTATTATTCCTACATCTTTAATAGATAGGCCCTTCAATGTTAACATGGTATGCTTTTTCCAAAGTTTAAGGTTCGCTATTGCATTGTTGGTAGTGAATCATTCAGCAATGCACTTAAAAATAAACGGTTGGTTCGGTCGGTTATTATGTTTTTGAAAAAGTTTTTCTACTCGGGATGCTCCCGGTGATTTTTCCGTGCTCCCGCCCTGAGACCCTCAAGGAAAAGGAGGTTCGGTTCCCCTGATAAGTGGTTACAAATACTGTCCCCCCAGTACTTTGCTTAAGATGGTAACTGTATGAATTGCTGCTTGTTTCTGTATGATGTGTATTAGGTTGGGGAAAAAGTATTTTCGCATTATAGTATGTATGAACTTGTAATAAAATCTCTTTGGCTATACTATTTGTATCTGGCTGGTTTTGGTATCATTGAAAGTTTAAATTTTAAAGAACATAAATTCAAATTAGGAAAATGTGTGATTTTCATTGTGTTTTTCGTACTGTCAAGATGAGTGAATCTAATGAAGAAATTCGATACATTTTAAAATTTTATTACAAAAAATATAAAAATGCAACGCAAGCCGCGAAAAAAATTTGCGATGTTTATGGACCTTGTGCAGAGTCTGTGAGAGTAGCACAAATTTGATATAAGCGTTTTCAATCCGGAAATTTTGATGTCAAAGGTGCACGTCGCCCTGGTCGCCCTATTTACGGACAAAATGGATGCCATTTTTGAAAAAGTGGAGCAAGATCGGCATATACGACGTAGCTGAAGAACTGGGAATTGACCACAAAAAAGTTTTGGCGCATTTGAAAAAAAACTGGGTACACAAAAAAGCTCGATATTTGGGTATTTGGGATGAGCTCACTGAAAGAAACCTAATGAACCGTGTACTCATTTGTGATTCTTTATTACGACGAACATATAAGTTCACGTACACAAACAGCCAGACCCGGAAACACTATCTTTAGGCCATACAAATATTTGTTCCGTGCAGGAATCGAACCTGCGACACGCAGCTTAGCAGTCAATCGCTCAACCACTACGCCAACCGTGTCATTCATTACTGTATACTTATATTTCTTGTGTTTCACACTGATGAGCTAAAATGGAGGTGTGCTGAGGGCAGAGGGTGATCATTGCCGCCTGCGTTATGTTTAGTCGATTACTGAACCTACCAAGCGCCGCCCGCGCACGGTTAGAGTCAGGGAATTTCCTTAGCCGAGCTGCACTGTAAGTAGGCTTAAACCAGCAACACAGATTATAGATGTTTGAACACGCTTTCGAAAAGTCTATTTTGAACAGTCCGTACATCGAAAAGTACCGTCACCCACAACAGGGTATCTGTAAACTATTATAACACACGGCATCCAGAATCCGACGAAAGTTAAATATGAAAAGTTGTTTATCATAACCATATTACTGTAATGACTTAAATCTTTAAATTGATATCGTACTCTGATCTTTGAATCTGCTCAATGCGAACATGATATGTTCGCATGCATATTATGCAAAAGTAAGTATGGCTGTTGTCCAAACGAAGCACAGTCCATGTATAAGAGAGGTAACGACGCGAAAATATAAGTTGCCTCGGTGGCGACGACGACAGTTATCATAATCGAGACGAAGGTATGTTCCTATGACAGCCAAAGATAAACTGATCAGAAATACCGTAGTTATAACGTAGGGTCTTCGTTCGCCGTGTCCTTTGTCAGCAAGTAGTCGATAAATCATTTCACAGGCCAGCAACTGGGAACAAGGTAAGGGCAGAATAAGCTTTATTATTCCTACATCTTTAATAGATAGGCCCTTCAATGTTAACACGGTATGTTTTTTCCAAAGTTTAAGGTTCGCTATTGCATTGTTGGTAGTGAATCATTCAGCAATGCACTTAAAAATAAACGGTCGGTTCGGTCGGTTATTATGTTTTTGAAAAAGTTTTTCTACTCGGGATGCTCCCGGTGATTTTTCCGTGCTCCCGCCCTGAGACCCTCAAGGAAAAGGAGGTTCGGTTCCCCTGATACTTATCTTTGCTTTTAAGCAAAGTACTGGGGGACACAGTATTTGTAACCACTTGGTTACAAATACTGTGTCCTCCAGTACTTTGCTTAAGATGGTAACTGTATGAATTGCTGCTTGTTTCTGTATGATGTGTATTAGGTTGCACGTTGGTGATATCGGAAAGGGGAACATAAGTTGGGTCTGCCACAGAATCGTCAGACCCAAAATTAAAACTTTCATCTGGGAGGCTAATGTCGAGATTTACATTCACCGTAGGTGTAGCGCTGGTAGTAGTGTTTCCCATTACAGTTTCATCGTATTGGCTATCGATTCCTACTGTAGTGAAATCAGCTGTACTTACAGTATCACCAAAAGGAGCGGAGCATACAGCCGGCTGGACTGGGGTGAGTTCAATGAAATCAGGTCTTTGATTTTCTAATATTTGTTTTTTCTTCAAAAGTAGTTTCTGCCGTCGCTGTTTAAGTTTTTGTAATGTCGTGACGTTATCATCAATATCAGCACCCTCCAAATAATCCGCAGAACCATCTTGTTTTGAGTTTTCGTCTTCATTAATTGTGAATCTTAGTTGTTACTGCAAAGGAAAATATACCAGTTTTTCACTAAGTTTAAAAAAAAACAACAAAAACATCTTAGTACGTTATTAAACAAACGTCTGCACTAGGAATCTTGTAAAGTACGAACAATCAGTCACACAAAAATAAAATAAATTAAGCATAATGAAACCGCGGAAGTACTAAACAAAATTAATAGGGATTTTGTCAAAACCGCGTAACAAACACGTAACTATTAGATGAACTTTAACACTTCAAATAACACAATTTTAGAATAAAAAATATCCCAATTTTAATTAGCATAACGTATAGAATACGTGTGATATACTTACCTTCAAATTAATCCAGTTATTCTGTGTAAAAACAATTATTAACTGGAGCGTCACACAAAAACTGCACGTTCCTGAACAAACTAGTGCGAATACGCGGTTTTCGTGTCAAAACTTGTTCGTCCAAAGATCCGCGGTATTGTTATTTTTGATTTACTCCTCTTCCTATTGGTCAATTCAAAAATTTGTCGCACAGGTCGACGCCAATCACAATCAGTTACCTACTGCCGCGAAATCTCGTTTTTGCTTTTTTTGCAGATACGCGGATTTGAACAATGTTAGTTACGCGTTATTGGACTATCAACGACGATATTAAACGTCACTACTGACAGCTAGACAATACTAGCTGCGTTCAATTTTGTTTTTTATTTATGTTTAAGAACTCTAAAAAACTACGCGGCCGAGTTCGTTGATGACGGATACTACCATGTGGGATAATTGTTTTCAGGATGAGCCGTGTAATAAAATTCGAAAAGTCTAATAAAAACATTAAAATTATGCTTACCCAAACCTCCGTTGCAAAGAATGTATGGCGACTGATGCACATTCGCGGTGTTTATGCCAAGCTAACCAATCACCGGCATTCGCGGTGATACAAATTTTGAATTCTAGCCTGTGATTGGCGAGTTACCTTGAATGTGATTGGCGCAATCAACGCGTGATTTTTTCTCTATCCAATGACATTTAAATATGCATAACGGAAAAAAATGCATGTTCGCGGTCTTGTAACATAAGCGACGATATACCATTTAATCGATAGCACCATAAAACCATGAGGTTGTTATTAGTGTATCATTTTTTTTTTTTTTTTTTCGTGCACGTGAGTTCATCTCCCTCCTTTTTCATATAGCAGCATAATTTACCACTAACTTGAGGCTTGTCGCCACTGTGGTGTCCTCGTTTGCTGCTGGGTTCGTAAATCAAAGCCACACACTCGTTCCACCAAGGAGCGCATACACGTCCGCACCGGCCGGCGGTTGGGCAAGCAATGCCGTGACGTGCATGCGCCGCTTGTACTTTATTAATACGTCACAAGTTGTGCTATAGTTGCACTCATTTTTGTTGAGTGTACGGGAAGCGTAGGCGATGGGCTTATCTTTGCCCATTTCGCCTTGGGAAA
This sequence comes from Melanchra persicariae, assembly GCA_947386135.1. Classification (NCBI taxonomy): domain Eukaryota; kingdom Metazoa; phylum Arthropoda; class Insecta; order Lepidoptera; family Noctuidae; genus Melanchra; species Melanchra persicariae. Next base: position 7,610,431 of record OX376645.1, on the reverse strand, counting down.
GAATAGCGCTGATTGCGTAATTAGATGCATCACAGCTGAGAAGGAATGGTTTGGAGAAATCAGGATATGATAATAGCGGAGCTGTAGTTACTTTGTTTTTTAAGGGTTCAAAGGATAACTGATGTTCGTTTGACCAGACAAACTCTACGTTTTTTTTCAGCAGATTTGTTAAAGGTTTTTCATTTTGCAATGCTTGAAAAATCAGGGATAAACCAGCGATAATAAGAGACGAAATCAAGGAATGATTTGACGTCTTTAGGAGTTTTTGGTATTGGGAATTCATGAACTGCTCTTAGTTTTTCAGGATTTGGTTTTACGCCTTTGTCAGTAATGACATGGCCTAAATATGAAACTTCTTTTCTAAAGACGAAATGGTATCGTGGCCGCGTAGTTTAGCAGGGGGTGAAGCAGACGCGGCGAGGTAAGCGGCGCGCGGGGCGCCCCACCCTGCCGCGCTCCGCCGCCGCGCCGTGCCCGCCGGCTGGCGCAGAATAATAGGCGAATGCAAAATTCTAATAAGCTAGTTTGTAGTAGTTGTGTTTGTAGCAAGTGTTTATAGCGATGTACTAATTTATTTTTTCACAGTTTGTACGAAATATCGGAAACACAAAACAAATAATAAACATGGTAAATGTACTATTTACCTTACTAATATTTTGTACGAAGTACATAATATAGTGCAATAAATAAATTAACCGTACCTACGACTACGAATGCCCCTTAGAAAAAAAAAAATGAAGTCGGTTATAAATAAAACAGAACATCCCCGACCATTTTGATAAGTTATCATAATTATCGAAAAGCTGCAACTGCTAGTTATAGTTTCACGCGCGCCTCAAGAGTGTCAGCATGATGACGGGGCCCCGTTTAGAGGGCCAAAGCCTGCCGGGGTCGCGGGACTTATCGCATTACTGTGACCCTGGAACGTAAAGGGCTATTGAAAGACACCGAGGATTTTAGTCAGTACGAGTCTGACAGTCCCTCCCGCCCTGCGCTGGGTGGGAGGACTCATTTGATGATTTTACCACGATAAAAAAAGTACCTATTTGTTTATGTGAATTATTTGTACTTACTTGGTACATACAACAATAATGAAAACACTAATGAATGCCTCATTAGTGTTTTCATTATTGTTGGATCCATCTATTTACCAGATCGCTGTTTGAAAGGGGTGCCTTAGTGCCTACAAGTTATTGTGTATATCGACAAAACCGGTATCAGTTTTACCAAAAAACCGGTATTTACAGAAATGAAAAACTGGTATATCAGGTTTTATAAAATATATTATATATATATTAGGTATATTCAATAAACAATAAAATAAAGCTTGTTCAATTTTTTTCAGAACCTCTCAGAGGCATCCCACGATTTCTTCTGGAAACTACTAACTCAGGTAGAACGTGCGAGTTGTAAAAGTTGACGAGTTTCGACTCCATTTTATTTTTCCAGAATTCGTCATCTTTTTGGATGTATAGAATTTCCATTTTTGTTTATTCTCCTCCCCATATACCAAAAATGCATCGCTGCTTGCCCGTCACTCGAAGCTGTCCTTGCGCCTGATAGTACCAGTTACTATTTTTATTTATGGTCAACTGGTTACTCTTTTTATTATATTTTAGAATTTGGACCTTATTATTTTTGATAGCATTTTCTATGCCGTTTTTATAAGCAGCTACTGGACATTTGACTTCAATTATGGTATCGTCTCCTACAACACCGTCCGGTGTGGTACCAATATAAGGAAATTCTTGGTCCACAAAAAGTCCACAGTCCTCGATGAGTAAATTTTCTTGGCTGCTTAATTGTTGGAGGGCAAATTTTTCATTTTTGAGCCCATGGGCTACCGACGCGACGGACGAAATATTTGATTTGTACAAAATGTTGTTCACCAGGGCAGAAAAATTTTTTTGCCTCTTAATTATTGCCCCAAAGTTTGATGCTGTTACCATAAACCTTCTGATTTGCAACCATTCAGTGCTTTCGCGTTGCTGTGCGGTTCTGTTTTGTATGCCCTCCCGGTCTTTTACCAGCGTCTCCAAATTTTTCATAAAATCTGCAGACGCTACGATGTACTCATCGGCAGACAAGTCTGGCGCAGCCACTTGTTTGCCATAATCATTCTGCTTTACAAATAGCTTAGATCTATTTTTTTTTCTTTTCACGGCATTGGCTCGTTTTCTCTGTTGTTCTCTTCTTCCTTCTAGTTTTTTTAAGTTGCCTCTTGGGCTCTTACCCAAATTTTTTTTGTGCACAGTGTAAAGAGGTCTTTTTGTGTTGTAAGAAACAACAGCAGCCGAGCATCTCGCTTGATATGAACGGCGAGAAGCAAAATTGATTCTTTTGCCCCCAACAAATTTCGCAATTATGCTGTTGAATCTCTCAACGGCATTAGTGTCAACGTCTTCAAGAAGACTTAGAGATTTTGCTGCCACCGAATTTAAAATAACTTTTAGCCGGAACCAAAATGTCGAATTTTCAAGCTCTGCCACAGTTGAAGACAAAATTCCTTTATCTTTCGTACAACAATAATCTTTGCAACGTCTGTGGTCCCCGTATGCGTGGTTCAGAGAATTTGTTATGTCTTCATGGATTTGCTTTATGGCAATGTCTCTGGGATTACTTTTATTATGTTTGATTGAAGTTGTGACGACTTTTCTCATACTCATCACTTTTTCATCGGTCATATATTTTCTGTGAGCGGATATTTTGTATCTTTGCTTAGTGAACGCAACTTGTTGCACATATTTCGCAGAACGTGGTTTCGGCATTCTATTTTAGACACTACGTAGTCTGAATAGGGATTTGACGACTATATTTTGGCATAGGTTGCAGAATCACCATCAGCCACAATGTTGCCACAATGTCCTTGAAACCTTCGCATATAATCGTCGCTTCCATTCCGCTGGAGGACCCTTCATAATTTTTATAGCATTTGTGATTTTTGGGGTTTTCCTGACGTTTCTCTGCCCTTGCACATAATAAACAATATTTATTTTTGACACCAATGAAAAGAACTTCTCCAAATTTTCGGCCCACAATTGCAGCAACACCAGACATTGCTTTATAGTTGTTCCCATAAGAACGTTTGCACCATGCACCATCCGCAAATACGTCAATGACGGGTATGCCATTAACCACACGCCCTTCTTGGATTGCTGCTTCACGTTCAATAGCAGCAGCTCTTTCCATGGTCTCCAGTGCTGTAGCCTCCCCCATTCACTAAACATGCTATCCTGAATTTTCGCGTAATATTTTTCACGAAAAATAGGGATGTCCATGGCACTCATAGTTTCCTCGAATTGAGAGTATCCAATCCCAGACGCTACTATACCCGAGACTGCTACAGTATTTATATCTACTCTATTATCACAGCCCAAGTCGTCGTACACACTTTAAATTTTTTCATGCATATCCTGCATTTAAAATTAAAATATGAAACCAGACCGACACGCTTTTCTGTTTCTAAAACTAAGCAGCTAAAATCACACTGAAAGAGAGGTTCGTGTTTTTGCTGTTGCAGTTGATTTAAATAATAAACTATATCAACAATTCTAGGACCGGTGATTTCTTTTCTAATCTTTGTCTCTCGCTCATGTTCCACAAGATAAGGCAGGTCTTCTTGATCGCTGAAACATTTGAAAAAAAAAGCGAGTAAATGTGATGACGTTAACAAAGCTGGAAAACTAAGGAAAACTAGGAAAAACTGGCATATCAGTGTATGATTATTTATAGTCCATACTACACCAAATAAAAGATCATTTTAATAAACTCAAAAATATATGCATCTATAAGCTTATGCAAAACTAAAATTTTACTAGAAGATGAACTTACTCAGCTACACCACATGGCAGTGGTGTGATTGGCACTGACGGAAATTTTACATGTGCTCAATGAGATAATTCTGGTAGGTTTTGTGAGACTTCCTCTGTTTCAGTAATACCCAATAGGTTTTCAGGGGTACTGAAAATCCTACTAATATTATAAATGTGAATGTTTGTATGTTTGTGTTTCAATCAGGCAAAAACGGCTGAAGGGATTTGGATGAAATTTGGCACACATGTAGTTCATATCCTGGAATGAGACATTATGCTACTTTTTATCCCGGTAAGTGGCATGGATCAATGAAGACTGAGGAGGAAGTGGAAATTCAGAGCCACTGCTGCCTTAGTACTACAGATTTACAAGTACCAAGAGACCAAAACATCAAGTACCACGAAACCAGAAACATTTCATAGTATTTTTAGGGCTGGTTAGAACAGGTGTAGGGTAGGTGTAGGATAGGTGCAGGGTAGGTGTAGGGTAGGTGTAGTGTAGGTGTAGCGTAGTTGTAGGGTAGGTGTAGTCCTACTAATATTATAAATGTGAATGTTTGTATGTTTGTATGTATGTATGTTTGTGTTTCAATCGCGGGCGAAGCCGCTGGTAGAAGCTAGTAGGAAATAATTTTAAAAATAATGAATATGTGTACAGGATGAATTTTTTCAAATGGGCGTGAATGGCTATAGCCGAAACTATGAGGAATACCAAAAAACGTTGAAAGGAATCTCGAGGCGGACTTTGACGAAAAACTAAAACTAATTCATTAGATTTTATAAAGATCAATAATCCGGTTTAAACTGGTACCGGTTTTATTGAAACCTCATTCGCAATATAAAATGAAAATACCGATTTATGGTAAAAACCGGTATTGACATATCGGTTTTTATCATAAAACGATACCTTGTTTATGACCTCTTACATTAAAAAAAAAATATTTGTTTTCAAAGGTTTTACCTGAAAACAGGGTCAAGTGAAATTAGATGCCTCTAACTCACAGATATGATGTAACACAATGCACATAATTATTATATATACAAACGATATACCTACACCCATATCGATATTCATCAAGTTTGTGGAGTTTGGATTGCCGATTTAGTTTGAACCTGTTGATGACATAAGTAGTAAAAGACAATAATTGTTTGTATAGTTATGATATTTATTCAAAAAACTCACTACGCGTCACAGATACGAATGTTAGGAAAATAGCACACAGAAGTCCAAGTTGACGTCTCGCAGGCAACCACGCAAGTGCGCGCGCGTACCAGGAACGAATGTTCCCGAGCGCACGTGTCAAAGAATGCCGCGGACCAACCACGGCGCCTCGGCGCATCGTGCGACTAGTCGCCCGATCTCTCACAGTCGGCCGTCCTGATGTTGCTGGGCGTCCCGAACAGCTCCTTCTCGATGAGTACACGGAACCTCTTAAGGTTCATTATAAGGCCACCTCTTAAGGTAGAATAACATTAACTTCTTAAAGTTAAATGATACAGCCTCTTAAGGCTTTTTTTTTTTTTTTTTTGTAGGATGGGAAATCATCAAATGACCCCTCCCGCTCTGGGTGGAGCGGCAGGGAGTGTCAGACTTTTACTGACTAAAACCCACCCTTTAGTCCTCCTAGTGCCTTTCTTCCCAGGGCCGCGGTAACTCTTTCGAACAAATCCGCAACCCTGGTAGAGCCTCTTAAGGCTTACCTCTATCTTAACAGAGAGTGTGCAATTACGAAATAGCTTCAGTGTCCGCCTCTTAAGGCCTACCAATCCATGAAACGGTCCACCCATCATATGAGTCTACGTTTAATAGGTCAAGCATTGACTTGACTCTCCTGACCTCTAAAAGTCTGATGGTCCGCCTCTTAAAGCCTTCAACTGCCCTGGCGGTCCATCCATCTCCCATGGATCTACATCCAGCAGTTCGGTTCACACTTACTGCGTGTAAGGTATCCCCGACAGTCATGGTCCGCTTCACAAGCCTTCATGATTCACCCTTTTAAAGGTGGCATGCATGCGATATAGGGTTCAACGTACGAGCACCTCATGCGGACAACAGTGTTAAAGACAGTCCTTAGTACTTTTTCAAAAGTACAGAGATCTCTATTACTCGTCTGTTAAATAAGACAATTTTTTTTTAGGCCATAAACAATATACTTTAAAATCAAAGCGTGAATACAAAGGTACCATAGTACTCGTATAACTAGGCTATAACTAGTACAATCAGTCTCAACTCTCATAGTTTTCTTAATGTAATGAGATCAAACTAAAATAAAATTTCTTAACAAGATTTCAAATTATCAATTTGAACAAACATTGGTTATTCAGTTCTTAATCTGAATGAGTTTCATTTTCTTTTAATATTAATAATTAAAATAACAAATAAAATAAACTACGATGGATGAAATGAACAAACCATGATTACGAGAGCAGCATCGCAACATGCACGCCCACCACCCCCGGACCCGTCGCTCAGCTCCGCCTCGCCGCCACCGGACATAGGATTACCAGTGTCACCGGCGGCTGCAGTCGCGTCGAGCTCGAGCGACGACTATTTCTCTCCGCCGACGTCGCCAACACCTGTGCGTCGGCAGGGGAGAGGCCGGCCACCGAGGGGCTTGGGACCTAGGGGCCAACCGGCCCCGAGCCGGGTCCCCGCTACCGGTGGTTGTGTGCAGCGCATGAGATGGACTCAGTCTATGAACGAGAACGTCATGCGCGCATATTACGGGACTACAGAGGGGGGAACTAACCTCACTGAGTACCGTGTCAGGATGCTGTCTCTGTTTCAGGACCTGGAACCGGCTGTGAACGTCTCGGCCCAACGATTGTCGGATCAGGTGCGAGTCATCCAACGTAGTTACAAGTTGGACGATGCCGCACTTGATAGGCTGCGCTCAGAGGTACTAAACAACCTTATCATCTCGACCCCAACACAGACCGTGGTACCGGCGCCAGCTAGTGGCGCAATCATACCGCGGCCCAATAACAATAGTGATGAGGTAGATAATAGGGTTGTTACGGTAAATAGCCAGTGCAACGATCGACTGAGGAGCGCGCCGGAGGATGCGCTTCGCGAGTATAGATCAACTCCTACCGAACTTAGGCCCCGATTACCACGGTTACCTATGCACAAAAAGAATAGGGCGCTGGTGTGTGCCTTGGACTCGCTGCTGCAGAATATCTTCGAAAGCAGCGAGAACCTCGTTGATACGCACTCAATCCTGTATTGCGGGGCTGTTGCGACATGTCGTATAGCAAACGTCAAGTTTCCAAATTGTGACGAGGCTATACGACCAAAACCTGATGTACCAGCCTGGCAGTGCAGGATCGAGCGGCGTATCGATGAGGCTAGGGCACTCATCGGCAAACTATACTGCTTCAGGGAGGGCAATACCCGGCCACGTGTGATGCGCTTTGTGAGGCGGGCGTTTTCGGGGACTGGAATCAGCCCTCGAGAATACACCTCCCGTGTCACAGAGCGCATCGACTTCCTGAAGCAGAAAGTTTGTGCATGGGCAAACCGTATTCGGCGGTATAAGCGGCGGGTTGACCGATACTCGCAGAATCGTATGTTCCAGAGCGATGAGAGGTGGGTGTATAGAGCTTGGGAGCGACCTGAACAAAGTGTGACAGACGTGTGCCGCCCGGATGTCTCGCCACGAGTACATTCTGGCGAAACATCTGGTCGATGCCCGTCTGTCATGCCGAGGGTGGTTGGATACGCGATGTCGAGCGCGTGTGTGAAGCTATACCACCAATGGAACTAGTCAACATCACCCCATTGGATGTAGCCAAAGCAGTCCGTCCGTTACCGAACTGGAAATCTCCAGGACCGGACGGACTTCATAACTTCTGGCTAAAATGGTATAGCAGCTCACACGCGCTCCTGGCATCTCAATTCCAATCATCCTTAGAGTCTGGGTCGCTACCACAGTTTCTAACAACTGGCGTTACCCACCTGCTCCATAAGACAGGTAGTCCCGCGGAACCCAAGAATTATAGACCGATTACTTGTCTGTCGACGGTCTATAAACTTCTTACATCCATTCTGAGAGTGAAAATTAATGATCACATTGAGAATAACTCAATTATGTCCGCTTCTCAGAATGGATGTAGGAAAGGGTCCCGCGGCACTAAGGAGCTACTCCTCATAGACATGGCCATAAGCCAACAGGTTCGTCGATCCCGTAAGGATCTGTCGACATGTTGGATAGATTACAAGAAGGCCTATGACTCTGTGCCACATACATGGCTCATGAGGGTGCTGGAGTTGTACAAAATAGATGCAACTCTACGCGCCTTCCTTGAGTCATGTATGAGGCAATGGAAAACGGTCCTTCGATATCCAGGATGTCGACCGATTCAAGGGAATGATGAGCCTGTATGGATTAAACGGGGAATATTCCAGGGCGACAGTTTGAGTCCACTTTGGTTTTGCTTAGCTCTGAATCCTCTTAGCACACTGCTGGAGGATTCAGGCCTAGGCTATCGGTTGAGAAGAGGTGGTCAAGCCATATCTCGCCTCCTTTACATGGATGATCTGAAACTCTTTGCCCCCAACAATTTGCGACTGATGGAGCTACTGAAGGTAACTGAAACTTTCAGTAGTGCCATCAGGATGGAATTTGGTGTGGACAAATGTGCAGTCATGCATGTAAAGAAAGGGGAGATTATGGAATCTGAGGGAATTCAACTCTCGGATTCCATACAGGTTAGATCCCTCAGCTCGACCGAAACCTACAAGTATTTGGGTATGTCGGAAGCGTTGGGCATTAATGTTGCTGACATGAAGCAATCGCTGAAGGAGCGCTTCTTTGGCCGCCTGGAAAAGGTTTTAAACAGCCTTTTGTCGGGCGGAAATAAGGTGCGCGTCTTCAACGGTTGGGTCATGCCGGTATTAATGTACTCTTTCGGCATACTCAAATGGACTCAAACCGAACTCGACGCCCTGGACAGGAGAGTCCGTACACTGCTGACTGCAAACCGGATGCATCACCCACGATCGTCGGTGATGAGACTGTACATCCCGCGGAAGTGTGGAGGTCGAGGTTTTTTAAATGCTAAGACTCTGCACAACCGCGAGATGTGCAGTCTCAGAGAATATTTTCTCAAAGTCGATGTGGGTATGCACCGAGATGTGGTCGCAGTGGACAAGGGACTCACCCCGTTATACATGGCTAAAGAGAACTGGCACAAACCTGTGATACTTACTACAGATGACCGCAAGGAGGTATGGAAAGGCAAGGAGCTTCACGGACGCTTCTATCGGGCTCTTTATGGGTCCGATGTAGATTTCCTAGCGTCCGTAGCCTGGCTACGTTTCGGTGATCTCTTCGGAGAAACTGAAGGTTTTGTTTGTGCAATTATGGACGAAGTTATCTTGACGAACAACTACCGGAGGCATATTATGAAGGACGGGACGGTTGACGTGTGTCGGGCATGTCACCGTCTGGGTGAGTCCATCAGACATTATCTCTGGTTTTTCTCGTCTGGCTAACGGCGAGTACTTGCACAGGCATAACCAAGTAGCCAGGATTATTCACCAGCAACTTGCTTTTAAATACAAACTTGTAGATTCTGAGGTACCGTATTACAAGTATGTGCCCGACCCAGTTCTCGAAAATGACCATGTCACGTTGTACTGGGATCGGTCTATCATCACTGATAGGACTATCGTCGCTAATAAGCCCGATATAGTGGTGATAGACCGATTAGCGCGCCGCACAATGATAATCGACATTACCATTCCGCATGACGAGAACCTCGTGAAAGCTGAGAAAGAGAAACAAATCAAGTATCTTGACTTAGCGCACGAGGTTGTCGACATGTGGAATGTGGACTCGGCTGTCATTGTGCCGATCGTCGTTACGGCCAATGGCTTGATAGCCAAAAGCTTCAACGACCACCTGTCGAAGCTGGCGTTACGCAGTTGGGTAAAGGGCCTGATACAGAAGGCAGTACTCCTCGATACGACTCGTATTGTGAGGAGGTTCCTGTCTCTGAAGCCCTAACCACCGGTAGCTTGGACTCTGCTCCCGACACCGGCGGACTACTATTTTTTATATTTTTAAATGTTTTTTTTTTTGTTTTTTATAGAAATATTTAAAAATGTAAACGATAGGGATTTAAATGAATATACGAAATAAAATAATAATTCAGTTCTTAATCTGAATCAGTATCAGATATACAATGGAACAGCTTCAGTTTATCCCGAGCCAGCACATTCTCATAAGAACTAGAGATGTGTCATTGACGGTTTTTAAATTAATTTAATTTAATATTAATCGTCAATTGTTAACAGGTTGAAAAAGCCGTTAATTCGTTAACGGGTTTTTGAAAGTTCTCCTTTTAGATTTTTCATTACATTAATGTATTAAGTTAAATTAATGTATTAATATTATGTCAATGTTTTCGCTCGCAACTTCGAAAGCAACTTTATCTGTTTTGAAATATTAAGTTTTTTTGATGAAATGACCTTTCCTTCGTACTTTTTTCAGGCTTAGGACTGACTGGATCTAAAATCTATAATAGATAAATATCCAGGCGTACTTAAAAGTTCATTTCATTTTATGTACACTGGTAATCAATTTAGCTGTTTTTTTTAAGTTTTTTTTTTAATTTTCTTTTTCAGTTTTTTTTTTGAGGTTTTTGTGTATCTTTATAGGTATTTACATATATTTACAAAATCGACGTTCGTCTAAATTCACGTTAAGAAACATGAGCTTTTCCACTTTGCTAGATGATAGTCTTGTTCTCCTTTGATTTAAAATCAACCCTGATTTGGAGAACATTCTTTCGCAAGGCACCACCGATGTAGCGACAATGTTGCAGTGTTCTATATACACTCTTTTGCAAAAAAAACGGGCACCTAAGGAAATTTACGTTCTAAGGTCGATTTTAGTTAATTAAATAAAATTTATTTCTTTGACGTAGTCTGTATACTTATAATCGTGTAAATTAATGCGCGTAAAGTGAATTCGAGCAATTAAAAGAAAAAAAAACGATGGATTTTTTAAAATCGATGTACACGCCCAAACAATAAGAAGTGGTCGGCAATAAAGATAAGTTTTTTTTTACTTTTTTTAATTAAATAAAGTTACAAATGTAAAAACCTAATAACGAGTGTGACCTCCTCTTGCCAAAATCACAGCTGGAATCCTTCTGGGCATGCTTTCCACGATGTTTTTAATAACGTTTTGAGGAATACGTTCCCACTCTTCTGCAATGACTCTTTTTAGCTCCCTGATGTTTTGTGGAGCAGGTTGCACTGATCTTACCCGTCTCTTTAGAACATCCCACACATGCTCAATTGGATTGAGGTCAGGACTTCGAGCTGGCCAATCTAAACGACGGATCCCAACTTCTTGCATGTACGCTTCCACGTCGCCAGAACGGTGCGGGCGAGCATTATCGTCCATAAAAATGGAATCTTCCCCAAGTGCAGTCAATGTGGGTTGTGCATATGGAATTAGGACTTCCATTATGTACCGGTGTGCATTTAATGTTCCATTTTCTATGAAAACTAACTCCGTACGCTCCGTCAAATTAATTGCTGCCCAAAACATAACGGAGCCTCCGCCGTAAGGAGTGATTTCTTCGAAACACACTTCCGCATAGCGTTTCCGTGGTCTTCGCAGCACTTGCCAGCGTCGGTCCTCTACACACAAAGAGATTCTAGCTTCATCAGAAAACAATACTTTATTCCAGTCCTCCAGAGTCCATGAAGCACAGTTCCGAGCAAACTGAAGTCGAGCAACACGGTGCTCACGGAGTAATTTAGGGCCCCGAGCTGGGCGGTAACTCTTGATATTGGCAGCCAAAAGCCTCCTCCTGACCGTCCACAAGCTAACTTCTACTCCTCTTACTTCTTCAAGGCTCTTCTTCAGGTCCACACTTGATGCCTTACGATTACGCAACGCCTGACTCACCAAAAAGCGGTCATCTTTTGGTTCTGTGCATCGTTTTCTTCCCAAACCGGGTCTTCTTTTGACCGAACCAGTCTCTTGATACCGTTGCCAAGTCCTCTGGACAGTTGAACGACTCACATTTAGCCGCTGAGACACGTAAGTTTGCGAACAACCTTCTTCAAGTAGGGCTATAATTTAACCGGTCCTTATCGCTTTATCACTCATATCAAAAAGTGGTATTTAATGTAAAAAGAAAGATTAAATTGTTTAATTTGCAGAAAATATCCAAAAAGTTTTAAAATATCGTAATCAATTAAAAATCGTTTCAGCAATTCGCGCCATTAGTAAAGCAATTTTAGAATAATACACAATAATCATTATTTTTCTTTTAATAATTTCAAATTTTAAATTTGGAATCATGCCAGGATGCTTCAAAAAACATGCCAATACATTGTCAAATTAACAAAACCTATTTCTTGTTCTTCTTCATTGAAGTAGAGAAAAAAATCTAAAGTGCACGTTTTTTTTACAAAAGAGTTTATATCTTGCATAAATTGGGGTACAAAAATTGATGGACTTTCGACCATTCTGATGGACTGTTCCATTCTCCAGTCGGGCTTACGCGAGGCAATAAATCATCTGCCAAATAGGTGTCCACTTCCTTTATCGCTTTAGAAAGCGGTGTGCCTGTGGACGTGGATTCACGCACAATCTGATCGAAGATACTCCAAGGACTAAATTCGTTTGTTGGTGTTTTAGGGGCATCTTGAGTATGGATTTCGGCCTGATTTTTTGTTATTTCTGCTGCGACCAGATTTCTTAACCTCTCTTTTGTTTTCAAGGCCTCATTTTGATTGTAAAATCCCTGCATTTTAAATCTAGGATCCATTAAAGTGCATTAAACTAAACGTCCCACTTTGTTCTATGCTTTTAAACCTCTCTGTAATTCCCAACTTTAACAGCAAAACCACATCTGTAACGTCTGTTGTTAAACCACCTTTTTCAATAATTTTTTTGCAGGATTCTGTTAGACAGCGCGTCATTATTATGACGTAACTGCCTGTTAAATATTTTTGTCCACTCATAGTTCGCGTTACTTCTTCAAAAGGCTCCAACACCTGACATAATTGTTCAATTGTTGTCCAATCATCAGAGCTGATCGTTGGCAAGTCTTTATCTGCTAGAGCTACTGTTGAAATGACGGCTTCTTTGATTTCAACCATTCGCTTCAACATATAGTATTTAGAATTCCATCTAGTTTCAACATCCTGAAGTGGTCGTTTTGGCTCTTTATTTTGTTGGAGCTTGTATCTGGCTAGTCGCTCTGACGATATTGAGCTTCTTTTTAAATGTGCAACAATTTTTTTAACTTTTTCTGTTAGATTGTGGCATATTTTTAAGGCATCTTCGACGATTAAATTTACAGTATGTGCAAAGCATCCGAAATGCTTCCAGCCTTGATACTTTTTCATGGCTTTAACAATGTTTGCGCCATTATCACTTACAGAAAAGTTCACTTTTCCTGTAAGACCCCATGAGTCAATAGCCGGGTCCACACCGGACGATCCATCGATCCCGCGATCCGCGATCCAGGATCGCGGAGCGTGGATCGTGGATCGTGTTAGGCCGATCCACTCTTGGAAACTTGCGATCCCAAATATGCGCTCCAAGCGATCCTAAGGCGATCCGTGATTCAGCCAGTCTAACTCTTGTACGATATGGAGTCACACGTACAACGGCGGCGTCTTGCCGTTGCAGCAGTAACTTTTATTTTGCTTAAATGCTTGCGCAAAAAATCACAAAAAAGAAAACGACGGTTTTGGGTGAAACAAATTTACAAAAATCGCTTGGAATCTGGGACTCAGCTGTACGCAGAGTTAGTGTCAGATAAAGTTGAACACAATTTTGCAAGAATGAATGCTAATCAATTTGAGATATTGTGTTCATTATTAAATAACAAGCTAAGAAAGAATGATACAAATTATAGAGATGCCATTACTGTGAAGGAAAGATTATTACTAACATTGAGATTTTTAGCAACTGGAGATTCGTACGTCAGTTTGCAGTATCTGTTCCGCATTTCCAAACAGTCTATATCGATAATTATTCCTGAAGTTTGTGAAGCCATCATTGACCTGTTAAATGATTATGTAAAGGTAAGTAAAACCATACTTTATTACTCAATAAAAAAGTAGTGTATTACAATCATAATTTAAAGAAGTAACATGTTTACAATTATTAATTATTTTTTGAAAACATGATATAGGTAGGTACTTATTTAATTCGGTGGTGACTGTGGAAGTGAATAATCCTGAGGTTTCAGAAACTGGGACTGCGATGAATTGGAGGCTAGATGAGCAGACGGTGATGTCTGTGGAATTGGAGCTGGATAATTTTGAGGTTGTAGAGACTGGGACTGTGATGAAGTGGATGCTATTGGTGTGCCAGGATATGAATTAGTGTAATATCCATAATTGCTATCCCCATATCTTCCTGTGTCAGCTTGAAAATAATTTGGCACATAGCATTTTTGACATTAACTAATGTTACTGCATCATATTTCCGCAATTCAGTAGATATATACTGCCCGAAAGCAATGTAAGAATCAGTTTCCGGTTGTGGTGGCTGAGCACATTGTTGCAAAAGTTGGAAAGCCTCTGAAAGAGTTTCATCTGATATGTCATTTGCATTATTAGAAGTAGTTTTCTTTCTTTTTTTTGTTCTTTTGTTTGTTGTTTGGACACTGGATTGTGCATTCTGATCATTCTGCTCTCTACTCTGATCTGTGTGGTGGTTGGCTCTCTCCGGTTGTGTGTCACTAGTAATGTTACTGTTCTCGTTTTCGCTCACTGTAGTATTAACTTCAAGTTCCCCTTCAGTCGTATCAGATTCTACCTGTAACAACAATTATTATTACTATTTACTGCTTATTCTTATTTTCAGCTTTATATTATAATTAAGATCTCCTTTATTTTCAGGTGCCGTCAACTAAAGAAGAATGGCGTACAGTTTCTCAGCAATTCGAGAATAAGTGGAATTTCCCACACGTGATAGGAGCGATGGACGGCAAACACGTCGCTATACAATCGCCTTTTAATAGTGGCAACGACTTTGATAATTACAAATTATTTCCTAGTATTGTTCTTTTTGCATTAGTAGATGCAAATTATAGGTTCCTGTATGTGAATGTTGGGACTAAAGGCAGAATATCAGATGGAGGCGTGTTCAAAAGCACAAATTTATATAAAAAACTTGAAAAAAAAGAGCTAAATATTCCTCCACCTAGATACACCACCGGAGATATTGCAAGTTCCCTATAAAATTGAGGTACCCTATTATATACTAGGTGATAAAGCTTTTCAGCTTAATGATTATACTATGAAACCATACGATGGTACACGGGAAAGGGGTTCTTGTGAAAGAATTTTCAACTACCGACTGTCAAGAGCACGTAGAGTAGTTGAAAACGCGTTTGGAGTACTTAGTTCTGTCTACAGAGTCCTGCGTAAACCTATGCTTTTGGAACCAGAAACTGCGACTAAAGTCGTGCTGGCAACGGTTCATCTATATAACTACTTACGCAGTAATCCTAACTTTATATCGCCAGGAACGTTTGATACAGTACAGGAGAATGGAGATGTAATACCTGGAAGCTGGCGAAATGAACCGCCATCACAATCGCTACAACCGATGGCCGTCGTACCAAGAAGAGCAACAGAAAATGCCACTACAATACGGTCCCACTTAGCAAGACACTTTGTTACAAACCATACAATAGTTTGGCAAAATGAATATCAGTAAACTAATAGCTCACATGTTCCAATGTATCGCGTGTGGTTCCGGGTTCATTTTTATCCGCCATAAAGTCGAAGTCATCATACGCAAACCACTTTGATTTATATGTATCTTGAGCACCTGAAATAAACAAGTTACTCATTAAAATAACCACGTGTATTTCTAACAGCTTAAATGTGAAAAGCGAAATCACGTGAAATCCACAGTAAATATTATGATGTAATTACTTATAATAAAATATATAATTTTAATACCTACAGATAAAAAGTAGCTTTGTTTTCTTACCGGATCCAGTTATACGGCTTTGCTTCTCTCTGTGTTTCTCCCTTCTGTAGCCTCCCGCCAGAGATCGCATTTTTTTCTTTAGGTTCTCGATCGACTTATTCCCCATTTCACGAGAAATCTGACGCCAAGCATCATCTCTAACACCTCTATTGGTGTAATTAGAATCTTTGGGATCCCATAAACATTTAAATTCTTTATAAAGCGATATCAAACGGCGACTTTCTGAGATGTCCATGGCGAGGTGGATCGCGCGAACCAACACAACCGTCCACACCGCGCGCATCACGCAACTGAGGCACCTTTGAGGCTGGCACAAAAACCGACCGCACACGGATCGCGCGAGGTAGGGAGCGCGCGCTCCAATACGTGCGCATGGATCGCGCGCGGCACGTCCACACCGCCTGCATCTTTGGATCGCGCTGCTGCCGCGCGCGATCGGAGCGCGATGGATCGTCCGGTGTGGACCCGGCTAATTATAGTGCCTAATTCGGATGATATATTTGCCGCCGTATGATGACCCAAAAATTGACAACATCCCAACAAAACAGTTTGCACCTCAAAATCTTCTCTGATGTAGTGTTCAGTCAGTGCAACATATGATTCACTTGTTCTGGACGTCCACAAGTCAGCAGTTATGCAGATACTTTTTGCTTCACTTGTTACTTTTGCCTTTACTTTCTGTTCTGTTTTATTATAACACTCTTGCAGTAAGGAACCCGAAAGAGTTTTTCTAGTTGGCAAATTCTAGCCAGGTATACACCTTGAATATTTTTTAAATGATCTTTCTTCAACAATTGAGAATGGGTGAAATCCGTCTATGCATAGATCTAGTACATCGGAATCGATTTGTCGCTTTTGCAACTACGCTAATTTTTTTCGGAATATAAGTTTCTATAACTCTCTGTCGTTTGGGTTGCGATGGTCCTGGTACTACTGATACTAAAGCAGGTTCAGTTGTTAATAGCTGCACCGGTGCACTAGCTGCGGAAGAACTGGCCGAATATTCGGAGCTTTGTAATAATGACGCAGGCTGATTTTCCTCTTGATATATAGATAGATACACAGATAAATGTTTTCTCTTCAGATGGCTCCTTAGATTTGATATCGTAGATTTGTAACTTATTTTGTCTTTACATACATTGCAAACTGCTTTATCACTGTTTGCATCTTTTTCGAAGTGGTTCCACAATAAACTGGCATTTCTACGCGACGACATTTTTTACGATTTCATAAATTCACAACACTACAGTCTTGACTTAAAGGTCCAAGTGACCAGGTCATAAAAAAAAAACAAAAAAGAACACTACAGTCAATATATTAAGTCTCAATAACTCAATATTCACTCTTTTTTACACTACTATTATACACTTTCTTATATACAATTAAATAAGTACAGTACAAAAATTTAAATTTACAAAATCACTAAAACACGTATAGTTTTCGTTAATAGAATTTTCAACTTTAATAAATCGCACTTGACACCTGCAATGACCTATGGCCTTGGCCGCACTGATTTTGTTTGTTTACTTGTGAAGTTGTGACGAGTGTGTCTAACTACTTTTTTAATAGGTCGAAGGAACTGTCGAAAAAAAAACAGTCGTAATCTACAGACCTTAAGTGCTATTTTTGCGAGACTGAATGTTAACAATTATTTCATTTAGCTATTGTAGTAAAAGTGCGAGCGGGAAAGGTATAGGAGCGAAAGGATCGGAAACGAAACTCAGCGCATAAATAACTGCAAGCCTATGATATTATTTCATTGCGAGTTGCGAAAACGTTGACAAAATTTATTATATGAATCTTATAATAGGTTTTGTCATTGAAGAAAAACAGAATATTATTTGATTTTTTTAACAGGTTTTGTCATTGAAGAAAAACAGTTAATTCGTTGACGTACTAAAAGCCGTTAATAAAAACAGTTTATTGATTTAACGCCCACCTCTAATAAGAACGACCAGTTTTATTGCTAGCCTTAACAACATATCTGTCATGCGGGAGCACTTTAGTCACAACGAATGGACCATCATAACGTGGCACTAACTTGCCACTTCTAAGGCCCTTTCTCAATACTTTTCGTTGCACTAAAACCAACTGACCGACCTTAAAAGGTGCCTCAGTACGCCTCTTACGATCAAATTTCAGCTTCGACTGCTGAGCAGCAGTTTGCATTCTAGTGGTAGCAGTCTCCCGTAAGTTGTCAAAACAGTCTGATCTAATAGGTGTAACTAAGTCACCGACTAAACGAGGTCAGAAGCCGTACAACAGCTCTAATGGCGACTTCCCTGTCGTATTATTAATATTCGAGTTCAGTCCTAATTGAACTTTAGGTAAGTACATCTCCCAATTATTTTGGTCATCACCGACATAAGCCACGAGTGCATCAAGTATTGTGCGATTATACCTCTCAATTTGGCCGTTAGCCCTAGGGCTCGCCACGGCGTTCATTACATGTTTTATTTGACGCTCGGTACTCTCTCACTCGCTCGCTGGCTCGCTTCTTGAACTCGTGACAATCAAAGGCTTTTCCACGGTCGCTAATAATCCTGTTTGGCAAACCAAACGTTTTTATAAACAGATCTAGAGTCTTAAGAACATTAGCACAACTAGTATCTCGCACTGCCTCGATCCATATAAACTTAGTAAATGAATCTATGATAGCGAAAATATACATCTTCCCCGAGGGACTCTTGCAAAGAGGTCCAAGGTGGTCGACATGCATAGTATGAAAAGGCACTGGTACCTTTTCTATTGGATGCAATAAACCAAAAAGTCGACCCGTAGGCTTCTTAGCGTATTGACACGAAATACAGCTGCGTACGTATTTTTGAATAAAACGACGCATGTTACCAAACCAATACTTACTCTTAATTGCATCGTAAGTTTTATTAAAATTAACATGACCATTACTATCATGGAAAGTCTGCACAAGAGACCAACGGCATTGTTTTGGAACTACAACCTTGAGGTTATTATTATCAATCTTTCTAAACAGAACTCCCTTTTCAACTACGTAGTCCGCAGCCAAACCTTTCGAGTTGCCGTTCGCTAATTCGTCAGCTAACTGACTAATAACCGTGCGTATGGACTCGTCATCGTGTTGCAGACTTTCAATAAGATCCGTTTCTACGCAACGTAATACACTCCCAATGGGGTTTCGACTCAACGCGTCTACGTGATACATCGACTTCCCGGCGCGATATTCAACATCAAAATTAAAGCCTTGTACCTCCAACCACCACCTCGCGATGCGTGGATTCAAATCTCGTTTCGACCAGGTCCAGCGCAGGGCGTTACAATCCGTGATTATAACGAACCTAACACCACTTACATACACCCTAAACTTCTGCAAGCTCATTACTACCGCCATGGTCTCGAGCTCGAAACTATGGTATTTTTGTTCAGCGGGTGTAGTTTGCCGACTAGCATACGCTACGGGTTTCCACGCACCGTGTGGCTGCTTTTGGAGAAGGATACCACCCAAACCAACCTTAGACGCGTCGGTATGTATCTGAGTCTCATGCTCTGGGTTAAACAAAGCCAGTATAGGCCGGCTAATAAGTATAGCTTTTAATTTATCAAACGCCCTCTGCTGTTCATCACCCCAGACCCAGGGTTGATCTTTTTTCGTAAAAGGGCGGGCAATTATCGCGAAACCTTTAACTTATTTCCTAAAATAGTTAGCCAAGCCCATAAACTGCCTACACTGGTGTACATTAGTCGGTATGGAAAAATCACGTACAGCATTAATTTTATGTTGCGCCGGCTTAACTTCACCCTTACAGACTTCATGTCCCAGGTATTCAATCCGTGGGACTAAAAACGAACACATCAATTCTAAGCTTCGGTTTGCGGCACGTATTCTTTCTAACACGGCTCTTAAACGTCTCAACGCCTCATAATAATTCTCACTATATACGAGTATATCGTAAAGGTTTGCGGTGGCACACTCAAACTTCAACGGCCCTATGTCATCGATAGCTCGCTGAAAGACAGCAGGTGCATTCACAAGTCCGAAGCTCATACGTGTATATTGATAATGCCCGTCGGGCGTAACAAAAGCTGTATAGTGCTTACTGTCATCTTCCAGTTGTATACAAAAATATGCGGATAAAACATCGAGACATGAGAATACACGCTGCTTCGCTAGCCTATCAAGCTGATCGTGTATAAGCGGCATAGGGTAACGCTCCTTTTTAGTTATTTTATTTAACGCCCGGTAGTCGACGCACATTCGTTTTTCACCAGTCTTTTTAGGGACCAGAAGGACAGGGCTGGCGTAAGGCGAGTTAGAAGTTTCAATAATTCCCTTATCTAATAAATCTAGGACAATAGTACGTACGTGTTCACGATCCGCAATTGACATTCGGTAGGGTCAGTAATAAATTGGTTTATTATCTGTAAGCTCTATTTTCATTTTTACGGTGCATTTACCTATTGTTTGACCGCACTCAGAAAAGCAATCGGAAAAATCATTTAGTAAGCATTCAAGCTCTAACTTTACAGAAGGCTCCAAATCTGTCCCGACCTCATACCCACACTCTGCGTCGCGGACTGTTATCGCACGTACTACACACTCACTGTTAGGTAAATTAATTATTTCCGATCCTAAGTTGATCACTTTAACACTGACCCGGCCGTCAATGACCTGCGCGTTATGTTTAGGTACAACAAATTCAGAACGAGGCTTCAAGTGTTCCGATTCCGGTATCGCAATAGTCCATCAAAATCCGGGCAAGCCAATACTATTTTATTTACACCAGGTGCAAGCTGCAGGTCCTCGAGTATATGTAACCGAACACGCTCGGCATCCTCAGAAATGTCAGGTAAGTGCGATAGGTAATTTGCGTTATACATCTTAAGTGACTTGGGAGTCTTTATAACATAAACATTGGGGTAATCAGTAAATGGTTGACCAATGATAATGCCTATATCCTGCGCCCCGTCGGGCACTAAGTAAGCCTTAACGCCTTCGCACGTAGCCTCATCGGCTGTATATATAACACTATTACTCGACACATTCTGCAAATCTAAGCTCAGCTGTTTTGCTAAGGACTCTGTTATCGTAACGCAAGAACTCCCGAAATCGATAAATGCCTCAGCATTACAACCGTATACTATCATATAATACTTGGCATTTGAATCGCCTGAATTTTTAATAATATTTACCTTTTGCGTATTGTTCGACATACTTGCATTACGACTTTTCAATTTCAGACACTCGTCCTTAACGTGCCCTAACTTATTGCAATAAGAGCACTTTCTCATTTTACTAAAGCAATTATTATCACTATGTCCTTTCTTACTGCAAAACGAACATACCATAATTATCTGAATAGGTATTTTTGTCACGGATTTTATAAGTACAACGCGCAGCGACATGTCCGCGCCGCTTACACACTCGGCATTTTATTCGATTTTGCCTATCATTATTAATAACGGAGTTTACACTTTGTTTTGAACTCACTGAAGTTTGCAACGACGACAGGTAGTTCAACAACGCGCTGGGGTCGCGGCAACCCGCGGATATCGCGCCAATTTCAATGAGTTCACTACCAATTGTACCTACAATTGCCTCCATAATTAACGACGGTGCGAGTCCGCACGCGTTACCTAACGCTAACTTATCATAATAAAATTCTATAAAGTCCATATCAGGCGATCGGATAACATTAACTAAATCTCGTAACATATTTAATTTACTTTTATGGGATGGGAAAGCTGTTAGTAATTTAGACTTAAAATCATTCCACGAGAGATTAATTTCTTGTAATTGATCGTACCAGCGACGGGCATAACCTTTGAGTTTATTTATTTATTTATTTATTTACACTTTACGTACATAGATGTACAGAGGTGGACTTAATGCCTTAGGCATTTTCTACCAGTCAACCTTTGGGTGATGCAGAGAATAATAGTGGTAGGTGCAATGTAGGAAACCGAAACACGGTTGATATTTAAATATGCAAAGATAAATATATAATAAACTATACACACAATACAATACTATAATATATACCAAAATAAATAAACTAATACACGAATATACTAGACCAGTTGATAAAACCAATAATGAGTAAAATTAGCGCTGTGACGATACTCCTGCCAGCTTCTTGCGAATGTGCTCGCGAACCTTAACTTTGAAGGTTAATCGGTTGGTTGCCATCCTGATTTCTTGGGGTAGCGCATTCCACAGAGAAACAGATTGGATGAAAAAGGAACAGTGAATGAAATCAGTACGGTGAGAGGGACAGTGAAGAAGACGATTATGGGATGAGCGAAGATTTCTGTTGTGATTAGCGCAAATGTATTGAAAATGAGATGCTAGATAACTAGGGGAATTGGAAGAGTCAAGAAATGAGAACAAAGTTGTTAGCGCCCTTTGCTCTCTGCGCTGACGTATGGGCAACCACTTTAGAAGTGAGCGGTGCGCAGAGACATGATCATATTTGCGTAAATTGAAAACAAATCGAATGCAGTAATTTAGAAGGCGGTCAAGTTTGTTGAGGAGATCTGCATTCAGGTCATAGTAGCACACGGCACCATAATCTATGATGGGTAAAATTAGGGTCTGCACAAGCATTGACTTCGTGTTCGACGGTAACAGATTTTTCAAACGATACGGAGCCCGCAGCGTTCCCGTAACCTTCTGACTGACGCTAGCGACTTGAGCACGCCAGTTTAGGGTGCTATCGATGCGTAAGCCTAGGTCCTTTACGTCAGTGCTAAATGGAACGATCGTACTGTCGAACAGAACAGGTGGCAAAGTTGCATCATCCAGTTTAGCGATGCTTCTAGAGCTCCCAATGATGATCGCCTGACACTTGTTGGGGTTAACTGCAACACCAAATTCACCGGACCAGGTTTTAATGGCTAATAAGTCCCTATTTAATTTTTCAACGATTTCAGGTAATTCATCGACGCTTCCTTGACAATACAACTGCAGATCATCTGCATACAGATGATACGATCAGGATAAGGTCGAGCCAGGTGTCATCGCCAGCAGTGTTGTGGTGAGTAGGTTGGAGGGGTAGCACGTGCAGACTAGCTGACTCGACAAGGTGGAGAAGCTTACGGGATCGAGGGGAATTTTGGGCAAGGAGGTTTGTATTAAAATCACCCACGATGATGTGGTGTGCATACTCTGAACCCAAAGATTCAAGTACCGATTCGAATTCAGTGAAGTAATCAACAGTAGACAACACCTATAACAGTTTTGGCTCCTTTGATGCAGACTTCAAGGAAGATAAACTCAGCAGATGAAGAATAGTTTGGAGAGGAAGAAGCAAGTATTTTATAAGGGAAGTCACTGCGAAGGTATATGGCCACACCACCCCCTCCCTTACCAATCCGATCATTCCGTATAAGAACGAAACCAGTGAGAGAGTAAGTGGTGGACAGAAGATGCGGTTTGAGCCAAGTTTCGGAGATCAGGATGGCGTGAACGTTGCTGTTATTGAACGCATCGTACAGCTCGCTGTAGTGACTGGCAACGCTTTGAGCGTTAATGTGACACACATTCACCAACCGACCAGACTCATCATTGAAGGTATGTTGCAAAAAGTCACCAAGAGTTTCGCCGAAAGAACAAAAACTTGAGTTACTTGAAGTGGCAGCAGATTCGTTAGCAGAAAAAAAAGACTCATCGTCTGACATAAGTGAAAGAAGATAATAAGTATAAAATACAATATATATATATAAATAATAATTAATATGTATGATTATTGCAATGTATTAAATTTTACAAGTAGCTACGCCATGGCTAAATACAGAACGACCAAGATGCAAATCGTATATAACTCTGCACCACCCGCCAGCTAACACTAACACAAATCTACAAGTAATTTAAACAAACATGGTCAGCACTTAAACACAAAACACAATTACACACTTGCTACGAGAACAAAAGTCGGAAGAAAACTGAAATTCCCAATCACAAAAAGAGAAAAAGAGAATTAAACAATACAAAAAAAAAATATAGAAAAAAATATGATAAGCTTTTATCGGCCGGGGGAAACAATATTATGAAAATAAAAACTAATGAAAATAAACCGAAAAACGGTAATTTTCAATATATTGGAATCAATTATTGGTTCCACCCGGGCGTAAACATGGAACCAAACAGTAATAAAAAAATAAAATAATAATAATTTGATAATCAACTTTCCGTACATACCAGTTCCACAGAATTGATTTCGAAGTTTCTGAACGTATACTAAGTGTCAAGACATGGAACCAAACAGTAATAAAAAAATAAAATAATAATAATTTGATAATCAACTTTCCGTACATACCAGTTCCACAGAATTGATTTCGAAGTTTCTGAACGTATACTAAGTGTCAAGTGTCAAACGTAAGAAATTTTATTATACTTTATGTCAATTTGACATAACCTTTGAGTTTGGAAGAACAATTAAAAACTAAAGTTTTCTCATCCCATCCATACATTCTAGATATGCCCTCAACCTTACGAAGCCAAATCTCCATGGTAATTAACGATGTTTTTGGGTCAAAGTCCGGTATCGGGTCACTTCGACCCACATAGCGTAAATTAGTGTTATTATAAGTATGATCTACATACGCTAAGTCCAGAGATGGGAATGCAGCGGCGGCCACAGTGGCGCCACAGCGCGAATCAACGTTCGGCGCATGCTCGCGCCGCGCGACGCTCGCGGCATCTTGCGCAGACGACATGGCGGCTGAGTGACTCACTGTAGCTGATTGTGGCGTAGGTGGGAACCCTACCGGATTCATACTAGACTGTACAACCTGGCTGGAAGGCGGGAACGTTCCATAATTACTTGAATCACGCGGCAACGGGTAGCCCGCGCTCATGGTCACCAAAGGCGCAGCGACGCTCGGTGGCGGCGCCATGTTTCGCTGGATCACGGCCGGTGCCGAAACACCCGCAGGCACCGATGTCGCTTCTTCTGGGTAGGGCAGCGGAGGTGTTATGATCCCATCGTCGGTATCACCACTCATTGGTAACGGTGCTGCTGGCGCTCTTCCCTCCATCGGCGCCGACGCCGGTGCGCCAATGTACTTTTCGAGTAATGACACACGTTTCAACAAGCCCTCTTCATTTGCCCTCACGTTTTTCTTTCTTTTTATGCGATCCCATGGTAAATACACACACAACACTTAATTTCGTCCCACTACTAAGATAAAAGACAATAATTGTTTGTATAGTATGATATTTATTCAAAAAACTCACTACGCGTCACAGATACGAATGTTAGGAAAATAGCACACAGAAGTCCAAGTTGACGACTCGCAGGCAACCACGCAATGCGCGCGCGTACCAGGAACGAATGTTCCAGAGCGCACGTGTGTCAAAGAATGCCGCGGACCAACCACGGCGCCTCGGCGCATCGTGCGACTAGTCGCCCGATCTCTCACAGTAGGTATGTAATACCACTGCGAGGATCCCCCGGAGGACACGGCATAATCTACGGTGCAGAACTGCCCAGCTTGGGCAGAACACCGCCGTGTCCTCACGACGGCATAGGGGGAGACCTCTCGCGCCCGGCATTGGTCGAGGCCATGCTGCGGGGCGAGACGGAGTGGGAAGCGGTCGCCTCCTTCTGTGAAGCAGTGATGCTCGCGAAGAAGGAGGCGGGCCACGTGAGGGAGAGGACAGCGTCCACCGTGCACCCCAGTCGCAGTGGTAGACGCCCAAGACGATCTCCGGCCACCGTAGGCGCGGGCATGCGGGCGGCGAGTAATGGGCGACTCGCTGTCCGACCATGGACCATGCCCGGGTCGACGGCGCGTTGTGTTCCACGCGCGCCTCAAAGAGTGTCAGCATAATGACGGGGCCCCTCTAGAAGGCCGAAGCCTGCCGGGGTCGCGGGACTTATCGCATTACTGTGACCCAAAAAAAGGGCTAAAGGGCTAAAGGGCTATTGACGGACACCGTGGATTTTAGTCAGTACGAGTCTGACAGTCCCTCCCGCCCTGCCGTGGCTGGGAGGACTCATTTGATGAGTTTACCACGATAAACAAAAAGTTGGTATGTAATCGAGCTTACTCAAAAATCTTGGTTGATACTGGTTGAAGTTCTACTAGTGCCCCATCAGATGTTTCTGAAAATTGATTGTGGAGTGTTAGTGTCACTCATTCCTTGTGAATCAGCTGGCAATTCCGCAATGTGAGACTCAGTGTTGATACGAGTTCTGTAAATACACAGTAAATGAATGATGGAAACTCGTGCCAACGAAGCATAGGTTATCTCGCTAAAAGTTAGTGCACGTACTTAGAATTTTTGAGATAGATAGATTTTAACTTACCTATTCAGGTTCATCAATTTCAATTTCTTGAGCTGAAGTCGTGATATCTTTTTAATTTTATTACGTTTATTTACCATTTTTATGACTTAGGTATCACTTGACACTTCAATATTCTCTTGGGTAGTCGGCGACAGCGAGCGCAATAAAGTTGAACACGAGTGCTCTCTAAGACGCGCTGCGGACGACTGACGAGGTACGAGAACGATGATATGACCGGCCCGCGCGCAAATTTATTGCATATAATAGCTTATGTACAAGCCAGCTAACTCCTAAAAGCCATTATTGTATCTTTTTTAGAAAATAAGAAAGTCAAAGATATCCTACTGGCTTACTAATTTCTTATATTAAGTGTTTTTAGGAAATTAGAAGGTCAAAGCCATCCTACTGGTCTATTTAAAGCGTCTTATATCAAGTGTTTTAGAAATGAAAGGAAATAGCACAGGATATCAAGTCAAAATAAGCCATGAAAGAACTAACAATAGTTTATTCATCAATAAACTTAAATTTGTACTGAACATTTTTATATTACATAATTACACAGGTTATAATATAGCAACACCTAACCATTTATGTGAATAATGGTCCATGATCATTATTATTCCAACATAATAACAATTGCAATCAAACATAATAACAATAGTAAAACAACAGACATATAGAAGTAAGAATAATCATAACACAATAATAGCAGCAATAAAGTTACTTAACTTTTACCTCGACGTCTCGAACAAGAATGGACTGAGCCACTCGGAGCTCCCCCTTTTATAGTCGTGAACAAACAACTTGAATATTTCTATCTACCGTCATCAAAAATATCAACGACATAAAAGGTGGGTATCCGTTTGGAATATTTTATATGTTTTCTACATTATTCCTTAATATTTTTACTAATGTAGGTATTTTTACAGACATACTGAAATAATGAAAGCAGAATTGAATAATGTAAATTAGGTATTACATACTTGTTACAAGTTTTAGGTTATGCAAAACATTACCTACTATTTTATCAAGTTTTAACAGTAAAAGGAATACTCATGATAACAATAACAATACCTATAGTTAGGATAATCTATTACATGCTTTTAGAAATATTATTTTTTAAAATTCTAAAAGCTCTGTTAAATAACTTTGCGAATTTTTTGTATCGAGCCAAATTGTCTCAATCGTGTTTTGACCCCCGTAATTCACTAAAGAATATTTTTATGTTTTAGTATCACAAAAAAAAATTAAGAAAATTTGTAGTTTTTGAGGTCAAAAATTGATTTTGCGAGCAGTCGAAATGCATCAGAATGTGTTTTTTGGGACCCATTTCGCCTTAAGAATTCACACTTGTCCGGTTGTAGTTTTAAACTGAATTGGCGGAATCTATAAAATACGTTAGTTAGGTTATCAATATGAGAAGGGATATCAAATGAGTAAATTACGGCATACGCTGCGGCAACCTCATCCCGCATGTGATACATGGGGTAGCGGAGATTGACGGTAGTTGGGTACTCCCCTAACAAGTTGACCTGTCCTTCAAATCGTTCTGCTGGTGTCAAACGGCACAGCGCGTTGTAATTACGTATGTTGCCTTCTGGTACACATCTTCTATAATACTCGTTGAGTTCTTCCCCAACGTTTCTGTCAATATAGCGGAGGTCTTGCATCTCGTTACTGACAAGTAGAGATGTTTTTCCAGCGGACTTGTAGTCCAAGGTACCACCCACTTATTTTGGTACATACTTCTGAAGTGACGCCAGAAATAGCGCTATAAACATTGACTCCCTCCGAAAGCCAAAATACATATCATACCCGTTTGGCATGATTTCATCAGGATTCTGGAGCACGTCGTCTCTCCAAATGGCTCCTGGAATAGGGTTGTTGGCGTGGAACCTTCTTCGTACATTCTGCGTGTTGCGGTGTGGGTGGATTTCTAGAAATTTGTTCGTTATGTAATGGAATTCCACTATTTCAAAAGTATCAAATTTAAGGTTAAATATGTTTTATTTTATTCATTAATAATGAGACTAAAAGAAAATACTACTTTTTACTTTGAAAATTCATTAGTTTTCGCGTTAATTGAAGTTCAATGTGTACTCGGTCCATGAGGAGTTCCATTACGACACTAAATAAACTTTACTATAAAATAAAACTAGCTTGTGGTATGAATGACAGCATTTATTTTTCAAATATTTATTATAATCAGTCTTAGGATAGAGGTACCACATTAACCTAAACTACATAAATAAATGTAATTTAGACCACTAAACAACATTACGTCACTTTTTGGTACTTAGTACTTTATACCAACGTCTTTCATGCGGTTCATACGATCCATAATGATATGTTTATATGATAAAATCAAACAGGTGCCTAAATATTCTTTTTTATTTAACCTAGTGTCAAATATTTACCTAGAATTATACATAATTAATCAGTTGAAATAGCACAGCCAAAGTAGGACACGTTACGTTAATGGAATGAGATGTGACGTATAGGAACTATTAAGCTAAGTTTACAACATTAAAACAAAACACACAAAATCTTTAAACAATATACTTACTATCTAGTACCAACAATTAAAGATAGTTCAGTCATTTATAAACTCTAGGTGCTTAAAAAAATCTTATTAAATAAACTTAAACACATAATAATATTTCAGATCTAGGAAAACAATAATCAGTCATCAGTGGGAATTACTTAATCTTCTAAGCAAATAGGACAAATGTAGTCAAAAAAGGTACTTCCACTACACGAAAAGCACAGCCAATTCTTGCAAACCATGCATTTTACCATATTTTGAAGAATGAATGGCTGGCGAGTCTTGCAAAGACGACATAAAAAAGTCTTTGAGGTAGATGGTCCTGTATACGCTGTTTTTTTCTGGGGCACTTGATCTTCGTTTTTTATTAGGGGTTGAAGAGTCTTAACTCGTTTAACGACCGCTGATTGGTAAGCAGCTGTAGGTTTCAAAATTTTCGCTCGTTTAGCGGGCAAAGTGAGCTTAGGAGTTTGGTAGACATCGCCAGGTTCTAAAATTTTAACTCGATTTGCAGGCAGGACGGTGGCTTGAACTTGACCATTTACGGAACATTCTGTTTTCAACATTACAGACAATTGTTCTGGTAAGTAGTTTGATGGAATATTTTCACTATCTTTGATAGGTTCAAGATATTCAATTGTATCTTGTTTTTCAAATTGAGGCGCCGTTGTTTTGTCTGAATGCAAAGGAAAACCCAATAAATTTTCAAATTGTTCATCAGCAGTGGTGGACTCAATAAGTGAGGTATCAATATGTTCTATTATGGATTCACTATTAAAGATTTGGGTCATATAATTCGGGACCAATGATTCTGATGGTTCGGGAGATAAAGAAACCAGTGATCTTCCTATTACATGGCCGGTAACATGCGCATCATTGGTACCAGCTGGAAATGGTTCTGATGGCTCTAGAAATGGAAGAACTACCATATCACTCATGTTGTTCGTCGCTGATTCAAGTACTCCAGTACGAGGGGGCTCCTGCATCTTGTAATTAGTCATCAATATATGAGTTTGAGGATCATGACATCTACACAAGCCCTGCATTCCGTTACAAAAGCAACTTAATATCCGATGGTCTATCTGATTTATATTTGTAGATATGATTTGGTGAAGTTGCATTGTACCGGGTACAGCCCGTATTCCTTCGGGGATGAGAGTTTTCATATTTTTGACATCATCGGCAGACACATAAAATGTTTTAACAGACTTCATTGTTCTTACCAATATTTTGTGAGCATCAGTAGCGTTGGTAATATCTTCGCCATATAATATTCTTTTATCCAATTGTCTTTTCACAGACCCCCCAACGCCATCAGCTAAACTTTTACCATGCCCCGCCTCCGAAAATGACCAAGTAGTATGGGTTAATCCTAATTTCTTCGTGAAATAGTTTAGGAGAAAGAAATTTTTCTTTTGTCGGTATTGACTACTTGGCCCATCTGAAAAAAAATGTATAATTTTCATATCAGGATTTATTTGTTTTGCCTCTTTGATCACTGGTATAAGGTGTGCCCAGATGGAATGGGGCTCATGGCAGTTATCATCAGATATAGTCACAAATGAAGTACTGCATTCCTTTCCAAAAATGACTCCAGTGTGCAAAGTTATGGAATTTTTGGACGCACCATAGTGCATCGACTGTATCTCTTTGCTGTACTTGCAGTCAAAATTTTCCGAGAAGTCACATAATATTATCATTTCTGCGTTTGTAAGATTCGTCACACATGCTCTGTACTGGCGATATTGTTCGCACCAGTTAAAAACATGGTTAAAAACATGTATTTTATAAGTCTTCAATTGTTTTTCAAATTCCAGAATAAGCTCGCTTACAGTCCCTTTCATTTGTTGTTTGACGGTTTTTTTAGTAACATGCTCCTGGCCTGATTTTATATATTTGTGATTCACCCTGACCCATTGATACCAAAGAATCTCATCTTGCAGCTTGTTTCCGCTGTATTGAACAGAACTTTTGCACTCGTTGCATTTATTGTACATGCAGCGAAACGATTTCGTATCACACGCAACATTCTTTAATAAATCGCCAGTGTTAGTGTAGGTAATCACTCCTTTTAGTTTTAAAGCCATAAATATAAACTCCATATTGCTGTGTTTAATACACATGCATGTCTCTGCTAGCTAAACCTGGTGACAAAATATAAAATGGCTTGTATCTGAAGAAGGTGGTGTAACTGTATTTGCCACCCTCATTCTTATAAATCTGATACAGATTTCTTAAAGTATCTACCAGATATCTGATTTGCATTTTTTTCTTCTTTACAGTTCTCGTTTCTTTCTTACCAGCCGTACTTCTACTTATGTCGTCTCTATTGTAAAATGCTTCCATTTCCAACACTATTTTTTTGTTCGAAAGCACCCGTTTGCTCTTGCTTACAGTTCTTATTTTGCCTTTTAATCCTAAAAGTTTGTTACTAGAACCATTTTTCATGCTTTTGTTTAATTTTAGAGCTATCTTTTTAATTAGTTGTTTATTGGCCGTTTTTTTACAATCGGAATATGTTTCACGCAGTGATAGCTCTAATAATTCTTGCCGTGCTCTAAGTTTATCGTTTTCAGCCTTCAACATCATCATCATCTTGATCATGTTTCGCTTTTTCCCGGTAAAGTTTCTTCCTCACATTATTTAGTGCAGTTTTGTATTCCTGAATTTCTTTCTTAGATGTCTTTAAGTTTCTGCTTAAGTTACGGTATTTGACTGAAAATGATTTAGGAACTGTACTTAAATTTGTGTGAATAGTTTGGGGTACTGTGTTCTGTTGAAGTGCTTTCTTTCTTTCTTTTTGTTCTTTTTTTTGTTGCCTCCATTTTTTTCTCTTTTCATTTTTTTCTTCATCGGTAAGCTCGTTTATCTTTTTTTGGGTCTTTTTTAGCCTTTCTAACTCTTTCTTTTTATGTTCCTCATACTTTTCCGGGTTCTGTTTAATTTTTTCTCTATATCTTTTAGCTCGCTCAGCAGCAGTCAACGCCATTCTTCAGGTCTGTAATAATGTGAATAATTCAATATCTAGACGATGAAATAAAAACGAAACTTAATATATGACGGAATATCAGAATGGGCAGCGGAGCGATCTTTGTGATAGTCATCCATCATGGGCGTGTTGTAGAAGAAACGTTGAAATAATAGCACGTTTGTGATTCTTAACAGTCCCTCGTTTCATTCGATTACATTTGTAAACAAAATATACGGGCAAACACAAGATGAAACTAGATTACGAGCCAATAGGTTAGCACGCGTGCACTTCGTACGCTGTCTGTCAAAAGAATGCCAGCTGTCACGGCGTAGACGCAAACTTGCTACCCTATTCGGGGTTACCCGCTCATATTTTATAAATCGCCATTTATATTCGACCAATTGAAATAAATCACCATTTTAATTTTGAATTTAACAATAATTACTATTCAACCAAAAAACACAATCAGTCTCTCATCTTAAATCTTGGATTTACTTTTAATTTAGCTGCGCGCCGTCACGGCCGTCCTGCATCTTCACACGTCCTCGTGTGTATTGCTCTCACCTTCACTATCGACGGTCAAACAGAAAGACACAATGATTAACATTATTCTCCACTCGGTCACCCTGACTCATATTTAAAGCAATACTTATAAGGCACCTAAATCTGATTATTTATCATTTTCAATACTAGTGATAACCAAATATCTCAGATAACACATCTCAGTGCCACCACAGCAAGTTAGTGCCAACCAAGCTGTTCGATGTCATACAGTTAGGTTGGCGCCACACAGGCTCGTCAATACCACACCGGCTAGTCAGTGCCACACAGGCTAGTCAATGCCACACAGGCTAGTCAATGCCACACAAGCGAATCAATGCCACACAGTCTAGTCAATGCCACACAGGTCAGTCAATGCCACACAGGCTAGTCAATGCCACACAAGCGAATCAATGCCACACAGTCTAGTCAATGCCACACAGGTCAGCCAATGCTACTCAGACTAGTCAATGCCACACAGGTCAGTCAATGCTACTCAGACTAGTCAATGCCACACAGGCTAGTCAACGCCACACAGGCCAGTCAACGCCACACTGGCTATTGCCACACAGGCTGGAGCCACATAGGCTATTGCCACATAGGCTATTGCCACACAGGCTGGTGCCACACAGACTGGTGCCACACAGACTGGTGCCACACAGGCTAATGCCACAAAGGCTATTGCCACACAGGCTGGTACCACACAGGCTGGTACCACACAGGCTAATGCCACACAGGCTGGTGCCACACAGGCTGGTACCAAACAAACTGGTGCCACACAGGCTAGTGCCACACAGGCTTGCGCCACACAGGCTATTGCCATACAGGCTATTGCCACACAGGCTGATGCCACACAGGCTTTTGCCACACAGGCTGGTGCCACACAGGCTAGTGCCACACAGGCTAGTGCCACACAGGCAAGTGCCACACAGGCTATCGCCACACAGGCTGGTGCCACACAGGCTATTGCCACACAGGCTCTTGCCACACAGGCTCTTGCCACACAGGCTCTTGCCACACAGGCTATTGCCACACAGGCTATTGCCACACAGGCTATTGCCACACAGGCTATTGCCACACAGGCTGGTGCCACACAGGCTATTGCCACACAGGCTGGTGCCACACAGGCTATTGCCACACAGGCTATCGCCACACAGGCTGGTGCCACACAGGCTATCGCCACACAGGCTCTTGCCACACAGGCTCTTGCCACACAGGCTCTTGCCACACAGGCTCTTGCCACACAGGCTCTTGCCACACAGGCTATTGCCACACAGGCTGGTGCCACACAGGCTAGTGCCACACAGGCTATTGCGACCAATGGTTAATATTAGCAAAGGCCTTCACAGTAAACAAGTAAATCCAGCTGCACAACTCACCTGCGCCGTTATCGGCACATTCTGACTCTACACTATTAGTAGGCCTTCAAACCTATGTACGTTCAACTCCAATGGAACGTAGCAATCTGGCATAGGTCGTATTCGATCATGTGCATACTTATAGGTTCTACTCTATTATTAGAGCCTTCAGTAAATGCCTATCGCCACGTGTTTGTTACTCATAGGGTGCGGTCAGACCCATTGGCACCACCTGAGGTGCGTTCAAGAGCTTCGAGTATGAGTAGACAAGCTATTCTTAACAAGATTTCGTTTTATCATCATTGTCTTCGACTAAGACATCTAATACACGAGAATACTTGGTGATCGGGAATCTTCCTCAATCTTGCACAATCATGAAGAGTTAAGCGCCTTTAGTCGGTATCTATCTAGGTAAATAACCCTTCGATGATCCTTCGATGATCCTTAAATGGACCGTTTAATTCAAGATTTTACGTACCTAATCTGGTTTCACGCATAATCTTCTAATAACATGAAATCGTTAACAGAAAACTAAATCTTTAGCTGCTTATGTACAATCAAATTGAGCTTTACCTTATACCACGCGTCGTTTTAAACCCTGTTATGAAATCTCAGGGACCTCATCTAATCGACTCCAGTACCTACATAACCAAACATCAATTGTGGGTCTCGCAGTTTCTTAAATCAAACGCTCTACAGATGAAGTCTAACATTTTTGACGCATTATTTGCTGTCGTTGAATTCTACGGCAATTGTCTACAAACTAGTGTTGGTCAGTCAGTTAGCCGTTTGAGAGTTCCAGAGCGGCTGTATATGACCTAATTGAAACAAATGCGGTTTGATTCAAGATTCGTGATTACCAAGTCCAAAAACCGGTAAAAGTCACCAAACTCACAATAATTTGAATAAAGAAAATCAAAGACCAGGTATCTCATCACAGTCAACAGCTATCATATCATAGCTCAACACAACACAATTACTACACTCGCTCTTCCCCATGGGAATAATATCAAGTAAGTTTTATTTTGTACGACAAAGAACTACCGCAACCCTGTTACAGACTCCTTCGTCTGTATCACTCTGGGATACTGCTACGATACTCTAGTACAGTCACTGACACACAGAACTCAGAACCTGTTCACATAAACTAAATTGCCACTAACTCGTCATCTACTTCACAACATCTATTGGTACTTTGCCTCGGGTGTCTTCTTCTCCATAAAGAGATTTTAAAACATGCCGACCGATAAGTTATGCACATTGGAGCTTCCAAAAAGATACAATGTTTGCGTTAAACGTTCATGTGAAGGAGCTACGTTCACGAATTACTCTACGTTAATCTACGAACATCACGGTCATAACTGCACTGTTCAATTTGAATTAATAAATCTTATTTTAATCTCACCCGTATTAACTCACATACCGGGTAGGCAAACCAGTAGTGAGAATGGAAAAATCTATTTAGAAATTTTAATAGCATGATTTCTCTATGCCTGTAAACCTTGAATCATTGTCATTAAAATCAAGTTGCTGTTCATGATGGTTTACTTACTATCGAAATAACTAACTGTTGGAAAACGTACGTAAATGTAAACGTATGTAAGGAAAACTGTCGCCGACACGTTAGTACATAAGCCTGGGTCCAATTTTTCACCAAAAACGTCTAAGTCGGAACATGACCTTATGGCAACCTTGCCATGCACTATCTCATTCTAAAGTTTCGCACTGAACAAAATGTTGAAACTATTACCGCCAATGGGAAAACTAAGTACTCGCTTTGTATTAAGTATGTCAAAATAACCTTGCACTATCAAACCAACCACTGAATACATATGAAGAATTTGGAAACTTTTAAACTCACAATACAAATAAAATGGGAGCGACTCACCCAGTTCCAGACAGCTTTGAACGTTTTTACACCCCACAGATGTTGACAAGATGCTCGGCTACTGCAGTCTGCAAACTGGTTGTTGACCTTTGGTTTGTCACGCTCAGAACTGCTCAGAAGTTGCAGCTGCTCAGCAGTTATAGCAGCATGCGAACCGCTAGCCTCTTGCTAACTTCATCCACCGTAATACGATATCTGAAAACTGAGAAACACTACGAGGGCACAAGTTCTATCAAAGCTGAAAATAGAGCTTTCAGGTAGTAGTAGAAGTCAATAAATAAAGTCAATAAATCGAAAACTAAACAAAACATTGGCACAAGAAAAGAGGCCCACGCCCAGCAGTGGGCAAAGCCCGGGCAATGGAAGGTAATGATAAATCAAAACATGGCTTTTGCGAATAACACAGTTTTCAGAAAAAGCGTTAGGTGGGTACGGTATTGAGACTATAGCGCTTTATTGTCCCATGGAGGTATTTACGCCACTATATTCCCAACAACAATAACACTAAACAATCAAGTCTATTACTCAAATAGCGATAGCAAAATAATATCGCTTCATGAGCATTATATAGAGCATCGCTTAACCAGTCAACGTCAAAGCTATAGCGCTTAAACTATTACTACACTAAAGCGATAGCCAACACGACAATAACAACCTCACTTTAGCGTAGAGCAATAAAACGTCAAGTCAACTGTCAAATATCGATAGTCGTCAATCATGAGACCGTAACCCTCTGTGAGTCAGTCTCCACAGCATAAAAATGTTCACCCGTAAATAAACAGAAAAATGTTAACTAACTAGCACCTCACCTCCACAGCAATAACTAAACGAAAATGGCTCACCAGATTGTCGTGAATATCCCCACACACTTCTCCTTGACCTGGCCACTTGCTGTGAAGTTGCTTGCCTCCGTTTTAGACTGGTTTTCCATTGTTCAGGTTGATGAGGGTAGTCGCATAAAACTCGAAAAAAAGAAATCTTGACCTCGTAATTTTCCTTGAATTTTTCCTACGTTGAACCCAGATAGGTTATCTACGACAGGCATGAAGGCACGAAGCTTTTCAGCGCCTTACTAATGGTCAAAAATAAGCTGCACTGCACAATACTGCATCCTCGACGCAACATACCACCGTGATACCGCACTATGATCGGGCGTCAAACTTGGGTTTAACGGATCAAATTTCAGGGCACTTCACGGCACACATTGAGTTTTTAACTTCTGGATTAGCGTACGCGTTTCAAAAAGAACCGCAATTTTCACTATCACTGTCACTATGTGTTTTGCATTTCAAAACGTAACGCCTCGTATTTCACTAGTATTGTCACGAATTTCCTTGTGGGCCATGTGGGTTACATCCCACGCCTGATGACGGAATATCAGAATGGGCAGCGGAGCGATCTTTGTGATAGTCATCCATCATGGGCGTGTTGTAGAAGAAACGTTGAAATAATAGCACGTTTGTGATTCTTAACAGTCCCTCGTTTCATTCGATTACATTTGTAAACAAAATATACGGGCAAACACAAGATGAAACTAGATTACGAGCCAATAGGTTAGCACGCGTGCACTTCGTACGCTGTCTGTCAAAAGAATGCCAGCTGTCACGGCGTAGACGCAAACTTGCTACCCTATTCGGGGTTACCCGCTCATATTTTATAAATCGCCATTTATATTCGACCAATTGAAATAAATCACCATTTTAATTTTGAATTTAACAATAATTACTATTCAACCAAAAAACACAATCAGTCTCTCATCTTAAATCTTGGATTTACTTTTAATTTAGCTGCGCGCCGTCATATACATAAAAAAAAATTAAATATTAAAAAAATCAAATATTATTCCAAGTATTTGCATCAATACTTACAATGGCATCCACTCCTAGGATACTAACGGTTAGTATTACTAGGCATATATACGTATAAATACAAGCATTTTTTTAACCCAGATAAGCCTACTGTCCTATATGTAGAACAGTGGAAATAAAAAAATATTTCAGATTTCCCACTCAATTGTACTGTATTTATTCTAGTGATTTATAAAGTCAAATGTATGTTCTTTTATAGAAAAATATAAATGTCAAGTTATTTTAGCAGTTTCCTATAACAATTTGACGAAAAGTTTGTAATCAAAGTGAGTCGTGGACATGTCGAATTACAGGTCTGTAGAAATAATTGTCTTTTACAAATTTGTACTAACAACTAATTAGTTATATTTTTCTGTGTTGATAAGTGGTTGATAGCCTCAATTTTAGTACTAACAAAGTATTATAACAATAAAAAATTGAAAACTCGAAATATTCCGTTACAAATACTGATGTACTACATATAGGCCTTCGACAGGGTATGGCATGCTAGCCTCTTGAGTAAGCTTCCAGCATACGGCATTTCCCCTGGTCTGATTAACTGGGTAAAAGACTTCCTGAGAGAACGGTCTCTTCGAGTTGTTGTCGATGGATGCTCATCAGAGCCCATGACGACTAATGCCAGAGTTCCTCAGGGGTCAGTTCTCTCTGCAACTCTTTTCCTACTGCATATTAATGATCTGCTGATGCCCGGTATCTATGGGTATGCAGATGATAGCACAGTTGTAGAAAGATACCTGCCAGGTGCTCGGGCTAGTAAAGAGCAAATCCGGTCCGAACGAGAGGCTATGGTAGAGCGTACGAATATCTCACTTCAGGCAGTCTCCAAGTGGGGCGAAACCAATCTGATGGGATTCAACGCCGCCAAAACACAGGCGTGTCTGTTCGCCGCCAAAAGGAGCCCGTTCACCTTGGCTCCTACTTTTCAGAATGTATCATTGGATTATACCGACCACCTTCAGCTCTTGGGTGTCGAAATTTCCTCCGACCTCAATTTTGGGCGGTTCATTGAGTCCAAAGCCAAAGTAGCTGCTAGGAAACTAGGCATTCTTGCAAAAGTTCAGGGGTACTTCACACCGAGACAGCTTTTAATGTTATACAAAGCACAGGTCCGATCGTGTGTGGAGTACTGCAGCCACATATGGGCCGGAAACGGGATCAGAATCCCGGTGGCGGCGGCGGCGGCGGCTGAGGCGTAAGTGCCGTTGCCTTATGCGGTCAGCTTCCTGCTTTACTAGCATTACTGTTTCGCAGAAGGAGGCGACCGTCTGCCACCCCACCTCACTCCGGATCATGGCCTGAACCAAGGCCTGGCGCAAGAGATTGCCGCCGCCGATCCCCAAGCCACCACAAGGATACGGCGATGGCAGGTTTTCGTCTTTAGTTGGTGTTACTCGATTGGAATATGTGCAATCCAACATAAAGAATTTGGACTAGGTGCTAACATACTAATTTTTTAGTATGTGCTGATAATAAAGTACAGATACAAAAAATTATGTAAGTGGAACGTGAATTTCACTTTCATAACTTTTTTTATGATCGAATCCTACTTAGTCGTATAATCTTTTATTAACCTTTATTATCCTACTATCCTACATATAGGACCGTTGTTTCCCTGATAGCCTTAAAGTCAATATATTTTTCAATTTTTTTTTTTATTACTTAGGGTCTATAAAACCAAATACTATAACTTTTTTCACAGTTTTCAGAAAATAATAGTTTCAGGCTTATCTGGGTTAAATAAAACGTTTTTTACTATTGTACCAAATAGTATGCTTATCAGTTTAATAGAATTAAACATTTCTGTCATATTATACCATCCTTTTAATATTTTAATCGGAATAATACGAAACTAAAAACGGCAGACAGTGTAAAAATTGGTTGTCAATTAAAAAAAAACAAGAAATATTAGCCTATAAAAGTAGGTACACACTGCCTATGAATTCCATTACGTCACGTTTTGCGTTCCCATATACAATACGTTACGTAATGGATGTGACGTATGTCTACCGGTCGGTAGTCAAATGCAAATTACTCCTAAATTAATGCGAATTTGAATATTCTACTCATATTACATCATTACTAAATAAAACATCTAACATATAACTCACAAAAAACTACTTAAAGTAGGAATATTACCTTCAAAAGCAGTCGTTCGTAATTGAACCACAATTTATGCCACGTTACGGAGCGACCGCTCTGCTCGGTTTTCCGGCTAGACTGCTGTCAAAAATAAAACATGGCGGCTGTCTATTGGCTAAGAATGTTGCCATTTGTTAAAAGAAATCGTATTTTAGTAATATTTTTCATTAAAACTTGTTCAAACCCGTAGTGACGTATTGCGGAATTTCCGCGCGAACGATTTTTAGAGACGGCAAATAATGTGTTTATTTTAATTTTAAACTCTAAATCACCTGTCATTAAGTTTAATTATAATATATTGGACAAATGATCTTTTAAAATAACAATCGTATCAATATTATAGAGAAGAATAACATTACAAATTTGCTGCATTTAAATCTGCATAGGTGGTGTGGACACTTGAGATTGGGCATGTTTTTATTATTCATTTAATATTTTTTAAATCTAATTTAGGATTTGCAGTTATTATAATTGATTTTGTTTTTAGATTAATATAAAACATTTCAATTTATTTTTAAAAACACATGTATTGAAGCAATGCATCTCCGATAAACAAGTTAAAAGTCATAAGACACGGAATTTCCTTGCAAACAACATTTGTGAAATCCGCCCTGTCAACAGTGACACGATAATGAGCAATGAGCATTTATAATGGCTGCTGCAATTTTGAAATCACAGAACATGTGAGGTAGTGCACGGTTGAAATATGTTTGTCGTAACAACCTAAACCTATTTTTGAACTTGCCGTTCACAGCCTCCACAACCCATCTACAAATAGTTATCAATCGGGACATACTGGCTTGGTCTGTTGTGAGTTGATTAGCGTTAAGATCCTTTGAGGGCGGCATGTGGACTTCATAGCCACAAGACTGGATATCACCAATGCTATCTCTAAAGCCCCTATCTACTATGAAGACGTCGCCACTGTTCAAAAACCAATGCACTGGATTTTCTTCATTCATCAATGATTGCATAATTGTAGCATCAGATGTTGTTGCACGGAAGGGACCCATTACGTCTAATATATAGCCGTCACTGCTCACAATTACAAAGGGCTTTAAAAGGTTCCGAAACTTATGATGACTGTAAGATTGGCGTTGAAATAAAAAGTTAGAGCTTTTTTCAATGTATATATAAGTTCCATCTAATATCAAAATGGCTTTTGTGTTTTGCTCATTACCAAAACAATCCCTGGGTATTAATAGGTTTCTTTCTAGAACAGTTTCTCTAGAAATGTGATTTAGACCAAGATGTCCAAAATCCTGTGTCAGACATTCTCTTGCTATTTTTAAAGTGTCTTCTAACTTTCGACGTGACATACCAAACAGTGTTGCTAGCCTTTCATTGCTTTCACCAGTTCTTAGTTTTGCCATATATACGCCGAGAACTGTTCGCGGATGCCTGTGTCTGTCTGCAAGGCTTGCCGTTTCCGATAACATACTATTGAATTGATCAATAGCTAGTCCAGTCCAAAAATGAAGCTCATGAGCATCCAACCCCACCATGGATTCGAAACTTAATCTTGGAGAATTCAGACCCCGAACTAACATAGTCGTCATATCCGAAACAAGCTCAGCGTTAAAGAAATGAGTGACGTTTATACAATCCAGCAATTCATCCCAAATAATATTAGACAAGTGTTCCTCACACAGTCGTGCGCTTGGAGGAAAATATAAACTGTAATTGCAAATGGCAAACAGTCCTAAAGACGCTGGAATTCGTCTTAGATTCTCATTCCTACATTGCCTGTACATACAGGTTCGAGAAGAATTAGGAGCTCTCACATAATCAGAGATAAAAATTTCGTTAGGTGGAGCGCCTTCTGGATTGTTGATAGGTTCCGGTGCAGCTACGCCATTAACATCATTGTTAGCTCTTTGCCAGCATCGGTGACATACAGCCATTATGTCATTAAAATGAACCTGAAATGGAATAAAAAAATACTTAGTGCCCTATATAGAGCTATTTTGTTTCAAGGAAGTATTCGTACTACGTTATCTACTAACAAATTGAGGAATGTTTTACACGCGTAATGTTTAAGCGCGGTTAAATAATAAGAAATAAGATTTCTAACCTCTATTTGCCCATTCTGTGAAATATAGTCAGCAATCGCCGGTGAACTTTGAGGCAAAGTATCTTGCAAAATGTGTCTTCTCTGTCTTAAGGCGAGCCTAACTTGAGCGCGTAGACATCTAACGCTTACCCCAGGCCCCGCAAGGAGTAGCAATACGTAATAAGTTACGATGCGCGGGAGACGCGCGCACTAAGCGCACCGCTCGCTCATGAGTTCACGGACTCGGGTAGGTACTAAGTTCCGTCACAGGATAAAGTAATGCAGTAGATCAACTTGAATTGATTAGTATAAGTTTATTTTGTTTTATTTTTCTATTAAGTATTTTTTAAGGTTATAGGTGGATTAAGTACGTATTGTACAAACTTGAATCCAATTACTAATCATTAAAAATCAGTAAGAATACTTATTTATTTTAGAGTATATGGTGGATTTTAAATCTGACTGACACGAAAATTATGAATACGAGTACGATAAAAAACTACGCGTCGCGCGCTATTTGACTTTGGTGCGATACCTTCGTAAAAATCAAGTAGTAGGTAGGCACACTTACTTTAGGAAAATTATGTTACAATTCTTGAATATTATAATTCAAGAAAGCTTAGAAGTATAAATGGTTTGGAATTTGCCTAGATGCTATTAAAAAAAACAAAAAAAAAATTAATTAAATAGTTAACATAATAAAAGTTACCAATGCAACTGGCTAAGATTCGTTGAACTGTAGCTGTCTCGGTTTGCATGGACCTAGCTGAGTAGATTGACACGGAATATGGTCCTTGGATTTGCTTGGACCTGGCTGCACAGGCTTATCATTAACATTTTATTTGTTTTCTTTCAATATTATGTCTCGTATTGGCATACCGCGATTTTGGCGCGGATCCACAATCTCTGGCAATATACATTTCAAATAAAAATCTATAATTGTTTTCTCCATATGCACCCGCCAAAATTCGTCATCTCTTGAAATATTTTCTACTACGTTTTCACCGGACCTTATTCCAAAAATGCATTGGTTCCTTTCTGTTACGTGAAGTTGACCCTGCACTTGGTAATACCAATTACTTTTTTTGTTTATAACCCTGGTATGTTTTATTCTATCGAATTTAAATATATGTATTTTATTTTCTTCAATAGCAGCATTTCCCTTTTCTAAATGCCGTTATTGGACATTTAATTTCAACAATGGTGTCGTTCCCATTTATACCGTCGGGTGTAACCCCAATAAATGGGTATTATTTTGGAGACAAGTCACGCCCTTCCGCATGCTCTATTGACCTGTAACGCAAATTTTGATTTTGATTTGTTGGTAATTAACAAGTAAAATTTTAAAAACTTACAAAATATCCCTGTTCAATAAAGATAACGGAGCTACAGTGCCAAAGACAGATACACAGACACACAGACGCACATACACAGAAACATAGATAGCAAACCGTTATAAATAAATAGGATAGAATTGTAATAATTATATAGGTATTTACTTATGTGGGGGTGTGTGTTTAATTTCTTTATGTATTTTTATGGTCTTACAATAATGATATTGAGATACTATTTTATTCAAATCTATACTAAATAATATTATAAAGTGGAAGTGCGCTAAGTGCGCTGTGGTAATAGCTAATTATTTGTAAGTACCATGTTCTACAAAGATATTGTTTTTCATTCGATCTAAAAAAAAGTCCGCGACACGTTACACCTATATCTATCTCTTATAAATAAGCCACACTAAAGCCTCGATGACACTGGGCTAGTTTTCAAGCTGCTAGTCGGCGAGTTCGCGAGTAGCTTGTAAACTTGCTCCGTGTCATTGAGCTTTTTACAATCTACTTTTAAATATCCGATTGTAAAAAAAGCTGCTTGAAAAAATAGAAAGCCGGGCTAATTTACTAGCCATTCGCTGGCGTGTTGGCCTGTAAGCTAGTCAACTAGCTGTGTGTCATCGTCGCTGCTAGTGAACTAGTTGCGAGCACCTTTTTGTGTTTTGGACTTTT
This sequence comes from Melanchra persicariae, assembly GCA_947386135.1. Taxonomy (NCBI): domain Eukaryota; kingdom Metazoa; phylum Arthropoda; class Insecta; order Lepidoptera; family Noctuidae; genus Melanchra; species Melanchra persicariae. The sequence goes on along the minus strand of OX376645.1, from coordinate 7,566,996 downwards.
GGCAGTTCAAGCTAGGTATGTCGAAGGAAGTAGTTCGCGCGGGAGCAGTTATTTTAGCTCATGTTATGAAGAAGTATTTACAACAAAAACTGAAGAAAAAATGTAAACAGAAAAGAAAATGGGTAAGATCGTGGATAGAAAAACGTGATGAATATGGTGCTTCCAGCGGTTTATTAAGAGAGTTGAAAGATCAAGATCCTTTGGCCTATACAAATATGTTGAGACTGAACAGTTCCAAATTTGATGACTTACTGCAAATGGTAGACGGAATGCTTAAAAAAAATGATACGACAATGAGACCGGCAATACCAGTTACCACGAAATTGGAAATAACATTACGTTATCTAGCCACGGGCGATTCTTTGAAGTCTTTAGAGTACCTGTTCAGAGTTCCGGAATCAACTATTTCGAAGTTTTTACCCGTAGTGCTAACAGCAATTTCTCATGTCCTTCGACCGTTTATTCAGGTGAGTGAAAATAAAATTACTACAAAATTAAACACCAGTTTTATTAGACAATATTATATTTGACGACAATTTATACGTTTCCTCCAAACGCATTAATAATGGCCTGCTGCAAAACATCTCCATCGTCATTTTCATTGTTCAACGATGAGGCACTAGTCGAAGTAAAAGAAAATTGCGAGTCTGCACTTTCGACAGAATATGGGGCCTGCTGATCTAAAGATGACAGCTTAAAACGAATGATGCAGTTTTGAATTTCCTGTTGTAGCAAGATGGCTTGTCCCTGTGGCAGAAGACGGAGCTCAGATGCAACAAATTTTCCGAACTGGTCATACGGCTTCTCATCTGATGACTCCTTGGCAATTTCATCCAATTTTTTAATAGCTTGTGATATTTCAGTAGGTGTATCTTCGAATGCTGGTCGTTTTTTAGATCTTTTCGTTGACGTCGAGGGTGGTCCCATTTTTTCAGGCGACTTCTTCTTAGGACATTCTTCTGAGAAGACATCGTTGTCGTTTTCAGAATCGATAATGTTATTGTCTTCATCTCGTGCTGTGTCTGGACTACTTTGTGACAGTTCCTAGAAATTACATTGAAATTTAACTTTGAATTGTTCTCAAGTCCCAAAACAAGCTGATGAATGGAAAGAAATCGAAAATAAATTTCTTCAGCGGTGGAATTTTCCTAGATGTTTTGGTGCAATCGACGGTAAACACGTTATTGTCAAGAGGCCTCCGTGTTCCGGTTCAGTTTATTTCAATTATAAAAAAACCTACAGTATAATATTATTTGCTATGGTTGATGCTAATAACTGTTTTATTTACATACACGTAGGTGCAAATGGACGAGCAAGCGATAGTGCAATATTTAGAGATAGTACATTGAATATTGCGATGGAAAACAAGACTCTTGGCTTGCCTGAATACGGTGTTATTATTGGAGATGATGCTTTCCCTTTGAGGACAAATCTTATGAAACCGTACAGTAAAATAGGTCTAAGTGCTGCCGAAAAAATATTTAATTATCGTCTTTCCCGTGCCAGGCGAGTTGTAGAAAATGCCTTTGGCATACTTGTATGGCGATTCAGAATATTTTCAAGACCGATTGATTTGGCGCCTGAAACTATCGATAAAGTCATTTGGACTGCTTGTTGTCTTCATAACTGGCTAAGAAAGACTGATCCTGGTAACTACATGCCACAACAAGCAGTAGATGGAGAGGACTTGAATACGGGAAATATCACACCTGGACTTTGGAGGGAAAATGCTAATAATATGCAGCCCATTAATCATTTACGTGGAAATCACCACAGTCGAGCTGCTGAGGAGATCAGAAGAGCATATGTTACCCATTTTATAGATGAAAATCTGCTGCCGTGGCAGTGGGAGAAAGCTGGAATAACGGTCAAATATTTTTTTTTAATATAACATTTAAAATACTCACGTGATTTGATTTGCTCCTTCGTGTGGCCACAACCTCTGCCAAAAATTTCGCTTCATTGAACCATACCAACTTTGGTGTGTATACTTCCTCAGTACCACATCCACTTTTCTTGGATTTTTAAATTTTATTTATTTCTTGCCTGTATACGTCTTTAATTGATTTTATTTTTGCCTTCAATTGCTTCACATCCATACCCTCAGTTAATTGTTCGTCGTTAAGTTTAACTAAAAGATTTTTGAAACTTTCATCCTTTACTTTTGTATTACAATAGTCTTTGTCTTTAATATTACATAAAATTGGGTATCAGAATCAGAATCAGAATTATTTATTTGCCAGCAATGTAGGTACAATTTTGAGATGGTACAGTATTGGGTGTTTCCGCTACATTCTACCTTACGGCATGCAAAATTTTTTTTTTTTTTTGTTAGTAACAAGTGACTTAGTAGTAACATGGCATCAAAATTCACATAAATATAATAACTCAATAGTCACATATATTGTCGATTACAAATCAATAAGATTATTATAGGAGTTCAGAATGTCAATTACAATAAAATTTAAGATACAGTTATAAATCTTTATCATTCAGGAAGTCATTAACAGAATAATAACATTTGTCTAATAGTAGTGCAGTCAATTTAGTTTTAAATATACGAATGGGGTGTTCTTTTAAGTAATGCGTAATTTTATTATAAATGGTAGGCCCCATTGACATAATACTCTTTTTTAATAGTGCTGTTTTATATTTTCCTGAATGTAATAACTTATTATATTGTAGTCTTAGAGGACCTGAGCGCAATCTGATGTTGGCTAGTGTCGGAAATAGATTTAAATTTGATCTAACAAAAATCGACACTTCCAATATGTATAGAGACGGGAAGGTTAATATTTTCATTGACCTAAACACAGGCTCACAGCTTTCAGTAGGTTTTAAATTTGACATTGACCTTATGCAGCGTTTTTGGGCCTTGAAAATCTCCTCTCTCTCACTACAGTTGCCCCAGAAAATTACTCCGAACCTCAATCTTGATGCAACCAAACCATGGTAAGCTGTAAGAAGTGTAGTATTGCTTACTTTATACGATAAGTTGTGCAGGACATAAGCTAATTTACTCAATTTTTTACACACGTCCTCAGAATGAGGTTTCCAAGTCAGATTGTTGTCAATTAAGATTCCCAGGAACTTTGCTATATTGGTTGAGTCAATTTCATGCCCACTATAGCTGACAGTTAAATTAGCGGGACTAATCCGTTGGTAAAAATGCATTACCTTCGTTTTTTGTAAATTTATCTTCAAGTTATTTATATTAAGCCAATGAATAATACTCTTTAATGTGTTATTAATCTCACTTTCATATTTTTTTACGTCCGAACATTTTACTATCACAGTACTATCGTCCGCAAACAACACCATAGGATGATGTGTTTGACGGGGTAAATCATTAATGTATAAGAGAAACAACGGTGGTCCCAGAACGCTACCTTGTGGTACGCCATGTTTGACCTCTCTACAATCCGAAGTATATTTATGTTCACGTTTAGTTTTTAGACATACTCTTGTTATTTCTGTGTATTGCAATCGGCATTGTAGATATGATTTTATTAAATCTAGGATATTTCCTCTTATACCATAGGCGTAAAGTTTCTTTAAAAGGACATTATGGTTTACGTAGTCGAGTGCCTTAGTCATATCAGTCAAAATTGCACATACAGGAATTTTATTGTCAACATTTGTCATAATATTAGTTAAGAGATTATATATTGCCATATTAATATTTTTATTTTTTCTAAACCCCATTTGTTCCTCGCTTAATATATTATATTTACTCAGATATCTATCTATTGCTTGATAAATAATCTTTTCAAATACCTTAGAGAAAATTGGAATCAATGCTACTGGTCTATAATTGGACATATCTTCTCTATTATTATTTTTATGTAGAAGTTTTATTACTACGGTTTTTAGGCTATTAGGGAATACACCAGATTCAATACTACAGTTAACAATATGACTTAGAGGCCCAGAAATAACATCACTAACAAATTTAACTACACTGGTAGTAATCTCATCGTAACCATAACTTTTTATATTTTTAAGCGACTTAATTGCTCTTATTATGTCATTTGGAATTGTCGGTGACATAAACATTGAATTCGAGCCATTCACTAGGTCAGTAATTCCGTCAGCGGTGTCATAAGATACGCTTTGTACTTGGTCAATAAAAAAGTCATTAAACGATGTTGCTATTTTCCTGGGATCCTTCATTGTGACATTCTGATGGTCAATTTTTAAGATAGGTTCTTTAAAATGCTTATTATTATTGATAATTTGCCACGCAGCCTTGGATTTATTGTGGGCCTTATCAATAAAGTTACTATTATGTGCCCTTTGAGTAAGTTTAATGATCTTTTTTAATCTTTGCGAGTATGTCTTAAATGTTTTTTTATTTTTGTTTGACGGATTCAATCTATATTTCCATAGCAGGTTTCTTTGTTTCTTGCTACAGAGTTTAATGCCTTTCGATATCCATTTAATTTTTGTTTCTGATCGTATTCTAATCCATTTCTTTGGAAAACACTGATTGTAAAGTAGCTGAAAAATGTTCATAAAAATATCATAAGACTCGCTAGGGTTACTCTCGCTGTAAACATCTGAAAACGACAAACTCTTTAAGTGATTTTTAAATTTAACCAAATTTTCTTTTGAGAAGTCTCGTATCTGAGTGCGCCAATACCTTAATTTGCAAGTTCTACTGACTTGAATTTTGAGTATTTGAGCTGAGTGATCAGATATTGCAAAATCCATTACTTCAGCAGAACATTTTAGATTTGAGTTCAGAGCAAAATTATCTAAACATGAAAGGCTCCTTGGCCGCGTTGGTTGGTTTATTTTTAAGATGAGGTTGTAATTTAAGAGCAGAGATTCAAAGTCCAAGGTGCACCTATTACGTTTTAAAATATCTATATTGAAGTCTCCACATACTACTTTTACTACATACTACTTATTTATTGCACATTTTTTTTAATACAGTGTCCAAAGTGTCGTAAAAAAGGCTAATATTAGACATATTAGGGGGTCTATAAATACATACTACTATTAATTTGTGATTAATTATTTCTATAGCACAGCATTCAATAACGCCTGTGATCGATGAACTCTGTACATCAGTTAGTTCCTTGTAATCGTAGTAAGTCTTAAGTAATATACACGAACCTCCTCGCTTATGCTCTCTTCTTGACTAACATGCTGCTAGCTTAAAGTTTGGCACGTTTATTAAATATACTTGACCAGAAATGACGAAGTGTTCCGTTATGCATACCATTTCAATACTGATTTGTTTTTGCAATAGATCTTGGATATGTAATGTTAGCTGGTCTGTTTTATTAAGGAGGCCAGCTATATTTTGGTGCAGGATGTACATATGATTATAAAAGAAAAAACTGAGAGTTTTCAGTATTAGTATTAATGTCAGTTCTACTACGTTCTTCTTCAAGGAGTTGGATATCGTCGCTAACATTAGAATAATCTTGATCGTAGTCAATTAATATTTTAGATCTGATCTGGTCAAAAATGTCTCTCCATCCGTGTTTATTTATTTTTCCTGTATTGTAGGAAAACATGTCAAGAGTCAGGGTGTAATTACTGTCAAAAAATATGCATATCCGTGGTTTTTTAAGTCCAAACTTAGAAGGTTGTTGAAAAGCTCGAATTTATAGTTGTGAATTAAAGCACCTCTTATATAAGTCGGAGCACATATAACGATATTTGTGTGTTTAATGGTTTTCAGTGAGTTTTTCAGTTTTTCGAGGATATCTAGATACTCGTTTTTTTTTTTTTTTTTTTTATTAATGATCAAAAAGGTACATTTTAGGCTTTATAACGTACATAATGTCCAACAAAACTATTACACATAGTTTGTCTGTTGGATCAACATTATTACTATTTACTTAGGATTATATAATGTTATGTATGTATAGTACTTATCACTAAGATTTTATAAACCAGGTTTATTAGCAGTATAATCTATTAGTAGCCAGATGTATTAAGTACGTAAGCATGAATATCGTAGATTAAATATTAGTTTAGATATTAAGAGTATATAGCTTATGTAAAATAGTAGTTTAGGATATGCAAAATAATGTAAAGTTATGGCAGTGTACTTAGTAGGTATTTTTTTAGATTTATCTTAAATTTATTTTTCTTTTTTTCGTCTCTGATTTCGTCTGGTAAGCTGTTGAGTATGTAAGGGATACGCTTTTGTAATGTTCGGTCTCCATAGACATTATTTACTCTCGGTACTACATATTTACCAGACGACATCGCTCGGGTGTTATATATGTTACTTACATTTATTAATAATGAATTATGCTCATAATTACCATGGTTATTAGTTGCAAGTAAGTACTTATGTTTTATACTAACCGGTAATACCTTACAAATTTTATATAGTTTATAATAATCTTTTTTATATTTATGATTAGTTTTTTTATCTACTATTAGTTTTAGGAACCTAACTTGTATATTTTCTAATTTTTCCATGTAAGATTTGAATGTAAGGCCATAGCAATCAAGAGCATAATCGATTATAGATTCCACCATACATGAGTATAACATTTTTAGGGTACTAGTAGGAACCCGATAACTTAGGTGGTAAAATTTACTTAGTATAGTTTTAAGCTTATTGCACAAGAAATCTATATGTTCTTTCCATGAGAAATGCTCGTCGACTTTAACTCCTAAATAAGTTACACAATTAGCTCTCTGGATTGGTTTACAACTACAATTGACACGGCTACCATGAATGCAATCAAAAGTATGAGTGTATAGTGGTTGAGGATCTTCCTTTAGTGGTAAGTGTGGTGAATGAATAATGATGTATTGTGTTTTTTCCGTATTTAATACTATGCCGTTATCGTGAGACCATTTAACTACGGCGTCCACATCATGCTGCACCAGCCGACACGTTTCAGCGAGGTCCGTGCCGGCTCGCAAAGCGCAGAGGTCGTCCGCAAACATATGCGCCGAACAATGCTGTAGCACATTACACAGACTATTTACATGCATTAAGTAGCATACGGGACCACTTCCTGAGCCCTGCGGTACCCCGCATCGGACCATTTTTTCATCGCTCAACGTGTCGCCTATCTTGACCCGGTAAGAGCGTGATGTGAGGTAGTCTCTGAACCATTCCTTCAGGGGCTTCTCCACACCACATTCTTCTAAAGATGTTATTAAGGTGTTTATTTCTAAAGTGTCAAAGGCTTTTTTGTAATCGAAAAATATTGCGACTATAAACTTCTTATCATTTAAATAGGTGTTAATCTCGTTGGTAAAATTAGACAGTAATGTATTAGTACTCTTTGTTTTTTGGAAACCGTGTTGTGATTTATTTATTATGTTATGTGTGCGTAAATAGGTACCAAGTTAATTATTTAAATCGTTATTTTTTAAATCGTTTTCTCCAATGAAGAGCAGGCAATAGTCTTGCATTGTAAAGTATTTTAAGTTGTCCTCGACGGTGCTTAATAATTCTTCTGTGGTGGCTTTATGAAGCAAATAATGATAGTAGTCAAATTGATTACAGAAAACTTCTTCGATTAACGGTAGTGTTCCTTTGGTACACCTACTACTCATTATGGCGAGTTTATTTTTCTGTTTCGCTTGAGATACGCCTACTGGTTTTTTTAGAGCAACATTACCCAGGCGTGAAGTTGATACAGTAAGGTTTTTGTTTTGCGTCAATGAATCATAACTCATGTCGGTAGTCTGTGTTTCTTTGTTGAGAGTGTCGACTTTTATTTCCTTGCAATAATGAATCGAAGTCGTGTTGGAGTCATTATTTGAGGCTACTGGTATCTTGTCAAGCTTTGATTTTTGTTTGTTCGATGATGATGGTGTATTACTTTTTCTGCCAGGAGTCAAGCAAATCTTTTTACATGTCTCGACAGTCATTAGGGCTTTTTCTAAATCGGATTTTAATCGAAAGTTTTCGCTGTTGAGGTGGTCTATTTCCTGATGAGCACTCATAAGTTCCATCTTAAGTGCGTTTATTTGTTCGTTTAAATCGTTAATATAGTCGCCGTCATTATAATTATGCAGGCTGTCCGGTACGCTCATCATTGTGGTGTCAAGTATCGTCTTTTCATCGTCATTTGTTAAGACAGATAAGTTTGTCAAAGACCCAGTGTTCTGCTTACGAAGTGTGATATTGTCTGTATCCATGCTTATCTGTGGTTATATGATGTTGCTATGCTACTTATACGCCCTCTGTCAGTAAGTAGGTACTCGATTTTAATAGCTGGTGTACAAAGTAATTTATGTCGCAAAAAGTCTTCGATTGTGTGCCTCGGATTTGAACTCGAGGTGCGAGGCGAGCGCCGGTCACATGTAGCTTATTAAATAACTGAGCCACAATGTACTTACAATGCTGAGTTGAAATTAAGTAGCGTATGTTAAAGAATGACAAATTTGAATTTGGCAAATCGGTTGGTATGACTAATGTGCCAGGATTTTTTTCCACTACACGTAGGTACTCCTTTGTACTAATGTGAACACTTTTTTTATGTTGAATATTTTCACTTTGAATACTGTTTGTTTGATTGTTTGTTTTGATTTGATAATATCACTGATAGTAATACACTTAATTGTCACTTTTTTAAATGTTATCAATAGTCACGGTTGTTTTTTTTTAACACTTATTATTTCACTCACTGTTGAATTAGTCACTTTGATAACGTTTGCACTGGTAAATTAGGCCTTTATATATATATTTTACGGATTTTTAACAAAAAAGTACGACTTCAGATATTTTTAAACAAAATGTAAACACGGAGCTTATTTATCGAGATGTCAAACGGGACAGCGCCATCTATCGACCAGTGGTACTGCCTGTAGATGTTGAGAAACTCTATTATATCACGAGTGTTCCACTTCATTTTTCAGCTTAACATTTAAACGAAAAATGCAGACAGCACGCCACACGGCCACACAAAACAACACGTGGTTTCAACTCGCTGGCTAGTTCGCTACTGAGCGAGTAGAAAGATTTACGTGTCATCGACACTCGCTTACTCTCTCAGTCGCTGGCTTTTAAACTCGCCGACTAGCAGCTTGTAAACTAGACATAAGGCATTTTATGTCAAATAATTAATTTAAAAATTAAAGGTGGTTTTTCAGCATTAATATTAGGCAGGCATATTAATCCTTACTAGCAAAAGTTACTTCATCATCAAGATAATTTTATGAAGATAAACTTTGTCTTTTACAGCATGTTATTTGAACTCACCGTTTAGGAGATAATGTAAAATTAAAATAATTCAACAATATTATTAAATCGAAAGGGCGGTGTGCGAGACGCGGCCACCAAACGAGAACGCGTCGAGCGTGCGTGACTGCGTGCGACGCGGTGCGAGTAATTCTTTTTTGTATTATGATTATGAATTTATGATAGTTACATTCATGGGGAAGGCTGTACGGCTATACGGGAACGAGAATTCCTACGGGAATGAAGAGTTCCGTTACCTATCTCCGAAGTTCTTCATCAGATCTTCACCAAATTGAAATGGGATCAGTCCGGGAAGATACACTTCCAAAAAAAAAATAGAATCATCAAAATCGGTTAACAATTGGCGAAAATATCGCTGAGCAAACATACAACAAAAAAAACAGTCGAATTGAGAACCTCTTCTTTTTTGGAAGTCGGTAAATAATATACAATACAATAGTCAATTAAAAACAGTTTAGTGTATGTATATTTATAATTTCTATACATTTTTCCTCTTGCCAATAAACACCGATAAAGTTACGCATTGTATTGGAAAACTATCCAAACTGACCACATGGTTTTTTGTATGTCTTGTCATAACATTGTTAGTAATAAGTAAGAGGATGGACTGTGTACAGCGCATAAATGAGCTGGTTCCTAAACGTTACCAAAAGTATGTTATTATAATATATAACTTTGAACAACGTTGGAAATGCGGGTGACGCTGGGCATTATAATAACACTATTGTTCTGAATTCCTTCTAAGTAATATCAAGACTTTTGTTTACGCTTTGGGCTTATGGTGATGGTATTTTGGAGCTTATTTACGTATTACAGGATGACCTTAGAAGAGATTGCCGTGGAGTCGCAGGCTGGGGAGGACTCAGGCGATATTATTTTATTTCTTCCTGATAATGGTGTGGTGACGGACGAAGATAGTGAAGACGAAAACAAAGCTAATATACTTCATCTTCCCAGTCGAACGCTTCGATCTCAAGTGGAAGTACAAAATAGACCATTTTTTCTGGAGTAGTACAGTACATGAATTGGAAGAAAGTGCTCAAGATTCAGTCCGATTTGGGCCTAGGAGCTGTCATTATTTTAGAGCTGCATTTAAGATAACCGCAAGAGTTAGGACCATACAATAATACTTACTTTTTATTAATATTTTTTACTGATTAACCATTGCTAATATATGTACGAGAGTAGAATGTCGGGGCTACAGGTACTTACTGTTCGAGAAAACCGTCTGGAGAACTGCAATTTTCCAAATTCAAAGGACTTGAAATAAGAGCCAAGAGGTAAGTAAGCTATGTTATAAAGCCTCTGAGGATTGCGTCAAGAGAGATTGCAGTCAATCACGACAATATTATCATCACGATTGCAACCAATTGCCATGGATTGGATCCTATCACAAAAGTGGATCGAATTGGATGATTTACAGATAAAAAAAAAAATAATACTAACATCCGAATTGAGAACCTCCTTCTTTTTTAGAAATCGGTTAAAAACGGGCAAAAATTCAAGTCGATTGCCCAGCCATAATCAAGATCTACAATAATTACATTGGCGGGGTAGACCGTTTTGACGAAAACATTGCCTCCATGAGGGTAGCTCTTTTTTTTTTGGTTGGATATCATCAAATGACCCCTTACGCTTTGAGTGGAGCGGGAGAGAGTGTAAAACTCAGTGTTTTCCACATAACTGCACACTAAGTAAATTAATAATATGTATTCTAAGACAAAAATTAAATACAAAGATATTAAAATAAATTCCAAACCCCATATATTTGAAGTAAGTCGCCATAATAAGAAATTATCTATCCAACGAGGCGCTTCCGATGACACCTGTTTGAAATCTGTTGGAGGGTGGGGACGTTTCTTCCCAATGTCCTTTGTCGGTCTGTTTTTCTTTGATAATTACGTGGTATCTTGAATAATCAGTTTACTTACTGAAACAAAGAATAAGTTTTCCTTTGAAAAATACTTTTTACTAAATAAATTATGCAATTAGCAGCTATGCTCAATTAAAACATTTAAAACTCTGCAACTGGGTCAAATGACATAGTATGCCATTTTACCCGTACATGTAGTATGTCATTTTGTCCACTTTAATACTTCATAACCTTGAAAGAAAATACATAAAAACTTCTAAAGATATTGAGATTCAAACACATCCATAAACTTACCAGATTCAATCATAAATATTTGACACCAACACAGTTGTATACAGATTAATTTTTGACACTTAAGATAAAACAACATGAACCCAAAAAGTTCTCATGAATACAAAAAAAATTGTTTACGTCGTCCGTGTCACATGCCAGCTCGAGTGTCACTAGTACGGCCTCAGGTTATAACAGGTTACAATGCGATTCGAGTGCTCTCCCGGCCCGCAGCAGACGCACCAGGAGTCGGCGGAGGGCAGATAATGCCCTCCTTCGGCCCCACTAAATGAGTTCAGGGTCGGCGGACTCGGGGACGTCCGCCGCCCCCCATCAATTAGGACCCGAGGTGATGGCGTGTCCGCCAGTCGGGAGCTGCGTTGAACATTGCTTAAGTGCTCTCGTAGCACCCGGTGCAAGTGTGCGAGGGAAACACGGGGTGGTTTTAGTCAGTAAGAGTCTGACAGACCCCTTCGTCCGCCGCATCCCTTCGTCCGCCGCAGGACGGAGGACATCCATGAGAAAAATGATGAAATTTTTTACCACAGATAAAAAAAACTTGTAATTTTAGACAAATTTGCTATTTCACTGGGCAAAGTCGAACCTCAATGGCAAAGTTGCCAGGTTTTACGGTACTACATATATAAACTAAACTAACACATAAAGTAACTTACCAACAAATAAACTAAACTTAGGGCTATGCTACACGGGCGGTTCTCCCGCCGCGGGAATCCGCTCGACAAAGCTCCCGCAAACCAGCAACCTACACAGGACGCGGTTTACCGCTGTGTTTTGTGTTCATTTCAACATGGATCCGCCAATGATAACTGCGCTTGCAGCTCTTATATTATTAGAATTGTTAAAAAATAAAGTAAACCGCAATGTTTGAGTGGAACCAGTGTTTAGAAACCGTTTAACTTCGGGAATATTTCATTCAATGTTTAGTGCACACCGTGATAACCCTCATAAGTTTTTCTCGTAGAATGTCTGTAAACTCATTTGATGAACTTCTATCAATTATAAGCCAACGTATTAAGAAACAGGATACAAATATGCGATGATCCATCACACCTGCGGAACGTTTGGCTGTAACTCTCAGGTAAACAAAAACATTATTTTATTATGTAATCTTTTTTATTGGGGTAACTAGTTCAGAACATTAAAATATTCATCATTTTCCGTTGATGTGTCCGAAGCAGCAGTGCGATTCTGTAAACATGTCGAAGTGAACAGTTTGGCGGGGTGCACGACGGGTGAGTTGTCAAACCATACAAATAAGATGGAATGACAGCTCTATTGTCGTTCACTCCGCCTCCTCGGTGAACACCGTGAGATGTCGACAGAATCGACCGGTTGTACTATCGTTTTGTGGCGATGCGACACTAGTCATTGGAGTTAATGTGCCCTCGTGATATGCTCTAGACCCAGAGCTCCCAGATGGCTCCTGGTTCCTATGGTAAATAAACTCGGACAAGTTGCTAGGAATACTGCGGTTTCTTTCATAAATAAATAAATAAATAAATAAATAAGTTAACGATTGCTAGGTACATTTCCGTATAGTCATGATGGACGTTTCGTTCTCTTCATTTGTACGAGTTACGTAAGTACTCAACACTCAATACTTTTATTTAAGTATGAGCCTTTATATAAAAACAACACAAAAATGATATTAAACTCATAAATAGCTAAATAATTAGTAATATCATAATCATAACGTAGGTACTGTATATGTATTTCATAGTTCCGTTGTGAAAATATTTATTTTTGTGTTTCGTCTCACGCAGATGCAACTGTCAAGGCAGATGAAAGGCGTACCGGTAGGGATGGTGATTATTCCTAAACAAGATCGATTTTTAAATCTATCCGAATCAGAGGAAAGAATCGATTCAGCAATAAATTGAGTTCTGATAGATCTGTTCCCGCCATTATTCTACATCAACAGCTTTACTATATATAATCACTTATTCGTTTTGGTGTTCCCAGCATAATTAGTCAAATGTAATGAATAATAATGAATAAACTGCGTATCAAAACTTAAAAGTTGCAATCCGCAGGAAAAACATCGGAACTCGTTTTCTAAAATCGATTAAAAAAATCTATAATTCATTGTTTATGATCGATAAAAAAAAACAATTTACTTGACCTATAAAATCGATTCTAGATCCCTAAGCCGACCCCTGCGGAAGCTGCCATTACTGTTTGTTTATGTCGTCGACTGAGAATAGTCAATTAATCTCTCCACTTAAATAGTAAGGGATATTTTTAAATGCACATCTGTATAATTTTAATGCATACCAGAAAAAATAATGCTGTGCAAAAAATCCCAATTGATTAGAAAACATGTCTTACAAAAAAAACTAAAAAAATCATCCAAAACGAGATGACCTTTTTATTGAATTCACACCAAAAATGTGGTTCATACATCGGATTTATGATTTATAAAACAAAAATACGAATTGTTTATCAAAAATACTAACTTGCACTCTAAATTGCACTTCCCTGAAATAGCAGGTGGTTATCATGGTTGCACCCACCTGCAATTTAAAGGACCCGAAAAACCCATATTTGTCGCAGAAGCGCTCACAACAATGACAAAACGCCTTCACTACCTCGCCAGAGAGTTTATTAAAAGCAGCTCCTACGAACAATGTTGGATTGCAAATGGAAAGGTATATGTCCGAGAAAAGGAAGGGATGCCCAGTCGCCAGATAAAAACTGAAGAAGATCTTATAAAACTACGTAAACAAAAATGACTACTGAACATCTTCGAATTGTGCAATTCAACACAAACAACTTTTCTTTTCTCTTTGTTAAATTTGTTCAAAAATATGTTTTTAACTAAAAATACTAACAGCTTGCCTACCAAAGTTCATTTACATCACACAACAATAAACTTAGCATTCGCGCACACTATATCACTATCAACTGACACAACACTATACTATTACAATGCAATACAACATAACATACACTTTTACAAAATATACACATACATAATACACGCATACGTAACATATTTAATACAAATTTTAAATCTATTTTGTAGTTCTCAGATGTTTCATGCACGACTAGCGAACACTATTTACGTGGTGTTTTTCTATATTATTTTTTTAAATAACAGAAAATATGCCATAATTGTCTGTATTATTTTAACATTTATCTCTAAGCATATAATAAAAAACCACCCTATTAGAAACGTCACCATTAGAATTTCCTTAAATAAAATTCAATACCACACAGAATAATACAGACAACATAGACTCAGTCTCCGTCTCTGACTCTGCTACATGTGACCTGGATGGTTGTATTCCGGCTAACTTCACACCCAATCAGTCGCTCACAATTCTTAACCAAAACATCAGAAGCATAAACAAAAACATAACAGGGCTTCACACCTTACTCTCAAGAACTAAGGTTAGCTGGGATATTATCACTCTGACGGAATCTTGGCTCCCTTGTTCTCAATATATCCCTAATCTATCAGGCTACAATTACTTTAAGACCGATAATAATCTTACTCAAAATGAGGGAGTTGTTGTTTATGTGAACGAAAATCTTAAAGTCTCTGTGGAGGAATTAGTGCTTATGGAAGCTAATTGTCTTCAGGTACGAATCGATTGCAGCACCATATTGTTGGCAATATATCGTCCACCAGGGTATAGGGACATAAACAATTTTATAAACTCTCTTGACGCTGCCCTTACTAAAATCGCGAAGTATACAAATATTATAATTACTGGTGACATAAATATAAATATCCATGACCAGTGTCACGATCCAGCCAAGGACAGTTATCTAAATCTTCTGGCCTCACATGGCCTTCTACCAGCACATGTATTGCCCACACGACAATCTGCTTGCCTGGATCATTTTATTTTGAAGACAACCCTTCCTGCCTTTACACTAGTAGCCCACTCCTCACTCACAGACCATGATACTGTGCTATTATTCCTAGCAAAAAAACCTCCGAAACTAGTGACAACAAAATCAGTCGTTCGGACCAATCATGACCAGCTCGATGCGGACCTGAAGCAACTTGATTTTGGAGCTATATACACGTCAACAGATCCACATGAGGCAGCTGAAATAATGATAACACTCATTACTCAGTTAATAGAGACGCATTCTGAAACAGTAAAAGTTCCAAACCGTAAACGGATTGTGAAGCCATGGATCACCACTGGTCTTCTACGATGCATTCGGCATAAAGATAATTTACACAAGAAGTTAAAAACGGACCCTGAAAACCACATCTTAAAAACATCGTTCACGAGATACAGAAATTACTGTGATAAATTACTTAAACAAGCCAAAACCGAACACGAGAAAACAGAAATAAAAGACGCTAGTAACAACACTAAACTGCTATGGACAGCTATAAATAATATATCAAATAGGACCAAAAAAAAAGACAATCCGCGAGAATTGCTATCCATATCATCAACACCAAAGCAATCTGTCAACGACGTAAATAGTTTCTTCGCAAATATTGGTAAAAACCTTGCCGAGAAAATGGGTAATCGGACAAAGGTTTCAACAAGTGACAATCCAAGTAGCAACACGCAATCTATGGTGCTGATGCCAACTGACGAAGCTGAAGTTACGCAACTAGTACTGTCTCTGCGAAATGAATGTGCCGTGGGTTGGGACCGAGTATCCTCCACCTTTCTCAAAAGACATCTGGCGTCACTGGTTCAACCTATCACATACATTTGCAACCTAGCCATCAGTACTGGTAAATTTCCAAAGGTCTTCAAAAAGTCCATCATTCACCCTATCTTCAAGGGTGGGGACAGAAACCGTGTCAATAATTATAGACCCATAGCTGTGCTACCAGCCATCTCCAAGATTCTTGAACGCATATTGAATAAACGCCTCGTGGATTACTTGGAAAAATATAATCTTCTCTCCCCAACTCAGTATGGATTTAGGGCCGGCAAATCAACCTCAGATGCGGTTCATGACCTTACCAATCATATCATCACTAACTTGGATGGTGGCAAAAAAGTCTTGGGGATCTTTTTAGATCTTGCGAAAGCGTTTGACACGGTCTCTGTTCCCATCTTAATAAGGAAGATGGAACGGCTCGGAATAAGAGGAATCCAACTTGCACTTTTTGAGGATTACCTGAGTGAGCGTACCCAGAGCGTCAAAATAGGAGAGAGTGTCAGTGACGATTGCCAAGTAAATTACGGTGTGCCACAAGGCAGCGTGCTCGGTCCGACACTCTTTGTCATATATATAAACGAACTGGGTATGCTCACTCTCCCGAAAGGCAAAGTCATAACTTTCGCGGATGATACAGCCCTCTTGTTCACTGCAGACACCTGGAGTGAGGTCTTCGTATGCGCCCAGTCTGGATTCAATATTGTATCGAACTGGCTGCGTGACAACGTTCTCACTCTTAATGCGGAAAAAACAAATTACGTCACCTTTTCTATAAAACAGCATACACCGTCTCCAGCCATGACGCCGAACACTATTCTAGCCCACACGTGTGCATTTCCTCACTCCACTACATGCACTTGTATGCGAATTAACAAGGCCGATTGCATTAAATACCTTGGTTTAACTATAGACAGCACACTCAAATTCCAGGAACATATCAACACCTTAAGTAACCGACTGAGAAAACTGATATATGTTTTTAAGACCCTAAGAAATGTGACTGACGACAAAATAAAAAAAATGGTATACTATGCTCTTGCTCAGTCTTTAATAACATACTGCATCACCTCTTGGGGTGGTGTTCCAAAAAGTACCCTCCTGAAACTGGAAAGAGCACAGAGAGCCATTCTCAAGGTGTCCTTGTCCTTACCTTATCGCCACCCTACAACACTACTATACCAAAAAGCGAAAGTCTTGACAGTGCGTCAACTGTTTATTCAACTAACCATTCTGAAACAACATGGACTACTAACCTACAATCCATCACTCCCTCGAGCTAAGAGAAGATTTAATCCTGTTGTCAATTACCATATTTCGCCTTCAACTTTTTTTGCAAAACGTTTCTTTTATCACCTTGGTCGATATCTCTACAATAAAGTAAATAGGGTCATATCTATTTATGAACTCAATAAGACAAAGTGCAAAATGAAACTATATAGTTGGCTTCAGGAGCTCAATTACGATGACACTGAGAACTTGTTAACCGTTTTAACATAAACATCACTAGACGCAAATATACTACGTATAAAAAAAAAAAAACACAACCTCCCCACACACACGACCCCCCAAACACACAATCACTGCACACACTTCTCTAACTACACACACTCACGCAGTACACACTCTACCGTTCTCCCATCCTGGATACTAACAATACTAACTAAAAGGAAAAAAAAAAAAAAAAAAAAAAAACTTAACATAATCTTTATGCCTGAACCTGAATGTTAATATTTCCTAATTGCATACCAATTGTTTGTACGAGTACTTAACATAATTTATTAAATTTAAATGGAGGAGTCCTGGTGACCCGAAATACAGGCCTTGAGCCTAGTTTAGGCACCAGTCTCCCACAATATAATGCCCCACCTATATGTTACTGTAGAAATAAGGCTAGCAATTAAGAGTAATATTGTGGAGAAAATAAACAAATTATTATTATTATTATTCTCTTTATTCATTATTATTATTATTATTATTATTACAATAGTAGCCGGTCATTGGGCACCCCGACTCGGACAGGTTAGGTTAGAAGGGGATGGCGGGGTCAAGTGAGCGAGCGAAGCGAGCGAACAGACCCCGCCATCCCCTTCGTGGTTATTTTTTTTTAAACAACCCAGAAATATCATTAGCCAAATATTCGTTCAGTAAAACAGTTCTGCAAATACCATTAAACAGTATATCTAATATGATTTATTTAGTGTGCATAATTTGTGTGCAAGTCAGTATTTTTGATTTAACTTTGAAATATTTTGTTCGAAAAAAGGGAAAATACAGATATCGATTTAATTACATGCCAAATAGTAATACTTACGGAAATTCGTTGGTGTGTTTGTTTTAAACAACTTAGCGTGTTTCATGTAACTAACGACATGACGTTTTCATATTTAATTGAGTTTTATTACGCCAGGACGTTTTTGTGTTGTGTTTCTGAACTCTTTTGAGATTCTAATCATGTCGATGCTTGATTCTGATCAACCGATGCCGGTGGTAATGAGAAGCCGATGTGTCAATTGTTTACTTTTGATACCCAGAAATCACCCGCAAGGCCGCAACATTCCTTGTAACAAGCGTCTACGACGATCTTACATATTATATATATATCTATAATACAATCTTGGATAACTCCTACTGAGGTAAGTTTCACTATATTATTACCTACTTCTAGATTATCAGACGTGTTAGCATCCTGTACTTTGAATAGCTGACTAATATCCAATAACCTTAGTGCGGTGCAACTTCTAAGTTGTACCTACCATGTTATTAAACCTTACAAAGATTTTCTATTGATCCTTTAATTAAATCTTGGAATAGTGAACTTTGATGTGAAGAATACAGCAATGTAATATACTGATGTAGGTACTATATAATAAACCAGAATACTTTTTTGATTTGTTTCTAATCTCTGGAATTATTGTGTTGATTTGAAAAAAGTATTTTATTATATGATAATCAGATTCATGAAGAATACTTCAGTAGTTTAGTTTAGGGTATAGTTTACAAGTCCTATAGTTTACAAGAATATGTGGGGAACACAGCAAGACACAGCTTTGGATGGGTGATAAAAATCTTTTGAAATTCTCGGTTTTTCTCTATTATGATATGCATGTTTTCTACACCTAAACCTTCCCCATGAATCACCCTGTCTATTGGTGGAAACTGCATGAATATCTGTTCAGTACTTTTTGAGTTTATCATATTCATACAGACCAACAGTTACAGTAATAAAGAGTTTTTAAATCATAGAATGTGTATTCAATAAAGATTTACAATATGCAATGATTTTGCAATGTGTATGTATGTGTCTTTGTTATATAATAATTATGTGAGGATTCAATGATGATTGCTGAATAACTTGAGTTAAATATTTCAGAAAAACAGCAACTTTGAGAAATAATTTATTTTATTTCAGCTTTCATCAGAAAGTGTACTATGTACAGAGTGTATGGTAATACTTCAAGATCGAGCAAGCACATTTATTGATGGAAATGCTATACCATTGCCTGCATTTGGTTTCACAAGTCTATGCTTTTCTTGTGCAAAGTCTATTTTACATACAACAAGAACACATGCTGTGAGATCTGACTGCCAAGAAAGGAACATTTATTAAGAAAGGTTCCACTGCACTTGGTAAATATTTTTTGACTTACACATATTTCTATAATGTTAATTTTCATTCTTGGGGAACTTCACTACCACCCAGAAAACTGCAGCAAAACAACTATGTTGTTTCTGTGAGTGTATAAGGTCACCGGTGAGTCAAACCCAGCGGTGATTTCTAATAAAAGTATTTGACTTTGAGCGGTAATAATCTATACACTGGAATAACGCTGATATTTTTCTCAGTAATAATAATATTGTCTTAACATACTTCCTGGTAACCAGTCCACTTAAGACTTCAAAACCCATAGCCCTATTAACTCATATGTTGCTATAGTTTCCCACCAACTGGGGGTTGTCCTTGGGTGCAATCAAAGTCAAAGTCAAAGTCAAAGCATTTATTTCAATTAGACCATTTACAGGCACTTTTGAATTGTCAAGGTCGGTCGGTCAAAAAGATGAAGCTATTTGCACGTTCCAAAGCGTAGATCTCTATGGAGAAGAACGTGCAAGAAACTCCACGGACACTCTTTTAAAAATGATATTTTGTTACAAAATTATGGTTACATCATTCATATTGAAATTATACATATATGTGAGAACGATGTAAAAGACGTGCAGGATAAAAGATATCATAGCACATACAGGGATAGTTGTTGGTTGGTACCACATTCCATTAAAAATGTCTAAAAGGCCTCTGCAAGTTGGCTCGGCTCCTCATATGCCTTCCAAAGGTACAGGATCCCAGAGTTCTGAGATATACTGACCCATTTAATAATATTGTAGTAGTGCTAATATTAGCAGTACAGCGTTGGAAGGCCTCCCACAAGGTGGATGGATGACTTTGTGAGTGTCATGGGAATCTGATAGGGGTGAGATGCACAGGACTGTTAGGTATAGCGACACTTGGGGGAGGCCTATGTCCAATCGTGGGCGTCTTTCAGCTGAAATGGTAATGATGATTGTTATGTTTTAATTCTGAATACATAGTATGTCAATTTGTTTTAGGTTTCAAGATTGGAAAGAGTACGTAATGCTTATTGGTTGGCAGCTTATAGAGAAGTGAGACGTCTAAACCAACATGACACCAATCGCCCTATTCTGTTTGAAGTAGGAACGAGTGGAGAATTTAATATACCTGTACCGCCACCCCTTCCGCAACATACCTAACAACATTCCAGGCAACCTTCTCCAGCAATAGCTAAAATAACATCAGCAGTATACAGACGAGCTGCTAATACAGCTAGTCATTGCATATTTTTTGACTGTTTTGAATCAGAACGTTTACTTATACCTGCTGCCACAAAGCAGCTTTTACTTTTAAATCACAAGTTTTATATACCTCCAGGAGCACGAATCTGTAATTATCACTTAAATCATGGCCATTGGAATGAATTAACCTCCCAGTTAAGAGACTTTACTGGTACACAGTTTGACAACATTTTAAATATGTTGCAGCAAGCTGCCAAATACCACTTTGATTTTTCGAATATTACAATTATGCCAGAATATTTATGTCATTATTGGTTAGGTATGACTTCTAATCAATTTTATGATTTGTTAAATTCTATACCAAATCTATCAAACTCTGTACCTAATGCCACTATGGCTTTGTGCATGTATTTAGTTAAGCTGAGAACTGGTGACAGTAATGAAAGATTGGCTACACTATTTGAGAAATCTCGAACTACCTTAGAACGCTGGATGAATTCAGCTAGAGAGTGTCTAACTAGACAGTTTGTACCGATGCATTTGGGATTTAATCACCTAACCATAGAAGATGTTGCTTCTAGAAACAGAATAATCTCAGAAGGATTATTCGGCAATCCTCATTTGCCCTCAAATACCAAACCAGCAATAGTTATGTGTGATGCAACTTATGTATTTACCCAAAGTAGTGCTAATTATTTATTTTAAAAACAAACTTACAGTTTGCAGAAACTGGATAATCTAGTTAAACCGTTTATGATGGTATGTTGTGATGGTCACATAATTGATTGTCTAGGGCCTTATAAAGCTACCACTAATGATGCTACAATTACTAGTTTAAACCTTCGTAGTGAGGAATCTGGTCTAAGGTCATTTTTCCGGACCGGTGACATTTTTATACTTGACAGAGGATTTAGGGATGTCATAAATGAATTACAAGAATATGGCTTTGTGACACACATGCCAGAATCTTTACTTGAAAATGAATTTCAATTAACAACACAACAAGCAAATCGGTCTCGTTTTGTAACCATGTGTCGCTGGGTTGTAGAAGTTGTTAATGGGAGAATTAAGAGGGCTTTCAGACTCTTTAGGCATGTATTTAATAATCGTGCTGCTTTGCATTTAAAGGACGATTTTAGAATTTGTTGTGCGCTAACTAATAAGTTCCACACATCCATACAGGATCCACCGGAGGCTGCAGAGTATGTAAGAATTGCAAAAGATAGGCTTGCACTTGAAAACTATATAGCAGTATACGAGTGAACGAGAAAACCTTAATAGAAGGAGAGGGAATTTCCAAATGATTGATCAGGATAATCCACATTTAACCAGGTTTCCGCTACTTTCAATAAATGATTTGAAGCGATTTGCCCTTGGCACCTACCAGCTTAAACAAGCTATATCGTATTATGGGGAACATGTCCGTCGAACTGGTACATATTATGTGGAAGTCAATAATGAGGTTGAGGATGACATACTTCTGATTTTAGGGTACAATAACTACCTCTTGAGAGGCAGAATTAAATCGAGGCACGTTAATAGTCGCACCTATTTTACGTATATATTATACTAATACGTAGAACATCTATAAGTATATTTATTGTAACATTAAATACACCTAATGACTACCTACATGAAAAGTCTGTTCATATTATGTGTTTTATACCTTTTATATACATTAGGTAGGTAACTTATTCATTTGTGTATAGATCTGGGATAAATTGAAGTTAATAAAATAAAATCTCTATCTGACTGAAGTTGTTTTATTTCGATAATGTCACATCAGCGCTGCGAGGCCATAAAAAGCACGATTATTCACGTTTTTTTTCAATTAGCAGCTGTTCTCTTATTTTGTTTTTAACTATCTTTGTTGTTTTGTACCTACATGAGTGATCTTTGGTCATTTTATAAGTTGCGAGTAGTTTAGACATAATTTTTAGGTTATCTCCGAATTTGTTTAATTACTTTAAAACCCGGATACTTGTGTGAAAATGAACACTTTTTTTTAATAGTATATAAAGCGTAGTCTATAATAAATAAAGATTTATTGTGTTTCAACTTAAGACGGATTTCCATACATCGTTGGTCATGATCCTTTACTTCTTTTTTATAGCTATCTCTGATATTCTTCCACTTCTTCATTAGTTCCTTTACTGCAAAAAAGAAATGTATTATTAATGTGGCATTTATTTATTTTTCAGATATTTTGCTTCGGGAGCAACATTCACTGATTTGGAGTACGATTTTCAAATTTCTCGAAAAACTATACCATTAATTGTAAAAGAAACCTGTCAAGCTATTTGTCAAGAATTAGCACCTTTAGAGATGCCAAAACCAAATAAAGAAAAATGGATAAACATTGCTGAGAAATTTTACAAAGAAGCGAACTTTCCTAATTGCGTTGGCGCCATTGACGGCAAACATATGAGAATTGTTTGCCCTCCGAATGCTGGATCTCAATATTATAATTATAAAAAATATCATTCGATTATTTTATTGGCAGTGGTTGACGCAGACTACTGTTTTACATTCATTGACATTGGTGCTCCAGGTCGAGAAAGTGACTCTTCAATTTTTAAAAGTTCAAATTTCGGGCAAAGGTTAACTCGTTCTCAATTGGATTTACCGGAGCCAATTCATCTTCCTAACAATATAGGAAATCCTCCTGTGCCTTGTTTAAATAAAAATTTTATGAGACCATTTTCTTTACGAAACATAGACACGCCTAAGAAAATTTTTAACTATCGACTGTCTAGAGCTTGCCGCTTTGTGGAATGTGCATTTGGTATCCTCAGTAACAAGTGGCGAATTTTTCATTCAAGCATCTTAATCAATCCACAGAGTGCAAAACACATTATAAAAGCTGCTTGTGTATTACAAAATTTCGTAAGACGCAGAGATGGTTATCAATTTGAAGATACGATTCGATGTGATATGGAAGAATTCGACGAAGTCCAGGCAGTTGGAGGCCGATCTAGTGGCATTTCAGTAAGAGATTCGTTTGTTCAATATTTCAATGGCCCTGGAGCGGTTCCTTGGCAAAACAGGATGATACATTAAAATAAGAAATAAAATTATAAGTAAACTTACCAGCTTTGTTTTTTTCTTCTGGGCCTAAATCAGCCCAATGAGCAACCACTTCCTGTCCTATCTCCATCCGTAACTTCGCTTTTAACTCTCGATTGGCGTATTCTTTCGACTTCACTTCATATAAAGCAGGTCTTTCTTGGACTTCAATAATAAAACGCTCAGTGTCGAACATTTTGACGCGTCACTAGCCAGCCACGCAAGCGCACAAACGACGAGCGAGCGAGAAGGTCCCGCGCACAATGACGCAATAGCGGGTAACCGCCCGTGTAGTTTAGAACGGCGGTAAACAGCGGCGGTTTGATGCTGCAGACGGGCGGTCGAATTTCTTCCGCCTGCAAACCGCGGCGGGAAACCGCGCCGTGTAGTTTGAAGCATACAATGTCCATAAGAATTGAGTCTAGTGCGGTTCAGAAGCGGATTCCCGCGGCGGGAGAACCGCCCGTGTAGCATAGCCCTTACACATAAACTAACTAACCAACAAATAAAATAAACTTATAATAAACTAACTAATCAACCAATAAACTAAAACAGTTATCAACTATGTACAAGTGTACCAACTCAGTCAACTCACATTGTTTACTGTACTAAAATGAATGTTAACGCAACTCTGGCCCCCGAGATACAGCTGCTGCCTAGTTCGGGGACCACTGTGAAATCTTACGTTAAATACAACTAGTTACAATAGTAATAAAATTAATATTATGTATTTCTAAGTAAAAAAACTGTAACAATGATCAATAAATTATTATTATTATTTAAATCGATCTCAATATTTTTTCAAGTACATCATTTCTTATATCTCTAATTAGATTGACGAGCGCTTCCATTGCGGCTGCATTACACTCTGAAGCAGCAATGCGTCGAGATTCAATTTCGTAGGCCCAGCGTGGCGTCCTCTCATCTCTATGAGCTATAATTTGTAAAATTTTATATTGATTTCAGTTTTTTTTTTAAAACGAACAACTTTATAATACGATGTACAAACTTTATCTGTGTGATCTCGTTCTTCCGGCTGGTGCAGTAGAGAGCTGAGTATACCTTAAAAATAAAAATTAGTTTTATCATTTGGTTTTTCTACAATACTTTTTTTTTTGTTTACTTTTGCCATAGACGGTGTTTGATGTCACTACCACTGATCTATCATCACATTAAAACTGTTACTGGAATTTTAAAATTTTCTGTCATAAATCTATGATTGTCTTACTATCATCTCTCGACGTAATCGGGGGCTGCTGCTCGGCGGGTTGTACCTCAGTGGAGACAGGCAATGCAAGCTGTGTTTGTGTGGATTGTGGCGATGCAGGCTGTGTTTGTGTGGAGGGTGGCGATGCAGGCTGTGTCTGTATGGAGGGTGGGAATGCAGGCTGTGTCTCTATGGAGGGTGGGAACGCAGGTGTGGGAGCTCAAAGCTGTGTGAATCGAGTAACTCTTCATCAAGCCATTCCTCATCCATGGGCTGGGGCTTTAAATATATAGGATCAGGAGCTGAGGACTATTCCTCATCCATGGGCTGGGGCTTTAAATATATAGGATCAGGAGCTGAGGACTGAGAGATGGGTATTGATATACTGGGATAGGATACAGGATCGGGTGCTGCAATTCCAGAATCAACAGGGGCCTTAACCTCATCTGTTGATGGTGTCTGTAAAATATAAAAAAATATTTCACTAAAAATAAGGCTTACATATAAGCTATACATGAAAGAATTTAGTATGATTAATCATATGTATACCCATAAAAGCATTTAATAATGAATATTTATGAAACTAACATCAATAGGCAGACGTACTCCAGGCAATCTCTACACCGCTACTGGGCCTAATATTGCCAACACTCTCTTCTCTAACTCATTCAGAGGAACAAGCTTGTTAGGCCCTCCACCGGTTGCTGATGCATTCCTCCTTGAGTCTGCAGCTTTGCCCTTTGTCTTGGCCTTTAACTCTATCCAGTACCTACTTGATAGAAAAAAAAAACATTTTGTAACTATGTTAGAAAAATATATCTTCATCACTTATTAAATACTATCCTAAACCAAGCTACTTCTGAGAACATAAACAACACAACAAACTTAAAATGCAATCTTTTTTTAGAGTAATTATTTATCAGAGTACTTGAGCGTTTTGTGAGTCTTGAGTGGAGAGACTTCATAAGTGGGGTTTTGCCCCACTTATGAAGTCTCTCCACTCAAGACTCCACTCAAGGGACCACGGATATTTGACAAAAAATGCAAAATAATGCACCATTAAAATAACTGTTTTTAGTAATGATGAAGAGAATAGAAAATGTATTCCGCTCGAGCACTGCCGGCATACCGGTGTGCCGCGAATTTAATGTTTATTTACTATTACGTACGATTTATTTTTTATTTGGGAATTTTCGCATGTCAGGGCTGGAGCGGTTAATATTTAGGTAGTGTATTTTCAGAGGATATATTAAAATGTAAACTTACTCTAGACGACGCTCTAGAAATAGACGCTCTAGAAATGTGGTGTTGGAGAAGGATGCTCGGAGTATCATGGACGGAGTTCCGCACAAATGCATCAATACTCGAAGAATTGGGCATCAAACAGCGCCTGTCAGCCCAAGTACAAACTCGTATCCTCGATTTCTTCGGACACGTCTCTAGGCGGGATAGTGATTCCATCGAACGCCTCGTTGTGCAAGGCAGAGTCGAAGGTACCAGGCCGCGCGGTAGATCACCCATGCGATGGACCGACCAAATCAAGTCTGCTGTGGGTGGCCCATTGCATGAGTGTGCCAAGATGACCGCTAACAGGAAAAAATGGCGGGAAATTGTGAAAAAGATCACCACTGCCCACAACACTACATGACCACGACCGCTCTGGCAAGAGCGTACCGACTGAGAAGAAACTTAGTCTTCGCCATTGGTCTGGTGTTTTAGTAGTTCCCTCTGCCACTGAGTTTAGTTGGACTGCTATAGTATCCCATTCTTCTCGGGTGACTCTTAACAGCCTGTGGCCCTCCCGGAAAGTGGCCCAATGCA
This sequence comes from Melanchra persicariae, assembly GCA_947386135.1. NCBI lineage: Eukaryota > Metazoa > Arthropoda > Insecta > Lepidoptera > Noctuidae > Melanchra > Melanchra persicariae. Next base: position 7,540,089 of record OX376645.1, on the reverse strand, counting down.
ATATCGGGATTGGACTCCGTAAACTCCACAAGTAATTCCATTTGCCTAAATGGAAACTCTTCGTTTTGCTTAATTTAAGATGCCCGCATCTTAAATTAAATATTGTACTTCAATAAAGTATAGGTAGGGTCACAGATTACTAAATAGTTACTTACAGATACTTCACTCAGTAGAAAATGTCCAATACTTACTGCTTTAATAGCCTACTTCGTCGCGTCAGCAACCGCTTGAACCGCTTTTGGCGCGCTCGGAAAAGTAGCGGATCCATTTTTAAAGACAGATTTACCTGAAAAAAGAAATTAGTTATGTGACACGTACCCTAGATTATACTTTATAAATTGTTTTTCAGATATTTGGCCAAGGGACATACATTCACTGACCTGCACGAAAACTTTAAGCTTGGAATAGATAAAATAATAAGATGCACATGTTGAGTGATTTGGTATGAACTATCACAAGAATGTATGGAGTTAAAAGAACAGCGATTAAAAGAAATCGCAAGAGAGTACAAGTCTGTATCACTGTTTTCAATGCGCTTTTTGATCTTGGTGTTACAAGTTTTTCTTTTTTTACTTTCACTTTCAATCTTTTCTTCTTAATTGCTTTAATTTTCGCCCCCAACGTCTTTGGTATCATCATTCTCACACTCTGTTTCGCTCCCACTATCCCTAAGAATCTGTTTTTTGTTTTTCCTATATTGGACATTATTCTCTAATTTTGTTTCTTTTTTATTTGATTAGATATTCCACTCCCACTGGGTGTTGCAACGTCTATTGCGTTTTTTTTCTGGAGATCGGGTTAGAATTTTTGTTTTTCCTAGTTGACGGCCACGTCGCTTTCTGGGTGCAGCTTTTGTGCATAATTTTATTGTTTCTGGAGTTATTAGTGAAATCTTCATACAAGTGAATGGTATTGGATTACCACCAGCATTATTTTGTTCACATGGATGTGAGGCTTCAGCTGAGGCTGAGATCTTTTGAGGAGTGGATAAGGCTGGAGCACTATCGATCTTACTTTGGTTACTATCAGCTGATTCAGCAATGGCCAAAATCTCATGACAAGCTGGTGGAGCTAGATCAGGAACATCAAAATTTTCCTCCCGTAAAAGTAAAGGCTGAACAATGACCGAGTTCATTTGCTTCGGTTTGGAGTATGCTAAACGAGGATTCAGAGTTACCGGAAGAGTCTAGATCAGAAGGAACATGAAAAATGTCAGTTAAACCGTGATGCGAAGATGATGGACCTCCTATATCAGCGGAGAAAATTAGTTGAGCTTGACGGTTTTGAGATGAAGTGAAATCTACAGGAAGTAACTCACCATCATTCGACAAATTTCTGTCTGTGACTGCAGAACACACGAAGTCTCCTTCTCCAAATATATCTGGGTTAAACGGATGAATGCCTGTCTGTAAATGTCTTGAATCCACTTAGGATGTTAGACTGACTGAAAGCTTGTGACATCAACCCAGTTTTTATAAACCCAGGAATGTTATAAATTGTAACGGTTTTACTGGGATTTGACAGCATCCAGTTGTTCATCACATTGTTGTATCTTGATTTAAACGACGAAGAAACTGCAACGTCTTATGGTCGCAATTTGTAGCTGCAGTGTGGGGGAAGCATCAGTAATATTATACTATTGTCTCTGGCAAACTGAATCACATTTACGTTTACATGGCTCTCGTGTTTGTCAAGGAATAGCAAGACAAGATTTTCTTTTGACGCGCAAGAGTATTTTATAAAATGTTCCATACATTTTAAGAAGCTTTTCGTAGTCATCCACCCGGTAGTGTATGCATTTCCATCTGAACCTTCTGGCCCACCGGACACAAAATCTTCCCGATATTTCACACGAGGGAATATAAAAAATGGTGGTATGACACTACTTGATAGACTGCAAAACAGACTAACCAAAGTTCCTCTCTTAGCAGATGTAACCTGTTCCACTTGTTTCGACTTTTTGCTTGCTAGCACCAAAAGGCAGTCTTGGACAGTAGTACATCCTGTCTCGTCACAATTATAATTATTTTGCGGTTTAAACTTATACTGTTTCTCGAACTGATCTCAAAGGACATGTTATGAAATGGGCTTAAAATATTTTTATTTTTGAACAGCTATCATGTGTGGTTTTTCTGATAGAGAAAATTATTACGGACGGCCTTACAAAAAAAAAAAAAATTACCATTATTTAATAAATAAATATTTTAAATCCAGATATTTTTTGTATCGTAATATTATTTTTGCACATTGAATCAAACTAAAAAGTGTTAAATATCATTTTTTAAAGCAAATTATACACCTTATTGTTATTAAAAATATTTTAAAACAATATTAAATGGCTTTAAAATAAAATCAACGAATTATCTTCATAATTTGTATGTATGGCATTGATACCTTTGCCTCCTAATGGAATCTATGAAAACATTACCTGGGTCTGGGCACTTGTCAGTTCATGTCACTATCACACTTGTCAGTGCATGTCATGTCCCTTATCTCGTCATTCTCGCTCGTCAATTTTTTCTTTTGCTTATGAACATAAGGTTTATTGTATTTGTAATGATTACTGAAATCATCATTTGAGAGGGCCTTATAAAGTTCCTGATGGTGGGTACTCCGCCAACCCGCACCAGGCCAGCGAGGTGGACTAAGGCCTAACCCTTCTCATTTTGAGAAGAGGCCCGTGCCCAGCAAGGGCTCAGTAATGGGCTGAATTTATTTTTTAATAGCGAAATTGTATGTTAATACAATTTCGCTATTAAAAAATAAATTCAGCCCATTACTGAAACGCTATTATTTACAATAAGAAGGCTTATGATAAGGATAATGAATTTATATGTACCAAATAACCTTATTTTCTCCTACAATTTGGGACTTTATCATCATGAAGTCAGTTTACTGACATTCAGAATGATTACTGATGGTATCCTTCCTCCAAGGTAGGCCAGTAAACCCGAAAGTCCAGTAACAGACTAGATTGCATTGGACCTTTTGTAAATAGTCGCTCGAGCAGGTCGGAATAGGTGAACATTTTTGTGTATTAGGTAAGGAAATAAAAGTAATGTATTTGCTTATATTTGTCTGTATTTATTCTACCTCTTCATTTTCAACATCTTCCCTTACAATTATGTTATTAAGAAACTGTGCAGGCGGTAATATGTTGTTTTGATGCCGAGCCCACCCAAGATACCATATGATTGTCATTACATGAGCACAGCTCCCGACAGTTCGCTTTCTTACTATACAGCTGCAGTAATATTCACAAATTCTCTCCTCCCAATTACTTGATTCTGTTAATTTTATCAAGACATGAGTATAATATACTTTATTGCTTTGATGTCTTGACCTGATCCTACCTCTTAGTAATACTGTCTCATGTGATGACATTATGCCTGGGACATTTGTGATTTCTAAGCTTTCACTTATTTCAACCAAAAATGTCCCATTTGCACGAATATGCTCCCCGTAATAAGATCTAGCTTGCTTGATTTGGTAAATTCCGAGACTAAACAAAATCAAGTCTGACATTTCCATTACAGGGAACATATTAATTTGTGGTAATTGGGCATCATTTATTCTTACAAAACTGGCTCGGCGTCTATTTAATTGATGCTCAAGCACATATTCACCTAAATAGTTCGGCATGTTCACTCTTAGCATTGCTCTGTCTAATATTGCTTGAGCATCAGAACGGTCGATTATCAGCGGATGAAAATTGTTCAATATTGCTGCGCAAATTCTAAAATCACTCATTAAGTTTCTTGATGCTACATTAAAATATTTATTTCTGAACATCTTGAAATCACGTTTAAACCGACCATTCACTACTTCAATTACCCATCTGCACAAGGTTACAAGCCGAGATTTATTGGCTTTTATCGTGGACAATTGTGTTTCACCTACATCTAGAGTCTCTGGCTTGTGTACTGAGAATCCTAATGAGGTAAGTAGTCCTATAGCAAATCGAAACCCTCTATCAAGCAAAAACACATCATTTTCTCTAAAATAATTCCTGAGAGCACCACTGGGTGCAAAAAGCTGGTTCATTATCTGGGCATCAGAAGTCGTAGCAGCATATGGACCAAAAACATCTAAAATAAATCCATCTGTGGTTGCCATCATAAAAGGTTTTAATAAATTGGCATATTTATGTAAGCTATAGGTTTTTTTTTGGAATAGGTAGTTAGACGACTTTTGCAAATAAATATATGTGCCATCAAAGATTACTATAGGATTACTTTCCTGTGTGCCAAAGAGACCCTGTGGAATCAAAAGATTTCTACTGGACAAGCTTGCTCTTGGGATATTACTAATGCCCAAATGTAAAGGTACATATGATTCCAATAAGCAACCGTGGTTGCTTATTGGAATCATATGCAGTCTGTATATACATATACAGTCTGCCAGTATGTTAAGAAGACCCGTGGGTCTTCTTAACATACTGGCAGACTGTATATGTTGATAAACCAAACAGAGAGGTAATGCGTCGAAAAGGTTCTTCAGTCCTTATTTTGATCAAATACATACTAAGTGCTGTTTTAGATTTTTTTCAGGTATGCAAGTTAATATTGCCAAAAAGTTCAAAACAGTCAAGCCTGTTCAGTATCGACAAGTAGTATTATTCATGTTTTCATCATGTTCAAAATCTATGATGTTATTTACATCCCTCCGTAATAAGTCAAGCATTTCGGTAATATGCACCTGGTTGAATTCAGTTACGAATTCAAATTCAGCAAGAAAATCCCAATTATATAAGGATAAATGTTCTTCACACACTCGAGAATTTTGAGTGATGTACAGTTTTTGATCTGTGAGATTTTTTTTCTTTAAATATAATGGCAGACGTTTCCTTTCCTGATTCATACAATCCGGAACAAAACAATGACTAGTGGTATTTGGAGTGCGGCTATAACCATCTAATGTAAGGCTTACAACTGGTTCTCGGAGAATATTTTCAGTGTCTGTGCTGGCAGAACTGGGAGGCTCCACTACAGAGCTGGATCCACTGATAAATGGATTTGGTTCTTCCAGAATGTCCTCATTATTAGTGCTGGCAGTACTTTCTATTAATAATCCAGATCCACTTTCTACAGGTGGTGGTGGTTGCCGATGAGCCCTTTGCCAACAAGCATTACATGCCCGGGCGTTCAAAGGCATCTGCAATTGAAGGAACAATTAGTTTTAGTAAAGCTAAAAGTTCTAAAGTGGGTGAATAATTATACAAACAGAAAAAGTGAGAAAATCACTCAAGTTAAGCTTGAATTGCTGCTGAATTAACTTGATATTATTATGGCATACAGACTTTTAACTAATTAAAAATTGTTTCAGCTGGAATAACAACAAGCAGGTACACTTGCTTCAAGAGGGCTGATTATATTGGCAGAATAAATCCATTCAGCATCACCATAATTTAGTTGATGAGAACGTTGCCCAGTTCTTCTGGCAATGGAAATGCCACAACATACACAAACTGAATTATGATCAAATTGACGTTCGCCTATATTCCCTTCATTCCTGTTATTTGATTCAAGAATCAATAGGCTAACACATTGACATAGGTAGTCTTCATCGATTACCTAAAACAAGAAAAGCATCATATTTTTTATGTGTTTTAATTTTATACTCTTTTTTAAGTTGAATGATACTCGTACTTATGATTATATTAAAAAGGCAACACAACGTTTGCATGAGTCTGAGCAGAATACAATGGATTTTCTATTGTCAGTATTGTCACCTTGCACAAATGTGGTAAATACACTATAAATTGCAAATGAATCTGTATTATTAAACTGCTGAGTGTTTAACATAGTGTATAGTTTTAATTATGGATATGCAGATTTTTAGCTACTTACCTGTCTGGAAATCCATTCTTATAATACAGAGATAATCTCAAGATCCATATGTGTTGCATTATACCGATATGGTTGTGCAATTGGAATAGCAATCCAGCAATTAATGCAGCGAGGCATGATTGTGAGGATTACCAGGCTACGATAAATGAATTTATAACTTGTGTGCAAAATCCAAGTCCGAGTGAGAAATCAGGGTCGTCAGTATCGCCGGTCGTCGGGTGTCCAAATCGTGTGCAGTATCAAAGAATCCAAATTAAAAGCCAGGTCAGATAAAGAAAAGTTAAAACGAGAAACTTGAACAAAAATAACAACAAAAACACAAACGAATTCAAAGTATTCAAACCACTTGTATCCGTTCCGTTGTAACGCAAACCACAGACTCAACGAATTGAATTTGACATTTTGACACTTGATTGACGTTTACACTTAACTTAATGACATCCAACCGAAAAGTGTTGGCAACATCAATAATTACTGTGGGTTGCAATTTATTTTTTAAACTGTAATTATTTAAAAATATAATAATTAAGAAAAAAATATAGAAAGTCTCCTTAATTTATGTTCTTTCATAAAAATATAATATCTTACCTGTTTAAAGCAGCTTCTAATAAAAGCCCAGCCTCCATACTAAAACCTAACATGTCCTTTTCTAAAAAATTTAGAAGCCACTAGGCTTCAGGAGTCCGTAGACTTATTTCAGAATTTCTACGAAGAAATCCACGGAACTAGTCCTTTTCAGCTGATTTATTTTTTATCCAACTGTCTAGAATTTTTTCCGAGTTTGATGAAGCAAACACAAAAGTTAATTTCATCGCTTCGATCCTAGTCAGTAAATATTCAGTCAGTAAATATTCGACTAATACCTAACTTTCCTTCTGGTATTGTGAATATCTGAGCAGCTTTATATCTACCCTTTTCGTCAAAAACTTCCAGCTTTTTTTCATTTTTAGTGTATCGACGTAAGGTAGTCCTATCGATCCCATATTTCACCGCTGTTTTATAAGAGACCCGGATTTGACTTCTTGAATAGCGTTTTGCAATTCCTGCTTGATAAATTTTTTGCGGGTAGAACCTTCTTTTGTTTTATATTGGAACGGCATGTCATTTAGGGTACGTACGCACTAACCGGTTTGCCGCAACGCGGCTGCCCGTTCGGTTAGCCGCAGGACGCGGTTGCAACTGCGGTTAACCGGGCGGCGGCTTGCCGTAACCGCAACCGGAAAGTGCGGATAGAATAACGTTGCGGTTTCATCGAACCATTTCGAAGATGGACGTAGAAGAAGTCGCAGCTATTTATTATATTTACTTGCGCTATATAAAGAAAAAGATACAAAGAAAAAGGTACTGGGTTCATCCTTATTTGCAAACTCGAGATGAGACTAAACATTTTGAAATATTTTTCGGAGAGCTCAAAAAGTGTGAAGACAAGTTTTTTCGATACACTAGAATGAGTCTAAAATCAATTGAAGAACTTTTAAGCATTCTGAGTACCTGTATAACAAAGCATGATACACAGTTTCGGAATAGCATTAAGCCGGAATTAAAGTTAACGATAGTGCTAAGGTAAGTGAAATCAAATAATTTATATTTAATTTGTTATTTATTTATTCATCAAAAGAAAGGCTATGGTCACACATTTTAATTATTCTTGTATCATTAATAGAATTAAAAAGTTCAACATAAGACGAGTGTTCTCTGTCCTGAGAGTGGTGACTGTGAGTTGATAATGGCGATTGTACCTCGAAATTTTGAGAAGGTGGTCGTCCAACGTCCAATGATTGCGTATGCTCAGTGTGGGGATTATTTCTTGAATAATGTGCCGTTTGGTATCCACGATAGGTATTATTAGCCCTTGAAAAACTCCATGACGCGTTTGAATAATCACAGAACTGCTGTGCATCATTTATTACTTTTAAAATATCTAACTTTGTCTGCATTTGCATGTGCTCAGGTATTTTCTTAAAATCCTTTACCAATGACAAGAAAAAAAGGCGATCGTCGTCATCATCCAATTTCTTTCTTTCTAAATTTTAACTTAACACTCCAACTAACTGTGCACCGACTTGATTATCATCGTTGTTTTTCTTACATCTTTTTGGCGGCAATGAAGACATTGACGGAACATTGTCTTCATTCTGTATACTCGTGTTTTCATCGTCATTTACTGTAGCATTACCATCTGTGCGGTTAACCGTTACTGTATCTTTTATAAATAAAAGATTATCATAGAATACATATGGGACCTTTTTTTTTGCTGCAGACCCACTCTTGCTTTCTTTTGCTTTATGGGCCTTTACAAAAGCAAAAAAAAAGTGGCTTCAAATTAAAAATAATTTTTCGAAGAGAGCTTATTTCCCCCACTGTATCGGTGCTTGCGATGGTAAACATATTAGAATTGTAGCACTTAATAATAGTGGATCAATGTGTTTCAACTACAAAGGCTTTTTTCCCTAGTTTTAATGGCAATTTGTGACAGCAGCTTCAAGTTAGTATTGATTGATGTTGGAGCCTACGGTAGATTCGGTGACTCGGCAGTATTTCAAAATTCTAGCTTTTATAAAAAATACAACAGAATCGCCTGAACATTCCTGAACCAGCGCCAATTTCAGAATCCAACAGCACTGCTTTTTCCTATGTCTTTGTAGGATATGAAGCTTTCGCCTTAAGTGCGACTATGATGCGCCCATATCCAAGACGTGATTTAAATGTTACCAGAAGAACGTTTAACTGTAGACTTTGTGTGGCTAGACGTTACATTGAATGTACTTTTGAGATACTTGCGAATAAGTGGCGCATTTTCCATAGACCCATTAATGTTAACATCAAATTAATTATATTATTAAGTCGGCGTGCATTTTACACAACTTCGTTAGAGATAGAGATGGGTATTCTTTTGAAGACTCGCTAAATAATCCACTGACTGAAACAATTGCACGAGATAGTGTACACAGAAACAATACAAAGTAACTGCATTGAGATATCGAGAATTTTATTCAGTTCCATGGCAGTCCAGAAAAATAAATCTTTCTGTATTTGCAGCCCTTGTGTAACTTGGTAGAATTATTTCCGATTCATTAGTCGCAGCTGAAGATGTCGATGCTGATCCTTGTAAAAAATGAACATGAACAGCGGCCCTGTCAGCTCTCTGCCAGGAAGGATGACAGATGTCACTTAATGATGAAACCTAAAAAGGATATTATTTTATTAATAAATAAATAATAACAGTAAACAGATTTAACATAAATGTTTTGAAAAACATTTGTAAAATATTTTAAAAACTTGCCTCTCGTGGTTGAATCCATTCTATAATGACATTTCTGATGAGACTTTCTCTATCTGTATCTGTTCTTAATACCGTCCACAGTAAATGCAGCTGTTTTGACGTACAGATCCTTCCGGCTCTTATTGAGGGGCAAGGCTAGCAGTTACTACTAACCAGCAGTTGTGGCAAACAAGATTATCTCTTGACACCTATAACAATATTAGTATCGGTAAATAATTAGATGTTGATGTAGGCAATAGCAAAATCATTTTATGGTTTGTACATTTTACCTGCTGTGGTGCAGCCCACTGCTGTATCACGCTTATTTCTTCGGGTTCCAAGGTATGATTTTGAATCTCGGTCAGGTTGAAACCACAATTCACACAATGTTCTTCAGTCATTGCATAAAACGTTATTGATCGGTATCCAAAATCGAATGCAGCCGTGATCCTTGATTCCAGAGCCAAAGTTGTCGTTTAAGATGAGAACAATATCCATAAAACAAAGCCAAAGTTCTCAAAGCTCGTTTTGTGCCAGTATCACGAAACCAGTTATTTTATTAACCGACTTAAAACGGAGGAGGATCTCAATTCGAATGTTTCTATTCTTTTTTATTTTTTGTTTATGTTTCTTCCCGCATAACTCCGTCGCTTGACAAACGATTTGAAAAATTCTTGTCAAAATTCTTGTTGGGTATACTTCCCAAATGGTCCCATTGAAATTTTATCAAAATCGGTTAAGTAGTTTGGTTTTTAAATCCAAATAGCTGGAAAAAATATGTGGAAAAATCATCCATGTACATGAAATTGCGTATCTTTCCTGTGACTTTCCAGGTGTTTTTAGGTGTGGGGTACCACTAAAAAGTGAAAAATAAAAAACTTTTTCACAAAAAAAAGAAACGGACTTCCAAAAAACACTATAAAGTTTAAAATAACTTTAATTTCGGAAGTCGGTGTCAAATAACGAAGACGCAACCAAAAACACCGATTTCCGAAATAAAAGTTATTTTGAACTTTATAGTGTTTTTTTGGAAATCGGTTTTTTTGTGAAAAAGTTTTCGTGTACTTGGTCGAAAATTAGTGCTGGTGCTATTGACATTTCGTTAAATAAAATTGAGCAATGTTTGTGTTTGCTTGGCATTCTAGACACTTTGTTTTTCAAATGTTGAAAAATATTTTCATTGATGCCTGGCACTAAATCGACTTTTGTAGTACGTTTTGCAGCGTCCTGCAGCTAGGCAAAACACAGAGCTGGCTTAGCAAGCGATAAGCTTTGGGAGATGGCTTATACAATGATAAAGCTAATATTTTCTCATCAAGAGTGAATCGTCTTCCTCTAGGTTTTTTTCCACCGTCTTTCACCTGCATGTTAAACAATGTTTTAGCTGCTCTTGACATATTCTTAGTTAAAATTTCAAAAGCACTTGGTTTTGATATTTTTTTTGCCAGCAAATATCTACTGCGGAAGGTTTGTTTGTCTTTAAGACAACGACGAAACCTTCTTCATTTGGTTTTCTTGGGAATTGCATAGAAGTTACTGAAAAATAAAATTATAGGATATAAAGTTATCTGAGCCAATAATAAATTATAACTGCACTTATAAATGAAAATGTATGTATATATTGATAAAAAATGTTGTATGCTGAATTATTAGTGTGCATTATAGCAAAATGTTTTGCTTTAGAGATGTGAGACTATCAATCAATGAATCAATCAATATATATAAAATTCTTCTGTTACTGACTGATTTAGTGACTGAGTGACTGACAGACAATGCACAGCCGAAACTACTGTTCGTAGTTCGGCACGAGTAGATCGCGGACGAGCCGCGGACACTGAAGTACCTACACATGGCCAGCCACCAAGCAACACATCCCCAGCACAAGCCAACCTCGCATCGTATAGGATTTCCGTACAATGAGAGATCAGCCCATACCGGAAACGCATAGCACCATATAACGCATCCGCGCACACAAACACTTATGGTATTTTGGTGCAAAATTCTATAAAATTTGTTGAAAATCATCATATTTATTAGTTTATTATTTTAGCATATATGTGTATTTTATATATATTTTATATAAGTTATCAAATCTTATTAAGTATATTTTGCAAACTGAATTGTTTTGTTTGTGTTATTGTTAATTTAAGTGGTATTTACTATCAATAATTGTTGTCTGATAAATCATAACATGATTTATTGAGTACTCGTAGTACACTAGAATTGAGTTTTAGAAACTTATTTCAATTATAGTAATCGTCTGTCTTCTAAAATACAAATGATGTCATGTTATTTTGATTTAAAACGACTTGCTTTGTTAAACCACTATTGTTTATTTACGATAATTATTATTGTACAATTTGATTAATTTATAATGCAAGTCTTATTAGATTTGGCTAATTTTAGTGATTCGTATCAAGTGAACACGTGACGCACTTCCGTGCGGCATTGGACAGAGTTGTTGTGGAGGGAGGACATGGTATTATAAAAGAGCGTGCACTCTGTGTGCGAGTTCCACCTGACGCGAGACGTCTGCCCCGAGACCTGGTCGGGGACGTCGACGGCCCTGTCGCATCGGACTGACGCCTGAGTACCGCCCCAGTCTACACGCGGCCTACTCAAACAGTAACACTGCCCACCCCACACGCATCTCGGTGCGCAACTTGTGCTAAGTTAATATAGGCAAGTTGCGTGCTGAACTCACACATGCATTTCTCCACAGGCGCTTAAACATAACGCACCGAATATGGGGCAGCGTGGGCTCGCTATTCGGTGCACAAGCACTGGACGGTAGTACACACACTTCATTACCGCCCACACACACACACTGAACGGCTCTGCGGTCCGTGCCGTGACCGGCTAGCTCGGGATAGCGGGGCGGACGGGAGCCTCACAATAGCCGCAGATTCACAGGCCCACAAGTCGGCGTTCTCGTTGCTGGTCGTTCTCGCTGGGCCTCCCCCAAGTCACTGGGGGTCTCACCTGGCGGGGACAGACCGCCGAGGCGCCGTGAAGAGGCGACACAGAGCTTGCTCGATAGTCGCCGTGGCGCGCCTGCGGTATACACGCATCTATACATACGGGTGTGCGTTGTTATTCGTTTTCGGGTAGGCGCACGCCCGACGAAGCTCCGCTCACTAGGAGCACCACAATGACGGGCCCGAGGGCTGCCCCCGCGGGCAGGGAGTCTAGCCCTGTGACCGCTCGCTTCGTTCCCGCAAGGGCCACTGACGGACCGACGACGGCCACAAACTGCCAACGAGTTGCGAGTTACACTTTTAGTCTTATCTTGGATTCGATTCGACTCGTTATAGAGCTCCTGCTCCCGACAAAACTGTCGGTTTACCTGGTACAGCACTGCTGTATATTTACATAGCTGTATTGGCTTGCTGATACACTTTGTACTTGGGTGGCTTAGGCCTCTGTACGAACTGTGACCTTAAAGGTCTGTTTAAGTGACTGTATTTCTATTACTTATTGTTTATATTGTGTGTGTTTTTTAAAGTGTAATTAGACTCTGTTATTGATATACTGTCTTGTTTATCCCAATAAAATGGGGACGCCAATATCCTGACACTATACCTTACCCACCGCTCGCTCAGAACTCTCTCCATTATTCTTTCATAATTATTTCTTTATTATTTCCAAAATAAAATTATATTTTAAATCTTATTTATTTGTTGTACACCTACCACAGTGTAGTCTTTTGACCCTAAGGTTGACTGGTAGAGAATGCCTTGTTGCATTAAGTCCGCCCATGTACCACTATTGTACATAGAGTTTAAATAAATAATGTACCTGAACAACATGGCTTATTTTTAACCAGAAGTTGCAGCTGCTCAGCAGTTATAGCAGCATGCGAACCGCTAGCCTCTTGCTAACTTCATCCACCGTAATACGATATCTGAAAACTGAGAAACACTACGAGAGTACAAGTTCTATCAAAGCTGTGGCTGAAAATAGAGCTTTCAGGTAGTAGTAGAAGTCAATAAATAAAGCTTCATGAGCATTATATAAAGCATCGCTTAACCAGTCAACGTCAAAGCTATAGCGCTTAAACTACTACTACACTAAAGCGATAGCCAACACGACAATAACAACCTCACTTTAGCGTAGAGCAATAAAACGACAAGTCAACTGTCAAATATCGATAGTCGTCAATCATGAGACCGTAACCCTCTGTGAGTCAGTCTCCACAGCATAAAAATGTTCACCCGTAAACAAACAGAAAAATGTTAACTAACTAGCACCTCACCTCCACAGCAATAACTAAACGAAAATGGCTCACCAGATTGTCGTGAATATCCCCACACACATCTCCTTGACCTGGCCAGTTGCTGTGATGTTGCTTGCCTCCGTTTTAGACTGGTTTTCCATTGCTCAGGTTGATGAGGGTAGTCGCATAAAACTCGACAAAAAGAAATCTTGACCTCGTAATTTTCCTTGAATTTTTCCTACGTTGAACCCAGATAGGTTATCTACGACAGGCATGAAGGCACGAAGGTTTTCAGCGCCTTACTAATGGTTAAAAATAAGCTGCACTGCACAATGCTGCATCCTCGACGCAACATACCACCGTGATACCGCACTATGATCGGGCGTCAAACTTGGGTTTAACGGATCAAATTTCAGGGCACTTCACGGCACACATTGAGTTTTTAACGTCTGGATTAGCGTACGCGTTTCAAAAAGAACCGCAATTTTCACTATCACTGTCACTATGTGTTTTGCATTTCAAAACGTAACGCCTCGTATTTCACTAGTATTGTCACGAATTTCCTTGTGGGCCATGTGAATTACATCCCACTTCTGATGACGGAATATCAGAATGGGCAGCGGAGCGGTCTTTGTGATAGTCATCCATCATGGGCGTGTTATAGAAGAAACGTTGAAATAAAAGCACGTTTGTGATTCATAACAGTCCCTCGTTTCATTCGATTACATTTGTAAACAAAATATACGGTAGAACACAAGATAAAACTAGATTACGAGCCAATAGGTTAGCACGCGTGCACTTCGTACGCTGTCTGTCAAAAGAATGCCAGCTGTCACGGCGTAGACGCAAACTTGCTACCCTATTCGGGGTTACCCGCTCATATTTTATCTATCGCCATTTATATTCGACCAATTGAAATAAATCACCATTTTAATTTTGAATTTAACAATAATTACTATTCAACCAAATAACACAATCAGTCTCTCATCTTAAATCTTGGATTTACTTTTAATTTAGCTGCGCGCCGTCATATTTATAAAAAAATAAACATACGAAGATTTCAATAATCTTTTTAATTTTCTATAAAAACGCAAAAATGTAAAGTACTAGTTGGTTTTACTTCTCAAGTTTAGTTTTATTTTTTTATTAACCTTAACTTACTGTCTAGAAATACTGATTCACTAAGAAAAACTTTTAAGAACTATGAATAATAATGTTTTTTTTCTATATTATAAAAAAATAAACAATATTTAAAAGTAGGTTCATTTTATTATCAAATAAAACACTTGAAAGGAATTGAAGGAATTTTAAATTAGAAAACCATTACTCTTCATCAGAAGACACATCAGATTGCGTAACACCTTGGGTACGGTCTATTTTAGTACTATCAGTCGCTAAATTTTCAAACCACGCGTGATATTCTTCTGGAATTACTTCTTTCTTACACAATTTCAGTAAATCAGATTTTTTTGCTTCTGAAATGGGCAGTGGTGCATGATACAACTGATTAAGTTTGACAGGAAGTTGGTACCTTCGTTGTAGTTTGTAGTTGTAGCTGCCGAATTTACCATGGTCCTTTTTTGTCTGGTTCCATAACGATGAGCGGGAACATCAGGAGCAGCATTGGGAAGAACAGATTCCATGTTTATTTCCTGATCTATAACGTAGAAGTTATCGGACATGTCATAGTTATAAAAGGTCTTCATCTGACCCTTTTCATATTTCATGCGTTTTATCTTCAACCAATTCACTTTGTCATCTTCTGTGTTTTAATTCTTGTTTTTCATGATGCTGCCCACCAATGTTTTAAATAAAAAAAGTCGCTAAATTTCATCTCTCTTACGTTATAAGGCTTCAGTTTTTTTTTTATGTTTCGTCGATAGAGAAGACCTAGCCCGTCGGAAAACGTTAAGTCATTCCGACATAGAATAAATCTTTGAGTGTTTCTGAGCCGACTCTATGCTACTATGCATCGAATCAACCTCCAAATAAGAGTGGCCCGGTTCCAAAAATTTGTGCTCAATTATTGTTAAATTTTCAATGGTTTGCACCGCCCATAGCAAGACAGATGCCACATATTGGTTGCGATTCTGGCCTCCGCATGTGTCGGAAAAAAAGCCACTTCATTGACATGTGTCGGTACATACTGAGACAAATAAAGATATAATATAGATCCGATTTCCGCGCTGCCTTTTTTACCGTGTGCCTCTGACCAAGCAAAGCAATAAGCTTCATTAGGCAAGGCACTTTCATAAATGGTGAGGTTGTAGACCGTCAATTTACGGCAATAGTATAACAGACTAACTTGGTCGGTTGGTATTTGCAATATGGCTTGCAGATCAAAAGTTGCCGAAATAAAGTTTCTGTCTTTAGTCGCTCTTTCTTTGTCTCTTTTCTTTTCTTCATTGCATGCTGCTTTTCGCTCAATGTGCGCTTTGTATTCATTTTTTAAACCTTCTTCATTTTGAGACTCCAAACGTTGGTATTTTGTACATAAAGGACATTGAACTTTTTTAGGTACATAGAACCCGAGATTAAAATCTGTGCAAAATATCTTGCGGTATGTATTTTCTGTAACCGCAATACTCTGCTTCTCCTGACACTTCTCTACATAAAGTACATACATTTTTTGGTTTTTAATGGAAACTTTACTGTCCAAATATTTACGCCGTGTATCTTTTCGTTCGTAGTGACTTTCCATAGTAGGAAAAGATTTAATGTGCTGTTGAACTTCCTTCAAAATTTCCGGTGGTGTTTTGTTCGGAGGTTCTTTATGCCCACGTGGATCAGAAGTGGGTCCAAATACCCCTATGGAATTCCGTTTGTTCACGGCATCTGTAAGCACCGCTGGTGATATGCAAAATGTTTTACAGAAAAAATTAAGGCAGACCTGTCTTTTCTCTTCATTTTTATGAAAAAAATATTTCTTGCTATTTGTTCTTGGAGTTGAGCGTTTTCTGTTTACTACAACAGTTTTAATCGGTAGCACTTCAATCAAACTTAGGATGAAGTTTTTCTTGCCTGCATAGTCTCGATTCCAATAGCTTCGATCAATTAGTGAACGATCTTCTTCTGTAAAATTTAAACTGCATTTATATTGACACTTAGTGCAGTCTACTGGCTTTGGAACTTTTGGCTATCGACGAACCTTTTTCGTGACATAAGGTAAACCATCAGCACGTCGCTTTTTAGCCACATTTTCTTTCCATGATGCTGGGTCCGGCACACACCAACGGCTACGTGGTTTTATCATTTTCCATGCTCTTATGAAAATATTGTCTACAATTTCGAATACATGTGATGAAGTACTTGTAACAGCACGGTCAAATATTTCCATTACAGTTATTGTTGCTACCATTGACGCCTCACTTATATAATCTTCTTTTTCAATATCCATATCAAGAGGGCTTAAAGGTTGTAAATCAAGTGTGTGTTGTGCAGTAAAAGAGGAAATAGGATCCAGTAAATCTTCTAATGTTATAAAATCTTCTAAATCGTTTTTTCGGGGTTTATCAATCAATCAATCAAATATTTATTTATCAGAATATGGTACAATAGGTGGTATGATAATGGTTCCAGCATATCCTGCCATAATATGGCGTACAAATATTTATAAATTAACAATATAAACAAAGCAAAGTGGAATAGAGAATACAAAATTAATTTATATTGCTCAATAAATAAGAATTGTAATTGTATTGATTTGAAATTATTATAATTACATATGAATAAAAATTGTATTAAATTAAAATTGTAGTGATTAATAATGAATAAAAATTGTATTACCTATGTCAGTAACGACTTATCCTCTAAATATTCTTGAACACTGTAGTAATTATTTTCTAGTAGTATTCTGAACAATACCCTCTTGAACAACGGCAATGGCAAATCTTGCGTATTACTTGGTAGATGGTTATAAATAATAATTGCCATGCAGTACGCATTTCTTTTAAATAACATTAATTTTATTTGAGGAAGTTTCAATTTGTCTTTGTGTTTCGTTCTACTATTTATTTTGTAATTGTTTTTTTCAAATAAATGATAATTGTTTTTTACAAAATCACATATTTCATAAATATAAAGACACGGCAACGACAGTACTTTGAGTTTTTTAAACAATGGCTTACAACTATCTAAAAAGTGGGCTCCACACATTGCCCGGATGCATTTTTTTTGTCCCTTAAAAACTCTTTGCACGTCCACTGAGTTACCCCAAATTATAAGACCATATCTGAGTACAGATGCGACATAGGCATGGTAAGCAACCATTGCGGTATTCAAATTAACAGTTTGTTTTATTCGTTTCAGAACATACACAAAGCGATCTATTTTTTTTAGTATCTTATCTATATGTGGTTTCCAACTGCAATTTTTGTCCACGGTTATACCTAAGAATACACATTCGTCAACAGTGTTTAAGGGGGAATTGTTGTACTGAATATCTAGACTATCTGTGCTTGTGTTTGTGTTGAGTGCTTGGAATTTTACTATATTTGTTTTTATCATGTTTATTTTTAAGGTATTTTTTTCTAGCCATTTGATTGTCTTGTCTAATGCTTTAACAATTCGTTTTTCTAAATCTTTGTTATCGTCGCTTTTAATAATCAATGTTGTGTCATCAGCAAATAGTACGCACTCTTCATTAACCGCCTCTGGTAGATCGTTGATGTATACTAGAAAGAAAAGAGGAGATACAGTTCCTCCTTGAGGTGTGCCGAAGCTGTTTTGTCTGTATGTTGATCTGTATGTTTTTTGTTGGTTTTGACATTTTCTTGTTATTTCTACGCATTGCAATCGATCAGAAAGAAAGCTTTTGATCCAATCGTTGGCCTTCCCGCGGATTCCATAGTGAGAAAGTTTTGAAAGTAATGTTTTATGGCAAACAAAGTCAAAGGCTTTCGTCATGTCTAGAAAGACACAGCCTATTTTGGATTTTTGGTTTATACTTTCGGTTATTTGTTTAATTAAGGAGAAACACGCTGAAGCCGTAGAGCTCCCCTTCCTAAATCCAAACTGTTCTTTTTTAAGGATTTCACAAGATGTTAAAAAGTTCTCTATTTTATTACACATAACCTTCTCAAATATTTTCGAAAATATGGGGATTGATTGGTCGATAGTTACTCATATCCGATTTTAAGCCTTTCTTGTATAAAGGTTTCACAATCGACATTTTCAGTCGTTTTGGGAAAACTCCTTCACTTAGGGATAAGTTTATAATGTAGCTTAAAGGCCGGACTAAACTCGATGCACATCTTTTTAACACTTTGGTACTTATGTCATCATAACCAGTAGAGTTCGTATTTTTTAGACTATGTATTATTTTATACACATCTGTTTCATCTGTTGGTGTTAGGAAAATGCTTTTCGGATTCTGAGGAATTGTAAAGTTGGTATTCTGTTCATTGTCTCGTGGCTTTTGGGCCGTATTGGTTAGGGATATGTAATAGTTATTGAATAAGTCACAAATAAGATTAGGGTCGTCATAAATTTTACTATTGAATTGTATTGTGTCAATGTCAGAGCAATTTGTCGTATTATTAACATCTTTTTTAATCAAGTTCCATGCTGCTTTACATGTATTTTTTGCTTTGCTGATGTACTGTAAACTATTAATTTGTTGTGCATTTTGTATACATCTTTTTAATATTCGAGTGTAATCGTTATATTTTTTTTATTTTGTTTTTTGTTAACTACTGTTATGTTGATTAACATATGTAGTAGACGTTTCTTGACTAAACATTTTCTCCAATTTTTCTTCCATTGCATCCACATAATTTCCTGTAAATTAAAGTTAAATAATGACATTCTATCTGCTAGTTATCGCTACGGAGCTAAACATAAAAGGCTACTAACAAAACTAACAGACACGCGTCACACTTATGGCTCCCAACTAGGATTCCTTCTATATCGGGATGGCATGGCAAGGTATACAGACCCAAAACAAAAACAAATTCATCAGTCAGATGTCAAATCAATGCAGTTTAAAAGGTCATAGGGATATGGCCTTTTAAACTTTTGCGCAGAAAGTACATGGAGTACCTACGAACTACTCTAGGTATCTATATAATTATGGATGTCGTCCGACTACCCACTTTCAGTGAAAAAATATCTGATGGATTGTGTCAAAAAGAAGTAGGTACCTACCTATGTAGGTAGATATTTAACCTTTGAAAAAATTATGACCAAAGTCGCGGATTCTGCAACCATTCTCCGACAGTCGTTTCTCCTTTGGACTGTTCACCGACAGGACGTTTCGTTTTTGAGAGATTCGTCGATAGAACGTTTCACCTATGGATGTTTCGCCGACAGAATGGTTCGCATTTGTTAGTTTCGACGACAGGACTTTTCAACTATGGAATATTCGCCGTCAGATCGTTTTGTCTACGATTGTTTCGACATGGCTTTTTCACTATTAAACTACAAAGCCACCAAAAAGCTACTAGCTTGCTACAAAGACATGAAGAAAGAAAATGTTTTAATGGAAGACCGCCTTTACTTTTAATGAATGGTATTTATCTATTACCTATCCATATTCGTTTATTTTGTTATTGCAAACATTGGGGAAATAATAAAACAAAAGATTATAAAATTATTTAATTACAACTGGGTACACATTTTTAAGCCAATTTTACTACATCTATAGTACACAAAAAGTTTCTCGAAATTAGTTGCTTTTTGTAACATTGCTAGTAATATAGTAATAGGCGCTTGATACTTAGCTTAGTATAATAAAAATTATGCGACAAAAATGTGGGTAGTCATGATTATCTGTTTTATTTTTCTCTTCATTGGTTATAGTATGCTCTGCATCCTCATTGACGATTGTGTTTTTTCTTAATTAACGGTTTTAAAATGAATGAAAGTGAAATTGTGAAGTCGAAACGTGGCAAAGATGTGTTAATTTATGAAGGATATTCGTATCACTTAAATAAGGGGCGTGATAATAACTACTACTGGAGATGTACGAAAAAAGATAGTACTCGGTGTAATGTATCTATTACTTCTTTGCTTACAACCAACAATCAACACATTGTGCTGTCCCAAAATCGTGATCATATGCACTTACCCAACCCTGAAAAACGTATTGAAATGAAGTTAAAGGCTAATTTGAAAGATACAGCTAATCAATCGATGGATTCACCTGCACAAATTGTACAGCGGTGCATCCAAATGGTACCGAGTACCAGTGCTCCCCGTATGCTCGTTGCAGAATCAAAGTCGCGCGCCGTAAATGTTCGCGAAATCAAAATCTTTGATACCTACCTACTCACAGCCCTACACTTCATATTTTAATTTACTTTAGTATTTACTTGCCTTCTCCCTTCGATAGTACTTTTTGATTTTCAACATTTTCTGATCGAGACAATACGAACTTATCATAGGCTTGAGACAAAAGTACGTCGTTATCATCATCCATCAGAATATTACCTTCATCACCGCCTGAAAAATAAATAAATAATCTTACCTCAACAGTTATAGTATAACTTATCACAGTGATGGGTAGGTTGCAAACGACAAAAAAACAATTTACCCGACATTTCCAATTATGGTTGACCCCCAGTTTTGAACCAGATGAATGGACTGAGGTGTCAAGTTATAATGGTGGATTTAAAAACATCAAAACAAACTTGAAATGACATGTTGACACAATTTGAGTTTTGTGAACTCAAATTACTAACAAGTACAACTAAGCAGGTTTTCTGTCTTACAATATTGTTGTTTTGTATTGTTACTGAATAAAAAAACGAAATCGTGGGTCAAAACGTAACCTCTAATAATAAAACTTTTTGGAATTTAATTATATTATGACACTCCTAGTTTGAAAGTCTTCGGGACTCAAAAGACATGCTTACCTTGTAAAGAATCCATTTCAGTAGGTGCACAAACACTTGCAATAATCGAATTATTATACCAAAAATAACACGAGCTGTTCACGCGGTTCGAGAGCAGTAACGACTAATGCATTAAACGCATGCGCTGCGCCTGCCCGCTTGTCGGTAACTCGAGAATTTATAACAACTACCCTGGGTTAGCTGGTATTACCTCTAGATATTGCGCGTGGAACATGAGCAAAATTATAGAAGTAAAACCTATTACACCAATTTACTCGCAATGACTTCGTTATATTGTGTCCAGTTAGATAATACGCGATCAATAGGAAAACCAACTAACCTCTAGTAATTGTTATGAAAAGTATAAAACTGTGTGTTTTCTATGATATCTTAGTACTAAAACCAACTAAACAGAATAAGATCATTTCACATTTTAAACGTTCCGTATTTTAGTCGCAAAGTTTTATTTTGAAAACTGATTAGTGTAGGCGAAACAGGGTTTTTTTGTTGTTGTAAAACTTAAATGTTTATTCAGATCTTATATGCTAACGATTAATTAACAAAAAAGTGAGTTAACTTTAATGAAATTTTACAAAACCAGAAAAGGCGTTAAGCTCGAAGTTTTCAAAACAATGTTTTTAAATTAAATTTACAAATTAAAGCTATGGTACTTAAAATTAATAGCGGGTATTTCCACCTCTGGCCCTGATGACCGCCTACATGCGGTCAGGCATGCTGTGGATTATGTTTTTAATGTCCACTTGAGGTAATTCGTCCCAGGCGGCCACCAGAGCGGTTTTCAATTGACCGATAGTCTCTGGAGGGTTGGGACTAGATTGGATGCGTCTTTTAAGCATATCCCAGACATGTTCTATGGGATTCAGGTCTGGGCTTCGTGCTGGCCACTCCAATTTCGTAATTCTCACCTCAGATAGGTAATCCTCGCAACGAGCTGTATGAGGTCGGACATTATCTTGCATTCAAATGAAATCTTCGCTACCGAGGAATGCCACGAATGATAAAACGCGTTCCTGGAGGATCTCTTGAATGTATCGCACTGCTGTTAGACGACCTGGTACGACTACCAACACTGTGCGTGCGTCTGAACAGATCCCTCCCCAAACCATTACTGATCCACCATGGAAACTAACGGTTTGTGTGGTCGTAATTGGCAGAAACCTCTCCCCATGCCTTCTCCACACACGTTCGCGGCCATCTGGAGCTCTTAAGGCCACTCTGCATTCATTAGTCCACAGAACTTTACTCCACTGCTCGTGAGTCCAATTGGCGTGTTCGCGAGCAAATCGAAGTCGAGCTACACGATGGTGCCGGAGCAGTTCTGGACCTCGAGCTGGTCTTCGAGCTCGCAGATTCTGTTCCTCCATTCTCCTTCTTATTGTCCGCTCACTTACGTTGACCTCTCTTGCCGTTTGTAGTCGCTGCCGTATTTCAACCGCAGTAAGGAACCGACTTCTCAAAATTGCGAGAACGATAAATCGGTCATCTCGTGCTGATGTACACCTAATACCGCCACTTCCTGGTCTCCTTGTGTATAGGCCGGTCTGATCGTACCTTTTTAAGGCATACCTTAGTGTTGTACGCGGTACATTTAAAGTTTCAGCAATCTCTCGCTGCGTTCGCCCCTGGCTCCGAAGCAACACAGCTTGAGCAACTTGAGCTGAAGTTAGGGGCATTATGTTCCAGTTCTGGAAGCATTAATTACTGCAGATTAATTAAAAAATAAAACAAAAAAGATTAAAAGCACGATCATTTGAATATCGAAGTTTAACTTACCCGTGTTCTTTGCGTTCCAGTAACAAACTAACGTTAAGTGTCACAGAAATTAAACAAATGAACTTTTTTGTGCTTACCCTCTTAAATTAACAATAGCATTAATGTCCTGACAAACTGCCACTTGAAATTCTCATACGCGATACTAAAATCGCCTGTTATCGGTCTGTTTATGTTTGGGCCAGATTCCGTGCCGCTAAGTGTATATATTTTTACTGATTAACAAGGAATATTAGGTTTTCTTACAATTAACAGCTTAATTTAGTTGGTTTTAAGATTCAGTATCTCCGAAACGAAGCATCGCAAGGGTTAGTCGGTTTTACCTGTAGAAAAAGGAAAAAAAATGGAATTGATTTGCATATTATTAAATAAACTCAATCTGCCAAAATTTCGAGTTAGTTGGTATTTGAACTAAGCCCACGATATGGTCATTGATCAGAATAGAGCTGGTTATGGGAATTTAGTTAGAATTATTGCTGCATAACAAATTGACGCCATTTTAATGTTAACAAGATATAAACACATGAAAAAACCACATATCTTTGAAAATTTCATGATATTTGAGAGCTATTAAAATAAAAACACAATATTTCATTGTTACAAATAGATATTAATGCTCATCAAATGTCAAAATTTGAGTGAAAATCCATGAATAATTCGTACACCGTATTTATTTTGTTAAATATTTTTAGTAAAACTATATTATTTCGATGGTTTGTGTAATATTTGATAACATCACCTATATATACTAACAGTAAAGTGGTACCCGCAGTACAATTTACCAATAGAGATACAAAACAAACGTGAAAAATTACTTACTTTAAATTAGAATTATTATTTGTACACAGAAATAGTTACGCCATCTTGAAGTAACACTTAGTTGCACAGCACAAATAGTTTTTTGTTGCTACTTTTTTGTAGATTTAACAATAGCCGTTACTAAGCCATAAACCATCTTTTGGCTGTATAAGAAAATTAAAGGAGCTGGGATAGTGGCCTATTGAAAGCAGTATAAGCCATTGTACAGTCCATGTACAGCTCTTATATGCTCTGGAAGCTGTTAACAAGGTATTACAATGCTCGGGGCTGGTTAATTTGGGGCCAAATTTAGAATTACATATTTTTTTCTTTCAATTAAGTTAACATTCAACATACATAGTACAGCACTATTAGCTGTATTATTAGCTCTAGCATATCCACTTCAGATTTAACAATCAATAAAGAAAGGCATAAGTATTGAAAATAACATTTGAACATTCAATTAATGGTAGCCTTTTTTGTTATAAAATAAATGCTCATCATGGCTAGGCTTTAAGAGTAACCAAAGAGCATAATCAAACCCTATTACGACAAAATAAAAGTGGTAGTATGGAATTCTTAGTGCCCGAGTCTGTATGGAATTCTTAGTGCCCGAGTCTATTTGAACATTCAATGAATGGTAGCCTTTTTTGTTATAAGGGCGTTTTTCAAAAAAGATGTACACGTGACGAACCGGAACAATTTTTATGTTATAGAAATTTTATCGTTAATTCTTATCTCGTTCGATAAAATATACTATAAACAAGTAAAAATGTAAAAAATACATCAGTATTTTGCAAAACAACGTGATAATCTTTATTTTTAAGGAAGAGTTCACAAGAACGTGCTCCGGTTCGTCACAAAGGAAAAATGTAAATAAAATGAAAAACATGAGTTAATATGATAATTTGTTTTTATTTTTTACTAAATAAACCTTCAAGTCTTTGAAACAAAACACCTAAACATAGATAAATCACTGTAATCATCGCTTAACAATCATTTTACATTCGAGATCGTCACAGACGGAACTTTTGACCATTAAAACATTACATTTCTACCTACTACTTAAAATGAAATTGAACGAGTATACAAATATTATAAAAAGCAAATTCAGGGTCAACTACAACTACAAAAATATTATCAATTACCTAAATATTTCTTAAATAATATTGGTTTATTGTCTCGGTAAAAATATGGGACAGTGACTATCTGGAATTCTATGTGACTAACTGGAAAACATTAAGCTAAGTTTACACAGAGTAATATTTGGTCGAACATTTTTATTTTAACAGTCTTTAAATTTATAATCTAAAGTGAAAACAGGTTATTTCTAGAACCTGTTTTAACTTAATCTTGAGGAAGGTACACAGTTTACATATTTTGAACACAACTTTTTAAATTTTGGTAATATTTATTCATTTTAAATAAGTAATACCTATTTCTATTCCAAATAGCAATTACCCTTACGACCAAGCAATCAAAATGAAATTGATGCAAAGAAAATTATTCAGTTTTTGAATGTACAATGTAAATGAATGTAATGTGTATAATAATAATATAACTCAGGATTATATTATTATTATAAGAAAAAAATAAAGAAACATTATTCATTATTGAAATTAGGTTTTGTTCAATGCTATTTGGAATGTAGTTAGTTACGTATCGCTTAAGGTTCTAATCAGTCTTCGAAACATCTGTCGCAAATATAATCAATAGCTGGTTGGTTGCAGCATGATCTGCATACCCAGTTTTTACAAGCAATACACTTTGTCATGTCTGTGATCACATAGAGTTTACGCAGTTTACACATATGGCATGTAAAGTTTCTATTGATTATAGTTTTTAGTGACGTATTCCTGTATTTTTCTTCTTTTATTGGTAAAAGTACTTTTAACTTTTTCTTTGACGGACTTTTATCTGATGCCAATGTATTATTCTTTCTTTTATTCTTATTTTCATTCTCTTTTTCTTCTGTCAAACAGCCTACGGCGTCGTATTTTGTCAAGCAGTCTACGGTATCTAAAACTAAATCAAACCTTGGTTGAGGGTATTCTATGACACTGCCACAAACCTCTAAATCCAGAACATCATCCACTTTCAAGTTAAGATCCATAAAGGAATCAATCTGATTATCATTCTGGCTGGGCGAAGCAGTAAGGTCAACAATATTAAAGTTACTCTGGCCGGTTTTACTGCAGGGTGCAATATCAGTTACGGTGGCGATTCCTCCACCACTTTCATCGCGAGGTACATTTTCAAGACCAATGATCGAGACTGTATGAACGTCGGGGTTACTCTGATCGTTTTCAGCAATAAACGCTGCGTTTTCATTGATATCCAAAAATATTTGAGCATCATGACCACCCTGGTCAGTTTTATCGCAAAGAACATTGTCGTTTACGAAGTTAGTTGTAACACCACGGCTTTTATTGCAAGGCGCCATATCAAGTCCGACAACAGAGACAGTTCGACTCCGGTCAGTATCAAATGAATGAATTTCGGGATTCAGACAAGTGCAAAGCCCGCGTTTATCGCCACAGAAGCAGCTTAATTGCCGATGCATAATTTGACCGATATCGACAGATATGATCTGGTGGAGTTTTATGGTCTGCGGGACAGCTTTGAGATCTCTTAGAATGATTTTGTTCATATTTTCGATATCACTATCATCAGAGACTTTGAAACATTTAACAGATTTCATGCTGGTTGATAAATGTTGATACGCATCATCTGCGTTTGTCACATCATGCCCATAAGCCAGACGTCTATCTAACTATCTTTTTACTGCACCCCCAATGCCATCTGCGACTCCCTTACCATGCCCACTTTCCGAAAATGACCAGGTAATATATTTCAATTTCAATTTGGTTGTAAATAAGTTAATGAGGTAAAAGTTCTTTTTCTATCTGTATTGGGATGTGGGGCCGTCAGAAAAAAAATGGATGATTTCAATTGTTGGGTCTGATTTCTTTACAAACTGTAATATTGGCAAGAGATGTGCCCAGATGGCATTGGGTTCGTAACATGTATTATCAGATATCGTTACAAACGATTGCGATTTATCAATCCAATAAATCATCTCACAATGGAGTGTTATATTATTTTTTGATACTCCAAAATGCATCGATTGGATCTCGGCCCCCAGTTTGCAGTTGTAATTCTCGGAAAAGTCGCTTAAAATGGCAATTTCTTCCGCTGCTGCTCTTTCCAGTTGTAGTAGTGTCTCTTAAATTTTGAAAACTCAGCTTTAAATTCTGTCACTAGATCTCGAACTTTTCCTTTCTGCACTTGCTTCACAGTTTTCTTAGTAGTAATATTTTTTTCCGATTTTTGATATGTATGCGTAACTCTATCCCATCTAAACCATGTAATTTCGTCTTCATTTTTTTCTTCTTTGTATTCGGCTTCGGTTACAATTTACACATAGTTCGTACATGCAAGCATGCAAGTTTTTGTCACAAACCGACTTATTAATAGTTTCTTCGAGGTTTTTATAGTCTATTACATTTTTATTTTTCAGAGCAGATGAAAAGATACTCCATGTTGCTATGCTTAACGCACATACAAGTATCTCTGGTTTTGGCTGTAGGTGACAAAACGTAATACGGCTTATAGCGAAATAAAGTCGTAAAGCTGTGCGTTCCTCCTTCCTTTTTATAAATTTCATATAAATTCTGTAATGTGTCAGTTTAATATCTGATCTGCATCTTCTACTTTCCTCTAGTTTTAGTTTCTCGTTTTCCAGCTGTGTTTCGGCTTATGTAATCTCTTAAATAAAAATGCTTTATTTCTTCTTGAATTTTCTTGTTTAAAACAATTTTTTTCTTACTTTGTCTTATGCGGCTCTTAGCCCCAAGCACGTAGCAATCGTTTTGACTGATCTATTTGTTTTGACCACTTGGTTTATCGCGACAGATTTAAGCAGCCTTTTTTCTGGTAAAGATTGAGCAGTGAAGTAAGTTTCGCGTAGTGAAATTTCTAAAATTTCTTGCCGCGCAGTAATCTTATCTGTAATTTTTTGGAGTTCACCAACTTTTGCCTCATGAGCTAACTTTTCACGGTAAAGTTTCTTGCGAATTGCTTCATTTTTTACTTTTAATTTGCGAATATTTTCTAAAGCTCCTCGATAACTCTTACATATTTTTTTGTAACGAATTTTTAAGACAGGAGCTGCGCTGTTTTGAGACTTCGATGAACTTGAGGTAACTCTTTGAACTTCGATTTCTTTTTTATTCTTTTTTACTTTCTGTTTTTTTCTTTTCTTCCTTTTCTTGTTTCAACTCACTAATGGGTTTTCGATTCTTTTTAAGTCGTTCTAACTGCTTCTTCCGCTGCTCTTCAAATTTTTCAGGGTTTTGTTTTAGTTTCTCCCGATATCGTTTAGCTCTTTCTGCTGCCGTGAGGGCCATATTTACTGAAATGTAGCAGACATACTTAACATTGTATCACATTAGATATTTTATATTACAATAATACTCATAACTTAGTTATTATATAAGGTGTTTCAAAATTAGCTTTACAAACTTTAAGGAGTGCCTTAGACCATCGAACTGAATAACTTACAATGGGACCAACTTTGAAATTACGAAAAAGAAAACAGCTGTCCCATACAGTTTGGAACAGTAGGTATTAACTTTAGTATGGAACAGCTGTTATTTTTTTGCGGTTTAAAAGTCGGTCCCATCGTAAAAGTTATTCAATTTGAAGGTTTAAAGCACTCTTCAATGTTTTGAAACACCTTACATACACGTCCCAAAATATTTTGTCCTACAACCTACCTACAAATAGCATCGCGCTGTTTCAACTGCTTCAACATAAAATCTTGCTGTGCAAAGAGGAGTCGTGTTTTGATAAAAACGACTCTTTTTTACATTGTTAATGATATTTACTCTACACTAGCGTGTACCTAAACACATACAATCTTAACCAAGTACCATATTTTTATTGTAGGTCACGACCTATGTATATTTTAATTTTCATCCAAATTGGTTCAAGGGTTTCGAAGATTAGCCGTAACAAATATCCAATCTTTCAAATTTATAATGTTAGAAGGATTTCTTTATTTTGATTCATATTCATCTATTAAATGTAACCCCAGCCTAATAGTTCCGGTGCGTCACAAAACGATTCCGGCTATACAATGTAACGAACCCGATGTGACGATTTCGTACCAACAAAACTTCTAACAATAATTCAAGCAGTTGTGTCCATTTTATGACTACTTTCGACTCGTTTTCCAATAATTTATAAACAAAAATGTAATTATCTTACGGCAAATAACTTGTGAAATTGCTACATACCTCTTAAAATCCTGTTACTATCTGGAACTCCAATTCGGCACCACCGTAACGCGCCCACTTTAGTCACAGATTTTGTTGAGACTGAGGTTTGCTTCAAAATGGCGGTTACACCACAGACAAGATAAATGTTGCCAGAAATGGAAAACAACCATATTTTAGGGTAATATTGCGCTGAAATATTGAAAAGTTTACCGTGACGTTTACCGGAATTCCGGTTGTGCCATATTCCTGGGACAACAATAAAAATAGTATTTTGAGCTATTAAAGCCCAAATTCGAAATAAAAAGCTCTAAATTGTGTTTATGAGTTCAACATACGTCTAGAGCGTAAAACAGTGACTCCATTTAATTTTATTAATCTTATCTGACACTTCAAAGTTCCAAAAATGAAGGTGGGACATGCATATTTAGTACTTTTTTTTTTAAGTGATAGCTGGGTTGCATTTTATAGTCAATTTTATAACTTGAATATGTTAGAGGATAAGGTGGTAATGTGGCCCCCTACTTTGTTTTTGAGACCTAATGTCAAAAATACTACTCTTATAAATCCAGTAAGTACTTTACAGTGTTCCTTATCTATTCCTCTATGCATACCTGTCTGTAGAATAAATAAAATAACCACAGAATTATCAAAAAACGATTTATTTTAAAAAATGACAAATTTGACCATATGACATTAGGTGAGGGTTATATGGTACCCTGGGGGCCATATTAAACATATTGAATTTTGATTAACGTACATTAACGGCAAAAATCACAAATATAATATTTGCCTTCAGGGCCTGCACAGGCTGTATGGGCCCATAAATTGCAACTCAAGCACTGAATCCACTCTTCTCCAGGCCTATCGCTAGAATAGTTTGTTTCACAAAATATACAGCTCGTATCTATATTTTCAGTCATCCTATCTGGATCGACTTGCTCGTCATATTCAGAGTCAGATTCAATAATTGCGTCACTTTCAGAGCTACTGCTGGATGTATCAACTCTCTGACGTCGAGCCCTGTTGCCACTGCCCATTCCACTTTGGTTTCGTCCATGACCGCGACCGCGCCCTCGTCCACGTCCACCGCCACGGCCCCGTCCACGAGTCTCAGCTAAACGCAAAGATTCGGTTAATTGATTTTTGTAAGATGATGATGTGATCACTTTTGCTGTTGTAGATTTTCTTCGACGATTAGATGTCCTAGTCTTAGACACGGGGATGGGCAGAATGTCTTCTGGCAGGATCAAATCAGTCGGCATCTCTTGTACCCCTGTAATCATTTCTGGGGCACCTTGGTTAGCCACAACACTTGTACTTAGACCCTCTGGATTGTGGCAAGACTGATTATTGTTTGATGCTTCCGTTATAAAATCAACATCTGTAAAAACTTGGGGATTGAATGGGTAAATGCCTGTAGCACGAAAACCATTCACTGCAATTTCCCCCGTAGTACACTTGAGATATGCTCGGCCAAAAAGTTCAGCAATATCGTAAGGTTTAAGCATTCGTTCAGAATGAATAAGAAACTTGCGAATCTCCTCACTGTAATGACTCTTAAGTGCACCCATGAACGTCTTGTCTAATGGCTGGAGTTTATGGGTCGTATGAGGTGGTAGACTGATGATAGTGACATGGTTTTCGCGGGCCAGCTCTATTACCTCTAAATTACGAGTGTGACTGTAGTGTCCATCAAAGATGAGCAACACTGGAGAGGCCTCTGTTGGATTTGTTTTTTCAATAAAATGTCTGAACCATTCGGAAAACAAATTTGATTGAATCCAACCAGATGGATGAACTCTATCTATGGCTCCGGGTGGCGCACCTTTCATCAAAAGATCCGTAAAGTTTTTTCTAGGGAAAATCATCATAGGCGGTACAAAGATACCTGATGCGCTCATGCAACAAACCAAAGTACATAGGGAACCTCGTTCTGCAGCAGTCAAAGCTCCTATCTGCTTCTTCCCTTTTTTTCCCACCACCTGTGGTATTTTTGACTGCACAACTGTAAGCCCCGTCTCATCGACATTGAAAATCCTGTCGGCAGGATAGTTTATTTTGCTCATCTCAGCTTCTAAGATGTCAAAAAATTCTTTAACTGCTTCACGGTTAAAGCCTTGAGCGCGAGCATACGAAGTCCCCATAGGTCTGCGTAGGGACAAGCTGTCTTTATGTCGCTTCAAAAAATGGTCCATCCAAGCACGTCCTGCTACTTCATTTCTAAATTGATTTGCGATCTTATTTTTGACAGCCAGCTGATAGGCCATTTTTCTAACATCCATTCTAGTACGTCCGTAGTATATAGATTCCATATACAAAAGATACTCCACTAACCTCTTTTCCAGGTGAAGTGGAAGCACGGGTTTTCTACCAAGCGGTTTATGCACCAGTAACTCTAAAGATTCTTGAGAGTCCTTCACCAATCGTTTCAATGTGGATCTTGGTACAGAAAACGTTTTTACAGCCTTTTTATAGCCCATGACCTTTGTCCTTACAGCTTCGATTGCCTTCTTCATTTGATCAGGATCCCACGTTTTCCTTTTTTTCGAAGATGGAGAGAGCAGGCTGACTCGAGGCATCTAAAAACAACATTTAAAAAAATGCAAGACTGATACATCAATCAAACATTTTAAATGGCCCCCGGGGATCATAATAGGAACACTGTGAGGGGGTCAAATTACAACAACACAACGAATTTGTAAACATGCGAAAATACATATATTTATCTAAAGTTTTTGTATAATTACCTTTAAAATCCAGTAGAAAAACGTTTATCAAACACAATGTTCAAATCACCGGACGTAAAACTTAGTTTTTCCAAAAAAAAAAGCAATAAAATGCAGAGTGGTTTCAAAAGTTTGACCGGAGCGTGTAGCGACTTGTTCAAATAACAAACGCACGTAACACCATCTCACGGATTTTGTTGGTTATATTCGATAGCTGTCAAAAGAGCTACGTATTTCATGCACTATGTATTAGATGGCGTTATTCTAAGTTAAAAATATTTAAGGGGGCCAAGATATCTGTAGGGGCCACATTACCACCTTTTCCTCTACTATTTAATAAATATGCAGTTTATTTGAGTACGGTGCACACATCAAATTATAAAAAATTGCTAAAGTCAGGGGACACCCAAAATTCGCAATGTACATCTTTTTAGAAAAACGCCCATAAAATAAATGCTCATCTTGGTTAGGCATAAAGAGTAACCAAAGAGTATAAACAAATCCTATTACGACAAAATAAAAGTGGTAGTATGTTCTTAGTGCACGAGTCCATTTGAACATTCAATAAATGGTAGCCTTTTTTGTTATAAAATAAATGCTCATCTTGGCTAGGCTTTAAGAGTAACCAAAGAGTATAAACAAACCTATAACGAAAAAATAAAAGTGGTAGTATGGAATTCTTAGTGCACGAGTCTGACTCGCACTTGGCCCATTTTTAGGAACCTATTTTCAAACTTACTCAATTCTTAGATTTTTTATTTATTTTTATTTATTTATTTAAGCAATATGGAAGACTTACAGCTAAAACAAACAGGTCAAGATCAGTAAATAAGACTGTCAGCCAATTACAAGTCTCCACTTATAGAATACAGAAATAAGAAATAAGATCTATGGACGTTCACACCAAGTTATTGAGTACCTAACTAATACTTATAGTAAAATGTTGCTCGCACTAGTTAGGTTGTGGGCGGAGCCGAAAGGCTTTTTAAAAAGACAAGTGTTCAGCTTGAAGAACGGATTAAGACTAACTTTATTAAATGATAAGAATCTTATATACTATTGGTTTACAATGGGTCCTTATTCTAAGTGCTTTCCTGTTATCTTTATGATACCAGGAAAGTGTACGTGCTATCATATTTATTACCTAATTAACAATAAAGGTTATTGTCTAATAGCCTTGATAAGTGTATACAGTTGAGGTTACGCTTATATAACTCCTCCCCCCTTAAGATGAAGGCGCGCCGAAGGCTGCGCCTGAAGTTGGACTGCATCGTCTTCAGGATGTTGCAGGACTTGGTGATGCGCTGACCTTGGTATCCACCAGAACTTATAGATTGCTGCTCCACTTCCTGTTACTATGATGATTATGTATAGTGATATCGATGACCAGCTAGGTGTATTAGTGATGATTACAGGATCTATTATTGAAGACTCCACTTCTTCTGATTGTTGAATGGCTTTCTTCAGGTTGTCTAGTTCGATGTTTTCTAGTTTAATTTTTATTGGTAGGGCTTTTGGGGTTTGGTGTGCACGTGGTAGTGGTATGGTTTCTTTCACATTTATGTACCTTTGATGCGTTGTAAGAGTTCTATCCATGACTTGTACTTTGCAGTTGTTGTCCGTTGTAATTAGGAAGACGCCCTTGTTGCGTTGATATTGCACGTCGTTACCGCAGGTTGTTTTGATGACTTCTTCCTGTTTCATGATGACTATCCAGCTGTTATCCTTGATTTGCTCAATGATGTTATTTTCGAAGGTTGCAGTAGCATAAGTGCAGTTGTGTGGTTCTTGATGTTGTATGAGTTGAGCTAGGCAATCGTCTGAGTGCAGTAGAGTGTTCCATTCCAGGTGTTTGCAGATGACTTCGTTTTCCACTATCTTCGTGCATGCCTCGTGAGGATAGGCAAACTCATTATTTCCCAAGACAAGGAGAGGATTTTTAGGTATCAGGATAGTATTATTACTGTTAGGGATGGAATAGAGGTGTAGGAGGTTATAGGGTTGTTCAGCAACTATTGGTATATCTAGTATGAAGTTAATAGTCTCATTGGTACTATATGCTTTTACTGTAATAGCTTTTTCCCATAGTTGAATGTTATTTAGATTTGGGGCGAAAGCCAAGTTTCCGGTTATTTCGTTTTGGATATTATTTAACTCTTCCATTAGATATGAGGGGTCGATAATGCTAGGGTGCATCTTTTCTAGATGTGCAAATGTTAATGCGTTTTCTAAGGTGTCCAATCTATCGTAAAGCTGTTGAAGTGAGCTTGCAATGTTATTAAAGATGCTGGTTGTCAGGTAGTTGGTTTCAAATTCAGTTTCCTGGATTGAGTATCTGTCTATTGCTCTATATATTTCTTCTTGATTATCTTTAATGTGTTTTAGATTATTTTCGTATCCCTTCATAAAGTCTTGCATGATACTAATAGTTTTTCTTTGGTTAACTCTATTGTTGTTTAATGAAGCTCGGATTGATTTAATTTCATTATCAAATTTTGTAGCATCGTCCTGATCTAAGTTACCGGTGATGGCTTTTACTACAGTGCCTAAACCGTCTATAAGGCCACGTTTATATCTATATCCTAATCTAAACCCTATGGTTTCTAAACCTAAGTATATTAACTTACTTTCTATAGTATCTATACGGTAATCTATTTGTTTAATCAGGGCTGTTATGTCTGCAGAGCTATTTTGTTTTAATTTCATGGTATAAAAATTACTGCAAATGTCCATGAAGACTTCTCTCAATTTCGTTGTGTTATAGACTACTGCTAGGTGGTATGTGTCTACCTGATACTGGGCTTTAGCTTCTGTGATTACTAGAATCCCATTGTGATTGTCTATTGGCTGTATGACTGCTGTGGCAGCGACGAGCCGGAGCACTGCGACGAAGGCGATGGCGTTCCTGAAACATTTTCGGGACGCCTTAGTAGGCGGAAGTGAACTCTTATTGTTTTTGCGTTCACATGTTTGCCTACTATCTCCGCTATTTGTTCTGGGTGTAAACGAACTATTGTGTAAGGTCCTAGATATTTAGGTTCTAGTTTATTACTCCTAGCTGTCTTTGCTACTTGTTTGTAAACAACGTCGCCTATTTTAAATTGTGCTATTTCTTTGTCTTTATTAAATCTATCTATTACTTGTTGTTTGTCTTGTGTAATTTTGTTATTGATTAATTTCTGTGTGTTTTCCATTATTTGCCTATGTTTAATTACGTATTCTTGATAAAATTCTTTAGGGCAGTGTAGCTCTAAAGGGTTTCTACTATCGGTGTGTCCGTAAAGTAATTCAAAGGGTGTGAAGCCTGTTGACGAATGAATGGTGTTATTGTACGCTATCATGGCGTATTTCATAAGGTTTGTGGTGTCATCTTTATCCGATATTCTTTGTACTCTTATGATTTCGGCTAACGTGGAGTGTAGTCTTTCTATTGGTGAGTTTGAGTTGGGGTTATAAGGTGTTGTGAAATGTATTTGTATGTTATGCATTGCGCATATTTCAGCAATAACTTCGTTATCGAATTTCGTGTCGGAGTCCGTTGTAATTTTCTTTGGTACTCCTATTACTGAAAATAGGCTTAGTAAAGCTTCAGCAATGTGTATGCTAGTTGAAGCGGTGAGTGGAATTGCTTGTGCATATTTAGTGAAGTTGTCTATTATGGTCAGGAAGGTTATACCTCCACTACTATAAAGGTCCATGAACATATGTTCCATTGGTCTATGTGGTGTGTCAGTTAAGGATAAAGGTAGTTTCAACGGGTTTCGTTCATATTTGCTTTTTAGGCATTTGTCACATTTATTAATGAATTTCTGTATTGAAGCTAACATGTTGGGCCAGTGATAATTTCTATGAATATGTTTATAGGTTTCCTGGATTCCTCTGTGTATTGTTTTACCTTCATGATATTTCCTTATTAAATCTGTTTGTTCGGAAATATTTTCTATAAGTGTGACTCTATTCGTACATCTGATTAATTTTGGTCCACGATCACTGAATATTGTTTTGTATACTTCGCAGAACAGTGGATAGTATTCTTCGTGATGGAAAAAACAATGGAAAACTCTGTCTGGAATTGTGTGTTCTTTTAAGAATTGGATTATTTGGTTTTTAGTGTTATTTATTGGTATCCAGACATCTTTGATAATTGTTTTA
Source organism: Melanchra persicariae (assembly GCA_947386135.1). NCBI lineage: Eukaryota > Metazoa > Arthropoda > Insecta > Lepidoptera > Noctuidae > Melanchra > Melanchra persicariae. Next base: position 7,504,181 of record OX376645.1, on the reverse strand, counting down.
CCTTTGGATCTTTCTTCTACTCTGTATGCGTCACCGGGTGTCTTTCTGATGTGGAATTGTTTTAATTGTCTATCGATTGCATCATCTATCTGTGGTATTAGGTCTAGTGTGGATTCTAATTTGTTACCGTCCGTAGCTTTTTCCGTGTTATCTGGAACTTCGGGTGTAAGTGTTACTTGTGGCTGAATTACATTATCCGGGGTAGTAGGTAAACCTAATAGTGTGCGAATGTCGATGTCTGCTATGTCTATATTATCATTAGATGTGCTTGGTTGAGGATTGTTGCTAAGTTCATTATGATGTAGTATTTGAACTCTGGAAAGTGCATCGGCGTTTGTGTTTGCTTTTCCTTTTTTATACTGAACATTATAATTATATTCCGCTAATCTTAGGCGCCAACGTGTGAGTTTAGTGTTCGGATCTTTAATTGACATAATCCATGTAAGTGGACGGTGGTCTGTATATATGGTAAACTGTTTACCGTATAAATAAGGGCGAAAGTATTTAATGGCCCATACGATACTCAATAATTCTTTTTCTATGGTTGAGTATCTTTGTTCTGTTTCTGATAGTGTACGTGAAGCGTACGCTACTGGTTTATCTGAACCTATTTCTCCTTGCGATAGTACCGCGCCTATAGCTACATCCGAAGCATCTGTAGTTAATATGAAAGGTTTTTCGAAATCTGGATACTGAAGTATTGGTGCATTGATTAGTACTTCTTTACATTTTTCAAATGCTTGTGTATACTCAGGTGTAAGTGTTATCTTACTACCCTTTTTTAGGCATTTTGTTAGTGGTTTAGTAAGTTTTGCGAAATCCTGTATGAATTTTCTGTAGTAACCTACTAATCCTAGGAAGGATTTTATTTCTTTCTGTGTTTTAGGTAAGGGAAATTTTTTTACTGCAGCGATTTTGTCTTCGTTTGGCTGGAGGCCTTTATCTGTCAGTGTGTGTCCTAGAAATTTGACTTGTTTTTGTAAAAACTCCGATTTATTAAGTTGGATTTTGAGGTTATGTGTTCTGAATCTATCAAATACCTGTTTGCACTTGTCCAAGTGTTCCTGTAGGGATGTGGAATATATGATTACGTCATCTAAATATGTTAATACGTTGTCTAGGCCTCGTAATACTGAATCCATCAATCTCTGGAATGTACTTGGTGCGTTTTTCAAACCAAATGGCATTCTGAGAAATTCGTAGTGTCCGCGATCTATGGAGAATGCAGTTTTTTCAACGTCTTTTGGGTGCATTTCTACTTGATGGTAACCTGATGCTAGGTCAAGTGTGGTAAAGTATTGGGCACGACCTAATTTGTCTAGAATGTCATCAATGTTAGGTAGGGGATATTTATCTTCTATGGTCTTATCGTTTAGTTTTCTGTAATCTATAACTAGTCTATACTTTTGTTCTCCTGTAGCGTCTAACTTTTTGGGTACTATGTGTACTGGGCATGACCATGGTGAGTTACTCTGCTGAATTATGTTATTCTCCAAAAGTTGATTGATTTGTTTTTTAATTTCCTCTTTTTGTTTTGGTGCTTGTCTATAATTACGTACGAAAATAGGTTTATCGTCTGTTAATCTTAACTGATGTTTAATTTCGTGAGTAAATGTTAGCGGGATTTCTTCGCAATGAAAAATATCTCTATAATTATAACATAATTTTTTAATTTCTCGGTATTCTTCCGCGTTCATGTGATTTGTTCGCAATTTTTCTAAGTTTTGTTTCTGTAATCTGTCCAGTTCCTTACTATTATTTTTATTTGATTCTGGAGTCCTATTTTTTATTTTTAATTTCTGAAAGTTTAGGTGACAACTGTTTCTAAAGTTTATACTTTTATTAGAAGTGTTTATTACCGTCATTAGTGTGTTTCCTTTCTTTACTGTGATTAATGCCGGAGGGAAAATCCATTTTTTGTTGTTTTTCTTTCTGAATAATATTCGCCTTCTTTATAATTACATAATAGGTTAATTACTTGCTCACATTTGGGTTTTATTTTCGTTTGTGATTTTATATCGTCTTTAATTGGTATATTTGCTTTATTGGTTCTGAGTACCATATTTTTAATATCTATTTTACATTTTAGTGGGACTAGTAAATCTAGACCTAGTAGTCCCATGAAGTCCGGGTCAAAGTTGAACATTAGAAATTTATGGGTAATTTCTTCTTTAAATAGGTTTATGGGAAGTTTAATATATGCTACTTGCTTATGTTTTGAAGTTGCGTGTGCTGTTTTTATGAAATGTGTCTCGTTTTTAATTTTTATGTCTATATTTGTTTTTTCTTCTAAAATTCGCGGATTTATTAAAGATTGTGAGGCACCTGTATCTAGTAAAAATCTGCCGCCTAGTTCGCTAATGTAGATGTAAGGGAGACGGTTATAGTTTTGAATGTTATTCATAAACACTATGTTGTTAGCTGATTTTCCAGCTCCGTGAGAAAATTTTCATCTTCCACTATATCGGACGCGTCTTCTGATTCTTGTTCTGGAGTTGCATCATCTATCTCATTTTCCTCTACTTCGTTTTGGAAATGAAGTTTTTTATGTTGATCTGAGTTATTACTGTTTTTATTGAATGGTTTCTTTTGAGGGACGGCCGGTTTGTTGAATTTACTATTCGAGTTAGGTTTGTAGCTATTTTTATTTTGTTCGCTACGTCTAGCCCTGAGTTTGACCTCTTCTTGTTTAGCTACCGTGATAGCCTGTTCTAGATTTTGTACACATTTTAGTTTTATCAGAATAGCTGTAATTGGATTTAACTTGTCTAAGAAAGTTTCTAGAGCCATTTGCTCATAATAATCTTTTTTGTCTGGATTAGCCGATATGAGAGTACTCATTAAGGACCTGATCTTGTCACCAAACGTGTCTATTGAATTATTATCACGTTTAATTATTATCAATTCTTGGACCAACTGGATTTCGGTCCTAAATTCACCGAATTTTTTTTGTAGGACGTATTTGATGTCCTCCCAGGATTTTGTACCGGGATTTTCGGATAAAGCTTCAACAGCTTTACCTGTGAGTTTATTTCTTATTAGACACGCTATGCACGCATCGTCTTTATTAGTTATGAGCCCCAGTGCATTTTCTACACCTTCTATGTAAAATGCTAGTGTTCTCCTGTTTCCGTCATAATTGGGTAACAGTTTCGAGAACGTAGAGTAGTCGGTGGGAATCGACTTCTCTTCAATCATAGGTTTCTCATCAAGTGTCTTCTTATCTTGAGCCATTTTAATCTCTTGAATCAGTTGACAACTATGTATGAGAGACAGCGATAAAAAGTTGTATTGCAGTGAATACTAATACTCCAACACAGATACACACAAAAAGTTGCTTATTGTTTAGTGTTTAGGAATAGAAAAAAAAGGAATCTCGGGAATAATCAGATTAAATGCTTACCCCACGAGCATAGCCGATGAGAGGCTATTCGATGGTAGATGAGTCGTCCACGTCTTCTTGCTTCTGGTCTTGCTTTTTCTGCTGCCCGTCGTCTCTGCGAGCTGCCCACGGTAGGTTCTTGATCACGCCACGGATTCTAGGATTACGGAAATCTTCCTCTGGAACCGAAGAACGCGACGTACCGACTGCGCCAGTTAGGTTGTGGGCGGAGCCGAAAGGCTTTTTAAAAAGACAAGTGTTCAGCTTGAAGAACGGATTAAGACTAACTTTATTAAATTATAAGAATCTTATATACTATTGGTTTACAATGGGTCCTTATTCTAAGTGCTTTCCTGTTATCTTTATGATACCAGGAAAGTGTACGTGCTATCATATTTATTACCTAATTAACAATAAAGGTTATTGTCTAATAGCCTTGATAAGTGTATACAGTTGAGGTTACGCTTATATAACTCACTGTGTAACAATCATTTTCAAGGTTTAGCAACTTATATAAAAAAGTTTCGGCTTAAGCAGTTCCTGGCTGAGGACACACTAGTTGTGAACGGATCTAAATAGTGCTGCTTACAAAGCTAATTTAAAGGGGAATGGGCAAAAATATATGGAGCTTGGTCCAAATTTCCACCACCAATAAGAACTATGGCATATGATGGACCACTGCGTACTGAATCATTGTAAGAAGACCGCAACCAAAAATATTTACTCAGTAAAAAGTTATGACCCCATGAAAACTTGCAATTTAAAAATCTTTTTACGCTTCTTTATTTCACTATATCTTTTAAACTACTCGATTGATTTAGGTGTATGACATTTCGTTGTAATTCATACGTTATTCAGGTTGATATAAGCTATATGACGTCAAAATAAAAACAATATGGCGGCCCCGGTAGGTACCTCGATACGTCAAAAAAATCAAACCCTATCATGTGGGGTATCAAATGAAAGGTCTTATACCTATCTTTACAATGCTTATATTTATTTTAAAATATTTGTAATACTGGGAAGAATGTAAACACAAAAATATTTCACAATAGTTTTATTTATTCCTGTCTCACAGTGTGGGGTCTGTCTTTAAAAGAGTACATCTCATATGTCTACATCCACAATAACATTATCCAGATTCGCAGCTGGAAGTAGAATTGTGGGTTGGTGTCTCGCCCATCCAAAATACCAAATAATTACCATGACGTGGGCACAGCAACCCACAGTTCGCATTCCAGAAAGACAAGAACAGTAGTAGTTCGAAATGGTTTCTCGATTATGGACATACGTGTAGTATTGTCTTGCACGTGCGTGTCGGGATTGTATTCTTGCGCGTAGCAATATAGCGTTTTCAGGTTCAATGCCAAAATCAACTATTTCACTAAATGCTCCATCTCTTGCTACTTCAATCTGATACACGCCATTGCGTACGTGTTCGCTATAGTAGCTACGCGCAAGTTTCATGTGATATGAACCAAGTGCAAACAATGTCAAGTCTTCTTGAGTCAGAACAGGAAATTCATCTGCTCCTATGGCGTCGGCTTCAATATTTCGAAAACTTGCCCGCCGTCTATTTATATTTCTATCTGTAACATATGCTCCCAATTGATTTGGTACATGCAATTTCTCTCTAATGATTCTTAAATATTCCTCTGCATGCGCGTTATCTTCGATTAAAAGATGAAAAGCGTTAATAAGCGCAGCGGCCACCCGGAAATCATCCATCATGTGGCACATAGCACGATTAAAAAATTCTTGCCTGAACAGGCGAAAATCGCGTTTAAAACGTCCGTTTACGACCTCGACGACCCAGCGGCATATCGTCACTTCCCTATTTTTATTGGCTTCTAACGTGGTTAACTGGTCTTCGCCACGCCGTTTGCTAATTGGCATACGTGCCACATAACCACACGATTCCATGTCTCCTATAACGTCTCTAAAGCCGCGGTCGCAGATAAAAACATCGTTCGCTTCAAAAAAGTAATGGAATGGATTGTCTTCTCTTTCGTTAATAAGACCTTTCATTATAACGGCATCCGATGTTGTTGCTGCGTGAGGCCCAGTAACATCTATTATGTAGCCGTCACAACACACAATGAGAAATGGTTTTAACAGGTTCGTGTATTTGTGCAAACTGTATGTTTTCCGCTGGAAAAGGAAGTTGGAAGACTTCTGAATATAGACGTAAGTTCCATCTATCACCAGAATAGCTTTCCTTTCTTGTAAGGGTGCATCTGGGTTTCCAAATAGACCATTTGCCACAGTCAGATTTTTTGCAACTACTTCATTTCTTGAAATATGGTCCAGGCCCAGGTGCCTTGGTACGAAATCTTGAACCAAACATTTGCGCACAGTATTCATTTTCCTTTCGAGCGTACGGCGACTCATTCTGAAAAGTACGCTGAGTCTTTCGTTAGACTCACCCGTCCGGAGCTTCATCAAAAAAATAGCAATTGCAGTATTGGGGTCGGGGACTTCTTGCTGCAATGAAGGGGTTTCTCGTATCACTTGCTCAAATGCGTTATGAGTGATGCCCACACGATGATGCAATATTTTTGGATCCATAGTTTGTATATTTTCAAAGTCCATTGTGTTGGAACTATTAAGAACGGCTGTTTGTAAGGTTTTCGTAATGTCTACGAACATTTCTCCGGTAAAATCGTGTGATGAGTTTGGAGCATCAATTAAGTGACCCCATTGATTTTCATCCAAATGTTCTTGACACACTCTTGCGTTTGGAGGTATGTAAAAATTCGAGTGTACCAACAGTTCTAGTTTGATAGACGCCGGAATACGGCATCTACTTGCATTGCTACATTCATGATAAATGCATGTGTTAGATGTATTTGGTGCTCTTTTGAATTCATCGGTTTCGAAGATTCCTCCAGATGGTCTTCCGACACGAGGAGGCGGCTGGTCAGCTTGGTTTTGACTGCGGTCAACTGCATACCTTACCCGCAACCAACAATTGCGGCAGATAAATTGCTCGCCATCCAGTATTAACTGCAACAAATACAACACCTTTATTCATGACGCTCCGTCTAACTGCGTGTGTTAGCTAACATGTCTACTCGCTAAGAGAGGTCCTAGGTTCGATTCCTTCCGCATATAGGCTCTCCGGCAATAAGCTAGAGTGTTGATTCTGTGCGTCTGGGTATATTATCTATATAAGTATGTATTCAAAAGAAAACAAAAAACGGTAAGAGTGATTAAAACATGACGTTACTACCGATAGTAAAATATTGATTAATTAACTTAACAAAAGTGTTACAAGTAATCTTATTGGTCACGCCTTCCCACGTCTGGGTATATTATCTATATTATGTACTTATGTATTCAAAACAAAAAACGGTAATGATGATTAAAACATGACGTTGCTACCGATAGTAAAATATTGATTAACTGACAAACAATAATAACAAAAATGGATCAAGACTGAAGACGTCCAAAATATTTCGCTTCAAAAAGGTTTTTCTAGGGATCTTTCGTTACAAGTAATCTTATTGTTCACGCCTTCCGACAATCTCAAATGGAATCGGGGCACGGCATTTGAAATAAAATACACATATGCATGTACTAACCTGTCGAGGTGCTAAAAGTCCTTGAATGTGCTCTGCAGTTCCTGGGTGATTATCCAGAAACGGTTGAAGCAACTGATAGTTTCTTCTTTGAGTCAATGAATAATTGCAACATATGCAGTTTCTTCTTTCCGCTTCCATTGTCACAGACACACAAAGTAATAACAAAAAGTCCGATGAGATATAACCGTGGTCGAAAGAAGAGAATCAGAAGAAATCAAGTACACAAAAGTCGCAGGGAAAATATGACCAGAAAATGCACAGTACGCACCGAAAGCAAGCAAACGAACGACTGCGTGGGACACATGTGTCGATTGGGTCAGGTAGTTAGGTCAAAACGTATACCGTACGTCGTGTACGTCGGCGCAGCGTATACCGTATTGCTTCCTAAGTGCGAAAGGGACAAAACTAATGCTATCTCCATCTACGAGTCGACGCTAGCAATCCCCGGGTTCCGAAATGCAAAAATATTAAAAAATACTTTTAGCTTTTAGCACGATTGCGAACCGTTCCGTATTACATTTTTATATGGGTAGGTGCGCTAACGTTATCTTTGTATACTTTGTAGACGATTTGAGCGCATTACAGAACAGGGGGAATGCGTCATCATTGCTACCATGTTTTTACTGCTTGAAATGTGGATATGTGCGAAAAAAATAAACGGTTAAATAATTAAAAACACGTATTTTTAAAACAGTCATAACTTTTTTCTGAGTGAATATATTTTTTTCGCCTAGTAGTCAAAATTGTATGGTATTTAGTCGACTTTAAGCTTACATAGCCCCCAATAGTGGTGGAAATTTGGACCACTTCTGCTCATTATCTTTTCTGCTTGCATGCACAATGTATGAGTTCTGTCTATAATTTGTTAAGGCCAATGGCACACGTAGTGGTGGATTAAATCGTTTAGACCTCCTGGGGGTGTTTAAATAGAATTTTGACAAAATTTCGGAGCAGTTTATGTGGTTTTTAAAGATTTTCAACAACAAAACACAGTCAGAAATCTCGCGGCGGTTGGCTAGGGGTAAAATATGATATTTTTTGCAGAGGTTAGGGTAACTCTCTGAATGATACGGTATTTTCTGGTGGTAACATAAATATCTTATAAAACTTTTTTGGATGTTCTCAATTCGGTCAATATATTTGTGGTAACATGGGTTCCATATTTCAGACGCATACTCCAAATGACTTCTAACAAAGGTACAGTATAGGATTTTTAAAGTTTTGACTTGAGAGAAGCACTTGGATAACCGCATTATGAAACCCAATGAATTGGATGCCTAGGCGATTATTGCATCAACGTGTACTTCAAAACTGAGCTTGGAATCGTGATGAACCCCCAGATCACGGATGGAATTTGATCTAGGCAACATTTGATGACCTAGGGTATACGATGTGGCAATGATTGAGCGTTTCCGAGAGTATGTAATAACCGAGCATTTGGCGGGATTGAGATCCAGCTTGTTCCTTTGACAATAGTTTTCTAGACGACACAGATCATTCTGGAGTGCTGTTACATCCATCTGCGACGATATTGTGGCATAAATTTTCATATCGTCAGCAAAACACAATAGTTGGGATGAAGTCAAGCAAGATGACCTCTCTCTTGTTGGGATTGAGGAAAAATAATCCATTTTCCTAAAATTGAAAGCAGGATGATTAAGTGCAGTCAGAACTTGGTCAATACATCTACTGGCTGTCCATATATATGGTCATATCATGTGTTGGGTAAGACCAACAATCCGTTGGTTTGAGCCCGTTGCTAGAAAGCTAAGAGTAGGGGAGACCGGGGCGCGAATTAACAAAATTTATATTTTCAGTTTTAGCTTCAAATCGCCTGAACATTTTGATATGATATTTGTTAAATGACGTCCAAACTATTCAATAACCATATCGTTGGTTTTAATTTGACAAAAAATTGGTACTTTTTTGAAAGAGTCGATTTTAGTCACAAAAGTCAGAAGTTAATTCTTACCCCGCGGTCGGGGTTAGAATTAACAGTTCCGAGGTAAGTATTAACAAAACGGGCAACAATTAACATTCTTAGTATTTTCCTCTAAAATTAAAGAAAACAAAAAATAAATATGTAATTTTTTTTATTAAGCTATACAATCAACATTAGGCTTAAACAATTAAGTATAGCACTTTGTCCATGCAACAATATTTTAGCAATATAAATATAAAGAAATGGAAACCCAAACAAAACCTCTCTTTAGGGAAGAACAAAGATCAATAAATCTCTGAATGACTTCTTTTTAACAGCTACTTTTACTATTTTGTTATTGAAAAAAACGTCAGTTTTTAATAATCACAATTTTTACTAAGTGAAACAATAAAAATTAAGCTTAAAAGTTGTAACACTTTGTTCAGCGATATACATGTAAGTATAGAAACAAAAACTCAAAGAAAACCTCTTTTTAGAAGATTAAAATAATTTCTAATTAAAAACTACTTTTACTGTTATAATAACATTATTAACTTAACAGTCTTTTAAGTATAATATTTTCAATATGTTCTTTTATCAGACTTATGTGATATCGAAAAACAATATAACTCTATAATAACCTTATAAGAGGTAGTAAATGGCTTATTCTTAAACGTAGCAGTCTTTGTATAACCTACCTCTATGTATAGTCTAAAGCAGTCTCAATAAAGCTTAGTTTCATATAAAATCAACATCTTAACAATATTATAATCTTATAGGAATCATTTTCATATATGGAGGTAGGTACCTACCTAATCACAATAATTATGACGCATTTTTATTCATATTCATCGTCTGAATCACAATTTCGGCAAATGTATGAAATAGTGTCGCCTCTGATACATCCCACTGCTTGCACAATATGCATTGTACCCAGTCTGCACTAGATGTGTCTTCATTGTATGAGACACCACAAACGATACCGAAATATTCATCTTCTGCACTGTCGCAGCTTTCTTCCAATATCCTTTTCTTTGCCTATTCCACTTGTGATGTTCCCTTTCCTTTACCTTTTTCTTTACCTTGCTCTTCTTTTCTATAGTCTTTATTCTGTGGCTTTTTTTTTAATTCCTGTTATTTTCTTCCTCTTCTGGTGCTTGTTTTTCCGGTGTGTCGGTGAGTATGGCAGATTTTCTTATGCGTTTACGATTCAATTGAATTCGTGGTTGAGCTTTTGTGAGAGGTCGCACGGATTCGATTTGAAAATGCATTATTTGTCTGGTAAATTTCAAAAAAGGAAAGGCATTTGAGGTAACTTTTAAACTTAATCATATTTTCATTGGATAGATCTCGGTTTCTTACCCTCCAAGAATTTATTCTGTATGATTTCATTACTTTAACTTCTAAAATTTGAGCAGTGTGGTCAGACAATGCAAAGTCCACTACTTCTGATGAACACTTTAATTGAGAGCTGCGTGCAAAATTGTCTAAGCAAGTATTGCTGGCGAGCCTGGTGGGTTGTTGAAGATCTAATTTAAGATTGTAGCCCAATAGAAAGTGTTCAAAGTCTAGAGCCAAGTTATTTCTTTTTAACGTGTCTATGTTGAAATCCCCACATATGACTATTTTCTTATTGAGTTGGTACATAATTTTTTCAAAATAATCTCTACTTTATCATAAGTATTTTATGATATATTTAAGTTATTAAACTTTGGTGGCCTATAGATGCATATTATAATTAGATTATGGTCGGTTACTTCTATGCCACAGCATTCAATGACATTAGCTATAGAATGATGCGAAATATCCGGAAGTTCTTTATACTCCAGACAATTTTTAATCAGAATACATGCCCCTCCTCGTTTCTGCGATCGTCTTGCATAGATTGCTCCTAATTTGTAGTTGGTAATATTCAATAATTTTTCATGTCCGGCCATAATAAAATGTTCTGTGATACAGATATCTGTCTCTTTTCTGATCTTGAATGTGTACACTTAGCATATCAGATTTATTTAATAACCCAGCAATATTCTGATGCAGGATGTTTAAATTGTTATATACGAAAAAAATCATTGCTTTCTGAGGAATCTGTATTAGGAGTGTTCATCGGATAATTTTGTGTGATTAGCAAAACTTCTTGTGAGCCGAACACTTTGTAGTCAAGTTTTATCCTGGACATAATCTGGTCAAACATGTTTCTCCAACCGTTTTTATTTATTTTCCCCGAATTGTAGGAAAACATTTCTTGCGATAGGGTATCGAAGAAATATGCGTATTCGTTATTTCTTATGTCTGATAAGAATAAGAGTTATTGAATAGCTCCACTTTGTAGTTATGTATCAAAGCACCTTTTACGTAGATCGGGGTGCAGATAATAATATTAGTATGGGTTATATCTTTCAGCGAGCAGTTTAGATTGTATAGTATATTTGCGTATTCACCATTTTGTAGATCCTTTTCTCCAATGAAGATCAGAAAGTAGCAAGCGTCTCTAGCAATGTTCTGCGCTGGAATATACATTGCCTGAAATTTCAAATTGAGATGTGACAATATTGGTTCAATCTTAAAAAGTCTTGCCTCGGAGGTCTCCAGTCTTAACGCACACATGTCGGCATTGTTATTAAAATGCAAACCCTTGCTTAGTAAGCAGAAGCGGTTGTACGACATGTGTGCGCTAAAACCTGGAGTATATGATATGTCAGGGGAGCTGCACCAGTACTCCTCGACGCGGGACTTAACCACAATCCCCATCGCCAATATCAACCAAGACAAACATGCTAATTACAAACCTACCAATATTTCAGGAGGACTGTTTTTATTGGTTCAAAACTTCTAGATACTATTACTTAAATCTGTACATAGAATTGTGTTTAGACTGCCTATACTTAGTTAGGGTATTTATCTTTATACTTACTTATCATAAATTTAAACATCAAAATCTAAAATATCCCATATAAATACCAAAATAGCAAAAAAGATCATCACTTAGTACGTTTTTACACAAACTTTATATTATATTGTTCACTTAACACTTTCGTGTATTGTATATTAATTTAGGGTTTATTGAAGAATTTAGAAAAAGAATAACTATAAAAGTTTCTTTGTTGCCAAACAAATCAAACGTGTAAGTATTATTATTTAAGTATTAACCGCTCCGGCCTCGGCGACACACGGTGTGTCGCGAATTTAATGTTTATTTACCTATTACATAAGATTTTTTTTTTTGGGAATTTTCACATGTCGGGGCCGCAGCGGTTAAAACTGTTAATTTCTAAGATCAGACATCAGACTCTAAGTCTGAACAATCGTTAATTACATTTTCGGGTCATACTCAGAAAAAGTGTACATTTTAAATTTGTAACGAAACTGTTAGGTGACGATACTGAGAATCTCCGTCACGAAACTGATGTCATAAGGTATAGTACACATGGATTGGGCGAATAAAACACGTGATTATATTTGGCTAAACAGTCTTATTTAGAAAATAAATCAGTCTTATTAGCAAATTAAGTATTAGGTATTTCTTATATAAAATTAAACTTAGTAGCCATTTAAAAATATCGACGAGAAGATAAACGAATTTTCAAAATTATTATTACAAGAATATAATGTTTCATAATCGTATACTAAGAGTACTTATCAATCAGAGTCTCCCATATTTTTTCCCAACCCAAATTTTTCAAAACATTGAACAAATTTTAAATGAAACTTACGTGAGTGAGCTAAATAGACACATATATGTCGGTGAAGTCAATAGTTCGAAAACTCGAGAACGAATGAACGAGCTAAGTGACAAGTGACACATGTCACTTTGACAGAATCCGGTCTGACGTTTGCACGAACCGGGCAGATAAAAGTGCCGAGCGCAGAGGCCCGGGGCTCACTCTGTCGGCAGCCATGCGATGTGCAATGTCTAGTCACGTGCAACGTCGAGTCTTGGGGACTGTCTCACGGCTCGTTATGTGAAGTGAAAACCTAAAGCTTGCATCATAATAAATCAGTTGTGTGATCTGGAATAGTCTGTTTATTGCTCGATACCCAGCCATCGCCCACAAAACAGTCTTTGGAAAGAGCTTCTAGCTCAACCTTGGTAAAACAATTGTGTTGATATTAAGTTATGTTGTTTTTGTAAATTTATTTTAGGTTACGATGGGGCTGACATGCTCATTGAGATTAAAGTCCCTAAAAAATAAAGAGAAAAAAAAAACGATAATCGGCATCCTCCGCCGACATATAATCAGATTTAAAAACTTAGTTAGAAACAAAATTATTAGAGTCTGTCTAAAAGTCAAACGACTTGGGTAATCTAATAAAATGCTTGAAATCTGATAAAGTCAACACTGGTTGAACAATCAAGGTTGCAAAGAAATGATCATTGTTTACTAATAGAATCTTATAAAAAGTATTGTATGTATATAACAGATTTTTCATTCGTTTAAAAAATTCCAAGTCGTTTGACTTTAGGCAGACTATAGAGCGACTTAGTTTAGAAGCTACATTAGATTGACACCACTCGTAAATAATATTTATTATAATTATTTTTCTTATAATAAAATCCCAATATAAAAAATCGCAAATATTATTAATGTGGAAAGAACATATTCTTGAGTTTATAATTGAAGATCATACCCCCTACTTTATTGGTTCAACATCTTAGTTTAAAAAATAGATAGATTTAGTGGCTAGTTAAAAGTAGGTATGAATGAACCAAAATAAATGCATGAAGTTGAATACAATTATTAAAAAATGTCAAAATTTGAGTCATCGTCACTGGAATCGTTGCTATTATTTTTAAACAAAGATACGTCATGGTTAGGATCAATCGTATGCATGGACGAAAGTCCTGGCGAAGCAAAATGAAAGTATCGTTGATTGTCTGGATGCAATCGGATATCCGACAAAATAGTTACTTTATTTTTAGGTTCCATTGTAATATCCGGTGATACTGAGTTACTTTCTTCGTTAACATAGGGACTATCGTCACTCTCAGCATAGACGACTTCTTTATCACTTTCAAGATCAGAAGAGTCACAATCAAATCGTATACACTTCTTAGTTTTCTTTGGTGGCTTATTCTCTTTTGAGACTTTTTTATATTTTTTATTGGGCGTCGATTTTTGTTTCTGAAGAGTGGTTTTTCCTAGAGATACCGGTGTTTGATTAACTTTACTGGTTTTTATTATACCAGATGTACTAGGCTCAATTAGTTTCTGAACTTTGTCCGATTTCTGTTCTTGTATTTTAATACTTATTTTTCTATCATTATCTTCATTCTTCCTATCACAAATCTTTGGCGTTGCATTACTTATTTTTTCTTCAACATTAGCAAGAGTCTCGGTACTTTTTTGAGCTTTCTTAAACAGATTATGCATTTTAACGTCATAACAAGAACAGTTACCTCTATCATCGCCACAAAAGCAGCTCACATGTCGATGTTTTATTATTCCAGGCTCATTGGTGGTTACAATTTGATGGACAGCCATAGTTCCTACTAAAGGATACAAATTAGGTACGGGACATGTTTCCTTTATAACGTTTATATCTGTATCTGACACATAATACAGCGTAACGTTTGTCTCTTGTTTAAGCAGTTTAAAAGCCTCAATGGCATTAGGAACATCTTTCCCGTATCCTACGTGCATATCTAAGGTTCTCTTTAGCACTCCACCTATTCCGTCTGCTGCATTTTTACCGTGAGCAGCCTCAAAATAAGACCATGTAGCATGTTTAAACCCCAATTGTTTAGTAAATTTATCAAAAAGTGCGAAGTTTGTTTTTTGCCGGTATTGTGTTGTTGGGCCATCAGAATGCATATGTAAAGTATCTATCTCAGGGTGTTGATATTTTATTGAATGTAGAACTGGCAAAAGATGAGCCCAAATGGTCAGAGGGCTATGCTCGGTATTTGGAGATATTGAACAAAATCCTGTTGGATTTTCATTTCTAAGGTATGCTACACCAGTATGCAAAGTTATTTGATCACGGGAAGATGAAAAATGCATACTCTGTATCTCTACATTATACTTACACTGGTAATTTTCAGAAAAATCAACTATAATAACAGCTTCATTTTCTTTAATATTGTCAACACATTGTCGAAATGATTTTTGTTGATGTATCATATTATAATAATGTCTTTTAAACAATTTAGCCTCTTCTTGAAACTTTTGCACTAAAATTTTCAAATTATCAGTCACCACTTCTCTTGTAGTTTTTTTAGTAAATGCCTCAATCTCTACGCCTTCTTCATTTTTCTTTCTGTAAGGAACCGTTTTCACGCACCACTGTAGCCAAGACACAGTTTTTTCATTAAATAAATCCTTAACTTCAATCTTCTTAGCCACACATAATTGGCAATCTCCGTACATGCAATCTTTATGATTTAGATCACAAGAAATATCTCTCAGAAGTTCTTCAATTTTATTTGTTTTTAAAAGTCAAAGTTTTGTTTTTAATAACTGCTTTTTCCTTATGTGTAGACTCTTTGTAAACTGAACTAATGGACTCGGATAGAATTTCAAATTCAGTAGGTGTCGATGGCTGCTCTTCTACAGTTGTTTGTTGTCTTGTCTGGTTTTTGTGAATAATTCTTTCTTGCTTTAGCCGGTAGATTTGCTTTCTCATGGTTTCCTGTTTTTTTAACGACATAATTAATGCATCTTGGCAACGTTTTAATTCTTTTCGAAGTTTGATTGTCTTAAGTTTCCACCTCTTTATACTAAGCTCGTTTGGAATTGTTACTCTATTGGTTGCAGTCGGCTCACTAATAGATTTATTTTTCTTCTTTTTATAGTAGCGATCAGAGTATTCTCTCCACTTCTGTCTTGTTTTTTCTTGTTGGCTTTGGTTCTGTTCCTTAATTTTTAATTTATTTAATTTAACTCTCTCTAAATGTTTTTTTCGCATTTCCTCATACTTAACTGGGTTTTGTTTAAGACGCTCTCTGTATCTTTTTTGCCTTTCAGCATTTGACACAGGAGCCATGGTGTTTTACTGAAACGAATATAAGTGGTTTATAACTTGTCTTACAAATTATGCTTTAGTTTTACTTATTTATAAATTTAATTATTTTCTTGATTGTATTTTTAAAGTAAAGGTAGAAACTACAATAAGCTTAGTTAGGTATCTATGATAACCACATCGACATACCTATGAATATGTACAAAGGTATAGTCACCGGCACGTAAGTTGGCTAAAGATTTTCGTAATGGTCCAGAAAGGCGCATGTAAAAAAACGAAATTTTGCAGAAAAACCTACTTCCAAAAAAACACGTTTGTCGTATACCACACAAGTTCTTGTCACGAAACAATTTTTTACGTTGTAACTAGAAGTTATTATGGAATTATCATGTTCTAAACATAGTCAACATAGGCCAAGAAGAAAAACACAAAACTACTGAACCGATTTTGATAATATTTCTCTGAGACCATTCGGAAAATATATCCTTTCACATAAAAAAGAATTTTTCAAATCCTATCTTGCTCTGAAATAAGTTTGTTTGTTTGTTACCTTTTCACGCCAAAACCACTAAACCGATCACCTTAAAATTTTGCATATACGTTGTCAGGTGTACAGAAACGGACTTAAGGTACTTTTCATCCCGAAATAAAGTACTGTTCCTGAGGAAAACAACAAAAAAGTTCTTATGAGAATTGATGGCGCCATATGTCTTTCGAATCATGATTGACTTATATTATTACTAGCTTTTGCCCGCGCGGCTTCGCTCCCGCTCTTCCCTACTCCACCCTACTATACCCTGCTCTACCCTACTATACCTTACTCTACCCTACTCTAACCCTACTCTACCCTACTCTACCCTTTTTTTTTTTTTTTTTTGTTTGCGCTGGGAAAAAATGCATTACGCATACCCTCCTATTGGGGGAATGGAAGGGGTATGTGGGACTCCCCGGGCTGAGCCGGTATACCCACTAAAACAACCCAGCGGCATTCCCGCAACGTTTGAGTGGAGGGGGACTGGGAGATCGGCATAGCCTTTGCGTCCAGTCCATCTCCGACGTCCGCCCGCCTGCACGGCGGGCCCTTCACGCCCTCCCCGTGAGGGGAGGACCGGGAACGACCGGCGGAGGTGGTGTAGAGTGCAATGCGGGTGGAGGCGCCCCCACGCCTGTCACCCGCCTACACCACCATGAGGAGGGAGAAGACGACGTCTTCGCCGACCTCTTCGGCACTTAAGGGCCTTCTGGAAGGTACCCTTAATGTATGAGGACTTAGAGGCGACCTCCGCGATCTCTTCCTTTTCCTCCTCCGCAATCTGCTGCAGCTCGGCCAGAGAGTGGTCCGCGTACAGCATGCGGAACGCACCGTAGCCGAGCTGCACGCACCCGCTGCTCCTTCGCATGAGCTTTTGGGTTGGCCCTGAGAAGGGCCTTTGGGTTGGCCCTGAGAAGGGCTTTTGGGTTGGCCCTGAGAAGGGCCTTTGGGTTGGGCCCTGAGAAGGGCCTTTGGGTTGGCCCTGAGAAGGGCCTTTGGATTGGCCCTGAGAAGGGCCTTTGGGTTGGCCCTGAGAAGGGCCTTTTGGTTCCAAAAACGCCCAAAGGCGTCCCGCGGGGTTGTTGGCACAGCCACCGCAAGGGAACCAATCAACCCTCATAGGGAAATGGCCACAGTGGCCCTCTGTCGGGACACCGTGGCTATCTCCCCACCCCCACCCAGAAGGCAGGGCCACCGCTTCGCGTGAAATCCAGACCAAAGGGGGCGTGTTGCCTCACGGACACATTACCGCCAGTGCCGATCGGCTCAACCCCCTAGGACTCCTTCATCCTCGCTTAGAGGCGACCTCCGCGATCTCCTCCGCCATCCGCTGCAGCTCGGCCAGAGAGTGGTCCGCGTACAGCACGCGGGACGCACCGTAGCCGAGCTGCACGCGCCCGCTGCTCCTTCACATGAGCTTTTGGGTTGGCCCTGAGAAGGGCCTTTGGGTTGGCCCTGGGAAGGGCCTTTGGGATGGCCCTGAGAAGGGCCTTTGGGTTGGCCCTGAGAAGGGCCTTTGGGTTGGCCCTGAGAAGGGCCTTTGGGTTGGCCCTGAGAAGGGCCTTTGGGTTGGCCCTGAAAAGGGCCTTTGGGTTCCAAAAACGCCCGAAGGCGTCCCGCGGGGGTGTTGGCATAGCCACCGCAAGAGAACCAATCAACCCTCACAGGGAAATGGCCACAGTGGCCCGGCCTCTGTCGGGACACTGTGGCCACTCCCCTACCCCCGGCCAGAAGGCAGGGCCACCGTTTCGCGTGAATTCCAGACCAAAGGGGGCGTGTTGCCTCACGGACACATTACCGCCAGTGCCGATCGGCTCAACCCCCCAGGACACCTTCATCCTCGCTTACGGCGCTCGACCGAGCAGGTCCCAGCGCAGGTGACCGGCTTCCCCTTCTCCGCCCGGTGGTTTCAGTTACGTCTATTTCATAAGGAATTAGACCAATAACGGGGTGGCAACCACGAGAAGGAATAACCACCGGACTTGCCTTGAGGATCTACACGACCGTTGCGCTCCCCCTCAAGACCTCGCCACCTTCCCGCCTCTGAAGGAGACGGCAAGGTAGGCCTGTATCTATACTACCAAGCAAAGCAAAGCTAAGCATGTCGTTGTGCAACCGCAAAAGCATACATACAGACCCTCCCCACCCTACTCTACCCTTTTTTTTTTTTTTTTTTTTTTTTGTTTGCGCTGGGAAAAAATGCATTACGCATACCCTCCCATTGGGGGAATGGGAGGGGTATGTGGGACTCCCCGGGCCAAGGCCCGGTATACCCACTAAAACAACCCAGCGGCATTCCCGCATCGTCTGAGTGGAGGGGGACTGGGAGATCGGCACAGCCTTTGCGTCCAGTCCCTCTCCGACGTCTGCCCGCCTACACGGCGGGCCCTGCACGCCCTCCCCGTGAGGAGGGAGGGCCGGGAATGACCGGCGGAGGTGGTGTAGAGTGCAATGCGGGCGGAGGCGCCCCCGCGCCTGTCGCCCGCCTATCACCACCATGAGGAGGGAGAAGACGGCGTCTTCTCCGACCTCTTCTCCGCCTTCGGAGCGGCGCAGCGAGAGGGTCGTCCTCCCGCGCGCGCTCCGCCGCCTCCTTTTGCGAGATGACGTCCTCGCAAAAGGAGGCGACCGCAGCCCAGGACCCCTCACTCTCCAGCATAGAGTTGACCACGCTGGGAAGTGAGAGGTCCTGTCCGATCTCCGCAGTCAGACTACGGCGCGGCTCAGACCAAGCCAGGCACACCTCGAGTGTGTGCTGTGCCGTGTCCTCCGCCGCGCCGCAGTCGTGGCACGCCGGAGTCTCCTCCCTCCCGATCCGGTGCAGGTGCGTGCCGAAACAGCCGTGGCCTGACAGCACCTGCACCAGACGGAATGAGAGGAAACCGTGGGGCCGCTCGAGCCAGTCCCGCAGGACTGGGCCGAGCGCGTCCAGGGTTCGGCGGCCAAAAGTGGCGGAGGCGAGGTCCTGCGTCCAATGGACGATGATGGCGTCCCTCGCCTCCCGCCGCACGGCCTCCCGCTCTTCCGCGACGGGGCGCTCCCCGAGGGCTTTTCGCCGCGCCGTCCATTCGTACACTCTGGCGAGCACCCACGCCTCCAGCTCCCAAGGAGGGGTGCCGGCCAGAGCGCACGCCGCCGAAAAGCCCACCGAGCGGTAGGCCCTCGCCACCCGCAGTGCAATGGCCCTTTGGGGCCGTCGCATCGCCGTCGCATTTTCCCTCCTATGGAGGGAGTCTGCCCAGATGGGGGCCCCGTAAAGGGCCATGCTCCGCAAGATGCCGGCATATAGGCGCCGGCAACGCGCACTGGGCCCTCCCAGGTTCGGGAGGAGCCAGGAGAGGGCGTCCGCAGACCCTACTCTACCCTTTTTTTTTTTTTTTTTTTGTTTGCGCTGGGAAAAAATGCATTACGCATACCCTCCCATTGGGGGAATGGGAGGGGTATGTGGGACTCCCCGGGCCAAGGCCCGGTATACCCACTAAAACAACCCAGCGGCATTCCCGCATCGTCTGAGTGGAGGGGGACTGGGAGATCGGCATAGCCTTTACGTCCAGTCCCTCTCCGACGTACGCCCGCCTACACGGAGGGCCCTACACGCCCTCCCCGTGAGGAGGGAGGGCCGGGAATGACCGGCGGAGGTGGTGTAGTGTGCAATGCGGGCGGAGGCGCCCCCGCGCCTGTCGCCCGCCTATCACCACCATGAGGAGGGAGAAGACGGCGTCTTCTCCGACCTCTTCTCCGCCTTCGGAGCGGCGCTGCAAGAGGGTCGTCCTCACGCGCGCGCTCCGCCGCCTCCTTTTGCGAGATGACGTCCTCGCAAAAGGAGGCGACCGCTGCCCAGGACCCCTCACTCTCCAGCATAGAGTTGACCACGCTGGGAAGTGAGAGGTCCTGTCCGATCTCCGCAGTCAGAATGCGGCGCGGTTCAGACCAGGCCGGGCACACTTCGAGCGTGTGCTGTGCCGTGTCCTCCGCCGCGCCGCAGTCGTGGCACGCCGGAGTCTCCTCCCTCCCGATCCGGTGCAGGTGCGTGCCGAAACAGCCGTGGCCTGACAGCACCTGCACCAGACGGAATGAGAGGAAACCGTGGGGCCGCTCGAGCCAGTCCCGCAGGACTGGGCCGAGCGCGTCCAGGGTTCGGCGGCCAAAAGTGGCGGAGGCGAGGTCCTGCGTCCAATGGACGATGATGGCGTCCCTCGCCTCCCGCCGCACGGCCTCCCGCTCTTCCGCGACGGGGCGCTCCCCGAGGGCTTTCCGCCGCGCCGTCCATTCGTACACTCTGGCGAGCACCCACGCCTCCAACTCCCAGGGAGGGGTGCCAGCCAGAGCGCACGCCGCCGAAAAGCCCACCGAGCGGTAGGCCCTCGCCACCCGCAGTGCAATGGCCCTTTGGGGCCGGCGCATCGCCGTCGCGTTCTCCCTCCTATGCAAGGAGTCTGCCCAGATGGGGGCCCCGTACAAGGCCATGCTTCGCAAGATGCCGGCATATAAGCGCCGGCATCGCGCACTGGGCCCTCCCAGGTTTGGGAGGAGCCAGGAGAGGGCGGGCGTCCGCAGCCTTCAGCAGGCGCGTCGACAGCCCGCTGAAATGTGGGCCGAAGCGCCACCTGCTGTCCAGCACTAGACCCAGATATTTGATCTGGATCTGGACGCCTACCCTGGCGCCCTCCACGACAATGTGGGCGTCAGGAGGGCAGCGCTGCCGAGGCCCGTGAAAGAACACGGCCTCGGTCTTATTCAGCGCCACCTTCAACCCCAGGCGGCGGATCCTCCCTGCCACCAATGACCCGCCGGCCGATGCCAGACTGGCCGCCTCCCCGAAGTTCCTCCCCCGGGCAGTGAGGAGAGTGTCATCCGCGTAGCAGATGACACTCGTGCCCTGGAGGAGGGCTCCCCGCAGCAGCCAGTCAAAGCCGATGTTCCACAGGGGGTGTCCTAAGACTGACCCCTGCGGAACACCAGACTCCGCGCCATATCGCCGCAACCTGGCCAGTTTGTCGACAAGGAGGACCTCTCGATCCTCCAAGTAGCTGGCCAGGAGTCTCCGCAAGTATTGGGGCACTCCGTGATATCGGAGTGCCTCCAGTATGGTCGAGTGGGGCACGGAGTTGAAGGCGTTGGCTATGTCGAATGACACCGCCAGCACTCCGTCCCCCGCCTCGACCGCCCCCTTCACCTGGCCCTTGAGTAGGGCCAGCGCGTCGATGGTCGAACGCCCTTGTCGAAACCCGAACTGGGCGTCCGACAGGTCCGGCCCTACCCTCCGCAGGTGGCCATTCAGCCGGGAGGCAATGATCCCCTCGAACAATTTACCGACCTCATCGAGCAGAACGATGGGCCGGTATGCCGAGGGGGAATCCGCCGGGCGTCCCTCCTTTCGGAGGAGGCATAGCTGCCCCTCCTTCCACAGTTTCGGGAACCTCCCAGCCGTAAGGCACGCGCTGAAGAGGTCCCGAAATCTGTCCTCCATTTGAGCGGCAGCTATGGCCACCACTCGAGCAGGGACGCCGTCCGGCCCAGGGGCCGTCTTCTTGGCTCGGAGGCTGAGAACCCCCGCGTAAAACTCATCCGCCGTCACCGGGGGTACCTCCTCCTCCGGCGGTGAAGCCGCCTCCTGCGGGGGGTCCATCGTTGGTGGGGTGAAGTCGGTCCTGCGCGGAAACAGGGACCGGACCACCCCATCCAGCAACGCTGGCTCGAGGGTCTCTGTCAGAGGGGGACCATGGGGCCGCAGTTGGTTCCGCGCCGCCCTGTATGGTCTCCCATACGGGTCTCTGTCGAGACCCTCCAGCATCTCGGCCCTCGCCGAGTCCTTGGCAGCGCCCATAGCCGACTTGAGGACCGTCTGAGCCTCTCTGTAAGAGACGTAGAGGCGGTCCTCGTCTGCTTGACTACGGACGCTGCGCCGTCGGCTCCGCGTGTAGGCCCTTCTGGCCGCCACGCAGGTGGCCCGGAGCCCCGCAAGTTCCTCCGACCACCAATAGACGGCGCGACGGGGAGGCGGGCGACGGGACCGAGGCATGCTGGAGTTGCACACCTCGGTCAAGGATCTCCTGAGGCGGACCGCTGCGGCGTCAACGTCCGGGACGTCCTCGACAGGGGGGGGAGACAGCCAGTCCTGGAGGAAGGCCGCCTCCTTGGCTGCCTCCCGGTCCAGGCGAGTTAGAGCCCACCGTGGGAAGGGAGACCTGCCAGAGCGGGCCATCTCCCCCCGGGGGCCCTGGGTGGAGATGTCGAACCGCACATATCGGTGGTCCGACAGGGTCTCCACCGTCTCCACCCGCCAGTTCACGATGCGTGCGGCCAGCACGGGGGTGGCAAACGAGACGTCCACCACCGACCCTCCGTGTTGCCGCACACATGTGTGGACCGCCCCCCTGTTGAGGAGGGACACACCGCATGACGCCGCCCAGAACTCGACGGCGGCCGCCCAGAACTCGACGTCGCGTCCCCGGACGTTGCACGAGGCAGCCGGGTTGCCCCAGGCCACCGACTTGGCGTTCAGGTCGCCCAACACCACGACCTGGCGCGGCGCCGCCCTCCCTACGACAGCAGTCAGGACTTCAAGAAAATCCTCAAAGTCCGAGAGAGGGCGGTTTGGGGAGAAATAGACCCCAACTAGGGCCACACCTCCCCACGCGGCGGCCACGTATCCCGGTCCTCTCTCTAAGAGCGAGAGGGGAGGGGAGTCTGTGGAAGACCGCGTCACTATTGCCACCAGGCCGTCTCGATCGCCCAGCCAATTGCCAGGGACCGAGTAGGGCTCGGCGACCACCGCCAAGTCCACCAACCACTCAGCCATGGTCTGCATCAGCAGGTCTTGGGCTGTTCTGCAGTGGTTGGTGTTCGCCTGGAGGATGCGATGATCGACCCTATCCATCAATCGACATCGCACCCTCCTCCTCCGCCGCCACCGCCGTTCCTGCCTCGGGAACGACGGTGCTAGCAGCAGGCCCGACCGACGCCTGCGCTTTGCCCCTCTTAGGGGGAGGATTGCACATCCTCCCCCTCGTCACGTGGCCTGCCGGGCAGCCACTGGCGGCGCACACTGCGCAGTGCGGCGTGGCGGCCGTGCAGGAGGCGGCTTTGTGGCCCTCCTTGCCACAGCGGTAGCATGTCAGTGACCTATCGACCGCTGAAGGGCACAGGGCTCGGGTGTGCCCTATGTCGCAGCACCTGAAGCAGCGCAGGGGCTGGTTCTCTAGTGCTCGGACTGCACCCGAGCTGAATCCGACCAAGAGCCGTCCTTTTTCAAGGACGGCTTTGGCGGCGGCGACTGGGCACTCGAGACGGATAGTGCCCATGCCGCCGCGGCCGGGCCTGATGTCCCGGCCCTGCACCGCTGCGACGCTGCAGCCCCCAATGGCTGCGACCGCTGCCACCACCTCCTCTTTGCTGACCGAGTCGTCAAGGTCGGCCACCTCGATGGCCGCCGACTTGACGGGTCGGGCCACCTTGGCTGCGTCCGCGATGACCTCCTGCAGCTTGGCTGCGAAGAGGTCAGCGTTGGCACTGCCCTCCGCCCCAGGGAACTCGAAGATTCGAGCCCCGGTTTGGGTCCTCCGGCAGGAGACTTTGCCGATCCCCAGTTGGGTGGGATCGGCGTTAGCACGCGCCCGCACCAATATGGACGCGTACGTCTCCCCTCGCTCCGCGGCCTCCGCGGTGAGCGTCACTACGACGGCCGCGGTCTTTGGGGGAACCAATTTCCCCTTCCTCTTTCCTCTGCCGGTCGCCTGCGACTGGCTGGGAGGCGTGGTGGCGGGGGCGGCAGGGACGCCCGTTGCAGCCTTTCTGCCCCTGCCCCTCCTCCTTCCCTTCCCAGTCGTCTGCGACGGGCTGGGAGTCGTGGTGGCCGTGGTGGCTGCGACAGCAGGGGCGGCTGTCGCCGTCTTCTTTCCTTTGCCCTTCCCCTTCGTGACCACTTCGGTCCAGCCCTGCTGGTTGGACGGGGTAGTGGAAGGGAGAAGGGCGTCCTCCCCTTGCGAGGACGGACCCGGCTCGGCTCGCCTCTCGTCAGCGGCAAGCGGCGGTCGGAGGCGCTTTTCCGGCAAGAGCCGGTCCTCGATGCCTGCAAGACAGGCTCGTGTGAAGGCCCGCTCCTCCATTACAACCTTGCGGAGTATATCCTCAAGGTTGGTGGAGGTAGGGGCCTCCGCCGCAGGTGTCGGTTCGGCCTGAATTGGCCGAGCCGTGACATCAGCCAGCTTCTGATGAAGCTGGCTGACCTCTGATTGCAGGCGATCGACCCTCGCCTGCAGCTGCCGCGTTTCTTCACTCGTCTTTCTCTTGACGAGCTCCTCTACGATGCCGCGCATGCTCGCGGCCCGGCACTTAAGGGCCTTCTGGAAGGTGCCCTTTAGATTGGAGGACTTGGAGGCGACCTCCGCAATCTCCTCTTCGTCCTCCTCCGCCATCTGCTGCAGCTCGGCCAAAGAATGGTCCGCGTACAGCACGCGGGACGCGCCGTAACCAGACTTGGCTCGAACTGCACGCGCCCGCTGCTCCTTCGCAGCCACCCGCTCTTCCAGCTCTTGCTGGTGCTGCACACGCCGAGCCAGGTCGAGCTGGCGCTGGGCGTCCGCGAGACCCACCACGTGGGTATCCGCGGCTACTGTGGGCCTTTTGGCCTTTGACCGCCTGGCTGAGCCCGAGGAACCCTCAGACCCATCCTTCAGGAAGGCCCGCTTTCGCGACTGAGAGTCGCCTGCGTCCGAGACGCTAATAAGGGACTCGTCGTCGGAGTCCGACAACTCGCCCGCTCTTCCATGGAAGCTTGCCGCAGACGGCGCGCGGCTTGCCTCTGACGCCGAAGCGTCGGAGTGGCCCTGAAAAGGGCCTTTGGGTTGGCCCTGAGAAGGGCCTTTGGGTTGGCCCTGAGAAGGGCCTTTTGGTTGGCCCTGAGAAGGGCCTTTTGTTTGGCCCTGAGAAGGGCCTTTTGGGAGGAAACGCCCGAAGGCGTCCCGCGAGGGTTTCGACATTCCGCAAGGTCGCAGCTAAACACAAGGCAAGAATAAAATGATAGCTACGAAGCACAGAGCACTTTGGCCGATCCCAGTCTGCCACTCCGTTACGGTGACAGAACTGGGTCGTTTCCAGGGGACGCGACGTGGACGCAAGCTCTGTGGGGGGTCCCCCACCCTACTCTACCCTTTTTTTTTTTTTTTTTTTTTTTTGTTTGCGCTGGGAAAAAATGCATTACGCATACCCTCCCATTGGGGGAATGGGAGGGGTATGTGGGACTCCCCGGGCCAAGGCCCGGTATACCCACTAAAACAACCCAGCGGCATTCCCGCATCGTCTGAGTGGAGGGGGACTGGGAGATCGGCATAGCCTTTACGTCCAGTCCCTCTCCGACGTACGCCCGCCTACACGGCGGGCCCTGCACGCCCTCCCCGTGAGGAGGGAGGGCCGGGAATGACCGGCGGAGGTGGTGTAGAGTGCAATGCGGGCGGAGGCGCCCCCGCGCCTGTCGCCCGCCTATCACCACCATGAGGAGGGAAAAGACGGCGTCTTCTCCGACCTCTTCTCCGCCTTCGGAGCGGCGCTGCGAGAGGGTCGTCCTCACGCGCACGCTCCGCCGCCTCCTTTTGCGAGATGACGTCCTCGCAAAAGAAGGCGACCGCTGCCCAGGACCCCTCACTCTCCAGCATAGAGTTGACCACGCTGGGAAGTGAGAGGTCCTGTCCGATCTCCGCAGTCAGACTACGGCGCGGCTCAGACCAAGCCGGGCACACCTCGAGCGTGTGCTGTGCCGTGTCCTCCGCCGCGCCGCAGTCGTGGCACGCCGGAGTCTCCTCCCTCCCGATCCGGTGCAGGTGCGTGCCGAAACAGCCGTGGCCTGACAGCACCTGCACCAGACGGAATGAGAGGAAACCGTGGGGCCGCTCGAGCCAGTCCCGCAGGACTGGGCCGAGCGCGTCCAGGGTTCGGCGGCCAAAGGTGGCGGAGGCGAGGTCCTGCGTCCAATGGACGATGATGGCGTCCCTCGCCTCCCGCCGCACGGCCTCCCGCTCTTCCGCGACGGGGCGCTCCCCGAGGGCTTTTCGTCGCGCCGTCCATTCGTACACTCTGGCGAGCACCCACGCCTCCAGCTCCCAAGGAGGGGTGCCAGCCAGAGCGCACGCCGCCGAAAAGCCCACCGATCGGTAAGCCCTCGCCACCCGCAGTGCAATGGCCCTTTAAGCGCCACCCTCAATCCCAGGCTGCGTATCCTCCCCGCCACCAAGGAACCGCCAGCCGATGCCAGACAGGCCGCCTCCCCGAAGTTCCTCCCCCGGGCAGTGAGGAGAGTGTCATCCGCGTAGCAGATGACACTCGTGCCCTGGAGGAGGGCTCCCCGCAGCAGCCAGTCGAAGCCGATGTTCCACAGGGGGGGTCCTAAGACTGACCCCTGCGGAACACCAGACTCCGCGCTGTATCTGCGCAACCTGGCCATTTTGTCGACAAGGAGGACCTCTCGGTCCTCCAGGTAGCTGGTCAGAAGGCTCCGCAAGTATTGGGGCACTCCGTGATATCGGAGTGCCTCCAATATGGTCGAGTGGGGGACGGAGTTGAAGGCGTTGGCTATGTCGAATGACACCGCCAGCACTCCGTCCCCGGCCTCTACCGCCCCCTTCACCTGGCCCTTGAGTAGGGCCAGCGCGTCGATGGTCGAACGCCCCTGTCGGAAACCGAACTGGGCGTCCGACAGGTCTGGCCCTACCCTCCGCAGGTGTCTATTCAGCCGGGAGGCAATGATCCCCTCGAACAATTTACCGACCTCATCGAGCAGAACGATGGGCCGGTATGCCGAGGGGGAATCCGCCGGGCGTCCCTCCTTTCGGAGGAGACATAGCTGCCCCTCCTTCCACAGTTTCGGGAACCTCCCAGCCGTAAGGCATGCGCTGAAGAGGTCCCGAAATCTGTCCTCCATTTGAGCGGCAGCTATGGCCACCACTCGTGCCGGGACGCCGTCCGGCCCAGGGGCCGTCTTCTTGGCGCGGAGGCTGAGAACCCCCGCGTAAAACTCATCCGCCGACACCGGGGGTACCTCCTCCTCCGGCGGTGAAGCCGCCCCCTGCGGGGGGTCCATCGTTGGTGGGGTGAAGTCGGTCCTGCGCGGAAACAGGGACCGGACCACCCCATCCAGCAACGCCGGCTCGAGGGTCTCCGTCAGTGGGGGACCATGGGGCCGCAGTTGGTTCCGCGCCGCCCTGTATGGTCTCCCATATGGATCCCTGTCGAGACCCTCCAGCATCTCGGCCCTCGCCGAGTCCTTGGCAGCGCCCATAGCCGGCTTGAGGACCGTCTGAGCCTCTCTGTAAGAGGCGTAAAGGCGGTCCTCGTCTGCTTGGCTACGGACGCTGCGCCGTCGGCTCCGTGTGTAGGCCCTCCTGGCCGCCACGCAGGTGGCCCGGAGCCCCGCCAGTTCCTCCGACCACCAATAGACGGCGCGACGGGGAGGCGGGTGACGGGACCGAGGCATGCTGGAGTTGCAGACCTCGGTCAGGGATCGCCTTAGCCGGACCGCTGCGGCGTCAACGTCCGGGACGTCCTCGACAAGGGGGGGTGACAGCCAGTCCTGGAGGAAGGCCGCCTCCTTGGCTGCCTCCCGGTCCAGGCGAGTTAGAGCCCACCGTGGGAAGGGAGACCTGCCAGAGCGAGCCATCTCCCCCCGGGGGCCCTGGGTGGAGATGTCGAACCGCACATATCGGTGGTCCGACAGGGTCTCCACCATCTCCACCCGCCAGTTTACGATGCGTGTGGCTAGCACGGGGGTGGCAAACGAGACGTCCACCACCGACCCTCCCTGCTGCCGCACACACGTTTGGACCGCCCCCCTGTTGAGGAGGGAAACACCGCACGACGCCGCCCAGAACTCGACGGCGCGTCCCCGGACGTTGCACGAGGCAGCCGGGTTGCCCCAGGCCACCGACTTGGCGTTCAGGTCGCCCAACACCACGACCTGGCGCGGCGCCGCCCTCCCTATGACTGCAGTGAGGACTTCGAGGAAATCCTCAAAGTCCGAGAGAGGGCGGTTTGGGGAGAAATAGACCCCTACCAGGGCCACACCTCCCCACGCGGCGGCCACGTATCCCGGTCCTCTCTCTAAAAGCGAGAGGGGAGGGGAGTCTGTGGAAGACCGCGTCACAATTGCCACCAGGCCGTCCCGATCGCCCAGCCAATTGCCAGGGACCGAGTAGGGCTCGGCGACCACCGCCAAGTCCACCAACCACTCAGCCATGGTCTGCATCAGCAGGTCTTGGGCTGTTTTGCAGTGGTTGGTGTTCGCCTGGAGGATGCGATGATCGACCCTATCCATCAATCGACATCGCACCCTCCTCCTCCGCCGCCACCGCCGTTCCTGCCTCGGGAACGACGGTGCTAGCAGCAGGCGCGATCGGCGCCTGCGCTTTGCCCCTCTTGGGGGGAGGATTGCACATCCTCCCCCTCGTCACGTGGCCTGCCGGGCAGCCACTGGCGGCACACACTGCGCAGTGCGGCGTGGCGGCCGTGCAGGAGGCGGCTTTGTGGCCCTCCTTGCCGCAGCGGTAGCAGGTCAGGGACCTGTCGACCGCTGATGGGCACAGGGCTCGGGTATGCCCTATGCCGCAGCACCTGAAGCAGCGCAGGGGCTGGTCCTCTAGTGCTCGGACTGCACCCGAGCTGAATCCGACCAAGAGCCGTCCTTTTTCAAGGACGGCTTTGGCGGCGGCGACTGGGCACTCGAGACGGATAGTGCCCATGCCGCCGCGGCCGGGCCTGATGTCCCGGCCCTGCACCGCTGCGACGCTGCAGCCCCCAATGGCTGCGACCGCTGCCACCACCTCCTCTTTAGTGACCGAGTCGTCAAGGTCGGCCACCTCGATGGCCGCCGACTTGACGGGTCGGGCCACCTTGGCTGCGTCCGCGATGACCTCCTGCAGCTTGGCTGCGAAGAGGTCAGCGTTGGCACTGCCCTCCGCCCCAGGGAACTCGAAGATTCGAGCCCCGGTTTGGGTCCTCCGGCAGGAGACTTTGCCGATCCCTAGTTGGGTGGGATCGGCGTTAGCACGCGCCCGCACCAATATGGACGCGTACGTCTCCCCGCGTTCCGCGGCCTCCGCGGTGAGCGTCACAACGACGGCCGCGGTCTTTGGGGGTACCAATTTCCCCTTCCTCTTCCCCCTGCCGGTCGCCTGCGACTGGCTGGGAGGCGTCGTGGCGGGGGCGGCAGGGACGGCCGTCGCGGCCTTTTTGCCCCTTCCCCTCTTCCTTCCCTTCCCAGTCGTCTGCGACTGGCTGGGAGTCGTGGTGGCCGTGGTGGCTGCGACAGCAGGGGCGGCTGTCGCCGTCTTTTTCCCTCTGCCCTTCCCCTTCCTGACCACTTCGGTCCAGCCCTGCTGGTTGGACGGGGTAGTGGAAGGGAGAAGGGCGTCCGCTCCTTGCGGGGACGGCCCCGGCTCGCTTTGCCTCTTGTCCGCGGCAAGCGGCGGTCGGAGGCGTTGCTCCGGCAGTAGCCGGTCCTCAATGCCTGCTATGCAGGCTCGCGTGAAGGTCCTCTCCTCCATAACCACCTTGCGGATTATATCCTCAAGGTTGGTGGAGACGGGGGCCTCCACCGCAGGTGTCGGGTCAGCCTGGATCGGCCGAGCCGTGACGTCGGCCAGCTTCTGATGCAGCTGGCTTACCTCAGATTGCAGGCGATCGACCCTCGCCTGCAGTTGCCGCGTCTCTTCGCTCGTCTTGCGCTTGACGAGCTCCTCAACAATGCCACGCATGCTCGCGGCCCGGCACTTAAGGGCCTTCTGGAATGTGCCCTTCAGATTGGAGGACTTGGAGGCGATCTCCGCGATCTCCTCCTCGTCCTCCTCCGCCATCTGCTGCAGCTCGGCCAAAGAATGGTCCGCGTATAGCACGCGGGACGCGCCATAGCCAGACTTGGCTCGAGCTGCACGCGCCCGCTGCTACCCTACTCTAACCTACTCTAACCTACTCTACCCTACTCTACCATACTCTACCCTATTCTACCCTATTCTACCCTACTCTACCCTACTCTACCCTACACTACTCTACTCTACTCTACTCTACACTACCCGACCCTACTCTACCCTACTCTACCCAACTCTACTTTACTCTACCTTACTCTACCCTACACTACCCTACTCTACTCTACCCTACACTACCCTACTCTACTCTACCCTACACTACCCTAATTTTCATTTTTTTTTTTTTTTTCACAAGATCTTTCTCCTCACAATAACGAACACAACAAAAAAAGAATTAGCGAAATTGGTCCAGCCGTTCACGCCTGATGTCGTGACCAAGGAAATAGGGATTCATTTTTATATATATATATAGATATAGAAACTTGAGTAGTGTGTTAAGTGAGCGAAAATAAAGCGGGCCAAGCTGGAGGCCCGCAACGTGCGGGTGGGGACTCTGAACGCAGAACCGTGGGGGCGCCCATACAAGATGGTACGGGAAAAACTCTGCCCCTAGGCTCTCCCGCTAACTTAGAGTCTCCGGCCCCAGCTCGTGGAGGGTGTGGTGAGCACTCTGTTCCCTGCACAAGGGAAACACTCCCCGTCGCCCATGGCTCCGCCACCAGCGGTGTCTGACGTGGGCCACAACAGCGACGACGACGACAATGCTCCAGAGGTGACCGAGGTTGAGATAAGAGTGGCAGTACGAAGGCTGAGTGCCAAAAATACCGCCTCAGGACCTGACGGCTTGCCGGGGAAAGCCTGGGTCCTGGCCATGGCGGCTCTCGGGTCTCGACTAAGAGGGCTCATCAGCGCATATTTGGAGAGGGGCCAGTACCCACTTTGCTGGAAGACGGGGAAACTGGTCCTCATTGCGAAGCCGGGGTGCCCTGCGGACTTTCCGTCCGCGTACCGGCCAATTGTGCTGCTCGACGAGGTGGGCAAGCTCTTTGAAAGAGTAATGCAAACCGCTTCGTCGCGCACCTAGCACGGGTGAGGCCAGACCTTTTGGACGGCCAGTTCGGCTTTCGCAGGATGCGTTCCACGGTGGACGCCATCATGCGTGTGTGAGCCCTCACGACGGGGGATGCAGTGTCCCAGGGCAGGTGTGTCGTAGCAGTGTCCTTGGACATTGCCAACGCCTTTAATTCCCTGCCCTGAAGTACGATCCGGAGGGCACTACGGTACCACCGGGTGCCCGAATGCCTCTGTCAAGTGGTCGAGGCCTACCTGTAGGACTGGTCCATAGTCTACCCTGGTCACCAGGGAGAGTGGAGACGCCGAGAAATGTCGTGCGGTGTTCCGCAGTGATCGGTATTAGGACCACCCTTGTGGAACATCGGGTGCGACTACTCCCTTCGCTGACGGAGTCAGTGTGGTATGCTACGCAGACGACACGCTGGTTCTAGCGCAGGAAGAGCCGTACCAGGCGGCGGCCGATCTAGACACGCGGGGTTGCGATAGTCGTTGACAGGATCCAGCAGTTGAGACTCGAGGTGGCGCTGCACAAGTCCGAGGCTATGTGTTTCCACGGCCCTCGGAAAGCGCCACCATTGGGTTCCCAATTAACGGTAGGAGGAGTTCACATCGGCGTCGGGTTGACGATGAAGTACCTGGGGCTAGTCTTCGATAGCTGGTGGAACTTCGTGGAGCATTTTCGACGTCTGGCTCCCAAACTAAACCGGACTGGGACTGCTCTCAAGCAGCTCCTGCCTTATCTTTGGGGTCCAGACGCCTCCTGCCGGAAGCTCTACGCAGGAATCGTTCGGTCCATGGCCCTTTATGAGGCGCCAGTGGCGCCATCACTGCGTCAGCAACCGAAGGCCCAGCTGAACGCATGCGAGAGGGTCATGGCAATACGGATGGTGAGGGGATACCGCACGGTTTCCCACGAAGCGACGAACCTCCTTGCTAGCCTGCCACCATGGGATCTGGAGGCAATAGTCCTTGCACACATGCACGATTTGCGCGTGAAGATGCAACGCCGGGGCGAAAGTCCGCTGCCGCGACGGGTCGTGACATGGTGGACAGAGCTCCGGCGGGATCTCATGGTTAAATGGCGTCAGCGATTATCACAACCCAGTGCTAGGCACGCCACAATTATGGCGGTAAGTCCCCTTTTTGAGACGTGGCTGGAAAGATCTCACGGCGTCCTCACCTTCCGCATGACGGTGGTTCTCATTGGACATGGTAAGTTCGGGAGGTTCATGCACCGGATTTGTGCGGAAGTGACGCCCAGGTGTCAGGCGGTCGCCTCCTTCCGCGAAGCAGTAATGCTAGCAGAGGAAGCCGACCGCATCAGGCAACGGCGGCGCTCACCCGGATTAATTGCAAATTACTAAAATAATGCGAGCGAAGCCGCGACCATAAGCTACAGTTCATAAATGACGGATTTATGAGGTAGCAAACAGGTTAAAAGTGTATGAAGTTGTATGTGCGCGAACTTCCCTCACTACAAAATCTTTAGCCAACTTACGTGACGGTAATTATAATTTAAGTACTTTTGTCTTTGTGAACTAAGCTTAACAGTTTCTCAGTTTCGTAGCGTAACGCAAAATAACGAAAATGAGAATAAAATCTGAGAAATTATAACCTCTATAACGTAAAATATTTTAACGTAAACCACGTGTATAATATGCAAGCACTGAGCGTATTCGTTAAGATAATACAAAAAATTTGAAAAGAACATAGTAAGTAAACAAACAATATAATAAACTTACCACAATAATAGTCGTTTATCACCCTGAGGTATTTTTTTGTAAATATTCACTTGATAGATCTCGACTTCACGACTACCGAGAAAACGTAATGGCTGCCGCTACAATGACTTTGACGTAAATTATAGTGTTGCCAGAATAGGAAAAAGTATTTATACTAAAGTAAAGTATTTATTCAAATATTTCATTGCGTGTTACTAACCCTGAGTAACGAAACTTCATAATTTTGGGACAAAATTAGTTAAATGAAAATAAATTCTTCTCTAAATGATTGACGAATCTACTTGGTCCTATTTAGTTACTTGATTCATCAAGAATAATATAGTCACAGTTTATGTTAAGTAAAGCGATGAATATTCGTAACAATTAATCTCTGAAAATGTGTAATCGTCATTGGGACACTAAAAAAATGTATGATGAAATTTATGACAATGTTTTCACACTCAAAAAATTTACTCTTTTAATGAAAATTAAAGTTAAAATAGCAGAAAAATCTTATCTTTAATAGACTAACATAAAAATTACGGGGGAAAAAAGAAAACATTATCATAATTTGGATATTTACTTTAATATGAAGTAGCGGGACAAGAAAAGACACCAAATGTACACTTTTTCTGAGTATGACCCTTTCATCATCAATAGAAGGAATGTTTGTGTAATAATCTACGTTGTCTTATGGGATCACTCCATCCTTCAACAGCGTCATCAAACTCTTCTTCTTACCCTTTGAAATTGGTATCTGGGACTTGTATGCTTTCTTAACGGCTTTTAAATGAGAAATACCGACTCCCTCTTTTTTCTTTGTTTTAGCAATGTCAATTTCTTTGAAAATCGTATCACTTAGTTTATATTTGTAAAATACCGATCCTGGAGACTCCTTTCTTACTTGTACCCATTTGATTTTCATCCACTTTACTGTTTCATTATTTTTGTTTTTTACCATGTTGCAATTCAATGACTTTTCCAAAGCTTTTAAATAATAGAAATCGGGGTATTTCATCATGATCACATCGTGAGGCTTGGGTTTGGATCTCGCAGAACTGACGACTAAATCGTACTCTCTCGCAGTCAATATTTTTTTATGCTTTCGGGCACGCTCTATACTTGCATGTATAGAGACATTCTATTCTTTCTGGCCTAGTATTTTTAAAGCACTTAATATATTTTACTATTTGCTGATGAGTGTTCAGGTAGTACTAAGACCGCTTAAACCATTTGTCTACCGGCACTTGAAAACACTAACATCCTTTAATATTATTGGGAATCAAAAGTTACAAAATGACAAAAGTAATAAAAATATTTAGCTTATTTGTTAATCATGATTAACACAAGCGAAATGTTATAAATGTATTTAGCATTTTTTGTAGTTTAAACTGATGGTAAACAACAGCCATTACTTTTTTTGGCTTCAAAATGACATCACTTACAATGAATGTACAAATACAGTTTAGACAGAAAGAGACGGAATTATGTCATTTAAATAAGTGCGATCGGTAGAGCATGCTCATTTAATACATTTGGCATTCAAATGTTACATTATCAAAATTTTGTACTTAGCACATTTGTCTTCTAGGTCATCGATATGATGCCGAAAAAAACGTAAAGTTCATCAACCGTGGTGTTACACCAACGGTTGATGCGGCTACTGGGATGGAGATTGTGGTTAAGGAGCATCTGGGCAGCCACCTCCTGAGCATATCTATTTGTATCCGAGGCTATGTGCTCCATATTTGGCCGATCCCATATTTCAATAAAAATGTCATATGGGTCGACATGTGGAGTAGTTGGACCAACATTAGCCTGGGAAAACGTTTCCCGCCTCGATTCAGGTGAAATCGGAACATTCGGAAACTCTCTCCAAATAAAATTTAACTCCTGGTCGGCGGCGGTCGGCGCAGACTCTTGGTCCGGCGCAGAGTCCTGGTCCGGCGCAGAGTCCTGGTCCGGCGCAGAGTCGCTTACCGGCACAGGGTCAGCGGCAGGCGGAGATCCGGCGACAGCGTCTAAGTCCTCGCCGGCAGGCGCGAGCTTGATGAGGCAGGCGACGCACATACGTCGATTATTAAAAATTAGCCGGTCATAAGTCAATTTCTTAAATGAAAAGGTTATCAACCAATAATAGCTAAGATAGAAAGAGAAATATACCAGTAACAAGAATTTACTCCCCCCACCTACTAAACATGCCTCGTTTGCTTGCGACAGCGCAGGTTCGAACTTGATCTTCACGCAATTGTAATTTATTGTTCTCCGCGATCTCAATTGATGGAATTAAAGAAAAAGATTTTAGTGTTTTCTACTTGATATTTCGTAACGATTGTGATGGATTCAAGTAATTCAGGGTGGGTCTTAAAATGAACATGGACAAAACCAAGGTCATGGTAAATACCCATGTAGCACCCACTCCTATCAAGATTGGAGGCTCTGCACTCGAAGTTGTTGATGAGTACGTCTACCTGGGACAAACGATCCAGCTAGGTAGGGCTAACTTCGAGAAGGAGGTCAACCGTCGAATCCGACTCGGCTGGGCGGCGTTCGGGAAGTTGCGCGGTATCTTCTCGTCTCACATACCACAGTGTCTCAAGACGAAAGTCTATGACCAGTGCGTGTTGCCAGTGATGACCTATGGACTCGAAACGTGGTCGCTCACAATGGGCCTCATCAGAAGGCTTAAAGTCACCCAAAGGGCAATGGAGAGGGCAATGCTCGGAGTTTCCTTGCGTGATCGAATCAGGAATGATGATATCCGCAAGAGAACCAAGGTTACCGACATAGCCCGAAGGATCGCCAAATTGAAGTAGCAGTGGGCAGGGCACATTGCTCGCAGAACAGATGGTCGATGGGGCCGAAAAGTTTTGGAGTGGCGACCGCGTACCGGAAGACGCAGCGTTGGAAGGCCTCCCACAAGGTGGACCGATGACCTGGTGAGGGTCGCGGGTAACCGATGGATGCGAGACGCACAGGACCGGTTGTTGTGGCGACGCTTGGGGGAGGCCTATGTCCAGCAGTGGACGTCTTTCGACTGAATTCAGGTATGAGTTGTTATATTCTAATGTATTTTAAGTGTGTTAACTTCATTTTATAGTATCGGTTCAATTTTAAAAGAGGGTATATAATCAATTTATTTTTTTGGTTAATTTGTTTGTTCAAATATAATTAAGTTATGTTATCGCCTTCTCTCGCGAAATATTTTTTTTGGTTTTAAATATTTTACATATAAGGCTAGTTTACGACACATATTTTAAGTGCGAATGGCCGCGAATTTCCGACTTGAAGGTTTTTAAAGATTGGAAGTCAAACAAGAATAAAATAACTTTTTTCTATAAAATTTTATAAAGTGTATTTTTTTTGCTTTAGGTACCTCTGGTAAAAAAGTAGTGACACGACGTTATCTTTACGATAAAATGCAACTGCAAGATTTGCCTAATTTGAGTGATAAACTAAATTATTTGGAAAACTACCTTTTGACCTGTTATGGTGACACACCTGATAACATAAGCAATTTAAAGCAAAAATTTGCATATTTTAAAACTTCAATGAGAGAAAAATGGTCTAAAGCTTTATTTTAAGAAAAGAAGCTTTATTTTTGAAAACTAATGAAAATTGGTTAAGCGGAACGTTTGAACTTCCGATAAATGTTGGAAACCGACCGGGCCGGCCATCTAAATCATTTAGAGATTGTAGTGATAGGACTAAACGAAGGAAAACTGAAGAAATGCGGTCTACTTTCAGTGAGGACGCCTTAATACACGCAGCAAACTCCACACTACAGGCTCAAGGAAAAAGGAACGCTTCGAAAATACTTCGAGATATTGCAAATTTTCCGACTCGTGCACAGAAATACAGAAACGCATACAAAATAGCAGAATCAGATCAAACAGAAATTTCTCGTCTTACACCAATGCAAGCCCTATCAATGTTTGTTGAAGCAGATTTAACTAAGCGACAGTATGAAATTATTAGAAACACAAATAAATCACTTTACCCGTGCTATGATCTGTTACTCAAGGAAAAAAAGAATGTTACCCGCCCAAGGATTGTATAAGGATCACATGTACCTGTGCGGAAAGCAGTTTACAAAGCTTAATTGATAACACAATTACGCGCTTATCTATAGCACTGGAAGAAATCCTTTGTTCCCTTAAAGACATTGAGCGGAATTCCTTAAAAATAATTTGTAAAATATTGTGGGGTTGTGACGGATCACAACAGGCTAAATATAAGCAAAGATTCATAGATGCCACAGACACAGACTCCAATATGTTCCTGAGCTCTTTTGTTCCTCTTAGAATAACTTGTGGAAAAGAAGGAAAAAAAATTATATGGCAAAACCCTACACCATCATCCCCTAGATATTGTAGACCAATACGGTTTCGGTTTGTTAAAGAATCTGTCGATGTAACAAAGGAGGAAATAAGTTATGTTGAAGATGCTATTAGAAAGTTGATGCCTACAGAAGTTATATTGAATGGGAGCAAATTTATTTTTGAACAGATATTTCAGATGACAATGGTCGATGGGAAGGTGTGCAATGCTGCAACTGATACCAAATCCACGAGTTAGTGTTATATTTGTGGAGCCACATCTAAAGATTTTAATAATCTGACTCTAAAATTACAGACAAGTTCCAAAGCCTTTGAATTGGGACTATCTGTATTGCACGCCCGGATTCGATTTTTCGAAAGTGTTTTACATCTGGCGTACAAATTACCCGTAAAAAAGTATAGACAAAAGAGATCGAAAGAAGAAAAAGAGTTAGAAGCACAAACAAAAAGGAATATTCAAGAAAGATTTCGCATAGAAACTGGATTGTTGGTAGACATGCCGATAGCTAATTTCGGCAATACCAATGATGGCAATACAAGTAGGAGATTTTTTGAAAACCCACATTTGGCTGCAGACATAACAAAAGTAGATTTTAAACTCATCTATCGTTTAAAAGTTATATTGGAAACGATTTTAAGTGGGCACAAAATAGACATCAATAAATTTGATGAGTATGCTATGGAAACAGCAAGATTGTATTGTGATCTGTATGGGTGGCATCCCATGACTCCGACTAAGCATAAAATATTAATATATGGCGCAGAAATTATTGAAAATGCATTATTGCCAATAAGACAGTTGTCGGAAGAGGCAGCCGAAGCACGAAATAAGCATTTTCGGTTATATCGGGCAAATTATGCTAGAAAATTTTCAAGGGAGCATTGCAACCTTGAAGTTTACAAAAGATTATTGTTGAGTTCAGATCCACTATTAAGTAGCATTAGACAAACAAAAAAAAAGCATCAAAGCAAGATCATTTTGTCCAGAAACAATAAATATGCTATTACCAGCTGAACCAAACACAGAGTCTGATATATCAGATGCAGAAAGTGAGGAACAAATAAATAGTTAATTTTTATATTTGCTTTGGCCTAAAGCTGATTTATATTATTTTGAAATACATATATACAAATACAAAAAAAATGTTATAACTACTTATACAGGGTGGCCGGAACATTGACGTCCAAAAATAAAATTTAGGTCCCTCGTATCGTGGGGTATCCGAATCACCCCCATGTATGTTCCGCGACTTTTCATAGTTTTCGAGTTACGAATTTTTTTCTGATTTTTTGAGAATGATCGACCTGACCAATCGAAAAAAAATAAAAAAAAAAGTACATGGCTTTGTCGAGATTTTTTTTTTTGCAACTGAATCTTCGTGAGTAGTACTTTTATGCATAAAATAATCAGCTTCGTAACTGTGATGAAAGTTATGAAAAAGTTGGTCTAAAGTGAAAAAATTACGTTCGGTAAATTATGACTTTTTTTTTTTTTTTTTGGATGGGAAATCATCAAATGACCCCTCCCGCTCTGGGTGGAGCGGCAGGGAGTGTCAGACTTCTACTGACTAAAACCCACCCATGCTCCTCTTAGTGCCTTTTACGTTCCAGGGCCGCGGTAACTCTTTCGAACAAATCCGCAACCCTGGTAGGCTCTGGCCCTAATGGGCCCCGACCCATGCTGACGTCTGCTGGTTCGGCGCGCGTAGAACACAGCGCGCCGTCAACCCGGGCCTGTTCTGATCGGACGGCGAGCTACCCATTGCTCGCCGTCCACAGGCGTCAGTCACTGCGCCATGCTCAGGAGCATCAGTTCCTGGGCGGAGCAGTGGCTGACGTTCAACAGGAGGGGGTGAAATGGGGCCATTACTGGCACTCCATTTCAGCCCCCTCCGGAGCCCTTTGTAGGGGCTCTACTGCGGCTGCTGCAGTAGCAGCAGCCGCAGTGGAACCGGCAATGGCGGCAGAAGAAGCGGCGGCAGTGGCGGCGGTCGCGGCAGAGACGGTGGTGGTGGAGGGCTTCCTCCTGTTTCCGGCTTTGGTGGGTGGGGCGCAGGCCCTACCCCCAGCCCAGTGGTCGGCCGGCTTGCCAGCTGCCGCACAGACTACGCAGTGCGGCGCGGCGTCGCAAGAGCCGGCCCTGTGACCGGGCTGACCGCAGCGGAAACAAAGACCGCTGCGGTCCACCTCCGAGGTGCATTGAGCTCCCACATGGTTGCCCACTTGGCACCGGAAGCACCTCAGAGGTCGGGGTTCCAGCAGTTTGACCTGCGCGGAAACCCAACCCACCAAAAACCTTCGGCCCTCCGAGATGGTTTTGGCCGCCGACACGGGGCAGCTCACCACAATGGTGCGCGTGCCCGTGTTGTCAGGACGTAGGGTGCCCGCCTTCACCTCCTCTGCTGAGCACCCCCCCGTCCTAACGACGGCGGCCACCACCTCCGCCTCCGTGACGGAGTCGTCCAGGCCCAAGATGCGCATGTCGATGCGCTTGGTGGGCCTGGACACTCGGGCATCGCCCGCGCTTAGGGACGCCCTGAGCCTTTCGGCTAGAGCGTCCGCGGTTGGGCCGCTGGCTGCCCCGGGGATCTCCAGCATCCGGGCCCCAGTCATGGTGACCCGGAGCCGGAGGCCCCCTACGTTGCCTAGCTCACCAAGGTTCACCGCCTCCTTCGCCTTGGTGAGCACGTCCGCGTACGTCACGCCCCTCTTCGCCGCGTCCGGCTGTAGTGTGAGGACTACAGCCGCGGTTTTCGGGGGGCGGAGCGCAGCCGCGACGCTTCGCGCCTTCTGCCGCCGCTTCCTCTCTCGCCTCTTGGCCGCCCTGGCTGCCTTGCCCGCCTTCTTCTTCTCCCCGGCCACTTGCCATTCGGCTTGAGCCGGGGGAGGAGCTGAAGGCGAGGAAGCCGGGGGGAGCTGCTGCTCAGACGGCGCAGGAGCCTTCGCCGTCCGCGCAGCAACCCCACCCTTCCTCTTCCTTCCCGGGGCCGGGTCCGGTTTTCCCGGCACCGGCTTCGCGGGTGCCGGCCCGGACCCTTTGTCCTGGCCGGACGACCCCGGTGTGGCAGCCACGGCGGCCGCATATGACGCCTTTCCGCTCCTGTCCGGAGTCATCCGGCTCACCGCCGGAGGACTCCGAACCAGGAGCCCCGCGACCGCCCTCTCCGGGGGGTCGTCCGTCAGCGACGAGCTCCTTGGCTCGCTGGCCAGCCACCTTGGAGGCAGGCAATCTCCCCTTGCCTCACTCTCGGCCCTTACCCCGTCTACTGGTGGGGATTTTTCGGGCCGAGGCCACCTCCTCGCTGCAGGACGACCCCCGGTCGTCCTCCAGTCTGGGCCGCTTGCGGAAGGACCTGGAGTCCTCCGCAGCAGCCCCCGCCCCTTCGGGTCCAGAGCTTGCCGAGCTAACGGTCACCAGGTCGTCGGAGTCCAATTCGGACTCCGACTCTGCACCCGCGTGACGCTCAGGCAAGCTCTCCCTCCAAACTAGCGCGCCTCTTCCCGCGCTCCGCCCGACCGACACTTTGTCGGGCGAGCTGAAATTAAAGCCGATCAGTTCCGCGAAGGATGTTCCGGATCGGGGGCCTCCTCGGCCCTTGTTGCCATCGGCAATCGGAGTGTGGACAGCCTTGTTGCCC
Organism: Melanchra persicariae; assembly: GCA_947386135.1. Classification (NCBI taxonomy): domain Eukaryota; kingdom Metazoa; phylum Arthropoda; class Insecta; order Lepidoptera; family Noctuidae; genus Melanchra; species Melanchra persicariae. The sequence continues at coordinate 7,463,179 of OX376645.1, read as the reverse complement.
CCCCCCAGAATACGAGGGGCTTGACGCACGAGGCGTGGCGGATTCCCGGACTGCTGTGCAGTCCGGACCGCCCTGGGGTACATATTCTCTTTCAAGACTGTCCATTATTGTCCTTTTAAAGGCGCACCCTTTAAAAGGACAATAATGGACAGTCTTGTCCCTATCTCCCCTCCTCTCTCCCTCTTTCTCACTGCCTGCTCGCTGCCCTCATAGTCATGTCTGATGATCAGACGCATACCAGAGAGCAGCGAGCAAGCCAATGAGACGCACACCGTCCGAACACCCGAACACTGCTCAAGTCTCCGAACGGTGTGCCCCTCTTGTGTCTCTCTTGGTCTGGTCTCTCACTTGGGACCTTCCGGCATGAGTGGTTCTACCGGCAAAGCCCCCAAGATCATTGAGACACGCAAGCCCCACCACGACGGCAACGTGGAGACACGGTTGGTGGGGAGGTTCTTGTCAGCACCATTCCAATGCGGGTACCCAGGGAGGCGCATCACATGATGGGTCGCATTGTAAGTGAATCCTTCTTTATCACGAAGTGTGATGATCCTTTCCACACCTAGGATGGTATGTCCCGCCCATCCTTGCAGAGAGTTCAGAAGTGAGTTATTTACCTGTGACATCTCATAAGGAGATGCCATGCGGACGGTGAATGTCGAGGTTCTCAGTCCTGGTGTAGGTACTAGATCCCCTAAAGGATTGGATAGTATGATCAGTCCTGTGTTTGTCTCATCTGGCGGGATGGGAACTGCCCGTACATAGCTGACAGCCTCCTCCTCGGTATGTACTACCCTGAGAGGGATATGCCTGCGTATAGTAGGAGGTAGTTGATCTACGTAATCGGTGTATTCATCATAACCTGAGATGCGAGAGGGGGGCGCCGGCTCACCCATCAGCCTCAGCACCAAACGCACCAAGCGAGGGTAAACCTTCTCGGTGTTGTCAGGAGTCATGTATGCCCCTTTAGAAATGACATCCAGGAATCCGTAGTCTATACACTTTGTGAGTGCGAGGTACAGGGCTGTTCTCAAATCTCTTTCTTTGTCCGAGGCTGATAACCCGGCCATGGCGTAGAGGTCTCCAGCTTTCCCGCAGGCCATGATGGTATATCATACCATATCAGGATAACATCAAACGGAGTTTTCTTGGCTGCATAGATGTCATCAAAATAGGAGAGGCATGCACCAAGGAAGTTCCGGTCATATATCATCAAGTAAAACACGAGACACGGTATCAGTATAGGTAATACTACACCCTTAAACTCGGTCAGATTCAGGAAGGAGGCATGCATACTCTCAGAGATTGCACGGTTTTCAAGAGAGGTGACAAACTCCTCAGCCTTGATATGGATGATCCATGCGGCCAATTTGTGAGCGGTGTGTACCGAGTAAGACAGCCTGGGGTTGTCTGTTATTGTGGTCGGTGCCAGATGCCGATCCTCCACTTGGGTGAGGTCACCTATAACTCGTACCAAGGGCAACCCACTGTAGCTGCATTCATCAAGAGAGAAAGTCTCTGGTGGCAGCTCCCAGACACAGCATTTTTCCTTGATCACCAGAGCCATGGAGGCCGGTACATGCCCGTACTCCCTGTACATTTCCGCGATCACCGCTTGTCCGTACAAGAAGTCCTCTTGAAAACAGAGGTTGTAGTTTGTTCCTTTCTTTGCATAATATGTTGCCGTATCTGAGATTATTGTCATCCAAGACAATATGATTGGACATCCATTCCACATCCCACCTCTCCTCAGGGCGGGGCAAGGCAACCTGTGTGCCAGCATTCCGGAGTATACCTGCGCAGTGAAAGGGGCCAGCTCCTCCAGTGAGAGCACTGTCTTCTCCTCTATAAGACGCTCGAGCAGTCTGCGGAATCCTTCACTCCCCTTCACCCAGCTGTGAAGCTCTAGTATTGTCTTTATATTCTCTACCATGCTACCAACCTCCAGTACCTGCAGAGCAGCGCGGCGAGTCCTCACTTTGGTCTGGGATCCGATATAGGGAGTCCTGGGGCCTCTTTCGAAGGTGCAGTTTCTGCTGTAGTCTCCTGACCACCCTATCATGATGGAGGAGGGCACAGTGGCCTCGGTGATATGTGACCATGGTACAACTCTAAGTTTGTCGGTTGGTGTGGGCATGGTTATCCCTTCTAGCTCCATGTTCCAGAGTGTCTCCCTGAGCTGTTGGGTCAGTACTGTAACACATGTATGTAGGTCCAGAGTATGAGTGAACGCTCTATTCTTGGATCTGCAATAATACCTGGCCGTTCTTATTTCTAGGCCTCTGATTGTGATTAGGAGTGAGGCCTCGTCTATCCAGGTTCCCAACGATGCACTTTGGATGGAACGTGATGTAGCAAATTTTCCAATCACCTTTTCGCGAACTCCAACGTTGGACAGCTGCCATATCTTACACATCAACTTGGGGTTTGTGGGTTTTATGTCCAGGAGATCTCGCCGGAGGTTCCCTTCTTCAGTATCTGCAACTGTGCTGAAGACAGCAGACAAATCCCTGTTTTTCACAAGACTTGGAAGGCCCTCTTTCAACTTACGCCGGATCAAATTCTCTGGTTGTGGAGGTATATTTAACGGTATACTGCTGGGGTCCTTGATGAGCTGTGTGTGATCAATCCGCGTGGGCCTTGTTATGTCCAGAAGTTGGTGGACACATGTTCTGAATCTGGGGTTCTTCAGCAAATGCTTCATGACACTAAGTCCCAGGCTAAGAGTGTCCTGTGTAGCCCTCAATGCGAACTGGGGATAAAGAACAGTGGGATATCCGCCTACAGATCTATTCATAAGCAGGAGAGTGGTCATCCATTCGTCGGACATCAACACGTACTCAGGGTGGTGGTGCCAGAGGGTCATGGCCGCCTCAAATAAGGTCAACATATAGGCGGGAATCGGTGTAACATCATCTCCTGCTATAGCTGTGCCACTGGAGAAGAGGCCTGCTAGAACGGTGTTGAGGGTGTATATCGCCTGGTTTGCCTCACTGGTGAGTCTAGATACCTTCTTGATGGCACTGCTGACCTGAACCCCATCCACAAAGTACTTCCTGCCATATTCTAGCAGCCGTCTGGATCTCCACGACTCTGGCACTTTGATGACCACTCCGGCTTCGACACATACGTTCTCTAAGACTTATAAGAATTGACGAGTGTATTGATCTGGAGTAAGACTCCTAGCCGCAAGATAACTCACCGAAGGGATCCTCAATACTATGACTTGGTTATCCCCTTGCCCCAAGAGAGAGGCGGTGGTGTCGCAGAGATGGGCAGCCCTGAGTATTAAAAGAATGGTTGCTAGGGTCCACCCTTTTTGTCGTAGTCCTTCCAGCCATGCCTCGGGTCCCCTGACACATCTGGGTCCCTCCTCGGGGAGGCCGTCGGTGCGCTGAGATGGAGGAGCATAGCGATCTTGAAAGAGTAGATATGAGATAAGCGGAAATTTGTGAGTGAAGCTGTAAACATTGTTGAATCCAAAAAGACCGTCTAGTCTGTCTTAAATCATCTAAACTTAATCTAGGAAAATGGTCTAAATGAGGAGCACTGCTGTCTATGTTTTGGAAAACCGTACGTCTCCTATTGATGTTTTCCCTTTGAATAAATTCCCCTAAATAATTCCTAGTATTTAATCTCGCCTGAGCAATACGTAAGTACTCCACAGCATCAGGCCTGTCTTCTATTTTTCGGTGGAATTTATTCAAAAGAGCACAAGCTATTTTAAAATCATCCATAAGGTGTGTTGATGCTCTGTTAAAATATTCTTGTCGAAAGAGTTTGTAGTCTCTTTTAACCTGACCATTTACTACTTCGACTACCCATCTACACATAGTCACACATCTGGATCTATTCGCTTGGCCAGTTGTCAATTGAAATTCATTTTCCAATAATTACGTTTTATTGCTAAACTTGTCAAATAATATATTTGAAGCATTTATAAAACACTCTTTCATTATCTCAGCGTCAGTAAACGGTTTCATATGTTTTCCTAGTAAGTAACAAATTTCGTAGGACGCTCTTATCACCGCTATATCTTGTGACATTGAGACTGCCATAATATTCTGCTGTTGCTGCAATGACCTTTTGAAAAAGTGCAACTTTTCTTTTCGCAATGCAGACCCAACAGGAAAACTATCGCTGAACATCTTATGTTTTGTAGTGTAGTGTCGCATTATATTATATTTTTTTAATATCACACTTTCGCGGCAGATTAACACTACAGTACACGCGCCTCAAACAGGTCCACGAGTGCTCGCGTGGGCTACCCTTGTAGCCCATTTTAAATTGCTTTATTATGAAAGATAATGTTTCTATTTTAAAATAAAACACATTTATTGTTATTAATGACATTTACTAAGTAAACTGAAATTAAAAAATTATCTCCTCTTTCTTAAACTAAAAAATATTAACAAAACTTCAGACTTCCTAAAAAATTTAATTTTTTAAACTTTTGGATAAATTTTTAAGTTTTTTTAAATAAAAAGAAATTAATTTTCATTACACGAAGGACAAATTAAAATTTGGTGATCACTACATATACGCCTGTAGCCTTTTTTTGAGCAAGGTTTTCTTGTGCTGCGATCGCGAACTCTGCTACAAAACGCACAGCGTGCAACTCCGCCACGAATTGGTATACTTCCTTGTTGAGGAGCTTCTGACTGGTTCAACAATAGTTTGGCTTTTGTTTTGATGCTTCTTGGAACATTATCCTTATAAATACGTTCTAAAATTAAGGGTTTCACAAGCTCGAATCCCAAAGAATAAAGAAAAATGCGTCTGATGATGTTTTCATTTGAATTATTCAGTTGATGAATAACTAGGCCATTTATAGCGGCAATATTAAAATTTTTTTAAAAATAATGTGAGAGGCCAACGCCTACTATTTCTAGATACGTCATATTGACGACACATCCTGTCCACAATATCCACCCCACACTTTGAATGATTGTAAAAAGTTTTGATTTCAGGCTTCTTTTTTTCGCCGGTAGTAGGATCGATTGCTTCATCATGGTGCATTGTTGACAACAATAAGACTGTTTTGTTTCTTTTTGGCACATAACTGACTAGTGTAGAGTCGTTCTGAAATCCAAGTAAAGAGCTATTTATTTGTCGGCCCTGACTAGTCTTAAAATTTGTGGGTATTTCTGGTTTGTTACTTTTGAGAGTGCCGACAACGATAATTCTTTTTTCCAAAAGCTGCAATGCCACTGGATAACTGGTAAACCAGTTATCCATCGTAACATTGCATCCCATATTTATAAGTGGCTCTAGTAATCTGTTGGTGACGTCTGCAACTTTGTTGGATACACGAAATGGGCCTTCTGGCTGTTCACCACAATAAACTTCAAAGTTGTAAATACACGGGCATTTTGTGTCCACTACCATAAATATTTTTATTCCAAACTTTGCCGGTTTATTGGGTAGGTACATAATAAAACCACATCGACCTCTAAATGCTACAAGTTGTTCAACCAACGTCATGTGTTCACTTGGAGTATAATATTCTAAGCAATGGTTTCTCATCTTCTCAATAAAGTACCTTATGGCAGCGAGCTTATCAATTTCTTGTCTTTGAGGGTGATCACGGATGTCATCAAACCGCAAAGATCGTAGTAGGAAACGAAATCTATTTATTGACATTGTGAGATAGACAAGTTCAAAGCCTGTCCCAAAGGAGTTGTCCCAAAAGTCTTTAAGATTTTGACGGTCTGATCTATTGGCTCCGATTACTATAAGTAACCCAACAAACGCTCTCATTTCAGCGAGAGTCGTTGGCTGTATAATATTGTGAGAACGTAGGGTACGTTCTCACAATATTATACAGCCAACGACTCTGTTGCAGGAAAGTGACGTTCCCTCCATTCTGTTTCATTCCGTGACTTATAAGTGGCTAAATCTGCAAGCGGTACACTGTCATCCGAATCACTGTTGTTTTGTTCAGCAATCTCATCATTTTCAACATCTTCCTGCTCGGTGTCAGTTTCATGCGGAGAATTAATTATATTTTCTTCTACTCTTAAATCCTCTTCCTGTTCGCTTTCAATCAAATCATCCTGATCTGACTCCTCTTCTAGCCATCTCAACAAGTTTTCTTCCATTCTGCGTTCCATATTTCCGATCTGTTTATAGAATACTTGCACTTCGCCCGCGACTTCGTCCGCGTGGATTTAGTAGGTACTCCACAAACTTCAACGCCCCCTATACCCCCTTATAAACGTTAGTTTTGGAAAATTAAGCACAACGATTTTCATTAATTACATTTATTACTTAGCCATTTCTACTTATTCTATGGTCTCAGGTTCAGCGCAACTGTTCACCCCGTTAACCCCGTCAGGAGTTGATTATGCAAAAATGGTTAGGTACATCTGTTTCAATAATCCCATTTTTAGTTCGTTCATAGCATTCCGACGTAAATTAAAGCAAGCAATAATGTCCTCCCCTAAAAACTTGCTGCAACCCCTGCTTCACCCCTTATTATGTATGTAGTTTATTTGCGAAAAATCCAAAAATTTGTTACTCTTATTGTTTTATTGAAATCATTTTCAACTTCATCGGACCAAGCATTGTTATGATTCTCCACAGTTCGCTCAAGCCGCGACATTTTTCTTACTCCGAGCATGTTTATTACCGTCGTAACTTTTGAACGAAAGGTCCGATTTGAATAATTTAAAGCGTGATTTACACGGACATAATCAACCTTAATTATCAAACCATTTAAATGGATAAGGATTAATATCATGACACCGAAATCACCATTTTTTCATATCACCAAGGATTTCCTTGAATAATTTTAACAAACAGCGGTCATGGTGACTTAACCATAATAGTTAGACATATGGTATCGCGGACTTTTTTGTAGACATTGATGATTTCTATAAAATTGTAGTACATCACTTTGCTCTATTGTCAATAGATTCCGCAGCGTACGCGATATAAGGATTTTTTCTCACACCTTGGGTTACATTATCGAAGTTTTCATACGGATCCCTAACTTTTTTGAAAATATTCTATAGCCTATGTCCATCATCGATAATGTACGATTCTACTGGTGAAAGAATTTTTCAAATCGGTCCAGTAGTTTCGGAGCCTATTCATTTCAAACAAACAAACAAACAAACAAATCTTTCCTCTTTATAATATTAGTATAGAAGTATAGATCAACAAAAAGTAAGTTTATGAACATAAATATAAAATATAATAATAAGAAAACATAGATATTTATCTCAAATTAGGAAAAATTTCGTACCTCAAAAGTTCCGCCAGTGCACGCATGGGCTACATACGTAGCCCAACAACTTTAAATCATTATTACTCGCACGTCCGCCAGCGCACATACGTCAATATTCCACATTTACGCGGCCAAAATTGAATTTTAAAAACTTACGGTAAACACATAAAATAGCACATGCAGAGCTAGAAGACAGTTCCAAGAATCCTAACTGAGCCCCACCACCTACCTGCGATACACCCCGACCGCTTTCAGGTAGTCGGTACTTGACCGTCAACCCGTGCGCTCGTTTTGCTGCTTAAAGTTACAAACACAACAAAAGTGACAACATTATTTTTTTTTTTTCTGTGTCAGTTTTTGAGGTGAAGGTGATGGATTCCAATAACACAGGTATGGATCTTTATTTTTGTTGTTATTTACTTACCCAAAATGCTCAATTCGAATAATTTGGGGGTTTCAAACACATGGGTTGTTTTAGACAAATTTTGAAGTAATTTTGAACTTCAAAGGTCAATTTGTTGTATTTCTCGATGAGATACGATCATTATTCTTTTTTTATTTGAAAGTACAATCCTTTGACTAAAAGAAAATACAAAACCCAGCTGCGGAAGAGTGCAGATGACAAAACGGGGGACCATTTTAATCATTAAGATTTTATATGAAAATATAACCATTTTTTTATTAGTTAAGTAATCTTAACTTTTCGTTGTTTTAGATACTTCAAGCACATCAGGTGTGAAAATTGTTACTCGGAAATACCTTTATCAAATTATGAAAGATGAAAATTTACCGAATTTCGATGCAAAAGTGAATTATTTAGAAAGTCATTTATTATTAAACTATGGCAATACAGATGAGGATATAAAAGACATAAAACAAAGATTTTCTTTATTTAAATCAGTGTTAAAAGACAAATGGGCCAAATGCCTCAGAAAGGAAGAGGTTTCCTTGAAAAACAATGAGTCTTGGTTAAATGGAACATTTCAACTACCCATTAAATCATTAAATCGGCCGGGACGGCCGTCGAAATCATTTGACGAATTAAGTGAACGAAGCAAGCGTCGAAAAACCGAAGAAATCCGAGCACCAGTAGAAGGTTTTTTGAAAATTCCCATTTGGCAGCAGATATAACCGGGATAAACTATGAACTGATTTATAGATTAAAAGTTATATTGGAGACAATTTCAAGTGGACATATGATAGATTCACAGAAATACAATTCTTATGCCGAAGACACTGCAAAATTATATGTAAGCCTTTATGGATGGCACCCTATGACTCCGACTATGCATAAAATATTGATACATGGTGCCACTATAATAGAAAATGCTTTGCTGCCAATAGGTCAGCTTTCCGAAGAAGCCGTAGAGGCCCGGAATAAACACTTCCGTGTATATCGCGAAAACTTCGCCAGGAAATTTTCCAGGGAAAATTGTAATATCGATGTGTACCATAGATTACTACTGAGTTCGGATCCACTTATTAGCAGCCTGAGGCCCAAGAAGAGATCAATCCCCAGAACATTTTGCCCGGAAACAATAAACATGTAATGCCAGAATATCCCGACGAACCAGACTCGGTTAGCGAGCAGCAAGATGAATCCATTACGTCATAATATTTTATTTTTGTGTAAAATTCTTTTGTTGTATTAATTTGTTTGTAATATTGTACAAATTTTGTTTTATTTTGTGTGTATTTCTTTGGATTAAATAAATAATTATGTGAAATAATGGTTTTTTTTTAACTTAATTTATGATTTTTTACCTTAATTTACAAAAAAACTGAACTAAATAAAAAAAAATACTCCTAAGAGATATTTAATATCATGCAGACGTGATATAAGTCAACAAATAATTTTGGCCGCGTAAATGTAGAATATTGACGTATAAATAATAATACAATAATATAATAATAATATAATGTTTATTTCTCCTCACAAAAACAGACCTTACATAATTACAATGTTACTTAAATCTATTTAGATACAGGTATGTGCATAGTCTAGAATATGTGAGGAGCTGGTGTCTGAGGTAGGCATGAAAATACCTGTATTACAGATCACCAGGTCCCCACCCACGGAAGGGACAAGACCAATAAAACTGTATTAGAGTGGAACTGATATTTTGGCATTTTTGATGTAAGGAGCAATTATATAATATTATAATAGGAGAAACAGGGGTAGGTAGTTAAATTATTAGCCTTTTAACTAAATATAAAAACCAAAACAATCGCCTCAGCGTGTGTATGTATATATTTAAGTGTGATGGAACGTGTTGTGTTGTGTTAGATGGTTTAGTGTATAAGTGAGTGGTTGTCTGTGTGTGTGGACGTGCGTGTTTGTATGAGTGTTTCTTACCTATGTCTTTTTGTTAATATATCTTTGAGGTAGATAGTCAATATTTATTGATGAAGTAGGTTTTCTGTTAGGTTGTAGTCTAACTTTTTCAACCACTCCATAACCAAATATTTGCATTTAGTTTTTGGTAGTGAATATATTGACAGAATTCGATTTACCTTATTATATAAGTTAGAACCCTGGTAACAGAAAAAAATATGTGCAAATCTAGTTTTGAACGCAGTTGTTGTGCAAACTCTATCCTTACGTCGCTGATTTTTTAATTTATCAGGTTCATATTTCAACAGAGAATGTTGTTTACTTACAGTATTTAGGATGAAAAGCTGTCGTACCGTAAGTACTTCCCATTTTTTATAAAGATCACACGTTGGGTGATAGAATGGCAGGGACAAACTGACTTTTAGAAGTATTCTTTGCGCTCTCTCAATTTTTAGAAAATGTGTTTTACATGCACCGCCCCAAGAGGTAATGCAGTAAATAAGTAGTGACTGGCAGAGAGCAAAATAAACTGATTTGATCACGTTTATTTGGGCAACATGTCTTAGAGCCTTAAAAATTACAATTAGCTTCCTTAATCTTGCAGCAAGACGGTCTATATGATGATGGAAATTTAGTTTGCTGTCAATAAACACACCCAAATATTTAGTTAATGCTGTGTTTGTAAGATTGGGGCATGAACAGTCATCATCATTTTGATCCGAGCACGAGTGACAAATAATACGATATGAAGGATCAGGCTTATCGATGGTTTTCATGGAGAAGGTTATGTAATTTGTCTTTGCAACATTTAGAGTTAGAATATTTTTATACAACCACTTAGTCACAATGTTCATCCCTCTCTGTGCATTTGAAAAAGCGTCATCCCAGGAGTCACCACCGAATAGCAAGGCTGTGTCATCTGCAAAGGTAATGATCTTGGCGTAAGGGATTTGCATCTGACAAAGGTCGTTAATGTACACAAGGAAGAGTGTCGGTCCCAGGATACTTCCTTGGGGAACTCCAAAAGTCACTGGGACCTCCTCGCTTATGATATTGCCGATTTGGACACATTGTGTTCGTCCAGTCAGATAATCTTGTAAAAGTTTCAACTGAAGGTCCCTGACACCAAGGCACTCCAGCTTCTTAATTAAAATTGGGACAGAGACTGTGTCAAATGCCTTCGCTAAATCTAAAAATATTCCTATCGTCTTCTTTTTAGTATCTAAATTATTAACTATGTAATTTGTCAGTTCAAACACTGCATCTGATGTGGATCTTTTCGCTCTAAATCCAAATTGTGCTTGAGCTAAAAGGTTTTTATTTTCCAAATATTTTATTAGTCTATTATTAATGATCCGTTCTAGAATTTTTGAAAGAGTAGGGAGAATAGAAATTGGTCTATAATTACTGACACAGCCTCTGTCCCCGTTTTTATGGATGGGATGAATTCGCGACTTCTTGTAAACGCTAGGGAATACTCCACTTGAAAGTGACAAGTTACAGATGTACGATATCGGAGTCGTAAGGACATTCTTATTTGCCTTTAAAATTTCGCCAGATATCATATCCAGGCCAACTGCGCAGTCATTTTTTAAACCTGCTATCAGCATCCCAACCTCATCATCATCAGTAGGTAAAAGAGTAAAAGAATGACAGCATGAATCTAAAGTATGGGGTTCGGGTTCGGTAGTGGAATTATTTTTGCTTAGGTTTTCGGCTAAAGTTTTACCTACGTTTGCGAAGTAATAATTTACATTATTTGCTGATTTTTGCGGAGCATTTGTGCATATTAACTCTAATGGGATCTCATTAGGTTTACTTGAATAGGTGATCTCTTTTACAGCTTTCCAAAGTTTTTTGCAGTCTTTGCCTGCATTTTGGAGTTGAAGTTTCTCAAAGTCCCTCTTAAGTTTTTTCAATAGGAATGAGCAAAAGTTTCTGTACCTTTTATAGGTAGTTTTTAGTATTTCATTATCTGGGTCTTTTTTAAGCTTTTTAAATAGGTTATCACGGTTTTTAATACATTTCAAGATACCCGGGGTTATCCAGGGTTTTAAGATTTTCTTTCGCCTGGAAATGTTCACCTCCTTAGAGTTCGCCGTAATAGCTTTTTGAAGTAATTTCTGAAAGTAAGCCGCAGCTTCGTTAGCATCTTTAATCGTGTACAAAAAACTAAAATCAGTGTTTTTTAGTTCCGTGTTTAAACGTTCATAATCTATGCATTTAATAACTTTTGAAGGTTTTTGTCTGGAAGAGGAAGCAATGTATAAAACAACACTGTTATGATCAGTCAAAGATGTTTGGAGGATAAGACAACGAGCCGTTAATTTGGTCTTAAGTAGTACATGATCTAAACATGTTTTATTATGTGTCGGGACTGTGAACGCAGGTATCATACCATGAAATGCAAGCATATCTAAGTATGCAGAAAGATTTGTGTCTGTACTGTGCTCAGCTATGTTAATGTTAATGTCACCGAGCAATATGATATTTTGTCTCATCGAATATTTTAATAATATATTGTTGAGGGATTGAAGAAAGGTATTAATATTTTTGTATCCGGGAGGTCTATAAATAGCAAGAGCTACCGTATCTTTATTCAATGTAATCACAAGACAATTCGCTTCTGATATTATAGGCTCTTCAACTGAAATAGCTAAGTTGTTTTTGTAATACACGACCACACCCTCATTTTGCGTACGATTATTAGATGAAGAAAAGCTATTATATCCATCCAAAGGAGGTACGCAGTGGGAAGATGGCAACCAGCACTCAGTCAGAACAATACAGTCCCAGTTTACCCCCGTACTAACGAGAATGGGTAATAATCCAGGTAAATTACATTTTAAACTACGAATGTTCTGTTGAAAAATTTTTAGGCATTTATTAGATCCAGGTAAGAAAGACAGGCAATCCTCAGCATCACAGATAGTGGAATCAGCTACATTAAGAGTGTCAATTTCGCTTTGAATATTATTTAATTCATTGAATTTTCTGGATAAAGTTTTAAGTAGGATAATACTCGTAAGTCAAATTGTCCGTGAGATTAATTTGTAAGACAGCCTTTAATAAGACAGAACTGGTGAACTCCGTTTTGGTTGGTGTTATTAACTTAAGGCGGAAACTTTTTCCTGTGCTAGGTAGGTAACATGTGTTATTCTTAAGTAATGTGTTTATTGTGTATTTGCCGACGAATGTGAAGTGTATTAGCGTATGAGTGACTGTGCTCGTTTTATGTATGTTATTTATGTGCTCATATTTGCTGGGCATATGTATAATTACAAAAAAAAGATGGGCGTTGTCTAAAAAAAGGCAGTAGAATATTATGCATGCAATAAAATTAGAGATGAGTAATACAAAAGAGCAAAAATTTACTAGTCAAATACTTTTCTTCAGATTTTCAATATCTTGTTCGCAGCTCATGTGCAAACGGGGTTCATTGGAGTTGCGTTTCAAATATACCTTGCCAAAAGATGTCCAGCAGTGATCGTAGTTGTGATTTTTAGCGAAAACTCTTGCTAGATAGTGCAGGCGCCTAGCTGATGAAGTGAGGGATTCTGCCACATAAATGGGTTTAGGCGGGCCATTGATATTGAGACTAGCAGTATTCAAACCTTGGTGACTGTTCACTTTGTTGTAAGTTCTTGCAGATTTTATAAAGCTTTCTCTCTTGATAGTTGAGGTAAAATCCACGATGATAGGGCCGACTGGTTTTTCTTTCAGCTTCATCCGGAATACATCCCGAATATCTGAGTCCTGAATGGGAACTTTGATAACTTTGCCAATGTTTTTCGCAAGTTCCACTAGGTTTTCTTTGTTTTCAGATTCAGTTGTAGGGACATTTCTAAGCTCCACTGTGGTGGACCGTGCATTTTTCTCAAACTGCTCCAGTTTCGCTTCTAGTGTTTTAATGTGGCTTTTAAAAAGGTTATTTTCCTGTTGGAGTGTTTTCAGGTTACTAAGAACATCATCGTATTTTGCAGAAAGATGTATCATGGAATCCTTAATTTCTTCGTTCTGGGTTGATAGGGCAACTATAGATGATTCCAAAGAGGCGAACTTAGAGTCATGCTGTTTTTTTATTTCATCCATCCTTGTCATTAGATCGGATAATGTAATATCGGCAGTGCTCGGGGGGTCATTCAGCCGGCGTTTGCATCTTTTTGTAATGTTAAGTTCTGCATGTTCGCGACTTCCAACCACATATAGCGCTGAATCGGATCCATAATGGATGGGAGAGGTGAGCTTAGAATTGCTCTTTGTAGGCGTACGTGAAACCGACATTGTATAAAATTTTACTTATTTCAATTCAATTCAATTGGGTTGTGTTGCCAACAGTTGCGGCGCAGCGGATGCGAGACCAGCAGCAGGATCGTAGGCGCGCAGCTCGTAGCACTGGTAAACTCGGATCACTGGTAATCGTCGCCGTACGCAGCACAGGCTATGCTGCTGCACTGCACTGCTGGATGTGGCTGCACTGTACTGCTGGATGTGGCTGCACTGCACCACCCGATGATGCTGCACTGCACCCGCCGCACGACTGGATACCGCTCACACCACACCGCCCGGCCGCCGCTGCACTGCACCGCCAAAGGCACCGCGAGCGAGCCACGCACGCCACTGTAGCACTTCTGACTTGCGTTTAGCGGTGACAATCCGCTGCACTCGTGGTTCAGTCACTGTGATTAGCACTTTTTGCAAGGTTAATTTCTTAGTTGTTTTTTGTTTGATAGAAACCACTTTATCGCAAGATAACAACAGTATACGACAGCACTAAGTTTATCCCGACCCTTTTCGGATTTCCGCGACCGCAACACAGGCAAAGTGAATAAACAAACGAAACAAAAACGGACAAGACAGTGTTTGCTAGACGTCACAATTGTCAATCCAATCCAAGATTTATACTTAATTCTTCAAGTTTAAGGCCAACTTAGTAAATATTAATAGATTATTGAATAGGTACCTATGTTGATTATCTTGGAGATCGATAGGCGTCATCAACATTTGTGGCAATCGGAATTTCTTTCAGTTACCTACGTTTACGATCGTCATAGCAGCACACTAAATTATTAGGTACATTTTATTGTTTGCCTATTTTGGTACGTATGTGCAGCGTCGAGCGCACACGCCACACTAAAGGCGTCGAGCAACAACCAATTGGAGCTTAGCTAGAGTCTCAAAGTTAAATCATACGATTTCGTGAAGTAATGAACAAAAACGATACCCTGGGCTACATATAGACGAAATTTTTGAAATGATGCCACAATAGCAAGGAGCTCAAGCTCAAACGAGTGGTAACGCTTTTCCTCGTTGGTCGTTTGTCTGCTATAGTAATATATCGGTCACTCACCATGTACTTCATGCACTTCATAATTCCAGCTACCCCCTCTCTACTTGCATCTGTATATAGTATGGTTTCTTTTTTAGGATCAAAGATAGCTAAGGTAGAATCACAAGTTAAGGCTTCTTTTAATATATTTACCATGCGATCTTGTTCGTCTGTCCATGCCACCTTTGTCCTTTTTTTAATATTTTTGTAAGTGGGCTACTTAGTATTGCACAGTTCTTAATAAACTTACGGAAATAATTAAGTAACCCTAAAAACAGACGCAGCTGATGAACCGTTTTGCGTATTGGGGACTGTTTTATAGCATCAATTTTCTTTGGTGTGGGCCTAATACCATAACCATTTACTTCATATCCAAGAAATGTGATGTCAGTTTAAAAGAAAGAACACTTTTTTATGTTAAGAGTCAAACCGTGTTTTTTAAAATATTTTTAGTACAGATTCCAGAATGTTTATGTTTTCTTCAACGGTTTCTGACACGATTAACACGTCATCCAAATAGGTATACAATGACATTTTTGAAGCGTAAATTACCCAAAATCTGGTTCATCATGCGTTGAAAAATCGATGATCCATTCGACAGCCCAAATGGCATGCGCAAAAACTCGTAATGTCCATCTTCCGTAATGAATGCAGTTTTGTCTATTGAGCCCTCGCACATGTAACTGATAATAACCACTTTTCATATCTAAGCTAGTAAAATACTTGCACCCTTTTAATCTATCTAACAAGTCCTCTATGCGTGGCATAGGGTATTTCTCTTTAATAGTTATTTTATTCAATGACCGATAATCCACGCATAGTCGCTTTTCACCCCCTTTTTTCTACTAAATGTACAGGACTAGCGAATGGCGACTTGCTTTCACGAATGATGTTATTTTTAAGGAGCTCGTCAATTATTTTACGTAACGATGTCCTATCAGGCTCTGATAACCTGTATGGCCTAGTGTAAATAGGCTTGTTCGATTCAAGTTCGATCTCAATTTCAAAATCTTGTAGCAGTCATACTTACGTATACCCATACATATTAGAAGAGCGTACACAGCCGTTCGCCGCCGCGCGCCCGCGCATACTAAGCTAGCCGAGGTGAAAGGAATGCAAACTGGCCGGCTGTATCATCACGCTTGTACAACGTAGGGAGCGCGGCACAGTCTACCGACATTACTCAATTGTGTTAGTCCTAAGTTTATTCATGTACCTTATTTATTGTAATATATTTTAACTAGTACTCTTATATAAAGCAGCGTTCGCTAATAAATGACACAGATCGTTATTCGCCTTCTTATTCGCAACAGCTACCCCTAAACTGGTGACCCCGCGTTCGTAATGTCTCTGCCCGTAACTGTAGGAGACAAGACTACAACGCCTGAAGATGTCGAAGCAATTAGCGTCCAGTCGCGTATACCCAAGTTCTGGAGCAACAGACCTAAACTATGGTTTGCCCAATTCGAGGTCATTATCCACAACCAGAAGCTCGGCGATGAAAGCAAGTTCGCACTCCTTGTGGCTCAGCTGGAGATCAAGGACATCGACCAAATCAGCGATATCATCTTGTCACCGGCCAACTCCGGCCGATACGACGCTGCAAAAAGAAGACTGTTGGAGGTTTATGAAGATAGCGAGGGTATTCAGTTACAAAAACTACTGAATGAAATAGAGCTCGGTGATCAACGACCATCGCAGTTGCTTCGCCGAATGAGAAACCTTGCTGGAACCAAGATGCCAGACGACACCCTAAAAATGATGTGGCAAGGACACCTACCCGCTTCTACCCGCACAGTGTTGGCAGTTAGTGAAGAATCCAAGCTGGACTCGTTGGCTGCCATGGCAGACAGAATGCAAGAACAGCTAAAAGAGGTAAATGCCGTGTGTTCCTGCCAGTGTCAACCTACCACATCTAAGGCCCCAGCGAGAGCGGCGCCAGCCGAAATAGCGGCGACATCTGAACATGCAGACCAGAAATTCTACAGCATGATTGAAGCCCTGACCAAGGAAGTCGCAGCGCTGAAAACGAATCGATCCCGCAAATTTCAGCGCCGATCCCACAATTTCAGAAGCCGTTCCAGCTCGAAATCTCGGGATAGAAGAAACGCCGTGTGCTATTTTCATAAGAAATTCGGCAAGGCAGCATACCGATGCAGAAGCCCGTGCAGTTTTAAAGGAATGGAAAGTGAGAATCCGGAAAACTAAAGGAGACTCAAGCCGCGGCGGTGGCCGAAGTCGACGATTTATCAACATACCGCCTATTTTTACACGACAAATCAACCGGAAAAAAATTCCTAATCGACACAGGTGCAAATGTTTCCGTTTTACCCGCCACTGCAAAAGATAAACAGCGGACACCAACCAACTACTTGTATGCAGCAAATGGTTCACAAATACCCACATACGGCGAGCGAACTATTGTTCTCAACATCGGAATGCGGCGACCCTACAGTTGGCGATTTATGGTTGCAACAGTTAGTCGGCCGATATTAGGCGCTGACTTCTTGCACCACCACGCACTTATGGTGGATCTCCATGGACGACGATTGGTGGATAAAAGAACCAATTTATCCGTACGAGGTTCCCTATCACCCACAGCTGAAGGAAGCATCAGAACCCTCGACGACAAACTTCCCTACCACGACCTGTTGGCTAAGTTCCCAGACATCACGAGACCAAACTTAAAAAAACTGGGAAATAGTGAAGTCGAACATTATATTGAAACCACCGGCCCGCCGATATTTACAAATGCGAGACCACTACCGCCACATAAATATAACGCTGCAAAACAAGAATTCCAACTCATGATGGACCAAGGAATTTGTCGACCGTCTAATAGCCCATGGGCTAGTCCATTACACATGGTTTTGAAAAAGGATGGTACCTACAGATCCTGCGGCGACTACCGTAGACTCAATGCAGTAACCACACCCGATCGATACCCGGTACCACGACTGCATGACTTTACACATAACCTACAAGGCAAGAAGATTTTTTCAAAAATCGACCTTCAGAAGGCCTATTACCAAATTAAAAACAGAGAAGAAGACGTGAAGAAGACAGCCGTGATTACACCTTTTGGTTTGTACGAATTCACTAGGATGTGTTTTGGTTTGATGAATGCAGGCCAAACATTCCAACGTCATATTGACAACGTGCTTCGTGGCTTACCCGTTTTCCCATTCGTCGATGACATTCTTGTAGCTTCTGAGAACCAAGAAGTACACAGAAGAGAACTTCAAGAAGTGTTTAAGCGACTCAACGACAGTGGTTTAAAAATAAACGTCGCTAAGTGTATCTTTGGCCAGTCAAATCTCGATTTCCTGGGATACACAATAAGTCCAGAAGGCATTTCACCGACAGAAGAAAAGGTACAAGCAATCCAGTCCTATCCATTGCCAAAAACGATCCAAGATCTACGTCGTTTCGTCGGGATTATGAACTTTTATCGTTCCAGTATACCCCATGCGGCTGAACATCAAAAAGAATTGAGTAAATACTTTCACAATGCCAAGAAAAACGATAAAACGAACATACAATGGACAGAAGAGGCAAAAGAAGCATTCAACCAATGTAAACAAGATATCAAGAATTGCGCACTATTATCCTATCCATCACTGAGCGAACCTTTCGCATTGATGACAGACGCCTCAAACACATGTGCTGGTGCCGTTATACAACAAAAGATCAACGGCAGGTGGAGACCACTGGGATTTTTCTCCAAGAAGTTCAGTGACGCGCAACAAAAATATAGCACGTACGACCGTGAGTTGCTATCAATCTACATGGCAATACGTCACTTCCGTCGTGTGTTTGAAGGACGAGAATTAATCGTTTACACAGACCACAAACCGCTGTGTAACGCATTAACTTCAAACAGCAAGTCTGAGACGCCCCGCCGAACAAGATACCTTGAATATATCGGACAGTTCACGTCAAATATTCAACACGTAACCGGCCAGGACAACAAGGTCGCAGACGCACTATCACGAATTGAAACAATAACATGCCCAACACCACTGGATTACACTGAGTTAGCAAAAAAACAAGACCAAGACGAAGAATTTAAAATACTAGCAAACAAAGGAAAGTACCTATTCAAGAAGATTGCCATTCCCAACTCAACCGCCAAGCCCGTTACCTGCGAGATGTCATCAAGCACTGCTCGTCCATATCTTCCACCAGATTTTCGAAAAGTAGCATTCAGAGCGATTCACGACCTTAGCCACCCTGGCATAAGGGCGACAAGGAAACAAGTCACTGCTCGCTACTGGTGGCCCTCCATGAATAGCGATGTAAACGAGTGGACTCGAACATGCGACGCGTGTCAGCGTGCTAAGGTGCAACAACACACGAAGGCACCTATTGCGAGTTTCCAACAAGCAAACAGACTGGAGCATGTGCAAATAGATATTGTTGGCCCGTTACCTATTTCTGACGGCTTTCGATATCTATTGACCATGATAGACAGGGCTACCAAATGGCCAGAAGCCCTTCCACTGGAAGAGATAACCGCAGAAAAGGTTGCTAATGCATTCTATGAGGGTTGGATCGCGAGATTCGGTTGTCCAGTAACCATAACCACAGACCAAGGGAGGCAATTTGAGTCTGATCTATTTAATAAATTGATGCAACGCATGGGAATTCATCGTACCCGCACGACTGCCTACCACCCGCAGTGTAACGGCGTGATAGAACGATGGCACCGTTCATTAAAAACATCACTCACTGCAAGACTCAAATCTACAACATGGTCACATGAGCTACCTACAGTGCTGCTGGGACTGCGCGCTTCGATAAAAGAAGACGTAGGCGCAAGTACTGCTGAACTATTATATGGCCAAACGCTGCGATTACCTGGAGAATTCTATGAAGAATCTACAAGACATCGCGATACGATTTCAAACTTCATGAGTAAGTTGAATGGAGCATTAAAGAAGGCCCAGGCGCAACGGAAATCGAATCAATCCCGAGCGACATTTATTCACGATGACCTACATAAATGTTCACATGTTTACCTACGCAATGACGCATCAAGCAAGCCTCTCACGCCGACTTACACTGGCCCGTACGAAGTGATTAGTCGTAAGGACAAGTATTTTACTATCCAGTTACGCAATAGATGCACCAACATCACTGTTGACAGACTAAAGCCAGCTTTCCGGATCAACACTGAGTCAGAAGCACCAGTCACAGATACGCCCGCATACGTCACAAGAACAGGAAGGACATCGAAGCCCTGTGTACGTTTCACTAGCGGGGGAATGATGTAGCAGTCATACTTACGTATACCCATACATATTAGAGGAGCGTACACAGCCGTTCGCCGCCGCGCGCCCGCGCATACTAAGCTAGCCGAGGTGAAAGGAATGCAAACTGGCCGGCTGTATCATCACGCTTGTACAACGTAGGGAGCGCGGCACAGTCTACCGACATTACTCAATTGTGTTAGTCCTAAGTTTATTCATGTACCTTATTTATTGTAATATATTTTAACTAGTACTCTTATATAAAGCAGCGTTCGCTAATAAATGACACAGATCGTTATTCGCCTTCTTATTCGCAACAGCTACCCCTAAAATCTTTAACTTTATCTAAAGAACTTAAATCAGCCGCGATTGTTTCAGGATATTTTTCAAACAAATCCTTTAAAGCATTATGATATTTATCTGGTACGTTAAATTCTACGTCATTAGACAAAACTGCAGACACATTAACGATTTTCCGAAAAGTCAGTTGATTTCCTACTCTCAAATACATAACTGACGTATCTTCGGTCACATTCCGGCCTATCAAGACGTCACAACCCGATAATACGTCAATAATATAAAAATCTAAACTTTCGAATTCTATACCTTCTAAAATCAGAGAAGTCGTTACGTAATCTTCTACCAAAACCACAGAACAATTCAAGAATCCCTGCAAATGAATCGGTATTGCCAACTTTAGTTTAGTTAACTTTAATTGTTTTACTAAATCCGACGTTATTAAGAGCGTGCACGCCGTATGTCACTTCATACAAACTTTCAAGTCCTTATTCTTCAAAATGAATGAACCGATTTTAACGAAACTTGGTATGCAAACGATAGATATCCAGGTCTAAATAGTTATCAGAAAACATTTTTGAAAAAGATTTCAGAGGGAGAGAGAGAGCAATTTTAAGTTTTCTATAGAAAGTGAAAAATCACGATATCCTTCCCCCTGAACTCTTTTTCAAAAATGTTTTCTGATAACTATTTAGACCTGGATATCTAGCGTATGCATACCAAGTTTCATTAAAATCGGTTCGTTCATTTTGAAGAATTATGATTTGAAAGTTTGTATGAAAAGCAGTACCGCGTAAACGCTCTTAAGGAGCAATCACTGCCCATATCAATAAAAACTTTTTGAGAAAAGCCTCTTACAAGCAACTTTATTAAATTTATTTTTATTTTCACCCGACTTTACAAATTTTACCTTCTTACTACAATATTTACAAATTTCTGTACACTCATTTCGTTTGTGATTACCCCCACATCCAAAACAAGTTATGTGCTTTGTGGTTTTGGCAGCCGTTAAATTTTGATTTGACAGAGCAGTACCACTCGACTGTTCCGAGTTCAATGAATTTCCTAGATCGTTTCGTTTAAACGAGGATTGAGGCACCTTATGCTCACTGACAGCGCCGTGAGTCGTATTATGAGAACTACTTAAGGCTTGTATTCATGCCAATGACCTTGCGTATTTGGGCGGAGCTAACTCCCACTCCGCTACCCGCATGCAACAGAACGATGAGCCGCGTGCGGCCCGCTCCGCCACAGCGCGTCGTCGTCGCCTAGTCCCGTCACAGAGTATTGAAATCACAGAAGGTCAAATCATCGTGGAAGTTAAATTTATTTTTTATGTGTTCCGCATATTAAGTAGTCAATTTTTGTTTTTATTTACTATCTATTGATATGGATGTACTTTTCGGGCAACAGTTACGAATAAATTTGTCGAATGCTTCGAGGCCGCGGGTAGAAACTATACCTTTACTACAAATCAGCCTGGCTTGAAACACGATCGAGGAAGACAACTTGTGAACAAAATTAATACATAAATAAATAAAAATTAATGGTTAAATCTGTTGCTAAGCGCACGACTCGAGGACGGCTGGACCAATTTCGGCTAATATTTTTATCAAAATGTTTGTTAAAGTCAGAGGAAGGTTTCTAGGTAGGGTAGGTACACCTACCCTACACCTACCCTACACCTACCCTACACCTACCCTACACCTACCCTACACCTACCCTACACCTACCCTACACCTACCCTACACCTACCCTACACCTACCCTACACCTAATCTACAAAAATAAAAAAGTGTCCCATGTCCGTCTCCTGGTCCTAAGCTACCTCCCCACCTATTTTCAGCCAAATCGGTTCAGCCGTTCTTGCGTGATGCCGTGACCAAGGAAAACAGGGATTCATTTTTATATATACAGATGTGGTAAATCTTTTACTACGTTACTGCAACTGATATTTGAACGCCTCTTTATAATGCGGCCAAAGTTAGAGGCTGTTAACAGTTTCCTTCTCAATTCCAGCCATTCACTGCATAAACTCTGTAAAATAATCAAAATAAATTAATCATAATATTAAAAACAATTGACTTTGTCTAAGGTGTTTTCTTATTTCTTTCATTTTAGTGAGATACATTTTTGAAATCGTCTCCTCGTGCCCTTTATCTTGATACCCCACTCGATACGTTTTGAGGAAAACAAGAAGACATAATATGGCGCCAAAAATAAGCCATTTTAATTTTTATATACTCAGTGTCACTCTCTCTACTTGTTGTACACATGTGACATCCCAGAACTGGAAAACAACACCATTGCGACCTTTGCCGATGATACTGCTATAATGGCCACTGGATCAAGCCACAGAGAAGCAGTAGAAAAAGTTCAACTAGCTGTGAACAAAGTTTATGACTGGACACAAAAATGGAAGATCAAACTGAATGAGTCAAAATCAATTCACATTGACTTCACAAACAAACATTTGGACTATCACCCAATCTACATAAATGGCATGCAAGTGCCTTATGCTAATACAGCCAAATACCTAGGCATAACTCTCGACGCCAAGTTGCGTTGGAAAGCTCATGTCAAAAAGAAAAGGCAGGAACTCGAAATACGATATAAAAGTATGTATTGGTTACTCGGAAGGAAATCCTGTCTATCAATACGTAATAAAATTACCTTATACAAGCATATTCTCATGCCAATTTGGACGTATGGTATCCAACTTTGGGGCTGTACTAAACAAGGCAACATCAAAATAATCCAACAATTCCAAAATAAAGTACTCAGGGATGCTGTCAATGCACCCTGGTACATAAGAAATGACGACCTTCACCGTGATCTTAAAATAGAATTCGTCACCAACATTATTCAAAAATTTGCTGAAGCCCACGAACACCGACTTCATCGACACGTGAATGTTGAGGCAATTCAGCTTCGAGACAACACAGACTTAGTGCGTAGGCTAAAAAGAACTAAACCTTTTGAATTAGTGTAGTGTAAAAAGTGAATTAATAATAGTAACAATGGTGTGCTATACATATAACACATGAACTTAGTGTTTTTATAAATTTATCAGACTCTAAGAAAGTGCTACGGACTTGTGTAAAAGTGCAAATGGACACTATTCTTAGTTTTAAAATAATCTATCACGTAACATATTAAGTTAGAGTTAAATTGCTTATTAGTCTTTTAGGCTAGATCGTAATTAATTATTAAGAATTTTGTTCTTACTAATAAAACACAAAAAAAAAAAACTCTCACTATCAAGACGAATCTAATGACATCTCTCAAGATAAAATCCATCAAAGCGTTTAGGTTACAAAGCGTACCAAAGAAATATACACACATACATACATACACTCGAAAAACATAACCCTCCTTCTGGCGCGGTCGGGTAAAAATATACTTTACTGAGGTACCGAAAAGGAAAATTACAAGTAATATTGACTAAAAGTCAAAGGACATGGTCCTTCTGTGATCATTCACTACTCTATGACACAGAAGCATTATACTTACAACTTTGTTTGAATATAGGTATTTTATAAACAGTATCTATCTACTTTTATGAAAGGTAAGTAAAGCTATAATGAAAATGTAGATAAAACATACCTTGATAAATGTTATACCCTTTTGTTTGTAATATTTTTTTAAACCTCTCTTCATTCGTTTCTGCTTATATCCCATGTTTTACAAACTAAACTTAAACACTAATAAAACTGTACAATTAAAATAACTATAAAACACTACTTATACAGGAATCAGAAAAAACCTACTCCACTATTAAGAAAATTAAATTTTTGCAGTTATATTTTACGATATTTTTATAGTGCTGAGCTCTCGCAACGCGACGCACGTCCACCTAGCAACACGACGCGCCCCGCACTGAATTTGTGGACGAGTGCGGGGGAGATATAGACACGGACTTTAATCGGTCGCATTTTTAATTTATTATAGTAAAAATAATACATGTTTTTAAAAAGTAACAAAACCAAATTATTTTCGTTGGTATTGCAAAGCAGCAGATATTTTTTTTTATTCTTTTGATAAAAAAATGAAGGAGTAAAATGGTTTTATCTCAACGATTTGGAGGTGATTTGGTGATTTTTTTTCTTATTATCGGATACCGATAGAAAAATTATGGCTAAACCAAATTACGTATTATATCATGTAGATTACTATATTTTTTTTTCAGTTGTAATTTCTCTATTAATGTCGACGAAAAGCTGCTTCATCTGCACGCTGTTTTTAAGCTTTTTTCGAGAGAGTAGCCTTAACCGACCGTGGAGAAAAGATGCAAGTTGGTCGCATGTATTTATACTTCCGGCATCCACCGACGCACTTATGTTAGGATCATTGATGTTGCCCGTAATGATGGAAATGATGTCCCGATCGGAAAAATTCACACTTAATTTGTCAATTTTACATTTTTGTTGAAAGTAAAATTCATACAAATGTTGCTGTGCTGTAGGTCTACTATCAATTATTTCTTAAAGTAATGTGAACATATTACGTTTTGTTTGAAATGTAAACGATATTTTATCTCGCCATTGTTTCCATTTCCAACTAGCTCAACTACTCTCATTTTTTAAAAATGAGTCATACCAAGTTTTTGCCGTTCCTTTGAATTTATTGACAGTTTGGTAAATGATCACCTGATCTTTCCAATTAAATGTTTTAGCATGCAAATCAACAATATTGAGCCAATTGTTTTTGGATGTAGCGGAACAGAGAGTAAAGTCCCGCAAACCTCCATTGAAAAGAGAGGATCCTCCGACCAGACGGTTGTTTGTGTCTGGTGGGCAACTGCCCGAGAGTTGATATTCGTGCTTTGCATATGTTCTAATCGCACGGTAAACTTTGATATCGCGATTTAGGATTTTGTCAGTTAGTTCGCAGCTGTCGAGATAGATGGCGCTGCGAGTCTCATTTGTTGTGATGTTGATTCTGCTACGTTGATTTTTGCGGCGGCATGAATGCCGCTACATGTTTACTTTATCTGTAAGGAGGTCAAATTCTGGTACCATTGAGTTCAAAACCATACTATAGCAACCCGCTACTTGACTATCGACTGATTTTTTTGCTTTTTTACGAATTGGTGAAGGCGTTTAGCTTCTACTGGACTTACTGCTTGACGATGATGATGATGATCTTGTACGTTTCCTCCTTTTCCGTTCCCGTTGACGGGCACGTGACTTTCGGCCCATTTGTAGGCTTGAATTCGAAGCACTTCTGATGTAAGTTAACGTCTATTTTAAGCACGAATAAATAGAACCAATTAATTAATTACAATAAATATAAATATTTGACAATAATAACAATCATTAACAATGTAAGTGTTGTTGCTACGATGAAGCGCAAGGGAAAAGAGAGCTCAGCCCACTGAGCTCGGGGTTTATAAAGACTTGTATTCCCCCATCGAAGTGACGTCAGCCGATGCGGGTAGCCAGCAACGTTCCAACGTCCGGTTATCCGCATCCAGTCCGGTAATCAATTTATTCTAACATACTTACCGCATTTATATTTTTCCACATCCGACAGCGATTCAAAATCGTCATTAATAATTATACATATTTTACGCCAAGCCTGTAGAGTTTTCCTTTTATCTTTATAGCTTTCAAGGGTTTTATCCCACAGCACATCTCTTTCCTCTACCAAAGAAATGAATGTTTCTTTGTCGACGTTATCCATAATATTTACTAAAAAAAAACACGCTACACGACTAAACTTGATCACAGTCAATACAACACTAGCCATAGCGCGGGCGCAAGGCGTACGCGTGTAGACCTCGTTAAATGCAATTTGAGATCTATGGATGGATTATAAGACTCAAATTCTTATTTAACAAATTTCAATGCGAGTTGGACGCGGGTGGCGTGCGCTGAGCGTGCGCGTGTCGTGTGAACGCGCCTTAACAGTTATCCATATCATCTCAAAAATACGTAGAATGTAGTACCTACCTACCTACATAAACTGTCTTGATAATTATGTAACGGTAGGTACAGAAAATAATACCGAAGCGCTCGCTTGTTCCTAATTGGAATTTCCGATTCCATAATTGAAGTTTTTACTAATAAGACAGAGCCTAAACAACTAGCATGAATGCAAATAAATCAAAAATCTACATCAAGTAGGTACATAAGAACATTCAAAACTGGCTAGACAGTACGCACATGGCCGGTAAACCGTTGGTCTAGTCTTGAAAGCATGAAATTTGCACAAGTTCATGAACATAAATGAGCATTAGGAAATAAAAATACACGGCTAGCGTTATAAGACTTTGCCTAAACTTTATTAACATGAATTAGTATTTGACTTGTTCTAGACACCTAATAGAAGGCACCTACTTACAGAAGTACACCTATGAAATCATTGATATACTTTATTGGATAAAAATATTGCACATACCTGCAAACTTCTGGACATACGTTTCAAGACCCATGACTAGGTTATCGGCCATGGGATCCACCGTCTTCTCCATGCCAGGTAGGTCTCGCCCTCGTCTTCATAGATCACTTAATAGTTTTACGTATACCATGCGTTATGTATGACGAATATAATTTAAACAGAATTATTTTGTTTGTCTGTATAATCTGGTATTGAGCTAAATGATCTTTCAAGGTGAATTTGTATTTTTCAATCAAACGTCGTTAGCTATAGCGCGCGCGACGGCTTAAAACGAACAAGACCAATCAATCGCAAATTCGCAACCTGGCCGCGGAGGAGCGCGGGGTAAGAGCAAGGGACGAGGGAAGCGAGCGTTTAGTTACGCTCTAGTATTGTGTTATCTGCGGTTTAGTTATCAGTACCGAGCGTAGACAGAGAATGCTATAGACACCGGCAAAACGTCTCGCAAAAAGAGACAGAAAAAATACGTCACTAATTTAGGGTTACCGGGTGAGGAAAAATTTACCCCACAATTTATGAGAATTGGAAATTAGTACGTAAGAGAAAACCTGAAAAATACCACTGACAAATCGATTATCATCGGTAGGAGTTACACAAAGGCATGCGATGCGGAGAAAACATGCTCAAATTAATTACGATGCCTGCATGCTCCTGCCCTCATCGTAATTAATTTGATTTACGTGAGTGACGATGAATGATGATGATGTGGTTCTATAAATAACTGCCATTTCTGATGTGATAGTAGGTTCTGGCTTTGTGGGTAAATAATTGAACAAGTTTATTTTTAATTAGCTTTTTATTAATTTTACACAAATTACTGTCCTTTAAATAAAACAAGCTTAGTATGAAGGTTTCTAATTTTTTGCTTGGGTTCAAATCCTTTTGTTGCGTGATGTATACGCAGTTCAAAATAGTGCATGGCAATCGCCTTAATAAGTAAAACTTTGTGGTTGCCAATAAAAGGTTGACTTTCAAAATGATTATTTATAAATACATCCTGGCATCGTTTGAAAGTCGTTAAAATAAGTTGCGGCAAAAGATTTTTTCTGTAAAGCATGTTATGCTTTTGTTTAAATGAATCCTAAATATTCTTTCTGCCAAAGTACATACTTTTATAACATCGCGTGAAGAATAAATAAGGCCACCCTTACTTTTTTTAAATATAAGACCTAAATATTTGTCGCTGATGAGAGCTAGTAGACAATCTTCGCATTTTATTGCTTTTCTTAATTTCCTTATAACAAACCCACAGATGTATGAAATTATTTCTTCAGTATAGGTTGTCAATTTTGAGGGGTTAAAAATATAGTCATGGTCATCATTAACAAAGAAATTATTATTAGGTGGGAAATATATAGTGGAGTCTTCGACATCTTGAGCACAGTACATATTAGTTTTATTTTGATATCGAACTTTTTTTTTTTTTTATTAGTGATGGGTTTGCTCTTGACTCTAGTCAAACTCAGAGATGACAGAGACAAAGTCTACGATGGAGGGAGCTTACCCAGAAGGAGCCTGTTCACTCTAACTTTGAAGAGATGAGGGTTAAAATTTTTATATCTTCTAGATGTATACAGTATGTATACATACATGTGTTTGACAGTCTTGATAATAGACAGCAGATTGATGCGGTTTTCACAGATTTTCAGAAGGCATTTGATAAACTTAATCACACACTACTACTTAATAAAATTGCATACAATGGAATCAGAGGGGACCTTTTACGGTGGTTTATATCTTATATAACTAACAAAACACAAAAGGTAGTTGTTAATGGCTTTGAATCTGGCTCTTTTCAGATCACCTCCGGTGTACCGCAAGGTTCCATTTTAGGCCCTTTATTATTTATCCTATACATTAATGACATAAAAGACTGTTTTCAAAATTTCTTCTCTACGCAGACGATTTAAAGGTCTATAAAATTATTTCTGATAAAGTCTATTGTTTAAACTTCCAGCACGATTTAGACCGTTTCGCTAACTACTGCTCTTCCAATAAACTTTACCTAAGTCTTCCAAAATGTTATGTTATAACATTTACCAAAAAAAAAGTATTACTGAGTTCGACTATCGTCTTGGAAGTACGCTGATTAGCAAAGTAAGTTTTCTCCGCGATCTTGGTGTTCTGCTAGATTCGAAGCTCCATTTGGATGTTCATATAGATAAAATTGTTAACAAGGCCTACCAAATGTTTGGTTTTGTCATGAGATCTTCTAGGGATTTTCGTCGACCTTCCACCTTTTTGCGCTTATACAAATCAATAATTCGGCCACAGTTAGAGTTCGCAGTACCCAGTTGGAACCCTTTTTACGTAAAATATACTGAAAGATTAGAACTAGTACAACGTAAATACCTTCGTGCCTTGAATTTTAGATGTTTTCGGAAAAAAATGTCATATCACTTACTTCTTAAAAAATATGATCTTCTCACCTTAAGAGCGCTTTTCATACAAACTTTCAAATCCTTATTTTTCGAAATTAATAAACCGATTTTAATAAAACTTTGTATGCGTATGCTAGATATCAAAGTCTAAATAGTTATCAAAATTTTGAAAAAGAGTTCAGGGGGAAGGATACAGTGATTTTTCACTTTCTATAGAAAACTTAAAATCGATCTCTCTCTCCCTCTAAAGTCTTTTTCAAAAATGTTTTCTGATAACTATTTAGACCTGGATATCTAGCGTATGCATACCAAGTTTCGTTAAAATCGGTTCATTCATTTTGAAGAATAAGGACTTGAAAGTTTGTATGAAATGACATACGGCGTACACGCTCTTAAAGTCAAGACGGAAACTTCTGGAAGTTATGACTCTGTTCAATGTGTGCCGCAATTATTTTGATTGTCCGGACTTAGGTAGGAGTCTGTGTTACCTGGTTCCTCGAACAGTTCATGTACGTGAAGTACGCACTCGACGTCTATTTGCTTCTAGCCTCTGTAAATCCAACGCTGGCTCGCGATCACCACTTCATCGTTCAGTTGAGACTTATAACAATGAGTTTAATTCAATCGTCATTCTTTTTCTTAGTAAAAATTCATTCAGGAAGTAAATCCAAGCAACCTTAAAGGATCAGCAAATTACGACAAAATAACATGATGTTTAGTAATGCACGCACACACATTTACTTTTTCTTTTTTCTTTTATATATGTCACCGGAGAGTTACGGACTCCGTAAAATTGTAATAAATCTTGATTACATTATAATTTCTCGATATATTATGGAAATATTGTTTTGTATAAGCAGCTGCAGTAAATTCCATTCAACTCAATAGTTTTCAATATATCCGTGGCTTATTTAGAAAAATTGTTTAAATTTCACGCGTGTTACTAGCTAGTTATACTTCTGTAGTGACCTACTCTAATATGTCTTAAACATAAACATTAAAATTAAATATAAATTATGTAATTGCTTAAAAATAAAAACAAATATAATTTATATACATATTTACAATGAAACTTAACAACTAGTATTATATAAAATCAAAAATCAAAATAAAAATAATTTGTAACTAACATTCAACATACAAACAAATATTTTGTATTAGTAGATAATTTCTTATCAGCTAACCGGCGTAGCTATGACGCGTCTATTGTTCCGTCGGCCGGTCGGCCGGCTACGTCACGCAAACCGGTTACGCGAGCGGGACGGCACTATCGCTGCATTGCGCTCGCGCAGGTTTGGTCGATGTGTGGACCACGCCTGCTCAGTATGTTCACTAACCTGATCGTGACCGTTGCTATATAAAAACATAGCTTTGCCGCGCTTAATACCGACTGTATTTTGGCTTTATCTCGCAAATCTGTCTATACTATATTTCTATCACTCCTTCTTACTCTTCTTGGTGGAACTCTTGTGTGTGAACTGTACCTGTGTCTGTGCAATAAACTTTCTTTCTTCTTCTTGTGTACTTCGGACTTTTCTTCATCTCTTCTTCTACCTACCTATTCACACACGCCCAGCCACCTACATTGGTGACCCCGACGTGATTGCTGGCGTCGACCAGGAGAGGTTTTTCAAGGCTCTTCATGTGACTGGCCGAAAGTGCAGTGTGCTTGCCAAGGTCGCCGAAGAGGTTGATGATAGAGGCTGAGGATGCTGACCAGGAATGCGCGTCCGCTGCATGCTGATGGTCAGGATACCCGTAGAAGCCGAGGGTTCTGGCTGGCTGTATGACTCGCTGCTCGAGAGCTTGAGGTCAGGATGAGGAGAAGTGATGATGATGATGATGACATCATGATGAGGTAGCTGCACGAAGGCTGCGCTGATGTCCAATGTCGAGTTTGGAGGTAGCGGAACAGAGAGTAAAGTCCCACATACCTTCACTGGAAAGAGAGGATCCTCCGACCAGACGGTTGGTTGTGTCTGGTGGGCAACTGCCCGTGAGTTGATATTCGGGCTTTGCATATGTTCAAATCGCACGGTAAACTCTGATATCGCGATTTAGGATTTTGTCAATTAGTTCGCAGCTGTCGAGATAGATGGCGCTGCGAGTCTCATTTGTTGTGATGTTGATTCTGCTACGTTGATTTTTGTGGCGGCATGAATGCCGCTACACCACTCCCCTCTGGAGACCGGAGGTCGATAGTGGATGAGTCGTCCATACATCTCTTGAGATGCTTGCCAGGCCAGTGGAAGGTTGGTTCCAGTGAGTCGGAACCGGAAGTCGCAGAGTTCTCGGTGAGTCGGAACTGTCTGCGTCGCAGAGTTCACGGTGAGTCGGAACTGTCTGCGGTGCCCCGATGCTGCTGCTGGCGTGACTGCTGGCGTCGACCAGGAGAGGTTCTTCAAGGCTCTTCATGTAACTGGCCGAAGGTGCAGTGTGCTTGCCATGGTGGGTCGGAGCTGTGCGGCGTGCTGACGTGCGACTACCCTACATCGGGAAATGTGCGGGGCAATCAGTGATGGCGACCGATGATTGTCCGAGTGCTGGTCGCTTATTCGTCACCGATCAAAGGTCGAAGGTGCAGTTTTTGGTCGACACCGGCAGCGACCTCTGCGTCTACCCTCGATCGGCACTAACAAGACGATTAGAAAAAACAAATTACCAGTTATGTGCGGCAAACGGGACATCGATTAACACGTATGGGTTCATAAATATAACTCTAAACCTAGGGTTGCGCCGCGACTTCGCTTGGCGATTTATCGTTGCCGATGTAACAAAGGCGATAATAGGCGTGGATTTTTTATCTTTTTATAATTTGGTTGTTGATTGCAGGAACCAACGCCTCATCGACAATCATACAACGCTCTCCACCCCGGCGTCACCTGTCCGTCGTTCTGATGTCGTCTCTTCGGTGAAAGTAAGTCTTGGTGATTCCGCATACATTCACATACTACAGGAATTTCCTGACATCACCCGCCCACATGGTATACACCGCACTCCGAAACACAATACAGTACATCACATCCGCACTACACCAGGGCCACCAGTATCGTGTTCACCGCGCAGATTGGCCCCAGATAAATTAAAAATCGCCAAGGGGGAATTCGAGGCAATGTTGCAGTGTGGCACCTGTCGCTTATCAGAGTCACCGTGGTCGTCGCCTCTACACCTAGCACCTAAAAAAGACGATGGTTGGCGCCCCTGTGGCGATTACAGGATGTTGAATGCTCGAACCATCCCTGACCAATACCCCATCCGGCACATCCAGGACTTCGCTCATAGCCTGTCTGGATGTACCGTATTTTCCCAGATTGACTTAGTGAAAGCCTACAACCAGATTCCTGTTCATCCAGACGACATCCCGAAGACTGCGATCACAACGCCGTTCGGTCTTTTTGAATTCCCCTACATGACTTTCGGTCTTCGAAATGCCGGACAGACGTTTCAGCGCTTCGTGGATGAAATGCTCAGGGGTCTGGACTTCACGTATGCTTACTTGGATGACTTCTTGGTCTTTTCGAAAGACCAGAAGACCCCCACGAGCATCACCTGCGCCAGCTTTTCTCCAGGCTCCGAGATTATGGTATGGTCATCAACAGTTCTAAGTGCACCTTTGGAGTGCCTGAGGTACACTTTTTGGGCTACCACATCTCAGCCAAGGGAACAAGACCATTGCCTTCCAAGGTCGAAGCCGTGCAGAACTTTCCAGCGCCTAAGACCGTGAGAGAGCTGCGCAGATTCCTTGGGATGCTGAACTTCTACAGAAGATTTATTCCAGGTGCAGCTAGTTTCCAAGCACCCCTGAACGCCCTGCTTACTGGATCAGTTAAGGGTTCACACCCAGTCAATTTTACGTCCGAGGAGTACGAGGCATTCCAGAACTGCAAGAATAGCCTTTGTCAAGCAGCAATGTTGGCTCATCCCGATTGCAATGCTAAGTTGGCGTTGGTCACGGATGCGTCTGACAAAGCCATGGGCGCGGTCTTGCAGCAACTACATGCGGGGGCTTGGGAGCCCCTTGCCTTCTTTTCGCGAAAGCTCAGTTCGGCGCAGGTTAAATACTCACCTTACGACCGCGAGCTGCTCGCTATTTACGAGAGTGTGAAGTATTTTCGGCACATGCTGGAGGCTCGTGACTTTGTGATTTACACAGACCACAAGCCTCTCACATTCGCCTTCCACACTCGTAAAGAGAATTGTTCCCCACGACGGTCCCGTCACCTGGATCTCATAGCCCAATTCACAACGGACATCCGGCATATATCTGGGAAGAATAACGTCGTGGCGGATACCCTCTCCCGCATTGAGGAGATTACTCAACCTGTGCCCGCTGAAAGAATCGCTGCAGCACAATTAGAAGATCAGGAGCTGAAGCAACTGCTCACCGAGGATAACTCGTTACGCCTGAAACAAATTAGCGTACCAGGATCGCAGACTCAGCTGTACTGCGATGTCAGCACCCCTACGCCTAGACCTTTTGTGCCGAAGGAGTTGCGCAGGACAATTTTCCTTAGCCTGCACTCCTTGAGTCACCCAGGCACCAAGGCATCAGCAAGATTGGTTGCTGACCGATATGTGTGGCCTGGCATTAGAAAAGACTGTCGAGAGTGGGTTCGTTCTTGCCTGGCTTGCCAGCGCTCGAAGACCACACGGCACGTCTTTGCTCCATTAGGAGCTTTCAAATTACCACAATCGAGGTTTGCATTCATTCATATTGACCTCGTGGGACCTTTGCCGCTGTGCCAAGGTTTCCGCTATTGTCTCACAGCCGTCGATCGCTTTACGCGATGGCCTGAGGCAATACCGTTAGCAGACATAACTGCAGAAACAGTGGCAAAGGCCCTACTGAGTGGTTGGATCACTCGTTTCGGCTGCCCATCGGATATCGTAACCGATAGAGGTAGGCAGTTCGAATCAGCACTCTTCAAATGCCTGTCTGCCATTGCTGGGTTCCAACATCGCAGAACAACTGCGTACCATCCTGCCTGTAACGGACTGGTGGAGAGATTCCACCGTCAACTAAAGGCTGCAATCACCTGCCACGCAAATGACAGTTGGGTGGAATCTCTTCCACTAGTCCTGTTAGGTGTTCGCAGCGCTTACAAAGAAGACGCTCAGGCTT
The DNA here is from genome assembly GCA_947386135.1 of Melanchra persicariae. NCBI lineage: Eukaryota > Metazoa > Arthropoda > Insecta > Lepidoptera > Noctuidae > Melanchra > Melanchra persicariae. Next base: position 7,428,831 of record OX376645.1, on the reverse strand, counting down.
CAGCCGCCGAATTAGTTTACGGCCAGCCAATGCGTCTCCCAGGCAAAATTTTTGACTGACGAAACCGTCGACATGACCGCCTACCTGTCAAGGCTTCGGAGTATTATCCGGAATCTGCAACCATCACCAGCAGCCAGACACAACAGCAAGTTAAAAACTTTTATTTACAAGGATTTACCCTCATCAACTCACGTGTTCCTTAGGGACTGCACTGCCGGTGGTGGTCTGAAACCGGCATATTCCGGTCCACATAAGGTCATCGAAAGAGGTGACAAGGTGTACAGAATAATGATAAACGGTAAACAGGTTACCGTATCGATAGACCGCATTAAGCCGGCCTTCATACTGCGTGACCCTGACAACATATCATACTCACCACATACCACTAACATGCACCACCACACACCACAGTCACCACTTAACACTAACGCTCATCACTACACACCCAACGCGGATAACCGAAACTTGCCTTCACCTGACGATGGCGTCATCGAAACGACGCGGTCGGGACGTCGCGTTAAATTTCCCGACTATTATCGCCCTTGACGGTCTTTGGAAGGGGGTGATGTAGTGACCTACTCTAATATGTCTTAAACATAAACATTAAAATTAAATATAAATTATGTAATTGCTTAAAAATAAAAACAAATATAATTTATATACATATTTACAATGAAACTTAACAACTAGTATTATATAAAATCAAAAATCAAAATAAAAATAATTTGTAACTAACATTCAACATACAAACAAATATTTTGTATTAGTAGATAATTTCTTATCAGCTAACCGGCGTAGCTATGACGCGTCTATTGTTCCGTCAGCCGGTCGGCCGGCTACGTCACGCAAACCGGTTACGCGAGCGGGACGGCACTATCGCTGCATTGCGCTCGCGCAGGTTTGGTCGATGTGTGGACCACGCCTGCTCAGTATGTTCACTAACCTGATCGTGACCGTTGCTATATAAAAACATAGCTTTGCCGCGCTTAATACCGACTGTATTTTGGCTTTATCTCGCAAATCTGTCTATACTATATTTCTATCACTCCTTCTTACTCTTCTTGGTGGAACTCTTGTGTGTGAACTGTACCTGTGTCTGTGCAATAAACTTTCTTTCTTCTTCTTGTGTACTTCGGACTTTTCTTCATCTCTTCTTCTACCTACCTATTCACACACGCCCAGCCACCTACACTTCTAATTGTAATCTGTGGAGAACGCAGTGCGTAGCATAATTGTTTTAAAATGTATATTTTAGACATTATGACAATTTCTTATTGTGCTACTGATTGTTTTTCCTTAAATAAATAAAATAAAATAAAAAATACAGTTTCCTGACTCAATACCTTTTATTTCCCCGTGTATCACTAGTCTTTTGTAGGCACTTTGAAATGGAAAAGCTGTTGGATTGTTGTTAAAGCCGCCTTTCGATCGAATCGAGCTGAAGAAGCACTCCAGGTGATCTTGACTAAGTTTGTATACAGGTAAAAATTTAAGTTTTCCTGTCACTATGATATCAGCATACATTTTTTTGAGACTGTATACATATCAAGAAACTAATGAATCCAACTTTCCTATTTGTTTGCAGTATTGGTTTCCCCTCTAGTTTCAACTCTCTGATGTAGGTATCCATCATATTGATAAAATCTAGTATGCTATCGCCATTTTTACTATTAATAGGTTTTTTAAAACCATACATATTGTTAGCGACGCGCTCATAACTTTTAGTTATTTATAATTATGTACTATTATGTTAAACCTAAGTACAGATGTATGGGGCGCTGGACCCCCCCTAACCCGACCCGCCGGCAGTTCAGTCCGCGCGAGCACAGTAAGCGGGTGTGCTTGTATGTAAAATCCTCGTTTGTAAAATTATCCGTGTCCTTTTAAATTATAAGTTGTCTAAGCCATCTTTTCGTTTTACTTCGCTGATTACCAGCTACAAAGTGGTCAATCGAACCGGATCAATAAAAACTAATGTTGTCACGCCGCCAGTGAAAAGCAAAATGGTGGGCACGCGAAGTACGGTGCGTCGCGAGTGCGCGCAACGCAAACTTTTCGAACAACAAAAGGTTACTCAAGACAGATACCGAAGAGCATAAGTCTTCAACTAGTGCAGCAGCCAAACATACGGTATTCAAAACACCCGCGGCATCGCTGAGCGTCAAAACAGAAAACACGTTGCCACGGTTCAAAGGTCATTCGGACACATCATCCGTAAAAGCTCGAAAGGCGCAATTGCTTTTGGATGCTGCAAAGCAAAAGGCGCAGATACGACTGGAGCTCATAGACAGACAGCTGGAAGCGGACTTAGCTGAACTAGAGGAAGAAGAAAAATACAGTCCGTACGAAGAACGCGCTCACGACGTAGAGCAATGGGTGGAACGGAGTCATCACGAATTAATGCAATCGGCCCGCGATCATGGCAACCCCTTGGGCAAGTTGCATCCGCCTGAGACAGAACCAGCCCCGCCTGAGACAGAACCAGCCGCGCCTGTGGACGCCGTACTTTTCACGGCACCAGCAGCACCACTAGGGCTACCTACGTCGCCTCAAAAGCCGCCACCTTCTGTGCCACATCTGCCGATGAAGTCGCACCCATCTGTATCTGTACCGCCACCGGCGGCGGAGGCCACCATTATGCAAGCGACTATTCAGATGCTAGCTGGCGCGTTGAAAGACCTGGCTTCTACGAGTGCACGGAATACTAACCTTATAACTCGATTAAGCACGCCGAAGGATCTTCCAGAGTTTTCAGGAGACCCACTGGAATTACTGCAATTCAAACAAGCCTATAAAGAATCAACCGAGCTTTGTAAATTTTCTCCTCAAGAAAACCTGTGGAGGTTGAGAAAGTGTCTCCGAGGAGCTGCCAAGGATGCAGTCGCAGCCTTACTCATTTCTGCGAGTCCACCGTGCAAAATCATGTCAACTTTGGAGTTGCGTTTTGGCAATGCTGATCTAATAATATCCAAAATCGTGCAGGATATCAAGAAATTGCCCCCATTGTCACAAAACTATCATAGTGAAATCGTGCCATTTTCAGTGAAAGAGCAAAACCTAATACAAGCAGTGCGAGCAGTAGGACGCGAAGAGTACCTGCAAGGTATGAGCATTGTTTCAATTGTATTGTCCAAGCTGCCTTCAACCCTGTTGTCTAAATGGGTCAGATTATAGTTTCCCGCTCATCACTGAAGGACAGAAATCCCGTATGGTCATTTTATCTGATTTCTTGCACGATGAGGCCGTAAAGATATCAGTTACATCAAATATCTATTTTACGAGTTCGCGCACTGACCAATATAAAAACAATAATCATAATAAAAACAAAGATAGTTCCGGCAATCGATCTCAAACTATAGTATTGCAAACAGATGATGATAATGATAACTGCAAATTCTGCCGTACCTCAAAACATAAGTTAACTGAATGTAAACAATTCAAGAAGGCGTTACGTAAAACTAGATGGGAATTCGTAAAACGTAACGGGATTTGTTATAAATGCCTATTGTCGCGCCACGCACGAGATACATGCTCTGCACCGCCTTGCGATAAGAACAGCTGTGGCGAGGGGCATCACAATCTACTTCACTACGTCGGAAACAAGCCGAAAAGTGACGCTGGGAGTAACCAGGTTCCAGAGCCGAAGCCGACGCTTGTGCAAACGCCGACGACGGCGACGCCGACGTCGTCAATGACCTCCGCCGATAGTACACAAACAGTGACGCATATAAACGCGAGTGGAAACAAAGTGTTACTTAAAGTCGTACCTATACGTATACATAGTGCTAACGGTGTGTTCAGTGCAAACGCCCTACTTGATGACGGATCGACCGTCTCGCTTATCAGTGCGGAGCTAGCGAAGCGCGCGGGGCTTCGAGGCCGCTCAGAGACGATGCGAATCCGCGGAACCTGGTCTGACGATGAACTGGTATGTGAAACGACCATCGCGAGTTTGATTGATTTGATTGATTTTCAAGGTCTTTATTAGGTACATGGTTAAAATACAGTTTACAAACGATCTTATTCTATTTGTACACAAATCAGGATTTAAGCTGTTACACAGGCTATCGCCTTTACAAACATTAAAAACATATTGTTATTTACTATTTTTGTACATTGTTTTACCTAACTTTAGTAATAGATACTTACTGTTAAAATAGGGGTTATGTGCAAGTCTTAGTATGGACCCACATAGATTTAAAAATGATTAGGTTACAAAGTTTACGCTTTTATTACAGTCCGTTAATAATTATTAATAAAATGTTAGAAGTTAGTAGCGGGTAGTTCGCAAAAAGATCACACATTCTCCGGCCGAACGAGCGGCGTCGTCCAGTAAGCGAGCTGTCGTCACGATACGTCACGGAGGAAATAGTGATGGGGCAGTCGGTATCGATTGTACGTGCGGGCGTACGGCAATGTACTAAGTCGACTTTTACCAATTGATGAAATTAAAATGTTACGGTGTGCTGGGTTTTTGTGTAAATAAAATTTACGCGAAATTTTAAAAATGAAATCTTTTAAGAATGGGTATTTTAAACGGTTGTGTAGTTTTTTAAGGTTGGTGCGAAATGGTGTGTTGTACGATAGTTTTAAGGCTTTATTTTGGATAGTTTGGAGTTTACTATATTTTGTTTCAGATAGACTACACCAGACAGGTGCTGCGTAAGTTAGGCAAGGTCTAACAAGTGTAGAATAAATGAGCAATTTGGTTGGGGGGCTAAGAGCAGAATTGCGATTTAAAACTGGTTTTAATGAATTTAGGGCTTTTGCACCTTTGCTTATAATATGTTCAGTGTTCTTATTCCAGTTTAGCGTTTTGTCTAATATTACACCTAAATATTTCACCGAAACACTCCATTTAATGTGGAAATTATCAATTTTTACAACTCTGGTGGGAATTGCGCGTTTTCTGGTAAACAGAATGCCTTCGGTTTTTGTTGAGTTTAGTTTAAGTTTCCAAGTTTTAAAATATTTACTGAGTAGTTCTAAAGAATATTGTTGCCTTCCAGTAACTACATCCACATCTTTGTGTGACGTGAATGTTGCCGTATCGTCAGCGTAGATGGCAAGTTGTGTATGAGCCTGTTTAGGTACGTCATTCAGGTAAAGAATGAAGACGTATGGGCCCACGAGTGAGCCCTGAGGCACACCGGCTGGGATGGTCTTAGGAGCAGAATGGTTTCTGCCTATATAAACGGAGAACGATCGATCACGTAAGTAGTTCTGGATGAGTTTCACTAGACAGAGAGGTACTTCAAATTTAATTAATTTATATAATAGGCCATCGTGCCAAACAGAATCAAAGGCTTTTTCTATATCTAGTAAAATCATGCCTGTGGTGAGGCCACTGTTTAACCCGTGGGCTACGTGTTCAGCTACTCTAGCTAGCTGTTGTGTGGTAGAGTGTGAGCTTCGAAAACCAAACTGTTCTGGGATCAACTTGTGTGCAGTTGCTTTAGTGAGGCGGGACAGAATAATGGCTTCTAGCAGTTTCCCTAAGCTTGGCAATAAACTAATTGGTCGATAGCTAGAGGGGATCGACTGATCTTTCCCAGGTTTTTTAATAGCTATGATTTTAGCATGTTTTAATTTACTAGGGAAGTATGCAATACGTAAACAACCATTAAACACTTTGGCCAGATAGACAATAGCTTTCTGAGGAAGATTTTTCAGTAGGCCATTTCCCAAACCGTCAAAACCAGGCGCTTTGTTTGATTTTAGTTTTCGTAAGAGTTTTTGGATTTCATGCGGCCTAACAAGAGATGGGTAGTCACTCGCCTCGTAACAGTCCAGCATCTTTATCGATTCTTTGACTGCCTCTTCAATACTAGGATCACTGACCCAGTGTTTGGTTAGGTTCATATTGTCAAGGAAGGTATTCGCTAGTGTCTCACATTGTTCAACTACTGAGGAGGTGGTGGTATTACTTGACAATTTTAGAGGGGGAACTGGGATAGGTTGATGGTTCAATGATTTGACTACTCTCCATAAGTCCGAATTAGGATTCGTAACTGAAGCTAATTTAATGTTCCAGATATGGTCATTTAGGGTTTGGATCTTAGCTTTGATACATTTCTGCATGTAATTGACTTGAGAGAATAGCTGACGTCGTTTGTTTGGATCGTACTCATCCAAGGCCAATTTTCGAACTCGATTTTTGGTTTTGATTTGGGACCTGATTCGTCGTGGGAGTTTGTAACCACCATCACTGCATAATTTAGGAACGGCTTTATCCCTTGCGTTTATGATAGATTGTGTTAAGTGTTCAATAGCAAGGTCAATTTCCGGGGCAGAGTTAAAAGTAGATTGATTCAAAGTTATAGACTCATTCAAGTGAGATCGATACTCTGTCCAGTGTGCTTTTCTATAATTAAAGATGATGCGCGTTTGTCTGTTGACATTACCACTTACTGAGAAGTAGACAGGTAGGTGGTTGGAAGAAAGGCGGGTGATTACCTGAGGCTCTGAGAGGTGATAGACAGAGTTAGCTAGGATGATGTCGGGTGTGGATGGTGTGTGCGTACTATGATAGTGGACTAGAGTGGGACTTGAAGGAGCAAGGATGTCATATTCGTTGCTCAACATGTGATCGAAAAGTACCTCGCCATGGATGTTTGATCGATAGCAGTGCCAGTATGGGTGTTTGGTGTTCAGATCACCCATTATTATAGTTTTGGAATTAACATTAACGATTTTGTCTAGGTCTGTATGTAGAAGGGCTAGGTTGGGCGATTGATAAGCCGAGACAAAAGCAATTAACTGATTTGAAATAGCAACTTGTATTCCAACACATTCAAGGTTTTGAGTGATAGGTAGATTTAGAGAGGAATGTTCAATGTCCGACTTAACTAGGATGGCAACTCCCTGACCGAGTCCGTCAGGTCTCTTATCGCACCGATAACAGGTGAAGCCCGGAGTGTGTAATTTGATATTGGGCGATATTCTAGTCTCTGACAACGCTATGATATCAATAGAAAGCTCGCTTACCAGATCCAGCAGCTCCGTAAGTTTAGACCGAATGCCATCGGCATTCCAATATAGAATTCGAACATATTTTGCGCTACACATATTGACCAAGATGGGTTAAGATAAGAATGACTTTATCCATCATATTAGTACAACCTAAAAATTGGCTTTTAATGGTTTTTATCGTCATCAATATGGCTAGCATATCAACTGTTGCCGGATCTTGAGTGCTATCTGTAACGGTGGTTTTTTGTGTGTTGGAAGCAGCAACGAAGTTCCAGGGTCGCTCGTCGACGAAGTTTGTTTTCAGTGAGGGCTTCATAGTCCTGGCGGCTTTGAGTTGATCTTGTCGTTCCCGCATAATTTTCAGGTACTTTTCTCGCTCTTTACATTGGCGAAAATTGGCAGGGTGATTTCCACCACAGTTACAACACTTGGCTGGTTCGTCTCGGGTCTTTTTGGGGCATTCCTCAGTCTGGTGGGGGTCCGTACATTTTACACAGCGAGGTGCTAAGTTGCAGTTGGTGGAAGAATGGCCGAATCCTTGGCATCTGTAACACTGAGTCCCATAACGATTGTTACTTCGGTATTTTCGTATTTGTACTACTGTATTACAAAGCAGTCTGATCTGTCGAAATTTGGCGAAATCAGCACCAGGTGGTAATTGAACCAGAAAAGGAGGGCAGTACGATGATTTTTCTGCAGGTACTTTCATTTTACGTACAATAACATTCTCAAAACCAAGCGAGGCAATTTCAGCTGGAAGCACATCCTCAACGTAGTTAGGAAGACCGAAGATTACTGCTTTGAACAACTTCTCATCTTTTCGCGAGTAAGTGTGAAAGGCTACGTCTTTAGTACGCAGACCGTCTTTGATGGCTTGATGACTTTCCGATGTGTGGCAGATGACAGCTACTCGATTATTACGTCTGTACTGCAGGTGAAAGTTTTTCGAGTAAGACGAGATTGTTGTTCTGATGAACTCGTGCGTCCAAGTGGGTTCTATGTCCAAGACGATAGGTGGAATACGCGTTGCCTTTTTTGTGACAGCATTAAGAAATTTTGCACTAGAGTCAGCAGCTGATGATTGGTAGCCAGGCAAATTGCTGAAACTGTTTTTAATCTTGATAGGCTCCGGTAGGCTTTGTTCGGCTTGACGCGCAGTTCTTTTGGGAATTTTCCATTCACTGGTTTTAATGGGGCCTTCGAGAGGGCGCTTTCCAACAGAGTTGGAGCGTGTCAGAAAACGATCCATATCGACAACTTTTTATCGAACGTATTCCCATCACTAGTGGCGATGCGAAGTAAATAGGTGGGGATCACAGATAAGACGTGCGGGCGATACAAGCGCGCGCGCCGAACTGACTGACACTGACCATCGCGAGTGTTACATTATCGGGTATGGACAATAAAATGCATGATATGAAAGTTCGGTGTGTTGATAAATTAAACTTACCTTTGCAACAACTTTCTGTTGTCAATTGTAATAATTACAAAAACCTGATTGGCATAGTTATGTAATTATAATGTAAAGCCTGAGATTTTGATAGGTCAAGATAACTGTCACTTATTGTTACCTCTCAAAGTAGTAGGTAAATTACATGAGCCGTCCGCTACATGACTCCCCTTTTTTTTTTTTTTTTTTTTTATAGGATGGGAAATCATCAAATGACTTTTACTGACTAAAACCCACCCTTAGTCCTCCTAGTGCCTTTCTTCCCAGGGCCGCGGTAACTCTTTCGAACAATTCCGCAACCCTGGCAGACATTGACTCCCCTAGGTTGGTGCGTGCACGGTATGTTTCGATGGCCGCACACTCGGCACGCGCAGGTCGCTGCCAGCGCCGAGGTGCACGCCAAACTGCTGCTGAGTTCGGCAGCTACCACTGCCGCGGACAGGGGCGAGTGCTTACTACGGGAGCTCCACGAGGGGCGCTCATTTGCTGTAGACGCCTTGGGAGTGTCAGGTAAGCCGAGACAAAATATTAACGATACTTGTGCCGTCGCTCAGCTGGAAAAGTCTGTCGAACTCGTCAACGGTCGCTGGTGTGTAGGCCTGCCTTGGAAGGATGAGGCCGGCACTATGCCAGACACCTATCCTAACGCTCTAAAGAGGTTAAAGGGGATAGAAAGGAAGATGGCACGTGACGTTGGTTTCGCTAACAGATACCGAGAACGCAAAAATCATTTATTACAAAATGATTACGCTCACAAAATGGAAAAGCCACTGCCGGCACCCAGGACATGGTATCTACCTCATTTCGGGGTAGATAATCCCAACAAAAGGTCGCTTAGGCTAGTGTTCGATTCGTGTGTGTATTCCCAGCGGAAAAGTGTCGTTTTTCTTAATTTCAGTTAAGCAGATATTTAGTGTATGACGTCGTGTAAATGTGTATGGTAAGTACGAATTTGTGCATCCAACCATTGGGGAGTTATTCAACAAAAACTGTTTCCGCTGGAACTACGTCATCCCAGCGGCACTTTTTTTTTCCTATGGACGTACAAGAAAAAAAATACATGCAATAATTAGTGTGTGACGAGAGGTAAATGTGTATGTTTAAATGAAAGGAGACTGGCGGGTTTGTAAGGAGCGATCGGCCTGTAACCTACACAAAAGCTTTTAACGTCTTGTCACAGTTTATTCTTTAAGGAACCCAAAACATATTGTGATTTTCCCCAAAAACTTGGAGGAATTTAGTTATAATGTTTTAACTTTTGACAAAGAAGTGAGGTTATATTTTGTTTTTATTACCATGATTCGACAGGACACAGGCGGTACTAGAGAAATGAATTGCAGTAGTAGAGAAAATTAATAAGGAATTAATATAAATACGAAACTGACATTAAACAGTCCTGCTTGTTTACGTATAATAACCTCGTAACCTAACATGCAAGTCATACAACATCAGGGTATTTAAACTATCGAGATACCTATTATTCCATTCTACAATGGGAATCTAACCCAAAACCTTACTGATTTCTAGTCTCTAATACATCATATATATTAAAAGAGTATTTAGGAATAGGAATGTACTTAAATAAAAATGACATTATTTTTATTTTAATCATGTGTTTTATTTATTCATCGTCATCATAACACAAAAGAATATGGTCCAAGAATTGCGCTGGAGGAGTAATTTGTTCATACCTGGCCCAACTAAGGTACCAAATAATAGACATTATGTGGGCGCAACAACCTACTGTTCGCCTTCCTGCTATGCAGTTGCAGCAATATTGAGAAATAGCTTCCCTTCCAGATAAACTATTATTGTAGGAGGGTTGGTCGATGACGTCACAGATGCGAAGAAAACACGAAGATGACTTGAGACGGTTTATTTTAGCAGCAGGGTTATTTACACAGTATTTACTTTAAAACTTTAAAAAAAAAAAATAGGCGCGGTCACACACAGCCAAGTCCGCTTGGACGAAGGCTGGGGACGTAGTCCTCTTATCCAAAAAAATACAAAATATAGGGGTTCGGCTATGCCACCAAGCTCTCAGGGGTGTTCTACGTGATCTTTCCAAGTAGGACGAGACCCGCGGATGCACCTCGCTGCTAGTTGGGAAATAGCTTGATTAGATTTACAATATCCTTGGAGGGTCATTCGATGCCGGAGAATCTTAACACCGCGATTCAGGATCGTGACGTAATTGCACAGCGCCATCTAGTAGCATCTGGCGGAACTATTACAATATCGATAATCAATGAATCTACTACATGATGGTGTCTTCATAGTTGACATTAAGTACGTTTGTTACAATCTCCCCCTCAGTCCTCGAAGACGTCTCGGCGAGAAGGACTGGATAATGGGTCGTTATTGTTTCTTAGGACGTCCACGTCCTCGTTTGGCTCCAGGTTGAGGCTTGCTGACAACTTTCTCCTTTCTAGGTCGTCCTCTTCTTCGCAGTGGTTGTACGGGTTCTGGTAGAGTTTCATGGCTTCCGTCTTTATATGGGGTGAAAGCGGAAGCATGATAAAGTCCGATAGAGTTAGTAGGATCATTTGGAGAAGCTACTTTATAAGAGGCTGGACCATGTTTATTTATGATAACATATGGCCCATCTCTACGAGGTGCAAATTTTGCAGTTATACCTTGAGTTCCCTTGCTAATGGGGTGTAGATTGACAAGTACCAGGTCTCCTGGTTGATATTGGGGATGTTCTCGTCTATGTTTATCAACATAGGCTTTGCGTGTTTCCTCCTTCATTTCTTGCACTTCTCTTGCTTTGATAAGGGTCTCCGCAAGTTGTACAAGTTTCGGAGTTATCTCTGGTATAATATTTTCAGAAATTACTATGTTCCGGAAGTCAACTTCATTATCTCGTGGGGATCTTATTTCCCTTCCGAACGTCAAGTATGCCGGAGTTTTACCTGTTGTAGAGCCATTAGTACTATTCATAGCAAAACGTACCACCGGTAAAAGCTCTGGCCATTTATTATGTTTCTCTCCTTGTACCATTATAGCCAGCTGTGTTTTTAAGTCTCGATTCTTACGTTCAACGGGATTAGCTTCAGGGTGATACAACGGGGTATACTGGTGCTTAATCTTCAGACTGTACATAACTTGTTGCATTACAGCACTCACAAACTGAGTGCCATTATCACTTATTACTCGCCGTGGCATCCCATATCTCAGAAAAACTTCGTTGATCAGTGTCATTGCACAATTTTCAGCGGTGGCGGTAACTAAAGCGAAAAGCTCCACCCATCGAGTAGCTACATCCTCAACGATCAATATCCAAGTCATTCCATCTTCAGCTTGCGGTAGGGGTCCAAACAAATCAAAAGAAACTACTTCAAATCGTTGGCTCATAGTGGTGGTTTGGAGTAATCCAGCCGTTTTCTGGTTAGCGGGTTTATAACGTTGGCACTCCAGGCAATTCCTCACATGGCTTGCAACATAGCTACGCATCCCACTCCAATAGTACCTATTGGCTATCTTCTTATAAGTTTTCTCAGCACCATAGTGCCCCGCTAAAGGATCATCATGGTAGGCACTGAGAACGTTTGCCCATTCGTGACTGGGTACCACAAGTTGAGCATCATCAGCTTCGGAATCAGGATGTAATCGGTATAGCATACCATTATTCATTAAGTAACCTTTGTTACTCCAGTATGCAGCATCCTCTGTTCCATTAGTCTCCTCTAGGGCTCCTATAATTTTCTGGATTTTGGTATCCTTCATTTGTTCTTCTCGGATTTCTTTGATACTCCTCGTAGGCATATCTATGATTATAGAACATATCTCACAAGTAGAGTTGTCTTCACAACATGGTGGTCTTGACAACGCGTCAGCCACGGCATTCAATTTACCAGGTTGGTAATCAATATTAGAAATGTTGAATGATTGAAGTTGTAATGCCCATCTAGCCAAACGTCCAGTTGGCGATTTTAAGTTCATTAGCCATTTTAAAGCTTGGTGGTCTGTTATCACAGTCACTGGTTGACATTCAACATATGCTCTAAATTTATTTAATGACCAAATTACAGCTAACGCTTCTCGTTCAGTGGTAGAGTAATTTCTCTCAGCTGACGTAAGCAGTCTACTTGCATATTCAACCGGGTGCTCATCTTCCTTCTCCCCCTGGACCAGAACTGCTCCAAGCGCGTAGCCACTGGCATCGGTCTTGAGAGTATAGGGCTTTGTTTCATCCGCCTGCCGCAACACCGGGGCGGTGGATAACCGAGTTTTAAGCGTGTTGTAAGCATCTTCCTGCTCGGTATTCCATACCCAACGAGCTTCCTTCTTGGTTAATTTTGTAAGGGGTTGTGCTATTGCTGAGAAATTCTCAATAAAACGGCGGTACCAAGAACACATTTGTAGAAAAGATATTAAGTGTTGAAGATTCTTGGGTCTTGGCCTTTCTAGAATAGCTTTTGTTTTCCCTGGGTCTGGTTTGAGTCCTTCAGGCGTTATAATGTGACCTAAGTATTTTATCGATGAGCAGAAAAATCTACATTTCTCTTTGTTTACTGTTATGTTATATTCTCTCATTCTTTGTAGAACATCTCTCAGATCGGAGAGGTGATTTTCAAATGTGCTGGAAAAAATTATCAAATCATCAAGATAAGCCAGCATGTTAACATGTTCCAGGGTAACACGGAATCTATCGACAAGTCGCTGGAAGGTAGCCGGCGCATTGCGTAACCCAAATGGCATTCTTTTGAATTTGTATAGACCAAAAGGTGTGATGAATGCTGTCTTCTCTTCATCTTCTTTCCTGATTCGGATTTGCCAGTAACCAGATTTTATTTATTATTTATTTATTTATTTATTTATTTACATACATACAAATATCCTTACAGGCTAGACCCAATGCGATATTGTAACACACTTAAAACTTAAATAGTTCCCCTGTTTTTAATATTTATAACAAATTCTATGATGATTCGAGTGACGTCATGAACGGCGTTGGCTTCGCAGCGTGCAGCAAGTCATCTATTCGTGGAATAGGATAAGTGTCGGGCACAGTGATTGAGTTTAAGCGTCGGTAATCGACACATACTCTAACCTTTCCATTAGGTTTCGGTACCATTACCACTGGCGAAGCCCAAGGCGAAGAGCAGGGCTCAATAATAGCCTTCTTCAACATGTCGTATAATTCGACTTTAAGAATATCTTTCTTTGTTTGAGATAATCTGTAGGGAGGTACAGATATTGGAATATCGCTGTGTGTCACGATACTGTGTTCTCCAAGCAAGGAGGGTCTGATATTATCAATAAAAGCGTCTTGGTACTCTACTAGTATTTTATTTAAAAGATCCTTTTGCCTATCATCTATCTCTATGCTACAGAAATGGTAAGCCCCATCAGAGTCCGTAGGATTGCTTGCACCAGGAAAGAGTTGACGTGAATGCGGTGATAAGTTGACACCCGTTTCCCTTACTTTCTTTTCAGCATCACGCATCATATAATCGGCGAAAGAAGGTAAGTAGCCGTCGAATACCCTTTTACTTTTCTTAGCAGGTGACAGCTCGAGTGGTCTCAGTTTATAACTAGAGGAACTTTCAGGAACGGCAGCAGCACTTGAGGATGCAATAGCTGTTGAAGGCACCTCGGGAAGATCGCCATCCAAACCAAAGCTGATCGGGCTGCTGTTCGCTTTTTCAAAGGTCACAAAGTCTTCCTCATATAATTCGTAGGTCGGCGGGGTATCAATGAACTCCCAGGTAAACTGGGGAAGATTGAGGATCATCTTTGCATCCTGCATAAACCCGACTCCCAATAGAGTTCGATTGTCCCGTGAATTCGGCAGAACAATGAAGCTTGTTTGTATAATGCGGCCTTCTAGTTTTACTGGAACGCTTATCTTCTTTACCCGTTGGGTTTTCCCTATGCCGTCTGCCAATGTGACTGTTACTGTTTCTTCGTGAAACTTGTGTCCTTTGCTGATCAACTGTTCATATAGCTGATATGATGCGACGCTGGTTTTTGCACACGTATCGACGTATGCTGTCCCTTTAATGCCATCTATCTCGATGAACACTATAGGCCTGTTTCTCACATCCGATTGGACATTAACCGGGCAAAAGCTTAAGTTTGCCGATTCTGTCGAGCGTTGCTTATTTGCGCAGCATGTTGGGCAACTACTGCGAACTACGCCAGGTGTACCACAGCCGTAACATGATACTCTGGGTGTAGATGGAGATGGAGCCTGCGTTGTTTTGGTAGGAGCTTCAGCCTTGGATGGGACCTCAGGAACCTTATCTGATCCAGTTGCTTCTAACTCCTTCTGCTTCTTTTTCAGCTTCCTACACTGTTCGGTAGCATGGCCTGCGAAATGACAGAACCCGCACTTCACCTTCATTTTTGAGTTAGTTTTGGGCTTCTCATCTCTCTGTTTGTCACCGTCGTTTGGCTTGTCACTCCACATCTGTTCGACGCCCCGAGCAGCTTCTAGTAACTCGTCATAACTTTTAACGGAGTTGCGTGGAATCTTGTCACGTATTCGGTGTTTCAGCTGACCGTATATCATATGAAGCTGATGGGATTCCGGTATTTCAGGTTCCGGAAGTTGAGCAAACAGCATTCGCTTATGTGCGACGAAGCTATCAGTTGTCGTATGGTAGTCCTGTTTTTCGTAAACAATTTGTTGATATAGTACATAGGCAGGTTTCCTCGGAGCAAAAGTATAGCGTAGACGCTCTTTAAAATCTGCCCATGTGAAAACATGACTTTTTACTCCTTGCCACCACACTGCAGCTTCACCTTTGAGGAGCAGTGGTAATCCAGTGAGCGCTTCTGTATCACTTACGTTTTCTATCTGTTTAAAAACTGTCACTGCCGCCAAAAATGCCTCTGTCACTTCGGTGTCCTTGGTCCCGTCGAATTCAGCTTTGCAGGTGGTGAAAGAGCCATGTCTTCCTGGTGAAAGTTTCGACAGCAGCGCCTCGAACTGAGCGTCAGTCATGCTCACCGACATCTCTGCTTTCCCTCTTGCAATTGCTGTCGTCGTGATTCGTCCGGAACGTGTGACGTACTTCGGTTTATCTTCTTGCCCACCGTTGGTCGCCAGATTGTAGGAGGGTTGGTCGATGACGTCACAGATGCGAAGAAAACACGAAGATGACTTGAGACGGTTTATTTTAGCAGCAGGGTTATTTACACAGTATTTACTTTAAAACTTTAAAAAAAAAAAATAGGCGCGGTCACACACAGCCAAGTCCGCTTGGACGAAGGCTGGGGACGTAGTCCTCTTATCCAAAAAAATACAAAATATAGGGGTTCGGCTATGCCACCAAGCTATCAGGGGTGTTCTACGTGATCTTTCCAAGTAGGACGAGACCCGCGGATGCACCTCGCTGCTAGTTGGGAAATAGCTTGATTAGATTTACAATATCCTTGGAGGGTCATTCGATGCCGGAGAATCTTAACACCGCGATTCAGGATCGTGACGTAATTGCACAGCGCCATCTAGTAGCATCTGGCGGAACTATTACAATATCGATAATCAATGAATCTACTACATGATGGTGTCTTCATAGTTGACATTAAGTACGTTTGTTACATTATTTATTAACCGCTGCGGCCCCGACATGTGAAAATTCCCGAAAAAAAATAAATCTTATGTAATAGGTAAATAAACATTAAATTCGCGATTAATTCGCGACACACCGGTGTGTCGCCGGGGCCGGAGCGGTTAATATAAAAACAAAATACATTTTTCGACTCACATGCCTACTTTGGATTTTTCCTCTTAGCAACCAGGTATTTTCTTCGAGGATTGGTGGCATATTGTTGCGAGCCTCACGACACACTGCAATACTATAACAACCGTTAGCCCTTACATGCTCGCCATAATAAGAGCGCGCCTGTTTTATTTGATAACTGCCCAGACATATTAATGATAGCTCAGATAAAGTAAGACGTGGGAAATCTTGCAGGTTGGTATCATTGGCATCAATATTTTGGAAAAGTGCTTGCCTCCTATTTAAATTATATTGCGCTACCAGGTCAGCTAAAGAATTATTTAAATACATTTTTTCTTGTATCACTGCCAATATGTCTACTGCATCCTCTCTGTCTCTAATTAAGGGATGAAACCTATTAATTAATGCACTGGCACACAAAAAATCTGTCATTAAATGATGAGAAGCCACATTAAAGTACTCCTGTCTAAAGATTTTAAAATCTCTCTTGTATCTGCCATTCACAACCTCAACGACCCATCTTGTAAGAGTTACAGCTCTAGTTTCATTTGCTTCCAAAGTTGAAAGTTGGGTTTCGTTTGGCTGGAGAGAAGAGGGACTATGTGGGCAATAATTAAACTCTTCTAATAAAGGAATGGCATCTCTAAAGCCCCTATCCAGAATAAACGCATCGCCAGGTTGAAAAAACCTTCTTAATGTTCTATCAGCGTTTCTTAATTGATTTATTAATATTTTTGCATCAGATTCAGTAGCTGGATAGTGGCCTAAGACATCAATGATATATCCGTCAGTTGTTACAATTAATAAAGGCTTTACAAGATTGGTATACTTATGCAGTGAATATGTTTTTTTTTGGTATAAATAATTTGAGCTTTTCTGGATGTACACATAGGTACCATCTAGAATTATAATAGCTTTTCTGTCATTGGGTTCGCTATCTGGATTTCCGAACAGTGCATTTGGAATCATAAGATTTCTATCAGTGACATTTCTCCTCGTTAAATGTTCTATGCACATGACTAGGTACAAAATATTGTTTTAGTATATTTCTGACTTTTGCCATTAAGTCTTCTAATGTTCATCGAGGTATATTAAATAAAGTTGATAATCTTTCATCAGAATCACCCGTTCTTAATTTAATCAAATAAGCAGCTAAACCAATTTTACCCCTTTTAATTCCTGACAGCTGAGGAACTTCTGTCATAACTGCCATAAATTGTTCTTTAGAAAAACCTGTCTAATATCGTACTAAATTATCAGACATTTCATCGATATTACCAAAATCAAGAGTAACATTATCTGATTTTAAAATTGACATCATATCCTCTATATGTACAGCAGTGAATGATTGAACACCTGTTGTTATAACTGTCTTCCAGTCACCTATTAAATGTTGTCTACAAATGCGACAGTTAGGCGGTACATAATAGTTGTATTGCAACAGTAAATGTTTCCTCACAGACAAAGGTACAACAAATCGGTGTTGGTCTTCACAACTTAGAAAAATACACCGATTTTCCGTAACTGCTGCACGAACATAATTAGGCAAGGTAATACCTTGCTGTGGAGGACTATCTGCTGAGACGTTATGTCTTGAGGTTACTTCTGTTGAAGGTGATGACAACACAGCTGCTTCATTTTCATCAGACTCTTGCATAGTTACTGGTGCTTGTGATGTTGAAGGCGCAGAATACTGATGCTGGCTAGCCCTCATCCAGCAAGGATGACATATAAGGCTATCAGGTTGAATCTATAAGTACAAAAGATGTTTATTTGTTAAAATACATAACAAACAAGGAATCACTATTATATTATTGTCACATTGTATGTATATTATATTACTCACTTGATTTGGTATGATCCACTCTGATATAACATTATAAATGTGTATTTCTCTATCAGAAGTCCGTGATAGTCTATGTGAGCGAGCCCTCGTAAGTGATCGTCCACAATTAACACATACGTGTTGATGAGCAATGACGGGTTGTTCCACATTTCCAGTTCTATACAAAGTATTGTTGATTAATAACCAACATTCATGGCAAATGATGTCTTGATTATTGATCTAAGGAAAAAAAATATTTATTAATTATTATTATTGGTAAGAATTAAGCATTTCTTTTATTTATTAGTAGCAAATGTTTGGTCATAGTTTCAAAACCCTATAAGGAATCTGATAATGTATTTCTGGCAAATAAATGTATTGATTTGATTTGATTTATAAGTCTGTGGATTTGATATAAGTAATAGGTATACACAGGTTACTTTCTAACAACTTACCAATCGAGTAGGATGCCACTGTCTTATTAAAGTCAGCATTTCTTCGTTTTCATGATCTGACAATAAATTTTTCCTCAATCGTACCGTTGATATAGTACAATTTGCACAACGTAAACGATCCATTACAAAAAGTCCAAATCGATCGAAACAACAAAGTCCAGTAGGAATATCCAGGTCAACGTTTATGCAAGGTACGGAATCCGGGTGGGTGAAAGCCAAAGTCAAAAGAAAATAAATCAATCGCACAGAAATATCTCAACACTGAAAAACAGGATTGGAATAGTAACGGCAATGAATTGAATGACATTTGTTGACATTGTCGATGAAGATTTTTTTTTTTTAATTAATATCTTGACCATGGATACAAAGTCCTTCAGTCAGTCGATGTTATCAATCGTTAATAATCGTAATGGATTAATTAATTGTTATACTACGTTAATAAATCTATTAAAACAATTATTAATAATAAAATATAAACCAATATAGCAGTAAATAAAGAATCTACACGTATGCAATAACATTTGAAGTATAATTGTATAAAAAAATTGGTTATTCGTATAAATCGGTTCGTGAGATGTATCGATTAAATATAATAAGAAAAAAATGTTTTTCTACAGTTCACTAAGTTCTACGAGGGTGTTGGTCACATTAATGGAAACTAGAAAAAATAGACTTCTTTTATGTAAAAGTCTCAATGCTGTAGGACTTCAGGCCGAAACCCGCCGGTCTCCTTTGTGTGTCTTAAAACTTCGAAGATATTCAAGTTTCCGCTGCGCTGACGTTTGGCTATTTGATGGAAATCATATAAATCGGTTTAGTTTAGAGTTGAATTTTTTTACGCACGTTGCTATGAATTTGTGTATAATATTTGTGAAAACAGATTTTGAAAAAAACATACCGTTTAGGAGATTTACACGTAAAGGTGAAATATGGTTATTAGGTCCAAGTACTTAAAATAGGAACTTTAGAGCCTAACTTTTAACGTTTATTTGTATCTTGTAAAGGTCTACAACGTCTTGCCAAGTTTCATTTATGTGCGCTTAGTAATTAATGAGCAATGGCATAATTTACTACGAATGGACCACTATATTTTATGACATCCGATTGTAGGGCTTTTTAGTGGACTTATTAATTCAACTATTCATATGTAAAATTTCAGCTCATTACGCGACATAATTAAAGAGATATAATAAAAATACCAAAACAACCGAATAACATGGATAAACCGACCAAGTTTGAATGGCTACAAAAAAGCGGCCGTGCAGTACATAGAGCTAACGTTCTAGAATTTCCAGTGTTTTACCATTATTGGACTAGTACAGGTCGGCACACAATTCTTGACCTGGCTCGATACGTTTCGAAACGCTTTACTTGGCATCACTGTTACCGTTGCGTTTATATTATTTAGGTACATCGAAATTGAATTGTTCAATTTTAATTAAAACGTCATTCGAAATGTTTTGAGCCAGGTGCCAAGTTAACGCGTACGGGTAGTAGTTATGTGTCTTCTTAGCGCGCTTTATCAGTCACAAATGTGCACCCAAGGACAACGTGCGTATGCGCTGTTTATTTTGCCACAACGTAATATTATGTATCTATTGGACTCGGTTATTGACATAGTGTAAGTGACTGTGACATACTTATTGAGCCAGTAGTGAGAATGATTAAAAGATAAACAAGGTAAGTAGGTACTTCCTAATAAAATACCTCATGAAAATGTTATCTGTTGGAAGGTAGGTATATAGGTTCAAGTGACAACTGTATTTTGTTACTTACATCTCGACGACGCCGAAAGCCTAAGTGTCTAGACACACTATGCCGAAGTTACGCGACCGAAGTTCGACGGCTGATTTTACGTTTCGACGTATTCGGCTTATATGACACACCATAAGTGCCGAACTTACGCGGCAGAAATTCAGTTCCGCAACTTTGTGTGTGTATTCAGTGTCTCGAGCGCTATCGTGGATCCCGGATCTTCGTCGGTAATAGAACCGAACTTCGGTCGCGTATAATGTGTACTCACAGAATAAGTTGTCCGCTGAACTTACGCCCGACCGAAATTAGGCTGTACGCTATGACGCGACGTAATTTTGGCATAGTGTGTCGTCAGTAATTCAAATAGCATTGCAGGCGATTGTGCTGAACTTCGGTCGCGTAACTTCGGCATAGTGTGTTTAGACACTTAAAGTTGTCTTAATAATAATAATAACTTTATTTCCAAGCAAGCAATAAATATCTTAGATACTAGGATACAAGCAGTTTGAGATACAGCTTATGAACAAGCACAATTCAGTGAACATCTGTGTCTGAACTAGATAACTAAATATCTGTATTTCAGACAGCAGCGCTCTTCCCTTAAATGTTAACAATTCACTGTACACAAGACAAATCACTAAAGCAAAAACAGAAATTTATAAAGAGTAGGAAGACCTCCCTGTGTGTGGAGTGATGGTGTGTGTATGTGTGTAGGAGGGTGAGTTAACGAGGTACATTAAGTAATTGTTCAGTTTCATCATAATTAAGTTTATGTAATTATTCAAATAGTTTCCTCTTGAGCTCTCGAATATTTAAACTTCGTACATCGATTGATTGGCTGATTTTGGTATATAAATATGGACCCAAGAAAGGAAAATATCTGTTCGCGAATCGGTGTTTAAATTTTGGTCTATTGGGGAAGGTTTCTACGGCGCTTTGAAGTTATGGCGATTGTATCAGAAATAAAGCTTGAGTGTTGCTTCAGAACAGTGAGCAGGATGAAAAGTTGACGTACTGAGAGGACTTCACAGGATTGATAAAGGAGGTGGGTAGGGACGAAAGGTGCTGACTTTAAGAACAGCTCGTTGAGCTATTTCAAGCGATTTAATAGTCGTTTTGGGTGCACCGCCCCATACAGTAATGCAGTATCCTACTATAGACTGTCCAAGTGCCAGGTAGATCTGTTTAACTAATTTAGAATTTGCCACATTCCTTAAATTTTAAAAAACGTAGATCAGTTTTCTCAGCCTCGCAGTAATTAAATTAATATGAGATCGGAAAGAAAGATTTTTATCTAAAATGATACCAAGATATTTGACTTCATTGGTAGGAATCAGTGAAGGACAATGGCACACATCGACATTGCAGCAATCATGGGCAAACAAAGAATGCGAGGGAGTTGACGTGGAGGTACTTCTGATAGAGAAAGGTATGAACGTGGTTTTATCTGCGTTTAAAGTTAACAGATTGCATTTAAACCAGTGACACACAGTGTTAAAACCCATCTGCGCTATTTTATAAACTTCTTCCCAGCTGTCAGCTGAGAACAAGAGTGCAGTGTCGTCAGCATAAGAAATGATTTTTCCACCTTCTAGACGAAGATCACAAAGGTCGTTTAAATAAGCTAGGAAGAGGGTTGGTCCCAATATACTGCCTTGCGGCACACCATAAGTTATAGGTAGGTCACCACTAGTAATGTCATCAATTTTAGTGCATTGACAGCGATTAGAGAGATAATCCTGAATTAATTTTAGCTGTTTACCCCGGATTCCCAGCCTATCCAGCTTATTAAGTAATAGTGGTATTTTAACAGTATCAAACGCCTTCGGCATTGTCTATATCTGCTATGTACAGATTCCAGTGCATACAGTGTTTATGACAGCCACGTAAATACCTATAGTTATTTGATGAAAGTTGGTTCAGCTGTTCAAAAGTTGCAGTCTCTTATTCGAACTTGTTTCGAATAATAATATGTGTAGGTAGGTACCTTTTATTTTCTAGGTAGGTACTTTGAAGTGTGAGACGAGAATTTCGTTTGTTCTTGTTTGCATTTATTCAAACCACAATTAATAGTATAATCCCGCAATAATATTACGTAGGTACCTACTTATTGTTTATTTATTTATTTATTTAGGTTAGCCAACAATTGTTTACACCTAACTTTCACAATTATACTTGCTTAATAGTACATTATAAGTGCAACAATTACTTACAGGCTAACACAGCATGCGCCAATAAAGGTTATCTATAATACAATATTATAAAGCTAAAAAAGGTACTTACAATCTAAGCTTATCAAGATTTTTTTGGTAATTTGCATTAATAACAGCATCAAAAAATAACAAAAAATTTAAGTATATTACAATTAAATTAAGAAACAGATTTAAAACAAATGAATAAATTAAAAAAAATTAAAAAGTTAACAAATAAAATTAAAAAATAAAATTAAGTAACAAATAATATTAAAATCAAAATTAAAGTCAGAGTTAAAATTAATATTGAAATAATAATAACAAAAATCACATTCAAATTATTTCAAATACATTCTTAAAGATAATCCTAAACTATTTTGGACTCATATTAAGGCTAAGCGTGGTGGATCTAGTGTATACCCGCCTACAATGACTGACGGCCAAACTACAACATCAAATGGTTCGGATATTTGTGATCTCTGGTAATTATTTCGCATCTGTTTACACCCCTGAACATGACGCGAAATTTAGGGTCAACTCAAATCTCCTTGACACATTAGCAACTAATAGCCAGTGCCTGACAGTACCAGAACTTGATAGAGAAACTCTTCTCAAAAAGCTGCAATGTGTTAACATCGGGAAGGGAGCAGGTCCTGACGGAATCCCACCATTATTTATTTCTGCTTGTGCAACTGCCCTGGTTACCCCGTTATTAAAAATATATAAGGTGTCGCTAGCCACTGGAATATTCCCATCTGAGTGGAAAAAGGCCAAAGTCATTCCTGTACACAAGTCAGACAAAAAAGACACAATTTCCAACTACCGTCCTATCGCGATTCTTTCCACGTTTGCCAAGATTTTTGAGTCGATGATCTGTCCTTATATCCAACGCCATTTCAGACTTTACCTCAGTGATCACCAACACGGCTTTGTTGCCTCGAGGTCTACTGCCACAAACTTACTAGCTTTTACGGAGTCCCTTATTGAATCTATCGACTCAAATAAGCAATTTGATGTATTGTACACAGATTTCAGCAAGGCCTTTGATAAAATTCCTCATTCCATACTGATTCATAAACTAGCAACGTATGGTATCACTGGTCCCTTGCTGAAATGGCTAAAATCATATCTATCTAAGCGTGAATTTTATGTTGTTGTTAACGGCTTTCGATCTGCCAGCAATTATTGCATGACTTCCGGTGCTCCACAGGGGTCACACCTTGCTCCTATATTATTCATCATCTTCATTAACGACCTGCCCCACTGCTTTTACTTTTCCGATTGTTTTCTTTACGCTGATGACTTAAAGTTTGCTCGAAGAATCCAATCACTGAGTGATATCGCGCTTCTACAAGAAGATCTGAACAGAGTTGTTGAATGGTGTGAGACTAACAAAATGGGACTTAACTTAAAAAAATGTTTTCATTTATCATTTTCAAGAAAGCCTCATCCAATTCACTCGGAGTACTTTATAAGTAATAAAAAAATACAAGAAGTGGATGTAATTAGGGATCTCGGAGTTCTTTTTGATAAAAAACTGACCTTTGTCCCCCACATTGAGAACATTATTAAGAAAGCCTCTAAAATGCTGGGTTTTGTCATAAGAAACACCAGGGGCTTTAAACAGGTTGGTACCAAAAAGATGCTGTACTATAGCCTTGTACAAAGCGTCCTGGAGTACTGCAGTGTTGTATGGAGACCACATTACGCCACACGTAAGTTACTTTTGGAAAGAGTTCAAAAACGGTTTTTGTGGCAACTTGCATTTTCTAAAGGAAAAAGTAAACAGCTGCTCTCCTATAATGCCCGTCTCAATTTCTTTAAAATGCGCTCGTTATCAACTCGGAGAGAAATTAATGATGCCTTGTTTCTCTATAAGTTGCTTAGAAATAAAATTGACTGCCCAAACCTGCTGGGTCTCCTAAAGTTCCGTGCCCCAGCCCGATATCCGCGTAATCCTATCACGCCATTGTACCCTCCCTTGCGCAGAACAGTTCTGGGTGCCAACTCGCCGATTTCACGGCTGTGTAAAGTCCTAAACAGTTGCAGTGATCTTACTGATATACACCATGACAGCATAGGACATTTTTTCAAAGTGATTATCGAGCACTATTCTCGCAACCAATAGTTTTACCATTTTAAATACAACATATTATAATATACCTATTTACTATCAGTTGAACATATTATCTTAAGTTTAAAATTATTTTTGACTTAATCAAGGTACAATTATTATAAAATCACAACCTATAAAGTTTTACAAGTTGCGGCGACAATCAAGGTACATTTTTTGGCTACATTTAATGCAAATTGGATTTTTACATACGAAACACATATAAGCTGTTTTACGCTTCTTCTTAGGGTCGCATGTTAAACAAGTCTTTCTTTTTTAAAATTTTTCGGGATTGTCAGATGATGATGTGCTAGGCGTTTGTTCTATTTTTAGGATTCGACTAATGCTGAACTGATCTTCAGTTCAGCATTAGTCTCTCCCTTTGCAAACCAAAAGTGTGCACGCGGCGTTCCAGAAGAGATTTTATAAGATCTTCTGCCAGTTGATTCATAAACACCATTACAACCAAATAACATAACAACCTGACGTCGGTCACTCAGACCGCACACAAAATATAATTACCTATAACTCACAACTGAGCGCACTTCTGGAGCTGCCGAGCGCGTGGCACGTACTGACGGGGGAGGGGAAAAAGTACAAGGACGCACGGTTGAACCGCGCGCATAGGAACAGATTTATTTTGAAAATAAAATCGCCAGAGTCTCTGAGACCGACGTCAGGTGGTTAAGGGTTAATTTCTGACTCTAAGTTTTCCATATATGTACTGTACAAAGTTTTGGCCAGGTTTTGACAACGTTTTGAGACCAATTTTAGTTCTAATTCATCGAAAGGGTTCTTATACTTCCTAAAGCGTAATCTTAACTTATTTTTCTCTTTGAGTGTTCTTATAATTGCTTTATTAAACCATGGAGGGTAACGGCAAGTCACTGGCTTACAATTTGGGACAAATTTATCTATTGCACTATTTAACACCTCATAGAACACCTTTAACATACTATCTGCGTCATTACTATTAGCAAATTGTTGATTCCAGTCATGTTCGTTAATATGAGATTTAATGAGTTCATAATTTGCCTTATAAAAGTTTTTTCGATTATTGAGACTATTGTATGGGAGATTGGATTCTTTCAATAATGATACAATAAGCTCAAGCGAAGGATGTAGTTTATCAACGGGAGTTAGAGAGCAACTGCTTTCACTCACAGTGCACGTAGATATGGTTGACAGAACCAGATCCAAAGTACGCGCAGAACAGTTCTGTACGAAATTGTACTGCGAAAGTCTACTAACGTTCACAAATTCCAAACAAGTGTTAGGTAGTGAACTGTTAACCGCATCTGGAGCCCAATTTATTTGGCCCAAGTTAAAATCCCCTATTAAACAAATTGGGATATTTGCTGTTTCAAACACGTTATTACAGTGTTCTATAAAGTGGTCAATTGTTGACAGACATACAGGTGGAGGTAGGTAGACTGCGCAGAGAGCCAACTGTCGTGATTTATGTCCTGTCGAAATATCGATGGTAACCCAAAGATCTTCACATTTACTGTGCCATTTATCAATGCACTTTGAACTGATTTTGGTTGAGACAGCAATCAGAACTCCGCCTCCATCTTTATTAGGATGGAAGCCTGTTGCCTCCCTATCTCTTCTGTAAACAACATATCTATCATCAAATAGTTCACTACTAAGTACACTACTATTTAACCAGGTTTCAGTTAAAATTACTACATCATATTTCATACAACAAAGGTTTACATAAAATGTGTTAGTCTTAGTTCTCAGACCTCGACAATTTTGGTAATAGATTGTTAAGTTTGTGAATTTTGAAGTAAAGATAGGTAGGTACTACGACATGGCATTAATATGAGACCAATTACTTGATTTTACTTAAACTATCCATGTTTTTGATAAGTATGTATTCTGCTCCGTCTACTTTTCTCACAAATATTTTGCCATTTCTGACCCAAACATACTTGTGGTTCAGTTCCTTAGCCTTGATTCGAGCCGCAGCGTGAAGAGCTTTGTTGCTGGGTGAAAGGTGTTCAACGACATATACAGGTGCTTTCTGGCTGGCAAATCCAAGATGTCCACAATTAAGTCTATTCTGCGGGTTATTTTGGTTATATTTAATAACGGATGCTAAAAGTTGATCGCGCAGCCTAGGTGATGCTAACTGAACTACTATGGATTTGGGACGTGTACTGGATGGGTTGGTTTTAGCAACACGCGTATGTTAGTTCTAGGTATATATATCTAATACATATAGATCTATGTAAATATATAATCGTATCAAAGGGAAAATATAAACAATAGGATTCAATTCTTAATAACTTTATATTTATCTTTTAGTATATAACAACTACATAACTATCGTACTAGTATATATGAGCCAAAGTCAAAGCGTAAAACGTTTATTTCAAGGTGACTCTACTGTCCGTTCGCAAGGGTAGATTCTTATGGAGAAGAACGGACAAGAAACTCCATAGTTACTACATACACAACATCACGTTATAATATACCAACCATAATGATTAACAAGTTATTATTACCCGTATTTAAAATACACCAATCATCATAATAACATTACATAACCATAACATTACATAATATTAGGTTATTCATAAGTTTTTCATAATTAGAATTATAATACACAATATACATCATCATCAACAATAAACCAAAAACAATCAGAATAATCTCATACCTTAGATGTTAAGTACGCCTTGAAAATCGAAGAGAAACTGGGCTGCTCCAATGAGGCTCCACTCTTTTATACCCGTTAACAAACAAGTATGACAGTTGAGTCAAATCAGTTTTTGAAATAAGTTTGTTATAAAATCATAACATATTAAACAGTTAATAATCACATTTATAGGTATATCAAGTACTTATTTTTAAATATTAGACACATAATAATTACATTAATATAACACGGCCATACTGACAAGTAGTTCGTTCTCGGACTACATAAAATAAAAACATAATACTAATTATAAATAAATACACTTTTGTAAGGCAACTTAATGCTAATACATTTTATTCATTGTTATATTCCAACTCATCACATTAAGAGGATAAAATAACAACGGTCAGTACTTTGCCATCAATCCCCTCACCTGCTGCATATGAGTCGGGCTATACCAAAGACTGATTTCAGCAGTTCCAATCAAATTAATTTTCTTTCATTCCATTTGTCACATCTGACATTAATACATAAATTTATATCATAATAAAGAGTATTCCATTCTATTCTATTGTATTTTACTTTTGTTTTGCCAATTGCCAATTGCCTAGACGTGTCAAGTCCCCTCCACCCACTGCTAGTGGGATGAACTTGCACCAAGCAAATGACCGACCAGCGGAAACAATGTATTTTACTTTTGTTTTGCCAATTGCCTAGACGTGTCAAGTCCCCTCCACCCGCTGCTAGTGGGATAAACTTGCACCAAGCAAATGACCGACCAGCGGAAACAATGTATTTTACTTTTGTTTTGCCAATTGCCTAGACGTGTCAAGTCCCCTCCACCCGCTGCTAGTGGGATAGACTTGCACCAAGCAAATGACCGACCAGCGGAAACAAATATATGGGTTACCTCGTCATGCAAGTCCCATTCACCCGCTGCTGGTGAAATAGACAAGCACCAGGTAAACGATCGCCCAGCGGATTTATTTATTTATTTATTTTATACTTTATTGTACACCTCATTACAAGAACAGAACAAACATTTATAAAAATAAGTGTACAATGGGCGGTCTTATCGCTATTTTTCAACAACTTCAACACGTACAATTCATTATGTCTTTTTCTTGAATCTCACAGTTGACAGCTTTCCCGAGTTGGGTGACAATATTGTACACATTCTCGTTTTTAGTTTCAGGCATGCACTGCACCTCTAGATTACTCGATCGTGATTGCTGCTCTAAATTTTTAATTCGCACACTAAGATTCGCCATAGTTGTCTTCAGTTCCGTGTTTTCTAATTCTAGCCTCTTTATGGTTTCGTTTGATACCTTCTGATTACGCTCAAAGTCTTCAAATTGTGCGTTCATGAATTGCATAGATTTTACCATCTCCTTCATTTCTGACTTAACAGTTTCCAGTTCATTTTTCATAGTCTTGACCAAATTTTCGTTGAATTGTGTCAACATATCGCTGAATTCTGCCTTAATTATCTCTTGGATAATAGACCGAATATCTTCTTTTTTATATAAAGGTGATGGCGGAGATGGAGGTCCACTGGCCTGCCTCTTATTTCCTCTATTCGCAGATACATTACGAGAAGGGGTCGAGTCGTTAGTAAAGATTTTAGTTCGCTCCTCTTCACTGGCCATATAATGGTAATTTAGAGAAAAAAAATCAGACTTAAAAAAGTATTGATTATCCTCCCAGAGGCAGAGTAAAGTAGGCAGGGAACGTTGCGCCGTCTTCGATAGATAGTCTTTGGTGCGAGCGCTCACATGAGTCACTGAGCGCGGGCGCACGCTGAAATGCTACTTATGTGCGCAGCGTAACCGCGAGAGTAGCTTGTACTGTACGTAAAAAGTCTTATCATGCACTCACCGGTTGACCAGCCGTGATTCAAATTTTTTGACAGTTCACACCACAAATCGTTCTATTTACACACTTTTTGATGACCCTAAGTATGAATAACACTTGTTGATGGAATACTATATAACTTGGAACGATTATAATTGTGAGATAAGTCCAGATTTAGCTTTTATTTGTATTTTATCAAAGAGCAAATTCACACGTATGTTAACCGTTCGACCGTTAGGGCAAAGAAGGAATTGTTAACCTGTCAGGCATCGCGAGCGCGAAACACAGAACAACAGTCAAGCCCCACCCGCATTTTAATATAATACAAGCTGTTGCCCGCGACTTCGTACGCGCATATCCCGTTTTTTCCCTTTGGAATTCCCGTTTTCGTAGGTATTCACGTTCCCGTAAGAATATGCGCTAGAACGTAGGTAAGTAGGTCGGTACTGCACTACACTATAAACCTACCTTCAAATTGAGTCAATTACTTAGTACTGATCTGTGATTCTGTGATTGTAAGACGTACTTATTTGTTGCTGTAAAAGCTCGAACGAGAAGACCAACTTCCGAAAATTTACTAGTAGGTAGGTACTTAATACCTAAGATTTACCTATACATAAGTATTTGAGATTTTACAGTAGGCAACGTATTTCTTATTTATAAAAGACTGATTCTTTATATCAATGTCTGGTGGCGTTGTTAGCGGCACAATAAATCTAACAATAATTTGATTTTATTTGATGTTATTATTACTTTGTTAATAATGTTTTTTTAATTGTCAGTAACTAATAAATACTTTTAAGAGTACAAAGTTAATGCAGTTGTTTTATTTTCTGCGAAACGATCGTGTACGCGCCTGTACGAATCTATTAAACACTATAAAGATACTATACTGGAAATTCTAGAACGTTAACTCTATGTACTGCACGGTCCCCTTTTTTGTAGCCATTTAAACTTGGTCGGTTTATCCATGTAATTCAGTTGTTTTGGTATTTTTATTATATCTCTTTAATTATGTCGCGTAATGAGCTGAAATTTTACATATGAATAGTTGAATTAATACACTAAATATTGGAATATGTTTTATTTTGCTTTTCCATTAAAAAGTCCTACAATCGGATGTCATAAAATATAGTGGTCCATTCGTAGTAAATTATGCCATTGCACATTAATTATTAAGCGCACATAAATGAAACTTGGCAAGACGTTGTAGACCCTTACAAGATACAAATAAACGTTAAAAGTTAGGCTCTAAAGTTCCTATTTTAAGTACTTGGACCTAATAACCATACTTCACCTTTACACGTGTATATCTCCTAAACGGTATGCTTTTTTCAAAATCTGTTTTCACAAACATTATACACAAATTCATAGCAACGTGCGTAAAAAAAATCAACTCTGCACCAAACCGATTTATTTGATTTCCATCAAATAGCCAAACGTCAGCGCAGCGGAAACTTGAATATCTTCGAAGTTTTAAGACACACAAATTTAATTTAAACATACACATTTACCTCTCGTCACACACTAATTATTGCATGTATTTTTTTTCTTGTACGTCCATAGGAAAAAAAAGTGCCGCTGGGATGACGCAGTTCCAGCGGAAACAGTTTTTGTTGAATAACTCCCCAATGGTTGGATGCACCAATTCGTACTTACCATACACATTTACACGACGTCATACACTAAGGGAATACACACACGTTCGATTCCGCCGCTCCAGTTGGTGATAAATGTCTTAATAATTATTTACACACAGGGCCGGACTTGTTGTCATCCCTGTTTGGTATAATGCTGCGCTTTAGGGAATATTCAATTGCAGTAACCGGTGACATCAAAGACATGTTCCTTAGGGTCAAAATTCGCCCTGAAGATCAACACGCGTTTAGGTTCCTTTGACGGACCAGTCCTGACGAGCCAGTTGATACTTACATTATGACGTCACTTATTTTCGGTGCTAACTGTTCTCCCTTTGTTTGTTGCTCAGTTTGTTAAAAATATTAATGCGCGTCGTTACGAGTCGACATTTCCAGCCGCTGTTAATGCGGTAACAGATTCCAATTAATCCCCATCTTCTACACTTATTAAAGACTTTGTTTTAAGTTCTGCAATAACATTTTCTAGTTTAGCTACTTTTTTCGATGGACGTCTACTTTTTTCTCGAAGAGCCTTTAATTTTTTCAGTCGTTCGGATGAAAGTTTCCTGAGTTTTTCCATTTTTTTCCCAACGTTTGAGGAGTGTACTCTGGAGTCTTGTCCTAAAATCCATAAAATCGTTTAATAACTATATTTTTGTCAAAGACAATATTTTTGGGTTGTAACTATTGATGGTTGTTGAGAAATTGGAGAGTTTATTTCAACTGGCTTTTGATCACTAGCCGACAGCAGTAGGTCTACAGCACTATCAATCTGAAATCATGCGATTTGTATGTAAAATCTACCAAACTTTTGGTTTCATAACATCCCTCGATGAAACTGCTTAATAATGAATGATTGTACTACAGTCTGTTGTCAACATTATCTGACCTACCCTAAAACAAACGAATTTGGACCCTTTACCTTAACATTAAGCTTTATTCAATTTATATGAGCTTATCAGACAAGTGCTCGTGGACTCGACAGACTTACAGACACGCAAATTTGATCTTTATAACGTTAGCATTAGGTTATATGTTATAACTACTTGTTATAATATAATTAGTGTAATAGTTTATTTTAATGATTTCGTTCATGTAATTCTGGTCTCGTGGTCTGTGTATAAGACTGAGAAAAACAAGTTGCGAGATCAAATCCTGCGACGAAGATATTGTTTTTCTTTCAATTTAGATATTATTCCAAAACTATTTCTTGTAACAATAGTCCAATCAACGAGGATATTAGTTGTATGGAGACTTCCGAATAATTCTCCCGCCTATGAAATTTGGCATGGGATGAAATTAGGTGATACAGATTACAGATGTACAATAATCCAACATTTTTTTTTACGAGAAGTTAGGTTATTTTACCTAAACATGAAAATTGCTTATGAGGCTCTGTGAATATTTCCTCAGGCTGAAATACTTTCTGTTTACGTATGAATGTACTAGTTAGAATAAGTATGTAAAGGAATCCAACATTTTTTTTGATTTCGGTGATACCCCAAATTTAACTTTTAACATTTTGCACTATAACTTCCGCCGGAAAATTGCTCTGCCAATTTTTATGTTTTCAAATGTCTTTATGTCCCTAAATACATAGCTTTGTTTAGTTATCCAAAAGATTTTCCTTTTTAAACTTGTATTTTTTATTTTTGCTTAATTACGTAATGTGAAAAAATCCTCCGTCCATTTTTATACCTTTATTAGTCATATGATTTTATATTAAAACAGATTTATCAATAATCCAACAAATTTTCCTTTAGGAAGAACATTTTTTTTTAATTTTTGCTTTATTACGTCACGTGAATAATTGCTCAGGTTAATTCAATGAGTGTATTAAGTTATGAGTCGCTGTATTCTAATAGATTTTCTAATAAGCCAATGGAAATTCGGCCTAATACTAAAGTTTTTACAATCTCAATAATTGCATTGCCGGCCGTCGGCTAGCAACGACGGTCTAAGGCTAATACTATTGTAGTCTTTGGTCTAAGGTAACGGCGAGTTGTGTGTGTTGGCTGTGTAATAAAAAAAGGTAATGTTATACTGGGGTTTGTTTAAGTGACAAAAAAATGCAATCTAATTGAGAACCTCTTCCTTTTTTTCAAGTCGGTACAGTTTTCAGTGAGCTTATACGTCTTCTCATTTAGGCGCAGCGATATGTTTTCGAGTTTAAGAAAAAGCGCGGTTAATTGAAACTTTTGAATATTTTCTTAAATCTAATATTCTATCACAAATACGCACAAATTAACCCATTTGAACCCAAATACAAACCTAGCAGCAAAATTCTGAAAAAAAACTTTATTAACGTATCTATTGCAGTCTAGAAAGACATTTTATAGAGAAAAAAAACCTTCCTTTTGTATTAGAAAAACACCATACCAACTCAAATAGGGCCAATGGGCTTATGCATAGTATTGTTCAAAACATCCTTTTTCGATGCACAATGTTTTAATGCATTTTTTACATTGCCAACGTGCTTTCGTGTGGCATTCGTTGCATCGTAGCTGGCTTGACAGATTCTGGGGGTAAAGTCCACTCATTTGGTAGCGCCAGATGTGCGCTGACCCTTGGTATAGCAAATCTTTTGAATTAATTATTATTTCACACGTTTCGGAGATTTTACAAAGAGTTATTTTATGTTTAAGTGTATTAGTGTTTTCTACAGCTTAACTAAATTGTATTGGTGGACGCAGATGCTGAAAAAAATTATAAGCTACCTGGTACACCTTTGGACAATACTTTTTTTTCTTAACTCGAAATCTCCTTAACTTTTTGACCATTTTTCCGCATAGTTTACAAAGTCCGTCTATTTTAAATCCATACAATTTAAGTAATAAAAATTTAGAAATAGGTATAAGCGAATGTCTAAACGCCGTTGTACAGTCAACCGCACATCAGGTTATACGAAACTGTCAAAGGACAGAAACCATAGAACTTTGCCCCACGATCATCTGCCTAGCCTTTTCCCAACTATATTGGGGTCGGCTCCCAGTCAAACCGGATTCAGCTGAATACCAGAATTTTACGTGGAGCGGCTGCCTACCAGACCTCCACAACCCATTTAACTGGGTAACACGGTATTTCTAGGCAAGACTGGTGTCAGATTTTTCTGGCTTCTGACAATCCGTAACGACTGCCAAAGATCTCCAAATGACAGCCCGGACCAACGGCTTAACGTGCTTTTCCGAGGCACGGAGGAGTCTCGGTATATTAAGATGGTCACCCATCCACAGACCAACCTCGGCAAGCGTTGCTTATCCTTGAAGATCGGTCCGTGCGGCTGTTATAACTTTGCCCCACTAAAAAAAGTAATTTACAAGCATAAAATATGCAGCATTTTATAAGTAGCACAAAGTCAGCAAGTGAACAAGAATTGAGATCCGTTGACAAAAGCAAAGGTAGCGAAAAAACAATAAAAATACACACATAAATAAAAGACTTATACTAAAAATAATCTAAAACATGGCGTCGAAAAATTCCTCCGCATCGCAGACCACTGGTAATGTAAATGTAAACTATTTTATATTATACGTTTGTCCAACTGAATATGTAGTCTCAAAGCGCACTATTTAGCTCAATTACGAAAATATGTCTAATTAGTATTTAAAAAAAATATAGACAATCGGTTAACTTTAACATTTTTTTTTTTAACAGTGTTTTACTATAAACATAAATATTATAATTATTTAAAGAAAATAAAGGAATTGCTAAATATCCTGATCTGAATGATTTTTTTGTCAGTCCTTTTATGTACTCATTTATTTTACACGATTATTTTAAAAACACTATAAATCCCCGCGCGCAATCGATTGCCGATCCTGGGCCCCAAGTCTGCTATTTTCATAAATTCGTCATTCCAACACGATCCCATTGTCATTTTGCAATAAGTTCGTAATCTGCTAAATTCATAATGGTCGATCATTGGTCGGTCAATGGTCTCGTAATAAAATCATGGTTGTAAATATTCAATAATCTTTGAAAAGCAATGACTGCACGAGGACGTTCTAATGGTAGGTCACTGATCAAAGGAACTGTCAAAATTTTAGCAGATTAGGTACCGCATAAGTCTGTCAGTCATTTGTCATTATGTACGAGATTACCATTCTATGACATTTCTTTCAATAGGAGGGTCAGTGGTTGACCATTGGAAAGTCATAATGACGCTTTTATATTAGTAGATTATCAAACTTCTCAAAATCAACAATTATGAAATCAATGGTAGACCATTCTGACACTATTGTAATAGCAGACTTGAGGGTCGTGCCGGTCCCTCCCAGCGACTCGCGAATCGAATACACACTCTTAAAATGTTGAAGGTTAAGTTCAAAATCAAATGAGAAAATTTGTCAGTTTTTGGTAACTTGATGTGCTGTTGACTGTACACACGTTGTGCATATTTATAGAAAAATATTTGTAATTATGTCGTTAGAAATCAAACTACCCTACATTATTCCAAAAGTATTTTCAGTCAAGTGATGGCCAACCCTTCGCTCTAGCTTATAACAGTGAAATATCGCAACAAATATTGACCGTCCGAAAATTTGTTGGATAATTGATAAATATGTTTTAATATAAAATCATGACTAATAAAGGTATGTTGAGATTGAATTTATATTATTGAGATTGTAAAAACTTTTGTATTAGGCCGAATTTCCATTGGCCTATTGGATAATCTCATACACGTATTGAATTAACCTGAGCAATTATTCACGTGACGTAATAGTAAAAATGAAAAAAAAAATGTTCTTCCTAAAGGAAAATTTGTTGGATTATTGATAAATCTGTTTTAATATAAAATCATATGACTAATAAAGGTATAAAAATGGACGGAGGATTTTTTCACATTACGTAATTAAGCAAAAATAAAAAATACAAGTTTAAAAAGGAAAATCTTTTGGATAACTAAACAAAGCTATGTATTTAGGGACATAAAGACATATGAAAACATAAAAATTGGCAGAGCAATTTTCCGGCGGAAGTTATAGTGCAAAATGTTAAAAGTTAAATTTGGGGTATCACCGAAATCAAAAAAATGTTGGATTCCTTTACATACTTATTCTAACTAGTACATTCATACGTAAACAGAAAGTATTTCAGCCTGAGGAAATATTCACCGAGCCTCATAAGCAATTTTCATGTTTAGGTAAAATAACCTAACTTCTCGTAAAAAAAAATGTTGGATTATTGTACATCTGTAATCTGTATCACCTAATTTCATCACATGCCAAATTTCATAGGCGGGAGAATTATTCGGATCATATAAGCCCCGTTGATTGGACTATAATGTAAAGAACTATAGACGGAATAACTTCAAATATAAACTTTCTAAAATGGTAATATTTTCGCATAACTTGTAATAAGTGGGTAGTTGAAAAATAAATATTCGTATTCATTACAAAACTGGTATTCAAATGCTAAGGGTATGCAGTGACTACGCGCAAACATATTTTACCTTACCTTACTAAATTGCAAAAACAACGTCTCTACATTTTTTTATTTTCTATTTTATAGGTAGTTTTTTATTATCATGTCTCAATGGACTGATTATTAAAATACAAAATAGAACCGTTTTCCCCCTGAAGGGAAAAAAAAGAATATTTAGGTTTCAGCCGTAGCTCGACCCACTGTGAGATTACCCCCTTTAACTTTGCGCGTTTGCAGTGTGTATCTACCCTCTATTTCCCTCACATATCAGTACTCTCACAATCACATGCCGGCAAAAACGGCAAATAGTGGGTCGAGCTACGGCTGAAACCTACATATTCGTTTTCTTCCCTTCGGGGGGAAACCGGTTCTATATAGATGTTCGAGCCTACGCTCGACCCACTGTGAGATGTGTTTATAATCTGCCGGCGATGGCTAGACGTACTGTGATAAAATAGGGAAATATTGTACATCATACGTAAGTAAGACTGCAAGTAGTACTAATAAAAGAAAATGGTTTAATCAATTTAACAAAAATATCAGTCTTCCATTATTAAGTAAGTATATTAATTTAGTTTGGAGAAAATGATAGACTTAAACTATCTGAATTCCTTTTCGATTGATATGGGATTTCTTTAAAGTAATGTGTTAAAAAGGTATTTCTTGATCTCCAGTTCCCTCGTTTCATTACTTCATCAAGATTCAGGTTTCTATTGATCCGATTATCTGAATTGACTGCTGTCCTACAGCTTCCAGGAGATGCGTTGATTTGTGCATCCTTGAATAGCGTTCGAATCCCACCAGCAATAACACTTCTGGAGGCTTCCTTTACTTTACCCCTAGTGGATATAAATAGGCTGGTCAGATTACCCCGTCTTGATTTGCTGATGTTAATCAGTCTATAAACCCAATATACTATATTTAATCTTTCAGCACCTTTATCATATAACTGCCAGCCAGATTGTCTATATTTAGACGAGTCGGTTTTCGAGCCGAATCGTGGCCAAAATACAATATAATTATTATGGAACTCAAACAGTTTTGGTCCTATATCCAGAAGCGTCAGGTCATGAATTCTTCTCCCCGATGATAAAAGAAGCAATGCAGCTACGTGCCGCGATATTTGAAAAACACTATTATTGTCAATCTCACATGTCTTCAAGAAATCAACTAATTGCGAGACATTCCATGTTTTTGGTTTTGGTGATGGTGGTCGTGCAAGGAAAACTGCTTTCATCATCTGTTGTACGAGTGGGTGACTGCTAAGTTTATTGCTCATCTCCGGATTTGCGAACGTGGTAACTACGGATTTGTGGACTGCGATGGTTTTAGCTGCTAGTTTTACTGCTTTGTGTAGAAAATGGATGTATTTCGCTACCTCTTGAGGTTTTGGGTTATTTATCCATTTGGTAATTATTACTCAAAGCCCAGGACTTCCAGCGCTTCCAAGCGGAACGATAAGTTTTTAACGTTGATTTCCGCCACGACGTTTCCAGAAGTTCTCGGCTTTCGTTTGACCAAGATTCCACTAAACGAGACCAGCCCGTACCCTCCAGACCTGCAAACACAGGTCCTTTATCTCGGGAGGGGGGCGTCCCGTTCTCAGGTCTACTAGGTTCCTGCACAAATTCGGAATCTTGAATGCTCGGCCCAGTGCTCGTTTCTTGACCTCGGTTTTCCAAAAGGTTCGCTCCCATTGTGGCGTCACAAGATAGTAGGTTCCTGAGCACTTCTTGAGATGCTGAAGAACACGTGGTATAAGACATGGAGGGGGAAATATCCAACCCAGCTTGAAGTTCCACGGCCGGCTGAATGCATCCACGAATAGGCAATTGGGGTCTCTGGCATCCTCGCTCACATAGTCGTTCATGATTGCTGACCGGGCGCTTGCAAAGAGATCGACTGTCGGGGCACCCCACTTCCGGAATACTAACCGAAGGATTGACTCGCTCAGGGTCCACTCCGGCATTGTCTTTGCTCTTGACAGGCTGTCGGGCATCGCGTTGTATCTTCCGGGGAGATAACGGGCTATCAAGTCTATCCGATGACGTTTGAACTGATTTCTGAAAATTTATGCACCAACCCATTTTTGTGAGATATTCCTGAACCAGTTTGCTCTTTTGTAGAAGGATGGCAGGGTCGTGATGCATTATCGTGAAATCGTCTAAGTAGACTACTAATCTGATTCCTCTTTCCCTGAAAATGTTTGCAATCCAATTAGTTATCTTCGCAAATATAGGCCAAAAGGCAGACAGGTCATATGAAATATTGTTCTATCATAATAGAAGGCTAAAAATCTACGATGAGATTCTATAATCGGAATGTGAAAATAGGCCTGCGAAAGGTCTATTTTAATCATGTAATCTGATTCGTCTAAACAAAGTGGAATTTTGAGGTGATTTATTAAGCGAAATTTAGGGGGATTAAGATATTCATTTAACAGCTTTAGATTCAATATTGGCCGGTTCGAGCCATCGAATTTCTTTCGTAAAAACATAAAAACATAGGGGATAAGAATCCGGAAGGACTTTTACATACTTCAATTGCACCACACACAAACATTTTTTCGTCTTCTTGTGCTATGTCCGTAGAGGGTTTAGGCGCTAACCGAGTACAAATATCAGCATTGAACACTTTTAACGGTGGGGTGCATGTGAAAGGAATTCTGTAGCCAGGATATTTTTTGAGGCGCCTAGGTTTTGCTAGCAAACACCGCCAACGTCCTTTTAGAAATAGAAAAAAAAACAGCTTCATTAATTTGTTACAGATTTCTAACTACTGCTATCAGTTTCAAAGCACTGGCTCATACTTTTCGAATGGGCTATGCTACAGTTTGGAAGATTGTACACGAAATTTGTGCCGCAATTTGGAAATATTTACGACCCATTGTTATGCCAAAACCAACGACAGAGTCATGGGTTATAATCGAGGAAGATTTTAGAAGATTATGGAATTACCCTAATTGTATAGGGGCGATTGACGGCAAACATGTCAATATAAGGGCACCCTGTAACAGCGGAAGTCTACTACAATTATAAAAAGTTTTTCAGCACTGTCTTGTTAGCTATTACTGACGCTAAATATAAATTCATTGTAGTAGATGTTGGTGCATTTGGGCGTAACAACGATAGCGGCAAATTAAGCAGTTCCAAATTTGGACAACTATTACAAAATAATATGCTTGGTATACCGCCTAATAAATGCTTGCCAGGTACGACAATACCAGTTCCTCATGTTTTTGTTGGGGACGAAGCATTCCCTCTGTGTGAACACATTATGAGACCTTTAGGCTAATTCACGTAACTAAAGAAGTGCAGTTGCAGTTAAGTTTCGATCAAAACAACGCTTTTCGTATTCTCTACCGCTGTCAGACACGCTCGCGTCAAGTGCGCGTCACGCGAGTGCAAAACGGCATTCTACTGTTGCGCGTCATGAGTGCGTGTTTCGGAACGCACCATAATCGGTATTCTACTATTTGTTTGACGTCTCAAAATGACAGCTGTTACGTTTCAATTCGATCAACGTGCAGTTTTGTTTAGGTTCAACATAAGTTCCTTGATAATTACTTTTGTTGGCATCAAATTGTATTTTTTGTAAATGTAAGTGTTTAAAATGAATTATTGTAAGTTTAATTATAACTATTAGTCGTTTTCAATAAAATTCTAAATGTTCTTTTACCTTTTTTAGTGAATATGAGTCTCCAACTTGGTTTAAGAATTTTATCCCTCGCTGCTGAAATTGATGACCAAGAACGTCGTCAAGCTTTAAGGAGACATAGGTTTTCTGTGGATCCCTTCCGTATTTCGGATCGGGAATTCCAAAAAACCTATCGTCTGACCAAAAACTTGACTCGGCAGTTGATTATGAAATTATCAACATTTATTCCGAAGGAGAGAAGGAAAGATGGTTTGAGTGTACAGGCAAAGGTTGGTCAAACCCGTTTATCTAAAGCAACTTTATAAAGCTGAAGAGTTTGTATGTTTGAACATGCTAATCTGTGCAACTACCAGTCAATTCCAAATTCCTCAAGAATTGGGCCATTTTTTGATAGCCAATTCTTGAGGAAGGTTATAGGCTATTTAACATCACGTTATGACTTAGAAGCAGAGTGCGGGTGAAACCGTGGGATATAGCTAGTATTAGAATTAAATAATGCAAAATATAATTATATATTTGACACTAGGTAGTCTATATCACTTCCCGTGGGTCACTGTGGGTGTCATAAGAGGCGACTAAGGGACACCAACTAATGGGCAGCAGCATTTTCTGTAGGTACATTGCTACAGCTACACTGCAATCGCCAACCCGCCTGCCAAGCATGGCATTTGGGAGACAGTCCAACAGTGGATGTTTTTTGGCTGATATGATGAGGTAGTCTATAAATATTTGGGTGATTTTCAGGTTCTTATAACACTAGCTTTTTCGGCAAGCGGATCATATCAGACTCTGGTGGGCCAAAGCAGGTGCCATGGAGTATCACAGGCCACTGTGTCCAGAGCGATCCGGCAAGTCACAAAAGCCCTCAACCTGAGAAACTTGTTTTCCAGTTATGTCAAGTTTCCCAGGACAAGGGAAGCCCGTGACGAAATTAAAAGATGGTAATTTTTTATAAGTAATGTTACTTTTAGAGATATTGTTAGTATAATTATTATTTAAATCTATAAGAAAAATATTGTTTTTTTTTTATTTCAGTTTTTATAGAAAATTTAAGTTGCCAGGGGTAATTGGCTGTATTGATGGCACCCATGTTGCCATTATAAGACCTAGCCAACATGAAGAACGCTATTTTAATAGAAAAGGATATCATTCTCTCAATGTGATGATTGTATGTAATCTATTTATACATCAATCTTAATTTACTATATTTAAAAAACTTACATAATAATATGATTAACTTTGTCTTATTTCCTAATAATTTTTCATTTAATGTACCTAATGTTAACATAATCATGATCCAACTGTTGATAGAAATAAAGAAATCAAATTGAATTAACTGTCATAAAATACTAACTACATTTGAAAATTATTGTTTTAGATATGTGATGCAGATCTCAACATTTTATGTATTGACCCCAGTAAGCCTGGGGCAACCCATGATTCCTCAGTATGGCGTGATCACCCATTACAGCCCTATCTTCACCAGAAACATGATGAAGAAGAAATATTTTTGCTGGGTCTGGAAATGTCCTTCCTTATTAATACCAATTGAAAAAGTATATTTAATTATCTTTATATTAAATATTATTATGAATTATTTTGATATTATTCTTCCAGGTGACAGTGGTTATGCGTTGAGGAAGACCATGATGACCCCAGTGCTAAACGCAATACCAGGTTCCCCTGAAGAACATTTTTATAAGCTCCAGGTCTCAGCCCGCAATACAGTGGAGAGATGCATTGGTGTCTTAACCCTTTATAAGGCAGAGGGAACTAGGAGAGTTACAAATTTAAACTAAACGGATTTTGTAAGCCAATATGTTATGAATACCTTATGTATTTTTTTTTTCGTGAAAATCGAAAGTAAAATTTTGGAAAATTTGGTGGCAATATAGTTGCCGCTGCCTGTAAAAGACTATCAAAAATAAAATAAGGTTTATTCTTAATGCAACTTTTTATTTCTGTTCATGGTAAATATCAAAACAAGGTATCACACAGAGTGGAACCTTGCATCTCATTAAATTTTTGACCTTTTATTGTTTGTCTTTGTGCTACATACACGACATCGCCGATAAGTTGGCAAACGTTCATGTTTATGTGTTCCAACACTGGCAAAACGAAGGTCATCGATTACAGAGCCGGTTTTTTGGTAATTATCTGACATCTTGGGCTCTTAGTAAGATACATTGGTTGGGTATCCAAGCTCTTTCTCCTTGATGAAAAATTATTTATAAGACCACGTGCCAAAGATAATCTAAACGCTAATTGTGGCATAATACTGTGGACGCGGCTGTTTGAACTGTAGAGAAGGTACGAGTTTGTTATTGCTAGGTCTATGCAAAAATAAAAAATGCGAAGCCACCACTTCTTGCTTCTTCTGCCGACTTCATAGGTACTCCGCTTCTGATCGAAACGATCCACACCGCCCATACGTTTTGTATCTTCAAGTACCGCTGTTGGACAAGGATACGCTTTTTTTACCGTCTTTCTGCTTTCTTTTACATGTAGTTTGGCAAATTTTG
Source organism: Melanchra persicariae (assembly GCA_947386135.1). Taxonomy (NCBI): domain Eukaryota; kingdom Metazoa; phylum Arthropoda; class Insecta; order Lepidoptera; family Noctuidae; genus Melanchra; species Melanchra persicariae. The sequence continues at coordinate 7,386,634 of OX376645.1, read as the reverse complement.
GGGTGAAATGCGGTGGTCAAAACTGTAACTATTTTTGTATACTGCCACATGATAAAGGAAACATTATTTTTAGTACGCCGTTTATATTCACCTCTCTAAATGTATTTTTTCTTGTCTTGATACATTCTTTTTCTTAGCGTTTTTTAGTATTAGTGGCAAATCAGATCTCCCAGAATTGACGGTTGCGGTGGCATATATTCCGTTTTCAAACAAATATTGCAAGAGCTCATAAGATGCAAAGGAATTGTCAAAAGCTACATGTCCTCGGAAGCCTTGATCGATGAGTTTTTGTGTGAGAGATTTCACTACTTTGACTCCTAGACCGACTTCAGGAGCTTGGTCTTCACGTTTACCAGTGTAAATACTAAATTCGTAAACATAACCAGTTTTGCTATCAGCTCTTACCCAAACTTTGTATCCTCTCTTGATGGGTTTGAGGGGCATGTACTGTTTTAGGGTTGAACGTCCCTTGAATCGAATCATCGATTCATCAATTGATTGTGACGATGTTGTTTTCGCTTCTCGCTGACATGCAATATTCAGCAAATCCAGTATTGGTCTTACTTTGAATAATTTATCAAAATTTGTTGCAGCTCTTTGAGGCGTTTGCTCATTATTATTCAAATGCAGGTTTTCGAGGATTTTTTTAAATCTTTTGATTGGCATTATGGATGCGATTTCATCTACGCGGAAAAATGGATCGCTAGACCAATATAAATCAACAGTCGGTAATGGATGGAGCCCCATTAGAATTATTATGCCTATGAAAGCTTAAATTTCATCACAACAAACAGGTGTCCAGTTACGACTTTGATTTTGTTCTGCATAGAGATTGGTTTGTGTTACAATATGTGTAAAAATATCGTCATCGAAGAAACGTGTGAAATATGTTGTAGGCCTTGTCTAGGATGAAAGGAATTGAGTTCCTTGTAAACGAACACGGTCAAAATCATCCATGTTTGGTTGTTGAGACCAGATAACTTTTTTCCATTGATCTTCTGCACCATCCGAATCATCAGTTTCAGAAAATGTATCAACAGCTGTAGGAAGTTGGCTGAATGGTGGTTCAGGAGGAGAGTCAAGTAAACGGTTACGACGTCTGTCTAAATGAAGACCAGATGTTGAGGAATGAATTGATGTCTCACGTTCGTCGTCCGATTCGTGTGTCACCTGAGTAGACTCATTGTTGCGGCTGTCTAAATGTAGACCAGATGTTGACGGCTGATTAAAAGATTCTTCTAAATTAGAGTCGTTTTTCTCCTGGGTAGAATCGGTTTCGTTCGCACCACTAAGAATATCATATAGCGTCATACCTTCATACGTATCTAAATTATCCGGTTCTTGTTCGTATTCGTCCTCCGAAATGTCGGGGTCGTCGGGTAAGCCAAAAAACTCGTCCAGTGCATTTTCTATGTCGTCATCAGACAATATTTTCGGCATTTTCACCTGCAGTAAATACTGTAATATTATTATCTACACGGGCAGTGGCAGATATATTGCCACCAGTTAAATACAAAATTTTATCAAAATAATAAACGTAATTTTACAAAATACTACTCGATCGTACAAGTGACATACCTAATTATTGAAATAAATGCAAACTCTTACCAGTTTCCCAAAAGATTTTAAAGATTGAGCTAGATTTGTTACACGTTACACAAAATCACCGGTTTTTACCCTTCAAAGTTTGAAAAGTGTCAATTGAATTTGACAATTCCCACACAACAAAACATATACGTTGACAGGACATCTCAAGCTTGCCAGTAAAAATAAATAAATACCAGAAAGATAAAAAGTTGCCCGAAAAAAAAAATCTAAAATTGGTGGCAGTATATTGGCCACTGCCTTAAAAAGGGAAGCTCAATTCAGGTACCTATGTATTTCAGTAAAACCAGTTTGTTATAAGTTTCCGTTTCATAATTATACCCTTACCTCAAGAAGTCAAACCAAGTGAATGTATTGAGCGACGCCTATCTTTATAGGGTTCCAAACATCCAAACGTAAAAACTCATAGGATCTGTCTGTCCGTCCGACTGTCTGTCTGTCCGTCCATCTGTCTGCCTGTCCATCTGTCCGTCTGTCTGTCTGTCTGCCATCCGTCCGTCTTTCCGTCACAGCCAATGTACTCCGAAACTACTCAACCGATTAAGTTGAAATTTGGTACACACATGACCATGCACGAACGTGTACCTAACGTAAATAAATGAATTAGGAATATGGGAGTCACTTTGGGGATGCAAATCAGAAAATTAAAAAAAAAATTAAAATAGTAAGTGTATTTCTTTCATAATTACAAATTCTAGTTTTTAAGATACTTATTTGAGAAAATAGATGAAAAATTACCATAGGGTTTTGAAGATAACTTCAAAACCCAAGCCCAAAATTTTGAAAAAAATACAGAATGTAGTTCTTTAGTTATAGATTACAGGAAAAACTTTAAGAAGTGCCTATAGTGTAACAGATTAAACGCTATACCTGACACCTCAATTAAATTAATATTAAATTTTAAGTCTAAAACAACATCCTTAATTAAATTAATTTAAACCAAACCTAGTCATTTTTAGGGTTCCATACCCAAATGGTAAAAACGGGATCCTATTACAAAGACTCCGCTGTCCGTCTGTCTGTCTGTATCTCATGAACCATGATAGCTAGACCGTTGATGTATTTCTGTTGCCGCTATAATAATATAATACTATGAGTGAACTACAAAATAATTATGTTGTGCGTTTAAATTGGCTTTATTGCTCTGTGTTAAGGTTTCAATTTCCTTGAATTAAGGATTGTATTAACTTGTCTTGGCACGGTGGTTCCAAATTGAGTTATTTAAAAGATTTTTCAGTCAAAATTTAACTCAGGACCTATTTTTAATTACGGAAATCGACTCAGAATCCGATTCTGAACCAACTACTTTCAGGAATTGTGTTTATTCTGTAACACGTTGTTTATAGTTTAAACCTGAACAAATATGATTTGTTCGGAACCCATTGCGCGCGAGTCCGACACGCTCTTGGCCGGTTTTTTTATTGTATTGTTATTTGTTATAGTTTCTAAATGTTTTTGTTTCAGGTGTTTATTAGCTGCACGCATGCTTCACTATGATCCTGTTTTTGCAGGACAAATAGTGAATGCTTGTGTGATATTGCACAATATAGCAAACAAGGCCCGATTGCCGGTACCCCAACTGACACATCAAGAGCGTGAGCAAGAAGACAGAATGCGTGTGCGGCGTAGAGCAGCTGAGGTGGATATACGTTCGGAGAGCCTGAGTATTTTTGCTCAAGGCAATAGGCGGCCAAACAGAGACTTGTTGGAAGGTCGGGCTGTCCAACAGGCTCTTATTAATCGCCTGTGGCTACACAGACATTATTACTGATTACGAAATTCTATAGTACCTAATTGTGATGCAAGTGATGTTTATGTGACGAAATCACAAAGATTCAGGAAAGCTGTAGGGAAATCAGCACCCTCAGAAAATACAAAAACAGACCGCGTTCCATATACCGACCTTGCCGCCGAGGTCCGTCGCGACGACCCACTCAAAACCCTCCCCGACTTTTGCCTAACGAGCCAGCCCGCGCCGCTGAGCCTTTAGCTTTAATAACCCCTAATTAATGAAACGACCCAGCCTGTTGTCCCTTGCTGTCCCTAACTGACGCCGCTAAGCCGAGGTCGTATTCCACAGGGAATGAACTTAGCGAGCGGTCAGTAGTTTTTAGATTGTAGCTAGTTTTGTTGCCTTGGCTGGGGGCCTTAAATTCATTTGAGGCCACCACAGGTTAGTCCGGTTAAGCAGTTGATATCCCATGTATATTAACTTGCTAGTGGTCCTAAAAATAAAAAAAAAGTAGCACATTCGTCATTTTCAGCCTAGTTTGAATAAATGACTTGATTTTGATTTTAGGGAATAACGAGTCAGAATAAACCTCAATTATTTATTTTGGTACCTATACCATACATTTGCCGCCTGCACCATCTTTCCTAAAAAGAAAATTACTGCTGTAAAGTTTCTATTAGGATTATAAACATAATAGGTATACTACAACTATAGGTAATCAGTGTAAAGTTGTGTGTATGCAAAAAAGAAAAAATGTTATTACCAAGGATCTATTTATTTTCTCTAGTGCATCTGCTATGCGGCACTGTGCACCAGCTGATGTGGTTGCTGCATCAGCCATCTTATTCATGGCATCAGCCATTTTACCATAGCTTTCAGCCACAAGCCTTTCCACTTCTATTCTTGACTTCTCGATACTGGCCAGCATATTCTGGGATTGCTCCAGTTCTGAGGATGGAGGAGGCGCTGCTAAAAATAAGATAGGTACTTATTGAAAATGTACATAGAAAAATCAATTAGGTTTTTGTTTTTCATTACATTATATTGGATTACTTATGTACTTACCTATTTAATAATAAAATTACAATATATACCTACATTGTCTACGACGGCGACGCGTATTGTTGCTGCGACGCTGTCTGGCTGCAGTAGCCTCTTGCTCACTGAAACAAAATAAAAATATTATGATATGGTTATTACTGTTATTTATTTCCTAAATAAGACAAGTAACTAGAATTACCTTTCAGTAAAATGTGTGATGTTAGCAGGTGTAACATCAACAATGTTTTCGTCATTTCTGAAAAAAAAAAACATTTATGAATATTAACTGGTTAGTAGGTACCTAATAGATAAAGCGCAACTGAATTTTAAGTAAGTACTTGACATAAATTGAACCTTACATATTATTACTATTGTTGGGTGTTGGTGCATCTGAAGGTAGTAGTTGCAGTATGGGTGAACACGCAAGTGTCGTTGGAGAATTTAGAGGTGCAGGAAACGGAGAAACTGCGTGGGGCGCTAGCCTGCGCCCCACGCAGTTTCTCCGTTTCCTCGCAAAGGGAAAGAAAAAAGCAATCACTATGACTGAGCATAAATACAATAAAGATAAATAAGGTACCTATCTAGTCCATAACCTACCGACAAGGTATTTATTTGCACCTCATATTGAGGCGTGCCACTCCTCCCTACAGCCTCAGTGCCTGCTTCAAACAGAGCAGCCATCCTTTCTTCTAAAGGTGTTATAGTAGTGGGTACGCCTGGCCCTCCACCTGTACCCCTTTGGTTTTGCCGAATCTGCCTGATTCGGTTGAGCAAGCGGCACTTATAGTCGGTATACCACTAAAAATATTACAAATCTAGTTATTTATCTAAGTATAATGTAGGTACCGATACACAGGTACAATATTGATAGATCTAACAGACCTTGATCCACTCTTTGGGAGTTCTTGAATCCCCGTCTGCCTCGGCATTCAAAATGTTGGCGCACTCTGACCAAAGGCGTGATGTAAGGGCACTTCCCTCCCTCGATTTAAGTCGGCCACGGGCAAGGTCCCTGTGGCCCTCCAAATACTCTAATAGTAATTCAATTTGCCGTACAGAAACGCGTTTGCGTGGGCGCGAAGACATACTTGTAGGTACTGAAAAAAGATGAAACTCACGTGATTGGAATTTACTTTATTTACTGCCGCTTCTTCGCTGTAGGTACCTACATCCTTATATCATTTTATTATAATAAGTATAGTAATAGACCTTCAAAGTATAAATCCTTTTAATTTCAATTTTCGCGGGCTCGTCGGGCTCCTGTTATTTTGACAGTTTTGTTTTTATGAGGCAATAATAGACCATCATTCAGCCAAATTTTAGCAAAGTTTAGCTTTGATTGTGAATCAAATCATATTTTTTTGTTTATATGGTAAGAAAAAGCACTAAAATCTGTACTGGGGTACTATTATAATATTATATTCATTGAAATGTAATCTATTCTGTTCGATTATTTAGAGAGTAAATTTTTTTATCTCATGTGGCCACACCGTAGGGAAGTTTGGTAGAGTTTGGTTGTCGTGCAGTTGCCGTGCAGTACACGCGCAGCTTACGCGCAGTTCAAAGATTACAAGAATACCGTTTATCACTCAAACTTGAACTTAACTACAACTGCACTACAACTTCATCGCCGCGTCATAAAATTACGTGAATTAGCCTACTTATCCTGAAAGTCAGGTATTAAACGATAGCGAGAAGAAAATCTTGGTAATTATCGTTTAAGTCGAGCAAGGCGTCTAGTGGAAAGTTCATTCGGAATATTACAACAGAAATTTGAAGTTTTTCAAAAACGTATAAGAATGCAACCAAAGTTTTTAGATACGCTGATTCTTGCATGCACTTGCCTGCATAATTACACTTTGGAAGATTTTGGGTCTGAAGACGTTGCCCTGTCTAATAACAACATTTTACAAAATTATTCATTTGACAGCCAAGACATGGACATAACCGGTAATCAAAACGTGGACGCGATGAATATCAGAGAGAACTTCAAAACTTATTTCATTTCTGAACATGCGGCAGTACCATTGCAAAATGAAATGATAACACGATGTTAAGCAAGAGATAATTGTCAAAAAGTTTTTTTTGGCGCCACCCCGCGCCGCACCACAACGGCAACATCGCACGACAGCGAAAATATTGCGTAGTAATAAATACTTGCTTTACTTACCAGTTAATTTCATTTCCCCGCTAACTTTTTCCCAAGCATTATTTTTGGAATGTTTGTCACTATAATTTTTAGCTTTTGGATTAAATAGGCATTCATATTTTTGCACCAGGTAAATTAATTTTTTGTCCGAGTCCATTGTGATTAACACCGACGCAGGCCAATTTCCGACTGATGACGCGTTGGTTCGCTAGTGGGCGCGTGGATACATGAGAATGCGCGCGCACGTGCGCGCACCAATCAGCGTTGTTCGCGCGCAGACGCGCGAATTCCGACGAATGCGCTCTTTCTAAAATCTCCGAAGTAATGTGTGCGTTACGCTGTGGAGTTAAGGTTGAATTTGTTATGTTCAGTTTTGGATAGACGTTTCGATGCGCTTCGACTCTGCGCTAGTATAAATCGACCCTAACGACTCATTTGACACCGTAAACATCCAGTACAAACGAGCGCGTTATCCTGACTGACTTAACTTACAAACGAGTCACAAGATAATCCGACACACTCAGCGAGTGTGTGTCCCTACACTATTCCCCCCTTAAAAAATAATTTTTGTTTCTTACAAAATAAACCAAAATTACAAATACATACATGTAAGTACATTTAAAATACATTGTTCGATTAACTGCACAACGTCTGTGGTAAAGTGCTCAATGAGCATTTGCTTAGGTACATTATATTTCGTCGCTTCATTCTTCAGATATTTTTTAACCATGTAGTCCCCTTTCCTTGCGCTAGCAACTACGCACGTCTATTTAGAGTTTTTTTTTTTTTTTTTTTTTATAAACTGGCAACATCGTGCCCCACCTCGCCGTGTCGGTCAGTTGTAACCGTCATTCTTTTTTCGTGCGCAGCAACGAATGGACGTCTTCAAAACTAAATAAGTAGTAGGTAAGTTTAAAAGTATATTTACCAAGTATAGTATATTTAGAGAAAATTGAATTCAAATTCAAAATATTTATTTGTTATATAAAATGTTGACCATTGGTGGAGTAATTTAGTAATTAAGTGTTTCACTATGTGCTGCCTTGCTGGGCATACAAATATTGTACAAACAGGTGTAATACTCAAAAAACAACAAGTTAAATCTTTACACATAAAATATAAAACAAATTGACAGCGGCTTAACAGTACACATGTAAAATTATGCATTACTAGAATAAAATACGAAGGTTAGAAAAGAAGGCTTATCGTCGTCGAATAAGAGGTTTTTCGTCATCAGATTCGGAACAAACTTCAAGTAAGTACCTATATATTATAGTTTTCTCATTGTTGGTGTTTGAAAAGTGATAATAAAAAGTTAAAATACTGCTTGGAGCCTGGAGGTTGCCCGAGATGGTAACAAAATGGCTAAATACATAAGTTACTTTACTAAGTAACCCAATAATACCGGGAGGTTGTCCGCGATGGCAACACGAATGTTTAATGATACCGGGAGGTTATCCGAGATAACACGATGGCTATAAATAGAACAAACATGGTTTCTATGAACTAGAATCACGTGTGAAACTGTTCTTATGTACTCACGAATTCTTTGCCGAGTAAAGTTGTGACTACCCTCATAACTTACGAAAAATGTTAACAGGTCCAAGAGACCCCCCTGAATGGATTACGAAATAAATGTGTGCAATACAGCGTCTATAAGTCTGCCTGGAGGGTAACCGCGAGTTATACACGATGGCTAGACATGATGCAAACAATCTAAGCCTGGAGGTTGACCGAGAGTCATACACGAAGGAAAAATAAATGTGTGCAATACAGCGTCTATAAGTCTGCCTGGAGGGTAACCGCGAGTTATACACGATGGTTAGACATGACGCAAACAATCTAAGCCTGGAGGTTGACCGAGAGTCATACACGAAGGAAAAATAAATGTGTGCAATACAGCGTCTATAAGTCTGCCTGGAGGGTAACCGCGAGTTATACACGATGGCTAGACATGACGCAAACAATCTAAGCCTGGAGGTTGACCGAGAGTCATATACGAAGGAAAAATACATATACCTACCTATGTAGATACATTGTGAGCATTTAAAGAATTTAAAAACTCTGTCCCTGAAAATGTGGACACTGGTGGACTTCGAACCAGATTCATCACCACCAGAACCACCAGCGAGCGAAGTGGTTCCTACCCCAGAAGTTGTGACCAATCCACCCAAATATTTTGGCGGCATTAGGCGAAATCACAGACGAGATACCGGAATTTGGCGAGAAAATTCATAAAAATCTCGCTACAATACTTACCATTTATTATATTAAATATAAGTTTGCTAAAAAAAAAAAAAAAAAAAGGGGTACTTATGACAAAAGAAAATAGGGAGATTCTTTTGAGAAATTACCTCATACTCAAAAACTGCCCGTTACTTCAAGCACCAACGCTTAACCATATGGTTTCTGCGGCCATACCGGAATCTGTTAGATTTCGGGAAAAGAAAATGGCCGAATTTTATCCGACTTGCAACGATTACCTTTCAGAAAAATTAAAGCCTCTAAGGCTATTGTAAACCAGGGGGAGGGGGCGAGGGGGTCACAAACGGTCCAACTACCGAGTCTCCCCCCCATTCATTCATTCATTCCAGTCGAAGATCAACTACAAACAACTTGCTCCAACACGACGTCATTGACTCTGGTACATGCAGTCAGAGTTAAGTTTTATTATGATTGCTGGGCAAAAATCACCGATAATATGACAGTTCTTAGATGGATTAGTCAAGGTGTCGATATCCCTTTATCAGATGGAGTACTACAACCCCATAAAACAACCAAAACATTTTGGTCTAAACAAGAGAAATGTGATATGGCGATCGCCATTAACAAACTCATAGACCTAGGCGCGGTTAACGTTTGTGAACCTATAAAACACCAGTTTATATCTCACATATTTTTATCACATAAGCCAGACGGTGAAAAACGATTCATCTTAAATCAAAAATCATTTAATCAGTTCTTCAAAAAATGTCACTTCAAAATGGAAGATCATAGGACCGCCTCTAAACTTATTCCAAAAAATGGTTTCCATGCAACAATAGATCTTAAAGAAGCCTTTTTTAGTTTCAATAATAAAATCATTTAGAAAATACTTGCGTTTTCAATTCGAAAATGAAAAACCGGAAACCATAACATACGAATTTAACACCATGCCATACGGTATTTCCATTGCTACTAGTGTTTACACAAAATATGAAGGAGGTTAACCTACCTTAAGGGACATAAATCGGTCATATACTTAGATGACATCTTATGTATCGGAAAAACCTACACTGAGTGTCTCAGTAATGTTATCGAAATTTTACGTGTTAACTTGACTCGGTTTTGTGATAAATTATAAAAAGAGCTCATTTATAATACCCCAACAAGAGTGCAAATTCTTAGGTTTCATCTATAATACGACAACCCTTTCGGTTTCCTTACCTAAGGACAAACGTCGTAATATCGCGCAGCTTGTTAAAAAGTTTATTGGTTTACCTCCCTGTATCATAAGAGAATTCGCTCAGTTAGGTAATCGGCGTTCTCACAGCAGCGTGCCCTGCCGTCAAATACGGGTGGCTATATACCAAAACCCTAGAGCACCAAAAATACATTTTAGTGAATAGATTTCATAACGATTATAATTCTAAAATAAGCCTGGAACGACACATACTTAACGATTTAAATTGGTGGTCACAAAATATATTTACATGTTCAAACTTCGTCGTTACCCCCGATTTTGAATTGGAAATATTTTCCGATGCTTCGAATACAGGGTGGGGAGCATTTTTTGATGGTAATCGCGCTCATGAATCATGGAAGGAAAGAGAATATCATATAAATGACTTAGAGTTATTAATAATAATAATAATAATCATTTATTTCGGAATAAAGACATCCATATTTTGTTAGTACAATTGCGAGCTTACAACTAGGTTTCAACTGGGTTTCTTAGCACTAAAAAACTTCGCGAAGGAACGATCAAATTGTTCCATATTGTTACGAGTTGACATTAACACAGCGTTGAGTTATATTTATAGAATGGGAGGAGTACAATATCCTCACTAAAACGATCTTGCTTATTAAATTTGGCAATGGTGCGAGAAGCGGAATATATGGATATTCGCATCTTATATTAATACCAAACAAAACATCGAAGCTGATATTGAATCAAGAAAAATTAACCCCTATATAGAATGGGCTTATCAGATCAAGCATTTAAAACTATCATTCGTAAACTAGGTCAACCTGTAATTGATTTGTTCGCTTCTCGCATTAATGAAAAATGTGATTTGTACGCATCCTGGTTTCCTGACCCAGACGCGTCATTTGTCAATGCATTTACAATTAATTGGAAACACAATTTTTTCTACGCTTTTCCCCATTCTCTTTAATTCTTAAAAGCCTTCCGACTTAATATCCCCGTAGAAGCAATAGACCTCATGTTAGCACAACAACAACACAAACAAACAAACAAACAAACAAACACACAAACAAACAACAAACAAACTCAAAACAATCAAACCCAACAAACTCTGGTGGCAGTTCTGCAAAATTACCAAAATTGATACTTTGAGAGCACGGTAGCAAAGGTATCTCTTTTTTGACAACAGAGTTCAATAAAGGCGCCTCGTATGGATCTTTGAATTCCCACAGATCCGCACTCTCGTTACTATTGGGCAACAACGTCGGTTCTGATGAATGCATCAAGCGGTTGTTAAAAGGAGCCTATAAACTTAAGCCTAGCAGGCCAAAATATACATACACACCTGGGATCCGCAATTAATTTTAAACTCGTTTCTAAATGGTACTCGGAACCGAAATTTAGACCTAAGTCAAGTGACCAAAAGATTCGTTATTTTACTGGCTTTATGTACGGAACAGCGAATCCAAACTCTTAACCTAATAAAACTGGAGAATATCAATATCTCGTCAAATGGAGTAAAAAGTAGTGATAACAGACGCTATCAAGGTTTCTGCTCTAGGAAGAGAACAACCCGTACTTTTTCTGCCCTACTTTTAGAAAATAAAAATATTTGCCCTGCTGCCGGGTACTCACAGATTACATATTTATTACAAAAAATCTTAAGAGCTAAAAATATAAACAACTTAATACTAACAATTAAAAAACCTAATAAAGCGGCCACAGCTCAAACCGTAAGTCCATGGATAAAAATTGGTATTATCAAAAGTGGGGTCAATACATCAATATTCAGTGCACACAGTACACGACACGCCTCAACTTCTTCTGCAAGCTCGACAGGTGTGTGCATTGACACAATACGTAGAAACGCGGGATAGACCAGTCGTTCTCAAACGTTTGTCAAGTTTTGTAAAGTTAATAAAGTTAATGAAGCCGAATTTGCAGAATCAGTATGCTTATAATTGTAACTAGTTGTAAGGAATTAATTGTAAATCAAACGCATAATTATTATCATAACTTAAAAGAACATTCTTTATTTTTTCAATAAGTACCTATGTACTTAAAAGTAAATAATTAATCATTTGAAAAATCCTTGCAATTTATTCAAATGAACCAGCAAATCTCATTATCTCTTAACATCTACATGGTTAAAAAATATCTGAACCAGCAAATCTCATTATCTCTTAACATCTACATGGTTAAAAAATATCTGAAGAATGAAGCGACGAAATATAATATATGATCAAACGAACTTCCAAGTGAAGTTCGATCATTATTATATGAGTCGCTTCATTCGAAGATATAATTTCCCGACCCACCCTAAAGAACCCTGAAGAGATTTGCAAAAATCATAACTATAATCATCTCTAAAATAATGACGGTTACAACTGACCGACACGGCGAGGTGGGGCACGATGTTGCCAGTTTATAAAAAAAAAAAAAAAAAACTCTAAATAGACGTGCGTAGTTGCTAGCGCAAGGAAAGGGGACTACATGGTTAAAAAATATCTTCGAATGAAGCGACTCATATAATAATGATCGAACTTCACTTGGAAGTTCGTTTGATCATATATTACATTTTATAACAATAACAACTTTGCAACTAGATATCTTTCAGGTGTGTGTCTTGTGCTTACAAGTTACATTTCGATCATTGTTTTAATAATGAAAGTTATAAGGTTTATTATCACGCTATTACTTTGACATGGTACAAGGTAGTGTTTGTTCAATCTATTTGGAAACTTATAACATGACTTATTTCTAGTCTTCTTATAATTATAATAGTTTGGTTTATATTCTGCTGTCCTCTGTTGGCATCTTTGAGACCTGGTACCAACAACTCAAACTCTGCTATTTGGCCTACAATCGAGCAGCAGAATATAATTACATTAATTACTAAATAAGTTTAACACTAACAACTTAAAAGTCACACGTTACGTTAGTGCAGATGTCTTTTTTTAAAGTTACATAGTGTGGTAGAAACATACAGATTAAAAAAAAAGAAATACAGCTACACTACATAACCGTTAGGGGTAATCGCCCGTTTCGTTGTGTTGTTCCTGATAGAAATCACGTTTACACAGATCACTTCACCAATATCTATCTGCATCGCGAGTGGTAGTTGGCTGTTGCACAGTGTGGCCCTTGCCCACCGGTGTCAGCCCCATTGCCCCTGCTTCTTTGCGGAACCAGTTCTGCACATGTTTCCTGCATTGGTGTATAGCCAGAGTAACATGATGCCGAAAATGATAGCGAAGACTATTAAAATCAATATTCCACCGTACTGACCCGTTGTTTGACTATCTAATTGGAAACGTTTTGGGACACGGCAACGTTACTGTTTTGCGGTTTTACGTGGCTGTTACACATTTTGAAGTTGTTCCCTTAATTTACGTAGACAAGCAACGACTGGCTTGCTGTTTATGGAGCAAGTAAAATTTATAAACTTAAAGAAAACATTACGTTGTAAAACATTGTTATTTTGTGTGGTTGACCTAGTTAACGTGAATGCTGACTTTACATACAAAGGTTGTCTACTTTCCTGATGCAACTTAATTGTCACGTTATTTTGGTTCAGTTGAGCGCAGGCCACACCGCCAGCTAGCGGGCGGGCGGGCTAGGCGGGCGAACATCGTTTCACCTCTTTACATACTTCGGTTCACACCGCGAGCTACCGACTAACCTAACGAGCTAAGCTAACGAAATATCCGACGATTCTAGCGAAGTTACTCGTTCACCTCGTTGGCGCGCCCGCGCTTCACTAGCTTAGCTCGCCCGCCAGCCCGCTCGCCCGGTTCGTTCGCCCGTCCTCCCTGTTTCGAGTAGACTAGTCGACGCTCGTCTTTCGAATAGCAGTGTAGTGTTTACGTTTGTGAACGATGAATATGTCATATATCGACGATAGTTCTGATGATGATTTAACTACAAATATTAAAAAAAAGATATTACTGTTAAATTCTCTTCGAATTAAGAAGAAGAAGAGAAAGCGTAGATTTTGGTTGCGTAGACATATTCAATTCAGGCAACAATCTGGAGAATTTTACACTTTGTTTCGGGAGTTGAATGACGAAGATTTTCCAGATTTTTATAGACTCACAAGAGTACAATTTCAAGAAAAATTAAGTATGATATCTGACAAACTTACCAAAACTAATACTAATTACCGGAAAGCTATTACCCCATCGGAGAAACTGGCAGTGTGCTTAAGGTAAGAATCTATCTACTTATACTTTGTTATTGCTTAGATACTGCGTATTACGAAAATATTTCCCATCGGAACGAAGCTGGTGCCTCTAGTAGATATTTTTTTTTTTATTGAAATCCGCGAGATCTTCCATAGTAGAAATTCTTGGAGGAGCTCGTCCAGCAGTGATTATGATTCGATTGAATGATCATCCTACCTGCTTATAATAAGTAATCATTTTTATCTGCTGGGATTTAAATAATTCCAAAAACAGTTTAGAAAATATACTTTTATTATTTTTCATATCACAATTTGAACAATAAACATGATTTACATCTGCCCTGCTTCATCACAATCATTCTTAATATTAACGAACAACATTTTTAACCTTTTTAGAATAAAATAAATCAACAACAATTTTTAGCGATAGGTACTTACCAACTTGTACGCACCGGGACTTACAGCTTAGTACGGCCGTTATTCCAAGTGCGTACGATGTGGCTACGTTTGAGACAATCGGGTCTGGTTGGAACCTAAGACCCTACTGACTATAAACCTAGCCCTTCAGTAACTACCTAGCACCCTATCTATCCTAGTCCTATAGTAATTACCTACCTAGCACCCTAGTTAAGTTATCCTAATGCCCTAGCCTACCATACAAACCATACCAAACGTAAGTTACGTTGGCTTGCGAGAGGGAAGTCTGTTACAAGGTGACCTACGGTAACAGACGGAACTTGGGTAGGAATAGGGGTTTGTGTACGTCGTGCAATGTACACAGGAAATGGTTTTCTTACTGCCGATCCCACAGACTCATAGGACCGATGATGGCTAAAGGTGTCTTGGCCACAGTAAGAGGAGGTATAGGAGATGAATCACACTCGACTCCAGCTTGATGACTAATTTATTACAATTAATTAACTTAATTTTATACATGTTTTGTGGTAAATACACATTGATAGGTGTTTACTTGAGTGTTGTGCGTGTATCGAGCCGATGCAGCGAAGATCTCAGTAGGCCACTTCTTAGCGCTGACGGTGTGCTGGTGTTGCCGGCGCGTGGAACGAATGTATGTCGCTCTTAATGCTGACGCTGTGATGCTGTTGTTGGCGCGTGTAACTATGATGGTTATGTTCACGGTTGAACACCAAATACCTAAGTATAATTATTATTATCAATTAGGTATCCGGCTCGAAGGACCAAATGTACGCACCGGGACTTACAGCTTAGTACGGCCGTTATTCCAAGTGCGTACGATGTGGCTACGTTTGAGACAATCGGGTCTGGTTGGAACCTAAGACCCTACTGACTATAAACCTAGCCCTTCAGTAACTACCTAGCACCCTATCTATCCTAGTCCTATAGTAATTACCTACCTAGCACCCTAGTTAAGTTATCCTAATGCCCTAGCCTACCATACAAACCATACCAAACGTAAGTTACGTTGGCTTGCGAGAGGGAAGTCTGTTACAAGGTGACCTACGATAACAGACGGAACTTGGGTAGGAATAGGGGTTTGTGTACGTCGTGCAATGTACACAGGAAACGGTTTTCTTACTGCCGATCCCACAGACTCATAGGACCGATGATGGCTAAAGGTGTCTTGGCCACAGTAAGAGGAGGTATAGGAGATGAATCACACTCGACTCCAGCTTGATGACTAATTTATTACAATTAATTAACTTAATTTTATACATGTTTTGTGGTAAATACACATTGATAGGTGTTTACTTGTGTGTTGTGCGTGTATCGAGCCGATGCAGCGAAGATCTCAGTAGGCCACTTCTTAGCGCTGACGGTGTGCTGGTGTTGCCGGCGCGTGGAACGAATGTATGTCGCTCTTAATGCTGACGCTGTGATGCTGTTGTTGGCGCGTGTAACTATGATGGTTATGTTCACGGTTGAACATTCTGGCCCCTCTCAGGACCTAGGCTCCAGTTGGTATAACTCAATAGTTTCGTGTTGATGTGGTAAACTGTACATAGGTTCCGTTCTGATCGTTGGTTGGCCTGTTGTAGGTTGGGTAGAAGTCTTGTTAGCAGCAAGCGAGTTTGGTTTTCTTGCTGGTTGGTGAGCTGGCTCGGTACTTGTCCTTCTGGTCTTGTGCTGCACTGTAACTCCAATCCATCTCAGTATTGTTGGGCCGTAGCACACTAAAAACGAAAAGAGTAAAAACATGATTATACACGATATTGCACTTGTTATGTATGCGTGAGAACTAATTTGATTCCAAATAGTACTATCTAATTCGGTTTGTAAAGCATTTTCTTGATTAACTAAATTCTGAAAAATCTCTTTTGAGTGATCTATGACTTCTTCGTCTTTGGTGATGTTTAGCATGGATTTATTTACCACGTGTGTTTTAATGGGAAAGTCTATTTGTTTTGAGTATGATGTTACAATCGGTACTGAAACAATTCTTTTGGCAGTTAATATGTTATTAGTTGTTTTAATGATGCAGTTATCTGCAATTCGTATTACACCAACATTTTGAAGCTCTATTTCTTCTCTTTGTCCGTCACAAAGTATTGACGTCGTAACCCGATCTCTTACAATGAATAACCAAGTGTTTGGCATGTGAAGTTGTTTCCATATTATTTTATTGGATAAATAATAAGTTTTGGTAGGACATTTCGTATGAGTCTGGTTTTTAAATAGTTGATCTACAATGCAATTTTCGTTTAATTGCATGTTCTTCACGGCCCCAGGAAAGCAAATAAAGTGGTTAGTCCATTCTAAACAACGTTTGAACTCCTCGTAGTTCAAGTCAAAATACATTTCGTTGTTGTAATCTAACCCTATGTAAGCTTTAGGTACTTCTAGACTTTGGGCAGATTTGTCAGCATTTATCTTTGGGACTGGTGTAACATACATTAAAGTATATTTAGTTATCTCTTGTATCGGAAAATAGGCGTATACTTTTATATGAGTCTTGTTTTCTGATATTTTGGTGTCCAGTAACTGTTGTTGAACGATTCTTAAATTAGATGGTAATTTCTTGTTTGCTGATGATATCAGTTCACTTACGTTCTTTGGTGTTAAAACACTATACACTGTCGCCTTGCTTAAGTATATTTCTAATAATCCGTTATAATAATCTATGATTTCTTCCATGTAGTTATATGCTAATTGGTAAGTCTGCATAATACGTATGTTTACGCTGTTGTGGTCGATTGCAATGAACCAATGGTTGTTACTCTCTATGTAACCTATAACTTGGTTTAATTTAGTTTGAAATCCTTTAAGTTTCTGTTTTATTCTTTCTTCAGTTTTGTTGACTTGTGAGATTGTTGATATCATAAATTTGGTTTGATGGTTGGCAGCTTCAATTAACTTTTTTTGGTTTAAATTTAATGAGTCTATATCTCGGTATGCCTCATCATTCACTCCGAAGATAGAAGTTAGTAACTGGCCCAATATTCCCCTTTTCTTCCTAGTTTGGTTCACTTCTGTCAAATATTCTTTAGTCCGCTCAAATTTTGATTCTTCTTCTAACAAATGATGGTGTAATTGTTTGCAAAATCCGGAAGCTGTTATTTGTTCTGCATTTGTGCATAGTTGACTGAATTGTGACGTCATTGTTTTTATTTTGACAAAGTCTTGCTCTAGGTGTTGTTTTTCATAATTTATTTCTATCCTAAATATTCCTCTGTCAATGCTTGCTGTTCCTATTTGTTCAACATAAAATCCCGGTGGTACCGGCTTTAAAGAGTATGTCGTTGTAGTCGATTTTGCTGAACCCAATATTTGTAAAATTATGAACAGCCATGTGAACCATTTGGATATTTTATTACATCGTTTGGGTTGATTAGTTTTGTTATTTCTTAGGATTGTAGCGGTATTTGTCTGTATTGCATGTATAGGTTCATTACTACTACTACACATATTTGTTTCGATTGATTCGATTGGCAATGGTATTAATGTGTGGATTGATCGTTTTTGAGATATTCCTGACGATTTTTGAAGTGTTACTACTCGGGATAAGTCGTCGTTACCCGTATATATTTCCTTTATTTTTGCAAGTGGCCATTTGCTGGGAGAAACTTTTTCATCTTTTATAATTACTAGAGTTCCAACCGACAAGTTTTCTTGATTAGTTTTCCACTTGTATCTTTGTTGAAGTTGGTGTAAATAGTCTTTAGTCCAGCTATTCCAGAAATCCTTTTTCATTTTTTGGATCTGTTTCCACCTGTTTATGTGATCTGTATTCGTTTCCGATAGCGGGTCTGGTACCCCTACTGCTTCTCTTCCTATTAAGAAATGACTTGGTGTTAACACGATATTATCGTTTATATCTTCACTTAGTGCACATAAAGGTCTTGAGTTTAAGCACGCTTCAGTTTGGTGTAAAAACGTGCTCATTTCTTCATAAGTTAGTGTCTGCTCTCCTATCACTCTACGCAAATGGTGTTTCATAGATTTTACTCCTGCTTCCCAAATCCCTCCGAAGTGAGGGGATGATGGAGGAATAAAGTGCCATTGCGTTCCGATATTGGTCAACGTGTTTTGAAAGTCGTCAGACTGGGTTATGTCTAACATTTCTTTATACAAGTAATTGGCAGTGAATACGAAATTCGTCGCGTTGTCACTATACATGTGTGATACTGGACCTCTACGTGCCATAAACCTCCGTAGAGCGGCTATGAACGTTTCTGCTGATAAGTCGCCTACCAGCTCCAAATGTACCGCTTTCGTGGATAGGCATACAAATATCGCAATGTAGCCTTTGTAAGATTTATGACCCCTTCCTTTCATTGTTCTCACTGATATTGGTCCCGCATAATCTACTCCTGTGTGACTGAATGGGTATGATTCCGTCACTCTTGGTTTTGGTAATGAGCCCATTTTTTGTGAGGCGGTGGTTGATCTGTATCTAGTACACTTTACACATTTTCTAATGCTACTTTTCACTGTTCGCTTTCCTCCAAGTATCCAATATTTCTGTCTTATGTAGGCTAAGGTCATACTATTGCCTCCATGTAATGTGGTTAAATGAGCATCACGAATTATGATTAATGTTACATGGTGGTCATGAGGTAACAGAATTGGGTGTTTTTGATCATATGGTAGACTGGAGTTTTGAAGTGTTCCTCCTACTCGCAGTAAGCCCTCATTATCAATGAACGGATCGAGGCATGACAACCTGTTCCCTTTCTTCAATGATTGTCCGGCTTTAATGGTTTTGTACTCCTCAGCAAATTCTTCTTGTTGAACTAAGTAGAGAACTTTCTTTGTTGTTGCATTAATTTCCTTACAACTTAATGGTTTTTTGTATTCTTGTTTGTTTACGAATCTGTAGCAATATGATAATACTCGTATCATCCTTTGAAAGCTTGAAAATCTTGTGCAGATTTCGTTTTTCGGTATAATAGTTATATGATAACATCGTTTAATCTCCTCACATATCTCTGGTACAGTTTTGGTACTAGGCATGTTATCACTTTTTAACCACTCTGGTCCATTCCACCATTGTGATAAGTTTTGTAATTTAATTGGCGCAATACCTCTTGTAATTAGGTCAGCTGGATTTTGTAATGTATTTACATAATTCCATTTCGCTTGTGGTAGTATTCTTTGTATTTCAGATACTCTATTAGCGACGAACGTCTTCCATCGCTCAGCTTCACCTTTGATCCAACCGAGAGTAATCATTGAGTCAGTCCAACAATAGATATTTGCAATTTTCATTTCCATTCCAGTAATAACTTTTTCCATTAGTTGGGTTAATAATACTGCGGCACATAACTCCAATTTTGGCAATGTAGTTTTTTGTTTTTTCGGCGCTACCTTTGACTTAGCTTGTAAAAGGGTAACGTTAAATGTGTTATAATTCTGTATCCGACAGTATATCACTGCACCGTAGGCTTTTTCAGAAGCATCACTGAATCCATGCAGCTCGACTCTCGATTTGTTTGAAAAATGACACCATCTTGGGATGGAAATCTTCTCAATAGTCTTTAGTTGATTTTGTAGTTCAATCCACCTTGTTTTAATAGTTTCCTCTACGGGTTGATCCCACTCTGTGCCATTTGTCCAAAGTTCTTGAATCATGAGTTTCATATTTATGATAACAGGTGCTAACCATCCCAGAGGATCAAATATCTTAGCGATTTCCGATAAAATAAATCGTTTTGTTGGTTTTTCATTTTGATTAATAGTAATCTGAAAACAAAAACTATCCTCTAATGGTGACCATAATACCCCTAAGGATTTTCTAGTTTCATCTAGCGGTATTTTCGTCACTTGGTCGTCTTTGCTTTCATTAGGTATGTTTTCTAACAAGTCAGCACTGTTAGACGACCATTTTCGTAACTTAAATCCGCCTTTTCGCAGCATATTTATTAAGTTTTCTTGCAACATTTTTGCTGACTCAACATTAGTACCTCCTGACAAAATATCGTCCACGTAGAAGTCCTGGAGAGTTATTTGGCTGGCTATTGGGTAGTTTGCTTTTTCATCAACAGCGAGTTGTTGTAGCGTCTTAATCGCTAAATATGGGGCAGCTGCAGTTCCGTACGTCACAGTAGTTAATTCGTATTCGTCGATCATATGTTTCGGTGAATTCCTCCATACTATTCGCTGGTATGTGAAGTCTTCTTCGTTAACTTTTATGTATCGGTACATTTTTTCGATGTCCGCCATAAATGCTATTTTGTGTTTACGCCAACGTAACAGTATAACTGCTAAATCCTGCTGTAGTCTTGGTCCCGTAAACATATTATCGTTTAGGCTTATGTTAGTACTTGACTTGCTCGAGGCATCAAATACTACTCGTAGCTTAGTAGTTAGTGAATCTTCCCTAATAACTGGTTGATGTGGTATATAGTATTTACCTTGGTAATAGTCAGTACTAGTCACTTTCCTCATGTGACCCATTTCTAAGTACTCATTGAGAAACTCTTGGTATTTTTTCCGTAAGTTTTCATCTTTGTCGAACTTCCGTTCTAATTGTAGAAGTCTTGCAATAGCTTTTTTGCGTGAATTCCCGTAATCTACGCTGTGATTCTTGAATGGGAGTTTCACTGAGTATGTTCCATCTGGATTTCTTATAGTAGTTGTTTTGTAATAGTTTTCACAAGCCTGATCCTCGTCTGATACTTGGTATTTTTCAGGAATTTCTTCTAATTCCCAAAACTTGTTTAGTTGCTGAACTTCTGTAGTCCGTGTCATCATACTGATAACTGTATTAGTATTGGTGGTATCGCCGCAAATACCGGATAATATCCACCCAAACTCTGTATTTTGAGCGATTATTCCGTCTTGCATCTTGTGTAGTCCGTTTAGTAGTAAGTTACTATATTCTTGAGCCCCCAATATTATATCTATGGGTCCTCTTTTGTAGTATGTAGGATCGGCAAACAGTTTATTTTGTAAACAATCCGATTTTAGTTCTGGTAGATTTTTCTCTGGTAAACAGCCAGTTAGTTTTGGTAGTATTATAAGTGTGACTGGTAACCTATATTCGCTCGGATATCTGGGCTGTAGTAAGACATTGATAGAGTTTTTCGATGTTTTAGGTTTTTCGTCAGCAATCCCGATCACTTCGGTATGTATTTTAACACGTGGGAATGCCAATATTTGGGCAACCTCTTCTGTGCAGAATGATGCCTCTGACCCTTGATCGCATAGAACTCTTAGTAAATGTGGTGTCCCGTCCGACGAGTGAGTTTTTATTATGGCCGTCGCTAGTAGTTTGTTAGACACAGTTTTCGTCATGGATTTACTTGTAGACGGAGTTGACAAGTTTTCCTTTTTTGACTCACTTTTTGCGTGTCTTGTAGTAGTATTATTGTTGTGATGGTGTAAATAGGAATGGTGACCTCTTTTCCCACAGTATCCACAACTTTTTTCGCTGTGACATTTTACCGACGTTTCATGAGTTAGACAATTCTTGCACTTCTGTTTTTCGTTTACGATGTTATTGCGTTCTTGCACTGATAGCGTTTTAAAACCAGCACATTGGTAAATGCTGTGTTCGCGACTTTGGCAAAACCAGCAGACACGTTGGTCCAATTGTTTGGCAGTTGAATTTGATGACTCATGGCGCGATCTGTGAGCAAACGACTCTTCCCTCAGAGTGTTTGAAGTTTCCAGACACTTGAACCTTTTTTCTAAGAATTGCATCATTGTCGAAAATTCTTGTACTTTGTTCGGCTCTAGCAATTGATGTTCATATTTTTCATCAGTTTCTGAGTCCCATATTCTACTAAGTATTCTTGTTAAAATAGGGTCCCAAGTTGAAATGTTGATGTTTTGACTTTTCAGTGCTTCCAGGTTTTCGTTGACTGTATCATGGAGATTTTTTAAGTTCGAGGCGTTACTTTTCTTTATTTTCGTCATGCTCAGAATATTATCAATATGCTTAATAATGATTATTCTTTCGTTTTTGTATCGTCTTGTCAACAAATTCCATGCAGTTATGTAATTAGCGTCACAAACTGTTAAATGCTTGATCAGCTTAGCGGCGTCACCTCGCACATGCGTTTTTAAGTACTGCATTTTTTCTGTGTCACTTAACGATTTGTCTTCGTGTACTATTTTCAAGAATAAATCATAAAAGGAATTCCATGACTCATAACTACCACTGAATATTGGAATTATTATTTGTGGTAACTTGACCGAGGTTTTATGATTGTTATGCGTTGTTTTTTGACCTATTATTCCCAATAATTTTTCCATTACAAGGTCGAATTCCGTTTGCGTTCTCTCAAACATATTCTCTTGAAAATAGCTGTGTTCCAACGTACTATCTTCCATTAGAATGAGTACATGTGTTTCTTCAATTTCTTGCCACTGTTTTTGTAAAGCAGTCATTAAAGATTCCAAGTACCAACTTGCTTTCTCTTCAGTAATCGATTGAGTTGCCGACTGTAACTTCTTCTGTATCTGATTAATCCGAAATAGTTGAATAAATAGTTTGGGTGAGCTAACGCCTTCTTCCTCTTCGGGTTGTATATCTTCTGGCTCATACAGTTGGTTTACCACCTGTAGTCTTTTCTCACACTTCAACAGGTATTCAATAGCCTGCGTATACAGTGTATTGATAGTAGTAAAGTAGTTGGTAGTGATGTATTTGTGATCACACAACACATCTTGGTCTTGTAGTCGTGAATGGTTTTTGGATGTTCTAGTAAAGATTTCTGTGAGTCGCGTTCTTCTCTCCGTGATATATTTCAGAGTTTTCCTTGATGCTGAGTCTTTCTTGATGTTGGTGAATATTTGTCTTAGTTCATTGTAATCTGCTTCTTGGCTTCTTATAGCTTCGTTTATCTCTTGTATGTCCATCTTTCAGTCCCTGCTAGTTCTTTTTGTTTAGAACGTTAACTAATTGCCGTTTGGTAATATACGTGCGACTTCTCAAAAATATCGGTGAACCCGTTTGTTGTGGTCCCGATTCCCGATCCGCTATCGTACAAGTGGCGTATAAGTATGTTTGTTCATCTACATACAACAACCGAGCGCTTGTTGAGTACGCTAGTTTGAAGTACGTCTGAACGTTACTCAGCCAATATTGGTGTAGGACAAAAAGAAGAACGTTTTATATTTGTTTTATTGTTTTTATATAAACGTTACAATGTTAAAGTACCGATTACACAAATTACTCTGGTTTCCTAAAATCGCTCGAAGGACCAAATGTACGCACCGGGACTTACAGCTTAGTACGGCCGTTATTCCAAGTGCGTACGATGTGGCTACGTTTGAGACAATCGGGTCTGGTTGGAACCTAAGACCCTACTGACTATAAACCTAGCCCTTCAGTAACTACCTAGCACCCTATCTATCCTAGTCCTATAGTAATTACCTACCTAGCACCCTAGTTAAGTTATCCTAATGCCCTAGCCTACCATACAAACCATACCAAACGTAAGTTACGTTGGCTTGCGAGAGGGAAGTCTGTTACAAGGTGACCTACGGTAACAGACGGAACTTGGGTAGGAATAGGGGTTTGTGTACGTCGTGCAATGTACACAGGAAATGGTTTTCTTACTGCCGATCCCACAGACTCATAGGACCGATGATGGCTAAAGGTGTCTTGGCCACAGTAAGAGGAGGTATAGGAGATGAATCACACTCGACTCCAGCTTGATGACTAATTTATTACAATTAATTAACTTAATTTTATACATGTTTTGTGGTAAATACACATTGATAGGTGTTTACTTGTGTGTTGTGCGTGTATCGAGCCGATGCAGCGAAGATCTCAGTAGGCCACTTCTTAGCGCTGACGGTGTGCTGGTGTTGCCGGCGCGTGGAACGAATGTATGTCGCTCTTAATGCTGACGCTGTGATGCTGTTGTTGGCGCGTGTAACTATGATGGTTATGTTCACGGTTGAACACCAAATACCTAAGTATAATTATTATTATCAATTAGGTATCCGGCTCGAAGGACCAAATGTACGCACCGGGACTTACAGCTTAGTACGGCCGTTATTCCAAGTGCGTACGATGTGGCTACGTTTGAGACAATCGGGTCTGGTTGGAACCTAAGACCCTACTGACTATAAACCTAGCCCTTCAGTAACTACCTAGCACCCTATCTATCCTAGTCCTATAGTAATTACCTACCTAGCACCCTAGTTAAGTTATCCTAATGCCCAAGCCTACCATACAAACCATACCAAACGTAAGTTACGTTGGCTTGCGAGAGGGAAGTCTGTTACAAGGTGACCTACGGTAACAGACGGAACTTGGGTAGGAATAGGGGTTTGTGTACGTCGTGCAATGTACACAGGAAACGGTTTTCTTACTGCCGATCCCACAGACTCATAGGACCGATGATGGCTAAAGGTGTCTTGGCCACAGTAAGAGGAGGTATAGGAGATGAATCACACTCGACTCCAGCTTGATGACTAATTTATTACAATTAATTAACTTAATTTTATACATGTTTTGTGGTAAATACACATTGATAGGTGTTTACTTGTGTGTTGTGCGTGTATCGAGCCGATGCACGGTGGGCTGAAATCGCGAAGTTGGGACTTAAGGATTTTTAAATATATATTTGCATTGTATATACTTATACCATACTTTTATGTTTTGGAACTTTTTTTTTAAAGTAGGTTATTACCCTAAAATTTCAGAGATTTAATTTGTATGAATAAAACAAAGAATTCGATGCATGGTGCATATTATTAGGATTATTATTATTAGTTTGTTGTAAATATTTTGTGCAACTGCATTCCACACCACTCTTTCCACAACACCAAAACCGGTTTTCTTATCAGTAGACGAGTCGTCATTAGTGACGTGCGCCAATCAGAGGGCAGTAAATTTGCAGGTAAAAAATATTTGGGGTAGCAAGTTGAAAACAATGATATCAGTTCGTTGTAACCACCCTTTACATACGGACTACCCGCTCGTTACTTGATTTTTGTTAAAAGTTGATTTTCGAGAATTTTGTGAAAATGTTTAGTGATTTAGTTACTAATGTTGATATGTTTGTGAAATTGAAATCAAGTGGTAGTATTAAGGATCATAACTTTTTATACAGTGCTATCAAGTCAAAATTGTGTGATTTAAATCAAGATAATGATAATTTGCTAAAGGAATTCTGCGCAAAGTATTGTTATAATACTTATAAAAAATGGGAAAATGCTAAACGAAAAGAACATACATTTAGAAGTAAATACAGTGATTGGTTGGCATCGGAGATAGTTTGGCCTGAGTTTATGAAAGATTTTGCAAAAAACGACGACGATCCAGTTCCTAGCACATCAACTACATCTCATGAAAAGGTGTCTGTTGGTACATCAACTCAAGTAAGTCCGAGAAAACCATTTACAGAATTAGGTCCTAAACAAAAAAAGAGACGTACGGAACTTACTACGCAAACTATTGCTTCAGAGGAGTTGTCACATGCCCATGTTTTTAACTTAAAAGCAGAAGGAAAGGAAGATGTTGCTGACATATTACAGCATCTGCTCAAGCATCCACAGGACGTGCAAAAAGTAAAAGATTGTCTTTTTGGAAATAAAAAGAAATCAGTATTCTCTCCAGATGAAGCTTTAGGCTTGTTTTTGTCTTTGAAATTGTCAAAATGGCAATATAATACGCTACGAAAAAGTATCGCAGAAGTAACTGGTACCAACGTATATCCCTCTTACTACGCACTGCAAAATGAAAAAATTAAATGTTATCCACCTAAAACTGCTATTGTAGTAACAGATAAAACGGCTACGATAGAATTGCAGGCACTATTGGATATTACTGTGAAGAGAATTATAATGTCAAACGAAATTAGTGAAACTTGTAAAGATTTGACACTGATTAGTAAATGGGGATTTGACGGAGCTTCGAATCAAGCCAATTATAAGCAGAAAGTTGGAAGAGAAAATGAAGAAGATGAGGACTTTGACGATTCTAGCGTATTTATGGGTAGTTTGATTCCTATCAAATTAGTGTCTAGTGACAGAGTTATATGGGAAAATGATTCCCCAAATTCCTCATTATGGTGTCGTCCGCTGTTTTTTAAATTCATGAAGGAAAACAAATTCAGCATTTTGCAAGAAAAAAATGCGATTGAGGCAGAGATTAACAATTTAGTTAAGACAGTGGTTGATGATTTGACCATCTCGCACAACCTAATACTAACCATGATAGATGGTAAAGCGACTGCAGTTCTTTGCGATACATCAACACAAAGATGTGACATATGTAAAGCTACTCCAAAGGAAATGAATGATTTGTCCTTGGTTTTGGCAAAAGAAATTGATGTCGATTTATATAAATATGGTTTATCGTCGTTACACATCTGGATACGATTCATGGAATGCATTCTTCATATAGCGTACAGATTAGATTTGAAGACATGGATGGTGAAAGGTGACAGTAAAGCTATTATGGAGAGCAAAAAGAGAAATATTCAGGAAGCATTTAAATCCGAAACAGGACTTTTAATTGATGTTGTGAAACAGGGTCATGGTACAACAAATGATGGGAATACTGCGAGGAGATTTTTCGAAAACCCCGATATTGCAGCTTCGATCACAGGAGTAAATGAAGAATTAATAAAAAGATTTAAAACTATATTAGAAGCAATTTCGTCGGGTCACCGTATTGATATATTGAAGTTTAAAGATTATACCGAAACCACCATGGAACTATACATTGAATTATATAATTGGTTTTACATGCCTGCAAGTGTTCACAAAGTTTTAGCTCACGGAGCAGCTATTATTGAAAGCTTGGGTATAGTGCCCATTGGAAAATTATCCGAAGAAGCAGCTGAAGCACGCAACAAAGATTTTCGGAGATATCGTGCTCATAATTCGAGGAAATTCTGTAGAAAAGCTACTAATGAAGATATTTTGAACAATTTGTTAATCAGCTCTGATCCACATATTTCAAAGATACGACACAAACTGGTGCGAAAACACAAAGCCTTTTCAGAAGAAGCAACAGCTTTGTTGATCGTTAAGGATACATTTGTTGACGATGATGATCAAGAAAATTTAGGGGTTTTAACTGAAGACCCGTTATTGTCAGAGCATGGTGTTGAGCATGGTGCAGGCCCCTCCTAAAAATATTGGTAAATGATTTGAATTTTGAATTTGTCTTTGTAAGTCTCACACATACAGAACACAGATTTGTAGTCGTGGATTAGGCCTATTGGGGAGACCACTGATAAAAAAAACGCGCCTAGTTCTCTACCTCTGGGGTGGTGTGGAATAGAGAATACAATAATTATCACTGCTAAGTATTCTGAGATTTAGGTGACTTTTAAGATATTTTCGTTCAAAAAAATCTAAAAAAGTCTAACTACCTACTAAGTCACAGTAAACTACAGTAGACGATTAGATGCAAATAAATTGTACTATTAAAATACTTATCCAACAATTGGAAGAAATTTGAGATTTTGTAGACTTAAATGCGATTTTAATAAGAAAAAAAATAAAAAAAAAAATTTCTCCTAAATCGCAGCAAAGCGCAGTAGCTGACTAGTTGTAAAAATAAGCTAATAAATAGTACTATTTTAATATATACATCGCAGTTGGAGATGTTTTCAGATTTTTGAGATTCTTTAGATTTTATGATTTTTTCTATACAAAAAAATATTTAAAAAATTGTAGTACTAAAAATAATGCGTAAAATAAAAAGTCATAGAACAATAATTTACTGTATTAGATAGTAGAACAAATTTGCATCATTAATCAGTAAAAATAAGATGACTTTTTTTTTAATGTCCTAAGTCCACTACGTATATAAATCAACCCACCGTGCGATGCAGCGAAGATCTCAGTAGGCCACTTCTTAGCGCTGACGGTGTGCTGGTGTTGCCGGCGCGTGGAACGAATGTATGTCGCTCTTAATGCTGACGCTGTGATGCTGTTGTTGGCGCGTGTAACTATGATGGTTATGTTCACGGTTGAACATTCTGGCCCCTCTCAGGACCTAGGCTCCAGTTGGTATAACTCAATAGTTTCGTGTTGATGTGGTAAACTGTACATAGGTTCCGTTCTGATCGTTGGTTGGCCTGTTGTAGGTTGGGTAGAAGTCTTGTTAGCAGCAAGCGAGTTTGGTTTTCTTGCTGGTTGGTGAGCTGGCTCGGTACTTGTCCTTCTGGTCTTGTGCTGCACTGTAACTCCAATCCATCTCAGTATTGTTGGGCCGTAGCACACTAAAAACGAAAAGAGTAAAAACATGATTATACACGATATTGCACTTGTTATGTATGCGTGAGAACTAATTTGATTCCAAATAGTACTATCTAATTCGGTTTGTAAAGCATTTTCTTGATTAACTAAATTCTGAAAAATCTCTTTTGAGTGATCTATGACTTCTTCGTCTTTGGTGATGTTTAGCATGGATTTATTTACCACGTGTGTTTTAATGGGAAAGTCTATTTGTTTTGAGTATGATGTTACAATCGGTACTGAAACAATTCTTTTGGCAGTTAATATGTTATTAGTTGTTTTAATGATGCAGTTATCTGCAATTCGTATTACACCAACATTTTGAAGCTCTATTTCTTCTCTTTGTCCGTCACAAAGTATTGACGTCGTAACCCGATCTCTTACAATGAATAACCAAGTGTTTGGCATGTGAAGTTGTTTCCATATTATTTTATTGGATAAATAATAAGTTTTGGTAGGACATTTCGTATGAGTCTGGTTTTTAAATAGTTGATCTACAATGCAATTTTCGTTTAATTGCATGTTCTTCACGGCCCCAGGAAAGCAAATAAAGTGGTTAGTCCATTCTAAACAACGTTTGAACTCCTCGTAGTTCAAGTCAAAATACATTTCGTTGTTGTAATCTAACCCTATGTAAGCTTTAGGTACTTCTAGACTTTGGGCAGATTTGTCAGCATTTATCTTTGGGACTGGTGTAACATACATTAAAGTATATTTAGTTATCTCTTGTATCGGAAAATAGGCGTATACTTTTATATGAGTCTTGTTTTCTGATATTTTGGTGTCCAGTAACTGTTGTTGAACGATTCTTAAATTAGATGGTAATTTCTTGTTTGCTGATGATATCAGTTCACTTACGTTCTTTGGTGTTAAAACACTATACACTGTCGCCTTGCTTAAGTATATTTCTAATAATCCGTTATAATAATCTATGATTTCTTCCATGTAGTTATATGCTAATTGGTAAGTCTGCATAATACGTATGTTTACGCTGTTGTGGTCGATTGCAATGAACCAATGGTTGTTACTCTCTATGTAACCTATAACTTGGTTTAATTTAGTTTGAAATCCTTTAAGTTTCTGTTTTATTCTTTCTTCAGTTTTGTTGACTTGTGAGATTGTTGATATCATAAATTTGGTTTGATGGTTGGCAGCTTCAATTAACTTTTTTTGGTTTAAATTTAATGAGTCTATATCTCGGTATGCCTCATCATTCACTCCGAAGATAGAAGTTAGTAACTGGCCCAATATTCCCCAAGTACCCAAGTAAAACCAAATACCTAAGTATAATTTTGCATTTGCTTTAATTAACGACCGATAACATTTTTAGGGTTCTTTTATCTTCAAACAAATAAAATCAACAATTCTTACTTTCAGTACTAAATAAAATTATAATCGTTAAAATTATAAAAGGTAAATTATTATAGTTAAAATTATCAATCAACAACAGTTTTAGATGTTTTTTCTTCCTTAACTAACAATCTGTGGGTGCTTCATCAATTGGTTATAATGTGTTTTGTGGTATGTATTCTTGTGATGCGTTTTGTGAAGTGTGAGGTTGTATGTTTTGTGGTATGTATTCTTGTGGTGCGTTTTGTGAAGTATGAGGTTGTATGTTTAGTGGTATGTATTCCTGTGGTGCGTTTTGAGAAGTATGAGGTTGTATGTTTTGTGGTATGTGTTCTAGGGATGAATGGTGTGGATAGTGTTCATCTCGTAATTGGCAATTTCCAAAGGTATCTTCAGCTTGTAAAACTATATTGAATATTTAATTCTTGATGCTTCTTTGTAGCCATTCTGGTAATCGTTTCGTGGTTTCACACATGCTCTCAAAAAATAAATTTAAAGGGTGTTTATCCTTTTCTTTTTCAAGCTCAGCCTGTCTTCTTTATTTTATTTTATTTTATTGTTTTTAGGAAAACTTACAAGTAATACATTCAAGTAGTCAGTAGCTATATGTAGAAGAAAGCCAATTACAAGTTTCCACTTATACAGGGTTACTGGTAATTCGACGTATATCCGTCAAGGGCTGATAAGGGGGCCAAAATGCAACAAATTGAACCCCCCATATGTATGGCCGAAATTCAATAGTTTTCGAGATATTTGAATTTTAAGGGTTTTTCGAAATTTACCCAAAATTTGACATTTAATTCCAAATAATAGAACCCACATACCCATTCAAGGGTACCATTAAAAATGATGTTGTATCTGGCACTTCAATTAAGCTATGGGCATCATTAAAACTACTTAATTTAACAAAATAATTAAAATAATGACCGAAGTAAGAATAATATCTTACCAATATTTTCATTTTACGCTTCAAAAATGTTGTCTCGTCAAAAAAAATTCTATGACATTAATCGTACAAATAACTAAAACAACTTGCCTGTTCTGTAGGCTTTCCAAAAAGGTATAAAAGTCAATTTTAAAATACATAATTCGTGGCATGGCATGTGTTTGAACCGGCGCGGGGAGAGAAATCATCTGTGTCCTTAGTTTATCATCCTCGCTAAAACAACCGATTTTACTGGCGAAATTCTACCTGATGGGGCGAGGTGTGCGGGCGGGGGAGTACACGGCGTTTGCTGCGCTCGCGTCGCCTTCCTTAGTACAGTTCGCGTCAAATAACTATGCCCCTCTGAAGTTAGCCATTTGCAAAGATCGCGTAGGTGCAGTCACGTAGACGGGAGCAAGCGGGACGCAAGCATGCATCGAACGTAAACGAGCGACTGAGACATAAAATCGCGCCGTCATAATCCCCGCCCCGCGCATGCGCAGTTGCAGTTTGTTCATAATTTTGACTACTACGCAGCCACTCGTAGCCAACTTCAGAGGGGCACAGTTATTTGACACGAACTGTAAAAAACGAACAAACTGCAACTGCCCCCGCCCGCACACCTCGCCCCATCAGGAAGAATTTCGCCAGTAAAATCGGTAGTTTTAGCGAGGATGATAAACTAAGAACACAGATGATTTCTCTCCCCGCGCCGGTTTAAACACATGCCATGCCACGAATTATGTATTTTAAAATTGACTTTTATACCTTTTTGGAAAGCCTACAGAATAGGCAAGTTGTTTTAGTTATTTGTACGATTAATGTCATAGATTTTTTTTTGACGAGACAACATTTTTGAAGCGTAAAATGAAAATATTGGTAAGATATTATTCTTACTTCGGTCATTATTTTAATTATTTTGTTAAATTAAGTAGTTTTAATGATGCCCATAGCTTAATTGAAGTGCCAGCTACAACATCATTTTTAATGGTACCCTTGAATGGGTATGTAGGTTTTTTTATTTAGAATTAAATGTCAAATTTTGGGTATATTTCGAAAAACCCTTAAAATTCAAATATCTCGAAAACTATTGAATTTCGGTCATACATATGGGGGGTCCAATTTGTTGCATTTTGGCCCCCTTATCAGCCCCTGACGGATATACGTCGAATTACCAGTAACCCTGTATAAACTTAGGTATAAAATCGACAAAACGTTAAAACAGCATGAGAGTTAAACGTTGAAACGTAGAAACAACTGAAGAGAACAAACAAAGATAAATACATCATGCAATAATGTTACTCTTCAAAGAAACAGTTACTTAACATTTTTTTTTAATTTCTGGACACTGTTCGTTTTAGTCCTTTCTTCAGTGCGTTCCTTGTAGCTTTTGTCAATATCATCTATTAATAATTGTATATCGTAATCATCCACTAGTGATTTTCTCTTAGTCCAATCTGATCCCAAATTGTTAATATTTTCATTACTTGATTGCGTTGAGTCATCCGCATTTAAATCAATAATGGATCGATTTTCACTTGTTTGTGTATTCGAACTACTCTCGGTATTCGGTAGACCAGTCGATTGATTGTAATTTCCACTAGTTGCGACGGTTTTTCATGTGCGGTAGAAGAAATTCCATGAATTGAGCATACTTCCAGGTATTTTCGGTACTAGCTGCTTGAGCGCTGTGGGAAGACTTAGCTTTATTTAGTGAGTGTCTCTCAGATATTTCCATAGTTTTTTTGCAGTTGGAACTGTAAAAACATATGAAATATAGAATATAACATACTTGTCAGCCCGATAAAATAGATCATTTGAAATGTATAATAAATACGATGTACAAACAGCGCGGAATATGGCGCTATGCGTTATATTAACCACTTCTACCGTATTTGAAAACTTTTTATTTTTATTTTTCAGGTATTTGGCAACGGGTGACTCGTTTAAAACAATCAGCTATAATTACAGATTAGGCAAGTCAACAGTTTCAGAAATCATAAGAAATGTTTGTATAGCCATTTGGGAGGCTTTACAGCCAATATATATGGGAGTTTTAAATGAAGCAGATTGGAAGGCTATTGCCATCGATTTTTACAATTTGTGGCAATTTCCACACTGCGTTGGAGCCGTTGACGGCAAACATATTTTTTTTTATTTTTTTTTATTGGTGATGGGTTTGCTCTTGACTCTAGTCAATGTCAGATATGACAGAGACAAAGTCTACGATGGAGCGAGCTTACCCAGAAGGAGCCTGTTTACTCTAACTTTGAAGAGATTAGGGCTGTAAGCTTTTGGAAACACAGACGCAGGCAGAGAGTTCCACTCCTTTGCTGTGCGCATTATAAAAGACGTTTGGAAACGCTTAGTGCGAATTGGTGGAATAGCTACAAGGTAGGGATGGTAAGATGCAGTGCGTCTGGATGTCCGATGGTAGAAGGGGGCCGGTGGGATGAGGTCGTGGAGTTCTTGGGCACACTCACCGAAGTACAATCTGTAGAAGACCGATAAGCAGGCAACCTTACGGCGATGAGCCAAGCTATGTAGCTTGGCATCCACCAGTTTTGCGTCACCGATGAGCCTCTTAGCTCTGCGTTCCACCGAGTCAAGCGCGGCAAGCTGATACTTAGCTGAGCCATCCCAAAGGTGGCTACAATACTCCATGCAGGATCGGACTTGTGCTTTGAAAAGGGTTAAAAGCTGTCCAGGCCTGAAGTATCGCTTCACCTTATTTAGGATGCCCAGCTTTTTGGCCGCAATTTGGCCTTTGTACTCGATGGTGGCGCCGAAGTTGAGACTGGATGTCAACTCCATGCCTAGGAGCTCGAGCCGATCAGTAACGGGAACAGATGCACCCCGAAAAGTAGGAGTTTGGTCAAGGCGACTCCTTTTTGCGGTAAAAAGACACGCCTGTGTTTTGGTGGCGTTAAAAGTGACCAGATTGTCATCACCTCACTGGGATGTCTCCCAGTGAGGTGATGGTGATGTGTGACGCTTAAGGTCAAATTTGTCCGCTCTACCATGGCCTCTCTCAAGGAACGGACTTCATCCCCGCCGGTTGTTGCGCTGGACAAGTATCTCTATGAAACCGTACTGTCATCTGCGTACCCAACAAGACCAGGCTGAAGTAGGTCATTGATGTGTAGCAGGAAAAGAGTTGCAGAGAGAACAGACCCCTGAGGAACTCCGGCATCAATAGCCATGAGGTCAGAGGAGCAGCCGTCAACGACTACTCGGATCGACCGTTCATTTAGGAAGTCTGATATCCAGCTACAAAAACCAGCTGGGATGCCATAAGCAGGAAGCTTGTTGAGTAGACCTGCGTGCCAGACCCTGTCAAAAGCCTTCGAGATATCGAGCGACACAGCAAGTGCTTCGCCGTGTCTCTCGATGGCTTCGCCCCAGCAGTGCGTGACATACACAAGAAGATCACCAGTTGACCGTCCCTGGCGAAAGCCATATTGACGGTCACTGAGGAGATCATTGTCTTCAAGGTAGGTCAGCAGCTTACTGTTCAGAACCCTTTCCATAACCTTGCATAGGATGGAGGTAATGGCGATTGGACGGTAATGTGCAGGGTCAGCACGGTCTCCCTTTTTGGGCACCGGTTGCACATTCGCAAGCTTCCATGATTTCGGCACCCTTCTTTTTTCAAGAGAGAGGCGGTACAGGCGTGCCAATATTAAAGTACAATGCCCTCCTAAATCAGGTTCACAATTTTATAACTACAAAAATTATTATTCTATAGTTCTGCCAGCAGTTGTCGATGCAAAAAAAAAGTTTTCCATCATTGATGTTGGTTCCATGGGACGTTTCAGTGATGGAGGAATTTTTTCGAATAGTACCTTAGGGAAAAAAATTATCTAATGGAGAGTTGGATTTGCCTGCTAACGAGGCTCTACATCCTGGCGGTTATGAATTTCCGTATGTGTTTATTGGAGATCAGGCGTTTCCCTTAATGAGAAATTTTCTAAGACTGTATTCGAAAACTGCGTGCCGAGATAGCAGACAAAAAAGAACCTTTAATTATCGCCACAGCAGAGCAAGAAATGTTGTGGAGGATGCTTTCGGAATTTTAGCTACAACATGGCGAATATATCGCCGCCCTATTGCATGCAGATTGGATACAACAGATGATATAGTAAAGGCTACGTGTGTTCTACATAATTATTTATTATGTAAAGGAACGTTACCCAGGGACACTGATAATTTAATAACACAACAACAAGTAACATCAACTATAAGACTAAACAACAATAACTTTCGGGTTTCTAGGGAAGCTTTTCGTGTAAGAGATTTATTTTGTGATTTTTAATAAAATAATAATTAAAAGTACTCGGAAATATCTGGGTCGTTTAATTCCTGCACGATTCTTCTCCATGCTGCTTCTTTTTTCACTAAATCATGGTATTCCCTGCATTATACATCATATAAACAAGGAAACTGTCGGACACTCTCGATAAATTCTTCCATGACGCTTGCAACAATGACGTGCACTATGCAACTGCGCGCAAATGACAATGGACAGATAGAACGCTAACCTCTCGCTCTCCCATCCGCGCCCCCCGCTTCGCCCGCTTCGCCCGCTCCGCGCGCTCCGCCCGTCGCTCGTCTGTCCGTAGTTTTCGGTGTGAACCCCATAGTTTAGCTCGCCAATATTTCGCGTAGTTTGTACAGTTTCCTTCGTTCGCTTCGCCCACCCGCCTAGCCCGCCCGCCCGCTAGCTGGCGGTGTGGCCTGCGCTTCACAGTTTAAAGAAAAGTTGACACCTACTTATTAGTTTATACAATTTATATCTTTTCCTTAGCTTAAGTACTACTTTAATCTACTCAATATGCTTAAATATAAATCATTCTCGTACATAGGTAAGTACCGCTAGGATTCTATTTATGCTGTTAACGCAATGGTATGTTACTACTCAGCGAATCTCAAGAGTGTTCGAATTACTCGCCCGGATCTGGTCACATACGGTTTGTCTAATGTTTTAGGGTCGGATATCTGTGTACTGGGAACTGTAATATCACTGTGAGAACTGTTGTCTTTATTTAAGACCGTAGTGTCATTTAGCAAAAAAAGCCGGTTTTAATTTATCGATTGAAATTCGGGATTCACGGCCGGGTAACTGTATACGATATACCTATGGTTCTCTGTCGATGACCTTGTACGGACCATCATAAGGTGGTTTCAATGACTTTCTCACTGTATCATCGCGAACAAAAACGTAATCGCAGTCCTTTAAGTCCGAGTACACAAAAGTTGTATGACTTTGCTTACCGCACGAAGGGCGATGCGAGGCGATAGTATTGCTAATATTTTGTATTAAACTACACGGGTCTGAACTATCGACTTGTTTCGAACTGTAGTAGAATTCGCCGGGTAAACGTAATGTTTTTCCAAAGACTAATTCACCTGCGCTTACTCCGTTATCGCTGCGCGATGCCGCTCAGAGACCTAGTAAAACGGTGAGTAATTCCTTAACCCAAGATGTATTACGATCCAATCGAGTCATTATCGAAGATTTTAGCGACCTGCGCCAACGTTCGACAGCCCCGTTGCTTTGGGGGTGGTAAGGAGTAGTACGAATTTTAGTAATTCCTAAATATTTCATTAATCTTGTAAACAAAGTTGACTCAAACTGTCTTCCTTGATCGCTGGTTATCTTAATTGGGCAACCGTAACGTACTATCCAGCCTTCATATATTGTTCTAGCGACTTCGTCAGCTGTTATTTCCTTTACCGGAAACGCTTCCGGCCAACGTGTACATCTGTCGATGATGGTTACCAAATACTTAAATCCATCTGGAGACGTTGGTAACGTCCCAACGATGTCCATATGGATGTGTTCAAAACGTCCTGCTTCTAGGAAATTTCCTACATCCGAAATTACATGTCTGCTAATTTTTGCCTTCTGGCATTGCAGTTTGCACACATGATTTAGCCCAACGACGTACATCCTTATTCATACTCGGCCATAAAAAACTCTTACACACCATTTTCTGAGTGGTACGTGTCCCCGGATGATTCAAATCATGGACACTCTTGAAAGCGCTTTGTCTAAAATTCTCTGTCAAGTATGGCCTAATAATGTTTGTGGATATTTCACAACACAGTAATTTATTACTCCCTGGTATTCTAATATGTTTGATTTTAATATTGTTATTGTCACACGAAGTTTGCCTCTACTGCAATGAGTACTCGTATTTCAATTGCTCGTCAGCAAGTTCATTGTAGTCGAGAACAGTTGGGCACAGAATTGTTTCTACGCGCGATAATGTGTCGGCTACAATATTAGCTCTATTGGTGTCAACTTTTTGGAAAAATAGCCGAGAGGCTTCCAACTTCCCTTTACTTTCTGCTGAAGTACAGCGCCTATGCTAGTACTGGAGGCGTCCGTCATTAACCCTAATGGTGCATCTGGCATTGGATGTGATAGTGTAACGGCTTCTTGAAGCCCTGTCTTACATTGTGCAAACGCATTTTCTGCCCTGACTGTCCGTTCTATTTTAGTTTTATCATTCTTCTTACTATTTGCTAAGTACTTGTTTAGCTCGCATTGGTACGACGCTAACTTATCTAATAAACTACTAAACCCACTTTGAATGCAGGTACGAATATCGCCGATTGCAATAAAATCACATAAACTCATTTTAATCACTCAGAAATACCTAACCTACTGATGGTAGGAACTTGTTTATGCAGAAGTTAAGAGAAATGGAGGAGCCTTAAGTTTAGTCTCTTTAAATCACGATTCCGATAAGGATTG
Organism: Melanchra persicariae; assembly: GCA_947386135.1. Classification (NCBI taxonomy): domain Eukaryota; kingdom Metazoa; phylum Arthropoda; class Insecta; order Lepidoptera; family Noctuidae; genus Melanchra; species Melanchra persicariae. The sequence goes on along the minus strand of OX376645.1, from coordinate 7,348,846 downwards.
ATAAAAAAGGTTTTAAGTAGGTACATTGAGATCCGGTAATGATGTAGGTATAAACTAATGAACTAGCTAACTCACCCCTAAACAGGTAGGAATCAAACTGGCCGCCCGCCGCCTGCTTGCTCGTGTTTCGCCTCGCCATACATAACACATTATCATATTACCGTATTCTTGGGCACTGTAGTAATCGTTAAATCCAGATTACATTTTTAAAACACACTCTCAAAAACAAACAATAACAGACACAAACACAGAATTAGTTTTTAAATTATAATAAGGATGTCACCTAATATACTTATTGTTGGTTGGCTAACGTTAACAATCGATGCCACTTGCAATTCCGTAACTTGATCAATGAGCTTGTGTTTATTCATATCTACTAATATTTTATGGTGGCACAAAAAATCAGCACCGAAAATGAGTCTGCTAACATCTGCGAGAATGAAATCCCAACGGTACGGTCTACGTAATCAAACACCAAAGATTGTTCACCATAAGTGGCTATTTCAGTGCCGTTAGCGGCGTATAACTTATTAACGAGTACAATGGGTACCTATGGCTCTCCATGTAGCGGGTAAAACAGACACGTTGGCGCCGGTATCAACTAAACACGAAAGTCCGGAGTTAAAGTCCATCACTGATAAGCGGCTACTGGGAGTCACGGTGCAGACTTCCGCTGACGACTGCACCTTCTAAATTAGTTTTCCGACCTATGTTTGCCCGATCTCTCGTTGCTGCTGGAACTATCTGTCCTCGGTTTCCACGAACAGGGTTGTTCGCATTTACGTGCATTTTGACGAACCTGGAAATGGTAAAAGCAAAGACGATCCGGTGATTCTGGAGTTCGTCGTCGTGATGCAGATCTTGATGAAAATCTGGACTGGCTTCTACTGCGAATCTGTCTGGGGCGGCTGCGCTCGATGTTCTCCAGGCGAATGCTCAGCTTGGCCAACTCCGCACGAATATCGTCAGATACAGCGTCTTTTGTCTCTGTTTTCTTTTGTACTACTTTCGAAACCTGACTGTATCTCGTGGCCTCCGTGATGTTATCGGCGATAGAAGCCAAGTTATCCGAACTCTTGGTCTCGCTCGCGACTAATACTGGGCAGTATTAGTCGCGAGCAGACCAAGAGGTTACGGTTGTAGGGAGATGACTCTCCCAGAGAACTCGCACTGTATCATCCGGTATCTTATCGCGAGCGAGGTCACGCATGCGGTGTAATAACTGGGACGGTTTTTGATCGCCCAAATCTATTTCCTTAATTAACTTCTCAATTTGGCGTGTTTTGGAGTCCTCGAACATTGTTAATAATTTCGTCTTTACGGCTTGAAATTAACCGGTGTCTGGGGGTTTTGCCAAAAAATCCGAAAGCTACGTGACCACGTCCTTGGGAAGTTTGGAAACAACCAAATGGAATTTTGCGTCGTTCCCCAGCTTCTGTGGCGCCAGGGTTGCTTCGATTCGGATAAACCAAACTCTAGGTTGGTCCACCCAAAATTCGGGGATACGCGAATCTACGGAGACGCCCATGACCTCTGCGTGTGGTTGAGGTGCTTGTTGTCCGGTAGCCATATTCTACTCTCAAAATAATCACATTTCACAATTGGTCACTTTGAACGTCGGGGTCACCAATTTATGTCAGCGGAACCCAATAAATGAAACAGTCTCGATGTGGTAAACTATTATATTTGACACCGTAAACGTCCAGTACAAACGAGCGCGTTATCCTGACTGACTTAACTTACAAACGAGTCACAAGATAGTCCGACACACTCAGCGAGTGTGTGTCCCTACACTCCAGTTCGCAGGCGCTGTGTCGCTCCTGTCGTGTCCTGATCTGCTGCCAGCACTCAACTCTATGTTCTTCCCAATTCTGCTCCAAGCATTCCTTGGAGCAGAATTTGCCAGTGCCACACTGGTTGCACTTGTAGATCCTTTTCACATCATTGCACACTAAGCACAAGCCTTTCGCTCGTGGGTTGTATTTGATGTCGACCATAATGTCTCGCTTTTGGAATTCATTTTCTTCCAAAGCTTCGCGAACAGTGAGCAGTTCATCATGAAACTCTGCACAAATCTTCTAATTCTCTCTGACGATAGGCTTTTGAGTTCTTTCAATGATTTATGAAGTTTTTGTAATCCCTACATTTTAGCGTCCAGCATATTCAGTCTTCTGTGTTCTGAATCGTCGTCTGAATCCTGATAGTCGTAATAGTGATAGTCTCGGTTGTCTGAATCCCTCGTTTCTCCTTCGGAAGAGTTCGAGCTGTTTTGCGGATCCGAATCTGATAGCGGACCATCATCATCCTCACTTTGTGAGCTGTCCTCTATTTCTATGACGGTAGGATGGTTGTCCTACCAAGGTCGCAGACTCTCTGTAATAGGTCCAATTCGCAGGCGCTGTGTCGCTCCTGTCGTGCCCTGATCTGCTGCCAGCGCTCAACTCTATGTTCTTCCCAATTCTGCTCCAAGCATTCCTTGGAGCAGAATTTGCCAGTGCCACACTGATAGCACTTGTAGATCCTTTTCACATCATTGCACACTAAGCACAGGCCTTTCGCTCGTGGGTTGTATTTGATGTCGATCATAATGTCTCGCTTTTGGAATTCATTTTCTTCCAAAGCTTCGCGAACAGTGAGCAGTTCATCATGAAACTCTGCACAAATCTTTTAATTCTCTCTGACGATAGGCTTTTGAGTTCTTTCAATGTGTCTGCTTGTGAGACATTTGCGAGTCCTATTTTATGTAAATAAAACCCGAAAAACTGTGCTTATACGTGTTTACTTGCTCAAATGAAAATTGTGACAGAAAAAAGCTTGATCACTGTGTTGGCGGTGGACGTACTAGTTAAAATAAATCGCGGTCGGTAGACGAAGAAAAAGTAAACGCCTGATACCGATGCGGTGCGACTTGTTGCTATTGTGATGTCATAGGCGCATGCAGCCGCGCCATGCTCCCCCCGTTGAAAGGCTCCTCTTTCAACCTTGACTCTTCTTCTGGAGTGGGAAGTGGGCACAAGCGAACCAAAGCTCGTCGAATGCAACTTGTTGAGGTTTTTACATCAGCCACTCGTACTACGCCGTCAGGTCCAGGAAACAGCCTTGTCACTCTTCCGAGTCGCCAGCACAAAGGTGGCAGATTTTCTTCCTTTATTAAAACCAAGTCATCCACCCTGAGCTGCGGAGTGTCCTTCATCCACTTCTGTCGTCTCTGTAGTTCGTTGATGTATTCGCTCTGCCAACGACGCCAAAAATGCTGACGGATTTGCTCCAGTTTTTGATACCGCTTCAGCTTGTTGGGATCCACGTCTTCAATTTGAGGAGATGGGAACGTGGTTAGCGCTCTTCCGACGAGAAAGTGTCCTGGGGAGAGTGAAAGGAAATCGTTAGGATTAGAGGACATGGGACACAAGGGACGGCTGTTTAATATTGCCTCCACTTGTGCAAACAAAGTCTGTAATTCTTCAAAAGTCAGGTGAAGTTGGCCTACAACTCGTTTAATGTGATGTTTGGCGGATTTAATGCCTGATTCCCAGATGCCGCCGAAATGAGGGGAGAAAGCCGGAATGAAATTAAATTTAATACCTTCTTGTGCAGCGAAGTCAGAAAACAAGTGTTTATTGGTTTTTAGAAATGATCCTATTTCTTTAGCCGCTGCGACAAAATTACGACCGTTGTCAGAAAATATTTCCGCTGGCTTCCCGCGACGTGCAATAAAACGTCTTAATGTCATAAGAAAATCATCCTTAGAGAGGCCACTTACTGCCTCTAAATGTACGCACTTATAGCGCATGCAAATGAACAAACACAGATAGCATTTCGTCAGTCTTGCTCCTCGTCCTTTTCGGTTAATGATGAAGAATGGGCCAGCAAAGTCTAGACCAACCGAAGCGAATGGCAAGCCAACGGTAACACGCTGTGTAGGAAGATTCCCCATTTTAGGCTGTAGGGTCTTGCCTTGAAAGCGTCTGCATGTTACACAATTGTGTACTATGCGACGAGCCAGATGACGACCATTAATTGGCCAAATTGTTTCTCGTACTGTAGCTAACAAGAGTTGTGGGCCGGCGTGCATCTGACGAATGTGTTCGTGGAGAAAAAATAATTTAGTTAGAATGTGAGATGAGTCAAGAAGTATTTGATGCTTCTTCTCATACGGAAAATCAGAAGCTTGAATTCTGCCTCCGACTCTTATTAAATTATTGTTATCGATAAACGGAGATAGTGATAAAATTTTGGATTTACTGTGTAATGACTTGTTCTGTTTTAGAAGTTTATACTCGATTGAAAATGATTGTTGTTGAGCCATGAAACAGAGGATATTGAACGGCTGATTTAATTCATCGGTAGTTAAAAAGTCAGTGTGTTTAAAATCAGGATTTTTAACGTTATAAATAAATATAATATTTTGACCAAAGCAATCACTCTTTGGAGTTTAGTAAAGGAACTGTAAGTTGCAAAATTGATTAATGGTTCACCAACAATAGTGCACAAATTGGTTCTAACATCAGGTAAGTTTTCCTTGTTAGTAATTGTTGAGGACAGCGCCATCTACCGACATTGACGCGAGGCGCAATAAAGAACATCTGATGATCTGCACCTACACAACTGACATGCGCCTACGTCACCCGTCAAGCAAGCTGAATAGTTCATCAACTCACCGACAGGAGGCGCTGATTGAAGACTTTATAAGGACACGACAGCGCCAGCTCGCCCCTTTTTATTTCTCTCTGCCTCGACCCTGCTAGACTTGTACATACTCGTAATTCCAAATCATTGTAATTTAAGCAATAAATTATTGTAATCCAGAAGAAATAAATAACTCATTTTGGTCAACCCCAAGGAACCTAAATAGAACCCACAAGAGTTGAGGCCACACCTCAACATTTGGTCCATCGAGCAGGAGCTTCTGATCATCACGTTGTCAGAGGAAGCCTTCAAGGAGTCCTGGGGTCCTGGCAATTCCCTTTTCTTCCTTTTTCATTCTGTGTGTGCTAAAATCGTGCTTTTATCTATACAGGAATCTAGACACCGCGCACGCATTGTTCACCAGCACCACACCTGTGCGGCAGGAAAAACGTGAGTACCTTCGCTTTCAATAAATTGCCACAATGACTTCGCCTGAGGATATTAAAAAGCTAGCAGATTTAAAACGGAAACGGGGTGCCTTTAAAGGTATGCTCACACAGTTCGAAAAATGTGTAAATTTGTTAGTTGGTAACGAAATTAATCCTAAACAGAAGGTAGAATTGGAATTGCGTATAAAGTCTGTTCAAGGTTTGCTACAGGAATTTTGTAAAGTTCAATCGTTAATCGAGGAATTAGTGCCAGAAAAGGACATACCGGAACAATTAGAGTACAGAGAGTCTTTTGATAATTCTTACTTTAGTTCGGTTGCTGAAGCTATTGTTTAATAAATAATAGTAAGGATAGTTGTGACCAGCACAAGTGCAATTGTACGGTAGAACATTACAGCAATTATTCCAACACTTTAGTAAAATTGCCAACTATTTCGCTTCCCAATTTTGATGGTAGTTACGATAATTGGTTGGAATTTAGAGATACGTTTTTATCGATGATTCACAATTCCAAGCAACTTGATAATATTCAAAAATTCCATTACTTAAGATCATCTCTGTCTGGAAATGCGTTGCAAGTTATAAAGTCTCTAGAATTTTCGTCAGATAATTATAGTGTCGCTTGGGAATTGATTGAGAATAGATTCAATAATAATAAGTTGTTGATACACAACCACGTCAAAGCGTTATTCACAATGTCAACCATAACTAAAGAATCGCCTGGCCCAATTAGGAAACTAATAGATACGGTACTTAAGAACTTACGAGCTTTAAAAACACTTGGTGAGCCTACAGAATCATGGGACACCTTGTTGATTTATATCATAACTTCAAAATTGGATGTAACTATTGAAAAAGAATGGGAACAGTTCAAAAACACTAGTGCAAGTAATTCCGAGAAAACATTTAATTTAGATTCACTCATACAGTTTTTAAAACATAAGGCTGATACTTTAGAAATGGTTAAAGTCAATAATACTTCCCATGCAGTTAGTCATAATTTGGTTAAAAAACAATCGCACAGTTTGGTTTCTACTCAGAACAATAAAAAGTTTTTCAAGTCTACCCGCACTTGTGTTAAATGTAAGGCAAAACATTCCTTGTATGGTTGTCAACAATTTTTGGACTTAAGTTCACAAGATAAGCTTCAATTCGTTAAAGACAAGAAACTCTGTATTAATTGTTTATGGACGGGGCACTCAGTGGATGAATGTCGAGCAGGGCCTTGCAAGCAATGCTATGGCAAGCATAACAGTCTTTTACATAACGAATTTAATAAGGAAAACAATGTACCCTCTGTAGTTCAAGCGCATCAATCTACAGCAGGTTCACAAGTAGATTTGTCACAACATAGTTTGCCGTCAGTAGCTCAGACTTTTCACACAGTCGATAATTCACACAATGACAGTTGTAAAAGTTTATTAAGTATACAAGCATTACAACCGGTTTTGCTGTCGACAGCTTTAGTAGAAATCGTTGGTAAAGACAATAAATATTATAAGGCTCGTGCATTATTAGATAACGGCAGTCAACACTGTTTTATCACAGATTCACTATGTAGGAAATTAAACACACAACGTAGACAGTCCACTTGTCAAATTAGCGGAATAGGACATTCAGTCACACAGGCAGTCCATTCTAGCGAAATTAACATTAGATCGATTTACGGCGATCATGATATTATTTACATTAAATGCCTAGTTTTACCTAGCATCACGTCGACTATACCGGCCACAAGTGTAGACGTAAACAAGATATCTATACCTAAAGACATTAAGTTAGCTGATCCAACTTTCTGCACACCTTCACGCATTGATTTATTAATCGGTGCAGATTGTTTCTGGGACTTAATGATTAATGGTAAGATTCGTTTACCTTCCGGACCTTATTTAGTAAATACCAAATTAGGATGGCTAATTTCAGGTCCTCTATGCAATGAAAAAATGCATATAAATAAAGTTCAATGTCATTTGGTTCAAGCGACACAATTAAATGACCAATTAAGAAACTTCTGGGAAATTGAGGAAATTTCTTATTCAGGTGAACATCTTTCTAAAGAAGAAAGTTCATGCGAAAACCATTTCACACAAACTACTAAGAGGCTAGATAATGGTCGGTTTTCGGTTCAAATTCCACTAAAAGAGCCAGCGGATGTGCTAGGCGATAGTTATCAAGTAGCTAAAACCAGGTTTCTATCGTTAGAACGCAAACTTGAGCGTGATCCACAATACAAACACATGTATAGTGACTTCATGCGAGAGTACTTACGCCTAGGACACATGACTCGCATTGATAATAATAAATAAATAATAATAAAAGTTTATTTGGAACAAGTATCAGTACACAAATTTACAAAAGGAAACGAAGATAGCTACAAAAGTTAAAACTGTGGCGCAGCTATCAACGCCCAGGTCAAGAATAAGGTTCATTGTTCCAGACTAGTAAATTAAAATAAAGAAAATTACAAAAATAAAAGTACTAACTATGGTGTGTGTGTGTGTGTGTGTGAGAGTGAGGGTATGTGAGTGAGAGTGTGAGTGAGTGAGGGTCTGTGAGAGTGAGGGTGTGTGTGTGAGTGAGGGTGTGTGTGTGTATTGCAGGGGGTGTGGCGAGTTAATGAGCGTGAGTGAGGGGGGGTCGGGTTTATGTAATTAGACTGATGTTACAGGAATGTAAGTGTTATGTTACCACAAGTTTTTCTGTTGTTTCGTAGGAGTAGGATTTAAGCAATTCTGACAGTTTTTTTCTAACTAAAGTTCTTGTTAAAGGATAAATTTGTATGTTTCTACTTATGTTATTGTAGAGCTTGGGGCTAAAGTAGTTAAAATGGCGTCTTACTAGTGCCAATCTGGAGAATGGTATCTTACAAACTATGTCGGAACGTCGCTTTTTAGAGAGGAGTTGTGGGTCGTACTTCATGAGGTCGTGCTTCTTGAGAACAGTTTGTAGTATGAATAACTGTCTAACAGAGAGGACGTTACAGAGCGAGTAAAGTTCCGACGTTGGGAATCTGGCAGGTTTCTTGGCCAATACTTTTAACACTGCTCTTTGTGCTCTCTCTAAACGCAGAATAGTAGTCTTGTGTGTACCTCCCCATACTGTAATGCAGTAACCAAGGACTGACTGGACGAGTGCGAGGTAGATCAAAATAAGGCATGGGAAGTCGGCAACCGCCCTGAGCTTCTTGAACACGTATACAAGTCTTCTTACACGGACCACCACTGAGTCAACCTGTTTTTTCCACGTAAGGCAATTGTCCAATGTGACTCCAAGATATTTAATGTTGTCCGAGCGCTCTATCTGGGCACAGTTACAGGATATGGAGGCCACAGTATGAGAACAAACATGGGTTTTTATCTGAAATGGCGTTGGTGGTTGTGTAAGAATTCCCGGTGTAAAGGGGATGAACTTGGTCTTTGCAATGTTGAGTGTGAGTTGGTTTGAGATTAACCAATCCATGACCAAACCCAAAGCGATCTCCGCCTTCTCACGAGTGTCAGGCCAGTCCTTACCATGCGTTATAAGAGCTGTGTCATCCGCGTAAGTAATGATTCTTGTGTTTGGAAGTGATAGCTGGCACAGCTCATTGACATAGACAAGGAAAAGAGTGGGCCCTAGAACACTACCCTGAGGCACACCAAATGACATGTCTTCAGGTGTACTTATAAAAGATTCAATTTTGACAACCTGCTTCCTTCCCGTCAAGTAGCTGCGAAAGATTTCGAGGGCATTTCCTCGTATGCCAATTCGTTCCAGCTTGTTTATCAGCTTAGGGACAGAAACAGTATCGAATGCCTTCGATAAATCTAGGAAGATACCGACTGCTTTTTGTTTATCATTAAGTTGTTCGACTATTGAATTTGTAAGTTGTAAGGTAGCATCTTCGGTAGATTTTCCTGCTCTGAATCCAAACTGATTTTCGGCTAAGATGTTAAATTTATTTAGGAACTTTACAAGTCTCGCGTTGATGACTTTTTCAAAGATTTTTGAGAGTGTCGTAAGTACGGATATGGGCCTGTAGTTGGAAACGACGTACCTATCTCCCCCTTTGAATATGGGGTGAACTATGGCAGTTTTAAAGACATCAGGAAAGCTTCCCTGGCATATGCATAAGTTAAATATGTGGACAAGTATTGGAATAGTAGAGTCTTTGGTGGCCTTAATTACTATGGGTGAGATACCGTCATATCCAACAGCACATTTGTCTTTAAGGTTTAGTATGATGCTTTCAATTTCAGTATCGTCCACATCGTACAAAGCCATAGACTGCAATGGTGGGGAGAAAGAATCAACTGAGTCAGTACGAGAAGATAGTGGGAATTTAGAAGCAAGATTGCTGCCCACCGTGGCAAAGTAGTGGTTAATGATATTGAGAGAATGAAGAGGATCGTCGCCACACTTTAACAATTCGGAGGGTGAGGATTTACCCCTGTCCAAATAATGATCATAAGATGCCATGTTATTTTTTACCACATCACGGCGTTCTCCGTGAAGATAGCGTAACCACTAAATTACGCGTAGTGTTTGACGCTAGTCAAAAAACTTCCACAGGAAAATCACTTAATGACATACAGTATAATATCGGACCTGCATTGCAAAATGATTTATTTTCTATTCTTTTACGTTTCCGTCAGTATGAGTACGTTGCGTGTGCAGACATTGAAAAGATGTTCAGACAAATTTTAGTTAGCGATGAGCAAAGAAATTTGCAACTCATTCTGTGGCGAGAAAACCCGTCAGATCCGCTTAGTGTGTACCGTCTTAATACGGTAACGTACGGTACGGCATCGGCACTGTACTTGTGTATTCGCTGTGTTAGGCAATTAGGATTAGAATGTAAAGACGAATTACTTTCTCAGACTATATTGGAAGACTTCTACGTCGATGATTTAATTACCGGGGCTAATTCCGAAGCACAGCTATCGTGTATATGTAAAAGGATAGCAGAAGTTTGTCAATCCGGTTGTTTTCCTTTAAGAAAGTGGGTAACTAACTCGCCGAACATCATTTTAAACACAACACAAAATGTTAATAGTTCGAAGTATTTGTCATTGGGTGAAAATGTATCTAGCAAAACATTAGGCCTTGGCTGGTACAACAGCAAGGATGAGTTTCATTTTACGTCAAAAGTAAATACTGATTTTACTAATGTCACTAAACGTTCGATTTTATCTGCTGTTTCTCAAATTTACGATCCTTTGGGATTATTGAGTCCGGTGGTTATAGTAGCCAAAGTCCTGTTACAAAAACTGTGGCTTGCTAAAGTAGGTTGGGACGATGCTCTGTCTCAAGATATAGTGTCATATTGGGTAAAATTCGTTGAGTCAATATCGAATTTAAACAAATTGAGAATACCTAGATTTGTTTTGTGTGATTCACCTAGTGTGATTGAGTTACACATATTTACCGACGCGAGTCAAACTGCATACGGTGCCTGCGCATACATTCGCACTTGTAACGCAAATGGTGACGTCACAGTGAAGTTGCTATGTGCTAAAAGTCGCGTAGCTCCGCTCAAACCAATTAGTATTCCTCGCCTCGAGTTGTGCGGTGCACTTATAGGAGCGAGATTACTCGATAAAATTAAAAAATCGCTCCGAGTTAAATTCAATAATGTTTGTTTGTGGTCAGACTCCACAATAGTGTTGGGTTGGCTTAGAATGTCCCCTAATCAGCTCAAAACGTTTGTACAAAACCGTGTTGCAGAGATAAATGAGTTAACAAACAATGTGTGTTGGTTTCATGTCAGCGGAATAAAGAACCCAGCAGACTTGTTATCACGAGGTACAGGATTAGAGGAACTAAATGCATCACCTTTGTGGTGGAACGGACCGTTATTTTTGCAGGATAAGGTAGGTACTTGGTTACACACACAAAACAACTTAGGTCAGATACCCACACATAAACTACCTGAACTAAAATCGAACATTGTTAGTGTACCAACCTGTATTATTAGTCTGGATAGTGTAATTGATTTCAAAAGATTCTCTTCATACAGTAGACTTCAACGCGCTTGCGCATTTGTGTGCCGCTTTATAAATAATGCACGCACAAAGGATCACACAAAACGTAATACCGGTTTATTATCAGTTGATGAGTTAAAGAATGCAGAAACATTACTTATTAAACTGGTACAAAGAGAATCGTTTCCTAACGAGTTAAAAGCGTTAATGAATAAACTGCCTATGAAACCGTCACGTAATTTATCCAGCTTAAACATAATTTTAGATAACAATAACATAATACGTGTTGGAGGTAGACTTGGAAATTCTGATTTTGCGTATAAAAAGAAACATCCAGTATTGTTATGTGGTAAACATCACTTTACCTTGTTATTATTTAATTTTGAACATAAAAAAATATTACACGCGGGACCACAACTGCTTTTATCGCACGTCAGAGACGCCTGGTGGCCGCTAGGTGGCAGGAATTTAGCGAAACAAGTTGTACATCGATGCATTAAATGTTATAGAATGAAAACTATTACATCACAACCAATTATGGGTAACTTACCTAACGAGCGATTGCAGCCTGGTTTTCCTTTTTAACGGTGTGGAGTAGACTACGCCGGCCCTATGTACATACTTAACCGTAAGGGAAGAGGGGCAAAATTGGAAAAGTGCTATTTATGTTTATTTATTTGTTTTTCAACTAAGGCTTTGCACTTGGAGCTTGTTACTTCCTTATCATCCGAAGGTTTTATTTTGGCACTAAAAAGATTTATTTCACGAAGAGGTAAACCTTTACAAATCTTCTCAGATAATGGTAGGAATTTCGTGGGTGCGGCTAAAGAATTTACACATTTCTTAAATAGCTGTTCTCAGGACATACAAAACTTTAACACAGAGAATCAAATTGAATTTAAATTTATCCCTCCATATTCACCTCATTTTGGCGGTTTATGGGAAGCGGGGGTAAAATCCTGCAAGCACCATATTGTTCGCGTAATAGGCAATGCACATCTTAATTACGAGGAGTTCAGCACGGTTTTAGCACAGATAGAAGCCGTCCTGAATTCCCGTCCCTTATATCCTCTATCTTCAGATCCTGATGACTTCTCTCCCCTCACACCCGGGCATTTCTTGATCGGGCGACCGCTGACAGCGCCTGCAGAGGATGACGTCATGACAGTGGCCACACACTCACTGTCACGCTACCGGCGCATCGAGCAACTCAGGCAACACTTCTGGGCTCGATGGTCAACGGAATACGTTTCAGAGCTACAAAAGCGCTCTAAGTGGAAGGACACCAAGGCGCTTCTTACACCAAACTCACTAGTCCTGGTGAAAGAGGACAATTTACCGCCTCTAAAATGGCGACTAGGAAGAATAATAACTATGTTCCCAGGCAAAGACGGCATTCCCAGGGTGGCTTCCATTCGTACCGCTGCAGGCATCATAGAGAGGGCCTTCTCCAAGATCTGCCCTCTTCCACTATCCAGAGACGACGCTGACGCTTCAGTCACGCCGCCGGCAGTCCCGTCATCAGTCCTGTCATCACACCATGGTAGCTGTTGAGAGCTATGGTGAAGCTCTCAAAGCGGCGGAGGATGTTGAGGACAGCGCCATCTACCGACATTGACGCGAGGCGCAATGAAGAACATCTGATGATCTGCACCTACACAACTGACATGCGCCTACGTCACCCGTCAAGCAAGCTGAATAGTTCATCAACTCACCGACAGGAGGCGCTGATTGAAGACTTTATAAGGACACGACAGCGCCAGCTCGCCCCTTTTTATTTCTCTCTGCCTCGACCCTGCTAGACTTGTACATACTCGTAATTCCAAATCATTGTAATTTAAGCAATAAATTATTGTAATCCAGAAGAAATAAATAACTCATTTTGGTCAACCCCAAGGAACCTAAATAGAACCCACAAGAGTTGAGGCCACACCTCAACAGTAATATTAGAATCTAAGAGAGGCCAATTTGATTCATCCTTACATAAAAACTGTGGGCCGTACCACCACAGGTTTAACTTCGGCAGCTGACTTGGATTAATACCCCTAGAAATATGATCAGCTGGGTTTTCTGAAGTAGGTACGTATCGCCATGATGATGGTTGTGTTAGTTCTATGATTTCACCTATGCGATTTGCTACAAATGTTTTTAAATTTCTAGGTACGCTGTGAATCCAAGCGAGAACTACGCTGCTATCGCACCAATGGACCACACGAGAAGGTTTGTACTTTATGGCAGTACAAACAGTTTTGGTCAATCTGGCAGCGAGTAAAGCGGCGCAGAGCTCCAAACGAGGAATCGTCATAGGTTTTAAAGGTGTAACCTTGGATTTTGAGCATAGCAATTTAACACTAACATCATCATTTTGATTTACAGATTTAACATAAACACAAGCACCGTAGGCGCTTTGAGATGCATCACTAAAAGAATGAATTTCGATAATCTTTGCATCATCACAAATAACGTTTCTAGGTATTTGTAAATTGGCTAAATGTTGTAAATTGTTTACAAACTCGTCCCAAGATTCTTGAGTATCCTGAGGAACAGGTTCGTCCCAATCGACTCGGAGGAGCCACAACCTTTGTAACATCATTTTGGGCTTGATTATGCACGGACTTAATAACCCTAGCGGATCAAATATTTTTAATGAATTTGACATTATGATTCGTTTTGTCAACTTTCCATGAACTGTCATGGGTTTGATTGGAAAGTGTAATTGATCATTGGAAGGATTCCATCCCAATCCGAGAGTGCTCGAAGATTCACTGGTTATTAACTTGTCCTTTTGGTTATCAGTGTTACCTTGTAAAATGTTTATTGAGTTTGTTTTATATTTCCGTAATGGAAAACATGTTGAATTTAACGCCTTTGATACTAAGACCTTTATGAGGCGCAATTCATCTTCAGTATTTGACCCAGTGATAAGATCATCCACGTAAAAGTCGTTTTGAATGATAGATTTTATGAATTCGTCCCCACATTCCTCTCCGGCCTGCCATAGGCACCGTGTACTTAAATAACTCGCACTTGCTGTGCCGTAAGTGACGGTATTTAATTTGTATGTTTTGATTGGCTGCGACTCGTCTTCTCTCCATAAGATCAGTTGTAGATATTGATCATCACTGTGACACGCCACCTGGCGGAACATTTTCTCAACGTCAGCAGTGAGCAAAAATTTGTACTGTCTAGCCCTGATCAAGATGGAAAAAAGAGAATCTTGCTTATTAGGGCCTACCATGAGAATATCATTGAGCGAGCGGCCAGAGGAAGTGGGAGCTGAGCCGTCAAACACCACTCGGATTTTGGTGGATTCGCTTTCCTCTTTAAATACTGTATGATGACACAGGAAATAGTTTGGAGTAGGTTTTGCAATATACGATTCGGACAAATGGCCTAACTCGGCGTATTCATTAATAAATTCTGTGTATTGTATTTTGAGTTCCGGATTTTTACGAAATCGTTTTTCCAAATTAAGCAGCCGTTTTTTGGCTAAATTGTATGAATCACCGAGAGTATTAGGACTGTCAAGCAATGGTAGCTTAACGCAAAATCTACCTGAACTTAGTCGTGTGGTGTTAGCGATAAAATGCTCTTCACACAACCTTTCATTTGGGGTCAAAGTAGTCCTTTGAGGAAGCTCTTCAACTTCCCAAAACCTAGTTAACTTGTGATCAATATTTGTAATTGAATCTGATTGGTATGATTCATTTGAAGTACTTGAATGATTGCATTGCATGTATTTACAATGACTAGACAACATGGGACCAGCTACGAGCCAGCCAAATTTTGAATTTATTAATTTTGGGTTCTTGGGACCCAGAGAATATTGTTCTGTACCTACAACATCCCAAAATATATCTGCCCCAAGAATAACGTCTGCCTTCGCGGGTACGTTAAAGCTAGGGTCAGCCAACTTTATGTAGTCGGGTAATGTAATATGTTTCATGTTTATAGGCACCTTAGGCAATTCTCCTGTCAGCTCATCAAGCACTAAACAGGATAAAGTAACGCTATAAGGATTGTTCATCGAACTAAGTGTAATTTTGCAGAATTCTGTAACCTTATGACATAAGTTATTGCCTATACCTATTATATTTATTTCCGTTGATTTGTAACTAATTGTAATTTATGTTTCAGGTTTTTCGTCATGAGTGAAGATTGACTGCCGCAGTCTAAGAGAGCACGTACATTCTCCGTGGCGTTAGTCAACGGGTTCGACACTTCGATGACGACGGTTGATAGAAATACATGATTGGTGCACGACTCTGACAAAGTTGACAATACTTCAGCAGAGTTCGTGGATAACACAGCATTGGATTGATGCAGAAGAGAATTGTGACGCTCCTTGCATTCCTTAAAAACACAAGGTCCCAATAGACAGTCAGCGACTTGATGACCCTGTCTCAGACAATTAGGACACAGACTATATTTTTGAACATCAGCTAACCTTTCATTAACAGTCTTGTTTTTAAATGTGGGACATGAGTAAATTCGGTGTGACTCACTACAAATAACGCAATCAATTCCCTTCTGAACCTGTTGTTTAGCAATAAAAGATTTAACGTGGGGTGATCTATTGTTTTTATTATTGGAACTAATATTATTTTGTTTATTGTTTGGATGTGAATGTTGATTTTGGGAGCTCTGGCTAGGACGTGGCGTTTTATTAACATTGTCGTACTTGCTACGATTCATGGCTTCCAAAACACCAGCACGATCTGTTAAGAACCTATGAAATTGAGCTAAAGTTGGCAGATCATCAACTGAATTAAATGTATTTTGCGATTCTTCCCACTTCATTAAACTTTGACTGTCTAATTTGGCTGTCATCATAAATATGATTATATCGTCCCACATATGAGTGGGTCGCCCTAAGTTAGCCAGTGCTCGCAAGTTTTTTGTTACGTGGTCAGCTAAAAATCGTAACGATCGTTCGGATTCGTTAGTTATCGGTTTCATGTTAATTAGTTCTGACAAATGATAATTAATGAGCAACTTCTTGTTGTCGTATCGCTCACATAGTAATGACCACGCCTCTTTATAGTTTGACGATGAAACTTCAAGATTTGAAACGATACGAGCCGCATCTCCTTCGAGATATGATATTAAATAATGAAATTTGTTTATATCGGAAATACGTTCGTTATTATGTACTAAAGCTTGGAAAGTATCTCGAAATTCGAGCCAGCGAAAATATGCTCCGTTAAATTTAGAAATCTCAATACGCGGCAACTTAAATCCGGTAGGATCAGAGTCATGAAGGTGATGACATGAGAAAGCTGAAGACTTACGACGCGCCTCGGATTGATTGTTCGCATCTTCAATTAAGTTCTTTGCTGTTGCTATACATGAAATGATATCTTGCTCGATGCTATCACGCTCATCAATCTCTGAATCCAAATTCTTATGATTTAAAACTTCCATCTCGGTTTGAAGGTCATCAAACTTAGTAGACAAGCCTTCAAACTTACTTAACCTTAATGATAACTCAACAAGTTCTATGCTAGACAATTGCACTGAGCCTAATGTTGTTATGTAATTTTTAAACTTTGTTATTTGGCCCTTAATAGAACTGCGCCTTAAACTTAACTCCTTATACTTCATACTATTATGTTTATCTGACTCCGTAGTCATTGCTGTGTTAATGTTTAAAAAATAATAAAATAACTAAACCAATAGAAACTTGTTCACTTAGCTGCACTTTGTTTACTATGCGTGAGTAGCTTAATCTTATCTCACTCCCGTCAGCCCGGCGACACCTGTGGCGACGAAACCGGTTCCGCACAGCAGATTGATTGAACTGCAGGCCGTATTCCTTCGCCAATCCTGGAAATTTCGGCAGAAAGGGTGAAAAGCGAGAAATAACTAATATGAAAGCTGGAAAACACAACAATGTCTTATCAAAGTTGTTAGAAATGAACTTGAAGAATTTGCAAGATTTTAGGAATTTTGTTCACTAAACAAATTACAATTATTGCCACATAAAACGGAATTATGCTGATGAATAATCGTTGAAAATAGTGAATAGGCAATGTATCAACTACTAGTTAATCTATTGTACTGTTAACTTTGCGACTTTGGAACGCGTGTAACATGGATGACCTTTGTACCTTTGTCAATTTACAACAAAGAAAAAACTAATTTCATGTAGGTAATATTGAAAGTGGTCACCATTCGATGAATACAAATTATTATTGACTTTTAAAGTGCCTTTTGTGACTTTGTATGCACTATGGAGGCAACACAATGATGATGATTTGGAAATGAGATTTGGTATGGGTAGGAAAGTAATGATTAGGACACTTATCTCTGTGGATGTTTGCTGCCGTGGTCGTGACTAAGTCTTGCTGTAGCTTAGACGCCGGATCCTGACGGGCGGTCTTCAATTCTGGATGAGGCACGTTCTCCTGACTATGGGAGTAGTGACTTGCAGAAACTCGATCTTGATGATTTAATGTCCTGTCACGGTCGCCAATTTATGTCTGCTTGTGAGACATTTGCGAGTCCTATTTTATGTAAATAAAACCCGAAAAACTGTGCTTATACGTGTTTACTTGCTCAAATGAAAATTGTGACAGAAAAAAGTCAGTCAGTTGAGTGTGTTGGCGGTGGACGTACAAGTTAAAATAAATCGCGGTCGGTAGACGAAGAAAAAGTAAACGCCTGATACCGATGCGGTGCGACTTGTTGCTATTGTGATGTCATAGGCGCATGCAGCCGCGCCACAATGATTTATAAAGTTTTTGTAATCCCTACATTTTAGCGTCCAGCATATTCAGTCTTCTGTGTTCTGAATCGTCGTCTGAATCCTGATAGTCGTAATAGTGATAGTCTTGATTGTCTGAATCTCTCGTTTCTCCTTCGGAAGAGATCGAGCTGTTCTGAGGATCCGAATCTGATAGCGAACCCTCATCATCCTCACTTAGTGAGCTGTTCACTATTTCTATGACGGTAGGATGGTTGTCCTCTGGGTTATACACAAAAAGTGAACATTGCAAAATATTCATAACAAAATTTCACGATTTTTATGAAACATTGTATTTATTTAAAGGACGGTGGCCAAAATACACCCAGCTCCGCCAGCCATATAATAAATATGACTCGAAACATCTAACAAAAATAAACAATTTAACTATGACGCATTAAAAAATATCCCCGAGATAGAACCGTAATACGTACGTATCTAAACTGAGTAAAATATTTGTTGCAACCTTTTTGATATATATTTATGGTTTTTACGTGTTTTTAAAAAGTCAAAGTCAAAGTCAAAGTCAAAACGTTTATTTCAATTAGGCCATTAAACGGCACTTTTGAACGTCATCATCTACATTAAAAATAATACAAAGTGACTCTACTGTCCGTTCGAAAGGGTAGATTCTTATGGAGAAGAACGGACAAGAAACTCCATAGTTACTCTTTTCAAATCAATGATTTACAATATTTTGAGTACAAAAATTAATTTTAATATATGTGAGGTCGATGCACCTAGAGTATACTACTTACAGGATCATAGTACATGGTACTCACATATTTACAAATCTTGGAACCATTAATAAAACAGAGTGTGTTAACAGAAAAATAAAAACTCTTTTACATCTGTAAAGTGAATATATAAATTGACCAATTTGATTTTGCCTACACTACACCCTTGATTGTCCTATGGAGCAGGACCAGCATGTTTCCAAGCATTCTTATCTTGAATGTAATCCTCCAACTTGTAATATGCTTGTTTACAAAGTGTGCTTTTTACATACGTTTTAAATTTTCTTTCATTTAATTCTAATATGTCACAAGGTATTTTGTTGTAACATTTAACACAGTACCCCATGAAAGATGTGTGTACTTTAGCTAACCTATAAAATGGTTGATCTAATTTATCTTTATTTCTAGTATTAAAATTATGTCGATCACTAATTTTATTAAAAAGATGTCGATTTTTCCGAACATACATAATATTTTCATAAATGAATTGGCAAGGGACTGTCATAATATTAATCTCTTTAAAAAAATCCCTTAGAGAATCACGGCGACGCAGATTATATAGGGCTCTGACAGCTCTCTTTTGTAAAATAAATATGGATTCAATGTCAGCAGCCCGACCCCACAGCAAAATACCGTAAGACATAATGCTGTGAAAATAACTAAAATAGACCAAACGTGCGGTTTCTACGTCTGTTAACTGTCTAATCTTTCTAACAGCATAAGCAGCTGAACTTAGACGACCCGTAAGAGATGTTATATGGGGCCCCCATTGTAATTTCTCGTCTAAAGTGATTCCTAGGAAAACCGTCTGATTAATGAAGCCCAGTTTTTCTCCATTCAATATGATGTCACATTCGCTACTTTTAACATTAGGTAAAGTGAATCTAATACATTTGGTTTTTTTTTCATTTAGTACCAAGTTGTTTGCCGTAAACCAATTTTGGACCTGATGAATAGAGTTATTGACGTCGTCAAGATTTTGTGAACGTCGATCTATTTTAAATATTAGAGATGTGTCATCCGCAAATAATACCATATTTGGTTGATTTTGAAATAGTTGGGGCAAATCATTTATGTAAACTAAAAAAAGGAATGGACCCAATATTGAACCTTGTGGAACGCCCATTGTCATTTCCGACCCTAGTGAGTTTACACCGTTAACCTGAACTTTAACCTGTCTGTCCATCAAGTATGAACTAATCAAATCAAGGGCTCTATTCCTAATCCCATAATGCTCCAGTTTCAACAAAAGCGTCTCATGGTTAACGCAGTCGAACGCTTTCGAGAGGTCACAGAATATTCCAATGGCGTCTTGCGACTCTTCCCAGGCGTTAAAAATGTTCTTTATTAGGGTAACACCGGCGTCAGTTGTACATCGCCCTTTAGTGAAACCGTACTGTTGTTCATGAAAGATGGAATTTTTATTAAAGTGACGTAACATTTGATTAAGCATTAACTTTTCAAACACCTTGCTGAGAACTGGCAGAATTGACACAGGCCTATAATTGTTGGGTTCTTGACAATCACCCGATTTGAACAACGGAACGACTTTACTGTGTTTCATGAGATCTGGAAAAACTCCTTGGTCTACACTAGTGTTAAATATGACTGCTAAGTAGGGGGCAATAGTTTCAATGACCGATCTACAAACTTTTACAGAGATTCCCCAAAGATCTTCTGTTGATTTAATTTTAAGATCTTTAAAAGCTTTTATAATAGCCTGGGGGTTTGTATGTTGAAACTTAAACTCCGATGGACATACCTTTACATTTTTTCTAAGTAAGGCAGCAGAGAGCGTGGGTGACGAGTCGAGAGACTCTGTAGTTTTAAGAGGAATATTAGCAAAGAAGTTTTCAAATTCCTGAGCTACCTCTGCATCTGAGTTTATTGGACCATGTACAGTATTTAAATTAAATTTCGATTCACGCTGTTTCTTCCTACCTGTTTCGTTATTAATTATTTTCCAAGTAGTTTTTATTTTGTCGTCTGCTGATTTTATTTTATTGCTAATATGCAGAGCTTTTGCTGTTTTGCACACACTTTTATATGTTTTTGAATATTTCGCAACATACTTCTGAAAGCTTGTATTATTCATATGTTGCTTTAAACCATATAGTTCATATAGCTTTTCCCTGCTTATGCGAATGCCTGGAGTTGCCCAATCGCTAAATAAGAACTTAGTGTAAATACTTTTAGACTTTAGAGGAAAAGTGTCATTAAATTGCGTGTTTAATAATGAAAAAAATTCGGCATAGAACTCATTCGGGTCTTCTATGTTATTAAAGCAATGAGCACCTAGTTTACGAGCCAAAGTATTATTAAGTTTCTCCATATTTTTATCTGTAATTGGTCTAAATTTTATTTGAATTTTTTGTAAAGGTATGTAGGTGCAAAACGTTATTGTTTGTCCGCTGTGATCAGACGGCAACTTATTTACAATTTCTTTATGTAAGTAATCACAATTACAAAATACATTGTCTATACAAGTTGCAGTAGAAGCTGTCACACGGGTTGGTTCAATAAAAACATTTGACAAATTAAATGATTTAAAAAGACTCAATAACCTTATACTATTCGAGTTTGTTTCTAATAAGTTAATATTAAAGTCACCACATACAATGATTGATTTACTACTAGTACTAACTTTTTTTAACACATCTTCCATTACAGTATCAAACACTGATAGATTCTGGTAACTTGGAGGTCGGTAGACGCATACCACAACATGCTTATCAAGCTCAACACAGGACAATTCAATGGTGTGTTCAACCGACAGTTTAACAATATCCTTTCTATCTTTAGATTTAATTGAAGTTTTAATTAAAATTAATGACCCACCATGTATCATGCGTTGTCGGCTGAAATGGCTACCTACATAATAATTTTCATAATTTATGGAACTTACTTGGTGGTCTTTTAACCAATGTTCCGTTAGGCAAACTACATCAAACTTAGTTTTTTCTAAAAACAATTCTATCTCCAATAATTTGGAAGAGCAACCTTGAATGTTCTGATTAAATAATTTTAATGTGAATTGCCCTCCCTTAGGTTTTTTACAATTAATTAAGTTGCCAGAAGATACCTTGTTATTATTCACTAATAATAAAAGTTCGTTAATTGAAGGGGTAACTTCTGTTGTCTTGCTGTTTAGTTTAAATTATTATCTGGAGTGAACTCCACATGTACAATTGAGGAGTCTAAAATGCCTGTATGAGTTCTATCAGGAAGAGAATACTCTATCTGACTGGTAGTGGCCTCCAAGAAGGTTGACATTATAGGTGGGTTCTCCTTCGTACAACAAAAGGAATCACAATAATTAGTCACTATGTTGTTAGTGCAACTAGACAACACAAGCTCGTCACTTATCCTAATATTTGTTATATTAGCTATAACCTCGTTAATATTATATGCTATCAACATAGCAATCATATGCCTATATTTACCAGACAGGGATAAAGTTCCCTGAGTTAATTTAAAACCACTAACAAACTTATTAGTGTCAAAATACAATAATTTGTCACTATGACAACATGTCAACAAGTGAATAGTATTATTCAACTTTAAAATGTTATTATTTTGTTCATCTGAAAAAGTTTCAGAGTAAGGAAAAGCACATAACATCAGCTTTCCTATGTTTAGCTTTAATAAGGAGTCAACACCATCCACTATGTCTTTTTTGGTAATACCAGAACTATTACCTAGCAGTAGAACCATTGAATAATAATTATCTAGATTACAATGTATAATTCTATTGATCATTTGTTTAAAACTAATATTGTGGTAACTATGATTGGTAAGACTGTGGCTTAGGTAGTTGTGTAAAAAAAAATAAAGTGAGTTGTGTCAGCGGTTCGTTATTTTATTGATATCATAATACAGTCTTCACAATAGTACCTACATACAATTTTTGTACTAGTAGGTACCGTTATTTAATATTATTATTGACTATAATAACGTTTGTTTTACCAAAATATATGGGCCTGGCTATGGGCGTGTCTCTACGACAAAGGCTGGCCGACCATAAAATCTGCGCTCGTGTTCTTCGTTGTTATTGTGCTCTCTCTTATTACGATACATACTAAAGTAACTGACTAAACGCTTCGAACTTTGAACTACGTTTATCTCCTTTTCGATTTGGTTTTTGTTGAAGTAGAATTATGTTTCTTCCCAGTTGTGGAACAGTTTGTTTGATTTGTAATCGGTCCGTGTTACTTAGAAGACGATTGACTATAACGAATCATTTGTTTGAACAAAACCCAACTGCCGCAAGATTCATAATAAATAACGTTGGATCAGACCAAGTAAGTACCTCTACCTACATAATAAACGAAATATAATATAACTACCTACACTAACGTGGATCTGGTGTCCGTATAGAGAATAGAGCCAATTCAGGGGCATACTCTCTAAGCCCAAAGTCCGTAGTTATGGCCTTAGTGTCGGGCGTTTTCTTTTAACTAATAAAAATGAATGACAACACGATTTGAAAGTTGTTCTTAGTTCGGGTTTGGGACCAATCGTAAGTCCGTAGGTGATACGGAGTAGAAAACGCCCAATACTAAGGCCGAAACTACGGACTTCAGGCTTAGAGAATAGACCCCCTGAACGACCCATATCCTAATCTAGTGTCTAATCATCCTAATCTAGTGTAAGGATTCAAGAATGTACGGCTAGCTTTTAAAACCCGTTTATACTGGGATAGTGTTTACAAAAGGGTAAGGCAACTTGAATGAGCAAGGAATATGCGTGTGTTACCGGAGATTTTTGACCTTATTGACATTTATCAAAATGCCGGTTTTTAATGAAGGAGCAACATTTTTCTCGGAGGGACCACGGGTAAAAAAAATCCCCGTGGTCTTCCAGAGACTACGGCAGGGGTAACACATGGGAATATGTGTTTTCCAAGTAACATTTGCATTTTAACCATTTACTTTACCTCTATATGTTTTTTACATGCAACACAATCAAATATAATATACTTTTAGCCGCTACCACTCATGACATGAATTATGTTTAGAGCGTTGTAAATAATCACGTATAATGTTCCAATGCAATCTGCAATAGCAGGAGGTAGTTCGCTGTGTTATAGAAAATGGTATGTTTACAATTCTATAGGTAACTAGGTTAATCTCTTTAATTGAGTTACCTAACCTTGCAATCATAAAATAGTTACTATTTTGTTTTATTACAGATTTCGTTTAACAACGCAGAGTTTATTTGTCGGCCTTGTTACCAACGAGCTACGGTATCATCTGGAACTACACCACAAAAAGCATCAACATCACGCGCTCCTCAAAGTCGCATTAATCCATCACTTGCCGCCGGCGCTCTTCATCAAGTTGGCATTCCAGCTAGGATGTCCTCGCCGCTCCACATCAAGTTAATGTGCCATTACAAGAAGCCCTAGCAGCACCACATCAAATAAATGTGCCAGTACAAGATGCCCCCGCAGCTCCACATCAAGTTAATATGGCAGTACAAGATGACCCTGCCGCTCCATATCACGTAGATGCACCTCATCAAGAGGATGCACCAATGTTAGATGCCCCTGATATTCATAATACAACAACCGTATTACCGGATGTTTCTCGACCCCCGAATTCAGCCAGAACATGCATGGTTACAGGATGTCAACGACACTCACTTACATCGAATTCCAGAAAAACAAAAAATTCTTTTGATGCAAGTTTATAATTATTATATTCCAGAAATTGCAAGGATTTGTGAGATACATCTGCAATCGAATAACTGGGAACAAATGACAAGCGCGTCAAACGTGATGCACGCTCTCGCGCGTTTAGATCGCGTTGTTCTCAATACATTGCGCGCTCGAAAATTTCGATTTCTGTAACCGATCATTAACGAGATTAATGACTTTCACAATTTGGTTAGTGGCATTAGGTGTAGCCTTTTCGCGAAGTTTGCGTTACGATGTCCCTGACACCCTGTATTATTTTTAATTACTATAAGTACAGTTGTTTTTTTTAGTTTATAACGCAATTATTGAGTTTATTTAATTAAAGTGAATGAAAAGAAATGTTTTAAATGTTATGCTTGTTTCAATAATGCTCAGTAGGTAAGTTAAACCTATTCGATTTAAAATAAATAGAGAACCCAGGGACAGAATTTGATGCACATTGGCACAGAGAAACTTGGCTGTGATACCTTCAAAACAAAAAGTAGTGTAAGCTGTGGCGGACTTGGGTGTGACGTCCTAACCTTTTTTCCCACTATCCTTTAGCTTTTATGCTTACAATAATATCACTAGAGATCAATCAGTCTTGGATATTTTAGTAAATAATCACGTTTTCAGTTTTTTTTTACGTCTACAAAAGAGATTAGTCTGCAGAAAGGAACAAAAATTGACCTTATATAATCATAACAATAAGATTAAGAATAGAAAAAAAACTTAAAATGGAGTTCTCCTCAACCCCTAAACAAAACATAATCAAAATTCTATACCAATTCAATACAAAAAATAATCGAAATTTGTCCACAGAACACACATTATGCTTCTGTAGTCATAATAATATAAAGGAATAGATTATTAAAATATATTATCATCGTCAGAATCATCCCACATGAGATTCGTAGGCTGTTTTTTCCGTGGTGAATCTTCAGAAGCTTCAGAGTCGTCTGATTTATAGATTCTTCTCTTCTGGGGTCTATGCATTTGGTTAAATAGTTCGAAAGAAAGATCTGGTGTCAGTCTATCTGAGAGTCCTGGTGAATTTGGTTCAGTTGGAGCCTCAGGAGTAGCAGGAGCCACAGGATAATCATGGGTAGATAAATGATCAGATGAACAGTCTGGTGATCCTAATCTTTCAGGATAATCAGGTAACA
The DNA here is from genome assembly GCA_947386135.1 of Melanchra persicariae. Taxonomy (NCBI): domain Eukaryota; kingdom Metazoa; phylum Arthropoda; class Insecta; order Lepidoptera; family Noctuidae; genus Melanchra; species Melanchra persicariae. Next base: position 7,323,483 of record OX376645.1, on the reverse strand, counting down.
AATTGTACAAGGATGAATCAGGAGTGGCTATGGTTCTAGATGTGCCAGGCATTATCGACTCGTGATTTAATTTCAAATAAATATGGCGCATTTTCTAGATACATTTGCCTCATTAATTGAAAATAAATTGTGAATTCAACTAAAACTTGTCGATTATAACGGAAGTTTGGTTTCAATTTTTGCAAAATGTATTAATTTAACACCGAAGTATAATTATCCATTGTGGCAACACTGGCAAAGAATGAATGATAATATTGTAACAAACATTTTCGTTGTGGCATTTGAATGTATTATTTTTTTACTTTGGCAACACTATTTATTATTTTTTTTATTTATTACTTTATTTATTAAACAAGTAAGCATGTAATTTGTGAAGATATATAAATGCATTATTTATTTATTTATTTATTATTATTTACTTAGAAATGACGGTTTGAACATTCTCGTTATTTCTGGGAGGGGCGAAAGTCACTTTACAGATGGTCAAAAAGCAGTGCGGCAGTAATCGGGGAGCTACGAAGCAAGTCAGTTGACATTGTAGTCGGAAATGTGCATAATAAAGTTATTTTCTAAAGAGAACAGTGTTTGGATTTTATTCTAAAAAATATGAAGTTTTATAACAATTCAGAAGAAGGGATAACACCAAGGAATTCTGGTGTAGCTATTGCTACCATCCTGGTGTGATCATACGTCCACAGTAAGGTATTTTATAGTATTTTTTTATTGATTATTCAGTATGATTTATGTTTGTAATATTTTATTGAAAGTGTAGTAACATAATGGAAATCTATCCGTATTGTACAATACTGCAGGTAGATTTATTAATCAATAATACGTTACCTAAAATATCCTATGGCCACAATACCAGTTGGCGTGATATTTAAAATGCCAAATAATTGTCTTGTATAGTTATTGTTTGTGCAGGGTTCTTAAATTCCGAGACTTATTTATAATGAAAACCACTTAATACTGTCTTACGTGATGTCCTCTCCAAAGGATAGTTTAAATCATTCCACGTATATAATAGGTATTGGTGAAGTAACGAATGTTTGTATTTTTCGCGGTCACGAATGGGAATATTTATCTCAAATATTGGCGAATACGAACACGAATATTCGTTACATCAGTTACAGATATCGTCGTTGTAGTGCGAGAAACAATTAAGTGCAAAAAGCTAGTTTCGAGATAATCGCGTTTTAAAGTTTATTTGTTCTTAAAATCGGTTTATCACATTAACGCTAATAGTTACAAAAAATGCTTTTTGGGAACAAAATATTGATAATTTTACCCTGCATTCTAATATTCAGTAAACTTTGTAAATATTTTTACCATTACTGAGAAATATAATAAAAAGTAAGATAGTTAATTCTAGCATACTCAACAAAAATTAATTTGGGTTAGTTAATGAGTTTTTTGTGTTACTTAATTAATTCTTGGTACAACTTTTTTGCAGATAGTCAGCAATAAGTGACTGTTGCTCAAGGGTCGGTTAGAAAGATAAATCATAAATAAAATGTAAAAATTAGTTACTTAACAGCTCGGGGCCCGACATGTGAAAATTCCCAAATATAGGAGTTCTTAATTATACCTAAGTACTTACACAAATAGTCATCTTTGTATAAACAAAATCTAACACAATCATGCTTTGATTTATTATCTGTACCTTCTCTATCAGTACCTTCGAAGGTGTCCGGTTCTCGCAGCCTATCTAGTTTGTTGTTAACAGTCAAAAATTAAACTGTAAGTGGAATTCAACCGGTATGATGTCCTTTATTTTTTATTGTGTAATTGGTAAGATTGCCACCAGCACCGGAGCACCAAGACCTTTCTTACGTCTTGTCTTTTTTGTCGTAACCAGTACTCAACATCATAGCCGAATCTAAATGTTATTACGCCAGGATACGTTTTTTCGTATCTCAGACATTTAACTTAGCCACTGTACCTTCTTGCCATCTTGAATTCTTGAGCCATGGTTTTGTTTGAAATCAATGTTGCAGCTAATTTTTTTGGTGTCGGTGAGTCAACCTCCATCATTCTGTGTACTCCAAATATTTCTATTCTATCACATCCAGGTGCGACGTTTGAATCAAATGCAAAAGAACGACGCAATAAATTGGTTCTTGTTTTGCCCTGAATCAGTGTCGGAAAAAAACAGAAACCTCTTTTATACTTTCCGGAATCATATTTATCCACTTAGACAAATAAGTGGCAATCTCGGAACTCCCCCGTTTCCCATTGATTGCGTTCCACATACAGCAGAATCCTTTATTAGGTGCTCTAGGACCTTTTGTTATACTCAGCGTCACTCTAATTTCCGCATCATGTTTAAAAAAGTAGTATTCCCTGGCACTGGTGTGATTTTTTGCTTTTACCGTATAAAGGCGTCTTTTAGGGGTTTGCTGTTTCACATGTCGTAATATAAACTGTTTCTTCTCTTTAAAACCTGTTAACGATCAATAAGATATTGCAAAGGGTCACTCTGTCTTCTTCCGTTAACTCATAACATTTAAATCCGCAACCTTTATACATGCAAGTAGTTTTTGATTTATTTGAACTTGGAGGTCGTTGGTGGTAAAGTTCCTCGAAAATGGTAAATACGCATTGAACTGGACGCAATCTAAATCTACGCATTGCTTTGGTGTTTGATCAGATGGTGATAATAACTGCTAAGCATTAAAAAAAAACTAAGTCACAATACGAGTGGTTTTGCTTTTATTAATATACTTTGGTTAGATTTTTAGAACGTAAAGACCGAAAAACGCGCGATTATCTTGATTTATAAATTACTTAAAATCTGTTGATGACTTTTACCGGACAACAGAATTGCATTTCATTCACAGTTTTTTGTCTGCAAGAAATAACTAAGAGCTATTTGCGTGAGTAAGAGTGGGTCGCATCGAATTATATAGAATGCGAAAAGTAACTAAGTAACATTAATGTGCAGTGCAGTCCCAGTAATTGAGAAAACATTAGTAATATTAGATTACTCAAGTACCGTTAGTTAATTTTCATAGGCTGATTTTTTGCCTTAACACGTAGTTATGTACTTCTGCCATTCACATATTATTTGAAATACTAAAAAAATGGGCTTTTTTACCTTCTCATAAGGTATATAATGGGTTTAAAAACACTTTGGCATCATTAACTCATTTTGGCCAAAAATGTCACTTAGTGACTTCTCGCACTACAACGACGATATAGATTCTATACCTATAGGTATATTTGTTCTGTAATATTGAACAAACCTGATTAGAGATGTGTATGAAAAATAATTTATTTTTCTGCCCTGAGACATACTTAATTTGATAAAACATAAGAGGTAAATAAAACTTTCAATTATTATTATTTTTGAATTCTTTTATTTCTAAACATTACAAATCACTTGTACAGAAATAAATATTTAACTTATCCAGATTTAGGTAAACATTTTGGCTGTCCAGGGGTATCGAGAGGTTTAGTGTTAACATTATGAAATTACAAAATACAATTTTATTAGAAATTAAATAACATTACATACAATTAAACAACATACATTATTTACCTACTTTAATGTAATAACACGTTTATATTCTATGAAATAGGTACTCGTTGTTTTACAATTTTCAGAATACTGGACAGTGACACCATTTAACAAGTGAGTGAAGATGTCTAGTGACCGGTCAGAGAAGTCGACTGGGAGTCATCATAGCAATGTGCTGGGAGGGATCTTAAGACGCAGCCGATATCGAACTCCTGTTGGACACTTGACGCAAAGTCGTCGTTCGTCAGCAGCGACCAGACGAAGTTGTCGCTCGTCAACAGCGCCCAGGCGAAGTCGTCGCTCACCAGCATCGCCCCGCAATGATGGTTGTGGCTCCGAGTGGCGCAGATCCAGAAGATCACGTCCAAGGGTTGAGTCGCAGGCAAGAAGTCGAAGCAGGTCAGTGATGATATCTCCATTGCGGGTTCGCACATCAAGTGCGCCATCAACGGACACGCCGATAAATGACCCGACAAATAGACGTATAGACCGTAGTCGTTATAAGCCGAGGCGTCACAGATTGCAAACTCCTCGTAGAGAAAGCATTAGTAGATGACGAAGTCCAGTCCGCTCTGGGATAAATGTAGGATTGACATCTGTTACGCCGCAGCCTCCATCTATAGATGTTAATAATGAATTGCTAAAATGTATCAAATAGTCTTTACAATCCATCTTAGCCGTAAATCCACAGAGTAACGAAAGATTTGCTAATAATAACGTCGTTCCAGAATTCGATCCTAAATCGAAAAACCAAACAATTGTGTTACTTGGTTGAATAAAGTTAAAGAATGCTCTGAGATCTATGGCTGGGATAGTTGACAGACCACTCACTGTGCTCTTCCAAAGTTAGTTGGTACTGCAAAAAAGTGGTACGAAGGACAGTCGTTAGTATTGATTTCATGGGACGAATGGGTCGAACAACTTAAATCTGCTTTTCCGTCACATGAAAATTATGGTAATATGCTTACGGAAATGTTAGCCATAACCCAAGCAGCAAAATATCGGAAATAATATTCATAAACAAGCTATATTACAGTCAAAGAAGACCGGTAGAACCAATCATAGGTTGCTTCTTCATTTTCGGACCATTTTAGCGGAACTTCCTTTTTATTTTCAATAGCATATTGAAATGCCAGTTGTCGTACATTCTTAGGTGTTAATCCATGATACAATTTGCTGGCCATCATTAGGTAATTGACAAGTTCACTCTCCTCCATAGTTGAAAAAATTTGTGAGTGACGATAATTTGGAGTGTAATCAATTTCATCAGTTGTAGTAGTACCTTTCCTCTTCCTCACGTACCTTTTCAGTGTCATAACGGCTAACCCGTACCCTTTTGCAGTACCACGAATACTCGCACCGGCGATGACATCGTCCACTGCCGATCGCAATTTTCCTTCATCGATTGGTACTCTTTTTCTGGCACCTTCTCTTGTTTTGTATACTCTGGGCTTATCGGTAATCTGAAATTAATTGAAAAATAAAAGTTAAGGGACACTTCCGTGGCTTTTTTTTTTTTTTTTTTTTTTTTATTGGATGGGAAATCATCAAATGACCCCTCCCGCTCTGGGTGGAGCGGCAGGGAGTGTCAGACTTCTACTGACTAAAACCCACCCATGCTCCTCTTAGTGCCTTTACGTTCCAGGGCCACGGTAACTCTTTCGAACAAATCCGCAACCCTGGTAGGCTCTGGCCTTAACGGGCCCCGACCCATGCTGACGACTGCTGGCTTGGCGCGCGTAGAACACAGCGCGCCGTCAACCCGGGCCTGTTCTGATCGGACGGCGAGCTACCCATTGCTCGCCGTCCACAGGCATCAGTCACTGCGCCATGCTCAGGAGCATCAGTTCCTGGGCGGCGCAGTGGCTGACGTTCAACAGGAGGGGGTGAAATGGGGCCATTACTGGCACTCCATTTCAGCCCCCTCCGGAGCCCGTTGTAGGGGCTCTACTGCGGCTGTTGCAGTAGCAGCAGCCGCAGTGGAACCGGCTTTGGCGGCGGAGGAAGCGGCGGCGGTGGCGGCGGTCGCGGCAGAGACGGCGGTGGCGGAGGGCTTTCTCCGATTTCCGGCTTTGGCGGGTGGGGCGCAGGCCCTACCCCCAGCCCAGTGGTCGGCCGGCTTGCCAGCTGCCGCACAGACTGCGCAGTGCGGCGCGGCGTCGCAGGAGCCGGCCCTGTGACCGGGCTGACCGCAGCGGAAACATAGACCGCTGCGGTCCACCTCCGAGGTGCATTGTGCTCCTACATGGTGGCCCACCTGGCACCGGAAGCACCTCAGAGGTCGGGGTTCCAGCAGTTTGACCTGCGCGGAAACCCAACCCACCAAAAACCTACGGCCCTCCGAGATGGTCTTGGCCGCCGACACGGGACAGCTCACCACAATGGTGCGCATGCCCGTGTTGTCAGGACGTAGGGTGCCCGCCTTCACCTCCTCTGCTGAGCACCCCCCCGTCCTAACGACGGCGGCCACCACCTCCGCCTCCGTGACGGAGTCGTCCAGGCCCAAGATGCGCATGTCGATGCGCTTGGTGGGCCTGGACACTCGGGCATCGTCCGCGCTTAGGGACGCCCTGAGCCTTTCGGCTAGAGCGTCCGCGGTTGGGCCGCTGGCTGCCCCGGGGATCTCCAGCATCCGGGCCCCAGTCATGGTGACCCGGAGCCGAAGGCCCCCCACGATGCCCAGCTCACCAAGGTTCACTGCCTCCTTCGCCTTGGTGAGCACGTCCGCGTACGTCACGCCCCTCTTCGCCGCGTCCGGCTGCAGCGTCAGAACTACAACCGCGGTTTTCGGGGGGCGCAGCGCAGCCGCGACGCTTCGCGCCTTCTGCCGCCGCTTCCTCTCCCGCCTCTTGGCCGCCCTGGCTGCCTTTCCCGCCTTCCTCTTCTCCCCGGCCACTTGCCATTCGGCTTGAGCCGGGGGAGGAGCTGAAGGCGAGGAAGCTGGGGGGAGCTGCTGCTCAGACGGCGCAGGAGTCTTCGCCGTCCGCGCAGCAACCCCACCCTTCCTCTTCCTTCCCGGGGCCGGGTCCGGTATTCCCGGCACCGGCTTCGCGGGTGCCGGCCCGGACCCTTTGCCCTGGCCGGACGACCCCGGTGTGGCAGCCACGGCGGCCGCATACGACGCCTTTTTCTGGCCTGGGGGGGCCTTCCCACTCGCCGCTAACGGGGGGCGCAGGACGATGCCCTCCAGGACGGAGAACCGCGCCTGGAAGGCAGCCATCTCCCGCCGCACGAGGTCCAGCACCTGGCTCTCCTGCGGCACGGGCTGGCCGTCCTTCTTGCGCCCCCCTTGCGGCGCCCCCTGTGGGCCGGCTCCCCGGAGCCTGGCCAGGTCTGCGCGGAGCCCCTCGTTCTCCTTTCGGAGACGCTCCGTGGCGGCAGCCAAGCGGGCGACCTCCGCCCGCAGCTCGGACATCTCGTCCGGCGGAGGCCCACCTTTGGTAACCTCCGCTGCCGCCAGAATGGAGGCCATCACCTCGCTTATGGCCTTGTTTTTAGAGGAAAGTTTCCTCTTCAAGGCCACATCGCGAAGCGCGGCCTCCACCACCTCCGCAAACCCGGCCCTCCGGTCATCCGGCTCGCCGCCGGAGGACTCCAAGCCTTGAGCCCCACGAACGCCATCTTCGGGGGGTCGTCCAGCATCCTTGGAGGCAAGGACTCTGCCCTTGCCTCCCTCTCGGCCCTTACCCCGCCTGCTGGTGGGGATCTTCCGGGCCGAGGCAACCTCTTCGCTGCAAGACGACCCCCGGTCGTCTTCCGGCCTAGGCCGCTTGCGGAAGGACCTCGAGTCCTCCGCTGCAGTCCCTGCCCCCTCGGGTTCAGAGCTCGCCGAGCTCACTGTCACCAGGTTGTCGGAGTCCAACTCGGACTCCGACTCTGCACCCGCGCGACGCTCAGGCGAGCCCTTCTCCCAATGTAGCGCTCTTCTACCCGCGCTCCGCCCGGCCGACACTTTGTCGGGCGAGCTAAAATCGAAACCGATCAATTCCGCGAAGGATGTTCCGGATCGGGGGCCTCCTCGGCCCTTGTTGCCATCGGCAATCGGTTGGTGGACAGCCCTGTTGCCCCCCCCAGAATACGAGGGGCTTGACGCACGAGGCGTGGCGGATTCTCGGACCGCTGTGCAGTCCGTACCGCCCTGGGGTAGTTTCTGTTTAGCAGGCCTGTCCATAATTTCCTTTTTGAGGGTGCGGTCCCTATCTCCCCTCCTCTCCCCCTCTCTCTCAGTGCTTGCTCGCTGCCCTCACAGTCACGTCTGATAATCAGACGCGTACCAGAGAGCAGCGAGCAAGCCAATGAGACGCACACCGTCCGAGGACCCGAACACTGCTCAAGTCTCCGAACGGTGTGCCCCTCTTGTGTCTCTCTTGGTCTGGTCTCTCACTTGGGACCTTCCGGCATGAGTGGCTCTACCGGCAAAGCCCCCAAGATCACTGAGACACGCAAGCCCCACCACGACGGCAACGTGGAGACACGGTTGGTGGGGACACTTCCGTGGCTGGCGTGAATATGTTGACATGTTCAAAATGTCATTTTTACAGGGTCGCAATTTTAAAGTTTGACTTATTATGTTAAATCGTGCTATCTTAAATACTTATGTATCTCACTTGACTTAGGGATAGTGTAATGCTATCTATCGAATTATGATAATAAATACGCTTAAATTATTTTTGTTTTTGTAATATTAGACGGGTCAATTTGTTCACCAATGAGTAATCAATGTATTGACCACTTTAGTAGGAAAAAAATAGGTAGTCATATTTACGGAAAAGGTGTTACTTCTTATCATTTGTCTGTATACTAAAGAAAACACTTTTTTTAAGTATTTAAAATTATAATCACATTCAAAATAAACATTGTTTTAAGAAGAAAAAACGTTCAATTATAGAGAACCTATTTTTTTAAAAAAAGAGAGCAACACAAAAAACGCAAAAAAAAGCTCCACTTTGGTCCACCACTACGTCTAATATGCAAATGAGCAAAATAATAATAAATTAGCCATTAGCAATCTTCTTTATCTTCTAGATCTGGATCGTCCTCATCTATATCTGGATCAGTACGGTTACAATCATTGGTTTTTAACTGTTTATAGAAATTATGGAAAACTTCATCAATTAACTCTAGAAGATCCATTAAATCTTTCTTCTTATCGGCACTGATTGGTAATGGGTCTTTAGAAATTTGGTTCAATCTAAAAGTTTCACCAGTACACAATCTTCCTCTTTTCTTAAAATTTACAGTGTTAAAAACGGATTCTCGATCAAGATTATCTTTAAAATGAATTATGCCGAAACTCGTTTTATTGTATTGCAACCATTTAATTGGTTGCCATAAAAACTTTTGTCCCGAAGCATCATTCTTCTTTATAGAAAACGGTCCTTTCTTGGATTTTAACTCTGAGAAATCCAAGAAGTCTTAAAGTCATTACTACTACTTTAAAGGGACTTTTAAGTTTGCATGTTCTGACTAGCTGTACCCAATCATTTCAGTGATTAATTTTCATTTTTGTCCTTTTCTTTGTTTTTTCTATTATTGCGTGATCAGAGTCGCACTCCATATGGGTATGTCCACTTATAAGAAATTTGTGATGAATTGTTTGCAGCGAGGGTGATTGTTTAGTAGGTACATAAACATGATGGCAACAATGTTATTTTTATTTTGGCCGCCACAAGTATCTGAGTAGAAAATTATCTCCTTCACATTTGGTGGCAATCCATTGCAAAAGTGCCACAAACATGATCCAATTTGATTGGCTCCTCGAGCTCCTATGGTCTCATCCCACATATAGCATGTAGCCTCATTGTTTACTAGGTCATGGATAGTTAAATTGAAGGACCAAAGCTGTCGTTTATAAAAGGATACCGAGGTTGTTAAATAAGGCGTTGGCAAGCATTGTTGAAGATCAAAAGTAAATGCCCTAATCGAAGAGTCGTTCTTTACTATATCTTTGTCAATCCTTTTTTCACTATAAGCTTGTTCAGCTCGAGATTGATGTTCGGCTAACTCAGCAAACAAATTTATTTTGTGATCAGCGTCTGCTACTTTAATTTTGGCATTGAAAACATCGCATGTATTGCAGGTGTCTTTTGAGGGTTGTTTAAATGAGAGATTTAGGTCATGGAAGCATTTAGCATATAGTTTCAAAGAAACAGGATTTAACGTAGATTTTTTATATTCCCTATACATTTTTGCAATCGATAAATCGATAGCAAGGTATTTCTTGCCAGTGGATTTCCTGCAATAGTGACTTTCGTAGCTCGGGAAACTGGAAATGTGTTCTCGGACAGACGTCATTTCCTCCATGGATTTTTTATTTTTTGACAACCTCTCTGATCACTGTCTATGATGTCCGTGGGGGAATGTTTTTTCTTTTCGACTATCACATTTACAAATCCCTTGGTCTCACCAAGTACTCTGCAAAAGCACTCTTTGCAAATCGGTCTCTCCTCATTAGAAATCAAGAGTTTATACACACAATAGCAATCCCTGTTTTTTTCTTTACAACCAGTTGTTTGAGATTTTTTGGGTAGTATCGTAACTGATTTAGATATAAATGCTGCTCTTCTGTCTCTCTGTCCTAACTGCCAATAATCTTCAAAACACTGTTTTCTTTCAGCCTCTGCGAATCTTTCAGCACATTTTAATCTACATACTCCTAAATCTTTAGTTTTTCTCTCAGCGACTACCTTACCCTTTTCTGTAATATAGCTCTTTCCTGTATTTCTTAATATTTTGCATTCTTTTCTTTCTTCTCTTGATCTGCCCTTATTTTTCTTTATTGTATTAGTAGCTTCTTCGTTGGTATGTGTACAAATTATAGTTTGCACAACTTCATTTCTGTTTTCTGTGGGAGAATCCAAATTCACAACTAAGCTTTGTGTGTGGTTTTCATTTAAAGGTAAGCTATCATTTTCTTTTTCTATAGTAATATTTTGAGATGTCATATTTTGTGTTTCGGTTGCAAATCTGTTGCACGTAGATATTGTAATCTCATTAACAGTACTAGTATCAGCTATATTAATTATTTGAGAAGTCATACTTCGTTTCTCCGAGTATGTTGTATCGAGTTCGAGTTCGTTCGTCGAGTCACAGTCAGTTTCTGATTTATCCACTACGCGTTGCTTCATGTTATCCACTGTAAAGTCGGGGTCCTCGACGCTGTCGTCACTAGCCGCATCATAGTAACTTTTTCTTCCATTTACTGAAATATCACTAGTCTTAATCGTGTCTGATAAATTTTCACTTTCTAAGTCTACTTCAGTTAATACATTGAATAGTATTTGGGTTTCTGGTGACATTGCTGGAATAGGAGATGATGTCGGCTCAACATTATTAACACCATTCTTCAATGACGAAGATGAGGCCAATGGCGGCGAAACGGTACGAGGTGTGTCAGAAGTAGGTTCACCTAAAACAAAACGGCAAAAGTTCCAGTAAGCAATCACTATTTTATAGCAAACTAGCTTCCGCCCGCGACTTCGGCCGCGCAGCGTTTTTGTTGAAAGCTCCCTGACGGTTTATTTTTTCCGACACCTCCAACAAATATCGTTATATTTTAGCCAATGTATACAAAAACTTAAGAAATTATATACTAAAATCTTCCTCGTAAACACTCTATCCATTGGTGAAAACAGCATGAAAATCGGTGCAGTAGTTTTGAGTTTATCGTGAACAGACACGCAGCCAGACGCGGAGGAGGACTTGATTGTATAATATGTAGTGACAAATTAAATAAGTATTTAAAAATCAAATAAAGCACTTACACTGTAATTTGTTTTGTTTTGGTTTAAGTGTTAAAGGAGTTAATGGCGAAAATGGTGGTGGAGAAATTGAAGGCATTCATCTAAAGCAAAAAAAAGTACATCTAAACAGTTACAAACAACATGTAGGTAAAGGTGTAGACAAACGAGAGCAAGGGAATCGAAATTCAGACTTCTGGGCACAAGCTCACAGAATAGGTAACTTAATGAGCTATGGTAAAACATGCAATTGTATCAAGCAAAAATGCCTTAGAACAATTCGGTGGTTGACATAACTACTAAATGATTTATAGAGAACCCCCAGCTTAAATGGTTAGAAGTACCTAAACTATTCAGTTTTGCATGCACGTGCAAAATCTTAGGTTTAATAAGGGTGTAAGCAAGCACTAAGAAAGGATTTGCGGTAATTCTTTAACAGTGAAATATGTAAATAAAGCGGGCGTTCACTAGTTAAATAACAAAACAATGTTATAGGTATCTTACCTTCTTCATTTACTTTTATTGCCTTGAAATATGATTTCACCTTTATTTCTTCTCGAAGTTCTATCAACTTGCGCTTCCTAAGCATTAACTTCGCAATCTCAAGCTGATTCTAAAACAAAATCGTAGATAGTTTAAGAAAACAATAAAATACCTCTTTCTTCGTATAATTTTAATACGTCCTGTTTACTGAATAAAAAGGTACTCACATTATCCTTGTCTTCCATTGCATGTAAAGAACTATACAACTCACACAAATAAGTTTATTGATGAATGGAACCAACGTTCAACCAAATACTCAGAACAACATAAACTTTGTAAAATACACTTTCGCCACGTTGACGCTATTTTCACGATGAAATGTCAATAACATGTAATTTTTCGCGCCGTTTCTACTTCTCTGCATCTCATCAAGCGGTACAGATAATCTATTACCTACGCATTGTACTATAAACCATAGTGTATGAAATCGTAAAGTATGGTCTTGTACGGTGCAACCGCACATTATGCAATTCAGCAGTTTACGCCGCACATACATTTCGATTCAACTCATAATACAGTTCAGTTCGCGTTAGGCTATCAAGTCAGCCAGGCGTTCTCGTTACAGGTAACAAGGGCCGCGTCACTCACCTCATTTGCCACACCATCAGTCCATTAAGCTCATTTTACCTATAAGTACTTTTGGGACAATACAGTAGTGTTCTAGTACTTACCTTCTTTTATTCCATTCACCTCCCATCTAAAGGTAATGTAGGGTCTAGCAAGAGATCATACAGGTCTAATAGCATCAACTAAAGATATTTTATTATTTTTTTATGAAGATTTCATGATATCTCAATATACTCTAATTTGGATTTGCGGATTTATTTTAATAACTAAATATATTCAAAACTGTTCAAATATGTAGACATTACCTATTATGATATCTATACATATCATAATTAATTTAACTGTCTTCAGTCGGCCATAACTGGATAACTGAAAATGTTCAATTGTGTTTGAACTTATGATATAACACCTATATTGATAACTGCTTATCTGGCGGTCATGGGTTTAATTTAGACACAAAAAATAAATTGTGCGAAGAACATAAGTAAAAATAAGACTATAAATGACCTTTAGCTTCGAGTGAAATTATAAATCACACATTTAGTTGCAAAAAATTTTTTACAGATACCTATGCTTACCTAGATAGATACTTACCTAGATAGATGCTTACTAGATATCTCTAAATGCTTTGTTATTATTGTATTATCTAGAAATGAGGTTTACCAGTTGAATATTAATAAAGTAAAGCCAACAAGTATCTTGATACCTGCATACTAATTATTTATCATGTTTCAAGATTGGCAGGTTGTTTGTACACAATATAATATGTAATGATATTAACATACAAATTATTAAAACAATAAAATGTTAAATGTACAAGTTGAGCTATCAAGTTTTGTATAACACTAATGTGTGTTTTGGTTAGCGGGCATAACTTGATAAAACGTTATATCAATTATAAATGATTAAAACAATTATATGTTAAATGTACAAGTTGAGTTATCAAGTTTTGTATAGTAATAATGTTTGTTTTGGTTAGCGAGCATAACTTGATAAAACGTTATATCAATGTGTGAACAGAATATACCCGGATTCATTAGTTTGACATATCGTTTTGTTAAGTAGTGAACCCTCAAGACTGAGATATTCTGTTATTACCGAAAGTAACATCTCAAAAAATTATGAATATTTCGGGTTGTCAATTTTTTTCCTATAAAAACACAGGCGTAGGAAGCGTCTAAACGAATAAAAAAAAACATGTATGTCGAGATATCAATGTATTCCCGCCAGCCACGGACTTGATCCGGGAGGATCAAATCTCCCTTAGCTAAGTGTACCAAGTGTACCCTGAGCAGTGTAAGGTTATAAACAAGAATATTTTCAAATGTCTATTAGATTACCTCTTATCTATGCTACAAATCGCTACTTATATAGATAATGACTCGAATTAAATTCATACACACCTAAAAACCATATTTACATTAATGTTTAATCAAAATGTAAACTTACGGAAATTTTCTCTCTGCAACAACAAACACTCGGTCGTCCGCCATTAACAAACGCGTCAAATTTGACAGGTGTACCAACTTTAGAAAGTTAGCGGGTACCATAGACAACCGATGCTGCCACTATAAAATTTAATATTACCCATACAAGTTCTGAAAATCTCGTGTACCTAGTCTCCCGTAAGGATCAAGTATCCCCAGTTTCCCTAATATAAAATTAATCGAATCTGGTGGTGAATACTGGCACAATGGGCTTATCAATCCGCTATCATTATAGAAAATAATAGCATTAATTTGAACATAAACATTGATGGTTTGCATATATATAAAAGTTCGAAATATGAGTTTTGGCCGATTTTATGTAATATTTTTGAAATACCTAGTGCCCAACCATTTATCATTGGAGTTTATTATGGTGTCGGAAAACCTAAGAATCTTTATATTTATCTAGAAGATTTTGTAGTAGAAATGAAACAGTTATTGAATGACGGAATCCTTCAATCAACCAGCAAGATTATAACCGTCAAGATTAGATGTTTTATCTGCGATTCACCCGCAAGGGCTTTTATGAAAGGTGTATGTACCTACGTTTTTGCCCCCAGCGTCTCTATGAGAAGACAAGTTTTAACATTGTTTCGCCGTAACAAAACAATGAATTTATTCGTGTCAGTGGCGCTTAAGTCTTTTTTATTTATGTTTTCCTGTCGAGGAGGGTATGTAGTACTTCCTGCCAACGCTATTTATGTTTTTACAATTTTTCAGGGGTCTGCAATTTTAATGGCAAACATGGGTGCTTAAAATGCGTTACTGAGGGAGTGTACTCCCATAAATCACACACTGTGATATTTCCGGGTCTGAACTGCACTGAAAGGACAGATGATGGGTTTCGCAGGAAGCTTTATGGACAGCATCACAAATCCGATTCACCTTTGTTACAGCTTCCAATAGATATGGTGAACGATATTCCAGTGGCTGATTCCTTGCACCTAATAGATTTAGGTGTCATGAAGAGATTGCTAATAGGATGGAGGAATGGCAACTTTGGCAAATATGTTACAAAATGGTCTGCTAAAGACATAGATATTGTCAACACTTTCTTAGGCAATTGCAAATTACCTTTAGAGATACATAGATATGTGAGGGACTTAGGATGTCTTGCACACAGGAAAGCGTCGGAATACAGGTCCTTTTTCTTTTCTATTCTATTTTTTATATATGGCAAACAAAGCCGATGTCGACTATTCTGCCAATGTCCAAAGTAGATTGGAGAAGCAAGTGTGCATTGTTTTACTAATTAATAGAGGGAGCGAAGATTCCTGCAGAAACTAATTAAATTCTTCAAACAATACAGTTGATTTCTTGTTGGGTTAGTATGGGACTGAAACAAACAAATAATAAAATTACGTAAATAAATATAAATTGTTAAAACATTTAAAATTGTTGCATGCCACACAGACAATGATTTCGAGATAAGTACGGCTATAATTTTATGTTGCTGTGACGGATGAAAGTCATCAGCGCCACAAGCAGGTCAGGAGAGGAAAATGTTATAAGAGAGGGGAAATTTATTGGGAGAGGGATCTTAAATTTAGGGAGACGGCTATATAAATCAAGAGAGGGTTGATTGACGTTGACGTTGTTTGAACATTAAAAAAATATATGGTCTAAAGTGCCCTTTTCCAGACCGCACTCACAGAGGGAGGAGTCACGTATGCGGATTTTCTGAAGAAAAGCAGGGGTACAGCAAAAACCTAAACGGATTCTGCAGAGAACAGACACAACGGTTTTGGAGACCTTTCTGAAACCGAAGAACCATGGTTTTGGTTTAATAGATGGTTGGACAGCATAAAAAAACTGCCTTTCTTCTTGCTGGACTCGCTCCACTGCTCCTGCCAGGAACACCGGAGATTTAATTTTGAAAGGGACAGTAGGTCGTGGCTCTGATGGGAATTGTGTGAGAGGTCAGCTGTTGCCGATGTGCACGCATCTTTAGCCAGGGCATCAACACATTCGTTACCCTTAATACCGCAATGGCTAGGTATCCAAACTAGCTGAATATCCTTTCGACAATTAGCACAGGACAGCAAAGATTTCTTAATTTTTAAAATAAGGGGACAGTGTAGCTTGCTTTTAAAAGGATTTTGGGCTAACGCCTGCAAACAGCTAAGAGAATCCGTAAATATGACAGCCTTCTTAATGTTGGAGTGCGACTCTATAAAACGGCAAGCTTCTAGTATAGCCACACATTCACCAGTGAAAACGGAAGCCTCTTTAGGGCATTTAAACTGTAAAATAATTCTAGTGCTTTGGTAATAAACCGCGGCTCCAATGCTTCGAAATTAAATGACGTCAATACGTCATTTAATTTCGAAGCATCAGTGAAGAATAGTTGGTAACCATTCCATCGCTCGCCCACCGCCGCGTTGAAGGCCGAATTCGCTGCTGAGGATTTTTTGGATATGCCGATATTATAAACAATTTTTGGGATAAAGCAAATAACTTCGTAAGCGAAGTTATAAAGGGGAAGTTTAGGACACTGGGAAATTGGACATTCTAAATTCTGGATTTGTCGAAACGATTTTAAAATCAGTGGAATTTCTTTATTTCTCCAATAGTTTGAGCTTCTGCATAAAGCATCTAGTTCATGTAATTTTGGTATGAGAGGATGGGATGTTCTGGAAATTAACCTAGACAGAAAACGAGAGGCCAGATATTGCCGCCTTAGGGCCAAGGGAGGTTCAGCGCACTCAACCTGCAACGCGTTAATGGGAGAGGACTTCATACAACCAGAGATGATCCGAGACACTTGGACTGAACCCTATCCAACCCCGCCAAAGCACCTTTATTACACGGAATCAGATGGTATGTTCCGTAATCCATAACACTTCGAACTAGGGCGTTGTAGACTAATTTCATGGTGTAGGGGTGAGCTCCCCACTAAACACCCGTAAGAACTTTTAAAATTGAAATAACTCTTTCACATTTTTTAATCAAAAAGTTTGTGTGATTTACCTGTTAATTTTGAATCCAAAAGCACGCCCAAAAATTTAACTTTATTGACTATAGGAATATTATGACCTAAAATGCTCACTGATATCTGGGGAATCTGTCTTTTCCGAGAGAAAATTACTGCCGAGCTTTTGGGATCGGAAAGCGACAGGCCATGGCTTAAAAGCCACTGGTTCAAAGAATCCAAAGACAGGCATAGAGAAGCGGCAGCGTTAACAATGGAGGACTCTATCACATACGACTAGGTCATCGGCGTATTGCAAGATCTGACAATTATTATTAAGGCAGGAACCAATATTGGCCGTATACAGATTGTATAACAACGGACTAAGTACAGAGCCTTGAGGGAGGCCCTTCCACGTCTGCCGCTCGTCAAATTCCTCTCCCTGTACTCTCAGAACCACTGACCGGGACACATGGAGTCCACATATACATTGTATCATCTTAGCCGGAAGACTCAGCTGTTGCAATTTTTGCCTGAGAACGGGAAGAAGTACGTTGTCATATGCGGAGGAAATGTCAAGGAAAGTGGCAACAACGGATTGATTTTTGGAAAAGGCCAGACGAATATCCGTAATCAGGACGCCGACAGTGTCCATTGTGCTAAGCCCTTTCCTAAAACCAAATTGGGAATTCGGCAGTAAGTTTCTCGATTCGACTATCCACTCCAGACGATTTTTAATTAGGTGTTCCAGTAGAATTTCATAAGGGTCTCCATTAACAATCCATATCTCAATACAGTCATTTTGGATACTCCGAGTGGCTCCCTTGTTCCCTATATTGGCCAAAAACCCATTGTGATCATAAGGAATACTGCATGGATCCCCTGTTACACAACTTGGTCCTGTCTCTAAGGCAGACGAATACGACATGTTCCACCTCGGGAACTCCGAAGAGATTTTCTTTTTAAGCATGTGCCCCACAAGTGAGTACACAGCCCCATTTCGGTCCCCAACTGTATACAGGCAGAAGGCTCCGTCCTCCTCCCCACCTAAGATATCCTTGAGGTATATCATGATTTCAAATATCTGATTGGGAATCCTACCCCCTGCCACGCAATACATTGCCTCTTCCATATCCGGGTCGGCCCCTTCAAGGCGTAGAGAAAGAGGACACTGCGTTATAGGGGTTGGAACCTCTCTGATGGGTCTATATCAGAGAGGGTGGATGGGTCCTGGTCGAGGGCATTGACGGATTCCTGCTACACTCTCCTCCTCCGACAGAGCAGAAGGGGGCCATGTTATTGCGGGGAGAGAAGATTTCCTAACCACTCTCTCAAGTAAGTCTCTGAGAGCACGTGTGTCCATGGTTCTAAGTAGTGTAGGATCAATTTTCCTTCGGAGATGGTGCGCCATAGATCTATACCACCTTTGGAAGATATGCCTTGTTTCTTCAGGGATTAAAACACAGTCTTCATTGAGTATAGGAAGAATACCCTTCTCAAGGGATATCGCTATCAGGTCAGCGACAGCCATACGCCAGCCCTCTCTTTCCTGAAGGTCTATAGGGGATGCATGGGTGAGGATGCAAAAGGAATGGGTGAGCCCACTTAAAATAATAGAGTCTATAAGATCATCAAACCCCGTTCTTGTTGCAAAATCCTTAAGCTCTATGAGAATCGCATGCGGGTTGCTACTGAAGCCAATATCTAAAAGAATCAGGTGACAGATGAAGAATCTAAAGAAAGTTTCTAAGTCCAGTCTACACATTTCGGAGAGGTTAACAAAGGGCGGGGTCAGAGTGTCCCCTATGGCCCTGAGCTCCAAGGCAGAGATACGCGTCGAATCCCTCCTATTCAAGACCCAGACTGCAAACTTATACGAGATATGAGAAGCATAAGAGGCGTTGACACCAAGTGTTCTGGGGCTATACGGGAGAAGGGTTTCCTCTAGAGGGTCTATAAGGAGAATCGCGGTAGGGTTTGGAACCCCTTGGTATAAGGATTGGATTAGTGAGAAAGTCTCGGGAGGGATAGTCCATGTACAGCAGCCCCTGGTTAATACTAGTGCCATTCTTTCAGGCAACTGACCGTACTTATGATATACAGGGTTACTGGTAATTCGACGTATATCCGTCAGGGGCTGATAAGGGGGCCAAAATGCAACAAATTGAACCCCCCATATGTATGGCCGAAATTCAATAGTTTTCGAGATATTTGAATTTTAAGGGTTTTTCGAAATTTACCCAAAATTTGACATTTAATTCCAAATAAAAAAACCCACATACCCATTCAAGGGTACCATTAAAAATGATGTTGTAGCTGGTACTTCAATTAAGCTATGGGTATCATTAAAACTACTTAATTTAACAAAATAATTAAAATAATGAGCGAAGTAAGAATTATATCTTACCAATATTTTCATTTTACGCTTTAAAAATGTTGTCTCGTCAAAAAAAATTCTATGACATTAATCGTACAAATAACTAAAACAACTTGCCTATTCTGTAGGCTTTCCAAAAAGGTATAAAAGTCAATTTTAAAATACATAATTCGTGGCAGTCCGTTTTTTACAGTTCGTGTCAAATAACTGTGCCCCTCTGAAGTTCGCTACGAGTGGCTGCGTAGTAGTCAAAATTATGAACAAACTGCAACTGCGCATGCGCGGGGCGGAGATTATGACGGCGCGATTTTATGTCTCAGTCGCTCGTTTACGTTCGATGCATGCTTGCGTCCCGCTTGCTCCCGTCTACGTGACTGCACCTACGCGATCTTTGCAAATGGCTAACTTCAGAGGGGCATAGTTATTTGACGCGAACTGTACTAAGGAAGGCGACGCGAGCGCAGCAAACGCCGTGTAGGGGAGTACCCGCACACCTCGCCCCATCAGGAAGAATTTCGCCAGTAAAATCGGTTGTTTTAGCGAGGATGATAAACTAAGAACACAGATGATTTCTCTCCCCGCGCCGGTTCAAACACATGCCATGCCACGAATTATGTATTTTAAAATTGACTTTTATACCTTTTTGGAAAGCCTACAGAATAGGCAAGTTGTTTTAGTTATTTGTACGATTAATGTCATAGAATTTTTTTTGACGAGACAACATTTCTAAAGCGTAAAATGAAAATATTGGTAAGATATTATTCTTACTTCGCTCATTATTTTAATTATTTTGTTAAATTAAGTAGTTTTAATTATGCCCATAGCTTTATTGAAGTGCCAGCTACAACATCATTTTTAATGGTACCCTTGAATGGGTATGTGGGTTCTTTTATTTGGAATTAAATGTCAAATTTTGGGTAAATTTCGAAAAACCCTTAAAATTCAAATATCTCGAAAACTATTGAATTTCGGCCATACATATGGGGGGTTCAATTTGTTGCATTTTGGCCCCCTTATCAGCCCTTGACGGATATACGTCGAATTACCAGTAACCCTGTATAATGTTCAATGATGCAATCCCATATAGAAAAACGGACTGGAAGCATATGGTATAATCCTCACCCTTTTTCGCGTAAGCGGTTGCTGTACTAGAGGATATGCGTATATGGGATGCGAAGTTGCTGGTAGAGTTGCTTTGACCTCCTCTACTCATGGTGGGACAAGGTAATCTATGTGTGAGAGATCCTGAGTATACATGAGATGTACGTCGGTCTAAGTCTTCGCTTGAAGCATCTGTTTTCTCTCTGATTATTGTGTCTAATAACTGTGTTAATCCTACATGCCCTTTCACCCATGACTGGAGTTGTAACGCCTGGGATAATGCTTGGGTGAAGCTGTAGGACTCCATCTCCTGAAGAGGCTGACGCTTTGCCCTGACACGAGTGGGGGCCCCTATGTAGGGAGGAACACCACCCCTAGAGAGATGCCAGTTGGTTGTTGGATCTCCTTCTGTTGCCAGGGATATTGCCTTATCGTAGTGCTGGACCGGCACATTTCCCCATTCACATACCTGAGCCTGTTCTTGTTGAGCAGGCATGGTTATTCCTTCTAAGGGAATCTCCCACCCTTTCTCCCTCAACTCTTGCGCAAACTGGGTCAAACACGGTATCGTAGGAAGAGTAGCAAGAAGGGGATCAGGATATCTGTACAGAATGGTGTCCTCCATTATCTTGATGTCTCTAAGCACTGCAAGTTCAGAGCTCCACTCTCGACAGGCCACCGCCTGAATGGATCGTGTGCTGGAGAACTTGCTCACCAGAGCCTCCTGCTTCCCTGCATTGGAAAGGGTCATTATCTTCGAAAGTAGCTTTGGATTACAGGGTACAATTGACATTAAATCTCCTATGCTTTGCTTCTTCTTCTCCTCAACAGATGGTTCAAATAACGGCCGCAACTCCCTGTTTTTAATTAGGGAAGGGAGGCCTTCCGCGATTTTATTCTTGAGATAATTTTCAGGCTGTCGAGGCATGACCAGAGGTAGGGACTGAGGATCCTTGATGAGCATTGTAGGATCTGTCTTTTTCATCCTAGTAGTGGCAATCCTAAGAATGTGCTCTCGATGACGCGGGGATTTCATCAGGGTCCTAACTACATGAAGGGCACATGTGAGGGGATCTTGAACGGATCTTGTGCAGAAGTTGGGAAGAGGGTTATAGGCCAACCACCTAATGTACGGGGCACGGATAATAGGCATACAATATACTCTACAGGATATCTCCTAAGCTCCGGGAACCTGTCGTGGGCCATGATAGATGCCTCCAAGACTGTGCACCAGAAGGCAGGTATGGGGAGGTGGTCCTTCTGAGCTGCTCTCATCCCCGCGGAGAATACTCCCGCAATGTCTCCATTAAAGGACGGAATGGTTTGATTTGCCTCGCTGGCCATCCTGGATATTCTTTTCAGAGCTGAGCTAACTTGGGCTCCTTTGAAAAAGAATTCCCGTCCATATTCTAAAAGAGATGTTGATACCCATGTTTCCTCTAGCTTCAAGGTTATTCCTGCTTTTGTACAGAGATCTAGGAGCGTTTCCTGGAACCAAGCAATTTATTGATGCCTTGTCATTCGTAGTCCTTCCAGGGTAGTACCATTAGGCAGTTTAAGGTATATTACTTGGTTGTCTCCTTGTCCTGTCAGTGTTGCTATGGTGCCACACTTCCATGATGCCACCAGAATCAACAGTAGGGTGGCCAAAGTCCAGCCCTTTTGTCTCAGCCCTTCCATCCATGCTTCAGGCCCATGAATACATCTAGGCCCACTTAAAGGAAGTCCGTCGTCTCCTTGCTGGGGTGGACAAAACCTATCTTGGAATAGAAGGACTGACTCGAGAGGAAATTTTTGGGTGTAAGCTAAGACGTTCTCAATCCCCAATAGCCTATCTAGCTCCTCAAAGAGAGGTGTGACCCCCTCATACCTAAAGCTGGTGCACCAGCTGGAGAAGTCCATAGACATAAACACAGCCCCTCCCTCTTCTGTGGATGACATTTCAGATATTTTCAGAAGGTGCTTGAACAGGTCATCTTCGGATTCTCAATTCTCAATTCTCAATTCTCAATTCTTTATTGCGTACCATAATGTTTACATAGATGTTAGGGTTATTTTATTTTAGTCACAATTATGGACCCTGTCGGGCACAGCATACATTAAAACTAGGAGAGAGGAGGAAGGATACAGAGTGTTTGTTACAATATTTAATTACAATTATTTAAAAAATACCCACCGAAATTTTCTATTTAATTTATTACGCAATTATTTATTATGTCATTAGTATTTTGAGTATTTATTAATATAATTAGATATGTAATTAATTACAATTTATCATTTAAGTATTCGTTTATACTATAGTAGCATTTACTTATAAGGAAAAATTTCAATTTATTGATAAAAATATTATATTTATTTGAACTTTTTATTATTTCGGGTAACTTATTATAGATTTTTATGGACATGACGTAGGCACTATTCGAGTGCATCTTTAATCTCGATGTTGGTAAGTTCAATCTATTTTTATGTCTTAAAGTTATTTTACTTTGTATGTCCTCTCTTTTTGTAAAGAATTCTGGGTACTTACGCACAAACTTACATACTTCGAATATATAGAGGCAAGGTAGGGGTAAAATTTTTAGTTCCAGAAAATGAGGTTTACAGCTATCGGTGGCTTCAATATTTACCAAGATTCGAATTAATTTTTTTTGTAGGGTAAATAAGGTGGGCGCATCAGTGCTATTTCCCCACAGGATTACACCGTATTTCAGCCATGCGTAGGCGTACGCGTAATACGTCATTAGTGCAGTTTTTAGGTCGGTGGTTTTTTTGATTTCGCGGAGGGCGTATGAAAATTTTGATAATTTTGCTCTTACTGTTTGAATATGGGACTTCCAATTTATTTGTGAATCAATATTTAGGCCTAGTAGGGTGAATTTATCTACGACTTCTAATTTATTATTTTTATAGCTATAGTTTATATTTATTGGTGTCTTTTGGCGGGGGTAAAATGAGATTATTTTAGTTTTTTTGAAGTTGATTTCCAGATTATGTTTAGTCATCCAATTTATTGTATCATTTAATATAGAATTTAATTTATCATTTAAATTGCTGTTGTTTTCACATGATGTCAGTATAGATATGTCATCAGCAAACAGGACACATTGCTCATGTATATTATTAGGAAGGTCATTTATGTAGACTAGAAATAAGAAACATCCTATGACGCTTCCTTGCGGGATTGAGGCGGTGATTTGTTTGCTGTGAGATCTGATTAATTCTATTTCATTTTTGCTATTGTTATAATATTCAATTTCTACTATTTGTTCTCTATGCTTCAGATAAGATACTAACCAGTCATAGCATTTACCGCGAAGTCCTATACTATATAGTTTATTTAATAATATGTCAAATTGTACTTTATCATATGCTTTCGTCATATCCAGCAGGAGTCCAATCGCGTACTTTTTATTATTAATTATGTCAAGTGCTTTTTGGATATATTTATAAACGGCCAAAGTAGTGGAGCGGTTTTTTCGGAACCCGTTTTGACAGTCATTAAATATATGATATTTCTCGCAAAATGCATAGACTCGATTACACATGGCTTTTTCAAATATTTTAGAAGCTGTCGGTAAGAGGGCAATGGGGCGGTAATTATTTGGGTCAGTTTTTGAGTTCTTTTTATGTATGGGTTTTATGAGAGATTTTTTTAAGAGATCGGGAAAAGCTCCTTCTTCAAATGATTGATTTAACAATAGATAAAATGGTAGTGTTAATTCATCTGCACATTGTCTTAATAAGGTAGGGGGAAGTTCATCGACACCGTGACTTTTTTTATTTTTCAAACTTTTTAGTAATGAATTCACCTCGTAGGGGTCAATTGGACTGAGGAAGATTGAGTTATCTGTAGGGCTCAGAACAGGAGATCCCTTCGGTTGGCTGGTTGAGTTGTTCGTAGCGTCTCCGATAGAAGCAAAAAAGTCATTGAATATGTTTGCTACCTCTTTAGGCTCAGAAGTCATACCGTTATCCTTAAGTAGGGTGATGTTAGATTTATCATTAGTTATTTTTTTATTCGTGCGTTCATTTACTATACTCCACATTGTCTTAACTTTATTATTAGATTTAGTCATTTTGTTTTTATAATGAAGCTTTTTTGCTGTAGTTACTGTCTTTTTTAGAATTTTCTCGTATTTTTTGTAATAATTTGTCAATATTGGATTGTTTGTTTTTGTAGTTAGTAGTTTTAATAATCTTTTATTTTTACATGAGTTCTTAATGCCTACGGTGAGCCAGTATTTTTTAAATATTGGTTTTAACTTTAATTTTTTTAATGGTATACATTGATTAAGTATATTATTGAGTGTATCATTAAAAGCTTCGTAATTACTGTTCATGTCTTTTTCATTGGTTATGATATCTTTCCAATTTATTTCTTTTAATTTAGACTTAAATTTTAATATGTTTGTGTGATTATAAAATCTTTTCTTTGCAGACCAGGTTATTCTTTTTGTCTGTTTCGGCAAGTTTAAATGTAGAATTGTACTATTATGGTCTGAGAATCCTAGCTCTTCTACAGTTGTGTACATATCATTGAATCGAAAATTTGTAAATATTAAATCTAAGCATGTACCAGTTGTGTTAGACGTTACACGTGTTGGACTTTTAATATGTTGGGTAAATTTGTATTCTTGCATTAAATTTATAAATTGGTTTGATTTAAGGTTATCTGATAAGATGTTAATGTTAAAGTCACCGCCTATAACTATGTTAAGCTTTGAATATTTTTTATTTATATATTTTAAAATTAGTTTTAGTTGCTGATAAAAAACTTCTTCCTCTCTTCTATTCCAATACATAGTTATTATCAATAAGTTTTCTTTAGGCAATTCAGTAGCACACAACTCTAGTACATATTCTATAGATTTATCTGTTATATCACTCCTATGTATACAGTCTATATGTTCTTGAAGTAGCATGCAGACACCGCCGCCTGTTCTGGTACTGCGACAATATGAAGATGCAATTTTGTAGCCGCTAATTTTAATTAGTTCGAGCTTTGCTTCTGAGAGCCAGGTTTCCGAGATGCATATTGTTTTGTACTTAGAATTTTGGGTAATGAAGGCGTCTAGTAAGTGTTGCTTGTTGTTTAGGCTTTGGAAATTCTGGAAAAGTATTTTAAATTCTTGGTCTTCGGTTGCGAAATGTACGGTTTAAATATTCGTTGGGCATATTGTGATGAGATAGGGTAGGGGTGCTCGTCGTGTTCGTATTGTTTTCCTGGTAAGTTGCGTCTATATCTTGTGGTTTGATGTTGTCGAATTTTTTGTTTACAGGTTTTCCATCTATGTATAACACTTTATTTTTAATTATTGCGTGATGTCCATTATGTCTAGCCTTAAATAATTCTTCTCTCAAGTGGGCCCTTTGTTTTCGTGAATTCGTGTCTAAAAATTCTGAAACGCCTAGTCCAGTTCCCTGAAACCACTGGTTATTGGTGACGATATATCTGATCATTCTTTTACTAAGTAGTTCTATTACAAGCGGTCTATTGTTTGTGCCTTTTCTTCCTACACGATACATGTCTTCTATGTATCCTGATAGGTCTACGTTAACAATTTCGCGAAATAGTTCTACCAGTCTGTTGTACAGTTCACCCTCAGATTCCTGATAGTAGTCTGTGAGGCCGTACAGTACTAGTTTGTGGTGTTGATTTTCAGGTACGTTTGGGGCTTGGAATGACTGAGATGATAATTGCCTTATATCTATTTTTAAATTTTCGTTTTCTAATTGTAGTGTTGCTAGTTTAGTGTTAATGTTTTCTATCTCTTGTTTTCTTTGTTCATTCTGTATCGTTAAGGTATTCATTTTGGAGTCAAAATCTAGTTTCAGCTCTGCTATGGCTCTATTAATCTCGGTTTGTATTGTGTTCTGTAGTTCTTCAATGATGGATTTATTGTTTTCTTTCAAGCGTAGTATAATTATTTCGCTCAAACTTTGTATGTTTAATTGAACTTGAGTGTTTTCTAGGGAATTTATTAGAGAATTATTTATATCAATAGTTGCAATATCCTCTGCCTGTAAAGTGTCTCCAATCAAACTCAGGTTTTCAGAGCAAATTGTGTCATTATTGGGGTTTATAGTTTTCTTCCTCATAGTAACATTGTTGCTCGCCGTTGATGCGGCTAAGTAGTCATATTCAGGGCTTTTGTGGGGTCGTATGGGAGTGTTAGTATTACCTGTCTTTGGTATTTTACAAATGCATGTCTGGCACGTCCAGGTATTTCTTAGTTCCAATGTCATAGACTTCAGGTAGTATTCTTTTGCTACACCTGCACACTCCAGATCATATCTACTCTTGCAGAGCGAACAAATAAGAGTTTCCCTTATTGGTAATTTTTGTTTACATCCTGCACATAAGGTAGATGACGCCATCTCTTGGTGAATCTTATTATGAATTGGGTATGTTCAAGTAGCGACACCTAGTGAGTTATTAAGATACTAAGTGGTAATGACAACTTAGTACATTTTGGTAAGTCACTAGTAATCGATTTTTTGGTCGCTAGTGATGCTATCTGACCATAGATGGCGTTTATACAGCATAGATAAAAAATTCAAGGCTGATTTTTATTTTATTTTTCCTCATAGCAGTTTGGGAGTTTCATAGCAATATTAGATAATGTAATGTACCTTTTTATTGTTTATGTTTCTCAAATACGATAGTCCAGTATACATCCGTTTATTGAACGATATTGATCACTATAATCATCACTTTTGAATTATGTTGGTAGTCGTTATTTTTCTTCAAACACTTTTTCTTGATTTTAGTTAGTTATATTGAATGTATTGCACGAACTTCAATGTCACTCACTTTATGTTACTAATGCTTTGTATTAAACACTATATCGTTTATAAATAATCACTTAGACTATTTTTAAGAATTTTTTTGGACGGAGTTGACTGTTTATTTACGCACAGCAGCGCCCTCCCAATGGAAAGGATTTGGTCATAGTTTGATGAGGAATGAACTTAAATACATGTTTTATATTGTTTTCTGTAGCGACCTGAAATAATCGCATCTCTTATACTAACTTACTAAAGAACCTCGCTTTCCGCTTCTTCATCTCTCTCTCCTTAGCGACTCCCACTGTTACTTTCCAGTCTGCAGGCACCTCACCCCTTGAGACGGTGGATATGATGTCCCTGACATTTACTTCCTCTCGACCTATATACTGCATGATTACGTTGTTGCTCTGACGCTTGGGAGCAGTAGGAAATCTTCCATAGATGGTTCTATGAGCTTGACCATCATACTCGTGGGGCCAGTGGGACAATCCTGGAATGATTGCCTTTGTCAGCTAGTAAGTCCGCCGTGTAGATTTGATAGTGAAATTCCAATGTCTTATCAAACATCACGCCCTTAAATAATGTTGTTGTCCACGGCTCGTTTGGCTTCTCACCCCAATAGCCCCCTTCATAACACTGTTTGATGTGGGGGTCATGTCCTTCTCTGAACGTCAGGTTGGGTCACTTACGCTTCTGCTTATAGTAATTGCGCGAAAACTCCAACACGAAGGCTCGCCTGATCTCCTCCGCCACCTCCTCGAGCCCAGACTTCAGTATGGTGCCTTTTTCCACCCAGGCTGCCACACTCTCGCTCATTACAATTTTTGGATGGCCGAAACACTTGGTGAGGCCGGTCAGCTCGAGAGAGACATGAACATCTATGGAAGAGGTAACCTTTCTGGTAGCTATTTTTACCATCATCGAATGAGGGAACTTAAGCACTGTGTCCTTCATAGACTCTAGGAAGCTTGGGTCCCCCTCAATGTCCTTCAGTATCGATGCTATGACGAGAGGCTGCCAACACTTCAATATATCATAGGCATCATCCTTGTACACACTTATATCGTGAGTTAAGTGTGATGACCCAAACTCTATTCGCTTTATCAGCAAATCCCCCTCCACTCAAAGTAGCAAATAAGTAGTTTATAAGAATATTGTTAACTTAGCAATAATTAAATATAAATACATGTCTCATTATTAGAATAATTACTACTATCTTAAGTACTGTAACGCTGTTCATCTAAATAAAGTTTTTTTTAAACTAATCAAGTGTCGACCACTTAATTGGCGCAGCCGGTAGGATCTCTGTAGTCAGTTTGCGACGTATACAACTCTACAAGCGCAGCTGGACGTCTGTTTCTACAGTTTAACAGAGATTCCCGAACAAACAAATCTATTAAGTACCAGGCACAACGGCTGGCGCAGTGTTTGATAGTAGTCACAAGGAGGCGATGGGAGTAACTACAGGACTGTGAGTAAAACTTTTTCACTATCCTATCTGTTTTCCTTTATCATTTTTCTCTTTGTTTTGATTGTATGTGTTATTAGGGGTTGAGCAATACCGTGATAACATTATTTTACTTTATTACGATATAACTTGCGTAATAAGATTAGTTTTAGTTAGGTATTTAGTGTTTTAGTTTTTCTCTCCTCTCTCTTTCCGTTTTTGCGCCGACATAATGGATCAAATAGTGCAGGTTCCGTCAACAATGGCAAAAATTATTCCAGAGTTTAGTGGCGATTCTAGACAGCTCCCACTTTTTATAAAGAAATGTGAATACATCATAAACACATTTCAAGGGGGAGAAGCCCAAAATGAATACCTATTCCACGTTCTTACAAGTAGATTAACTGGGGAGGCCGCGAATCTAGTTGGGGAACGGGATAATATTCGTACTTGGTTGGAGTTGAAATTGTTATTGGCACAACATTTTGGTGACCCTAGAACCGAAGATTGTTTAGTATTAGAGTTAGAGTCTATGAAACTAAATTATAACGAAAGTTATTTAGATTTCTGTCATAGGATTCAAAATTTGCGTAGTATCTTGATTGCAAAAATAATTGAAACAGTAGACGATGCAAATTTACGTCAAGCCAAACAGCATATTTATACTAATTCGTCATTGAATGTTTTCTATATAATTTACCTCCTTATTTAGTCAGATTGGTACGATTAAGGAACGTGACGACTTTGGAAGATGCCTTGAAAGTAGTGTTAGAAGAACAAAACTTTCAGACGGTTTATGAATCTAGAAATAATAGAAATAAAAATGGTTCAAAACCGCCAGGAAAATCTCCAAACAATAATGGCAATCCCCAACGGTCACCCAATCCACAAAAACAACCTAGTACACCAGTACCAAATAGTTCAACAGAAAATATTACTCAAACGAATTCTCCACATAATTCAATTCAATCTAGAAATGCTTTTAGAAACCAAAATAATGCTCAAAATCAGTCGCCACAACAAAGTAGGTCAACGCCGTGGCCGATTCAGCAGGCCGCGTCGCGGACGTCATCGGCACAAAATGCAACGCCGGCAAACTCGGGTTCAAACACTGATGTTACCATGCGAACTGCAAACTCTAGACGCGTAAATTATACGAATAATGACTCACATATGACATACGATAATAATGAACGAAATATTTTCGATTACGAACCGCAAGCAAGCACGTCCTACGAGACCGAACAAATTGAGAATTTTTACCTGAGAGCCTCATACAGAGAGAAAAAATAGTTTTAAATTGTACTAATTATCGTTCTTTGCCTTACATTGTAATCCCAGAGCTAGGTAATGCAGTTTTTATGTTAGACTCTGGCAGTTCTAGATCATTTATAGGTCGGCGTGTCGCTTACCATTATTTTAAAAATACTATCTATAAAGAGCCTTTTGAAGTGGTCAGTACCCATGGTGTTAGTATGCATACAGAAGTTGTTTTAACTCCCTTGCCTAAAATATTTAAAAGTTCTGAAGGTCATAAGTTCTACGTTTACGATGTTGACAATAACTATGACGGTTTATTAGGCAGTAATTTATTAAAGCAACTAGATGCAAAAATTGATTACCAAACCCTAAATTTATGTACAAGGAATACTGACATACCTTTTGTTTATTCTTCAGCACTAAAAGATACTTATATTTTACCGCCACGTAGTGAGTTAAGGGTAAAACTTCCCGTAAATTTAACTAATGGCGAGGCTATTTTAGATTTTAAAGAATTGACTAAAGGAATTCGAATGCCCTGTGCGTTAGTTAACTGTGTAAATGGTTACGCATATACGGTTATTCAGAACTGTAAGGACATAGAAATGACCCTCAAGGTCACTAACCCCTTTCAGGTAGAACCTTACAATCACCAAGAGATCTTAGTTAATCATTTAAAAGACAGAAACAGAATTGATGAGTTATTATTAAACAACTTACAAAAATTGAGGCTAGAACATATGAATAAGGAAGAAAGAACGATGATTAAGAATATTTGTGAGGAATATAAGGATATTTTTTATTGTGAAGACATACCGTTGTCTTTCACTAACGAAGTGAAACATAAAATTAGAACTGTAAACGAGGATCCCATTAATGTAAAAGCTTATAGGTTGCCGCCCGCTCAAACAGAAGAGATTAGGCGCCAAGTGGATAAAATGTTAAAGGACGATGTAATCCGAGAATCAAATTCTCCTTGGAGTGCACCGGTCCACCTAGTTCCAAAAAAAATAGATGCCTCTGGACAACAAAAGTGGAGGATGGTAGTAGATTATCGACGTTTGAATGAGATAACTGTGGACGATAAATACCCTTTGCCAAACATTAATGATCTTTTTGATAAGCTAGGAAAGAGTATGTATTTTTCCACCTTAGATCTTGCATCTGGCTATCATCAATTACAAATTCAGAAAGAAGACAGACAAAAAACGGCGTTTTCAACACCATTCGGCTTATACGAATTCAACAGGATGCCGTTCGGTTTGAAAACAGCGCCTGCCACATTTCAACGTGCAATGGATAACGTCCTTAGAGGTCTGCAAGGTTTGCATTGCCTTGTGTACCTTGATGACGTCATCATATTCTCTACCAGTTTACAAGAACACAGAGAAACTACGAGCAATTTTCGAGCGTTTTCGAAAAACTAACTTAAAAGTCCAGCTTGATAAATCCGAGTTCTTGAGAAAGGAAGTAATGTATTGGGACATACAATGACTAGGGATGGTCTAAAGCCTAACAATGACAAGATAGAGGCTATTCTGAAATACCCTTTGCCCAAAACAGTTACAGAGATTAAAAGCTTCTTAGGTTTAATAGGTTACTATAGGAAGTTTATAAAAGATTTTTCTAAGATAACCGCACCTCTCACAGCATGTCTGAAGAAAGGAAAAAAGATTATGCTAGATGACGAATATAAGAAAAGTTTTGAAATGTGCAAAGAGTTGCTGACACATGCACCTTTGTTACAGTTCCCTGATTTCACAAAACCATTTATTCTTACAACCGATGCTTCAAACGTCGCAGTAGGTGCAGTACTTTCTCAAGGTACTATAGGATCAGACAAACCGATTGCATTTGCTAGTAGAAAACTAAGCGATACAGAATCTAGATACAGTACGATAGAAAAGGAGTTATTGGCCATAGTATGGGCAGTCAAACATTTCAGACCCTACTTATATGGCAGAAAGTTTATAATATATACCGACCATAGACCTCTGGCATGGTTGAATTCATTAAAAGAACCTAATAGCAAGCTTACTCGATGGCGTTTACGCTTAGAAGACTATAATTTCGAGATACATTATAAGAAAGGTAAACAAAATACAAATGCAGATGCCTTATCGCGTATTAAAATTAATATAACAAAAGATGACTCGGAATCAATGGTAGTTAACGTAGATGAGAAGGAAGCGAGATTACAGCAGCATTTGAAAGAAGTGACGGATGAAATCGTAAAACTTAGTGTTAAAGAACCAGAAATAGAGACGATAGAATTATCTGATACCGAAAAAAATTTCTTAAAGAATACATTGACTACAAAAATAAGTACTTCATTTACTTTGAGGACCATTGCCATAGAAAAGCATTTGTTAATGTAGCTACGTCACTTTACAAAAAGGGAACTCAAAACTTTGTCGAATGTACGGAAAGGGTTGTGAATATTACGGATGAAAGTGATCAGAAAGAGTTAGTTGTCAAATATCATCAAGGGAAGACTTGTCATAGAGGTATTAGAGAAACTCTAATGAAGCTGAAAAGAGCATATTGGTGGAGCAATATGAAAGAAACTGTTACAGCTATTATTAATGCATGTGAAGAATGTAAGAAAATGAAGTATGACAGGAAACCTCTAAAACCATTTATACAATTAACGCAAACTACAGACAGTCCATTCCAAGAAGTTTTCATAGATCTCTTATATATAGAGAAAAATCAATACTTAACTATAGTAGACTCATTTAGTAAGCTAGGTCAAGCAATACAGATTCCCAATAAAAGCACACCCGAGGTAGTGAGAGCTCTAATCAAATATTTTTGTATGTATGGAATACCAAAAAAAAATAAGTAGCGATGCAGGTACTGAATTTAACAACGAATTGCTTAAGGAAATGTTAAGTTTATATAAAATTGAGCAACACATAGGGACACCTAACAACCCTAATTCAATGGCAATCGTAGAAAGATTTCATTCCACAATTATCGAAATATATAGATTAGCAAAATATGAACAATCTAGTTTAGATGCAGCTTCTGTTATGACATATGCGATCATGGGTTATAACAACACTATTCATAGCGCTACGAACTTTACACCTTGCGAAGTAGTTTTCGGACACACGGAGTCTGGAAATGCTTTTGATATTGACAGGGACAAAACTTTAATGCAAAAGATATTACAGGATCATCGTAAACGATTGAAAACCCTTTATGAGCATTTAAGTAGTCAAATGATTGGACATAAAAACTTAGTCGGGGAAAAGAAAGGAGGAGAGGACCCCCCAAAAATAGTGGAAGGTGACACGGTTTTTATGAAAAATACTAGGACTAGAAAAGCAAAAGAGCTGCCGCGATACGAAAAGGCAACGGTCACTGGAAAGCCTACACGTAATGCAGTGCCAGTTAAGCTTAAAAATAGAAATACTAAAGTAGCATTAAGAAATGTCAAACGCCCTCCACAGATGGTGGCTGATACTGCTCGTCCTAGCGGATCAAGGGACAACCCTGAACATCCAGAGGATCGACCAGAATCCGGGAATAGTTCCGATTCGGATTGGAACAGCTCTGATGAGGACTAACCATTGGGATATTATTAAGACTATAGATTTAAATTCGCTAAATGTCCAGTTGGAAAATAATATAGAAGAGTATAATAAGTTAAAAATTATAAGTCATAGTAATAGGGAGATACACAGGGAACTTTTAGGGTTGACAGTACAAATTGAATCATTTATCGAATTGACAAAAGATAGGTTAAAACAGATTCTACCCTCTAGCAGAATTAAGAGAGGAATTGTAAACCCATTAGGATCCCTTATTAAGGTAATAACAGGCAATTTAGATAACGAAAATGCTAGGAAATAAATATAATCTAGAGATTAGTAATTTAGGAAATAGGGAACATTCAATAGAACGAAAAGTATCATTAATGCAGAAGGCTTTCGATAAATTACTCAATGTTTCTGATGACATTAACTTTAATACTAGACATTTGGACTTCAAAATAAAACACTTCCAAGCACTTATTCAAAACCAAACCAAGTACCTTTTAACCGTAATGAATAGTATGAATCAAGTTTTAAATAATTGCCGTACTATTTATTCCATTATTTATGAATAGGAAACTGCTATTGCTTTTAGTAAAATGCACATATTACATCCATCCATAGTAAATTCCACAGAATTATTTAATATTCTTAATGTCATAAGAAACCATCCTAACTTAATTTACACATTAGGATTAGATAACTTAGTAAAATTAGAAGGAAATATAGAAATTAAGGGATATATAGACAATAGTAAAATTATATTTGTATTAGAAGTTCCATTAATAGACAAAAACACATACAATTTTTATAAAGTTATTCCTATCCCAATCTATAACCAGATAACCCAAAAACCTAATATCATTATACCCCAATATCCTTACCTAATAGTGAACAAGTCGAAATACAGATCCGTAGTCGATGGCTGTAAGGAAATAGAAGACCAGACATATCTCTGTTCCGATGTAAACGTGGTACAGTATGCGGAGGAAACATGTATCCAACAGCTCATGTTAGTGCAACATAACTTCAGTAATTGCAAGCAACACCAGGTGTAGATAGAAGAAACAAAGGTGCAACCCATATCCAGCACTCACTGGTTGATATACACGGAAAAGGAAATTGTTGCAACGGAGCACTGCGAAGATGAGACCCGCAGACACAATCTACGAGGCACATATATATTAGTGCCAAGCCAGCATTGTACCTTACAGATTGCTGATATCTTTATCACAACACCCGTGAACACCAGCTTAGTCTCCTTCAGATTGCCACCAGTACAGATGCCCGAGCTACGCAGGGATGTCACCCCGTCAGCCAAGCAGATGGATCCAAGAGGAGTAGATCTAGGCGACATCAAGGAACTGCTGATCCAAGCCAAATACAGTGATAGTGTCAGTGATAGTGAAACTATTATAGTCAGTGACAAAATCAGTGTATGGACCATAATTGTTTACGCCATTATAATTGTATTCGTCATTGGGTTTTTGTTTAAAAACAGAGAGTTATTGACTAAGAGACTTAGACGAAATTCTCTAAAGACTACAGAGTTGCCTTTAGATAATTTCTCTCTTAGGGAGGGAGGAGTTAAGTGTGATGACCCAAACTCTATTCGCTTTATCAGCAAATCCCCCTCCACTCAAAGTAGCAAATAAGTAGTTTATAAGAATATTGTTAACTTTGCAATAATTAAATATAAATACATGTCTCATTATTAGAATAATTACTACTATCTTAAGTACTGTAACGCTGTTCATCTAAATAAAGTTTTTTTTAAACTAATCAAGTGTCGACCACTTAATTCGTGCAGCACGGCGTAGATTACATTAGCAACTTCGTTATATAGGTTGTAGGATGGGTACTTCCGAGAAGCAATTAGTCCATATGACAGGGTCGAAAACCAGGCATTGATGCAGTCCCTGACTGCGAGAAAGTGATTGTGGGTTATCACGTACGCGAATTGGTCGGAGGGCCATACTACGTGTAGATTCCCATAGCATTTCCCTTTACAACCGAAGAAATCATAAGTCGCGGAATGTTTCTCACTAAGGGCCATTTTCACCAAGCCAAACTTATCGCGATCAGCGTATAAACCACGTTTATGAGCTGTCAGTGTCACTATTTTTCTATGGAATATTGACGCTGACAGCTCTTGAACGCAGTTTAGATGTACTGATCGCGTTCAGTTTCATTGGTGAAATCCGCTCTAAATGTTATGTTATGTGTGATCTGAGAGAATCTTCTCTTTATACAATACGTTTGTCTTAGCAGAGATGGAGGGCGTATAGGTGGGCCCTCTACGGATACACCACAGTAATCCTGAGTTCCCAAATTAGTCGCATCGTTAGCTACACGGAGATGTCGAGACAGCTCCTGCCCTGCTCCGGATTCCTTGCATGCTTGGCTTACGTGAAGTAGTGCCCAATGGATGTATTGGTCCAAACCTAAGAATGTTATTCCTTTGGTGTCCTTTTTGAGATCAATATGTTCTTTCTTGAGCCCTGCATGATTGTTCCAATGGGTAAAAAGGTAGTTAATCTCTGCCTGATGTAGGGCAGATTGAAGGTGCCTATCGCGTCTAAAAACTGGCTTTCGCCGAGGGGTCGAGTACTGGGGGTCTAGGTCCTCTTACTCCATAGTGATGGTGGTTCTCCTTTTTCTTTTATTTGAGCCTTATAGTTCTTCCAGACGTATTAGCACAAAATTCTTTTTTGCACTTTTTATTTTTATATTGTGCCATCACAAATTCAAATTCAAATCATTTATTTCAAATAAACCATTCACAGGCACTTTTGAATTGTCAAGGTCGGTCAGTCAAAAAGATGAAGCTATTTGCACGTTCCAAAGCGTAGATCTCTATGGAGAAGAACGTGCAAGAAACTCCACGGACACTCTTTTAAATTATTTTTCTTTGCAATTTTATGGTTACATCATTCCTGTTGAAATTATACAAACATATATATTATGTGAGAACGATGTAAAAAGAAATGCACGTTAAAGTATCCGGAGTAAAAAAATAAAAATCAATAACAATTTAAATAACAAATCATTAAAATAAACCGTAGCAGCCGAGAGATGACCAGTCCAAACTGACGGCGTCCGTTCACGAACATGACGCACGCGCTAGCACCATTCGGCTCAACCATATTTAAGGGAGCCAAATGACCCAACACATGCGCCACCATCAGGTAGACTTTTGAGTGAGCATGACACTCCCAACCGCCAGGGCAGTCAAGTCAATTAAAAAATAAATAAAAGTAGCACATGGTTCACAGTACTCACACATGTGCCGTTAATTAATGAATTTATACAATGCTAATTACATTGAGTCTATACAATGAAAATATAATGTTTTACAGTCTTCAACGGGTCCAACAATATTTATACATGCCAAAAGATTAGTTTGTGCGGCCTAGTAACTGTGGAGCTGGACCGGCATTGAGCCAAGCATTATTTATTATCTTCAATATAATCCCCCAACTTATAATATGCTTTCTTGCATAGTGTGCGTTTGATAAAAGATTTAAATTTTGTTTCATTCAGTTCTAATATATTAGGAGGTATTTTATTATAACATTTTAAACAGTACCCCATGAAACATGAGGCTACTTTAGCTAGTCTGAAACTTGGTTGAACTAGTTGATCCCTATTTCTAGTAATATAATTATGTCTGTCGCCTCGTCTACTAAAAAGATGGAGATTCTTTCTAACGTACATAATGTTTTCATATATATATTGACAGGGTACCGTCATGATGTTAATATCCTTAAACAGTTCCCTTAGAGAATCACGTCGGCGGAGATTGTATATCGCTCTTATAGCTCTTTTCTGCAGAATAAAAATAGACTCGATGTCTGCAGCCCGTCCCCATAGTAAAATACCATAAGACATGATACTATGAAAGTAACTAAAATATACTAATCTCGCGGTATCAACATCCGTAAATTGGCGGATTTTTCTAACAGCATATGCCGCTGAACTTAGCCGTCCTGCAAGAGATGTTAAATGAGGACCCCATTGTAGCCTAGAGTCAACCGTAATCCCCAGGAAAACTGTTTTATCGACGAATTCCAGTTTCTCCTTGTTCAACACTATGTCACAATCACTACTTTTGACATTTGGTAAGGAAAATCTTATGCACTTAGTTTTTTCCCATTTAAAACTAAATTATTAGCAGTGAACCAATTTTGGACCTGCAGAAGGGCGTTATTTACGTCCTCAAGATTATTACTACGTCTGTTTATCTTAAAAATCAAAGAAGTATCGTCGGCAAACAAGACCATGTTTAGTTGGTATTGCAATAAATGGGGTAAATCATTGATATAAACTAGAAATAAGAAAGGACCTAAAATCGATTTCTGCGGGACGCCCATTTTCACGTTTAATCCCGACGAATTAACACCGTTTATTTGGACTAATTGCTGTCTATCATTCAAATAAGATTCTACTAAGTTTAACGCTGTTTTGCCTAGTCCGTAATGCTCGAGCTTCATGAGTAATGTTTCGTGATTTACACAATCAAACGCCTTAGATAGGTCGCAGCAGATGCCTATGGCGTCTTGTGCCTCTTCCCACGCATTAAAGATATGTTTTAGTAAGGTGACACCGGCGTCAGTTGTACAACGTCCTTTGGTAAAACCATACTGTTTATCGTGTAAGATGTTATTTGTGTTAAAATGATTAAGCATTTGATTAAGCATTACCTTTTCGAATACCTTGCTAAATACTGGCAATACGGACACCGGTCTATAGTTATTTTTGTCTTTACTGTCCCCGGATTTAAAAAGTGGTATAACTTTACTGCATTTCATCAGATCCGGAAATATTCCTTGATCCACACACAAATTAAATATTAAAGCTAAATACGGCGCTATAGTCTCAATAATTGAGATACATACTTTGATAGATAATCCCCACAGGTCTTCTGTCAATTTAATCTTGATTTGTTTAAAAACCTTTAGTACTGTTATAGGGTTTATAATATATGTTTAAACTCAAATTTAGTTGGGCAGGCTGACACGTTGGCCTGTAATAAATCAAAAGCCAGCGAAGGCGAGGAGTTTAAGGCTTCAGTTGTTTCAATAGGGATACTGGTAAAGAAATTTACAAATTCTTGAGCAACTTTCTTGTTATCGCTAATAAGACCATGAGGAGTCTCCAATGTGTTATCAGTATTATGTCTTTTGTTCCGCTTTGTTTCATTATTAATAATCTTCCAAACCGTCTTTATTTTATTTTCTGATGCTTTAACCTTATTGCTAATATTTAAGGCCTTAGCTGCCTTACAAGAAATTTTATAAATTTTTGAGTAGGTAGCAACATATTTATTAAAAGTTTGTCATAATAAATGGCTTAAGGCCATACAGCTCATAAAGTCTATCCCTACTTATTCTCAGTCCTTTAGTCGCCCAGTCACTAAATAAAAACTTAGGGCAAATAGTTTTAGTTCTCTTTTTAAAAGTATTATTAAACTCAGTTTGGACTACTGAAAACAATTCTGTATACAAAATATTACCATTATTCATTGTGAAGTCCCGATCACTTAACTTGGTAATTAAAGTGTTGTTAAATTTATTTAAATTACCGGATCATATTGGTCTGGATTGTATTTGCACTTGTTGAATAGGTATATTGCACTCAAAAGATACCATTAGCCCGCTGTGATCTGAAGGGAGCTCATTTACAATGGCTTTTTCTAAATAGTTGCAGCAACAAAAAACATTATCTATACATGTAGCAGTAGCTGTAGTTATTCTAGTTGGTTCTATGAAAACATTTGACAAATTGAATGATTTAAAGAGATTAAGGGCCTCTTTCACCACTTGCTGATAAAGTCTCTGATAGCCTATCAGCAGGTTATCTGACAGATAGCCTAAACTTTTTTGTTTCACAAGTTGCTGATTGTCCTATCTGTCAGATAAACCGCTTGATAAACTAACTGGGACTTCAAGTGGCTGTTATTTTTTTATGTGTTAGATAAGGATTTCTTTTTTGAATTTTAACGCGGGAATATTACATTTTTGTGTGAACTTTCTTCGGAATAGCATTTTCTTTTGAAATGGATTTATTTGAGTAAATTAAATTTATTAAATTAATTTAAATTAACGACTTAAGTACATAATTATTATACTCACAAGTTTGATACGAGTCGTAAATGCTCTCTTCCCCTTCGACAGACAATAAAATCATTTCCTTGACTTGTTGCTCTACTGGTGTCAAAGGCCGTACTAGTACCACCACCAGTTTTGTAACGTTCTGTACGTACAACGCTGGCCTTTTTTCTTGTGTCCCTTTTGAGAGCTTCATATTTTAACTTTAGATGTTTTGAATCTCTGAAAGTGCCAGCTGTAGAACTATTGAACTCTCTCTCAATAGCCTTCCATGCATTTTCTTTGTCCTGCCATGTCACCGCGTCACTTTTTTATTTTCAATAACGTTTTTTTTACATTCTACGAATTTTTCAGTCTCCTCGCGAGTAATATTGACATTACGCTCACGTTTTTTGCTTTTATCCATTATCTTTATCGACTAAACACTTCACAATAATTATTAAAAAAAAACCCTCTTACGCACCACACTTGTTCGTTGTAAACAAATACAATGGAGTGAGCATGGCGTCCGCTTCGCTTCGTTTTACGTACTTAATTACATTTTTTTTTAAATTACCAAATACTTCGCAAAAAAGACCTAAATAATGTACTTACTGCATTTTGATAAAATACATTGTTAAGGTTTTATACATAATACAATTGTTTTTCGTAATAAAATTAAATATATTTGCAGAAATATGAAATTAACGATTCCCAAAACTGGATAAATAGGAACGCAACAATGAAATACGCGATACTATGCGACGTTGTCGTTCCGACTACCTGTTAACTCGCTGATTGTTATCTGTCAGATAATTTATCAGACACTTGGGGTGTGAAACACAAAAATATTATCAGCTAGATTTATCTGGTCAGATTACTATCTGAAGCTATATCAGCAAGTGGTGAAAGAAGCCCTTAATAATCTACTGCTATATCTGAATTATTTTCTAAAATATTAATATTAAAGTCACCACAGCTAATTACTAATTTATTACCAGTTGCAAGTTTTTTTTTCAAGACATCTTCCATCACTGACTCAAATATAGAGTAGTTCAGATAATTAGGGGGTCTGTAAACGCACACTATGACATGCTTATCCAGCTCAACACAGGAGAATTCAATGCTATGTTCAACTGACAGCTCAACTATGTCTCTACGAGTTTTAAATGTAATACAACTTTTGATTAAGATTAATGTACCCCCACGTAGCATTGATTTGCGGTTAAAACAACTTCCCACATTATAATTCTCATAATTAATGAGCATTTCTAAAACCTTTAGCCAGTGTTCAGTAAAACAAATAATGTCAATCATTGTTTTTTCTAAAAATAATTCAATTTCGAATTGTTTCGAAGCAAAACCTTGAATATTCTGATAAAATAATTTCAAGCATTTCAGCTTAGCTCCTTTATTATAATTAGCTGTGTGAGAGCTAGAAGATACCTGGTTG
This sequence comes from Melanchra persicariae, assembly GCA_947386135.1. Lineage (NCBI taxonomy): Eukaryota > Metazoa > Arthropoda > Insecta > Lepidoptera > Noctuidae > Melanchra > Melanchra persicariae. Next base: position 7,282,658 of record OX376645.1, on the reverse strand, counting down.
ATCGTAGATGTGGCTATACTGTTATTGATATCCTCTGTTGTGTTACAAATTAGTTTAAAGTTACATCCGGAGTGAGCCCTAAGAGTCCCATGCCATCACCAGGCAATGAGACACATGGAACCTCCTTCGTACAATTATTGTAAATATGTATAGCTTAGCACAATTTGTTCAATTGATAAATATAATCACTTGTTGCCGTCAAAAGAGTTGCTTCTATACTTCGTAGAGCATTATAAGGACTTTTATGGTCCCGATTACGTGACTAGCAATGTGTAATGAAACGTATATATATGTAAAGCGAAACTACCCAGCACGGACTGTATTAAAGCGACAATATATCCACGAGATGTGGATTTCAAATATGTATGTATTAAGCAGAAAAATGAATTATATTTCATACCACTTTTACATACACTGTAAAAAATGAATATTATACTGTTATGAGATCATATAGGTATTACTACTGCTGGTTACGGAATGGTCAATAAAAATAAAAGTATTGATACATATTTACTGCGTTTTATTTTATTAATCACAGACTCTTTATTACGACTGTTTGGCTTGAGTAATTCTATATGGCAAACCATTACTTGGTCATTTAAACAACACACTGTTTAAATAACCAACAAATCTTAAATTTATATGTAAATTAAACATTTCTTGAGTAAAATCACAGTCATTAAGTAACAAAAATAAAAGCAACAATATAAATAAACAATTCTGAGCAGTATCAGTCACGCGATAACGTTATTATACTTCAAATAGCAATAACTAACCCACTAATCTGCATACATATAGCACAAATAAACAATTCTGAGCAAAACCAGTCACAAGATAACGTTTATTATGCTAAAAATAACAATAACTAACCGTCTAATCTGCTTACATATATAGCAAATTTGCACGATGGGTCGTACAAGTGTGCTGGATTGGAGGGTTGAAAGGCGACAAGATACTGTCACTGTGAAGAAGGTGCTACCACGTTGGAAGTATTTAAATGAAAATACGTGTTGTGATGTATTCAGTTCAGCGTAGTAGATGTGAGCCTATTTAGTAATAGCTAGGTATATGTCATATAAAAATATTTAAGAAGCATGTTGTAAAACGAATAACTAATCGCTCAATACACTTACAGTGGAACACACGTCTTTTCATTCAAAAATCCCATACAAAGTAAAGTGAACTTTATTACATTCAACATATGGTCGTATTCGAGCCAGAAACAGCAACTACGGAGCGATTAACATCGGGTCGCTTGGACAAAAGAACCGCATTCCACAGCTATAAGGATTCGTAGAAAAAAACACCTCGTTCTAATGAATGGATTGCTATGAATATGTTTTTGCAACTAAGTTATTAGTGCTTCGACGGAACATTAACAAGTTTACGAACATTTTTGAAGATTTAAGTTTAAAGTGAAACAACAATAATGAGTAACAAACTAACAAAGATCAACAGCAATATCTTGCTGTCTTGGAAGATGGTGCTAATTTACTACGAAAAACGCAAACAAACTTAAAAAAGTGTCCTAAAACCAGACTCACAAAAGGTTACATAGAAGCACGTGTGAAAATTATTGATGAGTATTGGATGTCATTCAAGAACGCTCATGACGGGTTAGTTAAGATAACACCCAAAGAACAAAAAGGAATTTTGCCATACTTTTTGAACGAAGAATTCTTTGTTTATGAAGAATTATACAGCTCATTACAAGGTGATTTGAAAGATATGCTTATTTCGTTGACGGAATCGTCACCGATGGATTCCAGAAACTCGAGTATGAACGTAACATATGCATCACAAAATATAGTGCATTTACCAAAAATTGAATTACCCAAGTTTAATGGAAATTATGAAGGATGGCCCACTTTCAAAGATTTGTTTATTTCTTTGGTGCACGAAAATAATAACCTCAGTGATGTACAGAAATTACATTATTTAAAAACAAGTTTGAGTGGAGAAGCTGAGGCGTTATTGACTCATATAAAAGTAACATCCAGTAATTACCCCACTGCATGGGATGTGTTGAATAAGAGGTATGGTAACAGACGCGTCATATTAAACTGCATCATGAAAAGATTATTTTTCCAGAGGAAGATGACTTCGCAATCAGCCTCCCAATTAAAAAATTTGTTGGATACAACAACAGAATGCCTAAACAATTTGGAAAATTTAAAAATAACAACAGCCTCTTGGGATCAAATAATAATATTTCTGCTAGTTCAGAAATTTGACTCAGAGACACACAGAGGATGGGAAGAACACGCCTATAAGGAGGACAGCGAAGCATTACCTACTTTTAGTGAATTAAAGAACTTCATGGAGTCCAAGTTTCGCACCTTGAAGTTGGTTACCGGCGTCACAACTAACAACAATACAAGAGAGAAACAAGTCGTCAAAGAACGTTCTTATCATGTTGCCATCATGTGCAAAGAAAACCACACGCTGTGTCACTGCAAGAAATTTATTGATATGAAATTAGAAGAGCGAACCGAATATGTGAAGAACAAACATTTATGTTTTAACTGTCTAGCACTTGGACACTCAGTAAAGAGATGTAAACTACCAGTGTCTTGTCAGAAATGTCATCGACGTCATCATTCTTTACTACATGAGACTAAGAACACAGAACCAGCGGCTACACCGAGCACCTCACAACCGTTGGCTTCACAGCATGTAGTTGAAGAGAAGGAGGCAGTTCAAGTGAACACAGTGATCGCGTCGCATCATACATCTAGACAAGGCATAGCACTGTTAGCGACTGCTGTAGTAGAAGCAACAAATGAGCAAGGTCATATCATTTCACTACGCGCGCTAATAGACCAGGGTTCTCAAGCTACATTCATAAGCGAGAAAGCGACTCAACTATTGAAACTGAAGCGGCAACCATTCAAGGGAAGTGTTGTAGGTGTGGGATCTTCGAGAACAGAAATCAAACACGTGGTACAGCTTAACATAAGATCACAGTGGGACCATAACTATAGTTTACCGATCCAAGCCTACGTGATGTCGAAACAACTGACCACTAAGATCCCTACCAAAACAATTGTGAATCAATCATGGCCTCACATCGTCGGGCTTAACTTGGCTGATCCAAGTTACTTAACACCTGGTTCTGTAGATCTGCTATTAGGAGTCAAGGAATACGCACAGATTATACAGCCAGATTTAATAAAGGGTCCACCAGGTACTCGCAACTGCTCAAAAAACAAACCTGGGTTGGATTATTTTCGGAGATATCTGTGAAAAACCACGAAATGATACCTACCTTGTGATGCATCACCAAGTTGACGTAAACGAAATGTTGAAATCAATATGGGAAATAGAGCCTGACAAGGACAGACATTTAACAACAGAAGATAAGACTTGTGAAGATATCTACGAGAAAACAATAACAAGAAATGAGGAAGGAAGGTACATAGTCAAATTACCTTTCAAAACATACAGTCCACTATTAAATGAAACGAGTACAACGTTACAAACACCTGAAGGAAACGCGGGCTAATGGTATCTTTTGAGTGCAATATACCTATTCAACAAGTGCAAATACAATCCAGACCAATAACATCCGGTAATTTAAATAAATTTAACAGCACTTTAATTACCAAGTTAAGTGATCGGGACTTCACAATGAATAATGGTAATATTTTGTATACAGAATTGTTTTCAGTAGTTCAAACTGAGTTTAATAATACTTTTAAAAAGAGAACTAAAACTATTTGCCCTAAGTTTTTATTTAGTGACTGGGCGACTAAAGTACTGAGAATAAGTAGGGATAGACTTTATGAACTGTATGGCCTTAAGCCATTTATTATGACTGAAACTTTTAATAAATATGTTGCTACCTACTCAAAAATTTATAAAATTTCTTGTAAGGCAGCTAAGGCCTTATATATTAGCAATAAGGTTAAAGCATCAGAAAATAAAATAAAGACGGTTTGGAAGATTATTAATAATGAAACAAAGCGGAACAAAAGACATAATACTGATTACACATTGGAGACTCCTCATGGTCTTATTAGCGATAACAAGAAAGTTGCTCAAGAATTTGTAAATTTCTTTACCAGTATCCCTATTGAAACAACTGAAGCCTTAAACTCCTCGCCTTCGCTGGCTTTTGATTTATTACAGGCCAACGTGTCAGCCTGCCCAACTAAATTTGAGTTTAAACATATATTATAAACCCTATAACAGTACTAAAGGTTTTTAACCAAATCAAGATTAAATTGACAGAAGACCTGTGGGGATTGTCTATCAAAGTATGTACCTCAATTATTGAGACTACAGCGCCGTATTTAGCTTTAATATTTAATTTATGTGTGGATCAAGGAGTATTTCCGGATCTGATGAAATACAGTAAAGTTATACCACTTTTTAAATCTGGGGACAGTAAAGACACAAATAACTATAGACCGGTGTCCGTATTGCCAGTATTTAGCAAGGTAACCCAAAAAAAAAAAAACCAAAACCAAACCAAAAACCAAAAAACAAAACCAAACAAAACCAAATGCTTAACCATTTTAACACAAATAACATCTTACACGATAAACAGTATGGTTTTACCAAAGGACGTTGTACAACTGACGCCGGTGTCACCTTACTAAAACATATCTTTAATGCGTGAGAAGAGGCGCAAGACGCCATAGGCATCTTTTGCGACCTATCTAAGGCGTTTGATTGTGTAAATCACGAAACATTACTCATGAAGCTCGAGCATTACGGACTAGGCAAAACAGCGTTAAACTTAGTAGAATCTTATTTGAATGATAGACAGCAATTAGTCCAAATAAACGGTGTTAATTCGTCGGGATTAAACGTGAAAATGGGCGTCCCGCAGAAATCGATTTTAGGTCCTTTCTTATTTCTAGTTTATATCAATGATTTACCCCATTTATTGCAAAACCAACTAAACATGGTCTTGTTTGCCGACGATACTTCTTTGATTTTTAAGATAAACAGACGTAGTAATAATCTTGAGGACGTAAATAACGCCCTTCTGCAGGTCCAAAATTGGTTCACTGCTAATAATTTAGTTTTAAATGGGAAAAAACTAAGTGCATAAGATTTTCCTTACCAAATGTCAAAAGTAGTGATTGTGACATAGTGTTGAACAAGGAGAAACTGGAATTCGTCGATAAAACAGTTTTCCTGGGGATTACGGTTGACTCTAGGCTACAATGGGGTCCTCATTTAACATCTCTTGCAGGACGGCTAAGTTCAGCGGCATATGCTGTTAGAAAAATCCGCCAATTTACGGATGTTGATACCGCGAGATTAGTATATTTTAGTTACTTTCATAGTATCATGTCTTATGGTATTTTACTATGGGGACGGGCTGCAGACATCGAGTCTATTTTTATTCTGCAGAAAAGAGCTATAAGAGCGATATACAATCTCCGCCGACGTGATTCTCTAAGGGAACTGTTTAAGGATATTAACATCATGACGGTACCCTGTCAATATATATATGAAAACATTATGTACGTTAGAAAGAATCTCCATCTTTTTAGTAGACGAGGCGACAGACATAATTATATTACTAGAAATAGGGATCAACTAGTTCAACCAAGTTTCAGACTAGCTAAAGTAGCCTCATCTTTCATGGGGTACTGTTTAAAATGTTATAATAAAATACCTCCTAATATATTAGAACTGAATGAAACAAAATTTAAATCTTGTATCAAACGCACACTATGCAAGAAAGCATATTATAAGTTGGGGGATTATATTGAAGATAATAATGCTTGGCTCAATGCCGGTCCAGCTCCACAGTTACTAGGCCGCACAAACTAATCTTTTGGCATTTATAAATATTGTTGGACCCGTTGAAGACTGCAAAACATTATATTTTCATTGTATAGACTCAATGTAATTAGCATTGTATAAATTCATTAATTAACGGCACATGTGTGAGTACTGTGAACCTTATACTACTTTTATTTATTTTTTAATTGACTTGACTGCCCTGGCGGTTGGGAGTGTCATGCTCACTCAAAAGTCTACCTGATGGTGGCGCATGTGTTGGGTCATTTGGCTCCCTTAAATATGGTTGAGCCGAATGGTGCTAGCGCGTGCGTCATGTTCGTGAACGGACGCCGTCAGTTTGGACTGGTCATCTCTCGGCTGCCACGGTTTATTTTAATGATTTGTTATTTTAATTTGTTGTTGATTTTTATTTTTTTACTCCGGATACTTTAACGTGCATTTCTTTTTACATCGTTCTCACATATATGTTTGTATAATTTCAACAGGAATGATGTAACCAAAAAATTGTCATCATCATCATCATCATATCAGCCGAAAGACGTCCACTGCTGGACATAGGCCTCCCCCAAGCGTCGCCACAACAACCGGTCCTGTGCGTCTCGCATCCATCGGTTACCCGCGACCCTCACCAGGTCATCGGTCCACCTTGTGGGAGGCCTTCCAACGCTGCGTCTTCCGGTACGCGGTCGCCACTCCAAAACTTTTCGGCCCCATCGACCATCTGTTCTGCGAGCAATGTGCCCTGCCCACTGCCACTTCAATTTGGCGATCCTTCGGGCTATGTCGGTAACCTTGGTTCTCTTGCGGATATCATCATTCCTGATTCGATCACGCAAGGAAACTCCGAGCATTGCCCTCTCCATTGCCCTTTGGGTGACTTTAAGCCTTCTGATGAGGCCCATTGTGAGCGACCACGTTTCGAGTCCATAGGTCATCACTGGCAACACGCACTGGTCATAGACTTTCGTCTTGAGACACTGTGGTATGTGAGACGAGAAGATACCGCGCAACTTCCCGAACGCCGCCCAGCCGAGTCGGATTCGACGGTTGACCTCCTTCTCGAAGTTAGCCCTACCTAGCTGGATCGTTTGTCCCAGGTAGACGTACTCATCAACAACTTCGAGTGCAGAGCCTCCAATCTTGATAGGAGTGGGTGCTACATGGGTATTTACCATGACCTTGGTTTTGTCCATGTTCATTTTAAGACCCACTCTTTCGGAAGCTCTACTGAGGTCATCGAGCATTGTACTGAGTTCCTCCGTGGTCTCAGCCATGACGACTATATCGTCTGCAAATCGAAGATGAGTGATGTACTCGCCATTTACATTGATGCCTAGCCTTTTCCAGTCCAAAACCTTGAAGACGTCCTCCATTGCGGCCGTGAACAGTTTCGGAGAAATTACGTCTCCCTGCCTTACACCCCGCTGCAGGAGGATAGGTTTTGATGTCTGATCCTGAAGTCGGACTGACATGGTGGCGTTTTCATACAAACACTTCAGCACCTCGATGTACCGATAGTCGATCTGGCACCGTTGGAGAGACTGCAGCACAGCCCAAGTCTCGATCGAGTCGAAGGCTTTCTCGTAGTCCACAAAAGCTAAGCAGAGGGGCAGATTATACTCTTCGGTCTTCTGTATAACCTGCCGCAGCGTGTGTATGTGGTCTACGGTGTTGAAGCCTTTTCGGAATCCGGCTTGTTCGGGAGGCTGGAAGTCGTCAAACCTGCGTGCGAGACGGTTTGTGATGACTCTGGAAAACAGCTTGTAGACATGACTCAGAAGTGAGATGGGCCTGTAGTTCTTAAGCAGGGCATTGTCGCCCTTTTTAAAGAAGAGTACCACCACACCTCTGCTCCACGCTTGTGGCGTTTTCCCCTCGAGTATGACGGAATCGAACAGTTTCTGAAGGGCCTTAAGGACTGGTTTTCCACCCGCCTTCAGGAGTTCGGCCGTAATTCCGTCTTCACCCGACGCCTTGTTGTTCTTAAGCTGCTTCAGAGCCATCCTAATCTCATACAGGCTGACGTCCGGGATGTCTTCGGTATAATGCCGGGTCAATCTAGCTCTTGGGTCGTTCGCTAGATTTGCTGCGGGTTTGGTCATTGACGTGTATAACTTTCCATAGAATGTCTCGATCTCCCTCAGAAGCTCCGATTTGGCGGATATGGTTCTGCCATCGTCGGTCTTCAGTTTTGTGAGCTGGCTCTGCCCAATAGACAAATCCCTTGCAAAGACCTTGGAGCCCTTATTCCGCTCTATCGCGTCTTTAATCAGTTTCAGTATTAAAGCGGCGGAGGTCGCTTTTCAAGGACTTGGAGATCCGTCTATTGAGCTGCCGGTACTTGCACGCATCGTCTGAAGACTGCAGAATCATCTCCCGCCTCTCCTTCATGAGCTTGAGAGTTGGATCAGAGAGCCTCTTGGTCTTATCTGTACGGCGAGTCTTGAAGAACTTAGACCCGACCGTATGAACCGTTTCCACGAACCCATCGTTGTATTCGTCCACGGAGCTCCCTAGGCACTCGAAACGATTTTGAAGTTCGAGCTGAAAGCTTTCGGAGTTTTGGATCTGGATCTGTGCTGGACGGAGCGTAGACTTCATCAGTCGAGACCTTTCCAGCTTGATATTTAGATTCAATGTGCCTCTTACCATGCGGTGATCACTTCCGGTTTTCACCGCGTTGATCACGGAGACATCATTGAATATCTGCTTCTTCGTCGACATGATGAAGTCAATCTCATTTTTAGTTGCACCGTCGGGGCTCTGCCAGGTCCACTTCCTGTGCTCACGTTTTCTGAAGAAGGAGTTCATCATATAGAGGCCCTCCTTCTCCATAAAACTGGCCAGTAGGTGTCCCCGGTGGTTCCGACGTCCATATCCAAATTGCCCCACTCGCAGCTCGTCACCGTCACGTTTGCCCAGTTTCGCGTTAAAGTCCCCCATGACCACGGTGAAATGAGTTTTATGACCATGCATGGCTCTGGATATATCCTCATACATGGTCTCTATTTCGTCGTCGGGGTGTGTTGAGGTTGGGGCGTAAACCTGTACGACCTTCAACGAATATCTTGACGATATTCTGAGTATAAGGTACGCCACCCTGGTCGACACACTCTCGATCCTCACCACATTGGACACGAGGGACCTGTGGACGAAAAACCCGACACCACCCTGGGACTTCTGGTCACCCTCCCGGAAATAGAACAGGTTGCCGGATTCGAGAATTGTCGTGTCCTCCCCCTCTCTTCGGACTTCAGACAATCCCACAACACTCCATCGCAACCTGCTCAATTCCTCCTCAAGTTCGGTGATCTTCTCGTCGGTCCGGAGTGTTCTCGTGTTTAATGTTGCCAGGTCCAGTCGTCGGTGTTTTTTGCGGTAGCCGTATCCACTCCGGGGATTCTTAGCACCCCTTGCATCGTCATAACCTTGACCGCTACCGGAGTCAAGGGTAGACGCGCTGCCGGGCACTAGGGGCCATTTTTTTGTTGTGCTCATCATTTGGGGGGGGTTTGCCCTAATCGCCACGCTTGGCAGGCGGGTTGGCGATCGCAGTATAGCTGTTGCAATGTACCGAAAGAATGCTGCTGCCCATTCTCTGGTGAGTCCCTTAGTCGCCTCATACGACACCCACAGGAAGCGATGGGATGGTGCTATTCTTTTGCGCCCCGGCACCATACGGGCAGAAATAAAAAAAATTGTAAAGAAAAATAATTTAAAAGAGTGTCCGTGGAGTTTCTTGCACGTTCTTCTCCATAGAGATCTACGCTTTGGAACGTGCAAATAGCTTCATCTTTTTGACTGACCGATCTTGACAATTCAAAAGTGCCTGTGAATGGTTTATTTGAAATAAATAATTTGAATTTTGAATTTTTTTGAATTTAGTGATGTAGTTTGTGCATAGTCCTGATGAAGTAGCCATTCCATAACCTTGGCTTTTAATTGAAATTTATTTAAATCGAGTATGTTTAGTTCTTTATGAATTTTCTTGTAGATTAGTGTACTTAATGTGAAGTATTGGTGTTTGGCAAAAGCGGTTTTATTTCTTGTACCTGAGGGAATATTGGTTCGTTTGTTGGGATCAGACTGTGGGACGCTGGAGTGCCTTCTGAGAACGGTTTGCAACACGAAGAGCTGACGAACTGTTAGTACCCTACAATCTGAGTAGAGTTGAGTTGTTGGATAGCGATAAGGTTTTCGTAGCATCACTTTCAGTATTGCTCTCTGGGCTCTCTCCACTCTAAGAAAAGCAGTTTTAGCTGCACCGCCCCATACAGTGATGCCGTACCCAAGAACGGACTGACACAGAGCATATAACACCATTTTTAGAGTATCAGGGTTTGCAGATACTCTAAGTGACTTGAAGGTATATATTAGTCTCAGCGTTCTCGAGGTTAGAGCATCAATGTGTTTATTCCAGCGTAACCCGTAATCTATTTGAACACCAAGGTATTTGACGTGATCGGTACGCGTGAGTATTGGACATTGGCAAGAGGATGACAGTTGTGAGCAAGTGTGCGCAATTATCGAAAATGTGTGTCCTGGCGCGGTGCACTGACGGATGGCGAAAGGAATGTATAATGTCTTGTTACAGTTGAGGGTAAGCAGGTTTAAGTTGAGCCAATTTATTATTTCACGTAGTGCCACTTCCGCGCTACTCTTAACACTATCCCATGTTGACCCGTTAACTATAACCACGGTGTCATCGGCATATACAAAGATCGTCGAGTTGGGGAGGGACATTCTGCATAGGCCATTTACATAATAATATATTTGAAACAAAATAGGACCCAAAATGCTACCTTAGGGAACTCCGTAGGACAGGGTTTCTTCATCACTACACCATGAGCTTGTTCGTGTATTAATCCCGAAACAAATAAAGGGTTGAATTTAAGGTCCCAACCAGACCACCCGGCGCACAACACCAACTCAACAAAACAATAAAGTACTTACCCCGACCTCGGGGAGTCCACATACAGCAACTCACAACACAAATCCCACTAGGCGTCCATTTCGCAGAAAAGTGTCACTATCACAAGCTTAGAGTAAAATGGAACATTACTTAAAAATTAAAAAAACGTCACTGGCGCAAGTGTCACCTCACTACAAAACATCACTATCGTGTAAGAACCAAACGTCACTGTCGCGAACTGTCAACCAAACGTCACTGCCGTGTCACTCAAACGTCAAGGCCGTAAAGGTAAAACATGACTGATCCTTTCTGCAATGTACTTATCATCTCGCATGCTTTGTGTGTCACACTCATGTTTCTGACAAATAAATTAACTCTGAACTCTGAACTCTGAAAAGCACTCGCGGGGGGAAACCGTCGCTACGCTCTGCCCGCGGTTAGCTCTGCCTCGCTCCAAAAGCAATATAACTTTGCACTTGAGAGAAGCAGGAGGGACCGAGAATTCACACTGACCAATCACGAAAAAGATTGAGGAGCGATCGAGCACACGTCCGCTCTTAACCAAGTCCGACGACGAAGAAATCGACGGTACGTGAAAATGCCTTTGTCAGCCTTTCCTTTCAAGTGCTCCACGTGGCACTAAAATTCTCCAGGTCATCGTACCAGTCGCGCGCAGCGCCGCGTAGCCGTGTTTGCAACACGAAGACCCTGTCCCTTTCTTCTTCCCAGTTATATAATATGTCGCCTAGTTGATCGATCTTGTGAAATCATCCAATCACGTTAACATTTTTCTTCGCTGGATCGAACTTATGAATGACCTGTGTCCAAGTGTGCTATTCTTGGTCTTTGGTCGGCGAGTTACCTACAAAACGAGGACAGCGAAGGAAAAAAAACGGAACCTTTTTTCCTCCTGGCGGCCACCATTTTCTTCTAAATATAAAATATTACGGTGAATCTAGGTCAGTTCGTTACGCTATATTCACAACATCATGGTGCGGGTGAAAGAGAAGATGTAAAAGAAAAAATCGCCCGCGCAGCTCTGCGGCATAAAATACCTATAAATGCGTAGCGCTGAAATGTAAGAGCCCTCTTATGAAAAAATAATATATGAACAAAATTTAAAAAATAAAAGTGCAAGGTTAATACGTTCTATTTTTTTTGCTTTTTTTAAATTAAATCTGCTTATGACATAGCTATACCTTATAAGATGAACTCCATTTCACAGCAAACACAATGTCATTTCATTTCAAAGAAACCGTATTTTAGGTAATAAAATTATGAATCAAAGTAAAAAATGCCCTTTTAAAATTTTTGTGAATCTTTTATTTTGTGTTGATTTTAATTTCTCTGTATGTACCCATCATTAAGGTTACACTCTTCGATATTTTGTCCATACAAATTTCGGGGGGGTATTACTCCACTGTTTGACATTATACATTCAAAGTTAAGCATGATATCGTTTTATCTCATTATTAATTTTGTCTGTACGGAAACAGAATAGTAAAATAAAAAGCCATTAAAAAGTTATAAGCCAACAAAGATTCGTTTTTTTTGCCAATTTAAACGCAACTTCGGGCGTAAATAAGTAATAAAAGAAGTGTAAAATCTCAAAAACAAAGTCGGCACCGACAAACCTCAATTGTAGAAGAGTTTAATAAACTTTATTTGTAGTGGTTTTTTCATAAATCTCAACCTTCCAATAGACTTTTCGTGCATCGTCTAACGTTGTTTTCGTTCGGAACGGTATTTTGGGCGTGGAAACTAGACATTGTGCGTTTAGACTAGCATCAAAATGCTCATTACTGATATTGTCTCTGTCGGGCACGATGCCCGGTGAGACAGCGTGCTTTTTGGCCACGCTTACCAGCGAGTTCGAGCCCGCGACTAGTTCAACCTTAATAGTAAATAACATTACAGAATTGTTATATCACTTAATAATTTCGTTTTAGCGGAGGATCGCCAGAAGTTTTATACATAAGCAATAAGGTTTATAAATGAGCCCATAAGGCTCATACAGCAAAATATTCTTTATATTATTTACTTTTGTAAACGAACGCGCTTAGGTGTCAATAATTAAATCGTAATATACGAATGTGCGACTCAGACCCTCAAACTTGTGTGTAGACAGCAACTCTGTGTTTACTCTTTTATAGTGAATAAACATTAATTAATAGTGTTTGTGGAGTGTCATTTATCTATCACCTGCAATCAACTACCTGGAGTATCGTCAAAGGCGAGAACCCCTAAAGTTTGACATACATTTGAAGAAAATATTGAGGAAATTTCAGCATAAATGTTTACCTCATCAGGAAAATAACGATATACTACTTAACATGAACAAATTGAAAAAACAAGTGTGCAAGAATTTGACGCCTATAAAGGGGGGCTATTTGAAAAAGCATTTGACACAATGAATACGTCGAGCAAATCATTACCAAAATTTCATGAAAAAAAGGACACTTTATATAAAGCAAGGAAAAAATTTTTAAATGTCGATAAACTGACTTTTCATACACTCAAAGATGTATCTGTACCTGAAAGCCTTGCTCTATAATATACAATGTGGGGATGACAATATGACTTTAAATGAAAACACTGGCAATAATGGTTTATAGAAACATTTGTAAACTATCAAATATATCCGAACATCGAAATAAAAAAAACTATTTTTTCTAACAAACTAAATAGCTTAAAACTGCAAACAAAATAAAACACCATTTTTAAAATTGGTACACTGACCTGCGGCAAGAATGGCAACGCCGCGTGGTTTCATCTATACTTCTATACTAATATTATAAAGAGGCAAAATTTGTAAGTTTGTATGTAGGGGGTAATCTCTGGAACTAATGATCCAAGTCTAAAAATTTTTCACTGGTAGAAAGCTACATTATTCCTGAGTGCTATAGGCTATAAATTATTTTTATAACATGTATATTAACCGAGCTATCACAACTTTTGTCTAGCAAGTCGGAAAGAAATACCTCAATAAAATAGAATTATTTGCATGCATGTATGTGTAGGGTAGGTGTAGGGTAGGTGTAGGGTAGGTGTAGGGTAGGTGTAGGGTAGGTGTAGGGTAGGTGTAGGGTAGGTGTAGGGTAGGTGTAGGGTAGGTGTAGGGTAGGTGTAGGGTAGGTGTAGGGTAGGGTAGGTAGGTAGCCAGTTGACGGGAGCGAAGCCGCGGGAGACAGCTAGTTCATGATAAAACGCGAGGCAGCGCGCGGCCGCTCGCAGGGTTGCGCGGCGACGCCCCGACGACGGCCGACGTAGCGACGTAATGTTTTGGCGCCATTATTAATATTATTATTAATGCTCAATTACTCAAATCAAATCACAGATTATTAACCAAATAGTCGGGCATCATTCACCCTCGAGTTATTCACTAATCAATTTATTAATCACAATGACTTTTCGATCACTTAGATAAGTCGCCAGTCATTAATTTTTTTTATTTTCAATATGTCCGCCGTGTTCTTGAATACACAAACTACACCGACGTCTAATATTATTTCTCACTCTTGATAATAGGTCACCATTAGCAGCCATTTGTTTCAATTTATTAAAGGATATTACTATTCTATTTTGTAATTCCTCAACGGTATTAACTTCTGTTGAGTATACCTCATTCTTTATGTGACCCCACAGGAAGAAATCCAGAGGCGTGAGATCTGGTGATCTCGCTGGCCACCACACTGGTCCAAAACGGCCAATCCACGCTGTCCGAACATTTGAGTCAAACGCTCTCTTGCAGACATCACTGAATGAGCTGGTGCTCCGTCTAACTGGTACTACATCTGTCTGTACACGTCCAGCGAAAGTTCATCCGTGTACTCGGAAACAGATCCGTCGAGGAGTTCAATGAACTTCTATTATTATAATTTGAGCTTCCAGTGTGATTATTTGGTAAAAAATAATGTTTTTTTTGTTATATGACACATTGTAAGGTGCTTTGTTGATTTAATACTTTTTCGCCATAATAATCATAACGTTTTTTTTTGTTATATGACACATTGTAAGATGCGTTGTTTTTCGCTATGATTGTTTTATTTTAATAATAAATGTTTTTTGCTAAGTTGTTTGTTTGCATTTCGTATAAAATATAACATAACCTAAAAAATTAACTTAGATTTTTCATGTCATTTAACTCATGGAATGAGTTGGTAAAAGTTGGCCATTTGGAGAATTAGCCACTTTACGAATTATTCCTTTTACAAATGAGTCCTTTCACGAATTAGGCATTTTACTACTTAGTCCTTTTGAGAATTAGCCATTTCGCGAATTAGTCCTTTTGAGAACTAGTCCATTCGCGAATTGGCCTTTTTGCGACTGTGTGCCATTTTGCGAATTAGGCATAATACGACTAAACGGAAAAATCTAAGATCATTTTGTTTAATTTCCAATACGGTGGCTATATTACATAGTTATCTATGACCAGGTTGATAATTTAAAAAAAACATCTGTCATCTTGCACGTCAATGTCAATGTCACGAAAAATTTATTGTTACCGCCTTACCGGTATCGGATTTGTTTGAAGTTCCGTCTGCTACGAAATCAACAAAAATACATAATATTTATTGGATGTTGGATCAAACTACAGTAAATTTCTTATCGGTAAGTACTCGCCAAATTATATTTTCACATCTATGGAACTTTGTAAAAACATTTTACAATAGGTAGCTATTGTAGCTTTAAGTAGCTCCGACTTGCTTCAAAAAATGATTTTTTTTTGGAAACCAGGGAGGATGGGGGGCACCCTCACCCCCTCCCACCTGCCTCTTTCTGCTACTGGATACGAAATTTTAAGCAAAATTTTTATTCTAACCTATAAACTTTAACCATGGATATCTCCATAACCATGATGCTCCGGGTGGTGGGGGTGGTAGAGGGGGGTAGCCCCTTCCCCCTTCCCCTCCCCCCTCCCCCTCCCCCCAAAATCAGCGGCCCATAAAGGAAAGTTTAACCCGAAAAGGCTTTGGCGAGAGTGCGCCGGAGTTCTTAACAGCGCGTCCAAAAGACAGGAGAGCAATGGCGCTTGGTGAGAACGATGGCATTGGTGATTGCTGATGCATGGTTTATCCTACTAATATTATAAAGGTGAAAGTTTGTATGTTTGTATGTTTGTATGTTTGTATGTTTGTATGTTTGTGTAACAATCAGGCAAAAACGGCTGAAGGGATTTGGATGAAATTTGGCACACATGTAGTTCATATTCTGGAATAAAAAATAGGCTACTTTTTATCCCGGTAAGTGGCATGGATTAATGGAGACTGAGGAGGAAGTGGAAACTCAGATCCGCTGCTGCCTTAGTACTTAGACTTTCAAGTACCAGGAGACCAGAAACATCAAGTACCAGGAGACCAGAAACAATGTCATAGTATTTTTGGGCTGGTATAATTATGTAGGTAGGGTAGGTGTAGGGTAGGTGTAGGGAAGGTGTTGGGTAGGTGTAGGGTAGGTGTAAACTAGGTGTAGGGTAGGTGTAGGATAGGTGTAGGGTAGGTGTAAGGTAGGTGTAAGGTAGGTGTAGGGTAGGTGTAGGGTAGGTGTAAGGTAGGTGTAGAGTAGGTGTAAGGTAGGTGTAGGGTAGGTGTAGGGTGGGTGTTTCCTGAGTAAAAAATTTACAATACAAATCAGGAAACCTTGCTATTTCCGATATTCACGCGGGCGAAGCCGCAGCTGGTGGAAGCTAGTAATTTAATAAATTTAATATAAAATCTCAAAAAAAAAGAAAAGAGTAAAAGAAGTGCTACAGGTTGGTTATTCGAATTAAGGTACTCTTTTTCATCAGTTTGTCAATAATGTACTTCTAATACACTTTACTTTTGTAAGAAGGAGGACCAAGAGCTAAAATTCATTTAACGCCCCTTCAAGAGAGGCTTTACACCATTTTGTGGCGTGATGTGGGTGAACCTCTACCAGGAGTTCAGCATAACCCATTTAGTGTAGGTTTCCTTCCTTTCATAAAACCATTTTAAATCTTTGGATATTATTGCTAATATGATTATGGGCAGAGGGCAAATGCAAAATTTTAGAATGCTTGCACTTATACTCATTTTGGTTTTGTTTATTGCACTTTATTGCACATTGCCAATTGAAAATGAAGGTGGTAGTGCTACTACATCTTATGATGGCGTGAATGTGTGTGAGTTGTCATGGCTTTCCTTTTCTTCCTTATCTAAGCTAAGTGGTGTACTTATAATGCATTTTATGTTGTTTGGCTTAATCTATATCTATATTATTATTTTACAGAAGAGATTTTCGTTTCTAATAATGTAAATAGTAAGGACCACAAGGACCAAATTATTACTGTTTTTCATTCTATATTGGTAAATAAATTATTTATATTTTCCAGGACTTACGATGTTTCACAGGAGTTGGAAGACATTTCTGGGTAACTATAATTCCTTTTTATGATTTAACTATCTTAAAAGTACTTTATAACTTTTTAATAGCTGCTATCATATCAGAATTGTTCAAATGGAGGTTGTCGAGCTTGAGCAGCCTGAGCAGTCTGAGCCTGTATTGATTGCGAAAACAAGATTTTTTATGCGGTATGTTGACATCAAACTGTCATCTGACAATAGGGTTTGACACAACTTCAAATTTATCGATAAAATAATGGTCAAGTGCGAGTCGTAAGTAAATTGTAACCAACCAAAGTGCGTTTTACAGAACTTGTGAGAACTTAGCTTTTTAAAGGTCAACCGGTGGTAGAAAAACAGTAAAAATAAAATTCGTATTAAAATACAAGGATTTGTATTGCCGAAAATGAGAGGCCTTTTTTTTAAGAATGGGAAATCATCAAATGATCCCTTCCGCTCTGGGTGGAGCGGGAGGGATTGTTAGACTCATACTGACTAAAACTCATCTATGCTCCTCCTAGTGCATTTTGCGTTCCAGGGCCGCGGTAACTCTTTCGAACAAAATCCGCAACCCTGGCAGGCTAACCTTTTTGTTTTTTTTTACGGAGTAAATCCTTAAGTCCGCCGCCCCTGGACCCTGTTAGGGGGGCCAAAGGAGGGCAGCGTATGCCCTCCTCCGACGCCCGTTGCGTCTACGGTGGGCTGGGAGAGCACTCGAAATCTCTTCCGCAGCCTACTTCTGCGCGATAACTGTTTCGCAGAAGGAGACCACCGCGTCCCAGGGCCCCAAGTCTGCTAATTTAAGAATGGCTCAATTGAATATCAATTGGATCTCAGTAGCAGTTTTAACTAAATTTGGTATTCCGCTACTAATTTAAGACCAATGGTTTTCCAGTGACATTCCATTGAACTGCTATCGGAATATTTGCTAGTCTGCTCTTCAATTGTGTTACAATTAGGGATGGGCCGAATATTCGTTTTATATTCGGCAGGTTTACCGAATATTCGTATTTGGCTATATCACCGAATGTTCGGCAAAGTGGTACTCAAAGTTTTCACAGTATTGAGCCGTGTATGACACTCGAGTCATGATCAATTTATCATGACTCTAATCCTACTTCTTCTCTAGACTCTAATTCTTCTCTAATTTACAGTGCAGGTTTATGTTTTTGTCGACACTATAGCTTTATTTCCAATAACAGTAGTTAAACAAGATGGTTATTAAAAACAAAATATAACTATGCATAGCTGTTTTGGGATTAAGTTACAGTGAACTCTTTATAATAAAATAATATATTAAAACCAGGTCTTTATTGTAAGAAATTAAGCAAGTTTTTTGTTTTTATCAATATTTATTGTAAGAAAGAGTTGCATGATTAACAACATTCCAGCAGATTATAAATCAAGTTTCTTTCTACTTAGTGTAGCGAAAATTATTTATTGATAATAAACAGAAAAAAAACACTTTTATAAGTATTCATTTCAGAGATCAATCAATTACTCATAAATAAACAAAAATACTCAATTATATTAGTGACATAGTAGGACAAATATGAGACCTTTATGAGACCAAATCAAATGTGATAATATAGGAACATAACCTTGAGCAATCACATTTTTATTAACTTTCAATTTAAGTTACATGAGGGTAAATTTTCTATAAACTAATAGAAATCTAACAATTTAAATCTTAAACAAATCACTTTAAGTTGTATGAAAGTAGAATATAATAAAAAAGAAAACACACACTATTATTTAGTTACATAATTGTCAGAAAAGTGTGATTCAATATTTAAAATTCACAAGAGGCAAGTAGTGGTGCAAAAAAACAATCTGCTCAGCTTTATTAGGCAACAGTTTGTTCCGTTTTTGCTCATAAACGTTGTCCGCTTCGGAAAATAAACGTTCACTGTAAACCGAGCTTCCTGGAGCTGAAAGAAACATTTTTGCCAAGCTGCTCATCAGAGGAAATCTAAATCTATTTTTGGACCACCACCTGTAAGGGCACATATCTCGGGAGAGCAAGCTATCTGCAATGTATCTGTCTAATTCGATAGCTATTGGACTTTTTGGTTCTTCAATTACAGGCTGCTTTGCTGATGCCAATTCTTCATAGCACGTCCAGAGAGCTTTATGAGTAGCTTGCTGTGACTGCAGGTCATTTGACGTTGACGGAGTTGGATTTTCACACTCGTTCTCAACTACTAGTTGTGCTGTCCATATCTGCACTTCTTCTAACGTGTTCTAAAAGGAATTGGCGTCTCACCCATGGAACTTTTTCTGGAGCGAAGAAATTCATCTTGTACTTTGGGTCGAGCAGTGTGGCAATAGTGTAATACTTTTCGTCTTCAAACTTGCTTGCTCGTCTTTCTAACCCTTCTTTCAGTGCCACTCGTAATGGATCTAAGTGGCTGCACGTTCTCTGAACCTCTTCTTTAATTAAAAACTTGTAAAATTTTTGTGTGTGGGATTACCTCTGAAATGCATGAATATGTAGAGCTAACTTTTTTGGTGATCTCTTCAAAAGGCTGAAATAGCATCACACACTGCCGCAATAACATCCACTGTCTTTCTGACAGATTTTAAATATTAATGGAGCCACTGTTGTCGGAAATGTACAAGCTGATAGCTCGTTTTTGCTCTTCAAGACGTTCACACATGTAATATGTACTATTCCATCTTGTGATTACATCTTGCACAAGTTTGTGTTGAGGCAAATTTAGCTCTTCTTGAATTTTGCTGAACTTTTCTTGTGCTTGAGTTGAGTGATGAAAATGTGTGACTATTTTTCGTCCTTGGGCAATGGTTTCCTCAACATCCTGTTGGACTTGTAAGGCATCGGCAATGACGCGCTGTAAAATATGTAGAAAACACTTCTGACCGGTGAAAGGGCTGTCTTTAACCGCTTTCACAATGTTACTTCCGCTGTCTGTCATTATAATATGGATTTTTGACGTTATTTGCCAGACGTCTGCAATTTCCTCAAAATATGTGCGTATGTTGTCGGCGTTGTGTTGGCCGGAAAATGACTTCATTTGAAGCACTCTGTGCTGTAGTATGAAGTCGTCATCCAACCAGTGGATAGTGAAGCTCAAGAAGGATAACAAATTATTTATGTTTGTCCACATGTCAGATGTGACCGATAAAGCCTTGGCCTTAGACAGCTCACCTTGAATAGTCTTTTTCAATTTTTCATAAAGTTGAGGAATAACAGTTTCACCTACGTGTTTTCGGCTGGGTATTTGGTATTTGGGCTTTACCAACTGCATAAGACGATTAAAACCTTTATTTTCGACAACAGAAATTGGTTGGTTGTCTACTGCTATCATTTCAGAAATTAAATTTTTAATCGGGACTGATCTAGGGTTGTCTATTTTCCATTTGGAAATAAATGAATCTTCTAGTGTGCTTTGAGTTGTTGCAAAAGTTTTAGGATTTAAAGGTTGAGCACCACTGGTAGACGGTTGGATGTCATGTGCAGCCGCAGGCTCTTGCTGCATCGTCTCGTCATTTGGAGAATTTTGGCTTACCTGACGCACAGGTCTTTCAAGACTAGTAAATTCCGTAGGGTGCTTCAATTTAATGTGGTTGCTCAAAGCTGAGGATGAAGCCTTTCGGCCGCTGCCTCCCCGTGAAAGTATTTTTTCGCAAATCGTACATTTTACTTTGCTGCGGTCTTCTTCACTTTCCCGAAAATAAATCCATATACTCGATCTCCTTCTTCCGCTCATTTTTACGTACACAACAATTAAACCAAGCAAAAAAAACTCAATGAAGTAGACTTTTCAAATAAAAATATAACCATAACACAACCGCACGTGTGAAGTTTTATTCCTTACTAGATGATGCAATAACAACACGGGTACAGCGGGGGTAGCGGGCGGGAGGGCCCGGCGCCAATCCACGCGCTTTGCGTAAACAAGTTTAGACCTGTATTGTTTACGTAAGGGAATCAAAAGTGCCGAATATTCGGCCGAATATTCGGTTCGGTAAAAGGTTTACCGAACATTCGGCCGAATGTTCATATTCGGTGAAACCCATGTTCGGCCCATCCCTAGTTACAATTGTAAATCGATTGTGAACTATATCGGTATTCTACTCTTATTTGACGTTTGTTTGACATTTATATCAATGGACACTCAATTGAATCTTAGTGTGTTTTTCTCTTCTGGCAACACTGGTGACAGGTCGTGAAAAAACGACCTCGTCAATTAATTGTTTTAAAATATTAATTTACTGTGTTTAATTAAGTGTTAAATCTATTATTTACCGTAGTATCAATGTATTAAGTGTCAATCAGTGTTTGTGCCGTGTTTTTGTTATGATAACTTCCACAAATCGATAATTCGATAAATCTTCTACCGGCTGTCAAAGTTTGGATTGCGGATTTGAATTCATCAAACCTGGGGAGTATTTTGTTTTATACTATTGCTTATGATAATTATATTTACAGACTATTCCACACCTATAAACACTGCTCAGAATTCTGAGCTACGTCCAGTACTCACTCGCACCGTTTATGTCTCTTTTTGCGTGACAAATTGTGGAAGCAAAATTGAAGGACGAAACATTCGCCCTCAGACCTAATTTACACTGCAATATTTACTGCACACATATTTATGATCTATAATATTTCAATAATTATGCTCCATTATAAACAGAAACTGTACCTACCTACCTATTGCAAATGAAAAGTTGCTGAGTACCTACTTATACTCTTATATATAGTATATAGTATAGTTTTAAAAATATAATAATATATACCTATTTTCTGATTAGGTACCTAGCTAGTCTAAGACCTAGTGTGCCTAATTTTGCATAGTAATAATAAATATTAAGTAAATAATATAATAGAAAACTGTCATAAGCCATTCATTCATTTTCTAGTCAACCTACCCACATTAAGTAAAATTTAAATCATAGGCAATGAAAAGCAACTAATAAGTCAATAAGAAATAGCTTTTCAAGCCAATACATTTTTAGCCTGCATTTTTTTTTTCTCCACAGAACTTCACAAACTTGCCCATTTTTATTATTGTTTTTTTTTTTTTTTTTTTTCCCTTTCTTTTCCAGCTTTTTTTTATTTAGTCTATCCTTTTAGTTCTCACCGTTTTTTTATTTCTATTTTCAGTAACACATTCTGAAACCATGCCTGTGATGACCCGTAAAGCTACTGGTCAGGATATGGAGCTGAAACTAAGAACGGCCCTCCAAGAACTCCAAGAATCAAAACACCTGTGTCAACAAATGTTGCAGGAGCGGGATGAGAGTGAAGGGGAAATAAAGAACATTATCCATAAAAACACATGCCTTAAGCGGGAGCTAGTTGACCTCAGTAGGCAATATCAAGATATTGCTGATGAACGCGACCAACTGCGGGTGATCACGGACGGGTTTCACAACTGTAGCAATTTATATGAGCAGGCTTTGTGTAAATTTAGGGATCTAGAAGATGAATGAATTCATGCTAGGGATCATATACTGAAAATGCAGAATGAAAAAGAATGTTCTCAGGTTAAGGAAACTAACCATTTATATAATGAATTAGTACTACACTCTAATTCTAACCCTCATTCCTTGACAATAGACCTTACTGAAGATTCCTTATTAAAACAAAATTGTAATTATAAACTTAGTCAAAATAAAATAAAAAAATATGCAAGATTGAATAAAATCATAAAAAAGTGTAAAAAAATTAAGAAACAAGAAAAACACTATTCCAAAAACATTCAACTGAGGAAAGAACGTGTTAATCTAATTAATCAATTAAACAATTATCAAATTAAATTAGAAGACAGTATAAATATTTATGAAATTGACACACAGCGTTTACAGTCTGAAATACAAACCCTTGATTATTCGTTGAAGTCTCTGTATAATAAATATGTGAGTTCAAAAAATCAAATTAAGGAACATATCCTTGCCACAAATGAGTTGGTTGACAGAGTAGACTCACTGACTCTCAGCAACACCAAGTGCACCTGTCAGAAGACATGCAACCTCAATGCCCTCCAGCCTGTGGTATCGGAGGACCCGTCCCAGGACATGAGTATTCAGGATTGTATCCCCATTCAAGACATTCCTATTATTGTGCAAGAATTATCTCCAGTGGTACATTCAGTAAATAGTAGTTTATCAACTCCTAGTGGCAAGGTTTGTTGTCAGTCAATTATGTTTTCAGACAGTATAGGAAGAGGGTTAGGGAAATTGGTTACTAACAGCCTTCCTTTTGTAACTCAAAACTATTGTACACCTCAGACTTCCTACCAAAGCATACTTTCATCGATAACTGAGAATGAATATGATCCAAATACCATAATTACTGTATTTGTAGGGAATAGTTTAAATGTAAAAATAGATGATATCACTAATAATATCACTAAACTTTTGAAAATCAATTGTAAAAAGATAATTCTGTGTGCTTTCCCATACTTTGAGCACTTATCTAATAGGCAAAATAACTACATACACATGCTTAATAAGCATATGCATTTTTTAGTTGGTCACCATAGTGACAATCTTTTATTTTTTGACATCAACAATTTTGTTGATAAACTTAAGTCGACAAGGAATACTGTGTATCTGCCCATTAGTTTTAGACGTCAAATAGCGAGGCTATTAGCTTATAATATTAACTCAGACATAATTAGTATGTCGAAGTACTCTGGTATTAGCACCACAATTAGTAATAGTACTAATGTTATGGTTGCTTCAAATAATTTAAACTAGTTAATAAGACAACTGATGGTACCATAGCCAATTTAGCTCAACTCAATATCAACCAGGTATCTTCTAGCACAAATAAAAAGGGGGCTAAGCAGAAATCCTTTAATTTATTCCTTCAGAACATTCAAGGCTTTTCTTCGAAACAATTGGAAATTGAATTATTTTTAGAAAAAACAATGATTGACATTATTTGCATTACTGAGCATTGGTTAAAGGATTCTGAAATGTTAATAAATTATGAGAATTACAGTGTGGGCAGTTGTTTTAACCGAAAAACAATGCTACGCGGGGGTTCACTCATCTTAATTAAACGGTGTATTAAATTTAAATCTCGTAAAGATATAGTTGAACTGTCGGTTGAACATAACATTGAACTGTCCTGTGTTGAGCTAGATAAGCATGTCATAGTGTGCGTTTACAGACCCCCAAATTATCAAAACTATTCTATTTTTGAGTCAGTAATTGAAGATGTTTTGGCAAAACTTACTATTGGTAATAAACTTGTGATTATTTGTGGTGATTTTAATATCAATATTTTAGAAAGTAATTCAGATAGCAGTCGCTTATTGAATCTCTTTAAATCATTTAATTTATCAAATGTGTTTATAGAACCAACTCGCACCACTTCAACAACTGCTACATGTATTGATAATGTATTTTGTAGCTGCAACTACTTAGAAAAGGCAATTGTAAATTATTTTCCCTCTGATCACAGTGGGCTAGTGGTAACTTTTGAGTCCAACATACCAATACCGCAAGTGCAGATTCATTCCAGACCAATAACAGCAGGTAAATTAAATAAATTTAATAGCCCTCTTAGCATCAAGTTAAGTGATCGAAATCTCACAATAGACAACGGTAATATTTTATATAAAGATTTTTTTTCTGTAGTCCAAACAGAGTTCAACAATATGTTTAAAAAGAAAACTAAAACTATATGCCATAAATTTTTATTTAGTGACTGGGCGACTAAAGGACTCAGAATAAGTAGGGAAAGACTTTACGAGCTGTATGGCCTTAAGCCTTATATTAACACTGAAACTTTTAATAAGTATGTAGCTACCTACTCAAAAATTTATAAAAATACTTGTAAGGTGGCTAAGGCTTTGTACATAAGCAATAAGGTTAAATCAGCAGAAAATAAAATAAAGACGGTTTGGAAAATTATAAATAATGAAACAAACAGGACTAAAAGACCTAATACTGATTACACATTGGATACTTCTTATGGTCTTATTAGCGATAATCAAAAAGTTGCCCAAGAATTTGTTAATTTTTTTACCAGTATTCCAATTAGAACTACTGAAGCCTTAAATTCCTCGCCTTCGCTGGCTTTTGATTTGTTACAGGCGAATGTTTCAGCCTGCCCGACGGAATTTAATTTTAAGCAAATAAACCCCATGACTGTAATAAAAACTTTAAAAGAAATCAAGATTAAATTGACCGAGGATCTATGGGGGTTGGCTATCAAAGTTTGTACCTCAATTATTGAGACTAGCGCCGTACTTAGCTCTAATATTTAATTTGTGTGTGGATCAAGGAGTCTTTCCAGACTTAATGAAATTTAGTAAAGTGATACCACTTTTCAAATCCGGGGACAGTAAAGACACGAATAATTATAGACCAGTGTCCGTGTTGCCAGTATTCAGCAAGGTATTTGAGAAGGTTATGCTTAATCAGATGCTTAATCATTTTAACACGAATAACATCTTGCATGATAAACAGTATGGTTTCACCAAAGGACGTTGTACAACTGACGCTGGTGTAACTTTACTAAAACATATCTTCAATGCGTGGGAGGAGGCGCAGGATGCCATAGGCATCTTCTGCGACCTTTCTAAAGCGTTTGATTGCGTTAATCACGAAACATTGCTGCTGAAGCTCGAGTATTACGGACTAGGCAAAATAGCGTTAAAATTAGTCAAATCTTATTTAAGCGATAGACAGCAATTGGTTCAAATAAACGGTGTCAATTCCTCGGGATTAAACGTAAAAATGGGCGTGCCCCAGGGCTCAATTTTGGGTCCTTTCTTATTTTTAGTTTATATTAATGATCTACCCCATTTATTGCTAAACATACTAAACATGGTCTTGTTTGCCGATGATACTTCTTTGATTTTTAAAATAAATAGACGCAGTAATAATCTTGGCGACGTAAATAACGCCTTTATGCAGGTCTATAATTAATTTACTGCTAATAATTTGGTTTTAAATGGGAAAAAAACGAAGTGCATAAGATTTGCCTTAGCAAATGTCAAAAGTAGTGATTGTGACATAGTATTGAACAGGGAAAAACTGGAATTCGTCGATAGAACGGTTTTCCTGGGGATTACGCTTGACGCAAGGCTACAATGGGGTCCTCATTTAGCATCTCTTGCAGGACGGCTAAGCTCAGCAGCGTATGCTGTTAGGAAAATCCGCCAACTTACGGATGTTGATACCGCGAGACTAGTCTATTTTAGTTACTTTCATAGTATAATGTCTTACGGTATCTTACTATGGGGACGGGCTGCAGATATCGAGTCATTTTTTTTCTGCAAAAAAGAGCCATAAGGGCCATATACAATCTCCGCCGGCGCGATTCTCTAAGGCAACTGTTCAAGAATATTAACATCATGACGGTACCTTGTCAATACATCTATGAAAACATTATGTACGTTAGAAAGAATCTTCATCTTTTTAATAAACGAGGCGACAGGCATAACTATGTCACTAGAAATAGGAACCAATTAGTTCAACCAGGCTTCAGACTTGCTAAAGTAGCCACATCTTTCATGGGGTACTGTTTAAAATGTTACAATAAAATACCTCCCCAGATATTAGAATTAAATGAAACAAAATTTAAATCTTGTGTTAAGCGCACACTATGCAGGCAAGCATATTATAAGTTGGGGGATAACATTGAAGATAAAAATGCTTGGCTCAATGCTGGTCCTGCTCCACAGCCACTAGAGCGCACAAATTAGTTATTTAATTTTTTTTTAATTTTTTTTCAGCAGTTGTGAGACCCGCTGACAATTGAAAGAACATAGATTTTTCATTAGACTCGAACTAATTTTGCATTGTATAATTTCATGCATTAACGGCACATGTGTGAGTACTGTGTACCTTCAAGTCAAACTATCATTTTTGGGTAAGACTTTAATGTGCCCTGGCTGTTGGGAGTGTCATGCTCACTCAAGTCTCTCTGATGGTGCAGTTTGTGTTTCATTCATCATTTGGCTCCGTCAGCTGGGACTGGTCATCTCTCAACTGCCACGGTTTATTTTAATTTGTTAGTATTTTGAATTGTTCCTTTTTTGCTTTTGTCGTGCACGTCTTTTTACATCGCTCTCACATGTCTATGAATAATTTCAACAAGAACAATGTAACCACAACTTTGTAATAATTAATTGATTCAAAAGAGTGTCCATGGAGTTTCTTGTACGTTCTTCTCCATAGAGATCTACGCTTTGGAACGTGCAAATAGCTTCACCTCTTTGACTGACCGACCTTGACAATTCAAAAGTGCCTGTAAATGGTTTAATTGAAATAAATGCTTTGACTTTGACTTTGACTTTAGTGTCAATTTCACTTTTGAAGTACGATTGTGCAACAATAGATACAACGAAAAATATTAAAAAAATAACTGAAAAAAAGCTGCGGTCATTGTTACGATGGCGTATTCTAGCATTAGCTAATGCGCAAGATCGCCGTCGACACGTTTTGGCTCAGCGCCGTAAAAAGCGGGCCTCGATGAGGGCAACGGTGGATGCCGTGGAAGATTTACCCAATGCGTAATTTATTAAAACATTCCGCCTTGGAGAAGTAGTAGTAAGGGCCCTGACAGTTAAGCTCACACCTTTGCAGCCACGACAACGGAGGAAAGATGCAATATCACCTAATATGAAGGTTAGTAAAGTGCTATAATATTTCTTGTATTTTGTATTTATACTTTATTTTAGGCCTCTTCTTTAGTAAAGGTACCTAAACGACGGTTGTGTAATGTAAAACTTCGATTGCAGATACTTATTGCTCTGGAATTCTATGACACAGGCTCGTACCAGACCCTTGTTGGCCAGAGTGTGTTTCACAATGTGTCTCAGACCACTGTCTCAAGGGCTGTGAGGTAAGTAACTGAGGCACTCGACCACATCCTTCTGCAATATGTCATCTGGCCAAAGCAGGTTTAAGACCGAAATAAAATTAAGGCGCAGTAAGTACGCATCTTACTATGGGGACTTTCATTTACTTATTTGTGTATCTATGTGATATTTTATGTTATCCGAGTAGGTTCTATAAATTTGGGATTCCTGGAGTATTATGCTGCATAGACAGCACTCAAATAGCCATCCTGAGACCGGTTGAATTCGTCGCTTCATGAGGAGCGATATTTTAATAGAAAAGGATACCGTTCCCTTAATTTTATGATTGTAAGTTATCTTTATTCTGCGCTCACACTAGTGCACTATAATATTATTATCTCCTGCGTACGTGACAGAAGAACAGAGCCCCGACGGTGCAACTAAAAATGAGATTGACTTCATCATGTCGACGAAGAAGCAGATATTCAATGATGTCTCTGTGATCAACGCGGTGAAAACCGGAAGTGATCACCGCATGGTAAGAGGCACATTGAATCCTGCTGGAAAGGTCTCGACTGATGAAGTCTACGCTCCGTCCAGCACAGATCCAGATTCAAAACTCCGAAAGCTTTCAGCTCGAACTTCAAAATCGTTTCGAGTGCCTAGGGAGCTCCGTGGACGAATACAACGATGGGTTCGTGGAAACTGTTCATACGGTCGGGTCTAAGTTCTTCAAGACTCGCCGTACAGATAAGACCAAGAGGCTCTCTGATCCGACTCTCAAGCTCATGAAGGAGAGGCGGGAGATGATTCTGCAGTCTTCAGACGATGCGTGCAAATACCGGCAGCTCAATAGACGGAGTCCTTGAAAAGCGACCTCCGCCGCTTTAATACTGAAAAGATTAAAGACGCGATAGAGCGGAATAAGGGCTTCAAGGTCTTTGCAAGAGATTTGTCTATTGGGCAGAGCCAGCTCACAAAACTGAAGACCGACGATGGCAGAACCATGTCCGCCAAATCGGAGCTTCTGAGGGAGATCCAGACATTGTATGGACAGTTATACACGTCAATGACCAACCCCGCAGCAAATCTAGCGAACGACCCAAGAGCTAGATTGACCCGGCATTATACCGAAGACATCCCGGACGTCAGCCTGTATGAGATTAGGATTGCTCTGAAGCAGCTTAAAAACAACAAGGCGTCGGGTGAGGACAGAATTATGGCCGAACTCCTGAAGGCGGGTGGAAAACCAGTCCTTAAGGCCCTTCAGAAACTGTTCGATTTCGTCATACTCGAGGGGAAAACGCCACAAGCGTGGAGCAGAGGTGTGGTGGTACTCTTCTTTTAAAAGGGCGACAATGCACTGCTTAAGAATTACAGGCCCATCTCACTTCTGAGCCATGTCTACAAGCTGTTTTCCAGAGTCATCACAAACCGTCTCGCACGCAGGTTTGACGACTTCCAGCCTCCCGAACAAGCCGGATTCCGAAAAGGCTTCAGCACCGTAGACCACATACACACGCTGCGGCAGGTTATACAGTAGACCGAAGAGCTGCCCCTCTGCTTAGCGTTTGTGGACTACGAGAAAGCCTTCGATTCGATCGAGACTTGGGCTGTGCTGCAGTCTCTCCAACGGTGCCAGATCGACTATCGGTACATCGAGGTGCTGAAGTGTTTGTATGAAAACGCCACCATGTCAGTCCGACTTCAGGATAAGATATCAGAACCTATCCTCCTGCAGCGGGGTGTGAGGCAAGGAGACGTTATTTCTCCGAAACTGTTCACGGCCGCAATGGAGGACGTCTTCAAGGTTTTGGACTGGAAAAGGCTAGGCATTAATGTCAATGGCAAGTACATCACTCATCTTCGATTTGCCGACGATATAGTCGTCATGGCTGAGACCACGGAGCACCTCAGTACAATGCTCGATGACCTCAGTAGAGCTTCCGAAAGACTGGGTCTAAAAATGAACATGGACAAAACCAAGGTCATGGGAAATACCCATGTAGCACCCACTCCTATCAAGATTGGAGGCTCTGCACTCGAAGTTGTTGATGAGTATGTCTACCTGGAACTAACGATCCAGCTAGGTAGGGCTAACTTCGAGAAGGAAGTCAACCGTCGAATCCGACTCGGATGGGCGGCGTTCGGGAAGTTGCGCGGTATCTTCTCGTCTCACATACCACAGTGTCTCAAGACGAAAGTCTATGACCAGTGCGTGTTGCCAGTGATGACCTATGGACTCGAAACGTGGTCGCTCACAATGGGCCTCACCAGAAGGCTTAAAGTCACCCAAAGGGCAATGGAGAGGGCAATGCTCGGAGTTTCCTTGCGTGATCGAATCAGGAATGATGGTATCCGCAAGTGAACCAAGGTTACCGACATAGCCCGAAGGATCGCCAAATTGAAGTGGCACTGGGCAGGGCACATTGCTCGCAAAACAGATGGTCGATGGGGCCGAAAAGTTTTGGAGTGGCGACCGCGTACCGGAAGACGCAGCGTTGGAAGGCCTCCCACAAGGTGGACCGATGACCTGGTGAGGGTCGCGGGTATCCGATGGATGCGAGACGCACAGGACTTGTTGTTGTGGCGACACTTGGGGGAGGCTTATGTCCAGCAGTGGACGTCTTTCGGCTGATATGATGATGATGATGACTGCGTACGTGGCTGATCTCCATTGAGATTGGCCACTATGACCAAAAATACGCTCGGAGACTTTTATTATCTTAATGTATTCATATCGATAAGCAATAACATTCATTTTGAAAGCCATATTCATAACCTCACAATTATTTTCTACAGATTTGTGATGCTGAACTTAGCATCCTGTATGTGGATGCAAGCAGCCCCGGGTCAGCCCTTGATTCTAGTGTATGGCAGAGTAGTCCAATTTGTAATCACATGAGAGAGTTATGTGATGCTGGGGAGCATGTGTTTTTATTGGGTAATATAACATATTAATATTGACTTCCCATGATGAACAACTTGGTTATGACATAATTTGTAAACATTTTTTTTTAAAGGTGATATCCTTTACGGACGAACATGATGACCCCAATATTGAACACAGTAGAGGGCACGCCTGAACACTTTTACTACCAGCTCCATGTTACTGCCCGTAACACTGTAGAGCGCTGCATTGGAGTACTGAAAGCTCGATTCAGGTTTTGTATTTCAATAAATATAATATTAATTCACAATAAATGATGATGCAAGGTGATAAAATATAATGTTATTTACTAGGTGCCTGCTAGCTGCGCGAGCCCTGCACTATGATCCAGTTACTGCTGGAAAAATAGTCAATGCTTGCTGCGTGTTGCATAATATTGCAAATAAAAATAGACTACCAGTTACACCTCTCACATCTGAGGAAGCCCTTGTAGAGAGGCAACAACAGCATCAAGTAAGTCTTCACACCTTATTCCCATGATACAGTCGCTGAAGAGAATGGGCAGTTACTGATTCAGCTATGAGTGTAATTGTTAGGTGCAAGTCCTAAAATATTGACATAGTTGTCAGAGAAAAGAGTGCTCGAAAGAGTTACCGCGGCCTTGGAACGCAAAAGGCACTAGGAGGAGCATGGATGAGTTTTAGTCAGTAAGAGTCTAACAATCCCTCCCGCACCACCCAGAGCGGAAGGGGTCATTTGATGATTTCCCATTTTTAAAAAAAAGGCCTCTCATTTTCGGCAATACAAATTCTTGTATTTTAATACGAATTTTATTTTTACTATTTTTCTACCAGCGCGCAGCGGGTTGACCTTTAAAAAGCTAAGTTCTCACAAGTTCTTTAAAATGCACTTTGGTTGGTTACTATTTATTTACGACTCGCACTTGACCATTATTTTATCGATAAATTTGAAATTGTGTCAAACCTTATTGTCAGATGACAGTTTGATGTCAACATACCGCATAAAAAATCTTGTTTTCGCAATCAATATTATGAATTAAAACTATTATAATAAAATCAAGAAATATTCTTAGCTCAGCTGTTGTAATTTAACATTTGAAATTTTCTTCTTATTTCATTATTTTATTTGACTACTTTTACACAACGGTGAACTGAACGAATTTTGAAAAATTTGTATAGATCCGCCTTGAACAAAGTCCCGCAGGACTGTGAGCGTACAAGAGCGCAAAAAACCAGGTATGTTCGCATAAAAACCGTTATAAAACCAAAAGTACATCAAAATATTTACTTTTTTGGACATATTGCTTAAGTTCATTAAATTCCTTTGGAATTGTTAAAAAAAACATTATAGTTACCACTGAAAAACTTGAGCATTTCGCGACGAAAAATTGTAGTATGGGTTTCTCTTGTGATGTCTTTTTTTCAATATTCTAGGCTATAACACTGCACGTTTTTCCGCTTGCAAATGTATTGGCGTGATGGAGATCTGTGCGACGAAAAAATTGGCATTTTTCGGTACTCTGCCTTCCTACAGCCACTTAATTTAATACTATATTACATGGCTTATGTTTTTTTTAATAAAAAGTAGATTACAAAATTAACTAATCACTTAGTATAATACTTTTGTCAGTATTTACAATAATTTTGAAATAATGATCATCATAGCAAAAGAAGCTCGTTCAGAAAACAGTGATATCGGTAGGTAAAGGAAGATTATGTAGTCCTAGTTTTTTTATAGCATTTTTTTTGCTACTCGTAACTTTCAATAACTAAGTTGATTAGCAAGCTGCTATGCCGTGTCACGCGCAGGTAACAGACCTGCGCGTGACACGGCATAGCAGCTTGCTATGCATCTTAAGATACACGAATTAAGCGTAACAGGTCTGAATCGTATTTTAAATTGATCCTATACCTACTAAAATAGCTTTTTATCTAAAATATAAATTGTGTTCCGATTATAATTTGGCAATATGAGTGAAAAAAGACGTTTATTTATGTTGCAAATGGCAAAAAAAACAAAAAGTTATTGAAAATAGAGGGTGTGCAATAAATTTTCAAGATGAAAATCTTATAGAACCACAAGATGAAGTTAATTGTGAATGGAAGACACCTCGTGAGCCGTCACTTATTGCAACTGAAGTTCAGAAAGGACACCGCTCAATTTCTGAAGAAATGCCGGTTAGTTCAGGATTTAACAGGTCGGTACTAAGTCCACTACCTAATAATATTGCACAAATGGATTTTGAGCAATCGATACACCTGTCACCAAAATTATACACGGAACTTCAACCGGTCACAATGAATACTAGTCCTTTACCAGAACTAAATAAAGAAGACTTGATTGGATTGAACGAGAGCATACACCAGTTCTCAGACAGCATTAGCCTTCACACGCTAGATTTACCTTGTTCCGATCTTAACATGTCAGTACCTTCTGAAAATTTTAAGGAACTGGCACAATTTGGAACGCCATTAAGATCGAAAATGTTCGCTTTGAAAATGCATCTACACCGATTGAGCCTTCAAAAAATAATTCAGCTGAACCAGACGTTTGTCAGCGTGATACCTCCTGTGGTGTCCTCGTTTGCTGCTGGGTTCGTAAATCAAATCCACACACTCGTTTCACCAAGGAGCGCATACACGTCCGCACCGGCCGGCGGTTGGGCAAGCAATGCCGTGACGTGCATGCGCCGCTTGTACTTTATTAATACGTCACACCTCTTCCTTTACATAAGAATTTAAACAAACAAATATAATAACTGATTAATTATTTTAACTTAATTATCAAATAGTTAATTAATTCTCCACATTCTATAATTTCTAACAAGGTAAAATTAATCTTCCACTGAATACTTATTATACAATTTAACAGAGTTATTTATCTATTCTTTTGCTTCCATCGAATCACTTTTATCCTCTGAATCATCTGTTTGATAATAATTTTTCCCCTATTTCCAGGTATATACCATACTTTTCCCTTTTTCCTTCACTTGCTTTCCAAACTGTGTTTTATAAAAGTCTAAGTCAAAACGTTCATTTCAATAAGGCCATCAAACGGCTCTTTTGAACGTCATCATTTACATCCAAATACTATGTATACAAAATAAGGTGACTCTACTGTCCGTTCGCAAAGGTAGATTCTTATGGAGAAGAACGGACAAGAAACTCCATAGTTACTCTTTTCAAATAAATGTTTTACAATATTTTGAATACACACATAAAAACCTCTGACTCTACGTGTAAAATTGTACGTGATTTTACATTAGACTTTACATTCGATTCTACATTCGACTTTACATTTGACGCTTTTCAGTGTTTTGGTCGATAATATACTCCTCTTTATTATGAAATTGACCTTTTCCGGCATGATTTCTCAAGCTTAATAAAATCGTTAAAATGTTTCTACTTCCTCCTGTTTTCTTTTTCTGTTAGAAAATATAAATTTCGTTAATCCGACTTTGTTTCGAACTTATGGAACTGTCTCATTTCTTTAGAGCTAATGCATAGACATCGACACCATCCCCTTCTTCAGCATGAACGTTGACTATAATCTACCCGGAAGATTATAGTCAACTTCTTGTTTGTAGTGCTATTTCCCCAACGTAGTAGAGAGTAGCTCGTTTCTTAGCAGGATTGTCGATGATGACAGGCAATGTGTTAAATTCAAGAGCCCTCTTCCATTTCTCCCTGCGAGTGTCGATAATTATGTCTGATCATCTTCGCAATCAGGAAGTTTGGAAGTGTGGATGACGCATGAGTCATTTTGGGTTTTAATAAAATTGACTCTTACTTTTGTGTGGCTTTTTACTGAAAATCATTAACAGAAACACCAACCAACTGCGTAGCCCTAATATAA
The DNA here is from genome assembly GCA_947386135.1 of Melanchra persicariae. NCBI lineage: Eukaryota > Metazoa > Arthropoda > Insecta > Lepidoptera > Noctuidae > Melanchra > Melanchra persicariae. The sequence continues at coordinate 7,248,062 of OX376645.1, read as the reverse complement.
AGATGCAAGTACTCTTTACGTGGCCCTTTGTGTGTTATTTACTCTTTACGTGGCCCTTTGTGTGTATTTACTCTTTGCGTGGCCCTTTGTGAGTTATTTACTCTTTGCGTGGCCCTTTGTGTGTTATTTACTCTTTGCGTGGCCCTTTGTGAGTTATTTACTCTTTGCGTGGCCCTTTGTGAGTTATTTACTCTTTGCGTGGCCCTCTGTGTGTTATTTACCCTTTGCGTGGCTTTTTAAGTCATCACTGGTTTATCCCTTTCCCAACTAAAGATGGGTTAATACCGATATTTATCAGTATTGGCCAATAAGACTGTATTAGTCTAGAAATATTATAATATTTTAACTAACATTTATATCAGTATTATTTAACTAATAATACTTATTAATACGTATCACTTCACGAATGTCAGAATGATTGAGTGAGTCTTATCCCACCGATCCGTGTCAAGTGAATGGAATCCCAGATTATGATAAAGATTATTGTATTGTTAGTAATCTGTGGATTATGTGAATATTAAATATTAGCATATATTAGTTCGTTGGATTACTGATACGTAAATCCATGGAATATTACTAATCTCTTAACTAATACCAATATGTTCGTTACACTCCTATTCCCAACTACATTGGGGTCGGCTCCCAGCCAAACCGGATCCAGCCGAATACCAGCATTCTACGTGGAGCGGCTGCCCACCAGACCTCCACAACTCATTAACTGGCTAGGTAATACGGGACTTCATGGCAAGACCGGTGTCAGACCTTCCGGCCTCCAACAATTCGTAACGTAACTGCCAAAGGTCTACAAATGACAGCGGGGCCCAATGACTTAACGTGCTTTCCGAGGCACGGAGTAGTCTCGGTATGTTAAGATCCACAGACCAACCTAGACAAGCGTTGCTTTACCTTGAAGATTGGCCCGTGCGGCTGTTATAATTTAGCCACGAGCTCCTTGCTCCTTTAGGTAAACCTTTAATAAAACTATGATTCTCTCAATATAAATTGTGCTAGTATACTATTATACAAGTATCTAGTCGCTAAATCCTACCATTGCCCGTTTTTTTAATGGTACTCGTATAATGGAGTGTGCTAGCTAACATGTTGTAAATACTATTTAAGTTTATGATTTCCATGTTGTTGGATACATATTTATTTTTGTTCCTGTGTCTTAAAATACTTTGCGTACTATTGTTTAATTCAAGTTCTTAAAACGTAACAGCCAGATGTGTTGCTGGGGAGTTAGTAGCGCCACTTCTTTTTCCCATCTAAAACACTAGGAAGTGGTGACGGGTGGGCGTTTTGGGGCACTGTCTTTATGTATGTAAAATTTGACGTTCAAAAAGTGCTGGCTCTCAGCCTAATTTGAATAAATGACTTTTTATTTTGATTTTAATTTCAATATTGTGATGTAATTGTCGTTAATAATATAATAAAAGTAACCATGAAAATAATACATCTTTCATACCTTTTCCAAACCCAATTGAATTGTTAAAAAACGTAAATAATTGTAAATGTGGGTAACAAGTAAAAACATTTTTTTTTTTTTTTTAAATGTGGGTAGGTGTGATATGTTTTTAATGGGCTGTAAATACGCTACTCGACATTATGTCAATGTATAAGTAGACTAAGATAAAACTATGAGTTTTATATGTGTGTGCCAAATAAACTCATTTTCTTTCTTTCTTAGAACAACCTTCACATTGCAAGGGTTCTGCCGGTGGTAAATTGGACATTTTGAGCGAGCTGAAACAATGTCAATTTGCCTTTGTATTGCACCCTTGGCGCCATTGATTTGCCTTTGTATTGCACCCTTGGCGCCATTGGATAAGGTGTTTCGTATTTTATTTATGCTTTCAGTAAAAAACAGATTACTGATCCTAAATTTCCTCATAATATTGTTATTAGCAATCTGTAACCCAATCTTTTTTTTTTTTGTATTTGTGATGGGTTTGCTCTTGACTCTAGTCAATGTCAGATATGACAGAGACAAAGTCTACGATGGAGCGAGCTTACCCAGAAGGAGCCTGTTCACTCGAACTTTTTTTTTTTTTAATATTTTTTTTTTTCCAAAATTACTATCTGAAATGTGTATACCATGTTCTCACACTGCAAAATCCTAGATAAGTCCTAGATATATTTTACCACGATGACAGTATAACGAATAAACTACAATATATGTCTAATTTACACATTATTTTGTCCCTGAATTGAATTTTATTGTTACTTTTTTTTTTTTTTGATTTTTTTTAGCTAGATGCGGCGTAAATGGACAATAATAGAATGAGTATTACAGTGGCTTAGCATGGGTGTCAGCCGCCCCCTTGTTTAGGTTTTAAAGGGGCCGCCCGGGGCGGGTCGCCCCTCGCCCCTACTACGCTACGCCACTGGAGTGATATAAATCTTCATTACGCGAAGTAGATATGGGTTATGCCGGTAACATTTATTACATGATTAGGTTTAGTGATATTTAATGTTGCTAAAACTTCAAAACGACAAAGGAATCAATCAATTGATCCATGTAATTTGCATTTTTTATGAATATATATGCCCTTGGCAAAATTACACCTTAATGCTCCTTGGCACCTTGATTCCCCTTGGAAAAATACTACTTTGTGCTCCTTGGCACCTTATTGCACCTTGGCAACATACACTAATACACTTTGGTACATTTTTTATGATAGCATATTGTATTACCTACCTATATCAATAAGTAATACATGTACCTATTGCGCTGATTGATTGCATGCATTTGACTTATCTGCTTTAATATTACTAACGACATTTGCTTTAGGTACCTCAACCTTAAAACATCATTTAACTTAAGAGAACGCGATGAATAGTGAGGAATTATAATTTTGCACTGATAATTCTTATTACCTACGTAGGTATTTAAATAAATAATGTCACTGGATAAATTACATTAACGCGGACTTACACGGTATTTCTTATTACAATTTCTACTAATAGGTACCTACGTCGAAATTATCGTCACAAGATATAAGAAGACTGTTACCACCGAGTAGGTACTTATTTTAAAATTTTAATTTTAACTTATTTTAGAAGTATCCACGGCTATAGTCAAAAATATAACAATAATTATGATAGAAATTATTTTTAGGAAAGTATTCATTGCTTTTTTTCATGACAATGATAATAATAACCTATCATTGATCGATCAGACAAATAACACTGTATTTGTTATTAATGTCTAGTCATTTGTTTTAATAGTACTTGGACAGATAGACCACTTAATCGATAGCACCATAAAACCGTGAGGTTGTTATTAGTTTCATTTTTTTTTTGTTTTTTTTTTCGTGCACACGTGAGTTCATCTCCCTACTTTTTCATATAGCAGCATAATTTACCACTTACTTGAGGCTCGTCGCCACTGTGGTGTCCTCGTTTGCTGCTGGGTTCGTAAATCAAAGCCACACACTCGTTTCACCAAGGAGCGCATACACGTTCGCACCGGCCGGCGGTTGGGCAAGCAATGCCGTGACGTGCATGCGCCGCTTGTACTTTATTAATACGTCACACCTCCGATACTCGACGTCAATCGCAAATCGCAATCGCCACAAAAATCAACAAACGAACTTTCTTTTGAAAATAGTGCTGAAGATCTTATTCAGCAACTTAGTAGCGAAAATGTCACGCCAGAAACATCTGTTCAACATCAAGCTGAACAAGCAGCTACCGTAAAGAAAAGAGAAAGAGATTTAGTTAAACGACTTGAAAAAGAGAAAATTTTGTACAATTTAAAGCCACCCTGCAGAAAAGAATGTTGTAGAAAATGTTATGAAAATATTACAGAAGATGAAAGAGAAAAAAATTGGTCTAATTTTAGAGGTCTAACTAAGCAAGAGCAAAGAAACTTTATATCCAGACACGTAAAAAAATCAAAGAAGTCAATTAAAACAAAAGAAAATTCTAGACGAAACAACACTTTAAAATGGACTCAACGAAATATTATAGTATGCAAAACCTTTTTTCTGAATACTCTTGGATTTAAAAATGATCAAACAGTAGTAACCGTGTTGAAAGCTAACTTTAAACACGGGATTGTTGATGTTAATGAGATGCAAGCAGCACCTGAACAGCGCGGTCGAGCTAAACCATGGAATTCTTTCCCCGAAGAGTATAAGCAGAAGTGAAAGAATACATAGAGAAGATTCGTCCCACCGTTTCGCATTATAATTTAAATCATGCACCAAATCGACGCTATTTGCCATGCGGAGTATCACTTATGGATTTGTATAAAACCTATATTGCTAACTGTGATAAGATAGAAATGAGAAGGTGTAGCTGGGCGTACTTTCATGGAATTGTTAAGGAAATGAATTTGTCCACGTCAATTCCTAAACAAGACATATGTACTTTATGTCGCAATCATAAAGAGACACATGCTCAACCAGATCACGATTGTGCTAAATGCGATTGCCAAATTTGCAACATTTTCCCTACTCACTTAGAAAATCGCAATTTATCAAAACGATGCTTAGAAGAGGATATCAATGACACGTCTGATGGATCAAAAAAAGTTTTTACAGCTGACATGCAAAAAGCTATATGCATGCCGAAATTACCGACTAAAGATTACTATTTCTCACGCAAGTTGGTACTATTTAATGAGACTTGTTTCCCCTGGTAAAAACGAGCCGGCTGTCTGTGTAGTACGGCACGAAGGTGAAAGCGGACGAAAGGCTTACAATGTCGCCTCATCCTATGTACATTTTCTTATTAACTTTGCAAAGGACATTAAAGAAATAATAATATACTGTGACAGTTGCACCAGTCAAAATAAGAACCGCGTATTATTCACAGCCATGATACGCCTTGTTAACTCTAAAGAACACATTATGGCTGAAAAAATTCGATTTGTTTACCTGGAGCCTGGCCATACCTACATGGCAGCAGACACTGTGCATGCGTGTATCTCAAACAAATTTACGAAACAAAAGAATATGTATGATCTGAACGATTATGTAAATATTATGAGAGCTTCACGAAAAAACATGGTTGTGAAAGTAATAACCCACGAAGACATGATAGTATTTGCGGATCAGCTGAAGAAAAATATCTTTCCAAAATATTATAATATTCAGGCACTTAAAATGGTTGAATTTCGAAGAGCCTCAACTCACCTATTCGTCAAGAAATCATACAATGAAGAAGAATTCAAAGACTTGGATGTGTTCCGCAAAAATGTGTTGGACTTAGATAGAACAGAACTGTTGACTGATGTACCCCGGGAAGTAAGGCAAAGGGGAATAAGTGCAACAAAGAAAGCAGACTTAATTAAACTATGTGAATCTCTCCCTAGAGTATATCGAACGTTTTTTGAAGACCTAGAAGTAGGTGCAGATGTAGTGGATCTAGATGAAGTCTTAGATATTTAGGATCTCATTTAATTTTTTGCATCCGAAGTAATTCTGATTCTATGTTCTAGTTCCTAATTTGTCCATTAGTCCTGTGTTGTTTTAGATTAGGATTCTACTAAACTCTTTTGGTATACCTAAGTTACCTACCTATTAATAATATTGATCTCTTTAATTAAGTAAATCGATCTCTAATGTTATTTTTTTTAATAAACAAATCGGATAGATTTTTTGTTGATTAGGTTTTAGATGATTTTAAATCCTTGCATACCTATAGCTTTAAAGCGGATGAAGGAAGATTATGTTAATAGCATTGTATGTGTTATTGTTATATAAAAAAGTCTGATCAATTTTAATTAATACTTACAAATATATTTATGTTTCAGGTATGCACATTATTATTTCTTTTCCAAAGATTTAAAATTTTAGTTTCAAGGAAGTCTGAGTTTTCGTTTTATTTTAGTTTTTAACTAATCCGCATAGGATTGTCTTTATTAATAAATTTTATAATTTGATTACTAGATGAGTTTTATTTTATTTATGTTTTAATCTAAAATTCAATTCAATAATAAATAATCAGTCAAGCCAATTTCCGGTAACTTATAGATACCTAAGTTCAGCAAAACATTCCGTATTACACTTGTTGCGGGTAATTCATGTATCTTAACATACAGAGCACAGCGTAACTATCATTGGTGTCATAAATCAGTTGTCAATATTAGTCATTTCCCTGTTGAAAATAACGTGAGATAAATAAAATATATTATATTTATTTTATAGTTAAGAAAATAAGTGCCACTTTTGGTTAGTTCAATTTGAAGTTTAGTGAAATTTAACTTAACAATGTTGTCTTGTTCAGCACAGGTACGTATTATTTTCGTTAATTATAATGTGTCAGTTCGTAGGTTGTTTTCCACGGAGATTAAAAAGTAGTAAGGTGATATTGAAATTGGTTTTCGCCTCAAAATTCGCGTGCTTTTCCTGAAAAGTTACTTTCAAGTAGGACTTGTATAAATCCTTCCTCTAAAATCCTTAAATGTTTTATTACAGTGGTATAATGGCTAGAGCTCGAAAACCAAAAATCTGCTATGTAGATCAATGGAATGGTTTTAGGAAACATGCTGAACAATTGCAAGATCCAAAAATCAAATAACATGATCCAATTTTTTCGATGTTATCTAAAGAACTTGAGTACAGAATGACTCCTTAGGCTTTGTATATATATATGTTACGGGTAATGCTAGAAAATGGAGTAAACCTAGGTTTACCCGGGTTGACTTAGTATTATCCAAGCTTTTTGGGTAAAGTCCGAATAATAAGTAAAATTAATTTTAATTCGGGGTTTACCCATACTCCCCTAGGTCTACCCAACTCTGGCTGGGTAATGTTAGGTGTTGCGCAATTTTCGAGCCCGTGGCGTAATTCTAGGAAGCCCGCATTCCCCCGCGCCGCTTGCACCTGCCCGCGGTTCCCGTACCACGCGGCTGCGCCGCTTGTTCAGTGACAAAATGGCGACCGAACAGAGTGCACGTACTTTTCGAGAGCGTTTTGATACAAAATTTCAAGAGTTATTCTCAGCGAAAGAGTTAAATTCTTTTTACTTCAGTAACGAACAGTATTTGGAAATAATTAATTCGGTGAAAAGTGCAAAAGAAGCTAAATCGAAAACTACTTTACAATACCGGCGATTGAAGCGTTTTGATTTGTGCTCGGTAAGTGGCGTCGAGAAACTGATTGCTCCTCTATCTTCAAGTGAGACAACAATTAAATATTACGTGACCAACGATGAAATGTTTGATATTTTGCATGAAACTCATTTGGCTGTTGGACATGGAGGAAAACATCGAATGGAAAAAGAATGTAAAAAAAAATACAAAAATGTTACTCAAGAAGTAATAAAATTATATTTACGACTATGCGAACCATGTCAAAAAAAGTTAAAGTCTGCCAAAAAAGGAATTGTTGTCAAACCATTGCTGTCAACAGAAATGAATAGTCGCTGTCAAGTAGATTTAATTGACATGCAGTCTAACCCTGACGGCGACTTCAAATTCATAATGGTCTATCAAGATCATTTGACAAAGTTTGTACAGCTGCGCGCGTTAACATCTAAACGAGCCGTAGAAGTCGCTTATAAGCTTTTGGACATATTTTGTATTTTTGGCGCACCTTCAATTCTTCAATCAGAAAATGGCCGCGAGTTTGCAAATCACGTAATAAAAGAGTTGTGCTCGATGTGGAGTGGTCTGAAAATAGTACATGGCAAACCTCGCCATAGTCAGTCTCAAGGTAGTGTGGAAAGAGCAAATCAAGACGTACAAAATATGCTTATGACGTGGATGAACGACGAAAATTGTAAGCGTTGGTCAGAAGGTTTGAAGTTCGTCCAATTAATGAAAAATAGGGCATTCCACGATGGAATAAAACGAGCTCCTTATACCGCCATGTTCGGTAGTGATGTCAAGGTGGGTTTAGCGTCGTCTTCTCTTCCGAAAGAAGTTATTGCCAGTATTCACACTGAGGAAGAGCTCGAGAAAATGTTGACGGAATTTACTACCGGAGCAGAATCTAGTCCAGAATTCCAAGAAGAGGTACCGGAATCTAGACAAGAATATCAAGAAGATTTACTTAATATAGAGCTGGAGATGAGAAACGAAATCGAAACAGAAGTTTTAAATACAAAAGAAGGTGAAAGGGAAGTTTCACTAGAAATAAATTCAGTAGAAACGGCCAAAAATAAAGACGAAATGGAGTGTTGTAGATGCATGAACCCTGGCACAAGTACACAAGAAATAAACTTGTGTGAAATTTGTACTACTCAACAAAATATAAATGAACATAGATTGTCTGCCCGATTGAGCTTAGAAAATCAAGCTAAAAAAATGAAAGCCTTATCTAATTTAAAATTTCCTCCATGTTCTGTAGGAGACACGGTAAGAGTCCAAATACCAGATGTCGATAAAGGAAGAGGCGAGTTTCGGAACGTGCTTATGGCAGTTATAGAAAAAGCTGATGATCTGTATAGGCTAGGAAACGAACGTGGTACTATTGAGGAAATGTTCTCAAGGAATCAGTTTTCGGTGTGTCATGATAAACTGATTGATATCGAAAATATATCACCAGAAAAAAAAAGCTTACGAGAACTTGCAAATGAACAGTCTCTTTCAGGAGGCCAGGGTTATAAAAGGTGTAATTGCAAAACAAAATGTGCCACAAAGAAGTGTTCATGCAAAGCTGCCGGAATTTTTTGCAATTCAAAATGTCACAGCAGTTTATCTTGCTCAAATAAATAATTTAAATTAGAATAACATCGACCGCTATTAGTTTTTGCTATTAAAGCTATTAAGTTTATGCTCTTCAAGCCATTACGTTCGCCTTTGTATGTTTTTTAAATAATAAATGTTTAAAATGCCCTTGAATTTTCATTTCACTAATTAATTAGACAATTTTTTAACATTACCCAGCCAGAGTTGGGTAGACCTAGGTGAGCATGGGTAAACCCCGATTTAAAATTGATTTTACTTATAATTCGGACTTTACCCAAGAAGCTTGGGTAAAACTAAATCAACCCGGGTAAACCTAGGTTTACTACACCTTCTAGCATTACCCGTAACATATACACTACAACGCAATCGAAATTTCATTTTCGGTATTGATATTCGATCGTCTGATAACCACACAAATTTGAGTGATGAAAAGAATTGTTCTGCAAGCAGTAGTTCTTCATCATTGACATCGGTAAGTAAAAGCAGTAATTTTAGCTCAGGTGTAGGTAAATCCAAAATCATTATGATAAAATAAAAAAATAATAATTATGATGATAACATTAATTTGCACGAAAAATGTGCAAAATTGGGCACATTTTTCGTGCAAATTAATGTTATCATCATAATTATTATTTTTTTATTTGTCAAATCACAAAATGACTGACAAAATAGTTAAATTTCTGTGTAACGTTCGTCATTTCGATGTTAAATTCAAACATAACCCAGTAACTAAGTCCAAGTTAACGCCTTATAGAAGGCAACAATTGGCTAAAGAAATACGTTATAAGCCTGCTGTCATGGTACATGAGTTGGCTTCGAAACTGATTGAGAGCGAAGACTACATAAAGTTCTCATTCGATTTGAATGGCACTGATAAAAATTCTCTTACTAATGTTCCTGTTACCTACCATAACAGTAATGAACAAAACCTACAAAATCATGGGCGCATCTGAATTCATTCCAGAATTAATTCCAGGCGGTCTTGGCCATTACCGATGTCACTGTTTTATTAATGAGCGTTTCTTTTGCTATGATGATCAACATCTCAAACTTATTGAAAGTACTGACCAACAAAAGTGCTTACATTCATTAACCCGCCGGTAGACACGTCATCTTTTAAGTAACGAACACGTCGTGCGAGGGTCGAAAAGACCCAGATTTTGAATGTACTTTTTTTAATAACTTAATGATATTCCGGGATTTTTTGTAAATTAATTGAAAGAGGACAGTAAAACAAACTCAAAAATTATTATTTTTTATTATTTAGAAAAAAAAAACAACATAAATCACAAAATTCAAGAGACCACTGTTAAATCTTACTTTTTACCGTATAGGAACTAAAAAATCACTGAAACTTATATAATCTAAACTTTAGATAATCTAGAAACATTAAAATTATTTTTTATTATCAATCATCATATCAAGCTTATGATATTGTGTCTACGGGTGTGAACATTTCTTGGAGGCTCTTCAATATTCCAATGGGCGCCATTCCTACCCAGTAACCTTGACGGACGTAACTCAGAGGCACATCATTCAAGTCGGGTCTTTGCAGCAAACTGGCAGACACATTGCCGGAACGAAAATCTTCAGACTTAGGAACTTCATCGTCCTCAGGAAGTTCATCTTCGTCACTCTGACAGGAATCTGAATTATGGTCATCAATCTCCTAATGGTCTTCAATTTCTGAAGAAATTTCACCTTCAATATCTTCCTCTTCTAAAATGTTTGCTATTCTTTGTTCATTCAAACGATTTCGCGACATATCTACAAAAAAATTAAATCAAAATAATATTTTTGTGATCGAAAAATACACTTACCTACACACTCGCGCAAGGGTCGAAACGACCCATACTCACTTGACAGTGACACGTCCGACCCTTAAACAAACGCGAGCCCTTGGGATATTTAGGAAAAAACGAGGTTTGTTTCTGGGTAATTAGGGCCGCTGATTTCATTTTTGATGAAAAAAAAAAACAAAAAGGGGAAGGGGGTGTTTTTTGGGTGGTAAATATCTTACCATTATCCATTAACAGCTTGTAAAATATTACGGTGGTGGTAAAATAGCTACCATTATCCAATACGATCTGTTAAATTCCTAGACTAGTTGTTTTCCCTCGATCTGCTTGTGTAATTTAGGTAATACTTAAAAAATAAATGTATTTACATTTATTTTAGTTTTAATACATTACACTCCTTCTGAAGCATGCGAACCAGAAGGAGGCTTTTTTTTTTTTTTGTGGATGGGAAATCATCAAATGACCCCTCCCGCTCTGGGTGGAGCGGCAGGGAGTGTCAGACTTCTACTGACTAAAACCCACCCATGCTCCTCCTAGTGCCTTTTACGTTCCAGGGCCGCGGTAACTCTTTCGAACAAAATCCGCAACCCTGGTAGGCACTGGCCCTAACGGGCCCCTACTCCTATGCTGACATCTCTTTGAGGCGCGCGTGGAACACAACGCGCCGTCGCCCAACGCTCGCCGTCTGCAGACCTAGGCAGGCCACCTACGGTGGCCGGGAATCGCCCAGCGACTCCCGACGCCCGGTGCGTCTCCCTATGCCGCGGCGGCTGGGGCGTGAGGGTTGTCTCTCCCTCACGCGGCCCGCCTCCTCCTTCACTAGCAACCAGAAGGAGGCTAATGATTTTCGAATGTAAGTATGAATGTAATGTCTATTTCTAGTAGGTAAATAAAATATGGTTGTGTTCATAGTAAGTACATAGTTTTATTAATTATAAAAGTAGATAATTATTCTGCTTGAGTTTCCTCTGCAATGTGAAAAAGTCTGAAACTGACTTGGCACACAGAGTCACTTTACAAAGTGACTCTGTGTGCCAAGTCATGTTTCAGACTTTTTCACATAGTGCAACATATTTTAGACCTTTTTTGTATTTTTTTGGTGCTGCAAAATCTGCACCTCTTGTATGTGTCTGTTTCTTCAGGCAAGTGCACACCGACGTTGAGGAGACGGATTTCTTCTGGTACGCCTAAGTGTCCTCCTTTTTTATTTTTCAATATTGTCGGTCTATATTGCTTCTTTGTAGTAAAATTTTCAATTAAACCACGAGCTGATCTGAGCCTAAAGTTTCGGTGTGAATGTGGTGTCACTACATGAGTCATGTTGTAAGTGATGTATGCGTTTATAACGGCGGAATCGAACATGAATATGAACAACCTCATCCAATATTTTCGCGATTTTCTGTCTATTGGATACAATGACCTAAAGTGGTCAAAGTGATCTACCCCGCCCATATTGACAGTGTACGCGGCGATTGCCGCTGGGCAGAGAATGTCTATTCGCGAGCCATCTTTTTGTGTCCTCTTCACAAATACCGTGTCAAGTGGCTTTTGAGCTGTTGTCAAAACAGTCACATCCCTGGTATCGTGCCATTTCAAGGCAGTTATTGGCTCAGACGTCATAGAAGCAAATTGGTGCTTATCTAGTCTTAAGTTCTTGGGCTGAGTTTTATTCATAATGTTCGGGAGACCTTTCTGATCGCTTCGGACTGTTCCCACAGCTTATATATCTTTTTCAAATAAATCTTCCATCAAGTTGCAACTGGGAAAAAAAAATTTTCTTGGAAGATCCTGGCAAAGTGACATAACTAGAGTCTGTCAAGTGAGTCGAGTCCACAACCATTTTGCTGATTTCTTATAATGGCAATACTATTATCTGTCAAACAAATTGTCACAAATTCTGTTGTTAACCTCGTAACATTCCGGTTTTTGTTGAATTTTTAATTTTATAATGCCGAAACCTATTAAAAGTAGTGTCAGGAGCCTATTGTTTACAATGATTAATAAATATAATCATGTAAAGATTGAATCTGACAACGAAAAACGACGAGTTTTGGATGAAATCGTTTCAACATCAGGTAGGTTGGCTACAAGATGTTGATACTTGTAGCAAATTGTTTAATTTTATTTATTTTAAAAGTGATGTGATGATGTGATCACGATTTCGGTTTTGGTTTAGATTCAGACGTCGAATTCATGATGTTGAAACTTACTGGGGCAACTATAAGTGAAAACAACTATAAGAGATTGTTGTCATTTTTATTCAGCCACCTTGGATGATGAATTAACTAAAAGCACAATTGATAATTTAGTTAAGCAAGTCATAGCCATAGAGTTCTAAAACAAAACTGTTCATGTGTTAATCTTTTATCCACTTTTGTCATAGGTACGTTTAGCCACTTTGTTGACATTAATTTAAGTTAACATAAACATTCACTTTTTGTTGTATTTATGCTGACCCCACTTTTGTTATATTGAATCATTGTTATGTGAGTGGCACAGCTTAAAGCGTTATACGACGACGTACGAGCGCACTTGTGTCTAAAGTATACTGTACAAGTGTTCATAAATTCAAAACGAATTTAACTAAACAAACCTCACACGTGTTAAAAGCTTATAAACTGAGGTATTGTTATTGGTATTTGATCCAAGATAACGTTACTTGCTTGAGTGTATGATCTTTGTTTTGTTTTTGAGACGTGAATTAAATCACCTAAATAACGAGTCTTTACTGTAGCTGAACTTTAACTAATGCCTTTAGCTTTGCTCCTACCCAGTTGGTAACAGACGTGACCCAGAAAGTACCCGTGTCCCAGTGGCATTCGGGGCGTGACTGGCAAAGTACTGTGTAAAGCCCGAGGACAAGCTTTTTGGTAACAGTCGTGACCCAGAAAGTACCCGTGTCCCTGTGACATTCGGGGCGTGACTGGCAAAGTACTGTGTAAAGCCCGTTTATACCATGTAAGCCCATTGCAGCTGCATAAGGTTTTGGTGTTGGTATTATGAGAAGTGAGCTCATTGATGGCCTTTATGAGGTTTTGAGTTTGTGTAGCATGTGTTTCGTGCAGCTGCTGTATGATCGTTATCAAGGTGGATTTGTCCTTGCCTAATTTATTATTAAGAAGCAATTCACGTTTCATTAGCATTTAATCCAGTAAAATTTTCATCCAGGAAATAGCTCATGAATAAAAAAAAAAGTTATCTGCTGTCACATCTAACATTTAGATGCTCACTCTTGGTTTATGACGTGCAGGTTCAGATGATGAGGAGACTGAAGTAGATGAACAACTGAGCACCTCGTCAGTGACAACCAGAAATGCCGAGTCGGAGGTAGCTCCCGCTGAAGACGCTCCTGTGGTGGTTGCCGAGGCCTGCGAGGACGCTGGCACGTCAGGAGAGGCCGTGTTAGCTGCGTCTCCAACCTACACCCCTCCAGAAAGCCCGGACTATGTGATCGAGCCTATATAAGCCAACGCGTACCGTGGCCAGGGGCTCATTCCCACATCCGGCGGCGCGCACTTGACTAATTCCCTTTGATTGAGTTCACTCGATTAAAATTTGTAACGTAAAATTCATTGCCTACCTATTGTGTTTATTACTTTTGTGTTTTAATAGATAACTTTTGTCAACTTCAGTTTTTATTATTTTATTCAGTTTCTAATAATAGTTTATTTTGAAGAATGTTACATATCACGCGAACCATAGGAAATTACCCAACTCCACACAAGTATTGCATCAGCCTAGCGACGAGAGCGGATATGCTGAGTCGACACATCGTGGCGCACGGTGACGTGCCCCGGCCGCCGGACCGTAGGAATGTAGGGCCCCCCTCTTCGATTCAATCATCGAACGATCGTCACTAGATTAAGATTTTTGAACTAATGTTAATACTAAATTAAACCTGTTCCAGTAATCTCGGGGTTTCCTTGCACCTTCCTGCTGGACCGACATAGTTGTCACAGTCGGCAGGAGCTTTGAGGATCAACGAGCACCAGCGAGCTATCCTAGCGGTTATCAAGCTCGTTCGAGGATCCGAATCTACACGTCGTGGCCTGCAGCAAGGGTATCCAGCCATTGATACAGCAAGATATACCGAGATGCGATGCATGTGAGTACACTAAAATCTTTTAGTGGATTGCTCTCCCTAATCTTTAAGTTTCTCTGTGCCCATATAAATTTCCAAGATTTTTGACCCACGGGAATCGCGTAGCGTTAGGTTAGACAATAGGCAGCGCAGTAGGTGTAGTGCTCAAGATTTAACTAGAGAAATCAGCATAGATTCTAGTATTAGGTTAGCTAAAGTACAGAATAAGATGGCTGACTTAGATGGCATTTTTAAGGCCCTTCGCTTGGTCCCCGAGTTTGACGGTAATGTCAACCTGTTAACTAGGTTCATACAGTTATGTGACGAACTCGTAGACGAATTTGTTAAGAACGTAAACCCACCTAACAGACTTTCGGAGATTGCTCTTATCAACGGTATACTAAACAAGGTAACCGGCCCCGCGGCCCGATTGATAAATTCAAATGGTATCCCATCTAATTGGACTGGTATACGCAAATCTCTCGTAAATAATTTCTCAGACCAGCGGGATGAGACGGCATTATATAACGACTTAGCGTTACTGTCACAAGGGTCTGAAAGCCCTCAGGAATTTTATGAAAAGTGTCAAAACCTGCTTAGCACATTAATGACTTACGTTACTCTACACGAGACTCTGGCGACTACTGTTGAGGCAAAAAGGGACCTATATAAGAAGTTGACCCTACAAGCCTTTGTGCGTGGGCTCAAAGACCCACTAGGTTCACGGATTAGGTGTATGCGACCCGAAAGTATTGAAAAAGCTTTGGAATTCGTTCATGAGGAACAAAACGTGGTATATTTGCAACAGCGTGGTAGCCAAATTCCGGATAAGAAATTGCCACCTCAAATCATGCCGCATAGACATTTGCCTGCACCATCGGGTTTTCCCATGCCACAACCTAGACCGTTCCCTTTTATTTTGCCTGGACCTCCTAGGGGCCATTCGGACAATCAATGCCGCCACACGTACCTGCAACGTGGCGGCCTAATTTAAATACTCCAAATCAGGCTGGTCCATTTTGCACGCAACAAATGTTCCGTGCTCCCCCTCCTAATTATAACCAGAATAATGCATTTAAATTCGTACTGCGCAATACTGCACCGCAAGGTAATTTTCAACAGCCTAGGCCCATGGGGTCAGCCATTTTGTACTGAGACTGTTACCACCCAGTAATACACCAAAGGGACATGACTGGACTAAGTCCGGTAATCCCCCGGCAAGTAATTATTTCGGAAACAAGGAGTTGAATTATAACGACTGTTTTAACTATTACGGCTTCGGAGAATTTGACAACGATTGCTACTCCTATTACGAACCTAATGTCGAGTATTACGACGGATACTCTTACACTGATTACGATAAGGCGTGTTACCCACAGCCCAAAGCCCAAACCAGCGCTGTGGCTCTGTCTCGCACACGAGCTCCAGCATTATGCTGAGCGATGGCCGTTTTGCGCGGATGTGACGCATATCTTCCTCAAAATCCCTTTTTACTTTTATATATATACTCATTTATTTTTATTGTGTGCGTCATGCTTGGCGTAAATAAACTCTTTTTCTTTCTTCTTTCTTTCTTCTTTCAAAGTAGCGAATTGAATGATAGCGATCACATTACACTTTTTGTATATCGATTCCACGACTATTTCGATGGTTTGATAGGGTCAGATTCATTAGACAAATGGGAAGCCGCCATTGATTTCAAGACCAAATCATTAATAACCAAAAACGCGTTAAATCCCTTACAGGTTTACGATTCGCGGAACGCTAATCTGTACGAGGATATCATTCCCGCCGGTACTTCTAAATTAGTCAAATTACCAGTTAACGTTCAGAACGGAGAAGTTATCATCCCGGAACAGATAATATCAAACTGTCATATTGGTGAATGTTTGACCACTGTAAAAAATCAGAGGGGCATAGTAGAAATTCATAATCCAAATCGAAGCGACGTTATTTTCTCCATGGATCGCCCGGTGTGTTAGCAGCTTTATAATACTGAGTGCACGCGCACCGAGCAAGCACCTCAACGCGTAAAGGAAGTGTTATCGCGCTTGCGTACCGACCACCTGAACACAGAGGAACGCGTTAACTTAGAATTATTGTGTGCGCGCTATGCAGACATATTTTATTTAGAAGGGGAGAACTTGACTTTTACCAATAAAATTAAACACTCAATTAAAACTAGCGATGAAATCCCTATATACACCAAGAGCTATAGGTATCCTTTTGTGCATAGACAAGAGGTACAGGATCAAATTAGTAAAATGTTAGATCAAAAAATTATTCAACCATCAGTCTGCATGGAGTTCACCTATATGGATTGTCCCTAAAAAGGCGGACGCTTCAGGTAAAGTTAAATGGCGATTAGTAGTGGATTTTCGGAAGTTAAATGAGAAAACTCTGGATGATAAATACCCCATACCAAATATTGCAGATATTTTGGACAAATTAGGCAGCTGTCAATACTTCACAACCTTAGATTTAGCCAGTGGCTTCCATCAAGTAGAAGTTAACCCCACAGACATTCCAAAAACAGCATTCACCGTAGAACATGGCCATTTCGAGTTTTTAAGAATGCCCATGGGTCTGAAAAATAGTCCATCCACTTTCCAGAGGGATTACCCTCTGGAAAGTGGATGGACTATTTTTCAGATATAATATAATGATATATGTTCTCAGAGACCTACAAAATGGTGTACTTTGATGATGTCATAATTTTTTCTACGTCACTCCAAGAACATATGGTCAATCTAGAAAAAGTATTCAATAGATTACGAGAGTCCAATTTCAAAATCCAGATGGACAAGTCAGAGTTCCTCAAACTCGAGACAGATTACTTAGGCCATGTTATCAGTAAAGACGGTATTAAGCCGAACCCCGACAAAATATCTGCAATAAAGAATTATCCGCTTCCGAAAACCCCTACAGAGATTAAAGGATTTGTCACACTGGATGCGTTCTGCGGCCTGCGGTCAGGTCAAAGCGAACGCAGCCCGCATCATGTATGAACAACATTGTCGGTATCAATATATTTTGTATAGAATGCGATCTGACCGTGCGAGCACAACCAAAGAACGCATGTTGGCCCGACGGGGCGGTGGGGAGGGAAGGACGCGTACGAACCGGTTGGCTGCGGGCACGCGGGCTGCGGGCGGCGGGCAACGGCCAGTTTGTTGATGTTAGTCAGCGGAGTGCACACAATTTCATAAAAAAAATGTCTAACGAACAAACAGAGGAGTTTATAGATGTCGTACGATGTTATCCGTATTTGTACGACTTGGAAGATCCGCATTTTAAAGATAATGGTAAGAAAATGAATACGTGGCGAGAAATTGCGACGCAGTTCCGTATGAAAGATGGTGAGTACATACTATTAAATGGAATAATAATGCAGTGCATTTTATCTTTTGTTTATTAGTTTTAAAACTGAAACTCCATGTTCTAGGTATAGTATTTATTTTATTAATTTAGTTAGCTATTCAAATAATTCATAAAACTATTGCGAACATTGTAAGCTTCGTTGCGAGCCCGGTGAGTATTATTATTAATTGTACGAAATGCACTATTCCGTGGCATTGTTTCTTCAGGTGTCTGCATTTCAAGCAATTAATTTTTAACTCGTAAATAATTATGTAAGCAACATGCTGCGTTGACAACATGAACCGATGTGTCAACTTTTGTTTCAAGAGGCCGAAAGAATACTCGCCACTTTTGTGCTAATATACCAAATGCGTTTTCGACGATACGTCTGGCAGAAGATAGTAGTTTGTTAAAATTTGCTTTTTCACTGTTATTCTCTACCTGGTTCAAACGGTCTCATCAAATATGTTTCTTGTGCAAAATCCTCGTCACCAATAAAAACATGAGGTAAATTAGTTGTGCCACCAGGCAAAGGTTTTGGAGGTGGAATATGTAGTTCATTGTTTACAAGTTTTCGATAAAACTCAGAATCTTCGAATATTTTGCTGTCGCTATCTTTTCCGTAGCTTCCCACGTTTATGTAAGTAAATTTATAATCAGGGTCAACAACTGCAAGAAGCCCAATGGAAAACTTTGATTTATAGCAGTAAAACAGTGAACCGCTTTTTCGAGGGCATTTTATGGTGACATGTTTGCCATCAATACTTCCTATACAATTTGGGAATTTCCACTTTTGGCGATAACCAGTTTCTGCCATAATCCATGTTCTTTGCGTAGGTGTAGGTATATAAACAGGTTGCAATATTTCCCAAATGGCTTTGCAGACTTCGTTTATTATGTTATGCAAAGTTGAACGACCAATACGGTGAGATAACGCTATCATTTGAAACGAGACTGCAGTGCCCAAATATCTGCAAAAAAAATATATTTAAATACTGGTTTCTTGCATTGTAACTATTTATTGACAAATGGATTATTTTTTCTTGCAGGTAATGAAGCAAAAGGGAAATGGAGAAACTTAAAAGATTCATATAGTAAATACAAAAAAAGTATTGCTACAACAACAGGCCAGGAGGCCTACCACAACCTCTTAAAACAATATTATTTTAATATTACTTTGTAATTTCTGTTGTTGCATTTTCAACTCTCGGCGCTGATCCGAGCGTTGAAAATCCAACAGAGCGGAACGCAAAGTAATATTAAAGTAATATTGTTTTAAGAGGTTGTGGTAGGCCCCCTGGCCTACAAAAAATATAATCTGGTAAATGGTGAAATCCGTGTTGACCTGCTCTCCTCCAGATAAGAGTCCTAGGGGCACGAGACGAGTATGGCGATACGAGTCAGCAGATTGGGATGAGATGCGGCACTTTTTTGCGTCTTATCCTTGGCGGCAAGTGTGCTTCTCCTCAGGTGACCCCTCGTGCTGTGCTGATGTGATTGCGGACGTGATTCGGCAGGGAATGGAGTATTTTATTCCATTCTCCGACATCCCACTCGGTCACAAGTCCCGGCCTTGGTATAATGCAGAATGCGCCCACGCAGAGGCCCGTAAAGAGTCTGCTTACCAAGCCTGGATCAAGGCCCGCGACCGAAAGGCTAAAGCACGTAGGGTTCGCGCGAGGAAAAGAGCCTTTAATTCTGCTGCCAAGTTCTGCAAGCGGGTTTTACGTAGGGCACGTTTTGACCATGTCGGACGTATCGGGGCCAAACTAGCATCGCACCCTCCGGGTAGTAAGCAGTTTTGGTCCCTGTCGAAAGCGGTTGAAACGAATTTCTGTCGACCCACTTTGCCTCCAATGCTAAAACCTGATGGTTCCCTGGCTCACTCTGCAAGAGAGAAAGCAAATTTATTTGCCACTCTCTTTGCAAGCAATTCACGTCTGGACGCTGGCTCCAAGCAACCACCAACTTTACCTCGTTGTGACTCTTCGATGCCGGAGATCGCAGTTCATATTAAAGAGGTCCGAAGAGTATTGTGCAGTCTAGACGTGAATAAGGCCAGCGGACCTGACGGCATTCCAGCGAGAGTGTTGAGGCAATGTGCACCTGAACTGTCTCCTGTGTTGACACGCCTGTACCGCCTGTCAGTAGTTGGAATATAGGGTATTCAGATCACAAATCGTGATCTGAAAAACCCTATATTCCACAGTTTAACCATTCGAGTATTCCTATATTTCACTATTCGAAATGAGACTTTGACTAAATACATTGAAAGTAGTTTCATGTGAATGAAAAGAGCAGTCACTTCATATCAATCAATGGATCATTCAGTAGGAATGGTCTATTCAGAATGAAAAGAGCAGTCACTTCATACCTATCAATGGATCATTCAGTAGGAATAGTCTATTCAGACATCAACGAGTTTGGAGTGGAATGTGCACAGATGTGTTCCTCCGACACCTTATATAGGTAGCATCTAGTTACCTGTGTAAAATGCAGGCTTCATGTATAGTTATTGTGTAGATAAAATTATATTGTGTTCGAATTAACACACACTTCGTTGTGAAATGGCTCTTGTTCTCAAATCTTATTTGTTTATATAACATACTAGATTGCGTCCTAGTTTTGGTATAAGAAGTATATTAAGATCATGCAGACCAAATCGAGGTAGGTATGTTGTGTAAATGAAACAATAAATATCGTAGAACATAATTTATTAGAGGATATTTACATTGTTTTGGTCAATTTGCAGAACGCACTACACAACATTTAGCCTATCTTTGACAGCTGGCATCAGGTTTTTTGTCTTTCTGTTACACTGTTACAGTGAAGATAAAACGGTTTAAAAGAAAAAAAGTTCATTTCCTGGTTGAATCTGGTAGCATAAAACATCTTCTAAATCAGGTAGAGCTGTGTCTGCTGTTTCTGTTTTACTACTTTCACTAGGTTTTGGTGAGCTTGCATTACATTTTCCACGATCAGTCTGTATGTCGCTAACTCGAACAAATGTACGAACATCTTCATGATGGCCCTCAGTCTTGACTATAAGACAATGAATCATCTCTAGGTCAAATAACTCTTTTGTCTGGCTTGTATCACTATCCTTGTGATTAGATGAGTTTACATTCGGTATTTTCAGGTCAGTCTGCATATCTTGAGTAAATATAATTTCACCGTTAGCATTCTTGCAAATAATTTTACGAATGCCTTCTAAATCAGATTTTAATGGATTAAACATTGTAATGTTAATATTTTTTCGCGAGAACCTTCACACTACGAATTGTAAGAATGTAATGTCGTCTTAACTGATTGTAAGCTATTTATAAGTAACTCGGGCTTTAATGCTCATCCCATATGTAAACGCATCCATTGTAAATTGTCATTGAAGTTTATTCACTGTCCTTGTCCCACAAATTTTATTGAGAAGATATGGCAGGCAAAGTCATCGTATGTTAGTAGTTTACCATTAATCATGAGTTTTGCAATGTAAGTAATTCTTTATAAGGAGACCGATCAAAACAAAATAGCAACATAGACGCAAAGTAAATAGGTACAGGACGTTACAACTCCTACAGCGTGCGCAAACGGGCGCACGCACACATTGATGTGTACATAAAGGGATCTCAGCAATGCATGCCAGCCGCAACGAACAATCTCCACTCGCGCAAGTGCATGCGTCCCACATCTATGTGTGCGTGAGGTGAGGTATCGCTCGTTATAGGAAGCTGGCGTTCTGTGTCTAATTATCATACTATTGCTACGCTCGGTTTTACTTACTATTTTATATCTAAGTAGTATTATAATGTCAATTAAAATACATAAATTCGTTATAACTGTTTATTATCTAGGTTTATATTAATACCTAATTAATTACATTTGATTTAGAATGATACATAGTTTATACATTACAACCATTATGTCTAATGTAAATTGTACATACGCAACTACATTTTCTTTTGAATTTTATTTATCATATCTTTAGCACAGTCGTATATATCATCAGTAAATATATTATCAACAATATGTTGAGCACATATTTTAGCTTTACAAGTGCATAATTTAGAACCATTGAGTTCTTCACCCTCAAAGATTTGAATAGGTACGTATTATTTTACGGTGTGGGCCCTTTACATACTTTCTAACATACGAATACATCATTTTGCTCCCTCGTCTTTTATCATTGACGGTTTTCCTGGTGGTATTGGCGCTGTTCAACCTTTCTTCTAACTGGGGTGGTGTTTCTCTCTCCCGATTTTGATTCAATGGTGGGGAAATTGGAGAGTACGATATAAACGGTCTCTCTCTTTCCAAATAGTTCATCACATTTTGACGTAATTGTTGTGGTGCTGGATTCGGTGAGTATGACGGGGTTGAAATAAAAAGTTGCTCGGATTCCTGAAACATAAGAATGAATAAGATAAGTTAATATACAATTATGATTACTTATTAATATCGGCGGCCCAACTTCATTATTCATAAAAACTAAAATTATATTTCTACGTAAGTTATCATAGAAATTGCGAAAAAATAATTAATTTAATAAAAGTGTCGCTAATTTACTTACCGACATTATTGGTGAAGAAACGCTAGCGATGATGTGATTATTTTTTTCGAGATTGTACTGATTTTATACTTGTTCAGATTTATTTGATTTTTGTAATAAGGTTCAAAATTATAAGATAAAAAACAAGATTATTCTTGTATACCGAAATATGAGATTCTGACTCGTCATATCTCCACTTCTCCACATGTCTAGGAGTTGCATGCGAGCGTGCAAACCGCAGCGTTTGTACCGTCGCCGTCATCGACGTCGAAAACATTCAGCAAAAAACAACAACCTACAAACATTTTTTATAATTGTAAGTAGGTATGAGCTTCCCCTATTGTTGATTTAAGTGAGTACCTACACAAGATTCAAAATCGCTTTTTTATTTGTCTTATATAAAACGCTGTAAACTTAAAACCTTAACCGCTACGATAAATACGCTCGTGTACGCAATTGACAATTTTTGCAAGTATGCAGTTTTACAAATTTGGACTGAATGACGTGATTTTAGGCCTATAAAAACGCTTCGCAAATTAGTCTCCGGCACAATTCCTCTCTGGAACGAAACCTGTCTGCAAGGAATCAACGCTCCGAGCTCCTCATCAAACTACCTGTCTAAGCATCAATCAAGAATGTAAGTATTTATTCAATAATTCATTACCGTATCTAACTATTGAATGGTCAGAATAATGTATTAATTGTATTTTGAATGGTTAGATATATTGAATGGTCAGAGTAATGTATGAATAGAACCAAGTACCTATTACAATGCTTGGCTCAGAGACTGAGTGATGCTTTTCTGTGCTGCAGGTTCGATTCCTGCACAGATGCTATGTATAATATTCATCGGTCGGTGGTTGACTGATCGACTTTTCAGATTCGATTTCAGCACAAATCAAACGATATTTATATCTGTTAACTATTTATCTTCCTCACGATATTTTGATTGCAATGCACTAATATGTACATTTATATTTTTGTTGACAGGTCGACACTACTTAGCAACGACCTTTTCCTCTCTAGCGATGACTCTGAGCAAGAGGCGAAGCCGAAGAGGAAGACAGAGGAAAGAAAAAAGAAGCGGGAAAGGTCCATCAAATCGAGTGAAGAGTCAACAAGCGCAAAAAAATCGAAGCAGGTCGTTTCGCCAGTAACACCATCAGCTCGAGTTACGGCCAGTGAATTATTCGGTGAAGACAGTGATAACGAAGAAAGCGTCACCCCAACACAGAGACCCCACAAAACTGGTAATATACCCCCACTGTACTCATATTTTACTAGAAGGATGGCTAAGGGATATTCACGACAAATAAGCGAGACTAAAGAAGGAAAATATTATGTAGAAGTGAAAATTTACAACACAGAAGAAATTAAAAAAATAATGCTCATAAATAGATGGCGCTCGGCCATAACTACCATCAAGACGAAATTAGATGAAAATAAAGAATCTTGGCCCCACTTAAAGGAGTTTGTTAAAGCAACTCAAAATGATTTTAAAAATTGTCCTATCACCTGCATAGGTGCTTATGATACTTAAAGACTTTATTTGTTTAACTAGGTGTTCCCCAATATTTGTTTAACTAGGTGTTCATCAATATTTTCTTCTATAGGTACTTACTTTAAATTGTATCTTGTTTTAATTGTGTTTTACCTACATGAAATGTCTTATTATTATTATTTTGTACTGTATTTTATAAGTATGATATTGTAGTATTAATTAATATAATATAAGTAAGTAATCTAGTAATTGGTTTTCTTATTTACAGTTACACACCTCAACAGCAAATCGAGACCTAGAAAGTCAATAACCTGTCATAAATGTAAAATTGAAATACCAGAAAATCAGTATTCCTATCATATGAGAACGAATATACACAAAGCAAACTGTTTATTGAATACCAAGTTCACAGATATTCATATTATTGCAACAGCATTCAAAAACAGATTAATGACATACAGATTGAATGTCACTCAGGAAGACGAGTACCTCGGTTTAGAGGCGTTCCTGGGTGATCATCTAATAAATATAACAGAATTGATAAAAATGTCACTTAATGAACACAATTGCATAAAATTGAATTTCGAATTGTTTGCCTATTTTATGTTATCAAAATCAGACGAACAACAATTAAAGTCGTTTAATACCAAATATGAAATTATTTATAAGAACACTGATTTGAATGAATTATTAATCAAAGTAATAAATAAACTAAATAATAAATTAACCGAGTTCCAGCACTGTCAATCTGGTTGGACATTTGTTTCTATGAGTCATCTCGAAATTAATGTAAACAAGTATTCCCCTATGAGAGGTGGGTCTTATATACAACTGCCGTCAGCTATTAAGCAGTCTAAAAGTTGTATAAATATTAAAAATAAAGATAATTGTTGTTTATTATGGAGTATAGTTGTGTTTCTAAGTCTGTAACTTGTAACCTAAAATTGAATGATTACAACAATGTACTGCTGACAAATAAAGCGCATAGATGTAAAATGAATATGATAAAATCAATTAAACATGTTTTATACACTCAGCAAGTAGACAAACAAGTTTTAGAAAGAAACGATGATAAAGTTCAAGTATTACAGGATCAAATTCATACATTACCCTGGGGGCATTGTGATTCTATGTTTGTAGATTATTCCAGTGATGTGTAATCTGTAAATGTGTTATTATTATTATTATTATTACTACTTACTATTATTATTATTATTATTTATTTGTTGTAAGTACCTACTAAAATAAAAAATACTGTTAAATAAATGCTTAATGTGTAGTAACTATGAGCTTTTTATTTTAATTTCCATTTACACAATATTCTTCATACTTTACTTACAAGTTAAGAATTAGTTAAAAATAAAACATAGCACCTTTTAGTAAAATAAGAAGTATATATACTCGGGGCATGTCTTATTACCTCACATTTCACAATGAATTTCGTTAAGCAATCACATACTTTTAAAATAAATAATATAAAATTAGAAAATCATTCACAAAAAGTGAGACATAGCACACTCTTACCTAACACTATAAGATGTATTATATGCGGTCCATCTAACTGTGGAAAAACTAATATAATGCTTAATTTACTATTACATGAAAATGGAGTAAAATTCAAGCATATTTATTTATACTCGAAGACAGCTTTCCAGCCAAAATATTGTTTTTTAAAACAGGTCATCCGTTGCATACCCAATGCAAAGTTATTTATCTTCCATGATAATAAAGAAGTTATACATCCTAATGACGCCTTAACCAATTCAATAATGATTTTCGACGATGTCGCATGTGAAAATCAAATAAATATTCGTAACTACTTCGCAATGGGGAGACACAAACAGATAGATTGTTTTTACTTATCACAAACCTATTCCAAAATACCTAAACAACTAATACGAGATAATGTTAATCTTTTGTTAATCTTTAAACAAGACGACATAAACTTAAAACATATTTATAATGAACATGTAAATACGGATATGGAGTGGCTTCAATTTAAAAAACTTTGCTCTACTATATGGCAAGATCGGTTTGACTTTGTATTGATAAATAAAGATTGTTCTCTAAATGAAGGTAGATATAGACAGGAGTTTGACATATTCGTAACTTTTGAGCAAACATAATAAAAACCATAATACTGTAAAAAAAATATCAATCGTAGTCTACAATCTGTAAATAACGGTTGGATATTGTCGGGAATCATTATGGAGGTCAATATAAAAGAACAATTGATAAAATCCGTAGATAGTATAAAAAATAAAATTAAAACAATACAAAATGCAGAAGATGTCGATAATTTGAAATTTAAGAAGCTTTTTAAGCCAATAACAGATCCTCTAGAGACTTTAATTAAAGTTAATGATAAGAATAGAACTATATTGGATACGAGTGAAGGTGATAATAATATAATGAGAAGATGTAGCTCACCCGTAGATTTTGAAAATTTCAAAGGATTTATAGAGAAACATTCAAATGATGGTTCTGCATCCTTTAGCTGCACAGGTGATGATAGTGAGAACGATACATTTATGTCACTTAATAAAGAAGATATGATTGAAATCTATGATAATAACATGAATGTACCTTTCGGGATTCGAAGTGAAAACAAAAATTTGATGATGGGTAACTCTAAAGTATCATTTTCTTTTACAAACAACGTTAACAATTCCCTAAAATCAATTATAGCCACAGTTAATGACAAACATTATGAAATAACTCCTGGACTTAAAGAACTTTTACTACGTAATAGACCTGACCTCAGTTTGGTAACTGAAACTGATAAAATTGTTTACAAAGATATGCTCCATAATACAAATGCTCACAAACGTGACTTTAATCCAAACGGCCAATTAAAAGGTGATAAAGGTTTGAAATACCGTCAAATCATAAAACCTTTGTTTTCTGAACAAAATTACATTCAACATGCAGAACAAGTCATTAAGTCAAAAAGTGGTGGCTACTTACCTAAATTGAAAAAAAAGTATAAGAGTAATACAGATTATGTTTATTGGGATGACCCTAATGAATTAATCGATAGATTAAGACTATTAATGGCTTCAAAAAACGCTGGTAATACTAATCATGACAATGAAATTATATCAATTGTTGAAGAGTTAAAAGAAGCCGGTATAATAAAATAATAAAAAGCATTGTATCTAATTTTACATTTAGTTATTTAGAGAGTCTAAACCATGAAGGTTCATACAAAACAAACGTCGCTGTCTTTTAATGAAATAAGCTCTGAGCATATTGAGATCTTAGACAAATCAACCGAAACTGAATGCTGCAAAGATATTAATAAATACAAAGTTGAAATATTAATTAAAATAGAACAATTGAACAAATTAATTAGTGGTTTAAATAGCAGATTAAATAACATTGAAAAGACCATTGATTTAAAAGAAATAGCAGGGAAGTTAAGCAAGCATTATGAGCAAAATAGACGTCATAAATGAAATCCATAAAAACGCTAGAGTTAATTTCCCAAGAAGAAGTGTAATACTTAAAGATATAGATGACCTTTGGCAAGCAGATTTGATGGATATGCAAGCAATATCAAAAGTGAATGCAGGTTATAAATACATACTGGTGATTATAGACACTTTTTCAAAATATGCTTGGGCGATTCCACTTAAACAAAAAAATAAGCAAATGGTATCAGAGGCGTTTAAAACAGTAATAGAAAAAGGACGAGTTCCAAAAAATTTGCAAACCGATCTTGGGAAAGAGTTTTACAATGATCAATTTAAAAGTGTTGTTAATAAGTATAAAATTAATCATTATTCTACTTATTCTACTAAAAAGGCCTCAATTGTTGAAAGATTAATAAGAACGTTAAAGAATAAACTATACAAGGAATTTAGTTTGAATGGAAATTATAAATGGTTTAACGGTATGTTAGAAAAAAAGTTACATGAGTACAACAATGATGTTCATAGAACTGTCGGTCAGTCACCTGTTTCAATAAATCAAAGGAATAAAACAAATATACTACAAAGATACTTAGACGCAGCTCAGTCTCGAAAAAAAGTGAAATGTAAGAAATTTAGTGTAGGAGATTTTGTGAGAGTAAGTAAATATAAAGGATGTTTTGATAAAGGTTATTATCCCAACTGGTCCACTGAAATATTTAAAATAACAAAAATTCAAGGAACAAATCCAACAACTTATTTAATAGAAGATGGTAGATGTCGACCAATACTAGGCGCATTTTATGCACAAGAACTTCAGAAAACCAATCATCCGGACATATACCTCGTTGAAAAAGTTTTGAAACGAAAAGGAAAGCGAGTATATGTTAAATGGTTGGGGCTGCCGACCAGTGAAAATAGCTGGATTGATAAATCAAATGTATTATAACTCCTGAACAATATTTAAGCATTTTACAAACAATTATCTATTCACTTCCACTTTATTCTTAATGCAATAAAGACATACTTTATAACTCAGGTTTATGTAAAATAATTCTTTAAAAAATATAATAACAATGAAAAAAGCACGAGGACTATGTACAAGCAATAAAGAAATGGCTGGTTTATCATCTTTCAAAATGGATAAAGTAAGATCTGGAGCGGGGTTTAGAAAAACCCTTAAAAATATTGTATCACATACCAAAAAACACATCAAGAAACTAAAACCTACCTGTAAGAAAGCGTTAATGGAATTAGCCTGCGCTGCAGCTCATGAATTTGCATCTGATTTACCCATAAAATTACCCAGAATTATACCAGTACCTAAAACTGGAGGATTTCTTCCTTTAGTACCAATATTTGCTGGTTTATCTGCCGCTGGAAGTTTGGCTGGGGGTGCTGCTGGGATTGCGAAAGCTATTAATTCATATAAAACAGCTAAGAAACAGTTGCTTGAATCGGAACGTCACAACAAGCAAATAGAAGCTTTAATTATTGGAAAAGGATTACATCTTAAGCCTTACAAAGAAGGTTTAGGAATTTTTGTTACAAAGAAAAAAAACTAAATGGTCGGCTACCCAATAGAGCTTTAACTAATATTGATATATTGAAGCATTCAAATAGTATCCCATTCTTTCGAGGTGTATTTATGAGAGATGAATTACCAGATAACCCATTACCATTAGAATGTGGAGTGATTAATCTTGATATTTCTCAAAACTCTGGCACTCATTGGGTAGCCTATACCAAAATATACGATCACATTGAATACTTTGACAGTTATGGTAACTTAAAACCACCTAAAGAATTAATAAAATATTTAGGAAAAAATATTCAGTACAATTATGAAAATGTACAACATGATCACTTGTATAATTGTGGACACTTATGTTTAAAATTTCTTAAATTATTTTGGAAAAGTAATAAAGGAATTTATTAATTAAGTGAGTGATTTTTATTTCTTACGTCTCCAAATTTCGTTAAACTATAAAAATATAAATGACATTGCTAGTTCATACGCATACATTCTTTCGTTGTTGGTGATAAAAGTCACTAGTGTTGAAAAAGGATTTTTTTATTACCTATTTAAAGTAACCTCCTTCGTTTTATTCATACCAACATCATGCTTGTTCTTAATAAAACTCCTAATGAGAGAGGGAAATATAACATAAGACTGCCAATATCCAAAGAAGTGAGACGTGTCAGTGCAGTGAGAATTAATAAAGTTTCAAAGGAAAACAAAAGATTTCTTCAAGATATCGGTTTTAAAATATAATATGCTTCAAATTACAGATTTACCACAATATGATACCTCTATTGAGGGTTATGAGATCCACAGTTACAATCCATACAATAATAGCTTTAAAGAAAATGATGAAATTAGAATACCCATACAACAGCAAGATTTATATGTATTGCCGTCAGGTAGTTCCATTTACATAGAAGGATATGTAAATGTGTCAACTAAAGATGCAGCGGGAAAATTAGTAAAAAAAGATGTTGATTTTATAAATAATCCCATTTCATATTTGTTTCAAGATATTAGATACGAAATAAATGGTGTTGAAATCGATCGGATTAAAAATGTTGGTATTACAACCACCTTAAAATCGTATATCTCAATGAATGAAGGTGAAAGTAAAGCTGCAGCAGTCTGGGGATGGAACTTAGGTGGTACGAAATTAAGAAACGAATATTTTAGTGTTATCGTGCCATTGAACAGAATACTGGGATTTGCAGAAGATTACAACAAAATAATAATCAATTGTAAACATGAACTTATTTTACAACGAAGCAGCTCAGCATTGAACTGTGTGCTTATAGACAAAAATGATAACGTAGAAATAGATATACAAAAAATACAATGGCGTGTGCCGCATATTAAAGTTTCTGATCGTAATAAATTGTTATTGCTCAAAAGCTTGGAGAGAGATCGTTCTATACAGATAGCATTTAGAAATTGGGATTTGTATGAATATCCATTACTTCCAAGAACAACAAAACATTCCTGGTCAGTAAAGACAACTTCCCAGCTAGAAAAACCGAGGTTTGTAATATTTGATTTGCAAACAGCTCGAAAAAATAATAAAACTAGAAGTTCTTCTATATTTGATCACTGCAATGTAAGCAATATTAAATTATATTTGAATTCTCAATACTATCCGTATGACTCACTTAATCTGAAATTTGATGAAGGTAAATACAGTATATTATATGAAATGTATGCTAATTTTCGTCAGTCGTATTACAACTTAGGCATTGATCCATTGCTTAGCTTAGACCAATTTAAAGAAATTGCTCCACTTTTTGTGATTGACTGTTCAAGACAAAACGATTCACTTAAAACTGGACCAGTTGACGTGCGATTAGAAATTGAATGCTCTGAAGATATTCAAAATAATACATCTGCCTATTGTTTAATAATAAACGATCGACTGTTCGAATACAAGCCGTTGAGTAATATTGTGAGAAAACTATCATGAATGTCATCGTAGATGTTCAAGGGTTTAAGAGTGAAGAAAATGAGTTTATTCCAAAAGAAATAGCAATAATGTACAAAGGACACGTACAAGTACTGTTGATAAAACCACCACGACCATTTTATGACTTGACGAGGAAAGAACGGTTACAAGTGGCTTGGATTGAAAAAAACAGAGGAATAAACTGGGACGAAGGCTTTGTACCATATTTTAATTATCAAGCAATCTTTGGGGATTTTAAAAAAAATAAATCTATATTTACGAAAGGAAACGAAAAAGTGTTATGGATAAAAGATATATTCCGAATTAATAATGTATACAATTTAGAAAGTAAGAACTGCCCGAGTTTGTTGACATTATATAACAATTATTCAGATTCATCTGACATTATAAGTTGTATGTATCATACCAATATATGTGCCTTAAAAAATGTGTTTTGCTTAAATAAATGGTGTAAAGAAAATCAAGTGTTTTGTCAGTAAGATAAAATAAGAACGATCTTAGTTTTACGAATAAATGATTATAGAATGTTAAACCTACAAACTTACTTACACATATTCTATTATTTAGGTTAGTGAAAATGTAAGTAATAGTAATGTAAGAAATGTATCATTGCTTATAAAACAATATTTGAATAATATAATAATATAGAAATAAATAT
Source organism: Melanchra persicariae (assembly GCA_947386135.1). Taxonomy (NCBI): domain Eukaryota; kingdom Metazoa; phylum Arthropoda; class Insecta; order Lepidoptera; family Noctuidae; genus Melanchra; species Melanchra persicariae. Next base: position 7,216,584 of record OX376645.1, on the reverse strand, counting down.
TTAAACTTGACCTACTTGTGAGTTTGATTTCTTTAACACTAAAAATATTAATATAGTTAACCACCTGCCAACCACATATTATAGTTCGACATCGAAAGCAAAAACAGCTTGTTATAATGAGCAGTTCATACTGAACAGCTTGTTAAAGGTAATGAGCAGTTCATACTGAACAGCTTGTTATAATGAGCTGATCATACTGAACCGCTTCTTATAATCAGCAGTTCATATTGAACTGCTCTGTTTATTTACACACTCGAACAGATGCTACTGATGAGTATGCGACTACTATACAGGACTTTAATAAAAAAGAAAAAATATGTTTGAATAGAAAACTATAAAATGTTATTAGTAGACCATTTTATGACTTGACGAAGAAAGAATGGTTACAAGTGGCTTGGATTGAAAAACAGAGGTATAAACTGAACGAAAATTTTGAATAATTAAGTATATTATGGGGTTACAGAGGAATAATCTGACACTCGAATGGTTTAACTGTGGAATATAGGGTTATTCAGATCACGATTTGTGATCTGAATACCCTATATTCCAACTACTCCTGTCTCTTGAAAAAAGAACGGTGGCGAATCATGGAAGCTTGCGAATGTGCAACCGGTGCCCAAAAAGGGAGACCGTGCTGACCCTGCACATTACCGTCCAATCGCCATTACCTCCATCCTATGCAAGGTTATGGATGGGTTCTGAACAGTAAGCTGCTGACCTACCTTGAAGACAATGATCTCCTCAGTGACCGTCAATATGGCTTTCGCCAGGGACGATCAACTGGTGATCTTCTTGTGTATGTCACGCACTGCTGGGGCGAAGCCATCGAGAGACACGGCGAAGCACTTGCTGTGTCGCTCGATATCTCGAAGGCTTTTGACAGGGTCTGGCACGCAGGTCTACTCAACAAGCTTCCTGCTTATGGCATCCCAGCTGGTTTTTGTAGCTGGATATCAGACTTCCTAAATGAACGGTCGATCCGAGTAGTCGTTGACAGCTGCTCCTCTGACCTCATGGCTATTGATGCCGGAGTTCCTCAGGGGTCTGTTCTCTCTGCAACTCTTTTCCTGCTACACATCAATGACTTACTTCAGCCTGGTCTTGTTGGGTACGCAGATGACAGTACGGTTTCATAGAGATACTTATCCAGCGCAACAACCGGCGGGGATGAAGTCCGTTCCTTGAGAGAGGCCATGGTAGAGCGGACAAATTTGACCTTAAGCGTTGTCTCCCAGTGGGGTGATGACAATCTGGTCACTTTTAACGCCACCAAAACACAGGCGTGTCTTTTTACCGCAAAAAGGAGTCGCTTTGACCAAACTCCTACTTTTCGGGGTGCATCTGTTCCCGTTACTGATCGGCTCGAGCTCCTAGGCATGGAGTTGACATCCAGTCTCAACTTCGGCGCCACCATCGAGTACAAAGCCCAAATTGCGGCCAAAAAGCTGGGCATCCTAAATAAGGTGAAGCGATACTTCAGGCCTGGACAGCTTTTAACCCTTTACAAAGCACAAGTCCGATCCTGCATGGAGTATTGTAGCCACCTTTGGGATGGCTCAGCTAAGTATCAGCTTGCCGCGCTTGACTCGGTGGAACGCAGAGCTAAGAGGCTCATCGGTGACGCAAAACTGGTGGATGCCAAGCTACATAGCTTGGCTCATCGCCGTAAGGTTGCCTGCTTATCGGTCTTCTACAGATTGTACTTCGGTGAGTGTGCCCAAGAACTCCACGACCTCATCCCACCGGCCCCCTTCTACCATCGGACATCCAGACGCACTGCATCTTACCATCCCTACCTTGTAGCTATTCCACCAATTCGCACTAAGCGTTTCCAAACGTCTTTTATAATGCGCACAGCAAAGGAGTGGAACTCTCTGCCTGCGTCTGTGTTTCCAAAAGCTTACAGCCCTAATCTCTTCAAAGTTAGAGTGAACAGGCTCCTTCAGGGCAAGCTCGCTCCATCGTAGACTTTGTCTCTGTCATATCTGACATTGACTAGAGTCAAGAGCAAACCCATCACCAATAAAAAAAAAAAAAAATAAAAAATGGCCTTGGTCTGACTACATGCAGTTTTTAGATGTCTTGAATACACGTCGTCAACCAGATGAAAGTTTATCTTCTCAATGTTCTGACGTAATTAGAGACAGTGAAATCGAATCTGTAGATATGCCTCGTCCAGGAACATCTTTTTCAGGATCATCATCGTCAAATAAAAGAAAGAAACACGCTGATGAAGTAGGTGTGATGATTGAATATTTTGAAAAAAGGAGACAAGAGACAGCTGTGGACCACATCGATCAGTTGTTTTTAAGTTATGCTAACACTTTTAAACACATGTCAAGTCGTACTCAAATCTCTATAAAATTAAAGATGGCACAGTTATTTGCAGAAGCTGAGACTAAAGACCTTGTTTTAAAGGAGACATTTCTAGCTATATATATCAATTCAAGAACTGCTCCAGCCGAAGAGATCATTGCAGGGACACCTCTGACCGAAGACATCAATGCAGAGACACCTCTAACCAAAGAGATAAATGCAGAGACACCTCTGACCGAAGAGATAAATGCAGTTGCGGAATATGTTCGAAAGAGTTACCGCGGCCCTGAAATGAAAGGCACTAGGAGGACAAAGGGTGGGTTTTAGTCAGTAAAAGTCTGACACTCCCTGCCGCTCCACCCAGAGTGGGATTTTGATGATTTCCCATCCTCAAAAAAAAAAAAAAAGAGATAAATGCAGATATACCTTTGACCGAAGGCATAAATGCAGAAACATCTCTACCTAGAGATATCAATTCAGGAACACCTTCAGCCGAAGAGATAAATGCAGAAACATCTGTATATCTCTATAGTGATGAAGATATTGGTCAATACTTAAAATTTAATAAAAATATGTTATGTTAGTGTAGAATTAAAGTACCTTAGAGCCACAGCAAGTCTTTCTTTGGTAGTAATTGCCTTACGCCAGTTTGTATCATTTTTTTTTATTTTATGGCAGATTAAAGTATGCAGTTCCTCGAACAACGCTGGGGACATCCGAAAATATATGTAAAAATGATCTTCATGCGAATATAATTCTCGACATAAGTTGCTGTATTCTCTACGTTGTCGTCGCGCTAAATTCAAATCGTGTACCCACACACGTTTTCTTTTTCTGCTATGCAACCATAATAACACAATATTTTCTTCTTCCTCGGTAATCATTTTCCTCGATCAAAACCCAATAATAAAAGAACTGATCCTGATCCTAACTGACCAGCACCACTGATACACGCACTCAAATAACTGAAATAAGATGGCCGCTGTTTGGCCTGCCCGCATCGCCCGGACCGCTGACCGGTTGCCCTGCCCGGATCGCTGACCGATTGCTCTGCCCTGACCGCAGACCGATTGCTCTGCCCTGACCGCAGACCGATTGTCCCGACCGACAACGTTGTTCAGACATGATGCGGGCTGCGTTCACTTTGACCTGACCGCAGGCCGCCGAACGCATCCCGTGTGACAAATCCTTAAAAGGTTTCTGGGTCTTCTCGGTTACTATAGGAAATTCATACCCGATTTCGCGAAAGTAACTAAACCCATGACGCAGTGTTTAAAGAAGGGCTCGAAAATTACGTTAGACCAGAACTATATCGATTGTTTCGAAAAATGTAAGGCACTCCTAATTAATGATCCCATTTTACAATATCTGGACTTTTCAAAAGAATTTATCTTAACGACAGACGCATCGAACGTAGCCATAGGAGCTATCTTGTCCCAGGGTATCATAGGCACGGATAAACCCATTGCTTATGCTTCCAGGACCCTGAACAGTAGTAAGATTAACTATAACACAATTGAGAAAGAACTCCTTGCAATTGTCTGGGCTACTAAATATTTCAGACCGTATCTGTTCGGTAGAAAATTCAAAATTGTCACAGACCATAGGCCTCTCCAATGGGTAATGAACATCAAAGAACCCAACTCGCGTCTTACTCGATGGCGATTGAAACTAAGTGAGTTTGATTTCTCTGTGGTTTACAAGCAAGGAAAATGTAACACCAATGCCGACGCATTATCCCGTATTGAAGTACATAACGAGGAGACTAGCTCCCTTATAGTCAACTCTACTGAAAAACCATCCTCAATACTGGATGATTCAAACACCGATACAGTTCACACTGATGCCGAAAATCCGATACTAGAGGTTCCAATAACTGATTTCCCACTTAACAAATACCACAGACAAATCATTTTCACAGTGTTCGATGAAGTAAAAAGCCGCCCTTCAGCTTCAAAACCGTTTGAGTCACACGTTAGAACACATATTCAGATTTCCAAGAGCAATCTCGAAGAGGATGTTGTAAACGCTGTGAAAGAATATATTAATCCTGAGGTAAAGACCGGTATTCTCGTTAATCCCCCATTAGCAATGTACAAAATCATTCCCATTATTCAGAATAAATTTAAAAACTCATCTATGGATTTAGTCTTAACAAAGGCAGAGTTACAAAATGTCAAAGACTATCTAAAACAACAGACGATAATTCGCAATTATCACGAAGGTAAAACGAATCACCGTGGAATTAATGAGTGTTATCTGTCTTTATCTAATGAATATTACTGGCCAAAAATGAAGGAACACATAACGAAATAATATAAATGAGTGTGACGTATGTGGTCAAGCCAAGTACGATAGGAACCCCATCAAACAAAGGTTTAATATTGTACCACCTCCAACCCAACCGTTCGAAATAGTACATCTCGATTTACTCAGCGTCGAAACGCAAAAATATCTAACAATCATTTATACATTTTCAAAATATGCTCAAGCTTACCACCTAAGGGACGCAACAGCGGTTAGCGTCGTACAAGCTCTTTTAACATTCGGTACGCACCATGGATTCCCCTTAACTATCGTCATGGACAGAGGCCCGGAATTTACGAATCAACTATTCTCGGAGTTCGTTAAAATACATAAAATTCAACACCACAAAACCTCAGCATGCACACCAAACGAAAACGGCATGGTGGAAAGGCTACATTCCACACTTTTAGAGCATCTACGTATTTTAAAATTGGAACATCGCGGAGACTCCGCTATGAGTTTAATGTCATATGCAATTCTAGGTTATAATAGCTCTATTCACAGTTTCACCAAGTGCAGACCTTTAGATATAATTACTGGCCATTTAGACCCTCGCGATCCATTAGAAACATCGTAACAAAATGAAACGAGTCTTCGAGATGATTAATGATTCATCCCTGCACGATCGCGCAAGGATTATCGAGAATATTAATGAGAACAGGGAAACCGAACAGGAATACTCTGCGGATCAACAAATTTTTGTACGGAACCCAATGGCCAGTCGACAAAAACTGGCCCCCAGATTTACACGCGATACAGTATTTGCGGACTTACCGATCCACATCTACACTAAAAAAAAAACGTGGACCCATAGCTAAGTCCCGCCTGAAGCGAGTCCCTAACACTAACCTTTTGTTACAGGATTGTCCTCCTGGCTCTGAGCCTAACGCAAGCGGAAGACATAACGTTGAATAGTCTGGAGAACGGACCAGGCATCTTACCTTTTATGCTAGGAAAAACGAAAGTTATCTCCCATTACCACTCGTTTATCCAACCGGTTAATCTAGACGTTATTCGTAGCAATATAGATTTAGTAAGAAAACAGTTAGATAATATTTCACCTGAATTTCACAATAAAACCCTGTCATTATGTATGCCACATATAGAATATCTCTATAATAAAATAACGCAGGTATCTGACCAGTTAGAATTGTTCCAGCCTAATCGCGTCAAGAGAGGTCTAATTGATGGGTTGGGTTCAGTTGTTAAAAGCATCTCCGGAAATTTGGACTATACAGACGCTATTCGTTACGATAGTGCAATTAAAATTCTGCAGGAAAATGAGAATAAAATGGTCACAGAATTAAATAATCGCGTTAGTTTAAATAAACATTGGATGTTTGAAAACTCGAATATTCTTAACAAATTGGTCCAGAATCAGAACAAAATCAAGGAGACTGTAAATGCGATCATGACTAGCGACTTGCGACACGAAAAAGATATTGTTAAGTATGCCCATCTGGCCCAGTATATAACGATGCTAGCGGATAATATTGAAACATTATCTGAAGAATTACTTAGATTAGAAAACTTATTAGGATTTATACGTGCTAAAAGCACACATTTTCTTGTGTTTAAGTTAGATACATTTAATACAATGATAGAACAGTTAAATGCTCTCTATGGCAGAGAACATATACTAAACGATACTTTTAGGGAATATTTCGACATAATTAAGTTAGGTTCTACTATAACAGCCGAAATTTAGTATTGATATTTAAGTTTCCGGTAGTCCTTCCCTATACCTATGACCTTTATAAGCTATCCATAGTTTCCAATAAAGATAACAAAGTGCTAATTCCATCTTATCCTTTCCTGACAATTCATGACAAAGATTTTATGTACATAGAGGCCGAATGCCCGAAGTCAAAGCAATACTATCTCTGCGAGAACAGCATCAATCAATACTACAGAAGTCAAGGCGACTGTATTCACCGTCTCATATCCCAGCAGCAAATCGACAAGTCCTGCTAATTCATCACAGCGAAATTAGAAACCGAAGCCGTGGAACCACTCGACGACCGACACTATGCAGCAAGCTTTCCGGTGCCTGCTAAAATTCACCTGTCCTGCACCGAAACCCAATATAGTACAGTGCTAGGAAGTTATCTCATCACGATCCCAAAAGGCTGCGATGTGCAAACCCCGGACCTAACCCTGGCGAACAAGGACGACCGGGTGAAAGGACAAGTACTGAAGATTATGAACATCCCATTCAATAACGGAACCAACTACAATTCTGAAGCTAGAAGACTAACACTCAACTCCGTCAACCTCCGCAGCCTCCATGTTGCCAATAAGGAAATATCCATGGAAACGCCATTAACCCTGACTAAATCCGACATTCACAGCGTGTACTATACTATCACACCGCTATACCTAGTACTATTAGGTGCAAGCGTACTGGGCAGAGACGGAGCTATACAGAACGTATAGCTCCGTCTCCTTCCCACTGGAAGTAATATTAAAGTATTACTGCTTTAAGAGTTGGTGGTTAGGCCCCTGTTTTGCATATACTACTAAAGTTTAGTTATATTAATATTTATCAAATTTACCGTTACATTTTATAATAAATAATAAAACGCCGAGGATGAAAGTTGGTGTAATTGATTGGAATGGGTAAATGAAAGAAAATAGACGACGATTATATCAAGTAAGTAAATCCAAATATTTTATAGCTCAAGGGATTTTGAGGAAATGAAATAATGTATTGTTAAATTATACTGTATTTCATAAGTTCAAAACACCTAATATCAACGAGTTTGTACTTAATTTTACAGTTCAACATTTTCCTTCGATTTTTAAACAACTGCATCATAATAGTACATTACGATATTAGTGCGTTAAGATGGTTACAACATGCGAGGCGGAATTTCAGCCCGAGCCGAAGGCGAGGGCGTAATTGAGCCGAGCATGTTATAACCAATACATGCGTATATCGTACGACGTTTTTTAACACATTTGCGCGCTGTGCTGTCATTCGAATACGCAATGAGAATATCCGCCATATTGGAATAAAATATTTTTCCACTTATTTTATTTCCAATGTATGAGTGAAGATAAAATAGTGTATGCAACGGCATATAATTAGGTATTAAAACACTCGTGTGATGCTATTATCACACTCGGCTACGCCTCGTGTGATAAACCCACACTCGTGTTTTAATAACCCCTTTTATATGGTCGTAGCATAAACTACTATCATTGAACCTTTTTCCTAAAGTTTTAGAAAAAATATATTTTGTATGTTATGGCTATTTAATGTTAGTAAGAATACATGCAAACATCTATTTCATATAACAGGTTCTGGTAACGATTTTTTTTTTCAGCCAGTACTTTTGAAAGTTGTTTACAATTGAAGTATGGAAGTCATTACAGGTAGAAGGATTCAATAATTTGCTGCTGGAAAAAGCCATACCTAATGAGTGCTGCAACAGTTCGTTGGTGCCCATCTTCAAGAACAAAGGTGATGTGCTGGAGTGCAACAACTATAGAGGAATCAAACTAATGTCACAGTATGAAAGCTTGGGAAAAAGTTATTGAAAGGCGGTTAAGGAAAGAGATTGAAATCTCACAGAACCAGTTCGGTTTTATGCCTGGTCGGGGTACAATGGATGCCATTTTCGCTATCCGTCAGCTGTGCAAAAACTACAGAGCTGTGCATCAAAACTTATACATCGTGTACGTGGACCTCGAAAAGGCATATGACCTAGGCATAGGCTTCGTGAGGTTTTGTGGTGGGCCCATAAGGAGAAAGGTGTGCCTGGGAAGTATGTTTAGTCGATGCAGTACCCAAGTCTGGTCTGCAGTGGGCACCATTGAGCTTCAGTGTGGCAGTCAGTTTGCACCAAGGGTCGGCCCTTAGCCCTTACCTCTTCAAAGTCAAAGTCAAAGCATTTGACTTCCTGATGATAATGGACGCTCTAACGTTGGACATCCAGGAAGAGGCTCCCTGGTGTATGCTGTTTGCTGATGACATTGTACTAGTTTCCGAAAACGGCCTCGAGGTCCAGAGCAGATTGGAGACGTGGTGGCAGAGACTTAAGAGTGTTGGCCAGAAATTGAGCAGAACCAAAACAGAATACCTGTTCTGCAATCTCGGTGGTTTCGCCAGTCCTATGCCTATAGCTCTCACCGGAACGTCTATACCAATCTGCTCCGACTTTCGGTACCTCGGGTCGCTTGTACAGGGGGACGGCGATATAGACCGAGACGTAACGGATCATTTCAAGATGGATGAAATGGCGACAGGTCACTGGAACAACTTGCGACCCACGGATGCCTCTCAAGTTGAAGGGAAAAATCCATAAATCTGTGATAAGACCTGTCGTACTGTATGGATCAGAGTGTTGGACTGTGAAAAAGACGGATGAAAATAAATTGCATGTAGCGGAAATGAGATTAATGTTAAGATCGATTTGTGGAGTAACGAGGTAAACAACGTAAACATTAGAGGTAGTTTAAAAGTGGCGCCAGTGACGGAAAAGTGGAAAGGTAACCGCTTGTCCTGGTATGGTCATGTGAAGAGGAGGGATGAAACGTATGTAACTAAAAGGGTTACTCGTATGAATATAAATGTGGATGGGTAGTGAGGAAGAGGTAGACCAAAGAAATGATGGATGGATTGTGTGAGAAGCGATATAAAAAAAGGGATTTAGTGATAGTGTGACGGCTGATAGGACAGAAAGGAAGAAAAAACCGTGTTGCGCCGTCCCAAGTAACATGCGATAAGGATAGGAAGATGATGATGACTTTTGAAAGTTGCAATGATGAAAGGGATCGCGTCGAGTCAACAACCACACCGCAACTGCTCAACCAAGGTTGTCAGCGCTATTCTCGAACCATCTTTCGAATAGTCGTTGAGCTTCGGGAGGGAGATGTTACATATCACGCAAACCATAGGAAATTACCCAACTCCACAAAAGTATTGCATCAGCCTAGCGACGAGAGCGGATATGCTGAGTCGACACATCGTGGCGCACGGTGACGTGCCCCGGCCGCCGGACCGCAGGAATGTAGGGCTCACTTTCGATTCAACCATCGAACGATCGTCACTAGATTAAGATTTTTGAACAAATGTTAATACTAAATTAAACCTGTTCCAGTAATCTCGGGGTTTCCTTGCACCTTCCTGCTGGACCGACATAATTAGAAAGCTTACAGACGAATAACAAACTTAAATAGTATGCATAAGTAGGGACATTTTACTACATAATTACAAGCTACCACACAAACTCACATTACCAAGATCTGTATCCTTGTTAAACCCTGGCAATTAATTTACAGGCGCATCAAAAATTTGCAAGACAGTGTTTTATTACAGGAAGATTTGGATCGATTCACTGTTTATTGTAGATTAAATAAACTACAACTGAGTCTACCTAAATGCTGTTGTATCAGTTTTACGAAGAAAAGGAATGTTTTCAAGCACCCTTATTCTTTGAATGACACTACATTGTCGAGAGAGTCCCTTATTCGTGATCTTGGAATCTTTCTCGACGACAGACTTCACCTTGATGCCCACATTAACAAAGTTGTGAACAATGCCTTTCGGATGTACGGTTTTGTGATGAGGTCCGCAAAAGATTTTGTGCGTCCTTCCACCTATTTATATCTTTATAAATCGCTAGTAAGGTCTCAGCTCGAATACGCAGTGCCAGTGTGGAATCCCTTCTACAATAAGTATTCAGATAAAATCGAAAAGGTTCAAAGAAAATTCCTAAAAGCCATGCATTACCGTTGCTTCCATACGGATTTATCGTATGATGAATTACTTAGAAAGTATAAATTACTTAATTTAAAATCAAGACGCATTCATCTAGAGATGTTATTTTTGTTTGATTTGTGTCGCAACGTATATGACTGTATTGATATCCGTAACAAAATAAGTTATTTAGTACCTGGGACAACAGTTCTGCGCGGAGTTCGCGCGCGTCCCCTGTTTGCACTGCCTCCCTGTCGCACGCACGCAGGTGAGCGCGCACCTCTGCGTCGACTAACCAATAATTATAATAATAGTTTCCATCACATTGATATGTTTGTTCTAAATTCAAAAACAATGTACTCAAGACATTGGGTCAGTCAGTAGGTACTTAATTTGAATAGTTTTGATTTTAGCACAAAAAAAGCAGTTGTTTATATAAAAGTAGGTATTGTATAAATATATATATATTTTTTGTTTACTTAAGGATTTAGTTAAAATCGCATGCTTAGCAAAGATCTTTTATGTGTATTCCGTGGAAAATGTTGCTGGTCATACATTTGATCATATTTTTTTGTATTTTTTCTGCAAAATGTAATGTGTAACTGTTTATTTTCCCTAATAAATAAAATAAAAATAAAAATTAAAAGTAACAATCAGAAGCATTGGTCAGTGGGTTGTCTTAATGGTGAGGGATTTGTGCATTTCAGAAATTACATGTGTTTAACGCGGAGTGCCTGCCTACCACCTCCATGGTAAGTCTTGGCAAGACTGGAGTCTTCTAACAATCCACCCAAATAGCCAAAGATCTGCAAATTACAGCCGGGACCAACGGCAAGGGCACAGACCAACTTTGGTAAGCGTTGAAGATCAATTTGTGTGGCTGTTATTCTTTAGACACAAGCTCCTTACACAAACATTGTATATATTTGTAGACTTGTGTTCCTATTTTTTATGCTCAAATATTCGCACGCAATGTAAATTGTGTTAATAAACATACATACTCTTTTTTCTCATGGAGGTAGGTAAGCAGGCAGAAACCCCAGAATGCCTCCTGATAAAATCTTTACAGACTTGTTTAACCTCATTTACGTAAATATTATACAAGTTAACTTACCACTGGGAGCACAGCCAAATGCACATAGCTTAGGCATTTTCAAAAGAAATGTCTGTAGGGTCCACCCCTAACACTTAGTTTATTTACGTTTATTAAAAACTTATACAAACAACACACCATATCACAAACATAAACACAGTCACGTTATTATTATCATGTACGTTTATTGATAACACTACTCAATACATTCACGGCATTTATAATGTTTTGATGTCGGATGGTGCCGGCGCCCTGTTCACGCGCAAGTCATGCTAGCGTGATGATTGTGACGTAGTCGCATGCGCCGGCCGGCCGCAGCGAGCTTTCACTTTCTAGGTCAGTCGGTCATAGACCTCGCCGCTAATCAGCTGCTACCGCGCATGAGCTTATTTGGCAATTAGAATTTTATGTCAAGTTATTTTACTGTCTACGTGTCCATCGTGCTGTGTCGTCTATCGTGTGTGAACATTGTCCGTACTCCTTCTAAAGTTTGTTTATTGTGTTGTGCGAGGACATTAAAACAGTAAGTGTAATTTTAGTGACTTTTATTACCGTTCACCCTCACTTACCGCACTCACATAACTATATGTCTATGTATCTTAAGAGCGTTTACGCGGTACGGCTTTTCATACAAACTTTCAAATCCTTATTCTTCAAAATGAATGAACCGATTTTAACGAAACTTGGTATGCATACGCTAGATATCCAGGTCTAAATAGTTATCAGAAAACATTTTTGAAAAAAGCTTCAGAGGGCGAGAGAGAGCGATTTTAAGTTTTCTATAGAAAGTGAAAAATCACTATATCCTTCCCCCTGAAATCTTTTTCAAAAATGTTTTCTGATAACTATTTAGACCTGGATATTTAGCGTATGCATACCAAGTTTCGTTAAAATCGGTTCATGCATTTTGAAGAATAAGGACTTGAAAGTTTGTATGAAATGACATACGGCGTACACGCTCTTAACAACACAAGTTATAGCGTCCTTTCGCGAAATTGTACACAAAATGTATTACGGGGCGAAGTCACCACGGCAAGGCGGAGGAAAGATCAACTCGACGCACTTCCTAGCAGAATTCACAACCGAAACACATACAAAAAATGGAAAAGATCTACAAACGTGAGCACACGCAGAGAGCAGTTACCATTTTGAATTTTGAACTGTCAGTGTCAGTCGTCAGAAATTATTATTTTGTCAGTTACTAGTAAAAAAAAGACCAATATGTAAATAATATCATAATACGTAAAAAACATCTTTGATGTCTCAAAATATTAAATTATATGCTCTTGTATTATTAAAATATAAAATAAATATTGTTATGGTATAAAGTCATAAAATGCAATTCTTTTGCAGTGACATCTGTTGCGTAGCACCTAAACCCAAAGTTACGGATACGAAGTGTACATGAAGCCACCATCTTTGAAACAAAGCCCATTCTATGACCCTGAAAGTCAGTGAAAAGTGATAAAACCGCGTTTTCGTCGGCGGCGGCCCGTAGAAGGCTAGAGTATGAAGCGGCTCAACTTCAGGCACATATCGACCTCGATTTAGCACAAAAACGTGCTCATATTCAGAAAGACTTGGTTTCGAAAAAACTAGAAGTCGACATGGCACACTTACAAGAAGATTACGGCTCCGTCTCGAAAAGTTCGCGAATAGTCGAGTCGTGGTTCGATAAACAAGATGGCGAATAAAATAAAAGCGATTGCGCAGAAAATGTCTGCCCATTAGATTCGGTGCCGATGTGTAATAATAATAAAACCTGGAACCATCAGCAACAGGATTTCGTCAGCGAGCGCCCGCCGCATGGCGACAGCATCAACCAGTTGACGGAGGCGTTGCACTAATTACTTACTAGAAGTAACGTTCGTGACAACAACAGAGAACTCCTTGCGCGCCTAGCATCTTCCAAAGACTTACCGTTGTTCGATGGTGACCCTCTGCAGTGGCTGCAGTTCAAGGAGTCATATAAAGAGTCTTCACACGTATGCAGTTATAGCGATGCAGAAAAAATTTGGCGGTTACGAAAGTGCCTACGTGGTGACGCGAAAGAAGCCGTGTCATCGCTCCTCATCGGCAACACATCACCGCAAGCTATAATTGACACCTTAGAATTACGATTCGGCAGACCCGAGTGTACCTATAATTAATAAAATAACAACTCAACTCAAGAAAATTCATCCACTCCCGACTGCATACCACACGGAGATCGTGAATTTCTCAACAAAAGTAAAAAACTACGTCACAGCTGTTAAAGCTATTAAGAGCGGCCAACCCGTCATACTTTTCATACAAACGCTCGTACGTGATTATGCCGTTGTAACACATCTATCTTTGATTTTTTTGAACTAAAAAGTATCTTATGCACTATATCTAGGTTTCAATGCAAGTAAAAAGTTTAAATTTGGAGAATCAAATTCAGTATAAGCCTCCAAAAATCTGCTGTTTTGTACATATTTTACCTGAACTTAGGCCGTACATAACGTACTCATAAATTACAAAAGTAAAGAAAACATCTTGATAGAAACCTTGCACATGTAATGGAGATTCTAAATAAATAATATTTATTTCAAAAACTTATTAGGCTTATTCAAAAACACGTATTTCCTGGATCAAATTTTATGAAATTTTCGAACACTAATTCTCGTCAAATGTTATCGCGTTCTCACTTGCTAGATAGTCAACAACATTGCGCTGGATGAAACAACAAGCTTTTCAACCATGCTCGCGTTGGCGATAGACGGGTCGGGAAGGGCCCTCTTAAGTTGCAGGAATACCTACAGAGTCCAGAAACGACGTCTATAATACTTTCAAAGTTACCGCCCGCCGTTATCAATAAATGGGCCGAGTATACCTCGAGAGACAGGATAGTTCTATACCTAAACTAGAAATACTATCGGAGTTTTTATATAGAGAATAATAAAGAATATCGCTTTTTCGAGCAAAACATGGTTTTTCTTCTTCGCAACTAGGAACGGTTGGCCATCCAAATTTTACAAATCCTAATATTCGCGATAATATTGCATCCTAGTTTCTTTAGCTACGTCCCAAAAATTAACTGGCATACATTGGTGTACTAAGTTAACATAACTCATTGATTCGCTGAGACGGCGCTCCTGTGCTAACGGTAAACGTGACAACGCGTCCGCTGGTCCATTTTGCTTTGGTGTAATATATTTTATAGTAAAATCATATGCGGCCAATCGTGCAGCCCAGCGTTGTAAGCGACTGGCGGCAGTTTGGAGTATACCCATTTTCGCTCCTAAAATGTAGCTTAATGGCAAATGATCTGTACGTAATTCAAATTTTCTACCATAAAGATATTGATGGTGTCGAGTGACGCCATAAAATATTGCCAGAGCCTCCTTATCAATCTGACTGTAATTGCGCTCCGCGTCATTGAGTGTGCGCGACACACAGCTTACCGGCCGCTCACTGCCATCTGGGAAACGATACGCCAACACTGCGCCCAACCCGTACGCGCTGCTGGTAACCGATAGCACTAAGGGCCGCCCCTCCTCATAATGTGCGAGTACCCTTTCACCTGATAGGACTCGCTTCGCTTCCTTAAAAGCCTCATCTTACTCCGTACTCCAATTCCAACTGACTCCCTTTTTTAAAAGTTCATGCAACGGATGTAATAATATACTTAGTTTGGGAATAAATTTTCCATAATAATTAAGTAAACCTAAGAAGCTTCTTAACTGTGTGATATCGTGTTGTTGCCTTCACAATAGCCTCCACCTTCTGGGGATCCGGGCGCAAACCACTTTGGTCAATAATAAACCCGAGATATTTAACGCTTGCTTGTAAAAAACAACATTTGCTTAGTCCGACGGTTAAACCCATATCTCTTAATCTAACCAGTACTTGTCTTAAATTAACCAAATGCTCCGCTCTAGATGCTCCCGTCACACAAATATCGTCCAGAAACATCACCGTGCCACGCACGCCGCGCAATGTCTCCTCCATAAATTTTTGAAATTTTTCCGGAATGCAAGATAATCCGAAAGGCGTACGGCGATAAACAAAAGTACCGATATGTGTAGTAATAGCTGCACACGGTTGTGAATCATCCATCAACATTGTCTGTTGATATGCATGAGTTAAATCAATTTTGGTAAATTCCCTTCCCCCACTTAGAGTGGCAAACAACTCTTCGATGCGTGGGAGTGGGTAAAATTCACGTTTTAGTTTAGGATTGATAGTAACTTTATAATCGCCACATATTCGTATATCGCCGTTCGTCTTAATCACCGGCACGAAGGGCGTGCCATAGTCCGAGTGCTCGACCCGGTAGATGGTGCCCTCGGACTCCAGCCGCTCCAGCTCACGCTCCATACGCGCGCGGAGTGCTAGCGGCACGGGGTGTGCCCGCACGTACACGGGCTCATTATTTGTCAGTTGCAATTGGAGCAATTTTTTACATTTTCCTAATGTATCAGTGAAAACCTCGGGAAATTCTGTAGCTAACTTATTTATACATGGATCAGCAATAATATCATTAAAATTAATTTGTTTGATATTCGGTTTAAAGACATTTTATTTCTCAAAGAACAAATTACAGTTCACTTATAGAGAAACTTAACAAATTAACAGAATAGGTTGTAGTTTACATTCCGACGCTCAAGCCATCCAAGAAGCAGTGCGACTCCGCAAACATGTCGAAGTGAACACCCGGGCGGGGCGCACGACAGGTGATTTGTCAAACCATACAAATAAGATGGAATGACAACTCTATTGTCGCCCACTCCGCCCAGGTGAACACCGTGAGATGTCGACAGAATCGACCGGCCGCAGTGCGACTCCGCAAACATGTCGAAGTGGACAGAATCGCAAATAAAATACAAAATAGTTGAGGCCAAACTTATTTTAAAGAGCTAAGGTGTGTCTAATATAAAATTCCTCAGGCCTTTTTTAAATGTTGGTATGCTTGTACACTCTCTGATTTTTTTAGGCAGTTTATTGTATAACCGAGTCCCCTCATACTGTATAGTTTTCCTGCCGTACATGGTTCTCACTCTTGGTACTTCTAGGTCGTCTTGATTACGGGTATTATATTTATGAGTCTTTTGTTTGAATGAAATATTGGTGTGTATGTTGGTCTTAAGGATTTTCCGGATAGTCATGCATGTATGGTATGTGTACAATTGTTGTAGGTTGAATAATTTTGTTTTTTTGTAGAGTAATTCTGTAGGAGTGTCGTAGTTATAATTGAAGAGGACTTTGATGATTTTATTTTGTGTTCGTTGTAAGTATTGTTGATTCGTTTTAGCAGCTTGTCCCCATATTTGGATCAGATATTCCAGATGTGGCTTGACAAGTGTGTTGTAAATAGTATGTCTTAGGTTGTAGGGTACGCATTTTGCAATGTTACGTATGGCTCCGGTTAGTGGGAGTATTCGAGATCTTACATAGTCAATATGAGGTCTGAATGTCAACTTACTGTCCACAATCAGGCCCAAATACTTTTCATGCGTGGATTTTCGTAACGGTTGATTGCTTATTGTAAGATTTGGAAAGGATTGTATTTTTTTATTTTTTGCTGCGAAAATTATGTAAGCTGTTTTATTAACATTCATAGTCAGAAGGTTTTGACTAAGCCACACATTCACCGCATTAAGATCTTTCTGTGCTTCTGAGATAATATCCGTGATGGAATTGCCAAAATAAAAAAGACATGTGTCATCTGCATACAGTGACACATGTCCAGTCAGTCCAGCGGTGCTAATGTCGTTAATATATATGAGGAAGAGCAATGGACCCAGGACTGATCCCTGAGGTACTCCGCACTGTATGTTGGCCGGGGCACTTGCAAATTTATCAAGTTTGACTATCTGTTGCCGATTAGTAAGATAAGACTCAAACATTTTGTAGGCTGTAGAAGTAATTCCTATGATTTTTAGCTTTCTCAGAAGGATAAAATGGCTAACAGTATCAAATGCCTTTTTTAGATCAATAAAAACACCTAGACCCAGTTGTTTTTTGTCTATATTATCTTTTATTTTAGTAATTAAATCAACAGTAGCCGAAAGTGTATTCGAGTGTGGACGAAAACCATATTGGTGCGAGTAAAGAAACTTAGTATCGATTAAGTGTTTCGATAAGCGCGTGTGTAAAGCTTTTTCAAATATTTTGGAAATAACAGGCAACACTGAAATTGGTCGGTAGTTTCCGGGGTCAGTCCTAGTTCCAGACTTGTATATAGGGGTTACTTTAGCTATTTTAAGACTGTCCGGAAACACGCCATTGTCAAAGCAACTGTTTATGCAATTGGTTAGGTCAGTTAAGATTAGGTTCTTAATGCACTTTATAGATTTTGTTGTAATTCCATCAATTCCACAGCTGGTATCATTGTCCAAATTATCTATAATTTTGGATATCTCTTCCTCAGTGCAATGTTCTAAGGTGGTAAGTTGAATGTCTATATTATTATCTGTCTTATTTAATGTAGTTTGTGAGTTGGAATTAGTTTGTGTTATACTCTGGGCCAACAGAGAGCCAATAGTAGCAAAATAGTTATTAAAAGCGTTGCAGATTTCTGTGCCTTTTGTTATTTCTTTGCCATCAAGCGTGAGTTTAGGAAGAGTACATACATCGTTTGCCTTATTTTTAGCTAGGGTGTTTATCAATTTCCACATTTTTTTGGGGTTCTTACTACATCTTGAAAAAGCGTCATAATAGTAATTCTTTTTATCTTCTTTTATTTTACATTCTACTCTTTTTCTAGCAGCTTTATATTTAGATTGCAATTGTACATTTTCTTGATTTGTCAAACAACCATGCCATAATTGATTTCGTTCATTAATACAGTTAATTATTGTTTTATTTATCCAGTCCTTTTGTGGTAGGTTAAGTATTTTGTATTTTTTTATTTTCGAGTCATTTATATTCTTTATTATGTATTGTTCAAGAACGGCATAGTGGTTTTCTACTTCTGTTGAGTCGTATTTTAGCTTTAGCATGTTCTCATACAGAGCTTTGTAATCAATCGCGTCATATTGAACTTTTTGTCTTAGGGTCTGTTTGTATTGTTTGAGTTCTAGGTAGATTTGTTTATGGTCTGATAGTGTTGATTCAACTATTGCCATGTGTACCTTAGCGTTCCATATGTTAGTACATACATGGTCGATTATGCTTTTTGTGTTCTTTGTTTGTCGAGTGCAGTACTTTTCGTGTACATTGTTTAGTATATAGTATCCTGATTCTTGTATATCATCTGTGTAGCCAGTCAGCAAATGTTACGTCAATCAAACACGGAGATGGATAGCTGACTGGTTTATTCATATAATCGTATACCCACATTACACAATAATAAAAGTAGACACAAATACCTTACAATTATTACATATTTAGCTCACTAATTACGTACTCAAAATGTGATTAGCTTATATAAAAAAAAAAGATTATTGTTTTCTTACTGATGCATGTTAACCCATAAATGGCCCATAACTTTTTGATGCAAAGTCACGGCACTTCATACTAACCCATATATGGCCTTTTTTCAGTTTCTGAAAGAAGTAAATTTTTTTTTCTTGTATTATGTTACTTCTTTGTCTTCAGGAAAAACTATTAACCACACTTAATTTTTTTATTCCACTTATTTCATAATTCATGCGGTAGAGGGGACCATACAACCTTGTTTTCGTTTCGTCTAAATAATGATATATTAAATAAAGAATAATAGTACTGATACTGTCTACATTTTGTTTTACTCTGTGGTCACACTGCTCTATCTATTTTCATAGGATTAAAAAAATAATATTATCTCAGGTAAGAAGTAAGAAATAAAAAAAATGATTTAACTATTATTTAGTAAAACTTATTACTATACTCTGGACTTTCTGATATTCCTCTCGTCTAGCAACTAGCACACGCACATATGTCAGTGGAGGAGAGGATGGAGGGACCAGTTTTAATCATAGCTATCTTCAAAATGCATCGATATTTAAGCTCCATTTCTTTTTTACAAATTGGTTTAAGACTTTTACTAAAACGTTATGTAGAAAAAGAGCGGTTTTATTCTGTAATATTCACTAAAATATTTGTCTTTGTTATGTGGACTGAGGGACCACAGTTCAGTCGTTATATCTGTAATGCTTTGTGGACTGATAATTAGTAAATATCTTTTCAAATTTTTTACTAAATGTCTGTATTCACAAAACCTTAATTTATATGATACTTTCCGAGATCTGGCGTCTGTGAGAACTGAGGGACCACACTTTGTGTCGTAGTTTTTAATATATTTGCTTACAAATTCCCAGATTCGTTCTACAATTGTTTAAAGTCTACCTACTAAATCCTAGGATTTTCATATCGCGAATTCCCAGTGTGGTCCCTCATAGTGTAGTCGAATTAGCAAAAAGATTGGACTTAATTCGTGTAGTTGTAATTTTTTATGGAATCATTAGAAAACATGAATATAAGTCTCCTCTGAGTTTGCACCATTTCTGTTATGTACGGAACATCGTTTAATGTTAGGTATTAACATTAAAGTCTCATTATTTTGAATTTTAATTAATAACTAACTGTTTTATGTTTATATATATGTAGATACCCCTTTGTTGTATAATTACTTTTCACCAAAAAAGGTGTGAGGTGTATGAAACACTAATAAATTTAAAAAAATCATTTGCGGCTCAAGGGAAATTCAGTCTGTTGGTGCAAACTCAAAATAAGCTTTTTAGAGCATCATTAACACCCAGTTATTTTAGCACCCTTTTGCACCCCTTGGAAACCAGCATTTTACAATATTTACAAATTGTACTTCGGGGGAAATTAGTGTAGTCATGATTTTTTTAATATATAATGTATTCTACATATACTACATTTGCACCTAATAAAAATAAGAAATATACCACGGGAAGTTTATACAGAGAGCGTGGTTATATCGTAGCGTTCGCAGGGCGAACGAGGGGTTGAAGCAGGACGCGGGGCGGGCGCGGGAGCAAAGCGTAGAGTTTGAACTATCATAGTTGTGGCAAGAAGCGATCCGTGCGTTACGCAAATTTATTATTTGTCTTTTCCTTTTATATTATTTCACTAACTGTGTTTGTTCAATAAATGTGAAAAATGGATTATGCAAGAGCTGTTGATTGAGTGGATGAGAAAGTGGACATTTTTAATAGGTGTGTTCTTCACCTTATTGAAACACATGCACCTCTGAGGGCCGTCCGTGTTAAGCGCCCACCCGCTCCATGGATTAACCCTGGAGTTCGTATGGCGATGAGACGGCGTGACAAGGCCTTTCGAAGATATAGAAGAGATCGCAGTGAGGAGAACTGGAACCTGTACAAGGTGGCTAGAAACCGCTGTAACCAGATGGTAAAACTTATAAACGCCGATACATTTGTGAAAAAGTCTTTAACTCTTCACCGGCTGATATATGGAAGTTTCTCAAATCTCTCGGCATAACAAAGTCCTTCCCCAAATGTCATTTCTTCTAACGTGTCCTTGAGTGATTAGAATAAGCATTTTTCATCGTCGGATATTCTTGTAGATGCCGTTAAAAACAAAACTCTTCTTGAGATTACTTCCACGCCAATCTTACTTCTCGATTCTTTCTCTTTTCCCCAGTGACTGACCCTGAAGTCCTCAAAACCTTCAATGCAATTAAGTCCAAGGCTGTTGACTGTGATGGTGTCAGCAGAACTATCCCTCATAATTAAAAGTATTCTCCCTATTATTACACACATTATCAATGCCTCCCTACAAACTGGAGTATTTCCCACTATCTGGCGTAAGGCCATCATAATCCCTCTTCCTAAAATATCCAACCCCAGTTTATTTAATCACTACAGACCAATCTCCTTTCTCCCTTTCCTATCTAAGATCCTGGAAGCAGTTGCTATTAAACAAATATCTACTTTTGTGTTTAGGTATAATCTGTTATCCCCTTTCCAATCAGGTTTTCGGCCTGGCCACAGCACAGCCACAGCTTTGCTTAAGGTTACAGAAGACGTTAGGAATGGCCTGGAGAACTCAAGATTAACGGTGTAATTTTTAATAGATTTTTCCAATGCTTTTAAGACCGTTGATCACGACATCCTCCTGGCTATTCTGTCTCAAATTGGGGTTTCTTCGTCGGCACGGGATTGGTTTTCATCATATCTTCGTGGTCGCCAGCAAGCGGTCCGTGCTGATCAGAAATTTTCAGAGTAGTGCGCCCTGAAAACTGGCGTTCCACAAGGCGGTATACTCTCTCTACTTTTATTTTCTCTTTTCATAAACTCTATTACCACTATTCTCAAATGCTCCTACAATCTGTACGCTGATGATCTACATGTCTACGCGCAAACTGACACTGATAACCTGGACAACTGCATCTCATTGCTGAATGCTGACCTTCTAGCTTCTAGTTATCAGTGATTGGTCAAGCAGATTTGGGGTTACAGTCAATGTCAGTTAAAGCCAGGCTATCCTGATTGGCAGAACTTATTTTTTACGTAACTTGGACACCAGTCAACTACTGCCGCTTACTTTCAACAATGCCGTCATCCCTCTCTAGCCACACGTTAAAGACTTAGGCCTAAACATTGATGACAGGTTAAGTTGGAATAAGCTTTCTCAGGTTAGCCAGAATGTAACTTACTCACTGCGATCTCTCTATAGATTCAAGCATTTTCTTCCTTCTAGCACTAACCACTTTGGTACAATCACTTGTGCTTCCTATAATTGATTATGCTGATATTTGCTACTCTGATCTATCCCAAGAACTTCTTAACAAACTGGATCGACTACTTAACAACTGTATTCGTTTCATTTTTGCCCTTCGTAAATATGATCACATTTCTTCATTTCGTTCTCAGCTTAAAGGGCTGCCTATCCGTCAAAGGAGATCCCTCTGCATGCTCTTCACTATTATGAATGATCCTTGTGCTCCTGATTATTTAAAACAATATTTTAAAGTGTTGGGCAGTTCTCACAGTCTTAACCTTCGAGCATCCAAAAACTTACTCCTTCATATTCCTTCTCACCGCACCGGGTTTATGTCTAATTCCTACGCTATTTCAACCATTAAACTCTGGAATCCCCTTGACATCAAGAAGGCTAAGTCCAAATTTTCCTTTAAGCGTAAAATTCGAAGACACTACTTAAAAGCCTGTCATTATTAGTTTGTCTTCGTCATAATAATTATGAGTTCAGCAGTGCGATTCTGTAAACATGTCGAAGTGAACACTTGGGCGGGGCGCACGACGGGTGAGTTGTCAAACCATACAAATAAGATAGAATGACAGCTCAGTTGTCGTTCACTCCGCCTAGGTGAACACCGTGAGATGTCGACAGAATCGACCGGCAGATCAGAAATTTTAGTATATTAAATCATATTTATTACTTTATTATTTTAGCTTGTATATGTATTTTATTAGTACCTATTATGTTACCAGCTGCGGTTTCGCCCGCGTGAATATCGGAAATAGCAAGGTTTCCTGATTTTTATTGTATTTTTTTTAATCAGGAAACACCCACCCTACACCTACCTTACACCTACCATACACCTACCCTACACCTTCCCTACACCTACCCTACCTACATAATTATACCAGCCCAAAAATACAATGACATGTTCCTGGTCTCCTGGTACTTGATGTTTCTGGTCTCCTGGTACTTGTGAATCTGAAGTACTAAGGCAGCAGGGCGTAACAGCTCGTTTTTTAAGTGTGTTCATGGCGGTCTGGAAATCAACTAAACAATCTGATCGTAAGTAACCGCCCGTCTTGTGATACTCGCCCGCCAAGTTTGCGGGCGAAAATCCAACGGCAGCTGCTGTGGAACCGCACAAAACTGTTGTCTCGTGAGTTCTTAGCCTTATTCCTACGTTACTTGATGACGTAGGATAATCAGCGCTGTCACAGGGTCTATAACTCGAAAGACAAATAATTAATTTGAAAGAAATAAAGGACATGCTTGCCTGCTGTTTTATTTTTCGATTAAAAACAAGCTGCTTTTGCATTAAAAAAATCGTTAGATTTGTATACTATTACTTACAAACAGAGCATTCACAATCAGAAAGTACTCCTTCCTCGTAAAACACATCCCGCAACACAACTACGCGCTTATGCACGTGGCGACGGCGCTTCTTGTCAGTTTATTATTCCGTGTCGCGCGCTTGTCTCTTCCATAGCGTAGTTGCTCAATGTCAATGACTACAATACACGAAAAATGTATGTTCCATATAAAAATGCTAATTTTTTATTTGGTGCTAATATAAAGGAAACCAAATTATATGATTGTGATGATTTTCAAAACAACCAAAATTTCCCCCGAAGTACAGCGGCAGAAAAACGTGAAAAACTAATTTCCGTATGTCGCACCAGGGTGCAAAATCAATCATGTATTTAGGCCAAAATGTCTAACCCTTTTCTGAGTTTACAGAACTACACGATTTTCCCCTAAGCCGCAATGACCAAAAATCATGTTTACAGATATTTTATTTTTTTTCTAACGCTGCGTTGGTCTGATTAAAATAAATGAAATATAATAATGTAGATTGAGGTGTAATAAAGCGTATAAAAAATTACGATGAGTACAACTGTATGCTCTGCTTAGTTATGAACAATCAACAGATTTCACAGTTTATCACCCCCTTCCGTAGGGGTGCTAAATGCAATTTGTTTTTTATACTCAATTTTTCACTCATACAAAACCATCAGAAACGTTTTTGCCTCTCCGGAGAATTTATTCCAATCTTCATTAAAAAATGGCCTAATTTGACTATACTACTCAGTTCACACAACAACCGCGACAACCGCGGCAACCATTACGCTAGCATTCCTAACATATTTTACAAAGTGTTACAACCTAGTATTGTTTGTGATTTAGCATTAGGTATCATACCGAAACGAAAACACGGAAAAGATTATTATCTCAAAAAAATCCGAAGATTATAGGTACATATAATTATGTACCTCACCGATTCATCGGAGCATCCATTTTTTTTCACCAGGTAAAACAATTATATTAAACGTTGTAAGCAGTAAAACTGACTTAAATACGTTGTTTATTGTACCTCGCGGGTAATGTACGAGATAAACACGAGGTTTTTTCATTTACCTAATGGTGTAGTCCGAGAGGCTACGCTTAGGTATGAATTATATGGTACATAAACGGTGTCAATTCAATTTTTTGCAGACCGCAAAAATGATGAACCAGAAGACATCGAATTAATAGATGATTGTGTCGAACCACTGGGTCCTATACAAGTGAGCCCGGATATCACAAATACAGCCATGACTGTAACTGATTCTCAGCTTGACCCTGTATCTGAGCTAGACACTGAGCCTACTCTATCCCCAGAAGTGTTGGAAGCATTAGGGGATTTGATGACACAAAAACCCAAGTATGGACCAGCACTAAACAAAGACTTAGCCCGTATTTGGGACACCATTTTGAAGAACGGACTCCCAAGGGAAAACAAGTTAATTAAAACTTGAGAAAAATGTACCAGAAAACTGTTGTGTGCTTAAAACCCCTATGCTCAACACAGAAATTATTGCTTCTGCTGATGCGTTATCTATGTTAATCAACAATAACAATATTGATAGACTGAAACTGATCCCCCAGCTCAGTGACGCTGGAAGGGTTTTAACAGACTTACACTTCACACGAACAAAATCTCGAAAGAATCTTATTTTCCCAGTCTTGGACAAAAAATTCCTATATGTTTTCAAAGAAGTAGAAAGAGATTATTACCTTTATGGTAGCAACCTATCTGAAAAGTGTAAGTACGTAAGCGAATAAACGTCAGTGCGTCACTAGCAAGCAGTGGTTTCACTCGTCGCCCTCCTATTTATCATTGGCGACGAATACCCACGTGAAGTAAAAGACAAAATGTCCGCTACAGTTTTTGGTCTTTTAAGTGTTTGATCACAATGTACAGTCTTGGGAGACCTACAAGTGCCGCATTAAACAGTGGTATGTGGCTAACGACATTACCGGGAGCGCATTGCTGAGCGCACTCGCGGATGGCACACACAAGTTGGCGGCGGATCTCGCGTTGCCAAAGCAGCTGCAGGACGTACCGTATGACGACATACTTATTTATTTATTTATTTGTTACTTGCTTACATGTACACAGCACTGGTTATTTATGGCATACATTAAAATTTCATGGCACAGTATTAGTACATGCACCCTGTTAGGGCACTGCAAATTAAGTAAATTATATAATTTCAATTCTCAATCCTATTATTATACATAGTTCAATTTTACAATTCCATTTCCATTAAAATTTAGGTACAATACTTTATACATGTCATTAAAAAAATTTAGATAATTATTATTCATGCAATTTAGTCATAATATTAGTTATATCATAAGGTCAATCATTTCAGTTTATCAGCTTTAAATTCTTCAACGGTATAGTAGCCTTTTTCGATTAGCAGAGATTTCAACTGTTTGAAAAATGTGGAGTCCTTTTGTATAGATTTAAAATTTTCTGGTAACTTATTGATGAAGAGCGAACGTTAGGATTTGGTACCCAAGTCGTGCTTGGACTCTGCCAGACCATCAAAAAGAAACCAGCAACGGTTTGTTTCGATAATTTCTTTAGGTACATCACCTGAACTTGTTTACCTGTTGCGTGAAAATTATGGTATTTTTTCTGTAGGCACCATTAGAAGCAACCGCCTTAGAGGAGCCGAAGACAAATTGAGTAGCGAAAAGGCACTGAAAAAGAAACCAAGGGGATCTTTCAGTCAAACCGTCTGTCACAAAAACAAGTTGTCGGTTGTGAGGTGGCATGACAATAAAGCTGCTACTCTAATCAGTTCCTATACTGACGCTGAACCAGTTAGTAGGATTAAAAGATATTGCAAGAATGCCAAGAGGAAAGTTGATGTTGATTATCCCAATATTGTGAAAGAGTATAACAAGAATATGGGCGGTGTAGACTTGGCCGACATGTTGATCGCCTTGTATAGAACTCCGTTCAGGAGTAAGCGCTGTTACATGGCGATGTTCGCACAAATTATTGATATTTGCGTCGACAATGCGTGGATCCTGTATCGCAAACATGCAAACCCTGCCACTAAATGCATGCGGCTGAAAGATTTCCGCTACGAAGTGTACCACAGTTTGATCAGCACAAACAAAAGTGTTACATATAAGAAAACGGATGAAAGCACGATCAGGCACCTTTGTAAAACAAGACCGGCAGACAGTTCACGCTACGGTGGAGATTCACACTTTCCGTCAGTGAAGGAAGAAGGTCGTTGTATGTACTGCAATAAAAAACTACGGTTTACTGCCTGAAATGTGATACACGCCTTTGTTTTGTGACGGGCAAAAATCCTCGCAACTGTTTTTTGAGCTTTCATGTTAAATAATACAGGCCCTTACAGTTTCTTTGTACTTTTATAAAAAAATAAAGGCTTTTTAACTATTATATTCTTTTACTTTATACTATGTAACATCTTTCACGTATTCGATTAAGTCCGCTAGGACGGACAAGTAATTTTAACACTTTTTTTACTAAGTTTCGATAATGTCCGGTGTGGCGGACATCGCTTTTCTCCATAAGGGTGGGGGGTAGATTTTTTTTTTCTTTTTTTGGAAGTTCAGAAAAACCATGGAAACTTGGTTATACAATAAAATTTTAATAAGTTTACTATCACCTTCTCTGTCGAAATAAGGGTTAAAGGAAGATGCGAAGCCAATTTTTGTTAGGGCACGACCGATAGCTTTCGCTTTGAAAAATAAAGTAGATAAAGAAATAGATCGTTTAGTAGGGTTAGGTGTATTAAAACCGGTTGACCACGCGCGGTATGCGTCACCGATCGTGCCCGTTTTAAAGCAAAATGGATCTATACGTATATGTGCAGACTTCTCCATCGGGGTAAACAAGCAGTTAGTAATCGATCAGTATCCTCTGCCGACAGTAACTGAACTCTTTTCAAAATTGTATGGAGGACAGCAGTTTACCAAATTGGATCTGTCAAACGCCTACAACCAATTTATGTTAGATATCGAGTCAAGAATTAACTTGCATAAATACACATAGAGGAATTTTCAAACAAACGCGCTTATGTTTGGGTATTGCAAGCGCGCCGGCCGTGTTCCAGCGCGCGATGGAGGGCGTACTGGCTGGCGTGCCCGGCACACTCTGTATGCTCGACGACATTCTGATAACCGGGAAAACTAGATCGGAACACCTGGATAGATTACATCAAGTGCTGCTAAAATTACAAGACGCGGGACTTACGCTACAAAAAAAGAAGTGTGTTTTTTTAAAGACGAGGTCAATTACTTAGGTTACGTGATAAATAAAGATGGACTACATAAATCACCACAAAAAATAAAAGCCATGTTGGAGGCACCGGTGCCGGCTAATATTAATCAATTACAGTCATTTTTGGGGTTAGTTAATTATTACAGAAACTTTGTTCCAAACGCGTCTTTGATTTTATGTCCGCTGAATGAGTTGTTGAAAAAGGGTAGCAGGTGGTGTTGGACACGGGAACATGATGAAGCGTTCACCGCTTTTAAGGCGTGTTTAGCTTCAGATCAAGTATTAGCACATTTTAATCCAGACGCTACTATAATTTTAACAGTGGATGCATCACCGGAAGGTCTGTCTGCTATATTGTCGCAAGCAGAGTCCGATAGGTCTGAGAGACCGATCTCTTTTGCATCGAGGACGCTTAATGCTGCTGAGAAACGTTACTCGCAGATCCAAAAAGAAGCGACCGCGATTATTTTTGGAGTAAGGCGTTTCCATCAATATTTGTATGGCAGGTCGGTTCCGTTTGTGCTTCGGACTGATCATAAGCCACTGTTATCCATATTCGGACCACACAGGGGTATACCTGAAGTTTCAGCAAACAGACTACAGAGATACGCACTGTTTCTGAGCGGTTATAATTATCAAATCGAATATGTGCGTAGCGCTAATAACAGTGCGGATTTCTTATCTCGCGCGTGCCTACCCGAAGGGACAGCGGACAGGGGCGAGCGGGGCGTCGACGCGACGATGCCCGACCTCGATCGCGCATCGTACATTAATTTCGTGGTGGAAGGTAGTCTACCAGTAACCTTAAAGATGTTGAGGCGACAATGGCAGATGAGACCCTGCGTAAGGTGGTGCATTTTGTGATGAATGGATGGCCTAGGAAAATGCCTGGTGATGGGGTGAAGCCGTATTATGCGTGTAGGACACAACTGTCTTACGAAAATGGTTGTATAATGCGAGGGCACAAAGTTGTAATTCCAGATAAATTACGTGCAAAAATTCTAAAGGAATTGCATCAATCCCATGTAGGTATTGTGAAGACAAAGGCGGAGGCACGAGCGCGTGTTTGGTTTCCCGGAATAGACGCTGCTTTAGAGCGTTTGATAGGATCGTATGATGTGTGCATGCAACTGCGACCATCACCACCACGGGCGCCGATTGCACACTGGGAATATCCCCCATCGCCATTTTACCGGGTACATATTGATTTTCTGGGCCCTATTAACGGTAACACCTTTTTCGTGGTAGTGGATGCATATACCAAGCGGGTTGAGGTTTATAATATGAAGTGCAGTACTTCTACTTCAGCAACAATTGACAGGTTGTATGATTTTATGTCAAGATTTGGTATTCCGCATACATTGGTCAGCGACAATGGTACTTCATTTACATCACATGAGTTTGAGGCTTTTTGTAGGGTGAACGGAATTTCACACGTGACGTCACCGACATACCACGCGGCCAGTAACGGGTTATGTTATGATAGGCACGTGCTTGACCACTATCTCACCTGACGGTAAGCGATGATGTGACCGAAGATGGAGCACGCTTGCCTGGAAGTAACTTACTCACTCTTGACTTATAAAAAGACTTCCGGGTTGTAGCTATCAGGGACACACTGGCAGGGAATTCCACTCCTTAGCTATACGCACAATGAATGTGTTCCCAAAACGTTTAGTGCGTGTGGGCGGGATGTTCACCATGTACCGGTGGCGTATCGCTGTACGTCTTGTGGTCCGATGATGGAATGGGCTTGGCGGAATTAAACATTCACATAATCAACAGATTACTACCATGTACACAATCTTTGTCATAATGTGAAATTCCATTCCCTTGGCACGGATCGGCGGGATCGGATTCACTCAATCACTGTGACATTCGTGTAGTTCTATGGATTCACGTATTAGAAATCCGACGAACTGATATATGCTAATACTTAATATTCACGTAATCTACAGACTACTAATATGTACAATAATCTTTAACATAATCTGGGATTCCATTCACTTGGCACGGATAGGCGGGATCGGATTCGTGAAGTGATATGTATTATTAGGATTTAGTTATATATCACTGATCCTCAAATATTAGTTAAGATATTGTAATTATTGTAGACTAATATATTCATATAAGCTAATACTGATAAATGTCGATATTAACCTTTTGAACGCCACAGTCGGCTATAGTCGACGAACAAAAACGTGCCCAACACTCCACCGTCAGCTATAGCCGACAAGAAAACGACATTTTTTAAATACAAAAAAATTATGACACCATATAAAAATCTTTGTATAGATGAGAGCATTGTTCCCTTCAAGGGGCGACTAAAAGTAAAGCAATATTTGCCAAAGAAAAGGAATCGCTTTGGAATAAAATTATTTGTTTTATGTGATGTCGAAACAGGAATTATAATTGATTTTATCTACACTCACAACGAAATGTTCCAAATATGAGTTCAAAAACGAATGCATAAACACGTACTTTTTTTTCGTGGATAGGTAAAATTTAAAAAAAAAACCATTACAGTTCAACATTTTCCTTCGATTTTTAAACAAATGCATCATAAAATAACTTTTTAATTTTTATAGCACACTTTATCTTTTTAATTTTTGGCGCGGGCTCATTGACTTAAGTCAATGAGCCAGCTTTTATCTTTGTCTATGGATGCGCGCGCTGCGCAGTCATTCGAATACGCAGTGAGAATATCCGCCATATTGGAATAAACTATTTTTCCACTTATTTTATTTCAACTGCATGAGTGAAGATAAAATAGTGTATGCAACGGCATATAATTAGGTATTAAAACACTCGTGTGATGCTATTATCACACTCGGCTACGCCTCGTGTGATAAACCCACACTCGTGTTTTAATAACCCTTTTTATATGGTCGTTGCATAAACTACTATTATTGTCTATTGTGGCGCAGCTACACAAATAATGAACCCATGCAATTTAGGTGTCGGAGGCGCTGTTGTGTCAACGTTAATGACGGATTATTTTGGTTCCTATCGTCATTTATATGTTGACAACTGGTATACTAGCCCGGCATTATTCAAATACCTCCACGAGAATAATATATACGCGTGTGGTACTGTAAGAAAAAACAGAATCGGCATGCCACGCTTTAATACTATTAAGCCTGGGGAAGTCCTAGCTCAATATTCTCCTCCAATGATGGCTCTAAAATGGCGAGACAAAAAAGATATATTTATTTTGTCAACAATTCACAGTGATGTCATGGCGCCATCGTTGAAAGAGAATAGAGCTACGGGGCTACCAGTTATGAAACCACAAGCAGTTTTGGATTATACAAAAAATATGGGAAGCGTCGATACGGCTGACATGCTACTGTCTTCTATACATTGCATAAGAAAAACCATAAAATGGTATAAAAAGTTGTTTCTACACATAATAGATATGCACGTATTGAATTCTTTTTACTGTTTTAGGGAAACCAATAACATGACAGATTTACATTTTGCAAAATTTCATCTGTGCCTTATTCGCCAAATTATAGAAAATTTTCATAGTCACAACACATTACCTCAATCCATAAGCAGTAGCCACAACACCCACAATCCACTACGCAAACTACCGCAAAACTATGCCGACCCGTATGGGCAAATACCAACGCTGTAGACAATGTGCAATTATAAAACAAAGAAAAGAAACACGGTACACATGTAAAATATGCAAGGTGTATTTGTGTGCTGCTCCATGTTTTGAAAAATATCACTCGTAATACTCGTAATTACCTTTTCTACAAACATTTTTAATCTAAATAATGAATAAGATTGAGTGGGTTGTTTTATAATCATGATTTGAAATTTTGTAGTATTAATATTAAGTGTTTTGATTTTTTGTGATATTCTAAGGCTGATTATGTAAATCATATAATAATAATTATTAATGTTCCACTTCTGGGCAAATGTCTAAGTATTAATTGATATGAGACATTATTTTAACTAAGTTTTGTTTTTAATTTCTATACTCTCGACAATAACACAATTAAAAGACTGATTACAATAATTGTTTTTGTTTAATTTAATAACAAGTTCGAGTATTATACATATTTTTGTTTCAGTGTAACGAAAATCATAATTTAATGAAATATTTTGCATAATATTTCATTCACTCATCATATTTTTGCATTTTAGATGGCAACACTGAAAAAGAATGAATGCCTTGGAAAGTTTTCTTTAAATGAAAATTTTCGTTACTTTAAAAGTTTAAATCAAATAATAAGGACAAATATGTCTTCTCCTGAGGATAATACAGCCGGACCGTCCTCTCCAAGTCTTTTAAGCAGACTTCCAAGACAAAGGAAGTTTTGCGAAGAAGAAATATACGATAAAAAAACTTACGCA
Organism: Melanchra persicariae; assembly: GCA_947386135.1. NCBI lineage: Eukaryota > Metazoa > Arthropoda > Insecta > Lepidoptera > Noctuidae > Melanchra > Melanchra persicariae. The sequence continues at coordinate 7,184,568 of OX376645.1, read as the reverse complement.
ACCAAAGAAACCCAAGTTTCTCCAGAAGACATAACCACTGCAGTCACATATCAAAGGAGCATATGGGACGAGAATCAACTACATTGTGATGTGTCTCAGTTACCTCCCCTAAAGGACCAACAAGGACCTAGCGACCCACGAAATGCGGCGTTCGCAAGACTGATCGCTTTCGAACTGGATCGAGTGCCAGAAGAAAGACGTTCAGTGACGTACGTGAATTTACTTAATGTTATAAGAAAAGTGCGGCAGCAGAAGGCCTTGGATGACATAAGCTTACCAAGCTATGAAGAGTCAGACTAATTATTTCATAAGTGAATTTTATTATTGATTAAATCGATGTCAGATTCTATATGATTATTTTTTATTATTTCTTGTAAATTATTGATTAAATCGTTGTCAGATTCTGTATGATTATTTTTTATTATTTCTTAAGGTAATTATTGATTAAATCGTTGTCAAATTCGATATGATTTTTTTATTATGTGCCACAAAGTCACATCCCTAATCGCATGCCAGAAAGCTTTCAAAAGACGTGCCAGCCACGCCACAGTCGTGTCTTCCCGACAGCGGATGACATTACGAACGAGATTAGTGATGTACCTTATTATTATTTGGTATATTCGTTTGTGGTTTTAACGTCTGTTTTTATATTGTTTGGAACTTTGTCAATGTTGCATAATGATGTTATGATACGAAATAGGGTCAAATTAAATAAAATAATGATTTAACGAGTAATATTTTATTTTAAAAATAGGGCACGAAAACCAATTATTAATTGGTTATCGATAAGATGTTGGAATCCCTATTTTTTTTTTTTCTGCAGGTATTTGCGCAGAATTCGTGGCTTGGCGTGGAAGGGGCGCCGATGCGTTTACGCTCTGGGATACGTGCCATGGTCGTCGAGAAGAGGCGCCTACGCAAGCAGTGGCAGCAAGTACGCTGCCCCACCATGAAAAACCGGCTTAACCGTCTCGCGGACAAGGTAAAGGCCGAGCTAAAGGCCCTGGCCACCGCGAGCTGGGAAGAACGAATTGCTGACGCGGGGGACGATTGGCCCTCCCTCCATAAATTATGCCGGACGCTATCGAGTACCCCAGCTCCGGTGCGCCCTCTACAGAACAGCGACGGGGCTCTCAAGTATACAGCAGAGGACCGCGCGGAGGTCTTCGCCGAGCACCTGGAGCGTCAGTTTTGCCCGAACCCGACTGACGAACACGAACATGTCGCGGCAGTCGAGCAACACCTTGGAGACTACTTCGCTACGCCGATAGCTCCCGAAGAAGACCCAATATATTTCTCGCCGGGCGCAGTTAGACGCGCCATCCTGAGAACGAAGCCTAAGAAGGCCCCCGGTGCTGACGGTATCTCAAACGCAGTGCTGCGCCACCTGCCGCACCGAATGGTCGCGGCCCTGGCGCGCCTGTTTACTGGGATATCGCGCACGGGGGCTTTCCCCTCAGCCTGGAAGGAAGGGCGCGTCATTATGCTGCCCAAGGCGGGGAAAAACATCCTGAAGCCGGAGAGCTATCGGCCAATAACTCTGCTGCCAACCATATCCAAGGTGTTCGAGTCGCTCCTGCTGTGACACCTGACGCCGTGCATCACCCCCAGGCCTGAACAATTCGGGTTTCGGGCGGAACACAGTACGACGCTCCAGCTGTCGAGGGTACTGCACCTGCTGTCGTCAGCTATGAACAAAAAGGAGTACGCAGTTGCAGTATTCCTCGACATGGAGAAGGCCTTCGACCGCGTGTGGCACGACGGCCTCTTATACAAGTTAGCCACGTCCGACACGCCCCGTCGCGTAGTTAGAGTGGTCTCATCCTTTCTGTTCCACAGAAGCTTCAGAGTGGTGGTCGACGGAGCGCTGTCCGCCCCCCGCCCCATCCGGGCGGGCGTGCCGCAGGGCAGCTGCGTGTCGCCGGCGTGTTACTCACGTTACACCGACGACATTCCAACAACGCCAGATGCGACGCTCGCGCTGTACGCCGACGACGCCGCGTACATTACCATCTCGCTGAATGCGAAGTACGCGGCCGTCAAGATGCAGCGCGCGCTCGACCTCCTCCCCGATTGGCTCGCCAAGTGGCGACTGTCGGTTAACGTGGGTAAGACGCAGGCGATCATTACCGGATCGTCGCCCCTCCCACCCCGCCTGAGGCTCCAAGGAGCCGACGTCGAGTGGTCGCCCCGGGCCAAGTACCTGGGTGTGACTATCGACCGTCGGCTCACGATGAGGACGCACGTTCGCAAGGTCGCCGCACAGGGCAGGGTAGCCCGCAACCTGCTCAAGCCAGTGCTCTCGTCCCGACTCCCGGCGCGCGTCAAGTTGGGCGTGTACAAAGCGTACATACGCCCGGTCTTGACGTACGCCGCCCCCGCCTGGTACGCCCTCACCAGTGAGGTGAACCGGAAGTCTCTCCGCGCGCAGCAACATCTTGCGCTGCGGACCATCGTGGATGCCCCTTACTGTGTGAGGAATAGCGTTATCCAGCGCGATCTCGGGATTGAGAGCCGGGACGAGTTCGTGCAGCGCCTCGCGAAGGTAATGTTCGCGCGTGCCGACGCATCTGCTTGGCCGCACGTCAAGCACCTAGCGCCCTGGCACGCGCGCCCACCTGACGCGAGGCGGCTGCCCCGCGACCTATTAGCGGACGTCGACGACCCATCGAAAGAAAGAAAGAAAGAAAGAAAATTAGTTTATTTGGCACACACAGATACACACAATGTTGGTACAAACAAAAAATAAACTTGAATTTTAAAAACGAAGTAACACTGTGTGCCCCGCGGCTGCGCCAAATAGGTCCAGTTCAGCAAAATGCCAGACAACTAGGCGCTGCCTGACGCTGGTTTTCAACTGAACCTTACGTTGATGTGTACGGATGTAAACCAGCAAGGTGTTAAATATATAGGTAAATATATATTATATATCGATGCCTTACGGCCGAAAGGGGATAAGCGACATTTTTTGAGAAATTCAGTTATATACATACTTAGAATCGCCTTTTTTTTCTGCGTCGATTGGTCTAGGTAACGTTTGCCTACGTGAAACTTTTTGTCGGTTACGCGGTAGGAAAAATATAGACTTCTGTCAATTTATTTCGTTGTAAACGACTTCAATTTTTGTAAAATATTTTTTTTGGTGTTTGATCTACGAATTATTTAAGAATAAAGAAGTTACACCTTTTGGACTTTTTGTAATATTTTATTGATTGTACGTTAAACTATTTTGGCTGGAAGTAAAAATTCAGAAATATGTATTTAGTTTGTTACGCCTGTTCGTGTTTAAAACATAATTAGTCGTTTATTCCGTTTTGGCCGCATTTTGCAGACTCTGTTTGGTCTGTAGTCTTTTTTTCCTCGTTAAAAATAAATGAAAAAATGGAGGTTACTACATATTTACCCGCACACAAATATGTAATAAAAGTTAGCTTATCCTTTTTTTCCCTCCCGATATTTATACAATTTTGGCGGTTAGATAAAAAGCTAGACCAAAATCTTATCCTTATCCCAATTCATACTCTACGCGTTATGGCGCTTATCGAATTAAAAATAATTTAAATTGGCGGTTGTCGGTATCGTTTTCTGAAAACTACGAGCGCAAGCGGCAGCGGAACAAATTTTAGTCTCCAGGTGAACACGGGGCAAGCACCACGTGCGCACGCGAGCCGTTTCGGCGCGATAAATTTAGTATTACTTATTATAAGGTTAGTTAAATTTCATGCTGAAAAAGGACATAGATTTATTTATTTCTTGTTTACAAATAGATTACATAACTAAAATTTCAAAGATATTGATTAATTGTGACTTATATTTCAGATTAACAACATGACTGCAAGAAAACGGGCGATGAATATAATTGACAAAGCACTGCACAGTTCTGACATAACATTTCCGACACCAAGAGTGATAAATTTTGATTTACCAGAACCTGCTCAGGTAAGATACTTCTCAAAATTATTGTAATTATGTATGTTTAGGTATAAAAGTAGTAGTAGATAGGTAACTTATCTATTCTATAGGTATAGGCACTAATATTATAAACTAGTTCCATTTTGCATAGTGCAATATTTGAATTTACTGATCCAATTTAAAAAGTGTTGCACCACAAAATAGTTACGTACGATAATTTTGTGTGATTAGGTAGGTACTTAGAATAGCGCGGGCTGAGCCGCGTGCGATGTTAGGTATTTTTTTATTGTGATAGTGTTTATACGCGAGCGTGTAGGTGTGTGTATTCCCAGCGGAAAAGTGTCGTTTTTCTTAATTTCAGTTATGCAGATATTTAGTGTATGACGTCGTGTAAATGTGTATGGTAAGTACGAATTTGTGCATCCAACCATTGGGGAGTTATTCAACAAAAACTGTTTCCGCTGGAACTACGTCATCCCAGCGGCACTTTTTTTTTCCTATGGACGTACAAGAAAAAAAATACATGCAATAATTAGTGTGTGACGAGAGGTAAATGTGTATGTTGAAATGAAATTTGTGTGTCTTAAAACTTCGAAGATATTCAAGTTTCCGCTGCGCTGACGTTTGGCCATTTGATGGAAATCATATAAATCGGTTTAGTGCAGAGTTGATTTTTTTTACGCACGTTGCTATGAATTTGTGTATAATGTTTGTGAAAACAGATTTTGAAAAAAGCATACCGTTTAGGAGATATTCACGTAAAGGTGAAATATGGTTATTAGGTCCAAGTACTTAAAATAGGAACTTTAGAGCCTAACTTTTAACGTTTATTTGTATCTTGTAAGGGTCTACAACGTCTTGCCAAGTTTCATTTATGTGCGCTTAGTAATTAATGAGCAATGGCATAATTTACTACGAATGGACCACTATATTTTATGACATCCGATTGTAGGACTTTTTAATGGAAAAGCAGAATAAAACATATTCCAATATTTAGTGTATTAATTCAACTATTCATATGTAAAATTTCAGCTCATTACGCTACATAATTAAAGAGATATAATAAAAATACCAGAACAACTGAATTACATGGATAAACCGACCAAGTTTGAATGGCTACAAAAAAGCGGCCGTTCAGTACATAGAGCTAACGTTCTAGAATTTCCAGTATAGTATCGTTATCGTGTTTAATAGATTCGTACAGGCGCGTACACAATCGTTTCGCAGAAAATAAAACAACTGCATTAACTTTGTACTCTTAAAAGTATTTATTAGTTACTGACTATTAAAATTAAAAAACATTATTAACAAAGTAATAGTAACATCAAATAAAATCAAATTATTGTTAGATTTATTGTGCCGCTAACAACGCCACCACACATTGATACTTATAAAGAATCAGTCTTTTATAAATAAGAAATACATACGTTGCCTAGGTACTGTAAAAGCTCAAATACTTATTTAAAGGTTAATCTTAGGTATTAAGTACCTACTAGTAAATTTTCGGAAGTTGGTCTTCTCGTTCGAGCTTTTACAGCAACAAATAAGTACGTCTTACAATCACAGAATCACAGATCAGTACTAAGTAATTGACTCAATTTGAAGGTAGGTTTATAGTGTAGTGCAGTACCGACCTACTTACCTACGTTCTAGCGCATACCTAATAATAAATGGTAACATGCACTGGAATTATAGGGAACACTCTTAGTAAGTACTTAGGCACAGATATTATTATGTTACAAAGTAAAGACTTTTTCAAAGCCTAAGCACAGTCGACTATAATAAAATTATAATTTACAACCAAATACTAAATTGCACGTACTTATTAAGTCAAATTGTTTAAAACATTTAAAACTGACCTCTTAATTAGTAAAATCACAGACCAATAAAATACACAAAACACTATACTTAAAAAAATATGAAATACACATACAATACGGATACCGATCCGGTACATCTTAAATCGCATGTTAAGTAAGTACCTGCATACTTAAATTTACAATGCAGGTACCTACAGTACCAACTATTTTCTTAATGTCCCTCGGCAATCATAATATTTTCGAATACAAACGAATGCTAATTTTCATGTCCATCATATTAGATTTATCGTGTAAGTATTAAAATTTGAATTCAGAACTAAGAACTATTGTTGTTTTGTTTTGATTTCCGTGCGAACTATATAATAATAAAGTATCTACGTAGTTCTGAATCAAATTAGGGACATTAAGAAAATAGTTGTACTGTACATGAATACGCCCAAACGATTGTTATGAGTATTAGTAAGTAGTTTGAAACATTTTAATGGAATGAAACATGAAATCGTATCTGATCAAATTCTGAAACTAACCGTACCAACGTAGATGACCATTAATTTCAGAATTTTCTTTATATAAGTACGACTATTCAGTTGTATAAATAATTGCATGAGGCATTAAGTTTCTTGCCCCATTCTGAATTTTACCATATAAATCATCGTAACATTGAAATGACCTGTTACAAGGTCTAAAACAATAAGCCTTGTAATGACCAATACCTACCAATTGTAAAGGTGGTACATATTCAATAATAGCTAATATTAAATAACATTTATTATTTAGTTCAATATTACGAGGTATGTCATCTATAACCAAATACAAATCATGTAATTCAAAGATGATTAAATCATTTAAATCATAATTGAATGATATAGTGCCTATTTCGCAAGAATTGCAAATAGGAGCAAAGTTGTTTCTCATGCCAGATTCTACTGACTCTTGTAATTTGACAATGCCTTTTTGCTTAATTATATCTATATTCAATGGCAAGTATTTACATTCAAAATAGCCATTGTTTTCGGGATAAGTACATTGTTTGTTTGAGCAACATTTCTTTCTGTTGGCAGAAAAGTATGGTAAACAAATGTCTTCAAATATTTTTGTGATATTGCACGCACAGTTTATTACACGGCACTGATTGGCATCGTGAACACTGTCATCAGAACAAAAGAGTGGAGATAATAAGTCATCACGTTTTTCGTATAATTTTTCGCTGGATTTTTTAGTATTTGATAAATCTATAAAAAATTTAGTAAATGCATCTCTGCTCATCATTTGGGAAGAATCAATTAATTGACGGAATAAGATTCTATCTTTATAAGCTACTGCGAAAGCTTGAGCAGTTGCATCGAATGCACAAGTATTGGTTAATATGACTTTTATATTTTTTGATGAGGCTACATTGCCATTTTGTAAGATGTACAGTGGCTTCGATGATAAGTTTGCTTTGTTGCGAGAAATGGCAAGACCTCTCCAGTTTTCTATTTCTATAGGTTTGTCGTGAAAAACAGACTCGACTTCAAAATCGTTACAGATATTTTTACCTTGTTTTTTTGTTATTTTTTTATTAGCTTCTAAATTATTCTGTAAATCTAGATTTTTAAGAACGCAAGAGTCTCGTAAATATTCTATTTCATTACATTCTTTTTTAAGACCTAATTTGGAATTTGAATCATCATTGTTCGCTAGTTTTCGTTGAGACTTATTGGTTATTTCCGATTTAACAAAATGATTAGACATATTTAGTTTAACTGTCCCATTTATATAACTATAATGTTGAATTAAAAACTCATCCAATCGTATTCGTTCGACTTTTGTGTTGAAATATATTGTTTTAATATCTTTAAAGTGGTTTTCAACATTGGAACTACTCGCAACCGTTCTAACGTTAACAAAATATTGGTTCATGACGTTACTCCACATAGGTAATTTTCGTAACAATCTTTTTAAAGTGTCATTTATAGCAGGCAAGTAGTATTCGTTTTTGCGTTCGCACCTAGGGTCAAGCAAAATCAAATATAATTTTTCAGTTTCGATAATCTCGTCATAATATTTGATTAGTGGGTGTTCAGTGCTAGTACCTGTATTATTTAATTCAACATTTTCATCCGGAAATATAGATAAACTACTTACTGACTCATCATCATTATAGTCATCCATATCAATATTGTCAACCTTAGATTGACCCGCTAAACGTCGTAAAGCTTGCTCAAATTTATTAGATGTTTGGCCGTCCAAATCAAGGCTTACATATTCATGTAATGATACCGCTACAATATCTTTGATTACAGATTTAACTTCCTCGTAGCAGTTAAGTTGGTGAATTTTTTTTATGCAATTAATATAAAAATATTTACATTTTTCTGATACTTTTTCAAAACAAGTTTGCTTCTGCAGTTTTTTAAAAAAGTGAGATTTGTCCAATCTAACATAGCATATTGGTATAGAATCAACCTGGCCTTCTAGAAGCGAAAAACATTGTGATAAATATTTGTTGGTGTCTGTATTTAAGAAACTACGGCATATAGCCCCTATTAATGCAGAAGAGTCATCGCAAATTATTTCATTAGGTGTACTTCGATTACGTGCCCATGTGCTTAACCAAGCGGCTATAGTATCGATCGTGTGAGACTGTGATGCCATATAACATAAAGGTATACTTTTACTTTTAGTGTATGCCATAACTGCATACAGGAACATATGTTTGGGTTCTTTGTTTCTCAAATTGTCATTAACACCCGGCGGCGCAATTGTTTGAAAAATCGAACCGGTTGCATCAATAGACAAAACTATAGGTGTATTTTTTAATACTTCGTCGTAATATCTACTTTGTTCTTTTGTCCAAAAGTATAAAAAGAAAGGAACTAAACTAAATTTTTGGATAAATGAATCAAATGGTGGACTTTGTGACATGGCATAAATAGATAGAATAGGATTTCTATCGAACTGAAGTGCACTTTTAGCTTCCATTCGTATTTGTCTCAAAGTACTTAATTTAGGAAAAGTCGGAGGTTCGCTTGAATTGTCTGTATCCATAAGTTTGTCTGCCATCATAGCTCTAACTGCTAATGCCTTATTGTACTTTAATTTTTCTGCTAATTTTTGTTTTCTCGTCGATGTTAGTTTATTCTTAATAGTCGGATCATGGATAAATTCTTTTTTATACTGACTTAATAAACAAGTTACATTTATTAAATTGACAGTTAATGGACAAAAACTCAATGAAATATTCGCTCCACATTGGGTACATCTGCCATGGCATTTAATGTTATTTAGTCGTAAATTTGAGGGAACGTAATTTCCTTTAAATGAAAACGTGCACTTAAGGTCCGTTTTTGCCCATATTTGGTCCTGTAGTTCATTAGTCCAACAATTCGTTAACAACCTGTGATTTGTAGGAGCTATATCTTTGTACTCATGCAAATCCATTGGAAACTTTATTTCTAAATCAGAATTGATTTCATCAATATCATCAAAGTTATTTTTACTGCAAGGTATACTTTCAACATCATCAAAATAATATTTATAATGACGTTTAATTGACATCTGTATGGCAGCTTTCTTCATGTCGTATTGAAAAATTTGACTCAATTGCTTTTGTACACAATCATAAACATTATGGCTAATAGGGGGAACAGACTTAACAAATATGTCTGTATATTTAGATACTACTTGTTTTATAATATCTAATGGTATAGTATTTTTTCTACCTGCCATTTGAGTCATTTTGTTGGTATAGTATCTTCCGACAGTCGCGCTGGAACGGAAGAGCTAGTTTGGTTTGCACATTTAGCTCGCGATATTTTCTTCAAGTGACATCGATGATTTATGTCTTCATTATGGCTTTAATCTGGAACAATAACACATTTATTTATTTAATCTTTATCTATCTACAATAGTAGTGCATGGGCATTATGCAACAAGGCATTCTCTACCAGTCAACAATTCCTAAACCCTTTTATACATAATATGGTTGCATATTTTTCTAATGGCAACGAGTTGAACGCATAGATCAGGCCAGGCCAAGTCCATTATATGATTTGCGATTAGTCCAATATAGTAAAAAAATGTCGAATTAGTGGTTTATCCAATTCGTGGTTGGTCCTTTCGCAACAATAGATAGTATGCAGGAGCCGTGCGTACCTCTTGTGCTGTTGTCACAATACAATAAGTAAGTACAAGGTAATTAACTTACTGCACTCCCGTCTTGCCTCGCTCCTGCAGTGCGATTCTGTAAACATGTCGAAGTGAACACTCGGGCGGGGTGCACGACGGGTGAGTTGTCAAACCATACAAATAAGATGGAATGACAGCTCAGTTGTCGTTCACTCTGCCTAGGTGAACACCGTGAGATGTCGACAGAGTTGATGGCAAATGTAGTATTTCATGAAATCATAACATTTGGCATCAATTCCAACTGAAGGAGTTGTATTGATGATTTTAATAATCACAGTTTTGTAAATACGTACTTGCTACGGCCGCGAATCATATTTTGACCAACATACAACCTGATACTGACCTGCAAATTGCACGTAAGAATATTTTAACTTCGCGGGCTACCCTGCCGCTTTCACCTTAAGTAGGTACCGTATACACTTTCATATGCATTTAGTATAAAGCTGTTATTTTGTCATTACGAACAGACACTTCAATTTAATTTATTTGTTTAGATTTGTTATGGTGCCTACAAACTTAGGATAGTTTCAAAATACCAACGAAGGGACACGTTCAATGCCTCTAATTCACATTCGCCAAATCGCCACTGTGGCATAGGTACTGCGCCCGTCACATCGTGCATCCCTGTCTGCATTAAAGAATATAGGTAATATAGTTGTTTTATCTCACGAGTGCGGGCGAGCCATAGTTGTGTAGGTAAATGTACGTGCACATTGTCTTAGTGTGCGTAAGCTTGAGAGCGACTGACACAAGCTCACGCACACTAAGACAATGTGCACGTACATTTACCTACACAACTATGGCTCGCCCGCACTCGTGAGATAAAACAACTATACCTACTTACTATGCTATTTCAAAACATACCGGTCAAGCTCCGCCGTCACACCAGTGTGTCGTATTGAAAATGTCATTGAGCGCTGACGACACACCGGTGTGACGCTCGATTTACGCGTTTTAAAACTATGTTACTATAACAAGGTATTTTATGTATCTATACCTATAACAATAATATAATCATTCATATTATGAAGCGGAAGAGTTTGTTTTAACGCGCTAATCTCTGGAACTACCAGTCCGACTTGAAAAGTATCTAATTTTGTATATGATAGCCACATACGCTAAAGCTCTTGGTTAGCCTCAAATATTTATATTTGTAAAGTAAGTCGGATGAAAAAGCGCTATCGAACGGCTTTATCCGCGTGCGCTGCAGTACTGGCTTATTAAATGTAAGTACAAAGTTCTACAAAAATATGGGTTTTTAGTACCTATCTAAAAAAAGTCCGCGACAGCATATATCTATCTCTTATAAATAAGCCACATTCTCACAACCGCAGCGTGCGTGCGACGGCGACGCGCGACACGGTGCGAGAATTCTTTTTGTAGGTATAATGTAACCTTCGTCATAAATGTATGAAGAAGGTTGTACGGCTATACGGGAAACGGGAATTCCTACGGGAACGGGAATTCTTACGGGAACGTGAATACCTACGGGAACGGGAATTCCAACGGGGAAAAACGGGATATGCGCGTACGAAGTCGCGGGCAACAGCTTGTATTATATGAAAATGCGGGCGGGGCTTGACTGTTGTTCTGTGTTTCGCGCTCGCGATGCCTGACAGGTTAAAAATAAGTAGGTACCTACGTAATATTATTGCGGGATTATACCTATTGTGGTTTGAATAAATGCAAACAAGAACAAACGAAATTCTCGTCTCACTTCAAAGTACCTACCTAGAAAATAAAAGGTACCTACCTACACATATTATTATTCGAAACAAGTTCGAATAAGAGACTGCAACTTTTGAACAGCTGAACCAACTTTCATCAAATAACTATAGGTATTTACATGGCTGTCATAAACACTATATGCACATATCTGTACATAGCAGAATCTGTACATAGCAGATAACAGACAACTTTTAGGCTTTCGGCGTCGTCGAGATGTAAGTAACAAAATACAGTTGTCACTTGAACCTATATACCTACCTTCCAACAGATAACATTTTCATGAGGTATTTTATTAGGAAGTACTTACCTTGTTTATCTTTTAATCATTCTCACCACTGGCTCAATAAGTAGGTATGTCACAGTCACTTACACTATGTCAATAACCGAGTCCAATAGGTACATAATATTACGCGTTGCGGCAAAATAAACAGCGCATACGCACGTTGTCCTTGGGTGCACATTTGTGACTGATAAACAAAACAGAACAGGAAGCGCGCGCTAAGAACACACATAACTACTACCCGTACGCGTTAACTTGGCGCCTGGCTCGACACATTTCGAATGACGTTATAATTAAAATTGAACAATTCAATTTCGATGTACCTAAATAATATAATCGCAACGGTAACAGTGATGCCAAGTAAAGCGTTTCGAAACGTATCGAGCCAGGTCAAGAATTGTGTGCCGATCTGTACTAGTCCAATAATGGTAAAACACTGGAAATTCTAGAACGTTAGCTCTATGTACTGAACGGCCGCTTTTTTGTAGCCATTCAAACTTGGTCGGTTTATCCATGTAATTCAGTTGTTCTGGTATTTTTATTATATCTCTTTAATTATGTAGCGTAATGAGCTGAAATTTTACATATGAATAGTTGAATTAATACACTAAATATTGGAATATGTTTTATTTTGCTTTTCCATTAAAAAGTCCTACAATCGGATGTCATAAAATATAGTGGTCCATTCGTAGTAAATTATGCCATTGCTCATTAATTACTAAGCGCACATAAATGAAACTTGGCAAGACGTTGTAGACCCTTACAAGATACAAATAAACGTTAAAAGTTAGGCTCTAAAGTCCCTATTTTAAGTACTTGGACCTAATAACCATATTTCACCTTTACGTGAATATCTCCTAAACGGTATGCTTTTTTCAAAATCTGTTTTCACAAACATTATACACAAATTCATAGCAACGTGCGTAAAAAAAATCAACTCTGCACTAAACCGATTTATATGATTTCCATCAAATGGCCAAACGTCAGCGCAGCGGAAACTTGAATATCTTCGAAGTTTTAAGACACACAAATTTCATTTTAACATACACATTTACCTCTCGTCACACACTAATTATTGCATGTATTTTTTTTCTTGTACGTCCATAAGAAAAAAAAGGTGCCGCTGGGATGACGTAGTTCCAGTGGAAACAGTTTTTGTTGAATAACTCCCCAATGGTTGGATGCACAAATTCGTACTTACCATACACATTTACACGACGTCATACACTAAATATCTGCATAACTGAAATTAAGAAAAACGACACTTTTCCGCTGGGAATACACACACAGCGTGTAGGTATAAGTTATTGACATGTTCATTACAAATAGATTATGTACCTACTTACTATTTGATGTTGTTGGTCTAGTGTTCACAAGCGTGACTTCTGCACGTGAGGTCCAGGGTTCAATCCCGGGTCGGGCAAAGTGTTATTATGTTTTTCCACTAGTAATTTCTTAGTAGCAGCAGAGCCTGGAACTGTGCCTAGTAGGTGGCAATAGGCTCGCTTCCTTATATCTACTTGGGACGTAATTGGTGAAACGTTAGTGAACTGCACACCTTTGTCTAACCTTTCAGTGATTAAGGCGTGACATTATGTTTTGTACAAGATTATTATGTACCTACTTACTACGTACCGTAGGTATAGGAGATTACTCAGTTCCGAAAGAATGTACCTACATATTAATAAGGACAGTTTAGGTAGATACCGTCGGGTCTAATGTTGGTCCCTCTTACTGCTTCTAAATAAGGATCAGCAACGTATGATTTTATTGGTAACAGTTACCACCAATAAGCGTACCTACTATTTGTTTGTCTATGTTTAGTAATGAAATTATTTTGTTTGTAGGCCAATGTAAGACCACTCGATTATGTTCCGGTTGAAAACGTTGAGCCTGTTAATCAGTTGCTTATGGAGTCTGAAGCCTTGAAAGATCAAACAGTCACCCAGTTGTTGCCAGAACCGTGTATTGCTGAAATTGAAAGATCAATATCACCAATCCCTATATTTTCTGTGACGGCCGATGATTTACCATCAACGAGTTCTGGGCCGGACCCAAAAGTAAATAACAGTGGCATATCGAATCCTAAAAAGAAACGTAAAGCCAAACTAAACAAGCAATATTTTGATTATTATTTATCTGATGAAGAAGATTTTACAACTATTTTTGGAGGTGAAAGTGATTCTGATACATACAAGCCTACTTCAGATTCATCAGACTCTTCCGATTCTAATAATTCGCACAAAACAAGTAAAGGAAAAAGAAAGAAAAATAATGAAAAAGATGCTGGGAATACGGTATCATCAACAGATGCACCAGGGCCTAATATAGTAGGAGAGAATGCAACAAAGCAGCAGCGCAAGAATATTAAGAAAGAGAGACAAAAACTAAAGCAATCTGGACAAGCATATGTGAAGCATGATGGATCTGAGGTATCTTCTAAAGAAATCCAACCAAACCCATGCATAGGTAAAAAGTGCGGTAATGATTGTGGTTCTGTGTCAGATGAGAAACGAAAAAGTATACACACCTATTTTTGGAATTTATCCGTGCAACGCCGTAAAGATTGGCTTGTATCTATGACCCAGAAAACAGTTGTGAAACGAAAGAGAGTTCAAAATTCTGATAAACGAAGCTTTAGTTACAAATATGCAATAACTGAAGGTGAAGGACAGCGAGCAGTTTGTCTGCAATTTTTAGCAGCTACTTTGGATGTTGGCCATAAATTCATCCAATACACCGTTCAAAATTCTACACTCGGACTAGCTAAAGAAGATAAGCGTGGTAAGTGTGACCCGCCTAACAAAACTAAGGATTCAATCATTCTGTCTGTTACTAACTTTATAAAAGGCTTACCTGCTGTGCCATCCCATTATTGTCGCAAGGACACTAGCCGTGTTTACCTTCCAACTAAAATGAAAAATTTGGCAAATCTATACAAAATTTACAAAAACAGTTATACAGAGAGAGGAATTGACATAGTAAGCGAAAGAGTGTTTCGCTCCATATTCAATGAAAAATTCAATATTGGTTTCCATGTCCCTAAAAAAGACAAATGTTTGAAATGCCTGAAATTTGAAAGAAATAAAGATAATCCTGAATTAGAAGAAGAAAAGAAGCAACATGAATTACAAAAAACAGAAAGTTACAACAGATTTAAAGCTCATCAGAATATACATAAAAGTGATCCTTCTACTTTATGTGCTAGTTTCGACCTCCAAAAGGTATTAAATACCCCATATGGAGATAGTATGCTCTTATTTTATTCTCGTAAATTAGCTGTGTATAATTTTTGCGTGTATGAAAATGGGACTCGCAACGTCTTTTGTTATTATTGGGATGAATGTAATGGAAAAAGAGGTGCCAACGAAATAGCAACAATACTCAATAAGTACATTCAGACGGTTGATGAACGTGGCACAATTAAAAATTTGTTGCTGTATGCCGATTGCTGCCCGGGTCAGAACCGAAACAGAATTATTATGGCAATGCTGCATACAACACTGCAAACATGTGTTAATATCCAGACTATACAGCTTAACTTCCTACTAACTGGCCATACTTACATGCCGGTTGATTCCGTTCATGCCGTGATAGAAAAAAATCTAAAAAATACAATCATTTATGCACCTTCACAATGGTATACAGTATTCACAACTGCAAGACAAGATCCAGAACCGTACAATGTCGAGCGTTTGCAGTTTTCAGACTTTAATAAATGGGATATAATCAGCGATAAATACTTTAAAGGAAATTTAACAGGAAAAATAAGTAAGATGCGTATTGTAACTTTTCGGAAGAAGAAGGATAATTTGATTTTTGTTAAAAACTCGATGAGTGACGATGCTGAATCTTATAGTATTGAAGTGCAACCAAAAACCAAAATTAGTCCACCAGCATGCTATAAATCTTTAATTCCTTTATCTAAAGCCAAACATGATGACTTACTTAAATTGTGTAGAGATAAGGTAATTCCTAATTTCCTCCATAGTGAATACAACAGCCTGATTAGTTCCAGTAATGTTAAGGATACACTCCCTGAGTCTGATATCGAGGATGACAGCGTAGAATAAGAAGCTCTGCTTGTTTACATTTTTTATGTGTATTTGTAAGTCAAAGACTGATGCAAGCAAATTGTGATACTTACAGTACATTGTATATCATAAGAATATTTGTTACTTTATTAAAGTTGAACTTTTTTATAGTTTTTAGATTAGGTACCTATATTGCAATTATTTGAATTGTTCTAAGTAAAAATATTGAGACAAGTGATTATGATGTTGAAAGGGCCACTAATTTTAAGAATTTGTTTTCATTATTTTGATAAATTTGATTTTAAACATTGATCTCAATGTGATACAAATAGCTGTTGCTTTAATTGCAATAGTTCTAAGTCTATTTGATCACGGTGATTTTTTGATACGAGGGTTTATTACAAACAATTGTTATTTAGTATGTTTTTAATTTGATAAGTGCGAGGTGCCATTTTTATGTTAATTAAAGACTGAGCTGATTACCTAATTAAATGGTTTTTTATTGTATACCTATACCTCTTGGGTGAACTTGAAATGTTAAATGCAGAGATAACAGTTTTTTAAAGTAAAATAATCAAAATACATCCACTAAATAATTGACATCTTTTAAAAAAATGTGCTTGATACAATTTTCCTTTCAGTCAACTATTGTTACATTGTTGGTTAGATTATATTATCACATTTTTTTTCTCTAAAAACCAAGACTTGACCTTTTTTTCCTTAATTTAAATAAAAAATGAGTTGAATTTAGGTCATTTTTACTCGCATCAGATAAGTTGATAATTCAATTTACGACATTTTGGGTGATTTTAAAATAAAGACCATTTGGGGATAACCGACAGTAACTGCTTCTTGCAGGCTGAATTACGTAAAAATAAAAACGCCATCTTATAGATAGCATGCTAAATATTATAAAAACTCATTTCCAGGCTTTCGGGAGCTATACTTAATTTTTTATGATTTTTTTTCCTTTATTTTGAACTTTAAATCACTCCCCTGTAAAATTTGAAAAGAGGCGGTTATCCTTTTTCGGCCGTAAGGCATCGATATTGTTAATGTGTAGTGTGATAATTTGGTGTGTAGTGTACGCACGCATCGCACCGGACTTGACGCCTGAGTAAGTCGCCCCAGGTTACACGCGGCTTACTCAAACAATAACACTGCCCACTCCACTCGCACCGCGGCGCGCGACTTGTGCTAAGTAATTATAGGCAAGCCGCGCCCGCACACACATACATTTCTCTACAGGCGCTCAACTCACGCACCGAACAATGCAGCGCGGGCTCGCTATTCGGTGCAGACGCACTGGGCGGTAGTACACACACTACATGACCGCTCACACACACACATAAGACGGCTCTGCGGTCCGTGCCGTGACCGGCTAGCTCTGGAAGCGGGGCGGACGGGAGCCACACCTACTTACTGCAGGTTCGTCCCAAGTCGGCACCCTCGTCGCTGGTCGTTCTCGCTGGGCCTCCCCCAGGTCACTGGGGGTCTCACTCGGCGGGGACTGACCGCCGGGGTGTCGTGAAGAAGCGGCACCGTACGTAAACAGTGCCGCGGCGCGCCTGCAGTACATACAACATTCAGTTACACATAGGCGTGCGTTGCTATTTTTATTTGGCAGGCGCACGCCACCATCTGTCGCCAACAGCTGGCAACACAATGACGGGCCCGTATTTACGGACCCCGGAGTGCTCCCGCGGACAGGGGATGAAAGTCCCGTGACCGCTCGCCACGCCCCCTTGCGGGGGCGTAGCGACTTCCACCACTCATGACAGACAACTGACGTTGGTTTGTGTTATAAGAGATGGGATTGACTTCAAGTGTAACAGAATCGATAAATTAATCGAAAGGTATGTAAAAATAATGAATTATTCAGTTAATATTTTTCGTTACAATAAACATAGGTAGTAAGAATAAGCGAAGAAACACATTCAGAAGCTTTCATCTATTTTATTTTATTTCGATTAGAATAACGTGGAATCGAGTGAAGTCGATTTTCACTTAAAACAACCCTGTTTTCCGAATCAAAACTCAATTAAATAGCAACAAAACAGGACACCGAATTGAATGCCATAAATTCCCGCCAAAATCTGTGATTGCCACTTCTTAGATCCGAAGATGTTTCCAATCATTTTTAGACATAATGATGACTATTCAAGAAATAAACGTAATAAACAAAAAAATGGTAATTGTTTATATTTATACAACGTGCAACAATATGACGGTCATCACTTCTTGACAATGAATCGAGCCAAAGCCTCACGAAGTAGGTTCGAAGATCATAAAATGCATATTGTCGATACCAGCTTATGATCACCATCGAATTGAGTCAAGTGAAGTTAAGCCAAACATCATAATGTTCAATGATCCAAAACGATCCCAAGTCGCCCGAAGTGTTAGTATTGCTTATCCAGACATAATTAGGTAGTTTCAGAAAATAAATCGTTTTGATAACTGTTTTCAAAAATCGATATATGTACAGTTTCGATTTGACAGTCTGGAAAAGCGACATGACCCCTCCTTAGCTTTCCCTTTGATCTTATGTTGTCAAACAAATCAAGCTAAGAAAACAATTCAGATACTTTTCTTATGTCTAACAGTTCAAGCAAGTTCTATAAAATTATTAAACACTAAATAATTCACGAATTAATATTTCAATATTTAGAGTTATTGTGAGATTCTTATACATGCTTAGGGTAGGGCATGTAATATCGGAAGGGTTCAATTCCGGTACTTATTTCCGATATTAGATCTCAATATCGGAATTCCGATATTAATATCGGAATTGCGTTTTTGCTTTAGAAATTGCACATTTTATTTTTAATTGCACAAATTCGGTATGAGGTTGGATTGAGTGCAATAAAAAACATTTTTAAATCGTATTCTTTAATGTGGTTCAAACATTGGTTGTTTTTAAGTATTTATTAAATCACATATGTCTCATTATTTTCCTATACTTATTACTAATTAAACTCAAAATCAACAAAACTGCTTATAATTTAAAATGTGCAAGCTAAATCAACAATTAGGAACAATAATTAGGTATCAAAAATATTTGTTTACAATATTTCTCATTATTATATCCTATATCCTACCGAACTCAGAACAGAATCAACAAAACTGTTATAATTTAAAGTGTGCAAGCAAAATCAACAAATAGGAACAACAATTATTGAAAATATTTGTTAAACTTTAAGAAGTTTTGTTGATTCTGATTTCGGTAGTTTAAATTACAATATAAGTAACTTGTACTAATTTAAGTCAACAAAACTAAACGACTAGGTATTTTTATATTTTAAAATCTCGTTTTTCTTGGTAATATGTTCTCAAGAACAACAAAGCATCTAGCATTTTGTCGGATAGTGAGCTTCGTATTTTATTACAAATATATCCGGCCGACGTAAAAACACGCTCACTTTCAACACTGGTAGGCAAAATTGATTTGAGAAAAGTGTATGCCTGTGTCAAATAAACTCCTCTTTCACCTCTATTGTCGTATATTACTTTTTCAGTCATTACAAATCCCAAAAGATAAAATTCGTCGGACGGAAGCACTACCTTCTTCTTTTCTTTGCATTTTTCCATTTCCTTCTCAAATTCTTGTTGCAGGGTCAACTCACTCGTTGTAGCAATTCATTTATCTGTAATGTTGTGCATGTACTCATAAATAAATAAAATAAAAGTCTACAAACGAAAGAATCATTTTCGGCGTTTTTTGTTTTATTTTGTGCTAGCACAATTGTAAAACCATTCAAACACAGTAGGTAGTTTATACTGAATTGAAACACAACAATTATATAATAATTTGTACTTACATCTTTTAAAGCGACGTTGCATGTAGCCACATATAACACAAACACGTCTTAACTTACACAGTTCTTGAGCGCAACTGATTAACAGGATATTTTGTTCGGATGTGCGAACAAGTAAGACGTACCGCGCAGGTAAAGAGTGAGCGAGACAGACAACACTATTGTTCTTGTAATGCATGCTTAGCGAGCTGGCAACAGGAATATAGTAGCGCGCTGCTACACAACGATCTAAAATATAGGTTTAGTTTAAAACTCAAAATTTAGAAAAAAATGTCCGATTTCGATATTGGATCACTCAGTATCGGAATTGTAATATCGGAACTTGCTTTCCGAGATTCCGATATTGCGATATTGCGATATTCCGAGATTCCGAGATTCATGCCCTAGCTTTTTTTTTTTTTTAGAGGATTGGAAATCATCAAATGACCCCTCCCGCTCTGGGTGGAGCGGCAGGGAGTGTCAGACTTTTACTGACTAAAACCCACCCTTAGTCCTCCTAGTGCCTTTCTTCCCAGGGCTGCGGTAACTCTTTCGAACATATTCCGCAACCCTGGCAGGCTCTGGCCCTGGCGGGCCCCGTCTCCGTTGCTGACTGCTCTTTCCGGCGCGTTCGGAGTGAAACGCGCCGTCGACTCTGGCCTGACCTGATCGGACAGCGAGCTACCCATTGCTCGCTGTCCGCAGGCGTCAGTCACTGCGCCTAGCTCAGGAGCGTCAGTTCCTGAGAGGCGCAGCGACTAAGTTCGTCTGGAGGAGGCGAAATGGGGCCATTACTGGCACTCCATTTCGGCCCCCTCCCGAGCAGTGGCAGCGGCGGCGA
Source organism: Melanchra persicariae (assembly GCA_947386135.1). Taxonomy (NCBI): domain Eukaryota; kingdom Metazoa; phylum Arthropoda; class Insecta; order Lepidoptera; family Noctuidae; genus Melanchra; species Melanchra persicariae. The sequence continues at coordinate 7,163,986 of OX376645.1, read as the reverse complement.
CGGTGGCGGCGGCTGCGGCGGAACGACGGCGGCGGCGGCGGCGGTGGAGGAGGGTTTTCTCCTCGACCCGGCCCTGGCGGGTGGACCGCAGGCTTTGCCCCCAGCCCAGTGATCGGCCGGCTTGCCAGCTGCCGCACATGCGAAGCAGTGCGGCGCGGCGTCGCACGAGCCGGCCCTATGACCGGGCTGACCACAGCGGAAGCAGTGGTCACTGCGGTCCACCTCCGAGGTGCAGAGTGCTCCGACGTGGTTGCCAACCTGGCAACGGAAGCACCTCAGAGGTCTGGGCTCTGTGTGTGTGTGTGCACTAACAGTTTTATTTCAGGAGCAGTTTATTATTTGGTAACGGTCATGACCAAAACGTATCTAAGTTACTATAAATTTACATATATTATTTGAAATAAGCTTCATATAATAAAAAAAATTCGTAAAATTTATCATTCGACTAAACCAAGAATTTGCTAAAATATCCAAAACAACATAAGTAAGCTGTCTTCAAAGTAGGTAGCCGTTTAAAAAAAATGCCCGAATCAGATATTGAAGATGATGAATAATAATTTCAACATACAGATTATTTTACGTTGTTTTTTTTAAGAGCGCGTATTCGATTTAGCGTAGGTACAAAATTGCAAGAACGGCGCAGTATTGCCGCACACTACAATGGTCCGTCAGTGTGCGTGAGCCCGGAGCTAGGAACGAATCGTTTTGATACTATTATCTTTTATTGTAAGAATTTGATTTTTATGAGCAAAAGTGTTCATATAAAATTTGGCTTTCTCAACCAATACTCGCGAAACTTTATGAGCAGCTTTAAATGTAGTTTTTTTGTACATTTAGATTTCGGAAATTTTAAAAAATGGCAGACATATCGGGATTGAAAATGTAAAAATAAACCATATTTCAGCCGTTTCGTTTTTTTTTAAAGGTGCGATTTTTTTATTTTACGTTTCATGAGACGCTTTTGTGAATTTTGGATAACTTATATTTGGTAATTGTGTCAGAATAAGGATTTCTGTAAATCATATCTGAGAAATATTGTACAGAATGTGACCAAGGACGTTGAAGGTCAAATCTAAATGACATGGCTAAATGACTGCCCTAAGCATGTCTAAGAATCTCACATTAACTCGAAATATTGAAATATTAATTCGTGAATTGTTTAGTGTTTAATAATTTTATAGAACTTGCTTGAACATAAAAAAAGTATCTGAATTGTTTTCTTAGCTTGATTTGTTTGACAACATAAGATCAAAGGGAAAGCTAGGGAGGGGTCATATCGCTTTTCCAGAATGTCAAATCGAAACTACATATATCGATTTTTGAAAACAGTTATTAAATCGATTTATTTTCTGAAACTACCTAATTATGTCTGGATAAGCAATACTAACACTTCGGGCGACTTGGGATCGTTTTGGATCAATGAACATTGTGATGTTTGGCTTAACTTCACTTGACTCAATTCGATGGTGATCATAAGCTGGTATCGACAATATGCATTTTATGATCTTCGAACCCACTTCGTGAGGCTTTGGCTCGATTCATTATCAAGTGATGACCGTCATATTGTTGCACGTTGCATAAATATAAAAAATTACAATTTTTTTGTTTAATACGTTTATTTCTTGAATAGTCATCATTATGTCTAAAAAATATTGGAAACATCTTCGGATCTAAGAAGTGGCAATCACAGATTTTGTCGGGAATTTATGGCATTCAATTCGCTGTCCTGTTTTGTTGCTTTTTAATTGAGTTTTGATTCGGAAAACAGGGTTGTTTTAAAGTGAAAATCGACTTCATTCGATTCCACATTATTCTAATCGAAATAAAATCAAATAGATGAAAGCTTCGGAATGTGCTTCTTCGTTTATTCTTACTACCTATGTATATTGTGACGAAAAATATTAACTGAATAATGGTTGTCAAAAACCAATTCATTATTTTTACAAACCTTTCGATTAATTTATCGATTCTGTTACACTAGAAGTTCAATGCCATCTCTTATAACAAAAACCAAAGTCAGTTGTCTGTCATGAGTGTCATGACTAAAGATGGGTTAATATCGGTATTTATCAGTATTAGCTTCTATGAATATACACTTCTGGACACATCTATTGGCCCACCTTGTATTTTCAGTTTCGTTTGGTCCTAGCTAAAATTTTATATTAGGTCGAGCAAAAAGTTTTTATGCAGTTTTGAACCTGGCACATTCACAATTTCATTCAATAGTCTTTTTTTGAATTTCGAACACAGAATTTAAAGAAACAAAAGACAATTTGGAGCCTGTTTGTTGATATCAAACAATCGAATACTAAGAAAACTTGGTTTTATTGGTTTACTTGGATTTAATTCTTGAAAAAGTGATTGATATCTGTAGGAATAAGTAAAGGTAAGATTTTGAGGAATAAACTAATTTAATAAAATATCAAGAGAAATATGCAACACACGGTATGACAGCTCTATGGACGACACATTGACAGTTGAAGCCTTCTCTTTATAAATTATGTACAAAGGTTTACTTGCTTATTAACCTAAGCGTAGGCGTTCACTCTTCCAACATCCTCTCCTGGACGCAGACGCTTTAAGATTAAACCCATTGCTGTGGTGAAACTTTCGTGCTTCGGTCGATGAAGTCCTTTTGTCAAAATGTCGGCGACCATGTCTCGCGTGCATTTGTATCGCACAGCGACTAAATTCGCGGCAATCTTCTCACGCACAAAACGGTAGCGAACATCAATGTGCTTGGTCCGTGCGTGGAATGCAGCATTTTCTGAAAGACTAATCGCACTTTGATTATCACAATTCAGTTCAGGCTGTAACTCTTGTTCCAGCTGCTTTAACCAGAGAGTTTCCTGTATAGCCGAGGCCAATGACATGTATTCTGCCTCAGAACTCGATAAAGCGATGGTCTGTTGCTTCTTTGAATTCCAGCTTATTGCACCACCCTGAAATAAATATATATATCCCGTGCAAGACCTTCGATCTTCAATATCACTTGCCCAGTCTGAATCACAATACCCAGAAATATTTTCATTTATGTTTCTTTTGTAAGTTAGTTTCATATTAATTGTAGCTTTCAGGTATCTCAGGACTCGTTTTAAAGCCACCCAATGTTGAGTAGTAGGTTCGCTGTTGTATCTACTCAGAGAATTCACTATATAGGCTATGTCTGGTCGAGTCCCTTGTGACAGGTACAACAAGCAGCCAATAATCTATTGGTGAGTAATACCCTTTAGAACTTCGTCTTGACTTGCAGCTTTTTTTAACTTAATATTTGCATCAGTAGGTGTCCATACTGGCTTGCAGTTATACATTTCAAAACGGGTGAGTATCTTTTTAATATATAGAGATTGATCTATAGTGATTTCCTCATCTTTTATATTTTGAACAATTTTAAAACCAATGCAATTGTCTGCTCTTCCTAGATCCTTCATACTAAACTTTTCTTTTAACTTCTCTTTCATCATTTGAGACGTTTTTTCATTATTATAGAAGTATAACTGATCATCAACATATACTGCTATAAAAAGAATATCGTTTTCATCTATGATGCGATAATATACGCATGGATCTATCTTTGATCTAGTCATTCCAGTTTCTATCAGTGCAGTATTTAATTTCTTATTCCACTGTCTGCTAGCTTGTTTTAATCCATATATAGACTTATTTAATTTACATTCAACATTTTCTTCTTCATAGCCAGGTGGTAAAGACATATAAATCTCTTCATCGATATCTCCTTGTAAAAAAGCTGTGACAGCGTCCATCTGGTGTATTTTAAGTCTATATTTTATAGCTAGTCCAATTAAATATCTTATGGAACAATAACGGACTACAGGTGCATATACTTCATGGTAATCAATGCCCTTGACTTGCTTGTATCCTTTGATTACGAGTCTAGCTTTGTAACGGGCTACTGAACTATTTCCGTCCAACTTAGTTTTGTAAACCCATTTGCAGGGAATCACTGTTTTCCCTTCTGGTAAGTTAACTGGTGTCCACGTTTTATTTTTTAATAAAGACTCATATTCTTCACTCATAGCTCTCTTCCACTTATCAGAATTATCACTGTTTAGAGCTTCTTCATGACTTTGTGGATCGCAGTTTAATAAACTCATTGTTGACTCACCAGTCATACACATGAATGACGAAGGACTTTGATTACTTTTATTTGTTTGCCTTTCTATTCGATGTTGAAGTGGTCTCAAAGTTATGTTAAATTCCGGAGGAGAATCAACTATTTCATCAGGGAAGTAAGTTTCATCATGAACATCTTCAAACTGATCGGAATCATCTGAAATAGATTCACTTTGAGATATAACCTGTGTTTCTATTGTTTTATTTATATCACCATCTATGGTTCTTTCCACAGGTTCTACGTCTTCTTCAGAAGGTAAGTCAACAGTTTCTTTTTCTTTTAAATTAATATAACTTCCTTTTTTCATTTCATTTCGCTGTGTAGTTTCTTTTAAACTTACATTATTTTCTTTTTCAGGAACTTTATTTCTCTTAATTGAAGCCTCTAGGAATACAACATCCCTACTAACAATTCCTTTTTCTGTTTTAGGATCAATGAACCTGAATCCTTTTGTACTGTCACTGTAACCAACAAAGATCAAATTACGTGACTTGGGTTCAAGCTTGGTTCTTTTTTCTTTAGGTATATGCACCATAGCGGAACATCCAAAAATTTTCATATGGCTGAGATCTGGCTTCTTCCCAGTCCATATTTCATAGGGCGTCACATCGGATAAAGCACGCGTCGGTGAGCGGTTTACGATATATGCAGCTGTGGCCACCGCTTCTCCCCAGAATGCGTTCTGTAACTCAGCATTTAAAATCATGCATTTAGCGCGCTCTATTAACGTCCTATTCATTCTCTCACTGAGTCCGTTCTGCTCAGGAGTGTACGGATTAGATGTTTGATGCAATATTCCATTTCTCTGTAAGTAGGTTGCAAAATCGTTGTTTTTATATTCGGTTCCATTGTCGCTTCTTAAAATTTTGATCTTTTTATCCAATTCGTTCTCTACTTTATTCTTAAATGCCACAAATGTCTCAAAAACTTCGCTTTTATGTTTGATGAAATAAACATGTACAAGTCGTGAGAAATCGTCTATGAAAGTAACAAAAAACTTTGCTCCTCCCAAGGAAATATTCTGCATAGGACCACAAACATCACTATGAATGAGCTCTAGCAAACTTGTTGCTCGTGAGCCTTCAGCGGGGAATGGTTGCCTCGTCTGCTTGCCTTCAAGGCAAGTTATGCAGGTATAAGTCTCTTTCTTTGATGACAATTTCACGCCTTCTGCACAGAATGGTATTTTGTTAAGACTTGCGAAATTCAAGTGACCCATTCTCTGATGCCACAGATAAGTATCTTCATTAGTTTTAGCAGCCAGCATAAGTTGCATTTCTTTACTTCGAACGGTATTTAATTGATATGTTTCATTTCTTAAATTCGCCTTTGCAACTAATTTTTTACTGGGATTGTAAATCTGACAACCCGTCTTATCAAATGTTACATGGCAACCACTTTTAATTATTTTGCTCACGGACAATAAATTTGTTTTCAATTCTGGTACATATAAAACGTTCCTCACCTGTATTGCTTCGGTGCTGCCATCTTTTGCATTTACTTTGATACATACATTACCACAGCATTCTACAATCAATGTTTTATTGTCAGCAATTTTTATGCACGGTACAGATGAAGGAGTGACATCTGTGAGCCAGTCCCGGTGCATCGTCATGTGCATGGACGCTCCAGAGTCCACATACCAGTTTTCGGAGTCCTTTATTGTGGATACTGAAAAAGCTGCCACATATCCAGTTTCTCTGTCTTTTTTTTCAGGACTTGATTTTTTATGCCAACAATTTTTACTGAGATGGCCGTACTTGTTACAATGGTAGCACCTCGGGCCTTTTTTAACCTTTTGCTGGTCAGTTTTGGGTTGGTATTTTTTGTTGTTTGTATAAAGAGCGGTAGTGTCTGATGTCTTCACTTCTTGTAATAACTTATTTTTTACTAAATCAGCACTAATCTTCATACCGGAACTTTCCAAACCCATTATCATTGGCCTGTACATTTCAGGCAATCCTGCCAACATTAAAGTGCCTAACCATTCATCGTCCACATGGAATTTTATATTCCTTAATTTGTGAGCTGCTGTCATTATTTTGTTAACATAGTCTTCGACGGATGAGCTACTTTCCAAACTAGTATTGATAAGCTCTTTCAACAAACCAACTTTTCTAGTTAATCCGCTGTCCTCAAAAGCCTTTGCCAAATTATCCCATACCTGTTTTGCATTTTGAGCTTCTTGAATGTGTACGTATAATATTGGGTCAACTAGTAATATTAATTTCGTTTTGGCTTTGATGTCTTGCTTTACATTTTTTTGGTCGGTAAGCTCTGGTTCTTTCACAATGCAGTCGTATAAATCTTCATGCTGCAAGTACGCCTTCACCGCGAAACTCCAGCTGGTCCAGTTATCGCGACCTGTGAGCTTCTCAATCGACATCAATGAATTACTATGAGCCATTTTTTACAACATTGAAATTCAATAGATTCAATATGAAAAAATCTGAAAAAACAAATCACTCGCGGATCGATTTTTTACTTTTTTACGTTTATTACTGTTCAAAACACGTAAATAACATTACACGGTAGGTATGAGGCGGCCCATAACCTGTAGGAATAAGTAAAGGTAAGATTTTGAGGAATAAACTAATTTAATAAAATATCAAGAGAAATATGCAACACACGGTATGACAGCTCTATGGACGACACATTGACAGTTGAAGCCTTCTCTTTATAAATTATGTACAAAGGTTTACTTGCTTATTAACCTAAGCGTAGGCGTTCACTCTTCCAACAATATCTTTGGTTTTGCAACAAACATTACTTATTCTTAACATTAAGGTGAGGTTCTATCAATAATCTATGGATACTTCACCTGAAGTCGCCGCCCAAGCTGTGGCACTTATTCAGGCCGGACACAGCCAAAGAAACGTGAGTGCTCAACTTAATTTAAGTCGATCTGCGGTCCGAAATGTTTATCGGAGGTACCTAGAGACTGGCGGCTTTGTTCGTCGCCAAGGAAGGCCACGATCTCGGGTCACAACTGAAAGGCAGGATCGATTCATCGTGACGACCAGCTACAAAACCAACTTCGCGACTTCCACGGAGTATCTGTGAGCGCTCGAACTGTTCGGAGAAGGTTAAAAGAACGCGATATGGTACCACACAAGCCAGCTAATGGGCCCAAACTAACGCGAGCCCACCGAACAGCGCGCCTTCATTTCGCACGCAGTCATTTAAATTGGACACAGCAAGATTGGAGCCGTGTACTCTTTTCTGATGAGTCTAAAATTGTGTTACATGGCAATGATGGAAGGAAGAAGGTCTACCGACGTAAGGGAGAGCGTTTCGCACAATGCTGCTTTGAAGAGAGGGTTGCTTATGGCGGTGGCTCATGGACTGTCTGGGGCGGTATATCCGCGAGCGGCAAAACTCAACTTGAGGTTGTTACAGGACCACGGCTGCCAACATTAAATGCTGAAAGGTACATTCGTGAGTGCTTAGAACCTCACGTGATACCATACGCGGACTATGTGGGCCCAAATTTCCTTTTTATGCATGATAATGCAAGAGCCCATGCGGCCGGCATCGTCAGGGAATATCTTCGGGATGTGAACATCACAGTTATGGACTGGCCAGCTAGAAGCCCAGACATGAATCCCATTGAGCACATGTGGGACGAGCTAAAAAGACGTGTTAGGGCTCGTCAGCCAGTTGCCCAGACGATGCAGGAGTTGAAAACTGCCATAGAAGAGGAATGGGAGATGATCCCTCAAAATTTCATAGAGCGGTTGATAAACTCTATGCCTAATCGTATGAGAGCTGTGGTAGATGCCCATGGAGGCAACACGCGTTATTAAATTAAACCTTTATTTGATAAAACATGTTTTTTATTAAAAAATCAATTGCCTTTAACAAGGCGCATATCCGACTTGTTAGGCGTAGCTCCATGTCGTATGGTATTCTGAATTCAAATTTAAAACAATACAATCGAAAAAGATGGTAAAATGTATCAGGTTTAAAACTGCATCAACAGTTTTTGTTCAATCTAGCAATCATATTTCGGTAGGGGCCATCGAAACCTAAACTCTAAGGTGGGCCAATAGATGTGTCCAGAAGTGTATTAGTCTACAATAATTATAATATCTTAACTTATATTTGAGAATCAGTTATATATAGCTAAAACCTAATAAATACGTTTCACTTCACGAATCCGATCCAAGAAGATCCGTGCCAAGTGAATGGAAGCCCAGATTATGTTAAAGATTATTGTACTTATTAGTAGTCTATAGATTATGTGACTATTAAATATTAGCATATATCAGTTCGTCGGATTTCTAATACGTGAATCCATAGAATCCATAGAACTACACGAATGTCACAGTGATTGAGTGAATCCGATCCCGCCGATCCGTGCCAAGTGAATGGAATTTCACGTTATGATAAAGATTGTGTTCATAGTAGTTATCTGTGGATTATGTGAATGTTTAATTCCGCCAAGCCCATTCCATCATCGGACCACAAGACGTACAGCGATATGCCACCGGTACATGGTGGACATCCCACCCACACGCACTAAACGTTTTGGGAACACATTCATTGTGCGTACAGCTAAGGAGTGGAATTCTCTGCCAGAGTCTGTGTTTCCGGATAGCTACAACCCGGAAGTCTTTTTATAAGTCAAGAGTGAATAGGTTACTTCCAGGCAAGCGTGCTCCATCTTCGGCCACATCATCGCTTACCATCAGGTGAGATAGTGGTCAAGCGCGTGCTTGTCAAAAAAGAAAAATAAATTAAAATATTAGCACATACCAGATCGTCAGTTTACTAATACGTGAATTCATAGAATATTACTAATCTCGTAACTAATACTAATATATTCGTCACACTCCTAGTCATGACAGTGGTGGTATCTGAGGATGGACGATACACCAGAACACATTATCAGCTCCATTTTTTGATAATGTTCTTGTAAGACATTTAGAATATCGAATAAATAAATAAATCGTATTTTTCCTGTTTTTTTTTTTCAATAATCTTTTATTTTCTTGGTTACTCAGTGTGTTCGTTATCTTATAAAGGCTGGATTTATCAATCAACACATACTAGGTAACTAAGTCCCCCTGGCGCGTTTGTCTGTCTGTACAAATGTAGAAAGAAATTTTGATAGGGTTGTCACTACTTATGAGATAGATTGGTTCTACCGGAAGGTTTAGGTGTACATTCGTGTAGGTATCATTGAATGTAAATCAAGTCAGAAAAATCCTGAGGGCTTTTCTTGCGTGTCAGCTTAAAACGTGAGTAATATTCGATAAAGTACTTACTGCAGAATGGTTTGCTTACCTCAAATACAATAAATCATTTCAAATATGTTTAACCATTATTTAAATTGTCTCGTGAAAACTGTCTTTATTTCAAATCATTTGGATAAGTAGTAAGGCTTTACGAGAGTTTAATATTTCGCGTGTACCTACACGCGAGCGGGAGCGTATTTGCGCGGATTGCAGAAAGTAAGTTGTATCATGTTTTATGGTGCAATTACCCCTTTGTAGATATTTACTCAAGTAGGTTAAGTAAGTAAGTTCCACCGTGCGAAATTGGGGTGGGTCGCTCGCTATATCAAAATACAATTTATCAATAACATCGCAGATACATCCAAACGCCTACGCAAAAATTCATAGCAATGTCGTTTGTTTGAAGTTTTTTCGATACGTATTGACGTAGGAGTAACACGATTTTATTTTCAGGATTGCAAAGATATAAACAGTTCCTGAAACATTTTTTAAACGAAATAATAATAATCAGCTATTCAGCATTACATATTGCTAGGTACCATGTTTATACATTCTAAGGGCAATCGTCCATTCTTCATTAAGCCATCTCCTTTGGATTACTTCCACCGTCTAGACGGATGGCAATACTGGACGGGACGCTGGATTACAAATTACAACCGTCTGCAAAGGCTTTAATAAATAAAACATAAAGTTGTAAAATAATTATATCATTTTTTTTTAACATCGTACATCTCTAGATTGTCATTGACCGACTTTTCCTGGGGTCAATCATCTCGGGCAAAAAACATTTGTCATAAAAGTCCAATAACTTGTGTTCCATTTTTGTCGCCCAAAACACATCGTCTTTTGGTATCCTTGTGGTCTTCAATGGAAAATCATTTCCTGTCCATACCGCAAAGAGACAAACATTTTTTTGACTGAAAATAAATTATAATTTATTTGAAAATTAAGAATAGAATATATCAAAGGACATGCTGTGGACTACATAAATAAATTTATAATAGACCAGAGAGATGAAGTGATATTGATTCTCACCTGATATGCAGCTGTCCTTGGATTTAAAAGTACCAGTCGTGGTTGGTATTTATACGCTAGAAAAAGCTTACTAGTATAAATGCGGACATTTGCAATAATAACTAGTAAAATAAGTACATGATACAAGTAAACTGATTTCAAATACAAATAAATAGTAAAATTAAATTGAGAATTACGGACGTCTAATATATTACGGACAATTTGATAAGTTAGGTCACTATGAATAATGACCGTACCTATACATAATTCCAATTTAAAAAAAAAACTGAAAATCAGTCTCTTAATTGGCGGAGAAATCGATGAACAAACAAAAAAATACATAGTTTTAAGAAACATATCAGAACCTATTCCTTTTTTGAAAGTCGGTTAAAAAGCCTATAAAGGTTTATCTCACCTTTTTGCTTGCCTGACGAAAGCCAACTTTTTATTTTTTCTACTTACAAATAATTTTCGTTTATTACCCATTTCTGAAAAAAAATACGAAATGTAAAATTGTGACTATTATTTGTGATTACGCCATTTGATATTTAAATAATTATATTATCTGTAGACTACGTTTTTCAAAATTACTTACCAAATAATAAAAATATAAACTGCCAAAGTATCAATACTGGTGTGTCGCGCTATGAGTCGCCTACGCTATCGATGTTTACGCGAGCGAGCTGCGGGCGGGCGGGAGAAAGCGATACGTCCTGTCGCTGGGAGGACCCGGCACGCACTGATCGGCAAACGATTGTGCGCGACGATTTATAGTGTTTTTAAAATAATCGCGTAAAATTAATATGTTCATAAAACTGTCTGAAAAAAAAACTGTATATTGAGCAGTACGTTAACTTTTATAAAATGAATTTATTTGTTACTATTTTATTTAAATACTGGTAAAAAAAAAATGTTAAAGTGAGCCGATTTTGTATTTTTTAAATATTGTTTTTGTGTTATCTTATAGCCATATTTTCCCAAAAAGGCTATGTAGTGCACTTTGAGACTATATATTCTGTTGGACAAACGCAAAAAATAAAACATTTTAGCACATTACAATGGTTGTATTCGTCCTGAAAGATAACTCTGACGTCTATTCTCGTAAAACGCTATGAAGGGATTGCCTTCTCTTTAAAGAACTATCATTAAAAATTATATTTTTACCGTGTAGTGCACTAAATCAAGATATAAACTTCCTAAAGCCGTAATATTCTTTGATTAATCTGCTCACATCATTCCGATATAGCTCAGGAAAAAACTCGAAAACATGAAGTTTTCGGTGCAAATCGATTACGCGCTCTTAAGAAGTTTCTTTTTAGTTCGGTTTATTCAATGAGAGCCTTAAACTGGTTCCTATTATTTTAATAGTTACTTAATATTATAATGTTGATGATGACTGAAAATATTACTAGCTGTAAGTTGTTTTCGTACAGTACTTATACTCTGTCAATTATAGGATGGTTCCCTGACGGCTGTTAGATTCATACTATTTTTTTTCCTTTTGTTCTTGTCATTTCATTTAGTTTCTTATCTGGTTACCTGCCGCCAGGAGAACCATACTATAATTGATAGAGTATAGTTGATATGGCTACTGTTATTTTTAGAATTTGAATTTAAGTTCGTTTTTATAAGTTTTCTTTTTGTTACGTATAGTTTTCTGAATGCCTATGAGGTAAATTTGTTGTGACTGAAATGTTACTAATTTTGTAAACATATTCAAATTTTATATTTATTATAATAATTAATAGAGCTAAGTATTTAAATTTGTGCTCTCAATGTTCTTAAAACACATATATTATTATTGTGATATACTAGTAGATTTATAATACCTAACTAATGCTAATAATGTGTACCTTAGTGTTGCTTTGTTAAAATTAATAAAACTCAAGACAGTTTAAGTGCATTTTATTTACAGTCATTCTTTAATGAAATATTAATCCAATTTTCTGTAAAAATGTCGTTTATGTCAAAATTACGGAAAAAAGAATATAAAATTAATATTTAGGTGTTTTTGCCTCAACTTCCACATGTTATTTATTTTGGTAAGGCAACTTTTACTCTGATATAAATTAAAAAAAAAGATATGTACTACATTTTTACTGTACCCTCCCCTCTTAAATCAAAGCTTGTCGGTAAGTCAACTTTTCCCGTTTCTACTTTTAGGGAAAATTTTACTAAGCGACACTAACTTTAAAACTAAGCATTATTTTTAATGTAGATAAAAAAATAAACAAATAAATTTCTAAGAATTGGGCTTTTGGGACCATTACAAGAATTTACACGATTTTTTCTGAAAATTCAAACTTGAAACAGCTCTACTGTAAAGTTAGTCTGATGTCGCTTGGATAATTTTTCCTTTCCAGCGTCGATATTATATCATTGCTACTCACTAATTAATTAATAGGATTAATATGACTGTGGTTATTTTTTCCTCTTAAAAGCCATAAAATCCTTTCCATGAATCCATGAATCCCTGAATCGTTAATTTATAACTTGATATCTTCGAACACTCCAAAAAGACTTATTACGTTCCATTACGTCTCACAATAGGAAGCCCGTACCTATGTTTCAGTGTTCAGTCGCTGAAACATAGTTCTAACTATAACATCGATTTCGTAATTCCTATTCAAAACCATGTGGGAAAAATATCCTCCAAATATCAATCTATCCAAAAAACATAGAACTCAAACTGTGCGTCCATGCACTAAATTAATACTTACTATGTATCAACCATCAAGAGGGGTGATATGTCTGTTGTGTAATCGTTCTGTTTTAAGAAGAAGACGAATCACATTAACAAGAATACTTTTTGATCGACATCCTGGATTATCTCAACGTTTTGAAGGTCGTCAAGTAAGAACTAATATTATTTATTAGTAGGTATAGCTAAATAATGTTAGCCCGCGGCGTCGATACTTTTTTTGGAAATAAACGATGGATATGATTTCGTTTTATAATAATGCCCACTGTCTCTTATATGGTGCGTTTTTTTTTTGTTTCTTTTAATGGTAGTAATTATAAATATCTCAACAAAAATATCTTACGCAATTAGATTTTTTGTTTTGAACATCTTAAGATTATTAAATCAAAATAATAATTACATGTTGACCACTTTTGGGTTAAGATTTTTATATATCAATATTTTGTTTTACAGATGTTGTTCAACAATACGGATATGCCGCCTGTGTTGGCAAAGCATTACTCATAACGAAATGAGAGACCAGCAAGACAACGTACGTCAAGTTCATGAGCCGGGGCAAGTGAACCATGCAGACCAGCTACAAGAACATGGTAATGAACAGCAAGACCAAGAGATGGAACAACCGGATAATACTAATCAGCCGCAAGATTCCAACACAGTACACCCTAATCTCGAAGGTGGTCCTGGTCCTATCATACAAGAAGCAGACAGTCAGCCGCATTCATTTTATATTAATCTACGTAGATTTTTAAGGCCGCCAAACACAGCCAACACTTGCATTTTTTATCAGTTTCGGCTTCAGACACGTCTTCGGATACCAGAACGAATCAAAAATCGTTTGTTAATGGATTTTAATTATTATTTTCCTGAGTCAGCAAGAGTCTGCCAGTTCCATTTTCAGGCTGAAAATTGGGAAGATCTGCCTCAGGCACTAAACTCAACCCACAGTTTTAATACTCAACAAGTGGAGGAAATAATTATAAATACAAAAAAAATGTACAGAAAGCAGGGGTACGTTTAGATTTTGAAAACGTGGAGCAGATTGATGAAGATGAACTGTACTTTTGGACAAGGTGAACACGTCAAGAATTTTTAGCAGTTTTAAGCGAGACACCATCACTTAAGCCTTCACAAATTCCGCAACCTGGTAAAGCCTTTACTTATCGTATGTACAGACGGCTATATAATAGAAGTCGTAGCACCGTATTAAGCGACTACTTCGGATGCAACTTTTATGCGCACCCTGATGCGAGAAAACTCAGCTTGGCATTGGTATCTTAGACCTAACCATGTGTTTCTACTGGACCGTGGCTTTCGGGATTCAATCCCTGCTATTGAAGAACGTGGATATAATCCCTACATGCCGCCAACTAGAGGAAGAGGAGATCAGTTATATACACCTGACGCTAACACATCTCGATTAATTACTGTGCCGTTGGGTGATCGAAACAATTAATGGACGATTTCAGAAAGATTTTAAAATATTTCGATACACATATTTTAACGTTGCGATGCGAAATATGATAACTAATTTTAAATTAACCGCGGCAATTCTCAAGGCCACTCGGCGGCCATACGAAGATATTATATACGCCGAGCAGTTTATGGATGTTATAAATCAAAATATAAATAGAGAAAATGACTTGGCAGAATACGTATCAACAAATTACTTGAATAGACAAAGAGTAGCATCCGTACCTCTAGATGGAAACAGTCCAGAATTTGAGGATTTTCCACAGCTGAGCTTTGAAGATTTATTCTTATTCATGTTGGGCTCATACCATTTGAGAATCGCAAGGTCTTATTGTCACGAGCACATACGACCAAACGGGGATTATATCCTAGAATTGTATCGACACCAACATTTAATTAATAATAAGATATTGATCAGAGGGCGAATCCAGTCACGTCATATTCGAATGAAACAGTTCTATACATATATTTTTGTTAAACCCAACACAACACGGAAGACAAAGAATAGAAGAATACTACTGCTTATGTATACACTGCCGCCGCACTGTCGGGAGCTGCGCCCATATCGCTAGCATAGTTTATTATCTGTCTTGGGCCAGACATTAGGAAGCAATAGAAGCACCCGCTGCCTTTTTAAATGATCTGATGCTCGGTTTGGATCAAATTTAATAAAAAATACATGACAGAATTAGCGTTTTATTCATCTTCCCTATATCAGTTTATAACACTTGAATTTTTCGAGATTCCCGTGGCTCACATTAATGTGACTAATGCCATAGTAAATCAGAGCCATATATCAATACACTCTGCTATATTTCGTTTGTGTCCGCCATGGATATAGTTTCCATACCAAGGTGCGTGCCCAATGACCTTTCTAAATTAAAGTTTTCGAATTTATTAAAAGCAGATCTCAGGCGCTCTTTTTTTACGAGAAGGGCTTGATGATCGCAATCTGCTTTTTTTTTTCTTTGAACATATTGATATACTTAGTGAGTGACGCCCTTCACAGCAGCACGCTTTCTCGTTAATGCTTGCTTTTCGTCTTGTTTTTCATTTTCGGAATCAGACATTTTTATGCACTATACTTTGCACTTTAGAACTAAACTTAAGTTATTAATAATTAACTTAGCTACTATCGAGTATCGCGAGCGACTTGAAAATATCACAAAATGGGTCCGATTGCGTTTCTTCGGCGCACTTAAACAATGCCGATTAATAGACTTATATTAGTCTAAAATTCGTACTAATATTATTGCTATTGCGTTTGTTGATTAAATAAGTCCACGACACTATTTATGTCCGATTCTGACTTAATTTATGATTATGCATGTCTTTTGCTATTCCTTTTCTGTTAGTTTAACAGTTCGTCGGCGTTATGAACATAAAGTTTTATGAAGTGATGTTCTTTAAGTAAGCGAATTTTCTTCAGAAAATAGTGAAAAATGTTGCCTTATGGCTGGGCTATCATTCAAAGACAATACAATGAGGGACGGCAACGGTATGTGTATGAAATATACCTACTTAGATAGAATCTTTGCTTTTTTGGCATACGGTGGCATAACATAACTTTTTTTCGGTTTAGGGCTGCAAGAAGGCTAGCGCATCACCATATTCGGGACCATTCCAACCCTTTCGACGTGCCTGCAGGGGGTTTACCAAATTATACAGGCTCTCCAAAAGAACTGCACATTTTTTAGTGGAAAACCTTCATCAGAATTGAAATCGACAAAGACAGTACGGAATTCCTGCACATATCAAAGTTTTGGCTTCACTCCATTTTTTTGTACATGGCGGCTACCAAAAAACGGTTGGGCAGGGGCAGTATTTAGGTTTAAGTCAGCCATCTGTAAGAAAATGCTTACAAGAAGTTACTGATGCAATTATAGCTGTCTTATTGAATGGTATGGTGGTATTTCCAGAGACCGAAGAGGAAAGGGCAGAAAATAAACAGAGGTTTTTAAGGATAGCAAAGCAGTCAAATCTCCATTGTTCGCCCAAAAGACACGGCACTTTACCAGCGAGATTACTTTTTAATCGCCCAACAGCCCAACGGCTGATGACCCCATATGCTGATGCGGATGAAAACTCACCCGAGGCTAGATATAATTTAGCGCATTCCAAAACAAGGGTCCTCATTGAAATATGTTTTGGAGTGATGAAAACAAGATTTCGATGCATTCACACAGGCTTAACATAGGTACAACATAAACAACCAGATATAGGTATGTTTGTGAAAAGAACACGAGTTGACACTAGCGGTGTGGTGTTGCCATTTGCGGCGGCAAACGAACGTAATTATGTCCATTTCCATAGACGCAGAATTAAGTTCAAATTTAGTGACGTAAACTTATTTAAACAGAAACGTAATAGCTTTTGAATAAGGACATGGACATATTTAGTAAAATTTTAGTCTGTTATTATTTAAGTTCGGAGAGAAACGCAATTGGACCCAATGGCGACCGACGCCGACGACACAGCAGCACACAGTAGAGGGAAATTGGGCGGAAGTATGGAGACACCCCCAAGCGGCTAGTCGGCGAGTACAGTGGCGCCTCCAAACGGCGACTAGCGAGCAGCTGGCTTCTTGTTGCGGCGAATCGGCGAATACAGTGGCGCCTCCAAGCGGCGAGCGGCGAGAGCACGACTACTCGTATGCAAGGTGTTCTCGATGATTCTTTACGCGGGCCGAATAGCAATTATGGCGGCTTCCGGTACGGCTTTGAACTGCAACTTCCCGTTTTCTTGGAAATGGGACCTATGTTGATTGATAGGTATATTCCTTGTGAATCTGCTCTTCTTTCTCACTTGCAGTTATGTTTTGATGATAGAAAAATATTGGATCGCTCAATCGATTGGCGGCTGTAGATGTTGGCGTTGACGCTTTTATGTTGCGAATTACTGCACAACTAAACTCTTGCACGACACAGAACTGATCACAGATTTACACGATCTCCTGACTTGTGTCGAAGGACCATGTTTAAGTTTATATTTTTAGGGATTTTGACTGGTTTAGTTTGAGATAGAGGTTGTGAAATAAAAAACGTGACTTGTTCATAGAGACAAGACGCTATATTTTTTAGGTAACCTAAATGTAGTGTGGCAAGGAAAGAAATATAATTAAAATATGAAATGTTGGGAATGCCAACAGTGAATTCACCCTATAAACTTTCTCCCCACTTTATAAAATTAGTTTGACCTTCATACCAGTATTTCATGACAATAATCACTTCAGGTGGTATACCTGCTTTATACATTTTATACCACAGGACATTGTAATTATCAGATTAAAACGCACGGCTTAGATCAAGAAAACAAGCATAAATATTTATTCTTCTATCCAAATAGTAGTATGGTTTTCGACCAAATCTTTCTACGAATACCGCCATGTTCTCATTAAAGCTAACTGTCCAGAGTTAGCTTTAATGAGAACATGGCGGTATTCGTAGAAAGATTTGGTTGAAAACCAAATTGTGTATTATGTAACTATGTATGTTTTTCGATAGATGTGGTGTTTCTTTCTTTCTTTCTTTCGTATATATCACCTTTTTCATTATTGACGAGTGGCATTACAACAGTTTTCATACAATTTTTCGGCAAGTAACTGTGGCTCAGAAATTGGTTAAACAGTACAGATACCTTTTCAGCTAACTGAGGACCTCCTTGAACAATGTGATCCAGCGTCAGACCATCATGCCCCGGCGACTTACCACGTTTCATTTCACGCACAAATTGCCACACCATATCTGGTGTTACGGCGACATTCAGCTGATTCTCTGCCGGCGGCGCCGATACTTGTACCTCTACCATGAGATGTCGTCGAAAAATTACTCGCTAGCGTACTAACGTGGATCGAACAGATTTCGATAATGCTTCACTACATATGTTGTTTCTTTCTTTCTCACTGATAAGAAGAGAGAACGGCTCTTAAGCTCAAAATGTAGTTATATCGCTATGCTAAAAATGTAAAACAGTCAATATCACAAAATAAACCGACTAAATAAAAAAGTTGACGGTTAGTGGACTACTTATGGTATTTAGTGGTTTTTAATGTTTATTCCATGTAACATGTCATGTTTTGTTTGTTGGCGTTGTGTTAGAGTTGTGTGTGTGTGGTTTAAAAGTTTACAACAATAGATTATAATTGGTTTTGTTTTGAGATAGCTGCATACCATACCAACTTAGGTACTACCTTTAGTTCTAATGAAAACTCGTTGTGTTCAGTGTTGACGTCAAATCCGTAACATTATTCAATAATATAAATTCACAAATCCTCAAACGCTTCTCTATAGAGTGTGTAAAGTTTAATAAACTTTCTTTCACTTACATTTTCCGACCGAGATCCAACATATTTCATTTTGGCATGAAATTAACGTTGTTCACGTCGTTGGTCTTCAAATTCAGCGGCAACTAACATATTCCACGGTAAATAAGCTCTTGCAGACATTATTTTGACTTTAGTATACTCAAAAATGTGTATAATTTTAACGTAAACTTATGTTTCACACGGCAAAATGCTAGTGAGCTACGTAACTAATATCGTAAGCGTATTGTTCGATAGGTTCCCATCCATTTGCATAAAATTTTAAGACCTAATATAACTTAGCATAATTTTGTTTGGCATAATTATTTTTTCGCATGATATAATTACGCATAACAGCTTACGCATAATTTTTTAAGCATAATTTCTCTAACCATAATAATGATTAAGCATAATATTCTAAAGCATATATTTATTAAGCATAAAGTTCTAAAGCATAACTTTTTTAAGCATAATATCCTAAAGCATAAATTTATTGAACAATTTTGTGGGTTTTTTTTTCGCTGTAGGAAGCATGAAGCAAGCAAGCATACAGCATGCAAGCAAGCATACAGCATGCAAGCAAGCATACAGCATGCAAGCAAGCATGCAGCAAACAAGCAAGCATGCAGCATGCAGCATTCAAGCGAGCATGCAACATGCAGCAGGCAGGGTTTCTGTCACGGCTCCGGCGCTGCGGGCCTCCGGCGGCCCCACGCGTGCTAATCGTCTCAGACGGCTTTCGCTCGCTCGCAGCCGCCTGCTCCTCAGCCCGCGGGCCGCCTCGCCCCTACGCGCCTACGCGATTTTAAATTACACTCTAGGGGTAAGACAAACAAGACTAGGTGGAGTCGGTTTTGCAGCAATTCGGTTCTGTCACTAACTTTTGTTGCACAGCATATTAAATTCATTAGGCCTACTAACGTTATGCTAATAGTCATTAGGCCTACTGACGTTATGCTAATAGTCATTAGGCCTACTAACGTTATGCTAATAGTCATTAGGCCTACTAACGTTATGCTAATAGTCATTAGGCCTACTAACGTTATGCGAATCAAATTTATGCCAAAACAAATTAGTCTTTAAGATGATTATGCCAACATAAAATGTATGCCTAAAAAAATTATGCCGAAGTATTATTATGCCAAAACAACTTGTGCCAAAATCGTTATGCCGAAGTATATTAGGACAAAGAACATTATGCAAAAAGAAGGGATCCCTGTTCGATAGCTTCTGTCAAATTAGTGACTCATGGTGCCGTTTTGTATGGTGACAGCTGAAAAACGTTGGTGGCCATCGAATAGATTACGTTAGGTTTTTAACCTATCGAAATCTATGTGCTCCTGGTACGAATGTTAATTCTTTCTGTGACCGCTAGGGGCGCTGTACAGTATGTCATACAAATAATTTACGGAGACGCTAGCGAGTTTTGGCAGCATAAACTCATGATAGAGGTATTGGATCACACGAATCGCTAACGAAACCGGTTTCAAATTGCGTGACAAACGCCTCCGCTATTTGTTTTGGCTCCTCAATTTCATTTATACATAACGCGCGACTCGGTTTGTGCGTTGCTCTGTTGCGCAAATATCTATTAATTATTCCATTAACTTTTCTAACCATATACTAGAAAACATAAATGCGACAGATTAAAAAACTCAAAAACACATTTCATAGTTTTTCTAGATTCTCCGGTCTTATAAAAATATTTTGAAGACGACCATTCGTGTCGCGCGACCGCGACCTGGGTCGCGCGACCCGTCAAAATGGAAATCGTAGTGACGGGGTATTTTTCTATAGAAGGTCAACGGGCGGGGACGGACGTTATACGTTGTCGTCAACAACGACACGTGCAGTGCAGAGTTTACCTAACTTTGATACTCGGATACGTTAACAAGGTCAGTCATTCAGTACTATTAATTATTTTTTTATCCATTATGCCGGAGAGCGGTGATTGCGCAAGTGAACCCGCATCGCCGGCATAAGGCAGAAGAGGACACCGTGTGTTTTAAGTCAGTCGAGTCTGACATGCCCCTCCGCCTTCCGGGCGGAGGAAGTCCATAAGGATTTTCACACGTTTGTACGAAAAGCTTAGTTAATAAAATCGTATGTATGTAATAGGGTTGTTGAGGAAGTGATTATGAGGAAGAGGAGGAGGAAGAGGGAGTTTCAAGCACAAATCTTGAGGATGCGGATGAGGATGAGGATATTTTTTGAGGAAGAGGAAGCGGATGAGGTAGCGGCAGAGGAAGCGGAGGAGGATGATATGATATATATATAAATACTAGCAGACCCTATCCTGTACACAGACGCTGTCCTGTACACACACAAAAATTAATTAAAAGATCATTTTTCAGTGGACCTAATTGTGAATCTAAACTATTCTTGAATCCCCTTGAACACACACACACACAAAAAAACATCAAAATCGGTCCATTCATTAAAGTACGTCCATATAGCACTACACTTCGGTCTCATTTCGATATAACAATGTTTTTGAATGGGTTAGAGACAAATTATTACGTTTGCAATGCACGATGCTTACGCGCGTGAACAAAACAACGCTATGTCAAGTTAAAACACGCACACTGCACAGGCAAGGAAGAGCGCGGGTGGCGGGAGGGAATGGCTCGCGCGCTGACCGTTCGGCTCGGCATCGTGCTGCGGCGATACGCGCATGCGCAGTGAAATTCCTCTTAAATTCCTCTTATTTTGAGGAAGCGATAGCGGAAGAGGATTTTTTATTTTTTATTTATTAGGATGCGGTAACGGTTGAGGAACTCAAAATATAGCGGAACTTCCGCATTATGAGGAAGCGGAAGAGGAATCCTCAGCAACCCTAGTATGTAATCGTATAATAGGTATAGTACGATTCAAACTTTATGGCGGCTTGGAAGTTAGCAACACGCTGCGCAGTACCACACCACTCACCCCCGCGGTGAATTTGTTAGAGCGCAGCGGCTCGCCTCGTGTTCCGAGCCGCCATAAAGTTTGCATCGAACTATACCTACTTACGTTGGTCCAGTGGATAGACTATTAGGGCGAGATAAATAAACACTACTGAGCACTTGCTTTGGCTTAGCATCGGTTGTCATTGTCGCGCAACGGAAAAACGACAGGATGCTAGACAGAGATAGAGCATGACTAAGCCAAAGCACTTGTTTAGTAACGTGTAGTTATCTCGACCTTGGATTTAATGTGGGTGTTTTTCACATTTTCTTAGGTAGGTACTTGTTCGGGGTTGGGGTAAGATTAAGATAAACTAAGATTAAAGATTATAAAGATAGGTATATTTCAGTAATACAAATGGGATAACAACTAGAAACTAATGAGGTGAATGAGATGAGATTGAGTCGCGCCCGATACGCTATCCGACAACGTACTGACTACTTTTTTACTGGTAATACATAAAATATTCAAGGCATAGAGCGCGGTGTCGCAATTACGCTGACGTGTTAATTATTGTTCGGTGATTGACCCGAACATGCTCCCGAGGGAGGAAAAGATGAGGTTAGTAAGTAGTTATAGTTAAATGGGGAATGAAATTAAAACTAACAAGGTGAAAACAATGTTCAAATAATACTAAAATAGTTATGTAGGGTTAGTTGTGTTAAAAGATGAGATAAAAACAACACAATATAATTAAACCGAGTCGCTACAATGCAAGTCAGGAAGAGAAAACACGCGAAATATCGGTGAAGAACCTCTATCTTCCTTTTTTTGTATGCACTTAATAGATTATCCTAACTATAGGTATTGTTATTGTTATCATGAGTATTCCTTTTACTGTTAAAACTTGATAAAATAGTAGGTAATGTTTTGCATAACCTTAAACTTGTAACAAGTATGTAATACCTAATTGACATTATTCAATTCTGCTTTCATTATTTCAGCATGTCTGTAAAAGTACCTACATTAGTAAAAATATTAAGGAATAATGTAGAAAACATATAAAATATTCCAAACGGATACCCACCTTTTATGTTGTTGATATTTTTGATGACGGTAGATAGAAATATTCAAGTTGTTTGTTCACGACTATAAAAGGGGGAGCCCCGAGTGGCTCAGTCCATTCTTGTTCGAGACGTCGAGGTAAAAGTTAAGTAACTTTATTGCTGCTATTATTGTGTATTATAATTCTAACTATGAAGTTCTTATGAATAATGTAATACTATGTAATATTATGGTTATGTAAGTGTTATGTAATGTTATTATGATGACTGGTGTATTTTAAATACGGGTAATGATAACGTGTTTATTCATTATGGTTGGTATATTATAACGTAACGTTGTGTATGTAGTAACTATGGAGTTTCTTGTCCGTTCTTCTCCATAAGAATCTACCCTTGCGAACGGACAGTAGAGTCACCTTGAAATAAACGTTTTGACTTTGACTTTGGCTTTGACTTTTGTGTCATATACACTACTACGATAGTTATGTAGTTGTTATATACTAAAAGATAAATATAAAGTTATTAAGAATTGAATCCTATTGTTTATATTTTCCCTTTGATACAATTATATATTTACATAGGTGTAGATGTATTAGATATATATACCTAGTTATATATCTACATATATACATAATATCTAACAAATATTTACATAATCTAGATGTATTAGATATATATACCTAGTTATATATCTACATATATACTTAATATATCTAACACACTCACTAGATAAAGCCAGTCGCTTATGATCACTTTTTACAGGTTTACTAATAGATTGCCTTTGTTCCCTAATATCACTACACTCAATCACAACACTTTCCGTAACGGTGCGCGGAGATGGCAACGCTGTCGCCGCAGAAGCAGTCGACCGCTCTGCTGTAGAAGTTGAATGATTTCCTTTACGTTGCCTTTGCCGCCAACGTATGAAACAGTAGGCTGCCACCAATAACAAGATCCCCACTATGATCAGGTATATAGCAGTATACTGATGGACGTCGTCGTGGTATGAGATATTGGAGCTCAGGGGTTCACTCTGCTTCATGATCTCAAGACTTCTCTTAATAGCTTCAAATTGCTTGAGGTTGTCTGAGTTATTAGGATTAAGCTCGTATGAGATTTCTGGCATAGTGATATTTATAATATGATTTATTGGTGATATTTCTGGCGAGATAATCTTTGTCGTTGTGCCAATTTTACTAGACAATCTTTTGTTTGAATACACCATAAAATCTTCTGTTTTTACTAAACAGCCTTCCCCAACACGCAACAGACCAGCATCTGATAACCTAGCTGCGTTAACTTGATTTTCACACAGAAGTTTGACGTTACATTCATTGCAGCATAAATAATAATATTTGTTTTCTGATGTTAACTCTCTCCAGTCATTCTTGCACGCGGTAGTTTTAGTTTTGCAAGTTCTTGTGCCTGGGATCGTTTCACAAAGGCTATGATCATCTTGGTGAATAGGCCTTTTGATGTGACACAGAATAGTCACAGGGTTTTTTAATACGCATGACTGCAGATCCGCGTCTGTGATAGTCAACTACGAATCCTTTCTCATGTTGATGGCTGCCAATTCAGAGACAGTTTCGACCTTCATCATCATGTTACCTTTCACCATGCGTGGAACCGGGATAAGATGGAATACCTCGTAAATATCCCTTTCAATTAGGGGTATTTTTATTTCTATAATTAGGTATTTGCCAGAATATTTGGCTCTTACTTTGAGCAAGCTGTAAAGATCTTTAAGATTGAAGTTGTCGACGGGAACTACCAAGTCTCCAGATATTTGTGCTGATATTATGCTTAACTCTGATCTCAGTTGCTTAGGAGATATCAAATGAAAATCTAATTTTCCATTATAAATATCCGTTACAGTATCTAAAATCGAGTCCTGGATTCGTCGAAGGGTATACAGTAAGTTGTTGGCAGTAAAAGCCGAGGTTATGAAGTCTGTGATGATGGTTATGTTTTGCACTTTCTGAGAAAGATTTTTATAAGAATCTTGGAGATAATTAAGCTTTTGATTTATTATTTTGTGATGTTTGTTTATGGTATTCTCCATTCTTTTCATGAGATTAAATTTGGCTTCTACGACCGACGTTTGGTTTTTCCAGAGGTTGTATAAATGGTTTTCATTATGCTTTAAAAGGTCAATATCCTTCTCATATTTTTCTGCAAATCGTTGGTCCAACACTCCGAATAAGCTATTTGCAACGTAGCCTACTCCGTCTAGCAAGCCGCGTCGCCGACGTTTCTTATTAGTCATAAACGAGTCATTTATCATGATAATATTATCATAATGTTTTATTTCTTCGAACTCGTGCTCGAGTTGTAACATGACGCCGTCGCAAGGTTGTGTTCTAATCGTTGAGC
This sequence comes from Melanchra persicariae, assembly GCA_947386135.1. NCBI lineage: Eukaryota > Metazoa > Arthropoda > Insecta > Lepidoptera > Noctuidae > Melanchra > Melanchra persicariae. The sequence goes on along the minus strand of OX376645.1, from coordinate 7,138,797 downwards.
ATAAGGTTTCAAGATATTTGATGTACTTTAATAGTGCCGCCGTTCCTTCTTGATAAGGATTTGTGTCATAATAGACTATTAAATGCCAATCATCCCTAATTAAATGCATATTAGATATTTTGTCGAAGTAGACACTATTGTTTGTCAGCCGGGTGTAGTTGTAGGATGCTTGAGCGGTATTTAAAAGTGACAGCAAAAATAATGTCAAAGATAAAACCATTGCTGAAAATGAGATAGGACGTTTTTTCTTCGCCGCTGGCAATTTTTTATCGACTTTTGGGGCATTGGGATCTTGATCATTTTTATTTGTTGGCAGTAAGGACAGTTTTACAACTGGGCGTTTTAAAAGCCCGTTTTTGGTTTTAAGTGTGACGACCCTTACGTGTCCGTCACTTCCAGGATGCAGTGCTACTACTCGACCTAGACTCCATTTACCTGGTGGAAGGTTGTCGTCCTTTATAATAACGATGTCATTAAGATTGAGATCTTTTTGATGCTGTCGCCATTTGGACCTCGTAGAAAGCTGCGAGAGGTAGTCAGTTTTCCATTTATTCCATATATCTTGATAGATTTTTTGTGTCAAGTGCCACCGTGTTCTGAGATCATGCTCTGTTTCGAAAATCGTTAAGTTGGGGCCACTTGCTAAAAAGTGAGCCGGGGTCAAAAAGTCTAGATCGTCAGGATCCTCTGTCAGAGGGCACAGTGGTCTGGAGTTCAAACAAGCCTCGAGTTGGGATAGTAAGGTAATATATTCCTCGTAGGTTAGTTTTTGCTCTCCCACGACACGTTTGAGATGATGTTTTAAGCTTTTCACTGCAGCTTCCCAGAGTCCACCAGCAGATGGCCAGGATGGGGCGTTAAAGTGCCACTCAATATTCATTTCGGATGCTGTCGAGGTTACTTCTTGGTCAGACAAGATGTAGGAGATTTCGGCAAACTTTTGTTTTAAAATTTTGTTGGCTCCTATAAAGTTAGTTCCCTGATCACTGTAGATATGCCCAGGAACTCCTCTTCTAGCCGACATTCTTCGGAGCGCGGCAATAAATGCTGACGCTGTGAGATCTGAGACGAGTTCTAAATGTATGGCTTTAGTTACCATACAAACAAAAACTGCGACATATCCTTTGCAGGTTTTAATGCCACGACCTTTGTTTGCCTTAATAAGGATGTGTCCGGTATAATCTATTCCAGTGTGGTAAAAAGGTCGGTTAGGAATCAATCGTGCTGGAGGTAGGTCACCCATGATTTGATGTTGTGGTATGGGATTATTTCTTTTACATTTGACACACATTCTTAATCGTTTCTTTGTGACTCTATTTCCTCCAAGAATCCAGTATTTGTGTCTTATAAAACCAGTAGTCATTTTTACTCCACCATGAAATACAAGTTCGTGGGATTCATCTATGATAAGATCAGCCAATTTTGATTGATTCGGGATTATGATGGGATGCTTCATTTCGGGATCAAGATTCGAATGTTTAAGTCTGCCACCGACACGGAGCATTTGATTAGAATCTAGTATGGGATTGAGATTCAGAATCTGGCTTTTCTTATTTAGTGGTTCATTATTTTTCAGCCGCGATATTTCTTCGTTGAAATATTCGTTTTGAACGTGCTTAATTAACATTTCTCTTGCCGTCTTTAAATTTTGCAGAGTAAGAAAACGTGACGTGCGTTCTTTCTTGTAAACAACAATGTCGATGAACTTGTTGATGTAAGCTAATACTCGAGTAACTTTCCGTAAAGTACTATACTTTGGTAATAGTTGATTAATTATTAAATTTTCGGGGTTAACAATTACCGTATTTACCTCCTTTGTTGTTGATTTGAGTTCTTCGCTAGTAATGCTTGTATAAATCGGCATCTTATGAGATTTTTTAGGCTTATATTACGGTAACCAGTCGGGCCCTTGCCACCACAGTGAATGATTGGCTAATTGAGCAGCAGGTAAACCGCGGCTTGCGCAATCTGCGGGATTTTCTTTGGATTTTACGTAACTCCAGTTATCTTTCGAGATTATTTCAGTAATAACCCTCACTCGATTTGCAACAAAGGGTTTCCATTTCTCCGGTTCGCCACTTAACCAACCTAGAACAGCCGTTGAATCAATCCAACCATAAACATGCACCTTGTAGCTCGATAGGGATAAGATAATTTTTCGCATAAGTTTTGACAACAAGAGAGCGCCGCAAAGTTCCAAACGCGGGATCGATTGTGGTTTTTTCAGCGGTATTACTTTTGATTTTCCTGCAATAAGGGTCACGTGGGCTTCATTTTCTCGTTGTATTTTACAATATACGACGCAAGCATATGCTTTTGTGCTGGCGTCGCAAAAGCCATGGAGTTCGATGATATCTTTTTCCTGGGTTTGAATCCAACGTGGTATTTTAAATCGAGATATATGAGATAGATCGGCTTTAATAGTATTCCACTCTAACGCGATTTCTTGGGGGACAGGATGGTCCCAACCCAGGTCTGATTTCCATAATTCTTGGAACAACCCAAAGAATCAAAAAATTTAGATATTTGAGATAAGAATTGTCTTTTTGTAAGGATGTCTTGAGAGTCAAATTCTATAGGGTGAAAGATAAATTGATCATTTTTTGGTTCCCACCGAAGACCTAAAGTTTTGGTGGACTCCGGTTGCTTAAAGTCAAAGTCTTCCTTTTGAAGTGCTTCAGAACTATCTATTACTTCCGGCAAGTTTGATCGCCATTTTCTGAGATTAAACCCTCCAGATTTGAGAAGGTTGATCATCTCTGTTTTAAGTTGTATAGCTGCTCTCGCTGAATGTTCACCATGCATGAGATCATCCATGTAAAACGAGTGTTCTAAGATGTCAGGAGCGCAACTTTCTGCATAGTTTGGCTTTTCATCGATGGCCAGTTGTTTTAGTGTCATCATGGCCAAGAAAGGTGCGGCTTTTGTGCCATAGGTAACGGTCGCCAGCTGGTATTCTTTTAAAGGTTGAGATTGATGATTCCGCCAAATTATTTTCTGATATTTCTGATCATCATGATGTAGCCAAATTTTGCGAAACATTTTTTATATGTCTGCTGTAAAAGCGTATCTAAATTGTCTCCATTTTAAGATAAGGCTCTGAAGGTCTTGTTGTAAATTGGGTCCTCGGCACATTAGATCATTGAGGCTGTTTCCACTCGAGGTTTTTGCCGAGGCATTAAAGACAACTCGCAATTTGGTAGTTGATGACTCAGATCGTTGAACGCAATGGTGCGATAAGTAGCAGTCCGGCTGTACGTGTGGCGCAACGGGTGTCATATGTCCGAGCTCTATGTATTCAGAAATAAACATTTTATAGTCACGTGCCAGTGCTGGCTGCTTACTTAATTTCCGCTCTATTTGGAAAAATTGAGCAATCGATTTTGTTTTTGAATCGCCTATGTTTTTCTCATAATTTTCTTTGAATGGTATTTTGACGACGTAGCTTCCGTTTTCCCGTCTAGAGGTCGAAGATTGGTAAAACTCGATGCATTTTTGATCTTCTTCTGTTATTACTGGAGATTCAGGTATGTCCTCTATTTCCCAAAACCGCTGAATCTCTTCGATATTGTTTAGGACCACATTGCAATGGTACGTTTTGTAGTTGCCGCTTAAGATCCATCCCAACTGGGTTTGTTGGGCAATGGGCAACATACCTTCTGATCGACAGATACCGTCCATAAGGATAGTGGAATAGATATCTGCCCCTAATAAGATATCAATGGGCCTGCTTTTGAAGAATTCGGGATCTGCTAGAGTTATTTGGTTAAGAGTAGGCCAGTCTGGCTTAGGTAAGGTATAGTTGGGTAAGTTATTTATAAGTTTATTCATAATATATACGTCCGTTTCAAAGATAAAATCGCTAACCAATGACGAACATTTGATGGTAGTCATGCCTTTACAGTTGTTTTCCTTGTTTCCTATTCCAGAGATATAACCGTTACATTTCCGTCGTGGTAGTCTTAGCAGCTGAGCTGCACTTTCCCTAATAATGGATGTCTGTGACCCTTGATCTAAAAGAACTCTCATTTTTTGGTAAGATCCGTCCGCTGCTTGTACGTTAATTATTGCAGTGGCAAGTAATATTTCTGTGGGTTCTTTAAGAAGCGATGCTACTGTGTTATTGTCTTGCTGTTGAGATGGCGATTTGGTAATCGTGGCTGCATTTGACCCAGATCTATGTGACGTAAAAGATTCATGCAAAATGGTATTGTGTTCTTTATTGCATTCTTTGCATCTTATTTCAGAAAGGCATTTTTTGCTTTCGTGGTAATGTAAACAATTAATACAAACTTTCAAGTTAGCAATAACATTTTTACGTTCATTAGGTTGCAATTCCAATAGTTTTTGACATGCGTGAATTCGATGATCATTGGAGTTGCAAATAGGACATTGCTTGCGATAGTCAATTTTGCTTTTGGACTTTGACGATTGCGAAACTTGGTTTGTTGAGTAATTCGTTTTAGGATTGCTATAGTTAGTAGACAGGATAATTGTCGGAGCTTATTTGGAGATGTTGGATCAATCTTTCGGGCTCACCTTTGATCTTGCTCTTTAGAAACTGCATCTTTTGTGCATTCGACAAAGAGGGGTTGTTGTGCACTGCTTCAGTAAATAGATCTTTGAACGAAATCCACTTGTTGTAGTTTCCCTCAAAGGTGACTATTTCCATTTTTGGAGTAGATTTTTCAATATGCGCAACGGACCACATTTTCTTATTGATTTCTTTCTTGATTTTGTTATAATATTTCTCATAATGATTAAATTGCTCTTCGTACTTGAGGTTTGATCCGCCATACTCGTTATCTAACTCCCAATGAAGCGAGTCAATAGCCGCCCAACGAGATTGTATCGTCTTCAGAATGTCTTCAAACTCCCATTTTTCCGTGACGAGATCAAGGTCGATGTTGGATGATGTTCTCAAGAAAGCCTTAAAGTTGGTAGCTTGCTCTTTGAAGAGACTTTCGGCTTTACCCTCTCCAAGAGTAGGAGTTTCAGAAGCAGCGTGCGATACGAGGTTCGAGGTTTGAGATTCCGCGGTAGGTTGAAACGTAGGAGGTTTCAATTCAGGGGTTTGCGGTCTGTTTGCGAGAGGGTTATAGTTTTAAATAGTAGTTTTAATGTTGTTATATTTTTCCTTCATTTGATCGTATTGATTTGTACTGAAATATGTATGAGATTGATCACCAAACGATAACAAAGTCATATGATTATTATGGAACTCCGTAAAGTATTGTTCCAAGGTAGCTAATCGACGACGTAAGTAGTCTGAGGTCTTGCGCTCTGAACCATCCTTCTTAAAATTGGTGAAGAGCTTATCAACGGCTTCGATTAGTTGATGTTGGGTTGCTAAAATGTCATTCATCTCCGACATTTTAAAGATAAAAAGGAGACCTTACTTGTACTGAAGGCTTCTTTGGAGATCAAATGTCCTTGCGATGGCTGCAAGAACAAACCTGGAGTAGCAGCACGATGAGATGACGCGATGCTTTCGCCAGAACCAGGTTCAATCAGGATCAGCAGGATGATGAGATTTTTGGAAAGTAGGTAAATCCACTCAGTTCCGTTTACCAAGGTCTGGTAATAAGCTCCAAGCGAGACACTGACACAGTACAGTTAGTTTATGCACGCGTAACGGTCCCGCTCCGATGGCTCGAAGGACCAATGTTCGGGGTTGGGGTAAGATTAAGATAAACTAAGATTAAAGATTATAAAGATAGGTATATTTCAGTAATACAAATGGGATAACAACTAGAAACTAATGAGGTGAATGAGATGAGATTGAGTCGCGCCCGATACGCTATCCGACAACGTACTGACTACTTTTTACTGGTAATACATAAAATATTCAAGGCATAGAGCGCGGTGTCGCAATTACGCTGACGTGTTAATTATTGTTCGGTGATTGACCCGAACAGTACTTCTATTATTATGTTAAATGAATCTTGTTTTGTCGATAATTTCAATGAACGTTAAGTACCAAAAGCTTTCAAGTTTCTTTTTTTATATTGCCTTATTAAGTGACTTCACTCTGATAACGCTGATGGAAAGCAGTCAGTATGGAGTCCAGAAGCGGGATCTACCATCCTGATCTTCTTAGAATACAAATATGGAATGATCGCCATAAGGGACAAATACGCGATAGTGTTGGTCTCTGACATACCTACCTAAATAGTTACAACGTTGCGAATACGAATGCGCCGGGCGGTAACGGCTCGGCCATAAAACTGCGACACGCAAATGAGATCGAGCGTTCGCACGCGTTTATAAGTTTCAATTTCATTCGCCACTGGCGAGCGTGGGTATAGTTTTATACTTAAACCTGACTTATTAGTTTAAAATCTTCTACGTTTGTACTAGGTATTTATATTACATTCTGTACTATGTCAAGCTATTATAGAGCCCGGTACGAACGTTTTTAAATGTAACTGTTAACTCGTTTTCTGTAGTGAAAGTTCCATACTGATAATCGAAAAACTAAACAATGTTGTTTTTTTTATTTATACTTATTTTGAAGCTTGAATATGGGTAACTTACTAAGTCTGTACTATTGTTATTGTTTCAGCATGCCGTTCAAAGTTTTCCAGACCTTTGAGGGAAAGAAATATAAATTGTTTACTGTTCCCTCGGGTTGGGAAACTGACAATATTCTGAGATATCCGAATAAATACATATCAAAGTTAATAAAGGACGAAAATTCAACACCAACGGTAGACTGGGACGTAATGAAATGTAAAGTTAAACAGAGCAATGTATGAAGTTACGAAATTAGTGAAAAACTTGTGACTGAAATGTTGATGCACAGTGATACGGAGGATGAAGTCCAATATTTTACGCAGAAGTGACGTCCACAAAACAAAAAAAGTTTTAGTCTAAATTCAGCGGCTCAAGATTTGGTAACAACCTATAAATTTATTTTTGGCATATAAATGTGTTTATAAATTTCAAATTTTAACAAGTATTTTAAAAATTAAATGCGTTTCTTTAGAAGTTTTTGAAACCTCTTGTTGTTTTATTTAATATAACTTACCAACTTCTATTTGCTAGAGTTGGGCAATGTTATTTTGACTAATCTTAACACAGACTTAGCGTCAACGTCCACTAGCAAGCCGGTCCCGTCTGAATTGAAATATAACGTATCTTATATCGAAGAGACTCAACCAAATTTAACAAATTCTTCTCATGACTTATTGAATGTCTTAACATCTCGAAAACGTCACTCCTACAATTTACTTTCGCCAAAACCAAACCACCAGAAATAAGAATCAAAGCGCATTCCTGTGACGCCGCTAAAAATAGTATTCCTTGCTCATGTCTCCCAATCACACAACTAAATACAGTAAAGTACCTCGGGGTGATTCTGGATGAGGGACTTAGCGGGCGGCACCACATTGATCAAACCGCTTCCCGTGTTAGGAAACTAATATGGGCATTTAAAAAACTACGAGAAGTGACCGACTTTAAGCTTCTACGGACTGTATACCTAGCACTAGCACAGTCAATTATGGGTTACTGTATTACGGCATGGGGAGGAGCTTGTAAAACCTACATGATACGCCTCGAGAGAGCCCAACGATCTCTGTTAAAAGTGATTGATTACCTTCAGGCCGTACCGGTTCTGCATAAAAAGTTTATATGAAAGTTGCGAAGTAGTAACAGTGAGACAATCATACCTTCTCAATCTTACATTAAGACAACACGAAATCACACCAGTAAATCATGCAATGAAATATAAGAGAACTATCGGTAATGTATTTTTAAAATGAAACGCACATATAGTAATTCAACGGTGTTCCCGCAAAACACTTATATTTCTTATCACCCTCCATTAATTTCTAAACATAGGTAGGTACCCGTCACATTTCTCTTCTACGCTCGGTGTTGCCAACCACCCGACCTCTCTCAATTTAATATTCTTAATTTAGTAATCGACTAAATCAGCTTGATGATTGAACACAATAAATATTTATAACTAGAAAATAATGTAAATTCTTAACAGTCGGCCATCCTGAATCTGTCCCAGATCTGTCCCAGACACAGTATTAAATGGGAACCCTATTTAGTACCCACCATCCTTACTCTGATTCAGTATAGCTGATTGTAGCTGTCGTTTCAGTACAAATAACATAACAACATGTAGTATGCAAGTACAGCTACTCAGCAATCTGTACAAGTTAGATACAATGCAACAATACTAAAGCTATTAGCTTTAGTATAACTAACTTAGTATAAGTTTAGTATAACGGTAGCTTACTTGACTTATCTCAATTTAACAAAACAATTAAGTAGGTGCATAATCAACGCTATAACGGTAGCTTACTTGACTTATCTCAATTTAACAAAACAATTAAGTAGGTGCATAATCAACGCAAAACACAACAAAGAAAAAGAAATAATATTCAAGAATTCTTAGACAAGATCAGTCCAATTTTTATATGTAATCGTATAATAATAGAGGTAAACAGTTTTTACAAGTTATGCAAAATTAACTTTTATTATGTAAAGCTATTGGGTAACTTAGTTGACTAATCTCAATTTAACAAAACAATTAAGTAGGTGCTTACCCATTGCAAATAATCAACAACAAAAAAATAAGATTCAATATTTCTTAGTCAAGAATAATAATATTCTTATATATCCTTATAATAATAGAGGTAAACAATTGTTACAAGTTATGCAAAATTAACTCTTATTGGATATAAAATAAAATTAACTTTTGTTAACCTATTCGACATTAGGATACTGGCTGGAGGCTGACAGTGTTGACAACAGAATACTTAAATTTAATTCTCATATTATAATTAAGTTTAACTATGATTTGAGATAGAATTAACAATTTCTTAACACTGCGGCCATCCTGAACTAAGAATGTCCTCATTCTATATACATTAAAATAAGAAAATTTGGGTTTTGCTTCAAAACATCAGGCGAATCGCTTTGTCAGGCAGGTAAGATGGCCATCTGAGTATCGACCAACCAGGTGAATTGCCTCGTCCAACAGGTAAGTAGATTATCCGGGTACCGCTTGCACACACTAGGTGCATCGGCCTTCCCAACAGGTAAGAAGATTATCCGGGTACCGCTTGCACACACTAGGTGCATCGGCCTTCCCAACAGGTAAGTAGATTATCCGGGTACCGCTTCCACACACTAGGTGCATCGGCTTTCCCAACAGGTAATTAGATTATCCGGGTACCGCTTGCACACACTAGGTGCATCGGCCTTCCCAACAGGTAGTAGATTATCCGGGTACCGCTTGCACACACTAGGTGCATCGGCCTTCCCAACAGGTAAGTAGATTATCCGGGTACCGCTTGCACACACTAGGTGCATCGGCCTTCCCAACAGGTAACTAGATTATCCGGGTACCGCTTGCACACACTAGGTGCATCGGCCTCCTCCAGAACGTAAGTAGGTCATTTGGGTACCGCTTGCACACACTAGATGCATCGGCCTCCTCCAGAAGGTAAGTAAGTCATCAGGGCACCGCTTGTGCACACTAGGCACATCGGCCTCCTCCAGAACATATGTAGGTCATCTGGGCACCACTTGCACACACTAGATGCATTGGCCTCCTCCAGAAGGTAGGTAAATCATCTGGGCACCGCTTGCACACACCAGATGCATCGGCCTCCATTAAATTGCACGCCTCCGTAATCCATGGCGCAGTTCATCAAGGGACCAGGAAAGGGATAGAAGGGTAAAGAACTCGTGTGTGCACCAAAACTAAACGAAAAAGTAACTCTTGGATGAGTCATCCTAAACTTTTAACTATCTCAAATTATTACCTGATCTTTCTTGTTATAATAGCAAAAAAAGTAGAAATATTATCGTGTAAAAATGAACAATTAAATTGAATTGTGTTTTTATTCCTAATTCGATTCGATTTTTGATGGTCGATGGGGCCGAAAAGTTTTGGAGTGGCGACCGCGTACCGGAAGACGCAGCGTTGGAAGGCCTCCCACAAGGTGGACCGATGATCTGGTGAGGGTCGCGGGTAACCGATGGATGCGAGACGCACAGGACCGGTTGTTGTGGCGACACTTGGGGGAGGCCTATGTCCAGCAGTGGACGTCTTTCGGCTGATATGATGTGTTTTTATTTAATCATCATCACTACCCCCATATTCGCTTTCAGATTCCGACTCCACAAACCTCACCCAGGGTTTAAGTTTGTCTACGGAAAAAATATTTTTATACTTATTTTTTGAATATCCATCTATGCTGCATATCTCATATCGATCATGGTCAAGCACTGCCGTCACCCGAAATGGCCCGGTAAAAGCTGGAACTAGTTTTTGACTTTCTCCGGGCGTTTTAACACTCTTTTGAGCCATAACTAAATCACCTATCTTGTAAACTTTGGCTTTACACCTTTTTTATCATAACGAGTTTTCATTTTGTTTTGTTCTGCAACAATATTTGCACTTACTTCAGCCCGAATTTTCTGCAATTTATCTATCGATGTTTCTTTGGTTAGGTTCATATCGTGTAAATGACCTTCAGCTTCATTTATAGAATTGTGTCCAAAAAGAATTTCAGTTGGAGTCTTTCCGGTGCTTTGATTGTGTTATTAAGGCTCCATTGAACTTTAGTGACATGGAGATCCCAATCTCTGTCATCTTTACCGTGACAAAGAGCTATCAGCGAGGCTAGTATTGACCGGTTGTACCGCTCAATCTGGCCGTTAGCGCGTGGCGTGGCTACCGCGTTCAGAGTATGTTTAATCCCTAAAGAATCGATGAAGACTTTGAATTCGTGAGATGTAAAACTTGTACCGCGGTCTGATATTAAATGACGTGGACTTCCAAATAACCCGAAAACATCTCGGAGTGCAGTAATTGATGTTTTGCTCTTTGTTGTTTTGACAGTTTTCAAAATAATAAATTTAGTAAAGCTATCGATTATACCAAAGATGTAAACGTTTCCGCGTTTACTCTTCACGAACGGCCCGAGATGGTCTATATGAAGGCATTAAAAAGGTATACTTGGCTTCGGAATGGGATGGAGAAAACCTTGTTTTTTACCTTCGGGCTGTTTTGCGTGAGCACAAGGAATGCAAGCCCGGACATATTTTTTTACGAATTGTGTCAATCGAGGGAACCAGTAATCTCGTTTCATTTTCTCTAATGTCTTTTCAAATGAGAAATGACCAGCGTCATCGTGGCATTGTTGACAAATTTTCCAACGTGCTTCTTTGGGAACTGCCCATCGTAACTCTTCGTTTATCTTTCGGTAAATTTTACCCTCCTTGAGGACGTAGTTATTACGTATATCCTTAGCTTCCTGCCCGTTGTTGTCGAGTACGGCTTTTATATGACAAAGCCTTGGATCACTCATTTGGACCGACTGCAACCAGTGTACTTCTTCTAGGTGCAAAACAGTCAAATCCACCGCTGAGTTGTTGCAGCTCGAATCAGCGACAGGGATTGAGTTTCGACTTAATGCATCCGCATGAGCTAACTGCGGTCCAGGACGATACTTGATGGAAAATGTAAATTCTTGAACCAGGAGCCACCAACGAGCTATTCTTGGTATTAAATCCCTTTTAGTTAGGGTGGTACGTAACGCGTTGCAGTCTGTTACGACTTTAAAATCTATTCCAAGCAAGTACACTCTGAAGCGTTCTAAAGATGCTACGACTGCTAACGTTTCAAGTTCGTAGGAATGAAAGTTTTGTTCCTCAGCTGACGTTTGCCGGCTGAAATAAGCAACAGGCTGGAAAGCAGTTGCTGAACTTGGTCTTTGAAGCAGTACGCCACCCAGTCCCATAGAACTTGCATCTGTATGTAGTTCTGTTTCGTACTTCGGATTACAAATAGCCAATACGGGTCGAGTTGTTAGTATTTTTTTAAGCTCCGTAAAAGCACTAATTTGTTCACTACCCCAAGACCACTTAACGTTGGATTTTGTGAGGGAAGTTAATGGTTTCGCGATTGTCGCGAAACCAGAGACGAAACGTCGAAAGAAGCTCGAGAGACCAACAAATTGTCGCACTTCGTGTACATTCTGTGTCTTAAAGTTTGCAACGGCTTCAATCTTTCTCATCCCTGGCCTCACGCCGTCTCGTGTAATCTCAAAACCTAAGTAGTCAATGGATTTCTTAAAGAAATTACATTTGGTCAAGTTTGACGTGAGGTTGGCCTCTTTTAAAAGATCAAGGACCTCATGCAGTTTTTCCATTCCTTCTTCCACCGATTGAGACGCGAGAATAATGTCATCCATGTATGCTAGTACACCAGAGATATTGCGCCGTTTCAACATCTTCAGAATAAGCCTCTGAAACACAGCTGGCGCGTTGGTCAACCCAAATGGCTTACGATTATACTCGTAATGCCCGTCTGGGGTAACAAACGCTGTTAGAGGTTTGGATTCTTCTGAGACCGGCACCTGATGGTAACCGGATGTAAGGTCCAGTGAGGTGAAATAGACTTGCCCTGAGAGTTTATCGATCTGGTCGTCAATAAGTGGCATTGGAAATTTATCTTTAATCGTTTTCCGATTGAATGCCCTATAATCCACGCAAAGTCTCACGTCACCGTTTTGAGCTACGTATGGTATTCCGAAATACCGCTCATCGAAAGGACGGTTTTCCGATAACACTCTACTCCGACGGTTAGTTGAACGAAAAAATAATTGGCCGATGAAATCGACGGTTGGTAGTCCGAATGAATCCTTCGCCGATGTAACGGTTCACCGAAAACACTCTTCAACGACGATTGGTTAAACGAACGAATCTTTCGCCGATAGCACTCGTTGTAGGGGAATTCTTTTGCCAAATGGATAGTTTTTCTTTCAGCTTGACAACACCCTTAGGTCTTGTAGAAGTCATGTTAAAAATACAGGTAATAATAAAATAATACATGGAAGAGTGGCAATAGAAAAAAAAACAAAGTTTTATTTAACAATAAGAAAATTAATCAAAAAGGCAAATTCATATTGTTTTTTACAATAAACAATATGATTATGATTATTATGATTTCTCTATTAGAACTGCGACAATAGAAAAAAAATAAATAAACTGTGCGAACAAAGCAAAAAACAAATAAAAGTAACACAACGTGATAAATTTTTGAAGTTATAGTAAATTGTGAGTTATTATTATTATTTGTACTTATAATTATTATAATTCTTTAATGATATAAAAAAAATATTTATTTCTTGTTTTTCAGGTATAGAATATGGGCCAATCCACCTAAGAAAGATTCAATATTCATTTCACTCTTTTGTGATAAGTGTGTTTGTATTCTAGCATCATATTCAAGCTGTGCATTACGTCTACGCTTTGGCATGGGTTCCGAGGAGTTGATTCGTTCAATGACACATTCTGTATGCTTCTGCTCTTTAGCAAATTCAATAATTGTTTTATAAATGTTCCATTTTTTTCTATGGAGAAGCGTGTTCCATCGCTCATGCCACGATTCTAATGCATTTTGTGTCCTTGGAACAGAAAGTGTGCGATCGTAAACTGACCACATAGCTGGTGGAAATAATGCCTGATTTCTTTTTATTATCAAACCCGTGTTAGTTCTTTGCTCCGTGTGATGTGATCCAACATAATATTTCTTAAACCAGTGGCCAATTTCAGCTGCCTCTGTCGGCAATATTTTATTTTGGATGATTTCGAAGGCTTCGGATATCTCAGCGGGCTCAAGAAAAGCGAGGGCAACTAAGTGTCTGATTTTGTGCGCAAATGTGAAATCTTCAGCATATCGCCTTGCGAGACCCTCTGACTGGACATGACGCCAAATACTTTGGGTCAAATGGAATAAGCATAGCCTGCGGGCGCAGTCTGGAAACTGTCGTTTGACTGCATTGATCACTGCTACTTCAAAATCAGTTAATATATTAGCTGGTGACAAATGGGTATTTAATGTATTGATCGCATATCTTTTCAAAATCTCCAAAAATATGAAATAACAGCTTTCAGTCTTATGTGACAGTAGTGCGTATACCATAGGTAGAAATTTATTTGTACCACCTGCAGTTCCCACTAACACATGAATAGAAAAAACTTGACAGAACGGAGTTGGACAACTCGAAAATGTCCCGTCCATGATCCAGCATTGTGCATTATTCATACGCTTAACATTAGCTTTAGTACCAAAAATTACAACACTTTCATTGTTACATGTATATTCACCAAGCAAAAATTGCTTTCCATTACTTTTAGCGAGATATTGTGGTACATGAAATTCGTTGATTGTTTGCGGTATCTTAGGAAGTCCTTTATTTCTAACACGCTGCACAATCATTCGGCAAGCTGATTTATTCGGCAATTGAGGCGCACTTATGGTAGCTACGTCTTTTAAACAACGATTTACAATTTGTGACGGACTGTCCATAGATTCCTTCGCACTAGTTCTCAATTTGTTTTTAAAATTCATATCAATAATTTTTTCAGTCTCTGGTAAATGTGCATGATCACAATTTTGACTAACAAATGTATGTTCATAACAATCAAATAAAGTTACTACACTTACACCACAACCACTTGTTTGTTTTTTTGTACACCGCCAATAATACTTGTTATCATATTTTTTATTTAAGTGATAAGAATATCCATTCACTACTAGCACATGTCCTCCGCGTTTAGTTATAACTAAATTGCACTTATTCATTTTTAATTACACAAAACACGAGCGAGAAACATTTCATGTAACGAGGTCTGTCGTCACAAATTTCGCAACTACCCACAAAAAATAAATAAATACTACCATAGATATTTGTTGTTTTGTTACATGTAAGTATTGCAAGTTTATTCAATACTCGTTTAATCTCAGTACCCATTGTTAATGAGTGCATTATGCGTCATTTAGGGACTTATCTTTAATACGGAAGCTCCCGGTATTTATTTATTCATCTATGCTGATAAAATTAAATATGGGACTCGAGTATTGTTTAGCTGCATTGCACATTATTATAAAATATAATAGCTAGCGTAAACTGAATGCTATCGGCGAAAGATTCGTTCGTTTAACCAATCGTCGTTGAAGAGTGTTTTCGGTGAACCGTTACATCGGCGAAGGATTCATTCGGACTACCAACCGTCGATGAATAATATTATCGGCGAAACGTTTCATCGGCCAATTATTTTTTCGTTCAACTAACCGTCGGAGTAGAGTGTTATCGGAAAACCGTCCTTTCGATGAGCGGTATTTCGGAATACCATACGTAGCTCCACCGTTTTTCTTTGCAATTAATATAATTGGACTAGCATATTCTGACTGTGATTCTCGTATTATTCCATTCGCTAGCATATCGCCGATAATATTGTTGAATTTCTCTCGTTCAGAAATAGAAAGTCTGTAGGGTCTATAGGTGACCGGTTCATCATCTTTAAGTCTAATGTGCATTTCAGCTAGAGACGTGTCACTCAATTCTTGTAGTGTAAAAGCAAAACAATCACGACGAGTATTCAACAACTTGCATAACTTTTCTTTTACATCAGGATTCAAATCATTATCAACGTTGAGCTGCTCCAGTGATATATTATTTGAAGCGTTCTCGATTGATATCTTATTTACTTTTAATATTGATTTGTCCGTAAGAGGGGTATCAGTATCAGGTAATTGTGCATAAGAAATTAATTTGGCACGGGCAACCAATGTACCTTCAGAAAGTTTAAAAGGCTCTAAAGCTAATTTCATTATGTTCATAGAACCTTTGCCACCTTTAAAAGAGTAAACTCCTGGGACTATCATGTATTCTTTTCCCTCTTTTAAACAAGCATCCGTGGCAAAGTATACTGACCCATCTAAGTCTGACGATGTATGTACCTCGATGGTATCCAAACCTGTTATAGACACGTTGTTAGACACAATCACCGGAATCTTTTCTTGGTCAGTCGTTATATCTTTGTATAGTATCAACATGGTGTCAGTCTTATGCGCTCTGATACCTGCTTTTTCAGTCAAAGATTGTCCAACCAGAACATCAGCTGGCAGAAGTTTAGGCTCCACAAGATACGCCTCCACATCCTCATTTAAGGCGTCTAATACTATATTTATTGTTGCCGTGCCATGCGGAACTAAAGTTCCACTAGCAAAACCTTTTAAAATTATAAATAGGTAAATTAGTCCTATCAATAGACAGTCTTAATTTTGAGGCGTAATCCTCGCGTATTAATGTACACTGACTTCCAAAGTCAATAAAACATGACATAGATTGACCATTGATTTTTATTTGCTTGTAGTATTTATCATTGCCGCATTCGGTACTCATAATATTAAGAACGTTTTTAGAGGCGTTTGCGTCTCGTGACGCAGTTTTTGACATTTCACGTTTCTCTGTATTTGTGTTGAATCTACCTAATCCGGTACAATTATTATCGGTATGACCAAAACGCCTACACTTACTACATTTAATTACCTCTTTATGACACTTTGGGACAGTATGGCCTGTCTCACCACAATTATAGCAGGTGACTGCGCCTGGTTTTCTAGTATTAGTTACATCAATTTGCCTTTTTAAATTACTCGGATCGCTATTGCCACGAGAGGTTGAATTTTTTTTTTTTGAGATTTCAGTATTCTTGCTGCTCGAAATATTTCTAAAATATTTAAGTACTTCCTCAGGTTCCTGTGTATTGGCACCTTGCACATTCATCTTTATATTCCAATCAAAAATGCCGTGTGTGAGGCAGTCTACAGCCTTTTTTCCCTGAATTCCGCACCTATTAATAAGCATGATCTTATCGTAATAATACTCAACTAAAGGCTCATTACGTCGAGTTTTCCTAAACAACATCTCAGAGAGGAGGTCGCCATAATTTTGCTCACATGGAAAAGCAGTTTTCAACTTTAGTTGCCATTCCACCCAAGAAAATCTTACGCTGGTTAAGCCGTCATACCAACGCTTAGCTAACCCTTTTAATTTTGGTAAAGCGTAAAGTATGGTCTGTCGTTCTGACCATCCGTAAACGTGTGAAGACTCATTTATTTTAGATAACCAGTCCTTCATCGTCTGAGACTTAGTCTGGGGATCGAAATCCGGTATCACATTCTGAGCACCATGCATCACTGGCCCTGAAGCACCCGAATTGCGATCTTTTAGAACGTCAACTAATTTTTCTAACAGTCTAGCCTCATTGGTCGGTGCCGATTCCGGGTTCGTAGCAGCGCCTCGACCTCGTCGCTTCTTCGCACGACGATAATTATTGGACGACACAGAAGAGTCGGAATCGGAAGAATATCGACTTCGTGAAGCCTGTTTGCTAATTTTGTCTCCCTTAGATATATCTCGTTGCGAGTTCTCCGCGGAACTCCGACTAGAGCCCCGCTTACGTCGTCGTGAATAATATTTGACACGGGACCTAGAACTATTCGATGATGATCTACTTGATCGCAACTGACGTCGTACTCTATGACTTCGCCTTATATTGCGACGCCGCCGCCTTGGCGATTCGGATGGTTGTCGTTTACGACCACGTGAGACTCGATAAGGAGGAGTGCCTTCAGGTGTCATAATATACTCTCTCGTAAGTTCTGGTGCGTTCGGATTCATATTTTGGTAAAACAGGTAAAGGAATCAAACGATAATTAAAGGAAAGAACTGATTCCTGAAAATTTTATAAATTATAAGTAATGTTTTACTTATACATGTACAAACAACGGATACACGTAAACTGTGTAACGCTTTAAAATAACTGGCATGATCCACCCGTAGAATTCAAATATTGTTCCGTATTTCACCATCTGTCAAAATATACAGGGCGCACTATACTTTGTACTTTACAGTTCCTCAACCACACTACTAGCGCCACCCCGTGACTTTCTACGCAAACTTGAACTGTTTTGCACTGATTCTAAAGCCGCCGTTATTTACATTTCGTTAGCAATGTGCTTACGAAATTAAGTAAATAAGTATAACACAACACTGCAGATTTTAGCTCACAAACAAACGACAAACATCTGTAACAATGAATGACATACCTACGTACGGTTTCAAAAACCACAGCAGACCATTGTGTTGACTTTAAAACGCACAGTAGTTATCCATACATTACATTTGTGTTAAATTGTACTGTCGGTAACACGATTCATACAATAGAAATAAAGAATGTTTACCTTACCTTCAATAATTAAAAATAAAAGAAAACGATTTCATTCTAACCTCACGTTGCCATGATTATCCTTTTTTTTTATATGGATCTAATTTATCTAATTAGATCAGTAGATCAGTTTTCGTTGACTTAAATATTGTTATATACAGGATTCATAACACATAAAAAGGTAATATAAGTAACACTAATTTGGATTACGTATAAAAAGTTGTGCAACTTACCAAAACTCTTCAATAGTTTTACCTTACGGCCGAAAGTACAAATTAATGGGTTCATCAATTTATCCTGGCTTCTGAACTTTTAAAATGAAACGCACATATACATATAGTAATTCAACGGTGTTCCCGCAAAACACTTATATTTCTTATCACCCTCCATTAATTTCTAAACATAGGTAGGTACCCGTCACATTTCTCTTCTACGCTCGGTGTTGCCAACCACCCGACCTCTCTCAATTTAATATTCTTAATTTAGTAATCGACTAAATCAGCTTGATGATTGAACACAATAAATATTTATAACTAGAAAATAATGTAAATTCTTAACAGTATGTAGCAGCATCAAATTTAAGACCGCATCCGCTCGACGGCAACGATTATATTTATCTACTTATAAATATAACAAATTAAATAATATTCTTAACATTAACCCTCTTACAATATACAGCGTGTACGGGAACATCGACGCACAAACGGATACCATGAGTCCAGGACATGATTCTGGACCGGAAAAGCCGACGAAAAATTCTAACGCAGGGGGCGTTAGAATTTTTCGTCGGCTTTTTCCTCATTTTTCAAATTTTTTCAGCTGTTTTTTTTACTTTAAACTGTTCATAATCGTTATTCTTACCTAACCCAACGTGATTTTAATTAAAAAAAAATTAACTCACTACTTTCACTAAAAAGAGCAATGTAAATAAAACTAGTTAGGTATCTGCTCAGCTGTTTTGTAAAAAAGGTCAACATTCCTGCCTAGTTGTAACACACTAACCCGTGTGCATGTGTGTGTAGCGTCAAACATACCGCTATATAATACTGCCCATATGAAAAAAATACGTCTCTGCACAAAGCGGGGTAACCGATTTCCGACATTAACTAAACAACTTAAGGTCGGAAATAGGTTACTAAGTTTTGTTTCAATAAGAACCCTTTTTGTTTGGGGGCAGTTCTAAGCGCGGCGTCCTTTTGAACACAATGCCGCCAAAAGTCGGCGAAGTCAAAGAAATGTTTAAAAAACATTTCTTTTACATTTATGGTGAAAACTGTAAATGATGGCGTGTTGTTTACCGTCGATAAAGAATGCTTCCTGCATAGAAAATGAGAGTTGTGATTATAACTACAACATATTTCTAGTTAATTATAAGATTGATACATGGTTTATTGGAATATTGTATTTGTGTAATATTATTAATTCAATTTTTGTTTTGTTTTGTAATGTTGGTACGTATTTTAATTGGATAGATTATGACTAGGACAAAGTTGTTTTTTATTTGTTTTTTAAATTGCATTTAAATGATTTTAATACTAGTCTAGTTATTTAATTGTTAGTGGTGTTTTAAATAATATGTTACCTGCTTTGTTTACACTCACGGGGGGACGCCAGAATGTCACTCAAATGGTGGTTGCTGAAAATCAGCGCCGTTGATTGTGGGATTTATACAGGGTCGCGGCATTATGCTGAGCAACGACCGATTCTTGCTGGGATGCGACGCACAACTTGAATTTATTTACATTTGAGAATTATTTGTATCTTTTTACTGTACACAGAAACTGTAATAATACTGTTTACTTCTATTCTATATTTTTATATGGCAAGCAAAGCCGATGTCGACTATTCTGCCAATGTCTAAAGTATATTGGAAAAGCAAGTGTGTTTAAAAAAGCTGGTAATGAACAGTAGGTAGAAACCAGATTCTTCTATTGATGGTACAGTTGAATACTTGTTAGGTTAGTATGTACTGTTTACTTGTTTATATGTTGCCAGTTGTCAACTTGTCACTGTCAGTCGACAGTCAGTGCCGGACGTCATGCCATGGACAAAGCTAGAACGACGTTCTGTTTTGTCTATGGCATGACCAAAGACTCGTGGTAGTTAATGTCCGGTCCTGACATAGCCTGGCAGTGATACGGGTTTTGTTTTGGCTAACTTTGTTTTAATTATTTTAAGTTATTTTTGTGCGTCTTTTCTGGCGGAATAAACGCTTTTTGTTTCTTTCTTCTTTCTTTTATAACTGCACATATAATGGGCAATGTCCGCTTTATGTGACATTTGAAAAAAAAATAAAAAATACAAGATTCTATTTTTGTTTTCTTGATCCTCTTTTTCATCCTAATTTCAATCCATATACAAAATTTGAACATAATATGTAGATACAAGGAATCTAGGGGTGACAATTTAAGGACCAGTAGCTATAAGTTAAAAGTAAACTAAATAATACATACAATTGCTTTATCTCAAAATAACTTACTTATTTACTTTCTCAAGTATCTATAGAAAAGATAGGGAAATAACTTTGTTGATTGTTACATAACTACATAATTGTTTGATTTTGAAATGTTGCGTGTGGAGGTACATTGTCCTTGTTGCCACTTAGGTATTATAATGTCATTACAATTTCTAAACTAGCGGCATGCTATGAAGGTACTTTTGACGTTAAATATCTATAATAAAAATAGACCAGCACAGAATACAATAGAAGTCTTTGTTATGCACACCATTCAAATACACACACTAAAACACACACAGGAAAATTAACCTTATAAATATTGAATTAACAAAACGTTAAAAGTACCATTAATAGCGTGTCGCTACTTTTATGACAATCTCAATAAACGCTTTCGATTGAATCAATAAAAAACGTCATTTTCATTTTTCGATTCATTTTATTAATGTAAAAGCAAGCATCTTTTCATTTTAAGTTACTGATAATAATATACACTTCTGGACACATCTATTGGCCCACCTTAGAGTTTAGGTTTCGATGGCCCCTACCGAAATATGATTGCTAGATTGAACAAAAACTGTTGATGCAGTTTTAAACCTGATACATTTTACCATCTTTTTCGATCGTATTGTTTTAAATTTGAATTCAGAATACCATACGACATGGAGCTACGCCTAACAAGTCGGATATGCGCCTTGTTAAAGGCAATTGATTTTTGAATAAAAAACATGTTTTATCAAATAAAGGTTTAATTTAATAACGCGTGTTGCCTCCATGGGCATCTACCACAGCTCTCATACGATTAGGCATAGAGTTTATCAACCGCTCTATGAAATTTTGAGGGATCATCTCCCATTCCTCTTCTATGGCAGTTTTCAACTCCTGCATCGTCTGGGCAACTGGTTGACGAGCCCTAACACGTCTTTTTAGCTCGTCCCACATGTGCTCAATGGGGTTCATGTCTGGGCTTCTGGCTGGCCAGTCCATAACTGTGATGTTCACATCCCGAAGATATTCCCTGACGATGCCGGCCGCATAGGCTCTTGCATTATCATGCATAAAAAGGAAATTTGGGCCCACATAGTCCGCGTATGGTATCACGTGAGGTTCTAAGCACTCACGAATGTACCTTTCAGCATTTAATGTTGGCAGCCGTGGTCGTGTAACAACCTCAAGTTGAGTTTTGCCGCTCGCGGATATACCGCCCCAGACAGTCCATGAGCCACCGCCATAAGCAACCCTCTCTTCAAAGCAGCATTGTGCGAAACGCTCTCCCTTACGTCGGTAGACCTTCTTCCTTCCATCATTGCCATGTAACACAATATTAGACTCATCAGAAAAGAGTACAAGGCTCCAATCTTGCTGTGTCCAATTTAAATGACTGCGTGCGAAATGAAGGCGCGCTGTTCGGTGGGCTCGCGTTAGTTTGGGCCCATTAGCTGGCGTGTGTGGTACCATATCGCGTTCTTTTAACCTTCTCCGAACAGTTCGAGCGCTCACAGATACTCCGTGGAAGTCGCGAAGTTGGTTTTGTATCTCAATGGAGGTAAGGTGACGATTTCTCAAGCTGGTCGTCACGATGAATTGATCCTGCCTTTCAGTTGTGACCCGAGATCGTGGCCTTCCTTGGCGACGAACAAAGCCGCACGTCTCTAGGTACCTCCGATAAACATTTCGGACCGCAGATCGACTTAAATTAAGTTGAGCACTCACGTTTCTTTGGCTGTGTCCGGCCTGAATAAGTGCCACAGCTTGGGCGGCGACTTCAGGTGAAGTATCCATAGATTATTGATAGAACCTCACCTTAATGTTAAGAATAAGTAATGTTTGTTGCAAAACCAAAGATATCAATCACTTTTTCAAGAATTAAATCCAAGTAAACCAATAAAACCAAGTTTTCTTAGTATTCGATTGTTTGATATCAACAAACAGGCTCCAAATTGTCTTTTGTTTCTTTAAATTCTGTGTTCGAAATTCAAAAAAAGACTATTGAATGAAATTGTGAATGTGCCAGGTTCAAAACTGCATAAAAACTTTTTGCTCGACCTAATATAAAATTTTAGCTAGGACCAAACGAAACTGAAAATGCAAGGTGGGCCAATAGATGTGTCCAGAAGTGTAATTGTGCAATCATATATTTTTCTGAATATTTACTGATTTAATAAAGAGATTAAAAAAGCTTTGTTAATATTATTGAGAGAGAGCCTGTTGTCCTACTAACCACCATTCACTTATCCCGGTCTTGAGCTAGTCTGGTGATCTTTGCATAGTATTTAAGCAAATATTTATAGTGTATGCATTAATGGAAGAAAGTATAATATATCTTTATGACTCACACAAACTAATTTGCATTTAATTTCATTTGGATTTATTTCTATAATGTCATCGGAAACCAAAAAAGATGGTTTTACTTTAAACATTAGGTATGTTTAAAGTAAAACCATCTTTTTTGGTTAAACGATGATTTAATAGGTGTGTCAAATAAATATAACATCTTTGTTGAATTTTTTTTTACCATATAGTAAAAATTATTTTTCATTACTAGAGAGTAAAGCAACAAGTCTTTCAATTCAAATATATCTTCATTGCGAGTCATGAAATATTTATCTTGTGGCTTTAAAGAAAGTACAAAGTTTTTGAAGTGAATAACATAATTATTTTTAGTACTAGTTACATATGGTACATTGTTTGTGGTTTTCGCTGTCACCAGAGAATTATTATTATTATACATATTTATTGTTTTTCTCACAAATTCTCTTAGCAACTTGTGCCAAAGGTTTGTCACCATGTCTTAACATTCTCTTGATTATATATAATTGATTTTCAAAAGGATACGCATTAAATTGGTGTCAAGGCCAAATTTTTGAACTTCGTCCACAACATGCAGCAAATTGTGTACATTACTAGTGATATAATGAGAACCATAGAAATATTTGTACCTACTGATCCACAGAATGATTCAACATTTCTTTGGCGAGCGGCAGAAACCTAGTATAGCAGTCACTGGAACATATCGTGATAGAGCAAAACAGACACAAAAAGTGTTCAACAACATCATCGCGAAGAATATCAGGCAATATAATTATGCTCAAATAATAGAAAAATGTTCTAAATTCACTGCCCGGTTTATCTCAGACGGTAATTTACATTTTTTTTTAAATGCGTCTAGATTTTCTATATCCCGTGCACATAGCTTAGTTAAATATGTTCCAAAATTGCCATCTCGCCATCCAACAAGAAGCCTCTTCATTATGCCCAGATCAATGAGGTGCAAAGAATCTGCTACTGGAAAATCCTCTATCATATCTATTGGTAGTTCTAGTAAAGGAGAATCTGTTTTATGGTGACGTCCGTAAAGCTTGGCTCTGAAATATTCATCTGTTCTCTCGGAATCTTCCGTAGTAGAGAAAACTACAGTATGAGATGTATGCGAATATTCTCTCACCGTCGTGCACTTCAAACATCCGTACCGTCCATTACCATTACACACACCTTAAAAAAAATATGATAGCCATAAGTTAGTACGTTAAGCCAATACAAATAACTAGCTATAAGGATAAAAAGGGTTATCATAAGTAAAACTAAAAAATAAAAGGTACGGAATCCTTCATGCGCGGGTCTGACTCGCACTTGGCCGGTTTTTTGTTTCCATACAGGGCTAGATAATGATGAGACAAATTTATATCATTTTTTATTTGGAACGTATGTTTATATCAAACAGTGGAGTAATCTCCATACTACGTTTGTATAGAACAAGCGACTAGTGCACCCTTAATACCTTGTAGGAAGGAGGTACATGCGTTGTACGGAATCTATCGCAACACAATCCTCTGAAGTATAAGCATGGGATCATCTTTTTAAAACACTTTTTTTTAAAACGCTCCTCAATAAAAAATACCTTTAATGAATGCCCTTGCTGGTGAATCACAAACAAGACATTTGATTTTTATAAAAACAAGCTTCTCGTTAACACGAATTCCAATACTTTGAAGTGTCGTGGTAAATGAAAGACATTTGCACTCGGTAACGTCTCGATTTATTGTCCGATCACATAGACTGAGCGTACACGATCTTAACATAATGCTTACTTAGCTAATCCTGAATAAGGTGTGGTTACACACATACATAATAATACTTACTATACTTGCTTACACACACTACACCTCCGGGGGTATAAGAAAAAAAAAAAATTAGAGCTCTTAATTTTTTTTTTTACAATATGATTACGACAACTATTAAAAATCAAAATACAAATATATCTTATTTACTATGAAACATTTTAGTTCTGTCCTTATGAATCAATTCGATTTTATTTTGTTTTAGAATTTTGACGTTGGGGCCCATATCCTCTAACACAATATACGGGCCTTTAAAAATATTATCCAATTTCTTTGTTTGTTCACTTTTGACTAAAACTAAATCGTTTTTATTATAAGTAACTGGATTACATTTCTTATCATAAGCTAATTTTCTATTTTGCTTACTTATGTCTAAATTATGTTTAGCTTCTTTTAGCGCTACTTGTAGCCTATATCTTAAATCTAAAGAGTAATCATTGGGGTTATATAATGGTTCTATTCTATTACAATTCTTAATATTACTAGGAATATTACATCTCCTGCCGAAAATTAGTTCGAAGGGCGTGTACTTCGTCTCTGAGTGGACGGTGTTATTATAACTGAAACACCAAAATGGTATCCAGTGTGACCAGTCATAGCCGTTATCGCCTGAATAAGTCCTTAGAAAAGCACCTAAATGCTTATGAGCATTTTCGAGAGAACCGATCGATTGATGGTGGTATGCTGTGGACGTTAATTTTTCTATTTTTAATAATTTGCAAACTTCAACCATAGTCCTTGCAATAAATTCTGAACCTCTATCAGTAGCTATAACTTTAGGTATACCGAAACGTAAAATAAAATTTTGTATAAATGATCTTGCCACAGTTACGGCTTCTTTATTTTTTATAGGATATGCCTCAATAAATTTAGTTAACTCACATTGAATCGTTACAAGGTAACAATTTTCATCCTCGTCTTTATCTAAAGGACCTACTAAATCTAAAAATATTTTTTCAAAACCTGACGACGCTGTTGTTGTGATCGTCATCGGCTGTTTTGTGTACCTAGTATATTTAGTCTTCTGACATGTGGAACACTTTTTTACAAAATCAAGAACATCTTGATCGATACCTGGCCAGAAGTATCGTCTCTTGATGTTGTTAGTCATTCTGCGGACTCCAGCATGTCCACTGGTAGGTAGTAAATGAAAGTCATTTAATATACATTGTTTTTCACTATCGTTATCTATTCTTTCTATTCCTCTTAGTATGCATACTTTCGGACCGGTCCAATCTTTTAATGTTTGTATTTCACTACACAAACCTTTTATAAACTCTTCATTTTCATTATTTTTAACTATGCATACTTCTTTTACTTTTACTTTATAGCTAAACTTCTCTAACTTAGTCACAAATTCGGCTCGCGAGAAATGTACCGTAAAGTTGAGGTTTACACATAACAACATTTTACTAGGGATGTAAGCGAGACACTCGTCTTCAGCACTTATCAAGACACACACTTGCACTTTCAAGTTATCTTTTCTATATTTTTCCACTTTTTCTTTCTCTAGCAAAATCATCTCCACGACATCACTCGGCTTCCTCAGTAATTCCACAACTCTAGGCTGATCAGACCCTTCGTCGGCGGTTTTACTAATTGGCGGTGATTCATTCTTACTCTTCTCACCCATTATTCTTTTTTGTGCTCTAGTCATGACATTTACTTCCGAAATTTTCTCATTCATACTTTTTAATTCACTAGAAGTCACATGTACTCTAGATAATGCATCCGCGACTACATTATCCTTCCCTTGCACATACACTATTGTAAAGTCGTACTCCTCTAATATTAAACGAAACTTCAACAGTCTGCTAGAGGGATCTTTCATGCTAAACAAATAAATGAGTGGTTTATGATCTGTCATTATAGTAAAATGCCTACCGAATTTATACGGCCTAAAGTACTTTATTGCCCAGACTATAGCAGTAAGTTCTTTTTGTATGGTGGGGTAGTTTAATTCTACCTTATTTAATGGTCTACTAGTGTATGCTACGGGTCTTAGGTCACTGTTACACAAAACTGCACCGATCGCTACACCTGATGCGTCGGTCTGTATTATGAATTCGTTAGCTTCTGAGAAA
The DNA here is from genome assembly GCA_947386135.1 of Melanchra persicariae. Lineage (NCBI taxonomy): Eukaryota > Metazoa > Arthropoda > Insecta > Lepidoptera > Noctuidae > Melanchra > Melanchra persicariae. The sequence continues at coordinate 7,112,089 of OX376645.1, read as the reverse complement.
TCTGGGTACTGAAGTATGGGTGGGCTAATTAACTTTTGTTTTAAGGTCTCGAAAGAGTGTTGACATTCGGCTGTCCAATTGAAAACTGTATTCTTTCTGCACAAGTGATTTAAAGGCAATGTTATCTGTGCAAATGATGGTACAAACTTACGATAGTAATTACAGAATGCTACAAATCGTTTCACTTCATCTACATTTTTGGGTACCGGGTAATTTTGTAAAACTATTGTTTTCTTTGGATCTGGTAATACTCCATCAGCAGAAACTAAATGTCCAAGATACAATATTTCCTTTTTTAGAAATTGGCATTTTTCCGGATTTAGTTTTAAATTTACTTTTCTTAACCTTTCGAGTACATCGATCAAATTTTTATTATGAGAATTTAAATTTCGCCCAAAAATAATCAAATCGTCTAGATAAATAAAACACTTGTCATACGTCAGACCAGACATAGCTATAGACATTACTCTGCTGAAATTACTACAGGAAGTTTTTAATCCCATTGGAAGACGCTTTAATTGATACTGACCCGAGCTAGTAGAGAAAGCAGTATATTTACGACTTTCAGGGCATAAACTAACTTGATAATAACCTTGATTTAAGTCTAAATGAGTGAAATACATTGAGCCTGAAAGTGAGTCTAAGATGTCGGTGATGTTTGGTAGCGGGAACTTATCGTCGACAATTACATCATTGAGTTTTCTGTAGTCAACTACCAAACGCCACTTTTTACAGCCTTCACACTTTTTGGGAACAAGTAGTACAGGACTGTTCCACTCGCTGGAGGACTCTTCTATTATGTCGTCTTTCAACATTTGTTTAATTTGTCTATCAATCTCTGGCTTCAATGATTGAGGTAATCTATAAGGTTTAACATATGTAGGACTAACGTTTGCTTTTAGTGTTATGGTTTGTTCGTAAACGTTGGTGGTGGCTAGCTTATCTCCTGGTAGAAAAAACACATCTGAATATTTAGTACAAATCGTTTCGAGAGAACTCTTTTCTTCTGAATTAAGATGATTTAATTTCAACAACGTTAGCAGAGTTTCGGCCCTATTAGCATTGGCCTTAGACTTATCAAAAGAAAAAGTATTATACTCGCTTAAAAATTTTACTTCCGGTTTGAAGTTTTCTAATCTTACTTCTTGATCTCTAATATTTAGTATTCTGATCGGTATCCTACGATTTTTAGGCCTAACTATAGCTCCTGCTAAAAAAATATCTTTATCTATCTCTCTCGAGCAAACAACATAATCATCTTCCGCTTCAATATCTAATTCTACGAAATGGGTCGATTCACTTCGGGCCGGTAATACAAGACAATTATTATTAGTAAACGTTAAATCAAGTCTAGGCGAAATAGGTAAATAAAGTAGTTTACCCGCGTGATTAACTACTAACACGTTGGTAGCTAAATCGATATTACAGCCATAAGTAGATAGAAAATCTAAGCCTAAAATACCAGTTGCCTTGAATGGTAAATTTTGAAAAACGTAAAATTTATGAAAAAACGTGTCATTATTTTCTGTAACAAGTTTCAAGGTTACATATCCCAAAGAGTTGATCTGTCCTCCAATGCCGTTTATAGTTGTGCTATCATTACATATACGCATCGGATCGGGTAATTCATTTTTCCTAATAATAGATATTGACGCACCCGTATCTACTAAAAATGAATATTTTCTGTTATGACAATAAAATGTTAAAAATTGACATCGTCCCTTACAAGCCAAAATATAATTATTAAAATCGAAAAAACTGCCTTTTGGTCAAATTTTGGGAACTTTCATTTTCGTTAGAATTTTGGGAAATGACCTCTTGCGCCGATGCTTGCGCGGGTCGTACTGCTTGCGTTGAAAATACATTATTACGGCTGATATTATTTCCTCGCCTGTTACCACGATGGTAATATCGGCTGTTGTTACTATTCGCCTGTGAGAAATTTCTACCGCGGTAAGAGTCCTGAAATGACCTTCGGTAACCACGGCGGTTATAACTATTAAAAGATCCATAATTGCGGCCACGTTGACCTTGACCCTTAGGTCCTGAAAAAGGTGTAAACTTACCTCGACCTCTTCTCGAATACTGCATGACGTCTGGCTTAGAGGACGTAGAAGGCGTTGATACATCCTCGTCCTTAGCACCTTGTATGGCGTCCTTGAGATTACTATAGTTGCGAGCGGTCACTATGGTGCTTAGCCTTGAACTTTTCAATCCATCTGAAAATCTCTTAATGGCCATTTTCTCATTTAAAGGCTTTAGAATCGCGAACTTTGACGAATCGCCGTCTGCTTGTGAGATGGTTAAATCGGTAAAAAGTTGTTCTAATTCAGAACCGTACTCGTCAATTGACCTAAAACCTTGGTTCAAATTTTGGAGGCGGGACTGAATAGCGGTAAAAGATTTTGTAGTTAATAAATGTTTCCTTAAATCCTGAATTAAACTAGAAACGGTGTCATAGCTCCGATAAACGGAGCTTAGCGTTCTCAGATAGGCGACCTTTAATTACGAATTTTATTAAAAGCTTTTGTCCTAAATCGTCTAACATATCCGCATACATTTCCACTGCATCAATCAACCGTTTTGTGGTATCCTCCCTACCATCCATAAGGGGAATCAAGTTACACGCCGTTCGAATGTCGAATTCCATTCTTACTACTTTTCCTTCACTAACAGGGGAAGTACACAATTTACTTATCTTTAAAAATATACTCTTAATATTATCAAAAATGGTAGATAATTGAGTCACTAATTCGGGTTTTAAATCATGCGATATTTTAGAGTATAATAATTGCGCTTCACTGTATAATTTTTTAGCCTCTTTCAACTTATTTATCGCAATAGAACCCTTAAATCTAGCTTGTCCTTTCTTTATTAAATATTTACTAATGTCCACTAAATCATCATATATTCTGCTAAAATCATCGGCCATAATCTAAAAATAAAACTAAAGAATGTAATGTCATCATTCTAGTCACTAAATATATTTGTCGTAGAATGATGGCGCTACTGTGGGACTACGGACAGCGCCATCTAACAAATTGTTTCGAAACCTTATAATCACGTGATCGGAAACGCAAGCGCGCCTACCGCTTGGACACGATCGTCGGTAGAGGGGACAGCGAGTACGGGTGGGGCTAGAGGTGGTCGCTCTAGCGCTCAGGCAGTCTCGGCTGAATGCCCAACCACGCACGTTGTCTGTTTCCTGTCTAAACTGTTGGTCTGAATAAAGTTATTTTAATTTAAATTATCGTTCGTTCGAGTACCGCAACAGTGTCCACATCCAAAACTATATTGGATTGTGAAGAAGTCCCGGAGCTTCGCGTCTCGGCCACCCATGACGCGACATCAGAAGTTGGGATATACCTCAAATGGCTCACTTGGAAATTCGTGACAGTGAAGTGATAGTGAAAACCGTTTGCACTTTATTTTTAAAATGCAACAAACTGGTGCGCTTACCCCCAGACGCTAAAAACTCGATGAGTGTTATGAAGTGTTGTGTAATTCGATCCGATAAACCTAAGTTCGACGCGCAATGATAGTGCGTCACCGCGGTGGTATGTTTTCTCGAGGATAAGACAAGTGTTGTTCAGTGCAGCTTATTTTCGACCTTAAGGTGCTGAAAAGCTTCGTGCCAACATGCCTGTCGTAGATCACCTATCTGGGTTTAACGCGGGACCAAATAAAGGAATATTCCAAGGTCAAACTCCTATTTGTCAAGTTTTATGCGACTACCCTCATCAACCTGAACAATGAAAAATGAGTCCAGAACGGAGGCGAGCAGCTTCATAACAGCTGGCCAGGTCAAGGAGAAGTGCGTGAATGTGTGTAAGGTTCTTTATGTCAGCCTGGTGAGTCATTTTCAGTTTGTATTTACTGTGGAGCAGGGGTGCTCGTTAGTTATTGATTTTCAACTTTGTTTTTGAGTGAATATTTAAGAGCTATGCTCTCATGGATTATCTATGTTGGATAATTATTTTTCGCTTTATTGCTCTATGCTAAAGTGAGGTTGTAATTTTTAAGTTGACTATCGCTTTACTGTAAACAGTATAGTAGTAGTTTAGGCGCTATAGCTTTGGTGTTGCTGGTTAAGCAATGGCGTTTTAAAATAATGCTAACTAAGCGATAATATTCTGCTATCGCAGGTTGAGTAATGAAGTGCAGTGCCAGTTCAGAGCTGTTGTTGTTTGGACATTAAAAATTAAGATAATTGCAAAAGCAATATTTTGATTTATCAACACCAACCATAGTGCGTGACTTTGCCCACTGGTGGGCATAGTCCTCTTTCTTGTGTCAATGTTCTGATTAGTTTTAGATTTTGATTGACGTTGATAATGTGGTTACTACGCTAACCTCTAACCATTATTTCCACCACAGCTTTGATTGGACTTGTACTCTCGCAGTGTTTCTCAGTTTCAGATATCGTATATCGGTGGATGAAGCTAGCTGGAGGCTAGCGGTTCGCATGCTGCTGTAACTGCTGAGCAGCTGCAACTGCTGAGCAGCTGCAACTCCTGAGCAGTTCTAAGCGTGGCAGGCCGAAGGTCGGCAAGCAGTTTTCAGGCTGCAACAGCCGAGCATCTTGTCAACATCTGTGTGGACAAGAGCGTTCGAGGCCGACTGGAATATCGAGTGAGTCGCTTCCGTTTTATTTTGATTGTGACTTTCAAAGCTTTAAAGTGGTTCATATATCAGTTCAGTGGATGGATTGGTAGAGTTAGGTAATTTTTACATACTTGGTACAAAGCAATTATTTGAAGAGATTCCCTTTGGCGGTAATAGTTTCAACATTTTATTCAGTGCGAAAAGGTCATGTTCCGACAACAGTTAGTGGTTTTAATGTCATTGTTTATAGCTTTACGAGTACAGAGAATTCTGAGCTATTACGATTTCTAAATCGATTTTTCTGTTTTGCCTACTAGGTATTTGAGTTAATATGGATGAGATGAGATTAAAAAAAAGATTGATTGATTCAAACCGTTTAGTGCAGGAATGACCTTGATGTTCGTAGATTTACGTACAGTAATTCGTGAACGGGGTTCATTAAAATGTGTTGTTGGACGCAAGCTCTTATTCCTCGTTTCGCAAGCACCGACGTTCAAAGCTTACCGGTCGGTATGTTTTACAATCTCCTTGTTTGAAGATGCCCAAGGCCAAGTACCTGGGAATCGAGTGGTAGTCCTGGATGGCATGGACGGGAGAGTTTGGATCAGGATATCGTTGTGGTAGCTCTAGGTAGAGTAGGTAGTGCAGGCGAGAGAGTTGAGTCTGCATTCCCGTGGGGAAGTACGAGTGTAGTAATTATTGCTGATCTATGAGAAAGCTGAGACTGTGAATAAGATACCTGGTCATTGGTTTTCTTTCTATCCAAATTAATGTGAGTTTGACGACCTTTACTGGTGCTTAGACCAGGTAATCTCGAATACTAGTGAATTGCAAATCAAACTCAAAGTTCATATTTCAAGTAAACCAGTTACTTTTGAACCGTCAAAAGGCTGATTGAATGACCGACTAGTCGGAAAAGTGAAATCATGGAATAGCGTTGTGTGTTTAAAAGTTTGTAGGCACAATATACCGTAGCGATTAACGATAGCAAATCGTGGCAAGATGCAAGAGGTGAAGTACAGTTTGCTTTTAATTTGGGGATTTGCGAGACCGTTATTATTGATGTTTAGTGACGTAGATGCTAAAGTCAGTTAAAGAGAGAGATCGTAAGATTTAGGGTTTAAAACGATGTGCGGAATATGATAAAGCTCAATTTTATTGTGCAGAAGCTACAACGAAGTTTTCGTGAACGATTTCGTGTTATTAGCAAACTAAGAGTGAAACCAGTAAAAGGCTAAATTCAAAGGTCCATTCAAGGATTATCGAAGGGTTACTTTTTCTATCGAAGGGTACCGGGATACCGACTAAAGGCGTTTTACTCTCCCCCGATCACCAGATTCCTCGAGAATTAGATGTCATAGGTTGATGGCAGTGGTAGTGAAACCAAATCTGATTAAGAATGGCTTGTATACTCATACTCGAAACTTTTGACCGCACCTCAGGTAGTGTAACCTGTAGGCGATGGGTCTGACCGCACCTCAGGTGGAGTAACCTGTAGGCGATGGGTCTGGAAGTGTTGACCGCACCTCATGTAGAGTAACATGTTGGCGATGGGTCTGACCGCACCTCAGGTGGAGTAACCTGTAGGCGATGGGTCTGGAAGTGTTGACCGCACCTCATGTAGAGTGACATGTAGGCGATGGGTCTGACCGCACCTCAGGTGGAGTAACCTGTAGGCGATGGGTCTTTTAGTGCTGACCGCACCTCATGAGTAACATGTGGCGATGGGTCTACAAAAATCGTTGGTGCGATTCTTGTCTGTGTTGGTGCACAGAGCCCCTCATGTGTTGTAGCATATGTGGTGGCAGATATGTGAAGAATCGTTGGTGCGATTCTGGTCTGTGTTGGTGCACAGACTAAAAAGAAAGTTTAATGAGTTGAGTATACATTGCTTACGGATTATGGTAAAGTAACAGAATTGTTAGAATTACCGTGTTGTAGTTGACCGGACCTTTTCCAATGAATGAATTTGGTGCCTAGAATATTGTTGAATCTTAGTAAAGCAAATCGTTACGTCTGGTTTTCAATCAACCACTTTTTTTATTGCTGTACCAGTTATTTTTGCTGTGTTAATTTGCCCCTTCTCGTGAAGCGATGGGCTTAGTTGGAATCGTTGGTGCGATTTCTGTTTATGCTGGTGCATGCAGTGCTTAATGTGTTGTAGCACATATTGTAGCTACATAGTTGGAATCGTTGGTGCGATTCTGGTCTGTGTTGGTGCACAGATTGTAGTGGGAGTTTCATGAGTTGACTGCATTTTCTTATGAAATTAAATTTGTCAGATCGGACATTTTTCCATTGAGTAAAGTTGTGCGGGGAGCATTGTGCACGAAACCCTCACACAGTATGAGAGTTAGGACAGATGATTGTGGTACCTAGTGAATCAGTCGTTCTATTTTGGGCAGGACATGGCCGAGCTAGAGAGAGAGCTACTCTCTGAGCATATTTTGTCCACAGGTACTACACCCGAGGACGGGTGCTAGTCAGTGATGGCCGTGTCGTAGAATGATGGCGCTACTGTGGGACTACGGACAGCGCCATCTAACAAATTGTTTCGAAACCTTATAATCACGTGATCGGAAACGCAAGCGCGCCTACCGCTTGGACACGATCGTCGGTAGAGGGGACAGCGAGTACGGGTGGGGCTAGAGGTGGTCGCTCTAGCGCTCAGGCAGTCTCGGCTGAATGCCCAACCACGCACGTTGTCTGTTTCCTGTCTAAACTGTTGGTCTGAATAAAGTTATTTTAATTTAAATTATCGTTCGTTCGAGTACCGCAACAGTGTCCACATCCAAAACTATATTGGATTGTGAAGGATTAGGATGGCGGTAGTCGTCACGCAAACATTGTGCTCCCGTATTAAATTATCTTAAAAATATAATATTGAACCATTACTGACTAATCTAAGACTATAGTGAAGAAAACAGTGCAACCAATATGTGAAAGTGTTATCTGGCCGTAATATTCACTAAAGACGAAATAACAACAACATTAAAATATCATCCACTGACGAACTACAAACTGTATTAAAATAATAATATTGTGCTTTTTAACAATGCATATAAGTAAAATTGCTGCCACTTGAGAAGAAACTGTGCAAAGAATCAAAAAGTGTCTAAACAATAACAAAAACAAAAAAATATAGTGAAGTGACAGTTGCAGAAAAAATATTTGAATGACACAGTAAGTTGTCAATAACGAACTACATATTATAATATTGGTAGTAACAAGAAATCACTAATTTTAACTTACATCTTATCTGATTCCGTGGCTGGGTAAATACAACAACGACCTCGGGCGGGCCATGTCTTGGGTTCGAATCTCACCTACTGTTTCGACTTTTTGGAATGTTATACTCATCAAGCATTTAGAAAACTAAAAGCCCAACTCCGTGAGAAACTGGCAGTTATATTATAAGTATCGCAAATAAAACGAATAGATTTCAAACGGAAAAGATTTTGTACCTATATAATATTCTAACGATAGACGGCGCTGTGAATGTGAATCAATTAACTTGACATAAACCAGAGTGACGAACTAACCACCCGACTAAAATAAATATGGATGACAACATTACCTACCGCAATATTAGATTACGCAGAACAAGTTCACTATGTGACGTTACTGCGGAAAATTCAGCTCTATTTGACACGACAATGATGAGTCTACCAAATACTTCCATAAATACAAGTCAAACCATAAATGATCTGCAGGAAAAAATTAACCAGTTATCTAAGGATTTGCAAAGCGCTCATCAGGAAATAGAGAATTTAAATACAGAAAATTTTAGACTCAAAACTGATGTCCAAAAATACATTAAAATAGTAAATGCATACAAAGAAGTAAATGCTGATACGAAAAGCTCGACACCAACCTCTGGACGAAAACGGAAAAATAATATACAAAATAAACTAACGCCTGTGGCAAATAAAAAGCAATCAATCGCATCTACACAGAAAACAAAATGTCCCAATCAGACCGAAAATAGTAAAACTACTCCAACAAAAATGGTTAAAAATACAAATATGTTTGAAAGAAGCACGAATTCAGATATTGAATTCAGATATGAAAAGCAGTGTTTTTCCAAGTTGTCTAACACCAACAAAAGTCCTGAATTACTTCTTCAAGGAAATCAAAGTCAATCGTATGAAAATCAGAACAACACAAAACAGCAAGTACCTCAAATCTTGAGTAATCTGAACTCTGAAGGCAGCTGTAGCAATAAGCTAATAACACATAGCAATGTCACCAAACATAAAATGTGCATTCTAAGTAGCAGTAAAAAGAACAATATATTGTCCATAGCTGAGGGAACTTTTGAAAACAGTTTCAACCTATGCCATTATTTGACACCGTACGGATGCACCAAACAGTTGCTTAAGGGTCTTGATACAACATTACTACAATTCACTTTAGATGATTTTTGTATAATAATCCTTGGTGAAGAAGACTTTAAGACGACAAACAACTACTACGACATTATTTTCCATATAAGGGACGTATTGCAAGCCGTGCAGCATACTAACGTAATAATCTGTTTGCCCACATTTAAGTGCCCTTTTGATACAAGTCTTTTTAATTGCCGAGTAGAGACTTTTAATAACCTGCTATATCTGGATATTTTGACACATGGTCATGCCTTCCTCTTAGACAGCAATCTTAATCTCGAATACGACTACAGCATGTTTCATAAGTACACGGGATCTATAAATCATCGTGGCCTATCGAGAATATTCAAGGACTTATTGGATTTAATTAATAGTATAATAACAGAACAATCTAACATAACTCAAATTGATATAAGTGAATCGGAAAAACCTGCCAAACCAAATGACAACTTTTTTCTCGACTAAGCACTTCTACATATTACACCAAAATATTGCTGGGTTGTTAGGAAAATCAGACAATCTTACAGTTTGCCTACATGAGCTACTTGATAAGCATATATCGGTCGATGTTTTATGCATTACTGAGCATTTTATGATGGAGGGCTATGAAAAACATCTCAACATACAGGATTATTGTTTGGCGGCCAGTTTCAGTCGCAAAGCAAGCAAACGAGGTGGAGCGTGTATACTAGTAAGGAAAGAACATCAATGGAGGGAACTGGAAAAAATAGCAAAGTTATCCACAAACGGTGTTTTCGAATGTTGCGCTATCGAATTAACGACGTACAAGACTGTGATTGTTTGTGTATACAGGGTACCGAATGCGAGCAACTTAAATGAGTGCTTTGAAAAATTAGAAATATTGTTACGTGTGCTTGTAAAAAAGTCCTATAAAAATATTGTTTTAGCAGGAGATTTTAACATAGACGTATTAAAGCGTAATAGGCAATCAATTGAATTTGAGACATTGTTACTTAATCACAACTTAAAACTTGCTCTATATGAACCAACTCGTCTTGGGAGTCAGTCATGCATTGACAATTTTGCGCATAATTTTAGTAAGTCCTTTAAAGCTTCTGTACTAGAATTAGCTCTCTCTGACCATACGGCTCAGCTTTTTAAATGCCCTATTACAACTGTCTGTTCTATAAAACAATGGCGTATACTTAGACGTGATTATAGTGATGACAATGTCAATAAATTTAAATCATATTTGAATAGTTTGACATTTTCAGATGTATATGAATCTAATAATCCAAATGTAGCCTTCAATGCATTCACAGAAATGTTTTTGTTCTTATACAACCAATGCTTTCCTAAAATATCAATTTATGTTAAAGCTTTCAAGAAGCAAAATTGGATATCGCGAGGTATTAAAAAATGTAGTGCAAAGAAACGCCATTTATTATGGCAGTATCGATCGAAACCCACGCAACGTAACAAAACTCTATTTAAAAATTATTGTAATACGTTTAAAAAGGTTATCAATTTGACAAAAAAAGCACAGAATACTTATAAAATACAAACGTCTAGTAATAAATCTAAAACAACATGGCAAATTATTAACGATAATAAACTAAATACTCCTAAGAATAACATTAATAAAATTCGTATCAACGATAGAATTATCTCAGACCCTAAACAAATTGCAAATCTGTTTAATGACTTTTTTATTGACAAAATAAAACCAATAACCGCAGGGGCAACTGTCAATAACCATATCTTGAATAGAAAGGATTCGATGTTTATGGCTCCCAGCTTGCCTACAGACATATTCAATATCATTTTAGCCCTCAGAAACACGAAGAGTGTAGGTTATGATGGTGTTAGTACAGACATTATTAAAACTGTCGGTGACATTGTATGTGGCCCACTGTGTCATATAATGAACTTGTGTATTTATGAAGGAATTTTTCCTGATGCGTTGAAAAAATCAATAGTAAAGCCATTACATAAGAAGCAAGAGAAAGACTTGATGCAAAATTACAGACCAATTTCATTAATATCCATTTTCTCTAAAATATTTGAAAAATATATTTCTCGACAGTTAGACACGTATTTAGATAAAAATAATATACTTTGTAATGAGCAAAACGGTTTTAGAAAAAGTAAAACTATTAATATGGCGGTTTACGACTTTCTACACAAAATCATGATAAATATGGATCAAAATGTACCAATCTGTGCAATTTACTGCGACATGACGCAGGCATTTGATTATGTTCACCATAGTATTCTATTAAAAAAACTCGAAGCGTATGGTGTAAGAGGAAATGTACAAAAGCTCTTGAAATCATATTTACAAGACAGGAAGCAGACAACAGAAATAACGTCGATCAATGCAAACACTAAACGTGAAGTTATTTTTACATCTGGGGAGCGTAACGTCAACTATGGCGTACCACAAGGAAGCGTATTAGGACCACCGTTGTTTATCCTTTACATCAACGATTTTCCTAAATGTATAGAACACAGTATGACTCTTTTTGCAGATGACAGCACGATAACCATTCCTTGTGATAATAAGCAAATGTATGAAACTGACATAAATAACACACTAAACAAAGCGATTTTATGGTTAGAAAATAATAACCTCAATATAAACTTAAATAAAACAGTGATAATGCATTTCAGCCAAAGGCAGTTAAAATTTCCAATTTTTAAAATTAAATATAATAGTAATATAATTGACGCAGTAAATTCCACTAAGTTTTTAGGATTAATTATAGATCGTAATTTAAATTGGAAAGCACACATAGAGGTAATCAGCAAAAAACTAAGTAACAGTGCTTTCGCACTATATAAACTATCGCGGATTCTAAATACGGATGCCCTATTAACCGCCTATTACGGCATTGCTGAGTCCATTATCAGATACGGCATTATTTTTTGGGGAATGTCTACAGATAGAGATATCGCATTTAAAGCGCAAAAAAAGTGCCTTAGATCCATATTTAAATTAAAAATGACTGACAGCTGCAAGCCGTTTTTCTTAAACCACAACATATTGACTTTACCATCAATTTATATTTATGAAATCGCGTTGTTCGTTAAAACAAATCCCAATCTGTTTCCCCGCATGGCAGACCTGTTTCCTAGAAATAGACGTGATAACAGTCAACTCTGTCAACATAGGTCTCGGACTGCACTTATGCGCAGGAGTGTTTTTTGTATGGCTCCCATTATTTACAATAAGCTTCCCAATAGCTGGAAAGAGCTAAACGTGGAAGCATTTAAAAGGAAATTTAAGTCTTTTTTAGCTAGTAAATCTTATTACGATGTGAATGAATTTTTAAGGGAATCATTTTAAATTGACATGCTCTACTATAAATTAATTTAATTTGTGATGTAATTACATTGACATTTTTATTTATTTTCTATTGATATTTTTTGGACCTACGTTGACATTGTATTGTATTATATTTCTTAATTGATTGAATTATTTGAATTTTTGCATGTACTTAATTCCTAATTAATTATGTAATCAATCAATCTAATTTTTGTTATTTATTACAGCACTATATTTTTTAGGACGGCACTGGTAATGTTACTGACTGTTGTTATTTTTTTATTATTTTAATTCCAAACATGTATTATATTTGCACACCATGATAAAATGGTAAACATGTTAGCACAACTTCATGTATTATTATCACCTTACATGCATTTTCTTATATTGTATGTACACACATGTTTGAGCAAATAAAGTAATCTGAATCTGAATCTGAATCTGAATCTGAATCTGAATCTGAATCTGAAGAAGTCCCGGAGCTTCGCGTCTCGGCCACCCATGACGCGACATATTCATTACATTTCTTCGAACTGTCTTCTAAACAGAGATAGCAATGCGAAAACATTCCATACACGGCGCAGGGTATCGGGTTCGGCGAGTCACCGTGCACGATTTATGAACTGTTACATATTATTACAATAAAACCTTATGCTAATTACTTACTTGTTAATAACTCGAACATACATTTTACCGCACGCTATCGTTATTTTTGAATCATAGGTAAAGTTTATTAAAATCATATGCCTACAGTGGCATCACTTTGCGTTATGTATATCGATTTAAAGTTCCGTAGTATTTTTTCATGATAGTCCACGTATTAAAATTAAGCGCACTTCATTTTTGTTTCAACCTCATGTTAACACTGTGTAGTCTCTCATGTTGAAGCTACTGAACCAACACAATTTAATTCACGGCAACTTAATTTTAGTCTGTTTTTTTTTTATATTTTACTTGCACGGGATTCCGGGAGCTGCGACATCATCACGGGGAGCGTTCTTGAAATACATTGAGGTCTGCCTGCGACGTATAGACCTGCGGTTCATTTGCCTCTCCATCCACTTGACATGCATCTTCTTGTAACATTTACAGACAGCATAGCCTGCCGCCGCCAGTAGGACGATTGTAATCAGCGTGAGGAGGATATTTGACGTGCTGATGCTGGAGTCGACACCAGCAGCCGTTTGCGCGATGATCGTCTCTTCTCTCGTTTGAGTAGATTGACACATGATTTGTAATATGGACCCACTTATTTTGGAGTAATGTCCGTTTTTCTAATCAAACTTGTTTTTTTTTTTTATAATTGTCCAAATTTTCACTCGCGGTGTGACCTTGAATGGCAGGGTCGCCATGAAGTGTCGTGGTAAATGAAAGACATTTGCACTCGGTAACGTCTCGATTTATTGTCCGATCACATAGACTGAGCGTACACGATCTTAACATAATGCTTACTTAGCTAATCCTGAATAAGGTGTGGTTACACACATACATAATAATACTTACTATACTTGCTTACACACACTACAACTTAGCAAAGATTTCATCTCAGTTACAATATCTTCTAAACATTATGTCAAACTTTTTGGTTTCCCTGTTCTATAGTAGATCCCAATAGTAAATATATTCCCCTCCACATTAGCTAATATTGGCCAAAACTCCTTTTTATTTTATTTTATTTATTAGGGAAAATAAACAGTTACACATTACATTTTGCAGAAAAAATACAAAAAATATGATCAAATGTGTGACCAGCAACATTTTCCACGGAATACACATAAAAGAGCTTTGCTAAGCATGCGATTTTAACTAAATCCTTAAGTAAACAAAAAAAAAATATATATACAATACCTACTTTTATATAAACAACTGCTTTTTTGGTGCCTAAATCAAAACTAAAGCGAAATTTAAGATTACTTAAAATGGAAAATAAAAAACAAACGATTCTAATTAAGTACCTACTGACTGACCTAATGTTTTAAGTACATTGTTTTTGAATTTACCAGCAGAAAGAACAAGCATATCAATGTGATGGAAACTATTATTATAATTATTGGTTAGTCGACGCAGAGGTGCGCGCTCACCTGCGTGCGTGCGACAGGGAGGCAGTGCAAACAGGGGACGCGCGCGAACTCCGCGCAGAACTGTTGTCCCAGGTACTAAATAACTTATTTTGTTACGGATATCAATACAGTCATATACGTTGCGACACAAATCAAACAAAAATAACATCTCTAGATGAATGCGTCTTGATTTTAAATTAAGTAATTTATACTTTCTAAGTAATTCATCATACGATAAATCCGTATGGAAGCAACGGTAATGCATGGCTGGGTGGTTATACAGAGCTTGGGAGCGACCTGAACTAAGTGTGACAGACGTGTGCCGCCCGGATGATCTCGCCACGAGTACATTCTGGCGAAACATCTGGTCGGTGCCCGTCTGTCATGCCGAGGGTGGTTAGATGCGCAATGTCGAGCGCGTGTGTGAAGCTATACCACAAATGGAAGCTATTGCCATTACACCAATAGATGTAGCCACAGCAGCCCGTCCATTACCGAACTGGAAATCTCCAGGCCCGGACGGACTGCACAACTTCTGGCTTAAGTGGTATAGCAGCTCACACGCGCTCCTGGCATCTCAATTCCAGTCATCCTTGGAGTCTGGGTCGCTACCACAGTTTCTAACAACTGGCGCTACCCACCTGCTCCATAAGACAGGGAGTCCCGCGGAACCCAAGAATTATAGACCGATTACTTATTTGTCGACGGTCTATAAACTTCTTACATCCATTCTGAGAGTAAAAATTAATGACCACATTGAGACTAATTCAATTATGTCCGCCTCTCAGAATGGATGTAGGAAGGGGTCCCGCGGCACTAAGGAGCTACTCCTCATAGACATGGCCATAAGCCAACAGGTTCGTCGATCCCGCAAGGATCTGTCGACATGTTGGATAGATTACAAGAAGGCCTATGACTCTGTGCCACATACATGGCTCATGAAGGTGCTGGAGTTGTACAAAATAGATGCAACTCTACGCGCCTTCCTTAAGTCATGTATGTGGCAATGGAAAACGGTCCTTCGATATCCAGGATCTCGACCGATTCAAGGGAATGATGAGCCTGTATGGATTAAACGGGGAATATTCCAGGGCGACAGTTTGAGTCCACTTTGGTTTTGCTTAGCTCTGAAACCTCTTAGCACACTGATGGAGGATTCAAACCATATCTCACCTCCTTTACATGGATGATCTGAAATTCTTTGCCCCCAACAATTTGCGACTGATGGAGCTACTGAAGGTAACTGAAAACTTCAGTAGTGCCATCAGGATGGAATTTGGTGTGGAGAAATGTGCAGTCATGCATGTAAAGAAAGGGGAGATTATGGAATCTGAGGGAATTCAACTCTCGGATTCCATACAGGTTAGATCCCTTAGCTCAACCGAAACCTACAAGTATTTGGGTATGTCGGAAGCGTTGGGCATTAACGGTACTGACATGAAGCAATAGCTGAAGGAGCGCTTCTTTGGCCGCCTGAAAAAGGTTTTAAACAGCCTTTTGTCGGGCGGAAATAAGGTGCGTGCCTTCAACGGTTGGGTCATGCCGGTATTAATGTACTCTTTCGGCATACTCAAATGGACTCAAACCGAACTCGACGCCCTGGATAGAAGGGTCCGTACACTGCTGACTGCAAATCGGATGCATCACCCACGATCGTCGGTGATGAGACTGTACATCCCGCGGAAGTATGGAGGTCGAGGCTTTTTAAATGCTAAGACTCTCCACAACCACGAGATGTGCAGTCTCAGAGAATATTTTCTTAAAGCCGATGTGGGTATGCACCGAGATGTGGTCGCAGTGGACAAGGGACTCACCCCGTTGTCCATGGCGAAAGAGAACTGGCGCAAACCTGTAATACTTACTACAGATGACCGCAAGGAGGTATGGAAAGGCAAGGAGCTTCACGGGCGCTTCTATCGGGCTCTTTATGGGTCCGACGTAGATTTCCCGGCGTCCGTGGCCTGGCTACGTTTCGGTGATCTCTTCGGAGAAACTGAAGGTTTTGTTTGTGCAATTATGGACGAAGTTATCTTGACGAACAACTACCGGAGGCATATTATGAAGGACGGGACGGTTGACGTGTGTCGGGCATGTCACCGTCCGGGTGAGTCCATCAGACATATTATCTCTGGTTGTTCTCGTCTGGCTAACGGCGAGTACTTGCACAGGCATAACCAAGTGGCTAGGATTATTCACCAGCAACTTACTTTGAAATACAAACTTGTGGATTCTGAGTTACCGTATTACAAGTATGTGCCCGACCCAGTTCTCGAAAATGACCATGTCACGTTGTACTGGGATCGGTCTATCATCACTGATAGGACTATCATAGCTAACAAGCCCGATATAGTGGTGATAGACCGATTAGCGCACCGCACAATGATAATCGATGTTACCATTCCACATGACGAGAACCTCGTGAAAGCTGAGAAAGAGAAACAAATCAAGTATCTTGACTTAGCACACGAGGTTGTCGACATGTGGAATGTGGACTCGGCTGTCATTGTGCCGATAGTCGTTACGGCCAATGGCTTGATAGCCAAAAGCTTCGACGACCACCTGTCGAAGCTGGCGTTACGCAGTTGGGTAAAGGGCCTGATACAGAAGGCAGTACTCCTCGATACGGCTCGTATTGTGAGGAGGTTCCTTTCTCTGGAGCCCTAACCACCGGTAGCTTGGACCCAGCTCCCGACACCGGCGGACTACTATTTTTATATTTTTAAATGCTTTTTTATTGTTTTTTTTTTGTTATTGAAATATTTAAAAATATGAAATGTATGTTTGTAAGATGAATAAAGAGAATAATAATATATTTATTTGCGTAAAACACGGTATAAAAGGTCTTACAGTACAAAAATAGAACAGACATGTTTTGCCAAGATTAAACATAGCATGCAAATATTTGTGGTTATAATTTCCTTAACAAAATGATTAACAAGATCACGAATAAGGGACTCTCTCGACAATGTAGTGTCATTCAAAGAATAAGGGTGCTTGAAAACATTCCTATTCTCTTTCTATTATTAGCACTCTTAAATATTGGTAGACCGTCAAAATTAAAGCTTATTTGAATGCTATCGGGAATTAACATTGAATTCTTTAGTATGTTCATTAAAGGTTCAGTTATACCATGATACCAGTATTGTACACCTTCAATATTTTTAATAACTATTTCTTTTGGAGTTTGCAAAACTGTACGTGGGTCCTTTGGAAGTTATACTTCAGTACTAACGTAGCCTTCATTTAAAATCGACAGCAAATGTTTTAAGCAGTATTTGTAATATTATTTTCAATGGACCAGATTTTCAACTTTTTTGTTAGTGAAGTAATTTTTTTTTGCTTGAATAATTTGAACAAAAAGCGGTCATGGTGACTTAACCATAATAGTTAGACATATGGTAGCGCGGACTTTTTTGTAGACATTGACCTCTATAAAACTGTAGTACATCACTTTGCTCTATTGTCAATAGATTCCGCAGCGCACGCGATATAAAGATTTTTTACACCTTGGGTTACATTATCGAAGTTTTCATACGGATCCCTAACTTTTTTGAAAATATTCTATAGCCTATGACCATCACGGATAATATATAATTATTTTACATTTCATCAGTAAATAAAACAATTGTAATGTCAAAGAGTAAATAACTTGCATTTACAAAATTATGATCTCAATTTTTAAACTTTAATTGTTTGTTTACTTAATAAATACTATAATGTCAACACATTATAGTATTTATTAAGTAAACAAACAATAATTTCATTAGTTTGTTTATAATTTCATTAAATTTTGTTTATTATTTCATTAAAGTTTAATTAAATACTATTTTGTTTCATTCCTGCTGAGTACCCTAACATAATACTTTTTAAAGTCTTAATGCTTTTTGGGACATATTGGGCACATACACAAAAATCGATCTCAATAAATATTGCATAATGCTTTTATTATTTTTCCATAATTAAGAATGGCATTTAAAATCATATAATTTTTTTTTGTAGCTGAATAAAAAATCGTGCATTGTAGGGTTAAGTAGTTTTAAGATCAGAAAGTTTCAATATTTCGCCTCTAAAAAGTTATTATTTGCGATGAGAACAATGGCTGCTGGTTGATAGGGTAAATATCAAGAAATATGTGTATATTTTGACCCAAAAATGTGTGAAAACGGAAGAATAGTTCATAATTAGTCTATTGTTGTACAGTCTGTTGTCAACATTATATCTGACCCACCCTAAAAACAAACGAATTTGGACCCTCTACCTGTAACATTAAGCTTTATTCAATTTATATGAGCTTATCAGACAAGTGATAAGCTTGATGACTTACAGAAACGCAAATTTGATCTTTATAACGTTAGCATTAGGTTATATGTTATAACTACTTGTAATAATATAAAGTGTTATAGCTTATTTTAATGATTTCGTTCAAGTAATTCTGGTCTCGTGGTCTGTGTATAAGACTGAGAAAAACAAGTTGCAAGATCAAATCCTGCGAAGAGGATCTTGTTTTGCTTTCAATTTAGAATTTATTCCAAAACTATTTCTTGTAATAATGTTAAGAACTATAGACGGAATATCTTCAAATATAAACTTTCTAAAATTGTTATATTTTCGCATAACTTGTAATAAGTGGGTAGTTGAAAAATAAATATTCGTATTCACTAAAAAACTGGTATTCAAATGCTACTAAGGGTATGCAGTGACTACGCGCAAACATGTTTTACCTTGCCTTACTAAATTGCAAAAAGAACGTCTCTTTACATTTTTTTTATTTTCTATTTTAAAGGTACTTTTTGTTATCATGTCACAATGGACTGATTAATTAAAATAAAATACAAAATTATCTATTTGCACGACAAGGTTGGCTGCTTGTGCTGTGCAAGAATAAACTTCATGAAAGTATACTATGTGGTTTAAATTCTTTAGATTAGAATATTGCGTCTAGCATTACAACTAAGATCAAATTTCAATGCGGCTTAGAAGAGTTGAGTTGGTCTTGTGGTCACTAAGGCCTAAAACATACACAAGCGACGCACATACGTAGATTTCTAGGAATTAGGCGGCCATAAGTCGAAATTCCAATAATCGACTAATGACCAACAATTTTTTTCCTGGAATAGTAGACTACCTGACGAACAATAGCCAACCCCACACACATCCCTAGACTGCGCGAGCGCGCTGCATTACTAGTCGAAACTTGATTGTCGCACCTACTGCACGTGAAAGTTCTTGACGCCCTTTTCGTATATCATTTTCTTCGGTGAATATTTTATGTGTCGTGTCATATTTGCTTGTATAAGTGATGGATACCAATAATACAGGTAAGCCTTTATTAAATTAATATGAAATTGTATTAAATATATTGTCAATAAATGACTTAATGAGCCGTCAATAATACCCTTTTTTAGAAATGTTTTTTCTTTATTTTTCGATTTCAATCGAAAAAAAACTTTACTTCCACACCTTTCCGAGTTACATTTTTGATTTCATTATATAGTATAAAGTCTTATAAAGAAAACTGCTTAAAATCAGCTGCTAGTTTTTGCTAGTTTTAAAAATAAACGAGTTTGAAATTTTTTTGACAAAAATAAGAAAAAATCGGATTTTATGTTTTTGTGTTAATATTATTTTTTTATTGTTATAGGTTCACCTGGCTGCTCGGGGGTGAAAATGTTGACTCGTAAATACCTCTTCGATAAAATGAACGAGCAACATTCATTATCAATAAATGAAAAAATTAAATATTTAGAAAATTATTTACTCGTGTGTTACGGGGACACAGAAGAACATAAAAATGTGATAAAAAAGAAGTTTTCGTATTTTAAATGTGATTTGATAAAGAGGTGGTCTCGGGCGCATAGAATACTTGAAAACTTTTTGGCGGCCAATAATTCTTGGTTGGAAGGAACATTTGAGATCCCCGTAGACACGCATCAAAGGCCAGGACGACCTACCAAATCTTTTACCGAATCTAGCGAAAGAACAAAGAGAAGAAAAACTGAAGGAGTCCGCGCATCTTACGACGAAGAAGTAATTGTTCACGCGGCACAAGTAATTTTACAAACAGAAGGAAAAAGAAACGCGTCTACTGTTTTAAAAGACATTATAAATATGATAAATACGCCATGGAAACTGCGAAACTATATGTTGAGTTATATGGCTGGCATCCTATGACTCCAACGATGCATAAGGTCTTAATTCATGGAGCTTCAATAATAGAAAATTCGTTGTTGCCGATAGGGCAACTTTCGGAAGAAGCTGCTGAGGCCCGCAATAAACATTTTAGGTCTTATCGCCTAAACTTTGCTCGCAAGTTTTCGAGGGAAGAATGCAACTTAGATATTTATCATAGGTTACTATTAACATCCGACCCATTTATTAGTTCCATGAGAAAGACCAAAAAAACCGTTTCAAAATTATTTTTGCCTGAGACAATGCAGCTATTAATTCCTGCTGAGCCAAACCGACCAATGGAAATTGATGAAAGTGGTGAAAATTTAAATGTAGATGAATAAGTCTCCAATGTATGATTGATTATTTTTAGTGATTATCTATTTAGCTTATGTAACTTTAATATTGTATAACGAATGTAAAGATCCTTTTAATAATATAATATATTTACTTACTTATTAGAACAAAATAAACTTTGTTTTATTTAATAATACATACCTGTAAGTATTACTAAAACGTAGACAGCTGTCCCTCCATGGGGAAAGCCGTGAGTATGTCATATGTATTTTCAATATAATATTAAAAAACACTTTGTAATCAACTACGATCTCGAATAAAATATTGTTTGATAAAAAATCACAAGTAGGTGCGCCTAACCACCGTGCACCAACAAATAATTTCGATAAGTTATTCCAAACACCGAATTCTTTTTATGTAACTATTTTGTAATATAAATATCACATAAAATAATTTTGGCCGCCTAAATCCTGAAAAACGATCTATGTGCGACGTAAGGCAGCAGGCGCGGAACAGGTGTGGCGCAGGCGTGCGCCGCTTCAAAACGATTTCATACAAAATGTATGCAGGCGACGTTTTTGAATTATACTGAAGCGACGCGGCGCAGACACGCCGTTTCGTTGCCTGCGCCGCGTCGCTAGCAGTCGGTTCTCGTGAGTCACGCAAGGAGCACGTCGCTTGTGATACGGTATGCTCAGTATTTACCAACCCAAAAATGCGTGATGATATTGATTTTAATGTACAGTTCTGCGAGTTAGTGGAACAATATCCAGCCCTTTACGATTATACCAAGCCGGAGTACAGTAATAGAAATGTACAAGATAAAATATGGATGGAAATAGGATTGAAACTCGGCGAATCGGGTAAGTTGAGTTTTATTTACTTAAATATTATGTCTATTTTGAAATGGAATTGGAGATCGAGTTGTTACGTATGTGGTAAGATATTCTCTGATGACATTTGGATCTTCCATTGGTTGCTGCACGTTAATGTTTGTTCTATTAAACGATTTATAAATCTTGGTTCCGAAAATTTCCCATCACAGCTGCGGATAACATTATGCAATACACACATACCTTTTATAATGGTATCGACATTTTCTGGGTCGCAGCAAACAGATGTGTCAAGGGCGCAAAATTTTGTCCTTATCATACCAAATGCACATTCCACTGATTTTCGTGCCCTTGATAATCTTTTATTAAATGCTCTTCTTTCGTTTGTTAACTGATTTCGGCAACTTCTCTCGTTTGTTAACTGATTTCGGCAATATGGTCTCATTAAGTTTTTCTTAAGAGGAAAAGCTTCGTCTGCAACGAAATAATGGGGCACTAGTTCAGTTTCTCCAGGCAACGGAGTTGGGTCTGGTAAATTGAGGTCTCCTCGTTGCATAGCTTGCCCAAAGTTACTAACTCGAAATGCACGCCCGTCACTGTTGCGGCCGTATTCGCCTACGTCTACCGTTAAAAACAGTCCATCTGCATCTACTACTCCCAGCAATACGACAGAAAAATATCCCTTCTAATTTATGTAAGTCGAGCCGGAATTTCTTGGTGCTTTTATTCTTATGTGCTTTCCGTCTACACTTCCAATGCAATTTGGTAAATTCCATAAAGTGTAGAAACGTTGAGCAACTTCAAGCCATTTCTGTCTTGTAGGTATTGGCATAAATTCTGGCTGTAAATATTCCCACAATACACGTGAAGTTTCATGTACAATGTTTTGAACGGTAGTTCCGCCTCTTAAGACATATCCAGAAAGCGATTTAAAATTGCATCCATCTGCATAATATCTGTAACAAAAGAAATCAGTAGGGTTAGGCTTAGCGCGCACTACGATTAAAATTCGGTGCGAAAAAAATTCGCAATTCTGTGAACAATAGAAAAATATACTACAATCCGCGCACTGCGGAAAAAATGATCTTTTTATTTGCTTTTATACAGGGTGTAAGGGACAGCCTTCCGAAAACTTTAACCACGTCTTCAAACCATCACCCTGAACAGCGTACAGCAAGAAATTTTCGCCGGAAATAAAAACAATTTCGACTCACCGACTCACCATACAAATTTTACAAATGACATGCCAGATTTGTATGAAGAGTCGATTTTTTTTTATTTCCGGCGAAAAATTGCTGTACGTTGCACATAGGGGTATTTTGCATTCCTAGCCGGCCGAAATTAGCAAAAACAACGCGTTGTTCAGGGTGATGGTCTGAAGCCATGGTTAAAGTTTTCGGAAGACCGTCCATTACACCCTGTATATGAATTGAATTGAAATGAATTTAAGTAAATTCCATGCCTATTACTCATTGTAATGAAACACTTTTTAACGGATTTAAGTCGATGGATGAGATGAGTCATCCGTGACCACGGGTTCTGTACAGAACTCGAAACGTTTGATAGTTACTTAGTTATAAAATGTCCAATTAACGCGACCTGAATCCGTTAAAAAGTGTTTATTTAAATTCCATGTCATTGTTGTACCTATGTAATAATTTTCTTGGTTTTTGTTTCAGCTAAAGCGTGCAAAGATAGATGGAAAAACATCAGAACTAGTTACTCAAAGAATAAAAGAAGCATAATTTCTCCGTCTGGCTCCGCTGCAAAACCAGTAAAAGAATATTACCTATCATCATCCTTACGTTTTTTAGACAATTTTTTAAAATCCCGACCCTTCAAATGCAATATAGTCATCAATACAGATGAAATCGATAATAATGATGAAAACGAATCGTCAAACATGTCTGCCGGTTCAAATGCAGCTGATCTGCAGGAAACTAATTTAGGATTCACGCCACTACGTACTGGGTAGTATGTAGTGGCGTGAATCCTAAATTACACTACCAAAAAAGACACAGATTAGTTTAAGTGACGTTAATAAATCGGCGTATGAGTTCTTTTCAAATAAAAATAAACGAACAAAGACGAAAGACCAAAATGTGGACGATTCAGACGCTGATATGGCCTTTTTCCGGAGCATGTTACCCGATGTAAAAATAATGACTCCAAACCAGAAGCGAAAATTAAAAATTGGCATACTTAATTTAGTTGAGCAAATTTTAAAAGAGCCCGCTAGCCCTATCGCATATTCGAGATCGTTCGTCAGTTCAGAATCACCTTACCAAAGCACTCCATCGCGGGAGTCAGACTATAATTCGCCTGTACATATGGGATCTTATGGAAGTCCAAGACCTGAGCAGACACAGACAACTGGTGCTTATGGAGGTGCACCAACTCAGCAGATGCAACCCGCACTACAGCAGACGCAGCCGGCACTCCAGCAAATACAGGCAACTGGTGCTTACGGAGATGCACCATATCAGCAGATGCAACGTCCGACTCAAGTGTATTTACCGATGTATTCTCCAGTTACCCCGAATACACCTCAGTCATATCAAGCACTGCGCCAACCTCATAATGAAACTGATTTCAATGACTTTTAAATTTTTGGTATTTAGGCCATCGCGCTAAGTAAATTTGTACGATTTGTGTTTCTTAACGGCTTAAGCTCTAACGACCATAAGGTACTATTTCTTGTGGAGTGTCACATTTTAGGAAGAGATACTTTTAATTTTATCAGATATAAGTAATTATTAAAAAAAAATTGTACTTAATAAAAACAGAAGATGTCAACACTTGATCTCAAATAAATAAATAAACACACATTATGCTAAGTTAGGACAAATCTAGTATCGATAAATACTGCTTATCAAATCATAACTAGTCTAGATTTAGTCAAGTTAATCAATGTTTTTCCAAAATAAAACATAAAAAGATATTTTACTAACCTTAATGTTATCAATAGTCTTTCTTCAGGACAGATTGGTTCCCTCCAATGTGTATGCTGCTTCTGAAGCCCAACTTTCACTTCTGACAATATAAAATCGTAACATTCTGGTGACATTTTATATACGTCGGGAAAACGATCAGGGAATTCATGTAATTGTTCCATTATTTTAAAATATCTGTGCTCTTGTGACAATTTCCACACTGGGTGCACCCAATGTCTTCTGGACCTTTGCACATTAATTAATTGCAGCAAAGCAAGCGCATCTTAGTTTTCTGAAGACGAAGACATCTTATCGCACCAAAGTCAGCCTATAAAATGCCGCATCTGAATGTTTCTTGCCTGTTCCACGCCTCTTCTGATATAATTCAAATCGCGTCTGCGCCGTATCTGTCCCACGCCTGCGCTGCGCCTGCCCCGTGCCTTCGCCTTGCGTCGCTTTTGTGTGTTTTAGGCCTAAGGTAGCGCGTCGTTCATCGCTGTCTACGTTCGAAACCAAGTTAAACCTAAATATCGCTTTTTGCACAGCTGTTTTTGGCTTTTTTTTTCAAAATGGTATTGTGGTTTAATAGAGTACTATATACTATATATCTGTGATAGCTGTTTCAGTATTCTAGAAAGAGGTATTTCAATATTGGATGAAGATAGATAGACATTAATAAAATAATATTTAATTAGAGTAGTTTACCTACTTGAAATGTCAAATTGGGATGTGCGGTTGAATAGTTATTTGATTGTAGTAATAATTATTTGTTTCACTCTATTTTAGGTCGCACGAAAACGCCAAGACGTTTTTTCCCTCCGACGTCGACGATGAACATCAACTTCCACAAAAGAACCACGACGGGCGAAAAAGGGAAGCACGCATCAACTCGCACAACGGAGCCGGCACGAGGGCCGTCGTCGTCACCATCAAGAGCAAGTCCGATGCCAGGACCATCTACTTCCGCAACGCCTGCCGTGCCGTCGTCGACGCCACCGCCGTCGCCGCCACCGCCGCCGCGCCGTCCCGTCCATCAGCTTCAAAGAAGCCGTATATCATAACCATCCCCCCGAGGAAGTGCACGGTATGGTATACGATCTGTTTGGAACCGATAGCGAGGACGACGAGAAAGAGGTCCCTGCAGTTACCGGTAAAACACCGTTAACTTCATATATGACGAGACGCCTTGCGGCCATTCGCGCCAAACTCACGAAAACAAGTCGGGAACGCACTATATAGATTTGAAAATATATCGGTGCGATGAAACAGAGAAAGTTCCGCCAATGACTAGGTAGCGCCAAGCGATTGTCACGCTTAAAAATACAAGAAAAGACTTTGTTAAGTGCCCACCAACATTTGTGAGTAACTATTATTGAAATAGTAACTACTTAATTAAAAAAGGAAGTACTTAACCCAATATGACTTGTCATGCCTATACACTTATACACTTTTTGTTTTATATTACTCTCTTCTAATAATTAGATATTATTATAATAATATTAAATAAAACAGGATATCTAATAGATATAGCTGTACCAAATACACATAACTTACAGACTACAATTGCAGAAAAACTATCAAAATATATCGAATTAAAAGACGAAATATCCCGACTCTGGCACCTACAGAAGGTTACAATAATCCCTATAGTGTTATCTACAACTGGAGTAATACCCATACAACTCCATCAATCCCTTAGTTCTTTAAACCTATCATCAAGCACTTACCTACTACTGCAGAAAGCAGTGATATTAAACACGTGCAAGCTAGTAAGAAAATTCCTGCAGTGTGAATCCGATAACCCAAACCAAAACATTCACACCAATACACCCCCATCTATCATACAGCCTACTGCATCTTCTCTTATCCCAATTGATGAACACTTGGCTTAGGCCCGTGCCATCACTCCTTCCCGGCTCACCGAGAAAAACAAATTTAAAACAAATAATAATAATAAATTCTTTATTTCGAGTATAATGAGACACAAATAGTGTTAGTAACAAACAAACTTACAACTATGTTAGTGAAACAATTACATCAAAACACACACAACAAAATAATCATTGCTGCAGCATTCAAGCTGAGATACTGGAGCAACGATTCACGACACAACAATCAAGCCTGTTTGTTGTTTTGTATCTCTAGTTTTATGAAATCGGTTACTGTAACAAGAATACATTACTCGTATGTAACAAATAATAGGCAGATTGCGATTACATTATTATTCCAACAATGCGTGGCTGCAAACCTGATGCACCCCCTGAAAGAATTAGTTTTGTGCATTGGGACAGTCAGCGGGCTAACTATATGGATCAGAGTTTGTTTTTTAGGTAGCTTTGTTTCCAAGTTAGCTTCTCATATAAATAGTATGGTTTCTTGGACGTAATTATGCCAAATCTGTATTCGTTGAATAATTATCTCTGTTCTGCTGAGTAGGCATGGTCCATAGACAAAGTCGCAGTAATTTAATTTTGAAAGTATAAGACTGTCATCAAGTTGTTTCCGTACTGGTAGGCTGCAGGTAATTACGAATCCCATATAAAACCTTTAACCTGTAAAAGCAATTCCTGAGAAAATCTGTCATCGAGACGTCAATTAGTACGGTCACGTTGATTCTGTTCCGTAACTTAAATTCTAAAATCTTAGTAAAAAGTTAGTGTGCGACTGTGTGCTGTCTAGACACTCAGAAGCGGAACCCTATGGGCTGCAATCACATAATTTTGTAATCGAATAAAGTGTTTTTAAATGTGTTTTAGTGAAAACCAAAGTATACTGTGACGGTGATCAAACAAAAGTTATTTTTATTGCAAGTTGTCATTATTGGATTGTTTCTAATCTACCGCCGGTTGTGGAAACTTCGTTTTGTCACCACACCCGATTCATAATTTCGTAGTTCTCAATAAAGTCTCGTTGGCTCGGAGCGCTAACGTCTGACTCCCGTACGTAAGGTGTCTCGAGTTCGATCCCGACAAAACACACTTAGTCTTTTTGGATTTATTGTACTGTTCGAGAGCTTGATTGTGTATTTAAAACATGTCTAACTGTGATACTTGTGGATTACCAGTTAAACAGAATGAAAAAATAACATGTTTTAAATGTGATAAATTGTACCATCACCAATGCGTAAAACTGAGTGTTACTGCGTTTAAAAGACTCAGTAAAGCTGCGCGTTCTAGTTGGAATTGTCCGAGCTGTTTATCTGAACATGAGCCAAATAAATTGACGTCTGAGGTAATTGGTGATAGCTCTGAAGGCGAGGACGATAAGATCAGTGACATACGACTTGTTATACGGGAGGAAATTCGGAATACATTGCGGATTGAAGTAAAGAATATGATTGGCGAACTTAGATTCGAAATGGACGAGTTAAGGAAACAGATTGATGAGTTGAAGTTGTCTGGATCTTTTGACATCTCTCAAGTTAACGATTTAAAAACTGAACTTCAGGGTGTACAACGTGAGAATACTGAACTTCGTTCTCAGAACACTGATATGCAAAGGACTGTGGCTCAGCTGAAAACGCAAATAAACTCCCTTGATCAAAATATGCGCGAGGCGAATCTGGAAATTCACGGCTTACCTGAAAATAAGAATGAAGTGTTACCGACCATTGTTACACAATTGGCTAATGTTGTGTCATATGCCCTACAAGATTGCGATATTATGAAGTGCGTTAGAGTGGCCAGTATGAACAACAACAAGTCTCGCCCGCGCTCTGTAATAGTGAAGCTCCGTAGTCCTAGATGTCGAGGCGAGTTTTATTCTGCAGTAAGTAGATACAATAAATCTCACTCTGAGGATAAATTGAACACAAGTCTTTTGGGTTATGGCGGTGGCAAGGAGCCTGTTTATGTATCCGAGCACCTTTCTCCGACATATAAATCTTTACATGCTGCTGCACGTCTTAAGGCTAGGGAAAAATCTTATAAGTTTGTCTGGGTTCGCTATGGTAAAATTTTTGTATGTAAAAAGGAAAATTCGGGTACTATTCTGATTAAGGATGAGCAGAGTTTGGAAAAAATTGTATAATTATTTTGAATTATTAGTTTAGGTTCCTACTTGTCATGTTTACGTTTTATTTGGTTTAATGGATAGTATTTCCATTTTTTATCAGAATGTGAGAGGCATGAAAACGAAGTCACATGAAATTCTAATGTCAATTTTAAGTTCTGACTATGACATAATATGTCTGACAGAAACGTGGCTAGATGACTCGTTCTTATCCTCTGAATACTTTGATCAAAGATATACTGTTGTACGCCGTGACCGTAGTGCACAGTTTAAAGATTTGTACTCTAAAAGTTATGGTGGTAGGTTATTGGTAGCTATAAGTTATAGATATAATTTTGTAAATAAAACTGAGTGGCAAACCTCCGTTGAGGATATGTGGTTGTGTATTGGTGCTGGTGGCGTCTGTATGAATATTTGTGTTGTGTATTTACCGTCTTATATACCTTGCCATATCTATGCACAATTCTTGGCTAAAGCTGAAGAAATTTGTTTGCGTTATACGGACTGCACTACTTTGATTCTTGGTGATTTTAATCTTCCTAATGTGAACTGGCTTGAATCTAATGATCCCTTTCTAAAAATTAGTGACCCTAAGTGTTTAGCGTTGAGAGACTTCCTAAACATCACTGGGTTTGTTCAAATGAATAATATCTGCAATGAGAATAATAATATCTTAGACCTCATCTTAGTGGATGAGAACTCTAGTCTTTCTGTTTCTTGTGCACCCCCTATTAGTAAACCAGATGTGCATCATCCGCCGCTAGAATTAACCCTTACTAAAATTTCAATTTCTAATTTAAATAATAATAATTTACAGTCTAAATATATTTTCATTAAAACAGACTATGAGTCATGTGTTCGTGATCTACGTAAAGTAAATTGGGAGGATTATTGTCATTTGAATTGTAATGATTATGTTTTGACATTTTATAATATTCTGTGGGAAAATATAGATAAATACACGCCGAAAGGTAAACCTAGGAATAATTGCTATCCAGTTTGGTTCTCAGCTTCGTTGATTAAACTTCTTAAAGAAAAGCATAAATACAGGTCTCGTTTCAAACGGTACAATAACCCTCGAGACTATGATACTTTTGTTTCCCTACGGATGCGAGCTGGGAGGGCTATGGATGACTGTTTTAAGGAGTATATAGAAAGAATTGAAAGTGAATTAAAAACAAATATAAAGGCTTTTTGGCGTTATACTAAGTCAAAAAAAACTTTCAGAGGTGTTCCTAACCAGGTTTCGTGGGGTGATCGTGTTGGTGAGGGTGGTAGAGGTGTGGCTGATCTATTTGCAGACTATTTTGCGTCTGTGTACGGTGTTAGTCAGCAGCCTAGTAACTTGTCTCCAGGTTACTCTTCGTCCAACTACAGTATATATTCAATTGGGATTACTGAAAATGACGTTAAAGAGAGTATCAAAAAGTTAGATCTTAATAAAGGAGCTGGTCCGGATGGACTTCCTCCTATTTTTATTCGTCTCTGCATGGATGCTCTTATTGTACCACTGCAGATAATATATAATAAATCCCTTAAGGAAGGTACATTTCCCGATTTATGGAAAATCTCACACGTTATCCCCGTACATAAATCTGGTAGTATGAATGATGTAACTAATTATAGACCGATCTGTATTATTTCACAATTTGCAAAGATGTTTGAGGGTCTCATATATATCGGCGCGAAGGCTTAATCAAGCGTCGAATAAATCAATATGAATGCCGGCGGAAAGGCGTAATCGAGCGTCAGTTTGATTATTCTAAGTTCAAATACTGTGTGATTGCTTATTTGAAGTTGGTAAAAGTCACTCAAACGATTATTTAATTAACTTTATTAGTTGATTACTAGAAATTATTAAACTAATTAATTTGTACTTCTAAATTCATTTTATGATTTGTAAAATTAAATCAAGAATTTAAAAACGAACCATAAAGAAAACATGAGTCGATAGATTTGTAACGACTCTAACCGAAGGGTATAAATACGAACGCCCGACCGTTCACAAGTCATTCTAAGTCGAGCCGTCGGACGGTGCGGAGCTCCGTAATATCGTGAGTCATTCTTTGTTGTTGACGAATATTTACTGTGTGCCATTTGTGTGCTATCCACCAGCGAGAATATAAGTTGATACTGAAAACAAGTATTTCATTTCCGATATGAGTAACCACCACCAGCACCATGATGATTATGGAATAGTGACGTCAGCATTGCTGACGTCACTGTTTTTAAAAATAACAAGGGGGCCGTTCCCCGTCATCAGAAGTGGGATTGGATCAGAATCCAATCCAAACCACCTCCTCATCAACTCGATAACCAGCTGGCCAACCTGAAACTGTTCCTGCTCAACAAATAGAACCAATTCTGATGAACCACTTCGTTGGGTATCCATCTCAAACCCATTATGAGATGATTCACGCCCCGGTTCGTGATCCTTCGACGGGTTGTGGTGATGGAAGGATGCAGAAAATGTCTGAATATCTATGTGCACCATCAGCAGAATCTAAAATCAGAATTAAGGGTATCTAACTGCCATCATAATGATCCTGATACCAATGTTGGCGTACGTGAATGGTGTCAGCATATAGACAAGGCTGTGGACCAATTAATATTGAACGATTTCAACGTTCGTATAAAGAAACGCCGCTTACAAAGGATGTGCCAGGATGTGGGTTGACGACTGGATGATGCAGTTACGTCTTCATGGAAAGAACTACGCAACAACCTGAAAACCACGCTTGAGCCTGAAAACAGACATTCAGGCTCCGAGGACATGTTTACGACTCTTCAATGGACATTGTTGTTCTTGTCACGTGCTTGGGTTCTTTGGAAAAGAGTGATAAAGGATAACCTGGACAACGGGCAACTATATAGGGGTCGGCTCCCAGTCAGACCTTTAGCTGAATCTCTAAATACCAGTATTTTACGTGGAGTGGCTGCCTACCAGACCTCCACAATTCATTAACTGGGTAACACGATATTTCTTGGCAAGACTGGTGTCAAATTTTCTGGCTTCTGGCAATCCGTAACGACTGCCAAAGACCTACAAAGGACGGCCGGGACCAACGGCTTGACGTGCTTTTCGAGGCACGGAGGAATCTCGATTTGTTTGCGAATAGAGCTGCTCAACGCAAAAGCAACCACCACTAGAACAAATCATCCCAGAGCTGTGCAATCTACAGGAAAACAAACCATGCGACGGACATTTCTATATATGCTTGGACATGGCAGCCGGTTTCAACAAATACCAATTGCAGAAGGGTCAATTGAGAAGACTGCCTGCGTTACACCAGACTCATAAGAGTCCACTTATGAGTACCTCACGGTCCCATTCGGATTGAGCAATGCTTGCACAGTATGTACTAAGCAATTGTACAAATTTTGCTGAAGGATTGTTACACCTTGAACGCATTCTGATGGCACTATAGCAAGCTGGCTATTCTATCAAGCTTCTTCAAGTAAACCATCGAATATCTGGGAAACATTGTCTCAGATGGACAAGTGCAACCAAGTCCTAGGAAGGTGGAAGCTCTCGTCAAGGCACCAGTTTCAAAAAAAAAAACTGTCAAAAACAAGTAAGGCAGTTCAACGGTTTAGCTGATGACTTCAGAAAATACATCCCAAACTTCCCATATAATGGTGCCTCTGTACGAATTAACAAAACAAGGGGCAAAATGGGAATAGGGTGAAACATGAAGATGTAAGAAGTACTTCAATACAATGCTTAAATATCGACTCTTGTTCTGACATTGTTTCAAGAGGCAGTACCCATACAATTGTACACTGATGCCAGTAGTCTTGGTTTTGGCGCAGTACTTTTCCGAATTATTGATGAAAAACTACGAGCTGTGGCTTTCATGAGTATGAGAACAACTGCAGCAGAAATTCAGTACCACTCATACGAACTTGACGACTCTAGCAGTGGTTCGCGCCATAAAACACTTCCAACAATACCTCTACGGACGAAGGTTCACGGTCATAACGGACTGTGATGCACTTAAGGCGTCGAAACACAAAAAACAACTCCTCCCAAAGATTCTCCGCTGGTGGGCTTTCCTGCAAAATTACGGTTTTGAGGTGGAGTACCTTAAAGGTAAACTGGGAAATGAACATCAATAAGTCATTGTCACGATTGATGATTTCATGAAGTATGTGATGTTCTATTACGCCGACAACAAACGCCCTCAATGCACTCTCGCTGCTCTGCATCGCCTTGTGCACCTCTTGGGTACACCGGCCTAAATCATCGTTGATGGAAGAAGAGAGTTCCTGGGGGGGATTCAAAAACTACTGTGATCGATTTGGAATGAACATCCATTATATTACGCCAGGAGTCAGCCGAGCAGTGGCAGTGATCTCGAAGAACTGCAGTTGGCTTTAAATTGTACTTCACAGCGTGTGACTGGAATAGCTCCACTCACTCTCATCACCTGGCGAAAATGGCGGTCGTCAAACCATGTCAGAGGCCCTTGAGGCGGTTTAGAAACTCTGACACTAGGGTGTGTGGGGTCGTTAGACCTTACTACCCACACGAATAAGAAGACCTGGCGAAAACATTGTGTGCCTCCAGAACTCCTGAGTCTCGTTAATATTGATGACCAAACAGTGGATATGGAAGCCCTGACTCAACTTGCTCAACAAAAAATGGCCCCATCTGCGAATCAAGATAGACACCGATTTAATCAGCCAAAAGATTCATCCTTTCCAAAGAGGATGACCACGAAAGGTTGCACATTATCAGCTGCAGCTCCTAAAACCAGGTGATCAGGCAACCGTATCGGCAGCTGAAGATGAACAACCTGCAATGCCAGCTGGGGCAACACAACCAGTGCCTCCCACCTCACAAACAAAGGCAAGAGCAGCAAACACAAAAACTCAAATACAGAAAACACACATCCACAACAAAAGGCGAGTAACAAAGTGCTTTTATAAAGAAATAATGACTCCTTATCCTTTACCATTTAGAGCCTCTGTGTATAGCACAGCATCGACCTTGTTCATCTTCCCAAATCTACGAGACCCTCCGAGAAATCTACGAGACCCTCCGAGAAATCTACGAGAACCTCCGAGAAATCTACGAGACCCTCCGAGAAATCTACGAGACCCTCCGAGAAATCTTCGTGACCCTCCGAGACCCTCCGAGACCCTCTGAGAAATCTACGAAACCCTCCTAATCTTTAAACCATAGTTCAACATTTGCCTACAGGTACCAATCTCAAAGAAATACCATAACTTGTTTCAGATTAGAAGACTAAATCTACGAGACCTTCCGAGAAATCTACGAGACCCTCCGAGAAATCTACGAGACCCTCCGAGAAATCTACGAGACCCTCGGAGAAATCTACGAGACTCTCCGAGAAATCTGCGAGACCCTCCGAGAAACCTACAAGACCCTCCTAACATTTAAACCATAGTGCAACATTGGTTGACTACGGATGTCGGATACTAATCTCTTTGAGATTGGTTTCCGTTAATCCGTGAAAATCCGTGGTTTGAGACCCGCAATAAATATTGTAAAAGAGTAACTATGGAGTTTCTTGTCCGTTCTTCTCCATAGAATCTACCTTTGTGAACGGACGGTAGAGTCACTTTGTATTATTTTAAATGGAAATGATAACGTTCAAAAGTACCGTTTCATGGCCTAATATAAATGAACGTTTTGACTTTGACTAAAACTATCAAGAGCTACATTCAGGCTGGTGCAGAGCGCGCACCGCCTGTCAGAATGGCCGTATCGGCGCGAAGGCTTAATCAAGCGTCGAATAAATCAATATGAATGCCGGCGGAAAGGCGTAATCGAGCGTCAGTTTGATTATTCTAAGTTCAAATACTGTGTGATTGCTTATTTGAAGTTGGTAAAAGTCACTCAAACGATTATTTAATTAACTTTATTAGTTGATTACTAGAAATTATTAAACTAATTAATTTGTACTTCTAAATTCATTTTATGATTTGTAAAATTAAAT
This sequence comes from Melanchra persicariae, assembly GCA_947386135.1. Lineage (NCBI taxonomy): Eukaryota > Metazoa > Arthropoda > Insecta > Lepidoptera > Noctuidae > Melanchra > Melanchra persicariae. Next base: position 7,077,539 of record OX376645.1, on the reverse strand, counting down.
CAAGAATTTAAAAACGAACCATAAAGAAAACATGAGTCGATAGATTTGTAACGACTCTAACCGAAGGGTATAAATACGAACGCCCGACCGTTCACAAGTCATTCTAAGTCGAGCCGTCGGACGGTGCGGAGCTCCGTAATATCGTGAGTCATTCTTTGTTGTTGACGAATATTTACTGTGTGCCATTTGTGTGCTATCCACCAGCGAGAATATAAGTTGATACTGAAAACAAGTATTTCATTTCCGATATGAGTAACCACCACCAGCACCATGATGTCAAAGTCAAAGTCAAAGTCAAAGCATTTATTTCAATTAAACCATTTACAGGCACTTTTGAATTGTCAAGGTCGGTCAGTCAAAGAGGTGAAGCTATTTGCACGTTCCAAAGCGTAGATCTCTATGGAGAAGAACGTACAAGAAACTCCATGGACACTCTTTTAAATCAATTAATTATTACAAAGTTGTGGTTACATTGTTCTTGTTGAAATTATTCATAGACATGTGAGAACGATGTAAAAAGACGTGCACGACAAAAGCAAAAAAGGAACAATTCAAAATACTATTATAACAAATTAAAACAAACCGTGGCAGTTGAGAGATGACCAGTCCTAGCTGACGGAGCCAAATGATGAATGAAACACAAACTGCACCATCAGAGAGACTTGAGTGAGCATGACACTCCCAACAGCCAGGGCACATTAAAGTCTTACCCAAAAATTATAGTTTGACTTGAAGGTACACAGTACTCACACATGTGCCGTTAATGCATGAAATTATACAATGCAAAATTAGTTCGAGTCTATACAATGAAAAATCCATGTTCTTTCAATATTCAGCGGGTCTCACAACTGCTAAAAATAAAAAATAATTAAATAACTAATTTGTGCGCCCTAGTGGCTGTGGAGCAGGACCAGCATTGAGCCAAGCATTTTTATCATCAATGTAATCCCCCAACTTATAATATGCTTGCCTGCATAGTGTGCGCTTAACACAAGATTTAAATTTTGTTTCATTTAATTCTAATATCTGGGGAGGTATTTTATTGTAACATTTTAAACAGTACCCCATGAAAGATGTGGCTACTTTAGCAAGTCTGAAGCCTGGTTGAACTAATTGATTCCTATTTCTAGTGACATAGTTATGCCTGTCGCCTCGTTTATTAAAAAGATGAACATTCTTTCTAACGTACATAATGTTTTCATAGATGTATTGACAAGGTACCGTCATGATGTTAATATTCTTGAACAGTTGCCTTAGAGAATCGCGCCGGCGGAGATTGTATATGGCCCTTATGGCTCTTTTTTGCAGAATAAAAATTGACTCGATATCTGCAGCCCGTCCCCATAGTAAGATACCGTAAGACATTATACTATGAAAGTAACTAAAATAGACTAGTCTCGCGGTATCAACATCCGTAAGTTGGCGGATTTTCCTAACAGCATACGCTGCAGAGCTTAGCCGTCCTGCAAGAGATGCTAAATGAGGACCCCATTGTAGCCTTGCGTCAAGCGTAATCCCCAGGAAGACCGTTCTATCGACGAATTCCAGTTTTTCCCTGTTCAATACTATGTCACAATCACTACTTTTGACATTTGCTAAGGCAAATCTTATGCACTTCGTTTTTTTCCCATTTAAAACCAAATTATTAGCAGTAAACCAATTATGGACCTGCATAAGGGCGTTATTTACGTCGTCAAGATTATTACTGCGTCTATTTATTTTAAAAATCAAAGAAGTATCGTCGGCAAACAAGACCATGTTTAGTTTGTTTAGCAATAATTGGGGTAGATCATTAATATAAACTAAAAATAAGAAAGGACCCAAAATTGAGCCCTGGGGCACGCCCATTCTTACGTTTAATCCCGAGGAATTGACACCGTTTATTTGAACCAATTGCTGTCTATCGCTTAAATAAGATTTGACTAATTTTAACGCTATTTTGCCTAGTCCGTAATGCTCGAGCTTCAGCAGCAATGTTTCGTGATTAACGCAATCAAACGCTTTAGAAAGGTCGCAGAAGATGCCTATGGCATCCTGCGCCTCCTCCCACGCATTGAAGATATGTTTTAGTAAAGTTACACCAGCGTCAGTTGTACAACGTCCTTTGGTGAAACCATACTGTTTATCATGCAAGATGTTATTCGTGTTAAAATGATTAAGCATCTGATTAAGCATAACCTTCTCAAATACCTTGCTGAATACTGGCAACACGGATACTGGTCTATAATTATTCGTGTCTTTACTGTCCCCGGATTTGAAAAGTGGTATCACTTTACTAAATTTCATTAAGTCTGGAAAGACTCTTTGATCCACACACAAATTAAATATTAGAGCTAAGTACGGCGCTATAGTCTCAATAATTGAGGTACAAACTTTGATAGACAACCCCCATAGATCCTCGGTCAATTTAATCTTGATTTCTTTGAAAGCTTTTATTACAGTTATGGGGTTTATATGCTTAAAATTAAATTCCGTCGGGCAGGCTGAAACATTCGCCTGTAACAAATCAAAAGCCAGCGAAGGCGAGGAATTTAAGGCTTCAGTAGTTCTAATTGGAATACTGGTAAAAAAATTAACAAATTCTTGAGCAACTTTTTGATTATCGCTAATAAGACCATAAGAAGTCTCCAATGTGTAATCAGTATTAGGTCTTTTAGTCCTGCTTGTTTCATTATTTATAATTTTCCAAACCGTCTTTATTTTATTTTCTGCTGATTTAACCTTATTGCTTATGTACAAAGCCTTAGCCACCTTACAAGTATTTTTATAAATTTTTGAGTAGGTAGCTACATACTTATTAAAAGTTTCAGTGTTAATATAAGGCTTAAGGCCATACAGCTCGTAAAGTCTTTCCCTACTTATTCTGAGTCCTTTAGTCGCCCAGTCACTAAATAAAAATTTATGGCATAATATAGTTTTAGTTTTCTTTTTAAATGATGATTATGGAATAGTGATGTCAGCATTGCTGACGTCACTGTTTTTAAAAATAACAAGGGGGCCCGTTCCCCGTCATATACAATGTAGTTTATTCTCACCTCCGTCATATAATTAGTTCGAAGCAACATGGTTTTGTGTCTAACCGATCTACTATGTCTAACTTACTTATTTACACCACTTTCATTGGTAACACCTTTGAAGCTAGGGGTCAGGTAGACGCTGTTTACACCGATTTTGCAAAGGCCTTTGATCGTGTTGATCACTCAATTCTTTCTATGAAATTAAATTACGCTGGCATTCATGGCTCTCTGTTGCGGTGGTTCGAGAGTTATTTAATTAATCGTTCTCAAATAGTTGCCTTGGGGGGATATGAATCTGTGCCTTTTTCTCATGGTTCTGGTGTTCCAGAGGGCTCTAAGTTGAGCCCCTTGCTTTTTTTGGTATTTTTGAATGACCTTTTAGATTTAATAAATTGCAATTGTTTAGCCTACGCTGATGATTTAAAAATTTACTACAGGATATCAGACCTGAGTGATTGTTTGAGGCTTCAAAGAGATCTTGATGTCCTTCAACAATGGTGTTTCAACAACAGAATGACGCTTAATGTTAAAAAGTGCCAGACTATCACTTTCACGAATAAAGTGAATTACATAAAATTTTATTATCTTATAGATGGTTCTGTACTGAGCAGAGTATCAGTCATCCGTGATCTAGGTGTACTCTTTGATACATCCCTATCCTTCCGTGATCACATAGATACTATAGTTGCTAAGGCTAAAAGAATGCTTGGCTTTATAATCCGCATGACAAAACCTTTCCGTAATTATAGTAGCATTATTCTACTCTATAACGCTTTGGTAAGGAGCTCCTTGGAGTATTGTTCTACTATTTGGTCTCCCTATTACTCAAGTTATACTAATAATGTTGAATCTGTTCAGGCCCGTTTTGTTAGGTATCTATGTATGAAGAATGGGATCCGAAGGGCTATACCTGATTACAATGATAGGTTACACCACTATAAGATGATAAGCTTAAAAGAAAGACGTATCTATTCTGACTTACTTATACTACACAAAATTATAAATGGTTCCATAGATGCACAATTGATTAACTATTTTAACTTTAGGTCTAGCCAACGTAGCAAAAGACATCATCGCATTTTTCAGTTGCCTACATCCACCTTAAATACCACCTTTAATAGCCCCCTAACACGTATGGCAAGGTTATACAGTGTGAGTCTTTATAATGTGCACATATCGAAATGAGGCAATCTATGCTTAATTTTATCTACGGAAAAAATATTTAAAAAAATCTAAACATTTTTTTAATATTTTTTATGGAATTTTTAAAAAATTTGTCCTCTACTGTGACCCCAGTGTAAACAAAACGGTGTAACTTTTAAACCGAATTATCTATCGCGATGAAACAAACTGCATAATTATTGGAAGTAATTAGGCGTCCTCATAAAATGAAAATTGTGGGAAAAAAACTACCCTCAATTGAAAATAAACATCTTTTTTTTAGCAAAAATCTGTTTTTTCTTCAACAATTTTTACAATAATCGTAAAATTTCTCAATACGACGCCCCCATTACCTAGCTTTTTTATTACTTTACGTTATTCTTCATCGTATTAGCCACGTAATGGTAAAAATTGCATGTTTTTAACTTAATCCCAACATTTCTTATCAACTGTTAAAGAAAGGCCCAGCGCACGGCTACGCACTATTGTTTAGCAGGTAGACAGCATTTTCTGTGAATTTTATTATTAATGTGCGCGGGTCGGGGTGCGGGGAGGTAGGGCTAGCCGAAGGGACCTTCAATTATGACAGACAGGCAGTCGCTCCGAATTATTCGCCGCTGCTACATGTGTTTCGTTACTTTCGTTCGCTGCTACCTGAGTTTCGTAACTTTCGTTCGCTTTTACATGATGCCGCGTTTAAGTGAATTTTCCCCGGCACACATTGCCGACATTCATTTTTATTATGGAATGGGACGAGGAAGCGCCAGAGCTGCGCGCGCAGCTTACATAGCTGCGTTTCCTAACCGGCAACCAGTGCCATCTACCCGCAACTTTCAGGACGTTCACAGAAGGTTGTCGATCACTGGACTTGGATCAAGTAGAGATCGTCGCGAGCCGCCTCCAGTAATTATCGATGTAGCTACTGAACAAGCAGTTCTGAGTGATTTGTTTGCTGATCCATCCATAAGTACTAGACGACTGGCTCTTCGTCACGGAATAAGCCAAAAATCAGCGTGGCGCATTTTAAAGAAAGAAGGATTGCATCCTTATCACTACCAAAGGGTGCAAAATCTACATGAAGACGTAGACTGCCGTCCAAGGTGTGTAATGTCCACTTGGATACAAAGAAAAACTAGAGCAAACCCAAACTTTCCAAAAACCATACTATGGATGGACGAAGCGACATTCACTAGAGACGGTATTACTAACTGTCGAAATTTACACAGATGGTGCCGTGCACGTGAAAACCCGAGATTGAAACGTTCGTCAACTTTTCAAGTAAGATTTTCAGTAAATGTTTGGGCTGGTCTTATCTATAATATGTTGATTGGACCAGTCATATTGCCGAGAACGTTGACCGGTGCAAGATTTTTAAGTCTATTGACTAATGATCTACCTGAATTATTGGAGGATGTACCACTGGCTTTGCGTCGAAGGATGTTTTTGCAGATGGACGGATGCCCAGCTCATTATGCTGCAAATGTTAGATCATTTTTAAACGATAATTATCGTGATAAATGGATCGGCCGGCAAGGACCTGTAGGGTGGCCTCCGCGTTCACCCGATTTGACGCCCCTTGATTACTTTCTATGGGGGGACCATGAAACAACGCGTCTACAGTACCCCCATCAACAGTGAGGCCGATTTGCGTGACCGCATAATTAACTGTGCGAATGATATTCGCAATGATCCCGAAATGATAAGGAGAGCGACACAACAAATTTGAATACGCGTGGCTTTGTGCCTACAACAACGAGGTGGACATTTTGAGAACCTGATGCATTAAATTACGTGTCAAATAATAAATGGTTTTTAATTGAAATCTTTTGTATTAATTATCATCCCAAATAAACCATCCTTAAGAGAACAATAAATGGCGCGTTCGGAGTGCCATCTTTTAACATTTGATATAAAATGTTATGTTTGAGTTATAAACATGCCATTTTTACTATTGGGTAGCTAATACGATGAAAAATACGTTAAAGTAATAAAAAAGGTAGGTAATGAGGACGTCTTATTGAGAAATTTTACAATTATTGTAAAAATTAATGACAAAAAAACAGGTTTTTGCCAAAAAAAGATGTTTATTTTCAATTGAGGGTAGTTTTTTTCCAGAATTTTAATTTTATTAGGAAGCTTAATTACTTCCAATCATTATGGAGTTTGTTTCATCGCGATAGATAATTCAGTTTAAAAGTTACACCGTTTTGTTTACACTGGGGTCACAGTAGTGGACAAAATTTTTAAAAATTCCATAAAAAATATAAAACAAATATTTAGATTTTTTTAAATATTTTTTCCATCGATAAAACTAAGCATAGATTCTCTCATTTCGGTATGTGCACATTATAAAGACTCACACTGTATAATGAAAGGTCCAACTTGATGGATTACCCTATCGAAGTTTTCTCTATGAGTTTCGCTTCGTACAGATGTTCCCTATATAAACAGTGTGTATAGTGTGCGTCTGCATGGCTCAAATGGTTTTTTTTGTTTTGTAGTGTTCTGCATATTTATGTCCACTGAGCACACTAAAGTCTTATTATATTTTTTCTTCTTGTCTCGAATATACATTATATCAATGTCATGCATACCTGTTATTTGCATGGTTACTGAAATGCCGATTTTAAATGTTATTTTTAATTGAATTGTAAGTGACAGTGCTGTTGGTGTGCTTATTATAAATAAATAAATAAATAAATAAATAAATAAAACTGGTTGTATGGACCTCAAAGTGCAGCTCTGGATTCATAAGCAGCCCTAGGTTACATGCATGCTCTACTCTGTCGATAATCTCTCCAATAACTATTATCTCAGGTTTGGCCGATAATATTAAACAGATCTGCTTCCTAGTGCCCAGCACTATGAATTCTGATTTAAGAGGGTTCAGAAGCAGAGAGTTTTCTTCTGACCATGAGACCACTCTTTGCAAATCTTCATTTATCTTGTTCTCTGCCAAAGAAGTGTCATGAGCCTTAAACGAAACATACAACTGGCATCAGCATTCATGTGGTACATGCAGTGCAAAAATGATTTTATGATATCAGCACTGTATAATATTATGTATAATAAAGGGCCCAAAATTGATCACTGTGGAACTCCTAGTGCCACCTGGGAGGGGGGAAGATAACAATGTGGATCCATCCTCCCTGCGGATTTAAACGTACTGTGATTTTCCAGTTAAATAACTTCGAAACCACTCCACTGCGCCACTATCAAAGCCGTAGTAGGCTAACTTTGACTGTAGCAAAGTGGTACCGTAAAATGGGGTGAAGCGGGTCCTAGGGGGGAACAGAATCATGTAGTCTAATTTTGTTCACGTTCATTTTCTGGCTTTAAAACTTAGTTTTTATCTGTGGTCAGGTAACTGACTTGAGCAAAGAAGGTTTTGAATTTTTATGAAATGGCAACACACGATTCATAGACAAAGTAGAATGGAAGAAAAAACGGTATAAAAAAACTCACTTCAAAACACTCGTATTTTGGTTCCGCGTAATTTCGTTTTTTTTTGGTTTCTGTGATTTTTCAGCGATATAACCCGGTTCTAAGCAAACCTTGTCTCTTGGTTTATTGTAAAAACGCAGAGGTGAGTGAATTTGTGTATTATTTTCCTGCATAATTGGAGAAAAACTTATTTAAGGCAATTACTTAGATTTTTGGGGTTATCAGGGTCACCTGAGGGGTGAAGCGGGTCATAGAAAGGGGGCAACAGAATCACTTGTGGGGCTAACAGACTCAAGAATGGGGTGTACAGGGTCAAGAAAGGGGCGAAGGGGTTTTTTTTATTAGGGTTGTCGACACGTTTAATGCTAACTATCCAAGGTAATGACTAGGTCTATTTAAATACAACAATAAAATAAAATAGTTTATTAATTATAACTTTTTCAGTCCTTTCCTAGGTCATCATTACAAAATAATAACGACTTTTTATTTTTACCTACTTTATTTTTAAATTTAAGCCACTACAGATTGCAAATCAAATTATAAAAAATATACCTATGTATATTATATATATATATATTACAATATTATCCTGGTGAGTTAGTACGCGTGCTCAAATAGGTACCTATATTTACGAAATATATTTTATTTGTCTACAGATATGCCTAGAAATTATCCACCCAAACCGGGAGCGAAATCTCTTAAAAAACATGACGTAGCCATAATTAATCAAGCTTTACTAGACATATCAGCTGGAAACACATCGATACGACGTATTGCTGAGAAATATGGAATTTCATATTCAGTTTTACAGAGACGCAATAACAAATCAGTGAAACCCCATGGTGGCCAAACGGCAATGACGCCAGAGGCCGAGGCTTTTATTGTAAAAAAATTAAATATTTGTGCGGATTGGGGTTATCCGCTGGACCAAAACGATTTAAGATATATTGTTAAAATGTATCTTGATACATCAAACATTACTGTGAAAAGGTTTAAAAACAACTATCCAGGGCCTGATTTTGTTGAGAGCTTTCTGAAACGACATAGTGACAAAATATCAAAGCGGATATCTCAAAACATCAAACGTTCGAGAGCAGAAGTGTCACCTGATATGATGAAAACCTACTTTGCAGAACTAGAAAAGTCACTTGAAGGCGTACCTCACTCTAACATAGTCAACTACGGCAAAACAAATTTATCAGATGACCCTGGGCGACCAAAAGTCATCGTTCGGCGTGGATGTAAGTATCCAGAAAGGGTCCGGAATTTTTCAAAAGGGTGTACGTCTTTGATGATTGCAGCAAACGCTGAAGGAGAACTATTGGTGCCTTAGGTAGTGTATAAGTCAACCTACCTTTACGATACTTGGATACAAAATGGCCCGAAAGGAACCTGCTATAACAGGTCGAAATCTGGCTGGTTTGATGGAGAAATCTTTAGTGATTGGATCACAAATGTCATTATTCCATATTTTGACAAAAAAACCGGTAAAAAACTTCTTATAGGTGACAACTTATCGTCTCATCTTTCAGCGCATTTAATAGATCTGTGTAAAGAAAAGGACATACACTTTGTGTTTTTGCCACCAAATTCCACTCATTTGACCCAACCACTAGATGTGGCTTTCTTCCGACCTATGAAACAGGCATGGCGGAGTATTTTGCAGAAGTGGAAAGAAACTGATGGACGGAATTTAAGCTCCATTCCAAAGGGATGTTTTCCTCGCCTTTTGAAGCTATTGATCAATCAGCTTAATATTAACGCTAAATCCAATATACGTTCTGGTTTTAAAAAAACTGGTATTGTTCCTTTAAATAGTGAAGAAGTCATATCTTGCCTTCCAAACCGAAATTGATGAGACTGCCCAAGATGCTGTGAACGAGTCATTTGTGAAGTATTTAAAAGAAATGCGTTATGGAACTTTGGATATTACTGAACCAAAGAAGAAAAAGAAATTAAATGTTGTAGCTGGTAGAAGTGTGTGTCCGGATGAATTAAATAGTGAAAATAGACCCGAAGAAGATGAGCAACAAACTACAAGCAATATTGTATCAGTGCAGAAAAAAAAGGATTAGGAAAAAAGTCCAAACCGCAATCTTCAAACAGTCGTCAGCGTTATTGAAAAATTTATTCCTTTGTCCCTAAATACACAAATACCTCTAAATCCATCAATCAGTAGTGCTAGCACTTCCACTATGAATGAGATTCTTGACATGGATATAGAATCGATGCCTATTGTTTTAGAGGATGATCTATTAGTTGGAAGAGAAGAAATTTTGATAGAACAGACAGAAACGGAACAAGACACAAATGTAGACAAAGATGTCAGCATTCAACAAGTAAACAAAAAAGGGGCTATAAAGGAGTATAAGGTCAAAATATTATCTGACGAAATAGTTACATCGAATCGTATTCTTACAAAGAAAAAGAAGACAGAACATAAAAATATGGTGTGCACAACAAAAAAACCCAAACTGTTTTTTACTCCAAATGCGGCTCCGATCCCAAGCCGAAGAGGTTCAAATTCAAATTCAAAAATTCAAATTCAAATTCAAATTCAAATTATTTATTTCAAATAAACCATTCACAGGCACTTTTGAATTGTCAAGGTCGGTCAGTCAAAAAGATGAAGCTATTTGCACGTTCCAAAGCGTAGATCTCTATGGAGAAGAACGTGCAAGAAACTCCACGGACACTCTTTTAAATTATTTTTCTTTACAATTTTATGGTTACATCATTTCTGTTGAAATTATACAAACATATATGTGAGAACGATGTAAAAAGAAATGCACGTTAAAGTATCCGGAGTAAAAAAATAAAAATCAACAACAAATTAAAATAACAAATCATTAAAATAAACCGTGGCAGCCGAGAGATGACCAGTCCAAACTGACGGCGTCCGTTCACGAACATGACGCACGCGCTAGCACCATTCGGCTCAACCATATTTAAGGGAGCCAAATGACCCAACACATGCGCCACCATCAGGTAGACTTTTGAGTGAGCATGACACTCCCAACCGCCAGGGCAGTCAAGTCAATTAAAAAATAAATAAAAGTAGTATAAGGTTCACAGTACTCACTCAGTTCGGAAATGAGTTTAAATTACTTTAATAATGCTGAAGAAATTATGAAGATTTTAGAAGATGAGTAGGTCTGGCGATGTTGGTGCAAGGGTATAATATCTATATTATGGATCTATGTACTAAGCGAGAAGTCTTCGTTTTCATAATCATAATCATAATCATTTATTCATTTGCAAACATGGGTAATTGGTACAGGTGTTTCATTTATAATAAGTCCTCCACATTCTACCGTCACATGGTCGTCATTTCCGATTACATAGAATAAGAGATTTTTATGGAGCTGTGTTTAAGAGACTGATCTTAAAATAGGTACTAAAATCTTCTCGCTTAGTTAGTAGGTCCATAATATTAACCTAATATTTATAGGTTAATATTATGGACCTACTAACTAAGCGAGAAGATTTTTTTTGCTTGTTTTATATTGTAAGAATATGTTTTATAAAAAACGTTATTTTCCTATTTATAAGAGCAAGAGATTTTTCACTAAGCGAGAAGTCAATTTTGTTTTTGTTTGTTTTAAAAATTGTAAGGATTTATTTAATAAAAAACGTTATTTTCCCATTTATAAGAGTGAAAGATTTTTTATGGAGCTGTTTTATATGAGACTGATTTTAAAATAAGTATTTAATTGTTAGGTATTTATTTAGTGGTTTGATTTTTTATTTCTGTGTAAAAAATTGTTACCTACCTAACTGCAAAGATTAAAGACTGGTTGAATATGGAACATTGTTTTTTTTGACAACCCTAGCCTAAAACCCTCATCACCCCAGTTCTGAGTCTGTTCACCCCGACCACGGGGTGAACCGGGTTTGACCAGTGTTTTACGATTTTCTCTGATTTTTGTTAATAAAACATTATAACTGTATTTTTTAATAAACTTTAGAGTCTCGGAACATGAAAAAAAAACCTTCAATCTTATTTTGTCAAGTTCTCATATATTAAAATTGTAAACAAAGTTCAAAAGTGACCCGCTTCACCCCATTTTACGGTATTAATCGCGTCAAAAGCCCGGGAAAAACTCAGTAGGGCTAGAATTGTTTCCTCACCCCTGTCACGTGCCTCAAGGATATTTCCCACAACCTCAGCAAGAGCTGTCGCAGTACCTCTTCCCTTTTTAAAGCCAGACTGAAGGTCCGGGAGAATAGCATTAGTCTCTAAGTATTCAATAACCTGTGAGTATACTACTCGTTCCAAGATCTTTGATAGGCAAGGGAGAATATTTATTGGCCTCAGATCCTTCATTTTAACCGGGTTATTATTTTTAGGGATAGGGCGCACAACAGCGCAACGCCAGAGTTCAGGAAATGTGCTTGTGAGGATAGATTGGTTGATAAAGTCTTATATCGTATAGCTTGCAGTGTCAAAGGTAATGTTAAAGATATCATATAGACTTATCTCGTCCACACCCTGTGCATTAGACCCTATGTTTATTACTTAGCCAGGCATGATGTTAACTGCAGGAATCGCACTTTATCACATAAAATTACTATAAAAAAACTTTCTTCTGCGACCTGTTGGAGCGCGCGCGAAAACTCGACTGACTGCGGGGCCGGCTTTGTTCGGTTCACTGCGCGTCATTCGATCATTGTGTGAAGTTGTCAATGACAATTAATATTTTTCTTGTTTTTTCTCCTACTCAGTGCAATTTAAACACGATATATAAAAATTATATATAATAAAATTTACGTCAAAAAGACAAGACAGTGATATTATGAGTTCATGCGAGGAATCCGATTTTAATATCCTTTAATGAGGCGCACATTGAAGAAAATGGCCTCTTGCCGCCAAAATCGCGAGAACGCTATTTAATATTGACAATAATTTTATAACATGGAAGGCTCGAAGAGCTACTCAGTCATTATCTGAACATATTTTGATGGCTATTTCAATGAATTACGTGTGAAGTATTTAGCCGTCCTCGATGCGATCAATATATTCAATGTTAAAAAGCACTCTAAAAACCAAAACAACAACAACTGTTTTTTTATAACATGGATTTAAAATAATACATAAAATTACATGTAATTTAGAAACAACAGTCAGATGACTATAAAAACAAGCAATCAAAGGTATTCACTGCAGCTAACGTAGAAAAATTTCTTAATGACGTGACGCGCCAGATGGTAAATATTTAGTAGTGAAAGAGCGAAGGGATGCTTCTACCGTTGCGCGGGCGCGCGGGGCGAGAGGGGTGGCACGACACCCTGCGAGCGCGCGCGCGTCTAGGCGCCGGCAGTAAGAAAAGACTACTTGTATGGAGAGCACGTCCGTTTTCCACCCCGTCGGTCCCTCTCGCGAGTGCAATACTTAACTTTTCTTTGATTATCCTGATTAAACGCGATAGCTATTAATTTGACTTTTAATTACTGAGTTATCTCTTTCAGCTCAGTAAGTGGGATTAGACTCTACGTCCACAAATTAGTAAATGTGAATTCAAATAATCATAAGTACTTACCTATAGTTTTCATCCGTTCTCCGCGAATCGAACGACATTTAAAAGTTGTGTTTGTTGTGATAACGACGTGAATTAAGTCGTAATATTATTACCTACGTGAGTTTTTTGTGTGAATTGTGTAAACGTGCGTGTGCGTGAAAATGAGCGCGGATAACGCAATCAAAAAAGAAATTAGCCGCATTCGTCGCGAGCTTTTGTCTAATTTAGAAGAACAATTAAAACATCGCGTGCGTAAACTGGAAACGGAAGTTTACGGCGCGCCGGTTTCGCGTGATACCGATGAAGAAGGCTCCTTGACACCACCTATACCCACATCATTGACCATCGGATATGTGACACCGGCAGGGCGAGGCTGTGGTCATCAAGCAGCGCATGGGAGTAAATCCTGCACTGTCCCTGCCACGACGTGTCAACATGGCTACTTCACGAGTTCGTGGACGCCTGCCGCTACCGGTAATGGTCACCGGACGGTTTCGCAAACCGCTGGACCAGTCCCGTCATCGGCGGAGCAGACACCGAATATGTCAGCCCCACAGCTGGATTCAGGTATTTCTCAGTCAGCGATGCCGGGCGCCCCGTCATCGCTTGGCGTCCATAACACGGTCGGCGAGTGCGGGTCACCAACCACGCGCACTGATGAGCTTGCACGCGTTCTTAACACGTTGCCTGCCGCCGGTACGTTGCCTACAAATACCGGGTATGTTGCATCTCCATCATCACTGCGATATGTAGGTCGTAGCGACCCTATACCGGAATTTGACCCCCAGAAAACTTTAATTACAATGGAACTTTGGATTCGTAAAATCGAAGGTATATCTAATATGTATGGCTGGGACGAAAAGACCACTATTTTCAATACTTCGTCAAAATTAAGGGGCTACGCTCGTCAGTGGTTTGATAATTTAATAGACGTGAATGTGACTTGGTCAGATTTTAAGTCAAAGTTAATGGTGGCTTTTCCGTCCCAGAAAAGTAAATTGAATATGTTACGTGATTTAGTCAATGTCGTACGGAAACCCGACGATGACTACATGCAATTTTATTATGATAAACTGGCTTTGGGAAATGCTTGTGGCCTTCCGCCATCGCTCACCACGGAAATTATAATTGGCACGATTGGTAGTCAGATCGTAGAGGTCGGCGCGGTTTCCGCGGCTTGTAATGACCCCACTAAGTTGTTGAAATACCTATCCGCACTTCGTACCGCCGAAGGAACAAGTCATATCGTGCCAAGTGTAAATTCCTCTTTTAAAAAGATAAGGTGCAATCTTTGTAAAAGACGCGGTCATATTGCAACGAATTGCAATTACAAGGCGCGTGATAAAGCAACTATTTGCGCTTTTTGCCGTAAATCGGGCCATACGGAAGATAAATGTTTCCGTAAAGCTAAAAAATGTACGTATTGTGGGAAATCGGGCCATAGTAAGGATGAATGTTTGAAACTTAGGGCTCGAAAGTCGCACATCAATAATAATAATTCGAACGCTGGCGCATCCCAGTCGGTACATGCTATAAAAGACCAGTCATCCAGCTCGAAATATTATTTAAACGCAAAGGTCAATGATCGCCCCGTGAAAGCTTTTATTGACTTCGGTAGTTCGTGTATTACTATTACTAACTCTATGTCACAAAAATTAAATCTCGAAGTGCAGCCCTGTCAATCGAATAGCGTTATTAGTGGTTTTGGTGGTTCGAAGATAATACCTATTGGTGAAGCGTATGTAAAGGTGTGTGCAGACGAAGCTTCGTGCGACGCGAGCGCTTATATTGTGCCAGACAGCGCACAAGACATCGGTGTGATTATAGGTCAACCGTTCACGGATTATCCAGACGTGTACGTCATTAAGACACCTACGTGTTTAAAAATGTATAACGCTAATAATTTACGCGAATTACCCGCCGTTTTTGAGGATGTTGAACATGTGAAGTTGGTAACGGACAGTTCAGTCGCGTTGTCGCCAGGAGTAAACAAAATAATAGTTTCATGCGACCAAATACTATTCGGTCATGCTTTCGTACGTCACACCGAACATCAAGCTCCGAGGGCTGAGTGCGTTATTCCACAGAGCGATATCGAGTTTATTGACGGAAGGGCAGTCATGAATATAATAAATATGAGTAATAGTTCATTTGACTTACCTATTAATCGATGCGTAGCACGAGCCGCGATAAACGATAGCGGGAATACGTGCAAAATAGGTGACGATCTTGAACCGGACGTGTTAACGAAACTCGAGTCGATTTTACAAGAATACTCGGAATGTTTCTCGGGAGTAGACGACAGTAGAATAGGCAAATGTTCTGTTAAAATGCACATCGAGTTGACGGATAAAGAAAAGGTCGTATATTACCGACCATATCGCATGTCGGCGAGTGATCGTGACAAGGTCCGTAATATCGTTAGTGATTTAAGGAGTAAAGGTATCGTGGAGGAGTCCACTTCACCATACGCGAGTCCTGTCATTCTCGTGACCAAAAAGACGGGAGAGCCGCGCATGGTCGTCGATTACCGCGCGCTTAATAAAATTACTAAAAAGGAGCGCTACCCTTTACCGTTGATACAGGACCAACTGGATCGACTTTCGAATGCGCGTGTTTTCTCGTGCTTAGACATTTTATCAGCTTACCATTGCATTCAAATCGATGACGAGAGTAAACACTATACCGCGTTCATCACACCGGACGGTCTTTATCAGTACACTCGCATGAGTTTCGGGTTAGTTAATGCACCAGCGGTGTTTCAACGCGCTATAGACGAAATCCTCGGGCCGTTAAAATTTAAATTTAGCACGGCTTATTTAGACGATATTTTAATTTATTCAAATTCGGAAATTGACGCGTTAGACCATTTAAGGGCAATTTTAGAGCGGATTCGAGACCCCAACGTTACATTGAGACTAGATAAGTGCTCATTTTTAGTGTCTCGTGTCGAGTATTTGGGCCACGAAGTGTGTAATGGCGAAGTAAAACCGGCTCAACATAAACTTAATGCTGTGCAAGATTTTAAGGAACCCGAGAACGTACACCACGCAAGACAGTTCATGGGTCTAGCGAGCTACTTTCGTAAGTACGTACGTAACTTTGCTTCGCTAGCTCAACCTATTACGCTATTGACTAAAAAAGACCAACCATGGGTCTGGGGCGCTGCACAACAGCAGGCCTTTGATAGTATTAAGAACATACTGGTAAGTCGTCCGGTACTATTATTATTTCACCCGGAGTATGAAACACAAGTGCACACCGATGCCTCTAAAATTGGTCTGGGAGGTATTTTGCTTCAAAAACCGCCTAATGGTACTTACCAACCAGTCGCTTACGCTAGCCGCCAGACGACCACCGCGGAGCAACGTTACCATAGTTTCGAACTTGAGACATTAGCTGTTGTCATGTCATTACAGAAGTTCAAGGTTTACTTAACGGGTTTAAAATTCACCATTGTAACTGATTGCAATGCTCTGCGGTGGACGTGGTCAAAGCGGGACCTGAACCCGCGCATCGCCAGATGGTGGCTCGAAGTTCAGGGACTTAACTTTGACGTGGAATATCGACCGGGCAAGGCCATGGCTCATGTGGATGCATTGAGTCGTAACCCAGTTGAATCCGTTATGCGTTGCACAGACGGAGACCTTATTGAAAGCATGCAGCACGCTGACGACTCAATTCGATCCACTATAGGGCAGTTGAAGGACGAAACATCCGTGGGCAATAACAACGGCCTAGGACGGGACTACGTTTTAGAAAATAACGTTTTATTTAGAAAAGTGAACGGTCAAAACAAAGTTGTAGTACCACGTCAGTCTCGCTGGTCAATCATGCAAACTTTTCACGATAACAACGGTCATGCCAACTATAATAAAACTTACGACGCCATGAAGGAAAAGTACTGGTTTAGTGGTATGAGACGGTTCGTGCAGAAGTACGTCGGTGGTTGCATATCATGTCAGTACGCAAAGAAACCGACTGGTCGCAAAGTAGGATTATTACATCCTATAGAGAAGGTAGCTGTACCGTTTCACACCGTTCACGTGGACCACCTCGGTCCATTCTGCAAAAGTCCATCAGGCAAAATGTACATACTCGCCATTATAGACGCATTCACGCGTTTCATCTGGATTGAGGCGGTACGCGATGCCGGTTGTGACAACGTATTAAAGACATTTGATCAGTACATTAAAACGTTCGGATTGCCGAGCCGTATAATCAGTGATCGTGGTAAAGCCTTTGACTGCCATGCGTTCAAAAGGTACTGTCGTGATAGGCAAATCAAACACGTACTAACCGCGGTGGCAAGTCCAAGGGCCAATGGGCAAATTGAGCGGTTCAACCGTACGATATTGGATGCTCTGGTCGCCTACCTCGGAGAAGAGGATCAGAACCGTTGGGAAGAATATTTGCCCAAGGTACAGCTCGGGATTAATTCCAATACCAATAATAGTACAGGGAAGTCACCACTGGAGCTACTATACGGTTTCCGACCACGACTGTCGGGAGACATAGTTATACCTACGAGGTCTGATATCAGCTCTCTTCGGGCTGGCGCTATTACTCGCTCTCAAGAGGCTGCCCGGAGATCAAAAATTAATTTTGATAAAAAGAGACGTGAGGGTGCTCCATTTAAGGAAGGCGATCTCGTCCTGGCTGAACGTAAGGTATTTAAGAAAGGGTTACGCAGCGGCAAGCTCATGCCTCGTTTCGATGGTCCTTTTACCGTGCGTAATTTTTTAATCATTTTAATCATGTAAATATTGCAGACAAGACCTATTAGATAATGATAGTGAAAATATAGGTAATAATAGTTTTATAAAAGCTAAAGAATATGCTAATAAAAAATGGTTGTGTTATCCAAATAAAGCCATACAAAATTATTTCCATGACCTACAAAATATGACTGAATCCTTTTTAAAAACTAGTGTTCCTAAACAAAAAGTACTGGAAACAATCAATTCCTTTGCAGATGTTTTAGTAGATACACCTTTTAAATGTAGTATGCATAAACAAAAATTGAAAGAGTATTTATTTTAATTTAACTATTACGGTCATGCTACATAGTTGGTGTAGATCCATTAATCGTATTTTAAGCGGAAAAGTGACATATAATGGAGATGATGAAACGAAAGTGTCAGCACAAGTTTATTACGATAAGCATAAACATTATAAAAATAAAAAATGAATAAAACATTTGACTTGTATCATTTCACGCCATTTCTGTCTCCTAATGGTATAAGTCAACCGCATATCAATGGTAACAAAACTAGTAAAAGCAGATCCTGTCTTCTGTAAAACCTATACATGAAGCCAGTGTCTGCTTAAAATAGTTTTGTTATCTTTGAAATGTGGTTGACACAAATAATGTTCAATCCAGTACCTACAATATACCACTAGCCGGATTAGTTCGGATACAAAATGTAGAGGCGCCACTGTCTACTTTAGTTGGCATAAAAATGCCGTAAGAGGGCACTCTTTACCTGTTATACTTATAGTACTCTTTGCGGCAGCCTCTCGTCATGCGTTCGTCGTGCAGTGTGCGCGGCAGCATGTCACTACTCGACAGACTCGCGAGACGCACACTTGTTGTTTTGTATTACAAAATGGCGGACTCGGCGGTGAATTTTGTTAACATTTTATAACAATATCCATGTTTATATAACAATAAACTGCCGGAATACTCCAGAAAAGATTTAACGGATAGAGCTTGGAGTGAAGTGGCACAAAAACAAACACTGTCCTGGTAAGAAATAATAAGTTTTTTATTTATTAATTCAAACACTTATGGTAGATAAGTAACAAACTATAAATATGGCCATTTATGATTTTTTAAATACAGTTATCACAAATTTTGACATTAATATACCAGTATGTTCAATTTACTGCGATATGACTCAAGCTTTTGATTACGTAGATCACAATGTTTTACTTAATAAGTTAGAAGCCTACGGAATAAGAGGAACCTACAGCTTATCGAGTCATATCTAAAAAACTGAAAACAATAAGTGGAAATATCACAAATAGATCCTAAAACCAAGAACAAAAGGATCTATCGTTCGCGTGATAGAACAATCACTTATGGTGTGCCAAAGAGCAGTGTGCTTGGCCCCCCTCTTTTTATACTATACATAAATGACCTACCAAAAGTTACAAAACATCATATGACTCTATTTGCCGACGACAGCGCGGTTACCATTAACCGTAAAAACAAACAAAATTTTGATACTGACATAACTAATACCATAAATTCAATTATTATGAAATGGCTAAATAACAATAATCTTAAGATTAATATTGACAAAACCAAATTAATGACTTTCAACCAACGCAAAAATTTACCTATGAATATTTATTACGATAGTAAACAAATATATCAAGTAAGCACGTCTAAATTCCTAGGCTTAACCATAGACCAAAGACTAGACTGGAAAGCACACACATTAGATTTGGCAAAGAGACTTAGCAAATCAGCATATGCTTTATTTAAACTTGCACCAGTCACAGGAATGAATGCTATTGTAACAGCATACCATGGCATGGCTGGTTCAATATTCAAAGTCAAAGTCAAAGCATTTATTTTAAATAAACCATTCACAGGTACTTTTGAATTGTCAAAGTCAGTCAGTCAAAAACATGAAACTATTTGCACGTTCCAAAGCGTAGATCTCTATGGAGAAGAACGTACAAGAAACTCTATGGACACTCTTTTAAACCATTTTATGTTTTACAAAAATCCTGGTTACATTATTACTTGTTGCATCTATATGTGAAAACAATGTAAAGAAAGAAAACAAAAGAATTCTAAGTATCCAAAAAGTACTAAATATTGAAATAAGTCAGTGACAGCTAAGAGATGACCAGTCTCCACTGACGGCGCCCGTTCACGAACATGACGCGTGCATCAGCACCATTCAGCTCAACCATTTTGAAGGGAACCGAATTATCCAATACACGCGCCACCATCAGCGAGACATTCTAGCGAGCATGACACACCCTCAACTGCCCCTGCTCACTCATGCCAAACAAGGAAACCAACTATTAACATAATATGCTCCATGGTCCTCACATTTACAGGGTTTTAAAAAAAAAATGCTTCTTATTTATATAAAACTATGAATATCAATTTTCAAAAACGTTAAAAGAAAAGTAGTATTAAAAAAATAATAAAAGAAAAGTGGAAATTTTTTATTAGTCTACCTACACAAAGAAGGGTGAGCATCTCTTCCAAATATCTTAACTAGAGGAACCAAGCGGCTGAGACTGTGGAGCAGGACCGGCATTTAGCGAAGCATTTTAATCAAGGATATAATCTTCAAGTTTATAATGTGCTTGTTTACATAGTGTGCGTTTTATGCATGTTTTAAATTTTCTCTCATTCAGTTCTAGAATTTCAAGAGGTATTTTGTTATAAAATTTAACACAGTACCCCATAAAAGAAGTGTGTACTTTAGCCAATCTGAATCGGGGTTGATCTAATTTGTTCCTATTTCTAGTATTAAAATTATGCCTATCACTAATCTTACTAAAAAGATGAAGATTTTTCCAACATACATTATGTTTTCGTAAATGTATTGACAAGGTACCGTCATGATGTTAATATCTTTAAACAGTTCTCTTAGGGAATCGCACCGACCCAGATTATATATGGCTCTGATGGCTCTTTTCTGCAGAATAAAATATATAGACTCGATATCTGCAGCTCGTCCCCATAATAAGATACCGTAAGACATGATACTATGAAAGTAACTAAAATAGACCAGCCTCGCGGTATCTATATTAGTAAATTGACGGATTTTTCTGACAGCTTATGCTACTGAACTTAGCCGTCCCGCAAAAGATGTTAAATGAGGACCCCATTGTAGCCGTGAGTCCAGTGTGATGCCCAGAAAAACAGTGTTTTCGACGAATTCAAGTTTCTCTTTGTTCAATACTATGTCGCAATTATTACTTTTGACATTCGGTAAAGCAAATCTGATACACTTAGTCTTCTTCTCATTAATTACTAAATTTTTAGCAGTGAGCCAATTTTGGACCTGATGTAGGGCATTATTTACGTCGTCCAGATTTGTAGAAAGTCTATACTATCTATCTTAAAAATTAAGCATGTATCGTCAGCAAATAACACCATTTGTGGTTGATTTTGTAAAAGACGGAGAAGATCATTTATGTATACTAAAAAGAGGAAAGGACCCAATATTGAGCCTTGTGGAATCACCATTTTGACTTTTAAACCCCTTGATTTAACACCGTTTGTTTGAACTTGCTGCTGTCTGTCATTTAAATAAGACTTCAGTAAGCTGAGTGCAAGTTTACCTAGTCCGTAATGTTCTAGCTTTAGGAGCAAGGTTTCGTGATTTACGCAGTCAAATGCCTTGGAGAGGTCACAAAAGATTCCTATGGCATCCTGCGCCTCTTCCCACGTTGTATAAATGTATTTCAACAACGTGATACCAACGTCAGTCGTACAGTGACCTTTGGTGAAACCATACTGTTGATCGTGTAAGATTCTATTGATGTTAAAATGAATGAGCATTTGATTGAGCATTACTTTTTCAAAAACCTTGCTGAAAACCGGTAACACGGAAACAGGTCTATAATTATTGGTATCTTTACTGTCACCGGATTTAAAAAGTGGTATAACCTTACTGTATTTCATTACATCTGGAAAGACACCTTGGTCCACACATAAATTGAATATTGAAGCCAAGTATGGTGCTATGGTCTCAATTATGGACGTGCACATTTTCATAGTCATTCCCCATAAGTCTTCGGTCAATTTGATTTTGATTTGGCTGAAAGCTTTGATAACTGTCATAGGGTTGGTATGTTTGAATTGGAATTCAACCGTACAACCTGAAACATTTGCTTTTAATAAATTAAGTAAGACCTCGGGTGAAGAATTTAAAGCTTCAGTAGTTTTTGATGGTATTTCGGAGAAAAAAATTACAAATTCTTGAGATACTTCTAAATTACAGCTTATGGCACCATGTGCAGTCTCCAGTAAAAATCAGCGTTTCGTACTTTATTCCTACTCGTTTCATTATTGATAACTTTCCAAACAGTATTTATTTTATTATCTGCCGATTTGATCTTGTTGCTTATGTAGAGGGCTTTTGCTACCTTGCAAGTATTTCTGAAAACTTTAGAATATTTGGTTACATACTTATTAAAGGATTCAGTGTTAATGAAAGGCTTAAAGCCATATAACTCATATAGCCTTTCCCTACTTATCCTAATACCTTTAGTCGCCCAGTCACTAAATATAAACTTAAGGAAAGTTTCTTTAGACTTTTCGTATTTTGAAATTTTACTTTTCAAATTAAATTATAATTTATAGTAGAAGAAGATAGAAGATTATAATCTAAAACGACCACGATAAGTTAAGTAAAAAAGTCCCAATTATTGTTGGGAGGATAATTAAACAACGTGATGAATTTATAGTGGTATAATTTCTGTTCTGAAGTGCAATGCAAATATTTATTCAAAGTAAGTTTTGAGTTATTAAATCAACTTCCACTTAACAAATTAACAACATTTCAGGATCGGCAACATGGCAAGTCTGAGCGTAACCTAGCTCTCGGCTCTCATAGATTTTTTAGAATCCAAACGAGAGTTTGCTCTTGGGTACTTCAACAGGAGCAAAGATGGTCGCAGTCAGGCTAGGCGGCTTTGGGAGCAATGCTCCACAGTGCTCAACAGTATCTCGGCAAACTGCGTGCAAAAAACGTCAGATCAGTGGAGACTGGTAAGCATGAGATATTCTTTTTGATGTATATTTTTCTTACCTATACTTCATTATTATTTTTCTACCTTTTTCAGTACTACAGTGAGTACAAATCAAAATTATTAAAAAAAAATGGAGAAAGCTGAAATGTCAGCTACAGGTGGGTACAATAACAATTTTAGGTATTTAATTATCTCTCATGAAATAGTTCGCTACAAATTCTATCACAACTTGTTATATTTTTGCTTTAAGGAAAGGGGTCAAGGCCCAAAAAATTAACTCCACTACAAGAACGGCTGTACGACATACTTGGACGCGACGTAGGTGAACCTTTGCCAGGGGTCTGTGAGTTTTATAACTTAAATTTGCAAAATTGAATAGGCATATAGACATGGGAAGTGTAATGGTTTTGCTGACCACCGGGCATGGTCAACAGTGGGTATTCAGCAGCACTGACCACATGCTGTGACGTGTGTGCTCCGCTTGCCGGCCCTTGATGTGAATTCAAAAACTTATGCTGCAGTGGATTGAGATCATTATTTAAGCTCGGTGACTTGGAAGACGTACAAATAACACACACTTAAATTTGGTTTTTCACTTTACACAGCATAACAGTCAAGCTATGATTGAGGTGATGTGAATAATAATGTTTGGATTTTAATTTCACAGGAAAACAGTCAAAATTTAGAGGAAGAGATGGTGCAAATGGTGAGTTTTCTTTTTATACTTAAACTTTTTTTTTTTTTTTTTTAATTGTTGTTGATTTTTATTTTTTTACTCCGGATACTTTAACGTGCATTTCTTTTTACATCGTTCTCACATATATGTTTGTTTAATTTCAACAGGAATGATGTAACCATAAAATTGTAAAGAAAAATAATTTAAAAGAGTGTCCGTGGAGTTTCTTGCACGTTCTTCTCCATAGAGATCTACGCTTTGGAACGTGCAAATAGCTTCATCTTTTTGACTGACCGACCTTGACAATTCAAAAGTGCCTGTGAATGGTTTATTTGAAATAAATAATTTGAATTTGAATTTGAATTTGAATTTGACTAGCTATTGCCGGGACTAGTTACTTTTAATTATGTCATTTGAAATAGATACTAAAAATGTTCACTTTACAGGTAGACAATGACGAAGAAACAGTCATAGAAGCAGTACATGAGTGGGAAATACCAGAGTTTCAGCCCCAGCATGTCTCATAAATGTCAGAAGTAGAACCCAGCATGAGCCAGGAGGCTAATAGGATGCCAGAACCCAGCCCACCTACCACTACTCATGCACCGCGGCTGGCTGATTCTCCTGCACCGCGGCAGACTGTGCCTCCAGCACTGTGGCGACGACGACGCCGCGTACAGAGACCTCCTCGAGTAGTCAACAGCAGCGGTGGGTATCAAAGTTATTCCTATTTAATTAATTAGCCTGTCCCAAATCCTAGTAGCCACAAATGGTTCGTTAAATTTTAATATTATCTCACAGAGCATGGATAGTATGCACGAGGCGTCTGCAAGGCTGGAGGCCATGGAACACATAAGTGCAGAGGCTACCAGGGATCTTGCCCAAGCCACTCAACGACTGGCAGCTGCGTTCGAAACACTAGCTGAGAGACTAAGAGAGCCAATATTGATTGTGCTCTAAAACTCTCCACAAGCTAGAGTATGTATTAAAATTTTATTTGCATAACTGTTGATTTTGTTCTGTCTATTTGCTGATATATTATGATGATGATGTTATTACATATTACAAAAACAAAACTTGATTTTTTTTTTAATTTCACTCATAAACAAATTAAATTTGTTGTTCTCCAGACTTGAAATGAGTGACTACTGAATTGCCCGACCTCTTTGCAGCTCTGGGTGGACACGACGGTTCCCCGGATTCTCCATGTTTCTCATTTGATCTGCAACCTGTGTTATTAATAAGACTGATTAGAATACTTACTGGATGACACAGGCTAACAGTAGTAGTACTTAGAATTATAGATTTTACTACGGGGTGATAATTTAAAGTGTAACTTGGGAGGACTGATTGTGCCAGACTGATTTATGAGAATTAGATTTATTTTGTTTCTAACTTTGTTGATTTTTTAAAAAAAATATATACCTAGGTGATTTAATTTTTTTATTTAGGTATGTAGTTAATTTTCTAAGTGTATTTAAAATATATATTATTCAGAATGAAAAGAAAGAATCATCTTGTTTTTTTATTTCAATTAACTAAAAAAGACCTTGCCTGGTGTTGTAGCTGATTCTCCATTTCTTCTTCCTCGCTCGTAAGCAATATGATGGGTGGTCTGCTGCGGTTTGCTATGTTATGCAGCACGCAGCATGCATTTACTATTTTCCCAGCAGTGATGGGATCGTAATGCAATGCTCTTGCTGCTAATAAACATCTGAAAAAGATAACTTTTATTATTATTTATCTACACATACATCATCATATCAACCCATACGCGTCACACTCCTTAGCACGCATCTCTAAGAAGAGGGTTTAGGCCGTAGTTCACCACACTGACCCAATGCGGGTGTGGGACTTAACAAATAATATTATTAAATGACTATATGGTTTTATATTAAATTATTATGGTTGTATTTAATTAATAAAATATTAAACCTGAATCGAGCTTTCAGTACTCCTATGCAACGTTCCGCTGTGTTGCGTGCTGACACATTAACTTTATAGTAATTGTGTTCAGCAGTCCCCTCCCTTGTATCTAAAATTGGTGTCATCATAGTTGGCCGTAAAGGATAACCGCTATCACCTAGAAATTGACAGACACTTGATTGCCACTTTTGTACTTTGTTGTTCCTGCTTATTTTTAAGTCCATAATATGAAAAAATTAAAAAGCATTTAAAAAAAAAAGATACAATGGATTTGTTTTCATTCTTGCATAACAAATCGAATCGTTTTTGTTTAATTTTTTTTTTATATCTTTGTAGTTTGTTTTATTTATACACTAGCTTCCTCGGCGAACTTCGTACCGCCTCAGAATCAATAACAAGTACAACTGCAACTGCTACTACAACTATACATTTTGGCGATTCATTTTTATTTATGTAGATGAAGGAATATAAAATGAAAAATAAGAAAGTTTGGAGGTAGCGGAATAGAGAGTAAAGTCCCGCAAACCTCCATTGAAAAGGGAGGATCCTCCGACCAGACTTGTTTGTGTCTGGTGGGCAACTGTCCGAGAGTTGATATTCGGGCTTTGCATATGTTCTAATCGCACGGTAAACTCTGATCTCGCGATTTAGGATTTAGTTCAGTTAGTTCGCAGCTGTCGAGGTAGATGGCGCTGCGAGTCTCATTTTGTTGATTCTGCTACGTTGATTTTTTGTGGCGGTATTAATTTCGCCTACATCACTCCCCTCCGGAGACCGGAGGTCGATAGTAGATGAGTCGTCCATACATCTTGAGATGCTTGCCAGGCCAGTGGAAGGTTGGTTCCAGTGAGTCGGAACCGGAAGTCGCAGAGTTCTCGGTGAGTCGGAACTGTCTGCGTCGCAGAGTTCACGGTGAGTCGGAACTGTCTGCGGTGCCCCGATGCTGCTGATATCGAATTTTGATACTTTTAAGCAAATAACACGTAAATTTGGTCGATTACTGAGTATTACTATTTTTCAGTACTGAGTATTTTTTTTTTGTATAAAATAACTATCAAGCTACAAAAAGATATCTAATTAAAAATCATTTACGACTGTTATTTAATTTTGCTGTGATGAAATAATTTTGACCAAAAAAAATATTCATTACCATCAATTAAACTTGAAGTAAAGATCATCATCCTGTACGAACTTACTAGCGTTGTCCCCTGCCCCCGTTCCCCTTTGCGCGTTGCTCGTTCCGTCGACCCAAAGACTACAATACTATACTTGCTAAGTCGACCAGTGAACGAGAACAGAGCCGGACGTTTGCGGTGTTTTGAAAAAACAACGACGAAGACGAGATAAGTTTTTTTTTGTCATTACCATAAGGGATATTTTGGCATGAAGAGTAATTAATTTTTTATTTTGGTAGATGTTAATATGATAACCTTTGAGCTTATATAGTGTTTTGATCTTTATCCTTAACATTTTAAAGTTATATTAGGAGCAATTTTAAATAAAGTGCCTTTGTATCATTACCATTCCTTTGATTACCATAATTTACCATCAGCTATTTGAACAATGGTTATGATCATAAAATGATGGTAATGAAGATTAGTGTAATAACAGATTTTACTTGTACATAGTTTAATTGTTATTTGTTTTCTCTGTAATCGTGTTAGAATAATTCATATGGAACCATATAAAATACGTATTTTATTGCTGGTGGCAATGGAAATGTTTCCGTATTACATGTACAGACTATATATATGTATCAGACTCCTGAAAATGTGCCCAGTAAACGGCAACAAGCTCGGCCCTGTTACTAAGAATTTCCTATAAATAAAACCCATTAACATTTTGCTCGACCCGGGAATCGAACCCAAGATCTCTTAATCCGCCGCCTCATTTTATATCGCAGGACCAACTAGGCAGTTAATAATTATTATTATAGTCAATATTATTATTTACAGATCAGAAGGATATTGGCAGCCTTCAAGAATTTTGGACACGTGTTGGCAGCAAAGTCAAAAACATTAAGTTACTTTCTGTCTCAGAACATGACATTACAGAAAAAGAAATCCCGTCCGAGGTCCAACCATTTCGTGGAACAATGTCAGTTCATCAAGTTCTCTGGTCACCTAAAAGTCCCATGACCTTCAGAAAGCTTAGCTGCTTCTTCTGTGAAAATGGACAGATATGCTCTCACGGGTACCATCTTGGATTTATAGACCTGCCAAGGCCTGTCATGTCTGGGCAATTCTACAATTCAGGTAGAAGACGACATTTTAGACATAAATACCACAGGAAGCTTTTTTAGAGATATAGCAAATGTTTATGTAGAACCCTGTAACATATCACACCAGTCTCAACGGCCGAAGCCTTAAAGCAGCTTGGATTTCAGTGTAACTCCTAACATTAAATGTTCTTCAAGTAATGTTAATCAAAATAAAGCTATTACAGTGCTTTCAGATATAAAACTACATTGGTCTAACAAGGCTTTTATTGACAAAAAGCCGAAACTGAATACGACAAAATGTCAAAAAGATTTTGAGAATTTTATCTCTGGTGGTACCCATCAAAAAGGAAAATTGAAAGAAGACATAAGAAGACCAGTGAAGAGGACAGTGGTGAGAACCTTTTTCGATGACTCTTCAGATGAAGATGAACTTCATATTAACGCAGAACGCAAGCAAAGAAAGGATGAGTATGAAGACAAACGCGATATAGTAATACAAGCAAAGGAGAATATAAATTTATAATTATAGTGATTCATCTAATGATAACATTTTCTGAGCTCAAAGCTGCTGTGATGATAATAATTTAAAACTGTGATTAACGTTCCTATTAGTTTTTATTTTTAATAAGTCTAAGTGAGACTGCCATTTACTTTTCAGACTGAGTAATTAGTAATGTGGAGTTTGATTATACACTTCTGGACACATCTATTGGCCCACCTTGTATTTTCAGTTTCGTTTGGTCCTAGCTAAAATTTTATATTAGGTCGAGCAAAAAGTTTTTATGCAGTTTTGAACCTGGCACATTCACAATTTCATTCAATAGTCTTTTTTTGAATTTCGAACACAGAATTTAAAGAAACAAAAGACAATTTGGAGCCTGTTTGTTGAAATCAAACAATCGAATACTAAGAAAACTTGGTTTTATTGGTTTACTTGGATTTAATTCTTGAAAAAGTGATTGATATCTTTGTTTTTGCAACAAACATTAATTATTCTTAACATTTAGGTGAGGTTCTATCAATAATCTATGGATACTTCACCTGAAGTCGCCGCCCAAGCTGTGGCACTTATTTAGGCCGGACACAGCCAAAGAAACGTGAGTGCTCAACTTAATTTAAGTCGATCTGCGGTCCGAAATGTTTATCGGAGGTACCTAGAGACGTGCGGCTTTGTTCGTCGCCAAGGAAGGCCACGATCTCGGGTCACAACTGAAAGGCAGGATCGATTCATCGTGACGACCAGCTTGAGAAATCGTCACCTTACCTCCATTGAGATACAAAACCAACTTCGCGACTTCCACGGAGTATCTGTGAGCGCTCGAACTGTTCGGAGAAGGTTAAAAGAACGCGATATGGTACCACACACGCCAGCTAATGGGCCCAAACTAACGCGAGCCCACCGAACAGCGCGCCTTCATTTCGCACGCAGTCATTTAAATTGGACACAGCAAGATTGGAGCCTTGTACTCTTTTCTGATGAGTCTAATATTGTGTTACATGGCAATGATGGAAGGAAGAAGGTCTACCGACGTAAGGGAGAGCGTTTCGCACAATGCTGCTTTGAAGAGAGGGTTGCTTATGGCGGTGGCTCATGGACTGTCTGGGGCGGTATATCCGCGAGCGGCAAAACTCAACTTGAGGTTGTTACAGGACCACGGCTGCCAACATTAAATGCTGAAAGGTACATTCGTGAGTGCTTGGAACCTCACGTGATACCATACGCGGACTATGTGGGCCCTAATTTCCTTTTTATGCATGATAATGCAAGAGCCCATGCGGCCGGCATCGTCAGGGAATATCTTCGGGATGTGAACATCACAGTTATGGACTGGCCAGCCAGAAGCCCAGACATGAACCCCATTGAGCACATGTGGGACGAGCTAAAAAGACGTGTTAGGGCTCGTCAACCAGTTGCCCAGATGATGCAGGAGTTCAAAACTGCCATAGAAGAGGAATGGGAGATGATCCCTCAAAATTTCATAGAGCGGTTGATAAACTCTATGCCTAATCGTATGAGAGCTGTGGTAGATGCCCATGGAGGCAACACGCGTTATTAAATTAAACCTTTATTTGATAAAACATGTTTTTTATTCAAAAATCAATTGCCTTTAACAAGGCGCATATCCGACTTGTTAGGCGTAGCTCCATGTCGTATGGTATTCTGAATTCAAATTTAAAACAATACGATCGAAAAAGATGGTAAAATGTATCAGGTTTAAAACTGCATCAACAGTTTTTGTTCAATCTAGCAATCATATTTCGGTAGGGGCCATCGAAACCTAAACTCTAAGGTGGGCCAATAGATGTGTCCAGAAGTGTATATAGCTTGTAGGTTCTCATAATTAACAAAAAAAAAAATTAAGTTGTTTTGTTACATTGTTGATTAGTTCTATTATGTCAGTGAAACTCAATTTAAGTATTCAATTTTTATAAAAATAAAACACGAATTTAAATTCCTTTTTTTATTTACGTTCTCATTACCATTATCCCTAATATCATTACCAAATTTCTTATCTCATTACCATACGTACGAAAAAAAAGTATAAAGCACATATCTTTGTCAATTTTGCGTATAATTCAGTGATACGCATATAGCTAGTTTATTTTTCAAGTAGCTATGCTTAGGCACTGAAAAAAAATAATTCTGTATTTTTCTCGTAAATTCTTTTAATTTGCACTAAACGCGAGAACTACCCGGATACGCCCAACTGCCTTGGCTGATGACCCCATATGCTGATACGGATGAAAACTCACCCGAGGCTAGATATAATTTAGCGCATTCCAAAACAAGGGTCCTCATTGAAAAATGTTTTGGAGTGATGAAAACAAGATTTCGATGCATTCACAAGCACAGGACCTTGCATTATGACCCCGTGAAGGCATCAAAAATTATAGCAGCTGTAGTTGTTCTCAATAATCTGGCAATCAGGAGAAATGATCCTTTACCAGATGAGTTGGAACTCGAAGACAGACGGCAGCCAGTAGATGATCCTCCCAGGGATGTGAATTTTTTAAATGTGGGACGCAATATAAGAAATAGCATCACAAAGCAATACTTTGCATGATGGTGATGGTGGGCAACTTCCAGAAGGAGCTGAAGGTTTTATGCCTTCAGATTCAAAATGATATTTCCCATAATGTATATCGGTTTCAAATGGCAACTTTCCCAAAATGAGAAAAATGTAATACGGGAAAGGTACCTTTTGAAACCGATGTACAGTCGAGGAAAGAAAAGGAATTAATAAAACTTAATTTCGAAAAAACAGTTTAATAATTTATTTTTACTATAAAATTCCATTGCTTCGACAAACATGGTAGCGGCCTGAATTATGCAATCGCCGGATGTCGAGCGGCCACTGTCTGCGCATTGGCGAGCGCCATCTGCGCTTGAGCTCCCTCCCTTAAAGCCGCTATCATGGCGTCTTCTTGCGGGGTGGCTAAATTGACTGACGGCACAAGCGTACGGGGCATTGCTCGACGCGCATTGCGGCGCTCGAGACGCGGAGTGTTGCGCACCACGCCGCTCTCCAGTCTCGGTTCAGGAGGTGAGGCCACGGTATGTTCGCGATTGCAACCGACCATCGTCCGCCCACTATTTACCGCTGGCATTATCGGCACGTCTACCGGCGCCATTGAACTGACGACGGTCGCCCCATCATGTCTCGCCGTCGCACATATAGTATTTTATTTTATCTCAAAATGACCACCTCCCTGATTATTAGTGAATCAGACAGAGCTTTTTATTCTAATTGCGAGAGTAAAACTCCCACGAATCCTTCATAACTAGTTTAGGAGATATCCGGGGGTAAAACTTTTTACCCATATTTTGAAAAAATTATTAAAAAAATTATTCCATCAAAAGTTTTACAGTTGCTTTATTTTTTAGCTACATTTTAAAAGGTCTTGTTTTTATTTATTTTACGAGTTCTTTGTGGCTGCGTAGGAACCGAGAAATCAGCGATTTCGTGATTTTCGTTTTTATTTTTTTTTGCCCATGTTCCTCAGTATTAGAATCTGCAATTTACTTTAAAAAAGAGGTAATAAGGTAGACTACCAACACAAAAAAAAACAACAATTAATTCCGTGGAATTTCGGAAATACTAAGATTTACTCGAACTTACCCGAACCCGGGGTAATTACCCGCAATTTTTTTAAATTAACATAGGTTACATTTACGAGAACTGCCTTTATTTGTGTTTTTAGTTAGTTAACTAACTAATTTTGTCCAGTGATAGGTAATATGGTGTGGGAAGGAGTCCACCCTCGAAAGGCAATCGCTGAAACCCCGTATATACATATTACTCAGGAGGACACGGGGGTGAGGCACTATGGAGCCGTCAAAGACTCATAGTGCCACTTTGCCTCAGCACGGCTTGACCCACCGTGCTGAGGGATGTCACTCCGAGCTCCGATCGGATGACTTAATGCTAGGAGGGCATGAGGGCGCCAACCCTCATGTTGGTCGGCGAGGGGCAAGTGAAGCTACGGATTGCGCCGTAGCCGGTCCTTCACATGCTCCGGAAGAGACCGCAAATACACGAGGAGTACACCGAGACCCAGATCCTCCATTAACCAGATTACAGGCTTTTAATATTTTTATTGAAGAGAGTAAAAAAATAAATGGCCAACGGATCTAAGTAAACCCGAGAGTGTATGTTTGATGTCATTAACTCTTGCAATACATTTGAATTCTCCGCTTTCCAATGCTCAAGAGGAAAAATTTGCTATGGCTATAGGATTATTTATTTGTAAAGCAAAAAAAAATTCAAGACTTGTAAAAGCAACTATTCCCATTTCGTGAAAAAGAACAAAGACTGGTTGAACAAATCATTTATAGATGATATTCCTCAAGACTTAGTTCGCTCACGTGTTGATGTTTTTCCTCAAAATTTTACGCAGAGTGCGTTGCATATTGAGGAAGAACAGCATATAACACCTACAGTGAGTGCTAATGACCTTGAGGAACAACATGTAGATACATCATTTACTACTACTCTCAGTCCCTATACAGAAGATAGCAGCAAAAAAAGATTCGAGGAACTTAATCCACGTCAAAAACAAAGAGCCATAAAAAGACTTAAAGCGAAACTGGAAGATGAACCACCTGAAAAATTGACAAAAACGTTTACTAAAACAATTACTGTTGGAGACGAAAAATTAAGTAAAAAAAGTGCACGTGATTTGGAGATTTTTTTTTTTTTTTATTGGTGATGGGTTTGCTCTTGACTCTAGTCAATGTCAGATATGACAGAGACAAAGATAATAAGATAAGAAGAAAGATAATTATAAGATAAGAAAGATAATTATTAATAAGTGTATTGAAACTCCGGACAAACCAACTAAAATACTAACTATGATAAATCAAGAAACTCATCCTTATACTCCAGAAGAAACTCTTGGAATAATGATTTACAGAAGATTAAGCGTCGAAACTTATAAATTTTTACAGCATGACTCCAAGAAAAGAGGATTTAATCTATATCCACCTTATCATCAAGTAGCGCAAGCCAGACAATCATGCTACCCTTCAGAAGAAATATCTGTTTCAGAAATCGAAGCTTCTGTTACCCTGCAGGGTTTACTGGCCCACACACTCCAGCGTATCTTAGATTTAAATGATGAATCTGTAAATCATTACATGGAAAAAGAGAATATCAGCCAATTGGCTTGTACTTTTTATGTTTCTTGGGGATTTGATGGAAGTACTGGGCAATCTGTATACAGACAGGAATTTAGAGAACATTCTGGTGACCCCGATTTTGACGAAAAGTCAATAATTGCTACAACTTTGGTACCACTGAAAATTCAAGAATGCGGAGGCAAAAACAGTTTAATATGGTTAAATCCAGCCCCACAGTCATTTCGTTCTTATAGGCCTCTTCACATCCAATATAGAAAAGAGACGCAAGAAAGAATACTGTCTCAAAAAGAATAAATAGAGGAACAAATAAGGCTTTTGACCCCTATTACACCACTTACATCAAAAGGATTTATTGTCTTCACAAACTGTAATTTAACGCTGAGCTTAATTGATGGAAAAGTTTTTAATATAATAAACAACACGTCTTCCCAATTAAGATGTGCTATTTGCAAACTGACCTCCACGAATTTCAATAACCTAGACCTTGCTTTTTCAATACCAATTACAGAGGAAGCGGCACTGAAAAACGGCATGAGTCCTTTACATGCGTATATAAGATGCCTGGAATTCTTGCTGCACTTGGGATATAAAAATGACCCAGGAGTCAGACAGTGGCGAGTAAAGAAAAATTCTGATCTGGGACAAATTACTGCAGAAAGAAAAAAAGAAATCTAAAACCAAATTAAGGAAAGTATGAGTCTATTGGTAGACGTTGTTAAACCTAATTCAGGCACCTCAAATGACGGCAATACGGCTCGGCGAGTATTCAAAAGTGAACAAAGCCGCCAAACGTTTGCTAATATACTTGGCATTGAAAAATGGCTCGTCGATGACCTAAATGTAATTTTAATAGCCATCAATTCGGGATTACCAATAGACGCAAAAAAATTCGGTACATTTTGTAAAAATGTGGCTTATGAGTATGTAGAGAAATACAACTGGCACCCTATGACTACTACTATACATAAAATCTTAATTCACGGAGAAAAAATTATAGGGAATTCAGCGCTACCCATAGGACTACTCTCTGAACAGGCTGGAGAGTCGAGGAATAAATTTTGGCGTCAGGATAGGGAACATCACAGCCGGAAAGATTCTAGGGTTCATACTATGATGGACTTATTCCACAGGGCGCTTGAGTCATCCGACCCTGTCATATCAGCGATACGGCTAAAACAAGGCCTAAGTAACCGAAGGAGAATGCCACTGCCAGAAGCTGTTATAGAAATGTTACAACCGGACAATTCTGAATGTTTAAATGAAGATAACAGTGATGTCGAAGAAGAAACTGCATGTACCGAGAGTGAAGAAAATGAGTTTACAACACTTCTTTACAACGAAGATAGTTTATTTAACGCAGATGATGTTTAAGCACAATTATTTTCAAAACACAAGCCAAAAGAATTCTACTATATTTACAAAAAAAAAAAAAAAAATACGTCTTAAAAAAATTTGCGGGTAATTACCCCGGGTTCGGATAAGTTCGGGTAAATCTTAGTATTTCCGAGATTCCACGGAATTAATTGTTGTTTTTTTTTGTGTTGGTAGACTATCTTATTACCTCTTTTTTAAAGTAAATTGCAGATTCTAATACTGAGGAAAATGGGCAAAAAAAAAAAAACGAAAATCACAAAATCACTGATTTCTCGGTTCCTACGAGGTCTAGAGCAGCCATAAAGGACTCGTAAAATAGATAAAAACAAGACCTTTTAAAAGGTAGCTAAAAAAATAAAGCAACTGTAAAACTTTTGATGAAATAATTTTTTTAATATTTTTTTAATTATTTTTTCAAAATATGGGTAAAAAGTTTTACCCCCGGATATCTCCTAAACTAGTTAAGAAGGATTCGTGGGAGTTTTACTCTCGCAATTAGAATAAAAACCTCTATCTGATTCACTAATAATCAGGGAGGTGGTCATTTTGAGATAAAATCAAATACTGTGCGTCGGTGTCGACGCGTCCGCCATTGCCGCTTCCTTCGGTGGCTTTTCTTCCATGTCTGAATGTATATCCTGCATAGTACAATTATAAGGATATTAGGATTATTTTATTTTGACTACAGGTTTTGGGTGATACTTTGATTCCAAAGTATCAACCAAAACCTGTAGTCAAAATAAAATAAACTTAACTTCAGAACAGTACTGGTAATAATATCACGGCTGATAAAAGCATTGCCATAACATACTCACCATGTTTTGTTCATGAGGATCAGGAACTTTAACAATGGGCTGTGAAGTCTCTGGGACAATAATAATACCCTGTAAGAAAATTACAGGTCAAGAATCAAGTTTTTCCATTCATATTAAAAAATTCCAATGAATGATGAAAAATCATGAAAAACATGAGATGTTAAAATACCTATGTAAATTTTGTAATAAAGAGCTTACAAGAAACTAAGGTCAATAACTTACAGCTTCCACAGCTCCAGGCAATCCATAAATAGTTGACGTCCCCTCTAATTTATTGTTTTTTTTTCCAATTCTGTCAAGCAGTTATCTTCTGGAGGACCTCCTCTAGTCCTTTGCATAGATGCACGCTGTGTGCGCATCTTAGCCTTCGCTCTGCGTGCTAGTAACTTGTATGTCTGAAAAATTTTGATTATACATTTAACAACTACTAATATCCAAGTAGGTAAAGTAGGTTGGTTATAATTTAAATTTTAAAAGTTGACTGATATTTTTTTTAGTACATAATTAAGCATGAAGCACCACTAGCTAACCTCTAACCAATCTTTCTGTGTCTTACGAACACCTCCCATTCCATTAAAGCCTTCTGTCAGTTCAGTCCACAATCTTTTGGTAGCCGGCAACTGAGAATTTCCTGTTGATAAATAAAGGCATGGTTTATTGGATGTCAATTATTTACACTAAATGTAATTTTTTATTTTAACGTGAATAATTGAACGTTGCAATGCGATACGACTACCAAACTGAATGTACAGAGGAATGCTTGTAGCAGATAGGTCAGGTTAGAGTGCAATACGATAATAATTATGATTATGATCAAAGAACAATGGGCAGAATGGGCCCAGTGTTGTAGCATTTTCTTACCTATCTTAAAATGAAGATATGAATAATCTCAACATTTTGTTCTATGGCAGCATTACTCTAAATATTAAAATAAAAAAGTTACAGCGGTTCCAAAAGTCCAATAATTTACCGTTACAAATGCTAATATTATGACCTAATGATGCCCGTATATAATTATTATACATTTACGTTGTGTTATTTAATTATGAATAGAATAAATGAACTATTAGAAAGAGACAAAGTACTCAGGGAGCAGGACAGAACATGCACTCATGTTGTTAAAAACCGGTTAGCGCAAGTGCAGGTAGCGATCTTTATCGATAGTACAGGAGCGAGCGGGACATACTCATTATCGGAGCGTGAGAGAGTGAGTGAGATAGCACATAACCATCGCGCTTCCTTGATCGCACTTGCGCCCTTGTCAGTCGTAACGGAGCCATTTTGCAGTGCGCGTGTTTTTTTTCTTTCTCCACCATTCTTGCTACCTACGACTAACTACTTTGGACTTAATAACGGATTCTTGTGTTTGCCTTACGATTGGACAAGTTGAATAGTTTCATCAAAATGGAACAACGTGAAAGGTGTATAACGTGTTCTCGGTCGGTATTTCGAGACAGGAATCGACGTATTTTAACCCGCGAACATATGGAAGCGCATCCAGGCTTCACTAATTATGTTTTGGAGCGGATCAACATAGAAGAGGTCAGTAAAACAGGTTCATTAAATAAATAATTGTCATAATAATTATAGGTACCTTTGTTGTAAATATCAGCTTATTTATTCCCGAATCGGGTTGCTTTGTAAGTAATTGTATGTATGTACAACTGTACAGGTACGACATAAAACCAACCAGCAGGGTTTAATCAACATAATATATATAACAACTGGATAAAACAGATTATTCGTTAGTATTTTTCATACTTAAAATGTCATCGATGTCATTTTCCCGTCTAACGGGCGCTGTCAAAAAGCCGTTGTATGTCATGCGATCGTGACACGGGCGCTCTTCCCGCACGTCATATTTGAGTCATAAGCAGAATAGCTTTCGATTTACTGGCACCTCGAGCCAATAGACATTCGATGGATCAGGACTATCGTTGAAATGGCTTTTCGGCACAACGGACGCTTGATCTAATGACTATTTGAAATTGTGATAGGTACGTCGATGCTATGGATTTTCGGCAATTAGGACGTTCGATCTGATGACTTCGGGGAATTAGCCATAATTATGACATTCGAAATCAAGCAGTAAAATCAAATCTGATAGTTGCCAAATGACACGTTTTTCTGCATATAAACTATCATTCACTTATATGGGAATATGCACTGTATTTGATCAAAGGACTTTGTATTGTCTTATTCAGGTTCAACAACTATTTTATTTTTTTCAGGGCACCCTGAATGGAAATCAATACATGTGCTATCGTTGTTGGGTGGCAGCAAATCGCCAAGAAGCCAGGCACGTAGAACAAGAACGGAGACAAAACGAAGAACAGCAAGACGAGCAAGTAAATGATGAACAATCGCGTCCTACTACAGTACCAACTTATAAACGGTTAGCAAATACCTCTCGTCGATGCTTATTTCATGGATGCCTTAATGAAGATCGTCACAGAGTGCCCCATTTCATTAAAATATATTTATTGACAGAACATAACGTGTATGTTCCTCAGGATGCACGAATATGTCAAGACCACATACGTTCAAATGAATGGAGCGAATTATATGACCATGCTGAGACGGTATTTACGCCAGATCAATTGAAAGATATCATTGATACTTTAAAAGACGCTTACAACAAAAAATCCGGCATAGATTTTGATAACATTGACTCAATTTCTCCCAATGAACTATATTATCGAACGGGATTGACGCACGATCAATTCGATATTGTTCTCCAAGAGACTCCATCTCTAACTGAGCAAACAAAACGTCCAAAAACTGTGTTGGGATCTTACTTGATGAAAATAAGATCGGGTGAGCCAGATGACAGAATTGCGTGCCATTTAAATGTTAGTAGGAGAACACTGGAGCGTTATTTTAAAATAATACGTGACTGTTTGACCAGAGAGTTTGTTTTGCGGCATCTGGGTTACGACCACATAAGCCGCGATGAGATTATTGCACACAATCTGACAGTACCAACAGCATTATTTGGACAAACCGTAGACCCAAAAGCCATAATACTGTGTGACGGAACTTACATCTACATACAGAAAAGTAAAAACTTCTTGTTCCAAAAAAGAACGTATAGCCTACATAAGTATAAAAACTTACTTAAACCATTCCTTTTGGTCTGTTCAGATGGTTACATTATTGACATCCTTGGACCCTATGCCGCAACTACGTCAGATAGTCAAATAATGACTCAAATAATGGACAATGAAATATCCCCCGTTCATTACCTTCTACATGAAAGAGACACATTTATATTGGATAGAGGCTTTCGAGACTCAATACCCAATATTGAAACCTGTGGTTATGAGCCACATATGCCACCAAGCAAAGACAGAAGTGCGACTCAACTTACAAATGAGCAAGCTAATAAATCAAGATTAATAACGATTGTACGTTGGGTCATAGAGGTAATAAACGGATGGTTTAAACGGGACTTTAAAATATTTCGTAACCAATTATTTAATAAGTCATTGCCACATTTATTTACTGATTTTCGGATTGCTGGAGCACTGTTGAATGCATTTAGAGAGCCTTTGCGTGACAGTACTTATGCCGCCGCCTTTTCTGAACGAATACATAGCCGAATGAGTAACGATAATACATTGGGCAACTATATAGTTGAGCATAACGTAAACCGGCAGCGAGCGTCGTTTGTGACATTGACGGATGAGTCAATAAATGTGCCGTTCCCAATACTCACAGATGAAGACATTATTTTATTCAGTCTGGGAACATACCATTTAAGTCTGGCACGTTCTTACGTCGGCGAACACTTGCGAGGTGGCGTTTACAATATTCAGGTGTGTGTAACTCCAAGTCCAAGGATGACAGAATATGGATTAGCAACGGACACCTGCACGCTAATGAGAGGTCGTATTTTATCACGACACAGGTCAAATACGACATATTATAGTTATATATTGATAAACTCCAATGTTCAGGACATTAATGCTATCCACGCTTATTATTGTTCATGCTTAACAGGAATGAGGACTGTTGGAGCATGCGCCCATGTCGTCAGTATTATATGGTACTTCGGTATTGGAAGGCATTTAGAAAACTTTGTTGGCCCCGCAAGTGCCTGGGACGAGATTATTATTGAGAGCAACAACACTCATTAGGACAATTCTTTACAGTTTAGTAAGAACTAACGCCTTATCCTTGTCGTTCTGAGTTTCGACGGTACCCAGTAGTGGGATACTAATCGGCTGATTATGCATGAATATGTTATATTTTAGTGAATAAAGATGTTTTCATAATCAAAGGTATTTTTTAATTATAGTCCTATCCCAATACCGAAATAAAGAATATTTTTACACTTCTTATTCTTAAATTGAATTGTTCAAGGTGTCATATAAAAGAGAATAATGCATTCCAACTGGCAACATGTAGACACAATTTTGTATGCGCATCATTAAGCCAAACTATTAGCATTCGTAACTGAAATTATTGATTATTTAGAACAGCTGTAACTTGTTTTTTTAATGCATTAGAGCTGTGCTGCTTTATAGTAAAATGTTGAGATTACTCGGATCTGTATTTTAAGGTAGGTAAAAAAGTGCTACAACACTGGGCCCACGGTCCATATAAAGTTGCCCATTGTTCTTTAAAATAAACTTTCCATTCTGTAAATAGATGGATGGATGAGTTGGGTAAATCGATAGATTACTTATAACATAACAATTTACATTTTTAAAACTAAAATTCACACAAAATATTTTGTAAACATACGAGTACGTAGGTACTCGTTAACCATTTCCGGATTTCTCATCAAGAAGTTCAATAAATACTGTTGCTGTTCTTTTTTCATTCGTGGCTTCTTTGTATCCATATTTATTTTATAATCACAGAGTACACTAATAAACTGTAATGATGTTACTAAATAACATAGGTACAACATAAACAACCAAATACATCGCGGGTCTCAAACCATAGTGGCGTACATGCAAAAATGCATATTTTTCTCGTATTTGTCACCAAATGTCAGTATTTAATATACCCATCGAAATACTGATGACTTGATGAACCAGAATATTCTTCAGTTCAAAGTATACAAGAGCTTACACCACTTTTTACTCAATCTGTGCAGCCATTCTTAACAGGTTCGCTGCCATCCACGCACCGGTGCAAGGGGCGCTGCCGAAGTGGGGGGCCGAACACGCACCCGTGCGTGTTCGCGCCTAGTAAAGTTTAAAGAATCAGTGCAGTGCAGCAGTGTGATTCTGTAAGACTTCATTCTAAACTTCGAATCTGAATCCGCTGTGAGTTTCTTGATTGGCATTCTAAAACTCGGTTGATAATTCGAATCTACACTAGCGCTACTATTGCGAGCGTGTTTGCGAGTTGAACTAAATTTACCTCGAGATTTTGACAGATAAAGTATGAGATGACGTAAAAAGTGGCATTCTATAAGGTAATTCCCCTGTCACTTCGACGTTCACTTTGCACTCGAACGCGATTCAAAGTGTCAAATTAAAAGCATCTATTTTATGAGTGAAAATAGAATAAATCATAGTTAAATAGTGTTTAAATAAAGTTTTTAAAGTTATAAA
The DNA here is from genome assembly GCA_947386135.1 of Melanchra persicariae. Lineage (NCBI taxonomy): Eukaryota > Metazoa > Arthropoda > Insecta > Lepidoptera > Noctuidae > Melanchra > Melanchra persicariae. Next base: position 7,036,443 of record OX376645.1, on the reverse strand, counting down.
GTGAATACCTAAGTGCCTACCTACTTAAGCCGACGATGGATGAAAAGAACGTGTCTCATTTGGACTGAAACATTATTGATGGATTAGAAAACAAAATAAACACTTCTTTAATTAATATTATTTTTGAAATTCACAACCAGAAATATAAACTTACTTCATGATTATTTCACTATTATTACCGGCACTGATCGATCAAAAAACAAACAGAACGTAAACAAAACAATGCAACCAAAAGTACTCTGTGAATGCAACGAACTTTTAAACGTCAACGGCAATAAATGAAAATATTGTCCACAGATTACTTATGATATTATCTGTCAGTCATTTCTTTTCGTAAGGTAAGCATAGATTATATTCACGGCACGAATTTAGAGTTTTCTGTTTTTTTTTTACTTATTAGCTGCCTTAAATTCCTTAAAATAAGAAATTTTAATTTAAACATCGTAATAGCTAAAAATCTGTGTCAAAAACTGGTAAAATGAAAAACCGATAAATCCCGACTTAGATTTTGTTGAGTGTGGTAGTCACTAGTACAGTGTTGGTCGCTTTGGAGCTCACTTCACTTCGCAAGTGCCTAGGTGATGCTTACAGAATGCAAAATCAAGGTCATTTTGAACCTTATGCGAAGTGAGAGTGAATAACGACTTGAAATGCGAGTTGTTGTTTGAATTTTACAGAATCGACGTGCAGGCATACGGCTTGGGACGTTGTGTTTGAAGCGGCACTATGTTTGAAATTTCAAAAAATCGTTACGTGTTTGTGGTTTTTTCGTATCTTGAACGGTTTTGTTTTTTCGTGCTAGTAAAAAATAATAAAAATGGACTGTGGAGAAGGCCCTTCTGGGTCTAAAAGGCGGCGAAAACAAGTGTTCACGGCTCTAGATGACAGTGATATAGAGGAGACCCTGTACGATGATGATTCGGAGGACGACTACCAACCTGATGAGGAGGAGTCAGCATCAGAAGATGAAGGTGAGGTAAACCTGTCAAATTTCATATTGCAACCTCCCAGACACCGATTATTGTCATCTACAGCTCAGGATCAAGACCTAGAACCAAGCTCACCACCTGTATCAGGCACTGAAGAGCAAGTTCAACCAGACCAACCCTCTGGACTAGGCTCGACGTCCGATTGGACCACAACTGGTGAAATGAAAAAGATTGATTTTACTAAATCAAACCAATTCTATGGCGAAGTTGCAGGAGTAAACCCTGTAGATTATTTCAATTTCTTTTTTTCCGATGATTTTTTGTCGATGATTTGTACAGAGACAAACGCACAGGCACAGAGGTTGCTAAATAATAGGCCAACTAGGGAAACACCAGGCAGGCGAAGAGATTTTTCAAGAATAACTGGATGGAAACCGATCGTCGCCCTGAGCTAAAAATATTTCTTGGTTTGCTATTCCACATGGGAACTATTCAACTCAGTCGTCTACAAGATTACTGGAAAAAAGACAGATTATTTTCAATGCCTATTTTTGGACAACAAATGAGCAGGAATAGATTTCTCCTTATAATGAGATGTTTGCATTTTACCTCAGAGGAAGAGAGTGAGGACCCCCTGTTCAAGGTTAGAAGTATCATTGATTACTTCAACAACAAGATGACCGAATGTTATTATCCTGCAAAACAATTATCTCTTGATGAAAGTATGTTGTTATGGAGAGGGCGACTGAGTTTTCGGCAGTTTATAAAAAACAAACGCCACAAGTATGGCATAAAATTATATATCCTCACGGAACCAGATGGTTTGATATTGAAGTTCCGAATGTATGCAGGTGGAAAAGATATAGAAGTCACCGGAAAGGGCCACGCGGAGAAAGTTGTCATGGAGCTACTTCAGGGGAAACTAAATAATGGCCATGAGTTATACATGGACAATTATTATAATAGTTTCAGTTTAGCGAAGAAGCTGCTTGGAAACAATACCTATTGCACGGGGACTCTGCGGAAAGATTTGAAAGAAAATCCTCCCGAAGTAATGAAAAAAAAATTGAGGAAAGGGGAAAATTGCTCAATGTTTCGGGAAGGAGTTCATGTTGGCATGTGGAAAGACAAACGTGCTGTGTCATATATTACTACCCAGTATGCAGACAGAATGGTTCCAGTCGCAAATAAACGTGGCCAGGTTACTCAAAAGCCGGAAGCCATATCCAAGTATAATGATTATATGTCAGGAGTAGACAGGCAAGACCAGCTTTTAGCTTACTATCCTTGCGAAACAAAAACTTTGCGTTAGTATATGAAGGTTGCCATCCACACATTCCAGCTACTGTTCATCAATTCAATGAAGATTTATAATAAATATTCAGGCCAACCTAAATTGTCTCTATATGATTACCGGTTGAATATCATAAATGCGCTGCTGCCAGAAGATCTATCAGAAAATAGACTTTCAAATACTCAAAGAAGTCGGGTGACACTCAATTCTCATATAATAAAGAAAGCCACTGAAATTACTTCGAATGGGCGACTCAAGCGAAAACCATGCCGACAGTGCACCAAGAATAAGAAACGTAGTGACTCTCCTTGGTATTGTGACACCTGTCCTGACAAACCTGGACTTTGTGTGCTGTGTTTCGACAATTACCACTCAGAACTTGGCCTGTAATAACCAATTTCTAACTATATTTGTTGATTGATAATTGTGTGTCATTACAATTCATACTTTTATATTGTTTATTTTGAAGTTTATTTCATTAGCGTTATGCAAGTAGTAACTAATAAAAACCACTCTTAAATAAATTAACGTGTATTATTCGTAATTAACAAAAAATCCTGTAATAAACTGATAACGCACCCGTGCGTTGTTCGGCACTGGTAATGAAAATTTCATTCCCAGTGCCGTGCACGCACAGGTGCGTGCTGGGTGTTTAAATACTGAAAACATATTTGGCCTTACGAATGAATTTCTATCCTGTGGGTGGCATCGAACCTGGTGGCCCTAGCATATTATTAGAAATACTAACCACATCAAACTTTAATAATAAAACATAACCTGAAACAGGGATGAGAGAGAGAGACTTTGATGATAATGATGATTCTATTTTTTAATTATTTTTTGTCGCAAGCTTGGCACATCTGTTTTCCATTTTGGCGCGGAGTTTGAATTGCATGTATCATTTAGACTAAATACAGTGCCGTTTTTTGCTGGATCATCTCTTTGTGTTGCGAATTTCATAATGGATAAAAACATCCGTACCATTTTAAACAATCAATGAATCAAATATTAACCTGAATTTTCTCCAAAAACTCAATCGCATAAGAGTCGCAGAGGGCATATTAGAACGAGTCGATTCTGACCCAACATTCATGAAACGCATTGTTACTGTACTGGTGACGAGACGTGAATTTAAGAGTTTAACATGCAAATCAGTCAAAAAACTTCGAAGGTGCCTTGCAATTGAACTGAAACCGGAAAACAACGCCAAAGTCGGTCAAAGTCAAAGTCATGTTGACTGTTTTCTTTGACTCTCGGTCGAGTTTTACCGTATAGTTAATCGTCATGCCAAATAGACGTATCAACCAAAAACTAGTGTTAGAGAGGGAATACCTTAAAATCAAACATCCCATAGTAACTGCAGTGTAAATGTATAGCTACATGCAAAAACACAACAAGCTGGCTCAATCACAAGAAAAGTTATTAAGTTTTTTGTCTCTCCTGAAAAGTAGGGGTTTTGTGGATACGCCCCTATGGTTTGAGACCCGCGATATGTTTGTTAAAAGAACACGAGTTGACAGATGACAGACACTAGCGGTGTGGTGTTGCCATTTGCGGCGGCAAACGAACGTAATTATGTCCATTTCCATAGACGCAGAATTAAGTTCAAATTTAGTGACGTGAACTTATTTAAACAGAAACGTAATAGCTTTTGGATAAGGACATGGACATATTTAAATTTTAGTCTGTTATTATTCAAGTACGGAGAGAAACGCAATTGGACCCAATGTTTGCTCTTTTGCAAAAAAAACGGGCACCTAAGGAAATTTACGTTCTAAGGTCGATTTTAGTTAATTAAATGAAATTTATTTCTTTGACGTAGTCTGTAAACTTATAATCGTCTAAATTAATGCGCGTGAAGTGAATTCGAGCAATTAAAAGAAAAAGAAACGATGGATTCTTTAAAATCGATGTACACGCCCAAACAATAAGAAGTGGTCGGCAATAAAGACAAGCTTTTTTTTACTTTTTTTAATTAAATAAAGTTACAAATGTAAAAACCTAATAACGAGTGTGACCTCCTCTTGCCAAAATCACAGCTTGAATCATTCTGGGCATGCTTTCCACGATGTTTTTAATAACGTTTTGAGGAATACGTTCCCACTCTTCTGCAATGACTTTTTTTAGCTACCTGATGTTTTGTGGAGCAGGTTGCACTGATCTTACCCGTCTCTTTAGAACATTCCACACATGCTCAATTGGATTGAGGTCAGGACTTCGAGCTGGCCAATCTAAACGACGGATCCCAACTTCTTGCATGTACGCTTCCACGTCGCCAGAACGGTGCGGGCGAGCATTATCGTCCATAAAAATGGAATCTTCCCCAAGTGCAGTCAATGTGGGTTGTGCATATGGAATTAGGACTTCCATTATGTACCGGTGTGCATTTAATGTTCCATTTTCTATGAAAACTAACTCCGTACGCTCCGTCGAATTAATTGCTGCCCAAAACATAACGGAGCCTCCGCCATAAGGAGTTATTTCTTCGAAACACACTTCCTTCCGCATAGCGTTCCCGTGGTCTTCGCAGCACTCGCCGGCGTCGGTCCTCTCCACACAAAGAGATTCTAGCTTCATCAGAAAACAATACTTTATTCCAGTCCTCCAGAGTCCATGAAGCACAGTTCCGAGCAAAGTGAAGTCGAGCAACACGGTGCTCACGGAGTAATTTAGGGTAACTCTTGATATTGGCAGCCAAAAGCCTCCTCCTGACCGTCCACAAGCTAACTTCTACTCCTCTTACTTCTTCAAGGCTCTTCTTCAGGTCCACACTTGACGCCTTACGATTACGCAACGCCTGACTCACCAAAAAGCGGTCATCTCTTGGTTCTGTGCATCGTTTTCTTCCTGAACCGGGTCTTCTTTTGACCGAACCAGTCTCTTGATACCGTTGCCAAGTCCTCTGGACAGTTGAACGACTCACATTTCGACACCTCCATGCAATAACATCGTAACTCACTTTTTTCCAAAAATTGAGTTACAACGGCTTTGTTATGTAAAAAAAAATGCATTTTTTCTGTACTATCATTGTAATTCTATTCCCTTTCGTTTCTAAAATAAACCAACGTCAAAGTATTGTAACTAATCCAAAAAATATTTTTTGTCAACAATATAATTGCAACTTGATTTACAATTTATAGAAAATATTATGAGTAGCTTGTTTATCAAGTACAACAACATTGTAACATTAGATACAATCTATGTACATGATAAAATTACGGTTTATGATCATAAAATGTACTGTTACTGCATTGAGTTACAATGATGTTGCACGGATCTTTTTTTTTTTTTTGAGGATGGGAAATCATCAAATGACCCCTCCCGACTGACTAAAACCCACCCTTTGTCCTCTTAGTGCCTTTCTTTCCAGGGCCGCGGTAACTCTTTCGAACATATTCCGCAACCCTGGCAGGCGTTGGCCCTAACGGGCCCCGACCCATGCTGACTGCTGCTGGTTTGACGCGCGTAGAACACAGCGCGGCGTCGATCCGGGCGTGTTCTGATCGGACGGCGAGCTACCCATTGCTCGCCGTCCACAGGCATCAGTCACTGCGCCATGCTCAGGAGCATCAGTTCCTGGGCGGCGCAGTGGCTGACGTTCAACAGGAGGGGGTGAAATGGGGCCATTACTGGCACCACACATAGACCGCTGCGGTCCACCTCCGAGGTGCATTGAGCTCCCACATGGTGGCCTACCTGGCACCGGAAGCACCTCAGAGGTCGGGGTTCCAGCAGTTTGACCTGCGCGGAAACCCAACCCACCAAAAACCTTCGGCCCTCCGAGATGGTCTTGGCCGCCGACACGGGGCAGCTCACCACAATGGTTCGCATGCCCGTGGTGTCAGGACGAAGGGTGCCCGCCTTCACCTCCTCTGCTGAGCACCCCCCCGTCCTAACGACGGCGGCCACCACCTCCGCCTCCGTATGTTGCACGGATCTGTACGTTAGTTTTTAGTGCATTACGACAAGTTAAGACGAGTTGCGATGTTCTGTTTAGTAGTTTACTCCCGCTCATAGAATTTCGTTTTATCTTTCAAATTAATAAGACAACATAATAACAAACACAAAAATAGGTATAATAATAATACATTATCGCATTATGAGATGTGTATTTACAGATTTGTTTTGGATTGCATGAATTAACTTAATTTTTACTATATAAAAACATTTTATGTAACTTAACACCTTGGAGTTACAATTACCTGACCATAAAAATAAATTAAACTACAAAAAAACTAAATTGTAACTCAGACATACAATGTTTGTCCTCGTAACTTATATGTCATTTCACTGTTTTGTTTTTCACGTAAGTCATGAAAACCCAGGAAAACAATTTTTCTTTTACAACTTAACCATACCTATTTATAGTCCGCCTAAACTATATTAAATAGAGCCAGCTTCAAAAATTGTACGGGGTGTTTTGAGTTTGCTATAATTTTTCAAACTTTAAAGTCGCTCTCCTGTAAAATTACAAAAAGTGAGTTACGATGTTATTGCATGGAGGTGTCGATTTAGCCGCTGAAACACGTAAGTTTGCGAATAACCTTCTTCAAGTAGGGCTATAATTTTACCGGTCCTTATCGCTTTATCACTCATATCAAAAAGTGGTATTTAATGTAAAAAGAAAGATTAAATTGTTTAATTTGCAGAAAATATCCAAAAAGTTTTAAAATATCGTAATCAGTTAAAAATCGTTTCAGCAATTCGCGCCATTAGTAAAGCAATTTTAGAATAATCCACAATAATCATTATTTTTCTTTTAATAATTTCATATTTTAAATTTGGAACGTAAAGAATCATGCCAGAATGCTTCAAAAAACATGCCAATACATCGTCAAATTAACAAAACCTATTTCTTGATCTTCTTCATTGAAGTAGAGAAAAAAATCTAAAGTGCCCGTTTTTTTTGCAAAAGAGTTTACGTGTTAGAACAAAGAAACTAAAAAGTATCTTGTATTTATTTTCTAGCTGTTGCTACACCTCAAATGAAAAACTTAATTATAGGAGATTACCTATATACATTTTAATTATATAAACGACCAAGTTGGTTCGCTACACTACAGCATGTATCAGAAAGGTGTGGTACAGACAGACCACCAATCGGAACAACTTTCTCCATGGGACCAACATCAAAATCGCGAAAAAATTATCAAATGTCCCACATACAAAACTTCAATACCAAATACCTACTCATCCCAAATGTATGGGACGGCAAATATTTTTTTCGCGATTACGATGTTGTTCCCATGGAGAAAGTGGTCCAGTTTGATAGTCTACCACATCATTAAATTTGACCACACTTTTCTGGTACACCCTGTATATTCTCATGGTCTGCGGACTTATAGCGAGGGAAATAAAGGAACATGATAATCTCGAACGTAACGCCGGGGAGGCTGTAGCAGGTAAAAAATACGTCATCTGCCTAGCCTTTTCCGCACTGTGTGCGTTATGGTTTGCTTTTACTATAAGTGAATGCCGTACTAGGTGACGATGTTTTTATAAGGTACCTAAACATAACACGTCATAATCACACTAAAATCCATCCACTATTACGGAACCTAGTAAGTCATAAAAACTGGAGTGCTCACAATAGCGGTTACGGACCAAGATTATTTGTTCGCTCTACACCGAACGACAACGCACACTACGATTGTCGGTGATAGTTCGAACGCAAACAGACGCACAGCGCTCCAATAGTTACCTTATCTAGTAGCACGCCGAAATTGATAGGGACTCTTAAGGTGTTATTGTTATGTACTCTAAGAAATTCAGTCAGACCAATCACATCTGCCACAAGTGACACAACAATATGAGAACACCTATTAAGCGCAAAACGCACAGGGGACGGGTGCAGGGCGAGCGCGGGTTTATTCTGTATAATTATATGGACAACAACACACGGAGCGCGTGCGCGGGTCGGGTGACGCGCAGGAGCCGCGGCCGTCGCCCGCCACTACAGACCGCGCGCGGGGGGAGCGGGTCGGGAGCGGGCTAGGCGTCGTCGTTGTGTTCGTCGTAATACACGCATTCTCCGATAGGCTCTCACATGGAACGCGTGCGCGGGTCGTGCGCAGCGCGTGTCGTTAACTGGTTGTAAATAATTACACTTTTACTATGGATCTAAACGAAAAAAATATAGAATGTGTTCGTAAACACAAATGTTTATACGAACCAAGTGACAAAAACTATAAAAATGCTGTATTAAAAGGAAGAATTTGGCAGCAGATTGCCGAGCAATTAAACGCAAACAGTAAGTGTTGTATTTTTTAATTATTATTAAAACTAATTTGAAAAGCTTCATTTGTCGAGCGTCTATTTGTCGGACTTTGATGCTAATCCTCTTGAAGTAACCGCCGCCATGTCTTGCGATAATTCTATTTCATTATTTCCCGTTTCACAATTATGTAGTTATGCAAACAAGTAGTGGCTATTGTAGTTTCGACTGTACGGAATGTACAGTCGAAATCGGTCTTCTAAATAACCGCCATTTGTGTGTTAGAATTCCAAAAGCGTTCTCGACAACGCGCCTTGCACGGCATAGTCTATAATTAAAGTTCGTTTTTTGTGCATCGTGCAGCGCTGTGGCCCTTGGATAGGGTTGCATTAAATAGGTTTTAAGTCCAAATCCTTCATCACCTATTAATACATGAGGAACAGGATCATCTGTACCTGGTAGTGATTTTGGAGGCAATAACATGTTATCGCGTATATATTCCTGGTAAAATCTTGAATTTTCAAAAATTGCGCTGTCAACCATGATAAACTTATAATATGGGTCTACTATGGCCAGTAGAACTATTGAAAATATATTCTTGTGACAAAAATAGTTTGAGCCACTGTTACCGGGACATTTAATATAAACATGTTTACCGTCATTACTTCCAACATAGTTCGGAAAATTCCATATTTCTCTATAACCTACTTCCGATTGCCTCCAAGTATGTTCTGATGGTGCAGGCATGTACACTGGTTGCAGTGTTTCCCACATTGCTTTACATCCTTCTTTAATTATATTTGAAACTGTACTGCATCCAAGTCGATAAGAAAACGCAATAGTTTGATACGAATCGCCGGTCGTTAGGACAGTCCTAACGACCGGCGATTCATCAAACCATTGCTAAATTATTATTAGGTGATACAATAAAGAGAAAGTGGAAAAGTATGAGGGATGGATATATGAAATATAAGAAACAAGTAAAAGGAACTACGGGGAGCGAAAGGAAAACAATAACCTTCATGTGGGCTATGCAACTTTCATTTTTGGACAGTGGTATTAGTCCCAGAGAAACCGCATCTAATGTTTGTGGAAGGAGCCAAAACGAAACGTCAACGAATTCTGGTACTCTGCCTTCTTTTGCTCCAAGGTCGATGTCTACGAATTCCGAATATTTTTGGTCGTCCACACCAGAGACATCTTCGAATGTACTATCGACTACTCCTGTACCGCGCACTCAGTCGCCTACACCAAGGATGTCTCCAAATCCAGTATCGACTTCACCTTTACCGCGCACTCGGTCGCCAACACCAGGTTCGAACCTAGTGACGACTACAATATTGAACCAACCATTGCGACCAACTGAAACAACGCGTGGTGGGAAAAGGATTGCAGAGTCAGATGTCGACGACATGATCCGAAGATATCTAAACAACAAAAAAGAAAAAGCTAGTCATGTTCACGATGGTGTTGACTACTTGTTTTTAAGTTACGCAGAAACATTTAAAAAATTATCTAAGCAGAAACAAGCTTTGCACACGTTAAACGCCGTGGGGGACAACATATGGGCCTCACTCATTTAGTAAAAGGAGCCAGGTTAAAAATGCTCGGTTGTTAAATTTTATGTTTAAGTTTTTATTGCTTTAGGGGCTAGAAAATGTGCCAAATCACATGAAATAAATCGAAGAAAAGTAATTTGTGACTTCATTTTATCAAAATACTACTGTCACTCAACAGTTGCCCCCCATGGCTCACGCGGAAATAAATCGCATTGTCGTTGGCGGGGGCCGCGGGGGTCGGGGTGTCGGTCATCCCCGCTCATGTCCTGCTGGCCGCCGCCGCCGGCGATATCGATACGCGATTCCCGCGCGCCCACGCAGTGACCGTTTGGCTACCTAGCTACCTACATTGATTACGTATCGATTCGAGAATTGTGTTTATTTTTTTACGTAAATTAAATTGCATTTCATCCATGGCTTTATTATAATGGATGAGTTTTAAGATTTCGAAATAAATCAGGAAGATTTATCAGAAATAGAAGAATTAGAAATCACCTTACTGAATAATAGTTTCTATGTAAGCTCTGAAGAAGAAGACATAAATATCCATCCAGTTACTCGTAAACGTCGTCGTATTATGGTGATAGACAGTGAAGAGAGTGATGCGGAAGATCATGCAGTTCCAGATAGCTCGGGAAACACTACGCCGTTTACACGCACATGGACACTTCCAACAGGTAACCAGCGTCGAATTATACCTTTCACAGAAAATCCTGGTTTGCCTACTAATCACCGCTTAGCAATGACTAAGAAATCGCCTGCGGATTTTTACTCTCTTTTGGTTCCCGATGATGTTTTTATGCAGATAGTAGAAGATACAAATCAGTTTGGTATTGATAGAATCACCGGGCGCGTGGCTTCAAAAGCAGCAAGAATCCGTAACTGGTCTCCTTAAAACGTACATGAGATGAAAGGCTTTTTTGCTTTGATTATTTTTATGGGATTGGTAAAACTTCCTAAGCTTTCTGATTATTGGTCAAAAGATGAAATAACAAGTCACCCGTTTGCAGCAAAAATTATGTCCCGTAATCGCTTTGAACTGCTTCTTCAAATGCTTCATTTTTCCCGGCTTGACATCGCGTCCGACATTTACTGGAGGTCATGAACACTAATTTTTCAAGGCATTATACTCCTGCCGAAGATTTTTGCATTGACGAAAGCGTTGTGCCATTCCGCGGCAGAATCATTTTCCGTCAATATAACAAACAGAAACGCCATAAATATGGCATAAAAGAGTTTAAATTATGCACTCTACCAGGGTATACATATAAAATCAATATTTATGCGAGAAAAGAAAACGATCAAGTGAATACTACGCCCGCAAACGTTATAATGTCACTTTGCAGTGGCTTATTGAACAAGGGTCACACGTTGTATACTGAGAACTGGTATACGAGTATTGATTTAGCAAGGAATCTGTTGGAAAATGAAACACATCTAGTGGGTACTATTAGAAAAAATAGAAGGAATATACCAAAAGAGGTTGCTAATGCTAAACTGAAGACAGGTAAATATATAGCTAGAGAGAGCGAAGATGGAATTACTATCATGAAGTGGAAAGATAAAAGAGACGTACTTGTTCTTTCGACCAAACATTCCGACCGTTTCCAGACAATTACAAAGCGAGGAAAAGCGGTATCGAAGCCGAAAATCGTGCTAGACTATAATAGGGCAAAAGGAGCTGTCGATTTGTCCGACCAAATCGGGGCTTATTCCACACCATTAAGGAAATCTGTAAAATGGTACAAAAAAGTTGCAATAAACTTGCTGTTGAACACTGCAGTTATCAATGCACTAGTATTATATCAAGCAGTAACCGGGATGAAAATCCAAATGGTTGAATTTAGGAAACAGTTGTTGAAGGGCCTGTCAATGAGAAGTGAAACCTCAGGTCAGGTTTCAAGACCAACAAGAATGAAGCATAAGCTTCCGAAGAAAGACGGCACAAGCAATAATAGTCGACGAACATGTCAGCAGTGTTACAAAGAAAAAATTTAATAAATAATAACTTTAATAAATAATTATTATGTTTCTGATTTACAAACATGTTGTTTAATTCATCAAACTATGCCCGAAAAATTAAACCCTAACAGCTATGTAGTACAACTTTAACCAGATTTTAACTACTTAAGTAAATAGTAACAGTATACAGTATTTTACAACACATTATCATACACACTTTTTCCTTTAGAACTTTCAAACAACTCGTGTCACGAAATTATTTGTCATATTTTTGTAAGTCATATTTTTTACTAAAAACCAAATACAATCTATTTGTCTGCAGGGCCGTGGGGGTCACTTCAAATACATATTAGGTTCATATCTGTGCCCGACGGCCCAATAGAGACGCATAAAATCGCTTCTGACTCGCGGTCATATGTTGTCCCCCGCGGCCCCAACGGAACTATTGTATGTCGACCACACGGTGTCCCCCACGGCCTAAACAGGACTGAAAAATTAAAGCGGCGTTCAATGTGTTAAAGTGGATCGAGCTAAATTGTTTTCTGAAGCAGAGCTGAGCGATATACCAGAATTTGTAAATTCACCAGCTTATTATACTTTATCCTCCATCCCGGAAAATACAAAATTCAGACTCCAACTTTTTATTCCATTAATGAACAGTTAATAAAACTAATATGCCACAAGACTTGACGAATGCTTTTTCAAATATTTCCACTCAATCGGATAATGCATAATGTACAAATATTCTATCCTCAATTCCGGAAAATACAAATTCAGACACCACAACTTTTACTAATATGCCACAAGATTTGACAAATAGGAATGCTTTTACAAGTATTGATGACACGAATGTTTCCACTGAATCTGATAATGCACAATGTACATTGTATGTATTTAAGTAACGCACAACACTGTACTCCACGTTAATTTGATTATTCTAGGTATACTTAAATAATTAAACATTTTCCAATTTTTGCAATTTGCCCACTAAATCTGATAACTATTGTACTCTGCCTACCCCTCCAATGCAACAGCTCACGCCTGTAATTCCTACAGGCGTGAGCTGTGAGTGTAATTTTGTTTTTTTTATAAATAAATAAATACTTAATATACCTACTTAATTAATAAAGCTTACTTACCTTAAACATACTGCGAGTTTTTCTTTGGTAGATATGGCTGACCTCCAATTGTATCGAGTTTGAATATTCTTGTACGCAGTTTATCGTGCAATTCTTCAAAACTTGCTTTTGACATGTGAAAATAATTGTAAAACCGATCCTCATATGTTTCCAATTCTTTACACAGGCGATGGTATTCTCCATACTCTAGCCTATTTTTATTAATTTCATTTACCCATATCCTTTTTCAAATTCTTCATTTCAAAATAAGTAGAAATAGTAACTCATCGTCCGTGTCCGAATCCGCCGACATTTTCAATCACACTGCGCCAGCCAACCCGCCTCGCTGCCGCCGACCCGCCGGCGCCGCCCGCCGCCGCCGCCACCGACCCGCGCGCGCGCTATGTATGAAGCAAAGAGTATAATGTATGAAGACAATGAACAGCGCGTCTCACGCGATGCGACGGAACACGAACCGACCCGCACCCGTTCTCTGTGTGTTTTGCGCTTTATCCAATACAGCAGTCACAAGAATACAGGGACAATATTTATTCACCAATATCTTCTGTAGATTCTAATACAAATTCATCGTTTCCTCCAATTTCTCCAATTAATTATTCTGTCAATACATATCTTTCTGAAGATTTATCACAACTGGAGAATTTTGAAAACTGATCGAAACTTTAAAATACGCTTCTTTTGATGTTTTTCTGATTTTTAAATACATTTTTAACTATATATTTTTTTAAACTTTATTTTGTACTAGAGGTATCCTTAGTCCCTGGGCCCCCATTTCATAAAAAAACATCGTATCCCGTACGATTTAACATGGCACCTGGCTCGACCAGAGGGGGGGGACAGAGCCTAATAAATGACATTTCTAAAAGATGGTAGCTCCATCTGTTACTTGGGTGTGTAACGAAAACTATCATGAGTACTCATTTTTTTAAAAGATGGCGATGCATTCTTAAATATATTTGATCTTAAAATATTTTAGATATTCAAAGTGTTTTTAATAAAGCATTCATTTAAAAAAAAACACAAATAACTTATTTAACCAAATAAACAAAAATATCATGTCATGTTGTAGTGACACAGTACCTGTCACAGTTACCAGAGAACCACAAACTGCCGTACCGTACCACCTTACCACCACACAGTTACCAATACCTCAGAACCAATTACCGATGTAGTGACACAGTACCTGTCACAGTTACCAGAGAACCACAAACCGCCGTACCGTACTACCTTACCACCACACATTTACCAATACCAATTACCGATTACGTTTTGACGAGTCTGTTAAGGAATAGTGAAGCAATACGTTTGTGACAAATTCTATTCAATGAATAGGATAAGCTTGTAAGCGCAAGCAGAGCAAAGCAGAAGCTTCAGCACCCACCGTGATCTTCTCTTCAGGCTTCAGAACCGCGCAGAGGAAACACGTGTGCTCATGCAGAGATCTTCACTCGACGACGGCGGCCCGGCGAAAAGGACCGCGCTCTGCGCGCTACTCCTATTTATAGACTCGCGACAAAATAGTGCCGTGTGCAAAAACAGCGCCCCGCGCCCCGCGCGCGTCTTGCCCTACGCGCGTCGCTATTGGTGGATTTAACGTAGTTTAGTAAGAATGATGTTTGTATATAAGTAGGGGTTTGTGGCAATAAAAATTAGAGTTTACCAGACCTTCATATTGTTCGTTTTACTTAAGGCAACGACGAGAACCCCAGGATCAGTTAGCTACCCAACGCTAAAGTGGTGACCCCGGAACACTGAACACATCATGCCGAGCGATACCGAAGATTACAGCGATTGTCAGGGCAACGCAGCAATGAAGAACGACGTGGCATCAGTCTCACTTCCTGCAAGATTGCCACCATTTTGGCGCCAAAACCCACGACTATGGTTCGCCGCGACGTAAGACAGCTGTGCGTGTACTATGAAAGTAACTAAAATAGACTAGTCTCGCGGTATCATTATCTGTATACTGGCGGATTTTCCTAACAGCATATGCTGCTGAACTTAGCCTTCCTGCAAGAGATGTTAAATGGGCTTGCAGCAAAATCATTTTCTGTCCCACAGACAACTTTAGAAAAAAAGTGAAGTTTGCTCGAGAAAGTTTAGATAAGAATGATCCAATGACTTAAATTTAAGATACCGTTAGGCCCAAAAGAGTAAGTTTTTACTGATAATGAAGAGGAAGAGCTATGTAAATACATAATAGATATGGAGAGCAGGCTTTATGGACTGACAATGAAAGACTTAGAGGTTTAGTCTATAGACTAGCGGTAAAAAATAACAAACGTCATCCTATTAACAATGAAAAAGAAGAAGCCGGGAAAGACTGGGCATTAGGATTTTTAAAAAGGCAACCAGAACTGTCTATTAGACAGCCTGAAAGTACCTCAGCTGCACGTGCTGCTGGTTTCAATAAACAGGTGGTAGACCAGTTTTTCAATTTTTTGGGCAATGTTTACGATGAACATCATCTAACACCAGATCGTATATAGTCCAATCAACGAGGATATTAGTTGTATGGAGACTTCCGAATAATTCTCCCGCCTATGAAATTTGGCATGTGATGAAATTAGGTGATACAGATAACAGATGTACAATAATCCAACATTTTTTTTTACGAGAAGTTACGTATTTTCACCTAAACATGAAAATTGCTCATGAGGCTCTGTGAATATTTCCTCAGGCTGAAATACTTTCTGTTTACGTATGAATGTACTAGTTAGAATAAGTATGTACAGGAATCCAAAATTTTTTCGATTTCGGTGATACCCCAAATTTAACTTTTAACATTTTGCACTATAACTTCTGCCGGAAAATTGCTCTGCCAATTTTTATGTTTTCATATGTCTTTATGTCCCTAAATACATAGCTTTGTTTAGTTATCCAAAAGATTTTCCTTTTTAAACTTGTATTTTTTGTTTTTGCTTAATTACGTAATGTGAAAAAATCCTCCGTCCATTTTTATACCTTTATCTACACTCGCAACGTAATGTTCCAAATATGAGTTCAAAAACGAATGCATAAATACATACTTTTTTTTCGTGGATAGGTAAAATTTAAAAAAAAAACCATTACAGTTCAACATTTTCCTTCGATTTTTAAACAACTGCATCATAAAATAACTTTTTAATTTTTATAGCACACTTTTTCTTTTTAATTTTTGGCGCGGGCTCATTGACTTAAGTCAATGAGCCAGCTTTTATCTTTGTCTATGTTTGAGCGCGCTGCGCAGTCATTCGAATACGCAATGAGAATATCCGCCATATTGGAATTAACTATTTTTCCACTTATTTTATTTCAACTGTATGAGTGAAGATAAAATAGTGTATGCAACGGCATATAATTAGGTATTAAAACACTCGTGTGATGCTATTATCACACTCGGCTACGCCTCGTGTGATAAACCCACACTCGTGTTTTAATAACCCTTTTTATATGGTCGTTGCATAAACTACTATTATTAGTCATATGATTTTATATTAAAACAGATTTATCAATAATCCAACAAATTTTCCTTTAGGAAGAACATTTTTTTTCCATTTTTGCTTTATTAAGTCACGTGAATAATGGCTCAGGTTAATTCAATGAGTATATTAAGTTATGAGTCGCTGTATTTTAATAGATTTTCTAATAAGCCAATGGAAATTCGGCCTAATACTAAAGTTTTTACAATCTCAATAATTGCATTGCCGGCCGTCGGCTAGCATTGACGGTCTAAGGTAACGGCGAGTTGTGTGTGTTGGCTGTGTAATAAAAAAAGAGTAATGTTATACTGGGGTTTGTTGAAGTGACAAAAAAAAATACAATCGAATTGAGAACCTCTTCCTTTTTTTCAAGTCGGTACAGTTTTCAGTGAGCTTATACGTTTTCTCATTTAGGCGCAGCGATATGTTTTCGGGTTTACGAAAAAGCGCGGTTAATTGAAAATTTTGAATATTTTCTTAAATCTAATATTCTATCACAAATTAACCCATTTGAACCCAAATACAAACCTAGCAGCAAAATTCTGGAAAAAACTTTACTAACGTATCTATTGCAGTCTAGATAGACATTTTATAAAGAAAAAAACCTTCCTTTTGTGTTAGAAAAACACCATACCAACTCAAATAGGGCCAGTGGGCTTATGCATAGTATTGTTCAAAACATCCTTTTTCGATGCACAATGTTTTAATGCATTTTTTACATTACCAACGTGCTTTCGTGTGGCATTCGTTGCATCGTAGCTGGCTTGACAGATTCTGGGGGTAAATTCCACTCATTTGGTAGCGCCAGATGTGGGCTGACCCTTGGTATAGCAAATCTTTTGAATTAATTATTATTTCACACGTTTCGGAGATTTTACCAAGAGTTATTTTATGTTTAAGTGTATTAGTGTTTTCTACAGCTTAATTAAATTGTATTGGTGGACGCAGATGCTCAAAAAAAATATAAGCTAACTGGTACTCCTTTGGACAATACTTTTTTTCTTAACTCGAAATCTCCTTAACTTTTTGACCATTTTTCCGCATAGTTTACAAAGTCCGTTTATTTTAAATCCATACAATTTAAGTAATAAAAATTCTTAAGAAATAGGTATAAGCGAATGTCTAAACGCCGTTGTACAGTCAACCGCACATCAGGTTATACGAAAATGTCAAAGGACAGAAATTATAGAACTTTGCCCCACTATCATCTGCCTAGCCTTTTCCCAACTATATTGGGGTCGGCTCCCAGTTAAACCGGATTCAGCTGAATACCGGTAAACTGGCATTCATGCCGCCACAAAAACCAACGTAGCAGAATCAACATCACAACAAATGAGACTCGCAGCGCCATCTATCTCGACAGCTGCGAACTAACTGACAAAATCCTAAATCGCGATATCAGAGTTTACCGTGCGATTAGAACATATGCAAAGCCCGAATATCAACTCTCGGGCAGTTGCCCACCAGACACAAACAACCGTCTGGTCGGAGGATCCTCCCTTTTCAGTGGAGGTATGTGGGACTTTACTCTCTGTTCTGCTACCTCCAAACTGGTGACCCTCGACATTGGACGTCAGCGCAGCCTTCGTGCAGCTACCTCATCATGACGTCATCATCATCATCACTTCCTCATCGTGACCTCAAGCTCTCGAGCAGCGAGTCATACAGCCAGCCAGTACCCTCGGCTTCTACGGGTATCCTGACCACCAGCATGCAGCGGACGCGCATTCCTGGTCAGCATCCTCAGCCTCTATCATCAACCTCATCAGCGACCTTGGCAAGCACACTGCACTTTCGGCCAGTCACATGAAGAGCCTTGAAAAACCTCTCCTGGTCGACGCCAGCAGTCACGTCAGCACGTCGCACAGCTCCGACCCACCATGGCAAGCACACTGCACCTTCGGCCAGTCACATGAAGAGCCTTGAAGAAACTCTCCTGGTCGACGCCAGCAGTCACGCCAGCTGCAGCATAGGGGCACCGCAGACAGTTCCGACTCACCGTGAACTCTGCGACGCAGACAGTTCCGACTCACCGTGAACTCTGCGACGCAAACAGTTCCGACTCACCGAGAACTCCGCGACTTCCGGTTCCGACTCACTGGAACCAACCTTCCACTGGCCTGGCAAGCATCATCAAGATGTATGGACGACTCATCCACTATCGACCTCCGGTCTCCGGAGGGGAGTGATGTAGCGGCATTCATGCCGCCACAAAAACCAACGTAGCAGAATCAACATCACAACAAATGAGACTCGCAGCGCCATCTATCTCGACAGCTGCGAACTAACTGACAAAATCCTAAATCGCGATATCAGAGTTTACCGTGCGATTAGAACATATGCAAAGCCCGAATATCAACTCTGGGGCAGTTGCCCACCAGACACTACATCCGTCTGGTCGGAGGATCCTCCCTTTTCAATGGTGGTTTGCGGGACTTTACTCTCTGTTTCGCTACCTCCAAACCGGAATTTTACGTGGAGCGGCTGCCTACCAGACCTCCACAACCCATGTAACTGGGTAACACGGTATTTCTAGGCAAGACTGGTGTCAGATTTTTCTGGCTTCTGACAATCCGTAACGACTGCCAAAGATCTCCAAATGACAGCCGGTACCAACGGCTTCAGAGCGTTTACGCGGTACGGCTTTTCATACAAACTTTCAAATCCTTATTCTTCAAAATGAATAAACCGATTTTAACGAAACTTGGTATGCATACGCTAGATATCCAGGTCTAAATAGTTATCAGAATTTTTTTTTGAAAAAGATTTCAGAGGGAGAGAGAGAGCGTTTTTAAGTTTTCTATAGAAAGTGAAAAATCACTATATCCTTCCCCCTGGAACTCTTTTTAAAAATGTTTTCTGATAACTGTTTAGAACTGAATATCTAGCGTATGCATACCAAATTTCGTTAAAATCGGTTCATTCATTTTGAAGAATAAGGACTTGAAAGTTTGTATGAAATGACATACGGCGTACACGCTCTTAACGTGCTTTCCGAGGCACGGAGGAGTCTCGGTATGTTAAGATGGTCACCCATCCACAGACCAACCTCGGCAAGCGTTGCTTATCCTTGAAGATCGGTCCGTGCGGCTGGTATAACTTTGCCCCAATAAAAAAAGTAATTTACAAGCATAAAATATGCAGTATTTTATAAGTAGCACAAAGTCAGCAAGTGAACGAGAATTGAGATCCGTTAACAAAAGCAAATGTAGGTAGCGAAAATCAATAAAAATATACACTTAAATAAAAGACTTAACTTAAGCTAAAAATAATCTAACATATGGCGTCGAAAAATTCGTCCGCATCGCAGACCACTGGTTATGTACCCAAAAGGCTGGCAGCATTGCCACGTCATATGGCAATGATTATCCTTTGTCCCAGGTAAAAGCCAGCCGTAGGGTCACGCGAAGTAGCTCGCTGTCCGATCAGGTCAGGCCAGAGTCGACGGCGCGTTTCACTCTAAATGCGCCGGAAAGAGCAGTCAGCAACGGAGACGGGCCAGAGCC
Source organism: Melanchra persicariae (assembly GCA_947386135.1). Taxonomy (NCBI): domain Eukaryota; kingdom Metazoa; phylum Arthropoda; class Insecta; order Lepidoptera; family Noctuidae; genus Melanchra; species Melanchra persicariae. The sequence continues at coordinate 7,016,379 of OX376645.1, read as the reverse complement.
TGCCAGGGTTGCGGAATATGTTCGAAAGAGTTACCGCGGCCCTGGAAAGAAAGGCACTAGGAGGACTAAGGGTGGGTTTTAGTCAGTAAAAGTCTGACACTCCCTGCCGCTCCACCCAGAGCGGGAGGGGTCATTTGATGATTTCCCATCCTCAAAAAATAAAAAAGGGTCACGCGAAGTGTCAACTAAGCGTCTTGACAGATCTTTAAACAAGTAATGAGCACTCGGACCCCACGATTCATTAAATTGATTTTCATTAATTTACATTTTCTGTAAATTGCTGGGGCGGGATCTGGCATTGTCTTTTCTCCAAATGATTTTAAACCTTAAGAGCGTGTATTCGATTCGCGACAAAAACTTCATGTTTTTTTAATTTTGCAAGATCAAAATCGTAATGACGTGAGCAGATTATTTCACAGAATATTACGGTTTTAGAAAGATTACTACTCTGAAAAATATAATTTTTGTTGACACTTTTAAAAAGAACAGTTAGCGTTTGACAAAAATGGACGTCAGAATTATCTTTCAGGACGAATACAACCATTGTAATGTGCTAAAATATTTTATATTATACGTTTGTCCAACTGAATATGTAGTCTCAAAGCGCACTTTACAGCTCAATTACAAAAATATGGCTAATTAGTATTTAAAAAACATATATCACACACCATAACACTCACTCTATCACAACACATTCATTACACTTACACTACACACTTATGTACACTGCACACTTACACTACACTATATACCACGCAAACAACTATTTCCGTATTACATGTAATTTTCTACAGTACATAAATACGAACCTTGTGATGAAAGAGACTGGACCCCACGACACAGGGTATCCTAGTGTGGGGTCCAGTGTTACTTGTAAACAAGATGTAATGTTTTTGAATTAAATAAATTATTATTATTATTATTATATAAAATCGGTTAACTTTAACAATTTTTTTTTAACATTTTATTTATTTATTTTTAATATTATAATTATTTTAAGAAAATAAAGGTATTGCTAAATATTCTGGTTTTTTTGTCAGTCCTTTTATGTACTCATTTATTTTACACGATTATTTTAAAAACACTATAAATCCCCGCGCGCAATCGATTACCGATCCTGGGCCCCAAGTCTGCTATTTTCATAAATTCGTCATTCCAACACGATCCCATTGTCATTTTGTAATAAGTTCGTAATCTACTAAATTCATAATGGTCAATCATTGGTCGGTCAATGGTTTCGTAATAGAATCATGGTTCTAAATATTCAATGTCTTTGAAAAGCAATGACTGCACAAGGACGTTCTATTCTATTCTATATTTTTATATGGCAAGCAAAGCCGATGTCGACTATTCTGCCAATGTCTAAAGTATATTGGAAAAGCATGTGTGTTTAAAAAAGCTGGTAATGAACAGTAGGTAGAAACCAGATTCTTCTATTGATGGTACAGTAAGGACGTTCTAATGGTAGGTCACTGATCAAAGGAACTGTCAAAATTTTAGCAGATTACCGCATACGTCTGTCAGTCATTTGTCATTATGTACGAGATTACCATTCTACGACATTTATTTCAATGAGAGGGTCAGTGGTTGACTATTGGAAAGTCATAATGACGCTTTTATATTAGTAGATTATCAAACTTGTCAAAATCAACAATTATGAAATTAATGGTAGACCATTCTGACACTATTGTAATAGCAGACTTGAGGGTCGTGCCGGGCCCTCCCAGCGACTCGAGAATCGAATACACACTCTTAAAATGTTGAAGGTTAAGTTCAAAATCAAATGAGAAAATTTGTCAGTTTTTGGTAACTTGATGTGCTGTTGACTGTACACACGTTGTGCATATTTATGGAAGAATATTAGTAATAATATCGGTAGCCATCAAACTCCCCTACATTACTACATTAGTATTTTCAGTCAAGTGATGGCCAACCCTTCGCTCTAGCTTATAACAGTGAAATATCGTAACAAATATTGACCGTCCGAAAATTTGTTGGATAATTGATAAATTTATTTTAATATAAAATCATGACTAATAAAGTTATGTTGAGATTGAATTTATATTATTGAGATTGTAAAAACTTTTGTATCAGGCCGAATTTCCATTGGCCTATTGGATAATCTCATACACGTATTGAATTAACCTGAGCAATTATTCACGTGACGTAATAAAGTTAAAATGAAAAAAAAATGTTCTTTCTGAAGGAAAATTTGTTGGATTATTGATACATCTGGCTTAATATAAAATCATATAACCAATAAAGGTATAAAAATGGACGGAGGAATTTTTCACATCACGTAATTAAGAAAAAATAAAAAATATAAGTTTAAAAAGGAAAATCTGTTGGATAACTAAACAAAGCTATGTATTTAGGGACATAAAGACATATGAAAACATAAAAATTGGCAGAGCAATTTTCCGGCGGAAGTTATAGTGCAAAATGTTAAAAGTTAAATTTGGGGTATCACCGAAATCGAAAAAATGTTGGATTCCTTTACATACTTATTCTAACTAGTACATACATACGCAAACAAAAAGTATTTCAGCCTGAGGAAATACTCACAGAGCCTCATGAGCAATTTTCATGTTTAGGTGAAAATACGTAACTTCTCGTAAAAAAAAATGTTGGATTATTGTACATCTGTTATCTGTATCACCTAATTTCATCACATGCCAAATTTCATAGGCGGGAGAATTATTCGGACCACATAAGCCCCGTTGATTGGACTAATATACAACTGCGATGAAACTAGTATTTCAGTTGTGCCCAAAACCAAATCAAAAGTTATCGCAAGAAAGCAAGCTGCCCTAGAAAGCAAGTGGGAGCCATAACATCTGCTGAACGAGGTGCGACCATTACAGTAGAAATCTGTTTTAGTGCTAGTGGTAATTTTATGCCACCCATGATGGTATATCCTAGAAAAAGAATGGATCCGCAACTTACGATTAATGCTGCCCCCGGAGCTTGGGGAGTTTGCAGTGATTCGGGCTGGATGACTTCAGAGCTTTTCCTAGATTGGGTTAAAAAGTTCGTCGAATTATATATCAGTATTCTCTGAGACCGACTTTGCTCCGTCTTTGATGACAGATATTAATGTATCCGACGCACCTGCAAGCGATAATAGTTCGTTGATAATGGAATCGTCATCCACAGAACCAGCAACAAATAATCAGAATGCGCCAATTATATCGCGGTTACCGTGGACGTCATCGCGGCGCCCCCCCAACCCTCGCTACCCGTCATGACAGACGCAAAGATGCAGTCCGAATCTCAAATCAACTAATAGGTAAACAATGGAACTTCAACAAAGCAAACTTTAATCAATTATATTATCTACTTACTCAAATTGACTGGAGTGATATGTACAGTTTACACGATCCGGATTTAACTTTAAGCTCTTTCTACGACAAAATCTTTCAAGTTTTCAATATCTGTGTACCTCTTAAAAATAATATACCTAAAACTAATAAATATACATACCCAGTGTGGTACACTTCGGACATTATTAGGAACATTCAATTAAAATATAGACTACACAAAAAGTACAAAGCAAGTAAAACCTCTAGTAGGTACTATGAGGCGTTTGCTCGGTGCCGGGCGAGAGTGAAGACGGAGACTTCTTTTGCTCACGACCGATATCGGGATCGCGTGCAAAGTCATCTTGCTACTGACCCGAAAGCTTTCTGGAGTTACGTACGATCGATCAAAAAAAGCCAATTCAAGTCAATATAAATTAAATAAGGAAGGTCAAATCCTATCGAATCAGGAATGTGCCCAAGAGTTTGCACGTTTCTTTCACTCCGTATATAACCCTGAGCCAGCTACGTTAGACTCGGACACCGCTAGTAAGACGGCTGAGCCAAGCGGTGCGTGCGCGCACCTCCGTGTCCTTGAGGCGGCCGAGGTGCGCCGCGCCCTTGCCCGCCTGCCGCCTAAACGATCGGTGGGACCTGATGGAATACCTCCCTTTATCCTTAGGGATAGTCGCATGGTGTTGGCTGAACCCTTACTACATCTGTTCAATGTTTGTATTTCTGCCTCAATGTTTGTATTTCTGCCTCAACGTTTCCTGATCGTTGGAAACTTAGTCGGGTAGTGCCAGTGCCGAAAGGTGGGAGAGGCGCTGAGGCAAGTGAATAAAGGCCGGTGGCGGTAATTTGCGCTCCTGCCAAGGTGTTTGAGGCAGCCATTCATGGCTGCTTATATACGCAAGTATACGCTCACTTGTCCGATGCGCAACACGGGTTCCGTGCTGGGCGGAGTACAACAGGCAATTTACTTCACCTAATGACGCAACTGGTGCCGGCTGTTGACGCAGGACTACAGGTGGATGTAGTCTACCTCGATTTTCGGAAGGCGTTCGACACAGTTGACAATGACGTGCTTCTGATGAAATTGGCTAACAAGGGTTTCACACCCCAAACTCTTATTTTCTTCGCCGACTACCTGCGCAACAGACGTCAATATGTCGACTGTGGCGGACGCTCTTCCGAGATATACCACACGAGATCAGGCGTCAGCCAAGGAACTAATTTAGGACCGTTCCTTTTTATTCTTGTGGTGGACGACCTACCAGAGGTAGTCGAGCAGTCTACTTGCCTACTTTTTGCGGACGATTTAAAATTGGTTCGTGTTGTGAAAGATGAGGCCGATCATGACACGCTGCAGCGTGATTTAGATAGGGTCACTGAGTGGAGTCAAAAAAATAAACTATTCTTTAATGTAGCAAAGTGCTCTGTACTATCATTTACCCGCGCGCGTAGCCCTTGTCATCACCAGTACCTCATAGAAGGGAAGCCGCTGCAGCGTGTCATGGAGGTGAAGGATCTGGGCATTTGCTTCACTGCTGATTTACAATTTAGAAAACATGTTTTAGTGGTTTGCAAAAAGGCGTACCGAAATCTAGGTTTTTTATTACGACAGGCTAATAAGTTCACGAATATAAGTGCTTTAAAAGCCTTGTACGAAGCACTTGTAAAGAGCCACTTACAGTACAACGCGGTTATTTGGAGTCCTAGTGAGGCCAAATATAGTACAATGTTAGAGCGCATCCAAAATAAATATGTTAGATTTATGTATATGAAATTATATGGCGTTTATCCGGGATATCCTCTGTTAAATCCAACCTTACTTATTCTTGGTATGGTGGGTTATTTTAAACTAGAAATAAAGCGGGAACAAACCTTAGCCACGTACTTGTTCCAGGTATTAAGAGGAGAGATTACCAATTCGGAAATTATTCATAAAATTCAGCTGTGTGTGCCGGACGAGTATGTGAGCAGGCGGCGGCAGCCGCGGCTGCTGGTGGTGCCGAGCGCGCGCACAACTTACTCCAGCGCGCACCACTGACGCGCGCGCTGTGCACGCTCAACGCGGTGGCCAGGGTCATTTCACTCAGTACATTTTAACTCCAGTACAAAATCGTGAACATGGAATAGTTCGAACGTTCGCTATTAGATGGCACCACCTGTAATGCACTTTTAACAAAATGATAAATACGTGAAATAGTAAGAAATTTATTTTTAATAATGAACTCAAATAATGTAAATAATATTTTGAAAGCAAACTATTGCATAAAAAAGATGGAATTAACTTATTAGTATTTAACCGAAAATTGCAATTTATAACGCTTCGTTCTACTGTAGTATTAAGAGGTTACTTGATAATTTGTAAGAATTTTCCTCTTGTATGATCTTTGAATAATATTTAACATTACAAATGTAAAGATATCACTTATTTTATATGAATTTTAGTCTCAAAAGTCTTCGGGATGTGTAAATAGTATAAAATAAATTTTGCGCGTACTTGTTGGAACGGAACGTCAACATCTCTGACAAGAGTGACAAGTGACAACAATCAAGTAATCAAATTACATGTGTCAAGCAATTTCTGCTGGTTTATCCGCAGACAATCGCGATCTTACCAAGAACAATGAGTTCTAAGCGCAGAGAGAGGAACCAGAGACGTCTTGACGCCTATAGAGAGCGTTCGCAAGACAAAGCTGAACAACGAATCGAGCTATATCATGAAATGATATTTGACTGTTTCAATCCGTGATGCACCCGCACAGATGCAGTTACAGGTACTGAAGCGTTTGCCGCCGAGTACGCTAGATATTGTTTAACATTAGTTCCAAGTGTTATTTCCGCTGGCAATGTTTTGGACCAAGAATTAATCCCACCAGAAGTAATAGACGATAGCCCCGACGTCGAGGTTGAGGAATTTGAAAGTTTAGAGAAAGAAACTGTACTACCGCTCGTTCAGCCAGTTATCGTCCTAAGTAATATAATCGACGATGTTAATACTGAGAATACTCTGGATGTTCCCCCCGCTACCATCGTAGGCACATTGAAGCCCACTGAGAACGATGGATTTTGTGACCCCATAATGGATAAGAAGAGTTACGACGGCGTGGCCAAAATGGCACGCATTTATGAAGAGCGCCACGATTTGATTAGAATGGACAACTCTTTGATCGCTGAGTTAGTCTATCCCTATGCCAATTGTAAAACCAGGATGGCTATGAAATTAGCTTACCCTTCTTTAAATGTTGCAAAATATAAGTGCTCCGAGACTATCGCTAGAGTACATATTATGATGGATCCGTACGACCTAAAATTGTCTACAACGCCCGGTTATAAATTAGAACGAAGACGAGGCAATAACAAAGCCTTAGCTGCCGGAGCTGTTCAGAGGAATACCACCATGTGTTTGTACCACACGCCTATATGATGCTGTGTTTTCCCAGCATTTTAAGACTATAATATTGGCGAAATTATTCAGACGACGGTACTTAGATAACATGACAATTGATCAAGATAGGATCAACGTAGTAGGTCGAGGTTTCGAAGATAACTTCCTCTTCATTTTGATTGGAAGTATGAATGTAGAATACTCCCATCTGGAGTTTGTGGCGAGGGTTCGTGGATTACACCGCCTTCGATATAAGACAGACAGGGTAGTATCAGTGCAGCCCTGCTCTGAAGTTAGATTATTTTGTCGTAACCCACCTAGCACTTAGTGCAGGTGTGTAGAATAGTAAGGCACGGGGTATAATATGCCTTACAAGCGAGCTGGATTGACCGCCGCAAGCGAGCTAGTTATGCCGCAATGGTAAAATCAGGAGCCTGAGATGTAATATGTCGGACTTCATCGACCCGACACTCCATGATACGAACCCTATATTCAATTCTACTAAGGGTCACCCCCCGTCTATAGCTGAGACTTGGCTCACCCCAAATCTTAGCTTCCGCATGCCACTGTATAACATTCTCAGATGTGATAGATTCGATGGGTATGGAGGGTCAGCTCTTTTCATAAATAACCGTGTTCCATTTTCCCCCATGCTCTTGCCCCCACTAGAGGATAGTTTGAGCATTACAGCGGGAAAGGTTGAGGGCATCACAGTGTTTTCCATTTATATTGCCCACCCTCACCCTGATTTTTTGGTAACTATTAGAAACATCCTTTGCAATGTTCACGGACCGTTGTTAGTCATGGGTGATTTTTATTGTCACCACTACAGATGGGGTTCAGAACGCTGTGATGCCTTCGGCGTTGCCTTGGTGGAGATTTTAGATGACCTAAATCTCTGCATTTTGAACAATGGTTGTCCTACCCGTAGGACTCCACCCGGTCAGCAGAAGAGTTGTGTCGACCTAACATTCTGTTCGGTTGACCTAGCAACTTCAGTTCATTGGGAATGTACAACCTTGTCGCATGGCAGTGACCATTACCCTATAGTTATTTCTTTAGTTAACAGGACTTATTTAGAGAAAACTTCTCCTCCACTTTTGAAATATAACCTGTCCAAACCAGATTGGACAAAATTTGTATCACTATTGGAGGATAAAATTGACAATCTTCCAAATTTAAATTCATGCTTACCTGAAACTACAGGTCACCACCATGCCAAGAGTTGCTATGAGAGTTTTGTTTCAGCTGTTACCTCTAGTGCAGATTCCTGCTTCCCATTAAAAAACAGTGCCCAAAATAAAATCCCTTCACCCCCATGGTGGGACCCAGAATGCACATAAGCTGTTAGAGCAAGGAATGAGGCTGAGTCACATTATAATGCAGCCATGAACACTGAAAACCTCTTGGCCTATCTTCAGTGTAATGCCAGAACCAAACGTCTTCTTCGCAACAAGAAGCGTTCAGTTTGGGTTAAATACTGCACCTCCTTATCCCCCTCCACTCCGATCTCAGCAGTCTGGAAAAATATTAATAGATTTAGGCGTGGGTGTTCCCCTTCAATCACTTCACCTATATGTAGGGAAACAGCTGAACTCTTTTTCGACAAAATTGCACCACCCTATGTTCCTCTTCCATCTGAATGTGAAAATATTCCCCTTCTTAGCATAGAAAATGATCCTTTGGATGCACCATTCACTTTGCGCGAAATGAATGTGGTCCTGAGTCATGTCCGGGACTCAGCTCCTGGTATTGACGGTGTGCCATATTCTTTCATCTGTCGTGCAGGTGAAAAGGCTAAAGTTTACTTCCTGGACATTATAAATTTTTGCTATAGTCGTGGCTGGGTACCAGATCAGTGGAAATTACAAATTATTATTCCACTAGTGAAACCTGGCAAACACCCGGATGATCCGAATGGCCTTAGGCCAATTGCCTTATGTTCAGTCCTAGCAAAACTACTGGAACATCTCATTAAAAATCGTCTGGTGTGGATAGTCGAATCGAGAAACTTACTGCCGAATTCCCAATTTGGCTTTAGGAAAGGGTTTAGCACAATGGACAGTGTCGGCGTCCTGATTACGGATATTCGTCTGGCCTTTTCAAAAAACCAGTCCGTTGTTGCCTCTTTCCTTGACATTTCCTCCGCATATGACAACGTACTTCTTCCGTTCTCAGGCAAAAATTGCAACAGCTGAGTCTTCCGGCTAAGATGATACAATGTATATGTGGACTCCTTGTGTCCCGGTCATTGGTTCTGAGAGTACAAGGAGAGGAGTTTGACGAGCGGCAGACGGAAGAGCCTCCCTCAAGGCTCTGTGCTGAGTCCGTTGTTATACAATCTGTATACGGCCGATATTGGGTCCTGCCTTAATAATAATTGTCAGATCTTGCAATACGCTGATGACTTAGTTCTGTATGTGTCAGAGTCCTCCGTCGTTAACGCCGCCGCTTCTCTATGCCTGTCTTTGGATTCTTTGAACCAGTGGCTTTTAAGACATGGCCTATCGCTTTCCGCTCCCAAAAGCTCGGCAGTAATTTTCTCACGGAAAAGACAGATTCCCCAGATTTCAGTGAGCATTTTAGGTCATAATATTCCTATAGTTAATAAAGTTAAATTTTTGGGCGTACTTTTGGACTCTAAATTAACAGGTAAACCACACATAAATTACTTGATTCAAAAATGTGAAAGAGTCATTTCAATTTTAAAAGTTCTCACGGGTGTCTGGTGGGGAGCTCACCCCTACACCATGAAACTAGTCTACAACGCCTTAGTTCGAAGCGTTTTGGACTACGGAACATACCACCTGATTCCGTGTAATAAAGGTGCTTTGGTGGGACTGGACAGGGTCCAGTCCAAGTGCCTTCGGATCATCTCTGGTTGTATGAAGTCCTCTCCCATTAACGCATTGCAGGTTGAGTGCGCTGAACCTCCCCTGGCCCTAAGGCGGCAATATCTGGCCTCCCGTTTTTTGTCTAGGCTAATTTCTAGAACATCCCATCCCCTCATACCAAGATTACATGAGCTAGAAGCTATATGCAGAAGCTCAAATTATTGGAGAAATAAAGAGATACCACTCATTTTAAAATCATTTCGAGAAATCCAAAATTTAGAGTGTCCGATTTCCCAGTGTCCTAAACTTCCCCTTTATAACTTCGCCTATGAAGTTATTTGCTTTACCCCAAAAATCGTCTACAATATTGGTATATCCAAAAAATCCTCAGCAGCGAATTCGGCCTTCAATGCGGCGGTGGGCGAGCGATGGAGTGGCTACCAACTATTTTTCACAGATGCCTCGAAATTAAATGACGTCAACAACACTGGAGCCGCGGTTTATTATCAAAATTCTAGGATTATTTTACAATTTAAATGCCCTAAAGAGTCTTCCGTATTCACTGGCGAGTGTGTGGCTATTCTAGAAGCTTGTAGTTTTATAGAGTCGCACTCTAATATTGAGAAGGCTGTTATTTTCACAGATTCTCTTAGCTGTTTGCAGGCATTGGCTCAAAATCCCTTTAAAAACAAGTTACACTGCCCTCTTATTTTAAAAATTAAAAGATCTTTGCTGTCCTGTGTTAATTGTCGAAAGGATGTTCAGCTAGTTTGGATACCTAGCCATTGCGGTATTAAGGGTAACGAAATTGTTGATGCCCTGGCTAAAGATGCGTGCTCATCGGCAACGGCTGACCTCTCACACAATACCCATCAAAGCTATGACCTGCTGTCCCTCCCAAAATTAAATCTCCGGTGTTTTTGGCAGGAGCAGTGGAATGAGTCTAGCAAGAAGAAAGGCAGTTTTTTCTATGCTGTCCAACCTACCATTAATCCAAAACCATGGTTTTTTGGCTTCAGAAAGGTCTCCAAAACCGTTGTATCTGTTCTCTGCAGAATCCGTTTAGGCTTTTGCTGTACGCCTGTTTTTCTTCAAAAAATCCGCATACGTGATTCCTCCCTCTGTGAGTGCGGACTGGGAGACGGCACTTTAGACCATATATTTTTTGAGTGTTCAAACAACGTCCCTCCTCTCCTCTTGATTTATATAGACGTCTCCCTAAATTTAAGATCCCTCTTCCAATTAATTTCCCTTCTCTATTAACATTTTCCTCTCCTGACCTGCTTGTGGCGCTGATGACTTTCATCCGTCACAACAACATAAAATTATAGCCGTACTTATCTCAAAATCATTATCTGTGTGGCATGCAACAATTTTAAATGTTTTAACAATTTATATTTATTTACGTAATATTATTATTTGTTTGTTTCAGTCCCGTACTAACCCAACAAGTAATCATCTGTATTGTTTGAAGAATTTAATTAGTTTCTGCAGGAATCTTCGCTCCCTCTATTCATTAGTAAAACAATGCACACTTGCTTCTCCAATCTACTTTGGACATTGGCAGAATAGTCGACATCGGCTTTGTTTGCCATATATATAAATAGAATAGAATACATGTGTCAAAATTTATTCCGTTTTTTTTCTTTTTGAGATTCGGAAGTGCTCATGGTGGTTTTCGCGTTATTTTGTATTTTCTCACGACGATTTGGCTTTGTTTTATGGACTTTGGTCGCTCTCTTACATTTCTTTGACCTGTGCTTTGTTTTGGACTCCGACAACTCTGTTTTAAATCCGAACCCGGCTACATTTCATGGACTCCGATTTGCTGCAATGGCTGCAGAAAAAAAGTGTTGTGTGCCAAATTGTGGTGAGTGAATAATAACTAATAGAGTAAGAATAGGTTTTTATGTTGTTAATTTCTAAAGTGGGAAAATAACTTTCTACGTTAATGCTAGATATCTATTTGGGTTAACCAAAATATTTAATGACAATTACTGTATCTTTTGGTTAATGTATCTTGTTAAATTTCCTTTAGGGAAAAGGGGAGAAAGGGCAAGCAAAGCCGCAGACAAAAGCTAGTTTAATAGCAAAATTTTGTAGTGTCTCAATTATACTTTGTTTTCAGGTTTGGCTAATGAAATACTTCACAAATTTCTTAACCCTAATAAAGATATTGATCGCTTTAGAACCTGGTTATATAATGTTGGAGGTGACATTTTGGGAAAGGATAATGAATATATCTTTAAGTACCGAAGAGTATGCCACTCACATTTTGAGAGCAAATATCACACCAGAAACAAACTACTTTCAATTGATGCTGTTCCCACACTTATGTTATCAAGTAAGAAATTTATATTTTTTTGGATTCTGTACAAAATTGGTAAAAAGTCTAAAACTAAACTTCATCTATAACGAACAAACATATCTACAGACAAAGTCAAATTATATGATTATTTCCATGTCTGTTGGTATGTTAAATCAATAAAATTGAAAACTGTAACACATTGACCACATAGGGAGTGTTGTAAGTATAATAATTAGAATTACATCTTTTACAGGGCTTTCTGTCAAAAAACACTGCCACAGAAATACTACTCAACAAATGTTAGATGTTTCTCCTGCTGCTCCTTCAACATCAGGTAAATTTTAATTTTTGTTCATGTAATTTAAGTGTTCTAGGCATCTCAAACAATATGAATGAATACACTTCTTTTGATAAAAACTACTGTGCTGTGATTGATACTTTGTTAGTTGAGGTGAGAGGTACATGAGAGGTATTTTGAAATGTAATAAATTCTGTTTACAGGGCTTTCTTCTGTTGGAAAACGCTGCTTAATGGATATTACTAACCAAGTTTTGAATATGCCTCCTGCTACACCTTCAACATCAGGTAATGATTGATTTTCATAGTTTACGGATAAAGATGCTCTTGTATTATGTTAATATTAAATATTAACATCTGTAAAAAATATTTTACATTACTCAGCAGTTTTATACAAAGCACTTCTGAGCACAGTTTCATGCTTCTAGATCCACTGCTGTGTGTTGTCTGTCAATCAGTCAGTGTGATGAATTTTATCAAGTAGACTATTCTATCTACCCTTTTTTATTTAACAGGTGAACAATCCCAAAGACAAGATGAACCTATGGATATTGATAATGATGATTTACAGAAGAAAACTGTCCATTCTGTGAAATCAAGTAAGTGCGAAAATTATCTAGAGCTCTGTAGTTTATTTAAAAATGATATAACATAATTATTAACTCACTCATTTTATTTAAAAAAAAATGGATATGTCTAAAAAGAGTTATTATAGAAAAAACTCTAGCATAAAAAATATTTGCTGCTAATTACTTTACTTATTCTGTTTTAGGGATCATCAAAAAATGTCCAGGTGCCAGTGAGCAACAACTACTTAGAGAAATAAAGAAATTGCAAAAAGATAAAGACTCTTTTCAACAACGGTTAAAAAAAGCCAAAAAGCTCAGTACAAATTCTGCATTTCAAAATGCTTTAAAGAAATTTAAAACACTAGCTGCTATTTTTACAGCATGCAGTTTAGAGAAATAAATAAACCTAAAATGGGGAGGAGATTTACCAAAGAAGAAAACATAATGGCACTGTCTATGTACAAGCGAGGACCTCGAGCTTATAGATGGCTCAGCAAAATTTTCATCTTACCATCTTCAGTAACTTTGAGTAGGCTTCTTTCAAAAGCTGGTTTAAAGCCTGGGTTTAATGAAAACATTTTTAACCAGTTGCATGAAAAATTAAAAGGAATGAAAGAACATGAAAAATTGTGTACATTAATATTTGATGAGATGGCTGTCACTCCGCATTTTGACTACAACAGAAGAAAAGACCGAATAACGGGATTTGTAAATTATGAAGGAGAATCAGTAAGAAAAATAACGGATCATGTGTTGGTATTTATGATCAGAGGCATTGTGAAAAACTACAAACAGCCGATTTATTACTCATTTTCTGCTGGGAGTACACCAAAAGAAGTTTTGGTGCGACTGATTAAAAAAATAATCGGAGAATTGAACAGAATAGGATTTATTGTTATGGCTACTGTTTGTGACCAGGGAACATCAAATGTAAGCGCAATCAATTATTTAATTGAAGACACTCGACGAAACTACTTGAGAAACAATGAAATTTTAAAACACTCAATATTTGAGGTTGAAGGGAAGTCTGTGATTCCATTATATGACCTCCCTCATTTATTGAAAGGGTTACGAAACAATCTTATCACAAAAAATTTGAAATACTCCATGGATGGCCAAGAAAAAGTTGCGAAGTGGGAACACATACAATTATTATATAGCAACAACCCAACCTACAAAGGACTGAAACTTATAAAAAAATTGTCTGAGAATCACTGCAATAAAGATAAGATACCAAAAATGAAAGTCAAATTTGCATCCCAATTGTTTAGCCAAACAGTTGGCAAAACCATGGGTTATTTAGCTGGTAAGCTGTTTTATTATTGAATATTTAGTATGATACCTTCAGATACGTATTTTAAAAATGAATGAATACTGTTACGATCTTTACTAATATTATAAATGTGAAAGTAACCTGTCTGTTACGCTTTCATGGGAAAACGGCTGATCCGATTGAGATAAAATTCTGTGTAGACATAGATTGAAACCTGGGGTAAATAGGATAGTTTTCATTCATCCGGGTGCATGAAGTAGTTGGATGCGATTGAAACCGCGGCAGTAGTGTAACTTTTTAATTTGTTTTTTTTTTCTTCAACATACAAAATACACTTTACTGCAGTTAATAAATTAGTCAGTCTACCTAAGCTAATAAACTTTTTTTGGCACATCTTGGGTAACTAAATATATTTTCCTTTTTTTTTTCAGAGAATGGAATTCTTCCTGAGGATGCAAAGGATACAGCAGACTTAATAATCTTTATAGATAATTTATTTGATTCAATGAATGGAAGTTTTCAAAATTCAAAAACCCGCAGTGGCAAAGAATTATTAAGAAATGTAACACCAAATTCTCTGCACAAAAATGTATGGACTCAATCAAAAAATGTATTAAAATCAATGAAGTTTGTATCTGTCACAGGATCTACTGGTACTGTGCCATCTATAAATAACTGGTTACATACTGTAAAAAATATGGAGCTATTAAAAGACAAATTGTTTAATGAACATAACATGAAATCTTTGTGGTGTAGGCATTTGAACCAAGACCCTTTGGAAAATTTTTTTGGCAGCATACGTAGTCACGGTCTAAGAAATGTTTCGCCTACGTGTGCTGCCTTTGAAGCCGCATTTGCCTCACTATTAGTCAATAACTTAAGTAGCAATTATGCAGTTGGGTCGAATTGCGAGGAAGATTTTTGTTCAGTCTTTCATACTTTTGATGAAATATTTTCTAAAAAACAAAGTGACGCTGTAGATGTCAATGAAATTGATTTTCAAGATATCATGTTAGATGATCACATAATTGATTATAATGAAAAGCAAAACAATCCCATTTTGAAGGCTCAACTAGAGTATGTAACTGGTTATTTGTTAAGAAAAAGCAGAAAAATCATTAAAAATTGTAAAAATTGTGAGACAACATTATTTGAAAAAAATGAAAAAGAAAACATGTATATAAGTTGTCGAGAATATAAAAAAAATAGAAAATTTTTGTCGTACCCTAGTGCGAATATGAAAATATTTTTTTCATGTTTACATGATGTGATTCATAACATTTAAAAAAATAAAAGTCATATTGTAAACACAAACAATTACATTAAAACTTTGTTACATGTAATAGCAGACACTAAATTTATTAATTGTCCAAATCATAAAAGAGATTTGATAGAGTTCTTTTTTGATTTTACGTGCGTACGTGAATGAAAGAAATCTGTTCTTTCATTCAGTTGGTGTAAGGCCACAAATAAATTATTAAGCGGTATCAGCAAACACTTTGATTCTGAAGACTCCATTCAAGTAGGAGCTTTTAATTATTACAATAAAAGAAGAGGAAATAAATGATATTTATCTCATTTGAGTGTTTTAATTAGATTAAACCCTAGAAATTGAATAAAACTGGTAGCAAAGCCCTGGGAGAACGCTCTCTAGGTAAGTAGGTAATGAGTTGTAGTTCGAACATTGCGTAATAGATGTCGCTAGTAGGAGACCGCGACTGAAGACTACATATATACCAGTTATAATAATGTACTCTGTATAATAATGTACTCTGTGGCGGTGGCTGAGAGAATAGACTTGTTTTCTTGTTCACTGAACGACTTCACTATGATGACATACAGAGTGTTATGTTATAAAGACGATTAAGTTAAGTTTTGTGTGTTCTATAATTATTTTACCAATGAAGGTTAAAGCGTTTATAAGAATTGTTTTTATGTTAAATGTTTATTAATTATTAGAGTTATGTTCTGATCGCAGTAGGTATGTATATATGCACTTGACAATCGTATTAGGGCAACCTGTAAAGATAGTTTTAAGGTGTTAAATAAATAAATAAATATCAGAAGCCATTTCTGTTGCGGCAACTTTGACAAGACTAACTTTGAAAGACGAAATCAATAAACGAAATGAAAAAGAAATACAAGAAAGATATACAAGATTTCTTTGAAAGACCTAGTGCGGGAAAAAACGAGAAACAAAGAAAAAGTGCAAAAGAAATATTTAATGGAAACAATATACAAGCTCTATAGAAAATACAGGTTAGAGGGTGGTAAAGCGTCTTTGCAAACTTTTTATCGTTTTCGACCGTTCTCCGTTGTGAAACCAAGACTTCAAGATAGGAATACTTGTGCTTGCATAAAGCATAGTAATTTATTTTTCAAGGCAATATCGTTGAAGAAGCTAGGTTTGCTTCAGACATCTGACATTGACGAACTTATGAAAACTGTCACTTGCAGCAAATGTTTTAAATGCCTGTACTCTGAGTGTTCTGAATGCAAAAATGAAAGAAGAAAGAAAAGAAAGAAAAACTGTTTATTTACGTGAAAGTGACGCAGATACACAAAATAGTTTACATTAGGCCTAACTAAAAAAAATAATAATAAAATAAAAAAAAATAAAAAAATAAACAAAATCAGGTGTAAACCTATACATCGAACCATAATGTAATGCGTCACCACCGCGCAAAACGGCCAACGCTCAGCATAATGCCGAGGCCCGTGCACGAAGACACGAATCCATGGCGCTGGTTTTCAGCGTGAGCCGGAGTGTCACTGCCTCAGAACAATAAACAAAATAATGCCTATGCAATGTACACTAAGCACAAACTAAATAACAATTACTCACTGTTCCGAGGCAGAGAATAGTACATAAAACAGGTACAAAAAAAACACACAAAAAGACACTGTATCGGCCTACCTGTCGTACCTGTGCAGGGCACGACACACACAAATAAGGTATGATGAATTAATGTAAAATATAAATATAAAACTAAAAAAAAAACACACATTTAAATATCACTCGTTCAATTTTTCATTGTGTGGCAACACTCTGATGCTTCCCGAGCCAAAGACAAACAAAGAAACAACGAGTGACAAAGACTAGGTAGACATAAAAATTTGACAATTGACATTAGAATTACAGCAATGGCGTAAGGAATTACGAAATGTTGGTGTTATTATGGTGCTACAGCAATGTTTGTGACAATGTTAGCGTTGTTTGTGAGTGAAAAAAGCCAAAAAAGCGGTTATTAAATGAAAAACCTCGGAGTTGGAGGACGACCCGAACTGCGCAATCTGAGCAATGCCCACCACAAACAGTATGGAAAGGAAATATCAAGTAAGTATAAAAACAAATAACAAAATATTAATATGGAAATAATAACAATATATAAGTAGGTAATTGATTTATAATAGAATTTATAAAGAGTTATATTGTCCACTAAACAGGCTTGCAACATAGAACAGGGACAGGAATTCGCCGCCGCCAAGGAATCACATCAGACGAGGCAGTCATGCCACAGCGCTTCCGATCATCCAAAACCAAGGACTGCAGGCCATGACCCGTGAGGTAATCCACATGAAGATGTGTCTGGAAACTTATTGTAATAAACGTTGTGCCTGCAATAGTAACTTCTTATGTTGATATTTAAACGACTGTAATGATTTTAGGCCTCGTATTGGTGGTGGAAGATCATTCCAGCAGCGCGTGGCAGCAAACCTGAAACTGCCCCTGAATGCTACAGTTTTGTGACGCGGAGCACTTAGCGGGCCAACCATAGAACGAAGACCATACTTGTAATGTGTTTGTCGCCAGGTGAGCTTTTCATATAAATAGTGCGGCTTATGGGTTGTCACAATGCCAAACATTAAACTCGCTAGATGGAGCTTTCGCCTAGCAGCCATTTTCAATACATTGAGTTGGTTTATGTAAGGGGTCACATGATGTCTACGGGGGACATTAACACAAAAACGAACACAGGCATTCTGAATTCGCTGAATTAACCTATCTGTCCTAGCAAGCAGGCAAGGCCCATAGACCGTGTCACAGTAATTTAGCTTAGATAGGACCAGACTGTCTACCAGTTGCTTTCTGAGTGGTACACTAAGATAATTACGTATACCATATAAAACCTTCAGCCTATAAAAACAATTTCTTAGTATGTTTTTAATATGAGCCTCGAATCGCAGCTCTGGATCTAAGATTATGCCCAGACTACATGCCTGTTCTACTTGTTCAATTTTCTCCCCTTTAATTACAATCTCCGGTTTGGCGGACAAAATTGCAGCAACTTGTTTCCTTGAACCCAACACCATGAACTTAGACTTCAATGGGTTAAGAACCAAAGAGTTCACTTCAGACCAGGTCACTACACGATGAAGGTCCTCATTCACCCTTTGCACTGCCAATGCCGTATCATCCCCCTTGAAAGACATGTACAACTGTATATCATCTGCATACATGTGATATTTGCAGTTAATAAATGACCCAATAACGTCAGCACTGTAGAGGATGTACAACAAAGGGCCCAAAATCGAACCCTGCGGGACTCCCCTAGGTACATGAAGTGGGGGGGATGACACTGTTGATCCATCCTCCTTGTAGATCTCCACATACTGGGACCTATCAGTTAGATAACTATTAAACCAATCCACAGCGTCACGATCAAAGCCATAGTATGATAGCTTGGACAGCAGTAGATTGGTATTAATAGCATCGAATGCCCGTGAAAAATCCAGGAGGACCAGGATTGACCCCTCCCCCCGATCACGAGCCTCCAGGATATTGCCCACAACATCTATCAAGGCTGTTGTAGTGCCTCTACCTTTACGGAACCCCGACTGAAAGTCAGGGATAATGCTATTAGCCTCCAGGTAATCAATTACCTGAAGATACACTACACGCTCCAGAATCTTTGACAGGAAAGGCAGAATACTGATTGGCCTAAGGTCTTTCAAATTGGCTGGATCACTAATTTTTGGGATAGGGCGAACAATAGCGCGTCGCCAAAGGCTAGGAAATGTGCGCGATTCTATTGACCTGTTGATGATATCAGTTATGGCTTGCAGGGTATTCGGCAAAGTGAGTGTTAACATGTCCAGACTGATACCATCAACACCCCGAGCATTTGATCCTAAACTCCTGATAATTTTCAGAACCGTTTCCTGGTTGGTTGTAGTGAGCGAGAATTCGGCTGGACTGTACCTGTGGGAATTAAAGTAAGATATTTGTGAGACATTATCATTACTATTTCCCGGAACATTCAAAAAAGCCGCATTGACAACGTGTGGATTGTCAAAATGACTCGGCAGTAGCCTCTCCTTATGGTCTGGAAGTACATCTGACTTCAAGTTACGCCACAATAGTTTAGGATCCTTGCTTTGATCATTGATATTTTTTGTGAAATAAGCAGTCTTTTCCCTCACTAATGCGGCGGCGGCCTCATGTTTAAGATCCAGGTAGTACTGCTTATGATGCGGTTCCTTTGTTTTACGCCATCTGGCCCGAGCCTCATCTCGCAGCCTGAACATCAGACGCATATTGTCAGTGATCCAGGGTGTGGGCCGCTTGTGAAAGATCTTTTTCTTTAAAGTCATAGTCATAGTCATAGTCATTTATTCTTAACAAAATACATTTGTGTCGAATACAGATTAGCACAATAATAATAATCAATAAAAGTTCTAATCAATAATATAGATAAAATGTCAAAAATAAAATAAAATATATATCAACAACATAATTAGAATTAAAAACAAAAACACAATTATCCTAGTCAGAAAATAAAACAAACATTCAAATCAAACAATAACATGTCAAGAATTAGACTTAAACTTAAACAAATAAACAAGTTACACTGTGGCATTATGTTTGTCACTAAAAAAACTCTTCTATACTATAGTAGCACTTCGTTAATAGGAATGAGTTTAATTTGAATTTAAATATTCTTGGACTATTAATCATTTTTAGTTCTAATGGCAATTTGTTAAAAAGTTTTACAGACTGTACTTTAGAGCTATGTTTGACAACATTTAATTTTGGCTGCAAATAATTAGGCAGATCTTTCCTTCGCGTTTCCACCCTAGTTTCCCTTTCTTCTTTTGTCTCGTATTTGTCTAGGTTTTTTAGAAAACTACTTAGTAGAACCAAAATATAGAGACAAGGTACAGGTAGAATTTTTAATTTCACAAAATGCTCTCTACAAGATTCAGTCTGGTCTATGCGAAGTATAGTTCTAAGGGCTCTTTTTTGCATAACAAAGGCTGCATCCATATTGTATTTATAACTGTTCCCCCATAGTTTAATACTGTACCTCAGCTTGGACTCAACTAAGGCAAAATAAACATTTCGTAATTGAGCAATCGTTAGTTCGTCCCTTAAACTTCTCAAGGCATAGCATGCACTGCTGAGAGAATTTGTGATTGCTTCCAGTTCTTGTTTCCAGCTTAAGAGCGCATCAATTCGTATCCCTAAAAATCTTAAGTTTTGTACAATTTCCACTTTATTTCCCAATGAAGCTATTTTAATACTATCATTATTTCTCACGGTTGATTTGAATAGCATACATTTCGTTTTCTCCACATTGAGTTTTAAATTGTTAGTGGAAAACCAATGTTCAAAAGCAGACAGTGCATGATTCACTTTATTTTCTAAGTCCCTTACAGAGATATCGTTCATAACGGCACTTGTGTCATCAGCAAAAATAACCATTTTGATGTCTGGTACTATCTTATACATATAGTTTGCTAAGTCATTAAGAAATATTATAAAAAATATTGGACCCAAGACTGAGCCCTGTGGAACCCCCTTTTGCACTCTAACAAGCTTAGATTTGTTAATTTTTTCATGTCCGCTTTCAACTGACTTAATTTCAACGTACTGTGATCTGTTCTGTAAATAAGAACTGAAAAGCTTAAAGACCCTATCTCTTATCCCATAATGTTCTAGTTTGTCTAAAAGGATTTTATGTTCAACAGTATCGAAGGCAGAGCTGAGATCTAGGAATAGTCCTGCCACTTTTCTTTTATTATTTAGATTGCTAACCACATCATCCACTAGTGAGTCTATTGCATCAATGGTTCCTATGCTTCTTTGATACCCGAACTGTTGATAGCTAATGATATTGTGTTTAATCAAATGTTTGACAAGCCTATCTTTCATTACCTTTTCAAATATTTTAGAGAATACTGGTAATAGTGAAATGGGTCTATAGTTTTTCGCCTCTAATTTAGAGCCTTTCTTGAATATGGGCAAAACACGAGCAATTTTATATTGATCAGGGAAAACACATTGCTCAATACATTTGTTTAAAAAGTCAGCTATTGGCTCAGCTAATATGTCAATGTTATCCTTGATGATACTTATGGGTATTTCGTCATGACCGTGAGAATTTTTATTGCACATATTATTAACCATTTTGAATATTTCTACCGGGGTTACTTGATCAAACAACATGTTATCATCTACTCTAGCCATATTGTCGGTTAAGTATTTTTTAGCTAAGCTATGATCAGAAGACTGTAACGTAATTTTGTTGTCAAATTGGTCAGATAAAATGTTGGCTACGTCTATAGGGCTGTCATATATCTTATTATCTTGTTTAATTATTATAATATCAGTGTTTTGATTTTTATTAGAATTACGTCTACTATTCACTATTTTCCACATAGCTTTACTAGATTGAGGTGCTTGATCAATCTTTTTTCTAGTGTCAAGCTTTTTTGCACATCTTACTACCTTTCTAAATATCCTTAAGTAATTTTCGCGATATTTTAAAATTGATTTATCACATCTTTTTTTATCAATAAGGCACAAAATGCGCTTGACTTTGCTGGATACTTTAACTCCTTTGCTAAACCAATAACTTTTTCCAGACTTGTTAAGATCAATTTTAATTTGCTTTTTTTTAAATGAATTATCATGTACTTCATTAAATTTTCTTATAAATGTATTTATGCCGAGATTCCAATTTATTTCTGTTAACTTTTTCCTAAATTCCGCCTTATTTTTTTTATTATATATTCGTTTTTTAATATACTTAAAATTACTTATTTTAATTTCTTCCGTTACTTTTTTTACATTTATTGTGCAAAAAAGACCGGCATGTCCATCTGATAATCCGTTGTGGTCAATATGGATATCGTTAATATTAGTATCTATTAGATTTGTCAATATATTGTCAATACATGACTCTGTGCCATTACGTATGAATGTTGTAGTGTCAAACAAGCATCTGAAATTGTAGCATGTGAGCAATGATAAAAATGATTTTCGGTATTTGTCATCTTTCATAAGATTAATATTGAAGTCGCCACAAATCAAACATTGTTTTTTGAAGAAGTGCTTCAATAGTAGTTCCAGCCTTTCAAGAAAACTATCAAAATTATTATTCACAGGAGTTCTATAGCAACAGACAATATTTATATTAAATTCTAAATCTTTTATTCCACACACCTCAAAATAATCTTGTTTATAGAGCTTTTTACAAATTTCTATGTCCTCTATTTGTCTATCATTGCTTATCAGCACTAATGTACCACCTCTTTTTTTGTTTACTCTTGTGTTGTAGGAACCAAGTTTATAACTAGTCATCTGTAATTGTGATATTTGGATTTCATTTAAAAAGTGTTCACTTAAACAAATACAATTTACTTTTGATTTTAAGTCATTCAAATAAATGTCTAGGTCGTCTTTCTTGTTGTTAAGTCCACATAAATTTTGATGATAGATAGTATATAAAACAGAGTTTTTGTTTGTGTTGATATTCGTTAAATGAGGTAAGATCAAATCACTTCGACGACTACTATTAAAGTCATTTAAACTAGAGTCCTTTAAACTGTTACTTACGAAAAAAGTCACAAGTTTGTTGCGTTGCACTCAATTCATTTTGATCAGTTAAAGTCACCATGTCGTTTGTGGTAGGTAGTTGGTCTTCACTTCCACCATTTTGGTTTGTCAAATTGTCTTGAGAGCTGAATACTTCATAGTCATAAATTATGTTGGACCTTAAAGGTGCATGGAGATCAAAAAGCTGGATCACATATGAGTTGAAAGTATGTACCATGGTATCAACATCACTCATATCACCTATTGTTGACCATGGTATTGATTTCAAGTCAGCAAGGAAGCGATCCGACAAGATGTCTGAAAGGGGGCGAAACCTCACCATCCTAGGCTTAACCTTGGGTTTCCTAAAAATAGTTTCACATGTAACGAAGGAGTGATGGCCAAGTTCACTAATATAGTTCACCTCTATATTACGGGTTTTAGCATCAGTGCATACGATGTCGATGAGCGAACTACTGTTACCCACGAAGTGTGTTGCAGCACTTACTAATTGAACAAGGTTTAAGTAATTTAAAAAGTCCGCAAGCTGTCTTGATTTAGAGCTATTTGCATCCAACAAATCAACATTTAGGTCACCCAACAGCACCAGATTATCATATGGGGCCAATGCACTAATACTAGCAGTTAGGGCGTCAAGGAAAAGCTCCAAGTCCTGCCAAGGCGGACGATACGCGGTCCCAATAAGAAGCTTTTTTTTGTTTATAGTCAGGCCCAGCCAGAGCTGCTCCACACTAGGGTGCTCAGGATGAGCTTTTACACGCGCGTTAATGCCATTCTTGATATAAAAAGCAACTCCTCCACCACGCCCGCCTCGCGTGGTCAAAGGTCGTGGTATGTGCCTAAATTTGTACCCAGCCACACTAGGAGCGCGATCCTCTTCCCCCTTACGTAACCATGTCTCATTTATAGCCATGATGTCCACAGAGTGGTTGCCCATGGCGATTAAGAACTCATCCTGATTTGTTCCCAGAGAGCCCGCATTTAGTAGACCAAACTTAATATGTTTACTAGGAGCCATCAATGCTAGTAGGTGTAGGCATTGTACATAGTTTTGTGTAGGTATGGTACCAATATAAATATGAACATGAAGGAGAGTGGTTTAGTTGGGCACTATTTACAACTGTGAGGTGCCAGTAGGTTACATTAATGAGTGATTTAATAATTCTGTAATTATAGTAAAAGTGTATAGTCATAAATGTGCGGAAAAAGATAAATGATAATACTTCTTGTAAATAGTTAGGATTAAAAAGATTAAGTGTAAATAGACTTTGTACATATAGTTTGTGTAAATGTAGTTTATGAGTAAAATAATATAACATAGGTATGTAAGCTCTATGCACAACAGATCTATGGCTGAGCACACAATGTAACGGGTCACAACACACATTTCCATAAGCATAAAAAATAAAGCTGTTCACACATATACAGACACAAAAATAATTAGGCCGTAATATTTTCAGTTCCGAAGACACGGGATAAGTCCTCTTCACTACGGATCCTCTGCGCCTTGTCTCCTGGCATCTTCCTGGCGAGGATGCGACCCTGCTTGGTCCACACAAACTTCCAGTCGAGGAGACTGGCAGTGTCCCGTGCCCTACGAAATAACAGACGGTTGGCTTTCGTCAGCCGTTCATTGAGGAAGAACCTCTGTGCTGGGACGGGCATGTCAAGGTCGGCAGTCGTCGCTCCCCGTCGCACTCGCGCGCTTGCCAGAAGTTGGTCGCGCAGGTCCCGACGAGCAAGACGCACTACAATCGGCCGTGGACGAGATTCAGTTGGTCCCGCTGAGCTTGTCGCGTTGAGCTGCCTACCACCAACACGTTCTGCACTGACGATGTCGCGATCGTCAAGGTTGACACCCAGCTTCTGGCCTATGACCTTAATTATGTGAACTGGGCTTTCTATCTTTACCTCTGGCAAATTTGACACCTCTATGTCATTAGCAAGAAGATCCTGGTCCCTGTCATTGATCTCTTGCCTCAGCTCCTCCACAATCTTGTTCACGTTGGCCGAGTTCGTGGAGCCCAGAGTGGCGCGTTGTTCCAGCGCGTCCACCCTGGCCTCCAGACCGTCGATGCGCGTGCCGCAGGCATTTAAGGTGGTTTTAAGTTCCGCCATTTCTACCTCCATCTCCCTTCTAAACACCTGAATCTCCGCACGCACTGCCCTCAACTCCCCAATGATCACCCGCAGGTCTGTGCTCACTACAGGCGACAATTCCCGAGTGATGACGTCGGCACTTGTAGGTTCAGGTCGCGGAGTAGTCTGGGCAGTATTAACTGGGCTGACAGTCCGCGTGAGTTCATTTCTAGAACTTGCCTCAGGACTGTTAGGTGTACTAAAGCCCGTTACAATTGATGTCGCTGCGTGATCAGCGGGGGGACTCTGCGCCGAACCTCTGACAGGGGTTTCAGTCCTGTTGTCACGAACAATGTTCTTCTTGCACTCGGGGCAACGCCAGTTAGGTGTAATATTGGCCTTCGTAGGGACGCCCACACACACTCTGTGATATAAAGCCTGGCACTTTCCACACCTAGCGCCCTCTAACGTGGATATAAAGCGACCGCAACCTCCACACTTGTTGCCCGGCATGATTTGTGACAACTGGTGAACGTGCCCAGCAGTTGGTATCAGGGATGTTCGCTAGATGGCGGCTGCAATGATAACCGTCACGGATCTATAGGTCGTTTGCTGGCAGCAAGACAGATGGCTCTGTTGTCAAGGCGACGTTACCGAATGTTGTGTTGATAATAGCGGGTAACCACACAATTTCTTTATTTTTGGCTGTAATGTTTAAATGATTTACGGATCATAATACGCACTATTTATTGCTCACTTCAATGTATATTAAGCTGATTACCACTATGATCACTATTAAACGAATTCTGATGCACTTTGACTTTTATTTATATTTTTTATTAGAAAAAAAATTGGGACAGAGAGCTACACCGATACAGACGTCAAACGTCATGTTTAAAAAAAATAAGAAACTAGCTGTTGATTTGACAATAAATGAAGACAGCCCTGTGGAGTGGCTTCATTGGAAAATGGGAACACACTCTTATATTAAAATTGACAAAAAGAAATGCGTAGAAAACAGACGAAAAAGTATTCAAAACAGGTAGTGAAAGGGACAGTGAATACATTGATAAAACAATTTCAAAATGATGTTCAAAAATTTAAAACTCACTACTACCTACAATGTTCAACATCAGTACTTGGCGTGGAAAAAGTGTATTGAAAACCTTGATGAAGACGAAGCTGCATTGATTTGCGATTTTTCAGAAAACTTTTCGTGCAAGCAGTCGTAAGAAATTCAGGCGGTACACTTCGGAGGGTCTAGTAATCGTGTGCGTCAGGATTGCTCCGCCAAGTTATCAAATCAGAAAATGGTTTCAGCCAAAAATTTGTCGATATTTGTCAAAATCGAAAGAAACAAACCCCGTATTTGTCAAAGCAGAAATAAAGAAGTTATAAGCGTTTTAAGTTGGCCGCGCAATCCTGACGTCAAGGACTGCGCGGCCACGGAGATCTCAGCAACTACTTGGGATAGAGAAATAATTCCTTTTGTCAACTCAAGTCTGTATTTGTCAAGATTTGTCGAAAAATGAATCAAAGCTCTATATCAATATTATAATTAAATATTCGCCTTGAAAGTCATGGCCGCGCAGTCCTTGATTTGCTATTTTGTTTTTAGTATTTTTTTTATTAAAATTGAAGACTTCATATAGTATAGGAGTTAAAAGGAGAAAGGTCTTAATTTGTCGAAACTGACAAAAGCTTTAAAATACGACTAAAGTGTAATTAAACAGACGAAATCAATTTAAAACACAAAACTCGTGGCGATCGTTTTCTAACACTGCATTTATTACAAAAGGACCCCTAAACTTTCTATCTAATTTGGTTTGACTACGTTCACTACTTTTGATAAAAACGAAATCACCCTTTGAAAACGGCTTGATACTGGCACGACCCTGGTTAAATCGTCGAGTATCGGATTCCGCTGCCCTTTGTATATTTTTAGACGCGTCATGTCTGGCTGACTCTAGGTCGATACGCTGTTCTGGTTCTGAATCTGGACCTGAACACCTAATTTTCGACATTCCTAAAGAGTGTGATCGGACACCGAACATAAGTTCTGTTGGCGTGAATTTGGTGACTGTAGATTTAGTACTATTGAGTGCTAACTGAACATTTCCTAACTCGTCGCGCCACGTTTTATTGGGGTCGTTTTCGATAATTGTTAGCAAACTTTTCAAAGTGCGCATCACGCGATCTACTTGCCCGTTTGCCCTGCTGGAGCCCGTTGCTATAAAATGCAGTTCAATATTATGTTCTGAGCAAAAGTTCTTAAAGTCCTGACTAATATAACACCTACCTTGATCGGCTATTATGCGCTTAGGTGCTCCAAAAAGGCAAACGGCATTTTTAAGGGCTCGAACTGCACAGGTTGCGTCTAATGAAGAGGTATGCTCTAATAGCACGTATTTAGTGAACACATCGATGATTACCGAACAGTATTCCTTACGGTCACTTTTTCCACTTAGTTTCCCGGTAAAATCTATATGTATCGTGTGCCACGGTACCGATACTTTCGGAATGGAGTGTAACTGCATAGGCTGAGCGCCTGAAGGACCTTTCGATGCCTTGCAAACAATGCAAGAATCAATAAATTTTCTAACACACTTGGACATCTGAGGGAACCAATACTGTTCATACAGTTTGTCCAAGGTTTTGTCACTACCCAGATGTTGCAATTCATTATGGATGTGATTAATCAAAGTCCATATCAAGGAGCGAGGGACGACTGGCAGCCATGCAATAATCTTGTTTCTTGCAACCTTCCTATATAGAATGCCATCTCTAACGTCATATGTTTGACCAACCGTTTCGGGAAAATCGTCATTGTTATGCTTGTTTATTAAGTCTTGAATTTCTGGATCTCGTTTTTGCTCTACATGAAGCCAACCCTGATGCAATGCCACAAAATTTACTGTCTTGGCTATAGGTTTAGAAGAAACTTGCGATGTGGAAGCTAAGCTATTGGGTTCAACTGCTGGAACCCCGACCTCTGAGGTGCTTCCGGTGCCAAGTGGGCCACCATGTGGGAGCTCAATGCACCTCGGAGGTGGACCGCAGCGGTCTTTGTTTCCGCTGCGGTCAGCCTGGTCACAGGGCCGGCTCTTGCGTCGCCGCGCCGCACTGCGTAGTCTGTGCGGCAGCTGGCAAGCCGGCCGACCACTGGGCTGGGGGTAGGGCCTGCGCCCCACCCGCCAAAGCCGGAAATCGGAGAAAGCCCTCCGCCACCGCCGTCTCCGCCGCGACCGCCGCCACCGCCGCCGCTTCCTCCGCCGCCAAAGCCGGTTCCACTGCGGCTGCTGCTACTGCAACAGCCGCAGTAGAGCCCCTACAACGGGCTCCGGAGGGGGCTGAAATGGAGTGCCAGTAATGGCCCCATTTCACCCCCTCCTGTTGAACGTCAGCCACTGCGCCGCCCAGGAACTGATGCTCCTGGGCATGGCGCAGTGACTGATGCCTGTGGACGGCGAGCAATGGGTAGCTCGCCGTCCGATCAGAACAGGCCCGGGTTGACGGCGCGCTGTGTTCTACGCGCGCCAAGCCAGCAGTCGTCAGCATGGGTCGGGGCCCGTTAAGGCCAGAGCCTACCAGGGTTGCGGATTTGTTCGAAAGAGTTACCGTGGCCCTGGGAAGAAAGGCACTAGGAGGACTAAAGGGTGGGTTTTAGTCAGTAAAAGTCTGACACTCCCTGCCGCTCCACCCAGAGCGGGAGGGGTCATTTGATGATTTCCCATCCTAGAAAAAAAAAAAAAAAAAAAAAAAAAAAAAGCTATTGGGTTCTGGCAAGGCGTTTCTCGAGAGGTAATCAGCATGTTCCATGCCACGACCCTCGCGATATATGATATCGAAATCGTATGCTTGCAAAAACGCCCACCAACGATGAACGCGTGGGGTTAGATCGGTTTTCGATTTCGATGCCTTTAGTGAGTTACAGTCCGTGAAAACCTTGAAACGTCGGCCGTATAGATAGTGCCGGAAGTGTTCAACCGCTCGTACGACTGCCAGCGTTTCCAGTTCGTACGAGTGGTAGCGGGATTCGACTTCAGTTGTTCGTCGACTAAAATATTCCACAACATGTGGCAGGTTGTTCTTTTTCTGTATTAGGATTGCCCCATAGCCCTCCGAGCTAGCGTCGCAATGCAATTCAACGGGTAAATCTGGGTCAAAGATCGTCAGAACTGGTTCAGACGTAAGTATCTCTAGAATGGTATCACGTATCTTTTCATATTTTTCGTCCCATTTTATAGGACCCTTCAGTTTTATTAAGGGGTACAACGGACCAACAACGTTCGTAAATTTAGGGATAAATTTTTGGAAATACCAAGCAAGACCTAAAAATTGACGGACTTGCGTCGCAGTTTTGGGCTGGGGAGAGTCTATTAAAGCCTGTATTTTGCGCGAGTTTGGTCTCACTTCTCCGCACTGCAGAGAATATCCCAAGAAGTCTATTTTCTTTTTCATAAATCTACATTTTTTAAGGTTTAATGAGAACCCAGCGGTAGAGAGAGCATCTAAGACTTCATTAAGACGTGTGAGACCCTCGGATATGTCAGCTGAGTGACATAAAACGTCATCCATGTAAATCAGGGGCTTATGCATCAGCTGATGAACAGCCTTCGTGATGCAGCGTTGATAAACGGAAGGAGCATTGCGCAACCCAAAGGGCATGGCGAGATATTCGTACTGCCCCTCGGGCGTTACAAATGCTGTCTTCTCTATTGAGTCACGGTGGATAGGGATCTGGTGAAATCCTGATGCCATATCTAAGGAGAAGTAATGGGCACCACTAAGCTGATCTATTTGTTCCTCAATACGAGGGAGAGGGTAATGCTCGGGTCGTGTATTGGAGTTAAGCTCCCTATAATCGACACACATTCTGTCAGTGTTGTCTTTTTTTTCACCAAGAGAATGCGGCTCGCGAATGGCGAAGAGCTTTCCCGAATTACACCCGCATCCAGGAGTTCCTGAATCTTTTCTCTTACGATTTGCTTTTCAATTGGTGCTAGCCTATATGGACGTCTTTGAACGGTCTTGTGGGGGTCTAATAAATCAATTTGTAACTCTCCTGTTTTCACACGCCTATGGGGAACACCCTCTATGAAACAGCTAGCAAATTTGTTCAATAGTTTAATGAGATTGTCTCTATCGTCACCTGTCAAATCCGTATCTATCTGAGTAAAGTCTGGCTTGGTAGCAATCGACTCGCAAACATTAGCTTGTTCCTTAAAATGAAATATTAAGTTATCATTATCTATTTTAACGCTCACACCATTTTCTAAAATGTCCCTGCCTATTATAACGGGGTCCATGAGGCAAATATCTGGTACTAAGTGAAATGTCAAAGTTTGCAAAATATCTCCAAGATTTACCTCACTCGAAATTTGTGACGTACATTTTATTTCATCGCCTCCAATACCTGTAAGATACACGAGATCATTGCGCACAGTACCTGGGAATTTACAAGCAATACTCTCTTTTATCAAAGAACAAGACGACCCACTATCAAATAAAAAGGAGACCGACTCACCGGATAACGTTCTCAAGGTACCTCTCGACAGTCGTTGTTCGCAGAGATTGACCTCCTTCCTCGCAGCAGCTCCGGCACCCTTCCCTTTTTCTTGACAATTCGTTGCAAGGTGTCCTGGACTACCGCAAATGTAGCAGGTTACTGTCGAAGTCCTTTCGGGGGCACGTGCAGTGGTTGAGGAATCTTGTTGCTTAGTTGTTGCAAAGGAATCTTCACGTCGCTTTTTACAGTCGGCTTGCCGATGTCCTGGGATTCCACACCAATGACATCTACCGAGAAATCTTGAATCCGTATTTCTAGGACGCTTGGAATCAGGTTCTTGGATTTCAGTAACCTCCAGTTTTCTCTTCAGTGAAATTCCGCTTAAGATTCTAAATAGCAGAGCTTTAGTAGTGACAGCATGTGCATTTAGTTCGCGGCGTATCAAACCATCCTTCAGGCATAAGATCGATATAACGAATCCGGTTATAGCTTCTTCTGGCAATTGAACCTTAGGTATACGTTCGATCATATTCCACAAGCGTAAGCCACTTTCTGATGCAGTTTCCTTAGCTCCAATTTGAAAGCGCAATATTTCATCAAAGTAATCTTGAAATAATTTTGGTCGACAAAATCTGGCCATCAAACTTTGTTTAACAGCGTTCCATGTTAGCTCATTTAAATTTAACTTGGTCAAGCAAGAGGCTGCGCGGCCTTTTAGTGCACTGGTGAGAGCCAGAAGCAAGTCCACGCCCTCTAAGTGTTTGCTCAAAACTATAATTTCTGTAATCTTGCACCAACCTTCAATATCCGCATCAGCATCATCCGGATTAAACTGAACGAGCTGCACTACGTTAGGCTGGGCGCTGGTACTTGCCACCGGCGGTTGCGACGTTGCTAACATGCGTGTAAGCAAGGCTTCCATATTTCCTAACAACTTCAGGGCACTATTTTCGTCAGGTGGTCGTTTTTCTTCGGTCGGTAGCTCATGGGATCCCACTTCTGATGT
Organism: Melanchra persicariae; assembly: GCA_947386135.1. Lineage (NCBI taxonomy): Eukaryota > Metazoa > Arthropoda > Insecta > Lepidoptera > Noctuidae > Melanchra > Melanchra persicariae. Next base: position 6,984,966 of record OX376645.1, on the reverse strand, counting down.
AGGCACGTGCCCGTCCATATCAGAATCAGCCATGCCTCAGCAAGTGGCAATGTGGGTGGAGAGCAGCAAAGAATCACTCGAGTCACAATCAAAACTATTTAATTTAAAGTTATTTTAACAAAATGTCTTCTGAGCAGAATTTAATCGAAATACAATCACTAGCAATTAGAAAAACACTAAATCAACCGAACTAAATTAATTCCGGAACATAAACGCATAGGATTACGCGGAACAAAAGCGATTCGTCGTATCAGTGGTGCGCTCGCCGTTGAAGTCCGAAAGCAACTGCTATTCAACATGGCGGCGCCGACCATCGACTCGACGCTCCGCTAGACTGACAGATGTCAAATCTAGTTCCGACGTATTTTCAACGGATGGTGCTAGCAATGCGCCGTCATATAATAATATAATAATAATAATAATAATAAGATGTAGCCCGTGCAGTCCGTCCGCTGCCTAACTGGAAGTCTCCAGGGCCGGACGGACTGCACAACTTTTGGATTAAGTGGTTACAAAGGTCGCATGCTTGTTTGGCATCTCGGTTCCAAACTGCCTTGGAGTCTGGCTCGCTGCCCGAATTCCTTTTGACAGGAGATACCCACCTGCTCCATAAATCTGGTAGCATCGCGGAACCCAAAAACTATAGACCGATAACATGTTTGCCAACGGTCTATAAAGTTCTTACATCCATTTTGAGAGCTAAAATTAATAATCACATAAGCAGCAATAACATCATGTCTGCCTCTCAAAATGGGTGTAGGAATGGGTCCCGCGGTGCTAAGGAGCTACTCCTCATTGATACGGCCATTAGCCAACAGGTTCGACGTTCCCGAAAGGATCTGTCGACATGTTGGATAGACTATAAGAAGGCCTATGACTCGGTGCCTCATACATGGCTCATGAGGGTGCTAGAATTGTATAAAATTGATGCAACGCTACGCACCTTCCTGACGTCGTGTATGGGGCAATGGAAGACAGTCCTTCGCTATCCAGGATGTCGAAATATCCAAAGGAATAGCGAACCGGTAAGGATCGAGCGGGGTATTTTTCAGGGCGATAGTTTGAGTCCGCTTTGGTTTTGCCTAGCCTTGAATCCTCTCAGCACATTGCTGGAGAATTCAGGACTAGGCTATCGGTTGAAGAGAGGTGGTCAGGTTATATCTCACCTCCTTTACATGGATGATCTGAAACTCTTTGCCCCCAATAATCTGCAACTGATGGAGCTACTGAAGGTAACTGAAACTTTCAGTAGTGCCATCAGGATGGAGTTTGGTGTGGACAAATGTGCGGTCATGCATGTAAAGCGTGGAGAGATTATGGAATCCGTGGGATGTCAACTCTCGGATTTCATAAACCTGAGATCCCTCTCTCCAACCGAAACTTACAAGTATTTGGGTATGTCGGAAGCGTTAGGCATCAGTGTTACTGACATGAAGCATTCGTTGAAGGAGCGCTTCTTTGGTCGCCTGAAGAAGGTCTTTAACAGCCTTCTATCGGGCGGAAACAAGGTGCGCGCTTTCAACGGATGGGTCATGCCGGTATTGATGTACTCTTTCGGCGTACTCAAATGGACTCAAACGGAACTTGACGCCCTGGATAGAAAGGTCCGTACACTGCTAACTGCACATCGAATGCATCACCCACGGTCGTCGGTAATGAGACTGTATATCCCGCGAAAGTGTGGAGGTCGAGGCTTTTTAAATGCTAAGACTCTCCACAATCGCGAGATATGCAGTCTCAGGGAATATTTCCTAGCTGTCGACGTGGGTATGCATCGAGATGTAGTGGCGGTGGACAAGGGACTCACCCCGCTCTCCTTGGCAAATGAGAACTGGCGCAAACCTGCGGTGCTTGACACTAACGATCGCAGGGCGGTATGGCAGAGCAAGGAACTTCACGGACGCTTTTTCCGGGCCCTGCACGGGCCCGATGTGGATCAGTTAGCGTCCGTAGCCTGGCTACGTTTTGGTGACCTCTTTGGGGAAACCGAAGGTTTTGTCTGTGCAATTATGGACGAAGTTATCATGACGAAAAACTACCGGAGATTTATTGTGAAGGACGGCACGGTTGACATATGTCGGGCATGTCACCGTCCGGGAGAATCAATTCGCCACATTATCTCTGGTTGTTCTCGTCTTGCTAACGGAGAGTACTTGCATAGACACAACCTTGTAGCCAGGATTATCCATCAGCAACTTGCTCTGAAATACTGTCTTGTGGAATCGGAGGTGCCGTACTACAGGTATGTGCCCGACCCAGTTCTCGATAATGGCAGTATCACACTGTACTGGGATCGGTCCATCATCACTGACAGGACTATTCTTGCAAATAAGCCTGATATAGTAGTGGTGGACCGAATCGAGAGGCGCGCAATGATTGTAGATATAACCGTCCCGCATGACGAGAACCTCGTGAAAGCCGAGAAAGATAAACAAATAAAATATCTTGACTTGGCTCGCGAGGTTGTCGACATGTGGGATGTGAATTCGGCAATCATTGTACCGATAGTCGTGTCAGCCAACGGCTTAATAGCCATGAGCCTCGACCAACACCTCAGGAGGCTCTCGTTAGGCAGCTGGATCAAGGGCTTGATTCAGAAAGCAGTACTTCTGGACACGGCTCGGATTGTTAGGAGGTTCCTCTCGCTGGAGCCCTGACCGCCGGTAGCTTGGACCCTGTTCCCGATACCGGTGGGCTACTATTTTTTTATATTTTTAAATATTTTTATAACTTTGTATTTTAATATTTAAAAATGTAATTTATATGTATTGTACAAAAGAATAAAGGAAATAATAATAATATAATAATAATAATAATAATAATATAATAATAATAATAATATTATAAAGAGGAAAGATTTGTTTGTTTGTTTGTTTGTTTGTTTGAAATGAATAGGCTCCGAAACTACTGGACCGATTTGAAAAATTCTTTCACCAGTAGAATCGTACATTATCGATGATGGACATAGGCTATAGAATATTTTAAAAAAAGTTAGGGATCCGTAAGAAAACTTCGATAATGTAACCCAAGGTGTGAGAAAAAATCCTTATATCGCGTACGCTGCGGAATCTATTGACAATAGAGCAGTGATGTACTACAATTTTATAGAAGTCATCAATGTCTACAAAAAAGTCCGCGATACCATATGTCTAACTATTATGGTTAAGTCACCATGACCGCTTTTTGTTAAAATTATTCAAGCAAATCCTTGGTGATATGAAAAAATGGTGATTTCGGTGTCATGATATTAATCCTTATCCATTTAAATGGTTTGATAATTAAGGTTGATTATGTCCGTGTAAATCACGCTTTAAATTATTCAAATCGGACCTTTCGTTCAAAAGTTACGACGGTAATAAACATGCTCGGAGTAAGAAAAATGTCGCGGCTTGAGCGAACTGGGGAGAATCATAACAATGCTTGGTCCGATGAAGTTGAAAATGATTTCGATAAAACAATAAGAGTAACAAATTTTTGGATTTTTCGCAAATAAACTACATACATAATAAGGGGTGAAGCAGGGGTTGCAGCAAGTTTTTAGGGGAGGACATTATTGCTTGCTTTAATTTACGTCGGAATGCTATGAACGAACTAAAAATGGGATTATTGAAACAGATGTACCTAACCATTTTTGCATAATCAACTCCTGACGGGGTTAACGGGGTGAACAGTTGCGCTGAACCTGAGACCATAGAATAAGTAGAAATGGCTAAGTAATAAATGTAATTAATGAAAATCGTTGTGCTTAATTTTCCAAAACTAACGTTTATAAGGGGGTATAGGGGGCGTTGAAGTTTGTGGAGTACCTACTAAATCCACGCGGACGAAGTCGCGGGCGAAGTGCTAGTTATTTATAATATATAAACTACAGGGCAATTGCAAACTCCAGAAATCTTGGAACCAGCATCAACCTGTAACCAACCATTACAACCTACAATGTCACAGCCAGATATTACAGGTGAAATTTTTAATCAAGTTATTTTGCTTACTTTGCTTTGTATGTGTTTGTCAACTCTTCATAAATGACTTGACTGGTTTGATCTTAGATGGTTTTAAAATACAATTGAACCCGGTAGGTGGTGCTCGCATAAGGCTTCTCAATTTTTTTCTTGATGAAAAGCCAAAGCTAGCTTTGTATAAGATTAATGTTTTGATCATTTTAAAAGTGAGAGAAGAAAAATTTTAAACCAATGCATTGATATTAAGGATCAATGGTTGTATGATGTTTATTAGTTGATGGTGACTAAAAAGATACACAGTCGGTTGAGCGATTGGCAGCTGTGCTGCGTGTCGCGGGTTTGATTCCTGCAAGGAACAATTATTTGTAAGGACTACAGATGGTTTACATAACTCCTGTACATTGGGTGTATTCACCAAGAATACACCCAATGTACAGGAGTAATTCCTAGTGTGAGGTAATGTTTTTATTTAAATTGATGATGTAAAATATAATTCTAATTTTATACATTTTCAGGGCAATTTGCGGTATCGACATCAATAGAATATCTGCAAATTGCTGCAAATTCCACATCTCAATCTGCAACAGCAGGTAAAATTTAGTCTTATATTTTTATATTTCTGCGTTTCCCGGGGTCCTGAACCTTTAGAAGGCATATGAGGGGCCGGAAACTATCTTGCAAAGGCTCCTTTGCAAACCGACGAATATCCTTATATATACTAATGTGTAATGAAGTGTACTCATGCGCAACCACCGGTGGGTGGATAACTATTATGACTCATGGAAAACGTAGAAAAGGAGCCTCCAGTTTTGGATGGCTTAAGTGGACTGGTTGTCAAAAACCATGTAGACAATAGGGCCTGTTATTATTATTATCAATAAAAAAAGCAGGCTATTATTGTGATAATGTATGATTATCTATTGATTGTTATCATTTAACTATTCTTTAATGTGTCGTTATGCCCTAGAAGAAACAGAAACATTCCTTTATATTTTTATACAGAAACAAAACTGCATTCAAAGATTTTCGAAAATTCGCTTGCCACACTTGGGAATCAGCAGTCTTTTTTTTAATAGACAGGCCTGTTGGTCTAGTGGTTAGTGACCCTGACTGCAAAGCCGGAGGTCGTGGGTTCGATTCCCACCCAGGACAAACTTTGTGTGATGAGCATAATTGTTTGTTCTGTGTCTGGGTGTAATTTATCTATAATATGTATGTATTTATAAATTATATAAGTATGTATATCAGTTGTCTGGTTACCATAACATAAGCTCTGCTTAGCTTGGGATCAGATGGCCGTGTGTGAGTTGTCCCAAGATATTTATTTTTATTTATTTAATAATCATGTTTTTTTTTAAATTTCAGATTTATCTAAACACTCTTCATTAAACCGTGTGATAGTGGAGCATAATTACAGTGCAGTTACCAGGCCTAGAAGACCACCTAGAGAAGGTAATTATTTTATTATTAAAAGTTGCTGCTGTGGTCTATGATCATTTGTGTGTTGTACTTCATTTAAAGCCATCTACTAATCCTTGTTGTAAAATAAACCTGTTGAAGGTTAGATTTGGCTTGATAAATTACAACCCATGCCCAAAGTCAGTCTGTATTTAGTTCCATCTCAGTTTGTATTAAAAGGTCTTTGTCCAGCAAGTTGATGGCACGATCGGCGCTGTGATTGAGTGATGGGCTAATACGCTGCGTGTCATGGTTTCAATTGCCGAGTTTTAATGTTTGTGAACACGATATAGGATAAATTCCTAGTGTGAAGGATAATTTTTTAAAACAAAGATTGCAGAAAATGTGAGGAGAGTAGCTCATTTATTAGTTATTTTAAATTAACTGTGCTAAGTGCTGACCTCCCACCCTATATACCTTGAAGTTTTCGTTTGTGAATCGGCATACCATGGCCGATTTTTTAAAATTCATTTGATTAATCCATATTCGCGTTTGCCACTTTATGATGAACCACTCGAATCTATGTTATACTAGCTGTGCCCGCGGTTTTACCAGCGTAGTTTCCATTCCAATGGGATTTCTGGGATAAAAACTATCCTTAATCCTATCTTATGTCCTTTCTCAGGCTATGAACTATCTCTGTACCAAATTTCATTTAAATCGGTTCAGTAGTTTTAGCGTGAAAGCTAGACAGACAGTTACTTTCTAATTTATAATATTAGTATGGATTTATTAAAACTAACTTTATATTTCCGCAGATTTAATGGCCCCACTACGCACAAAAATCAAGCAGTTCCGGACGGAAATATCGCGCTTGCGCAAGAAAGAAAAGTCCTTCAAGGCCAGGCTGAAAAATGCTGAGGATTTCTCTAAAAAAGGTCTCTTCGAACATTGCGCCAAGAATTTGAAAAAACCGGCTCAATTATTTTTAAGTATGCAAATGCAGGCCTCAAAAAGTCCAAAAGGGCGACGTTTTACTTTTGAAGAGAAGGTGCTGTCATTGTCGCTTTACAAAAAAAGTCCCGAGTGCTATGGTCTTTTAAATAAATTGTTTACGCTGCCGTCAAATAAGGCAATGAAGCGATTGTTAAGCACTGTAAAAATCCAGCCAGGAATAAATCCAATAATATTCGAAAGAATAAAAAAAACAATTCAAGATAGAAATGTAGATGACCGCTTGTGCAGTCTTATTTTTGACGAAATGTCTTTGACACCGCAAATTCATTTTAACGCACAAAAGGATGTCTTTCATGGTTTTGCAACCAATAAAAACACCAAATTTGCAGACCATGTTTTGGTTTTTATGGTGAAAGGTATAAAAGTTAATTTTAAACAACCCATAGCTTATTATTTTACGGCCGGACTTAACAAAGTGGAACTGAAAAATTTAATAAAGGAAGTAGTGAACTATGCTCAAGAGTCTGGCATGATAATATAAAACACCGTATGCGACCAAAGCACAGTAAATGTTGGTGCTGTAACCGATTTGGTTAATGAAGCCAAGGCCAAATGTTTGAGGCTAGGGAAAGAATGGCGTTATGACTACATTGTTATTAATAGAAAAAAAATAATTCCTATTTTCGATGTACCTCACTTAATTAAGGGCATCCGAAACAATTTGATTACAAAAGATTTGGTGTATAAAATTAATAACGTAGAAAAGGTCGTGAAATGGGAATACTACCAAAAAGTATATGCTGCTGATAAATCATATGGGGAATTAAGATTGTTAAATAAAATTACTGAAGACCATATTAACCCTGAAAAAATATGTAAAATGAGGGTGAAATCGGCAACGCAACTATTTAGTCATAGTGTTGCTGTAGCTACTGAACATTTAACAGCTAGGGGAGATCTTCCACAAGACTGCAAACAGCTAATAGAAATAACAATACTCTTAGACAATTTGTTTGACAGTTTAAATGTATCAACTTTCCATATTCCCAACGGAAAAAAATATAAAGGTCCTAAAAAAAAAAACTCACCGCATCATAAGTTATGGACAGATGCAAAATTAGTTTTGAAAACTGTAAAATTTAGATACGTCAAAAAAATTGGAAACAAAACTCCAATTGGTCGAAACAATCATACCATCGTTAACAAATTTAATTAAGACAATTGAAGGTATGGAAGCCATTTGGAAAATCGTGTCCCGGAGATTTGGTTTTGATGCACTTTTGACACGAAATTTTAACCAAGACCCAGTAGAAAATTTCTTTGGGAACATCAGAAGTTATGGGGCGAGGAATAATTCACCAAATTCAAATGCGTTTGAAGGTGCATTCAAAGCATTATTACTCAATAATTATAACTCGCCCCATTCAGGTAGAGCTAACTGTGAAGAAGATTCAAATAAATGTCTCCAAACCCTTGAATTCTTCTTCACAGATAAATTAAATTCAAAACCTGATACTTCTGATGTTCCTATGGAAGAAGAAATTCTGTGTAATGAAGAAGTGTTTACTGTTAATAGAGAAACTGATGCAGGTCAGAGAAACTATGTATGTGGCTGGGTCTTGACAAAATGTCTAAAAAATATTGTAAAGACGTGTGAAACGTGTAGACAAAACCTTATTGACAGGAATGACAGGTCAGACAGAAAGAGTAATGATTTCATAAAAGCCAAAGAATACTCAAATAAAAAATGGCTCTGTTATCCGAACGAAGATTTAGAGAAATGCTTCCATGACCTGCAGAATATAACAACGGCATTTCTAAAAAGAAATGTTCCGAAAAAAAATATTAGAAAAAATATTTTATTTATAGCAAATACGATGGTTGATTACCCATTTACCTGCACCAGACATAAAGAAAAAATATTGCAATATTTTAATAATTTAACTGTTAATGTTCTTATACAATATAGCTGGTGCAGATCGATCAACCGAATTTTGTGCGGAAAATTGACGTATGTAGGAGACGATGAAACTAAAATAGCTGCTCAACAATATTATAATAAAATGAAAAAGTATAAAAATAAAAAATGATAATAAAATTTATACAAATAGTATTTTTATTTGTTACCCTTCCCTTTTCTTCATTTCAGTTAATTTTACTTAGTAGGTCGTATGTTGTGGCAAAATCAACCCAACACAATTTATTGTAAAATCTATTGTAAATAGATTTTACAATAAATTGTGTTGGGTTGATTTTGCTACAACATGAAGAAGCCGCTATAGTACTATCTAGGTATAGGTAGGTATATATACTATGATTAGTTTCGGGTCCAAAATCCAGATGGAGCTCGTGTTCAAACATGATTGCCTTAGAAAGCCTGAAGAGGGCTCTCTTTACCGATATTATTATTATACTCTTTGCTGTTCACCGCTCGGCGGCGCTGTGCGTATTTATAGTTGGCGCACTCTGAACATGCTCCGAACTCCAGAGGACCGGGAACCCTACATCTGATTGGCTGAGCAATCTTGAGTATGATTCCAACTACCACTACGTCCACCATTCATTTGTATATATAGAAGTTAGGATTTTGACAATAAATTCATTCCCATTTTGAATCTCCATTGTTTGTTTTATTCTGACTCAAGCAACCGAATATAAGTGTGGCAGATACCCCACAGGGTTAAGTTCTTAAGACTTTTAATTACTATGTTTTATTTTGTATTGTGTAACCTCAGCTTAGTTTTTCAATGTGTCAGTTAGGTGACTGTCCCAATTAGCATGTGGACAAAACATTTTTTTTATAACTTTAGTTTTGTTGTTTTACTAAATAACTGTATGAACATTGTTTTAACCAGTTAAAATTTGAACACTAAAAATATATATATTCAAAAATTACCCACATTATTAAAGGAATATAATAAAAAAATCAATCCTCGTAGCGTCACTTGTCACAAAACCAAAGTTGAAACCTCATTTTAGAAAAATCTGATTTCAATTCAAGGTAATTATCTGTTTTTTTCGATGGATTGTAATATTCAGTAGCAATGAAAATTAAAAATTAAGTCAAATTACTTAAAACATAAGTCCCAAATAACATATTTAGGATAAGTTATAACTACTTGATGATGATTGATATTGAATAAATAAAATTTTGATTTCATAGCCTACATAAGTTGTTTTATTGAAATTATACTCTATACGCAATGAAACAATTTGGGAAAATATAGTGCACATGCTCAATTGCCCGCTTTTCATTAATAATTATCATAAAAGCTACATATTAAAAGTAATTGGGTGAACCTCTCTCGGAAAAATGACCTAGCTACTCTATTTCTATTTTTGTATATTAAAATCCCACTAATCTGGTTTTCGAGTTTCCTCCATGCCTCGGAAAGCATGTTAAGCTGTTGGCCCCGGCTGTCATTTGTAGATCTTTTGCAGTCAATACGCATTGTCTCAAGCATGTCAATCTGACAGTCTTGCTAAGAACTACTGTGTTACCCAGTTAACGGATTGTGCAGGTTTTGTAGGCAGCCCGCACCACATAAAATTCTGGTATACAGCTGAATCCGGTTTGAATGGAAGCTAACCCCAATATAATTGGGAAAAGGCTAGGTAGATGATGACTTAGTCTGGTTTCATTTTGTTGTTAATTCTCTTGAGAGGGCACTGTTCCAGTCTAGAATGCTTGATCCAGCACTAGATGCATCCATCTTCATCCGAATCCAGCACAGTAGAAGCATAGTAATTAATGTACAAACTCTCAAACATAATTTTGACAAACCCTACAAAACCACTTGACAGATCAAAACTTGAGCAACCTACTACAAGCCAATCAGTGAAGAAGATACAAGACTTTGCTACTGGACATTTGACACGATTTTGTACTTCCAGCAGTGGATTCTGGTATTAAGGAGGTGCTTGGTATCAAACTCCGCCCCTAAGGATACCCACTACACAGCGTTTACCCACGCTGTTAACTTATACTTCATGACACTTAGATCACAACCTAAGCAAAACACAAAAGAAATTCCCAAAATAACATTTTAGAACAACTCGTAGATAATATGCTATGCATGATATCGTCTTATGGTGTAGTTACTCCAAATGGGTCTAATGGATTCAGCGATATTAATACAATGCAAAAGCGTTATTCCTGAATTATCCTACAGAACAAACAAGGATGAATGATTTTAATGACTGGTACGACTCGTCTATCGAGTACTATATAGTTGACACATTCCGACACACGAGTAGAAAAATTATGATTTTTAAAGGCCAAGGGTGAAATTAACAAAATTTAATTTGCAAAGAAACGACAATAAATACCTAACCATTATTGACAACCAATGTCCAATGACAACTTGAACTGATACTACCTACCATACCACACCACAGACAGTCTTTTGCCACAGACTACAGAGTTATATAGAGTACATTACCACGCACAGTCACGATCCTCATTCATTCAAATTTTTTTATATCTTTATAAATTACCTTGGATACAAGTCTTTCAGTTGTAGTTAGTTATTGAACAATACTATTCTTGTACTCATCATGGCACAAACATTTTCATGTAAAATGTTGCTAAGACTGAACCACACTGTCAACAAGTTATCAAATCTCATAAACAGCCAAGCTTCTAACTCTACACGCCCTAAGTATACTCCATCCGAGTAAGTAGGTAACTAAAGGCAACCAAAAAAAACCACGTTAATCGACTAAACGTAATACCAGTCGGTCTATTCAGTTGTCATGATACGTTACAGTTGTACTCTTCAATTTAGCAACGTTATTATTCGTTAATAACGTTGCTAAATTGAAGAGTACAACTGATCAACCTTAATTATTAAACCATTTAAATGGATGAGGATTAATATCATGATACAAAAATCTCCATTTTTCTATTACACCCGGGATTTGCTAAAATAATTTGAACAAAAAGCGGTCATGGTGAATAATAGTTAGACATATTTGATTTCGCGGAATTTTTCTAGGTATTGATGACTTCTATAAAACTGAAGTACATCACTTTGCTCTATTGTCAATAGAGTATACTATTGTAGTCTTTGGTCAATAGTTTTCGCAGCGTACGCGATCTAAGGTTTTTTTTATATATATTTTTTTCACACTTTGGGTTACATTATCGAAGTTTTCATACGGATCCCTAACTTTTTTGAAAAAACTCTATAGCCTATGTTACCTACTCAGTGATAATGTAGCTTTCTAACGGCAAAATAATTTTTGAAATCGGTCTAGTAGTTTTTGAGTTTATTCGTTACATACAAAAATATAAAGATACAAATCTTTCCTCTTTATAATATTCGTGTGTGGAATGTTAGTTTCCAGAAAAAGTTGAGCAAAATTGTGGGTTATATAAGAGGTTTCGTAGTCAAACAGTTGCACAAACTCAAATGTCTGTATCAATTTGTTGATGGCAGCGGAATAACTCTATTTTCATAAACGGAGGATTAGCTTATCCTTCAGTATTTGTTTTCAATATACGTCATCAATCTGAAACTTTACTCAGGCAACTTGTCAACCTGCTTAAAAGGAGGCTCCCATCAGAAAAAAAAAAAATATTTTAATTAAAAAACAATTGAATCTCAAACTTTTTATATAGCATAATCTTGAATGGTGTAGTTCAATTAAAACTAATAATTTCCAACCTCAGACCAACAAAAAAAGGTAGACAGCGCACCGCGAACATCAAAAGTGAAGCCACAAAACCGTGCTCCTTCAAGTAAATACACAAGCTCACCCACACACCTACACTAAAACCATGCTCATCGCTCTTAGTACTTCACGAGGCGTCGTCTAGAAAACGTTAATAGAAAAATATAATTATGCCTTCCAGTGTAGTAAAAGTTTATAAAAACAATAGCAAATCACATAAAAAGTTTCACGGAATCACTTTTCACTTGTAAGTACTTGAAATAACATCGTTTTTATTATAAACTAGCACTTCGCCCGCGACTTCGTCCGCGTGGGGATAGTAGGTACTCCACAAACTGCAACGCCCCTATACATATCCCCTTATAAAGGTTAGTTTTGGAAAATTAAGCACAACGATTCTCATTATTAGTTCAGCGCAACTGTTCACCCCGTTCAGCCCCTCAGAGGTTGATTATGCAAAAATTGTTAGGTACATGATCTGTTGCAATTATCCCACTTTTAGTTTATTCATAGAATTCCGACGTAAATTGAAGCAAGCTATTATTTACTCCCCTAAAAACTTATTCACCCCTGCTTTACCCCTTATTATGTATGTACCTAGTTGATTTTCGAAAAATCCAAACATTTGATATTCTTATTGTTTTATCGAAAACATTTAAATGCCGTGGTGTTTCAACGTCATCGGACCAAGCTTTGATACGATTCTCCCCAGTTCGCTCAAACCGCGACATTTTTCTTACTCCGAGCATGTTTATTACCGTCGTAACTTTTGAACGAAATGTCCGATTTGAATGATTTAAAGTGTAATTTACACGGACATAATCAACCTTAATTATCAAACCATTTAAATGGATAAGGATTAATATCATGGTACTGTAATCACCATTTTTTATTTCACCATGGGATTTGCTTGACTAATATTAACAAAAAGCGGTCATGGTGACTTATCCATAATAGTTGGACATATGGAATCGCGGACTTTTTTGTAGACATTGATGACCTCTATAGAACTGTAGTACATCACTTTGCTCTATTGTCAATAGAATCCGCAGTGTACGCGATATAAGGATTTTTTCTCACACCTTGGGTCACATTATCGAAGTTTTCATACGGATCCCTAACTTTTTTGAAAATATTCTATAGCCTATGTCCATCTCTGATAATGTAGGATTCTACTGGTGAAAGAATTTTTCAAATCGGTCCAGTAGTTTCGGAGCCTATTCATTTCAAACAAACAAACAAATCTTTCCTCTTTATAATATTATTATAGTGTAGATTAACTATGAATTTTAGGTTACTTGGAACAAAAACGTCAACAAACGAAAGCAGTGACATTAAGTGTGAGGGTTGCCATAATACGATTTAGTATTTCCCTATTCGATTAAACAAATAATGATTTCTTTCTTCGAGTTATATTCCTATTTTCTTTTTTTTAATATATAAAATATTTTAGATTTGAAGAGTTTCAACACATTTGCGAGAAAACAGTACAATAGGTAATGAAAAAAACTTTTAGTTTTTAGATAGTCAGAAAGTCGCAACAATCTTTGACGTTTGTAGTATGAAAATAGCGCGAATTTGCAAATGGAACTACATCTTTCGTCTCATTTTCTCTTTAGTATTAAATTGAGACAAACGTATTGTGCAAAAGCGCTTCCAAGTAGGTTCAATCATTCAGCTTAATATTTTATTCTCGTACTTATTTATACTCCTATAAGAAAATTAAAAAAAAAAACTGTAAAGGATACGTACGGCGCTATTCAACGGAGTATGCGGTAAAATATGTACTTAGGTGAGAGAACCTATTTTACCGCATGTTCCATTGTGTGGTGCGTTATATTTAACTTTCGAATAATATTATACAGTCTTCGTAAATGCATTTTTTTGAGCAAATGTGTTGAAAAAGACTTTATTTGTTCATGATAAATAATATTTATTTTGTAAGCATGTTAAACATAACATTTACACGTTATTGTTTCGTTTGTTATGTTTTATCTTGATATTACCTACTTTTTCTTTAGTCAGTGATTTTGTTATAGTGGTCTTTTTTAATTTATTAAAGTTGATTAAAAATGTAATTACCTATTTTATTTTAAAACAATTTACATAATGACTTACGCTTGTTACGCTTCGACAACCTTTTAAAACTTAACTAGTTTACATAATTGAATGTAGGTATGTGTGATGTAAAAAATTGTTTTTTAGGTATAGATCTTTCTAAAAAAACTAAGTTACAATACCATACTCAACAATATCTTACTTGTGCTGACTTGCACAATATTAGCTTACCCATAAAATATTATTTCCCAAGTTATAAGGAAAAAAAATAAAAAATGGCAACCCTCCGAGACACACATAGATAAAAAGATGGCTTCATCTTTGATACCTATTCGCAGTGCGCCGTCTACCTTTTTTTGTTGGTCTGAGTTTCCAACTAATATTGATAGTGCAAAAATACATTAATTTTTATTATGACTTATCCTCTCACACATAACACCGTCCACGCTTCTGACATTGCAGCAGGTGCGTGACCAACCAAAACACAACTTGCATAATAATAGTCAGTTACTTGTGTAGCTATGTCATAGTTACTTGAATAAATTGAAATTGGATTGTCTTGAACTGTCTATTATTACACCATCCGAAAGTGTACGGATAATAAGGATCAAATTCCGAAAAGTCACACACATGGCAAACTAAAGAAAATTGGGTACTAATTATTAACAAAATATTTTTGTTTAAAAAAAATCAACTCACAAAATCAAAAATCTATATAGACACATGTTTAGTAATGTTTGGGTTATGGTTGATTACTATTAAAACTCCTAGTTGTAGGTAAGTCACGAAGGTTGTAGAAAGAATATTTTATTGATTTTTTTTTTTTTTTAGGTATGACTACTAGCAAGTTAACACACTTGGGATATCAACCGCTTAACCGGACTAACCTGTGGTGGCCTCAAATGAATTTAAGGCCCCCAGCTAAGGCAACAAAACTAGCTACAAGCTAAAAACTACTGACCGCTCGCTAAGGGCATTCCCTGTGGAATACGACCTCGGCTTAGCGGCGTCAGTTAGGGACAGCAAGGGACAAACAGGCTGGGTCGTTTCATTAATTAGGGGTTATTAGAGCTTAAGGCTCAGCGGCGCGGGCTGGCTCGTTTGCAAAAGTCGGGGAGGGTTTTGAGTGGGTCGTCGCGACGGACCTCGGCGGCAAGGTCGGTATTGTAAGAGCCTCTTCGCGCAGCATCTGGCTGTACATACCTCCTTTGGAAGTGGCTGGTAACAATTAGAATATTTGAATTTGGTAGAACGGTTTTTGTTTAAGTATTCAGATGTTATTCGACTCTCCGAGCCACGGTGCTCCATTACACGATTTTATCCATAAATCGAGTTTTATTTATAATATTTATGGTAAGTAGAAATAGTTCTGTGGTCTACAGTATACGGAACGCGGTCTGTATCTGTTTATTCTAAGGGTGCTGGTTTCCCTACAGCTTTCCTGAATCTTTGTGATCTCGTCGTCGGGTTCGACGAGTGTATGCCGAGGACGGCGAATCTTACTAATGCGAGAGGGAGTGTACTGGGTTGCCTTTGAAATCAAAGGGTTTTGGTGCTTTTCAGCGGATTCGAAGAAACGCTTTGTAAGGCGCTTCATAAACTGTTTTAGGGTCGGGATTTTAAGGTCGACATGAAGTCGTTCGTTCCGTACATACCACGGGGCGCCCGTGGCTTTTCGGAGAAATCTGTTTTGGATTACTTGCATCCTGTGGATTTGCTTTGGCTTTGTGTGTGCGAATAGGTACAGCACACGCATAAGTCATTATCGGTCGTAATATTTTATTGATTAAAAATGTGTCATCTTATACAGTTTAGGAATATTTACAATTATGAGCTTAACCAATAAGAAATTACTAACTAAATAACAAAGAACTCCCAACCAATCACGTCACAGCACTTGTTGTCTATTTGATCCGTGTGGTGTCGCTACAGACGCTCGTGACGCGGACCGCGGTGCGCGGAATGTTTTCGTGCGCAGCAGGTCTGTATAAATAAGGGTTCCGCGTAGTTCGCGATCCTTTTCTGCGCGGCATTTGAAGAGAGAAGACGTCTGCTGTTGTTCGCGTACGCGGCGAGCGAAGATCGAAGAATACGACGGCGGCGTGTCTTTAGCGTTTCCTGTTCCTTTATCAGAAGTCTAGTTCTTTTGAGAACTGTGAAAAAGAGTTCTTTTGAGAACTGTGAAAAAGAGTTCTTTTGAGAACTGTTTGTCTCTTGGTTTCTTGACGATAGTCATAAAACGTGCTGTGATGAGTGGTGGCTACACATGTTACACATGAAGTTTGGCATATAAGTTTAGCAGTTGGTATAGACTAACAAATACAAAAACTGTGCATTTCTTACGATATATCATACATACATACAGGTCGAATTGTTTACCCCCTTATTATTGAAAGTCGGCTAAAAAGCTATTACTTCAGCATAATAACAATTAATAATACAATAATAATTGTGAAGGACGCCACGGTTGACATATATCGGGCATGTCACTGTCCGGGAGAATCAGTTCGCCACATTATCTCTGGTTGTTCTCGTCTTGCTAATGGAGAGTACTTGCATAGACACAACCTTGTAGCCAGGATTATCCATCAGCAACTTGATCTGAAATACTCTCTTGTGGAATCGGAGGTGCCGTACTACAGGTATGTGCCCGACCCAGTTCTCGATAATGGCTGTATCACTTTGTACTGGGATCGGTCCATCATCACTGACAAGACTATTGTTGCAAATAAGCCTGATATAGGGGTGGTGGACCGAATCGAGAGGCGTGCAATAATTGTAGATATAACTGTTCCGCACGACGAGAACCTCATGAAAACCGAGAAAGATAAACAAATAAAATATCTTGACTTGGCTCGCGAGGTTGTCGACATGTGGGATGTGAATTCGGCAATCATTGTACCTACCGATAGTTGTCTCAGCCAACGGCTTAATAGCCAAGAGCCTCGACCAACACCTCAGGAGACTCTCATTAGGCAGTTGGATCAAGGGCTTGATTCAGAAAGCAGTACTTCTGGACACGGCTCGTATTGTTAGGAGGTTCCTCTCTTTGGAGCCCTGACCGGTAGCTTGGACCCTGTTCCCGATACCGGTAGGCTACTATTTTTTTTTATTTTCAAATGTATTTTTTTGTAGAAATATTTAAAAATGTAATTTATATGTACTGAACAATTTTGTTTATTGTTATTACGTGAATAATGGCTGCAATACTGTTATAATATATCTAATATTTTTTGTGCTTTATTTTATATTGTATATAGCTGTTTCTTGTCCCTTAAATAAAATAAAATAAAATATGAAACGGTCAAGGGCGAGTTGTTCTTACGCATCCACGATCGTATTGGTGACATACTTGCAGTTTGCCATTCATGAAATTTTGCAAGAATTAAAACGTCTGTTTCTTCTCAAAACTACTTATTGCGATGGTATGTGTTAATAACATTTAGCCTAGCTACTGTCCTCAGTTTCGTAAAAATTGGGGTAGTTTAGTGTCTCAAGTATCCACGGAACTGGACAATAATAGTGGAATCATTGAAAAAGGCGCGGTCTTGGTAAAGTGGAGCTGAGAATTTTATTGTAGTAATGACCACGTCAACGAAGCTTGCCGAAAAGGCTGACTTGACAAATTTACTGCCAAATACCCCAAAAAACATTGGAATGTGTTACATCCGCATTCTAATGCAAAGCATTAATTTTATTAGAACAATTTAAGACCTGACTTAAAGGCCTAAGGCCAGTTCAAGACATGTTCAATAATAAGGTCCACTCTGTCAGTGTCAAATTCATTCTGTTTCTTCAATGTTGCCAGATTAGGTGCCTCTTCACCATTTAGGCTACTCGGAAGGGTCCCGATCAGGGCTTGTTAACGTTACCAAATAACAAAATAATAACCGTTACATAACGTTAATTTCAATTGTGATACCATAGTAACGTTACAAAATTTACCGGTATTTGATAACATTACCAGTAATATAACGTTAAGTAACATTTAACGTAAAACACGAGAAATATCGTTTTAACGGTAAAATAATTAGTGTTATTATAGCCCGCGAACTTTCTTGTATTTTTTGCTATTTGAAGGTCAGTGTCAGGTTGTAATTTAATCAAAATGTGATGCGCAACAATAACAACTATGTATTTACATAGATGTAACCATAAGAATCATTTACTCATCATCATGAACTTAGATTTGATGTGTATAATAACTAGACTTCCGAAATCTAGCTAAGAGAAAAAAAATGTAATTATGGTTATAATTATGTACCTACTTACATATTTTTTACTGTCGTGAATCATATTTTGATCGAGATACAATCTGACATTGCACCACCTCACAGAGATAACCGTTTAAAAATAACGATAAAATTAACGTTAAACTACAAATAACGTTATTAAAGAATAACGTTAAAATGGTGCATAAATAACGTTAAACCTATTACCGTTATTTTAATATAACGTTAACTCCTGTCAATGCAAGGTAACGTTATTAATTTTTACCGGTATTTAAAGCCCTGGTCCCGATATTTACGATCGGTGACTGGTCGCCAATTAGGCCACATCAGAAAAAAATGTTGGGTAAGTATAACCGCTCCAGCCCTGACATGTGAAAATTCCCAAATAAAAAGTAAATCTTATGTAATAGGTAAATTAACATTAAATTCGCGATTAATTCGTGACACACCGGTTTTTGAGCGGATTCATGTCACTTACGAAATTAATTTGACATTGGCTTGTAATTTATTGGAGGACACTTTGTTCCCTTTTTGGCCAGGTATGTGCGTTAATACAAAACATTTATCCATAGAATACCTCGTGGGTTTTGGATGGTCTTCGTATATTTACAAAATGGAAAAAAAAACATTGGAACATATAAAATAATAAAGCGACTTATGTGAAAAATTTGTTTAAAAAAAATACAATATATTTAGGTACCATTTCAGAAATTTGTTGTCAAATTCGAAACAGTTTTTTTTCATAAAGTTTTTTTTGTGTCGCACATGACAGCGACGTAATGTATTTATTACCTATCACTCAAAAAATATTAGGTTGAACTGGAAACTTTTATTATTCAGTTCCAGATTGGAACTTCCGAAGTTGATTTCCTAAATGATACAAGTAATCCTTTAATAAAAACTGGTACGATTATTTGAAATAAATGTTTGAAAATGGTGATTTTGGTAGAAATTTATTTGATTATTTTTTTTTTTGCGGATTTTTTATCTAAATGTAACAAAATGTGATCAATTTTAAAATTTTAGGCTACGGGTTTAGGCTACTTGGGTGGGATGCAATTTTCAGCGACTTCGGGCTCGCTCGACTCATGTCAGTATTGTCAATGTGGCAACTGTGGCAAGTGGCAACTGGCAACACAACATGACAACACTGTGCTGTGTTCGTGTTGTTCCGGTTGTTCGTTCCGTTCACTAGTTCACTCCATGTTCACTTACGGTCACGCCGTCACGGTCACTCACGGTCCCGTTAGGGTATATGTATGTAAAAGGTACCTATGCAGTGTTGCCACTTTAGTGATTTTGTCACTAGATTTAGTGAATTTTAGGACTTTGACAGTGATAATCTGAAAAAAAAAATAACTGAAAAATTATTTGATGACTTTTAGTGATATTTATCGAATGTTGTGGTTTGGATCCAGGATACACTTTGCCGAGCAAAAATTTCCTGTTTCGGAACGTAGCTTTAGACGTCTTTGTTTGGTTATGCTTGGGGATTCCCCAACTAATAAATCAAACCTAACACGTATGTAAAGTTTGTATGAGTGAGTGCTGCATACTATTGCTTGTTTTTAGTTAGTTGCTAGTTTTCGTTCGCGAAAGTAGGAGACAATAAATTATCGAAATCATTCAAGTCAAGATCTAAAGTTTTTGTGTGTGTTTTTGTGTAGTATTTATTTCGCATTATCATGGACGTGCCACTGAAAAAAAAGACTTATTATTATTCTCAAAAATATCGGAAAGAATGGGAAACCCAAGAAGAGTTCAAGGCTTGGTTGCGGCCTGTAGCAGACGATGCTACAAAAGCCTTTTGTACTTTTTGTCATTGTGATATGTTTGCAAGAATTGGCGACATTGAGAAACACAGAGTAACAAAAAAACATATACATAAATCTGACTTAGTGTCTAAAAACCGACAAATTGAATTTCTGCCCGCTTCTAAAAATAATACAAATACGTTGAAAGTTACAACAACACATGAACATTGTCCCTGTTCATTGTAGAACACACATCCATAGAGCAAATTGACCACTTAACTGAAGCTTTAAAAAAATGTATTACTGATTCAAAGAGTGTTATTGATTTTTAGTTTTGACATGTTTATTTTTATTCTTTGTATCCACAATTAAAATATTATTTTTTGACTTACCTTGTGATTTATTTTTAAATTATTTGGTGAATTCTTGGGTTTTTTTTAGTAAAAAATATCGCTAAATCTGGTGAAATTTCAGACCAAAACTAGTGAAAAAGTTTTCTGCAAGGTGGCAACACTGTACCTATGTATTCTATTTCTGTGCTCACGGTCTTCTCGGATAAGTTTGTGATACGGTTCATTTCTAAATTATTGTGGTTATGAGTCTTTAATCGGCGTCGAAAGTATTTTCTGCCATAAAGTTGGTTAAGAAAAACGAACTCATTATCCGTTATACTACTCGTTCCAAAATATCGAAAATAATAACTAAATAAATGAGCCGCCCGTGTTCTTATGTTCGGCACCGTGCTGAGGTCCTTTCTTTCTTGTTTATACGTCATTTAGGGGCTGGAAGTATGTATTTCTTTATACTGTTGCTCTTTGTTAGTCTTTTTGTGGTGTTGTTAAAATTATCTGAATATTTAGAGGTTCTCTGTTCTACGGGCATTACAAACTTTACAATTAAGTACTACTGAAGGGGTTACGCAGCAGACAGTATTGTGTCGGTTCTTAAAAAATCCTTTGAATTTGCTGAAATCTTTACAATGTTATGAAAAGATGTTAAAAAACAAGTTAAACGGTATATATTGCCGTCGAAATATAGGTTATGAGTCTTTAATCGGCGTCGAAAGTATTTTCTTGACCAGTAGTAGGTTAAGAAAAAACTAACTCAAAATCCGTTACCTATACTACTCGTTCCAAAATATCGAAAATAATAATTAAATGAGTCGCTAGTGTTCTTATGTCAAGCGGAACCGTGCTGAGGTCCTTTCTTTCTTGTTTATATGTCATTTAGGGGCTGGAAGTATGTATGTATTTATACTGTTGCTCTTTGTTAGTCTTTTTGTGGTGTTGTGATAATTATCTGAATATTTAGAGGTTCTTTGTTCTACGGGCATTACAAACTTTACAATTACTACTGAAGGGGTTATGCAGCAGACCGTATTGTGTCGTTTCTTAAAAAATGCTTTGAACTTGCTGAAATCTTTACAATGTTATGAGAAGATGTTAAAAAACAAGTTAAACGGTATATATTGCTGTTGAAATATTTGATACGTTGTGGTAGTTTTCAGTCTCGAGAAGTGTCAAGTGAACATGTCTTATATTTAGACCTATATATTATGGCCCTGGTGTCATGCTTATACCGAGAAGCATTGAAGTTTGATACTGTTTGTTTGAAGGCATGCAGGCAATGTGTTATAGATCCATGTACAATCAAAATGCGATAGAATGCCATTTTAAATCTGCTATATTGTTGACAGATGTTTGTTTGAAAATTTTGAAACATTGTAGTTGTTTTTGATCTTGTTAAGTTCTGTTTTTGTACCAAGCTGGAGGTTGGTTTGAATAAATCATGTCTCATGGAACTATAATTATGTGGCATTTCTGTCATGGCACCTTGATAAGAATCAACAAATCAAATTTTATCTAAGACGACCCACTAACCGGCATTTCTGCCATAGCACCTTGAGAAGAATTACCAAACCAAATTTGTTCTTGGTTGTTTTAAGTCCTGCAGGTAGTTTGGTATAAAACCATGCACAGGAGGGGATGTAACCTTCATTTAAAATCTACCATGTTGTTAACCCTTTGAGTAACATAAGGTTGGGTGAGGTAAAATAATCATATTAACTATATAAGATGATCCATTCCACACATCTGGAAAAGGCCAGTATTTTATTTGCAGCTTTGCGTTTCAATGGTATTCTTTTTTATTTTAACTAGTAAAGGTCAATACTAAAGATTTTATTGTTGAATTATATTGTGTTTAGATAACCATTATTGGACTTAATTAAACGGAAAGGATCCACCCCACACAGAGTTAGTTTTGAGATATTCAAGTTTTAAAGTTCAGATCGTGTTTCGTCTCTGATTCTCCACTTTAACATTCTGGGGTTGGTTTTAACAAAAGGATAATAACATAATTTCTTATTTTATTAATCCATATTCTGACATCATGACATATTTTACGAGATATTTGCAAAAATATGATGATGGATCCTTTTCGTTAAAATACTTTTTCAAAAGGCCAGTGTAGTAAACATATTTAGCTGTAAGGATCCAAGCTTTAAAATCGAACAAAAACACTTAAATTTACAAAGAATGATGACAGATTTGTATATTTTTTTTAATAAAACTTCATAATATAGTATAATATCTCTTTAATTTTCAATCACTGCTACCATCAATCATTATTTTAATTAGGATCTGAGATCAAAACAATAAAATGAAAAGTTTTATTAAAAGGCATGAAAGTCTCATAAAAAGAATAAACATTATCAAAATCAAATAATTTGTCCTCAAAATTAATATATTTTTTGCTTAAACATAATCATCATTCTCACTTTCAATGCAAAAATCAATCCCATCCCCATAACCATCAACATCACACACATCTGACGTTTGACGTTTGTGTCGGTGTAGTCCCGTCTTGCTCAATTTGAAAAAATAAATAAAAACAACTCCTTTTGTTGCATAACAAGTTTTTATTGATGATCTCAGTGTGAAGTTACGTGACATTTGTTGGAGTGGATTGCAAATAGTGAGTTTAAAGGACTTAATACTACCGAAAAACATCACAGTGATTTGGCAAAAATAAACCAGTACCCTCTAATTTTTACAAGTGGAGTGAGCTACTTACTTTTCATCAGAGCCATCTATCGCTTTTGTGGTAAACGATCTATAGATCTATATTTGGGTCCCCACTGGCGCCATCTAGTGTTATACCCCCGGATCACTACAGAACAAGTTGTCTCAGTTTAAAACCATCATGCCCGGTATTAACTGTGGTGGTTGCGGTCGTTTTATTTCGTCGTCAGAGGGCGCTAAGTGCGGCAAATGTCAGGCGCATTATCACAGAGTCTGTGTCGGTGTCCCAACGAAGGCAACAATTTCCGCCACCTGGCGTTGCCCTGAATGCACAAAGGGTCTCGCCCGGGATAACAGGGCTGAGACCCCAGTCAGAGGCGCGTCGGAGTCTTCGAAAAAGCCGGGAGTCGTGGAGCAGGTCTCTACTCCGAAGAACTCCGTGATCAGCTCCAAACCTGCAAGTCCAACTAAGTATGCCACCCCACCGCCAAACAACACCTTAGCAGCCGACGTCACTTCACGGATTATGCCTCAAATCGCCGTTTCTGATATAGACCCGATCATGGAGGAACTGCGAGCCATGCGCGCAGAGATTCAGGTTTTCAGGAAGGAGATGGAGCTGGAGATGATGGGGCTCAAAGCTTCAATGAATGCCTGCAACAAGCGTATCGACAACTTAGAGGCACGATTAGACGTTTTGGAGAAGCGAGCCTCGTCCGGCCCGCCTGATACTACGGCAGTCGACGTGATCGTCGAGGACTTAAGACGAGAACTCAACGACAGGGACCAGGATCTTTTGGCGAATGATATTGAGGTCTCAAATATACCTGAGTCTACGGGTGATAACCCAACCCACATCATGCAGGTCATCAGCATGAAACTAGGAGTCACTCTTGGGGAGCGTGACATTGTCAGCGCTGAGCGGGTCGGCGGCAGGCAACTCAATGCGACGAGTTCAGCGGGGGCAACAGAGTCTCGCCCGCGCGCCATTGTCGTGCGCTTGGCGCGTCGAGATCTGCGCGACAGCCTGCTTGCTGGCGCGCGAGTGCGGCGGGGTGCGACGACGGCCGACCTCGACATCCCTGGCCTGGCTAGGCGGTTTTATGTCAACGAGCGCCTTACGAAGGCAAACCGCCAGTTGTTTCGGAAGGCACGGGACGCTGCTGGCCTCTGCGACTGGAGGTTCGTGTGGACCAAGCGCGGCCGCATTCTCGCCAGAAGGAAGCCCGGAGACTCCACCCACAGAATTCGCTCCGAAGACGATATCTCTCGTGTGTTTGGTTCTGTCAATGATACAGTCTAATTATAATTTTGCTTTTACTTCTATATTCTATGCTCTTGTGTTTGTTTTTGTTAATGGGGAAGATATGCGCCACTACTGTTTTCATTGGTCTCTTAGCCATAGCTTGGCAGACGTGTATACACAGTTTTTAAATTCGTATTTATATATATTTATTCTATACACTACACATTTTTCGTTAATAATACTATTGGTATCGTATTTATATATTTTAATTTCGTATGTATCAAAACTTATTCTATATACTAAACTTATTTCGTTAGTAAAATTAATTACAATTTGTGTTAACGACGTCAACAAAATACTTACAGCTGTAATCTATATAGTTATTCTAGCCTACACTAATGACATACCATTCTTGTATCAATTCGACCCATTGCATCCCACTGCTGAACATGATGCCAACCTCCAATTCTGCATATTATACATACATAGCATGCACAGATACACATACCCAAATAACATGGATGGCAAATACAAATGATTCCCAGTAAATATATCAAGTTTGGTCTGCTGAATGCAGGATCTCTGGGAACTAATCATGATGAGTTTTTGATGGCTATGAGCAATCACACCGTGGACATCATGGCTATTAATGAAACTTGGCTTCGTAGGGGAGAGGACGACCGGGCGCCTAGTGTACCGGGTTACAGGCTTAAGCATATACCGCGACCGGTTACGGTACGAGGTGGGCGTGGTGGGGGTGTTGCGTTTTATATTAAAACCGGAATATCTGCACGACTTAAAGTCCACCCCGTCCATCCTAACGTTGAACAACTTTGGTTGGGCCTAACAGTAAATAAAAAGAGATTACTCATTGGGACTGCATACCGCCCACCATGGTTGGATTTGGAGCTCTTTCTCGAGGGCCTAACAACTAGTATCAGTGGTTTAGCCCCATATGACAACTTAATATTGCTAGGCGACCTTAATGTCAACCTGTTGGATGAAGGTAGCTCAAGAGCGAAACAACTTCTGGATTTTTTTAGCCATTTAAATCTTAAGCAGTTCGTTCAGACACCTACACACTTTGTGGGTGACAGCAGTTCGCTTATTGATTTGATTTGCTCGGACGCCAGTATTCGAAATGTCGTGGTGGATCACAATAGCGATCTTGGCCACCACTCCTTTATCTCATGTGAAACTGTATTTAAGAAGCATAGGCTTAAACCAAGATTGGTTGTGTATCGCCCGCTTAGAGACATATTGGAGGATCACTTCGACACCGACTTAAGAATGATACCATGGTCAAGTATTGGAACCATGAAAAATGTTAACTTGATGGTACAAACTTTTAACACATATATTATCCAGCTTTTCGATTTACACGCTCCTATTAAGGAGAAGACATTTAAAAATCGCCCTACACCCTGGATAACTGATAACATACGTCTTATGTTCAAACTGAGAGATGAAGCCAGGGCTGCTTATCACAAATCAAAAGAACAACATAGAGCATATTATCTAGAGCTTAAGCGCCAAGCTGCTGTGGCACTCAGTAATGAAAAAAGGGCATATTTCACTAAAAGCATCAATGACCAAATCAGGGACCCAAAACTGCTGTGGCGTAATTTAAAATCAGATGTGCTCCCAGACCATCAACAAAGAATGCTTCCTGAAAATTTTGATAATCCGGATAATATCAATGCATCATTTCTGGATGTTCCGGGTAGTAGTCTTAATAACACTTTACAACTATCCTACTTCGACTCTCATAGATATAGCTCTGCCAAATTCTCCCTCACAACTACAAATCAGGAATCAGTTTTGAAAATTATCAAGAGTCTAGGGTCAAATGCACAGGGTGTAGATGGTGTAAGTCTTGACATGATATCTCTTACATTGCCTACGACACTGCAAGCTATAACAGACATTATTAACCAGTCTATCCTCACAAGCACATTCCCTGAAATCTGGCGACAAGCGGTTGTGCGTCCTATCCCTAAAAACAACAACCCGGCTAACATGAGGGATCTGAGGCCTATTAGTATTCTCCCCTGCCTGTCTAAGATCCTAGAACGTGTAGTATACTCGCAGGTTATTGAATATCTAGAGACTAATGCCATTCTCCCAGATCTTCAGTCTGGATTTAGAAAGGGAAGAGGTACTGCGACAGCTCTTGCTGATGTTGTGGGTAATATCCTTGAGGCACGTGACAGGGGTGAGGGAACAATTCTGGCTCTACTAGATTTTTCCCGGGCTTTCGACAGTATTAATACTGCTTTATTACTGTCAAAGTTAGCTTACTACGGTTTTGACGGAGGCGCAGTGGAGTGGTTTAAAAGTTATTTGACTGGCAGATCACAATACGTCGAGATCCGCAGGGAGGATGGATCTACTTTGTCATCTTCCCCCCTCCACGTGTCACGAGGGGTCCCACAAGGATCAATTTTGGGTCCATTATTGTACATAGTATACAGTGCTGATATTATTAAATCATTTCTACACTGCAAGTATCACATGTATGCTGATGATATTCAATTGTACATATCATTTAAGGCTGTTGACACATCCTTGGCGGTGAGGAAGATGAACGAGGACTTGGAGAGAGTGGTCTCATGGTCAGAGGAAAACTCCCTGGTCTTAAATCCTCTTAAGTCAAAATTTATAGTGCTAGGCACTAGAAAGCAGGTCTGTTCAATAATCTCGGCCAAACCTGAGATAGTAATCATGGGAGAGATTATTGACAGAGTAGAGCACGCTTGCAACCTTGGGCTACTTATGGATCCAGATATGCACTTTGAGGCCCATATAACCAATGTTCTCAGAAATTGCTTCTATAGGCTGAAGGTTTTGTATGGGATACGAAAATACTTGAGCATACCGGTGCGGAAACAACTTGTTGACAGCCTTGTGCTTTCTAAGTTAAACTATTGTGACATAGTCTATGGACCATGCCTACTCAGCAAAACGGAGAGAGTTATACAGAGAATTCAGAATGCTTGTGTTCGTTTCTGTGTTACTGTGCCACGAAGGAGTCACATAACTCCTTACATTAACCAGATAGGTCTGCTTAAGATGGCCGCCAGAAGGAAGCTTCATTTAGCCAACTTATTGTTTGGTATAACTATATCCAAAAAACCAAATTATTTATATGACAAACTAACTTGGAAGCAAAACTACCTAAAAAACAAACTTCGCTCCATGGTTGACCCGCTGACCGTGCCAATGCACAGAACTGCTTGCTTCAGGGGGTGCTTCAGGTTTGCAGCCACGCATTGTTGGAATGATCTCCCACCACCATTGAGACGCCTGAAAACATTACAGTGTTTCAAGTTCCAGCTTAAGAAGTTACTTATGCTTCAACAATTATCATCTCAAGCATAAGTTTTTTTGTTCTGCAATATTTTTCTGTACTGTACCTCAGGGGTCACGGCCATCAGGCTTTGGTTGGGATCTCCAACGGTGCGGGCTGCTCTGACCTTTGTGGTCCCATTTTTCCTCTGGCTTGTTTTGTTATGCCACTCAGAACATGTCTCCTTGGATGCCATTTGTCTCATTCCTGTATTTTTAAAATTAGTTTTATGTAAGTATACAATGACTTCACCAATTACTATTTAATTTTTATACTTTGACTTATTTATTTGCAATTTTTGCTGTTTTATTTATGAATTTTAATTATTTTCCAATTTGCTAGATTTATCTTACCAATTAATGTTATTGTTTTTTACGAATTTTTAATTATAATCACTGTTTTATATAGTCAAATGACTTGCTCGATATGCATAAGGACTAAAATAACAATACCCATTCAAAACCCTTACCTAGTCAGTACCTCCTACTTAGTGCTTTTATTCCCCTTTTGCTGCTTTGTGAACTTATCTGGTTGTGTTTTTGTCATCTTTGTATATGGGTATTTACACCCCACTCACTCACTTTCAACTCACAATGCATTCTACAATAACACTTCTTCCCACTACTGCTTCATCCAGCAACACATAATATATAAACAAACTACGTGAATTGCGCAGGTCAAGAACTTTCTACATTCCATGAATTCCATCTTTCCACTGTGTTTGTGATTCGTTGTCGATCTTCGGCCATTTTGTGGGTGGTGCGCATGGACGGACATAGACTATGTAAACCACAGAACACCTATACTAGGGCTGGGGAGATGTAAACTCGGAATTGGCTAGTATCGTTTTTGCGTGCGCATAGATAAAATAAAAATTTTTAGTCGTGTGCGTCACTATTTGTCCTGCGATTGTCTGCGCAACAGTTTATTATTTGTCCATATCTATATATATATATATATATTATTTTTTCTTATTTATTTTTTTATTCAACTACCTTAGGCTGCTCCGGCCGACGTCTCTCAGTCTGAGCCGGCTGTCGCTGAAAACCAGCGCTGTGGCTCTGTCTCGCACACGAGTTCCAGCATTATGCTGAGCGATGGCCGTTTTGCGCCGATGTGACGCATATCTTCCTCAAAATCCCTTTTTACTTTTATATATATACTCATTTATTTTTATGGTGTGCGTCATGCTTGGCGTAAATAAACTCTTTTTCTTTCTTTCTTCTTCTTCTATCATCTATAATATTTTCATTTCCTCTAAGCGATTTATAAAAACCTATGCAATCTTTTGGTATTAAATCAAGCATTGATTTAAGGTCATCCAATTTAGCCTGCGGAATCTCTTTACCATTTGGCCATAACAAAGTTAAATCATCTTCCAAAATTTCTATAGATTTTCCTTTAACACTTTTTTCGATATTTAACTCCTGAAAATCATCACTTTCTGTTGTTTTCATAAAAATAGAGTATGGCTTTTCTTTTTCGATAAGAATTTCTTTGGTTTTCAACCAATTAACTTTATTCTTAGTAATGTAAACTTTTCTGTTAACAATTTTTTTTTTAATTTTATTGGTGCTTAAAAAATATTTTGTCTTCATTTTATAAACTTCTAATGGCTTTTTTTTCTTGCAGCTTTTGATTACATTTATATACTCTTCAGCATTATAAATTCTATCCTGATATTTCAGTTGATTTTCGATTTTGGAAAAATCGGTATCGTTGGGAAGAAACGTATGGCCTGATTCCAGATACTTTAGTGTTATAGTTTTGAGAGTGGCGTGGGAGCTTAGCACGGATTTCATCATCATAACTATTTCTATATTTCGGTTTTGTCCCCCACAGCAGTCACTTCATAATACTAAGTGTTCTTTCGGACCCATTTTGTATTTAATGTAATTTCTTTTCAAGACCCAACTTCTTGTGCCCCACGGCCAGCTTCACCTTCGAGCCACACGTAGCAATAGCCATTGTTACTAGATCCTGCATGTATTCCACAGTTATAAAGCCATAGCTGCCGTTTATAAAACACTATACTAGTGGGAATCCGGGGGAGTGGAAGAGTCTTTTCCATGTCATAAGTTAGACATTCAAGCTTCTCATCTGTGGTCGCTTTTTTTAGATCATTATTCATATTTTTTCTTAAGGTTTCAGCTCTTTCAAGATGCTCTTGCCTTTCTTTTTGAAACTTGGCAGCTTCAGTTTCCGTGGCATTAGTTAATTTTATGTGCAGCGTGTCGCATTTATTGCAAGTGTCCTTTTTTAAGGTTTTGCAACGCAAGTTGAAAAAATTATTAAATATACTTCTTAGTGTACTAATACTTGCTGGCTTTTTACTTTCCCCATATGCATTTTTATACTGTTCTACGTATAATTCATAAATTTTTGGGACAGTCATCCCCAATTTTAAATACTGACAACCATTATTTGTTTCTCGTCTATAATGAGATTCATATTTCGGTAGAGAGTCAATTACTTGTTTTATGAAATCTATGTCTTCCTCAGCAGTTTTGTTCCAGCCACCAGTCTGTCCTCTTCTATCTTTTATTGTACCCTGCCGAAATTTTTTCAGACATTCGTCTACTTTTTTTGGCGTAATTTGAAAATTGTTTACGAACATATCACGGCATACTTGAGTGTCTCCTAATGTGTAAATGCGACTGAACTGTTTTGGATTATGTTTGTCAGTATTTTTGTCATTGCTGCAGAGTGATCTTTTTTTTGGTTTTTCGGAAACGTAATTCACCATATGTAATAGCTGGGCCTCATAGGACCCCAAATTAATATATTTTTCAAATTCTTCTTGCCGCTTTTCCTTCCCAATAAGGTTGAAACACTTTTTTTTACATTGACAAACAATCTTTAAAAAATTTTGATTCAATAAGTTTTTTGTTGTTGTGGTAAGGCGAGTTCGCATATTTTCTTTCTTTTCTTTGTCCAATAGTGTGATCTTTGTGAAGACGTTTTCGCCCCCTTCTCGGACGACCACATTGTGATGCTGGAGTATTTTGATCAGAATGTATTTCTATCTCTTCTACAATATTACTTTCCGCTGCTTCAATAATATCAATATTGGTGATCGAGTTCTGGAATGAATTATTATTGCAGGGTCTTATGTCATAAAGAGTGCTTCGACTAATTTCACAAATTTCCTGATTGTCTTTGTTATTATGCACCACAGCTACAACTTTAACTTTTTTCGATCTAAGTGTAAAATTTTCGCTATCACTATTTTCCCCGCTATCTGGCACGTAATCGGAATCAGTATCTGCACTGAAATCAGTATACTGTTCATTTTCTATTACATTTTGAACTATGTACCTCTCTTCTTCTTTTTCTACATATTTTTTATAATCTATTTTTGGCGATGGAATTACGTCTTCACTCAAAGTTTGTAATAGATCTAGAGTATCTGGAGACATACTTCGAAGAGGAGACGATGTTTCTTTTCTACCTACCAAGATAAAAAAGATCAAACATTTTAATCTCTGACATGATTCATTATTTCACACTAAAATGGTTACAAAAAGAAGAGACTTACTTTTAGAAATAATTTCTGCGTCATGAATATTTTTTAGCAATGGGGTTAAAGGCGAGTATAACGGAGCCCCTGGTGATTCTAAAAAAAATCGTGCTATATTAAAAAGTTGGCAAACTATAGCCGTAGATTACAAACATTTTACGAGTTAAAAACTTACCGCTGCATAAAGCTACATTGTTTTCAGCATCAATAGCTGTTATGGCAGCTGTTATTGGAAGCACTGTTTCGCAATCAACCTCTGCAAAACACCACATAATGATTTAATGCTTTTGAAAAAACAAGCAGCCAGTCATATAAAAGTGCAATATTATAAATTCGGCAAGTAAAAGGAATGAAATAAATGTTTGGATAAAACTCACTGTCGCCTAAAGCGTTATCGTTGTCCACAGAACTATTTAATAAATCCATTACCGGAAGCACCATTGTGTTATTCACAGCTAAAACAAGAATAAGCATTATAGCAATAACTTATGCGTAACAGAAAATGTTTTTAGGTTAGGTTAATTAATTATTTTTACTTACACGGTGAGCTGTTTTGTTCTGTGTGAATATTTGAATTCCCCAACGCGTTCATTATAATTTTTTCAATCCTTTTCATATTTGCTACACGATGAATTTAATATTAAAAAAAAACCGAGACCACTATCTTATCATGTACTGGTAAGACAACGAACGTGTACGAACTTGAATGAAATGAAGAAAATCAATGTTGCAAAGTTTCGTATATTCCGATTCCCACAAAAATACCCTCAAAATTAATTATTAATCAATATGACTCAAATTATTGCTTTATGTACAAACAATCACCAAGTAATATTATATTCTTCTGTATCTACTCTTTAAAGTATGTTCAATAATTTAAATGAATAAAAAAAAAATATTTAAGCGCCTTGTTTCCGATTCAATATTTTAATCTAGTCACAAAATGAACTACATTAAAACTATCCACGTTACATGGATCGTTATCGATTTTAAGCTCAGTTATTTTAATAAATATATTGAATTAATCGATAACGATCCATGTAAGATGGATCGTTTTCGATGTTTCACTAACTCACTTTAAGTAATGATTTGGAATAAAACGAAAACAATCCATGTCACATGAATTGTTTTCGTTAAATTATATCTTTAGAATAACAATTATCCAAGTAGTTTGGCTCGTTTTATTAATATATGATTTAGTAAATATGATTTTCTCAATAACGATCTAAGTAGCTTGGAGCGATGTCAATAAAAAAAAAAAATGACCTGCCATACATTTGGGTTGGTAACGTATGGTCATTATGACATGATGCGTTGGACTTTTACTTGGATTGTTTTTGTGATATTAAAGTGTTAACTACAAAGAGTGTTTTGGTATATATAACTCATTTTCGCCCAAAGTGTAGGTTGGATCCTTTCCGTTTAACTACGTCCAATTGGACCGAGTCGTGCCAAAATGATCCACCCCACAATGAACACATTTTGAGTTATTTAAGTTTAAACATTCAGACGGTGTTTTTCCATTTAAACTTTCCGATTTTGTTACATATGAAGGTATCAATATTTGGAATATTGAATATGGTTTCTAATAGTGTGTTTTACAATATACAGCCGCTGCTACTTTTTAAGATATTGAGAGAAATAGCGTCTGGATCATTTCAGCAAAAAATGAATTTGTATGACAGTGTCAAAATCAATTTAGCAATAATGATCCAAATCACTTCGATAGTTTAATATCTAAGCAAGTGTTTTTATATAAAGAGTGACTATGAATAATAAAACTCATTTTTTTTTATTGAGGTACATAATATATTTGTGTAGAAAAAACAAAATCGAAACGTAAACTGTGTTAACAGAACTTGGCTGACCTGGTACTAAAGTGGTCTATGATACAAAATAATTATTTTCTATACAAACGAAACG
The DNA here is from genome assembly GCA_947386135.1 of Melanchra persicariae. Classification (NCBI taxonomy): domain Eukaryota; kingdom Metazoa; phylum Arthropoda; class Insecta; order Lepidoptera; family Noctuidae; genus Melanchra; species Melanchra persicariae. The sequence continues at coordinate 6,951,871 of OX376645.1, read as the reverse complement.
CGTTTGAAGTCACAATGTGCTTATGAATGTATGTTCTGTTGATGTTAAACATTTATACTGTAGTTAAATACATAACTTAGCTATCCATATGTAATTTTAGTGATAATTAGGATATTAAACGACAAAAAATAAATTCAAATAAGGAAAGCTGTCTTTTAGACCACATTAGAACTATGGCAATTTAGAAAACCCCAAATTGCATAAGGGGAAATAACGATTAAAATAAAAAAAATGGTCATATTAATCAAAAAACCTTTATTAATAAAATCGTAGAGGTGAAACTGAAAATGAATCACGCACTTCGTGATGACAGGCAGGATATTGTTAATTATTATCATCCTGCCTGTCATCACGAAGTGCTGGCAAAGCATCTTGTGATTCATTTTCATTTCCACCTCTACGATTTTTATGGGGAAGGTTGAGGTAAAATAAAAAGGGTGATGAACCGGTGGTACAAATTTTAACATTTTCTTAATATCCTGCATTTTTTTAAATGACAAGGCACGAATATCACTGTCATTAGTTGGTTCGAAATTCCGCAAAAATACCAAGAACTCTTCTAAGTTTACAGTAGGTTTCTTTAAGTCCACTGATTTATATATTTCAGAATAATTTGTAATAATCATTGTAATACATCTCAGATTCATTCTTTACAAACTTAGCTTTCCTCACTCTTGAAATCATAGCACCTTGAGCAACTAAATTCTGATACTCTTTAAACATTGGCTGCAGTTGATCAAATGATACAAATTTTCCCACCATGTTATTAACACCAAACGGATTATGTTTTACAGTTTTTTATCAATTCATGCCACTCATTAGGTGTATATACATGGCTTTCTTTTTTTTGGGCCCTACTTCTGAATGAGAAATCACCATCCTTCGGCAAATATGTGTGGCCCGTAACGAGGTAATAAGATTTAGCCTTGTTGCATGGTCATCAATATGATTCTTTAAGTAAAAATACAAACACGACGTGACTTGTTAAGATCCTCTCGCTCCTGTAGTCTCATACCACAGGTTCATTAAAACTCGTTCTCCATCATGCTGGTAAGCATGTATGCCAAAATTAAGCGTGTTAAGCTGCCTCAAGTAATATACTTCTCCTGTATTTAAATGAGGAAGTGGAAGGGTCCTTTCTAGGTCGAAAGTAATCAACACTTCTGCACTCTGAGGTGAAAGACTGACTTGCTTATGCATATTTAAAATCTCTCTTGCTTTTCTGGCCAGATTTGTATGTGTATCCAATTCTTGTCTGATTTGCAAACACATCAATATCATTCTCTGCAACTAATTTAACTTGGAATTCATCACATGTCTTACATGTATCTTTCTTGGGTACATGTAAGACACCTTTTCATACCTTACCTTCTGCTTGGCATTTCTCTACAAACAATTTGTACATTTTACTTATGTTCAAATTTGGCGCTAAATATTCCCGATTAGACGATCTCTCTCCATAATGGCTTGTGTATTTAGGGAAAGATTGTATGTGCTCTCTTATCCATCCCAGTTTCTCCTCATTCACTTTATTTCCTGGTATTTTATGTCCTCTCTGATCTTTAGCTGGAATATTTGTGTTAGATGATGTTTGCTTTACTTGCAAAGCATAATCTATGCGATGATTACTGATTTGCAGAACACTTAAAAATATTTTTTTACACACATTTAAGTTGTTGAGGGTAAACTGGCGAGTGTGTTGCTTGCGGCTTGGTGACCGATTTGTCGATCTTTTTCGAGGTCGTTTTGGAGCTGAGATGGTTACTGCACTACACAACCAAACAGTTTGACTATCCCAAGTGCCTAAATTATAGAATGCATCATGGATTTCTTTTTGAGTGGATGAGGGTACCTTTTCACTGCACTTCAGTTGACATGTACATTCTACAGCTGCAAATACCTTGGCTGGAACAGTATTACCTCTCGTATTTACATATTCCTTCCCAGTTGATCTGCATAATTTTCTTACATGTTTTCCCCAAGTGTGCTCAGTCTCTGCCTCTTACGCCCTCTTGATTGATTTGACACAGTAGCTGGACTACTCTCAGTGCTCTCTCCCAGGTTTTGCATATTATTAGATTGTATTAAACTGTTATGTATTGCAGTCACAGTCTCAAAATAACAATAAAATTATCCAAAATTGTCTTAAATAAAACTAACAAAAAGTCTTTATGGTCCATATACATACTTTCATTGTCACTTGAATTACTATCGGGAACACTAGGCACATTAAAATCGCCATCGCTGGTAGAGCTAAAATCAGATTCAGAGTCGCTCGTTTCGTAATTTCGCAATGTGGCACCTCCTAGTGTAGAAATAATTCTACGTCGTCCATCCGAAGTAGACGGTTCATCTGGTGAATTTTCTCCACGATTTGAAGCCATTTATAGCTGTGTGTAACTACTTTAATGATTTACCACGAACAACGGGACGAATCACAATCACAAAAGTCGGTTAATTGCAGTGTTACCAGATTTAATGGTATAATTTAATTATTTCTTTGAACTGTTTCTTTTTACTCCGGACTCTTTTATCCTGCACGTCTTTTACATTGTTCTCACATATGTATTATTTTAATATGCATGATGTTAACATAATTTTGTAACAAAATATTATTTTTTTAAAAGAGTGTCCGTGGAGTTTCTTGCACGTTCTTCTCCATAGAGATCTACGCCTTGGAACGTGCAAATAGCTTCATCTTTTTGACCGACCGACCTTGACAATTCAAAAGTGCCTGTAAATGGTCTAATTGAAATAAATGCTTTGACTTTGGCTTTGATTAAAATTATAAACTACCGTGTTGACAGGTTAGAATTACGGTGTTTCGGCTCCAAATTACCGTGCATAGATTTAAAAAATACCATGTAAATTACCGTGCAAAATAAAGAGAAAATGCAATGATTTTTCGATATTTTTTATTTAAAATTTAGTCATCTAAAGATTCTAAATAACAACTTCTTTTTCATATATTCTGCAGTCATTTTTTGTATCATTGCCTTGGATGGCATAAAATCCACACAGCTCGTTCCACTCCGGTGTATGGATTGCTGAGCAAGAATATTTCCTTTTATGGTGTTTGTTATCAACTTATTTCTTTTTTTTGTTTTAACGTCATTTACTTGTGTAAATATTCTTTCACAAGCGGCATTTGAATGTGGTAAAGACAGGATATCCAACATAAATGTAGTCAAAAATTTAAACTTCTGTATATTTCCATCCTTTAGTTGAGCTATCTGTGAACAAAAAACAAAATGTTTTAAGCAATAATCTAGGTACTCCACATTTTTTTAAACAGATGGAGTGCAATAAAAAAATTGCTGATTACCTCGTGCCAAAACTCGTCAGCCTTGTCAGTTTTGGGTAATTGCGTTTGAGCCATAATCATGAAATGATCATGGGCTCCACTCATCGTCCAGTGTTTGTTGGTCACTGAGATTCCTTGGGCTTATACGGGGGAAATGATCGAAGAGCATTGATAATGTGGCAAATCTTTCGCTAGATCCTGATCAAATGCAAATTTCCGGTTTTAATTATGAAATAATGTTCATAATTTGATCATCTAGACTATATCTTTTCCTGATACCCACACAAGCTGGCACAATAAACTGTCGACAATTCTCTTTGAATTCTAGTTTTTCAGAATCAGAAACCTCAGGCAAATTAAGTTGTTGCCGTGCACCTAGACCAAGATATATTTCGTCCAAACTAAGATACTGGTCACCATTTGTTGGATCGATTTCATTCAACTTAGTGGATTCAACGTACGAAGTATTCATTATCGTCAGAATTAGCTCACGGTATAGTTCTGTCATTTTTGAATGAAGCTCAGTAATGACAGTAGATTCACTTTGGAAATATAAATTGGTTTTTGAAAATTTAGGCAGCATCCATGCTAAAAAATAATAATATGATTTCATGATTGGGTCGTTTAATGCTTTATGAATCTCTGCGCATTCTTGTCATTTAACCATCTGCCATCAAAAAATAATCTTAAGGCTTGCCATTGTTCTATAATTCGTTCTACCACTGCAGTCAATGACAGCCACCGGGTTTGTGCTGGTCGCAACAATTTGTGGACATCTGTTTCAGTGAATATCTGGAAATCTTTAAATTCAGATTTCCGTTTACTACTTGATTTGAAAAAAATATATATTCCTCGACCCAACTTTTCACATTCTTGTGGCAATTTTTTACAAGCATCGTTTGGACATAAGTGCAGTGAATGGCACACGCATTTTATAACAGTGATTCCGGGACAGCGTTGACGAAACCTGGTAGACACTGAATTGTTGCAACCCATCATTGTGTTGCACCCGTCGGAAGCAAAGCCAATAATGTTATCCAATGGGATTTCATATTTTTCAAATGATTGTGTGACGATGTTAAATAAATGTTCTGCGTTAGCTGTGTAATCTTCAGAACTGCTATCAAACAGCTGTATCAAGTCCCAGAAACGAGAAACAATTTTGCCAGTTACCGGATCATAGTACCTGATAACTACGCATACAGTTTTTACCACCGCTATATCAGTGCTCTCATCGATTAGCACTGAAAATTTAGATTTTTTTAAATCTTCACACAAGATCTCTTTTTCAGTTTTCCCAATAACATTGTTAATAATAGCTTGTACCTTTGTACGCTTAACTTTTAAATTTTTGGCTATGTTTGAATCCGTAAAAGTTTTTGCCAAAAGATCGCACACGTGATCCGCCACTCGATGTGATAATTTATGTTCGGCCATGAAGGCAGCTAGCTTTAGTTCTGCTATTTTTTGTTTATCGCCACTGGGCTCCAATTTTTTGAACATGCTATCTATTGGCTGAACGTTTGAACGTACAGTTTTAACGTTTTGTGAATGTTTTGTACCTTCAGAATGTCTTTTTATGATAGTTAATTCTGCATTCATCGTTGTGTCGCAAAATGAGCAGAAAGCTTTATATTGGTCCTTAGGATGTTGCTGAAACCAAGGGGAAATAGTAGTTTATGCAACGACCATATAAAAAGGGTTATTAAAACACGAGTGCGGGTTTATCACACGAGGCGTAGCCGAGTGTGATAATAGCATCGCACGAGTGTTTTAATACCTAATTATATGCCGTTGCATACACTATTTTATCTTCACTCATACAGTTGAAATAAAATAAGTCGAAAAATAGTTAATTCCAATATGGCGGATATTCTCATTGCGTATTCGAATGACTGCGCAGCGCGCTCAAACATAGACAAAGATAAAAGCTGGCTCATTGACTTAAGTCAATGAGCCCGCGCCAAAAATTAAAAAGAAAAAGTGTGCTATAAAAATTAAAAAGTTATTTTATGATGCAGTTGTTTAAAAATCGAAGGAAAATGTTGAATCGTAATGGTTTTTTTTTTAAATTTTACCTATCCACGAAAAAAAAGTATGTATTTATGCATTCGTTTTTGAACTCATATTTGGAACATTACGTTGTGAGTGTAGATAAAAGCTTTATTATTTCGCCACTCATCTCTGAATTTTTGTTTATAATAATTACGTTATTGTCCAGTTTTCGGAATCTTGGATGATGACGCTTCTTTATCTGTCTCGTAGCTATCAGTATCACTACCCATTTTATGTACGTTGTGTCGAACAAAAATAAATATTGTTTCACTGATTAAATACACAGCGCACTTGCCATACATCAAACACCAACAAACAAATCGAAGAAAAAAAGAGTGTGAGCAAGCGATTCATTCATTCATTATTATGCAACCAATTTTCATAAACATTGATTGTTTGAATGGACATGTAAACTAACACACTATTACATTTAAACGTATTGTGATGAATAAAATATTTAGGGATTTCCCCGGTAGTAGTGAAGCGAAATAGCGGCGACTTGATGTTGCCATGACATATAGAGCTGGATTTTCGTTTCGTTCTACGTATCTTTTTATAAAATTAATACTTCTGAATAATTATTTACATGTTGACTGTCAAGGTAATTCTTAATAAAAATACCGTAGAAAAGTACACGGTAGTGAAACATTACCGTAGACCGTGTTTTAGCCAAAAATACCGTGCATCTACGGTAATTACCGTGTATCTGGTAACACTGGTTAACTGACAGCATTAACAAAAATATTTACTTACGTCACAGTGACATTACTGACCGCGCGACAGTGACATGAACAAGTGTTACCAGATTATAAAAACTAAATTAATTGACATGTAGTAATATTCTCTAACATTATTAGTATACCTAATGACGTTTTCGTTTATTTTAATCTCTTATTTAGGTTTTTAATGTAAATTATTCTTAAACACCACTTTAGAATTTACAAACTTATTAGAACAAAGTGGTCTATGTGACTATGAGCCGCTTAGACCAGTTTAGTTTTGACAAATTTACAGAAAATACAGGTCTATGTTTCGTAGTGGTAGTTAGACCACTTTAGAAATTATTATTTTAAAAATATCAATCAATTCTAAACTGGTATTTTAATGATAACCTTACTTTGGTGACGAATGGACACATAGACCACTTTTGCTGGGAATGATTTATTGTTTTTAAGTTCAAAAATGCTCTTAGATAGATTTAGCCTAAAATGTTACACAGACCACTTTAGTTCCAGGCTAGCCTAATCATCTTCCATGTCGAAATCAAGGGTCCCAAATCTGTCAACATAATCAGTAACCTTTTTGTTCCCTTTTAAATTTTTGTAGAAATTTTTACAGTCATCTGGGATTAAATGCATCATAGACTTGATGTCATCCAGCTTTGCCTGAGCTATCTCTTTCCCATGCGGCCATAGTAAACCCAGATTCCTTTTGTAAATTTTCATGACATGTACTCCTTTTCCAGTTTTTTTTTAAATGTCGAGCTCTTGAACTCTTCGTCAAAACCACTTCTCATAAAAATTGAGTAGTGCTGATCCTTTTTTAAGAGAATTTCTTTTGTCGTCAGCCAGTTAACTTTAGTTTTATTTACATACATATTTCTATTAACTATATACTTCTCAATATCACTGCAGCCTAAAAACATCAGTTGCATTTCTCCCAATTGGAAGCATTTTCTGATTATAATGTTAAATATTTGCATGGAATGCTCATCTCCAGCTTTTATGTCACAAGTCAACTGCAATCGAGCGAATCAATACATGAATACTACTTAGGCTTTAGGTAAATTAAATTTAACATTGATCAAAACTTGCTTGCTTACTTTGATTAATATCCTTATACGTTTTCCGTCCGTTTAGTGAACAAGACGTTAAATTTGCCAACGCCTGCACAACTGGAAGAATCAAATGTCGATCTACCCTACATTTGTGTTGGGGACGAGGCTTTTGCGTCACACGAAAACACTTCGCCCATTCAGTGGTCAACAGCTGAATGCGACTAAATCGGTCTTTAACTATCGTTTGACCCGAGCAAGGCGATATGTAGGATGTGCTTTTGGCATTATGGCTAATTAATGGAGAATTCTTCATCGTCCCCTAGATGTGTCACTTGATTAAGCAGTTAAAATTGTAAAAACATGCGGTTTACTGCACAACTTTATATATACATAAAGAAGAGGGTATTCGTGAAATATCAACCATCAATCTTGGCCCAGAACTATCGGCTTTACCAAGGTCGCCATCAATACAATACAATACTATAACAGCAAGTACAGTTCGTAATCATTTTGCTTATATGGTCGTAGTAAGATTGATTTCCTTAGTAGTTTTTTCTTCACTGGGACATTAATACAAACCTTAGAAGAGGGAACAAAATAGTCTTGGCCCATCAGTTGCATTTCTCCCAATTGGAAGGATTTTCTGATTATAATGTTAAATATTTGCATGGAATGCTCATCTCCAGCTTTTACGTCACAAGTCAACTGCAATCAAGCGAATTAATACATGAATACTACTTAGGCTTTAGGTAAATTGAATTTTAACATTGATCAAAACTTGCTTGCTTACTTTGATTAATATCCTTATACGTTTTCCGTCCGTTTAGTGAACAAGACGTTAAATTTGCCAACGCCTGCACAACTGGAAGAATCAAATGTCGATCTACCCTACATTTTTGTTGGGGACGAGGCTTTTGCGTCACACGAAAACATACATCGCCCATTCAGTGGTCAACAGCTGAATGCGACTTAATCGGTCTTTAACTATCGTTTGACCCGAGCAAGGCGATATGTAGGATGTGCTTTTGGCATTATGGCTAATTTATGGAGAATTCTTCATCGTCCTCTAGATGTGTCACTTGATTAAGCAGTTAAAATTGTAAAAACATGCGGTTTACTACACAACTTTATACATAAAGAAGAGGGTATGCGTGAAATATCAACCATCAATCTTGGCCCAGAACTATCGGCTTTACCAAGGTCGCCATCAATACAATACAATACTATAACAGCAAGTACAGTTCGTAATCATTTTGCTTATATGGTCGTAGTAAGATTGATTTCCTTAGTAGTTTTTTCTTCACTGGGACATTAATACATACCTTAGAAGAGGGAACAAAATAGTCTCGGCCCATCAGTTGCATTTGTCCCAATTGGAAGCATTTTCTGATTATAATGTTAAATATTTGCATGGAATGCTCATCTCCAGCTTTTACGTCACAAGTCAACTGCAATCAAGCGAATCAATACATGAATACTAATTAGGCTTTAGGTAAATTAAATTTTAACATTGATCAAAACTTGCTTGCTTACTTTGATTAATATCCTTATACGTTTTCCGTCCGTTTAGTGAACAAGACGTTAAATTTGCCAACGCCTGCACAACTGGAAGAATCAAATGTCGATCTACCCTACATTTGTGTTGGGGACGAGGCTTTTGCGTCACACGAAAACACTTCGCCCATTCAGTGGTCAACAGCTGAATGCGACTAAATCGGTCTTTAACTATCGTTTGACCCGAGCAAGGCGATATGTAGGATGTGCTTTTGGCATTATGGCTAATTAATGGAGAATTCTTCATCGTCCCCTAGATGTGTCACTTGATTAAGCAGTTAAAATTGTAAAAACATGCGGTTTACTGCACAACTTTATATATACATAAAGAAGAGGGTATTCGTGAAATATCAACCATCAATCTTGGCCCAGAACTATCGGCTTTACCAAGGTCGCCATCAATACAATACAATACTATAACAGCAAGTACAGTTCGTAATCATTTTGCTTATATGGTCGTAGTAAGATTGATTTCCTTAGTAGTTTTTTCTTCACTGGGACATTAATACAAACCTTAGAAGAGGGAACAAAATAGTCTTGGCCCATCAGTTGCATTTCTCCCAATTGGAAGGATTTTCTGATTATAATGTTAAATATTTGCATGGAATGCTCATCTCCAGCTTTTACGTCACAAGTCAACTGCAATCAAGCGAATTAATACATGAATACTACTTAGGCTTTAGGTAAATTGAATTTTAACATTGATCAAAACTTGCTTGCTTACTTTGATTAATATCCTTATACGTTTTCCGTCCGTTTAGTGAACAAGACGTTAAATTTGCCAACGCCTGCACAACTGGAAGAATCAAATGTCGATCTACCCTACATTTTTGTTGGGGACGAGGCTTTTGCGTCACACGAAAACATACATCGCCCATTCAGTGGTCAACAGCTGAATGCGACTAAATCGGTCTTTAACTATCGTTTGACCCGAGCAAGGCGATATGTAGGATGTGCTTTTGGCATTATGGCTAATTAATGGAGAATTCTTCATCGTCCTCTAGATGTGTCACTTGATTAAGCAGTTAAAATTGTAAAAACATGCGGTTTACTACACAACTTTATACATAAAGAAGAGGGTATGCGTGAAATATCAACCATCAATCTTGGCCCAGAACTATCGGCTTTACCAAGGTCGCCATCAATACAATACAATACTATAACAGCAAGTACAGTTCGTAATCATTTTGCTTATATGGTCGTAGTAAGATTGATTTCCTTAGTAGTTTTTTCTTCACTGGGACATTAATACATACTGCAGTGTGGTCACTACATAATTCCTCAAATCACTCCAAGCAATAGGTGGAGGTTTTAAATGTCTTGTTATTTTTTCTGTTTGAAACGCGAAACTCCTTGATTATTTTTTCAAATCACGTTCAGTAGATATTTTTGAATGCGATTCGAATTTTTTTGACATGGGATAAAGTCGACGTTTGTTCTTGACTTGTGTTATGTCAGCGACCAGGAAATCATGTTGTATTCAGAGGAATAATAAATAAAAATTATGTGGTGATAGTTTTAGCCAGTTGAGCTTAAAGCCATGGTACATAATGTCCATGCACAACTTGTGAACAACTCTTGAAGCCGGATTACCGGTTTTATGGTCTGGTGATTGTAAATTGCTGATTAAGCGGACGAGGTTCCCAGGCTGCCACCCCAGAAGCCAGTAGCAGGGAAGGCTATATCCCCAGTGGATACTGCGGGAGAGGCGCCCCATAGCCGTCGTCAGGAGGACGACGGGGAGGTTTACCTAAAAATATTCACCCGAATATATTTTTTTCTTTTTTCAAATACCACTTTTGGGTTGACGTCGGTTATCTCTACTTCGGGAGTGAAAAGACATTTTTCGTACGCATTTAAAACTAATGTAATAACGTTTCTTTTTTTCCTTGTGAGCGAACAAATCATTACGAGTTTCTAATCCTTTAGGAAACCGGCCTTATCGGGTTTAAAATAAAACGAGTTGCAACCGTATTTTTTAAATCCGCGATATTCGGTCTAATAAATTTATTAACGTTCTCAAATTAATAAAAGATGTAATGATTATCGTAAAGTAAGATAGATCTTTGTTTTGTTAAGATTAACGGTCACGACAACACACGATACCTTTTTTGTACTTTTATATACTTGTTTTCCTATTATTTTTTTATCATCAAATTTAGTATTTTTTTCCTTTAACCAAAATTATACGTATATGAAGTGTTATGAGTGTTTCATTTCTTTGACATCATAATGACGTGGTCGCGCTCATCGTGCGAATCATTTTAAAAATTTAATTAACAGATCGTTCTTCGGAAGCGAATCGTTCTTTATGTTTCAGATTCCTGATTCTTTTGAGGAAGTTCCAGAAACTATTATAATATTATAACATCCGTGACAATATAGAAGACAAAGCAATATTGGTCTTTGCTTTTATTGATTTCTTGTTTGTGTTGTACTTGAGTGCTATGAAAATAATCTTGTAAAACTTTAAACATTTAACTCTTTTATTTCTTCCCATCAAATATATATTTTACCCGAATTTAATTTCCATCCTATAGTTAGATGTATTTAGAACCCGTAGTGTTTGTAAGGTGTGTGGATCTTTAGGCACACTAGGCTATTCCTATAGCGATCGGTTGCTGATTATAGATCTATCCCTTTGAGACTAAGTCCATTTGTTCACCAGGTACCTGATTTTTTTGCAAGGGTCCTATCGTGTTCAATCACGTAGTTTTTATGTTGGTGTTCAACTCTCAATTATTGTACTTTTCACTACTTTAGATAGACGTAGCTGTATTCCTTGATGTGCATGCTTGTATGTATAAATGGTTAGGCCTCGAGTCCAAAGGTTAGCTTGGTTTTTACTAGGCTGTGTTGCTAGTTATCTACTTATTTTTATGGTAACTAGGCCAGCTGATGTTTTTTTTCCTTTTTTCCCCCTCGTCTAGTCCTGGTTTGTCTCGTCGTTCCTTTTTCTTTTTGTTCTAACCATTTTACGGTCGCAACACACGTTGAATCTGTCTTCTCCTGTCGAATTTTTAGGTGAGAGTTGCAGAGACTACTGATGGTTTCTTTCTCCGAAACTTGTGGTACTTAGGTTTCAAAGGTGCATAATATTTTTTAGGAAAACCAGCTGTTTGTTTCCTTAAGGCCATGATATTAGTATCGTCTCTAGGACAATCTTTGGTCCGCGAGACTGATTCAGTTTATTCTGGTCTATATTACATGAAGCATATTCTTACATGATTCACTACCTACACAATTTTTAATAAACACATTCAACACAATTTATTTAGCATGAATCAAGTCTAGTTATCAATTCTAAACTAGTACTGATTCCTTTTGATTTCAATTATTGAGCTTATGTCCTAAATGATGGTCTCATTATTCAATTTCCTACACGTAGCTTTACAGTTATAACTTTCGAAATTTCTTACAATTTTAACTAAATATTTTACACATTTTTTACTTTTACACTTTTCTCACTTCTTTACACTTATGTTTGGCTTATTCCCCTAAAGAAGGTAAACGCCAGTTCTATCGTTAAAGCTTTAGAATCAGAAATATTTTTCAATTTCGGAGTTCCTCGAGCTATACTTTGTGACAATGCTACTGTTTTTCGTAGTAATCATTTTGTAAATTTCCTCAGATCATTTCATATTGATTCAATCTATACTCCTTATTATTCCCCCCAAGCAAATACGGTTGAACGTTATAACCAAAGTGTGGTTACATGTTTAGGTATATTAGTTGGTGAGAACCAGAGAAATTGGTCTAAGATGTTGCCTAAAGTTAAACTCTATCTTAATTCCTGTATTAACTTAGCCACTGGTTTTACTCCCAATTTCCTTATGTTTGGTAGAGAAGTTTGTATGGAAGCAAGCCGTGCGTATAATCAGACTCAAAGCGCTAATTTAGCTGACAGTCGTGATAGGCACGCTTCAAATCTGTCCTCTCTAAGTGAAGTTTATGCGAAAGTTGCAGATAATCTATCGTTAGCGTTTATTCGTAACTCGCGTGCTTACAATACGAATCGAAAAGCTATCACTCTGACTACAGGTGACACTGTGTGGCGACGTAATTTCTATAAGTCGTCTGGGGCTGATTACTTTTCTGGTAAACTTGCTCCACGCTTTATTAAGTGTCGCGTCGCTAGAGTTATTTCAAAAACTACTTATTTACTAGAGGACTGTGATTCAGTTCACTCCGGTAAGTATCATATTAAGGATATTCTAAAGTGATTTTTCTGAAGTCTTCGAGACGCGTTTTTTCCACTTATCTTTTGATTACTCTAGAAGATTTCCTTTCGAAGACTATTTTTATGGTTAACTCTCTCTTTTGATCCCATTTTTATGCAATTAACCACTTAATTAAAAAACCTAAAAAGTTTTTGTAATTACGTAAATCGTAATTCAATATTTAGTAGCTAACTTTTCGTTGCCAAGCAACAATGTTTGTTTTTGTTAACTGTTGTCAGTTAATGACATTATTCCTAATAGTGATGGGACATGGTCGATAGATGTAAGGTCGGTAAAATTAATTGATCTAGTGATGTGATTTTATCGATAAATGCTTGTTAAAAAAAAATCTAATTGAGTATTGTTATTTACGATGAATGCTCATCGGTTAATGCACATAGATTAATTATACAATGTAATTTGGTGTTATGATACTTAATGAAATGCAGTATTTAATTGTATCAAGCCTCGTTTCCCCGATGGGATGGGCACAGATGCAGTTCAGATTTCATATCATTTAACTTTCATATGTAGATAAGTAATAATTACTTACTCTCGGGAATATTATTACTCCCTTCCCTCTTTTCTATTATTGGACTTCTCCGCGTTCTTCTTTAATTATTCTTTAATAAGAATAAATTTCTACTCTCCTCTCACTTAAGCTATTGACTTAAGATTTTTTCTTCTGACTTGAGTCTTTGACTTAAGCTTTTAACTTGAGCATTTTACTTGAGCATTTTACTTGAGCATTTGACTTAGGCCTTTGACTTAAGCCCTTGACTTAAGCCTTTGACTTAAGCCTTTGACTTGAGCCTTTGACTTGAGCCTTTGACTTGAGTCTTTGACTTAGTTTATTTTTTTTTTTTGACTTAAGTCACAGTTTTGAGACTGATGTCGTATTCTAGACTTAACTCGTGTCTGAGGCCGAGTTTGTTAATTTGTCTAAGGTCAAACCTAACGTTTTGACCTTGTAAATATTGAGATCTCTGGTTTTTCGTGTTGACAAGTTAGGATAGATTGTTCAATTAGGTTAGGCTAGTTTAACTTAGGTTAATTAATTTCTAGATTCCACTTTTCTTTAAATATAGTCAACACATTGCGAGCTCGCACTGATACCGTTTAGATGGAGGCGCGTCTTCGTTTTTATTCTCTATCCGCTGCACTTCGATGTTGTTCTTCGGATTGTCTTTCGGTTTATCTTTTGGGATTATCTTGTGGTAATTCTTATAGGTTTTGTTTCTTACTTTATTATTTTTTCCTTCAGGTTCTTTTTATGTTGGTCATTAATTTTTGCTTTCCTGTCCTTCTCATTTTCGTTTCTTCTTACTTAATGGTACGTGCGTCCTTTTTTTTTTCTTAGAAAGGGGGTACTGCAGTGTGGTCACTACATAATTCCTCAAATCACTCCAAGCAATAGGTGGAGGTTTTAAATGTCTTGTTATTTTTTCTGTTTGAAACGCGAAACTCCTTGATTATTTTTTCAAATCACGTTCAGTAGATATTTTTGAATGCGATTCGAATTTTTTTGACATGGGATAAAGTCGACGTTTGTTCTTGACTTGTGTTATGTCAGCGACCAGGAAATCATGTTGTATTCAGAGGAATAATAAATAAAAATTATGTGGTGATAGTTTTAGCCAGTTGAGCTTAAAGCCATGGTACATAATGTCCATGCACAACTTGTGAACAACTCTTGAAGCCGGATTACCGGTTTTATGGTCTGGTGATTGTAAATTGCTGATTAAGCGGACGAGGTTCCCAGGCTGCCACCCCAGAAGCCAGTAGCAGGGAAGGCTATATCCCCAGTGGATACTGCGGGAGAGGCGCCCCATTGCCGTCGTCAGGAGGACGACGGGGAGGTTTACCTAAAAATATTCACCCGAATATATTTTTTTCTTTTTTCAAATACCACTTTTGGGTTGACGTCGGTTATCTCTACTTCGGGAGTGAAAAGACATTTTTCGTACGCATTTAAAACTAATGTAATAACGTTTCTTTTTTTCCTTGTGAGCGAACAAATCATTACGAGTTTCTAATCCTTTAGGAAACCGGCCTTATCGGGTTTAAAATAAAACGAGTTGCAACCGTATTTTTTAAATCCGCGATATTCGGTCTAATAAATTTATTAACGTTCTCAAATTAATAAAAGATGTAATGATTATCGTAAAGTAAGATAGATCTTTGTTTTGTTAAGATTAACGGTCACGACAACACACGATACCTTTTTTGTACTTTTATATACTTGTTTTCCTATTATTTTTTTATCATCAAATTTAGTATTTTTTTCCTTTAACCAAAATTATACGTATATGAAGTGTTATGAGTGTTTCATTTCTTTGACATCATAATGCTACAATACCTTAGAAGAGGGAACAAAATAGTCTCGGCCCATCAGTTGCATTTGTCCCAATTGGAAGCATTTTCTGATTATAATGTTAAATATTTGCATGGAATGCTCATCTCCAGCTTTTACGTCACAAGTCAACTGCAATCAAGCGAATCAATACATGAATACTAATTAGGCTTTAGGTAAATTAAATTTTAACATTGATCAAAACTTGCTTGCTTACTTTGATTAATATCCTTATACGTTTTCCGTCCGTTTAGTGAACAAGACGTTAAATTTGCCAACGCCTGCACAACTGGAAGAATCAAATGTCGATCTACCCTACATTTTTGTTGGGGACGAGGCTTTTGCGTCACACGAAAACATACTTCGCCCATTCAGTGGTCAACAGCTGAATGCGACTAAATCGGTCTTTAACTATCGTTTGACCCGAGCAAGGCGATATGTAGGATGTGCTTTTGGCATTATGGCTAATTAATGGAGAATTCTTCATCGTCCTCTAGATGTGTCACTTGATTAAGCAGTTAAAATTGTAAAAACATGCGGTTTACTACACAACTTTATACATAAAGAAGAGGGTATTCGTGAAATATCAACCATCAATCTTGGCCCAGAACTATCGGCTTTACCAAGGTCGCCATCAATACAATACAATACTATAACAGCAAGTACAGTTCGTAATCATTTTGCTTATATGGTCGTAGTAAGATTGATTTCCTTAGTAGTTTTTTCTTCACTGGGACATTAATACATACCTTAGAAGAGGGAACAAAATAGTCTTGGCCCATCAGTTGCATTTCTCCCAATTGGAAGGATTTTCTGATTATAATGTTAAATATTTGCATGGAATGCTCATCTCCAGCTTTTACGTCACAAGTCAACTGCAATCAAGCGAATTAATACATGAATACTACTTAGGCTTTAGGTAAATTGAATTTTAACATTGATCAAAACTTGCTTGCTTACTTTGATTAATATCCTTATACGTTTTCCGTCCGTTTAGTGAACAAGACGTTAAATTTGCCAACGCCTGCACAACTGGAAGAATCAAATGTCGATCTACCCTACATTTTTGTTGGGGACGAGGCTTTTGCGTCACACGAAAACATACATCGCCCATTCAGTGGTCAACAGCTGAATGCGACTAAATCGGTCTTTAACTATCGTTTGACCCGAGCAAGGCGATATGTAGGATGTGCTTTTGGCATTATGGCTAATTAATGGAGAATTCTTCATCGTCCTCTAGATGTGTCACTTGATTAAGCAGTTAAAATTGTAAAAACATCGGTTTACTACACAACTTTATACATAAAGAAGAGGGTATGCGTGAAATATCAACCATCAATCTTGGCCCAGAACTATCGGCTTTACCAAGGTCGCCATCAATACAATACAATACTATAACAGCAAGTACAGTTCGTAATCATTTTGCTTATATGGTCGTAGTAAGATTGATTTCCTTAGTAGTTTTTTCTTCACTGGGACATTAATACATACCTTAGAAGAGGGAACAAAATAGTCTCGGCCCATCAGTTGCATTTCTCCCAATTGGAAACATTTTCTGATTATAATGTTAAATATTTGCATGTAATGCTCATCTCCAGCTTTTACGTCACAAGTCAACTGCAATCGAGCGAATTAATACATGAATACTACTTAGGCTTTAGGTAAATTAAATTTTAACATTGATCAAAACTTGCTTGCTTACTTTGATTAATATCCTTATACGTTTTCCGTCCGTTTAGTGAACAAGACGTTAAATTTGCCAACGCCTGCACAACTGGAAGAATCAAATGTCGATCTACCCTACATTTTTGTTGGGGACGAGGCTTTTGCGTCACACGAAAACATACATCGCCCATTCAGTGGTCAACAGCTGAATGCGACTAAATCGGTCTTTAACTATCGTTTGACCCGAGCAAGGCGATATGTAGGATGTGCTTTTGGCATTATGGCTAATTAATGGAGAATTCTTCATCGTCCTCTAGATGTGTCACTTGATTAAGCAGTTAAAATTGTAAAAACATGCGGTTTACTACACAACTTTATACATAAAGAAGAGGGTATGCGTGAAATATCAACCATCAATCTTGGCCCAGAACTATCGGCTTTACCAAGGTCGCCATCAATACAATACAATACTATAACAGCAAGTACAGTTCGTAATCATTTTGCTTATATGGTCGTAGTAAAATTGATTTCCTTAGTAGTTTTTTCTTCACTGGGACATTAATACATACCTTAGAAGAGGGAACAAAATAGTCTCGGCCCATCAGTTGCATTTCTCCCAATTGGAAGCATTTTCTGATTATAATG
This sequence comes from Melanchra persicariae, assembly GCA_947386135.1. Lineage (NCBI taxonomy): Eukaryota > Metazoa > Arthropoda > Insecta > Lepidoptera > Noctuidae > Melanchra > Melanchra persicariae. The sequence goes on along the minus strand of OX376645.1, from coordinate 6,934,298 downwards.
TTAAATATTTGCATGGAATGCTCATCTCCAGCTTTTACGTCACAAGTCAACTGCAATCAAGCGAATCAATACATGAATACTACTTAGGCTTTAGGTAAATTGAATTTTAACATTGATCAAAACTTGCTTGCTTACTTTGATTAATATCCTTATACGTTTTCCGTCCGTTTAGTAAACAAGACGTTAAATTTGCCAACGCCTGCACAACTGGAAGAATCAAATGTCGATCTACCCTACATTTTTGTTGGGGACGAGGCTTTTGCGTCACACGAAAACATACTTCGCCCATTCAGTGGTCAACAGCTGAATGCGACTAAATCGGTCTTTAACTATCGTTTGACCCGAGCAAGGCGATATGTAGGATGTGCTTTTGGCATTATGGCTAATTAATGGAGAATTCTTCATCGTCCTCTAGATGTGTCACTTGATTAAGCAGTTAAAATTGTAAAAACATGCGGTTTACTACACAACTTTATACATAAAGAAGAGGGTATGCGTGAAATATCAACCATCAATCTTGGCCCAGAACTATCGGCTTTACCAAGGTCGCCATCAATACAATACAATACTATAACAGCAAGTACAGTTCGTAATCATTTTGCTTATATGGTCGTAGTAAGATTGATTTCCTTAGTAGTTTTTTCTTCACTGGGACATTAATACATACCTTAGAAGAGGGAACAAAATAGTCTCGGCCCATCAGTTGCATTTGTCCCAATTGGAAGCATTTTCTGATTATAATGTTAAATATTTGCATGGAATGCTCATCTCCAGCTTTTACGTCACAAGTCAACTGCAATCAAGCGAATCAATACATGAATACTAATTAGGCTTTAGGTAAATTAAATTTTAACATTGATCAAAACTTGCTTGCTTACTTTGATTAATATCCTTATACGTTTTCCGTCCGTTTAGTGAACAAGACGTTAAATTTGCCAACGCCTGCACAACTGGAAGAATCAAATGTCGATCTACCCTACATTTGTGTTGGGGACGAGGCTTTTGCGTCACACGAAAACACTTCGCCCATTCAGTGGTCAACAGCTGAATGCGACTAAATCGGTCTTTAACTATCGTTTGACCCGAGCAAGGCGATATGTAGGATGTGCTTTTGGCATTATGGCTAATTAATGGAGAATTCTTCATCGTCCCCTAGATGTGTCACTTGATTAAGCAGTTAAAATTGTAAAAACATGCGGTTTACTGCATAACTTTATATATACATAAAGAAGAGGGTATTCGTGAAATATCAACCATCAATCTTGGCCCAGAACTATCGGCTTTACCAAGGTCGCCATCAATACAATACAATACTATAACAGCAAGTACAGTTCGTAATCATTTTGCTTATATGGTCGTAGTAAGATTGATTTCCTTAGTAGTTTTTTCTTCACTGGGACATTAATACAAACCTTAGAAGAGGGAACAAAATAGTCTTGGCCCATCAGTTGCATTTCTCCCAATTGGAAGGATTTTCTGATTATAATGTTAAATATTTGCATGGAATGCTCATCTCCAGCTTTTACGTCACAAGTCAACTGCAATCAAGCGAATTAATACATGAATACTACTTAGGCTTTAGGTAAATTGAATTTTAACATTGATCAAAACTTGCTTGCTTACTTTGATTAATATCCTTATACGTTTTCCGTCCGTTTAGTGAACAAGACGTTAAATTTGCCAACGCCTGCACAACTGGAAGAATCAAATGTCGATCTACCCTACATTTTTGTTGGGGACGAGGCTTTTGCGTCACACGAAAACATACATCGCCCATTCAGTGGTCAACAGCTGAATGCGACTAAATCGGTCTTTAACTATCGTTTGACCCGAGCAAGGCGATATGTAGGATGTGCTTTTGGCATTATGGCTAATTAATGGAGAATTCTTCATCGTCCTCTAGATGTGTCACTTGATTAAGCAGTTAAAATTGTAAAAACATGCGGTTTACTACACAACTTTATACATAAAGAAGAGGGTATGCGTGAAATATCAACCATCAATCTTGGCCCAGAACTATCGGCTTTACCAAGGTCGCCATCAATACAATACAATACTATAACAGCAAGTACAGTTCGTAATCATTTTGCTTATATGGTCGTAGTAAGATTGATTTCCTTAGTAGTTTTTTCTTCACTGGGACATTAATACATACTGCAGTGTGGTCACTACATAATTCCTCAAATCACTCCAAGCAATAGGTGGAGGTTTTAAATGTCTTGTTATTTTTTCTGTTTGAAACGCGAAACTCCTTGATTATTTTTTCAAATCACGTTCAGTAGATATTTTTGAATGCGATTCGAATTTTTTTGACATGGGATAAAGTCGACGTTTGTTCTTGACTTGTGTTATGTCAGCGACCAGGAAATCATGTTGTATTCAGAGGAATAATAAATAAAAATTATGTGGTGATAGTTTTAGCCAGTTGAGCTTAAAGCCATGGTACATAATGTCCATGCACAACTTGTGAACAACTCTTGAAGCCGGATTACCGGTTTTATGGTCTGGTGATTGTAAATTGCTGATTAAGCGGACGAGGTTCCCAGGCTGCCACCCCAGAAGCCAGTAGCAGGGAAGGCTATATCCCCAGTGGATACTGCGGGAGAGGCGCCCCATAGCCGTCGTCAGGAGGACGACGGGGAGGTTTACCTAAAAATATTCACCCGAATATATTTTTTTCTTTTTTCAAATACCACTTTTGGGTTGACGTCGGTTATCTCTACTTCGGGAGTGAAAAGACATTTTTCGTACGCATTTAAAACTAATGTAATAACGTTTCTTTTTTTCCTTGTGAGCGAACAAATCATTACGAGTTTCTAATCCTTTAGGAAACCGGCCTTATCGGGTTTAAAATAAAACGAGTTGCAACCGTATTTTTTAAATCCGCGATATTCGGTCTAATAAATTTATTAACGTTCTCAAATTAATAAAAGATGTAATGATTATCGTAAAGTAAGATAGATCTTTGTTTTGTTAAGATTAACGGTCACGACAACACACGATACCTTTTTTGTACTTTTATATACTTGTTTTCCTATTATTTTTTTATCATCAAATTTAGTATTTTTTTCCTTTAACCAAAATTATACGTATATGAAGTGTTATGAGTGTTTCATTTCTTTGACATCATAATGACGTGGTCGCGCTCATCGTGCGAATCATTTTAAAAATTTAATTAACAGATCGTTCTTCGGAAGCGAATCGTTCTTTATGTTTCAGATTCCTGATTCTTTTGAGGAAGTTCCAGAAACTATTATAATATTATAACATCCGTGACAATATAGAAGACAAAGCAATATTGGTCTTTGCTTTTATTGATTTCTTGTTTGTGTTGTACTTGAGTGCTATGAAAATAATCTTGTAAAACTTTAAACATTTAACTCTTTTATTTCTTCCCATCAAATATATATTTTACCCGAATTTAATTTCCATCCTATAGTTAGATGTATTTAGAACCCGTAGTGTTTGTAAGGTGTGTGGATCTTTAGGCACACTAGGCTATTCCTATAGCGATCGGTTGCTGATTATAGATCTATCCCTTTGAGACTAAGTCCATTTGTTCACCAGGTACCTGATTTTTTTGCAAGGGTCCTATCGTGTTCAATCACGTAGTTTTTATGTTGGTGTTCAACTCTCAATTATTGTACTTTTCACTACTTTAGATAGACGTAGCTGTATTCCTTGATGTGCATGCTTGTATGTATAAATGGTTAGGCCTCGAGTCCAAAGGTTAGCTTGGTTTTTACTAGGCTGTGTTGCTAGTTATCTACTTATTTTTATGGTAACTAGGCCAGCTGATGTTTTTTTTCCTTTTTTCCCCCTCGTCTAGTCCTGGTTTGTCTCGTCGTTCCTTTTTCTTTTTGTTCTAACCATTTTACGGTCGCAACACACGTTGAATCTGTCTTCTCCTGTCGAATTTTTAGGTGAGAGTTGCAGAGACTACTGATGGTTTCTTTCTCCGAAACTTGTGGTACTTAGGTTTCAAAGGTGCATAATATTTTTTAGGAAAACCAGCTGTTTGTTTCCTTAAGGCCATGATATTAGTATCGTCTCTAGGACAATCTTTGGTCCGCGAGACTGATTCAGTTTATTCTGGTCTATATTACATGAAGCATATTCTTACATGATTCACTACCTACACAATTTTTAATAAACACATTCAACACAATTTATTTAGCATGAATCAAGTCTAGTTATCAATTCTAAACTAGTACTGATTCCTTTTGATTTCAATTATTGAGCTTATGTCCTAAATGATGGTCTCATTATTCAATTTCCTACACGTAGCTTTACAGTTATAACTTTCGAAATTTCTTACAATTTTAACTAAATATTTTACACATTTTTTACTTTTACACTTTTCTCACTTCTTTACACTTATGTTTGGCTTATTCCCCTAAAGAAGGTAAACGCCAGTTCTATCGTTAAAGCTTTAGAATCAGAAATATTTTTCAATTTCGGAGTTCCTCGAGCTATACTTTGTGACAATGCTACTGTTTTTCGTAGTAATCATTTTGTAAATTTCCTCAGATCATTTCATATTGATTCAATCTATACTCCTTATTATTCCCCCCAAGCAAATACGGTTGAACGTTATAACCAAAGTGTGGTTACATGTTTAGGTATATTAGTTGGTGAGAACCAGAGAAATTGGTCTAAGATGTTGCCTAAAGTTAAACTCTATCTTAATTCCTGTATTAACTTAGCCACTGGTTTTACTCCCAATTTCCTTATGTTTGGTAGAGAAGTTTGTATGGAAGCAAGCCGTGCGTATAATCAGACTCAAAGCGCTAATTTAGCTGACAGTCGTGATAGGCACGCTTCAAATCTGTCCTCTCTAAGTGAAGTTTATGCGAAAGTTGCAGATAATCTATCGTTAGCGTTTATTCGTAACTCGCGTGCTTACAATACGAATCGAAAAGCTATCACTCTGACTACAGGTGACACTGTGTGGCGACGTAATTTCTATAAGTCGTCTGGGGCTGATTACTTTTCTGGTAAACTTGCTCCACGCTTTATTAAGTGTCGCGTCGCTAGAGTTATTTCAAAAACTACTTATTTACTAGAGGACTGTGATTCAGTTCACTCCGGTAAGTATCATATTAAGGATATTCTAAAGTGATTTTTCTGAAGTCTTCGAGACGCGTTTTTTCCACTTATCTTTTGATTACTCTAGAAGATTTCCTTTCGAAGACTATTTTTATGGTTAACTCTCTCTTTTGATCCCATTTTTATGCAATTAACCACTTAATTAAAAAACCTAAAAAGTTTTTGTAATTACGTAAATCGTAATTCAATATTTAGTAGCTAACTTTTCGTTGCCAAGCAACAATGTTTGTTTTTGTTAACTGTTGTCAGTTAATGACATTATTCCTAATAGTGATGGGACATGGTCGATAGATGTAAGGTCGGTAAAATTAATTGATCTAGTGATGTGATTTTATCGATAAATGCTTGTTAAAAAAAAATCTAATTGAGTATTGTTATTTACGATGAATGCTCATCGGTTAATGCACATAGATTAATTATACAATGTAATTTGGTGTTATGATACTTAATGAAATGCAGTATTTAATTGTATCAAGCCTCGTTTCCCCGATGGGATGGGCACAGATGCAGTTCAGATTTCATATCATTTAACTTTCATATGTAGATAAGTAATAATTACTTACTCTCGGGAATATTATTACTCCCTTCCCTCTTTTCTATTATTGGACTTCTCCGCGTTCTTCTTTAATTATTCTTTAATAAGAATAAATTTCTACTCTCCTCTCACTTAAGCTATTGACTTAAGATTTTTTCTTCTGACTTGAGTCTTTGACTTAAGCTTTTAACTTGAGCATTTTACTTGAGCATTTTACTTGAGCATTTGACTTAGGCCTTTGACTTAAGCCCTTGACTTAAGCCTTTGACTTAAGCCTTTGACTTGAGCCTTTGACTTGAGCCTTTGACTTGAGTCTTTGACTTAGTTTATTTTTTTTTTTTGACTTAAGTCACAGTTTTGAGACTGATGTCGTATTCTAGACTTAACTCGTGTCTGAGGCCGAGTTTGTTAATTTGTCTAAGGTCAAACCTAACGTTTTGACCTTGTAAATATTGAGATCTCTGGTTTTTCGTGTTGACAAGTTAGGATAGATTGTTCAATTAGGTTAGGCTAGTTTAACTTAGGTTAATTAATTTCTAGATTCCACTTTTCTTTAAATATAGTCAACACATTGCGAGCTCGCACTGATACCGTTTAGATGGAGGCGCGTCTTCGTTTTTATTCTCTATCCGCTGCACTTCGATGTTGTTCTTCGGATTGTCTTTCGGTTTATCTTTTGGGATTATCTTGTGGTAATTCTTATAGGTTTTGTTTCTTACTTTATTATTTTTTCCTTCAGGTTCTTTTTATGTTGGTCATTAATTTTTGCTTTCCTGTCCTTCTCATTTTCGTTTCTTCTTACTTAATGGTACGTGCGTCCTTTTTTTTTTCTTAGAAAGGGGGTACTGCAGTGTGGTCACTACATAATTCCTCAAATCACTCCAAGCAATAGGTGGAGGTTTTAAATGTCTTGTTATTTTTTCTGTTTGAAACGCGAAACTCCTTGATTATTTTTTCAAATCACGTTCAGTAGATATTTTTGAATGCGATTCGAATTTTTTTGACATGGGATAAAGTCGACGTTTGTTCTTGACTTGTGTTATGTCAGCGACCAGGAAATCATGTTGTATTCAGAGGAATAATAAATAAAAATTATGTGGTGATAGTTTTAGCCAGTTGAGCTTAAAGCCATGGTACATAATGTCCATGCACAACTTGTGAACAACTCTTGAAGCCGGATTACCGGTTTTATGGTCTGGTGATTGTAAATTGCTGATTAAGCGGACGAGGTTCCCAGGCTGCCACCCCAGAAGCCAGTAGCAGGGAAGGCTATATCCCCAGTGGATACTGCGGGAGAGGCGCCCCATTGCCGTCGTCAGGAGGACGACGGGGAGGTTTACCTAAAAATATTCACCCGAATATATTTTTTTCTTTTTTCAAATACCACTTTTGGGTTGACGTCGGTTATCTCTACTTCGGGAGTGAAAAGACATTTTTCGTACGCATTTAAAACTAATGTAATAACGTTTCTTTTTTTCCTTGTGAGCGAACAAATCATTACGAGTTTCTAATCCTTTAGGAAACCGGCCTTATCGGGTTTAAAATAAAACGAGTTGCAACCGTATTTTTTAAATCCGCGATATTCGGTCTAATAAATTTATTAACGTTCTCAAATTAATAAAAGATGTAATGATTATCGTAAAGTAAGATAGATCTTTGTTTTGTTAAGATTAACGGTCACGACAACACACGATACCTTTTTTGTACTTTTATATACTTGTTTTCCTATTATTTTTTTATCATCAAATTTAGTATTTTTTTCCTTTAACCAAAATTATACGTATATGAAGTGTTATGAGTGTTTCATTTCTTTGACATCATAATGCTACAATACCTTAGAAGAGGGAACAAAATAGTCTCGGCCCATCAGTTGCATTTGTCCCAATTGGAAGCATTTTCTGATTATAATGTTAAATATTTGCATGGAATGCTCATCTCCAGCTTTTACGTCACAAGTCAACTGCAATCAAGCGAATCAATACATGAATACTAATTAGGCTTTAGGTAAATTAAATTTTAACATTGATCAAAACTTGCTTGCTTACTTTGATTAATATCCTTATACGTTTTCCGTCCGTTTAGTGAACAAGACGTTAAATTTGCCAACGCCTGCACAACTGGAAGAATCAAATGTCGATCTACCCTACATTTTTGTTGGGGACGAGGCTTTTGCGTCACACGAAAACATACTTCGCCCATTCAGTGGTCAACAGCTGAATGCGACTAAATCGGTCTTTAACTATCGTTTGACCCGAGCAAGGCGATATGTAGGATGTGCTTTTGGCATTATGGCTAATTAATGGAGAATTCTTCATCGTCCTCTAGATGTGTCACTTGATTAAGCAGTTAAAATTGTAAAAACATGCGGTTTACTACACAACTTTATACATAAAGAAGAGGGTATTCGTGAAATATCAACCATCAATCTTGGCCCAGAACTATCGGCTTTACCAAGGTCGCCATCAATACAATACAATACTATAACAGCAAGTACAGTTCGTAATCATTTTGCTTATATGGTCGTAGTAAGATTGATTTCCTTAGTAGTTTTTTCTTCACTGGGACATTAATACATACCTTAGAAGAGGGAACAAAATAGTCTTGGCCCATCAGTTGCATTTCTCCCAATTGGAAGGATTTTCTGATTATAATGTTAAATATTTGCATGGAATGCTCATCTCCAGCTTTTACGTCACAAGTCAACTGCAATCAAGCGAATTAATACATGAATACTACTTAGGCTTTAGGTAAATTGAATTTTAACATTGATCAAAACTTGCTTGCTTACTTTGATTAATATCCTTATACGTTTTCCGTCCGTTTAGTGAACAAGACGTTAAATTTGCCAACGCCTGCACAACTGGAAGAATCAAATGTCGATCTACCCTACATTTTTGTTGGGGACGAGGCTTTTGCGTCACACGAAAACATACATCGCCCATTCAGTGGTCAACAGCTGAATGCGACTAAATCGGTCTTTAACTATCGTTTGACCCGAGCAAGGCGATATGTAGGATGTGCTTTTGGCATTATGGCTAATTAATGGAGAATTCTTCATCGTCCTCTAGATGTGTCACTTGATTAAGCAGTTAAAATTGTAAAAACATCGGTTTACTACACAACTTTATACATAAAGAAGAGGGTATGCGTGAAATATCAACCATCAATCTTGGCCCAGAACTATCGGCTTTACCAAGGTCGCCATCAATACAATACAATACTATAACAGCAAGTACAGTTCGTAATCATTTTGCTTATATGGTCGTAGTAAGATTGATTTCCTTAGTAGTTTTTTCTTCACTGGGACATTAATACATACCTTAGAAGAGGGAACAAAATAGTCTCGGCCCATCAGTTGCATTTCTCCCAATTGGAAACATTTTCTGATTATAATGTTAAATATTTGCATGTAATGCTCATCTCCAGCTTTTACGTCACAAGTCAACTGCAATCGAGCGAATTAATACATGAATACTACTTAGGCTTTAGGTAAATTAAATTTTAACATTGATCAAAACTTGCTTGCTTACTTTGATTAATATCCTTATACGTTTTCCGTCCGTTTAGTGAACAAGACGTTAAATTTGCCAACGCCTGCACAACTGGAAGAATCAAATGTCGATCTACCCTACATTTTTGTTGGGGACGAGGCTTTTGCGTCACACGAAAACATACATCGCCCATTCAGTGGTCAACAGCTGAATGCGACTAAATCGGTCTTTAACTATCGTTTGACCCGAGCAAGGCGATATGTAGGATGTGCTTTTGGCATTATGGCTAATTAATGGAGAATTCTTCATCGTCCTCTAGATGTGTCACTTGATTAAGCAGTTAAAATTGTAAAAACATGCGGTTTACTACACAACTTTATACATAAAGAAGAGGGTATGCGTGAAATATCAACCATCAATCTTGGCCCAGAACTATCGGCTTTACCAAGGTCGCCATCAATACAATACAATACTATAACAGCAAGTACAGTTCGTAATCATTTTGCTTATATGGTCGTAGTAAAATTGATTTCCTTAGTAGTTTTTTCTTCACTGGGACATTAATACATACCTTAGAAGAGGGAACAAAATAGTCTCGGCCCATCAGTTGCATTTCTCCCAATTGGAAGCATTTTCTGATTATAATGTTAAATATTTGCATGGAATGCTCATCTCCAGCTTTTACGTCACAAGTCAACTGCAATCAAGCGAATCAATACATGAATACTACTTAGGCTTTAGGTAAATTGAATTTTAACATTGATCAAAACTTGCTTGCTTACTTTGATTAATATCCTTATACGTTTTCCGTCCGTTTAGTAAACAAGACGTTAAATTTGCCAACGCCTGCACAACTGGAAGAATCAAATGTCGATCTACCCTACATTTTTGTTGGGGACGAGGCTTTTGCGTCACACGAAAACATACTTCGCCCATTCAGTGGTCAACAGCTGAATGCGACTAAATCGGTCTTTAACTATCGTTTGACCCGAGCAAGGCGATATGTAGGATGTGCTTTTGGCATTATGGCTAATTAATGGAGAATTCTTCATCGTCCCCTAGATGTGTCACTTGATTAAGCAGTTAAAATTGTAAAAACATGCGGTTTACTACACAACTTTATACATAAAGAAGAGGGTATGCGTGAAATATCAACCATCAATCTTGGCCCAGAACTATCGGCTTTACCAAGGTCGCCATCAATACAATACAATACTATAACAGCAAGTACAGTTCGTAATCATTTTGCTTATATGGTCGTAGTAAGATTGATTTCCTTAGTAGTTTTTTCTTCACTGGGACATTAATACATACCTTAGAAGAGGGAACAAAATAGTCTTGGCCCATCAGTTGCATTTCTCCCAATTGGAAGGATTTTCTGATTATAATGTTAAATATTTGCATGGAATGCTCATCTCCAGCTTTTACGTCACAAGTCAACTGCAATCAAGCGAATTAATACATGAATACTACTTAGGCTTTAGGTAAATTGAATTTTAACATTGATCAAAACTTGCTTGCTTACTTTGATTAATATCCTTATACGTTTTCCGTCCGTTTAGTGAACAAGACGTTAAATTTGCCAACGCCTGCACAACTGGAAGAATCAAATGTCGATCTACCCTACATTTTTGTTGGGGACGAGGCTTTTGCGTCACACGAAAACATACATCGCCCATTCAGTGGTCAACAGCTGAATGCGACTAAATCGGTCTTTAACTATCGTTTGACCCGAGCAAGGCGATATGTAGGATGTGCTTTTGGCATTATGGCTAATTAATGGAGAATTCTTCATCGTCCTCTAGATGTGTCACTTGATTAAGCAGTTAAAATTGTAAAAACATCGGTTTACTACACAACTTTATACATAAAGAAGAGGGTATGCGTGAAATATCAACCATCAATCTTGGCCCAGAACTATCGGCTTTACCAAGGTCGCCATCAATACAATACAATACTATAACAGCAAGTACAGTTCGTAATCATTTTGCTTATATGGTCGTAGTAAGATTGATTTCCTTAGTAGTTTTTTCTTCACTGGGACATTAATACATACCTTAGAAGAGGGAACAAAATAGTCTCGGCCCATCAGTTGCATTTCTCCCAATTGGAAACATTTTCTGATTATAATGTTAAATATTTGCATGTAATGCTCATCTCCAGCTTTTACGTCACAAGTCAACTGCAATCGAGCGAATTAATACATGAATACTACTTAGGCTTTAGGTAAATTAAATTTTAACATTGATCAAAACTTGCTTGCTTACTTTGATTAATATCCTTATACGTTTTCCGTCCGTTTAGTGAACAAGACGTTAAATTTGCCAACGCCTGCACAACTGGAAGAATCAAATGTCGATCTACCCTACATTTTTGTTGGGGACGAGGCTTTTGCGTCACACGAAAACATACATCGCCCATTCAGTGGTCAACAGCTGAATGCGACTAAATCGGTCTTTAACTATCGTTTGACCCGAGCAAGGCGATATGTAGGATGTGCTTTTGGCATTATGGCTAATTAATGGAGAATTCTTCATCGTCCTCTAGATGTGTCACTTGATTAAGCAGTTAAAATTGTAAAAACATGCGGTTTACTACACAACTTTATACATAAAGAAGAGGGTATGCGTGAAATATCAACCATCAATCTTGGCCCAGAACTATCGGCTTTACCAAGGTCGCCATCAATACAATACAATACTATAACAGCAAGTACAGTTCGTAATCATTTTGCTTATATGGTCGTAGTAAAATTGATTTCCTTAGTAGTTTTTTCTTCACTGGGACATTAATACATACCTTAGAAGAGGGAACAAAATAGTCTCGGCCCATCAGTTGCATTTCTCCCAATTGGAAGCATTTTCTGATTATAATGTTAAATATTTGCATGGAATGCTCATCTCCAGCTTTTACGTCACAAGTCAACTGCAATCAAGCGAATCAATACATGAATACTACTTAGGCTTTAGGTAAATTGAATTTTAACATTGATCAAAACTTGCTTGCTTACTTTGATTAATATCCTTATACGTTTTCCGTCCGTTTAGTAAACAAGACGTTAAATTTGCCAACGCCTGCACAACTGGAAGAATCAAATGTCGATCTACCCTACATTTTTGTTGGGGACGAGGCTTTTGCGTCACACGAAAACATACTTCGCCCATTCAGTGGTCAACAGCTGAATGCGACTAAATCGGTCTTTAACTATCGTTTGACCCGAGCAAGGCGATATGTAGGATGTGCTTTTGGCATTATGGCTAATTAATGGAGAATTCTTCATCGTCCCCTAGATGTGTCACTTGATTAAGCAGTTAAAATTGTAAAAACATGCGGTTTACTACACAACTTTATACATAAAGAAGAGGGTATGCGTGAAATATCAACCATCAATCTTGGCCCAGAACTATCGGCTTTACCAAGGTCGCCATCAATACAATACAATACTATAACAGCAAGTACAGTTCGTAATCATTTTGCTTATATGGTCGTAGTAAAATTGATTTCCTTAGTAGTTTTTTCTTCACTGGGACATTAATACATACCTTAGAAGAGGGAACAAAATAGTCTCGGCCCATCAGTTGCATTTCTCCCAATTGGAAGCATTTTCTGATTATAATGTTAAATATTTGCATGGAATGCTCATCTCCAGCTTTTACGTCACAAGTCAACTGCAATCAAGCGAATCAATACATGAATACTACTTAGGCTTTAGGTAAATTGAATTTTAACATTGATCAAAACTTGCTTGCTTACTTTGATTAATATCCTTATACGTTTTCCGTCCGTTTAGTGAACAAGACGTTAAATTTGCCAACGCCTGCACAACTGGAAGAATCAAATGTCGATCTACCCTACATTTTTGTTGGGGACGAGGCTTTTGCGTCACACGAAAACATACTTCGCCCATTCAGTGGTCAACAGCTGAATGCGACTAAATCGGTCTTTAACTATCGTTTGACCCGAGCAAGGCGATATGTAGGATGTGCTTTTGGCATTATGGCTAATTAATGGAGAATTCTTCATCGTCCCCTAGATGTGTCACTTGATTAAGCAGTTAAAATTGTAAAAACATGCGGTTTACTACACAACTTTATACATAAAGAAGAGGGTATTCGTGAAATATCAACCATCAATCTTGGCCCAGAACTATCGGCTTTACCAAGGTCGCCATCAATACAATACAATACTATAAAATCAAGTACAGTTCGTAATCATTTTGCTTATATGGTCGTAGTAAAATTGATTTCCTTAGTAGTTTTTTCTTCACTGGGACATTAATACATACCTTAGAAGAGGGAACAAAATAGTCTCGGCCCATCAGTTGCATTTCTCCCAATTGGAAGCATTTTCTGATTATAATGTTAAATATTTGCATGGAATGCTCATCTCCAGCTTTTACGTCACAAGTCAACTGCAATCAAGCGAATCAATACATGAATACTACTTAGGCTTTAGGTTAATTAAATTTTAACATTGATCAAAACTTGCTTGCTTACTTTGATTAATATCCTTATACGTTTTCCGTCCGTTTAGTGAACAAGACGTTAAATTTGCCAACGCCTGCACAACTGGAAGAATCAAATGTCGATCTACCCTACATTTTTGTTGGGGACGAGGCTTTTGCGTCACACGAAAACATACATCGCCCATTCAGTGGTCAACAGCTGAATGCGACTAAATCGGTCTTTAACTATCGTTTGACCCGAGCAAGGCGATATGTAGGATGTGCTTTTGGCATTATGGCTAATTTATGGAGAATTCTTCATCGTCCTCTAGATGTGTCACTTGATTAAGCAGTTAAAATTGTAAAAACATGCGGTTTACTACACAACTTTATACATAAAGAAGAGGGTATTCGTGAAATATCAACCATCAATCTTGGCCCAGAACTATCGGCTTTACCAAGGTCGCCATCAATACAATACAATACTATAACAGCAAGTACAGTTCGTAATCATTTTGCTTATATGGTCGTAGTAAGATTGATTTCCTTTATAGTTTTTTCTTCACTGGGACATTAATACATACCTTAGAAGAGGGAACAAAATAGTCTTGGCCCATCAGTTGCATTTCTCCCAATTGGAAGGATTTTCTGATTATAATGTTAAATATTTGCATGGAATGCTCATCTCCAGCTTTTACGTCACAAGTCAACTGCAATCAAGCGAATTAATACATGAATACTACTTAGGCTTTAGGTAAATTGAATTTTAACATTGATCAAAACTTGCTTGCTTACTTTGATTAATATCCTTATACGTTTTCCGTCCGTTTAGTGAACAAGACGTTAAATTTGCCAACGCCTGCACAACTGGAAGAATCAAATGTCGATCTACCCTACATTTTTGTTGGGGACGAGGCTTTTGCGTCACACGAAAACATACTTCGCCCATTCAGTGGTCAACAGCTGAATGCGACTAAATCGGTCTTTAACTATCGTTTGACCCGAGCAAGGCGATATGTAGGATGTGCTTTTGGCATTATGGCTAATTAATGGAGAATTCTTCATCGTCCCCTAGATGTGTCACTTGATTAAGCAGTTAAAATTGTAAAAACATGCGGTTTACTACACAACTTTATACATAAAGAAGAGGGTATGCGTGAAATATCAACCATCAATCTTGGCCCAGAACTATCGGCTTTACCAAGGTCGCCATCAATACAATACAATACTATAACAGCAAGTACAGTTCGTAATCATTTTGCTTATATGGTCGTAGTAAGATTGATTTCCTTAGTAGTTTTTTCTTCACTGGGACATTATTACATACCTTAGAAGAGGGAACAAAATAGTCTTGGCCCATCAGTTGCATTTCTCCCAATTGGAAGGATTTTCTGATTATAATGTTAAATATTTGCATGGAATGCTCATCTCCAGCTTTTACGTCACAAGTCAACTGCAATCAAGCGAATCAATACATGAATACTACTTAGGCTTTAGGTAAATTAAATTTTAACATTGATCAAAACTTGCTTGCTTACTTTGATTAATATCCTTATACGTTTTCCGTCCGTTTAGTGAACAAGACGTTAAATTTGCCAACGCCTGCACAACTGGAAGAATCAAATGTCGATCTACCCTACATTTTTGTTGGGGACGAAGCTTTTGCGTCACACGAAAACATACTTCGCCCATTCAGTGGTCAACAGCTGAATGCGTAACTATCGTTTGACCCGAGCAAGGCGATATGTAGGATGTGCTTTTGGCATTATGGCTAATTAATGGAGAATTCTTCATCGTCCTCTAGATGTGTCACTTGATTAAGCAGTTAAAATTGTAAAAACATGCGGTTTACTACACAACTTTATACATAAAGAAGAGGGTATGCGTGAAATATCAACCATCAATCTTGGCCCAGAACTATCGGCTTTACCAAGGTCGCCATCAATACAATACAATACTATAACAGCAAGTACAGTTCGTAATCATTTTGCTTATATGGTCGTAGTAAGATTGATTTCCTTAGTAGTTTTTTCTTCACTGGGACATAAATACATACCTTAGAAGAGGGAACAAAATAGTCTCGGCCCATCAGTTGCATTTCTCCCAATTGGAAGGATTTTCTGATTATAATGTTAAATATTTGCATGGAATGCTCATCTCCAGCTTTTACGTCACAAGTCAACTGCAATCGAGCGAATCAATACATGAATACTACTTAGGCTTTAGGTAAATTAAATTTTAACATTGATCAAAACTTGGTTGCTTACTTTGATTAATATCCTTATACGTTTTCCGTCCGTTTAGTGAACAAGACGTTAAATTTGCCAACGCCTGCACAACTGGAAGAATCAAATGTCGATCTACCCTACATTTGTGTTGGGGACGAGGCTTTTGCGTCACACGAAAACACTTCGCCCATTCAGTGGTCAACAGCTGAATGCGACTAAATCGGTCTTTAACTATCGTTTGACCCGAGCAAGGCGATATGTAGGATGTGCTTTTGGCATTATGGCTAATTAATGGAGAATTCTTCATCGTCCCCTAGATGTGTCACTTGATTAAGCAGTTAAAATTATAAAAACATGCGGTTTACTACACAACTTTATACATAAAGAAGAGGGTATTCGTGAAATATCAACCATCAATCTTGGCCCAGAACTATCGGCTTTACCAAGGTCGCCATCAATACAATACAATACTATAACAGCAAGTACAGTTCGTAATCATTTTGCTTATATGGTCGTAGTAAGATTGATTTCCTTAGTAGTTTTTTCTTCACTGGGACATTAATACATACCTTAGAAGAGGGAACAAAATAGTCTTGGCCCATCAGTTGCATTTCTCCCAATTGGAAGGATTTTCTGATTATAATGTTAAATATTTGCATGGAATGCTCATCTCCAGCTTTTACGTCACAAGTCAACTGCAATCAAGCGAATTAATACATGAATACTACTTAGGCTTTAGGTAAATTGAATTTTAACATTGATCAAAACTTGCTTGCTTACTTTGATTAATATCCTTATACGTTTTCCGTCCGTTTAGTGAACAAGACGTTAAATTTGCCAACGCCTGCACAACTGGAAGAATCAAATGTCGATCTACCCTACATTTTTGTTGGGGACGAGGCTTTTGCGTCACACGAAAACATACTTCGCCCATTCAGTGGTCAACAGCTGAATGCGACTAAATCGGTCTTTAACTATCGTTTGACCCGAGCAAGGCGATATGTAGGATGTGCTTTTGGCATTATGGCTAATTAATGGAGAATTCTTCATCGTCCCCTAGATGTGTCACTTGATTAAGCAGTTAAAATTGTAAAAACATGCGGTTTACTACACAACTTTATACATAAAGAAGAGGGTATTCGTGAAATATCAACCATCAATCTTGGCCCAGAACTATCGGCTTTACCAAGGTCGCCATCAATACAATACAATACTATAACAGCAAGTACAGTTCGTAATCATTTTGCTTATATGGTCGTAGTAAGATTGATTTCCTTAGTAGTTTTTTCTTCACTGGGACATTAATACATACCTTAGAAGAGGGAACAAAATAGTCTTGGCCCATCAGTTGCATTTCTCCCAATTGGAAAGATTTTCTGATTATAATGTTAAATATTTGCATGGAATGCTCATCTCCAGCTTTTACGTCACAAGTCAACTGCAATCAAGCGAATTAATACATGAATACTACTTAGGCTTTAGGTAAATTGAATTTTAACATTGATCAAAACTTGCTTGCTTACTTTGATTAATATCCTTATACGTTTTCCGTCCGTTTAGTGAACAAGACGTTAAATTTGCCAACGCCTGCACAACTGGAAGAATCAAATGTCGATCTACCCTACATTTTTGTTGGGGACGAGGCTTTTGCGTCACACGAAAAACATACATCGCCCATTCAGTGGTCAACAGCTGAATGCGACTAAATCGGTCTTTAACTATCGTTTGACCCGAGCAAGGCGATATGTAGGATGTGCTTTTGGCATTATGGCTAATTAATGGAGAATTCTTCATCGTCCTCTAGATGTGTCACTTGATTAAGCCGTTTAAATTGTAAAAACATGCGGTTTACTACACAACTTTATACATAAAGAAGAGGGTATGCGTGAAATATCAACCATCAATCTTGGCCCAGAACTATCGGCTTTACCAAGGTCGCCATCAATACAATACAATACTATAACAGCAAGTACAGTTCGTAATCATTTTGCTTATATGGTCGTAGTAAAATTGATTTCCTTAGTAGTTTTTTCTTCACTGGGACATTAATACATACCTTAGAAGAGGGAACAAAATAGTCTCGGCCCATCAGTTGCATTTCTCCCAATTGGAAGCATTTTCTGATTATAATGTTAAATATTTGCATGGAATGCTCATCTCCAGCTTTTACGTCACAAGTCAACTGCAATCAAGCGAATCAATACATGAATACTACTTAGGCTTTAGGTAAATTGAATTTTAACATTGATCAAAACTTGCTTGCTTACTTTGATTAATATCCTTATACGTTTTCCGTCCGTTTAGTGAACAAGACGTTAAATTTGCCAACGCCTGCACAACTGGAAGAATCAAATGTCGATCTACCCTACATTTTTGTTGGGGACGAGGCTTTTGCGTCACACGAAAACATACTTCGCCCATTCAGTGGTCAACAGCTGAATGCGACTAAATCGGTCTTTAACTATCGTTTGACCCGAGCAAGGCGATATGTAGGATGTGCTTTTGGCATTATGGCTAATTAATGGAGAATTCTTCATCGTCCCCTAGATGTGTCACTTGATTAAGCAGTTAAAATTGTAAAAACATGCGGTTTACTACACAACTTTATACATAAAGAAGAGGGTATTCGTGAAATATCAACCATCAATCTTGGCCCAGAACTATCGGCTTTACCAAGGTCGCCATCAATACAATACAATACTATAACAGCAAGTACAGTTCGTAATCATTTTGCTTATATGGTCGTAGTAAGATTGATTTCCTTAGTAGTTTTTTCTTCACTGGGACATTAATACATACCTTAGAAGAGGGAACAAAATAGTCTTGGCCCATCAGTTGCATTTCTCCCAATTGGAAGGATTTTCTGATTATAATGTTAAATATTTGCATGGAATGCTCATCTCCAGCTTTTACGTCACAAGTCAACTGCAATCAAGCGAATTAATACATGAATACTACTTAGGCTTTAGGTAAATTGAATTTTAACATTGATCAAAACTTGCTTGCTTACTTTGATTAATATCCTTATACGTTTTCCGTCCGTTTAGTGAACAAGACGTTAAATTTGCCAACGCCTGCACAACTGGAAGAATCAAATGTCGATCTACCCTACATTTTTGTTGGGGACGAGGCTTTTGCGTCACACGAAAACATACTTCGCCCATTCAGTGGTCAACAGCTGAATGCGACTAAATCGGTCTTTAACTATCGTTTGACCCGAGCAAGGCGATATGTAGGATGTGCTTTTGGCATTATGGCTAATTAATGGAGAATTCTTCATCGTCCCCTAGATGTGTCACTTGATTAAGCAGTTAAAATTGTAAAAACATGCGGTTTACTACACAACTTTATACATAAAGAAGAGGGTATGCGTGAAATATCAACCATCAATCTTGGCCCAGAACTATCGGCTTTACCAAGGTCGCCATCAATACAATACAATACTATAACAGCAAGTACAGTTCGTAATCATTTTGCTTATATGGTCGTAGTAAGATTGATTTCCTTAGTAGTTTTTTCTTCACTGGGACATTAATACATACCTTAGAAGAGGGAACAAAATAGTCTTGGCCCATCAGTTGCATTTCTCCCAATTGGAAGGATTTTCTGATTATAATGTTAAATATTTGCATGGAATGCTCATCTCCAGCTTTTACGTCACAAGTCAACTGCAATCAAGCGAATCAATACATGAATACTACTTAGGCTTTAGGTAAATTAAATTTTAACATTGATCAAAACTTGCTTGCTTACTTTGATTAATATCCTTATACGTTTTCCGTCCGTTTAGTGAACAAGACGTTAAATTTGCCAACGCCTGCACAACTGGAAGAATCAAATGTCGATCTACCCTACATTTTTGTTGGGGACGAAGCTTTTGCGTCACACGAAAACATACTTCGCCCATTCAGTGGTCAACAGCTGAATGCGTAACTATCGTTTGACCCGAGCAAGGCGATATGTAGGATGTGCTTTTGGCATTATGGCTAATTAATGGAGAATTCTTCATCGTCCTCTAGATGTGTCACTTGATTAAGCAGTTAAAATTGTAAAAACATGCGGTTTACTACACAACTTTATACATAAAGAAGAGGGTATGCGTGAAATATCAACCATCAATCTTGGCCCAGAACTATCGGCTTTACCAAGGTCGCCATCAATACAATACAATACTATAACAGCAAGTACAGTTCGTAATCATTTTGCTTATATGGTCGTAGTAAGATTGATTTCCTTAGTAGTTTTTTCTTCACTGGGACATAAATACATACCTTAGAAGAGGGAACAAAATAGTCTCGGCCCATCAGTTGCATTTCTCCCAATTGGAAACATTTTCTGATTATAATATTAAATATTTGCATGTAATGCTCATCTCCAGCTTTTACGTCACAAGTCAACTGCAATCGAGCGAATCAATACATGAATACTACTTAGGCTTTAGGTAAATTAAATTTTAACATTGATCAAAACTTGCTTGCTTACTTTGATTAATATCCTTATACGTTTTCCGTCCGTTTAGTGAACAAGACGTTAAATTTGCCAACGCCTGCACAACTGGAAGAATCAAATGTCGATCTACCCTACATTTGTGTTGGGGACGAGGCTTTTGCGTCACACGAAAACACTTCGCCCATTCAGTGGTCAACAGCTGAATGCGACTAAATCGGTCTTTAACTATCGTTTGACCCGAGCAAGGCGATATGTAGGATGTGCTTTTGGCATTATGGCTAATTAATGGAGAATTCTTCATCGTCCTCTAGATGTGTCACTTGATTAAGCAGTTAAAATTATAAAAACATGCGGTTTACTACACAACTTTATACATAAAGAAGAGGGTATTCGTGAAATATCAACCATCAATCTTGGCCCAGAACTATCGGCTTTACCAAGGTCGCCATCAATACAATACAATACTATAACAGCAAGTACAGTTCGTAATCATTTTGCTTATATGGTCGTAGTAAGATTGATTTCCTTAGTAGTTTTTTCTTCACTGGGACATTAATACATACCTTAGAAGAGGGAACAAAATAGTCTCGGCCCATCAGTTGCATTTCTCCCAATTGGAAGCATTTTCTGATTATAATGTTAAATATTTGCATGGAATGCTCATCTCCAGCTTTTACGTCACAAGTCAACTGCAATCAAGCGAATCAATACATGAATACTACTTAGGCTTTAGGTAAATTGAATTTTAACATTGATCAAAACTTGCTTGCTTACTTTGATTAATATCCTTATACGTTTTCCGTCCGTTTAGTGAACAAGACGTTAAATTTGCCAACGCCTGCACAACTGGAAGAATCAAATGTCGATCTACCCTACATTTTTGTTGGGGACGAGGCTTTTGCGTCACACGAAAACATACTTCGCCCATTCAGTGGTCAACAGCTGAATGCGACTAAATCGGTCTTTAACTATCGTTTGACCCGAGCAAGGCGATATGTAGGATGTGCTTTTGGCATTATGGCTAATTAATGGAGAATTTTTCATCGTCCCCTAGATGTGTCACTTGATTAAGCAGTTAAAATTGTAAAAACATGCGGTTTACTACACAACTTTATACATAAAGAAGAGGGTATTCGTGAAATATCAACCATCAATCTTGGCCCAGAACTATCGGCTTTACCAAGGTCGCCATCAATACAATACAATACTATAACAGCAAGTACAGTTCGTAATCATTTTGCTTATATGGTCGTAGTAAGATTGATTTCCTTAGTAGTTTTTTCTTCACTGGGACATTAATACATACCTTAGAAGAGGGAACAAAATAGTCTTGGCCCATCAGTTGCATTTCTCCCAATTGGAAAGATTTTCTGATTATAATGTTAAATATTTGCATGGAATGCTCATCTCCAGCTTTTACGTCACAAGTCAACTGCAATCAAGCGAATTAATACATGAATACTACTTAGGCTTTAGGTAAATTGAATTTTAACATTGATCAAAACTTGCTTGCTTACTTTGATTAATATCCTTATACGTTTTCCGTCCGTTTAGTGAACAAGACGTTAAATTTGCCAACGCCTGCACAACTGGAAGAATCAAATGTCGATCTACCCTACATTTTTGTTGGGGACGAGGCTTTTGCGTCACACGAAAACATACATCGCCCATTCAGTGGTCAACAGCTGAATGCGACTAAATCGGTCTTTAACTATCGTTTGACCCGAGCAAGGCGATATGTAGGATGTGCTTTTGGCATTATGGCTAATTAATGGAGAATTCTTCATCGTCCCCTAGATGTGTCACTTGATTAAGCAGTTAAAATTGTAAAAACATGCGGTTTACTACACAACTTTATACATAAAGAAGAGGGTATTCGTGAAATATCAACCATCAATCTTGGCCCAGAACTATCGGCTTTACCAAGGTCGCCATCAATACAATACAATACTATAACAGCAAGTACAGTTCGTAATCATTTTGCTTATATGGTCGTAGTAAGATTGATTTCCTTAGTAGTTTTTTCTTCACTGGGACATTAATACATACCTTAGAAGAGGGAACAAAATAGTCTTGGCCCATCAGTTGCATTTCTCCCAATTGGAAGGATTTTCTGATTATAATGTTAAATATTTGCATGGAATGCTCATCTCCAGCTTTTACGTCACAAGTCAACTGCAATCAAGCGAATCAATACATGAATACTACTTAGGCTTTAGGTAAATTGAATTTTAACATTGATCAAAACTTGCTTGCTTACTTTGATTAATATCCTTATACGTTTTCCGTCCGTTTAGTGAACAAGACGTTAAATTTGCCAACGCCTGCACACCTGGAAGAATCAAATGTCGATCTACCCTACATTTTTGTTGGGGACGAGGCTTTTGCGTCACACGAAAACATACTTCGCCTATTCAGTGGTCAACAGCTGAATGCGACTAAATCGGTCTTTAACTATCGTTTGACCCGAGCAAGGCGATATGTAGGATGTGCTTTTGGCATTATGGCTAATTAATGGAGAATTCTTCATCGTCCCCTAGATGTGTCACTTGATTAAGCAGTTAAAATTGTAAAAACATGCGGTTTACTACACAACTTTATACATAAAGAAGAGGGTATTCGTGAAATATCAACCATCAATCTTGGCCCAGAACTATCGGCTTTACCAAGGTCGCCATCAATACAATACAATACTATAACAGCAAGTACAGTTCGTAATCATTTTGCTTATATGGTCGTAGTAAGATTGATTTCCTTAGTAGTTTTTTCTTCACTGGGACATTAATACATACCTTAGAAGAGGGAACAAAATAGTCTTGGCCCATCAGTTGCATTTCTCCCAATTGGAAGGATTTTCTGATTATAATGTTAAATATTTGCATGGAATGCTCATCTCCAGCTTTTACGTCACAAGTCAACTGCAATCAAGCGAATCAATACATGAATACTACTTAGGCTTTAGGTAAATTGAATTTTAACATTGATCAAAACTTGCTTGCTTACTTTGATTAATATCCTTATACGTTTTCCGTCCGTTTAGTGAACAAGACGTTAAATTTGCCAACGCCTGCACAACTGGAAGAATCAAATGTCGATCTACCCTACATTTTTGTTGGGGACGAGGCTTTTGCGTCACACGAAAACATACTTCGCCCATTCAGTGGTCAACAGCTGAATGCGACTAAATCGGTCTTTAACTATCGTTTGACCCGAGCAAGGCGATATGTAGGATGTGCTTTTGGCATTATGGCTAATTAATGGAGAATTCTTCATCGTCCCCTAGATGTGTCACTTGATTAAGCAGTTAAAATTGTAAAAACATGCGGTTTACTACACAACTTTATACATAAAGAAGAGGGTATTCGTGAAATATCAACCATCAATCTTGGCCCAGAACTATCGGCTTTACCAAGGTCGCCATCAATACAATACAATACTATAACAGCAAGTACAGTTCGTAATCATTTTGCTTATATGGTCGTAGTAAGATTGATTTCCTTAGTAGTTTTTTCTTCACTGGGACATTAATACATACCTTAGAAGAGGGAACAAAATAGTCTTGGCCCATCAGTTGCATTTCTCCCAATTGGAAGGATTTTCTGATTATAATGTTAAATATTTGCATGGAATGCTCATCTCCAGCTTTAACGTCACAAGTCAACTGCAATCAAGCGAATCAATACATGAATACTACTTAGGCTTTAGGTAAATTGAATTTTAACATTGATCAAAACTTGCTTGCTTACTTTGATTAATATCCTTATACGTTTTCCGTCCGTTTAGTGAACAAGACGTTAAATTTGCCAACGCCTGCACAACTGGAAGAATCAAATGTCGATCTACCCTACATTTTTGTTGGGGACGAGGCTTTTGCGTCACACGAAAACATACTTCGCCCATTCAGTGGTCAACAGCTGAATGCGACTAAATCGGTCTTTAACTATCGTTTGACCCGAGCAAGGCGATATGTAGAATGTGCTTTTGGCGTTATGGCTAATTAATGGAGAATTCTTCATCGTCCCCTAGATGTGTCACTTGATTAAGCAGTTAAAATTGTAAAAACATGCGGTTTACTACACAACTTTATACATAAAGAAGAGGGTATGCGTGAAATATCAACCATCAATCTTGGCCCAGAACTATCGGCTTTACCAAGGTCGCCATCAATACAATACAATACTATAACAGCAAGTACAGTTCGTAATCATTTTGCTTATATGGTCGTAGTAAGATTGATTTCCTTAGTAGTTTTTTCTTCACTGGGACATAAATACATACCTTAGAAGAGGGAACAAAATAGTCTCGGCCCATCAGTTGCATTTCTCCCAATTGGAAGCATTTTCTGATTATAATGTTAAATATTTGCATGGAATGCTCATCTCCAGCTTTTACGTCACAAGTCAACTGCAATCGAGCGAATCAATACATGAATACTACTTAGGCTTTAGGTAAATTAAATTTTAACATTGATCAAAACTTGCTTGCTTACTTTGATTAATATCCTTATACGTTTTCCGTCCGTTTAGTGAACAAGACGTTAAATTTGCCAACGCCTGCACAACTGGAAGAATCAAATGTCGATCTACCCTACATTTTTGTTGGGGACGAGGCTTTTGCGTCACACGAAAACATACTTCGCCCATTCAGTGGTCAACAGCTGAATGCGACTAAATCGGTCTTTAACTATCGTTTGACCCGAGCAAGGCGATATGTAGGATGTGCTTTTGGCATTATGGCTAATTAATGGAGAATTCTTCATCGTCCTGTAGATGTGTCACTTGATTAAGCAGTTAAAATTGTAAAAACATCGGTTTACTACACAACTTTATACATAAAGAAGAGGGTATGCGTGAAATATCAACCATCAATCTTGGCCCAGAACTATCGGCTTTACCAAGGTCGCCATCAATACAATACAATACTATAACAGCAAGTACAGTTCGTAATCATTTTGCTTATATGGTCGTAGTAAGATTGATTTCCTTAGTAGTTTTTTCTTCACTGGGACATTAATACATACCTTAGAAGAGGGAACAAAATAGTCTCGGCCCATCAGTTGCATTTCTCCCAATTGGAAGGATTTTCTGATTATAATGTTAAATATTTGCATGGAATGCTCATCTCCAGCTTTTACGTCACAAGTCAACTGCAATCACGCGAATCAATACATGAATACTACTTAGGCTTTAGGTAAATTGAATTTTAACATTGATCAAAACTTGCTTGCTTACTTTGATTAATATCCTTATACGTTTTCCGTCCGTTTAGTGAACAAGACGTTAAATTTGCCAACGCCTGCACAACTGGAAGAATCAAATGTCAATCTACCATACATTTTTGTTGGGGACGAGGCTTTTGCGTCACACGAAAACATACTTCGCCCATTCAGTGGTCAACAGCTGAATGCGACTAAATCGGTCTTTAACTATCGTTTGACCCGAGCAAGGCGATATGTAGGATGTGCTTTTGGCATTATGGCTAATTAATGGAGAATTCTTCATCGTCCTCTAGATGTGTCACTTGATTAAGCAGTTAAAATTGTAAAAACATGCGGTTTACTACACAACTTTATACATAAAGAAGAGGGTATGCGTGAAATATCAACCATCAATCTTGGCCCAGAACTATCGGCTTTACCAAGGTCGCCATCAATACAATACAATACTATAACAGCAAGTACAGTTCGTAATCATTTTGCTTATATGGTCGTAGTAAGATTGATTTCCTTAGTAGTTTTTTCTTCACTGGGACATTAATACATACCTTAGAAGAGGGAACAAAATAGTCTTGGCCCATCAGTTGCATTTCTCCCAATTGGAAGGATTTTCTGATTATAATGTTAAATATTTGCATGGAATGCTCATCTCCAGCTTTTACGTCACAAGTCAACTGCAATCAAGCGAATCAATACATGAATACTACTTAGGCTTTAGGTAAATTGAATTTTAACATTGATCAAAACTTGCTTGCTTACTTTGATTAATATCCTTATACGTTTTCCGTCCGTTTAGTGAACAAGACGTTAAATTTGCCAACGCCTGCACAACTGGAAGAATCAAATGTCGATCTACCCTACATTTTTGTTGGGGACGAGGCTTTTGCGTCACACGAAAACATACTTCGCCCATTCAGTGGTCAACAGCTGAATGCGACTAAATCGGTCTTTAACTATCGTTTGACCCGAGCAAGGCGATATGTAGGATGTGCTTTTGGCATTATGGCTAATTAATGGAGAATTCTTCATCGTCCCCTAGATGTGTCACTTGATTAAGCAGTTAAAATTGTAAAAACATGCGGTTTACTACACAACTTTATACATAAAGAAGAGGGTATTCGTGAAATATCAACCATCAATCTTGGCCCAGAACTATCGGCTTTACCAAGGTCGCCATCAATACAATACAATACTATATCAGCAAGTACAGTTCGTAATCATTTTGCTTATATGGTCGTAGTAAGATTGATTTCCTTAGTAGTTTTTTCTTCACTGGGACATTAATACATACCTTAGAAGAGGGAACAAAATAGTCTTGGCCCATCAGTTGCATTTCTCCCAATTGGAAGGATTTTCTGATTATAATGTTAAATATTTGCATGGAATGCTCATCTCCAGCTTTTACGTCACAAGTCAACTGCAATCGAGCGAATCAATACATGAATACTACTTAGGCTTTAGGTAAATTGAATTTTAACATTGATCAAAACTTGCTTGCTTACTTTGATTAATATCCTTATACGTTTTCCGTCCGTTTAGTGAACAAGACGTTAAATTTGCCAACGCCTGCACAACTGGAAGAATCAAATGTCGATCTACCCTACATTTTTGTTGGGGACGAGGCTTTTGCGTCACACGAAAACATACTTCGCCCATTCAGTGGTCAACAGCTGAATGCGACTAAATCGGTCTTTAACTATCGTTTGACCCGAGCAAGGCGATATGTAGAATGTGCTTTTGGCATTATGGCTAATTAATGGAGAATTTTTCATCGTCCCCTAGATGTGTCACTTGATTAAGCAGTTAAAATTGTAAAAACATGCGGTTTACTACACAACTTTATACATAAAGAAGAGGGTATTCGTGAAATATCAACCATCAATCTTGGCCCAGAACTATCGGCTTTACCAAGGTCGCCATCAATACAATACAATACTATAACAGCAAGTACAGTTCGTAATCATTTTGCTTATATGGTCGTAGTAAGATTGATTTCCTTAGTAGTTTTTTCTTCACTGGGACATTAATACATACCTTAGAAGAGGGAACAAAATAGTCTCGGCCCATCAGTTGCATTTCTCCCAATTGGAAGCATTTTCTGATTATAATGTTAAATATTTGCATGGAATGCTCATCTCCAGCTTTTACGTCACAAGTCAACTGCAATCGAGCGAATCAATACATGAATACTACTTAGGCTTTAGGTAAATTAAATTTTAACATTGATCAAAACTTGCTTGCTTACTTTGATTAATATCCTTATACGTTTTCCGTCCGTTTAGTGAACAAGACGTTAAATTTGCCAACGCCTGCACAACTGGAAGAATCAAATGTCGATCTACCCTACATTTTTGTTGGGGACGAGGCTTTTGCGTCACACGAAAACATACTTCGCCCATTCAGTGGTCAACAGCTGAATGCGACTAAATCGGTCTTTAACTATCGTTTGACCCGAGCAAGGCGATATGTAGGATGTGCTTTTGGCATTATGGCTAATTAATGGAGAATTCTTCATCGTCCTGTAGATGTGTCACTTGATTAAGCAGTTAAAATTGTAAAAACATGCGGTTTACTACACAACTTTATACATAAAGAAGAGGGTATGCGTGAAATATCAACCATCAATCTTGGCCCAGAACTATCGGCTTTACCAAGGTCGCCATCAATACAATACAATACTATAACAGCAAGTACAGTTCGTAATCATTTTGCTTATATGGTCGTAGTAAGATTGATTTCCTTAGTAGTTTTTTCTTCACTGGGACATTAATACATACCTTAGAAGAGGGAACAAAATAGTCTCGGCCCATCAGTTGCATTTCTCCCAATTGGAAGGATTTTCTGATTATAATGTTAAATATTTGCATGGAATGCTCATCTCCAGCTTTTACGTCACAAGTCAACTGCAATCACGCGAATCAATACATGAATACTACTTAGGCTTTAGGTAAATTGAATTTTAACATTGATCAAAACTTGCTTGCTTACTTTGATTAATATCCTTATACGTTTTCCGTCCGTTTAGTGAACAAGACGTTAAATTTGCCAACGCCTGCACAACTGGAAGAATCAAATGTCGATCTACCCTACATTTTTGTTGGGGACGAGGCTTTTGCGTCACACGAAAACATACTTCGCCCATTCAGTGGTCAACAGCTGAATGCGACTAAATCGGTCTTTAACTATCGTTTGACCCGAGCAAGGCGATATGTAGGATGTGCTTTTGGCATTATGGCTAATTAATGGAGAATTCTTCATCGTCCTCTAGATGTGTCACTTGATTAAGCAGTTAAAATTGTAAAAACATGCGGTTTACTACACAACTTTATACATAAAGAAGAGGGTATGCGTGAAATATCAACCATCAATCTTGGCCCAGAACTATCGGCTTTACCAAGGTCGCCATCAATACAATACAATACTATAACAGCAAGTACAGTTCGTAATCATTTTGCTTATATGGTCGTAGTAAGATTGATTTCCTTAGTAGTTTTTTCTTCACTGGGACATTAATACATACCTTAGAAGAGGGAACAAAATAGTCTCGGCCCATCAGTTGCATTTCTCCCAATTGGAAGCATTTTCTGATTATAATGTTAAATATTTGCATGGAATGCTCATCTCCAGCTTTTACGTCACAAGTCAACTGCAATCGAGCGAATCAATACATGAATACTACTTAGGCTTTAGGTAAATTAAATTTTAACATTGATCAAAACTTGCTTGCTTACTTTGATTAATATCCTTATACGTTTTCCGTCCGTTTAGTGAACAAGACGTTAAATTTGCCAACGCCTGCACAACTGGAAGAATCAAATGTCGATCTACCCTACATTTTTGTTGGGGACGAGGCTTTTGCGTCACACGAAAACATACTTCGCCCATTCAGTGGTCAACAGCTGAATGCGACTAAATCGGTCTTTAACTATCGTTTGACCCGAGCAAGGCGATATGTAGGATGTGCTTTTGGCATTATGGCTAATTAATGGAGAATTCTTCATCGTCCTGTAGATGTGTCACTTGATTAAGCAGTTAAAATTGTAAAAACATGCGGTTTACTACACAACTTTATACATAAAGAAGAGGGTATGCGTGAAATATCAACCATCAATCTTGGCCCAGAACTATCGGCTTTACCAAGGTCGCCATCAATACAATACAATACTATAACAGCAAGTACAGTTCGTAATCATTTTGCTTATATGGTCGTAGTAAGATTGATTTCCTTAGTAGTTTTTTCTTCACTGGGACATTAATACATACCTTAGAAGAGGGAACAAAATAGTCTCGGCCCATCAGTTGCATTTCTCCCAATTGGAAGGATTTTCTGATTATAATGTTAAATATTTGCATGGAATGCTCATCTCCAGCTTTTACGTCACAAGTCAACTGCAATCGAGCGAATCAATACATGAATACTACTTAGGCTTTAGGTAAATTGAATTTTAACAATGATCAAAACTTGCTTGCTTACTTTAATTAATATCCTTGTACGTTTTCCGTCCGTTTAGTGAACAAGACGTTAAATTTGCCAACGCCTGCACAACTGGAAGAATCAAATGTCGATCTACCCTACATTTTTGTTGGGGACGAGGCTTTTGCGTCACACGAAAACATACTTCGCCCATTCAGTGGTCAACAGCTGAATGCGACTAAATCGGTCTTTAACTATCGTTTGACCCGAGCAAGGCGATATGTAGAATGTGCTTTTGGCATTATGGCTAATTAATGGAGAATTCTTCATCGTCCCCTAGATGTGTCACTTGATTAAGCAGTTAAAATTGTAAAAACATGCGGTTTACTACACAACTTTATACATAAAGAAGAGGGTATTCGTGAAATATCAACCATCAATCTTGGCCCAGAACTATCGGCTTTACCAAGGTCGCCATCAATACAATACAATACTATAACAGCAAGTACAGTTCGTAATCATTTTGCTTATATGGTCGTAGTAAGATTGATTTCCTTAGTAGTTTTTTCTTCACTGGGACATTAATACATACCTTAGAAGAGGGAACAAAATAGTCTCGGCCCATCAGTTGCATTTCTCCCAATTGGAAGCATTTTCTGATTATAATGTTAAATATTTGCATGGAATGCTCATCTCCAGCTTTTACGTCACAAGTCAACTGCAATCGAGCGAATCAATACATGAATACTACTTAGGCTTTAGGTAAATTAAATTTTAACATTGATCAAAACTTGCTTGCTTACTTTGATTAATATCCTTATACGTTTTCCGTCCGTTTAGTGAACAAGACGTTAAATTTGCCAACGCCTGCACAACTAGAAGAATCAAATGTCGATCTACCCTACATTTTTGTTGGGGACGAGGCTTTTGCGTCACACGAAAACATACTTCGCCCATTCAGTGGTCAACAGCTGAATGCGACTAAATCGGTCTTTAACTATCGTTTGACCCGAGCAAGGCGATATGTAGGATGTGCTTTTGGCATTATGGCTAATTAATGGAGAATTCTTCATCGTCCTGTAGATGTGTCACTTGATTAAGCAGTTAAAATTGTAAAAACATGCGGTTTACTACACAACTTTATACATAAAGAAGAGGGTATGCGTGAAATATCAACCATCAATCTTGGCCCAGAACTATCGGCTTTACCAAGGTCGCCATCAATACAATACAATACTATAACAGCAAGTACAGTTCGTAATCATTTTGCTTATATGGTCGTAGTAAGATTGATTTCCTTAGTAGTTTTTTCTTCACTGGGACATTAATACATACCTTAGAAGAGGGAACAAAATAGTCTCGGCCCATCAGTTGCATTTCTCCCAATTGGAAGCATTTTCTGATTATAATGTTAAATATTTGCATGGAATGCTCATCTCCAGCTTTTACGTCACAAGTCAACTGCAATCACGCGAATCAATACATGAATACTACTTAGGCTTTAGGTAAATTGAATTTTAACATTGATCAAAACTTGCTTGCTTACTTTGATTAATATCCTTATACGTTTTCCGTCCGTTTAGTGAACAAGACGTTAAATTTGCCAACGCCTGCACAACTGGAAGAATCAAATGTCGATCTACCCTACATTTTTGTTGGGGACGAGGCTTTTGCGTCACACGAAAACATACTTCGCCCATTCAGTGGTCAACAGCTGAATGCGACTAAATCGGTCTTTAACTATCGTTTGACCCGAGCAAGGCGATATGTAGGATGTGCTTTTGGCATTATGGCTAATTAATGGAGAATTCTTCATCGTCCCCTAGATGTGTCACTTGATTAAGCAGTTAAAATTGTAAAAACATGCGGTTTACTACACAACTTTATACATAAAGAAGAGGGTATTCGTGAAATATCAACCATCAATCTTGGCCCAGAACTATCGGCTTTACCAAGGTCGCCATCAATACAATACAATACTATAACAGCAAGTACAGTTCGTAATCATTTTGCTTATATGGTCGTAGTAAGATTGATTTCCTTAGTAGTTTTTTCTTCACTGGGACATTAATACATACCTTAGAAGAGGGAACAAAATAGTCTTGGCCCATCAGTTGCATTTCTCCCAATTGGAAGGATTTTCTGATTATAATGTTAAATATTTGCATGGAATGCTCATCTCCAGCTTTAACGTCACAAGTCAACTGCAATCAAGCGAATCAATACATGAATACTACTTAGGCTTTAGGTAAATTGAATTTTAACATTGATCAAAACTTGCTTGCTTACTTTGATTAATATCCTTATACGTTTTCCGTCCGTTTAGTGAACAAGACGTTAAATTTGCCAACGCCTGCACAACTGGAAGAATCAAATGTCGATCTACCCTACATTTTTGTTGGGGACGAGGCTTTTGCGTCACACGAAAACATACTTCGCCCATTCAGTGGTCAACAGCTGAATGCGACTAAATCGGTCTTTAACTATCGTTTGACCCGAGCAAGGCGATATGTAGGATGTGCTTTTGGCATTATGGCTAATTAATGGAGAATTCTTCATCGTCCTCTAGATGTGTCACTTGATTAAGCAGTTAAAATTGTAAAAACATGCGGTTTACTACACAACTTTATACATAAAGAAGAGGGTATGCGTGAAATATCAACCATCAATCTTGGCCCAGAACTATCGGCTTTACCAAGGTCGCCATCAATACAATACAATACTATATCAGCAAGTACAGTTCGTAATCATTTTGCTTATATGGTCGTAGTAAGATTGATTTCCTTAGTAGTTTTTTCTTCACTGGGAAATAAATACATACCTTAGAAGAGGGAACAAAATAGTCTCGGCCCATCAGTTGCATTTCTCCCAATTGGAAGCATTTTCTGATTATAATGTTAAATATTTGCATGGAATGCTCATCTCCAGCTTTTACGTCACAAGTCAACTGCAATCGAGCGAATCAATACATGAATACTACTTAGGCTTTAGGTAAATTAAATTTTAACATTGATCAAAACTTGCTTGCTTACTTTGATTAATATCCTTATACGTTTTCCGTCCGTTTAGTGAACAAGACGTTAAATTTGCCAACGCCTGCACAACTGGAAGAATCAAATGTCGATCTACCCTACATTTTTGTTGGGGACGAGGCTTTTGCGTCACACGAAAACATACTTCGCCCATTCAGTGGTCAACAGCTGAATGCGACTAAATCGGTCTTTAACTATCGTTTGACCCGAGCAAGGCGATATGTAGGATGTGCTTTTGGCATTATGGCTAATTAATGGAGAATTCTTCATCGTCCTCTAGATGTGTCACTTGATTAAGCAGTTAAAATTATAAAAACATGCGGTTTACTACACAACTTTATACATAAAGAAGAGGGTATTCGTGAAATATCAACCATCAATCTTGGCCCAGAACTATCGGCTTTACCAAGGTCGCCATCAATACAATACAATACTATAACAGCAAGTACAGTTCGTAATCATTTTGCTTATATGGTCGTAGTAAGATTGATTTCCTTAGTAGTTTTTTCTTCACTGGGACATTAATACATACCTTAGAAGAGGGAACAAAATAGTCTCGGCCCATCAGTTGCATTTCTCCCAATTGGAAGCATTTTCTGATTATAATGTTAAATATTTGCATGGAATGCTCATCTCCAGCTTTTACGTCACAAGTCAACTGCAATCGAGCGAATCAATACATGAATACTACTTAGGCTTTAGGTAAATTAAATTTTAACATTGATCAAAACTTGCTTGCTTACTTTGATTAATATCCTTATACGTTTTCCGTCCGTTTAGTGAACAAGACGTTAAATTTGCCAACGCCTGCACAACTGGAAGAATCAAATGTCGATCTACCCTACATTTTTGTTGGGGACGAGGCTTTTGCGTCACACGAAAACATACTTCGCCCATTCAGTGGTCAACAGCTGAATGCGACTAAATCGGTCTTTAACTATCGTTTGACCCGAGCAAGGCGATATGTAGGATGTGCTTTTGGCATTATGGCTAATTAATGGAGAATTCTTCATCGTCCTCTAGATGTGTCACTTGATTAAGCAGTTAAAATTATAAAAACATGCGGTTTACTACACAACTTTATACATAAAGAAGAGGGTATTCGTGAAATATCAACCATCAATCTTGGCCCAGAACTATCGGCTTTACCAAGGTCGCCATCAATACAATACAATACTATAACAGCAAGTACAGTTCGTAATCATTTTGCTTATATGGTCGTAGTAAGATTGATTTCCTTAGTAGTTTTTTCTTCACTGGGACATTAATACATACCTTAGAAGAGGGAACAAAATAGTCTCGGCCCATCAGTTGCATTTCTCCCAATTGGAAGCATTTTCTGATTATAATGTTAAATAATTGCATGGAATGCTCATCTCCAGCTTTTACGTCACAAGTCAACTGCATTCGAGCGAATCAATACATGAATACTACTTAGGCTTTAGGTAAATTAAATTTTAACATTGATCAAAACTTGCTTGCTTACTTTGATTAATATCCTTATACGTTTTCCGTCCGTTTAGTGAACAAGACGTTAAATTTGCCAACGCCTGCACAACTGGAAGAATCAAATGTCGATCTACCCTACATTTTTGTTGGGGACGAGGCTTTTGCGTCACACGAAAACATACTTCGCCCATTCAGTGGTCAACAGCTGAATGCGACTAAATCGGTCTTTAACTATCGTTTGACCCGAGCAAGGCGATATGTAGGATGTGCTTTTGGCATTATGGCTAATTAATGGAGAATTCTTCATCGTCCTCTAGATGTGTCACTTGATTAAGCAGTTAAAATTATAAAAACATGCGGTTTACTACACAACTTTATACATAAAGAAGAGGGTATGCGTGAAATATCAACCATCAATCTTGGCCCAGAACTATCGGCTTTACCAAGGTCGCCATCAATACAATACAATACTATAACAGCAAGTACAGTTCGTAATCATTTTGCTTAAATGGTCGTAGTAAAATTGATTTCCTTAGTAGT
This sequence comes from Melanchra persicariae, assembly GCA_947386135.1. Taxonomy (NCBI): domain Eukaryota; kingdom Metazoa; phylum Arthropoda; class Insecta; order Lepidoptera; family Noctuidae; genus Melanchra; species Melanchra persicariae. Next base: position 6,899,392 of record OX376645.1, on the reverse strand, counting down.
TTTTTCTTCACTGGGACATAAATGCATACCTTAGAAATATTAATATTAATAGGTAAATTAAATTATAACCCTTAATTGCATGGAATATTTTTGATTATAGATTTTAAAATAATAAAAATATGCAGCATGTAGAAAAAGTGTCTTTATATACAGGGTGTCTGGCGGCAGATTTATATTTTCAAAATTAAATAAAAAAAAATCTATTTGATATATTGTTTTATTTGAAATATTAATCGACAGACTAATAATGCGGATTTTATTTTTTGAACACTATGTCATCCAAATGTCTTCCGTCAAGTTGCACGCATTGTTCAAAGCGGAGCCTCGTGTGACGCGCCACACGCTGCAGTAAACTTGATTCAATTGCGCTGATATCTCGACGGATGTTTTCTTTTAAGTTCACTACAGTTCGGGGATTGTTGCTGTAGACTCTCTCTTTGAGGTAGCCCCATAAAAAAAAATCCATTGGGGTTAAGTCAGGGGACCTGGGTGGCCACGGGATGTCCCCAAAGCGACTGATAAGTTTTTGAGGGAAAGCTTCCCGAAGCAAATTCATCGAATCTCTAGCCGTGTGTGCAGTCGCACCATCCTGTTGGAACCACGTGTGCGATGAAAACGATGGATGAGCTCGCAGGTTTGGTAAAAAGAAGTCCGTTATCATGCGTCGGTAATTGTCACTATTGACATTTGTCGCCTGACCCCGAGCATCTTCGAAAAAAAATGGTCCAATTATTCCATGCGTGGATAAGGCGCACCAAACAGTTACCCTGGGGCAATGCAATGGCTTTTGGTGTTTCAGTCGAGGGTTTTGAGTTCTTGGAGCCCAGTAACGGCAGTTTTGTTTATTAACGTGCCCGTTTAAATGAAAATGAGCCTCGTCACTCCAAAAAATGGGATTCACAGTACGAAAACGCTCCAACATCGTCTCACAAAAATTTTTGCGTGAAACAAAATCACTTTCTTTGAGTTCTTGAACGATTTGAATTTTGAATGGATGGAACTTTAAATCCTTTTTTAAAATTTCATGAATAATCGCTCTTGGAAGTCCTAGTGAGGCTGCCCTTTTCCGTATCGAAAGTTGTGGATTTTCACGTAAACTCTCTTCAACCACTTCAATGTTTTCGGGAGTCCTTGAAGATCGACTGGGCCCTGGCCGTGGAGTGTTCATAGCCGAAGCAGTTGCGCGGAACCTTTGCACCCAGGAACGAATTAAATTCACACTTGGCCCATCACTTATTCGTCGTATACCGAAGTGTGAACAAAACTGTCGACGCGCAATTACGTACGAATCGTTACTCTTGAAAAATGCCTCGATGGCGAACGCGCGATGCTCACTCGACCAGTGCGACATCGTGACTGAGAAATCCGCACGATCACTGATTCCAATGACACCACTCCCTCCCCGCACCGTTTATTACTTTTTGAAGTAATCGTATTTAAAAACATAAATCTGCCACCAGACACCCTGTATAACCCTGTATAGGTTAATTGTAAAACACCGGCAACCTTGCAGGACTGCATTACTATCATCATAAACAACAATTTGTTCTATGACTTTTTACAAAACATAATACATTTACCAAAAACAAACCTTCAAGATTTCGTTGTCCTATCTAACACATTTCAACTCTGCTCTGTATTTTGCTGTACCTATCTACGCCTGCCGCGCACTGTCCTCGTAGTAATAATTTTGGGTTAGCAACTCACTACGCTACGATTCCCGCCTTTTTATGCAAAAAAAAGAAAAGAAAGAAAAAGCGCGCTAAAGCCAAATGATACCTACAATCGGTCAAACCTTGACCGTAATAAAAACCATCTATTGGTAGGTGACTTCTGACATTTTTTGTAAAATTACATTGGTAAGCCAAATGATACCTACAATCGGACATTTGACATGGAAATTACCTTGACCGTAATAAAAAACCACCTTTTGGTAGGTGACTTCTGGCATTTTCTGTAAAATTACAACGGTATATATAGCACTTGATAAAAGTATTGGTTCCTAGATAGACTGAATCCACTCTCCCTTCATACTAAACCAGGATTAGTACTGGCTACATTAAAAAATAAAATAAAATCGCATGAAGGTACTTAAATTAGCTCACTACGTAATGCACGGCGATATTGTTTATTAAGGACGCGTAATTTTCAAGTCTGACGTAAGGGTCAATCCCCACTAAAAGAGCAGCGGCGCGCAAGAGCAAGTGACTGAGCGCGGCGCCGCAAGGGGCAGTGTGGCGCCGCGCGGGGCAGTGCGGCGCCGCGAGAGGCAGCGCGGCATCCCGTGGTGCCGCAATGAGCCTCCGCGTGGTAGCTTTGAAAACTAGTGTGCGATCTACTTCACTCAAGGAAAGTTGTGTGGCAATAAATATGGTGGATTTGGATGTATGTATTATGATACATACACTGGCTGTAGAAGAAGAACAAGAAGTAACAAACAAAACGGAAAGAAAAAGGAAAAGAAAATTTTGGGTACATGATTTATGGAAGAAAAGAAGAGAAGTTGGTGAATTTGAAACATTTTGTAAAAATTTTAATCAGTACTCAGATTTGTACTACGATTATTATAAAATGACCTATATTCAATTTGAAACCTTAGTGAATTTCTTAAAGCCACACCTCAAGAGACACGAAACAAATTTTCGAATACCTGTATCTGTTGAAGAACGATTGTCTATATGCCTCAGGTAAGTATTATTTTGTATAAATATATTGTTTTGTATAATTTAACTACCGCGACCATTGGATCGGAAGTCAAGCACACTACCGACTGACCCAGACGGTCTTCAGTTAATTAACTAGACTGTTTAAAAAAACATAGGTATTAGATATAAACTCAAAACATTTTAAATAAAAGAAGGTTATTTTATATTCGTCGTTTTAATCAATTATTTTTCATAATAATATTAATTAATATTCTGCCTAAATTATATTACTTGTTTTGATTACATTTCGTTGACCATGTCGTTCTAAGGATTTGAGTAGTTTGTTTCTGTTGTATTGTCAATCAATGAAAAATTACTGATCTGTTGTGGTGTGTAAGTTGAAGATGGCTGTTGTGGTGTCCTAGAAATTGTATGCGGTGTGTAAGTTGAAGGCGTATGCTGTGGTGTCCTAGGTATTGGGTATGGTGTGTAAGTTGAAGGCGTTTGTGGTGTTCTAGATATTGGTTGTGGTATATAAGGTAATGGCGGTGAGTCGGTTGTGTAAATTCCTGTGGCACCAGTAGCCAAATTAGTTGATGAGTTATGAGCTTCATTACTTTCAAATGACGCCAGTTTAATCTTTTCATTATTGACAAGGCGGAAAATTTCTTTCTTTAGTTCAGCTTGCACTTTTGCTGGCATTCTCTTTACAGTACGGCCCATGGTGAGAAAAAAGCTGATAGTGGGGTCATCTTCCTTTAGCTTTGACTCCATATACTGTTTATATAACATTGTTGACAGTTTTGGTTGTTCATTTTGAGGAGTAGGTGTCCATGATGATTGTGATGGCGGTCTTGATATTGAAGGTCGTGGAGACGGAACAGACTGAGATTCAATGTCTGTAACTTCTGGCGAACTATCCAAATTTGTAGTCTGTTTCTTGTTCTGGATAAAAGGCTTAATGAATTGTAGCTCGTTTTCATACTTTATAGCGCGATCATTCGACCTTGCAGAACCACTTTTAGATTCTCGTAAACGAAGACTTTTTCTGTAGCTGTCTCGCAATTTTTTCCAAAGTTTTTTGCATTCTATCACTAAAAAAAAAAGAAAATATTATAATAACAATAACACAACGATATGTGGTGTACGCCTGTCCAAGACAGCGTTCGGTTGACGAACGTTCGGAGAACATGCAGCCTTTGTAAATATATCTATGTATCACTATACAAACTTTCGGAGTTTTAACCGGTGACATGTTTTTGTTTCAGATTTTTAACTACCGCCATCAGTTTTCAGGCACTATCTCATAGTTATAGATTGGGACACAGTACTGTACACACTATTGTTCATGAAACTTGCGGAGCTATTTGGAAATATTTACAACCACATGTTATGCCAAAACCGACACCACAGTTATGGACCCGAATAGAAGAAGAATTTAGAACTAAATGGAACTTTCCTAATTGTATTGGTGCGATAGATGGCAAGCATGTCAATATTCGGGCACCTTGGAATAGCGGTAGCCTCTTCTATAACTACAAAAAGTTTTTCAGTACTGTTTTGCTAGCCATCACTGACGCAAAATACAGATTTATTGTAGTGGATATCGGATCGTATGGACGCAATAGTGACAGTGGCATCTTGAGCAGTTCCAAACTTGGGAGAAAACTTCCAAATAAAACACTCGGTATACCACCTAATAAATGTTTGCCAGGTACGAGAGAGGAATTGCCTCATGTTTTTGTTGGGGATGAAGGTTTTCCCCTGTCTGAACACTTGATGAGACCCTATCCTAGCAACCAACTAACAGGCGATAACGAAAAAAAAAAATTTAATTATCGGTTAAGCCGCGCAAGGCGTATTGTAGAAAGCAGTTTCGGCATACTACAACAAAAGTTTGAAGTGTTCCAAAAAAGAATACGAATGCAACCGAGATGTGTCAACATTATGATTCTTGCATGCACATGTTTACATAATTACATAAGAAATCATGAAATTGAAAATGATTTTGGGGATCAGTTGGAAAATGTATCTGCTGCAACAAATAGTATTTTACAAATTGTAGATGAACAGGAGAATGATGACCTACAAAATAATAATAGTGGTATAATCGTTAGAAACAAATTCAAGTCTTTTTTCAATTCTCCAAATGGGGCGATAACGTGGCAAAACGAAAGGTTGTATTTTGTTAGGTAAGGAGCCGAAGTTAATGTATAGGTACCTACTTAATGCAAAACTCGATACATTGTGGAATAAATATACTCACCAGACATATTCAAGTCTGCGCTCACTTTTGTCCAAGCATTATTTACTACGTGTTTTTGTACATTACAAACACTCGTATTTTTGTACATTACAAATTAAATTCTCTTCAATATTCATTGTTTTCTTTTTTCTCACGGAGCGTAGCACGTTCTAACTTGATACCCTCTAATAAAATGACGCGAAATGCGCAAGCGGCAGGGCGGGCGGGTAGGAAATGGTCGCTCGCGCGCAGCCGCGAGTCTGTCAGCTGCACCGCGCTCGGCCGCACGTCAGCTAGCTGCGCCGCGATCAGCCGCGCGGCGCCTCTTTTGACTAGTCGGTAGAAGGCTCGTGCAGCCTCGCGACGCCACGCTACCCCTCCTTTGCCTTCAAATGACTATGAACTTTTTAATCACGTAGATAAGATTCAAAATAGTTTGTAATATTTTGCCTCAAAAAGACGCTGCCGGCCGCTGCTCTTTCAGTGGGAATTGACCCTAAATAAGCTGTTTTTCGGTACATTTTGCGAACTAACGAAAACAAATCAAACATAACTAACAATTACTTAAAAGGGTGCAATTGAATTCTTTACCATTGTTTTAAAGTTAGGCACTACTTACAATACTAATTGCATTACGCCAAGTCAAAAATATTATTTATGCAATTATGAAACATTTTACGGCCGAATACTGAAACGCCACTCAAATATTTAAGGGCTGCTTAAACGTTTGAGCAGCTCTTAAACTTTGTTTTCGTATTCTCAAACGTCAATTTTAAGTATCTTTAGCGTTAAGGTTAACACTAATTAATGTGTTTGTGGTAATCGGGGTTGAGTAAAAGATTCAGTTTGTTACTCACAGTTATTATATTGATGCACACAAAACACAGTCACGTTCACATTCACAGAAGAAAGACACAGCTCGACATACACACGGATAATTACAGTTCACAGTTTATAGGGACAACAGTACAGTACAGAGAACACTAATAATAAGATAATCCTTAGGGATTACGACAAATACGTTAGTGAGCGGGATAGCACAGAGTTGCGAGGGCTTCGCGTCGCGATAGCGAGTTCGTACTGGAGGTCGCTCAAGGTGGCGGGTCGCGCGCTGTGTGGCACGGCCCCACTCCCGCGCATCACTACGTCACCGCGTGACGTAGGCGCGGCGCGCCTCCACTGTATCGTGACGTTGTGTACGTTCGTGATTGTATTGAATTTACTATGTGAAATTATATGTTAGTGTAAATGATGTATATGTCGTGATAATGTATGTGTATAGATGTTTAGTGTATAATGTGTGTTAGGGATCGCCACATCACTCCCCTCCAGAGACCGTCCTACGGGCGATAATAATCTGGAAATCGAACCTGTCGGCCAGACCTGGTGGTTCTGACGGGAGTTTCCTGGGGCTGATCTTCTTCCTCACGAGTAGCTCTTCCGGCAGGTGGTGAATCAGCCAATATATAGGCGGGTTTAAGGCGGTCCACAGAAACTTTGACCTTCTTACCTTTCATTAATATTGTGAAAGTTTTGTCGCCTTTTTCTAACACTTCGTGAGGACCGGTGTATGCAGGTTGCAATGAACCTCGAAGCGCGTCATCCCTTAGGAATATATGGCTTGAGGTAGCCAGGTCCTTGTGGACAAAGATTTTGTCCTTGGCGTGACGTGCAGCTGGAGCAGGCTGCAGGTTTGCGGCAAATGAGCGGATACGGGTGGTGAACTCTGTTATGTCAGAGGTGCCGCTGTCACCGGGATTAAAAAATTCTCCTGGGAGCCGTAAGGGCTCACCATAAACGAGTTCCGCTGAAGAAGTTTGAAGATCCTCTTTAAAAGAGCTCCGGACACCCAGTAAAACCAAGGGCAGGGATTCTGTCCAGTTATGGTCAGCATGGCACATTATTGCCGTTTTGAGCTGCCTGTGGAATCGTTCCACTAGGCCGTTGCATGCTGGGTGGTAGGCTGTAGTTTTCCGATGTTTGAATCCGACTATTTTGGATAGATATTGAAACAGTGCGGATTCAAATTGTCGTCCTCTGTCTGTGACAATATCGGTAGGACAACCGAAGCGGGAGATCCAGTTGGTCAGCAATGCCTTCCCAACTGTCTCTGCGGTTATGTCCATAAGTGGTACTACTTCCGGCCACCTAGTGAAACGATCCACGGCCGTAAGGCAGTACCGGTAACCCTGTGATGGAGGTAGTGGGCCAATTAGGTCAATGTGCACAAAGGCAAACCTAGCACGTGGTAATTCGTATGTGCCCAATGGTGCTGACACATGGCGATTTACCTTTGTGCGTTGGCATCTGAGACACATTCGTGACCAGTGTCGACAGTCCTTGCGGACTCCAGGCCAAACATAGCGCTGAGCAACTAATTTTGCGGACGTGTTTGCTCCTGGATGGCTGAGGCTATGAAGGCTCTCGAAGATTTGCCGTCGGAAGGGTTTGGTCACGAATGGTCTGGGAGTGGCTGTACTCACATCACAGAGTAGCTCGACGGGACTACCGTCGATTTTGAGCCTCTTTAGCTGAAGAGATGACTCTGACTGAAGAAGTTGCAACAGTTCAGGGTCAGTTAGTTGTGATTTGGCGAGCACTTCGAACTCGACTGGAGTTTGCAGCTCACTGACGCGGGACAAAGTATCGGCAACGACGTTGTCCTTGCCGGAAATGTGTTGAATGTCCGTAGTGAACTGCGAAATGAAGTCGAGGTGTCTATACTGACGCGGAGCGCAGTTGTGCTTTCGCTCATGGAAAGCGTATATCAACGGCTTGTGGTCAGTATAGACGGTGAAGTGTCTCGCTTCTAACATATGGCGGAAGTATTTAATGCCTTCATAGATGGCCAGTAATTCGCGGTCGTATGGCGAATACTTCTGCTGGGCAGGGCTGAGCTTGTGTGAAAAGAAGGCAAGCGGTTGCCACTGCCCGTCCCTGAACTGTTGTAGAACTGCGCCCATTGCCAGATCTGACGCATCTGTCACTAGGGCGAGTTTCGCTTGATAGTCAGGGTGTGCAAGCAACACAGCGTTGCAGAGGCTCTCTTTGCACAAATTAAAGGCGGTGAGGGCCTCACCGGTTATTTCCACGGGATGTTGACCTTTTACTGAGCCAGTTAGCAGGGCGTTGAGGGGACCTTGAAATTTTGCGGCTTGAGGTATAAACCGCCTGTAAAAGTTCAACATCCCTAGGAAACGCCTGAGCTCCTTCACCGTTTTCGGCGTAGGAAAGTCCTTAATGGCCTCGACTTTGGCCTGTAAGGGTCTGGTACCGGCTGCAGAGATACGGTAACCTAAAAACGTGACTTCATCAGCTCCGAATACACACTTGGATGTGTTGATGACTATGCCATATTTTTGCATTCTACTGAAGAGCTGATGAAGGTGGTCCTCGTGCTGCTCCTGGTCTTTCGAGAAAATGAGAAAGTCGTCCAGGTAACAATAACAGAAGTCGAGCCCACGCGTCATCTCATCGACGAACCTCTGGAACGTTTGACCTGCGTTCCTCAAGCCAAAGGTCATGAAAGGAAACTCATACAGACCAAACGGAGTTGTTATAGCAGTCTTCTGGATGTCTTCTTCGCTGACGGGAATCTGGTTATAAGCCTTAACCAAGTCAATAGTGGAGAAGACTTTGCAACCGGCTATGCTGTGGGTAAGGTCATGGACGTGTCTTATTGGATACCTGTCAGGTATAGTCCTCGCGTTGAGCAGCCTGTAGTCACCGCAGGGTCGCCAGCTGTTGTCCTTCTTCGGTGCTAGATGAAGAGGCGAAGACCAAGGGCTCTCCGATGGTCGAGCAGTGCCGTTGCTAAGCATGACCTCGAATTCTTGCTTAGCAATCAGCAGTTTGTCTGGGGCGAGCCTGCGAGGGGAACATGATATGGGCGGACCGGGTGTAGTGCGTATGTGGTGTACTGTATGGTGTGTGGTTTTGCGGTGTGTGCCAGCGGGTCGTGTAATCTCGGTGTACTTATTAAGGATCAAGTGATACCTCGACTCACCAACTGAGACCTTCACTGAGCACGTCGCTGAAGCCTTCGCAACGGAGGCTGTAACAAACAAAGTGGTGGTTTTGTCCACCAAGCGATGGTTTCTGATATCAACAAGCAGATTGTAAAAACTTAAAAAATCTACACCAATAATCGGCTTGGTGACATCAGCAACAATAAACCGCCATGGAAAGTTGCGGCGCAAACTTAAATCTAAATTTAGTTCTAGATAGCCGTACGTATCAATTATAGACCCGTTAGCGGCCGATAATTGATAATTAGACTTCACACGGTTTTCACGTAAACAATGTCGCGGAAACACACACAAGTCACTACCAGTGTCCACTAAAAATTGTCTTTTGGATGTTCGATCCGTGACGAAGAGGCGACCGGTGGACGTCAGACAGTCGTCAGTCGCCATTACCGACTGCCTTTGGAGTTTTCCGACCGGTCGTAGTCGCAAGGCTTAACGCATTTGTGAGCGTTTGCCCCGAACTTGTTGTGGTAGAAGCAGAAGAGATGCTTCTGGTGGCTGGAGCTGGAACGCTGTCTGGAACGATGACGCTGCTGGTGGTGAGTTCGCGATTGCGAACGAGGCCTTCTCTCCAGTTGCATGGTCAGATTCTTGACGGCCTGTTTTAATTCAGCGATCTCGCTTGCCATCTCGTGCATGCTGGAACCTGATGCTGATGCTGAAGCAGCGGCTACATGGCACGGGGTCACAATGTCCTGGACTCTGTCCGCCAGGTCTGCCAGTTCTTCCAAGGAAGTACGACGCTGCGAAGCCAGTAGGGTCTGGACGTTGCTCGGCAGGCGGCTGCTCCATATGGTCTGGAGAAAATCTTCCGGCACGCTCGGTCCAGCCAAACTTTGAAGATGCCGCAGGAACTGAGATGGCTTGCGGTCTCCAAGCTCTTCATGAATGAGGAGCTGCTTCACCCTCTTCTCATGTGATGAACTCAGTCTCTTAATGAGCTCCTGCTTGAGCTTCTCATACCTATTGCTCTCGGGTGGTTTGAGCAAAATATCACGTACTTGCATTGAGTACTGGTGCTCTAGGTTGCCGATGACGTGGTTAAATTTCGTCGCGTCGCTGGTGATGTTCGCGTTCGCGAACTGAGCCTCCACTTGTGCGAACCAAACTTCCGGGTCGTCCGGCCAAAATGGTGGTATGCGTACCGCGACACGGCAAATGTCGGATGTCTCATCAATGGAAACGCGCTTTGCGCGTCGAGGTTTTTGACGAGAGCGGGTCGTTGCCTGCGATTTTGCGGAGTCACTGCTGTCACTCATTGTGCAACTGTGTTTTTCCATAGTGTATTTTATGGATTACGTGTTTTATAACCTCTAAAGCACACACGTGGTTGTCGGGCCTTTGTGACGTATTCGAGACGGGGTCACCAATTTAGCGTTAAGGTTAACACTAATTAATGTGTTTGTGGTAATCGGGGTTGAGTAAAAGATTCAGTTTGTTACTCACAGTTATTATATTGATGCACACAAAACACAGTCACGTTCACATTCACAGAAGAAAGACACAGCTCGACATACACACGGATAATTACAGTTCACAGTTTATAGGGACAACAGTACAGTACAGAGAACACTAATAATAAGATAATCCTTAGGGATTACGACAAATACGTTAGTGAGCGGGATAGCACAGAGTTGCGAGGGCTTCGCGTCGCGATAGCGAGTTCGTACTGGAGGTCGCTCAAGGTGGCGGGTCGCGCGCTGTGTGGCACGGCCCCACTCCCGCGCATCACTACGTCACCGCGTGACGTAGGCGCGGCGCGCCTCCACTGTATCGTGACGTTGTGTACGTTCGTGATTGTATTGAATTTACTATGTGAAATTATATGTTAGTGTAAATGATGTATATGTCGTGATAATGTATGTGTATAGATGTTTAGTGTATAATGTGTGTTAGGGATCGCCACATATCTGTTAAATTTAAGTGCACCTTAAATTAAGTTGTGCTCAAAGACCACTTAGTTTAAAAGTCGTATACAGGAACGCTACTCAACGTTATTTAATTGTCAAATGAACTGTCAAACTGATTTGAGCAGCCCTTAGATTTAAGACCGGTCGCGAGGTCCCTCAAATCAAGACAAATCTATTAAAACTTGGATTCCTAGTGTACAAAAGTGTTAAAATGTCTTTATCGTCATTGTCTTCGCTTTTGAAAAGTACCACGACATGGAGTTTGTTTCACGGTTTCGCCTCTCGAAAGAAACAGTATTATATTTGGACTCTGTTTTCGGTAGTACCATTAAGCCGTTGACAAAAAGAAACCGAGCCATACAGCCAGTGCACCAAATTCTAATAGCTCTCCGTTATTATGCAACAGGCAGCTATCAACGCGTAATGGGTGATATTATTGAGGTTGAACAACCAACGGTGCATAGAATAGTGCATAGAGTGACGACCAAAATAGCCAGCTTGAAGTCAAGGTTTATAAATATGCCAACACAGGAAGAATTTCCAGTTGTGGCCAATGAGTTCTTCGCAATAGCAGGATTTCCAAGAGTTGTGGGAGCTGTTGACTGCACTCATATCAAAATTAATTCTCCAGGTATGTGCTTGCTAACTTCACTGTTAATTATATCCCCAAATGTTATGTCTGATTAATAATGCTAATATTACACAGCAGGTAAGTCTGTGTAACATTACCATTAACAGTGCTATACGTAGTAAAGTTAGCTTTATCACATAATACAACTATAATTTATTTTCAGGAGGGGCCCAATCTGAAATTTATCGGAACAGAAAAGGCTATTTTTCTTTAAACGTGCAAATAGTGTGTGATGCAAGACTGCGCATTAGGAATGTTATTGCTAGATGGCCAGGTTCTGTGCATGACAGTACCATATTTAATGATGCACCACTGTGTGCCCAATTAGAGCGTGGGGACTTTGGGACAGGTATTATTCTTGGTGACAGTGGTTATCCATGTCGTCCTTATTTACTAACCCCATTATTAAATACAAGGACAGCTGCTGAAGAAGCTTACAATCGGTCCCAAATAAGCACCAGAAATCCTGTGGAGGGGCTCTTCGGTGTTCTGAAAAGAAGATTTCCTTGCCTTCAAAATGGCATGGGCCTAAAAATACAAAATATCCCACCGGTCATTGTAGCATGTGCAGTGCTTCATAATATTGCCTTATCACGATCGGATGAACTTTTGGATGAGGATATTTCCTTACCCTATGTTGAGGAGGAATCTATGGTACAACAACCTATAGGGCTTGAGACCAATCAAAACTTCATAGTAAGGACCAATTTAATAAATACACATTTTTCCACTTAATTATAGGTTTATTTAGATTTAGATTTTAGTTTCTGTAGTCTCAATTTCCAAAACTGCATTTTTATTTTGTATAGATTCATTTCCATTTTGCTCTGGTTCATGAGGTGTTTGGTTTCTAATTTGGCATTTCTAAGTTTTGTCCGAAAATATTGCTGTTTCACTGTAGTATGTGTAGGTTTCAATATCTTCAATCGTCCTGAAAAATGTAATTAGTGCAAAATTATTGAAAATCTTATACCACTAGCAAAGAACAATTAATTAGATAATTACCAGCTGAGGATGATGTTGGATGCATGGTTTTTTCTTGGGGTATGATGATTGTCGCAGCTTGTTGGTCATCTATCAAAGTAAATACAAGTAAATGAACTGCCTTCATATAGATAAAATTATACTTAGTTTCAATATTATATCATTTAACGTTTAACTTATAAAATAACAAAAAAATATTACCAGCTGTATTTATTGATGTAACTGTACAAGGTTTGTTATTTTCTGCTATATTCTTGTTTGCCATGGTTATGTCTTTGTCATCTAAAATAAAATATGTACTTATAGTATACAATTCATAAAAAAATTGAAAAATTTAATAGAAACTACATTTACCAAAGATGTGGATTATTTTTGCTTCAGAAGAGGATTTAATTCCGCTATCAGGTTTTTTTGTATATCTGTCTATTATGACTTCTGGTTCTGTATCTCCTATAAATTAAAAAAGAATATAATTATTATTTTGTTTCTTTCCTTTAAACAATGCCAATTCCTTTGATTTTAAAGCATATATTACACAAACCAAAATATGCTGCAGCATCATCATAGGGATTAGGTAATGGTTGAATTTGAGGAGCAACCATGGCTAGAATTTGTGCATCTTGTTCTGTCAATACACTTTTGTATGCTCCACCACCAGTACGATAAATTTCTTTCTATAAAAATAAAGAAAATATTATGAGGAAATATTCAGTAAGGTCCTACTTCTTTACAAATATTTAATTTAAACAAACCTTATCTAATGATGCCTTCGTTTTCGCATCTCTCATGCTGTCAGTGGTCTCATAGTACTGAAGCCGCTTAAAAAATATCATAAAAATTAATTAATAATTAGGTATGTTAAATGATAAAATAGATACCTTATAAAATCAAGCCTACATTTGCTTTGGCTATGTTCTTTTTAGACCTCTGTTTAAGGTTCTCATAGAGGTGACGGAGCTGTTGCCAGGTTCTGAAGCCGCTCACAGCAACAGCATTATACTGCTGGCATACTGTGTCCCAAGCCTCTCGCTTCTTCAGTATAATATGAGCGTTGGTCTCTTTATTTTCAATAATGTTTTGATATCTGAAAGAAAATTAACATAATTTTAAACATGGAGAGCAAAAAATTAAACTTCTGATCTGTGGATCTGTAAATTATTGAGTATGTGTGAATGCTCATTGTCTGTATTGGTCCTTGTAGAAAAAAAAGTACCTTCTTGTACTTATAAATAAACTATCTATAAGTTGAGATTTTCAGATGATAAGTGGTCAAAAGGGTACACATTCATTATCACAAGTTACATACAACAGTTGCCCTGGCTCTGTATGTTATAAGTGTGCATAACAAAGTATTTCATGCACCAGACTGGTCCTTACGGGTAAATACTTAATTTACTCTATACGTAAAGAATATAGTATTTCATTGTTCATGTGGGTAAGTACTTTTTTATCAGTTCCAAGAGCATATCTTTCTCAGCAGGTGTATAATTAGATCCACGTTTCTTCTTATCCTCCATCGTGAATCAGTTCTTAGGATTTTATTAATAAAATAATGGTCAACTGAAGTTCAAGCCACTAATGAAATGTTTATATTATCGCGTGTAAAATGTCAAGTGTGACATTCCAATCTACGACAATTATCTCAAGAAATTTTCTTTTCTTATGACGTCTTCTTTTGATATTTATGTACTTTATGTAAATAAATACATAATTTCAATCGTAATTCAAACCTAACTTACATTACGCTGTTATATTTCAAATGATTAATAATTACTGAAAATATTTGTTCAAAGAAGACTGCGTAAAACGAATACGAGACGTAAACTAAATTATTTTGTAACTGAGAACGTGCTGATAACAATTTTTGAGCAGGATGTTGCCATGATGTAAAAATTTGAGGACTGCTTGGCTAATCATGGTTTCGAATTGCTTGAGTGGCGTTTGTGTATACCATTTAAATTTGAGGGATGCTTATATTTAAGTAGCTTTTAGATAATTATGAGATTTGAGTGGCGTTTCAGTATTTGGGTGTTAGTATACTTAAGAGAAAGAATAATGGTACTCGTAACACTAAAACAAAACTTTAATCGAGATAATTTAATTTCGAGGATATTTACTTTATATTATACAAAGAAATCAACTAACAGACAAAAATCTAAATAAATTATAGGAATTAACTTTGTGACAATTTTTTTGGCACCGTATAATATATTTTGCAAAAACATTAAATGCACATTTTTTATCACATGTTGATTGATTAATTACAGTACTTACCTAATCTTTTATAAACTCTCTCATTCGATCTGCATTACTTAGGTTCCAAAATTAATGTAAAACAAAGTACTACTTATCTCAGATCTAATTTAACATTGGGGTGACAACCCTAATGGTAATATTATGGTGGGCAAAGTCGCAACTATTGCTTCAGAAAAACTAATTTGACATTGCCCACCATCATATTTTCGAATTTAAGAGAGATTTCGCGTCGGATATTCGATCTTTCTTGTGTATTTGTTACTTACTAACATTGGTAAAAAACTGACTTACCTTCTGTAATACCAAATCGAGTAT
The DNA here is from genome assembly GCA_947386135.1 of Melanchra persicariae. NCBI lineage: Eukaryota > Metazoa > Arthropoda > Insecta > Lepidoptera > Noctuidae > Melanchra > Melanchra persicariae. Next base: position 6,884,378 of record OX376645.1, on the reverse strand, counting down.
CAAATGAAGTTTTTCACACCACTTTTGGCCCGCAAAATACACCACCAACTTTGGCACAATTTGACAGCCGACTGAAGTTACAATAGGAAAAACCTGTTACTTAGTGTTGCCAATGACATATTCAAATTTCTACCAGAGTTTAAAAAATAAACGAACAATACAAATGTTGCCGGTTTTTGAAATATTTGTGATAAGTGGCGTGCTGGGCAAACTCAGATTAGTTGGGCAATCTTGTAAGGTTTGACGGTAATAAACACCTAGTCAGCCTCGTAATTAACGATCAGCATTCAGTTTAAAACTTATTTTAATTATGCGGTTAAACATCATAAAATGCATGACAGTCCACCGGAATTACACTCTTCAATTCTTGCAGGTGTGCAAATTTTGTATCAGTGATGGGGAGCTTATTCCGATGAAGTTGTTTATATTGTGTTACGATGGGAATTTTGGTAACTCGCTGAGGCAAACATTGCCAATCATCAGAATGACTGGTTTTATACTGTATCTATCCCTCTGGAGCATACATCAATGCTTTTATATCCGTAACCTTTGGGTTCCCTGGTTTTCTCCCTGGTCTGATAGAGTTACAACACCAAGTTGACGTGTCTGTGTAGTCTTTAATAAAATCATAATCAATCATTGTAGTCTCGTAAGGATAAGGTTTTTGTCTTGCCTTCAAAGTTGCAGATAGATAGTCACTGGGCAAATGGATCAAACGGTTTTTCAACTTCCGTTCTATCGCGCTATGGACAGAATCTCCCTCCATTTGAGTGTGGCCGACCTCCAAATATTTTTGAAGTATAGTTACATGATGTTGCATCGAAAAATTGAGTAGCGCATTACGCGAAACATTATTTCGATTCTGACCAGTACATCCGTCATTGTATACAATTATCTGGAGACGTTTAGGTATGCAATATTTTACTATGTAGTCCGTCAATAATGTAGCGTAAGTTGAAGCTCTAAGGTCTGCATCCACCTCTGTGGACCAGTAACACATTACATGATGCGTTGTCAGATCATAAACCGAATAGTTGTGCAATGCCAGCTTCGTTTTATGGGTATTTCTAATTTTTTAATAGAATAAAATTTTATCTACTGAAAATGGTATTCAAATGTAATTGATGATGCATTTTAATTGATTTGTCTTGGTCGTCATGGAAAAAATACTTGCGGAGCTCGCAATCTTTTATACACTTCTGGACACATCTATTGGCCCACCTTGTATTTTCAGTTTCGTTTGGTCCTAGCTAAAATTTTATATTAGGTCGAGCAAAAAGTTTTTATGCAGTTTTGAACCTGGCACATTCACAATTTCATTCAATAGTCTTTTTTTGAATTTCGAACACAGAATTTAAAGAAACAAAAGACAATTTGGAGCCTGTTTGTTGATATCAAACAATCGAATATTAAGAAAACTTGGTTTTATTGGTTTACTTGGATTTAATTCTTGAAAAAGTGATTGATATCTTTGGTTTTGCAACAAAAATTACTTATTCTTAACATTAAGGTGAGGTTCTATCAATAATCTATGGATACTTCACCTGAAGTCGCCGCCCAAGCTGTGGCACTTATTCAGGCCGGACACAGCCAAAGAAACGTGAGTGCTCAACTTAATTTAAGTCGATCTGCGGTCCGAAACGTTTATCGGAGGTACCTAGAGACTGGCGGCTTTGTTCGTCGCCAAGGAAGGCCACGATCTCGGGTCGCAACTGAAAGGCAGGATCGATTCATCGTGACGACCAGCTTGAGAAATCGTCACCTTACCTCCATTGAGATACAAAACCAACTTCGCGACTTCCACGGAGTATCTGTGAGCGCTCGAACTGTTCGGAGAAGGTTAAAAGAACGCGATATGGTACCACACAAGCCAGCTAATAGGCCCAAACTAACGCGAGCCCACCGAACAGCGCGCCTTCATTTCGCACGCAGTCATTTAAATTGGACACAGCAAGATTGGAGCCGTGTACTCTTTTCTGATGAGTCTAAAATTGTGTTACATGGCAATGATGGAAGGAAGAAGGTCTACCGACGTAAGGGAGAGCGTTTCGCACAATGCTGCTTTGAAGAGAGGGTTGCTTATGGCGGTGGCTCATGGACTGTCTGGGGCGGTATATCCGCGAGCGGCAAAACTCAACTTGAGGTTGTTACACGACCACGGCTGCCAACATTAAATGCTGAAAGGTACATTCGTGAGTGCTTAGAACCTCACGTGATACCATACGCGGACTATGTGGGCCCAAATTTCCTTTTTATGCATGATAATGCAAGAGCCCATGCGGCCGGCATCGTCAGGGAATATCTTCGGGATGTGAACATCACAGTTATGGACTGGCCAGCCAGAAGCCCAGACATGAACCCCATTGAGCACATGTGGGACGAGCTAAAAAGACGTGTTAGGGCTCGTCAGCCAGTTGCCCAGACGATGCAGGAGTTGAAAACTGCCATAGAAGAGGAATGGGAGATGATCCCTCAAAATTTCATAGAGCGGTTGATAAACTCTATGCCTAATCGTATGAGAGCTGTGGTAGATGCCCATGGAGGCAACACGCGTTATTAAATTAAACCTTTATTTGATAAAACATGTTTTTTATTCAAAAATCAATTGCCTTTTACAAGGCGCATATCCGACTTGTTAGGCGTAGCTCCATGTCGTATGGTATTCTGAATTCAAATTTAAAACAATACGATCGAAAAAGATGGTAAAATGTATCAGGTTTAAAACTGCATCAACAGTTTTTGTTCAATCTAGCAATCATATTTCGGTAGGGGCCATCGAAACCTAAACTCTAAGGTGGGCCAATAGATGTGTCCAGAAGTGTATATTTAATTAAAAGGGTTGAAATAAAATTGCCCTCCATGGAAGTGAACCTATACTCGGAATTTTAATTCGATTCCAGATTTGACAATTTCAGTGTTGCAACGTTATGACAAGTACTAAATAGTAACGTTGCGAAATTATTCGATACGGAAATGGAATATTTCCGGATCGATTCCTCTCGTTTATAGTAGTATATTTAAACAACTACTACTTTAATAGAAACTAAGTAGGTATATCTATATATGACCGGATAATTTAGTTATGATGATTAATTTTATTAAGGATCTGAGAGTTTTCTTTAATAATTGTGTGTGAAATAAATAAAAAAATGTGATCATGAAAGAACATGAGAAATGAAACAAATAGATGTATTATGGTAATATTTTATTTCAAAAATCGTCGCCGTCATCGCTATCGCTATCGCTGTCACTTTCTGTAACATTTATTATAAATGTGTCTGTGATATTGTCAATTAACATATCTAGCCCACTCATTTTTTCCTCTTCTTTGACCACATGGGATACGCATTTAGACCATTCGGTAGCCGTAATTTTTTGAATATCTTCCTCAAATAAATTTCTCACGTCTGTCAATTTGAAGGTTTTATTAGTTTGAGCTACATGCCCCTTTACCTGCGCCCATATCAATTCGATAGGGTTCAGCTCGCAATGGTAAGGGGGCAGTCTTAACCGTGATCCCATGTTGTGCTGCCATTTCGTCTACAGGGTACTTATTAAAAGACTATTTATGTGGAATCAGTTCTAAAAGCGTAGCTTTAACCATATCTGGTTCGTAATGAATATTTTTATTTAAAAGCCAGTCTTGAATGGCAGCTTTTTTCCAGCTCATTTTTCGTGCCGTTTCCAATTTTCGGGAGTGGTAAGGTGCATTATCCATCACCACTATTGAGTTTGGTCTTAATTTTGGTAAAACTCCAGCGAACCACTCCTCAAAACAAACTGCATTCATCTCATCATGGTAATCTTCACAATTTTTCTTTGCTTCAAAAATCATGTGCCCCTCTTCCAGGAAGCTTTCTTCACTACCTATATGGCTAATTATGAGACGTTTGCCTTTTCCAGATGGATTTTTTAATCCAGTGGTCAGTCCCTCCAAAAACGCTTGCCGAGATGATGTGACTTTCTTGTCCACCCAAGTTTTTTTTACAGTATGACCTAAAAATAAATATAGCACATGAGCATTCAATATTACTTTTAAATTTAATGTAAAATGTATATAAATTCAAAATGTTACCTGCGTTAACCCAAGTTTCATCTTGATAATATATATGTCTCCCTTCTCGTCGATACTGACATATAGAGCGCAAGTATCGCTGGCGCCATGTAATTATATCATTTCGATCAATAAGTGTGCTCTTGCGTGACCGTGCAACAAATTTAAAATTAGGATGCTTCAAAATTTTTCTGAGGGTGTCTTTGGAAACCTTGGGCATTTCTGGATCATCGTTCATCACTTGTAAAATCTAAAATAGTAAATTTTATAATAGTTTGGAATCATTACTTATATACATAAAAGATGTAGGTATAAAATAATACTGTCTGACTGATTGACTAACCTTTGCAATGGTTGGAGGTTCATTTTGGTAAAAGAACTGATGAACAATTCGTCGTATTGCGGAGAATGTAAATTCATCAATTTTATCTTTGAAACTTCGCTTTGGTCCAGTTTTTTTAGGAGGAGTTGGCGGCGCACCTTTATTTACTTCCTTCAAAACGTTACAAACAGAGCGTGAGGTTATTCCCAATATGTCAGCAACTTTGCTCATACATTTATTTTCTTCCACAACTTCAAAGGCCTCCAATTGCTCAAAAGTTTCATTTTTCACGTACTTGTAGGCGTTGCGGATCATTACTTTTTCAGTAACAATGAAAGCTTTTCGTGGACGTTTTTTTCTTGGGGACAAGAAAACATCCACGTCTTTTTGTGCTGTACTTGGCTGAGGATCCATTTTGATGGAAAACCAAAACAAATAGATTCACTCAAAGTTCACAAAAATCTATAAACGTAACAAAAAACAAAATAAGTTTTGTTTTTAATATTAAAAACAAAAATATTAACTTTTTATTAAATAAAGCAGCAGTTACTAATTAATAAATAATTATTATGAATAATTATGTATTTATTTAAATAAAAATCAATAATTTAGTCTTTAATTGGCACACCAATATTCATCATCATCATCATCATCATCATATGAGCCGAAAGACGTCCACTGCTGGTCATAGGCCTCCCCCAAGTGTCGCCACAACAACCGGTCCTATGCGTCTCGCATCCATCGGTTACGCGCGACCCTCACCAGGTCATCGGTCCACCTTGTGGGAGGCCCCATCGACCATCTGTTCTGCGAGCAATGTGCCCTGCCCACTGCCACTTCAATTTGGCGATCCTTCTCCAATATTATGATTACATAAATCGCGATTATTTATCGATTTTTGTGTTCATCACTACACTATTATATGTGGTATCATTATTTTACAAAATGACAGTAGCTAATGTCAAATGTGGAATCGAATTATAATTCCGAGTATAGATCCACGGAAGTGATAATCCCTACATAAATATTGTCCATGGAAAGACCAATTAAGTCATGTTTTTAAAATTAAGGATCCTTTTATTTTATCATTTAAAAATCTATTATTTATCTTAATGAATATATAAAAACGGTTGAAAAAAGAAATGCGCTCCATGGAAGTGACCCCATCAGATCCACGGAAGAGACAATCCCTAAATAAATATTGTCCGTGAAAAACCAACAGTAATATTTTGAAAATAAAAGATCCTACTATTTTATCATTTAAAAATCTTTATTTATCTTCTGAATACGTAACAGCGATTTTCTTCTAAGGGTCATTTTCATTTTGGATGTGAAAAAGATTTAAAATTAAAATCTCAAGTTTTTAAATTACATTATAAATATATACCTTAGAATCCTTTAAAAGCCTGAAAAAACACATCTGAAAAAAATGAGCTCCACGTCTGTGACGACTTCGCCACGTTAGTGACTATTAAGGCACACGTCTGTGACAACCTCGCCACGTTAGTGACTATTAGGGCAAATTATTGTAGCATGACGGTTATTTCTACGACGAACTAATAAAACTAACCGGATTTGATTCATTTTTTATTATTAATCATAAACTTTGTTATATCAGCAACAATTTTCTTAACTTATTTATTTTTGTGAGATCTCAACACATAATGATTAATCAGTCTAAACATCATCACATTTTACTTATACATATGAACGAAACAAACTTACTTAACAAAATATTTTGTTTTGCTAAAATCAAACTGAAAAACTAATTAATTCCCCTCGTCGACACAAACAATATCATTTACCATAATCAACGACACATCCTCTGGTTCTTGCCAGACAAATAAGCCGGATTCCAAGCATTTCTTTCTTAAAAATTAACAACGAACACCTGATCACTATCTTTCGATGAATTAATTTGTCCAACAAAATGAAGCGTGTGCTTTTTTCCTTCGAATTTGACTAATACCCACGAACCTATTTTACCAGACGTTTTGATGTCATCTCCTTGGCAACCCCTTTTAGATGTAGCCAGAGTACTCGAAGCCCTATTTTTCGTGAACGTGGAATGGGATGCGGTCAATTGATCGATAGCGTCATTGTTATGAAGAGATTCTGCGTTCACCAAATCCAGATCGGAAGTGCTTAATGTGTCTGGATATTCAAAGAAACCTTTGGCTGTTGTAAAATGAGAACACATGGGTCTGCAAAGAACATTCTGTACAGCTCAATTGTCTTAAAAATAGTTTTCTAGAATTATCAAAGCTCCATGTGACCTGGTGTAGTTTAACTGTTTCAGGAATCGTCTTTAAGGCAGTTGTCCCACCAACGACGAGAAAACGACAAACTATCGGCTATTTTCTCGCTCAAGAAACGTACAATAGATATACTTGCCGTGTGAACAAAGGAGATGCATATACAAACAGTTGATCGCTGACTGTTCACACTGCCGGCGAGCTCTCGCTTCACTAGTTTGTCGCTGAGCGACAAGAGCTATGAAAGATAACACTCGCTCAGCGATACTCGCCAAGCGATTAGAACTCACGCCGAGAGAGCAACCAGTGGTCATTTCTCTACAGTGCGTATCTGAAAGTACACGTTTTTTTTTTATTTAATATGAATATCGAAAAATCATTTGAATTATCATTGTTATCTAGTTCAGACGACGATGATGATGAATTCTATGATAGGATTTGTGTAGTGGCTGCGGTAATTCTGAATAAACGTAAGGAAAAAATGAAGAAAAAAAGAAGAATATGCATGGAAAATATTAATTATTTCAGAAAAGAATGCAGTGAATTCAAACTATTCTATGAATTAACAAATCATGGCTTTCGCACATAGAAAGAATGACAAGAGACGAGTTTGAATATTTGCATAGTTTAATAGAAGATGACATTAAAAAAGTAAACACAAATTATAGAGAAGCTATTGGTACAAGAGAGCGTCTCGTCATTACATTAAGGTAAGGCTCCATCGCTTGGAGTGATTTCAGCGGCAGACATTGAATCTTGGATCTCTTCGTTTTGGCTACGAATAGTATGTTCATTCTAATTTGCTGCACACCAGAACCGCTGGGTTCAGGTGAGGCAGAACCGTGTCCAGAAGAAAAAATTGTCTGACTCGTAGAAGGGCGAGAGTTGTAAGAATAATCGTTTGAGTAGTAACCGTTATATGAATAGTTTGTATTAGCAATATTGTCTTCAGCATCCATTACCAATTGAAACAACTTTCTTTTTATTGTTCTTTGATAATACTCCGGCATCTGCTTCGTACTATGATACATTGAATCAAAAAAGCTTTTAAAGGATCACTTGATGTTAGTACTTCTTTACGTAACTCATCCCTCTGCGCAGTTCGTTTTGCTCGATTATCATCCATATCTTTTTAAAAATTTAACAAATCCTCGTCTTTATGAATTATTTCATCCGTCTTCCTTTTTTTTGGAGCTGTTATCGTATCTGCTGAATCTCTACTAACATCTGTATAAGCTGTTTCCTCGAAACTTGTCGAAATATCAGGATGTGGTGTAACATTTGTATCTCGTTCCGCATTTGTCATATATGGAAGCAAAAATTCCATGTGACTCATGTACTTCCAGGGTTTTATTTGTTTTTGTGACTGTCCACTTGTTGTCTTCTTGATTTTTTTTAATTTTTCACGGTGCGTGTCTCGCAAATTTTTCCATTTTAATTTTGCCTGTGTAACTGTAAATAAAACAAATAATTATAACACACCACATCAAAATTAATTTTATGTTATTAAATAATATTATTTGATATTCTTATTTATTTTCAGATATCTTATAACCGGAACTACATATACAGCATTGTCAAAAAGCTATAGAATAGGCCGTTCTACGCTCTCCGAAATAATACCAGTAGTATGTGAATCTTTATGGATCAAGTTGCAGCCAAAAGTAATGAAGCTCCCTACTGAACCCGAATGGGAAGTTAAAGCAAAAGACTTTTATGATTTGTGGAATTTCAATAATTGCCTTGGTGCAATTGATGGCAAGCACGTAGTAATTTTTTCGCCCCGTAAATCGGGATCACAGTACTTTAACTCCAAAAAAACATTTTCGATTGTACTGTTTACAATTGCTGATGCTCATGGAAGATTTATAATGATCGATGTTGGATCAATGGGCAGATACAGTGACAGCGCAATATTCACAGATAGTAATTTCTACAATGTGTTGCAAAACAATGGATTGAGATTACCCGCAGATGAACCCCTATATGAAGGAGGTTTGCCTCAGCCTTATGTTTTTATTGGTGACTGCATTTCCGTTGATGACACGTTTATTAAAACCATATCCTGATCATGAAAGGTTGGATAAAGACCAGTTAATATTTAATTATAGACTGAGCAGAGTACGCCGAATGGTAGAAAGTGCGTTTGGTATGTTGGTGCACAAATGGCGTATCTTTTTTAGGCCATTAGATGTCAAAATAAGTACCGCCAAAAAAAATGTAAAGGCTGCGTGCGTTCTACATAACAATGTTTTATGCAATGAAATCGAAAAGGCGCCTTCACAGTCAGTTTTTTCTGATAATATGTCAAGAAATTACTCCGAGGTATCTGACCAAAACTCAGCAGATTTTGAAGACGGCTTTTTTGTGAGAGAATATTTCATGGAATATTTTAATTCCACTGGAACAGTTTCGTGGCAAAATAACCGTGTGCAAAATGTATTAGATTCTGATAGGATAACGCATAACTTACATTAGACTCTGCAAAATGAATATTGATTTAACTATAGGTACATGTTGTGTTAGATAGATGTTAAATAAAAAACTTACCACTTTCTATGTTTGTTTTCTTTAAAATGTCTTTCCAAGCTGCGTCCTTCACGTCTAATTGTTTATATGAAATCAGTTTTGTGTCCCAAAGACACGGATATTGTCGGACACATTCAATAAAAAACTCATCCATTTTTATTGGATATCGATCAATACCAGAAATTTATAGAGACATATAAAAGGGTGAACTTATTAGGAACAAAGTGCGTGACACCGAAGTCTGCACGTAATAATAATATTAGAAGAACGAGCTGTTTCTCTACTCCGTCCAATTTGATACTTCCAACAACAACGGCTCATCAACCGATAACGGTAGTAGCGCAATTCCCCAGCGAGGTCGGACATGTATCATTCAATACAGCCGGCTCAGTATGCAGTTCGGAGAGAATACAGCCTCACAAAATTCAATCCCAATCCCCACATAAAATCACGAAAAATGATGCCTTAATAGGTTTGATTGACGAACAACAAGTCCACCAGAGGACCACGGAAGATGACACCGGAACGGATTTCATTGATCAGCAAAAATCCTACTCTAAGAGCATGAACGAAATTGCTCCAATCAGTGTAATGGACAAACATAATAGAATAGTAATTTTCGGAGACCAGCAGGCCTGCGGTCTCAATAAAACTATGACTAAGACCAGGTTAGACAAATGGAATAACAACTACAACATTACGTCTTTCATTAAGCCCAATGCAACAGGTGCTCAGATTCTCAACAGCTGCAATGATGACTTCGTAAAGACATTGACCAGTGACGATATTATAGTTTAAGTGATAGGATCTAACGACAAAAACCCTTACTCTTTGATAACTGAGTTGTGTAACGTCCTTTATAAACTACGAAACAATACTGTATTTATTACTAACGTACAATATAATCCTTACTTAAACGAGAATACCATTAACTACAACCTAGAATTAATAATACAAAATTATAAAAATTGTAAATACGTAAAAATACACAATTCAGAATATATAAATAGCATCAACTACAGGTCGATGAAAAGTTACCACAAATACTATCTATCACAGTTATGTTTGAAGTTAAACTTTAGAATTGACTACAAGAAATACCAGACTGAGTTTCTTGATCGATTTAACAATAAGGACATTATCCAGAACAGAACAAACAAATATACCGCACCGCGAAAAACCTCACAAACCAAAATTACTGTCTTCTTTCAGAAAGTAAAACAAGTCGGTAATGACACGAAAACAGGGTTTTTTCGCAAAAAAAAAGCGAAATATAATACAATTACGTTAATCCACCAAAATATTGCAGGGGTATTGAACAAGCAGGAATTAATAGAGGTGGCCATTTCAAATTTACAAAAGGAACTGGGTTCCATAGATATTATATGTTTAACTGAAACTTTTCTTAAAAGTGGTTGTGAACCAAACCTTAGACTTAATAACTATAAACTGGTATCCTTTTTCTCTAGAACTAACCAACGACGGGGAGGCTCGTGTATATTACTAAAAAATAACCTACAATTTATAGAAATAAAAAGTCTACCTTTCCCCATTCCCACTCAATTCGAATGCTGTGCCATCGAAATACTTAAATTTAACCTAATTATAGTGTGCATATAGAACACCTACACGTGATGCCACAACATTTTTGAATAATTTGGAACTTCTTACCAATAAACTGTGTAAAAAAGGCAAAAAAAAAACTTATCATCTGTGGCGATTGGAATATTGATACTATGAAAACAAATAAAACATCCAATGACTTAAAGTCTATAATTAATAATAATAATTTAATAAACCATGTAAAAATGCCTACGAGGAAAAACGCATGTTTGGACTTAATAGTTAGTAACATACACGACGCCAAATCTGCAATTCACTATCTAGGGCTTTCAGACCACGAATCAGCACAATCAATAACGGTTACCTTAGAAACTGATTTTCAAGTTAGACATAGCTCTTGGTTTAAAAATGTAAGAGAGCTCAGTGACGAAAACGTAGTTAAATTTAAGAACTGCATCTCAAGTCTATCTTTCTCTGAAGTCTACGAAGCTCAAACAACAAATGACGCCTTTGATAGACTACACGATATAATTACCCTCTTTTACAATCTATGCTTCCCTATAGTTAAAGTCAAAAATACTCGTAAACAAGTGAAAAATAGAGGCCTAACCAAGGGTATAAAAAGATGCTGCATTAAAAAACGAACATTATATCTAAAATACCATCTCTACAAACATAACAAAAAACAAAACAAAAAAATATATTACGACTACACTCAAATACTGAAAAAATGCATACACAAGGCCCAGCAGATTAATACCTTAAACTATATTAATAAGGCCAAAAATACCAGCAAAGCGGCCTGGAACATGATTAAAACCAACACAAGTAATATGACAAGTAACGATGAAGTTGACGCAATTAATGTTAATAGTAAAGTTTATGACAATCCAAACCAAATGGGTAAGGTCGTCAAAAAATGTAATATAACGGACTGGAAGATATAACACACAATAACACAATAACGCACTGGAATAATGTAAAGGTCTATGTTCACATGGAAATAGGTCAAGTAAAATCCATTTTAAAATATTATGAATTATTTATTTTCTCATGAAATTAAAATTTAACCATGCACAGATTACAGCTTGCAAATTTCGTATTTCGCGAAAGTAAACACCAAAATAACGCAACACAATATTTCAGAATTATATATTACTATATTAGAAAAAACCTTTATCAAAATAATCTGCTAACGCTAGAAAAGAGTACCTACCAATTAAAGTAGGTACTATTCAAAAAAGAAACATAACAAACTTAATTATAATTTATTATAGTGTTTATAAATCAACAATACTATAGGTACCTACTATAATTATTGCCACATAATACGGAGTTTTGTTTAGGTTTTTTTATTATGAAGGCTGACCCATTTGACACCACTCGCACACAAAGAGCCGTATTTTCAAGAATTTTAAATTATAAGGTGCGTTTTTTTTAATGTTATCAATAGTCCACTACAAAATAATATTAATTTAATAGGTAATGATAAAAAAAAAAACATTTCTTGTGTGTTATTCTGATAAACTCAGCTAAATAACTACAATAACCTGTTTTTGGGATGAGTTTAATAAATGCCACAATAAAAACGTGTTTTTAATAATAACTTATTTACAGTTTTTCAAATGATTACATAAAAATGCTTTTATAATTTAAAACATTCTTAAAAGTTCGGTCCTGTGCGAGCGAAAGAGGTGACAAAAAGGCCACTTAAAAAAAAAAGTTTCTAATATAAACAAAATTAACAATAAAAAATACTATTAAAAGAATCATAACAAACTTTTAGTTTTAAGATGGATGACCTACTTGTAAAATTATTGATCTTCAAGTTTAAAAATCAGCATCTTTAAAAATTTTTTTTTTATGAATTACAATGTATCAAATGTCGAAAAAAACATAATTTTCATCGCTAGTTAAATACTCCTTGGGTTTTTCAGTATATTGTGTCAGTGTAATTTTTTTACTATTGATTCTGCCGTGACAATGTCTCGATCAATTTTTTTGGTAACAACGAAATGGAGTCGTGGCTTCTTTTGAGTTTTTAAAAATAGTACTGTGTAGAAAGTTTCATGATCTGTAATATTTATATTTTCTACGAAACCAATATAATATTTCCAAGAATTCCTTTGGAAGTATCTTACTAACACACTGTCATTTGTTTGTAATTCCATATTATTATCTGTTCGTATGTCTGATGGTGTCGTCAAAACCGATTTTATGGTAACGTCTTTGGTCATATCCTTAACATTATTATTTGTCTTATTATCTTTTTCATTTGTTCTTTGGTCATACTCTATGTTTAAATCTTTATCTATACTTATATCTGATATATTATTAATATTTTCTTGTTTTTGTATCATCTTAACATCATCATTGAGATCAATTTTTTCTAACTCCATGCCATTATCTTCACCAATCTGTTCTTCTTCACTATCAGAAATAAAAATCTCGTCTTCTGAAGAATTATGCAGGGAATATTGTTCATCAACATCTGTATCTGTGCTACTATCATATTTATTTTTTGATTTTTTTTCCTTACGAACAACTGATCCAATAGAAAATTTCCTTTTCGGCGTAATGCACTTTTTTCGTTTAGTGCATGTTCTGGAACACGATGCGATCGGGTTTTTGTAAATATCTTCACATGAATAGCGTTGGACTGAACTTGGTTTGCTTTAAATAGTTTAGTGTCTGGTTTAACAATTGTAAGCGAAAATGGACCAAATTTATGTAAATCAAAGAATGCTTTGTTTTCCATCGTGTTTTTGATGTCGGCTAGAATTGTGATTGTTGGTTTTTTCGATTTTGTAATTACTCGTTCTGTGTCTGTTGCTTCTTTTATTAATGTGGCTTGTTGCAGATCTAAGCAGTAACAAAAACCTGGTTTAGTTTCTGCTTGTGGACAAAAACAGCTTAAGCTGCGATATGATATTGTGTTTTCTGAATTTGTGTTAATTACTTGATGGATTGTCATGGTCCCTGGTACAGGTATTAATTCTATTGTTTGGATTTAAATGGTATCCTCAGGGATGTAAAATAGCTTTATTTTAATCCCAGATTTCTTCAATAACCTAAATGCTGATTCAGCGTCCGTAATATCTGACCCGTAAGCTACTAAGGAATCCATTTTTCTTTTGATGGTACCGCCTATGCCGTCGGCAGCACCCTTGCCGTGGGAGGCTTCAAAAAAGTTCCACGTAGCTCTGAAGCCATACATTACAGTATATTTTGCAAAGAAATAAAAATTCTTTTTTTGTCGATACTGACTTGTTGGGCCGTCGGAAAAAAAATGGACTGTATCGACAGTGGGATACTGATCTCTAATATAATTTAAAACCGGTTTTAGGTGTTCCCAAATAGCTTCCGGACCATGATAATTGTTCGCAGAGATAGAACAAAACGGAAGAGTATCACGATTACTATATATTAAGCCAGTATGGAGCGTAATCTGGTTTCGAGATGCACCAAATTCAAGCAATGCATTTTGCATTGCTTGAATTTCTGTGTTCAGTTTGGTGGCATAATTTTCGGAGAAATCGATGTGTATTGTTACTGTGTTATCATCTAAATTTTTAATACACCGCTGATGTTCAATATACTGGTGATGAATGTTGTAGGCGTGTTTTTTAAATTTAGATAATTCTTGTGTAAAAGCTTCAACCAAATCTTTCAATAGTCCAGTTTTCATTATTTTTTCGTAGTTTTTTTTTCATTATTATTAGCTTTATCATTATATTCATGTGTTTGCATAGACCATTCTTTCCATTTTACAGTGTCTCTTAGATTTGTCTCACCTAAGTTGAATTTTAAGGACTTCTTTTCGCAAGTAGAACATTCACCATAGGAGCATTCTTTTGATTTTGGATTACATAAAATTAAGGAAAGTATTTCATCAAGAGACTGACTTTTGATCAATCCCAAGGATTTTAGTACTTTCACTTTCATAAGTATATTTTCATGCTTTATGCAAGCGCATGTTTCTCGCCTGTCAACTGTAGGTGGTAAAATATAGAATGGTCTGTATTTTTTAAACGTCGTCAATTTGACTTTGCCTCCTTCAGATTTGTATTTCTTAAATAGATTTTCCAAAGTGTCCAATAAATACCTTCTCTGTCTTTTGTCTTTATGTAAAGTTTTAAATTCTTTCTTGCCCGCAGTGGCCCGACTCACATCATCCCTTTCGAAAAATTCTTTAAGTTGATTTAGTAGAGCATAGTTTTTTTTCTTCACTTGTATGTAACGTATTTTGCCTTTAAGTCCTAAATAAGTTGACATCTTACTCTTCATTTTGTATTTTTCAACAATGGAACCATCTGCTATACTCTTAATTACGCGTTTAGAATAATTATTCCGTGTGGTTTTGTAACACTGTTTTAAAGAATCTACTAAAACATTATGCTCCAGAAGTCGTTTTTAACTTTTTCCTTTTCTTCTATGGATATGTTTGGTAAGTTTTGGTTTATGAAACTATCTGCTTTTTTACAGGGTTCGTTATGTGTGTTATGGTGTGTGTTATGTCACACACTGGAATTTTATAAAAGAGACTGTACACATAACTATATTGTTTTTATATAATTTAATTTTGATTTGACTATTTATATTACGTATACCTACTAACATAGTTTAAAATATTGTACCTGCTGAAAATTCTTATTGTTGCAGGTACTTCATAACTGGATCTACATTTACTAATTTATCATCGAGCTTCCGTTTAGGAGAATCAACTATTCGTTTGATAGTAATAGATGTGTGCAATGCAATAATAAATAAATTAATGCCAATTCATATACCTCAACCAACTGCAGCCGCATGGCAAGGAATCGAAGAAGGATTTAAAAATAAATGGAACTTTCCGAATTGCATAGGCGCCATTGACGGCAAACATGTAAATATAATTGCACCTCCCAATAGTGGATCGTTGTTTTTTAACTATAAAAAAACATTTTCTATTGTTTTGTTAGCTATAGTTGATCCTGAATACAGATTCATAGCGGTTGATGTCGGAGCCTATGGAAAAAACAGCGATGGCGGAATCTATTCGTCATCTACATTTGGAAAGGCACTTGAAAGAAACACATTAAATATTCCATGTGACAAACCATTACCAGGTACTAATCATGCAATGCCACATGTATTTGTGGGAGACGAGGCATTTCCATTGAAGACATATTTATTAAGACCATATCCTCGCTCAATAAAAATGATACCATAGAAGAAGTTGAAAATACAAAATTCCTGGGTCTCGAAATAGATAAAAAACTAAATTGGAAATCACACGTTGATATTTTATGCAAGAAAATGAGTAGGGCTGCATACGCTCTACTCTCACTATCCCCTATATTGAACACGGATGCTCTTCTGACTGCCTATTATGGGATAGCAGAATCACATTTACGGTATGGAATCATATTTTGGGGAAATTCTACTGAAAGAGAGACCGCTTTCAAGTCACAAAAAAGATGTGTTAGAGCGATGTTTAAACTTAAACAAACTGACAGTTGTGTACCATACTTTAGAAACTACAAAATATTAACATTGCCGTGTCTGTACTTATTTGAAGTCGCTGTGTTTGTAAAGACAAATCCGAGTCGATTTAGACGACTATCAGATGTAGCACCCCGCAATAGACGCGATAATAGTGTGCTATGTCTGGAGAGAGCCAAGACTGCACTTATGCGCAAAAGTGTCTACTGCATGGCACCAGTCATTTTTAACAAATTGCCGAAGACATGGAAAGAGCTTCCGCTTACATTATTTAAAAAGAGACTCCGAAGCTTTTTAGTGGCGAAAGCATATTATAATATTAAGGAGTTCCTAATTGAAAAGAATTTATTAAGCTAGTGCATAATTCTGTATAATTAATAATTCTGTATTTTAAAATTGAATTTAATGTGTAATAATTTTATAATTGTTTTTAGTGTTAAGTTGTTATTTTTTAAATCTTTTGCATGCCTACGTGGTAAAATATGGCTGTACTTTTATATGTTTTTTGTCATCTTTTGAGGTTACCCATATTTGCAAAATAAAGTTATCTTTATCTTTATCTTTATCTTTATCAAATACACGGAGACTATCAGATCCTGAACAGCAATATAATTACCGCTTATCACGAGCTAGAAGGGTTGTTGAAAACGCTTTTGGAATTTTATATCAAAAATTTGCGATTTACAACAAAAATATTAAATTGCATCCAAAGTTTGTAGATAAAGTGGTATTAACAACTTGCATTTTACACAACATGATGAGGACATATAACATTGAGATGAATTTACAGGAACCGAACAGAACAGAACATGAAATAGTCAATTACCAAATATTAGTGGTGCCCATATGGCTACTGCTTTTAATGTACGTGAAATGTTCAAAACATATTTTCAAACTTCTACCGGACGAGTACCATGGCAGAATTGTAGCTCAAAGGACGCTGATCGGGAGCCTCCTCGGCTCTTGTTGCTTATAGCAAACGGCGAACAAACGTTGCCCCCCCCAGAATACAAAGGGCTTGACACTCCTGAAGAGAGTGTGGCGGATTCTCTTTCTGCTAAGCAGCCGGTACCGCCCTGGGGTAGTTCTCTTTCGTTTGAACTCTCCATGTAACTGTTCCTTTTAGAGGGTGCGGTCCCTATCTCCTAACCTCTCTACTGCCTGCTCGCTGCCCTCACAGTCACGTCTGATGATCAGACGCGTACCAGAGAGCAGCGAGCAAGCCAGTGAGACGCACACCGTCCGAGGACCCGAACACTGCTCAAGTCTCCGAACGGTGTGCCCCTCTTGTGTCTCTCTTGGTCTGGTCTCTCACTTGGGACCTTCCGGCATGAGTGGCTCTACCGGCAAAGCCCCCAAGATCACTGAGACACACAAGCCCCACCACGACGGCAACGTGGAGACACGGTTGGTGGGGACGTTGTAGGGCTTAGGGTGTATGCGTGCTCCAAGACAAACTCCTACATATTCAGCTGGTACATGAATAACTTTATTTTTCAGCTTCCTCTCTATGGCGGCATGCATAGAGTCAGCCTCCATCTGGGTATGGCCAACCTCCAAGTACTTTTGCTCAATTATAATATTGCTTAATGTTGCCACATTCAGTAAAGCGTTTGCCAATACCACGTTCCTATTTTGTGCTGTACATCCATCACTGTACAATATAATTTTAATATCCTTTTCAGGTTCTCTGTGAATACTCGGCAGAAGATTATTTGTAATAAACTTGACTATTATGGTTGCATAGTTGTCAGACGATAGGGCACCTTCAGTCTCGTTCCATAGATAGCAAAATCCATCTTTGTTTCTCAAATTGAATAAACAGAAATTGTGTGTGCATAGCTTAGTTTTATAATATAAAGATGAAACATTAGATTTAGGTGCTAATAACACAGCTTGTGTATCCATCGTAAATACGAGTTCTTCTGAATTTTTATCGTTTTCTTTTTCGATTCGGGCTTCATTTTTTCTTTCTATGTGCTCCTTTTGTTCTGTATCAGGTATATTTCCGAGTTTATGGGATAGACATTTTTCGCACTCATCTTTTTTCGGCTTAAACAGTGATATGTTTTCAATTTCTAAAGTGTTGCTGAATTTTGCTATAGAGAGAGGTTTATTATTCCGCGATGCACACCAGTCTTTTTTGTACAATTCGTATAGGGCTCTTTTTGATGTCCATTCTGGTAACAAATAAAGCTTTGATGTAGATTTGCGGCAATAGTGGGATTCCATTTTTGGTATATTGTTCAAAAACTCTTTAAGTGATTCTACCTCTGCTTCGTGGGGATTTTTTCTGGCAGATACATTTTGGTTTTCATTGTGAGAGGTATTTTCTTTACCTTTTTTCCAGTTCCAGATGGTCATTTTGGTGATACACAAAGTGTTTTGAAACATCGTTTTGCAGACCCTCACACGACGTTCGTCATTCAAATGCAAGTTATAAATCATTGAGCTTTTTCTCTTTGTAATAGATGGGTCTTTTCTATCTCTTGGGCGTTTTGTAGGCATCTCTTGTACAAGACTATTTACGAAAACCTTCTTTTCTCCCCAAGTCATCCCCCAAAACTTTTCATATATTACTTTTCTATCATCTTCTGTAATTTCACAGCATTTTAAAGCACTTTTGTCATTTGTCTTACATTTGCATCGAGGTTTAAGCACTCGCTTATTCTTTAGTGTTTTTTCCCATTTCCCGTCAACTTTTTTTCGTCCAATAAACTGCCTCCCCTTTTCCCGATTAAGTTTGTTTTTGTATTCATTCCATGTTGCTTTGTTAACCTGACACCTTTTTCTTCTCTTAACTCTCATTGATTGTTCTTCACTATTAGAATCCGAGTGCTCAGAATAGGGTACAAGTTGTTCATTATTGTAGTCACTTTCATCGCTTATATAGTTGTCAATCAAGGCAGCATTGTTATCATGACGTGGTGTAACCTGTGAATTTGTAGCTGGTCCGGATAATTTCATGGATGCTTCAGTAACCAATGTTAACAGGCCGGAATTCAGAGATGAACCTTCGGCTATTGGTTCCATTTCCGTGATCCCCTCTGTAAGAGCATCAGATGTTAAAGCCCCATCAGCTAGTGGAGGAATTTCCATGACCACTTCTGTAACAGCATCAGATGTTGCCGCATCATCAACTAATGGGACAATTCGCATAATTACTTCTGGAACAGCTTCAGATAATGACGAATCAGCAGCCAGTATAACAGGCATATTTTCAATCGATTCCTTTGTGAAAAATATTATATCATTTTGACGACTTCGGTTGCAAGCAGCTTCAACCATTTTTTTCGCCCTCGACATTTTCTTTGTCTACAATATAAGTAACAATCCCATTAAATATTTTTAACATTAATTTACCTAAAAACACAAAACTAGTAACTCCCAAATCAAGAACAAATTGTCACAACAAAAAATGGCCAACTCCATCATCGCACTTTTGTAGGTTATTTATGGTTTTCTTTTTGAGTATTCACAACAATTATACCTTATTTAAATAAAGTCACTTACCACCAATTCCATGTATTGTTTTCAGGTTAAACTATCTGTTATTTACGCACATTGACAAAAATATAAACTCAAGCCACGAAAACCTGTTCTTTCTTGCACGCCGTCCAGTACAAAATGGCGGCTGGCACCGGAGTTTGCCACTTTGACGTGTTGCTATGTCAGTGTTGGGAGTTGCCCAATTTACGTGCACGTGATTTTTTCGGTAATTTTGAAAGCTAGGGAGTTGTTTCATTTTGCATACCGTAAGTGGCAACTCCGCGTACTCGATGACATCAAAACATGATTTTGGGTCAAAAGTGGAGTTAGCCGGTTTGCAGGTTAAGCCATCGAATTTACGTTTCAATTGGCATCGCTTATGCTTGAAACCGATGCTATGCAAAATATGGTGCAATGTTGTGATGCTTCCTTGATAATTTATGTCTTCTCTCAAAGCTGCACGTAATTTAGCCAATGTAGGTAATTCCTTCTTCACAACATAAAAACTGTGAATTTTTTGCCGTATAGCGCACAAATCAAATCCATCCATGTCGAACTTTTTGGGATGCGGGCGACTCTTCCCTGGGGTGACTATAACTTTAAAAGTACTCGCCGCTGTTGCGCCTTCTTTTGTAACTCTCGTTTCAGTTTTCTCTGACACACCTGCAATAAAATGAACAATAAAAAAAAATTCAAACAATGATTATTTTCGTATTATTGTTATACATTATTGTTGAATATAACTTTACAAATTTTTGTTGTGTTGTGTTAATTCCTTTTCAAATTTTCCTTAATAAAAATCGTGCATTAAAAAAAAAACTTAATTCCAATCTGTAAATTAATCGAGAAAAAATCTGTATATGGCAGCCCCAAAATTTACCTGTCATGGCGGCGACTCTTTTGCGAACATTGTTTATTGGTATTAAAACACCGCGATTCTTGTGTTCCGCCTCACAGAACTCCTTCACCTTTAATATCATTTCTCGACCTGCACTTTTTACAACTTTTGGCATTGTAAATAAACCTTATCACGCACTAAGCCACTAATCCAATAATAAACTCACAAAATATCTACCACAACAAACGCACCTTGATAACATCGACAAACGACAACATGGTCGATCTCCCCATCTGTCAAATTTAGTTCCACAATTTATTGTCCTCGGGACTTCTTTCGTGAAATGGACTTTATTTTGTTGCCCTCTGAGAGATAGAATCTAGTACATTTTTTGTTGTTCTAGACAAGTACCTACATCATAAATCATAATTTCTAATGTATAAAATTTATTAAGATAAAAATAAAAATGCAGCACTTTGCCTGCTGTCCTAGCTTTCAACATCAATGTAATTAAGCACGGGTGCTACTACATGGTACATTCTGAAGGTCTTATGATGACCAGGTACGTGCTTATCGGTTCTCAGTAACGGAAATAGTCAGGATGACCTAGCTTTAAACAAGTATCTAATCGAGGACGAGTGCTACTACATGATACATTCTGAAGGTCTGATGATGACCAGGTAAGTGCTTATCGGTTCTCAGTAACGAAAATAGTTAGGATGACCTAGTTTTAAACAGGTATCTATTCGAGCACGGGTGCTACTACATGATACATTCTGAAGGTCTGATGTTGACCAGGTAAGTGCTTATCGGTTCTCAGTAACGTAAATAGTTAGGATAACCTAGCTTTCAGCATTTATGTAATTGAGCATGGGTGTTACTACATGATACATTCTGAAGGTCTGATGATGACCAGGTAAGTGCTTATCGGTTCTCAGTAACGAAAATAGTTAGGATGACCTAGTTTTAAACAGGTATCTATTCGAGCACGGGTGCTACTACATGTAACTACTACTTACTAACTACTTTCAACAATTTATATCACATTAATTATGAGTACCTTCTGCAGCCTTTACTGGATAGGTATAGGTATTTAGTTAATAATGGTAAACAATCTTGATGTGTCTTTTTAATCTTTTTTATATAAAAACATATTTAAATTTACATACAAATGTATTAATCAAAATACAAATATAATAATAATTAAAATTATTGATAGACCGATACCGATAGATGATTCACTAAAATCATACAATTATGCCTTTACCGTTTTAATATTGCCATTTGCTTCAAAGTCAAAGACAAAACGTTTATTTCAAATGGCACTTTTTAACGTCAACGGGAAGTTAAGTCATTGAAATCCAAATACCGCGAACAGGTCGGTTGGTCATTTATTGGGATTGGTGTTGGTGTTGATGGTGCATGTAGGCTTTCTTGAAGTACGCATATATCTTCGTTTTCTGCATTTTTTAAGCCATGTACCTTTTTCCGGTCTTTTTTGTTTTTTATTGCTTCTAAAATATATGATGGATTTCTAATTTCCATACTACGAGTGTGCCGCGGATCCAAAAGTTCCGGCAAAATACAATTTAAATAAAATGTACACAATTTTAGTTTCATTTTATTTTCAAAAAAACCATCGTCACTTATAATTGTTTCAATTTTTAGAGGCTTTGACGCGTTGGACCATTCTCCAAATAAACATTTTGCTTTTCGTGTCACATGCAATTGCCCTTGGACTTGGTAATACCAATTATGGGTTTTATTTACCTGCTAAATGCCCGAATTGTCTTGAACCCAAAAATTAACTTTTTTTCATTTCACTTCCACTATTGCGTCTTCTCCAATTAGCCCATCTGGTGTAGCTCCTAAATATGGGATCTCGGGATCTATAAAAAGTCCGCATGGTCTAGTTTCAACGATCTTGCTTAGATAGCTGATCTAGGGCTTTTTTTTTCGTTTTCTCTTCCATGCTGTACAGGCGCAGCATCTATGTTGATCTTATAGAGCAGTTGTTTCACTATGCTGGCGCAACTAGTATCAGGCCTCATTTTTATAACTCTGCCAAAGTTTGAAGCCGTCAACAAGGAGCGCCGGAGTTCGAGCCATTCGCTTGACTCGCTCTGCAAAATCGTTTGCCTTTCAATTTGTCTTCTTCACTTTTACCTAAGTTGGATAAAAAGTTCTCCTTCATTTGTTCTAGCATCGTATCGCTTACATCGGGCTTAATGCTTTGTTCGCCATAATCTATATGTCGGAAACACGTTAGTCGATTGAACAATCGAGACGCAAACGCCGTCTAGTGGCGTTCGACGGAGTCTAGAACGTCGTGCTCGATCGAAGCTGAGTTTGCAACGGCAGTCTACTGGTGGCGATCGAGCAGTGAACATGTCTAGGAACCGCCGCGCGTTTCGTAAGCTGGAGCTGAGTACCTATTGCGGAATTATTGAGTGAGTTAGAATATTGTTGTAGTGAGTTCGAGAGTGAATGATAATTTGATTTAAAAGCAAACAGTATTTCTATTGAGCAGTAACCAACACTTCCCATAGTACGCCCACTGTAGTTCCAATATCATGGCTGATGTTACCTAGGGAGATGTACCATTTCCTACATATATTTACCGCGCCATGAGTTTGTCGTTTTTTTTGTAATGCAAACGTCTTAATAAATTTCTCTTTCTACGATACTTGTTATCTAAAGTTCTCATTTTTCCCTTAGGACTTTGCCCAATAATTGTTTTATACAAAATGGAAACAGGTTTCCTTTTAGTATTAAAGTTCACTGCAGACGCTGAACATCGAGTTTGGTATCCACGCCGGCACGAGTAATTCACTCTTTTGCCACCCACAAATTTGGCCACCACGCTATGAAAACTTTCCACGATATTACTGTCAACATCATGAACGAGACTTCTAGAATGTCTTGCAATATTATTAATAAAAACACATTTTCTGCCATAAGGCACATGTAAAAAATGCTTGCGGTAAGATTTCAACATTCTGGCGACTGTTACAGAAATGACTTTTACATTTGGTATGGTTACCAAAGGCATGTAAATGTACAGTCTGGATATCCTCAAAAAGTTTCTGAGTGCTAAAATCTAAATTTTCTAACGCGTCGTGGTATTTTTTGCTGCATTTTCGTATAGCTGACCTAATGCTCATGATGCGTTTTTTTGTTATTATTAAGTTTCTTAAAAGGTGGTTCCTACATTCTACCTTTTCAACAGTAAACTGAGGATACGGTCTTGCTTCCAAAATTTTTGCATACGTGCTAGAGTCCCCATCAGAAATGAGGCGACCATATATCAGACCATACATTTTAACAGATGCTTTAAAGCCTTCCACAATGATTGTTGACTCCATGGCAGTTAATGATCCCGCATAATTTTTAAAGCACTGGTGAGTTCTTGGATTTTGATTTTTATTAAGGTCCTGTGCACATATGCTGCAGTATTTGTTTTTAATGCCAAGAAACAATATTTTTTTTGTGTGTCTTCCTATTATGGCAGCAGCTTCCGACAGTGTTGAGTAGTTTTTTTTGTAAGACCTCATACTCCAGCATCCGTCTACAACCACATCTATAATAGGTATCCCATCTTTGCTGACGCGACCTTTTTCTACTGTTATTATTTTTTCTTCTTCAGCAGCTTCATTCATAGATTTAGTAAGTGCTATATCCCAGATGTTGGAAACAATTTCGTGCCGTTTCTGGTATACAGGCTCGGTCATCACGGGTAAATCAAATGCTGATAACAGTTCCTCTAACTGCGAATACCCTATACCAACTGAAACTGCACCCGCGACCGCTGCTGTATTAATATCTAAGTCGCCATTGACATTAAAAAGAGAAAACTTCTGTTTACACATTAAACATTCTACTGTGAACTTAGAGGAAAGTCCAACACGTTTTTCTCCTGTAAGTTTCAAACTTTGTATACCACAGTTATAATCACCATGACCACCTATTTCTTGTATTTTGGAAAAAAAATAAAATCTATATCGATAACTCGTCTTCCAGATATATTTTTTGTTTCTGCTTGTGTTTGTTCTTCTTCAATAATCAAATCTAGTAAATCTTCTTCATCCTATGCAAGCTAAAACAAACATTTTAACATTATTTATACAAGATGATTTTCAAGTGGTTCTGAAGCCAAAGTGCAATAACCTATACCAATTCAAGAAACATAGGTAAAAAGTACCTAGTAAAGGAATGACAACCATTTTATGATTTTGAAACAAAATAAAAACGATGCTCCAAACCAAAACATTCCAAAATCACACCTTTTGGTGCATATTTTTGTTTTGTTCAAAAGCAAAGAAAATACTTTATTAGGAGAGAATTAAATTAGCTAGCAAAACTCCGCAGACGCGATGGGTATTGATATCTCAACATGATAAAACTAAATATAATATAATTTGATGATTTTTTGTGGGGTCAACAGCTGTTAGTGTAAGTACTTGAAATATCCCTCTAAAAATCTTTTTTTTTAGTCAACTTCAAATACGTATTGGATATCTTAAGTCTTATTTTATTTGACTTCGTATACAGTAATGAGTTACGGAAAAAAAACTAAATCGTAATAATTTATCGTATCTTTGAAATTTATATATAATAGACACCGCAGCGTAAGCAAACAAAATAACTTACCGGCATAATTTGCACGGGCTCCTCATCAACTGCCGTACTAGACCGATCGTTTGTTTCTGTTAACGGCTGAAGTTCTTGATTTTGTGATTCGGAGTTTTTCTGTTTTTTACATTGCCTAAAAATAATAATTTAATTGAGATAAGGTACTGTTTTTGCTATAAAAGTCTGATAATACGGCACAAAACATAAAATAAAACAAAAAAATCTGTTAGCCCTTTCAAATGAGTCCAAACTTGAAGGTTCTACGTACTGCCGTCACTGAGATCCTTTACCAACCTTCTGAGTCCACCATCAGGTAGGTGACACCATCAGTCACCTATGTCTCCATTAGCGGGGTTGCGTTAGAATTTCGCATCCTGATATAAGAGCTGGGGTTGGGGGGAGGAGTCCCCCCCCCCCCTTCAACCCCCAAAGCGAGGAAATGCGTAGTTTTTTTTTTATTTAACTTTTTAATTTTTGAGGTTAGAATAGCGCTAATCGCGAAATTAATAATTTTTTTGTGTCGTTTGACAGGAGAAGGGTAAGGGGAGGTGCCCAATGTGCCCTGGCACCATGTAAAGGCGACGCACCGTTCTTGAGAAAAACATTTTTTTCGGAACCTAACCCCTTTTTGGTGTAGTCGACGGAGACCCGCTTCGCGGGGCTCTACTTCTGGTTGCTTTAAAAAAAAATAACCACGAAGGGGATGGCGGGGTTTATTCGCTCGCTTCGCTCGCTCACTCGACCCCGCCGTCCCCTTCTAACCTAACCTGTCCGAGTCGGGGTGCCCCAAGTCCCGAGCTCGCTTCGCTCGCTCTTGCATCCAAGTTTGCCTACGCGGCCTCGGCTTTTTGGCAAGCGCAGCTGAGGCTTGACCTAGGAGTAGGGCAGACTAGTACCATGTGAGTCGTGGTAGACTGATTAGGTTCTGTCACTGTATAGTGATAGAAAATGATCATGATTACAAGGATGTAGAAATAAAACGAAAATTATTTTATTATTATATTATATTTTTATTATTATATTTATATTATATTTTTTAAACTATTAGAAACGCATGTGACAATGAGCTACTAATAAAAATCTATTTATCACTATGTCAGTCTATACTGATGTACGGCTTGAATGTATGGGGAGGAGCTTCAAAAACCACCATGTTGTTTGTCGAAAGAGCCCAACGCATGGTACTTAAAGTTATTTTTCGCAAGAACTACAAGTATCCGACACACCTACTTTACTCAGAACTGGGAGTCCTCACGGTACGAAAATTATTTATTAAACTAGAAATCATGGCACAACATAAAATAAAACCACACTTTGCTAAACGGCGACGATTAGATATAGTTTACAACATACCAAAATATAAAACATATTTTGCACACAAATTTCGCAAATTTCTCGGTCCTAGCCTCTACAACAAAGTAAAGATCTAAAATTGAAAAATCTTGATAGCCAAACATGCATGAAAACTATGGTTAAATATTTGAAAACACTAGACTACACCAACACTGAAAATCTACTGAAAAGATGCTATTAACAAGGCGCATAATTATAATTATAAGGCACACATAACTGTACATGCAGAGAAACATATATAAAACATATACATATATACATATATACATAATACATAATATTATATAACTCTAAATATACCCAAACACAATCCGCCAAGACTATCCGCTCGTGATACAGTTTTATTTACTAGTACGAGGGGATAGGGCGAATCAGTCTAAAGACAACCAAACCATCTTTATTATATTTATAAGTATAACATTTCACATTGTCCAACTGTATGACCTGCCTAAATTTTATTGTCAAAATTACTTATCACGAGTTTTGTCTAATAAGTGTTTTATTAAGTTGCTATGTATGGTTGTCTCATGTTCATGCAATAAAGATTATTATTATTATTTTATAAACATATTTTACAACTTTTAAAAGTTCTATAAATGGGTCACGTTTATATTTAATGTTGGCTCTCCTCCACATATACTCGACTATTGAATCACTAAAATTTTCGGGATTATTGTAATTGCTTTTATAAAATAATCCTTTTACTACTCTCCACTGGGACTCAATTCTTTGTGTATGAGTCCCGTCCTCTGCCACAGATGGATTGTCTAGATCACTATGGTTCACCTTTTTATGAATGTAACCATACTGATCCAGACAATCATATGCCCTCCAATAGTCGGTATGTACGAGTATTGTGGTGCCAGGTTCAACGTGTTTTTGAATTAGTGGTATGAGCACCTTCGCTGACCTTATATTGTCAAGGCACACTTCCAGTCGCAGGTCCTCGCTCCCATCTTCAATTAAACCGAGGACCTAGTGCCCCTCAACTCTGCAACCTTTATTATATTTTCTTTTTCCAAATTTGCTTTCATCAATCTGAACAATTTTTCCTGGACCACCAATCTTCCCTTTTTCTTGTTGCTGCTCCAATTGAAGAATTACCACAGCTTCCCTGCAGTAAGAGTACCAATCGGTAATGGTGGGCCGTTATAAGCAATGCTCCTTTCGGTGACTTAAAGGGTATTCATGTATTACGGCATCTTGGCTCACTGTTGTGCAAAACAATACATCAAGTAAAAAACATGTACAATTTCCTGCTTTACATTTTCAAACCATGTCCAATCAGTTCTGGATTTTCTTGTTTTTCCTTTGCAGGTTCTTTTACCGCAATAAAACTGCCCCACAGTTTTATTTGCCTTTAAATCTACATTCATTGGGGTACGATGACTTCCACACTCTTTAGACGTAGGTACAAGATTTTGCTCCTCGGCAAAGGCAATACACTGCTCGCGCGTCCCCAACTCGCGCACAAGTTTTGCTAAATTCTACACTACTAGCTCGAACTTCTTCAGAGTACAACCTCCGTTTAGTAGGTGGCTCGTCATCGCCGCCTTGAGTCCCACTCAAAGTGTCCCGACTACAAGATGGCTGAGAAGGGTCCATCTCGACAGCCACGTCATCACCACCTACAAAATGATGGACATGTTATTTTTTTTATAGTAAAACTGTTGAATTGGAGATTGAACACTGATTGTTTTAGCTAGAAATAAGATCAATAATTACCTTGAGGCTGACTTGGGTCCATTTCGACAGTTCCAATCCGAATCGCACCAAAATGTCCAGGAAACACGCCAAGGTCAAATCGGTATTTCAAGATCGGAAGTCCAGGGGTAGTAGCCAAAGTGAATCGAGTGTAGCGAATATCAGAGTCCTATAGCACAGCCAAAGTCGTCAGAAATCCACAAAAAATACACCAAAAGAACATTCACGTAACTGCGAGAGAAACGGAATGACAAACGTCAACACTGTCATCAGTCATAACAAAATGGCGGAAAACGTTCCGTTTCACGTTCACAGAATATATATTTTTCCTATAATGATAAAAAAATATGTTCCGTTGCACGTAACTTCAAACGCAAATTTAAAGAAAACCACGAGTCTCCTCGGGGTGAAAGGGGTGTCAATTGAAAGGGGCAAACAACCTCCATAAAATACAACCCTTACCAACTCCAAATTCGGGATGCGAAATTCTAATGCCAACCCCCAGTAGCCCTTTCAAATGAGTCCAAACTTGAAGGTTCTACGTACTGCCGTCACTGAGATCATATACCCACCTTCAGAGTCCACCATCAGGTAGGTGACACCATCAGTCACCTGTCTCCATGAGACCTTTCAAATGAGTCCACACTTGAAGGTTCCACGTACTGTCGTAACTGAGATCACATAAACACCTTCGGAGTCCACCATCAGGTAGATGACACCATCAGTCACCTAGGTCTCCATGAGCCCTTTGAAATGCGTACAAACACGAAGGTTCTATGTAGGGCCGTCACTGAGATCCTATACCCACCTTCGGAGTTCTCCATCAGGTAGGTGATATCATCAGTCACCTAAGTCTCCATGAACCCTTTAAAATGAGTCCAAACTCGAAGTTTCTACGTAATGCCATCAATGAGATCATCATCAGTAACCTAGGTCTCTATCCTCCGTCAAACGGAAAAAAATCTACGGCTAAAAACAATAAAAAAATAAACACCATAAAATAATGTATCAATCTACTAAGTGGTTAGGTACTTACCAATAACTTTGGAGTGCTCAGCCACGCTTCACTTTACTTTTATTCTTATATTTAGGCATAATAATCAGGCTCACTCTATGATAGGTTCAAAACAAATAGAAAGAATTACAAACTACTTTAGATATTATATTTACAATCTTAATTTCAATTCTTATTTTACGAAATATTTATATTTGTACTATTTACTATTGTAGATAGTACAAATATAAATATTTCAATTAATATAAAGACAATTCAAAAATCATTCAAAATATAAACTTTTGGATTTAATTTCGGAAAAAATAAAACGCGTACAGTCCATCTGCCACAAGAGTCATCGAGATACTGAGGCATGCTATGGGCCATAGCATAGCATGCCTCAGTGTCTCGATGACTCTGAATCAAAAATGGAATTTTAATTTTGATTTAAGTTGCCATAGCCTATGGCAACTTAGAACAAAATTAAAATTCAATTTTTTTTATTGAAAACAGCGCCATCTAGTTTTTGGTTAAGGGAAACAAATTGCGGTGTTGCTACGGTTAAATATATTGTTTTTAGGTTAGGAGTTACTTTATAACATTAATCAAGAAAAAATTATATAATTTCATCTTCTTATATAAAAATAATAGTCAGAAAACATTTTTGAAAAAGTGTTCAGAAGGAGAGAGAGAGCGATTTTAAGTTTTCTATAGAAAGTGAAAAATCACGATATCCTTCCCCCTGAACTTTTTTTCGAAAATGTTTTCTGATAACAATTTAGACCTAGATATCTAGCGTACGCATACCAAGTTTTGTTAAAATCGGTCAATTAATTTTGAAGAATAAGGAATTGAAAGTTTGTATGAAATGACATCCGGCGTAAACGCTCTTAAGACCTTTTTCTTTGCATTTCAATAGTTCCAATTGTTCTAAAAGCGATCTACTTTTTACATAATTTAAGTTGATATTTTTTCAGTACAAATAACACGATATGCCAATTGAATGCAAGTTATTCGGTATAAAGTATACAGGTACATTGATGATATTGACATGTTTCGACTTGATTTGCCGCAAAGTGCCGCAACCATTCCAAGAATACTGGTCCATGGATCCAACCATTTTCACTGCAAGTAGCTAATGATCCTGGTGGAGCTCCATCTAAAAGCCTGTCTACCATTCGTTTTCGGCCAAAGATAAGAAATGGAGGCACAAAAGAACCTGCTGCATTACAGCAGCATACAACCGTCGTCAGTTTGCCTCGGTCGATGCTGGATATATCACCAACTTAACCCTCTCCTGCTTCTTATCTCTTCTTCCTTGTTGCATTAAGTCCGCCCATGTACCAATAGAGTTTAAATAAATAAACTTGTTTTTTTCCAGACCTACATAAGTCTCTTAGAGGTTTGTTGCTTCTAGTTTGGATGCCGGTTTCGCCAACATTGTAAATTCGCCTTGCGTTTCGTTTCGCATTCGTAACGCTGTCATGAGCTGAACTTAAGCAGCTTCATTTCTTTCGATTTTAAGTTTTTCCTTCAATTCCAAGCTTTTCGTCTGTGCTTGGGGTTTTAAAACCGACATTGTAATGTTTTACAAATATGTTTCTAAAATAACATTGTTTTACTTTTAGTGTCTTCTTGCTTTTCCTCATATATCTTCCACATTTTTTTAATGTTCAAATCAGATGGAACGTATTTTCTTGTAGAAGTTGCAGACCTACAGTAGGTAGTGAGATTCAGTACATTTCAATGTCTCAATAAATCTCATTACGTTTTCTTTTTTCTTAATTTTTTTCCTCGGTATCCTATCACCACCTCGATTTTCCTTTGCAAACTCCCCGGTTTTAAAATGTTTCTTAGGGCCATTTTCACCACGCCAAACTGATCGCGTTCAGCGTATAAACCACGTTGATGAGCTGTCAGTGTCACTATTTTTCTATGGAATATTGACGCTGACAGCTCTTGAACGCAGTTGAGATGTACTGCGGCCCTACCATGACGTGTTAAAGCGTGAGTAGTTCGAGCGAGAAGGAGGGATGGAGCTGTACACCCTATATAGCTCCATCCCTCCTTCTCGCTCGAACTACTCACGCTTTAACATGTCATGGTAGGGCCGCTGATCGCGTTCAGTTTCAGTGGTGAAATCCGCTCTAAGTCTGTGCACATCAACGTTCAGCAACATTCAACAATTTTGGCAAAAGTCTTTTGGCAAACTTGTAACAATTGGTATGGTTTTACGAATGTTCGTATATAAAACTTTGTATACGTTAAGGAGGCAGCACGTTGTCCCACTTACCGATGTCGCTGAACACGCCGCCCTAGTGCTTGAATGGCCAATCGACCAGTGAGCAAATTTTACAGGAGATGTTTTTTTAAGTTAGTAATTGATATTATTAGAAATTCACTAAAGTCTTTCATGAACTAGAAACATGTAATAGGCCTTTATACGAATATTTAAATAGTAATTGAAAATAATACTTAAAGTACTGATTATTTTTCATTTATTGGTGGAGGTTGGACAAAATAACACCAACAAAATTATGCAGATGGAGATCGACCATAATGCCATGGAGAGAGAGCTCTCTAATGAAGTGTAAGTTAAGTGCTTGTGTGTCCAAACTACCATCATATACACGATACAGCATGTTCAATTTTTCTGCACATACCTACGAGTACAAGACTTGACTCCAAAGAATCTTAGGAGTATAGATAAACAAATAAAAACACGTATTATAATCAAAGGTTTTATTATCCATACATATTTATCATAATTAAGTAGGTATCTGCTACCGCACTACGAATTATTATTAATATTTTGAAATGCTTAGGCTAAGGGCTTTCTTTAATACGTTTCATGCTTTTACTTCTTTTCTTTTTTGGGTTTTATTGTTGTATTTTTTTATGTTGTGTATTTTTTTTTTCTTGTTTCAGAGATACTGTTTGTTTTGGTTTTCTAATATTTATATTTTTGTGTGTGGTTGGCAAATCCTGGCATATTTATGGGCTTCCAACTTTTTTTATTAGCGCTTCCATGTAATTTCTGTCTTCTAGAGGCATATATATTTGTATACTGAACGTATATCTTGTATTTATTGTCAACTAAACAGTTATTTGGTTTTTTAAGCACTATTTCACTTGTGATGTTTTTTTTTTATGTTGTTATGGCTGTCGCCGTGAAACTAGTTTTATACTCTACAATATTCCATTCCGATTTTTTGTATTTGATAGATTTTATTATTTTGTAAGGTATTTGCCCAAATCCAAGTTTAACAGCCTTTTCATGAAAGGAATGAAAGTCTGTATCCAGAATTTGCAGAAAGAACAATGCCAAATCTCCTCAATTAAAATTGTCTGGAATTAAATTGAAGCATCCCGTAGTAAAAAATATGTCTTAAGATTCGACGTTAGTAGCAGAATTTACAAGCGAGTCTATTTTAATTCGGAAAAGCTGGAAAACAAAGATATATGAGTTTGAATTTTTAGGTTATGAATGAAGCGAACACGACAATCTTATGCCTATAGGTAACTTATGAAAGATAAATTAAAATGATATCAAACAAAAACTGATATTACGGACAAATGAAGTAAACCTAATTGATTTTTTACTATTATGAAGTTTGTTTTAACGCATTTATCTCTGGATTTACCACTTTTACCAGTCTGATTTCAAAACTTATTTTTGCGTGCTGTAGCCCATTTATTAAGGAAGTCTAGCTGTATCACATCACGCTATGATACGGAGGTAGAGTGGGGATGGCCCTGCCAATCATAAACCCGTAGTTATACTAACACTCACTTCTGCCGACGAATCAAGATCCGTGCTGGTAACTATAGGTACCGAATATAAGGACATTATAAAACAACATTTTGTAAGACAATTTATTCTTCCCCTTCTTCAAATATCTCGTCAAGAAATTCTGCTGGTGCTGAGATATATTCTTGATGTCTGGCCCATCCCAAATACCACACGAACGTCATTGTGTGGGCGCAGCAGCCTATAGTGCGCCGACCAACCAAGCAACTACAGCAATATTCTATTATGCCAGTTCTGCCAGGAATATTATTTTCAATTAACAAATATACATAATATTGCTTACGTGATATGTGACGGGATTTTATTTTTTAATTAACACGTTGAACGCCAAATGAAAAATCGAGTATTTCCATTCAGGCCACAGGGCTCACCGGTGAGTCTTATCTTACTGAACCATTCAAGCCAAGGGGGTCACCCGTGAGCCGCGTGAAAGGTCCAACATAAACGCTTCCTACGAGCCACAGATTGCAGCTATCAAACAAAACGCGTATGGAAGTGAGCCGCGTGGCCCTGTATCCGAACCGGACGGCGTGGTTTTCAAATCCAACAAAAACTTGCAGTTTTAATCAAGGTTCTTGCAATGATGCTAGGGTTATTCCTAAAGATACAATAGAAAATATTATTTCAATTTAATAGCTGTAATTAAACTATAAAATACTTTTAAAATATTTATTAAAAATACAAAACAAACATTTTCTACATTACCAAGTAAAAATCGGTGACATTATTTATTAAATACTTGACAAACTTCTATAATATAATCAAAATACTTTATGAATTTGAATAATCACAACTATGGCACTTCTTTTTAATATCACATTATTAAATAATCAGTCCTCCTATGAAATATAAAAAAAAATATCAAAATTATTGGTGAATCTTGTTAAAACAAGGTAAACAAAGGAATGGTTTAGTTGGACAGCTTTGGCAATAAGTGGATATTTTTTTCGACTTTGTTTTAGCCTGTTTGCTACCCATGATTGGTATGTTATCTGCATAACATTGGCGACATGTTCTTCTGACTTTTCTAGCCAAACCCTCTTTTCTTTCCAAGGAGTGTTTCATTCTCTTCGGTCTCTGTACAGGCAAATCATTTTGTTGGACTTCGCAAAGATTCATCATTATAAACCTTCGGAAATCAACCATTTGTATGTTTTTTTTAGTCACTGACTTGTACAGAGTCAAAGCATTTACCATCGCAGTATTTAGTAATAAATCTACAGCCAGCTTCTTGTACCACTTTACAGATTTTCGCAACGGGGACGAGTATGCTGCCATCTGATCTGATAAGTCGACTGCTCCTTTGGCTTTGTTGTAGTCAATTATGATCTGCGGTTTCATGACCACATTGCCCTGACGCTTTTTTATCTTTCCAAATCGTTCTGAGTGTTTGGTTGACAAAACCAACACGTCTCGTTTGTCCTTCCATTTCATGGCAGTAATACCATCTCGACTTTCTCTGGCAATAAATTCTCCCTTCTTCAGTTTAGTACTTACGACTTTCTTGGGCAGGTGCCTCCTATTCTTTCGGATTGTCCCCACCAAATGGGTTTCGTTATCTAGCAAAGCCCTTGCTAATTCAAGGCTTGTATACCAGTTATCGGTATAAAGAGTGTGCAAATCCATGACAACATTAAATGGAGTGGTATTTGTGGTTTCATTGTTTTTCCTGCGTAAATACTTAATATAAGTATATCCAGGCACACAGCACAACTTAAATTCTTTAATTCCATATTTGTGGCGTTTTTGTTTGTTGTACTGTCGAAATATAATCCTGCCACGAAACGGGACAACACTTTCGTCTATACATAGGTCTTCGCCGGGTGTATAATGCATCTGGAATTGTTCATTCAATACTTGCAAAAGGTAACGAATACGATGAAGGCGGTCTTCTTTGTTTGTCTCATCGTTTTGTGAAAAATGAAGCATTCGAATCGGAGAATCCGAATTCCGTGGCATTATTGTGCGTGGAAACGGATGACCTACAATATCATTCGTTGACCAATATTCCGCCAACCTAGGAAGCTTTGTGATACCCATAAACAGGATTAAACCAAAAAACTTTTTTATTTCTCCAAGATCTGTGGGAACCCATTTGCGTAGCCTTGTAAAGCGTGAATTTTCTTCTGAACTAGCAATTTTGTTAATTGCAAATTGGTTAGTTTGATCAGCAATAACTTGAAAAAGACTATCAGGAACCATTAGTTGGAAGAAATCAGCTGGCGATTTGCTGCGCATGCTTAAGCATAGGTTAGTGGGAAGGCCAGGATGTTCAGTAAAAGGTATTACTTTACGTTGATTACATTTAGGCTTTGACCAGGTGCCCGATGGCGATGTATTACCTGAACAATAAAAATACAACTAATTTATACTCCTATCAATCATATTATAATCAATAATTAAATAATCGGTCAAGTGTGAGTTGGATGCACTTAGCTTCCCTTCACTAAACTATAGAGGCCTGTAACAGACCGACGACGTTCAGACTTACCCCTTTCTAATAAAACTAGTGATTAACCCATCGCGCATCTGCTCATATCATACTAGGAGGGGGGGCAGGGGGTTTGGGCAGTTTCCTAAACCTGTTAAATCTGTCACCTGTGTGGCATCTAGTGAACTATTAAAATAATTCAGGACCAAATTCCCATGAAAGCAGAAGAAACGCGATTGTGCATGTCAAACGAATATAAAGTAGGCAAAGCCGTGGGCAAAAGCTGGTTTAATTATATAAAAAGATTACTTACCAATAGTATCGGCAATAACCCTTGAGATTTCATTGTCGCTATGTTCACTCTCTGAAAATACAATTCGGCGGCATCTTCTTTTCGTTGGTTGAACTACGTCTTCATCAGAATCTATTTGGAAACTATGGTTCAGAAGATTTATCTCGATGTTATCTAACTGGTTTAACTCCTCTTGCGTTAACTCAAAATCTTCAAAATCATTCATGTTTGGCGGAAAAAGCGTAACAGATCCTCACTTGTCCACGCAGCGCGCGATATTGATCGGCCGGAGTAAATCACCACGCCCCCACCCCGCGCTCGCGCGACGTGAGCCGTATCGTGAAACCTGCGGCCCCCGCTAACGGAAAAAACATAATCCTTTAAACAAGGCCACGGGACCCACCCGTGAGCCTTTTACAATATTTTAAAAACTAGACGGTAAAAGTCGCTCATTTTTATTTTCTGTACCAATTACCGCATTTTATAAACTTTAGAATGAAAATCTCAAGTTGATGAAAATTACCGATTTCCTGATTATGACTTGGCCCGAATGGTATACTACGCTAGGCCCACCGGTGGGTCGTAAAGCATACAACGTGTTAAGGTCTTTTCACCACTACCTGCCGAGTCAATAGAAAAACGAGCCAATGATAGGCTCGTCGAGTCGAAGCTCCAAAGCCTCGAGTATCGACGCCGAGTTGCTAGCCTGTCGGTTTTCTATTCGTTGCATTTTGGAGAGTGTGCAACTGAATTGCATAGT
This sequence comes from Melanchra persicariae, assembly GCA_947386135.1. NCBI lineage: Eukaryota > Metazoa > Arthropoda > Insecta > Lepidoptera > Noctuidae > Melanchra > Melanchra persicariae. The sequence goes on along the minus strand of OX376645.1, from coordinate 6,847,867 downwards.
TTTAATTCCGCCTAGCCCGTTCCATAATCGGACCACAAGACGTACGGTGATACGCCACCGGTACATGATGGACATCCCATCCATACGCACAAAGCGTTTTGGGAATACATTCATTGTGCGTACAGCTAAGGAGTGGAATTCCCTGCCGGGGTCTGTGTTTCCTGATAGCTACAACCTTGAGGGAGTCTTTAAGTCAAGAGTGAATAGGTTACTTCTAGGCAAGCGTGCTCCATCTTCGACCACATCGTCGCTTACCATCAGGTGAGATAGTGGTCAAACGCTTACCTATCAATAGGTAAAAAAAAAACCTCCTCTGAAGTTATATTCATTTTGTGTAATAGCTTCGCCCCTGTTCACCTCGATTATGTACCTGCCTTGGGAACGTACATGTTCGCCGTAATAAGAACGAGCTTGTCTTATTTGGTACGTTCCCAAGGCGAACAGAATTAGGTCCCGATATTCCAGTGTTGGAAAAAATGTAATATTATTTTGATCAGCACATATGTTTTCAAAGTAGGATATCGACTATTCATATTAAGGGCCTCTACCATGTTTGCCAAATTATTTTCCAAACCCATTCGCTCTTGAATGATTTCAAGTATTTCAGAACTGTATATATTGTTCGTGAAGCGGACACTTAATCTATTTAACAAAGCTGCAGCTATTTTGAAATTCTGCATCATGTGTGGTAGAGACCGATGAAAATATTCTTGTCTGAGAAGCTTGAAGTCTCTTTTAAATGCCCATTAACGGCCTCTACCACCCACGTGCATATTGTAACACAGCGGCTTCTATTCGCTTGAGCAGTTGTTAATTGGTAAATAAAATAAATAAATAAATATCTTGGGACAACTCACACACGGCCATCTGATCCCAAGCTAAGCAGAGCTTGTGTTATGGTAACCAGACAACTGATATACATACTTATATAATTTATAAATACATACATATTATAGATAAATTACACCCAGACACAGAACAAACAATTATGCTCATCACACAAAGTTTGTCCTGGGTTGGAATCGAACCCACGCCCTCCCGCTTTGCAGTCAGGGTCACTAACCACTAGACCAACAGGCCTTCCTGTGTTCACCTTGTGATAAAGATTCTGGCATACATGCTCTATAGCCACATCCCTCTAAGAAACTAATGCTACCTCTAAATCCTCTGTCTAAGGTGAGCACATCATCACGTTCAAAATATTCTCTTAAAGCAGAACCGTCACAAAACAAATCATTCATAGTAATCATGGGAGAGATTATTGACAGAGTAGAGCACGCTTGCAACCTTGGGCTACTTATGGATCCAGATATGCACTTTGAGGCCCATATAACCAATGTTCTCAGAAATTGCTTCTATAGGCTGAAGGTTTTGTATGGGATACGAAAATACTTGAGCATACCGGTGCGGAAACAACTTGTTGACAGCCTTGTGCTTTCTAAGTTAAACTATTGTGACATAGTCTATGGACCATGCCTACTCAGCAAAACGGAGAGAGTTATACAGAGAATTCCGAATGCTTGTGTTCGTTTCTGTGTTACTGTGCCACGAAGGAGTCACATAACTCCTTACATTAACCAGATAGGTCTGCTTAAGATGGCCGCCAGAAGGAAGCTTCATTTAGCCAACTTATTGTTTGGTATAACTATATCCAAAAAACCAAATTATTTATATGACAAACTAACTTGGAAGCAAAACTACCTAAAAAACAAACTTCGCTCCATGGTTGACCCGCTGACCGTGCCAATGCACAGAACTGCTTGCTTCAGGGGGTGCTTCAGGTTTGCAGCCACGCATTGTTGGAATGATCTCCCACCACCATTGAGACGCCTGAAAACATTACAGTGTTTCAAGTTCCAGCTTAAGAAGTTACTTATGTTTCAACAATTATCATCTCAAGCATAAGTTTTTTTGTTCTGCAATATTTTTCTGTACTGTACCTCAGGGGTCACGGCCATCAGGCTTTGGTTGGGATCTCCAACGGTGCGGGCTGCTCTGACCTTTGTGGTCCCATTTTTCCTCTGGCTTGTTTTGTTATGCCACTCAGAACATGTCTCCTTGGATGCCATTTGTCTCATTCCTGTATTTTTAAAATTAGTTTTATGTAAGTATACAATGACTTCACCGATTACTATTTAATTTTTATACTTTGACTTATTTATTTGCAATTTTTGCTGTTTTATTTATGAATTTTAATTATTTTCCAATTTGCTAGATTTATCTTACCAATTAATGTTATTGTTTTTTACGAATTTTTAATTATAATCACTGTTTTATATAGTCAAATGACTTGCTCGATATGCATAAGGACTAAAATAACAATACCCATTCAAAACCCTTACCTAGTCAGTACCTCCTACTTAGTGCTTTTATTCCCCTTTTGCTGCTTTGTGAACTTATCTGGTTGTGTTTTTGTCATCTTTGTATATGGGTATTTACACCCCACTCACTCACTTTTAACTCACAATGCATTCTACAATAACACTTCTTCCCACTACTGCTTCATCCAGCAACACATAATATATAAACAAACTACGTGAATTGCGCAGGTCAAGAACTTTCTACATTCCATGAATTCCATCTTTCCACTGTGTTTGTGATTCGTTGTCGATCTTCGGCCATTTCGTGGGTGGTGCGCATGGACGGACATAGACTATGTAAACCACAGAACACCTATACTAGGGCTGGGGAGATGTAAACTCGGAATTGGCTAGTATCGTTTTTGCGTGCGCATAGATAAAATAAAAATTTTTAGTCGTGTGCGTCACTATTTGTCCTGCGATTGTCTGCGCAACAGTTTATTATTTGTCCATATCTATATATATATATATATATATTATTTTTTCTTATTTATTTTTTTATTCAACTACCTTTAGGCTGCTCCGGCCGACGTCTCTCAGTCTGAGCCGGCTGTCGCTGAAAACCAGCGCTGTGGCTCTGTCTCGCACACGAGTTCCAGCATTATGCTGAGCGATGGCCGTTTTGCGCCGATGTGACGCATATCTTCCTCAAAATCCCTCTTTACTTTTATATATATACTCATTTATTTTTATGGTGTGCGTCATGCTTGGCGTAGGAGATCCGCAAACAGTTCCAATAAATTGAGACTCAATAAACAAAAATGAAATAATTTGGGTTTTCAAGGGGTAATATTAGTCTATAGCCCTGTGCAATTAAATTAGTTTTTCGATATAACATGGGATGTGAAAATTAAAAAAACTTTATTTCAGACCGTAGTCAATTAACCCCATTATTATTTGTTCCCGCTCTTTTATTAAGTAAAAGTACTTTGCCAGGCTCTATCTTTTTAATATGAGTCGAAACTTACTTACAGAATGTTTTTATATTCCTTAGCTGTACATGATAAGGGATTTAAAAGAAAAAATACGAATTCAAGTTAACAGAAAATATTTTCCACATTATAGGTGATTAATATATTATCGAGATACTGGGCGGGAGGTACAACATTGCCTTGGTACCTAGCCCACCCTAAGTACCATAATATGGATAAAATATGTGCACAGCAGCCTACTGTTCTCTTGCCCACATTGCAATTGCAATAATGTTGCAATATTGCGTCCCTACCGTTAAGAGAGCCGTCGACCACAATATAAACAAAATATATTTTACGGCCTATATGGCGCGATTGAATTTTGCCTCTTAGCAGCCAAACACTATTTTCAGTCGACAGCTCTGTCAGTAAACTGCTGTCAACCTCTCTGCATACTTCGATTGTGTAAGATCCATTGGCCCTTATATGCTCGCCGCAATAGGAACGTGCCTGTTTTATTTGGTACGTGCCTAAACATACCAATATCAGCTCATTGTAGGTGAGCCGGGGAAAATCACTGACATTATTATCTTCAACATTTATTCTTTGGAAATTCGATCGTCTTCTATTTAAGTTATTCCTAATAACAAGAGTGCTTAAACTGTTTTCAGAGTACATTTTCTGATTTATAATATTAAGGATTTCCTCAGCATCATTCCTATCTTCGATTAGAGGGTGAAAGGCATTAATTAAGGCAGCAGCCACAGAAAAATCTTTCATCAAATTGCGAGATGCGGCATTAAAATATTCTTGACGAAAAATCTTATAGTCTCGTTTAAACCTACCGTTAATCACTTCTATGACCCAACGACATATTGTCACTGCCCTGGAACGATTAGCCTCCAATGTAGATAGTTGTGTTTCACCCTCTTGAACTGTAGCTGGTGTATAATAACGATACCCACAATCGTTGAGTAATATGACAGAGAATCTCTAAAGCCCCTATCCAGTATGAAAACATCATTTGGTGCAATAAATCTTCTTAAAGGTTGATTTTCATCACGAAATTCTTTTAACATTATTTCAGCATCTGATGTTGTTGCTGGATAAGGACCAAGCACTTCAATAATATAACCATCTGTACTGACAATTATAAACATTTTTACTTGGTTTCGATACTTGTGTAACGAATAACTGTTTTTTTCATACAAGTAATTGCTACTTTTTTGAACATATACATAAGTACCATCGGCTATCACAATATCTCTGGTTCTATTATTGTCTCCATAAATCCCATTGGGAATTGTAAGGTTATTTTTTTTTTTTTTTTTTTCCAGGATGGGAAATCATCAAATGACCCCTCCCGCTCTGGGTGGAGCGGCAGGGAGTGTCAGACTTTTACTGACTAAAACCCACCCTTTGTCCTCCTATTGCCTTTCCTTCCAGGGCCGCGGTAACTCTTTCGAACAAATCCGCAACCCTGGTAGGCTCTGGCCCTAACGGGCCCCGACCCAAGCTGACGACTGCTGGCTTGGCGCGCGTATAACACAGCGCGCCGTCAACCCGGGCCTGTTCTGATCGGACGGCGAGCTACCCATTGCTCTCCGTCCACAGGCATCAGTCACTGCGCCATGCTCAGGAGCATCAGTTCCTGGGCGGCGCAGTGGCTGACGTTCAACAGGAGGGGGTGAAATGGGGCCATTACTGGCACTCCATTTCAGCCCCCTCCGGAGCCCGTTGTAGGGGCTCTACTGCGGCTGTTGCAGTAGCAGCAGCCGCAGTGGAACCGGCTATGGCGGCGGAGGAAGCGGCGGCGGTGGCGGCGGTCGTGGCAGAGACGGCGGTGGCGGAGGGCTTTCTCCTATTTCCGGCTTTGGCGGGTGAGGCGCAGGCCCTACCCCCAGCCCAGTGGTCGGCCGGCTTGCCAGCTGCCGCACAGACTACGCAGTGCGGCGCGGCGTCGCAGGAGCCGGCCTTGTGACCGGACTGACCGCAGCGGAAACATAGACCGCTGCGGTCCACCTCCGAGGTGCATTGAGCTCCTACATGGTGGCCCACCTGGCACCGGAAGCACCTCAGAGGTCGGGGTTCCAGCAGTTTGACCTGCGCGGAAACCCAACCCACCAAAAACCTACGGCCCTCCGAGATGGTCTTGGCCGCCGACACGGGACAGCTCACCACAATGGTGCGCATGCCCGTGTTGTCAGGACGTAGGGTGCCCGCCTTCACCTCCTCTGCTGAGCACCCCCCCGTCCTAACGACGGCGGCCACCACCTCCGCCTCCGTTACGGAGTCGTCCAGGCCCAAGATGCGCATGTCGATGCGCTTGGTGGGCCTGGACACTCGGGCATCGTCCGCGCTTAGGGACGCCCTGAGCCTTTTGGCTAGAGCGTCCGCGGTTGGGCCGCTGGCTGCCCCGGGGATCTCCAGCATCCGGGCCCCAGTCATGGTGACCCTCATCATGGTGGCTGCCTTGCCCGCCTTCTTCTTCTCCCCGGCCACTTGCCATTCGGCTTGAGCCGGGGGAGGATCAGAAGGCGAGGAAGCCGGGGGGAGCTGCTGCACAGACGGCGCAGGAGCCTTCGCCGTCCGCGCAGCAACCCCACCCCTCCTCTTCCTTCCCGGGGCCGGGTCCGGTTTTCCCGGCACCGGCTTCGCGCGTGCCGGCCCGGACCCTTAGTCCCGGCCGGACGACCCCGGTGTGGCAGCCACGGCGGCCGCATTCGACGCCTTTTTCTGGCCTGGGGGGGCCTTCCCACTCGCCGCCGAGCTCACTAGCGGGGGGCGCAGGACGATGCCCTCCAGGACGGAGAACCGCGCCTGGAAGGCAGCCATCTCCTGCCGCACCAGGTCCAGCACCTGGCTCTCCTGTGGCACGGGACGGTCCTCTCTGCGCCCCCTTTGAGGCGCCCCCTGTGGGCCGGCTCCCCGGAGCCAGGCCAGGTCTGCGCGGAGCCCCTCGTTCTCCTTCTGGAGACGCTCCGTGGCGGCAGCCAAGCGGGCGACCTCCGCCCGCAGCTTGGACATCTCGTCCCGCGGAGGCCCACCTGGGTTAGCCTCCGCTGCCGCCAGAATGGAGGCCCTCGCCTCGCTTATGGCCTTGTTCCTCTTCAAGGCCACATCGCGAAGCGCGGCCTCCACTACTTCCACAAACCCGGCCCTTCGAGTTCGCTCCTGTCCGGAGTCATCCGGCTCATCGCCGGAAGACTCCGAACCAGGAGCCCCTCGACCATCCTCTCCGGGGGGTCGTCCGCCAGCGACGAGCTCCTCGACTCGCTGACCAGCCACCTTGGAGGCAGGCAATCTCCTCTTGCCTCCCTCTCGGCCCTTACCCCGCCTACTGGTGGGGATTTTCCGAGCCGAGGCCACCTCCTCGCTGCAAGACGACCCCCGGTCGCCCTCCGGTCTGGGTCGCTTGCGGAAGGATCTGGGGTCCTCCGCAGCAGCTCCCGCCCCCTCGGGTCCAGAGCTCGCCGAGCTCACGGTCACCAGGTCGTCGGAGTCCAACTCTGACTCCGACTCTGCACCCGCGTGACGCTCAGGCAAGCCCTCCCTCCGAAGTAGCGCTCCTCTACCCGCGCTCCGCCCGACCGACACTTTGTCGGGCGAGGTAAAATCGAAACCGATCAATTCCTGGAAGGATGTTCCGGATCGGGGGCCTCCTCGGCCCTTGTTGCCATCGGCAATCGGATGGTGGATAGCAACGTTGCCCCCCCCAGAATACGAGGGGCTTGACGCATAAAGCGTGGCGGATTCCCGGACTGCTGTGCAGTCCGGACCGCCCTGGGGTAGTGTCTCTTGGGAATTGTAAGGTTTCTCTGTGCAATTTGTCCCCTGTTAGTGTGACTTAAACCTAAGTGCAGAGGGACGTAGTCCTGTACAAGCAAATCTCTAGCCCGTGATATTAAAGTCGATGTTGTTCTAGTTGGTATTTGAATTAAGGAAGAGATTCTTTCAAATGAGTCCCCTGTTTTTAATTTAATTAAATATGCTGCTAGGGCAAGATATCCGCATTACGCATTTGTGAGAGCCGAGGTACTTCATTAAGAATTTCAGCAAATTGCTGTTTAGTTCGACCAAACCAATAGTGAACTAAATGGTCTGGCATATTCTCAATATTATTAAAATCTATACTTACAGGACTGGTATTTAATGTCATCAAGTCCTGTATTTGCAAAGCAGTAAACATGTGGTTGCTATTGTGTGGGGGATTATTCAAAAAATCCCATGAACCTTGACTTACAAGTCTGGAACATACACGGTTATTGTTAGAGACATAAAAATTATAGTTTTTTTAGTAGAAATTGACTTAAAGACAATGGTATGGTAAGACGTTCAGTGCGATGGCAGCCCAAGACAAAGCAACGATTTTGTGACTCTGCAGCTTTTGCATACAGTGGCATCATTATCTGATCTTGAACATTTGGTGGTACCTCAATAGAAGGCTCAGGAATAGGATCGTTGCTGGACTCTCTTGATGTTCTGACTACACGTGGAGCTCGGTCAGCACGTTGCCAGCATGGACAGTACCGGATTAAGCCAGCGCGGGGCCTGTAGCAAATTCTGTCAAGGGGCCCTTGGTTTGCTATCGGTTCTCAAAAGGGTATTAAATAAAACAAAACTGTTACAAATAAACTTTTCTGGACTTATTATGGGCAAATTTAGCGATTACACTTTCAATATCGACTTCTTTAAGCAAGTCATGCTCTATATTCAACAACGTGAGATGATTAAGACGTTCTTGGCCCATAGTGTTCCTTAATTCATTTTTAATTCGTTTCAACGTTGAAAAAGAACGTTCGCCACTGCAGTTAGTGATCATGAGAGATAAGTAAATACGCAAGGCAATTTCTAAATTTGGGAAACACGATTCTAAAGAATTATTTAATAAAAGTTTATAAAATTGCAGTTCGAGGGGCTCCTGTTTCTTGCTGTCAATTACAGTAGCCACATCTGTTTTCAGCAGCTCTGCGAACTGCACTAATTCGCCGCCTAGGCTGTTCTCCAAATCATCGTAAGCACTGACCATCCTTGACGATTTTTCCAAAATCTCTTCTGTTGTAAGAGATTTTATCTGTCGAAATACTTCAAAAACACTAGTAATTTTATGATATGCTTTCATACGTTTAGTTATAGCAGACAGTACGTTATCAATTATGACAATAAACACCTCAAATTCGAAACGTTGTCCAGGTGTTTGATTTTCAACAAAGTCGTCGAGTGTATTAGAGCCGCTGAAAGGGTCGTACTTTGTATTTCGCTTGATTCGTCGTGATGTCTGTTGCTGGTATTCTTCACAGTTAGTCAAATCTTTGGCTCTTGCCTCAATATCTGAAAATGTGGATCGCATTGCTTGGACGTAGCCATATAATGATTCATAAAGGGCGTATCCCGTATTAAGGTTTTGATCAGACGATTGTAGCGAAGCACTTGTCGCTTGCAAGCGTTCTAGGATTCCGTTCCAAGTAATTGTCATTATTCCCGTTTCTAACTTATTCATCGTTGAAACTAGTCCATAAGCTTTATTACGGCACTCCGCTTTCTGATCCACGTTATTGAAAATGTCTTCCAATACTTGCTTAATAGTGGTAAAACCACATAAAAGTGCCTTCTTAGCATCAGCTCGGGCTGACCACCTAGTGTCTGATAACCGTTTCAAAATCGGAATTTTCGAAGCGGAATCTTTAAGTGCATTCGTAAGACGACCCCATCGGAAGGTAGAAGCGGAAAAAAATGTATAGAGGTTTTCAATGAAATCGAAGAAAAGTAATGCTTCTGTACAGCAGTCTGCAGCGCACTTAGCAACTAAATTTAATGAATGTGCAAGGCAGGGAATGTATTCTGCGTACTTATTTATTTCCTTAATTCGGGCCTGTAAACCGGTGTATTTCCCACTCATGTTGCTGGCATTATCGTAGCTTTGCCCACGACAATCTTTGATATCAATGCCACTCTCACTCAAGAAATCTAGTAAACTTTGAGCGAGTTGTTCAGCAGTATGACCTTCCATGTCCAAGAACTTAACAAATCTTTCCACTGGTCCAGATGGCAGAACATAGCGTACTGTCAGAGTCAGTTGGTCTACATGCGATATATCTGGAGTAGAATCCAATGAAACTGAGTAGTATTTGCATCTCTTAATTTCGCAAATAATTTGATCCAGTATACTTGATGCAATTAGATGAATAAATTCCTCACAAGTTGTTTTAGATAAATATGACGTATGTCCCTTTCCCTTATTAGCATGACTTTGAATATGTTGAGCCATAAAAGCGTCAAATTGGTCTATTAATTCTAACAAGCCTAAATAATTTCCATTGTGAGGTGAACCAATAATTTCGTCACTACCCCGAAACGCAAGACCTCGTTCTGCTAAAAACTTTATTACTGCAATGATTCGTTTTAAGAGTAGCCTCCAATACTTTTGCTCAGTCTCAATTTTGCTCACAAGTTGAGAATCAACACGCGTACTCTTGTTTTTGAGGTTTAACAGAGAAATTATGGCTTGTCTATGCGGAGTGCTTTCTTCATGTCTTGTCAACAAATTGTGCGCATTCTTCCAGTCATTTAATCCGTCTTTCGTAAACCGTGGTGAACTATCTGAATTCGTAATCTTACAAACAAAACAGAAAAGTCGTCCTTTGGTTTCCGAATAACACAACCAGTCTCTGACGTGAGTTTTATTCGTTAGTTTATGTTTATAGGTGAAAAATGACTTATAGCAGAATCGTGGTTTATTTTCGTTTTCATAAATTTTCTTTGAAGACAAAAAATCTCCATTCATATTTTGCAGTTCACTGCTTCCTTTTTAAATCCAATAATCTCTATCAAAGTTGCTCGGCCATTCCCCAATATCGTTGGAGTATATTTTACTTTCGTTTTATTTTTGGACTGAAACTGTAGTGACATTAGAGTCAACTTTTTGATTAGAACACGACGACTCTAGATCGAGAGGACTGGCTGTGCTTATAACTTCTCTTTGGCTAGAACATGATATACCTAAATTAAGAGGAATTGCTGTCTCTTCAACTACAGTATCACTTATAGAAAGTGTAGCTTCATCAGAAACGTTAGTAGTACCACTATGACCACTATCATAATATGTACAATGAGATGCAACATCTGTATTTTCTGATTTACTTTCTATAGATTCAGCAACATCACTCTGAACATTAAAATACTCGGCCAGCTTACGTGTTTTTGATATAACAGCTTCGTTCTTTTTTTTCTTTTCATCTTTTGCTTTACGCTTAGCACTTCCAGAAGCGTAGTGCCGACCAGTATCTCTAGATCTGCTGTTCATGTTACCTACGGTTAGAGAAATATATATTTTTAAATTAATTGTTTTTTAAAATGCGTAAATTTGGTATAATAATTTTTAAATATTTTTTCTTGTTTTTATCACTTTCATTGTGATATTTCTTTATTTTACAACATTGATCCTATAATTATTGCGAGGAAGCATAAACTACTTTACTACTTTCTACTAATGATAAGTCATGTCATGACCTTTTACCAACTTTCATTGATTGATTCAAGTATAACTGTATAAACACACTACGCCGAAATTACGCGACCGAATGTCACTATTAGAATGAAATAGCATGCTATTTGAATGCTATTTGAATGAAATAGCAATGTCGGCGTGACATTCGGTCGCGTAATTTCGGCGTAGTGTGTTTATACAGTAAGAGCGATCGCCGACGTCCGTCTTTTTGTAGGACAACTAGCGTTGCCGAAATCAATCTAACAAAAAAACGTCTTGTATTAAAAAAATCAACATGTCAAATGCGATTTAATAAAAAAACATACCTACCTAGTAAAATATCTTACCTTAAGTGAATCTCGTTGTTCTCGTTGATATTTTTGCATTTGCACTTGTACATACAAAAACTCTTCTATTGTGTTTTAAAAAAGATAATTGAATGAATTGCACACAGCGCTACGTCAATCACGAAAACAGTACTCGAAGCAATGTCAAGACAACTTTTCTCACAAATAGTTCACATTTAAAGTGCTTTTATTAGTTTTTTTATATTGAGTCAAAGGAAAGTGTATATCAATTTCTTATTGTTTGATAGTCAATAGAATCCTAATTTATTTGTTCGAGTTACGACTAGCTCGATCGATGACAATATCAGGGAATTCCCCAAATAGTTTTGCAGTGTTGCCAACTTGTGTTTAGTGCAGTGCAAGTAGTACAACACATAACTTGTGTGTGGCTAGCGCTCAATTTAAAAAATGTGGTACAATTTCAAATTATTGATGTTCATTTTGATACCAACGTTTTTCGTGATAGATATTATACCTAGAGGTGAGGCGGAAATAGCCATGCGCGCAGTTCGGGTCGGCTCGGTTCGCCCGCCAATGGCACCAACCGAGCGGACAAATACTCGCTTTCCTTTTCTTACACATACAAAATACCGACTATTTGTCTTTTTTCGTTTATTTCGTTAAGAAAAAAATCAAATTACTTGTAGTTTGGTAGTAGTTTTGTAAACAAAACATTTTCTACATATGTCTTGCTGTTGAAGTGGTGTAATTACGAAATACCTATTTGAGCGCGGGGCCCTCCAATTCGCGGGGCCCGTAGCATTTGCTACTCTTGCTACGTGGCTAATCCGGCAAAGAGCATGGATGACAAATAGAGCTTGTAGCACTTACCTATAAAAAAAAAGGTTTAAACTATATTCTATCAAAAACTCAGAAAAATTCTAGAATCAGCAATTAAAACTAGAAAAGAAATGAACTTGTTTATATGTACTTACTTGTCGAGGTTGAATCCATTCTGATATAACGTCAAAAATATGGCTTTCACGCTGAGAATGTTGGGTCAGTGTATGGGATCGAATGCGCAATTAAAATCTTCCACAATTAATGCAAACATGACGATGGCCAACATTCAAGTTAGATCCATTACTGGAATCAACACTGGTTCCGGGCAATGATTGTGTAGCTACCATCCAGCAAGAGTCGCACACATGGTCCGATGCAGTGACCTGAAATATACATTAAATATAATTACAGATTACTAAAATTGTCAGTATTACTAAAATTGTGCTAAGATAGAGAAGTTTGAGTGTTAAAAATATTTATTATTGTTTTTATTTTATCTCCCAATAATGTATTATTATAACTTTTACTATGTATGCAAACCTACCTACAAGTACCAGTACTATACCTACCTGCTAAGTAAAATAATAGCTACAAACTAGTAGTAGGTATGTTTAATAACACCCCTTTTTTCATCAGGAGTAAAGTCCTTTACAGGTTCCTAGTACCTAACCAAATGTTTTTTTTTTATAGATACCTCTCAACTGCTTTACCTCAAAGAGTGAACTGTTCACGCTAAAATGTGCAAGCCTGACAATGAATAAACTTCTAAAATTTCACCAAACATTTTATGCCTCAAGAAAAAAAAGCTGTCAAGATGCTTTTCTTCTTAAGTGCTGTCAAATAAAACAAATTAAAAGAAGACGTCCTAACCAAAATAAAAGGCTTAAAAGAGATTTTAATATCCAGTACAGGATTTTAAACAGTCAGAATAAATTTGTGATTGTCTGCCAAAAATTTTTTTTGAGTTCCTTGCAAATAAAAAAAAGTATAGAGTGGAATTTGTTATTAAGGTGTTTTACTATACGCGACAGATTGCTGTAGAAAACAGGGGAGGAAATCATAAAATAAACAAGTATAAGGAGCAAAAAGATATAGTTCGGCAGTTTATTATGAAGTTAAAATGCATAGAATCACATTACTGTCGATCTGCAACACAAGAGCGAAAATATCTGCACAGCGATTTAAGTATAAACAAACTTTATAAGATGTTCAATACCGAAAATCCTCAATCTGTTGTAAAGAAGTCTTATTTTCGTACAATATTCAACCAAGATTTCAATTTAAGATTCGGTAATCTGAGAAGTTTGCTCGAAATGCATAGAATTGGATGGGAAAATTAAAATTGAAAACGACCAAGAAAAAAAGAAAGACCTCATGATCGAAAAAAGAGTCCAAAAGCATTCTTTAAATTGCTTCAAGGAAATCAGATGATATGATCACTTTTTCATTCGACTGTCAAAAAAATAATCCCCTACCCAAAGTACCTGACCAAAGCGCATACTACAGTCGCCAAATATATCTCTACAATTTTACGATTGTTCAGGGTTCTTCTAAAGATCACCTGAATAAAGACACAACTTATGCATATTTGTGGACAGAGAACGAATTTCCAAAAACATCCAACCAGATAGCCTCTGCAGTGTACGACCGTTTAAATAAAACTAATTTTGATGGGATTAGCACTGTTCGTCTTGTAGCTGATGGATGTGGCAGACAGAACAAGAATAGCATATAGCTATGTATGCTGTCAAGATGGCTTCTCGACAACGTTTCTGAAAAAAAATTAAGTGGTTTTCCCCATTACTGGGCATTCTTTCATGCCGCCAGACCGAGTTTTCGGAAACATTGAAATAGTTCTTAAAAAACAAGAAGTAATCATTCGACCTGAAGATTACATAGACATCATTGCAACAAATGCAACCATTACAAAAATGCGTGACATACAAATGTTAGAGACTTCAGGAGTACCGCAAAAGATGTCCTAAAACCGACTGTGAGATGGCCTTTTAAAATAAGTGAATGCAAAAGATTCGTTTTGAAGAGATCCAAGACTGTTGGAAATGTGCTTATTCGTGAAGAACTGCATTTTAATTTAGATATAGGTAAAGCAGTAAATCTTTGCAAAACTGGAATGAAAACCAATATGATGAATCGTGCAAAAATAACAGATGTCGATGCACTATTAAAAAAGCATTTTGGCGCTGAAAGGGAAACCAATGCAGAATGTCAGTTTTATGTAAATATTATAAGATCGCCAGTTATTCAAGAGGGGGATTCAGAAAGAGGGGAAGATGATAATGAAAACTATTGTGAATGTAGGGATGATACGGTGGATTTAAGAATTTAAATTTTGATTTTGTTGAAAAAGAAGAAAGCTGATTTAGTAATAAGAAAAGGTTTAAGTTCATAAGAATAAAATATTGTTCCTGAAAGAAAAGAAAAGTCTGATTAAAAAGAGAAAAAGTGTTGTTTGTTTTGTTACGATGTTGATTATTGGATTTAAGAATTTAACTTTTGTTTTTGTTGAAATAGAAGAAACAGCTGATTTAGTAATAAGAAAAATTTTAAGTTCATAAGAATAGAATATTGTTTCTAAAGGAAAAGAAAAGTCTGATTAAAAAGAGAAAACGTCTGTTTTGTTTCATTACGATTTTGATTATTATTTGAAGTTTTATGAACTTTTTAAATTTCTACATGAAAACGTGTTTTAATTACTGGTTCATATGGATAATATCTGTTGGGAACATCACTGACATTGTGATGTCAATATGGCGCCAGTGTAAAAGTCAAAGACAGCTAGGTTCACTTGAGTAAAAATAAAACACAGCTAAGACTATATACCCAATCTTGCAATGAGTGTTAAAGTCTACACTCATTGCAAGATTGGGTTAAAATGACATAATTACTGGTTTGTTTAATTGTTAAACAAGCTTGCATTCTTAACATACAAAATAATGCAAGTAAAAAACGCACCATCACTTTGGAACTCAAGATATTATGTAGCTATTAGGTATTTGTTAGGTAGTGTTACAGTTACAGTTAGGTAGTGTTATTAGCGTTAAGTAAAAATAATTTAATTCGATTGCAATTATTTATCTTTATCTATACATTGTGTGGAGTGTAGACGCGAGGCACATCACTAACCTTTCTCTCTTTAGCAATGTTTGCCTTCGAGTTTTCTTGGTTTCGTATGCGTTTTCGACCTCTGCCAGTACTTGCCGGTTCTACAGGGACCTCCATAATAGTCGTTTACGACTTTTTTCACAACTATTGCACGACGTTTTTCACAACAAATTTTGCACGAGAACTCACTAAAAACAATAAAAAATATTAGGTGTGGGAAACGCGGTTGTATAGAAATCGCCATTTTGTTTTCAAAAATTCAAGCGTTGTGATTGGTTGTTTTATCACTTGGCTGTCTTTGATTGTGACCTAAGGTGACTTAGCTGTATTAGATCCCTAAATCAATTTTTGAACCAAATTTAAAGGGCTTTAGCTATATTTGTTTCTTACAATAATAAAATAAAGAGTTACAACCAAAAATTCACTAGATGGCTCCATACTTGTTTTTTGAAAGTGTGGCGCTTAGCTGCCTTTGATTCTATATGCCTCATATTATATTTATTTTGGGTACTTATTATTGGGAAAAATAAAAATAACAATAAAATAACCCTTATAATAATAACATAACACTTGCCGTGGAGATATCCATTCTCTAATCACTGATAGTATATCGATTGAGTTCAGCAGGTTTCTTCTCATGCGAGCAGTTGATATGCCACAATTAATGCAGCGGAGATTATCCATCGTAAACAACAGGTAACAATATAAAAAGGCAAAATCGGAGTCCAAAATGCGTGCTAAGGTCAATAGGTCTGGAAGAAACGGGGTCCAAGAACAAAATAGGGTCGGTCACAAAGGCAGTTACAATTGTCCAAAAATACAGCAAGGGTCGGTAAATAGATGTAGCACACAAAATAAACAAAAAGTAAGTCCACAACACGAGCGAAAAACGTTATGACTATGACGGCAATCTGTTGTTGACAACCGATTGATTGACAAGTGACAGCCGTATCGAGTGTTGCAGTTCAGAAAAATGCAAATCGATTTTTCTATAAAATCATTAATATAACATAACAACAACGAAAAAATCTTTAATCATTGTTTCGCAATAAACTCGTATAATACTTTTTTAAGTGAAAAGAAATATAAATCGAATATTATAATATAATTCTTATATCGGGAAAAAACATTTTTGTTTAAAAATAGCATAATATGGCAACATCAGTTGTTATTAAAACACCTGCAACGCGAAGAATACATTAATTGTTTTTTTTTAGAAATTCCTTTTTCCCAGGTTTTTTTAGGAAAATTAAAGTAAGGCTTATAAATATTTAAATGTTTTTTCGAATGGTATAATACTTTGTCTATCAGGGCCAGAAATTGCTGATCTCCTTTCTTTGTGTCTTAAGAGCCTTTACGCGGTACGGCTTTTCATATAAACTTTCAAATCCTTATTTTTCGAAATTAATGAACCGATTTTAATAAAACTTGGTATGCATACGCTAGATATCCAGGTCTAAATAGTTATCAGAAAACATTTTTGAAAAAGATTTAAGAGGGAGAGAGAGAGCGATTTTAAGTTTTCTTTAGAAAGTGAAAAATTACTATATCCTTCCCCTTGAACTCTTTTTCGATTTTTTTTTCTGATAACTATTAAGACCTAGATATCAAGCGTATGCATACCAAGTTTTATTAAAATCGGTTCATTGATTTCGAAAAATAAGGATTTGAAAGTTTGTATAAAAAGCCGTACCGCGTAAAGGCACACAGTCCACTTCTTGAACCTGTCCGTGACCGGGTTCAGAAACTTTTTGCTCTATTTCTATTAAATTATTGGCTTTTTCTGATTGCAGAAAATTTGACAAGGCCATTCTCATATGTGAATTTTTGTTTTGTGGTACACCTTACATCTGCATTGCAACCTATTCTCGAAAACTTCCTCGCAAAATGATATCTATACATTCTGAAATGTTTATTCCTAGCTTTAGCAGCCTCTGCCGATTGTAGTCCGATAGGCAATAACGCCTTTTCCATAACTGTAGCACCATGCATCAAAATTTTGTGCATAGTTGGACTCATCGGATGCCAGTAGTAGAGCGAAACGTAGACGTTTGCTATCTCCCAACAGTAGTCAGCAAATTTTTTCAAGTCAACTTTATGGCCGCTTGAAATTACCTCTAAAATTATTTTTAATCTGAATATCAAGTTGTAATCGACACCGGTAATTTCTGCAGCCTTCTGTGGGTCACCAAAAAATTGCCTGCTGGTATTACCATCATTGGTGTTGCCGAACCCAGCTTTCGGCACATCCACAATTACCTAATCCAGTTTCTTTTTTAAATCTTTGTTGTACGGTGGCTTTTCTTTCTTTAACTGTAGCTTTGTCTGAATCTAACCTCACTTGCCATTTTTTTTTATCGGAAGCTTGTAAGAAAGGTGCAAAACACTTTTAAACAAGCGAATCCTAGCGTGAAGGATAGATAAGCCAAAATCCAAGGCTTCTATATCAACAAGCATTTTACTGTTGAAATTATTGAATTGGTTAGAAATAGCTCCACAAATGAAACACCTCATTGTTGAGCTGGTTTGCGTAGCAGCATTGTACACTTTAGCATCCACCATTGTTAATGTCAAAGTATGCTTAACATTAGCGGAAAAGCCATCATTTACGAATTGACTGTTTTCTAGTTGTTCTATTTTTGTTGATATGTATTCGATTTCTTCGTTTGTCAAGTCAGTAGTTTCTGTAGCAACTCTTATGCTACAATAACGTGGTGAGGAGGGAGTCGGATTCTGCCATACAATTTTTTTCCACATTTTAACTGTAGCGGTACTAAACAGCTTTGGAAAATGTTAGTCAGAGGAGTCTTCATTTTGCATTTTCTGTTTAAATTGGGATTGTTGCGAGCCATCACAACCCCACTTATAGATAAGTTTCAATGAACCACGTTCTCCTTCAGTTAAATGACTTAAATTGTCTTTTAAATAAGTAAGCAGCCTAGTAACCGTGTGATTTAATAGGTCTTGCAAATTAACTTCTGCAATTGTTTCAGACACAGTAATTGAGGACTTCGGTGGGTAGCACTTTTGCTTTTCTTTCTGTATTAAACTAATAGGTTGGAGAAAAAGTTTCTTCGCATTTTTTAAGAAAATTCAAAACATTTTTTAACATAGCTTATTTACATTTAACTAAAGTATGTAGGTTTTGGTAGGTGGTTTTGGCAGTCCTCTGGCAGTCCTCTCGTGGTGTTAACCTGACACTGCCTAAAGAATTCTGAAGAGACCGAAACAGGTGGAAATCTGAAGGTGCAAGGTCAGGACTGCACGGCGGATGCATTAACACCTCCCAACCAAACTCTCTTAAAATTTTAAAATGTATCGATTTTCTTTATTATGGTGTATCCACACAGCCCGGTGGCACTGCCGGCGGATTGACGACAAGCAAAGCCGCCAAAAAGCCGCCGGTAAGCGCGGCTGTGAATCGATATTCTCAGTTGTCTTGTGACTTTCGGTGAAGTAAGAAGCGTAAGCAGATACTGGAGACAAAATGGACGATAACATCGCCATTGCTGCCGCAGTTTTGGTGTATATTCTCTATCAAAAGAAAAAAATTAGCAAAAGAAGATTTTGGATGAGACCAAGTCTACGAAATAGGCGTGATGTTCCCAGAATGCTTCAAGAGTTTAAAATGGATGACATAAACCGAAGAACTGTTCGTTTGAAATTTGAATTATTTCTGAGGGTTTCAAGTGAAGATTTTGAAACACTATTCCCAAGGAGCACTTAGGCGTTACCGACATCAAATATGCAGCACTTATAGAACTTAGAATTCTTTTGGAGACGTACAAGGGTGTCAAGAAAAGATTCTATATTTATAAGGTTGATTTACCAGTTATTATACAGCTCAAGCTGTACTAAATCCTTATAAAAGATTCCGCGTAAACTAAAGATGTTAAAACGGAATATTAAAACTCTACTCTTTAAAGCCTCGGCCAAACCTGCGCGTCAGTAAAGCGGGACGCGGGACGCGATGCGGGAGCGTCTGCAAAGCGAAACTGACGTGCATACCTGCGCGACTGCGGCGCGAATCGCCAACTTCATTAATTGATGAACAATCACTGAAGACGCGCGACTTTATCTGGTGTAACTACTAAATTGTTGTGGTGATGACATCCTGGTACTTAACATCAGAGTCTGACTCTGATGAGGAAGACCTTTTATTGCTTGCTCTTGCGGAACAAACAACACGGTAAGTATTGTATTTAGTGATTGAGTAAGAGCTCACAGACGAGCGACAGTGTGTCGGCGACAGTTCGCGACACTTGTCGGCGACGGTCGCAGACCGTCGACCAGTGTCGCGAACTGTTGCTGACAAACTGTCGCTCGTCTGTAAGAGCCCTAAGCCACAAATTATTGTGTGGCGAAGGCCAGGATCGTCTACGTTACTACTACTACTACTCGTTAAACGTATGGTGTTGTATGCGACCGTTTAAGCCACACGCGACGCGCAACGCCCCACGTGTGCTTATACGAGTTTGCACAAATAACTTAGGGCACTTTCACATATAAGGCGCAGACAGCGGCTTACTATGTGCCATCAGTAAGCGCACAATACTATTTTGATTAGACCTTTCACACCTAGCGCATAATTGGCAGTTACGCTTGATGTGAAAGCTCTATTCAAAAACCGGCCAAGAGCGTGTCGGACACGCACATGAAAGGGTTCCGTAGCCATAAGTAGGTAGTTATTTCCATACATTACCATTTAGTTAGGGCAACTGCACTTCATAAGTTGGTCGAGTTGTATAAAAATAACTATGTATGATACAGAGTCCGCTATAGTTTTAGTTGAAAGTACTTACTTGGAGGTATACAGCACATTTTTTTCAGAATTATTGTAATAGTATTTCAAAAGTTAAGGGGGGGGGGACGCTCTAATTTTAACTTTGTATTAATATATCTCGAGACTGGGGTTTTTGATCTACATGGTTTCAAGGCAACTTTTGTTGTATTTAAAGAGACCTTTTTAACGATACCCCACACGATGGGGTAAGTCGATTTTTTTCTTCGAATTAACTTTTCGCTGTATGGGAGGGGGGGAAAAAATAATTATTTTTCGATAATTTTAAAAACCAATTTTTGGATTATCAATATACATCTCTCCACCAATTTTCGTGGCAATCGGTGCAGAAACGGCGGAGAACGAGCCAGGACGGACGGACAGACGGACAGACATGACGAAACTATAAGGGTTCCTAGTAGACTACGGAACCCTAAAAAGAGCATGGCGCGAATTAAGTAAGCGACAACGGAAGTGTTAAAAAATAACTTTATTCCGACAGAGTTACAGCGAAACAGTAATTGAATTCATCTAACAAGATATTGATCTTATATACTAACTTAATTGCTAACGTAGTACATCCACAGCGTGATCAGATTGACGCATGTTCTAGATAATTATAAATGCTGATCGCGCAGTGGGGAAATTGAGAAATAATAATCTAGTAAATACTTATTGTCTGACAAAGCTAATATTGGTAGGTTGGGGTTCCTTAACTCCTCCCTCCCTAAGAGAGAAATTATCCGAAGGTGTCGCAGACGGTTTCGGAGAATTTCGACAAAAGTTTATGAACTGAAATTTATACATTATAAAGATAACTATTGCTATTACAATAACCACATACTCTAAGATGGTCCATATACTAATTTCTATTGTCACTGTTTGTGTCGTATCGTCTATTTCACTAAATTTTGCACTTTGTAACACTTCTTTCACATCACTGAAGTCCACATTTCTTAGATCCACTTTCTTTGATCTTCTCTGGATGTCCTGTTGTAGGTCTGGCATCTGGATCAATGGCAGCTGGAGACTGGAAACTGTAGTGTTTGTGGTGGCGGCAATGATGACTTCGCCTATTTGTGTCTCGCATTGTTGGCCAGGTGTCACGATGTAGGTCCCAAGGATAGTGTACTTCAGGATTTCTGTATTGCAATTCTCGGTGATGATGAGATTTTCCTCTGAGTAAACCAACCATTGGTTGTCGGTTATTTTCTGTATCTTAGTTTTTTCTATTTCAATATGGTTCTGTATGCAGTTTTTGTAGTTGTTTTTCATCAGCATTATTTGTTCAATGCAGGTCTCGGTTGGAAACTGGGCTAAATTAGTTTCAGCGCAAAGGAATTTTCCATTTTCAATCTCAGTACATGGGCTTACCACGGGCATGTATTTCAATCTATTCACCATCAGGTAAGGATATTTGGGTATTATTGTAAAGGTATTTGGAGAATGGAATATAGGGATGGGTATAACCTTGTAATAATTATATGTTTCGTTATTTATTAGGGGAACTTCTAAAACAAAAACTAACTTGTTGTTATTTGTATATGATTTAAGTATGATATTACGTTCTAATTTTATTAAATTATGTTTGTTTACTGGGTATATTGTTCTAGCATGTTTAGCAATGACTTCTAACGTATTATATAATTCTGTACTATTTATAATGGATTGGTGCAATGTATTCAGTTTGCTAAAGGCTATTGCCGTTTCAATCTCTTGTATGTTTTCGTAACAGGTTCGAAAGTTATTTAAAATTTGATACATAGTATTTAATATTTGGAAAAGTTTGTTAAACCTGAACTCATGTTCAACTAATTTTTCCATTTCATTGGTATGTAAACCCAAGTTTTTAATATTTGAATTTATTATTTCAGAGTCATTTACTAATTTATTAAAAGCTTTTTGCATTGATGATACTTTACGTTCGACCACATGCTCTTTGTTCTGTATCATTTGGATTTCTCTATCATATTTAATTGCATCGTCTTCATCCAAATTTCCTGTGATAGCTTTTACAAGTGAGCCTAATGGATTAAACAAAGCTCTTTTGTTTCTATAATGGAAAGGTAAGATTTGAAAAAATCTATCCTTAGTTAGTTTAATAAGATATTCTATTTGGCTTTCTATTCCTATAGTTTCGTTACTAAGACTATTTTCCTTAATTTTAATTTTATCGGATTCTAATTTTTCTGTTATGAATTCATAGAGTATTTTAAGGCGTTTTCTATGATCTAACAATAATTTCTGAGTTAAGTTCTTCTCTCTATCCACGTTAAATACATTTTCGGAATAAGTGTGACCAAATACTAGTTCAAAAGGCGTAAAATCTGTTGCTGAATGTATGGTGTTGTTATAAGCCATGATGGCATAAGTCATAACTGATGCTGCATCTAAATCGCTTTTATCGTATTTTGCTATACGATAAATCTCAATAATGGTAGAATGAAACCTTTCTACTATTGCCATTGAACTGGGATTATTTGGCGTCCCAATATGAAGTTCAATTTTGTAAAAGCTTAACATTTCTTTAATCAAAGTATTGTTGAATTCTGTACCGGAATCGCAACTAATTTTCCTAGGCAGACCATACCTGCTGAAATATTTAATCAATGCCCTAACTATCTCTGGTGTACTCCTATTCGGTACCTCTATGGCTTGTGCTATCTTACTAAATGCATCCACTATAGTTAAATAATATTTCCCTTCAATATATAATAAATCCATAAAAGCTTCCTGAAAAGGGGCATCCTGGGTTTGTGTTAACTGAATGTGGGGTTTAATCGGCTTTCTATCATATTTCATGCGTTTACATGTTTCGCAAGCATTTATGATTGCCGTGACTGTCTCTTTCATGTTTGCCCACCAATAATGTCTTTTAAGTTTGGTTAAAGTTTCTTTAATACCTCTATGACATGTTTTCCCGTCGTGGTATTTTAAAATAACTTCTTTTTGATCTTCTTCAGATCCTGTCAAATTTATAACTCTTTCTGTACACTCGGTTAACTTAACTGAATCCTTTTTAAATAACTTAATTACCATGTTTGAAAAAGTTTTTCTAAAAGATGGGTGTTCGAAGTATATAAAGTACTTATGTTTTGGATCAATATACTCTTTCAAAAAGTCTTTAACTAATATATCGTTATTTGTCGGTAAGTGAACTTCGAGAATTTTTTGTTTATTATTTGAAATATCTTTTACGTCTAATTTATTTTTAAACCATGAATGAATTAAAATCTGTTTTGGTTTAGTATCGACAGCTTCGTTTAAACTAGGAATGCCTTCGTGTTCTCTATTTGAAACTGAGTTGGCAGTGACCCCATCATCAGAATCCGAAAGTTCTATCGTTTCTATTGGAGTTTCGGGGTCTTGCAATTCGCTTTCTATAATTTTTTGTATACGTTCCTGCCTATCTCCTATATTTACGAATATTGAATCTAAATCGTCGTCAATTGCATTAATCTTAATCCTAGATAAAGCATCTGCATTCGTGTTTTGAGGGCCTTTCTTATATTTTATTTCGAAATCGTACTCTTCTAACCTTAACCGCCATCGCGTGAGTTTACTATTGGGCTCTTTCAATGAATACAGCCAAGCTAATGGTCTATGGTCTGTAAATATGGTAAACTTATTACCATACAAATACGGTCGAAAGTGCTTAACTGCCCATATTATGGCTAAAAGTTCCTTCTCGATAGTGCTATATTTTACTTCTGTGTCACTCAAGGTTCTACTAGCATAGGCTACAGGCTTATCTGAGCCTATCGTTCCTTGTGACAATACAGCCCCAATCGCAAAATTGGATGCATCCGTGGTTAAAATAAAAGTTTTACTAAAGTCAGGAAATTGTAACAAAGGTGCATTTGTTAAAAGCTTTTTACATGTCTCAAAACATTCTTTATATTCCCCATTAATTACAATTTTGCGACCTTTCTTTAAACAAGCTGTTAATGGTCTAGTTATTTTGGCAAAATCTTTGATAAATTTCCTATAATAACCGATTAGTCCTAAAAAGCTTTTAATCTGTGTAACCGTTTCCGGTATAGGATACCTAAGAATAGCGTCTATTTTATCATTATTTGGTTTCAAACCTTCACTTGTAATAGTATGCCCTAGGTAGAGTACTTCCTTTCTAAGAAAGTGAGACTTATCTAATTGAACTTTTAAATTTGTTTGACGGAAGCGGTCAAAAACTGCCCTAAGTTTTTCTACATGTTCAGGCAAGCTTTTAGAAAAAATAATGACGTCATCGAGATATACTAAGCAATGTAAGCCTTGAAGGCCTCGTAAGACGTTATCCCTCGCTCGCTGAAAAGTTGCGGGTGCGGTCTTTAACCCAAACTTCATTCTGTTAAATTCATAATGACCTGAAGGTGTGCTAAACGCAGTTTTAGCTCTATCTTCCTCCTGAACCTCTAATTGATGGTACCCGCTAGCTAAATCGAGGGTCGTAAAGTATGTACTATTACCTAGCATGTCGAATAAATCGTTAATGTTGGGCAAAGGGTATTTATCATCAATTGTGATTTCATTGAGCCGTCTATAGTCAACTACCATCCTCCATTTTTGTTGGCCTGACGCGTCTAATTTTTTCGGCACTAAATGTACGGGAGCACTCCAGGGAGAATGAGATTCCTGGATAATGTTATCCCTTAACATTTTCTCGACTTGACTACTGATCTCTTTTGTTTGAATAGGTGGCAATCTATGTGCCTTAATGTTTATTGGGTCTTCATTTTTTGTTCTTATTCTATGTTTAACCTGATTTGTGAAGGTTAACGGAATATTTTCACAATAAAATATATCTTTGTATTCTTTACAAAGTCCCTCCATAACCGTTCGTTCTTCTGAATTCATATCATTTAACTGCAATTTGTCTAAATTCTCTGTTAGCAAGCTGTCCACTTCTATATTATTATCTATGAAATTAACACTAACAGATGGGTCCTGTATGTATGGTTCCACTTGAAAAGGTCCCGTAACTACTAATTTTCTATTTTCATGGCTATAATTCTGAATAACAGTTGTTGCATAGCCTTCAATACACGTAACTAATGCGGCGGGCATTCGAATCCCTTCCGTAAATTGCTTAAAATCTAACACAGCTTCCCCGTTCAGTAAGTTGACTGGGAGTCTTACTCTAAGTTCACTACGAGATGGTAGATTATATACCTCTCTCATAGGCGGTGAATATATGATAGGAATATCAGTATTTTTTAAATGTAATATCTGATTTTCCATATTAATCTTTGCCTGTAATTGCTTCAGCAAATTGCTACCTATTAACCCATCATACCTATCGTCGACACTATAGACATAAAACTTATGGAACTCTTGACTTCCAAAGGTAACCGGTAATGGAATAATAGCCGTTTCACTATGAACACTCGATGCGTGAGTGCTAACAACTTCGAAGGGTTCATACTGTAGATAATTTTTAAAATATTTATTCGCTATATACGGGCTTATAAACGATCTAACACTCCCCGTATCTATCATAAAAACTGCCTTTAATTCTGGTATAACTATATGTGGTAAATTTAAGCGTTTATTACAATTTATTTTTATTCGTTCTCTAGGGTAGAGGCCGTTATGCAAAAATTTCCCGCCCCGGGTTCTTCAGGAGAAAATTCTTGGCACTCATTGTACGAATAACTTGAACTCTGTTCATTATTATTAGAATTATTTATGTAATTAACACGTCGCGACCTTGCAGTACGCATGGTGACATCAGTATTCGCACCCGACGTAGATGCTTGCGCTGCAAAAGACGGCGTGCTCGGTGCATGTGCCGCGAACTGTTGGTTCGGTTGTGCAATCGGAACAAATGACCTACTTGACTGCGGTGACGCATTATTGTTGTTTGTACGATTAAAATTGTCTTGATTTCTTTGAATATTATTATGTTGTTTATAATGTCTGGGCTGATGCGAATTGTTCGGTGTAGATGTGCTGTTTGTAGCACTATTCGGTACATGTGTACTTGATATGCTATGTGAATCTTTCTTTTGATTATTAGATTCAATTGCATTTTGGTTATTAGGCAAATTGGGTCTGTTATTTCTGCTAAAATTACGTCTGTCGTTTGTTTTCGACTCATAGACTGCCTGGAAGTTTTGTTCTTCTAAAACTATTTTTAATGCATCTCTAACGTTGTGACGTCGCGCAAACGAACTAATCTAACTAAAAATGGCGGTAAATTAAACAAGAAAGCATTCATCGCTCTGTTACTATAAATGATTTGCTTTGCCTTACGTAGAGATTCATCAATGATAGTTTCTGATATTTTAGCAAATAAAACACTTCTCATCCGCTGTATTCTATGGCAAAAATCTAAATAACTTTCACCCTTATTTATTCTACACGATTCTAATTCCATTGCTAAACAATCCTCTGTGCGTGGATCACCGAAGTGTTGGTTTAACAACTTCTTCAGCTCGTCCCACGTACCTATAGCTTCTCTTTCGCCTACCAAACTGGCTGCTTCGCCTGATAACCTACTAGTTACTACATGAAATAAATATTCATTTTGGGCTGCGGTTCCTAAGAACGTAGACAAAATGTATTCACATTTTTTTATAAATAAAGGCAACATTCTAGTGTCGCCGCTGAATATTGGTATGATGTTAACCAATTCCTGTGGGACACGGGTTACGTTTTCCATTGTGAAAAGTTATGAAAGAAACAAACGCGGAGAGAAAAAAAAATCACACTAATGTGCTACTAAACTATCACTATTCTAAAATATTAGTACGTTTAAAATCTATGCAAATATTATTACGGCGTTGTCCAATCCCTAATAATACACAAACACATAGACTATTACAAGGTTGGGATATAGATGGAAGAGCTGAGAGGAAGGTGAAAAAGATTTACTCACAATTCCGCAGCTAGCTCCATGCTCCCTGAATTACTGCTGTGGCTGGTCCTCTTCCGTAACTCGAAGTGGCTCCTTAATGAATTTATTTGTTCGGCTATCTCTGCTAAACCGTAGACACGGACGTCGGCTACTCCACGTAGAATTGTATACACGGCAAACTGACTACAGAGATCCTACCGGCTGCGCCAATTAAGTAAGCGACAACGGAAGTGTTAAAAAATAACTTTATTCCGACAGAGTTACAGCGAAACAGTAATTGAATTCATCTAACAAGATATTGATCTTATATACTAACTTAATTGCTAACGTAGTACATCCACAGCGTGATCAGATTGACGCATGTTCTAGATAATTATAAATGCTGATCGCGCAGTGGGGAAATTGAGAAATAATAATCTAGTAAATACTTATTGTCTGACAAAGCTAATATTGGTAGGTTGGGGTTCCTTAACTCGCGCTTAATGACGGCTCATAGTGAGCCGCTGACTGTGCCTTATAAGTATTATCACAAAGTATTCTTATATTTTAACTTAATTATTATTACTTACAGGAAAAGGTTATGGGTACACGATATTAACAAGGAAAGAAAAAAATATGGGGAATACCATACCCTAATGAGAGATTTACGAAACAGCCCACAACGGTTTTTTATCTATTTCAGAATGCCAGAAGCATGTTTCGATGAAATTTTAGAACTGATTAAAGAAGACATAACAAAACAAGATACAAAATACCGCGAAGCTATTTCTGCAGAGGAACGGTTAGCAATAACTTTAAGGTTAGTACCTATGTTTTGCATCTGCTCACACCCAATTTTGCAAAATCTCTATAACCAAAATTATTTCTGACATATAAATGACATAGGTTAAAGAAAAAAGACTAAGATTTAATCATTCAGAGGTTTAATCATTTAAAATTATGAAGTCAATATAATATGAAAATCAGATTTGAGCCGAGAATGTTTTGAAATATTTCGCTGCAGTAGAATCACCATCAGCATTTACTGCCTCTTCATTCAAACCGTGCAGTTCATGTTCACGAGTTGTAACCACAGCCTCGGCTGTTGTCTCGTCTGAATTATTATTATGAATAATCGGTTGTAAATTAACTGTTGAACTTGTATTAGGAGTGTTGGAATAATCGGCGTAATTAGAAAAGTTTAAAGTTGCCGTAGCCGCAGATGATGTCATTTCTGTGTTACTGTTATTAATTAAGTCCAAAATATTTGGTGCACTTGTATTGTAAGTATTAGAATAATTGCCATCATCGGAAAAGATTGAAGGAGTCGATGAATTAGTGTAAGGCGAGACACGTGTGCTTTCATCGATCTCTGCTAATTCTTGTTCTGCTATGATTTGAGCTAGTTTCATTTTTATAATAGTCTGTCTACGGAGCGACAATCTCTTAACACTCTTTGCATATCCAATAAATATATGTTCCAAATCGTCCATTTGTGATTGTGATCTCTTTTGCGATTTCCTTTCAAAATATTCTAGCACTTGGTTGACTGGCGTGACTTTATTGTTATTTTTTTGCGTAAGAGTGTTAGATCCAGGCGGAGTATTTGAAATAGGTGCATTTCGTGCAGCAATGATCTCAGCCTGTGATGCAGAAGTTTGTGTTACCGGTTGTGATTCATTATTCTCAACTGCAATTTGGGCATCGTCGGTTTGATCAATGCTTTCGTTTTCAGAGGGATCATTAATATTATCTATCGTTTTAGCAAAAGTTAAATGTGGTTTTAGAAATTTCATTTGTTCGGCCCACTGCCACTGGCCGTAGTTTTTCTTTGCTGCTTGTCCTGTAGTGGTTTTCGTACTTTTAAGATATTTTGCGAATGTATCACGGAGATTTTTCCACTTTTTTTTCGCAGCATCACCTGGAATTTTAATATAATATATTTATATTTAATTATTTTATGGTATTTCTCTCTTGATGTATATATGTGTGTGTCTGTGTGGTGTGTGTGTGATGGTGTGTGTGCACGTGTATGGGATGTGTGGAGGAGGTGTTGATGTGAGTGTCTATTATAATAATTTGTTTTATTTTTCAGATTTCTTGCAACCGGCGATAGCTACAAAACCATTTCTCACAGCTACAGGGTTGGATTTTCTACAGTAGCACACATAGTAAAACAAGTATGTTACTATATTTGCTCGAGACTACAATCCACTTACATGCCCGTGCCTACACGACAAATTTGGGAAGCATCGGCTAACATGTTCCACGAACGGTGGCAGTTCCCAAATTGCGTGGGTAGTATTGACGGCAAGCATGTTACCATTAAAAGTCCTCCAAACAGTGGATCTAACTATTTCTGTTATTTGAAGAAGTTTTCCATAGTACTTCTGGCAATAGTTGGACCAGACTATAAGTTCATTGGTGTGGACATTGGAGGATATGGAAAAAATAGTGATGGAGGAATACTTGAAGAATCATCAATGGGACAAAAGTTGTCAAACAATTCGCTAAATATTCCGCCACCTAAACCTCTTCTCGAGCAAAATATACCTACGCCTCATGTTTTAATTAGAGATGAAGCATTTGCCTTGAAAACATATTTGATGAGACCTTTTCCAAGGCGGTCAGCAAGGGAGGACAATAGTAAAGACAATTACAATTATCGACTTTGCAGAGCAAGACGTGTCGTAGAAAACGCTTTTGGTATTCTAGCAAAAAAATGGAGGATATATGATAGACCCTTAGAAATAGATGTTGAAACTTCTAAACTTGTTGTAAAAACAACTTGCATTTTACATAACTACTTGATTTGTAAAAAGGCAGATACTTTTTTGCATTTATTACCATCTCCTACGACTACGGTCTTTGTGAACTTTGATGTCGATGTAAGAAGAGCAGCTAACGTTCCTTTCCAAATACGTGACCGTTTTGTAAACTACTTTAATAATAATAATATGAATAATAATGCTGTGTAAAAAAAATATAAGACGTGGATTATTGCGATTTCCTAAACATTTTCGTAGCCGTTTGCAAACGGGCTATTCATACCTACAATATGCCTCTGCGACATGTATACCCAGTTCAAGTACTTGCGAACGTGAGCGACGTTGCCATTTTGTGCAGCGTACAGTTCGAACCAAACTTAATGGCGGCTCGGAAGTTAGCCGCGAGTGCAATTTCGCGCAGGTAACGTCAAGTTGACAACAGACAGCACTGAAAGCACGACGAGTCGTGCGAGTGCGAGTGAGACAGAGGGTGCGCGGGGTGTCCCCCGCCCGTCTTCACCTTCAAAATTGCGTTTTGCGCAGCGAAACGCACGATGTTCCGAGCCGCCATTAAGTTCGGTTCGAACTGTACCTACGCAGAGACTTTGGTTGGTTGTTTATCAATGAATTTAGAAAGAGTTGTGCTTCCTTGTTTCAACCTCCCCCCTCCTCATATAATTATAATCGGATATTATATACATATTATAGAGAATATACTACAAAATTAGTAATGAAATGTGTTTTATTTACTTACCATCCATTTTAAACACCGGACCGATCAAATCCCATATTTTATCCTTTTTTCGTAAATTCTTATAGTGTGGATTTTTCAAATCATATAAAATAGGATATTCTCTTACTTTTTCTATAAACAACTCTGTAGTATCTCCTGTTGTAGTCATTGTGGAATTAAATAACAAACAAACTCGCTCACAACACACGTCTGACCACTGAACGCGTGCGTCCCGCTCTGCCGACGCGGCCGTCCCGCGTTGCGGTCGCGTAGGTATGCAAAGCGCCATTAGATGTTATGGGTAGCGTCCGTCGCGCGGTAGACACTCCCGCTTCGCAGTCGCTTTGGTCGCGCAGGTTTGGCCTCAGCTTAAAACTTTAAGATTTTTTGACACTTTAGGTTAATGTTTATTATTCAAGCTGCACAGAGGCTGTATTTTGCATGTGATCAAGACTTACGTTTTCGCGGGAGACTATAAAGGTGATATGCACAGTTTGAAATTTACTTTTCGTTTTTACGCAATCGGTTTATTATACTATACAAAATGTGGTTATATAAAATTATAAATGTGGCTTCATTCGTAGTTTCATTCAACCATAATTCGACTAAAATAATTCTTGTAATATTTAACTTTCAGGTGTATGTAAATTTAATGCAAAACATGGTTGCTTAAAATGTGTCACAGTAGGAGAATACTCATACTTATCACATACAGTGACATTTCCTGGAACTATTTGCCGCCCTAGAACAGACCAAGAATTTCGAGAAAAAAAGTATGGGCCTCATCATGAAAAAGATTCTCCTCTACTGAAGTTGCCTGTTGATATGATACAAGACTTCCCGGTAGCAGATTCTCTACACCTCGTGGATTTGGGAATAATGAAGCGGCTATTAGTTGGTTGGCGTAACGTTAATTTTGGAAAATATATTACCAAATGGAGTGCAGAGATACCGAAACAGTTTCAAATTTTCTTATTAAACGCAAATTGCCATCTGAAATTCATAGGTCAGTAATAGGATTAGACTGTCTTTCTCATTGGAAAGCATCAGAATATAGACCTTTTTTACTTTATTCGAGCATTGTAATACTTCCAGACGCATTACAACACGATGCATTTTCACATTTCCTGGCATTTTTTTGTGGTATTACAATATGCTCTAGCAAAAACTATAATAATTTTTTGCCATTGGCAAAAGAGCTTCTAAAATATTTTGTTGAGCATAAGAAAGACTTTCATGGATCAGATTATATAACTAGCAATGTCCATAATGTAGTGCATCTCTCAGATGAAGTACAACGATTTGGTCCACTTCATACATTTAGTGCTTATCCTTTGGAAACAAGCTGTATTTGTTAAAAAGGATGCTAAGGCATGGCAACAAACCTCTTGCTCAAGTAGCAAAAAGATTGAGTGAAAATTCAGGATTAGAAGAAATGAGCAAGAGCAGACAAAATCAGCAAATCACATATGTTGAACCCTATGTTACTACCAATAGCAGAAAACTTAATGTACTACATTTGAAAGATTTTAAAATTTCTTTGAAACCACAGGATAAATATTTTATATGTTACAATAGTGACATTTTGGAAGTGAGAAAAATAGAAACCGTTTTTAGCAGTGAAATAAAGATAATTGTCTATAAAACTACTGGCTTAATCGACGTTTTTGAAGAACCAATTAAATCATCATACTTAAACATATTCAAAGCCAAATTATCAACTATCAAGCGGACAGAAACCGTAGTTAGTTCTAAAGATATAAAATCTAAATTAGTATGTACTGAACACAAAAATTACTTATACTTTATACCCCTTTTGCGTACAGTTTAAATTAATTAAATTTAAGTTTAAAAGAGAAATAAAATACTTTGTAAACAAGAAAATGTGTTTTTATTTTTATTCTTTGCAAAACCCGCAGATGTTCAAAGAACTATAAACAAACACCACTGGACATAATTTGGTGTCTTATGGACAATCACAGTCACGAGATTACGTGTTTTGTTCTTAAATGCTAACTTATCCATAAAACACTGTCGCATGGACATACTCAAATAGTTTCTACTTACTTACTAGATAAGCAATAAAAACAGTCACATAATTTGGTGTCTTACGGACAATCACAGTCATGAGATTACGTGTTTTCTTCTTAAATCTATAAAACACTGTCGCATGGACATAATCAAATAGTTTCTTTGTTATACTTACGAGGTAGGCAATAAAAACAGTCACATAATTTGGTGTCTTAAGGACAATCACAGTCACGAGATTACGTGTTTTTATAAATGCTAAGTGTATCCGCAAAATACACACCCCACCTGCAAATTCAGTTTCTGCAATCAACACCTGTCGTTAGCCGAGTAAGATTTAAATGTAGTTTGTAAACGTAAGCACTCTTAGAAAGCAAGGTAACCAAAAAAAAAACAAGTTTTTATGATAAAATTAGATTGGGTTAAGTTAATAAAATAAAATTATTAACGAAAACATTGCCCGATAAGATAAATGAAAATGTAGTTATTAAGATAGAGATTTTTTTATGATGGGTGATCTAACAAAGGGACTCTTCCTTCTCCTCGTCTCCTCTTTCCTCTGTAACATCTTCCGTGGTATTTTTTGTTTCATTTGTAGCGTCATCGTCTGCAACAATTATGACGCTTTCAACTTGGTTGGTGGTTTGATTTGTTTGATTGAAATTTATAAGTGTATCTTTTTTTGTTCTCCTACGTTTTGTTGATGCTCTTTCATTCTTGCTGAGTTTTCTCTTTACAGAATTTTTAAGAACAGTTTAAAAAAAAAGTTTTCATTACTTTCAATGGTATAATTTTGGTCCCAGATATGTATCAGTTCGTAGTAAAACTTAAGGACGTTTTTATAAGCATTTAGAGGATTTTTTACGTTATCACTACCTCTACTACCACCAGTCCAGGAACACTTGCATAAGAATTTACGAGTAAAAAACATATCTAATATTTTGTATGCACAGGTTCCACCTCTTTCATCCGATTGTGAACATACGAAAGAGTATTGCTTCAGCAGTTTATTTTTTTGCTGCTTGTCAGTTAAAAGTGATTCCAATTCTTCTAGCTCTTTAACTGAATCAATAGGTTTTATGACAAAAGTATCATTTTCAATCTCGTTGGATTTGCCCATTGTAACCACGTCTGTATTTTTAGTATGGTCACACTTGGAAAATTCGTAATCTATTTGCACTGATAGACTTGCCAATTTGTGTAACATTTTTTTCTGGTTGTCCATTAGAACATTTATTGTTTGTGTCATATTTATTTGATTGTCTAAAATCAATTTTAGGTAATTTCAATCTGATTCACATCAGTGTTTTGCTGTATTTGTGTTGGAATTTGTGTTTCGAAATTAGTATTTTGTGTTGCCACATCAGAGTCATTTATATATTGAATAACGTATTCAGCTGCAGTTGTTGGAAGAACCGGTGTGGATGTTGTAGCTGTAGATGGTACATCTACACACCACATCTAGGCACTTAATCAACCAGAGAAGTCATTAACTTCATCAAGTTAATGACTTCTCTGGTTGATTAAGTGCCTGAAATCACACATAAAATGGATTAATGATGTTTTTGTCAATCGCTATGCAAACATTTTGACTTTTAGAGAGACCGTAGTCTGGATATGGAGTTGGCCCAAAATGTTAAGTATGTAGGTATACTATACATATATTAAACACTCATAAAGTCACGTCTAATAGACATGCGGGGAAGGCTAACTAATAATGAAGTAACAAAATAATGCTTACCAATTGCCCAGCTAGAGTATTGTAATTAGTGAAGTTAATATTACTATTTGTT
Organism: Melanchra persicariae; assembly: GCA_947386135.1. Classification (NCBI taxonomy): domain Eukaryota; kingdom Metazoa; phylum Arthropoda; class Insecta; order Lepidoptera; family Noctuidae; genus Melanchra; species Melanchra persicariae. The sequence goes on along the minus strand of OX376645.1, from coordinate 6,813,920 downwards.
GTGATTACTTCTGTCTGATTATCAAATTCGGTGTCGCTATTTTATAGCATGAGATCTACACTTGAGAGCAATAAAATCGCACACCCCTTGTAATTTGGTTTATTACTGATTTTTTTCTTAAATCTTAAGATATTGAGTACAAGTCATCCTTCCCCTCGGACCGCCACAGCGAGCGCTCGTGTTTACTCAGTCAATATTATTTATTTTTTGGAATTTTTAATTCATAATTTTTAAATAAATCTAACACTTTAATTCGCGCAAGTACCAGGCGCGCATAGTGCTACAAGACGTCGAGTCCTGCGGAGAGCGAGACGGGACGAGATCAAGCGCGGCGCATGTCACCCATCCTTGTCGGCTACACGTGAGTCACTTTTTCCTGCCATCTGACCCCGCCCACTGTGACCAGAGTCTGTCTGTGAAGCGCCTGCCAAATAATATCGAGCTACGTGCACCTGCGCGTTAAAATCAAATAAAGGTTGAAGGACTTAATTCTGTCAGGAGCTGTATTTGTATCAACAATGATGAAACGAACTCCACCCAAAAACAACAATGAAGCTCTCCCTCATCACAGCTCCGAGCCCGATTTAACAACACCAAAATCGGAGCAAACTGTTGATAAAGTTACTTTCCGGCAAAAGCGCAAACACGACTCTGACCATTCTGCTGAGCTGAGCTCTCTCCGTGAAGACATAATGTCTTCAATTTCTAACACCTCTTCCGACCTAACGGGTCCTACAGGCTCCGGATGTTTAGAACTGTCATTGAGTCCGGGTGGATCCAATCGGTTCCAGCAAATCGCGGCTGATTTAAACTTCTTTTGTTTGTTTCCTATGGTTTATTTTAATTTCTGAACGATTGTTCTCTATGGTAGATAATATTAGCTAGCTGTCAAAAATGACAGCAAAGAGAAATAAACTTAGTGTCATTTCGAAAAATGATTGTGAAGTAACCTCAAAATCTGTTCCGCTTGAGTGCATTGTGAGATCGATATTTTGGATTGTTTCTATGAAAGGTAAGCCAAGTATGGATTGGAATTCATTATTTACTTAGTTATTGTTCATTTTCAACCAATATTCAAATTCAAACATCAAAGTTGCGGGTGAAAATAAGAAAACAATATAAAGTTACCCGCTTTCTTCCCGTATCATGTATTTTGATATTTCAGAATTATAGTGGCCTATTTTAACGATATAAAGTTACAAATGAGTCGGTGAATATATGACTAGTAATCTAGAAACAATTGATATTGGAATCTAATTGGATTATTTTTGATGTTCGTTTACAAAAACACGCATTACGTAATTCAAAATGACGGCGCGCGCATTATGATGTTTGAGTTTGAATATTTCGGAAATTTGATTACAGATCTCGTAAAACAACATTGTCACTAGATAACTTGTCTTATTATGACCTAATTTCCAAAATTTCGTGTAAATCGGTCCAATAGTTGTGTCAGAAATAAACGTAATACAGCAACATAAACACTTTCAGTAAGGTCTCTCATTTAACAAGGAAATGTTTATATTTCGAGCTGTAATAGGAATCTTGTTTACGTTGTATATCATAACAGCATCATTCAAGTACTCATAACCGTTTCAAGTGTGTAAAAAGAATGTATAGATACGGAGCGATAACGTTTTTACTGAGCGCTGTAATCTGATACTGCGATAAGCGGGCGCCGGCGCGCGCGCGCCGGGCTTCAAGGATTAGGTGTAAACAAAAAAGTCGATCTTGAGAGGTTACGAAAGGAACAAAGTGAAAAATTCACAATGATGAAATCCAAATTAGACCAAATAAAAACTCAAAACTTAGAACTACAATCAACGGTGGAGTTCCTAAGTAATAAATATGACGATCTACTGGTTAAGCTGTCTCATTTAGAGAATGAAAAGAAGTCTACGATCGGATATGTTAAATCTTTAGAGGATAAAGTGGAGACCTTGGAACGGAACGCCAAATCCTGTAGCCTAGAAATTCGCAATGTACCAAAACTTGCTAATGAAGCAAAGGACGACCTTATTAACATTGTCAAAAATTTAGGAGGGGCTGTGAACACAGTTATACAGCCACATGAGATCCGTGATGTCTATCGTCTCAGCAGCATTAAAAACCCACAAACCAATGGGCCCTTAATAGCAGAATTTGCATCCACCTTGACTAGGGATACATTACTCGCAAATACTAAGAAGTTCAATCGTGAGAATAGGAACAACCGACTCAACAGCTCTCATATTCAATTAGCAGGAAATATACCCATATACATATCTGAGAGTCTCACCTCAAAAGCCAAAATGTTGTATTTCCAGGCAAGAGAGTTTTCGAAACAATATGCCTACGCCTATCACTGGACTTCACATGGCAAAGTTTATATTAAAAAGAAAGATGGCGCACCTACTCGGAGAATAACTCAGGAGTCCGACTTTGAAGCTCTGAAAACTCAAGAAAAATGACTAGAGGCAATTATCAATATGGAACAAATAATTATTGTAGCAGGGACATATACGTCACCTTGTTTACTTCTTCGTATTGAATACTTCTCAGTTTTTATCATAGTTTTAAGATCTATTCCTTCATTAATTATGTTCATCTTCTGTGTGCATTTGTATAAATTAGAACTCTCTAACATAAACTTGAACACACATTACACTCATTCATCACACAATGTAATTAACATCAATCATCAATCAAGATATAAATCACTTAACCACCATTACAGCACAATTACTATAGTATTTCTCCCTGTTTCACTTTCGTTTTGTTACACTGTAGCCATTAGTCATATCAATCAGAGCATTTTTCCTCCCTTAAATCTCAGTACCACGCAAATGTCGCAAACCTTGATAATATAAAATAAAATTCGATAATATACAAAATAATATTAATAACATAGATTCGGTCTCTGTGGCGGACTCGTTCACTTGTGATTTGGATAGTTGCATACCACTTAACTTTAATCCTACTCACTCACTTAAAGTGCTCAATCAAAATATAAGAAGCATAACAAAAAATATGACAGGATTCCATATGATACTTGCAAGAACTAAAGTGGAGTGGGACATTATAACTTTGACCGAATGTTGGCTTCCGAATTCACACTGCATCCCTGAGCTCCAAGGCTACAATCACTTTAAAACTGATAGAAATTTGACGCAAAATGAGGGTGTAGTTGTTTTCGTTCATAAAAACATTTCAGTTTCTGTGGAAGAACCTTCAGTGTTAGAAGCTAACTGTCTACAAATTAAGGTGGACAAGGATACTATTTTATTGGCCATATATCGTCCACCTAGCTATAAAGATATTAACAAATTTCTTGACTCTCTCGACACTATCCTACAGAATAACAAGCACTTCAAAAATATAATTATTACCGGTGACCTTAATATCAATATCCACGATAGATGTCACGACACATCAAAACATAGTTACCTTAATCTACTGGCCTCGCACGGTCTACTACCCGCACACACTCTGCCCACACGACTTCAAGCGTGTCTGGACCACTGTATGCACACTGTATGACATCTCTACCTGCCTCGTCTTCAGTCGCCCACTCTGCACTTACTGTCCTGCTATTCTTAGCTATGAAATTACCAAAAGCCAATAAAAAGGCTACAATTATCCGCACCAATTATCAACAGTTGGATATGGAGTTAAGACAACTTGACTTTGGACAGGTATATCAATCTGAAAATGCTCATGTGGCGGCAGAGATAATGATTGGTCTTATCGGCCGGGTGCTTGAGACCAACACGGTATCTGTGAAAATCCCTAATAGGAAACAAACTATAAAACCCTGGCTAACTCCTGGCCTCCTACAATGTATCCGCCACAGAGACAATCTTCACAAAAAATGTAAGATGTCACCCAGTAACGAAATTTTGAGAATATCGTTTGTTAGATATCGTAATTACTGCAATAAGTTATTAAAAAAGACAAAAGAAGATTTTGATAAAAGTGAACTAACTGCAGCTGGTAATAATTCCAAGCAACTCTGGGCAGCTATAAATACGATATCAAACAGAACCAAAAAAAAGAACAGCGCCTCTTAACTATTGACGACATCATCTTCTTCACTACAGTCTGTTAACTTAGTCAATCAATTCTTCGCTGAAATCGGGAAAAAATTAGCTGAAAATATAGTTAACAGGTCTAGTAATCATCATACGCACACCGCCAATTATACAAACTTGCAATCCATGGCATTCTTACCAACGGATGAACAGGAGGTTTCTAAGCTGATAATGTCACTGCGCAATGAGTGTGCTGTAGGATGGGACAGAATATCGAGTGGTCTCCTAAAGAAACACATTGATATATTTGTGCCACCTCTCACACACATATGTAACCTCGCTCTTACCTCAGGTCAGTTTCCTAATGCTTTTAAAAAATCTATAATACATCCCATCTTCAAGAGTGGGGACAGAAGCCGTGTCACGAACTATAGACCCATAGCTGTACTTCCTGCTCTATCCAAGGTTCTTGAGAGGATCATGAACAATCGGCTCGTGGACTATCTAGAAAAAAACAAAATGTTAGCACCCACGCAATATGGATTTAGGTCAGGTAAATCCACGTCCGATGCAGTTCATGATCTGACAAACTATATTGTGACAAATTTGGATGGCGGGCAGAAAGTCCTGGGCATCTTCCTAGATCTTGCCAAAGCCTTCGATACGGTTTCTGTTCCTATTCTTATCAGGAAGATGGAAAAATTAGGAATCAGAGATGTTCCACTGAAGCTCTTTGAGAATTACTTGAGTGACCGTGTCCAGTGCGTTAAGATTGATGAAGTCACCAGCGAAGAGACTTCCGTCACTTATGGCGTGCCTCAGGGCAGCGTTCTCGGCCCGACCCTCTTTCTTGTCTACATTAACGACTTGTGTTTGCTCTCTCTCTCTAAAGGTAAAATAATAAGCTTTGCGGATGACACTGCCCTTTTATTCAGTGCAAATTCATGGCAAGAAGCATATACCCTTGCTCAGTCAGGTTTTAACACTGTGACGGACTGGTTGCATAGTAATGTTCTCACGCTAAACGCGGACAAAACGGTGTACGTTACATTTTCAATAAAAAACAACATGCAAGTCACATCAACGTTCTCCTCGTACTCTATAGTGGCACATTCCTGTTCTGCTCAAAATCAGCCTACATGCACCTGCACCCGCCTCCAGAGGACAAATAGTGTTAAATACTTAGGTACAATAATTGATAGAGCCTTAAATTTCAAAGACCATATCAACACCTTGAGCAATCGGTTGCGTAAATTAATATATGTCTTTAAGGCAATGAGACATGTGGCAGACATTAAGCTAAAAAGACTTATTTACCTAGCGCTGGCTCAGTCTTTATTGATGTACTGCATCTCGTCATGGGGTGGTGCACCTAAATACACATTGCTAGAATTAGAGCGAACGCAGAGGTCAATACTAAAGGTTTTGCACTGCCTGCCATACCGATATCCCACAGTACTTTTATTTCAAGAGACCAAAATGCTAACTGTACGTCAGCTGTTCATACTCGAAATTGTCGTTAAACAACATGGACTTCTTGTATATGACCCGGCTTTATCCCGAGGGAAAAGACGATTTAATCCCGTTGACCCTCACCGCAACCGGCTGTCTACAATGTTTTCAAAGCGTTTCTTTTGCCGCCTTGGTGGCTTTCTCTACAATAAAATAAATAGAACACTATCAATTTATCATCTCACTAAAGTAAAGTGTAAAATGAAGGTACGTTGCTGGCTCCGGGACCTTAACTATTATGACACGGAGAAATTACTGGCTGCTTCAGTATAACCTGCTTCTTTTGAATCGAATAAACTCATATCCACTAATGACTTACTACACAAAAATAAAGATAGGGGAAATATCATGATTATATTATATGTACATTCTTTAACACACATGTGCTCACACACACGCACACACCATCACACCATCACACACACACACCAACACAACTCTAATATGTGTTCAAGTAGCTTTTCTCTTAAATTAAATTAAATTATTACTAACCTTACTTATATATTATATCTAGAATCTAAAATTAATCTTACCACACTCTGTTATTGAGCGAACACATAACTGTTATAAATGATGTTTCCGATGGGTGGAGACCTGGTGTCCTGAAATACAGGCCTTGCGGTCTAGTTTAGGCACCAGTCTCTCCCGTAGTATAAATTTCGACGTTATGTATTTCTATGCCATATTTTATGTACCTTTCTTTATATTGTGGAGAGAAAATAAATCATTATTATTATTAAGTCATTAGGCAAAATTAAAGAATACAAGCTTAGCTTTAAAAAAACACAAAATTAAAATCATTGACCTTCACGTAACTTACAGAAACCAGCCGTACACCAAATTACCCAAATTCACCCGTTAGCATTGTCACTACTTGCACCCCTTACCCGCAGGTATAAAAGGGTCGGTTTTTTTTATTTTTAATCAATTGCATACCGAAAGTCAATGTGATAACATTACTACTGAAAGCATACCAAAAATATGGATACCACGCCCGCAGAAGCCGTTCAAGTTAATGCCTTGCTCGAAGCAGGCCATAATCAAAGTGAAGTTGAGCCGGATCAATGTATAAAATGGGTATAAATGAGATAGGTAACTGGTATATTGCCGATTATTTAAATTTGGGTTACAAAGCCCCGGACAAACAGAAATAATTATTAAGAGTGAAAGGTGTCGTCCGTCGCGGCGGTTTCCGTGGAAGTGAGTGTCTAAGCCAGCGTCTGGACGGTGCGGCGGACCGGTCGTGTCCCCCGCGCACGTCTCTGCTCCCCGCTGCCTAGACGTGTGTGCCGGCCACTCGCGCGTGCAAGCCGCATCGTCGGTGTTGGGTTTGCTTCCCAACATGACTATTTGGTATTCATTTCATCTTAATACCTTCACACGTACCTGAGAATAAGGACATTGACAGACAGACAGACGAACAACAAAGTGATCATATAAGGGTTCCGTTTTTCTGATTGAGGTACGAAACCCTAAAAACTAATGAAAAGGATCTAAATACTAGAAAGATGCGATAAGATTACGACATTTTTTCAAGAAATTAAATTAATTAATTATTCGGCTGCACAGAATCAGCAGCAGAATCAGATGACTGCGCAGCAGCAGAATCAAATGACTGATGTACCTCCATATCCACCTCCATATCCACATCTCGTCGTTGATTTTGTTCTGGTGAGGGACCAGGTGCTGGAAGTGCATAATCTGGTGGAACTGGCTGTTCTGCAATTATGGCGGGTACAGAAGATGTTGTAGTTGTCTCTATCTTGCTTTTTTTACCCTTAACCCTTTGTCTTGAAGCAGATGCCCTCTTATTGCTCTCACAGCGCTGTCGAGCATTTTTCAATATAATTTTTAAAAATTTTTCGCAATCTGCTTTTGTGAATGTTTTGTCTGATTCGTAAACAATATCAAAGAAAAATTTAATGGTTTTTTGGAAAGCTTTGAAACATTTTTTTTCCGTATCACTATGTTTCTTTGATGATCCTGTCCATGAACAACCTTTCAAAAACTCTCTGTCAAATAAATGATCAATTAAGTAGTATGCATTTGAAGTGCCTTTTCCAGAACCTTTGTTACCTAAGACATATAATTTTTTCCGGTATTCCTCTTTTAATATTGCATCTGAAAGGTTTTTTTCAAAATTATTTAGATCATTTAAATTTCTTATTATTTTTATGGCATCATCCTGATGTAGAACCTGGGATTTAGAAGATAGTTTTATGTATTCCTCAAATTGGATCTGAAATTCTGATTGTTTTAATAGTAATTTGCTTTGTAGTTCAAATAAAGCATTTTGGTTATTAAGAATTGTTTTAACATCCTGTTTAATAGCCTGCATATCCTCTTGTATTTGCTGTATTTGCATATCTTGATTCAAGATTAGAATGCTTTGATAATCTATGTTTTCAGTGCCTAGATTGATTTCTTGTGTGAACGATTTTGGTTCCTGACTTTGAACTATATTAACGCCTGGGACATAATTATAACTTTCAACTGGTGTTATGGTTACTTGTTGAGGTATATCAGCAGTACTGGCTTCTTGGTCATAATTCTGAAATATAAAGTTCTATATTATGAAATTTTATCAAATTCGAATTAATTACTTAAAGTAAAAGACACGTGGACAGAATTCCTTTTGCGTTTAAAGTTTGAATGAAGATAAAAATAACAATTGGTCTGTAAACTGCTGTTAAATCTAAATAATCTCTAAATAATTTATTACAGTAAACTTACCTCTACCAACTCCTGCGCCATCATATTAAAAGTTTTAGTTATTGATCCACTTTCGATAGCTTGAGATGGCTTTTTTGTTTGAAAGCGATGCTCATCAGTCTCGGTATCGGACCTATCACTCATAGCGTCTATTTCATTTTCTGCGTCTTAAAAAGTTCTTAAATTTGTCCTTTTCAGCATACAATTAATAGTTGCCCAAGTTTTATCTGGATTACAGTTTTCTTGTCTTCTTAGTTTTTCTTGTATAGTTTTTGGCCAGAACAAAGTACCGTTCTGTTCCCATTGATCTGGTACAGCCGTTAGCCTTAATCTACCTCTTTCCATTGTTTGAACTACATTAAAAGGCATTATGATTTTAAAAATCTAAAAGTAAATAAATAAATAAGAATTTTCGTACATTATACACAGTGCCATATAGTTACAAACTAAGTAAAGCTTATTCTAGGGATATTGTGGATTTCACGCACTATGGTCTAGAAAGGATTAAGTCTAGGAACCATAACCCCAATAGATAGATAGATAGGGGTATATATAACTGATATAATACTTACTACATAAATATATTTTTGTAAGCAAATACATTGTGAAGATAACTCCAGGCCCAGGACGGGAATCGAACCCACAACCTCTTGATTAGTAGTCCCAGGCTATAATCGCTAGATCCGGTAGAGCCCTCTTAAGTAACTTAGCTAAGAACTATCTCAACAAACAAGGCTTTTGATTTAAAAAAAAAATTGCACTCAAGTCGGTTCATCCGTTTGGGACTCTAAGGGGGCCAACGCTGAGTTAAGCGGGAGCCCACGCGAGTGCCCACGCGTGCACACGTCGCGTGGCTATGTGCGTGTGTCGTGTTGTGTGCGGTGGTCCCCGTTGCGGATACCGGATTATTACCTACGCTGGCTACGCAGTGTCGCTAGTTCAACTTTAACGTGGGGAATGTAGTCGTTTCGTTGGAGAACTTTAATGTGTTACTACGTAGATAGCTAAATGGGCGCGGGATGAAGGGCAGTCCTCGATGAGTTGCGCGTGCACCCGGACGATGCACTTTTGTATGGGACCGCACGAGCGCTCGTATAAGGCAGCGTTCGGCCTTAACTGTATTACGCGGTCGCCCGTGCCCGTTTTGCTACGTAATAATACGTTAAAGTTTTCCATCGACACGACTAAATGCACAACGTTAAAGTTAAACTAGCGACACAGCGCAGGTAATCATCCGGTTTACGTGACGAAGACCATCGCACACTACACACGCGCGAATTCACGCGTCGGGCACCCGACGTAGGCGCACTCTTAACGCAGCGTCGGCCCACCCCTTACGACCGTCATGACTTCGATCTTAGTGGGGTGCGGCGCGGCGAGCGCGGCGGCATCGGCAATCGCGCGCGTTTTTGTTATAAGCGGCGCGGCGTCTCGCGAGGCGTGTTTCAAACATTTTCATACTTTTGATCTTACCGCTTGCCGCCACGCGCTTAGCTGCCGCTCACAGCAACAAGGTCGTGAACAGGCCGTAAGACTTACCGACAGGCACGTCAAACTTATACCTATCAGTGGATCGTCTAGCTAATATCCGTCGTCGGATGTCAAAAATAAATAAAACCTAAATTGAAACTACCTTAAACTGAAATAAATAAAACTTAAACACTCGCTACTAATTTTAAAATTCAGCATAAATGACAACGTTCCCTATTAATATAACAAAATTTATAAGTACACTAAATTTCAACAACACGAGACTATGTCCTCACTGTTACACTGATTTATTCATACTGCTCGTATTGAAGTTTGGCAACGTTGCGCGTAATCGGGCGAACCTGCCAGTCTGGTTAGAACTTTTTTGACCATCTCAAATCGACAGCATTATAATACTCGCAGGTTTGCCCGATCGGTTTACCAACAACGTTACCGGATTTATCAGCATGGCTTGTAAGAAAATAGAAAAGGCTGTGCCCGTACCTATTTTGTTATTGTAGAAGATCCATAAACAGCTAGTTGTATAAGTAATATGGCCCAGACATCAAATTAGATTTACACACACATTCGCCTTTTGGGAAGTGATCATAAACTGCATAGGTAAAACAATTCTCACACCAAAACCAATCTTGATATAGCAATGATCTGATGTGTTCTTGATTCTGAGTAAAATGTAAATCTCTATTGTTAATGGAAACCACGCTGTGGCAACCGGGACATAACTCCGATAACAAGAAATGTGTAACACTCCAAGGCCATTTTAAGTTCTTTAAAGATCGGAACTCTTTTTTGGTTAAAAATCGATCGATATCCAGGAACATCGGCATAGTCTTGTTTAAATCGTTGGCAACCTGTTATATAATTCAGTCAAATAAAAACAATGTTTAAAGTAATGTTTAACCTAGCAAGTAGAAAAAAAACCCTTAAAATATTCCTTTAACTTACTTATCTATAAATATCAATCGATTTACATCTAGGCATTGCGGAACCCTAATCGGTAACAATGGCGAATCTTCTTCGGGTTTGAGATAACCCAATATAGAACCAATATACTTATATTGGTACTATGTCATACTTGGAAATGCTAAAAATACTTATATTAGTACTATGTTACACTTGGAAATGCTAATCAAGAAAATGGCAGCTGCCTTTAAATATTTATTTAATATTAATTAATACTAAACGGTAAATAAGCAAATTTCGAAAGGCGCTTTAAAATTTTTATTAAAACCATGATGGATTTCACAGAAAATTCACATTCCCCTACGAATAAGCTATAAGACTAATTTGAAAATAATAAGATTTTGTTATTCTATTATGGTTGACATGAATAAATTCTGATTTGTATAAATACTCACCCTCAAGATGTTAAAAATATTTTTTTACAGAGCACAACACTGCGCGATCCACTCACTGACTGTTCACAATATTATAGAAGCATTTCTAGGCGCGTATTAATCTAATTTTTTACTATAACTTACTTATATTGAGACTTACAGGAGCAATTGCATTGACATAATTCAATTGCAGGAGCAATATAGGCGTTAGTGGCATTTTAGCGGGCTAATATAAATACGTTATAAGTAAAAGTAGATTTATAAAGTGGGCCCTTTTCACAACTTATATGCGGATATAAGTCTCATATAATCCTCTATAAATGATGGTTCTAGGATAGTTTAAAAACCACTTTTTGTTAGTTGGGACGTGCCATTACATTGCATTTATCAGAACCTTTATATGACTTTTTAATCAAAGTTAAGACGCTTACATAACGTACCTACGCCACCTATTACTCTAATAATAGCAAATGTAGAACACATTTAAGTAGAATCTTACTTATAAAAATCAGAGGCTATGCTAGCTTGGTGCTAAAAATCCGTTAAGGGTCACGACTAAGATAAATTTGCTCTATAATATCTTTACGTCTAGCAGCTTTATCTGTGGCATTTATAGGAAGTGCATGTCTTATAGAAGAATGAAACAAGACGTTAACAAGATAAAACGATCTTACTGAATGCGATTATCGGATCAAAAGTCACACTTTGCTAATTACTTTTATAACTTGCAATTATAAGACTGAACCTGACTGACCGCTCTAGTAAGAGTCGTGTAAAATAATCCTATTAACATTTATAAAACTAAATGATAGGGTCGAAAGTACTTGTAGTGCAAATCATCTTAGAAGATGCTTTGGCAGGATCAGTGGCTTGAGTTAATGCGTCTACTAGATTTCTATAAGACGTGTAATCTTATAAGTCAATTGCTATAGGAGAATTTTGCTACTTGGGTAGTAACGCTTTGTTTTGTTTTTGACCTACCTACGAGTTTTACGACGTGGCAAACAAGGGATCGAAAAGAACAAATAAATGCGTGCACGCTGTCCAGGCACTATCTATAGACTAATCGCCACAGAGTACTATATAATATAATGAAATAGAGACCAATCTTGTTCCGTAGAACGGGTCATTCGCGTTCGTTGAGAAACTAGCGCCATCTGATATTTTTAGTTAGAACTACACCTTTGATAAGGATAGGATACCGATACGCCTGTATAGCTATAAACATATATATAATTTTATTCTGTAGCATTTGTGTTCATTTCGAGGATTTATAAATGAAATACAATTTAGCTAATCATGTTTTTATTACTTTTTACCTAAATAATTATCCTATGACATGACTTGTATAACATAGAATGGTAGAATTTTGCAAAATTACTCGTTTGGATTATTGGCTAGAGTAGATATTTTGAAAATTGCAATTTTGTTGCAGTTTTAGTAGACATTCATCAAAATTTAACACGAAACTCCTTTTCGCTATTGCTAGTAGGTATTGGTAAAGTATTACTTATTGTATGGCCAAATTCATAAACAAGATTAGTTGGATAGGGGGTGGATTTATTATGCTCAAATTGCTTAAATAATTGATGTTCCGTATAAGAAAAGGTAATATTACTCGAAAAAATGAATTTCTAAGTCAGAAATGTTACAGGCCTTAAAGACTAGTATTGTTTTATGTTTGACCATTCAATTTATATAATACAGCTTGTTTCATTCTGCACATGGCGATACGATTCATGTGGCACAAATCCATTTTTTACAATTATTCTCTTACAGGGCTAGTATTTGCAAAATTTCTAGCTACTTCCTATCGGTTTAGGTAATTAAATAAATGTAAACGGTTTAAGTAGTTAACTTAATGTAAACACTTGACATGTTTTTTATCAAAAAACTTCGTATAAAATATGTCGTGTAATAATTTCGTGTTCGGCTTTATTCTAAACTGACGTTAGGTAAGAAACTAAATGGAAATAATGTCGGTATGTTTTTTACGCAATTTTTAGAAAAAAAGACATGTCAAGATTGTTTACATTTAATTATCTACCTGTCCTAAACCGATAGGATATAGATTAATTGACAAAAAAGCATAGTTGGGGCAGGGCACAGTTGTTTCCATATTTAATAAACCTATATCTATATTTCGTCAAAGTCGTAGAACAAAGACGGACGGACGGACGATCTAAATTGTTTTATTTTCATAAATATTAGAACAATTTATCGTTTTTTCCAGTTCTATAAACAATTAAGTCATCTACAGCATGTACAGAAGCCGTGGACGATCCATACACCTTTCGGAAAATTGCTTATTTAAAAAGGATTTGTGCAACATATCGAAGGAAGGGACCGAATTCTATATCCTTTCGGTTTGGGTAATTAACTAAATGTAAACAATCTTGACATGTCTTTTTATCAAAAAACTTCGTATAAAATATGTCGTGTAGTAATTTCGTGTTCGGCTTTATTCTAAACTGACATTAAGAAACTAAATGGAAACAATGTTGGTATGTTTTTTTTGTGCAATTTTTAGATAAAAGGACATGTCAAGATTGTTACTACCTAAACCGATAGTAGGTACAAGATTCTAGACTCCCATCCCCCTTCCCCCCGACAGCCTAGGAATTTTACATTTGGTATTTAAGTTACTTGGTATTTTCCTTTTAAGACATTTATCCTGATATTTTTTTGCTTTAATTTGTACTTTATCTCCTTCATCATCTACTGGTCTTCTCCCAGATAAAATTTTATTTATTACTTTACAATAATTATGGTGCATAAATCGAATCACTGTATTAATTAAATAATTTATCATTTTTTTTTATGCGTTTTACAATTTATAAAATCAAAATCTACTAAAGTGAATATAGACATTTTCACAATATCTTTTAAATAATGAGCTTCTAAGTTTTCTTTGAGGATATGATTAATTATATCCTGGATATTGGATATAAGTTTAATTAAATTTTTACTGGGAGTACAAAGCCATCGTCGACCTGCATACTCCCTATAACGAATATATTCAATTTCATCTTCACTTGTGAAATCATTTTTGCAGACACAGCAATTTTTAAAAATCTTTGTTTTTGTTATTTTAAAAAAAATATCCGCTGACGTACTGTAGAGGTGCCAGTATTCTAGGGTCTTTTTCTTTGTTTTCAATGCTTTCAAAATTAATTTCTAAAATATTATCAAGCTCAACAGTACAGGTCGACGTGGCTTCAGTATTTTCGTTGAGTACGAAGGAGCATAAAGCATTGCAAAGGTCATTTTCACAATTTCTTCCTTGGGAGTGGACACTGCTTAAATTGTTGATGAGCAAAGTGGCAAAAGCAGACTCAAATTGGTCGCATGTCGGGTTAACGTTGCGGCACCCGTGGCTTCTTGATTAAGGTGCCGCAACCAGACTGATGTTATCCCGTATTCATGATGTAGTTTACGAAGCAGAACTTCAATTCCCTCCAGTGTCCACACCCAATTTTTTATCGTAGGAACATTTTCGACCCTGCCTGCAGAAGTCATAAACTCCATCGAGTTAAAAACCTTTTTTGCTTCTGCCCATGTCTTTTTATGGGCAGACGTTGGCGTAGCTGGACCAAGTAGTGGCTTTGCATTTTTATTTTTCCTGTAACTTCCATTGACAGAGTCAAAGATGTTGTCCATAAATAAAAGCAGATCTGCGGTTTCCTTGCAATGTTCAGGTAGAATTCCTTTAGCTGAATAAAAGAAAAGATAAATATGTTAATCATTCATACACACATTTAATAGACATAGTATAACCGTAAAACTTTATAGGGCAGCAAATCGCAGGTTTCGGTAATTCTGTTACTGTTACTGGTGAACATGTAAATTTCATAAATAAAAATGGCTAAATATAAATTACCTGCTAAGTATCCCATATTGGATGCCACAGTGCGACTAAATACCTGCGATGCAAATTTCACTTTCATTTTATTTAGTTTTTCAGGATTTAAGTGGTATTCTGTAAGCTTTGGTATCAGTCTTATTCCTTTATAGCCAGGGTTTTCTTTAAGTAGCTGCAATAAATGAGACCATTTGGCAATTTTGGTCACGCCATCTTTTTTAAAAGTTAAATTTTTTGTCACTAGGTTGTTCCTCATACCCTTGAGAAGGTGTGGGGGATCATATAGGGGAATAATTTCTTTATCATTTATTAATATAACCTTTTCTTTTGGAGTTTCCCCTCTTCGTAAGTAGACCCCCCTGGTCTCATTTATTAACAAACGTATTGCCTGACAATTGTTTGTCCCTTGATCACAGACTGATGCTACCACAATTAACCCTGCTTGTTGCACCTCAGTAATTACATTTTTATCTGTTTAGCCAACTCTGGCCCTTTTGTGGCACTAGCCGAAAAGGTGTAAAAAATGGCTTGCTTATAGTTTTTAATTAGACCACGCACCATGAAGACTTGGGCGTGGTCAGCAAATTCTGGTTGCCTTTGCTGGCCATTATCTACTACCCCTGTAATTTTATCTTTTTTTTTATTATATGTTATTTGTGCTTTTAATGATACTTCATCAAATAGTAATACACACAATCTTTCTGCAATTTTAATTTTCTCAGCCTTCTTTTTTAACTGCAAAAATATATTTTTATTTAGTCCAGGTCGAAGATTGCATTTTTGTATTACTTTGGCGAGTGTCTGAATTGCGGGCAATAGAAATATTTTTCTTAAAAATCTATATGCCTTTGGGCTCTGTTTCAAAATCGACAATGCTGCAATTTTTTCTTGTAGCGTGAATCGCCGTCCTTTATCCTTTTTTTTTGTCTTCTCACCACTGGACCTGCATTAGTAGTTCTGCAGTGCTTGAGCAATTCTGAAGTATATCTAGTACTGCAGGATTGGCAACAAATTTTTTCGCTGCCTTTATTTCTGCTGTCTGCTGTCTAACTTTATTTTTTAATTTATTTATCCTTCTTTTGGCAGCCATTATTTTCAGCTGTAGAGCTCTTTCTGCCTTGGAGAGCTTAAGCGTCGGAGCAGTTATTTTCCTGCCTGAAAAGTAAAAAATGATTTTGTATGAGTACAAAAGTAAATCTGTTTTAAATAATTATTGTTTGCGAATGGACACAATATACACACACCGTGAACACAGATAGAAATACAGCTTACAGTTGTCACACTATTCATGTGATAATTGTCATAATTTTATGAGTATTATAAAGGATAAGAATTAAATAAAAAAACATAGGTAATAAAAATTTTCAAATCTTTAGTCATATTCATCTGAACTTTAATAAGATTTTTATTTGTATCCAATCGCTGTTTATTTATTTTCTAAAAAGATAATCGCCTAAATGCTTTAGAACACTAAATAATTATTATATTTAATGCTAAATAGTACTTACCAATATTTTCCTTTTGCATTTTATTTTCTACAATGCTTGTGTACATCAACTGCTGATGTGATTCAGGACCTAAAACAAAATATATGCAAACATAAGTAATGCCTCATAGGAAGAAAGTTCAATTTCTAATCGGTAGGATTATTACATTAATTCAAATATTCAATTGCAAACCTGCCAAGTGCAAGTCGGGGTTGCACACTAAGGGTTCTATTCTACTAAAACTATTAAACTTTACCTTCATTTTATTTGCTACTAGCTGTCTCCCGCGGTTTTACCCGCGTAGTTCCCGTTCCCGTGGGTATATCGGGATAAAAAGTAGCCTATGTCCTTTCTCAGGCTCTAGACTATATCTGTACCAAATTTCGTTGAAATCGGTTCAGTAGTTTAGGCGTGATTGCGTAACAGACAGACAGACAGACAGACAGAGTTACTTTCGCATTTATAATATTAGTAAGGATGATAAAGACCATAGTGACACATTATTTTAATACAGAACCCTAAAAAGTAATATAAAAGTCATAAAAATATACCTGTAGAAGTTGATGAAATTGGTTGATTTACCAGTTCTTGCGTGTTCGGAGTTTCCTTGCGTGATCGAATCAGGAATGATGATATCCGCAAGAGAACCAAGGTTACCGACATAGCCCGAAGGATCGCCAAATTGAAGTGGCAGTGGGCAGGGCACATTGCTCGCAGAACAGATGGTCGATGGGGCCGAAAAGTTTTGGAGTGGCGACCGCGTACCGGAAGACGCAGTGTTGGAAGGCCTCCCACAAGGTGGACCGATGACCTGGTGAGGGTCGCGGGTAACCGATGGATGCGAGACGCACAGGACCGGTGGTTGTGGCGACACTTGGGGGAGGCCTATGTCCAGCAGTGGACGTCTTTCGGCTGATATGATGATGATGATGATGACCAGTTCTTGAAGTGGTTTTCTTCCAACACATGGCAACTTTGGTCGCGACACCACATTAAGCCCTGAAAATTTATAAAGAAATAACAGCGTTAATAATTTTGCTAAGAGGCTTTATAGTTTCTTTAATTAGATAGGAACCCTAGAACAGTAATATAAAAGTCATAATATGTACCTGTAGAAGTTGATGGAATCGGCTGATTTTCAATTTCTAGCAGTGGTTTTCTTCCAACACATGGCAACTTTGGTTGTGACACCACATTAAGCCCTGAAAATTTATAAATGAATAACAGCGTTAATAATTTTGCTAAGATGCTTTATAGTTTCTTTAATTAGATAGGAACCCTAGAACAGTAATATAAAAATCATAATATACCTGTAGAAGTTGATGGAATTGGCTGATTTTCAATTTCTTGCAGTGGTTTTCTTCCAACACATGGCAACTTTGGTTGTGACACCACATTAAGCCCTGAAAATTTATAAAGGAATAACTACGTTAATAATTTTGCTAAGACGCTTTATAGTTTTTTTAATAGGCTAGTTGACCTAAAAAACTAGTTAGTCCGTTAGTTAGATTATCAAAAAGTACTGGACACGTGTTTTTCCTTTTTCCTCTTAAACGAAAAATGACGACGATACAGTGCGTTTAAGTTTCGCGTGACGTCACTCTGTGGTACAATTTTTACCAACCAGTGACGTCACCAGCTCCCACTCGGGAACTTTGATGCTCTTTATCTTTGTATTTTTTTATTAATTTGTTCAGTATTTTTGGTCGGTCTAACGGACGGACTAAACAGAATGCTATTTTTTTAATGTACGAAACATCCCTATTAGATAGGAACCCTAGAACAGTAATATAAAAATCATAATATACCTGTAGAAGTTGATGGAATTGGCTGATTTTCAATTTCTTGCAGTGGTTTTCTTCCAACACATGGTAACTTCGGTTGTGATACAAGATTGAGACCTGAAATTTTTATTTATTTATTGTTCACAAAATCCACAGCTCTTTGAAATGTTATCTTAAAATAAATAAATTAGTCTTACAGTCAATTACGGATTTATAATTGAATAACTATACAGTACATGCAGCAGAAACAAACATACAGAGTGAGTAGTGAAATGCTGTGTACAGTGTGGGTGAGTGTGTAGGATTGTGCATGAGGAGTTATGAACCCCCTAGTGGTATGTGGTGATTCTATTCTATTCAATTCACTTTAATTTCTATTTAGATTTATTTATTAGTTCGTCACATACTGACGTTATTAATTGTTTCTTGAATATACCTTCTTTGGTATTAAATACTAGCTGTGCCCCGCAGTTTTACCCGCGTAGTTCCCGTTCCCGTGGGATTTTTGGGATAAAAACTATCCTATGTCCTTTCTCAGGCTATGGACTATCTCTGTACCAAATTTCATTTAAATCGATTCAGTGGTTTTGGCGTGAAAGCGAGACAGTCAGAGTTACTTTCACATTTATAATATTAAGTAAGGATATCAAAATGAGATAATCTTTTGTTAAAATTACTTAGCATCCTACCAATGGTTGAGTTTTGAGCATAGTTAGTACCACTGTGTGGTACATCGAATAACTGCATGTGCCTAGTCCGTCAAGTCGGAGCACTTATTATTATAACTAAGATATTTAAAACGGTACTATAAATGTTCCCACTGCAGATATTATAAAGGAATAGCATGTCCGTAATCATATGTCTTTCCTCCAGTGGTAACATATTATGGTGTTTGCATGATGGCAGATAATCTGTAGATCTGAATTCAGTGCAGTAGTTTATACAATTTAACAAAAGATTGTATTGATTCTATTTGCTGTATATAAACTAGGTAGTGCAGATTCCAGATATTACTGAAGTATTCTCAAATAATGTGTATGTACGCAAAATAAAGTACCTTGATGCAATTTACATCAGTAAATAATTTTCATGTACTCATAATAAATCCTAGGTTTTTGTATGCCTTGCCGACGACATAGGACACATGCTCCGAATACAGAAGATTTGCATCCAAGATCCCTAATAACATTGCAACGCGCTATATTGCCACCACTAAGATAGTAGCTGTAGGTAATGAGATTTTGCTTTCTAGTAAAGGTTATAGTCTCACATTTACTTACGTTTACATTGATTCTATAGTAAATTAAATAATCTATTTAAGTTGTTTTGTAGCTTCTCACAGTCATGCTTATTTCTTATGGTCATAAAAAACTTGGTGTTGTTAGCATATATCAGGAAAAAATTAAATTATAAAGGAATAACTGGGTTACCTACTAATTTTGCTAAGATTTATGGTTTTTGTAATTAGATAAAGCAACAGTGGCCAATCATAATTATGTGAAAAAATATATAATATAAAATGTTTATAATGATATGAAAGTCATTTCGTATATTTTAATTTTATTAAGTCTATGAGCTATACTAAAATGTTTGTATTGTGTTGTGTATCAGTAATCTTATTATAATAATATAAAAAGCAAAGTAAAATTGGGTAATGAACAAACCTGGTAAATATAATGTTGGAAATGCAATATTGCTTATTCTGTTATTGCGACGTAGATATTTATCTTGAAAGTGTCTGTGACACACTTGACGGTACTTAAATATGTGTGCATTTTCAAGTCCCAAAATATCACTTCCAATTGAATATAGCCAGGTATTGAATCGTAATCTGTCTTTTTCAGGGTTAGGAAATCCATGAAGAACTGCATGCATCCCTGTAACAAATTGCATGCAATTATTAATTTAGGTATATGTATTACTATCAGTTAATATTGAATTGCGTTCAAGCAAAGGTTCCAAAATCCAAGATCTCAGTAGCGTAACTATAGGGTGGCAGGGCTGGCAAAATGCCACGGGCCCCCGACCCAAGAGGGCTCCTGCCCAAGAGGCCGCGAGCTCAGAAATATTTTTTTTTCATAGTACTTGAGTATTTAATTTTACTTGAAAAGTATATATACATATATTTTTTTTTAAGTTCTGGCTAAAATCCAAAGTGAGACAACTAAAGACTATAATATAATTTCAAGTTAATCGTTAAGCATTTCAACACATCCTAAACAAAAAGATGTTGACTAATTTTAGAACGCATCCATTTAGTGGAGTGCCGTTTAACATAAAAATTGTAAAACCTAGGAGTCCAGGGCCCGTCAATGAATCTTCATAAATATTTAAATTTAATTGTTCCTTCACTGAAAAGCTAGCGAATGGAAGATGAATGCGAAGTCTACAATCCGCGTGGGGCCATAGCCCATTCCCTCTCGCCTAAGAGATGAGATCTATGGCCAGCGGTGGGACTTAGATAGGCTGGTGAATGTGAATGAATGTAAATGTATAAACCCATGCTATTTAAAATAGAATTGTTAAGTGTTGGATAACTACTTAAGTGGTTTGTTAATATTAAACAAACAACAATGTGTCGATTTTTACTGATAGAGCCCCATCAGAAGAATTTGCCACGGGCCCCAGATGGTATAGTTACGCCACTGATTAGGCTATGACAATGAGACATACCTCCACTGTCCTTGCACCCAGGAACACAGCAATGCTTATCCGATGACATGATGCACTAAAAGAGTCCTATCTCAAACTTATTAAAACTACACTGGAGTCCTATCTCAGTTTTAACACAACCACTCACAAAATTACTTTCTGGTCACAAATATGGATTAGTCGGAGGAACTTTCGCTCAACTCAACGACAAACGCACAACATAACACAGAAAGATCACAAATATAAACAAAATATCGCTAAAACATCGGGGCAAGCGTCAGACATTAGCAGACATTTGTAATTTTGTATTGGGGGTTACCAGTTTATTGATTGTAAAACCACCAACACAATTCTACCACCATCCCATTAAATATTTGTGTAAATTATTGTAATATGTATTATAATTGATTAACAAATAATGAAATATCATACTGTGCGATAAATTTAATTAAAACCCTTGACAATCATCTATAATTTAACATATTTTGTGGATACAATAAAACAAAAATCTGTTAGAAATATACTATTTTAGTAGTAATGAACTACTGGAGCTATGCAATGTTGACAAGTTGCGATTTTGTTTAGCGCCATCTATTCGAATTTAAGAGAACAGTGCTTCAGAGCTGCCCTCTCTTATTTTAAGTTGGTGTTGGTGGCCATCATCATCACGATTATAATCCGACAAAATTTAAACACATATTGAAACTAATTTGGTACAGGGATAACTTATACTTCGTGATTTTGTATCATTGTACCCATTGCTGTCCCCAGTTTTTTGTACTAAGATTGAGCACCCTGCACTATCTATAGACTAATCGCCACAGAGTACCATATAATATAATGCCTATTTAAAGGCAATAGCTGTACAATGGAATCTAAAAACTGCGTAGTAAAGCTACAGGACCTATAATACCCTCCAGATATACTTTAGGCTGTTTTATATTTATCGCCATTTTTGAATAAACAAAAACAAAACATAATACAAATCAAACGAAATTTGACAATAGCTACAGCTGCTATCGTAATTTTACAGCTAAACTAATGAGTGTACTCTAATATTATGCTGTATTTTATTAATAATTATCATATTATATTATTCTAACCTCAAAACCATAAACTTACTTACCGGTTTTAGTTATATTTTTTACTTAATCTTGATTACATTGCGGGCGCGTGAATATTTTGACGCAAAACTATACACAATTTCACAACAAAATTAAATCGGCACGTCGAATCTACAAATTATCACCCAGAAAGTCCAAGATCATTACTTGATTTATAATTTTGCATGAAATATTATTCGATCGCCATTTATTGTATCTAAAATAGAAATATTTGACAAGTTTCACAAATTTTCCCTTTGTGATTCTCTTAAAAAACCGATTAAGAACCGTTATCTTTTAAAGACATTTATAAGGATAACTATATTCCTGTGGTTTCCTTTTACACCATACTACAGCTCCACTGCAGCTATATTACAGCCTATTTTTTACTTCTACAGCTACTGTACAGCCATAATAACGCATTAGGCTGTATAAGAATGAACTATATTCCTGTGGTTTCCTTTTACACCATACTACAGCTCCACTGCAGCTATATTACAGCCTATTTTTTACTTCTACAGCTACTGTACAGCCATAATAACGCATAGGCTGTATAAGAATGGGCCCAATTTTTACTTATAAGGGCTGTATAAGCGCTGATACAGCCCTTGTACAGCCCTTGTACAGCCTCACTATACAGCCTGTGGTATAAAAATAAACTAAAATGCAGCTTTTATACAGCTTGTGGTGCTCCTTGGGTTATGCTTAACTGGACCCATAATATCGAAAGCGAATACTCATTTGAGAAATGCTATACCAGCTCAAGTTCGGTTAACAATAGCTTTGAGATACCTGGCAACAGGAGAGTCATATTTTTCTTTAGGTACTCTGTTCACAGTTTCTCCACAAATAGTTGGTTCAATTATTTCTGACGTGTGTCAAGCATTGGTGTCAACCTTGTCGGGCTATGTAAGATTACCAAACTCCCTCTCCCAATAAATTTCCCCTCTCTTTTAACATTTTCCTCTCCTGACCTGCTTGTGGCGCTGATGACTTTCATCCGTCACAACAACATAAAATTATAGCCGTACTTATCTCGAAATCATTGTCTTTGTGGCATGCAACAATTTTAAATGTTTTAACAATTTATATTTATTTACGTAATTTTATTATTTGTTTGTTTCAGTCCCGTACTAACCCAACAAGTAATCAACTGTATTGTTTGAAGAATTTAATTAGTTTCTGCAGGAATCTTCGCTCCCTCTATTCATTAGTAAAACAATGCACACTTGCTTCTCCAATCTACTTTGGACATTGGCAGAATAGTCGACATCGGCTTTGTTTGCCATATATAAAAATAGAATAGAATAGAAGATTACCAAACAGAGAAAGAGTGGCTTTCAGTATCGTTAACTTTTATGGTAAAATGGAATGTACCTAATTGTTTAGGTGCCATTGATGGAAAACACGTTCGTGTAATATGTCCAAGAAATAGTGGATCAGAATATTACAATTACAAGTCATATTTTAGTCTTGTTTTGCTTGATGCAAATTGTAACTTTTATACGTAGATATCGGTTGCCAAGGGTGCATATCTGACGGTGAAGCTCTACGTAACACAGTTTGTTTCAAATGATACAAGATGAATCTGCACACTTACCACAACCAAAAACATTAATAGGAAGAAATACGCCAGTGCCTTTTTATTTCATCGGTGATGACGCATTCCCCATCTCGCCTAACATCATGAAACCATTTTCAGGAAATCATGGACCGATCACCGGAGAGAATTTTCAATTACAGGATAAGTCGAGGACGCATGATTGTAAACAGAGGCGGCTCGTGACATTTTTGTATGGGTGTTCACAAAAAAAAAGAAAAACGAGAGCTTACCTTTACTTTACATTCGTCGTTCTTTTTGTCGAGCGAAGACATCTATAACTTTCTTGTGAAAATCAGTTATGGAATAAATTAAACGTTTTTCTATGCTTATCATTCACAATGCATTGAGACGGTCTTGTGCCATAGTATTTCGCGTAAACGATTTGACTTTATTTAATGTCGAAAAACAGCGCTCGCATTCAACTGAGGTCATAGGGATAGTGCATACAATCATTAAAAGTTTCATGCTTTTAGCAAATACCGACTCTAACGAAAAATTAATAAAATGTTGAAGTAAAGCAACGGCGCCATCAGCATCGTGAAAATCTTCTCTGCTATAAATTACTATTAACTCGTTTTTTAGTTTGTTTTTTCACAGAAAATTGTAAGTGTTTACCACTTTTTTTTTAAATCATCTTCCGGAAATCTCTTATCGTAGTCCGCAAATCTATCTGTGTAAAACAATTTAGACGCCAATAAATGGTCCGTATGTAGGAATCTGTCTTTAATCTGCACTCTTAATACGTCATACACTTCAAAAACGATTTCCTGATAACGTAACTCATTCAGTTATGAGAAAACTCATAACTGAATGAGTTACGTTATCAGGAAATCGTTTTTTCTTCGGTGAAGGTGGTGGAACGGCATCGCGTAACTGGTTTACGATTTTTTCATTTACGATTTTAATCGAGTCAAGTGATCGAGATTGTAAAAACTTAAAAACAGCATTTCACAGTGCGGCATAAACGTCGTAAAAAAGTTCAGCCAATACAAAAAATCATCATTATTTAAATAATTAAGGAGTGATTGAGCTTGATTGTACGTATTGGGGTCACAGTTATGACTGTCCATTATTGTTTGCATGCACTCTTTCAGGGGCTCTAAATTATCGTGTATGACTATGACTGTGCGTGTATTAAAAATTCCATCTGGTCTGTGGAGCGGCAGGTATTTTTTTATGGACAATATCTTTTAAATTTCGGATTGTTTCGGAGAACGCGTGAAAAACGATGGAAATGCATGCAAATTGCAAAAAAAAGCTTCGTACCATGTGATTAATTGACGCACATTTTTCTAAAGTTAAATTTAGTTGGTGTGCGTAACAATGTACATAATATGCATACGGGTACCTATTTCTGATAATTTTTTGGATACCATTGGTATTTCCACTCATAACAGCAGCTCCGTCATAGCTCTGACCAATTAATTTATTTTTATCGACGTTAAAGTAATCAAGCTCATAATTTCAGCCGCTATTACTTCTGCTGTACAACTTTTAGGTTGAACAAACTTCAATAATCTTTCGTATATTTTACCGTCATGTATATACCTTATAATCAATACTATCTGTTGAATTGATACCTTATAATCAATACTATCTGTTGAATTGTAGCACAATCAGTAGATTCGTCTGCCTGAATTGCAACAAACTCTGCATTTTTAATTTGTATCTGTATTTCAGATCTGCAAACTTCATAAATAGCATCTAAAATGTCATTCTGTATTGTCATTCATGACATCCCTTTAAAAACTAAGCTGCTGGATAAATGCTGTTTCATAGCCAAATCGATCTCTGACACAAAATCAACCAAACCTCTATAGATCCCGGGATTTAGGGATTCCGTAGATTCATCATGCCCACGTAAAGCAACTTGAAATGCACCACAAAATACCACGTCGTCTATTAAACGCCGTAAAATATATCAATTTTCATCAACGCGTTCATTAAACTCTCTAATAGATTTTCGATAGGCAGAATCGAGCGCCTTGCGAATATCTTGTCTCCCGATAGATGCCAATTGCACTTAGCATATGAAATCGAGATTGCGAATGTTTTTTAATTTTTATTGAAAGATGCGCTAAATCATCAACACCCGTTTCCGTCCATGCAGATTCACCAGCACCGCCACTGCCGCCGGTGCCAGTTCCAAACACCAGACACGGAAAACAAAATAATTTATTACTTTCTTCACATCCACATAACCAAGGTGTTTTAATATATTGTTCAGATTTAAAGACACGCGTAAAAGATTTCGTTTTCGTAACACATTTTTGAATAAGTGCAATAATAGGCCGTGGCGGCCCCTTTGCTTTCAGTTCGAGACGCATTTCGAGAGTCTTTTCACGATTTTTAACTCGCACTCATTGAAATCAATACTAGATCTTGTACGAAATATTTTTCATAGGAGCGCAACTGCTGGCGCTCCACTCGTTCAACTTGACACACGAATAATCAATTTTGGACGCGTAGTAATGTTCCTAGGAGGTAAACTACAGAGATTATGGCGTTTGTTAGTAGAAAGATTGTAGGTATGTATAGGATAATAAATAAAATATTTATTCCATCATATTACGTATTTTTTCTGGGAGTGCACTGCACCAGCGCTCTTTAGGACGGGCCGCCTCTGGTTGTAAAAGATGCATTTGGCATTTTAGCACAAACATTCAGAATTCTTCATACACGTATGAATATACAACCTCAGAAAGCAAAACTTGTGGTGATGGTTTGTGTGTGTCTGCATAATTTAACAAGAATTTCACAGTGGAAGTACCTATACAATTAAATAATATGCAGAATACGGCTAATTTTGAGCCAGCGTTTATTAGAAATGAGCTACAAATTACTTTCTATCAGGAGTGTGATTCTGTAAGACTTCATTCAAAACTTCGAATCTGAATCCGCTGTGAGTTTCTTAATTGGGATTCTAAAACTCGGTTGATAATTCGAATCTACACTAGCGCTACTATGCGAGCGTGTTTGCGAGTTGAACTAAATTTACCTCGAGATTTCGACAGATAAAGTATGAGATGACGTAAAATGTGGCATTCTATAAGGTAATTCCCCTGTCAGTTCGACGTTCACTTCGCACTCGAACCCGATTCAAAGTGTCAAATTAAAAGCATCTATTTTACGAGTGAAAATAGAATAAATCATAGTTAAATAGTGTTTAAATAAAGGCGAACGGCAGGGTTGTATGGGAGTTTCGTACAGCTAGTAAAATTTCTCTTGTTTTCGGATCCTATTTGTTTTAATTGGTAGTTCATACGATAGACAAGCCCTTTTTAAAATCTTAGATTTTTAGAACATGGGACGTAAAAGTTATACCCAGTTTTATTTCTTGAGGTTATGTACTAGTGTACCAATGTAGTTTGTAAAAGACAGGTACATAAACGTTGCTATAATGATAAAATAAATGTTCTTGATTGCTTTTCGCTATCTTCGTTGTGTTTTATTTACCATTAGGTAGGTAGATTCAGATGAGGATCGTACCTACGCAGTGGGGTGCATTAGGAGATACGTATTCTCCAGCAGCGGACTGCAACAGTTTGATAATGATGAAGTTCTGATGGGCTTTTGAGTGTAGTGAGATGAGGATCGTACCTACTCAGTAGGGTGCATTAGGAGATACCTATTGTCCAGCAGCGGACTGCAACAGTTTGATAATGATGAAGCTCTGATGGGTTTTTGAGTGTAGTGAGATGAAGATCGTACCTTCTCAGTGGGGTGTTTTAGGAGATGCTTACCTACCTATTGTCCAGCAGCAACAGTTTGATAATGATGAACTTTTGTTGGGCTTTTGTGTGTAGATAAATAAAACAATACTTTGTTTTCGTAAGTACATTTATTTTATTGTACATAATTATAATTAATTTACATGTAATATTACTTCATCTAAGAAGGGGGCAGGTCGGGTAATACCCTCATGGCGAGCATAGCTTAGGTACCAGATTATACTCATTACATGTGAGCAGCAATCCACTGTTCTTAAACCTACAATGCAGTTACAGCAATAACTTCTGATTGCGTCCCGACCATTCATATTTGATTCTATCACTATGAACACAAAATATGTTCTAGCAGAAGAATGGCGGGACTTTATTTTAGCACGAAGCAACATTGGGTTTATTCCCTCTAAACCATTTATTCTTTCTCGGGAGACCTCCAATATATATATTCCATGAAAGCGGAAATGCTCACCCACATATGAACGGGCCTGTCGAATTTGATATATACCACATGCAAACAATATCAATTCCTCCATGGATAGTCGCGGAAAAGATAGGGTTGTCGCATCTATGGGCACAAACCAGGAACCACGCCTGTTTAAATTATGTTCCATAACTAACTCGGCTATATTATTAGTTCAAAACAGGCGCTCATATATAATTGAAACAAACTGCTCTGCATGTATATTTTCTGCGAATGGTGGAGTAAACGCACTTAGCAGAGCAGCTGCTATTTTAAAATCTGCCATTAGATGGCGACAACCACGGTTAAAATATTCATGGCGGAATATTTTAAAATCTCTCTTAAAACGGCCATTCACAGCTTCCACTACCCACCTGTTAATAGTCACACAGCGTGATCTGTTAGCTTGAAGAGTTGATAGCTGTGATTGGCCGTCTTCTCTAGTTTCAGGCATAAGACCTATGTATCCTTTCTCATGCCGACTATCCATGCAGTCACGAAAACCTCTATCTAGGATAAAAACATCATTTTCATTATAAAAATCATTAAATTCTGGTTCATTTAATAAATTGTTCATTATGGTCGCATCATTTGTAGTGGCACTATATGGTCCGCGTACATCTATGATATATCCATCAGAGGCACAGAGGATAAATGGTTTGAATAAATTCCTATATTTATGTAAGGAATATGTTTCTTTTTGGAACAAATAATTACTACTTTTTTGTGTATATATATAGGTTGCATCAGCTATTGTAATAGCGGGTTTTTGTTCAGCTGGTGCATCAGGCTCACCAAAAATGTGATCAGCAATGTAAGAGTTTCTTGCTGCCAACTGCTCTCTTCTTAAATGAGACAAACCAATAAATTGTGGAACATAGTCTGAGATCATAAGATGTTTCTTGCGACAGACATTAATGTCTCTAGGGTCCTTCTCGGTACTTGAAATAAGCAAGACAATCTGTCTCCCGAATCTCCAGTTCTTAACTTGCACAATAAGGCTGTTAATGCAAAACTACCCCGACGCATATTCCTAAGCCTGGGTGTTGCTTCTAATATTCTGTGATGTTGTTGTTTCGAAATACCTATGAAATAGTGCACTTGGTTATCAGGGTAGTTTTGAATGTTTTCATAAGAGATGTTACTCAGTCCTTCCATTAATATAAAAATGATATCTTCTATATGTACGGAAGAAAAGTTATTTAGGCTATACTCAGCAGTATATAGGTTTCCATAATTAGCCTCCTGTCTATGTAGAGAACAAATACGAGCACCTCTTGGTATAAAATATTGGTACCTAATTAGGACTTCTCGCCTGGTTTCTTCATGCACAACATTTCTCTCTGGTTCCATGCATTCTCGGAAAATGCAATGCATTGGTGTTTCAGCTGCTCTTCTCATATTGGGCAAAACAATATGCTAGGGTCTTTCGTGTGCTACTTCTGGTACTTGGAAGCTTAAATCTCGAGCTTGGTTCCAGCAAACTCCACAAACTTCATGCATGGATGACATCTGAAAGTAATTAAATCCATGAGATGCCTATATTTATCAAAAAAGCATTTATGAAAAATAAAATAAACACTTAGTTCTATAGACATAACTTGTGCCTAACATGTTCAGACATAAAATAAATGAACAAAAAAGAGGCAGGACATAGCGAGATTCCTGATTGAATTTGAGTAACCCAAGCGGGAGCTTGGTTCTGAGATAATATAATTGGTTTCCTTTAGCTTACAGATAATCTTTTCCAAATAGCTATGATGTTTTGAGTGAATAAGGTTATTCCTCTTTGTAGTACACGAGAAGGGACTCATGAGTGTCCTCAAGTTAGCTACAAATAAGAGTTATGCCCTTTGTATGGCAAGTGTTTATAAGCTAGTTACTATAAATAAATTATCACATATATACCTGCTGGTGCTTCAATAAACGGGCAATGTTGTCTGGATTCCATTCTACATCTGATGTTGTGGTGGACAGACTGACCACACACAGCACACATTAAAACAGAATGATCATCATCCACATGATCAGGTGAAGGGGGTCGAATGTCTTCAACTGGTCGAGCAATCCTAGCTCTTCTAGCTCTTAGCCAGCATGGCACACAAGCTTCATCTCCAGTACAAAGCTAAAATAAAAAATATAAATAAAGTAAAGCTTGCATACAAACAGTCATGGTAATAGTGGAAAATAATTTATATTATTTTATATCTTACAATTTTGTCGTTTAGATCAAATAAAGAAATAATAATAGTTATAGTAGGTACATGTTTATTTACCTCTCGTGGTTGGATCCAAGTAGAAACTATATTAGCCACCCTTTGTTGTTCTTCATTTGCCCCTTCAATCAAAATCCTGCGTTGACTAATTCTCAGAATAGAACGTCCACATACAACACAAACACTTTGATGGCCAACTCGTCTTCTCTGCACATTATTAGATGACTGTGAATGAGCAGCTAGCTGCCAGCATGCATGGCAAACATGGTCAGCAGGTGTTATCTGGAAATAAAGAAGTGATTTGTAGTACTGATCAACATTATATGTACATATAATTCCCTCTCCTTTTCAGCATTCATACTATCACAGTTATACCTATTCTAACACTTAGGCAACAGTTAGATAAACCA
Organism: Melanchra persicariae; assembly: GCA_947386135.1. Classification (NCBI taxonomy): domain Eukaryota; kingdom Metazoa; phylum Arthropoda; class Insecta; order Lepidoptera; family Noctuidae; genus Melanchra; species Melanchra persicariae. The sequence continues at coordinate 6,783,553 of OX376645.1, read as the reverse complement.
AGTAAGATATAAGTAGGTAAATAATAATTAGTATGTTATGTACAGTCAACAAAGCTATTCGGTATACTGGCAAAAATATTAATTTTTCCACAGCTCACTGCCAGTGTTTATTTCTAATGTATGCATTATATTTTTTTTTTTGACATACTTACGAGTGTGTTGTGAACAATAATTGTCTACTCAGCACACCCACAACATTGTTTAAAAGTAGTTGCAAGTTAGATGCCTGCATACCTAATAGTACTAACTAATACACGTAAAACTTATCACCAAGTTCGTCATTGGCCCACTTATAAGCAGCATGTTATTCGTAAACTACTTACATCTCTAGGATATGTCCACAGTCGAATAGTATCGACGAGATCTTCACTCTCATCGGATAAAACGTGCCTTCTTACTCGGGACAAGCGAACGTTACAATTAACACATTGCAAACTCGCCATTTTAAGTAACGTACGTACACACACAGCACAGTTAATAAAGCGTCCTTTCGCGAAACTACTATCAAGAGTAGAGTACGGAGGAGCAGATGCTCAACTCAACGTAAAAACGGTCAGATAATTCGCTAAATTGCTCAGATGGAGTCACAAACCACAATTCAAAACAACAGCAAAGAACTGAACTTGAACTGAACTGACAGACAATAGAGAATTAGAGATTTTCTTTACCTGTCAATAAATAATTGCCAGAACAAAAAAATATATTATTGAAAAACACTTTAGTCATTAAATCGTTAACTATTTTGATTTTATGCACAATTATGGTTTCTTAGTTATAATATTATTAAGGTTTAATTATAGTTAATATTATATCTATTTCTAAAAAACTAATTGTGATTTCGATTTTTGTGATATTTTACATATGGCAACTTCTAAAAACGTAAATGCGTTTAGTTTACTGTTTTCTTAGGGTCATTTATTAAAATCTTTTTATTGATATTATTAACTAATCCAATGTTCTAAAAATAGTACACTCACATGATAATAAATGGCTGACTTGCCTTAATAAGTGGTACAAATCCTATAACAGAACAACAAAAAAAGTTTGCAGTACGAATTTTGCCGTTCGCCTTTTTAAAGTTATAAAGTGAATAAGTGCCTACCTACTTAAGCGATAACGATGGCAAGAATGTTTTTGTTTAAATCTTTATTAGAAGAAGCTCATGCTTTGGATAAACTAGAAAAGCGTCGAAAATCTACCAAAATTCGAAGTTTATCTTTATTAACCCGAGATGACGACTATGTGAGTGTTTATAGATTGTCAAAGGAGCTAATTGACCAACTGGAATATAAGTTACTGCCTCTGATAAAGCCCACAAATCGTCGTGGCAAAGGACTTTCAACTCGTGTAAACGTAAGTGCTTCATTTTACTAAGTTTAAAGTTAGTTTTGTAAGTATTAACTCAGTTTATAGCTGAAAGATTTGTAACCAAGCACACCATAATAAGAAAAACACTTAATAATACGAAGTATTCCCTAAGTGTGGTTTCCCTGCTAGCTTTGTTTTCATGTTAGTCTAAGGACCCTGTATAGTTATAATATTCGTATTCTATTAAGCATGAAAATATCCTAATTGGTCCCTATTTTATTTTGACTAGATCTAGATTAAGTAGGTATTTAATTTTTTTATTGTTTCACAGTTATTATGCACCTTGTCACTCTTGGCTAATGGCAGTTATCAGAAAATAATTAAAGAAAATATAAGAACATATTTATCGCAACCATCAGCCTCTCGTTGTATAAATGAAGTAGTGGAAGCTCTTAATAATCCAGCAATAGTAAAAAAATATACAAGGTTTCCTCAAAATATACAAGAAAGACAAATGTTAAAAGAAAGGTTAGTAGGTATGTTATGATTAAAGTGACCCTTATTTTTACATTTTTTGTGACAGTTGATCATGTTACTGGTTACTGTAAATTACAGGTTCTACAAAAAGGCTTTCCAGCAGCTCTTGGGTGTATTGATGGCACTCTGGTGGCAATGGAAAAACCAGCAGAGAATGAAGAACGTTTCTACTGCCGCAAAGGCTACCATGCAAGAAATGTGCAATTGGTAAAATGGATTTCAATTTTGTAATCGATTATCATTAGGTATTCAATTAGTCTTTTTAATATTTTTTTTCTCAGATAACAGATGCAAATCTAAATATTTTAAATGTGGATCCAACATATGGTGGAGCTACTCATGATAGCTTCATTTTTAACTATGGTGTTATAAAAGCCCATTTGGAGGCATTAACAAATGCTGGTGAAGAAGTTGTTTTGCTCGGTTAGTTGATCCCTCCCTGCCCCTACTTCAGAAAATAAATCTAATTACTATATCGTATCGGTTTAGGTAGTTAACTAAATGTAAACAATCTTGACATGTCTTTTTACCTAAAAATTGCGTAAAAAAACATACCGACATTGTTTTCATTTAGTTTCTTACCTAACGTCAGTTTAGAATAAAGCCGAACATGAAATTACTACACGACATATTTCATACGAAGTTTTTTGATAAAAGGACATGTCAAGATTGTTTACTTTTAATTAATTACCGAAACCGATAGGATATAGGTATAAAAACTACATAGTTATTTGACATTTATTGTTTTTTTCAGGTGATTCAGGATATGCTCAGCGCGCCTCCCTTATGACACCAATTAGTGGTGCTGAAGATAATTCCTAGAAGTTTTTTACAATCAATGTCAATTAACTGCTCGCAATTCAGTAGAGAGAACAATTGGCCTCCTAAAAGGACGATTTAGGTGCTTGTTAGTACACAGAGTGCTCAACTATCACCCAGACGTAGTTGCAAAAATAGTTAATGCATGTTGTGTCCTGCGCGATTGCACAACATGTGCAATCGCGCAGGAATGCCGTCATTCACAATTTCAGAAGAAGAGCGACTAGAAGAGCTCCAAACAATTGCTGTAGTTCAAAGGAGGCTAACTAGAGATTTGCCATCTAACGCCGATTTAGCTCTAGGGCAATTACGTAGGCGAAACATAGTAAATAGGCTTTGGCGTTCACGTCATAATTAATTGATCGGTAGTGTTGTTTATTGTATGTATTCTGTGGTGTGTGAGGGCGGGTCTTTCAATAAAACTGCGCTAGTATTCGTTAAAAGTGTTAAATTTAAAAATCAATAAACCCCGAATCTGAAAAATCTTAGTTTAAAAACTAAAACACGACTACTACTAAAAATTAAAAAACAAAAAAAAACTAAAGCTCCATCAAATCACATCATTGCCCCTATCTCTATTCTTGGCCTCTGCCAATGCTTGGAGCCCTTTCCCAACTGCAGCCACTGCTTCAGCTAAAACCCTATCTCTCTCTGCACTGCTCTGCAGAAAGGACTGCAAGATCTGAGAATTTGATCTTTGTAACTCCAGCCGCTGTTCTTCCAACCTCAGAAATCTCTCGGTGGTGGTGGAGAATTCCGTTCGCCGTTGTGATGGTGGAGGAGCAGCAACTGAAGACGTGTGACGTGATGCTGAAAAGAGAACACCTATTACTACAATGCGTTAGTAAAAACTCTTAAATAAATAGCAGCTTTTCGTTGTCACTTGTTTCAAAAATGAAGTTTTGATAGTTATTTTTAGTTTGTACTTACACACAGAACCACCTCGACTACCACGAACTGTCCTAGGGCGGCGAGAAGGTGAAGCAACTGAAGCTGCGTGACGTGAAGCTAAAAAGATAAATATTTACATAACTTACATGAAGGTTCTTTAAGTTGGCAGCTCTGTTCCTAATAGTACCTATAATCTCAAGTTTTTTTCCTAAATCAAATACTTAGAGACATAACAAAAGTACATATCAACCCAAATATATTATGAACCAAGTTCATCATTTTTATTTTTTTGGAAGGTGGGAAATCATCCTATGACTTCTCCCGCCCTGGGCGGGCGGGAGGGCGTGTCAGACTTTTACTGACTAAAACCCACCCCGGTTCCTTCGGTTGCCCTTTGTGTGCCGGGGCTCCGGTAACGTATCACGCATTCCACAACCCCGGCAGGAAGTTCATCATTGAGCATGAGCAAAGCCACATAATATTGGATTCCTACCTACCTATGAAATTGGCGTTTTGTTTCTCACAAATAGTCGCCAGTTCTATGATTTAAAATATTCATCTTGCTTGATATTAAATCGAATAATGACCATCATAGACAACTGCCAATAGTAAAAAACCTTATTACTAAGTAGTTTCCTAAACATAAAAAATCTTTTGTGAGCAGAAATGACCATTATTTGTTTTACCTAAGCCAAAAAATGTTTTTGTCGATTAATCTAAATAATTATTAAATAAAAAAAGAACATTTTAGTATGAAAAAAAGCAACTTTAAATTTCTTGATCTAATAGTAGTGAAAGTTGTTTAACATTAGTGGTAACTTACATGATGAAGCAGCAGTTCGATGAATCACTGGGGAGGCTACTTGGGTGGAACCACGGCGTGAAGGTGAAGGTGTGGGTGTGTGAGAAAGTGTTATAGTAGGAGGGGACAGGCTAGGATGATATACATGAGGATTTGGAGGAGGAGTGTGTTGTAACTGGTTATTCTGAAACAACAGAAACAATCTTAAAAAGGAAACCCACTTCCTAATATTATAATTAAATATTGACAATTCCAAGGAAAGTTGCTAGTGACACAGTAAAATAATATTAACGCACTTGAAATTTCAAAAAGAAAACACTTGCTGTGACAACTCAAATCTTTCTCTACTCAGATACATACCGGTAAAATGCTTTGTCTTGTTCCAACAGTTGAGCTGGATGAGGAAGCAAACAGTTTTCTCGAAATTGCACGACCTGCCCCCCTAGACAAAAAACTTTTCTGTAGCGTTAACGTCAGACGCTCACGACAAAATGTATGGGAATGACATTAGGTGATGACGTTTCCTTTCCACACCTAATGTCATTCCCATACATTTTGTCGTGAGCGTCTGACGTTAACGCTACAGAAAAGTTATTTGTCTAGGCCCCCTGGTGGTCTTTAATTTCGAGTGTGTTCTTGGCTATCCTCAATCAGGTTGGAATCCTGAAAAGTAAATTGGATAAAAATGTTACTCCGTAATATCTTTCTTGTGGGATAAAATTAGATTAAAATATTTTCACTGCAAATAGTACCTACATTTAGATCTAATCTATACTTCTATACTAAAACCATACTAATGGTTTAGTCTAGGAATGACTAATTCGCGAAATGACTACATGGTCTATAATTGATCAATTCTTGAAATGTACAATTCTTTAAATGACTGATTCTACAAATGACTGATTCTATAAAAGACCGATTTTTCTAAAGACCGATTCTATAAATGACCGATTCTTCAAATGACTGATTTTTCAATTCTATGAATGTGTGTGAATATCGTAAAGAAAATGCTATGTAAGGGTTGGCAAATCATATATTTCAACTAGTTTCAAAAAATAACTTCTATCATGTCCCAAAAAATAACTTGTATAATGACACGTACTACATTTTGTAGCGCAAAAGTAAACATTTATTCGGTTTCTTTCCAAAAAATCAACAGTTATCAAAAAGTCATAAAATCAATTATCAAAAAATCAACAATTATGGAAAATTAAGAAATAAATCACTTGGGAATATGTAGTTGAATATTAATATTTTTTTTTAAAAAAAGACTATCCATATCAAAAACTAAGAAAAACAATCACTGAGGAATATGTGGTTATAGTGTCACGTACTACATTTTGTAGCCCAAAAGTAAACATTTACTCTTTTTCTTTTTAAAAAATCAACAGTCATAAAATCAATTATCAAAAAATCAACAATTATAAAAATTAAGAAATAAATCACTTAGGAATATGTAGTTGAATATAAATCATTTTTTTAAAAAAAGACTACTGATATTTCCCTATTTTTAATTTTTTTTAATACTTTTTTGTACTTTTATCAAATAAAATATAACGGTTTCGGCGATTTTTTCGTGAAACCTGGAAAAGAGTATCCCTTAACCTTATATCACAGTGTTTGGCTTCTTGCTTCAACTTTTGTATAAAGTAGAAGAGACTTGGTTTTTTCGGTATCAATACATTTAATCTGTGATGATAGCCTTCTAATGTGTTAGTGGTGCGATGACGCTGGTCTGCACAACTCAAGATGGACGGACTTATTCTGTGCCATTGTTTCTCGAAATAATTACCAAACTGATGCATTGAAGGGACCCCTTCTATTTTTGACAATATTATTTGGCGACCCTCTGGAATATTAGCAGCTGGTAACAAAGGTAAAAGGTTGGCCATACGTACAATTTGCCTTTCTTCACTTGTTGTTGTAACATTCAAGTCTTTTGCTTTTTTCCATACGGCCTTCTGGTAGTGATAATAGCACCCACTGACCACACACTGCGGATAAACTGCCTTCACTGCATTCATCACAGCAACTTCGTAGTCGCATTTGAATTTTTTTAATTTGATTCCATAACTTTTTATTATTTCGAACAATCTGATATAAGTGGATTGCGACTTATTTGGTAGTAATGCATATAAAACGGGAATCACGTTAGTTGTGTTTCTATCCGAATGTAGGTCTATGTGAATACTAAATAATTGATAAAATGGCCGTGGTACGCATTTAAATGTGCCATCACCAAAATGTTGCCGTGCCTTACGAAACATTTTGTTTGCTAGTGTTGTCATAAACACCAATATTTTTTCAGTAGTACCATCTTCCGTAACAAGGAAGTTTTTGCGTAAACCTTCAGGCACAAATACGCTATCCAGTTTATTAAAAGTTAATTTTTCGCTTTGCAAATACTTTTTTCTGATATTATAAAGACTATCTTTTTTGTTATTAAATGTTGGAAGAGCTGTGCTCGGTCCGGCAGCGGATATATCCCTATTAAAATGCTTCTCAAACATCGGTTTTATCGGTGACAAATCCTGGCAAACATCTTTTTTCAATTTGTTCATTTTTACCAACATTACATTTCTATCATAATCAGGCTGGCATTTGTGCTTGGAACAACGTTGAATTGTAGTCAGATGTGAGTCCACTCTAATTGATGCACTGCACTCCTTTCTGTTTACACAGCGCCAAAAAGTAGTTCCACCGTTGTTTCGCTCTCTTCTTCTCTTGATCTTGTTATATCGGTATCCATTGTATAAAATAGTATCAAACCCTTTTTGATTCTTTTCTATAATAAAATCAGGGTCGTCCATTGTGAACATAAACACAAACTCGTAACACAATTAAAAATCTGTTGGTAAATAACTCTCAAAACTTTTTAAGTATACCCGCATTATTTTTCATCGTCACTTGACCCTACTACGTTCCGTGTCATCTTGTAACATAGGCAATATTATAATATTTATTGTATCGGAATAAAACCAATTAAACATATATTATATTATCATATTAATTTACTTACATGCATTATTTCCTGTTGTCTTTTTGCAAAATGCATGTATATATTTCAGAAATAGCGCCATCTATTAGGATATTGCGAAAACACGTCGTTGATTCATGCATACTACTATAGTTACCTAATAGATTGTTCGAAATAATAAAAAGTTATGGTATCAAATTTAAAAAATCAAATGCTTCTACGAAGTTGCTGTGATCAATGCATTGCTAACCCTTACATAGCATTTTATTTACGATATTCACACACATTCATAAAATTGAAAAATCAGTCATTTGAAGAATCGGTCATTTATAGAATCGGTCTTTAAAAGAATCGGTCTTTTATAGAATCAGTCATTTCAAGAATTGGTCAATTATAGACCATGTAGTCATTTCGCGAATTAGTCATTCCTAGACTAAACCATACTAATAATAATATTATAAAGAGTAAAGATTTGTTTGTTTGTTTGTTTTCCGAAACTACTGGACCGATTTGAAAAATTCTTTCACCAGTAGAATCGTACATTATCGATGATGGACATAGGCTATAGAATATTTTCAAAAAAGTTAGGGATCCGTATGCAAACTTCGATAATGTAACCCAAGGTGTGAGAAAAAATCCTTATATCGCGTACGCTGCGGAATCTATTGACAATAGAGCAAAGTGATGTACTACAGTTTTATAGAGATCATCAATGTCTACAAAAAAGTCCGCGATACCATATGTCTAACTACGAGTATTATGGTTAAGTCACCATGACCGCTTTTTGTTCAAATTATTCGATATAAAGTTACGACGGTAATAAACATGCTCGGAGTAAGAAAAATGTCGCGGCTTGAACGAACTGGTAAGAATCATATCGACGCTTGAAAGGCAATCCTCACTAAGCGACATTGCGTAAACTTTACAGGAGAGTGATTTAAAGTTCAAATACTTAAAAAAAAAATAATTAAATTTACCTAATTGTTCGATTAAAATGATGTTAACACTCGTAAAAATCATTTTTTTATAGCTATCCAAATTGTCAAAATAAGACACCTGACACTTCTCAAAACACCGGTTTGTGTCGGTTAGATAAAATTTACCTGATTTGATAAACAGGTAAAATTATCTAAATCGTCACTGTAGTGTGTGCATTCATTAATGATTTTTGTGATTGTGGAAATTGCATCTTAGTTATTAAAATTACCGCAAACCTCCCTTCATAACTGACATTTAACCTAGAACTGTTTAGGTAATTATTATCATGCAAAATAAATGAAATCAATTATTATTGAAAATTAAACAAATACGCTACGTAGTGCCGACCATACAAAATTAACAAGGAAACTAATTATGACTAATTCAGTCTGAGATCAAAAATTATATTTTAAAATTAAACAATTATTATTATTATTGCTGTCGCAATTATAAATGATGAATTATATTAACAACACTTATATTATTCTCACAACATAATCAGTCTCTCAATAAAAAATATAGCAATATAAAAAAATCCTTAATCTAATTGTACCCTTACAAAATAAATCTTTAGTATGAATTGCAACGTGAGATCTTGTTAGTTACCCAATCTAAATGTTAATATCACAATCTTCAATGTCTGATTCGGGTAGACAATCTTTAACATTTGTTGCGCGTGGAATGTTCATAAATTCATGTTTGAAGCAGTTAGGAATAACTTTGTCCACATAAAGTTTGACTAAATCGTCATATTTGGCTTTTGAAATGGGAAGCTGCGATCGATAACAAGGTAAAAGAGACACCTTGGTTTTGGACTGAATTTCAACATCAAAGGACGCCGCAGTAGGATTCATAGATGTTTTATATTTAACGCTTTGCTTGTCTTTTCTGAAAGTCATACTACGGATCTTGCTTATCTTTCCAGTTAAGTTGCCTTTATAATATTTTTCACTAATACTATCCCATCTGTAAAAATCTTCATAACTCAGTCTTTCTCTTGACATTTTTCTCCAATCAAGACTTTCGGATCCGTAGATTTCTCAGCCCATGGGATAATTATGGAATTAAACCAATATTCAAAAGTATCCGCATCAAACCAACCAGGTTTGGTTCTATTATATCTGGTTCCGTCAGGACCATTGGCACACCAATTTGTCCATAGATTGTCAGCTTTGTAAACCACATATGGTGGAAAAATTTCTCCACTGGCCGATGCTGAGAACATAACGGATATTGCCATTTTGGTATTAATTAATGTTTTATTTGGGTGTTTAGTGCCGCCTGCCTTAAATATACATTTATGCGATCCTTGGTTATCGGAAAAATTTGTTTCATCGTAGTTTATAATATTTTGTAGTTTGACATTATGCAGTGAAATCTTTAAATTTTCAAAATATGTATTATAGTCTTGTATAGTTTTATTGGATCGAGATTCTTTAATGTTAGTTGTAGAACGCACTGTTAAAATATTTCTGTGGCGTTTTAAAAAGTTTCTAACCCACTTCGGCCCTGGCATTTTGTTGTTAAAAATTCCACTCAGTCCATTTTTTACTAAATAATCATGCACTATTGTCCTCAATTCCAAGGAAGTTAGAGGATATCCATATTCTCCACAAAGTATTAAACAACTAGCAATGTTTTGTTCATCAGCTGGTGACAGTTTAGTGAGACCTCCACTTAACTGGGGAAATTTGGGTGGACTTAAGGTACACCTCTGCCTAACCCTTTGGAGAATACAGGTGTGATGTTATGAATAAAATAAACATAATTTATATACTAGGCATAAAGCATCTAAAACTGGTGACAACCAATCAATTATTCATTATTCTAACTTAATATAACTTTCAAACACTTCACACAGTCACAAGGCACAAAGCAGTGCACCAAGTCTTGTGCCATGCTGGTCATAGCATTAGAGATGCCAGTCATAGCATTAGAGATGCCGGTCATAGCATTAGAGAAGCTGGTCATAGCATTGGATATTTTTAATGCTGCTGTAGCCACCGTTGCTTCAGTTCGCATACGCATCTCTTCAATGCGGGCTATTGTTGCCCTTGCTTCATCGAGAGCTGATGTGTTACCTGTAATAAGTCATCAGTTATAGTTATAACAAAAACCAACTTGTAAGTTATAGTGATAATTAAATTAAAATAGGGTTAAGAATTGGTTTGACTGCCAAATGCAGTCACTCTATGTACAAAACAAGGGCGACCCGTCGCACGTGAGCGTGTTGGTCTCGGGCTTCGGTGTCTCTTGGTTGGCCTGAAAATTTTAACAATAATTAATAGGTTCCAAATTATTGTTAAAATTTACAGGCCAACCAAATCGTAAATAACTGCACGTTAAGTTAGTAATTAGTGAGCTAGGGGAAGTCAAGTGCATTCCACTTGACATCCCTTGGGCGTTTTTTGTGGTTTTTATTTATTTATTTTTCATATACTGTATTGTACCACCGAATTAATGTTTAAAATAATGGTCAATAAGTACCTACTTATGGAAAATAAACATGATAAAGTTAATAAATAATGAGAACCTGTTTGTGGTGCTGTAGTGCCTTGATCAGCTGGCTGATTATGTCCTTCCACATTTGCACTGTCTATCTGCTCAGATTCAAGAGTCACTGTTTGGCTGAGGTCTTGTGTGGCTGGTGATCTATTTCCAGGTGCACCAGTACTCTCTTGAATAACAGATATATCTCTGAAAGAAAGAATTAATACATTATTAGTAAATGGCAAATAAAATACCAATAGGTACAGTGCAGTTCATAAGTGCAGTTAGCAGTCTCACGAAAAAATAGACGGCACTTTGTTTTGACTTACGACCTTCTTTTAATGACTAATTTTTATACTACAGACCAGTGTTACCAGATGAGAAAAATGATATTACAGTGTTTCGTGCTCAAATTTACAGTGTTTACGACAAAATTACAGTAAAAGGAAAAAAAACTTACAGTGAATTTTACAGTAGATTTCAAGAAACTTTTATTAACTTTTATAAACTAAAATACTGTTTTAATTTCACATTTTGTCATTTAGAATAAGCATAATACCTATTATAATTATACATTAATCAATCACTGTCACTATCATGTAGCCCGATATCCGCTTCTTTTTTGTAGATCCCAGAATTAAATGATTTTATCATTTTCTCAGTTGGTTTAAAGTTAACGCAACTGGTGCTGTGACGCCGAATGGTTTGTTGCGCTAACATTTGGCCTCTTATTGTCCTGGTTACTAATCTATTTCGTTTCTTAGTTTTGGTGTCGTTAATTTGACTGAAAATTCTCTCGCATTCAGCATTGGAGTTAGGAAGAGCCAAGATGTTGAGCATGTATTTTCCAATCAAGCGGAACTCGTCCAACTGTTTCACCTGAAAAGCAACATTAGTATTAAAAATATTGTATTTTGCAAACGAAAGAAATATATTTCTAAAAAAAAATATAGAGTCTTAGTTACTAACCTTGTGCCAGAATTCATCAGGCCGTATTGCAGCATCGAAATTTCCTTTTAACTTTGGCAATTTTCTCCACTGGTCATCCAAAGCTTGTTGTTCTATCATAGAAGTTGGTGTCAATCTTGGCATTAAGCTTAGTATATTTTGAATTGATTCATCGCGATCTGAGATATTGAGACATTTTTCAGGATCCAATTTAGATATCCCAACCAATATTGGATCATTTAGCGCGAATCTTTTGCGAATGCCTACGCACGCTTTAATCAAAAAATTTCGGCATTTCTTTTTGAAATCATTTTTTTTCTCTGCTGCTATTTCATTTGTTGAAAACTGTTTAGATACTCCTAAGCCCAGGTAGATGTCATCCAAATTTTTGAAATTGTTTTCGTCAGTTGGGTCAATTTTTTCTAGTTCCGTGTTTGCAATATGTGCCGTTGTCATGTATGTCGATAAAAGTTCGTGAAAGAGATCGTTCATTTTAGCGTTAAGTTTTGTGATCATTGGAGTCTCACTCTGAAATAGCGTATTAGTTTCAGTAAATTTAGGTAACATCCAGTTTAAAAAGAAAAAGTATGATTTTGTTATGGGATCATTCAACTGCATATGGATTTCGGAACATTCGTTGTCTTCAAGCCATCTTCCATCAAAAAACAGTGTTAGTGCATTCCACTGTTCTAAAATTCTTTGCACTACAGCACTTAGTGATAACCATCTCGTTTGAGCCGGTTTCAAAATTTTGTGTATATTTGTTTCTGTGAATACTTGAAACTCTTTTAATAGCGATTGTCTTTTGCTACTGGTCGCAAAATAATTGTAAATATCACGTGTTAGCTTTTCACATTCAGCTGGTAACTGTTTGCATGCGTCACTCGCACAAAGATGCAGGGAATGACAAACACATTTAAGAACGATAATTCCGGGACATTTTGCTCTAAATCGACTCGAAACAGAGTTGTGACACCCCATCATAGTATTACACCCGTCTGATCCAAATCCTATAATATTTTCAATAGGAATAGAATTTTCCTCGAAGGATTTTATTACTGCTTCGAAAAGATGTTGCGCTGTGGCGGTAGCTACTGGAGCAGAGTTTTCCTCCCCATGTATTTGAATTAGGTCCCAAAATCTGCTCACAATTTGACCTTTTATTGCACAGTAATATCTGACCACAACACACATAGTTTTTACTGCTCCGATATCAGTGCTTTCATCAATCATGACAGAGAATTTTTGCTCCTTTAGATCTGCACACAAATCTTGTTTTTCCGATTCTCCTAGAATATTGTTTATTATTGCTTGACATTTTGTTCTCTTCATTTTCATATTTTTTGCAATCTGAGAGTCAGGAAACATAGTGGGCAATAAATCAACTAAGTGGTCCATCACCCTCACGGATATTTTATGCTCTGCCATAAAAGCGGCCAACTTTATCTCGGATGCTTTGCATTTATCATCATCGGACTGCTTAACCTTTTCAAATGCAGTAGCAATCGAAGATTGAGCTGGAGCTGCTGTAGTTCTCTTTACATGCTTAACACCTTCACCATGTCTTTTTATCACTACTCTGTCAGCTATCAATTTTGCATCACACAGAACACAAACTGCACGATACGGGTCTTTTGGGTCACGTTTCAGCCAATTTTTAAAACTATTGTCTTTTAACCACTCATCTCTGAATTTTTGTTTATAATGTATCTTTTTTGCTTTTTTTGGAGTTGATGGTCCGCTTTGATCACTATCATCAGATGAATTAGGCATTTTTAATTCTCAAGTCCTCAAACAAAATAACCACTTGCACCAGTTTCACAGAAAGGCTTGAAAGAGCCAAATAAAAACGTAATGCATTGCATACGAAACCAATTTACAATCATACTAATTTAAGTTAGTCCCAATAGGCTTCAAAACTAAATTAAAACACGGTTGACACAATTTGGGTGGTTAATACTAAGAAGTGGTTTTTAGTCTATGACGGGAAATTCCCGTTTAAAGTAAGACATATTCGTTCTTATTTCAATAGAAACAAGGGTTGTGACATATGCAGAGAGGTGGCGCGAGCTCTACTTGCCAGTTGCGTTTTGTTATGTTTATGTTATTTTTTCTTTTCACAAAGGCTGCGTTCAGTTTACATTAAACTATTTTGAATTTTGCCTGTAGAAAAATTACAGTGCTCTCCATACACTGTAATTTTAGTATTACAGTAGACAGTAGATCGTATGAAAATACAGTAAATCTGCTGTAATTACAGTGTATCTGGCAACGCTGCTACAGACACACACACTCTCACAATTGTCTGCAACTGGTTGTACTTCAAAATTTCAACTTATTTATTATATGGCATCGTGGTTAACATAATTAAGCTGGTTGGTGCGCAGTATTATCGTCATGCCGTAAGTTCAAACCTGACGCGCACTCGCGTCTTTTTGTAGTTTTAAAAATTACTCGAAATAGTTTTATAATAACTAGTTGTTGTTTCTTTCGTCTTGTTCACACAAATAGTAAAGTTTGCAGGTAGACCACCGAAAACTAAATAGATTATTTCGATTTCTGTAAGGTAGACGAATTTTACGACTCATCCACGTAAATCAAATAGAACGATGTTGTTTGGGTATTGTTATTGGTTCGTTACGTGTGATTATCTGTTAGCGGTGTTTATTATTATTTTCAAAATGCAAGCAAATATAAATATCGAGGCGAAGGCGAATATTATTGCGCTGCGTAAAAGTGGATGTAATATATCACATATATCTAACGAAACCGGACTGAGTGTAAGTGTTATGATTTAAATATTATAGTGAATATGAAACTAAGGGCCGATTTCAAATTGACAGATGAATTTTATCTGATTTGAAAGAAGAAAATACTATGTCAACGCACCATCAAAGATAATTTTTTGATCATGTGATATTTTATTTAGATACAGTTTAAAATTTATCATGAGGTTACAAAAAAGACTTAAAGTTTCTTTATTTGGATTAATGAAAGATGAATAACAATATGTAATAATTACACTGGTCAACAGTGGTTTTGGTGCCAAGAAGCTATAATATTTTTTCAATTTAGGACCCTATTCTAATTACATTTATAGCAAAAATATTGATTTTCTACGTGTAGTTTTATAGATTTTTAATTGAACAGAAAAAAATAATATTTACACCAAAAACAACATTTATTAACTTCTTATGTACATAAAAACTTTCTTTTACACGATTTTCGTGAATGAGGTGTAGCAGGACAATCACGTTGCATCCCCCAGCAGTAGTCAGCCATCATATGCTGATCCCATCGACCTTGGTACCTCTCCTCCATAGTTTTTAGGTCCTGGTGAAACCGCTCCCCTTGTTCTTCGCTATAGGAACCAAGATTCTCTGGAAACTGATCAAGGAGACTGTGGAGATAATGCACTTTGATGGACATGTTACATTCTAAGCTTTTGAAATTTTCCAGCATGTTGTTAACAATTTCAGAGTAGTTACTTGACTTGTGATTTCCCAGAAAGTTTTTAGTAACTTCAATAAACGAATTCCACGCAAGTTGTTCCAAACTGGTCATTGATCTTGGGAAATTGGTATCTTTTATCAATATTCTTATCTGTGGGCCATCAAAACAACCCGCTTTTATTTTTTTTATGCTTAAACTAGGGAAATTTCTCATTATATCGCTAGACACTTTGCTATAGGATTTTTCAAATGATGGTTCACGGTTAGAACAAAATGTTGGAACAGGTACTTCCTCTGAATGTGGTAAAGGTCTTCTAGCCGATTGTAAGTCTAGATAAGTATTTTTTTTAACATTAACACCACGCAAATTGACACAGCAGAAGTAACAGTCACCGAAGTGATTTTTTTGTTCTCTCCATTGCATAGGCACCCCGAACCTCTTGCGGCTTCTTGTACACTTACCCACTGTCTCAAGTGTTCATAGCACATTTTGCAAACAATTTGAGGTATCCACGGCTTCTTTTTGTTTACAATTTGCGACTTAAAGTACGAAAAATAAGCACTTTTTATAAAATCTGTTAAAAGCTTCCTGAACTTTTTGATTGTGTATTCCCCACAAATATAACAAAACACATTTGGGTCATTGAGACAACTTCTTCGCGATGAAGACATGATATCAAAATCGATTTATTTATAGAAAGGCACTAATAAGACTTGAAACCGTGCTCCCGATAGTACTGATTACAGCAAATTTAAAAACAGAGGGTAGACACAAAACTACACGTAGGAAAAAAAAGTAAAAAATATTTTTAGTGTTGCCAATGTATACCTAATACAAAACCACTAACGAGATCTCGGCACCAAAAATTTTTTTTCCATTTGTTGACCTGTGTTATACTCTCCTCTCTTCTTCTTAGCGTTTCAATGACAATCTAATTTGAGTCAGCCCAATAATAATAAAAGCTCAACAACGTTATTTAATATAAGGTTTTTTATTTTTAACTTATTAATAGTACAGTAGTTTTAGTATTTTGCGTATGGATGCCTAACAGTATTCCTTTTTTTTGTTCTAGAGAAATACTGTGAGTCGGTGGGTTAAGAGATATGAGGAGGAGGGTAGCCTTGCTAGTCGGGAGCGTAGTGGAAGGCCGGCGCTTATTAAAGAGGAGCAGCGACAACAGATGGTGAACGAGTATGAAACAAACGGTTTCATACCAACGCGACATTTTGCCGAGTTATTCGACACGTCATTACTAACCGTTCGCCGTGCACTCCACGCCGAAGGTGTGCATAACCGAATACCAGCTAAAAAGCCCTTATTGACAGAGAGACATAAACATGAACGTTTACGTTTCGCTCGAGAATACTTAGACTTTGACTGGGCCACCACTATATTTTCTGATGAAAAAACATTTAAATCTAGCCAAAAGGGAAGACTCCATTTATGGCGTAAGGATAATACACGCTGGTGTGAAAAAAACATAGTTCCTAACACTGAATCAGGCCGAATCACGGTGAACATGTGGGGATGGATGAGTGCGGCAGGGCCAGGGGAACTCGAATTTATTCCTCCACGCGCCAATAGCTTCACTTATATGGAAGTTTTAAATGACGTCATGCTGCCTACTGTGCGCAACGTTTATCCAGCTGAAGAATTTAGGGAGATATCTTTTGTCCAGGATAATTGTACCATTCACCGGGCGAGCACTGTGCGTGAGTGGTTTACCAGACATCCGGAGATAACTGTCATTCCATGGCCAGCACGATCTCCTGACCTCAACCCTATAGAAAATCTATGGGGTTTGTTGGTGCAAAGGTGGGAAGCACGGGATGAGAGGTGCATTGACCAGTTGAAGTCACATTGCATGGAGATATGGGAAAACATAAGAGGAACAGAAATATGTTCTAATCTCGTAGGCTCTATGCGGCAACGTCTTCTGAACTGTATAGAGAGTAATGGTGGTTACACAAAATATTAAAGCCCTTACAAATTAACACGGAATAAAGTTATGCTAGGAATAACCTGGGTATAACTATATAGATTTTTTGACGTTTATGCTTGTCTTTTCTTTATTCTTGTTATAGATAAGTTTATAAGATGTAATGTGTAACTGTTAGTTATTCCTAAATAAATAAATAAAAAAAATGTTTATTTGCGAGGGTAAGTGTTTTATTATAATATTATTAAGTAAAAATATTTTATTGCGCCATATCCGTGATGATTTATAGGATTAAAATTTGAGGTTTAGTTTCAATCTTCTTTTCGTAAAGAAAATGATTACTTAAGCTGTTACCTCAATGCCTAATAAATAAATAAATAAATCATAATTGAAGCAGTTTGTTAACTTTATGTAAACCACACAATCGCTATCACTATTTAAAAAACTACTCAAATGTCACTTCTTGAAAGGTCATAAAAAATAATTAATTAACTAATATAATTTATTTGCCTCTAGTGTGAACGAGTCCTTATATTTCAAACACAAAAACAAGATAACGAGACACCGCACGTCGACCGCGTTAACGCGTCGCACGGCGGTAGTCAATACGGAGTTCTTGGAAATTACCCTCTTTATTTAATTTAAAAAAAAATTGTAAGTATTTTGTAATTTTCGTAATGTTAACACTAAACCTCTCGATACTCCTGGACAGCAAAAATGTATACCTAAATCTGGATAAATTAAGTATTTATTTCTGTTACAAGTGATTTGTAATCTTTAGAAATAAATGAATTCAAACCGTATGTAATTACACCGAATAAACATTTTTGTTTTATCACGCACTTTTTATTCTCAACCCTTTATTGCAATAACAATATTAAAAAGACACTATCACCTAATTGACAATTAGGTTGTAAATTCAATTACAATTTTATTGTAATTGATAACTACAAAAAAAAAATATAAAAGTTCGACACAAGATTTGAACTTGAACGGCGTGCATTTCAGTCCATCGCTTGCTGCTTACCGCTATCGTTACATAGACACTTATTGCGAATTTAAGCTGCCCTTTGTATCAACCAAGCAAGATCATTCGTTTGCTACGTGCATAACAAAAGAGACGGAAATATTTTTTTTCGTGGAGTGTGACGCGACGACAGTGTTGTGTTGAGACCACTTACACAGACGCACGGACGCTCGCTCGTACGTTCACAGCAAAACAATTCTTGGACTGCTAATGCACTTACGAACGTTTACTGTACATAAAAACGTTAAGTGCCCTATTACTTACAAAATGGGTGCGTTAGATGCTGGCAGTTCCACATCCTGTTCCACTTCCATCTCTCATTAACATACTATTTGTAAAAACATGATTAAGACACACAATAGAATTTTCGGAATAGGTAAGTATAATTGTTACATGTTTGATAAATATCTAATCCCCTCAATTTCAATCTCTAGATCTTGACGGACTCCAGAAAGTGGGCCGACATCCCTCCCTATAAGGGCATTAATCCTTTCCTCTAGAGGGCTTAAATGTGGTGCCCTGCTAGGCCCACCCTTAGTACCCCTATAGCCTCTGTTTATTTCTGCTAGTTTGGCCCGCACCCTACATTTATAATCATTCCAAAACTAAAATGGATAGAAAATTATGGTTATTATTTTCATGTTGGTATTTTTACAGAAAAAGAAATAACATCAAGTTGAAAAATTATTGTTAGGAAAGTCAAGAAACGAAAACAAAGTAGATAAAGCCCTTAGTTCTCTGCGTTCGCGTATGGGCAACCACTTTAAAAGCGACCGATGCGCAGAGATATGATCATATTTACGCAGATTGAAAACAACTCGAATGCAGTAGTTCAGAAGAAGGTCAAGTTTATTGAAGAGATCTGCATTCAGGTCATAGTAGCACACGTCACCATAATTGATGATAGTAAAAATTAGGGCCTGTACAAGCATTGCTTTCGTGTTTGATGTTAAAAAGTTTTTCAAACGGTACAGGGCTCGCAGCATTCCAGTGACCTTCTGACTGACACTAGCGACTTGTACGCCAGTTTAAGGTACTATCAATGCTCAAACCTAGATCCTTTAACTCAGTTCTAAATGGGACAACTGTACTGTCGTACAGGATATTTGGCAAGGCTGTTTCATCCACTTTAGCGGTGCTTCGAGAACTCCCAATGATGATCGCCTGACACTTATCAGGGTTTACAGCAACGCAAAACCTATCCGACCATATTTTTATGGCTGTCAAGTCCCTGTTTAATTTGTTAATAGCGTTCGGTAATTCGTCGGCCCTCACTTGATGATACAACTGCAAGTCATCTGCATACAAATGATACGCACATTGAAGTTCAGATATAATTAGATTGATAAAAATAGAAAACAGAAGAGGAGAAAGAATGCCGCCTTGAGGAACGCCGGTTTCCATATCACGCCAGCAAGATGAGGAATCCCTAACGCGAACCGACTGCTGACGTCCCTAAAGATAGGAGCTGAACCACTCCAGTGCTTCGGGAGAGATCATAAAATTGGATATAATGGCTAAAAGGATATCATGACTGACGGTAGTAAAGGTATTTGAGGAATCGACCAACACTAGTACTGTGACTTAGGTGTCTTCCAGTCCTGCTCTTATATCGCCAGTAACTTTAAGGAGAGCGGAAACCGTACTGTGCCCGGACCTGACACCAGATTGTAGAGGGCTTATGAGTGAGTTACAATGCACAAAGTGCGAGAGTTGTGTGTGTACGCAGGCCTCGAGCACTTTGGAAAGGAATGGAAGTATAGAAATTAGGCGGAAGTGGGTTGAAAGAGTGGGATTGGAAATTTTTGGTAGCGGACGAACATAGGCTTTACGCCATAAGGTCGGGAATACTCCGGAGTAGAGGGAAAAATTAACAATATGGGTGATGGCAGGTAAGAGGTGATCCAGGATAGTAATGATCATGCCACGCGTGACATTATCACAGCCCACCGCTTTTGACTTTATGGATAGAATGATCTTTCTGATCTCCCCCTGTTCAACTACAACGAAACGAAAAGAATTAATAGTAGGACGCGTTAGACCAGAGATTAGAGACAAAGTAAGTTGTTTGGCTAGACGATCCATATTAGGTACAGTGAAGAAATGACAGTTAAGTTCGTCTAGGTCAAGAGAATTTGGAAGGTCTAAATGTCCGGGTTTGCCGATACCAAGAGTTCCTAGGAATTTCCAAATATCGGCAGAAGACGAAGAAGATATATTTTCCAGAATATGGCGGCGTTTAGCGTTGCGTATCATCTGATTACATTTATTCCTTGAAACCTTATATAGTGTCCAGTTCTCGTCAGTACGATCCCTCTTATGTTTACGAAACGCACGGTCCCTGCGCCGCATGGCCATCCGTATACCTCTTGACATCCATGGTGCAGGAGGACGTTTCAGTTTTATTTTTTTGATGGGAGCGTGGTTGTCATAAAGATGGATCAAAATGTCATTGAAGATCACTACTTTATCGTCAACTGAAGTGGCCTCCGTCATAAGCTCCCAGTCGACAACAGACGATCCTTCTTCAGTTTCTCAACGTCCATCCTCGCAAAACAACGCCTATACAGAACCCTGGGTTGAGGTTTAGGTGGTTTAAGGATATAGGAAATAAAAATCATGTCGTGATGAGAGAAGCCGGGAGCGATATGTTGACCATTGGAGGTCACGAGGGAAGGATTTGAGGTGAGGATAAGGTCGAGCCAGGTGTCATCGCCCGCAGTGTTATGATGAGTGGGTTGAAGCGGTAACACGTGCAGACTAGCTGACTCTATAAGATTGAGAAGCTTACGGGATCGAGGGGAATTTGGGGCAAGGAGGTTTGTGTTAAAATCACCCATAATTATGTGGTGTGCATACTCAGAACCCAAAAGATTCAAGTACTGATTCGAATTCAGTGAAATAATCGACAGTGGGGGGACAGAAGACAACACCAACAACTGTTTTAGCTCCTTTGACGCATACTTCAAGGAAGATATACTCAGCAGAGGCAGAATAGTTTGAAGAAGAAGAAGCAAGTATTTTGTATGGAAAATCACTGCGAAGATATATGGCCACACCACCCCCTCCCTTACCGATCCGATCATTTCGTATGAGAACAAAACCAGTGAGAGGGTAAGTGGTGGACAGAAGGTGCGGCTTGAGCCAAGTTTCGGTGATCAGGATGGCGTGAACGTTGCTTTTGTTAAAGGCATCGTACTGTTCACTGTAGTAACTGGCAACGCTTTGAGCGTTTATGTGACAAACATTCAACAAACGATTAGACCCGTCACTAAAGCTCTGTAACAAAAAATCTCCAAGATTGTCGCTGAGAGAACAAAAGCTTGGGTCGCTGGAAGAGGCAGTAGATTCGTTGGCCGAAAAATAAGACTCATTGTCTGACGTGAATAGAAGAGAATAATATAATATGATTGTAAAAATATATATAAGAACTAATAGGGGCAAATCGTGCTACTCTGCACCACCCGCCAGCCTACATTAATTACTTAAATAATAAAAACAATTTTGGAAACAAAACATGAAACTCAGCACATTTTTACAACACACAATTACTAAACACCGTAGCTGTAAACACAATTCTACGAAGAAAGGAAAAAAAAACGCTGTGGTTCCTTAACAAAAAAAAAAACTACAAAACAATAACCTCCTTTTTAAAGTATGTTAAAAAAATAAACAGTTTCTTCTCCAAATGCGAACAAAATGTAAAAAAAAGGAAAAGTGTTCCACAAGCACTACATGCAATTGGCTGACCAGTTTCTAAACGAAAACTAAAATGTCATTATTATTACAAATGTCAGCTTTGACACAAGGTTACAATTTATTATTATTTATGATGAAATTAAGTTCAGGGTTTTGAAAGGTTTTGAAACAAATGGGTAACATAACAAATATTTAGTTATACATAGAATAACCAACCAAAACAGTTGGGACACAACACAGGAAAAATTAAATCACTATGAGACAGGGATAACACAACGGTTAGTAACATTTCAAATCAATGGAATAATATCACGATTGAAAAGAGACACGGTATCAATAAACAGGCTCACCGCAGCGTCCACAACTCTTCCGCTCGCAGCTGGTGTCTTGGGATATTTGGCTATCAAGGGCTGGAGCTCGACAGTAGTAGTGAACTTGTGCCGACTTCCGCCGGAGACCTTTATAAATATGACGCCGTCTTGAGTCCAACACGACCGCATACCAAAGTGTTCGCGCGCCTTCCCGAACACAGACTGCCTGGTCCTCGTTAAAAACTCCTTGACGGATATTTTGGAGCCTTTCAGTCCTGTCTTAGCCTTCCAAACCGAAGCCGAAACCGAACCTGACGAGAATTGGCCTGTGATGCTCGTTACTGGGAGCCCCAAGCCTGTGACAGGCTGTTATTGAAGACACATTGAGATTCTTGAGGCCAAGCTTGGAACTTAAGACATCCATGATTACTGCCGTGCTATTCTCGTTCTCCACTTCTGCAAGTCCCTGGAAAACCAATGCCTTCTGTCGGTGCCTGGTCTCTAAGGCATCAATTTGTTTGGCACATTGATTTGGTTCCGGAGTAGACCAAAACATGGAAAAAATTAGCTCCCGGAAAGTGCGAAACTCAACAGCTATCTTCGCAACTGTATTTGCTTTAGCAGGCCCGGCGCACTGAATTTGAGCTTCAAGGTATCCCATCTTCTTCAAAAAGTTCTCCAGGGTTTTTTAAGCAGCAAGAACTTCAGCGTACTGAGACATTCTGTGTGTAAAGTGCTGACTAATAATGTAGTGACAGTTAAGTGATCAGCTGGCAGGTGGTGCATATGAAAGAGTATGGGAGGCAGTTGCGTCTTTTTGCGAGGACGTAATCTCGCAAAAGGAAGCCGCGGAGCGGGTCAGGGAGGAGGACTCTCTCGCTGACCCGATTCGTCGCAGAAGGGTAGGACGGCGCAGGCGGCAAAATGCCGACTTGATGCCGCCATAAAATGGGCCAGCGGACGATAGATTGGGGACTCTATCGTCCACGCTGCACGGTCCCTAGAGTTGTGGTGATATCCCAGTGCACCCGGATATCGCTAATAGAGGAGGTAGTCCAGACTCGGGCAAAGAAGAGGGAGCCCAGAAGTGGGCCACGCTGGGTGGGTCGCGAATGTCATGCGTAGCAGTGGGTGCAAGCCCCACATAACCACGAAACAAAAAAAAAAAAAAAAAAACAAACGTGAGTACTAATCTTCAGTGAAGTTCTAACAGTACGGAAGTCAAAAATGGCTACTTTACAGGAGAGTGAAAAAAAAATGAATATAACTAACGCTTAAGGCCATAATGTGTTTTATTATTAATACAAATGAACTCTGTGATGATTTAAACCCGTGAAAATCGTAATAATCTTTTCCATTAAAGTAATTTGGTGACTTTCGCAGTGTTGCCAGTAGTTGTCACTGACTTACGTCATGATTCATCTAATTAAATCTATGTAAGGGAATTAGTAAGAAGAAGGGAAATTATTAAATTATTCAACAATTTGGTGTTAAAAGTTTATTTTATAAAAAGAAAAGAAAATATTTTGTATTATAAAAAATGTTTTGCTTAAAACTATTAACTTCTTATCAATAATCAGACTTTTAAGAGATCAATATGGTAGGGAATCATAGTACCCGCGACAGTCTGAAGGAATAACGGTCTTCAACTCCTGTAAATGTTTCCATTTAGTCACTGATATTTTGATACGAGTTTGGTAGAGTTTTGGTCTAGGGGTAAACTCAGCGTCGAAATCCTGCGTGGCAGATCTTGATAATCCTCCTCAAAGTTCAATTTATATTTGATGACTCCACTTGGATTATACTGCAGCGCTCGTACATCCGTTACTGTAGGATCATTGACGGAACGACCAGGCCGTATGGAGTCATACATAAACGAATTCTTTTCTGAGAAGTCGTCGAAAAAACTGTAGTCTAAATATTCAACAAAATAAGGTTTTTGCGGTCGAGCTTGTTTTGACAACGTCGCAAATTGACTTGGTAAAAAGATATCCTGATTTTTTATCTTTTGCTCGATTGAACTATGGACCGCATCACACTCCATTTGTGTGTGACCTGTGACCTTTCTCCAAGAATTTTGTTCTATACGATGTTTTTTTTCCATCGATAGTTGTAACAGAGCATTCGATAAATAAACATTCGGATTCTGAGCCGTACAACCATCATAATATAAAATGATTGGCATGCATTTCTTCTGTAGTGTTTTTTTAAAACAGTCTATGATGCATGATATAAACACAGAAGCAGTCAAACCAGCGTTGCTCTCGACAAACCAATAGCAGATAACTTCTTTGTTGCCAAGATTATACATACCCATAGCCTACCTTGTATTAACAGCAAGCATCGCACTGATATTTTTTAGGCGAGAACAGTGTTAGATTCAACTCATCAAAAACTCTGCACATAGTCCAGCGACTAAGTGGACTTTTCGACTCTTTTTCGCACTCTTGGATGTACAACCTATAAATACTGTTTCGATGTAGATAGTGCGAGTAGGTGCGTGTAGCATTTTTGGTAACGAAGAGAAGAACTGTTTGAGGAATGTTATGTCTTCTTTCTTAATAACGTGTTCATCATTGTCGTCGTTTGTACGTAGTGTTGTTTTAGCAATACCATGTTTAGATCTATCTATCCAGCATCTTATAGTCGACTCTTTTAAACCCGGAGTATTCAAAAAAGTCTTTAAACACACTTGGGTACGTCCCTCTGATGTACTCAGAAAGTACTGTTTACTCTCACTTCTACGAGAATTAGATTTTACTTTTACTTGCTTTTTCTCACAAACGGAGACGTGAGATACTTCGTACTGTTTCCGTTGCTCCCAAGTCATCTTTTCCAGAAGTTGCCAAATATGTTCTCTCTTTCAACGTCAGACATTCAAACAGCCACGTAACTTAGACTTCGAGCAAAACATAGAAGTGCAACGTGAACCAATTGAACGTTCTGGACATGGCACATCATGGAGAACTTTAAAATTCTCTTGCCCTGAAACTTTTCTGTCCCTACAGTACCCCAAAAATTCTTCACCTTGCATACGTTTCAGTTTTGTCGTGTTTTTATCCCATTTTTTAGGTTGTGCAAATCCCTTCGATTTCCTTTTTCTATTAGAATTTATGTCTTCGTTCTCAATGTCGGACGGTAGTTGCTCCAATAGCACGGTGAATTTCCAGCAGTCGTGGAAAGGGGCTGTAATTCTTCATTTAAACAGGTTGATGAAGCTAAAGGTAAGAATGTTTCTTCAATGTCATTTTCAGGTTGTTGTGTCGCTCCTAATGGCGGTGAAATCTCGACAGACGAGGACAAGGGTCCTTAGACAAAGTAACATCGCTTCGTAGCGAAACGATATCTAAATTCGTCATCGTCTCTGAGATATCGATAAACATTTCCTAGCCAATGTAACACTATTGTCGCGATCGTTGTGTGGAATTGTTCATTCGTTTAAAAACAAAATTATTGGTTATGCTTTCGAAAATTTTGCTGTCAGTGTCAGTCAAGATGTGTCAAATCGGATCAAACCCGCGAACTTTTTATTTGTTTGATGTTTTTAAAATTTAATGATGAGAATAAGTGAGTGAGTGTTGCGTTTAATCGTTTTCAAATTATAGTAAAAACGAAATCTAAATTCGATATTTTATGGAGTTTATCAAGTGACTTCATAAAAGTATTAAAATATTTAATAGTAATTGTATTTATTTATCTATATTATTACATCCTACTAACTAAGCGATTGCGCATAGCCCTACCTCGGATTAACTCGTCTTGGTTATCATTGGTAGAGGTGCTATGTTGTATGGTATACACAAATAAATGTATGGCTCAGCTAAGTGTTGACACATTCATAATCGTGCTACAGCAAGTGGCGGCTGGTTGTGTCACCATTGAGTATGGAGCATACTTACTGAATTTGGTTGTTTAACTTTAAACCCTAAGCCCTAAACTAGTGATTCTAGTGAACACCATGATCTTCACTACCTTCTAGACCCTCGGCTGGCATATCACTTGGAGGTGGTATTCTAGCATCTAATGCAATGTTGTGTAGTACACAACATGCATTAGTGATTTTGCTAGCCATGTAAGGGTGATAGTGAAGAACTCTGTGTCGAAGCATACACCTCCAACGAGCCTTAAGTAATCCGAAACAGCGCTCAATGCGAGACCTGGCTTGGACATGATTTCGTGTGTACACCTCTTCCTGGGATCCTGGTTCAGCATTTAATATAGGCGTCATCAACCAGGGCCGCTGTGGACAGCCAGAATCTCCTAAAAAATGGAAATATATTTTTGTTAATCAACTACTCCAGTTTTATTAAAGAATTGTATAATCGTTGTGTATTTGAAGTCATGCTCACCAAAATATAGTGCAATTACTACTTGAAGTATAGGGCCATTTCAGATGTCTCACTATTTACACTATAAGGAACAACTTACCTAATAACCAAACGTGTTCACCACTATCGTGAAACCCTTGCATGTATGTTCCCACGTGACTCGCAGACCATATGTGGGAGTCATCTGTAGCTCCACCAAATTTATAATTAACATTTTATTATGTTTAAGTCATAATCACATATCTGAAAAGAAAATGAAATAAAAATTAAACATTGTTTAATTTTTATAAAATTAGATATTGTTTGGTTTCCACAAAGAACCAAATTGCATTGGAGGGAAGGGATTTAATTAAGCGCTGATAAATAAAGTTACTTAATCTGATAGGTATATCATATTTACTACATTACTGATTTCTTTATATGATATGACAGAATAAATATAATAATAGCCCTTAATTATTAGAATTAAAGTACCTACTTACAAAACAAGACATTTTATAGATTTTATAATAATATGTCCCTTTATTTCGCTGTGCCGCTTGGCATAAGCTTCCTCTAACATTCTCCATTGAGTTCATATAGTAATAAGGGATATTTTAATTTATTTATAAGTACCTACATACACTTATACATAGCTTCGATGAAGTTTGTTAACCACATAGTTTTAAATAATGATTAGAATTTATCCGGCGGCTTACCATTTGAACGTTTAAGGAATGATATCCTTTTCTATTAAAAAACATGTTCTTCCTCAACCTGTCTTGTGATAGCAATATGGGTACAGTCAATGCACCCTATCACACCAGGCAAATTATGTGTCCTTTGAAATCTGTAAATTATTTAACAATTTTGCAACAAATACCAAAAACTATTTAGGTATGTAGGAACCTAAGAAATATTTTTATTAGGTACTTATTTAACCTATTTAAATAATACATTTAATACATACTTCTCTTTGATTAAGGCGAGCCTGACTTGAGCGCGTAGGCATCTAACGCTTACCTCAGGCCCCGCAAGGAGTAGCAATACGTAATAAGTTACGATGCGCGGGAGGCGCGCGCACCAAGCGCACCGCTCGCTCATGAGTTCACAGACTCGGGTAGGTACTAAGTTCCGTCACAGGATGAAGTAATGCAGTAGATCAACTTGAATTGATTAGTATAAGATTTTGTTTTATTTTTCTATTAAGTATTTTTTAAGTTTATAGATGGATTAAGTACGTATTGTACAAACTTGAATCCAATTACTAATCATTAAAAATCAGTAAGAATACTTATTGATTTAAGAGTATATGGTGGATTTAAAATTGACTGACACGAAAATTATGAATACGAGTACGATACAAAACTACGCGTCGCGCGCTATTTGGCTTTGGTGCGATACCTTCGTAAAAATCAAGTAGTAGGTAGGCACACTTACTTTAGGAAAATTATGTTACAATTCTTGAATATTATAATTCAAGAAAGCTTAAAAGTATAAATGGTTTGGAATATGCCTAAATGCTATTAAAAAAAAACAAAAACGTTTTTATATTTTTTAATCAAATAGTTAACATAATAAAAGTTACCAATGCAACTGGCTAAAATTCGTTGAACTGTAGCTGTCTCGGTTTGCCCATGCAAACCGAGACAGCTACAGTTCAACGAATTTCTCAATCTACTCAGCTAGGTCCATACCTAGCTGAGTAGATTGACACGGAATATGGTCCTTGGATTTGCTTGGACCTGGCTGCACAGGCTTATCATTAACATTTTCTTTGTTTTCTTTCAATATTATGTCTCGTATTGGCATACCGCGATTTTGGCGCGGATCCAAAATCTCTGGTAATATACATTTCAAATAAAAATCTATAATTTTTTTCTCCATGTGCACCCGCCAAAATTCGTCATCTCTTGAAATATTTTCTACTACTAGTTTTCACCGGACCATATTCCAAAAATGCATTGGTTCCTTTCTGTTACGTGAAGTTGACCCTGCACTTGGTAATACCAATTACTTTTTTTGTTTATAACTCTGGTATGTTTTATTCTATCGAATTTAAATATATGTATTTTATTTTCTTCAATAGCAGCATTTCCCTTTTCTAAATGCCGTTATTGGACATTTAATTTCAACAATGGTGTCGTTCCCAACTATACCGTTTGGGGTAACCCCAATAAATGAGTATTATTTTGGAGACAAGTCACGCCCTTCCGCATGCTCTATTGACCTGTAACGCAAATTTTGATTTTGATTTGTTGGTAATTAACAGGTAAAATTTTAAAAACTTACAAAATATCCCTGTTCAATAAAGATAACGGAGCTACAGTGCCAAAGACAGATACACAGGCACACAGACGCACATACACAGAAACATAGATAGCAAACCGTTTTAAATAAATAGGATAGAATTGTAATAATTACGTAGGTATGTACTTATGTAGGGGTGTGTGTTTAATTTCTTTATGTATTTTTATGGTGTTATAATAATGATAATGAGATACTTACTATTTTATTCAAATCTTTAATAAATAATATTATAAAGTGGAAGTGCGCTAAGTGCGCTGTGGTAATAGCTAATTATACGTAAGTACCATGTACTACAAAGATATTGTTTTTCATTCGATCTAAAAAAAAGTCCGACGTTACACCTATATCTATCTCTTATAAATAAGCCACACTAAGGCATTTTATGTCAAATAATTTATTTAAAAATTAAAGGTGGTTTTTCAGCATTAATATTAGGCAGGCATATTAATCCTTACTAGCGAAAGTTACTTCATCATCAAGATAATTTTATGAAGATAAACTTTGTCTTTTACAGCATGTTATTTGAACTCACCGTTTAGGAGATAATGTAAAATTAAAATAATTCAACAATGTTATTAAATCGAACGGGCGGTGCACGAGACGCGGCCACCAAACGAGAACGCGTCGAGCGTGCGTGCGACGCGGTGCGAGAAATTCTTTTTTGTATTATGATTATGAATTTATGATAGTTACATTCATGGGGAAGGCTGTACGGCTATACGGGAACGGGAATTCCTACGGGAATGAAGAGTTCCGTTACCTATCTCCGAAGTTCTTCATCAGATCTTCACCAAATTGAAATGGGATCAGTCCGGGAAGATACAGTTCCAAAAAAAATAGAATCATCAAAATCGGTTGACAATTGGCGAAAATATCGCTGAGCAAACATACAACAACAAAAAAACAGTCGAATCGAGAACCTCTTCTTTTTTGGAAGTCGGTTAATAATATACAATACAATAGTCAATTAAAAACAGTTTAGTGTATGTAATTTATAATTTCTATGCATTTTTCCTCTTGCCAATAAACACCGATAAAGTAACGCATTGGATTGGAAAAACTATCCAAACTGACCACATAGTTTTTTGTATGTCTTGTCATAACTTGATACATTGTTAGTAATTAGTAAGAGGATGGACTCTAGTGTACAGCGCATAAATGAGCTGGTCCGGTAGCCTAAACGTTACCAAAAGTATGTTATTATAATATTTTCATAGGAAATGGTCATACTGTAACACTTTTACACTATGGCACGCGACTCACGAGTGCGCTGCGCGTATTGGTTGGCATAGACGAGACCTACACAAACGTTGCAGACACCATAAATATTATTATTTGTTGTGTTGTGGTGGCTGTGAGTAGGTACCCACCTAGCGTATAACCACACTTATACTTCTTCTCTACATGAACACCAAAACATTATTGCACCGATATTCAACTCTCACGTAGGAAATACGAGCTATTATTTTGGCATTTGTTTAGGAGTAAGATAAGTGAAAACGGACATATCTAATAAATAACAAATATTATAAGACTTGTACAAACTCTCCGAAACCATCAAGACTAACGTAGCGGGGTGAACTACCTATTTGACATTTGAAAACAGTAAATCATTGTATCATGTGCGCGCGAGGTGGCTTTATGCACTCTGAAATAGGGTTCAAATTCAATTGTTTTACATACTCGATGCGGTTGGTAAATCTATTCCGCGCGAAAACTAAACCACTAAAGCGCACGTCTTTATGCGTATTGAAATAAGGTTTAAATTAAACTGTTTACATGTTCGCGGTGTGTAAATTTATCTGTTCCGTGTTGGTACTTACCTAGTTAGTAAAGTAAATTATGTATAATATACCTATATACCTTTTTGTTTATTCAGCCAAAGTTTATAAAAAAAAAAGTAGTCACCGCTGCAACGAAGAGCCGTTGATGACAACTTTTATTCCCCCATTTTTTTTTACAAAGTTATAGCTACATCAAATAAAAACTAACTATATTACAACTGTTTGAACACTAAATTGTATACAAGTATTATTATTTAACCACTCGACACGTGAAAATTCCAAAATAAAAAATAAATCTTACGTAAATAAACATAAACATTAAATTCGCGGCACACCGGCGTGCCGGCAGTGCTCGAGCGGTAATCAATTTAGGCTTAGCCAGTAACAGAACTTAGCGGGGGTGGCGGGATCGCAAAAATTGGCACACGTCCGACCTCCAACACGTTCCGCTCGGGACTAAATGACACGGGGCGCGCGCATGAAAAGACAAAATCACTTGATTTTGGAATTAGTGGGATACGTATTTTCATATTTCACATTATGACGGCCGATTTTTATCACATTTTTTACGACCTTTATTGTGGTATAAGTTTTATTACTCAAAACCTTATATAACTCAAATGAAATGATAATTACATCTTGATTTTGACTTGTCTTTGCGATTTAATTGGATGCAGTAAAGTGCAAGTAATCGTGTATAGCACGGCCGAAATATCTAGATCGAAGTGTGAAATATGTAATATATTTTTTTCAAAATTTAAATCCGTGTTCTTTACGAATAAAACACAATTTTACGCAATGCAAAACAACGTTTTTCCGGATAACCTGGCCTTAAGGATCTCGTGTGTGGCGTTTGTGGAAACACTGTACACACAGATGTATTTTGACATCCGTGAAATAAACACGAATTTCCTGAATTCGGACCTCGGGGAAATCCATTTAAATTGAAAACAGCATTGTTATAAACTAATACATTTTGTTCAATCGGTTGCCTTTATTCTTCGAGTTCAAACTGTTCTTGGTCCAATAAGGGCTGGTTTTGTTCTAGAACTACTTCAGGTTGCAGGTCTTCTCCAGGTTGATGTTGTGCTTCATTTGGCACGATGTTTAGCAAAACATCGTGCCTGTTATTATTCCTGTTCGACCTCAGGTTGATGAACAATAGGTAGATCTCCACCCTCCGCATTGCGCTGCAGAATACTTCCTCGTCGGGCTCGCATCCAACAACGCAAACAAACGTAGTCCACGTTGTTATAAGTAAGCTGAAATATAATATACTATAAATACATATAATTATACTAATCGAATATACTTTCCAAGTCAAGTTGTCAAGTTGAATGTTCGTTCCAAGTCTTATAATTATAGAAATCATCAACCAAACAAACATCAAATAAACATCACCTTTTCATTACAACCTTACTGCCCACACGAAGAAGAAAAAGAAGAAGAATGTTGAGATCAAAATGAGATATTAATATGACTTAGGTATGTCGACGGGGACTTATAATTATCACCAATTACACTGTAAGTAATAATAAAATCTACTAGGTAACAATCTGTAAAGTCTTTATAAAATCCAGGCAAATTATTATAACATATTAGTCACGCTTATTTAAGATCAGTTTCACAAATCAACTTCAAGCAAACTGCCTTCTCTGTTTCGATCATCCCATTCATTGCCACTTATATTTTAAAAACATCACCTGGGTGCCACTTAATATTTTTAATGATTACAATAGAGAATACGAAATTAAATGTGTTTTTCAATTTTAAAAAACCCTAAATAAAAAAAAACCACCCAAAAATGGTAAACGCAACAAATGCGTTGGTGGCACTGGTAAAAGAATTTAAATCGTAAGTGCCATTCAACACACCGTTTGCGTTGACGTTTGGATAGTATTATGCAACATGTTCTGGGAGACTGCTGAGGCCCGATTTGTACAATACAATACAATATACTTACTTGCCGTTGTTTTCTTTATTCAGATAATCTATGTTTATTTAGCATTAATATTTCCGCAACTGCAACTGCACATGCGCGGGCGGGGATTATGACGGCGCGATTTTATGTCTCAGTCGCTCGTTTACGTTCGATGCATGCTTGCGTCCCGCTTGCTCCCGTCTACGTGACTGCACCTACGCGATCTTTGCAAATGGCTAACTTCAGAGGGGCATAGTTATTTGACGCGAACTGTACTAAGGAAGGCGACGCGAGCGCAGCAAACGCCGTGTAGGGGAGTACCCGCACACCTCGCCCCATCAGGAAGAATTTCGCCAGTAAAATCGGTTGTTTTAGCGAGGATGATAAACTAAGAACGCAGATGATTTCTCTCCCCGCGCCGGTTCAAACACATGCCATGCCACGAATTATGTATTTTAAAATTGACTTTTATACCTTTTTGGAAAGCCTACAGAATAGGCAAGTTGTTTTAGTTATTTGTACGATTAATGTTATAGATTTTTTTTTGACGAGACAACATTTTTAAAGCGTAAAATGAAAATATTGGTAAGATATAATTCTTACTTCGCTCATTATTTTAATTATTTTGTTAAATTAAGCAGTTTTAATTATGCCCATAGCTTAATTGAAGTGCCAGCTACAACATCATTTTTAATGGTACCCTTGAATGGGTATGTGGGTTCTTTTATTTGGAATTAAATGTCAAATTTTGGGTAAATTTCGAAAAACCCTTAAAATTCAAATATCTCGAAAACTATTGAATTTCGGCCATACATATGGGGGGTTCAATTTGTTGCATTTTGGCCCCCTTATCAGCCCCTGACGGATATACGTCGAATTACCAGTAACCCTGTATATAAAACAAAGTCGGGTTTGTTACATCACTTATAACTCGAGATCTGCTGAACCAATTTTCATGGTTATTGATTCGTTGGATTTGTCTCCGCCCCGAATAGCAGAATACATCTTAAAAACAAAAAATGCTAATAAAAAATAAAAATAAAAACAAAAGTTAGGTAAAGTAGGGTAGGTAGGGTAGTTTAGGGTAGGTAGGGTAGTGCAGGGTTGGTAGTGTAGTGTAGCCGTAGGGTAGGTAAGGTAGTGTAGTAGGGTCGTGTAGGGTAGGTAGGGTAGGCAGAATATGTAGAGTAGGTAGGATAGTTAGGGTAGGTCGGGTAGGTAGGGTGTTGTAGGGTAGGGTAGTGTAGGATAGTGTAGGGTAGGTAGGGTAGTGTAGAGTAGTAGGGTAGGTAGGGTAGGGTAGCGTAGGATAGGTAGGGTAGTCTTTTGACGGGAGCGAAGCTGCGGGTAAAAGCTAGTATTATATAAATGAAGATATTTATTATTACAAAACCAAACTTATAAAAAAACAATTAAATTAGTAGTTGTGATACTCTTTAAATCAATCTTTTATACAAAACCCATATTGTTCGGGACAATCGCGACAGAAATATGAAGTGTCTTTTCTGACTTTTTTTGAAATCCAGCACTGCCTACACCGACGTCGTAAAATTTTTCTCGTTGTACCATCATTTTTACGAGAACATTGTTGAAGAACGTGCACTTGATGTTTTGGCATTGAACCTCGCGCTGTGTTTTCTACATCAGTATTTAACAATTTCATTATGATTTCAAGCCTATAATCATAGAAACTTTTCTTCGTAGAAAAAATGTTGTGTAGCGTGTACGAATTATACAACATTTGCTGAAACACGTGCACCCCTAACTTCTTGTACCACCGTATGGTCTTGTGCTCATATGAGTAGTATGCCAGCATTTGATCCTGGTGATCTATACCACCCATGTATCTATTGTATTTTACTATAACTTCAGGTTTGGAAACCGTTTCACCTCGTCGATTCGTAACGCTGGTCATGTCAGATCCATGTTGTGATGAAATCATTAGAACGTCCCGCCGGTCTTTTCATTTCAAAACACAAATACCACTACTATTGAATTTCGCTATGGATTCGCCTTTTTTCAGTTTTCTTTGTGAGACTTCTTTTGGATTGTTTTTTCTATTGACGCGTAAAGTACCCGAACAATATGTTTTAAGAGTCAATAATTTCTGTGCAAGATTCACTGAATTATAAAAGTTATCCATATAAACGGAATATCCCTTGTTTACATAATTTGATAGTAATTTCAAAACAACTTTTTCAGTGTGATTGTCACCTCCAACTAAAGTATCAGAAGCGCCGGCATATACAATAGTCTTCATAACTACTCCATATTCGTCGGTTAGGATATAAAGTTTTATACCGTAGGGATGCTTTTTGCCCTTGAGATATTGACGGAATATGATACGACCACGAAACAAAACCATTGATTCATCTATGGCCAGATTTTTAGACGGGTAATAAATTTCTTCCATTCGCTGGTTAAAATAGTGAATTAAACTATTTATTTTTGATAGCATATTATCGGACAAGTCATCTTCAAAATTTAATGATCTCATAATTAACAAAAATCTGTTTCTGGTCATGTATTTTGAAAAAGCTGGTAAACTAAACAGTGGATGTTTTTTCCAGTAGTCTGTAACTCGGTTTAGTTTTATAGTTCCCATATGGAACAAAATACCAAAAAATGTTTTAATTTCTGGAACAGTTACATCTTTCCATAGTCTCAGTCTGCTTTTAGGATCCAGTATATTCAATAATAACTTAGACGCGTAATTGTTAATCTTTCTGACTAACATTGTAAAAAACTCATCAGTCGCAATCAACTTGAAATAGTCGTATGGTTCATTTGTTTCAGGAAGTATTTTTAGCTTTCTTTCGTATCCATCAAAATGTATAGGTACTATAGAAGGATCACGTTCAGTTTTCTATTCGTCATTAGTTAATTGTGATGTTTCGTTAGAATTAATATTATCATCTTCACTCACGTGCGTCGCATCTTCGTTCAATTGAGTCGCGTCTTCACTCGCGTCAGAATAAAAGCAATCATCAGATACATTTTCCTGACTATTTTCTTCTTCTAAGTCGTCATCTTCCAATTCCAGCATCTTAATAAGGTCTTCTTCAGTTAATACCTTTTCAGAGGGTTTGTTTTCGGTTTTTCTTCTATATCTTCCCCTTCAAATATATTTCTCATTTCGTCCATTTTGTCATCAGTACCCTCACTTTTTTCTTCCAAATCAGTCAGTGTTACTTTATTATCCTTTAAGACTGACTACTCTTTGATTTTTAAGTATTTTAATACCTGTATTTCGTTTCATTCCTCCTCTTGTTTTAACACCGCTTCTTAAATAGGAAAGGTTTTCATTGGTTGGAGGTGAAAAAAGGTGAATGTTTACTAGTGGAAGGTTGGGGTTCTATTAGTACATTTGAATAGCAATTTGAAAGTTGCTGACTTTGAAGAGACATTGGATGTTTACAATAATGCGGACTAGCTGATGAAGTTGAAGTTACATATGAGTCATCCCTATCGGCAAGCAATTCTTCAGCTAATTTTTCAGAAACATTATATTCTGATCCACCGAAAAGTGATTTAGCACGCTTTGATCTTTTAGACGGTTGACTTGCTTTATGTTCTGTTGTCACGGTTTCAAATCTAAAAAATGACAAAATGAACAAAAATCAAAAATGTACGTTTATTTATGATATAAATCGGTACCTATATTTAAAATACTCACGCTTGTGGAGATGGTATTTCGTGAATTGTGTTACGACGTCTCGGTGTCATGTTACTGAAACAAATCAAGATCCATCAATAGGAGACATTTATGTAATCTACAATATTCAAAAATATTATAAACACAATTTTTTTTTTTTTATGATTATTTAAATAATCACCAACCTCTTGTTACTATTAGTATTACATCTTCTTCCTTTAAAGCTAACTCTAATAAATGATCGCTTCTTCGTTTCATCCTTGAAAATGATACCTACTGAAAACAAAATTTGTTATTTATTAATATCACTCCATTTGAGATGTGCGAGGTAGCTAAGCTAACGCGCTGGATCGTACCGTACTGCGTAGTTGCACGACTAAGCTAGAGTCTTTAGCACGCATCCTTAGCACTTAAATTGGTATGGAAAAAATTTAGCTTTGTTAAACCCTGTTCCACTAGAGCAATCCTAATTGTGTAAATCAGGCACATCCTGGGCAATGTAGCTTAGCATAGCTCAAAGCTCAAATAACTTAGTACTTTGTCAGCATTATAAGTTAGTTACAAAAAAACATACGTCGTCGGCAGGATAGTGTTCATAGACAGCAAAATTACATATTATGCACCAAAAAAAGTTGCTAAAAAACAATTTTTTTAACATTTCGTCTTCATTGGTAAAAATAAAATGTTTAAATAAATAAATAAAATGAGTTTTGTTTGAAGAAATATAACTTAGAAATCTGCTCCCCTACTCTCTTAAATCTTCTCCGGGATAATTTTTGACATTAATTGATGATAATTTTTAACATTAATTCGATCCTGATGTGACCTTGTCACATCAGGATCGAATTAATGTTAAAAATTTGTTAGTTTGGTACCTACTTTGGAAATCATTTCCATAGTACCGCTTTGACGTTAATTCAATTCGAACTCGATCTCGTCAGTTCTACTGTTTCAAAAGATTTCGGCTTAGGGATGAATAGCATTACAAATGCTACTGGTAGTTCCGCGTAAAATAAGTTATAATAAAAATCCTGTGGGTTCATAATCAAATCTTACATTTTTCAATTTGTCAAATATCGGTCAGCTTGCAAAATATTTAGTAGGTATGTAAGCAGTTTACTACTCGAAATCTATTTAGATTACGAGTAGTAAATTTAACCCTATTAATGTATAACTAATAGTTTTTAATCTATTAGTTATACATTAATAGGGTTAATACGTGCATAATATTTTTTGGCGTGATTTGTTATGGATAAAACCATCCAAAACAGAATGTTACTGCTATGCCAATGAACGCACCGTATCCGTGCACGTGATTTCATTGTAAAAATACACGATGAAACAGTGGAAAAAAATGATAAAATTAAGAATATTGCTTACCTTTATCTCCCAATTCAAAAATATTCAATAAACAATCAATGAAACTTCAGTTATGCGGAAATTAAAACAGACCTTCACGGCACCAACCGTTTTTTCCTTGCCAAAACAAGAATGACAGTCCGAAGCAAAAACCACCTGTGTTTCCACATTTAAAAATTGTTTCTAACCGTGAATGTTGCCAAATATTTAAATAAATTTCTACCATTTTTATGTAATGTCAAAAAACTTCTTAGAGTACACTCAACGCATATGGTACGTTGGTGGCATGATGTAGTAATCTCGATCAACGCAAATGGTGCGTTGGTAGCAACGAATGGGTTAAATTATCTTAATCACAGCTAAATAATGACGTCAAGAGTTACAATTATTCGTACCTACATCTGAGAACTTATCATTAAAAATATCTATCAAACTTGTAATACTAACAAAACTTTAACAAAACAATTCAAATTATAAAAAAAGTAATAAAGAACTACCTGATAGTTCTTTATTTCATCGCAATAAATAACTATCAGGTCTCTTTGATATCAGTTTCATTTATATTATTTACTTGCAAATTCAGCCAAAATTCCTTCCTTTTAGCGGGCATAAGGTCGAAAAGCTTATTTATTTATTTATTTACTTATTTATGTACACACAATAAACTTAAAAAAGAAAATTCTATACAGATAAAAGAGCACAAAGGTACTGCTTATTTCAAAAGAAATTTCTTCCAGCAGACCTGCGATAGAAAAGTGGGATTAGAAAAGTAGACACAGTGTGTAAAAGGGCAGAAACGGAAACTTAAAATAGACTATACTAACTTAACTAAAACATATTATTATCTATTAATAAATATAAATCAAACTACAATAAACATACAAACAAATATACTTACATAAATAAATAATTATAATAAAATAATACATATCTATAAAATACCAAAGATTATAATACGGTAGAGAGATAATGCTCTTTGACGGCTTTTTTGAAGAGGGAAATATTTTTACAATCACGAATGCCAGATGGGAGTGAGTTCCACAATCGTACTGCAAGAAAAGAGAAGGAGTGGGAATAGGAATGAGTATTATGGGATGGGAAGTTTAGATGGTGTTTGAGGTGGGATCTACACAGCGCATCGGCAGGGCGAGAAAATGAGAAACGATCGCGCAGGTAGCCAGGGTATGCCGGATTAAAAAGGATATTGTAGAGGAGACATACTATTCGAGTGTTCCTGCGAAGACGGATAGAGAGCCACTTGAGATCCTTGCGAAACTGAGAGACATGGTCGTATTTCCTCAGGCCAAAAACAAAACGAATGCACAAGTTTTGCAAGCGCTCAAGCTTATTTAAGAGCTCCTCTGTGGCATCCAGGTAGCAGGCATCAGCGTAGTCAATAATCGGCTGAATCAGAGTTTGAGCTAAATAAATTTTAGTTTTAAAGGGCAAGAAGGTTTGAAGAGTTTTTAAAGAGTGGAAGGAAAAGTGCACCTTACGACTGACTTCACTTACTTGCGCTCGCCAAGAAAGATTGCTATCAATTAAGACACCGAGATTCTTTGCTGTGTCCGTATACGCAATGATCGATCCGTCAAGTGATAAAGGCGTCAAATTGCGAGTGTCAAGCGCAGTGCGATAATAACGGCTGCCTATGATCATGGCCTGGGACTTGGAAGGATTAATCTGTAAGCCGTAAGACTTAGCCCATTGATTAATATTCTCCAGGTCATGATTCATGGCATTAATCGCTGAATCCGCGTCAGCCAGCAAGAAGTGCCGATAAAGCTGCAAATCGTCTGCGTAAAGATGGAAGTTGGAAGAAATAACCTTAGCAACGGTATTTATGAAGATAGTGAAAAGAAGAGGAGAGAGAACGCCACCCTGAGGAACACCAGCAGTGAGGTCACACCAATCAGAGAAAGTGTCTTCAAGGCGGACACACTGAGAGCGACCCCGAAGATAAGAGTCAAACCAGGATAGTGCGGTAGAAGAAAAGTTAATAGACTGGAGGACTCCAAGAAGTATGTCGAAATCCACTGAGTTGAACGCACAGCTGAAGTCGAGTAGAACTAATACAGTGAGAGATTTATTGTCTATAGCCCAGCGGATATCGTCAGTGACTTTTAAAAGTGCAGTAACAGTGCTGTGACCAGCACGGAAACCAGATTGGAAAGGTGAGATAATAGAGTTTGAAGATAGGTATCTGGAAATTTGGCCATGAACAATGTGTTCAAGAACTTTAGAAAGGAAAGGTAGAATGGAAATTGGTCTGAAGTGAGATAAAGACGAAGGATTGTTTATTTTGGGTAATGGTATTATGTGTGCCTGTTTCCAAGCTGTAGGAAATGTGCCGGAGAATAAGGAATAATTAGCGATGTGAGTGAGAATGGGAAGCAGTTGTGGGAGAATAGGGATTATCATTCTCGAACACAGATTGTCATGGCCTACAGCAGAAGAGGAGATAGCGAGAAGAGATTTTTTAACATCGTCATCAGAGACAGAACTGAGATTAAAAAATGGACCATTTGGTAATGGCAGTTTGGAGAGCTCAAGCAAAGTAGAAGCTTTAACATTAGGTTCAAGCTTGTCAATTATGGCTGATTTAGTTGTTGCTTTTGTACCCCTTTTTATGACAAATGACTCCTTCCGCTCTGGGTGGAGCTGGAGGGAGTGTCAGACTTACTGACTAAAACCCATACATGCTCCTCCTAGTGCCTTCCCTTTGCGTTTCAGGGTCGCGGTGACTCTTTCGAACAAAATCCACAACCCTGGCAGCCCTGGCCCTAATGGACCCCGTCTACGCTTTCATACCCCTAGGGGCCTGTTTTTGTTTAACCTCAGGCAAACTTTGACCCTTCATATATTTAATTTGAAGAAAATTTAGAGTATAGTACGCATTTTCATCGTGGCTTGTTTTAAAATCTAAAGTGTAGGTATGTGCCCCTTTTTGCTACAACAACCACGATATTTTTAGGTAAATCTTGGACTAATTTTACCCTATTTTTTGAATTTTAGATAAATCTGAATAAGAGTAAAAATGGGATATGTCCATGATTTTAACGTCGTCTGGTTTTTGGGATTGTTTCACAGCATCAATAAAATCGTTTAAGTCTTACACTTTTCCTTTTGTTTGTAAAGATTGCTCGAGTCTGTGATGAAAACTATTGCTTACTACTACTACTGCATTTATAAGTAGTATCCTTAAATTATTCATTATTCATTAAATATAATTTACAAATCATAACAGCAGTAAGGGTTTCTTACTGCGTTTTTTACTAGTAAAATAAATTATGTTCAAACAAATACTGGAGGGCAAAGAGCAGTAATGTGTCTTACTGCAGTTGTACTTAGTAATTTCTTTCTCAGCAAGAGGCAGAGGTGTCACACCAAGAAAAGAAAGATTCTTCAATGCAAACGCTGCCGGCGGCCAAACAGGAACATGAAACCAGTCAATTACCGAAGGACATATTTTAAAAGAGCAAAGAATTCCAAGCAAAACGTCGAAGTCAATCATATTAAAAGCATTGCTTAAGTCAAGCAAAGCAAGTGCCGTTAACTTCCCCATTTCCATGCCAGACCAGCTACATATGTACACTGGGTTTCATATTTTTGGGCCAATGGGTTACATTGTTCTTTCGACGTTAATTTTTTAGAGCCTCCAGCCCAAGAGCATGTTGTCATAAATTTTCTTGTGAACATTATGTCCACTAATGCGTAAGCGTTGTCGCTCCCACGTCTTTTTTCATTTCCACAAACTACTGCTAGTTTATTTTGGGAATAAATATAATGACCACCATAAAATGCTTTGATACCCTTAGTTCTTTTACCAAAAATATATATTTGACACCAGAAAAATGAAGTCTAAAATTACAATAGTACTAGCTATTTTAGTCACGACTGCACCTCAAATTGTATTCGAACACCAAATGTAGTAAATGATCACCAAATCTTAGCGAGCAAATTAATGCGCTATTTTTGCCTAAATAAACTACTGTGATTGCCATAAAATGTAGGCTTGGGGTTACAAACTGGATAAAATAGGCCGAGCGAGCGAAGCGAGCGGTGCCGCGGCAGCGGCCGGCGAGCGCTAATTCTCGAATATTTTTTTGGAAAAAGTTATTTATTTCACACTTTTTTAACTCCAAACACCAAACAATAGCTGCCAATAAAAATGAAAGAAAGCTTATAAATTAAAATAAAGCTTTATATTTACTTAAAAGTTTTGGATTAACAATGATTTGTTTGACATTAGTTTGCTTAAACAGGATAGCAAGATGTAAAAACTTTGATTTTAATTTTACATTAAAATGCTGGTATGATTTTGGTGATCATTTACTACTTTTGGGTTAACAATGACTTATTTGGAGTCATTTTGCTTAAATAGGATAGCGAGACGTTAAAATTTTGGTTATAATTTTAAATTAAAATGCGTGTTTAATTTTGGTGATCATTTACTATTTTTGTCTCCTAAATGTTACTATATCTGGTGGTAAGTTAAACATAAGCCGTTTATTTTTGACTGACGTCATCATGGTCGGATCTTTGAGGAGTTATTTACATTTAATATTATAAAGTTATACTAAACTAATAATAATGAAAAAATGTTTAAGCGAATTCACAAATAAATAATATTAATAGATAGATAATATCAAATAACTAATACAATTAAGTAAATAATTAATATGAAAGAATGGTAATTTAAAAAACTTATTATGATACAAAATAATACAAATATAGTAAATAGGTTTTTTATTTTATTTTATGAAATTGCTCTTCCTCTCTCTACTTATTTAAAAATTTGCTGTGCCCGACAAGGTCCATAATTCTTTCCATTTTTGTATTTTCCACCTGTATTTGTACATTATGGATTGCAATAAACGATTTTGATTTGATTTGAGTTTCTCAAACGCATCAAATTTTTCTTTGGTCAATTTGGGCTTAAAGTCGTTAGCTTCCTGAATGGTAATTTCTGTCGTGCGTTGTATATACTCATCGAGCTGAGTACTTAACTCTGACATTTTCATTACTAATTGACCGACTTCTAAAAAAGAAGGAGGTTCTCAATTCGGATGTTTGTATTTTTTTTAAATCTTTGTTCGCGCATAACTCCGTCGCTTGCCAACCGATTCGAAAAATTCTTTTCTTTCGTTCCCAAATGGTTCCATTGAAATTTGATCAAAATCGGTTCAGTAGTTTGGTTTTTAAATTCAAATATCTGGAAAAAATATGTGGAAAGATCATCCATGTATACGAAATTGCGTATTTTTGTTTTCCTGTGACTTTGCAATGGTGTTGTTAGGTGTGGGGTACCACTAAAAAGTGAAAATAAAAAACTTCTCAAAAAAAAAGAACTGAGACTTCCAAAAAAAACCACAAAGTTCAAAATAACTTTAATTTCGGAAGTCGGTGTTTTTGGTTGCTTCTTCGTTGTTTGACACCGACTTCCAAAATTAAAGTTATTTTGAACTTTGTAGTTTTTTTTGGAAGTCGGTTTGTTTTTTTTTGTAAAATTTTTTTATTTGCTTTCCACATTTTGCACGTATTTAAATAAAACTTTTTGATTTTCTTGAATGGTTCCGGTGATTTGTAAGAAATTATCAAGTTTTTGTGAAATATGTTTATGATCTAGTTCAGCTGTGTGCAAAATAACACTAGTTAGTTTGGTCTATTTCTTGATTGGACGTTAAAACATTAACATCGCTAATATTAGTAGGATTGGACGAGGATGGTTGTAAATAGTTTGTTTTGAGGTGCTCAATAACTGGACGAATTTTAAATAACCGGTCATGAGCTGTGTCAACTTCAGTGTATTGTCTAACTTTCCTGACGGCGTATGCGGCAGAGCTAAGCCTTCCTAATAGGCTTGATATATGGGAGATTTCTAACATTCGGAAGGGCAAACTTTATACATTTCGTTTTCTTCGCATTCAGAACTAGATTATTTTTCGTAAACCAATCCGTGACTATTGAAAGAGCGCTGTTTACTTTATCAAAATCTCGTCTATTCCTATCTACTTTAAAAATAAGAGAGGTATCATCTGCAAACAGCACTACGTTACAGATACCCTTAAAGAAAAATGGCAAATCGTTTATATACACCAGAAACAAGAATGGGTCCAGTATAGATCCTTGCGGCATTCCTAAATGAACTAGTAGCCCGGAAGATTTCACACCATTGACATCTATACATTGAAACCTATTATGTAAGTAAGAGTCAATAACGTTAAGAACTTCGCGTTGGAGACCGTAATGACGTAGTTTACGCAAAAGCGTGTCACAGTCAAAGGCTTTGGAGAGATCACAGAAAACTCCGATTGTATTTTGCGAGTTCTCCCATGCGTTAAATATGTGTTTTAGGAGAGCAACACCCGCATCTGCGGTCGAACGACCTTTCGTAAAGCCATATTGTTCATTATGTAGGAGGCTATTTAACTTAAAATGTCTAAGTAACTGCTTGAGTATTAACTTTTCAAATATTTTACTAAATGCAGGTAAGATGGAAATAGGCTGGAAGTTGCCCAGATGTTAAATCGCTTAATACTAATTTATTTTCAAAATCACAATTAGTAAAAAAATTATTATGCCTTGATAATTTTTTTACTAATTGTGATTTTGTGTCAGTTGACGAAGATGCCGTGATCCTTGTTGGTTCAAAAAACAAGTTAGCTAAGTTAAAGGACCTAAATAAATTGAGAAGTTTGATACTTAATGGAGTAACAGCTAAAATATTGACATTAATCCCCACATAATATTATCCTTTTATTACTTGATTTCAACTTATTAAGTAAATCATCCATTGCCGATTCGAAAAGAACAAAATCACCAGAGGGGGTCGATACACGCAAATTATAACATATCGCTCGAGTTCAACACAAGATAACTCAACAGTGCGTTCGATAGAACGGTTTACTAAATCTAAACGTTTCCTACTACATTTCAATTTCTTTGAAACAAGAATTAGTGATCCACCG
The DNA here is from genome assembly GCA_947386135.1 of Melanchra persicariae. Taxonomy (NCBI): domain Eukaryota; kingdom Metazoa; phylum Arthropoda; class Insecta; order Lepidoptera; family Noctuidae; genus Melanchra; species Melanchra persicariae. The sequence continues at coordinate 6,739,067 of OX376645.1, read as the reverse complement.
CGAATAGTTTAAACTACCAAGTGTATCAATAGTTATGTTATTATCATTACTAACAGTAATCTTTGATACACTACATGTTCCCGAGTTACAGTATATATTATATGCTAAAAGATTAGCAATTTTTCTCCTAGAACTAGGTGGTAAATACATTGTATTAATTAGTCAGTTTGTAATCAGTAATAAGTTGTTCACAAACAAAATATAAAATAGTGTCACTATGACAATACGACCTATTATAGATCAGCATATTTAAATCATATTTGTGCCTATTTTGTTCATCTGCCAAATAATAAGAGTAAGGCAATGCACAGAAAATAAATTTACAGTTAATTGTCTCATTGAGATGTGACATCAAATGGACACAAGCAATTATATTTTTTTTAACTGCTAAACTTTCCCCACATAATAATATGACCGTTGAATTGGGGTTTATTTAATATTACTAATTAACTGGCTGAAACTGGCACCGGGTAGCGTATTTCCATATCCGTGTACATTAGGAGGCAGTACTACCTTGAAACACGCACGAGTTTGTCGCCAGTTAGCGCGACAAACCCTTTACAAATTCGTGTTCAATTAAGAGTACGCGTCCTCCAATCGCGCACGGGTTTGCAAGGAGTATGCGCCTTGATTAAGCGCCATAAATCCTGTGTGTGTATTCGAAGGTATTTTTGTGTGAATGGTAATGTGAATGGGCAAGAAAACTCGAACAGTTTTTAACTTTTTATTAAGACCAAAATACCTAGGTACATAAACAAATATAATGTAGTAGGTAATGTTATACCTAACATAATCAATGTTTTTTGGCAGGAGGTTTATTTTCATCAATATTAGATCCAATATTATGAACACGTTTTCTTTTTACAGTTTCTAACTTGGCTGGTCGTCCTGATTGAATCCTTCCACTGCATGGAAGACCTCTTTCTTTGCGGCGACTGATCGATGTTGGTTGTACACGATTTTTTCGAGTTTTTCGGCGGCCATTTCTTTCAACTATAAATGATATAATACTCGATGGAGTTTGTAGCTTCGACAAATCAGATCCAAACTTTTCAAGAATGTTCGGTGTATGCAGCATTGGAATCCTTTTCCAAGGTTTCAGTGATTCTTTGCCACTGAGCTTTAACATTACGAACAGCATTGTCAAAGTTTTCGGATGAAAACTGTTGGGTTTCTTGTTCGGGTGAAAACTGTGGGGTTTCTGGCTCGGGTGAAAACTGTTGAATCCCGTGCTGAGGTGAATACTGATGGGTTTACTGGGGTAAAAAAGTTTGGTGGAAATTACCATAACCGGAGTTGAAGCGATAGTGCTGGACGACGACGAAAGTCTGCGGTTTTTGAATCTGCGAAGCAAGAATTTAGAAGAAGTAAGAATTTAGGATCGAAGTTATGCATTACATAACTTCGATTCTAAATTCTTACTTATCATCGTCGTTCAATTGTTTTACTGTTGGTAGGAGAGATATCATGAATGCACGGTCGTCGTCAACTAATTCAGATTGTGAGGGTGTTTCCCGTATAGCTTGTAATATTTCTGCATCGACCGTATTTAGCCTTTTTGTTCCCTTTTGTTTCGTGGACTTCGTGGATGTAGAAGTCGATGTAGACGGAGAAGGTATTGATTGGTCGAGGTGACTTGTTGACTGTTGGCTTTCGGGACGATCTTCAGAATCATTTTGAGATGGGAATGGTATGCTTGAATCAGTTTCGTCGGGTGTTAAAGTCTTGAGAAGAAATTGTAGGTTACCACTGTAAATGTATTTTTTTTTTTGGGCTTGTCCCGACTTAGTTTTAAGCGACTTCATGAATGTGTCTCGAATGTTACTCCATTTGCTCATGACAGCACTTACTGAAACAATAAAATGTAACAATTCATTTTTATTGCAGATACCTCGCAAGTAGAAATACCTTCACAGATATGCCATACTCCTACCAACTGGGTATTAAAACTATAAGCAGAATAGTGACACAAGTATGTCACCAAATATGGACTATTTTGAGTGGTGAACAATTGGCAGCACCTACCACTGAGCGATGGTTATTAATAGCGGAAAGATTTAAACAAAGAGCTTATTTCCTAAACTGCATTGGTTGTGTCGATGGAAAGCACATAAGGATCAAAAATTTCCTAAATCTGGCACAATGAATTATAATTACAAAGGATATTTCTCAATAGTACTTCTGGCAGTAGTAGATTCAAATTACAGATTCGTATATGTTGATATCGGTTCATACGGTAAAGACTGTGACTCTGGAATTTTCCACCGTACCAATTTTTATCAACTACTCACTGAAGGCAAGTTGAACATACCTCCACCTGTACCACTGCACTCGAATCTAAATAACAGAATGCCACATGTTTTAGTAGGCGATGAAGCTTTCCAATTCACACAACATTTATTACGTCCCTTTGGGGGTAACCATTTAGACGTGAAAAAACGAGTATATAACTATCGACATTGTCGTGCACGAAGGTATGTTGAATGTGCATTCGGCATTATGGCCATTATGTGGCGAATATTTAATCGTCCTCTAAATGTAAAAAAATAATTACGACATGCGTCGTTTTGCATAATATTGTACGTGAAAGAGATGGCTGCAGAAGTGACGATATATGTACATGTCTATTGTGCACGATGGCTTGACTTGTGTACCAAGAGCAGGACATGTACCTCACGGTGGGCGTACCGCTAATGACCATAGAGTACTATTATATAAATGGAATAGAGAGCCCTCTTGTCAGATTTTTTGGTACCCCAGTTGTAGAATTAATCCATATAGGTTTATACATACCTACCTATAGCTATTATGGCAGGTCTGTGTAGGAATATACCTATTGTCTGCTAAAGATGTCAAACTGTAAGTCCATTATTTGCTAAGATTTTTAATGGAGAAAAAAGCAGTTTTCGCCATTAAAATCATTAGCAAATAATGGACTTACAGTTTGACATCTTCAGCAGACAATAAGTAGAATAGGAACATAATAGATTATTACTTAAATGATGAAATAATGTCATTTCAACATCTTGTGATTATTATTTTTATTTTCTTTCTTATGCCTATTTTTATTATATTAATTTTGGGCTAAGATTTTCACCTCATCATCGCCGTCGTATGTCAATTTACCACTTAAAATTATATTAATTGACCTGCACCAACTGTAAATAATTACATTAATGACATTGTCTTCAAAATATAGGGTTAGTTTTTCTTTATGTTCTAAACAGTCGGAAGGGTATGCTACAAATATATCACTTTAAATCAGTTTTAGGCACATCTTTTTTTAAATGTGAAATTGTTATGATAAAAGTTTCCAGGATGTGTAAAAGCACATCCTGGAAACTTTTATCTAATTGGTATGTAGGGTAACATAACCACCTTTTAGATTTTACATATTCTTTTGCCCTGATGTAACTATTTTGTTGGTCTTCTTTATTTCCTATCAATGAAATCTATCTTTGCCTCCAATGCTAAAACCTGATGGTTCCCTGGCTCACTCTGCAAGAGAGAAAGCAAATTTATTTGCCACTCTCTTTGTAAGCAATTCGCGTCTGGACGCTGGCTCCAAGCAACCACCAACTTTACCTCGTTGTTACTCTTCGATGCCGGAGATCGCAGTTCACATTAAAGAGGTCCGAAGAGTATTGTGTATGATTTTTGCTGCTATTACATTATATTCTTCATAGGTTATTCGGCTGAAACAGAAAAATGATAATCTATAGGTCTGTTATTTCAATTGGCCGGTATTAACAAAGATAAGTTTTTATGCTTACCAGTTGACAATGTAGGTATATATATGTTTAATGATAATGTCTACTAATTGGTTCCTCTTGGTATTATCCAAAAAGTCATATGTTTGATAGTATTTTAGAATTCTATTGCCACCTGCTGAAGTTTGCAGTAATGTTTCCAAGTCAAAATTTGGAAAGGTTTTTCTAGGGATACTTTGGGTGTCAGGATCCAGTACTTGTATTGAATCTAAAGAAATTATTACACTACTGCTGTTGTTGGTGCAAGTCTCAAAATTACTGGTTGTGGCAGTGGGATCTCCAAGGACTTGGACTTGAGTATTATTACATACACTGCTGTTAGTTTCTGTTGGTGCCTGTAAAATTATAGTATTTTAGCAAGACGGAAAATAATTATTTAAGGTGACCTATAAAGACTGGCTATATGAAAGCACCTTGAGCATAGTTACTTACTTAATAAAGGTAAAATAGAAACATACCGACGGTCCCTACGTACATAAAGACATGTCAAAAACCGAGGTTTACAGGAGAGCGTTATTTATGTTCAAACCGCTCTAGAAATAATAATATGTACATATTTTCTTTTTTATATTTTCTTAGAAAACCTGATAGATAACTGTTTCTACGCTGACATTAAAATAAAAGCATGTCAGACATGTCTATGATACCTTTTTATACGCAGGAAAGAAGAAAACAGTTTATAAAATAGAATTTAAATACAATATTTTATGAAAACGTAGAATTATGTTATTGTTTTCAAACGGATGTGTTAAACATCCTTAAATTGCCACCCATGGATATAAAAAATACATCAATGGAGACATATCGCTTTATACGCCGTTTCATTCATTCGGGGTAGAACTATATTTCTTGCAATGTATTTACATTGGAAGACGTGCTTAAATAAAAGTATCGGGATTGTATTTTATTAATTGAACAAGGTTTATAATTGAAAATTATTTATTGTTAAGAGCGTTTACGCGGTACGGCTTTTCATACAATCTTTCAAATCCTTATTCTTCAAAATGAATGAACCGATTTTAACGAAACTTGGTATGCATACGCTAGATATCCAGGTCTAAATAGTTATAAGAAAACATTTTTGAAAAAGAGTTCAGGGGGAAGGATATAGTGATTTTTCACTTTCTATAGAAAACTTAAAATCGCTCTCTCTCTCCCTCTGAAATCTTTTTCAAAAATGTTTTCTTATAACTATTTAGACCTGGATATCTAGCGTATGCATACCAAGTTTCGTTAAAATCGGTTCATTCATTTTGAAGAATAAGGATTTGAAAGATTGTATGAAAAGCCGTACCGCGTAAACGCTCTTAATAACGAGTCTTCTTAGCATCTAAACAATAGGTACTTGTAGCCTCATTGAAGCAGGAACTAAACATTAAAAATCACAGTATTAATAATTATATTAATAATTAATAATTTTTATTTTAGCATCATCACAGCATTATTTAAATAAGCTTATGTGTCTCATGTATCTATCTAATTGGTAATATTTAATAATCATCACAGCTTTATTCAGACTGATTCATCTTATTACTATTACAGTTTTCGTAATAGTTAAATAACAAAATAAAATTTCTAGAGATAAAAACGGTTTAAATAAATTTAACAATCTTCTTCGTCATTACCTTGTTCTTCGTTACTATGCTTAAGGTTATTATAGAGTGTATGATACTTTTTTGGGATAATCATCGTATCGCATAAACTAATCAAGTCCCTATATTTCACTTCAGTGATAGGAATAGGATTATTGTACACCTTCTCTAGTATTAGTTCTTTCTCCTTCTTTTTTCTCCCTCTAGTCAGTTTCAAATTATTGCCACATTTAGTTTTCTATAATTTTCTTAAAAAAATCGTACTTAAATTCAATAGTATCTGGATTATTCCTTTGCACTTTTACTTCTCTTATCTTATTCCAAGAAATTTTCTCTGAATTTGTATCTTTTGTCCAGTTTTTAATATGTAGCCACGCTTTGAAATCCAGAACTAAGTCTTGGTTCACTTCTACGACTGTATAAGGTGGACTATTCTGTTTCGCCCAGCGAACCAGTGTATACCATTCATCTGGGGTGTAAATAAATTTATTCTTTGAAGAACGCTCTATTAATGCGTGAACGCTATCTGCCTCGTTTTGGGTATGGCCTTTTTCCAAGAATCTATGGCACACATCTACCTTCAATTTATTGCTTACATATAAGTACATAAAAAAACAATGCGATTGCGATTCTGACCGGCACAGTTGTCCGACCAGAATCTAAAATCTTTAACGCCAGCTTTAACCTTGGTGTTAACGAAAGAAAACAAACAACTAGCCACTTCATTGGCGCCACGTTTAGCAACTGTTTCATCCCACATGTAACACGTAGCCTCCTTTAAACCAGCATCTTCTTTTTTTTCCTGTGGCAACACTACAGCTAACAGTTGTTTTGAATTTCTCCCGTGTAATTTAAATTTAAATATTTTAATTTCGTTGTTTTTATGGCTTATTTCCAATTACTCATCAAGTAAATAGGATATTAATGTGAATTAAGTGTTAGTTTCATGTGTTAAAGTTTAAATATAGGTGTAAAAGTTTAAAGTGAATCGGTGACAGTTTAGAGGTTACCGGCTCGAATTAATTTTCCATTGTCATCTTGTTAACAGGTACATTACTTAAATTTTACTTGCTATTATATTGTTTACGATTTATTAATTTACTGCCTACCACATTTCTTTACGGCTACATAATTCATGTCTGATCTTAAAACGTAAACATAACCTTATTTGGTTGATGACAGAACTTCTTACGTTCCTAATCGCTTTAGTTTACCACTTCTTAATTATTATTGTCGTTTAAGTACTATTTTCCACAATCTGCCTTTCTATCCATTTCTTTTCACTATCCTAATTATCCTTTCAATCATGCCTATGACACGAAGGCTTATGCTCGCCAGGAAGAGTCCAAGCTCAATCTGGCTTTGAGCGAATTAAAGGCGTCCAATGAGAGCTGTGATCAACTGATTAAGGAAATAGATGACAATGAAAAGGTGCTCTTGGAAGCCCATGAAAAGAATAGGCAGTTAAAAAATGAGATGGCTCAGTTATACACTCAATACACTGAAGCCATTGAAGCCCGGGATAGGCTCCAACTTGTTGTGGACGGGTTCAGTCAGTGTAGTTCTGAGTATGAACAAGCTCTTAATCACAAGTATATATTGCAACAACAGCTACAAGAGGCTCAGAGTCAAATATCACAACTTCAGACAGCAAACCTTAACATCACAGCCTCCCTGAACCAAAGTTTATTTAACGAGTTGGTGCCTATTGCCCCATCCATGGTTCCTCTAATAAATCCCTCATACACAATAGATTTGACTAGTGATGATGATACTGAATCAATTAAAAAAGTGAGGGTAGTAACTAGTAAAAATAAACTAAAAAAAATATATCAAAATTAAAAAGTACATACTTAAAACTCAAAAAATGGTTAAAAGGCAAAAGTTTTTCATCAAAAATGTGAAACTAAATAGAGAAAGGTTAAACTTACTGAAACAATTAGATTTGTATTCTTTTAACTTGGAACAAAGTACTAGGAAGTATGAAATTGACACAGAGGACTTGCAATCTCAAATAGAACATTTACAGGAAAAACTTAGTTCTATGACTAGCAAATATAATACCTCTGAAAAACTTATGAGGGAATACGTGTTGGCTATGAATGAGCTGGTAAGCTCACAAACAACCAACTGTGAGCATTGTCAACCAACAAATGCACAGACACCGGACCATTCACTCACAATATGCGATAACACCATACCGCTGCCTTGTGTTGATTTTGCAACTCCTGCAATTAGTTCCATACAACAATGTAAACCTATTGAAAATAGTAGTAAAATAGTTATATTTTGCGATGAGATTGGAAAAGATCTAGGCCACGTGTTGAAATATGAATATCCGGGACACTCTATTATCAACTATTGTATGCCTGGTTGTTCTCTATTTGAAATTATGAAGAAAATTATTAATTATAACTTTCACCAGGATAAAACTTTGTTAATATTTGTTGGTAATAGAGCAAATGTAAACAAAGGAGAATTACTCCAATATCATAGGTCTTTATGCCACCTTAATTTAAGAAAAATTGTTTTGTTTACATTTCCATATAGCAAAAGTTTTCCACAGGAAGAAAACTACCTTAGATTTAATATTAATAAGACATTGCATAATCTTACTTACAATAGCAATGTATTTCAATTAATAGATGTAAACAATTATATTGGTAATCATTTTGTTTTAACAAAAGATAGATATCATGTAGACAGGTACTATCTTGCTAATTATTATAGAAGACAGATAGCTATATCGCTATCATATTATTTTTGTATAACAGCCAAGAACTTGGCTAAACAAATTGCTCCTATTGAGCAATGCCTTGACATGTCTAACAATTTTGCCAATAATTTGGCACCAAACATTGACATTAATGATAATTTAAATTAGAAATTAAGACAACAGAGGTAATCTCTGGCACTAATGTTTCAAACGGTATCAATTTTTCAAATGATGTTGTAAAATCATTAAATACTATTAACCTGGTGCATCAAAATATTCAAGGATTTATGAACAAGGATTTAGAAGTAGAACTATTTCTTAAATATAACAACATTGATATTCTCTGTTTAACAGAACATTGGCTTAAAAGCCATCAGTTTATGTTTAATTATAGCAATCACCAGGTTGGTAGTTCGTTCAGCAGAGAAAATGCTATACATGGTGGCTCATTAATTTTAATAAATAATCACCTCAAATTTAAGGACCGCAAAGACATAGTGAGCCTCTCTGTTGAGCGGATAATTGAAATAGCCTGTATTGAATTGGAGCAGTTTATTATATTAAGTGTGTACAGACCACCTTCTGGATTGTATGATTGTTTTGAAAAAATAATGGATGAAGTTTTGCACAAAATTTGTAATTCAAGCAAGTCTATTATTATTTGTGGTGACTTTAACGTTAATTTGTTAGAAAATTCTGTATTAACTACTAAAATAGTAAGTCTGTTTCAGTCATACAATCTTGCATACCTATTTATGGAACCTACTAGAATAACTCCTTCTAGTGCCACATGCCTAGATAACATTTTTACAAATATTGTACCTTCCCACAAAAAAATTATTAATTTAATGGATTCTGATCATTGTGGGCAATTAATTACTATACCAAATGTAAACAAAATAAAGCCAAAGAAAGATATCACTGTTAACCCAAAATCTAAATATCGTCTGGAGACTTTTAAAACTAAACTTTTAAACAAAATGCCATCTTTGTTAACCAATGATGACCCTAATCAACATTACAATAATTTTTTCAGAATGTATTGCACACAATTTGATACTACATTTATTCCTAAGACTATTTCTGTTAATAATAGCACTTCTTTTAGTGACTGGGCCACCATTGGTATTTATAAGAATAGAGAACGTCTTTACGAGTTGTACGAGGAGCGGACTTATATTAATACAGTAGAGTTTAATTTATATGTTAAAAACTATTCTAAATTATATAAACAAGTTTGTTATATCGCCAAGTCTCGGTACTTGAGTTCAAAAATTAAAAATAGTAACAATGTGATTAAAATGACTTGGAATATTATTAATAGCGAAACGGGAAAATCTTGCAACCGAACTAATGATTATAGCCTTGCTATTAATGACAGTGTAATTAAATTAGATTCCCAAGTCGCCGCGGCTTTTGAAAATTTATTTGCAGAGATTCCCGTATCGACAACTAAGTCTCTAAATTCATCACCCACTGCTGCAGAAATGTTACTTAAAGAAAACGTCCCAGTTTGTGATGCTGAATTTAAATTTCAACATGTCACTTGCAATGATGTAATAAAAACTTTTATCTACACTCACAACGTAATGTTCCAAATATGAGTTCAAAAACGAATGCATAAATACATACTTTTTTTTCGTGGATAGGTAAAATTTAAAAAAAAAACCATTACAGTTCAACATTTTCCTTCGATTTTTAAACAACTGCATCATAAAATAACTTTTTAATTTTTATAGCACACTTTTTCTTTTTAATTTTTGGCGCGGGCTCATTGACTTAAGTCAATGAGCCAGCTTTTATCTTTGTCTATGTTTGAGCGCGCTGCGCAGTCATTCGAATACGCAATGAGAATATCCGCCATATTGGAATTAACTATTTTTCCACTTATTTTATTTCAACTGTATGAGTGAAGATAAAATAGTGTATGCAACGGCATATAATTAGGTATTAAAACACTCGTGTGATGCTATTATCACACTCGGCTACGCCTCGTGTGATAAACCCACACTCGTGTTTTAATAACCCTTTTTATATGGTCGTTGCATAAACTACTATTAATTCCTTGAATTTTAAAAAGACGGCAGATTTATGGGGTAATTCTGTTGACCTTGTTAAGTCTATTATACACATCGTAGCACCTATCTTGGCTGTTATTTTTAATAAATGTATTGACCGTGGTGAGTTTCCTGATCTAATGAAATATAGTAAAATAATACCATTATTTAAATCGGGTAGCACATCAGACCCTACTAATTATAGACCTATATCAGTGCTACCTACTTTTAGTAAAATTTTTGAAAAAGTTATTCTAAATCAAATGCAAAGGTATTTTAATAAACATAAACTACTACATAATAAACAGTTTGGTTTTACAAGGGGTCGTTCAACAACCGATGCTGGTGTTGAACTTTTAGGACATATTTATAATGCATGGGAGGACAAATGCGATGCTTTGGGCATTTTTTGCGATTTGTCCAAGGCGTTCGATTGTGTTCTTCATGAGACATTAATCAGGAAGCTCCACTATTACGGAATCCGGGACGCCTCGCTGGATCTTCTTACTTCTTACTTGAGTGATAGGATTCAGAGAGTCGATGTGAACGGTACAAGATCTCCCGGGTCTGTAGTCAAGATGGGGGTCCCCCAAGGCTCAATTTTAGGTCCTTTTTTATTTCTAATTTATATTAATGACTTGCCGTACCTCATAAAGGATAAGCACGATATAGTGTTGTTTGCAGACGACACTTCACTTTTATTTAAACTCAAGCGTCAGCAGCTGGTTACTGACGATGTTAATAGTGCCATCGCAACTGTAGTTAACTGGTTTAATATTAATAATCTTCTGCTAAATGAGAAAAAAACTAAATGCATAAAGTTCACGTTACCACATGTTAGACAAGTGAACACTAGTGTGTCAATAAAGGGTGAAGAGGTGAAACCCGAAGATACCACTGTGTTCTTAGGCATAACTTTGGATGCGAAGCTACAGTGGGGCCCCCATATAGATAAACTGTCGAAAAAACTTAGCTCTGCAGCATACGCCGTTAGAAAAATTCGTGGCTTAACTGATTTAGAGACAGCCCGTTTAGTATTATTATTATCATTTATTCATAGAGACTACAAATTAGGTCCATTGTGTTAGTATACTTTAGTTACTTTCATAGTGTGATGTCATACGGCATTCTGTTGTGGGGAAATGCCGCCGATATTCAAACAGTATTTGTTTTACAAAAAAGGGCTGTTCGTGCAATTTATAAATTAAGTCCCAAATACTCCCTCAGAGACAAATTTAAAGAGATTAATATAATGACTGTGCCCTCTCAGTATATTTATGAAAATCTTTTGTATGCACATAAAAATATTAATCTATTTAAAAGATACAGTGATATCCATAACGTAAATACTAGGAACAAACACAATTTTGTCATTCTTAAAACCAGGCTCAAGAAAATAGGTGGTTCATTTAGATGCCAATGTATACGTTTTTATAATAAACTCCCTAGCCATATTCAAGACCTTAGTATGAATAAGTTCAAATTATTTATAAAACGTAAGCTATGCCAGAAAGCTTTTTACACAATTAAAGACTATCTTGAAGACAAAAAGGCTTGGGATTGAGCTGCTTCAATGATGTACATGGCCTAATATTACATTTATCTATTATACCTTTTTAATTTTTAGACATTGTCATTTTTTTAAGCTATTACTTTTCGTTCATCTCGTTTGTAAATTTTGACATGAATGTTTACTTTATTAAGTATTCTATTTTTATTATTTTTGACATGGATTTTTTTTCAATTTATTATGTTTGACATGAATAGTTACTTTGAAAAGTATTATATTTTATTTTTTATTATTTAACTCGTTTTGTGAATATGGGGACTATGTGGGTTATTTTCTTCTTATTTTTCGCTTCTTTAGAATACTTCTTCTTCTTCTTTAAAGTATTTTTAACGAGGTCTGGCAGTTTGAGTACTTTTGCGGCCTACCCAAATGTCCTTTCTTTGGCATGTTCGTCGGTTCGTTGAGCTCCTTTTTGGTTCTAAGTTGAGCTACTCGACTACTGACCAAAGCTTGCACTGACTGGACGGGTCCACTCAAATCTGTGTGGTTCTTTCCTCAAAAGACCATTTCAGACACTGATCTGCATGATCCTCATATCGTATTGTGAATTTGGGGACCATGCAGATCGCTATGATAAGGATCCATTTCATGTTAGTCAAAAATGTCTGGCAGTTTGAGATTTTTTTTTATGCGGCCTACCCAAATGTCCTTACTTTGGTATTGTTCGTCAAATCGTTGAGCTCCTTAAAGTTCTAAGTTTGAGCTCCACAATAACTGACAAATGCTTGCACTGTCTGGACAGGTCCACTCAAATCTGTGTGGCACTTTCCTCAAAAGGCCACCTCAGACATTAACCTCCATGGTTCTCGTATGATTTGACCAGTACAACTTGTATGGACTTCAAAAGAGACTGTGACCTCTGAGTTTGTTTCGGTGTTTCTTCTCAGGGTAGTCAGCTAGGAAACACCGGCCTCATCTAGCTTAAAATGACCAAAAAATATTGACGTGTAAAAGTGTTATGTTTAACCTACTTACAAAATAAATATCATTTATCATTTATCATCAAAAACGGTAAAATTATATACTGATAGTTTCCTTTTGTAGTACAGCACACTAATTTCGCCATGTGGAGTGTTATTTATTTTTTGGAAGTCAAACATTGCTGTGCAAATATCAGAAGGATTCGATTGAGCTTCAATTTTATCAATGTTTTTCAATTCCCTGGCAAGTTTTTTGTTATCCATGTGTAACTTATGCTTCAGTTTATCATCATGTGTTGGCGAGGTGTTGTTTTTCATTGCATGACACAGGTCACATTGGTCTTTTTTTGGTATGTGAAAAGCTATATTTAGTTGTTTGTTAACAATATCTTTGTATTGTCTTACAGAAGTAGCTATATTTTCAGTTATGTTCAGTTCTTTACACCATACAGTATACATTTCGTACATTTTTTAAACGTCAATTCACTATCTAAATACTGTTTATTTGAGTCTTTGCGCGTTAAATGACTTTCTATGGGCGCAAAACATTTAACATGTTGAATTACATTTTCTTTCATTGCCGCATTTATAATAGTTGGATGATTTGGATGAAAGCCCCTCATGTCTTTAGTACAAATACCCATATTTTTATCATGCTTGTCGATGGCAGATTGTATAAAAGTGTTACTTATTGAAAATGTATTTTTAAACATGGTTTTGCATACCATAATCTTCTCTTCAATGCCAATACCAGACAAAAGCGGCAAAAAAAACTTATAAACATTTAACCTCTTGGGAACGTGACGGTCTATGACGTAACTGCGCGCTCATAACCTCCAGTTTTCGTGTCAGCTCAGCCACAGTCTGGGTCAATGCTTCAATAGCGCTGCCTTGTTGATCCGTTGCCGGCTGTGAATTAGCTACTTGCCCAGGCACTGGCATGCTAGTAGCAGCAACTGGCGTGGTTACTGGAACGATGTCGTCGATCCGGTCCACCAATTCTGCTACTTCTTCTAAACTGGAACTTGCTTGCATTGCGACTATAGTTTGGAGGTTCGCCGGTAGCCTACTAGACCAGATAGATGTGATGAAATCGGTCGGGACGGTGGGGCCTGCTAGCTGCTGCAGGTGGCGGAGGAATTGTGTGGGCTTCCTGTCTCCCAACTCCTCATGCATAAGCAACTGTTTGATCTTGCGTTCCTGTGAGGCGGACAACCGCTTGATTAGCTCTGCCTTCAGCTTCTCATATTTGCCGGTGGTGGGAGGATTTACGATGAGGTCGCGTACTTGTGCTGAGTGTTGGGGTTCCAGCTGCGCCAACACGTAGTAAAACTTCGTGCTATCCATGGTAATGTTGGAGAGGACGAACTGACCCTCGAGTCGCGCGAACCATAATAGCGGGTCATCAGCATTGAACGCTGGGGTCTTGACCCCCACTCGGTACGTCATGAAGAAATCCTTGTCCTCTTCTTTTTTGTCTTCCATAATCGTTGTGCACCAGGCTTCGGGCTTCTTCTTCTCCGGAACGAATGTCGGTGATCACCAGTGAAGTAGTATAGAACTCCGTTTATTTAGCTTTATACTACTTGCGATATTATAATATATAGCGATTGCAAATAAGCAATAGGCGATTAAATAAAATTCCGGGCGAGAGCGACAGAGTTATATTGCAGTTACAAAGCGAGAAGCAGTAATGAATATTGCGAACAGAATACACAGATATTTATACTAACAAGCTAAAATCAATTCATAATAATAATGGTTCACGCTTGACCGATTTGCGCAGGAGTTGACGCCCTCTCGTTAACGCAGACAATAGACGAGTCCGCCGACATCTTGGCTCGTTAGTGCTCGTACAAAAGATGCGCGGGCGCCATGTCCTGGAAGGCGGGGTTAAGTCCGGCTGACGTCATGAAGCAGGTGGAGCTTTGTAACCGGTTTTGCACACGGCCCGCTCTGACGTAAAATCGCGTGATCCTGTGCTGCGTTGAGTCGTGCGAGTGAACTTGCCTATTCGCTACAACCGCAAGGAGGTATGGAAAGGCAAGGAGCTTCACGGGCGCTTTTATCGGGCTCTCTATGGGTCCGATGTAGATTTCTCAGCGTCCGTGGCCTGGCTACGTTTCGGTGATCTCTTCGGAGAAACTGAAGGTTTTGTTTGTGCAATTATGGACGACGAATACGTTATCTTGACGAACAACTACCGGAGGCATATTATGAAGGACGGGACGGTTGACGTGTGTCGGGCATGTCACCGTCCGGGTGAGTCCATCAGACATATTATCTCTGGTTGTTTTCGTCTGGCTAACGGCGAGTACTTGCACAGGCATAACCAAGTGGCCAGGATTATTCACCAGCAACTTGCTTTGAAATACCAACTTGTTGATTCTGAGGTACCGTATTACAAGTATGTGCCCGACCCAGTTCTCGAAAATGACCATGTCACGTTGTACTGGAATCGGTCTATCATCACTGATAGGACTATCGTCGCTAATAAGCCCGATATAGTGGTGATAGACCGATTAGCGCGCCGCACAATGATAATCGATGTTACCATTCCACATGACGAGAACCTCGTGAAAGCTGAGAAAGAAAAACAAATCAAGTATCTTGACTTAGCGCACGAGGTTGTTGACATGTGGAATGTGGACTCGGCTGTCATTGTGCCGATGGTCGTTACGGCCAACGGCCTGATGGCCAAAAGCTTCGACGACCATCTGTCGAAGTTAGCGTTGCGCAGTTGGATAAAGGGCCTGATACAGAAGGCAGTACCTACTCCTCGATACGGCTCGTATCGTGAGGAGGTTCCTTTCTCTGAAGCCCTAACCACCGGTAGCTTGGACCTCGCTCCCGACACCGGCGGACTACTATTTTTTATATTTTTAAATGTTTTTTTATTGTTTTTATAGAAATATTTAAAAATGTAAAATATTTATGTGAATCAATGAATTAAGAGAATAATAATAATAATAGTAGTTTATGCAACGACCGAATAAAAAGGGTTATTAAAACACGAGTGTGGGTTTATCACACGAGGCGTAGCCGAGTGACTGAAGTCAATGAGCCCGCGCCAATAAATTAAAAAGTAAAAGTGTGCTATAAAAATTAAAAAAATATTTTATGATGCAGTTGTTTAAAAATCGAAGGAAAATGTTGAACTGTAATGGTTTTTTTTTTAAATTTTACCTATCCACGAAAAAAAAGTACGTGTTTATTTACGTTTACATTACGTTGTGACTGTAGATAAAAATGTTAAATAACACACTTGAAATTATAACACACTTGAAATAATATAACACACTGGAAAATAGTAAAGCCTAGTGCACATAATTGATACTCTAATAAACTAGTTCTTTATTCGCGGCTTTGCCCGAATGATTCTAAATCATTTTTTAAACATACATACAAATAAAACACAAATTTATACTAAAAATCTTTGTTAGAATTTAAACTTAGGCATAAAAAAAATAGGTAACACTGGTGTACTATTTTGTCATGTGTCAAATAATACACTCCTTTGTGGTGCGTTTAGGAAATTAAAGAGACAATAAAGGTAATTTTACCATAACAATAGAAATAATATATTATATTATAAGGTATATATTATTAAACGAATCAGTTTTTCAAATTGATATTAATTTTCATAAGATGTTTTCTTATATGAGATCAAGAAGGCGGCAAAAGAATTTAATTAGATTAACCTCATCACAACTGTTTTTTAAGTAATATTGTGACTGTTTTTGTATATCACGCTTTAATTCAATCTCCTTGATGATCGAAAGTGATTTTACAATATCCCAGTCCTTCTTTTTTGTTTCGACAAACTTCAACTTTGGATGTGTTGTAGTTTTTAGAAAAAATATTATGTAATCTGTTTCTCCACTCGTTTCTGCTATGTCTTCGACGAGTCCTATATAATATTTCCAAGTACCTTTTTGATAATATCTGACCAGAACACTATCAGTTTTTCTAACTTCATTGTCGTCTCTTTTTTTTACTGTTTCTTCATTATCATAATCCCTATAATCACTTTCTTTCTCTATGTTAGAGCAGTTGTTAATTTATTCGATAATATCTTTATCATCAATTAATTTTGGATTTAACACTTTCACCTTGTTCTCATCTAAATTTTCATCTCCTAAGAATGAGTCATCACTACTCTTTTCATCCAAAATATTATACTCATCGTCATCAGATTATCTCAAAGAATACCATTATCATCATCTGTGCATCTTGCTGAAGTTTACACTTTTTAAATCGTTTTTTCGGTGATACTATTTTTCTTTTCTTTGTTTTTTCTGAAACCCTGGTGCCTGAAGTTGATTGGTTATCATAATGAATTGTTTTTGCACGACTAACTTGTACTAACGACTTGTACCCAACAAGTCAAAATAATCAACCGCAACTCACGTGAAGTCCAGTTGGTAACGTTACTCACATATACAAAAATGTGACTCACGGAAAAATTAGGAAGCATTCAGATTGAAACAAAATACTTTACAAAGAATAACTTTTATTAAAGAATATACGCATGTTGAGTATATAAATGAGTCTAATATAACTGAACGTTTATTGCTTCTGAACATTATAATTAGTATTATTTTTCATACTATAATATTTATTTTAACGTATTTTTAATCAGCTTGAGGTTCATTTTTTATAGTATGCTAATTAATAACACCTATTTTTATATAATGTACTATCAGTAACATTTCTAACAGTTTTCATGTATTCTCTATGCTTTTTCTTCTTTTCTTCATATTTCTCTTTATCCTTTTTTAGTTTTTCCCTGTATTTTTTTTGCCTTTCGGCATTTGACATTGGCGCCATCTGAAAATATATCTTGTTTGTTAGGTATTATTTTAGGGAAGTCAATATTTTTCTTAACAGGGTAGATTCAAAGATTCAAAATTTTTATTAAAATTTGTAATGTAAGTTATTCTTTTAACATTTATCGACGTGAAAGCTAAGTATCAATGACCTTACAAGCTTGGATAGAGCAAGACAGCATAATGAAAGACAACATCGCAAAAGAGGTAGAGCAACCATTTAATTCATACTCTTTTCCAATCCGAAAAAGTCGCAGGTCTTTGATATTCTACGCGCGTTCTTTAGAAAAACATTCTTGACATAGAACAATTATATGGATATAAAAATAATAAATATAAATAATAATATACTATAATTTACCTACCTCGTGTTAAATTAATATCAGTGATAAATTTGTGTTATTCACAAGTCCTGTGAGTAACAGTGTGCAATATGAAGTAGCCCTTAGTTGTGTTACGTTATCCACAGGAACGAAAAAAGGAATTATCTCTAAAACGGATACTCATGAATAACTTAAAACATCTTACCTTGATCATAAACCAGTGTGTTGTACAATCACTATAGTATGCTCTAACTGATAACGTATTTAGATTTCCTAAATTCACATCAAAACTCGAAGAAACTTCTCGTTTTTCACTGGAATATTTTTTGATATTTTTTGTGTGCGTACACTTTTTCATTCAAAACTCAAAGACGCGACAAGATGGCGTCTTGAAAGTCACGTGATATTTAGAAAAGTGTTGCTAGAGGATAATAAAAGTGCAAACTGGTAGTTTTCATTACTGGGTACAACTAAAACGCCGTTATCTACCTGGAGTTATTCACAGGATCAATATTTATACTTTTATTTTAAGTAAGAATTTTATAATGGAATAAATGATAAATTACAATTTTATATAAAGAAAACATTTGGTGCGATATTGATTTACATTTTTATTAAATAAACGAAGCATAAAACTGTATAATTTAAATTATTTTATATTTTTTTAATTGGCAGAACGCGCGAGGACACTTTCTATTTGTATGGACCAGAAATTCTTGATTTATGTTAAATATTATTTTTTCGGTTCAATTAGATTCCATGAACCATTACAGAAATGATTTAATCATATAGAATATTAATGGACCTTAAATAAAAATTGGTTAATAGAAGCTTTTGATCTCTCTTGATCTTCAAATAGGCCATTAAATATAGAGGTCATGTGATTTTTTAACCCATGTACGATTATTTTGACTTCTACCCTAACATCAAATGTTTTGTCAATATTTGTGACTGTAAATGGGCCATATTTAGTCAAATCAAAATATTTTTGGTTTTCTGCCTAATTTTTAATATCTGATAATATTTTCAGAGGTGTTTTTACCAATTTTACTTTCTTCTGACAGGTTTCATTTTCTTTATTTCCACTCAAATTTACTTTTTTTATCAAATTGCACTGCTTCACATCTATCTAGACGGTGACAGAATCCTGGTCTATCCTCTGGACAAAAGCAACTTAGGCTGCGGTACATCATTGTGTAAGGCATGTCAATATTTCTTATCTGATTTTCATAGTATTCTGAACTGGTATCAACTCAACGGTTGTTTTCCGAATTTCTTCATCGGGAATGTAGAAAAGCTTTACTGACGTGTCAGTTTCGTTATGCAGCAGATCAAACACAGTTTTTGCATCAGGAATGTCATTGCCGTAAGCAACGATTGAATCCAGATTCCGTTTCAGAGCATCACCAACTCCGTCAGCAGCTCCTTTTCCGTGTGACGCTTCGAAGAAATTCCATGTAGAGTAATTAAAACCGAGCTCTTTTGTCACTTGAGAAAAATAATAGAAGTTTTTCTTCTGTCGATATTGAGTTGTTGGACCGTCAGAGTAAAAATGTATGGAATCTGCTGATGGAAATTTATCCCTGATCCATTTCAAAACTGGCTGAAGATGAGCCCAAATAGCATCTGGTCCATGGTCATTGTTTGGAGAAATTGATGCAAATGGTACCTTATTATTCGTGGCATAATAAAATACTGGTATGAAGAGTAAATTGCTGCTTCGAAGCACCAAAGTGCATCGATTGTATTTCCTTGCTAAAGGACATTGGGAAGAAACGTCCCCACCCTCCAACAGATTTCAAACAGGTGTCATCGGAAGCGTCTCGTATGATAGATAATTTCTTATTATGGCGACTTACTTCAAATGTTGGATGGGTTTAGGATTTATAACATATTTTAATATCTTCATATTCGATTTTAGTATTAGAATGCAGATTCATTTACTTAGTGTGCAGTAATGTGGAATACAATACAGCGTCCAATATTGTATCTAAATAAGATAATCCTCACTTTACCAGAACCAAAAAATAAAAAAATCTTTTATACCTCATCCTGTGGAGACTTACTGTTAGTAACATCGCGCAATGCGTAGTACGCTAATACCGACGCATATGAAGGTGCAAGAAACTGGTTCGATCCTAAACGGAACGTGCAGGACCTGGTGGCAGCACAGAAGTGTCATTGTCAAGTATAGTTTACCTAAGTTTTGCAATTGATACGCTAGATGGGACAGTCTACTTCGTGCATGTTCCCCTAAAAGGAGGATTATTGCTATTTATTACATATAAGATACCTATCTAAATATAAATTAATATTACATCACATCTTCGTTGAGAGCAGTCGGTTGACGGCTGGTCGTCAGCACTTCTTGCACTCCTCACCTCTGTTGGCACTCTAATGTTCAGAGGTACGCCACAAGCTGATTTCCGGGTCGGAGGCTTGCCATATTTTTGCAGGTATACGGTTGATACATTTCGCCGGAAAAGTCATAATAGGTTCAATTGTTTTCGGAGGCTCTCGGGTCTCGACTAAGGGGGTTCCTAATCCGCATGCTTGGAGAGGGGCCAGTTCCCACTTCGTTGGAAGACGGGGAAACTTGTCTGCATTAGGAAGCCCCGGCTTCCTAATGAAGACAAGTGCGCCCTGCGGACTCTCCATCCGCATACCGGCCCAAAGTGCTGCTCGACGAGGTAGGCAAGCTCTTTGAAAGAGTATTTACAAAACGACTCATCGGGCACCTGGTGAGGGTGGGGCCGGACTTTTACGGGTTACTCAGGTAGCGACCAGCCCGACACCTGAACGCGTCCCATGGCCATCCGGCTGGCCCGGGGATACTGCACGATCTCCGGCGAGGCAGCGAGCCTCCTTGCTGGATTGCCGCCATAGGATCAAGAGGCGAGAGACGTCGCGCACGTGTATGCGTTGTGTGGGGAGGCACTACGCCGGGGCGAATCCCCGCTGCCGCGGTAAATTGCAGCGCGACCGACGGACCTCCGACAACCGATAAGTTTCCATAAGAAACCAAACTTTGTATTTACTGTATTATAAATAATTTGCCGGTTTTTTAAGTGCACTTTAAGACAATCAATAGCTGCATAATAATTATCAACGATGAAAGATCGTCTCCCTTCTAACTCAATGTGCCCCGTTTCAACTTCATCAAAATGAAATTTTGGTTTCTTTCTTCTTCTTACATCCTTTTTGTATGTGTTCACTTCGCATCTCTTGATTGCCTCTGATTCAAAATTTTCGAACTCTTTTTCGTCACCCAACGTATCAAGATAAGCATGTAATGTCTCATAAAGAGTAACAACGTTAGATAAATCAACAGAACTTGCTTGTAGCTGTGCACTAACGATTTGAAATTTTACGAGCACAGAGTTCCAAAAGCACAACATTATTGTCATTTCTAGAGTTTTACTTTTTTCTAATATTCCTTTTGCTTCTATTTTGGTCTCTTTACTTTGATTTTCATCTTTGCAAATAGAGTTTAATGTTTCCAGAACTTATTTGTATGAACTGTATAAGGCTTTGCTTGCATCTGCTCGCGCACTCCATCGAGTTTTCGATAGATTTTTTAGTACCGTCGATTTTTCATCCAATTTGGATAACAAAATTTGCCACATGCTTGTAGATCCAGAAAAACAATTGTATAGTTGTTGTTCCAATGTAAAAAAAAGCAGCTGACTCATCACTACTTTCCGCGGCAGCCGATCCTACGAGTTGTAGAGAATGGGCTGCACAAGGAACAAAAGTAGCCAATGGATTTACAGCTTTAATTCTTGACTGAAGACCTTTGTATTGACCAGACATATTGCTAGCATTATCATAACTTTGGCCACGACAGTCTTTAATATCAAGTTCCAAAGTTTTATCAATTGTCGCAAGAACAGCCTTCTCCATGTCTTCACCTTTATGACCGCAGTTGGGTAAAAATGTGATAAAACGTTCGACAGGTTCTCCGTCAGGCAAAATATAGCGAATTATAAATGTCAACTGTTCGGTGTGTGAAATATCTGGAGTAGAATCAATGCTAATCGAATAATATTTTGCTTTTTTTATTTCTGCTATAATCGAAAGTCGAACTTCGTCAGCGAGAAGTAAAACAAATTCATCGATTATAGAGGATGACAAGTACGATGGAGAACCTCTGCCTTTTTGTCCAAATCTCACTAAATGTTCAGCCAAAGGATCAAATTTAGATATAAGCTCAATACAGCCAAGAAAATTGAAAAGCCGATCATTGTACTCATAATTATGAACAACTTTTACTATGGGACCCAACCTGAAATCGCGAAAAAAAAATCAACTGGTCCCTACAGTTTGACGAGTTAGACCAACATAAATGTAGGGACCAGCTGATTTTTTTTTCGCGATTTCAGTGTGACCGTATGGCCCTATAATTTCATCGATTTCGTATTCTGGTTCAGGCTTATGTTTCTTTAACAGCGCCAGAAGCGATGGTTTTCTCAAATCTGGGTCGAAAGGCACATTGTTTTGTTGTAACCATATTTTTAAGTCATTAACCTTGCTGATGTCGCAGCTTTATTCTTTATAATACAATGATAGGGTGCATTGTCCATCACGATGATTGAAGGCTCTGTGATGTTGGGGATAAGTTTTTCTGTAACCCATTTAGTGAAATTATGTTGGTTCATTTCAGAATGGTAATCTTCTTGTTTGTTCACACCGCTAAAGACTAGTAGAGCATTAGGCACAAAACCTTTATCATTTCCGGCATGAACTATAATCCATCGCTCTCCCTTCGATATATGTCCGTAGTGAATCCTTCAGTTTCAA
Source organism: Melanchra persicariae (assembly GCA_947386135.1). Classification (NCBI taxonomy): domain Eukaryota; kingdom Metazoa; phylum Arthropoda; class Insecta; order Lepidoptera; family Noctuidae; genus Melanchra; species Melanchra persicariae. The sequence continues at coordinate 6,716,490 of OX376645.1, read as the reverse complement.
TCGACTGCCAGCATTTTTTAAGCTTGTAGCTGGAGTGGATGTAGCTTTCATCCAAATATATTATATCCCTTTGAAGTTCTTCAGGCAAGTTTCTATTTCCATGATTATTTTTAAATATTGTTCTCATTTGTGTGCAATAATAGGTTTTTCCATCAAAGCTTGTCTGTTCGTTTTACATTTTTTATATCTAAATCCATTTTTTTTTAGAAGTTTCCTCTAATGCTCTCGACTTCCGCCATAAACGATATCTTCCCTTAATTGAATTAATAATTTACCAATTGTTGGTACCTCTTTCTTTACAGTATAAAAAAAACTAATTTTCTGCCGAATTGCACATGTGTCAAAGTAGTCCAATACCTTTGAGGGACGACCCTTTCTATGTTTAGCTGGGGTCGAGAATTTCCCACCGCTTTCCATGCCGTGTTGCACGATTCTGTCAATTGATTCGTCATTCTGTCAACGCCGGCTGTCGCTGAAAACCAGCGCTGTGGCTCTGTCTTGCACATGAGTTCCAGCATTATGCTGAGCGATGGCCGTTTTGCGCGAATGTGACGCATATCTTCCTAACTTACATAACAATTGTAATTTTGTTTATTTTTGGTATGCGTCATGCTTGGCGCAAATAAAGTCTTTTTCTTTCTTCTTTCTTTCTTTCTATTCTGCGCACTGTGCTTACAGAAACACCCAAAGCAAACAAAGCATGGTATTAAAATAAAATATAGATACAACGTTAAATGAGTGCTTTTACCTTTACATATTCTATTTCTTTTAATTTTATAACCAAAGAGTCTGACGAAAAAAGTTCCGCGGAAATTATGTTAAAATTGTGAAATTATTTTAAAACGCTGAAGACAGCCCAAGTCATCCAGGATGAACTTCTTGAACGTAGTGAAGTCTGCAACCAACCCGTCCGTGCTGCTAGATGTGCTTGTAGGGTTCTTCTTCAGTTCAGCCTCAAAGTTTGACATCCTGCTTTGGAATAGTGCCATCATATCCGACAATGAGACCTTCAGTGCTTCCATGAGTTCTTCTGTGTGTGTCCGTTGTATTTAGGAATGAAAGATTAAAGAGATAACACTAGACTGGTGGGTACTTTATGTTAGCATGTAAATGCATACATTTATTATGTTATTTATATTGTTATTTAATTTTAATTAAAATTTGAAATGTGAGCGATTTTATTTTCCACCTTATGTTGCAACTACCCACAGGGGAAAAAAAAAGTTTACAAATAGTTTGTAACTAATATTTAGTTCGAAAATGTTTCTCCTTGAATGTATTATTCGTTTGTAATTAACGTTTGGTGCAACTTTCAATAGTTACTTACCAGTAAAATCTGCTGTACGTTGGTAAACATCTTCGAAGTTCTATTCTATTTTTTATATATGGCAAACAAAGCCGATGTCGACTATTCTGCCAATGTCCAAAGTAGATTGGAGAAGCAAGTGTGCATTGTTTTACTAATGAATAGAGGGAGCGAATCTTCGAAGTTTCAGCAGCTTTCCAGCTTGAAATTCTGTCATACACCGCATGAAAATCTTATTAATTATTTCACGGGCACCACCACGAATGACCTTATTCATAATAATAACTGTTTGCCTATCCACACTCAGAAACAACACACAAAAACCGAAATTGTAACTCAAAACGAAACTAATCGAGGATAATTGACAACTCAAGTACTCATTTTAGGTGTTGCCACTAAATGAAAACATTTTTGTTCCTAAATATTTTATTTCTACTCTTTTATGTCGGACTGTACACTACAACTCCTTCGTTTTGCGTAAGGTTATTAGTGGTACCAGAGTGATTATAACCATTTAGGCTTGGTATATTTGGGTTGGATGGCAACCAGCACTCAGTTAATACAATATAATCCCAACTCACGCCACTCCGGACGATTAAAGGAAGCAGTCCGGCAAAGTTACGTTTTATGCTCCTTATATTCTGCTGAAGTAATTTAAAGCCTTTGTATGAGTCTGGGATCATTGTGTGACACTCCTCCACATCACAAAAAGCAGACTCAGCTATATTAAAAGAATCAATTTCATTTTGAATTTGATTTAACTCATTGAATTTTAAAGCTTGTAATTACCAGTAGGATTTAATAGCGAGGTAATGAAATTATAAAACAAAACGATAACTAGATGGAGATTACTTTTCAAGTTTGTGATACTTAGTAAAATGGTAATACCTAACAGTAGACTTAAAGAATAACGCGGTATGTATTTTATATTAATAGTATGTATGTTTATAGTTTTTATGTCAGTGTAGATGTAATTTCGTTTGTGGAGTAGTGAGATGCTATGCATTGTGCAGCCGCGGCATGCCGCTGTGCTTGGAAATAGAAGCAACTGCTGCGGTCAACGGTCGCCTGTCTGTAGCCCATCTCGGAATTGTACCTTAATGCCTTCCTTGTGATTTTGTTCCTTTATGAATTCATTAATAGTTAAATAGTAGTTTATGCAACGAGCATATTAAAGGGGTTATTAAAACACGAGTGTGGGTTTATCACACGAGGCGTAGCCGTGTGTGATAATAGCATCACATAAGTGTTTTATTACCTAATTATATGCCGTTGCATACACTATTTTATCTTCACTCATACATTTGAAATAAAATAAGTGGAAAAATAGTTTATTCCAATATGTCGGATATTCTCATTGCGTATTCGAATGACTGCGCAGCGCGCTCATCCATAGACAAAGATAAAAGCTGGCTCATTGACTGAAGTCAATGAGCCCGCGCCAATAAATTAAAAAGTAAAAGTGTGCTATAAAAAATAAAAAGTTATTTTATGATGCAGTTTTTACCCGAAAATAATAATAATAATAATAATTTATTCAAGTAAATAGTTAGTACAATTGTGATTTACATGAATTACAATTGAGAATGTTTTTAGTTCTAACTGTAATGTAGACCTGCCTGATCTAGGTTTATAAAAAAAACCTGTGTTTCAGGCCATCTATTTAGATAAAACATTTAAATGATAAACAAAATAAAATGGATGCAAAATAATAAAAGAAAAGAAGACAATATCTTCAATGACTTAAAAGTAACATGTTGAGTAGCATTATTTTAAACTAGATTAAGTATGATATTATATTTAAACAAATTTACGAATAATATTGTAGCCAATAAAGTGGAGATTTAATAATTAATTAAAGTGAATTACATCAGAAAAGTGGCTCTATTTTACAATTTCTAGAAGTTTTTCCGTGTCTGCATAATTCTGTTTTGCTAAATATTCCTGAACTAGTAAATTACACCTATTATAACTTAGACTATAGATCTTTAGTATTCTGTCAAACTGATTATACAAGTAGGGTCCTAAAAATAAGTAGAATCGCTGAGCATAAGCAAAAGATAGTGCATACCAAATCTTTTCTTCTTCTATCTGATGGTAATGGGTTAAAATAAAGGTTAGTATGTTGGAGCAAAATTACCTGCAAAACAAATAGTTGGCGTACTGTTAATACCTTACATGCCATGTATAGTTGGTCTGTGGGAAATCGAAAGGGACGAAAAGTAGCAACTTTTAAAACTGCTCTTTGGGCGCGTTCTAAGTGCAGCATGATAGATTTAGTGGCGCCACCCCATGACGTAATACCGGAGGTAATAATAGATTGACACAAAGCCAAATAAACCTGTCTAATTAATTTAAAGTCGGCGCTATGTTACGTAAGTTTTTAAAGATGTATATTAGTTTACGCACTTTGTTGCATAATAAATCGATGTGTTTGCGGAAGTTTAGGTTTGCGTCAATCGTGATACCTAAATATTTTATATGGTCAGTTTTTGCTAAACTAGGACAGGTACTATCGCTAACAGCTATATCTGATCACCGTAAGGACTATTCCTGCTTGCAGAGCTTGGCCGCTATAGTAGCCCCTACATAAACTCATTGACCAATAACATCGCAGCATCGGATTATTATGATCCTGTCCCTGTCAGCCCCTTGTTTTTTTTTTGTAATAAAAACAAGACAAAAAACAAACGATTCATTTTTACTTCTTCGTAGATAATAGCCGAGTTGTGCAGTTTGTTTCAATGTAAATAAATATCAATGAGAACCTTCGTGTAAGGCACCGTTTTTTAAACAAAAATTTTAGTGAAAGTTACGCACTTAGTATTCTTTGAAATAAAACTGCTGAACAGTAATTCGACAAAGGTTCAAATTTCAAAGTGTTGTTAAAGCTTGATCGATTAGGATTCAAGTGTGCAAAAAGCATTAGACAGTCAGGATATAGAAAGAAAAAAAAGGCAGACGTATTTAGGGAGAAGGATGATACCATAGACTTTCGTGAAATATCTGAACAAGTTCCTAACTTTCATACAAAACTAGTTAATAATAATTCTCATCGACCTATTTAGCATCGCAGCACGGGATCATTTTTTCCTGTCCCTGTCAGCCCTTTTGTTTTTGTAATAAAAGAACACCAAAAACAAACGAGCCATTTTTCTTCTTTGAGAACCGTTTTTTAAACATAATTATTAGTGAAAGTTACGCACTTAGTATCTTGTCTTTTCTTGTTTGAATTACTGAAAAACTGAAAACTGCTTGCTTTGCTGTCAGCAATAACTTAATTAGTTAATAATAGTTAATAGGTCATAATAAAATAGATCCGTATAAGACATTGTTTTGATTTCACATAAATCTTCAATATTATCAATTCTGAACATATAACAATTCTGGTCATTGAAAACAAACGCCTGTATACCGTAAATTGGGGTGAATAGGGACAAATCTGAACTTCACAAAGAAAGTTAAGGCGTTTTTTTATAGAAAATTCGCTTTAAGGCGATTGTAACAATTGAGTCGTGATGGTATCTTTGTGATCAAATATAAATTATGCAATTAGCATTTCAGTTTATGCATAAAAAAGCTAAAATATAGCCTATCCCTATTCACCCAGAAATTGGGGTCAATCGGGACGAAAATAAGGTCAATAGAGAAATTCTCTAGGGCTGCCACTACTGTGATTCATTATAATTTCTGGCTACCTACCTATTTTTTTTCATTATAATACACTTCTGGACACATCTATTGGCCCACCTTAGAGTTTAGGTTTCGATGGCCCCTACCGAAATATGATTGCTAGATTGAACAAAAACTGTTGATGCAGTTTTAAACCTGATACATTTTACCATCTTTTTCGATCGTATTGTTTTAAATTTGAATTCAGAATACCATACGACATGGAGCTACGCCTAACAAGTCGGATATGCGCCTTGTTAAAGGCAATTGATTTTTGAATAAAAAACATGTTTTATCAAATAAAGGTTTAATTTAATAACGCATGTTGCCTCCTTGGGCATCTACCACAGCTCTCATACGATTAGGCATAGAGTTTATCAACCGCTCTATGAAATTTTGAGGGATCATCTCCCATTCCTCTTCTATGGCAGTTTTCAACTCCTGCATCGTCTGGGCAACTGGCTGACGAGCCCTAACACGTCTTTTTAGCTCGTCCCACATGTGCTCAATGGGGTTCATGTCTGGGCTTCTGGCTGGCCAGTCCATAACTGTGATGTTCACATCCCGAAGATATTCCCTGACGATGCCGGCCGCATGGGCTCTTGCATTATCATGCATAAAAAGGAAATTTGGGCCCACATAGTCCGCGTATGGTATCACGTGAGGTTCTAAGCACTCACGAATGTACCTTTCAGCATTTAATGTTGGCAGCCGTGGTCCTGTAACAACCTCAAGTTGAGTTTTGCCGCTCGCGGATATACCGCCCCAGACAGTCCATGAGCCACCGCCATAAGCAACCCTCTCTTCAAAGCAGCATTGTGCGAAACGCTCTCCCTTACGTCGATAGACCTTCTTCCTTCCATCATTGCCATGTAACACAATTTTAGACTCATCAGAAAAGAGTACACGGCTCCAATCTTGCTGTGTCCAATTTAAATGACTGCGTGCGAAATGAAGGCGCGCTGTTCGGTGGGCTCGCGTTAGTTTGGGCCCATTAGCTGGCTTGTGTGGTACCATATCGCGTTCTTTTAACCTTCTCCGAACAGTTCGAGCGCTCACAGATACTCCGTTGAAGTCGCGAAGTTGGTTTTGTATCTCAATGGAGGTAAGATGACGATTTCTCAAGCTGGTCGTCACGATGAATCGATCCTGCCTTTCAGTTGTGACCCGAGATCGTGGCCTTCCTTGGCGACGAACAAAGCCGCCAGTCTCTAGGTACCTCCGATAAACATTTCGGACCGCAGATCGACTTAAATTAAGTTGAGCACTCACGTTTCTTTGGCTGTGTCCGGCCTGAATAAGTGCCACAGCTTGGGCGGCGACTTCAGGTGAAGTATCCATAGATTATTGATAGAACCTCACCTTAATGTTAAGAATAAGTAATGTTTGTTGCAAAACCAAAGATATCAATCACTTTTTCAAGAATTAAATCCAAGTAAACCAATAAAACCAAGTTTTCTTAGTATTCGATTGTTTGATATCAACAAACAGGCTCCAAATTGTCTTTTGTTTCTTTAAATTCTGTGTTCGAAATTCAAAAAAAGACTATTGAATGAAATTGTGAATGTGCCAGGTTCAAAACTGCATAAAAACTTTTTGCTCGACCTAATATAAAATTTTAGCTAGGACCAAACGAAACTGAAAATACAAGGTGGGCCAATAGATGTGTCCAGAAGTGTATTAGTTTCTGATTACTATTTAGTGACTGAAAGAAACTCCACTTTTACTTCCATTATTTATTTTTAATCAACAAACCTTTTGCAAATTATTTATTAATGAAACTGTATAAACATTTCAAAACCAACAAACATATAATGTCAAGTTTCAATCAATCAAGTTATTATAAAATAGCTTTTAGCAATTAAAATATTAAAAGTCTTTAATTAACAACTCACTCTTAAAATACAAACAAATTTAAATAAAAACGTTATCTTATAAAAAGTTAAGTCTATGTCTTCAGTGGTGTAGACATAGACTTAACAAATCAATTTTACTTAACATAAAAATAATTCTAAATCCTACGGGTATACAGGTACCGCAAATGAGATCATATATGGTTTGGTATAAAAGAAAACATAAAACTCTCGAAAAAAAAAAGAAAACAATTACTCATCATCTGAGTCCATAAGATCTCGAAGAATTTCCACGTCATCCTTAAGGTGCGATTCCACCAAAATAGTGTGCAGCACATTTGCTTGCAAACATTTTGTGCAAAACTCCAACAGTGCAGGTACTAAGCTGGTGTCGCATTTGGCTTCCGTCTCCACTGGTAAGGCTGTGCGTAACTTTTGTAAGCGCACAGTTCAGCACACTTGTGCGCGAACATGTTCACTGAGCAGAGTTTCTGCCGACAGTTCAGTAGTTAATATGAACGGGCAGGAAAACGTAGTGCTTTGTGCTGCAGCATGTGTTTTACTATGTAGTCTCCTTAAAAAGAAACGAAGGAAGAAACCGCGATGTTGGGTGAGGCCGTTACTACAGCGACGGAATGAAGAAACGAATAAATTTCTAGAAGAAATAAAAATAGATCCATTGAGTGGATTTAAGAACTTCACACGTATATCTTGCGAAGATTTTGAGTTGCTGGTTAATGTAACTAGTCCTTTTATTGCTAAGCAAGATACCAACTACAGAAAATGTGTCCGTTTCAATAAGGCTTGCAATCACCTTAAGATATCTTGCTACTGGAGATTCTTTTGCAAGTTTAATGTTCTTATTTAAAGTTTCAAAAGAGCTTATTGCTCGGATTGTACCTGAGACTTGTAAGGCGTTGATAAGCGTGTTGAAAGAAAATATTAAGGTAAGAAAATAAAAATACACTTCTGGACACATCTATTGGCCCACCTTAGAGTTTAGGTTTCGATGGCCCCTACCGAAATATGATTGCTAGCTTGAACAAAAACTGTTGATGCAGTTTTAAACCTGATACATTTTACCATCTTTTTCGATCGTATTGTTTTAAATTTGAATTCAGAATACCATACGACATGGAGCTACGCCTAACAAGTCGGATATGCGCCTTGTTAAAGGCAATTGATTTTTGAATAAAAAACATGTTTTATCAAATAAAGGTTTAATTTAATAACGCGTGTTGCCTCCATGGGCATCTACCACAGCTCTCATACGATTAGGCATAGAGTTTATCAACCGCTCTATGAAATTTTGAGGGATCATCTCCCATTCCTCTTCTATGGCAGTTTTCAACTCCTGCATCGTCTGGACAACTGGCTGACGAGCCCTAACACGTCTTTTTAGCTCGTCCCACATGTGCTCAATGGGGTTCATGTCTGGGCTTCTGGCTGGCCAGTCCATAACTGTGATGTTCACATCCCGAAGATATTCCCTGACGATGCCGGCCGCATGGGCTCTTGCATTATCATGCATAAAAAGGAAATTTGGGCCCACATAGTCCGCGTATGGTATCACGTGAGGTTCTAAGCACTCACGAATGTACCTTTCAGCATTTAATGTTGGCAGCCGTGGTCCTGTAACAACCTCAAGTTGAGTTTTGCCGCTCGCGGATATACCGCCCCAGACAGTCCATGAGCCACCGCCATAAGCAACCCTCTCTTCAAAGCAGCATTGTGCGAAACGCTCTCCCTTACGTCGGTACACCTTCTTCCTTCCATCATTGCCATGTAACACAATTTTAGACTCATCAGAAAAGAGTACACGGCTCCAATCTTGCTGTGTCCAATTTAAATGACTGCGTGCGAAATGAAGGCGCGCTGTTCGGTGGGCTCGCGTTAGTTTGGGCCCATTAGCTGGCTTGTGTGGTACCATATCGCGTTCTTCTAACCTTCTCCGAACAGTTCGAGCGCTCACAGATACTCCGTGGAAGTCGCGAAGTTGGTTTTGTATCTCAATGGAGGTAAGGTGACGATTTCTCAAGCTGGTCGTCACGATGAATCGATCCTGCCTTTCAGTTGTGACCCGAGATCGTGGCCTTCCTTGGCGACGAACAAAGCCGCCAGTCTCTAGGTACCTCCGATAAACATTTCGGACCGCAGATCGACTTAAATTAAGTTGAGCACTCACGTTTCTTTGGCTGTGTCCGGCCTGAATAAGTGGCACAGCTTGGGCGGCGACTTCAGGTGAAGTATCCATAGATTATTGATAGAACCTCACCTTAATGTTAAGAATAAGTAATGTTTGTTGCAAAACCAAAGATATCAATCACTTTTTCAAGAATTAAATCCAAGTAAACCAATAAAACCAAGTTTTCTTAGTATTCGATTGTTTGATATCAACAAAGAGGCTCCAAATTGTCTTTTGTTTCTTTAAATTCTGTGTTCGAAATTCAAAAAAAGACTATTGAATGAAATTGTGAATGTGCCAGGTTCAAAACTGCATAAAAACTTTTTGCTCGACCTAATATAAAATTTTAGCTGGGACCAAACGAAACTGAAAATACAAGGTGGGCCAATAGATGTGTCCAGAAGTGTAATATACCATTTTATTTTTAGTCACTTTTATTGCATTACATTTCATGCCAAGATATTGTTTCGCCATCATTCTGACGTAAAAGATCTGAATAATCATTATCGCGGACCTGAAAACTTGAAGCCGGTCCTTGACTCTGACAATTTGACGAATCTGAATACGGTGAAGGCATTGGAGTTGTAACATATTTTCCAGTACCAATAATAGCGTCATACAATAAATTATCTATATCCCTTTGTACTAAAATCTTGGTTCGCTCATCTCTAATTTTCCTTAATTTCGTTGCGACGGCTGCAGCAAAAATGTCTTCGTCATCAGGTTTTTTTGCTTCCATCTGCTTGTTTACGTTATTCATAATGGACAAAGCTTGGGCGATTCTCGGGTCTTCATCGACAATACGGCGTTTAAGCGAGTTTTTCGGAGCCTTAAACTTTTCGACTGGCCTTTCATGAAGAGACTCTTGATCTTCATTTACTGTGTCATTCTGGATAATAATATCTTGTGATACCTGAAATAGTAATAAAATTTCCTTTTTCAGATGCCTAACACTTTAGAAGAATGGATGATCTTAGAGCGCCAATTTGACCATCTTTGGAATTTCCCTCATTGCATTGGGGCTATGGATGGCAAACACGTTGTTATTCAAGCTCCAAGTAATACTGGAAGCGACTTTTTCAATTACAAAGGTGATTTCAGCATTGTGCTTTTAGCACTGGTTGATGCAAATTATAAGTTTACGTACGTAGATGTCGGTTGTAAAGGAAGAATATCGGATGGTGGTGTTTTCAAAAATACTGGTTTCTATGCTAATCTTCAGCAAGGAAAATTAAATTTGCCTGAACCTTACCCGTTACCCGAAAGGAACAAACCAATTCCACATGTCATTGTGGCAGATGATGCTTTTGCGTTAGATATAAATTTAATGGAACCATATCCCGGTCAACATGATAAAAGATCAAAAGAGAGAATATTTAGTTATCGGTTGAGCAGAGCGAGACGTATTGTGGAAAACGTATTCGGCATTATGTCCGGTGTATTTCGCGTACTCAGGAAACCTATTCTGTTAGCTCCAGAAAAGACACAATTGATAACACTGACATGTTGTTACTTGCATAATTTTTTGATAACACAAAAATCGTCTTCACAACTTTATACTTCTGCTGGCTGTTTTGATACTGAGAACCAAATTACTCATTGCACTATCGATGGAAGTTGGCGGCGTGATGCAGGCATGGCAAACTTACTGCCTTTAAGACATGTTGGAAGAAGACCCCCTGGCGATGCGAAAAACATAAGAGAAGAATTTGCACATTATTTCCAAACTGACATCGGAATGGTGCCATGGCAAGAAACACTGGCGTAAATAGTATAGGTATCTAAGTAATAATATTAGAGGTAAGAAAATAAACATTTAAAACGTACCTACCTGTTCATTTATTTCGTCGTGTGAGTTCAAGCTGACGTTCGGCTCATCCCTTCCATGAAAGAAATTCAAATATGCATAAGCAAACCATTTCGGCTTATATATATCTAAAATCCCAGAACCTGAAGATTTTGAGTCCGCGATTTTCTTCTTTTCTCTTCGGTATTGAGCCAAAATAATCTTCCATTTTCTCATTACCTCAGTCGAGTCACAATTGAAACTTTGCGCCAACTCAGAGTGGCGTCGTGTTTTTTGTTTTTATTTTTATAATCACTGTGACTAGAATCCCATAATACAGGATAAGTTTCAATAGCTTGAATAAAATTAATAATTTTATCATTCGTCCAATCCATATTTAGCTTGGTTAATTAACAATGTACGCGCACAAATCAATGTTTTCACTCCGGTAGCGGAAGCAAGACTGAGTTCGCGCACAACAGGTTTGTACACGTCGACGCGAGTCCACTGCCTGCATGTGTGCGCGCACAAAAGTATACAGATGTGCGCGAACATTTCTAGAATGTTCGCGCACAATTTGTTATTGTTTGCTTTAGTGAGTCGACCAGAATAAACATTTGTGTCGCACAATGTGCATTGCAGTGCCGCACAGTTCTGCACACTGGTGGAATCGCATCTTTATAGTAACTAGGTCTTCTGAGACCACTTGTACTAGGCTTAGGTTTTAAAAAAGGTTCCGAGTTATTCTCATAACAATTAGATTTTTTGAGGCGATTAGCACTAGGTTTAAGTTCAATAGGTTTTTTCATATTTCCTTTGTATATAACATCAGATAAAATGCGTATTTTCGGTTGTCTGTCTTTTTGGAGGTGGTCTTTTGTTACAATAAAATTATCTTCTGTTACATTTATATTGTCTTCTAGTAAAGCAGAATATCCTTCTGTTACAATAAAATTATCTTCTGTTACATTTATATTGTCTTCTAGTAAAGCAGAATGTTCTTCTGTTACAATACAATTATTTTCTGTTACAGTAAAATTGTCGTCAAGTAATAAAACAGGTATATTGTCAATGTCAGTTAGGTCAATATCAATTTTTTTTTGTTGTTGTTCTTCTAAAATTTGTTTTTCTTGTTCTTGTTGTTCTTCTTGTTCTTGTTCTGATTCTATATTTAGATTATTGTTAAATTTTAGTGGTTTTGATTTCTTGCCTATCCCTTTACCTTTTAGTCTTGATACTTCTGCTGAGGTCATCAGATAATCTGCGACTTAAAATGCCAATGCATTCCACAACTTTTGTTGATAAATCCTTCACTGTCCAGGCTGCTCGTTTGTGGAATGCATTGCCGGTTCCAGTAAGACGCGCTCAATCGTTGCCTGTGTTCAAAAGGCTCGTGAAGGAACATTACCTGTCGCTGTGATATCGATGTTCGTCATTTATGTATTGCCAAAATATTTAGTATAGAATATGTATTTATCTGTGTATATATTATATTTAAAGTAATGTCGCACCGATGACAGCCCCATTTGTTGTCCAGACAATTACTGTCCATTCCAGGTTGCCTGGAAGAGATCGCGGAATGCGATAAGGCCGCCCATTGTACATGTGTTTTAGTTAGTACCTAATGTTCATTTTATGTTATTATCGGTGTACAATAAAGTATATAATAAATAAATAATAATAAATACATTTTCTTTTCCTGTAGGTATTAGATTTTTCTTTTTATTTTTTGTTTGGCTTTGGCTTTCTTTTTGATTTTTTAGACGTATTTGCAACTTGTGAATCAACATCCGAGAGTGCATTTGAACTTGAAATATCGCTTTCTACATAATCACTGTCTTCTACACTTTTTCCAGTTATAACATTTATTTTCTTTGGTTTACGAATAGTTCTAGTATTTTCTGGCCCATATCGCATTTCCTTTAATAATGATAACACTGATTCATCAATTGCTTCCTTTTCTTCCATACAAAATTCGTGTCTTAAGTTATTTCCAGGCAATCTATTGAGTACTTTGTCTTTGTCCAGAGGGCTTATTCCTGCTTTCATAAATCCGGCTAAAATATTTTGTTTTGTATTTGGTTCAATTTTATTTAGTAACTGCTTGAGTAATTTCGGAAACACATTTTTTGGTATTGTGGGCATTACCCGGCCTTCAGATTTTTTCCACGTAAAAAGAATGTTACGCCACGCAATTTTCAAAGGCCTAAAGAAGGCTACATCAAGTGGCTGCGTCAAGTGTGTTGAATTTGGTGGCAGAAATAAAAAATGTACGTCTTGTTCTTGACATTTTTAATTAAATCTAACGACAGGTGTGAAGACAGGTTGTCTCCTATCAATATTTTTTTCCCCGGTTTATTATCGAAGTATGGAAGGGCTACGGTTTCCACCCAATCTTCAAATGCATTGCCGTCAAACCAGCCTGAGTTAGTGCGATTATATCTACAGTTAGGGGGGCCATTTGTAGTCCAGGTATTGTAAAGATTGGCAGCTTTATAGACTACGTAGCAGGGCAACAGTGTTCCATCGGCAGATGCAGCCATCATCAGCGATGTCGAAGACTTAGTGTGATTCATTACCCTTTCAGGGTATTTGACGCCTCTTTTAGTCAAAACCTTCTTTTTCCCGGGGTCGTCAGCTAAATTGGACTCATCGTAATTCACGATGTTACATAAAGGTACATCCTTTAAAGAATTTTCAAGTTGCCTAAAATATTCTTCTATGATTTGTGGAGATACTGCAGCTCTAGCGCGTTTGATGTTCTGGCTTATTCTTTCTGAAATTTCCTTCTTATGACGCTTTAAGAAACATTATATATAATCCACACCAGGTAAGTTATTTTTAATTTTTTTTACTTCTATACCAACTCTATCTAAATATCCCTTTATTATTATCCGTAAGTCATAAGTATCAAGTGGATACCCCCACTCAGAACAAATATTTATGTATTTTATTATGTTTTTTTCTGCTTCATCACTTAGTGCTCTTTGTCCACCTTGACTGTTCATTGTTCTCGTTAAGGTGGGTACAGACTGCTGCAACGCAACATGCAATGCAACACGAAACGAGCATTGCATCAGTGTAGACGCGGGGCGCGCACAACGTGCGCACGAACCGCGCATGTACCTACTCACATCTGTTTCCGAGATGCGCGCGAACGGATCGCTCAGTCTGCAAAAGAACACGCAAAGGAATGGATCGTGACGACCAATTGCGGGCTCTGATGATAGTCAGTGCTTCATTATTAATAGTGAATCATGTGATAAAACGCAGAAGACATCGACGTTGGTGGCGTACAGAGTTGTATAGTCAGAGAGCTGGTGCAAAACTAATGGCCGATATGAGATTAACTGGACAATTTCAAAATTTCTTAAGGATGAGTCCAACGACATTTGAAGATCTACTCAGATTAGTCGGACCAAGAATTTTTCGGAATCGCACACAGTTAAGGGCTCCAATTTCAATCCAAGACAGACTGGCAATAACACTTCGTTTTTTAGCTAGTGGTGACTCTTACACAAGTTGACAGTATACCTTCAGAGTATCAAAACAAGCCATAAGTGGCATTATTACAGAAGTATGCTCCGCCATAATTGAGGAATTAAAAGATTATATCAAGGTAAGTTTTATTCTTAATAAGTCAATTAAAGAACAGTATTATCACATCAAATCATTAAAGTCGTCATAGGATTGGTTAGATTCTAGTGACGTTACAGACGATGGCTGTTGGTTCATATATTCTTCGTTCCTTGCCGTGGTATAGCCATAGCGTCCGGCTTGATTTGTATCTGGAGTTTGCGCGGAAGGCGAGGGACGATTAAATCCGGAAGTTCCAGGACGATTAACATATCCGGTCAGATCCACATAATCTTGTCCTTTCTTCTGTGATGCATAATAGGATTCTTGGTATGAACTGGGGTAGTTATCCTGCTGTCGATATGATGATTCATAATAACCTCTGTCAGCCTTCATCAAAATTTCAAAAATTCCATGTTCGACCGAATTCCTGGTTTGAAGGGAATAAGTATTCATTTTAGCTGATATATAGGAAGCGAAAGTTGTAGTTAAATCTGGAGCGCCTGAATTTCCCAACTTATTGGCAGTAGTTTGTAATATGCCCACTACATCGGCCAGTACACTGCTGCTTTCATCTTTTTTTGCTTGTTTAGCTCGCGTAGGTTCATACCGTGTACGTGGAGTAGCAAATTCGTTCTGCAGATTTTCTTCATTAATCGGTTGTTGAACCGCCTCCTGAAAAACATAAAAATAATTTATAACTGTAGGTCCCATCTCTTGATATAAACTACTAGATAGTAGATATAACTCTCCAGGAAGGTAGGTATCGTGGCACCGATGGACAAATGTCGAAACGACTAAATATTTAGTTCGTTTTTTAGTCTAGTTCAATATAGCTAGCAATAAAATCAAGAGATGCTCACTATAATGGCACCTCAAAAATTGTCACCAGCGAGTGTTGGGCTACTAAGTACAATGACTGTCTCGTAGCCATTAATTAAATAAAAGTTTTTTGTTTTAGCTTCCAACGACAGAAGAAACTTGGTTGAACATAAGCAAACAGTTTGAAGAGAAGTGGAATTTTCCACACTGTTTAGGGGCACTGGACGGAAAACATGTTGTGCTTGAGGCACCTATCAAAAGTGGAACTGAATTCTACAACTATAAAAACTTCTTTAGCATCGTTCTTTTTGCTTTGGTTGACGCCGATTATAATTTTCTATTTGTAGATGTGGGATGCCAAGGAAGGATTTCAGATGGTGGCATCTTTAAAGATACAAAACTCTGTGAAATGATAGAAGATCGTACAATAAACCTTCCATCACCTGATTCACTCCCACGGAGACATATTCCAATACCATATTTCTTTGTGGGTGATAGTGCCTTTGCTTTAAGTGAAAATCTGATGAAACCATATGCTGGGGCACATCCAAAAGGCACTTCAAAGAGAGTATTCAACTACAGGCTAAGCAGAGCCAGAAGAACTGTTGAAAATGCATTTGGTATCATATCGTCTGTCTTTAGAGTTCTCAGAAAACCAATGCTTTTACAGCCTGATAAAGCTGAGCTAGTGGTTATGGCAATTGTCCTTTTACATAATTATTTGAGACGTCACTCTAGAAATACATATATGAATGACACTGAAGATGAAGTTACGAATGAAGACACACGTAGGCAAAATAATGAAGATATGAGATCACTACTACCTATTAGAAATATTCCTCGACGATCGCCTGCACATTTGAATGCGTTAAGAGATGAGCTCTCCGATTATTTTATGAAAGAAGGGAAGGTTCATTGGCAAGACAGATGTTCGTAAAAGAATCAATCCAGTTTTACTTACCGTGTTCGTTCTCTTTCTCGGTTTGTTACGGTTGTCCAAGAACTTCAAAGAATCAAAGGCAAACCATCGACTTTTGTATGTCTCCGAGGTACCTGAAAAAATAAAATAATAATCATGAAAAAAATTAAATAAAAAACATAATTCAGTCAGTTTTAAACATAGTTGTTTTTAAGTAAACTTGACTAATAATAATTAATAATATTTAATAATTAATTTGTGATTTCAATCCATTAAAATATTGTAGTTGTTGTCAAAGTTGTCATTTTGTAGAGAAAAAAGCCAATTTCAATATTAGTCGGCTATGCCAATTTACATTTCAATACACAAACATTTTTGCGGTTTCCAACCTACGATTGTACTAAGAATAAAGTATATGAATAAATAATAAATAGTAAATTATTATTATTTATTTACCTTTTCCTGTTCCTTTCGATTTCTTTTCCTTCGCTTTTTCACGACGGTAGGATGATAAAATACTAATCATTTTACTATAACATTTTTCTTGTGTTGTTTCCATCAAATTAGCAATTTCCATCCATGCATCCTCTTTAAAATGTTTTTTATAAAAATTCTCATGTTGTGGATTCCACAAAATTTCCTTTGATCTGTACACTTCAATTAATTGAAGCACTTTTTCTTCACTCCACGTAAATGTAACCGCCTCCTCCGCCGCAGTAGCGTCGTCTTGTTCCATGTTCGCGCGCGTCTAGCCGTACACACCACACAACCTGTCCACACTGACGCTCCGCGCATACTGCGCGCCTCTTTGTGTTCGGGGAAAAAACCGACAAATTTCGGGTCGCTACGCGCAAGAGTTGCAACAATCTGTTCGTGCGCGTAGTAGACGCGGTTCGTGCGCGCAAGGCGTCTACACTATGGGAATTCTGTTACTTTACATGATACATTGCAGCAATGTGGACGTCAAATTCTTGCATTGCATGTTGCATTACATGTTACATTGCACCAATGTGTACCCGGCTTTACATGTCGATGCAAAACAGATTTAGCAATATTAAATTGTTTAGCTATTTCAACTAGAGATTTATTTCCAGTTTCATATGTTTCTATTGCAGTTTTTAATATTAAGGGATCATACCTCTTATAAGGTTTTGTACTTTTTGAGATATACACGCGAGGCATATCTGAAAAAATAAATTTGCATTATTGTATATAAATATTTCCACTCAATATATCAACACTAAAATAAACTTTCGGCTACGCCCAGAGCAGGAGGTGTCATTTAATAATTTCCCATCCCAAAAAAAAAAACTAAGGCACATATTAAATGTGACAGCCACTGTTCGTCAGTAATGTTGTCAGTCCGAACAAGTAGGCGAGCCTATTACGATACACCGGACACAATTTTGGACTCCGTACAGTATTTCGAAATTCCAACAAAACTTGGCCCGACCCGGGAATCGATCCCGAGACTCCCTGCTCGGCAGTTGCACTTGCAATCACTAGACTAACGACGCAGTGTAATACTTGCTTATTTATGAAATAAAAAAATCGATATTAAATATAAAGAAATAAACCTAATTATTACCAAGATTACACAATAAAAATGGTTAAGTCTGCTTAGTGACAACCCTATAAAGCTGTACCTATTCATACATAAGTCGTTCCTATTCACCCCCTCCTCATCCCGATTAACCTCGCTTTGGTTGTGATTCATACCTGAGACGTCCCCATTCACCCCAAAAAATACAAATTTCACATGTCTTTCTAAAAATCTAAATAATAGTAATATTAAGTGATAACTGATGCTTACCTTTTATGTAGGTATATGATGGCCCAAACACTAAATAACGTATAAAACCAACACTCGTATTCGCTTAATACAAAATAACTTTTACACAGCAAAGTTTTAAACACTGTAAAAACCGGCGTCTTTTTTATACTATTTTCAACTGACATTTTTGACAGTTTGCAGCTAATTTCACGCTTGTTCAATGTTGCCATAGAAAAGTTCCAATAATTTACTATTATCCTTCAAAAAATGGTAAAAGTTGGAACGATTTGCAAACTAATATTTAGCGTCAAAAATGTTTCCTGGTTTTTTCCCTATTCACCCCTGGATCCCTATTCCCCCCATTTTACACCATAATTATATTTTTTTACTTCTACAATATAACTAGCAACATCCAATAATATTATATATATTATGTCGCAGCCATCTGGCTTAACCCTTATAAGGCAGAAGAAACGACTGAAGGTACAGAAATGAAACTTAGTGGTATATGTCATTTAAGAGCACTTTATTGAAATTTCGGAAAAAAAAGTATATATACAGGGTTATTGGTAATTCGACGTATATCCGTCAAGGGCTGATAAGGGGGCCAAAATGCAACAAATTGAAACCCCCATATGTATGGCCAAAATTCAATAGTTTTCGAGATATTTGAATTTTAAGGGTTTTTCGAAATTTACCCAAAATTTGACATTTAATTCCAAATAAAAGAACCCACATACCTATTCAAGGGTACCATTAAAAATGATGTTGTATCTGGCACTTCAATTAAGCTATGGGCATCATTAAAACTACTTAATTTAACAAAATAATTAAAATAATGACCGAAGTAAGAATAATATCTTACCAATATTTTCATTTTACGCTTCAAAAATGTTGTCTCGTCAAAAAAAAATCTATGACATTAATCGTACAAATAACTAAAACAACTTGCCTATTCTGTAGGCTTTCCAAAAAGGCATAAAAGTCAATTTTAAAATACATAATTCGTGGCATGGCATGTGTTTGAACCGGCGCGGGGAGAGAAATCAGCTGTGTTCTTAGTTTATCATCCTCGCTAAAACAACCGATTTTACTAGCGAAATTCTACCTGATGGGGCGAGGTGTGCGGGCGGGGGAGTACACGGCGTTTGCTGCGCTCGCGTCGCCTTCCTTAGTACAGTTCGCGTCAAATAACTATGCCCCTCTGAAGTTAGCCATTTGCAAAGATCGCGTAGGTACAGTCACGTAGACGGGAGCAAGCGGGACGCAAGCATGCCTCGAACGTAAACGAGCGACTGAGACATAAAATCGCGCCGTCATAATCCCCGCCCCGCGCATGCGCAGTTGCAGTTTGTTCATAATTTTGACTACTACGCAGCCACTCGTAGCCAACTTCAGAGGGGCACAGTTATTTGACACGAACTGTAAAAAACGAACAAACTGCAACTGCACATGCGCGGGCCGGGATTATGACGGCGCGATTTTATGTCTCAGTCGCTCGTTTACGTTCGATGCATGCTTGCGTCCCGCTTGCTCCCATCTACGTGACTGCACCTACGCGATCTTTGCTAATGGCTAACTTCAGAGGGGCATAATTATTTGATGCGAACTGTACTAAGGAAGGCGACGCGAGCGCAGCAAACGCCGTGTACTCCCCCGCCCGCACACCTCGCCCCATCAGGAAGAATTTCGCCAGTAAAATCGGTTGTTTTAGCGAGGATGATAAACTAAGAACACAGATGATTTCTCTCCCCGCGCCGGTTCAAACACATGCCATGCCACGAATTATGTATTTTAAAATTGACTTTTATACCTTTTTGGAAAGCCTACAGAATAGGCAAGTTGTTTTAGTTATTTGTACGATTAATGTCCTAGATTTTTTTTTGACGAGACAACATTTTTGAAGCGTAAAATGAAAATATTGGTAAGATGTTATTCTTACTTCGGTCATTATTTTAATTATTTTGTTAAATTAAGTAGTTTTAATGATGCCCATAGCTTAATTGAAGTGCCAGCTACAACATCATTTTTAATGGTACCCTTGAATGGGTATGTAGGTTTTTTTATTTGGAATTAAATGTCAAATTTTGGGTAAATTTCGAAAAACCCTTAAAATTCAAATATCTCGAAAACTATTGAATTTCGGCCATACATATGGGGGGTTCAATTTGTTGCATTTTGGCCCCCTTATCAGCCCCTGACGGATATACGTCGAATTACCAGTAACCCTGTATATAAAACGGCACATGGTGTCCATTATTTGGACAGAGCCGTACTACGGCTTGTGGAAGTTGGCAAAACATGGAATAATACATAGGGCTACCTCGCAACGTATGCATTGTATCTTCGATTTTTTACTGTTAACATTGCTGCTACAAGCCCTGCATCGTCTGTAAGAGTCTAGTGGACCAGGGAGATGGGATCCAACGTCTGAAAGCCGTAGATCATCTGGAAGACCATACTTTGCCTTCTGTCGGCTATCAACTTTTGGTCTTTTGCATACAAAAGATGGTAAGTTCGATACCCTCTTCCTTCTGCTCGTAAAAGAGCCAATCAAGTTTCTTCCGAGAAGTGTACGAAACTGTAAAGTAGACATTGGGTAGTGCACTTTGTGAGCATACAAAATGTATGCATTCGTAATTGCTGCATCCACCATAAAATAAAATAGTATCATCCACCACCTCCTGCTCCTCCTAGCTACAGGATAAGTGCCTCGCTTTTGATCAAAGCGATCGACACCCCCCATCCTTTTGGTGTACTCCACAACACCCAGAGGGCAAGGCACTTCTTGTTTCCTTCCGTCTTTTTGCGTTCTCATGCACGTTACTTTTTCCTTAGGATGAAAGGCGGTACTAAGAATGCTGACTAATTTTGTGTCCATCCATGTAAAGCATGCTACATTTTGGTTAACCCGCCACTTATATTGACCCTTAGAAAGTTTAGGTTTACCTTTCTTGGCCATTAGATGTTTTAGTGTCCGGGGTAAGTTAGTTCTATTGGATCTAACTGTTGCTGTAGAATATATATTTTTCTCATACAAGCTTTGCATTAGTTGGGTGGAAGCAAAGAAATTATCAAATGTAACATGTGCGTTTTCTATCTTTTCTTCAAAAAGTACTTTGCAAAGGCTATTTACCACAGCTGCTCCTAAACCGAATTCAGTATCGTTATCTTTTTTTCCCGTATACACCTCAAATTCAAATAAATAACCCGTGCTACTGTCACATCTCGCCCATATCTTGAAGCCTCTTTTTATCGGCTTATTTGGTAAATATTGCTTCAATGTACTGCGCCCTTTGAACTTTACCATACATTCGTCAATACTTTGGGATGACGAATTCCTAGCTCCCTTTTGAAAAGCAGTGTTCATTGCGGTTATTAGTGGCCGAATTTTGTAGAGTTTATCATACTCAGGCTCTCCTCTTTGGGGCATTTTCGTGTTGTCGTTAAGATGTAGATTTTTCATTATCATTTTAAATCTTTTTACAGTCATTACGTCTGCTATTTCTCTCACACAAAAAAATGGATCTGTTGACCAAAACAAATCAATATTGGGTAGAGGGTGCACCCCCATCAAAACCAACATTCCTAAAAAAGCTTGTATTTCCTTATTTGAGCCATCTTCCCAGTTTTTTTGTTTGTTTTGGGCAGCATATAAATTTGTCTGCTCTGCAATTAGAGTTAAAACTTCGTCAGTAAAAAAAAAACGAAAATAAATATGCGGTCCACTTTTGTTGGGAATATTCTGGTGAGTTTTTAGAGGAATATCATCAAACTTGTTTCTTGGTACATCGTGACGGAAAAGTACTTTCTTCCAATCTTCATCTTCAGAAGAATCATCTTCAGAATCAGAAATGGATAACGAGACAGGACTATTGTTTATCGCCACATTGATGTTTGTACCATTGGCTGTTTCACTAACTGAAGGGAGTACGGAATCCTCTGGTTCAAAATTGGCGGCATTTCCGTTATTTGAAGACGACGGAGAATCTAAAATATTCTCAAGGTCCGATGAACTTGGTGGCAAGAATATGGCCTCACTTTCCCTTTCATCACTTTCGTGACCATCTTCAGACTCCTCGCCATCCGATAACGCAAAAAGACTCTCTAATGTTTCCTCAATTTTGTCTAAAGGAATCACTTTTCTCTGTAACCATAAAAAAAAATGTTTGACTCAGACGGGCTCTGGGCAATATATGGACGTCATAACAAACCTCCAAATTAGTATCAAAAAGATTCGTAATCGCAAAATTATACTGTATTACATCAAATTTAGAATAAATCTAACAAATTTTAATTCAAGTCTTACCTGTCCACTCATTTTTTTCGAAGATTTTTGTAGATTTACGTAGCACTATTAAAATCGACACAATTTTGACAGATAACATCAATCATCTGTTTGTGAACTTGGCGCCATAATTTTTTTTTTTCTACGTTCCGTTTCTCAAAACATTGAAGAATAAATCACTGCTAACGACAAACTGTGTTGCCAAATTATTTTTTAAGATATTTCGTCCAATGTATGATGTCCAATATATGGCCAGAGCCTTATAAAGGGTTAATAGAAGCGTTTTACCTACCAATAAAACGCATATTAATTTACTTACCTTATTCGAAGCTTATTTAATTTGAGATAGGCACTACGTTTCCCGCCATCTATATCCGTCTCTTTCTTTCCTGTATACTTCTCTTTCTAACCCCACCACCTAGCAGAGTGGGGGTGCACCAGGGCACACTGAGTGAGCCGCCATCTTTACGTCTCATTAAGTCGAAAATCACCAGGCAGACTTTAAAACATAAGCTTCGAATAAGGTAAGTAAATTAATATGCGTTTTATTGGTAGGTAAAACGCTTCTATTAATTTGACTTGACCGTTATTCGAAGCTTATTTAATTTGAGACCTGTTTGTTATCGCCTGGTGGTGGTGATACGGACGCCAATGTGCATGACTTGTTAGTAAAATAAGATATTACTGGTTATATTGACCATTTGAATGAAACAAATGCATCTTGATTGTTATCTTTTTTATTAAAGAAAAATATGATTTTGGTTTAATTAAGTAATTGTGTCACTTGATTAATCATGATTTTAGAATCAACCTCATATCAACAACGTCACTCAACAGGATTAAATAACATAGTTATCGAGGTACTTGAAGATGGGGGTAAAACTGTCCGCTTATAGAATTTACAAAAAGTATTTTGCGACTTCCAATTTCCTCTCGCGAGAATATCCTCTAATGGAAAATTGTCTAGCCGGTTTTTTGAGGCAACAGCAGAGCGGAAACTCCCCGGCATTGCAGTTATACGCGCATCTTTAAGTAGAGTTTTAATCCACCCTCATATGATTGTTTTTGAAGCGGCTTTTGCTTCACCTTTTGTAGAAATGAACAGATTATGGATCTTAGCCGAACTTCTGCGAATTTCTAACAAATCAATTGTTCTATTAATCCAATAAACTGGATCCAAAATATTGCTGTCTAGATTAGTAAACAATTTCCAACCCGATTGCCTGTGATCCAAAGAATCGGTCTTTGAACCAAAAACAGGCCACAAGGTGATAGAGTTATTACTTTGAATACAATGTTCCGCATCAGTTCTTAATAAAGTCAAATCGTGAATTCTTCGACCTGAGCATAAGAGTAATAAAGTTGCGGTGTGTCTTTGCACTTGAAAAATATTATCGTGTGCAAACTTATAACTATTTAGGTACGCAGCTAGGCTATCTATGTTCCAAATCGGCGGTTTAGGTTTAACTGGTTTCTCTAACGCTATGGATTTTAAAACCTGTTTTACTAAAATATGAGAACTAATTCGGCCAGCAATGTCTGGATTGCAAAGAGTAGAAATTACAGATTTGTGCAACAGAATCGTATTATATGATAAATTAATAACCAGATGAAGGTCCGACAGGAATCTAGCTACTTCTCTACCATTAGGATTATGAGGATTAATTTGGTGTTGCTCAGACCAGATTAGCCATTTTTTCCAAGCAACATCGTAAATTTTTAGTGTGGAAGGCCGCCAAGATTTCTTTAAAAGTTTTATTTGACTCTCATTCCAATCTTTTAGGGTCTCGGCCCACCCCCACATTTCCATACCTCGAAAATCATGTTCTGTGTTCTTGGAGGTGGAAGTCCCGTCGATACGTCTATTAAGACATGATCGAGATTCCGAAGTGTGAATGGGGCTGCCAACGCTCGGGCCTTCAGATCTGCCCGCCAATATACTCGATCCCAATGCGGAACTACCAGTAAGCATATCCCGTAAGCGCTGTTCAAATGGGATAGCACTTTGGGAATCAAGTATGGTGGCGGGAAAATCCACGCCAGTTGAAAATTCCACTGTCGGGAGAACGCATCGTGAAACAATGCTAGGTGATCGTTCAGATCCAGGGACGCATAATTCACTACGACGTGTGCTCGACTGGAGGCAAAGAGGTCTATCAGGGGGATACCCCATTTGGCAAACACTGTCTCCGTGGCTCTGGCCAAGAGATGCTATTCCGGATTGACCCGAAGTCTCGATAAATGGTCCGCATGGCTGTTGTACATCCCGGGAATATGAAAAATCTTCACGTGAATTTGGTATTCTTCCAGAATTTGAAAAACTCGGTATGTTAGCTCCATCAGTGGTGTGGATCTCGTGCCCCCTTCGTGTCGGAGATATGCAATAACAGTTTTGTTGTCGCATTGAATTAGTACTGTACTCCGGTACAGGAGCTGACAATGATCTTGTAACACTTTTAGGATGGGCAACATTTCTTTCTGGTTGCAGTGTAACCGTTTTTCGTGATCTGCCCACAGCCCCGTCAATGATAAATTGTTTAATCGAGCTCCCCATACTATATCGGAGGCATCCGTTGTGAGGTAATGGGTTGATGGGGGTACATGAATGGCTGAAGGGCGTTTGCAGTTCTGAAACCACCATATAATGTTGTTCCTGGCTTTGATAGGAATTAAATGCCATTTCTGGTCTGATCTCAACATTTTGTTGAGGAGATCCAATAAAGCCCGATAATTGAGTCGGCCTCTTGGGACGGTAAAACTCGCAAAATTCAGAAATCCCACCAGACTCTGAACCTCCTTGAGGTTTGTGTGTTCCTTCTCTAGCATTTGGGACAGCTTGACAATTAGCGACGTCAGCTTCTCCTTGGGGAGTTGCTTCTGATTTGTCCAGGCATTCCACTGCACGCCCAGATACGCCAATGTTTTTTAGACTTTCCTCGTCTTAATGAGCAACAACCAGGAAGTCGTCTAAATACACCAGTATTCATATTCCTTGTTTTCTGAGCATTTGGGCAATCCAATTTATCACTGATGCGAAAGTCTTGGGTGCAGTACTTAGACCAAAGGGTAAACATGTCATTTCCAATAGCTCCTTTTGGTAGACTAGGCGTAAGAATCTTCTGTGGCTGCGAGCTACCCGAACGTGAAAGTACGCTTGTGAGAGATCTATTTTGCACAGCCAGTCTCTTTCCTGTAGGAAGTCTGGCACTCGAGAAACATTCACTAATTTGAATTTTGTGGTTATTAGATATTGATTGAGGGCCCTCAAGTTGAAAATGGGCCGAGCAGAACCGTCGCTCTTGAGAACTAAAAACATTGATGACAGGAAACTTGGAGACAGATGTGCTCGTTCGAGAACCCCTTGATCCTTCATTTTGTCGATGACAGTGGTCATCTCTACTGAGTAAGGAACCAACATGCCCTTTTTTATGTTCCTTGGATTGATCATTAGAGGCCTTTGACGAAAGGGTATGCGATACCCCGATATCATCACATCACATTTGGAGCTCCAAATTGTTCCTACTGAGTTAAAAATTTTGCTAGACGGCCTGCTTCATCATGTCAATATTTTCGAGGTTTGACTTCTGTATTATTGTTGGGCGGAGACGGTGCTCGTTTCTGCCCAGATTTGGATTGATTTCGATACTTGGGGTGATTTCTCGAAGAACCTCGTCCATGAAAAAGCCCCCGATTATTCGGTGCGACCGAATGAGAGCCATGTTCATTATAGTGCGAGTTATTACCAACCTGCGGGGGTGGTGCAGTTTGACAACAGCCTTGCACATAGCATGATCCATGTTGATAACCCTGCGAGGGTCTTTTTCGGGTTGGGTACTCCTGCGAGGAGACCCTAGTTTTGTGTCTCTCTACCTGCGAGATAGAGTTGTTAGACTTCTTTAGCGTCCAAAAACATTTTCTCACTCCACCCGCTTTTTCCAAAGCGGCTGTGAATTTTTCTGAGTTGAATAAGTTTGCGTATGTAGGAGGAATCTTCCTAAGCGTAGATTTCACTAAAGGCTCCTTTACCTGTTTGATTACGCAGTCGCGGCGCATTTGCAATATCTCTGCGCGATGGCCACAAACAAGCTGTAACAAATCTGAGGAGGTTGTTTGAAAATCACCGCAATTTATAAGTTGGGTTAATTCTTTAGACCACTGGGCAAAATCAAGCAATACCTTCTGAAGTGACTCTTTCTGCTTTAAAATGCACATTTTTAAGGCAGCAAAGGCTTTATCAGCGTATATCAAATGGCGGGGAGACTGGAGGGATGCAACTTCTTCATTTATCTCAATATCCGTAAAACCCGGTTTGTGATTGATGACCTTCTGAGTTTCGGAATATCTGATTTCATTCCAATTACTAGTATCCCAATGTTGAAGATCACATAGCAGTTTCAAATGGAGTTCAGAACTCTTGGGCATAGAAGGTTCTTTTAATTTTGTTTGAATATTAAAAATGACTTCATTTGGCGCGTCGTCGATAAGCGACGCATTATCGCCTAATTGTTCATAAAGATTACGACTAACACCAGAATTTATAGACATGGAATCGTTATAATAGTGATCACTAGTTTGAACTTGGCGTTCATTATCACGAGCATACAAAGCTTTACGAAGATCACGTACCTCCTTTGATAATTTTCGATACTCCTGTTTCGAGTGTCTTCGTTTGCTCCCCCTCTTTTTTCTATGATGACTCCGTCGACGCCTTGGGGAGCGTGAAGAAGCTGAAGATGAAGAACTACTCTCGGAACTAGTACTGCTTGAACTTGAGCTCCTGGACCGTAACTTACCCTGCATACCAGATGGTCCTGGTAGTGGTTCAGTCACTTCATTTTGTTCATAATTATTACTGTTATCCATTCTAAAACAGATAAGGAGCCTTGGAACAACACTAACGGTAAAAACCGTTAAAAATAAAAATTCAAATAAAAAGTATGTGACTACTACTAACACACACAATTTAAGCAAATAAAATCTCTCAGATCAATCCAGCAAAGACGCAAGTGATTGTTGTTGGTGATTGTTCCCGGACCGTCTCTAGGATTGATTGGTCGTCACTTCCCCAGGTTTCTTTCAATGACACTATAATTCCTTTAACTCACATTGTGAAGAACTTGGGGATTTATATCGACGACACTCTTTCCTGGAATAAACAACTGCAGGAGGTCAGCCGCAAACTGTTTGCTTCAGCGGGCTCCCTGAGACGCCTTCGTAATTTTCTTCCCATCACCACTAAAATTGCCATAGCACAATGTCTTCTTCTCCCAATCTTGGACTATGCTGACGCCAGCTATATTGATCTCACCCAAGACCAATTGGACAAGCTTGAGCGACTTCAAAATCTTTGTATCAGGTTCATATTTGGCTTACGCAAGTATGACCACGTTTCCGAATTTCGTACTAAGCTCAAATGGCTTCCTATTCGACTTCGCCGGAATGCCCACATCCTTTCTCTGCTTTATAATGTACTATTTAATCCTTCTACTCCTTTTTATCTTAAAGAACGCTTTCAGTTTCTTTGTGACACACATTCTAGGTCCTTGAGATCATCGGAGAATCTTAAATTAAGTATTCGTATGCATTCCACATCTTTCTTTGACAAATCTTTCACTATTCAGGAAGCTCGTTTGTGGAATGCATTACCCATTGATGTGAGGCGTTCTCAAACGCTACCAACGTTTAAAAAATTGGTGAAGGAGCATTACCTCTCACTATAACTTTTTTTCTCCTTTCCCAATTATATATAGATATTTATTAGTATATTTTTTTTTTTTAGTATTGTATATATTTATTTTATATTATTATGTCTATCGGCGCGAAGGCTTAATCAAGCGTCGAATAAATCAATATGAATGCCGGCGGAAAGGCGTAATCGAGCGTCAGTTTGATTATTCTAAGTTCAAATACTGTGTGATTGCTTATTTGAAGTTGGTAAAAGTCACTCAAACGATTATTTAATTAACTTTATTAGTTGATTCCTAGAAATTATTAAACTAATTAATTTGTACTTCTAAATTCATTTTATGATTTGTAAAATTAAATCAAGAATTTAAAAACGAACCATAAAGAAAACATGAGTCGATAGATTTGTAACGACTCTAACCGAAGGGTATAAATACGAACGCCCGACCGTTCACAAGTCATTCTAAGTCGAGCCGTCGGACGGTGCGGAGCTCCGTAATATCGTGAGTCATTCTTTGTTGTTGACAAATATTTACTGTGTGCCATTTGTGTGCTATCCACCAGCGAGAATATAAGTTGATACTGAAAACAAGTATTTCATTTCCGATATGAGTAACCACCACCAGCACCATGATGATTATGGAATAGTGACGTCAGCATTGCTGACGTCACTGTTTTTAAAAATAACAAGGGGGCCCGTTCCCCGACATGTCTAATTAATATTATTTATGATGTTTGTACACTGACCGCCCTAAATCTAACTTCTTTCGTTCAGTCCATCCTAAGGTTGTCTGTAAGAAATTGCCCTGTGCGATAAGACCGCCCATTGTACACTTGTTTTTATAAAATTTTTACTTGTGATTGATGTGAGGTGTACAATAAAGTATATAATAAATAAATAAATAAATCTCTAAAAATCCGATGAAAACATTTAAATTATATACGAACGGAAAAAACCGTTAATAAAAATCATGTGCATACCTACACTCTGAATACAGACAATTTATCTTGTATAAAATTACATAACATGAAATGTGGGTACTTAATTGTACACCAAAGATGTAAGGCAAATCAACTGCGTTTTAAAATATCAATATGAAATTACTCACGTGTAGTTTTGTGGGTTTTTTTACCGGTAGGTTTCTTATTACCACCCTAATAGCGCTGCTATACACCACACACAAGTATGATACAAAAATATTTGCTGAATTTCTAGAATTTAACTATTGTAAAATTTTAAAATAAATTTGAATAGTGTGGTAACTTTATTGTTAACACAACCGTACGCGGCGGGAAACAAGACGCCAATGAGACGTAAAGATGGCGGCTCACTCAGTGTGCCCTGGTGCGCCCCCACTCTGCTAGGTGGTGGGGTTAGAAAGAGAAGTATACAGGAAAGAAAGAGACGGATATAGATGGCGGGAAACGTAGTGCCTATCTCAAATTAAATAAGCTTCGAATAACGGTCAAGTCAAATTAATCAGCCGTTTCATTAAAAACCTCGCCTTTTCATCGAATTGCTCCATTTAATCAGCGACATAAGTGACAAGTGGGCAAGTCAATAAACGATATTGAACAAAAGATGTTCACATAAGTCGCTGAAAACTCGGCGCATTTCAATGAAAAGGCTAGGTCACCAATTAAACGGCTGATTTAGCTAATTGGCTGCGACATATATAAAGTTATAAATCTATAATTCCTAACAATAAATATAATCAATAAAATAAAATAAAAATCTTTAAACTAATAAAATACTCACAAAACAGAACTTTATCAGTTGACAATAAACGTGAATGTCTAGTAGTTAAGACCCTACGGCCACAACGTAAGGTCTTAACAACTAGAAGATCACGGCCAATATGAAACAAAAATAAAATATATATTTTTGGACTAATAAAACTACCATGTTTTGTGTTATACGACAGACTAACATCTCTTAATTCTTCATATCATAAACTACACATTGTATACTGCAGATGGCTAGTATCTCACTTAAAACCTATTTTGATATATAATCAATACCCCCACTATATCAAAATAAAATCATATCAATAACATCACTTTTGTTGTACGCCCATCAGTTTCATAAACTTACAATGTTTCACATGGCTTAAAGATTTTGTAAGTATATCTGCAGGCATCTGAGCTGTCTCTAACAAAGCTTGGAAACCGGAAAAATTTTCGAACCGGTTAACGCTTTAGTACCCCAATTAAACGGTTTTAAGCCACAAAAGTTCTTAAATAGGTTTTATGGAATTAACCGGTTAGTAGAAGAGAGTATAAGAACGATTTAGTCGTAAACAAACACACATTGGAAACGGTCGTACAAATCAAATAATTATATTTGTGCAATCAACTTGCAAGGAAACACAAAAAGAAAAATTTTATGAGATGGGTTGGTTGGAACTTCATTATTACAATACAGAGATTGTCAATATTTATAGGTTTTAAAATCGCAAAAGACCCACCTAATGATAAACTACTATTTGTATCCATTACATTTGCAAACCTCCTAGCCAGTTGCCTAAATGCTATTACATCACGTTTGCTACAACTGAGACCTGAGACATGAAGACAGAAAGTATTATTTGATTGTAATTTTGCCGACGACCGTACCCTTCATACTATACCTACTGTCGTGCAGCAATACAAGCATCACTGTTTCGCTGCAGAAATAGGCAGGTACGGTGTACCGTATTTTAGTCATATTATTTTACTAATTTATTTTTGTTTACATACTTTTTTTTTTTTAATCTTTATTTTTTTATATAAATTTAGGGGTTTTTGTCCAATAAGGATATGTCAACCCCATCATACCTTATAACATAGTAAATTCATAGAAATATAACTAACACATGAAAAGAAAGCTTACAATTAGAGTAACTAAAAATACTGCTGCTCACTGCTGAACGACTAATACTAAACTAGATAATTTTTTTGCTGCCTCCGATTTAGGGTTAGCTAAAATACTTTGAATCAGACCTACATCCAGCCTATTTAACTTTAACTCCTTCAGCAGTGAGTCGCGTTCATCTTGATTCCGGACACATTCCATCAGCAAATGCTGCACATCTTCAATTTGGTTACAAGTAAAACAATTGGGAGAATTTGACTTTTTCATTAAGAAAGCAAACTTTGCCGATGGATAGTGCCCGGATCTAAGTCTAAGTGCTATTTTAACATAATTTCTACTTAAGTTCACGCCCTCAAACCAAGGGACACGAGGAAAATCACCCTGAATGGTCTTATACCATATGCCTTTATCTAAAGATTTACTATCAAATAGTTTTTTCCAATCATCAAAACATACCAATTTAAATACCGGTCATCATCATGTCAGCCAATTGCCGTCCACTGCTGGACGTAAGCCTCCCCCAAAGAGCGCCAACCATCCCGGTCTTGAGCAGTCCGCATCCAACCGCTGCCAGCCACCTTCTTCAAATCATCGATCCATCGTGCCGCAGGACGTCCCACACTACGTTTGCCCATACGCGGTCTCCACTCCAGCACATGTCTGCTCCATCGACCGTCTGTCCGTCTACAGACATGGCCGGCCCACTTCCATTTCAGCATGCTGATTCTTCGCGCAATGTCGGTGACTTTAGTTCTCTGGCGAATGACTTCGTTGGGAATTCTATCCACCAGAGAAACCCCGAGCATTGCTCTCTCCATTGCACGCTGAGCAACCTCGAATTTGTGGACCAGACCTATGGTGAGTGTCCACGTTTCGGCTCCGTAAGTCATTACGGGTAGAAGTACCGGTACTAATTCCCAATGATCCGGTAAGTAGTCAATAACTCTGCCTTCTACTGCGGCCAACTTAGCTATACGGTCAGCTTCCTCGTTCCCTTTTAGACCAATATGTGCTGGAACCCATTGCAACTTCAAGTCTATACCCCTTTCATTAAAAATAATAATAGCTTTCAGGATATCATAAACTATCGCTGCACCTCTGCTACCAGAGGCGCACCGAGCCACATGTTGCAAGGCACTCTTACTGTCTGAAAAAATAACAATTTGATTCAAGTTATGATTCATACCGTAAGATAAAGCCTGATATATTGCAATGAGTTCCAACGTCATTATTGATACATCACAATCAATTTTAACTCCTTCTTTATGTTGTAAGGTTTTGTCATAGAATCCAGCTCCTAGACCCAGACTGCTTTTCGACCCATCGGTAAATATTCTATGCCAGCTATTATCGCTCTCGTTTAATTCGGCGATGACATTGTTCACTAATATATCAGGTTCATAACAAGTTTTGGAACATTTAATACTCTCAAGATTTACACAAATAATTTTTCCAATATCAATTCCTGTAACCCATACGTCTAAATAAAACATACTAACAATATGAACAGAATTAATATTAAATCGACAAACATCCCTGTATGTTTTCACCAGTAAAGGTTTTCTCTTGTTTTCCCAATACCTTACATTACATAGCGCACTTAGATCCGAAATATTATTAACAGTTACATTATTAGCCCACGATATTAATTTCAAACTATATTTATATGCCAAATATTGCCTTCTCAAGTATAACGGTATTATATTTAACTCGCTTTCCATGACGTGAATCGGTGAACTTTTAATAAAACCCCCTATAATCCTTAAGGCCTGGTTTTGTAATTTATCTAACTTTAGAGTATGTGTTTTCGCACTGCAATCATAAATAAAACAACCATAATCCATACGGCTTCTAATTAACGAAATATACAGTCTGCGCATGTGAATTGTATGTATTCCAAAGGAGCTACCTGCAAGCACTTTTAGTATAATTAAAAGTTTTGAGCATTTAGGTGGCCTGTTGGTCTAGTGGTTAGTGACCCTGACTGCTAGGACGGAGGTCGTGGGTTCGATTCCCACACAGGACAATTCTTTGTGCGATGAGTACGATTATTTGTTCTGTATCTGGGTGTGTAATTTATCTATAATATGTATGTATTTAGAAATATATAAGTATGTTTATCAGTTGTCTGGTTGCCCATAGTACAGGCTCTGCCTAGTTTGGGACCAGATGGCGGTGTGTTGATTGTCCCAAGATATTATTATATTATTATTTTTATGATTTCTTATTTTTCAACTACTTCGTTTATGTGTTTGCCCCAACGTAGACTTCTATCTAACCACATTCCCAAGTATTTGATGCATTCCGAGAAACCCAAATTACATCCATATGTTTTTAATGTGGGTAATATTCTTCTGCGACCCCTACTAAAAAGACAATAATTTGATTTCATACTATACTACACCGGAGCCGGCCGCGCGGAGGGGCGGTGGCGGTGAGAGCACCGCTCGAACGCGTGGTCAGGCGGTGTACGTGTATTAGGCATCGACGGATTAAATAGAGATCAATGCGACATGAGATCCGCTTCACCGCCAACCGCGGCGGTGCGCGGTGCCGTGTGTTAATCGCCTTAGACTGTTTGAGTCTTCAAAAGCGTGTTGAATCAGCGACGGTATTATTCTATAGTAGACAGTAGGTTGTATTATTAACTCAATATGATTTCAATGAAATATTACATACAATATAATTAACAAAACATTTATTATCAGCACAAAACTAACAAAAAAAACACCAACAAGACAACTATTTTGCGGAACGTTCGTTTTGGTCTATGTTCACAGCGATATTGTGTGCACGTTTCTTTTTAACAGGACGGCCGGACTGAATTCTACCACTGCTGGGTAATTGTTTTTGATGTCGTCTCGAAATAGATGTAGGTTGGACCTTTATTTTTCGTGAACGTCGTATTTTCTTATTATGCATGTATGAAACAATAGAGGAAGGAGTCTGCAATCGAGATAGTTCAGATGAATATTTTTTCAGTATTTGTGTGTTTACTGGATTTGGTTCTTCTTTAAGTACTTTGATTATTCTAATAAACTCAGACTCAATTGCGTCTACAGTAATCATATAATTTTCTTGAATTGAAGACTCTGTGGAAATATTAGTTTCTGTGTTATCAGGTTCATTAATCGGCAACGTAAACTGTTGCTGTGAGGTGCCTTGACTTTTTTCAACCATCTCCACGTCATTTGAATCCAGTGTTATATTTTGGAAGAAATAGGGGTTATATTCGTCTCCCAATGCCAATTTGGCCAAATCTTGGCGACAATCTTCAGTCAAATTTAACGATGTAGTAATCCTTATGCCAAACTTTAGTTCCACAGCACATACATGCTTGCAGTAGCGTCCACCTTTCCCTGGTAAACAGTCACACGTTCCCATTTCAGAATCAACTACATACACGTCTGTTTTTTCTTTTATTAAGTAAGACGTGTCATCAAGTGGTGATATTTGAGTTATCGACTTACTTTTCTGACAAAATTTTTCGTAGCTTACTGTTAACTTTCGCTCTCTCCCATTAGCAAATTGCAACAATCTTTTTTTGTGGTAATTTTCAAACGTGTCAGTGATAAAAACCAGTAGGGCACACATATTGAAAACTTTACATCTTTGCAATATAATATCTTTAAAAATTCTTATAGACGCCTCGCAAAAGTTGTTTGTGTTATGTCCTCTATTGATAATGTCATGCCTATATGACAAACACCATTCTTCTCGTCGGGCCCACATATTTGCAATTTATAATTTGTCGCGACTTTAACATCTTCATTCAATATGGACATATTTAATTCGGCCTCTGCTATAGTATTTGAATACATAACTTTGCGGAACAGTTTCATTATGTATTGTTTGTCATCTTTATTAACATTATGCTCTGTTTACCAAAGCCAACGCCATATTGCTTGATTAACGTGAAATATGCAAAGCAAAAGCCGGGTGTTAGATAAAACTGACTTCAATGCATTTCTTTCAGCTCTGCTGTCATCGGTCATGGCTACACTTGGCTGAAATAATTTGTTGAATTTGTTTTCGAGGAACTCTTTCAGAGTTTTAAACGCTAAACTGTATTGTTCTTCTGTCTGATTAGCGTGTAAAATTATTGCAACAGGCAACGCACCAATATTAGAAGCTGCAAAAATAAATGTCACACATGTGTTTGATTGATCACATGATCCGCTGGTATCTATAAAAACTATTTCATCGGCTAATCCTTTAGTGAAAACTCGCTGCATTATTGGTGTAATAATTACACAAACAGTAGGATTCTCCAGTATGATCAAGTCTATACCCAACTTCCCTAACTCGTCTTGTTTTCTTTTCAAAATTTGTAACACAGTCTGTTCATTTCTATTTCCATAATTTTGTTTACGCCATTGTTCGTAAAGATACACAACTTGATGATCTAGAGGGTTATGCTGAGCGTTAGCTAAGATTTTGTAGGCATCGCTTTCATAAGTACTTATAATATTTAATTCATGGTACATCTTAGCGGCCGCGGCAGTCATACCTCTGTCGAAATAAGATATAAATATTTGTTTCGTATCGTTCGAACATCGGAGCAAGGATAACGATTGAGCTACATTAACTCTGTGGGAATGATTGAAGTGGATGTCAACTATAACATTATATCCTTTTCTCAGCAGGGCTGAACTTCTCAGAGTACTTGGTGTAGTTTTCAAAAATTTTATATTAAGAGACGACTTGCAATTCAAGTTTCTGTTAACACCTTGCGTTTTATTTATCAATTTATTTCTTTCCGAAAGATGGCATACAAACAATTTTCTGAATTCATAACGTATGGGTTCTGCAAACCGTCTTTTCATAACCCAGTTAGAATTTGTTTGTTTTGAAAAACATTCTACAAATCTAGCACATTTTTCGTCGTATTCTCCGTCATAATGTAATAAGGACTGAACTTTACACTTATAACTGTCACTCGACTGTCCGTCATAGTTGAGTATTTCAAAATCTTTAGTGATTTCACTGAAAACCCTTTTAAACTCTTCCATTATGCACTATGTAAACAAAACATAACCTTGAACGCACAGTAACAAACAAATAACAAATTGCAACGAAAAGCGCGCGAATCCAACTTCGAGCGCTCTCGCCTGCTTCGGCCCGCACGATTTATCCCGAACATTTACGAACGCGCTAAATCAGTACGGATTTGTTTCGAATAGACAGGTTAAGGCGAGCCTGACTTGAGCGCGTAGGCATCTAACGCTTACCCCAGGCCCCGCAAGGAGTAGCAATACGTAATAAGTTACGATGCGCGGGAGACGCGCGCACCAAGCGCACCGCTCGCTCATGAGTTCACGGACTCGGGTAGGTACTAAGTTCCGTCACAGGATAAAGTAATGCAGTAGATCAACTTGAATTGATTAGTATAAGTTTATTTTGTTTTATTTTTCTATTAAGTATTTTTTAAGGTTATAGATGGATTAAGTACGTATTGTACAAACTTGAATCCAATTACTAATCATTAAAAATCAGTAATAATACTTATTTATTTTAGAGTATATGGTGGATTTAAAATCTGACTGACACGAAAATTATGAATACGAGTACGATACAAAAATACGCGTCGCGCGCTATTTGGCTTTGGTGCGATACCTTCGTAAAAATCAAGTAGTAGGTAGGCACACTTACTTTAGGAAAGTTATGTTACAATTCTTGAATATTATAATTCAAGAAAGCTTAGAAGTATAAATGGTTTGGAATTTGCCTAGATGCTATTTAAAAAAAAACAAAAACGTTTTTATATTTTTTAATCAAATAGTTAACATAATAAAAGTTACCAATGCAACTGGCTAAAATTCGTTGAACTGTAGCTGTCTCGGTTTGCATGGACCTAGCTGAGTAGATTGACACGGAATATGGTCCTTGGATTTGCTTGGACCTGGCTGCACAGGCTTATCATTAACATTTTCTTTGTTTTCTTTCAATATTATGTCTCGTATTGGCATACCGCGATTTTGGCGCGGATCCACAATCTCTGGCAATATACATTTAAAAAAAAAATTTTTTTCTCCATATGCACCCGCCAAAATTCGTCATCTCTTGAAATATTTTCTACTACTAGTTTTCACCGAACCATATTCCAAAAATGCATTGGTTCCTTTCTGTTACATGAAGTTGACCCTGCACTTTGTAATACCAATTACTTTTTTTGTTTATAACCCTGGTATGTTTTATTCTATCGAATTTAAATATATGTATTTTACTTTCTTCAACAGCAGCATTTCCCTTTTCTAAATGCCGTTATTGGACATTTAATTTCAACAATGGTGTCGTTCCCAACTATACCGTCGGGGGTAACCCCAATAAATGAGTATTATTTTGGAGACAAGTCACGCCCTTCCGCATGCTCTATTGCCCTGTAACGCAAATTTTGATTTTGATTTGTTGGTAATTAACAAGTAAAATTTTAAAAACTTACAAAATATCCCTGTTCAATAAAGATAACGGAGCTACAGTGCCAAAGACAGATACACAGGCACACAGACGCACGTACACAGAAACATAGATAGCAAACCGTTATAAATAAATAGGATACAATTGTAATATGGTGTGTGTTTAATTTCTTTATGTATTTTATGGTGTTACAATAATGATAATGAGATACTACTTTAATCAAATCTATACTAAATAATATTATAAAGTGGAAGTGCGCTAAGTGCGCTGTGGTAATAGCTAATTATACGTAAGTACCATGTACAACAAAGATATTGTTTTTCATTCGATCTAAAAAAAAGTCTGCGACGTTACACCTATATCTATCTCTTATAAATATGCCACACTAAGGCATTTTATGTCAAATAATTTATTTAAAAATTAAAGGTGGTTTTTCAGCATTAATATTAGGCAGGCATATTAATCCTTACTAGCGAAAGTTACTTCATCATCAAGATAATTTTATGAAGATAAACTTTGTCTTTTACAGCATGTTATTTGAACTCACCGTTTAGGAGATAATGTAAAATTAAAATAATTCAACAATATTATTAAATCGAACGGGCGGTGCGCGAGACGCGGCCACCAAACGAGAACGCGTCGAGCCTGCGTGACTGCGTGCGACGCGGTGCAAGAAATTCTTTTTTGTATTATGATTATGAATTTATGATAGTTACATTCATGGGGAAGGCTGTACGGCTATACGGGAACGGGAATTCCTACGGGAATGAAGAGTTCCGTTACCTGTCTCCGAAGTTCTTCATCAGATCTTCACCAAATTGAAATGGGATCAGTCCGGGAAGATACACTTCCAAAAAAAATAGAATCATCAAAATCGATTGACAATTGGCGAAAATATCGCTGAGCAAACATACAACAAAAAAAAACAGTCGATTTGAGAACCTCTTCTTTTTTGGAAGTCGGTTAATAATATACAATGCAATAGTCAATTAAAAACAGTTTAGTGTATGTAATTTATAATTTCTATGCATTTTTCCTCTTGCCAATAAACACCGATAAAGTAACGCATTGGATTGGAAAAACTATCCAAACTAACCACATAGTTTTTTGTATGTCTTGTCATAACTTGATACATTGTTAGTAATTAGTAAGAGGATGGACTCTAGTGTACAGCGCATAAATGAGCTGGTCCGGTAGCCTAAACGTTACCAAAAGTATGTTATTATAATATTTTCATAGGAAATGGTCATACTGTAACACTTTTACACTATGGCACGCGACTCACGAGTGCGCTGCGCGTATTGTTTGGCATAGACGAGACCTACACAAACGTTGCGGACACCATAAATATTATTATTTGTTGTGTTGTGGTGGCTGTGAGTAGGTACCCACCTAGCGTATAACTACACTTATATTTCTTCTCTACATGAACACCACAACATTATTGCACCGATATTCAACTCTCATGTAGGAAATACGAGCTACTATTTTTGCATTTGTTTAGGAGTAAGATAAGTGAAAACGGACATTTCTAATAAATAACAAATATTATAAGACTTATACAAACTTTCCGAAACCATCAAGACTAACGTAGCGGGGTGAACTACCTATTTGACATTTGAAAACAGTAAATCATTGTATCATGTGCGCGCGAGGTGGCTTTATGCACTCTGAAATAGGGTTCAAATTCAATTGTTTTACATACTCGATGCGGTTGGTAAATCTATTCCGCGCGAAAACTAAACCACTAAAGCGCACGTCTTTATGCGTACTGAAATAAGGTTTAAATTAAACTGTTTACACACATGTTTGCGGTGTGGAAATTTATCTGTTTCGTGTCGGTACTTACCTAGTTAGTAAAGTAAATTATGTATATACCTATATACCTTTTTGTTTATTCAGCCAAAGTTTATAAAAAAAAGTAGTCACCGCTGCAACGAAGAGCCGTGACAACTTTTTTTTCCCCCATTTTTTTTTACAAAATTATAGCTACATCTAATAAAAACTAACTATATTACAACTGTTTGAACACTAAATTGTATACAAGTATTATTATTTAACCACTCGACACGTGAAAATTCCAAAATAAAAAATAAATCTTACGTAAATAAACATAAACATTAAATTCGCGGCACACTGGTGTGCCGGCAGTGCTAGAGCGGTAATCAATTTAGGCTTAGCCAGTAACAGAACTTAGCGGGGGTGGCGGGATCGCAAAAATTTGGCACACGTCCGACCTCCAACACGTTCCGCTCGGGACTAAATGACACGGGGCGCGCTCATGAAACGACAAAATCACTTGATTTTGGAATTAGTGGGATACGTATTTTCATATTTCACATTATGACGGCCGATTTATATCACATTTTTTACGACCTTTATTGTGGTATAAGTTTTATTACTCAAAACCTTATATAACTCAAATGAAATGATAATTACATCTTGATTTTGACTTGTCTTTGCGATTTAATTGGATGCAGTAAAGTGCAAGTAATCGTGTATCGCACGGCCGAAATCGCAAGATCGAAGTGTGAAATATGTAATATACAGGGTGTCCCAAAACTCAACGTCAAGCCGAAACGGGGTGACAGGATTGATCATAACCATCACGAGAAAAATCTGAAAAAAAATCTATCCCATGCAGTTTAAAAATTATGGGCATTTTAAAAAAAACCTGGAAATTTGATCAAACTGTACCATTTTTCGGTTATTGTGGTTATTCTTTTTTATTTTTGTTCATTTGAACTTTGGAAACGTAATCCTAAATAACATTTCTAGAATCCCAATAAAAAATAATGACACAATTGCCTCAAGTTTCCGAGAATTGAGACTATTTGTTAAACTACGAATTTAAAATTTTCAAGATTCGTCGACTTTGACAGGCCCTCCTATAAAAAAAATGTACTAGAGTGCCTTGGCAAGTGGCATTAAAAGTTGGCGCATTTAATCAGAATTCTAAAATGGTACAATACTTGTTAGTTCCATACAATAGAAAAGAGTAAAAAAATTAAAACCTCAAGTAACCCGATTTTTGCTATCTCATTTTACTCAGTTAAAATGTTTTTAATTCACACAAGCTCTAGGTAGGTTCTTAATTTTAAGACAAAATGATGAGAGAGATGGATAATGGGTATGTTCGCCATGAGTGAGCGAGACAGATAGTGACGCCACTTTTACCAAAGTGAAAAAAAGTTAGTAAAATTAGTAAAATAATTAGGTTTGTTGGAATAAAAGTCAGATGATAGAGAAATAACGTTTTTTATTAAAATAAATGTTCAAATTATTTACAAACCTAATTATTTTACTAATTTTACTAACTTTTTTTCACTTTGGTAAAAGTGGCGTCACTATCTGTCTCGCTCACTCATGGCGAACATACCCATTATCCATCTCTCTCATCATTTTGTCTTAAAATTAAGAACCTACCTAGAGCTTGTGTGAATTAAAAACATTTTAACTGAGTAAAATGAGATAGCAAAAATCGGGTTACTTGAGGTTTTAATTTTTTTACTCTTTTCTATTGTATGGAACTAACAAGTATTGTACCATTTTAGAATTCTGATTAAATGCGCCAACTTTTAATGCCACTTGCCAAGGCACTCTAGTACATTTTTTTTATAGGAGGGCCTGTCAAAGTCGACGAATCTTGAAAATTTTAAATTCGTAGTTTAACAAATAGTCTCAATTCTCGGAAACTTGAGGCAATTGTGTCATTATTTTTTATTGGGATTCTAGAAATGTTATTTAGGATTACGTTTCCAAAGTTCAAATGAACAAAAATAAAAAAGAATAACCACAATAACCGAAAAATGGTACAGTTTGATCAAATTTCCAGGTTTTTTTTAAAATGCCCATAATTTTTAAACTGCATGGGATAGATTTTTTTTCAGATTTTTCTCGTGATGGTTATGATCAATCCTGTCACCCCGTTTCGGCTTGACGTTGAGTTTTGGGACACCCTGTATTTTTTTCAAAATTTAAATCCGTGTTGTTTACGAATAAAACACAATTTTACACAATGCAAAACAACGTTTTTCCGGAAAACCTGGCCTTAAAAAACCGTGTTCAATTCAATTACACACTGTTTTGTAAAACTTCTTTTAACGTTGCTTGATCGCAAAAGCGTGCTCAGTTGACGCGAATTGAACACGGGATCGTAGGATTCCGTAATAAAACAAAAGCGTGTGGATTTCGCGAGACCGGTGTCGCCAGTTGAACACGGAAAGGGAAATACGCAAATAGCAAAATCTATTAAAACAAACCAAAGGTGGAGAAAAATTCTTATTTTGTTACCTTCACTAGTTTAGGTAAATTTAATGTTGAAACCTATTACTAGAAGCTTTATTTGATTAAATGGGATAATAAAACAAAATTTAACTTGTTTTTAAAAAATCAGTCTATAATTAACAGAAAAGTCTTGAAATATAGGCGGTAATTAGAGATGCCACGAATATTCGGCAACTATTCGGTATTCGGCCACTTTTTTGCTATTCGGTATTCGGCCGAATACTGCGTACTATTCGGCCGAATACCGAATAGCAAATCATGTAAAAAAAGACACGTTATAATATATAAATATTACTCAAAATTATGTATTTATTTCAAAATTATAACATTTTAGTACTTAAAATTAATCAGTGGTAAGTTGTGATGGATAAAAACGAGCTTTTCAGCATTTTTTGGTAGCAAACGATTGCGCTTTTCATCGTAAACGTTACCAGCCTCAGAAAATAACCTCTCACTATAAACGCTACTTCCAGGCGAAGAAAGATAAACTTTTGCAAATTTCAAAAGGTTCGGGTATTGTTTTTCGTTTGCTGACCACCACTTGTACGGATCGGCCTTCCGATCTAGGCGAACTATTTTCAATTAAAAATCCAACTCGTTTGCCACAGCATTCTTCTCCACGTCCTCCTCATCATTAGCATTTCCCATATTATCTGTAGCGACTTCTTCAAAGCAGTTCCAGAAACTGTCGTGTATTTCAACTTCAACAGTCCTATCATTTTCATTCAAGTTTCTTTTCTTACGCGCTGGAGAAGAATCGTCATCGGTAGTACTTAGTTCATCACAACTTTTTTTTAGAGCTTCTAGAAGAATATTTTGTCTTGCTCTTTCTGCTTGAACCAATCCTAGAAAACTCGTTTTAAATCGAGGATCCAGCAAAGTAGCAACCAGATATTTGTTTTTATCATCGAAGCTGAATCGCCTTTCTAGCTCGGCCTGCAGTGAAGATCTCATCGTGACTAAATTAGGTACTTTCTCAGCTGTCTCTGCTTTTCCCAGATATTTTAATAAAGTTACTGCATGTGGAATCACTTCAGAGATGCAAGAGATACCTGAGCTAGTTATTTTTGTTATTTCTTCGAATGGTTTGAGGAGTTTGATACACTGTTCCAATAGTTCCCATTGAGCATGTGTCAGATTTATTAAAGTTTCATGATCTGTTATGTACAAGGAGACAGCTCGCTTTTGTTCTAATAATCGCTCCATTAAATAATAGGTAGAATTCCAGCGTGTGCGTTAAGTTCTTGTTGAATAGATTTAAGTTTCTGCTCTGCTAAGCCAGAATGATTAAAATGGGTAACAATTCGTCTCGCAGCAGCTATCATCTGTTGTACTTCTGGTTGAGATTTTAGCGAATGATCTATCGCTCGTTGTAGTGAATGAATAAAGCACCTGCCTGAATCATACCCTGCATCTCGCACACCTTTTATCATATTAGAGCCACTATCATGGACAAGTAAATGGAGCTTGGATTGAGGAATATTCCATCTTTCTGTAATAGCATTGAGTTCTTTTGCAATATTGATACAAGAATGTGAGCCAGGAAATGATTTCATAGCTAAAACGCCATGTTTCAGAATGAACTCTGGAGATATCCAGTGCGCAGTGAAGCTCAGAAAGCTCTCGTTATTGTGCTGGCATGTCCATATATCAGATGTCACTGATAATGCTGCTGCCTGTGAAATACTGGCTTCTATTTTAGCATTAATTCTGTTGTATATATCCGGAACAATTTTATCGGTCATGTAAGTGCGACCAGGTACTTTATAATGGGGCAAAGCGTTTGCCATAAGTCTCTGAAATCCAACTCGTTCCACAAGTGACAATGGTTCGTTGTCCAAAGCAATCATTTCGCCAATCAAGTAATGATATTTTATTGATTTCGGATCATTAATGTCCCAGAGCAATTTCCTTTCTGATGTTTCCTTCAGGGTGAGCTGCCGTTCTTATGATCTGGACGTTCCAGGTTCTGCTGGCATCTTGGCATCGGTAGAAGTAGAAGTACCGCCCATGTTGCTGCCACTTGTCGATGGAACATTAATTAAAGCAGCGTATTGGTCAGCATGTTTGGTTTCAAGATGGTTTTTTAAAGAGCTTGTAGCTGTAAATAAAAGAAAATGAAATTAATTATAATTAAATAAGTTATTTAATTTCCCTTATCTATCTTATAGAAAATCAAATAAATATAGGTATATAAATAATTTCTCATAAAACTTTATTCTGAAACAACTAGGGCAAATCGATCTCCTTTCTTTTACAAATAGGTACAGTACAACAACAAGGTAAGTAGGTACGTATTTTAAGACAGAACCAGTTTACAAACAACCACCTACCTACGTAAACGTATTAAGTGAATAAAACTCTTTCGAAACACACCCACACACTAGAGTTTTGATTTTTTCTATGAATATTATACGCA
The DNA here is from genome assembly GCA_947386135.1 of Melanchra persicariae. Lineage (NCBI taxonomy): Eukaryota > Metazoa > Arthropoda > Insecta > Lepidoptera > Noctuidae > Melanchra > Melanchra persicariae. The sequence continues at coordinate 6,672,647 of OX376645.1, read as the reverse complement.
AATCCAGCGTGCAACAATGTTTTTCCATTAAGTCTATTTTTAACTATATCGTAATTATTTCGCACGAGCCCTTGCGAGGGACCTTCGCTCGTCATTGTGAGATGACACACTAAACTTTCTTATCAGTTGCATATTGCAGTATTCATAAACTTGACTCAGGTGTGAAAGAGATAGACATAATATCTATTCATACTTCCTTATTGTTTTCAATTTTGTAGACAAAAAGACGGACTTTTTATTGTTACCAATAACTGGTTTGGCTCAGTTAGTTGACGAGTTGGTTGAAGTTGAAAGATAAAATTTCCATAAGGTAATTTATTATAAATGTATATTATAAACATTCACTAACATTTTATATGAAGTGTTTTTGATTTTTTGGATGTTTGTACATAATAAATATGCTTCTAATGGGGAAAAAGGTGTGTAAGGATTTGGTTAAGTGGCGATCTATTCTCTCTGCTATTTGATAGATAACTTTTGTTTAGCAAGGAAAAATACTTTATTATTAGGGTGAAACATTTTTCTCATTTACTGTACTAAGTGAAAAAGCACAAAAAAAAGATATTAAATTAATCGTATCGGGGGCGTCGGCTACAGGTGCGTCAACCACTGGGGGCATAAGCCACGGACCCAAAAGTTATTGGGCTTCAAGTGAAAAACAAAAGGTTTTTGTATTAAATACTACTTTAAATACTTTATTACATTTCGCCCCCTTACAACTAAAACCGATTATCTGACATGAACCTAACTTTACAGTATCGCAATTTAAACGATTGACGCTATAAATAAGTATTAAAATTTAGTGATCCTTGTGATTCAAGATTCAATTATGCAAGAAAGACAAACTGTTATTGGAATATAAATCCAATAACAGTTTGCGCGACGATATGAATAACTTAAATGTAAATTCTAAAAAATACAAAAAATGTTGGCAAGGGAAGACACTTACCTAATGCATTAGGTTTTTTGAATATAGCTAGGTATTCATTATCGTCGCTTCTGAAGTCGTAGCAGCATGAGAGCCAGTCACATCGACTATGTAGCCATCAGTGCATATTATTAGAAAAGGTTTCAGCAGGTTTCTGAACTTATGAAGGCTATACGATTGCTTCTGAAACAAAATGTTACTACTTTTCTGAATATAGATGTATGTTCCATCGCATATCAAAATGGCTGGTGGCTGTTCATTGCCAGCACCAAAAATAGCATTTGGAATTCTTAAGTTTCTTGCTACAATTTCATCACGGCTAATGTGGTCCCATCCGAGATGCCGAGGAACAAACTCATTTGTTAGACATTCTTTTTCTTTTCTTTTTTTTCTTTTTTTAAAAAACGTTGCCCCACACTAGGAATTTCTCCTGTATCGTGGGTGCGTTTAAAAACATACAAAGTCACATACACAAACAGCCAGACCCGGAACAACTATCTGTAGGCCATACAAATATTTGTTCCGTGCGGGAATCGAACCCGCGACACGCAGCGCAGCAGCCGATCGCTCAACCACTGCGCCAACCGTGTCGTCAAATCATTAATCATTCACGTGGCTAACTCTAATTTTCTTTCAAAACTTCGCCGGCTCATGCCTAAACGACTTGTTAGTCGTTCGTTTGGTTCACCCGTCCTTATTTTCATAAAATAAGCTCCTAGCAGTTTTAGGACGGTGTGAGCGCTGTGATACAGAGCGTATCTGCTCAAGAAGTCTATTGATTTCTTCATGATTGCGGCCCCTAGAAAAATGTAGTTCAGGTGTTGTCATCGATTCAACATTGTCGAAATTGAATCCAGATTGTTGGAAGGCATCTCTTAACATAATTAGCATGTCCTTTTTGTGTTGAGCCGTAAAAGATGAATTATTAAGCTCCTCTAACTCATTCCATTCGTTTGAGGTCAAATGAACCCGACAGATGCGAGCACTTGGTCGAATATATAGCTTATATTCCACTAACATCCGTGATTTTATAAAAAGTGGTACTCTTACCAAATTACCTGCCCGGCAATTAGGAAAAAGATAAATTTGGATGTATTAGCAGCTCTTTTATATCCCGTTATGGACATAACATTAACTGACGGCTGTTCCGGATTTTGGTGTAAATCTTGGGGTTTTGGTTGATTTTGATTGAAGGTCGGCACGATTTATGTCTAGTTCATTCAATCTAGCCTCATAATGAGTAGCAGCGATGGCAAATGTGTCGCCGATCGTTCAATAGGCCCTGAAAAAAAAAAAAATATAAAACGCGTGTGATCGACCTGTTGTTTCATTGCAACCGTTTGCTGAGGAAGAAATTGCTCCCTCTCGCCTCGAAAGTGAGCCATGTTAGCTAACCATTTGTATTGGTTGGAAGTTCCTTCAGCAGCAAAGATGGAGTCGACCTCGCATTCATCCGCATCTACAAACTCTTCATTCCCTTCTCTTTCTCTTCTCTCTCTGTTAACCAAACGCACTCTTGCAGCTTCTCTCGCATTCACGACACGCATGATATTTACCCTCAAATCCTCTGGCACATCATCATCTACATAAACCAGACGTTGCCCAATTACCCACTCGGGGTCACCAATTGGCGTCTGGCCACGTGCCCCACGCCGCCTTCCTCAGCCACGCGCCCTACGCCCCCTTCCTCGGCCACGCTGCGCAGCACCACCACGCCGCGCTACACCGCCACGCCGCACTGCACGGCCGCGCTGCGCTGTGCCACGTCGCCGTAGACGACGCTGCTGAAGCTGCTCTGCCGCCACGTCATCTTCCACGTCTTCCACCTGCTGGAACAGCTCATGTTCATCAGCAAGGTGGAAGACGTGGTCCTCCTCCATCGCGTCGTTAATGTCGTCGTCGAAGGGGCCGTGACGACGACGTTGAACCTAAGATAAAAAAGGGAAATCAATATTTTGGTAATTGTTTGTAAAATATATAATACATAATAATAAACATCACCTAATTTCAATGGGGAGTAAAAAGTCTTCACAACAAAGTTTAGTAACAGACGACGGACAGACAGACACAGAAAGACAGACGGACGGACGGACACGTGAGTTAGGGCTCCGTTTGGACCCTTTGGGTCCGCAGAACCCTAAAAATAGTAAATACAATTACGTGCAAATAACGAAGGTTCATTATACAAGGCTAATGAATACAAGTTTTACTTACGGCACAAGGGGCGGCCAGCTTGAGCCAACAGCAGCTTATGGAGCCCGCGGCAGCGGCTATCTTGACCTCGACCTTGACCTATCAAACAAAAGGTTTTCATTTTATATACAGAAAACAAACAAAATTACTCACGCCATGGGCTACCATCTCCGTCCCACATTGACGAAATCCGGCAAGGCACCGCGCTGCAGGCTCGTTAAACTAAAAAAATAAGAGCATAAGTAAAGTAACTACTATTGAAAATATTAGATTAGACCTCACATAAAAAAGCACCAACAAAACAAAACACACCAAAGCTGAAAAACAAATAACCCATGCAGCAAAAAACAAACCACAACAAACCAAAACCAAACACAAAACATTACCCTCCTTCTGGGTTCAGTCGGTTAAATACTTATCCATTGAGTCTACAAAAAAGAAAAATCCTTGATTAGTACTGACATAGTAGTAATTTCAGTCTTGCCAAGAAGTACCGTTACCCAGTTAATGGGTTGTGGAGTTCCGGCAGGCAGCCGCTCCACGTAAAATACTGGTATTCAGCTGAATCCGGTTTGACTGGGAGCCGACCCCAATGTAGTTGGGAAAAGGCTCGGCAGATGATGATGAGTAGTAATTTAACATTCATAATATTAGTTAAAATTTAATTTGCGCCAACAATAAGTATGTATTTACATGATTTTAACCATAAGAATCATCAATACTTCTCTATAAGTTAGAATTCCTCTCAGTTGTTATAATTTTGGAAATCTGAGCATTTGACAGGAATTCTAACTTATATGTTACGGCTACTGCGGAGGAATCACCTTAAAATAAGACGATTCGCAATAATAAAACCAATTTTTAAAACTTAATGAGTAGCTATTATGTAGCTACTCATTACGTTTTAAAAATTTCGCAGTGATTTATTTTTTTGTTCAGATGTTTTATATTTGTAATTAACACTTTGGGAAGGTTTTAAAACAATATTTGAAAGAATTTTTATTCCCTTGCAACATCCTCCAGAAATAAGAGACGTGCCATTTTTATTATTACGGGAATTTTCCTTGTCTGAAGATGATGACGATGGCATCGGCGATGTATCTACTGCGCTATTATCAATTGATGCTACTGAAGATGTATCATATGTCAGTATATTTTTATTAGAAGTGCTAGAAGGTGTAGGCAAATTCTAAATATCTGCTTGGCAAACTAAATCGCTACTGGTAATCATATTGGCAACGTCGTACATTGATGATATTAGTTTGGAAACATCGCCAATGTCGTCCATTGATGATATCAAATTAGAAACATTGTCAATTTCGTCCATTGATGATATGTCATTAGAAACATCGTCAACGTCTAAGGATGATAACACATGGGAAACATCGTCAACCTCATCTATTGGTAATATCACATTGGAAACATCGTCAACCTCATCTATTGGTAATATCACATTGGAAACATTGTCAACCTCGTCCATTGATGTTATCACATTGGGAATATCAAGCATTGGTGATTGCGAAATTTAAAATGTGTGTATTTTCGAATTGAAACAAAAATAATCATCCAAACTACAAAAGCAATTAAGTATTCGATGTTTAATTTGATTATAATTTAAAGTAACAATTTGGTGAATTGATCGTGTACCCGGAATAGTTTTGAGAGTCGGGGGTAATAATTTTGAAATTTCGTCAATATGTTCTGTTGTAATATAATAACATTTTACAGACTTCACACAATTCAAAATTATGTTATAAACATCATCCGCGTTAGCTACATCTTAACGGTATGCTACTTGTCTATCTAAAGATCTTTTAACCACACCCCCAATTGCATCAGCAACGCCTTTTCCATGGCCACTCTCAAAGAATGACCACGTAATTTTAAGTCGTTTAACAGTCGCAAAATGATTAATTAAAAAAAAGTTATTTTTTTGGCGATACTGTGATTTTGGGACATCAGAAAATATGTGAATAACTTTTAAGTTTGGTTCTAGAGATTGTGCTAATTCTAGTAATGGTAAAAGATGGGCCCATATGGCACTTGGTTGATGGATATTTGAGGGCGAAACAGTACAAAAAGATTGCATTTTGCCATTCACAAAAATCACGCCGGTTTGTAGAGTAACTTGATTTTTAGACGCACCGAAGTGCATAGCTTGTACTTCTGAACTCAATTTACATTCGAAATTTTGGAAAAGTCACAGTGAATGGCTGCTGTAACAGTTAATGTCGCAGATAACTGATTTTAATAGATCGGTTATATTAATGTAGTTAAATACATTTGCTCTCTTTAAAGCATAAAATTTGAAGTTAAAGTTGCTGTGTTTTTCGCACAAACAAGTGTCCCTATTTTTAACAGAGGGTGATAAGACAAAAAATGGTTTATATCTGCAAAACGAAGAAAATGACACCAAGTTGCCTTCTTGTTTATATTTATTTTAAAGGCATTTTAATGAATTATTAAGATATCTGATTTGCTTTTTCGTCTTATGTAAAGTTCTGCACTCTCTTTTACCGGCAGTAGATCGGCATACATCGTCTCTAAAAAAAAACTTTTTAATAGATTTCTTAGTTCCCAGTATTTTGGCTGCCTTTTGTCGTTTTCTTATTTTTCCTTTTAAGCCAAGAGTTTTACGAATGAAAGATGACGCTCTTTTTTCTTTTACTGTATCATTGTTGGAGATAGACTTGAAAACATCTTTTTCTTTGTTACTATGACATTTTTTATAAGCATTTTCCAGTGATAGCTCCAGTATTTCGTTCCTAGCCGTTAACATAGTTATTTGTTTATTCAAATCTTCTGTCTTCATGTGTTTCTGATTTAATCGAAAAATCTTTTTTCTTAAATTTTCTGTACGCCGGTTTAAGTATTCTATTCGACTTTGAGCATTGTTCCATTGTTTTTTATACATGTTTCTGCATTTTTTTAAATGTTTGATCATCACTTGCAATTGGGATGCGTCTGGAATCAAATTAATTTCAGAATTTTCATTTTCCATCATGGTATCAATGTTTTTCTTAACCTTCTGCTTTGTCTTCCTTTTTTGATCCCGCCGCTTTTTTCTTTGTACCTTATTTTCCGTCTCAGTCATATCCTTGACTTTTTTGTACATATACTTCGATTTTATTCTTTCGAGGTTCTTTTTCCTTTGTTCTTACATCTTTTCAGGATTTTCTTTTAATCTTTCGCGGTACCGCCTCATTTTTTCAGCCGGGGTAAGAGGCATATTTAATTCGGAGCTGTAAAATGTAACCGTACATCTTATCTTACACTATCCATGCAAAGCATTTTTTTAAAACGATTATTAATTTAGCCACATTGATACAGGTCAAACATTGTTATGAATATAATTTGAAGCATCAGCAAAAACAATTTGATATTCAGTGTTTTTTTTTTTTGAAAATAGAAGCAGCCCACCACTTTTTAAAATACTAGCGGCCCGTCCCGGCTTCGCACGGGTGCAATGTGCACTAATACGGTGTCAGTCTATACAGGGAAATGTAGCTTTCTAAAGATTGGTGAAAGAATCTTCGGTATCTACAGTAGCTTTTGAGTTTTTTACCAACCACTAAAAACAAATCTTGCCTGTTTAAAATATTAGTAAAGAAGTATAAAATATAGATATGTAAAATGTATGGGATATTACTTTGAGAAAGTTTTTTATTTTAATACCCAAGCTCTTACTATGAGATTCTATACAAAGAACTACGTAGCTCTTTAAAAGGAATGGGACTAATAAGTATGTAATGAGTACGAGCGAGTAGTAGTAGCCAGTATGAGTATTTAATTTCTGATGTTATATTTTGTAGGTACCTCATTTATTGTATAAACACGACAGAAAATAAATGCACAAAGCTCCCATTCAATTTCGCACATTACCAAAAATGTATTCAATATAATATTGTATTTAATTAAAATTTCGTCTTAATTATATTCAAAATCAGATAGTCAATACTCTGCCTAACAATTTCCTATTTTGTTACTTTCTTTTCCATTTATACGTTACCACTCAAAAGTAACAAAAAAGGAGGTAACAAATCAAGTTCCATAAATGATTTTAAATTGTAAATGCATGCAACTAAAACTAGTACTCGTTTATGATTTGACTTACGAAATCAAGATTGAGAGCTTTAATGGTCCTAAATGAGAAATAATAATAATATTAGAGCTTACCTGTGTTTGTTGGGTAACAAAGCTTGGAATTTTTTTCGGACCAGTAAACTAACGGACAACCTTCAATGTTCGCGCATGGAACGTAAAATAAATGTCAAAACGAAAATAAGATGTATGCGGATCTTGCCAATGTTGCCACTATCCTAAAACATTTACACCAAATTCACGCAAAAATTTTCAAAAATACGGTCACAAAAGAGGAATTTCAAAAAGGAACTTTTTACTGCGATATTATAAAATCATTATTATTAAATATATTTGTTCTAATACAACAAAATATTAATTTATAAATGAATTATGGTCTTATAGTCCTAATAAATACATAAGTTATTTGTACAATTTCCGCAAGTCCTCTCAAATTACAATTGATTGTTTGGGAAGGTACGAAATTGGGACACTTCACTTTTCATACAACTAGATTAGAACGATTTTTAAAATATTTTTATAGTTGTTAATTTATTAATTAATTTATAATTTGTAAGTGTTTTTTAATTAGTTTAATAAACTTACTAATTATATAATTTAATAGAAACTGGTAATGATCTATTTTATATATAGAAAAAAAATATTTTAAAATATGGGACAGAAATTTAGATAGAAAGTACAATTTTCTTGAGAAATGCTCATATATTAAAACTATTAAATAAAAAATACTAACATTAAAGAATCGCACTGCTGCAGTGCGATTCTGTAAGCATGACGAAGTGAACACTTGGGCGGGGCGCACGACAGGTGAGTTGTCAAACCATACAAATAAGATGGAATGACAGCGCTCTTGTCGTTCACTCCGCCTAGGTGAACACCGTGAGATGTCGACAGAATCGACCGGCAGTATTGTTAACTTAAGTGAATTTTGAAAATAAAAAAACTACAACCCCCTAATATTTTGTTTACCTATATTGTACACAATAATTAATATCATTAAAAATTATTGAAAATAGTATCAAGCCTTATCCCAACTTTATTGGGGTCGGCTCCCAGTCAAACCGCATTCAGCTGAATACCAGCATTTTACGTGGAGCGGCTGCCTACCAGACCTCCACAACCCATTAACTGGGTAACACGGTACTACTTGGCAGGACGTGTGTCAGAGTTCCTGGCTTTTGACTATCCGTAACGAGTAAGTCTGCCGATCTGTAATGCACTATTAAAATCATAATAATAAGTAAGAAGGTATTACCTGAGGCAGTCTCCGAGGACGAGTGCGAATTTACGGCGGGGCGCAATATTCGCACTCATCCGGCAGATAGTGGTCATACACACATACTTCGCAGTTTGGGCACCAAAAGTAATTTGAGAAATGCAGCACTTCTACGATTAACTGCACTCTCAGGTCCACTGAGAAGTGATCTGGTTGTCCAGGATATGAACATGTAAATCGCACATTACGCACCACGTTCTTCTTATGTAGTGTGTTATTGGCTATGGCCATGTGAAATACTGTTGTAACAGTTGGGCAAAATCTGCCCTGTAGATAAAACTATCGACATCCATGATATTAATATTTAAAACTGACATTTTAAAGACGAGAGAAGTTCAATTAACGAGTTCTTATGAGCAGAATGAGCTCCTTAAGCTCAGAACATAATTATATACACCCAACGGAGTCCTTAAGGTGAGATGTTTAAAAAACTGGCTAAGTGCGCGTCGGACTCGCACACGAAGGGTTCCGCTACCATCGAACAAGATTTAATACTATCTTGTATGGCCTCTTTATTTTTTTTTTATTATTGACCTACTAGCTGTACCGTATACGTTTCAATGCCACGTAATTTGTTTTAAATTATATTTCGATTTTTTGGACCAGGAACCCTTGCGGACGGGCGTCCCAGAACTTTTAACCGTTTCGGAAGGCATAGAGAACAACAAACATTGGTTTTAATTAATGTAGATTGTTATAGCGGTATTAGAAATACACAGACACTGCCAACTACCTATTACGGAGGCTTAGTAAAAAGGCCCGGGCCCGGTTCGTACGGAACCCTAGTAAGTATCACCCTACTCATGAACCAACTTAAAGAGACGCCGACCGTCGTAATTCTCTTGATATTTGAAACACTTTAAAATAATCTAACGCTTCTCTGTGCCCAATATAAACAAAACTTTCAAAATTATTGTTTATATGATCACACAACGAATGAGTCGGCTTTGTTCTTATATGACAAGGGAGAACCATTGTCGGTCACTTAAAGGGAATTCAACAAAAACTTCCAAGATCCACAAAATCCACGTGCCACTCGAAGCTCTAAACAATGCTACACATTGTGCTTAAACTACACTTCGAGCCGAGTGGCGATTATTTCATTATCGATTTAAAGTAAATATTCAAATCGCTCTCTGTTGTCAAGCTTATGATTGTAAAATTTAAATACATAGTAATTACTAGAAAATATTACTTAGTATTTTTGAAGAAAACATAAAAAACAAACAAGCATTGAAAAAAAAAGTCCTTTATTTTTATATTTACATAATAACAATAGAAGCTTCACGCTTGTTGTAAAGGAAAAGTTTAGTATACTAATTAACTTAAACTTAATAACAAACTATCCTCTAATTTTATATCACAATAAACTAACGAAAATTATATTATACTAGAACTAGGATTATATTTATTTACAAATACATGAAACTTATAGATACTTTATAGAAACTAGTAGAAAATAAACAAGTGGAGTAAAAAGGGGATGGGAACTAAATATACGTACTAAGGAAAATCTTAAATAAAAACGTAAACCTAATATTTTGTTAGAGCCCCACCTGCATCTATGACTGCGTCGCACCGAGCTCGCATTGATTTTACCAGGACCTCGCAAAGGTCCGACCCGCGAAATGATTCCCAAACCTGGTCTACATCTGCGACTAGTGCTGTTTTGGTCCTTTCGCACCTGTTATCCCATCTCTGGACCATTATACCCCATAGGTTTTCGATGGGGTTTAGGTCCGGAGAACGAGAGGGCCACGGTACTGATCTTATACTTGGCTGCTGCTGGATCCAAGTTTTCACCAATCGCGAAGTGTGTATACGACAACTGTCCTGAATAAAAACAATTTCAGGCACTTCATCCTCTGAATACACCACTCGCACTGTTGGCAACAAGGTATCTTGCAGCTGGCGCAAGTAACTTTCACCGTTAGCCCTCTCATCAATGTAGGCTAGTTCCCCAGGACCTGCCGCACTGATCCAGGCCCACATGTTGACCACTACTCTTCCGGACTCATTGTTTGGTGTAACATTTTGCGGCTCGTACCGTGTATTATTCACACGCCATAAATGCCGACGACCTATCTGGCTGGATTACAATGCATGTACATGCGATATCAGCACAATGAAGATGACAATTGTTATGCGCTTGAATGCTTAGATTAGTAAGCGTTGGATAGGTGTTTCTCATTGTAAATAATAAGTATTTGGTTTTATTTGTATTTAAACTTAAGAGATTATTGTGAAGCCAATTAAAAACAGTATCGAAACCATTTTATGCTACCTCATAGACCTCGACTTTTGATTTAGCTGTAAAAAGTAGAGCTGTGTCATCAGCATATGAAATAATTAAACCGTTCTCGAGGGTCAAATTGCACAGGTCATTTATATAAATAAGAAACAAGGTAGGGCCCAAAATACTACCCTGTGGGATTCCGTGACAGGTATTTTTAAATTCAGAACTGATGCATTGAACCACTTTTACAGACTGATGGCGATCACTTAGGTAATCAGATAATAATTGCAATTGTGCTCCCCGTATTCCCAGCTTCTCCAGCTTGTTCAAAAGCAAAGACAAGAAATTGTATCAAAAGCCTTGGCGAGGTCTAAAACAATCCCTAGGGTGTGCAGACCGTTATCCAGGGTTTAGGCGCATTAGGGCTAATTCTCATTTTGGCAACCGACTCGTTAATGGACTACTTCTCATTATGGCCACTTCTCATTTTGGCTACTTCTCACTAGGGCTACTTCTCACTTGGGCTACTTCTCACTTGGGCTACTTCTCACTTAGGCTACTTCTCACTTGGGCTACTTCTCATTAGGGCTATTACTCATTAGGGCTACTTCTCAAAATTTGGGTATGTTGGGACTGCCTCATGATTTAGTTTTCAGTTTCATTCAAAGTAACAGATGCATTGCATTCCCTTTTGTTTGTACAACGCCACAATACACTTTTATCTTGATGGTTAACTTTTTTAGTTTTATTGTATCTATATCCATTGTGCAACAGAGCGTCGTTACCTCTTTGATTTTTCACAAACACAAGTTCTTCTTACATCTTTTCGAATAATAAACAACAATAATTGAGACAATTCACCGTTTTACGATTGATCAAAAAATAAAATTAAGGCACCCACATTTTCGATAACATAATCATAATAATCCTAGTCAAGAATGTAACTTTTTATTTTTTAATAATGCATTAATAATGACAATTATTACTCTCGTGTATCTAGAACTAATGAATTATTAAACACAATGATTTCCTGGTGCATATACTTTATTATCTATAACTTATATTTATTGTGGACGTAAGATGGATGGCAGTATTATGCCTTTACTAGAAAATCGGGTAGGAAATAACAGATGGCGCTACGTGTACTACGCGCCGTCATATTGATTTGTGTATGTTATAAATAAATAAATGTTAATTTGGTTTTGGTCGCTGACGCGTACACGAGTGGACGTGTGTTGGTTCTCCGCAAGTTTTGTGCCTCTAAATTGTGTGATTGGTCGATTTTAGTAAATTCCAATTCCTTGTTACTCATCGGGATTTCTTACCTGATTGTACCTCCCACTGGGCGGTCCTAGAAAGGGATAAAACTAATTCTCATATTTCGAACATTCTAAAGTCGTCGTGATTTGCCGGGATTTGAACTCGCGCCGCGTGATGACGGCGATCAAGTGACTCGAACGCATTCCCACTGCGCCACCGAGTAAGTTGCTGCTACGCACGAATTAACTGTGTGCTACGTGCGACGACGACGTCATCGGCTTGTGCTACGACGTGCTACGGAGCGTCTACGAAGCTTGTATCGGCTACGCCGCGCGCCGCCGCACCGGTCGGCTACGACTTGCGAGCACATACGGGCCACGAAGTACTCCGTTTCGACGACGACGTCATCAGCTTGTGCTACGACGTGCTACGGAGCGTCTACGAGGCTGGTATCGGCTACGCCGCTCGCCGCCGCACCGATCGGCTACGACTTGCGAGCGCATACGAACCACGAAGTACTCCGTTTCGACGACAAAAAAGCGCGGGCCAAACAGGACTAAACAAGGAATTATTATTTTATCAGATAAGTAAATAACTACTTTTAATAACTCCTTAAAATGGCTGGTGTCCAGCGAACTCCTCCAAGACCGCAAAGTAATAATCTGACTCAAACTCAGTCCGAACCTGACATCAACTCGGCGTATGAGATAAACGACTATGTTACAAGTAGACACAAACGTCCGAGACCTGAACACTCACCTCGTGGCCAGCAGGATATGCAGGACTTATTTGATACTTGGAAAAGAGATCAAGACATCCGTATCACAAAGGTTTTAGAAGATCACACCGCGTTGATGTCAAAATTAGTTATCGACATAAGTGAGATTAAGGCCCAAAACATAAAAATTCAGGAGTCAAATGCTGAAATATCTAAAACGAATGCAGAGATTGAGCGAGCAATGACTTTCATGAACCAAAAATTCGAGGACTTAAAGAAAGAGGTAGAGGAGCTCAAGAAAGAGCGTCAAGAACAGCGAGGCTATATAGAACACCTTGAGAAGAAGATTACTGATCTCCAGTACAAGTCACGGTCGTCGGGAGTCGAAATAAGAAACATTCCAGAAACAGATAGTGACAGTACAGCCGGCCTAATAAAAACAGTCTGCAATATAGGTAAACTAGTTGGAGTGCCTATACCCGAGGCCGAACTTCGTGACGTATATCGTTTGCCTGGGAAATCGACAGCGGGCACAGCGGCCCCTACCACGCGTCCAATCATTGCTGAATTCACTACAGTGCGTACAAAACAAAACATATTGTCCGCAATCCGTTCCTACAACAGCAAGGTATCAAAAGAAAATAAATTAAACACGGAATTGATCGGCTTGCCAGGAAAACGGCTGGCGGTTTATGTGGCGGAACAGTTGCCTCCGACCTCTAAGCGGCTGTTCTACTTGGCAAGAGAATTCGCGAAGAAAAATAACTATACCTTTTGCTGGGTGAGCAATGGAAATATCTTCCTTCGCAAGCAAACAGGCGACAAACAGTTGCTTATAAACTCGGAGAAATGTCTTCAAGATCTCGCCGCGAAGAATATGTGACTACTTGAACTTATCCCCGAATCGTCCCTTAGAAATCTTTTGTTACTTATATTTCATACCATAAACCTTGTAAGTTTCGTACCTAAACTTCACATTTTTCTATATTATACACTAAATAACATATTTTTTACATTTAAAAACCCAACTCACACACAAAAAATTGATAACATACACACAAATACACTTACCTTCACTACTAAATTATATTTACAGAAAGGTGATCTTCTCGAATACCAAATAGCAACACTATCAAAACCATCGTCTCCCTTTTCGGTGTTAGTTATAATTTCAAATGGCTAATATAAATAGTATAAATGATGACCTTGACAATCATAACCTTGGAAACTCTTTCTCTTGTGACCCACACGAATGCATCAAATATATAAATTCAACCAACAGTAGCATAAAATTATTGCACATAAATATTCGTAGTGTTAATAAAAATTTCGATAGTCTTCAAGCTTTGTTATGCGTAATTAACCTTGATCTTGACATTATTATTTTGACCGAGTGCTGGCTGAGTAAGGTGAATAATCTCCCAGTACTTAACGGATACCAGCCGCACTCCACAAAAAACATAAAAAATCAAAATGATGGGGTAATAGTCTACACTAAGATTGGGTTAAACGTCACGGTCTGGGAACCAAACTTAAGTTATGCGAACTGCCTAGTATGCCAAATAGAAAATAAGCTCACGGTACTAGCGGTGTATCGCTCTCCATCGAATAGCACCAAAGATCAGTTCGATAGCTTTTTGACTAGTCTGAATAATATTTATACTGAATTATCCAACTCTACCAATATAACAACAGTGGGTGACTTGAATATTGACATCAAGCTGGGCAGTAGGAGTGACCGTGCACTGGAATATCTTCTTCTAAACGCGTCCTTTGGACTACTACCATCGCACCTTTTGCCCACTAGAATGGAAAATTGCCTCGATCACATCTTGTTAAAAACAAAATTAAATGCCACCACTTTAGTGTTAGAATCACACATAACAGACCACAAACCAATTGTTCTCATGATTTCAAGTACAAACCTAACCCGAAACAAGAATTTTACTATATCTCGGGCCAATCTTGATGCCATTAAGGAAGAAATAGAAAACACTGATTTCACGGACATTTACAAAATTGAAGATGCCAATATAGCTATGAGTAAACTAATTACATTACTATCATCAACAATATCTAAACATACAAATCAAATCACCGTACCTAGAAAACAAAGAACCATAAAACCGTGGATAACTCCAGGCCTCCTAAAATGTATAAAGCATCGAGATAAACTACATACAAAATCGAAAAAATCACCAGAAAATCTAATCCTACAGGTAACTTACACGCGCTATCGAAACTTTTGTAATACGCTACTGCGGAAATTGAAGAGAACGTATGAGAAGAGCGAATTAGAAAAGTCAAAGAATAATCCAAAAGCACTATGGAGAACAATTAAGGAAATAACTAATACTGGTAAAATAAGATCTAGCCCCGTTGAACTGCTGAAAATATGTGACAATCCAAAGTCTTCCCTAAACAATGTATGTTCCTTCTTCAGTAATATAGGTAAAAACATGGCAACAAAAATACTAAATGACCCAAATAAAAGGCGACAAAATCGTGACATTCCACCCGCTTGCGAAAATAATACATTGAAGTCACCGGCCAATTCACTCGTTATTCAAAAAGTCGACAAAATGTAACGTAGAATCCATTATAATGCAGTTACATAATGACTGTGCCGTAGGCTGGGATGGAATATCAGCGTCGCTCCTTAAGACATGCCGGCACATATTGGTACCACCAATAACATATATCTGCAATCTTTGCATAGATACAGGAGTATTTCCAGACTCTTTAAAGAAGGCCATAGTCCACCCAATCTATAAGGGAGGGAAGAGAAACTGTGTCGATAATTACAGGCCTATATCAGTGCTGCCATCGCTATCAAAGATTCTTGAACGGATTCTTAGCAACAATCTAAGAAGTTTTCTTAATAAGTATAAAACTATAGCAGATAACCAGTACGGATTCCGCTCAGGAGTCTCCACTGAGGACGCTGTGCTGGACTTAACGCAATATATTGCTAAAACACTGGACAGCAGGTCAAAGTGCCTTGGAATATTCCTAGATCTCTCAAAAGCCTTCGACACAGTTTCTATTCCCATCCTCATATCTAAACTAGAGTATTTGGGTGTACGAGGCATAACACTGGAAATCTTCAAAGATTACCTGAGTAATCGCAGCCAGCGAGTTAAAATAGACTCTAGCTATAGCGATGAAGAGGTTGTGTCGTACGGTATACCCCAGGGCAGCATATTGGGTCCCACACTTTTCTTAATCTACATAAACGACCTCTGTAGTATGTCAATCCCATCTTCTAAGATTTATGCATATACCGACGATACAGCGATTCTAGTTCAAGGGCGTACTTGGGAGGATGTGAAAGCAAAGGCGGAAATTGCACTGTCGGCAATAATGAACTGGCTTGACTTAAACTTGCTGACACTTAATCTAAATAAAACTTATTTTATACCTTTTGCTATCCGCCGTAACACCAAACCCCCAAATAACTTCGCGATAACGGCTCACTCATGTCAGAATCAGTTGGTATTATGCTCATGCCCTACCATTGATAAAGCTGATAGTGTGAAATACCTAGGTGTTCATATTGACGATGGGTTAAGATGGGAGAAACATCTCGATACATTATCAAATAGAACACTTCGTCTTATTCATATCTTCAAATCTCTCCGGGAATCTGCTGAGTTTGACACTCTTAAAATGGTGTACTTCGCATTATGCCAATCGATCATTGGATATTGCATAACTGCTTGGGGTGGAGCAGCGAAAACTTGTTTTCTGAGAGCAGAGAGGGCACAGAGGGCGATACTTAAAGTTATGACAAGAAAACCACATAGATATCCAACAACGCAACTTTACACAGACTGCAAAGTATTGACAGTTCGCCAGCTGTTTGTTCTTCATTCTGTTCTCAGAGTGCATGGCTGCTTATCACCCTCAGACCCTAGGAAGCGAACATATGTTCCCTCAGGTATACAACACAACACGTCGTTCGCAAAACGTCAATACTATGTCCTGAGTACTCATATATATAAAAAACTGCAGAAGGAACTAGACATAATCGACTTAAATAAATATAAGGTTAAATTGAAGACTACGGATTGGCTCATGCAACAGGACTATACTAAAACAGAATCCTTACTAGCATTTATCACTTAAAATGTCCCTCACAAACATTCACGCACTATTATTATTAATTATATTCACACAATCACTTAACCCTATGTACACACACGCTTGAGCCAAACACACACACACATAACACACACACACATACACCCACACATACAACACGCACACCTATCCACCTTAATAACTACTCAGTCAGAACCCATTAAACTGCAATCTCACCTTCACATTAATACATTATTTTTAATGTTAATCTACACTTGTATTGATAGATCAATACGCGTTCATTCACTTAAAGGCAACTAAATGAAATGTTTGGCCAAACACTGTCTCTTAAGATACAGGTCTCCTAGTTTAAGAGGCAGGGTTTATAATATTTGGTTATATAGATATAGATTTTGTTAAATTATAAAATTGTATACATGACCTACCACCTTATGTCTAATCTGTATATTACTTTGGGTGAATAAACAATTTATTATTATTATTATTATTATTATTATTAATTTCAAACCAGACTAAGGTAATCACTTATAACATTGTATACTTACCTATTACATTGGTTCAATTAATGTTGATTTATTCTTAAAATAATGTAATTGATCTCTTATGAATGAATAAACATGTATATATATACATAAAGACAGTACTTATTTCAATAAACATTCCCAAATTTTGAGAAGTAGCCCTAATGAGTAATAGCCCTAATGAGAAGTAGCCCAAGTGAGAAGTAGCCCAAGTGAGAAGTAGCTCAAGTGAGAAGTAGCCCAAGTGAGAAGTAGCCCTAATCAGAAGTAGCCAAAATGAGAAGTGGCCATAATGAGAAGTAGTCCATTAGGGAGTCGGTTGCCAAAATGAGAATTAGCCCTAATGCGCCTAAACCTTATCCAGGTTTGTGCTTATATAATTTGTTAGATGGTGAACAGCTTGGCTCGTTGATCTTTTAGGCCTAAAACCAAATTGTTGATCAGAGAGTAATTTATTACTTTCAAGGTATTTTACTAATCTACTGTTTATAATTTTTTCCAATATTTTTGACAGGCCAGTTAAAACTGATATATTGGCCTGTAATTATTTACACAATTTTTGTCTCCAGATTTAAACACAGGGGTGACTA
The DNA here is from genome assembly GCA_947386135.1 of Melanchra persicariae. Classification (NCBI taxonomy): domain Eukaryota; kingdom Metazoa; phylum Arthropoda; class Insecta; order Lepidoptera; family Noctuidae; genus Melanchra; species Melanchra persicariae. The sequence continues at coordinate 6,654,720 of OX376645.1, read as the reverse complement.
CGGCTTTTTTAAGCAATTTAGGAAATATTCCTTTGGTTAAACATACCTGAAAAATATGAGTTAAAGGAGGGGCAATGACGTATTTAAATCTTTTTAGTATGCTATTAGGTATGTCGTCATATCCTACGGCACAAATTTCCTTTAAATCCATTTATTATATCTACTACCTCATCAATATCGGTATCTAATAAGACAAAAGAGTTTGTTTTGCATATGTTTTAGTTTGGCTATGACTGGAAGAACTAGATCTATTAGAAAATAAGATTTTTTCTGCTAAGTTTTTTCCTACGTTACTGAAAAAGTTGTTAGTTTTGTTTACTACTTCGGTAGGGCTCCGCTCAGACGATAAAAGATCAAGTGCTGGTTCGGCGGCATTTTTTGACCTAATAGTGTTAGTTTTTATGAATTTCCATATAAGTTTAGTGTTTTTACCTGCTTTTTGTAGTTGAGTCTGATCGTATTGGTTTTTTAATTTATTTTTATAAGTTGTTTAAAAATCGAAGGAAAATGTTGAACTGTAATGGTTTTTTTTTTAATTTTACCTATCCACGAAAAAAAAGTACGTGTTTATGCATTCGTTTTTGAACTCATATTTGGAACATTACGTTGTGAGTGTAGATAAAATATATTCCATTTTCGGCGACTCAATAATGAGTTCCAGCGGTTGTGCCAAGATTCAAGGGCATTTTGCGTTAACGGCACATGTTTCATAAGATTGTCATTTACTGACCGCATGCGAAGTGGGAAACGAGGTTGACGTTGTTTCACTGTCATTTTGCAGCTAACAGTTTTTGTGATTATTGTTGATCCATTAAATTCCTACCTAAGATAACTTTATTACTGTTTAACTTTGTCAATTTTCAAAATTATTATTAGATTATAAGTGATTGTTTTATATTACAGGGTCTACCTACCTACTAATTATATAAAAATATAAATAAAAATCAGATTTTAAGAATGGAAATATTTTTTTTATGCAATTCCTAACAGTGATAGTTATGTGCTGATAATTAGCTCGCTCTATGCTTTTAATTGGGGCGATGTGGTGCCAGTAAATGGTGAGAGACCCATTTATTATTCTTACTTGTCTAAAAAATCTTGGACAGAGGTCAACCATGTTTTTCTTTTAATAACGTCTTCCTTATTAAATATTAGAACTATAAAATTTGCCTTAACGGGTAAAGAACTATTTTTCACAATAATAAATAGGCTTAAATTAGGACCAACTCTTAAAGTGCTGATAATAGGGTACTTCACCCTATTTGTAATCTACTCAAAGTATCACAACTCTCGACGGTTTGCAAATAATTTTCAAATAGCGTAAGCTTAGCTTTGAATGATGCACGTCTTTTAATTAAAGTTTTATCTTCCATGATGAAGCAGGTAAAAGGATATAATCAATGTTTAAAGCGACTATAGAATTCAAGAGCAAGCTAAGTTTAAGTCAAAGAAGAATGTATTATGTTTATATTACCAAACAACGCGATGAAATTAGTTGCTAGAAAGAATCACAAACAAATTATTACAATGCAGTTAATATAAAGATAAGAAAAATGGAACGATTACTAAAATCAGCAAAAATGAAGCGAAGTGAGGGTACGCGTAAAATGTGCAATAAGCAAGCAGCGGGTGGAGCGCAAAGGTTGCAATCACGCAGCCTACTGGTGCGGCCCGGGCCCGTTGACAGCGCTGGCGATAGGCAGCGGTCAATCGAATGCACTCTAGAACATTCGAAACAACAATATTTAAATACGCGTTATGATACAGTTCATATACACACCAAAGGAATCTGGAATGCCTGGGACCTCTGAAATTAAATAATTGACATTAGGTTACGAATGAATGCCTATTGGTTTTATTTCTTTGTGAAATTTAGTAAAGATTTGATTGCGCGTAATAATAAGTTATGCAGGAATAGATAACAGCGTAACCAGTTTTTATGAATAGGTTGGAATGTTTATTGCGCAATGCAATAAAAATATGCTTTGTTAAAGAAATGACGTATCTTTAACGTACGAAATGAATCACAAATTGAAGGATTTGTGAATATTTAATTATCAATTTAGCAGCACTAAATGAAGGATTAGTGACCGTTTTAATGGGGATAAATGCAAGAATCACAAACTAAAGGATTTGTGACGATGATTTGGGGCTCACAAAATGAAGGATTTGTGGCGGAAATTATGTGTTTAGAAGATTTACGGGGCAATGAATGGACAAATTGGAACGAACTTACAGTAACGCTACCCTCAGGACTCACGGGTGACCTTCGTTGTAGGTGTAGTTCTCTTTGTCTCCAGCTCCCAACTCCAAATAACTCGATGTATACGAAATTCTTCTCTAATGATGAGATTCTGTGTAGAAATATCGTATGATGTTTTTTGACTCGTTGAATGTTGAACCCGTAGTATGAATCTTCCACGTAACGGCCGCCATCCACGTCAGCGCTGTATTTCCTTTGTTCTTTTTGTCGATATCGGGGGTCGCAGGCCAATCCGGTTCGTAGGGACCAAAATGTAGACGCCAGTACTGAGCTTCACGTGGTTATTGACGGGGTGGAAGAAATGATGCGACTTGATTCTTATAACATTGGTTTAATACCAAGAAAAAGGTTTACAAAAATAAATTAGTCGGTATGCGTACGACGGTTTCAACGATCTACGGGCGAGTGCCGCGACGAAATCGCTCGCGGCTGATGTCAGCAGCTATTTTGCCAGCAGTTATTTCGCCAAACAAGGGCTGCTGCAGGTGTTCACGGCTGGCGCTTCGTTTGGTCGAAGCGGGGTCGCATCTTGGTCCGAAACAAGCCCGGAGACCCCACTCACAGGATTGCATCTGAGGAAGATATTGGGTAGATTATTGGACCATACTCGGAAAACAATAAATTACCTTTTGTTTGGTGCTGTTCATTTTATTCTAGTACTTAATTATAGCTCTTTTAGTATAGGTTTCCTGTTTAACAAGTTTGTGCGTCGTATCTGTCATGATATGGGGAGGTGGGTCTATGAAAGTGAGTACTTTACTGTAATGTCACAAACACTACAAATACATAGAAAACATATTTTTACATTACATTATTCATGTATATATACATATAAATATATTATATATTAACATACTTATATAATTATTATTACAACTTTACTTACACAGTTCTATTTCTATAATTACTATATTTATATACAATTTTTTCACATAAAATTAAATGCCTAAGACAAAAGTGGGAGTAAGGGCGCGCGTACGACCACATTCAGAACATTCCGGCGTGGAACAGATGTGGTTAAACCTAACAATCAATGGCAAAAAGTTATTGATAGGCACTGCTTACAGGCCGCCCTGGTTTGAACTGTCAACATTTTTAGATGGGTTGACTGACAGTATTAGTGCATTGGCACCTTACGATCATTTGGTGGTGTTGGGGGATTTCAATGTTAATGTATTGGAAACAAATAGTGCAAAAACAAAGGATTTAATGGAATTCCTAAATTACACTAGTCTGACTCAGGTGGTTGAGTCGCCTACGCATTTTATTGGAGATAGTAGTACCCTGATAGATGTCATCTGTATTGACATAGGAGTGCGTAATGTATGGGTTAGACATATCAGCGAGCTTGGCCATCACTCGTTTATTGTATGTGATACTGTAGTTAAGAAAGTAAAGATTAAACCTAGGTTGGTGGCATATCGACCTCTAAGGGATATTCTGGAGGACTACTTCACAGCTGATTTGGAAACAATGCCATCGAGGGAAATAAGTTCACTGCCAGATGTGGATAGCATGGTAGATTATTTTAACTTCCTTACTACCCAATTATTTGACTTACATGCACCCTTAAAAAGTAGAATAGTCAGAGACCGTCCCACGCCTTGGATTACAGATAACATTAAATTAATGTTTAAGTTAAGAGATGAAGCAAAAAATAGGTATAATAAGGACAAACAACCTACTACAAAAAAATATTATTTGGACTTAAAAAGACAGGTTTGTGCTGCGCTGATGCAGGAAAAGAAGGTGTACTTTGACGGGCACATTAATAGTATTTCGAAGAATTATTTTATGTGGCTCCACTTGGCAATACCTGTAATAATAAACATGTTAAATATATTAGAAAGAATTTAGAAAAATACATTTATTTGGGTCTGTGTCAATTCCCGTTAAAGGCCCCAGCGAGTTTATATTCATCTAACGATCATCCCCGCGGCGGGTTGCTCAAGACACGATCAATCTTAAGAATGCAATTGCAAGCGTCCGATATCAATCAGTTTGAATTTATTGCATGCCACCTAGACCTTAGTCATGTACTCTCACTTCATACCTAATTATTTATTATTTACAAAATTTTAATTACCTGATACATTTTTCCCATCATTTTGCAATACTTGAGGGCATTTGATGTCGTACTTCAGCATATTATTCCTGAAGCATTTGATTAGGTGAGGTGGGTCCATAATTGTGACAATTTCATGGCCTTTAAACTCAAAATATGGTTTTGCCACTGCGGAACCAAGGGAGTTCAATGCTTTTATGTTCACACCAAAGTTGTCTGACACAGTAGCAGTGACGTTCAACCCAGCTTGGAAGCTTGCATCAAGCACCTGTAAATACAAATATATATATATATTGAGTATGTAATGGTTTAATTTTTTTTTCTTCAGTCAACTGTATTACATACTTAGGGCGGATTTCACCATTTCTAAAGCAGATCGCGTTTGAGGTACCTACGTGTGTGTTATACTTTTCATTATATATACGTGAGCACACAGCCGGGTCGTACGTACCGGGTAGTATATCGCGCTATGACCCGCTGCGCCTCTTCTATAATTACACAAATTAATATGAAATTAATACAAATTAGTGTTAACTTGCTGCGTGAAATAGTTTGTTATAAGTTCACTGCGTCTCCTGAAATTTGGGTTAGTCCTTTGTGATTGTGATGTTCCTGAATTCATATTTCCATTATTAAAATTACTTTGAGTTAATAAAGCATCCCAAGAAGCTGGATTTATTATTTGGTTGTCATTCGGAGGGATGCTTTCTCCATTTCTCGTTGCTATATTGTGTAAAATCGTTGTGGCAATGATTATGTTAAATGAATTTTCTAAAGAAACCCCTAAACCTAAAGCCATGGCTGGGAAACGCCTTTTCCAGACTCCGAATAACCTTTCTATGCTATTTCTGGTTCTTATTTGACTCTCATTATATAAGTTTTCAGCAGCCGTATTGCATTGTTCTAGTGGAGTCATCATGTAATTGTTACATGCGTAACCTGCATCTCCGACAAGAACAGCGTTTCCATAATTTCCTTGCTCGAACTTTGCTCTTCTAAAGCAGTTATTAAAAATACAGGAGTCGTGTGTACTTCCTGGCTACCGAGCAACCACATCAATGAATTCCGGTTTGGCATTGCAGATGGCTTGCATATTCAAAGAAAAGTAATGTTTTCTGTTTCGGAACATTTCTGGATCTTCTCCACCTAAAACAGATAAGACGTTTTAAAATGTGCCCGTAATAAAATAAATAAAACTCCACGCCCCTCCACAAAATTGTGTATGCAAATACTTATTTGGATTGTGTACATTAGTAGCCATGTATTTAAGAGCCAGCAATTTCAAGTGGCACAATCTGGTCTCAACATCTGCCTAGCCTTTTCCCAACTATATTGGGGTCGGCTCAGACCGGTCGATCGGGTGAGACAATCTAATATGTTATCATATTATTCCTTATAGAAACAATGCTTTACCTGGTGATTTGGTGTACTTCACATGAGTACAATCTGTTGCACCTATCACGTATGGAAATTTTGCTTTTTTGTAAAATCCAATTTGAGTTTGGTGGATGTCTTGTGGTGACTCGGGAAAGTAAATATGCCGTGATCGGAGTGCAGCAATAGCAGCACTGACTCTGTGCACAATCCTGTGTGCAGTAGAAGTGCTGAATCCGCATAAATCAGCAGCAGTCATCTGATAGCACCCAGTTGCGTAAAATCGCAAAGCACACAACAATTGATTTATTGGAGACACGCTGTTGTTTCTTAAATAAAATTAAAAATGGATTAGGCCTAGTTGTCTATGTAAGTTGGAAAGTAGGACATAGGTGCACACTGTACACGGGTTTACTTTGTGTAAGAACACATCTTTTTAATATGATAGTTTGGTACTTACATGTTTGTATGAAACTCTAATTTGTCTTCAATTGACTCCAATACAAAACAGTTGGTTTTGTAAGACGAAATCTTGTAATAAAATCTTGATCGTCGAGGGTCTCAAAGTTTTCTTCCCTCTCGCGTATCCATCTTGGGCGACGAACGATGTATTCATCGTCATCCCAACTTTCTTCATAGCATAACGATAATAATCTTTTCATTTTCTTCGCAAAAACGATAAAAATCACAAAATAATATTCCACAACAATGATGACACTGACAAACTCGATCAAGGAGCCTAATCGCCCAAAATCGGCCGATCAGAATGTGATCTCTTTTTAGCTTGAACTTCGTTCATTTTGTGTTGGTGAAATCAAAAAAGCAGTTTTGAATTCCGATCAAGGCTTCAATCGAGTTTAGCTGGGCTTAATCGCGATCAGTTTGAATTGGTGAAAATGGCCCTTACTTCTTTTATAAGAACAGATAACCTATCAGCTGTAACACAGTCGCCAGAAAAGTAGAAAACTAAAGGTTGCTTCCAATTTTTTCTAATTCCAATAGCCATAAAAAGCAATGCATGTGTGGCTAGCTCCATAGTTCTGCATTGATTTCCGTGATCTTGATAACCATCAATAACGTCTTGTTTACCATTATATTGTAAATTTTTTCTAATAGACATTTCGTCAAATGCCAAAATACACAGATTTTCTTCTGGTTCTCGATTATTGGTAATTCCTTTAATTGTTTCAAATATTTGGGTATTTATACCGCATTGCATCGGAATTTTATTAAGTAATGCTTTTAATGTACCTTCACTTGGTAGACAAAAAAGTCGCCTCAACAGTCTATAGCAGCCAGTAGACCTTTTGTAGATACTTAGAGCCATAACTTTGTCATCTATACTCCACCTCCGTCCAGTCAGTTTTCTGGGAGTATTTTGAAGTTGACTTTGCAACAATAAAGCAAATGGCCCTGATATATTTTTATTCATGAGACTTTTGACATTTCTGTCTGTAGTTAATTTTTTGAAGAGGGTACGTGGCTGTTTCGAAATTTTTCTTCTAAGTCTCATTATTTCGCTCATTATGAGCTAATTTTGAGTTGTTATAATGGTAACGCACCTTTGTTAAAGGTTTATGAATAAAATATGCAGGGTTATTGGTAAAACCTTAACAACCTTACAGGACTATATTACTCACATCTTAGGCAATAATTTTTGTTCTAGAAATGCTTTACTAAACATAATACATTTACCAAAAAAAACCTTCAAGATTACATTGTCCTATCTAACACATTTTCATATTTTGTTGTACTTACGTATCTCGACTCAAGTTCAAGCGCCCGCCCCCGCCGCCCGAACTCCCGCTACCCGCCTCTGCCTTTGTTTACCTAACTACGTGGTTTCTTTTGATGCTTGTACAGTTCGTGACATTTTATATGTGAGTGAAAAATAAAATGTGACTGAAAATTAGTATAGTACCTTCAGGCTATCAGTAGTTGGTTCACATATGGTTGGAGCCTGAACAGGTAAAGATGTAGTTGGGTTGGCTATGGTTGGCACCTGAACAGGTAATGAAGATTCCATTGTTACTGGCACCTGAAAATTATAATTAGAAGATTTTTGATATAAAGTATTGATGATCAATTTCTATATTTAAATTATCAGGATGTTTCAAATTTCATATTTTCATTTTTATGTTCAACTCGTTGAAGTTCTTTGAGCTTCTCAGAAAAATATTAAGTATAGGTACTTTTATGTAAACCATTATATTAGGAGATTGAGAGGTGTGTATTTATTTATTTTGCTTTATAACAATACTGTGGTAGACATAGCGTTAACTGTGTTTGGGGTTCCGTACCCAAACGGTAAACTATAATTAAGACTCCGCTGTCCGTCCGTCTATCTGTCTGTCACCAGGCTGTATGTCACACAGTTGAAATCTAGTTAGAAATGGAGTCATCAACCACCGTTTTTTAACAATAAAATTCTACCAATATGGTAGGAATGTTCCCAACTAGCAATTTTCTCTTGTAGATGTGCTGATTTAAGAACTAAGGTGTTACAACTGACTTACATGTGCTTTGACTATGACAGAACATCTTATAAAAGCATGATTCAAGACGTTTTGTACTTAAAGAGTACTAACACTTAGTACGTGCTCTTATAGATGTATATAAAGAATCGTTGTAACACATCTATCAGTACAGTTGTCTTACAAGCGCATTTTTACTGAGCAATTGCTCTTGAATATTATTTACACTTAGAAAAGCATCTTAAAAGTACATTCTTTCTTAGTAGAGTCTGCATTGAGTGGTTTATAACACTTATGATCTTAATAAACTTTTGCATAAAACTACTATGAAACCAACTCGTTCTAAGTGTAAATTGTCTTCTCTGAGTCAAATTAAAGAGAAAGCGAATAATAGTAGAGCTCTATCAGACTATTTGGTCTTATGGAAGACTTGTGAACACTTTACTAAGAATGTCGGCCATTATATTCATGTAAACAACGCTAAGTGTTTGTAACACTAACAGTTAACTATGGAGTTTGAAAAATGGAAAAAATTTAAAAGAAGCGGAGCATATAGAAATAAAATAAAACAAAAATACACAAAATCACAAATAAAACTACTTACAACTACGATAAAAAACGATGGAGCTAGTAAATCGGTCGATGGTTCCGTAGAAAAACAAGAAGATAGCAGCTCTGAAGATTTTGAACTGGCAGATTCCAATCTTAATTCTAGTTCTGTCGATAGCGATGAAAGTGAATGTGAAACAGATGGAACGGATTATGAAAAAAATACACGATTTCGTGAAGAAATAAAAATGTGGGCTGTACAGAATAATATACCACACTCGGCGTTCAATGAACTTTCTGAGATTATTAATAAAAGAATCAAGCACATACTACCCAAAGATGCCCGAACTTTGTTCCAAACAAGTGGACAAAATATACAGATAGACACAATAGGGGCAGGGCTTTATTGGCATAACAGCTTAAGAAAACAGTTGGAAAAACTTTGTGAACACGAACTTATTTCTGTTCCCAATAACCTTTCACTAAATATTAATATTGACGGCTTACCTCTTTATAATAGCTCTAGACAACAATTTTGGCCAATCCTATGTAGTATTTCGGAAATTCCATGCTCTCCATTGGTGGTAGGTACGTGTTGGTCGTAAGTCTTTTCGCCACAAAAATATGAACTTGACTCAAATGTTCGCATATTTGTTGGTGCCATTATATTTCTAAAAATTTAATTTACTTCCAGGTATATATGCGGGAGATAGTAAACCATCTGATTTGCAAGCTTTCTTGAATCCTTTGGTAACAGAATTAAACGAAATTATCAACAGTGGTGTAACCCTTAAATCAAAAGGATCGTCTACTTTAGTTCCCGTAAAAATCAGAGCTTTCATTTGCGACTCCCCAGCCAGAGCATTTATTAAAGGAGTAGTAAATTTCAATGCCAAGCATGGCTGTCTAAAATGTACTGTGTTAGGTGAATATTCACCGGTGTCTCGAACTGTCACATTCCGAGAATTTGACTGTCCTAAAAGAAACGACAGTGATTTTCGGTCAAAAAAAGACGAAGAACACCATAAATTGGATTCTCCGCTTCTAAAACTTAATATTGATATGGTTGAAGACATTCCTGTGTGTGATTCACTCCACTTGATTGATCTTGGCGTTATGAAGCGTTTGTTGATCGGATGGAGGGATGGCAATATAGGTAGATACCTTACTAAGTGGTGTTCCAGAGATATCGAAAAAGTCAACATTTTTTTGTCCAATTGCCGCATGCCAGATGAAATTCACAGATCTGTTAGAAAAATCGACGTTTTAGCGCACTGGAAAGGATCCGAGTACCACACTTTTTTTTTATATTTAAGTATTATAGTACTCCAAGACACCTTAGCAACACAAGCGTATTTTCATTTTTTGCATTTGTTTTGTGCAATTACAATTTGCTCAAATGAGAAGCATTTTCAATTCCTCTCCATAGCAGAAAAAATGCTGAAGCACTTTATTGAAACTTTTAAAAATATATATGGAAAGGACTATGTATCAAGCAACATCCACAATTTGACACATGTTGTTGACGAAGTTAGGAGATTTGGAAGATTACAAAGTTTCAACGCTTATCCATTTGAGAATAAACTACAGATAATAAAAAATTTGATTAGGCAAGGAAATAAGCCACTTCAACAAGCCGCACGAAGATTGATGGAAAGGTCTGATTTAGAAATTTTACAGGTTGATCAGGATCAAAGAAGCTATCCATTTATCAAAAAGAGTCTAAAAAAAGGTACATCTAAACGACTTTGTTTCGACTCCTATATACTCTCGGCAGAAGAACCAAATAAATGGTTTCTAAGTGAGGAAGGCTACGTTATTGAATTGCACTCGATACATTCCAAAAATGAAGATGGTTTCAAAAACATTTTAATACACGGATATCGTATTGAAAATATATGTGACGTATTTGAAGAGCCTCTGAAGTCTTCGTTCTTGTCTATATATAAAACTGATAGTAACAAAAAAAAGAAAATTAAGGTAATTTATAAAGCCTCAAGCGTGAAATGCAAATTAGTTAAAATTGAGCACAACTCTGTATTATTTTTCATACCTTTATTACATACTTTTTAAAATAAAACCAAAATAAAATATTATTTCTTTTTAATTTCACAACCAAATCAAATATTCATATATTATTTTTACTAAATTATCATATTATACTCATTACGTAGTGTAACTAAAACCCCGTCTGATAGAAAACCATTTCGAGATATTTACTGATCACTGACATGTAGGAAAACTTCTACTCACTTCATACAAACTATAATTTATGAGTTTAATTATTGTATTATAAAAAAGTAGTCCGAATCAAAATTTGCATACTAAATAAAAGGCGGAGCATGTAGTACCTGGTACCTATGTAGTACCTTGTACCTGTTGTATTTTAAGATCTGTACCACCATGTTTCAGGCAAATAAATGAATTATTGTTATTATTATAAAAACAAAACAAAAAACTTAAACATGAAATCTGACTACTGTCAAAATAACTCTTCACTAATCATTTTGTATTCATCGTTGTGGTTCACTATAAAGCAACTAAAAATATAAAAATGTAGCGTAAATAATATACGTTTTTCATTATTAATTAATAATGAAAAACGTATATAAACATTTTGTTTATTAACAATAGCGAAAAACGTTTTTCTTTTATCAGTGCCCATGTCGTTTGGACTGGTGCTTTTGATGCCATCGAGGATACGGCCTTATTTATAGGTACCTATTCAAATAGAGATTACCTACATGTTTAAAATCTGTAACACAAGCTAAAAACTAATTCGTATTCTAACAAGTCACAACAATATAATGATAAGGGTTTCGCCTGAGTTTTTTACCTATACATAATTATTATGTACCTACCTACAATGAAATCTATTAATTATTAACGTGTATATGTGTGTTGTGTGTGAGGATGTGTGCGTGTGTGAGTATGAGAGAGAGAGAGAGAGAGAGAGAGAGAGATAAATTAACACAGGGAACCTTCTTCCTCTTCACCAGAAGTATTTTCAATAAATGACGCTATTGATGGTCCTGCCATAACAACTTCTTTGAAGAACCCTACGGTTCTTCAAAGAAGTTGTTATCTCTTTCTTCAACTTTGCTAGAACGTTCGGAAGTGGTGGCATTACTGTTGACATTTACTTTTTGGCGATGCCTCGCAGTGGATGTTCTTAACTGTTTGCTATTAAGGCGTTGACGTGAGTTTTTGAGTACGGTCTTTATAAATCTCTCACAGTCTGGCTTTTTGAATTCAGGATCGGACTCATGACATACAGCAAAATAATAAATTGAAAACATTTGTGTAACTTTTAAGGGCAATTTTGGTCTGATCCGTTCTCGATCCACCTGCCCAGGAACAACTTGTTAAAAAGTTTCTTTGAAAAAGTATATCAATTAAAGCATAGGCGTTACTGATGCCTCTATTTTTGCCTTTGCTACAAACAATTTCTATTTTGCTAATCAGTCTTGACTTGAAATCCGGATCTTTTAATAGTATTTCTAAATTTTGCAACTCATTTTCGTTACCTATTGGTTCGAAGTCAGAAATGTTCGAGGCAGACCCCTTTGGCTTACAAGACAGCTTTACAAATTCTTCAAACTGGGTTTGATGTTCTGCAAATTTTAACAGTAGACGATTCTGATTTTCATATAGTGTTTGCTGATTTTCAGTAATAGTTTTCATATCGCCAGATAGTGTTCTAACCTCTTGTTGTATTTGTTCGATTTTTTGCATGATTATAACCAGAGATTCATTTGTAGCGATGGAATTATTAACAGTAGTCGTATTCTCTGAAAATGGAGCCGGCAATGGTATACTGTTTTCAGAAATGACCACATTTGATATCAAATTTTTATGTTTCATTCCAGTCTGATTTTGAGTAATGAATTCAAAATTTGGAGTTGATGTTAAAATGTCACTATTTGTAATAACTGACTGAGGAGCTTCGGAAGTTACTACAATCATATCATGCAAATTGTGTGAATCCGAAACTTGTGTGATCACATTTTCGTTTACTGACTGGGACACCTGAAAAATTAATAAGGCAATTTAGTTATAAACATAAGTACTTACGGGCCGAAACTATGTTTAGCGGTCGCCCGCACGGTCCCATACAAAAGTGCTCCGTGCACCCGGTTGTGAGAAGTTGCGCCCCGTGCCTGTTTTGCTACGTAGTAATACATTGACGGTCTCTATCGACACGACTACATGCACGCCGCTAAAGTTGAACTAGTGACACTGCGCAGGTAATAATCCGGTTTCCCTGACGGGCCCGAGCACACGACACACGCGCGACGTCACGGTTAACGCAGTTTCGACCCTTGTGTATGTTGTTGTTTTGATAGCTAAGCCAGACATCATTAAACACAATTTTAAAGCCAAATTTAGACAATTCAAGAACTTACATGCAAGTTTCACTACTTAGTAGTATTTGTTTGATTATTTGTCAATAGTCCGCAAAGTAACGGAACTCGCAAGCAGGTTCTTACATCGTTTAAGCGAGGCTTAAAACTCGCTGATGTAAATAAAATAGTTAAAAATTGCTGGTATTTTAAATATTAGATAGAACAAGAACATAGGAATTTAGTAAGTAATCAAACATTATACTAAAAATAAATATTATGGTATATATTTGAAAGTAAAATACCTACGGGTAAAATGTCAACATTCAAAACATCAAAAAAATTTAAATATCGTATGTAATATCGAAAATTGTTATAGGTACCTAAGCTTAAACACTGGCCTCATCTAGTTTAAACAGACTGATAAAAAAAAATTACGTGTAAAAAAAGTGTTTTTTTTAAACCTATTTGCAAAATAAATATCATTTATCATTAAAAATACCTACTCGTTAAAATATTTAACAATTTTTTTCGAATACATTGAGCGCTCGCCGGTCGCCAGCGCGGCTCCGGCACCGGCACATGTTACCCGTAGGTATTTTAATGTTCGACATTCAAATATGTACCCCATGAAAATACCCTATTTGTCGTTTTTGACTGAAGTTAAAGTATACCGTGCGTGTTACTAATAAATAATTAAGTAGATACCTATATCGTAGGTACTTACTATACAACACTTTCGAGCCAGTTCGTTGTAGCTTTGTTGATTATTTTGTATGTTTGATAAGTTATAATTTCCAAAAAGGCAGTTTTCGTTCTCATTTTCCGTGTCCGTTATGTTTTCCATTTTCTCGAGTTCGTATTCAGCTTCTGTTAATGTCAACAAATTCGATCTTTTTAATATGCATTTGATTTTCCGCCAATTTGGATCTGGTACTGAACTCTCGATTCTTCTTAGTTTCTCGTACTTTTTAGGCCAGTATAGTATTCCATTTACTTCCCAATTTTGGGGCACCGCTGCCTGTTAACACAGGACGGCCTTTTTCAAGTGTTTGTACTATTTTATAAGGCATACCTATTTATTTATAACGTATCTGAAAAAAAAATATTAATCTATTAAAATAAAGTTATTTCTAATTACATTTTTTAAATTAAACGACATTTTCTCTGCAGTAAAAAAATAAGCACCGACCGGCGACGTTTAGCGCAACGTGGCAACTGATGAACTGAGTGAATAGTTTCTAGAACCTAATATCAATGTGGTGGGGGCACGCCGCCGCCGCCGCAGTGCGCCGTTGTGGTTACGCGCCATTCGGTTAAGGGTAGGTTCAGATGACAAGCGCTCAGCGCGCGTTGAACGCGCGTTGAATTTTTGTATAGTGTTCACATGGTGCGCGCTTGTCAGGCGTTAAACGCGCGTTGTTGCGGCCAGTTTGAGTTCTACATTTGTCGAAGATGGACGTAGAAACAGTTTTATCGGTGATTTTATACAGACGGCAGAAACGACACAACAGAAGACGGAGATATTGGGTTCACCCAATTTTGTCAACCAGGCTGACTGAAAGTCAGTACATTATTTTATATCCTAAGTTAAGGCAATTTGAGCCCAAATTCTTTAACTACTTCAAAATGTCCATCAAGTCATTTGATGACTTACTGACTCTCATAAACGATGAACTCGTAGCAGATAAAAACGCTGTGCGATATAGCATTTCACCGGAAGAAAAACTCATAATTACATTGAGGTAAGTTTTTTAATAATCAACATAATCTATAAATCAAATAAATCAAATCAACTTGTTTAGGAACAATTTTTTTAAAGAAAAAATAACATTTTGTTACTCGCAGAATAACTGTAACTCTGATTCATTGCTGACATTAGTTGGTGCTGGCGATGGAGTAGGTGTTACTGGCGATGGAGACCCCATTGCTGTAGTATAACCATAATGTGCAAAATTATTTGACACACTAGACTGCTGTGATCTATAATCATGATAACGAAAGCCTTCAACAGAAGCTGATGACTGATGACGCTGCTCTTGTGATGAATAATTTCTTCGTTGTGATACCGGGTAATTTTGATTTTCATATGTCTGTTGTTGTGGTCCTTGAAATTCATTTTGGTTTTGCAAAATTAAATTATAAATGGCAATTTTAGTTTGAAGTCGCCTATATTCCGGAATTTTTTTAATCTTTTTAACGAGTGACAAACAAAACAGCTTGTCTTCATCGTCATCTTCTTTTGGATGAGACACATTTTTCTGTGCTAAACTCTGCTCTAATATGTTTGCAAATCTTTCATCAGCAGGATTTAATTTTTGTTTTTTTCTTG
The DNA here is from genome assembly GCA_947386135.1 of Melanchra persicariae. Taxonomy (NCBI): domain Eukaryota; kingdom Metazoa; phylum Arthropoda; class Insecta; order Lepidoptera; family Noctuidae; genus Melanchra; species Melanchra persicariae. The sequence goes on along the minus strand of OX376645.1, from coordinate 6,639,320 downwards.
AAGTAGATTTAGGACTCTTAAAGCCAGAACTTATTTCTACTTCAGCAACCTCTGACGAAGTTGATGCATTATCTGCATCGAAACTACTTTCTGTATCTTTGTTGGCAATTGATGCCTGTAGAAATCGTAGTCTATTATAATGAATATATGTCGAAGTTTTGGAAGCTCCTGATCCAGATTTGACAGTCTTTATTTTCTTCACCTCTCTCATATAATTATCCCGTAAACTCTTCCACTTTTTTTGCAGGGATGACGCTGAAAAAAAAAAACAGTATTTAGTAATAGTTTATGTTTGTTTCCAGATATTTGGCCATTGGATGTTCATTTGGGACATAAGCTACGACTATAGAATTGGCAAATCTACTGTGGCTACTATAATACCACATGTATGTGAAACTATTTGGAAAAAATTAAGGCCCGTTGTTATGAGTGAACCAACGAAAGAAAAGTGGTGTGAAATATCCACGATATTTGAAAAGAACTCAAAGTTTCCCAATTGTTTGGGAGCCTTGGACGGGAAACATATACGGTTAATCCAGCCTGAACACACGGGTTCTATGTATTATAACTATAAAAATTATTTTTCGCTAGTTTTATTGGCGCTAGCGGATGCAAACTATTGTTTTGTGTGGGTTGACATAGGTGCCTACGGTAAAAACAGTGACTCAGGTATATTCAAGAATTCTTCATTGTACAAAAAGCTGACAGAAAGGTCATTAGATCTACCTGAGCCAAAGGCATTGTTAATACAAAATAGACCGACAACGTTGCCATATGTGATAGTGGCTGATGAAGCTTTTGGCATGATGGAGAATTTAATGCGTCCATATGGGGGAAGGTCACTAACTTATGCTAAAAAAATATTTAATTACCGTTTGACATTAGCACGCCGGTATGTTGAATGTACTTTTGGCATAATGTGCAATAAATGGCGCATTTTACACAGGCCGTTAGATGTTAACATCGGTTTTGCAGAAAAGATCGTAAAAGCGATATGTACACTAAATAATTATGTCAGAATCAGGGATGGCTACAATTTTGAAGACACACTTTATACGCCACCCCTGGAAAATCTAGCCTCACATTATACCGGACGTGCTGTGCGACAGGCGGATAATGTTCGAGTACATTTAACAAACTACACTTCTGGACACATCTATTGGCCCACCTTGTATTTTCAGTTTCGTTTGGTCCTAGCTAAAATTTTATATTAGGTCGAGCAAAAAGTTTTTATGCAGTTTTGAACCTGGCACATTCACAATTTCATTCAATAGTCTTTTTTTGAATTTCGAACACAGAATTTAAAGAAACAAAAGACAATTTGGAGCCTGTTTGTTGATATCAAACAATCGAATACTAAGAAAACTTGGTTTTATTGGTTTACTTGGATTTAATTCTTGAAAAAGTGATTGATATCTTTGGTTTTGCAACAAACATTACTTATTCTTAACATTAAGGTGAGGTTCTATCAATAATCTATGGATACTTCACCTGAAGTCGCCGCCCAAGCTGTGGCACTTATTCAGGCCGGCACAGCCAAAGAAACGTGAGTGCTCAACTTAATTTAAGTCGATCTGCGGTCCGAAATGTTTATCGGAGGTACCTAGAGACTGGCGGCTTTGTTCGTCGCCAAGGAAGGCCACGATCTCGGGTCACAACTGAAAGGCAGGATCGATTCATCGTGACGACCAGCTTGAGAAATCGTCACCTTACCTCCATTGAGATACAAAACCAACTTCGCGACTTCCACGGAGTATCTGTGAGCGCTCGAACTGTTCGGAGAAGGTTAAAAGAACGCGATATGGTACCACACAAGCCAGCTAATGGGCCCAAACTAACGCGAGCCCACCGAACAGCGCGCCTTCATTTCGCACGCAGTCATTTAAATTGGACACAGCAAGATTGGAGCCGTGTACTCTTTTCTGATGAGTCTAAAATTGTGTTACATGGCAATGATGGAAGGAAGAAGGTCTACCGACGTAAGGGAGAGCGTTTCGCACAATGCTGCTTTGAAGAGAGGGTTGCTTATGGCGGTGGCTCATGGACTGTCTGGGGCGGTATATCCGCGAGCGGCAAAACTCAACTTGAGGTTGTTACAGGACCACGGCTGCCAACATTAAATGCTGAAAGGTACATTCGTGAGTGCTTAGAACCTCACGTGATACCATACGCGGACTATGTGGGCCCAAATTTCCTTTTTATGCATGATAATGCAAGAGCCCATGCGGCCGGCATCGTCAGGGAATATCTTCGGGATGTGAACGTCACAGTTATGGACTGGCCAGCCAGAAGCCCAGACATGAATCCCATTGAGCACATGTGGGACGAGCTAAAAAGACGTGTTAGGGCTCGTCAGCCAGTTGCCCAGACGATGCAGGAGTTGAAAACTGCCATAGAAGAGGAATGGGAGATGATCCCTCAAAATTTCATAGAGCGGTTGATAAACTCTATGCCTAATCGTATGAGAGCTGTGGTAGATGCCCATGGAGGCAACACGCGTTATTAAATTAAACCTTTATTTGATAAAACATGTTTTTTATTAAAAAATCAATTGCCTTTAACAAGGCGCATATCCGACTTGTTAGGCGTAGCTCCATGTCGTATGGTATTCTGAATTCAAATTTAAAACAATACAATCGAAAAAGATGGTAAAATGTATCAGGTTTAAAACTGCATCAACAGTTTTTGTTCAATCTAGCAATCATATTTCGGTAGGGGCCATCGAAACCTAAACTCTAAGGTGGGCCAATAGATGTGTCCAGAAGTGTATTTCATTAATGAAGGAAAAGTAGATTGGCAGGATCGTTATATTTAACTTGTAACACAAACCGATTGTAAATGTAAAGAAATATATATACTCACATACTATTTTCTTCTTTTCTTCATTGTCATGTCCTTCACAAAATATAAGGACGAGTTCTTCCCAAGCCCGTCTTCTCAAATTCTTATCTGAATAATCGCTACTTGTCATGTCCCATATCGCAGGACGTTTCTCTATTTCATTAATTAATAACTCCGTATTAAAAGCTTCGGTTTCCATTTCGGACGATTTTCGGACGAACTTGACGAACCCTAAATACGTCTATCCGCGTCGAAAGCGCGCGCTCAACTGAACGGAAACATAGAAAACCAATGATCTCAAAGCGGCGTTGACGCGCGCTGACAACAGTCGAGCGCTAGCGCAGCGTTGAACGCGCGCGTTACTAAAACGCGCGTTAGCATGTGTACGGCCTGAATAAAATGTATGTAGTTGTAAACGCGCGTTATCAAAACGCGCGTTGAGCGCTTGTCATCTGAACCTACCCTAAATGTCAAGCGAACGCTGGCGTCCGCATAGATTATAAAATATTGAGCGTTTTATTTATAGGATATTTATCTAAGAACCGTAAATAAGAAGTTCTTCATAATATAGTCTATAAATATCGAAAATAAGCAAACCTTTCCCTTATTCCCTATTTATACCTACATAAATACAAGCTTGAACAGCTAAAAACTTCCAATCGCGCACCTACTATAGGTATTTATAATATTATTGATTGGGTCTTAAATAGGACAGCTAAGGGCCTGTGCACACCACGTTTTTTAAACGCGCCGTTGACGCGCGTTTTAGAAACGTGCGTCGACGGCGTGTTTTTATACTATTAAAAGCCTACAGGCTACGTCGGCTGACTCGCGTGCGTATCGCGTCTGAATCGCTACAAACGCGCCTCAACGGCGCGTTTAAAAAACATGTTCTGCACAGGCCCTAATTCAAACAATATGTACTTATTTGTATCGCGTAGGGCGTAGTGATACTTTTATATAAGTAGGTACTAACAAACAAATAAGTTTTTATCGTAAAGTGGAACGGCACGATTTATACTATAATTATTAATATTATGTTGATATAATATATTATGCCACTACTATTCATTGCAGTATTTTTGCGCTCTGCCCACCTATTTATCACTTATATTTTAACGTATAGTTAAACAAAGATACTCTAGGTGGCTGTAGAACTTTGCGGGTAAAAAAAGCTTTTAATTTAATAATACATATGATAATGTATACGTACGTAGGTACTCCTGAACTTGAAAATGTAGGTAGTGTAGCATTATGGTGTCAAAGAAATGAAACACTCATTACGCTTCAAATACGTGTAATGTTGGTAAAAGAAAAAAATACTAAATTTGATGAAAATAAAAAAAAAGGAAAACTAGTATATAAAAGTACAAAAATAGGTATCGTGTGTTGTCGTGACCGTTAATCTTAAAAAAACAAGGATCTATCTTACATTACGAAAATCATTACATTTTTTTTTAATTTGAGAACGTTAATAAATTTATTAGACCGAATATCGCGGATTTAAAAAATACGGTTGCAACTCGTTTTATTTTAAACCCGATAAGGCCGGTTTCCTAAAGGATTAGAAACTCGTAATGATTTGTTCGCTCACAAGGGAAAAAAAGAAACGTTATTACATTAGTTTTAAATGCGTACGAAAAATGTCTTTTCACTCCCGAAGTAGAGAACCGACGTCAACCCAAAAGTAAGTATCGAAAAAAGAAAAAATATATTCGGGTGAATATTTTTAGGTAAACCTTCCCGTCGTCCTCCTGACGACGGCAATGGGGCGCCTCTCCCGCAGTATCCTCTGGGGATATAGCCTTCCCTGCTACTGGCCTCTGGGGTGGCAGCCTGGGAACCTCGCCCTCGCTTAATCAGCAATTTACAATCACCAGACCATAAAACCGGTAATCCGGCTTCTATGACAAAGAATGAACTAATTAAAACCCAATTCACAAAAAGTCAAGGAAACCTATGAATCACGAATAAAGATTGCAGGAATTTAAAAGAAACTTACCAAGAGTTGTTCACAAGTTGTGCATGGACATATGTACCATGGCTTTAAGCTCAACTGGCTGAAACTATCACCACATAATTTTTATTTATTATTCCTCTGAATAAAACATGATTTCCTGGTCGCTGACATATCACAAGTGCCAGAACAAACGTCGACTTTATCCCATGTCAAAAAAAATTCGAATCGCATTCAAAAAAATCTACTGAACGTGATTTGAAAAAATAATCAAGGAGTTTCGCGTTTCAAACAGAAAAAATAACAAGACATTTAAAACCTCCACCTATTTCTTGGAGTGATTTGAGGAATTATGTAGTGACCACACTGCAGTACCCCCTTTCTAAGAAAAAAAGGACGCACGTACCATTAAGTAAGAAGACACGAAAATGAGAAGGACAGGAAAGCAAAAAATTAATGACCAACATATAAAGAACCTGAAGGAAAAAATAATAAAGTAAGAAGCAAAACCTATAAGAATTACCATAAGATAATCCCAAAAGATAAACCGAAAGAAAATCCGAAGAACAACATCGAAGTGCAGCGGATACAGAATAAAAACCGAAGACGCGCCTCCATCTAAACGGTATCAGTGCGAGCTCGCAATGTGTTGACTATATTTGTGGTGTGGAATCTAGAAATTAATTAACCTAAGTTAAACTAGCCTAACCTAATTGAACAATCTATCCTAACTTGTCAACACGAAAAAACAGAGATCTCAATATTTACAAGGTCAAAACGTTAGGTTTGACCTTAGACAAATTAACAAACTCGGCCTCAGACACGAGTTAAGTCTAGAATACGACATCAGTCCAAAAGTTGTGACTTAAGTCAAAAAAAAAAAATTATAAGTCAAAGACTCAAGTTAAAGGCTCAAGTCAAAAGCTCAAGTTAAAAGCTTAAGTTAAAAGCTTAAGTCAAAGACTCAAGTCAGAAGAAAAAAATCTTAAGTCAATAGCTTAAGTGAGAGGAGAGTAGAAATTTATTCTTATTAAAGAATAATTAAAGAAGAACGCGGAGAAGTCCAATAATAGAAAAGAGGGAAGGGAGTAATAATATTCCCGAGAGTGAGTAATTATTTCATATGAAAGTTAAATGATATGAAATCTGAACTGCATCTGTGCCCATCCCATCGGGGAAACGAGGCTTGATACAATTAAATACTGCATTTCATTAAGTATCATAACACCAAATTTCACTGTATAATTAATCTATGTGCATTAACCGATGAGCATTCATCGTAAATAACAATACTCAATTAGATTTTTTTTTCAACAAGCATTTATCGATAAAATCACATCACTAGATCAATTAATTTTACCGACCTTACATCTATCGACCATGTCCCATCACTATTAGGATTAATGTCATCAACTGACAACAGTAAACAAAAACAAACATTGTTGCTTGGCAACGAAAAGTTAGCTACTAAATATTGAATTACGATTTACGTAATTACAAAAACTTTTTAGGTTTTTTAATTAAGTGGTTAATTGCATAAAAATGGGATCAAAAGAGAGAGTTAACCATAAAAATAGTCTTCGAAAGGAAATCTTCTAGAGTAATCAAAAGATAAGTGGAAAAAACGCGTCTCGAAGACTTCAGAAAAATCACTTTAGAATATCCTTAATATGATACTTACCGGAGTGAACTGAATCACAGTCCTCTAGTAAATAAGTAGTTTTTGAAATAACTCTAGTGACGCGACACTTAATAAAGCGTGGAGCAAGTTTACCAGAAAAGTAATCAGCCCCAGACGACTTATAGAAATTACGTCTCCACACAGTATCACCTGTAGTCAGAGTGATAGCTTTTCGATTCGTATTGTAAGCACGCGAGTTACGAATAAACGCTAACGATAGATTATCTGCAACTTTCGCATAAACTTCACTTAGAGAGGACAGATTTGAAGCGTGCCTATCACGACTGTCAGCTAAATTAGCGCTTTGAGTCTGATTATACGCACGGCTTGCTTCCATACAAACTTCTCTACCAAACATAAGGAAATTGGGAGTAAAACCAGTGGCTAAGTTAATACAAGAATTAAGATAGAGTTTAACTTTAGGCAACATCTTAGACCAATTTCTCTGGTTCTCACCAACTAATATACCTAAACATGTAACCACACTTTGGTTATAACGTTCAACAGTATTTGCTTGAGGGGAATAATAAGGAGTATAGATTGAATCAATATGAAATGATCTGAGGAAATTTACAAAATGATTACTACGAAAAACAGTAGCATTGTCGCAAAGTATAGCTCGAGGAACTCCGAAATTGAAAAATATTTCTGATTCTAAAGCTTTAACGATAGAACTGGCGTTTACCTTCTTTAGGGGAATAAGCCAAACATAAGAAAAGTGTAAAAGTAAAAAATGTGTAAAATATTTAGTTAAAATTGTAAGAAATTTCGAAAGTTATAACTGTAAAGCTACGTGTAGGAAATTGAATAATGAGACCATCATTTAGGACATAAGCTCAATAATTGAAATCAAAAGGAATCAGTACTAGTTTAGAATTGATAACTAGACTTGATTCATGCTAAATAAATTGTGTTGAATGTGTGTATTAAAAATTGTGTAGTGAATCATGTAAGAATATGCTTCATGTAATATAGACCAGAATAAACAGAATCAGTCTCGCGGACCAAAGATTGTCCTAGAGACGATACTAATATCATGGCCTTAAGGAAACAAACAGCTGGTTTTCCTAAAAAATATTATGCACCTTTGAAACCTAAGTACCACAAGTTTCGGAGAAAGAAACCATCAGTAGTCTCTCACCTAAAAATTCGACAGGAGAAGACAGATTCAACGTGTGTTGCGACTGTAAAATGGTTAGAACAAAAAGAAAAAGGAACGACGAGACAAACCAGGAATAGACGAGGGGAAAAAAAGGAAAAAAAACATCAGCTGGCCTAGTTACCATAAAAATAAGTAGATAACTAGCAACACAGCCTAGTCAAACCAAGCTAAACCTTTGGACTCGACGCCTAACCATTTATACATACAAGCATGCACATCAAGGAATACAGCTACGTCTATCTAAAGTAGTGAAAAGTACAATAATTGAGAGTTAAACACCAACATATAGACTACGTGATTGAACACGATAGGACCCTTGCAAAAAAATCAGGTACCTGGTGAACAACTGGACTTAGTCTCAAAGGGATAGATCTATAATCAGCAACCGATCGCTATAGGAATAGCCAAGCTGTGGATAAAAACTAGGCACTCGCAAAAACCTCTTAAAAAAGCTTACCGTAAAACTCGGAGGCCTAAAGATCCACACACCTTACAAACACTACGGGTTCTAAATACATTTAACTATAGGATGGAAATTAAATTCGGGTAAAATATATATTTGATGGGAAGAAATGAAAGAGTTTAAAGTTTTACAAGATTATTTTCATAGCACTCAAGTACAACACAAACAAGAAATCAATAAAAGCAAAGACCAATATTGCTTTGTCTTCTATATTGTCACGGACGTTATAATATTATTTTAGCTTCTAGAACTTCCTCAAAAGAATCAGGAATCTGAAACAAAGAACGATTCGCTTCCGAAGAACGATCTGTTAATCAAATTTTTAAAATGATTCGCACGATGAGCGCGACCACCTTTTCACGGAAAAAAAAAAGTAATTAAATCAAGATATTTATGAGGATAAATAAACCTTTACTTACTTTGCCGGAGAGCCAATTTCTGTAGCATTATGGTGTCAAAGAAATGAAACACTCATTACGCTTCAAATACGTGTAATTTTGGTAAAAGAAAAAAATACTAAATTTGATGAAAATAAAAAAAAAGGAAAACTAGTATATAAAAGTACAAAAATAGGTATCGTGTGTTGTCGTGACCGTTAATCTTAAAAAAACAAGGATCTATCTTACATTACGAAAATCATTACATTTTTTTTTAATTTGAGAACGTTAATAAATTTATTAGACCGAATATCGCGGATTTAAAAAATACGGTTGCAACTCGTTTTATTTTAAACCCGATAAGGCCGGTTTCCTAAAGGATTAGAAACTCGTAATGATTTGTTCGCTCACAAGGGAAAAAAAGAAACGTTATTACATTAGTTTTAAATGCGTACGAAAAATGTCTTTTCACTCCCGAAGTAGAGAACCGACGTCAACCCAAAAGTAAGTATCGAAAAAAGAAAAAATATATTCGGGTGAATATTTTTAGGTAAACCTTCCCGTCGTCCTCCTGACGACGGCAATGGGGCGCCTCTCCCGCAGTATCCTCTGGGGATATAGCCTTCCCTGCTACTGGCCTCTGGGGTGGCAGCCTGGGAACCTCGCCCTCGCTTAATCAGCAATTTACAATCACCAGACCATAAAACCGGTAATCCGGCTTCTATGACAAAGAATGAACTAATTAAAACCCAATTCACAAAAAGTCAAGGAAACCTATGAATCACGAATAAAGATTGCAGGAATTTAAAAGAAACTTACCAAGAGTTGTTCACAAGTTGTGCATGGACATATGTACCATGGCTTTAAGCTCAACTGGCTGAAACTATCACCACATAATTTTTATTTATTATTCCTCTGAATAAAACATGATTTCCTGGTCGCTGACATATCACAAGTGCCAGAACAAACGTCGACTTTATCCCATGTCAAAAAAAATTCGAATCGCATTCAAAAAAATCTACTGAACGTGATTTGAAAAAATAATCAAGGAGTTTCGCGTTTCAAACAGAAAAAATAACAAGACATTTAAAACCTCCACCTATTTCTTGGAGTGATTTGAGGAATTATGTAGTGACCACACTGCAGTAGGTACAATATTCTGGTTTTAATTACATACATAATTCGCATTCATCAGGCGGATAGTGGTCGTAAGTTGCGAATTCGTGGCAGTTTCGGCACCAGAAGAATTCGGCATGCAATAGTTTATTTACATCGCTTTGAACTAATATGAAATGAAATGGCTTTTGAGGGCCATTTTCGTTATACCATGATGTGTATCCACAAGCGAGACATTTTTGTGTAAGAATAAAGTGAGTTACGGTCCAGGGCCACTTCCTCTTCTTGAGCAATCTCATTTTTTTTTTACTCAAAAAGCAGTCCACATCCATTATGGCAACCATTATACTATCGATCGTGACACAGCCGGGTCAATATTCACTACAAAAAGAGTTAATAAAAATATTTTAAAACAAACTCACTTAAAAGTCACAACTTACCCAACAGTTAGGTACCTACATATAATATACTGATGCATATTTGTCTCATCTAATATTACACCTACCACAAAATGGTAATTTGTAAGCCATGGTTTTAAAAGGAACCCTAAATTTATTAAATGGCTGCAAGTAGTTCTTTTATGTAAGAGCTCAATAAGTTCAAAAGGCTTAAAATTAACTTAAGTAGTGTGAAATAAGACATTTTAGTATTAAAGTTATCTTAGAGAAGAGTAATTGGTCTTATAAATCTCTAATGGCGTCAGTTTTTATTTTTATAATAAGTTAATATGTTGTTACTAATATTCTAAATACATAATTAAGTGGGCCTGTGAAAAAATTCTACTTTATTCCACAAAACATTCGAAGAAATGTACACCGCAAGTCATTTAAGTTCATAGACACATAATTATCAAGCAAATAAACTAAATGGTTACAAGAAATAAAAATACTACTAATACAAATAATACTTACACAAGTTGACAGTTAAACTTGTTTTTATTTTATTTCAACAGCACTCGCGCACACACTTTCGGTTGTTGTGATAAATATTCCGTTATTGAGCTTCCAGAGAGCAATATAAGGGGAATTACACTTGCAAGTGCAGTCCTAAGAGTGCTCTAAGTCTATTTTCCCTCAAACCATGCTGTTATAAGACCATCATAAGTTATTTTGGTCTTACAACAGCAGTAACAAGATTATTGTTAGTGTAAAGTAATCTTCAATAAGAGCGTTATTAGTTGACTGTAAGTGAGAATTCTCTTATAAAGTGCGCCTAAATCGACACTTACAGTTGTCTGTAAGTATGCTAAAAGAGTAAAAATTATTGGTCTTAGGACACTTGTAAGTTAAAATTTTGCTAGTTGGGTTGTAATCTGGTCAAGAAAAGCACTAATACTGATTTCTTTGTCTAGCGTATACCGCTGTCTCTGTTTCGCTTCTTTTGCCCGACGTTTGCATTGGCTACTTAGAGACTTGACCCCCCCTCCCATTTTGCATACTGATTCAGATTATTATTATTGTGAATTAATTTGTTTTTCTAAAATTTAGATTTATAAACGAAGTGTGTAACGCTAAAATGATAATAATTGCTCTTTCAAATAAAAACGTTTACTTGTACAGATAAGCCGTACTAATTTATCGGGTTCTTTCACTGGGGCAATAAAAACTGTATTATACTACTACTACACACTGACTTGAACTTTTATTAAAAATAATCAAAATTACACTTTTATAATAAACTTCTATTAAACATAATCAAAATTACTCTTTCAAACTATTATTGAAGATAATGAAAGTAAAACTACACAGATAATCCAGCCTCTTCTAGATATTCACAGCGCTCTTGATTTTCAGGTTCACCAATATTTGCGTTTTGCAAAATATTTTTATAAAATAAGAGGTGATCAGATCCTAATTCTGATTTCCAATTTGCACCGAAATGTTTAACCAATAACTTGTCTACATCAGTAAGTTTCAAACCAGATACGTTTGTTTGTTTGAAATGGTGGTATATCTCTGATACCAAACTGAGATGTCGAAGATACACCTCGTTTAATTACGCTTTTAGCAGCTCCAGTATCACTTTTATAATGAATTTCTCCTCTCAAAAGAAACCGGCCCGGTTTGTTCTTCACTCTCGTCACGTAATACCTTTTGCAAGCAGCAAATTGGAAATGATAATTACCTGGGGGTTTCAATGTTTCACTCGCATAAGGCCTTCCAATCTTTCACAGTACAATCCTCACCCAATTTGCGGACAATGCCGTAACGATTATAAATATCTCTATATTCGGATGGATTTATAATTACCTCTATTTTTTACCTCTTTTTCGATATGTCCGAAAATACGATCCGCCGGCATGAATGAATGTCCGGGAACAGGAAATATGAGTTCTACGATCTTAACTTGTCTTGGGGCACAATTTGTTAGCCAGTACGCAACCATAGCAATCATGACAGTATTTTGATTTTGAGACCCGCATCCCTCTTCCATCATTCGCAACTTCTTTTTGCCAGTGAAATCAGTCTGTGAAAGTAAATTGAAAACGGCTGATGCAATCTCGTTTGCAGATTTAGCATATACATTTTCAGTCCACGTATACTGGGTGACTTTTTTTCCAGTGCGCAAACTTTAAGAACCACTTCTGCCCATGTAAATGAACAACTTTCCCGAAGAAAGCCATAGTCAATTACTAAAAAAAAATTTGAACTTCCTTCAAAGTCATCCAATATATATGGACATTTTCCTTCGGAAATTTGTGTGTACTATTTCCCTGTACAATAGTAAAATTGTAGATGTAAAGTTGGCGTGAATAATACGGCAGCTTGATCTGCAACTTTTGGCAAAACTTTGTTCTTCTGACAACCAAATGATATTGAAACTGTGTTTTCGTCATGTTCCCGCAAAAAGATATAAAAACATTTGGCTTTTAATTTGTGGATCCGCAATAAAGCCATCAATTGAACTTTTTCTTCATTTTGTGCATTTTTTATTTTATATGACAGCTCTGTACATTTAGAACAAACGTCTACTCTTAGTGTTTTAAATCCGATGTTATAATTTGTATTAAAAATGTGCCTAAAAAAACATTGTCGCACCTTGAGGCTTTCATTCACTTTATTATCTTGATATAGTTTCCACATTTTTCGAATATATAAATTAGACGATACTATAAGCGAACTTATTGTTGGTAGTAGGGGTACCCTCACCGATCCTTATAAAAGCGAGCGCTTGACAAAGCGCTGGTCATTTGTTGCTGAGTCGTCAACCGGTAAGGTACCTACACTACTTTACAGTAAGGTCGTTCCATATTTTTCTTGATCCTATTTTGTGTTATATTTTGTGCTATATTGTGTGCTATATTCTGTGTGTTCTGAGGTGATTGTTCTTTTTGAATATTAACGGCTGTTTGTTTGTGATTAGTGTGATTACTTGAATTCTGATGTTTTATTAAATTAATTGTTATATCTAAGTCTATTTTTATAATTAAATTAGTTTTAGGTTATTTAAGATTGTTCTTTTTATTTGATTTTCACTTCTGGTTCCTAAAATCAGAAGTGGGATTGAACTTATTTGCTCACAACTACTGCCTTGATACCTGCACAAACAGCCGTTGATTTCAAATAATGCCACGTTCGTCAGGGTCACGTGAAAAGCTAGCGAGGACGCCACCTCACTCTGGGGATGGCTGTAGCACTCGTAGTGAACCGCGACATGACCGTAGGCACGGATCACGATCGCCTCACGGTAGAACACGTTCGCGCCGTGATAGAACTCGTTCACGTTCGCGCCGTGATAGAACTCGTTCACATTCGCGCCGTGATAGAACTCGTTCACGTTCGCGCCGTGATAGAACTCGTTCACATTCGCGCCGTGATAGAACTCGTTCACGTTCGCGCAGTAATAGAACTCGCTCACGATCACGTCGCAGTCACTCGCGTAATAGTGACAATCATAGTTTGCGTGAAGTATCTAGGTCACGTACGGTTAATCCTAGTCGTCGTCGTAGTAAATCGCGATCCTACCCTCGTGATGTTTCCGTACAAAGTGTGTTGGGCAATATCATGTCGCGACTAACTGTTATTGAGGAAAACACTGCTTCGCATATTACGCCGTCAATTCGTGATAGCACACCTCCGCTAGGAAAAAATGCTTCTACGACCCAAGCATTTGTTGATGCGTTAGGACAGTTAACAAGAAGTAAGTCTAGCCACTATTATGTTTCAAATTTTGATCCGGCTATAAATAATTTTGAGGTGTGGTGTAATGAAGTGGACAGGGCTAGAAATGTCAATCATTGGGACGATCTCGAGTGTTTCTCGCGGGTGGCCTACTGTTTGAAAGGTGACGCGAAAACGTGGTTAAACGAGTGGGCTACAAATGATCGCTCATGGTCCAATTTTACTAGAGAATTTAAGTCGTTGTGTCCACAAAAGATTAATTACGCCCAGACTCTTCATGAAGTTTTAAACACGACGTCCGACAAGTTTTCGTCATACGCAGAATATGCGCGGCGTTCATTATTAAAGTTACGTGTAATTAAAGGGTTAAGCGAAGAGCTTATGACTCAAATAGTGATTCACGGCATCAGTGATGTACAGGTGCAAGCGGCAGCAACTAATGCTGACTTAACAACAGATAACCTAGTTTCATTTTTAGCTACGTACGTAAAACCTGTTCGCAAACCCGATAACCGTAATCCTGACAAATGTACGTCATCCAGTAATGCGACTAAAAGACGTAATTTTAACGGTTCTATTAAGTCTGAAAACAAATGCTTTAATTGCGGCCAAACAGGACACTATAAGGACAAGTGTCCCAAGAAGCGTAATGTCGATAATAAAGCCGATAGTAGTAGTAATGCCAGACCGGTCTGTCCTTTCTGCAAGAAGCCAGGGCACAAAGAGAGTGACTGTTTCGCTAAGGCTCGATCTGAGTCTCAAAGTAAAAATAGCAGTCAACGTAAAGTTAACTTGTGTAGCGAACTTTCAAATACGAAGAGTAATAACGATATAAGTACAGCAGTGATACAGGGTATACCGGTTGATTTTTTCATAGATAGTGGTGCACTTAATGTGTCCTTGATATCGTCGGCGGTAGTAAATTACTTTTTCGGTTCGCGTAAACAAATTAACTGTTCTTTGAAAGGAATAAGCAATACTGAGATTGTTGCCCGCGAATACATCACCTTAACTGTCGAGTTTAATAATATTACGCTTGAAGTAGACTTTGTCGTAGTACCCGCATCGTGTATGAATACTCCCATTATCATAGGGACTGACGTACTAAATCGCGATGGTGTTACGTTTATTCGCACGAAACACGGACAGTACCTAACTCATACGCCGGATAAGGTACTAAAAGTGAACGCTTTGAGTGTTAGCGAGTCTAACCAAATAAATACATCTCTAGAAGGTGCGGAACTCGTTACGTTGATGGCTGTAATTAACGAATTCTCTCAGTTTTTAATATCAGGTACGGCCACCACTACCGTAAATACTGGCAAAATGCACATCAATCTAACAGGTGATGTACCTGTGGCATACCACCCATATCGTTTGTCGTATCAAGAGAAACTTAAGGTTCGCGAGATATGTCAGGATCTTTTGGACAAAAAGATTATTAGGGAGTCAGATTCCGAATACGCGAGCCCGATCATTTTGGTCAAGAAAAAGGATGGCTCAGACAGAATGTGCGTAGACTTTCGTGCACTGAATCGCATCACTGTCAAGGATAGGTACCCCCTACCCTTGATTGATGACCACATTGATCGGCTCGGGGGTTCGATATTCTTCACTTCCCTAGACATGGCATCGGGTTTTCATCAAATACCTATTGATGAAGACTCGATCCGTAAGACAGGCTTTGTAACTCCAGAAGCTCATTATGAGTATTTAAAAATGCCGTATGGTCTGTGCAACTCTCCCACTGTGTATCAACGCATCATCAATAATACCTTGCGTAAATTTATAGAAGCAGGGAGTGTTCTGGTGTATATTGATGATGTGCTGATTTTGAGTTTGACAGTCGATGATGGCATCGCCCTGTTACGCGACGTCTTGTCAACTTTGACGGAGGCCGGGTTCTCAATTAACGTGCGCAAGTGTTTCTTTCTTACCACTACGATCGAGTACCTAGGTCGCGTCATTAGTCATGGTCAGGTTAGGCCGAGTCCGCACAAAATCGAGGCACTAGTTAACGCGCCTATCCCTAGTAACGTCAAACAAGTGCGCCAGTTCTTAGGCCTTGCTGGTTACTTTCGGCGTTATATTGAAGGTTACGCGACAAAAACCGCATGTATTTCGCGTCTGACAAAGAAAGACGTAAAATTTGTATGGGGACCTGATCAAGATCAAGTCCGACTAGATCTTATAAGGCGACTAACTAGCGAGCCTATACTAGCGATTTTTGACCCGAACCTTCCTACAGAGCTGCACACTGACGCCAGCAGTGCAGGGTACGGTGCTGTACTAATCCAAGTACACGCAGACGGTAGTAAACGGGTGATAGCATACTTTAGTAAAGTAACGCAGGGCGCGGAGCCAAAATACCATTCGTACGAACTGGAAACGTTGGCGGTCGTCAAAGCACTGCAACATTTTCGTCATTATTTGATCGGGATAACTTTCAAAATCATAACCGATTGCAACGCTTTGAAGGCCACCGAACGTAAGAAAGATTTACTTCCCCGGGTTGCACGCTGGTGGATCTATCTGCAAGATTTCAATTTTGAGATTGAATATCGAAAGGGTGTGATGATGGGTCACGCCGACTATCTAAGCAGAAACCCGCCAGCGTTGCAAGTCAATGCCATCGATAGACCATCGAATTGGGCACAAATGGCCCAGTCAGCCGATTCCGAGACCGTCGATCTCATCGAAAAACTGAGGGATGGTCTCTTGGACTCTAGTCGGTACGTTTATCAGGGCGATGTGCTCTACTATCGCTATTCATCTGTTGGTGAAGAGTCGCGTTTACTATGTTTTATCCCTAAAGGACACCGGCTCAGTTTATTACGCGTTTTTCACGACGAGCACGAGCACATCGGGGCTGATAAAACTTACGACCTTATTTTAAAACATTTCTGGTTCCCTGGCCTAAAACAATTTGTTAAAAAGTATACTTCCCATTGCCTAATTTGCATCAGCAAGAAACGTGTTCCAAGAGCTCCTCGTCAGCCTATTACGTCATGGGAAAAATCAGACATCCCCTTCAACACGGTTCATGTTGATGCATTAGGTCCTTTACCAGAGTCCAACGGATATAAGTTCGTACTTGTAATAGTCGATTCTTTTACCAAATTTTGTTTACTCTATCCCATATATAGACAAGATGCTAGCGAATTGAAACGAGTTTTCAAAAGCGCTATATCTTTATTTGGGACACCCAAACTTATAGTTTGTGACCGTGGTCGCATGTTTGAGGCGTCAGCCTTTACCAGTTGGGTAACTGAAATGGGGTGTGAAATCCATTACATAACGCCCGAAATGCATCATTCCAATGGACAAGTTGAGCGTTATGTAAGGACCATCCTTAATATGATTCGTATCGAGAGTACTAATAAAAATTCCACTTGGTCGGATAGTCTATGTAAAATTCAATTAGTTTTAAATATTACTAAACAAAAAACCACGCAGTACTCTGCTTTGTATTTGTTAATTGGTACTAACGCGACCACTCCTGTGATTCGTGCGCTGATCCGTGACGTTGCCGTCGAAAATTCAAGTCCGAATCGAGAAGCCATGAGGGAACTCAGCAGGAGCTCCGCTAAAGCATCTCTTGACAAGAATCAAAGTGGTCAAGACAATCGGGTAAATCGTTTAAGGCACCCGCCAAGAGTTTTCCAGGTAAACGATCACGTGTTCGTGATAAAGTATTCTCAGTCCGCTGGGAAGCTCGACCCTGGCATGAGGGGTCCGTATCGCGTGACTAAAGTGTTACGAAGTGATCGTTACGAGCTGAAACTGTTAAGCGGAGCCAGAGGCAAAACAACTCAGGCCGCAGCTCAGTACATGGTACCCTGGAAAGGCGAGTGGTGTCCTGAGAGTTGTGCTGCATTCTTTGAAAGTAAGTTTCAACTGAACCTTTTAATGTTTTTCTTTATGTTCTGGTAGCACGTGTGATGTGTACGCGTGCGTGTGAGTGTGAGGCATACGCTGACCTTGCTGGTTGAAACGGGTGGCTGGTGCAGCCCAGATACAGCGCGCTCCCGAGACTAGCGTCCTGGAGTGCCTGGAAGTAGTGTTCTATGGACACGCATCAGGCGTTGTCTTGGCAGGCGCAGTCCTGGTTGCCACGTTTCTAACGTGCGGAAGTCGTGTTCTATGAATACGCATCAGGCGTTGTCCTGGCAGGCGCAGTCCTGGTTGACACGTTTCTAACGTGCGGAAGTCGTATTCTATGAATACGCATCAGGCGTTGTCCTGGCAGGCGCAGTCCTGGTTGACACGTTTCTAACGTGTGAGCTTGTACAAGTTCAAGTATGAGTATGAGTGAGACATGATGTGTGAAGATGTATGCATACATTTGAAAGCGACGTGTTTTAACTTGGGTTGAGTGTATTTTTGTATGAGGGCCTTGAATGCGTGATGGATGACAGAATAGGCAAACGTGTACGTTGCCACGTTTAATTAACCACTTGTTTCTCATACAGATTGCAATGATGACAACCCTGACGATGCTGGTGAGCCTTCAGGTCCTCCTGTGGGTCCTGCTGGTGCTCCTGCTGGTCCTTCTGGTGCTCTGAGTCCAGACGACGCCAACTCAGATGAATGCGGCGATCAAGCTCTCGCCGTACCTGCCAGTGCTGCTGAAGAAGTTCCCGGTGCAGCCGAGGACGGCGCACGATCAGGATAGGCCGTATAAGCGAACTTATTGTTGGTAGTAGGGGTACCCTCACCGATCCTTATAAAAGCGAGCGCTTGACAAAGCGCTGGTCATTTGTTGCTGAGTCGTCAACCGGTAAGGTACCTACACTACTTTACAGTAAGGTCGTTCCATATTTTTCTTGATCCTATTTTGTGTTATATTTTGTGCTATATTGTGTGCTATATTCTGTGTGTTCTGAGGTGATTGTTCTTTTTGAATATTAACGGCTGTTTGTTTGTGATTAGTGTGATTACTTGAATTCTGATGTTTTATTAAATTAATTGTTATATCTAAGTCTATTTTTATAATTAAATTAGTTTTAGGTTATTTAAGATTGTTTTTTTTATTTGATTTTCACTTCTGGTTCCTAAAAATACATATTTTCTTTCTGATGTGGCTGATCTGCAATAGTGCGACTCAAGACACGTAAAGGACTCAATGAATCGTTTTACATTTTCATTTTTTGCGGAATTCTTAATTGAAACTCTATCACCGCCTCGATTTTCTTGTGGAATAGTGCCATGTAGCAAGATTTTTTTAGATATATTACGAAGTCTATGTATACCGACGCCAAGAATCTTTGAAAAGGTTTGTTGACAAACTCTTATCAATTTGTATGGTTTTGTGTATGTACGGACATAAAACTTTGTATAAGTTTTCGATTCTGCTCGGCTTCCTATTTTACGTCTTCGACGCTTCGGTGTGTGTACTTTCATGTATTTTAATAGGAAATTGTCCGGAAAGGTTTTATTCGGTTTGGCATAAAATGATTGATGAAATTGTCTGAAAGGATTGAGACTATTGCATTTTAATTTCTAACCCTTCGAGCTTCTTAGCCGAGTACCTGTAATTATTTAGTTAAGTTACCAACTAGTTACCAATCCAATTTAAAAACCCTAAGTAATGGCAATAAAACTATCTTGCTTTTTCAACGGATACAGTAGACTTTGACAGACAGACAGGCATAAGCATAGTGATAAATCGTTCTTACTAACTGAACTAACTGTGCCCAACCTTCTGGAGTGTACACAGGTACGTTCTTTGCTTTTGTTTCAATTTTCGAATGAATTGAGTCACATTCCATATGCGTGTGACCGGTTTCAAAAAAATTATGATCAATAATCTGTAAAGTAGGATGTTGTGTAACTGTTAATAAGCACATGGAGCTGAAGTGATAGTTTTTCTGCTGACCACCACACCCATCCGACATCATTTTTACATTTTTAATTTCATTATGTGCCATGATGTACGTATGGATGCATGTGGATATTTCTATACTGCGCGTTTTCCTTCAGTCTCATCCCACATGTAGCACACTACGTTTCGGTTACCTAAATTGTGGACCGTCAAATTATAAACAGCTAATTTACGCACGAAGAAAAATGGCCCAGCCGCTCCTTTAGGGGTGCTAAGGACAGCTTCTAAATCAAAATTAAAACTAAGGGTTTTGTCGTCAATTTGTGCAAAGTCAAAGTCAAAGTCAAAGCATTTATTTCAATTAAACCATTTACAGGCACTTTTGAATTGTCAAGTTCGGTCAGTCAAAGAGGTGAAGCTATTTGCACGTTCCAAAGCGTAGATCTCTATGGAGAAGAACGTACAAGAAACTCCATGGACACTCTTTTAAATCAATTAATTATTACAAAGTTGTGGTTACATTGTTCTTGTTGAAATTATTCATAGACATGTGAGAACGATGTAAAAAGACGTGCACGACAAAAGCAAAAAAGGAACAATTTAAAATACTAACAAATTAAAACAAACCGTGGCAGTTGAGAGATGACCAGTCCTAGCTGACGGAGCCAAATGATGAATGAAACACAAACTGCACCATCAGAGAGACTTGAGTGAGCATGACACTCCCAACAGCCAGGGCACATTAAAGTCTTACCCAAAAATTATAGTTTGACTTGAAGGTACACAGTACTCACACATGTGCCGTTAATGCATGAAATTATACAATGCAAAATTAGTTCGAGTCTATACAATGAAAAATCTATGTTCTTTCAATATTCAGCGGGTCTCACAACTGCTAAAAATAAAAATAAAAAATAATTAAATAACTAATTTGTGCGCCCTAGTGGCTGTGGAGCAGGACCAGCATTGAGCCAAGCATTTTTATCATCAATGTAATCCCCCAACTTATAATATGCTTGCCTGCATAGTGTGCGCTTAACACAAGATTTAAATTTTGTTTAATTTAATTCTAATATCTGGGGAGGTATTTTATTGTAACATTTTAAACAGTACCCCATGAAAGATGTGGCTACTTTAGCAACTCTGAAGCCTGGTTGAACTAATTGATTCCTATTTCTAGTGACATAGTTATGCCTGTCGCCTCGTTTATTAAAAAGATGAACATTCTTTCTAACGTACATAATGTTTTCATAGATGTATTGACAAGGTACCGTCATGATGTTAATATTCTTGAACAGTTGCCTTAGAGAATCGCGCCGGCGGAGATTGTATATGGCCCTTATGGCTCTTTTTTGCTGAATAAAAATTGACTCGATATCTGCAGCCCGTCCCCATAGTAAGATACCGTAAGACATTATACTATGAAAGTAACTAAAATAGTCTAGTCTCGCGGTATCAACATCCGTAAGTTGGCGGATTTTCCTAACAGCATACGCTGCTGAGCTTAGCCGTCCTGCAAGAGATGCTAAATGAGGACCCCATTGTAGCCTTGCGTCAAGCGTAATCCCCAGGAAGACCGTTCTATCGACGAATTCCAGTTTTTCCCTGTTCAATACTATGTCACAATCACTACTTTTGACATTTGCTAAGGCAAATCTTATGCACTTCGTTTTTTTCCCATTTAAAACCAAATTATTAGCAGTAAACCAATTATGGACTTGCATAAGGGCGTTATTTACGTCGTCAAGATTATTACTGCGTCTATTTATTTTAAAAATCAAAGAAGTATCGTCGGCAAACAAGACCATGTTTAGTTTGTTTAGCAATAAATGGGGTAGATCATTAATATAAACTAAAAATAAGAAAGGACCCAAAATTGAGCCCTGGGGCACGCCCATTCTTACGTTTAATCCCGCGGAATTGACACCGTTTATTTGAACCAATTGCTGTCTATCGCTTAAATAAGATTTGACTAATTTTAACGCTATTTTGCCTAGTCCGTAATGCTCGAGCTTCAGCAGCAATGTTTCGTGATTAACGCAATCAAACGCTTTAGAAAGGTCGCAGAAGATGCCTATGGCATCCTGCGCCTCCTCCCACGCATTGAAGATATGTTTTAGTAAAGTTACACCAGCGTCAGTTGTACAACGTCCTTTGGTGAAACCATACTGTTTATCATGCACGATGTTATTCGTGTTAAAATGATTAAGCATCTGATTAAGCATAACCTTCTCAAATACCTTGCTGAATACTGGCAACACGGATACTGGTCTATAATTATTCGTGTCTTTACTGTCCCCGGATTTGAAAAGTGGTATCACTTTACTAAATTTCATTAAGTCTGGAAAGACTCCTTGATCCACACACAAATTAAATATTAGAGCTAAGTACGGCGCTATAGTCTCAATAATTGAGGTACAAACTTTGATAGACAACCCCCATAGATCCTCGGTCAATTTAATCTTGATTTCTTTGAAAGCTTTTATTACAGTTATGGGGTTTATATGCTTAAAATTAAATAGCAGGCTGAAACATTCGCCTGTAACAAATCAAAAGCCAGCGAAGGCGAGGAATTTAAGGCTTCAGTAGTTCTAATTGGAATACTGGTAAAAAAATTAACAAATTCTTGAGCAACTTTTTGATTATCGCTAATAAGACCATAAGAAGTCTCCAATGTGTAATCAGTATTAGGTCTTTTAGTCCTGTTTGTTTCATTATTTATAATTTTCCAAACCGTCTTTATTTTATTTTCTGCTGATTTAACCTTATTGCTTATGTACAAAGCCTTAGCCACCTTACAAGTATTTTTATAAATTTTTGAGTAGGTAGCTACATACTTATTAAAAGTTTCAGTGTTAATATAAGGCTTAAGGCCATACAGCTCGTAAAGTCTTTCCCTACTTATTCTGAGTCCTTTAGTCGCCCAGTCACTAAATAAAAATTTATGGCATATAGTTTTAGTTTTCTTTTTTAACATATTGTTGAACTCTGTTTGGACTACAGAAAAAAAATCTTTATATAAAATATTACCGTTGTCTATTGTGAGATTTCGATCACTTAACTTGATGCTAAGAGTGCTATTAAATTTATTTAATTTACCTGCTGTTATTGGTCTGGAATGAATCTGCACTTGCGGTATTGGTATGTTGGACTCAAAAGTTACCATTAGCCCACTGTGATCAGAGGGAAGATAATTTACAATTGCCTTTTCTAAGTAGTTGCAGCAACAAAATACATTATCAATACATGTAGCAGTTGTTGTAGTGGTGCGAGTTGGTTCTATAAACACATTTGATAAATTAAATGATTTAAAGAGATTCAATAAGCGACTGCTATCTGAATTATTTTCTAAAATATTGATATTAAAATCACCACAAATAATCACAAGTTTATTACCAATAGTAAGTTTTGCCAAAACATCTTCAATTACTGACTCAAAAATAGAATAGTTTTGATAATTTGGGGGTCTGTAAACGCACACTATGACATGCTTATCTAGCTCAACACAGGACAGTTCAATGTTATGTTCAACCGACAGTTCAACTATATCTTTACGAGTTTTAAATTTAATACACCGTTTAATTAAGATGAGTGAACCCCCGCGTAGCATTGTTTTTCGGTTAAAACAACTGCCCACACTATAATTCTCATAATTTATTAACATTTCAGAATCCTTTAACCAATGCTCAGTAATGCAAATAATGTCAATCATTGTTTTTTCTAAAAATAATTCAATTTCCAATTGTTTCGAAGAAAAGCCTTGAATGTTCTGAAGGAATAAATGAAAGGATTTCTGCTTAGCCCCCTTTTTATTTGTGCTAGAAGATACCTGGTTGATATTAAGTTGAGCTAAATTGCCTATGGTACCATCTGTTGTCTTATTAACTAGTTTAAATTATTTGAAGCAACCATAACATTAGTACTATTACTAATTGTGGTGCTAATACCAGAGTACTTCGACATACTAATTATGTCTGAGTTAATATTATAAGCTAATAGCCTCGCTATTTGACGTCTAAAACTAATGGGCAGATACACAGTATTCCTTGTCGACTTAAGTTTATCAACAAAATTGTTAATGTCAAAAAATAAAAGATTGTCACTATGGTGACTAACTAAAAAATACATATGCTTATTAAGCATGTGTATGTAGTTATTTTGCCTATTAGATAAGTGCTCAAAGTATGGGAAAGCACACAGAATTATCTTTTTACAATTGATTTTCAAAAGTTTAGTGATATTATTAGTGGTATCATCTATTTTTACATTTAAACTATTCCCTACAAATACAGTAATTATGGCATTTGGATCATATTCATTCTCAGTTATCGATGAAAGTATGCTTTGGTAGGAAGTCTGAGGTGTACAATAGTTTTGAGTTACAAAAGGAAGGCTGTTAGTAACCAATTTCCCTAACCCTCTTCCTATACTGTCTGAAAACATAATTGACTGACAACAAACCTTGCCACTAGGAGTTGATAAACTACTATTTACTGAATGTACCACTGGAGATAATTCTTGCACAATAATAGGAATGTCTTGAATGGGGATACAATCCTGAATACTCATGTCCTGGGACGGGTCCTCCGATACCACAGGCTGGAGGGCATTGAGGTTGCATGTCTTCTGACAGGTGCACTTGGTGTTGCTGAGAGTCAGTGAGTCTACTCTGTCAACCAACTCATTTGTGGCAAGGATATGTTCCTTAATTTGATTTTTTGAACTCACATATTTATTATACAGAGACTTCAACGAATAATCAAGGGTTTGTATTTCAGACTGTAATCGCTGTGTGTCAATTTCATAAATATTTATACTGTCTTCTAATTTAATTTGATAATTGTTTAATTGATTAATTAGATTAAGACGTTCTTTCCTCAGTTGAATGTTTTTGGAATAGTGTTTTTCTTGTTTCTTAAATTTTTTGTTTTTGTGGTTCCTCTTTATCCTCGTAGAGTACATTTCCGTGCTTCATCTTTACGACTCAAATGCAGTGCATGAATTTCCTGATGTTCTGCTTTTTCCTCAATGTTCATTTCCTTATACGCAATGCAATGTTTACACAGATCTTTTTTGGGTTTGTGAAAACTCAGTTTATAAGTTCGGAAAATTAAGCGGTATTTTTCGGAGCTGACTGGCTTCATTGATTTTGTTTCACAGAGTTTTACATATTCTTTATACAATGTAGCTATATTTTACGAGGCGTCTAAATATCTTATTTCACTGTTTTGTCGACAATAGTGGGATTCCACGGCAGGAAAAGACAAAATGTGGTCGCGAATGAAACTTTAATTTGCCGAGTTCAACTTATTGGGTGGAACTTTTTTGCCCCTGTAGTCTGGTACTTAAATGCCTTCCGAGTTTACTTTATTTAAGCACCTTTTACAAATCCACCAGTGATGTTCAGGGTGGCTAAAAAAACTCACGGCAAACCGTTCTTTTTTCATTAGCCACACTCAGTGTATAAGCGAGTGTATATTTTCTTCGTGAAAGTCCTTCAGCCGTAGCCCGATTTTTCTGTTTTTTTGTGACATGGTGTGTAACAAAATGCCGTGGATCTTGTAAATTTTTTAAATTTCGAAATTGAGTATAAATTTTAATTCGTTCGTCTTCGGGAATCTGTGATATGCATTTATGTTTCGTACTCATAACACACTTAGCTTGCTTTATGGGTCTGGCTTGCTTTGTTATACCGTGTTTAGTTTTGTATGATTCACCTTTCAACCGTCTATGCTTTTCAATATTTATCTTCCACTAGCTGTCCCCCACGGCTTCGCTCCCGTCAACTGGCTACCTACCTACCTACCCTACACCTACCCTACACCTACCCTACACCTACCCTACACCTACCCTACACCTACCCTACACCTACCCTACACCTATCCTACACCTACCCTACACCTACCCTACACCTACCCTACACCTACCCTACACCTACCCTACACCTACCCTACACCTACCCTACACCTACCCTACACCTACCCTACACCTATCCTACACCTACCCTACACCTACCCTAAGGATTCTTAAATTTACTAATTTTCCGCGCAATTTTTTTTTTTTTTTTTTTTTTTCTGTCATAAGAACCTTCTCCTAATAATAACAAATACAACAAAAAAAGAATTAGTGAAATCGGTCCAGCCATTCACGCGTGATGCCGTGACCAAGGAAAACGGGTTTCATTTTTATACACTTCTGGACACATCTATTGGCCCACCTTAGAGTTTAGGTTTCGATGGCCCCTACCGAAATATGATTGCTAGATTGAACAAAAACTGTTGATGCAGTTTTAAACCTGATACATTTTACCATCTTTTTCGATCGTATTGTTTTAAATTTGAATTCAGAATACCATACTACATGGAGCTACGCCTAACAAGTCGGATATGCGCCTTGTTAAAGGCAATTGATTTTTGAATAAAAAACATGTTTTATCAAATAAAGGTTTAATTTAATAACGCATGTTGCCTCCATGGGCATCTACCACAGCTCTCATACGATTAGGCATAGAGTTTATCAACCGCTCTATGAAATTTTGAGGGATCATCTCCCATTCCTCTTCTATGGCAGTTTTCAACTCCTGCATCGTCTGGGCAACTGGCTGACGAGCCCTAACACGTCTTTTTAGCTCGTCCCACATGTGCTCAATGGGGTTCATGTCTGGGCTTCTGGCTGGCCAGTCCATAACTGTGATGTTCACATCCCGAAGATATTCCCTGACGATGCCGGCCGCATGGGCTCTTGCATTATCATGCATAAAAAGGAAATTTGGGCCCACATAGTCCGCGTATGGTATCACGTGAGGTTCTAAGCACTCACGAATGTACCTTTCAGCATTTAATGTTGGCAGCCGTGGTCCTGTAACAACCTCAAGTTGAGTTTTGCCGCTCGCGGATATACCGCCCCAGACAGTCCATGAGCCACCGCCATAAGCAACCCTCTCTTCAAAGCAGCATTGTGCGAAACGCTCTCCCTTACGTCGGTAGACCTTCTTCCTTCCATCATTGCCATGTAACACAATTTTAGACTCATCAGAAAAGAGTACACGGCTCCAATCTTGCTGTGTCCAATTTAAATGACTGCGTGCGAAATGAAGGCGCGCTGTTCGGTGGGCTCGCGTTAGTTTGGGCCCATTAGCTGGCTTGTGTGGTACCATATCGCGTTCTTTTAACCTTCTCCGAACAGTTCGAGCGCTCACAGATACTCCGTGGAAGTCGCGAAGTTGGTTTTGTATCTCAATGGAGGTAAGGTGACGATTTCTCAAGCTGGTCGTCACGATGAATCGATCCTGCCTTTCAGTTGTGACCCGAGATCGTGGCCTTCCTTGGCGACGAACAAAGCCGCCAGTCTCTAGGTACCTCCGATAAACATTTCGGACCGCAGATCGACTTAAATTAAGTTGAGCACTCACGTTTCTTTGGCTGTGCCGGCCTGAATAAGTGCCACAGCTTGGGCGGCGACTTCAGGTGAAGTATCCATAGATTATTGATAGAACCTCACCTTAATGTTAAGAATAAGTAATGTTTGTTGCAAAACCAAAGATATCAATCACTTTTTCAAGAATTAAATCCAAGTAAACCAATAAAACCAAGTTTTCTTAGTATTCGATTGTTTGATATCAACAAACAGGCTCCAAATTGTCTTTTGTTTCTTTAAATTCTGTGTTCGAAATTCAAAAAAAGACTATTGAATGAAATTGTGAATGTGCCAGGTTCAAAACTGCATAAAAACTTTTTGCTCGACCTAATATAAAATTTTAGCTAGAACCAAACGAAACTGAAAATACAAGGTGGGCCAATAGATGTGTCCAGAAGTGTATATATAGATGTGCTAGGATATCTAACTCTTCTCTTTTTTGGAATTTCTCTTAAGTTTTGTTGATCTTCTATGTTTTGTAATGGTAAGAAATCAGGCTCATCTTGTCTTTCTATGTTATTTAATGCTTCTGTCAATATTGAAAGTGATTCATTATTATCATGATTTTCTACATCATGTTTGTAAAGAGTAGTGCTTGACGCTATGGTGGCCTTACACTCCCTTCTCGTATTGATAGGATATGGTTTAGATGGTAGAAGTTTAAGTCTCGAATTGTAAGGGAAATAGCTATATTTTAAATCACTATAACACTAACTTAGTTACAAGACAAATGGTAATGGTAGGTATGGTTTTGAGTACGTGGTGTCTCTGATGAGATCTGAACGCGAACTGGCTCACGTTTTGGTGGACGAGCGAATGTACATATTTGCGTTCGATGCAATTATGCATTAACGCTTAGTGTTCGATTAAAACTCGAACAATGTTTATTGCAATATTCATTTTGACGGTTTCTACATTCATCTGAACTATCGTCGCAAGGAATTTCGTTATATTCTACTTCGTAAGTAGGATCCGCTACGGAATCATCACTGTCTTGCTCTGTTCCAATCAACATATGAAATACTTTACTAGTTGCGAGTGACATGTCCGGCACAGGGGAAGAACAGGGAGAGTTTACTAGATTATCACTACTTTTCCCCACTGTAGGAGAAATTACAAAAGGCAACTGTGAAATAATATCGGACACCTCTAGACTTCTTTCGCCAACGCCATACACTGGTCTAGGAGTCAGCGGCGAATAAGCCGGTGCTTCAATGCTTATTTCACCTACTTCATGAGTTTCACTGTGGATATAAGACGAAACTACAATACATTTTTGTTGACCCCACAAGCTTGTTTGGAGGATGAATTGCGACACTCCAGATGCGCTGTTAAAAAGTAAAACCATATGTAGGTATATCCATGGCATATAAGATGCTGAAAAATAAACTGACATAATTAGAAAAACTCACTTGGTTTTGCCGCTTCCTCATCACAGTGCACTGGGCTAGCATTTGGCGTGTTTTCAATTATATCTGTAAAGCAAGAAAGCAAAAACTGTGGTGCAAACTCATACCCAAAACCAACGCAGGATAAACCAAATTTCACACGTAGATTCAGATAGCATTAGTTAAAGCAATTAATACCTTAGAGATGTTCAAAATAAGCCCCAAGACTGATCCGAATCACGGTAGGTACTGTACGGTGCAACCGCACATTATGCAATTCAGCAGTTTACGCCGCACATACATTTCGATTCAACTCATAATACAGTTCAGTTCGCGTTAGGCTATCAAGTCAGCCAGGCGTTCTCGTTACAGCCAACAAGGGCCGCGTCACTCACTTCATTTGCCACACCATCAGTCCATTAAGCTCATTTTACCTATAAGTACTTTTGGGACAATACAGTAGTGTTCTAGTACTTACCTTCTTTTATTCCATTCACCTCCCATCTAAAGGTAATGTAGGGTCTAGCAAGAGATCATACATATCTTTTTGGTCCTTCGAGCATTCTTTTGATTCTTCGAATGTGAGCATCGAACGCTATATAGTCCATTTCGCGCGCGTGGACAGTGTAGCGGGAAGCTATCCAGTGACTCAAAGTGTGTGCTGTGTTGAGTGACTATAAAACTTTGAGACTAACAAGTGTCTCAAGGATCGTCAAGGATCCAAAAACTATCAGGAGTTCAGAGCAGGAATCCTAGACTTCGGGACTACCAGGTGTCTCGGGGAGCGTTTCATCATCAAGAGCTGAGGCTAGCAGGTGTCTCAAGGGATCGCCAAGGATCCGAAAGCAGTTATCAAAAAACATTCAAGTAAGATCGTTCCATTTATTTCTTACTTCAAATAAATCCTCGTCATGGAGGCCATACATGCAAATCAGGACGAACTTTACATAGCCATCCAAAAGTTGGCTACAAATATCAAAAAGGACTCAGCGGATCGTAAGACTGCTGACTATTTCAAGCGACGTTTAGAAAACTTAAATCAGTATTGGTCCGATTACCAGTACAATCACGACCGTCTTATTACGGAAGAAAGCAAGTCTCATCCGTATTTTATTGGGCGTGCATACGAACGAACAGAAGAGCTATACATCTCGACCAAGGCGCTCATCAATCAACAACAACAAGTTTTGTTGATAAAGATGAAGGACGCTCAACAGGGAGGTTCTACACAGGAGGAACAAGGTCCTGCATGGTCTGAGCAAGAAGATCCGGTGAGACGTCAATCGCCGCCCGTCGAGGTATGCTCCAGAGGTTCATCTAGCAAGCTCGATGAACTGTTGAAAAAACAAGCAAGCAACTTCAGGACGCTGCAGCGCACTGTGGTAGGGATAAATTTGGACTTTATGTCCGAAAAGTGGGAGTTGAAAGATGCCTTACGTACTCTACAGTCTCGATGGCCTATCATAGATTCCTTACATTGGGAATTAGACAGCGAATTGGAGGGTGCAAATCAAGAATATGAGCTGTCTTATACAAAGCGAGAAACTATTTACAATGAATTAAAAAATGCAATTAACAGAAAACTAGGGTCCGTAGTACACAAGGAGAATTGGACACCAAAAATTGACATCCCGTCCTTCAATGGCAATTATCAAACTTGGGAGTCTTTTAAGGACTTGTTTGTTGAAGCTATCCACAGTAACGTCTCCTTATCAAACGCTCACAAGATGCAGTTTCTTAAAAGCAAAGTGCGGGGAGAAGCTGAACGTCTGATACAGCATTTACAAATCAGTTCTGACAACTATACTGTTTGCTGGGAGATTTTGAACAACAGGTACAATAACACATGGTTGATTTTTACATCTCACATAGATCTCATACTAAATCTGCCGTTAGTTCAACAAGCAAACGTCCCACAGATCAAGAAAATTCACGATACAACACTAGAATGTTTAAACTCAATAAGGAACCTAGGCGTTAATATAGACAGCTGGGATCCATTCATCGTGCGTATTTTATTGCTAAAATTAGATGCGGACACGCACAATCATTATTTGGAATCTCTGAAGAAACCCAGAGAACTGCCAAAATTGACGGAGTTTCTAAGCTTCTTAGAGAGTAGATTCACCGCATTGGAATGTTCGCGTAAGAAAAACGAAAATTCCAAACCATCAACAAGCAAGCAAAATAATTCATCATCGTCAAATATCAAGAATAAATATTCAGCAAGTAAGACTTCGGTACAGAATATCGAATTAACATGTCCGTTGTGTAAAGAGTCCCACGCAATATATTATTGCAATAAGTTTTTAAATATGACACCAAGTGCAAAGCGACAAGCTATAACACGATTGCATTTGTGCAAAAATTGTCTTTATGCGCATGGGGATAAGGAATGTACGTCAGAAAGACGCTGCCGCGAATGTCGTGGCAATCATAATACACTTTTACACCAAGCCTTTAACAATAAGTCCTCATGTAACCCAATTACGGGAAATGATGCACCAGCAGTTCTTGCTACTAAAACGCAAAATCAAGAATCAGAAAATAATCACGTTTTGCAACACGGCAACAGCGTGATCGAAACATTATTAGCCACTGTAATGATCAAAGTTCAAGCAAGTGACGGATCATACCACAAAATGCGTGCGCTAATAGATCAAGGCTCTCAAGCCTCCCTTATGTCAGCCAAAGCGGCACAACAGCTAGCTTTATCAAGAAAGTATTGCAGGGCCGTAATTAGCGGGATAGGAGAGAAGGAGAGTAGTAGCAAGGGTGTTACGAACATAACATGTTGTTCGCATTTTGATGACTTTACATTTAAAGCAGATGTGGTAATCATGGACACGCTGATTAATCAATTATCAAGATGTACATTTGCCAAGCCAACATGGGCACACCTGGCCGGCATTCAATTAGCCGATCCAGAATACAATGTCAGCCGTCCCATCGACATCTTATTGGGAGCCGATGTGTATACCCATATCATTTTAGAAGGCACTATCAGGGCTGATCTATCATTACCGGTCGCGCAACAGACACGACTGGGGTGGATCTTAAGTGGAAATTTCAAGACCTTTCACTGTAACGTAGTCTTAAATCATGTGGACGAAGTACAAAGATTTTGGGAGATTGAAGATATCACAGAATCATCCAGTTTATCAGCAGAAGATTTACAATGTATGGAGTATTACAAAAAAACCACAACAAGACATGAAAATGGCATGTATGAAGTAAGATTGCCTTTTCAAGAAAACTTTGAGACACAGTTGGGATTGTCTAAAAACAAAGCTATGGCGCAATTTCAACAGTTGGAAAGGAAATTTCACAATAATGAAGAAGTAGCAAAACAATACAAATTATTTATACAAGAATATAAAACTTTAGGCCATATGATACAAGCGTCCGGTAACATGCAACCGGATTACTATTTACCGCACCACTGTGTATTGCGAAACGATTCCACTACGACAGCACTTCGCGTAGTTTTCAACGCTTCTGCAAAAACAGCAACAGGAATCAGCTTGAATGACGTAATGTTAAAAGCCCAAATTTACAGCAAGATCTCCAGTTTTTACTATTAAGGTGGAGACAATATCGCATAGCTTTTACGGCAGATATTAAAAAATGTTTCGTTTCATTTGGTTAAATAAACAGGATCAAAGGTTTCAAAAAATAATTTGGAGGGATACTATTGACATGCGTCATCAGGTATACCAGCTATGCACTGTTACATACGGCACCAAGGCCGCACCATTTTTAGCTATGATGACTCTAAAACAATTGGCTGAAGATGAGAGACAAAATTTTGACAGTGATGCAATCAAGGCATTGGAGCACTCATTTTACATGGATGATGTCCTACACGGGTCTCATTCTGTCGAGTTAGCATTAAAACTGAAGCAAGATTTAATCATGTTGTTAAAATCAGGGGGGTCAATTTAAGAAAGTGGTCTTCCAACGCATCAGCTTTGCAAGACGATATAATCGGGGAGAATAGCAAGCAAGAAAATTTCGATTTCAAGGAAATGGAGACATCAAAAACCTTGGGATTACGTTGGGATTCAAAAGCAGACTTATTTACATTTCAATCAAAAATTGAACCATCTACCAAAACACCAACTAAGAGATCCATGTTGTCAGACATATCAAAGTTGTTTGACCCTCTTGGTTGGCTGTCACCAATATCAACCAAGCTGAAACTACTTTTTCAGCAAGTTTGGATGTCAAGTATTCAATGGGATGACAAGTTACCCGATCAAATTAGCAAGGAGTGGCTAAACATCAAAGGTGACATGCACAAAATCAATCAATTCAAGTTGGAGCGTTGGTTAGGTACAGGAGAGAACAACACGCTGGAATTACATGGGTTCTGCGATTCTTCTAATAAAGCCTACGCATGCGTTGTTTATTGCAAAACTGAAAACAACGGCGAAACAAAGATCTCGCTAGTAGCAGGAAAAGCGAGATTAGCTCCAGTACATAAATCAATTTCATTACCAAGATTAGAGCTTAGCGGTGCTCTTCTACTGACAAAATTACTGTCTAAAATTCAACAATGCCTTAGCAGTCATAATATCAAAATATATACTTGGACAGATTCAATGGTAGTTCTAGCCTGGTTACAAGGAGAGCCTGGACGATGGAAACCTTTTGTCGCCAACAGGGTGCGACAAATATCAAACATCATACCTTCAAACAGCTGGCGTTACGTCAAGTCAGCTGAAAATCCAGCGGACTGCGCAAACCGCGGATTGCGTGTCGATCAATTGAAAAATCATTCGCTGTGGTGGGAAGGACCGTTGTGGCTGCGGAACTACGACCCTGACCAAGAAACTGGGCAAGCAGTGTTTACCACAGACGAAGAAGCAAGAAAGGTCAAGCATGTTAATAACATATCGCAGCAAGAAAGCGATAACATTATGAGTGAATTATTAGCAAGATATAGTTCACTTGCTAAACTAACAAGAGTTTTAGCATGGATATTAAGATTTATCAAGCAAGCAAGATACAAGAAAAATCGCATGCAAACTTATTTTACATTACAAGAATTAGTAAATGCTAAGCATAAAATAATTATGTATGTACAGCAGAGAGAATTTGCCCACGAAGTACATACCTTACAAGAAAAAAAGCCGCTATCAGCAAAAAATAAGTTATTGCAATTGAATCCGTTTCTTGACAACGAGGGACTTCTTAGAGTAAAAGGAAGACTAAACAAGGCCAACATTAATCAAGATATGATGCATCCGATTATCATACCTCACGAAGGACACTTAACAAACTTAATTATAGACCAAGCACATGAACTTACCTTCCATGGAGGAGCACGGGTGACATCAGCATTCATTCGCAAGAATTACTGGATCATAGGCGGTAATCGAGCGGTTAAAAAGCGTATACGTACCTGTGTAACCTGTCGTAAACACAATCCAAGCAAGATGACACAGTTGATGGGTGATTTACCTTCGCAAAGATGTAACGTTGCAAAGCCATTTGAACACACAGGCGTAGATTTTACCGGGCACGTGCTCATAAAGGCCAACAAGGGTCGTGGTATCAAGACCACAAAGGGCTACGTAGCGGTATTTGTCTGTATGGTGACCAAGCTTGTTCATATAGAGCTGGTCTCAGACCTCACATCATCAGCATTCATAGCTGCGTTGCGAAGAATGGCTGCAAGAAAGGGCTCCCCGAAACATTTATATAGCGACAACGGTACAAACTTTGTCGGCGCCAACAAAATTTTACAAGAAGAATTGGAACAAATTCAAGAAACATTCGATCAAGATTTTATCAAGGAAATTAGTGGCATGGAGATCGAATGGCATTTTAATGCGCCCTCATGGCCCACAGCAGGAGGGCTGTGGGAGGCTGCGGTCAAAAGCTTAAAATATCATTTAAAAAGAGTAGTTGGAGAACAAAAGCTTACCTTTGAAGAGTTCAGCACAGTTCTGGCCCAATTAGAAGCAGTACTTAACTCGAGGCCACTGTGTCCTCTGACTGAAGATCCTAATGACTTGGATTTTTTCTCTCCGTCAAGTTTTATCAATCTACGTCAAGACATGACTATATTGGAAACAGAAACAGATATGCGGACAAGATGGCATTTAACTCCAAAAATAGTTTAAGATATTTGGAAACGCTGGCATACAGAATATCTCACTCAGCTGTCCGCAAGAAGCAAGTGGAGACATTCTCAACCAGACATTCAACTAAATGACATTGTTACAATTAACGATGCAAACTTACCTCCTGGGAAATGGGCAGTTGGCCGCGTCGTCCAGGTGCATCCCGGTGCTGATGGCCACATCAGGGTGGTCACATTGAAAACAAAGAATGGGCTTATCAAGAGGCCTATTCTCAAGCTGTCTATTCTCCCTGTAAATGATAGAATCGACAAACAAGAGTCGCGTTCCAAGGAAGTGAAAGATGGCAAGCCATATCAAAACAAAAAAGTAAACTACAGCTTCACATCGCTAGTAATGTTACTTTTGTCTTTCATGAGCATTTTGAATACAGCTCACTGTTCATACAATGTTACCCAATTAAAGGACAATCAAGGTCTTTATTTTGACAAAATTGCAAACATGCAATTAATCAGAGATGAATGGAAAATAGTTACATACTATGACATGAATTCATTTTGGCAAGGTACGGAAGCATGCAGTAAATACCTTAGCTACTTGGATCAGCTATGCAACAAGTTTAAAGAAACGTCACATTGTGACGTCATACAAGTTCAATTGCAGCAAGAATTCTCAGAACTCGAGTACTATAACCACCTGCTGCTGAGTCAGCATTCCAGCACGCGCCGCGTACGATACCTGCGCCGCCGCAAGCGAGGCCTTATCAATGGTGTAGGGTATCTTGCAACCCCACCAACCGTGTCTCCACGTTGCCGTCGTGGTGGGGCTTGCGTGTCTCAGTGATCTTGGGGGCTTTGCCGGTAGAGCCACTCATGCCGGAAGGTCCCAAGTGAGAGACCAGACCAAGAGAGACACAAGAGGGGCACACCGTTCGGAGACTTGAGCAGTGTTCGGGTCCTCGGACGGTGTGCGTCTCATTGGCTTGCTCGCTGCTCTCTGGTACGCGTCTGATCATCAGACGTGACTGTGAGGGCAGCGAGCAAGCACTGAGAGAGAGGGGGAGAGGAGGGGAGATAGGGACCGCACCCTCAAAAAGGAAATTATGGACAGTTCTGCTAAACAGAAACTACCCCAGGGCGGTACGGACTGCACAGCGGTCCGAGAATCCGCCACGCCTCGTGCGTCAAGCCCCTCGTATTCTGGGGGGGGCAACAGGGCTGTCCACCAACCGTTTGCCAATGGCAACAAGGGCCGAGGAGGCCCCCGATCCGAACCATCCGAGGAGGACCCGATCGGTTTCGGTTTTAGTTTTGGCTCGCCCGACAGAGTGTCGGTCGGGCGGAGCGCGGCAAGAGGCGCGCTGTATTGGAGGAGGGGCTCGCCTGAGCGTCACCTGGGTGCAGAGTCGGAGTCCGAGTTGGACTCCGACGACCTGGTGACTATTAGCTCGGCGAGCTCTGGACCCGAGGGGGCGGGGGCTGCTGCGGAGGACTCCAGGTCCTTCCGCAAGCGGCCCAGAACTGAGGAAGACCGGGGGTCGTCCGGCAGCGAGGAGGTTGCCTCGGCTCGAAAGATCCCCACCAGCAGGCGGGGCAAGGGCCGAGAGGGAGGCAAGGGGAGATTGCCCGCCTCCAAGGTGGCTGGTCAGCGAGCCGGGGAGCTCGTTGCTGACGGACGACCCCCCGTAGAGGGCGGTCGCAGGGCTCCTGGTTCGGAGTCCTCCGGCGGTGAGCCGGATGACTCCGGACAGGAGCGATTTCGGAGGGCCGGGTTTGCGGAGGTGGTGGAGGCCGCGCTTCGCGATGTGGCCTTGAAGAGGAAATTGTCCTCTAAGAACAAGGCCATAAGCGAGGCGATGGCCTCCATTCTGGCGGCAGCGGAGGCTACCAAAGGTGGGCCTCCGCCGGACGAGATGTCCGAGCTGCGGGCGGAGGTCGCCCGCTTGGCTGCCGCCACGGAGCGTCTCCGTAAGGAGAACGAGGGGCTCCGCGCAGACCTGGCCAGGCTCCGGGGAGCCGGCCCACAGGGGGCGCCGCAAGGGGGACGCAGGGACGACGGCCGGCCCGTGCCGCAGGAGGGCCAGGTGCTGGACCTGGTGCGGCAGGAGTTGGCTGCCTTCCAGGCGCGGTTCTCCGTCCTGGAGGGCATCGTCCTGCGCCCCCCGCTAGCGAGTGCGGCGAGTGGGAAGGCCGTCCCAGGCCAGAAAAAGGCGGCGTCTTATGCGGCCGCCGCGGCTGCCACACCGGGGTCGTCCGGCCTGGATAAAGGGTCCGGGCCGGCACCCGCGAAGCCGGTGCCGGGGAAACCGGACCCGGCCCCGGGAAAGAAGAGGAGGGGTGGGGTTGCTGCGCGGACGGCGAAGGCTCCTGCGCCGTCTGAGCAGCAGCTCCCCCCGGCTTCCTCGCCTTCAGCTCCTCCCCCGGCTCAAGCCGAATGGCAAGTGGCCGGGGAGAAGAGGAAGGCGGGAAAGGCAGCCAGAGCGGCCAAGAGGCGAGAGAGGAGGCGGCGGCAGAAGGCGCGAAGCGTCGCGGCTGCGCTCCGCCCCCCGAAAACCGCGGCTGTAGTGCTTACGCTACAGCCGGACGCGGCGAAGAGGGGCGTGACGTACGCGGACGTGCTCACCAAGGCGAAGGAGGCGGTGAACCTTGGTGAGCTAGGCATCGTGGGGGGCCTTCGGCTCCGGGTCACCATGACTGGGGCCCGGATGCTGGAGATCCCCGGGGCAGCCAGCGGCCCAACCGCGGACGCTCTAGCCGAAAGGCTCAGGGCGTCCCTTAGCGCGGACGATGCCCGAGTGTCCAGGCCCACCAAGCGCGTCGACATGCGCATCTTGGGCCTGGACGACTCCGTCACGGAGGCGGAGGTGGTGGCCGCCGTCGTTAGGACGGGGGGGTGCTCAGCAGAGGAGGTGAAGGCGGGCACCCTACGTCCTGACAACACGGGCATGCGCACTATTGTGGTGAGCTGTCCCGTGTCGGCGGCCAAGACCATCTCGGAGGGCCGTAGGTTTTTGGTGGGTTGGGTTTCCGCGCAGGTCAAACTGCTGGAACCCCGACCTCTGAGGTGCTTCGGGTGCCAGGTGGGCCACCATGTAGGAGCTCAATGCACCTCGGAGGTGGACCGCAGCGGTCTTTGTTTCCGCTGCGGTCAGCCCGGTCACAGGGCCGGCTCTTGCGTCGCCGCGCCGCACTGCGTAGTCTGTGCGGCAGCTGGCAAGCCGGCCGACCACTGGGCTGGGGGTAGGGCCTGCGCCCCACCCGCCAAAGCCGTAAATCGGAGAAAGCCCTCCGCCACCGCCGTCTCTGCCGCGACCGCCGCCACCGCCGCCGCTTCCTCCGCCGCCAAAGCCGGTTCCACTGCGGCTGCTGCTACTGCAACAGCCGCAGTAGAGCCCCTACAACGGGCTCCGGAGGGGGCTGAAATGGAGTGCCAGTAATGGCCCCATTTCACCCCCTCCTGTTGAACGTCAGCCACTGCGCCGCCCAGGAACTGATGCTCCTGGGCATGGCGCAGTGACTGATGCCTGTGGACGGCGAGCAATGGGTAGCTCGCCGTCCGATCAGAACAGGCCCGGGTTGACGGCGCGCTGTGTTCTACGCGCGCCAAGCCAGCAGTCGTCAGCATGGGTCGGGGCCCGTTAAGGCCAGAGCCTACCAGGGTTGCGGATTTGTTCGAAAGAGTTACCGCGGCCCTGGGAAGAAAGGCACTAGGAGGACTAAAGGGTGGGTTTTAGTCAGTAAAAGTCTGACACTCCCTGCCGCTCCACCCAGAGCGGGAGGGGTCATTTGATGATTTCCCATCCTAGAAAAAAAAAAAAAAAAAAAAAAAGGGTATCTTGCAAACGACTTATTCGGTGTACTTGATGAGAGATTCGCAGAGCAATATAAACAAGATACCTATCCAATCCATACATGAAAATGAAAATCATTTGCTTTCGCTCTTGAAACAACAAACAACGATAATTGAAGCAGAATACAACGTTTTGAAAAGGAACGGGCAAGCAATTAATAAGCAACACAAGATGCTTAATTCACTATCAATCAAATTAGATAAGATGGAGAACGTTTTATTGACCGAGTCAGAGAAAAATCGAGTCATGAACGATTTCAGTATGAGTGCAATTGCTACAAGCAATGTTTTAAGACAGCTAAAAACAATCCAAACAAGTTTATTAGATACCATAACAGATGTTTATCACGGGAGACTTAATTTTCATTTATTGTCACCACAACAACTCAAAGAAACTCTGAATACAATATCGAGTCATCTTTCAAAGGACCTTACGTTACCGATTAACAACTTACAAAATAACTTTACAAACATTTATCATTTATTGACAGTCAAAGCAAGAATGACTGAAGAATATTTAATCTTCGAATTGAAATTACCCCTCTGGTGTCTAGAGATACGTTTTCAATCATGAAAATTATTCCAATACCTCAACTTGTAGGTAATTTAAGCATGGCTACTTTAACTCCGATTGCTGAACATGTTGCAATCAATTTGAAGAAGGACTCGTATTTACCGATGTCTATATACGACGTCCAGACATGTGTACGTGACAATGTCGATAATTATCTATGTCATATAGAGAAACCGATTCATCATCTCAAGAATGATGAAAAATTATGTGAAATAGAACCTGATTCCAGCGAAAGCAAGATCAGAATTACGACTTGTTCGAATCAATGGACAGCTCTTAGCAAAATAAACAACTATGCATTTTTCTGTTGTAGTCAGTGTCAAATAAGAGTACTATGCAACGATAATGTGTCGCCGGGGCAGTTGATAAAAGCAGGCATATTGGGCGTCGAACACGACTGTCTGATTAAAACCGAAAGTTTTACGGTTTACTCACGCAATGAAGGTTTTAGCACTTTAGACATAAAACCGTCTTTCAAGCTGCCTGAGATAGAACCAATCAATCATATCATAGACGTAGGCATCCCAACTCCACTGATACAAAACTATACATTTCTCTCAAGCAACGAGGAGCTTGACGAAATCAAGAAGCAACTCCGCATTCTCAAAGCAAGTGAAAATTTGCCACATCAAATTTCTTATCACGATATCCATCACTACACAGCATTTTATGTGGTGATTGGAGTTGTGTTGGTGGTTGGAGCAGTCTACATGGTACGACGGCTGCGTAACAGGCGAACTGCATCTCTCGCGGTAGCAAGGGCCGAAATAACAAGTCCACAGAACCCACAACACGCGACACCGGCACGGGCAGAGGCTGGGGCCTCTATCTCATCATCTACGGTTCAATATAGTGTTAGTGCGCGTAATCAGTGTGAAATTCCGTGTGTATCAGATTACAGTGAAATTTCAAAAGTGCATAAATTAGATAAGTGTACAATGCCTATGTCTTGTAAAACCGAGTTCAAGTAGAGACTCTAAACATAGAATAAGGATCAATTGGAATCACCTTGTCAATCATCTAGTATAAGGACCAATTGGCATCACCTTGTTACTCATCTTTCATGTTCATCTCATATTCATCTTCCCGCTCGGGAGCATGTACGGTGCAACCGCACATTATGCAATTCAGCAGTTTACGCCGCACATACATTTCGATTCAACTCATAATACAGTTCAGTTCGCGTTAGGCTATCAAGTCAGCCAGGCGTTCTCGTTACAGCCAACAAGGGCCGCGTCACTCACTTCATTTGCCACACCATCAGTCCATTAAGCTCATTTTACCTATAAGTACTTTTGGGACAATACAGTAGTGTTCTAGTACTTACCTTCTTTTATTCCATTCACCTCCCATCTAAAGGTAATGTAGGGTCTAGCAAGAGATCATACAGGTACAAACACTTAAAATCATGATCGTAATTTCGTATGAAAAAGTAATAAACTTGTAACTCACAGCGAAAAAAACATTAGGCATAGGGAATCATGCATTATGTAGGGTACCATAAAAGAGTTCAAACTATCAACATTATTCTTTACCGGTAATTTCATTACCATTGGCATGTAGTCTCGGAAAATTTCCAAACAATAGTCAGTAATAATACAATAATAATAACTATTAGTGCTTAGCTAGCTTGCAATCTGGCCAAGCATTTATGAATGAAAATAAGTACATAAAACTAGTTGTGCTTGTGATTGACACATTAGTTTTGTTTTTATTACGGAAAAGTAAACAGCGACACATTTTAAAAACAACAAGTTGGCTTCTTTTAATGAAAAATAATTTTCACGATTTGTTTTTTATAAAGCGTAGGCAAAAGAAATTTAGAGTAATAAATATTACGAAGAAAATAAGCGACCACAATTAGAATAATAATGTGAATGGCACAAATAGTTTTCGGGATAATTTTTTAGGTTAAAAATCTTTTAAAGTCTTACCTGTATATCACTTTCTTCATCTGGAGGCCTACCACAACCTCTTAAAACAATATTATTTTAATATTACTTTGTAATTTCTGTTGTTGCATTTTCAACTCTCGGCGCTGATCCGAGCGTTGAAAATCCAACAGAGCGGAACGCAAAGTAATATTAAAGTAATATTGTTTTAAGAGGTTGTGGTAGGCCCCCTGAACTGTTAATCACGCCTGCATTTTAAGAATTTGATGGGCACGTGAGTATCTTCTGTTCATGTTGTTTAACACAATTTTAACTTAAAAATACTTAAAACAGCAAACAATTTTGTAAATTAATAAATCTGCGAAATAAGACTGCTATCAACTATTCTATATTTGTTTCGATTGCATAAACACACCAAAGTAAAGTTCTCAATATGTCACTTAAAATAATATAACACTGATATTTAGTGTCTCGATTGCCTTTTTTACAAAGGTAATGTATTCAATGTACCACTTAGGCTATTAGAAAATGGTGAGTTTAAGCATTCCGATTGTTTTATGAACCAACGAATCTTCCAGTTTGGCTAGTTAACCTTTGCGATATTTAACTTTCCACTACCCTTTTGAATTACGGTAAAGTATTCAATGTACCACATAGGCTAATTGAAGATTGTGAGTATTACGAAAAGTAATAATATGCAGTACAGGTAAACTGAACAAAGACCACATAGAAAAGTTTACTATTGTACAAATACAATTTTGTGCAGAAATTAATTAGGAATAATGGCATTATCTTCAAACAGACAATTGCTAGAGATATGATATTTTACCACAGTGAAGATATAATAGTAACCATGGCAATTCTTTAATTAAGACCAAATCACCAAAATGTCAGTTTGGCTACTTTACTTTTGTGGCGACGATATATAGTGGTACCTACAACTACTTTCTTATAAGGGACCCATTGGAAAAAGGAACAGAGGAAGATCTAAAGATCGATGGGTCGATGAAATTAAAAACACAGTCGCCGAAGACTGGATGCCGAAGGCGGTAAATTGAAAATTATGGAAACAGTTGGAGGAGCCCTATATCCGGAGAGGAGCCATGCCCTTAACACACTTTTTTATTTATATTTTAGTATTACGTTACTTTAAATTCAATGTAAGGTTGCATGGAAATAGGAGTGAGGCGTATTTATCGTAACAGATAAAAATAACAGATATGTAAAAATAACAAATTACAATTGTTCCTAACAATTTATTTTATCTGTTACTTTAATAACAGACAGACCCTTAAACACTGTTAGGTACCGCGGCTGTTACTATTATTTCTTTATAACAGTCCCCACACATACAGACTGTTACCACGGCATCACATCTCTCTTTTCCTCACTAAAGAATGATCCTTGCTAAAAAGAGAAACACATTATTTTTTCGATATCTATTTACTTCTCGCTCTTGCTAAAGCTGTTAAACTACGCTAGAAAGAGAAGCACTTAGTATTTATTAACCCTAAAAATATAGTTGGTGGTCTTATAAGAACAAACAGTTTCTAAAACGTGACTTCTAAACTAGGTCGTATTATCTGCTATACGGCCTGTTACTGTTACTGACCAGTGACCATTATAAAAATACATGTAATTTATTTTATTTTTCTGTATGGCAATTTGTGAATTGTGAAAGAATTTGTGAGATAATTTTCATTTTAAATTGTTTTATCAACAACGCAATAAAGAATTGATAATTGAATGATTAAAATAGCTCCTAAGTGAAATAGTAATCGTTTCCGAATGCGTATTCATTGGTTTGACGGAATTATTCGCAAAACTTTCCAGGGATTAACGATTTTCTTGACGAACCAGTATGTAATTCAATTTTATTGAGAGTAATTTGCCTGGTTTGTTGGTTAGCGTAGTCATTTAGAGTAATAATTTAATAATATTGTTTTCAAGGTTTGCGATGGAACCAAAAACAATTACAGTGATCGTGTCAGGACTCCTTTATTGTCTTTGGGTCTTTGGTTTGACGGGATTGGTTGCAAAGTGTTCCTTGCATATGTTGTATGACTTTATGCTAAAAAGAAAAACGGTGATATTCAATTGAATGGTTTTTGGCTGGTTTCTTTGTTGAAATTTTTAAATTTTGAATTTTTCCGCTAAAGAGAACGAAAGATTGAGAGAGAATTCTGATTTAAAAAAATTCGGAAATATTTCTAAGGTGTTTACGAGGTACCTACTAGTGTTTAGTGTTCAATAATTCTACCTCTTCTTTTACATTATGTTGGGGTCTGTTTCTAGAAACCGGATGGCAACAATATAAATAAACGTAATTCTTCTACATTTATGACATAATCTCGACATTCTTAGTCAATTGTTCGGATACGATTTTCGACTTTAAACAGAAAATGATAAAGAAGCTATTCGATTGAGATATAAAAATACGTATTTATCGTCCGTATACAAATAACAGGCTGTTATTTGATAACAGATATTTGGAACTGTTATTTTTGAGTAACAGTAACAGTAATAACAGATATCGAGTTTTACCAGTAAAGACCCATCTCTATGGAAATAAAAGGCTTGATTATTATTATTTACCTTCACCTAATAATTGTAGTCCGGCAATAAATATGTACATTGTTTATATAGCACTACCTACAACTACTTTCTTATCATGTTACCTTATTCTACTGCACAGCTGATAGTCATGAATGACCAATATATTTTCAAAAGCAACATGTTTTACTTAAATTATTTAATTATTAAAAGAATTGGTGTATACACAATTTTCAAATCGATATTGAATGGGATGGCAATTTCAGTTTGTTACATTGGTGCTTGCAACTTCTTTAGTACTGTTTGTTTTTT
The DNA here is from genome assembly GCA_947386135.1 of Melanchra persicariae. NCBI lineage: Eukaryota > Metazoa > Arthropoda > Insecta > Lepidoptera > Noctuidae > Melanchra > Melanchra persicariae. The sequence continues at coordinate 6,595,705 of OX376645.1, read as the reverse complement.
TTTTTTTTATAAATATCGGTCAACAATGGCAGTACATACAAATTACTGGAAGCAGTAGGCACCAAATAACTCACACTACAAGATGTACATGGTTGTGGTTCTTATAGCAGTAGTAAACTTCTTTTTAGTTTTTTACACACTGACTTTTATACTATAGTTCCTTTGTTAACTTATGAAGCTTAACTCCATCTATTATCTAAAGGTAAGTATTTCTAGTTGTTGTGTTTTTATTTTGTGTTTTTGTTGATTTTTTTTTTGTATTTCGTTTTTTAGTAATTTTTTATTCTTGCATATTTAATTATGATACCTTCACCTAATAATTATAATCCAGCAATAATATGTATATGTACATTGTTTATATCGTGGTACCTACAACTACTTTCTTATCATCTTAAAATTACCTTATTCTACTGAACAGCTTAGATAGTCATAAATGTCCAATATATATAATAAGCCGTGGATTATGCTCCTGGCTAAAAGTCTTCCGGCGTTGAGCCGGATGACACCGGTGGCTCTGAGCGGGAGCAAATTCGGAGGGCCGGGTTTGCGGAGGTAGTGAAGACCGCCGTCCGCGACGTGGGCTTGAAGAGGACAACGGCCTCTAAAAACAAGGCTATAAACGCGGCGACGGCCTCCATTCGGGCGGCTGCGGAGGCTAACCGTGGTGGGCCTCCGTCGGACGAGATGTCCAAGCTGCGGGCGGAGGTCAAAGGAGAATGAGAGGCTCCGAGCAGACCTGGCCGGGCTCCGGGGAGCCGGCTCACAGGGGGCGCCTCAAGGGGGGCGCAGGGAGGGCAGCCGACCCGTGCCGTAGGAAAACCACGTGCTGGACCTGGTGCGGCAGGAGATGGCTGCCTTCCAGGCGCGGTTCTCCGTTCTGGAAGGCATTGTGTTGCGCCGCCCGCTAGCAGCGAGCCACTGCACTGACTGTTGAACAAGGAAGCAGCTGGACCTCATTAGACATGAGCGCATAGCTAGACGCACGCAAAACATTTGGATCCAAATTAACCCTCTAGTACCAGTAGGTAGGTTTAGGGTGGTGGGTAGCAAAGCACCGAACTACTGAAACTTAAATGGATTTTGGGCACCCCGACTCGGACAGGTTAGGTTAGAAGAGGTCGGAGCCCCGCTTCGCGAGTTATACATAGTGGTACCTACAACTACTTTCTTATCATCTTAAAATTACCTTATGCTACTGTACAGCTTAGATATAGTCATAAATGTCTAATATATATAATAAGGCGTGGATTATGCTCCTGGCTCGGAGTCTTCCGGCGGTGATCCGGATGACACCGGTGGCTCTGAGCGGGAGCGAATTCGGAGGGCCGGGTTTGTTTTAGAGAAATACGGTCAGACTATGGCTAAGATGAAACAATGATTGGAGACAATGGAAATATTCAATGGATTCGTCCAGGAGCAAAAGCCATCAAGTATACTCCCGAACTCGAACGCCACCGGGCCATTGTTTCAAGCATGTTGAAAATCCATTTTTGCCCATTCGTGGAACTGCAATAAACCACAATATTTCAGTGGAAACTGAGAAGGCATTTACACGCTGCTGGGATAAAGAATTATAAACCGGCAAAGAAAATTACATTGACACCTGCTCATCGCGAAGAAAGGGTCCGTTTTGCCCAGGAATATTTAAATTTTAACGCTTACAGCAAGTTATTGCAGGGGACGGTGCGCCACTCCGCTATTAATTAATCTAGTAGGTATTTTTAAACACACCATGTGAGTAAATGCTCAATGGATTGATTGTTAAACCATTAAAATGTTGCAGATTATGTGGTGATGTTATTGTTATAAATAGATTTTTTTATATTTAAATAACATGTTTATTCACTACATATAGGCAGCTATAAATCTGTAAAGCATTTCATAGATGAATTAATTTTCTCGATAGCAAACTTTTAAGCATAAGCATCCCATTTTTAATGTTAATAAATGGTTATATTTGATTATGACATACTAACATAAAATGTATATTAGTTTGGAATTATATTAGCATTTACTTCTTTATCTTACCTAAGCGTTTTAATGAAATAATAAACATTTTAAACTTGCAACTATTTAGTTTTATTTCTATACAAACTGCCAGTTTAAAAAGACAAGACCCTATGTCATCCATTAAAGAAAAAAAAAAAAGTGTAATAATTAACAAAAAAAAAACAGCTGAGCAAAAAGCTATATTTAGGTTAAACTTGGTTTCAAACGCAGACAACTATGAACGCCAGACTATCTTAGTGACCACAAGACCAACTCAACTCTTATCAACCGCATTGAAATTTGATCTTAGTTGTAATGTTAGACGCAATATTCTAAAGAATTTGAACCATATTGTATGCTTTCATAAAGTTTATTCTTGCACAGCACAAGCAGTCAACCTTCTCGTGCAAATAGATTATTTTAAATTTTCAATAATCACTCCATTCTCAATGTCTGATGTTAATAAAAAAACTACTTTTAAAATAGAAAATAAAAAATTGTAGAGACGTTGTTTTTGCAATTAAGTAAGGCAAGGTAAAATATGTTTGCGCGTAGGTAGTCACTGCATACCCTTAGTAGCATTTGAATACCAGTTTTATAATGAATACGAATATTTATTTTTCAACTACCCACTTATTATAAGTTATGCGAAAATATTTCCATTTTAGAAAGTTTATATTTAAAGATTATCCGTCTATGGTTCTTTACAATAATACAAGAAATAGTTTTGAAATAAATTCTAAATGAAAAGCAAAACAACATCTTCATCGCAGGATTTGATCTCGCAACTTATTTTTCTCTGTCTTATACACAGACCACGAGACCAGAATTACTTGAACGCAACCATTAAAATAAGCTATTACACTAATTATATTATAACAAGTAGTCATAACATATAACCTAATGCTAACGTTATAAAGATCAAATTTGCGTGTCTGTATTATTGTTGTATTTGTTTGAGTCCACGAGCACTTGTCTGGTAAGCTCGTATAAATTGAATAAACCCTAGCGTCACAAGTACAGGGTCTAAATTCGTTTGTTTTTAGGGTGGATGAAAAAATGTTGACAACGGACTGTACCTACAACTACTTTTTATCATCTGAAAATTACTTTATTCTACTGTACAGCTCAGATATAGTCATAAATGTCCAATATATATAACGGGTGGACGGCTTCGTGGTCGTCACTATTTCTCTATTCGTCTTGATTATTTTCCATTTTTTTTAATGAAAACTCGAGGGGAGTTGAAACATATGATTTTTGAGTAGTATTAAGGGCTGTAAAATAAAAATAATGATATAATCTAAAGGTATACAGTAAAATAAAACTTTTCTAGTACGAAAGAACTTTTCTAATTAGTATTTTGTTAAAAATAATCAATTCTTATAGAACTAAATAAAAATGAAAATTAAAAGTCTAAATCATAAAAATTCTAAATCTTTGACATAAAATAAATTAACTCTGTCTTTTCTCAAGAATTACAATCAGTCTTAATCAATATTTCTTCAAATATTTAAGTTAGGTACAATAATCTCACAAACGTCCAAAACAAAAAAAAAATGAATATAAAAAACTTCAATCTGACAAGCAGTTGTGGCAAACATAAGAAACTGGGCTCATGATGCTTGCACTGGTCCCCACCAGTGCAAGCCTCATGAGCCCAGTTTTTACATACCAGACATTGCACCCATTTTTCTTTGGCTCTGCTATTTGAAAATGACTCAAAACAACAAAGGCAAAAGGATTCTTCTTCTTCGCTGTCGTCGTTTCCTCTTTGTTTCTTGACAACGTTGATCTTTTTAGTTTTAGTGGTTGGTTTTCTTATTTTCTTATTTTTGTTTCTTCAAAGTTAGTTTTTTTTACCTTTTTCTTAGCCGTCCTAGCTGCTTCGATTGCAGCTAGTTCATCCTTTACGGGAGTGTCGGTTAAGATAGCGGATTTCACTTTGCGTTTATTTGTTTGATTTCCTTTCCTTGGTGGAGCCTTTGGCAAGGGTCTAAGAGTTTCAGGTGAGAATGGAATTGCTGTCACACTTACTGAAGTAGATGCTACTGACATTATAATTATGGGATGTAAGGACTGTTGAGGGAACAAAGGACTCAGTGGTTGAAGGCATCATGATAGTGTTAAGCATTACATCAGATATCGCCAGATCAGGTGAATTCTTGTCAGGGTTTTCTGCAGACTTGTTTACGTCTTCTGTTTCGTTGCTGATTGGAGAAGGAGTAGCCGGTAAATTTAACATTGATGGACTTGGTGTTCGAGAATCATATAAAATACTATTTGCAAGGGGACGTTCATCACTTGTGCTAGAAGTAGGACATGGCGCGGGTTCTTTGCTTCTTGAAATTCCCACCAAGTTAGAGCTGGATGGACCAGTTCTAACGGAAGTTGCCAAAGGTCGATCAGTAATTTGACTCTGAAGATAATCAGCGTCCTGGAATATTTCAGTGTTACCTGGCCAAAGTCCGGTATGGATGAATCCGGAAGATATATTGCGCGGTGTGACAGCTATATCAAACGATGTTTTCAATATCCCAGGAATATCATAGGTGGACATTTATTACTATACACATACGGTACCTGCATTCTAATAAAAAAAATCACAACAAACAGCGTACAATCAAAGCTACAACTACATAAAAAACAATATCACACAACCTAAGAAATAAAAATATATTACAACGAAGACAAGCTCGCACAAACTACGGTAAAAAAACCATATTGTTCGAAGGAGCACAGCTGTTTAACGACCTACCAAATGATGTAAAAGATTGTGATAACATTAACAGATTTAAACTAAAACTGAGAAATTACGTTTATGAAATGTTTACTACATTTCATAAACGTAATTTCTCAGTTTTAGTTTTTAACACGCATCGGAGGCGAAATGTATTTATTTAGATATAAACAATTTCTTTGTATCTCATTGTAAGTGAACCTTTGTATTGTTCTTATGAGAATAAAATTCTTTAAACCGAAACCGACATTACTTTTCCTGGATTAGACCGCATCCAATTGTCGCAAGCAGTGTTAACTGCTTTTTTCACTGGCCCAAAAACGGCTCTGTCCATTGGCTGGTATTTATGGGTGCAATGAGGTGGAAAAGTCAATAAAATTATGCCATTTTCCTTGCAGAACTCGATATTTTTAACTGCTGTGTGTGAAGCGTGGTTATCTAATAACAATAGTGCTTTGTTTTTTTTTGATGGCCTAATTTGGTCTTTGAAAAATTTAAGAAATATATAGAAGTCATCTTCTTGCATCCACCCACGCGATGGACCTACTGGATCAATTGGCACTGCGAATGGGTCAGCCATTCGCAGTGCCAATTGATCCAGTAGGTCCATCGCGTATAAAATGATCATTAAATCTTTTCCGCGAAAAGATGAACATCGGGGGTATGTGATTTCCAAGGGCATTTTCTGCTAGTGCTATAATAACCAATGTTCCCCTCTCTGCGGAAGTCATGGCACTTAGTTGTTTCTGTCCTCGTTGGGCAATGATGCGATCTGGTTTCTGAACAGTTGTGATGCCACATTCGTCAACGTTCCATATATCCTTTCCTTGCAATTTGTGTTTGTACTACTGCGGTATAATTTTGAAAAAAAGTTCTACATTTGTTCTATTAAAACTTGTAGCTCGCGCGATACTTGTAGGTTGTGGTACTCTCAGAGAAAGAACAGGATGACGTTTCATAAAAGAACGAAACCAGACCTCTCCAGCCATTTCATGCTCAGTCCAAGAAGAAGGAATTTTTTTATTATATTCTACAGCCAACCAAAAGGCCAAAGTTCTGGTTTCCTTAGTTCTTAGGCCAAAGTTAGCAGCAGCGCAGTTCAAAAGATAGTCACAGAGTACCTTCTCCTCTGAAGCTGTAAAAACTGTTTTCAGGATATCCCACCGTTGGAGCAGTCGCCGTTTCGTTTGCTTCATAAGCAGTTTTTTTTTTAAATACCTGTAGAGGGAGGTATGGTTCAGGTTTTGAAACTAGAAGCCGCGTCACGGAGACTTTTCCGTCGCAAAGTTACTTCTTCTGCTGCGAGTTCGTACATTTCGCGACTCGCCATACCTCTGTCCGTTTTTCTCTTATAGTCAGTAGGCATACTGAAGCAAAAGAAATAAATTAAACCATCATAAAAAATTGTTACCGTTATTTCCTGATATAAAATTGAAAACGAGGAGAGTTGAAACAGCCTGTTTCAAATCTCCTCAGTACGAAAAATCCTCCCAATTTTCATTAAATGCACCATCAAGATACACAGAAATCAATTCTACCAAATATGTATAATATATCTTTCGTAACATATATAACTTAAGCAATAATACAAAAACTTTATCAAAATATAGGCATCTTAAAAAAACGTTAAATACTTACTTTTCACATTACACTTAAAAATAAGTTTTATTCAGTGACGTAACACACAGTATAACAAACAGTATAAGTAGTATGACTCACAGAGGTGTGCTCCGTCCGACGGTTCGTGCGCAACTGAGCCGGTCTGTTTTTTATTAGGTATGACCACTAGCAAGTTGCACTTGGGATATCAACTGCTTAACCGGACTAACATGAGCCGGTCTGGGGCTGCCGCCAGTATTTATACAGTCCGACCACGTGCGCGCCGCACGTGTTCAAGTTTTAGGTTAGTAATTAAACTTTGTAAATAAATTATGAATTTTAACAATCTTTTAGAACTGCTTAAGAGAATTTGATTTTTAACATTGACTTAATCATGCAGTTAACAATCTAGAAGTAAATAACAATAATTTAACTATGCAATTATAACAAATTGATTAACCACAAAGTAATTTGTGTTTTTAGACGATTATTTCATAATCATAATGTTAACCAACTCTTAATATATTTATTTATTGTTGTAACTGCATCAACACAGATTCCAACATCTTGATGAAAGGCTTAAAATAACGTATTAGCGCCGGATTATGTTCCTGGCTCTGAGTCTTCCGGCGGTGAGCCGGATGACACCGGTGGCTCTGCGCGGCAGCGACTTCGGAGGGCCGGGTATGCGGAGGTAGTGAAGACAGCCGTCCGCGACGTGGCCTTGAAGAGGACAACGGCCTCTAAAAACAAGGCCCTAAACGCGGCTACGGCCTCCATTCTGGCGGCTGAGAAGGCTAACCGTGGTGGGCCTCCGTCAGACGAGATGTCCAAGCTGCGGGCGGAGGTCACCCGCTTGGCAGCCGCCACGGAGCATCTCCAAAAGGAGAATGAGAGGCTCGAACACCAGCAGTGTAGTGCGGATTCCACTGACAAGTGCCCATCGTGCAAACCGATTAGCATATGCAAGGCAACATCTTGATTGGGCCATGAGTGATTGAAGCACAGTGTTGTTTACTGATGAGAGTAAGGTGAAATTTTTAGTGATGATCGTCGGATTATGGTGTGGAGACGAGGAGGTGAGCGATTTTCAGATGCTTGCATTCATGAAAGTGACAGATTCGGGGAGCCCAATGTGATGGTGTGGGGTGGCATCAGTCTATCGGATAGAACTAAGCTTGTAATCCTCAACCAAGGTACTGTAACAGCTCAGCGATACATCGAGGAGGTAATCAGACCACATGTGGTGCCATTTGCACAGAGAGTCGGTGCAAGGTTTAAGTTGATGCACGACAATGCACGCGCGCATACAGCAAGAACCACTAGAGCTGCTCTAGAGGAGGCTGATATCCGATAGGTGTTACCGTGGCCCGCGAACAGTTCAGACCTCAATCCGATAGAACACATGTGGGATCTACTCAAACGAAACGTTCGGAGCACTGACCGACCAGTTCATAATGAAAGACAACTGATTGAGGTGCTCAAATGAAGCTGGGAAGAAATTCCTGCAGAAACAGTACGACACCTGATCGAAAGTGTGCCTTCCAGGCTTCAGGAGTGTGTTCGCAAAAGGGGAGGACACACACGATATTAAAATGGCGCAGGAAATCAATCACTTTAGAAATCTTCACCGTATTTCATTACTTTTTCTCTAAGTGAATTTTCAGCCAAAAATTAGTACTGTACTAAAAAAAACTATTTCTTGTATTTTCTTTTGATATTTACTTAATTTTAAGTTTACGAGTATAACATTAAAAATGATAAAACTATCTAACTTTATCATTTCGTAACGCCTAAATTACACAAATACATGAGAATACTTTTAAATTACAGTGGCCCTTATTTTGTTTTGAATAGTATATGTGTCGCGTCATAGGTGGCCGAGACGCGAAGCTCCGGGACTTCTTCACAATCCAATATAGATTTGGATGTGGACACTGTTGCAGGTAGTAGTGTAGTAGGCGCGCTTGCGTTTCCGATCACGTGATTATAAGGTTTCGAAACAATTTGTTAGATGGCGCTGTCCGTAGTCCCACAGTAGCGCCATCATTCTACGACATATATAATAAGGCGTGGATTATGCTCCTGGCTCGGAGTCTTCCGGCGGTGAGCCGGATGACACCGGTGGCTCTGAGCGGGAGTGAATTCGGAGGGCCGGGTTTGCGGAGGTAGTGAAGATCGCTGTCTGCGACGTGGCCTTGAATAGGACAACGGCCTCTAAAAACAAGGTCATAAACGCGGCGACGGTCTCCATTCTGGCGGCTGGGAAGGCTAACCGTGGCGGGCCTCCGTCGGACGAGATGTCCAAGCTGCGGGCGGAGGTCACCCGCTTGGCGGCCGCCACAGAGCTTCTCCAAAAGGAGAATGAGAGGCTCCGAGCAGACCTGGCAGGGCTTCGGAGAGCCGGCTCGCAGGGGGCGCCTCAAGGGGGGCGCAAGGGAGCAGCCAACCCGTGCCGCAGGAGAACCAGGTGCTGGACCTGGTGCGGCAGGAGATGGCTGCCTTTCAGGCGCGGTTTTTCGTTCTGGAAGGCATTGTGTTGTGCCCCCCGCTAGCAGCGAGCCACTGCACTGACTGTTGAACAAGGAAGCAGCTGGATCTCATTAGACATGAGCGCATAGCTAGACGCACGCAAAACATTTGGATCCAAATTAACCCTCTAGTACCAGTAGGTCGGTTCTAACAAAGCAACGAACTACTGAAACTAATAGATTTTGGGCACCCCGACTCGGACAGGTTAGGTAAGAAGAGGGCGGAGCCCCACTTCGCGAGTTATACATAGTGGTACCTACAGCTACTTTTTATCATCTTAAAATTACCTTATTCTACTGGACAGCTTAGATATAGTCATAAATGTCCAATATATATAATAAGGCGTGGATTATGTTCCTGGCTCGGAGTCTTCCGGCGGTGAGTCGGATGACACCGGTGGCTCTGAGCGGGAGCAAATTCGGAGGGCCGGGTTTGCGGAGGTAGTGAAGACAGCCGTCCGCGACGTGGCCTTGAAGAGGACAACGGCCTCTAAAAACAAGACCATAAACGCGGCGACGGCCTCCATTCTGGCGGCTGCGAAGGCTAACCGTGCTCCACCGTGTATAGATTTTGGGCACCCCGACTCGGACAGGTTAGGTAAGAAGAGGTCGGAGCCCCGCTTCGCGAGTTATACATAGTTGTATGGGTTGTAGTAGTTAACTCCGTACACCGCTTTGTCGTGAAGGTTTGTAAGTTCAGTATAGAAAAACACTTTCCACTAAGATGCAATAGTAAAGTTTATTTAAGTTATAAGTAAGTTACAGTATAGAGTGGAAGGCGATTATTTCTCTCAATTGTTGATAGCTACACAGTTATGAGTTCACTATAATTAAATTGGTTAATCATGTTATTTTATAATGCTAAATTATGACGGACATCGTTAGCCTAAAGTAGTTTACACAGTAAGCAGAAAAATGTACGGTAATGAAACCGTACAATAGTGGTACCTACAGCTACTTTTTTATCATCTTAAAATTACCTTATTCTACTGGACAGCTTAGATATAGTCATAAATGTCCAATATATATAATAAGGCGTGGATTATGCTCCTGGCTCGGAGTCTTCCGGCGGTGAGCCGGATGACACCGGTGGCTCTGAGCGGGAGCAAATTCGGAGGGCCGGGTTTGCGGAGGTAGTGAAGACAGCCGTCCGCGACGTGGCCTGGAAGAGGACAACGGCCTCTAAAAACGAGGCCATAAGCGCGAATGCTAAATTAAGACGCACACCGTTAGCCTAAAGTAGGTTACACAGTAAGCAGAAAGATGTACGGTAATGAGACCGTACATATTGGCAACCCCCTAAAGAAAGCTGAGATGAGTAGAGAGAACGAAACGCCTGTACAAAGTTAAACATTAATGTAAAAGTAAAGAGTAGATAATTAATCAAAACTAAAGGCAATGTTGTCTCGGTGTCCTTGAGGTTGAATGTGGCAGGCGTCTGTAGTCGCCTGCTGGTTTTCTTCTCTGGCAGTCTGCATTCGAGATCCTATTGGTTGAAGTTCGATGTCTTCATGCGTTGGCATTTTATTTGTCTTATTCGAAATTCGCTTTCTTAGCAGTGCGTAGTATTTCTTTGTTACGATCCACAGGAAAGTGATGACAGCATTTGTTAGTAAAAGGTAAGAAATTGCGTATTGGTGAACGTCATGATCCGTGACAGTGGATGGTAGTTTCGGCTCTAGTGTTGGGTAGGACAAGCAATTTCGATGAGTTTGTATGAGTAACTCATTTATTTTACCGAGGTAGTACAATATACCACTTCAAATGAGGTGGGACCAAGGAACTTCTATTACAACCTGGAATTGAGCATTGTCAATTTGACACTAATATAAAAATAAACCTTATGTTTATGAAGTTAAGTTCTATTACAGACAATCACTTGGTCAAAGAGAAATCCGGTCCGAGGGAGAAAGCGCTTGGAGAGCCCTGTGTCCCTTTCTAAAGTGTTGCCAGGAGGATTATTCCCGAATTTAGTAGGAATGGTAGGAAAAAATAATATTGTCGTGTCTTATAAAAAAAACATTAACTTTCGTTCTGATATATTTCTAATATTTTTAAATGATCTGTTAGAATGAGAACATTTTTTTAGCAATAATTTAGATACTGTATTGAAATGTAATTAAAAAAGAAAAGATTATTAGTAGAATATGTAATTATATAAGTTAGACTGGTAACCCACCAGCCATATTTATTTGTTGTGAAACAATCAATTTCTTTATTCGGATGTAATAAAGATGGTTAAAAAGTGTGCGATTCAAAAGCTGTTCGGTTGCAAAAACGAATCCTATGCAGGATGCGGTGTTTCTTTCTTCAAGTAAGTATATTGCAATTCTTGAAGTAGGGTGCCCATAATGAACGAAATTATAAGATTATTTACACAATGCAGCATATAAATAGGAGGTAGTCTTCAACGTAAGCATAATAAAACTTTATATGGAATGGTGTACCGAATACTTAAAAGACGTGATCATGAAATTTCACATTTCCCGAGGAACATTGTAGGAAAATGGCAGAAAAGTTTCAACTTCCCATATTAATCGCTGATTTAGGTGTGTTCAAAGACTACAATAGTATACTGGCTAGTGTTACTTCGTATATTTGAAATAAATTTAAAAAATATAATTTCAGACTGCCTGGAGAAGAATCAGGGAGAAAAAATGGCTCGATTTCATTCCAAGTCATTCAAATATCAAAAATTATTCCGTTATTTGCAGTCTTCATTTCAGGCCCCAGGATATAATAAAACATAGTTTAATGCGTTTTACTTTAATCCATCCTTAAAGCATAATTATTATTAACTTATGAAATCAAATTTTTGGTTAATATATTATATCCTATTATATTAGTCTCAACCTACATTATATTGGTTGGTCACCCTAATGAAAGGGACAGAGGGCTCTCGCGAAGCTATCTCCCTCGGACCGCGTATCGACAGCCTGTGCACATTCCAGGTTGTAATAGAAGTTCCTTGGGCGGGACAATGTCACATTAATGGGACAACGTCCCGTTGATGTGTCTCACCTCTTTTTAGCATAACACAAAATACATGGGATTGTAGCTCAGAGCTAGGCTTAGAAGTTTGAGGGATAATATGGGACATTGTCACATTACTGAGACATACATTACTACAACAAATACATAGCAGATTAGAATTATGACGAATAAAGTTTGTCTCAAATTAAATAAAGAATAAATAAAAAAAAAAATATAACATATTGTAATTTAAAAATAACAGCATTGCCACCTTTTTGCCACCAAGTCTATTCCTTCTGTAATGTTGGAAGAAAGGTTGGTACGTACGGTTTGGTTTAATTTAAACGCCGCCGGTTCACTCTCACTCTTCAGTTTATTACAGTTTGTAAGCACACAGTTTTTCAAGAAAGAGGAAGCACAGTTAAAAGCCAAGAGATATAGCGGAAGGTACTAGCTAGCGCGCGGGGCAACTGTTACAGGTTTTGGCACAAGCGAGCGTGCGTTTGCTTTAGCGGCATAGGACGTACTGCCGGCCGGCGCTCACGCAGGTCGTGAGGGGTCCCGCTACCTGCGCAGTCGCCGATCGGTGAAACCGGTTTGGTAGTCGGCGCCCGCGCACTAGGTTTACATGATACATATAATAAAAATCAGTTGTCCGACTGTTACGTTATTATTACTTATTAACTAAATATTAGTAATACTTATATTCTAAGGTTAATTACTTAATCTAAAACTTAACACTACACACAGTTGTTTAAATACACTATACATACTTAATAAAACTATATTAAAGTTATGTGACGCTACACTTCTCTCGGTGATCACCTGACCAGACTTCGAAAATATTCATTCCGAAGGAACACTCGTTGCAGAGATGCACAGCCGCTTTTTTACCACTTCATACAAGCGTGGATAGGCACTTTTCTTCCCCTCCCACCATTTAAAGGGATCCTTAAGCCTGTGCAAAAGCGGTTCTTGTAAATATTTATCGACTTCGATAATACCGGCCACTGTTGGGTTAGTGTTCCTCATTACTTCCGCCACTTCTTTATCAAAATCGTCCCAAATACTATGCTTCTTTTGAGAGAATGTCTCTCTTACTTCCACTTCATCAGCCTGGTTCTGGTCCGGTAACACATTGACATTAGCCACTAAACGTTTCAGAGACGAACAGGCTCGAGAATAGGCAAATTCATTTTCGAAGCCTTGTCTTTTAAAGCGTGGATCTACTAGCGTACTTTCTGCAAAAATGTTGTTATCTTCAATGTCCATAAATCTAGTAGTAAGTTCCTCGAGTAAAACTTGGGCCATATTGCTGACTGACTGTGGAAGAGAGGGCTTTAATAGAAATTCAGAGCACTGTTTCTTTAAAGCATTAGAAATTAAAATTATTTGGGACACGGTTACTTTTTGTTCAGAACTCATTTCTTCTGTTACATCCTTAAAAAATTAAAGTATCTCACTTGCAGTAGTTATTATGTCCAAGTCTTCAGCATTTATATTATCAATTTCCTGATATTCTGTAGCAATAAGTGACATCAGGCTTCGCTTGGTGTTGATAACACTTTGAAACATGAGGGGTATAGAATCAAATGCAGCTAAGAGCACAACCTTTAAATTCTGACTCATGAAAAAAAATATTCTGTCCATATAAATATTCATATTTTCCTATCTGTTTGAACATTAAACAGTTATTAAAATGCAATTTTTATTTAACGTAAGTATTATATCAATAGGTTAAGAGATGAGACCGCAATTTAAATAAAATTAATTACATAAGCTGCTTTTGATTGTAATACATTTTATAAGATGTATTTGTTCCTGACAATTCATCACCTAGCTGTTTTTGAGACCAACCGACAATGACATTGACATTTGCTGCGAACCTTAGTGATGTACTAAAGTTAAATCTTCGTCGACATAGCTCTTTGAATTTTATTATTTTCGACGTTTTAGGGACTTGGACGTTATCAGAAGTTTACACTGTATTTATACGATCGATGTTTTTTGCCTGTTTGATCATAACATGGATAAATATGATTAAAACACATGTGTATTTTATCAGTTTTTTTTATTTTTACAGTAGTAGTAAATATACGAAAATAATAAGACCAAGGACCTGTTTAATAATTAGACTTATTTATGAAAATCAGACAAACAGGTCAGAATTTTTTAAACCACTAATAAAGGCGGTTCTTCGTGAGGTTCACAGAAGAGTTCATCTTCACGATCTTCTTCATTTTCATCTAAAGACTCAGTGGTAAGAATATTCGTATAATATTCAAGGCTAGGCAATGTCTTCCAGTCGTTTCCAAAGTGCTTTTGCAAGAGTTTGTTGACGTCTTCCAGTTTTGCTGATTTCACATTAATGAGACCAGGGTTGATTATTGTAGGATTTATGTCTAAGATGTTCTTATTCTTTTTGCATACGTTTTGGCACGTGCTTAGATCTGCTTTATAATAAAGTTCCCCTCTAATCAAGGCATTACCAAGTCGCTTTGATCGTTTGATTATGAATCTTTTAGAAAGAGTTACTTTGAATGGAAGACTGCCGGGTGCTTTCATTGCCGACTGAACAGCTTTTCGCCAATCGAAAACTTCAATAGTATTTAAATTTGTGACAGTTGCGTGGTTTTTCATTACTTCAGTATACTCTTCAGGGTCTATACCAACTTCCATTTTTCTCAACTCTTTTTCTATGTTGCCAAAAACCCGATGCCAAAATCCCGAGTTACGGGAAAAATAAGTTCTATGATTTTAATATGTGGTTTCGACAACAACCACTAAGATAACATCCCAAGCATTGTCGTATTTTTTATTTTGACCCACGCAACCGTCGGCTATTAAGCGGATACGCGTGATATCGGTCAAGTCCGTTTTATTTAAGTGATGAAATACCGCCGACGCTATTTCGTTTGATCCTTTACAGTGAACGTCTTCTGTCCAAATATAGCAAAACACGTTGTTTTTATTCAAAGGATCCTTTGAGCTACCTTCAACCACAGTTGCATTGTATAAATACAATTGCCTGCTGTAATAACAAATTTGATCTGGAACCTTAGGGAGCGGAAGGTTATTTTGACAATCAAATGAGAATGTTTTCATGCCTTCCTGTTTTTCCTTGAGAAAAGTATAAAATGCGTTAGCTCGAAGTCGATGGACTCTTTGTTGTATCCTCAGATCGTTTCGCTTTGATTCGTCTTTTTCAATTTTAAATCGCTCAGCAAAATTCAAACAGGTGGAACACACATCGGTACGTGGATTGCCGAAGCCGAGGTTATAAATTCTCGTTAAATATTTGACGAAAGTATGACCTTTTTATAGCCGTGTGTGCAGTTTCCGCAATGAACATTTTACACAGCTTATTTATATTTAGCGTACTTGGCAAATATCGTCTGGCGGAGCTGCTACCACGGCAATAGTGGCTGTCTGAACATTTTAAAGAATTGATGTATGCTTAAATTACGTCTTTCTTCCATTCGTATAAGTGAGTTTTATGGTTCCCTCCTCGTCTCTCAACAGGCCCAGTTCCATCACGAAAAAAATTTGCAATGATATACTCGTACTGTACTCGGTATTTTGTTATTTTCAAACACCGCAAAAACGTATTTTGACAGACAGGAATAAGTTTTTTGTTGGCATAAATATGATATTTTATTGTGAACTCACGTCCTTTTCTTGATGTGTTTACTTTGCGTCGTTTTACAGATAGACCATTGCAACATTTTAAGATAATAGCGTCTTGCGATAATTTGTCAGTATTTTTATAAAATAATTTATGAAAATGCAATAAGTCCTTCATTTTAAGCATCTTGCACTTCAATCTTTTCTCATGGTTACAGGTGGGTCGCCGTGGCAAATCTTGTGATGAATATCTGAAAGGAGATAGTAAATTTATTATTTTTATTTAGCACCTATATCGTAGAAAATTTATCAAAAAACTACTGTGACGCATTCGTCACGGAAGTTGTTGATACTCAGTGTGCGTCCCTATAAAGTGTGTAAGATATGTGAAAAGGGGGGCTAAAATAGCCTAAAATTGTTCGACAGAAAAAAAAATAATTTATAAAAAATAATTAATTAAAATAACTGCAGAATTGAATGAATTCAAATTAAATTCCACTGTCATTAAATTAAAAGTAAGATAGAAATTAAAAATAAATTAGATATTAAAAGTAAAAATATCGTGATGGCTCATAAGTAACATGCCCCATCACTAAACTTACCGCTCCTTTTTCTTTAGATTTCGCTTCCAAGTCTCTGGGTTTTTCCTTTTTTTCGCGCAGTTTTCGATGTCACAGGAGTAACGTTTACTTCCATTATAATTATGGAACACAAATTTATCTTACTAACTTCAGAAAAACACTCAAATCTTATTTAAAATCAAGTAAATCTGTAGCACTTCTAGTACGACGAACACCATAGACGCCATATTAGTTTCGACGCTATCGCCTCGCTGTGATTGGTCGATTCCGATTTGAGCTGTCTTTGATGTTTACATGCCGTTTTTTAGCTGGCTTTGATCCCAATGGAGATTTATAAACTGGTTTTTGTATTATTTTAAGCTACGTTTGATTCAAAATTATAAGTTGAGTTCATAGACAATTGACAGACGTTTATTTTTGCATTCATAGTTCAGATTTCAAAAAAGATGCAACGATTTTTGATTCTATACCCCTCACATGATGAACGTGGAGTTCCAGCGGGTTATTACATCCTGCTTTAATTTTAATTCTTTTTCACCTAATTGCTTCTGCATTTCTTTGAGTCGTTGTGTAGCTAGCGAAATATGGCTTTTATTTTGTGTTGTGTAGATTTTATTTCGTTTAAGGCCGATTGAACAACAAGATTCAAAGTATGCGCAAAGCATGGTATTTGTTTCCACTTTAATAACTTTATCGCTGCTGTAATATTGCTAGCATTGTCACTGGTTATAGCAACAACCTTTTTTGTGATATTCCAATCATCACACATTTAATCTAATTTTTCAAATTTTCAGCTGTATGACGATCTGAGTACTGATGACATTCTAACATGCAAGACTGCAGTTCCGTACTTTTGTTTATATAGTGATCAGTCAGTGACATATAAATTTAATTTGGCTTAGATGACCATCCATCTGTTGTTAGTGCAACGTAGTCTGCTTCTTCCAGTAGTTTTTGTTTCTCAAGATTATAATAGTTTGGTAAAAGAGCATTAGAAACCGTGTAGGTAAACTGTAATTTGGATTTAACTCTTTCAGAAAATTTCGGAAAGATTTGCTTTCAACAATGTGAAATGGTAAGTAGTAATAATAATAGTAATAATAGTAATAGTATCTTGGGACAAGATACTATTAATTAATTACTAGTAATTTTTAGATATTATTTCTACTAAATACCTATTCAGCAGCTCGGTTTTTTTAGCAGAGAGAGGCCTAAAATAATGCGTCAACTTTGAGTTGGCAGACTTGTCGGTTATTCCAGAATAATTACGTGTAGTTGTTCCAACAGGTGACGGTACAACAGCATCGGTACTATTTTCCTCCATAAGGTTTTTAGAGGTTGATGCGGTAACATCAGGTTGAAGATAATTTTCTTCTACGTTGGTACTTTGTGGATCTAAAACACCAGGATGTTGAGTTCTAGTATGACGAATTAAATTGTATGGGCCACCACCTTTACAATTAAATTTAAATTAATTTTAAAGCAAAAGTTGCATTTTGCTTTATTATTTTTCATATCTGTAAAATACTGCCAAGCCTTCGACGTCCTCTTATCAGCAGATTCAGCCATGCTGTTACAAATTAAATAAAAAGCTGAGTGTTTCCTTTCCATGACCATTTCGTATGATCGAAGGTTTTCCGAGGTAGATTTTTTTCAGGTCCAGCTGACTTCTCCGAGCTCTGTATGTCCTTCTTTGAAGTCTTCATGGTTTCAAACGCCATAAACTGGTTTTCCAAGAACATCAGGAATTCTTGCAGTGTTGGTACCTCTCTGTTATCGTGCAAGTTTTTTATGTATTCGTTGTAGGTTCCACAGTGTAGTTTTTGTGACATCAAATGGACAATCATAGGATCCCAACTGGTTACATCAAAACCAATATTTGTTAAACCGTTTAGGCATCCAGTTGTTACGTCGTGCAGCTTCTTCAAGTTGTAAGCGTCTGGCTTCTGTATTACGGACAACTGCAGCATAGTATTCATGAAAGATGAGAATTGAAGTAGACGGTTGTTGTTACGTTGATTCAGTATTTCCCAACATGAAGTGTAGTTATCGGCGCTGATACTCAAGTGTTGCACCAGTCTTTCTGCTTCACCTTTTAGCCTAGTTTTCAGATGATGCATTTTTTGGGCCTTATTCAATGTCGGGTTTTTGTGTATCGTCTCCAGGAACAGATCTTTGAAAGATATCCATTTGTTATAGTGTCCTGAAAACTCTCGATCCTCGGTGCTGAATGTTGGTGATGAGCGGTGGACCACATCTTGCTTTTCAGTCGTTTCCTTCTCGTCATATTTGGCTTCAAAGTGGTTGAACATGTCATAGTATGTTTTTTCCGAGCCCTTTAATAAGGCTTCCAGTTCCCAATGAGTGTTGTCAATAGCTTCCCACTTCGACTTCAAGATTGACAAGTGATCGTCAAGTTCCCATTTTTCAGCTAAGACGTCAAACTTAATTTTCGTCATAGCCCTCTCTATGGCATTGAAGTTACATTCCTGTTTAGTCAGCAAATTCTTTGTTTTCTCATCAGGTTCTCCCCGCGACAAGTCTGTCAGGTCGATTTTTATCATTTCTTCAGCAACATTTTCAAAATGTCTGCTTTTGTATCTTCGTACATGTTCTGTGTCTTACCGTGGACATCTTCCGAGAAATAGTTTATGTTTTTATCTTCAATTTCCTGCAACAGCAATGTATGCCATGCATGGAAATCCATCCATTGAGCTTCTAACGAGGACAGCCGCTTACTCAAGTATTCCTTTGTTTTTCTGGTTTTGCAATCCTTGTTATAGTTACTGCATAATGTTTTGATGTTTTCAAAACTGGTTGATTGTAGCAATAGCTTATTCATCTTGATTTATAGGCTATAGCTTCCTTTATAGTTGAAGACTCTTGTAGTAAGTTCCAGTGTGTTCCAGTAGTCGAAGGCTCTTCTTGTAGTTATAGTTAGTTCCAGCAGTTAAAGGCTCAGTAGTCGAAGGCACTTCTGGCAGTTGTAGTTAGTTCCAGTAGTTAAAGAGCTCTTCCAGTAGTCGAAGGCAAGGCCCTTCTGGCAGTTAAAGTTCGTTCCGGTATTCAATGTGGCCTTACCCTGGTTAGGTATTTGCGCCTTCTCAATCCAGCTGGGGCGACCCTCTTCCGGGAGACCAGCTGAACCGATTCGCTACCATAACAAGAGACAAAGCACACTAAAGTACACGAAGGCTCGAAGGACCATAAATGTATGGGTTGTAGTAGTTAACTCCGTACACCGATTTGTCGTGAAGGTTTGTAAGATCAGTATAGAGAAACACTTTCCACTAAAATGCAATACAAATAAAGTTTATTTAAGTTATAAGTAAGTTACAGTATAGTGAGGAAGGCGATTATTTCCCTCAATTGTTGATAGCTACACAGTTATGAGTTCACTATAATTAAATTGGTTAATCATGTTATTTTGTAATGCTAAATTATGACGCACATCGTTAGCCTAAAGTAGGTTACACAGTAAGCAGAAAAATGTACGGTAATGAGACCGTACAATAGTGGTACCTACAGCTACTTTTTTATCATCTTAAAATTACCTTATTCTACTGGACAGCTTAGATATAGTCATAAATGTCCAATATATATAATAAGGCTTGGATTATGCTCCTGGCTCGGAGTCTTCCGGCGGTGAGCCGGATGACACCGGTGGCTCTGAGCGGGAGCAAATTCGGAGGGCCGGGTTTGCGGAGGTAGTGAAGACAGCCGTCCGCGACGTGGCCTTGAAGAGGAC
This sequence comes from Melanchra persicariae, assembly GCA_947386135.1. Lineage (NCBI taxonomy): Eukaryota > Metazoa > Arthropoda > Insecta > Lepidoptera > Noctuidae > Melanchra > Melanchra persicariae. The sequence continues at coordinate 6,575,920 of OX376645.1, read as the reverse complement.
AACGGCCTCTAAAAACAAGGCCATAAACTCGGTGACGGCCTCCATTCTGGCGGCTGCGAAGGCTAACCGTGGTGGGCCTCCGTCGGACGAGATGTCCAAGCTGCGGACGGAGGTCACCCGCTTGGCGGCCGCCACGGAGCTTCTCCAAAAGGAGAATGAGAGGCTCCGAGCAGACCTGGCCGGGCTTCGGGGAGCCGGCTCGCAGGGGGCGCCTCAAGGGGGGCGCAGGGGAGCAGCCAACCCGTGCCGCAGGAGAACCAGGTCTGGACCTGGTGCGGCAGAAGATGGCTGTGTAGCGGCATTCATGCCGCCACAAAAATCAACGTAGCAGAATCAACATCACAACAAATGAGACTCGCGGCGCCATCTATCTCGACAGCTGCGACAAGGACGCTAAAGCTGCCTTCCAGGCGCGAAAGAATAATTTCAAATTTTAAATTTGGAACATAAAGAATCATGCCAGGATGCTTCAAAAAACATGCCAATACATCGTCAAATTAACAAAACCTATTTCTTGTTCTTCTTCATTGAAGTAGAGAAAAAAATCTAAAGTGCCCGTTTTTTTTGCAAAAGAGTTTATACAGGGTTACTGGTAATTCGACGTATATCCGTCAGGGGCTCATAAGGGGGCCAAAATGCAACAAATTGAACCCCCCATATGTATGGCCGAAATTCAATAGTTTTCGAGATATTTGAATTTTAAGGGTTTTTCGAAATTTACCCAAAATTTGACATTTAATTCCAAATAAAAAAACCTACATACCCATTCAAGGGTACCATTAAAAATGATGTTGTAGCTGGCACTTCAATTAAGCTATGGGCATCATTAAAACTACTTAATTTAACAAAATAATTAAAATAATGACCGAAGTAAGAATAATATCTTACCAATATTTTCATTTTACGCTTCAAAAATGTTGTCTCGTCAAAAAAAATTCTATGACATTAATCGTACAAATAACTAAAACAACTTGCCTATTCTGTAGGCTTTCCAAAAAGGTATAAAAGTCAATTTTAAAATACATAATTCGTGGCATGGCATGTCTTTGAACCGGCGCGGGGAGAGAAATCATCTGTGTTCTTAGTTTATCATCCTCGCTAAAACAACCGATTTTACTGGCGAAATTCTTCCTGATGGGGCGAGGTGTGCGGGCCGGGGAGTACACGGCGTTTGCTGCGCTCGCGTCGCCTTCCTTAGTACAGTTCGCGTCAAATAACTATGCCCCTCTGAAGTTAGCCATTTGCAAAGATCGCGTAGGTGCAGTCACGTAGACGGGAGCAAGCGGGACGCAAGCATGCATCGAACGTAAACGAGCGACTGAGACATAAAATCGCGCCGTCATAATCCCCGCCCGCGCATGTGCAGTTGCAGTTTGTTCGTTTTTTACAGTTCGTGTCAAATAACTGTGCCCCTCTGAAGTTGGCTACGAGTGGCTGCGTAGTAGTCAAAATTATGAACAAACTGCAACTGCGCATGCGCGGGGCGGGGATTCTGACGGCGGGATTTTATGTCTCAGTCGCTCGTTTACGTTCGATGCATGCTTGCGTCCCGCTTGCTCCCGTCTACGTGACTGCACCTACGCGATCTTTGCAAATGGCTAACTTCAGAGGGGCATAGTTATTTGACGCGAACTGTACTAAGGAAGGCGACGCGAGCGCAGCAAACGCCGTGTATTCCCCCACCCGCACACCTCGCCCCATCAGGTAGAATTTCGCCAGTAAAATCGGTTGTTTTAGCGAGGATGATAAACTAAGAACACAGATGATTTCTCTCCCCGCGCCGGTTCAAACACATGCCATGCCACGAATTATGTATTTTAAAATTGACTTTTATACCTTTTTGGAAAGCCTACTGAATAGGCAAGTTGTTTTAGTTATTTGTACGATTAATGTCATAGAATTTTTTTTTGACGAGACAACATTTTTGAAGCGTAAAATGAAAATATTGGTAAGATATTATTCTTACTTCGGTCATTATTTTAATTATTTTGTTAAATTAAGTAGTTTTAATGATGCCCATAGCTTAATTGAAGTGCCAGCTACAACATCATTTTTAATGGTACCCTTGAATGGGTATGTGGGTTCTTTTATTTGGAATTAAATGTCAAATTTTGGGTAAATTTCGAAAAACCCTTAAAATTCAAATATCTCGAAAACTATTGAATTTCGGCCATACATATGGGGGGTTCAATTTGTTGCATTTTGGCCCCCTTATCAGCCCTTGACGGATATACGTCGAATTACCAGTAACCCTGTATATGTAATATATAAAATTCTCGTGTCAATTCTCGGTGTTTGTAGTTAAACTCCTCCGAAATGTATGAAACAGCTGATTTTACATATATTTGGTTCAAATTTTATATTTTGTGAACAAACGCAAGAAAATAAGAGAAATTAAATACACAAATTAAGGAGTCCCTACCAAAAAGCATGAAATTTAACATTAAATTAAAATTAAAAAAACCCCCGACACAAAATAATAATAATATTAGTAAGGATTAAACTTGTTTATGGTACTCTCTAAAACAGTGCTCAATGCACAAACTTATATCGCAATGAATGCATTTCCATATGGTCCTCGTATCCCTTTTTCGGCGTGTGCACATCCAGCAACGCGCTTTTTTAATCTCAGATCTCGTAGGAAAGTGGTTGTGATCAACGTTCGGTCGGTCTTTTGTCCGTATTGTCAATTGTCCTTGTCTAGTCCTGTCCGCATATAGTCGGGGTTCAGTCGTCAAGTCGATGCGTCGATGTATTTTGAGAAGGTCTTCCGTTAAAATGGTTCGGAACTGCCTATGTGATATTTTCGGGTTCTGCGATGAAAATATCACATAGGCATTGAACACAGCAGTGTTCAGCAACCTGCAGAAGACCTTCTTATACCATATCTTGTTTCTAAGTCGTTCCACGGGCTGAGCAGATAAAAACTGATCTTTTCTATCCACTCCGCCCATGGACATATTGTAATCAATTACAATTTTAGGTTTATAAGTGAGTCGGTTGTATTTATTCTGAATCCCCGCTTGTAAGTGATGGTATGTGGAGATCATGCTAACCAAATTAGCGTCTCGCCATACCATCACGTACAAGTCTGAAGTGTAGCTGGCCACTACCTCACCCTGTCGTAGGTCAGTCTTGGTTAGAGTCTTGAGCGAGTCGGGCACGAATTCACGATTCAAACGTAATGTTCCAAAACAGTCAGTCTTGTGTCTTTTGAGACATCGCAATAATAATGGGCTGTTGTAGAAATTATCCATTATTACTCCCCCCCCCCCGCGGGCCTAAACGCGTGAACACGTAAACTTGTTGTGCTCGTAATAAAAAATCTTTTTACCAGCAAATAGTTATTAACTAAGTACAAATTATATATCGTTGTGAAGCTCAGTGAATGGACTACCTGGTTTGCCCATCCCCTGTAAATTTTACAAAGTGACTACCAAGTAAACATAGTTTTCTTATTGCAAAAATCTCAACTGTCATTGCAAGCGCGTGAATCATCGCGCCAACCAACTTAACGAGCGGCGTACCGGGGTCAACGATCGGCCTTCGCGCGCACACACTGCTATTCGTCGCCGCAAGGACAAACGCACGCGACGCCCGTTCATAGTCATCGGTCGGCGGTTCGAGTTCGAGAGGCGATATACTACGCAGGATAGCACGATACTCGAGCGTGCGTTAACAAAACAATTCTATGCAATAGCTGAGTGAGTAAAAGCGTTGTTTGTTTACATTTTAAACATATATAAAAAAAAAAAAAAAATAGCCGAGGAGGAGCCCGCTGCATGCCCTGTTCTGCTAATTGCCATTTTATAATTTGTGATTTATTCTAACTAAGGCTATCATATAACAAATATATTGCCTAAGATTATTAAAATGCTTCGCTCGCCTCCGAAAACTCCAGCTTCGCCTCTGTACAGCTCAGAACCGAACTTATCATCGAGCTCGAAGATTAATGAATGCAATGAAACTGAAAATATAACTCAGAGAAAAAGAAAACGAGGTGAAGATGCTGAGTTGCAACGTCTCGAGAATATGATGGTTGATATGAAGACAATGTTATCGGATTTTGTATCTAAGCAAGCCCAACAAAATATTAAAATTGACTCGCTACAATCGGCTCTCGAGGACATCAGAGTGCAAAATAACTTAATCAGCAGGCAAAACGCAGAAATTTGTACCCAGAATGATAAGATTCGAGACACTATACAATTTCTATCTAATAAATACGATGATGCTATATCGGAGATAAACCACTTACAGACCGAATGTAATAACAACCAAAAAGTAATAAAAATGCTCGAGCTCAAGGTAGACTATCTGGAGAGAAACATGAAAGCAGCCACAATCGAACTAAGTAATATTCCAACGACAAGTATTGAGACCAGGGAATCCCTCACAGGATTGGTCCAAAAACTGGGTACTGTCATCAATCAACCTGTTCCAGTATCAGATGTCAAAAATATATTTCGGTTGAGAGGCAAGAAGGAGACAGTGGGTACTGTCATTGTAGAATTTATATCCCCAACAATAAAAGAACAATTCCTCCGGTGTACTAAAAACTTCAATAAACTAAATATTGGAAACCGTCTTAGCACCACCCACTTGCAAGCTGAAGTACCTAAAAAGCCAATATACATATCGGAAGCGCTAACTGCTACAGCAAAACGCCTCCATTACCTGACAAGGGAATTCATAAAAAGCAGTTCGTTCGAGCAGTGCTGGGTTGCAAACGGAAAAATATATGTTCGCGAAAAAGAGGGAATGCCCAGTAGGCTGATTAAATCCGAAGAGGATCTGGTGAGACTACGCAAACAAAAGTGACTAGGACCCCTCTTACCACAACATAATATATTATTCAAAAATGTTTTGACCAACCAATTATTATATAACACAAACTTATGTAAAACTAATTCTAACCTACTTGTAAACAAATATGTACAAACTTACTCTAAACCAATATATACTACACGTACAAAAACCTACTCTTGTACATCGCAACACCAACACACGTTAATCACACACACACTGTTACACAATTCACTACCCTTCTCATTAATTAGTCATGCATATACACATATTTCTGGGATCGATCCATCTTACTACTCAATTGTATACACAAGTACTAACATATTCAGTACGGGACTATACACGTGTTATAGCTCAGCATTGCTCTTTCCTTGTGCCTTAATTCTCTACTCTATCACTGATACTTACTGCAAAACCCGGCAGACTATTTCTACCCCCTCCAAACACAGTAGTACACAAAAACGCACTTATTGGTTTATAAAAAACAAAATTCGATAGCACCCAAAATAACATAAATAATATAGATTCTGTTTCTGTGTCGGACTCATCTACCTGTGACCTAGACAATTGCATCCCGCCCAACCTTAATCCTAATCACTCGCTCAAAATTCTGAATCAGAACATTAAAAGTATTAAAAATATAACAAAGAGGCGATATCATTCTCTATCATCATCCGAATAAGTAACTCACACACAATTAGGTTTACTTACATAATCTCATGCGGCTCACTTACGCTGATGTTATAATACGTCTTATTCTTTTCTAATAGATGGCATCATCCTGGGAGGAGAAGTCGAAGTGGAGACCCAACCGAGCACCTCACACAGAACTTCAACTAGTAAGTACTAAATGCACCCCATGGTGTTACCCACATAAATCTCGTTCCCGTTTGTTCGGATTAACTAATACGTATTTTATTTGTTTCAGATATAGCAGACAAAAATTTTGAAAATACCCTAGGCAACTGGCTACAAGATGATGACAGTGACGTTGACTTAGACCTTAACTTCGACGACAACGACGACTGTTGTTTTCTTCCGGTCATGCGTAACGCAGCGACTGAACCAGCATGTGACGCTGACATGACTGAACTAGAGACTGAAGTGTTACAGGCTGAAGACGAATTAAATGACCGACTTTTACGCGACATAGTGCCAAACAACGACTACTACAGTTTTGACTGGAAGAAGGACAGGGCGACCTTTACTGGACGACGAGAGACTTTCACAGGATCACCGGGAACGACTTTTGACATAACAGACAAGACTCCTGTTGACATTTTTTACAAAATGTTTGACACTAATTTTATTGACCGACTTTGCACAGAGACTAACCGCTATGCAGAGCAGAAGATAGCTCGCTTAAAAGCGGAGAACAAGCTGCTTCCAACATCGCGTCTGCATAGATGGACTCCGACTGACTGCAACGAAATGATTACGTTTTTAGCAGTGTTGATTCTGCAAGGCCTGCATCCGTTACCAGAGGAGGAAAAATACTTCTCTTTTAACGGGTTTGGGACCATGCCGTATTTTTCACGCATCATGTCTTTTAATCGTTTCTCACTGCTAAAATCGTTATATCATTTCGTTGACAATGAGACTTTGACTGACAAGACAAAACTGTGTAAAATACAACCAGTGCTTGACTACCTAAATGAAAAATTTTCCACTTTATACATGCCTGGCCAAGAGATAGCCATTGACGAGTCTCTTCTCAAGTGGCACGGGCGATTGAGCTTTGCTCAAAAAATTGCCACTAAAGCCGCCCAAGTTGGCGTAAAAACATACGAGCTATGCGAGTCTCGCACTGGGTATCTCTGGAAGTTTTTTGTGTATGTTGGAAAAAATACTCAGGCTGCCCCGACCAATAATCTACCTACTGAGGACGAGACTATTGACCAACCCCATGACGAGACGGTTGACGAACCCGATGACGAGATTGTTGTTAGACCCGAAGACGAGACAATTGACCAGCCCAATGACATATTGTGATGCGTGAAAAATACGGCATGGTCCCAAACCCGTTAAAAGAGAAGTATTTTTCCTCCTCTGGTAACGGATGCAGGCCTTGCAGAATCAACACTGCTAAAAACGTAATCATTTCGTTGCAGTCAGTCGGAGTCCATCTATGCAGACGCGATGTTGGAAGCAGCTTGTTCTCCGCTTTTAAGCGAGCTATCTTCTGCTCTGCATAGCGGTTAGTCTCTGTGCAAAGTCGGTCAATAAAATTATTGTCAAACATTTTGTAAAAAATGTCAACAGGAGTCTTGTCTGTTATGTCAAAAGTCGTTCCCGGTGATCCTGTGAAAGTCTCTCGTCGTCCAGTAAAGGTCGCCCTGTCCTTCTTCCAGTCAAAACTGTAGTAGTCGTTGTTTGGCACTATGTCGCGTAAAAGTCGGTCATTTAATTCGTCTTCAGCCTGTAACACTTCAGTCTCTAGTTCAGTCATGTCAGCGTCACATGCTGGTTCAGTCGCTGCGTTACGCATGACCGGAAGAAAACAACAGTCGACGTTGTCGTCGAAGTTAAGGTCTAAGTCAACGTCACTGTCATCATCTTGTAGCCAGTTGCCTAGGGTATTTTCAAAATTTTTGTCTGCTATATCTGAAACAAATAAAATACGTATTAGTTAATCCGAACAAACGGGAACGATATTTATGTGGGTAACACCATGGGGTGCATTTAGTACTTACTAGTTGAAGTTCTGTGTGAGGTGCTCGGTTGGGTCTCCACTTCGACTTCTCCTCCCAGGATGATGCCATCTATTAGAAAAGAATAAGACGTATTATAACATCAGCGTAAGTGAGCCGCATGAGATTATGTAAGTAAACCTAATTGTGTGTGAGTTACTTATTCGGATGATGATAGAGAATGATATCGCCTCTTTTTAGGTGTCCGTTAAGCCCACTCTAAACTTAGCGCCGTTGAGAGTCGACTAGGTGAACTATAGGGGGAATTCGGGACAGTATCTGCTTCTGGTGTACCCATATGTTCGTAGTCAGGGATAGCCTCGAGCTCAGGTTCGGGATCGAGTTCAGGCTCAGGCTCGGGTACGGGCTCGTTTTCTGCTGCAGAGAGTTCATCTGCTGCAGTAGGAGCGTTTGGTTCCTCCACTAAAGGACAAACCTCACGCTCTGGGGATGGCCTCCTGCAAGATAATTTTATTATATAAATCTGAAACATGGTAACTGAACAAGAATATCGAAAGCATTGATATCATTATGAAGTAATTACCGTGTTTGTTTTTTTCGCGGAGGCGCATTAGGCAGGAGAACCCGCTGAAGTTCAGCTTGTCGCTTGCGACATGCGAACTCCTTTCGAACTTCAGCGGACATGGCGTTCAATCGGCGCTTAGTTAGCGCTTTCTCCGCCCTCACATTAATTAACTCTAGACTGCAAAAATGAAATAACTTACTATATAGACCCAATCTAGACACAAACACATCTTCATTTACATTTACTGCTCTTGTTGAACTAAGATAAAAACAATAAATACTGTGTTACCAGTAATGTAACATAAAATGAAACTTTAAAAACCACAATTATATTTACGGCAGGGGCTCCTCCGGCCTATTAGACCCACGTCCGCGTCCGCGTCCGCGTCCACGTCCCCGTCCTCTAGCGCGTCCATTTCCTCCACTTGTCGAACTAAAATCAATATTTGAAATGTATTCCGTTCCAATATATTGTATTTAATGGTAAATGTTGCTTTAAAAAGCGCAATTATTATATTTACGCCAGAGGCTCCTCCGGCCTATTGGACCCTAGTCCGCGTCCGCGTCCACGTCCCCGTCCTCTAGCGCGTCCATTTCCTCGACTTGTCGATCTAAAATCAATGTTTCTAATGTATTTCGTTGCAATAATGGAGGTGAAAGTAAATAAAACAGTAAATACTATGTGTACTCACGGCTGCGGCTCTACTTCGTCTATTTGGTCACTGTAATATAAATCATCATCATGTTATTACACATACTTGATATACTTTACATACCTACATAATAACACACACCAAAAAAATCTTTTCACCCTCATGCCCTGAGTTATAAGGTTCAAAAGTGTTAGTACACTAGCAGTAGCAAATAAAGCAGATTACAAAAAAAAAGATGCAGTAATTAACGAAACGAGTGCGTTTTGAGCGAAATTTTATTATTAGTATTGGTATTCCTATTTTTCGTTCGTCTTTCAATATTAATTTATTTTATATTATATAAATTTATATTATTTTATATTAATTCTATGTATTTTTTATTCTTTGATATTGAAAAACGAAAACATATTAAATAAACACCACAACTATAGTACATATATAAACAAAGCCAAAAAACCACAAAACATTCCCAAACTTATCATCAAACGCTTAGTGTGAACAAACCATTATTTACGTTGTAAGTTGAGCTGTCCATGGGGACTCCACTCACCAACACTAAAATCATGAATAACGCGTTACATTTTAATCATTTCTAGACCCCATCTCAATATATTTCGTTTGTAAATGGCTATTAACGTGCCATTAATGAAGAATTATCTTATATTTAGCATTTATTTAACACAAACAACCAATTACAATAAATTGTAAACAATATGGAATCATCAAACGATGTTCGCGTAGTGATCATATAACTTTTCCAGCTAAATTATTCCATGTAAACGTTTTGAAATTGTCGTAGTAATGCATATTTCGTAAAGAAAATATCTTTACGTTTAATTTGATGTACAATAACAATAGAAATAAGGTATAAAAACAGAAAACTTACCACATTTTGCTTGGAGCTCCACACACAATAATCGCACAATAACAAGAAAGACGCACTGTCACTTTAATTTTTTTTTTCTAAATGATTGTTGCCATTACACAGAATAAAATTCACTGCCTCGGATGACAAATTTCATATAGCGCCATCTAGTTATTTTCTAACGTACGAATAACACCTGTCTTTAGCGCTGTACACGTATAAACTGAACGACGTCGTTCGGTGACTGTACTCCCCATGGACAATTTAAGCAAGATTTTTTTTGGGGACTCCACTCACCTTGGACGTGTAAGTGTGCAGTAACAGAGTGTCATACTGCGTTTTAATTAGCATTTAAGTTATTTCATCTTTTGAAATATACCGACTATACTGCAGTAAATAATGAACATACTACAATTTAAATAGTATCTTCACACTTAAAAGTCATATGACGATTAAAGTAAAAGAAAGAAGTTTTGATTATGCTGCACTTTAGTTGGTTTTCACGATATAAACTTACTTGGATAACACTAAATAAAATACCACATTTCAGTACTTTGCTGCATTTTAATCTGTAGTTCATGTGAAATAAACTAGTGATCAACCATGCAGTATTAACACTGTTGGTACAAAAACTACTTACTGCGTTTTAATTTATATCCCTCAATATTTTTTTGGGTGAACAATACAGATTTTTTGAGGTAATATAGATATTTACTGGGTTTAACTTGGTAAAGTGACGGATCGTGGTAGACGTAACTGCTATAACTGCATTTTAGTTGGTATTGTAATATATTTAGACATGCAAAGTTAAGTTACTGCTTTCACAAATTTGATTTTTTAACCGTTTAAAGCATCCTAACAAAAAACTGATTAGATCTTCATGTTCCTTATAACGTGTCCAATAAGGTTCAATATTCAACAAAAAAATGACAAAAACCCTGTTACTGCGTTTTAGGGTCTGCACGGCAGAATACTATGATAATCTGATTCGTTATCTATTTTATTTTTAGAGAAACGATCCTCTAAAAATATTACGTCCCGACCTTAATACTTTTTCGTATGTTGGTGGGATCACGAAACCTGTACGATTTGTTATCGTCGGAATAACCAACGAATATGTACTATTTGCTTTAGCGTCTAACTTTTGGCGATTGCAAGACGGCACATGAACGTATGCATGACAACCAAATATTCGTAAATGAGAGATATCTGGTTTTCTGTTGTACCACATCTCATACGGAGTACGATTATTTAAAGCTCTATGAGGACATCTATTTTTTAAATAAGTAGCAGTACGTACCGCTTCTTCCCAGAAGACCTTTGGTAGACAACTGTCTTGTAACATGCACCTAGCCTTCTCCACTAAGGACCTATTTGTCCTTTCAGCAATCCCGTTGGATTGTGGGCAATAAGGGACAGAAGTCTGGTGCTTAATTCCCTTAGAAGCTAAATACGCTTCGAATTCAGCATTTACATACTATACTACTTATGAGATGTTTCCCTCTCAACCATGACTTCAAATTCTAAAAACTTTTTCTTGACATCCGCTTTAGAGCGTATAAAATAAGAAAAAATCATCCTAGAAAAATCGTCTACAAAAATAACTAAATACCTGTTTGATTCAGCCACAGGCTCGAAGTAGCGTTCACTTCAGTAGCCCGCGTATTTACGCGGAGCGGGCTACTGAAGTGAACGCTGTGAACGCTGTGCACGTGGCTGTGGTGTGTGTGTGTGTGTATCTGCAGTGCGATTCTGTAAACATGTCGAAGTGAACACCCGGGCGGGGCGCACGACGGGTGAGTTGTCAAACCATACAAATAACATGGAATGACAGCTCTATTGTCGTTCACTCCGCTTAGGTGAACACCGTGAGATGTCGACAGAATCAACCGGCTGGTCTAGTTTGTACAAACCACCAACGTTGCATGTTGCATGACCTACTATTTTGCCAACTACCTTTACATCATTATGTTTATACATACAACAACCTTTCTTATCAAAAACAATAGTAAGACCCTTTTCAGCAGCCTTATTTACAGAAATTAAATTTGTACTTAATTCAGGAACGTACAGAACTTCTTTTATGCAACTTAATGTTAACTTACTGTCCTTGGCAAGCAACACTTCACCGACGCCAGCTGAGTTTATCTCTCTGTAATTGGCTAGAGTTATATCCTTGCTCTCATACGTAGATTTAAAATTGGTAAGCCATTCTTTAGAACACGTCATATGCGAGGAGGCTCCAGAATCCACATACCAGTCTGTTGGACTTAAACTGCCTCCAACGCCCAAGGCGGAAATAAGTGTTGTCTCATTACTAGGTTTCTTACTTTTTCCCTTCCTTTCCTGTTTCTCTTTTTTATACGATGGGCAATCTGGTCGCTTGTGTCCAGGTTCTTTGCAGTGGTAACAAACAATGCTTCTTGTTACTGCTTTATGCGGCTTCACAATTCTCTTTTTTGAAGCAAGTACCAATTCTTTAGTCTCGCGCTTTGCGCTTTCGTTCAGCAATTTCTGTTTAACTAATTCAGAAGTTACCTGTATACTTGAGTTTTCTAGAGCCATAACTAAGGGATCAAAAACTGATGGTAGCCCTCCTAGTAAAATTGCTCCTATAGACATATCGTCAATTACTCGCCCAATATCTGCTAGATCCTGAGCAGTGCTCATCACGGCATTGATGTAATCTTCGATTGATCCAAAATCAATTAACTGGAATCTATATAGCTTCCGTTCCAACGCTAACTTTCTACCCATACCTTTGTCTTCATATACGTTCGCTAACGAAAATACCTCTTTTGCGGTTTGGCAAGACCGTACATAATGTAATTGCGCCACCATCCAGGGTAAGACACATCTTTGTGTGTGCTTTCAGATCTTTGTTCTTTCGGACAGCCAGAGGTGTATTGTCTTGCTGTTCGTACCCTATAACTGCAGACGGTCTTCGTGCAGCAGGAATATTCGCATTTTAAATTTCCATTGAGGACAACCATCCTTACCAGTTAGGTGTCTCATGGATGTCAGCAAAGCCCCAGAACCTGAAGGCATAGCATTATTACCGTCTCCCACTGACATTACGTAAACAATATTTTTGACTGTTTAAAAATATAAACGCACCAACAACACTAACAACTAAAACAACTATATACAAAACGCACTTTGGGTGTCTGGGTGACCTGGGCCCATAACCAATTGTTGTATAAATAATAGATATAGTTGTAAAATATGAATGGAAGTTTTAATACATAGGTACAGTAAGGCCGCAAAAGTCCATAGGAACGCTAAAGATTATTTTGCTACGAACCGAGCGAGCACGATACTTCCGTGCGTATGTGTGCGCGTGTATGAGTATCCACATTCAACAGATAACACACACTAAGGAACTGTCGTCACACTGAGCTTAAAAACATCATTATTATTTTTCTGTGCCATTGAATACGCATCACACAGTCACAGAGGCGACTTGTTCTTACCATTGTATTGATAAAATTCGCGCAAATATGTCATGTGCTGGTAGCCGTATGAACTAAGTGTTGGATTCGCAAATAACGTAGCCCGAGTTCAAATCATGGTCGGTCCGTTGCGGTTATTTCTTACTTTGAAAATTCCCAATCTATATTAATATTGTTGTTTTTTATATTTCTATGAAAAATACTATTGCATTTTTTGCACTAAATTGTTGCAAATTACGAATATGATCTATTAACTACAAGAAGAATCACATTCGTTGTTTACATTATTTAGTTGTTTACATCTTATCGATGTTGTAAGGTGGAAATAAAAAGACGTGTTTAATAAAAATGTTTATTCTTTTTATTTACAAATTATACATTTATGAGAATTGTGACGTCGAATTGTTACCTAGACAAAAAAGTTATCTTGTAACTGTTATCTATGTTACGTGTAAGATTGTTTGTTGGAAGTATACCCACTTAGACTATTCATAATATGAATAACGTAACAATGAAAGGATATTAAAATTTTAATAAAATAAAATGTAATTGTTTATATCCAGTTATTTATTGAAAAGTGATATATATCGGCGCGAAGGCTTAATCAAGCGTCGAATAAATCAATATGAATGCCGGCGGAAAGGCGTAATCGAGCGTCAGTTTGATTATTCTAAGTTCAAATACTGTGTGATTGCTTATTTGAAGTTGGTAAAAGTCACTCAAACGATTATTTAATTAACTTTTTTAGTTGATTACTAGAAATTATTAAACTAATTAATTTGTACTTCTAAATTCATTTTATGATTTGTAAAATTAAATCAAGAATTTAAAAACGAACCATAAAGAAAACATGAGTAGATAGATTTGTAACGACGTTAACCGAAGGGTATAAATACGAACGCCCGACCGTTCACAATTCATTCTAAGTCGAGCCGTCGGACGGTGCGGAGCTCCGTAATATCGTGAGTCATTCTTTGTTGTTGACGAATATTTACTGTGTGCTATCCACCAGCGAGAATATAAGTTGATACTGAAAACAAGTATTTCATTTCCGAAATGAGTAACCACCACCAGCACCATGATGATTATGGAATAGTGACGTCAGCATTGCTGACGTCACTGTTTTTAAAAATAACAAGGGGGCCCGTTCCCCGTCATATATGATTTAGACTTTATAAACATTTTATTTTTATGTAACGTCACAATGAATGTTTTGAGGTCATAGCTTAATTGTTCATTTTCTTGACGAAAAGAAGATTGAAACTAAACCTCAATTTCTGTTAAAAGAACTTTAGTTCTCACAAGATAATCGTCAATTAGATGAAAAAAATAAATTGAACTATTATGTTAGAACAGTGCGGGTAGAAGAATAAAAAACAAAATAGAATCATGATTATTGTCAGCAAAATTGATAGCGAGTTCACTGCATTCTTAAGGTGTGTCCAAACATTGAGCAGCAAGAGCAAGCAGCTAGTTTGGACAAAGCCAACTAATGTTTGCGCGGCAGTACTGCGCGGCACAACCAAGATATGCCGCGCGCTTCAGTTGGCATCAGAACTAAAATGAAAGCGGTCGCATGTGTCGTAGCTCTGCTTATTATTAAAAAATTGCGTAAAAGAGCTAAGAAGAAACATATTTTAACGAGGAAATGCTGGATGAAACCACTTTTTCAACGGAGGTTACAGAATATTGAGTCAATCAATTATGAAATTAATTACCGGACACCACAGTTTTTAAGACTAACCTTGGAAGAGTTTGAACATTTACATAGCCTGGTTGAGTCACATATTAAAAAAGAAGATACGTACTGGCGTAAAGCAATCACAACCAAAGAGAGATTGGCTATAACTTTACGGTTTTTAGCAACAGGAGATTCCTATTCTAGCCTACAATACGTCTTTTGTGTATCAAAACAAACCATATCATCAGTAATACCCGAAGTGTGTGACGCCATAACAGCAGCCCTTAAGGATTTTGTAAAGGTAAGAAAGAATAATAGTGTTTATCATAATCACTTATTTTTATTATGCTTGATTTAAAAAAAAGGTAGTAGTTTGCGCCAGATATAATTAAAACAAAGATTAACTCTACGTATCTAGATCGCGAATTAACTGTGTCAATCCAGATCTTGTATCAGAATGATTAGAAACTGTTGAGTCGGAGAGATCAGTCAATTGCGATGTGAAGTATCCAGGTCTTCTTTCTTCATGGTATCCTAATGTCTGTTGCTGTAGATATCCCATATCAGCCTCATATATGATAATATTATTAATGGAATGTTTAACTCTTGTCAATGTAATTGTATCATACTTTCTTAATTCAGCCGCTATGTGCATACCAAAAGCAACGTATGGATCGTTGCTACATTGATCTTGTTTGCGCATTAATTCTATTGCATCTTCTAGCATTTTATTTTCGGCATCCATAACAGAATCTTCAAGAGTACGTTTTGCTGGTTTCTTTTTACGTTTATCTTCAGATGCTCTTGAAGGTATATTACCTTCAGATGCATTGCTATTTGAATCCGTATTTACCGTTTCATTTGTGATTCCACTATTGCTGTTTGTGTCTAAGAGAGAGCTCTCTAGTGCCGAATCCTGAAACAAATAAGAAAGTTAATTACCTGTCCCATAACTGGTCACGGGCTTCTTAATAATACATTTTTTTTTCAGTTGCCACATTCAGAACAAGAATGGCACGCAGTTTCTAAGGAATTCAATGAGAAATGGAATTTTCCGCACGCTATTGGTGCTTTAGACGGAAAACACATCAGTATTCAAGCTCCCTTTCGAAGTGGCACAGAATATTATAATTATAAAAAGTTCTTTAGTATTCTTCTGGCATTAGTAGATTCAAATTACAACTTTATGTATGTTAATGTAGGCTGCCAAGGCCGGATTTCAGATGGAGGGGTGTTTAAAAATTCCCAATTATATCACAAGCTGGAAAATCAACAACTTAATGTACCGGTACCGGAAATTTTAAATATACCCTACTCAAAAAAAATACCGTTTGTAATATTAGGAGATCAAGCTTTTGCATTAAATACATATATGATGACTCCTTTTGCCGGAATTCATGAAAAAGGTTCCAAGGAAAGGATATTCAACTATAGGTTATCAAGAGCGCGGCGAGTAGTTGAAAACGCTTTCGGGGTAATGTCATCGAAGTTTAGAGTACTGAGAAAAGTAATGATCCTAAAACCGTCATCAGCTAAGAAAGTAGTTTTAGCCAGCGTTCATTTGCATAATTTTCTTCGTAGAGATTATTTGGAACGTAGTACCAATATATCCACGAATGAAACAGTTTCTGCAATACAGAACAACCAATTTACGGGTACCACTCCGACTGATAATCGTAATTTCTTAGCCAATCATTTTATAACAAATGGATCCATTCCGTGGCAAGATAAGTACTAAATATAACTATACTTAATTTATTATTATTAGAAAGTTTACTTTTACCGGTGGTACGTTAAGATATGCGTCTAGGTACGTACTACCGCGGTATCATATGTTCTGCCGCCAACTAGTAGTTTGCTAACTACACACTATTAACTTCCGCTTTGAAGGGTACTCATTGTAGCTAGTGAAATTCCTGGTCAATTGAGACTTAAGAACTAATGTCTCAGGGTTGGCAGCGGCCTGGCACTCTGGCAGTGCCTTTGGCACTGTCGAGGTCCATAAGCGGCGGTAACCACTTACTGACGTCTCGTTTGCCGCCATTGGGAATAAAAAAAACTTTAGGTACCTACCATTGTATCAGATGTGTCTATTGGATTATTTTTATCTTGTAAAAAGTGAAATGCTTCGTAAGCAAACCATTTTGATGTGTAAGACTGGTTTCTACCTGCAACAAAATAATATGTATTTAGTTTAAAAGAAAAACTAGAATAAATAATAATTGCGTTATGAGTCAATGATATTCAAAAAGTATAGATTCGCCTTGTATCGCCAAATTTCGTACCACAAACATTCAAATTGCCTTCTATTTTATCTATTTGTCTCCTTCCCTCTTGTGATTGCCGAATATGTCTATCGCATTCAGTGCAATGCAAATGGCGTACCTACATGGCATGTTATTTTGACGTGTAAAGTATGACTATTGTCGGCGACGAAGACCCCATGCACGTACTATAACGCAAGTACAGTGATATTTTGTAAGGACTTTATACCTAGTTAAGTTTAATTTTTGAAAGGATTCTATAATTTGTTTTTTTGAAAGGATTTTAAAGTTGTTTTCTTATGTTTTATTGCACTTATTAGGTAGGCATAGGTAGTTATTGCGATACTCATAGTTTTAAGAAACTTTGGTTTACTTATTGATAAGGATATTAGGAAAACTTGTCTGATTAGAAAACATAACGTAAGGGAATTTGTGCAAAATTAGTGCATTATGTCTTATTGGAACGATGTTAGCGTAATCCAATAAGAATCCAATTAGAAAAGTCTAGAAGGATAGTAATCTGATAAGTTTTCGCAGAAAAGTTGTATGATAAGGAATAATTACGTAACTTGAGAATGAGGTTTTTTGTTTATGGAGGAATGTTAAATATTTTTATCATATTTTGGTAACATCGCTTAGAAACAAGGTTTACAAAAGGAATTGTAAAAATCTCTCAAGTATTGTAAAAGTTATAGCCGATTGTTCATAGTGAAAATGTTAAAAGAACAATTTTTACACTTCAATGTTCTAGGGTTTTTGTCAGACTGTATTTTATCATTATGTAATTGATTTTAAGTGATAGATAATATTGTCCCCTATGTAAAAAGTATAACATATGGTTATTATGTACAAAGAAAAATAAAATAAACAAGGAAAAGGGTTCGGCTCGACGCAAAATTAAACAAAATTAAAAGTAAAATTAGGCGCAAAAGCGCGGCTCTCGATAAGGGCAGACAGGGCAGTATATAAGATGGCCCTCTCCGCAGTACATTTGTAGTCTCGAACAAGCAGTAGAACAAGAAACATAGAAAGGAAGTGCCGAACCCTCAAGATTGAAAAGTGAATAAGTTGTTTCATTGCTGCTATCCTGTGTAGTCGCTGCCACCTTGTACCTGTGGATCATCCGGATTTTTAACTACGCATACACTAGGGGTGCGTGGGACGTGTACCACCAGCATCGCAGAAGGGGTGCATGTCAAACGAGGGGAGACCGTCCCCGGACTACGGTTGGTCGTGGATCAAGCCC
This sequence comes from Melanchra persicariae, assembly GCA_947386135.1. Lineage (NCBI taxonomy): Eukaryota > Metazoa > Arthropoda > Insecta > Lepidoptera > Noctuidae > Melanchra > Melanchra persicariae. The sequence goes on along the minus strand of OX376645.1, from coordinate 6,557,738 downwards.
CGTAGGCCATCACTCCATCTATACTTTTTGAATATCATTGTTATGAGTATAGTAAGTAGGTCTAGATTTACAGCAATATTGGTATACATTATATTAATTATTAAAAGATTATAACTAACCCAATCCAGTTGTATTGCTTGTTTTTTCTCTATTCCTTTCTCGTCTATAGGAACTTAAAAGACTTTTCATTTTAGCCTTTAATTCCTTCTTGGGAAGATCAAAATTGTTGGCTATTTCATTCCACAAGTCTTCACGTTTATTTTTATTATGGTATTCCTTTTGTCGAGGATCCCATAACTCTTTAAAAGATCCATACATTTCAATTAAACGAATCGATGTTTCGTTGTCCATGTTTGTGCGCAGAAATACGTCCAAACACAATTACTGCCGAATGTTTACTAAGAATGTTCGCGCGCGGCAGGTAGCCAGAAGCGTTCGCGCGCGGCAGTCGTCTAATCACAGCGCGGCGGGCCGCGCGCGGCAGCCGCGCTCGATTGCCGCTCGATATTTGGACACACCTTTAAGATAAGGCAATGGCACAAGTTAAAAGATATAGCTATTTTAAACGAAAGTAAACACAATATAATACAGTGTTTGTTAACGAATAATCACGGATATGTTAAAATAAAATAGCCTACTGATTTTACTAAAACTTAATATTTTGTATAACCCCCATTATTTTCGATACAGTCAAGTAGACGTTTGCGCATGGACCCAACAATATTACTGCATACTTCGCTCCCTCTAAAACTTTCCCACACCTCCATGCAATGGGTTTTTAATTGTTCCGTAGACCTCTCATTCCGCGAGTCCCACCTTTGCACCATCAAACCCCATAGATTTTCTATGGGGTTGAAGTCGGGTGATCGCGCTGGCCATGGAATAACAATTACTTCCGGGTGATTGTGAAACCACTCACGCACAGTACTCGCTCGGTGAATAGGACAATTGTCCTGGACAAACGGAAATTCTGCTAACTCATCAGCTGGGTAAATGTTGCGCACAGTAGGTAGCATAATTGAGTCTAACACTTCCACATAAGTTGAACTGTTTGCGCGTGGAGGAATGAAAGCCAGTTCTCCTGGTCCTGCTGCACTCATCCATCCCCACATATTAATTGTGATTCGACCTGATTCGGTGTTAGGAATGACGTTGTTATCACACCAGCGAGTGTTATTCTTGCGCCATAAGTGAAGCCTGCCCTTTTGACTGGATTTAAATGTTTTTTCATCTGAAAATACCGCAGTATTCCAGTCAAAATCTAAATAATTACGTGCGAAACGTAATCGTTCTTGTTTGTGCCTCTCTGTCAAGTACGGCTTTTTAGCTGGTTTTCTGTGATGCACGCCTTCAGCGTGAAGTGCACGGCGAACAGTATCCATCGAGGTGTCATATAATTCCGCAAAATGTCTCGTTGGTGCGAAACCATTCGTTTCGTATATATCCACCATATGTCGTCGCTGCGCCTCGCTAATAAGCTTCGGTCTCCCACTTCTCTTTCGACTAGCAAGGCGCTTCCTCATATCTTTTTATCCAAAGACTTACAGTATTTTTCTAAAACAAAAAAATATATATATTAGGCAGCTATACCTACTTGACTTCATTTTCATTATATAAAATGTTAATAATCATAATTATTGAATATAATTTTAAAATAAAACTGCATTTATAAATCCAATAACCAACCCAATAAACCCAAGGATTTATGTATTTCTCTTCTAAACCTCATAAAGATACGATGGATGGATTCATAAATGGCATACATTTTAATTAGAAGATTAATTTATAATAAAGTTACAATAAATTCATTAATAGCTATTATACTCACATTCAGTCCGGTTTCTTCAGATATTTGTGTTTTATTAAGACCACTTTTATGCAGCCCAATTATAGTCGCCCTCACTTCAATACTAATATTAGCCTGCATTTTGCGAATATTACAATATTGTTAACCACACGTCACTAACCAACAACTACAACCAAACGACAGTTCATTTCGGTCAAGTTAAAACTCATGTCTACCTCGCAGAAATCTAATTCTTTATTTAGTTTTTTTGTGATCTACCTTTCTAACTCTAAGAAATGTAACAAGTTAAAGAATAATTTAATAAAATAATAATATGTAATGCTAATCCATAACTTCCAATCGGGTAAGAACTTACAAAAAGTCAACAATTGCGTGGGATTTGAACTTGCGGCACACTGATTTGCGCTTCAATCTGTGTGCTCTATACCACTGGGCCATCTTGACTTATGCTAAGTTGATGAAATTGAGGATTACAATCAATTGTTAATTAATACTACCCACTTTGTTAAAACTGTTACATGTACTACATTCTGTTTTATATAAATAAAGATGATTATTATTATTATTCTCTTTATTCATTTTATATACATATAATTTACATTTTTAAATATTTCTATAAAAATATAAAAAAAACATTTAAAAATATAAAAAATAGTAGCCCACCGGTATCGGGAACAGAATCCAAGCTACCGGTGGTCAGGGCTCCTGAGAGAGGAACCTCCTAACGATACGCGCCGTGTCCAAGAGTACTGCTTTCTGGATCAAGATCAATCCCTTGATCCAGCTGCCCAACGAGAGCCTCTTGAGATGTTGGTCGAGGCTCTTGGCAATTACGCCATTGGCCGTGACGATTATCGGCACATTGACTGCTGTGTTCACATCCCACATGTCGACAACCTCGCGAGCCAAGTCAAGATACTTTGTTTGTTTATCTTTCTCAGACTTCACGAGGTTCTCGTCATGAGGGACTGCTATATCAACAATCATTGCGCGACGCTCTAGTCGGTCTATCACCACTATATCAGGCTTATTAGCCAAAATAGTCCTGTCAGTGATGATAGACCGATCCCAATACAATGTGCAATTGCCATTTTCGAGAACTGGGTCGGGCACATACCTGTAGTACGGTACTTCCGATTCCACAAGATTGTATTGAAGAGCAAGTTGCTGATGGATAATCCTGGCTACAAGGTTGTGCCTGTGCAAATAGTCTCCGTTAGCCAGACTAGAACAACCGGAAATAATGTGGCGGATAGATTCCCCGGGCCGGTGACATGCCCGACATATGTCAACCGTACCGTCCTTCACAATGTATTTCCAGTAGTTGTTCGTCATCATAACTTCGTCCATAATCGCACAGACAAAACCTTCGGTTTCCCCGAAGAGGTCACCAAAACGCAGCCAGGCTACGGACGCTAAAAAGTCTACATCGGGCCCATGTAGGACCCGATAAAAACGTCCGTGAAGCTCCTTGCTCTGCCATACCTCCATGCGGTCATTAGTATCTAATACCACAGGTTTGCGCCAGTTCTCGTTAGCCAAGGAGAGCGCGGTAAGGCCTTTGTCCACCGCTACCACATCCTGATGCATACCCACGTCGGCCTCTAGGAAATAATCCCTAAGACTGCATACCTCGCGGTTGTGCAGGGTCTTAGCATTTAAGAAGCCACGACCCCCGCACTTCCGCGGGATATACAGCCTCATCACCGATGACCGTGGGTGATGCATCCGATTTGCGGTAAGCAGTGAGCGAACCGTCCTATCCAGGGCGTCAAGCTCCGTCTGAGTCCATTTGAGTATGCCGAAAGAGTACATCAAAACCGGTATGACCCAACCGTTGAAGGCGCGCACCTTGTTTCCGCCTGATAAAAGACTGTTAAGTACTTTGTTCAGGCGGCCAAAGAAGCGCTCCTTCAACGATTGTTTCATGTCAGCAGCATTGATGCCTAACGCTTCCGACATACCCAAATACTTGTAGGTTTCGGTTGAGGAGAGGGACCTAAGGTGTATGGAATCCGAGAGTTGGGTTCCCACGGATTCCATAATCTCCCCTCGCTTTACGTGCATGACCGCACATTTGTCCATACCAAATTCCATCCTGATGGCGCTACTGAAGGTTTCTGTTACCTTCAGTAGCTTCATCAGTTGCAAATTGTTAGGAGCAAAGAGTTTTAAGTCATCCATGTAAAGGAGGTGCGATATGACCTGACCACCTCTTCTCAACCGGTAGCCTTGGCCCGAACCCTCCAGCAGTATACTGAGAGGGTTGAGGGCCAGACAAAACCACAGTGGACTCAGACTGTCGCCCTGAAATATACCACGCTCTATCCTTATCGGTTCGCTGTTCGCCTGAATCTGTCGACATCCTGGATAGCGAAGAACCGTCCTCCACTGCCCCATACATGACATCAGGAAAGTGCTCAGAACTGCATCAACTTTATACAGCTCCAGCACCCTCATGAGCCATGTATGTGGCACTGAGTCATAGGCCTTCTTATAATCTATCCAACATGTCGACAGATCCTTTCTAGAACGACGTACCTGTTGGCTAATGGCAACATCGATGAGGAGCAGCTCCTTAGTACCGCGGGACCCGTTCCTACATCCATTCTGAGAGGCAGACATTATTGAATTACTGTCAATATGTTCGTTAATCTTAGCTCTCAAAATGGATGTAAGAACTTTATAGACCGTCGGTAAACACGTGATCGGTCTATAATTTTTAGGCTCCGCGGTACTACCTGATTTATGGAGCAGATGGGTTAGTCCTGTAGTTAGGAACTGGGGCAGCGACCCTGACTCTAAGGCAGACTGGAATTGAGATGCCAAGCGAGCGTGCGATCTTTTGAACCATTTTATCCAAAAGTTGTGCAGCCCGTTCGGCCCTGGAGATTTCCAGTTAGGTAACGGACGGACTGCACGAGCTATATTTTGGGGGCTGATGGTAATTGCCCCCATTTGTGGTATCGGATCGCACGCACGCTCGACCTCCCGAGTCCAATCACCCTCAGTATGACTGACAGGCACCGACCAGATGCTGCGCCAGAATGAACACATGGCATCATCATCCGGTAGGCGCGTATCAGTCACACCTTGGTCCGGTCGCTCCCAAGCCCTATAAACCCACCTCTCATTGCTTTGGAATATGCGATTCTGAGTGTATCGCTCCACGCGCCGCTTGTACCGACGTATACGGTTTGCCCATGCATAGATTTTCTGCTTCAGGAAGTCGATACGCTCTGTGACACGGATAAGATAATCCCGAGGATTAATATCAGTCCCCGAGAATGCCCGCCTCACAAAGCGCATCACTCTACGGCGAGTGTTGCCCTCCCTGAAGCAGAATAGTTTGCCGATGAGTGCTCTAGCCTAACCGATACGACGCTCGATCCTGCACTGCCAAGCTGGTACAGCTGGTCGTGTAGGTCTGTCAGTGTTAGGAAATCTGACATGAGCTACACGACATGCCGCTGCAGCCGCACAGTACAAGATCGAGTGGGTATCGGCGAGATCTTCGCTGCTATCAAAACAACTTGCTAGCAGCGAATCTAGAGCACACACCAGCGCCCTATTTTTCTTATGCATGGGCAAACGAGGTAGCCGAGGCCTAAGCTCAGGCGGTGTGGAGCGATACTCCCGGAAAGCATCCTCCAAAGCGCTCCTCAATCGCTCATTGCATTGGGTACTCACGGATATAGCCCCGTCTACGTCTTCTTCATCAACGTAGTCGGGTCGCGGTGAAACACTAGGTTGTATTTGCACCGCGACCAGTGGTGAAGCAGGTGAGACGCGGCTGCTCCGTGATTCCAGACGCAGTCTATCAAGTACGGCGTCATCCAACATACGGTTACGCTGGATGACCCGCACCTGATCCGATAATCGTTGGGCTGAAACGTTGGTAGCTGGCTCAAGTACCTAAAACAGAGAGAGCATCCGACCACGGTACGCAGTCAGGTTAGTTCCCGCCTCTGTAGCCCCAAAGTATGAGCGCATGACATTTTCGTTTACTGATTGTGTCCATCGCATGCGCTGCACACTTCCACCGATAGCGGGGACGCTGCCAGAGGCCGGCGGGCCTCGAGGTCCCAAGCTGGTCAGAGGTCGGCCTCGTCCACGCCGACGCGCAGGTGGTGGTGTCGTCGGTGGCGAGAAGTATTCGTCGTTATTATTATTATTATTATTGTTGGCGATAACTTGAAAATAGAAGGTCGTAAGTCAAACTAAACGTCAAACTAATACGTTGTGAGAATTCTTATCGACTTTTGCTAGTGACCGTACATTAAGGAAAAGTTCAATGACACGTCACATACGTCATAATTTAAAATACATAGAACAAAGCACTATTTTCTTCATAGCCAGTATGTAGCCAGTACGATTATTTGATATTAAACTTTAACAGTTTGTGTATTGGTCTACTATTAGAATTTCGATTATACTGTTTATTTCATCGAATCTATTTAAAATAGATTCTGAATAAAGATCCAAGATACAGAACTGTGACTGGTCTGGGTGTCAAAGTCTTTTATTAAATAGAACTAAAAAAGTGGTCATTTATTTTTTTATTTGGCATCTGAAACAATGAGTGGAATAAAAATGATTGAAATAAAAACAATTCAAATAATTTTTCCTCCTCCAATTAAATATTTTTGTATCTGTGATAAATTGATGTTTGAGTTTATCTGGGTTCTGGATTACTTGCTCTCGCTTCAGTGATGGTGACACAATTTATATGAAACAAATTTCATTTCCCGGTTGCATCTGGTAGCAATCAATATTTTCTAATGCAGGTATAACAGCGCCTGAGTTATCATGCGCTGTATCACTCGCCTGATGAAATAAATCTGCTGTTGCTGTCGATATGCTACTCCCACTAGTGTTTTATGAACTCACAACCGATTTTTCATGATCAGCCTGTTTGTTGCTAACTTCAACGAATGTGCGAAGATCCTCACCATGTTCGCCTTTGAGTACAATGTAGTGAGTATTTTTGATGTTAGATTTCACTGAATCTTCCAATTTCTTGTTAAAAAAATCTTCTGTTTGGGTTATATCATTATCCCAATGTTTTAATTCACCTGCGTTCGATACTTTTTTTCCTAGGTGCATATCTTGAATATACTGGATGACTTTTTTTCCAGTGCGCAAACTTTAAGAACCACTTCTGCCCATGTAAATGAACAACTTTCCCGAAGAAAGTCATAGTCAATTACTAAAAAAAAAATTGAGTCTCCCATACAAATTGTGAACAGTTGATAACAATTTTGTATGGGAAGTTCAAATTTTTTTTTAGTATTGACCGCTGTATCTTCCGCGACAGGATGAATCTCTCCTCAAATGGCAAGGTCGTCTGTCATTCGCACAAAAAATTGCCACCAAAGCTGCGAAAGTAGGGGTAAAATCCTATGAGTTGTGCGAATCAGACACCGGCTATTTGTGGAGATTTTTCATCTATACTGGAAAGACGGACGGACATACAAATGACCTCACAGACAGACAGACAGACTTGACTGAAGAACGAACAGATGGACAGATAGACTTGACTGGAGAACCGAGAGACGCACTGATAGACTCGACTGAAGGACCGAGAGACATGCCATCACTACCCACCAACGCTACCTCCAAAATTGTCCATGATCTGGTGAAGCCCTTGTATAATCTAGGGCACACTTTAGTCATGGATAACTTCTTTAATTCGCCTTTACTAGCTCGTTACCTGAAATCAAAGAGGACAGACTGCTTGGGAACTCATCGACTAAACAGAGAGTTTTTCCCCGAAGCGATGAAGAAAATTCAGAAGCACGAGCTTAGGGAAGGCGAGATAATCCATACCTACACCGAAGATTTAAGTGTCGTGTTGTGGCGAGATTACAACGTAGTGTCACTAATATCGACATATCATGATGGTGTTGTTGGGGGAGCAGAAAAATATGGCCGGTTCAAATACAAGCCTAATGTTGTGCTTGATTACAATCGCGCGATGGGGGGTGTCGATAGGAAGGATCAACTCCTATCGGCATTCCCAATAGAGCGAGTGCGAAATATTGTATGGTATAAAAAGGTCTTCCGACGCCTCCTTAATATCACGCTAATGAACGCCCATATAATAAAATATTATATGGGCGTTATATAGTTAGATATTGTTGGCCACTCGCCAACAATGTAGTGCGCGAGATTTTAGGAGACAGGTGGCTGAAGGACTTGTAAAAGTTTTTCAGCCAGCTGAAATTGTACAATCAGTCAATATACATACCATTAAGATGATAGAGGCACCTAAAACAAAAAAAATACGGCCCGTTTTAAGTGGGAACCACTTCATTTGCCAAGGACCATGTAAGTTGGCACGGTGTGTGTGGTGCAAAAAAAGTCGCACAAGGTACATATGCGAGCAATGTCAAGTTTCCCTGTGCTTAGCAATATCTTTTAAAGAATACCACACCGTGCCATGACAAACTTTTGCATTTTTAGGGCTTCATAAAGTGCCTCTCTTATTTCTATGTATTTTTATAACAACTAACTAAATACATAATAATTAACCTTTAAAATCATTTCCACACGTATAATATCGCAAATAATTAATTTTTATTTTTTAATATATACGTAAATTTATTTATTAAAAAATAAAAATTATATTATTAAAAAAAATATTTATATGTACCTATATAAATATTTTTTTTTTCAGTAAAAAAACCTAATATAATTTTATATAAAACTTAGTGTAATTAAAATAATTAATATTAAAGAAACGAATAAATAAATGTTATATTTCTTTGTATTTTATTTCACGCCAAAGGCGCGACAACCCATGGCCGCCATCTTTGCCATATGTCACGTGACGACTTTAGCCATCAGCGGATTTGGTCTATTTATTTGTTTTTAGTTTTTATTTTTTATTAATTGTATACGAATACATTAACATCAAGTATTGTACTTTTTTAATACTTGATCATGAACACTCGGAAAATCTTAACACCGCGATTCACCATGATGACGTATTTGCACAACGCCATCTAGACATCAATTTAAGTACTAATTAAATATACGCCATCTATGCCAAAACATGTGAACTACGTTGAAATCAATATACGTAAATAAAGGTTTAGAACTTGAACATGCCGCCCACCAAGGACATTATTACAGAATATCCTTATCAATTGAAATGTAAACTCGAATACTATTATTAAGCAGTTGATCTTTGACTAACTTACTGGATTTAAATAGTGTCTTTGGTAAGTGGCAGCCCGTTAGAAATTACAATACAAACAGTACTTAAAATCTAATTGCAATTTTTTACAAGTGAACTTAAAATTTAATAATGTTACAACAAAGTACCATCCTTCTAATAATTAATCTAAGAACAAATATGAACTCAATTAACACATAACAAGCACTTGCGATGACAATAATCAAACTAGAATTCCAAGAATTAATTTGTAAATAAAGACATATAAAGTTTTATTCATTTACCGGTAGGATACATAGTTTTGAAGTCGGTCGCTTCAAGAGACCTTTACTAGTGCGCAATGTTACCACCCTAGTTATACCATCCGAACCAGGATGTTTTTCTACTATTCTGCCAAGCAACCAACAAGCAGGAGGTAAGTCTGACTCTTTAATTAGTACTATATCCCCGATTTTAGGCTCTGGAGTTTGAACAAACCATTTGTATCTATGAACTAAAATACTCCGTGGACCAACGCTGCCAAAAGGTTTGTAACATTTTTTGTATGTGCTGCCACCGAGACAACGAACTAACATTGGAATTTGTATAATCAGGACTAGGAACATTAATTAATGCTTCCCCAACTAAGAAGTGACCAGGGGTCAATGGCATAGGTTCATGAATATCTTCTCCACTAATGACGGTCATCGGTCTTGGATTTAGACAAGCTTCTATTTGACTTAATAGAGTACTCATCTCCTCGTACGTCAGAGTAGTGTTTCCGATTACGCGTTTCAAATGAAAGTTCGTGGATTTCACTGCTGCCTCCACCGAAATTAGGGGCTCGGGGAGGTATGAACTTCCACGTAGTTCCATGTGCCTCTACATACGCTGCACCATCTTGCTGGACAGCAAGTATCTCTCTGAGCTCTCTTGCAGCTCCGACAAAATTGGTTCCATTATCGCTCCATAATTGTGCGCAATGGCCACATCTAGCTACGAATTGACGGAATGCTGCTATGAAACCTGATGTACTCATATCGCTTACTACTCTCAAGTGTATGGCCCTAGTAGCCATACATACGAACACACAAATATATCCTTTATGTGAACGATGACCTCTACCCTTGGCCGTACGAATTTGAACTAGACCTGCATAATCCACCCCGCTATGTAGAAATGCTCTAGTTGGAGTACAACGTGCCGCGGGAAGTGATCCCATCAGCTGATTGTAGGTTTCAGCCTTGGTCTTTACACACGCTACACACCTACGTACATGATCTTTTACTACACTCTTCAATCTAATAATCCAATACGCTGATCTAATAAAGTTGATCATCATCTGAGGACCACCATGCAATGTACGGTCATGTGAATCAGCAACTAACAATTTGGTAAGATGCGCATTATGTGGAAGTATTATAGGATGCTTTTGTTGATCGGACCGAAAGGCTTATTGTAATCTGCCACCAACACGGATTATATCATCCTTGTCTAGAAACGGACACAGTGATTTAAGTTTACTTGCTTTATTTATTAATGGTCTTCCTTGTTTTAACAGATCATAATTATTCGGTTTTGAACTCTATTCTTTGACACAGTCTTATACAACATTTTAACGCCTCATCTAACTCTGACCTACTTAAATACTTAGACCTATCATTTCTAATCTTACATTTGATATGAACGAAAATCCTACACAACGCTACAACTCTTAATAATTTCCTTAACGAACTAAACTTGACCCATGGATAATCTTCGTTGCTTAGAACTAAATGACACTTGATGTTTTCTTCTAAGTGTATATCTAAATTAACTGGTCTACTATATGTAAAATTTGTATTGTATAAAAAATTTGGCCCCTTAAACCATTGTTCTCTTTCGGATAGCAATGTGGGTAATGCACCTCTTGATGCATGATCTGCCGGATTGTCCTTTGATGACACGTGCGACCATTGATCTGCTTCAAGTGTTGTTAAGATTTCAGACTTAGACAAAGGTCTTCCATCGACTGGGGTGACTATTTAACCATGCGAGGACTACCGTCGAATCTGTCCAAGCATGGACCTTGTCCCTTTCAATATTCATTGCTTTAGCCACATCCGATAACAAACGGGTCAAAAGCACTGCTGCACAAAGTTCCAGTCGCGGAATGCTTACTGTTTTTATTGGTGCGACCTTTGTCTTGGCGACTAAAAGTATAATATAAATTTTGCCTGAACTATCTACATAACGAGTATAGACAACCGCAGCATAAGCTACCTTTGACGCGTCGCTAAACCCGTGCAATTCGACTTGAGCCTTGTTTGATACTCCTAACCACCTAGGAACTCGGACTTTATGAAGCTGTATTAAATCGTTACGGTATGTATCCCACTCATGTTTTATCGTTTCATGTACCTCCTATTCCTGATAACCACAGTTTCTGGATAAGTATTTTTGCCAGCATTATACTGGGCGCTATCCAGCCTAAGTGGTCAAACAGACGCGCAATATCAGAAATAATATTGCGTTTAGTTACCCTTTCAGGTCTTGATGGAAGCTGCACTGTATACTTGAACTCATCTGTACTCCGACACCAGGTAAGTCCCAATATTTTAGTATGATCTACCATTAGCTCTTTCTCTTCCTTACTCTCACATGACTCTATTTCCCTAAGTAATTCCTCGTTGTTGCTATTCCATTTCTGTAGCTGAAATCCTGCTTTACTTACTAACTCCTTCATTTCTAGGTACAATTGCTTTCCCTCTTCTACCGTAGAACATCCTGTCATTAGATCATCCATAGAATAACTAGTGGGAACTCTTTCAGATGCCTTTGGAAACTCTTTGTGGTGGTCTAACGCGACCTGATGCAAAACCTTTACTGCCAGGTACGGAGCGGAAGCAGTACCAAAGGTCACGGTAAGTAGCTCGTAATCCTGTACTTCTTCCTCTAGACTCTGACGCCACAATATGCGTTGATATGCCACATCTTCTTCAGCAACTCTCACCTGTCGGTACACCTTAACTATATCCCCTGTAATTGCTATACGATGAAGTCTCCAACGAAGTATAATGTGTCTCAAATCAGACTGTAAGGTAGGGCCCACCATCAACGTATCATTAAGTGATACACCTTTGCTGTTTTTACAGGAAGCATCGAACACCACGCGGACTTTGGTGGTGGACTTGTCTTCTCTAATTACGGCATGATGTGGTAAGTAAACAGCTTCAATTAATTTACAGTCTGGTTTCTGTACTCTCCTCATGTGATTTAATTGTAGATATTCCTCCATGACCCTTGTATATTCCCTTTTTAGATCTTGATCTCTCTCAAACTTCCTTTCTAATGCTGTGAATCGTCGCATTGCTATTTCTCTTATGTTACCACCCACACAAGACGGTTTTGACTCTTGGAATGGCAGCCGCACTATGTAACGACCATCAGTAGACCTTATCGTTGTAAATGTAAACAGCCCTTCACGTCTCTGCTCTTGTTCTGTAAATAACCTTAATTACCTTTTACTGTGGGGCAGTTGATCTTCAATCTCCCAGAACTGTTTAAAGAGTTCATTTTGTTCTACGTGGGCGTGCAAAGAAGTAATTTTGGGTAATAAAGTTGATTCGTTATCCGCTTGAGTTGTACCAGATAGAATCCAACCTAATCTTGTACACTGTGCAACTACCGACCCTGTCGGCGCTCTCTTTAGACCTTGTTTGATTATTTTGCTATAAATATCTGCGCCTAACAAAATGTCGATCTTATTGGGCTCACTGTACTGAGGATCAGCTAACGATATCTGCCTTAACTCAGACCACATAAGAGGCGGTACTTGTTTCTCAGGAAGATACGTAGTTATGTTTTTCAAAACATGCTCTTACCTCGAACTTGAACTGAGGATCTGTCACCGATCGCAAAACTAATGTGACCATGTGATTGGCTATTGTAGTCTTATTACTACCGAGCCCTGACACAACACCCCTAACCGGAACTCTTTTTAACCGTAAAAATTGTACCGTAGCTTCAGTGACAAACGAAGCCTGGGACCCCTGATCTAACAACGCTCGAACTACCTGATAATTTCGCGAAGCTGTTTGTGCCTGAACCAATGCTGTAGCCAATAATACTTGTCTAGCGCTAATTGTTTCCTTAGTGGAAACACAGGATACTATTGGTGTTGGGTCAACTGAGGTACCACTGTCAGCTGACTCAGAACTCGGTCTATTAGAGCTATGAGTATCCATGTCCAACAGCGTATGGTGTTTCTTGTTACAGATTCTACAATTCGTTGATTTTTTGCATTGATAAACTAAATGATTACTGCCTAGACAATTAAAGCAAATCTTTTTACCTTGCACAAACTGTCTCCTTTGACAGACATCCATCTTTATAAAAGACTCACAAAAACATAGTTTATGACCTTTACCACAATTTTTACAATCTATTTTTTCCTGTCCAGAAGGGGGGGAATTCTTACTATCTGTGACAAGCATGACCTTCTGATCTGATCTTTCTATCCGTAAACGACTACGCCACTGTAACGTTGCCTTCTGCGGTTCGACAAACTCCAGGGCCCTAAATCTACTTTCAAGAAACGTCTTGAACTGGCCTAAAGTTGGTAGGTCATTTGTCTCTTCGGAGGCAACCTTCAACTCCCACTGCTTGCGGGTCTCCTGGTCTAGTTTAGCTTAGACAATGTGAATTACAATTATGTCCCAGGTGGTAACATCAATGCCCATATTACCTAACGCACTCATACAATCAGTGGTTGTATCCAAGAGATGTTTTAACGTTACAACTGACTCTGTGCTCACTCTTTTCTGCTCAAACAATCGTTGCAATATACAATTCGCTAAGTGTCGTTTATTATTATATCTATGTTCTAACTGTTGCCAGCATAATGAATAGTTAGCCGCAGTTATGGATATTTGTCTGAGCAGCTGTTCCGCTTCACCCGTTAAACATCCCTTAAGATAATGCAATCTCTGTACATCATCTAAGGTCTTATTGAAATGAACAAGCGATCTAAACAAGTCACGGAAACTAGTCCACTCTTCGTACTTTCCAGAAAACGACGGAATATTGATTTTAGGTAATCTAACATTATAAATTTTACTATCATTGGTATCTATTGTTTGTTCTCGTGGTTCTTTTGTTACAGACTGTACTAATCGTAATTGAGTATCCTTTAATTCCGATTTGTATGCAATATAGATCTCTTCGGTTTCATCATAAATATTGGACGTAAAATATGCATCTTTCATATCATCGGCTGAGGATTTTTCAATTATTTTCCTATGAGTATCACTAAACTTTGTCCATTGTCCTTTGGCTCTGCCTAGTTTGGGACCAGATGGCGGTGTGTTGATTGTCCCAAGATATAATTATTATTTCCTTTATTCTTTTGTACAATACATATAAATTACATTTTTAAATATTAAAATACAAAGTTATAAAAATATTTTATATATTATTATTATTTCCTTTATTCACTTTTACACATATATTTTACATTTTAAATATTTCTATAAAAACAATAAAAAAAACATTAAAAAATATAAAAAAATAGTAGTCCGCCGGTGTCGGGAGCTGGGTCCAAGCTACCGGTGGTTAGGGCTCCAGAGAAAGGAACCTCCTCACAATACGAGCCGTATCGAGGAGAACTGCTTTCTGTATCAGGCCCTTTACCCAACTGCGTAACGCCAGCTTCGACAGGTGGTCGTCGAAGCTTTTGACTATCAAGCCATTGGCCGTAACGATTGTCGGCACAATGACAGCTGAGTCCACATTCCACATGTCGACAACCTCGTGTGCTAAGTCAAGATACTTGATTTGTTTCTCTTTCTCAGCTTTCACGAGGTTCTCGTCATGTGGAATGGTAACATCGATTATCATTGTGCGGCGCGCTAATCGGTCTATCACCACTATATCGGGCTTGTTAGCTATGATAGTCCTATCAGTGATGATAGACCGATCCCAATACAACGTGACATGGTCATTTTCGAGAACTGGGTCGGGCACATACTTGTAATACGGTACCTCAGAATCCACAATATTTCAAAGCAAGTTGCTGGTGAATAATCCTAGCCACTTGGTTATGCCTGTGCAAGTACTCGCCGTTAGCCAGACGAGAGCAACCAGAGATAATATGTCTGATGGACTCACCCGGACGGTGACATGCCCGACACACGTCAACCGTCCCGTCCTTCATAATATGCCTCCGGTAGTTGTTCGTCAAGATAACTTCGTCCATAATTGCACAAACAAAACCTTCAGTTTCTCCGAAGAGATCACCGAAACGTAGCCAGGCCACGGACGCCGGGAAATCTACGTCGGACCCATAAAGAGCCCGATAGAAGCGCCCGTGAAGCTCCTTGCCTTTCCATACCTCCTTGCGGTCATCTGTAGTAAGTATTACAGGTTTGCGCCAGTTCTCTTTAGCCATGGACAACGGGGTGAGTTCCTTGTCCACTGCGACCACATCTCGGTGCATACCCACATCGGCTTTGAGAAAATATTCTCTGAGACTGCACATCTCGTGGTTGTGGAGAGTCTTAGCATTTAAAAAGCCTCGACCTCCACACTTCCGCGGGATGTACAGTCTCATCACCGACGATCGTGGGTGATGCATCCGATTTGCAGTCAGCAGTGTACGGACCCTTTATCCAGGGCGTCGAGTTCGGTTTGAGTCCATTTGAGTATGCCGAAAGAGTACATTAATACCGGCATGACCCAACCGTGAAGGCACGCACCTTATTTCCGCCCGACAAAAGGCTGATTAAAACCTTTTTCGGGCGGCCAAAGAAGCGCTCCTTGACCGATTGCTTCATGTCAGTACCGTTAATGCCCAACGCTTCCGACATACCCAAATACTTGTAGGTTTCGGTTGAGCTAAGGGATCTAACCTGTATGGAATCCTAGAGTTGAATTCTCCCAGATTCCATAATCTCCCCTTTCTTTACATGCATGACTGCACATTTGTCCACACCAAATTCCATCCTGATGGCACTACTGAAGTTTTCAGTTACCTTCAGTAGCTACATCAGTCGCAAATTGTTGGGGGCAAAGAGTTTCAGATCATCCATGTAAAGGAGGTGAGATATGGTTTGACCACCTCTTCTCAACCGATAGCCTAGGCCTGAATCCTCCAGCAGTGTGCTAAGAGGATTCAGAGCTAAGCAAAACCAAAGTGGACTCAAACTGTCGCCCTGGAATATTCCCCGTTTAATCCATACAGGCTCATCATTCCCTTGAATCGGTCGACATCCTGGATAGCGAAGGACCGTTTTTCATTGCCTCATACATGACTCAAGGAAGGTGCGTAGAGTTGCATCTATTTTGTACAACTCCAGCACCTTCATGAGCCATGTATGTGGCACAGAGTCATAGGCCTTCTTGTAATCTATCCAACATGTCGACAGATCCTTGCGGGATCGACGAACCTGTTGGCTTATGGCCATGTCTATGAGGAGTAGCTCCTTAGTGCCGCGGGACTCCTTCCTACATCCATTCTGAGAGGCGTGCATAATTGAATTAGACTCAATGTGATCATTAATTTTTACTCTCAGAATGGATGTAAGAAGTTTATAGACCGTCGACAAACAAGTAATCGGTCTATAATTCTTGGGTTCCGCGGGACTACCTGTCTTATGGAGCAGGTGGGTAACGCCAGTTGTTAGAAACTGTGGTAGCGACCCAGACTCCAAGGATGACTGGAATTGAGATGCCAGGAGCGCGTGTGAGCTGCTATACCACTTAAGCCAGAAGTTGTGCAGTCCGTCCGGGCCTGGAGATTTCCAGTTCGGTAATGGACGGACTGCTGTGGCTACATCTATTGGTGTAATGGCAATAGCTTCCATTTGTGGTATAGCTTCACATACGCGCTCGACATCGCGCATCCAACCACCCTCGGCATGACAGACGGGCACCGACCAGATGTTTCGCCAGAATGTACTCGTGGCGAGATCATCCGGGCGGCACACGTCTGTCACACTTTGTTCAGGTCGCTCCCAAGCTCTGTATACCCACCCACCTTTCATCGCTCTGGAACATACGATTCTGCGAGTATCGATCAACCCGCCTCTTATACCGTCGAATACGGTTCGCCCATGCACAAACTTTCTGCTTCAGGAAGTCGATGCGCTCTGTAATACGGGACATGTACTCCTGAGGACTGATTTCAGTCTCCGAAAATGCCCGCCTCTCAAAGCGCATCACGCGTGGTCGTGAATTGCCCTCCCTGAAGCAGTATAGTTTGCCGATGAGTACCCTGGCTTCATCAATACGCCGCTCGATCCTGCATTGCCAAGCTGGTGCAGCAGACTTTGGTCGCATAGCTACGTCACTATTTGTAAACTTTACGTTTGCTATACGACATGCCGCAACAGCCCCGCAATACAGGATTGAGTGCGTATCAACGAGGTTCTCGCTGCTTTCAAAAATATTCTCAAGCAACGAGTCCAAGGCACACACCAGCGCCCTATTCTTTTTGTGCATAGGCAACCGTGGAATTCGAGGCCTAAGTTCGGTCGGAGTGGATCTGTACTCGCGAAGCGCATCCTCCAGCGCGCTCCTCAGTCGGTCGTTGCACTGGCTACTTACCGTGGCAACCCTATCATCTACCTCATCACAAACATTATTGGGCCGCGGTGTAATTGCACCACTAGCTGGCGCCTGTACCACGGACTGTGTCGAGATGATAGGGTTGTTCAGTACCTCTGAGCGCAGCCTATCAAGTGCGGCATCGTCCAACTTGTGATTAAGTTGGATGACCCGCAACTGATCCGACAATCGTTGGGCCGAGACGTTCACAGTTGGCTCCAGGTCCTGAAACAGAGACAGCATCCTGACACGGTACGCAGTGAGGTTAGTTCCCCCCTCTGTAGACCCGTAGTATGCGCGCATGACGTTCTCGTTCATGGACTGAGTCCATTTCATGCGCTGCACACAACCACCGGTAGCGGGGACCCGGCTCGGGGCCGGTTGTCCCCTAGGTCCCAAGCCCCTCGGTGGCCGGCCTCTCCCCTGCCGACGTACAGGTGCTGGCGACGTCGCGTCGGTGGAGAGAAATACTCGTCGCTGGAGCTCGACGCGACTGCAGCCGCCAGTGACACCACTGGTGATCCGATGTCCGGCGGCGGCGAGGCGGAGCTGAGCGACGAGTCCGGGGGTGGATGGTGTGCGCGTCGGGCTGCTGCTCTTGTTATCATTATACAAGTATTTTATTCATATTACGTACGAATTATTATTATTATTATTATTATTGTACTTCTAACGATTCTAATCGGGTTTCAATATATCTCCGAGTTATTCTCTCCTTGGGGGATTTTTTGAAGTTAGATTTCCCTTTCTCTATTGTGTTCTTAACATCAAGTTGCAACCTTAATAATGACTCCATGATAACGAAACAGTATAGGTAAGTGTTGTCTTAGAAGTTCTATTACAAATCTTAAACTAATTAAAAACTACTCACAATTTTTCCCTGCACTCACGTACTCTGTTCTGCTATAGCGACGCGGCGTAACGATTCGTCGCTCGTACTGGTGCTCCTGAGCGCGCGCGCTGGGACGGATGAACGCGCCGCACTGGCACTGATGGACGCGCCGCACTGGCACTGATGAGCGCGCCGCAATGGCGCTCCTGAGCGCGCGCACTGGCACTGCTGAACGCGCCGCACTGGTGCTCCTGAGCGCGCGCACTGGCACTGATGAACGCGCCGCACTGGCGCTGATGAACGCGCCGCACTGGCAGTGATGGACGCGCCGCACTGGCACTGATGAACGCGCCGCACTGGCACTGATAAACGCGCCGCACTGGCACTGCTGAACGCGCCGCACTGACGCTCCTGAGCGCGCGCACTGGCACTGCTGAGCGCGCGCACTGGCACTCCTGAGCGCGTGCACTGGCTATTAAAAAAAACAGACACAGCGTTTAAAAGCTTGTTTTAATGGCTATTTAGAACAGTTAAAACATTTGAAGTGTGCTTCTGGAGCGAGTCACAATCAAAGTTTTATTACGACGCGTCGTACGCTCAGATGCGGTCAAAGGTCACTAGCAAACGACCCTCTTTTTATTTTTGCGCCGAGCAACCGAGCGGATAAATACAATTCGTTTTATTTTTAATAGCCAAGTAAATAATATTTTGTTTTTAATTCAAATATGGAAAATTAAACTCATTCTGTTATTAATAGTACATTACGATATTAGTGCGTTAAGCATGTTATAACCAATACGCACGTATATCGTACGACGTTTTTTAACACATTTGCGAGGAAACAGAAAAAAAAAACATTTTCCACTTCAAGAAATTTTCATACGTGGTTATGTTTCTGTCCTTGGATATTGACGGCAGCAAGCTGTCGCATGCGGTTTGCGCTTCTGTTAATATATCCGGTGGAGTTGAAGTAATATATTGCTCATCTTCATTATTGAAAGTTGTCATTTTTAGATATTCACAATACAAGTACAAAGAAAAGAAAATTTGAGAAAAATGGCGCGAGGATTATTTTCTGCCGTGGCTGCGTGAAAATGTTGGCAAAGACGCTAGAACAAGCAGCCAAGTTTTTAAATTACCGAATAAACTGTTTTTTTTTTATTTTAAATAAACTCAATCTGTGAATGCACACTGTTGCTTTCCCGCCATTTTAACAGCGCGCTAGCGCTGCCTACTGACTGGCGCCGCGCGGCGATTAGTTCGAAATTTGAAATGGCAAATAATACTGTTATGGAATTTGTATGGACTATAACTTAACTATTTGCTTTGGTAACACACGCGTTTTTTATGACCCGCTTTACATATTTAAAACCGGTGGAATTACATCAGCTTTACGAGCAAGGGTGTTAAAAATAGTTTTGGTTACCCAATGATGTTACTTACTAAGTCAAATTGTTTCTTGTCTGATTTAGTTGGCGGGTTCAAATAAGACATTTATTAAAATGCATGTTTTTAAAGCCCATGGAAGTCATAGTTTGCGTATAGAGAATTATAATAATAATAATTGTGTGTGGCTGTGGTCCGACTGTCAAGTTCACTGTCACCAAAAAATTTCATCCCGTATTTTTTGTAATAATTTAAATAAAAATCGACTGTAAAATGTCCATAATACATGATACATCAAGAAAAAAATATATATGACGAAATATCAGAATGGGCAGAGGAGCGGTCTTTGTGATAGTCATCCATCATGGGCGTGTTATAGAAGAAACGTTGAAATAATAGCACGTTTGTGATTCATAACAGTCCCTCGTTTCATTCGATTACATTTGTAAACAAAATATACGGTAAAACACAAGATGAAACTAGATTACGAGCCAGAAAACAGGCTAGTCAGTGCCACACAGGCTAGTCAATGCCACACAGGCTAGTCAATGCCACACAAGCGAATCAATGCCACACAGTCTAGTCAATGCCACACACAGGTCAGTCAATGCTACTCAGACTAGTCAATGCCACACAGGTCAGTCAATGCCACACAGGCTAGTCAATGCCACACAAGCGAATCAATGCCACACAGTCTAGTCAATGCCACACAGGTCAGTCAATGCTACTCAGACTAGTCAATGCCACACAGGCTAGTCAACGCCACACAGGCCAGTCAACGCCACACTGGCTATTGCCACACAGGCTGGTGCCACATAGGCTATTACCACACAGGCTGGTGCCACACAGGCTAATGCCACAAAGGCTATTGCCACACAGGCTGGTACCACACAGGCTAATGCCACACAGGCTGGTGCCACACAGGCTAGTACCACACAGGCTAATGCCACACAGGCTAGCGCCACACAGG
The DNA here is from genome assembly GCA_947386135.1 of Melanchra persicariae. NCBI lineage: Eukaryota > Metazoa > Arthropoda > Insecta > Lepidoptera > Noctuidae > Melanchra > Melanchra persicariae. Next base: position 6,537,001 of record OX376645.1, on the reverse strand, counting down.
CTTGCGCCACACAGGCTATTGCCACACAGGCTAGTGCCACACAGGCTATTGCCACACAGGCTGGTGCCACACAGGCTATTGCCACACAGGCTATTGCCACACAGGCTGGTGCCACACAGGCTAGTGCCACACAGGCTATTTCCACACAGGCTAGTGCCACACAGGCTAGTGCCACACAGGCTGGTGCCACACAGGCTAGTGCCACACAGGCTGGTGCTACACAGGCTAGTGCCACACAGGCTATTGCCACACAGGCTATTGCCACACAGGCTATTGCCACACAGGCTGGTGCCACACAGGCTAGTGCCACACAGGCTAGTGCCACACAGGCTAGTGCCACACAGGCTATTGCCACACAGGCTGGTGCCATATACGTTCAACTCCAATGGAACGTAGCAATCTGGCATAGGTCGTATTCGATCATGTGCATACTTATAGGTTCTACTCTCTTATTAGAGCCTTCAGTAAATGCCTAAAGCCACGTGTTTGTTACTCATGGGGTGCGGTAAGACCCATTGGCACCACCTGAGGTGCGTTCAAGTGCTTCGAGTATGAGTAGACAAGCTATTCTTAACAAGATTTCGTTTCATTATCATTGTCTTCGACTAAGACATCTAATACACGAGAATACTTGGTGATCGGGAATCTTCCTCAATCTTGCATAATCATGAAGAGTTAAGCGCCTTTAGTCGGTTTCTATCTAGGTAAATAACCCTTCGATGATCCTTAAATGGACCGTTTAATTCAAGATTTTACGTACCTAATCTGGTTTCACTCATAATCTTTTAATAACACGAAATCGTTAACGGAAAACTTAATCTTTAGCTGCTTCTGTACAATCTAATTGAGCTTTACCTTATACCACGCATCGTTTTAAACCTTGTAATGAAATCTCAGGGACCTCATCTCATCGACTCGAGTACCTACATAACCAAACATCAATTATTGGTCTCGCAGTTTCTTAAATCAAACGCTCTACAGATAAAGTCTAACATTTTTGACGCATTATTTGCTGTCGTTGAATTCTACGGCAATTGTCTACAAACTAGTGTTGGTCAGTCATTAGCAAGCATAGTAATTGAAACAAATGCGATTTGATTCAAGATTCGTGATTACCAAGTCCAAAAACCGGTAAAAGTCACCAAACTCACAATAATTTGAATAAAGAAAATCAAAGACCAGGTATCTCATCACAGTCACAGCTATCATATGATAGCTCAACACAACACAATTACTACACTGGCTCTTCCCCATGGGAATAATATCAAGTAAGTTTTATTTTGTACGACAAAGAGCTACCGCAACCCTGTTACAGACTCCTTCGTCTGTATCACTCTGGGATACTGCTACGATACTCTAGTACAGTCACTGACACACAGAACTCAGAACCTGTTCACATAAACTAAATTGCCACTAACTCATCATCTACTTCACGACGTCTATTGGTACTTTGCCTTCTTCTCCATAAAGAGATTTTAAAACATGCCGACCGATAAGCTATGCACATTGGAGCTTCCAAAAAGATACAATGTTTGCGTTAAACGTTCATGTGAAGGAGCTACGTTCACGAATTACTCTACGTTAATCTACGAACATCACGGTCACAACTGCACTGTTCAATTTGAATTAATAAATCTTATGTTAATCTCACCCGTATTAACTCACATACCGGGTAGGCAAACCAGTACTGAGAATGGAAAAATCTATTTAGAAATTTTAATAGCATGATTTATCTATGTTCTGTAAACCTTTAATCATTGTCATTAAAATCAAGTTGCTGTTCATGATGGTTTACTTACTATCGAAATAACTAACTGTTGGAAAACGTACGTAAATATAAACGTATGTAAGGAAAACTGTCGCCGACACGTTAGTATATAAGCCTGGGTCCAATTTTTCACCAAAAACGTCTAAGTCGGAACATGACCTTGTGGCAACCTTGCCATGCACTATCTCATTCTAAAGTTTGCACTGAACACAATGTTGAAACTATTACCGCCAATGGGAAAACTAAGTACTCGCTTTGTATTAAGTATGTCAAAATAACCTTGCAATATCAAACCAACCACTGAATACATATGAAGAATTTGGAAGCTTTTAAACTCACAATACAAATAAAATGGGAGCGACTCACCCAGTTCCAGACAGCTTTCAACGTTTTTACACCCCACAGATGTTGACAAGATGCTCGGCTACTGCAGTCTGCAAACTGGTTGCCGACCTTTGGTTTGTCACGCTCAGAACTCCTCAGAAGTTGCAGCTGCTCAGCAGTTATAGCAGCATGCGAACCGCTAGCCTCTTGCTAACTTCATCCACCGTAATACGATATCTGAAAACTGAGAAACACTACGAGAGTACAAGTTCTATCAAGCTGTGGCTGAAAATAGAGCTTTCAGGTAGTAGTAGTAGAAGTCAATAAATAAAGTCAATAAATCGAAAACTTAACAAAACATTGGCACAAGAAAAGAGGCCCACGCCCAGCAGTGGGCAAAGCCCGGGCAATGGAAGGTAATGATAAATCAAAACATGGCTTTTGCGAATAACACAGTTTTCAGAAAAAGCGTTAGGTGGGTACGGTATTGAGACTATAGCGCTTTATTGTCCCATGGAGGTATTTACGCCACTATAGTCCTAATAACAATAACACTAAACAATCAAGTCTATTACTCAAATAGCGATAGCAAAATAATATCGCTTCATGAGCATTATATAAAGCATCGCTTAACCAGTCAACGTCAAAGCTATAGCGCTTAAACTACTACTACGAGTACACTAAAGCGATAGCCAACACGACTATAACAACCTCACTTTAGCGTAGAGCAATAAAACGACAAGTCAACTGTCAAATATCGATAGTCGTCAATCATGAGACCGTAACCCTCTGTGAGTCAGTCTCCACAGCATGAAAATGTTCACCCGTAAACAAACAGAAAAATGTTAACTAACTAGCACCTCACCTCCACAGCAATAACTAAACGAAAATGGCTCACCAGATTGTCGTGAATATCCCCACACACTTCTCCTTGACCTGGCCAGTTAGCTGTGAAGTTGCTTGCCTCCGTTTTAGACTGGTTTTCCATTGTTCAGGTTGATGATCTTGACCTCGTAATATTCCTTGAATTTTTCCTACGTTGAACCCAGATAGGTTATCTACGACAGGCATGAAGGCACGAAGCTTTACAGCGCCTTACTAATGGTCAAAAATAAGCTGCACTGCACAATACTGCATCCTCGACGCAACATACCACCGTGATACCGCACTATGATCGGGCGTCAAACTTGGGTTTAACGGATCAAATTTCAGGGCACTTCATGGCACACATTGAGTTTTTAACGTCTGGATTAGCGTACGCGTTTCAAAAAGAACCGCAATTTTCACTATCACTGTCACTATGTGTTTTGCATTTCAAAACGTAACGCCTCGTATTTCACTAGTATTGTCACGAATTTTCTTGTGGGCCATATGAGTTACATCCCACGCCTGATGACGAAATAACAGAATGGGCAGAGGAGCGGTCTTTGTGATAGTCATCCATCATGGGCATGTTATAGAAGAAACGTTGAAATAATAGCACGTTTGTGATTCATAACAGTCCCTCGTTTCATTCGATTACATTTGTAAACAAAATATACGGTAAAACACAAGATGAAACTAGATTACGAGCCAATAGGTTAGCACGCGTGCACTTCGTACGCTGTCTGTCAAAAGAATGCCAGCTGTCACGGCGTAGACGCAAACTTGCTACCCTATTCGGGGTTACCGGCTCATATTTTATAAATCATCATTTATATTCGACCAATTGAAATAAATCAACATTTTAATTTTGAATTTAACAATATTTACTATTCAACCAAATAACACAATCAGTGTTTCATCTTAAATCTTGGATTTACTTTTAATTTAGCTGCGCGCCGTCATATATATTACCATCTCTACCATAATGCAGCTCAATAGAAAATTGGAATAGAACAAATCAAGAACAAATACATGCTGACATGCTGACAAGAAGCCGGGCACGAGCACAAACCGCACAACCATCATCTTCGGGTTCGTCGCTCAGCTCCGCCTCGCAGCCGCCGGGACCTGCGCCAGCCGTGAGTCCTGAGATTCCGGTTGCTGCAGTTGCGTCGAGCTCGAGCGACGAATACTTCTCGCCACCGACGACACCACCACCTGCGCGTCGGCGTGGACGAGGCCGACCTCCGACCAGCTTGGGACCTCGAGGCCCACCGGCCTCTGGCAGGGTCCCCGCTATCGGTGGAAGTGTGCAGCGCATGCGATGGACTCAATCGGTAAACGAAAATGTCATGCGGTCATACTTTGGGGCTACAGAGGGGGGAACTAACCTGACTGCGTACCGTGGTCGGATGCTCTCTCTGGTTCAGGTACTTGAACCAGCTGTCAACGTATCAGCCCAACGATTATCGGATCAGGTACGGGTCATCCAGCGTAACCGTATGTTGGATGACGCCGTACTTGATAGACTGCGTCTGGAATCACGGAGCAGCCGCGTCTCACCTGCTTCACCACCGGCCGCGGTGCAAATACAACCTAGTGTTTCACCGCGACCCGACTACGTTGGTGAAGACGACGATGCCAAGGCTATATCCGTGAGTACCCAATGCAATGAGCGACTGAGGAGCGCTTTGGAGGATGCTTTCCGGGAGTATCGCTCCACACCGCCTGAGCTTAGGCCTCGGCTACCTCGTTTGCCCATGCATAAGAAAAATAGGGCGCTGGTGTGTGCTCTAGATTCGCAGCTAGCAAGTTGCTTTGATAGCAGCGATGATCTCGCCGATACCCACTCGATCTTGTACTGTGCGGCTGCAGCGGCATGTCGTGTAGCTCATGTCAGATTTCCTAATACTGACAGAGCTACACGACCAGCTGTACCAGCTTGGCAGTGCAGGATCGAGCGTCGTATCGGTGAGGCTAGAGCACTCATCGGCAAACTAATCTGCTACAGGGATAATCAACACTCGCCGTAGAGTGATGCGCTTTGTGAGGCGGGCATTCTCGGGGACTGATATTAATCCTCGGGAATATCTTGCCTGCGTCACAGAGCGTATCGACTTCCTGAAGCAGAAAATCTATGCATGGGCAAACCGTATACGTCGGTACAAGCGGCGAGTGGAGCGATACACTCAGAATCGCATATTCCAAAGCAATAAGAGGTGGGTTTATAGGGCTTGGGAGCGACCGGACCAAGGTGAGACTGATACGCGCCTACCCGACGCCATGTATTCTTTCTGGCGCAGCATCTGGTCGGTGCCTGTCAGTCATACCGAGGGTGACTGGACTCGGGAGGTCGAGCGCGCGTGCGATTTGATACCAGAAATGGGGGCAATCACCATCAGCCCCCAAGATGTTTGTCGTGCAGTCCGTCCGTTGCCTAACTGGAAATCTCCAGGGCCGGACGGGCTGCACAACTTTTGGATAAAATGGTTCAAAAGATCGCACGCTCGCTTGGCATCTCAATTCCAGTCTGCCTTAGAGTCAGGGTCGCTGCCCCAGTTCCTAACTACAGGACTAACCCATCTGCTCCATAAATCAGGTAGTACCGCGAAGCCTAAAAATTATAGACCGATCACGTGTTTACCGACGGTCTATAAAGTTTTACATCCATTTTGAGAGCAAAGATTAACCATCATATTGACAGTAGTTCAATAATGTCTGCCTCTCAGAATGGATGTAGGAACGGGTCCCGCGGTACTAAGGAGCTGCTCCTCATTGATATTGCCATTAGCCAACAGGTTCGCCGTTCCCGAAAGGATCTGTCGACATGTTGGATAGATTATAAGAAGGCCTATGACTCGGTGCCACATACATGGCTCATGAGGGTGCTGGAGCTGTATAAAGATGATCCAGTCCTACGCACCTTCCTAATGTCGTGTATGGGGCAGTGGAGGACGGTCCTTCGCTATCCAGGATGTCGACAGATCCAGGCAAACAGCGACCCGATTAGGATTGAGCGTGGCATATTTCAGGGCGACAGTCTGAGTCCACTGTGGTTTTGCCTGGCCCTCAACCCTCTCAGTACACTGCTGGAGGGTTCGGGGCAAGGCTACCGGTTGAGTAGAGGTGGTCAGGTCATATCGCACCTCCTTTACATGGATGATTTGAAACTATTTGCTCCTAACAACTTGCAACTGATGAAGCTACTGAAGGTAACAGAAACCTTCAGAATAGAATAGAATAGAATACTCTTTATTATGTACACCATATAAGTTACAGAAAATATATATGAAGAAAACATTACATAGGGTGACACAATGGGCGGCCTTATAGCTAAAATCGATCTCATCTTCAGTAGCGCCATCAGGATGGAATTTGGTGTGGACAAATGTGCGGTCATGCATGTAAAGCGAGGGGAGATTGTGGAATCCGTGGGAACCCAACTCTCGGATTCCATACACCTTAGGTCCCTCTGCTCAACCGAAACCTACAAGTATTTGGGTATGTCGAAAGCGTTAGGCATTAATGCTGCTGACATGAAACAATCGTTGAAGGAGCGCTTTTTTGGCCGCCTGAACAAAGTACTTAACAGTCTTTTATCAGGCGGAAACAAGGTGCGCGCCTTCAACGGTTGGGTCATGCCGGTATTGATGTACTCTTTCGGCATACTCAAATGGACTCAGGACGGAACTTGACGCCCTGGTACACTCACTGATTACCGCAAAACGGATGCATCACCCACGGTCATCGGTGATGAGGCTGTATATCCCGCGGAAGTGCGGGGGTCGTGGCTTCTTAAATGCTATGACCCTGCACAACCGCAAGGTATGCAGCCTTAGGGACTATTTCCTAGAGGCCGACGTGGGTATGCATCAGGATGTGGTAGCAGTGGACAAAGGCCTTACCGCGCTCTCCTTGGCTAACGAGAACTGGCGCAAACCTGTGGTATTAGATACTGATGACCGCATGGAGGTATGGCAGAGCAAGGAGCTTCACGGACGTTTTTATCGGGTCCTACATGGGCCCGATGTAGACTTTTTAGCGTCCGTAGCCTGGCTGCGTTTTGTTGACCTCTTCGGGGAAACCGAAGGTTTTGTCTGTGCGATTATGGACGAAGTTATGATGACGAACAACCACCGGAAATACATTGTGAAGGACGGTACGGTTGACATATGTCGGGCATGTCACCGGCCCGGGGAATCCATCCGCCACATTATTTCCGGTTGTTCTAGTCTGGCTAACGGAGACTATTTTTATTTTTATTGAGTCAATAGAGAAACGAGCCAAGAGGATCATCCGCAATGATAGGCTCGTCGAGTCGAAGCTCCAAAGTCTCGAGCATCGACGCCGAGTTGCTAGCCTGTCGGTTTTCTATCGGTTGCATTTTGGAGAGTGTGCAACGGAAATGTATAGTTTGATTCCGCCTAGCCCGTTCCATCATCGGACCACAAGACGTACGGCGATGCGCCACCGGTACATGGTGGACATCCCACCCACACGCACAAAGCGTTTTGGGAATACATTCATTGTGCGTACCGCTAAGGAGTGGAATTCCCTGCCGGAGTCTGTGTTTCCTGATAGCTACAACCTGGGAGTCTTTAAGTCAAGAATGAATAGGTTACTTCCAGGCAAGCGTGCTCCATCTTCGACCATATCGTCGCTTACCATCAGGTGAGATAGTGGTCAAGCGCGTGCCTATCAATAATAAAAAAAAATAAAAATTGCACAGGCACTTGCTCTTCAATACAATCTTGTGGAATCGGAAGTACCGTACTATAGGTATGTGCCCGACCCAGTTCTCGAAAATGGCAATTGCACATTGTATTGGGATCGGTCTATCATCACTGACAGGACTATTGTGGCTAATAAGCCTGATAAAGTGGTGATTGACCGACTAGAGCGTCGCGCAATGATTGTTGATATAGCAGTCCCTCATGACGAGAACCTCGTGAAGTCTGAGAAAGATAAACAAGCAAAGTATCTTGACTTGGCTCGCGAGCTTGTCGACATGTGGGATGTGAACACAGCAGTCATTGTGCCAATAATCGTCACGGCCAATGGCGTAATTGCCAAGAGCCTCGACCAAAATCTCAAGAGGCTCTCGTTGGACAGCTGGATCCAGAAAGCAGTTCTCTTGGACACGGCGCGTATCGTTAGGAGATTCCTCTCTCAGGGGCATTGACCACCGGTAGCTTGGACTCTGTTCCCGATACCGGTGGGCTACTATTTTTTATATTTTTAAATGTTTTTTTTAATTTTTGTAGAAATATTTAAAAATATAATTTATATGTACTATAATGAATACAGAAAATAATAATAATAAACTTATTCATAAGTTCACATAAGTATAAATTATATAGAAGTTACATCATTACAAAGTTACATATTAATATTATGACGAAAACATTAAACTATGCCTAAAATAAATCTAGTGTATAACATATTATATTGGTTAAAGGCCTACTGAATCCAATAATAGCGACCTGCCTGATGTAGGTTTATTCAAACCTGTGTTTCAGGCCATCACTTAACAACGTTGAGGGTTTTAGTGGACTATTATGTTGCTGAACATAGAGCTAGCATTGATACTGTATAATAATTATATTTTTAACTAAAAATTGACTTAACATTAGTAAACTTATTGCATTACTTCTAGCAATTTTTCAGTGTCTGAGTAATTAAATGTCGCTAAGTATTCACCCAACATTTCACTACATTTTTCACTATATATGCTTAGAGACTTATTGATTTTATTATATAAGAACGGACCTAAAAATACATAAAATTTATTTATAAAAGTATGTCTAGTTTGAGGCTTTATGCAAACTAAGTCTTTTCTTCTCTTATCTATAGGTATTGGGACATAAGGAAGTTTGCTATGCTGGTGCACTACTGTTTTCAATATAACAAGTTGACGCACGGTTATAACCTTACATGCCGTGTAAAGCTCGTGTGTGGGAAATCTAAAAGGGCGAAAAGTTGCTACCTTAAGGATAGCTCTCTGCGCACGTTCTAATGGCAGTAGGATTGATTTAGCAGCCCCACCCCATGAAGTTATACAATAAATGAGAATGGATTGACACAAAGCTAAATAGACCCGTTTATAGTAGTTTATGCAACGACCATATAAAAGGGGTTATTAAAACATGAGTGTGGGTTTATCACACGAGGCGTAGCAGAGTGTGATAATAGCATCACACGAGTGTTTTAATACCTAATTATATGCCGTTGCATACACTATTTTATCTTCACTCATACAGTTGAAATAAAATAAGTGGAAAAATATTTTATTCCAATATGGCGGATATTCTCATTGCGTATTTGAATGACAGCACAGCGCGCGCATCCATAGACAAAGATAAAAGCTGACTCATTGACTTAAGTCAATAAGCCCGCGCCAAAAATTAAAAAGAAAAAGTGTGCTATAAAAATTAAAAAAGTTATTTTATGATGTAGTTGTTTAAAAATCGAAGGAAAATGTTGAACTGTAATGGTTTTTTTTTTTTAATTTTACCTATTCACGGAAAAAAGTACGTGTTTATGCATTCGTTTTTGAACTCATATTTGGAACATTACGTTGTGAGTGTAGATAAAATAATTTATAGTCGAATATATAACGTAAATTCTTAAAAATGTATATCAATTTACGCATTCGAGTGCATAACAAATCAATGTGTTTACGGAAATTCAGATTTGTGTCAATCGTTACACCAAGATATTTCATATGACCGGTTTTTGCTAAAGTACGACAATTAAATGCATTGTTAGCATACGTGCCGCATTTATGCGCATAAATGTTTATGTTAGTAGTCGTCAGGTTAGTATTTCTCATAGTAAATAAAATGTGTTTGGTTTTCTCTGCATTTAGTGTAAGAAGATTTTCATATAGCCAATTAGACACTATATTAAAACCGTTCTGGGCTTGTTTATACACTTCATTTCGAGATTTGTCTGAAAACAATAGAGCTGTGTCATCTGCATAAGACATTATGCCACCATTTTGGAGTGTTAAGTTGCACAGGTCATTTATTATACAAGGAATAAAGTAGGACCCAAAATACTACCTTGTGGTATTCCGTAATTACTATTTGGAAGCTCAGAACTGACGTACTGACCAATTTTGACACATTGTTCGCGGTCACTAAGATAATCAGAAAGCAGTGAAAGCGTTGTTCCTCTTATTCCGAGTGTTTCAAGCTTGTCCAATAATAAAGGACCGGAAATTGTATCAAAGGCCTTGGCGAGGTCCAGAAAGATCCCAATGGAGTGCAAGCCCTTATCCAAATTAGTTGTTATATACTCCGTCGTTTGATGTACTGCCTGATTAGTTGATTTGTTGGGCCTAAAGCCAAATTGTCTATCTGAAAGCAATTTGTTATCTTCTAGGTATTTCATTAATCAAATTTTAATGATTTTCTCTAGGATTTTGGAGAGCCCTGTTAAAACTGAAATGGGTCTGTAATTGTTAACACATTTTTTGTCATCAGATTTATATACAGGAGTAACCACTGCTTTTTTTAAGCGACTTAGGGAATATACCATTAGTTAAGCATAACTGAAAAATATGAGTTGTATGTTGTTTGATATGTCGTCCCACCCGACCGCGCTTACATCCTTTAATCCAGAAATAATTGTTAATACCTTATCGACATCCGTATCTAGTAACACAAACGATTTGAGTGTGGGGAAAGTTTTAGGTTGGCTTTGAGGGAAAGAACTTCTAGATTGTATGGTCTTTTCTACTAAAGTTTTGCCTACGTTAGAAAAATAGATATTAACTTTATTTGTTGATTCGACTGGGTTGTTCTCTATTGTCAATAAGTCAAGTGGAGGTTCAGGTTGTTTTGTTCTAAATGTATTTGTTTTTATAAATTTCCAAATAAGTTTACTATTTTTGCCTGCTTTCTGCAGTTCTTTTCTATCATATTCATTTTTTATTTTTCTCAGAAGGTTTTTACAGAAGTTTCTATATCTTTTATACGTAATGGAAAGAATTTCATTTTCAGGCTCAAGTTTAGACTTTATGTAAAGTTTGTCTCTATGCCTAATACATCTAACAAGTCCGGGTGTAATCCAAGGTTTAATGCACTTATACTTCCTTGGTGTTACTTTATTATTGCTGAGTGAAGTGAATTTATAAAATAATTAATAGAAATGTTTGCATCGGTGGAATTATAAACTGGGTCAAAATTAATATTACGTATGTCTTTTTCGAGGTGAGTCATGTTGACTTTATTATGGCTATTTAAATAATTATTTCTGGCTAAAGAAACCGGCATTGTTAGTAAAACTGCTTGGTGATCAGTAAGCGACGAATCAGTAACAAATGTTTTGGTTGGGTTTAATTTGTTTTTATAATGAAATGATCTAGGCATGAACCGCTTTAATGCGTGGGGTGGTAATGAGCTGGCAAGAGTCCGTGGAATGAGCAGATATTAAGATAGTTATGGGCATGTATATCCATTTTCCCGGAAGCAATGTTGATATTGATGTCCCCCATTAGTATTATGTGTTTAAAAGTTGTAAGACTTTGTAACTGTACGTTTAGTGAATCTAAGAAAGCGAGATTTTGAGAAGGAGGTCTGTATATAGCCATAACTACCGTATCTGAATTAATTTTAATAAGTAAGCAATTACTATTTTGTAGCAAAGGTTCTTCTACAGATGTACTTAAATTATTGTTAACATACACAACTAAACCATCATTCTGGGCCCCAAGTCTGCTATTTTTTATAAATTCGTCATTCCAACACGATTCCATTGTCATTTTGCTAAAAGTTCGCAATCTGCTAAATTCATAATGGTCGATCATTAGCCGGTCAGTGGTCTCGTAAAAGAATCGTGGTAGAATGACATCGTTGTATTGCCATTATTATAAAACTGGTTAGTAGAAATGATTTTCGAAAAACTACTACTAAATTTGAACAATAAGTTATGCCAGATTTCTTTTCTATATATTTTTACATAACATGTATTAGTGTGCTATGCTATCTGAAGTAGTAAGAAGTTCGTAAATAGCAAAAACATGATTAAACTCAATAATATTTTATCTGTTTTGCTGTCAAAGTCATGTGACATTACTGCTTACTGACGTCTGACGTTAATCTGATTTTATTTTTATTTGTAGCGGCCGGTGTTTTGCAACGAAACGAATAGAATAAGTTTTATATGTTATATGTACTATAATATATTATTGTAGTCTGTGTTACTTTGTTGGTTATTGGTTATTTTACAAAATGGTGCTTACTGAGCAAATTTCGGCTCTTATTGACTTTTTGGAAAACCACAAAGACCTGGCTCTTGGCTACTGCAGCCACACCAATGAAGGGCGAAGTTTGTCCAAAAGATATTGGATGGAGTGCGCCCAAATTTTAAATTCAGTGTCGGTGGACTGCCCCAATAAAACGCCGGCAGAATGGCGCACAGTAAGTACCTAAATACAGTATTATTTAGTTATATGTACTTATGCATTGTAAAATGTGCTCATCACTATTTTAATTTTTGCACTTTTTTAGTTCTACAATGAATATAAAAGTAAAACATTAAAGAAAATAAAATCACAAAAGCAAGAAAAAAGTGCAACAGGTAAGCAATAGGTACTTTTCTTTTGACAGCCTTGCAGTTATAATGGGAAGCATATAAGTAGTAATAATTGTATAACTTGCATTTAAGGTGGTGGTCCTGCAAAAAGAATTTCGCTAACCCCACTACAAGAGCGCCTATATGCCATATTAGGGCGTGATGTAGGAGAACCACTTCCAGGTGTCCAACATAACCCACTCACTGTTAGTAAGCATTAGAACATGTTTTATCTTTTGTCATTCTTATTTCTAACTTTACTTCTAACTTGTTAACAAAACTAATATATCACAGTTGTATATTATGTGTTATTATTTGCATTTAGTTGACTTGCTTGCTTTGTTTTATTAACTGTGTTTTTTTTTGTTATATAGCCAACTATCACTCTTCCTGGGGTGCATGATACTCATGATACTAGTACAAATTTCCAATTTGAGAATAATTCTTTCTCGTAAGTGGCACTACTTTGGTACTCTGTGCTAATTAATTTAATTTGCTTAGCTTTCATCATTTTACCTAAAGGCTCAATGACACTGGGCTAGTTTACAAGCTGCTAGTCGGTGAGTTTAAAAGCTAGCGAGTGAGCGAGTAACAATGACATAAAAAACTTTCCACTCTCTCAGTAGCGAACTAGCTAGTGAGTTGGAACCACGTGTTGTTTTGCGTGGCTTGCTGTATGTTGCAACTAGTTCAACTAGCAGTGATGATGACACAGCTAGTTAACTAGCTTACAAGCCAACACGCCAGCGAATGGCGAGTAAATTATCCAGGCAGCTTTCTATTTTTCAAGCAGCTTTTTTACAATCAGATACTCAAAAGCAGATTGCAAAAAAGCTCAATGGCACAGAGCGAGTTTACAAGCTGCTCGCGAACTTGGTGGCTTGTAGCTTGTAAACTAGCCCAGTTTCATCGAGGCTTAAGTAAATAGTTTCTTAAATATTTTGATAACATTGTTTTTATTTTTACAGACTATTAGACAATTATGAAGTGCCTGTTACAATTGCCACAGATGAGCTTTTGGAAAATGTAGAAATACAAGAAATATGGTATACTACAACTTTCTGTAGATAGGTTTAAATAAATAGGATAACATGTAGACTAATGTCATTGTACTTTTTTTATTTATCAGTTTGGAACAGGAAAACTTAGAAGTTCGGCCATCCACCACCAACCAGCCTCCAAAGCGATGCCATCGCCAAAGATCTGCACGGCGTTACGCAGCGGAAGGTAAAGATCTTGCAAATATTTGATTTGACCATTAACACCCCACTCTGGAGCAAAGTATGACGCCTGATGTAACATTTTTTTTATAGATAGACCCCATGCAGCTCTCGAAGCTGCTCAATCAAGGCTGGCGGCTATTGAAGCCAGAAATGCTGGGGCTACTTTAAAACAGGCTGAGGCGACCAACAACCTAGCTGCAGCCATTCTTCAATTGAGCTCCACCACAGAAAAAATGGTGGATGTTATAGGCCAATTTGTGACATCTGAGCCAAAAAAGGTAATTGTTGATTTATAGGTAATTCATCTTTATGGTTTCTTCCCTAAATTTGAACTTCTACTCATTGTTTGTGCTAAGCTTAAAAGCTTGTTAGGTGTAGGCTCACATCAGTTGTAGTACATTAGCCCAAATTTCACATCTTGATTGTAACTCTGACACTAAGCGCTGGGTTAAACATGCTATTTAAATGAAGTTTCAACTTTAGTATTAAAGTTAATTTTGTTTTCACAGAAACTCCGCAAAATTCTTATATCATCAGATTCTGAATCTGACTAAAGAAGATTGAGGAAGCGAGAGCAAGAGGTAATTTTGTCAGATTATTAAAAGATAAATGAAATCTATTTTAGGAGGAATGTCCAGCAGTGGATTCCAAATGGCTGTTATGATAAATGATTCAATGAAACAGTGCTTATAAAAAGAGTATTAATTTATTTTAAATCTCTATTTTGTGCAATACTGTGAATCTGTAACAAAGAGTTAAATCATTTTAATAATAATTAAAGCATTTTCGTACTTCACTAGAATATTGAGGTGGGTTTAAATTACCTACATACCTGCATACCTGCTAATTTAATTTATGCATTTCTCCACAGTCTGTCAACAAGAGCCTCCTGCAGTGCCCGACCTTCAAGAAGATCCCGGTTCACCCTTCGATGGTCTTGATAATTAGGTGCTGCATAATTATTCTCCTCCTAAAACAAAAGACTGATTTGTGATTAACATATTATTTTTAGTAAAATTTGTGATTTTATATACAAATGATTAAAATATTGAAGATCGTTTATATTTTGTATGAAGACTGATTTATTGATTTGTTATTATTATTACATCAGATAGTGTACCTTGAATGATTTATTATTTAAATGACAAAATGTCTTTTTGTTTTAAAATATTTACATTTCAGATTTTTCAATTAGATTGAAAGTCAAGTTGTTAAATAAATATTTAGTATATGAGAAATAAAGAGTAATTTAAATGTTGATTTTATACATAGTAGTATTATTTAAAATTCCAACTTCATTTTATTCCAAAATACTGGAATAAAGATCACATACCTGTTGTAAGCGAAGTGCTTCTGCATAAACTTCATCAGGTGGCAACGGTGCTCTTGCCATATTTGCAATAATGTGCAATACGCAACATGCATTTACAATTTTGCCTGCAGTTGTTGGGCTATAATGTAAAGCACGTGCTTGTAGCAAACACCTGCAAAAAAGCAATTTACTTTTATGCAACCCCATTTAACTAAACCTTAGATTAACTTTTATATTCTTACTGTTCTTGAAATATACAAGAACAACTTAATCTAAATTTCTAAAATAAGAAATTCATTCAATGTAAAAATAGTCACTGTTTTTGAGTATGTAACACAATTGCATTTAATAGAAACGCTCCTAACCTGAAACGTGCTTTTAATACGCATATGCAACGTTCCACTGTATTGCGTGCAGTCACATGTTTTACATAATAATTATGTTGTGGTGTCCCATCTACAGTATTGAGGATTGGGGTCATCATAGTTTTCCTTAGTGCATACCCACTGTCACCTGAAAATTATAATCATTTTTCCAATCTAACACATTAACATGATAAAGGTCATAGGATATTGTTCATCAAACAATGTAATACCTAATAAAAATACTTGTTCATTAGTATTTTCTGTCATTTGTTTTAAGTGGGGACACAGTGGATGACTCTGCCATACAGTGGAATCATGCTCGGAGCCTGGCTTGCTTGCGTCCACACATAAAATATTTAAATCAGCATCGCAAATCTGTAAATTAATTAAATATTATGTTAATCAGTTAGGGTAAGTCCGGGGGAGATGGCCGTACGGGAGTGATGACCAATCGATAAAAATACGACTGTTTACTAACAGATGGCGTTCATTTCAATGTAGTTCGGTTTGCCTCGCGGCCAGTAATAAGACTGTGCGTAATTTGTTTGAGAAAAAAAATCAAAAAGTAAGTAAATTCCACTTTTTTTTTTAATACAATGTCTGAAATAAGTTAAGGGGTTGACGTATAATGTGGTCCCAAAAAGGTTTTAGACAATTTTCCTTCTTTTGTTATTTTATTGTGAAATAAGTAACTTTTCTCGTATTCTAACCTAAAAACGTGCAACGGTAGATGACGCAATCTTTTTTAAATTAATATGGCAATCTCACCCGTACAATCGGGATAGATAGCCGTATTTTTTTCGGGAGAGATGGCCATAAAATCGTAAGTGTTATTTCAAGAATATCTTATACCTAATATGTTTTCTACAGATGCATAATTACTACGTGCGGAAGGCGGCGGGTTCTCGAGGTAACTGGGATGAAGACGACCTGAAAAATGCCATGAATGAAGTGAAAAAACAAACAATGTCAGTATACAGAGCGTCTTTAATATATGGCATACCCAGAAAAACGTTAGAAAGAAGAGTTAAGCTGAATTATGACATAAAGGGACCTATGAGTCCTGCTTCTACGTTTGATGCTGACAATGAAAAGAGACTCTGTAAACATATAAAAGAAATGCAGTCTAAAGGGTTTCCTTTAACCCTTAATTGGGCCTGAGCTAAACAGTGAGGCTATACAGTAACTGCAGTTAGTTATGTTTTGTAGTTAGGGAAATAAAGAAGACCAGTATTTTTTTGTTGATGTTTTTATTTCTAAATATAAAAAAAAAATGTGTGGGAAATGTGTTCCTTCAGCCTTCCTAGGACCTGTATGGAAAGTATTATGTGGGAAATAATTTTCATGTATCTTGTGCAGGAAAATTATTTCCTACATCACAATTACCATGGAACCTTTCAAAACATGGAGCTGGACATAGTGGCACTTGACATACACTGCAAATGTATTTTGAACACACTTCTTTAGCACGAGCGCTGCAAAAACGGCATCTTCTGAATTTATTCAATCTTGGCATATGGTTTCCTACATTTGAGAGCCGAAGCTCATCAGGTACACCATACACACCACCTTTTTTGTTTTTGAATACTGGTGGCCTTCTTGTCCTGCTGGAAAAACAGTCTATCATCGATCGACCTAATCGCAATCTGAAACTTCTGTGTGTGTTCCTTCTGCCGGAGTGACCTTGCATGTACAAAATATAAGCATTGATCATTGCAGATTCAAGTAAAAACCAAAAGAGTCTGTGCCAATTTTTCTTTGATTTCCTCCCTAGGGGATAGGATGACCTGAAATGATCAAATAAATCCACACCCCCCATATTTTCTGTATACATTTTTATTGCCAGTGGACAGAACATCTCTTTTTTCGAACCATCTTTTTGCTTTCTTTTTATTACCGTTACTTCTTTAGGGCAGTAAGCTGTGGTAGCAACAAAGACATCTTTGGTATATTTCCACTTTATTATAGATATACGCCTGCTATAAAAATATATAAACTCACCAGGATTGAGACGTGTTTCTCTAAGATTTTTACTGTAAGCTTCTAGTAGACCTTTTCTGTTACTTCGGATTGTAGCTACACCATAAATTTCTCTTTGATGCAGTGCTGAAAGTACTCCTTATACTTGTAAAAAAGTTGTCAAATGCCAGTAAGGTATTTGTAGGTACATTTTCAGACAAGTCTAAAACAACTCTATATCCAAGATTTTCTTCACTGGCAGTGCCTACTTTTTCAGTATAAATTTGAAACTGGTAGAGAAATCCTGTCTTAGCATCACACCTCGCCGAAGACTTGTACCCTCTCTTTATGGGCTTTTTGGGCATATACTGTTTCATTGTGCTTCTGCCCTTGAACCGAATCAATCAATGGATTGGTTTGATGATTGGTCACATGCCTCTCCAAATGTCACACTCAGAAAATCAATGAATGGTTGGACTTTACACAATTTATTGTAATGTTGTGAATTCCTTGGTAATTCTTCTCTTATGTTAGAAACATGTAGACTTCTCTTATGTTAGAAACATGTAGATTTTCTGTAATTTTTTTGAAACGTTTTAGAGATCTTGATTATTATAGAAGGGATCAGTGCTCCAGTAAAGCTGGTAATCAGATAAAGGATTCACAGACATTAGTATTGTTATCCCGAAATATGCAAATAATTCTACTTTTGTAATGTCAATCCAATTTTTGGAATGATTTGTTTGTGCATAGATATTAGTATTTTCTACAATTAGATCCATTCCTTCTTCAGGACACATATCCATGAAGTAATCCTTGGGCTGACTCCTGTTAGAATATCTTTTTCTAACTGTCATTGGCCTATCAAATATAGGAGAATCAAAGTCTTCAATATCATTTGTCCACTGCCAGTTTCTATTTTGTACCTCTGCATAGCTTGGCTAGTTGACATAGATCTTGAAGGTTGATTCCTTGATTGATTAGTAGAGCTGGGTCGTAAGTGAATGTCAGGGTCAGGCATGGGCACAACAACTGGAGGAGAACATGAAGGTAAGTGAACATCAGGGTCAGGCATGGGCTCATTAATTGGAGGAGAACTTGTAGGTAAGTAAACATCAGGGTCAGGCATGGGCTCATCAATTGGAGGAGAACTTGCAGGTAAGTGAACATCAGGGGTAGACATTGTCACATCAAGCGGAGGAGAACTTGCAGGTAACTGAACACCAGGGGCAGGAATTGGCACATCAATCGGAGGAGAACCCGGAGGTAAACCAGAATTCACGGCAGAGATTTGATCATCAACTGGAGCTGGAAAATAATAATTTGTATGTTAGAAATTCTATAAAACTTGCAGTGACCCTACCTTGAAAATAAATAGTAGGTTTATACCTGATAATATTTCATACAAATCATGGTCCGTAACTATATTTTGGATGTAGTCTAGTCTATCATTCAACTCCTCTCCTAAATCCTCGTCATCATCTTCTTCAGAAGACATCATATCTTGTAGTGTTTCATATATTTCATCACAGTGTTTCTCATTCATCAAAGAAAAAATCTTTCTCTTCTTAGCAGGCTGCAATCAAAGAAATAAATGTATAAATGACAATTGAAACGTTTGCGGTGCTAACAACATCAATCAACGCTCTAAAATAGAATAAATTCTGAACCGACGAAAATAAATGCCTCGGCAATCGGGCTGTAGGCACATATTTCTCACGTTTTTCAAAATTATTTTACCTCATATACAACACATTATGCACCTCAAAAACTAGTAATTCAGACAAAGAAACAACAAATCTACTAAAAATAACCATTTCTATTTACTTACCGGATTTTTTTTGGGCATTGTAATTATTTTTCTGAGAAACTTTCACGAAAACACAAACTTTCACCAACTAACTTCAAAGGGCTGGAATAAATTGACATTGACAGCAAAACGGTGCGTTCCGATTTACGATTCTACATTCCGGACCATAGATAATATTATTGTTGTTGTGTGTTTGACATATTGTGGGAATATCTTGTCTAAAGCTCGAGTAGAACCTCAAAAATTAATGTGGGAAATATTTTCCCTCAGTCCAGTTAAGAGATTGATGATACGAGAAAAATAGCATTCAGTTTTGCGGAGCATATATAAAACACAGATTCAATCAAAATTCTGAAAAGGCTGGCTATGATTGGCTGCAACTGTTTTTGAAAAGAAACCCTGATATTTCTTTGAGAAAGTCAGAAGGGGTATCTTACGCTAGAAGTCAGGGTATGAACAGAACAGAGGTAAATGTTTATTTTGAGATGCTCGAAAAAACCCTCTGTGAAAATGATTTGCACGACAAACCTGGGAACTTGTTTAATATGGATGAGACTGAATTGCAACTGAACAACCGTCCAGGACATGTTTTAGCTGAAAAAGGATCGAAAGCTGTAGCTATGTCGACGTCGACAGAGAAGGGAGAAACGATAACAGTCATTGCTTGTTGCAATGCTGAGGGAAATTTTTTGCCACCAGCTTGTATTATGAAAGGTCAAAGAAAAAAGCCGGAGTTTGAAGATGGATTACCTCCAGGCTCGCGGGTTTTTATGTCGCTGAAATCGGCCTACATAACCTCCGAAATATTTCTGCAATGGATGGAATATCATTTTTTGCCTCGAAAACCAGCTGGCACAGTGCTTCTTTTGCTCGACGGTCACTCTACACACTGCAATTCGGTAAAGATGCTGGAGTTTGCAAATGAAAATAATATCATCTTGCTGTCGATGCTAAGCCATACATCTCATTACCTGCAGCCCCTAGATGTTGCTGTTTTTAAGTCTCTCAAGACTTACTTCTACGAATCCTGCAGGCTATGGATGAAGCAAAATCTGGGACGCCGAATGACAAGATATGAATTTGGTGCCTTGTTAAATCAAGGTTGGGGTAAATCTGCTACCAGTGCTAATGCCACATCAGGGTTTAGAGCCACAGGAGTATTCCCACTGAACCCAGGAGCCATACCAGAGTACGCGTTTA
This sequence comes from Melanchra persicariae, assembly GCA_947386135.1. NCBI lineage: Eukaryota > Metazoa > Arthropoda > Insecta > Lepidoptera > Noctuidae > Melanchra > Melanchra persicariae. Next base: position 6,516,597 of record OX376645.1, on the reverse strand, counting down.
GTGACAACATAGACGCATCTGTTGAAAGGCACCAGGCAACAAATAGAGACCGGAAGCACTCAATCAACAACAGTTTCGGAAATTTTAGATCCAGAGCCAAGTACTTCCGGTACTCAGGAGCCATCAGTTGACAAACCTACGCCAGCAAAAATACTGAACCAAATATCGCCACTGCCTAGAAAACTTTATGAAGTTCGAAAACGTGCAAAACAAGTAAGCATTCTCTTAACGTCTGAAGATCATATCCAAAAACGAAAAATAAAAGAAAAGAAAAGGCAGACAAGGAAAATAAACCAAAAAGACCAATGATAAAACAACAAGAAAAAAAGACTGAAAATTCCAAAGAAAGAAAAGACTGTTAAGAAACGCAAAGCCATTCGCAGGATCTCAGACAGTAGTTGCGAAGAAATTCCAATGGTTTTCTGCGATTCTTCAGAAGAAATGAAGACAAGGAAGAAGATAACTGCAGAGGCTGCGGTGAAAATTATTACAAGACACAACTCATAGAAGACTGGGTGCAATGTAAAATATGTATGCTGTGGGTTCATGAAAATTGCACTGGGTACGAAGACATGTGTTCGAACTGCGGCAAAAAGAAAAGTAAGGAGCTGAAAGACTGTAAAGGGAAGAGAAAGGGCAAAAAAACAAAGGGCAAACTCCCCCGGAGCCCTATGGCCATCACTCCCGGATACTCGGGGAGAGATGGCCAATCGTAATTTTTTTTTAATTCGTAATAAGTTTATTTTTGTTGATTATGAGACTGATTATGATAAGATTATAATAAGAAATGTAACCAAATTTTTGTTTACAATCAAAATAGTTGTTTAAATCACCTTAATTTCCGGACAATACTTCACCAAAGTTAGTAGGGCCATCTCCCCCGGACTTACTTATTACATCACATATTATATAAATTATTAGTAAAAATTTGGGCAATAATATTTAGCAATACTTACTATCATAACATTAAGGGAATGGAAGCCCTTTCTGTTATAATACCGCTCCTCATGTATATGCGGCCTTAATATGGCTACATGGGTGCCATCAATACAACCCAGGACGCCAGGAAATTTAAATTTCTGATAGAACCTGAAAAGTTTTTAGTAAGTAAATTATTCTGCTTAGGTGCAACAGGCAATACAAACAAAACAGTCTGGATTTATTTCATCTCTCACTTAGCCTTTATAATATTTCTTTCCGCACGCTGTGTAGGCCATTTGACATATTTGTGATAAATTTTATCTAATGCCTCTGTTACTTCATTGGTAGCTCTAGATACTGTTATTTGTGAAACATTATGGACGGCACTTTGTCCAATCAAATTTTGGTAGGACCCTGATGCATAAAATGCAAGTGCTATCTGCAATAAAAAATAGAACATTAAGTAACCTCTTCGTCAACCTATTTCGTGTTTATAGCAATAGAATAATAAATCAATGTCAAATTCAGTTTTCTCACCTTCATTTCTACCGATACGCTATCGTTTCGGCGCGGTCTGGCCTTAAGGGGAATGAGTTCTTCAATTAACCCCCTTACTGAATCCAAGGCGAAACGTTTTTACAAATTCCGCCTCGGGAACATCAATAAAGGGGTTTGTATTCAATCTCGGCAAGTGACGGGCCCGACGACGTCTTTTGCATTCCGCCCATCTTCTTTCTCTAGCATCCACTGCGTTGGCTAGATCGAGAATATTTGCTCGTAGTGAATACATTTCTGCATTCAATATTTCACAAACAGTTTTCGTTAACCTTATACTAAGCCGAGCTATTAAGAGATTAAAGTATCTAATAAAACTATTCAATGTCTTTGAAAGCAATGACTGCACAATGACGTTCTAATGGTAGATCACTGATCGAAGAAACTGTCAAAATTTTAGCAGATTACCGCATAATGTCTGTCATTCATTTGTCATTATGTAAGAGATTACCATTCTATGCCATTTCTTTCAATGGAGTGTCAGTAGTTGACCATTGGAAAGTCATAATGACGCTTTTATATTAGTAGATTACCAAACTTGTCAAAATCAACAATTATGAAATCAATGATCGACCATTCTGACACTATTGTAATAGCAGACTTGAGGCCCTGGTTGATGTTCCTGTTGGTTTTATGCGAAACATAACCGTCTAATGATGGTATAACAGCTGTTTGGTTTGACAACCAACATTCTGTTAGGACGATAATGTCGCAAGTTATGCCCAGTTTATGTAGCAATATTTCAAAACCATTAATATTTCGATTTATGCTGCGAATGTTTTGTGTGAGTATGGTCAGCGGTTTCTCTCCTAAGGGAAAGAGGTGTTTACACACTTCAACATCACAATTTATAGCTTCAGACACAGAAAATTGATCTAGGTCACTAAGTAATTGATCAGTCATGATTAATAAACAACTTACAAATATAAACAAACAAAAACGACTACTAGTGTGCTTAATAGATAGGTTATTACGCGGTGTAAGAGTCAGATAAACGTATCTACATTTTCTCAATTTTACAGGAAAGCAAAAATACTGTGAAAATTCGGCTCTTTAAACTTTACCAGCTTTTTTATACAGATAAAATACTAGTAGTACCCTGTGAATCCAAAACACTATATCTGCAGATACAGTGTTTTGAATTAACAACGTTCATTCGATTTCTTTTAGCCTGTTTCATGGTATAGAATTCATATTTTTTTTACTTTGTATGCAAAGTACTGAGATATTACAATGCAAATTACACTCTATTTACATAAAACTACAGGCCTAAAATAGAAAAACACGGCAATTGAAGATGCAGTGTATTACCAAAATAATCTTCGCGCGTTTTAAGATACAGTGTTTTGTCAAAACAACGTAGAAGGGCTAGCGCGACGCTGTCGCGCCAATCGGAAGGAGGCCCGACGATCGTTCTGAATTATTATTGGTTGCGCGGTGGCGGGAATGTATTAGGTGTTTGTTGCGCGTCTGTTGACAAGTTGTTTACGCACCGTGCCGTGAGTGACAGTTTTCGTTTGTTTCCGGAGTAATTAGTGAATTAATGTGATTTTAAGTTCTAATAATGAGTGGTTATCGTAATAAATTGTTGATAAAGTTATCCCAAAACAATGAGCAATATTATAATAACTCTAATTGTGCTACTATGGCGTCTGAACTAAACAGTGATATGCAAAAGGAGGAAGGTACAGACATGTACACTCCAAGTCTCTGTGTACCTTACGATGACTCAAGTATAGACTGTCTTCCTTTGATCTCATTAAATGAATCTGACTGTCCAAGCTTGTGTGAAGAAATAGGTGAAGGGAACTACACAGAATTATTAGCTGTCGTTACGTCTTCAATTTCGCAGGAATGCTTACAAGCTTCAGAATCGATTTCCAATAACTTAGACAGCCGTCCTGAATTGCAAATAAGTCATGATTTTGTCAAAATCACTACAAATGCTATTATAGAGAATCAACCATGTTGCCAAAACACGGACATGCTTGTCCCTACCACCAATATCAGGCAACCACGTGTAACTAGCGACATCGCCTATGACGAAATTCTACAATTAACTGAAGATAATTGTGTGCATTCAATGAAACGTAGCAATTTGAGTAACGACAACTCAAAAAATGATTTAGAAAACCAAGAACACATTGAAGTTATACATTATAGTTATAGTATATAAGTTATACAGTCCAAAAAGGCAAAAAGATTGAGAGACCCGAAAGAAATTCTAGAAAATCAGAAAAATAAGCACCCAGTGAAACCACCTTGCAGTAACTGTAAGAAGTCATGTACTGAACACATAGATGAATTGAAAAGAGAAGAAATACATGAACAATTTTGGAGCATGGACAGACAAAGGCGTCGCGATTTCTTGTCCAGACAGGTGGACAAGTTACCAACTGCTATCAAAACTGCTGGTTCTAACTCAAGACGCCGTAACACATTAGTCTGGACACTGAATGAAAAAAAAGTGTGTAAGAAGTTTTTCCTCAGCACATTGGGTTATACAAATGACGAAGCCGTACAAGCTGTTTTGAAAGCAAATTTTATGTCTCGAATTAAAAATCCAAAAATAGGAGCTGCGCAAGACCCTCGAGGGCGTCACCCATCTTCAACGGCATTTTCCACGATTTATCAAGAAAAAATGAGGAATTTCATCTTAAAATATAAACCTTTTCATTCTCACTACAACATTCAACATGCCCCTAATCGCCGTTATCTTCCAATAGGGGTTACTTTTTTCTCAATTTTTAATGATTTTAAAAGTTATTGCGAAGAAACATCAATGGAAAAGTGTAGTTGGACTCATTTCCATAAGATGATTAAAGAAATGAACATTTCTACTGCAGAGTCAGTACATGACATATGCACAAAATGCAAAAATCACGAAATGGCGCATAAGTCAATGCCATTTCCTTGTAATTGTCAGGATTGTATTGATTTGGCTCAGCATTTACAGAACAAAAGAAACTCGAGAAGAGACTTCAAATTGGTGGAAGAAAAGTGCGAAAATAGTGGAGGGAGGGAGTCACTTTACACAGTTGACATGCAAAAGGCAATACAGATGCCATTATTGACAACAAAAGAGTTTTATTTCTCCCACAAACTCGTACTTTTTAATGAATCTTTTGTCCCACCAGGAAAAAACAAGACAGCGGTATGTATTCTTTGGCATGAAGGTGAAAGTGGCAGAAGAGCTTATAATGTGGCTACGACTTATGCTTTTTTTCTGAGAAATTATTGTCGTGATCAAAAACATGTTTACTTTTTCCTTGACAACTGCAATGCGCAGAACAAGAACAAAGTCCTTATCTCAGCTTTAGTACGATTAATCAAATGATAAGATGACAGAAATTGAAACAGTAACGCTAGAGTATTTTGAGAGTGGTCACACGTTCATGGCTGCAGATACTGTGCATGCAGCTATAACCAAAAAATTCAAAAAGGCTGGAGAAATCTACGACTTTGACGATTTTGTACACAATATAAAGACATCGCGAAAAAACATAGAAGTGGCTGTACTTAGTCACAAAGATATGATCGTCTTTTCAAATGATTCGAAGCCAACATACCCAAAAGGTTTTAATATTCATAACCTGAAAGTCATAGAGTTTAGAAGGGGGCATCTTTCTATGTTTGCTAAGAATGATTATGATGGTGATTTTAAGGAAATACATTTCTTGAAAAGAAAGGATGCGCAAAAACTAACTGCTGAAATTGCTATTGACAAAAGTGATCTACTCCATTCATTAGCAAGAGAAAGTGAAGCCAGAGGCATAAGTGATATTAAAAAAAGAGAATTGTTACTGCTGTGCAAGTCTATGCCTCCAACAAGGTCAGCATTTTATCAAAATCTAGTTGTATCATCTGACCCGGACCTTGATGAACACGATGAACCCAACTACTAATATTCCGTTGAATCTGACTTTGTGACGGTTTATTTTAATATAAATTTTAAATTTTTTAATTTTAATTTGCTTAACGATCAGCTAATTTAAGCTGTTACACTATCTTTAAAGAACTGTAAGACTGATTTGTAAAAGTTAAGTTTGATTAAGAGGTATGTAATGTTAAGTTTTTCAAGTGATTTTCAAGTTCATATGTGAAACTGTAAGACTGATTCCATTTTCATAACGAAGTTGAAAATGTATTTTTTTTTTTATTTCATTTATTAAATAAAACAAAATAATAATAATAATAATAATTGTAATGCCGCAAGATTGATTTTGTCAATATGACTTATGTTTAACTTTTTGGACCAAATATAAAATGCTGTTTACTAATTTAATAAACTCGTTTTTTTATCTCTTTCCCATACATTTTGATCCATCAGTTTACTCCATATAATAAAAAATCTGACTATAACTACCTATCAAACATTTCTAGGTCCTATTTTACCACGTCAATACACTGTAACTCAAAAATGCAGTGTATTGTCTTAACAATTTCATCCTTCGCTTCTGACGACTATTACGGCAACACAAGTTATCCACTATAATTAATTAGTTTCATTGCTTGTGTATATAAAACATACTAGGCTTAATAACTCATAAAATAACCTTTAAATTGATACCAAACACTAAATACTTTCACAATTGTTTTTGGAATAATCTTCGAAAAACTAAAAAAAATGTACTTGCTCATTTACTCAAAATCAGTTTTTCGTAGTTACAGTGTTTTGGATTCACAGGGTACAGTATGGAATAAAAAAAAAATTTCTATGTATTGCCATACTCTTAGAGCTTTGAAAAAATTAGTTTTAATTAAAATTAATTTACTCCTGAAATAGTACAATTTAAATAATAAAACCTGTAATCAGCATATCAGCGTTTAGAAAAATATTAATTATCTTCGTCATCTGTTGTTGGAGTTCCAACTGAAAACCCTTTATAAAAATCATGGTATTGCGTTGGAATGATGCCTTGTCTGCATAAGTCTTGTAAATCGTCATACTTTTCACTAGAAATGGGTAAGGGTTTGTCATATGCATTTTTCAACACAATTTGTTCCACAGGTAGTCTTTTGCCTCTTCTGATAATCTTAATCATTTTAAAATCATCATCCTCCAGATCATATTTAAAATATATATGTTTATTGTCTTCTTTACGATACTGCAGCCATCTTATTTTTAGCCAGTTGACAGCATTGCCATCACAGTCCACCTTAGCATTCTTAACTAATATAGTTTTTAGGTATTTAATATCTACGAAGTCTTCTGTTCCCATTTCATGGACGTCATATGGATTTTTTCGGGAAGCTTTTCTTATAATTGTATAGAATCCAGATGGATGAAATAAAGGTATATTCTTCTTAGCCAGTTCAATAGTTGCGTGGATGTTATCTGCTTCCATTTGACTGTGCCCAGGTTCAAAATACTTTTGGTTAATCTCTGGTATATTGAAAGCTTCAATGCAGTACAGTAGTAGAGCTGATAAATATACATTACGACATTGGCTCGCACAAGTATCTGACATAAATGTAATTGGTTTACCATCGGCTTTGGTTTTCAGATATTTCAACAAACATGACCCGATTTCAACAGCCCCTTTTTTTCCAATACCTTCGTGCCAGTAATAACAGAAAACGTTACGCTTTTCTGTCTCAAAATCCAGCATGGTAAAGTTGTAAATTGCAATTCGCCGTTTGTAATAAATTAGCTTAGATGATGATGAAGGGCAATTACAAATGGCTTCCAAGTCATATTCAACGAAATGTATATCACCAGATTGTGCTGACATTTTCGCTTCATCACGATGTCGTCGTGCAGTAACTTTTCTTTTTAAATGTTTTTCGTATTCTTCTTTCTGCTTCTCTTTTTCTTCTGCGTTCAAATGTTGGAAAGTAAAACATTTGTCACACAAATCTTTCCGTTGTCTATAGAAACCAATATTAAATTCTTTATTAAAAACCATACGGTAATAAGCTATGTCAACAGGTTCTCTTTGCTCTTCACAACATTTACTTCTATAAAGCTCGTACATCTTGACTACATTCAGATCTTGGTCTAAGAACTCTTTTTTTGTATCTTTTCGGGAATAGTGTGCTGGCATTCGGGGAAACGATTTAATATGATCTCGTATAAACTCCCTGGTATCTTCAGACTTTTTATTATGAGGCACGTGTTTACCCCGTTTATCAGCCTCAACAACATTAGTTTCAGTCAGTTTTTTGAAACAAAACCTCACAAATGTTTCTGAGACACTTAATGTTGCTAAAAAGAATTTTTGACATACCTTTTCCTTTTCTGTGGCTCCACTTTTTTTTAGAAAATATTTGTTTGTCAGTTTCCTTTTACTGTCTAAGTTGGCAGTTCGTTTTGTTTGTGTAGGTACTCGATCTACTAAGCCTACAATATATTGCCTTTTCTGATTTATATTATCAATGTTCCAAAAAGATGAAAAGATTTCCAGCCGCTCTTCTTCACTAAATCTGGTCGTACATTTTTCTCGACACATCCCCATACACTTCGATTCACCCAATAATTTTCCTGGTTTTAAAACACCTTTACTGGAGAGGTAAGGTTCACCATTTTGTCTTCTGTTTTTTCTCAAATTCTTCTTCCATTCCTTGGGCTCCGCTTGACCTCTGCGCTTGCGTTTCCGATTTTGAAGACCAGGTATGACAGACTCAATCCCAGCAATATCAGTAGTATTAGTTTCTATGTTTGTATCAAGAGTATTACTAGAATGAGGAATGTTTTGGGTCATAACATCATTTATTTGAACATTATTTCTTCTTTCCGAAATTTAAAAATCACTTGTTGACAAGATACATTCATCTGGTACGGGCTCGCCATCATTGCTCGAATGTGATAAATACAAATCCTCATTTAAATCAATAAGTGACACATTTTCCAATGTCAATAATTTTGTGGGTGACGGTCCAGGTTCACCAAAAACAGAGAGAGATTCATTTTCTAAAGTTGTCGTTAATTTACTAAAGGATGGTTGAGGGCAAGGGCTTAAGGAATTGTTGATTTCTTCAACGGCAGCATTGCTGATGGTCTCGATTGAATGAGTTGGTTCCTGAGACAAAACAAAACAAAATTATTTAACTGTAAGGTAAATAATATCATTGCTGTAGGTATAGGTACTTAATATTGACCCTAATGAGTAAAAAGGGTTTGGTTTTATAACATTAGTAAATTTAAATCGTAAATTACACACATTTTAAAATACAAATAACATAATATTATTATTACTATTAGTATTATCCGAGCTCAAACTCTGTTAAACTTAACCTTACCTGGGAATCGAACCCTGAACAGCACGTTTAATGCAAATTAATAACAGTCAAGACTAAAACATAGGTATTAAAGATAACTCACCTGTTCAAAAATCTGATGGAATTCGTCGTGAACCTGAGATGGTTCTCTTCGTACCACCGATTCCAAAATCTTCCAATTTCTATTGTTTTTCTTCATTTTATTGAATCACGGTATTATTGTCACTTAAAATCACTATTACGAAGTAAAAGCAAAAAAAAGTATTCTCCTAACTTCAAATCAGGGGGCTCCCCGCACTGCGTGTTTCAACTCGTTAAGACCTTACATCAACTTTTAGGTGCCAAACTAACGTAAGTTTATATTTTGTCAATGGACTATAATACTAATCAAACAAAATAGTACTGCCACAAAAACGTAAATCGTAATACATCGTTTTGGCCATTGACTTGTGTTATTTATCTAACAAAAATGTTTGTGCCAATAAAACGTAAATACACAAACGTTACACTGTCTCTTTAAACTAAGCATCAAAACAAAATTTTGTAACGACCAAAACAACGTATAAGCTTTTACGTTCTTATGGTTTGTATAATATTGCCAAACAAACTATATTCTGGAATAAAAATATTGTTTTTAGAAATACGTTCCTATAGCTCTAAAGAGGTAGGAAGATAATTAGAACTATTTAAACGTTATTCATAATACGTTTTTCTGGTTCCATTGAAAATGATTCTTATGCTATTTCGTTTTTTTGGAATTTGATAAATATTGACTTTACCGTTACGTCGTTTTGGCAATTCATAAAGGACTATATTGTGAACCGTTTTATGAAAAAAAACTTTTTTTGATTTTTTTGTAGATACGTTCATCTGGTTCTTACACCGCGATTAGGTAGCGCTCTTAGGCGCCTTCATAATCAATGGAATGGATATAGTTGTCCTCGGCAAATTTTCGTGCTGGACAGTTTACATCACCAGTTTTATGATCTGTTTTTCTCTTAAAACGTTTGCACGTCGCACAGTTAGGTGGACTGGTTTTTGTGCTACATTCCTTAAAAGAGTGGCCAGTCTCTCCGCAGTGATTGCACGTCAGGCTAGTTTCACGACAGAACTTGGCCGCGTGACCGAACTGCTGGCAGTTAAAGCACCGAGTAACGATCGTGAAATAACGTACTGGGCATGACGTCCAATTGATGAATATTCGTCCTTGATTCACTAGAATCTTCCTGATGCCAGCTGGCACTTCTAGTACGTAATTGCAAACAGGGAGGTCTTTTTTTCCAGATTAATGGCTATATTTTATTTGTTCTTCAAACGACTCACGAGTTATCATCTTATCGGAGAGGTTTTGCTCGTAGATGCAGTCAAAAACCTCCTTATCAGTCAGGGCTACCGGGACTCCAATAACAGTGATTCTCGGGCGCCGTTTTGATGGTTCTTCAACCTTAAGGCCCGAAGAAGCGAGTTTATCTAAGGTCCTGAGCTTCTGAATGTCCTCTTTGGAGTCGGTACTGATAAGAACACCTCCATTTTTAAGGCCACGAACATGAAGTTTAAGTTCCCCGGGCGAAATAATTCTCTGTACGAGAGACTTGGTATCGTCACTGGATTTGGTCTTGTCGCTGGGATATATGGCAACTGAGCTTAAATTTGCTGGGCGCATAAAGTTATCCGAGCCTTTTTTGACCATATTAGCGTACAAAAAGGGTTCTGGAGGGTTTGAAATGCCTTCAACTACTTCTTTGAACTGCAGGAGAGAGTTCGCGATGTTCTGTTGTTGCTGTAAGTGCTGAATGGTACTATGGGCTTGAATGGTTTTTTGCTTTAACCATTCAAACGTCCGGCCCGCGCGACTATTTGTCGCTCCAACGTCCGAGCCGCGCGCGGCGCTCGCTCCCGCGCGGCCGCTCAGCACGTCGATTCTGTAAAATTCAAACAACAACTCGCATTTCAAGTCGTTATTCACTCTCACTTCGCATAAGGTTCAAAATGACCTTGATTTTGCATTCTGTAAGCATCACCTAGGCACTTGCGAAGTGAAGTGAGCTCCAAAGCGACCAACACTGTACTAGTGACTACCACACTCAACAAAATCTAAGTCGGGATTTATCGGTTTTTCATTTTACCAGTTTTTGACACAGATTTTTAGCTATTACGATGTTTAAATTAAAATTTCTTATTTTAAGGAATTTAAGGCAGCTAATAAGTAAAAAAAAAACAGAAAACTCTAAATTCGTGCCGTGAATATAATCTATGCTTACCTTACGAAAAGAAATGACTGACAGATAATATCATAAGTAATCTGTGGACAATATTTTCATTTATTGCCGTTGACGTTTAAAAGTTCGTTGCATTCACAGAGTACTTTTGGTTGCATTGTTTTGTTTACGTTCTGTTTGTTTTTTGATCGATCAGTGCCGGTAATAATAGTGAAATAATCATGAAGTAAGTTTATATTTCTGGTTATGAATTTCAAAAATAATATTAATTAAAGAAGTGTTTATTTTGTTTTCTAATCCATCAATAATGTTTCAGTCCAAATGAGACACGTTCTTTTTCATCCATCGTCGGCTTAAGTAGGTAGGCACTTATTCACTTTATAACTTTAAAAACTTTATTTAAACACTATTTAACTATGATTTATTCTATTTTCACTCATAAAATAGATGCTTTTAATTTGACACTTTGAATCGCGTTCGAGTGCAAAGTGAACGTCGAAGTGACAGGGGAATTACCTTATAGAATGCCACTTTTTACGTCATCTCATACTTTATCTGTCAAAATCTCGAGGTAAATTTAGTTCAACTCGCAAACACGCTCGCAATAGTAGCGCTAGTGTAGATTCGAATTATCAACCGAGTTTTAGAATGCCAATCAAGAAACTCACAGCGGATTCAGATTCGAAGTTTAGAATGAAGTCTTACAGAATCACACTGCTGCTCTGTCTTAACAAAAACCTTCATAGCTACTTAACCGTAAAAGCTAGAATAAAGAAAAATACACGAAAAAAAATTTACAAGACTACAGATCAAACTTATCTATTTTTTTGTATCGTTATTTATATTCTATGGCACTCAAAACGAGGTTAAACATGCAATTCGGGAAAAAAAACATATTAATATCTATCTTTTCAGAACATAAGGAACAATTGTTGCATTTTTTATCAATTAAATAATTTCACAAGAAACTAGAGTTATTTCCCTTTCCTATGATGTATAAATCATTATATTCATTTAACTCTATGTACATAACTAAATCAAAACAAAACACCTACTCCTCGTAATTTTACCGAAGATTCTCGAGCGCTCTCGACTCGCTCGCGAAGGCGAAATAATAGCAATATGGCCGCCCGTCTAAGGATGGAAATGATTTTATTTTATTATTGATATAATTTTATTTTATGTTGTTTTCTCAACAACTATACTTTTAAAATGAACACAATCATACATTCAAACGAAATTGACACAGTTCAAAGAGCTTGTTTATCACAAGATCAAGTGTAACATACCTCTACCTCTACCTATCTCCTTATGTGGTCTCTGAATTCCTCACTCGTCAACGGCAGTCCACTTTTACGACGGCTCGCAAGCTGTTTGGCGTGACGAACGTGTGGACAATGGACGGCAATATTAACGTCAAACTTCCGGATGGCAAGCGACGCCTAGTCTTCAGTTTGGAGGAGGTCGTCGCGCTTGGAGTGGGGCATGGCAAATCCCTGGATCAAGAGGTTCCTCCGGTTTCCAACTCTAAAAGTGCGTCTGCACTGGCTTCAACTCGGACAACGCGGATTACAAAGAAGAAGTAGTTTGATTTGGTATTTATGTATTGTTTGCTAACTTTTAAATCCGTTTGTGCGTGTTTCCTATCTGTATTTATTCTTTTTTTTGTACTGGTTAAATTTAGCACGTCACTGATATTTTTTTCGTTGTACCGACACTCAGTTTTTGTTTTTGTTTTGGTCTGTCAGTGTCATCTGTGTCATTGTGTAATTTTGTCTATGATATACATTTTGACTTCTTGTAAATTAAGTTTGAGTTTGGATACACGCACCAGTAACTTCATTACTTTTGTTTGTGAACAGTCTGCCGGCAGGTGATGCAATTTTAATAGTGAACTTAACTTCACATTCAAACTGGTATATATATATATATATATTTTTCTTATCTATTATTTTATTTTATTATCATATTATTACTTATTTATTTTTATATATTTATTTTAACTCTGAAATAATTATGTCTGACGACGATTCGTTTTTTTCCTGCCGTAGTTCTTCTACGTCATATTCATCTTTAGACGATTCCTTCTCTGTAAACAGCTTTTTGGGTGGTGAGTTTCAGCGATTTCAGAAGTCTTTTAATGTCTGTCACGTGAATGCACAGAGTATCCCACAACATAACTCTGAGATGCTGAATTTATTCAGTGATGTTGCTTTGCACGCCCTCTTAGTTTCGGAAAGTTGGCTCAAGCCCGAACTTCCCTCTTCATTTTACAGCTTACCCGGTTTTGTCCTTATTCGAAATGACCGTACGGGAAAAAGAGCCGGGGGCGTTGCCATTTACTTACGCAGCGACATCCCCTACAAAATCGTAGCCTCTTCGTCGGGAACAGTCAGCGGCAACCCCGAATACTTAATCCTTGAAGTTGATGTCAAGGGGATTAAGGCCATTCTTGGAGTAGTCTACTGCCCTCCTGCTATTGATTATTTCTCTTCTCTTGATTCTCTTTTTGAATCCCTTTCCTCGGAGTACAAACATCACATAATCATGGGTGATTTCAGCACCGATCTCTTGAAGGTTGGCTCTAGATCTTGCAGACTGCGAGCAATCCTGGAATCGTCGAGTCTATCTCTCCTCACACTGAATGCGACTCATCATAATCTCGACACAAGCGATTCCTGGCTTGATCTCACGGTCGTTTCTTCCGTAAATCTGGTTGTTAACCATGGTCAGATTGCGGTTCCTGGGTTGTCTAGGCATGACTTGATCTACCTCACATATAAAATTAAGCCTCCCAAACCGCAGCCTGCCATTGTGTTCCTCCGGAATTTCGCGAGGATGGACAAGGACCTACTTAACGGAGATGCTAGTGCTATTGATTGGATCGATGTTAAACAGGCATCGGCAGTAGATGAGAAAGTGGAAATATTTAATAGGTCTGTACTACACCTCATTGATGCACGTGCACCTCTGAGAGCCGTCCGTGTAAAGCGCCCCCCGGCTCCATGGATTAATCCAGGAGTTCGTATGGCGATGAGACGGCGTGACAACGTTTTTCGGAGATATAGAAGAGATCGCAGTGGGGACAACTGGTCCCTGTACAAGTTGGCTAGAAACCGCTGTAATCAGATGGTAAGAGCTTCTAAACGCCGATACATTTGTGATAATGTCCTCAATTCTTCACCGGCTGATATATGGAAGTTTCTCAAATCACTCGGGATAACAAAATCCTCCTCTAATGTTATTTCTTCTAACGTGTCCTTGAATGATTTAAATAAACATTTTTCATCGTCGGCTATGATTGCGGTTGATGTTAAAAACAATACTATTCGCGAGATTACTTCCACGCCAATCTTACTTCCCGACTCTTTCTTTTTTTCCCCCGTGACCGACCCTGAGCTCCTCAAAACCTTCAACGCAATTAAGTCCAAGGCTGTTGGCTGTGATGGGGTCAGCAGAACTATGTTATCCCTCATCATTAAAAGTATTATCCCTGTTATCACACACATAATCAATACCTCCCTACAGACTGGAGTATTTCCCACAATCTGGCGTAAGGCCTTCATAATCCCTCTTCCTAAAATATCCAATCCCAGTTTATTTAATCACTACAGACCAATCTCCATTCTCCCTTTCCTATCTAAGATCCTGGAAGCAGTTGCTCTTAAACAAATATCTTCCTTTGTGTTTGGGAATAATCTGTTATCCCCTTTCCAATCAGGTTTTCGGCCTGGCCACAGCACAGCTTTGCTTAAGGTTACAGAAGATGTTAGGAGTGGCCTGGAGGACTCGAGATTAACGGTGTTAGTTTTAATAGATTTCTCCAATGCTTTTAATACCGTTGATCACGACATCCTCCTGGCTATTCTGTCTCAAATTGGGGTTTCTTCGTCGGCACGGGATTGGTTTTCATCATATCTTCGTGGTCGCCAGCAAGCGGTTCGTGCTGATCAGAAATCGTCTGAGTGGTGCGCCCTGAAAACTGGCGTTCCACAAGGCGGTATACTCTCTCCACTTTTATTTTCTCTTTTCATAAACTCTATTACCACTATTCTCAAATGCTCTTACCATCTGTACGCTGATGACCTACAGCTCTACGCGCAAACTGACATTGACAACCTGGACAACTGCATCTCATTGCTGAATGCTGACCTTCTAGCTATCAGTGATTGGTCAAGCAGATTTGGGGTTACAGTCAATGTTAGTAAATGCCAGGCTATCCTTATTGGCAGTTCATATTTTTTACGTAACTTGGACACCAGTCAACTACCGCCGCTTACTTTCAACAACTCCGTCATCCCTCTCTCGCCACACGTTAAAGACTTAGGCCTAAACATTGATGACAGGTTAAGTTGGAATAAGCAGATTGCTCAGGTTAGCCAGAAAGTAACTTACTCTCTGCGATCTCTCTATAGATTCAAGCATTTTCTTCCTTCAAGCACTAAAACCACTTTGGTCCAATCAATTGTGCTTCCTATAATTGATTATGCTGATGTTTGCTGCTCTGATCTATCCCAAGAACTTCTTAACAAACTGGATCGACTTCTTAACAACTGTATTCGTTTCATTTTTGGCCTTCGTAAATATGATCACATTTCTTCATTTCGTTCTCAGCTTAAATGGCTGCTTATCCGTCAAAGGAGATCCCTCAGATCCCTCTGCATGCTCTTCACTATTATAAATGATCCTTGTGCTCCCGATTATTTAAAACAATATTTTAAAGTGTTGGGCAGTTCTCACAGTCTTCGTGCATCCAAAAACTTACTCCTTCATATTCCTTCTCACCGCACCGGGTTTATGTCTAATTCCTACGCTATCTCAACCATAAAACTCTGGAATATGCTACCCCTTGACATCAAGGAGGCTGAGTCCAAGTTTTCCTTTAACCGTAAAATCCGAAAACACTACTTAAAAGCCTGTCATTCTTAGTCTGGTCTTCGTCATAATTATTATGAGTTCTCTCAATCAGAAAAATTAATATGTAACATCATATTTATTAGTTTATTATTTTAGCATATATATGTATTTTATTAGTATTTTATATATTATTGTTTATTATTTCCAAAACAAAATTTCTATTTTAAATCTTACTTATTTGTTGTACACCTACCACAGTGTAGTCTTTTTAACCCAAAGGTTGACTGGTAGAGAATGCCTTGTTGCATTAAGTCCGCCCATGTACCACAATTGTACATAAAGTTTAAATAAATAAAAAAAACATGAGTATCTCAGAACCACTCATAAATAACGTTTGTCTACAATATGAGCATACCGCCCGTCGCGCTCGAGTACGTGACGTAATCCCCTTGCCACTTATCGGAAAAGACACCGTGCGCGTGCGCATATTATGGTCGCTCAAGCGGATGGTATTTATGAATTGGTTCTAAGTACTAATAATATTTTTTTGTTGTTTTAGTTGAGTTTAATGGTATTTATGCATTGGTTTGCAATAATAATACTTGTAAGTAGTTTTTTTTTGTTTTAGTTGGGTTTTTTTTAAATAAAAACAGAATAAAATCAATTTGTAGTTTTATTTTTAGATAAAACTAATCACTACATAGTATAAAACAAAGTCGCCCTACGCCTCTGTCTGTCTGTTTCTAAGCTTTCTTCTTTTATACATCACAACGTATTTTTAAGCAGTTTTCACTGTTATTACAATTTATTCCCGAAGTTTTATATATACAAAACATTCTAATGAGGTATTTATAAAATAGAGAAAATTCAATATTTTATGATAAAGCCGTCAAAAAAAAACAAGGCTTTCATTGCAAGCCCTGGCTAAACTGTATGAGATACATCAAAATAATATACTACGGAAATGTATATCATAAAAAGGCCTACAAAAAAATTCCAGATAGCTTGTATCTATCTCTCACAGCAACCATTTTTATCGCTAAATAATTAATTTGATGATATTGCTTTATTTGCAAACTAATTTCTCCTAATCAATATTAATCCTTATCCAAGTAAGTATATTAGTTGCCTTGGCCATTTAATGTAGATCAAGCTTGTCCTTTACTTTTTTTCATTTAAATGAGTACTTTACAAGTTATCACAGATTTAAAAAAATCTTTATTTCAATTAGACCATTTACAGGCACTTTTGAATTGTCAAGGTCGGTCGGTCAGAAAGCTATTTGCACGTTTCAAAGCGTAGATCTCTATGGAGAAGAACGAACTTTACAAGTTATCACAGATTTAAAAAATCTTTATTTCAATTAGACCATTAACAGGCACTTTTGAATTGTCAAGGTCGGTCGGTCAGAAAGATGAAGCTATTTGCACGTTCCAAAGCGTAGATCTCTATGGAGAAGAACGTGGAAGAAAAACCACGGACTCTTTTAAAAAAAAAAATGAAAAATTAAACGCAACCAAAAACTTATATATGGTAGTCCATGAAACAATTTTGAATGCAGAGATTCACGTCGCATTCTAAACACTTCCATACAGTCCTGGCAGTGATTTTTCTCTGTGCACACATCCAACAGCGACTCTGCTTGAATCCAGTTCGAACCGGAAAATGACGGTGCTCCAGTTGAGGTCTGTTATTAGCGCTTCCACTTGGTCGGGGTCTCCTTGTCAGTCCAGTTCGAGAAGTCAGAAGTTGTGGTTCGGTTGTCAGGTCAATATGTCGGTGTAGTTTTAACAAGTCTTCCGCTAGTGTTATCCTGAACTGTCTGTGTGAAATATTATTATTTTCCGACTTAAAAATGACAAAGCTGTTAAATATGGCACAGTTAAACAGGCGTCGGAAAACTTTTTTGTACCAGATTTTATTTTTCATACGCTCCATGGGATGCGCAGACAAGAACTGGTCTTTCCGGTCCACACCTCCCATAGATTTGTTGTAGTTCAGGACAACACTAGGCTTATGAACCAGTCGGTTATATTTTTGTTTTGTACCGATTAGGAGGTCATGGTATGTCGAGATCATGCTAACAAGGTTAGAATCTCGCCATACAATGATCGACAAATCGGCACAGTAGCTTGCCATTACTTCCCCTTGTCGAAGTTCAGTCTTCGTCATAGTCTTTAATGAATCGGGAACGAATTCCCGATTCAGTCGTAAAGTTCCGTAACAGTCGGTTTGTTGTCGTTTAAGACAACGCGCTAATAATGGACTATTGTAAAAATTGTCCATTATTAACGTGTGTCCACGGTTATGTAATGGCTCTACCAAGTCATAGACAATTTTGGCAGTAGCATTGCTGGGACGTGCATCACTACTGTCAGTCGTAAGTTGATCAGTCGTTTCCGTCTCCTCAGTTATATCGTCCGTGTCATCAACGTTAATATCGTCAGTCGTAGTCCCAGTCGTAGTCCCAGTCTTGTCTTTTCCAGCATAAATAAAAAACTTCCAAAGATAACCGGAGGAAGACTCACACAACTCGTAAGTTTTCACTCCGCCTTGCGCAGCCTTCGACAAAATCTTCTGAGCAAAACCTAATCTCCCATGCCACTTCAGAAGGAATTCATCGATTACTATATCTTGGGAAGGATAATACATGCTGGAAAATTTTTCATTGAAATAGTCGGTCACGGGTTGTATTTTGCACAGTTTACCGGGTCCAGATAACGACTCATTGTCGACGAAATGCATCATTGTTTTAATTAAAAGAAATCTGTTGTACGACATAATTTTTGAAAAATAAGGCATAGTGCCGAAACCATTAAATCTAAAGTAGGACTCCTCCTCCGGTAGAGGGTATAACCCTTGTAATATAATTATAGCAAAAAAACTCTATATATCGTATAATTTATTCGATTATTATTCTATAATATTCGACTATTATTATACTTTATATAATCGTACAAATAACTAAAACAACTTGCCTATTCTGTAAGCTTTCCAAAAAGGTATAAAAGTCAATTTTAAAATACATAATTCGAGGCATGGCATGTGTTTGAAACGGCGCACAGTGCGATATTTTTTAAATCTAGGTGGACAAAATTATTTTATGCTTTAAATGAGTAATAACATTTATTTCACGCATTAAAAAAATACTGTAAGCTGTGAAATATTGAAATTAAACATCAATAACTTATAAAAATGGGAAATAGGGATTTAATGTCCCTTGGTCGCGCCATAAATTGAGAACGACTATACCGATTTCACCCATCTTTTTTTTTAAGTTTTCTAATACTTTGTAGAAGGTAAACTTGCTATAATATGGATCGGACGTTATAAGCAACCTATTGATTAAATCTCTATTAGTATCGACTCGTGAAGTCTTTCTCGTAAACAGCTCTCTAAACTTCTTATTATGTTTATTTCTAGATTCTTGTGCCTCCTCTGATAACTGACCAAGTGGGACAACACACGACGAAATAATATCTTTTCCATGGAAGAGAATTTTGTGCACGCTTACAGGCATTGGGTACCAGGAGTATTCCTTAATATATAAACCACTAGTTGCTTTACTGTATTCGTCAAACTTGTCGCAATTGACCGGAAAACCACTATTTATGCACTCTAAAATAACATGAAAGCGTTTAATAAGTGCAACACTGACGCCTGTTATGTCTGCAGACTTTTCAACATTTCTACAAAAATTTCGTGCCGTGTTACCATCATTAGTATTGCCAGTGTTTTGTTTAGGCATATCAACCAAAAATCCCAACTCACTCCTAAACTTTTCTTGAACATCTTTCTTTTTTTCTGCTACGATCTTTTTGTTTTCATCTCCTCTGGCCTGCCATGATTTAATACCGAGGCGATATGAAATATGTAAAATTCATTCAAAAAAACGTATCCATGCGTGTAGCGGTGATAAACCGAATAACAGAAAATCTTGTTTGACCATCTTTGCTATAATCAGATCTTTATTGTTCATTTCTTTTGGTTTTGCACCACACAAATAACAAGTTTGTGTAGATGCACAAGAAGCAACAGCATTGCAAACTTTGCCGTCAATCATGCAAAATATCATTTTAACCTTTACTAACATCTCTACGCCATTAACTGAAATGTTTGTGGGTGTTAGAGTTTCAAGTTGACTCTTGATTTTATCAACTTCTGTAGTTATCAAATTTGCATTTTCTTTTGCAAACATAATCTTTATTGGTCGACAATATCTGGTCGAAGATGGCGAAGGATTTTGCCATATAATAATTTTGTTATTTTCCACATACATTTGCAGGGGTACCATAGATATACTAAAAAGGCTTTCATCACTACAGTGTTCCTCAGAAAATTTTTGTTTATATCTATTTTGTTCCGCACCATCACAACCCCACTTCACTATTATCTCTAGGTTTCGTACATTTTTATACTTTTTAAAACCTCTTCTTGCGCCTTGCATAATCTTGTAATCGTATGATCGATTAAAGATTGTAGTTTGATTTCTGCATATGTTTCTGTAACATCTATGTCATTGGGGTAGCAAAGTTTTTTTGCCAATTTAACTTTACAATATGCTGGATATATATTGGCATTTATCAGTTTTGCTTGCTGTCGTATTACATCATATTGATGAGTCGACAGATTGGCGTCGACAATCAACGCCACAGCTTGGTCCGCGGAAAATCCCTTTTTTTATTTGAGAAACACACTCGCGCTCTCTTCAGTGTAGTGCATCTTCTAGTTGAAAACTCACACAGCTCTTTCACTATGGCCGCTGAATCTCTTTTACCCTTGTTGCGAAGCTGCACTTCGGTCGCCAAAGACAACTCTCCCTCACTCGATGAATCTAGAAGATGTTGTACACGTCGCATTTTGGTTTTAAGGCTGGAACTTTCGAAGTCTTTTTTTGGTCTTCCGGGTCGGCTACTAGGTCCATCCAATGAAATGTTTGTGACATTTTCTGTGATTATATTCTTAAACGAAAAACTTTCTTCTAACCAAGCACAATTCGTTTTTAAAAAGCGGTCTCGATGTCTGCCTGATTTCGTCCATTTTACTTCAATTTGTTGGGCACAGCTTCTTATTTTTGCCTTTAATTTATTTATAATTTCATCTGGGAAAGATGGATTACCAAACTCTTGCGATATATGATGCAACAAAGCATCCATTCTACATTCTTTCGCATTGGCGAACCAAACATCGAAAAATGAAATTCGTGAAATCTCGAACGTCATTGTGAAAATGGAAAGAACATGTATGAGTGTCGCAACTTTGCGCCAGCAAATGGTCATGTTTCATAGAGTTCACAAGTACTTCTATTAGAAAACAGTACTAGGCATTTTCTTTTAGAAAAAATAAAATACTAATATTCCCTTCGCTCTGACTATTTAATGTAACGATATTTGTAATAAAATGAATATGTAAACTTACCTCAAGACTCAAACGAAGACGATAACAACACTTAATCACAACTAGCACACAGAAACACACCGTATTCATCGAATAAACTCAGACGAATGACGCTACCCTTCACTCTGAGCGACTGTATAACCGCAGGTAGTTGGCCGGTCTGACCCTTTTTTTCTATTGTTCGATTCGACTTCTGGGAAAACAAGTCTTGTGTGCTTGAAATATGGTTTATTGTTACTGATTTTAAGTAAGTGGCAGACTGGTAATTAAATGTGTCAATTTTTAATATTGTCCTCCTAGATTTAAAAAATATCGCACTGTGCGACGCGGGGAGAGAAATCATCTGTGTTCTTAGTTTATCATCCTCGCTAAAACAACCGATTTTACTAGCGAAATTCTTCGTGATGGGGCGGGGTGTGCGGGAGTACACGGCGTCTGCTGCGCTCGCGTCGCTTTCCTTAGTACAGTTCGCGTCAAATAACTGGGTCTTATTCATAATAATTGTACGTAACGGATATGAAAAAGATATGAAAATAAATTTAATGTAACAGAGAAGATAACAGATAGGAATTGTAAGGACTAGTACATAATACGTATAAAAATAAATATTAGTTTTATTTAATGGGTCTTTAGGCCATTCATTTTATCGAGGAGGTTAATAAAAAGCTGTTGTTTTAATTGACTTTCCTTTATTATTGTTTTTAGTACGATTATTTTAAAAAACTGATACTAATGAATACTGTTTTTTTTTTCGCTAATTGAACTTGGCTAAGTTGTTCAAAATAACGGGATATATTATGTTAACAATCATAAAACAAAAAATCATCATCTTTAAAAAACTGAAAATTGTTAACGATGTTTGGCGTAATCTACAATTAGTGTTCTTAATTTGCTAATCAGTCATAAAAGTTATACATTGGTGCCAATTCTGTTGTTCACAAACTTAACTAAATTTAAGTTCAGTTCATCTTTTACTTTCTATTTCAGTAAGAAAAG
Source organism: Melanchra persicariae (assembly GCA_947386135.1). Lineage (NCBI taxonomy): Eukaryota > Metazoa > Arthropoda > Insecta > Lepidoptera > Noctuidae > Melanchra > Melanchra persicariae. Next base: position 6,494,431 of record OX376645.1, on the reverse strand, counting down.
GACAGAAGATAAATTTTAGCTAAGTCGTGTCAAATTAATCAGCACCTGACGTAAATAGATGTAATTTTTTAATCACGTCTATACCTGAATGGAGTAGTATCAGGCGCTGATTAATTTGACAGGACTTAACTTCACTAAAATTTATCTTTTGTCCTTTTCATAATGAAATAGAAAAAAAAGTAGCACTGAACTTAAATTTAGTTTAGTTTGTAAATAAGGAAATCGTCCCCATAATGTTACCTACCAAAACTTCGTGCCACGACCATAGATGTCTTTCTTATATCTATCTCTAAATAGTTTACCATATACTGTAGTATAGATTCTGGATATATATGATTTAGATTTTGGAGCACGTGTCGTGTTTCTAAAGCTGAATCAAAAAGTAGTAAATCTAAATTATTTTTTTCCGTTGAAAGATATAAAGAAAAACATCCATAGTCGTGCGATGAAGCACAACACCAGAAAATTAATTAACATAATATGATTATTAATATTGTTGTTTACAAAAATGAGTCGCTATCGTCACTGTCATCACAGTTCAAATTAGAAAAGAAATTATTATAACGTTTGTTTTGAAATTTTCCGACGGTATTAGAAACAGAAGGTAATGATTCATCTGGCGTGATCAGCTCCTCAAAATCTTTTTGTATATCATTTGTAGGTATGTTATAAGATTTTGAAGATCCCATCAGTTTGCAATGTTTCTCTACCATAATTAACTTTAACATCGGAGAGAATAGTTACTCGTGAATTTTGTGTTCTATGAGATTTTATTGAAAATATATGTTTCGCGGGTACAATTTCTTCATTATCTGGGAGTTCACTTGATTCAGAAGATGTTGATGGAAGCCTTTTTGCACGTTTTGTAGGTTTTATTAAGTTATGATTCTTTAGTAAATAACAATCACACATTCCCCTCTTGGGTGAACGAGCGCAGAAACAGCTTAAAAATCTTGACGCAATATTGTGTGAGAGATTTGTAGATTGAATTTGATGTATCTTCATAGTATTTGGGACAGCTTTAAGCGATAGCAAAGATGCTTTATGATCTTCCTTAATATTGTTTATGTCCTCTTCTTCAACACAGTAAAGTTTTACGCTGGTTTCTTTTTTCAAAAGAGTATATGCAGACTGCGTTGAGGACGTCATTGCCGTGTGCCACTTTACTATCTAAAAGCCTTTTAATAACACCACCCACGCCATCTGCTGCTCCCTTTCCGTGGGCGGCTTCAAAAAAATTCCAGGTCCCAGTTAAACCGAAATCTTTTATTATTGTATTAAATAAATAAAAGTTTTTCTTTTGCCGATACTGTGTCATTGGTCCATCGGAAAAAACGTGTAGTGTGTCAATTTCTGGTGATTTCTCACTTGGCTTAAAATGGGTTAAAATGGGTTTTAAATGTGCCCAGATAGCTTCTGGCGAATGGTCAGTTGCATCTGAAAAAGTACAGTAGCTCTGTGGTTTTATATTCTTTTGATATATCACACTCGTATGCAAAGATATCTGGTATTGAGAGGCCCCAAAATGCACTGCTTGGATCTCTTGAAACATTTTACAGGTAAAATTCTCTGAAAAATCACAATGTAAGAAGATTTCATTAACTTTAAGATTATCCTTCATATCTTTATACATTTTGTACTGATGGCCGATATTGTATAAATGAATTTTATAATCCTGTAGGTCTTGTTCAAATTTATTCACTAAATCTTGTAAAGTGCCAGTCTTTATTTCTTTTACGTTTCGTTTACATTTCTTTATTAAATCTTTATTTTTATATTCTACTTCTTTAATAGACCACTCCAGCCATGTAACGCTTTCATCAAGTGTAGTTGTAGTTAAATCACATGTTATTCTTTTGTCTTTACAGATTGTACATTGCCCATACATACATTGCTGAGAGTTTGAATTGCAAACTAAAGATTTTACTAGATCGTTTATAGTTTTATGTCCAGATAAAACTGATAATCTTTTGAGGGAGGCAAATTTAAAGCATTGCCCTCTCCATTGCCCTTTGGGTGACTTTAAGCCTTCTGATGAGGCCCATTGTGAGCGACCACGTTTCGAGTCCATAGGTCATCACTGGCAACACGCACTGGTCATAGACTTTCGTCTTGAGACACTGTGGTATGTGAGACGAGAAGATACCGCGCAACTTCCCGAACGCCGCCCATCCGAGTCGGATTCGACGGTTGACTTCCTTCTCGAAGTTAGCCCTACCTAGCTAGATCGTTTGTCCCAGGTAGACGTACTCATCAACAACTTCGAGTGCAGAGCCTCCAATCTTGATAGGACTGGGTCCTACATGGGTATTTACCATGACCTTGGTTTTGTCCATGTTCATTTTAAGACCCACTCTTTCGGAAGCTCTACTGAGGTCATCGAGCATTGTACTGAGGTCCTCCGTGGTCTCAGCCATGACGACTATATCGTCGGCAAATCGAAGATGAGTGATATGTACTCGCCATTGACATTAATGCCTAGCCTTTTCCAGTCCAAACCCTTGAAGACGTCCTCCATTGTGGCCGTGAACAGTTTCGGAGAAATTACGTCTCCCTGCCTCACACCCCGCTGCAGGAGGATAGGTTTTGATGTCTGATCCTGAAGTCGGACTGACATGGTGGCGTTTTCATACAAACACTTCAGCACCTCGATGTACCGATAGTCGATCTGGCACCGTTGGAGAGACTGCAGCACAGCCCAAGTCTCGATCGAATCGAAGGCTTTCTCTTAGTCCACAAACGCTAAGCAGAGGGGCAGATTATACTCTTCGGTCTTCTGTATAACCTGCCGCAGCGTGTGTATGTGGTCTGCGGTTCTGAAGCCTTTTCGGAATACGGCTTGTTCGGGAGGCTGGAAGTCGTCAAACCTGCGTGCGAGACGGTTTGTGATGACTTTGGAAGACAGCTTGTAGACATGGCTCAGAAGTGAGATGGGCCTGTAATTCTTAAGCAGGGCATTGTCGCCCTTTTTAAAGAAGAGTACCACCACACCTCTGCTCCAAGCTTGTGGCGTTTTCCCTTCGAGTATGACGGAATCGAACGAAATGCTTCTTACACACGCACGTATCGCGGTCTGAAAGTTTTGGGCTGACAACATAAAAGGGCTTATTATATTAATAGAGCCTTTAAGAATATTATTGTGATGGGTGACATAAATATTAATATTGCTTCCGGGAGATCAGATACTCATGCTCATAATTACTTAAATACTTGTTCATTTCATGGTCTCTTACCAACTCATTATTTTTCCACGCACCAGAGCGGCTCATGTTTAGATCATTTCATCTTGAAAACAAAACACCCAAACAAAACTTTGGTTACTAATTCTTCGCTTACGGATCATCAAGCTATTTTGCTAACGATACAAAAATCTTCACCTAGAATAAACTGCATGCGTAGCTGTACAAAAATTAATATGACTAATCTTGAACGTGACATTCGCGGTATTGACTTTGACCCTGTTTACAAAACTGATGATGCAAATATTTCTTTACAGTATTTCATACATTCGATGCAACATGCAATAAACAATAACACAATTACCAAAACTGTGTCTAGACGGTATAATTCAATTAAACCGTGGATCACTCCTGGTCTCGTCCGTTGTATACGGCATAGGGATAAACTACACCAAAAATCGAAACTTGCACCTGATGATGAAATACTTTTTGTTTCATACAAGAGGTACAGAAACTTTTGCAATAATCTTTTAAAAAAAATTAAAAATAAATATGAGAAGAACGAATTACAGAAGGCAGGTAAAAACAGTAAACTTATTTGGAAATTTATTAAAACAAATACTTTTCGATCAAAATATCCTGAACCTCCACTCGAATTACTGTCAACAGGGATAAACCCAGTGGAAGCCGCGAATAAAGTAAACAGTTTTTTTGTTAACGTCGGCAAAAACTTGGCTGAAAAGTCCTTGAACCATAATAGCCCTCTTCACCAAATATCGGTTGAGAAAACCCTTACTAAAACATCGAAATCTTTTGTTTTATTGGACACTGATGTCAATGAAATTTTAAGAATAATAACAGGGTTAAAGGACAACTGCGCTGTGGGATGGGATAGCATATCTAACAACATACTAAAAGGTTTAAACATCTTCTTGCCCCTCCATTAACCCATATTTTCCAGTCATGTTTATCTAACGGTATATTCCCGAAACTGCTTAAAAAAGCAGTAGTTACGCCAGTGTTAAAAGCGGGAGATAAGATCTGTGTTAATAATTATAGACCCATTTCAGTACTAACAGGGCTCTCAAAAATTTTAGAAAAAATTATAAATAGCAGATTAATAGATTATCTTGAAGCTAACAAATTACTTTCCAATAATCAATTTGGGTTTAGACCTAAAAGATCAACTAACCAAGCGGTTCACAAGCTATCTGAATACATTAGTACGAGACTAGATAGAGGCATGCACACCATTGGGATCTTTCTGGACCTCGCTAAAGTCTTCGACACAATTTCTTGCTCTATATTATTGCACAAGCTTGAAACACTTGGGATAAGAGGAGAGCAACTTCTATTATTCTCCGATTATCTTAGAGACCGTCAACAATGTGTTAAAATAGGGCAGTACTCAAGTTCTGAGATGGAAAATAGTGGTTTCGGAATACCACAAGGTAGTATTCTGGGACCAACATAATTTTTAATATACATTAATGACCTATGTAGTTTAGTCCTTCGCAATGGGCTAATATTATCTTATGCGGATGACACGGCCTTGTTGTTTTCTGCTGAGTCTCAAAGTGTAGCATATGAACATGCCCAAAACGGTTTTAATATTGTGTCTAATTGGTTACATCAAAATCTTCTAACACTAAATATAGATAAAACTAAATACATTTTATTTTCAATGAGGAACATTAACTTACCGCTTACTAACCTTAATATATTTGCATACAATTGCAAGCATGCTGACATTGCTTGTGCGTGCCCTAGATTAGTTAAAGCTGACCACATAATATACCTTGGTGTTACGAATGACACAAATCTAAATTTCCGTAAACATATTGAGCTACTGTGCACAAGAGTACGTAAATTAATATATATTTTTAAGAACCTACGTCACATAGCCGACTATAAGTTAATTAAACATGTTTATTTGGCTCTGTGTCAATCTGTGCTTACCTACTGTATTACCTCATGGGGTGGTGCTGCATAGACTATTTTACTTCCTTTGGAACGTGCTCAAAGAGCAATTCTAAAGGTTGCAACCTTCCGACCTTTCAGATTTCCCACACACGACTTGTACACAGTATGCAAAATACTAACAGTACGTCAACTCTTTATATTGCACATCATACTTTATCAGCACTCTGAGCTTCCTTATGACCCAGCATTTTCAACCAGGAGGAGGAAAGATTTGGTTTGCGTTAAACCACAGACAAGACACGCATTTGCTCATAGATTTTACGTAGTTTTAGGACCTTTTTTGTACAACAAGCTAAACAAATTGTTAGATATATATAGCGTAAATTACATTAAATGTGGTACATTAATATCAGAGTATCTATTAAAACTCAATTACACAGACACAGAGAAACAATTGGAAGTTCTAGTATGAATTCTGTATACATGCCCCCTTAATGATTAGTCTTGTTAAGTGATGACCTGAAACACAGGTTTTATAAACCTAGCTCAGGAAAGTCGCTAATTATACATAGTTGTAGGCTTTAAATAAATTTACCATAAGACGTAAAATGTTGATAATTTAGTTAAACACATAGTTATTTGTTGGTTACTAGCATAGTTATTTATTTAAGATTTACTTGTGGCTATTAATATGTAACTATATTGTGTGTAAAAGATTTAATAAAGATTTATTATTATTATTTATTATTATTATTATTTGTGCGATGAGTACGATTATTTGTTCTGTATCTGGGTGTGTAATTTATCTATAATATGTATTTATTTAGAAATATATAAGTATGTTTATCAGTTGTCTGGTTGCCATAGTACAGGCTCTGCCTAGTTTGGGATCAGATGGCGGTGTGTTGGTTGTCCCAAGATATTATTATTATTATTATTTCCTTTATTCTTTTGTACAATACATATAAATTACATTTTTATATATTAAAATACAAAGTTATAAAAATATTTAAAAATATAAAAAATAGTAGCCCACCGGTATCGGGAATAGGGTCCAAGCTACCGGCGGTCAGGGCTCCAGCGAGAGGAACCTCCTAACAATCCGAGCCGTGTCCAGAAGTACTGCTTTCTGAATCAAGCCCTTGATCCAGCTGCCTAACGAGAGCCTCCTGAGGTGTTGGTCGAGGCTCATGGCTATTAAGCCGTTGGCTGACACGACTATCGGTACAATGATTGCCGAATTCACATCCCACATGTCGACAACCTCGCGAGCCAAGTCAAGATATTTTATTTGTTTATCTTTCTCGGCTTTCACGAGGTTCTCGTCATGCGGGACGGTTATATCTACAATCATTGCGCGCCTCTCGATTCGGTCCACCACCACTATATCAGGCTTATTTGCAAGAATTATTATTATTCTCTTTTTTCATCTTTTTTACATACTTTTCATATTTTTAAATATTTCAATAACAAAAAAAAAAACAATAAAAGAACTTAAAAATATAAAAATAGTAGTCCGCCGGTGTCGGGAGCTGGGTCCAAGCTACCGGTGGTTAGGGCTCCAGAGAAAGGAACCTCCTCACAATACGAGCCGTATCGAGGAGTACTGCCTTCTGTATCAGGCCCTTTACCCAACTGCGTAACGCCAGCTTCGACAAGATATTATTATTATTATTTCATTGATAAAAATAGGATTTCAATAAGTGGTAGGTTTGATGTTCCTCTTTAGTTGCATAGTAGATTTTTGTTAGCAACACTGAAAACTATTGTACTGCCACACTATCGACATACTATCGACACATTACTGAGACACCACTGAAACGCTATTGAAGTTTTTGCAGAATACCAAATTTGCAACAGTGGCAACATAATGTCTGTAGTGAGTCGATAGAGTGTCCATGGCGTGTTGCTTAACGCAAATTTACAGAATTGGGACCCTGATTTATAAGAAGTAACCTCATAATCAAAACTATAAATGGGGAGTTTAGGAAACTGAATAATAGGGGACCCGTAATTTTTGAAATACGGGTACGATTTTAGAAATAAAGGAACCTCTTTGTGACTCCAATAGGTGGATCTTCTGCATTCAGTATCTAGGTCATTCACTTTTTGTATAAGAGGGTGGTTTGATTTTGGGATAACTCTAGCCCAGAATCTCGATGATAGATACTGCCTCCTCAGATCCAGCGGAGGTTCAGCGCATTCTACCTGTAGAGCGTTAATTGGCGAGGACTTCATACAGCCCGAAATTATTCGAAGGCACTGAGCCTGAATTCGGTCCAGTTTTGACAAAGCGCCCTTGTTACAGGGAATCATTAAAGAGGATCCGTAGTTAGGGTTACCAGATGAAAAGTAAAGACAATAAAAAAGTAAGCTCGACCGCGGAAAAGCCTCATATGTTGAATATTGTACATCAAAATATGCAGGGTCTGTCCGGCAAGGAACTTGAGTTAAGTTTATTTTTGGAGAACTATGATGTTCAGGTGTTATGTTTAACTGAGCATTGGTTGAATATGAAGTAGTTTTTATCAATGATTATCACTTTACTGTTCAAAGTGCCTTTGTGAGAAAAAGTGCTATTCGCGGTGGATCATTAGTCCTTGTTTCAAACAAGTTGAAATGTATACAACGATTACATTTAGTTAATCTATCTATTGAGCACACTGTTGAGTTGTCTTGTGTTGAACTCGAGCGATACGTTATAATTTGTGTTTATCGACCGCCTCTGGTGATTTTGGTCTTTTCGAATCGGTAATGGAGGATTCACTTAATAAATTGAAATCAAGTAGTAAAAGTATAGTTTTATGTGGAGATTTTAATGTTAATATTTTAGATGTTAATCCATTAAGTGTCAGACTTCTGAATCTGTTTAAGTCTTATAACTTAGTTAACTTGTTTTATGAACCAACTAGGATCACGGCATCTTCATCAACTTGTCTTGATAATATTTTTAGTAATTGTGATGTCGAAAATAAATTAGTGTTGTGTCTTAACGTCTGACCACTGTTGCCTATTAGTTAGCTTTCCTATGCCACTTAATAAAAAGCCGCATAAAATAGAATGCAGGCCTTATACAGCAAGTCGTTGCAGTAAATTTAAAAATAATATAGCTAATAAAATTACACCACCTTTGATAGAACATGAGGATCCTAATAAAATCTATGGAGCCCTTTTTGATGTTGTGCAAAAAGAGTACCAATCAACTTTTAAGACAAAAACCATAAACATCACGGGTACCTCTGTTGGTTTCAACCAATGGGCTACTGCAGGAATATATAAAAGTAGAACGAGATTATACGAGTTAGGTATATGGTTTTAAAAATACAGATTTGATACCACTTTTCTAGAGTACGTTAAAAATATTCTAAACTATATAAAAAGATTTGCGTTGTAGCTAAGTCAAAATTTTTAAGCGAGACAATTAAAAATTCTAATAATAAAGTAAAAGCCACTTGGAAAGTCATTAACAATGAAACGGGCAAGTCGGTTAAACGAGAAAATGAGTTAGAGATTATAGTAGACAACAAATTAGTAAGTAAAGCTGCTGACGTAGCTCAGGCATTTAATGAGTTTTTTTCCAATATACCTATAACTACAACTCGCTCCTTGAATTCGTCTCCTTCTAAAACTGAAAACCTTTTGCAAAGTAGTGTGCCCGAGTGTAATCAATTATTTAGTTTTGAGCACGTAACGCCACGCGATGTAGTTAACGTTTTCAATACACTTAAATCTAAAAACACAGGTGATTACTGGGGCGATTCTATTAAACTTTTGAGTAATATAATAGACATAGTAGCGCCCTATCTTGCTGTTACGTTTAATAAATGCGTGGATTTAGGAACTTTTCCTGATCTCATGAAGAGTAGTAAAGTCTTACCTTTATTTCAATCGGGCAATAAAAATGACATTGGTAACTACCGGCCTATCTCCATCTTACCTGCATTTAGCAAAATATTTGAAAAGTTAATACTCAAGCAGTTGTTAAAACATTTTAATTTAAATAGACTACTCCATAATGAACAGTATGGCTTTACAAAGGGACGTTCGACTACAGATGCGGATGTTGCTCTCCTAAAACATATATTTAACGCATGGGAGAACTCGCAAAATGCAATTGGAGTTTTCTGTGATCTCTCCAAAGCGTTTGATTGTGTGCACCATGACACGCTGTTGCGTAAACTGCGTCATTACGGTCTCAAAAGCGAAGCTCTTAACGTAATAAATTCATATTTAAATAATAGGTTCCAATGTGTTGATGTAAATGGTGTGAAGTCTTCCGGGCTACCAGTGCATTTAGGTGTGCCAAAAGGCTCAATACTGGGTCCATTCTTGTTTCTGGTTTACATAAACGATTTACCATTTTTCTTAAAGCGTATCTGTGACGTAGTATTGTTTGCGGATGATACCTCTCTTATCTTTAAAGTAGATAGGAGTAGACAAGATTTCGATAACGTAAACAGCGCTCTCTCATTGGTTACGGATTGGTTTACGACAAATAATCTAGTTCTAAATGCCAAGAAAACAAAATGTATAAAGTTTGCTTTGCCAAATGTTAGAAATTTAGGACCCAATGTTGTTTTAAGTGGCGAGGTGCTTGAAACTGTAGACTCGGCAGTATTTTTGGGCAATAACTGTTGATTCCAAACTTCAATGCGGCCCACATATATCAAGCTTATCGGGAAGACTCAGCTCTGCCGCATTCGCCGTCAGAAAAGTTAGACAATATACTGACGTTGACACAGCTCGGTTAGTCTATTTTAGTTATTTCCATAGCGTTATGTCCTATGGTATTCTATTGTGGGGAAAAGCTGCTGATATACAAAATATATTTGTTTTGCAAAAACGTGCTGTGCGAGCAATATATCAGCTAGGGTCAAGAGTTTCATTAAGAGAACTTTTTAAAGATATTGGAATTCTCACGGTAGCATCTCAATTCATTTTTGCAAACATTTTATATATTAGGCAAAATGTACACTTATACACTAAAACGAGCGACATCCACAACTTTAACACCAGAAACAAGCACAAGCTACATGCTCCTTCCCACCGACTTCGTAAGGTCCACGACTCATTTGTGGGGCTCGGTATCCGGTTTTATAATAAACTTCCACTTTCTTTTCTTGACCTGCCTTTTAACTCATTTAAAGTTAAAGTTAAATCTAACCTTTGTTCAAAGGCATACTATTCTATTAATGACTATTTAGACGATAAGAATAGTTGGTCGCAGTGTTGAACGCAAGACAATGTAATTTTATCATGTTCTTTCTCTATTAGTTAGCTTATGACAGGTTACATGAGTTCATATAATTCTTTTTTTTTTTGTGTATATATATATTTTTGTAGCGTCACATAACTTAAATATAGTTTTATTAAGTATGTATAGTGTATTTAAACAACTGTGTGTAGTGTTAAGTTTTAGATTAAGTAAGTAACCTTAGAATATAAGTATTATTAATATTTAGTTAATAAGTAATAATAATGTAACAGTCGGATAACTGATTTTTATTACATGTATCATGTAAACCTAGTGCGCGGGCGCCGACTACCAAACCGGTTTCACCGATCGGCGACTGCGCAGGTAGCGGGACCCCTCACGACCTGCGTGAGCGCCGGCCGGCAGTACGTTCTGTGCCGCTAAAGCGAACACACGCGTTTGTGCCAAAATCTATAACAGTTGCCCCGCGCGCTAGCTAATACCTTCCGCTATATCTCTTGGCTTTTAACTGTGCTTCCTCTGGCTTTCTCCTTGATAAATTGTGTGCTTACAAACTGTGTTATAAACTGACGAGTGAGAGTGAACCGGCGGTGTTTAAATTAGCAAACCGTACGTACCAACCTTCCTCCCAACATTACATTTTTTATATTATACTGAATGTCAATCTGTCTTTTACTTATTGACTTAATTTACTTATTGACTTATTCTACTCATTACAATGTTTAAAAATTATTGGTAAAACACTTGTGCTTCGAGTCACAGTTCTATCGCAAAATTCTACCATTGCCCGTTTTTTTAATGGTACTCGTATAATGGAGTGTGCTAGCTAACATGTTGTAAATAATATTTAATTTTATGATTTCCATGTTGTTGGATACATATTTATTTTTTTGTTCGTGTCTTAAAATACTTTGCGTACTATTGTTTAATTGAAGTTCTTAAAACGTAACAGACAGATGTATTGCTGAGGAGTTTGTTGCGCCACTTCTTCTTCCCAGCTAAAACACTAGGAAATGTTGACGGGTGGGCGTTTTGAGGGACTGTCTTTATGTAAAATTTGACGTTCAAAAAGTGCTGGCTCTCAGCCTAATTTCAATAAATGACTTTTGATTTTGATTTTGAAAAAATCAAAAGACCGGAGAAAAGGCCTGAGTTTGAGAATTTTCTCTCAAAAACGTATTATTATCGTTTTATACACTGCGGATCTAGCTCACGCGTTGCAACTTGCACATTAGGGTGGAACACTTTAGTATGAATTTTTTTTTTAAATTTCGAATTGGAATACCAGGTAAAAGTTGCTTTGTATAATTGTAAATAACACTCCTTAATTTGGAAGTTCTAGCTCGACTGCTTGAGCTCCCGCCATAGACTTGAAATTTATTTTTTTATGTTTTTATAGACGTTTTGTATAGTACATCTTATAAATGTTACGCATACAAATGTTAAAATAAAAGTATATTTTATTGAATAGAATTATTTATTTCAAAAGTAAACACAGCTTCAAAAAATTATATCGTTATGAATAACGTCATTTCTTATAGCAAAAATCCTTTTTCGTCTCAAACTTGGCATGAGCTTTCGAGATGCTAATTTAGACTTTATGAATCCCTCTCTTCTTGTCTTGTCGCATACAGTTAGAACTGCTTCTGTCACAACTTTTACTGATCTTTCCACAGCCTGGGTGTGGCAAGGCAGTCTCATAAACTCCAAATCTGCATCTCCTCCCTTTTCAGTTAGATCTTGTAACTACTCATCGGAAATATTCATCAGTATTGGGGGTTCGTATATATTTTGTTGCCAGTCAATCAAGTCTATGTAAGAACATGCATTTAAGTTCACTTTTGGCACCTCAAACATGCGCGGAACAGAATTTTTATTCACTTGACGAGCCTTTAAAATGCGTCTTGCAGAGAGTTTTATAATGAGCTTACGTGAATCTGTTATCATACTCAACATCAAGTTTTCTGGATGAGCAAAGTAACTGTTTCGAATTAAAACAGGGTCCACTATCGCTAACAACTCGTCGAATAAATATCTAGTGCTGCTAAAGAGCTTCCATAAATGTTTTGAACCATCTTTGCAGGATGAATGTGTTTTGATGGCAAACCAGACAGGGGCGTATGTTCTTACGACAAACGTTGCTAAAGTCACAAGATTTTGTTGTGAATTTTCCGTAGAAATACATATACAAACGCAGTATACGATTAGCTCTTGTCAACCAGCGGGCATGTGATAGCTTACCTGGGCTTCTGTGTAATAGATCAGGAGGGCAGGATCCATTTATGACAGCGGTAGTTATTTCTTGCAAATATTTCTGGTCTGTACTGAGTTCTGTTGATATTTGTGGAGGTAGTTCACCTTCTATCTTCTCAAAGTGGGCCAGCGGCAGCGTCTCGCATGTCTCTAATGCTTTACCAATTTGACCTGCAAATGATCTAGGTCCTGCAGTAGGGCCATCCAAATATAAAAACAAATACCTCAGTGGCAACTCATTGGCGTGTAAGAGGCAAATAATCCATTGCAATGGTCGAGATAGTCTATTTTCCAAAAGACGAATTACGCCTCCCACTTTCCCTGTATTTGTGTTTGTTCCATCACAGCCAACAGCACTTAAACTCTCTGGTGATATCTTTTCAGTCGTCAAAAAGCCGTGGATAGCACTTTCAATATTTCTTGCACTGCCCGATGTTGGAACCACATACCCAACATAAACAGAACCTGGTGCTTTTATAATCGAAATATGTTCCTCTTGTACAATCACTATATACCTCTTTAATCCTTTTAAAACAGTTTTAGCCGTCTTGTCTTTCCTTCCATCGAAATATAATGCCGGAACTTCCGTTACTGTTTCTTCTGTTAAAATTTGCTCGCGTACCTATCTGTCTTATTCTTCTTAATTTCATCCTGTCCACGACGTTAGTCGACTGCACCTCAGAGTTAGCATCAGAAGCAGAACACAGAACAGATGATACGATAGCCGCCGCAGCTCGGTCTGATATTCCGTATCTGTCAAACTATGAAGACTGGCATCCTTGAGCTATATAAGCTTTTGATCCACTGTACCAGTGGTGACAAGACTTTCTGCGGCCGACGAACAAGAAGAAAGGTCGACTTTAGAACTAACTTCAGATCTATTTAGCCGATACGAAGTAGAGGGAATTTCTTCAATTCGAGTATTTGAATTATGCCTGATTTCTTGTTTTAGAGCACGTAATCTTCTATTCTGCAATTTTTTACTCTGGATAAGATCCATTCTTCCAAAAACCATTAGTCTGTTAGTGCGTTGGTCTTCTAAAAAATATTTGTTCCACTTTTGGCACTTTTTTTTCTCTCAAACAAGTACAGGTTACAAATTCTTTACATTTACATGCAGCTATGTCAAAAAGCTTTCTACTTTGTACTCTGAACTCTTCTAACTTTTCTTCCTTAAGTTTCTTCAAAGATTTTTTCAAATTATAACATTTTAAGTGATAACTTTTTAGTAACTGTAAGACTCGTTTGTGTGTGACAATTGGAATAGAAGATTTTATCCACAATTCTTCAATTGTCATTCCAACTACACTTCTGGACACACCTATTGGCCCACCTTAGAGTTTAGGTTTCAATGGCCCCTACCGAAATATGATTTCTAGATTGAACAAAAACTGTTGATGCAGTTTTAAACCTGATACATTTTACCATCTTTTTCGATCGTATTGTTTTAAATTTGAATTCAGAATACTATACGACATGGAGCTACGCCTAACAAGTCGGATATGCGCCTTGTTAAAGGCAATTGATTTTTGAATAAAAAACATGTTTTATCAAATAAAGGTTCAATTTAATAACGCGTGTTGCCTCCATGGGCATCTACCACAGCTCTCATACGATTAGGCATAGAGTTTATCAACCGCTCTATGAAATTTTGAGGGATCATCTCCCATTCCTCTTTTATGGCAGTTTTCAACTCCTGCATCGTCTGGGCAACTGGCTGACGAGCCCTAACACGTCTTTTTAGCTCGTCCCACATGTGCTCAATGGGGTTCATATCTGGGCTTCTGGCTGGCCAGTCCATAACTGTGATGTTCACATCCCGAAGATATTCCCTGATGATGCCGGCCGCATGGGCTCTTGCATTATCATGCATAAAAAGGAAATTTGGGCCCACATAGTCCGCGTATGGTATCACGTGAGGTTCTAAGCACTCACGAATGTACCTTTCAGCATTTAATGTTGGCAGCCGTGGTCCTGTAACAACCTCAAGTTGAGTTTTGCCGCTCGCGGATATACCGCCCCAGACAGTCCATGAGCCACCGCCATAAGCAACCCTCTCTTCAAAGCAGCATTGTGCGAAACGCTCTCCCTTACGTCGGTAGACCTTCTTCCTTCCATCATTGCCATGTAACACAATTTTAGACTCATCAGAAAAGAGTACACGGCTCCAATCTTGCTGTGTCCAATTTAAATGACTGCGTGCGAAATGAAGGCGCGCTGTTCGGTGGGCTCGCGTTAGTTTGGGCCCATTAGCTGGCTTGTGTGGTACCATATCGCGTTCTTTTAACCTTCTCCGAACAGTTCGAGCGCTCACAGATACTCCGTGGAAGTCGCGAAGTTGGTTTTGTATCTCAATGGAGGTAAGATGACGATTTCTCAAGCTGGTCGTCACGATGAATCGATCCTGCCTTTCAGTTGTGACCCGAGATCGTGGCCTTCCTTGGCGACGAACAAAGCCGCCAGTCTCTAGGTACCTCCGATAAACATTTCGGACCGCAGATCGACTTAAATTAAGTTGAGCACTCACGTTTCTTTGGCTGTGTCCGGCCTGAATAAGTGCCACAGCTTGGGCTGCGACTTCAGGTGAAGTATCCATAGATTATTGATAGAACCTCACCTTAATGTTAAGAATAAGTAATGTTTGTTGCAAAACCAAAGATATCAATCACTTTTTCAAGAATTAAATCCAAGTAAACCAATAAAACCAAGTTTTCTTAGTATTCGATTGTTTGATATCAACAAACAGGCTCCAAATTGTCTTTTGTTTCTTTAAATTCTGTGTTCGAAATTCAAAAAAAGACTATTGAATGAAATTGTGAATGTGCCAGGTTCAAAACTGCATAAAAACTTTTTGCTCGACCTAATATAAAATTTTAGCTAGGACCAAACGAAACTGAAAATACAAGGTGGGCCAATAGATGTGTCCAGAAGTGTATTTTGGCAATTTCCTAAAACGTAGGTTCTTTTGTTGTGTTATTCCTTACTTTTAAGTCTCGTCGAACCCATTCATAGAACTTCATCACATTTTCATACGTAGGTAGGATATTCCCTTTCAACTCTGCACTTTCACCAAATATCGGAAATTTTAACTTTTGTCTCGTAGAACTCATGTTAATAGACTTAAAAAACGTAAATCAACAAGTACTCGTGAACATAATTGACGTGCGACCTTTCACCTTGAGACAATAATCGACACTAGTTGAAACAAAACACTGCAATTCGTAGATCGGCGCGTGCCATCCCCCCACTTCGTCCCGCGCTTTGCTCCTCTGTCACAGCGCCAAAGTATATTAAAATAATGAAATATTTGATTGCAATAGCTAGTTCTATATTTGAATAGTATGTTTTTGAATAAAAGAAAACCATTTTAATAAATTCTGTACCATTTTGTAGCCCGCGCAAATAGCCCCTAAATTGTCGATGTCTTGGCGGGGGCTTTTACCAATGTCTGATAATATTTATATTGTTAGCTGCGTCTCCAACCTACACCCGTCCAGAAAGCCCGGACCATGTGATCGATCCTATATAAGCCAACGCGTACCGTGGCCAGGGGCTCATTCCCACATCCGGCGGCGCGCACTTTACTAATTCCCTTTGATTGTGTTCACTCGATTAAAATTTGTAACGTAAAATTAATTGCCAACCTTTTGTGTTTATTACTTTTGTGTTTTAATAGATTACTTTTGTCAACTTCAGTTTTTATTATTTTATTCAATTTCTAATATCAGAAGCGGGACGTCTCTCGTTTTCCCACTTAACTAAAATTAACATGTCGAATAATACCGGCCCCAGAAAAAGATGTAAACGTGAGTGCACGCCACCGCCGCCCAACCTTAACCATGGTCTCAGCCTTGGAGCGAAGTTGAATTTCAGAACCACGATCGAGCGTGGAGCAGCAGCCGCGCCCTACCATCACCGGCACGGCCTGCCCTCCCGTTATCACGCGACCCGTCCCGACGCCACAGGAACCGGCGCTGTCACTGTCGCCCTCGCCTTCAACGCCGGCTTCAGGGGACGTCGCAGAGCGTCTCATCGGTGCGCTAAGGAGCCGGTGAGATCAAACCATTATTACGTCTCTGACTTTCACCCTGTTTATGACGTCATAGTATGGTGTGAAGAAGTTGACCGCGCTTAGACACAAAATAGGTGGGACGACAAAGAATGTCTGGCCCGTATCGGTTTGTGTCTGAAGGGTGAATCTCACTCTTGGTTACGCGATTGGACCGAAACGGATCGTACTTGGTAAACCTTTAAATTACAATTAAAATCACTCTGTCCACGACGTGTCGATGTCGCTAATATCCTGTATGACGTCATGTGCACTGAGTCAGATAAATATTCCACATACGCGGAATACGCGCGCAAATCTTTGTTGCGTTTGCGTATCGTTAAAGGACTAAGTAATGACCTTTTGTGTGCAATCATTGTGCGCGGTATTAAAGATCCGCAAATTCGTGCTGCAGCTATGAATGCAAAAGTAACTACCGAAACCATTGTAGAGTTTTTATCTATTTATGTCATGCCAAGTAAAACCACTACAAATATGAACAAAAACAATGTTGATGCTCATTCTAATCAAACTACTAGCTTTCGCGATAACGGTAGAAGTAAGAGCCGTAGTGCTACAGTTTTTGATAAAAAAAATGTGAAGTGTTTTACGTGCGGCATTCTTGGTCATATCAGTAAGAGCAACGCATGTCCCAAAAGATCTAAAAATAGTTATTATAACAGTTCGAATTCTAAACCCGTTAGAGATAGTCAGAACACTGATTCCTCGAACGTGAAAAACTCAATGTGTAACTTTTGTAAAAAAATGGGGCATAGGGAAGAAAAGTGTTTTGCTGAAAAGCGATCGGAGTCACGCAATAAATCCAACGTAAATTTTTGTCGTGAAATTAAGGCTGATACGGACGAACGTGACGTGACACCCGCAGTACTGTGTGGTGTACCTACGTGTACTCATATCAAACGAACTTCTCAAACATTTTTCTTGCCGTCTAAACCCTAATGCTCAGATGTTGCGCGGAATAGGTGGTAACGAGTTAAGATCGGATAGCTACGTCACTTTGCCAATCGAGTTCGACAATTTGACCTTAGAGGTAGACTTTCATGTAGTTCCCGGTGGTTGTTTGAGTACACCTCTGATAATAGGTACCGATGTTTTGAATCGCAGAGGTACACATTCGTACCAGCGATTGCCAGCGTATTTGCGCCGACCGTGCGAGTGTAAACAATATTACGGTGTCAAGTACCAATCAAGTTTCAAATTTTGAGTATATTAATACGCCCTTACAGGGTAATGATAAACAGCGTCTCGGAAGTGTTTTAAAAAAGTATTCGGAACATTTTCTTAGCGGTACCGCCGCAAGTACTGTAAATACCGGCGAAATGAAAATTCGCTTAACAACAGAGACTCCTGTTAATTATTGCCCTTACAAGTTGTCTCACGACGAAAAGTTGTGTGTGCGCGCAATCGTCAACAATCTCAAGGACAAATGCGTAATACGCAATTCGCAATCTTCATACGCAAGCCCAATTCTTCTAGTGAAGAAGAAAGATGGCAGCAATAGGATGGTCGTTGATTACCGAGGCTTAAACAGTATTACAGTAAAGGAACGGTACCCATTACCTCTTATAGAGGACCACATTGATAGGTTGGGGAAATGTAAATATTTTACAGGTCTTGATATGTTAACAGGCTTCCACCAAATTAAAATTAGTGACGATTCTATTGACAAAACCGCGGACCCAGCGGTCACTTCGAATATCTCAAGTCCCACTTCGAATATCTCAAGATGCCCTTTGGACTTGCGAATGCACCCGTAGTGTATCAACGCATTATTTCTGAAACTCTCAAATCCTTTATCGAGTCAGGGAAAGTGCTAGTTTACATAGATGACGTGTTATTGTTAAGTGATACTGTTGAAGAGGGACTAACTTTGCTCGATTCGGTATTAAAAACATTAACGAAATCCGGTTTTTCAATTAATCTGCGGAAATGCTTTTTCCTGACAACAGAGGTGGAAAACCTTGGGAGAACCATAAGCAATGGCCAGGTTAGGCCGAGCACTCATAAAATAGAGGCCTTAACTAAATCACCGACGTCCAAAACAGTTAAACAAGTGCGTCAATTACTCGGCCTTGCCGGGTATTTTAGACGGTACATCCCACAGTACCTATGCTACTTTGACAGCACCTATCGCTGCCCTAACACGTAAAGACGGTAAGTTTATTTGGGGTATAGAGCAGGACAAAGCAAGACAGGACGTTACCAAACACATAACGAGCAAACCCGTAATGGCTATATTCGATCACGAGTTAGAAACCGAAGTTCATACCGATGCAAATTCACTAGGTTACGGCGTAATCCTTTTACAAACACGTCGCGACGGACGTAAATGCGAGATTGCGTACTCTGGCAAAGTAACAGTATCACTCTTATGAGTAAGAGACTCTTGCGGTCGTCATGGCCTTACACCACTTTCATCAGTATTTAATTGGCTAAAGCTTTAAAATTGTGACAGATTGTGACGCTTTGAAAATGACATAGCGTACCTAAATGGCATAGTAAATGGGAGTCCTGTGATGCATTCTTCGAATGTAAGTTTTAGTGTTCTAAAACAAAACTGTTCATGTGTTAATCTTTTTATCCACTTTTGTCATAGGCACGTTTAGCTACTTTGTTGACATTAATTTAAGTTAACATAAACATTCACTTATTTATGTTGACCCGACTTTTGTTGAATTTAATCATTGTTATGTGAGTGGCACAGCTTAAAGCGTTATACAACGACAACGAGCGCACGGCACTTATCGCTGTGCGTCAAGTGCCAAAGTGAACTTGTGTCTAAAGTATACTGTTCAAGTGTTTATAAATTCAAAATGAATTTAACTGAACAACCTCACACGTTTTAAAAGCTTATGAACCGAGCTATTGTTATTGGTATTTGATCCAAGATAACGTTTCTTAAGAACTTTGCTTGAGTGTATGATGTTTGTTTTGTTTTTGAGACGTGAATTAAATCACCTAATTAACGAGTTCTTACTGTAGCTGAACTTTAACTAATGCCTTTAGCTTTGCTCCTACCCAGTTGGTAACAGTCGTGACCCAGAAAGTACCCGTGTCCCTGTGACATTCGAGGCGTGACTGGCAAACTGCTGTGTAAAGCCCTTTTATACCATTGCAGCTGCATAAGGTTTTGGTTGGTATTATGAGAAGTGAGCTCATTGATGGCCTTTATGAGGTTTTGAGTTTGTGTGGCATGTGTTTCGTGCAGCTGCTGTATAGTCGTTATCAAGGTGGATTTGTCCTTGTCTAAATTATTATTAAGAAGCAATTCCCGTTTCATTAGCATTTGATCCAGTAAAATTTTCATCCAAGAAATAGCTCATGAATAAATAAGAAAAGTTATCTGCTGTCACATCTAACATTTAGATGCTCACTCTCGGTTTATGACCTGCAGGTTCAGATGATGAGGAGACTGAAGTAGATGAATAACCGAGCACCTCGTCAGTGACACCCAGAAATGCCGAGTCGGCGGTAGCTCCCGCTGAAGACGCTCCTCCGGTGGTTGCTGAGGCCTGCGAGAACGCTGGCACGTCAGGAGAGGCCGTGTTAGCTGCTCCAACCTACACCCCTCCAGAAAGCCCGGACCATGTGATCGAGCCTATATAAGCCAACGCGTACCG
This sequence comes from Melanchra persicariae, assembly GCA_947386135.1. Classification (NCBI taxonomy): domain Eukaryota; kingdom Metazoa; phylum Arthropoda; class Insecta; order Lepidoptera; family Noctuidae; genus Melanchra; species Melanchra persicariae. The sequence goes on along the minus strand of OX376645.1, from coordinate 6,474,172 downwards.
TGGCCAGGGGCTCATTCCCACATCCGGCGGCGCGCACTTTACTAATTCCCTTTTATTGTGTTCACTCGATTAAAAAAAAAATTGTAACGTAAAATTCATTGCCTACCTTTTGTGTTTATTACTTTTGTGTTTTAATAGGTTACTTTTGTCAACTTCAGTTTTTATTATTTTATCCAATTTCTAATAATATTTTTAATGGCAATAATTGATAGCAATTGGCAACATAATACAACTATTCCAAATAAAAATTAGAAAAAAAGAATTTTCGTTCCACCCTATTGCACATCGCACTCAAAGCGGCGGGGCGGGGGTATGCCACTGCCACCCCCGCCCCGCCTCCCGTCACCCCGCAGCGTGGTTATCGCAGCAGTGCAGCTCGCTCACTCTCACTCAGTCAGTCAGACTCAGTTGGCCTTGCGCCATTGCGAAAGTTGGACTACGCTGCGTTAAGTGTCACCACGGGCGAGCGATCGAGTATCGGAGCTGTTGGATACGAGTTAGTGTCTTCAAGTACCAAGCGACCACAATACGTCTGTACATTCACAGATGTTTTAAAAAGAAATTTCCGATTATGAAAGATGGCGAAGTGTTTTGTTCAATATGTAACAATTATTTTTCAATTAAGTTCAAAGGAGCTGCCGATATTAAAAAACATATCCTAAACTGTTTCAAGTAACACCAAAATCGACTCTTTATTGCAACCACAAAGTTCTGGACCGACAGACAAAAGATCTGCCGCTGAGGCCACTTAAGCTTTTCACACAGTGAAACATCACCAATCATTTAAATCTATGGATTGCACCAGCCAACTGGTTAAGGCTATATTTGCTGATTCCAACACTGCAAATAGTATTTCTTGTGTCCGAACGAAGACTGAAGCCATTGTTACGAGCGTGATATCTCCGTGGATAATTGAACAGGTACAAGTCTCATTATAAAATGTCAACTACTTGGGCGTTTCCACAGATGCAAGTAATCACGGTGCAGCAAAAATATTTCCTATTATGATACAATTCTTTGACTGGCAAGAAGGCATTAAAATAAAACTGCTGGATGTGCTGAGCACACCCAATGAAACTACTGACACTATAACAGAGATAATTAAAACAAGCTTGCAAAAGTACGACTTGTTGTTAAAATGTGTATCATTTACAGCAGACAACGCTAATGTTAATTTTGGCGGAGTTAATCGGCAACCGGGACAAAATGTTTGGACTAATTTAAAAAACTTACTGGAAAAGGATATCGTAGGAGTTGGGTGCCCAGCGCACATACTACACAATTGTATTCAACACGGCACTGATAATCTTCATATTGATATAGAATCTGCAGTAATGAAGCTGTTTAATTATATTTCCGTAAATAAAGTTTAAAAAAAATCACTTTTCGGGGTTTAACCTTAATACAATTTACGCTAACTAATTTGGAACTGGCGGACACAACAATACAGTAACGGATATGGTACAGATTCGGCGATCGGATCTAGACTGATGCGCCATGGGAGCGCTTGGGCAGTGCAGCCTCTAGAAAATGATGACGATGCACTGTAGGATTTATGAGAAGACTAAGTAATCATTAATAGTTGATTATTAAGGGTTTTCCCTAGCATTGGGAAATCGTAACAGTACGCACGGAGGTGTTGAAGGATATCAGCGAATATATAGACGTCAATTATCAGAAACTTTTGTTTCATAGCAAGACACGATGGCTTAGTCTCTTTCCAGCGATCGAAAGAATATTGAAGATGTATGAGCCGTTGAAGCAGTACTTTTTGTCTACTCCTGGTGGACCAATCACTTTGAAGAACTTTTTTGAAAATGAACTCAGCGAAGTTTATTTATTTCTTGCTCACTCATTAATGTCAATCTTTCAGACGAATATTGAAGACATCGAAAAAGAAAGCAATTCTGTTCTCGATATTAAAATAATCCACACATGAAATTTTAGTTGCACGAGCGAACGCAAACTTTATGTCACTAAAAGTGCAAGAATTGCTGGCTAAGTGCACTGTGGAAAACCAAGAAGTTTTCAAGCTAGACCTTAAAAATATGTATAAGACTTGCGGGCCCCAAGTCTGCTAATTTTATTTAACTCACATGCTATTGATATTCAATTGAGAGTCAATCACGACTCCATTACGATTTGAACAAATTTGGTATTCTGAAAAAACTTGTATATAAGCTCAATAGAGTCGTAATGGAATCGTAGTGTAAGTGTGATTGACTCTCAGTTGAACAGTTATAGGTGTTGCCATTCAAAATCTACCAAGAAGCTGAATGAGTGAATGAACTATTGGTTTGATTTAAATATACGTTTTTATAATTTTCTGTGATTCAATTACGAACTATATTATCTGCAGTGAATCGCCTTGTCGATAAAACATGACTTAAACGATGTTAGAAAGAGTTATTTCAAATACGGTGGCTGTATTACATAGTTATCTATGACCAGGTTGATAATTTTAAAAAATCATCTGTCATCTTGCACGTCAATGTCAATGTCACGAAAAAATTATTGTTACCTACCGCCTTACCGGTATCGGATTTGTTCGAAGTTCCGTCTGCTACCAAATCAACAAAAACACAATATTTATTGGATGTTGGTACTTTATTGGATGTTGATACTAGGTACAGTAAATTTCTAATCGGTAAGTACTCGCCAAATTATATTTTCACATCTATAGAACTTTGTAAAAACATTTTACAATAGGTAGCTATTGTAAAATATCCATTTTATTGTATGAGTATTGTATACTGCGCTGTCATATTACAGCATATTTACTGTTTTCTTTTATATTTTAGGCTTATAATATGAGCGTCCAACAAATCGAAGCTCTCATTGAGTATTTAGAAGGGCAGAAGGAGTTAGCCCTTGGACGCTGCTCACGGTCCAAAGAGGGGCGCAGTCTTTCGAAAAGGCTTTGGCAAGAGTGCGCCGGAGTTCTCAACAGCATATCGTCAGACTGCGTCCAAAAGACAGGAAAGCAATGGCGCTTGGTGAGAACGATGGCATTGGTGACTGTTGATGCATGGTTTATAATTTTAATTTAATATCTTATTTCTAGTTCTACAATGAATATAAGCATCGCCTCCTAAAAAAAATAAAAAAAGATAAGAGCGAAAGAAGTGCTACAGGTAGGTAATTCGAATAAAGTATAGTATAAATAGCCACCACAACCCTCCACTCAGTCAGTTAAACAGTTAAACAGTTACAGTAGTGAAGTTCTGTGTCTACATAATATTATTTGTAACAATTCTCGTGTGACTATAGTAAAGTTCAGATTGTATTAAATTTGTGTCTTAATCAGTGACTCCCACACACCTACTACAACGCCACCGCTCGGGCCATTACAAATTGGTGTCAGAAGTGGGATTGAATGAGTTAATCTCTTCAAACTGTACGAGATCTTCGTCGGAGTTCCTGAGCATCCAACTGTAGGAGATCTTCGTCGGAGTCCTACACCTCCGATTCTCCTACAACTGCTGCATGTTCCTGAACATCTGAACATCGAGACGAGAACGAGATCTACGGAATTGGACGAACGTATCCTCAATGGTCCGAAGAATCAAGATTCTACCGTTTACGCCGCCCAGATTCCTCCTCATCACCTCAAGAACTATAATGTCTACGGGATATCTCGGGCCATTACAAACAGCGCAGAATGCAAACGTAGAAAGAGTTTTTTTTATCGTGGAAGCTCAATGGTCGAAAGAAAGAAACCGACTAAACGTGTCTTCAGTTCGAGCTATACTTTTAGTTCAATATAATTTGAAGAGTTTGACTTGTGAATCAAAGGAAAAAACTTCCTTAAAAAAGTTTCTTCAAATATTAAATATCCCTTTATGGAGCCATGTTGCAATCCTGCAACATACCATTCCACTAGACCTAAAATTATGCCAAAACCCGATAGATCGACTTTACTCGGTGTTGTACGTCGACAACAAAGCGTTCTAATGATTTAGTTACAAATCGACAAACTAGATGGCGACACTTTATCGGTATTCGCATTCAAATTTTGAACGTGAACAAACCGGTTCAGCTCTCTTTGAATTTGTTTACGAAAAGTGTTTTTTGGTGCAATATTGATATTTGGCTATTGAAATTGATATTAGGAAAAGGTACGTTTATCTATTTCAATTATCTATAACAAGTTTTTAAAGATTCAAGCTTTATTATTTATTTTTGGACTGATTTTGTTTTGTTGCATGACTAGAACATTCATCATCATCATCATCATCATATCAGCCGAAAGACGTCCACTGCTGGAAATAGGCCTCCCCCAAGCGTCGCCACAACAACCGGTCCTGTGCGTCTCGCATCCATCGGTTACCCGCGACCCTCACCAGGTCATCGGTCCACCTTGTGGGAGGCCTTCCAACGCTGCGTCTTCCGGTACGCGGTCGCCACTCCAAAACTTTTCGGCCCCATCGACCATCTGTTCTGCGAGCAATGTGCCCTGCCCACTGCCACTTCAATTTGGCGATCCTTCGGGCTATGTCGGTAACCTTGGTTCTCTTGCGGATATCCTCATTCCTGATTCGATCACGCAAGGAAACTCCGAGCATTGCCCTCTCCATTGCCCTTTGGGTGACTTTAAGCCTTCTGATGAGGCCCATTGTGAGCGACCACGTTTCGAGTCCATAGGTCATCACTGGCAACACGCACTGGTCATAGACTTTCGTCTTGAGACACTGTGGTATGTGAGACGAGAAGATACCGCGCAACTTCCCGAACGCCGCCCAGCCGAGTCGGATTCGACGGTTGACCTCCTTCTCGAAGTTAGCCCTACCTAGCTGGATCGTTTGTCCCAGGTAGACGTACTCATCAACAACTTCGAGTGCAGAGCCTCCAATCTTGATAGGAGTGGGTGCTACATGGGTATTTACCATGACCTTGGTTTTGTCCATGTTCATTTTAAGACCCACTCTTTCGGAAGCTCTACTGAGGTCATCGAGCATTGTACTGAGGTCCTCCGTGGTCTCAGCCATGACGACTATATCGTCGGCAAATCGAAGATGAGTGATGTACTCGCCATTTACATTGATGCCTAGCCTTTTCCAGTCCAAAACCTTGAAGACGTCCTCCATTGCGGCCGTGAACAGTTTCGGAGAAATTACGTCTCCCTGCCTCACACCCCGCTGCAGGAGGATAGGTTCTGATGTCTGATCCTGAAGTCGGACTGACATGGTGGCGTTTTCATACAAACACTTCAGCACCTCGATGTACCGATAGTCGATCTGGCACCGTTGGAGAGACTGCAGCACAGCCCAAGTCTCGATCGAGTCGAAGGCTTTCTCGTAGTCCACAAACGCTAAGCAGAGGGGCAGATTATACTCTTCGGTCTTCTGTATAACCTGCCGCAGCGTGTGTATGTGGTCTACGGTGTTGAAGCCTTACGACTAGAACATTGCGCGTTTGTAATAGATTTTTTTGCCATTTTTTACAATTTTGGATGTATTTTTTTCAGCATCTGAATGAGTCGTAAATGGCGTAATTTGACTTCTCAGGACCTGGAAAGTATTTTAGGAGAATGGGGAAACAGTGAGGATGGTCTTGATTTTTCTGACGACGACGATGTCGCCGATCCAACGTATACTTTACAACAGAATGAGCACGAAAGTTCCGATGAAGACCAAGAGGAACCACCTGACTTGGAAATTGGTGTTCAAGCTGCCGCCACCCCAGAAACTACATCCATATACAATCAGCCCAGTAGTACTGCAACGGAATCAACTCTAGCCATCGCTTCTCCTAGCACTAGTTCAACTGCGGCTCCAAGTACATCTAATCGCGTGCCTAGGACGAATATGATATGGAAAAGCCTGAACATAAATGATGACCAAATTCGTTTTCTTGGATCTGAGACGTTACCTCCCGAAATACTTCGTTTAGACACTCCATTTGAGGTATTTTCATATTTGTTTTCAGAAGATATTATCAACCATATAAGAGATCAGACAAATTTATACTCTGTCCAGAAAGATGCTAATAAATGCGCTGTTTGTATTTTTCAGTGAATTTATTATTTTTATAATGTCAGCTGGTACCGTTGGTATCATAAATATTGAATTAGAAATTGTGTCAAATGTCAGCATATTATTATAGTTAATGTCACTCTGAGATTGAATTTGATTGATAAAATTTTCATTAAATGATTCCGCTATTTGTTCTGGACTGTTAATAACTTTACCGTCAATGATTATCTGGTTTATTCCTTCTTTTGGATATTTTATTTTCTGTTGATTAATTATATTCCATGCAGCTTTGCTCTTATTTTCAGAGTTGTGTATAGTATGAGAATTTTGAGCTTTTTGTGTTTGTTTAATTATGTGTTTCAATCGATTAGTGTAGGTTTTGAGTTTGTTTTTGTTTTCTGGGTTAGGTGACTTTCGATATTCCCATAGCATGTCCCTTTTCCGTTTGGAACATTTTTTTAGTCCCGTTGATATCCATTTAGGTTTTTTAATCACCGAAACTTTTATTTTATTAACTGGAAAACATAAGTCATAGAATAGTTTATATATCTCATGGAACTCATTAAATGCGTCATTGGGATCGGAACACATATATACATCATGAAAAGTTAAATTTTGAAGACATTCTCTAAACTTTTTGATATTTTCATCGCTATAGTCACGTTTCCGAATAAACCAATGAGATAGCGTGCACGTTTTTTTGACACGACATTTTAGTAGTTGTGCCGTGTGATCAGATAATGCTAATTCTTTAATCTCACATCTGCTCCCTCTGGTATTATGAATTATGTTGTCGATGCAGGTACCACTGCATAGACGTGTTGGTGATCGAGTACCCAAAATTAGATTATGGCTGCGTAATATGTTTTGAAAAGTGAAAGAGGCTTTGCTATTCTTGCAAATATCTATATTAAAATCTCCACATAGTATGATCTTATTACTTGGTTTCATATTATTTTTCTACCAAATCAGAGTATATTTTTTCTATGTGGTATTACTTTTAATTCTTCCACTTGCCACTGGACGTCGTAATGGCGCTAGTTGTACTTTTATTTTTTTATAATGGTAACACTTTAGTTCTTCTACTTGCCGCTTGTGGTTGAAATGGCACTAGTAGTACTACTTATTAGTTCGTCTATTCACTGCTTGGGGAAATTATGGCGCTAGTTGTTGGATAATATCAGAGATCAAAGTCCAAATTTTGAAATATTTTTGTTAACTGTTTTTTACTTTACAAGTTTCTCAATGAGGTAGTTTAATATTCACTAACACTTATTAATTTTTTCACTGTTTGTAGATAAATGTTATTGTGCTGTCATGATCACAGATTGATTGTTTAGGATACTGTTTAGCATTTAGAACTAAAAATTTTACTGACCATTGTCCCGCACTAATCATATAGTGTCGAAAATAATATCACAGGTAAATTATGGTAACTGCACTCTGTCACACTACTATTTATACTGTTTGGGTGTTTATTTATATTTTTGCAAAATTTAAAATACGCAGTAAAGTGTCACTCGGCCAGTGTTGCCACCCATCAGTCAAGAAATACGACAATTTATTGGAATAGTTTATTATATGTCAATAGTTCGTATGCCAAACGTCAAAATGTATTGGTCTGAAAATATTAGTTTTGCGCCAATACAAGAGACAATGCCATCAAGACGATTTGAATTACTTAGGCAGATGTTACACTTCAACGATAACAGTAAAATGCTACCATACGACCACGTTGATTCTGATCGATTATATAAAATCCGACCATTGATAGAAGCACTCAACCGTAACTTCAAAAAAGTTCCATATGAAGCGCATTTATCTGTAGATGAACAAATGTGTTCAACGAAGGCTCGAAGTGCACTGAAACAATATTTACCTGATAAACCCCATAAATGGGGGTTCAAACTTTTTGTTATATGTGGTGTGTCTGGATATGGATATAAGTTTGAAGTTTATAGTGGACAGGAAAACAAATGCGCAGCCGGCGAGCCACAGCTAGGGGCATCATCAAATGTGGTAGTTCGCCTTGCCCGTGATGTACCATCTAATCAAAACTACCGACTGTTTTTTGATAATTATTACACCTCTATTCCGCTCATCGAATACTTGTCCAATCGCGGCATTTTGGTTTTAGGAACTGTAAGAAAAAACCGGATCCCCAATTGCAAACTGCCAGACGAAAACATTTTTAAAAAAGAACCACGCGGTACGTCAATTGAACAAGTCAGTTACTGTAATGGCGTTGATGTGGCTGTAGTAGCTTGGAGAGACAATAAAATTGTCACTCTAGCTTCCAATTTTGCAGGAAAACACCCAAAAGCTGTTGTAAGAAGGTGGGACAAGTCTAAAAAGCAATACATTTCTGTTGAACGTCCTTTTGTCGTAGGAGAATATAACCGACATATGGGCGGTGTAGATCTATTAGATTGTGTGATGGGCCACTATAAGATCAAACTCCGCAGTAAGCGGTGGTACCTACGTATTTTTTATCATTTCCTAGACATGGCTATGTGTAATTCATGGCTTTTATACCGAAGAATAAATGCAGCAAAAGGTAGTACCAGTGAAATTCTCAACTCTGCTGAATTCCGATTAGCTATAGCAGAGACTTTATGCAAATATAAGACGATTAACCGAACAAAGCGCAAAAGTGATATTGAATATCTTATCCAAGATAAAAAGAAGAAGGGTCCAGCTCAACATGTTCCTCCAAAAGATGTGAGGTTGGACCAATATGGGCACTGGCCGAATTGGGTGGATAAGAGAATGAGGTGCATTCCAGCCTGCACAGGGTATACCCAAACAGTTTGCGAAAAATGTGGGGTTAGCTTATGCTGTAATGAACAAAACAACTGTTTTAAAAAATTCCATCTATCCTAACTTTCTTGAACATTTTGAAGCAATGTTGTATTTCTGCAACACATAGTTTTTTTGGAAAAATAAATATTTTTTTTTATGTAATGAATTTTTATATTATTTATCCCATTAATAAATCCCCATGTGGTACCTAGTTTTTATAAAATTATTATAAATAATCATCTTGCGCTATAAAGGGATATGATAAAACTGATTAAGTACCTATTTGAATAAATAAGTATGGTAATGGTTGAATCAGTCTTTATTTACCACCAAACACAAATTATCAAAGTACAGACACTCAAAATAATATTAACTCGATGGAAACACACCTCTTGCGACCTAACGGGTCCAAATGGCTCCGGATGTTTAGAACTGTCATTGAGGCCGGCTGGATCCAATCGGTTCCAGCAAATCGCGGTTGATTTAAACTTTTTTTGTTTGTTTCCTATGGTTTATTTTAATTTCTGAACGATTGTTCTCTATGGTAGATAATATTAGCTAGCTGTCAAAAATGACAGCAAAGAGAAATAAACTCAGTGTCATTTCGAAAAATGATTGTGAAGTAACCTCAAAATCTGTTCCGCTTGAGTGCATTGTGAGATCGATATTTTGGATTGTTTCTATGAAAGGTAAGCCAAGTATGGATTGGAATTCATTACTTACTTAGTTATTGTTCATTTTCAACCAATATTCAAATTCAAACATCAAAGTTGCGGGTGACAATAAGAAAACAAAATAAAGTTACCCGCTTTCTTCCCGTATCATGTATTTTGATATTTCAGAATTATAGTGGCCTATTTTAACGATATAAAGTTACAAATGAGTCGGTGAATATATGACTAGTAATCTAGAAACAATTTATACTGGAATCTAATTGGAATATTTCTGATGTTCTTTTACAAAAACACGCATTACGTAATTCAAAATGACGGCGCGCGCATTATGATGTTTGAGTTTGAATATTTCGGAAATTTGATTACAGATCTCGTAAAACAACATTGTCACTAGATAACTTGTCTTATTATGACCTAATATCCAAAATTTCGTGTAAATCGGTCCAATAGTTGTGTCAGAAATAAACGTAATACAGCAACATAAACACTTTCAGTAAGGTCTCTCATTTAACAAGGAAATGTTTATATTTCGAGCTGTAACAGGAATCTTGTTTACGTTGTATATCATAACAGCATCATTCAAGTACTCATAACCGTTTCAAGTGTGTAAAAAGAATGTATAGATACGGAGCGATAACGTTTTTACTGAGCGCTGTAATCTGATACTGCGATAAGCGGGCGCCGGCGCGCGCGCGCCGGACTTCAAGGATTAGGTGTAAACAAAAAAGTCGATCTTGAGAGGAGAGATCTTTAAAATGTTACCTGTGTTTTATTGAAAATTCTGAGATATCACGAGATTTGCAAAATCCGGCCGCAATCCTGAGAAAAGTCGAAAAATCTCGAAATCTCAGGATAAATCCTGAGATATGGTAGGGGTGGGACCCCCACCAGACACCGGTCAGCACTTTTAATGTGGGGATAGCTCTCTCACATCTACTAAGTAATTTAAATGAGGTAAGCCAATCAGTTTAGAATCTAAGAAAACGCCTAAAAATTTAACTTTTTGAACAATCGGTATACAATGACCTTGGGTATCCACTGAAATTTGTAGGATTAATTTCCTGCGGGAAAACACCACCACAGCGCTTTTAGGGGCAGACAGACTCAGCCCGTAAATATTTAGCCATTGGTTTAAAGAGTCCAGGGACACTCGAAGAGATGAGCGTCGGCAATAGAGTTGTTGGTAACATACAGAGCCAGGTCATCAGCATATTGCAAGATACGACAGTCATTGTTAAGGCAGGCGCTAAGGTCAGCTGTATACAAATTATATAGTAACGGACTGAGAACAGAGCCTTGGGGGAGGCCCTTCCATGATACCCTGACATCAAATTGTTCGCCTGGTACTCTTGAAACCAAAGATCGAGACATTAATAAACTAAAAATGCATTGTACCATTCTCTCCGGTATTCTCATTTGTAGCAACTTTCGTTTGAGAAAGGGGAGAAGGACTTTAAACAGTAGACCAAAACAGTTACGTGATCTTGGTTACCTGCCAACATATAAACTACCTACAACTGTAAATGTGTATGGTATGAGAACGCGGGAATATATATTACCTGATACTTTAAATAAAATATCTAAAAATGTGCAGTCAAACATTGTCACTAGCTCCTATACAAAATGTAAATTAATATTGAAAAAACATTATATTAAAGGTGACATCACATTGGTATAAGTTATTAACCTATTATATATTTTAAGTAACATAACATGTGATCGAGTTTGCTTCCTCCACTGTGTGTCACATAAACCTTTAAAGGTTTTAGACTAGTGGTATATGTTTTCATTATTATGTAGTGTAAATTATGTTGGAAAAACAAACGAAAAAAAAAAAAACTCAGCCCCTTTCTAAAACCGAATTGTGACTCAGGAGGCAGGTTTCTAGATTCAACAATAAACTCCAATCGATTCTTAATAAGATGTTCCAGTAATTTTGCGAGAACGGATGACAAAGCTATTGGTCTGAAGCCATTTGGGTCATCAGCTAGCTTGCCTGGTTTCAAAATGGGAATGATAACCTGGGTTTTCCATGAATCAGGGACCCAACCGGTTTGAATTTATTCAAGAGAAATGTGAGTTCGTGCTTCTTATGCCACACGCTCCTCACATTCCATTGAAGGAACACGCACCGCGCCATTAATATGATGTACCAGAAAATTTATAAGTGATAAAGCAACGTTGGGCGGTAATTGGGATTTAATGGAAGAAATTAAAGTTAAAAGTAAACTCTTTTGCAAAAAAAACGGGCACTTTAGATTTTTTTCACTACTTCAATGAAGAAGAACAAGAAATAGGTTTTGTTAATTTGACGATGTATTGGCATGTTTTTTGAAGCATCCTGGCATGATTCTTTACGTTCCAAATTTAAAATTTGAAAAGAAAAATAATGATTATTGTGGATTATTCTAAAATTGCTTTACTAATGGCGCGAATTGCTGAAACGATTTTTAACTGATTACGATATTTTAAAACTTTTTGGATATTTTCTGCAAATTAAACAATTTAATCTTTCTTTTTACATTAAATACCACTTTTTGATATGAGTGATAAAGCGATAAGGACCGGTAAAATTATAGCCCTACTTGAAGAAGGTTGTTCGCAAACTTACGTGTCTCAGCGGCTAAATGTGAGTCGTTCAACTGTCCTGAGGACTTGGCAACGGTATCTAGACACTGGTTCGGTCAAAAGAAGACCCGGTTCGGGAAGAAAACGATGCACAGAACCAAGAGATGACCGCTTTTTGGTGAGTCAGGCGTTGCGTAATCGTAAGGCGTCAAGTGTGGACTTGAAGAAGAGCCTTGAAGAAGTAAGAGGAGTAGAAGTTAGCTTGTGGACGGTCAGGAGGAGGCTTTTGGCTGCCAATATCAAGAGTTACCGCCCAGCTCGGGGCCCTAAATTACTCCGTGAGCACCGTGTTGCTCGACTTCAGTTTTCTCGGAACTGCGCTTCATGGACTCTGGAGGACTGGAATAAAGTATTGTTTTCTGATGAAGCTAGAATCTCTTTGTGTGGAGAGGACCGACGCCGGCGAGTGCTGCGAAGATCACGGGAACGCTATGCGGAAGTGTGTTTCGAAGAAATCACTCCTTATGGCGGAGGCTCCGTTATGGTTTGGGCAGCAATTAATTCGACGGAGCGTACGGAGTTAATTTTCATAGAAAATGGAACATTAAATGCACACCGGTACATAATGGAAGTCCTAATTCCATATGCACAACCCACATTGACTGCACTTGGGGAAGATTCCATTTTATGGACGATAATTCTCGCCCGCACCGTTCTGGCGACGTGGAAGCGTACATGCAAGAAGTTGGGATCCGTCGTTTAGATTGGCCAGCTCGAAGTCCTGACCTCAATCCAATTGAGCATGTGTGGGATGTTCTAAAAAGACGGGTAAGATCAGTGCAACCTGCTCCACAAAACATCAGGGAGCTAAAAAGAGTCATTGCAGAAGAGTGGGAACGTATTCCTCAAAACGTTATTAAAAACATCGTGGAAAGCATGCCCAGAAGGATTCAAACTGTGATTTTGGCAAGAGGAGGTCACACTCGTTATTAGGTTTTTACATTTGTAACTTTATTTAATTAAAAAAAGTAAAAAAAAAACTTGTCTTTATTGCCGACCACTTCTTATTGTTTGGGCGTGTACGTCGATTTTAAAGAATCCATCGTTTTTTTTTCTTTTAATTGCTCGAATTCACTTCACGCGCATTAATTTACACGATTATAAGTATACAGACTACGTCAAAGAAATAAATTTCATTTAATTAACTAAAATCGACCTTAGAACGTAAATTTCCTTAGGTTCCCGTTTTTTTTGCAAAAGAGTGTAGTTTACTTAGTAGTTCAATTATTGAAGACAAGTTTTCGGGTGATTCAATTGGTTGACTATTATGCCTATTGAGAGCACAGCCGTTAGGTTGAGAAGATGATGGTGAGTTACTAAACTGACGGTGAGCAGCTGTATTATACGAAGGGGAGAGAGTGGCATGGGTCTTTGGCTTTAGAAATACAGTTTTTACGGTATGACCGAGTTTAGGATTTGGTAATGTCCGCGTAACTGCGGGAAGAAATGGGAACGGTTTTGCTAGCGTCTGAATATGACATAATTTTTTCAGCCATAACGATTTTAATCGTCTTCTGCCTGCTATACTCCGGGCATGCCTTGCTATTCGCAAAGTGGCTCCCAGAGCACAGCCCACAGAAAGCTTCGCTCTCAGCAATGCTGCAACTATCACTGGGGTATTCATTGCCACACTTGCTGCAGCGGGATTTGGAACGGCAGAGAGACTCCACGTGCCTAAACCAGCAGCACTTGCGACATTGAATAGTGGGATAAACATATTGGCTAACAGTTAGTGATGAATAAAAACAGAAGATTCGATTTGGAAGAACTTGTCCATCAAATGTGATTATACAAGTTTCTGTAGGCCTGTACTCATTTACGCCATCTTTCGTGACATTTCTATTTATACGACGGATTTTGATGATTGGTCCACAGCCTGCTGGAACCTTTAAGAAGGACATGGCTTCCTTATCTGAAAATTCAGTTGGAACTCCGCTCACAACCCCCATACAGGTTATATTAAAAGATGGGATAGCTGCCTCAAATAAGTGTGTACCTAGAATTTTATTTGATAAAAAAGCGTTTGCATCCTGGGGGGATGCAAACTCCACTGAAATGCGGTTTCTGCCGACTCGCTTGATGTCAATAATATTGGGAATGTTGTTACTGCTTAAAAATCTTCCGAATGAAATAGGGTGAAGGGATGGAGGTTTCTGGGATTCTGTTGTGTGAGTTGTGATGAACAATAACGAAAAATACTACATATTTCAAAAAAGGTGCCGACCCTAAGCCCTTTACGTGGGCGCAATCTGGTATAGGGTCGACCTAGGAGACACTACGCTCAATCGATCACGTCCACTGGTTTTTATCCTGAAGACTGTTGATCAATCACAGCCCTTTGTCTTCCTGACAAGTTCCTACGTGACTTGGACACATACAAAAGTACAAACCTGGCAGGAACAAGACTCGAACATGCTTTGTTTACATTTGGCATTATATAGATAACTTCTATTTCTTAATGATACAAAGCGTCGCCTTAATTCTAATAAAGCGTATCTCAGAAATGACATCTGTTCAGGATGGTCAAAAAACTGTTTTTATTGTTATAATTCTTTGACAATACTACAAGTGATGTTCTGAACCAACTATCAAAATACATTAGTAAATCTTATTTTGACATTGTAATACAATTTGCTTGTCCAAGAAGCTCAATACCTAAGTTACGCTTTATTAGCATGATTAATTTACTGCGATAATGTTTATTAACATAAAAAAATTAAAGTCTCCACTGTATTATATTTTTTTTTACTTGTCTAAAATTAAGATAGTTTAGCACTTAGATTAGTAATAATGGCACTTTCATTAAAATTAGGAATCATCGAAAAGTATCAAACAAAAATCAACTTCTATCAAACAATTAAAAAAACAATCAAAAATAAAATTCTTAGTAGGTATTAAAATAAAAAAAACAGCTAACATCAACTTTAACTCTCACTTATTTATATAAAATATTTACTTAATCTTTAATCAGTCGTTGTCTTAGGCCAATTGTCGTAAAAAGAATGACAGTCTGTTGGCAAAATGTGTTTTAGATCTTGGAGGTCTTTCCATTTTCTTGGCTTCAGTGGTATTCTTCCTGTGTACATTGGATTAATTGTGTAGGTACCAGGCTTCCATCTGATGGGAAACTCTTGCAATTCATCCGAAAAATTAAGTTTAAATTGAATTTTTCATCTGGCTCATATCGCAACTGCCGGTGTCGGTGACAGTTGGGTCACCAGCTTTTCTTCCAGTTCGAATAGAGGTGTATCGTTGCAGTACTGAAAAATCTTTGAAAAACTCATGGGAAAGGCATTTTGCGTCATATTTAGGAATTTTCTTCTTTGCATCTTTAGTAAGCTTAATATACTCATGAGGTAGATTTATGTCGTTTTTTTTTAGTTTTATCTCAATAACGGAATGTACTGAGTCACACTCCATTTGGGTATGGCCCTTTTCCAAATATTTTTGTGTGATTACTATGTTTTCTTTAATAGCCAAGTCAAGAAGAGCATTAGCCATGATAGAGTTTCGATTCTGGGCTGTACATCCATCACTAAAAATAACTAGTGGAATAGTTTTAGGAACCTTCTCTTGTATGTAGTCTACCAGACAAGAAGCGAAGTTGGATGTTTGTAGCTCGCCTTCACATTCATGCCACCAATAACAGGTTACTTCGTGAGTTGCTAAGTTGTAAACAGTAAAATTATGACAACAAAGCTTTGTCTTATAATAGACTGCACTAGCTTGAACTTTGGGACAAACCTTCACGCTCTGCAAATCTACAGTAAGTACCGTAATTTTTCCATCAATATCCTTCTTTGGCTTGGTAATGCTTAAGTTCAGTTCATCAAACTTGTTAAAAAAAAACAAGCTGATATGGTTTCACCTTATCGCTTGCGCATTTTTCCTTGTAAATGCTGTCTACATGGCTTTTACTTTCAAATACTGGTTCAAGATATAGTTTCGTTGATGTACTTTTACAGTAATGTGAGGGTAGCTTAGGTATTTCTTCAAAAAACTTTAGCAGATGTTCAGCTTGACTGATTCCACTGGAGGTTGGTGTCTCAGTAGATCTTTTTTTGCCTCTGTTGTTTTTTTGCTTTGTAGTCTCAGTTAATGAGATATCCGACTTTGCTTCTGAAATCCAGGTAAGAACCATGCGTTCTCTGATTCCTAAAGTATTCAGAAACATTTGACTTGGTTTGTTTCCTCATTCAGCTTTAGATAGTATACATAGCTTTGTTGTCTTTTATGTGAATCAATTGTGTTTTGTTTGATTGGGATCTTGTCTATCATTGAAGAAACAAAACTTTTCTTCCCTGACCAATCGAGTTCCTTCCAAAAGTTATCAAAAATACATTGTCTGTATGACAATGTATTTTTCAAAACCGCTTGGCGCTATTTTTGCAGAAGTTGGAGTCACATGTTGGACCCATCTGCCTTTTACTTCTTTGTATACCTGTCGTAACCTGTTTTTCCTTTCTGGAATATCCTGAATAACTCTCTCCCCGCATTCTCTTTTCTTTCGTTATATTTCTTTGCCATTCTGTACAAGCATCATGTTTTCTGCGTTTGGGCTTGTTCTCTGGTTCTTCAGTGTCAATTGTTTCAAGTCCAGATTCCACAACCAACCTTTCTATGTCTATAATCGGTTCAGTAGAGTCATCCAATTCTACAACTCCAATTGTTTGACTATCATTAGTAGCAAAATGCGTGATTTTCAATTCACTGACACCTTCCGAAGCTTCGCATATTTTAATAATAGCATTCGATTTAGGGGCACCTTCATCAATCCCGGTAACAAAAAATGTGTCTTCAAATTCAATTTCAGGACCATTTTCAGTAGCAACACTAAGTAATGAACCCAAGTTCGACGCTCGTTCATCAACTTCTAAAGGGGCTTCTTTTGGGCTCTTAAGTGCAGGATCAGATTCGGCTGCTATATTAATCGCATGAAGGAGTTCGTTGTCTGGTTTGTATACTAAAATGATCTCTAAAATTTGTATCCGGCTGATGTTTTTTCTTAGGATTCGTTACTTTTATTCCATTCTCTGCTAATATTTGAAGGATTTCCTGTTCCTCATCATCTGACTGCAACAAATCCATTTTGATGATATCTAAAAGCAATGACAAAAATCCATGTGAATAGGTCGTATTTCAAAGGCAAACTATAAAATTGAAATTCGAATAGGTAGTATCTCAAAAGGCACTTTTAAACTCGTAATTATTATATTATAAGTGGTTTTCCACAAATGAAGTATGTTTTAAAACAGTAAACAAATATCAAATAACAAAATAAAAACGATTTCATACCTTGGCAGCTTATAAAAACAATCACACATCACTTAAATCGCAGAGCAACCTGTGCGATGTCAACAAACTATGGCGACTCAATGAGTTAATGTATTTCGCAGAAAGATCGAGCGATCTGAGATACGTCGCATTACAACAAGTCTTTTATCTCACTCTTTTTCATACAAACTTTGCAAAGTAAAGAAAGAGAAAGATGTACTTTGTCACCTTTATTCAAAGCACACAAAAATGTCGGTATCGTTCAAAATTGAGATACGACATATTAGAATTAAGGCGACGAAAGGTTATTTCTTAACATGTGTGCTCCGACGAAAGGAGAATGCCAGGGCTTCCTACAAGACTTTACTTTAAAGGTAACCACTTAATACCCAGATTTAAAGAACAGAACAGAACAGAAGACAAGAGATTTTTTTTTTCTTTTACTTCTGTGCTATCAAATTGAGCTTTACCTTATACCACACAGCGCTTAAAACTAATGAAATCTCACGGACCTCATCTAATCGTCTTCAGTATCTACATCAATAATAACGGTCTCGCAATTTCTACAGATTCCGCCTTTTACGCAATATATTGCACCTATTGCGACTTGTTACGATTTGCTATCGTTAATCTCTACGGCAATTGTCTAAAAACTTTTAATGTCACAGAGCTATTCCATGTCACTCTAATGTCGTTCAGTCGGTAAACCTTTGACAGAACGACAGTGGCTGTATATGGTTTCATTGAAACAAATGTTTCAGGTTTGATCCGCGACCAGTAATAGTCATCGAAATCACATTAATTTGAACATAGAAAATAAAAACCAGGTATCTAACTCTACGTGTAAAATTGTACGTGATTTTACATTTAACGACTTAACATTCGATTCTACATTCGACTTTACATTTGACGCTTTTCAGTGTTTTGGTCGATAATATACTCCTCTTCATTATGAAATTGATCTTTTCCGGTATGATTTCTCAAGCTTAATAAAATCGTTAAAATGTTTCTACTTCCTTCTGTTTTCTTTTTCTGTTAGAAAATATAAATTTCGTTACTCCGACTTTGTCTCATTTTTTTAGAGCTAATGCATAAAAATCGACACCTTCCCCTTCTTCAGCATGAACGTTGACCCGGAAAATTATAGTCAACTTCTTGTTTGCAGTGCTATTCCCCAACGTAGTAGAGAGTAGCTCGTTTCTTCGCAGGATTGTCGATGTTGACAGGCAATGTGTTAATTTCAAGAGCCCTCTTCCATTTCTCCCTGCGAGTGTCGACAATTATGTCTGATCATCTTCGCAATCAGGAAGTTTGGAAGTGTGGATGACGCATGAGTCATTTTGGGTTTTAATAAAATTGACTCTTACTTTTGCGTGGCTTTTTACTGAAAATCATTAACAGAAACACACAACTGCGTAGCCCTAATATAAAGATGCAAGTAGTCTTTACGTGGCCCTTTGTGTGTTATTTACTCTTTGCGTGACCCTTTGTGTGTTATTGACTCTTTGCGTGGCCCTTTGTGAGTTATTTACTCTTTGCGTAGCCCTTTGTGAGTTATTTACTCTTTGCGTGGCCCTTTGTGTGTTATTTAGTCTTTGCGTGGCCCTGTATGAGTTATTTACTCTTTGCGTGGCCTTTTGTGAGTTATTTACTCTTTGCGTGGCCCTTTGTGAGTTATTTTAGTTAGTAGGTAATCTGTGGATTATGTGAATATTATATATTCACATAATCCACAGATTACCTACTAACATGTACAATAATCTTTATCATAATCACACTCACGAGGAGTCGCCCGAGGAGAAGCACACTTGCCGCCAAGGATTAGACGCAAAAAAGTGCCGCATCTCATCCCAATCTGCTGACTCGTATCGCCATACTCGTCTCGTGCCCCTTGGACTCTTATCTGAAGGAGAGCAGGTCAACACGGATTTCACTAGGCAGTGGTCAGACGTTCCCAGCGGGGCTGATACCGATACTGAATGACTGCCCGGATCGGTTGTCAGCAGAAGGTCCAAGCAATTGGGTGTATGGGCGTCAACATCCGGTACCCGCGTTGCCACATTCACCAGCTGGGTTAGATCTAGCGTTACAGCAAACTTGCGCGCCTCTAACCAGTCAGTCGCCTCTGGTCAGTTTTCTGGTACGGGAACAACCACTCTTTATGGTGGGCGTTAAAGTCCCCCAAAAAAATGAGCTTCGCTGTTGGGTACCGTTGCTGGGCTACGTCCGTCGACTCCACGAGGGAATTAAACAGCGCTGTTGTCTCCTGGTCACCGCTGTGCGATCGGTATACGCCAATATAGAGAAGTTTCTCCACGCCAGTGTCCACAAGTAGCCATATGGCAGAGAAACCCGATTTCTCAAAGCAACGGAGACGACGACAACAAATGTCATCGCGGACGTACACACAGACCCCAGCCTGCTTCCTGAACTTGTGTTCCAGAGAGTAGCCCGGGTAGTTGAGGTACGCTACGTCCGACGAAGTTGTTATCTTCGTCTCCGTTAGGAAAAACAGGTGCGGCTTCTCGGTCCCAAGATGGTGATGGACCGGATCGAGATTGGAGTGCAACCCCCTGATGTTGGTGAGGTGCACTTTGAGTGGGAGGAAGTGCAGCCGTTGTTTTACCTTATTCCTTTTTGCTTTGTTCATGTTATTTTTGAGTGTTTGGGGAAAAGTCGAACTGTCGAGGCGCTGCTCAGTGAACCAAGTGGAACACTAGAGCTAAACCAACCTATGGGGAACTCATTTGGAGACTGCGGGGACGCCCGAACCCCCCCAGATATGGCCACCGGGTCCTCCCATCCAGTCGCCAGCTGGCACGGTGGAACATACCGGGATTTTTCGCTAGTTGGCGGGGCAGCCTTTCACACGTGGGTGGCGTGCTACTTGGGCCCCCTACTAACTGCGGTCGGCCAACGGCTGGCACCGTGCTACGGATCCCGCTACCCTCCTAAACGAGTTACCCGGAAAGCCCAGCCCAGCGACCAAGACCGGTTCTGAGCAGAGCAACTGACAATCTCCTTCTCCCCCAATGGCACTGGCACTCCCGCACTCGGACGGGACACAGCAAGCTGCTTGGCGCCGGACTTCGGCGGGATGGTGGTCGCGAGCCAGGCGGCTCCTTGCGGAGCCTACCACCGCTTTAAGTGGGATCGTTCTGCCGTACCACAGGCAAGCCTGTGGTGCCGTTGCCCGGGGTGGACCGCGAGGAGGTAGATCCCAAACCACCCCAAAAGTCCACATACAATCAATTCCACCATTATTGTCGGAATCATGTCAAGGCGTTGTTAAAATATTGTTTAACCACAGGTATCATGTTACGAGAAGGGGATAACGCAGAGCTGATGAAACTTGAAAGTCCAGAATCCCGATGACCCGAGACCGTACTACCTCGAAATATTGGCTACGTTAAGCTCAGCGTAAACGGTGTGTTAAGCTCAAAAGAATTCTTCGCAAGAACTTCAACGGCAACTTTCAAGCCACTTTTCTTAATGGAAAAGAAATAGAAGTGGAATATACCTACGACCGGGGAGACTTCATAGAGATCGTGTTAAAATTAATTTACAAGGCATGTTGCCAGTATTAGGTGACTTCATGACAACTGACGGGAAATAATTCGTAGGCGTATAGCAAAATTAAAACACGGTAAGCTTCAGATCACCCTTGTGTTAAAAGATTGGAACGGCTGGTCTCAGGGTCGTTTGTACTTAAAATATTTGTTCACAGAGCACTCGCTTGTAATAAATCGTTGTTTTATAACCCGTAATGAAGCCTGATGCGAGCATATAAAATGTTAAGTTAAGTTTCGATCAAAACAACGCTATTCGTATTCTCAACCGCTGTCAGACACGCTCGCGTCAAGTGCGCGTCACGCGAGTGCAAAACGGCATTCTACTGTTGCGCGAAGTGCATGATTCGGAACACACTTAATCGGTATTCTACTATTTGTTTGACGTCTCAAAATGACAGCTGTTTTTTTTTTCAATTCAATCAACGTGCAGTTTTGTTTAGGTTCAACATAAGTTCCTTGATAATTACTTGTTTAAAATGAATTATTGTAAGTTTAATTATAACTATTAGTCGTATTCAATAAAATTCTAAATGTTCTTTTACCGTTTTTAGTGAATATGAGTTTCCAACTTGGTTTAAGAATTTTTCCCACGCTGCTGAAATCGATGACCAAGAACGTCGTCAAGCTTTAAGAAGACATAGGTTTCCTGTGGATCCCTTCCGTATTTCGGATCGGGAATTCCAGAAAACTTATCGTCTGAACAAAAACTCGACTCGGCAATTGATAATCAAATTATCAACATCTATTCCGAAGGAGAGAAGGAAAACCGGGATCGTCCGGCCAGGACAAAGGGTCCGGGCCGGCACCCGCGAAGCCGGTATCGGGAAAACCGGACCCGGCCCCGGGAAGGAAGAAGATGGGTGGGGTGGCTGCACGGACGGCGAAGGCTCCTGCGCCAGCCGTGCAGCAGCTCCCCCCGGCTTCCTCGCCTTCTGAACCTCTCCCGGCTCAAGCTGAATGGCAAGTGGCCGGGGAGAAGAAGAAGGCGGGCAAGGCAGCGAGGGCGGCAAAGAGGCGGGAGAGAAGGCGGCGGCAGAGAGCGCGAGGCGTCGCGGCTGCGCTTCGCGCCCCGAAGACCGCGGCTGTAGTGGTAACGCTGCAGCCGGACGCGGTGAAGCGGGGCGTGACGTATGCCAACATGCTCACCAAGGCGAAGGAGGCCGTCAACCTCGGTGAGCTTGGCATCGTTGGGGGTCTCCGGCTCAGGGTCACCATGACTGGGGCCAGGATGCTGGAGATCCCTGGACCAGATAGCGGTCCGTCCGCGGACGCTCTAGCCGAAAGGCTTAGGGCGTCCCTGACCGCGGATGACGTACGAGTGTCCAGGCCCACGAAGTGCATAGACATGCGCATCTTGGGCCTGGACGACTCCTTCACGGAGGAGGAGGTGTTGGCCGCCGTCGCCAGTACGGGGGGCTGCTCTGCAGAGGAGGTGAAGGCACCATCCGTCCTGACAACATCCGTCCGATCCGTCCTGTGGTGAGCTGCCCCGTGTCGGTGGCCAAGAAAATTTCGGAGGGCCGAAGGCTCTTGGTGGGCTGGGTCTCCGCGCAGGTGAAACTGCTGGAGCCCAGACCTCTGAGGTGCTTCCATTGCCAAGTTGGCAACCACGTCGGAGCACTCTGCACCTCGGAGGTGGACCGCAGTGACCACTGCTTCCGCTGTGGTCAACCCGGTCACAGGGCCGGCTCGTGCAACGCCGCGCCGCACTGCTTCGCATGTGCGGCAGCTGGCAAGCCGGCCGATCACTGGGCTGGGGGGCAAAGCCTGCGGTCCACCCGCCAGGGCCGGGACGAGGAGAAAACCCTCCTCCACCGCCGCCGCCGCCGCCGTCGCTCCCGCCGCAGCCGCCGCCACCACCGCCACCGTCGCCGCCGCTGCCACTGCTCGGGAGGGGGCTGGAATGGAGTGCCAGTAATGGCCCCATTTCGCCTCCTCCAGACGAATGTTAGTCGCTGCGCCTCTCAGGAACTGACGCTCCTCAGCAAGGCGCAGTGACTGACGCCTGCGGACAGCGAGCAATGGGTAGCTCGTTGTCCGATCAGGTCAGGCCAGAGTCGACGGCGCGTTTCACTCCGAACGCGCCGGAAAGAGCAGTCAGCAACGGAGACGGGGCCCGCCAGGGCCAAAGCCTGCCTGGGTTGCGGAATATGTTCGAAAGAGTTACCGCGGCCCTGGAAAGAAAGGCACTAGGAGGACGAAGGGTGGGTTTTAGTCAGTAAAAGTCTGACACTCCCTGCCGCTCCACCCAGAGCGGGAGGGGTCATTTGATGATTTCCCATCCTCTAAAAAAAAAAAAAGGAGAGAAGGAAAAATGGTTTGAGTGTACAGGCAAAGGTTAGTCAAACCCGTTATCTTTAGCAACTTTTTTTTTATTAGTGATGGGTTTGCTCTTGACTCTAGTCAATGTCAGATATGACAAGAGACAAAGTCTACGATGGAGCGAGCTTTATAACTTTATAAAGCTGAAGAGTACACAGATTAGCAGTCAATTCCAAATTCCTCAAGAATTGGGCCATTTTTTGATAGCCAATTCTTGAGGAAGGTTATAGGCTATTTAACATCACGCTATGACTTAGAGAGTGCGGGTGAAACCGTGTGATATTGCTAGTATTGGAATTAAATAATGCAAAATATAATAATACAACGTGGCGCTACAATGGTGACATTAATTTAACACACGTATACGTTTTCCCAGTTTCGTTTTAAGAAGTAATTTTATTTTCATAAAACGTCATTATTTACTGATTTATTTAAAACTTTAAAAAAATATAAAAATAAGCATTTTGGAGCATCCTGTACAAAAACAATCATAGTGCAGCGGTCATTTGTCGGGGTCACGGATCATAACATCGCGTCAAAGATATTCAAACGAATAAGCAATACCTCTATCTTTTTGTCGGCGCGCGCGCTCTCCCTTCCACCCCCGCCGCACCCGAATCCTTCTCTTTTCTTATCTAGTGCTAGCCACCTTTTTTTTTTTTTTTTTTTTTTTTTTTATTGGATGGGAAATCATCAAATGACCCCTCCCGCTCTGGGTGGAGCGGCAGGGAGTGTCAGACTTCTACTGACTAAAACCCACCCATGCTCCTCTCAGTGCCTTTACGTTCCAGGGCCACGGTAACTCTTTCGAACAAATCCGCAACCCTGGTAGGCTCTGGCCTTAACGGGCCCCGACCCATGCTGACGACTGCTGGCTTGGCGCGCGTAGAACACAGCGCGCCGTCAACCCGGGCCTGCTCTGATCGGACGGCGAGCTACCCATTGCTCGCCGTCCACAGGCATCAGTCACTGCGCCATGCTCAGGAGCATCAGTTCCTGGGCGGCGCAGTGGCTGACGTTCAACAGGAGGGGGTGAAATGGGGCCATTACTGGCACTCCATTTCAGCCCCCTCCGGAGCCCGTTGTAGGGGCTCTACTGCGGCTGTTGCAGTAGCAGCAGCCGCAGTGGAACCGGCTTTGGCGGCGGAGGAAGCGGCGGCGGTGGCGGCGGTCGCGGCAGAGACGGCGGTGGCGGAGGGCTTTCTCCGGTTTCCGGCTTTGGTGGGTGGGGCGCAGGCCCTACCCCCAGCCCAGTGGTCGGCCGGCTTGCCAGCTGCCGCACAGACTGCGCAGTGCGGCGCGGCGTCGCAGGAGCCGGCCCTGTGACCGGGCTGACCGCAGCGGAAACATAGACCGCTGCGGTCCACCTCCGAGGTGCATTGAGCTCCTACATGGTGGCCCACCTGGCACCGGAAGCACCTCAGAGGTCGGGGTTCCAGCAGTTTGACCTGCGCGGAAACCCAACCCACCAAAAACCTACGGCCCTCCGAGATGGTCTTGGCCGCCGACACGGGACAGCTCACCACAATGGTGCGCATGCCCGTGTTGTCAGGACGTAGGGTGCCCGCCTTCACCTCCTCTGCTGAGCACCCCCCCGTCCTAACGACGGCGGCCACCACCTCCGTCTCCGTGACGGAGTCGTCCAGGCCCAAGATGCGCATGTCGATGCGCTTGGTGGGCCTGGACACTCGGGCATCGTCCGCGCTTAGGGACGCCCTAAGCCTTTCGGCTAGAGCGTCCGCGGTTGGGCCGCTGGCTGCCCCGGGGATCTCCAGCATCCGGGCCCCAGTCATGGTGACCCGGAGCCGAAGGCCCCCCACGATGCCTAGCTCACCAAGGTTTATCGCCTCCTTCGCCTTGGTGAGCACGTCCGCGTACGTCACGCCCCTCTTCGCCGCGTCCGGCTGTAGAGTAAGTACTACAGCCGCGGTTTTCGGGGGGCGGAGCGCAGCCGCGACGCTTCGCGCCTTCTGCCGCCGCTTCCTCTCCCGCCTCTTGGCCGCCCTGGCTGCCTTTCCCGCCTTCTTCTTCTCCCCGGCCACTTGCCATTCGGCTTGAGCCGGGGGAGGAGCTGAAGGCGAGGAAGCCGGGGGGAGCCGCTGCTCAGACGGCGCAGGAGCCTTCGCCGTCCGCGCAGCAACCCCACCCTTCCTCTTCCTTCCCGGGGCCGGGTCCGGTTTTCCCGGCACCGGCTTCGCGGGTGCCGGCCCGGACCCTTTGTCCTGGCCGGACGACCCCGGTGTGGCAGCCACGGCGGCCGCATATGACGCCTTTTTCTGACCTGAAGGGGCCTTCCCACTGGCCGCTAACGGGGGGCGCAGGACGATGCCCTCCAGGACGGAGAACCGCGCCTGGAAGGCAGCCATCTCCCGCCGCACGAGGTCCAGCACCTGGCTCTCCTGCGGCACGGGCTGGCTGTCCTTCTTGCGCCCCCCTTGCGGCGCCCCCTGTGGGCCGGCTCCCCGGAGCCTGGCCAGGTCTGCGCGGAGCCCCTCGTTCTCCTTTCGGAGACGCTCCGTGGCGGCAGCCAAGCGGGCGACCTCCGCCCGCAGCTCGGACATCTCGTCCGGCGGAGGCCCACCTTTGGTAACCTCCGCTGCCGCCAGAATGGAGGCCATCGCCTCACTTATGGCCTTGTTCTTAGAGGAAAGCTTCCTCTTCAAGGCCACATCGCGAAGCGCGGCCTCCACCACCTCCGCAAACCCGGCCCTCCGAACCCGCTCCTGTCCGGAGTCATCCGGCTCACCGCCGGAGGACTCCGAACCAGGAGCCCCACGGCCGCCATCTCCGGGGGTTCCGCCAGCATTGGCTCTATGGCCAGCCTCCTTGGAGGCAGGGACTCTGCCCTTGCCTCCGTCTCGGCCCTTACCCCGCCTACTGGTGGGGATCTTTCGGGCCGAGACCACCTCCTCGCTGCAGGACGACCCCCGGTCGTCCTCCGGTCTGGGCCGCTTCCGGAAGGACCTGGGGTCCTCTGCTGCAGTCCCTGCCCCCTCGGGTCCCGAGCCCGCCGAGCTGAAGGTCGCCAGGTCGTCAGAGTCCAACTCGGACTCCGACTCTACACCCACGCGACGCTCAAGCGAGCCCTCCTCCCAGAACAGCGCGCCTCTGCCCGCGCTCTGCCCGGCCGACTCTTCGTCGGGTGGGCTAAAATTATACCCGATCAATTCCGCGAAGGATGTTCCGGATCGGGGGCCTCCTCGGCCCTTGTTGCCATCGGAAATCGGTTGGTGGACAGCCCTGTTGCCCCCCCCAGAATACGAGGGGCTTGACGCACGAGGCGTGGCGGATTCTCGGACCGCTGTGCAGTCCGTACCGCCCTGGGGTAGTTTCTGTTTAGCAGAACTGTCCATAATTCCCTTTTTGAGGGTGCGGTCCCTATCTCCCCTCCTCTCCCCCTCTCTCTCAGTGCTTGCTCGCTGCCCTCACAGTCACGTCTGATGATCAGACGCGTACCAGAGAGCAGCGAGCAAGCCAATGAGACGCACACCGTCCGAGGACCCGAACACTGCTCAAGTCTCCGAACGGTGTGCCCCTCTTGTGTCTCTCTTGGTCTGGTCTCTCACTTGGGACCTTCCGGCATGAGTGGCTCTACCGGCAAAGCCCCCAAGATCATTGAGACACGCAAGCCCCACCACGACGGCAACGTGGAGACACGGTTGGTGGGGGTGCTAGCCACCTTGACACACATCTTTACGCTCGTGCGCATAATTACGTCGTGTAATTGTTTTGTGAATGTTTCGCGAAAAAGACGCTTATTTATTGTTTTCTTTATTTATTTTTGTGTAATCAGAATAGTAAATAGATTATGGTACTGCGATAAAGACGCTTTGCTTTGTTTTCGTTAGTTTTCCGATCTACATAGTACGTGTTTTACGATTAAGGACGTTATTATTTGTGAATTTGTGATGGCAAATACACATCCGAATTACACGGCAGCTGAATATGCGGACATGATTCTAATTTACGGAGAATGCCAACAAAATGCCGCCCTTGCGATAAGGAAATATCGCGAAAGATATAGTGGTGTGTTTGTAGGGAAGTAAAACAACCGTCTGGCTCGCTAGCTAGTTTAATAATACCGAAATGTTACAACACAAGATGACGCGCGGGCGCGCACACATAGACAACGTGCGTACTACATAGACACGTACGCATGGACATCGTGCGTAGGCACGTACACATACACATCAGTAGTACATACAGTTCATCCCTCCAACATTAATTTGGGAACCTGTAACAATACAAAATCCTCCTCACTACATAATACAATTATTTACCATAGTAAAACACTTATTAGCTTAATTACCTAAAAGTATTTCCTATAACAAACAGGTTTTCGGAGTCTCTTAGAGCGCTCAACCGGGGTAGTGTTTACAGTACTGTAAACACTACCCCGGTGGTATAGTATGCTCATTTGAAACGGAACATTGTTCAACCGGTTGAGTCTCTTCATCCATCACCTCGCCAGCCTCCGCCCACTCGTCATTATCGGTATCCCTCTGTTCCATTACTTTATCATGGCCACATTCTACGGTGTCAGACGCGGCCTGCAACTCTCTCTCCTCAGCACTAGCTGACGGAAACGACAAAGGTGGCTGTGGCGCCGGTCTCGCGGGGGATTGTACATCGGGTTCCGACGTAGGGAGCGGGGGCTGCGGCGGCGGTGCTGCGCCCCGCGCCGGCACTCGGTCATAATACCGAACTGTCGACGCCGGACGTGTTTCCACTAATATCTACATCAGTATCTTTGCTCGAATTAGTATACTTCCTCATTTGATCTATGTGTCTATTATGACTAGTTCCGTAATCCTTAAAATAAATTTCAAACATTCTTGTGCCTATAATCTTTTTTACAATACCTATACTCCAAATACTTCTCCTTGCAATAAACCATTTAGCCCATACAGTCTCACCTATTTGAAAACATCTGTTAAATTTTAATGTCGATTGTTCGGTGCCCTTATCAATAGATTTAGCCTGTGGTAGAATTAAATCTAATCTGCATCTTAAATTACGACCAAACATTAACATCGCCGGGGTGACGCCTGTGGCGCAGTGAACAGTGTTCCTAAAATTAAATAAAAAACTGTAGTTTTTCATGAATATCTTTTTGACTTCTACCCTCATTAATCATCTTTTTACATGTTTTTACCGAATTTTCCGCCTGCCCGTTGCTGGCTGGGTGATAAATAGGCGAGCTAAGGTATTCAATACCATTCACTTGGCAAAAGCTATGAAATTCTGATGAACTGATTTTCACATCATTGTCCGATACAATAACATTAGGCACACCAAATCTACGGGTGTACTATGCCAAATCGAATACCAAATAATCGAATATCAATTGATCGACCACTATATGTCGAACATCTAAATACTCGAACGTTCTTAATATCGAATGGTTAATAAATCGAACATTCAAAATATCGTACACTCAATACATCGAGTGTTCAAAATATCGAATGATTGTTTGATCGAGCGTTCAAGGCATCGCATATTCATTCTATCGAAATATCAATACACTGAATACTTTTTATATAGAATACAAGAAAAACACAAAATTTACTAATAAATCACATTTTAATCTTTAATTATTATCTTTTACAGGTACATTTTAATATTTTGTGTGAATTGCGATTGCACGGAGGAACTCTAATAAATCCATGTTGTTTTTACTGTTTAATATTTTTTCAATCGCATTGTCATCTCTTTTGCCTCTTTTTTGTGGAGTAGGTCTTTCCAATCCCGCGTTTGCCTTTTCAATTGTCCTATTTGTTATAGCTTGCTCCTTAACTAAAAATTCTATGGTAGCATAAAGACCCCTTTTGTGCTTATCAAGCAACGTGTTCCATCTTCTGTGCCATCCTTCAATGTTATTTTGAGTCCTAGGCAAACCCAGTGTATTATTTTGAAACACAGACCACAGTGAAGGTGGAAACATCGGTGCTGAGCGTGCTATAAGTAATTTATTATTTCCCGTCTCACGAGAATTAATATTTCCCCAAACATAATATTTTCCAAACCAGTTGGTGATATCACTTGCCTCGTCGGGTAACACTTCTTCTCTCAATTTATCGAAAGCATCTGGTATCTCATCTTGGTGTAAATAAGCAAGTGCGATAATGTGTCTTAACTTGACAGCAAACTCAGCATCTTGGCCATATTTACTTTGCAAACCATTTTGTTGAATTTGACGCCATACATTTTGACCTAAGTGGAATAGACAGCATTTGTGTTGCGCATCAGGAAATTCTTCTTTTACACTATTTATGACCGCCATCTCGAAATCCGTCATTATTACTCGTGGGTTCAATTGGATATCATATTCTAGAGCATATGCCTTTAGTGCTTGAAAAAAATACAAGTAACAATTTAGCGTCTTATTCGTTAGAAACGCATATACTAAAGGTACGTAATAACGATCTGTACCCGTGTCCACCAAACCATGTATACTATATATTTGTTTGAAAAGTATAGGACATGTTGCGAAGGTACCATCCATCACCCAAAGTTGTGATTTATTTAATAGTATTAAATTCGATTTCGTTGCAAATAACATAACACAGTTTTCTTCAAACTTAACCTGACGCCCTAAAAATCTTTCACCATCAACTTTCTGCAATCTATCGGGGATGTTTATATCATCCAAAGTAATCGGTTCCTTTGGCATTTCTTTTCTTCTTGCTCGACGTATAATTTGCGATGCTGCTTTTTTGTTTGGCAGAGCACACGAACTTGATTTTGAAATGTTGGCCTCATTTCGCTGAATAATTTGACTCGGTCTATCAAGCGAGCTGGTAGCATCACTTTTTAGGGAATTCCTAAAACGTAGTTCATCTACCTTACCAGGATCTGGTGCGTGATTATGCTGCGTTGTATAGCTTTCCAACAAATGCTCCTCACTTCCGTGCAATTTTGTTGTTGCAGTACTATTACAATGGTATTTATATTTGTAGGAACAATGCCAGTAGAACTTGTTATTAATATTTTTGTTTATTGCCATTACATAGCCATCCAAAACTAAGACCGACTTGCGTTTTTGGGACAATTCTGGCTTATAATAAGACCCTACAGACATTTTTCACAAAATTCACTTGTAATGCACTACTTAGTCACAATGCTTTCTGCAGATGAACATAGTTTTATTTATGAGGTGAAAACAATATTACAATGTATGAGGGTAGCCTGAAATAAATATGACTTACTTAGTTGTTCGTTCAGAAATATACTTGTTTTTAACGAAAGTTTATGTATTGTAATAAAATTATACATTTAATTTATCTATGATTAATTTTCAATATAATCATAATACTCTTCAAAAAAAGAGGTAATCATTTTATAAAGGTGTTTAAAATCGAATAAAAACAACATCTCCGTGCAATTGCAATTCACACAAAATATTAAAATGTACCTGTAAAAGATAATAATTAAAGATTAAAATGTGATTTATTAGTAAATTTTGTGTTTTTCTTGTATTCTATATAAAAAGTATTCAGTGTATTGATATTTCGATAGAATGAATATGCGATGCCTTGAACGCTCGATCAAACAATCATTCGATATTTTGAACACTCGATGTATTGAGTGTACGATATTTTGAATGTTCGATTTATTAACCATTCGATATTAAGAACGTTCGAGTATTTAGATGTTCGACTTATAGTGGTCGATCAATTGATATTCGATTATTTGGTATTCGATTTGGCATAGTACACCCGAATCTACAAAACATACCCTTTAATGTTTGAACACATTCCAGCCATTTAGAATACGCGTCTACGACGACAAGATATACCACCTGACCTATGGACATGTAGTCTATGTGAATGCGGTGCCACGGGCCCGGTGGCCGCGGCCATGGCGCGGGGGCCGCTCGCGGCGGCGCGGCTCGCTGCGCAGCGCACGCGCGGCATGCTCCTACCCACCGTAATATATCTCTGTCAATTCCAGGCCACCACATTCTACTACGTGCGGCGCTTTTAGTTTTAACGACGCCAAAATGAGCCGAATGCAATTCTTCCAACATCCTATCTCCGTAGACAGGCGGAATTACTACCCTATGGCCGCGAAACAAACAACCATCGATTAATTCTAAATCCGATTTGCATTGAAAATACGGCACTATAGATTTACATTTTATTTTCCTAGGCCAGCCATTAGACATATACTTAGTTACAGTTTTCAGCACCCTGTCGGCGGCGACCGCTCGCTTGATATCGTCGAACAAAACTGGTTTTACGTTAACCTCTAAAAACAGAAAATACTTTGAACTCTTTTCATTTTCCTTATCACTGGCTACGACTGATAACGGTGACCGTGAAAAATAGTCCGCGACCTCATTATTTTTGCCGTTTACGTATTGCACCGTATAATTGTACGCGGATAAAATGATTGCATATCTTTGTAAACGTAGGGCGGCCGTAACGGAAATACCATTTGCTTTACCAAAAATTGATAACAGAGGCCTGTGATCAGTTTTCAAGATAAAGGGGGTTTTACGACCATATAAATATTGGTGGAAATGTTTTACACCAAAGATAATAGCCGTTGCCTCTTTCTGAATTTGGCTATAATTCTTTTCACTAACCGTCAGCGACCTTGAGGCGTAAGCTATCGGTCTCTCATGGCCCGGGCCCCTCGCGGGGCCGTGCGCGAGCACGGCGCCGAGCCCGCACGGTCCCGCGTCCAAAGAAAAAAAGAAAGAAAAAGCATTTATTTTGTCACAAACGCAGGGCACACACAAACAATAGTGACACACAAATAAAAATAGAAAGAAGCAAAAACAAAAAATAATAATAATAACTAAAATAAACAGTACAATTTTGTGTGCCTCACGGCTGCTCCAAAATAGGTCCAGTTCAGCATGCCAGACAACTAGTGCCTGACGCTGGTTTTCAACTGAACTTGAGGTTGTGACGCAACGTACGCAGTTTTTATTTTAACAAATAGCAGTGATGCGAACTCAGATAATATATAATATATAATGCATCATAATATATATAGCGAAACGTGTTAAATTTAATAAATAGGGATAAGATAATATTATATGTGTTTGTATATAGTGTGATGTGAAACATAAAAGACGAATAATACTTATAATATTAAATGACACAACACTTAAAACCAAAAATATAAAAATATAAAATAGCCCCAGCCAAAACAAATACACGGGTGGCCACATTATATAATTGAGGTATTTTGCACCACCATATCCAGCCCTCGCTGTGCATCGATCAGATACTGTCGTAAGCGTCTTCTAAATGTGCTTATTGTGTTGATCACTCTGATAGGTGGGGGGATGTTATTCCACGTTTTAGAAGCCGCCCAGCGAAAGCTGCCCTTAAAAGCAGCTGTACCGTGAGACTGGGTTAAAAGTTGTTGTGAGCGTTGTCTTCTCCCGCATTCCCGCCGGCTCGCAAACCAGCTCAGCTTATTGAATAAATAGTCCGGTTTCTGGTATTTAATTACACCGAACAGAAGGCAAGCTAAGTGCAGTTTGCGTCTGGACTTCATCTTCAGCGTAAAGTGCCGGTTTAGATAAGGCGTTACATGGGTCCACTGTTAGTACCAGCGGCGCTTCCGGGTCGAAATGTGCCAGTACGCGTTCACTGGCCAGCTCGCGGTTCACGCTCTCGAATGCCGCTTGCTGTCGCTCACCCCACTACCATTTCGTTCCCGCGCGCAGTAGTTCATGTAGCGGACTCAGCATAGCGGACGCGCTCGGAATAAAATTCCTGTAGTAATTAACTACACCTATAAACCTTTTAACCTCTGATACATTTGTGGGAGTAGGTGCACCTAGGATAGCCTCGACTTTTGTTGGACAAGTCCTTAACCCGTTCTTGTCTATTACGTATCCTAAGTAGGTAACCTTACTTTCGAAAAACACACATTTTTCCTTGTGCAGGCGCAATCCGGCATCTTGCAACCTACATAAAACCTCGCGCAGTCTTGACAAGTGTATTTCTTTTGTTGATCCGGTTATACAGATATCATCAAGCCATATACTAACTCCTTCTAAGCCTGACAACAGAGTTGCCATTGCTTTCTGGAATATAGCTGGAGCGTTAGCTAATCCGTAGACGAGCCGGCTGTAAGAAAATAACCCTTTTTGTTTATTTATTGTAGTTAACTTCTGCGATGATTTGCTTAATTTAAACTGATTATAAGCATTGCTCAAGTCTAACTTCGTATAATGTTCCCCACCCCCCAACTTGGAAAATACTTCCTCTATACGAGGTAGGGGGTACTTGTCTATTTTTAGATCTTTATTTAGTGTACATGAAAAATCACCTGCTAACTTTAACTTCCCATTTTCCTTTAATACCGGTACTATTGGTGTGGCGTATTCAGAATAATTAACCGGAACTAGTTTACCTAAACTCACTAACCTATCAAGTTCTGCGCTGCATTTGTCTTTCAAGGCAAAAGGGACGGAACGCGGCTTAAAAAATTTTGGTGTGGCATTATCTTTTAATTGTAATTCGACTTCGAACTTATTAAAACATCCTAGTTCATCCTTCCAAACATCCGGGTATTCATTCAACAACCGCTGTACTTCGAGAATGTTATTACTTGCGCAAACTAGGTTGTTATTGTTTGTCGCAAAATACATACTAAATTTTGTCATGAAATCACGTCCCAGTAAAGGTGGACCGCCGCCGCCGTTTGCTATGACATACATTTTTATATCTTTAGTTAAGTTATCATATGTTATTTTAGCAACAAAATATCCTAAGGGCGTGATTTTATGGCCGTTGTACAGACACATTGTTAGATCACTCTTATCCAAACTTTATCTAGAAAAAATGAAGCCGATACAATTTATCCGAAATCACAGTAGTTCCCGAACCCGTGTCTAACTCCATACACAAATCAATTTTATTTACATTTACGTTAATTTTTATAGGCATTTGGTCAACATACCTCATGTTATATAGTTCACACTCTTTGCAGTCACTTTCTTGAACCGCCTCCGTATCCTCCGCACCGATATTATTAAGATTTGACTTCCTAACTGCGCATAACTTTTTTAGATGGCCTTTTTGCCCACAAATAAGACACTTGTAGTTCTTAAATCTACACTGAGCTGCATTATGTTTTTTTAAACCGCACACTGTGCAACGCACTTGATCGCCGTCGTCGGGTCCGCGACGGCCCGCGCCGCCGGCGGCAGCGGAGCCCCGCGCGTCGCGGCGGCTGCCAGCATGCACGTGGAACATCGGCTCCTCCTTGACAACAAGCTCGGCGCGCGCTTGCCGCGCACACGCCGCTTTCTGTTTAGTTAAGTAAGTTAAGTTAATTTACTTTGAAACACGTCCCACTCGTGGATTTTGTGATCGAATACATTTAAATTTCCTAAGAAATTCGCCATCCTCGTCGCCAAATGGTGTGTTTGTAGGGAAGTAAAACAACCGTCTCGCTCGCTAGCTAGTTTAATACTACCGAAATGTTACAACACAAGATGGCGCGCGGGCGCGCACACATAGACAACGTGCGTACTGCATAGACACGTACGCATGGACATCGTGCGTAGGCACGTACACATACACATCAGTAGTACATACAGTTCATATAGTCATTCAAGGCAATGCCCTTCTAATCCTCGCACTATTGTAGGAGCTCTTCAGCGTATCCGTGAAAACCGACCAGTGGATCCTAGGTCTCAATGCCTAGATCGACCGCCTACACGACAAAATCCAACCCAGTTAACTGAAAATGTGCTACAATACTTCGAAGATCAACCCAAAACTAGCCTCCGCCAGAGCGCTCGACATTTTCAAGTCCATCGCAAAACCGTCCATAGGATACTAAAGCGCGAAAAGTGGCACCCGTTCAAATTTAGAAAAGTTCATACATTGTTAACGCGTGATAAACAAATAAGAGTGAATTATTGTCAGTGGTTACTAAGTAAAATTGAAGAAGACAGTGATTGTCTTTCCCAAATTTGTTGGACTGACGAAAGCATGTTTACCAGAAACGGCATGTGGAACTAGCACAATCTGCACCATTGGGCACCCAAAAACCAAAATCCGCGCGTTTGGCGGGAAACAGCCCATCAGTACCGATTTTCGGTAAATGTTTGGGCAGCTATTCACGGTGACAACATCATCGGACCAATATTCATTGATGGCCCGTTGACCGGAGTAAGGTTTGTTAACCTATTAAATGATACGGTGTCAGAATACACAGACAACCTTAGCGTCCACCGATACCAAAAAATGTGGTGCTCATTCGGTATCAACTGCCAGGCAGTGGCTAAATAACACGTTTGAAGCACAATGGATTGGGAGATTTGGCCCTCGTAGGTGGCCAGCAAGATCGCCAGACCTCACGCCACTAGACTTTTTTTTCTGGGGGTGCATCAAAGACGATGTGTACGCGGAGAACGTGGACTCGGTGGAACAACTACGTCTTCGAATAATAAATGCGTTTGAGAAATTGAGAGGAATGGCTGTAAGTGACAATTTATTTTCAAATGTGCGGGAAAATATGAAACGCCGTTTGGCCCTTTGTACTCGTCAACAAGGTGGACTCATTGAAAATAAGAAAATTTAAAATAAAGACAATTAAATAAAAGTACCTAGTGATTAGCGATGATAGTGGTAATGCTAAACAGCTCCGCTGTAGGTAGGAGGTACTTTTGTGCCGGTCGGATTCTTTGATAGAATGCCGTCAAAGGATCGCAGGAGTACAAGGCGCGTTACGCGGTTACCAGCGCACGAAGCGACGCGCTGCCGCTCTGAGTAAACGTAAACGAGTAACGTGCATCTAGGTAAGTAATTTCATGAATTAATTTTTGCACAGAGTGATCCCAATTGTAGTCACTTTTTTATTATTTAGTTTGTTTGAAAATTTTTTTTTGTTCAAATTACCAATTATTTTTTAACCTATCATAATGTATGTTTACGGAGTGACGTCACGGACGCTTTTCGGTGCACATCAGCTGTTCGTGTTTTCAATCAAATAAAATAATAAACTTAGTTAAATTGACAAAAGTTTTCTTTTACATCTTCGCGATAGTGAGACTTACGTGCTAGTTCGTTTACACGTTGTACATCCACCCCTAACATACGTCACGTAAGGCCGCAATACTGTCAAGGGTGTGATGATACATGAAAATATATGGCAAGCTAAAGGAACCTACGAAGACCTACAAGCCTAACAGTCCATTCGACCCTAAGCCCTATAAGCCCTACAGCCCTAACCTACCATATACCTAGTATGTGATAAATAATTATATAAATAAGTTCAGGATGTCTGCACCATGCGACCTAAGGTTACAGACGGATAGTAGACAGGAATTTCCAGGTTTGGGAAGGGTACACTCACTGCCAGTCCCGCAGACTCACGAGACTGATCAGAGATGGCTAAAGGTGTCTTGGCCACAGTGAGGGGTAATGATACAAGAATATAAAATTCAAATCTGATTTATTTATAAAATGTTCTGCTTATATACTAATTTTTCTTTACACACACTACTGTACATATTTTATGTGTTCTATGCGTGTAAGATGCAACCAAATCACTATTTTAACTGGGCCGCGCGTCAGCCAGGCCGAGTGCTGAGTCAATGTCCAAAGGTAACCTTGAACATTCTGGCGACTCTCAGGAACGGGAATCCATTTGGTACAGCTCGATGGTCTCGTATGGTCTGGCCTGGCCTCGTTCATTTTGTTGTGCCTGGGTGGGCACGCTGTGTGGGATGCCGTACCGCTGTTGTGTTTGTTGCGTGTGTGGTGTGCAGATTGTTGGTTGTTGCACAGGTGGCGATGTTTTCCTTCTTGCTGCAATTTTGGCTTGAAGTTTATTCAAGACCTGTGGACCGAAATAAATTAAAACACATGCTAGACTTACAATGACAAGTGAGGTGCTGATGCTAGCGATGTATGTGTGAGACTCTAATTGTTTCCAAATTGTATTATCTAGCTGTGTTTGTAAATTTGTTTCAGATGTGACTAAATGGTCGAAAACTCCCTTTGATTTGTCTAATACTAGTTCTTCCTTGGATATATTGTTTATATTTGTTGGTAAGATCTGCGTATTAAGGGAGAAGTTCGTTGTTTTGGAATAAGAAGCTAGTACTGTTATAGTTGTTGTTCTTTTTGCAGTAAGTATGTTGTTAAGTGTTTTGATGACGCAATTCTCGGAGATATGTAGAACTCCGACATCTTCAATGGTAATTTCTTTTCTTTCACCGTCACACACAATCGATATGGCAACCGGTTTTGTTGTAATGAAGAGCCAGGTGTTTTGCATGTATAATTGTTTCCATACAACATCTGTCGTTATTTTGTAGGTCTTTGACGTGCATTGGGTGTGGGTGTAGTTCTCTGTTCTAAAGAGTTGTTCAACTATGCAATTTTTATTTAATTGCATGTTCTTGACAGCTACAGGATAGCAGACAAACTCTGTATTACTATGAAGACAGTCTTTAAATTCTTCTTGATTTAGTTCAAAGTAGCCCTCGTTATTATAATCGAAACCCATAAATGTCTGCAGAATAGTTAAGCATTCGAATGATCCATCTGTTTTTTTTTTTGGAATTGGCGTTACGTGTATCAGAGTATACTTTGTTATATCGTGTATCGGGAAGTAAGCGTACACTCTTATGTGCGTCGTGTTTACATTCATCTCAGTGTGTATTATTTGATCCTGAATGATTTTTAAGTTTGATGGTAGTTTTTGATTAGCCGTTTTAATTATGTTGCTGATGTGTTTTGGTGTTAGTATACTATATATGGTTGCTTTTTGTAGATAAATTTCAAGTAACCCTTTATAGTAGTCCATAATTTCATTTATGTAATTGTTTGCTAGCTCGTAAGTTTGCATTACTTGTATCTTGATATGATTTCTGTCAATCGATTTATACCAAACAATGTGGTTATTCATGAACGATATTGCTTCATTTAGTTTTGCTTGGAACTTTTCTAACTTTTTCTGGATTTGTTCTTCTGTTTGGTTTACACCTTCGATGGTAGATATCATTATCTTGGTTTGATGATTGGCAGCGTCTATAAGCTTTTGCTGATTATTATGTAATGTATCTATGTCCTTGTATACTTCATCATTAACTCCGAACACCGATGTTAAAAGTTGTCCCAAGAAACCTCGTTTCTTCCTATTTTTCTTTATTTCTGTTAGATATTCCTTTGTTGTCTCAAACTTAGTTTTTTCTTCGTTTAAATGGTGGTAAAACTCATTGCAATGCGTTTCATCCATGACTCTTTGAGTGTCCTTGCAAAGTTGATGAAATTGTGTCATTATTTTTTCGATCTTTTTTTGGTCTAGTTCCAAGCTTCCTCTCTCGTAATCCGTTTCAATTCTAAACGTTCCTCGATTAATCGTTGTGGTTCCTATGTCTTCTACATATAGTCCTGGGTTCAACTTTTTTAATGTGTATGTGGGCGTAGTCGACACGGTGCCAATTGATAATATAATTATTGTATGTACTAGTAAAACCTTTATCCAATTTTTCGGTGATCGTATACCTTTTTTGTTTATTGTGGCTGTTGATATGTTACATTGCGTAGCCGTTTGCCTGTCTTTGCTCGTTGAACCAATTTCTTTGTTTTCGTTCTCAAGGAGCGGGATCAACGTGTGGATTGATCTTTTCTGACAAGCGCCTGTTGATTTTTTAAGAGTTACTACTCTTACTACACCATCATCTCCAGGGTGAACTTCTGTGATTTTTGCTAATGGCCATTTGCTTGGATTTATATTCTCATCTTTTATTAGTACTATTGTTCCAATTTTAGCATTTTCATGTGCTTTTTTCCATTTGTATCTTTGCTGAAGTTGATGTAGATAATCTTTTGTCCAACTATTCCAAAAATCTTTTTTCATTTTTTGAATTTGTTTCCATCTGTTAACTAGGTCAGTATTAATGTTCTCGATCGGATCTGGTGTTCCTACTGCTTCTCGACCAATAAGAAAATGGCTTGGAGTTAGTATTGTGTTGTCATTAATATTTTCGGTTTGCGCACACAATGGTCTTGAATTCAAACATGCTTCAATTTGGTGGAGAAAGGTTGTCATTTCCTCGTATGTTAGTGTCGAATCTACGTTTACTCGACGTAAATGATGTTTCACTGACTTTACGCCAGCTTCCCAGATGCCACCGAAATGTGGTGAAGATGGAGGAATAAAATGCCACTGTGTTCCTATATTTGTTATTGTGTTTTGAAATTGCGGCGATTGCGTGATTTGCAATATTTCTTGATGTAAGAAATTTGCTGCTCCAACGAAGTTTGTTGCATTGTCACTGTACATGTGTAACACGTGACCTCTGCGTGCCATGAATCTGCGTAGCGCCGCGATAAATGTTTCTGTTGTTAAATCTCCCACCAATTCTAAGTGTATTGCTTTTGTTGCTAAACACACAAAAACAGCGATGTATGATTTATAAGACTTGTGACCTCTCCCTTTCATTGTTCTTGTTTGTATTGGTCCTGCATAATCCACTCCAGTATAACTGAATGGGTAGGATTGCGTTACTCGTGCTTTTGGTAGTATTCCCATTTTTTGAGAGTTTGTGTCTGCTTTGTATCGTATGCACCTCACACATTTGTTAATTAAACTCTTCACTTTTCTTTTCCCACTAATGATCCAGTACGTTTGTCGTAAATAAGATAATGTCAGTTTGTTGCCACCGTGGAACGTTTTTAAATATGCGTCTTGTATAATTAGTGACGTTACATGATGGTCATATGGTAAAAGTATTGGATGTTTTTGATTGTAAGGCAATTCGGAGTTTTGTAATCTGCCTCCAACTCTTAGTAGTCCATCGTCGTCTATGAATGGATCTAAAGTGGATAATGTTTTATTTTTCTTCAAGGGTTGTCCACTTTGTATGGTTTTCAATTCATCTTTGAATTCTTGCTGTTGTATCTTCAAGAGTATTCGTTTTGCTGTCACGTTTAGTTCATTGCAAGTAAGTAGTTTATTTTTTGTTTGTTTGTTTGTAAATCTGTAGCAGTAAGACAATACCCTTATCATTTTATCTAAGCTGGAGAATCTATTCCAGAGATCATTCTTCTCAATCTCAGCTGTAGTTGTATGACATAACTTAGTTTCTTGGTTCGGCTGCGGCATACGTTTCGTAATAGGAATCTCATTGGTTTTTAACCAATGTGGTCCGTTCCACCATAAGGAGTAGTTAACCATTTTTTCCGGCTCAAGACCTCTTGAAATTATATCAGCCGGGTTATCAGCAGAAATTACATGGTTCCATTCTGCGTTTGGTAATAGTTGTTTAATTTGTGACACCCTATTGGCTACGAACGTTTGCCACCGTTCAGGCTCTCCTCTTATCCAGCCTAAGGTGATCATAGAATCCGTCCAACAAGATATTGTAATATTCTTGCAGTTAAGCGCTTCCTTTACTTTTTCCATTAAACCGGCTAGTAGCAGTGCAGCGCATAACTCAAGTCGTGGAAGAGTAGTTTTTTGTTTCTTTGGTGCCACTTTCGATTTTGCTTGTAATAATGTAACGTAGTAGATGTTATTGATTTTCACACGGCTATATACCACTGCTCCGTACACTTTTTCGGAAGCGTCGCTGAAACCATATAGCTCAATCTCGGTGCTGTTTGTTATGTAACACCACCGTGGAACTTTAATTTCTTCTATACTTTTAAGATGGTTTTGTAATTCAACCCATTTTTTTTGGAGTATGTCATCAACAGGTTGATCCCATCCTATGTCGTTCGTCCAGAGTTCTTGTATAAGCAGCTTCATTTTAATTATAATTGGTGCTAACCAGCCCAGGGGATCGAATATTTTCGCAACTTCTGAC
The DNA here is from genome assembly GCA_947386135.1 of Melanchra persicariae. Lineage (NCBI taxonomy): Eukaryota > Metazoa > Arthropoda > Insecta > Lepidoptera > Noctuidae > Melanchra > Melanchra persicariae. The sequence goes on along the minus strand of OX376645.1, from coordinate 6,433,125 downwards.
ATAATAAATCTTTTCGTTGGTTTTCTATTTTCCGTTATAGTTATTTGGAAGTAAAAACTGTCTTCCCGTGGTGACCATACTATGCCCAATGAATTCCTGGACTCGTCTAACGGTAGTTTGAGCAGTTGATCGTCTTTGTCTTCCACAGGTATATTTTCCAGTAGCTCTGAACTATTTGACGACCATTTTCGAAGTTTAAAACCGCCCTTGTTTAACATGGATATTAACTGACTCTGCAATTCTTTAGCTGCACTTTCCTCAGAATCTCCGGATAAAATATCATCCACGTAGAAATCTTGTAATGTAGCTTGACTCGCGATTGGGTAATTGCTTTGTTCGTCTATCGCAAGTTGTTGCAATGTTCGTACCGCAAGATAGGGGGCACTAGTTGTACCGTAGGTTACCGTTGTGAGTTTATATTCACCAATTGCGTGTTTGGGAGAAATTCTCCATAGTATCCTTTGATATGCGAAGTCTAATTCGTTAATCTTTATAAAACGGTACATTTTCATAATATCCGCCATAAAGGCAAACTTATGTTTTCGCCATCGTAGAAGTATAGCGGATAAGTCTTGTTGTAATCGTGGTCCTTTGTACATATTGTCATTAAGACTTATTTTTGTGCTGCTTTTGCTGCTCGCATCAAAAACCACGCGTAATTTTGTAGTTAGCGAGTCTTCCTTAATCACTGCCTGATGTGGTATGTAGTATTTTCCTGAGTTGTAGTTCGTTGTATCTACTTTCCTCATATGACCCATATGTAAGTATTCATTCATGAAGTCAATGTATTGTTGTCGTAAATTTTCATTTTTTGCGAACTGTCGTTCTAGTTATAGTAGTCGTGCAGCGGCTTTTCTGCGTGATTCACCGTTTAAGTTTAAGTTTAAGTTAGAATCCTTTAAAGGTAGTCGTACCGTGTAAGTTCCGTCTGGGTTTCTTATTGTTGTTTCTTTATAGTAGTTTTCACAGGTCTGGTCATCTTGTGTAAGTTTGTAGTTTTGTGGAATTTCTTCTAATTCCCAAAATTTGGTAAGTTGTCGTATATTTTCGGTGCAAGTCACCATACTTAGTATTTTAACTCCATTCTTCGTTTCATTGGGATAAAATCCGGATAAAATCCACCCTAATTCTGTGTTCTGAGCGATTATTCCGTCTCTTAGTCTTTCGAAACCCTGTAGTAATATTCTGCTATATTCTCGGGCACCTAATATTATATCTATTGGTCCCTTTTTATAATAAGTTGGGTCTGCTATCAGTGCATTATCCAAGATTTTTTCTTGTAATTGTTGTAAATCATTCCTTGGTACTGAACTTGTTAATTTTGGTAGCACTATTAGCGTTACTGGCAGTTTGTAATCGCTGGAGTGCCTTGGTTGTAGAGTAATGTTGATTGTGTAGTTTGACGTTTTCGGTTTTTCATCTCCGATACCTTTTATTTCGGCTTGGATTTTTTGTCGTGGGTAAGACAACAATTGTGCTACTTCTTCAGTGCAAAATGACGCTTCTGATCCCTGATCACATAATACCCTCAGCAACTGCGGCATTCCATCATACGAGGTAGTTCTAACTATGGCAGTAGCTAGTAAGGTAGTAATTTTAGCGTCAGTGTTAGTTGCAGATAAGTTCGATGTCGCTGTATTTTGTGACTTCTCTGTACCTGTATTTTTTGGTATGTATTTTTTAGCGTTGTCATTGTTTTGAAACGGCCTAGATTGGTGTAATAGTACGTTGTGTCCCTTATGTTGACAAATTTCACATTGTTTATAAACTGTACTCACACATTGTTTCTGATCATCGTGATTTAAGCAACGTTTGCACATTTTCTTTTGCGCGACAGCCTTGTATCGATCGTTGACGCATAACGCCTTGAAACTAGGGCATTGATGAATAATATGATCATTTTTTTGACAAAACCAACAGCGTTTGTATTTTTCTGTTGTTTTTTTATCCCGTGAAAGTTGTCTGTTATTATATGATGTAGATCCGTCAAAAGACTTAAGGCAATTGAAACGGTTCTCCATGAATTTCATCATCTCGTCAAAGGATTGTATTTTATTTCGGTTTTGCAGTTGATCTTCATACTTCGTATTTGTTTCTTCATCCCATTTTCTACTGACTATTCTTATCAATAGGGGGCCCCAGGACGATGTATTTCGGTCATTCTCAGCAGGCTCAAATACGCGTGTCCGGGTCGAAATCCAGTACAAAATGGATAACTAACAACTTGATATTTTTTTCTATTATAGGTAAGATCAAAATATTAGGAGGGGCCTGTGTTGTTTTTTAAATAAATTAAATATAAGTTAGTTTAAAAAAATAAAAACCTCCAAAATATTGACCTCGGTGCCGCGTCCGGCACCGTATTGCGGCGGAAATTAATTTTTATCTTTTTTTCTGCAATACATGTCGCTATTTTTCATGTGTTCATAAACAACTAGATAGATATTAACTCAATTTATAATATTTCTACGCCATAATAGCCCTTAGTAGACAAGTTACAACTGATTGTCTTCACGTCCGACGTTTAGAGTTGATATCAGTGGCGCGCACTGATCGGTTCATATAACCAGGAGGCCTACCACAACCTCTTAAAACAATATTATTTTAATATTACTTTGTAATTTCTGTTGTTGCATTTTCAACTCTCGGCGCTGATCCGAGCGTTGAAAATCCAACAGAGCGGAACGCAAAGTAATATTAAAGTAATATTGTTTTAAGAGGTTGTGGTAGGCCCCCTGTACTCTAGTAACTGCGAGAATATTTGTTCGAGTAATACAAACTGTCTCTCACGCCGCATCGGTGGTAAGGACAACACGTCTGTGCGTCTCCGTGCCACTCTTTTATTAAGGTACGTAATCGTTTTCGGTGGCTTGGTATACCTTTAAAATTGATTTCGGTGAATCCCTTTTATCCACAACTATTTGAATTAATATTTTTTAATTATAATAAAAGCATGTCATTTATGTATTCGATTTCCATAAAAGAGATTAATATTAAAAATTCGGGTTACTTTTGAAAATATCTAGGATTTTGCCAATTATTTTGATTTCAGTGGCATTGATTTCGGTGTTTTCGGTGGAAATAGGTGCACCGAAATCAATTTTAAAACCACCGCAATCAATCAATAGCTATTTATTTACATTTTAAGATCGTTTATTTAGCTTTCTCATCACCTCTCATCTTGTTTCAGAACTGTGGTTATGGCAGATTCAAAAGAAGATCGGTTGGTTAAAAAGAGTTTGGCTGAACGACGTCGGAAAGCTCGCATCAAGAGTGATCCAGAGCTTTTTGCAGTGCACAAGGAGAAAGATAGGCAACGCTATTATAAAAGGAAGAATGAAGGAAAGATAAAGCCTGTAAGTGAATTAGATCCTCACCAACAACGAATTTTTAGGGAGAGAAGTAGAATGTCTTCCAACAAACACAATTTGAAAAAAAAGGCGCAAAGAGATGAGGTGTCTTGAAGAGGATTTAATAATAGTACCAGAAGTAAACGACAAAACTGACGATCCTTTGGTGACTTCACGATCACAACCAAAACGATCAGGACCACTTCGAACTGAAGCAAGTTCCTATGTTGATTTGCTACCATCAAGTTCATCAGTCATTTCATCTCCTTTACCTCAGCGTGTTAAGGCTTATCGAGACTTGGCTGCACCATTGAGTCCGTCTAGTGATGTAAGTACAATTTCAAGGCCATGTACCAGATCATCAGTTCATGTGATTGAAAAGGAGTTTCCTCCAACTCCAAAGGCTAATAAGAAACTAAATACCAAAGTTATTATACGTAGTTAGTATACAGAAAGCGGCCATGGAAAAGGAGCCCCATATGGTGTCGGTGCAACACTCAAAAGAACGGCTGATCGAATAGTTGCTCAAGGCAATGATATCACAGGCTTATCATCATTGATGACTCATCTGAAATCTGTTCAAGGTATTATAACGAAAACTATTAACGACTCCGGTATTTATGAAAAAGAATTGTTGATTCCATCCGATCTCAAACAATTTGCAGGGACTATGGAAGTTCATGCAGTATGGAACGCCAATGAGCCCAACTATCAATGAGAAAAATGAGTTGCGCCGAAGGTGACTGTAAAAATAATTCAGTGTCGTGTGAACATGGGTATCATAGGCGAGCAAACTGACAGACTACTGACTGATAGAAACAATAAAAACAAGAGTAACAAGATCGATCTGATTAAAAAGTCAAGTCATGCCAAGAAAGGGAGTGGAGTCTGTGCAGCTAAATCTAATAAACCCCAAATTTTATCGAATATTCTGATTCAACCTGGCAGTAGCTATTCTGTTGGTCTTCCTGATGATTTCTATGAAATCAAGCAGCGCCTGTCCCATACCTTAACATCAGACATTGGATTGCATGAAAGTGACAGCTTCTGGACGCGTGTGTCGACAGATTGTGAAAATATTGCTCCGATAGTAATGAATGAAGTATTCTTCAAAATTGTAAATTCCGAAGAAAGCAGTGACGAGGAATATAACATTTTTAATTAAGGATTGAAAACTGTAATACCTATAAAGTTTTTGTAAGTTTTTGTTACATTGTTAATTTAATGCTGGGTGCTTAATTTAACTAAAAAAAATATTTAATTGTGTTAAAATTATCAGGCAAAGTTACATTCTTAATAAAAAATACAAATATTATATAGTTAAGTAAGTGCCTTCTTTAATTGTTGATGTTGTTGGAAAGACTAATTTGTGACTGAAAATTGATTATTGTAGTAATTTTGTATTAAGTAAATTGTCTGTGATTAACTAGATGTCAACTATGGTTATTAAATTAAGGGCTTATTTCATTGTGTTTAAATCAACGGGCAACATAATATTTTTAATAAAAATACAAATATTATTAGTTAATTAAGAGCCTTCTATAATTGTTGATGTTGTTAGAAAGACTGATTTGTAACTGAAAAGTAATTTTTGTAGTGATTTTTGTTACTAAGTAAATTGTCTGTGATTAAGCTGGATCAATATAGGAACTTGAAAAAAATCTGAAGTCTTAATTGAGACTTTAGATTTTTTTCAAGTTCCTATATTGATAGTTTTAGACTACCTACTATTTTTAATAACATTTAATGTAGAATATATAGCTTCCTTTCAAAGTTGATTTTTGTAAATATTCCTATAACTTAATAAATGGGACATGTCTTGATAAAATTAAATGTTTTATTGTAAAATTTACCTGCAATTTCTTACAGACCACGTTTTCGTAGTAAAACTTAGGTAGTTAATGTAATATTTATAAAACAATAGTATTTGAAATATAAATTATTTGATATATTTGATTTCGGTGATAAGAATATTGATTTCGGTGGACACCATTTAAAAAAAATTAAATCCCTTCATATCCATTCGGTCTATACGATTCCCTCTACTACTAGTATGTTTTAAATGAACTCTAGATTTGATATTTCATGATAAGATGCCACAAATTAAAAAAAAAAAATTATCACCGAAGTCAACCAAATAATGAGTCTCCTGATAATGACCCATTTATGCGTTGATTTTTTAGTGCCTCTAGACATTCATTTATAGTATCATGCATATCTCGTAATTGTGCCGCGTTTGCTCTTTGCATTTTAGGTAAATCTAATAACTTGTCAATAAATTTAGTTGCAATCATGCGCTCGTCTTCATATCTCTGCGTCAGCAATTTCCAAGCTGTTTCATAATTTATTTCGCTTATTGTTAAATGGCGTATTAATCTTGCTGCGTCGCCTTTTACGTGTGTTTTTAGGTACTGCATTTTTTCTGTAGAAGAAATTGATTTATCTTCGTGAATTATTTTTCTGAATAAGTCTTGGAATGTGTCCCAAGAGTCATAGTTCCCCGTGAATATGGGAATACTTATTCGTGGAAGTTTTCCTGAGAATTTTGTCGTCATAACTTTTTCATCTGAGATTTGAAAGATTCTTTCTTCCAATAACTCCGTAGTAATATCATAATCTTTCTGCGTTTTCTCGAAACAATTATCTCTGAAGTAGGTATTGTCCAGTGTACTTTCGGCCATTAGTAGTCCGATGTGAGTTTCTTCGATCATTTTATCCGGCTCGAAGGACCAAAATGTACATCCACCCCTAACATACGTCACGTAAGGCCGCAATACTGTCAAGGGTGTGATGATACATGAAAATATATGGCAAGCTAAAGGAACCTACGAAGACCTACAAGCCTAACAGTCCATTCGACCCTTTTTTTTTTTTTTTTTTTTTTTATTGGATGGGAAATCATCAAATGACCCCTCCCGCTCTGGGTGGAGCGGCAGGGAGTGTCAGACTTCTACTGACTAAAACCCACCCATGCTCCTCTTAGTGCCTTTACGTTCCAGGGCCACGGTAACTCTTTCGAACAAATCCGCAACCCTGGTAGGCTCTGGCCTTAACGGGCCCCGACCCATGCTGACGACTGCTGGCTTGGCGCGCGTAGAACACAGCGCGCCGTCAACCCGGGCCTGTTCTGATCGGACGGCGAGCTACCCATTGCTCGCCGTCCACAGGCATCAGTCACTGCGCCGTGCTCAGGAGCATTAGTTCCTGGGCGGCGCAGTGGCTGACGTTCAACAGGAGGGGGTGAAATGGGGCCATTACTGGCACTCCATTTCAGCCCCCTCCGGAGCCCGTTGTAGGGGCTCTACTGCGGCTGTTGCAGTAGCAGCAGCCGCAGTGGAACCGGCTTTGGCGGCGGAGGAAGCGGCGGCGGTGGCGGCGGTCGCGGCAGAGACGGCGGTGGCGGAGGGCTTTCTCCGATTTCCGGCTTTGGCGGGTGGGGCGCAGGCCCTACCCCCAGCCCAGTGGTCGGCCGGCTTGCCAGCTGCCGCACAGACTACGCAGTGCGGCGCGGCGTCGCAGGAGCCGGCCCTGTGACCGGGCTGACCGCAGCGGAAACATAGACCGCTGCGGTCCACCTCCGAGGTGCATTGTGCTCCTACATGGTGGCCCACCTGCATGGTGGCCCACCTGGCACCGGAAGCACCTCAGAGGTCGGGGTTCCAGCAGTTTGACCTGCGCGGAAACCCAACCCACTAAAAACCTACGGCCCTCCGAGATGGTCTTGGCCGCCGACACGGGACAGCTCACCACAATGGTGCGCATGCCCGTGTTGTCAGGACGTAGGGTGCCCGCCTTCACCTCCTCTGCTGAGCACCCCCCCGTCCTAACGACGGCGGCCACCACCTCCGCCTCCGTGACGGAGTCGTCCAGGCCCAAGATGCGCATGTCGATGCGCTTGGTGGGCCTGGACACTCGGGCATCGTCCGCGCTTAGGGACGCCCTGAGCCTTTCGGCTAGAGCGTCCGCGGTTGGGCCGCTGGCTGCTCCGGGGATCTCCAGCATCCGGGCCCCAGTCATGGTGACCCGGAGCCGAAGGCCCCCCACGATGCCCAGCTCACCAAGGTTCACTGCCTCCTTCGCCTTGGTGAGCACGTCCGCGTACGTCACGCCCCTCTTCGCCGCGTCCGGCTGCAGCGTCAGAACTACAGCCGCGGTTTTCGGGGGGCGCAGCGCAGCCGCGACGCTTCGCGCCTTCAGCCGCCGCTTCCTCTCCCGCCTCTTGGCCGCCCTGGCTGCCTTTCCCGCCTTCCTCTTCTCCCCGGCCACTTGCCATTCGGCTTGAGCCGGGGGAGGAGCTGAAGGCGAGGAAGCTGGGGGGAGCTGCTGCTCAGACGGCGCAGGAGCCTTCGCCGTCCGCGCAGCAACCCCACCCTTCCTCTTCCTTCCCGGGGCCGGGTCCGGTATTCCCGGCACCGGCTTCGCGGGTGCCGGCCCGGACCCTTTGCCCTGGCCGGACGACCCCGGTGTGGCAGCCACGGCGGCCGCATACGACGCCTTTTTCTGGCCTGGGGGGGCCTTCCCACTCGCCGCTAACGGGGGGCGCAGTCCATTCGACCCTAAGCCCTATAAGCCCTACAGCCCTAACCTACCATATACCTAGTATGTGATAAATAATTATATAAATAAGTTCAGGATGTCTGCACCATGCGACCTAAGGTTACAGACGGATAGTAGACGGGAATTTCCAGGTTTGGGAAGGGTACACTCACTGCCAGTCCCGCAGACTCACGAGACTGATCAGAGATGGCTAAAGGTGTCTTGGCCACAGTGAGGGGTAATGAGACAAGAATATAAAATTCAAATCTGATTTATTTATAAAATGTTCTGCTTATATACTAATTTTTCTTTACACACACTACTGTACATATTTTATGTGTTCTATGCGTGTAAGATGCAACCAAATCACTATTTTAACTGGGCCGCGCGTCAGCCAGGCCGAGTGCTGAGTCAATGTCCAAAGGTAACATTGAACACACGTTAAACAGTAGTGATTCGGCAGTGTAAATCCTTAAAAACTTATTTACAGTTTGGAACTTTTCCAAAATTGAAGCTACTAGTACATTTTGTGTTGTGACTGGTACCTCCAAAAAGTGTCATTTTACAACTTTTTAATAAAAGTGTTGCTAGTATTGAACCACAGATCTTATTTTTGGATCAATATTCTTTTTCGCGGGAAGGCGCCATCTATCATCGTCAAGGTAACAACTGCAGGAGACGTGCGCGCCATCTAGCTGCTAGTAGCCGTACCACGGAACCATGGTCAAGTGTGCAGCGTGTGGAAAGTTCCTGTCAGCAAACGGGGGCGCTACGTGTGGCAACTTCGCTTGTCACAACAGGTATCATCTCGCATGTTTGCCCGATGCAACGAAGATTGGCAGCGACTGGTTGTGCCCTGAGTGCAAAAATAAAGTGCCTAAAGGGGATAATAGCGCCACACCCGTCAGGGGCCTGGGATCATCATCGGCAGCAGACGTGATTGCTGCACCAGACCAGGGCGCTACGAACAGGTCGCCGGTAAAAATAACCCATGTTCAGGGCTCCTTGACCAAATCCCCCATGGCAGCATCTAAGCTAATATCGCAGACTGGGAGCGAGCAGGGTACTGACGGAGAGCCTTCGCCTGACACGCAGCTCACCCTACGGGAGGAAATTAGGCTCTTCAGGTCTGAGTTGCGGGAGGTACGGGACGAAATGAGGGAGTTTCGTACGGAAATGGCTGGCCATCACTCAGCGATGGGAGTCTGTACCCAACGGGTGGATAGCTTGGAGGCCAGGATTGAGGCTCTGGAGAGCAAGCAAAGTGTGGCTCTGTCCGACAGCAAAGTCAGCCAACTTGAGAATATTGTTGGGCAGCTCAAGTTGGAGCTCAATGACCGCAAACAAGACTTGCTCAGCGCCGATTTGGAGATCTCAAATATCCCAGACATACCTGGCGAGAATGTGGTGCACACTGTCGGGCTGGTAGCATCTAAACTTGGGGTGACCCTTGAGAAACGCGATATAGTGTTCGCGCAGCGTGTGGGTCTGCGAGTGGAGCGCGAGGCGCATGCAACTGCTGCGGGCGCAGTGAGTCCAGCGGGAGCAGCGACGGCGCGCGGGCGGCGCATCGTAGTGCGTCTGGCGCGCCGCGCTGTACGCGACGAGCTGCTGCAGGGTGCGCGTGTACACCGAGGAGCCACCACGGCGGACTTCGGTCTCTCCGGGCCCCCACGACGCTTCTTTGTCAATGAGAGGCTCACGCGAAGCAACAAGCATCTTTTTTATCATGTGCGTGAGGCTGGCGGTCGTCTCGAGTGGCGATACACCTGGACGAAGAATGGTCGTATCCTTGCCAAGCAGGGTGACGGAATGCCGACTCACTGTATCCGCACAATGGAGGACATGAATCGTGTTTTTGGCCAGGCGATTTCTGCTGAGAGGAATGTTTAGTTATTTAGTCCCTTGTATGATTTATGTAGGTTACCTAATTTTAAGTTCTAACATTTACGAATCTGTTTTAAGTGTTTTCATATTTTTTAGTTTGCTCTGGGCGAGGTCAACAGTTTTCCTATCTCAGTATTTAGTTGTCTCATTCTATGGTCCAGCTGCCCGAGCAATGGTTATATACACATACACACATTATTTACTTATAAAACTATTATTTCTATGTTACACCAATCAACTCTACTCCACAAATTACATTACAAAACTTATCACATACTATTTACATTAAATATTACTATATATTATTATATTCTAATTACATTAATAGTTATATAAACTACCAATCTTGGAAATGGTTAAGACAAGGTATCTGAAAGTTGGGTTGTTTAATGCGGGGTCGCTAGGCTCTCGCCATGATGAGTTTCTGGTAGCCATGGAAAACATTGAGGTGGATGTCATGGCGATAAACGAGACCTGGCTCCGTGCTGGGGAGGAGGGCCGCGCGCCCGTGGTGCCGGGCTACCGGCTGCGGCACGTGCCGCGCGCGCCACACGTGCGCGGCGGCCGCGGTGGCGGCGTGGGCTTCTACGTGCGCCGGGGTGTGCGCGTGCGCGCCGTGCCGCACCCACCCGCGTCCCAGGTCGAGCAGATGTGGCTCCGACTGAACGTCAATTCGCATTCAGTTATCGTTGGCACTGCATATAGGCCACCGTGGCTCGATTTCAATGTCTTCCTGGATGCGATTACCGATTCTCTTTCCTCTATAACGGGCGCAGATAAGGTTATTTTGTTGGGTGATTTTAATATTAACATGTTGAGTCAATCAGACAACAAAACCAAGTTACTAAAAAACTTCTTGCTCTCTTTTAAATTGAACCAAATTATAACACAGCCCACACATTTTACAGATCACAGTGAGACACTGATTGACATTGCATGCACTGATGCTCGTGTACGTGAAGTCTCTGTATCCCACATACCTGAGCTCGGCCAACATGCAATAATATCGGCTGAATTGCATTTTAAAATTGAGAAGCCTTTCCCGCACTGGGTCACCTATAGGCCCCTTAGAGACATTTTGCTTGACCATTTCAATAAGGATTTGAATAGAATGGATTGGAATTATATTGAGAGTCTGGAGGATGTAAATTCCATGGTGGAAACTTTTAATAATTATATATTGAATTTATTTGACTTACATGCACCCATTAAAAGAACTCTAATTAAAGATAAGTCTTTGCCTTGGATAACAGATACTGTAAAGGAAATGATGAAGCTGCGAGATAAGAGCCATAAGAGGGCAAAAGCCACTAAAGTATTCCAACATATTGAATCTTATAAGGAGCTTAAATACCTTGTTAGGGCCGCTGTCGAAAGTGAGAAGTGTGCATACTTTAAGACTAATGTAACTAAAAACATTAAACAACCTAAGAAGTTATGGAGTCACATAAAATCCTCCATAGCTATCTCTAAAAAACCGGAACCTACCCTGCCGCACTTCTGTAGTGATCCAGAAAAAATCAATGAACACTTTTTGGATGTACCTGGCAGTGGTTCAGTTACTAATGCCGACTTATCATTCTTTGAGCAACACAGATTTAACAATGGTCATTTCCAACTTCAGCCAGTCCAGGAGGACACGGTGCTGAGGCTTCTGCATGGTCTGAAGTCCAACGCTCGGGGTTCTGACGATATCTCGCTCGAGATGCTGATGATGACTCTTCCTCGTACCCTTGCAGCTATAACAGCCATCATCAACCGTTCCATTACCACCTCTTCTTTCCCGGATCTGTGGAAAATGGCTATAGTTAGATTGGTTTCAAAGTTACTTGACTCACCGATCTCAGTTAGTCCAGGTTACAAGCGATAGTGATGGAGCTGTTAAGTCCTCTGATCCTAAGTGTGTGAACAGGGGGTTGCCACAGGGATCAATCCTTGGACCGCTACTTTTCATCCTGTACAGTGCCGATATTACACACTGCCTGCTCAATGCCAAGTTCCACCTATATGCTGATGATCTGCAGATGTATTTGCCATTTTATCCTCAGCAGTCTGTTGACACTGTAAAAAAAATGAACGAGGATTTGGATAGGATCTCAGCCTGGTCGATGAGAAACTCCCTGGTTTTGAACCCAGTTAAATCAAAATTTATGGTAATGGGAACTAGGGATTTTTTAAGGAAAATGAGTACTGTTAGCTTGGATGTGAGGATTGATGGGTGTTCCATTGAAAGGGTGCAGGAAGCCCGTAATCTTGGGGTGGTATTTGATGAGCAACTGCATTTTGAGACTCACATCATGGAGGCTGTGCGCAATTGCTTCTACCGTCTCAAACTCTTGTACCGTGTCCGTCCCTACGTAAGTGTGGATATGCGTGTCATGCTCTGTGAGTCTCTAGTTTTATCCAAGCTGAACTACGCTGACACTGTGTATGGGGCGTGCATTCTTGGCAGGAGCGAAAGGCTGATCCAGCGGGTACAGAATGCGTGTGCGAGATTTTGTTTTAATGTCCCTTCTAGATCTCACATAACTCCATTTTTAAATAAGGGTAACTTGATGAGAATGTCAGACCGGAGAAAGCTTCATCTGGCTACCCTGTTATTTGGCATAATTCTCACAAAAAAGCCAGACTATCTGTATGGTAAATTAACTTGGTCCCGTGATGTGAACAAAGTGAAAACAAGAGCATCTGCTTACCTTTTGTTAACCTTGCCCCATAGAACAGCTGCATTCCGTGGAAGTTTTAAATTCGCAGCTTCTCGCTGCTGGAACGACCTGCCACCACCGTTTCGTGCTATAAAAACAGTTGGTACGTTTAGTTCTAAATTCAAGCAACACCTACTACACATTCAAAAGGAAACAACTTGAACTTACCCTGGGTCTGCACGCATTCAGTAGTGGTGACTTCATGTTCTGGGTTCTCAGCATGGAAACTCTTCCATGCGACAACACACTACCACACTACCCTACTCACTCCACAACTATTCAATATTTATTTATTCTAATTATCTCTTCAGCAGTTACTCCATATTGGGACGCCATTGTTTTATTATTGGGTCTGCTGATGAGTAATTTTTACACGCTATTTAAATTTTAAACTATATAATTTTTAAGGATATGTGTGTATTATTGTTTTATTTATGTTTCTTTCTGTTTCTACCATTTTTTCTTTTTTTCGACCATAGCCTCCTGCGCTCGCGCGTTCCGTCATTTGTCTATGCGATCGACAAATGAAACTGGAGCACTGGGCTATTGAGCTTTGGTCAAGTATGTGTATTATTGTGTATGTACCTTTTTCACATGTATGTATGTAAGTTGTTCATATTTACGTTTATTTATAATAATCATTATTTTATTTGTATATTTTATTTTAATTCTAATAAGTACCTATGTGCTCCGTAAGTGTATCCGTGGCATCACAGGGCCCTATCGGAACACCAGCGCTGTGATATTTTATTATAAGTATCGCAGCATAATGCTGAGATAGGGACCTTTTTGGCCTCGCCTTGCTTGTGTACCTTTTGTTACTTCTATTATTATTACTTATTTTTTTATATTATTATTTTTTTTTTTTTACTTTTTGTGTCTTGTGCGAGGTACAAATAAATATTTTTCTTTCTTTCTTTCTTTCTTTGTATGTGGTTAATGGCCACTAGCCCTACCCGTGTGTTAAATTAATGTCACCATTGTAGCGCCACGTTGTATATTTGACACTAGGTAGTCTATATCACTTCCCGTGGGTGTCATAAGAGGCGACTAAGAAACTCACCAGATAATGGGCAGCAGCATTTTCTGTAGGTACATTGCTACAGCTATACTGCAATCGCCAACCCGCCTGCCAAGCATGGCATTTTTTTGCAAACCCCCCACTGGGGGGAGACAGTCCAACAGTGGATGTTTTTTGGCTGATATGATGAGGTAGTCTATAAATATTTGGGTGATTTTCAGGTTCTTATAACACTAGCTTTTTTGCCAAGCGGATCATATCAGACTCTGGTGGGCCAAAGCAGGTGCCATGGAGTATCACAGCCCACTGTGTCCAGAGCGATCCAGCAAGTCACAAAAGCCCTTAACCTGAGAAACTTGTTTTCTAGTTATGTCAAGTTTCCCAGGACAAGGGAAGCCCGTGACGAAATTAAAAGATGGTAATTTTTTTTAAGTAACGTTACTTTTAGAGATATTGTTAGTATAATTATTTAAATCTATGAGCAAAATGTTGTTTTTTTTTTATTTCAGTTTTTATAGAAAATTTTGTTGCCTGTATTGATGGCACCCATGTTGCCATTATAAGACCTAGCCAACATGAAGAACGGTATTTTAATAGAAAAGGATATCATTCTCTCAATGTGATGATTGTATGTAATCTCCATAGAGATCTACGCCTTGGAACGTGCAAATAGCTTCATCTTTTTGACCGACCGACCTTGACAATTCAAAAGTGCCTATAAATGGTTTAATTGAAATAAATGCTTTGACTTTGACTTTGATTTATACATCAATCTTAATCTACTATATTTAAAAAACTTACATTATGAAAACTGTCATAAAATACTAAACTACATTTCAAAATTATTGTTTTAGATATGTGATGCAGATCTCAATAAGCCTGGGGCAACCCATGATTCCTCAGTATGGCGTGATCACCCATTACAGCCCTATCTTCACCAGAAACATGATGAAGAAGAAATATTTTTTCTGGGTTTGGGAATGTCCTTCCTTATTAATACCAATTGAAAAAGTACATTTAATTATCTTTATATTAAATATTATTACGAATTATTTTGATATTTTTCTTCCAGGTGACAGTGGTTACGCATTGAGGAAGACCATGATGACCCCAGTGCAAAACGCAATATCAGGTTCCCCTGAAGAACATTTTTATAAGCTCCAGGTCTCAGCCCGCAATACAGTAGAGAGATGCATTGGTGTTTTAAAAGCTCGATTCAGGTATATATTTGAGTAAAATTAGTTTGCTGTAAGTTTCGTTTTCATAATTATACTCTTACCTCAAGAAGTCAAACCAAGTGAATGTATTTTTAGTGTATCAGCGCGTTATACAGACTTTTAAAGTGTAATAAGTTGAAATAATGATCTAACTGGGTTGTATTATATTTTTTAATATGGAAGGCAGCCCTTTTAATCGGAGCGGGATGACGCGACGCAGCCCCCCACCAACACCTACCCCGACACCGCCCCAACAACCGAGCCGAGACCAGGAAGACAGGGTCCTTGAAGCTGTTGCAACTCCTGAAATCCAACGCTGGATGAGTATGATTGAGCAGTATTTAAACGAGATTTGTGCTATTACTTCGGAAGGAAAATTGAACACAGAGCAGAAGCTGAAAATCAGCAGCCTGTGCAGAAAAGTTGGACATGGCACTTCGCAAATGGCTGTCCAATACCAATCGCTCAAACAAAATGCCTATCAGTCACATGAATCCCTGAAAACTTTGACCGAAGCTCGAGACCTAAAAGACTGCGTAAAGGAGATGCAGCGGACGATCCAAGAGTCCTGTGCGAAGCAGGGAGCAACTGTTTCGTCCTTTGCAGACATGGTAAAGAAGGGAGCCAACAGCTATGTTCGTCCCAATACCGTTAGTTCTGTGGCTATTTATCCCTGCGACAATTCCAAGACAAGCGACGAAACAAAAAGCATTGTCAAAAAAATTATATGCCCTGGAGAAATGAAGCTCAAAGTTCGTGGCGTGCGCAATATAGGGAAAGGAGGACTTATTATCAGCACGGAGACCAAAGAGGACCTCGAGAAACTTAAACAGACAGTCCAACTCTCTTCGTCAGGGCTCACCGTTGACGAACCTAAAAAGCGTAAACCGCGTATTATAGTATTAGGAGTTCCTGCGACAATGGCTGAAAACGATGTTTTCAAATGTATTTATGACCAAAATTTGGCTGACAAACTGCCAACTATGTCCATGGATACATTTTTGACCTCGAGTAAACTTAGCCATAAATCTGGAAGGAAAGACGCTGAGAACTGCAATTTCATAATAGAAGTCCCAGCCGTCGTTCGAAAGGCCCTCATTTCACAGGACAGAATTTTCATAAATTGGACGTCCTGCCCAGTGCGAGACTTCACTCTGGTAACGAGATGTTACAAATGTCAGCAGTACGGTCATTCGGCCAAGACGTGCAAAATTGCTGCTCCTATATGCGGACATTGCGGTGAAGAAGGTCACAAAATCGAAGAATGCAAAAGGAAAGACGAGCCGCAAAAATGTGCTTCATGCTTGCGGTTCAAAAAACAGGCCAATCATAAGACGGGAGATCCAGAGTGCCCAGCAAAAAAATCTGCAGTGACCAGGTACATCAACTCCATTGATTATGAAGGCGCCTAAGAGCGCCACTTACATCTTTATATTCTAGACTTAATTTATTCTCCAACACCTTTTATTTTACTTTTGTGTTTTAATTTTTACTGTCTTAATTATGATTAATAATGTAATTGATGATTTAGATAATTTCTCTGTATCCGAGTCTAAGGTTTGTGAAGCTGAAAACTGCAAACGATATCTATCCGGCTACAATAACCCATTAACCTTACTAACACAAAACATTCGCAGTGTTTATAAGAATTTTGATAACTTTAGCATATTTCATCAACGACTACACATAAACTGTGATATTATTGTCTTGACCGAATGCTGGCTTGCCAAACATTATAACATACCACTAATTCCGGACTATAATATGTACAGAAGTAATGTTAATATTAATCAAAACGATGGAGTGATAGTTTATGCAAGAAATCTTCTGAATGTCTCTGTTGAGGAACCTGATATACAGGACTGTAACAGTTTGTTGGTCAAAATTGATTCAGATTTTGCAATATTAGCAATATATCGGCCCCCGTCTTTTAAAAATACCAACAATTTCACTGATTCTCTCAATGACACATTGCAGACCCTGTCACCCTTCAAAAACATTATTTTAATTGGCGATATCAATATCAATATTCTTTCAGGAAGTTCTAGTAATGCACCCGCTCAGGACTACCTCAATTTATGCGCCTTTCATGGCCTACTCCCTGCACACAGTTTTCCGACACACCAAAGTGGTTCTTGCTTGGACCATATCATGCTTAAAACCGATTTTCCCTCGCTTGCACTTGTTATTAATTCAACAATAACCGATCACAATGCTGTCCTACTAGCTCTTAATTGTAAATTACCTAAACCTAACACTCGCACAATTTCAAAATTAAACATAAATAGACTTGAAGAAGATTTACGCGTCATCGATTTTGATCCAGTCTACAACTCCGCTGACCCGCAGTTTTGTATGTTGTATGTGATTGAAAATGTACGACATGCTATTCAGAAAAACACTGTCATATCACTGTTGAGTAACAAAAATCGCAATCTGAAACCTTGGATCACAACCGGTCTTATCCGGTGTATGAAACATAGGGATAAACTACACTTAAAAGCTAAATCTAATCCAGACAATGCAATACTGCAACTTTCGTACAAAAGATATAGAAATTTTTGCAATGACCTCCTGAGGAAACTTAAACATAGCTATGATAAAAGTGAACTGGAAAAGGCTGGAAAAGACAGTAAAAAAATTTGGAGACATATTAAAAATGTAACATTTAGTACGTCAAAACAAAATGAGTCATCTTCAGGTTTATTACAAGCACACGCGTCACAGCTGACATCTGCTAACATGGCAAATAATTTCTTTGCAAATGTCGGAAAGTGCCTGGCAGAAAATGTTCCGAAACAATCACTTTCCACACATTGCCTGACAAGCACTTCCACATCTAGCACCACCCTAACATCATTTGCGCTGCTACCTACTGATGAGACTGAGGTGGAAAATATAATTATGACCCTGAGAGACGACTGTGCAGTTGGATGGGATAACATACCCAATAAGATTCTAAAACAGTTCAGGCATATTTTAATTCCGCCACTGACTTATATTTTCCGCATCTGTCTATCATCGGGACTTTTTCCCGAGTGCCTAAAAAAAGCAATTGTTATTCCTGTCTATAAGTCAGGCAGTAAAGAGCAAGTGACAAATTATAGACCTATTTCTATACTGCCTGGTATGTCTAAAATATTGGAGAAAATAATTAATAAGAGATTGTTCGACTATCTGGAGAATAAATCAATTTTATCCGAGCGGCAATTTGGATTTAGACCTAAATTATCAACAGCCGATGCCGTACATCATTTGACTGACTATCTATCACAAGAACTTGACAGGGGTAACCACACAGTAGGTATTTTCCTGGACCTCGCCAAGGCTTTTGACTCCGTTTCCATTCCCATTCTGTTGCGCAAGCTTGAGACCATAGGTGTTAGAGGCTCCCAACTGAAATTATTTAGAAGTTTTTTAGAAGATCGTACTCAGTGCGTAAAGATTGGCAATGTTCTCAGCGCTGATAAAAAAAACACGTCATTTGGTGTTCCACAAGGAAGTATCTTATCATCTTCCCTTTTTTTAATTTACATTAATGACCTTTGCAATCTAAAGCTGGGACATGGCATAATCGTATCTTACGCTGACGACACTGCCTTACTTTTTTCAGCTGACTCAGAAAATGAAGTGTTCAAACATGCGCAACTCGGATTTAATATTGTAAATAATTGGCTTCAACATAATTTATTAACCCTAAACGCTGATAAGACAAACTACATTAAGTTTTCGATGCGCAAACAAATCCCAAATATTGCACCAACGCTGTATGCTCATTGCTGCTCAACCCCGACTGATATTGCGTGTATGTGTCCAAATATTAAAGTAACTAACACAATAAAATACTTAGGCGTAATTTTAGATGAAACCCTTTCTTTTAAACAGCATATAGAAGCTTTAAACAATAGAATACGTAAGCTAATATTCATATTCAAAAAGCTACGATATATTGCAGACCCAATAATAATTAGACAAGTATACTTTGCTCTATGTCAATCAATTCTGACCTATTGCATTACCTCGTGGGGTGGGGTAGGTAAAACTCTATTACTACCCATCGAGAGAGCGCAAAGAGCGATCCTCAAGGTGTCCACTAGCCGTCCTTTCCTTTTTCCAACTAACCTTCTCTATAAATCCTGTGATGTACTAACAGTCCGACAGTTATTCATAATGAGCACGGTGCTAAAACAACACGCAGCCCTCCCCTATCGCATTGAAGCTACTAAAAAAAGACGGAGAGATATGGTTTGCCCTAATAAACCTACAAAACATGCTTTCACAACAAAATTTCATGTGTTCCTTGGACCACTGCTCTATAACAGACTTAACGCAACAGCAGACATATTTTCCCTAAATTACATTAAGTGCAAGAAAGTTGTCAAGGAAACTCTTCAAAGTATGTCCTATGATGATACAGAGGAGTTATTAATAGTTCTAAAATAAGGATTGTCTTGATTTCTAAGTATTTTAATAATGTATTTAAGAGTATGAGTCTAAGATGTTAGGAAATAAGTATTTTATAATATTATTTACACCTTATATAAGCCTTTTAACTTATTACCTAAGATAAATATACGTAGATCGTTAAGTATTATGCTTCCATCAATTGAACAATGTAATCTCTTCTCGCCTGAAACACAGGATTACCTAGCTCAGGCACATAACACGTGTGAACTTGACATAGATTTAAGCAGAACTGTATTTATTGTGTACCTTATTATTTTGAATAAACTTTATTATTATTATTATTTATTATTATTATTATTATTATTGAGCGAGGCCTGTCTTTTTAGGGTTCCAAACATCCAAACGTAAAAACTTATAGGATCTGTCTGTCCGTCCGACTGTCTGTCTGTCCGTCCGTCTGTCTGCCCCTCCATCTATCCGTCTGTCTGTCTGTTTGTCTGCCGTCCGTCCGTCCGTCACAGCCAATGTACTCCGAAACTACTCGACCGATTAAGTTGAAATTTGCTACACACATGACCAAACACGAACGTGTACCTAACGTAAATAAATTAATTAGGAATATGAGAGTCACTTTACTATTTACTATTTGAAAACTTTTTTTTATTTTTCTGATTTGCGGGATGATCAGAAAAATAAAAAAAAGTTTTCAAATAGTAAGTATATTTTTTTGATAATTACAAAACGTATTATTGTTTTTAAGATACTTATTTGAGAAAATAGATGAAAAATTACCATTCCCTTATCTCCAAAACCCAAGCTCAAAATTTTGAAAAAAATACAGAATGTAGTTCTTTAATATTATAGATTACAGGAAAAACTTTAAGAAGTTATAGTGTAACAGATTAAACGCTATACCTCAGACACCCCAATTAGAATATTAAATTTTAAGTCTAAAACAACATCCTTAATTAAATTAATTTAAACCAAACCTAGTAATTTTTAGGGTTCCATACCCAAATGGTAAAAACAGGATCCTATTACAAAGACTCCGCTGTCCGTCTGTCTGTCTGTATCTCATGAACCATGATAGCTAGACTGTTGAAATTTTTACAGATGATGTATTTCTGTTGCCGCTATAATAACAAATACTATGAGCGAACTACAAAATAATTATGTCGTGCATTTAAATTGGCTTTATTGCTCTGTGTTAAGGTTTTAATTTCCTTAAATTAAAGATTGTTTTAACTTGTCTTGGCACGGCGGTTGCAATTTAAGTTATTTAAAAGATTTTTCAGTCAAAATTTAACACAGGACCTATTTTTAATGTCGGAAATCGACTCAGAATCCGATTCTGAACCAACTACTTTCAGGAATTGCGTTTATTCTGTAACACGTTGTTTATAGTTTAAACCTGAACAAATATGATTTGTTCGGAACCCATTGCGCGCGAGTCCGACACGCTCTTGGCCGGTTTTTTATTGTATTGTTATTTATCATAGTACCTAATTGTGATACAAGTGATGTTTAATGTTTTTAACACACATCTGTCTAAAAACACTGGTGATTACCTACTAAGGAATTTCAGTACACCTACCAGCTACGATCCAGAGTCTTTTTGATTAAGAAAACTTTAAATAAATAGGTATTCTCACGGTTGCTTCCCAGTTAATTTTTGCCAACATACTATATAACAACACGTAAAATATACCGTCGTATCCTACGAATAGGGGCGTACCTGCAAAGTAAGGATGGACTTGAGCAATAACTAACATTATGCCTTTTATCTCCGGAAATGTTGAGGCCACAACCGCCTTGACGTTTTTTTTATATGTAGGAACAATGGATGAATTTTCCTCCAAGCAATAGGTAAGGTATAGTGTCAGGATATTGGCGTCCCCATTTTATTGGGATAAACAAGACAATATATCAATAACAGAATAATTACACTTTAAAAAACACACACACAATATAACCAATAATTAATAAAAATACAGTCACTCAAACAGATCTGTAAGGTCACACTTCGTACAGAGGCCTAAGCCACCCAAGTACAAAGTGTATCAGCAAGCCAATACAGCTATGTAAATATACAGCAGTGCTGTACCAGGTAAACCGAAAGTTTTGTCGGGAGCAGGAGCTCTATAATGAGTCGAATCCAAGATAAGACTAAAGTATAAGGTCCCCTCGCACACAGAGTGCACGCTCTTTTATAATACCTTGTTCTCCTCTCCCTCCACAACGACTCTGTCCAATGCCGCACGGAAGTGCGTCACGTGTTTATTTGATACGAATCACTAAAATTAGCATAATCTAATAAGACTTGCATTGCAAATTAATCAAATTGTACAATAATAATTATCGTAAATAAACAATACTGGTTTAATAAAGGAAATCGTTTTAAATCAAAATAATATGTCATCGTTTGTATTTTAGAATACAAACGATTACTATTATTGAAATAAGTTTCCAAAACTCAATTCTAGTGTACTACGTGTACTCAATAAATTATGTTATGATTTATCAGACAGTATGTTACGCATGGCCAACCTTAATAGATTGCTGCATCGGCAAACCTGCATATACATTGCACACGGCACCTACAGGCACGAAACGCAAGCTCGGCATAACGTGACCAATTGACGTCAATCGAACCTTTCCATAGAAACTTAGAAACGTGGAGCGGCACTTTTGGATCTGACATCGACCAATTGACACTTTAGTATAATTAATCGTAATTTCAATACTTAGTAATACAGTAATAAATTAGTTTATTAAAATTAATCTGCATTTTTTTGGATCCTCCGGCTGCACCCATCGTAATTGGCGCAGTCGGTAGGATAGTCCAGTAAATTCAGTGAATCGATCACCGACAACGGGCTATTCGAACCTACGGGTGTGCGGCTACGGGGGAGTATCCGAATATCGATACTACAGAGAGATGCAGATTTGGTAAGTACCTAGATCTACTAGAGTTGCTCGCCTTCCTATGTTTTAGTATCCTTTGTGTAATTCCCTTTTTTTTTCCCCTGTGTTTCCTTTGTGTTAATTTCCTCAAGTGTTTCTATTAAACTTTCAAAATTTTTCACCCACGTATATCACGGACTCCTAAGTCGAGTATTTCTAATAGGAACTCGCAAACCGATGCGAATAGGAATTTAGATGCTATATTAGAAGATAGTGAGAGTGTAGAATCCTACTTAATTATAGAGAATAATTTAACTAACAAAATGAGTACCGAATTTGGTAGATCAAGTTTACAAGGCCTTACGCCTCGTTCCCGAATTTGACGGGAACCCGAACGTGCTCACGCGGTTTGTACGTTTATGTGACCAACTTGTCGCGCAATTTGTTAAGGCAGAGCCAGGTTACGAACTAAGTAATTTATCCTTGTTGAACGGCATACTTAATAAAGTTACCGGGAATGCCGCTCGCACTATAAATTCAAACGGCATTCCCGAAACATGGCAGGGTATTAGAAACGCCCTGATTAATAACTTCTCGGACCAGCGGGACGAGACCGTCTTATACAATGATCTGGCCCTGTTAACACAAAAGAATTTATCACCACCGGAATTTTACGAAAAGTGCCAAACTTTATTTAGCACAATTATGACCTATGTGACCCTGCATGAGTCCATATCTACTACCATCGAAGCCAAACGGGCACTATATAAAAAATTAACCCTACAGGCATTCGTTCGTGGCCTAAAAGAACCTTTAGGCTCGCGTATTAGGTGCATGCGACCCGACACCATTGAGAAGGCTCTCGAGTTTGTGCACGAGGAAATTAACACCATGTACTTACAGCAGCGTAACGACCATTTGCCGGAGCGGAGACCTGTGCAGTCTACGTCTTCATTTAATCCCAGTACGTATCAGATTAAGCCATTTGATTTGCATACTCCACAGCCAGTCACTTTTTCAGCACCGTTTAATCAGCCCGGTCCCTCTAAAAGTTTTTATCAGCCACAACCGCCAAGGCCAATGCAAGCCTGGAGACCCCAAGTGCCTTTCAATCGCGGTCCCACGCGAACCCAACAAATGTTAAGCGCACCCCCGCCTAACTATAGGCCCCAGAGCAACGTGTTCCGATTGCCTCAACAAAGGCCTGGTTACACGCCCATTAATAATGGCCCTAAGCCCATGAGTGGTGTAAGCCACTTTGTTCCCAAACCTATGCCGAGACCTTCGACAGGACATGACTGGACTCAACAAGGAAATCCACCTCCCAGTAACTATTTTAAGACTCGTGAGACGAATGTTAACGAAGTAGACTTTTACGACTATTATGAGTACCCTGACTATGCCTATAATGACTATTACGTTACGTACTGTTACCAGTTCTACCCCGTACCTCACAATTACGAACCTGTGTATGAGCCACTAGCTCATAGTGTTTATGTTCCTGTGCACGTAGAGGAACATCAGAATGTGCCTGAAGGAACATCTGCCCAAGGAATGTCTGCTGAAGGCCAGGATTTTCATACAGCCCCGAAATCAGACAAACCAAAATAGAGATTAACTTGCAAACCCAGAGACAACTTCCATTCATTCAGATTGCTAATCCACCCATTAAACTATTAGTAGATACAGGTGCGAACCTATCTTTTATTAGCCCGAACGTTGTAGAAAGATTTTATCATCATATCCAGTGTAATTATGAGCCTTTCGAAGTCACTAACATCCACGCGACAACTCGTAATAATTATTCCATTACTATACCGTGCTTCCCGGAATTTAAAGAAACCTGTGACATTACCCTATACATTTACAAGTTCCACAATTATTTTGACGGCTTAATAGGCTTAGATTTACTAGAAAAGTTAGAGTCTAATATAGATTTAAAGAATAAGGTTCTTGTTACACGTATTCATCTAATCCCTTGCGAATGCATGATTCACGTAATTGTAATCTTTACGAGGACATAGTACCCGCTAATTCATCCAAATTAGCTAGAGTCCCCATTAATCTTCATGATGGCGACGTAATAATATCAGAGCAGACTATTTCCAATTGCACTATTCGCGACTGTGTTACTTCTGTTAAAAATAACCGTGGCATCATAGAAATAACTAATCCAACTAAACATGATGTAGTTTTCTCAATGGATAGGCCAGTTACCGCGGAACTTTTTAACGAGCAAAGCGCGACTATCTATCAGCCTAGCGATCGCGTATCCGAGGTATTATCAAAACTACGCACTGACCATCTGAATCCTGAAGAACGAGCTAACTTAGAATCTCTTTGTGCACAATATGCTGACGTTTTCTATATCGATGGTGAACCTCTAACTTTCACCAATAAGATAAAGCACAGTATTCATACCACCGACGAATTACCTGTCTATACTAAGACCTATAGATATCCCTTTGTTCACAGACAGGAAGTTCAGGATCAGATTAGCAAAATGTTAGACCAAGGGATAATCCGTCCCTCGCAGTCAGCCTGGAGTTCGCCCATCTGGGTAGTTCCAAAAAAATCTGATGCGTCCGGAAGGGCTAAATGGCGCATAGTCATTGATTTTCGTAAAGTCAATGAGAAAACCCTCGATGACAAGTACCCAATCCCCAATATTAATGACATCTTAGATAAACTTGGTAACTGTCATTACTTCACAACTCTAGACCTTGCAAGTGGATTTTACCAGGTAGAAATGGACCCAGCCGATATTCACAAAACGGCCTTCAATGTAGAACATGGGCACTTTGAATTTTTACGCATGCCCATGGGTCTCAAAAATTCTCCATCCACGTTTCAACGCGTGATGGATAATGTCCTCAGGGACCTCCAAAATGTTGTATGTCTCGTATATCTTGATGACATAGTCGTTTTTAGTGTCTCCTTACAGGAACACATGATGAATTTAGAAAAAGTATTCAAGAGATTAAGGGAATCAAACTTTAAGATCCAGATGGATAAGTCGGAGTTTTTAAAGCTTGAAACTTCATACTTAGGTCATGTAATAAGTAAGGACGGTATTAAGCCTAACCCCGATAAGATCATTGCCATCCAGAAATTCCCTATTCCTAAGACAGCTACCGAGATCAAACGCTTTTTAGGCCTGTTAGGATACTATAGGAAGTTTATTCCTGACTTTGCGCGCATTACGAAACCCATGACGCAATGTCTCAAAAAAGGTTCTAAGGCCACCTTCAATGACCCTAACTACATCGATTGTTTTGAAAAATGCAAGTTACTACTGACTAACGACCCTATACTGCAGTACCCTGACTTTTCTAAGGAATTTGTGCTTACGACTGACGCATCTAACTTTGCCATAGGAGCTGTCCTTTCTCAAGGGCCTATAGGGCAAGATAAGCCCTTAGCATACGCGTCTAGAACATTAAACTCCAGTGAGATTAACTATAGCGTAATCGAGAAGGAGCTATTAGCCATAGTTTGGGCTACTAAATACTTTCGTCCATACTTGTTTGGGAGAAAGTTTAAGATAGTTACAGACCATAAACCCTTACAATGGGTTATGAGCCTTAAAGAACCAGGCTCCAGACTCACACGTTGGAGACTTAAGTTGAGTGAATACAATTTTACTACAGTATACAAGCAAGGCAAAAAGAACACTAACGCCGACGCATTGTCCCGCATTGAAATCAACAACGAGGACGCTATGTCTATAGCGGTAAATGTATCTGAAAAGCCTCACTCAACAGTAGGTTCTGAAACACTGACAGCCCCTACAAACAACCTTGACATACTCGACAACTCTGACACAGCAACTGTTCACACTAGTAACGAAGCCCCTATTCTAGAAGTGCCAATATCAGACGAACCCTTAAATAAATTCAGTAGACAAATCTGTTTTGTACTTGTAGGCGATATAAAAAAACGACCGACAGTGAGTAAGCCATTTGAAACGCATACCCGAACTACCATTCAACTATCCGAGTCTAACCTGACTAACGACGTTATTAATGCAGTCAAAGAATATGTGAACCCTAAAGTCAAAACCGGTTTAATCATCCATCCTCCTCTTGCCATGTATAAAATAATCCCCATAATTCAAGTCAACTTCAAAAGCTCTTCAATGAACATGGTTCTAACTAAAGTTGAATTAGAGAATGTTAAAGACTACCTGCGTCAACAGGACATCATAAAGAAATACCACGAAGGTAAAACAAATCATCGCGGTATCACTGAATGTTACTTAGCCTTATCTTCTAAATTCTACTGGCCTAAGATGAAAGAACACATCTCCAAGTACATAAATGAGTGTACTATCTGTGGTCAGGCTAAGTACGACCGTCATCCCATCAAGCAAAGATTCAACATTGTACCACCCCCTAGTAAACCTTTTGAAATTATCCATCTAGATCTGTTCACAGTTCAAACAGAGAAATTCCTTACCATTGTAGACGCTTTCTCTAAGTATGCACAAGCTTATCACCTTGGAGATAGCACCGCTTTAAGTGTAGTACAAGCTCTACTTGTATTTTGCACCCACCATGGGGTCCCATTGACTATTGTCACGGACGGAGGCCCTGAATTCACAAATCAGATTTTCTTAGAATTCAGCCGAACTCATAAAATTATTCACCATAAAATATTAGCGCATTCCCCTAACGACAATGGCATAGTAGAAAGGTTCCATTCTACCATTTTAGAACATCTTAGGGTATTGAAATTAGAGAGACGAAATGAACCAGTCGTTAATCTTATGCCTTATGCCATCTTAGCGTACAATAGTTCGATCCATAGCTTCACAAAATGTAGACCTTTGGACTTGATAACTGGACACTTTGACCCTCGAGACCCAATAGATATTGACCTATCTGAACACTTACTGCAACAGTACTCACAAGACCATAGGAAACGAATGAGTCAAGTATACGACCTTATTAACCAGACATCCTTACATGACAGGACACAACTGACTGAAACCCGTAACAAGGACAGAGAACCCGAGAAGGACTATATCCCCGACCAGCAAATCTTTGTACGCAATCCCATGGCGTCTCGACAGAAGTTAGCCCCGCGTTATACGCAAGATACTGTACTCGCAGATCTTCCAATCCACATCTATACGAAGAAGAAACGCGGTCCAGTAGCAAAATCTCGCCTTAAGCGAAGTCCTAAAGATCCCACTTTGTTACAGGATAATACTATGGCTGATGACCCTACATCCGGCCCAAGGACAGGAGATAACAGTTGAATCACTTGACAATGGACCAGGACTACTTCCCTTCAAATTAGGAGCGGCAAAGATCGTTTCCCATTTCCACTCTTTCCTAAGTCATATAGATTTAGAGAATGTCCATCTTCAAATTGAAGTGGTAAAAACACAGATGGCTGAATTAAGTCCCTTAGTTAACAATAAAACCTTATTCCTATTCGACCCTCATCTGAAACATCTCAATAGTAAAATCAATTTAATTATTAGTAAAATAAATATGTTTGAATCAACGCGTAGTAAAAGAGGCCTTATCGACGGTTTGGGTTCTGTAATAAAATAAATTTCTGGTAATTTAGACTACACCGATGCACTTAAATACGAAAACGCCATAAACACCTTACGTAATAATGAGCATAAATTAGAATTAGAAATTAATAACCATGTTAGTTTAAATAGTAAATTTATTTAACGTAGCTCCCAAATAATAGATAGTATAGTTTCAAATCAAGATAAGATGAACAAAGCACTAAACTTAATTTTGGAAAGTAACGCTAATAGGGATACAGATTTAATTAAATACGCCCATCTGGCCCAACAACTGTTAATCTTAGGAGATAATGTAGAAGATCTTTATGAAGAATTACGAAGTTTAGAGAACACCCTAACATTTATTCGTGCGTTGAGTACCCCGTACTCCCTATTTAATTCAGATGAAATTAAGTATATGTTGGGTAAATTAAGGATTTTATATGCTAATGACGAAATCCTTGACGTAGAAATTAGGCATTTTTATGAAATAATTAAACTAGGTTACTTCTATTCTAATAAGCAGATAGTAGTAGTTATAAAAGTCCCGATAGTTGTTTCCTCCACATATAATTTGTATAAACTTTCCCTTGTTCCTAACAGAAACCACGAAACTCTTATACCACCCTCACCTTTCGTAGCACTCTCTAGCTCAGACTCTAGGTACATAGAGACAGAATGTCCGAAGGTAAACTCCATATATCTCTGTGAGTCAACAGCCAACCTACAAATCCAGAGCAAACCAGATTGTATCCAGCATCTCATAGTCCATCAAGAACTCCAACCCAGCTGCAAGCTGACACCCGTAGCTCTCACCACCGAAGCCCTGGAAACCCTGGACGACAAGCATTATACCTTAAGTTTTCCTGTACCAACAAAAGTGAAGATGTCTTGCGGTCAAGAACAATATCGGACCCTACGAGGCAGCTATTTGGCAATTATTCCCCTCAATTGCAACCTGAGAACACCCGCCTTCACTATCTCCAACACTGACGACCACATCAAAGGACATGTCGTGAAGATCATTGAGATGCCCCTATACAACGAGACGAAGCCTGAAAATTATCCGAAGCTCATCCTAAATTCGCCAAATCTACAAAAACTTCACACCCTTAGCAACGAGATAGCGACGCAACTGCCTGTACAATTAGATGACGTCACCGATCCCGTCATTTACCACACTACTATACCCATGTACCTCGCGCTATCCGGTACATGCGCACTCATCGCCACTCTAATCTATCGTCGGCTACGCATAAGAAAAGCATCCAGAGAAATCACAGAAAACTTCAACAGCAACCCTGAAGTCGCCTATGCAATCCCATCACCACGCACTATCAACCCAAGCCAAATAAGGATTGACCCTGGATGTCTACCAGCGACCATCTTGAACAAGTCCATCGATACTCGCTGTTCTACGGGGGGAGGTGTTACGCATGGCCAACCTTAATAGATTGCTGCATCGGCAAACCTGCATATACATTGCACACGGCACCTACAGGCACGAAACGCAAGCTCGGCATAACGTGACCAATTGACGTCAATCGAACCTTTCCATAGAAACTTAGAAACGTGGAGCGGCACTTTTGGATCTGACATCGACCAATTGACACTTTAGTATAATTAATCGTAATTTCAATACTTTGTAATACAGTAATAAATTAGTTTATTAAAATTAATCTGCATTTTTTTGGATCCTCCGGCTGCACCCATCGTAATTAGTAATTGATATCAAAATCACTTAAATTAAATAACACAAACAAAACAATTCAGTTTCCATAATATAACACATTTTGACAACTACCCACAGTTGTATTTAATAAGATTTAACAACTATCCATAGTTGTATTTGATAACCGTCTCTGACATATTATTCTGATGCTTGTATTTATTTTTTATGTCATAGGAATTTGTGTTTAATAACTATTTTACCATTACTGAAAGAACATTAATTTGAATGTAATGTAAGAAAATAATTATAGGATTATAATAAAAATTCGAAAAAAAATCTGAATTCTATTCTGCCCTCGTAACAGCAAATGCAGAACTTGCAAAATGGCGGTTTCGAGAAAAACGCGGTTGTGTTTTTTTTTTAATCTCTACTAAAACTGATTAAAAAACTCATATGTTTTGTTACAGAACAAGTACAAAAATACAAATTATTATTAAGTTTGATTTTGACAGTATTTTTTCTAATGTAGGTCTTTAAAAACTTGAATACTGCATTTAAACCTTGTGTCGCCATTTACAAATATATCAAAGAAGTGCATTAAAATGCAGTACTCGTGTTTGTTACTGCATTGGTTTCTAGGAAATACACTAACTGCATATAGCATTAGCAAAGTTAATAATTGAAGACAACTAAACTAATAGACGTAATGCAGTGTGAATAAGTCTTGTCCTATAATTTAAATAAATAAAATAGGAAAAAAAGGGAAAGACCAGGGGGCCTACCACAATCTCTTAAAACAATATTACTTTAATATTACTTTGCGTTCCGCTCTGTTGGATTTTCAACGCTCGGATCAGCGCCGAGAGTTGAAAATGCAACAACAGAAATTACAAAGTAATATTAAAATAATATTGTTTTAAGAGGTTGTGGTAGGCCTCCTGGGTATTATGAAAATCTTTTATTTTATAATAAATTTAAACATCTTTATGTTGCGACGTGGGGTAATAAAAACATAGGTACTGGACGTTGTTTAACTAAAATAATAGAACATTTGTATCTCTTTAGAAATACCTATTACTAATAATCATCATGTTTATAACATGTGATTTAATACCATAAAATAAATGAGATCATTCTTCATACGCTTTTGCATTAGATTATTTAAACGGAACACTGCTTCCGTAGAAAACAAAAAAATATAATTATTTAAGTACTTAATTAATAATGGCACAGTAACAGTCTTTTAGTAGTAACTAAATCTAATTAATAAAGCACAGCATTTGTTTTTTCATGTTTCATCACAGTCTCCTGCTTCCAAATTATTCACAAGATCAGCCGAAGAATCATTGATATGGAGGTTTTGCCAAAATGGTAATCTATTTTGGGGAATTATTTTGGAAAGTGTAGGAAGAATAGCTGATTTTCTGTCGTTAGATATACCCCTTGGAAAAGTTTTTTTGATGGGATCAGGAATTGACAATGACTTCAAGTATTTTACTTTCAGGAACTCAATTTCATGTAGCGTTCCATCATACTCCGTTTTCACAAGCAACTTACTTTCGTTTCTGTGTACCTCCACAATAACAATATCTTTTAAATATACTCTATTTGTGCTCTTTTTAAGTCTATGTTGAGATGAATGATCCATATGTTTAGAGAAATCTGAAACTTCCATAGCTTGTACTGTAACTTTCCCAGAATTAGCTAACTGCACACAATTAATGAAATCAGAAAAGTCATACACCTTTCCTGCTTTCTGGAGTTAGTTTTCGACTTGGTGGTGAAAATTGTCAGCTGACATAAAAGTATGTCCAGGTTCTAAATATTTGATGGTAATATTTTTGGCAAATATTTCAGAACTGTTTACAATCTGCACAAGAAATGTAAAAAAAGCCCAATTCTTGTTCTGATTTGACCAATTATCTGTCCACATAACTATATCGGAACAGTCACGTTTGCTGAGAAAAAACGCTTTATAAGCGCTGATGATGTCTTCTTGTTTCCTGCCTGAAGTACCTTCATACCAAACTGCGGCGAAGGGCTGTAGATATGGAGACTTCGTAGGCCCTAAAGCCACGAAACTCTCATTAAATGCTATAATCCTCGGACAAAAAATTACTGATTTGAACATGTCAATCCTTGGTAGCAATATCACTTTCTGTAAATCAGCAGAAAAAAATATTTTGTTGGAGTCAGCCGCTGACAATTCAACATCTTCTTGATACAAGTTTCGGGCTTTTTTGTATCTTACTTGGTGGTTTTTATAGGAAATACAAACATCACAGGACGCTGGTTCTCTGCAAGTAGGTTGATGTAATTTATACCCTTCACATTCTTCACATTCTTCGTTTCCCAATTAGGTAAACGAAGTGTTTATGTCTTTTCTTAAAAACTCTCTGTTTAATTCATAAGATATTTTTATTTCAGGATGTTTTTCTATAAAATCATTAAACATGAAAGTTGCGCTTAAGTTTCTAGGAAGGTATCTTCTGTTGGGTGCGTGTTTTCTTCTGTAGTGTGCAATTGCTGGTCGGAAGTTTCAATATGGTCTCGTAGTAAGTTTCTATCTTTTTTCTCTTTGTGCTCTCGCTTGCCATGTTTATCTGTTTGTGCATTTATTGTTTTTTTTAAAGCGTCCAGTACGCGCCGATCGTTTTTTTAGTGGTAACCCAATATGGTCAAAAAAAAATATTTTGCAAACTCAGTCTTCATATTATCTTTTTCGAAGAAATATTTATACGTATTGTTTCTGGATAACGTACTTTCCCTAATGCGCCGGTTAAGGTTAGTTTTTCTATTAATGATTGTATATAGTATCCCTGTCCCTCGTAACTAAGCTCCCAGAAAGCTTTGTTGATCTCTAAACGTTCTAATTGTTAAAATTTTTCAGAACTTTTTTTTTGCAGGCATGTGTACATGCTGGTTTAACAGCGATTTTTTTTTAATTTAGTGAGCTTCTTCACTTCTTTTCTCATTTGTAAAGAATCTGTGTATACATTCTCTTCCTTGCCTTTCCGGTTTTAGTGCGGCCCTTTGGCGTTGGCACGTCACTGTCAATTGCCGTTTCTTCACTGGTCTGGACCCTACTATCGACCTCTTCAATTTCCTCTTCTCTTTCTACTACAATTGGATTTTCTGCCGCCTTCGGAGTAGGCCACAAGTGAGTTGGATGTTCTGTTATTGCAAATTAAGCTAAAGCTTTCGTCTTTGGAAAATGAATAATTAATTTTTTTTATAGGTATATCAAATTCAGCTGCTAATGGCAAGTTTAATGAGGAATGAAATTCAGCGGCGGCCGGTGTTAAATTATGAAAATTTCCGTCATCAATACTTTTTTTTAATCTATGATCGGGATTTTGGGCTTCTAATGATGCTGGAACTGGGGTGCTCATAAGTGATTTTGAGATTGTTTCATCGCATATTAAACTAACACTTGTATCTTCTTTTGAATAATAATCATTTAAAATTTTAATTTGCTTCTCCAAGTCATCAACCGGCAAGTTTAACGAGAAATCATATTCAATTGGCGGTTGTAAAATGTGATTATACCAATTGTAATCAAATGGAGGCGCCCAAAGCTTAGAAAAATCATGAATGTTGCAAAGGGGTTCTATTTCCAAGGTTAAAGTTTCCACAAGTGTCGGCTTTTTTCAAATTCAAATTCAAATTATTTATTTCAAATAAACCATTCACAGGCACTTTTGAATTGTCAAGGTCGGTCAGTCAAAAAGATGAAACCATTTGCATTTCTTGGTTCATCATCATCATTTTTTGGCTCTACCTTTATCTCCTCCCTCTATTGAATACTATTGTCTTCAGGTTTTACTACCATATCGACTAATCTTCGACCACGAAGCTGATTTTCAGACATTTTATCTGAAATCAAAATAAACAGTACTTAAATATCACAGAGAACACAAAAATCATACAATACGAACTTTATTACCTATTTGTAGTCACGAATTTCATAAAATCGCAGCTAAAATAGTTCAAGAAACATTTGTTAGTAGATAATAATTCGTAATGAATTAATTAATCCATTTTCAATGAATATTGTCTAACTAGCTAGCTGCTGCCAGCGGTTTCACCCACTACATCTCTAAAATTATCCCACGGGAACATAAAATCGGGATAAAAACTATCCTATGAGTTAATCCAGGTTACAAACTATCTGTGTACCAAATTTCATCCAAATCCGATCAGTAGTTTTTACGTGAAAGAGTAACAAACATCAATCCATCCAAACAAACTTTCACAATTATAATATTAGTAGGATAGGATTGAATAATCAAACTAGCTTACCTGTAAGCGCCGCACATACAAGTATTTGCTCGATCTACACGGCCAAAATTATTTTAATCCTTAATTGGTATCTAAACCGAGTAAATGAACAAAAAAAACGTATTTTACAAAAAAAAATATATATATTTTCCAAAAAAAAAAAATACAAATTAAAAAAGGTCAAGATCGCTGTATTCGTACAAAGGAAAATATAATAATGCTACATTTCTTGAGTTTCTTCGTCGCTCTCTGATGAAGTTTCTGATAATATGTTCGATTCCGCAGATACAAACATAGCCAAGGTTTCAGGCAAAAATGTTTCTGCTTTCCTTTTTTTCACAGTTCGCATACTACTGAGCAGAGGATCTGAACTGAGAAGGAGGCGATTAAAAATATCCTGATTACAATTTATTCTAGAAAACTTCCTCGCAAAATCTTGGCGGTAACATCTAAAATGTTTGTTGCGAGCCTCAGCTGCTTCCTCAGAAAGCTGTCCGATTGGTAATAATGCCTTTTCAATTATAACTGCGCCATGGACTAAAATCTTGTGCATTGTTGGCGTCATAGGATGCCAATCATAAAGGTTCACATAAATACGAGCAGTTTCTGAAGCGTATCTTTCATATTTTACGGGATCAATTCTGAACCCGCTTGAAATTGCTTCTAATATGACTTTTAATCTATAAATCAGCTCGTAATTGATGCCAGTTATTTCAGCGGCTAATCTGGGGTCCTCAAAGAACCTTCTGCTGGTATTTCCATCATTTGTATTTCCGAAATTCGATTTAGGCATATCTATTATTAGACCTGTCTCAGTGCGAAACCTTGCTTGTATTTCTTTTTTGGTTTATCTTCTAGGTCTTTCTCTTCTTTTGATTTTCTTTCCCTGTATTTTTTCACCCGAAGTTTGTAGGCTAAATGTAGAATAGATTCAAATATCCGAATTCGTGCGTGTAACACCGATATGCCGAATTCAAGGGCTGCAAAATTCACTTCTCTTGTGTAGTCCAATTTATTAAAATCTTTCGAGGTTGCTCCACAGATGTAGCACCTACTTGTAGACTTCGTACCTGTGGCTGCATTGCAGACCTTTCCGTCAACCATAGTCATTATAAAAGTGTGCTTAATTATGAATTTCTTCCCTGCTATGTCGACCTCTGTTGGGACTAAAGAGTTGATAGCGCTTTTAACATGTCTTATTTCCTCTTCAGTGACATCATTAGTTTCCTTGATAAAGCGAAATCTGATTGGTCGACAGAATCGCGGCGAAGAGGGCGTTGGATTATTCCACAAAATTTTTTCATTATTATCTCCACAAACTAATTGAAGGGGCACGAAGCAGCTTTGGAATATGTTTGAATCAGAATCAATATCACTGTCTAGCTTTTGCTTATACTGAGATTGCTGGGACCCATCGCAGCCCCATTTATTAATTATAGTTGAGTTTTCACGCTCTTGCTCCTTTAAAGTTATTAATACCTCTTCTAGGTATTCCGATAAACGCCTAACGGTAACATCCACTAGAGGCTGTAACTGAGCTTCGGCACTAGTACTCGTTACTGTACACGATTCTTGAGGTGGGTAACATTTCTTCTTGGCTTTTTGTAAGGCACTATAGCACGGAAAAAACTTCTTATTGGTCTTTCTTATAATTTCGTACTGTCCTTGTGTCAAATCTGCATCAATGAACATTTGCAAAGCTTGCATTGGTGTCAAGGAGGGTTGCTTTTTACTTAATTTGGTAAGATGAAATGCCTTTTTATATTTAGTCGCACGTGTTGGAGTACTAGTGATATCTTTTAGGACGTTTGATGCATCTTTCTTACCAGATTTCCCCAGTTCCACTTTCGCAGCATGTATTATGACCTCCTTTTCAAAATTAGAACGGAGTTCTTCAGTCTTGCGCCTTTTACTCCTCTCACTTGCGTCTTCAAATAATTTGCATGGTCGACCTGGCCGTTTGTGTGAAGTTGTAACAACAGGTATTTCAAAAGTACCTTCTAGCCAAGACTGGTTGTATTTTATAAAATTATCTTCTTTATAATGAGCTTTGGTCCACCTTTGTTTTATTTCTGATTTTAAATGGGCAAAATCACGTTTTAACTTAACAATTTGGTCTTCATTGTAACCTTCACATGATAAAAGTTTATCCCTTAGATAGTTTAATTTGGCATTTAAGTTAGGCAAATTTTCTTTCTTCATGAGATCAAACAAGTATTGTCGGGTAACAATCCTTACTCCTGACGTACCCACTGAACCTAAAACAAACAAACACTATGTTAAAAAACGCTAACAAACATTTTCATTTTTAGACGATGTTTCGCTGAATGTCTTTAATCCCTTAAAACAGTATTTATCCGGACGTTTCCGGAGATGTTTTTGATGGTATTTATAAGCTAAAAGATCAAATAATAACCTATAATAAAAATTATACCCCGATCTACCCCGATACATTAACAAAAACACTAGCAAAGAAAAAATATTGAAGAAAATTACGGTATGAAAATGAGTCATTTTATTATAAAAAAAACTAATGTAGTTTTATGGTTGATCATAACTTTATTCAGATAATTTGTAAGTCTCTTACCTTGTTCATCAGATTCCATCACTTTCAATTCGTAAAAAGAACTTGATAACATAAAAAAATCACCTTGAAAATTTAATGTTTACAAGAGCGCCGAGAACAGATACGTACACTAGGTGAAACGGTCTAATTCCGACTGATGCTACCTGAGCGGGGTGCGCGGGGGCTCTAGACAAAGCATGGAGTATTGTTACTTGGTTCGTACTCTGTTCCGGGAACTCGTTTTTATGAATGTTATTGTTATTTTGATAATGGGACTTTTGGCCGCGTAGATCGTCGTAATACTTGTATGTGCGCCGTTCGATTGAGATTATTCCTGTTGTTGTCTCGTCCGAAGATGATGATTACTTACTCAATCTTAATATTACCTATATCAATGGCACATATGGTTTGAGCTCTTTGGCCTGTAGCTAAACCCTCTGCAACTGACGTGGTTAAATTTTTACAATTCAACTGAGGTGGTAGTATACGAGACACCATTTCAACAGCAAATATTTTTGTAGAATTAAAGTATGCAGCTAATTTATTCATATTTATTAGATTTCCTTGAAATAAAGAAAAACGATATGTATTTTCAAAATTAAACAAGGTTTATTTACTTAACACAAATCAGTCTATAAATTTCTCCTTAAACATTTATGACATAAAAAAAATAACAAAATCATCTTTTTCAAATTTCACAGTATACATTTTAAAAGTTCACAATAACATTAATCAGTCTAGGAAAAATGAGAAACATTCGTTGGTCAACTTAAAAACTAGAGAGTTTCAAAATCACAGCTTTGTTTGACAATTATCACACAGTGGCTTAGAGCACTGAAGGCAAATTGGCTTCGAACAATCACTGCAACGGTATTTAGTTTATCTTTTTATTTTAGTTGGACAAATATAACATAGTTTTTTGCCACTTAGTGGAACAGATCGAACTACTGGAGGTGGAGGGGGGGTATCCTTGCCTAAAACTCTAGTGATAGTCATTCGCAGCTCCCTTGGCAATCTTTCATTGTACACTCGGTTTTTCATGTGATCCAGCACTAAGTCTCTGGCCATATTCAACAAAAAAGTTCCTCTCCTCATTTTGCCATCACTGTCATCACAACTTTGATACAATACAAAGCTATTTATGCCTGCCATGTCCAGAATCCTTTGAAAGATTGCCATAGGCCAACGACGAGTTTTACGACTGCAGCAATATATCGAACACTTTTTATCCACCTCGTCCACCCCACCTTTTGTATGGTTGTAGTCTGCTATCATAACTGGTTTTCCTATATCTTCATCTTTTCCTTGAATATGGTGAGAAGAAGAAATCAACAATACGGCTTTATTAGGTTTCGGCACATGTGATAAAAGTGTATAATCTTTAGTAAAACCATATAACGAACTTTTTGCCAGTCTACTTTTGTTCAGCAAGAAACATGGCGGTATTTCAGCTTTATTTTTTTTTAGAGTACCCAGGTAAGTCAGTCCTCTTTTCAGCAATGTTTCGACTAGTGGTATCGAGCTGAACCAATTGTCAGCAGTAATATTTCGGTTCGAATTTTCGACCACTTTTTCAAGTCTTAGAACCGACTGCGTGGGTACTGCCATTTTTTTTTCTTGGTCGGTTAAACCTTTACTGTCGGAATTCTTTCCATGGTATATATAAGCATTGTAAATATAATAAGTACGAGAATCCACCAACAATAATATTTTAATACCATACTTTGCTGGTTTTTGAGGCATATAAATTACTAGCACTTCGCCCGCGACTTCGTCCGCGTGGATTTAGTAGGTACTCCACAAACTTCAACGCCCCCTATACCCCCTTATAAACGTTAGTTTTGGAAAATTAAGCACAACGATTTTCATTAATTACATTTATTACTTAGCCATTTCTACTTATTCTATGGTCTCAGGTTCAGCGCAACTGTTGACCCCGTTAACCCCGTCAGGAGTTGATTATGCAAAAATTGTTAAGTACATCTGTTTCAATAATCCCATTTTTAGTTTGTTCATAGCATCCCGACGTAAATTAAAGCAAGCAATAATGTCCTCCCCTAAAAACTTAATCACCCCTGCTTCCCTCCTTATTATGTAGGTATGTAGTTTATTTGCGAAAAATCCAAACATTTGTTATTCTTATTGTTTTATCGAAATCATTTTCAACTTCATCGGACCAAGCATTGATATGATTCTTCCCAGTTCGCTCAAGCCGCGACATTTTTCTTACTCCGAGCATGTTTATTACCGTCGTAACTTTTGAACGAAAGATCCGATTTGAATAATTTAAAGTGTAATTTACACGGCAATAATCAACCTTAATTATCAAACCATTTAAATGCATAAGGATTGATATCATGATACCGAAATCACCATTTTTTCAAATCACCAAGGATTTGCTTGAATAATCTGAACAAAAAGCGGTCATGGTGACTTAACCATAATAGTTAGACATATGGTATCGCGGACTTTTTTGTAGACATTGATGACCTCTATAAAACTGTAGTACATCACTTTGCTCTAGTGTCAATAGATTCCGCAGCGTACGCGATATAAGGATTTTTTCTCACACCTTGGGTTACATTATCGAAGTTTTCATACGGATCCCTAACTTTTTTGAAAATATTCTGTAGCCTATGTCCATCATCGATAATGTACAATTCTACTGGTGAAAGAATTTTTAAAATCGGTCCAGTCGTTTTGGAGCCTATTCATTTCAAACAAACAAACAAACAAACAAACAAATCTTTCCTCTTTATAATATTAGTGTAGATGAACTTGCAACGACCTCTAAATGGCAGTAACATTTCATCGATGCAGAGGTATGCTCCAGGGGTGTATTCAGACTGACTGTTGGATAATTATGAACTTATCAAATATTTCGGATATTGGAGCAAGTGTATCATCTTTTAGACGTTCCTGTCTGGTAGTCGAGTCATCAAATCTAAGGCAGTTGATCAAACACGAAAAACGCCATTTGGACATCACGCATCGGAATATTTCCCGACCTGTTCCGTTGGTGGCAAATATTGTGTTGAGATCTTCATCGTTACATTTGAATACTGATGAATAATACATCAAACCAATGAACGCTCTCATCTCGTTTACATTTGTGTCCACAAGTTCAGCCATACTATTATTTTTGAACTTGGTACGGTACGAACTGAGTTTCTGGTTAGTATATCACACCAGAGATTCTAACATTGTGGGGTCAATCAGCTTACTCCAAAGTTCCGTGTAACCTTCAAATTTTTTTGTTATAATACGGCCTGGTAATCGAATTATATTATGAGCTGAAATGCGTGATGTCCTAGGACGCTCTTGTGCACTCCAAATAAAACCGTTTTTACCTGTGTAGTGTTCTTGTGACTCGTCTGATGATTGTTGACGTTCATCCTCCATAGCAGGTTCTTGTTGCACTTCTAAGATTGACTCTGAATCTTCTTCACGTGAAATGACGTCATCTTCATCGCGTTGGATTTCAGGCTCGAAACTTGGATCTTCATCTTCATCATCAATACCACTAAAGCCATCGTCACTTTCCTCTTCCAGCCAGTTTAATATTTCCTCTTCATGACTTGATGTGACGCACACTGACCAACGCGCGAGCACTCTACAGTAAGGTACTCGCAGCGGTGGCGCTCATATTTGAAAAATGCCGGTAAAAAACGTGATTTTGTATTTCGCGGTGTCTGTGGGACTACCGCGTCAGCCGCAGACGGTAAAGCTAAAAGAGTTGCAGTCTTTTTTGCACTTAATTCTAAATTATCACAAGTTGTAATTTTATTTTCTATGTAATTTAATACTTTAGACACATCCCATGTGTAATCATTTATTTTTTATTTATTTATTTATTTATCACTTACAACTATTATTACAGGTACAACCCAATGCAATAGTGAAGAAAACCTAATAATAACAACTTATTTTCTAAAACTTATTTCATATAATGTTGTCCTTGTGAATTCACTCAGTGTACAAGCAAAAATATCAATCGCCTCTGCTACAAGGTTAAAGCCCCGGATACACTAGGGAACATTTTGTCCCGCAACATGACGCGCAACACAAAATATACGTGACGCTGCAACGTTGCATAGTGTCCCGCAACATGACCCACAATATTGTACGTGACGCGGGGCATGTTGCTTGCTCCCGCCTCGAGAGCGAGCGCACGTGTCCCGCGTCAGTGTTGCGCCATTTGTCACTGAATGTAGTCGCGTACGCAACGTGCCTTTAAAATGTCTGTAGTGTGGGGAAATGATACCGTGCTTTTGCTTATAGAGCTTTACGAAAGTCGTGACTTGTTGTGGGATACTTCACACCGTGACTATCGAAATAAAATAAAGAAAAATGATGCATGGGAAGATATTGCCAAGGCGCTTAAATTGCCTAGAAAAGAAATAGAAACCAAAGTTCATACCCTGCGTTCGCAATTTGTCCGAGAAAGGAAGAAAGTGAAATCGTCAAAAACTACTGGTAGTGGACGAGAGGACGTGAAGTCCAGTGCATGGTGTGCGTACGATGCAATGAAATTTTTGCTAAAGGGAGCCACAACTTCTGGAAGCTTGGACACTTTGGACACAAACGTAAGTCATACTTTAGTTATTTTGTCATTTGTAATCAGTAATCACGGTCACATCACCTGCGACAAATTTAGCGCAAACGGGTTTATTTTTATTCATATTTATTTATTTATAATTTATTGTACGTATTAATTTTTTACTTTTCCTTTCCTTGTGGACACAAGTAAAAAATTAATACGTACCTATATTATTTACATAAACTAAGATTTGTACACACCTCACCCACAAAACTTCACTTCTAAAAGGATTGATGTGTTCAGTAACATTAAAAGAAAAAATATAGTACAATACTAGTTTATTCATTTAAAAATTATTCTGCCAGGGAACACGTCCTTCTTCACTCATGAAATATTCAGCAAATTTGTTTCTTATTTCCATAGCAGATTCAGGGTAGCGTCTTCCAGCATTTAAATTCGACATATTAACAGAGCCAGTTTCTCTGCGCCAAGATCCTTCTAAAATATCGTGATCCACATTTTCAGAATCAAAAGTCCTATGTGGGTTGTACAGTGATCTCGATTGACTATTTCGCCTTAAAAAAATATGGAGGTATACGCACGCCATTACAACAACTTCAGCATTAAAGGGTAGGATGGTTATGGGAGTTCGGAATATACGAAATACAACACCTAAGATACCGAACACATTTTCGACAATTCTTCTAGCTCTTGACAATCGATAGTTGAAAATGCGTCTTGTTGTACCCACGTCATGATTACCGGGATATGGCTTCATCATGTTTTCTGTCAGTGCAAAGGCGCTGTCTCCTACTAGGACTCCTAGTACGTAAGGCATATTCGGCCCATCTTGTCGTATTGGGTCTGGAGTTGGCCAGTTGAGTTGGTTATCAGCTAAAGCTTTATAAAAAGCAGTCTCTTGGAATACTCCACTGTCAGAAGATTTTCCTTTAGCACCACAATTTGCATAGATAAAATTGTAATTTGCATCGACAATACCCAATAGGACATTACTAAATTGTTCCTTATAGTTAAAATAGTCACTTCCCGAATTCGAAGGAGCTTGGATTAAAACGTGTTTAACGTCTATAGATCCAACGCAATGCGGAAAATTCCATATATTTTCAAAGCTTTTAGCCTTGGTTTTCCATTCATTTGCAGTAACTGGGACCTGTAAAGAAATAATTATACATTAAATACTATTTTTGCGAACTAATAATTAAGGATTCATGTCTAACAGATGTTTGATATAATACAATACGTGTTTTATACTTAGTATATTCTTATTATAATAATTGACTTAATATTTATATCATTAATTTTTCAGAGTCCACAAAGCCAAAACTCGATTTCGTCTCCGGATGAAGATGTCGTTCTACATTCTCAATCTACCGTTCCGGAATTTCAATCTCCTCATCAACTAGAATCGCAATCTACCATACCCACAACCCCTGCACCAACACCTTCATCGTCGCGACCAACTCGGAAGAGGAGCCACCCCAATGAAGATAGATTGGAGGAGGCTTATGAAGTTCTGCATGCTGCTAAAAACAGAATGATGTCCCGAGATGAATTCGATGTTTATGGACAGTACGTAGGAACTGAGTTACGTGCATTAAATGACGAACACAGTGTAATTATGGCTAAATATTATATTAATAATATTTTATTAGGGTGAACAAATTAAAATAGTTATTTTAGCGGGAACGGTGACGCCTCGCAGTGACATAAGAAACGAATGAAGTTCACAGATAATAGAACAGTGAGCGGGAAATGAATGCGTTCCGTTGCCGGTTTTTTTGTCATTTCATGATTAAAACTATATGTGACGTCCTCCTGTAGCCAGGAAATATACTACATTAGTAAAATTCTTCATCATCGAGGACGAGACAACAACAGGTATAATTGCATTTTAGTAGGTATAAGTCTGTTACAAGTAAGATTTATAAATGATATTAAATTCTTCTGTTTTATAAACAAATGAAGTAAGTAAGTATCGATGTTTAGGCATAGATAAATTTGTACCTAGAAAACTCAAGGTCAGTTTCATTTATAATTCGTTACATTAAGTAGCATTTAAGATAAGTCTTGTATCATCAAAAAAGAAATCAAATATTGACTCGTGTACTCTAAATTAATAGGTTCACAAATCAACTTACCAAATATCTTACAGCACAAACACGAAACACGAGACGTATGCCGCGCGCGGCTGCAACACGTCCCACCACCGCGAGTGACGAGCACAGACAGGCGCTAATGTAAAACGCAGTATGCGCTATAAGAATGCAGCAATTTTACATATTTTGTTTTATAATACTAGGTTTAATCGCAGTATAAACCAATACTGCATTTCACCTTAGAAAGTAATGAATAACCAAGTATACGAATGTACTAAATTAAAATGCAGCCAAAATGCGAGTACTGCGTTTCTTACTAGTATTTAGACGAATACTGCATTCTAACTTGGTACTAAATACGTGATTACTGCATTTTAATCTGGTTTATGTTCATTGCTGCATTCATACTAACAATATCAGGTAATTTCACAGGAAATACTGCATTTTTCCTTGTTGTTTCACCATGTTCCTGTACCAAAAAAAAAAATCTACGTGTAGCCGAAAGCGTCCAGATAGAATTTTTGAGAAAAACGAGAAATCGAAAAAATGTCGATTACTGCATTGGGTTACTCCCAAAGTACTCCAAAAAGAGTTCCCAATCTACTCCATGAAAAATATAATATCTTTATTTAAGTTTCATTCTACTCCATGCTTATGTTAAAATGTTCTCAAAGTACTCCACGCCATTTTAATCAAAAAGCTAGTTTTGATACATACAATTTGTATGGACTTCAAAAGAGACTGTGACCTCTGAGTTTGTTTCGGTGTTTCTTCTCAGGGTAGTCAGCTAGGAAACACCGGCCTCATCTAGCTTAAATGACCAAAAAATATTGACGTTTAAAAGTGTTATGTTTAACCTACTTACAAAATAAATATCATTTATCATTTGATATGTACCGGATTTTTTGTTGCATTTTACTATAAAAGGGTAGATGACGTACAGTCAGGCTCAAAAGCTTTGCATTTTTTTTGTAGTATAAATATTTTTTTAAATAAAAGACTATAATATAGTTCAACAATCAATATTTGCATTATTATAATTCAACGATTTGATTTAGAAATCTAAAAAACAAGAAAAACAAATAATAAAAAATCTAAAATGATATCCAGCAAATTAAGCCTGACATAAAATATTTTAAAAATTCAACCAATAATAATTTTTAATTTTACATAACATGGTAAAAAAATGCTTAAATCACATTCTTTCTTTCATTAACACAAATATTAAATCCTAATAAAACTTATCAAATTAAGTTACAACATAAGATAAAACTCAGTTATGTAATTTAACATTATTTCAGACATATGGAATCAGAC
This sequence comes from Melanchra persicariae, assembly GCA_947386135.1. Classification (NCBI taxonomy): domain Eukaryota; kingdom Metazoa; phylum Arthropoda; class Insecta; order Lepidoptera; family Noctuidae; genus Melanchra; species Melanchra persicariae. Next base: position 6,389,075 of record OX376645.1, on the reverse strand, counting down.
TTAAAACTATTTTGAGTCACGAACAATCAAATTTTAAATAATTTGCAAATTTTTTGCAACGATTGCAGAACTGTATTTTTTTCCATTCTTAACTGCTTTACAATCAAAGTCAGTTTCAAATCCCTGTTAATAGATTATAAGATTATCCTTGGTATCTAGTGGTCCTATTATTACGGAGCGATCAGACACAGATTCTCAGACGGCTGAAAAGGAGGATGACTGCAGTAGTAGTGGTGAGCGGGCTCAGTCGGAGGGGTCACCGGATCGCGTCGTGTCGCCGCGTGGAGTGGCGTCGCCAGCTCAGCCAATTGATGATGCACCTGTAGAGGTTCAGGCATCACCTGAGAGTCAGGTTGCCTTGCCTCAAGTGCCACAGACTCCACAAAGTGCCGTTAGACAGTGTAGGTTTAAGGTTCATAATTATAAGGGTTAGAATATGTATTGTTTTAGCAGTTAAGTTAGTTATTATGTTGTTAGTTGATAATTGTAGTATTAATTTAGTAGGAAGGATTATAATGTAGGTAGACTCACATTAATTAGTTTTGTAAGTATGTCGGTAGTTTTAAGTTGTACCTTGAGTCAGTCAAATTATAGCTCTGCTGTGGAACGCTTGACTTTTATTGGTACCTAGCCCTCAAATATTACAGAAGCAAACCATCTAAGTAAATTTCCGCGTATACCATTAAAGGCAATTTTTTCCATAAGCAGGGTGTGATCCACCTTGTCAAAGGCCTTCTGAAAATCCGTGTAAACAGCATCAACCTGTACCCGGCGGTCCAAATTTTCAAAGAGATAATTCACAAAGGTCATGAGGTTGGTGGTGGTAGAGCGGCGTTTGACAAAACCATGTTGTTCAGGTATGATAAGATGACGGATATGAGGATATAGCGCACTGTGCACAAGTCGTTCAAAAACCTTTGACAGAGTGGAAAGAATGGAAATGGGCCGATGATTCTCTACATAATTTTTGTCGCCACTCTTGTACACATCTTGTACACAGGGGTGATAGAGAGCGGGGGGGGGGGGGTGAGAGGCTCGTTTCCAAATTGTAGAAAAGACCCCCTCCTTCAAAAATTTATTAAAAATTATATGTAAGGCGGAAGACAAGTGATCAGCTGTACTTATGAAGAAGGAGGGTGGTATGCCATCGGGTCCAGCTCCTTTAGAAGAATCCAGTGACTTCAATGCTATACGTATCGATTCCTTTGGCAAGTAATCGACTTCTATTTACTCTGGGACTGCAACGATAACGTTCGAAATAAACAGCTTCTTCTTTAACGGTTTCTAAGAACTTAAGCAAGCGTGGTTTTATATTGATTACATTATTTAATCTTTTGTGCCAATTCAACCAAGTTCGTCGTTCTATGACGTTGTACTTCACAATTCCATAAATCTATTGAAAAATACGCATTGTCCAGCCAAGTGGAAACAAAATAATGATTAAATTTTGTGACATTTTCATTATTGGGGGCTACTTCCATTATGGCTAACCAACCATCTTCTACAATTTCAATTGGAAGATGAGCTCTACACTTAGCCAACTGGTCTTTTTATTCTATGGTTTTAATCCCAACATCGCGACTCTTCCCCAATAAAGCTTGCTTTAAGTGGAAATTACAACTTTTGATTATAGCATTAGAAAATGTATTGCGCAGAGCATTCATGACTGCTATTTCAAAGTCAACAATAACTGTATGAGGATTCCATCCAGGCACGTGTTGTTTTTTTAAGTTCAGCATGACTTCGTATGTGTGTTGCAATTTGTTAGCTAGCAGAATGAATACAACGGGGCATGTTAAAGTTTGACAATCGTTGCTGCCCAGGTCTACGTGAATAGAATAGAGCTGATGGAATGGTTTAGGGCAACTCATAAAGGTCCTGTACGCACCGGGACTTACAGCTTAGTACGGCCGTTATTCCAAGTGCGTACGATGTGGCTACGTTTGAGACAATCGGGTCTGGTTGGAACCTAAGACCCTACTGACTATAAACCTAGCCCTTCAGTAACTACCTAGCACCCTATCTATCCTAGTCCTATAGTAATTACCTACCTAGCACCCTAGTTAAGTTATCCTAATGCCCTAGCCTACCATACAAACCATACCAAACGTAAGTTACGTTGGCTTGCGAGAGGGAAGTCTGTTACAAGGTGACCTACGGTAACAGACGGAACTTGGGTAGGAATAGGGGTTTGTGTACGTCGTGCAATGTACACAGGAAATGGTTTTCTTACTGCCGATCCCACAGACTCATAGGACCGATGATGGCTAAAGGTGTCTTGGCCACAGTAAGAGGAGGTATAGGAGATGAATCACACTCGACTCCAGCTTGATGACTAATTTATTACAATTAATTAACTTAATTTTATACATGTTTTGTGGTAAATACACATTGATAGGTGTTTACTTGTGTGTTGTGCGTGTATCGAGCCGATGCAGCGAAGATCTCAGTAGGCCACTTCTTAGCGCTGACGGTGTGCTGGTGTTGCCGGCGCGTGGAACGAATGTATGTCGCTCTTAATGCTGACGCTGTGATGCTGTTGTTGGCGCGTGTAACTATGATGGTTATGTTCACGGTTGAACATTCTGGCCCCTCTCAGGACCTAGGCTCCAGTTGGTATAACTCAATAGTTTCGTGTTGATGTGGTAAACTGTACATAGGTTCCGTTCTGATCGTTGGTTGGCCTGTTGTAGGTTGGGTAGAAGTCTTGTTAGCAGCAAGCGAGTTTGGTTTTCTTGCTGGTTGGTGAGCTGGCTCGGTACTTGTCCTTCTGGTCTTGTGCTGCACTGTAACTCTAATCCATCTCAGTATTGTTGGGCCGTAGCACACTAAAAACAAAAAGAGTAAAAACATGATTATACACGATATTGCACTTGTTATGTATGCGTGAGAACTAATTTGATTCCAAATAGTACTATCTAATTCGGTTTGTAAAGCATTTTCTTGATTAACTAAATTCTGAAAAATCTCTTTTGAGTGATCTATGACTTCTTCGTCTTTGGTGATGTTTAGCATGGATTTATTTACCACGTGTGTTTTAATGGGAAAGTCTATTTGTTTTGAGTATGATGTTACAATCGGTACTGAAACAATTCTTTTGGCAGTTAATATGTTATTAGTTGTTTTAATGATGCAGTTATCTGCAATTCGTATTACACCAACATTTTGAAGCTCTATTTCTTCTCTTTGTCCGTCACAAAGTATTGACGTCGTAACCCGATCTCTTACAATGAATAACCAAGTGTTTGGCATGTGAAGTTGTTTCCATATTATTTTATTGGATAAATAATAAGTTTTGGTAGGACATTTCGTATGAGTCTGGTTTTTAAATAGTTGATCTACAATGCAATTTTCGTTTAATTGCATGTTCTTCACGGCCCCAGGAAAGCAAATAAAGTGGTTAGTCCATTCTAAACAACGTTTGAACTCCTCGTAGTTCAAGTCAAAATACATTTCGTTGTTGTAATCTAACCCTATGTAAGCTTTAGGTACTTCTAGACTTTGGGCAGATTTGTCAGCATTTATCTTTGGGACTGGTGTAACATACATTAAAGTATATTTAGTTATCTCTTGTATCGGAAAATAGGCGTATACTTTTATATGAGTCTTGTTTTCTGATATTTTGGTGTCCAGTAACTGTTGTTGAACGATTCTTAAATTAGATGGTAATTTCTTGTTTGCTGATGATATCAGTTCACTTACGTTCTTTGGTGTTAAAACACTATACACTGTCGCCTTGCTTAAGTATATTTCTAATAATCCGTTATAATAATCTATGATTTCTTCCATGTAGTTATATGCTAATTGGTAAGTCTGCATAATACGTATGTTTACGCTGTTGTGGTCGATTGCAATGAACCAATGGTTGTTACTCTCTATGTAACCTATAACTTGGTTTAATTTAGTTTGAAATCCTTTAAGTTTCTGTTTTATTCTTTCTTCAGTTTTGTTGACTTGTGAGATTGTTGATATCATAAATTTGGTTTGATGGTTGGCAGCTTCAATTAACTTTTTTTGGTTTAAATTTAATGAGTCTATATCTCGGTATGCCTCATCATTCACTCCGAAGATAGAAGTTAGTAACTGGCCCAATATTCCCCTTTTCTTCCTAGTTTGGTTCACTTCTGTCAAATATTCTTTAGTCCGCTCAAATTTTGATTCTTCTTCTAACAAATGATGGTGTAATTGTTTACAAAATCCGGAAGCTGTTATTTGTTCTGCATTTGTGCATAGTTGACTGAATTGTGACGTCATTGTTTTTATTTTGACAAAGTCTTGCTCTAGGTGTTGTTTTTCATAATTTATTTCTATCCTAAATATTCCTCTGTCAATGCTTGCTGTTCCTATTTGTTCAACATAAAATCCCGGTGGTACCGGCTTTAAAGAGTATGTCGTTGTAGTCGATTTTGCTGAACCCAATATTTGTAAAATTATGAACAGCCATGAATGTGAACCATTTGGATATTTTATTACATCGTTTGGGTTGATTAGTTTTGTTATTTCTTAGGATTGTAGCGGTATTTGTCTGTATTGCATGTATAGGTTCATTACTACTACTACACATATTTGTTTCGATTGATTCGATTGGCAATGGTATTAATGTGTGGATTGATCGTTTTTGAGATATTCCTGACGATTTTTGAAGTGTTACTACTCGGGATAAGTCGTCGTTACCCGTATATATTTCCTTTATTTTTGCAAGTGGCCATTTGCTGGGAGAAACTTTTTCATCTTTTATAATTACTAGAGTTCCAACCGACAAGTTTTCTTGATTAGTTTTCCACTTGTATCTTTGTTGAAGTTGGTGTAAATAGTCTTTAGTCCAGCTATTCCAGAAATCCTTTTTCATTTTTTGGATCTGTTTCCACCTGTTTATGTGATCTGTATTCGTTTCCGATAGCGGGTCTGGTACCCCTACTGCTTCTCTTCCTATTAAGAAATGACTTGGTGTTAACACGATATTATCGGTTATATCTTCACTTAGTGCACATAAAGGTCTTGAGTTTAAGCACGCTTCAGTTTGGTGTAAAAACATGCTCATTTCTTCATAAGTTAGTGTCTGCTCTCCTATCACTCTACGCATATGGTGTTTCATAGATTTTACTCCTGCTTCCCAAATCCCTCCGAAGTGAGGGGATGATGGAGGAATAAAGTGCCATTGTGTTCCGATATTGGTCAACGTGTTTTGAAAGTCGTCAGACTGGGTTATGTCTAACATTTCTTTATACAAGTAATTGGCAGTGCCTACGAAATTCGTCGCGTTGTCACTATACATGTGTGATACTGGACCTCTACGTGCCATAAACCTCCGTAGAGCGGCTATGAACGTTTCTGCTGATAAGTCGCCTACCAGCTCCAAATGTACCGCTTTCGTGGATAGGCATACAAATATCGCAATGTAGCCTTTGTAAGATTTATGACCCCTTCCTTTCATTGTTCTCACTGATATTGGTCCAGCATAATCTACTCCTGTGTGACTGAATGGGTATGATTCCGTCACTCTTGGTTTTGGTAATGAGCCCATTTTTTGTGAGGCGGTGGTTGATCTGTATCTAGTACACTTTACACATTTTCTAATGCTACTTTTCACTGTTCGCTTTCCTCCAAGTATCCAATATTTCTGTCTTATGTAGGCTAAGGTCATACTATTGCCTCCATGTAATGTGGTTAAATGAGCATCACGAATTATGATTAATGTTACATGGTGGTCATGAGGTAACAGAATTGGGTGTTTTTGATCATATGGTAGACTGGAGTTTTGAAGTCTTCCTCCTACTCGCAGTAAGCCCTCATTATCAATGAACGGATCGAGGCATGACAACCTGTTCCCTTTCTTCAATGATTGTCCGGCTTTAATGGTTTTGTACTCCTCAGCAAATTCTTCTTGTTGAACTAAGTAGAGAACTTTCTTTGTTGTTGCATTAATTTCCTTACAACTTAATGGTTTTTTGTATTCTTGTTTGTTTACGAATCTGTAGCAATATGATAATACTCGTATCATCCTTTGAAAGCTTGAAAATCTTGTGCAGATTTCGTTTTTCGGTATAATAGTTATATGATAACATCGTTTAATCTCCTCACATATCTCTGGTACAGTTTTGGTACTAGGCATGTTATCACTTTTTAACCACTCTGGTCCATTCCACCATTGTGATAAGTTTTGTAATTTATTTGGCGCAATACCTCTTGTAATTAGGTCAGCTGGATTTTGTAATGTATTTACATAATTCCATTTCGCTTGTGGTAGTATTCTTTGTATTTCAGATACTCTATTAGCGACGAACGTCTTCCATCGCTCAGCTTCACCTTTGATCCAACCGAGAGTAATCATTGAGTCAGTCCAACAATAGATATTTGCAATTTTCATTTCCATTCCAGTAATAAATTTTTCCATTAGTTGGGTTAATAATACTGCGGCACATAACTCCAATTTTGGCAATGTAGTTTTTTGTTTTTTCGGCGCTACCTTTGACTTAGCTTGTAAAAGGGTAACGTTAAATGTGTTATAATTCTGTATCCGACAGTATATCACTGCACCGTAGGCTTTTTCAGAAGCATCACTGAATCCATGCAGCTCGACTCTCGATTTATTTGAAATCTTGGGATGGAAATCTTCTCAATAGTCTTTAGTTGATTTTGTAGTTCAATCCACCTTGTTTTAATAGTTTCCTCTACGGGTTGATCCCACTCTGTGCCATTTGTCCAAAGTTCTTGAATCATGAGTTTCATATTTATGATAACAGGTGCTAACCATCCCAGAGGATCAAATATCTTAGCGATTTCCGATAAAATAAATCGTTTTGTTGGTTTTTCATTTTGATTAATAGTAATCTGAAAACAAAAACTATCCTCTAATGGTGACCATAATACCCCTAAGGATTTTCTAGTTTCATCTAGCGGTATTTTCGTCACTTGGTCGTCTTTGCTTTCATTAGGTATGTTTTCTAACAAGTCAGCACTGTTAGACGACCATTTTCGTAACTTAAATCCGCCTTTTCGCAGCATATTTATTAAGTTTTCTTGCAACATTTTTGCTGACTCAACATTAGTACCTCCTGACAAAATATCGTCCACGTAGAAGTCCTGGAGAGTTATTTGGCTGGCTATTGGGTAGTTTGCTTTTTCATCAACAGCGAGTTGTTGTAGCGTCTTAATCGCTAAATATGGGGCAGCTGCAGTTCCGTACGTCACAGTAGTTAATTCGTATTCGTCGATCATATGTTTCGGTGAATTCCTCCATACTATTCGCTGGTATGTGAAGTCTTCTTCGTTAACTTTTATGTATCGGTACATTTTTTCGATGTCCGCCATAAATGCTATTTTGTGTTTACGCCAACGTAACAGTATAACTGCTAAATCCTGCTGTAGTCTTGGTCCCGTAAACATATTATCGTTTAGGCTTATGTTAGTACTTGACTTGCTCGAGGCATCAAATACTACTCGTAGCTTAGTAGTTAGTGAATCTTCCCTAATAACTGGTTGATGTGGTATATAGTATTTACCTTGGTAATAGTCAGTACTAGTCACTTTCCTCATGTGACCCATTTCTAAGTACTCATTGAGAAACTCTTGGTATTTTTTTCGTAAGTTTTCATCTTTGTTGAACTTCCGTTCTAATTGTAGAAGTCTTGCAATAGCTTTTTTGCGTGAATTCCCGTAATCTACGCTGTGATTCTTGAATGGGAGTTTCACTGAGTATGTTCCATCTGGATTTCTTATAGTAGTTGTTTTGTAATAGTTTTCACAAGCCTGATCCTCGTCTGATACTTGGTATTTTTCAGGAATTTCTTCTAATTCCCAAAACTTGTTTAGTTGCTGAACTTCTGTAGTCCGTGTCATCATACTGATAACTGTATTAGTATTGGTGGTATCGCCGCAAATACCGGATAATATCCACCCAAACTCTGTATTTTGAGCGATTATTCCGTCTTGCATCTTGTGTAGTCCGTTTAGTAGTAAGTTACTATATTCTTGAGCCCCCAATATTATATCTATGGGTCCTCTTTTGTAGTATGTAGGATCGGCAAACAGTTTATTTTGTAAACAATCCGATTTTAGTTCTGGTAAATTTTTCTCTGGTAAACAGCCAGTTAGTTTTGGTAGTATTATAAGTGTGACTGGTAACCTATATTCGCTCGGATATCTGGGCTGTAGTAAGACATTGATAGAGTTTTTCGATGTTTTAGGTTTTTCGTCAGCAATCCCGATCACTTCGGTATGTATTTTAACACGTGGGAATGCCAATATTTGGGCAACCTCTTCTGTGCAGAATGATGCCTCTGACCCTTGATCGCATAGAACTCTTAGTAAATGTGGTGTCCCGTCCGACGAGTGAGTTTTTATTATGGCCGTCGCTAGTAGTGTAGTTTTTGGTATATTAGTTTTGTTAATAGTAGACATGTTAGACACAGTTTTCGTCATGGATTTACTTGTAGACGGAGTTGACAAGTTTTCCTTTTTTGACTCACTTTTTGCGTGTCTTGTAGTAGTATTATTGTTGTGATGGTGTAAATAGGAATGGTGACCTCTTTTCCCACAGTATCCACAACTTTTTTCGCTGTGACATTTTACCGACGTTTCATGAGTTAGACAATTCTTGCACTTCTGTTTTTCGTTTACGATGTTATTGCGTTCTTGCACTGATAGCGTTTTAAAACCAGCACATTGGTAAATGCTGTGTTCGCGACTTTGGCAAAACCAGCATACACGTTGGTCCACTTGTTTGGCAGTTGAATTTGATGACTCATGGCGCGATCTGTGAGCAAACGACTCTTCCCTCAGAGTGTTTGAAGTTTCCAGACACTTGAACCTTTTTTCTAAGAATTGCATCATTGTCGAAAATTCTTGTACTTTGTTCGGCTCTAGCAATTGATGTTCATATTTTTCATCAGTTTCTGAGTCCCATATTCTACTAAGTATTCTTGTTAAAATAGGATCCCAAGTTGAAATGTTGATGTTTTGACTTTTCAGTGCTTCCAGGTTTTCGTTGACTGTATCATGGAGATTTTTTAAGTTCGAGGCGTTACTTTTCTTTATTTTCGTCATGCTCAGAATATTATCAATATGCTTAATAATGATTATTCTTTCGTTTTTGTATCGTCTTGTCAACAGATTCCATGCAGTTATGTAATTAGCGTCACAAACTGTTAAATGCTTGATCAGCTTAGCGGCGTCACCTCGCACATGCGTTTTTAAGTACTGCATTTTTTCTGTGTCACTTAACGATTTGTCTTCGTGTACTATTTTCAAGAATAAATCATAAAAGGAATTCCATGACTCATAACTACCACTGAATATTGGAATTATTATTTGTGGTAACTTGACCGAGGTTTTATGATTGTTATGCGTTGTTTTTTGACCTATTATTCCCAATAATTTTTCCATTACAAGGTCGAATTCCGTTTGCGTTCTCTCAAACATATTCTCTTGAAAATAGCTGTGTTCCAACGTACTATCTTCCATTAGAATGAGTACATGTGTTTCTTCAATTTCTTGCCACTGTTTTTGTAAAGCAGTCATTAAAGATTCCAAGTACCAACTTGCTTTCTCTTCAGTAATCGATTGAGTTGCCGACTGTAACTTCTTCTGTATCTGATTAATCCGAAATAGTTGAATAAATAGTTTGGGTGAGCTAACGCCTTCTACCTCTTCGGGTTGTATATCTTCTGGCTCATACAGTTGGTTTACCACCTGTAGTCTTTTCTCACACTTCAACAGGTATTCAATAGCCTGCGTATACAGTGTATTGATAGTAGTAAAGTAGTTGGTAGTGATGTATTTGTGATCACACAACACATCTTGGTCTTGTAGTCGTGAATGGTTTTTGGATGTTCTAGTAAAGATTTCTGTGAGTCGCGTTCTTCTCTCCGTGATATATTTCAGAGTTTTCCTTGATGCTGAGTCTTTCTTGATGTTGGTGAATATTTGTCTTAGTTCATTGTAATCTGCTTCTTGGCTTCTTATAGCTTCGTTTATCTCTTGTATGTCCATCTTTCAGTCCCTGCTAGTTCTTTTAGAACGTTAACTAATTGCCGTTTGGTAATATACGTGCGACTTCTCAAAAATATCGGTGAACCCGTTTGTTGTGGTCCCGATTCCCGATCCGCTATCGTACAAGTGGCGTATAAGTATGTTTGTTCATCTACATACAACAACCGAGCGCTTGTTGAGTACGCTAGTTTGAAGTACGTCTGAACGTTACTCAGCCAATATTGGTGTAGGACAAAAAGAAGAACGTTTTATATTTGTTTTATTGTTTTTATATAAACGTGTTGTGTTAAAGTACCGATTACACAAATTACTCTGGTTTCCTAAAATCGCTCGAAGGACCAAATGGACGCACCGGGACTTACAGCTTAGTACGGCCGTTATTCCAAGTGCGTACGATGTGGCTACGTTTGAGACAATCGGGTCTGGTTGGAACCTAAGACCCTACTGACTATAAACCTAGCCCTTCAGTAACTACCTAGCACCCTATCTATCCTAGTCCTATAGTAATTACCTACCTAGCACCCTAGTTAAGTTATCCTAATGCCCTAGCCTACCATACAAACCATACCAAACGTAAGTTACGTTGGCTTGCGAGAGGGAAGTCTGTTACAAGGTGACCTACGGTAACAGACGGAACTTGGGTAGGAATAGGGGTTTGTGTACGTCGTGCAATGTACACAGGAAATGGTTTTCTTACTGCCGATCCCACAGACTCATAGGACCGATGATGGCTAAAGGTGTCTTGGCCACAGTAAGAGGAGGTATAGGAGATGAATCACACTCGACTCCAGCTTGATGACTAATTTATTACAATTAATTAACTTAATTTTATACATGTTTTGTGGTAAATACACATTGATAGGTGTTTACTTGTGTGTTGTGCGTGTATCGAGCCGATGCAGCGAAGATCTCAGTAGGCCACTTCTTAGCGCTGACGGTGTGCTGGTGTTGCCGGCGCGTGGAACGAATGTATGTCGCTCTTAATGCTGACGCTGTGATGCTGTTGTTGGCGCGTGTAACTATGATGGTTATGTTCACGGTTGAACAGGTCCCATCCATGATACAGGTTTCACTTCTTTTTAATGTTTTTCTGCCTTCTGTAGTAGAAAGCAATTATTCCTGAGTTATTGTCACGAAAAAATAAAAAATCTTCAAATTTATTTGGAATTTCAACTTGATCAGCACGTCGATGCTGTAAAATTCAAACTACAACTCGCATTTCAAGTCGTTATTCACTCTCACTTCGCATAAGGTTCAAAATGACCTTGATTTTGCATTCTGTAAGCATCACCTAGGCACTTGCGAAGTGAAGTGAGCTCCAAAGCGACCAACACTGTACTAGTGACTACCACACTCAACAAAATCTAAGTCGGGATTTATCGGTTTTTCATTTTACCAGTTTTTGACACAGATTTTTAGCTATTACGATGTTTAAATTAAAATTTCTTATTTTAAGGAATTTAAGGCAGCTAATAAGTAAAAAAAAAACAGAAAACTCTAAATTCGTGCCGTGAATATAATCTATGCTTACCTTACGAAAAGAAATGACTGACAGATAATATCATAAGTAATCTGTGGACAATATTTTCATTTATTGCCGTTGACGTTTAAAAGTTCGTTGCATTCACAGAGTACTTTTGGTTGCATTGTTTTGTTTACGTTCTGTTTGTTTTTTGATCGATCAGTGCCGGTAATAATAGTGAAATAATCATGAAGTAAGTTTATATTTCTGGTTGTGAATTTCAAAAATAATATGAATTAAAGAAGTGTTTATTTTGTTTTCTAATCCATCAATAATGTTTCAGTCCAAATGAGACACGTTCTTTTCATCCATCGTCGGCTTAAGTAGGTAGGCACTTATTCACTTTATAACTTTAAAAACTTTATTTAAACACTATTTAACTATGATTTATTCTATTTTCACTCATAAAATAGATGCTTTTAATTTGACACTTTGAATCGCGTTCGAGTGCAAAGTGAACGTCGAAGTGACAGGGGAATTACCTTATAGAATGCCACTTTTTACGTCATCTCATACTTTATCTGTCAAAATCTCGAGGTAAATTTAGTTCAACTCGCAAACACGCTCGCAATAGTAGCGCTAGTGTAGATTCGAATTATCAACCGAGTTTTAGAATGCCAATCAAGAAACTCACAGCGGATTCAGATTCGAAGTTTAGAATGAAGTCTTACAGAATCACACTGCTGGTGTCGTAAATGTTGTTTTCGAAACGTTTAACTTTGAATTTCTTGCACGATACATTAATGACTTCACACTTTGGAATGAAGATTTAAAGCTTACTCTACGAATAGGTAAATGTAGCTTACCACAAAGGTCCTTGGTAACGAAATTTGTTGTGCTGGCGCTGTACGGCGTCCCGGATTGGTCCGTGACTCTTACCAACGCTGTGGAAAGCAACACATGACGAGATGAGAAATCATGGTTAGAGCCAGCCAAAGTTATATGTTCCTTACTAGAGGTGGGATCATCCTCATGAGAATGCAACATTGTATTATGTCTAGATTTGCAATATTTGCAGTGACCAAGTGGAAAAGTAGCCTCAAAGTGACCTGGGCGTAAACAATTCAAACAAAGTTTAAATTCCTTTGCTTTAGATAAGCGTGCAGTGGCTGAAAGTTTCTTAAAGTCAAAGTCAAAGTCAAAACGTTTATTTCAATTAGGCCATTAAACGGCACTTTTGAACGTCATCATTTACGTTAAAAATAATATAAAGTGACTCTACTGTCCGTTCGCAAGGGTAGATTCTTATGGAGAAGAACTGACAAGAAACTCCATAGTTACTCTTTTCAAATCAATGTTTTACAATATTTTGAGTACAAAAATTAATTTTAATATATGTGAGGTCGATGCACCTAGAGTATACTACTTATAGGATCAAAGTATTCCCAGAAGAGGTAAACATTTCCATTTTCTTAATAAGTACATGGTACTCACATATTTACAAATCTTGGAACCATTAATAAAACAGAGTGTGTTAACAGAAAAATAAAAACTCTTTTACATCTGTAAAGTTAATATATAAATTGACAGTTTGATTTTGCCTACACTACACCTTTGATTGTCCTAAGGAGCAGCATTAAATTGTACACAGCTAAATATGTAATGATTTTGTTTACACAGGGGACATAGAATATTAAATTTACCCTGACTTGCGAATACTGCTAAGCTTTTCGGTTTACTGTGTGACGACTCTGGTTTCGATTTTAAACTCTTTGCCTCCTCAAGTGTTTCTAAAAGATTGCAACGGCTAGAAATAAATTTAGTGAAAATGTCTAAAGAAGGAAACTCAGTTAGAGAGTTCTTATGTTCCTCCCACTGTCTGCTATAACTGGGTCTAACTTTGATGACATCAAATGTATCACCATTAGATACCAATGTTCTACAACAAACCCTAGCGTCGCCAACGAACGTAGGTTCTTGTTGGTTTCATCGACAACTTGACGTAAACCCTGGCTCTACTCTCCCTTTGAAGAGGTTCCACATTAAATAAAGCTTGAATGTGATTGCTTACTAGCAACTGCTCGTTGTCGTACCTCTCACATAACAATTGCTATGCGTTATCGTAGTTGTCCCCTCTAAAATCCAAACTTTTAATTACAAGTGCTGCACTGTCATTAAGTGATGAACGTAGGTAGTGAAATTTATTAATTTTGTCGATACTTGTCTCTTCATGAATCAGTGAAACATAAATATCTTTAAACTCTAACCAGTCCTTATAACCGCCGCTAAAGTGAGGTAAATTAATCTTAGGTAGTCTAACACTATTATGTCTAGTAACCACTGAAAGTGGTTCACTAGAGCTTACCTTAGACGCTAGTTGAGCGCGGTGTCGTGACAGAAGCGCACGAGCTGATGCCAGCTGCTTGTAGTAGCTGCCCTCAAATTGCTCACGTTCAATGATTTGCTCGTCGGACTTTGCTGACAGGCACTCCAATTGACCCTGAAACTGATCATAGGTGGCATATACGGTAACCATTTTCTCAATTCTAATCTCTAATTCGACTAGTTGCTCCTCACTAAGTTGTTCGCAAGATTTAGTGGTAGTTAAAGAAGTTGTGAATTGAGTAAGCTGCGATTTTATTGAGGCACGTTTCTTTGTAAGTTCTTTAATTTTCATTTCTTCAGCCATGGCTAAATAGGAAGGCAGGTAGGTTGAGCTTTAAGTATTAAGAAAAATAGGTTGAGCTTTAAGTATTAAGAAAAAAGCTAAGAAAAGGACAGAAAGAAGAATTGCTAAAAGATGCTAAAGCACTAAAATGTGTCCTATGAGCCGCCTGAATACTAGCAATAGCAAACAGCAGATCGAGGCGTTGCTATTCGAAACCGGCAGGCGGTTAGAAAATTTCAATTTAAATTCAAACTGCGAAGAGAAAAAAAAAGTGAGTACTTTTTGGCACTAGGTTAAAACTAAATTAATAAGCACTTATTACTAGTTACTATATTAAAGAGTTAACACTACTTTAATGGGAGAAAGGTCTACTTATATAATGAGTAAGAATAAACATTAAAATGAAAATGACAACACGGACAAATTGTATGATTCTAATAGGAACGCTAGTTATTGTATATGGTTATGATGGGATACTAATCACTGAGATTAATCTGCTACAAAATTATATCCCCCAATATTTTTTGGCATAGCAGTAACTTCATTTTGAGGTCTACGTATGCACTCTTCTTTGAATTCTTCAATTATTGAGCTCTGTATCGTACATGTATGTTTATCTTCTCGCAAAATCCTTTTCCCGGATATTTTCAACCTCGCAGAACAAGTTCTTTGCATACATTTCCACATCTGAGATCCATCACCAGCAGTGTGGTGTAGGTAGAATCGGTAGCGAGCACGAACTAGCATTCTTCCTTCTGAAAAAAAAACACAGGTAATTAAAATCATCATATTGATTTCGTAATTTAGTTTTTAATTGCGTAGAATTGAGCCGTTTCAATTCCCGAGGAGCACTTGCAAGTTATTGGTAATTTTTTTTTTTTTTATATGAAAAGTCTTTTCGTTAAATGTATCTACAATGTGAAATATTGTTGTCAAAAAAAAAAAATTGAATATAATTTTCTCGCGGTTTTTTAATGCTCAAGTATTTGATATCACCAGTACAATCACCTGTCTTCATTTGCTAGTTTTAAGAGAGATTAATAATAATAGGTACTCACTTTGTCCAGTCAGAAAATGAAATTCTGGGTCCCCAGCACTTGGTCCAGCATCGCCAATGTCATTAGAATGGTTCATTTTCTCTTTTCTGTTCTTATTTGGATCCGTGATGAAAGCAACTGAGCACAATATTTTGATCACACAAAATAATTATCATATACGGCTTATTGCAAAAAATATATAACTAAAAAAACCACAAACATTTTTAACTAGAACCATTAACCGGCTTTCAACACGAATCCCGCCGTCCGTTGTTAATCCTTTTAAGTCAACTGACTATAACTAAACTTGATGACGTATAAACCTTTATTTCGCCCATTGTAAAAAGAGCATCCGACTTACATTTTACGTAAACATAGATAACAAACAATAATCGGCACCCTTAACCGGTTTGAGTATCACTAATTCACTATCGCACTATCTCGCTCACACACAATTGTTAGCCCTAGGCGTGCAAACGAAGATGAATGATAAGTAAGTGTCGAGTTTGTCCAATAGATGACGCACAAAAAATATTATGATTCTCAGACTTTATTCTCACTTTGCTATGGTTACAAATTGTTTGCGAACTAGGAATCATCGTAAAAAGCCTACTATTTTAAATATGCACTGACGTTATAATAAGAAACTTTAATCTTTCTTTTTAAGATTTTTGTGACTGACTGTACATAAATATGTATAATTATGTATAGGTTATGTAGATGGAGCAGTTTGAGAATTGATAACGAATAATCGGTGGAGTACTTTGAGAATAATTTCAGATACCTATGGAGCAGAATGGGAACAAAATAATAAGTATTTTTTAATAATAATAGTTCCTTGCATTACTCCAAGGAATTACTATTATGCTTGGGAATGAATGTATGAGATTCTTATCTTTTTCGAACAAAAGAATGGAGTACTTTGAGAATAACCCACTGCATTTGCTACTACGAGGGCAGTGTTAACCTAAGTATATGCTCTTGTGCACACCGTACCTATATAAAAAAGTTTTTTCAAACATAAAATATCTATAGGATTACATTTATTTTAAACTTATGAAAAAATTTAATGAAGATAAGTAATTATAAAAATAGTTCGTATAACTCTACAAACCAAACAATTGTATTTCCATAAATGATTCGGTTATTTTAATATTTCGAAACCAAAGAATTACACATTATCATCCTTATAATCAAATTAAACATAATCAAAATCAGTCTTTAAAACTAAATTGCATTTAAATCAAAATCTGTTCATAAAATCAAATTGCACGTTGTCAAAATATAATATTTTCTTGGATTCAAAATTCTTACTCTTTTTCACAACCTCGTGGCACCGATGACTCGATGCGATCCCTTTCATCATTGCAACTTTCAAAAGTCATCATCTTCTTCCTGTCCTTATCGCATGTTAGTTGGGATGGCGGGCGCAACACAGTTTTATCTTCCTTTTTGTCCTATCAGCCGTCACACTAGCACTAACTCCCTTTTCTTTCATATCGTTCCTCACACAACCCATCCATCATTTCTTTGGTCTACCACTTCCTGTCTACCCATCCACATTTATATTCATAACCCTTTTAGTTACATATGTTTCATCCCTCCTCTTCACATGACCATACCAGGACAAGCGATTACCTTTCCACTTTTCCGTCACTGGCGCCACTTTTAAACTACCTCTAATGTTTACGTTGTTTACCTCGGTACTCCACAAATCCATCTTAACATTCTCATCTCCGCTACTATGGATCTTTCCCTTCAACTTGAGGGGCATCCTTGTTGTAGTTGTTCCAGTGACCTGTCGCCATTTCATCTATCTTGAGATGATCCGTTACGTCTCGGTCTATTTCGCCATCCCCCTGGACAAGCGACCCGAGGTACCGAAAGTCGGAGCAGATTGGTATAGACGTTCCGGTGAGAGCTATAGGCATAGGACTGGAGAAACCGCCGAAATTGCAGAACAGGTATTCTGTTTTGATTCTGCTCAATTTCTGGCCAACACTCTCTAGTCTCTGCCACCACTCTCCATTCTGCTCTGGACCTCGAGGCCGTTTTCGTAAACTAGCACAATGTCATCAGCAAACAGCATACACCAGGGGGGAGCCTCTTCCTAGATGTCCAACGTTAGAGCGTTCATTATCATCAGGAAGAGGTAAGGGCTAAAGGCCGACCCTTGATGCAAACCAGGGAATGCAAAACCAGCCAAAATTAAAAACCGGTTTTTTTTTCGGGTTTTGTATAAAAAACCGGTTTTCGGTAAAACCCGGTTTAAAAATATTTTACTTTTTACTACTGGTGAAATTTAGGGCACCTACATCTTGCATCTTTTCAATAATTAAATAGAAACATCTATTAAAAAGAAATACATATTAAAATATTTCAATAAAGATGCAGAAAGTTTAAGTATTTTTTTATTAGTGATGGGTTTGCTCTTGACTCTAGTCTATGTCAGAGATGACAGAGACAAAGTCCATAATGGAGCGAGCTTACCCAGAAGGAGCCTGTTCACTCTTTGAAGAGATTAGGGTTGTAAGCTTTGTATGTTAAAGGTTTATTTTGCTTTTAGTGCTTAGCTAAGTAAGTACCATATTAACAACAGTATCAAAAAGATCAACTAAATATAATTATTACGCATGAATAGAAATTATTATTAATACAAAACTAATATTTATAACAATCAACATCTATACTAATAATAATAATAATAATATATAATAATAATATTATAAAGAGGAAAGATTTGTTTGTTTGTTTGAAATGAATAGGCTCCGAAACTACTGGACCGATTTGAAAAATTCTTTCACCAGTAGAATCGTACATTATCGATGATGGACATGAGCTATAGAATATTTTCAAAAAAGTTAGGGATCCATATGAAAACTTCGATAATGTAACCCAAGGTGTGAGAAAAAATCCTTATATCGCGTACGCTGCGGAATCTATTGACACTAGAGCAAAGTGATGTACTACAGTTTTATAGAGGTCATCAATGTCTACAAAAAAGTCCGCGATACCATATGTCTAACTATTATGGTTAAGTCACCATGACCGCTTTTTGTTAAAATTATTCAAGCAAATCCTTGGAGATATGAAAAAATGGTGATTTCGGTATCATGATATTAATCCTTATCCATTTAAATGGTTTGATAATTAAGGTTGATTATGTCCGTGTAAATCACGCTTTAAATTATTCAAATCGGACCTTTTGTTCAAAAGTTACGACGGTAATAAACATGCTCGGAGTAAGAAAAATGTCGCGGCTTGAGCGAACTGGGAAGAATCATAACAATGCTTGGTCCGATGAAGTTGAAAATGATTTCCATAAAACTATAAGAATAACAAATGTTTGGATTTTTCGCAAATAAACTACATACATAATAAGGGGTGAAGCAGAGGTTGCAGCAAGTTTTTAGGGGAGGACATTATTGCTTGCTTTAATTTACGTCGGAATGCTATGAACGAACTAAAAATGGGATTATTGAAACAGATGTACCTAACAATTTTTGCATGATCAACTCCTGACGGGGTGAACGGGGTGAACAGTTGCGCTGACCCGGAGACCATAGAATAAGTAGAAATGGCTAAGTAATAAATGTAATTAATGAAAATCGTTGTGCTTAATTATCCAAAACTAACCTTTATAAGGGGGTATAGGGGGCGTTGAAGTTTGTGGAGTACCTACTAAATCCGCGCGGACGAAGTGCTAGTCTGGTATAAAATTAACTACCGATATATTAAACTGTTTAATTAAGAACTCTAACTTTTAAAATGAAATGGCTAACAAACACAATAGCTGAGCTACACAATTTATACATTACTTGAACTTTGTAGGACAATAATACGGCGCGCGCCGCCGTGCAGTCCGGCCGGCACACGGTGGGTTGATTTATATACGTAGTGGACTTAGGACATTAAAAAAAAAGTCATCTTATTTTTACTGATTAATGATGCAAATTTGTTCTACTATCTAATACAGTAAATTATTGTTCTATGACTTTTTATTTTACGCATTATTTTTAGTACTACAATTTTTTAAATATTTTTTTGTATAGAAAAAATCATAAAATCTAAAGAATCTCAAAAATCTGAAAACATCTCCAACTGCGATGTATATATTAAAATAGTACTATTTATTAGCTTATTTTTACAACTAGTCAACTACTGCGCTTTGCTGCGATTTAGGAGAATTTTTTTTTTTATTTTTTTTCTTATTAAAATCGCATTTAAGTCTACAAAATCTCAAATTTCTTCCAATTGTTGGATAAGTATTTTAATAGTACAATTTATTTGCATCTAATCGTCTACTGTAGTTTACTGTGACTTAGTAGGTAGTTAGACTTTTTTAGATTTTTTTGAACGAAAATATCTTAAAAGTCACCTAAATCTCAGAATACTTAGCAGTGATAATTATTGTATTCTCTATTCCACACCACCCCAGAGGTAGAGAACTAGGCGCGTTTTTTTTATCAGTGGTCTCCCCAATAGGCCTAATCCACGACTACAAATCTGTGTTCTGTATGTGTGAGACTTACAAAGACAAATTCAAAATTCAAATCATTTACCAATATTTTTAGGAGGGGCCTGCACCATGCTCAACACCATGCTCTGACAATAACGGGTCTTCAGTTAAAACCCCTAAATTTTCTTGATCATCATCGTCAACAAATGTATCCTTAACGATCAACAAAGCTGTTGCTTCTTCTGAAAAGGCTTTGTGTTTTCGCACCAGTTTGTGTCGTATCTTTGAAATATGTGGATCAGAGCTGATTAACAAATTGTTCAAAATATCTTCATTAGTAGCTTTTCTACAGAATTTCCTCGAATTATGAGCACGATATCTCCGAAAATCTTTGTTGCGTGCTTCAGCTGCTTCTTCGGATAATTTTCCAATGGGCACTATACCCAAGCTTTCAATAATAGCTGCTCCGTGAGCTAAAACTTTGTGAACACTTGCAGGCATGTAAAACCAATTATATAATTCAATGTATAGTTCCATGGTGGTTTCGGTATAATCTTTAAACTTCAATATATCAATACGGTGACCCGACGAAATTGCTTCTAATATAGTTTTAAATCTTTTTATTAATTCTTCATTTACTCCTGTGATCGAAGCTGCAATATCGGGGTTTTCGAAAAATCTCCTCGCAGTATTCCCATCATTTGTTGTACCATGACCCTGTTTCACAACATCAATTAAAAGTCCTGTTTCGGATTTAAATGCTTCCTGAATATTTCTCTTTTTGCTCTCCATAATAGCTTTACTGTCACCTTTCACCATCCATGTCTTCAAATCTAATCTGTACGCTATATGAAGAATGCATTCCATGAATCGTATCCAGATGTGTAACGACGATAAACCATATTTATATAAATCGACATCAATTTCTTTTGCCAAAACCAAGGACAAATCATTCATTTCCTTTGGAGTAGCTTTACATATGTCACATCTTTGTGTTGATGTATCGCAAAGAACTGCAGTCGCTTTACCATCTATCATGGTTAGTATTAGGTTGTGCGAGATGGTCAAATCATCAACCACTGTCTTAACTAAATTGTTAATCTCTGCCTCAATCGCATTTTTTTCTTGCAAAATGCTGAATTTGTTTTCCTTCATGAATTTAAAAAACAGCGGACGACACCATAATGAGGAATTTGGGGAATCATTTTCCCATATAACTCTGTCACTAGACACTAATTTGATAGGAATCAAACTACCCATAAATACGCTAGAATCGTCAAAGTCCTCATCTTCTTCATTTTCTCTTCCAACTTTCTGCTTATAATTGGCTTGATTCGAAGCTCCGTCAAATCCCCATTTACTAATCAGTGTCAAATCTTTACAAGTTTCACTAATTTCGTTTGACATTATAATTCTCTGCACAGTAATATCCAATAGTGCCTGCAATTCTATCGTAGCCGTTTTATCTGTTACTACAATAGCAGTTTTAGGTGGATAACATTTAATTTTTTCATTTTGCAGTGCGTAGTAAGAGGGATATACGTTGGTACCAGTTACTTCTGCGATACTTTTTCGTAGCGTATTATATTGCCATTTTGACAATTTCAAAGACAAAAACAAGCCTAAAGCTTCATCTGGAGAGAATACTGATTTCTTTTTATTTCCAAAAAGACAATCTTTTACTTTTTGCACGTCCTGTGGATGCTTGAGCAGATGCTGTAATATGTCAGCAACATCTTCCTTTCCTTCTGCTTTTAAGTTAAAAACATGGGCATGTGACAACTCCTCTGAAGCAATAGTTTGCGTAGTAAGTTCCGTACGTCTCTTTTTTTGTTTAGGACCTAATTCTGTAAATGGTTTTCTCGGACTTACTTGAGTTGATGTACCAACAGACACCTTTTCATGAGATGTAGTTGATGTGCTAGGAACTGGATCGTCGTCGTTTTTTGCAAAATCTTTCATAAACTCAGGCCAAACTATCTCCGATGCCAACCAATCACTGTATTTACTTCTAAATGTATGTTCTTTTCGTTTAGCATTTTCCCATTTTTTATAAGTATTATAACAATACTTTGCGCAGAATTCCTTTAGCAAATTATCATTATCTTGATTTAAATCACACAATTTTGACTTGATAGCACTGTATAAAAAGTTATGATCCTTAATACTACCACTTGATTTCAATTTCACAAACATATCAACATTAGTAACTAAATCACTAAACATTTTCACAAAATTCTCGAAAATCAACTTTTAACAAAAATCAAGTAACGAGCGGGTAGTCCGTATGTAAAGGGTGGTTACAACGAACTGATATCATTGTTTTCAACTTGCTACCCCAAATATTTTTTACCTGCAAATTGACTGCCCTCTGATTGGCGCACGTCACTAATGACGACTCGTCTACTGATAAGAAAACCGGTTTTGGTGTTGTGGAAAGAGTGGTGTGGAATGCAGTTGCACAAAATATTTACAACAAACTAATAATAATAATCCTAATAATATGCACCATGCATCGAATTCTTTGTTCTATTCATACAAATTAAATCTCTGAAATTTTAGGGTAATAACCTACTTTAAAGAAAAAGTTCCAAAACATAAAAGTATGGTATAAGTATATACAATGCAAATATATATTTAAAAATCCTTAAGTCCCAACTTCGCGATTTCAGCCCACCGTGCGGCATCCCCGTGACGACAGGTCACGTACATTATTTTATTGCGCCACGCATTATTCTGTTAAATAAACTATAAAACCCTACAACCTTTAATTAACAATCATAATGTAACATAGAAATTAGTCTTTTAAAAGAGATCAATAATAATTGCAATTAGATTAATTGTACGTTGTTCTAATTAATAACTAAAATAATCATTTATAAAATAAAGTGAAATAAAAAGTCATTTCTTAAACAAAAACAACTCAAACATAAAAATACAAAAATCTAAACTTTTTAAACGTTTTTGGTAAGAAAATTGGATCTTAAAAAAAGCGAAGCATCTAAAGTGGGGGGATCATTTAGACGAGACTGCATTTTGCTGCAGAAATAACCAGCTGTCGAAAATGCTCGTTCTGATACTTGTTGGCTTGATGGTGATGAGGGTTTTATATGCCTTTGTTAAAAAATTACCGCGGCCACCGCCATTCTCGTGTAATGCTATTTCACATAACACCATCTTTTCTGTTTATAAATTTGTCGCAGATAAAGAATGTGTGGGCTTTGATGGCTTTAATGCATGCAAAAGCTCCTCTTTGAAACTTTTAAAAGTAGTAGTTGAAGAAGCTTTTAAAAGTAGTAGTTGAAAACTGACACATGGTACAGTGGTGCCATTTGAAAATTATAAAAAAAACTCGAAACACCGGAAATATGAAAAAAAAACCCGGATTTTTTAATAATTTAAATTATACCGAAAACTCGGTTTTTCGGTTTTCGGTGAAACCGGTTTGCATTCGCTAATGCAAACCGACTGCCACACTGAAGCTCTTCGCTCTTGTAATGAGGTGTAGGTACAATAAAGTATTAAATAAATAAATAATAATCTTCTCATTACCATGTTGAGTGAGTAGTTTATTGGTTGTATTGCAATATGTGGTTAACTAGCGACCTCGATAAATTGTCTGATCAACCGGCAGCACGTTCGTCATTTTCGGCCTAGCTTGAATAAATGACTTGATTTTGATTTTAGGGAATAACGAGTCAGAATAAACCTCAATTATTAATTTTGGTATATAAAAAGCAGATTACTCTGTTAATCTTCATCAGAAGAAGCCTGCCGCCTGCACCGTCTTTCCTAAAAAGAAAATTACTGCTGTAAAGTTTCTATTAGGATTATAAACATAATAGGTATACTGCAACTATAGGTAATCAGTGTAAAGTTGTGTATGCAAAAAAAAAAATGTTATTACCAAGGATCTATTTATATTCTCTAGTGCATCTGCTATGCGGCACTGTGCACCAGCTGATGTGGTTGCTGCATCAGCCATTTTGTTTTTTGTTACTTATCATATTTCCTAAATAAGACAAGTAACTAGAATTACCTTTCAGTAAAATGTGTGATGTTTGCGGGTGTAACTTCAACAATATTATCGTCATTTCTTAAAAAAAAAACATTTATGAATATTAACTGGTTAGTAGGTACCTAATATTTATTTATTTATTTAACAGTTCTTGTACACACATTTAACAAAAGATAAGATTATGGAGACAGAAAAATAGGTACAAAGGTGATGCTTACTTCTAATGAAATCTCTTCCAGCATACCTGCGAAAGGAAAGACGAATAAAAGAGATGTAGACACCGTGTGTAAAAGTTATAGAGTAAGAATAAACCAATAAACATTTATAAAACATAAAATTAACTGAAAAAAAGATATAACACTAATAAATACTAAATAATATTATAAGATAAAAAATAATACACACATACAAACGAGTCTATGCAACTATGACGGTACGGAAAGGTAAGTGTTCTTTCACTCTTCTTTTAAAAGCTGTAAGCGTTTTGCAGTCCCTAATGTCAGGCGGCAGTGAATTCCACAACCGTACCGCGTGCACGGTAAATGAGTGAGAGTAATAAACAGTGGAGTGGGGAGGGGATTTAAGGAGATTTCTAAGATGCGACCTGCAAGGACATCAGAAGGACGGGAATAGGAAAAGCGTTCTCGCAGGTAGGAAGGCGTGTTAGGGTTGTGAAGGATGTTAAATAGCAAACACAATATCCGAGATTTCGAATGAAAGAGAAGTCGAATCGGGAGCCACTTGAGTATCTTGTAAAATCCTGAAACATGATCATATTTTTTTAGGTTGAACACAAAACGAATACAAATATTTTGCAAACGCTCAAGTTTATTTAAAAGCTTCCGGTGGCATCCAAATAACAGGCGTCAGCGTAGTCTATGATGGGCTGAATGAGAGTTTGGGCAAGAGAAATTTTGGTTTTCAAGGGCAAAAAGCTCTGAAGGCATTTCAGCGAGTGAAACGTGTAGTGCACCTTCCGGCTAATAGATAAAGCACAACTGAATTTTAAGTACTTGACATAAATTGAAACTTACATATTATTACTATTGTTGGGTGTTGGTGCATCTGAAGGTAGTAGTTGAAATATGGGTGAACGTGAAGTGTCGTTGGAGAATTTAGAAGTGCAGGAAACGGAGAAACTGCGTGGGGCGCAGGCTAGCAAAGCAAAAGAAAAAAGCAATCACTATGACTGAGCGAGCATAAATACAATATAGATAAATAAGGTACCTATCTAGTCCATAACTTACCGACAAGGGATTTATTTGCACCTCATTTTGGGGCGTGCCACTCCTCCCTGCAGCCTAAGTCCCTGCTTCAAGCAGAGCAGCCATCCTTTCTTCTAAAGGGTTTATAGAAGTGGGTACGCCTGGCCCTCCACCTGTACCCCTTTGATTTTGCCGAATCTGCCTGATTCGGTTGAGCAAGCGGCACTTATAGTCGGAATACCACTAAAAATATTACAAATCTAGTTATTTATCCAAGTATAATGTAGGTACCGATACACAGGTACAATATTGATAGAATCTAATAGACCTTGCTCCACTCTTTGGGAGTGCTTTGATCCCCGTCTGCCTCGGCATTCAGAATGTTGGCGCACTCAGACCAAAGGCGTGATATAAGGGCACTCCCCTCTCTCGATTTAAGTCGGTCACGGGCAAGGTCCCTGTGGCCCTCCAAATACTCTAATAACAATTTAATCTGCCGTACAGAAACGCGTTTGCGTGAGTGTGAAGACATACTGGGAAGTTTGGTAGAGTTTAGTTGTCGTGCAGTTAACGTGCAGTACACCCGCAGCTTACGCGCAGTTCAAAGATTACAAGAATACCGTTCATTATCACTCAAACTTGAACTTAACTACAACTGCACTACAACTTCATCGGCGCGTCATAAAATTACGTGAATTAGCCTACTGATAGCCAGAGTAAACCAGTCTACTTAGAACAAATGAACGTTCAAGACGCGTCCGGTTCTTTGCGTAGCTACAAAGAGGAAAAAATAAAAGTGCGACCAGCATGAAGTCTACGATTGGAGCAATGTCACTCAATGGCGAAGTCAACATTTACTGGGGCGACTATCAACACCTTAATTTCAAGCTACTTTTCTAAATGGGAAAGAAATATGTAGAAGTGGAATATAACTACGAACCGGAAATAACTTCATAGAAATCGTGCTAAAATAAATTTACAGAATTTTATTAGTTTTTGGTAGGATCATTATACCAGATGGGACGAAATTTGTGAGGGTATCCGAGGCGTATCATGTATCGAGATTAAACCCCGGTTTAGAAAGAATATACACACTCTGCTCGAATCTCGACGCGAATTCTAAAGAAGAGGGCGACAACTGCACATACAGTTACTTCCACCATTATTATCTGAATCATGTCAAGGCGAAGTTAAAATATTATTTAATCACAGCTGTCATGTTACGAGAAGGGGATAACGCAGAGCTGATGAAACTTGAAAGTCCAGAAAACGTTGCCCGACGACCCGAGACCGCACTACCTCGAAATATTGGCTACGTTAAGCTCAACGGTGTGTTTTATCCCAAAAGGATTCTTCGCAAGAACTTCAACGGCAACTTTCAAGCCACTTTTCTTAATGGAAAAGAAATAGAAGTGGTGGTGTTAAAATTAATTTACAAGGCTTGTTGCCAGTATTTGGTGAGTTCAAGCCAGCTTACGGGAAATAATTCGTAGGCGTATGGCAAAATTAAAACTCAGTGAGGTTCAGTTCACCGTTCCGATAAAAGATTGGAACGGCTGGCCTCAGGGTCCTTCGTACTTAAAATATTTGTTCACGGAACACTCGCTTGTATTAAATCGTTGTTTGATAACCCGTAATGAAACCTGATGCGAGCATATTAAATGGGCCACTGCTAGCCAAAGTGAACCAGCTCCTCTACTTTGTAAAATGCACGTTCAAGACGCGTCCGGTTCTTTGTGTGGGTACCGGCATGAAGTCTACGATTAGAGCTATGTCACTCAATGGCGAAGAAGACTACTACATTTACTGGGGCGACTATCGACACATCAATTTCAAGCTACTTTTCTTAATGGGAAAGAAATAGAAGTGGAATATAACTACGACTCAGACTTCATTGAGATCGTGTTAAAGTTAATTTACAAGGCTTGCTGCCAGTATTTGGTGAGTTCATGCCAGCAGATTGGAAATAATTTGTAGGCGAATAGCAAAATTAAAACTCATTGAGCTTCAGTTCAACATTTCGAAAGATTGTAACGGCTGGCCTCAGGGTCGAATTAATAATATGTGGCTTTACTTCTATGCATTACTTCTTACATCCCCACTCAAACGTCCAGCCCGCGCGACTATTCCTGTGGTGTTAAGGTAAAAGGGGTTAAGTCATTAATATTGAAAGACGAGTTACTTGCATAATTCGATACCAAATAAAAATATCTATTGAGGAAAAAAGGAGATGATATATTATATATTATCTTATAGATGGTTCTGTACTGAACAGAGTATCAGTCATCCGTGATCTAGGTGTACTCTTTGTTACATCCCTATCCTTTCGTGATCACATAGATACTATAGTTGCTAATGCTAACAGAATGTTTGGCTTTATAATCCGCATGACAAAACCTTTCCGTAATTATAGCAGCATTATTCTACTCTATAACGCTTTGCGTAAGGAGCTCCTTGGAGTATTGTTCTACTATTTGGCCTCCCTATTACTCAAGTTATACTAATAATGTTGAATCTGTTCAGGCCCGTTTTGTTAGGTATCTATGTATGAAGAATGGGATCCGAAAATCTATACCTGATTACAATGATAGGTTAAAGCACTATAAGATGATAAGCTTAAAAGACAGACGTATCTATTCTGACTTACTTATACTACACAAAATTATAAATGGTTCCATAGATGCACAATTGATTTACTATTTTTACTTTAGATCTAGCCAACGAAGCAAGAGACATCATCGCATTTTTCAGTTGCCTACATCCACCTTAAATACCACCTTTAATAGCCCCCTAACACGTATGGCAAGGTTATGTAATGAAAGGTCCAACTTGACGGATTACCCTTTCGAAGTTTTCTCTATGAGTTTCGCTTCGTACAGACGTTCCCTATATAAACAGTGTGTATAATGTACGTCTGCATGGCTCAAATGGTTTTTGTTTTGTAGTGTTCTGCATATTTATGTCTACTGAACACACTAAAGTCTTATTATTTATTTTTTTCTTCTTGTATCGAATATACATTATATCAATGTCATGCATACCTTTTATTTGCATGGTTACTGAAATGCCGATTTTAAATGTTATTTTTAATTGAACTGTAAGTGACAGTGCTGTTGGTGTGATTATTATAAATAAATAAATAAATGAGTCAATATTTATGTTACAATTTCGTTTAACTTAAATTGCAAATCGAGTCAAGTCTTTTAAACCTAGAAACGTAAAAAGAGTTAAAGTATACTGATTTCATTATTGCGTACGTAATATTTTTTTTTGTGATATGCATAATGAGATAAGTCGACTCGTCCCTAAATGCGAATCGTGATATTCCTTCAGTTGCATTGCATTTCGTGCGTGAAGCCCAGCGTAAAAAAATCATAATATTGTGTTTCCAATGTTTATCAGTGATAAAATTCTTGAAAATGAACTATATTAATAAGATAATGTCATTGACTCTAAATGAAAGTCTCAGTGAACGTAAGTATGATTTATACACTTCACGAAAATGACAACCATGATGTTGGAAATCACTGTTGAAGAAAAACTAGTCAACGGAGGAAACGTCAGGGAACAAACATACGGAAAATAATTCACAATGAACGAAACAAAGGATTGACATATGATAATATATAAAACACAAACTGGTAAAATAATCCAGGCAAGACAAGTGACACCTTTACCTCTTGGCCGCAAAAATTGTTCCGAACAAAAATTGTTCAGAAAACCAGAAAGCACTTTTTGATGAATATTGGGTGATTACAAACGTTCGGCGTATTTGTCGTTATTAATTTTAGACATACCAAAAAACACCCACCCATACGTAATACATCAGGCGAACCTAAACTAAGGAGTACGAATCATATTTACAACTTAAAAATAATTTTAAGTTCTGAGAAAATTTGGAGTTTCTAATAAATGTGTCGATATTCTCACAATTTTTTTCTTTAGTACCACCTGGTAATAAAGAAAAAAATTGTGAGAATATCAGGCCGTCGATTCTGTAAACATGACGAAGTGAAGGCTTGGGTGAAGTGATCACAAAGTGAGCTGTCATTCCATCTTGGTTTCCATCTTGAATCCATGTGGATTGACCACTCACTGCGTGATCACTTCACCCCACCCCACTTCGACATTCTGAATCGCAATGCAGGAATTTCAAGCCCTGATAAACGTAGATCTCATACGCCTTCTAATAAAATAGGGGATGAAGCAATACAGATTATAAAAAATCACATAAATTCGTATTCGAATCGCATTAAAACCAGTCAATATTTTTTTCAGGCTCTGGTAAGTAGTATATTATTGGGCAGTCTATACCACTATCTGCAAGTCGCGAGGCGAGTGCGCCTCGCTCCGAACAGTGGTATAGAATGCCCAATAATCGATAATCGACTCGACTCTCTACTCGACCGTCGATCGTGCGAGTACGATCAGGCTAGTTCAGGATAGTAGTGTGACCTATACCACTGTCGGCAAGTCGCGAGGCGAGTGCGCCTCACTCCGGACAGTGGTATAGAATGCTCAATAATCAATAATCGATAATCGACTCGACTCTCTACTTGACCGTCGATCGTGCGAGTACGATCAGGCTAGTTCAGGACAGTAGTGTGACCTACATAATGCTCAATAACAATCAATTCGACTGACTGGTATGTGACTGTACTCTACTAAATATCAGGCTAGTTTTAGGACAGTAGTGTACTTTGCATAATGCTGAATAACACACACAATCAATTCAACTGAGTAGTGTAGACTACAATAATATTAACTGCTTAAATAAAAAATCTTTCAAGTTATTTGGTTTATTTATCATAAAACATTGGTTTCACTGGAAACAATACATCTACCGAAGTCACGAACTCTTGTAGTTTTCGCCATTTAGGAGAATCTGTGTCGGTCTGGAATTTGAGTCGGATGAGCGCCTTCTTCCACAGCTCCAGATAATGTATTTATTGTTTCACAAACTAGGTGATATACATGTTTAGTACAGATTTATGTGCAAGAATGAACAGATGATGTACTGCTGGTACTTAAAAAAGGAAACCCTGAGCTATAAGTACCAGCTGCCCTTAAGTGACAAAGTGTAAGCAGTTCATGATATTCATGCTGACATGTTAGATGAGGTTGCCGAGACAATGATAATACATTTAGTTATTAATATGGAAAACAAAACAAAGATAAGAATCGCTTGAACTAGTAGTAAACTAAGGTTGTGTAAGTGGGGGAGTGGTTATTTGTGTGTGTGAGTTTTGCGTTTGTATATGTGTGTAGGTGTATGTGTGCGTGTGTATCTGTGTTTGTAAATACGTTATGTTCGTTATTTAATAGGATGAAGGAGATTCTCTGTTTCATCATAGGATAGTTTTAAAAGCCAATCAAGCACAGTTTTTTTACAGTCATGTTTATGTTTAGGGTTAATATTTAATAATTTGTTTGCCTTGGTATACAAAAAGCGTCCGAGGAAACAGAAAAATCTCTGACTGAAGGAAGTCCTGAGAGTGACACCCAAAGGGAGTTTAAGCCTACGAGTAGACTGATTTTGGGAGTTTACAGAAACATGGTTGCCACTTGTGTTTAATGAATGTTGCCTTAAGATAATTTGAAGAATAAATAGTTGACGCACCGTTAAAACCTCACAGTACTCATAGAGTTCCTTGGTAGGGTAACGAAATGGTTTAAAGGTACATACTTTTAATACTGCTCTTTGCGCACGTTCAAGAACTAATAAATTAGTCTTACAGGCGCCGCCCCATGAGGAAATACAATAATTAATCAAAGATTGGCACAAGGCATAGTAAACCGTCTTTAAAATCTTAGGATCCGCAACGTGTCTCAGATGTTTGAAAATATAGATTAGTTTCCGAATTCGCCCTGTCAATAGTTTGATATGAGGTACAAAACTTAATCTTTCGTCTAGGATCACTCCTAGATATTTGATAGTAGGAGCATTTTGAAGTTTTGGGCAGTTGCATATAACTGAAGTATTTGTTGTGTGATTATGAGCGGTAATGTAAAATCTACTTTTGTCGAATTTTATTGATTTTTTAATGTTGAATACTAGGTACTTGGTTTTATCTACATTAAGTGACAAGGTATTAGCAGACAACCATTTGGTTATTATATCAAATCCCACTTGTGCTGCGTTAAAAACTTTCTCCCAAGTGTCCCCTGTAAAAATAATTGCTGTATCATCTGCGAAAGCCAGAAGTTTGCCGTTTGCGATGTCTAATTTGCAGATCTCATTTAGGTACACTAAGAAGAGCGTAGGTCCAAGGATGCTCCCTTGCGGAACACCGTGCTTTATGGGAAGATCTTTACTTGTATGCTCGCCGATTTTTACACACTGCGTTCGATCAGTCAGATAACTTTGAAACAGCTTCAGCTGTTTATCTCTGATACCAATCTTCTCTAATTTAAGGATGAGTTTGGGGATGGAGACCGTGTCAAAAGCCTTAGCCAAATCCAAAAATATTGCCAAGCATTTGTTGCTCCTGTCCAAGGCTTTAACAATATAATCAGAGAGATCATGAACTGTGTCATTTGTAGATATATTTTTCCTAAAACCATATTGGTTTTTTGAAAGAATATTGTTAGCTTCTAGGTATTTGTTTAGGCGATTGTTCATGATTCTCTCCAAGATCTTTGACAGGGAAGGCAAGACGGATATGGGCCTATAGTTACCGACACGATCTGCATCCCCAGACTTATATATGGGATGAATCAGAGCCTTCTTTAACAAATCCGGAAAGACTCCACTAGTTATACACAAATTGATTATGTATGTTAATGGAGGCACTAAAATGTTCTTATATTGCTTTAGCAGGCTAGATGAAATACCGTCAATACCAACTGCACAGTCAGAGCGCAAGGATAATACCATTTGCTCAACTTCTTGCTCATCGGTTTCAAGAAATACAAAAGAATCCGATGAAGATGGTGACTGTGGTTCAGTTTGAGAACTGTGGTTATTAAAAGTTGAATTTGCAACTGTGTCTGCCAGCTGTTTTCCGATATTAGCAAAAAATGAATTAACTTCATTAATAGACTCGTCAACAGAACTTTTAATTTTTAGTAAAGCACAAGCGGATGTTTTAGATTTTGTCGTATGAGTAACTTGTTTTATAACTTTCCACATTTTTTTGGGATTAGATCTGGCTTTGTCTAGTTCGTCTTTCTCATATTGTCTTTTAAGGGTTTTTAGAATAGAATTGCAATAATTGCGGTATCTTTTAAAAATAATTCTGAGGATTTCGTTATTGCGGTCATTTTTCATTTTAACATACATCCGGTCCCTATTTCTCATGCATCTAAGGATGCCTGGAGTAATCCATGGTTTAATAATTCTCAAGCGATGAGGCACAGCAACACACTTGGAACTCATTTTCAAGGCTCTGGTTAGTGAATTTACAAAATATTCCAGTGCAAAATTTGCATTTGTACATTCATAAATATAAGTAAAGTTCGTATTTTTCAGCTGGGTTCCTAATTTATTATAATCAATTTTGGTTTTCGAGTTTTGAGGGCTGTCCACTTTTACTTTGTCTAGTGAAAGTAGTACAGCATTATGGTCAGTGACCACAGAATCAATAACAATAGCTGTAGCTTTAAGTTTAGTTTTAAGTAAGATATGATCAAGGGAAGTTTTACCGTGCGTAACCAGAGTGTGTGCTGGTAGAAGACCATGACTAGCAGCTAGAGTCAGATAATCCGGAGTTTTGGCATCCATATTACCATCTGCAATATCTATATTTATATCGCCAATGATAATTATATTACTAAATGAGGAATTTATTGTTAGCACCTGATCCATGGAGGACAAAAAATTAGATATTTCTTTAAATGACGGTGGCCTATATAATGCAAAGATACAGATGTCTCGTCCTATTCTTATTTCAATGCAGTTTGCGTCTGTAAAATTTGGTTCGATTATTGTTATATTAGTGATACTGCTTCGAATATAAACTACAACTCCATCATTTTTGTTCAATCTTTTTGTAGTGAAATACGAATTAAATCCGTTTAGTGAGGGTATATTTGGGTTGCATGATAGCCAGCACTCTGTGAGAATAAGTATATCCTGTGAGATAGACATCCTGGACAATAGTGTTAGTAGGCTAGGTATATTTGCCGAAATACTCCTAATATTTTGAGTTAGAATCTTCAGTGATCCTTGGGTGACTATACTTTTACAATCTTCAGGCTCGCATCTATGGGAATCTGAAATTTTAAGGTCGTCTATATTATTTGAATGATTGTCTAGCCTATCGAATTTTGTGATTTAAGGAGCAATTGATCGTTATGGTGGCCAGTTTTTTAATTTTAGGAATAGATGTTGTTTCTCGGACTTTCTTGTGCATGATAATATAAGAGTAAGTTATATTACGTAGGCAGTAGTGTTGTTGTGGTTGATTGGAGGTATGAATGATGTGTGCATGTGTGAGTAAGTACAATAGTAAGAAGTAAAAAGTGATGTGATTTGTGCAATGCATGATTTCGTGTGAATTGAGTGGGTTTACTAGTAGCGATATAGATAGTACAGCATAAATAGGTTTTACTAAGTTTAGAAAGAAAGGGATGTTTGGTCTTAATACCATAACACCACATGAAATTACACAAAATAGTCATTTTTTTATAGTTAGTTTTGTGAGATCTGACTCATTTTCAATCCTGTGTGGTAGCTCTCCTTCAGTTTTACGAAGATAGACTAAACTTCTTGAGGTCCAGCAGTAGGAGTAGTTATTCTCTCGAGCAAATTGTCTGGCCAGATAGTAAATCTTCTGGGCCTTGGATGTCAAGGCCTCTGATATATACACAGGCTTAGTAGGTCCAGTGATTTTAAGATGCCCAGTATTTATTTTATCCTCGTTTGTCTTCGCCTTATTCAGATTCCTGACTCCTTGCAATATTTTATCTCTTTTTAAGACACTATTTAACTCGACCATAATTGGTTTAATGTTCTCCTTATTTGTCATTATTCTGTATGTATCTCTGATATCGGAATCTTGTAACTCAACCTCCACGGCTTTAGCCAAGGACATCACTATCTTGCTGACATCTTCCTTCGTTTCTGTCTTTGCATTACCATGAAGGATGGCAGGCACGTTACGTATTTCTAGTCCTGTGGACTTGGCTTTGCGTTCCATAAGCTCTATTTTCTCCTCCAACTTTTCAATGAGCTTTTTGTCCTTTGCCCTGTCCCCTTCTAGGTTTGCAAGAGATTTGAGAAGGGAGTCGTACTTGTCGGACATAAAATGCAAGCTTTCCTTGAGTTCAGCATTTTGCTGTTTGAGTTCAGCAAAGTGTTGATCAACAGTCGCGGACAATGATGTGAATAAGCTCGTCATTTCAGCTTTAAATTGCCCATGATCATCGTCCAATTCGCGTCTGCGCTTATGTCGCACGGCGACATTGCCGCTACCACTCCGCTCAGAGGGTGTATCCGAATCATACGTCTGTTGTGGCGCTCCGGGTGTTAGGGCAGGTGGGGGAGGCGGGGAGCGGCGCATCATGACCAGGCGATCGATGACCCGTAGGAAGCAAACCAACCTCAGCTTCAATCCACCGTATGAGCCACAAACAAGCTTTGCTCAGCCGTAGTCTACCAGAAATCTATCTATTTGTCCTTCGAAAAATACAGAACCCAATAAACTACAAAACAAAAATCCAAAAAGAATTCCTGTACTCCGGATTCGAACCAACACCTCTGACTCTGCTATCGTAGCATACAGCCCCGAGACCAAACGTGTTACGAGAATAATGTTCAAATAGACCAACTGATGCCTAAAACAATCGCACAGTGTTGGCAAATTGACCTTACTTTCATTTTTGAAGGACGAACTCGCGGATCGCAAAGATTGTCGGTGAGACGCGCGTCATCAGCCTTGTACACCTTGCAGTCGACGTAGTACTCTCCATCGATTCTCGCTAATCGCCGCTCGCTGCTTTTGGCCACTCGGTTCACGAAGAAGGACGAAAGACATGTGCCCGATGAATCATCTTTGAGCTCGGTGTCAGATTCGCGGTGTTTACTGATACCGAATATATCGATACCAGTATTGATTTTCTTACTGAAACAACAACAAAATCTTCTGTTATTATTCTGCTAATACAGCAATATGTATGTAAATACCTCAAGTATAAACTTGAAATTACAAAACATCATAGATCTAGACAAAGAAAGAGATATCGGTAATATCTAAGACATAGCTATCAGTGAGCAGTCTCAAACAGTGGACCATTAAATTATAAGAAATAGAAATAATTGTTAATACCGAAATAATTACACCGAGAACACTTTGTTACTCAAAGCACAAATAAATAATTCAAGATTTTGTTTAGCTCGTACGAATTAAGTTCGCTGATAGTGAGCGCGACTTGCGTTTTCCATTGGTGTCTGCAGACGGTTTGCGGCTGGAAGTAGTTTTCTTTTCAGTGATCGGAGCTTGTTGAAAGTATTCGCACTCAGAGTCAGACCTAAAACAAACATGAAATATTTTGTTAAACATATTAAAATACAGCGAACAGGACCAGAGCCCTAAACTATGAAACGGTTGAAAAGTTTTGACTTACATTTTTCCAATTATGCCCAACCGGTTTGATGAGTTTGTGAAGGCTGGCAGCAGCAGGTGGCGGTGGCAGCGGATGCCTATCAGCACTGATGTTGACAACAACTCGTGGTACACAATTATGACTGAGCGTAGAGCACTTCTTGAAGATAACTTCCTCACTTGCAGACTTCAATAAGTTTGTATCGAGTACTCCGAAAACATGTAGCTTATAAGACGGAAACGAACATCAATCCGTTATATTAAAAAGTAC
The DNA here is from genome assembly GCA_947386135.1 of Melanchra persicariae. NCBI lineage: Eukaryota > Metazoa > Arthropoda > Insecta > Lepidoptera > Noctuidae > Melanchra > Melanchra persicariae. The sequence goes on along the minus strand of OX376645.1, from coordinate 6,353,421 downwards.
TAAAACCGATCGTGTTATGTATGCATGAAACAATTTTACCTCTTGGACGTATTATATTCGTTCAAAAAATGGTAACTAGGGATTACTCAAGTTGAATCTAATGACAATGCAGCAAAACGACTTAAGGTTGTCAAAACAATAACGTGCATGCAACAAACAACGCTTATATGTATAATACTAGCTGTGCCCGCGACTTCGTTCGCGTGCATGACGAAACTTACACTTAACACGGAATATGTTTGTGATGAACGTTGCATTGGTGACTAGAAACAATTTATTAATCAGATTACATATTCAAACAATTTTATACAATGTAAGTTTAATTTAAGGACTTGTATTTGCTATTTAATACTTGGGTTAAGCACAGAAAATAAGTTATTTGTTAGAATTAGGTCTAATAACAAGTTTTTAATAATTTTATTCAGTCATACAATTACATTTTCAATTTAATGATTTTTGTGAATTGCATTTTTGCATACCTTGATATGAACGTGTGTTAACCTTACCTAAAATAGCTGATTGTTGAAAGTGCAATTTAGCTGATTGGAAAGAATATTCGGAGCGCACGTGTAATATTGTATGCAATATCAAGCATTTTAATGAAATATTATATTACATCGAAAAAAGATCGTTTGACTAACAGTACCTACCTACTAACAATCAATAATTAAAATAATTTATTGTTTGCATATATCACAGAGTACAAAGTATCTTTACAACGGTAGAATTTTTTATTACATATTTTGAAGGTAATTATTAGTTTGTTTTTTTCTGTATAAAATATTGATGTAGGTATATTTCAATTACAAGTGGTTACCTACCGTTTTTTACTTTAATTTCCAGAAATATTTTGAAGAACTGATCATCAAATGAGAGAGCGTGAGCAAAGCATCCCTGTTGGACTCTCAAAAATTAGATAGTTGTGCTATGGAGCATTATACATATGTATATGTATATCATTACATATTTTGAAGGTAATTATAAATTATTTTTTCACTACATAACATTGTTGAATATTTCATTACAAGTAGATACTTACCTATTTTTGTATTTTTTCAGAAATATTTTGATAAACACTTCGATTAGTTCATGAAGAACTGATCGTCAAACGAGAGCCCGAGAGCAAAGCATCCCTATTCCCTGTTGGACTTTCAACAATTAGATAGTTCTGCTACGCTATTTACTTGGAGTGTTTAAACAATACTTACTTTTAGAGCTGGTTTACCTAGGTAAGATTTTAGTTGTAAGTATCAGTCTATATTTGTTGAAGTTTATGACTGTATTGTATGATTATTAGTTCCATAAATAACATAATAATAATGCCTCACTGTTCGGTCTGTAAAGTATTTGTAGATAGTCGACGATGGTCTGGTCATTTATGTAGTATTCATAAAAACAAACATAAAAAATAAATAATTTCCCTGAGATTTTTCTCAATAATATTAGTGAACAAGTTAAAAAATTAATAGATCGATCCCTACATAAACATAAAGCTGTCAAAATTATTACGAACTTTTTTGTTATTTTCTTACGTTTAAAAATGATCAACAGGAATTAAAATCTTTCGCTACGAAAGACTTTGTGATTAATTTAAATTACGATTTTGATTCTATTTATAAGTAAATCAACAGTTGATTTACTATTAAAAAAAATTTAAGAGTTTCAGGAGAGAGATAGTGGTTGGACATTCATGTGCAATTCACATTTAGAAATAAATATCAACCTTTCGGCGGATCTAAATTCATAACTTTGCCAAAATTTATAAAAAATAAAAAAGCATGTTTGAATATTCGAAACAATGACGAGTATTGCTTTTTATGGTGTGTTGTGGCGGCGCTATACCCCATAGACAGACCGACAGAGTTTCATCTTATCCCTACTTCCAAGATGTTTTGAATATTGATGATTTGTCATTTCCAATCACATTTTCGGACATAGCTGTGTTTGAGAAAAATAATCCCTTTCTAAATATATTCGTGTATGCTTTAAAAAATGATAAGATTATTGTTGGACCCTTGTATAAATCAACGAATAAAAAATCCAAGAGCATTCATCTATTGCTTATAGAAAATAATACTAATTCTCATTACTGTCTTATCAAAGATTTGTCGCGTCTAGTCAGGAATCAGATAACCAAACATCATGCTAAACTTTACTTTTGTGAAACATGCTTATTGTTTTTTCCAACGCACAGTCAAATTGAATCACACTTGTGTGGAGGGGTTGTTACAGTTTTACCAGAAAAGGGATCATTCTTAAAAATTAAAAATTATGATAGAAAACAAGACATTCCTTTCGTCATATATGCTGATTTCGAAACATTACTCGAACCAATTTCCGGCGATGAATTCAACACCGTCAATACGTCATACTCACAACGCCACGTGCCGGCCGCGTTCGCCTATAATGTAGTGTCATCATTTAATAATAGCTATAGAAGTTATCGCGGAAAAGATTGTATTTCAAAATTTGTACGTTTTCTGATGGAAGATGTTAAAACAATACATAGATTTATAACCAAAAACCAGCCTATGATATTCACAGAAGAAGACGCTCTAGATTTTAAACGCGCCGTTAAGTGCTACATTTGTGAAAATCTACTGTTAAACGATAGAGTAAGGGAACACTGTCATATTACTGGTCGATACCGAGGCGCAGCACATCGACATTGTAATCTGCAACATAAAGTACCGAAATTCGTTCCAATATTCTTTCATAATTTATCTGGATACGATTGTCATGTATTTATAAAAGAGTTACGCGGAATTCCAGGGCAAATTAAAATAATACCTAAGACCAAGGAAAAATATACAGCATTCACAAAGTTTGTTCCTATTGCTGATAACGACTTTGTAAAAATTAGGTTTTTAGATTCTTTCAACTTTTTAGGAACAAGTTTGGACAAACTTGCTAAAACATTGCAGGTAGAAGATTTTGTTAATCTTAAATCTCATTTTCCTGGTGAAAGACAATTTAGTTTGCTGACTCGTAAAGGCATTTATCCGTATGATTATATGACAGATTGGAAATGTTACGAACAAACATCATTACCGCCTAAGAGTTGTTTTCATAATTCGTTGACCAACGAAGATATAAGCGATGTAGATTATAATCACGCTCAGACTGTTTGGGATGAATTCAATATTAATGACCTAGGTAATTATACTGATCTATACTTAAAAACAGATGTGCTTTTACTGACAGATATATTTCAAAATTTCCGAAAAACCTGTAAACAATATTACAAACTTGATCCCGCGTTTTACATAACTGCACCTAGCTTATCTTTCGATGCAATGTTACTAAAAACAGGCGTTCAGTTAGAACTCGTGTCGGACTTGGCTATTGTCAGAATGATCCAAAGCGGAATACGTGGGGGTCTGTGCATGTGTTCCCATCGATATGCAAAAGCCAATCATAAATACATGTCAGAATATGATGCATCACAGCCTGATTGTTTCATAGTGTATCTAGACTGTAATAATCTATATGGTTTTAGTATGTGTTAGTATTTACCGCATTCTAGTTTCAGATTTTCAATTTAATGATTTTTGTGAATTGCATTTTTGCATACCTTGATATGAACGTGTGTTAACCTTACCTAAAATAGCTGATTGTTGAAAGTGCAATTTAGCTGATTGGAAAGAATATTCGGAGCGCACGTGTAATATTGTATGCAATATCAAGCATTTTAATGAAATATTATATTACATCGAAAAAAGATCGTTTGACTAACAGTACCTACCTACTAACAATCAATAATTAAAATAATTTATTGTTTGCATATATCACAGAGTACAAAGTATCTTTACAACGGTAGAATTTTTTATTACATATTTTGAAGGTAATTATTAGTTTGTTTTTTTCTGTATAAAATATTGATGTAGGTATATTTCAATTACAAGTGGTTACCTACCGTTTTTTACTTTAATTTCCAGAAATATTTTGAAGAACTGATCATCAAATGAGAGAGCGTGAGCAAAGCATCCCTGTTGGACTCTCAAAAATTAGATAGTTGTGCTATGGAGCATTATACATATGTATATGTATATCATTACATATTTTGAAGGTAATTATAAATTATTTTTTCACTACATAACATTGTTGAATATTTCATTACAAGTAGATACTTACCTATTTTTGTATTTTTTCAGAAATATTTTGATAAACACTTCGATTAGTTCATGAAGAACTGATCGTCAAACGAGAGCCCGAGAGCAAAGCATCCCTATTCCCTGTTGGACTTTCAACAATTAGATAGTTCTGCTACGCTATTTACTTGGAGTGTTTAAACAATACTTACTTTTAGAGCTGGTTTACCTAGGTAAGATTTTAGTTGTAAGTATCAGTCTATATTTGTTGAAGTTTATGACTGTATTGTATGATTATTAGTTCCATAAATAACATAATAATAATGCCTCACTGTTCGGTCTGTAAAGTATTTGTAGATAGTCGACGATGGTCTGGTCATTTATGTAGTATTCATAAAAACAAACATAAAAAATAAATAATTTCCCTGAGATTTTTCTCAATAATATTAGTGAACAAGTTAAAAAATTAATAGATCGATCCCTACATAAACATAAAGCTGTCAAAATTATTACGAACTTTTTTGTTATTTTCTTACGTTTAAAAATGATCAACAGGAATTAAAATCTTTCGCTACGAAAGACTTTGTGATTAATTTAAATTACGATTTTGATTCTATTTATAAGTAAATCAACAGTTGATTTACTATTAAAAAAAATTTAAGAGTTTCAGGAGAGAGATAGTGGTTGGACATTCATGTGCAATTCACATTTAGAAATAAATATCAACCTTTCGGCGGATCTAAATTCATAACTTTGCCAAAATTTATAAAAAATAAAAAAGCATGTTTGAATATTCGAAACAATGACGAGTATTGCTTTTTATGGTGTGTTGTGGCGGCGCTATACCCCATAGACAGACCGACAGAGTTTCATCTTATCCCTACTTCCAAGATGTTTTGAATATTGATGATTTGTCATTTCCAATCACATTTTCGGACATAGCTGTGTTTGAGAAAAATAATCCCTTTCTAAATATATTCGTGTATGCTTTAAAAAATGATAAGATTATTGTTGGACCCTTGTATAAATCAACGAATAAAAAATCCAAGAGCATTCATCTATTGCTTATAGAAAATAATACTAATTCTCATTACTGTCTTATCAAAGATTTGTCGCGTCTAGTCAGGAATCAGATAACCAAACATCATGCTAAACTTTACTTTTGTGAAACATGCTTATTGTTTTTTCCAACGCACAGTCAAATTGAATCACACTTGTGTGGAGGGGTTGTTACAGTTTTACCAGAAAAGGGATCATTCTTAAAAATTAAAAATTATGATAGAAAACAAGACATTCCTTTCGTCATATATGCTGATTTCGAAACATTACTCGAACCAATTTCCGGCGATGAATTCAACACCGTCAATACGTCATACTCACAACGCCACGTGCCGGCCGCGTTCGCCTATAATGTAGTGTCATCATTTAATAATAGCTATAGAAGTTATCGCGGAAAAGATTGTATTTCAAAATTTGTACGTTTTCTGATGGAAGATGTTAAAACAATACATAGATTTATAACCAAAAACCAGCCTATGATATTCACAGAAGAAGACGCTCTAGATTTTAAACGCGCCGTTAAGTGCTACATTTGTGAAAATCTACTGTTAAACGATAGAGTAAGGGAACACTGTCATATTACTGGTCGATACCGAGGCGCAGCACATCGACATTGTAATCTGCAACATAAAGTACCGAAATTCGTTCCAATATTCTTTCATAATTTATCTGGATACGATTGTCATGTATTTATAAAAGAGTTACGCGGAATTCCAGGGCAAATTAAAATAATACCTAAGACCAAGGAAAAATATACAGCATTCACAAAGTTTGTTCCTATTGCTGATAACGACTTTGTAAAAATTAGGTTTTTAGATTCTTTCAACTTTTTAGGAACAAGTTTGGACAAACTTGCTAAAACATTGCAGGTAGAAGATTTTGTTAATCTTAAATCTCATTTTCCTGGTGAAAGACAATTTAGTTTGCTGACTCGTAAAGGCATTTATCCGTATGATTATATGACAGATTGGAAATGTTACGAACAAACATCATTACCGCCTAAGAGTTGTTTTCATAATTCGTTGACCAACGAAGATATAAGCGATGTAGATTATAATCACGCTCAGACTGTTTGGGATGAATTCAATATTAATGACCTAGGTAATTATACTGATCTATACTTAAAAACAGATGTGCTTTTACTGACAGATATATTTCAAAATTTCCGAAAAACCTGTAAACAATATTACAAACTTGATCCCGCGTTTTACATAACTGCACCTAGCTTATCTTTCGATGCAATGTTACTAAAAACAGGCGTTCAGTTAGAACTCGTGTCGGACTTGGCTATTGTCAGAATGATCCAAAGCGGAATACGTGGGGGTCTGTGCATGTGTTCCCATCGATATGCAAAAGCCAATCATAAATACATGTCAGAATATGATGCATCACAGCCTGATTGTTTCATAGTGTATCTAGACTGTAATAATCTATATGGTTTTAGTATGTGTTAGTATTTACCGCATTCTAGTTTCAGATTTCTCAGTGAAAATGAATTAGATAATTTTCATGTTGAGGATAACGATGAATGGGGCTTCATATTAGAAGTCGATCTTTTGTATCCTGATCATTTACACAATCACCACAATGATTTACCATTTTGTCCTGAGAAATGTGTACCTCCAGGAGGAAAAACAAAGAAATTAATTGCAAATTTGCATAATAAGTATAATTATGTGATACATTACGTTCATTTAAAGAAGTGTTTAGAATTTGGTTTAATATTACGTAAAGTTCACAGAGTTATTACTTTCAAGCAGAGTCCATATTTAAAACAGTACATAGAATTAAATACTAAATTAAGGCAAATGGCAAAAAGTTCATTCGAACAAGACTTTTTTAAGTTGTTGAACAACAGTGTTTTTGGTAAGACATTAGAAAATACAGAAAATAGAGTAACCGTCCATTTAGTTATTCAATGGTCTGATCAATCTAATCGAACCAAGAAATGTATATCCGCCGAGAGACTTGTAGCCAACCCTTATTTCCATAGTGCATCTATTCTTTCTGAAAATTTAGTTGCAATACAAATGAAAACAGATCAAATAATTTTAGATAAGCCTATTTATATTGGGATCACTGTATTAGAACTTTCTAAGTCACATATGTATGACTTTCATTACAATACAGTAAAGCCTTTTTATAGAGACCGACTGAAGCTGTGTTATACAGATACTGATTCGTTTGTTTATAAAATATTCACTAATGATTTTTGTCACGATTTGAAATATCATTTTTTACAATATTTTGACACTAGTAACTATAACGATAAAAATGATTTTAAGATACCAATAAGAAACAAAAAAGTTCCAGGGCTGTTTAAGGATGAAATGGGTGGAAAATATATAACTGATTTCGTTGGACTGAGATCAAAACTTTACTCTATAAAGACTCCTCATACAGTCATTAAAAAAGCCAAAGGAGTAAAATCATGCGTAGTAAGAGACTGTAACGAGTTTTTTTTACCTCGTCACATGTTTATGGTTTTAGTCGATTTCCGAACGACAATAATCTAGTTTTGATGTAAGCTGTCAGCTGTCACTTTTGACAGATGCACTCTACGCTTTTGATTTAGAAATGGCCGGTCGATAATTTTGAATCGCTCGTCAATATTTCCTCTAATCCGTAGTTATCTCGGATATTTTGGCCTAAATGGAAAGGCAATGATTTTCAAACGGACCTAGAACGATTTTGTGAGAAGGATTGACCTTAATTTTCGGTAAGTTTGAGTTCTTCAGGACATTGTCATGTCTGCGTCTCGTGATAGAATCTTATTGGACGAAATTGTTAATTTTCAGATTTTGATGGTTTTCGCTCGCATGCATAATAGGATTGGCTGCGTATGCGCATCAAAGTTATTTTAATAGAAGAAAACGGTAAGTTTTAGCCCAAATGCACGCTTACACGTGTTCGCATTTTAATGACTTTTCTTAACGTTTTAATATTTTGTTACAGCCCCCTGTTGGCGTTTTCTTTCTCCAGTTTTTCTTTCTTCAAATTAGTTTTATTTTATTTCATTTTTGGATTTTAAATATCAGAAATTATTACTTATTTTTTTGGAACACTACGGCAATCCGGCAATCATCTCTTCTACGGTTTCGTATTTATTAATTTTAAAGCCAGCAATCTGGTAGGATTTTTTATTTCTATTAAATCTTAACTCATTTAGTGCAAGATGCAATAATATCACAATCCTAATTAATGTATTAGTTTATTATAGTCATTAATTTAGGTTAACTTAAACCATATTATATTTTAGAATAAGGGTTTAAAAATTATGAAAGCTACGGGCCATTAAATAGAGAAAAGATAAAATAGTTGTTTTGATTTTCTTTGTTTAGCCTCCCACCGGCAGATTAAAAGTGAGTCACGATTACTTCTTTCCGGCAACCTTTTATTATATTTTGTACTGTGTGATTCTCCCTGGCGCCCGAGTTTAGTATCTTTTAATTTAATTTTTTATTTTGGGAGCACACATAATTTACCTTATTGCTTTAAAATGCACATAACTGGTGACAAGACTTAAATATAACAGATTATGAAGATATTTTATTTAATGGTGGAGCTATTCGTAGAAAAAATATTATGTTTAAATCAATAAAGCACGAAATATTTACTCGGAGTGTCAACAAAATAGCTTTATCTAACAATGACGATAAACGTTCGATATCTGTAGATCGAATATCAACGCGAGCCTGGGGTCACACATTTATTTTAAAGAATGATGTTGAGGTTTTTGAGACCAAGTAGAATGTGTTAAAATAAGTATTATAGTTTTAATATTAAATATGTAAAACCTATGCTAACTTATGTAGTAAAATAATCCTAGTTTAGTTTTAAAAAATTAAGTCTACCTATTTAATTTTAATGTAAATATAATTTATGGTTTTAATAAAACTGATTTGTAAATAAAAAATAAATAAAATGTGAATCATTAAAATTTCCACTTGTTTAATTTTTTATTACCTATTTATTTAAAGTCATACTAAGATACTCTCAAACAATTAAAATTATATTATATACGCAACACAATAAGACTCATTTTCAAAGTACACGATCAAGTAATATGATCATTACGCTATTCAGTACATATAAAACTCACGACTGTTCATTGCCCCCGACGATAAATGCATAGTTAGCATTTATATGGTTATTGCGATCTAACTCGCATAATGTGCATGTTCTTCATTTACGAAATATTACTCACCTAGAGTAGGTTCTTGTAAAATTCGAGTGCATCATAGAACTTGACAGGGGTAACCACACAGTAGGTATTTTCCTGGACCTCGCCAAGGCTTTTGACTCCGTTTCCATTCCCATTCTGTTGCGCAAGCTCGAGACCATAGGTGTTAGAGGCTCCCAACTGAAATTATTTAGAAGTTTTTTAGAAGATCGTACTCAGTGCGTAAAGATTGGCAATGTTCTCAGCGCTGATAAAAAAACACGTCATTTGGTGTTCCACAAGAAAGTATCTTATCATCTTCCCTTTTTTTAATTTACATTAATGACCTTTGCAATCTAAAGCTGGGACATGGCATAATCGTATCTTACGCTGACGACACTGCCTTACTTTTTTCAGCTGACTCAGAAAATGAAGTGTTCAAACATGCGCAACTCGGATTTCATATTGTAAATAATTGGCTTCAACATATTTTATTAACCCTAAACGCTGATAAGACAAACTACATTAAGTTTTCGATGCGCAAACAAATTCCAAATATTGCACCAACGCTGTATGCTCATTGCTGCTCAACCCCGACTGATATTGCGTGTATGTGTCCAAATATTAAAGTAACTAACACAATAAAATACTTAGGCGTAATTTTAGATGAAACCCTTTCTTTTAAACAGCATATAGAAGCTTTAGACAATAGAATACGTAAGCTAATATTCATATTCAAAAAGCTACGATATATTGCAGACCCAATAATAATTAGACAAGTATACTTTGCTCTATGTCAATCAATTTTGACCTATTGCATTACCTCGTGGGGTGGGGAAGGTAAAACTCTATTACTACCCATCGAGAGAGCGCAAAGAGCGATCCTCAAGGTGTCCACTAGCCGTCCTTTCCTTTTTCCAACTAACCTTCTCTATAAATCCTGTGATGTACTAACAGTCCGACAGTTATTCATAATGAGCACGGTGCTAAAACAACACGCAGCCCTCCCCTATCGCATTGAAGCTACTAAAAAAAGACGGAAAGATATGGTTTGCCCTAATAAACCTACAAAACATGCTTTCAAAATTTCATGTGTTCCTTGGACCACTGCTCTATAACAGACTTAACGCAACAGCAGACATATTTTCCCTAAATTACATTAAGTGCAAGAAAGTTGTCAAGGAAACTCTTCAAAGTATGTCCTATGATGATACAGAGGAGTTATTAATAGTTCTAAAATAAAGATTGTTTTGATTTCTAAGTATTTTAATAATGTATTTAAAAGTATGAGTCTAAGATGTTAGGAAATAAGCATTTTATAATATTATTTACACCTTATAAGCCTATTAACTTATTACCTAAGAATATATGTAGATCGTTAAGTATTATGCTTCCATCAATTGAAAAATGTAATCTCTTCTCGCCTGAAACACAGGATTACCTAGCTCAGGCACATAACACGTGTGAACTTGACATAGATTTAAGCAGAACTGTATTTATTGTGTACCTTATTATTTTGAATAAACTTTATTATTATTTCCTTTATTCATGGTATATACATATAAAATACATTTTTAAATATTAAAATACAAAGATATAAAAATATTTAAAAATGTAAAAAATAGTAGCCCACCGGTATCGGGAATAGGGTCCAAGCTACCGGCGGTCAGGGCTCCAGAGAGAGGAACCTCCTAACGATGCGAGCCGTGTCCAGAAGTACTGCTTTCTGAATCAAGCCCTTGATCCAGCTGCCTAACGAGAGCCTCCTAAGATGTTGGTCGACGCTCGTGGTTATTAAGTCGTTGGCTTTATTATTATTATTATTATCATAAACATGTCATCGGTAAGTAAAAACGATTGTGTTCACAGCAATTTTAATCATACACATGAAACTTCCCTTGCAGTCGTAGAAGGTTGGGCAGAGATGAATTATGCACTTACATTTTCATCAGTTATTAGTAAGGTTTTTGTTATTATTTGAACACTGATCAAGACTCTTAGTTGTTACTGAGTAATGTCATCTAGCACTTAATTGGGAATCAAACCCAAACACCACGTTTAAGCGTCGCGGTTTCGATCGCTGTGCCAACACAACAGTGTTATATTGTGTTTATATTTTTGTTACAGATTTCTGAATCAGAGCTTGTGTTCAGCCAGTATTCTCAGGATCCTTACGAGGGATTCTCCGAGATGCTTCGCTGTGAACCCGACCATAGCAAACAAGTGACGAAAGAGAAGAAATCCAAAAAACGATGCCGCGGGATATGTTGAAGAAGCAAAAACTAACAAAATCTTTCGTTATGAGTCGTCTACAGCGTCGAGGCATTAAATTAATAAAAATTTCAGTCGTCGCTTTGTGCAATAACAACTCTCAAGCCAGTGATACTGATAGTGACAGTGAGAACGTTATAATAAATGCTCAATATATTGTCAAAGACGCTATAGACAGTGTTATGGACGAAACTGAGTCTTTAGTTAAAAAAATATCAAAATCTTTAATAGATAGTGACTTTTAATAACTGAACTGATTATGTAAACTCATCAATAAAGTTAATGTTACTGTAATTTAGTATGAGGTTACTTAGACTAGTTTTAAATACTGTAAAGAAATAAAAGCATATTTATCGTATTAAAGTTTTTTATTTATATACCTAGAAACCAATACACAAAATAAGTAGGTACACATTTCATGACCACTCTAAATACTTTATTATACATAAAACATTTTTAAGGGCGCAATGCTTTAAATGTTTCTTACAATTTAATTTAGTTTTATCTTCACAATATTTTTTATGCAAAATAGAGAAATTAGGACATTGTTCTCTACCAAGGTCTGACACTTTACAATTCACGCTAAGCTCTTTTACCCACTTCACCTTCTCCAACCCGTTTACAACGATTTCCTTATTTTCTAGATACGGAACGATTATACGTTTAAATTCTCTATAGTCAATATATCCTTCATTCCAATAAATGCCTCTATTCCTTTCCAACCATTTAACTTGCCTTTTTTCGTCACTTGTTAAGTATTTAAACAAATATGGTGGTTTTATTAAAAATGATTGCGTATAATCACGACTAGCAAAAGCTAATTCCTTTATAATAAAATTATTATATAGATCTTTAAACCCTTGAACATCTACTATGATAGTATTCGGATTCATGATATTTTTCTCACAGTATTACTGAGCGGCTTATACTCAATAATACAATCGTTCAATATCAGACAGTATGCAGAAGTTTGATCTGGTATATCCGAATCACTCTCGATTTCCACTCTTACATCCACAACAGGACCTGTCTTTACATTATCAGCTTGTCTTGAGCAATCGATGACAAATAGTGGTGCCAAATCTTTAAACTGTTTCTCACTTAATAAGGGCTCCGAGCGGCGTCCGTAATAAGTAGTGTTGCCAGGTGTCCCGATTTGCGCGGGACGTCCCGATTTTCAGGGGTCTGGGGACGCGTCCTGATTTGTACCTGATCGGGACGCTAAATGTCCCGATTAATCAAAAAATGAAAAAAAAAATCATAAAAAAATGTATATTTACGCTAAGTAATTTTTTAACACGGAACGCCATCTATTGGCTTTGGATATATTCAAATACATGGGGGCCGTAACTCGATTAGCTGCTACGAGATGGCGTTGCATACTTATGTATACTTCTTATTCCTTATCCGATTCATTGTAGAAACACCCTGACAGTTTTGTTTTCCGGCGGGCCGGTGCGCTGTTATATTATAAATATAAATAATTTTATCTTGGAGATTCTTTGCAGGTAAGAACTATGTGAATTGTGAATGTTTAACGCAAAAGCTTTAAACAATTATCTCGCATTTTGTTATTCATATTATAATTTGCGTTTAGGGATTTTAGGTTATGTTTTTGTTGTTGTACCTAGCTGGTTTTTGCTGTTGGTTTATTGACATAAATGTGAGTGCACGGCGTAAATATATCAATTTTAAAGTTTTTTTGCTTCATAAACAAACTCATTAATCTAAGCGGGCGAAAAAGTTAATGTAATAAGTAAATATTATTTACGCATGGGTGTGTGTGTTCATGTGGTGGTGTTGGTTTCTTTTATTTTCAGATTTTCTTATAATGAGTGATCCGGAAACTGATTCGGTGGAAGCAAAAACCGATGCTGCAACTTCGACACCGAAAAAGAAACAAAGAAGAATGTGTTCTTTTCTTGATATTTGGATGAAAAGTTATTCGTTCATCAAACCCGTTCCAAATAATAAGTGTAGGGCGCTTTGTACATTGTGCCAAAAAGAGTTTAGCATATCTCATGGTGGCAAGAATGATATAGAAAAGCACCAAAAATGTAATGAACACCAAAAAAAAGAAAGAAGTGCTAGTTTATCTACATCGCTGAAATTATTTTTGAAAACAGATCAAATGACCACTCAAGAAGAAAAAGTGATTGCCGCTGAAGTTACTAAAACTTACCACTCGGTCAAACATTGTTTATCATTCAATTCATTAGATTGTGATACAAAACTCGACCATATTTTGTATGATGATTCTAAAATAGCTGATAAATTGACGCTTGGACGAACTAAGGCCAGTGCCATTGCACACAACGTTTTAGGACCAGCATCAACTCAAGAGGCCGTCGAAATTTTGCAAAACGACACATTTTATAGTGTAGCTACTGATGCTTCCAATCATGGTGCTATAAAAATGTTTCCACTGATGGTGAGATTTTACAGCCCAACTACAAATTTAAAAACGTGTGTTCTTGACTTTTATGAAGATGCTAATGAAACTGCATCAGCCATCCATATGAATTTAGTAACACGACTAAAAGAGTGCAATATTGATACTAAACACCTTACTAGTTACTGTGCAGATAATGCAAATGTAAACTGGCTGCCGCAATTCAGTTTTTCAATTATTGCAACATGACAATGAAAACATTTTATCAGTGGGATGTCCTGCACACATCTTACACAATAGTGTAAAGCATGGGCTGAGTAAGATTAATTTTGATTTAGAGAATTTTATTCTAAAGCTTCATAACCATTTTTCATATTATGCAAAACGAGTTGACTCTTTGAAAGATTTTTACGTAATTCACGAAGCTGAATTTGCTCCCGTCCTGCGACATGTGAAGACAAGATGGTTGTCACTTCTACCTGCAGTGGAACGTGCTACTAAATCTTTCGATATCCTGAAAGATTATTTTATATCATTGGGAGAAGACGAATGTCCCAGTGCGCTGTGGCAATTTTTTAATTCTGACGAAACAGAACCTTGTTTGACATTTTATCAAAATGCACTGAAAGTCTTACAGGATGCAGTGATATGTCTTGAAAACGAAACATTGCTGTGTTTTGAAGGTCACGAAATAATGCATTGAAGTAAGTGAAAAATTGAGGCAGAGAATTGAAGATGAATTTATGGGATTTACGTGTAGTAACTTGATTAAAAAGTTGGCTGCTGATAAAGTGACTAAAATAAAAAAAGACTGTTGTGCGTGGTACAGATATGTTCTTCATTACATAGAAACTAAATATGATCTCAAGAATAGCAGATTGTACTTATTTAAACCATTTTCTCTCCAGGATGATTCATTTACTTACACGTCAATGGTTAACATTATTGAAAATCTAAAAATTGATACGTTTTTCGACATGGATCAACTTTATGAAGAAGTTTGTAAAATCAAAGAATTCGTGAAGTCAGCAGTGCAAAACAAAGACTTAACGCCGCTACAAAAATGGCACAACATTTTTAAAGGCAATCAAGATTTAGTAAATGTTCAAAAATTATTTTCTTTTATGGCTTCAATTCCAGTATCAAACGCAACAACAGAAAGGGTATTTTCCCAGGCTAACTTAATTTGATCTGAGAGGCGAAACCGTTTGACACTCGAGCATGTGAAAGCAGAAATTCAAATTAAAACTAACTTTAATATGACATGCAATGAATTTTATGACTATGTTATAAAAACAGGGCCAATCTAAAGGCGGCAAAGTCCAATAAAAAATATAATTTTAATAAAAACAAATAATTTACATTACGACTTAGGTACTTTATTCTTCTGAAGTGCGTCAATTACATTTAAAGTACGATTTTATTTTATAATTTCAGTCTAGCAAGACTGATTACTTGTTATGTAAGATTAAATAAACTTAAAACCCCTTGTTTTTTTTTTGTTTACTGTCCCGATCTGCAACCCTAAATCCCGATTTTTTTGACTTCATGTACCGATTTACAACAAATCGGACCTGGCAACACTAGTAATAAGACTGTTGAAATCTGGTGTATTGTTCGTATAATAAAGCGATCCGGTTATTCGCGAAACTGGAATTTAGATTTTCATACGGGAAGTAAGTTGAATTGAGATACACTCTAACATCACGAACATGACAATGATCGAACTGGGACATATCAGAACTTGCATTGTTTTTTCTATTTGTCTGAAGACCCATAATTATGAATCTTGGTTTCTCTATTTGTGAGGAAGTTTTGATAGCCCAAGTATGTTTTGTAGTTTTGGGTAAGGCTGAATATTCGTACAGGTCCCAATTCCTGAAAATCATCTGGAGCGCTCGGTTTTTTTTTTAACAGTTTAAGCAAATTTATTTTTTCTTTGTCGGACACTTTAACATGCGGTACCCGCCAGATAATTTTATCGATCTGAACGTCGTCTACAATTTCACCGGTGTTAAGTTTCACAGCATTCAGGTTGGTGTTACTTCGTAACAATATCAGTTCTTGCCTGCTATTTATCACAACTTTCTTAAAGTCTTCTGCAAAACCCATTATGTTACAGAGTGGTATAGAAGCGGAAAATCTACCACCATTTATATTTTTTATGCCCTCGATATTCCAGCCCCACGCGTTAGATATTTTTGATTCACTCTCATTCATTGAAATCAGCGATTTCATGGTGGTAGTTACGCCAGCATTTTTTATTCTATCAATTTCCACACCATTTAGTTCGCACCTAATATCTTGGAACAAGTACAGAAGAGCATTATTCGTAAAATGAATACTAGTGGCTTTCTCTTTCATATCCTTTTTGGTCACGATCACAGTTCCTTCCAAATACAAGGTACTAGCTGATGGAAGTATGTACAAGTCCTGTTGGTTGATAGGTATACGGATTTCATCGTTCCTGTTGCAACTGGTTACGTAGGGCTTGTAAGAATGAAATTCGATTCCTTCAACAGTGTTGTCGTATGTAAGAGAAGATAAAACGTCTAAGATATTCATTTTAGCAATCCGATCGCTTTAAGGAAGGCCTTGTTGTCTTTAGTTAGTTTTATTTTCTTCTTATAGCGAGCTCTTATTTGGTTGGAAGGTTGAGCGGAACTGTTCTTTTTAATTTGTTGATGCTCATATTTATTGTAGTCAATCATGTTTTCTTCTTAAATGCAAATACAGCTGCACTTCTTCACCTCGTAGATTTATTAAGCGATTATTTATGTCTAATAGCCTGATATGTATACAGCTTATATTGTTTTGGTTGATTGGAAAGTATATTACGTTTTTTGGGATTTCTATGATCCTATATCCAGGAGGCACATTGAGAGCAAATTCGTGGATAATATGACTCGGTTCTCCGTTTATGTACGATCCGCTTATAATATCACATTCAATTCTGACCACGGTCGTAGGTAAAATGTTGACGGGAAACTGTGATACATGCCATTTATTACCTTTTAATATATGCTTATCAAACCCTAGCAAACGTCTAAAATTATTTTCTTTTTCAAAATTTACATCTTTCGTACAGTACATAGTAGTTTTTAAAGTATTGTTATTGCAATCTAGTTTAATTGATGCACCTTTTATCTTAGATTTTAAATAATCACTGATATCTAGCAATTCATAGGTTCCCTCCGGTATTTCAATGATATCGGAGCCATAGTAAAACTTGTTATTTGTTTCATCAATGTTTGGAATAGAATTAAATGATGAGAAATGCAATAATGCACACTCATATTGTCCATTTAGTTGTAACGTATTAGGATAGTACGTGGATAAGATAGACGAGTTCCCGGTTATCGATAAAGTGAATGACATCTTGCAAATGATTGAAATGAAAAGAACACATTAATTTTATACATGTTTATTCCAAAATTTCCACAGATATTCTAATCATAGATGACCACAATTTACTGTATTAAACTTTTGATATCTTGTGTAGTTGTAATAAACACTGCAATTCTTAAAATATCTCATTAATTCCATTGGAGGTTTTAAGTCTCCATAACTATCAAAGTATTCGCAATAGTCGGATACTTTAACATAAGCTACCCAATGCGTTCCTTCATTTTTAGAATCGTCTAAGTTAACAATTCCACATTCAATCCGTTTTGGCTTTCTTGGCAATTGATCCTTCATGGATACTCCTCGAAAGTGTGGGATGTCTCGTGCATGTTCTTGGATGTCGATGTTAGTCAGAGGACGATTAGGTAGCTTCTTTATCAGTTTTTTGGATGAATAATCCTTTACCATTTTTATGCGGTTTAATGTATAAACCCTTACCCAAAGCTAAAGCCTCCATAGTCTTATTATGACGTTCTGTTTCTCGCAAATTTTGTTGAGCTGCTTTGTAATCATTAACGGTTTTTGCAATACCCGCTGCACCACCAGCCAAAGTGCCTAAAGCTGATAAGCCAGCAAAAATTGGAATTAAAGGCAAAATACCTCCAGTCTTTGGTATGGGTATGATTCGCGGTACCCGGATTTTCTGAATTTTTGGAAATATCTTTTTTGTTGCTAAGTAAGCAGCATTAATTAAAGCTTTACTATCTTTGTGTTTATTTTTCTTAATCTTTGATTTTATTTTCGATACAAAGTTTCGAAACGTTAATTCCGGCACCAGACTTTAGTTTGGCTTTCATCACTTTGCTCACTAGCCATGAGCTAAGTTTTTCACCTTTCCCAGCATCCTTTGATTTAAGTCTTTGTTTTGCCATATTCATTAATTGTAAATCAGCTTTGTGACGATGTGATAAGTCCGTGTGCTTAGCGTATGCAATGTCGTGGTGCATACAAGCTTCATCCAACTTATTGATACCTCGGTCACCGCGTAATAAACGTTTTTGGAGTTTAGTTCCTGGTCCGCAATAATTATATCCAGGCAAATGAAGCTCAAACGGTAGATTTTCTATTATACTATTAACTAGTCCACCACCTTGCATTGTACAAACCGCAATAGGAAAAATATTCAAAAAAAAATTGATTAATATACTTGACGGAGAGGCCGCATTATTAGCATCATCATCCGACATAGTGGGCGTATAAAATGGGTAATCGAGCAATGAGACAACGAATTACACAACACGAATACACAACTCACAAATTAAATCACACTGTACAACGAAACGTGAGGAACAGTTCCTAACTTTGTGGAGAACTTGTATAATTATTGTAAATAATTGTATAATTATTTACTTGTGCAACAAAACAACAAAAGACAGTCTGGTTTTACTCACCGTTGCATTGTTCAGTTTATATTATCACTTTTTCTCCTCTAACTTTGTTATTGTTTTCCTGTCGTAATTGAAATGTACTCTCTACGTAGTTTCCGCTAAGTAATTTTGAGTTTGCGTACATCACCAGTCTAGTCTATTTACCCTCAACTAGTTTAGTTTCCTCAAGACAAGTTTTATTTAATTGTCGTCAAAACATTTTTTTTTTAATGTCAAAGTTGAATGTCATTTTAGAGGTTATGTTTACATCAAATGGGGTGCGTTTAAGTAAGATAGCGAAATTTTCGTCAGTTTAAATTTTATACTGGATAATTGACTTAAACGCACCCCTGTCGTTTAGTGGTTGGCTAACTATGCTTTGCGATGGTTAGTTCTTCTTTTTTTTTACTTTTTGTGTTGTGCGTGACTGTCTTTTTCTATTTTTTTTACTGTTGTTTTGTATTATTAGTGTCAAATATAATTGATTTAATGATGATGTTAGCTGGCGGGTGGTGCAGTGATGCTAGCGCCGTATCACCCTTTGTTTATTATTTTGTGTGTGTAATTTTGATTTTATCAATCTTATTTTTATTTATTAGTATGTCTGATAATGAAACCTTTTATTCTGCCAACGATTCAACGGCCACTTCTTGTGATAATAGTTTCAGCTCTATAACGGACACCCTTGGCGATTTATTGCGTCAAAAGTTCGACCCAAATGCTAATCGGCTGTTTAACGTTTGCCATATTAATGCTCAAAGCATTCCCAGCCACCATAGCGAACTTTACGACACGTTTTATAACAACAACGCTCATGCCGTCCTGATTTCCGAGACCTGGCTCAAACCTGAACTCTTATCCACCACCTACTCTCTGCCTGGCTTCGTTCTTCTTCGAAACGATCGGATCGGTAAGAGGGGGGGTGGTGTAGATATATACCTTCACAGCGATTTCCCTTTTAAAATTCTGGCTACTTCTTCTTCTAATGATTCTGCTGAGTTTCTTTTCCTAGAGGTTTGTGTCAAAGGAGCTAAAGCTGTTTTAGGCGTCGCTTATTGCCCTCCTACCCTCGATTATTTCACTGAATTCGAATCGGTTCTTGAATCTTTGGGTTCGGAGTATGTGCATCATATCATCATGGGAGATTTTAACACCAACCTCCTTGCCCACAACTCCCCTCGGTCCCGTACGCTCCTACATATTGTCGAGTCAGCCAGTCTACACGTACTGCCTCTCCAACCCACTCATCATAATAAAGTAGGTGATGATACATGGCTTGACCTGATCCTTACTTCTAATCCTTCCCTAGTTACCTCACATGGTCAACTTGATGCCCCTGGCTTTTCCCATCACGACCTTATTTACCTTACCTATGTCCTTAAACCTCCTAAACCCAAACCCACGTTCCAGTACAGGCGTGCCTTTGCACGGATGAATACTGAGCAGCTCCAAAAAGATGCAGCTAATATTGACTGGACACCTTTGCAGGAAGCGTCAACTGTTGATGACAAAGTTTGCGTTTTCAACAGTGTTGTAACCAGTCTGTACGACACACATGCGCCTGTCAGGAGGGTTAAGTTGAAGCGCCCTCCTGCACCCTGGATGAATAGGGGAATTCGAATGGCAATGCGACGCAGGGACCGCGCGTTTCGGAAATTTAAAAAGGACCGTTCTGAAGATAATTGGACCTACTTCAAGACTGCTAGGAATCGGTGTAACCAGATGATGTGCAACGCTAAACGCCGCCACATTCTTAGTAACATCACTTCTTCTTCCTTTGCCGATATCTGGAAATTCCTTGGAACTCTAGGTATCGGCAAATCGCGGCATTCAGACCTTCCTAACACAATTGGTTTGGACGATCTAAACCGCCATTTCTCCACTGCTCCTATGTTAGATAGTCTAACCAAATGTCAAACTATTGACTACCTTGCTGGTCTGACGCGTCCCAATATTGCCCCTTTTATTTTCACCCCAGTCGATCCGGGAAAGATCAAAAAGATCATCCTATCCATTAAATCCAAAGCCGTAGGCTGTGATAACATCAGTCGTCATATGATCGTTTCGGCTTTGGATCAACTTCTTCCTGCCATATCCCACATCACTAACTTTTCCCTTTACTCGGAACATTTCCTTCCCTGTGGCGTAAAGCTCATGTCCGGCCCCTTCCTAAGACTCCCAATCCCACTATTCCCAGTCACTTTCGTCCAATTTCCATCCTTCCGTTTCTGTCCAAAGTACTCGAGGCCTGTGTTCATAAGCAGTTGTCCGATTATATTTACCGAAACTCCCTCATCAGCCTATTTCAATCTGGTTTCAGGCCCGGGCAGAGTACCGTGACAGCTCTCCTTAAAGTGACTGACGATATGCGGCGGGGAATGGAGGACACTAAAGTTACTACTTTAGTTTTAATCGACTTCTCCAACGCGTTTAATACTGTCAGTCACGAAATCCTCTTGTCCATCCTTTCATATCTTATGATCTCTCCTGAGGTACTGGAATGGTTTTCCTCTTATCTTCGAGGGCGTCAGCAGTCAGTTCTTGCAGGAGACTCTTCGTCCGGGTGGTGTGACCTTGCAGCTGGCGTCCCTCAAGGCGGTATTTTATCTCTTCTTTTGTTCTCCATTTTTATTAATCTTGTAACTACTGAGCTTCAGTATGCGTATCATATCTATGCTGACGATCTACAGCTCTATTGTCAGGCTGGTGTTGACAACCTATCGGATGCGATCGAGGAGCTCAACCGGGATTTGAGATCGATTAAAAGCTGGTCGGACCGATTCGGGGTGGCAGTTAACCCTTTAAAATGTCAGGCCATCATAGTTGGGAGTCCCCATAGCTTGAGAAAGCTAAATGGCTTAACTGTACCACCCCTAATCTTTGACAACACAGTCATTCCGTTTGGCTCCGAGGTTAAGGATCTTGATCTGCATGTTGACACCCGTCTTGACTGGCGAAAGCAGGTCTCGAGTGTCAGTCGAAAAGTTACCGGAACGTTGCGGTCGCTGTATCGACTGAAAAATCTTCTCCCAGCTCACATAAAGGCAATGCTTGTACAGTCCCTAATTTTCCCCATAATTGACTATGGTGATGTGTGCTACTACGACCTGAATGCAGATCTCCTCAATAAACTTGACCGTCTTCTAAATAACTGCATTCGATTTGTCTTCAACCTCCGTAAGTATGATCACGTGTCCGCGCATCGATCACTATTAAAATGGTTACCCATTCGTCAGCGTAGAGCGCTAAGGGCCTTGACTAGTCTGTTTTCTTTTCTCAATAATCCTTCGTCTCCCTCTTATCTAACTTCACAAATTCATTTCCTTTGCTCTGCCCACAGTAAAAATCTTCGCTCTTCCAATAACCGTCTTCTACGATGTCCCTCACACCGTTCTGGGTTTATCCGCTCCTCTTTCTTTGTCCAAGCGATCTTCCTTTGGAATGCGCTCCCTCGGACCATCAGGACGGCAACCAGTCGGTTGTCCTTTAAAGTGAAGAAACGTGAGCATATTCGCAAGAAGTTGGTAGAATCATCACATCGTTAACTCGTTGGATTCGTTTTTCTTAATACCTTTGTTAATTTTATGTATGTATGTATCTACGAGTATGTATGTATGATCGTATTTTTTTCCCTCTGTTTTTCCTTTAAGTTGCACACGCCATGTTGTCTCTGCACCACCCAAAGGTCGACTGGTAGAAAATGCCTATGGCATTAAGTCCGCCTTTGTACAGTGTTTTGCTAGTGCATAAAGTTTTAATAAATAAATAAATAAAATAAAAGATAGTGTTGTATGGGCCAACCATTATTTAAATGCCTCTTCACAGGGTTGAGGGAGAAGATGTTTATCTTTTGGGTATGTATGATACTTATTAATAAAGAACTTTCAATAATTTATTTTTTGTAAGACTGAATATTTTATGACAGTGAAACTTATTATTTTTTACAATGTACAATTATTTTGCAGGAGACTCGGGATACCCTTTGAAAACTATGATGATTTCCATCACAAACCCAAGTCCAGGTACTCCAGAGGAGTATTACCAGAACCTGTCTGCCAGAAGTGTAGTTGAGCGTTGCATAGGAGTTTTAAAAGCTCGCTTCATGTAAATAAAGGTGTTCCAAAGTCAATTTTTGAATTTATAAAACAACACAAATAGATGAACCTAACAGTAGCTATCTTTTTCTCCTTTTCACAGGTGCCTGTTGGTAGACAGGAAGATGCATTACGCACCGCACATGGCTGCGCGAATAACAAATGCTTGTTGTGTGCTACATAACATAGCTCACAGAGCTCATGTGGCATACACTCCGCTGACGGACGAGGAGGCAGCTCGTGAGCGCAGCCTGACGGAGGGCGCAAGCGGAGGCCTTGCGCAACGCTCTGCAGCACGCCGCCACCTCTCCGAGTTGGAGCTGGGCCGCGCGCGAAGAAACGCAATTATTAGTCAGTTGTGGAATAACAGGACATAAAATAAATCAAATTGAACTAAGTAAATGAGTTTAATTAATATGTATATTAATATGTGTAATTATGTATTGTTTATTTATTATTATTATTGATCTTCTCTTCTTTGTTGGGAACAATACTGAAAAAGAAATAGATACAGGTAAATATACATATTGTGTCCAGTTCGACCGCGCGGCCATAGCGTTTTTTTTTAAAAAAAACCATGTCAATTTTTTGTAAAAATTTGTCAAAGTTGATTCCCAAAACCATAAATTTGTCAAAGATACGGTTAAAAAGTTATAAGGGTTTGAACATGGCCGCGCCATTGAAACGCGGCGAACCGCGCGGCCACTGAGATCTTTAAAACTAAGCCTTGTAGAGACCTGAAATTTACGCAAATGCAAGATTTAATTTGTAAAAAATTTGTAAAAATATAAAAAAAATACTCAGGTTTATAGTTTAAGAGCTATAACACTAAAACCGAATGGCCGCGCCATTGAAACGGTGGAGAAAACGCTATCGCCTGTATCTCGCTGAAAAAAAATCGCAGAGGTGTGTAGTTTATTGTAATTACCCAGATTTGAATTTGTCGAAACTAGGAAAAATACAACAAAAATTCCTAGGTTTATATTTCAGGAGCTATAAGACTAAAACGATATGGCCACGCCATCGAAACGGTGAATAAAACGTTATTTCGCCTGTATCTCGCTGAAAAAGCATCGCAGAGGTCTGGAGTTTTTTGTAATACCTAGATTTTAATTTGTCAAAACTAGTAAAAATACAATAAAAATTCTTAAGGTTATATTTCAGAAGCTGTAGAACATTATCAGTATGTGGTGCGATAGGGTGACCATGTCTTATTGTTTACAGAATACTTTCTACTTATTGTTACAGAAATTATAATTCAAGGATTCTAAATAAAATTAAAATGAAACCATAAATATAAAAACAATTATGTTTATTGCTTGAAAAGTCAATAATACAGTTACAGTCCGCGTGGACTTACGAAAAACTAGCCCTAAGATTGGTTTAAATGACGCAACTCCGCCCCTAAGCTATGTGATTGGTAATGCACACTATTGCATCTCACACGCGCCACCCCCGCGCGCCTCCGCAGGTCAGTGCGACGCGTACAGCCGTTAGTACTTGTTATTCTGTGGTACAGCGACGTAAGCGTAAGAGTTTCGTTATCAGTGTGTCGTTGTGATGTTAACACGATAAAAAAGTGATCTACTGATTATTAAAATGTTCAGTTCGTGTGTAATTACGATTAAGTGTTGTACTGTGGTGTAACGTCAGTTCGGTAAATTATGTAAACAATTCAGCAGAAGTGATTAAGGTATGTTGCATTTAAATATTTTATGATTATGTTAGAGCTCTCTCTTTATTTGTATGGATGACCGTGTAGTTAAGATATTTTACTATGAAATATTTACAATCTTATGTATATGAACTTATATGAAATACTAAAAACTATCTAATAACTAACAAAAATAATAATAATATATAATGTTTGCCCTGCAGTGGGACAATAATAGGCTGGATTATTATTATTTAATGTTTTATTAAATCATATAGGTAATTAGAACTTAACTTAGAACATTTGAAATGATTGTAAATCATTTTGATTCCACATTTTTAAATAAGTACAATCATAACTAGCAGGGATGTAGATATTTGTTTTTACTTTAAGCGTAATATTATATGAATGGAAAAATTACTAAAAAAAACTAAAGTCAATCATTTGAAAGATATACACTTCCAAAGTCGTAAAATGAGTCCCCCCCGCCTCTAACTTTTGAAATAATAAAGTTGGAAAAAAAAATTGATGTAAATGTCAATAAAAACTTTCAATGAAAACTGGTTTGAACAAGATACAATCATAAGTTTTTGAGATATAGCACAATTTCAAAAACCGCACACGTAACTTTGTAATTCATACAAACACTATGAAAAACAAAGTTAAGAGCAAAACTTTGCTTGTTACTACGGAACACTTCATGGGCGAGTCCGACTCGTACTTCCCCAGTTTTTTTTTTGTAACTCCACTGGTAAAATCTCTCTTCCTTTTCCTCTCACTCATTATTTTTTACAAAACCAGAAGTACAATATTATTATTGTTTGTTGTATTACAATTTAAAAATACACCATTAAAATAAATAAATATTATCGAAAGGTGATGTCAACTTTTGAACTGACGCTTTATTCGGGTAAAACGAAATTGCTTTTTTTGACCTTTGCAATTTCTGAAAAATATTGGGAAGTTTTTTTTTTCTTAGGTACGTTGGAGGCTCCCGTGGTCCGGGGGGCCCATATAATTGATACAGCATATACGGCGGAAGCTACGCCCCTGAAATTATTACAAAAAAAAAGTCTAAGTGCGAGTTCGACTCGCGCACGGAGGCCATATCCGTTCAGTAGTTTTTGCGTGAAAGAGTAACAAACATCTATCCATTCATACATTCTCACAAACTTTCGCATTTATAATATTAGTAAGATGAAGATTACTAACCCGGATCTAGGTTACGGCAAACGTTTGTTAAACAAATATGTATAAAAACAAAAGATTTAAAGGAAGCCGTTTAACAAAAGAAAATTTTAATAATTCTTCTTTTGTTTGATGGCGTCTTTTAAGAAGGCGGTAGCAGTTAAACATGTGTCCGTGATTTTTTTGTTAAAAGACAAAAGTTTATTACTTTCAAATCATAAACTATGGAAATTCCAATGAATTCGTCAGCACAGTAATATTATTTAAGTATATTGTATTGTTACAGAAACATGGCAAGAGGTAGAAAACCAAAAATTGATGCAGCGCAAATGAATAATATATTTCGTAAATATGCAGCTACTTGCAGAAATGAAAAAATTTCATACAACAATCCTATATTTACAACTATCGCTCAAGAACTGAAGAATGAAATAACGCCGTATTCGTTATTCATGAGATTGAAAAGAAATTTCAAGACGATATTTGGCCAACGATATGATGAAGAAAGTTCACTCACACAAAGCACCTCATCTTCGCCTTCATGTCGAAGCCCAATTTCTTCACCTGTGAAATGCACCACAAACGAAGTAGAAAGTGTTGATCAGTACACTTTTTTACTGGATATATATGACTGGAAGAAATTTGAACCCCTCTCAGTTAATTACGTCAGGCGTGATCCTAATGTTGCTACAACACATAAAAAGTACAAAACACTACCTAAGTATAAGTGGTCCTGCTTACTACGAGAGAAACTATGGGAATCTACAAGGCTTCCATGCACATGGGTTTTCAAAACCAAGCGGATCGATGAAGACCACAATGTGCTGATCAAGGGAAAGTGCTCACAATGTAGTTCCATCTCAGAAATAACGAGCAAAGCAGCGACAGACAAAATAGTGACAATAACCTGCAATATATTTAAAACCAATAATAATATACCCCACAATCCAAATAAGAAGACGAAGCTCACACCGTACAAAAGACGACAACTAGCGAAAAAATTACAATATAAACCCGCAACAGTTGTTCAAAAAGAAATTGCTTGTGCAGTCATAAATGATGATGACACTGTAAATTGTCCAGTGATACCAACCTTGGAAACTTTGAGGAAAGTGAAACACGAAAGAAGGCAAATTAATCGATTGCACTCTGATCCAATCATGAGTATTCTCATGATGTCGATAATGGCAACATATCAAAATTTCGTCCGAGAGTTCACTTTAGTACCGAGCTTTCATTTGTGCTATTGGTGTGAACAACAAATGGAATACTACAAGGCGTATATAGAGAAAATTCCTCGTGTTACAATGACTGTAGATGCAACTGGATCATTCTTCCGAACGCTCAAACTTCCAGATGGATCTCTGCTAACGAAACGGATGTTCCTCTATGTTGCCATGGTAACATCTTCAACTATTAAGTCAACAGCAATTTGCCAATTGATAACTGATAACCACACAACGGACTCTATATTGTCATGGTTAAAAAGATGGCACAACGAAGTACGTACTGCCCCTCACGAAATTGTAACTGATGATTCTTCTGCGTTAATAGCAGCAAACGTTCAGGCTTTTACTACTTTTCAGACAGTCCGTGACTATCTACGACAATCTTTTTTAGTTTTAATGAGTAAAAGTAACGATATGCCTGAAGTTTTCTTAAGATTAGACACAAATCACTTTGTCAAAAACGTATACAACTTGCGATGCTTCGATAACGTTGATTTAAACATTAAAATGTTTTACATTCGCAGTATTTTATTTATTAAAGAGTGTGAAAGTTTTAAAATAATAAATGCTGTACTTGGCCATATTATTAAAATTTGCACATTTAAATATGCATTCACAAGCAATGAAACTTGTAAAATTTCCATGCAGTATCTCAAATCTTTGTTGGTCAATACAGAAAACCCAGTAGAAGAAAACGACAAAAAAGATCTTTCCGATTATTATTATTATGTTACAATACCTGACGATGACGATATCATAGGTTGGTTTGATGAGCTTGTTAACAAAGAAAAAATCTTGGAAGAATTAAAGGACAAAACGGAAAAGCCAAATGACTATTACTTACCGAATCTAGTGTCAACTCTTAAAAGGTTAATGATTAAACTGCCTCTGTGGAGCAATGTCATGTGTCCTTTTTACAAATCGGAAAACAAGTCGCCAACATCTTCAGCTATTGAAAGCTATTTCAAAACATTAAAACATTTATTATTTGAAACACGTCTGCATAAGTACAACGTGGATGAATTCATAAAAATTCATTACAATTTTATATTAGGGGAGACAAGAATAGCTGCGAAAAATCTTAACGTAACTCTAGAAAGATCAAAAAAACAAACAAACAAGGGCCGAAAAAGGAAGTTAATAACGAAAAACAAAATGCAGTGTAAAAAAATTAAAATGAACACAAAACAATCATTTTCTTCTGATTCCATATTTACAGTAAAGCCATCATATACTGAAAACTGGGGGGGAGAGGGATATTCTACAAAGAATATCTCAGTGTTGTTTTTGCGAAATGGGAATTTAGTAAATTCTATTAATAAAAGTATGAAATTTACTAATACATGTGCGTTTGATTCAGTTTTCTTTTTAGTAGCATTTGCATACAAGCAAAACGTTCATATCAAAAAAATAATTAATACATGCGCAAGCAATTTAATTAGAGAATTTATTCAATTACTCACAGAATCATTAAATTTAAATAATGGTTATGATTTACGAGAGGAAATTATTGCTAAATATTATAAACGCGAAAACAATATATATAGATGCGAAAGTAATATGGCTTTTATATTTGAACACATACTTTTTGATTATTTGTACAGTGCCAATGTATCTAAGGAATGTGTAACCGAAACATGTGCCAACCACTCAAAAAGAACCATAGTGTTTTTATCAATAAATATGGAAATCGTAAATTTATTCGGAATCGGAGGACTGGAAGATGCCGTTATTATCGATGACTCCAATTTCAAAATTTGTTTGAAATGCAATAACGAATCCTTGAGATTTAAGTATGAATTGAGCGATATTATTTTATTTGATCTCAACGGCACAGACAAAATTAAGCTCGAAGAAATACCACAATATATATAACGGCGCGCAGCTAAATTAAAAGTAAATCCAAGATTTAAGATGAGAGACTGTGTTATTTGGTTGAATAGTAATTATTGTTAAATTCAAAATTAAAATGGTGATTTATTTCAATTGGTCGAATATAAATGGCGATTTATAAAATATGAGCGGGTAACCCCGAATAGGGTTGCAAGTTTGCGTCTACGCCGTGACAGCTGGCATTCTTTTGACAGACAGCGTACGAAGTGCACGCGTGCTAACCTATTGGCTCGTAATCTAGTTTCATCTTGTGTTTGCCCGTATATTTTGTTTACAAATGTAATCGAATGAAACGAGGGACTGTTAAGAATCACAAACGTGCTATTATTTCAACGTTTCTTCTACAACACGCCCATGATGGATGACTATCACAAAGATCGCTCCGCTGCCCATTCTGATATTCCGTCATCAGGCGTGGGATGTAACCCACATGGCCCACAAGGAAATTCGTGACAATACTAGTGAAATACGAGGCGTTACGTTTTGAAATGCAAAACACATAGTGACAGTGATAGTGAAAATTGCGGTTCTTTTTGAAACGCGTACGCTAATCCAGAAGTTAAAAACTCAATGTGTGCCGTGAAGTGCCCTGAAATTTGATCGTTAAACCCAAGTTTGACGCCCGATCATAGTGCGGTATCACGGTGGTATGTTGCGTCGAGGATGCAGTATTGTGCAGTGCAGCTTATTTTTGACCATTAGTAAGGCGCTGAAAAGCTTCGTGCCTTCATGCCTGTCGTAGATAACCTATCTGGGTTCAACGTAGGAAAAATTCAAGGAAAATTACGAGGTCAAGATTTCTTTTTTTTCGAGTTTTATGCGACTACCCTCATCAACCTGAACAATGGAAAACCAGTCTAAAACGGAGGCAAGCAACTTCACAGCAACTGGCCAGGTCAAGAAGAAGTGTGTGGGGATATTCACGACAATCTGGTGAGCCATTTTCGTTTAGTTATTGCTGTGGAGGTGAGGTGCTAGTTAGTTAACATTTTTCTGTTTGTTTACGGGTGAACATTTTTATGCTGTGGAGACTGACTCAGAGGGTTACGGTCTCATGATTGACGACTATCGATATTTGACAGTTGACTTGTCGTTTTATTGCTCTACGCTAAAGTGAGGTTGTTATTGTCGTGTTGGCTATCGCTTTGGTGTAGTAGTAGTTTAAGCGCTATAGCTTTGACGTTGACTGGTTAAGCGATGCTCTATATAATGCTCATGAAGCGATATTATTTTGCTATCGCTATTTGAGTAATAGACTTGATTGTTTAGTGTTATTGTTGTTGGGAATATAGTGGCGTAAATACCTCCATGGGACAATAAAGCGCTATAGTCTCAATACCGTACCCACCTAACGCTTTTTCTGAAAACTGTGTTATTCGCAAAAGCCATGTTTTGATTTATCATTACCTTCCATTGCCCGGGCTTTGCACACTGCTGGGCGTGGGCCTCTTTTCTTGTGCCAATGTTTTGTTTAGTTTTCGATTTATTGACTTTATTTATTGACTTCTACTACTACCTGAAAGCTCCATTTTCAGCCACAGCTTTGATAGAACTTGTACTCTCGTAGTGTTTCTCAGTTTTCAGATATCGTATTACGGTGGATGAAGTTAGCAAGAGGCTAGCGGTTCGCATGCTGCTATAACTGCTGAGCAGCTGCAACTTCTGAGCAGTTCTGAGCGTGACAAACCAAAGGTCAACAACCAGTTTGCAGACTGCAGTAGCCGAGCATCTTGTTAACATCTGTGGGGTGTAAAAACGTTCAAAGCTGTCTGGAACTGGGTGAGTCGCTCCCATTTTATTTGTATTGTGAGTTTAAAAGTTTCCAAATTCTTCATATGTATTCAGTGGTTGGTTTGATAGTGCAAGGTTATTTTGACATACTTAATACAAAGCGAGTACTTAGTTTTCCCATTGGCGGTAATAGTTTCAACATTTTGTTCAATGCGAAACTTTAGAATGAGATAGTGCATGGCAAGGTTGCCATAAGGTCATGTTCCGACTTAGACGTTTTTGGTGAAAAATTGGACCCAGGCTTATGTACTAACGTGTCGGCGACAGTTTTCCTTACATACGTTTACATTTACGTACGTTTTCCAACAGTTAGTTATTTCGATAGTAAGTAAACCATCATGAACAGCAACTTGATTTTAATGACAATGATTAAAGGTTTACAGGCATAGAGACATCATGCTATTAAAATTTCTAAATAGATTTTTCCATTCTCACTACTGGTTTGCCTACCCGGTATGTGAGTTAATACGGGTGAGATTAAAATAAGATTTATTAATTCAAATTGAACAGTGCAGTTATGACCGTGATGTTCGTAGATTAACGTAGAGTAATTCGTGAACGTAGCTCCTTCACATGAACGTTTAACGCAAACATTGTATCTTTTTGGAAGCTCCAATGTGCATTGCTTATCGGTCGGCATGTTTTAAAATCTCTTTATGGAGAAGAAGACACCCGAGGCAAAGTACCAATAGATGTTGTGAAGTAGATGACGAGTTAGTGGCAATTTAGTTTATGTGAACAGGTTCTGAGTTCTGTGTGTCAGTGACTGTACTAGAGTATCGTAGCAGTATCCCAGAGTGATACAGACGAAGGAGTCTGTAACAGGGTTGCGGTAGTTCTTTGTCGTACAAAATAAAACTTACTTGATATTATTCCCATGGGGAAGAGCGAGTGTAGTAATTGTGTTGTGTTGAGCTATGATATCGTCGGTGCGCGTGCGAAGCCGCGTAACAGCAGTTTGTTAATACCGCGTAACAACAAAAGGTGCAAAATTGAAATATCGCGCCAACAGATTCTCAACGCGGATTCGCTTATATTAGACCTCACGCGTTTCGAATTAGCCAATAGGAAACGTCATTTTTAGCATTAAAACAATACAGCGGAACAGTATTAAGCTTGAAGTTGGCTGCAAGTCCGCGTATTTACCAAATCGGCGAACAAGTGTCACACAATCTATGCGTGCTTCTGAAATATATTACTTTGCCGCTAAAAACAACTATGTAAGTACGTTTTAATTGTTTAAAATGTGTCTTTACCAATATGTTTATGCATGCATGGTGTAGATACGTCTATTTATTTAATAATTTAATAATTCTGACGAGTTAATCCTATAATACGTAATTACGCGGTATTGATATTTACATCATTTCATTGTGTTGGTTATTTACGCGGTATTGCATTAAACTAAAATTATTTTGTTATTTTAGGTA
This sequence comes from Melanchra persicariae, assembly GCA_947386135.1. Taxonomy (NCBI): domain Eukaryota; kingdom Metazoa; phylum Arthropoda; class Insecta; order Lepidoptera; family Noctuidae; genus Melanchra; species Melanchra persicariae. The sequence goes on along the minus strand of OX376645.1, from coordinate 6,321,395 downwards.
AATACGTTGAAGCTTAAAATCCAGTACCTAACCAAATAATGATGGAGGACCAAGAAAATGTTGACTGTTTTTTAGAAAATGCTTGTATTGACGATGAAGTGGTAACTCTCAAAGACCTATGTGAAAGGCGAAACGCATTGCTAGAAAAAAAGAAGGAAATATTAAATAAACTTAATTATAAAAATCAACCAGCATTGCAAATAGTTACTATCCCTGTGTCGGAGGAAATAGAGCAAGAGCAAGAATGCCGGAATGAAAATGTAACATCTGAGTTTACTACACTTACAACAGTTTTTGATCCAGTTTTACAAAATGAAGATGATTATATTGCTACTTCTACTGTGTTGAACGATAATGATTTTTCATCCGACGATTCAGTCGCTGATCCTTCTTTTGTCGCACTTTCAGACATTACAAATTTAAAACCATTATCGCCAGATAATATGGAGTGGTTTCCCGAAAGGGAAATAGAAGAAACATCGAATAGAAATAAAAAAAAGCACAAAGGGGATCCAAATAATTGGAAAAGAATAAAAAATAAGCGGCAGAGAATGATGGGAGAAGAGTATGTTGGATTTAAAAAAGAGGGCACTAAATTTGTTCAAAATGATCCAAAACCAGCAAGAGTAATGGGGCCGTTATGTATGTCAACGCGATGTTTTAGTGGTAAAGCTATGTATTGTTCAAAATTAACAGAAGAAGTTCGATCACAAATTTTTAAAACCTATTGGAAAATGAGTTGGCAAGAAAAGAAAATGTACGTATCATCAATGGTAGATAAGATACCTACAACTAGAAAAACTAAAAGCTCTAATTCAAGAAGGAGTGATACCAAAATTTACTATTTAAAAGTAAATGATAAAAAAGAAAGAGTTTGTTACCCTTTACCGCATATCGTCACAAATTTGGAACATTCAGCTTTTGGTATAATATATTTATTCCTGTGACATCTATGATCTTTTCTTGGAACTAATTCGTATGTAGGGAGTGTAACTCACCTAATATGCGCCAGTGGCGCCTCTACAGAGGTGCCTAGGAACTAAAATCGACTATTTCGTCAGTTGGTTTCCAAAATTTGACAGATTGTCAATTCGCTGGTTTTCAATACGATTTTTTATTGGTTTTTTGTTAATATCTGAAGAAAATTAGTGATTCACCTGATACAACAATGGACCCACAGGCTTTTTACGGCAAAAGAAGTAAGTTCAAACCATAATATGTAGTGAATATTATCATTTTTTAAATGTTCCGAATTTGGAACACCATGCAGTTGTTATGTTTTTTGAAGTACCAAATATGGAACTTTATGCACTCCAGTCAATAGTTTGAAAGTTCCAAATCCGGAACATTATGCAGTGTTAGACCACAATACTTTATCACTAAATATGGAACAATATGCGCTCCAATCAATCATTTACAATTTCCGAATCGGGAACATTATGCAGCGTAAGATCTTTTATACTTTCAGGGTATTATTAAACCCTGCAGCTAATGTAATTTTTAAGTAGGATAATTAAAAGTAGCGCATAACAAGTTTATAATAATTGTATTTTATGGGCTGTATGATCTCCCAGCCCTGAGTATATATAATATAAAATTATGTGTATAGGTACGTAATTATTTTTAGTAAATTTGCTTAATTATTTTATTGTAGAAAAAATGGAGATGCGTCCTCGACAAACAATCGTCGTAATTCCAGAGAGCAGTGAGGATGAAAATGTATCAGATGAAGACGATTACAATACTCAAGATCCTTTACACATAAATGAAGAAAAAGAAACGTCTTCCTCAGACGGAGAAGATGAAGGAGAAGAAGATGGAGAAGGAGAAGAGGAACTGACTGAGTTTCTTGAGTGTACTGAAGAGCATGTGGAGATGTTTGAAAATTTTACAGACAATCAACCTTCTACTTCTCAGGCAGCTTCTTCACGTAAGAAAAAAAAGAAAGATAAGTTGGTGTGGTCGAATGACAATATTCAGTATGATGAATCCAATATTGCTTTTTTGGGATCTGAAACTCTTCCGGATGAAATTATGCAGCTAAATACTCCAATGGAGTTTTTCAAATTTCTTTTTCCGTCATCTGCTGTAAATTTAATTGAGGAAGAAAGCAACGTATACGCAGCACAAATTTCACCTGAAAACTTGCATTCAGTGAAACATGAAGACATCTATAAATTTATAGGTATTATTATATACATGTCGGTAGTACACCTGCCAACTACTCGGCATTACTGGAAGGAAGGCACGTATATTGAAAAAGTTGCAAATGTAATGACGTGCAACAAATTCGAAGTGATTAAAAGATTTTTGCATTTTTTCGACAAAACAAACGAACTAAAACCAAATGACCCACAGTTTGACAGGCTTCAGAAAATACGCCCACTTATGAAAATCCTTCGCGAAAGGCTACTAAAAGTTCCGAAAGAGGAATTTTTGTCAATCGACGAACAGATGATCCCTACCAAGGCCCGAACTTCGGGGATCAGACAGTACAATGCGAAGAAACCCCATAAATGGGGTTATCTAAATTATGTATTAAGCGGAGTCAGTGGATTCAGCTATGATTTTGAATTATTCGGTGGAAAATACCCTGATCAGCCAGAAAACTGCCCCGATCTTGGAGTGCCAGGAAATGTGGTACAAAGACTAATGGAGACTGTCTCAGACAATTTGAATCATAAGATTTTTGTAGATAACTGGTACACTAGTTTGCAGCTAATGGCAAACTTGCACAAAAGAGGTTTTCTGCCATTAGGCACAATACAACTAAGAAGAGCTCCAAATATAAATATATCTAAAAAAACTTTAGGAAAGAAAGAACGAGGTTATTGCTCCGAAAAAAGTGTTACTGTTGATGACGTTCAGCTATCAGTTACCAATTGGGTCGACAATAAAGCAGTCAGTTTGTGTTCATCCTACGTAGGCAAGGAACCAATGGGAGTTGTGAAAAGATATTCCAAAAAACAAAAGTGTAGAGTTGATATTCCTTGCCCAAAAGCAGTAACTATTTATAACAAATACATGGGTGGTGTTGATTTACTAGATGCCATGTTAGGCTTCTATAGGATCAAAATCCGCAGTAAAAAATGGTACCACCGGCTGTTCTTCCATTTCATTGATCTCTGTTGCGTGAATAGCTGGTTACTATGGCGAAGAGTCATGAAACAGAAAGGTGAAGATATTTACATTCCATTGCTTGACTTCAAGTTAGCCATAGCAGACGTATTGATGCACAAAGATTCAAAAGTATATACTCCGACTACACGCAAACGAGGACGACCACTGAATCAAGATGTTGAGGCAATTAAAAAGGGGCGATCAAGGCGACGCATAGAACTACCTCCAATGGAAGTAGCTGGAGATGGGTTCAACCACTGGCCTGATTGGAAAACCGATCGCCAACGGTGTAAACTGGAAGGATGCAAACAGAAATCCCAAGTGATGTGCGAAAAGTGTGGTTGTTATCTTTGTTTCAACAAAGATCGCAACTGTTTTAAAAACTTTCACACATAATTTCTTTAATTAAATAGCATAGTTTCACGTTGTTTCTTTTAATTCCTGTTTTTCAATGTTATACATAATTCGATCACACCGCATGTTGTACCAAATTTGGAACGTCTGAGTTTTAGAACTAGAACGCATGGCGTTCCATATTTGGAACAATTACTTTTACCTATGTATCTTTTTTACATGGTCTTCTATATTTTTTTTTATATTTTTTTGGGGACCTATAAATGCCCTATACCGACATATATTTTTTCCAAAGGATTTAAAAAATCCATGCGGTAAAGGGTTAAAAACATTTTTGGAAACACTGGGTATTAAAGAATGGACAGTTCGATATTGGCTTGGAGAGAAGACGAGTAATAGTAATGAATCTGAACCAGGAGATGAAGTAGTCAAAGAACCCAAAAAAGAACTGGCTAGAAAATATTTGACTGCGCTACCCAAACTACCATCCCATTATTGTAGACAGTCAACATCAAAACTATACTTAGAACCAATAATACAATCAAAATCACAGTTATATCGTCTATACGTAGACTATTCAAGTTTGAGAAACGAACCCATAGCTTCTAGAAAGATATTTGAAGGTGTTTTGTTTGAAGAAAATATCGGACTTTTTCAACCTAAAAAAGATGCTTGCGACCAGTGCTGTGCTCACAAAGTAGGAAATCTATCAGACGAGCTGTATACCAAACACATTGAACTTAAAGATTTAGCTAGAGCTGAAAAAAACTCTGACAAAGAGGCAGCACAGAAAGGAATCATACATGCAATAACAGCAGACCTTCAGGCTGTAAAGCTGTGTCCGTTCCTTAATGCCAGTGCACTTTATTTTAAAACAAAACTCGCTGTTCACAATTTTTCAGTATACAATCTAGGCAATAATGAAGTCACATGCTACTGGTTTGACGAGACGGTATGCGATTTGAAAGCCACTACATACGCATCGTTTTTTGTAAATTATTTGACAAAATTACTTGAAAACGATCCCAAAGATGTTGTAATATTTACAGATGGCTGTACCGCTCAGAATAGGAATAATGTAGTGTCAAATGCGTTGTTGCGTTTGGCTATGGCCAAGAACATTGTCATAACACAAAAATATTTAGAGAAAGGACACACACAAATGGAAGTGGACTCGGTTCACTCCGTGATTGAGAGGAAGCTGAAGAACCGGGAAATTTTTTTACCGTCACAATATGCAACTATTACAAAGGAAGCCAGAAAAGTACCAAGTCCTTACGAAGTTATAACACCTGATTATACGTTTTTTAATGACTTCAGTCTTAAGAATTACCTGATTTATGAATAATAAAATAAGACCTGGTCGTGGGGCGGGTGATCACTGTGTCGTAGATATAAGGGCTCTGAGGTATAATCCAAGTGGAACAATCGACTATAAGCTCCATTTTGCTGATGACTTTATTCCTTTGCCTAGAAGACCAAAGAAAATAACATGTCTGATTGACAGTGTGCCGTCACTTTATGAATCTAGACAACCAATAACTAAAACAAAGTATGACCACCTACAGGAGCTGAAGAGTGTCATACCTAGAGACTGTCATAGTTTTTATGATAATTTACCTTATACATAAAATAGTAATGTTTAATGTTAATTTTACTGAGATTTTAAAGACTGTGATTACCTGATTAAGTATAATTATTTTTTAGAAGTTTGTACCACACAGATTATTGTTTGGAATGTTAATTTAATAAGAATATTTTACTAATTAAGATTTAAAAAGAAAAAGAAGTGCTAATTGAGGAGCAGAAAAGCTGATTATATTTGAATTCAATGAATAATTATTAGCATCATTGATAAAAGGTACTTTTACTATACCAGCTAAATACTTTGCTGTTATAGTAAAATTACCTTTACTTTTATTAGGTAGGTACCTACACATTTGTGGCCAATATTCAAAGTGCAACTACTACTTGGTACTAAAGTACAACTTATTGGACTGATTATTTTTATTATTTATAATTAGTTAATAGCAAGAAATATTGCTGAGATTATTAAGAATAGTTTTTTTATGTTTACGTTTAAGAAGCGTTTTTTGTTATTTCATTTTAATAATAAATTCATTCATTAATAATAAGCATATTTCATTTCAAATCCGCGTACCTACTAAAAGTACAATTAAAATTTTTGCAACTTATTGCAACAAAACCGCGTAAGTGATTTTACTCGGAATCCGATCAAGTTTTAGGTAAAATTACTTCATTTTCCAATAAAGTAAGTAGTTAAGACTTCACAAAGTTCAGTCAGTAAAATATAAATAAATGGCTAAGTTATTAAGTTTTTTCTTCCTCCTGTAAAATCGTGGAAACACAGATACGCGGTATTTACAAATTACTCTTCCGCGGTTTTGCACGCGCAACGACGATATGATAGCTGTTGACTGTGATGAGATACCCGGTCTTTGATTTTCTTTATTCAAATTATTGTGAGTTTGGTGACTTTTACCGGTTTTTGGACTTGGTAATCACGAATCTTGAATCAAACCGCATTTGTTTCTATTAGGTCATATACAGCCGCTCTTGAACTCTCAAACGGCTAACTGACTGACCAACACTAGTTTGTAGACAATTGCCGTAGAATTCAACGACAGCAAATAATGCGTCAAAAATGTTAGACTTCATCTGTAGAGCGTTTGATTTAAGAAACTGCGAGACCCATAATTAATGTTTGGTTATGTAGGTACTGGAGTCGATTAGATGAGGTCCCTGAGATTTCATAACAGGGTTTAAAACGACGCGTGGTATAAGGTAAAGCTCAATTTGATTGTATATAAGCAGCTAAAGATTTAGTTTTCCGTTAACGATTTCATGTTATTAGAAGATTATGCGTGAAACCAGATTAGGTACGTAAAATCTTGAATTAAACGGTCCATTTAAGGATCATCGAAGGATCATCGAAGGGTTATTTATCTAGATAGATACCGACTAAAGGCGCTTAACTCTTCATGATTGTGCAAGATTGAGGAAGATTCCCGATCACCAAGTATTCTCGTGTATTAGATGTCTTAGTCGAAGACAATGATGATAAAACGAAATCTTGTTAAGAATAGCTTGTCTACTCATACTCGAAGCTCTTGAACGCACCTCAGGTGGTGCCAATGGGTCTGACCGCACCCTATGAGTAACAAACACGTGGCGATAGGCATTTACTGAAGGCTCTAATAATAGAGTAGAACCTATAAGTATGCACATGATCGAATACGACCTATGCCAGATTGCTACGTTCCATTAGAGTTGAACGTACATAGGTTTGAAGGCCTACTAATAGTGTAGAGTCAGAATGTGCCGATAACGGCGCAGGTGAGTTGTGCAGCTGGATTTACTTGTTTACTGTGAAGGCCTTTGCTAATATTAACCATTGGTCACAATAGCCTGTGTGGCACTAGCCTGTGTGGCACCAGCCTGTGTGGCAATAGCCTGTGTGGCAATAGCCTGTGTGGCACTAGCCTGTGTGGCACCAGCCTGTGTGGCAATAGCCTGTGTGGCACCAGCCTGTGTGGCAATAGCCTGTGTGGTAATAGCCTGTGTGGCACCAGCCTGTGTGGCAATAGCCTGTGTGGCAATAGCCTGTGTGGCAATAGCCTGTGTGGCAATAGCCTGTGTGGCAAGAGCCTGTGTGGCAAGAGCCTGTGTGGCAAGAGCCTGTGTGGTAAGAGCCTGTGTGGCAAGAGCCTGTGTGGCAATAGCCTGTGTGGCACCAGCCTGTGTGGCGATAGCCTGTGTGGCGCAAGCCTGTGTGGCACTAGCCTGTGTGGCACTAGCCTGTGTGGCGCAAGCCTGTGTGGCACTAGCCTGTGTGGCACCAGTTTGTTTGGTACTAGCCTGTGTGGCACCAGCCTGTGTGGCATTAGCCTGTGTGGTACCAGCCTGTGTGGCAATAGCCTTTGTGGCATTAGCCTGTGTGGCACCAGTCTGTGTGGCACCAGCCTGTGTGGCAATAGCCTATGTAGCAATAGCCTATGTGGCTCCAGCCTGTGTGGCAATAGCCAGTGTGGCGTTGACTGGCCTGTGTGGCGTTGACTAGCCTGTGTGGCATTGACGAGTCTGAGTAGCATTGACTGACCTGTGTGGCATTGACTAGTCTGAGTAGCATTGGCTGACCTGTGTGGCATTGACTAGACTGTGTGGCATTGATTCGCTTGTGTGGCATTGACTAGCCTGTGTGGCATTGACTGACCTGTGTGGCATTGACTAGACTGTGTGGCATTGATTCGCTTGTGTGGCATTGACTAGCCTGTGTGGCATTGACTAGCCTGTGTGGCACTGACTAGCCTGTGTGGTAATGACGAGCCTGTGTGGCGCCAACCAAACTGTATGACATCGAACAGCTTGGTTGGCACTAACTTGCTGTGGTGGCACTGAGTACTACGTAAGATTCGATGTGTTATCTGAGATATTTGGTTATCACTTGTATTGAAAATGATAAATAATCAGATTTAGGTGCCTTATAAGTATTGCTTTAAATATGAGTCAGGGTGACCGAGTGGAGAATAATGTTAATCATTGTGTCTTTCTGTTTGACCGTCGATAGTGAAGATGAGAGCAATACACACGAGGACGTGTGAAGATGCAGGACGGCCGTAACGGCGCGCAGCTAAATTAAAAGTAAATCCAAGATTTAAGATGAGAGACTGTGTTATTTGGTTGAATAGTAATTATTGTTAAATTCAAAATTAAAATGGTGATTTATTTCAATTGGTCGAATATAAATGGCGATTTATAAAATATGAGCGGGTAACCCCGAATAGGGTAGCAAGTTTGCGTCTACGCCGTGACAGCTGGCATTCTTTTGACAGACAGCGTACGAAGTGCACGCGTGCTAACCTATTGGCTCGTAATCTAGTTTCATCTTGTGTTTGCCCGTATATTTTGTTTACAAATGTAATCGAATGAAACGAGGGACTGTTAAGAATCACAAACGTGCTATTATTTCAACGTTTCTTCTACAACACGCCCATGATGGATGACTATCACAAAGATCGCTCCGCCGCCCATTCTGATATTCCGTCATATACAATTAAGGCAAAAAAAATATCGATTCATAGGTGCCGTGGAATATGTTCCCCCGGTTGTAGGTATTATTGGGCATTACAAGTGTCATTGTCTAATAAATAATTCTAAATTTATTTGCTACGACGACAATAAAACTGAAACACATGAAAGTTCTGCACAACCTCTTACAATTCATAATTTAATGTATGGTTTAATAGATGATGACTAAAACACTTTATATTTAATGATAGCGCAACTAAATTATAAGTAAATTATGTTTATATTTTTTCTATTTTTCATTTTATATCTGACTTAGTGTAAGTAAACAATCTGTGAGTTTGATTATATCTTAGTGTAAGTAAATCTGTGATTTTTGATTATATCTTAGTGTAAGTAAACAATCTGTGATTTCTGATTATATCTTGGTGTAAGTAAACAATCTGTGATTTTTTATTATATTTTAGTGTAAGTAAATAATCTGTGATTTTTGATTATATCTTAGTGTAAGTAAAATATCTGTGATTTTTTATTATATTTTAGTGTAAGTAAACAATTTGTGATCTTTGATTATATCTTAGTGTAAGTAAACAATCTGTGATTTTTGAGTTTTTTTTTTTAATTTGTAACATTCTGTGATTTATGTGACTTTTAAACCAATAAACATAATTGTTTTTATATTTATGGTTTCATTTTAATTTTATTTAGAATCCTTGAATTATAATTTCTGTAACAATAAGTAGAAAGTATTCTGTAAACAATAAGACATGGTCACCCTATCGCACCACATACTGATAATGTTCTACAGCTTCTGAAATATAACCTTAAGAATTTTTATTGTATTTTTACTAGTTTTGACAAATTAAAATCTAGGTATTACAAAAAACTCCAGACCTCTGCGATGCTTTTTCAGCGAGATACAGGCGATAGCGTTTTCTCCACCGTTTCAATGGCGCGGCCATTCGGTTATAGTGTTATAGCTCTTAAACTATAAACCTGAGTATTTTTTTATATTTTTACAAATTTTTTACAAATTAAATCTTGCATTTGCGTAAATTTCAGGTCTCTACAAGGCTTAGTTTTAAAGATCTCAGTGGCCGCGCGGTTCGCCGCGTTTCAATGGCGCGGCCATGTTCAAACCCTTATAACTTTTTAACCGTATCTTTGACAAATTTATGGTTTTGGGAATCAACTTTGACAAATTTTTACAAAAAATTGAAATGGTTTTTTTTAAAAAAAAACGCTATGGCCGCGCGGTCGAACTGGACACTACATATTTACTTAATCTAGTCTAGAAGTCTATTACATAATAGGATGAATAAATCAATTACAAGTATTTAATCATTTTCAAATAACAATTATAGGAAAACACTGTAGGTACTCATAAGGAATATCTAGAAAAAGTTAAAAAAAATATATAATATTATCTAGGTATACATTTTTTTTTCTCTAAGTATTTTTATTTATTTTTCCTTTATTGGCCAACCTACAATTGTTTACACTGATAACATTTAAAGTAAGTATATAATATCAAAGGTTAGTGTAACAATTAATTACAGGTTAGCACCGCATGCCCCATAAACAAATAAGATGTGCCACAAGCACTGAACTATTATTAAACATTAATATTTGAGTACTTAACTAAAATTGAAATTAATAGGTATAATATAAAAGCATTACGTGATGAGATTTACAGTACGAAAAGCAAACAGAAACACATCGAAACTGTACGTAATAGCGAAATTGGAAAACAAAATTACAATCAAAAATTAAAATCGAAATTAAAAGTCAAATTAAAATCACAATTAATATCAAAATCAAAATTAATTAAGATCCGAATCATGAGTCGATTAAAATCACAATCAATATTAAAATCTAAATGAAAAGTAAAATTAATATTACAATCAATATTAAAATCAAAATTAAAATTAAAATCGAAATCAAAAGCCAAGTTAAAATCACAATCAATATTAAAATCAAAATTAATTAAAATCCGAATCAAAAGTCAAATTATAATCACAATTAATATTAAAATCAAAATTACAATCAAAATTAAAATTTAAGTTAAAATTGAAATATAAGTAAACGTAAAAACAAGCAAAAACAAATCAAAATTAAATTAAAATTAAACTAAAATTAAACAATTGATATAGTTGTTCTATGAAACTTGGCATATGAGTCAAAATGCACGTCAATAAGATCACTGCTGTTATTTAATAATTTGCAAAGACGAGGAACGACAGAGTTTGCACCCAGTATAGTTCTGCGGAGTGGAGGGTGTAAAGGAGTTATAGGAGCACGAGGGATTCTGGCAGGAGCACGAAACTGAAACTTTGATAGTAGTAGAGGACAATCAATTTTGCACCGGAGTAGCTTATAAACAAAGGAAGAGTCAATGATTGTTCTACGTTTCTCAAGTGAGACCATCTTAAAATAAGATAGTCGGGATTCATAGGATCGTATCCTTTTAGCATTTCCGCTGGCATAGGCTAGATGCCAGAGGAATCTCTTTTGTATTCGCTCCAGTCGAAGAATGTGCGTAGAGTAATGAGGTCTCCAAATCGTACTGCAGTATTCTAAGATACTACGAACGATGCAGTTGTACAATAAGATCTTCGTCCGATTACGCTTAAATCCAGCAACATTCCTTATGACAAAACCTAGCATTCTAGAAGCCTTTTTGATGACACCCTCGACATGAGGTACAAATGTCAAGGCGCTGTCGAAAACAACTCCCAAGTCCCTTGCTTGATCCACCTCTTGGATAACGTTAGGGCCCACGCGATATACACTAGCAGTTGCTTTCTTTTTTCGAGTGTATTTCACGTGGTAGCATTTTTTTATATTTAAGCTCATTTCATTATCATTACACCATTTAACCAACGAGTCCACATCCCTCTGAAGTAATGTACAATCGTTTTCAGATTCGATTATCCGTGAGAATTTAAGATCGTCTGCATACATAAAACATTCTGAGAATCTTAGGCAGTGCGGGATATCATTAACAAACATAATAAATAGAACTGGTCCAACATGTGAGCCTTGGGGGACCCCTGATGATGTTTTGTAGGTTCCCGATTGGAAACCATTAACTGCGACAAAGAAGGAACGATTTTCGAGATAAGACCTAAGCCAGTCATAAAGTGTACCGGTGATTCCATACGCAGATAACTTCGATAGAAGTATATGGTGAGGCACGCGGTCAAAGGCTTTGCTAAAGTCTGTGTAAATCACGTCAATCTGCTTGCCGCAGTCAATGGCATCCGATAGCATTTCTGTGAAAGTCGCCAGATTAGTGCAAGTCGACCTAGACCCTACGAAACCATGCTGAGAAAAGCTCAAATACAATTTGAAATGTGCCTGAATGTAAGGACAAAGTAAGGATTCGAAAACCTTAGCAAAGGTTGATAAGATAGAGATATGTCTATAATTTTTAATGTCATCCTTTTGATCACTTTTATAAATTGGAATAACCTTTGCTATTTTCCATAAATCAGGGAAAACACCTGAGCTAAGAGACTTGTTAAATATTAGTGTTAAAGGGGATACCAAAGCGGGAGCACATTTATAAATAAATATTGGCGGAATACCATCAGGCCCAGCACCTTTACGAATATCCAATAGTTTGAGCTTGTTCAACAGGCTATCGCGATCAATCACAGGTGCTGTTAGTGGTAGACTGTTATTCTTCATATTATGAAGAAAATCGGACTCAGGTTCACTATGGGTCACTGTCGCGCTACTAAAAGCGGAGGAAAAATTTGACGCGAACATTTCACAAATTTCTGGACCATCTGATGTAAATACGGTTCCATTAGTCATTGTGGCTGGATAAGAGCTAGAGCCACCTTTTTTATCTTTAATGTATGCCCAGAAGCGGTTCGGATTTTTAGGTATTTCATTTTCAATGTCTCTAATATACTCATTATAACTATCGGTAGCTAATTTGGAACACCGTTTGCCTAATAATTTGAGCTCGATTTCATCTCTAGGGTTCTTATAGACTTTGAAGCGAGATCTTATTTTTTCTTTTTCTTTTAAAGCTCTTATTAAGCTTTTATTAAACCAAGGAGGATATTTTTTATATTTAAAAGTAGGTTTAGAGGGTTCGTGCATATGTATAATATGCAGGAGCCTGTCATAGAACGTTCGTAGCATTTCGTTAACATTAGCCATTTTTTCAAACAGTTGTTCCCAGTTTATATCGTTTAGATTCTCGCAAATTTTCGTGTAATCAAGTTTATTATAATTAATTTTTGTAGTCTGAGGATTGTATGGAAGTCGGGTTTCTTCACTCGCTGTAATCAGGATTTCGATGGGGGGGTGATGGACATCAATGGTGCTGAGGGAATTTAGGGCCGCAGTAACGCTACCGGTGGGTACATTACTTAATACAAGGTCTAATATTCGGCCAGACATGTTCAGGATGCCATTAAGTTGTGACAATTTATGCATGTGAATAAAGTCAGTCAGTACATTAGCAATGCCAGGAGGAGTATAATTTTTTTCTGCGTCATATACCAAATTCCATTGTATATTACCCAAATTAAAGTCACCGACAATAATGGCGCACAAGTTTGTCTGTTCAAGAACCACGTTACAGCGGTCCAAAAAATTGTCCAAACTACTACGTAACACAGGGGTTGGTAAATAAACTGCGCACAGAGCTATTCGACGAATAGATTTTAAAAACGGTACCTCTATAGTTATCCAAAGATCCTCACATTGACTTTCCCACTGAACCATACGTTTTGAGTTAATTGTTTTTAATATAGCGATCAATACGCCACCCCCGTCCTTTTTCCTACCATCTCTATCTCTTCTATATACTATATACCGATCGTCAAAAAGCTCCGCGCTCAAAACACTATCATTCAGCCATGTTTCAGTTAAAATCACAATATGTTAATGAAAGTTAAAAATTATTTTAACTTATTTAAAGTGTCCATGTTTCTAACCATGATATGATCAGAGTCTTCCACTTTACGCATAAAAATCTTACCACCTCGAATCCTCACAAATTTATAACCAAGTTCTTTGGCTTTGATCCTTGCGGCAGCGTGCAGAGCCCTGTATGTGGGGGACAGATGTTCAGTCACGGAGATTGGTGTATTAATTTAGGGCACATTTCTTAGTTGACTATACTTCTTTTTTCCAACCTAAATTGATAGAAAATTGTTATTACCTGCTGCGTCAATCTATCTATACTTTAAGACATTAATTTAAATGCTTCAGCTACAGTTCTTAAAGCATTAGCGTTTTGTAGAGCAGCTTGGGAGTTATTTAGAGCAGCCTCTGCTCTCAGCTGCTCAATTTTCAGCACCATTTCCTTTGACTGATCCAACATGCTTCTGCTGGTTGAAATAAATAATAATGTTGTTGTTTTATAGTGAAAATAAAAAAAATATTTGATATTAGGCACATTAACTACAAGGCATTATTACATTGTGCTTGGTGTGGAGCTTGTTCCTGTGCTGAAGTTGAAGTGTGTGTCCTTCGGCTCACAGCCCTACGACGGTCACGCGCCCGAAAGACAACTCTGTCTGTTAATATAATACAATTAATTACTTTCATTAAAAATTAATATAAATAGTGCGTAGTACATATATATGTACTACGCACTATTTCTATGGTTTTCGCATGATGTTAAAAACAATCACAAACAGTTTTAAACTATGTACTAACCTGTTGTAGATGCCCTTGGAGTATCTATAGATTCTGTCATATCAACAGCAGCTTGGTGGGCTGATGTTTCTGTTGCTACTTGAGAGTTTGAAGCAGCAGCTTTACTGTCTCACCAAATGGAATTTCAAAGCTGAAAATAAATAATAAATCGTTATTAGTCTGAGCCTGATAAATACAGGCATTAAAATAAAATATTTAGTGCTTGAACAGCCAATAACCCTATTATTTTATACCACTTACACTACCTATGTTTTGTGGTGAAATATTTCCTGCCTCAACGTCATTTTCTTCTATGATGTGTTCCTCAATAATGTCTAAGTCTAAACCATCATCCTATAATGAATAGAAATAATAATTAAAGTATGAAAAGCTATAAATAGGATAGGATTAAGTGCAGTGCATGAGAGAATAATATTATTGGAAAATGTGCATAAGTACACCTTGACCTTTCAATCCCCGTAATTACAGACACAATAGAAAGACAATGACGCGCGGTAACCGGTTACCGCTCGGGGCTTGACAGTTTAAGAAACAGACAATGACAAGGTGAGAATGTTTGCACAGTATGTTAGCTATATGTTAGCTATATTTAACTTATTTCAATGAATAATACTTACAGCTCTTGAAGGTAATAATTGGTCTTGCATTACATCAGGTAGGGGGCCAACATCCATGCCTATAATACAGGCCACTTTATTCTCCAGCGGGCTTAAAATGGGTTCTTTACTAGGCCCACCACCAGTAGCCCTTTGGCCAGAATTGATGGCAACCAATTTAGCCCGTACTTTGCACTTTTGATCATTCCACACCTGAAAGAAGTTAGTTGGTATTGTTAAACTTACTTACTTAAACTTTATGCAGCACCAAATGAAAGTATTATTCCTACAAGTAAAAAAGTTTAAAGATAAAGAGAACTACAAACCTTGGCCCATTCCTTTGCCGTCCTAACTGCTCCAAAAGGATTTAGAATCTCGGCGCACTCCCTCCACAGACGGTCTGCTGTCGCACGAAATTCTTTAGATTTTATTCTACCTAAAGCAAGGTCTCTGTGACCTTCTAAAACTCCAACATCATCTCCAGTTGGCGAACAGTCGTGCACCTGCGACGCTGTTGCTCCATTTTCTATAAAATTCGATGAATAAACTCAGAAATAATATAAATACATTATCAGTAACAGACTTAACTGAGGAGGCCGCTAGTGGCGCATAGTTGACATCGACTCCGTATTCGAAATCAGTAAATAAATAGTAATTGTGCATTAATTAACTAATTATTTATCTAAACTTGTTCAGTGGGTCATCTTATTCATAAATCAATTATTTTACAGAATTACTAAACGTATCTTTGTATATTTATAGTTAATAAAATAAATGCTATTATTTCAAGAGAATTAATATACTTACCATTACAAAATAATTCACAGATTTTTTGATAATATTTAAAACACGTATTCACTCCCGAGATGTTGAAAGGATACAAGTAACTTTCTAAGCTAAATAGGTAACCACTTGAAATCATATCTCGACATTTTTTCAGTCACCACTTCAAATTAGTTCAAATTCTTCGAAATTCCCACCTAAACTCCAACCAAAGCAACATAACTCATAGACAACTGCTGTCAAAACTAGAGGTACATCAATTTAAACGCTGAGTCGACGGTCGATTATAGTAACAATACTAGGTTAGAAAGAAAGAAAGAAGAAAGAAAAAGAGTTTATTTGCGCCAAGCAATAATGCAACAATAGCAACAATGTTAATACTAGGATACACCTCTAATGTTTTGATTATGAGAATGGTTCTTTTTCAGTTCGACTTTGGTCATCACTTAAACTTTAGCGCGATACCAAAATTTCGTTATAACTGAATTACAGTCAGAGTTGAACCAAAACCGATCTTTAGACATTTGTTCATTTTACAAAATAGCGCGATGGCCCCCCTGTTAACCAATAAAAATTGGTATCGGAAAAAAGATAAAATACTTAATTACGAATATAATCTTAAAGGCTTGCGTGCAAAAAACCCTTATGAAAAATAAAATAATTTAATTAGAAATAGCCATGAACAATTTTCGATAGGTAATGTAATAACACTCACATTAAATATAGTATTAAATATAGTAGTACAATAAAACTCACATTAATTATTTGAAGGGTAGTTATATTTTCTCCTTGTACACAGAAAACACGTCCGTATTCGATGCTAGCCCCGAGCCAAATAGGCCGAGTCCCTCGGCCCAACCTCCAACGTCATCTCTCATTTCGTTCGTTCTCACTGGTGTTGCCAGTGTAGGAAATAAAGTGCCACTCAATGACTTAAATCATTGAAAGATTTATTTATATTATAAAACCTAACACTCGACCATCCTGACGTCGTGCATGTCCTAATGCACGCAAGCCAGTTAGCTACTACAACCTAACACTCTGCCAACTATGGTGATAGCATCGAATCCGAACTTACAAGTATTAACACGCTATTTCTAAAACATATACAGTTTGCAAACCATTGTTTTCGCAAAACAATAAAATAGAAACAAGTTAGAGAGAGGAAAGAGGAAAAAAAAAATAAAAATTAAATATTAATTGAGTAATGGCCATTATGATAGTGAACCCTCTTTCTCACAAAAATTTTGGTATTATTTGTAAAATTTCTTTCTCAAAAGCAATGTACATGAAATAAATGTAATAAACAATATTCACAAATCAATCATGATTTGTGGCTGGATGACCATCAGGTTGTAAACCTTCCTTCTCACAAACCGATAAATACATAGATAAGAAGAAATATATTATTCCAAAAGTCACGGTAGTAGTGAACCCTCCTTCTCACATACTAAGGTGACATTGCTTGCGAACCCTCTTTCTCACAAGCAATAAATACATAAAAATAATAAAATATATCAAAAGTCACGGTAGTAGTGAACCCTCCTTCTCACATACCAAGGTGACATTGCTTGTGAACCCTCTTTCTCACAAGCAATAAAAACATAAATAACGACTGTCAGAGTCTGTATACAATTTTATTTTTTAATCATCGTTCAGAACATATTACATTATTTGTTACATCATATCTCAAAACAATCAATCTATATATGTTTAAATGTTAATAATATCTTTCTAAACATAATGCTACACATACAATTATATGTCACGATCAGTTTGTACTATGTATTCTCATTTATTTGAAAAATTAAGATGGAGTATATTAAATTCAAGATAAAAACACAATCATACTAAACTTATTCGTCAAAACTCGGTTGTTATAATTTAATAAATCTAGTGAGTAACATTGTTAAACTTTAATAAACAAACGGAGACAATCACTAACGTTCTATATAATTTGAAATTAGGTTCAATTTGTATGTTAGTCTATTGTCAGTTAGCATATTAGTAATGGTGATGATGATAAATATGCAACGTTTACGTTAATAAACAATCTCTAAAACGAACGAAGTTACGCATCCGTGTCTTCATCGTTACAGCTATTAGTCTCATCTTCATCATCATCATCATTGCCCTCATTTACATCCAAGGCCGCCACGTGAACCCATGGTAACATGCGATCGGCAGCTACAGTGGTTTTGCGCTTATTTTTAGTACTAGATAACCCTGGTATAGCAGCCAGTCTATAACGGTCGTTACCCAACACAGCGATCACACGATAAGGTCCAACATAGGGTGATATTAGTTTTTTGCTTTTACCATCATTTGCAAACGAAGTTCTTGTGATCTTCACAAGATCGCCCTCACCATATACACGTGCAGGGAGCCGGTTTTTGTCATGAGCGGATTTTTGTTTTTCCTGTTCAATGTCAATTTTATCTTTGACAGACTCTCGTAGAATTTCTGGATCCAATTCCTCCCTACTTTCCCGTACTAACTCATTAAGCCTAGGATTTATCTCGGCGTTCATATTTAATCCGAACATGACTTCGGCCGGCGTTCTACCCGTAGTCTTTTGTCGAGTATTATTCATACCCCATTGGACTCTACCTACTTTATCATCCCAATTCCTCTCATCAAAATTAAGATTCTGGGCAGTCAAAGAGTTCAGAATGGTGCGGTTGTATCTCTCTACCTGACCGTTTGCTCTCGGACTAGCAACTGCGTTTAAAATATGTCGTATGCCCTTATCTAAACAAAAACGTTTAAACGCGTGGGACGTAAAGCATGTGCCGCGGTCACTTATGACACGGTCGGGGATCCTAAACGTATAGAAAACATCTTCAAGAACCCTTACGGCCGTCTGCGTCTTAGTATTTCGCACTGGTTTAATAAAAACGAACTTCGTGAAAGCATCCACTATCACCAAAAGGTAAGAATTGCCTAACTTCGAACGAACAAAGGGCCCAAGGTGGTCAACATGAATGGTGTGAAAAGGCACTTCTAGTTTAGTTATTGGGTGTAAAAGGCCCTCATTAACAACACTTTTCTTTGAGTATGCGCATTCAAGACACGCCTGAACGTATTTTTTTATGAATCTAGACATTTTGGGGAACCAATACGTTTTCTTAACGCGCTCTAACGTCTTTTCCACACCAAAATGTCCGATATCATCATGGTTCATGCGGCAGAGTTGCCACCTGGCGCCCTTTGGTACTACCCAGCGTAAATT
The DNA here is from genome assembly GCA_947386135.1 of Melanchra persicariae. NCBI lineage: Eukaryota > Metazoa > Arthropoda > Insecta > Lepidoptera > Noctuidae > Melanchra > Melanchra persicariae. The sequence continues at coordinate 6,302,579 of OX376645.1, read as the reverse complement.
ACTTTTATCCCCGTTTATACATTTGTAAAGTTTGTTGTCCTTAATCAGATAGTTTTCTTTTATATGTTTTAAACTATCAGTATCCATATCAGTAGTAAGTATGTCACGAGTTCGACGGAGTTCAGAATCTCCCATCTGCAAGGTATGTAACCAGTCCTCGTTGCTAATCAACATAATACTTGGATACTGGTCAGTTTCAACCGTGTCATCTACTAATTTGACAGGATTTCGTGACAGAGCATCCACGTGTGCCATTCTAGTACCGGCACGATACTCTACAGTGCATTGAAACTCCTGTAGCAGAAGCCACCAACGCGCTATACGCGGAATCATGTCTCGTTTCGAGAATGTTGAACGCAAAGCGCTACAGTCCGTGACAATTTTGAAACTTTGCCCCAACAGGTAAACTCGAAATTTCTTGAGCGAACATACTACAGCTAGGGTCTCAAGTTCGAAGGCATGGAAATTTTTCTCCTCTGGAGAAGTTTGCCGGCTATAGTATGCCACAGGTTGAAAGGAATCGCTGGCATGTTTTCGTTGGAGCAAAATCCCTCCTATTCCTACTTTGCTTGCATCGGTGTGCAATTCTGTCTCAGCAGACGGTTCGTAAATCGCTAATATCGGTCTATCTACCAACCTTTCCTTAAGCACCCCAAAAGCCACCTCTTGATCCTCGGCCCAAACCCAATCCGCATCTTTTTTGAGCAGTCTATTCAGTGGGTGTGCCAGAATCGCAAAGTTCTTAATGAACTTCCTGAAATAGCCCACCAACCCAAGAAACTGTCTTACTGAATGCGAATTGGTCGGACAGGGAAAATCTATCACGGACTGAACCTTCTTATTACCGGGACGAACACCTGCAGCGCTGATTTCGTACCCGAGATAAATTATCTGATTCTGTAGGAAATCACATTTCGATAGGTTGAGGGTCAAATTCGCCTTCTCTAACAATTGCAACACTCTTTCAAACCTGTCCAAGCATTCGTCTACAGTCTTTCCATAAATAAGGACATCATCAATATAAACCATAGCCTCTGTAAACCTAGCAGATCCCAGCACTCTGTTCATCATCCGCTGGAAAACAGCGGGCGCATTCGCCAACCCGAACGGCATACGATTAAATTCGTACTGGCCATCAGGGGTTACGAATGCCGTTAGCGGTTTTGAGCCTTCGGTTATTGGCACTTGGTAGTAACCAGAGGCCATGTCCAGAGTAATGAAATATGCCTGGCCCGAGAGTCGGGAAATCTCGTCCTCAATAATCGGCATCGGGTACCGTTCCTTCACCGTTACAGAATTTAAGAGCCTATAATCGACACATAATCTCTGCTTGCCATCCTTTTTGCGCACTAATATGATAGGACTAGCATATTCTGAAACAGATTCTCTCACGATTCCAGACTCTAACATTTCTCCTATCATCTCCCTTACTTGCTCACGTTCCTTATGTGCTAATCTGTACGGTCGGTACACAACGGGACGGTTGCTAGTTAGTTCAATGTTCATCTCAGCGACGCTCGTACACCCTAGTTCCTTTAAGGACGTCGCGAAACAATGTTTATACCTAATAAGTATGTCTATCAACTGTCGTCGCTGTGACTCGTCGATTGTAGCACCTATTTTTAATTCACTGACATCAATTATACCGGGCTCGGCCAGGGAAGAATCTGCTGATGTGTAAATGCGTCTAACTACCTGAATCTTAGTACCCCTTCCTATAACGACCCCCTCTCTCAATTGACAGAATTTTGACAAAGGCGTTATGTAAATATAAAGTAAGCTGCTTTTGACCCGATACACCCCCCCATTAACGGTAAACTGCTGATTTGGCTTCCCTATCACTTTTCCACTTAATAAAATATCTCCATCTTTAATCGTAGGAGTATTTAGGCGGGCTTTAACTACAGCTGGACCATAAATGACAACATCAGAAGCTACCGCCACGGTGACCGATGTACTATCTCCTACATCTAGTAGCGGAAATCCAAAGACATTACCGTCAAAGAATTTTAATTCTTCCGCATTTTTATACACTACGACATGAGACTGTTCTGTAAACGACTGTCCTACAAGCAAGGGTAAATCAAGAAGTCTGTCCTCCACTACTTGACACAAAACACGACCTCTAACACCATCAATGCTTAAATCCACGTCCACCCCCCCCTTTGGATTGTATTATGTCACTTCCGAAACCTTTTAAAGGTATGGAAGGGCTATCGTAGGTAAGACCTAACGCTGAAGCTAGGGACTGCGTCATAAGCGTGACCTCACTACCGAAATCTATGAAAGTTTTTATTGAAACGTTATTTATCCTACCTTCTTTGATGAACTTTGAATTTGATTCAGACGTTAATATACGCATTGTTTTTTGTACATTCTCAGGCCTTTTGTCATTTCCAAATTTAACAGCGCAACTTTCGATTTTATGACCAAACTTACGACACTTCTCGCATTGAATCAAGGGTTTGGGGCATTTAAGGTAAGGGTGCCCTTTCTCTTTGCAATTAAAACAGAAAAGTTCGCGAATACTATTACTATTGGTCTTTGTAGTACGATTTGTAGCATTATTATTTAACGACTCTGATGTAGAAGACGAGGATTTACCTTTAAAATTGACACGATCAGAATATTGTGAAATCTCCTTATTAGTCATCAAAAACTGTAACAACTGATCGGGTTGGGTACACCGTATCGCGTTGGCACTAGACCTCACAGTTCTGTCGCTTAGACCATGTATTATACATTCTACAGCGCGTTTGCCCTCGATGTCACATTGGTTCAAAAGGGCCAATTTTTCATAATAGTAGACCTCAATGGGTTCATCAATTTTACTTTTTCTTCTAAGCATGTCCTCCAAGGATTTGCCATAATTTTGTTCAAATGGGAACGCACTCATTAATTTCTGTTGCCACTCGCTCCAACTGAATAGTATAGAGTTCAGGCTCTCATACCATGTTTTGGCCAATCCTTGAAGTTTCTGCATAGCAAAATGTATGATGGTTCTTTCGTCCCAACCGTAGACAGCGGCACATTCATTCACCTTTTTAAGCCAAATATCAATGCGCTGACCCTTTGAAGAAGGGTCAAAATTGGATAAAATATTCTTGTGGTTAATATTATTATTTGGATTCTGCACCGGAGATGCCACTGTTAACGGCTGAGATTGAGACTTAATATTACCAATAGAATTTATAATATTCATAATATCTTTGGAGGTAAAAGTTGGACTATCTGACCTTACATTCCGTGGTGTCGGCGACGCGGCGTCAACAGCATCAGGTACTTCACGGGATCTTCGCACTGTAGGGCTGCGTTCCCGAGGTAAGCTCCTATCTCGAACCCGCAACCGGTCCAGTTCGTTGTCCTTTGAAATGCGGCGGTTGTTGCACTCAGCATCGAGGGGTGTGGCCCGTCGTCTAAGATTGCGCTCCCGGCTCAACTCGCTCTGCAGAGCGCGTATCCGCTCGCGATGATGTTCCAGCTCTTGTTCCAACTTCCTGTCACTGTCACGTCCTTGCCTTTGTCCTGGAGTACGCACGCGACTGCGACTGCGATTGTTGTCGCCTTCTCGGCGCGTGGGACTCCGACTCCGTCTGCTTGAGTCTGCATTTCGATCAGCTTCTCTCTGGGTCGGCGTCCTTAAACGCCGCCGTGGAGAAGATTCGTTCGAACGTGGCATCGTTATTCTGAAACTTGTAAACGTAAGCGCTGTACTACTCAATTAAACACGTTAAAACAAAATTAATGTTGACGGCGGTGGTATATTTAAAATATCTCGAAAACGGGGCTTCATAGCTCAAAAATAACGAAATTTTGTGCCCCCTTGCACCCCACGGATATTGGGGAAGTAATCCTGTAGACCTACTAGTATGACCTAGGAACCCTCAGTTTTTTTTTGACAGTTTTAAAAGAAATAAAAATAAAATTCTCTATGACGGCGGTATATGTAAAATATCTCAAAAACGGCGCTTCGTAGCTCAAAAATAACGAAATTTGGTGCCCCCTTGCACCCCCGGATAATTGGGAAGTAATCCTGTAGACCTACTAGTATGATCTAGAAACAACCCTCTTTTTTTGAAAATGACAGTTTTAAAAAAAATAAAAATGAAATTCTCTAATTATTACACACACAATATGGGATTCTCTGAACTGTTTCTAAGCACTGCGCAAGCACATAAGCAGGTTTATCCCACTTCTGAAATGTAATTACACTCACATTAAATATAGTATTAAATATAGTAGTACAATAAAACTCACATTAATTATTTGAAGGGTAGTTATATTTTCTCCTTGTACACAGAAAACACGTCCGTATTCGATGCTAGCCCCGAGCCAAATAGGCCGAGTCCCTCGGCCCAACCTCCAACGTCATCTCTCATTTCGTTCGTTCTCACTGGTGTTGCCAGTGTAGGAAATAAAGTGCCACTCAATGACTTAAATCATTGAAAGATTTATTTATATTATAAAACCTAACAGTAAGCTATTATTATTCATCATAGGCGTGTTTATAAATCAATGAAATTTGATAAAAAATATGTCCCATCTGGTTATCAGATGGGTGAAGGTCGATCTTCACTGGGGCTCGAGTCTGCTATTGCAATCGTGTCTCAATGACCGGTCAGTGATCGAATATTTGACAACTTTGACAGTTTTTGTATGGGAAATGTGTCATAAGTTTGACGTTATACGTCAAAAATCGATCATTGGCCGGTCATTGAGACACGATTGCAATAGCAGACTCGACCCCCTGTATCTTAGACTATCAAACAAAACAACTTTATTTATGGACATTGACACTATTGACAGCAACTTTACCACGCTATAATGCGACAAATGAGAATTGACATGAGTTTTGCTTCTGCACCGTCCCGTTTGTAGAACAACGATTTTTAGCCGGGTATTACATTCGTTCACCATTCACTCTGATAATCGCAGATAGCTATTCCAAATAAAACTAAACGTTGGACTGGGTGGAAAAACGACTGTTGATTTGCTCGAGAACAAAATCGTGGAATAGATTATTCCTGGTAACGTTACTTGTGTATAAATTCGGGTTTGGTCGAATCCGCCCTTAGTGGTACAAAAAATGGTCACTATTATTGCTTGTATATATAAATTTTCTACCTATTACGGACCTAAAATTCGGTTTTGCATTTAAGTATTGTGTGTTCTAAGTTAGCGGCGCAGCGCACAAACTTGCGCCAGCGCACAGACAGTGTATTTGGTCCTAAAAGTTGGCCAAAAATATTTTATGTTCCTAATGGCTGCTTAACAATGCTATATTTCAGTTTTAGCTTGGAAAAGGTAAAAAAAGGCATACTTAATATAAAGACGTCGAAGAACTTGCAATTATGTCGGGGCACAGCGACGCCGATCTCTGTGAACAAGAAGATGCCGCAACTCGACTTCCAGCTGTTTTTCCCGATTTCAAAGGGGTATAGTTTCAAAAACCGCCAAGTCCAGTGATGGTCATTATCCAGAAATTGGAAATGTATATTGGATTTAGAGAGACGTCACTTTAATTTTCAAGTCATTCTCAGCAAGCCCTTTTCATTTGATACCCATAATGCAGAAAATAAAAAGCTTTTTAAATAACAAATCCGCCATCAATGGCGGAATACCCAATATTACGGATGGAGTTAAAATAATATGCAGACGTGGTTCCAGAATAGATTTGAAGGGTGCGGGTGGTACCATGGCTTCGAAAACTGTTATTTAAACTATTAATTTGCTTTTTAACTTAAACCGACGCGGTGCTTGTATTTTACCAAGAAAAAGACTGTGTTGCCAACCCCAAAAAATATCTCAGGCCGAGCCCACTCGCAACATGCAACATCGTGTTTATTTTTAAAGAAAACTTTCACACATTGCCGACAGATGGCTATAAGGGTTATACAATAAATTACCAAATAAAATACCTTTGCAAGTAGTACCTATAACTACTTATCTTTAATGAGGCGTGCGTCGTCCACAATCCGCCCCCTAGTGCTGAGCGCAAAATAAACAAATTATTTAGAAGCTAAATTACGATCAAATTAACAAAAAAAAACAACAAGTTCAGCACTAACATTCCGCTGGGGAGAGTAGGGCGACGCGCGTCACCAGACGCCGAACCACACCAGGGCCCCAAGTCTGCTATTTTTTATAAATTCGTCATTCCAACACGATTCCAACTGTTCTTCTGGCTCAGGAGTATTGGGAGCGCCGAAGCGCTTCATTTGACACCATTGCCGCGGAAATCTACCCACGCGACGCAGAGAAAACTGAGGAAAACTACTCAACATAACCTCAAATTGCAACACGAGGTTTTTGATCCAGACGTCACAGAGACATCATCTTTTGGGAGCAGACGGACCGTATAGAGATAAGAGAAAATCCGCTTAGACCAGATTTTTCTCTTTACTGGAAACCAAGAAAATCTCATTCGAAGGTCGAAACTTTGACTTGCTGTCCTGAAAAATCTTCAGGCAGGACCCCCCTTTTTTATCACCGATCCTGTTGCGCGCTCATCTGGAGTAGAAGCCTACGTTAAGTTAAGAATTTTACCATTTTTATTTGTCGAGTTATAACAGATTTTTCAAAATTTTCAAATTTTCATTGTTTTTCTTATAAAAATTATTTATAAAACTAAATTTAGTCATTATACTAGAAAACCCTATAATTAAGACAAATTTAACAGTTTTTTCTAGAATTTTATCTTTTACGGTTTAAGAGTTATTCAATTTTTACCTATTTTTTGCTATAAATCCTAAATTAATAAATATAAATTAAAATTAAGCCTAGGATCATCTCCAGGAAGTGTGTTGTGTTAAGTTTGAGCCCAAATTTGCCCCCAATAGCTTCGGAAACGACGGAATTAGCTTCTGGAGGCCATCTTGGTTTCTCTGGTTGCCGGACAAAACCCCAATTATCTCCGAGGCTATTGGTCGTAAAGACTTCGGGTTTCCACAGGTCTGCGGTGGATTCGGGCAGGAACATTTTCTGTTTAATTTCAGGTATTTTCAGGACCTGAAAATTTTTAGCCCTGAAACCGGTTTGATCGGATAGGGGAAGTCGAGCCAAGCACTGCACTCGAAACCGCAGTTCTCTGGGACAAACGGTTGCGGAGTTATAGCCAGTTTAAGTCGGCTTTTGACAGCCAGGCGGCCATCTTGGAAAAGTTTGGTCCGCCATAGCTCCGGATCCGGTGGTCGTGGAGAGTTGCTGTTTGCGGGGTGGCGCCTGAAAACTACCTTGCGCGTCGGAGGGGGATGAGACAAGCCGAATAAGCCCAAACTCGACCGTTCTGCGACTATTGGAAGGTCAGTTGCACTGGTTTGAAAATTGACCTTGACAGTTCTCGAACTGTCAAATCATTTTTCGAACTAGGATAACTCCCGAACCGGAGGTCGTAGAGCGTTCGGGTTTCCTTTGGGGGTGTCGGCTGACCTCTCCCTACCCGACAAGCCACTATTCGGGCGTTTTCGGGAACCACATTTTTTCAGGTCTGAAACCCGCACCGCTCGATTGGTCTCGACGAGCCCATCCAGGAAAGCCCAAACACAGTGGTATTCGGTTGGATGGTTCCGGAGTAAATCACTTGTAACCAGATTTTGGTTGCCACCCCGAGCTGGCAACCGGAATTTCGGACTGGGTTTTCTCGGGAACCCTCTGGGTTAGGTTGGCCGTGTTTGGGTTCATTGGAAAGGGCTCGGGGAGACCTGTCCAGCCGTGGGTAGAGATCGACTCTACATAGAGTCAGACATTTTTTCACTAAAAATTTTTAATTTTTTTCTGACAAGGTTGGTTCGCGGAAGCTATCCGACGCCGGACTAAGGTCTGGGAATTAATTGTAGACATAGGAAGAGCTAGACTCTACAATAATTTTAGATTTAGTTTTTGTTTTTCTTGTTTGCCGGCAAATCATCTGTGACTGTTGACGCAGCAATAATTATAACATAGTACTCACCTTTACTGAGAGAAACTTAAGCGCACCATTGACCTCCTTGCCGCAAACACCACCTGAAACAGAAATTAAAAAATTAGTATCGTAACCAGCAAGATTCATATTGAATCTTATTGATATTTATGTAAATTTATTCTACATATATTGTTTTGTTGACCCGGGTATCCTTTACAATACCCCTTTAACTTTTGACGTAAACTTGTTCCTAAAAATATCCAAAATGATTGGAATACGAACACCCATTAAGAAGGCTTCAGTAAACCCGCAAAGCAAAAGCCCTTTGAAGACCAGAGAGGAGGCTGGACCCTCCTCTCCGCAACTTAGCGTAAGAAAGAGTGTAGGCGAATGGGAGGCGGGAATGAGCGAGACGAGGAAAACCATTTCTCCGGTCAAAAAGACGGCAAACGAGCCAATACCGAAAGTCGATTTAACATCTGCGACAAGGAGAGCCTCTACGGAAAGCGTCAGCCCGCCCGTATCAAAGCCCAACGCACGAAACACCAGGATAACGGAAGCTAAAGCGTGTTTAATGAGGGCGAAATTATATCTGACAAACTCTAAAACAATCAAAAAAGAGACAAAAGAGGACATAAAAACCCACATTTTGCTCCCCCTGTCATTTTGCTAAAAGTTCATAATCTGCTAAATTCATAATGGTCGATCATTGGCCGGTCAGTAGTCTCGTAATAGAATCGTGGTAGAACGACATCGTCGTATTGCCATTATTATAAAACTCGTCAGTAGAAATGATTTTCGAAAAACTACTACTAAATTTGAACAATAAGTTATGCCAGATTCTTTTATATATATTTTTACATAACATATATTAGTGTGCTATGCTATCTGAAGTAGTAAGAAGTTCGTAAATAGCAAAAGAATTATAAAACTCAATAATATTTTATCTGTTTTGCTGTCAAAGTCATGTGACATTACTGCTTACTGACGTCTGACGTTAATCTGTTTTTATTTTTATTTGTAGCGGCCGGTGTTTTGCAACGAAACGAATAGAATAAATTTGACGGCGCGACACATGACATTTGACGTTTGCTGTCGACGACGTCGGAACAGAATGGCAGCATGACAGATGTCAGCTGTCAGCTGCCACTCTTGCGGAACGTCACACCGGTGGGAGCGGGGGCGGCCATCTTGGTCACTTTTGGATCGAGAACCGCCAACGCACCACGCGCTCGACGAATCGCTTATTTCCGACGCCATCTTTAACAGTTTCTGATTTGATTTAATAGAGTATCGTTATCTGTACCTAATTAAAGTGTTTTAGAGTTATATTTTGTTAATCTGTGAAGTTAAGAAGAAATAAATCATTGAAGAATTAATTTGTGACTTTGTTCGAGTTTCTGACCCACGTGAAACATGGAAGATTCTGATATAGGCCATCCTGAGTCTATATCAGAAGTGGGATGCCACGGGCCACAAACAGGGAACACGCAGCCTGCAGAAAACATCTCTGCAACGAGAATATTGACGAATATGGAGGAAATGTTCACCCGGATATTTGCGATGTCGCAAGCATCAGCTCCTGTGAGTACCAACACCATAAAACTAATCGATTTTGATCCTGATGATTCCGAAGCTGACATCGAAGGCTGGTGTAACGTCACAGAAGTAATAGTGCAGGAGAAAAATCTTGTAGGTGTTAATCTGCTGATGGCACTTACTAAGGCACTCAAAGGTCGCGCAGCGACCCACTTGACCAGAATGAACCTCAAGGAATTAACATGGGCTGCAGTTAAAGAAACGTTGCTAGCTAGATTTGCTAAGCCCAAACTTATGCAAGATCATTTCGATGAAATTTTACGATTTCAAATTAGTGTCAAAGAAACCGCATCAGAGTCTGCAATGCGATTATGGAACTTGATCGAACGAATACCAAAAACTGACCTACCTGAAGAAGTTATCACTGGGTTCGTGATATCGGTGCTATGTCAAAAGGATAATTTGATACGTAGAGAGTTGATAGCACATGTGATAACTACTCGTGCTCAATTGTTTCGGATCCTCAATGGCATATCACTAAAGCGACGTTTGGACGTCAGTGATGGAAATCAAGACGCCGATTCTAAGTGACCTCGAATGACAGACTCGAGATTCCCTGGAAAGTGTCATTGGTGTGGCGTGCCAGGACATCGACAGGCTGAATGCAAGAAGCGAAAGGATGAGTCCAAATCATTGAAGTCTCATGATCCAGCCAGTTCTACAAACAATCAAGACAAGCCGTCTATAACCTGCTACACGTGTGGAAAACCTGGTCACACGTCTACGACTTGTCCAGAAAAGAAGAACGGAGGAAAGTCTGAAAGGAAGGAAGTCAACCTTTGCGACCACCAACTTTCTAGATCTACGTTAGAGACATCAGCTGGTGAGAGATTTCCATTTTTATTTGATAGCGGATCATCTTGCTCCCTCTTATCTGAAAGTTTTCGCTGTCGGTTTCCGGGTACTGTGCGTAATAATCTAGTTCATCTTTCTGGTATCGGAGGTGATGACGTACAATGCACTTGCCAAATTTTAAGTACCGTAAAAATTGGAGATGCCTCAGTAGACCTTATGTTTCACATCGTTCCAGATACGGTAATTTCTGTGCCGATTATTGTAGGTAGGGATATCTTAGATAAAGGTTATTGTGTGACAATCGATAACGACAAAGTCTTATTTAAGACCAAAGAGCATACTAATTTTTGCGAAACTAAATTGGCAGATTTTGATATTTCTTCAATCGATACTGACTTAGAAGGAGAAGATAAAATGTTGCTGTCAAAAATAATTAGTAAATATTCAGATTATTTCATAGACGGTATACCTACTAGGCGCGTTACTACAGGGCAATTGAGTATTAAATTGAAAGATCCTCATAAAATAGTTCGAAGGTCTCCCTATCGACTAGCACCTATAGAGAAGCAAATAGTCCGCGAAAAAATACAACTATTGTTAGATGCCGGTATAATTCGTGAGAGTTCCTCCCCTTTTGCGAGTCCAATACTCCTTGTAAAGAAAAAGGACAATACCGACAGAATGTGCGTTGATTATCGGGAACTGAACTCCAACACACAGCCCGAACACTATCCCTTGCCTCGCATCGAGGAACAGATAGACCAGCTCAGTGGTGCCAACTACTTCTCCTCATTAGATATGGCTAGCGGATTTCACCAAATATTAATTAACCCTGATTCAATTGAGATGACTGCATTCGTAACTCCGGAGGGCCAATATGAGTATCTCGCGATGCCTTTCGGTTTACGCAACGCACGTTCTGTGTACCAGCGTTGTATCACAAAAGCACTGCAACACCTTAATGACAGGCCTCTCATCTATATGGACGATGTACTTTGTTATTCTTCCAATATTTCGCAGGGTCTGGACCGCCTAGATGAGGCCTTACAAGCCTTAACTGCAGCAGGTTTTTCATTTAACCTTCGGAAGTGCAAATTCATGAAAAAAAAAGTAGACTATCTAGGTTATTCCTTACAGTCTGGGGAAATTAGACCCAATTCCCGCAAAATTCAGGCACTAGTCGAAGCACCATCACCACGTACAGCTACGCAGGTTCGTCAGTTTCTCGGACTCGCGTCATATTTTAGGAAATTTATACCTGGGTTTACAAACGTTGTTGGACCGTTATATCCTTTAACTAAACTAAAAGGACCTATTAATTGGACCGACAAACATGAAGATATCCGTAGAAAGGTGGTTAAAATACTAACTTCGGAACCAGTTTTAACGATCTTTAATCCTGAATTGCCGGTCGAGTTGCACACAGACGCGAGTGCCGAAGGTTATGGTGCGATCCTTATACAAAGAGCGAATAACTTACCCCATGTTGTGGAGTACTTCAGCCGGCGTACATCCGAGGTAGAATCTCGCTACCACTCGTACGAATTAGAGACCTTGGCTGTCGTACGAGCGGTCGAACATTTTAGGCATTATTTGTACGGCCGACATTTCGTAGTCTACAACTCTACACTGATTGCAATTCGCTCAAAGCATCAAAATCCAAGGTTGATCTGACGCCTCGCGTGCATCGTTGGTGGGCTTTCCTACAAGCCTACGACTCAAAGTCGTCTGCAAAAAAACAAAGAAAGAAGAAACGACCTTCACGATATATTATCTCAAGATAATATATCGTGAAGGCCGTGGTATGGAACATGCAGACTTCTTTTCCCGTAACCTCCAGTCAGATGATGGCGCGTCTTTGTCTCAAACCCCTACTACTAAAAGTGTCCAGTTTGTTGAGTTGCATCAAGGATGGCTCTCAGTTGAACAAAAACGCGACAGCGAAATCCAAGACTTAATTAGTAAACATAACAACGGTGACTTCCCGGAAACAGAAGCACATACCTACGATGTTAGGGATGTTATCCTGTATAGAAAGGTTGGGCGCAACAAAACAATCTCATGGTTACCGGTCGTTCCACGCTCTCTAATTTGGACTCTTATCAACCACGTCCATAACGAAATTCAACACCTTGGTTGTGATAAGACGCTAGATAAACTCTACGAACAATACTGGTTTCCGCAAATGTCCAAGTGCGTTCGTAAGTTTATTGTTTCGTGCATAGTTTGCAAAGCGTCGAAGGGACCATCAGGCGCTCAACCCATTCAGTTACACTCGATCCCAAAACTATATGTGCCATGGCACACAATCCATATAGACTTTACCGGGAAGCTTAGTGGTAAGAGCGACCGGAAAGAGTATTGTCGACGAATCGCTTATTTCCGACGCCATCTTTAACAGTTTCTGATTTGATTTAATAGAGTATCGTTATCTGTACCAAATCAAAGTGTTTTAGAGTTATATTTTGTTAATCTGTGAAGTTAAGAAGAAATAAATCATTGGAGAATTAATTTGTGACTTTGTTCGAGTTTCTGACCCACGTGAAACATGGAAGATTCTGATATAGGCCATCCTGAGTCTATAAATTTTATATGTTATATGTACTATAATATACTATTGTAGTCTGTGTTACTTTGTTGGTTATTTTACAAAATGGTGCTTACTGAGCAAATTTCGGCTCTTATTGACTTTTTGGAAAACCACAAAGACCTGGCTCTTGGCTACTGCAGCCACACCAATGAAGGGCGAAGTTTGTCCAAAAGATATTGGATGGAGTGCGCCCAAATTTTAAATTCAGTGTCGGTGGACTGCCCCAATAAAACGCCGGCAGAATGGCGCACAGTAAGTACCTAAATACAGTATTATTTAGTTATGTGTACTTATGCATTGTAAAATGTGCTCATCATTATTTTAATTTTTGCACTTTTTTTAGTTCTACAATGAATATAAAAGTAAAACATTAAAGAAAATAAAATCACAAAAGCAAGAAAAAAGTGCAACAGGTAAGCAATAGGTACTTTTCTTTTGACAGCCTTGCAGTTATAATGGGAAGCATATAAGTAGTAATAATTGTATAACTTGCATTTAAGGTGGTGGTCCTGCAAAAAGAATTTCGCTAACCCCACTCCAAGAGCGCCTATATGCCATATTAGGGCGTGATGTAGGAGAACCACTTCCAGGTGTCCAACATAACCCACTCACTGTTAGTAAGCATTAGAACATGTTTTATCTTCTGTCATTCTTATTTCTAACTTTACTTCTAACTTGTTAACAAAACTAATATATCACAGTTGTATATTATGTGTTTTTATTTGCATTTAGTTGACTTGCTTGCTTTGTTTTATCAACTGTGTTTTTTTTTTGTTATATAGCCAACTATCACTCTTCCTGGGGTGCATGATACTCATGATACTAGTACAAATTTCCAATTTGAGAATAATTCTTTCTCGTAAGTGGCACTACTTTGGTACTCTGTGCTAATTAATTTAATTTGCTTGGCTTTCATCATTTTACCTAAAGGCTCGATGACACTGGGTGTTTCGGATCTCAGGGAGACGAATTAAATGCAATGGACTGTATATAAATTATATTTATCCGTAACAAAATAGGAAGATGTACAGTGATGTGTCGATAGAGGGACGCGTGTGCCTTAGAAGCTGTCGAATCGTGAAGTGCGTGCCGCTCGCCGTCCGCTGATCGCCTGCCCTGTGTCCCGCGTCCGCCGCGCGCCGCCTCATCCGTCGCTGACGTCAGGCCGCTTCTCATCACGCGTTTGATGCGTGAACACTGGGCTAGTTTACAAACTGCTAGTCGGTGAGTTTAAAAGCTAGCGAGTGAGCGAGTATCAATAACATAAAAAACTTTCCACTCTCTCAGTAGCAAACTAGCTAGTGAGTTGGAACCACGTGTTGTTTTGCGTGGCTTGCTGTCTGTCGCAACTAGTTCAACTAGCAGAGATGATGACACACAGCTAGTTAACTAGCTTACTGGCCAACACGCCAGCGAATGGCGAGTAAATTATCCAGGCAGCTTTCTATTTTTCAAGCAGCTTTTTTACAATCAGATACTCAAAAGCAGATTGCAAAAAGCTCAATGGCACAGAGCGAGTTTACAAGCTGCTCGCGAATTCGGTGGCTTGTAGCTTGTAAACTAGCCCCGCGCCATCGAGGCTAAAGTAAATAGTTTCTTAACTATTTTGATAACATTGTTTTTATTTTTACAGACTATTAGACAATTATGAAGTGCCTGTTACAATTGCCACAGATGAGCTTGTGGAAAATGTAGACATACAAGAATTAAGGTATACTACAACTTTCTGTAGATGGGTTTAAATAAATAGGATAACATGGAGACTAATGTCATTGTACTTTTTTTATTTTTCAGTTTGGAACAGGAAAACTTAGAAGTTCGGCCTTCCACCACCGACCAGCCTCCAAAGCGACGCTATCGCCAAAGATCTGCACGGCGTTACGCAGCGGAAGGTAAAGATCTTGCAAATATTTTATTTGACCATTGACACCCCACTTTGGAGCAAAGTATGACGCCTGATGTAACTTTTTTTTTTTATAGATAGTCCCCCATGCAGCTCTCGAAGCTGCTCAATCAAGGCTGGAGGCTATTGAAGCCAGAAATGCTGAGAGTATTTCTAAACAGGCTGAGGCTACTTTAAAACAGACTGAGGCGACCAACAACCTAGCTGCAGCCATTGTTCAGCTGAGCTCCACCACAGAAAAAATGGTGGACGTTATAGGCCAATTTGTGACATCTGTGCCAAAAAAGGTAGTTGATTTATAGGTAATTCATCTTTATGGTTTCACCCTAAATCTGAACTGCTACTCATTGTTTGTGCTAAGCTTAAAAGCTAGTTAGGTGTAGGCTCACATCAGTTGTAGCACATTAGCCCAAATCTTGATTGTAACTCTGACACTAAGCGCTGGGTCATGCTATTTAAATGAAGTTTAAACTTTAGTATTAAAGTTAATTTTGTTTTCACAGAAACTCCGCAAAATTCTAATATCATCAGATTCTGAGTCTGACTTAAGAAGAATGATGAAGCGAGAGCAAGAGGTAATTTTGTCAGATTATTAAAATATAAATGAAATCTATTTTAGGAGGAATGTCCAGCAGTGGATTCCAAATGGCTGTTATGATAAATGATTCAATGAAACAGTGTTTATAAAAAGAGTATTAATTTATTTTAAATCTCTGTTTTGTGCAATACTGTGGATCTGTAACAAAGAGTTAAATCATTTTTATTTATTATTAAAATATTATTATAAAGCATTTTCGTACTTCACTAGAATATTGAGGTGGGTTTACATTACATACCATCTATTTTAATTTATGCATTTCTCCACAGTCTGTCAACAAGAGCCTCCTGCAGTGCCCGACCTTCAAGAAGATCCCGGTTCACCCTTCGATGGTCTTGATAATTAGGTGCTGCATAATTATTCTCTTCCTAAAACAAAAGACTGATTTGTGATTAACATGTTATTATTTTTAGTAAAATTTGTGATTTTATTTACAAATGATTAAAATATTGAAGATCGTTTATATTTTGTATGAAGACTGATTTATTGATTAGTTATTATTACTACATTAGATAGTGTACCTTGAATTTGTTATTTATTTAAATGACAAAATGTATTTTTGCTTTAGAATATTTACATTTCAGATTTTTCTATTAGATTGAAAGTCAAGTTGTTAAATAAATATTTAGTATATGAGAAAAAAAGAGTAATTTAAATGTTGATTTTATACTATAGTAGTATTATTTAATATTACAACTTCATTTTATTCCAAAATACTGGATTAAAGATCACATACCCGTTGTAAGCGAAGTGCTTCTGCATAAACTTCATCAGGTGGCAACGGTGCTCTTGCCATATTTGCAATATTGTGCAATACGCAACATGCATTTACAATTTTGCCTGCAGTTGTTGGGCTATAATGTAAAGCACGTGCTTGTAGCAAACACTTGCAAAAAACAATTTACTTTTTTATGCAACCCCATTTAACTAAACCTTAGATTAACTTTTATATACTTACTGTTCTTGAAACATACAAGAACAATTTAATCTAAATTTCTAAAATAAGAAATTCATTGCATTTAATAGAAATGCTCCTAACCTGAAACGTGCTTTTAATACGCCTATGCAACGTTCTACTGTATTGCGTGCAGTCACATGTTTTACATAATAATTATGTTGTGTTGTCCCATCTACAGTATTGAGGATTGGGGTCATCATAGTTTTCCTTAGTGGATACCCACTGTCACCTGAAAATTATAATCATTTTTTCAATCTAACACATTAACATGATTAAGGTCATAGGATATTATTCATCAAACAATGTACCTTGTAACCTAATAAAAATACTTGTTCATTAGTATTTTCTGTCATTTGTTTTAAGTGGGGACACAGTGGATGACTCTGCCATACAGTGGAATCATGCTCGGAGCCTGGCTTGCTTGCGTCCACACATAAAATATTTAAATCAGCATCGCAAATCTGTAAATTAATTAAATATTATGTTAATCAGTTATTATTACATTACATATATAAATTATTAGGAAAAATTTGGGCAATAATATTTAGCAATACTTACTATCATAACATTAAGGGAATGGAAGCCCTTTCTTTTATAATATCGCTCCTCATGTATATGCGGCCTTAATATGGCTACATGGGTGCCATCAATACAACCCAGGACGCCAGGAAATTTAAATGACATGGCCAGTTTCAGCCTAGTTACGCTCAGTGGCATGTACATTAATATACGCCTAATTACAAATAAATGAAAATAGAAATACATTTTAAAAAAAGTATTGACATTTACGTACAACTTCAGAAAAAGTATTTAAACTTAAATAGTTGTTTTTCGTTTCCGGCGTATCGAGAAAACAAGCCATTTTAGATACACGTTCCATTCCCTGTAAAGCTAATATATTTATGTTATCAGGGTAATATTATAAATTATTCTGACTGTTAAATGATTATGCACCGTCGTAATCATAATAACATTCATGTTTTGTTAATTACTCGAATGCTATGCTATGAAATATTTATTTTTAATAACTTTTTTTTGTAAAAATATTTATTTTTAAAAACGAAACGAAACGACATGACAGTTTCGACGTTCGCCGGTTGGCCCGCCATTATTATATATGACGTTTGTTAGTTTGTGGGTACCTATTCTTTGCGTGAGTTTTTGTCTTGTTTGTAAACTGTGCGATTATATTGTTATCTTTTCTCCATATCGACCATTGCTATTCTACACGGACCGATTCCATTGCCCAACGATTATCTAGTGCTTATTAATACGGACTTGATTGTGCTTACCTACGTTTTGGACATTGTGAACTGTTTACAATGAGGTGTACCTATTAACTGCGGTACTTATAGCTACGGGACGGCTAAGAAGACATGTTGTGTCTTCGTAAGACATACCTTTCCAATCCTGCTTGTACAATGGCTAACAATTCAGGGTACGTACTTATTTAAAATATATTATGGTCAGTGGGTCGTCTTAGGAGCTGATGAAAACATTTATGTAGGTACCTACATAGAACAAGTTCTCCTGTGTTATCTAAACAATTAAGCAAAGAATTAATTTAGAACTCTTCTTCATATAACAATATTTAAAGTGTTGATATACTTACCCCATAACTCATAATTTACTTTGCCTTTCAGCTTCCAGAAGATGGACATATTTGTCACCCTTGCTTCTTGCTGCTAAATTCAGAAGGTGCCAATCATAGAATACTGGGCCACACTATGGCGTGCCTTAGTTGTGACTGATCAGTAAGGGATATATAAGACATCGTATAATTGAATCGGGGACACCAATTCTACTGCAATTTCCTTTTACTGTAAGACTACAGGTATGATTATTATCAAGTATTACAGTAATGATTTATTATGATGTATGGAAATAATACAAAAATAAGTGATTTTCAAAAAACATAATTTTCCCAGCAGGCACTTTCTAATAATAAGTGAAATGAGATTAGCCTATGTTTGCCAGTGCAGATTGCCTGACTTCACAGCTTTGAGAACATTTTGGCTTGTTGTTCTCGTGGGCAGCAACCTTGACTGCTAAGCTGAAGGTTATGGGTTTGATTCCTAAAGTTGTCCCTTGTTAAATATTTGCAAGTGAGCACAAGTATTTGTTCTGTGTCTGCGTGTTAAGTATCTCATCA
Organism: Melanchra persicariae; assembly: GCA_947386135.1. NCBI lineage: Eukaryota > Metazoa > Arthropoda > Insecta > Lepidoptera > Noctuidae > Melanchra > Melanchra persicariae. The sequence continues at coordinate 6,284,084 of OX376645.1, read as the reverse complement.
CCATCATCATCATCATATCAGCCGAAAGACGTCCACTGCTGGACAAAGGCCTCCCCCAAGTGTTGCCACAACCACCGGTCCTGTGCGTCTCGCATCCATCGGTTACCTGCGACCCTCACCAGGTCATCGGTTAAGTTACCAGGTCGTGTTAAGTATCTAGTTATGAAATAATTAAGTAAGTTGCCATCACACACGGCCATGCCATCCCAAACTAAGCAGGGTTAGTTTTGGAACAGATGGCCTTATGCGAGATGTCAAAAGACATTTATATATGATGAGTAACTCACAGGCATTTGCGAGGGTTCCTGATATTATATTCTTTCACATTATATGAAAAGTGATAAATTATTATTATAGGTATGTATGTAAGTTCTAAGAGTCGGAAATGTATGCCTGATAAGTATGCAAGACCGAAAAGACATAGAGACTTTACATTCTATGTAACATTCACACCTTTAAGCTATCACAAGCTATATTAGTAACAAGTCAATATTATTTGTTTTAGGGAATAACAAGGAACTATGTTTGTCATCCCTGCTGGATGAGGGCTAATAGACAATTACATCAAGATTCATCTCGAGAAGAAACTGGTAATAGGACGGTAGGGTGTTGTTGCCACGTGATGACAATGATCTGGTACTTAGGCTGGACAAGACACCAGACCAATATTACTCCAGCAGCATCATTTTTAGACGACATTTTTGTAAGAATGATTCAATATTAAATGTTACATTCAAAACTTATTCAATGTTTGTTTTTATTTTAACACTGCAATCCTTTATGACACTACCTCTCACCATTTCATCAAATGTGAAATCAAATGTTTTCCATTCTATTATCAAGAGTCTATCCAGTTATACCTACATATCTTGGGTACCCAATTATTCGATTCCTGTCCTACTACTCTCACAGGGTTTAGATTATACTTGGTACATTACATCACATCAGACAAGAGAGAGGCCTGGATTTCTAACAATATTTTCTTTCACGGTAAAGAAAATTATTAAATATGATTTCTGAAGTCTTGGTAATTGGCTTAATGGTCATCCATTCATTGTTCATGACAAGCGTAGCCGTAAGGCTACGCTTGTCATGCACCCATGCAGAAAAATCTGGCTACAGTGGCTACCACTTAGTTATGAGCTCGAGGAGGTTCATGACCAAAACATGTTTTTGTTAATTTCTAAGAAATCTGAAGTTACTGGACTATGTAACTTTTACAATTAATTTTAGAGCATACTAAATTCAAAATAAAGCAAAATTCGTTAATGTACATAAATATTTAGATGCTAGGCAGAGTGCCCTAAGTAAACTGGCCATCTCCTTTCTGACAGAACCTGAAAAGTTTTTAGTAAGCAAATAATTCTGCTTAGGTGCAACAGGCAATACAAACAAAACAGTCTGGGTATATTTCATCTCTCACTTAGCCTTTATAATATTTCTTTCCACACGCTGTGTAGGCCATTTGACATATTTGTGATAAATTTTATCTAATGCCTCTGTTACTTCTAGATACTGTTATTTGTGAAACATTATGGACGGCACTTTGTCCAATCAAATTTTGGTAGGACCTTGATGCATAAAATGCAAGTGCTATTAGAATCTGCAATAAAAAATAGATCATTAAGTAACCTCTTCGTCAACCTATTTCGTGTTTATAGCAATAGAATAATAAATCAATGTCAAATTCAGTTTTCTCACCTTCATTTCTACCGATACGCTATCGTTTCGGCGTGGTCTGGCCATAAGGGGAATGAGTTCTTCAATTAACCCCCTTACTTCCTTTCCAAGGCAAAACGTTTTATTTATTTATTTATTTATGAATGGGCTAGCTCTTGACCTCGATCACGCCTGATGGAAAGCGATAGATGAGGTCCATGATGAAAGCGAGCATGCCCAGGAGATGCCCTGAGGCACTGGTACTCCCACTCCCACGCGTCGCGCGGCGTTTTTACAAATTCCGCCTCGGGAATATCAATAAAGGGGTTTGTATTCAATCTCAGCAAGCGACGGGCCCGACGACGTCTTTTGCATTCCACCCATCTTCTTTCTCTAGCATCCACTGCGTTGGCTAGCTCGAGAATATTTGCTCGTAGTGAATACATTTCTGCATTCAATATTCCACAAACACTTTTTGTTAACCGAGTTATACTAAGCCGAGCTATTAAGAGATTAAAGTAAGTATCTAAAAAAATTATTCAATGTCTTTGAAAAGCAATGACTGCACAATGACGTTCTAATGGTAGATCACTGATCGAAGGACCTGTCAAAATTTTAGCAGATTACCGCATACTGTCTGTCATTCATTTGTGATTATGTACGAGATTACCATTATATGCCGTTTAGAGATGGTCGTTCCAAAGACGAACCGTTTTAAAAAAACCGTTTTGTGTTCCGCGACGATAGAACCGTTTTACGTTTTGTTTCAAAGCAGTCTTCGTCGCACAACCAGTCCTCGAAATGTTTGACGCGAATTTCTACTTACTCGTAATGTAAATACAAGCTAGAATACAATGAAACCATTCGTAGCTCGTTCCGTTCGTTTCGATATTTGTTAAAGCAAAATAAATTAACTACTATTACTTGTGAGTTACGGTCGATTATCGTATGGACTACAATTTATTTCGATGTTTCGTCTCGTTCACAACGCGGTGGTCATTGCTGCGTATCGTATGTAGATAGATATAGAATTCAAAGTCGCTTAGCAATACGGCACGAGACGATGGCGCCGTTCGTTCGATGCGTCTCGTCGTGACTCGACATGACAGCGGTATATTGTTTGTTTACTTAGGTACATTTTTTAGTCTGAATGCGCGCGCGTGAAGTTCATTTATTAGAAAATTCTAATTATAAAAGCTTCTAATTGTAAATGTTTATAAGTGTAGATACTGTTGATCGTTTTGTAAACAAGTGAGTGATTAAACTAATCTATTTAGAAAAACTTTAGTCCTGCTTGACGAGTAGGTAATTAATTTTTAACAATGTCGGCGTTGCGTAAAAATGCCAGTGCATTGTGGGCTTATTATGACAAGGACGATATTAATAAAAAGGGTCAGTGTCGTTTGTGTCATGAAAATTTAAGTTACAAATCAACCACAGCAAATTTACGAAACCATCTGAAACGAAAGCACATTGGAACATAAACCTCACTAACTGAGGAAGAAAACCCTGAAATCAAATTCGTCGCAATGAAGATGTCCATGATTTTTCGTCAGACATAACAAGCGACTCGAAGACATTCAAGGGTTTGTTTTGTTTGAGTAGTTCAATGTCTTGCAGGAACGAGTCTTGTTGACACTTTTTAATTAAAAGCTTTTCCGCTTCGAACAATAGTTCAACATTAAGTTGAGTGTCCATACGTCGGCATCGTTTAATAAATAATAATACTCGAGCAGTAGCTCGAACGAGTCGCGTCCAAGACGAGAAATCGTCTTCATTAGGTAACGAATGTTGAATAACCTCTGACGCCAATAACATCTTGCATGATAAACAGTATGGTTTCACCAGAGGACGTTGTACGACTGACGCTGGTGTTACCTTATTGAAGTACATCTTTAATGCGTGGGAAGAGGCACAGGATGCCATAGGCATCTTTTGTGACCTATCTAAGGCGTTTGATTGTGTAAATCACGAAACATTACTTCTGAAACTTGGGCATTACGGGCTGGGCAAAACAGCTTTAAGTCTTGTTAAATCTTATTTAAATGATAGACAGCAGTTAGTTCAAGTAAACGGTGTCAATTCGTCGGGATTAAACGTGAAAATGGGGCTACCCCAGGGCTCAGTTTTAGGTCCTTTTTTGTTTTTAGTATATATAAATGATTTGCCCCATTTATTGCAACAAAAACTTAATATGGTGTTGTTTGCCGACGACACCTCTTTAATTTTTAAGATAAATAGACGGACCAATAATCTAGACGTCATAAATAACGCCCTAATGCAAGTCCAAAATTGGTTTACTGCCAATAATCTAGTTCTAAATGAAAATAAAACGAAATGCATAAGATTTGCCTTACCAAATGTCAAAGGCAGTGATTGTGACATAGTATTGAACGGGGAAAAACTTGAATTCGTCGATAAAACGGTTTTCCTGGGAATTACGCTTGACTCAAGGCTACAATGGGGTCCCCATTTAACATCTCTTTCAGGACGGCTAAGTTCAGCAGCATATGCTGTTAGGAAAATCCGCCAATTTACGGACGTTGATACCGCGAGACTGGTTTATTTTAGTTACTTTCACAGTATCATGTCTTACGGTATTTTACTATGGGGACGGGCTGCAGACATCGAGTCTATTTTTATTCTGCAGAAAAGAGCCATTAAAGCCATATACAAACTCGGACGACGCGATTCTCTAAGGGAACTGTTTAAGAATATTAACATCATGACGGTACCTTGTCAATACATTTACGAAAACATTATGTATGTTAGAAAGAATTTACACCTTTTTAGTAAAAGAGGCGACAAACATAATTATGCTACTCGAGATAGGGACCAATTAGTTCAACCAGGTTTCAGACTGGCTAAAGTATCCTCATCTTTTATGGGGTACTGTTTAAAATGTTATAATAAAATACCTCCCCATATATTAGAACTAAATGAAACAAAATTTAAATCTTGCATTAAACGCACACTATGCAGGCAAGCATATTATAAGTTAGGGGAGTATATTGAAGATAAAAATGCTTGGCTCAGTGCTGGTCCTGCTCCACAGCCACTAGGGCACACAAAGTAATCTGTTAGCATTTGGAAATATTGTTGGACCGGATGAAGATTGTAAGAATGCAATATTTTTCATTGTATATACTCAATTTATTTAGCATTGTATAATTTCATGCATTAACGGCACATTTGTGAGTACTATGTACTTTAAATTTAAACTATAATGATCATTTTGAGTAGGTCTTTGACTTGAATGTACCCTGGCGATTAGGAATGTCATGCTCACTCAAAAGTCTGTCTGATGGTGGCGCGTGCGTTGGATCATTTGGCTCCCTTAAAAATGGTTGAGCCGAATGGTGCTAGCGTATGCGTAATGTTCGTGAACGGGCGCCGTCAGCTGAGACTGGTCATCCCTTGGCTGCCATGGTTTATTTTAATTATTTCTTTGAACTATTTCTTTTTACTCCGGACTCTTTTATCCTGCACGTCTTTTACATTGTTCTCACATATGTATTATTTTAATATGAATGTTGTAGCCATAATTTTGTAACAAAATATTATTTTTTTAAAAGAGTGTCCGTGGAGTTTCTTGCACGTTCTTCTCCATAGAGATCTACGTCTTGGAACGTGCAAATAGCTTCATCTTTTTGACCGACCGACCTTGACAATTCAAAAGTGCCTGTAAATGGTTTAATTGAAATAAATGCTTTGACTTTGACTTTGACTTTGACTTTGACGTCATTACGTTAATGCTCCTTATCTCACAAACCTCGTCATCTGATGACTTGGTAGACCTGAGATCCCTAGGCCATGTATTCTCTGGCTGCCGTAAGAATCCAGGTCCTTGAAACCAAACATTGTCGTACGTAAGTGGTGGCGCTTCTTCTTTGGTAGCTATATCAGCTACATTTAGTTTTGTCGGTACGTACCGCCATTCCGTTATCTTTGTTAATTCGTCAATTTCACCCAGACGATGAGCAACGAAGGGTTTATAGTTCCGGGGGTCACTAGGAATCCATTGGATAACCGTGTGTGAATCAGTCCAAAAGAAGCGCTTTTCGGCCTTTAAACTTGAATGTTCTCGCTGAACAATATCAGCCAGACGTGAAGCTATAAGTACGCCTTGTAGTTCTAATCTAGGTACGGATACAGGACGGAGTGGGGTCACTCTGCTTTTCGCGGCTGCAAAACATACGAGTACGTTCCCGTCTAGTCGGGTCAAACGTCAATAAATAACCGCGGCATAAGCTTTAAGGTAGCCTTTCGAACTGAGCGTCTATGGCGTCATTGGCGCCGTGGCTGTGACGCCGCGACAGTGCGACAGATAGATGTTCTATGCAAATGTATGAAATTCTAGGGAACATCATTCGAGCGCAGCGTCACTGTCGCGGCGTCAGTGACGTCACAGTGCCGCTGTGACCGCGTTGACAGATGCCCGCGTCTGTCACTCGGCCGCGCTTGCAGTGTCGCTGTATTTTGAGGTTACTTTTTACTTGTTCTTACAAAAATGGCATCTGTTGAGAATTTTAACGCAGAAGAAGATTAAATATTAATTACATTGGTGTCTCAGCACCCATTGCTTTATGATTTAAGTGTGGAAGATTATAGGAATACTAGAAAGAAAGACAAAACGTGGCCTGAAATTGGGGTAAAATTAAATAAAAGTGGTAAGTTCTTTTATTAATCAGTTTCAGTATATTTTTATTTAACAATAGTTGTTTTGGCCAGGATACTTGACCGATTTGGGAGTTAAAGAATAGTTTTAATTCATTTCTGACGTTAATACCATCGTGTACGGTACTTGTGGTAGGTGCCAAATCAATCATGTTTTCGCTGGGATTTTGGTTTTCATCGCGAATGTAGTACGGCCTGTTATTAATTTCCAAATAACCATCGCGTAACAAATTGTGGAAACAACACGCCACTAATATCAAGTCTGTGCAAGTATCCGGTGCAATCGCTATGGGTGTATAAAATACTCTGAACACTTGGCTCAGGAGCCCGAATGCGTTTTCCGCCACGCAACGAGCGCGACACAATCTATAGTTAAAAACCTCCTTTTGGCGATCAAGTCTGGATTTTCTGGAATAAGGTTTCATCATGTTCTTGTCTAAAGGAAATGCCTCATCTCCTATCAAAAAATGAGGCAAATTGATGTGGGTTCCCGGCAAAACCTTAGATTCCGGAATATTGAAATCGTTTCTTGCAATCTTTTTTCCAATTATCGACTCCTAAATATGTTGCTGTCGCCTTCTTTTCCATATGAACCAGCGTCAACAGCTACAAACTTGTAATCGGCGTCAACCAAGGCCAGCATCACAATAGAAAAATAGTCTTTATAATTAAAAAAAAGGGAACCACTATGCTGTGGTGCTTTTATACGCACATGTTTACCATCTATGCTAGATACACAGTTTGGCATATTCCATTTCTCCCACATCACTTTTTCAATTCGTTTGAAATCCTGTGTTGTTAAAGGTGGCATTGCGATTGGCATTAATTTTTGCCTAAGTAGCCTCAGAACTTTTCGTATGATAGTTGAAATATAAGAATCTGATATCCGATAGGCAAATGATAGGGATTTATATGTCTCTCCTGTCGCAATGAATCTGGAAAAGAAAAATAATACATTAAATTTACTTGCAGGTGACAGCTGCAAAAAGCACTGGAAAAACCTAAAGGACACATATTTGCGTCAGAAACGCAAGAGCAAGAGCAAGAGTGGGACTGGGTCTGCAGCACCTAAAAATCCAAGATCTAAGTTTAACGCTTATGTTAAGTTGTTTTCCTTTTTGGAATCGATACCAAACGAACGATCGACTATTAGCAACGTTGACCCCTATGACATCACTACACAAGAGTCTCAAAGTAGTCAAACGTCGACCCAAAATAGATACCCTTTAGAAACGGAAACGAACTTAACCGATGATTCGTCACAATCCCTACTTAATGTTTCACGAACCTCTTCACCAGCCTCGTCGTCGTCTTTTCCAAAGTGTAACAAAACACGTACAAAGAAAGATGATACTTTAATGTACCTGCAGAAAAGAGAAGTGATTCGCCAGAAAGTTTTAGAAAATTTAAAAAATAGGGATGAGGATGACGATTTGTCGACTTTTTCTGAACACGTTAAAGCAGTTTTAAGAAAACTGAAACCTGTACGGAAATTACAGGCAAAAAGAGCAATATTTGATGTTCTCATGACATTTGAGACATTAGATGTTGAGTTAGCAGATATAGAAAGTAATCGCCCAAATACATCAAGCTCATATGCTTCAACAAATATATCTATTGACTGTAATACACCTGAGTCACCGGATACACCAGACAATGTCACTCGACCTCAATATGCGCTGGAATTAGTCTCCAATAATAATAATTTGCCTGTCTATTCACCTGTATCACAAGACAATTAAGAGGAACCTGCAGACTTAACACTCGCACAATATATTGAAAAGTCCTTCTTCGAGGAATAAATAAGAATACTTAATAGGTACTAATTATTAAAAATTTTATAAAAATAAACATACCTTAAAGTTAAAAATAGTTTTTCTTCTGCACCAATACAATCCTTTCTTGTTTTTGGATGTAACTCTTCTTTCACTATATTAAAAATAAAAGTGTATTGTTGTTTATTAAAACGACAATAATCTCTGAAAATTTCATCGTTCTCACTTAGGTGTCGTTGTATTAAGATCTTGAAGTAACCTTCTTCATTTCGCAATTGGAACATCAAATTGGTAGAGGGTCTTTCCAAATTGAGGTAGTATTGAAGTAAAAGATCATCATCTTCTTCCTCTTCTAGCAAAACAAGTTGCAAATCCATATTTTTTTATGATAAGACTGCTTTATAGATAAATCCGGTCAGAGCGGCGCGCGGCGAAAGTGTGATGCGACTGTGCGTCTGTCCTGGGTATCGAAAGGCTACCTTTAATGGAAGCGTCACAAAATATATGCATCTGTGTATCTACAATCGTGTTAACGTCTTGTGTACCTACAGTAGCTGAGTAGCACTGAGTCCAAGTACCTGCATTAAAATACCAACGCGGTATTCGTAACAATTCTAATTGTTTTAATTCATCAAGCCATTTTACCCACTTGATTTGCTCGCCAGGTTAAATCTGGCACTTCCAGTCGACACTAGATCTATGTAATAAATAAAACTCGTGTAGCGGTTAGGAACGTACTGACGCTTTATTTAAAAAACAACTTACAACGGTAAGTGGCGTTTGCGGGCAAAGGTATTATTTTTATACATCCATAGATTATAAATAGCACCCCCACTTATAAAAATAATGACAACCCAAAAATACATAGGTATTTCTAATAAGTAAATTAAAAAGAAAAATTACTTATTTTAATTGTGACAACCCTATCTTATTCATAACTTTGTAATGTATTACATGACACAGACTTTTTGTTAACATATCCGCTGGCATTTCAGCAGTGGGTAAATAAGATATTTTGAGTAACTTATAAGCTAAACACTCCCTAGCAAAATGATGCCTAACATCAATGTGTTTTGTCCTTCTGTGGAACAAGGGATTAGATGCTAACTTCTGTGAACTTTGGTTATTACTTGATAAAGTAACTGGTATATTATTAACTTTAGTATTATTAATCTCTGACACTATATTCTTAAGGTAAATTGCCTCCTTACAAGTTTCAGAGAGAGCCATATACTCAGCCTCGGTACAAGACAACGCAACTGTTTTTTGTTTTCTACACTCATAAGATATTGGACTTCCAGACATGGTAAAAATGTACCCAGTATATGACTTTCTGTCTATTTCACATGAGGCCCAATCTGCATCAACATATCCCATTATATCACTATGACCTTTGACATATTTTAATCCATAATGTTTAGTTTTATTTAAGTATTTTAAGACCCGTTTTAAATGTTTCCAATGAGTCTCATTAAAACAATTATTATATTGAGTAAGGAAACTAATACCATAAGCTATATCTGGTCTAGTTAACACACATAAATACATTAATGCACCTAACATTTGCGGATAAGGATATTCTGGACAAATTATGTTTCGTGTGTTGGTCCAAGACGTCCTTCTATTTTTAACTTGTAAACGCATTTCGAAGTTAAAACAGAAAAATACGCAAATGTAATTTTCTGAATGCTTCAAAACGGAACGCATCCATCAGGTGCGTCGGTTGGAACGTCACTGTGAGCTGTCATTAACGTTTTCGTGCACGCCTAAAAATCACGTTACAATTTTCTTCCCCTTATAAAAAGTATTATTTTTACCTTTATTTGAATGGGAAAGGACAAACGGAAAAACACTTGTGATGTCGACGTAGAGGAACTATACCGTCAAATCAAAAGGTTAAAAAAGTCCTTGAAGAGGAAAAAATCAATGGAAGGAGAGTCGTACTTTAAATTACCTACTACCCACTTACATCGCACATCTTACGATGATAATTATCAAATGAAAATCGGCATAAAAACCACACTACTATCATTGGTGACGAATTGGGCGACAGGTATTTTAACCTAACCTAGACGTCAGGAGAATATTCCCGTGTTGTGATACAACCACGTGCCACTCGTGAGGCTTATTCCAATTAAAAATGCTTGAGAATATTCTCGTGCGGTTCACTAAAGCACTACCCACGTGGTTTATTTCAAGCTTAATGAAATAATATGTGAATAAACTCAATGAGGTTTATTTCATGTTATCAAACACACTAAAACTGCTGTTTACAACTATGGTTGTACGTATTTTACAGATACACCTGAGGGTTGTCATACACCGGTTGAAACAATTCCCATTGTAGAACTAGATCCGGTACAAACTACTGAACCAAGTCCTAATAAACTGATAAAACCTGAACCTAACCCAGGAAAAGACCTTGAGACAGAACCAAGTCCAGATCCCCAAGAAGAAACTGCACCAGATGAATTTATCGATGAAGTCTTGGGAAATCAAAAAAATACGGGTATAATATTCAAAATGACATAGCATCCCGCTGGGAACACATTGCAAAAGAAGGCCTACCTAAAGAAGCAAAAGCAGAACTTTTAAAATCTTTCCTTATCCCAGAGAACTGTAAGTTCTTAGATGCCCCAGAACTAAATCCAGAAATTAAAGCGGCCATATCTGAGCCTGTGTACACAAGAGGGACAAGATTCTAGTTGGCCAACAAAACCTTCTGGGTCAAGCCACCGCCTGCATAGCAGAAGCTCTCAGCTCCATGCTCAAGGATAAAAATCAAAACTTAGAAATTACTAAAAACATTAGCCAAGCAGGCCGCAAACTTTGTGAACTTTTCCACATGCAAAGCAACTCTAGACGTTCCCTCATACAATTTGCTTTGAACAGAAACCAAAGACATTGTCACACAAACAAAAATCGACAAACAATTGTTTGGCGATCATTTAGGTGAAGCTTTAAAGGCAGGCAAAGCTATAAAAAAAACGGGGTGAAATCAGATTTACCAAACCTCCACCGGAGAAACCAAATGCAAAACAACCAGCTTTAAACTACCGGGGCCTGCCTCGCAGGTAGCAGCAGCGACCACCAGTACCGAGTGCGGGCAGAACAACAACAAACCAACAAATACATGAAGATTCTAAGCGAAATCAGAACTTATGAAGATGCTGAACGTCTCCAACATGATCTGGTCAGATTCCGAGAGTACTGTATGGCCAACCGCTTGGATCTAAACGTCTCGAAATGTTATACATGTACCTTCACTCGTAAACCTAACCCTATTCTTTAACATTACAAACTAGCCAACACTTCAATAGCCAGAGTTAATACGATTAGAGACTTGGGCGTCACTTTTGACTCGAAGCTTCTTTTTGACACACACATCGATAATATCATTAAAAAAGCTTCTAAGGCACTAGGTTTCATTTTGAGGATGAGTAAAAGGCACTAAGAGGAGCATGGGTGGGTTTTAGTCAGTAGAAGTCTGACACTCCCTGCCGCTCAACTCAGAGGCGAGTTGTGCCCGGGGCGGGGCCCGGACGGGGCACGGTTTTAATCAATTTATATTACACAGTGCATTATCCGTGTCCCGTCCGGGCCCGTTTCTTTTGTTGCAATATTATTCCATCCATGACTTTGCGGATAATGGATGATGAAAAATTAATTGAACAAGTCCGAAAGTATCCGGAGTTGTATGACATGTCCCATCAAAAATATATGGATACAAAATTCAAAATGTCATTATGGACGACAATTGGCAATAAATTAAATGAAACAGGTGAGTATGTATTTTAATCAATTTATTTAAGAACTACTCATATAGTTTTTTAGGGTTACGTTTCCTTAGGTTCTATATAAAACAAATTAAATCATTTATTGCAACTGTAAACACACATACATATATTAAACCACATACAACAATGAGGAATACAATCAATATTCGTCTATTATTCGTACAAATACTTACGAGTATACTCTGTTCAAAATGCAGTTAGACAAAATGTAAACAAAAAGATATCCTAAAACGTATTTTTTATATTTTACTAAATGTATTTTTTATACCTAGATCATATTAGAAAGACTACTTAAGAGAAAGAAAACAAGATTTTATTCAAATCTACACGACGTCGTATCAAAAAAGTTTGTTCTTTGTTTTCATTTTGTATCACTGCATTTTGAACGGAGTTTATTATTTGTTTATTTTTAAGATTTTTTTTATTTATTATTTGTCACTTAAGACGAGGATCTATGCGAAAGTGCTGCCCCCACTAGAAATAAATCATTTGACATGAAATTCAATGTCGTTTTATTTATTACTTGCAACATATTATTATGTACTACTCTAGCAAACATGCTTTTTTATGTACCTTTATAGAAAACTATAACACTTATGATTGTTTCTTTTTGTTTGTTTGTTATCTTTTTAACCGACTTCCCAAAAAGGAGGAGGTTCTCAATTCGACTGTATTTTTTTTTTTTTGTTTTTGTTACCTCATATCTCCGTCATTTATGAATCGATTTGAAATTTTTTTATTTTATGTGAGAGGATATACTTGTCGATTGGTCCCATTTAAATTTTATCAAAATCGGTTCAGCAGTTTGGTTTTTAAATCCAAATTGCTGCAAAAATATGACGAAAAATCATACGAAATTGCATATTTTTGCTTTCCTGTGACTTTTCAGTGGTGTTTTAGGTGTGGGGTACCCCTAAAAAGTGAAAAATAAAAAACTTTTTCATAATAAAGTAAATTAATTAACAATACTGTTTATTTCCTTCTAAGTGGAAGTGTTCCTTGCAGGGTAAAAAAATTTTAGTGTAAAAATAAATTATTTACCTACTTTCAATAACTGACTGGCTAGAAGACATATCCAAATCTAAAAAAATATAACTTTGTTTGACGACTGTTCATACTCATGTCACAGACGGACGCTTGCGCTTTGCTTGTGCTTTGTGTAAGTTGCTCTCGATTGCTTTCCGTTTTATTTAATTTTCACTTGACTCGGGCTGCATATGGACTTTGATCCTACCCCTGTGTGTGACCCTGTGCATGTTTAAGGACTGCGAGATTTTCCCCCTGTGTGACATTGTGCTTTTTCTTTACTATAATAGCGGCAGCTCTTTTGAACATGTTTGGTATGCGCTTTCAAAGTAATGAATATGCAAATGAAATAATTATAGAAAGAATGAACTTACCAAACAATCTGGCAAATAAGGTTGACGCCTTAAATATGAATAGAAGAACCTCACAATTTAATAGTATCACTGCTGATCGCAATAATGTTTTGTACTTCCCAACCCTTGAATCATCATCATCATCATCATATCAGCCGAAAGACGTCCACTGCTGGACATAGGCCTCCCCCAAGTGTCGCCACAACAACCGGTCCTGTGCGTCTCGCATCCATCGGTTACCCGCGACCCTCACCAGGTCATCGGTCCACCTTGTGGGAAGCCTTCCAACGCTGCGTCTTCCGGTACGCGGTCGCCACTCCAAAACTTTTCGGCCCCATCGACCATCTGTTCTGCGAGCAATGTGCCCTACCCACTGCCACTTCAATTTGGCGATCCTTAGGGCTATGTCGGTAACCTTGGTTCTCTTGCGGATATCATCATTCCTGATTCGATCACGCAAGGAACACACACACACTCCAAGCATTGCCCTTTCCATTGCCCTTTGGGTGACTTTAAGCCTTCTGATGAGGCACATTGTGAGCGACCACGTTTCGAGTCCATAGGTCATCACTGGCAACACGCACTGGTCATAGACTTTCGTTTTGAGACACTGTGGTATGTGAGACGAGAAGATACCGCGCAACTTCCTGAACGCCGCCCAGCCGAGTCGGATTCGACGGTTGACCTCCTTCTCGAAGTTAGCCCTACCTAGCTGGATCGTTTGTCCCAGGTAGACGTACTCATCAACAACTTCGAGTGCAGAGCCTCCAATCTTGATAGGAGTGGGTGCTACATGGGTATTTACCATGACCTTGGTTTTGTCCATGTTCATTCTTCCTCATCTTCTCTTGCAATGATATGATCCAGAAATTCTGCAGGTGCTGTAATATTTTGCTGATGTCTGGCCCATCCTAAGTACCAGACTAGCGTCATTCATTACATGAGCGAAACATCCCCCTATTATCAACACTTAGCAAAAGGAAGAATATTCCAAGTTGTTCAGGAATTAGAATGGGAATGGTTGAGCTCTGATCCCCAATCTTATACGTCACCAACATCGGGATCAGTATCTCCAGCAGTATCTACTCCGACACCCCCGCCGCCACCGCCACCACCATTGACACAACAAGAGGATAATTCTTTAGACACAGATCTATCAATGTTTTTTACGGAGTTTAATCCCTCAAGTAGTTGTCCCCAAAATCCGACTCCACGGGATGAAGAATCATAAAATAATGTAAATATTTTACATAATAAAAAAGTTAAATAAATAATTCATTTCTAACATACCTAGTAATTATTTGTGTTGTAATACATAAATAAGTAATAATAATAATAATAATCTTTATTTCTCCCAGAAATGCACAAAAACATTACATTGAACAAGAAACAATGGCTTAAGCTAAGTGATTATAGTAAAAAGACCCTGACTTCTAAACTAGGTAATAACCTGTATCTTAGAAGTCAGTGTACCTTCAATATTATGCACGGATATAATAAGCCTTATTAATTATACCTACATAAGACACAATGTTATACAAAGTAAAAGGGCAAATAAAATATACAATGCAATTTAGGCTGGTTCATAGGGAAATGTAATTAAAAGAAATAACTAATCAAAATAGAAAAGTAAAACTGATTTTGATTTACTTATTGGTAAAGTTTATGTGTATGATATTGAGTGAGTGAGATAATTTGTGAGTAAATGTATGTGTGTCAGTATTTGTTTGTAAAGTGGGTGTGAGCGAGATATTGTATGTGGGTATGTTTTTAGTAAAATTTTTGGATGTATTTTTCCTATAAATGCCTAGCTGTTGAGGTTGGAATAGTTTCCAATCAGTGCGCCTAGCACGAATATTTGTAGGTTTCGTATCGCAAACGTATCGAGTTGTCGATACGATAACGGCATACAACGAAAGTCGGAAGCACGAAGCACTTTCGAAATAGTATCGAGAGCTCGATACGATAACGTTAGTGACGTCATACTAACGTAAGCAAGGATGGGAAAAATAGAACGAATGATCTTAAAATTGAATGAATGTTTCGTTCCGGAACTGGATAAGTATTTAGTTAATTAAAATTTTGGTGATTCTAGGGCATTTAAAACTTGAATAATGTTCAGTTTATGACGCATTACGAAGAATATGCAGAAAAAGATAATATTCAGTTAGATAAATGGTATAATAATTTAACTTATTACTAAAACATTGTGTTTGGTTTGACTGTATTCCTAAACGAACAACGACGGGTGCTCGAGCTCGAAGCTCATTCAAGGCCAACTTTGTTTTGAAGTGAACTTGTGTTATGATTAATTTGTAAAAAGTTT
Source organism: Melanchra persicariae (assembly GCA_947386135.1). Taxonomy (NCBI): domain Eukaryota; kingdom Metazoa; phylum Arthropoda; class Insecta; order Lepidoptera; family Noctuidae; genus Melanchra; species Melanchra persicariae. The sequence goes on along the minus strand of OX376645.1, from coordinate 6,268,471 downwards.
GGAACTATTTTATTTTTCTAAAATGAGAACCAGCCACCCGCAGTACACCATAATGATATAATTTATGGAAAAGGAAGTGTTTTATATATATGATTTTATTTTCTTAAGCATTTTAAATAATGTTGATTTTAATACTTAGTGTTTCAATGAGATTTCTCTCTCCTTGAGATTTCTCTGCAAATTTAATAGTAAATTTGAAAGATAACTTGTTTTTTATTAACTTATAAAAAATATATAGTGTTCTAAAATAAATCAATCACCTTGTTTCTCTTTGTACATTTCTACTTTCAACTATCAATCGCGCTGCAAGATAATAGTACAATGCACTACGTCGTGGGGCGCTTCTTGTTAATCTAAACATTTTCTAACAAAATATATCAACAAAATCACTTAAATTATAATTTTACGCTTAAAATAAACTCCGACGAAAGTTTTCTCACTGTCAAATTTAAAGTGAATAAATATTCGTGAAACTCGCAAGCCAGCCTTCGACAATTACGATACTATCCGTCATTTTATGCCTTCGTGCTAGCTATCTTCATACAAACGGCTCAAGTTACGTTTCGTATTCGATACGATGGCGATACGAAACTTACATGTATTTGGTTCGTGCTCTGAAAATTAGTTCAATTTACGCACACCAGAGGCGCTGATCAAGTTCCCATACAAAATGCTTACGATGACGATACGAATGTTTTTTCGATAGTGATTCGTGCTAGGGGTACAGAAGATCCTCCGTCATGCGGTAGGTAAGTTTTTGAAGATATTCTTGTAACTCAGATTTACACTGGTATTTAGTTTTAGGGAAAATTTTAAGTAATTTATTTATCTGGTTGTAAAGTTTCGTACTGTTAATGTAATAATGCCTTTTAGCGAAGGAAGTTTTATACGACTCTAACGGAAATACTGTGTGTTTAACCCTCCCCTTTGGCTCTAATAACGGACGAGCTGAATGCTTACGGAGCATTGACTTGAGAATATACAGCTGCCTGACTGACAATACTTTAGACTCTGCATATAACTGTGCTGTAGAGTATCTCAACGGCCGAGAGAGTAGGACTTTCAGTACAGCTCTCTGAGCTCGTTCTAGTCGTACAAAATGGTTTTCACTGGCTCCGCCCCAGGCTGGAATACAGTATACTAAAATGGATTGACATAATGCGTAATATACGACTTTAAGCGTGTCCATATCCGCAGAATTGCGTAATTTTTTGAAGATGTATGTGCGTTTGCGAGTTCTACTCACCAGTGAATGAAGGTGTTTATGCCAATTCAGATGTTGATCGATATGTACACCTAGATACTTAACAGTAGATGTCTTGGTGATTGCAGGGCAGTCACAGGAGGTAGAAGACGAACATTTGTGCATTTTAAGAGATAGAGATGTTGGTGGACATAAATTTGATCGGATGGCGAAAGGCATGCATAGCGTTTTACTTACGTTCACTGTTAAAAAGTTATTACACAACCATTCCATTACACATGCTAGTACCATTTCGGCGTTACGATAGCATTGGGCCCAGTCTCTTCCATCAACCAAGAGGGAAGTATCATCGGCGTATAAAATAATTTTACAGTTTTGGATCGGCAACTTGCACAACTCATTGATGTATATCAGGAAGAGGGTAGGGCCCAAAATGCTACCTTGTGGTACACCGTATTCGATCGGAAGCTCATCACTAACATTTTGACCAATCCTGACCATTTGAGTACGATTCCGCAAGTAGTCCCTAAAGATTTCCAATACCACACCCCGAATTCCAATGCATTCCATTTTATTCAGTAATTCTGGCGCGGAAACGGTATCAAAGGCCTTAGATAAGTCGATAAAGATACCTAAGCATTTTTGCTTATTGTCAAGAGTCCTTACAGCGTGGTCAGACAGTGCCATAATAGCATCTTCGGTACTCATTCCTTTGCGGAAACCGAATTGGTTGGGAGCTATAATATTATTGGCATTAAGGAAGGAGACCAGGGTCTTGTTTAAGACTCGTTCTAGGATCTTTGACATTGAGGAAAGAACCGAGATAGGTCTGTAATTGTTAACCTCGTCTTTGCTACCAGCTTTATGAATTGGGCTAACTAGGGCCTTTTTAAAGACTATCGGGAATACGCAAATGGTGTTATTTGCTGACGATACATCCTTAATTTTTAAGATAGATAGACGTTCTACAAATCTGGACGACGTAAATAACGCCCTACAGCAGGTCCAAAATTGGTTCACTGCTAATAATTTAGTATTAAATGAAAAGAAAACTAAGTGTATCAGATTTGCTTTACCGAATGTCAAAAGTAATCATTGCGACATAGTATTGAACAAAGAGAAACTTGAATTCGTCGAAAACACAGTTTTTCTGGGCATCACACTGGACTCAAGGCTACAATGGAGTCCTCATTTAACATCTCTTGCGGGACGGCTAAGTTCAGCAGCATATGCTGTCAGAAAAATCTGTCAATTTACTGATATAGATACCGCGAGGCTGGTCTATTTTAGTTACTTTCATAGTATCATGTCTTACGGTATCTTATTATGGGGACGAGCTGCAGATATTGAGTCTATATTTATTCTGCAGAAAAGAGCCATCAGAGCCATATACACTTACGTGCAAAAAAATCGACCCACCATGTAAGATTCGATTCGGAACACAATATTTAAAAATTAAGATCAGATGAACAAAAACTAATAATGTAATTTGAAGGTGTGTTTCATAAACTTTATTTTTAAATACCCTGCACTTCAATAAACGGGATGTTGTTGATGATATTGACTCGTTTACTCGGACACCCTCATTTCTCATTTTTAATAACGCAATCTCAGTGACATTGCATTGTGTTAAAAGTTAATCAATTGATTGTTTATTCAATAATTGATAATTTTTACTGATTTAGTGACCATTTACCTTGAGTTTAATTGTTTTTACTCTCCGTTAAAATGGATACTACTCCGTCTGAGTGTGCTCAAGTTGTAGCACTGATCCAGGCTGGATTGAGTCAGCGCGTCGTGGCCAGACGTCTTCACCTAAGTCGATCAGCAGTAAGACGAGTGTACCGAAGGTTTATAGAGACTGGGAACTTCAATAGACGATCAGGTTCGGGAAGAAATCGGGCTACTTCAGAACGAGATGATCGATTTATGGTGTCTACAAGTTTAAGAAATCGACATTTGACTGGTGTTCAGGTGCAACAGCAATTTCGTAATGTTCGCGGCGTAGCTGTAAGTGAGTGGACTGTACGACGGAGACTTGCAGAAAGCGGATTGCATCCTCACAAACCCGCTAATGGTCCAAAATTAACCCCTCCGCATCGCCAAGCGAGGCTTCAATTTGCTCGTGCTCACGTTGATTGGACACTCGAACAATGGAAGGTCGTACTGTTCTCGGATGAGTGTAAAATCAGTCTTCATGGCAATGATGGGCGCAGGAAAGTTTATCGAAGAGAGGGAGAACGATTTGCACAGGCTTGTATTGAAGAACGAGTGGCTTTTGGAGGAGGTTCGTGGACTGTTTGGGGCGGAATTTCTTTGGAAGGAAAAACAGATCTTCAGTTCGTATCCGGGCCTCGTCTAGGCAATCTGACTGCACAGCGATACATCCAGGAGGTGCTAGAACAACATGTCATGCCATACGCTGGATTTGTAGGCGAGGGTTTTACGTTAATGCAAGACAACGCCCGACCACATACAGCCACGATAGTATTCCAGTACCTACGTGAGGTGGAAATTCCTGTTATGGAGTGGCCAGCAAGGAGCCCTGACCTTAATCCCATTGAACATCTATGGGACGAGCTGAAGAGAAGGGTCAGGGCCAGAAATCAGCCCTCAGAAACCCTCCAAGATCTAAAGGTGGCTATTCAAGAGGAGTGGGAAGATATACCCCAAGAATTCATAAAAACATTAATAAGGTCAATGAAAAACAGGATGGAAGCTGCAATAAGAGCACGTGGGGGGAACACAAGCTACTGAACAAAGTTTTCTTTAGAAATTTGACGTTTTTTTTTTACTTTTAATTTCAAAATTATTCATTAAAAAATTGAGCTATTCTAAGCGTTTTTGATTTTCAGTCTGTAAAATCAATAAACTAAAATCTGTTACAGTAAAAACTGGTCTATTGTAATCTTAGACTGACATTTAACAAACAGTGTGAAAAGTATTTGTTAATTAATTTCAGATTTTTATTTATCGTGTTCTGAACGAAAGCGTACGGGGTGGGTCGATTTTATTGCACGCAAGTGTATAATCTGGGTCGGTGCGATTCCCTAAGAGAACTGTTTAAAGATATTAACATCATGACGGTACCTTGTCAATACATATACGAAAACATAATATATGTTCGGAAAAATCTTCATCTTTTTAGTAAGATTAGTGATAGGCATAATTTTAATACTAGAAATAGGAACAAATTAGATCAACCCCGATTCAGGTTGGCAAAAGTACACACTTCTTTTATGGGGTACTGTGTTAAATTTTATAACAAAATACCTCTTGAAATTCTAGAACTGAATGAGAGAAAATTTAAAACATGCATAAAACGCACACTATGTAAACAAGCATATTATAAACTTGAAGATTATATACTTGATAAAAATGCTTGGCTAAATGCCGGTCCTGCTCCACAGTCTCAGCCGCTTGGTTCCTCTAGTTAAGATATTTGGAAGAGATGCTCACCCTTCTTTGTGTAGACTAATAAAAATTTCCACTTTTCTTATGTTATGTTTTAAATACTACTTTTCTTTTTCCGTTTTTGAAAATTGATATACATAGTTTTATATAAAGTAGAAGCATTTTTTATTTTAAAATCCTGTAAATGTGAGGACCATGGAGCCTATACTGTTAATAATATAGATGGTTTCCTTGTTTGACATGAGTGAGCAGGGGCAGTTGAGGGTGTGTCATGCTCGCTAGAATGTCTCGCTGATGGTGGCGCGTGTATTTGATCATTCGGTTCCCTTCAAAATGGTTGAGCTGAATGGTGCTGATGCACGCGTCATGTTCGTGAACGGGCGCCGTCAGTGGAGACTGGTCATATCCTAGCTGTCACTGGCTTATTTCTATATTTAATATTTATTGGATACTTGGAATACTTTTATTTTTTTTCCTTTCTTTGCATTGTTCTCACATATAGATGCAACAAGTAATGATGTAACCAGGATTTTTGTAAAACATAAAATGGTTTAAAAGAGTGTCCATGGAGTTTCTTGTACGTTCTTCTCCATAGAGATCTACGCTTTGGAACGTGCAAATAGCTTCATGTTTTTGACTGACTGACTTTGACAATTCAAAAGTACATGTGATTGGTTTATTTGAAATAAATGCTTTGACTTTGACTTTGACGCCAGATGAAATGGCAAGATTGCAGACATGTGTAATGATGGGAACCAAAACGTTGCTGGTATCTTTAATTATGTTGATAGGGATGCCATCCCACCCAGTAGCGGAATCGGGTTTGAGGCTCATTATAATGCCTTCCACATCCATTTCTGTGGTTTCTAGGAGAACCATAGAACCACCAGACTTGGACACTGTTTCACTAGATGTGGAGGATATAGGTCTTATTTTGGATGCAAGACTTTTACCGATACCAGCAAAATATCCATTAACTAGGTTTAGTGAAGACCGTGGAGATACGGAAAGGTTTAACAGTTCCACGGGGAGAGGAATGCATGAATTAATATCGGCCACTTTTTTAACCACATCCCAAGTTGCCTTCATTTTGTTTTTAGCTTTGGAGAATTCTTCTTTCTCATACGCGTGTTTAAGTTTCCTTAACAAGGAGTTGCAGTGTTGCGATAACGAGTATATGTAATTCGCAGAATTTCATTATTACTACAACTTTTTAATTTTTTGTGCATACGGTCGCGGTGTCGGATACACCGTAGTAAACCAGGTGTAATCCAGGGCTTAAGAGTCCTTTGCTTCCTGGGGACTTGAAGTTCATATGTATTGTCCTTTATGATGGTAGAGAGACCACGTATTAACTCCTCCGCAGCCACATTTGCATCTGACATTTTTAGGATAGGAGTCCAGTCATTTCCATTAATAGCCTCTACTACTGAATTTCGATTTATTTTACAGGTCTATCAATATTTTTTACGGAGTTTAATCCCTCAAGTAGTTGTCCCCAAAATCCGACTCCACGGGTTGAAGAATCATAAAATAATGTAAATATTTTACATAATAAAAAAGTTAAATAAATAATTCATTTCTAACATACCTAGTAATTATTTGTGTTGTAATACATAAATAAGTACAATAACATTATCTATTTATTTTATAGTGATTACCTGAAACATACTGCTAAACGTTGTTTAGGTTCTATTGGTATCTTTAATCTCGTCTGATGTCTTCTAAGGGCGGGCTTCAGCTCATTTAGTAAAATGTCAAAGTTTTCTTTGGATATTCTAAAATATCCAAAGAATTTCTCTTCATCGTTTGCTAAGTATCTGCATAAAATGTTAAATTCTCCGTTAAAATTACGCATTCTCCAAAGAGGATGCACACTCCACTTTCGATTAGCTCGTTTCTCTTACTCCTAGTTTCTGCTTCCTCTTCATCAATAGCTATCGCCAGAACTCGTGACAGAAAAACTCAGAGAGGTAAATAAAGGCAACCTATTTCTAAGCTTTAAAAAACCTCACTCTCCAGTCGGATCAGAATCTATAAGTCGTTGGATCAAAGAAACAATGGCTGAAAGTGGTATTAATATCAGTATATTCAGCTCACTTAGCACTAGACATGCGTCTACATCAAAGGCTAACTTAAGTGGATTAAACATAGACTTAATAAGAAAAACAGCTGGCTGGAGTGAGTCCTCCTCTGTGTTTGCTCGTTTCTACAACAGGCCCATACCCGATTTATTTGCAAGAACTATTATTAACAATAACTATGTTGATTGATACCCTAATAATTGTGAATTAGTATAAGAATAACGATTATATTTGATTTGTTTATTAACTAAATACATAGTTTAAAATTGTAAGACTGACTAGAAATACATTTAATTAATGAAAGTATTTTAGAAACCTTTCTCTGTGATTTCATCATCACCATTTCACGGTTCTATGAACATCCTACAAGTTAAAAATAGAAGGACGTCTTGGACCAAACCCTCACATAATTAACATCGAACTTTACAGGTAAGTTCGTTTGATTTATAATCAATTCAGCCTTTTCTAATTTTAAATTCTTTTCCATTAGAGTATCTGAACCTTTACAATTAGACATATTAAATCTCTTCAAAATTATATCTATAAACTCGGTCTGATCTAAAGTAATACAATTCTTTTTTAAAGCTTTTTATATATGACGGAATATCAGAATAGGCAGCGGAGCGGTCTTTGTGATAGTCATCCATCATGGGCGTGTTATCGAAGAAACGTTGAAATAATAGTACGTTTGTGATTCATAACAGTCACTCGTTTCATTCGATTACATTTGTAAACAAAATATACGGTAAAAACAAGATGAAACTAGATTAGGAGCCAATAGGTTAGCACGCGTGCACTTCGTACGCTGTATGTCAAAAGAATGCCAGCTGTCACGGCGTAGACGCAAACTTGCTACCCTATTCGGGGAAACCCGCTCATATTTTATAAATCGCCATTTATATTCGACCAATTGAAATAAATCACCATTTTAATTTTGAATTTAACAATAATTACTATTCAACCAAATAACACAATCAGTGTTTCATCTTAAATCTTGGATTTACTTTTAATTTAGCTGCGCGCCGACATATATTTATTTATTTATTTAATATATTTATTTAACTTGACTTGTATGTATGTTTACAAATATTGCAAGTTTAATTTGACCCACTTCCCGGTATCCGATTGAGCTATAATTTTGCATGCTGGTCCAGAACCGATGACAATGCATGTTAATCATAAACGTGATCGCAAAGGCCAAGAGAGTCAAAGGAGCGCTATACCCAATTATTGGCTACCGCTCCAAGCTAAGCGCTGAGGTCAAGCTGCTAGTCATTCAAGCATGTTTACTACCAGTGATAGACTACGGGGTAATACAACTTCTACCGAGGTACAGCAAATCAAACCTGCTCAAAATTGAGAGACAGTATAAAATGGCATTGAAGAGTGCTGCACAGTTACCCAGACGCACCGATACCGATCTACTCTGGGAAATACTGCAACAAAACCCGTGGCACATTCGTGCGCATGAACTCCACGGCGACATGATAGAACGTCTCAAATCACTGTCCATCGAGGGGCTAGAAGAACAAGGCCCCGGCGTACACGCGCTACGGGCAACACAATCCCTTTCTTTTTGCTACTAGAGTAGGTGAAATTCATTACATTAATAAAAAAGATAGGGACAAGCCGCTCTTCAAACGACTGGCCCCCTTCCGTCAGCGTAGGCTATGACCGTAGCGTCACTCTTAAGTAATAAGCGGCTAACCGCTGGGGCTAATCCCCGTTGCTTCATCGTTATCCTCATCTACATTTATATAAACAAGAGAAATATGAGGAACGACTAGGATAGGTTTCGAAAGCTCCCACTTTCCGGACAAAATGAAATCGTAAATTTTTGTAAAATTAGATTAAATAAATAAGTGACATGTTATATTACAACTAGAGAAATAAAAAGCATTCTGATTCTGATTCTGATTCATAAACATGACCTGATGCTGCTGCCAGGATCGGCTCCGTACGAGAAATCTCCTCAGCGGTAAATAGCAGGGACACGAAATTTCGTATACGCATTCGTTTTTTATGATTTAAGGTCACTTTTGGACAGTTCAGTTTTACATACCATAAAGAGGTTTTCCCCTGATCCATTGACGTTTTACACAATCAGGGAAACGGACGGAAAACGTGTAAGGATATTAATCAAAGTAAGCAAGCAAGTTTTGATCAATGTTAAAATTTAATTTACTTAAAGCCTAAGTAGTATTCATGTATTGATTCGCTTGATTGCAGTTGACTTGTGACGTAAAAGCTGGAGATGAGCATTCCATGCAAATATTTAACATTATAATCAGAAAATGCTTCCAATTGAGAGAAATGCAACTGATGGGCCGAGACTATTTTGATCCCTTTTCTAAGGTATGTATTAATGTCCCAGTGAAGAAAAAACTAGTGAGGAAATCAATCTTACTACTACCATATAAGCAAAATGATTACGAACTGTACTTGCTGTTATAGTATTGTATTGTATTGATGGCGACCTTGGTAAAGCCTATAGTTCTGGGCCAAGATTGATGGTTGATATTTCACGCATACCCTCTTCTTTATGTATAAAGTTGTGTAGTAAACAACATGTTTTTACAATTTTAACTGCTAAATCAAGTGACACATCTAGAGGACGATGAAGAATTCTCCATTAAATTAGCCATAATGCCAAAAGCACATCCTACATATCGCCTTGCTCGGGTCAAACGATAGTTAAAGACCGATTTAGTCGCATTCAGCTGTTGACCACTGAATGGGCGAAGTATGTTTTCGTGTAACGCAAAAGCCTCGTCCCCAACAAAAATGCAGGGTAGATCGACATTTGATTCTTCCAGTTGTGCAGGCGTTGGCAAATTTAACGTCTTGTTCACTAAACGGACGGAAAACGTAGAAGGATATTAATCAAAGTAAGCAAGCAAGTTTTGATCAATGTTAAAATTTAATTTACCTAAAGCCTAAGTAGTATTCATGTATTGATTCGCTTGATTGCAGTTGACTTGTGACGTAAAAGCTGGAGATGAGCATTCCATGCAAATATTTAACATTATAATCAGAAAATGCTTCCAATTGGGAGAAATGTAACTGATGGGCCGAGACTATTTTGTTCCCTCTTCTAAGGCATGTATTTGTTGAGTTTCTTAGAAATTACTAATCAGCAAAAATTAATTTGTTTATATTTTTGAGACAAAGAACCTATACATGCGTAGGCGCCTGCCCTCCGTTCAGTATTTCATTCGTCCCGTTCCTGTGCTAGGAACTAGTCATATTACTTCCAAATATAATATAAAAGGTTAAAATAAAAGTTGTATATTGAAGTTAACCTTAAAATTGAAGTTTAAATTATCCCCATCACCTAATAAATTAATAGGTTATGGGCCCAGGTGTGCGCGAGTGAAATATTCACTGTGTTGGACAATCGTTTTAAAATCTGCAGTTGGACAATAAATAAATAAAAATGGACTATTCCAAAGTTAAAAGAACTATCAAGCCATTCGATGGTGAGAAGTACAGTGTATGGAAGTTTCGTATTCGTGCGTTGCTAAGTGAAATAGACGTTATAAAAGTTATCGACGAAGATCCATTACCGGGCAACGAAACTTGGGAGAAAAACAATAAAATTGCAAAAAGTGCTATCATAGAATATCTTTCCGATTCTTATCTCGGTTTCGCTAAGGAGGATGTTTCAGCAAAAGATATTTTGAAAAATTTAGATGCATTGTACGAACGTAAGAGCATCGCGACGCAGTTGGCTCTAAGAAAAAAGTTGTTATCGTTGAAATTAAAAATTGAAGTGTCGCTCACACAACATTTTTCAACATTCAATGATCTCATCACTGAACTACTTGCTGCTGGTGCGAAATTAGAAGAAAGCGATAAAGTTGCTCATTTACTACTCAGTTTACTCTCAACTTATGACGGAGTCATTACAGCGATCGAGACGTTATCAGAAGATAACATAACGTTAGCCTTCGTTAAAACACGGCTATTGGACCATGAAGTGAAGTTGAAAAATGAGTCCAGCGAAATGAGCGAAAAAGTGTTGCAAATAGAAACGCAAAACAATGACAAGTCGAAGAAAGAAAATTTGATAGCAAACAGTCAAATAAATATATAAAACGCAGAAAAGAGAACGTTAAGTTCATAAAATGTCATCACTGCGGGCGTAAAGGACATAAACGGAATGATTGTTACTATTTAAAACAAAGGAACCAGCAAAAGGGCTATAATTTAAACAATGACCGACCGAGAACAGTACAGTCCGTCAAGATAAGCCAAAATAAACAAGATTTGCTTTCATGACCGGCGAACATGAAACGCAAGATGATGATAACAAAGTTACCTTTATTCTGGATTCCGGCGCCTCGAATCACATCATCGATAGAGATGACTTGTTTACCAACTTTGTTGTTTTAGATACACCACTAAAAATGTCAGTTGCTAAAAATTGTAAATTTATTTCAGCTACGAAAAGAGGTACACTCCAGGTTACTAGCAACATGGGTGTCCAAGGATGTTTGGATGGTGTTCTGTACTGCCCTGAGGTACCGTACAATTTGCTGTCCGTATCCAAAATGCAGCGAGCTGGCTACACTATCATATTCAATACTGACGGTGCAAGGAAATGCAAAAATGGTAAAACAGTAATGAAAGGTATGTCTTTTAATACTCTAATTGCTGTAGATTTTGTGGTGTCTGTAAACGTGAGTCGTCTTATTTTCCAAGCATGCATTAGTGACAAAAATAATTATAAATTATGGCATCAGCGCCACGGTCACTTAAGTAAAAACAAATTTATAGAAATACAACGACATGAGTTGTTTAAAGACGTAAGTGAATTAAGTACTGTAGTACCGGATGACGCATTGTGTGAACCATGCATTAATGGAAAGCAAAGCCGACTTCCGTTTAATCACACCAAGGACAAAAGTCACATAAATCGACCTCTATTTGCTGTCAGTGCTGATGTCTGCGGTCCTATCACTCCAACGACAGTTGGCAATAAAAACTATTTCGTAATGTTTATTGACCAGTATACTCATTATTGCGTTACGTATCTGATAACATACAAATCAGACGTATATGCAGCATTCAAAGATTTTGTTGCAAAAAGTGAACCTAAAATTAATTTAAAAGTAGCTAACTTGTTTTGCGATAACGGTGGCGAGTATTTATCCGCCGAAATGATGAACTACTGTGCTGAAAAGGGTATTTCATACCATTTAACAGTCCCTAGAACTCCACAGCAAAATGGTGTTTCTGAAAGGATGGTGAGAACCATTACTGAGAAAGCTCGTTCAATATTAAGCGGTGCACAATTAGATAAAGTTTTTTGGGGTCAAGCAGTTTTGACTGCTGTCTACTTAATAAATTTAACACCGACTAAAAGCTCTCAAACTTTTAAAAACACCATATGAGATGTGGCACGATAAGAAACCCGAAGTAAAATATTTAAAGGTTTTTGGATCAACTGTTTATGTGCATGACAAAACGACCAAAGCTAAATTTGAAGATAAATCATAGAAAGGTGTTCTAATGGGTTATGAACCAAACGGTTATAAAGTTTGGAACCCAGATTGCGACAAGTTTGTAGTGGTCAGGGATGTTATAGTGGACGAAACTGCCTTTTTGAGGTCTAGGCCTTCTTGGAAGCCTGAAGAGAACATTGGATGTTCTCATGACAAAACTGAGAATGACATTGTGTCTTGTAAATCAGTGTCAAGTAAGTCCCGTGACCATGTTGAAGTGAAACTAGATAGTGTAAAATCTAGTGGGTCAGACCATGTTGTGAAGAAACTAGATAGTTTGAAATCTAGTGGGTCAGACCATGTGATAAAGAAACTAGATAGTTTAAAATCTAGTGGGCAAGATGAAAATCCTGCTAAAATTCGCAAATCGAACCATGATACGCTAAGTGACGTACGTTTTGATAATTCAATGAGTAGTTATATTGAAAGTATAAACGTAAATACTGGATTAAGGAGGAGTGACAGGATTAAAGACAAAACCCCTGTGTCTTATAATGAAACTGATCACAAAGACTATTTGATGTGCGCTCAGTCTGTTTTATACAGTTTACCAAAGTCATTTGCAGAGATTAAATATAGAAATGATAGATGTCAATGGGAAAGCACAATTAGGGAGGAAAATAATTCATTATATGAAACGTGGACTTTAGTACCACGACCGCCAAACAAAAACATCGTAGATTGTAAATGGATTTTCAATGTCAAAAATGATGAATTTGGATATCCTAAACGATATAAGGCTCGTTTAGTTGCGCGAGGTTTTAGTCAAGAGTATCTGACAGACTACAACTAAACATTTGCACCTGTTGCGAGAATAGCCAGTTTTAGATTTATTATTAGCTTTGCGAATCAGTTTAATTTATTAGTTCATCATTTGGACGTTAAAACTGCCTTCCTTAATGGCAAATTAAAAGAGGAAATCTATTTAAGGGTTCCTGAAGGTATAACATGTAAAGAAGGCTATGTTTGCAAATTAAAAAAGGCGCTATATGGTCTTAAACAAGCGGCTAGATGTTGGTTCGAAGTATTCGAACACGCTTTAAAAGAAAAAGGATTTAAGAATTCATCAGTTGACAGATGCATATACATACTAGATAGAGGGGATATATGTAAAAATATATACGTAGTGCTTTACGTTGATGATTTAGTAGTAGTATGCTATGACATAAATACGTTGACTGATTTCAAAAGATATTTAATGAGCAAATTCGAAATGACCGATCTAAATAATAATAATAATAAAACCGTTTGTGATATCCATTTCAGTTTCCCATAGGCTCCATTTAACTCCATTATCAAACAATAATATTTAAAATACAAACTCAAATAACTATACGGCGGAAAAAACAAAGAAAATTGAAAATGCTTATGCACCCCGGACAGGTGACAGATGTCACTCATGATTTATGACAAAAATAAAATCCGATGAATGAAATAATGCAATGATAACGAGAGCAGCTTCACGACGCGCACACCCACCACCCCCGGACTCGTCGCTCAGCTCCGCCTCGCCGCCGCCGGACATCAGATCACCAGTGTCACCGGCGGCTGCAGTCGCGTCGAGCTCCAGCGACGAGTATTTCTCCCCGCCGACGTCGCCAACACCTGTACGTCAGCAGGGGAGAGGCCGGCCACCGAGGGGCTTGGGACCAAGGGGACAACCGGCCCCGAGCCGGGTCCCCGCTACCGGTGGTTGTGTGCAGCGCATGAAATGGACTCAGTCCATGAACGAGAACGTCATGCGCGCATACTACGGGTCTACAGAGGGGGGAACTAACCTTACTGCGTACCGTGTCAGGATGCTGTCTCTATTTCAGGACCTGGAGCCAACTCTGAACGTCTCGGCCCAACGATTGTTGGATCAGGTGCGGGTCATCCAACGTAATCACAAGTTGGACGATGCCGCACTTGATAGGCTGCGCTCAGAGGTACTGAACAACCTTATCATCTCGACCCCGACACAGTCCGTGGTACAGGCGCCAGCTAGTGGCGCGATTACACCGCGGCCCATTAATGTTTGTGATGAGGTAGATGATAGGGTTATCACGGTAAGTAGCCAGTGCAACGACCGACTGAGGAGCGCGCTGGAGGATGCGCTTCGCGAGTACAGATCAACTCCGACCGAACTTAGGCCTCGAATTCCACGGTTGCCTATGCACAAAAAGAATAGGGCGCTGGTGTGTGCCTTGGACTCGTTGCTTGAGAATATTTTTGAAAGCAGCGAGAACCTCGTTGATACGCACTCAATCCTGTATTGTGGGGCTGTTCGGCATGTCGTATAGCAAACGTAAAGTTTACAAATAGTGACGTAGCTATGCGACCAAAGTCTGCTGCACCAGCTTGGCAATGCAGGATCGAGCGGCGTATTGATGAAGCCAGGGTACTCATCGGCAAACTATACTGCTTCAGGGAGGTCAATTCACGACCATGCGTGATGCGCTTTGTAAGGCGGGCATTTTCGGGGACTGAAATCAGCCCTGAGGAGTACATGTCCCGTATTACAGAGCGCATCGACTTCCTGAAGCAGAAAGTTTGTGCATGGGCGAACCGTATTCGGCGGTATAAGAGGCGGGTTGATCGATACTCGCAGAATCGCATGTTCCAGAGCGATGAAAGGTGGGTATACAGAGCTTGGGAACGACCTGAACAAAGTGTGACAGATGTGTGCCACCCGGATGATATCGCCACGAGTACATTCTGGCGAAACATTTGGTCGGTGCCTGTCTGTCATGCCGAGGGTGACTGGATGCGCGATGTCGAGCGCGTGTGTGAAGCTATACCACAAATGGAAGCTATTGCCATCACACCAACAGATGTAGCCACAGCAGTCCGTCCATTACCGAACTGGAAATCTCCAGGCCCGGACGGACTGCACAACTTCTGGCTTAAGTGGTATAGCAGCTCACACGCGCTCCTGGCATCTCAATTCCAGTCATCCTTGGAGTCTGGGTCGCTACCACAGTTTTTAACAACTGGCGTTACCAGCCTGCTCCATAAGACAGGTAGTCCCGCGGAACCCAAGAATTATAGACCGATTACTTGTTTGTCGACGGTCTATAAACTTCTTACATCCATTGTGAGAGTGAAAATTAATGATCACATTGAGACTAATTCAATTATGTCCGCCTCTCAGAATGGATGGCGCTAAGGAGCTACTCCTCATAGACATGGCCATAAGCCAACAGGTTCGTCGATCCCGCAAGGATCTGTCGACATGTTGGATAGATTACAAGAAGGCCTATGACTCTGTGCCACATACATGGCTCATGAGGGTGCTGGAGTTGTACAAAATAGATGCAACTCTACGACATCCTGGATAGCGAAGGACCGTTTTTCATTGCCTCATACATGACTCAAGGAAGGCGCTTCCTTGAGTCATGTATGAGGCAATGAAAAACGGTCCTTCGCTATCCAGGATGTCGACCGATTCAAGGGAATGATGAGCCTGTGTGGATTAAACGGGGAATATTCCAGGGCGACAGTTTGAGTCCACTTTGGTTTTGCTTAGCTCTGAATCCTCTAAGCACACTGCTGGAGGATTCAGACCTAGGCTATCGGTTGAGAAGAGGTGGTCAAGCCATATCTCACCTCCTTTACATGGATGATCTGAAACTCTTTGCCCCCAACAATTTGCGACTGATGGAGCTACTGAAGGTAACTGAAACCTTTAGTAGTGCCATCAGGATGGAATTTGGTGTGGACAAATGTGCAGTCATGCATGTAAAGAAAGGGGAGATTATGGAATCTGAGGGAATTCAACTCTCGGATTCCATACTGGTTAGATCCCTTAGGTCAACCGAAACCTACAAGTATTTGGGTATGTCGGAAGCGTTGGGCATTAACGGTACTGACATGAAGCAATCGCTGAAGGAGCGCTTCTTTGGCCGCCTGAAAAAGGTTTTAAATAGCCTTTTGTCGGGCGGAAATAAGGTGCGTGCCATCAACGGTTGGGTCATGCCGGTATTAATGTACTCTTTCGGCATACTCAAATGGACTCAAACCGAACTCGACGCCCTGGATAGAAGGGTCCGTACACTGCTGACCGCAAATCGGATGCATCACCCACGATCATCGGTGATGAGACTGTACATCCCGCGGAAGTGTGGAGGTCGAGGCTTTTTAAATGCAAAGACTCTCCACAACCGCGAGATGTGCAGTCAACAGAGAATATTTTCTCAAAGCCGATGTGAGTATGCACCGAGATGTGGTCGCAGTGGACAAGGGACTCACCCCGTTGTCCATGGCTAAAGAGAACTGGCGCAAACCTGTAATACTTACTACAGATGACCGCAAGGAGGTATGGAAAGGCAAGGAGCTTCACGGGCGCTTCTATCGGGCTCTTTATGGGTCCGTCCGAGGTAGATTTCCTGTGGCCTGGCTACGTTTCGGTGATCTCTTCGGAGAAACTGAAGGTTTTGTTTGTGCAATTATGGATAAAGTTATCTTGACGAACAACTACCGGAGGCATATTATGAAGGACGGGACGGTTGACTTGTGTCGGGCATGCCACCATCCGGGTGAGTCCATCAGACATATTATTTCTGGTTGTTCTCGTCTGGCTAACGGCGAGTACTTGCACAGGCATAAAGCCAAGCAAAAAAGCAAAAGCCAAGTGGCCAGGATTATTCACCAGCAACTTGCTTTGAAATACCAACTTGTGGATTCTGAGGTACCGTATTACAAGTATGTGCCCGACCCAGTTCTCGAAAGTGACCATGTCACGTTGTACTGGGATCGGTCTATCATCACTGATAGGACTATCGTCGCTAATAAGCCCGATATAGTGGTGATAGACCGATTAGCGCGCCGCACAATGATAATCGATGTTACCATTCCACATGACGAGAACCTCGTGAAAGCTGAGAAAGAGAAAGAAATCAAGTATCTTGACTTAGCGCACGAGGTTGTCGACATGTGGAATGTGGACTCGGCTGTCATTGTGCCGATCGTCGTTACGGCCAATGGCTTGATAGCCAAAAGCTTCGACGACCAGTTCTCTGGAGCCCTAACCACCGGTAGCTTGGACCCAGCTCCCGACACCGGCGGACTACTATTTTTATATTTTTAAATGTTTTTTTTTATTTTTTTGTAATTGAAATATTTAAAAATGTAAAATATATGTGTAAAAAAATTAATAAAGAGAATAATAATAATAATCTTTATTTCTCCCAGAAATGCACAAAAACATTACATTGAACAAGAAACAATGGCTTAAGCTAAGTGATTATAGTAAAAAGACCCTGACTTCTAAACTAGGTAACCTGTATCTTAGAAGTCAGTGTACCTTCAATATTATGCACGGATATAATAAGCCTTATTAATTATACCTACATAAGACACAATGTTATACAAAGTAAAAGGGCAAATAAAATATACAATGCAATTTAGGCTGGTTCATAGGGAAATGTAATTAAAAGAAATAACTAATCAAAATAGAAAAGTAAAACTGATTTTGATTTACTTATTGGTAAAGATTATGTGTATGATATTGAGTGAGTGAGAGAATTTGTGAGTAAATGTATGTGTGTGAGTATTTGTTTGTAGAGTGGGTGTGAGCGAGATGTATGTGAGTATGTTTTTAGTACAATTTTGAAATGAAATAAAACTGTTTCTAGGCATAAAAATCACTAGAGAAAGTGATAAAATGCCGTTAGATCAAAGTGCATACATCAAAACAGTTTTAACTAAGTTTAATATGCACGAGTGTAAACCTGTGTCGACCCCCTTAGAAAATAAGTTAAATTATGACGCATTGAACTCTGAGGAGAAATATGACGCATCCTGTCGAAACGTCATAGGATGCCATATGTATATTATGCTTTGTACTAGGCCCGATTTAAGCGTCAGTGTAAACATCCTGAGTAGGTACACACAAAAATATTAAAGAGTTATGGCAATGTCTTAAACGGGTACTAAGGTACTTAAAAGGCACAACTAATTTAAAATTGGTTTACAGGAGGTGTAAATACAATGATATTTTGTGTGGGTACGTAGACTCAGATTGGGGTGGCAATGATACACACGATAGAAAGAGTACAACTGGGTACCTGTTTAAACTTTTTAATCAGTGCACAATATCCTGGAATACACGAAAACAATCGTCAGTCGCGGCTTCTTCAACTAAAGCCGAGTATATGGCATTGTTTGAGGCAGTTAGAGAAGCATTGTGGCTTAAGTCTCTAGCAACCAGTATAAATATATTAATCACTGAACCAACTGTCATTTATGAAGACAATAATGGCTGTATAAGTATAGCTAATAACCCGACATGTCATAAACGGTCAAAACATATTGACATAAAATATCACTTTTCTCGGGAACAAGTTGAGAAAAATGTAATAACATTAAATTATATTTCCACAGGTGAACAGTTGGCCGATGCTTTGACAAAAGCTCTACCTGCAATCAGTTTCCAAAAGCTGAGATATCAAATGGGTTTACAGTGATAATCTAAATAAGTGTATAGTGTACATAACTTATAATTATATAATATGATGTAGTGTGTACATAACTTAATGAGTAAATTGAACTACATATTATGTTGACTTTAGAACTTCAGTTAGTTATATTTAGCTTAAGTATTCATTTTAATTTGAATTGGTCTGATTGAAGGTTTTACTGGGTTTTCTTCAACCCTCGAACGAATGTTGGACCAAATTGTAATTTCCCAGCAAGTATTTGGAAGTTAATGTGATTTAGTTAGGTAGTCAATTTATATTGATTTTGGTTTGTATAACTACCAATTACTAATCAGCAAAAATTAATTTGTTTATATTTCTGAGACAAAGAACCTATACATGCGTAGGCGCCTGCCCTCCGTTCAGAATTTCATTCGTCCCGTTCCTGTGCTAGGAACCAGTCATATTACTTCCAAATATAATATAAAAGGTTAAAATAAAAGTTCTATATTGAAGTTAACCTTAAAATTGAAGTTTAAATTATCCCCATCACCTAATAAATTAATAGTAATAATGTCCCAGTGAAGAAAAAACTAGTAAGGAAATCAATCTTACTACTACCATATAAGCAAAATGATTACGAACTGTACTATGTGTTATAGTCTTGTATTAAATTGATGGCGACCTTGGTAAAGCCGATAGTTCTGGGCCAAGATTGATGGTTGATATTTCACGCATACCCTCTTCTTTATGTATAAAGTTGTGTAGTAAACAACATGTTTTATAATTTTATCTCGAGTTCGTGTATAGATAATATTCTGACTAATATTGATGAGACAATTATTAAAAGTATAGACGTAGACCATAACGGTTTATCTGATAGGCATGCGGGTCTCTTTTGTACGGTTTCATTGGAAAAAGTAGCGTATAGGAAAGAACAAAGTCTTATGTGCATCGAAAGAAGATTATATAATGAAGGAAACAGTTCTTGTTTTAGGAAAAAATTGCTGCAAGAAAACTGGCGCGTAAGCACATTTATTGACAAACTCAGGGAACTACATTGTAACACATTTAATAAAAAGAAAATAAAAATAAATGCAAAAAACAGCAACAAATCTAAATGGTTAACGACAGGCATAAGAGTCGCTAGTAAAATGAAACGGTTTCTAAATTTTGTTGACAAAGAAAATTGTGACGATTCAATAGTAAAATATCGTACCAATTATTTTAGGATATATAAAAAAAATGGAAAGAAAATGGAAGATGGATGGAAAGTAGTACGATATGCAAAACGGTTAGTAGTTAGAACGGAAATAAATGTAGCTCGGAATTCTGGTAAAGTTATTTGGAAAATTATAAATAGTAAGAGGAAGCCAAAAAAATACGAAAATGACAATTTGATGCTTAAGGACAATAATAAAATAGTGCATAATCCCTCGGAAGTGGCTAATATACTATTGAAAAAGTTCTGCAATAAGCCGAATTTAATCATGAGTGACATTAATAAAGCAAAAGAGTCTTTAAAAAATCATGGGACTAGAGTAGAGGAGGACATGGTCTTTGAGCCTGTAACACCGATAGAAGTTTTTAATATTGTTAAGAGTATGGAGAGTAAAAAGTCTTTTGGCCACGATGAAATTCCTATGACTGTTATAAAGGAAAACATTGATCTATTAGCCAGCCCCTTGACCGATTTCATCAACGAAAATGTAAATCAAGGAGTGTTTCCTGATGAATTTAAATTAGCTAAAATACTACCTATACATAAGAAAGGTTCTAAAACAGATCCTGGGAATTATAGGCCTATCTTTCTTTTGCCGGTATGTTCCAAAATATTTGAAAGAATTATGAAAATAAGGCTTGTTCGTCATTTAAACAAACATAAAATTATAACTGAACAACAATTCGGTTATCAAAATAATGTAGGTACTATAGATGCTATTGATATGTTAATTGATGATGTAGTATGTAAGTTGAATGCTAAATTAAAAGTAGTTGGTCTTTTCCTTGACCTGAGTTCTGCGTTCGATACAGTCGATCATTGTATTCTTCTAGATAAGTTAGAATTCTATGGCATTAGAGGAAATGTGCTGAATCTATTCCAATTTTACTTACGTAATAGAATGCAATATGTCGAAATTAAGACGGTTCAAGAAGATGGGCATGAACAGATATATAAATCGGACACAGTTGTTATAAATAAAGGTGTACCACAGGGATCTGTTCTAGGACCTGTTTTCTTTATAATATTTATAAACGATCTCATATCTTACATGAAAAATATCTCAGATGACACTTAACTCGTAGTTTTTGCTGACGACACGAGTGCTATTATAGCTAGCGACAATATAAAAACCTTGGAAAGGAAGATTAATTTTATTTTATGTACTCTAGAGAAATGGTTTACTATGAACGATCTGAAATTGAATGTGAAAAAGACGCAATGTTTATTATTTAAATCGACCGTAAAGAACAACGTTACCGTCAACGTACATTTTTTAGGAAATAAATTAGATATTGTAGACAATGTTAAATTATTGGGGGTACAAATAGATGCAGTTTTAAATTGGAAGAAGGAATTGGAAGTGGTCACTAACACTATGAGTAGTGCTTGCTATGCTCTCAGGAGTCTTAGAGATGAATTAACCATTGCACACCTCAGAATGGTATATTTTGCCCTCATAGAGATATTTTTTCTGTTTGAAACGCGAAACTCCTTGATTATTTTTTCAAATCACGTACAGTAGATTTTTTGAAAGTCATTCGATTTTTTTTGACATGAAAAAATGTGGACGTTTGTTCTGGACTGGTGTTTTGTCAACGACCAGATGAGGTATAATAAATAAAAATTATGGTGTGAGTTTTTAGCCAGTTGAGCTTAAGCCATGGTACATATGTTCATGCACAACTTATGAACAACTCTTGAAGCCGGATCACCGGTTTTATGGTCAGGCGATATAAATTGCTGTTAAGCGGGCGAGGTTCTCAGTCTGCCACCCGAGAAGCCAGTAGCAGGGAAGGCTATATCCCCTGAGGATACTGCGGGAGAGGCGCCCCATAGCCGTCGTCAGGAGGACGACGGGGAGGTGTACCTTAAAATATTCGCCCGAGTATATTATTCTTTTGTCGATACCCATTTTGAGTTGACGTCGGTTGTCTCCACTTCGTGCGTGAAAAGACATTTATCGTAAGCTTTTAAAACTAATGTAATAACGTTTCTTTTTTTTTCCTTGTGGGCGAACCAATCATTACGAGTTACTAATCCTTTAGGAAACGGCCTACCGGGTTTAAAATAAAACGAGTTGCAACCGTATTTTTTAAATCCGCGATATTCGGTCTAGTAAATTTTATAACCTCCTCAAATTAAAAATGTAATGGTTTTCGTAAAGTGAGATAGATCTTTGTTAACGGCACGACAACACACAAGACCTATTTTTTTGTACTTTTATATACTAATTTTCCTATTTTTTTATCATCAATTTTAGTATTTTTTTTTCGTTTACAAAATTATACGTATTTGAAGCGTAATGAGTTTTTCATTTTTGTCCTCATTGTAACGCAACAGTATGTATTAATGTCCCAGTGAAGAAAAAACTAGTAAGGAAATCAATCTTACCCACTTACGTGCTTCCGGTAGCGCAAGCTTCCAAAAAAAAAATCGTAAAGTGCTTCTGGTAGCTAGAGCTACCAAGAGGACTAAGCTTCGATTTTCGGCTCTATTTTGATTACCGTAAGGTTCAGCGGCTCAAAGTTTGTTTATAATATTAGTTGTTTAATGTAGCAACACAATGAGTTTCATTGTGTATCTGTATTACGTCAAACAATTTTATGACAGTTCTTTGAATTGAGTGCCAAAGTGCGGTCGTTCGACGCCATTGAAAAATATTTTTAAAAACATGCCGTAAGTAGTTTCCCTTCAATATTTTTAGATGTATTATACGTCGAAATAAACGTTGTTTATTGCTCTATTTGGTTAAATATTCACTTTTAATCATTCTTGGTGTGAAATATGAAAATTTCATTTCGTAAAATGCACGAAGCTACATTTTGATGACAGTTGGCAGTTTTGAAGCGATGTATTTGTATGATTTTCATACTTTAAACAGGAACTAGGTTCTAAATGATTAAATCTAAATAATAAACTTTAATTTAAAACATTAATATTAACGTAAAATGTGTGCGTTCAAACAGGATCGACGTTCTATCCACAAGTCTCGTAAGTAAACGCAGCATGTCGCTGTAGTTACCAAAAGCAATTCGGGTTTTTACGGAATAAGGGCTCCGACGAACTTTTTTTTTGTTGTTGTTTTATTATTTCTTTTTTTTTTTTGCTACAGCAGCTATAGCATGATTTGTGGTTTGTAAGGATATTTTTGGAATGGATTTACATATTTTTATTTGGTCGGTTGGTGTTGGTATAAAAAAAATCAGCTGTTCAGTACATTTTGTCGAGTTATGCGCACAGAAATGTATGGAACAGCTGATTTTTTTTTGCGATTTCTGAGTTGGTCCCATGGTAAAAGTTGTTCATAATGATGAGTACAATGACCCTTTAAGAGGTATTGAGTTTATTCTGTTTTGGGTGGGTAATTAGAGTGGCAGGGATTTTGTATTTTTTTTTCATCTTACTACCTAAATGTTGTCTTTTTAATATTTCATATTTTCAGTAATAGACAAAACAAGCGAGGTAGAGGCCAGTCTAGGGGGCGGGCAGGGAGGCGGGGTAATTGTTCCCCGAGAAAATTGTTTACTGATACCCCACCACAAAATGCACCTCAGGTGAATTTGGCTATACCAGGACCTTCTTCTCGGTGATTATTATTATTTTATTCTCTATTGAATAATAGCATAATTAATAACACTTCCAATTTATTTGTTATATTTTACACGAAAGTCTGTTATTTGTAGATCCTACGAAGAAGAGCACGCGCTGGTGAAGCAAGCGATGGCAAAAACAAAAAAAATACTGGCCAAAATGTCACCATCGGTCAAGCAAGAGTTAGTGGCGCGAAAACGCCAAAAAGAAGTGGAGCGCTCACTCCTGCCTGATGCGCCTCCTCGTAAACGGTTACGGTAAGAAAGTCAAAATCTGTTATAACGATATCGCAGGAACTACTCATATTTGGTCTTATTTGTATGGTTTGACATTGGTTATTGTTACAGAAAGCAATCACCGAAGCGAGAAACCTGTCGGTTGATCGCAGGCACGCCAACCACGCCGCCAGCTCCTAAATTGCAGGATTGGGAAATCCGGTAAAATATAGTACCCTATATTTTATAGTACCCTATATTTTATAGTACCAATATTTTGGAAAATTTACGTGGCTTCTTTTGATCATTATAATGTCGTCCACAGAAAAATTGAAGAAAGACAAAGAAAAATTGAAGAAAGGCTGCTTTCAGCATCTCCAGTTCCCACGTCTCCAGTCCCAATATATCCAGTCCCGATATCTCCAGTCCCTCCATCTCCAGTTCCAACATCTCCAATCCCAATATCTCCAGTCCCAACATCATCTAAGCCTGATTTTTCAACTCCAACAAGGTAAAAAGACATTTTTATAAAAAAAATATATTTCATCACATAATTGTAGCAATTAAACAAAATAATTTGTTGTTTTCCAGCACTATCAGTTTTGAAAGTATTTTAGAAGCTCCCGGATTTTCTCCGCTACACGTGGACTGGACTTTTGGCAATCTAAGTAAGAATAATTTTGTTTTTCTATAGAGTAGAAAGTACCTATGATTTTGTAAATCTGAAACTATAAATAATATTGTACTCATTTTCATAGAAACCGATGTCAAAATGGTTGCTTCAAAAAAAGCGCCTCAAAACAAGAATGTCCTTTCTGGAGTGGGTATGTATGTATATCCAACAATCGAAATCACTTGTTTTGGACTTAAATTTACAACACATTTTAACTAAATATTTATTCTAGGCTCCACTTTGAGCAAAAATGCCTCGTGCACCAGCACTACCGCCGAAATACCAAGGCGAAAAGCAGTATCTGGTAAGTAATCATTATCAGCATCAAACAATTGCACCGTTATTATTGGTTCTTCAGCAAATATAACTTCTTTCTTTTTTCTAGATCTGTGTACAAATCGATCGGATGCCATTTTGGCCCAATGGCTACAGGACGAGGACGACGACGCCATGCACGAGGCAAATGATATAGCATTAAGTGAAATGGAGTTCACTGATTTGGAGTCTGCCCACATACCGGACGACCTTAACCCCAAGGCTGTGGAGTGGTTGGCGCAAGAAGATACCGAGGCAGACATTTTGTTGCGCCAAATGGCATCGGACGATCACCTCTCTTTCAACTGGAGCAGTGACCACAACACATTTGTTGGCCAGCGGGAGGTTTTTACAGGCACCCCTGGTCCAACTTTTGCTGTGGACGACACCACCCGGCCATCGGACATTTTTTTTAAATATTTTGACCAACAATTTTTTGATGTCCTTGTACGTCAAACAAACAGGCACTCGTCGAACGTCATTGACAAAAGAAAAATCCCGGCTAAACTTTTGGGTGAACACGGATCGGAGTGAGATGGCTGTTTTCTTTGCCATTATGATTTTTCAAGGGTTAGCGCCGCTATCCGTTGAAAAGGATTACTGGCGAGAAAATGGCTATCTCACCTTGAAGTATTTTAGGGAGCTTATGACATATAATAGATACGTGCTCATAAAGCGCATGATGCATTTTGCAGACAACGTGACAGGACGTGACAGGACGGGACATGACTCCAGATGAATTCAGACTTAGGAAAATTCAGCCGGTGCTCGACCATCTCAATAGCAAGTTCAGTTCATTGTATTATCCAGGACGTGACATCGCCATAGACGAATCACTTCTCAAGTGGCACGGTCGGCTGTCCTTCGTACAGAAAATAGCCACCAAAGCCGCCAAGGTAGGCGTTAAAAGCTATGAGCTGTGCGAAGCGTCGACCGGGTACTTGTGGAAGTTTTTCTTCTACACTGGCAAAGCACAGACAGACGACAGACAGACTGACGATAGACAGACCGACGACAGACAGACTGACGATAGACAGACAGACGATAGACAGACAGACGACAGACAGACAAACGACAGCCAGACAAACGACAGCCAGACAGAGGACAGACAGACAGACGACAGACAGACGGATGACAGACAGACAGACGACAGACAGACGGACGAAACCCCTAAAACTTCAAGGCCACCTCCACCGTCTAACGCGACAGCCCGTATTGTGTACGGTCTCGCCAACCCACTCCTCGGTCGAGGCCACACTTTGATCATGGATAACTTTTATAACTCGCCCCTTTTGGCAAGATACCTGAAGTCCCATGGCACCGATTGCTATGGGACTCTCAGAGTTAATAGGGAGTTTGTCCCGGATTCCATCAAAAGTGTGGGTAAGAACGAGTTGCGGGTTGGCGAAATCTTACACAGTTATTGCCGGGATTTATCTGTGATGTTGTGGCGTGACACCAGCTTGGTCGCCATGCTTTCCACCTTTCACAAAGGCGAAGTAGCGGGCAAGGAAAAGTACGGGTGGTACAAATATAAGCCACAAGTAGTACTAGACTACAATCTTTCTATGGGGGGTGTGGATAGAAAAGACCAACTTCTCTCCGCACACCCCATAGAAAGATCCAGATCAAGAGTCTGACACGCCCTTCCGCTCCACCCAGAGCGGAAGAAGTCATTTGATGATTTCCCATCCTGAAAAAACCGTTCCCGAGTGCCTGTTTGATTTGGTTTTTTTGTGACTGTAATCTATCGACACTTTACGTGATCGACACTTTACGTGACCAGAGGGCTGGCTCATACTTGGCTCAAAGAATTATCATTGCCATTCAGCGTGGTAATGCTGCCAGTCTTTTAGGTACGTTTCCGGATGACAGCGATGCGGAGGAATACTTCAACGCCTGAGTTTAATTTGTTTTTTGTATATGCATATTATGTTACCTGTAAATAGTTTTATTGAATAAATAAAACAGCAGATTTTTTTTCGCGATTTCGGAGTTGGTCCCACAGTGAAAGTTGTTTATAATGATGAGTTCAATGACCCCTTAAGAGGTATTGCGTTTATTCTGTTACACCCTGTATAAATAATTTTACAAAACGTTTTATGTTTTAAAATTACAATAAACAACCTATCGTAGTAAGTAAATAATGTTTGTAATGTTTAAAAAAAAATGTTTATTTTAATTTAGTATTTAAAAATATATTACATTTTTTTTTCTAAAACACATTATTATTTTAAACTATCACCATATAAATCCAAAAATCCCATTATCTAATTTCACAAACCCAAGAATCGTATTACGTACCTAAGTATCATGCCGAACCAAGTGTGTCGACGACCCTTAGACGGCAGCCATATTGCTTTCCGCGCTGGAACTCGCGATCGTGACGAACGATTTAGCCTATCTAAACGTAAAAAGTTTACGAAAATTTTATTTGAAACTGTAATGATTTAGCATGTGAGTGTTAAATTCAGTATTTGTTCTTTCTATCCATTATAATTTTTGTCAAAAAGAAAAATCAGTTTTCCGTAAATTTGTAAACAAAGATGACCCTGTTGTGTTTTAAAAATGGAGAATCTTTCTGGTTTTTGTGTATTAGAAGAACATTTTCCAAGAAAGCGATGTATTTTTTATACTAAATACATAGTTAAGACATGTGTCTTTAGTTTACAACAAATATTTTTATTCTACGGGTTCAGTATTCTCCGTAAACTACGCATGAACGTCATCATCATCATCATATCAGCCGAAAGACGTCCACTGCTGGACATAGGCCGCATGAACGTACTATATTATTTTGCAGCGGAATGCGGTGAAAGGGAATTTATTGCGCTCGTTCGACAGCTATTTTTGGCTATTGTATAAAGAAAAAAAGGTTCACATTAAATTTAATATGGCAAGATAAACTAATATAGTTTATTATTCTAACAAAAAAAAGATACGTTATCGCTTTAAATTTCGTAAAAAGAATATTTTATACCACGAAACGTCTTAATTTACTTGTCTTCAAACTTCTTGTATTTTTTATAATTTTATCAGTAAGCTAAATTCTCAAGAACTCCTTCATACAAGTTCTTTGTTTCTATAACTTTACAAAACAGTCGTTTGTTTGTCAAGTTTCTACTTTAAACGCCCATAAATCAATCAGTTTTATTACGGACAGTCACACCGGGCGGTCGTAAAGCACTTAGCCCGCGCTTTTTTGTGACGAAAGCGTATGAGTGGGTAATAGAAAGATTCAATAAAAACAAAGAAACGGCACAATTAAAAGTAGGGGATAGCGTGTACAAACAGGTAGCAAAGACGGCTAGGAATAACAAGCTGGAACCTAAATAGGTACATAGGCCCATACACAATTGTTCGCTTACATCCAGAACAAATAGCCGAAATAGTAGGCAAACACGTGAACGCCAAAACAATCAGAGTTCACTTCCGCTTACTAAGACGTCCTGAAAATGTTTCAGGAACGCCATCGCCTGCCTCGCAGTGCTCCAACTCGCCGCTACCACAGCAGTCATACAGCCAATAGATGAGGAGCGTCAGAACAAAAACCGATAAATCACATTTTGTAATTTTTTTTTTTTATGATGCCAATTGGTTGTTCTCGTACATATCTTGCTTTATGGTTAATGTAACCTGATCGCAAACTGATAAATCCACTCTAAATCCGACCACGAAATACCCGGATCTGAACATAAACCGATAATTACATCAATCGTACTAAACAACGATGGCGATCGGAACAGATATCGATAAATCCCTAACATTTTTCATTGTTGACTCTTTTGATTCTGTCAAAAACCGATATATCTAATTTCGAGTTTCTCATGACAAAACCATAAACAATTGTAGGATACTGTAATGTAAAGCGGCCTTATTTTTAAATTTGACAGGTGATAGCTTGACATTGACGTTGTCGCAGTTACTTGTCAGAAATAACCGCGTATTGTTATTGTGGTTGTCGGCTTTCAAACCGTAACATAATGTTTAAATGTTTTTAAACTATCAAGTTGTTCTTCGCAAGTAAACTAATGATGATGGAAGATTTAGGTAATCCTGTTGTAGCAGACATTAATCAAGGAGCTCGAAAAAAAACGAAGGGCAAGCGTAGAACTGCTTTGGAACGGGAGAATAGGTACTTACCTTTGTATTATTATTTTTAGTAACCCCGTCAATAACATAACATAACTACACGTTCGTCTAGTCTATCTAAGTGTCTGAAATTGGTAAACCAAAGGATTAAAGGTTTAACATACTCTAATTAATGTTTATCTGGGGGCACGGTAGTGACCCCGCCAAGTCGAGTGTTTTATTTTCATGGTTTCAACATTTTGTATTTGGTTGTTTAAGGTACCGTGATACTGATCCATTGGCAATAAATTTTGAGTGGCCATGTTCGCACAATTCCAATAAACTTCAATGCAAAAAGATGTCTGTCCGCTATATTTTAAAAAATAGGCAAAATTTTTTTAATAAGCGAAATAAAGTCGATCAGGATGTCTATTTGACACGTCTGATCGCACCGTACGCTCCAGAACGACGTCGACAGAGCAAAGTGGAATCATCAAAACGCAGGACTCGCCTCATGAGCGCGACATACTTTCTCAATGACAAAGGTAATAAAAATAGACCCGTTTGTAAGTCTATGTTTATGAAAACCTTTTCTTTAAAAAAAGACCGCTTGCATCACATAACTAGAACGGTGTTTGACGGAAACATTCCCAAAGAAAATCGCGGTGGCGACCGGAAGTCAGCAAAATCTGCTGCTAAAAAGGATAGTCTACGTCAGTTTATACGAAAATTACCTGCAAGCGAAAGTCACTATAATGATCGAAATCTCGAAGAATGTATTTATCATGTGACTTGAATCAACGAAAATTAAGGCAAATGTACAATGATTCGGTTCCTCAAGACCTCCGTGTGACAAAGACCATGTTCCAGAAGGTATTTTCTGAAGATTTCAACATCGGATTTAAGAGTCCTGCTTCTGACGCCTGTAGCACTTGTATCTTATTAAGTAATAAAATAAAAATAGCTACTGACCCTGAAGATAAACGCATTCTGATGGTGCAAAAAAGGGTTCATAATTTACGGGCCAAAGCGTTCTATAAGCTATGCAGAAATGATGATCCTGACTCGGAAAATTTTTGTTTCGACTTACAACAAGTCCAACCACTGCCTCGGACACCCATTCAAGAGTCTTTTTATTCTCGACAGATTAGCTATTACAATCTTTGTTTCGTGGGTATGGACTCGAGAAATCCTCGTTTCTATCAATGGTCTGAAGATCAAGGTGGAAGAGGAGCCACTGAAGTTGGATCGGCACTCTTGCATCACTTAAATTCTTTGAATTTAGAGGGCAAAAGAATGTTGCGTTTATTTTGTGATGGCTGTGGCGGCCAAAACAAAAATTCGCATATAGTCCACTGTCTTATGTTTTGGCTCGTCAATGAATCCCCAGAAAATATTAAAGAGATATATTTGACATTTCCCGTACGTGGTCATAGTTTTCTACCCGCCGATCGTGTTTTCGGCAGAGTAGAAAAGGCGGTTAAAACCGTTCCAGTAATTACACAAAAGGAAGAATATCAAACGATTTATAAGAGACATGGGGTTGTTTTATTGCTAGAAGAAGATTGGAGCTTGAAGGATGTCAAATCTTTGGAAACATATTATAAAAAACTCGAAGGAATGAGGGACTTAAAACGTATTCATTTGAAAAAATATAATGTTATTCAGGGACGAGGAACAAGGAGACAAACTAAAACTATATATGAGGTGAGAACCTTCCGCAATTTGGTTAACGAGTCTGATCAAGAAAGAAAACGGTTTAGCATCTTAAAATCAAGAAAGACACATCCCCAGTCAATGGCACCACTTAACGTAAACAAATGTCTAAGTGCTCTGAAGAAAGCAGACGTAAAGTCTCTCATGGTAAAGCAATTTGGTGACGACTGGGAGAAAGATGAAACTTTTTCTTGGTACAGAACGTTATTGAGTGAAAATTCCACTGAACCTGTTGATACAGAAGCAGATGTTCCTGACAACCATGAACGACATGATCATGATTCTGATTGCGATTGCCTGGAACCAGAAATAGCGATAATAGTTTAAGTTTTTCATTTAACCTAAATAGCCATTAAGCTTTTAGTTAATTAAAGTATGATGTGATTTTAAATAAAGTTGTTTGATTGGAAACCACCTAATCTGGCTTTAGAAATACTGACGCATGTTCAGCCGCATTTTATCAAGCTCTCATATTCCTACCAGCGTTTTATCAAATACCGATATATCCTACAGAGTTTTATCAAAAACCGATATATCCAGTTGGTTTGGTCAATAACCGATATATCCATTTTCTTTTTTTTTATAATTCAACAGGTACCACAATCACGAATGCATAATTTAGGTTTCCAAACAGTGATTCTAACACCAATAAATTGATGGATTTCGTTCAACTCTAAATTAGAAAACCATGTACTTGGCCGTATTTTTACATTTTTCCACAAAAAACACAAATGAGATTTATCGGTTTTTGTTCCGACGCTCCTCAGATAACCATAATGGAATTTTGGTATTAACAGAAGCCAAAGCCCAATATCAAGTAGATACATACCACTTAGCAGTGATTTACAACACAACCAAATTAAAAGAGGTATTCTTAGAAATTTGTAGTAACTATTACACCATCAAACTAAAACAAAATAGTTCCGAAGACATCACAGATATTACTAAGGAAATAGACTATCGTATAGACACGATAGAAAGTAAGTTACTCTATTTAGGATTAGAAACCATAGGTTTTAGATTAAAATATAGATATAGACGTGGCCTTATAGATGGCTTAGGCACTGTAGTAAAAGCCATCACAGGTAATTAAGACCAGAACGATGCTAATAAGTTCGAAAACGAAATTAGATCAATGCAATCAGCACTTAGTAATAATATAGTCAATCAAAAGAAAACAATAAATATTATGCAGGAATTTATGAAAGAATACGAAAACAACTTAAGAAACATCAAAAATAAGCAACAAGAAATATACAGGGCAATAGATAGATATTCTAGTAAAGAAACAGGACTTGAAACTAACTATGTCACAACTAGAATCTTTAATAGTATTGGAAACTCGCTTCAACAACTTTACGACAGATTAGACAAGCTAGAAAATGCATTAACATTCGCACATCTTGAAAGAATGCACCCTAGTATAATCGACCCTTCCTATCTGATTAAAGAATTGAATATCATCCAGAACGAAATCAGCGGAAACTTAGCTTTTGGCCCTAACCTAAATAACATTCAATTATGGGAAAAAGCTCTCATAGTAAAAGCATATAGTACTAACGAAACAATTAACTTTATACTGGACATACCAATAGTTGCAGAACAACCATATAACCTATTACACCTATACTCCATCCCTAATAACAATAATACGATCTTTATACCCAAAAATCCTTTCCTTATCTTGGGAAATAACGAATTCGCCTATCCCCACGAGCCATGCACCAGCATAGTAGAAAATGAAGTCATCTGCAAGCATCTAGAATGGAACACACTACTGCACTCAGATGATTGCATAGCCCAGCTCATCCAACATCAAGAACCACACAATTGCACTTATGCAACCGCAACGTTCGAAAACAACATCATCCAGCAAATCAAGGACAACAGCTGGATAGTCATCATGAAGCAAGAAGAGGTCATCAAAACCATCTGTGGCAATGACATTCAATACCAACGTAACAAAGGCGTTTTTCTAATTTCAACAGACAATAATTGCAAAGTCCAAGTTATGGATAGAACATTAACAACACATCAACGATTCATCAACATAAAAGAAACAATACCATTACCACGTGCGCACCAAACACCTAAAGTACTACCTATCAAGATAAAGCTAGAAAACATTGAACTAGACAATCTGAAGAAAGCTATACAGCAGTCGAAAGAGGTCGAGTCATCAATAATAGATCCTGCAATCATCTCAAGCACACCTAGTTGGACCTCAATACTCCTGTACATCATAATACTGGCAACAGGAACGGGAGTAGCAGTCTACAAACTCTGGTGGATACCCAGGTCGGCGCACACCTCAGGCTTGCAGGAACCTGAAGCTGAAGAACTTCAACTTCAGTCGCAGCCTTCGGCGCGCCTCCATCTTAAGGGGGGAAGAGTTATATAAGTGTAACAAAGCTATTGCACAATAGCCTTCATTATAATTAGGTAATAAAGATAACTTATGTATAGCTTCCTGGTACTACGATAACAGGAAGCATTATATTATGATATTCCATTGTTCTTTGTACTTAGCTTGTAAGGTTGATTATGAAAATAAAGTGAGTCTTAAACTGATCTTCAAGCGAAACGG
Source organism: Melanchra persicariae (assembly GCA_947386135.1). NCBI lineage: Eukaryota > Metazoa > Arthropoda > Insecta > Lepidoptera > Noctuidae > Melanchra > Melanchra persicariae. The sequence continues at coordinate 6,235,471 of OX376645.1, read as the reverse complement.
ACCTGTAGTTCCTTTTTAAAAAGCCTTTCGCCTCAGCCCACAACCTAACTTGGGCCGAGACTATTTTGTTCCCTCTTCTAAGGTATGTATTAATGTCCCAGTGAAGAAAAACTAGTAAGGAAATCAATGTTACTACTACCATATAAGCAAAATGATTGCGAACTGTACTTGCTGTTATAGTATTCTATTGTATTGATGGCGACCTTGGTAAAGCCGATAGATCTGGGCCAAGATTGATGGTTGATATTTCACGCATACCCTCTTCTTTATGTATAAAGTTGTGTAGTAAACAACATGTTTTTACAATTTTAACTGCTAAATCAAGTGACACATCTAGAGGACGATGAAAAATTCTCCAATAATTAGCCATAATGCCAAAAGCACAACCTACATATCGCCTTGCTCGGGTCAAACGATAGTTAAAGACCGATTTAGTCGCATTCAGCTGTTGACCACTGAATGGGCGAAGTATGTTTTCGTGTAACGCAAAAGCCTCGTCCCCAGCAAAAATGTAGGGTAGATCGACGTTTGATTCTTCCAGTTGTGCAGGCGTTGGCAAATTTAACGTCTTGTTCACTAAACGGACATAAAACGTATAAGGATATTAATCAAAGTAAGCAAGCAAGTTTTGTTCAATGTTAAAATTTAATTTACCTAAAGCCTAAGTAGTATTCATGTATTGATTCGCTTGATTGCAGTTGACTTGTGACGTAAAAACTGGAGATGAGCATTCCATGCAAATATTTAACATTTTAATCAGAAAATGCTTCCAATTGGGAGAAATGCAACTGATGGGCCGAGACTATTTTGTTCCCTCTTCTAAGGTATGTATTAATGTCCCAGTGAAGAAAAAACTAGTAAGGAAATCAATCTTACTACTAATATATAAGCAAAATGATTACGAACTGTACTTGCTGTTATAGTATTGTATTGTATTGATGGCGACCTTGGTAAAGCCGATTGTGGTGTCCTCGTTTGCTGCTGGGTTCGTAAATCAAAGCCAAACACTCGTATCACCAAGGAGCGCATACACGTCCGCACCGGCCGGCGGTTGGGCAAGCAATGCCGTGACGTGCATGCACCGCTTGTACTTTATTAATACGTCACACCTCTTCCTTTACATAAGAATTTAAACAAACAAATACAATAACTGATTAATTATTTTAATTACACTTAATTATCAAATAGTTAATTAATTCTCCACATTCTATAATTTCCAACAAGGTAAAATTTATCTTCCACTGAACACTTATTATACAATTTAACAGAGTTATTTATCTATTCTTTTGCTTCTATCGAATCACTTTTATCCTCTGAATCATCTGTTTGATAATAATTTTTCCCCTATTTCCAGGTATATACCATACTTTTCCCTTTTTCCTTCACTTGCTTTCCAAACTGTGTTTTATAAAAGTCTAAGTCAAAACGTTCATTTCAATAAGGCCATCAAACGGCTCTTTTGAACGTCATCATTTACATCCAAATACTATGTAAACAAAATAAGGTGACTCTACTGTCCGTTTGCAACGGTAGATTCTTATGGAGAAGAACGGACAAGAAACTCCATAGTTACTCTTTTCAAATAAATGTTTTACAATATTTTGAATACACACATTAACTTTGATATATGTGAGGTTGATGCACCTAGAGTATACTGCTTATAGAAATCAAAGTATTACCAGCAGAGGTAAACTTTTTCATTTTCTTAATAAGTACATGGTACTCACATATTTACAAATATTGGATCCATTAATAAAACAGTGTGTGAGTTAATAGAAAAATAAAAACTCAAAAAAAGAAAGAGTACATCTATAAAGTTAATACATAAATTGACCAGTTTGATTTTGTCTACACTACACCCTTGGTTGTTCTATGCAGCAGCCAATGGCGTAGTCATTTATACCGTAGCGCCATGATTCCACGACACTGCCATCCGTGACTAGCACCCATCCTCGGGTGTAGTACAATATCCAGTCATGAGGGCTTTGTGCACAGCGCTCCCCGCATAACATTACTCAACGGAAAGATATCCGATCTAACAAAATAAATTTCTGAAATGCATACTCACTCATGAAAATTCCGTTATAATCTGTGCACCAACACAGACCAGAATCGCAACAACAATTTGAAAATATCTAGCACGATATGTGCAACAACATATTAAGCGCTGTGTACTTGGTGGACTATTCATGAGGTGCGGTCAAGAGTTTAGTAAACAAGCCATCAGACTTGGTTTCATTATCACTGTCCTCAACTATGTCATCTAAGTCTCGAGGCAGTGATCGGGGGTCTTTCTCACACGATCATGAAGGTATTTATACATTCGCTTAGAGTCAAGCGCCCTTATTCGGGGTATACCCAGGTCCATCTCCTTGATAATTCTTAAATGAACCTTTGAATTTAGGATTTTAATTAATCCAGTTTCACTCTTAGTGTACTAATAAGGCGAAATCGTTCACAGATATTTTTTTTTTTTTTTTTTTTAACTTCTTTGCAATCTAACTGAGGTTTACCTTATACCACACAGCGCTTAAAACTCTCTATTGAAATCTCACGGACCTCATCTAATCGAATTTAGAATCTACATCACTAAACATCAATAATAACGGTCTCGCAATTTCTACAGATGCCGCTTTTTACGCAATATATTGCACCTATTGCGTCTTGTTACGATTTGCTATCGTTAATCTCTCCGGTAATTGTCTAAAAACTTTTCATGTTACAGAGCTATTCCATGTCACTCTAATGTCGTTCAGTCGGTAAACCTTTGACAGACCGACGTGGCTGTAAATGGTTTCATTGAAACAAATGTTTTAGGTTTGATCCGCGATTAGCTGGTATTTATGATTACCAAGTCTAAGCACCAATAATAGTCATCGAAATCACACTAATTTGAACAAGGAAAATAAAAACCTCTGACTCTACGTGTAAAATTGTACGTGATTTTACATTAGACTTTACATTCGATTCTACATTCGACTTTACATTTGACGCTTTTCAGTGTTTTGGTCGATAATATACTCCTCTTTTTTATGAAATTGACCTTTTCCGGCATGATTTCTCAAGCTTAATAAAATCGTTAAAATGTTTCTACTTCCTCCTGTTTTCTTTTTCTGTTAGAAAATATAAATTTCGTTAATCCGACTTAGTTTCGAACTTAAGGAACTGTCTCATTTCTTTAGAGCTAATGCATAGACATCGACACCTTCCCCTTCTTCAGCATGAACGTTGACTATAATCTACCCGGAAGATTATAGTCAACTTCTTGTTTGTAGTGCTATTCCCCCAACGTAGTAGAGAGTAGCTAGTTTCTTAGCAGGATTGTCGATGATGACAGGCAATATGTTAAATTCAAGAGCCCTCTTCCATTTCTCCCTGCGAGTGTCGATAATTATGTCTGATCATCTTCGCAATCAGGAAGTTTGGAAGTGTTGATGACGCATGAGTCATTTTGGGTTTTAATAAAATTGACTCTTACTTTTGCGTGGCTTTTTACTGAAAATCATTAACAGAAACACACAACTGCGTAGCCCTAATATAAAGATGCAAGTACTCTTTACGTGGCCCTTTGTGTGTTATTTACTCTTTGCGTGGCCCTTTGTGTGTTATTTACTCTTTGTGTGGCCCTATGTGAGTTATTTACTCTTTGCATGGCCCTTTGTGAGTTATTTACTCTTTGCGTGGCCGTTTGTGTGTTATTTACTCTTTGCGTGGCCCTTTGTGAGTTATTTACTCTTTGCGTGGCCTTTTGTGAGTTATTTACTCTTTGCGTGGCCCTTTGTGAGTTATTTACTCTTTGCGTGGCCCTCTGTGAGTTATTTACCCTTTGCGTGGCTTTTTAAGTCATCACTGGTTTAGCCCTTTCCCAACTAAAGATGGGTTAATACCGATATTTATCAGTATTGGCCAATAAGACTATATTAGTCTAGAAATATTATAATATTTTAACTGACATTTATAACAGTAATATTTAACTAATACTTATTAATAAGTATCACTTCACGAATGTCAGAATGATTGAGTGAGTCTATTCCCACCGATCCGTGTCAAGTGAATGGAATCCCAGATTATGATAAAGATTATTGTACATGTTAGTAATCTGTGGATTATGTGAATATTAAATATTAGCATATATTAGTTCGTCGGATTACTGACACGTGAATCCATGGAATATTACTAATCTCTTAACTAGTTCGTTCGTTCTTAATATGTTCGTTACACTCCTATTCCCAACTACATCGGGGTCGACTCCCAGCCAAACCGGATTCAGCCGAATACCAGGATTCTACGTGGAGCGGCTGCCCACCAGACCTCCACAACTCATTAACTGGCTAGGTAATACGGTACTTCATGGCAAGACCGGTGTCAGACCTTCCGGCCTCCAACAATTCGTAACGTAACTGCCAAAGGTCTACAAATGACAGCCGGGCCCAATGGCTTAACGTGCTTTCCGAGGCACGGAGTAGTCTCGGTATGTTAAGATCCACAGACCAACCTCGACAAGCGTTGCTTTACCTTGAAGATTGGCCCGTGCGGCTGTTATAATTTAGCCACGAGCTCCTTGCTCCTTTAGGTAAACCTTTAATAAAATTATGATTCTCTCAATATAAATTGTGCTAGTATGCTATTAGACAAGTACCTAATCGCTAAATCTTACCATTGCCCGTTTTTTTAATGGTACTCGTATAATGGAGTGTGCTAGCTAACATGTTGTTAATACTATTTAAGTTTATGATTTCCATGTTGTTGGATACATATTTATTTTTGTTCCTGTGTCTTAAAATACTTTGCGAACTATTGTTTAATTCAAGTTCTTAAAACGTGACAGACAGATGTGTTGCTGGGGAGTTTGTTGCGCCACTTCTTTTTCCCAGCTAAAACACTAGGAAGTGGTGACGGGTGGGCGTTTTGGGGTACAGTCTTTATGTATGAAAAATTTGACGTTCAAAAAGTGCTGGCTCTCAGCCTAATTTGAATAAATGACTTTTGATTTTGATTTTAATTTCAATATTGTGATGTAATTATCGTTAATAATATAATAAAAGTAACCATGAAAATAATACATCTTTCATACCTTGTCCAAACCCAATTGAATTGTTAAAAAACGTAAATAATTGTAAATGTGGGTAACAAGTAAAAACATTTTTTTTTTTTTTTAATGTGGGTAGATATGATATATTTTTAATGGGCTGTAAATACGCTACTCGACATTATGTCAATGTATAAGTAGACTAAGATAAAACTATGAGTTTTATATGTGTGTGCCAAATAAACTCATTTTCTTTCTTTCTTGGAACAACCTTCGCATTGCAAGGGTTCTGCCGGTGGTAAATTGGACATTTTGAGCGACCTGAAACAATGTCAATTTGCCTTTGTATTGCACCCTTGGAGCCATTGATTTGCCTTTGTATTGCACCCTTGGCGCCATTGGATAAGGTGTTTCGTATTTTATTTATGCTTTCAGTAAAATACAGATTACTGGTCCTAAATTTCCTCATAATATTGTTATTAGCAATCTGTAACCCAATCTTTTTTTTTTTGTATTTGTGATGGGTTTGCTCTTGACTCTAGTCAATGTCAGATATGACAAAGACAAAGTCTACGATGGAGCAAGCTTACCCAGAAGGAGCCTGTTCACTCGAATATTTTTTTTTTTTTTTTTAATTTTTTTTTTCTTTTTTTTTCCAAAATTACTATCTGAAATGTGTATACCATGTTCTCACACTGCAAAATCCTAGATAAGTCCTAGATATATTTTACCACGATGACTGAATAATGAATAAACTACAATATATGTCTAAATTACACATTATTATTTCCCTGAATTGAATTTTATTATTACTTTTTTTTTAATTTTTTTAGCTAGATGCGGCGTAGATGGACAATATTAGAATGAGTATTACAGTGGCTTAGCATGGTGTCAGCCGCCCCCTTGTTTAGGTTTTGAAGGGGCCGCCCGGAACGGGTCGCCCCTCGCCCCTACTACGCTACGCCACTGGAGTGATATAAATCTTTATTACGCGAAGTAGATATGGGTTATGCCGGTGACATTTATTACATTAGGTTTAGTGATATTTAATGTTGCTAAAACTTCAAAACGACAAAGGAATCAATCAATTGATCCATGTAATTTGCATTTTTTATGAATATATATGCCCTTGGCAAAATTACACCTTAATGCTCCTTGGCACCTTGATTCACCTTGGAAAAATACTACTTTGTGCTCCTTGGCACCTTATTGCACCTTGGCAACATACACTAATACACTTTGGTACATTTGTTATGATAGCATATTGTATTACCTACCTATATCAATAAGTAGTACATGTACCTATTGCGCTGATTGATTGCATGCATTTGACTTATCTGCTTTAATATTACTAACGACATTTGCTTTAGGTACCTCAACCTTAAAACATCATTTAACTTAAGAGAACGCGATGAATAGTGAGGAATCATAATTTTGCACTGAAAATTCTTATTACCTACGTAGGTATTTCAATAAATAATGTCACTGGATAAATTACATTAACGTGGACTTACACGGTATTTCTTATTACAATTTCTACTAATAGGTACCTACGTCGAAATTATCGTCACAAGATATAAGAAGACTGTTACCACCGAGTAGGTACTTATTTTAAAATTTTAATTTTAACTTATTTTAGAAATATCCACGGCTATAGTCAAGAATATAACAATAATTATGATAGAAATTATTTTTAGAAAAGTATTCATTGCTTTTTTTCATGACAATGATAATAATAACCTATCATTGATCGATCAGAAAAATAACACTATTTGTTATTTGTAATGTCTAGTCATTTGTTTTAATAGTACTTGGACAGATAGATACATATACCACTGAATCGATAGCACCATAAAACCGTGAGGTTGTTATTAGTGTTTCATTTTTTTGTTTTGTTTTTTTTTTTTTTTTTCGTGCACGTGAGTTCATATTTCTCCTTTTTCATATAGCAGCATAATTTACCACTTACTTGAGGCTCGTCGCCACTGTGGTGTCCTCGTTTGCTGCTGGGTTCGTAAATCAAAGCCAAACACTCGTATCACCAAGGAGCGCATACACGTCCGCACCGGCCGGCGGTTGGGCAAGCAATGCCGTGACGTGCATGCACCGCTTGTACTTTATTAATACGTCACACCGATAGTTCTGGGCCAAGATTGATGGTTGATATTTCACGCATAACCTCTTCTTTATGTATAAAGTTGTGCAGTAAACAACATGTTTTTACAATTTTAACTGCTAAATCAAGTGACACATCTAGAGGACGATGAAGAATTCTCCATTAATTAGCCATAATGCCAAAAGCACATCCTGCATATCGCCTTGCTCGGGTCAAACGATAGTTAAAGACCGATTTAGTCGGCAAATTAAACGTCTTGTACACTAAACGGACGGAAAACGTATTAGGATATTAATCAAAGTAAGCAAGCAAGTTTTGATCAATGATAAAATTTAATTTACCTAAAGCCTAAGTACTATTCATGTATTGATTCGCTTGATTGCAGGTGACTTGTGACGTAAAAGCTAGAGATGAGCATTCCATGCAAATATTTAACATTTTAATCAGAAAATGCTTCCAATTGGGAGAAATGCAACTGATGGGCCGAGACTATTTTGTTCCCTCTTCTAAGGTATGTATTAATGTCCCAGTGAAGAAAAAACTAGTAAGGAAATCAATCTTACTACTACCATATAAGCAAAATGATTACGAACTGTACTTGCTGTTATAGTATTGTATTGTATTGATGGCGACCTTGGTAAAGCCGATAGTTCTGGGCCAAGATTGATGGTTGATATTTCACGCATAAGCTCTTCTTTATGTATAAAGTTGTGTAGTAAACAACATGTTTTTACAATTTTAATTGCTAAATCAAGTGACACATCTAGAGGACGATGAAGAATTCTCCATTAATTAGCCATAATGCCAAAAGCACATCCTGCATATCGCCTTGCTCGGGTCAAACGATAGTTAAAGACCGATTTAGTCGGCAAATTAAACGTCTTGTACACTAAACGGACGGAAAACGTATTAGGATATTAATCAAAGTAAGCAAGCAAGTTTTGATCAATGATAAAATTTAATTTACCTAAAGCCTAAGTAGTATTCATGTATTGATTCGCTTGATTGCAGGTGACTTGTGACGTAAAAGCTGGAGATGAGCATTCCATGCAAATATTTAACATTATAATCAGAAAATGCTTCCAATTGGGAGAAATGTAACTGATGGGCCGAAACCATTTTGTTCCCTCTTCTAAGGTATGTATTAATGTCCCAGTGAAGAAAAAACTAGTAAGGAAATCAATCTTACTACTACCATATAAGCAAAATGATTACGAACTGTACTTGCTGTTATAGTATTGTATTGTATTGATGGCGACCTTGGTAAAGCCGATAGTTCTGGGCCAAGATTGATGGTTGATATTTCACGCATAACCTCTTCTTTATGTATAAAGTTGTGTAGTAAACAACATGTTTTTACAATTTTAACTGCTAAATCAAGTGACACATCTAAAGGACGATGAAGAATTCTCCATTAATTAGCCATAATGCCAAAAGCACATCCTACATATCGCCTTGCTCGGGTCAAACGATAGTTAAAGACCGATTTAGTCGCATTCAGCTGTTGACCACTGAATGGGCGTAGTATGTTTTCGTGTAATGCAAAAGCCTCGTCCCCAACAAAAATGTAGGTTAGATCGACATTTGATTCTTCCAGTTGTGCAGGCGTTGGCAAATTTAACGTCTTGTTCACTAAACGGACGGAAAACGTATAAGGATATTAATCAAAGTAAGCAAGCAGGTTTTGACCAATGTTAAAATTTAATTTACCTAAAGCCTTAGTAGTATTAATGTATTGATTCTCTTGATTGCAGTTGACTTGTGACGTAAAAGATGGAGATGAGCATTCCATGCAAATATTTAACATTATAATCAGAAAATGCTTCCAATTGGGAGAAATGCAACTGATGGGCCCCAAGACCATTTTGTTCTCTCTCCTAAGGTATGTATTAATGTCCCAGTGAAGAAAAAACTAGTAAGGAAATCAAGCTTACTACTACCATCTAAGCAAAATGATTACGAACTGTACTTGCTGTTATAGTATTGTATTGTATTGATGGCGACCTTGGCAAAGCCGATAATTCTGGGCCAAGATTGATGGTTGATATTTCACGCATACCCTCTTCTTTATGTATAAAGTTGTGTAGTAAACAACATTTTTTTACAATTTTAACTGCTAAATCAAGTGACACATCTAGAGGACGATGAAGAATTCTCCATTAATTAGCCATAATGCCAAAAGCACATCCTGCATATCGCCTTGCTCGGGTCAAACGATAGTTAAAGACCGATTTAGTCGGCAAATTAAACGTCTTGTACACTAAACGGACGGAAAACGTATTAGGATATTAATCAAAGTAAGCACGCAAGTTTTGATCAATGATAAAATTTAATTTACCTAAAGCCTAAGTAGTATTCATGTATTGATTCGCTTGATTGCAGGTGACTTGTGACGTAAAAGCTGGAGATGAGCATTCCATGCAAATATTTAACATTATAATCAGAAAATGCTTCCAATTGGGAGAAATGTAACTGATGGGCCGAAACCATTTTGTTCCCTCTTCTAAGGTATGTATTAATGTCCCAGTGAAGAAAAAACTAGTAAGGAAATCAATCTTACTACTACCATATAAGCAAAATGATTACGAACTGTACTTGCTGTTATAGTATTGTATTGTATTGATGGCGACCTTGGTAAAGCCGATAGTTCTGGGCCAAGATTGATGGTTGATATTTCACGCATAACCTCTTCTTTATGTATAAAGTTGTGCAGTAAACAACATGTTTTTACAATTTTAACTGCTAAATCAAGTGACACATCTAGAGGACGATGAAGAATTCTCCATTAATTGGCCATAATGCCAAAAGCACATCCTGCATATCGCCTTGCTCGGGTCAAACGATAGTTAAAGACCGATTTAGTCGGCAAATTTAACGTCTTGTACACTAAACGGACGGAAAACGTATAAGGATATTAATCAAAGTAAGCAAGCAAGTTTTGATCAATGATAAAATTTAATTTACCTAAAGCCTAAGTACTATTCATGTATTGATTCGCTTGATTGCAGGTGACTTGTGACGTAAAAGCTGGAGATGAGCATTCCATGCAAATATTTAACATTATAATCAGAAAAAGCTTCCAATTGGGAGAAATGCAACTGATGGGCCGAAACCATTTTGTTCCCTCTTCTAAGGCATGTATTGATGTCCCAGTGAAGAAAAAACTAGTAAGGAAATCAATCTTACTACTACCATATAAGCAGAATGATTGCGATCTGTACTTGCTGTTATAGTATTGTATTGTATTGATGGCGACCTTGGCAAAGCCGATAATTCTGGGCCAAGATTGATGGTTGATATTTCACGCATACCCTCTTCTTTATGTATAAAGTTGTGTAGTAAACAACATTTTTTTACAATTTTAACTGCTAAATCAAGTGACACATCTAGAGGACGATGAAGAATTCTCCATTAATTAGCCATAATGCCAAAAGCACATCCTACATATCACCTTGCTCGGGTCAAACGATAGTTAAAGACCGATTTAGTCGCATTCAGCTGTTGACCACTGAATGGGCGAAGTATGTTTTCGTGTAATGCAAAAGCCTCGTCCCCAACAAAAATGTAGGTTAGATCGACATTTGATTCTTCCAGTTGTGCAGGCGTTGGCAAATTTAACGCTTGTTCACTAAACGGACGGAAAACGTATAAGGTTAATCAAAGTAAGCAAGCAAGTTTTGATCAATGTTAAAATTTAATTTACCTAAAGCCTAAGTAGTATTTATGTATTGATTCGCTTGATTGCAGTTGACTTGTGACGTAAAAGCTGGAGATGAGCATTCCATGCAAATATTTAACATTATAATCAGAAAATGCTTCCAATTGGGAGAAATGCAACTGATGGGCCGAGACTATTTTGTTCCCTCTTCTTAGGTATGTATTGATGTCCCAGTGAAGAAAAAACTAGTAAGGAAATCAATCTTACTACTACCATATAAGCAAAATGATTACGAACTGTACTTGCTGTTATAGTATTGTATTGTATTGATGGCGACCTTGGTAAAGCCTATAGTTCTGGGCCAAGATTGATGGTTGATATTTCACGCATACCCTCTTCTTTTTGTATAAAGTTGTGTAGTAAACAACATGTTTTTACAATTTTAACTGCTAAATCAAGTGACACATCTAGAGGACGATGAAGAATTCTCCATTAATTAGCCATCATGCCAAAAGCACATCCTACATATCGCCTTGCTCGGGTCAAACGATAGTTAAAGACCGATTTAGTCGCATTCAGCTGTTGACCACTGAATGGGCGAAGTATGTTTTCGTGTAACGCAAAAGCCTCGTCCCCAACAAAAATGTAGGTTATATCGACGTTTGATTCTTCCAGTTGTGCAGGCGTTGGCAAAGAAGATCGGCAGTTTCAGTGTCGCTCTATTTGAGAAACGAGCCTAATCAAAATTATATGCATTTTATAGATCAAGTAGAGTAGTTTATTTTCTTGATTATAGTTTTTTTTTATTTTGTGGGAAAAGAGAAAAAAACTATAAATAAATATTTTGTTAAATCAGAAATAAAAGTAGCAATAACTAAACGGAAAACAGCGGTGTTGAAGTAATCATTGCCATTTTCAGTAGAATAATACTTATTAATAGAATATGAATGTTGGCTGGATGGTTAAAAACTAACAATCGTTTGATAACATTATGAACACATTTTTTTTTTCTATATTAATAGACACTGCGATTGCAATATAACTATAAACTGTATTCTAAAATAAAAAAAACATAACATAATCGTTAGTTTTAACAGTTTGTACCTGGCAACACATTTCTAACAATTAGGTAGGTACTGTCATCCTGTGATCTGTCACAGACGTCACAGTCACAGTCGACGTACGTATCCTTGCGATTTGTTTGCCGTCTGTTATTTGTTTACTTTCCAACTCATTAGTGTTGTTTATTCCGCGTTCAGTTGAGCTTTCGAGTTCCTGCGTGTTGAGTACTTGTGATAGTGAACACTTTTTTTGAGACAGGACTCTATTTGTTAATATAGGTACCTAAACATGTCTCGTTCTAACGTTCGGTGTGTTAACTGCGAACTTCGGTTGACGAGACCACGACATCGTCTTTCAAACGAAAACGAAGACTGTCTTAATATTATAAGGTTATGGACTTATCCAAGGGAGGTGAGTAAAAATATTCAGATAATTCTTTAAAATAATGTCTACAGTTACAAGCAGTATTGGTTTTGCACCACTTTCAACTCCCTAAAAGTTCATAATAAGTACAACGCAAGTGGAAAAAAATGATACACAAGTCATACTACTTTGTAAGAGTGTGATTAAACCTTTGTCGCCCACGGGGTCCCAAGATTTCCTCAAGCTGTTTTCCTACGCTAACAGCTAACAGAGCTAATAATAATTATTACTTATAGTAAAATATTTTATTTATCTGCTTATATTGACAGGCCATGTATTATGATCTATTTTTCTAAGACTGGATTTTCTCTACTAATTATATACCTAACATACTTGAATGTTTACTTGTTTATTCTATAAGAAGATGCTTTGTATGACTTCCACTGTGTATAACATATATGTTTTGTTTTTGATATTTCACTGTCATTATAACTGGACACTACTGTAATTAAAAATACCCAAATGAGTTACACAAAGACAGTGATGTGTTCAACCTCTAAGTGTGTGGATAACGAGGCTATTCAGAGTGTTACAGAGGCTAACAGTTTTTTATTATTATGTTACTCGCAGACAACTGATGCTGACTTCGTATGCCAGGCTTTTTGGGAATTAGCAAGTCATGCAACTAACCAAGTTGCACCTGAAAGACAAGTTGGACATCAAAACGTTTGTGTTGGATGTGGCCGTTCCATTCTAAGGAGCAGAAGTCGTTTAGTACTGAGAGAAAACAGTACAGATGAAGAACAGCAACTTGCTGCTATCATTTCACAGTGGATACAGCACCGTCAAGTAAATATATTTTTTGTCTTTATAAAAATATTTTCTTATTATTTCTGTTGTTATAAATATTGATTGTATTAATTATTGTTTTAGCTTACTCCTACTGATGAAGCATGTGGGCCATGTTGGCTACGAGCTCAAAGAATATTGCATCGCAGCATTCACACCCAAAACGCCCAATTTAACAGTGGTGCTTCAGAGGATATGGCTATATCCCCGCACCAAAGCCCTCAACATGAGGAAATTGGAGATTGCTGTGTGAATTGTGACATACAGCTACTGTCTGTAGAAAATAGGCATTGTCTGTCTTCAGAAAGTGAACATCTTATAAGAGTTATAAAGCTGTGGACATATCCTAGAAACGTAAGTTACAGACTATTATAATCATAATTTTTTTACTGTTACAGTTAGTTAAAGTCAAAAATTCAATGAGAAATAAATTGTAAATACTTTCTTTTTAGATTGTGGACACCGATTATGTGTGCCACACCTGTTGGGAGCTTGCGAACCACCAGGTTTTATCTGAAATTCCAGAAGAAAATCCAGTGCAACAGTCTGGAAATCAGGAAATACCACAGCAGCAATACATTACACTGCCAAACATTAGACGAGCTGCTGACACTAGAAGGCACTGCTTGTTTCCTGACTGCAGAAATCCTGAGCGCTATCATATTCCGGACATAATACGTAGACGGATGCTGAGTGACTGCAACTTTTATGTACCTAGAGGTGCAAGGATATGCAGTTACCACATGGGTAGAAACATATTTGGTGAACTGTACACATCTGAAAACACACTAGACCATTTTAATTGTCTCCAAATTGAAGATATGGTTTTCTTACTATCAGAACCTGTAAGTGTTTTTAATTTTGAAGATATCCAGAGTCTGCCAGAATATTTGGCACATTATTTTCTGGGAATTTCTTTATGCCAACATCAACAAATAATGAACGAAACAAGAGGACTTCGTGAAATGCACAGAGGAAGTTTTGCATTAACTGCATTATTATGCAAATTAAGGATGGGAGACTCGGGAGACAGGCTATCGAGTTTATTTCAAACGCCAAGGCGCACTGTGGAAACCCTAATGAACAAGGCTAGGGACATATTAGCTCAGGAGTATGTGCCTCAACATTTGGGTCTGCATCATATAAGCCGGAGTAATGTCATTAGTAAAAACTCATATATAGCAAATAGTTTATATGGCAGACCTGATCTCCCTCTGGAAAGACAAAATGCAATTGTAATCTGTGATGGCACCTATGTTTATGCCCAAAAAAGCTCAAATTATTTATTTCAAAAAGAGACTTATTCCCTCCATAAGTATTGAAATCTCATAAAGCCATTCATGATTGTATGTTGCAATGGATACATCCTGGATGTTACAGGGCCATATCCTGCCACTACTAACGACGCGTCGATAATGATGGATTTATTAAACAAAGAGAGTTTTTTAGATTTTTTTAGAGAAGATGATGTTTTTATTCTCGATAGAGGTTTTAGAGATAGTGTAGACGCTATACATCAGCGTGGCTTCCTCGCCCATCTACCAGAAACCCTGTCACCAGGTCAATCCCAGATAACTATGCTAGAAGGGAACAGGTCTCGCTGTGTGACAATAAATAGATGGGTTGTGGAAGCCGTTAATGGCAGGATCAAAAGAGACTTTAAAATATTCAGGCATGAATATTTTAATCGTGCATGCCCTCACATGATGAAGGACTTTTCCATTGCAGCAGCTCTGCATAATGCATTTGCCACAATGTTTGTGGATCCAAGTAATGCGGAACAAATAGTTAATATTATTAATGAAAGGCTTTTTGCAGACAACATTTTAGCAGAAATAGTGCAAGAAGAGAATCTCAATAGAAGAAGCTCTATATTTACAACTATAACTAGTTCAAATATTGTGTTCCCTAGCCTGTCTATAGAAGAATTGGTCCTCTTTGCTTGTGGCACTTATCAAATTCGACAAGCTAGGTCATACATAGGTGAACAGTTACGCTTTCATGGCCTTTACACAATAGAAGTTTGCAGAGAGGACCATGTCAATTTAAGCAGGTTAGGAGGAATAAGTCCTTATTTGATTCGAGCAAAAGTAAAGTCCCGGCAGTCCCGTGTGTCGCGAAAATCTTATTATGTTTTTATATCGATAGATCGGCAACAAGTTGGTAGGAATGCCATCACCGGATATTGTTGCAATTGTATTGTTGGTTTGCGTACTGTGGGATGTTGCTCTCACGTGATGAGCATAGTATGGTACCTGGGCTACGCGCGTCACCAGGATAATATAACTCCACCTGCACAATTCCTTGACCAAGTTTTACTCAGGCTAGATACATAATTGTTAAATAATAAATAGGTATCTACCTATTAAATGTTTGTGAAAAGTCTTTGTTTCATTTTATAAAATAACATATTACCTTACCTACCTACCCTATTGCTGGACCTGGCTTACATTATTAGGGATACATATTATGTATCAATCAATGTATAATATGTAATACAGGTATGTATGAATCGGTACCTAGGCTTCTCATAAAGCACGGCGCTTTATGAGAAGCCTAGGTATATTATATAATATAGAGATGGCAAACAAGTAGGTATAGGTACCTACGGTTCGCCTGATGATCCAGCAACATTCAAAGGCATAACCTATTGGTGTAGGTAACAACCTCCTTACACGTACATCCTATAGGTACTTTTCGCCTCAAAGGAAAAGTGTTATTATAGGTACCTACCTACCTACTTACTTAAAACATGTAGGTGCATTGTATTCTAAAATGAATTATTCTGCTCAATAATCAATCATATCAATACACATATCAATACACATTTCACAACATACTACATAACCTAACCTAAATGGTACCTAAATCTTTAAAACGATTTTCTGTCAAAATCCCATTACAAAAAAATATGCTATGATTACACTTTATGTTATTAGGCCTTAGATCCATCTCTTTCGGGTGTTTTCACTAATGCACGCGAAGTATAAAGGCGACACTCAAAGTACATGGGGTTTTGCCAATCTTCTTTAACGTCTTGTTCACTAAACGGACGGAAAACGTATAAGGATATTAATCAAAGTAAGCAAGCAAGTTTTGATCAATGTTAAAATTTAATTTACCTAAAGCCTAAGTAGTATTCATGTATTGATTCGCTTGATTGCAGTTGACTTGTGACGTAAAAGCTGGAGATGAGCATTCCATGCAAATATTTAACATTATAATCAGAAAATGCTTCCAATTGGGAGAAATACAACTGATGGGCCGAGACTATTTTGTTCCCTCTTCTAAGGTATGTGAGTTTGACATTTTCAAAATATGTGTTCTATTACTACAAAACGTTTGTCCTCATTAAAAATCTTTGAAAACAAAATGGTTCCGAATAACATAAATCATTTTTTTTAATTTTACAGACTAATCTAAACATCTCTGCATAATAATCCTGATAAAAAGCAATGAATTGCGATTCAAATCCTAGCACAAGTAGATTGTTAAAATAAGGTAACAAAAAAACACCATACATTTTTTATTGTTTGGATGACAATAGAAACATATTTTTTAATCAGAATTTTTGTATGAAACTTACTAGTTTTGTGTACTATTATTAAAAAAACAATGTTTAAGTGTTTTGTTGGATAGATAAACTATTTAAATTCACGTTAAATAAACTAAGAATGAACATTTCAAAAATGTCCTTAATAATCGTAACAATTTCGTGACACTGATTTATTGAAATAATTTACCAACTTTTTGTGTCACGAAGAGTGGGAATCTAACTTTAATCACTGGCAACACTGATCATGTCACGAAAAGTAACATCACAATGACGCGCCGCCATTTTTTTGTCGTTGTAACACGGCAGAAGTTCTGTAGTTCAAATTTGAAAAAAATAATTAACCTTTTCCTGACGAGGTCTTCTCAACAAAAGTAAGTATTTTTTTAAGAATTCAGCCACCACAACTGTAAAATACTTAAATTATGACAAGAATAATAGATTACGCTTTCAATGTACTATTAAATGTGATTGTATTTAGTGTAAAAATATTTTTTAGGTTAAATTTTCGTTCAGTGACGAACAATTTCCTGACATTTACTGACGTCAGTTAATTGTAGCCGGTAAGGCTGTGGCTCTCATGTGTAAAGTATGAAAATATAAGGTATATAATATTAAAATGAGTGTTTTATGTAATGAATAAAAATAAAAGAGAGAAACGATAAATATTTACGGATTATCTTAGAAGAAAACTGAATATCGTTATTAAAGAGTACCGCGCGCAAAATTAAAAATATATAAAAAATCTTTTTACAAAAAGCTCAATTTTCATTTAATGCTACACAAAGTCTGAAGTTTTCCTAATTTTTATTTGTTTTGATTTTATTTTCCCTATTAGACTTTTCGTGTACTTAGTAAAAAATACACTAGTGTTGATCGTTTCACCCACACTAGCCATACGTACTTTTGTTTTTAGTTTTAGTGTTATTCAAAAGATATCCAACAGCTTGTTTTAGTTCCAGAATGCCGTTGAGCGGTGCCGAACGGCAAAGAAAATTTATTGAAAAACTTAAAGAGCAAAACCCTGAAAAATATGAAGAAAAAAGGAAAAACACCTGGAGAAAGTGAAACAAAAACAAAGAAAAATATCAGATCTTATTGATAGTGAAAAAGAAGCTCGAAGACAAAAATGGAAAGAAGCTAACGATAGAAGAAAAGAAAAAAAAAACCAAACAGAAAAGCTAAAAAGGAAGAAGATATTAGGCGAAAAAGAGAAATCTATGCAGCTAAACGAGTACTATACCTGAAAGCAGAAAATACAAAACTTAAACAGGAAAATAAAAAGCTTCAAGAAAAGGTGAGCAAAATGATGAAAAGAATGGTTGTAATGAAAAAACGCATTTATAGAAGCAAAGTATGTATTGAACATCTCAAAGTTAAAAACCGAAATCTAGTCACAGCCACAGATAACCAGCCTGTACAAAGCAAATTTCCTGAAGAAGCAACTCCAATGTCAAAAGCAAGCAGTTTTGTCGAAGAGATTGTTGTAAGAGAAGAGGATAAAGAAAAAGTAAAGAGAAAAGTTTTCGAATTAAATGTTATTTCAGAATCTTTAAAACAACAGTATAACAATGCAGACACAAACAATGAAAAAAGGGTACTCAAAAATGTGGTTAACAACGATCTTGTAAAGAAATATAGTTTGACTACCAAACTAACAACAACTTTAGGATTAAAGGGACGAATTAGAAATGATAATGCAGTGAAAGAGGCCAAAGAAAAATATAATATTAAAAAAATCAAGGAGTTCTTTTTACGCGACGACGTCAGCCGTGCTACAGCAGGCCGAAAAGAATGTAAAACGTTTAAAAAAGATAAACAACAGAAACGTTTTCTTTTGGATTCCATGAAAAATTTGCACGCCAAATATAAATCTGAAGGTGGAAAAGACTCTTACACTACATTTACTCGGTATAGACCATTTTACGTAGTAAATCCTACTCTTAACGATCGCGAAACTTGTGTGAGCTTGTGTTAAACACAGCAATTTGATACTGAAGGCCGAAAAACTTAAAGCTTTAAAAATAATACCGAGTTGTAAAGTCACCGATTTAATCACGGAAATATCTTGCAACCCTGAGTCTAAAGAATGTATGTATAATACATGCCCACCTTGTATGTCAAAGTCCATTCCAGTTTCTCTTGAAGACAATACCAATAACATCAATATCACTTGGCTTGAGTGGGGGTTAAAAAAGCATGAGTATATTAAGATTTTAAAAACTGGCGAAAGAAAACCCATGACTACCAAAAAAGTCGGAAAGGATATTAATAGTGGTACGATTGGTGAGTTAATTCAAGAATTTAACAAAGAACTGAGTGTTTTTAAGAAACACTATTACAATATTGGTTATCAGCATAAGGCTCTACAAAATTGCATACGGAACCTATCTGAGGATGAAGTAGTCATAATTTGTGACTTCTCAGAAAATTATGCGGGCAAATTACATAAGGAAATACAATCCGTCCATTTTGGTGGAAATAGAGATCAAATTTCTCTCCATACGGGAGTAATTTATAGTAAGAACAACAATCCCACATCGTTTTGTTCTGTATCGCTATGTTGTGACCACGATCCTGGAGCGATTTGGGCTCACCTTTCACCAGTTTTTGAATATGCAAAACAAATAGTTCCTTCCTTAGAAGTTGTACACATGTATTCTGATGGCCCCGCCACACAATACAAACAGAAAAAGAACTTTTATCTTTTTAGTAAAAATGTTGAAGAGAGGACTTTGGATTATGCTTCCTGGTCCTTTTTTGAAGCATCCCATGGGAAAAGAGCGGCAGATGGGGTGGGTGGAGCAGTAAAAAGAACTGGATGATTTTGTATCTCGCGGAACAGACATTCCTAATGCAACCATCGCTTTCAAGATGTTGAAGGAATCAGAAAAAAAGGTGAAATATTTTTTTATATCAGAGGAAGAAATAAGAGAAATGCAACAAAAAGTTCACGATGAGTTGATTGCGTTGCCAGGTACAATGAGAACTCATCAGATTATCACAACTGCAAAACAAGGCTGTGTCCAATATCGAGACTTAAGTTGCTTTTGTGGCCTCAAAAAGGGTTGTTGTGAATGTTATGAACCAAAAATACAAGACTTAATATCAACCCATAAGTCAGACAAAGCTCAAAATAAAAGCGGGAAACCCAAAAAAACTTTTAAACGCATAAACAATAAAAGATATGGATACAACTCGTCTGACAGCGATGATTATGATAGTGACGATATTCCCGCAGATTCAGATGATAGTACTTACTATGAGGAAGATGCTATGCTTGAAGAGATATTTGATGTAGAAGAACTTGACATAAATGCAGATAGTGTTGAGAACATTGAAAAAATGAAAACTGAGCACATTAATGATAATGATCTGGAAATAAACACCATTGATAAATTCGATCAGATTTTAGATAATGACCTGAATAAAACAAAGAAAGAAGAGAAACAAAAAGCCAATGAAGGGCAACTGTACCATACCCAATTGATAAACAGTCATGCAAAAGAGCTGAGAATAAAAACTAAAGGTGAAGTGAAGATGAATGTCAACGAAGAACCGGAAATGGCTGATGATGCTAACAATGATAAGATGATGATAGATCTACTAAACCAAAAAGAGAACTCACCTCCTTGTGCAAGTACTTGCATTAGTAAGTCATGCCAAGTAACTGAAACCCCAGTGAAAATATTGACTCAAGTAGCAGTAAAAATGATATTAAATGTAAAAACAGGCAATATGCAAATAATACCCGTAAAAGAAGATAATGATTTGGAGATAACAAAAAAAGAGAAACAAAAATCCAATGAAAGGTAAATTTACAATACACAATTATTGATGGACAGTCATGCAAAAGAGCTGAGAGTAGAAACAAGTGATTCAGGAAACCTAAGAACAGAAACAGACATGAAGGAAACTAAAGGAGAAGTAAAAATTAATGTCGACGAAGAACCGGAAATGACTGATAGTGCTAAGATGATGATAAAACTAATAAATCAAAAAGAGGACTCACCTCCTTGTGTAAACACAAGCATTAGTAATTTAACACCGGAGAAAATATTGACTGAAGCAGCAGTAAAGAGGATTTAAATGAAAAAACAGGCAATGTACAAATTATACCCGTCAAAGCAGTTGAAACTGAACCTACCATTGGAAATCGAGGTGACTTTAAATTGTAAAAACAAAAAGTGCTAAAGTTTATAAAGATATTTCTCATAAATTATAGTCTGAAAATAATTATAAGTATAACACCGTAACTACTACAATATTACTTAATTCTGAATACGACCTTTTTTAAAATTTCCTGACATTTCCTAACGAAACAATTTACTGACAATTTCGTAACGTACACATATTTTGAAAATTACATGTATTAATGTCCCAGTGAAGAAAAAACTAGTAAGGAAATCAATCTTACTACTACCATATAAGCAAAATGATTACGAACTGTACTTGCTGTTATAGTATTGTATTGTATTGATGGCGACCTTGGTAAAGCCGATAGTTCTGGGCCAAGATTGATGGTTGATATTTCACGCATACCCTCTTCTTTATGTATAAAGTTGTGTAGTAAACAACATGTTTTTACAATTTTAACTGCTAAATCAAGTGACACATCTAGAGGACGATGAAGAATTCTCCATTAATTAGCCATAACGCCAAAAGCACATCCTACATATCGCCTTGCTCGGGTCAAACGATAGTTAAAGACCGATTTAGTCGGCAAATTTAACGTCTTGTTCACTAAACGGACGGAAAACGTATAAGGACATTATTCAAAGTAAGCAACCAAGTTTTGATCAATGTTAAAATTTCATTTACCTAAAGCCTTAGTAGTATTCATGTATTGATTCGCTTGATTGCAGTTGACTTGTGACGTAAAAGCTGGAGATGAGCATTCCATGCAAATATTTAACATTATTATCAGTACGCCTAGCACGAATATTTGTAGGTTTCGTATCGCAAACGTATCGAGTTGTCGATACGATAACGGCATACAACGAAAGTCGGAAGCACGAAGCACTTTCGAAATAGTATCGAGAGCTCGATACGATAACGTTAGTGACGTCATACTAACGTAAGCAAGGATGGGAAAAATAGAACGAATGATCTTAAAATTGAATGAATGTTTCGTTCCGGAACTGGATAAGTATTTAGTTAATTAAAATTTTGGTGATTCTAGGGCATTTAAAACTTGAATAATGTTCAGTTTATGACGCATTACGAAGAATATGCAGAAAAAGATAATATTCAGTTAGATAAATAGTATAATAATTTAACTTATTACTAAAACGTTGTGTTTGGTTTGACTGTATTCCTAAACGAACAACGACGGGTGCTCGAGCTCGAAGCTCATTCAAGGCCAACTTTGTTTTGAAGTGAACTTGTGTTGTGATTTAATTTGTAAAAAGTTTGGAACTATTTTATTTTTCTAAAATGAGAACCAGCCACCCGCAGTACACCATTATGATAGAATTTATGGAAAAGTAAGTGTTTTACATAATGATTTTATTTTCTTAAGCATTTTAAATAATGTTGATTTTAATACTTAGTGTTTCAATGAGATATTTGAAATATAGTTTTGTTGAGTTTAAAAGAGCTAAATTTATTTGTATACTCAAGTCAAATAAAGTATTAGGCTAGTCATGTGAATTTTTAAAAATAAAGTTGAATAAGGGTAAGACCACCTATTGTTGGCACTCCACCAATTTATTGGCACGTTGCATTTATTTATCAATAATAAGGTTACTAGTATCCGAACTCAGTATTTTTTTCGTGTATTAAATAGTAGGTTTAACGTTCTACACTACTGGCAACACAGAAATTGCTCCTTTTTAAAAATGGCGTCGCAGTGAACACCTGTTTGTCGTGCTCGGACATGAATAAAATAAACTAACAAAACTTTGTGCTTTTGCTAAGGTAAGAGGTTCACTAATCTCAATAATTTTCGTAAGTCTTTTGAGTTTTGGTTACAGATACTGTTTAATTCGATTATTTAGATGTTTAGCTAGCATTTTCAATCATGATTTTTAATGTTTAGACCCATTTTGTATATTTTTTTGCGGTGCCAACATTTGGTACACATAATATGAGTCAAACCTTTTTATTGGCACATGTGCCAATATTAGGTAAATAAGATAAATTGACTTTTATGGCAAAATATACTTTATGTTTATTATCTTTCGATTCAGATTTCAAATAAATGCATGTCACAAGTTAAGAACATATTTTTCCAAATGTTGGCCCACTGCCAATGGTATGAAAAACCATTTATTAGCAGCAGTGTCAATAATTAGTATTTGGGGTGCCAATAATAATTAAAAAAATATTTTCAGTTATCTTCAAAATGAAGCCTCGTACAAAAAACATTAACAAAGTAAAGACTGATAAGGTAAAGCGGAAGGTCTACTCAGAAGAAAATTTACGAAAAGCCCTTGTAGAAATTGCTAAAGGCATGAGTAAAAAACTTGCTGCCAAAACCTTCCAAGTGCCGCGTTCTACCATACAATTCCGGTTAAAAAATCCAGAGCATGGCTGTAAACCAGGCCCACCCACAGTTTTAAATAACGAGGAAGAAAAGGCTTTAGTCAACTGGATCAAAGTTAGTAGCCAAAAAGGTTTCCCAAAGAGAAAAGAGGATTTGATCAAAAGTGTTTCGGAATTTCTAAAAAAAACTAATCTGACGTCCACTTTTAAAAATGGCGAGAAATGGTTTAAATTATTTTTAGCCAGACATCCTACCCTTGCTTTCCGTACACCAGAAGCAGTTACAGCTGCCAGCTCGACAGTGTCAGAAAATGATGTTAGGGGATGGTTTCGGCAAATCAACGACTACTCTGTTGAAAATAATTTGCTTCACATACTTTCTGACCCAGGACGAGTATTAAATGGAGATGAAACGAATTTTGTGCTGTGCCCAAAAACAGGTCTAGTTTTGAGTTCAAAAGGAGAAAAAAATGTTTATGAAGTTGATCACGCCCAGGCAAAAACTTCGTTGACTGTGATGTTTACTTTTAGTGCAGATGGGAATCTTACTCCACCAATGGTAATTTTTCCAAATAAAAGATTACCTGCAGAAATAACTTCTAAAATTCCAGGAGATTGGGGCGTGGGTCTTAGTGAGAATGGGTGGATGAATACTGATATTTTTTATGAATATATTAAGAACGTCTTACATCCCCATCTGGTCAAAATAGGCACAAAATTTCCAATCATACTTTTTGTAGACGGTCACAAGTCTCATTTAACTTACACCGTGAGTGAACTGTGTTCGACTTTGCAGATAGTTCTAATTGCACTATACCCAAATTGTACAAGGCTTTTACAAACTGCCGATGTTGCCGCATTTAAGCCTCTAAAAACAGAATGGCAAAAAACTGTCTTAGAATGGCGTAGAACTAATCCATCTCAAGCACTAACTAAGATTCAATTTGTGCCATTGCTTAAAGCCACAATAGAAAAAAGCATAAAGCCGCAAACTATTATCAACGGGTTTAGAGCAACAGGGATTTGTCCATGGAATGAAGATGCAGTAGACTACAGTAAATGCCTCGGAACTAAAGACACAAAAACACCATCCATTCTTCTGACATCATTCGAGATAAAGAGAAATTACTCTCGAAAGAAGACTTTGTTAAATTAGTAGGCAAGAATAACATTGATTGCATAGAAAAAGGAGAGTTAACATCAGAAGAGTCCATTGAATTGATAAAAAAAATCTGGCATTTCTTCGGTACATCATCTAATATTTATTCTAATCAACAACAAAATCTCGATAAAGAACCTGAAGTTATAAATAGTGTTGAAGACTTTAATAATTTAGACATTGAAAATATGCAAATATTTATTAACGATTGTCCAAATAATATTGTTGAACCAGAAGAATCTAAGTTACAACCTATCTCAGAAGAAATTGTTTTTGAAGAAATCATAGAGTGCTCAGATGAAGGGAACGTGATAATTGAAGATTTATCACAAGAACCTCATTTTGAATTAATAAACCACAGTGTTCAAATACATAATACTCCTGAAAGTATAGAACAGAATGTAGATTTACCAAAAGCTCAGTCAATACAAATTATTTCAGATCAGTGTAATCCATCCCTCACAGTTTCATCAATACCCATGAAAAATCTTACTCCCGTGAAGTTAAATGAAATTTTGATATTACCTAAAACACCGACAAGAAAAGGAGTTAAGAACTCTGTAAAAACCTCGTTTGTACTAACTTCAGACAAGTGGAAAGCACAAGAAAGTGAAAAAATCAGAATAAAAACAGAGAAAGCAGAAGGGATCAAGAAAAGAAAAGAAGAAAGGGAACGAAAGAAATTAGAAAAAGAGAAACAACCGGCGCCAAAGAAACAAAACAAAAACAAAAAGAAGCCTAAAGACGAAATATCGAAAATACTATTATCTGAGAAATTTTATAAATTTGATACTGAAGATATTGTGGAAAATAAAGAAAATGATCGAGAGTTAATTGATATAAACAGAATGCAAGGAAGTGGTCATAATAAAACATACACCACAGACGAAATAGAAAAAATTTTCACTGAATTAGATGATGATTGATACCTACTACATACCTAGATACAACGATCTCAAAATGTTGATTTATTTAGATGATTAGTACCTACGTACCTACTTATATACATAAAACTATCTCAGTTGATTACATTGTAAGGTAGTTATAAAGTATAGAAATGGTTGTTTCGTTGATGTTTTTTAAATGTTTAATGAGAAAAAAGTTCCTAAACTATGTTCCTGTTCTTTGATAAAAATATATAAAAATTTCATTATTATTCCAGTATTTTTTTGTTCCTAAGTGTCTAAATTATGTAAAATACAGGACGAGCCAATAATAGGTTCTGATCACTGCTAATAAAGGGATTTTCTGTGCCAAAGACTGGTCTTTATACTCAACATCATTTAATTTAAAAAAATGTTAAATCATACTGCTTAATTTAAAATAAAGTGTATTTGAAAAGGATCTCTAGTCGTATTAAAAGAGTTTAAATCCCTTTTCATTGTTTAAATTTACATTATATGAGAAATAATCAATGTTTTCATGGGATAGCCACTTAAAGTGCCAATAAATGGGTGTCTTACCCAAAATCTAAACAGAAAGGTAACATTATAATTAATATTGGACCACACATCCTTTAACTCGCGTTAAATTTATTTTAGGCATGGAGACTTATCCAAACCTAGCGGGGGTCCTCGAGGTAGACATTATGTGCAGCAAAAATGGAAGGAGTTAACCAATTTGCTCAATAGTGATGGCACTGGGGATTCTCGAACAGAGGAAAAGTGGCGGAAGGTAAGCCTATTAAATCTTAAAAACACACTTCACACGATTAGAAATACATGCATGCATTTATGTTGGTGCTGGGCATCCTGCTCTTTTTGTAATGGTGTGGTGTTAATTTATGTTTTTAAAGGTTTGGAGTGATTTCAAAAATAATATTAAGAGAAAGTGGGCGAAAATAAATAGGTCTGCTCAGGGTACAGGCGGTGGGCCAGCGATTCAGTTAACACTCACAGACCTTGAAAACAGAGTTTTAAATTTAATTGGGGTGCAGGCTGCTACTGGGATGCCTATACAAGAAGCTGGATTTGTACAGGTGTGATATTTTTTGCTTGGTAATGTAGTAGGTACTTTTCTTTTCCTTTTTTTTAAAAAAACGTTGCCTCACACTAGGAATTCAGACCCGGAACAACTATCTGTAGGCCATACAAATATTTGTTCCGTGCGGGAATCGAACCCGCGACACGCAGCGCAGCAGCCGATCGCTGAACCACCGCGCCAACCACCACCACCACCGCCACCACCTTTGTTATTTTATTTTCATAGCAATCGGTATAATCTCAGGGAAATATAGTGAAGAGATAATTAATGATTTTCGAATTATCTGAATAGTATTGGGACAGAATATTGTCGAAAGTTTACCTTGTCTGCAACTTACCTACCTATCCTGTGAGTAATAATAAAAAAGGGTCACCACTTGAGTTTTTGTTAGTACTGTGACACTTAAAATTCTTGTGGATGACTGGCTGGGGTTCGAGTGCCACATAATGCATTTCAATTATGATTTTTATTAATAAACAATGTCTGAACTTGTGATGTTTCTATGAGCATAACTGATTTCTTTAGGTATACTCTAGAGTAGTATTTTGTTCAATACAAAAATACAGTAGGTAGACTAAACAGTGAAGGTGCCTTTACTCACAAAAATATAAGAAAGCACTAATACTCAATTATTGTTTTTATTAAAATAGGGTGTTGGTCCGGAGGAAGATAGCTTGTCCGTTCTACAAGTACCAGCCACAGAAACTGTAGACGAATTGACTGTGGATGATGTTCCTTATGAATATACACCAATTATTCTTGAAGGTTGGCATATTTTAAATTTATCTATATAACTTGGTAACTAACATAAATATTTAAAAATAAGATCTAATACACAAACTAGTCAAGTACCTAGGTATCCGGCAAAGCACACACTAAATTAAAAAAAAAATCCTGATAACTAAAGCTAGCAATAGTATTTACGTTGAATCACAATTTTTCCAGATGAATGGAATACTCCAGGAACAAGCAGTCAACCTACAGTCGCTCCACCTCTTCCTTCTCCGCAGCCACCAGCACTTACACCACCACTAACGGCACCAAATCCAGTGGAAACCCAGTGGCAACCGCCGAAAAAAAAGAAGAAGCCAGAAGACTCTGTTTTAAAAATATTTAAGAAGTGTGAGGAGAATGCTAGGGAGTATGAAAGGGAGCGTGACCGAATTGCGCAAGAATTAGAACGAGACAGGATTCGTCAGCTTGATGTAGCGCTTCAGTTGCAAGCTCAGTGGTTAGATTTTATGAAAGAGGCGTTAAAGTTATTAAAATCGTATCTATTTAGAGAAAAAGAAGTGAATAATGTCTGATTTTTTATTTTATTCATATTAAGGTCCGATAACAGACTTCACATACACTATTCACTTCTATTTCTTAAAAAAAAAAACATTTTGTATATGTTAGAATTAAATTTATTTTGCTTAAACTATATTCATACTTGGAGAAGGCCTATGTCTAGCAATGGGTGTCGTACGGCTGAGATGATAAAGCTATATTCATGAAAGTTATATCTTAAAGGTACATACTTAATTCTGTTTTGTAAATAACTAACATCATATTATTATTTGTATTATTATTATGTATTATATATTTGTGAATAAAATCTTTTTCATTTTAATTTGTTTCAAACATATACTATATTTTTTATTCTCTACTGCTCCCTTTATTAAAGAGTTCAACATGCTTACACAAAAACCTAAATTAATTATTTACATTATGAAGCCGATTAATCCTATCTACTAACATGTTCCTTATGGCTCTACCGCGAATCAAGTCATCTCTAGAACCACTTTCGTGAAAAGCTTCTTCTGGAGAAGAAAATGTTGAAACGCCTATTCCTGAAGAACATATTATATCATCTTCAGGATCAGGCACCATAAAATCTAATGCTAGGTTGTGTAGAACGCTACATGCCATTATAATAGACGCACACCTCTCAGGGGTGTAGTGTAATGTGCGGTCCTTACAAAGGCATCTCCACCTATTTTTAAGCCTTCCAAAAGTATTTTCGATTACAACTCTGGCTTTCCCATGGATGGTAGTATATTTTGCCTCTGGAGTGCCTTCAGCAGCATCTGTGATTGGTGTCATCAACCAAGGCCTCTATGGATATCCAGAATCCCCTGAAAATATATTTTTTTGTAGTTAGATAATCTTACAACATACAGTAACATTAAGTAGACAGTAAAT
Source organism: Melanchra persicariae (assembly GCA_947386135.1). Taxonomy (NCBI): domain Eukaryota; kingdom Metazoa; phylum Arthropoda; class Insecta; order Lepidoptera; family Noctuidae; genus Melanchra; species Melanchra persicariae. The sequence goes on along the minus strand of OX376645.1, from coordinate 6,207,026 downwards.
CTTAAAATACCTAGTGAACTTTACTTTATCACATGCTTTTATTTTAAAATTAGAATAGCCTATGTGTAAAAAAATTACCTAAAAGCCACACTTGTTCATTATTCTGGTTTAAGTCTTGGATATACCTATTGGCTTGACTATTTTTCCAAATAAAAGCGTCATGGGTGGCACCTCCATATTTTGCATTAACATTTAAAATTCTGCATTCACTGTCACATATCTACAATGTAAAACGTACAAAATGTATAAGTGTATACTTAACATAATAATTAATTGTAAGGTTATTAGTATAAATTAGTAGAGTAATGTTTCACCATTTGCACATTTAGTGAGTAGAAATGCTTTCTGCAGTAAAATAAGTGTTCTATGTCTCTTTTTGGAGTGAATATATGAAAATGAGATCCATCAATGCATCCTATTACTCCAGGGATGCCAAATTTTGTATAAAATCTGTAAATAAAGTATTGTAAGTAAAATTGTATAGTATTAGATAGCTATCATATTTGTGGTTATTCAGTTGATGCTCCTTTTGCTGTATAACATTCTGCACTAAATTAGTTTTTATTGGCCTACATAGTTATTATAATTATAACTTACTTGTTTTTGACAATATTTCGCTGCTCTCGTGTTGTTGGAAATTTCAAAAAATTATTTAATATTAAAGGGCTAACAAGAGCATCAGTAACCTGCCTCACATATTTGCTCACTGTAGTTTGCCCTAAATATTTAGCCATTCCTACTATTCTTTGGTAGGAGCCTGTAGCATAAAATGACAAAGCACACAGCACCTAGAAATAAAAATATTAAAGAGTTAATAGTTTTAATGTAGCTGTATATTATATTGACATAGTATGTATTATTCAATGATCACATTATAGGTATAAAATACAAAAAATATTTTAGTTAGAAAGGTAGGTAAGTAAGGCTTAAGTAGCTTATTTACTACACTTACTTTGTGTTCCAGACTGATCCTTTTACTTGATGTTAGACTGGATTTTTCTTTTAATTAGCGACACAAGAACAAAAATGCTTCCTTACTTAGACGAAATCTATTTTTAAATTCTGTGTCGCTAAGGTTTTGTATGTTAATATTTGCCAAATTCTTTCTGAGTAGAGCTCTCCTTGAGATTTCTCTGTAAATTTAATAGTAAATTTGAAAGATAACTTGTTTTTTATTAACTTATAAGTTTACATATGGTAGTGTTCTAAAATAAATCAATCACCTTGTTTCTCTTCGTACATTTCTACTTCCAACTATTATATAATATACCATAATATATTACCATAATTTATTAATTATAATATACCATAATATATACAAATATATGTTTAATAAATAAATATATTATACACATACATATCACAGTACAGAGGAAAGGTAGTGCTCTTTAAGACGAGTTTTAAAAAGAGAAATAGTTTTCAAATCTCGAATGCTAGGCGGAAGTGAGTTCCACAGTCTTACTGCATGGACAGAGAAAGAGTGGGAATAGGAGCAGCTGGTTTTGTGTGGATGGGATTTAAGGAGGGATCTAAGGTGTGATCTGCAGGGTGCGTTACTAGGGCGATCGTAAGTAATTCGCTCACGTAGGTAGGAAGGGTAAGACGGGTTGTGTAAAATGTTAAAAAGGAGACATAGAATCCGAGTGTTCCTACGAAAACGGATCGGGAGCCACTTGAGCTCCTTGCGAAGATGAGAGACATGATCATACTTACGCAGACCAAAGACGAACCGGATGCAAAGGTTTTGCAGACGCTCAAGCTTGTTTAATAGCTCCTCAGTAGTATCCAGGTAGCAGGCGTCGGCATAATCTATAATCGGCCGAAAAATTGTTTGAGCCAAGGAAATTTTAGTTCTCAACGGCAAGAGACCCTGGAGGCGTTTCAGAGAATGAAAAGAGAAATAAACCTTCCGACTGACCTCGTTGACATGCGTACGCCATGAAAGATTGGAGTCAATAGTAACACCCAGATCTTTGGCAGTTTCGGCATAGTCAATACGAACGCCATCGAGATACAAAGGCGACAAAGATGAGACAACAGCCGCATTCCGAACGAATCGGCTGCCTATGATCATGGCCTAAGATTTAGTTGGGTTGATCTGCAAACCGAATGACTTAGCCCAAGCGCTGATACAAACCAGGTCATGATTCATAGCAGCAATAGCAGAATCGGCCTCGGCTAGGGTAAAATGTCGGTAAAGCTGCAAGTCATCTGCGTGAAGAGGAGACAGAACGCTACCCTGAGGAACACCCTCAGTGAGATTACACCAGTCAGAGAAGGACTCATCAAGGTGAACACACTGAGAGCGTCCCCGAAGATATGAGTTGAACCAGGATATAGCCGAAGAAGAGAAATTTATAGATTTGAGTAAACCAAGCAAGATGTCGAAATCCACTGAGTTGAAGGCGCTACTAAAATCAAGCAAAACAAGGACAGTAAGTGACTTGTTCTCCATAGCTCAGCGAATATCATCAGTTACTTTTAAAAGCGCAGTAACAGTACTGTGACCCGCGCAAAGTCCGGATTGAAAAGGGGATATTATCGAGTTTGACGCTAGGAAAAAAGATAGTTGTCTGTGAACCAAGTGCTCAAAAACTTAAACCAGAAATGGAAGAATAGAAATAGGTCTGAAGTGAGTTAGTAATGATGGATTGTTAGTTTTAGGTAAAGGTATGATGTGAGCCTGTTTCCAGACTGACGGAAAGGAGCAAGAGGTAAAAGAGTGATTGAAAATGTGAGTGAGAACAGGAAGTAATGAGGGAAGGATAAGAGTAATCATTCTGGAGCATAACTTATCGTTACCAACTGCAGAAGAAGTAATTGCGAGAACAGATTTCTTAACGTCATCCTCGGTAACATCACAAAATTCAAAGTGGGAACATTGTGGCAACGGAATATTAGAAATACTCTCAAGTGTCGCAGCTTTAACACAAGGATCAAGGGAAAAGGGAAGGTGAGAGAAATGCTTATTAACCTCTCAAGATCGACTTTTTTGTTTACACCTAATCCTTGAAGTACGGCGCGCGCGCGCCGGCGCCCGCTTATCGCAGTATCAGATTACAGCGCTCAGTAAAAACGTTATCGCTTCGTATCTATACATTCTTTTTACACACTTGAAACGGTTATGAGTACTTGAATGATGCTGTTATGATATACAACGTAAACAAGATTCCTATTACAGCTCGAAATATAAACATTTCCTTGTTAAATGAGAGACCTTACTGAAAGTGTTTATGTTGCTGTATTACGTTTATTTCTGACACAACTATTGGACCGATTTACACGAAATTTTGGATATTAGGTCATAATAAGACAAGTTATCTAGTGACAATGTTGTTTTACGAGATCTGTAATCAAATTTCCGAAATATTCAAACTCAAACATCATAATGCGCGCGCCGTCATTTTGAATTACGTAATGCGTGTTTTTGTAAAAGAACATCAGAAATATTCCAATTAGATTCCAGTATAAATTGTTTCTAGATTACTAGTCATATATTCACCGACTCATTTATAACTTTATATCGTTAAAATAGGCCACTATAATTCTGAAATATCAAAATACATGATACGGGAAGAAAGCGGGTAACTTTATTTTGTTTTCTTATTGTCACCCGCAACTTTGATGTTTGAATTTGAATATTGGTTGAAAATGAACAATAACTAAGTAAATAATGAATTCCAATCCATACTTGGCTTACCTTTCATAGAAACAATCCAAAATATCGATCTCACAATGCACTCAAGCGGAACAGATTTTGAGGTTACTTCACAATCATTTTTCGAAATGACACTAAGTTTATTTCTCTTTGCTGTCATTTTTGACAGCTAGCTAATATTATCTACCATAGAGAACAATCGTTCAGAAATTAAAATAAACCATAGGAAACAAACAAAAAAAGTTTAAATCAGCCGCGATTTGCTGGAACCGATTGGATCCACCCGGACTCAATGACAGTTCTAAACATCCGGAGCCATTTGGACCCGTTAGGTCGGAAGAGGTTAAGATCATTGAGGTTCACACCCTTACACTGGCAGGTAGAAGACTTGCCTATTCCAACGGACTTCAGAAATTTCCATCCATCGGAAGAACTGCGGTTATCGAGTTGTTCATGAAAGCGTCTCTTAGCATCTTGACACAGACGCCTGCAGCGATTGATTTGTAATAAGAGAGATTTCTCTCGGAAGGTCAGCGCTTGTACCTACTCTTAGCTTTATCCCTGCGAGCCATAAACTCTTTTATTTGAAGCGTTATCATCGTGCAGGGTTATATTTTACTTTAACACGTCGGATAGGGGCATGCTGGTCATACAAAGCGAGGACGGTCGTGTTAAAGCACTTCACCTTTCCATCGATGTCATCGATCTCAGCCAGAAGGGTCCAGTCGAGATCACCGGCATCACGCTGCAACGCCTCCAGGTTAATGCCTTTGTAGTTACGGAGATATAAGAGCTGAGACTTACGCTTGGGAACACGAATACGGTACGAAAGAAAATGAGGTCGTTGTAAGAAAAGGTAGCAGAAAGTTGACCATGGTTAGATACATTATCGGGAGAGGAAACAATCATAAGGTCTAATAAAGAGGGCGTACAATTAGGAGAATAGTGAGTTGCAGAAAGAGGCAAGACTTGAAGATTGAAGGAAGACAAGAGTGAAAGGAGCCTAAGTGAGCGAGAGTCATTTTTAATCAGGCAGGTATTAAAATCGCCCATTAAAATAACGTGCTTATACATGGGGCAAAGATTACTGAGAATGCAGTCAAGAGAGTTGAAGTAGTCAATACGAAGATTAGGGCTGTAAAGCACTGCAAGCAAGACTGATGAACAGAAATGTCAACAAACAAATATTCAGCCGACTCAAAATACATGGAGGGGGATGAGCTGACTACCTTATAGGGAAGGTCAGCGCGTAGATACATGGCCACAACTCCTCCACCTTTGCCGGTTCTATCGTTGCGAATCAAGACGAAGCCAGGGAGTGAATATTGAGTGGAGAGAAGAGGAGGCTTCAGAAAAGATTCCGATATCAACAGGGCATCAAGGTGAGCACTGCTAAAGGATGCCAGAAGATCAGAATAATGACCAGGAATACTCTGGGCGTTTATGTGCGCTATATGCAGATTTTTGAGATTATTAGTGACAAGAGCAGAAATTTTATCATGTAAAGTAAGCAGAGCGGAAGAGTCACTGTGGTGTCCTCGTTTGCTGCTGGGTTCGTAAATCAAAGCCACACACTCGTTTCACCAAGGAGCGCATACACGTCCGCACCGGCCGGCGCACGGTGGGTTGATTTATATACGTAGTGGACTTAGGACATTAAAAAAAAAGTCATCTTATTTTTACTGATTAATGATGCAAATTTGTTCTACTATCTAATACAGTAAATTATTGTTCTATGACTTTTTATTTTACGCATTATTTTTAGTACTACAATTTTTTAAATATTTTTTTGTATAGAAAAAATCATAAAATCTAAAGAATCTCAAAAATCTGAAAACATCTCCAACTGCGATGTATATATTAAAATAGTACTATTTATTAGCTTATTTTTACAACTAGTCAACTACTGCGCTTTGCTGCGATTTAGGAGAATTTTTTTTTTTATTTTTTTTCTTATTAAAATCGCATTTAAGTCTACAAAATCTCAAATTTCTTCCAATTGTTGGATAAGTATTTTAATAGTACAATTTATTTGCATCTAATCGTCTACTGTAGTTTACTGTGACTTAGTAGGTAGTTAGACTTTTTTAGATTTTTTTGAACGAAAATATCTTAAAAGTCACCTAAATCTCAGAATACTTAGCAGTGATAATTATTGTATTCTCTATTCCACACCACCCCAGAGGTAGAGAACTAGGCGCGTTTTTTTTATCAGTGGTCTCCCCAATAGGCCTAATCCACGACTACAAATCTGTGTTCTGTATGTGTGAGACTTACAAAGACAAATTCAAAATTCAAATCATTTACCAATATTTTTAGGAGGGGCCTGCACCATGCTCAACACCATGCTCTGACAATAACGGGTCTTCAGTTAAAACCCCTAAATTTTCTTGATCATCATCGTCAACAAATGTATCCTTAACGATCAACAAAGCTGTTGCTTCTTCTGAAAAGGCTTTGTGTTTTCGCACCAGTTTGTGTCGTATCTTTGAAATATGTGGATCAGAGCTGATTAACAAATTGTTCAAAATATCTTCATTAGTAGCTTTTCTACAGAATTTCCTCGAATTATGAGCACGATATCTCCGAAAATCTTTGTTGCGTGCTTCAGCTGCTTCTTCGGATAATTTTCCAATGGGCACTATACCCAAGCTTTCAATAATAGCTGCTCCGTGAGCTAAAACTTTGTGAACACTTGCAGGCATGTAAAACCAATTATATAATTCAATGTATAGTTCCATGGTGGTTTCGGTATAATCTTTAAACTTCAATATATCAATACGGTGACCCGACGAAATTGCTTCTAATATAGTTTTAAATCTTTTTATTAATTCTTCATTTACTCCTGTGATCGAAGCTGCAATATCGGGGTTTTCGAAAAATCTCCTCGCAGTATTCCCATCATTTGTTGTACCATGACCCTGTTTCACAACATCAATTAAAAGTCCTGTTTCGGATTTAAATGCTTCCTGAATATTTCTCTTTTTGCTCTCCATAATAGCTTTACTGTCACCTTTCACCATCCATGTCTTCAAATCTAATCTGTACGCTATATGAAGAATGCATTCCATGAATCGTATCCAGATGTGTAACGACGATAAACCATATTTATATAAATCGACATCAATTTCTTTTGCCAAAACCAAGGACAAATCATTCATTTCCTTTGGAGTAGCTTTACATATGTCACATCTTTGTGTTGATGTATCGCAAAGAACTGCAGTCGCTTTACCATCTATCATGGTTAGTATTAGGTTGTGCGAGATGGTCAAATCATCAACCACTGTCTTAACTAAATTGTTAATCTCTGCCTCAATCGCATTTTTTTCTTGCAAAATGCTGAATTTGTTTTCCTTCATGAATTTAAAAAACAGCGGACGACACCATAATGAGGAATTTGGGGAATCATTTTCCCATATAACTCTGTCACTAGACACTAATTTGATAGGAATCAAACTACCCATAAATACGCTAGAATCGTCAAAGTCCTCATCTTCTTCATTTTCTCTTCCAACTTTCTGCTTATAATTGGCTTGATTCGAAGCTCCGTCAAATCCCCATTTACTAATCAGTGTCAAATCTTTACAAGTTTCACTAATTTCGTTTGACATTATAATTTTCTGCACAGTAATATCCAATAGTGCCTGCAATTCTATCGTAGCCGTTTTATCTGTTACTACAATAGCAGTTTTAGGTGGATAACATTTAATTTTTTCATTTTGCAGTGCGTAGTAAGAGGGATATACGTTGGTACCAGTTACTTCTGCGATACTTTTTCGTAGCGTATTATATTGCCATTTTGACAATTTCAAAGACAAAAACAAGCCTAAAGCTTCATCTGGAGAGAATACTGATTTCTTTTTATTTCCAAAAAGACAATCTTTTACTTTTTGCACGTCCTGTGGATGCTTGAGCAGATGCTGTAATATGTCAGCAACATCTTCCTTTCCTTCTGCTTTTAAGTTAAAAACATGGGCATGTGACAACTCCTCTGAAGCAATAGTTTGCGTAGTAAGTTCCGTACGTCTCTTTTTTTGTTTAGGACCTAATTCTGTAAATGGTTTTCTCGGACTTACTTGAGTTGATGTACCAACAGACACCTTTTCATGAGATGTAGTTGATGTGCTAGGAACTGGATCGTCGTCGTTTTTTGCAAAATCTTTCATAAACTCAGGCCAAACTATCTCCGATGCCAACCAATCACTGTATTTACTTCTAAATGTATGTTCTTTTCGTTTAGCATTTTCCCATTTTTTATAAGTATTATAACAATACTTTGCGCAGAATTCCTTTAGCAAATTATCATTATCTTGATTTAAATCACACAATTTTGACTTGATAGCACTGTATAAAAAGTTATGATCCTTAATACTACCACTTGATTTCAATTTCACAAACATATCAACATTAGTAACTAAATCACTAAACATTTTCACAAAATTCTCGAAAATCAACTTTTAACAAAAATCAAGTAACGAGCGGGTAGTCCGTATGTAAAGGGTGGTTACAACGAACTGATATCATTGTTTTCAACTTGCTACCCCAAATATTTTTTACCTGCAAATTGACTGCCCTCTGATTGGCGCACGTCACTAATGACGACTCGTCTACTGATAAGAAAACCGGTTTTGGTGTTGTGGAAAGAGTGGTGTGGAATGCAGTTGCACAAAATATTTACAACAAACTAATAATAATAATCCTAATAATATGCACCATGCATCGAATTCTTTGTTCTATTCATACAAATTAAATCTCTGAAATTTTAGGGTAATAACCTACTTTAAAAAAAAAGTTCCAAAACATAAAAGTATGGTATAAGTATATACAATGCAAATATATATTTAAAAATCCTTAAGTCCCAACTTCGCGATTTCAGCCCACCGTGCGGCGGTTGGGCAAGCAATGCCGTGACGTGCATGCGCCGCTTGTACTTTATTAATACGTCACACCTCTTCCTTTACATAAGAGTTTAAACAAACAAATATAATAACTGATTAATTATTTTAAGTTAATTATCAAATAGTTTATTAATTCTCCACATTCTATAATTTCTAACAAGGTAAAATTTATCTTCCACTGAATACTTATTATACAATTTAACAGAGTTATTTATCTATTCTTTTCTTCTATCGAATCACTTTTATCCTCTGAATCATTTGTTTGATAATAATTTTTCCACTATTTCCAAGTATATACCATACTTTTCCCTTTTTCCTTCACTTGCTTTCCAAACTGTGTTTTATAAAAGTCTAAGTCAAAACGTTCATTTCAATAAGGCCATCAAACGGCTCTTTTGAACGTCATCATTAACATCCAAATACTATGTATACAAAATAAGGTGACTCTACTGTCCGTTCGCAAAGGTAGATTCTTATGGAGAAGAACGGACAAGAAACTCCATAGTTACTCTTTTCAAATAAATGTTTTACAATATTTTGAATCACATTAACTTTGATATATGTGAGGTTGATGCACCTAGAGTATACTGCTTATAGAAATCAAAGTATTACCAGCAGAGGTAAACTTTTTCATTTTCTTAATAAGTACATGGTACTCACATATTTACAAATATTGGATCCATTAATAAAACAGTGTGTGAGTTAATAGAAAAATAAAAACTCAACAAAAGAAAGAGTACATCTATAAAGTTAATACATAAATTGACCAGTTTGATTTTGTCTACACTACACCCTTGGTTGTTCTATGCAGCAGCCAATGGCGTAGTCATTTATACCGTAGCGCCATGATTCCACGACACTGCCATCCGTGACTAGCACCCATCCTCGGGTGTAGTACAATATCCAGTCATGGGGGCTTTGTGCACAGCGCTCCCCGCACAACATTACTCAACGGAAAGATATCCGATCTAACAAAATAAATTTCTGAAATGCATACTCACTCATGAAAATTCCGTTATAATCTGTGCACCAACACAGACCAGAATCGCAACAACAATTTGAAAATATCTAGCACGATATGTGCAACAACATATTAAGCGCTGTGTACTTGGTGGACTATTCATGAGGTGCGGTCAAGAGTTTAGTAAACAAGCCATCAGACTTGGTTTCATTATCACTGTCCTCAACTATGTCATCTAAGTCTCGAGGCAGTGATCGGGGGTCTTTCTCACACGATCATGAAGGTATTTATACATTCGCTTAGAGTCAAGCGCCCTTATTCGGGGTATACCCAGGTCCATCTCCTTGATAATTCTTAAATGAACCTTTGAATTTAGGATTTTAATTAATCCAGTTTCACTCTTAGTTTACTAATAACACGAAATCGTTCACGGATATTTTTTATTTTTTTTTAACTTCTGTGCAATCTAATTGAGCTTTACCTTATACCACACAGCGCTTAAAACTCTATATTGGAATCTCACGGACCTCATCTAATCGACTTTAGAATCTACATCACTAAACATCAATAATAACGGTCTCGCAATTTCTACAGACCTTTTACGCAATATATTGCACCTATTGCGTCTTGTTACGATTTGCTATCGTTAATCTCAAATGTCGTTCAGTCGGTAAACCTTTGACAGACCGACAGTGGCTGTAAATGGTTTCATTGAAACAAATGTTTTAGTTTTGGTCCGCGATTAGATGGTATTCATTATTTCCAAGTCTAAGCACCAATAATAGTCATCGAAATCACATTAATTTGAACAAAGAAAATAAAACCTCTGACTCTACGTGTAAAATTGTACGTGATTTTACATTAGACTTTACATTCGATTCTACATTCGACTTTACATTTGACGCTTTTCAGTGTTTTGGTCGATAATATACTCCTCTTTATTATGAAATTGACCTTTTCCGGCATGATTTCTCAAGCTTAATAAAAACGTTAAGATGTTTCTACTTACTCCTGTTTTCTTTTTCTGTTAGAAAATATAAATTTCGTTAATCCGACTTTGTTTCGAACTTAAGGAACTGTCTCATTTCATTAGAGCTAATGCGTAGACATCGACACCTTCCCCTTCTTCAGCATGAACGTAGACTATTATCTACCCGGAAGATTATAGTCAACTTCTTGTTTGTAGTGCTATTCCCCCAACGTAGTAGAGAGTAGCTCGTTTCTTAGCAGGATTGTCGATGATGACAGGCAATGTGTTAAATTCAAGAGCCCTCTTCCATTTCTCCCTGCGATTGTCAATAATTATGTCTGATCATCTTCGCAATCAGGAAGTTTGGAAGTGTGGATGACGCATGAGACATTTTGGGTTTTAATAAAATTGACTCTTACTTTTGCGTGGCTTTTTACTGAAAATCATTAACAGAAACACACAACTGCGTAGCCCTAATATAAAGATGCAAGTACTCTTTACGTGGCCCTTTGGGTGTTATTTACTCTTTGCGTGGCCCTTTGTGTGTAATTTACTCTTTGCATGGCCCTTTGTGAGTTATTTACTCTTTGCGTGGCCCTCTGTGAGTTATTTACTCTTTGCGACTCTTTGCGTGGCCCTTTGTGAGTTATTTACTCTTTGCGTGGCCCTTTGTGAGTTATTTACTCTTTGCGTGGCCTTTTGTGAGTTATTTACTCTTTGCGTGGCTTTTTAAGTCATCACTGGTTTAGCCCTTTCCCAACTAAAGATGGGTTAGTACCGATATTTATCAGTATTGGCCAATAAGACTATATTAGTCTAGAAATATTATAATATTTTAACTAACATTTATATCAGTAATATTTAACTAATACTTATTAATACGTATCACTTCACGAATGTCAGAATGACTGAGTGAGTCTAATCCCACCGATCCGTGTCAAGTGAATGGAATCCCAGATTATGATAAAGATTATTGTACCTGTTAGTAATCTGTGGATTATGTGAATATTAAATATTAGCATATATTAGTTCGTCGGATTACTGATTGATACGTGAATCCATGGAATATTACTAATCTCTTAACTTATACCAATATGTTCGTTACACTCCTATTCCCAACTACATCGGGGTCGGCTCCCAGCCAAACCGGATTCAGCCGAATACCAGGATTCTACGTGGAGCGGCTGCCCACCAGACCTCCACAACTCATTAACTGGCTAGGTAATACGGTACTTCATGGCAAGACCGGTGTCAGACCTTCCGGCCTCCAACAATTCGTAACGTAACTGCCAAGGTCTACAAATGACAGCCGGGCCCAATGGCTTAACGTGCTTTCCGAGGCACGGAGTAGTGTCGGTATGTTAAGATCCACAGACCAACCTCGACAAGCGTTGCTTTACCTTGAAGATTGGCACGTGCGGCTGTTATAATTTAGCCACGAGCTCCTTGCTCCTTTAGGTAAACCTTTAATAAAATTATGATTCTCTCAATATAAATTGTGCTAGTATACTATTAGACAAGTACCTAATCGCTAAATCTTACTATTGCCCGTTTTTTTAATGGTACTCGTATAATGGAGTGTGCTAGCTAACATGTTGTAAATACTATTTAAGTTTATGATTTCCATGTTATTGGATACATATTTATTTTTGTTTCTGTGTTTTTAAAATACTTTGCGTACTATTGTTTAATTCAAGTTCTTAAAACGTAACAGACAGATGTGTTGCTGGGGAGTTTGTTGCGCCACTTCTTTTTCCCAGCTAAAACACTAGGAAGTGGTGACGGGTGGGCGTTTTGGGGCACTGTCTTTATGTATGTAAAATTTGACGTTCAAAAAGTGCTGGCTCTCAACCTAATTTGAATAAATGACTTTTGATTTTGATTTTAATTTCAATATTGTGATGTAATTAACGTTAATAATATAATAAAAGTAACCATGAAAATAATACATCTTTCATACCTTGTCCAAACCCAATTAAATTGTTAAAAAACGTAAATAATTGTAAATGTGGGTAACAAGTAAAAACACTTTTTTTTTTTTTAATGTGGGTAGGTATGATATATTTTGAGTGGGCTGTAAATACGCTACTCGACATTGTCAATGTATAAGTAGACTAAGATAAAACTATGAGTTTTATATGTGTGTGCCAAATAAACTCATTTTCTTTCTTTCTTGGAACAACCTTCGCATTGCAAGGGTTCTGCCGGTGGTAAATTGGACATTTTGAGCGACCTGAAACAATGACAATTTGCCTTTGTATTGCACCCTTGGCGCCATTGGATAAGGTGTTTCGTATTTTATTTATGCTTTCAGTAAAATACAGATTACTGGTCCTAAATTTCCTCATAATATTGTTATTAGCAATCTGTATCCCAATCTTTTTTTTTGTTTGTATTTGTGATGAGTTTGCTCTTGACTCTAGTCAATGTCAGATATGACAAAGACAAAGTCTACGATGGAGCGAGCTTACCCAGAAGGAGCCTGTTCACTCAAACTTTTTTTTTTTTAATATTTTTTTTCTTTTTTTTTTCCAAAATTACTATCTGAAATGTGTATACCATGTTCTCACACTGCAAAATCCTAGATAAGTCCTAGATATATTTTACCACGATGACTGTATAACGAATAAACTACAATATATGTCTAATTTACACATTATTATGTCCCTGAATTGAATTTTATTGTTACTTTTTTTTTATTTATTTAGCTAGATGCGGCGTAAATGGACAATAATAGAATGAGTATTACAGTGGCTTAGCATGGGTGTCAGCCGCCCCCTTGTTTAGGTTTTGAAGGGGCCGCCCGGGGCGGGTCGCCCCTCGCCCCTACTACGCTACGCCACTGGAGTGATATAAATCTTTATTACGCGAAGTAGATATGGGTTATGCCGGTGACATTTATTACATTAGGTTTAGTGATATTTAATGTTGCTAAAACTTCAAAACAACAAAGGAATCAATCAATTGATCCATGTAATTTGCATTTTTTATAGATATATATGCCGTTGGCAAAATTACACCTTAATGCTCCTTGGCACCTTGATTCACCTTGGAAAAATACTACTTTGTGCTCCTTGGCACCTTATTGCACCTTGGCAACATACACTAATACACTTTTGGTACATTTGTTATGATAGCATATTGTATTACCTACCTATATCAATAAGTAGTACATGTACCTATTGCGCTGATTGATTGCATTGACTTATCTGCTTTAATATTACTAACGACATTTGCTTTAGGTACCTCAACCTTAAAACATCATTTAACTTAAGAGAACGCGATGAATAGTGAGGAATCATAATTTTGCATTGAAAATTCTTATTACCTACGTAGGTATTTCAATAAATAATGTCACTGGATAAATTACATTAACGTGGACTTACACGGTATTTCTTATTACAATTTCTACTAATAGGTACCTACGTCGAAATTATCGTCACAAGATATAAGAAGACTGTTACCACCGAGTAGGTACTTATTTTAAAATTTTAATTTTAACTTATTTTAGAAATATCCACGGCTATAGTCAAGAATATAACAATAATTATGGTATTCATTGCTTTTTTTTCATGACAATGATAATAATAACCTATCATTGATCGATCAGACAAATGTAGAGGGGCTACTCCAATGAAACTCACTTATTCACACTTAACACTTTTATTTCACTGTCTTGCTTGTAACACAGTTAACCATCGACTGACTCCAAGAGCTAGCGCGCTACACAGGAAACCAACAAGAGTGGGGACCGGATGTAGCGCGCAAACTTGACAGAAATGGTAAACTATTTATTTAAATTCGTGAATGCTAAAAAAACTAAAACAATTCCAACAAAAATATAAGTTCTCTAAAATATTTGATTTAATGTAACATAAAATACAGTATTCAATTAATTAATGTAAATTCACTACAAAACAAAACAAATGGATAGTAAACACACCAAAACTAACGCCATCTAGTGATACAACCCGACAGTAATTTGTAATGTCAAAATAACTGTCGCATAATATCGTCACATCCTCACAATAGTAACTGCCAGAATAAAAACCATACAATCTTATTAGAATATAATTAAATTCTAACACAAATAACACTGTATTTGTTATTTGTAATGTCTAGTCATTTGTTTTAATAGTACTTGGACAGATAGATACATATATCACTTAATCGAAAGCACCATAAAACCGTGAGGTTGTTATTAGTGTATCATTTTTTTTTTTTTTTTTTTTCGTGCACTTGAGTTCATCTCCCTCCTTTTTCATATAGCAGCATAATTTACCACTTACTTGAGGCTCGTCGCCACTGTGGTGTCCTCGTTTGCTGCTGGGTTCGTAAATCAAAGCCACACACTCGTTTCACCAAGGAGCGCATACACGTCCGCACCGGTCGGCGGTTGGGCAAGCAATGCCGTGACGTGCATGCGCCGCTTGTACTTTATTAATACGTCACAGTCACTATTCGCACTAGCAAAACTATCGGAAGAAGAGCACGAGAAAAAGCTGTCGTTAAGATCAGCTACATCGTTCATATTATAAAAATAAATATAGATAATAATACAAATATAAAACAATACAACTAAAATTTAAATTAATTATAAGTTTTCTTTCAAAATATAAAACCACCCCAACTCGCATGGTGTATTGGCAGAAATTGTACAATATAACTGAAAAGAAACACTAAAGAAAGTTAAATACAAAAAAAGAAAAATTTTCATATCGAGCCTTACGTAAAATGAAACGGAACGCGACCACATTAGAACGTTGACAGACAGTGATGACAACTGACAGCTGCCGGCACAACATTGTCAAAAAAATAAAACTAAACACCGACTACGTTAAGAGCATTCATCCGTTAAAAGCGCGCTGGAGGCAAAATAAATGATTTCCGACGGTCAATAAAACAATAATGTGCTTAATTTATAGATAATAATATATTGACGTCATATTATTGGAAATTTCATAATCTAGTGTTTGATCCAAAAACATTGTCAAATAGTCATATAGTATTCTCATTAGAACAGTTCTTATCCAAGCCGTTTTTAAAACTAGCGGCCGACGGGCCTACGCAGATTTCAGATAGGAGTAAAACTTATATAATAATAATAATAATCTGTGGCTCGCCTGTCAACGAACTAACACGAATTTTTTCTCGTCCAATTTTAACTATTTTTATTTCACAATTTATCCATATTTATCCCTAACTACAATAGAAAATGCAAATACCAAAGAAGAAAAAAAAAACAAACAGATGTGTGACACAAACAGTGGTCGAACAATGAAATATACCGACGAACGATAAAAATGTTGACAAGAGCCGCAGCTCGACGAGCACGCCCACCACCTCCGGCCTCGTCGCTCAGCTCCGCCTCGCCGCCGCCGGAACCCAGCCCCACCGTGAGTGCTGTGACACCGGCCGTGGCAGTCGCGTCGAGCTCGAGCGACGAGTACTTCTCGCCGCCCACGACGCCACCACCTGCACGTCGACGGAGAGTACGCCGGCCGCCGGACGGCTTAGGACCTCGAGGCCCACCGGCCTCTGATAGGGTCCCAGCTCCCGGCGGAAGTGTGCAGCGCATGCGATGGACACAATCCATCAACGAAAACGTCATGCGCGCATACTATGGGGCTACAGAGGGGGGAAACAACCTGACTGCGCACCGTGGTCGGATGCTCTCTCTGTTTCAGGTACTTGAACCAGCGGTCAACGTTTCGGCGCAACGACTGTCGGATCAGGTGCGCGTCATCCAGCGTAACCGTATGTTGGATGACAGTGTGCTTGATCGCCTCCGAACTGAAATGTGTGGCCATGTCATTACTCCTCCGTCGCAGACTGTGGCACCACCACAGTCAGCCCAAATACCCAGCAACGCTGACGAGGATAGTAATGACAGGGTTACAAACGTAAGTACCCAGTGCAATGACGAATTGAGGAGTGCTTTGGAGTGTGCTATTCGAGAATATCGCTACACGCCACCTGAACTTAGACCACGCTTACCTCGTTTGCCCATGCATAACAAAAACAGGGCGCTGGTGGCAGCTCTGGATTCGCAGTTGTCAAATTATTTTGATGACTGCGAAGACCTCACTGATGCACACTCGATAATGTACTGCGCGGCTGTAGCGGCATGTCGTGTAGCTCACGTCAAAATAACCAAGGACAGAGTTACACGACCAAAACCAGCCGTACCGGCCTGGCAGTGCAGGATCGAGCGTCGTATCGGTGGGGCCAGAGCGTTAATCGGCAAACTGACCTGCTTCAGGGAGGGCAACACTCGCCCTAGAGTGATGCGTTTTGTGAGACGGGCATTTTCGGGGACTGATATCAGTCCCCAAGACTATATGTCCTGTGTCACAGAGCGCATCGACTTCCTGAAGCAGAAGGTGTATGCATGGGCAAACCGTATTCGTAGGTATAGGCGGCGAGTGGAGCGATACACCTTGAATCGCACATTCCGAAGTGATGAAAGGTGGGTATACAGGGCTTGGGAGCGACCGGAACAAGGTGTGACTGACACGCGCCTGCCAGAAGATGACGCCATGTTCTCATTCTGGCGCAGCATCTGGTCGGTGCCTGTCAGTCACACCGAAGGAGATTGGATTCGAGAAGTCGAAGGAGCATGCGATTCATTACCCGAAATGGGGGCAATCACAATTAGCCCCCAAGATGTTGTAGCGGCATTCATGCCGCCACAAAAATCAACGTAGCAGAATCAACATCACAACAAATGAGACTCGCAGCGCCATCTATCTCGACAGCTGCGAACTAATTGACAAAATCCTAAATCGCGATATCAGAGTTTACCGTGCGATTAGAACATATGCAAAGCCCGAATATCAACTCTCGGGCAGTTGCCCACCAGACACAAACAACCGTCTGGTCGGAGGATCCTCCCTTTTCAATGGAGGTTTGCGGGACTTTACTCTCTGTTCCCCTACCTCTAAACTGGTGACCCTCGACATTGGACGTCAGCGCAGCCTTCGTGCAGCTACCTCATCATGACGTCATCATCATCATCACTTCTCCTCATCTTGACCTCAAGCTTTCGAGCAGCGAGTCATACAGCCAGCCAGTACCCTCGGCTTCTACGGGTATCCTGACCACCAGCATGCAGCGGACGCGCATTCCTGGTCAGCATCCTCAGCCTCTATCATCAACGTCATCAGCGACCTTGGCAAGCACACTGCACTTTCGGCCAGTCACATGAAGAGCCTTGAAAAACCTCTCCTGGTCGACGCCAGCAGTCACGTCAGCACGTCGCACAGCTCCGACCCACCTTGGCAAGCACACTGCACCTTCGGCCAGTTACATGAAGAGCCTTGAAGAACCTCTCCTGGTCGACGCCAGCAGTCACGCCAGCAGCAGCATCGGGGCACCGCAGACAGTTCCGACTCACCGTGAACTCTGCGACGCAGGTAGTTCCGACTCACCGAGAACTCTGCGACTTCCGGTTCCGACTCACTGGAACCAACCTTCCACTGGCCTGGCAAGCATCTCAAGATGTATGGACGACTCATCCACTATCGACCTCCGGTCTCCGGAGGGGAGTGATGTAGCGGCATTCATGCCGCCACAAAAATCAACGTAGCAGAATCAACATCACAACAAATGAGACTCGCAGCGCCATCTATCTCGACAGCTGCGAACTAATTGACAAAATCCTAAATCGCGATATCAGAGTTTACCGTGCGATTAGAACATATGCAAAGCCCGAATATCAACTCTCGGGCAGTTGCCCACCAGACACAAACAACCGTCTGGTCGGAGGATCCTCCCTTTTCAATGGAGGTTTGCGGGACTTTACTCTCTGTTCCCCTACCTCTAAAATGTAGCCCGTGCAGTCCGTCCGTTGCCTAACTGGAAATCTCCAGGGCCGGACGGACTGCACAACTTTTGGATTAAGTGGTTACTTGGGTCGCATGTTCGTTTGGCGTCTCTGTTCCAAACTGCCTTGGAGTCCGGCTCGCTGCCCGAATTCCTTACCACAGGAGTTACCCACCTGCTCCATAAATCTGGTAGCACCGCGGAACCCAAAAACTATAGACCGATAACGTGTTTACCGACGGTCTATAAGGTTCTTACATCCATTTTGAGAGCTAAAATTAATAATCACATTAGCATCATGCCATGTCTGCCTCTCAAAATGGATGTAGGAATGGGTCCCGCGGTACTAAGGAGCTACTCCTCATTGATACGGCCATTAGCCAACAGGTTCGGCGTTCCCGAAAGGATCTGTCGACATGTTGGATAGACTATAAGAAGGCCTATGACTCGGTGCCTCATACATGGCTCATGAGGGTGCTAGAATTGTACAAAATTGATGCAACGCTACGCACCTTCCTGACGTCATGTATGGGGCAATGGAGGACAGTCCTTCGCTATCCAGGATGTCGAAATATCCAGAGGAATAGCGAACCGGTTAGGATCGAGCGGGGTATATTTCAGGGCGATAGTTTGAGTCCGCTTTGGTTTTGCCTAGCCTTGAATCCTCTCAGCACATTGCTGGAGAATTCAGGACTAGGCTATCGGTTGAAGAGAGGTTGTCAGGTTATATCTCACCTCCTTTACATGGATGATCTGAAACTCTTTGCCCCCAGTAATCTGCAACTGATGGAGCTACTGAAGGTAACTGAAACTTTCAGTAGTGCCATCAGGATGGAGTTTGGTGTGGACAAATGTGCGGTCATGCATGTAAAGCATGGAGAGATTATGGAATCCGTGGGATCGCAACTCTCGGATTCCATAAACCTGAGATCCCTTTCTCCAACCGAAACTTACAAGTATTTGGGTATGTCGGAAGCGTTAGGCATCAGTGTTACTGACATGAAGCATTCGTTGAAGGAGCGCTTCTTTGGCCGCCTGAAGAAGGTTTTCAACAGCCTTCTGTCGGGCGGAAACAAGGTGCGCGCTTTCAACGGATGGGTCATGCCGGTATTGATGTACTCTTTCGGCGTACTCAAATGGACTCACACGGAACTTGAAGCCCTGGATAGGCGGGTTCGTACACTGCTAACTGCACATCGAATGCATCACCCACGGTCGTCGGTAATGAGACTGTATATCCCGCGAAAATGTGGAGGTCGAGGCTTTTTAAGTGCTAAGACTATCCACAATCGCGAGATATGCAGTCTCAGGGAATATTTCCTAGCTGTCGACGTGGGTATGCATCGAGATGTAGTGGCGGTGGACAAGGGACTCATCCCGCTCTTCTTGGCAAATGAGAACTGGCGCAAACCTGCAGTGCTTGTCACCAACGATCGCAGGGCGGTATGGCAGAGTAAGGAACTTCACGGACGCTTTTTCCGGGCCCTACACGGGCCCGACGTGGATCAATTAGCGTCCGTAGCCTGGCTACGGTTTGGTGACCTCTTTGGGGAAACCGAAGGTTTTGTCTGTGCAATTGGACGAAGTTATCATGACGAAAAACTACCGGAGATTTATTGTGAAGGACGGCACGGTTGACATATGTCGGGCATGTCACCGTCCGGGAGAATCAATTCGCCACATTATCTCTGGTTGTTCTCGTCTTGCTAATGGAGAATACTTGCATAGACACAAACTTGTAGCCAGGATTATCCATCAGCAACTTGCTCTGAAATACTGTCTTGTGGAATCGGAGGTTCCGTACTACAGGTATGTGCCCGACCCAGTTCTCGATAATGGCAGTATCACATTGTACTGGGATCGGTCCATCATCACTGACAGGACTATTATTGCAAATAAGCCTGATATAGTGGTGGTGGACCGAATCGAGAGGCGTGCAATGATTGTAGATATCACAGTTCCGCATGACGAGAACCTCGTGAAAGCCGAGAAAGATAAACAAATCTGACTTGGCTCGCGAGGTTGTCGACATGTGGGATGTGAATTCGGCAATCATTGTACCGATAGTCGTGTCAGCCAACGGCTTAATAGCCACGAGCCTCGACCAACATCTTAGGAGGCTCTCGTTAGGCAGCTGGATCAAGGGCTTGATTCAGAGAGCAGTACTTCTGGACACGGCTCGCATCGTTAGGAGGTTCCTCTCTCTGGAGCCCTGACCGCCGGTAGCTTGGACCCTGTTCCCGATACCGGTGGGCTATTATTTTTTACATTTTTAAATAATTTGATATCTTTGTATTTTAATATTTAAAAATGTATTTTATATGTATGTACCTTAAATAAAGAAAATATTAATAATAATAAAAGTTTATTTGGAACAAGTATCAGTACACAAATTTACAAAAGGAAACGAAGATAGCTACAAAAGTTAAAACTGTGGCGCAGCTATCAACGCCCAGGTCAAGAATAAGGTTCATTGTTCCAGACTAGTAAATTAAAATAAAGAAAATTACAAAAATAAAAGTACTAACTATGGTATGTGTGTGTGTGTGTGTTTGTTTTAAGTACCATGCGAGGACATGCACCTGAATACACAAGGCACATCCGAGGACATTTTCAATCCGAGGACCTTTTCGTACGTCCTCGGATTGACCCGACCAATTCATCGTATTCTCCATGCGATTTTGAGCCTTTACCTATATCCTTACTTAATAAGGGAAACTTGATGTCGACCTAGGTGGACCTCGGTTTGATCGCGGAAATTCATGTTCACATTCCGAACGTGTGTGAGCTCTCATAAATTTTTAACACACTACATTTACACTTCAGTCATATTTTAAGTACCTTGCGGGGACTTATGTGTTATTCTTCACACATATGTCCTCGGATGGAAGTTTTTCCACGCAGTGTGTTTAAAAGTCCTCATATTGATAGCTTTTCCGAACATGTGTATTCAGGTCCCCATTTGGATAGATTTCCATGTGTATTGGCTTTTAATTGTTTCAAAATTGTCTGATTTTATAAAATGACTTCCTTCTCGAGTGCTCAAAATCAAATCAATCTACAGAGGCCTTAAACTACGTAACAATTCAATTGGGTTATTTTTCCATTGTAACAGAACTCTCGTCCTTGATGGTGAAATTGGAGATGACCATTTGCATGGAAGTACGTCATATTCACAGTACGAGACAAAAAGCTTTTGAAACTCTAGAACCATACCCATTTTTCTTTGGATGTGAAATCATCAAATGAATTCTCCCGCTCTGGGCGGAGCTTGAGGGCGACTGCTGACGCACAGGGCGTCTCTTTCGGCGGCTGGGATGTGAGGATTGCCTCTTCCTCACCCATCTCGCCTCCTCCTTTGCATGCATTTCTGTTTTGCAGAAGAAGGGGACTGTTTCCCATGCCCTCTCACTCCGGACCATGGAATGGACCAGGGTCGAACGCGAGAGGTCACCATTGCCCATCGCCGCTACAAAGACAGATAGTGTCCTCATTACAATCCACACAATGGTGACAATTGGGTGTTGTACCGTGTCCGGTGAGGACCTGCGTCAGATGGAATACGAGGACGGCCCGGGGGCAATGACATTGGCAAGCGGTAATACTGGCCACGGCAGGGGTTATGCAGGTCGTCGGAAGAATCCGGCGTTTGGGTCTCGAAGAGTGGCTTTGCATAAGTCCGAAACCCTCTGTTTCCCAATGGAAACCTATTTACAAGCCACCTCGGGATTCACATATAGTGGTCGGTGGCGTTCACATCAGTATCGAGCTGATGACGAAGTACCTTGGACACGTCTTCGATAGCCAATGTGACCTTGAGTCGCACATTCAGCGGCTGGTTCCCAGGTTGATGTGCATTGTAGGTGCTCTTTCGTGGCTTGTACCCAATTTAGCAGGGCCGAACGCTTTCTGCAGGAGACTATGTGGGGATCGTGCGGTCCATTGCCCGCCCGCCTGCCATTTATGGGGCGCCTGTGTGGGCGGTAAACCTAATAGCCCGAAACGCCGTGGCACTGCGAAGACCGCAGAAAGCGATATTAGGTTCATGAGTGACTGGATAAGCGACATGGCGCCCTCAGTTTCCAGCTGACTCAGGTGCTTACTGGATACGGATGCTTTGGGAAGTACCTGCGTCGCATGAGTCGGAAGCGGATGCTCGTTTGTCACCAATGCGTGGAATGTCCCGAGGACACCGTGCAGCATACGCTGGAGGAACGTTCAGCGAGGACGCTGGGGGTGGTCTAGTGGTCTATCGCTTCTATCTTCGTGGAATACCGTCAAAGATACATTCAAAGGAGACGTCGGAGAGGGAAAGAGAGCATACCTCTCACTCCACTTGCACCAGAAAGGCAGCCGTGCATCGACGGGAGCTCAACGATCTCCGGGCACCATGAGGAAAGGGGCATCGAACTTTGGGCGGAGACGTTGCCTGACCAGTGAGGCCTAAAGAGCCGTTGAGTAATATGTTACGTGAATGCCTTTTATGGGAGTATATACCATATTAACATACCGAGACTCCTCCGTGCCTTGGAAAGCACGTTAAGCCGTTGGTCCCGGCTGTCATTTGTAGATCTTTGGCAGTCGTTACGGATTGTCAGAAGCCAGAAAATCTGACACCATCAGTACCAAGAAGTACCGTGTTACTCAGTTAATGGGTTGTAGAGGTCTGGTAGGCAGCCGCTCCTCGTAAAATACTGGTATTCAGCTGAATCCGGTTTGACTGGGAGCCGACCCCAATATAGTTGGGAAAAGGCAAGGCAGATGATGATGCCTTTTATGAGAGTATGTGCTGCTGCGGTCGTTGAATCAGCCACATTAGACGATGATAGTCGGGGGTGCGCTTGAACAATATTGTCTTTCGAGCTCCAGAATTATGGTAGCAGTAGTTCTCCTCTCCGTTTGAGCAGCAGCTACATAACATCACCATGACTATGTATTGCTATGAAATATCAACAAAAAGCACACAGAGTTTCAAGACGCTACAAGTAACCGTTGAAGAGTTGTCTCACATGGAGACAATTCCAGCAGCAGCTACATAACATCACCATAACAGATGTATTACTATGAAATGTAATATCAACTAATAACACACAAAGTTTCAAGACGTTACTACTAGTAACCGTTGAGGAGACAATTCCAGCGAAAGCTTCATAAAATAATCATTATTATAATATTGTTATATAACACTTACATTTTGAACATTTGTCAGTTAAAATCAAATAAGGTCCTCTGATGGTACTTAAATCAAGAAATTGACGTGTGTGAATAGAATTGCCTACATGAAGATGATTCAAATATTATTATGGTAAAATTATAAGTGTGTTAAAATTTTTTATTGGAAATTTTCAAAAGGTCCTCGCTTTGTACACCGTCTACTCGGAAAAACGTCCTCGTACTGATCATGAAAAGTCTAGTACTGCGTCCTCACATTGTACAAGAAATGAGAAAAAGTGTGTTAAATTAGGTCCTCGCATTGGTGTCCCTGGTCAGATGGTTAAGGTCCTCGTTTGGCTCACACACAGGTCCTCGGATGGTACTTCCCAGGCGGGTTTTCGAATGTATTTAGGTCCTCGCATTGTTCATAGGGAGTCATACCAAAAAAAGATTGAGATAGCACTATACGAATAGGCTCATCAACCTAAATATTGTTTTCTCTTTCTTTCTGTCGTGTTAATAAAGTCGTAAGTCGTCGTTAACCTGGTTTTCTAGAAGGTCCTCGGATGGTGACTTACAGCTATAGTCCTCGTATGGATGTCTGTACAAGTAATGGTGTGTGTGTGAGAGTGAGGATATGTGAGTGAGGGTGTGAGTGAGTGAGGGTGTGTGAGAGTGAGGGTGTGTGTGTGTGAGTGTGTTTGTTTTAAGTACCATGCGAGGACATGCACCTGAATACACAAGGCACATCCGAGGACATTTTCAATCCGAGGACCTTTTCGTACGTCCTCGGATTGACCCGACCAATTCATCGTATTCTCCATTCGATTTTGAGCCTTTCTATATACTTAATAAGGGAAACTTGATGTCGACCTCGGTGGACCTCGGTTTGATCGCGGAAATTCATGTTCACATTCCGAACGTGTGTGAGCTCTCATAAATTTTTAACACACTACATTTACACTTCAGTCATATTTTAAGTACCTTGCGGGGACTTATGTGTTATTCTTCACACATATGTCCTCGGATGGAAGTTTTTCCACGCAGTGTGTTTAAAAGTCCTCATATTGATAGCTTTTCCGAACATGTGTATTCAGGTTCCCATTTGGATAGATTTCCATGTGTATTGGGCTTTTAATTGTTTCAAAATTGTCTGATTTTTTAAAATCACTTATTTTTCGAGTGATCAAAATAAAATCAATCTTCAGAGGCCTTAAACTACGTAACAATGAAATTGGGTAATTTTTCCATTGTAACAGAACTCTCGTCCTATGATGGTGAAATTAGGGATGACCATTTGCATGGAAGTACGTCATATTTACAGTACGAGACAAAAAGCTTTTGAAACTCTAGAACCATACCCATTTTTCTTTGGATGTGAAATCATCAAATGACTTCTCCCGCTCTAAGCGGAGATTGAGGGCGACTGCTGACGCACAGGGCGTCTCCATCGGCGGCTGGGACGTGATGATTGCCTCTTCCTCACCCATCTCGCCTCCTCCTTCGCTTGCATTTCTGTTTTGCAAAAGGAGGTGACTGTTTCCTACGGCCCTCTCCCTCCGGACCATGGATTGGACCAGGGCCGAACGCGAGAGGTCACCACCGCCGATCGCCGCTACAAGAACAGACCTCCATCGCATGCATTACCGTGTCCTCGAATACGACACGATTGTGGTGAGCCCAGCTCTGGGTTGCGATTGCGACAGTCGCTTATTCCATACGACTATCAGATCGCGTCGGAGCTTGCTCCACCGTTCTGTTATTTTAATTAAGTGTGTACGTTAATTTTTTTTTTATGGCTAAATCTATAGAACTCCCTTTAGCATTTTAGGTTGTAAGTTGAAGCAAAGATAACACTGAAAACAAGCAAAACTTTTTTTAACTGCCCCCAACCTGGCTGTACAGCTGTTATCAATGACAATCACTGTTGCAACACTACCACATTTATTCAACCATCATCCTTATTTCTGACCAGAAACAACAGGGCTCGGTTCTAGAGCTACCGCTGTGGAATATTGAACTGGATATGACTGGGCACTGCACTTCTTGACGGTGTCGATGAGATATGTTACGCTGATGATACCCTGGTGACGGCCGGGCAATGACATTGGCAAACGGTAATACTGGCCACGGCAGGGGTTATGCAGGTCGTCGGAATAATCCGGCGTTTGGGTCTCGAAGAGTGGCTTTGCATAAGTCCGAAACCCTCTGTTTCCCCATTGAAACCTAGGAACAAGCCACCTCGGGATTCACATATAGTGGTCGGTGGCGTTCGCATCAGTATCGAGCTAATGACGAAGTACCTTGGACACGTCTTCGATAGCCAATGTGACTTTGAGCCGCACATTCAGCTGCTGGTTCCCAGGTTGATGTGCATTGTAGGTGCTCTTTCGTGGCTTGTACACAATTTAGCAGGGCCGAACGCTTCCTGCAGGAGACTATGTGGGGATCGTGCGGTCCATTGCCCGCCCGCCTGCCATTTATGGGGTGCCTGTGTGGGCGGTAAACCTAATAGCCCGAAACGCCGCGGCACTGCGAAGACCGCAAAAGCGATGGTTATTAGGTTCATGAGTGACTGGATAAGCGACATGGCGCCCTCAGTTTCCAGCTGACTCAGGTGCTTACTGGATACGGATGCTTTGGGAAGTACCTGCGTCGCATGAGTCGGAAGCGGATGCTCGTTTGTCACCAATGCGTGGAATGTCCCGAGGACAACGCGCAGCATACGCTGGAGGAACGTACAGCGAGGACGCTGGGGGTGGTCTGGTGGTCTATCGCTTCCGTCTTCGTGGAATGCCGTCAAAGATACATTCAAAGGAGACGTCGGAGAGGGAAAGAGAGCATACCTCTCACTCCACTTGCACCAGAAAGGCAGCCGTGCGTCGACGGGAGCTCAACGATCTCTGGGCACCATGAGGAAAGGGGCGTCGAACTTTGGGCCGAGACGTTGCCTGACCAGTGAGGCCTAAAGAGCCATTGAGCAATATGTTACGTGAATGCCTTTTATGGAAGTATATACCATATTAATATACCGAGACTCCTCCGTGCCTTGGAAAGCACGTTAAGCTGTTGGTCCCGGCTGTCATTTGTAGATCTTTGGCAGTCGTTACGGATTGAAGCCAGAAAATCTGACACCAGTGTTACCAAGAACTACCGTGTTATTCAGTTAATGGGTTGTAGAGGTCTGGTAGGCAGCCGCTCCTCGTAAAATACTGGTATTCAGCTGAATCCGGTTTGACTGGGAGCCGACCCCAATATAGTTGGGAAAAGGCAAGGCAGATGATGATGCCTTTTATGGGAGTATGTGCTGCTGCGGTCGTTGAATCAGCCACATTAGGTGATGGTGTGCGACGATGATAGTCGGGGGTGCGCTTGAACAATATTGTCTTTCGAGCTCCAGAATTATGGTAGCAGTAGTTCTCCTCTCTGTTTGAGCAGCAGCTACATAACATCACCACGACTATGTATTGCTATGAAATATCAACAAAAAGCACACAGAGTTTCAAGACGCTACAAGTAACCGTTGAAGAGTTGTCTCACATGGAGACAATTCTAGCAGCAGCTACATAACATCACCATAACAGATGTATCACTATGAAATGTAATATCAACAAATAGCACATAAAGTTCCAAGACGTTACTAGTAACCGTTGAGGAGACAATTCCAGCGAAAGCTTCATAAAATCACCATGATTATAATATTGTTATATCACACTTACATTTTGAACGTTTGTCAGTTAAAATCAAGTAAGGTCCTCTGATGGTACTTAAATCAAGAAATTGACGTGTGTGAATAGAATTGCCTACATGAAGATGATTCAAATATTATTACGGTAAAATTATAGGTGTGTTAAAAAAAATTATTGGAAATTTTCAAAAGGTCCTCGCTTTGTACACCGTCTACTCGGAAACACGTCCTCGTAGTGATCATGAAAAGTCTAGTACTGCGTCCTCACATTGTACAAGAAATGAGAAAAAGTGTGTTAAATTAAGTCCTCGCATTGGTGTCCCTGGTCAGACGGTTAAGGTCCTCGTTTGGCTCACACACAGGTCCTCGGATGGTACTTCCCAGGCGGGTTTTCGAATGTATTTAGGTCCTCACACTGTTCATAGGAAGTCATATCAAAAAAAGATTGAGATAGCGCTATACGAATAGGCTCATCAACCTAAATATTGTTTTCTCTTTCTTTCTGTCTTGTTAATAAAGTCGTAAGTCGTCGTTAACATGGTTTTCTAGAAGGTCCTCGGATGGTGACTTACAGCTATAGTCCTCGTATGGATGTCTGTACAAGTAATGGTGAGGGTGTGTGTGTGTATTGCAGGGGATGTGGCGAGTTAATGAGCGTGAGTGAGGGGGGGGTCGTGTTTATGTAATTAGACTGATGTTACAGGAATGTAAGTGTTATGTTACCACAAGTTTTTCTGTTGTTTTGTAGGAGTAGGATTTAAGCAATTCTGACAGTTTTTTTCTAACTAAAGTTCTTGTTAAAGGATAAATTTGAATGTTTCTACTTATGTTATTGTGGAGCTTGGGGCTAAAGTAGTTAAAATGGCGTCTTACTAGTGCCAATCTGGAGAATGGTATCTTACAAACTATGTCGGAACGTCGCTTTTTAGAGAGGAGTTGTGGGTCGTACTTCATGAGGTCGTGCTTCTTGAGAACAGTTTGTAGTATGAATAACTGTCTAACAGAGAGGACGTTACAGAGCGAATAAAGTTCTGACGTTGGGAATCTGGCAGGTTTCTTGGCCAATACTTTTAACACTGCTCTTTGTGCTCTCTCTAAACGCAGAATAGTAGTCTTGTGTGTACCTCCCCATACTGTAATGCAGTAACCAAGGACTGCCTGGACGAGTGCGAGGTAGATCAAAATAAGGCATGGGAAGTCGGCAACCGCCCTGAGCTTCTTGAACACGTATGCAAGTCTTCTTACACGGACCACCACTGAGTCAACCTGTTTTTTCCACGTAAGGCAATTGTCCAATGTGACTCCAAGATATTTAATGTTGTCCGAGCGCTCTATCTGGGCACAGTTACAGGATATGGAGGCCACAGTATGAGAACAAACATGGGTTTTGATCTGAAATGGCGTTGGTGGTTGTGTAAGAATTCCCGGTGTAAAGGGGATGAACTTGGTCTTTGCAATGTTGAGTTTGAGTTGGTTTGAGATTAACCAATCCATGACCAAACCCAAAGCGATCTCCGCCTTCTCACGAGTGTCAGGCCAGTCCTTACCATGCGTTATAAGAGCTGTGTCATCCGCGTAAGTAATGATTCTTGTGTTTGGAAGTGATAGCTGGCACAGTTCATTGACATAGACAAGGAAAAGAGTGGGCCCTAGAACGCTACCCTGAGGCACACCAAATGACATGTCTTCAGGTGTACTTATAAAAGATTCAATTTTGACAACCTGCTTCCTTCCCGTCAAGTAGCTGCGAAAGATTTCGAGGGCATTTCCTCGTATGCCAATTCGTTCCAGCTTGTTTATCAGCTTAGGGACAGAAACAGTATCGAATGCCTTCGATAAATCTAGGAAGATACCGACTGCTTTTTGTTTATCATTAAGTTGTTCGACTATTGAATTTGTAAGTTCTAAGGTAGCATCTTCGGTAGATTTTCCTGCTCTGAATCCAAACTGATTTTCGGCTAAGATGTTAAATTTATTTAGGAACTTTACAAGTCTCGCGTTGATGACTTTTTCAAAGATTTTTGAGAGTGTCGTAAGTACGGATATGGGCCTGTAGTTGGAAACGACGTACCTATCTCCCCCTTTGAATATGGGGTGAACTATGGCAGTTTTAAAGACATCAGGAAAGGTTCCCTGGCATATGCATAAGTTAAATATGTGGACAAGTATTGGAATAGTAGAGTCTTTGGTGGCCTTAATTACTATGGGTGAGATACCGTCATATCCAACAGCACATTTGTCTTTAAGGTTTAGTATGATGCTTTCAATTTCAGTATCGTCCACATCGTACAAAGCCATAGACTGCAATGGTGGGGAGAAAGAATCAACTGAGTCAGAACGAGAAGATAGTGGGAATTTAGAAGCAAGATTGCTGCCCACCGTGGCAAAGTAGTGGTTAATGATATTGAGAGAATGAAGAGGATCGTCGCCACACTTTAACAATTCGGAGGGTGAGGATTTACCCCTGTCCAAATGGGATATTTGTTTGATTAACTTCCAGGTTGCCTTCGGATTGTTTTTGGCCTTCTGGAATTCTGTTCTCTCATAGTCACGTTTTAGTTTTTTTAGTAAATTATTACAATAATTACGAAAACAAAAAAATACAATTTTATGGGTAACATTATCTGGATGTTTTTTGAATGTTTTATTGAGCTTGTCTCTATGACGGATGCATCTCAGGAGTCCAGGTGTAATCCAAGGCTTGATAATACGTTTCCTACTTGATATAATTGAGGACGTGGTATGCCGAGTAATGGATGAAGATAGGATAGACACAAGGGTATCAGCAGCAAGGTTAGGATTATTAATTTGAAGAATGTGAGAAAGATCAGTTTTTTCAATGTCAGTCTTAACTTTTGTTATGTCAATTTTAGAAAATAAACGCTTGGGAGCGGTTATTAACATATCCGGATTGCAGAAAAGGAGAACCGGAGCATGGTCTGTTAGTTCACAATCAAGGACTATGGTAGTGGCAGTATGTCTGGTTTTCAGTATGACATGGTCGAGGCAATTTGATTGTTCGAGGTAGTGAATGTGCGGGAAGCATAGCGTGTGATGCTGCAATATTTAAGTATTCGTCTGAATTTGGGTCCAAGCTAGCTGGGGCAATGTTTATGTTAATATCTCCCACCAGAGCAATGGTATTAAATTTTCCTAACTGTTGCAACAATAAATCTAGACGACTGAAAAACGGAGTGAGGTCTTTAACCGATGGAGAACGGTATAAAGCAATAACTGCAGCCCTGTCCGAGAATTTCATTACCAGGCAATTAGCATCCCTGACAGAGGGAGTTTCAAAAGAGCACTGGAGATCATTTCTGACGTAGGCAACGACTCCATCATTCTGGTTTGAAAACGAAGATGAATAAAAATTATAACCAGTTAGAGGAGGACAGTTTGGGCATTTGCTAAGCCAACATTCGGATATTATAATAACGTCTAGTGTGTAATTTAGTCTACCTAATAATAACAATAACTTGTCAAAATTACAATTTATGCTTCGGATATTGACGTGTAGGATTTTAAGGGTGCACTCCGGTTTGCACAGATAATTACAACTGGTCTCCGGGGTGCAGATAAAATAGTCGGATACAGAAATTTTCTCAATTTCTGAGTTAATTATGTTAAGGTCATCCATTTTTTATTGGTATAACAAAAAGTAAAACAATTTTCTTGCGCTGAATAGGGGTAATTCTACCTTGCTCACGAAAAATAGTAACGAAATAGGCAGTACTATTGGGTAACTGTCTATTAAAAGAAAAATAAAGAGATACTTTAAGAAACTTGTGGTTTGTGTAACATACGAGTAGTGTAATGGAGTGTGTGGGGGAGTGTTTATGTGTGTTAAGTAGTGTAGTTCGAGAGGAATTGTAATTAGGAGTATTAATAGTAATTAAAAATGAAAAACATAACATAAAATAATGCAAACAAAAGTAGTACATGAGGCTCAATAACCGGAAGAAAACAACATTCGGTAGTTCGGTTATTGAGAATTTGAGGTTTAGTCACGCTTTAGGGTTTAGTATGGATGAGAGGTCATTCTCATTCCTAACTTCAAAATGTTTGCATCCCTCTTTCTCTCGCACAAAGATCTTGCCGTGTTTTATCCAGCAGAACTTATAGTTGTTTGACTTTGCTGCGTCGCGGGCCAGGAAAAATAGTCTCTTTTTTCTTGAAATTAGGTTTTCAGAGACAAAGAAAGGCTTGGCAGGGCCGCTAATTTTCAGGTGCTCCGTTGTTAACTTATAACTGTTCCTGTTGTGTTTGCGGAACTTTTCTAAGAAATCATCTTTGCGCAGGACTGTGGTAAAGTCAACTATGATAGTTTTGTTCGCCGGATCTTTCGTTGGAATACGATAAATATCTTTAATTTCGTAAGGCTGGATTGGTAAGTTGATCAGATTGCCCGTATCGGTTACAGTTTTAAGGAGAGCAGTCTTTGTTTCAGATTTCGAAACCGGAACGTTGCGAATCTCCAGGCATGTTGACCTGGAGCTCTGTTCAAAATGTTCCAGTTTAACCTCTAGGTTGTGGATGTAGGACAGGTTTTCTTTACGTTCGGATTCCAAAAACTCAACTCGCGAAGTTAATTCGTTGAAGTTGGCAGCCATATTATCGACAGTGTCGCGAACTTGATATATCAAGGAACAGAGCTTATCATACCTCTCCTCCTGCTGTTGTTTGAGTTCACGAAATAACTCCTTAATATCAGACATAAAGTTGGACAGTCTATTTTCCTCGTCATCAGGTTGGCGTTTGCGCTTTACGTTACGAAAGGTTATGGCAGGGGAGAGATTATCTGTAGGCGAATCCGTGTTATTTGAATTGAGGTTTGGTTCTGAAGAACTGAGGGGTGTGAAGAGCGGAGGCTGCGGGGTGCTAAAAAGCGGCGTCAAAGGCTGCGCTGTTGGGGTAGGCGGCGGCGGCGGCGGCGAGCGTTCCAGAGGCATTTTATGTTTAAATGACTTCTTATTAGAAAATACCAGGCGCCCAGCGTTTGTTGGGAGGCGAGACTCGCCGCGCTTATACTGAGTGGCACACGGGTCAAGTCAAAGTGGTCGCTATCGACAGTACGATACAAAACAGCTTTCCGTCAATTTTAAGTTGACCTCCGTTTGTCTGCTTCTCTCAAATATATCCGTTCTTGTCGCGCTTCACCATATAGGACGCACAGACACGTAGGATCACAGAGTTCATTAATGAATTGCTGTTAGTCAGAGTAGTGATTACCACTTGGAGGCGGGAACATAAGGTAGTAAGTTATGATTGTAAGTGTGACTCACGCGCAACGTATATGTGTGTGACCGACGAATTGCCCGGCGCTGCGGCGCGGTGATCTCTTGTATGGTTATGCACTCCCAATTTATTAACGGAATTTATTTTAGATATTTTAAATAAAAAATTGATAAAATAATAATGTGGTGTCTATAAAACACGTCTGAACTGCTCAGAGGTCCAAGGGAAGGGATGTATATGACAAACTTACAACAATTTTACTTGAAAACAAAATGATAACATTGACTAGAGTTTGATCCAAAAAAAACCACGATTGCTGTAAGTTTTCATTCAAGAAAAGTAAACTCAAAACTATAATTTTTAGCCATTTTTCGAAATATTAAACGTGTTAGTTTAGGATAAAGTATGAGGCATTTTTGTTTTTTTTTAGACTTATTAATTGAACACATTTACGACAAAAGACATGGTACAATTATTTTTTAAATAAATTATTTGTTTACACTACAATTAATTATTTAGTATCACTAATCGCTCACCTAGTAATATATCGGCACATCTACAAAAAATGTGAAATTGAGTTTTTACCGTATAAGTGTTCAAAAGTGCATAATTTACACAGTGGAAAAACGGCACAACGCTAGTTTCCGTATTCATCGAGAGAGGGCGTAAGTGTCATTGTACTATTATTATTGTTTCCCCCCGCAACTGCGTATAACAACGGCTCATTGGTCAGTTGTGCGGGGCGCTCCGCGAGTTGTAGTCGCTACCAAAACTGCGTTGACGTAAGTGACAATTGTGACATTTCGTAAATAAAGTTAATAAGTGTAATAATGGCACATTTGACAAATGTGACATCGCTAATTATACTTAATGCTCTAATCATATTAAAACAACGACTTATTTGACAGATGTGCCGTTTCAATTATTTTGACGTAAACTTATTGCTACTTATTTGACAGATGTGCCGTTTCAATTATTTTGACGGATACTTATTGCTACTTATTTGACTGATGTGCCGTTTTAGTTACAATAAATTAAGCTTATTGCTACTTATGTCGTAAGTTTAATTGATACTGAACTATTTATTTGAGTTAAAAGGAAGGCCAGCCCACTCTAAAACGAGATCCAACTAATTACCTGTTATAAAATAATGTTCAAAATGGGTGGTTGGGGTACTTGTGTTGGTGGTTCGACCTGTCTTCTAACTAACAACATCTCTTCCAGTCTCTCTGTATCTCTTTCTGTTTATCAACATGTAAGTTGCAATTTCAGATGGTATTTTAGAAAAACAAATAAGACGTCCGATAAATAATACTTATTGAAATAATGGCGAACCGAATGCAGCGATTGGTAGAACTAGGGTTTAATTCCACCACCTTTTTCTATACCCAATCCTAATTCAAATGTAAGCGGTCCGTATCTGGTCTAGGTTTTTGGACAAAATATTAAACATTATATTGATGAATTACATACTTTTTGTAACAAACACATACATAATTATTTTGTTTTGATATTATTAAATTTATGTAAAGCGATAAATACGAATCAAGTTATAATAAAGCATTTTTGTAGGGGAAACGTCATCGTTGAAGGCGGTTGATAATATAATTGGCCCTACAGCATCAACCACTAACGATTTGGAAACAGTTTTAATATCTCCTTTAAATAGCAATCCTGCAGAGAAAATAAATGTTCAAGAAATCGATACTATTTGCGACGGTAAGTGAATTTTTATTATACCTAATTAAAATTATTTATTAGATGATTTTATTTAATTAAAATAAAATATTTTAGGTAGTGCCAGAAAAGAAGATCAGTCAATGGAGCCAAAAAAGCGCAAACGATCTTTATCCTCATCATCGAGTTCTAGTAGCTCTTCAAGTACTTCATCCAGTAGTTCATCTTCCTCATCATCTGACACGCGAACACTTAATCAAGGTATGTAGGTATCTTTAGGTTTTAATATAAGTAATAATAATATTATTCAGTTCATAATTCCTTAAAATTACTTGAGACTAAATCGGTATACTTATATCGGTCGGACTTACAGTGTATTTGCTGCTTTTCAAGTCAGTTGTGAAAATGTTCCTTTGCAGATTCTTCACTGGTTGATACTCGTGTAGAACCGTTAAGACACGCAAATATTGGCGATTATGAAGCACTTAGTATGCATGAAAACTTCACTGGTGAACAAAGTACCGGTGAAAATATTGTAGAATTTGAAGATATAATTCATGAAGGTATATATTATAACTGCATTAACCTCTCAAGATCGACTTTTTTGTTTACACCTAATCCTTGAAGCCCGGCGCGCGCGCGCCGGCGCCCGCTTATCGCAGTATCAGATTACAGCGCTCAGTAAAAACGTTATCGCTCCGTATCTATACATTCTTTTTACACACTTGAAACGGTTATGAGTACTTGAATGATGCTGTTATGATATACAACGTAAACAAGATTCCTATTACAGCTCGAAATATAAACATTTCCTTGTTAAATGAGAGACCTTACTGAAAGTGTTTATGTTGCTGTATTACGTTTATTTCTGACACAACTATTCAAAGTCAAAGTCAAAGTCAAAGTCAAAGCATTTATTTCAAATAAACCAATCACAGGTACTTTTGAATTGTCAAAGTCAGTCAGTCAAAAACATGAAGCTATTTGCACGTTCCAAAGCGTAGATCTCTATGGAGAAGAACGTACAAGAAACTCCATGGACACTCTTTTAAACCATTTATGTTTTACAAAAATCCTGGTTACATCATTACTTGTTGCATCTATATGTGAGAACAATGCAAAGAAAGGAAAAAAATAAAAGTATTCCAAGTATCCAATAAGTATTAAATATAGAAATAAGCCAGTGACAGCTAAGATATGACCAGTCTCCACTGACGGCGCCCGTTCACGAACATGACGCGTGCATCAGCACCATTCAGCTCAACCATTTTGAAGGGAACCGAATGATCAAATACACGCGCCACCATCAGCGAGACATTCTAGCGAGCATGACACACCCTCAACTGCCCCTGCTCACTCATGTCAAACAAGGAAACCATCTATATTATTAACAGTATAGGCTCCATGGTCCTCACATTTACAGGATTTTAAAATAAAAAATGCTTCTACTTTATATAAAACTATGTATATCAATTTTCAAAAACGGAAAAAGAAAAGTAGTATTTAAAACATAACATAAGAAAAGTGGAAATTTTTATTAGTCTACACAAAGAAGGGTGAGCATCTCTTCCAAATATCTTAACTAGAGGAACCAAGCGGCTGAGACTGTGGAGCAGGACCGGCATTTAGCCAAGCATTTAGCCAAGCATTTTTATCAAGTATATAATCTTCAAGTTTATAATATGCTTGTTTACATAGTGTGCGTTTTATGCATGTTTTAAATTTTCTCTCATTCAGTTCTAGAATTTCAAGAGGTATTTTGTTATAAAATTTAACACAGTACCCCATAAAAGAAGTGTGTACTTTCGCCAATCTGAATCGGGGTTGATCTAATTTGTTCCTATTTCTAGTATTAAAATTGTGCCTATCACTAATCTTACTAAAAAGATGAAGATTTTTCCGAACATACATTATGTTTTCGTATATGTATTGACAAGGTACCGTCATGATGTTAATATCTTTAAACAGTTCTCTTAGGGAATCGCACCGACCCAGATTATATATGGCTCTGATGGCTCTTTTCTGCAGAATAAATATAGACTCAATATCTGCAGCTCGTCCCCATAATAAGATACCGTAAGACATGATACTATGAAAGTAACTAAAATAGACCAGCCTCGCGGTATCTATATCAGTAAATTGACGGATTTTTCTGACAGCATATGCTGCTGAACTTAGCCGTCCCGCAAGAGATGTTAAATGAGGACCCCATTGTAGCCTTGAGTCCAGTGTGATGCCCAGAAAAACTGTGTTTTCGACGAATTCAAGTTTCTCTTTGTTCAATACTATGTCGCAATGATTACTTTTGACATTCGGTAAAGCAAATCTGATACACTTAGTTTTCTTTTCATTTAATACTAAATTATTAGCAGTGAACCAATTTTGGACCTGCTGTAGGGCGTTATTTACGTCGTCCAGATTTGTAGAACGTCTATCTATCTTAAAAATTAAGGATGTATCGTCAGCAAATAACACCATTTGTGGTTGATTTTTTAAAAGATGGAGAAGATCATTTATTTATACTAAAAAGAGGAAAGGACCCAATATTGAGCCTTGTGGAACCCCCATTTTGACTTTTAAACCCCTTGATTTAACACCGTTTATTTGAACTTGCTGCTGTCTGTCATTTAAATAAGACTTCAGTAAGCTGAGTGCAAGTTTACCTAGTCCGTAATGTTCTAGCTTTAGGAGCAAGGTTTCGTGATTTACGCAGTCAAATGCCTTGGAGAGGTCACAAAAGATTCCTATGGCATCTTGCGCCTCTTCCCACGTTGTATAAATGTGTTTCAACAACGTGACACCAGCGTCAGTCGTACAGCGACCTTTGGTGAAACCATACTGTTGATCGTGTAAGATCCTATTGATATTAAAATGAATGAGCATTTGATTGAGCATTACTTTTTCAAAAACCTTGCTGAAAACCGGTAACACGGAAACAGGTCTATAATTATTGGTGTCTTTACTGTCACCGGATTTAAAAAGTGGTATAACCTTACTGTATTTCATTACATCTGGAAAGACACCTTGGTCCACACATAAATTGAATATTAAAGCCAAGTATGGTGCTATGGTCTCAATTATGGACGTGCACACTTTCATAGACATTCCCCATAAGTCTTCGGTCAATTTGATTTTGATTTGCCGGAAAGCTTTGATAACTGCCATAGGGTTGATGTTTGAATTGGAATTCAACCGTACAACCTGAAACGTTTGCTTTTAATAAATTAAGTGAGACCTCGGGTGAAGAATTTAAAGCTTCAGTAGTTTTTGATGGTATTTCGGAGAAAAAATTTACAAATTCTTGAGCTACTTCTAAATTAGAGCTTATGGCACCATGTGCAGTCTCCAGTAAAAAATCAGCATTTCGTACTTTATTCCTACTCGTTTCATTATTGATAACTTTCCAAACTGTCTTTATTTTATTATCTGCCGATTTGATCTTGTTGCTAATGTAGAGGGCTTTTGCTACCTTGCAAGTATTTCTGAAAACTTTAGAATATCTGTTTACATACTTATTAAAGGATTCGGTGTTAATGAAAGGCTTAAGGCCATATAACTCATATAGCCTTTCCCTACTTATCCTAATACCTTTAGTCGCCCAGTCACTAAATATAAACTTAGGGAAAGTTTCTTTAGACTTCTTTTCAAAAGTTGTGTTAAATTCCTGTAGTACTACTGAAAAGAAATTATTATAAAATTTATTTGCATCCTCAATATTATGGTCTAGAACATTTAACTTATTTTGTAAGGTACCATTGAATCTAGCTAGTTTGCCTGTTGTAATTGGCCTATATTGTATTTGAATTTTTTGCAATGCAGCTTTAAACTCAAATGTTACCAATTGTCCACTATGATCCGACGGGAGGTAATTAACTATGGCTTTATCTAAATAATCACAATCGCAGAATACATTATCGATACAGGTTGAAGAAGTTGGTGTTACCCTAGTAGGATGGACCTATTGGACCGATTTACACGAAATTTTGGAAATTAGGTCATAATAAGACAAGTTATCTAGTGACAATGTTGTTTTACGAGATCTGTAATCAAATTTCCGAAATATTCAAACTCAAACATCATAATGCGCGCGCCGTCATTTTGAATTACGTAATGCGTGTTTTTGTAAACGAACATCAAAAATAATCCAATTAGATTCCAATATCAATTGTTTCTAGATTACTAGTCATATATTCACCGACTCATTTGTAACTTTATATCGTTAAAATAGGCCACTATAATTCTGAAATATCAAAATACATGATACGGGAAGAAAGCGGGTAACTTTATTTTGTTTTCTTATTTTCACCCGCAACTTTGATGTTTGAATTTGAATATTGGTTGAAAATGAACAATAACTAAGTAAATAATGAATTCCAATCCATACTTGGCTTACCTTTCATAGAAACAATCCAAAATATCGATCTCACAATGCACTCAAGCGGAACAGAT
This sequence comes from Melanchra persicariae, assembly GCA_947386135.1. NCBI lineage: Eukaryota > Metazoa > Arthropoda > Insecta > Lepidoptera > Noctuidae > Melanchra > Melanchra persicariae. The sequence continues at coordinate 6,168,512 of OX376645.1, read as the reverse complement.
TTTGAGGTTACTTCACAATCATTTTTCGAAATGACACTAAGTTTATTTCTCTTTGCTGTCATTTTTGACAGCTAGCTAATATTATCTACCATAGAGAACAATCGTTCAGAAATTAAAATAAACCATAGGAAACAAACAAAAGAAGTTTAAATCAGCCGCGATTTGCTGGAACCGATTGGATCCACCCGGACTCAATGACAGTTCTAAACATCCGGAGCCTGTAGGACCCGTTAGGTCGGAAGAGGTATTATTTAAATGCTTGAAGTAAAAGTGCTCTTTTTTATTATTTCTTGTTGAATAGGTATTTCGGGAAGTAAATTATCGTCTCCTACGATACTTCAAACAAATAATACAGAAAATGTGCTGAACCAACAAATGGACATACAAATCGCGTCACATTTTCAAGACGATTGTGATGCGACAGGTAATACAACTAAATACCACATTACACAACAATTACGATTATTATACACTACTTCGTAAATAGGTATGTGATGTAATGATCGTAATTGTTCACTACTTCGTAAATATGAGCTCTCGATTTTATTTAATCATAATTCTAGGTAAAGAAAATCAAGCGCCAAGTTCTCATTCTATCTGCTTAGATGAAGACTTGGACTTTTCTGCAGATAGTGGTGACGAATATCATCCACCTAGGCGTGACAGATCGTCATCTACGAGTTCATCTATGGTTTCTACACTTTCTACTAATATCAAAAGAGGAAAGAAAAAAGTGAGATGCCAAAATAAGTGGAAACAAAATGTTAGAAAAACTTTGAAAAATTCAGGAAAAGAGTATTTATCAGGAAGGATAAAGGAGGGGAGGGACGGAGGGGTTTTTTTTTGGATTTTAACAGGCAAAAAAGTAGAAGCCAAAACAATGAGACCCCCGTGCCGTAATTGCAAATTTTCCTGTTGCGATAACTTTACAAGAGATGAACGTCAACAAATATTTGATCGTTACTGGGCTTTAGGATCTTTGCAACGTCAAAGAGATTTTCTCAGCGCTTGCATTAGCATACCAAACATAGTATGTCGCCGTGTTAAAAATCCAGCAAAACCAAGAACGCCTAATAGTTTGTTTTCTTTTGTGAAGAATGGCCAGACCATAAGAATATGCTAGACGTTTTTGTTAAATACCCTTGGAATAGCACATCGGACATTACGTACAGTAATTGAAGCAAGACCCTCTGAATACGGAATTGCGCCGACTGACGAAAGAGGTAGACACGGTAAACAACCGAAATCAGATCCAGAAGTACTAGAATCAGTTCGCCAGCATATAAATACAGTCCCGAGAATTGAATGCCACTATTTACGTGCTCATACCTCTCGTCAGTATATTGATGGTGGTCTAACCTTGGCAGCCTTACATCGTGACTATGAATGCCAGCGCAGAAGTGCAGGTAAACAAGCTGCTACATTGTACATGTACAGCCAGATTTTTAACACGGAATTTAATATTTCATTCTTTATACCTTAAAAAGACCAATGCAATTTTTGCGAATCTTACAAAAATGCAGAAGGTGATAAGAAAACAGAACTAGAACAACAGTATATAAAACACCAAAGAGAAAAGAAGTTAAGTCGGACGGAAAAAGCGGTAGACATTGCACTTTCCCGAGAATCAGAGAGCAAAGTTATAGTAGCGATATATGACTTACAAGCGCAGTTGCCTGTGCCCATTGGCAACTCGTCAGCGTTTTACTATAAGTCTAAATTAAATTGTTACAACTTCACGGTGAGATTTTAACCTATATAACTAAATAATAAGTACGTAACTCTTTAATGTACTACTATATTTTTACATTTTATTTCAGATAACAAATATCAAGAACGATTCAACTTCTTGTTACTTTTGGCATGAGGGCTTGGGCTCTAAAGGTTCTACAGAAATAGGAACTTGCGTGTACAAGTTTCTAGAGCGCGTTGCTGAAGAGCATCCAGATTCTGATGTGATTTTCTATAGTGATAATTGTTGTGGTCAACAAAAGAACCGGTACGTACCTATATAATTGTTGAGATGTCGAATAAAGCGTTTTTTTTCATTTCTGATGATGATCATTTTCTTTTAGATTCGTGTTCAGCATGTACTACTATGCTGTCCAAAAATTAGCTATAAATTCTGTGTGCCATAAGTTTTTAATCAGTGGTCACAGTCAGAATGAAGGTGATAACGCGCATTCTTTAATTGAGAAATCGATAAAAAGAGCCAAAAAGTCTGGACCCATCTACGTGCCAGATCAATACATAAATTTGATACGAAATGCTAAAATAAAAGGTAACCCCTTCCTTGTCTACGAGATGCATTTTAGCAACTTTTACGATTTAAAAGCACTAGCTGATGAGCAAGCAATTAATTTTCATAAAGACAATAATGCAGACAAGATAAAAGTTTCCGAGCTCACAATGATTAAATTCACTAAAAATTGTGATTTTTATGAATTTAAAACATCTTTTGAAGGAGACTGGATCCAAGCTAATTGTAAATTGGTACGGGGGCGAAACAGAACTCGACCAATAGAAAGTAATTTAAAAGCAGCGTATCATTCAAAAATGAATATTTCTGATGCGAAGAAAAGAGATTTGATACAATTAGTTGAGTCTAACATAGTGCCCAGCTATTATGAAGGCTTCTATAATAGTCTTTAAATACATTGAGACTGATAATTATAAGTAAATTAAGTCTGATTCTTTTTATTTAATGAATGGGAATACGTGATTAAAATTTCATAACTATTGCACGTCTACTGGGTGATTTAACTACTGGTACTACTGGTAATCCAACAAAGTTCCTATTACCTATGCGTATTATTATAGTGTTCACTTAATTAAGATATGAATAAACATAAGATAAACAGCCAATAACTATTGGGTCGATTAAGTAAAACCTGATTAGAATTAGGATTTTGATAATTATTATCTTAACTTTATATACCTACGAAGCTTAAAGTGCCATTAAGTTCTTGTTTTTTTTTAAAGGAGATTTACTTTTTACTTTATTTTGATAAAAGTGATAATACTATTACATTTCTGTTTTTATAATAATTTGACGTTGATTATTTCTAAGTGACCTAATTAAGACAAAAGGATACTTATATTTTGATGTCGTAACATTAAAAAATATATTTCATGTTTCTTACAAAATAAAACGTTTATTTTCCATCAAACAGTTCTTTTATTTCTTGACTTTCACACAGGGTTTTGTAAGCTTCCGGGTGCATAAATGACATTTTTGGAAGTTGTTTAATGTGACAACGGCACAATTGCATGACTCTTTCACTACGTTGATCTTTATTAAATATATCCTGAATACCTGAAGTGGAAATTTCCATCCTTGAATATAAATTGACGTCTATACTAGTAATCAAACCCATAAAATCAGTAAAAAAATGTAAAATAAACCCATAAATCCATTTTTACAATTTATAAAATCTTTGATCCTCGTTTCTGTAAAATGTGAAAAACGTAGATGTGCCAATATATTACTAGGTGAGCGTATAATAGACGCGGAATCGCATGAGCGCTTAGTGCCAGCCGAGGTCTTTCAGACGTAGGACGTGTGTCGCTCTCGTTGCCACGCGCTGCGAAAAAATATTAGTGCAGTTTGGCGTGTTTTTAGTGCGACCGGATCTTATTGATACTTTTTATTATAATAATATTGTTTTGTTATATAATAAAACTTTGGTGAGTACATATTTTATTGTAATGAAGTTCAATAACTTAACAAGATAAAAGGCTACTTCCCATCTGGTAAACTTCCCATTTCGTAAACCTCAAACTGTACCTACTAAAAAGTTGCGTTTGGTAAACATTATACATTTCATACATTTAGTCCCATTTCGAAAACATTTCAATATTTTTTTGTGTTATATCCCATTTGGTAAACTTTCAGATGAAATGGGTACAGTCAAGTAAAAAAAGAAAAACGAAACTATTTTTAATCACAGGTACAATAGTCGGATTATGTGTACGTATGCCATTTACACATATTGATATTTAAAAACAGAAATAAAAAGTGGGGTGTACAAATAACTTTCAAAAAATTTAAGAAAAATCACAGTTCGATTTGACTATTTCGATGACAAGTTTTATTTTTTTAATAACATAAGTCAATCTAGATGCGAAATCAACTTATATAAAAAAACAATAATCACAGATTTGGTACTATCTTTTTATGTTAATGTACATTAACATAAAAAAATACATACGAAATCAACTACTTATAAAATATAAAAATAAACAGTCACAGATTTGGTACAATAACATAAAAAATACATGCAAAATCAACTTTTAAATATAAAAACAAATAATAATCACAGATTTGGTACAATAACATAAAAAATACATGCAAAATCAACTTTTAAATATAAAAACAAATAATAATCACAGATTTGGTACATTAACATTAAAAATTACACACAAAATCAACTATAAAATATAATCACAGATTTGGAATATTAACAAAAAAAATTTACTACCTACACTACAAAGTTAAAAATCAATAAATAAATTATAAAGTGATACAAGCAATTCTTGATAATTCGTTCAAACAATTTTCCAATGATATTTTTCCACTTTTGTAATCGCCGAAAATATTGTTAATTCGTATATCATTTTGGATAGATTTTTTTCTTCGTTTTGATATACTTTCTCCATTATTATAAAAGCTGTAAAAAATTGTTATGATTAATTAAAGTAATAATGTATAATTTTTATCATATGTGTCGCCTAAAAATACAGGTCATTGAAACAAAAATATGTACCTTTTCAGAAGATTTTCATAATGTTTAATATTGCCTGATATCGTTTCGAAAAATAAAAGAATTGATGGCCTTTTTCCAATTTCACTATTGAAACTCCAATTCCAAGATTCCATGAGGTTTGTAGTGCGGTGTCTTTGTGCGTAGCAGCACCAAATATTCATCATATCTTCATTTTCCAACCACTGATCCACAAAGTAATCATTGAATTCAGTTATAGCTTTTTCTTCAAAACTGTAACAGAATTAATTCGTTGAAGATTATGATACGAAAAACCATATATTACCTAGTTTCTAACGCATAAAAATGGCTGTAGAAAATGGCGGTAGAAGAAATATCCAGAACTAAACGCGTTCATTTCAATACTGCAAAATTAATTTACCTTTGACTCATAACGTATAGCCATCAATCGTTTATGTCTTCTTTTGGTAAATGTGCCAGAGCCATACATAGTTTGACGTGATAGTGAGATTCTTCATGTTGTAATAAGCCAAGAGATTTTGCCTTTCTTAATAGCGCTCTGCCAAAGTGAACAAAACACCCCTTAACAATTATGTTTGGAAATGTCTTTTTAATTGCATTTATTGGAGCTTTTTCGAAATCCAAGGTAATAATATCGGCTGTCCACTCTGGTAAATGAAATTTTAGTTTGTAAAACAGTCTTTCATATGTAGTTTCTTCTTTGTTTGTCAACACTGCATAAAAAAATGGTACAATATTTGTCCCAGTTTCTGTACTTCCTATGTCTCCGTGTACAACGTATAGTTGAAGAAACGGCTTTGCACAACATTTGAACGTTCCGTCCGCAAAGTAGTGACGGACGTCATTTAAATGTGCAATTGCACTCTTTGAACCAAACACAATCATTCTATTTTCACCGTCAATCTCATCAAACAATAAATTGTCTTTAAAACGGTCAGGAATCACGATTTCTGTAGAGTTAGAGTGCTGAGATTTTGTGATTCCTAGTTGTCTATTTCTGTGTCTATACAAACTGCTTTTAACTTTGTCAAAATTTGGTAATTCTTTAATAATTTCATAACCATTATCTTTCAGCTTTTTAGTACATTTCCTGTATGTAGCTGGAATCGGCTTCAGATCTTCACATATAGTTTGTTTACATTTTTCGATGGCTACTTTCACTTCATTTTTTTCAAAATTCGGAATACAAGAACTGCAGTGAGCATTTTCTCTTAATACATGGCTTCGATTTGAATTCAAAGTTACACTTGCTGAACATCCATCTTTTCTATTAACACAGCGCCACCAACTTGAGTCCTTATTATTTTTCTGTTTATAATATTGATGCCCAGCGCGTAATAAAATTTCACCGCCTCGTGTACTATTAATAATTTTTAAATTCACTGCACCACTAGAAGATCCCTTACCCGACATTGCAACGACCTTGCACTATGCATAAAACGAGTGAACTGATAAGTTAAACCCGGTATAGATAGTTCAACTCAGATGTGCGCGCGGCCCTATGTGTGGGTAAACCTTGTACATATACAGTGACTTTGTGTGCGTGACAAGAGGTACAGTCGGGTACAAATACAAATACAGTTATTTACGGGTTTTTAAAAAAAAGAGTTATTTCGTAATGTAATGTTTATTTATTGAACATTATTCTGAATCGCTACTTGAAAAAAATCAAATGATGAACAGATTCGCTGCTCTCACCAAGGTTAATTATGAATTCTGACTCCATGTCAAAATGTCTATAGTATTCTTCTTCTTTCTTTTGTACATGTCGACAAGTATTACCCCACATCCCTTCATCAATTTGACTTAAACGTTCATTTATGAGTTTCATTATTTGAGTCAGATTCTTTTCCTTCAGCCAATATATTAGTAATTGTTCTCTCTGATACCCCCACTGCCATTGCTGTTCTTTTCCGTACGCTATTTAAATGTTCACTTAATTTCTATATTAAAATTGGACTTGCACTGCAAACTGGATCACTTACTAGTTCCAATATATCTCTTACATCTATTTTCAGATATTCGTATACCTTAGCAATGGTTTCTCGAGTCTAAAACAATAATACGTAAACGTCAACAAGGATATTTTTTTTCGTATATAGAATCATAATAAATATTAATTACATCTTAATTTAAAATTAAAAAATATTTACCTGACTCCTTAAACATTTTCTCCGTGAAGAACTAGACATTTTCGTAAACGACTGTACCCTTAAGAAAAAGCGATAAGAACACGTCTTGCTCGGACGACGACTGCCGCGTCACTGCCACACGAATGAAAGTTGTATATTTACAAGCCCACGTACACATAGGGCCGCGCGCACAACTGAGTTGAACTATCTATAATAGATATAATTTACGTATACTTACTTATGTCTATCTCATTCACACCTTTTGTTTAAAACGATGGTAAGGACAATAAATCCCTACCTGAGAACCCGCTCGGTGCTTCTTTTGCGGGAAAAGCACGTGGTATTTTTAGTAGCATCGTGGTATTTTTACAGACTTTAATACGTTTTTTTTACTTCTTCTTGATCAGCCATTCTTTTTGATGGTCGAGATACTATCTCAAGACTGAAGCATTTAAAAATATATACATCTCTAATTTAATACTAATTTGACACTGACTGTACCGTACAAAAATAACAATACTAACAAAGTTTACCAAATGGGATTAAATGTATGAAGTAACGAAATGTTTACCAAACGCAACTTTTTAGTAGGTACAGTTTGAGGTTTACGAAATGGGAAGTTTACCAAATGGGAAGTAGCCAGATAAAATTAGGCTACTATATATATGTTTTTATTTTACCAGCTTTTTTTCAGATATGGCTAACAAAAGGGGTTATACCGGAAAAAAAAGAAAAAAATACGGAAATTTGGACAAGGCTAATGAAGCCAAAAGGTAAGTTGCCAAAAGGTAAGTTACCGAGGAGCCACTTTTAAAAACAGTTTATAGCCAATTCACAATTTTCTCCCTTTTATAAACCGATTTCAAAAAAAGAGGGGACCCTCAATTCAATCTTTTTTTGTTTGAAAGGATAGATTTTCCAGGTAGTCTCATGATCACCTAATCAGAATCTGATAATGCGACCCTGGAGAAATCCAGGGAACTCATTAAATTTTATAGGAAAACAGCGATTTTTGGTATTTTCATCAACAAATGAAGCATTTGCATTCGGAAAGTACCAGTTAGCAAAATGGATCTGATGGCTGAGAGACAGGCGCCGGAACTCTGTAATAAGACTATATATCTTAGCTGTGTTTGGGCTTGTTGGAATTGTATTGAGACGTACTTTTTAGGTATACAATTAAAAAGTAAGAGAGAAAAAAATTAGTTGTACCTACACCTAAAAGTACATCTCATTACAATTATTTCAACAAGTCCAAACACGGCTAAGATATATTGTTTTATTATTGAGTTCCAGTGCCTGTTTGTGCTGTTTTTTTTAGTCGATTAATTATTCTTTTAGGCAGAAAAGAGAAGTTCAAATCCTTGGGAACCAAGACATAAATAAAGATGCTCTTGTAAGTTTGTTTTTCTACTTATTTATATATTTGGCACTTTTTGAAATTGTGTACCAAGAGACATTGTTTTCTTGATTTTGATTAAGGAGTTACTAACAAAAACAAATAAGTCATTATTTATTTATCTCAAGCCGACTAATTTTTGATTTCTGAATCGATCACCGATCATGATAAGGTGCTTACTGTTTGTATTATTGTAAATAAATACAAACACACACACATATGTATGTGTTATTTATTAATTTATTAATTAATAAATAAATAAATATTATTTTCAGACACAACCAATAGAAAACCTTAGCAAAAACACAGAGGAAATCCAAGAAAAGTTGCAGGCAACATCAGAAACAGCAAATCCCATTAAAGATAATCAAATGACGTGTGAAATTGGTGGTGATAAAACATCACCACCAATTTCACACGATGCATCATTGTCTCCAACTCAAGATCCTGGTGTAGGGAATCTTGTAAGTATTATTTGTTCATTTATATACATATTTTAGCACAAATAAAACATTTTAGTTATGCTGTTATTTGCAGGCTATTGAAGAAAATATTTCATTAGATAACAAATTACAGGGACGCCGTATAATAGATTTTATGTTTTTCATGGATCAAATCAAGACTTTAAATAACCACAATGCTGCTTTTGGTTGTAATATAGGCAATTTACAATTTGTGAAAGAAGTCCAGGGTGGTTTACATTCAGTTTTTTTAATGAAATGCAATATGTGCAATATCGAATTAAAATTACAAACATCTGATCGTTCAAATAGTGGTATGGATGCAAATCATGGTGCTGTCATGGGAGCTATAATGATTGGATGCGGACAGTCAAATTTAGATGAATTTCTTGCTTCTGTAGATTTGCCACTTATATGTCAAAAAAGTTATACAAAATACCTCGATGAAATTGCTAATTAGTGGGAAGAAACCGCAGAAGTAAGTATGCAGGAAGCTGCAAAAGAAGAAGGTGAAAAAGCAATTTCACGTGGCCAAGTCAAGGATGGGATTCCAGTTGTCAAGGCCATTGCTGATTGTTGTTGGTCAAAAAGATCCTATAAAAATAACTACTCTGCATCATCTGGAGTATCTGCTATTGTGGGACATGAAACAGGCAAAGTACTACACGTGGCTGTAAAAAATAAACATTGTTCCACTTGTGCCAAAGCAGCATCAAAAAACATGCCGCCAGTCGCACATGATTGCCACAGAAATCATACTGGATCTTCCACTAGCATGGAACAATCTGGTATTGTCGAAGGTTTTAAGACGTCAGTTGCTAAGAGAAATTTAATATACGGAACATTGATAGCCGATGGAGATGCAAGTACCTATAAGAAAATATTAGAAAGCCGACCATACCATAAAGTGAATGTTGAGAAAATTGAATGCACGAACCATTTACTGCGTAATTTTAGTGGTAAACTTATAAACTTGGGTAAAGATACAGCTATACCATTGGCAGAAAGAAAATTATTAACAATCGACCGAATGAAGCGACTGCGAACTGCAATAAGATCAGCTGCACGCTTTAGAAACGCCCAAAATTCAACTTTGTCGGACAAAATTATAAGCTTAAAAAAAGATATTTTAAATAGCCCGAAGCATATTTTCGGGGACCACAAAGAATGTGAAGCATATTATTGCACAGACGAAAAGAAAAGAGAAGAAAATGTAGTAGCAAAAGTTAAGACATTGTTTAAAAAAATCATGGAACATACTACACAAATTTCTTTACATTCGAAAAGTTTACTGTACGACTTGAACAATAACAGAGCTTAACAATTTAACAGCATCGTTGCAAAACACGTTGGTGGCCGTGTGACAGTGGACGGCTCTCGGCTGAAATGATAGTGATGATGATGACGTAATTAGAGAATTGAGTATCAAATTAATTTGGTTACAGGTGCTTCGCCGGATGGACTTATCGAATCTGATGGCATCGTCGAAATTAAGTGTCCTAGTTCGGCATTCGGTTTAGAGGCAGATGTTGCAATAACCCAAAAAAAAAACAAATTTTGGAAAATAGATGGATCTGTAAATCGCTGTCATGACTGGTTTTACCAAATACAGGGGCAGCTGCACATAACTCAAAGGAATTATTGTCTGTTTGCCGTATGGACAGGCAAAGATCTCAAGTTAAAAACTGAAAAAATAATTAGGGACGATCATTTTTGGAGAGAAAATATGGAACACCGACTTGTAAATTTTTACAATAAATGTCTCTTACCCGAGATTGTTGATCCCCGAAAAGCTAGATCTATGAAACTTAGAGATGATGAATATTAAAATTTTATTTTACACGATTATATTTTTATTTACTTAAAAGTAATAGTAATTTAATTCCTCACTTTTTACAATAAACTAAAAAAAAAACTAAGTCCCTACTTACGAAAAAACGAAAACATTTCATACTAACTAAAAACGCTGGCAATGATCAAAATTATCAATGCGGTGTATGACACGCGGTTATACGCGCTCCAACACAGACAGCTGTATGCTCACTAACTCTAACGCTGTGTAAGTAAATTTACCTAAAATCGAAGCGCGCCGCTACGGAGTAATGCTCTTAAATTAAAATTAACAGTGAGACAGTTAAAAACTAACTTTGTAATCTACCGGCTCACAAATTAAGGTATTCAATGCCAAAGTACAAAGTGGCTAAATTCAGAAGGACTACTTAAAGTAAATCGACTGACAAAACCAACAACAACGAATAATAATGTTACTTCCTCAAATTCCTAGCAGGCGGGGCTGTTGTTGCGGCCATAGGAGATCCGGGCTCTTCAGATTGCGCAGAATCCCCAGTGTCGGCTGTGCTGGACGGGAACTTGGCTATGAGATCGTGAAGTTCGCCCGTCGATTCGATCTTCCTTCGGGATTTGTCAGGGCAAATTACAATTATCCTGCCCTCCATTGACCAGCAGTTTAGCATGCCGAAATGCTTACGAGCAGCCGCAAACATACGGTGCCTTACTTGTGTCAAGAACTCGGAAATGGTAATCCGGGTTCCCTTGACAGCTTTCTTGCTATCCCATACCAGTTGTCGGTTTTCCATATTGAAGAATCTGACTAGTATGGGACGGGTCTTCTGCTTTGAGAATCCGAGTCGATGACAGACGTGAATAATACTTTTGCCCTTATTTAACTCCGTCAATTTAATTTGGTTGGATAATATGTTGTGGACCACATCAAGTAAATTTTCATTATCCTTCTCTGGAACACCATGGAACAGAAGGACCTTTCTCCGCATGGTAGTTTCATGCCTGTCAAACCCAGCAGCAAGTAGCTCAATTTGGGTTTTTTAATTTGGACAGTGCTTGACAAACAAACTGCTTAAATTCAGCGAACTCACTTGCAATGGATGATACATCTGGTGAAGCTGATGTTGTACTAGTGGTGGCCTTCTGCAATTTAGCCTCATATTCTTGCATGCGGGAACCAAACAACTTTTCAAGGCTGGCGGTTAGTTTAGAGTCCATGTTCAGTGATATTGATGTGTTGATTTAGTAACCAGGTATGTCCCAGTGCTTCAGGCAAGATAACAATATATATGGTGTGTGGGGTGGTTTAATATAAAATCAACTGGTTTATTTCATTTAAATATTGTTTTTATCTATTTTAAAACTTAATTTTACTTAGAGCTTTTAAATTTTAATGTAAACACTTTGTCTACCCACACAATTGTGTGTGGTCAATCTTTTTACTGTCTTTTTCTTTCTTCTGTTGTTTATACATATATACTAGTCAAAACAAAATAAGGGCCACTTGATTAATTTGGAGTCTCACTCTATTTAATAATTTTAAAGCGATCCTAAGTGGCTAATTCTATTTTGTGTTGTGCACTAAAGTGTTAACAAACACTAATGCGACAATACCACTTGTATCTTTTTTTTTAAGTGGGTAGAATGTGTTAGTTTTGTTTAACCACTTGAATTTATCCTATTTTAAGACTTTACTTTTTAACTTTTGAGTCAATTTAACTTTGGATTGCTTCGTGATTAGACAAACTTTGCTAAGTTGAAGCGTGAATTAACATTTTGAGAGAACAATGCCGAGGATTCGAAGACATATGGACCAGCAAACCACAACTAGAGCCATCACATTGATTCAGGAGGGCCATTCTCAGCGTTCTGTAGCTCTGCAGCTAGGTTTTTCACGACGTGCGATCCAGAATGCTTGGAATCGATTTCAAGAGACTGGGAGTGTCACCAGGAGACGAGGATCAGGCAGGATTCGAGCAACCACATCACAGGAAGATCGTTATATACGCCTGACTGCCCGCAGAGAGCGATTCGTCACCGCTCGCTCCTTACAAAACCGTTTGCGTCAGGCGACGGGTACCCGCGTTAGTGACCAAACGATCAGAAATCGGTTGCATGAAGATCAACAATTCTCTAGGAGGCGCGTAGTGCGCATTCCATTGACAAGTGCGCATCGTGCAAACCGATTATCATTCTCAAGGCAGTACCAGCAATGGGACATGAGTGATTGGAGCACGGTATTATTCACAGACGAGTCCAAAGTGAAATTTTTCAGTGATGATCGTCGTATTAGGGTTTGGAGACGAGAAGGTGAGCGATTTTCAGATGCTTGCATCCATGAAAGTGACAGATTTGGGGGTCCTAATGTAATGGTGTGGGGGGGAATTTCACTTTCTGGTAGAAAAGAGCTTGTAATTCTCAATGAAGGCACAGTAACGGCTCAGCGATACATTGAGAAGGTCATAAGACCCTATGTGGTGCCATTCGCACAAAGAATTGGTGCGGAATTCAAATTAATGCACGACAATGCCCGCGCTCATACAGCTAGAGCCACCAGGAAAGCTCTAGACGAAGCCGGTATACAGGTGTTACCGTGGCCTGCCAACAGTCCGGACCTTAACCCAATTGAGCACATGTGGGACTTGTTGAAAAGAAGCGTTCGGAACACAAATCAGCCTGTGCACAACGAAGCACAACTCATTAATGTGCTCAAAACCAGCTGGGAACAAATTCCAGAAGAAACGGTGCGACACCTGGTTGAGAGTATGCCATCCAGACTTCAAGAATGTGTTCAGAAGAGGGGAGGCCATACACGGTATTGATAAAAGTAAAAAAAAAGTAAAAAAAATGTAAAAAAATCTTACTTTTTTTAAGAAAACCCTTTTTTGTCATGTGTAATTTTAAGAAAAAATGATTATTTTATTAAAAAAATTAACATTGACGTTTGTTTTTCATTCCAAACATTAATTTTAAGTTAATTACATTAAAAATTAATCAATTAATTAAATTCAATAATTTTCCCACCCCCAAACTTAATAACTTAATAAGAATACTAAAAAAACATGGTGGCCCTTATTTTGTTTTGACTAGTATAAAATGTAATTAGAACTTTGTTTAACCTAGTTAAATCCATTTTGGTTTAAACGTTCACACGTTATGACACCTGGAAGCCACTATGCCTAGTGAACGAAGTAGTCCAGTCACTAGTAGTATAAGTGGGCGCGAGGCGGATGCAGTGCGTGTGCGGGTTTAAAGCGGGCACAACGCATGCGCGGGTGCTGTGCGTGATCGGCGCGTGTCATCTGAATACGCCCTTAGAGTTTTCTACAGCAATATTTTCATTTAACACTTAGCATTTACTGAAAAGTATCTACTAACGTTGATTTAAAATTTTTAATTTGAGAAAAACAGCAAAAATCACTCAGAAATGTCACAGCTGGTCAGTGTTATCAGCTCTCAAAAAATATTTTCGCTAATACCAAAGTGAAAACGGGTTGGGTTTAGAATCAAGTCCTTTGAGTTTCACGAATCTGTCACTGTGGGGGGGTCATCACGGGCTTACTTCAAGTGCCTCCATGCAATTTCAGCTGCCGAAGCCACGTCGAAATATTTTCTTAAATTATTTGTAAATCACTATTAAAACGTGAAATGAAACTAAAATTACTGTAAACTCTTACGTTTTTGAAGTTCTATCTGTCAAAATGCGTGAAATGTGCTCCATATCGTTATTGTTTCTGCATCCTGTTCTTGCTACCCCTCTAGACACCGAATGCTTGCTATTTATGACAAGTTCGCTACGCCTTTGGACACCGATTAGATTACAAGTAATTAACATCTTGGTGTTTTATTTGGTACAAGAGCGAGCAAAGCGAGTTCGGGACTTGGGGCACCCCGAATCGGACAGGTTAGGTTAGAAGGGGATGGCGGGGTCAAGAGAGCGAGTGAAGCGAGCGAACAGACCCCGCCATCTTCGTGTTTATTTTTTTAAACCACCCAGAAATAGAAGCCCCGCACAGCGGGGCTCCGTCAACTACACTTTAGTATTACTTCGGTGAAGGACACATCCCCCTGCCTCAGTAATTATTCAATAAAAAATTGGAACTTCAACAATTAATTAAAAAACCACACACCTCCGGCGGCGAGAAAAGGTGGGGGGCTAATAAAAGACTCGATTCTAAACTTAAACCTTTTCAATTTCCAGTCAGCATAGAAAAAGTTACCACAGACGATATAATAAATAATCTAGTTAACACTAGTGATAGTTGTTTTTTCTTTATTCTAAGCTCCGCATTCTTAGTCACAAGGAAATATTCTAAATTTGATTACGTATCGCTAGGTCAATAAATAAAACTTATAAATATACCACTTATTTACCCCAAAATTAGGGAGAAAACCCCTAAGTTGGGAACCCTGCAGCTGGTCGACGCAATTATCAAGTGTCAAGAAAATGGAACTACATTTCAGTGAACATGTGTGTCTAAGTTTATATTAATAAAAAAATCGTATTTAGTATTTTGGTATTAATGTAAATACATGAAACACAAAATATCATATTATATTGTGTTGTAATCATATTTATTAGAGCTTTATAAAAGAACGACAAATTTCAACAAAATCTTTCTCTTCTATTTCAATGTAATTCTAATATTAATTAACAATCAGTATTAATGTTTTAATTGCACTTTTTTGTAGGAAACTAAATTATTATCTTAAGAAAAAGTAATACAAATAAAATACATTGAACTATATATAAGCAACGTAAATTGTAAACAACAACAACAAAAACAAACATAATTATAAGGATAATAATTAAAATAATATCTAAAAAAATATGGCGCGAAATTGTTACACTAACTGCGGGGATGAGTCTCACATACCTTATTTAATTTAGTGCACATGTAACTCCCACTGCGGCTGTCGCACGACTTTCGTGGTAATTGCAAAGCATAGAACAACTCAACAGCTCCAGCTATTGAGAAGAACTGCAACGTCGCACGCATAGTAACCGAACTAGAAACGAAATAAAATGTGACGGGTCTCACAGACCCAACCCCCATGACGCCGGGTTAATGGAAACAGATTTATATGAGATCGTCAGAATATATGTTTTACTCGGCATAGACCGATTCACAACAGAATTCAAACTTGTCGCCATAGAAAGTGAATGGCGAGAGGACGATTATTCGTTTTGGGCACAATGATAATGACAAGAATGAACAGAGTTGCGAAGAGAGCGACCTGAGCCACGAACAGACGGAATGCAGCCTAAGCCACGAGGAACAGACGGAAATGGACATAATGGAAGAAAACATAGAAGCGGGTGTGCTTATCCGATATTTAATTCTGCATTAATTCCAGAAGAACATATTATTGTTGTCATTGTATTATTGGCAGAATCTGTGTGTGATCTCAATGATCATTTGGATGAGGAAAGCGGCGAAAGGGATCCCAAGCTTAATGAGGTCCAAATAGAGGAAGCTGCCATTTTGCAAGACGAATCGAAGGAGAGGGTTGCGTTTGAAGCTCTTTAGGTTATCCAACCCAAAGAAGCTACCGTGTTGGACAACGAACCAAAGAAGACGGTCACGGTTGAAGCTATAATAACTATGTCGACCGATGTTGATCATTCCTTTCTATGATTAAAAGTTAAAAAAAGGTAGACGTGGAAATGAAAATGCTAGGCGTCTAATATTATTTAATAGAAATGTTGAACACAATAACGCACACACACAAGATTCTGCATAGGTTGGAGTCTTTATTTGAATATCGCAAGTTTTCTTTCCATGCCCGTAATAAAATCAATTAAAGGGTAAGAAGAAAGACACGAAATAATTTTATACACATTTATAAACAATGATTTAAACAAACGGTTCCCATCGCTAAATATAAACTTTGAAAATCCAGTAGAAAGAAATTTAATTCCATCCGATTTTAAAAGTAGGAAGCGATTCATGTTGAGAATTTCATAACTGTTGAGTCATTTTCTTTAACATCATGTCCTTATTACTCGTAGTACTTTTATTTCATAAGTTTTGGGGAGATTCGCAGGACATTATAGTTATGTAAAGGTGAGTACATATTATATAACATAACATGTTATAAAACATGTTTCAGTAATGTGGAGACTGAACGTTATAAAACATGTTACTAAGTTATTTAACAGTTATTATTATTTACAAATGTTATATAACTTATGCGTGCACGTGTACCTACTCAAGATGCGACAGACACGGTGCGCGGGGCCAGCGAAGGCGGCAGTGTTTAAGTAGGCTTTGAGGAGAACGAAGGTGTTTATTTTTTTTTTGTTTTTGTAATGGAGTGGAACAAAGAGAACATTGCTTTACTGATTGAGCACTCTATAATGTGAATAACAATCGTGCCGAACAATTTAATAGCATTGTTGCAAAACACGTTGGTGGAAAAAGAAAATAATTTTTTCTTTGAAAAATTCGTACACAGCTAGATGTCACGCTGCGGTTGTAGCATTTAACACTGGCAAAGCGCAGTATAGTTTGTACAAAACTAACCTTGAGAAAAGTCCCAGGAAAGCAATTAAGCTGCTGGAGTTGAACGATAGAGACGACTATGGCGAAAGTTGCCAAAAACCGGATATGACGCCGGAACAATATGAGACCGGCAACAGTTCGTTTCTGAAAAATTTGAAAGGCCCGGTAGAAAAGCGGCATGAGGTTGAACGGGACACAGTTCTGCAAGCTGAAAGCGCATTATGGCTAAAGCTACAAAGATGCCTCTTAACAGCCTCATCTTTAAGCAACGTAGGTACATAATTTTTACGAAATATGAAAATTATCCTTGAAGATAGAGAAAAAGCCAACTAAGTCAAAAATACTAACATGATATAATACCAACATTGTACTTACATTTAGTCTTTGACTTTGAGTATAAATATAATTTACAGTAATTACTTTTTAGGTTTGCAAGAGGCAATGTAACATCAGCTCTGCACCTAGTGTTGCAAAAAAACCGTTTTTTTTCTAATGTGAAAAAAAACCTTGAAAAAAAACCTGATAAAAAACTGTTTTTTTTCTGGGCCTTGTTTTTTTTCAAGAGTATAATAACTCTAAAATTGTTCGAGCATTTACCGTTAAAGATTAATACTTAAGATTACATAATAGAGTCTTAGGTTTATTCTTGAATCTATGATACTTTTCTGATAAAATAGTACCAAAATTTCATAAAAATATTGGCAACATTCATTGATATTAACTCAATGAAAGGGAAATCCCCAAATCATATACCTATTTATGCACGGGGAAATCCCCTTTCGATTTGTTTGTTTGAACGTAGTTAGTTTAGCGCAATTGTGGTGCGTGACGCTGACGTGTGTCGGACGGAGAAAGTTCAATATAAAATTATTTAGAATTTGTGATATTGAAGTGTTGTTAATTCGAGTCTGATTACAAAAATAAATACCTACCTAAGTATGCCGAAACGAGTTGGTCCAGGCCGAAAAACATCGGCTGTGGCAAATCTTTTTAATGACGTGGTTACAACTTCGAAAATCCCCAAAGCAGAATGCACATTCTGCTCAAAACATGTGACGAAAAACGGTACAAGACTTTTAAAGCACCTACAAGAGTGTAAAAAGTGCCCAGATTCGATAAAAGAAAAACATGGAAAAAAAACAGAGAAAGTTGCTCAAAAGCGTAAGTACTTACATAGTTTTTTTTTTTTTTTTTTTACCTAACCTAACTAATATTATAAATTCGAAAGTGAGTTCGTTTGTTTGTCATGCCTTCGAACTATCTGAAAGCAAAAAAGAAAGTAAATAAATAGCGGTTCTAGTATACAGAAATGATGACATCTACCTACTGTTTTCTTTCTAGAGTTATCCAACACTGCAAGTGGCTCTACGTTCACCAAGCTTAAGACACCAGGTATATCAAAATTCGTAGACAATATACATCCGGGAGATCAAGACAAGGCAAATGAACTTCTCAGCAGAGCAATTTTTGCCAGCAGAGCACCCCTTACCATGATGGACAATCCTTACTGGAAGGATTTTTTTTCGTTTCTTCGGCCCGCATATAAAATACCTTCTAGACACATGTTGTCAGGTCCGTTTTTAGAAAACGAGTACAAGAATGTGACAACGATGGTAGCAGAAGCTATTGCGAAGGCTGATTCTATTGGATTGGCAGCAGATGGTTGGAGCAATATAAGAAACGAACCTATTGTAAATTTTGTTGTCACTACACCGACACCTTTTCTATACAAAGTTTTACCGACAGGAAAATCATCTCATACTGCCGAATTCATGGCTCAAGAAACTAGTCGTGTAATTGATGAAATTGGACAACAAAAGGTATTTGGCCTCGTGACCGACAATGCGGCGAACATGAAGGCAGCTTGGAAAATACTTGAAACGAAGTACCCAAGGACAAACTTATTTACCTATGGATGCCTAGCACACTCGCTCCAATTAATATTTACTGATATTAAAACTTTGCCAAGCTTGAAAACGTTTACTGCCAACGCAAAAGCTTGTATTAAGGCCATTAAGAATTCTCACAAGCTTAACTCAGCTTTCATAGAAAAACAATCAACCACCGGTTTACAAATAAGTCTTAAACTTCCGGTAAAAACCCGCTGGGGTTCCCTGGTGTCTTGTTTTGAAAGTTTAAAAGAAAACAAACAAACCATTAAAGCTATCGCCATTGATGAGGGTCTATCAGATGCTTTAAACAAAGTTCCCACATTGAAAAAATTGATGTTAAGTGACGATTTTTGGGATAAAGTATCCGGATTCAGCAGTTTACTGAAACCTATATCAGACACCATTAAAATTGTGGAAAGTGACACTCCTCAGTTATCTAAAGTTTTAAGTTTATACAAAAAAATTGAAGATTCGATGGAAAAAATATTGAAAGACGAGGTCCAGAACCCCCTGACGAAATCTGAAGAAAAAAAAGTTAGAGAAATACTCAAACATAGAAAGGAATTCGCTGTATACGATGTGCACAAAATTGCAAACTTATTGGATCCTCGTTTTAAAGGCTGCGATCTTACACCAGAAGAAGAAACTATTGCAACAGAACAAATTTATAATACTGCTGTGAAAATAGCAGATATCGATGAGGATACAGTATTGACAGAGCTTGCAAATTACATTGCAAAACAAGGTTTTTTTTCTAAAACTTTTCTGTGGTCTTCAGTAACTAAGCTAACTCCCATAGCCTGGTGGGCAGGACTTTGCAAGTCGACTGCTTTGTCTAAACTAGCCCTCAAATTTCTTTCACTTCCAACTACATCGGCAGCATGCGAGAGAACATTTAGTACTTACTCTGACGTTCATTCTAAAAAACGTAATAGACTGACAAATGACAGGGCTAGCAAAATAGTGTATATTGCTCACAATTTGAGATTGAAATCTGAAAAAACAAAAGAAGAACATAAAGAAGCACCAGGCATAGAAAATATGACCGTAATTCAATCTGTAGAGGAGATGGATGAAGATGAAGAGACAGACGAAAATTCTGACTCTGACAAGACCAATGTAAGCACTGAAACTGATACAGAAAGTGAAGATGAAGAATAAATTGAAAAAAGATTATTGAATTGTAATTCAATGTTGTGAAGTCATAGTAGTGAATAATGAATAAATAATATTTTGATTTCTTATATAAATTTAATTTATAATTGAACTAATATGTAGGCTAGAAAAAAAACCAAATTTAGAAAAAAAACAACGATGCAAAGTTTTTTTTCATGTTTTTTTTCAATAAAGTGAAAAAAAACAAATCGACGGGTCCCAAGAACAAAGTCCTATCTTCAATATTGTCTAGTTGCAGTGCGTAGCAATAAAGTTACGCGAATCAAATAAGTTGCAAAAAAAATAAAATTTGTAGAAAATTATGGTGAAAGGTATTTGTTTATTTAGTTTACTTGTTTTTGCTCGCTAATGTTTTATTTTAAATATGTATTTTATTTAAAATTGATTCTCATGTAATGATGTGAGATTGTTTTTTGGAATTAATTAAGACTTAACAACACATGCGACGTTGTTTTATGAAATCTTTATAAAAACAAAAAGTTGTATGTGTACAAGAGATGGTGTACATCGGTATTTGCCTACAGAATTATGTCTTATGTTGCAAATGTCGAAACCTATGTTGTCTCTAAATGTAGGTAGTAAGAAAGAAAACCATTTGATTTGATCACTTATTTATTATTCAAATTTAATCACAGTTTTGCTTGGAAATATTTTTTCCAAATAGGTACTTAAAAATATGTTTAAACTCAAATACAAAAGAAAATTAACAACATTCTAAACAATTCAAAATAGTACTCATAATCAATAATCAATTTTTGACATAATCTAGTTAAATGTATCAAAAAATAATAACATACAGTAGAAATCTAACAATTACCTTAATATCTAAAACAATTGAGCATGTTATTTATGCCTATAAATCACTTAAAAAAACTTTTAAAAAAAACTAATAGCCTTCAAAAACCGTCTCCAACAAACAGCTAAAAAAATACTTGACAAAAGGTCAAAATCTCTTGTAGCAAACTAAATGTATTCCTTTACGGTTAAAGATTAAGTATAACATTATAAAATTATCACAACATAAATTATAATAACAAAATTGTTCTCTTTTTTTTTATTTAATTCAATGCTAAGTAATCAGTGTAATCACAAAATCAGGTATCTTTATTTTACTTCGACTAATTTAAGTAGTCAACAACTGGGTACCTATTATTATTTTAATACAGTTTTAATCAGTCTTATTTTATTTAACCAGACTCTGTCTCTCGTATAAAAAAAAAATATAAAATAAAAGTATTATTCATCATTTTCATCACTTAAGTCGTCATTTGCATTGTTAGATTTGTAGGGTAAAGATCTAAAAAATATTGCATTAGTGGCATTTATAACACCTGTTCTGCACATGCTCTCCAAATCATTATGTTTATCTTTTGTTAACTTAAGTGGTGAAGAATAAGCACGCTCCAAGACAGGCAATACAGATGAGTTTCTTGTATCGTTTCGTATAACTAAGCATTCATAAGATTCTTCATTTAAATCATACTTAAAGTACAATTTATTTGGTTCAGATTTGTCAACGAAAACTTCTTTAACTTTAGTCCACAATATTTTTTGTTTTCTTAAATTTTTGTTCCATAGTTTGTCATTTACATGGGTCTTAAAGTTAAAGAAGTTTTCCTGTAGCATATTTTTAACTAAATATGGTTCTCCTTCTGTTTTTGCCCATCGCACGAGCAGGCGCCATTCGTCGGGTGTATAAATCGTTTTGGATTGAGACGAACGCTCTATGACGGCGTGGACACTATCTCCCTCGTTTTGGGTATGTCCCTTCTCTAGAAAACGATGTGTAATAGACACTTTGTATTTTTTTGCTGCAAATAAATATACAGAAAACACAAATCTATTCCGATTTTGGCCCGCACAATTATCGGACCAGAAACGAAATTCTTTTGTGCCTTCTGTACAATTATCTTTTATGAAATCTAACAAACAACTTCCCACTTCATTAGCTCCTCGTTTAGCTACTGTTTCGTCCCACATATAGCACACTGCTTTCTTTTGGCCCATATTAAAAACTGTAAAGTTATAGGTAGATAATTTTCTTTTGTAGTAAAATATACTTATTTGGCCATGCGGACAAGTCAATACCTTCTGGAAATCAAAAACTGCGGTCATAATGGACCCTTGAGACTCTATAGCATCATGTTTGTCTTTTTGTTTCATGGCACGTGCAGTTTTCTTTGCGTCCATATGTACTTTATGTTTTTGTATTTCTTCATTTGTAGGTGTCCGATTATTTGTAAAAGCATGACAAACTTCACACTGGTCCTTTTTAGGTATATGAAAACCAAGATTAAAATTTTTATTCACTATTTCCCTATACTGGCGTACTGTCGTTGCTTTTGATGCGTATATGTTTTGATCGAACCATTCGTAATACAGTTTAAACATTCGGCTTATGCTGAGACTACCATCTAGATATAACTTGGTCGAGTCCTTTCGAATAAAGTGAGAATCAACGGGAACAAATGAATTTACATGGTCACACACACTCTTTATCATGTCATTATTAATGATAGATTTGTGATGGTTATGTTTGCCTCGGTGGTCTTCCTCAAAATCTGCCACACCATCATATTTTTTAAATGTAGTTTTAATTATACTTTCACTAACAGCTAATGTTTTCAAGAACATAGTCTTGCAGACGTTTATAGTAGTTGAATCGGCGTTTAAAGATTTAATTGGCAAGAAATACTTTAATGTAAACTGACGGTTGTTAGGAGTACTGCGGTTTAGACATCTATATTTAGGAGCTTTTTTTACATATTTTGCAACAAATCCCCATTGTTTTTCTGAACTACCAAGTTTCCAAAACCTAGTGAAGCATTCCAGTCTTTGGTCTTCAGTAATTTTTTCCGCACATTTATACCGACAATTGCAAGGTTTTCCCATTATTTTATCCTCAACGAATTTGCCTCTTTTTGACACATAGCTTTTACCGAGATTTTTTAAATATTTTCGTTTTACGTCAGACCAATTATCCTTATTAACTAATCGTTTTCTTGATCTTTTCTTTTTTGGTTGTGTTGATGTCAAAGTCGAAACACTAGTACCTGCAGATTGAATAGAATCTATCCAAGAACTATGGTCGGGACAAAAATGATCATCACACTTCCTGTGTACATTTATTGGAGAGGGCATTGGTGTAGCTAATGTGATATGTGAAGTGGAAGGAGTGGCAATAGCTGGTTCTTCAAATTCTTCTAGGTATACCACTGGTGAATTATTAAAACTAGAGGTTACCTCTATATTTAATGGAGTCAGTACTTCTTCTGGATACGGATCTTGTGAAAAAGGTACAGGTGGTGTTCCCACTTGATGACAGGTATTAGAAATGGTATTTTCAGTAATTTCATGCTGCTTTTCAGATACTGTTGTATTAGTGTTAGAGGGTGAAACAACTTGCTGACGTGTGGTATGAGTATTATTTTCGGTGGCTTCAAGTTGTAGTTCTGGTACTTCTGTATGATTAGTGTCATCAAATACGGCATGATATACTTCTGCCATTTCGACGATAATGTTTTGGGCATCGGACGGTAACGGGGAGCTAGTATTGCTGTCACGTTCAATTGCAGATTCTGTAATAAAGTCAAATAGAAAACAATATAGCTACTGAATTTCATTACCTTACTTGAGTACTAGCCTATCACTAGTAAAAATAAATCATTTTAATTAAAAGGAGAGTATTAAATGGTGTATTTTTGTTTAGAAAAAAGTCTCATGTGAAAGTTCTTACAAAGAACAAAATCTTGTTATCACATACGACTATATTTTTATATTAAGTTTACGTAGAACAACATCCTATCTGCACATACGTTTGAAAATGTTAGAAGAACTTTGGCTGAACAACAACGTATGTGAAAATAATGTCGTAAAAATAAATATAACAAAATGAAATGTTATTGTGTAGTTTTTCTAAAGAATGAAATTATTTCAACAAATTATACAAAAAAAAAACTTTTTTTTTATTATCGTAGAACAACATACTTTAATCACACACGACGGTAAATATAATAGTTTTCGATTTTTTCTTATAATATTTAGTATTATAATACAAAATCCCTAAGCCATCTTTAAAATACGTGTGACTTGAAAAAATAAAACAATTACTTACCAAGATTATTACATTCTTCATTGTTATTTCTGTTTGTAGTAGGATCGGAACAATTATTTTCGTTCATTTGTAGCGCTAAATTCAAAATTCTTTTCTTTCTTGACAATGCAGACATCGCAAAAAATACACTGTGACACTGTATTTACACCTTTTGTCATTAATTTGACTCACAATTGAAAATTTGTTTGAACCTCCAAAATCGACCGCCACTGAGGAGTACAAACTTGTGTCTGACGTTACATCGCGATGCGCGTGGTGCTCACCGCGGCGAACAAGTTCTTACATGTCGATGCGTCATTGTTCGTGGAACTATTTCTTAGATAAGGCAATGTTCGATTGGTTATTTCATAAAGTAAAAACACTATTTGAAAAATAATTACACTACCATATAGCTACTATGATACTTAATACATTTGATCAAAAAACTAAAAATCGACTTATATTTACATAAGTTTTTGTTCTTGGGACCCGTCGAAATCGTTTTTTTTCATTTTACATCACTATCTGCACCACTCGTGAAGTCTCTCATCTATTCATATCCTTTGAATAACGTGCCAGCAATCGAATACGGCAAAAACAACGAAAAAATTGCTATAGAGCAGCTAGAGCGTCAAGAAAGTATCGTCGTGCAAAAATGCGGACTTTTCATTGACCAGAAACATTTTTTCTTGGGAGCGTCTCCAGATGGTCTGTTCGATGAAGGAATCATCGAAATTAAATGTTTATATTCGGCGCGTAACATGAGTGCTGAAAAGGCGATCACACAAAAAAAAAATTTTGGAAAGTCGATGGATCTATAAATACCAATCACGACTGGTACTTTCAAATCCAACGACAACTGCATATCAGGTGAGAATCAATATCACTTCATCTCTCTGGTCTATTATAAATTTATTTATGTAGTCCACAGCATGTCCTTTGATATATTCTATTCTTTAATTTTCAAATAAATTATAATTTATTTTCAGTCAAAAAAATGTTTGTCTCTTTGCGGTATGAACAGGAAATGATTTTCCATTGAAGACCACAAGGATACCAAGAGACGATGTGTTTTGGGCGACAAAAATGGAACATAAGTTATTGGACTTTTATGACAAATGTCTTCTGCCCGAGATGATTGACCCCAGGAAAAGTCGGTCAATGACAATCAGAGATGTACGATATTAAAAAAAAATATATAATTATTTTACAACTTTATGTTTTATTTATTAAAGCCTGTGCAGACGGTTGTAATCCAGCGTCCTATCCAGTATTGCCATCCGTCTAGACTGTGGAAGTAGGTAATCCAAATTTTGATTTGACCTTCAACGTCCTTGGTCACATTCTGTACAATATTTCTCAGGTATGATTTATAGAAATCCTCATTCTGACACAATTACCAAATATAAGTTATCCAAAATTCACAAAAGCGTCTCATGAAACGTAACATAAAAAACTCGCACCTGTAAAAAAAAACTAAACGGCTGAAATATGGTTTATTTTTACATTTTCAATCCCGATATGTCTGCCATTTTTTACAATTTCCAAAACCTGAATGTACAAAAAAACTACATTTAGTGTCTAAACACACTATGCCGAGGATACGCGACGGAAGTTCGGCATGATTACGCCTGCAATGCTATTTAAATTTCTGGCGACACATTATGCCGAAATTACGTTGCGTTATAGCGTACAGCCGAACTTCAGTCGGGCGTAAGTTCAGCGGAAATTCGGCGGCAACGTATTCTGTAGAACACACATTATACGCGACCGAAGTTCGGTTCGATTGCCGACGGAGATCGGGAGCGGGGAGCAGCGGGAGGCAGGCATGCCCCCGCCCGCGCCCCGCGTGTCCGCCCGTAGTGTTTATTTCGCCTCTGTCTGCGCACGAGATGCACGTGCTTTGTTGTGTCATTAAAACGTAGACCGTACTCCATGTTTGATTCAGAAAAATTAATTATCGCGGTTGAATCGCGACCGTGTTTATGGAACAATGGAGATGCAAGTTATAGTGATCGACCAAGGAAAAAAATAGCTTAGCAACAAATAAGTGAAGAATTTTACGAAGATTGGAGTACTTATAGAGCCAAAAAGAAAAATGAAACAAGTAAGTTTATTGATTTTAAATATTTTTATTATTTATCACAAGCGATCATTGTACAATGCGGTCCTGCCAAGCTGCCCTCCCCTCATTGTTAAAATATTCCATGAATTTTTGCCTTGCAGTAGTGGCATTTGTGATATTCTGATGTGACGATTCTGATGATATAGATTCAAAGTTGTGTTCAAAAAATTGATCCTTAAAGTTGTATCCATCACGTTTTCTGATGAAGTTGTGAAGAACGCAAACTGCTTTTACAATATGAGTTGCATAATCAGGAGAAGTCAAAATTGGAGTATGTAGGATTCTCCATTTATTACACAAAACTCCAAATGTACATTCTACACACCTTCGTGCCCTGCTGAGACTATAGTTAAATGTACGTTTTTCTCTGGTTAAATTATTACCTGGAAATGGTCTCATTAAATGTTTGTCAAGAGCAAATGCCTCATCGCCTACTATTACAAATGGAAGCCTTGGTTCATTTGTGTTAGGTAGTTCTCTATTAACTGGTAAATTTAATGTTTCTCTTCTCAATCGGATTCCTAATATTGATATTTTGAAAATGGCACTGTCCCCCTCCCTGCCGTAAGCACCTACATCAATCATAATAAAATTTAAATTGGCATCAGCAAGAGCCAACAATACAACTGAGAAAAAAAAATATAATTAAAAAAACGAGAACCGGATAGTGCTGGGCACACAATCCGCACGTGCTTGCTGTCTAGGGCACCAATGCAATTTGGAAAATTTGTTGTAGAAAAAAAAGTTTCTGCAATGTCGAGCCACATTTCTTCTGTAGGTTCTGGCATTTCAATTGGTTATAATATCTTCCAAATTACAACACATGTTTCTTTAACTATACGAGCAATTGTTGATCGGCCTATTAAAAAATCCTCTGATAAACTTTGGAAGGTCATTCCAGTTGACAAGTACCTGTGAACAACAATAATATTGTGTTAGTGTAAGTTGGTTATTACTAAATATATATATTTCTTTATTTCAGTTGATGACTTACAAAAAAAATTGAAACGTTTAAGGGATTACTACCTAAGAGAAAAGAAAAAAGACAGTTTAAAGAGTGGTAGTGCCGCGCCAGCCAAGAAGAGAAACACTTCATATTTTCAGATTTTATCTTTTTTGGATATCACTATAGAACATCGAAATACTGATAGCAATCTCAGTTTACCCGAAGATGAAAATAGTACCAGTTGTGATTCGCTACCACCAACTACTAGTCCACCGCGACTAACTACTCCACCATTGCTACCGTCGAACACACTAACCAATTCCGAGCGTAATAACAAGAAGTTAACACCATTTCAAAAATCCATATTAAATAGAATGTCTGTCAATGAAGAAAATGATCCCGACAAAATTTTTTTGCTATCCTTATTACCCGATATGAAAAAAATGTCAGACAGTGAAAAATTCGACTTCAAATTTGAAATTATGAGTGTGTTAGAAATTATATATGTACATATGTATATATGTACATATGTATATATGTATATGTGTATATATGTATATATATATATATATGTATATATGTATAAAGTATGTCATACTTACTTCTGTATTATAGGTTTATGTACATGATATTTAAGATAAGGGCTAGGAATTAATTAAATAACACATTATTTTGGATGTATATAAACTGTAATCATTGAACCAAATAAAACATATTTCTAATAGGATCTTTTATAATATAACCATTTAGGTACAAAGTTACACTTAACATAAATATACTCACATAATAATAATATTAACCGTACATTATATACGGCACATAATTTTACTACATACAAACAAACATAATTTATACTTATCTCGAATATACAGCAGAGTGGTGAGGTGGTTACTGTCCCGTGGTCGCCGAGCAAATGAATGTCTGGCTGTAGTGCGGCAACCATTTATAAAGGAATACCCCTACTACTCGGCGATCATAGGACGTCAATTGAATCACTGTCTATTTTAAAATAACGTTCTTAAAAATCAAAGTATGCCATTACAATATTTTAAAGGATGTATAATGCCTATATTTAATAAATTACTTATAGAAATAACATTACCTAATTAATACAATGACAACAACTTCTTTATAATATTTAACACGGCCATACTGATAGTGCTTCGTTCTCGAAGTACAAAAAAAAAAATAACAATATTCATAAACTGATTACATAGTCTCACATTTCTACTTTATATCAATAATAGTCTAATTCATAATCACCTTGCTTTAATCAATAATAATCTGACCTTACTGTGCAGACCAAACACCCGCAGTCAGTGAAGCTTAATCACCCGCAGCCAGTGAATGTCATACAACAGCTAAGGTTTCAAATTTTCAATCCATCCATAATAATAGGTATAATCACATAAAAAGAATAAATATAATAATATAAAAATGAAGAATAATTTATAGTAACATATCTTCTACAACAGCATTTTGTTCAGTCCACTCTCCAGGCCATAGGCGAATTTTATCTTTTGCAACTATTATGTTTCTTAAATTACCAATGCCCCTTAATGAAAATCTGTCATAATCTAATATGTCCATAATTTCACAAGGTCCCTTAAATTTTTTTTTTTATTTATCATGTCGCCTATGGTCTTGGTTTACATAGACAGTATCACCTATGTTATAATTTATGTTACCTCTACGTGTTCGGTCAAAGCGATCTTTGCATTTATCGGCAACAATTTTAAGGCGTTGATGTGCTAACTGACGGTCGCCAGTTACATCTATAATCGCATTATCATATTCTTAAGGATCGGTTGCTCAATTGATTTTTTAAAAAGAAAACATGAAACAACCTAAAAGTTATTATTTAATTAAATTAAAAATGATCAATTACAATCAAAACCGTTACACCGAAATTTAAATATACCGTCCTCGCAAAACGAACATCCGTCGCATCCGAGCGCCCAAGCAAAAGTGACCGAGACACTGGCGTGCGCCGCCTAGATCATGTTATCCCTTCCACTTGCTGCGTCATCGTGATGGCCCCGCCCTCTCAGCTGACAAATCTTCTAAGACGGCCTCTCCTGGCAGCTGAACGTCCTCGTCAGCTTGACTCCCTGGTGCCAACTGCTCATTCGTCTGATCTTCTCTTAGTGAATCCCCCATAGGTAGGACGTCAGGCACCTGGTTGTCACGAGTTGGGTCCTCATCAGTTAACTCATCTAAAACACACCAAAACCAAAACATGAATTAAATATTCTGAAAGTTTTAAGTCGTAGCTACCCATTTTGATGGATGGGATCACAAGCGTTTTCTCCAGCAATCACACAAAAATAGGCAGCGGCTTGCAATTGTTTCACCAATGAAAGAGTTGTAGCGGCATTCATGCCGCCACAAAAATCAACGTAGCAGAATCAACATCACAACAAATGAGACTCGCAGCGCCATCTATCTCGACAGCTGCGAACAAACTGCAAAATCCTAAATCGCGATATCAAAGTTTACCGTGCGATTAGAACACATGCAAAGCCCGAATATCAACTCTCGGGCAGTTGCCCACCAGACACAAACAACCGTCTGGTCGGAGGATCCTCCCTTTTCAATGGAGGTTTGCGGGACTTTACTCTCTGTTCCGCTACCTCTAAAGAGTTCCGGACCTCAATCATTACTGAAACAACAACATCACCTGGTAACCACTAACGGGGTTCCAGGTACGACCAATTGCCAATTTCGCGGCAATGATCACTTGCCACTTTCGGGGCACACGGATAGCCACTATCGGGGCTGAGGATATTAGCCACTTTCGGGGCTGAAGGTAGCCACTTTCGGGGCTGAAGGTAGCCACTATCGGGGCCAGGAGTAGTTAGCTGCCACAATGTCGGGGCTACTAACATACTCACCACTTCCAAAAAACGCTTCACACGCCTCCGGGGTCCACTCGCCACGCCACTGAACCATGTGTTCTGCAGCGGTCTGGGTCTTCTTTCCGTACGAACCAGCTAGCAGCTCGAGCTCGTATCGGTGATGTGGTAGCGCTTGCACAATCTTATAAGGGCCGCGCATCCCGGAATCCAACTTCCCGGTGCTCTGTGAACTTTTGTTAACAAAAACAAAACTGCCGACAGCGAATGTACGCGGCTGTCGACGGCGCTCATTAACGCGTAAGTCTTGTCGCTGCTGATTTTCAGCCAGCAACTCAGATGTCCTCTGTCTCCTGAGTGTCAGAAGGGCTTCTCGGTTGGAATGAGAGCCACTCAAAGCAACGTCTCGTACCAGAGATCTCAGAACCGGTGTTGTCCCTTCGATGCCAGTTAGCAGCTGCAAGGGTGACGTGCTTTGTTATATTTAAGGTAAGCTGTATCTTCCATAATGCGTCGGACCACTAGGCACCCTTATTGTTAACCTCTATTCGCAACATATTGAGGACCGTTCGGCAGTACCGCTCGACTTGACCGTTCTCGCGATGCATTTCCGGCGTGATAAATGTATGTCACTGCCTAGCTCCGTAACCCAGTCTTGAAATGACGCACTTTCAAACATTCGGCCACGGTCGCAGACGATTGTTGACGGAGTACCAAATAGCGAGACAGTATTAGAAAATACGCGCTTCAATTCGGCGGTATCTTGTTTGTATATTGCGTACAACAAGCAATACTTTGAAAAAGAGTCTACTAGCAGGAGTATGTACCGAAAGCCGTTTGACTCTGTTAGGGGACCTAAAGCGTCTGTGTGGACAACTGAGAAGGGTATCTCAGGCTTTGTCCAAGACTCTATGGGTTGGCTAGGAGCTCGAGGCACTTTCTTATGCGACAAACAAACGATACAGTGCCCGATATATTTTTTGACAAAAGGTCTCAGCCCGGGAAACCAAAAATGACACAATATGAGCTCGGTGGTCTTGTCTATTCCAATATGGTCGTGGTCATCGTGAAATACTCTTAGCAAACTAAGCCTGTGTCCCTTTGGAATAAAACAAAGAAGACGAGAATCTTCACCAGTCGGTGTGTACTTATAATACAACAGTTCGTTTTTTATACTAAATCGTGTAGAATCTAAATGACCTTCTCTCAGTTTTTGCATTATGCTTTGAGTTTCCGAATCGGCCGTCTGAGCAATCTTTGCCCAATTTCGCGGATTTCGAATTTGGAGGACAGTAGCGGGTTGTCGGCTTAAAAAGTCTGCATGTTGCATAAGGCACCCCTTTCGATACTCAAGCGTGAACTGGTAATCTTGCATGTAGATCCACCAGCGCGCCACGCGTGGCAACAAATCTTTTTTGCGCTCAGTCAACTTGAGGGAATTGCAATCGGTTACAATTTTAAACGGTATACCAATTAAATAGTGCCGAAAATGTTGCAATGCACGAACAATCGCTAGGGTCTCGAGTTCGTAACTGTGGTAACGGGACTCGGCACCCTGTGTAGATTTACTAAAATAGCCGACAACTCGCTTCCGTTTACCCTCATGCTCTTGCATAAGAATTGCACCGAAACCGATCGCACTGGCATCAGTGTAGCTCAGTGGGCAAACTAGGGTCGAAAATGGCTAAAACGGGCTCTTCGGTTAAACTCTTAATTACATAGTCACGTGCTAGGTCTTGTTCCGCTCCCCATAGGAAAGGCTCGCCTTTTCTGAGCAGTTTGGCAATGCAAGCAGTTTTCGAGGCATACCCTGCAACGTACCTACGAAAATAGCCTGCTAGCCCAAGGAACTGACGAACCTCTCTTACGTTAGATGGTTTCGGGGACTTAACTAAGGCTTCAGTCTTACTTGGACTCGGCCTAACCTGACCATGTCCAATAAGTCTGCCTAAATACTCAAGTTCGGTGTCCAGAAACGTACATTTTTTAAGATTTACTGAAAATCCCGCGTCCGTAAGTGTTTTTAACACCTCGCGCAAAGTTTTCAGGCCTTCACTGACAGAGTTCGACATGATCAATACGTCATCGATGTAAATTAGCACTTTGCCGGTATCCATCAGGCGCTTCAGAGTTTTGGAGATTATTCTCTGATAAACGATAGGGGCATTAGCGAGCCCATATGGCATCTTTAAGTATTCGTAATGCCCTTCAGGCGTTACGAACGCTGTTTTGCTGATAGAGTCATCATCCTTCATCCGAACCTGATGGAAACCTGTCGCCATATCTAAACTAGTAAAGTACCTATAACTACCTAACCTGTCAATATGGTCATCTATAAGCGGCAATGGAAATCTTTCCTTGATAGTGACAGCGTTTAGGGCCCGGTAGTCGACGCACATCCTATCAGCCCCATCCTTTTTCTTAACGAGGATGATAGGACTAGCGTAGTCGGAATGAGACTCGCGGATCACGCCTTTGCTTAGCAAGTCATGTATTATCTCGCGAACGCGACGTTTTTCATCCGCAGAGAGTTTATAGGGTCGATAGTATACGGGAACGTCACTACTAAGTTTTATCTCCATAGTTCCCGTGTTTACTGTAGAGGTCGCTGTCCCAGTAGTGAATGTATCGGAAAATTCGTTTAATAAAGCTAGCAAACATTCTTTATCGTCACCAACTAAAGGCGTTTTTATTTTGGCGAACTCTACAGTCGATACGCTGTTTACATACGGAACCCCAATTAAACGTTGAGAGTCATTAGTCCGAATGTACGTAACCCCGCTTCGATTTAAAACATCAGTGCCTATCAATATTGGTGCCTGAATGCATTCTGGGGGGACAACATACAAATCTACCTCCAAAGAGAGTTCAGGAAATTCAATAATAGTGCTCACATATGAAATTGACTCTATGTCCTGACTTCCAATACCTCGCATACGGCGATAAGTAGCAATCTTATTTAAGTTAAAATGCTTCAATACAGGTTCAGATATCAGCGATATTTCAGAACCAGAATCGACTAAAATATCAACGGGCACACTCTGAATAACAGCGGGCATCACATTGTTTTGTCGGGAGGAGACTCTGAGCAAAAATTTACATTACTCGAACTATTGTTATTGTTCGATTTTGACTCTACACGTTCTTTAGTAAAGCAAGTTTCAACGGAATGTCCACTCTTTCTACAGAATGTACAAGTCTTTACAGGTTTAGAAGAACTTCTTTGTGAATTAGAGCTCGCGGGCTCAGTTTTTGATTGCGAATTAGAATTTGTTTCAGTCGACTTTGATTTTTTTGGAAAATTATGTTGTTTATGACCTATGTTTCCGCATAAGAAGCAGGTCAATCGATCATATTGCATAGGGGCCTTGCGTTTACGCGGATCGAGATTATTTTGGTTTGACGTGCGAACAGGATTGTTGGTAGTAGTCGCACTAGGTGCATTTTTAGGCTTTATGTAAACGGACAAAAATTCAACAAGATCCTTTGACTGCAGCTTAGCGTTGGTGGTCGCGGCCTTGACTTGGGGATCAGAAATGCCACGGATCACTATAGCGGTCTTCAACTCATCCGAGAGCCCCTTAACAATGTTCAATCTTAACAAGGACTTTCGCGCATACTCGGCATACGTGGTGAATTTACCAGAACTCGTACTCATAACTTCATATAGCACTGTGGCCATATCAACTTCACGTGGACACAATGAACGGAATTCTGCTTTAAAATTAGTCCACGATCGGTCATTAGTCACCCAATCATTGAGCCACGTCTTAGCATCACCACGCAAGCAACCGCCAATACGTCCCAGGCATTCCCGATCATCCCAGTGACATAATACGCGTCCCCTGTCCACTTCCGCACACCACACGTCAAAGTTATGCACACATGGATCAAAATTTGAAATGTAGTAA
Organism: Melanchra persicariae; assembly: GCA_947386135.1. Taxonomy (NCBI): domain Eukaryota; kingdom Metazoa; phylum Arthropoda; class Insecta; order Lepidoptera; family Noctuidae; genus Melanchra; species Melanchra persicariae. Next base: position 6,134,468 of record OX376645.1, on the reverse strand, counting down.
TGTTTCGATCTTACTTGAATAAGTGAGGAAAGTGCGCCCACAATCCTGTCCGCAGCGTCAGCCTCACGTGATGCCTCAGCAGTCGCGGTCCCATCCGTAGCAGGTGTTTCCAAGGCGGCGCCAGGTGCGTCAGCGGCCGCTGAAGCTAGCAAGGGCGTGTAGCTTCTAACGCAAGGATGCGACGATTTGGGGGTAGAGGTCTGTACTGCGTTCGAAGGTAACCTATCCTCCAGAGCGATCAATCGATTAAGTATTTCATTTAGTGGGTCATGTCGTGGGCTGTTCCGACGTCCATAAGAACTATCGCGGCGCCTACGTAGACTCTCAAAACTTTCAGATCTATCACGGTGACGCATAGCAGAACTACCACGCGATTCGCGATCACTATCTTGACGTCTTACACGAGCTTCACGGCGGCTATGCGAGTCATTTCGGTGCTTGCGAGATTTCCGCTTAGATAAAGATTCACGCGGCGTGTGCTCGCGACTCGACATTATTTTTACGACACACTACGTAAAGTATAAGCGAAAAGGTAATTAACACGTGGTTGGTAACACGTACTCGAAATATTAAACGATAAGGTTACCACGTGGCTACTATAAAAGAAAACGCACACGAACAAATCAAATAACTAATAAAACGTGTCGAAACACTTTACAAAACACACTAACACTATTTTAGCAGTTAAAAAAAAAAAAAGAAAAGAAAAGATGGCGAACGATTACCGTTGCGTGTATTTTAATTATTCGAATCCCACTTCTGATCTTAAGGATCGGTTGCTCAATTGATTTTTTAAAAAGAAAACATGAAACAACCTAAAAGTTATTATTTAATTAAATTAAAAATGATCAATTACAATCAAAACCGTTACACCGAAATTTAAATATACCGTCCTCGCAAAACGAACATCCGTCGCATCCGAGCGCCCAAGCAAAAGTGACCGAGACACTGGCGTGCGCCGCCTAGATCATGTTATCCCTTCCACTTGCTGCGTCATCGTGATGGCCCCGCCCTCTCAGCTGACAAATCTTCTAAGAATATTGTAATACCTCATCTAATCGAGCCTGAATACTTGGAATGTTAGAGTTCCTGCCAATTAGCAACCTAATAGGAGAAAAACCGGTTGATTGCTGTACAGTAGTATTTAAGGACAGTTGGACTTTCCATAAAACGCTCGGCCAATCTGACACATCAGTACAAGAAGTGCTTATCATGTTTGTTATTGTAGATACATATCGTTCAACTTGGCCGTTTCCCCGTGGGGTTCCGGTCGCTATCATGTGATGCCTAGTGTGCCACTGATCTAATAACTCTCGCAACTGTCTTGAACAAAAATTTGTTCCACGGTCGGTTATTATTAAGGATGGTGTGCCAAAGTCCATGAGAGAACTCCGTAATACATTGACTAATTCCTCAGCACCCATTGTTTTTAAAGGTTTTAATATACTGAACTTTGTAAAACCGTCAATTATGAGGAGTAAGTGTTTATGACCACTGTTAGATAGTGGAAAGGGACCTGTGCAGTCCAAATGTACAGTATGAATAGGTACTGGGGTTTTTTCTATGGGATGCAGCATTCCTTGTTTTGGTCCATGATGAGTTTTTTTTTCGACACAAATTAGGCAGTGAGCTATATATTTCTTAATAAATTTTGACATGCCAGGAAACCAAAAATACTCGGATAATTTATGATAAGTTTTGCCAAAACCCACATGGCAATTCTCGTCGTGGAACAATCGAAGAATGCTGAGCCTACTTCCTTTCGGTATAAACAATTTAGGCGCAGATATTGAGTCGATTTTATAATGCAGTAAATTATTTCGCACCATGTATTGATTGGAATCCAATTCGCCCGTTCGAACCTTTTCTATAAGGGTTTGAGATTCAGAATCCCTATCTTGAGCTATTTCTAACCAAGATCGCGGTAAGTTTATTGGACTAACTAAATAATTTTGGGGCGGGTTAGATAAAACAGCAACAGTTTGAGGAGTAAAACTTGAAGTTGATTCTGGATTCCTACTAAGGTAATCAACATGACCAACGTACTGACCTTTTCTATACACAATTTCAAAACAAAAGTCTTGCATATAAGTCCACCAAGGTGCCACTCGAGGCGAAATGTCCTTTTTAGTTGCCGTGGACTTTATAGCATTACAATCAATAATAATCTTAAAACTTATACCCAATAAGTAAACGCGGAAGTGTTTTAATGCATTATAAACAGCAAGAGTCTCTAATTCATAGGAATGGTAACGGGTTTCGCAGGGGCTCGTTCTCTTACTATAATATGCAACCACCCGATTTGAACAATCATATTTTTGTAATAGTATAGCACCGAACCCTATGGCACTAGCATCTGTATGTAGTTCAGTTTGTAAATCTGGATTAAAAATAGACAACAGAGGTCGCTTTGTTAACCCTTAAACGCATAGTGTCCCAAAATTGAATCACCAAAGTAAACCACCAATATCCGTCCATAATATTTGTGTTTGATACATTAGGCTGTATGAAATGTTTCTTTAGCTCCTTCTCTAACCATAGAATAACTCAACTAGTGACATTTTGTGTTGTTATCTGTGGCTGATTGACATTTCGCTTTTTGGCGCGCGTTTCTCAAATAGGTTTGAGTTGAGTGCACTTTGGCGACATATATCACGAAGTTATTTGCTGATTTTGGAGAAAATAAAATTGTTTTCTAAAGGTAATGACTATTATTTATACAATAACTTATGCTTTTTTCAATTTACCATAATTGTTATGTGAACAGGGGCTCGATTTTGCTATTGCAATCGTGTCTCAATGACCGGTCAGTGATCGAATATTTGACAACTTTGACAGTTTTTGTATGGGAAATGTGTCAAAAGTTTGACGTTATACGTCAAAAATCGATCATTGACCGGTCATTGAGACACGATTGCAATAGCAGAATCGACCCCCAGGAAGCTTTTTGAAGCTATACATTTTGTGATTTTATTTATTTTGCTTTGGTGAGGTATGCATGTGGTTGGTTATTTTGTTTTAGAAATGGCAGAAAATAATAGGAGAGATGGTGACATTGAGTTTTGGTTGCGCCAGCTAGAAGATGGCGCCATTTTTGAAGACGATTTCGAGTCGGACGGTGACGAACTTGATTTTTATCCTACCCAACAAGATTTATTAGATGTTTTAGAAAATGATGATGACGGTGAGGCTAGGTCTAATGATAATAACGAAGAAATTATACCCGATCCTCCTATTGTAATAGCGGATGCTGTTCCTTCAAATAATAATGATGCACCGGTACATTCTTTAGACATTCAGAGGTTGATATGGAAAAACCAACCTCTGCCATTCAACGAAAATGCCATAAAATTTAATGGAACTGAAGAATACCCTGAAAGTTTGATGAACCTTCAGACACCTTTCCAATTTTTTTCCTACTTTTTTACTGAAGAATTTCTTTCACAAATTGTTACTGAAACAAATAATTATGCTGTACAAAAGAAACCTGATAGACCTGACGTCATAACATTAGGAGAACTGCGAAAATATCTGGGAATCTTGATTTATATGAGTGTCTACCACTATCCAAGTGTACGTGGTTACTGGGCTAACAAGCACGGGTTTGAGGCAATTATAAAAGCGATGCCTGTCAATAAATTTGAAAAAATAAGAAGAGTACTTCACTTCAACGATAACAATAAACACCTACCAATAGATCATCCCCAGCATGACCGACTTCACAAGCTACGCCCTGTAATTGAACATCTCAATACCAAGTTCTCCAGCATTCCAATCAGTCAGCGCTTATCCATCGATGAGAAAATGTGTGCCACCAAGATGGGCCATTTTTTAAAACAATATTTGCCTAATAAACCCCATAAATGGGGTTTTAAATTATTTGTATTGTGTTCTCTGACAGGTTTTGCTTATCGCTTTATAATTTACGCTGGCAAAGAAAAAGATGATCGTTTGCCTAACGAGCCTGATATAGGTGTTGTATCACAAACAGTGATAAAACTTGCTAGAATAATTCCCAGACATGCTAATCACATTATATACCATGATAATTTCTATACCACATTGCCCTTGATGTATTATTTTGCTAAAGAAGGAATACAATGTGTAGGAACTGTTCAAAGAAACCGCCTAGGTAAGAAATGTAAATTACCCTCAAAGCAGGATGTAATGCAAAAAACAAGTGCCAAGAGGGTCGTATGTGGAATATATTACACATATTGATGGGGTCGACATGTCTTCAGTGAGCTGGAAAGATAACAAACAAGTAGTTCTGCTCTCGACCTACGTAGGAGCTGAACCAATACAGTCCATCGAACGGTATGACAAAACAGAAAAGAAAAAAATAATTATAGAGTGCCCAAAAATAGTCAAAGAATACAACGCCCATATGGGGGGCGTTGATCTCATGGATTCATTTTTGGGCAGATATAGAATAAAAGTCAAGACCAGGAAATGGTATATGAGGATTTTTTACCACCTTTTAGATTTAACTATTATAAACTCTTGGGTTCTATACAAAACTGTAGAGACAAGAAAAGGAGCAGATCCAAAGAAGCTGAAAAATCTGTCAGAATTCCGGTCAGAGCCGGCTGATGTCTTATGTACCTATGGTACTACGACCCAGCCAACAAGAGGACGTCCTAGCAACAGCAGCATCACTGAAACCATAGAGGCAAAAAGAAAGAAAGGGTGCCAGGTTCTTCCATCGTCTGACGTTCGGTTAGACAATCTTGGTCATAGCCAAATTAAAACCGACCAACGCATGAGGTGCAAGAGACCTGGCTGTAAGCTACAGAGCTTTGTAAAATGCACAAAGTGCAATGTAAAGGAATACATTGCAAGTGCAAAGAAAGGAAACGATTGTTTCAATTTATTCCACAGTTAATTAATAAAAGCATTTTTTAAGTCTATTTTGCATAATGTCCCAAATATGCATCAACTTGATTTTTTTATTAAAAACCTATAAAATATTGATTGTTATTTTTTTTATTATTTTTTCCGTTTTTCACAGCTTCTAAAGAATTGAAACCATTTTTTTCAGTACAATTTATTAATTCATGCATTTAAGGGTTAAGTGAGTCAAAATATAATCACGAGCCATTTTTTGTTCCGATCCCCATTCCCATTTTTGATCATTTTTAACAAGTTTTGTAGTGGGAGCTGTTGTAGAAGCAAATTCTGGTATAAATCGCCTAAAATAACTAGCAAGCCCCATAAATTGCCTAACCTGTTTTATGTTTGTTGGGATTGGAGAATTTACCAAAGCAGATACTTTTCTAGGGGTGGGCTTTACTCCTTCTTGCGAGATAATACAGCCTAGGTATTCGATACTAGTTTCAAAAAATTTACATTTGCTAAGATTAATTGTGAAACCGGCGTCAGTTAAAGCTTTAAGAGTTTGTTCCAAATATTCAAGCCCTTCTGATATTGTACTAAATGGGATTAGCAGGTCATCAATATAGACTAAAATAAATTTAAGATCTTTAACTGCTTTGGTAATAGCCTTTTGAAACACTGAGGGACCATTACATATACCAAAAGGCATTTTCAAAAATTCAAAATGTCCGTCAGGTGTTACAAAAGCCGTATATTTCGTAGACTGTGGTTCAATAGCAATTTGATAAAACCCATTTTTCATATCGATGGCAATGTAATATTTAGCCTTTCCAAGTCGATCTATTTGGTCTTCGATAAGAGGGAGGGGGTATCGTTCTTTTTCAATAATTTGATTTAATGCTCTATAATCTATGCAAAGTCTATCACTGCCGTCCTTCTTTTTCACTAGCAGAATAGGGCTCGCATATTCAGATTCACTTTCTTGTATGATTTTTTTTTCGAGTAAATCGTCTATTATTTGTTTAACCTTCTCCCTCTCAATCGGAGCCAAACGGTAGGGGCGATAGTTTATAATCTTATTTGTTTTTAATCGAATTTTAAGCTGACCTGTTGTTACTGTACTTATATTGTTGTCCGATATGAATATAGAAGAATACTTTTGGAAGATATTGATTATATTATTTTGTAACGGCGAGTCTAGATGGGCAAGGGAAGCCGTGAAAGAGTCTATATTTATACAAGTATTTAATGGTGTTTGAAGTGATCTAATTATCAATTGTGGCACCTCTTTTTCTATCTTAATTAATTTAGTGCCTACGGAATCTAATATAATTGCTATATCAGGGTGCTCAACTGCGTTACGTCCGATTATACAATCGTAATGGAAATCTCTATCAGTGGCTACATAAAATTCTATATCAATACACAAATCTTGGAATTGTACGGGAACGTTTATTTTTGCAAAAACATGAAGTTTACCATGACCTATCCCATCTAAATACAATTAACACGGTACCAGATTAAATCCTAAGCGCTTTGCAATACATTCTTTAATTATGCTACAGTCAGCTCCAGTATCTAACAAAGAATCAATTTCGATACCGTTTATATGAATCTTAGTAAATTTGTTGGATAGTTTGCTAGATAGTCATTTAGTTTCAGCGGTATTAATGTTTTTACTTTGTTCACGTTGTTGAAAACGATAAAAGCATTTGTCAGGTGTATGACCCATCTTGTTACAAGTCGTACAAGCTACTCGATGAAAACATTTTTCAAAAGAATGACCCTCTTTCTTACAAAATGAACAAGTAATTTTAATTGTTTGCAAGTTTTTGGAAGAATTTGCCTCATCTGGCATGGAGGCCGAAATAATAGCAGAGGGTTTCAGAAAATCAGTAGAGATGTACAACATTATCTACGGAAGACTGATCGCAGATGGCGATTCAAGTACCTACTCGAAGATACTCGAAGAAAGGCCATACAAGGATGTTACAGTGGAAAAAATCGAATGCAGGAATCACATTTTACGGAATCTGTGCAACAAATTAGTTTCTGTTATCAAAGACACAAAATACCCACTGCCTATGAGAAAAATGCTAACTACGCAAAGAATACTCGCTATTAGGAAAGTCATTTGTTGTCCTATAAAAAACATAAAGCAGAAACTTTGGAATTGGGAGTAAGAATAAATAAACTCTACACTGATATTTCTAATTCGTGCAATCATGCATTTGGGCATCACACCATATGTCTTGATCACTACTGTAGCAGTGAAAAGAAAAATGAAGATCTCGTTCTAAGAGTTAAAAACTCTGCGTTTTGGGTTAAAATCCAATACATAGTAGGCATAGTTGCCGCACATTCTCGAAGCCTAATTAACGATTGTGATAGTAACGCCGTCGAACAATTTAATAGCATAATTGCTAAATTCGTAGGTGGTAAAAGAACAAATTTAGTACAACGGCAAACATATCAGTCTAGATGTGCAGCTGCAGTGGTGGCATTCAATACCAAACGATATATACCATTGTATAATTTACAAAAATCTCTGCTGGGTAAAAGCCCCAAATCAAAAAGTAAAATATTTGAAGAGAAAAAAATACAAAAGAATAAGCTAAGAAGAAAGTTAACACGAGTCAGAAGGATAAATTTTAATGAGAAATTGACAACCACAGACAAACATTCGAAAGACTATAAATTTTGCTGGACTGCTTATGGGAAAGTATATGTCCGGAAAAATGAAACTTCGCCTATTATAAACATCATAAATGAGGCCCAAATACAGCAATTAATAATGGCGGAAAATTGACTAGACCCTGATTATGATCCTTTAACTATATCACAAAATAATGCTTTTTTGAACTCTTTAGTTATGGTTTGCATTGTGTCTCCTTATACCATAATACTAAATTGTTTATATTATTGTAAAATAATGTTCTCTTTGAATTTGTTAGTAAATAAAATTAATCTTATCTCAACTGTAACTCAAAAACCATGGTACACTTCCTACTCGTTCCAATACAACCACAAAATTCAAACAATCTACACACACACACATATCTATATCACACAATATACCAAACAACACAAAATTAAACATTCACATCCCATATATTATCATTATCCACATAACAGTACTATAATTAATGTAAACATAACAAGTTTATGCAATAAATTTAAACTAACAGCACTTCATAAATTAATTAAACAAAATATTACTCAGCTTAAACAAAATAAGCACTATCATTTAATAGAATTAGTTCCTATAACTTTGGTAAATGGGTGAGTTCATTCAAAATATACAAGAAATAGACAACTTAAATATAGCAAAAACAATAACATGTGACTGTACGGAATTTACTAAGCTTTATAAGGCAAATAAAAATGACTTTACTGTTATAGCTCAGAATATTAGAAGTATATACCACAATTTTGATGATTTCTTAGTAAATTTAACTAGTTTTAGCTTTGATACTGATGTTATAGTATTAACAGAATGTCGGCTTAGCGCCCATAAACCTATACCTAATCTAGATAAATATTGCTCATTTGTAACTACATGTCAACTTAACCAAAACGACGGAGTGGTCGTTTATATAAAAAATAGCCTAAAATCGAATGTAAAAGAGATAAAACTAGTTCAGGCCTCCTGTCTTCAAGTTGAAGTGTTAAATAACATAATTATATGCATCTATCGCTCACCATCATTTAAAAAAGCTGAAAATTTCATTGACTCTCTAGACGCTTACTTATCCACCCTGAGATCGCAAAATAAAAACGTTATTATTACGGGCGATATAAATATCAACATAATACCTAAACCTACAGAAAACTCCTATGAGTATAAAAATAGGGCGGATTATTTAAACATGCTCACCGCCTACAGCATCTTTTCTGGACATTCACTACCTACCAGAGGCCAAAATTGCCTTGACCATTGTATGCTCAAAATAAAAAGAAGTAAAATCACAGCATTTATTGCAATCTTACACACTTCCATAACTGACCACTTCACAACATTTCTTTCATTAAGTAAAATAAAAGTTCATCAAAATGCACTTAAAATTAATACGACCACAGATTTTGAAAAGGCTCTAACATATTTACAGGAAAAAAAGCTAACAGATCTACTTTTATGTAGTGACCCTAACATACTAACTGACTGCCTTACTCAAAGAATAATTGATTCTATAAAAAACAATACCATAACTATAAAAATTCCAAGTAACAAACGTATAATCAAACCCTGGATCACCACTGGCATTCTCAGATGTATTAGAAATCGAAACAAGCTACAAAAAGAGTCTTGTAATGATCCCTTTAACGAAACTAAAAAAATTACGTACACACGATATAGAAATCACTGTAACAATCTATTAAAAAAAATAAAAAGAAAATATGAAAGAGAAATACTTGCTAAATCAACTAAAAATAACAAATTGTTATGGAAAAATATCAAAGCAATAACTTATACTACTAAATCTAAGAAATTAAACACGGAATTGACCTATTTAAAACCGTCTCCTGTTGAGTCTGCTAATTTTGTTAATAACTTCTTCGCTAATATAGGTAAAGAGCTAGCTGAAGACATTCAATCAAATATGAGTGTGGATGAACAAAATTATTACATTAATGAGTTTCCAACACAACCTCAGTCTTTTGCCCTGTATGACGCAGACTTTGATGAGGTCAATAACATTATAATAAATTTGAAATCTGATAGCGCCCCTGGGTGGGATAATATTTCAACTAGGTTCATTAAATTTGTTAGACACGACGTTACTCCAGTTATTACTTATCTAGCTAATCTTTGTTTCAGAACGGGCACCTTCCCTTCTTTATTAAAGCAATCAATTATTACTCCTGTTTTCAAGGGTGGGGATAGAGACGACGTTAACAATTACAGACCTATTTCAGTTCTTCCCGTAATATCTAAAATCATAGAAAAACTACTTAATAATAGACTACTAAATTACTTAACTTCTTTCAACATAATATCTCCATCTCAATTTGGGTTCAGGCGGGGTATATCAACTGAGGATGCAGTAACATCTCTTAGTACTCTTGTTGTAGAACAGCTTGATGTTGGCAAGAAATGTCTATCAGTTTTCATAGATTTAAAAAAAGCTTTTGACACCGTCTCTCTCCCCATCCTTGCGAAGAAACTTGAAAAAATTGGAATCAGAGGAACACAGCTCTCTATATTCAAAGACTATCTCTCTGATAGAAAACAAAAGGTTAAACTGGAACAGTACATTAGCGATGATATTGGCATAACATGTGGTGTACCACAAGGGAGTGTCTTAGGACCTACCCTCTTCCTAATATACATTAACGACCTCTGTAATATGAAGATCAAAAATGCCAAAATTTTTTCATATGCAGACGATACTGCCATCGTTTTCTCTGGGTCTTCCTGGGATTCTATTAAAACAGACGCTGAATATGGTATGTCTAGGGTTGCTAAATGGCTAAAGTATAACCTCCTTACGTTAAATACATCAAAAACAAATTACATTTGCTTTACTATCAATAATAGTACTCAACCCAGTCAAGATTTCAAATTAAAAATACATGTATGTAATAAAAATGATAGTACAGCAAGAAATCAATGTGATTGCTCAATAATAGAAAAAGTGTCTTCTTTTAAATACCTAGGAGTTATACTAGATCAGAGACTATCATGGTACCCTCAAGTCGAGCAGATTACCTCTAGGATAAGGAAGTTTATATGGATGTTTAAATCGCTACGCCATGTTGTCCCAAAAACTGCGTCCAATACCCACAACTCTGAAAAAAACCTCCTAAATGAAATTTATATTGCTTTAGTGCAATCCATAATATTATATTGTATTCCCATTTGGGGAGGGGCTCTCAAAACCCGGTTTTTAGATGTAGAAAGGGCTCAAAGAGCACTTATAAAAGTTATGTACTTCAAAAAACAACGTTTCCCTACTGTGAGTCTATATCAAGTGTCCAATCTACTGTCAGTTCGAAAATTATATATTGTATACACCATATTAAAAAAACATAAAACACTAACCTATGATCCTTGCATAGAAACAAAACGTAGGAAAAACATAGTCACAAATGTTCCTATAACAAAAACTACTTTTGCTAGTATCCAATTCAAAAAACGATCAGCTTATCTTTACAATAAAATTAATAAAATATTACAGATTTTTTCTAAACCCTCTCATGAGTGCAAATCTGTACTGATAAAGTGGATAAAAACCCTAAGTTATGAAGAAACCGAAACACTATTGTTATACGTGGAATAAACATACATTGATAACACAAACACACTCTGATACATACACACACACGCCATCACGCACACACACACACACACGCACACACACCATTACTTGTACAGACAACCATACGAGGACTATAGCTGTAAGTCAGCATCCGAGGACCTTCTAGAAAACCAGGTTAACGACGACTTACGACTTTATTAACAAGACAGAAAGAAAGAGAAAACAATATTTAGGTTGATGAGCCTATTCGTATAGTGCTATCTCAATCTTTTTTTGGTATGACTTCCTATGAACAATGCGAGGACCTAAATACATTCGAAAACCCGCCTGGGAAGTACCATCCGAGGACCTGTGTGTGAGCCAAACGAGGACCTTTACCATCTAACCAGGGACACCAATGCGAGGACCTAATTTAGCACACTTTTTCTCATTTCTTGTACAATGTGAGGACGCAGTATTAGACTTGTCATGTACAGTACGAGGACGTTTTTCCGAGTAGACGGTGTACAAAGCGAGGACCTTTTGAAAATTTCCAATACAAACTTTTTACACACTTATAATTTTACCGTAATAATATTAGAATTATCTTTATGTAGGCAATTCTATTCACACACGTAAATTTCTTGATTTAAGTACCATCAGAGGACCTAATTTGATTTTAACTGACAAGCGTTCAAAATGTAAAGTGTAATATAAAAATATTATAATCACGGTGATTTTATGAAGCTTTCGCTGGAATTGTCTCCTCAACGGTTACTTGTATCGTCTTGAAACTTTGTGTTCTATTTGTTGATATTAAAATCATTCATAGTAATACATCTGTTATGGTGATGTTATTGTAGCTACTGCTGGAATTGTCTCCATTTGAAACCACTCTTCATCGGTTACGTGTAGCGTCTTGAAACTCTGTGTGCTTTTTGTTGATATTTCATAGCAATACATAGTCATGGTGATGCTATGTAGCTGTTGCTCAAACGGAGAGGAGAACTACTGCTACCGTAATCCTGGAGCTCGAAAGACAATATTGTTCAAGCGCACCCCCGACTAGCATCGTCGCACACCTTCACCTAATGTGGCTGATCCAACGACCGCAGCAGCACATACTTCCATAAAAGGCATCATCATCTGCCTAGCCTTTTCCCAACTATATTGCGGTCGGCTCCCAGTCAAACCGGATTCAGCTGAATATCAGTATTTTACGAGGAGCGGCTGCCTACCAGACCTCCACAACCCATTAACTGGGTAACACGGTACTTCTTTGTAACACTGGTGTCAGATTTTCTGGCTTCTGACAATCCGTAACGACTGCCAAAGATCTACAAATGACAGCCGGGACCAACGGCTTAACGTGCTTTCCGTGGCACGGAGGAGTCTCGGTATGTTAATATGGTATATACTCCCATAAAAGGCATACACGTAACATATTGCTCAATGGCTCTTTAGGCCTCACTGGTCAGGCAACGTCTCCGCCCAAAGTTCTACGCCCCTTTCCTCATGGTGCCCGGAGATCGTTGAGCTCCCGTCAACGCACGGCTGGCTTTCTGGTGCAGGTGGAGTGAGAGGTATGCTATCTTTCCCTTTCCGTCCTCTCCTTTGAATGTATCTTTGACGACATTCCACGAAAACGGAAGCGATAGACCACCCCCAGCGTCCTCGCTAAACGTTCCTCCAGCGTATGCTGCACGGTGTCCTCGGGACATTCCACGCACTAGTGGCAAACGGGCATCCGCTTCCGACTCATGCGACGCTGGTACTTCCCAAAGCTTCCGTATCCAGTAAGCACCTGAGTCAGCTGGAAAATGAGGGCGCCATGTCGCTTATCGAGTCACTCATGAACTTAATAACCATCGCTTTCTGCGGTCTTCGCAGTGCCTCGGCGTTTCGGGCTATTAGGTTTACCGCCCACACGGGTGCCCCATAAATAAGCGACAAGCCAAAGTAGGGGAAAAAAAGAGGGCTCAAGCAGCCCCGAATGCGGTCTGTAGCTCCATGCCAAGAACCGGCCAAGTTGATGAAGAGGGTTTCACTAATGTAGAAAAGAAGAAGAAGAAGCCCTGTTCTCGTAACCAGTGCGGTACCGCACCGAGTGGACCCAACATGCTGCTGCGCCCTGCTGTGCCCACGACGCAGCTGTACATTTCGCGTCTGCATTACTCCACAAAGATTGAGGAAGTCGTGCAGTATTTGAAAGTGAAGACCAACTGGACTCTGAGGGTCGAAAGGTTGGAGTCGCGCCACAGCATCAACTTTACGTCGTTCGTGGTACGAGTTCCAACCCAGCATCTACAGACCTTCTTGAAAGAGGACTTTTGGCCGAAAGGTGTCGTATTTCGACGTTTCCGAGGTTGGTTACGCGACACCACGCAGCGAAACACGACGCCGTCAACTTTACGTGTATAGTAATAAGTTTTATTAATAATTATGTATTAGTTTATTATATTATTGTTTAATTTAGTTGTGTATATTTTATCTATGGGCCCAAGTTGCCTGATAATAAAGTGATTATTATTATTATATAAATAGCAGGCGGGCGGGCAATGGACCACACGATTCCCACATAGTCTCCTGCAGGAAGTGTTTGGCCCTGCTAAATTGGGTACAACCCACAAAAGAGCAGCTTCAATGCACATCAACCTGGGGACTGAGTCCTAGGTACTTCGTCATTAGCTCGATACTGATGCGAACGCCACCAACCACTATATGTTAATCCCGAGCTGGCTTGTTCCTAGGTTTCCATGGGGAAACAGAGGGCTTCGGACTTATGCAAAGCCACTTCGAGACCCAAACGCCGGATTCTTCCGACCACCTGCATAAACCCTGCCGTGGCCAGTATTACCGCTTGCCAATGTCATTGCCCCCGGGCCGTCACCAGGGTATCATCAGCGTAACATATCTCATCGACACCGTCGAGAACTGCAGTGCCCAGTCATATCCAGTTCAATGTTCCACAGCGGTAGCTCTAGGACCGAGCCCTGTTGTTTCTGGCCAGCCATAAGGATGATGGTTGAATAAATGTAGTAGTGATTGTCATATTATAGCTGTACAGCCAGGTTGGGGGCAGTTAAAAAAAAAAATTATTTGTTTTCAGTGTTTTCTTTGCTTCAATTTACAACCTTAAATGCTAAAGGGAGTTCTACAGATTTAACCATAAAAAAAATAACGTACACTTTCACTTAATTAAAATAACAGAACGGTGGAGCAAGCTCCCCGGCGCGATCTCATAGTGGTATGGAATAAGCGACTGTCGCAATCGCAACCCAGCGCTGGACCCGCCACAATCGTGGCGAGAAAGTCAACTCTTTGAGGAGTGGTCAGAGAGGCGCCACGACGTCCTCGTATTCTATCTGACGCAGGTCCTCACGGGACACGGTACAACACCCAATTGTCACCATTGTGTGGATCGTAATGAGGACACTACATGTCTTTGTAGCGGCGATCGGCAATGGTGACTTCTCGCGTTCGGCCCTGGTCCAATAAAAGGTCCGGAGTGAGAGGGCAACAGTCAACTCCTTCTGCAAAACAGAAATGCAAGCGAAGGAGGAGGCGAGATGGGTGAGAAAGAGGCAGTCCTGACGTCCCAGCTGCCGAAAGAGACGCCCTGTGCGTCAGCAGTCACCCTCAAGTTCCGCCCAGAGCGGGAGAATTCATTTGATGATTTCACATCCAAAGAAAAATGGATATGGTTCTAGAGTTTCAAAAGCTTTTTGTCTCGTACTGTGAATATGACGTACTTCCATGCAAATGGTCATCCCCAATTTCACCATCAAGGAGAGTTCTGTTACAATGGAAAAATAACCCAATTTAATTGTTGCATAGTTTAAGGCCTCTGTAGATTGATTTGATTTTCAGCACTCGAGAAGGAAGTGATTTTATAAAATCAGACAATTTTGAAACAATTAAAAGCCAATACACATGGAAATCTATCCAAATGGGGACCTGAATACACATGTTCGGAAAAGCTATCAATATGGGGACTTTTAAACACACTGCGTGGAAAAACTTCCATCCGAGGACATATGTGTGAAAAATAACACATAAGTCCCCGCAAGGTACTTAAAATATGACTGAAGTGTAAATGTAGTGTGTTAAAAATTTATGAGAGCTCACACACGTTCGGAATGTGAACATGAATTTCCGCGATCAAACCGAGGTCCACCGAGGTCGACATCAAGTTTCCCTTATTAAGTATATAGAAAGGCTCAAAATCGAATGCAGAATACGGTGAATTGGTCGGGTCAATCCGAGGACGTACGAAAAGGTCCTCGGATTGAAAATGTCCTCGGATGTGCCTTGTGTATTCAGGTGCATGTCCTAGCATGGTACTTAAAACAAACACACACACACGCACACACCCTCAAACATGCACTTACATACTGCTAATGATACTCTAACCGACCCCAACTTAGTGGGGCTTGGGAACCTTACAGCACACCTTAGTCTCGCAAAATCATATTTACACACTTACACTTCAATGAATTTATACATTCATACAACATTCATACAACTTCTTCAACTATTATAAATAAATCAATATTTACTTTATTTACTTACCTACTAAATTATTAAAATTAAAATTAAAATGCAAAACTTATGTTTACATGTTTCTTGCTATGCTGTTAACACGTTAAGGAAGAGCGGAGCCTCCTGACACAGGCATATTTACATGCTTAAAAGGAGACTCCAGCAACTAATTATTAGAAGAAATTTGTTATAGAAAATAAAGATTTTTGTATTTTTTTTTGTATTTTTTGTAACATTATGGAACAGACAGCTGCCATAAGCCCGACATAGAAGAATATATTTTTAGGATAGCCAAAGAAAGTTTCTTAAAAAGTTTATAAAAGTCGAACCAGGAAAGGTTGCTTATCGAACGTGCAACTATTTTGCAAAGAGATAGTAGTGAGTGGTTGGAACTTCGTAGGAATTTACTTACAGCGTCCAACTTTGGAAAAATAATAAAACGTCGTCCAACCACTAGTGCAAGTATCGTAAAAGCTATGCTGTATAAAAGCGATATCTCGAACGTAGTTTCAATAAAACACGGTGTAGACAACGAGACTATTGCGCTAAACCAGCTAGCAGCACAGGCAAGAGTGGAAATAAGATCTTGTGGCCTATTCATAGATAATGAAATACCTTTTTTAGCTGCTACCCCAGATGGTCTCGTGGGAAATGATACAATCGTGGAGATCAAATGCCCAATGTCAGCTTTTAATATGCCCATTAAAGAAGCTGTTGAAGAAAGAAAAATTAAGTTTTGGAACATCAAAGACGAGACTATGGTGGTCAACACCAACGATACTTGGTATTATCAAATACAGGGCCAGCTTCATATCACCAAAAGAAATTTTTGTCTCTTTGCTGTATGGCTCGGTGAAAGACAAGCGATGGTCGTCGAAAAAATACATCTTGATGAAGATTTTTGGAAAAAAAAAATGATTGTCAAGCTCCGGTGAGCTTGACAATCATTTTTTTTTTTAACTCGGGTAAAATATGATCTATATAAAAGTACCGACTTTGATTGATCCACGTCATACAAGGAACATGCCACTGAGACAGCCACACATCCATAGTGACAAAAGTTCTAAAAAACGGTTAACTGAAGAGCAAATATGTAGTGGACCCTCAAAAATATCACGTGACCAACCTGGTCCGCGCAGAACTGCTTCTGAAAGTACTATAATTGAAGGAGACCGAGATCTCGTTTATTCAAAAAAAGTGGCAGCTGGACCAAATAGCCCTATAGTAGAAGAAAATATTTTATCTATTACCGACTATTGATAAGAACAATTCAAATAGATTCTGCTCTGCTCTCCGGTGATGAGTTGATTTCCACTCTGTATACCTACAAATAACTGGTGACATTTCACAGACGCGTTTGTTTAATAATCATCATATCAGCCGAAAGACGTCCACTGCTGGACATAGGCCTCCCCCAAGTGTCGCCACAACCACCGGTCCTGTGCGTCTCGAATCCATCGGTTACCCGCGACCCTCACCAGGTCATCGGTCCACCTTGTGGGAGGCCTTCCAACACTGCGTCTTCCGGTACGCGGTCGCCACTCCAAAACTTTTCGGCCCCATCGACCATCTGTTCTACGAGCAATGTGCCCTGCCCACTGCCACTTCAATTTGGCGATCCTTCGGGCTATGTCGGTAACCTTGGTTCTCTTGCGGATATCATCATTCCTGATTCGATCACGCAAGGAAACTCCAAGCATTGCCCTCTCCATTGCCCTTTGGGTGACTTTAAGCCTTCTGATGAGGCCCATTGTGAGCGACCACGTTTCGAGTCCATAGGTCATCACTGGTAACACGCACTGGTCATAGACTTTCGTCTTGAGACACTGTGGTATGTGAGACGAGAAGATACCGCGCAACTTCCCGAACGCCGCCCAGCCGAGTCGGATTCGACGGTTGACCTCCTTCTCGAAGTTAGCCCTACCTAGCTGGATCGTTTGTCCCAGGTAGACGTACTCATCAACAACTTCGAGTGCAGAGCCTCCAATCTTGATAGGAGTGGGTGCTACATGGGTATTTACCATGACCTTGGTTTTGTCCATGTTCATTTTAAGACCCACTCTTTCGGAAGCTCTGCTGAGGTCATCGAGCATTGTACTGAGGTCCTCCGTGGTCTCAGCCATGACGACTATATCGTCGGCAAATCGAAGATGAGTGATGTACTCGCCATTGACATTAATGCCTAGCCTTTTCCAGTCCAAAACCTTGAAGACGTCCTCCATTGCGGCCGTGAACAGTTTCGGAGAAATTACGTCTCCCTGCCTCACACCCCGCTGCAGGAGGATAGGTTCTGATGTCTGATCCTGAAGTCGGACTGACATGGTGGCGTTTTCATACAAACACTTCAGCACCTCGATGTTTAATAATATTTTTTTTAAATAAATATGTTATTTTTTGGTATTGATTTTTTATTGATTCGCGTTCAGTATCAGTGGTATAGCCACCTCCTACTAACTTACTATTTACGTATTATTCGCGTACACGTCATATATTTTGTACAACGCAGTCGTACTTTGAAAACAGTTGTTTCATCTGATTATTATACGTATACTACAGAAGATATGCATGGAGCTAGTGCGTACTTACCTACACGCGCGATCGTGTTCCATGTGAGGAGCGGGCTGGGGAGCCGGGCGGGGTGAATTCTAAAATTTTGCTGGCTTTATGCGCGCTCTTAATTCTAAAGTTTATATTTTTAGTAAAATCTATGTAACTGACCCAAGAGTTATACCCAAACATCTCCAATCTCTGGCTGCAGTGTATTCGCAAGTCTATAAGGTACTCATGGCTTGAAATGAGCAAAGGCTTATTCTTTCTTTTCCACATAGGCATTTGAGGTACAAAATCCTCTAGTAAGTCAACAACTGTATGACTAGATAACAACGACTTACACCTTAAATAAAATTTACCGGCTAAATAATTCCTTCGAATAAACAAAGGCTGGAGACTTAATTCACTACTCATAACATGAATCGGTGTAGATTTTATAAAGCTACCAATGATCCTCATCGCTTGGTTTTGGACTTTGTCGAGTTTAAACAAGTTTGAGTGACAGCTATCTCCATACAGGAATATTTTTAAGCACTGCGCAAAAAAATTTTGGTGGTTCAGTATCAGTAATAGAACACATTTCCATTATTAGTTCAAAACTTTTTTTTATCCGATTTTAAATTAGCAAAATATGGACATTATTCGTAAAGCCGGCGCCAGATACAGCTTCAAACATTTGAACACTTGAATGAAGCTATGTCTGGCACGGGACTTTGCATGTTTGAACAAATAAGTGCGCATTCACAGTCGCGTGCGGCATACCGGTCTGAGCGCACGCTTACTTAATTATATGTTCCAATGCTAAGAGTAGTTTTTTACATCTACCCTCCGTAATTTTAATTAATTATTTATGAGTAAAAGTGACGAAGAACCTTGTTTGAGTGTAAATAGTGATGAAGATATTGAGGAAATGGATCAGCAGACTAGTGATAAACGCTCATCTAGTCCGATATTACTACGTACTGGACCCGAAAAACGAGTGAGACCAGACAGTGATGAAAATGGAAATGAAGAGGAAGAGGACGAGTTTACAACTATTAGAAGAAAGCCGAAACGATTAAATAGAAGTATATCTAAAAATAAAGAGAGTGTAATTAGTTTAGAAAAGGAGAATCTTCTTTTCGCGGAAGAGAAATACGAAATATGTATGACATCAAAAGAAGTCTTGCCAAAACAAATGGGACTGGCAAAGTTATTAAGAAAAGAAAATATTGGAAGCATCATCGCAATCAAATATAAAAATCCCTATAGAGTGATTTTACAATTTAGTAACGAAGAAGAAGCTAAGAAGCTATGTTCAAGAATGAATGAGCTAGGTTATAGATGCCAATCAACACAACATACCAGCATGTCTCATGGGGTTGTTAAAAATATTGATTTGGATGTGGAAGAAGAGGAATTGGTAAAAGAATTTAGCAGTGATTATGAAATAGTTTCGGTAAAAAGAATGAAACGTTACACAGAAGGGAAATGGATAAACAGCGAAACTATCCGTGTGTGTTTCAAGGGCCCAACTTTGCCCCCGTACGTTTACAGTTACGGGTACACCCGTAACTGTAAACGTACGGGGGCAAAGTTTAAGGTTTAAGGTCGAGCCCTATGTATTTCCTGTATCGCAGTGCTCGGGTTGCTGGAAGTATGGTCATCTTATTAGACAGTGTCCTACAAAGAAAATCATTTGTCCGAAATGTGGAGGTCAGCACAACAACTGCGAAGCAACTGAATATTATTGCATCAATTGCAAAGGAGAACATATGTCACTCAGCAAAAATTGCCCTTTATTCCTTAAAGAAAAACAAATTCGTTTACTCATGTCCCAAAAAAACTGTACATATAAAACAGCATTAAATATATACTTACAAAAATATGACAACAACGACAGGACTGTAGAAATAAACTCCATTTCAATTAATAACACACCAAATTCTATTGTTGAGACACTCATAAATGAACAACTAAACAAAGAGCCATCGAATAATAAGCCAACATATAAGGAAGCATTATTAACAATTATATTTCGTCGCTTCATTCTTCAGATATTTTTTAACCATGTAGTCCCCTTTCCTTGCGCTAGCAACTACGCACGTCTATTTAGTTTTTTTTTTTTTTTTTTTTTTTTTTTATAAACTGGCAACATCGTACCCCACCTCGCCGTGTCGGTCAGTTGTAACCGTCATTCTTTTTTCGTGCGCAGCAACGAACGGACGTCTTCAAAACTAAATAAGTAGTAGGTAAGTTTAAAAGTATATTTACCAAGTATTGTTATATTTAGAGAAAATTGAATTCAAATTCAAAATATTTATTTGTCATATAAAATGTTGACCACTGGTGGAGTAATTTATAATTAAGTGTTTCACTATGTGCTGCCTTGCTGGGCATACAAATGTTGTACAAACGGTTTGTACAAACAGGTGTAATACTCAAAAAACAACAAGTTAAATCTTTACACATAAAATATAAAACATAAATTGACAGCGGCTTAACAGTACACATGTAAAATTATGAATTACTAGAATAAAATACGAAGGTTAGAAAAGAAGGCTTATCGTCGTCGAATAAGAGGTTTTTCGTCATCAGATTCGGAACAAACTTCAAGTAAGTACATAATATATTTCTCATTGTTGGTGTTTGAAAAGTGATAATAAAAAGTTAAAATACTGCTTGGAGCCTGGAGGTTGCCCGAGATGGTAACAAAATGGCTAAATACATAAGTTACTTTACTAAGTAACCCAATAATACCGGGAGGTTGTCCGCGATGGCAACACGAATGTTTAATGATACCGGGAGGTTATCCGAGATAACACGATGGCTATAAATAGAACAAACATGGTTTCTAAGAACTAGAATCACGTGTGAAACTGTTCTTATGTACTCACGAATTCTTTGCCGAGTAAAGTTGTGACTACCCTCATAACTTACGAAAAATGTTAACAGGTCCAAGAGACCCCCCTGAACGGATTACGAAATAAATGTGTGCAATACAGCGTCTATAAGTCTGCCTGGAGGGTAACCGCGAGTTATACACGATGGCTAGACATGACGCAAACAATCTAATCCTGGAGGTTGACCGAGAGTCATACACGAAGGAAAAATAAATGTGTGCAATACAGCGTCTATAAGTCTGCCTGGAGGGTAACCGCGAGTTATACACGATGGCTAGACATGACGCAAACAATCTAAGCCTGGAGGTTGACCGAGAGTCATACACGAAGGAAAAATAAATGTGTGCAATACAGCGTCTATAAGTCTGCCTGGAGGGTAACCGCGAGTTATACACGATGGCTAGACATGACGCAAACAATCTAAGCCTAGAGGTTGACCGAGAGTCATACACGAAGGAAAAATACATATACCTACCTATGTAGATACATTGTGAGCATTTAAAGAATTTAAAAACTCTGTCCCTGAAAATGTGGACACTGGTGGACTTCGAACCAGATTCATCACCACCAGAACCACCAGCGAGCGAAGTGGTTCCTACCCCAGAAGTTGTGACCAATCCAACCAAATATTTTGGCGGCATTAGGCGAAATCACAGACGAGACACCGGAATTTGGCGAGAAAAATCATAAAAATCTCGCTACAATACTTACCATTTATTTTATTAAATATAAGTACCTTTGCTAAAAAAAAAAAAAAAAAAAAAGGTACTTATGACAAAAGAAAATAGGGAGATTCTTTTGAGAAATTACCTCATACTCAAAAACACGTTACTTCAAGCACCAACGCTTAACCATATGGTTTCTGCGGCCATACCGGAATCTGTTAGATTTCGGGAAAAGAAAATGGCCGAATTTTATCCGACTTGCAACGATTACCTTTCAGAAAAAATTAAAGCCTCTAAGGCTATTGTAAACCAGGGGGGGGGGAGCGAGGGGGTCACAAACGGTCCAACTACCGAGTCTCCCCCTGCATTCAGCCAGTCGAAGATCAACTACAAACAACTTGCTCCAACACGTCATTGACTCAGGTACATGCAGTCAGAGGTAAGTTTTATTATGATTGCTGGGCAAAAATCACCGATAATATGACAGTTCTTAGATGGATTAGTCAAGGTGTCGATATCCCTTTATCAGATGGAGTACTACAACCCCATAATACAACCAAAACATTTTGGTCTAAACAAGAGAAATGTGATATGGCGATCGCCATTAACAAACTCATAGACCTAGGCGTGGTTAACGTTTGTGAACCTATAAAACACCAATTTATATCTCACACAAGCCAGACGGTGAAAAACGATTCATCTTAAATCAAAAATCATTTAATCAGTTCTTCAAAAAATGTCACTTCAAAATGGAAGATCATAGGACCGCCTCTAAACTTATTCCAAAAAATGGTTTCCATGCAACAATAGATCTTAAAGAAGCCTTTTTTAGTTTCAATAATAAAATCATTTAGAAAATACTTGCGTTTTCAATTCGAAAATGAAAAACCGGAAACCATAACATACGAATTTAACACCATGCCATACGGTATTTCCATTGCTACTAGTGTTTACACAAATTATGAAGGAGGTTAACCTACCTTAAGGGACATAAATCGGTCATATACTTAGATGACATCTTATGTATCGGACAAACCTGTTAACGTGTTAACTTGTCTCGGTTTTGTGATAAATTATAAAAAGAGCTCATTTATAATACCCCAACAAGAGTGCAAATTCTTAGGTTTCATCTATAATACGACAACCCTTTCGGTTTCCTCACCTAAGGACAAACGTCGTAATATCGCGCACCTTGTTAAAAAGTTTATTGGTTTACCTCCCTGTACCATAAGCGAATTCGCTCAGTTAGGTAATCGGCGTTCTCACAGCAGCGTGCCCTGCCGTCAAACACGGGTGGCTATATACCAAAACCCTAGAGCACAAAAATACATTTTAGTGAATAGATTTCATAACGATTATAATTCTAAAATAAGCCTGGAACGACACATACTTAACGATGGTGGTCACAAAATATATTTACATGTTCAAACTTCGTCGACACCCCCGATTTTGAATTGGAAATATTTTCCGATGCTTCGAATACAGGGTGGGGAGCATTTTTTGATGGTAATCGCGCTCATGAATCATGGAAGGAAAGAGAATATCATATAAATGACTTAGAGTTATTAATAATAATAATAATCATTTATTTCGGAATAAAGACATCCATATTTTGTTAGTACAATTGCGAGCTTACAACTAGGTTTCAACTGGGTTTCTTAGCACTAGAAAACTTCGCAAAGGAACGACCAAATTGTTCCATATTGTTACGAGTTGACATTAACACAGCGTTGAGTTATATTAATAGAATGGGAGGAGTACAATATCCTCAATAAAACGATCTTGCTTATTAAATTTGGCAATGGTGCGAGAACCGGAATATATGGATATTCGCATCTTATATTAATACCAAACAAAACATCGAAGCTGATATTGAATCAAGAAAAATTAACCCCTATATAGAATGGGGCTTATCAGATCAAGCATTTAAAACTATCATTCGTAAACTAGGTCAACCTGTAATTGATTTGTTCGCTTCTCGCATTAATGAAAAATGTGATTTGTACGCATCCTGGTTTCCTGACCCAGACGCGTCGTTTGTCAATGCATTTACAATTAATTGGAAACACAATTTTTTCTACGCTTTTCCCCATTCTCTTTAATTGTTAAAAGCCTTCCGACGTAATATCCCCGTAGAAGCAATAGACCTCATGTTAACATCGCTTTCTGATAACACCAAAAAATATTATAGCGTCTCATACAAACTCTGGTGGCAGTTCTACAAAATTACCAAAATTGATACTTTGAGAGCACGGTAGCAAAGGTATCTCTTTTTTGACAACAGAGTTCAATAAAGGCGCCTCGTATGGATCTTTGAATTCCCACAGATCCGCACTCTCGTTACTATTGGGCAACAACGTCGGTTCTGATGAATGCATCAAGCGGTTGTTAAAAGGAGCCTATAAACTTAAACCTAGCAGGCCAAAATATACATACTCACCTGGGATCCGCAATTAATTTTAATCTCGTTTCTAAATGGTACTCGGAACCGAAATTTAGACCTAAGTCAAGTGACCAAAAGATTCGTTATTTTACTGGCTTTATGTACGGAACAGCGAGTCCAAACTCTTAACCTAATAAAACTGGAGAATATCAATATCTCATCAAATGAAGTAAAAAGTAGTGATAACAGACGCTATCAAGGCTTCTGCTCCAGGAAGAGAACAACCCGTACTTTTTCTGCCCTACTTTTAGAAAATAAAAATATTTGCTCTGCTGCCGGGTACTCACAGATTACATATTTATTACAAAAAATCTTAAGAGCTAAAAATATAAACAACTTAATACTAACAATTAAAAAACCTAATAAAGCGGCCACAGCTCAAACCTTAAGTCCATGGATAAAATTGGTATTATCAAAAGTGGGGTCAATACATCAATATTCAGTGCACACAGTACATGTACTGTGTGCAGAAGTTGAGGCGTGTCACGACACGCCTCAACTTCTTCTGCAAGCTCGACAGGTGTGTGCATTGACACAATACGTAGAAACGCGGGATAGACCAGTCGTTCTCAAACGTTTGTCAAGTTTTGTAAAGTTAATGAAGCCGAATTTGCAGAATCAGTATGCTTATAATTGTAACTAGTTGTAAGGAATTGATTGTAAATCAAACGCATAATTATTATCATAACTTAAAAGAACATTCTTTATTTTTTCAATAGGTACCTATGTACTTAAAAGTAAATAATTAATCATTTGAAAAATCCTTGCAATTTATTCAAATGAACCAGCAAATCTCATTATCTCTTAACATCTACATGGTTAAAAAATATCTGAAGAATGAAGCGACGAAATATAATATATGATCAAACGAACTTCCAAGTGAAGTTCGATCATTATTATATGAGTCGCTTCATTCGAAGATATAATTTCCCGACCCACCCTAAAGAACCCTGAAGAGATTTGCAAAAATCATAACTATAATCATCTCTAAAATAATGACGGTTACAACTGACCGACACGGCGAGGTGGGGTACGATGTTGCCAGTTTATAAAAAAAAAAAAAAAAAAAAAAAAAACTAAATAGACGTGCGTAGTTGCTAGCGCAAGGAAAGGGGACTACATGGTTAAAAAATATCTTCGAATGAAGCGACTCATATAATAATGATCGAACTTCACTTGGAAGTTCGTTTGATCATATAATAGTAAAGTCAGTTCGGAAGTAATAAGGAAAAACAATAACAAAAGAAATATCGAAAAGCTGAGTGAAACACAGATGCAAGTTGATGCGGAATCTAACAGAGTCGCGGAAGAAAGTCAAAACTTAATAGTAGGAAACGAGGAAGAAACAGAAAATAGAGAAAGATTTAGAAATAAAAGTATAATTGGAAAAATAAAAGATATTGTGTTGTCGAGGACAAACAGGAAAGAAAAAATCATTGTAATTTTAGAAAGTATTGTTGAAGAGTGTAAAAAGTATTTCATGAAGATGTTTAAAGAATTAGAGTGGTTTAAGATAATTTGGGATATGTTTAATAATGACCAGTAACGCTAAAGTGAATAAGTTAAATATACTCCAATGGAACTCACAGAGTATTAGGCCTAAGCGTTTAGAGTTTGAAAGCTTATTAATTCAAGAGAAAATTCACTTGGCCATTCTTAGTTAAACGTGGCTAGAGAGAAAAAGAATTTAACATTAATGGCTACCATGTATACAGAAAGGACAGAGAGGATTCGTACGGTGGGGTTGCCATAGTAATTCACAAGTCGCTTAGGGTACAGATGTTACATATAAAAATGCTAAATTGCTCTAATTTGGAGAATGTCATATCGATATATTGCCCATCAAGTACACGCACTACCTCGTCCGACTGGGATAGTCTTTTTAGTTTAAATTTAAAAAAAACATTGATAGCTGGCGACTTTAATGCTCACCACACAAATTGGTCATTTAAAAACGACACAAGAGGGATATAAATCTTGGATTCAGCGATTGAGAATGGCTTTATTTCTCTGAACAATGGCAGCCCTACAAGAATAAGATTGGTGAGTGGTATACTACAGGAATCGTCTCCTGATGTAACATTTGTGTCATCGGACATCGCTGTTAACTTTAAGTGGGATGTAACAAATGAAACATTAGGAAGCGATCACTTAATAATAAAATTAAGTTTAAATTTTTACAGTAATTGCAGGCCATTTAGGGGGCGTAATTATAAGTTAGCCAATTGGGAGCTGTATAATGAGTGTCTTGCCGTAGCCTTCGGGTCCATAGTAGTAACAAATAATATTCAAGAAAGATATAATTTTTTAATTGATCAAATTAATGCCGCTGCTAATAAGAGTATTCCACTGATTAAAATATGTACCGATCCTACTAGCAAATTTAGACCAAAACCATATTGGAACCCTAACCTGTCTAAATCTGTTGCTCAGAGAAGATTAATGCTCAAACAATTTAGACGCAATCCTACCCCTTTAAACCTCTCAATTCTTGAAAAATGTATTGCTGATACAAAAAAAGCCTTACAGCAGGCTAGGCAACAGAGTTGGAGTGGTTATTGCAACAGTGTTGACGAGACAACTACAGCTACAGAGATGTGGAATCGAATGCGATGGATTAAGGGCTATAAAAAAGAACCATTTCAACCTACAGACCAACAAAAAGAGGAACTATTGTGCAACTTGGCACCTGACTCTGTACTTCCCCCGATGCCTGCCATCAATTCGATGAATACATCTCTGGAGGCAGATTTCAGTTATGAAGAAATGCAGAGATGTTTTAAGAAAAAAGACACCGCCCCTGGTGAAGATCTTATAACTTACTCAATGTTGTATAACTTACCAACAATTGTTAAGTTTTACTTATTGGATACTTATAACCTAATTTTTTCATACGGTTACATCCCCTTACAATGGAGACAGATAAAAATTATTCCTATTCCTAAGGTTAGTAATGAAAATGTAGCTACTAAGATAAGACCAATTGCTCTCATGTCCTGTGTTTGCAAAATTCTCCACACAATGATTAATAAGCGTTTAGAGTGGTTCGTTGAGAAAGAAAAAATGTTATCCTCCGAAACTACAGGTTTTAGACGGGCTCATTCAAGTTTAGATGCGTTAGTAAGGTTAATTTGTCATATACAAATAAGTTTTTCTAAAAACATCTCGACCTTGGCATGTTTCCTCGACTTAGATAATGCTTATAATAATGTCATAGTTAGTAAAATTATTAACACTTTGGAAGATATTAACGCGGGCTCTAAAATATCTAAATATGTATGGATGTTTCTTAGTGATAGGCGTCTTATAATAATAGGGGACAATACCCACGACATTGTTTGTCGATGGACGCATAGAGGTATAGCTCAAGGGGACCCGTTGTCCCCTCTACTGTTTAATATTGTTACCTCTAAGATTACCCACAACATTAATAACGTATTAATATCTCAGTATGCAGATGACTTTGTTTTTTTTACTAGTCAATCTCAAGTAAACGATAGCATTATCAACATGCAAAGGGCGCTAAACACCATGGTAGGGTTGTTACAAGAAATCGGCCTGCAGTTATCTACTTCTAAGTCAAAGTACTGTTTATTTAGCAGGGGATTTAGAACACAATCAATTAATTTATTTATTGGTAGTCTACCTCTTACTTTTACTGAAAATATCAAATATTTAGGCATGTGGCTTGACAGGCAATTACGATGGGGAAGACATATAAAGGAAACTTGTCAAAAAACACAAAAGTATCTAAATTTATTAAAAGTATTGTCTGGACCATCATGGGGAATTCATCCGAAACATATTAGACGATTGTATATTGCGTTGATTAGGAGCAGGATAGATTACGGTAGTTTTTTATATGACAATAGCGCCAATTCGCACACTTACAGGTTAGATAAAGTCCAAAATCAGAGTTTAAGAATTGTTGGTGGGTTTATTAGAAGTACACCTATTCACACAATGGAGTGTGAGTTATGTATCCCTCCTCTATTTATTAGGAGAGAGTTTTTAGCTATTAAGTACACCTTAAAAATACAATCGTGGTCAAATAATACTACTACTAGTCTTTTAAAAGAACTTAGCGCTCTTCGTACCAAAAGATTTTGGCAAAAAAAGAAAATTCCTCTATTAGTTTCAACATTAGAAAAAACTCAAGAAGAAGATATATCATCCAGTTATCTACTTGAAATGTTTACATTGAATACTTGGGTTACTAACATCCATATAAATAATGTTATCAAGTGTGATCTAGAATCGATTAAAGGTAGTAAACATAATTACAATTATAATATTCTGAAAAATGAAATTTTATGTGAATTACGCAATAAATATGATAATTGGCATAGAATATATACTGACGGTTCAAAGAGTGCTGGTGGGCTAGGGGCAGCCTTCTATCACCCCGGAGATAAAATTAGAGGTTGTTTTAAGGTTAATAATAGGAATATAACTATAATGACAGTGGAACTTACTGCAATTTCAGAAGCTCTGATATACGCTAAGAACAAAGTTTTAGATAAGGTAGTTATACTCACAGACAGCAAGAGTGCCTTGCAGCATATTGCTCGATGGGCCTCTGATGGCAGAGGTGTTTCGAAAGCTTATGCCATTCTTAGTCAAATTCATGAGTTCAATTGCAGCAATAGAGATCTGAGATTGCAGTGGGTTCCATCTCATGTTGGCTTACCGGGAAACGAGGAGGTTGATTTACTCGCGAAAAAATCAGCTTTAGAAGGAATACCTATTGATGTTAAATGCCACTATTCTGAATTATTAAGTAAATATAAACTAAATTGTTATAACATTTGGAAAGAATACTTTGATAAAAAATCTCTCGAAAAAGGTGTTTGGTATAAAACAGTGCAATGCGAACCTCCACGTATTCCCTGGTTTGCCGATATGAAAATCAGTCGCAAATATATTGTAATAGCACATAGGTTAAGGACCGGACACATGCCACTCAACAAGTTTGGCTTCCTAATGAAAAAAGTGAGTAGTCCAAATTGTCAATACTGCGAGTCTGTGGAGGATGTCCATCACTTGTTGGTGGAATGTGTCCGTAATCGCAGAGAAAGAGATACCTTATTGGCAGAGTTAAAAATAAATAAGTTAGATTTAGGTGCTGTTCAATGTTTTTTGTAGCCCTCTAGTGCAGAAGCAAAGAAAATTTATAATTTTGTATGCAACTATTTAGCTAATAGAGTGTCTCTTGTCTCTTAGTTCGTTAAAATATATTTAAGTAATGTTATGAGTTATGATGGGGCTGACATGGTTATGTGAAATAACCAAAAGCCTCTAAATAAATAAAGATAAAAAAAAAAAAAAGTGCGCATTGAAATGCACTTTGCCAAGAGGTTTCGGTTTTTTAGCGTACATCAAAGTGTTCAAAGTCGCCTTTGTTAAAATTTTTGCGTAGCCTGCCACACTTGCGCAACGTTCAGTCGCGCGAGCGTTGTCGAGCGGGATGGTCGTGCGCGTACGCGCTTGAATAATTAAAGATGGATTGGAGCAATCAGTGTGTATTAGAATTTATAGAGTTATTAAAAGGCGAGCCATGCATATGGAATCCCAAAAGCAAATTACATAAAAATAGAGTGATTGTAAATGACGCGTGGGACAGAGTAAAAAACAATTTTTCAGTGCCTTGTTCAATTGAAGAGTTGAAGAAGAAAAAGAATACTTTATTTACCCAATACAGAGAATGCTTAAAAAAAATTAAGGACTCTACTAAAACTGGAGCTGGTTTAGAAGAAATTTACAAAGCATCGTGGTTTGCATTCGAAACCATTCACAGCTTCATGGGTGCTGTATATGATTACCGTCCAACAATATGTACAGAGACTAGGGTAAGTAAAATAAACAATTTATTTTAGTATACTAATTCAATTTTTATTAACAATGTTACATAAGCAAAGTTATAAACAGAGACATTTTATAAAACCGATACCTACACAAAACGTAGACGCAAAGGTTATTATCATTATTAATTCTATTTTACCTAAATGATAATAATCACTCGTAATAATGTCGTGAATCTCGTATTGTAGCGAAATACTCAGCAAACGCATCTCTAATATGCTGTGCACTAGTCGCTGCTCTCCGAGGATGCGACGACGACATTGGAATGAGACCACCGGGTGGCTCTTCGTATCGCCAAGTTCCGGGTAGAAAGATATCGTTAACAACGCGATCAAATGATTCCGGTGGGGAGTAATACTGCTGTGATGTTTTACTTTTTCTCAAAAAATTATGCAATTATACACAGGTCAAAACTACAGTAGACGCTTTATCAGGTTGTAGGAGCATAGGCTTTTTGAAAACTCTAAATATTGATGACATAACACCAAAAACATTTTCTACTTTAACTCTTGCTCTTGATAACATTCTGTTAAAATTTCTTTTCTTGCTTTGTTCTGTATGTTTGCTTGGATACGGCTTCATCACGTTATTACATAATGCAAATGCACTGTCGGCAACAAAAACATACGGTGTATTATTAATTCTACCCGGTAGTGGACAAGGCTGCGGTAGATTTAACGTATTTTCATTCATTTTATCCCATAGTATACTATTTCTTAGCACCCCACCATCACTCATTCTGCCTTGGCAACCAACATCGGCGAAAATGAAAAGATAATCAGCGTCAACTAATGCTAAAAGTACAATGCTGAAATTTTTTTTATAATTGTAAAACTCGGATCCGCTTTGGATAGGTGATTCAAGTACAACATGTTTCCCATCCAAAGCTCCTATACAATGTGGAAATAAGTTTTCAAACCCAGCTGCTTTTCTTAACCAATTATTTGGAGATTTCGGTAGCTGAAACAGACAAAATTATTAGTAATGTAAAAAAACACATGTTTGTTTGAATTAATACTTAATACAATATTTGTTTGCAGGAAAGTACAGAGGAAAGGTCGCTATTACGCGAAACCAACTCGGAGGAATCAAATAATGAAAGTCCCATATCCCATGAATTGAATCGACCTCTACCACGAGACTCCAATAGTCAAAGTGGATCAGAATCATTCCGTATGCCAAAGAGACAACGTGGAATGCAAGATTTGTTAGTCACTAAAAAACAAATGGACGAAGCTTTTTCAATTATTAAAAATAGGTCCCATCAGGTTGACAGTAAAAAACAATTAAATGATTGTTATCTGTATGGTCAGCTTTTATCTGAAAAGTTACAAATCTTGGACATAGATGACAGACTGGTACTTATGAATTAAATTGATAATCTTGTATTTAAACATATTATGATTGCCAGAAAACGGGGCAGTGCCATAAATCCAAATTTACCATCTTCATGCAAAAGCCAGTACAATCAACCTGTACAATCTGTACATTTTGATTCATCCAGGGTGTTGATGCAACCTCCAGTTACAAATATGCCAAATTCGCAATCAATTTTAAATAATTATGAAGTCCCATTTAGAACATCAACGCCAATCGAGATGCAGTCGCAATTATCACCTCAGCAAAATGCTCAGAACAACTATGCTGTCCAAATTAGCTTGCCTGAAACTACATTACCGGACTCAGCAATACCAGACTCAGCAATTAGCAATTACACACTGTACACTTCAAACAATAACGTTTTATTTGATCCTAATGTTCCGAGTACCTCAGCATACCCATACAAGAAGCCTGTAGTAACCAATGACAAGAAGATTCAAATTCTTTCTGAAACTATTACATCTCATCCAAAAAGGCGAAATGTAATTGAAGAAGCATATACTAACTGTATTGATGATGATTAAAAATTAACACGTTAACTGCCTAGATAATAATAATAATTCTTAATTTAACTTTGGTTCAGTAAACATCTCTAAATAAATGTTTTTATTTTTTATTTGACCTTTTTATTTACCTTTATCTCCTCTTCTAGAACATGAATCAAAGCTTTGCAAACTTCAAAAACAATTATTGTAGAAATTAATTGATGGGAAATTTTAAATAGATATTGTAGACTCATGTAACTATCGCCTGTTGCCAAAAATCGTAATGTCAATGCTAATCTGACTTTCGAAGGCACAGCCACTCTGAAACTTGTGTCTGATTTTGAAATTATAGGAGAAATTTTTTGTAGTAGTACTTCAAAATCTTGACAGGACATTCTACAAAAGTTACTAAAGTAACCCACTGGTAGAGGCATCATTTCGTCAAGCATTTTTTTCATGGATGCTCTGAAACAAGTAAAAATAACATTATATTAAACATTATCTTTGTAATGTAGGTAATATACAATGTAGGTACCTAAGTATATTGATAATACGAGAAATTATTTCCAACCTTGCGACACAAAATATATCCGTGCAAAATGTTATCAAAATTGATTTAATTACTTTCGCATTCATCCGCTTTTGATACAATTTCTCATGGATATATTTTAAAGTACAGTCTCTGTGGACATTTTTAATTCCCTCGAAAGTAAAATAATTTTTGTTTGGAGACTTTTGACATTATTTTATACATGCTGCGGCGGGTTGCGCCCTATAAGACTTGGATTTTTGTATTTATAATTTCATAATAAATAACATAATACAATACCTTGTTCTGTTACGATACATTTCACACATCCATTCGCGCCTTCTTTGTGGCCGTTTTGATATATTTTTTTGCACATTTAATAAATAATTACATGCACTTAAATAGTAGAGGCATACTGCATCCACAAAGTCGTCGTCCATCTTGTTTGTGGTTAGTGAACGTACTGTGGAGAGATGTATTCGCAAGGCGTTCTGGCAGGTTACTTCAATAAGTGTTCAAACTAGTGTACAAAGTCCGGCATTTAAATGTTCAAATGTTTGAACTATATTTGGCGCCGGCTTAACAATAATTTACAGAGGACGCGGCGCCCGCGGCGGTGTTGCAGCGGGGGTGAAACCACCCCGCGGGCGGCAGAGTGGTGTGACACGGGCGGGCGGGGCGGGCGCCGGCACCGGCGCTCGGCAGTCTGCTAATCGCATGCGCGCTGTCGTGACGTCACGTCCAGTCGCTTTCCCGCGCAACTCCCGCGCCACACCTGTGTCGTGTCGTACTTGTACAGTTCACGATGTCGGACTTTACTAACCGCGAGTATTATGAGATGGTGCGGGTGTATTTGTTAAGTGCTGAAAGTTTGCGAGCTGCTCGTAGAATGTATGCAGCGGAGAGCATACCTCGAATGCGAGCCCAAGGCATACAAAACCCCACGGTCCCTAATGAAAGAACCATTTTAGCAGCCAATCAAAGGCTGCTTGATCACGGCCAGTTCAGGACCCCAAATCACGCACAAGGATCTGGCAGACCTCGACTGGCCTAAATGACTGGTCGAAATCGAGGAAGCCATTTTCGATTTCTTCGAGCGAGATCCAAGAGCTAGTACCAACGATGCGGCACGTCGCTTTGGTGTGAGCCAGTACGTGGTATGGAAGCTGCTAAATACAGCCGGACTCCATCCATACCACTTTCAGCCCGTACAGCAGCTCCATGACTCAGACCCAGCACCACGTCGAGCCTTATGTGAGTAGCTTCTAAATCACCGCGAAGTCAACATCTTGTGGACGGATGAGGCATTGTTCACACGTGTGGGACTGTACAATGTACATAATGAACATTGGTGGTCATTCAACAATCCCCATTTGGTGCGAGAGACGCATCACCAAGTGCGTTATAGCGCCAATGTATGGGCTGGGGTTATTAAAAATAAAATAATAGGGCCCATTTTTATTGACGGCGCCTTGACCGGGCCAAGATATTTAGAAATGCTGGAAACGACCATTGAAAGCTTAATGGACGAAGTTCCGGTGAGCTACCTTAATAATTTCTACTATCAGCACGATGGCGCTCCACCTCATTACGCCATACGGGTACGGAATTACCTAAATGAAAAATACGGGCAAAATTGGATCGGCCGCGGCGGCCCCATACCGTGGCCTGCTAGGTCCCCGGAGGGGGAAGGCCCTGTATTTATGCTTTTGCGGTTGCACAACGACATGCTTTGCTGGCTTGGTAGTGTAGATACAGGCCTACTCTACCTCCTTCCTCAGAGGCGGTAGGGTGGCGGGGTTTTGAGGGAGAGCGCAACGGTCGTGTAGATCCTCAAAGCAAGTCTGGTGGTGTACCTTCCCGAGGTTGCCGCCCCGTTTTTGGTCTAATTCCCTCAGAACTAGACGCAACTGAAACCACCGGGCGGAATATCACAGGGGTGGCGAGGTCATGCCCCTGGGTGTCCATCATCAAACAAGAGCAGATGGTGGATAGCAATGACCTCCCGCGTGTTTGTGCCGTGCGCGGGGACCCGTACGGAGGGATGAAGGAATCCTGGTGATTGAGTGGAGCAGGTTGCACACAACACATCACTTTGGTCTGGATTTCCTCTCACACGGGAGGTTGTGGGGTAGCTACCCACGATCAATCGGCTGTGGCGTCCCATAAGCGGGTTGTCAAGCGAGGGCCGGTTTATGGAGGGGGGGCAGCCGGCGTGGCGTGGGGTTGCGGGATGAGTGGCGGCATAGTCTCGTGTCGTTTACAGTCTCGCGATCCTCTGCTGCGTGCGGGCTCGTCTACTTCTCCATAAGCTGGTCCTATACCGAAGGAGTAGCTCTGGCGTCCACTCGCTGAGCGAGTGGCGTCCCCGACTTGAGGGCTCCGTGGCGGGTGGAGAGCTCCGACGGTGAAAACTTTGAATCCAAACCTATGGATAAAGAGACCTTACACCAAACCAACACTCAGGCTGCGTCCTCTGATGCGCCAAACAAAACTACCAACAAACCATCTACGGCTGCGTCTTTTGATGCGCCAACTACTACCAAACATAGAGGTGCGTCCCAGGATGCGCCTAAGCGAAAACCGCCTAAGGCTGCGTCCTCGGATGCCCACAGATAACACAAACATAAACCCTCCGCTGCGTCCAAGGATGCGATGGGCAAGGCAATCGCCGGGCATGCGCCAAACCAGGCTGCGTCGAAGGTAACGCCAACCTCATCTGCGTCCAAGGATGCGCGGCCTAACACAACCCTGTTCGTAAGGCCTAGGGCAGCTCTCGCACAAGGCGACTCAAAGACGGCTGCTGGCGTGGATGCGCCCACTAGGGCTGCGTCAGCGTCAGGGGCCTCGGAGAGGGACCTAACGAGTCTGACCGAAGCCATATCGGCAGGGACAACCAACACGACCGGGATCGACATGTCGTCTCTTAGAGACGCCATCCAATCTCCGGTCAAACAAACCTGGACCACCGTCTCCCGCAAAACATCGTCCTCCAAGAGGCGTTTGTCTGCACCGGTCAAGACTGCGCAGCAAGACGTTGTGGCGGCCCCTGCAGTAGTGTTGGAAACAACACCGACACCAGCAGGTGCGGCAGCCACGGCGATTAAGCGTAAGCGCAGCTTAAGACCAAGGGGACAGAAAAAACACCCAACCAACGACGGGGAACTTCCTGCCAGGGCGCAGAAGCGTGAGCGACCCGAGGATTCCGTCACACCAACCGGGATAGGCAAGAAGAGCAAGCCTGCTCGCTCCCACATGGTAGACGGTTCTTTGGTGAGCTACGCCGAAGCTGCCGCGTCGTACAGGAGCAACGAGCTGTGCGTCGCCGTCATGACGGAACCTTTCGAGGACATGACGCAAGAACAGGCAGAGGGGATCCTTAAAAAAATTGAAAAACAACTGCGGGCGTTGCTTATGGCAGACCCGGACCCGGCCAACCCAACAGTAAACACGGCGATCCACTTCCGAGGCAAGGCCCACTTCGCCGAAGGAGTTCTCAAGACCTGGTGCGAGGACGACTTCACTCTGGCCTGGCTCAAGCGGATCGCAACGACCATGCAGTCCCCGATTCCCGGGACCATTTTAACCGTTGGGCCACAAGCCGAAATACCTAAAAAGGCGCTATGCATGCTGTTCGTGCCGGAGAACACCGAGGACACTCCGGCACTGGTCAAGCTCCTTACCCGCCAGAATCCCAACCTGCTAATCAACACCTGGACCCTGACACATGAGAGGGCTAGACAGGAGCCCCCGGGTACCTGTCTTTTCTTTCGTGTGCCAGAGTCCATGGTCAAAATAATTAAAGACCAGAGTAGGCGCGTGTACTACCTCATGGGCAGCATCTACATCCGATTCCTGGACGAGGGTGTCGCTAGTGAGGAGGGCACTGCGCCTACAACCACAGCATCCCCCGTCGCACCTGGTTCGGAGCCTGATCCGCCGTCGCCTGTGCGGTCCCCGTCGCCTACCGCGATGGAGACCGTCGAGGAGGAGGGGGAG
Source organism: Melanchra persicariae (assembly GCA_947386135.1). Lineage (NCBI taxonomy): Eukaryota > Metazoa > Arthropoda > Insecta > Lepidoptera > Noctuidae > Melanchra > Melanchra persicariae. The sequence goes on along the minus strand of OX376645.1, from coordinate 6,098,056 downwards.
CGGGCTTCTTCCCCGGTTGTGATGGAGGAAACCAGCAAAGAACCACCACAGGATCCACCCTCGCCCGGACTAACTTCGGACGAGGACTGCTTTCCGGCAGGGGAGGAGAGTGAGGACGATGGCAGCAGCCTCTGCTCTTCTACCATGCGGGGAAACTAGAATCCTGCAGACCAACATCCAGCACAGCCAAACTGCGTCGGCTACCTTGCGCAGAGTGCTGGACAACCAACAGCAAAAGACCATCGCCCTCATCCAAGAGCCGTGGATTAGGGGTGGCAGAATATGTGGCCTTTCAAATATCGGAGGTAAGTTGCTGCTAGACACCTCCGTAAGTAATCCACGAACCTGCATCTTTATTCCCAAACATGTACCTAACCTATTAATCAACGAATTCTGTTCAAGAGACCTGACAGCAACAAGGCTTTCCAGGACAGGACAGGATCTCCCGGACATTGTACTCGCCTCGGCTTACTTGCCAGGCGACGAGGACGTGCCCCTGCCAGAGCTCGCCTCACTGGTGGAGTACTGTGAAAGGGAGAAACTGGAACTACTCATAGCAACTGACTCCAACGCGCATCACACTCTCTGGGGTAATGTCAAAACCAACAACCGAGGTGAGGCAATGCTTGACTTAATTCTTAGCAATAATCTTGTATTACTCAACAAAGGCTCAGAACCAACCTTCATAAACGCACGATCACAAACAGTGATAGATCTAACTTTAGCAACCATAGGTATCTCCAACTCCATCCAGGACTGGCACGTGTCCAGTGAACTATCATGTTCGGACCACAGATGGATCCGTTATACCATCAATTACAACTTACCCAAACCACAACCGAGGAGAATACCTCGTAACACAGACCAACCCAAGTTTATTAGGCTAGTCAAGGCAGAATTTAGTAAATTACCAGCCCTACCAGCTGAAATTCCCATAACCAACCTAGACGAAAGCGTAAATAATTTAACATCAATCCTTGTAACCAGCTTTGAGCAGTCATGCCTACTCACCGTGCCTAGGCAGGGAGCAAGGCAACCCTGGTGGGGTCCAGAGTTAGAGAGACACCGTCGCAGGCTGAGAAGGCTGCTTAACAAAGCCATGAACACTCGGTCACCAGGAGACTGGGACCGATATACAACAACCCGCAGAACTTATAAGAAACTAATACGCCTCAGAGGCAAGAACGGATGGAGGCGTTTCTGTACCAACATTGAGAATAGCAACCAGGCAATGAGGGTCAAAACTTGTCTCGCCACTGAGACAGAACTTTCAATAGGATGCCTCAAAAAACCAGACAACACTTACACAACCAACGATGCGGAAACCAGCGAATTACTTCTTACCACCCACTTCCCGGGCTGCCGAATTGCGACCCAGCAGAGCTGGGAACCGCATAGGGAAAGGGCAACGAGCAGCCTGGATTGGGAGGTGGCTTCAGAAGTGATAGACAAAGATAAAATAATATGGGCAATCAACAGCTTCTTACCTTTCAAGGCAGCAGGGTTGGACGGTATTTTTCCAGCTCTGCTCAGATGGAGTGGTGCCTCGCTAGCTGAATACCTTGTCAATATATTCCGCGCCTGTCTGGCTCACCGCTACATCCCCTTGATATGGCGAGAAGTAAAAATAATCTTTATTCCTAAACCGAAGCGATTACACTCAGCCCAAATCTTTCAGACCCATCAGCCTCACCTCGTTTTTCCTGAAGACGCTGGAGAGGCTTGGGGATCGGGAGATCAGGAGCCAAATTTCGCTACTGAAACCCTTACACCCAAACCAACATGCCTATTGTGCAGGGAAATCAACTGAGTCCGCACTCCACTGCGTAGTAACACGCATAGGAAATGCTCTCAAAACTAAAAACCCAACACTGGGCGCCTTCATCGACATAGAAGGTGCCTTTGACAAAACAAATTTCGCCAGCATCGGCCAGGCACTAGCCGTGCACGGTGTGGCGCCAACGCTTATACAATGGATACACAACATGCTAAAATACCGCGCTATTCAATTTACCGTAAACACCACCACACGAGGTATCGTAAGTAGGAGCTGCCCGCAGGGTGGGGTGCTGTCACCACTACTGTGGAACTTAGTTGTAAATGAGCTCATCGCTGAGCTCAACGCTAGCAGTCTGTACTCGGTGGGTTACGCAGATGACATAGCAATCCTAATCACGGGGAAATTTGAAGGCGTTTTATGTGACCTCATGAGGAAAGCTTTCAAAGTAATCGAGAATTGGTGTACAAGACACGAATTATCGGTCAACCCCTCTAAAACAGAACTAATAATGTTTACCAACAAGAGAGTCCTTGGACCTCACAAACTACCTAAACTTTTCAACACCGAACTAACACTCAAAGAAGAAGTCAAGTACTTAGGAGTAATCCTTGATAGCAAATTACTCTGGAATAAGCATCTTGACTACAAATTAAACAAAAGCACAATCGCACTTTACCAATGCAAAAAAATGCTAGGAAAAACGTGGGTGCTTTCTCCAAAGATCACGCTGTGGCTCTACACAGCTGTGATCAGACCAATGCTGACCTACGGTGCCTTGGTTTGGTGGACGAGGACTGAACTCTCGACCACCGTCTCTAGGCTCCAGCGGTTCCAAAGGTTAGCCTGTTCCGCTATCACAGGCTGCATGAGGACAACCCCAACTACAGCAATGGAGATAGCCCTACATCTAACCCCCCTCGACATGTACATACAGCAGGAGGCAGCACTAGCAGCCATCAGGCTTATGCACTTAGGCATATGGGGCAAGAACCATATCAGTCCTCACGCTGGCATCCTGGACCGGGCGATCGAGTATCAACCTCTCATCGCTGCCCCGTGTGATAGGACACCGAATAAACACATGTTTAACAAAAACTATAGCATACAAACAACAGAGGAAGAGAGGGATCAGTCAGGAGTTAATGAAGTACGCGTTTACACGGATGACTCAAAAACTCCACAGGGTTCAGGGGCTGGCGTACACTCCCTAGACCTCAATATTAACTTTCACTTACCACTAGGCGAGCACAGCTCGATATTCCAATGCGAGTGTGTCGCCCTAACACAAGCCGCAACAGCCGTAAAGCGTCTAGGGATACACAGCTACGCAATCAGATTCGTGTCTGATAGCCTGGCTGTGCTCAAAGCCCTAGAGAACAAACAAACCAACAGTAAACAAATTTATGAGTGTCACCTCGCCCTGGAGAGTATATCGCTGACTAACAGGATCACCCTCCAGTGGATCAAGGGACACAATGGATCCCTGGGCAACGACGCCGCAGACGAGCTTGCGAAGAGAGGTTCCGAGATGGTAGTTCTAGGCCCTTACCCACTCCTTCCCCTACCTTTCTCGCAGTTTCGTGCATGGATTCGCCAGAGATCAACTGAACTCCATAACAACAAATGGTCACGGTCCACTGACTGTAGGCAGTCAAAAATGGCAATGCCAAGTCTACAACCGCGACTACTCAACCTGAGTAGAAATGACCTCAGAACAATAATAGGGACAATAACGGGCCATTGCCCCCTAAACAAACATCTGTATAACATGGGCGCCACAGACAGCCCACTCTGCAGGGGCTGTTTTGTCGCCGAAGAATCAGCCGCCCACGTCATCCTGGAATGCGAGGCCGTGGCTACCCAACGGGAACAAATCCTCGGAACGGTGAGGTCGCTCCGCGAAGCCTGTGAAGCTCCCAGGAAACTTTTGTGCTTCTGGGCGGAGCTAGGCTGGCTAATTTAGCCAGGACATCTACGCACAACGGACCGAATGAGAGTCTAAGTGCGGATACGGGAGTCCCTACTCTACTCTACTCTACTCTAGGTCCCCGGATCTTACTCCCTGCGATTTTTTTCTTTGGGGAGAAGTGAAACGCCGGGTGTATGTAGAGGAGGCCCAAAACTTATAGGACTTAAAGTTAAGGATAATTAACGATTTTGATGAAGTGAAAAGTGACATTAGTGTTCTCAATAAACTAAATGACAATTTGTTTAAACGTGCACGTTTATGCCTAGAAAAAGGAGGACATCATTTTGAACAATTATTAAAATACAGTGATTAGTGGCATGTAGGGTAAGCAATTATTTTTAATTAACATTGGTTATTTTTGATTGAACATTATTGTAAATACGTAGTTGATTTCAATTTTTTAAATACGCCCTAATGCAGAAGTACATACCTATGCATTAAGTAATGTCAGTGCCTTAATTTAATTGATTGTAATGCTTGATTTTCTGCATTTTGATGGTCATAAGCCCATGAAAGTATGAAGGAAAAATTGGAATTACTCTTCAAATAAGTTCAAATCACGGCCTAATCTTAAAAAAAGTCTAGTTCGAACCAAATTAGCGATCAGTACATTGTAACACGTAAATACCTACCTACGCCTGAGCACGAAAAACGAACGTAGCCATAAAATCAATTTCAAAGTAGACATTTTTCGTTAACAATAACTTTATTTTTTTGTACTAAGACTTATCAAAATAAAAAGTAGGTGTTTAATAAAACTCAATTAAGTTTAGTTAGTCAAAGTTTGCGCACTGAATAAAAAATATTCTTGTATAGAAAGCTAGCGTAGTCCATGCGACTTCGTATCAAAGAAATATAAACGATTCTTAAGTGTTTCGGATGAACACCCCAGTTAGCACCAGACAGAACTTTAAGGACATTGAGAAATCTGGCTGTTTTTTGATAGGTTTCATTTATATGTTTGGCCCGCCTTAGAGAGCGATCCAGCCAAAGGCCCAAATATTTTACATTTTCTACTACCTGCAAGATTGAGTTGTTGATGCCTGTTTCATTACTTTTACCTTTCTTAAAAATACAAGTTTTAGTTTTTGTTGATGAAATCTCTAAACCGATATCAGCAAGGAGTTTGGCAAGTAATATCAGTGAGTTCTGTAAATAATAACTAGCTTGAGTAACACTATTTTCAATTGAGTAAACAACAAAATCATCAGCGTATTGTGAAACATGGACATGATCGGAACAATTTTTTTTACACAAATCTATAGTAGCTATATTAAACAGTAGCGGTGATAGAGGATCGCCTTGTGCTAAACCCCTTCCCGTTGTTCTTACCATACGTAGGTCGTTTACTTAAATATTTCAATATCTTTCACGCAGAAACTCCCAAAGGTATAAACAAATCTTATTTCCTACGCCCAGCCGATCCAATGTTAGCAATAGTTGAGCTATATCTACATTATTATAGGCATTGTCCATTTCTATGAAACAACCGACCGTGACACAATTGTTACAAAAACCTTTATGTATCCTAGTAACTTAAAGACTTAAATTATCGAAACAAGATCTACACTTTCTAAAACCTAAAGTGGTGTCGGCAAACAAACATTTACTTTCAAAATACCACTCTAATCTTTTTTGAATAATTCATTGGAAAATTTTACATATACACGAAATAAGAGAAATAGGTCTAAGCGTTAATACCATATTATTGTCTCTTCCGGGCTTAGGAATAGGAATTACACCTATTTCCCGCCATTGATTCGGTACTATACCTTAGGAAAGGAATGTATTATATAAGGATAATAATATAAATTTAGCATTATCTGGAAGATATTTAATCATGGAAAATGATATTTAATCATTTACAGGTATCTTTGGATTTAATGTTTTTATTGAGTTCTACTAAAGTTATTTGCGAATCTAATTTTGAATTTTGAGACATAAACAATTGTTGACAAGCAGGGACAAAATTAGGAGTCAAAGTATGTAACAGAAGACTAGGTTTCTCAGTATCAATAAAAAGCCTGGAGGTTTTATAACCTTTTATCCATTTCATCTTTCGCCAAAGGTCATTAATAGAAGTATTTTCATTCAAAGAAGAACAAAGTTCCCGCCAGGAATTATTTTGAGCACATCTTAAAAGTCTTTGAGATTCTTGTATTTTATTTTGAAGTGATATTAAATTTGTAGGAGTAGAGTTACGCCTAAATGCCGCCAAAGCTAAACGTCGGAGTGCCACCGACTTTGAAAGTTCTTTATATTCCAATAAGATTTTGGGTTAAACTTACTACTAGGATTTAAACATATTTTAATATCGGGTATAAATTTATCGGACGCCATTTTTAGATTATCTAAAAATCGGTTATAAGTAATTTGGGGATCGTCTGTTATAACAAATGAATTTAAAATATTTTGTACATAATCGGTATACTTCTTCCAATCATCACTTTTGTAGTTTTTCTTTCTGAAAAAGGATTTATCTGAGCTAAAAGTAGTAGAAATTTTAATGACAACATGATCACTGTTTAATGTTTCACTAATCGGTCTCCATTCAAACCTTAATGATGTGTTTGACGTCACCATAGTTATGTCGGGGGAAGATTGTCTCAAGCTACCATTCACTAATTGTACACGCGTTGGGCTACCATCATTTAATATAACATAATCATAATCAATCACGGAATCCAGAATCTGATTGCCCCTCGCGTCTGTTTTATGCGACCAGTTTGTGTGGTGGCCATTAAAATCACCCAAGATCATGGTCTTCCCACTACCAAGTGAAAATAAAAAATCCCAGACTCTCTGATTTGTGTGCAGTTCTGACGGGCAATAAATAGCTATAATATTTTGAACTTCATCACAGTTAAACAATTTTAATTTAACGATTTCTAGACCCGAGTTGTTATTAGTCAACGGGACGCGTACTGCCTGAATTGACTTATGTGTCACAACAGCTACACCGCCATAAGAAAGGTCCCTGTCCTCACGAAAAATATTATAGTTACTAATATTTAAGGCTGTAGATCAAGTCACGTTTCACAAATTGCTGCTATATGGATATGTTCCGGTTTAATAACTGTCAAATAATTTTAATTTAGGCTTTAGACTACGAGCATTCCATTGTATCACGTTTAAATCAATATTAATTTTAGTTTTGTTACCCATTATTTCCCACGAATATTTTAATAATCATGGATAAGTCTGGCATAAGGTTAGTGACAAATGAGGTTGGCCAGTCTGTGACTGACTTAATTATGGCTTTGAGACTAGCCACTACGATGTTTCTTATCCTGAATAAACTCCTTAATCCTTCGTATAACGTCACTAAATGACCAGGATTTCCAATGTGTTTGATCCGTTTTTTCTGATTGCGACGCCGGACCAGGAAGGCCTTCTGCCGATTTTTCTGAATCTGAGGTCTCAATTTCTGCAACTACATTACTTGCTATTTGGTAAGGTTTCTTCTTCCTTGTTTTCTTTTTATTTTTTGATTTGACAAAACTTGAAGGATTATTTACATCAACTGTTTCAGTATCAGCTTCTTGATAAGTAGCAACTGAATCTTTGCCTTTTTGAGCTACCTGTGTACGAGTATTTCTACACTCAATGATCGGGCTTGAAGTATGTTCAACTTTTTGTGAAAGGAGTGAGGGAGAATCAGTGAATTTTGATAGGACTGTTTGATACGTGCAATTGTGTACTGACATCAATTCTTTGTGATTGCCTGAACAATTAACACATTTGTATTTAGTAGTATCACAAGTATCATGGTAGCTACAGCACTTTGGACATAAAGCTTTACTTGCTGGGCACATTTTAGTTACGGTAACTTGAATTGGTGATTCCACAGACACCGCCTTGTAATGTTTTGCCTTCTTCTTAGCATTCTTTGTTATAGTTTGCCAACTTTCTTCATTATTCTCAGGTCTTGGTCGTTTCCCCATTGATGTATCGTGATTGTATCCATTTCTATTTCGTTATTAAATCGTGTTTGGTCTTCTAATGTATCAGTGTTTCTGTTTACGTCATAGTTCTCATCGTGAATTTGTTCACTATTCATTAAACATAAAGTTCATAATTGCCTAACAGCACATGCGACGCGATATCGGCCAGCCCGAGCGCACGCCGATAGCTAAACAGGTTTTTGTTTATTACCAATTAACAAAAGACATGTACGGATCGCACCGAGTGTGATTACGAACTGATGTTTATTAGTTGATGGTGACTAAAAAGATACACAGTCGGTTGAGCGATTAGCAGCTGTGCTGCGTGTCGCGGGTTTGATTCCCGCAAGGAACAAATATTTGTAAGGACTACAGAATGATGGTTTACATAACTCCTGTACATTGGGTGTATTCACTAAGAATACACCCAAGGTACAGGAGTAATTCCTAGTGTGAGGTAATATTTTTATTTAAATTGATGATGTAAAATGTAATTCTAATTTTATACATTTTCAGGGCAATTTGCGGTATCGACATCAATGGAATACCTGCAAATTGCTGCAAATTCCACATCTCAATCTGCAACAGCAGGTAAAATTTAGTCTTATATTTTTATATTTTTGCGTTTCCCGGGGTCCTGAACCTTTAGAAGGCATATGAGGGGCCCGAAACTATCTTGCAAAGGCTCCTTTGCAAACCGACGAATATCCTTATATATACGTAATGCAAGTGTACTCATGCGCAACCACCTGTGGGTGGATAACTATTATGACTCATGGAAAACGTAGAAAAGGAGCCCACAGTTTTGGATGGCTTAAGTGGACTGGTTACCAAAAACCATGTGGGCAATGGGTCCTGCCTGTTATTATTATTATCAATAAAAAGCAGGCTATTATTGTGATAATGTATGATTATCTATTGATTGTTATTATTTAACTATTCTTTAATGTGTCGTTATGCCCTAGAAGAAAGCTACCTTAAATGTTATGACAGATTAGAAGAAGAAACAGAAACATTACTTTATATTTTTATAAAGAAACAAAACTGCATGAAAAGATTTTCGAAAATTCACTTGCCACACTTGGGAATCAGCAGTCTTTTTTTTAATAGACAGGCCTGTTGGTCTAGTGGTTAGTGACCCTGACTGCAAAGCCGGAGGTCGTGGGTTCGATTCCCACCCAGGACAAACTTTCTGTGATGAGCATAATTGTTTGTTCTGTGTCTGGGTGTAATTTATCTATAATATGTATGTATTTATAAATTATATAAGTATGTATATCAGTTGTCTGGTTACCATAACACAAGCTCTGCTTAGCTTGGGATCAGATGGCCGTGTGTGAGTTGTCCCAAGATATTTATTTTTATTTATTTAATAATCATGTTTTTTTTTATTTCAGATTTATCTAAACACCCTTCATCAAACCGTGTGATAGTGGTGCATAATTATAGTGCAGTTACCAGGCCTAGAAGACCACCTGGAGAAGGTAATTATTTTATTATTAAAAGTTGCTGCTGTGGTCTATGATCATTTGTGTGTTGTACTTCATTTAAAGCCATCTACTAATCCTCGTTGTAAAATAAACCTGTTGAAGGTTAGATTTGGCTTGATAAATCACAACCCATGCCTAAAGTCAGTCTGTATTTAGTTCCATCTTAGTTTGTATTAAAAGGCCTTTGTCCAGCAAGTTGACGGCACGATCGGCGCTGTGATTGAGTGATTGGCTAATACGCTGCGTGTCATGGTTTCAATTGCCGAGTTTTAATGTTTGTGAACACGATGTAGGAGAAATTCCTAGTGTGAAGGATAATTTTTTAAAACAAGGATTGCAGAAAATGTGAGGAGAGTAGCTCATTTATTAGTTATTTTAAATTAAATGTGCTAAGTGCTGACCTCCCACCCTACATACCTTGAAGTTTTCGTTTGTCAATCAGATTAATCCATATTCGCCGCGGTTTTACCAGCGTAGTTTCCATTCCCGTGGGATTTTTGGGATAAAAACTATCCTTAACCCTATCTTATGTCCTTTCTCAGGCTATGAACTATCTCTGTACCAAATTTCATTTAAATCGGTTTAGTAGTTTTAGCGTGAAAGCGAGACAGACACTTTCTAATTTATAGTATTAGTATGGATTTAGTAAAACTAACTTTATATTTCCGCAGATTTAATGGCCCCACTACGCACAAAAATCAAGCAGTTCCGGACGGAAATATCGCGCTTGCGCAAGAAAGGAAAGTCCTTCAATGCCAGGCTGAAAAATGCTGAGGATTTCTCTAAAAAAGGTCTCTTCGAACATTTCGCCAAAAATTTGAAAAAACCGGGTCAATTATTTTTAAGTATGCAAATGCAGGCCTCAAAAAGTCCAAAGAAAGTTGAAGAGAAGGTGCTGTCATTGTCGCTTTACAAAACGCTGCCGTCAAATAAGGCAATGAAGCGATTGTTAAGCACTGTAAAAATCCAGCCAGGAGTAAATCCAATAATATTAGAAAGAATAAAAAAAACAATTCAAGATAGAAATGTAGATGACCGCTTGTGCAGTCTTATTTTTGGCAAAATGTCTTTGACACCGCAAATTCATTTTAACGCACAAAAGGATGTCTTTCATGGTTTTGCAACCAATAAAAACACCAAATTTGCAGACCATGTTTTGGTTTTTATGGTGAAAGGTGTAAAAGTTAATTTTAAACAACCCATAGCTTATTATTTTACGGCCGGGCTTAACAAAGTGGAACTGAAAAATTTAATAAAGGAAGTAGTGAAGTATGCTCAAGAGTCTGGCATGATAATATTAAACACCGTATGCGACCAAAGCACAGTAAATGTTGGTGCTGTAACCGATTTGGTTAATGAACCCAAGGCCAAATGTTTGAGGCTAGGGAAAGAATGGCGTTATGACTACATTGTTATTAATAGAAAAAAATTATTCCTATTTTCGATGTACCTCACTTAATTAAGGGCATCCGAAACAATTTGATTACAAAAGATTTGGTGTAGAAAATTAATAACGTAGAAAAGGTCGTGAAATGGGAATACTACCAAAACGTATATGCTGCTGATAAATCATATGGGGAATTAAGATTGTTAAATAAAATTACTGAAGACCATATTAACCCTGAAAAAATAAGTAAAATGAGGGTGAAATCGGCAACGCAACTATTTAGTCATAGTGTTGCTGTGCTACTGAACATTTAACAGCTAGGGGAGATCTTCCACAAGACTGCAAACAGCTAATAGAAATAACAATACTCTTAGACAATTTGTTTGCCAGTTCAAATGTATCAACTTTCCATATTCCTAACGGAAAAAAATATAAAGGTCCTATAAAAAAAAAACTCACCGCATTATAAGTTATGGACAGATGCAAAATTAGTTTTAAAAACTGTAAAATTTAGATACGTCAAAAAAATTGGAAACAAAACTCGATTGGTCGAAACAATCATACCATTGTTAACAAATTTAATTAAGACAATTGAAGGTATGGAAGCTATTTGGAAAATCGTGTCCCGGAGATTTGGTTTTGATGCACTTTTGACACGAAATTTTAACCAAGACCCAGTAGAAAATTTCTTTGGGAACATCAGAAGTTATGGGGCGAGGAATAATTCACCAAATTCAAATGAGTTTGAAGGTGCATTCAAAGCATTATTACTCAATAATTATAACTCGCCCCATTCAAGTGGAGCTAACAGTGAAGAAAATTCAAATAAATGTCTCCAAACCCTTAAATTCTTCTTCACAGATAAATTAAATTCAAAACCTGATACTTCTGATGTTCCTATGGAAGAAGAAATTCTGTGTAATGAAGAAGTGTTTACTGTAAATAGAGAAACTGATGCAGGTCAGAGAAACTATGTATGTGGCTGGGTCTTGACAAAATGTCTAAAAAATATTGTAAAGACGTGTGAAACGTGTAGACAAAACCTTATTGACAGGAATGACAGGTCAGACAGAAATAGTAATGATTTCATAAAAATCAAAGAATATTCAAATAAAAAATGGCTCTGTTATCCGAACGAAGATTTAGAAAAATGCTGCAGAATATAACAACGGCTTTTCTAAAAAGAAATTTTCCGAAAAAAAATATTAGAGAAAATGTTTTATCCATAGCAAATACGATGATTGATTACCCATTTAACTGCACCAGACATAAAGAAAAAATATTGCAATATTTTAATAATTTAATTGTTAATATTCTTATATATAGCTGGTGCAGATCGATCAACCGAATTTTTTGCAGGAAATTGACGTATGCAGGAGACGATGATACTAAAGTATCTGCTCAACAATATTATAATAAAATGAAAAATTATAAAAATAAAAAATTATAATTTATACAAAAAAGTATTTTTATTTGTTACCCCCCTTCCGTTTTCTTCATTTCAGTTATTTTTACTTAGTAGGTCGTATGTTGTGGCAAAACCAATCCAACACTATTTACAAAAGATTTTACAATAAATTGTGTTGGGTTGGGTTTGCTACAACATGAAGAAGCCGTATAGTACTATCTAGGTATAGGTAGGTATATATACTATGATTAATTTCGGATCCAAAATCCAGATGGAGCTCGTGTTCAAACACGAGATATTATTATTATACTCTTTGAGTCCCCAATTAAAGGCTATATCGGCTTACCTCGCAATCCTCGCATACCTCGCAAGTCCAGCTCGGCTAAGGAAATTCCCTGACTCTGACCGTGACATGATTTATCGACTTCTTGCTGACAAAGGACAAGGCGAACGTTTACAATTTTTTATTAAGCAAGAACCCTACGCTATAACTGCGGTATTTCTGATCAGTTTACCTTTGGCTGTCATAGGAACATACCTTCGTCTCGATTATGATTACTGTCGTCGTCGCCACCAAGGGAACTTATATTTTCGCGTCGTTACCTCTCTTATACATGGACTGTGCTTCGTTTGGACAACAGCCATACTTACTTTTGCATATTTTCGCATTGAGCAGATTAATAAGATCAGACTACGATATCAACTTAAAGATTTAAGTCATTACAGTAATATGGTTATAATAAACATCTTTTCATACTTAATTTTCGTCAGATTCTGGATGCCGTAATTATAATGTACAGATACCGTGTTGTAGGTGACGGTACCTTTTACTTTTACACATGGCTTGAAATGGGGAGAACATTAGTTACTAATACGATGTACGGACTGTTCAAAATAGACTTTTCGAAAGCTTGATCAAACATCATCATCATCATCTGTGTTGCTGGTTTAAGCCTACTAACAGTCCAGCTCGGCCACGGAAATTCCCTGACTCTGACCGTGAAATGAATTATCGACTACTTGCTGACAAAGGACATGTCGAACGTTTACAATTTTTTATTAAGCTAAGACCCCACGTTGTAATTGCGGTATTTCTGATCAGTTTACCTTTGGCTGTCATAGGAACATACCTTCGTCTCGATTATGATTACTGTCGTCGTCGCCACTAAGGGAACTTATATTTTCGCGTCGTTACCTCTCTTATACATGGACTGTGCTTCGTTTGGACAACAGCCGTAAGTACTTTTGCATATGTTCGCATTTAGCAGATTAATAAGATCAGAGTACGATATCAACTTAAAGATTTAAGTCATTACAGTAATATGGTTATGATAAACATTTTTTCATATTTAACTTTCGTCGGATTCTGGACGCCGTAATAATAGTTTACAGATACCGTGTTGTGGGTGACGGTACTTTTTACTTTTACACATGGCTTGGAATGAGGAGAACATTGGTTACTGATACGATGTACGGACTGTTCAAAATACACTTTTCGAAAGCTTGTTCAAACATCTGTGATCTGTGTTGCTGGTTTAAGCCTACTAACAGTCCAGCTCGGCCACGGAAATTCCCTGACTCTGACCGTGAAAGGATTTATCGACTTCTTGCTGACAAAGGACAAGGCAAACGTTAACAATTTTTTATTAAGCAAGAACCCTACGCTATAACTGCGGTATTTCTGATCAGTTTACCTTTGACTGTCATAGGAACATACCTTCGTCTCGATTATGATTACTGTCGTCGTCGCCACCAAGGGAACTTATATTTTCGCGTCGTTACCTCTCTTATACATGGACTGTGCGTCGTTTGGACAACAGCCATACTTACTTTTGCATATTTTCGCATTGAGCAGATTAATAAGATCAGACTACGATATCAACTTAAAGATTTAAGTCATTACAGTAATATATATGGTTATAATAAACATCTTTTCATACTTAATTTTCGTCAGATTCTGGATGCCGTAATTATAATGTACAGATACCGTGTTGTAGGTGACGGTACTTTTTACTTTTACACATGGCTTGAAATGGGGAGAACATTAGTTACTAATACGATGTACGGACTGTTCAAAATAGACTTTTCGAAAGCTTGATCAAACATCATCATCATCATCTGTGTTGCTGGTTTAAGCCTACTAACAGTCCAGCTCGGCCACGGAAATTCCCTGACTCTGACCGTGAAATGATTTATCGACTTCTTGCTGACAAAGGACATGGCGAACGTTTACAATTCTTTATTAAGCTAAGACCCTACGTTATAACTGCGTAATTCTGATCAGTTTACCTTTGGCTGTCATAGGAACATACCTTCGTTTCGATTATGATTACTGTCGTCGTCGCCACCAAGGGAACTTATATTTTCGTGTCGTTACCTCTCTTATATATGGACTGTGCTTCGTTTGGACAACAGCCATACTTACTTTTGCATATGTTCGCATTGGGCAGATTAATAAGATCAGAGTACGATATCAACTTAAAGATTTAAGTCATTACAGTAATATGGTTATGATAAACATCTTTTCATATTTAACTTTCGTCGGATTCTGGACGCCGTAACAATAGTTTACAGATACCGTGTTGTGGGTGACGGTACTTTTTACTATTACACATGGCTTGGAATTGGGAGAACATTGGTTACTAATACGATGTACGGACTGTTCAAAATAGACTTTTCGAAAGCTTGTTCAAACATCTACGATCTGTGTTGCTGGTTTAAGCCTACAAACAGTCCAGTTCGGCCACGGAAATTCCCTGACTCTGACCGTGAAATGATTTATCGACTACTTGCTGACAAAGGACATGGCGAGCGTTTACAATTTTTTATTGAGCTAAGACCCTACGTTATAACTGCGTAATTCTGATCAGTTTACCTTTGGCTGTCATAGGAACCATACCTTCGTCTCGATTATGATTACTGTCGTCGTCGCCACCAAGGGAACTTATATTTTCGCGTCGTTACCTCTCTTATACATGGACTGTGCGTCGTTTGGACAACAGCCATACTTACTTTTACATATATTCGCATTGAGCAGATTAATAAGATCAGAGTACGATATCAACTTAAAGATTTAAGTCATTACAGTAATATGGTTATGATAAACATCTTTTCATATTTAACTTTCGTTGGATTCTGGACGCCGTAATAATAGTTTACAGATACCGTGTTGTGGGTGACGGTACTTTTTACTATTACACATGGCTTGAAATGAGGAGAACATTGGTTACTAATACGATGTACGGACTGTTCAAAATAGACTTTTCGAAAGCTTGTTCAAACATCTGTTATCTGTGTTGCTGGTTTAAACCTACTAACAGTCCAGCTCGGCCACGGGGAAATTCCCTGACTCTGACCGTGAAATGATTTATCGACTACTTGCTGACAAAGGACATGGCTAACGTTTACATTTTTTTATTGAGCTAAGACCCTTTGTTATAACTGCGGTATTTCTGATCAGTTTACCTTTGGCTGTCATAGGAACATACCTTCGTCTCGATTATGATTACTGTCGTCGTCGCCACAAAGGCAACTTATATTTTCGCGTCGTTATCTCTCTTATACATGGACTGTGCTTCGTTTGGACAACAGCCATACTTACGTTTGCATATGTTCGCATTGAGCAGATAAATAGGATCAGAGTACGATATCAACTTAAAGATTTAAGTCATTACAGTAATATGGTTATGATAAACATCTTTTTATATTTAACTTTCGTCGGATTCTGGACGCCGTAATAATAGTTTACAGATACCGTGTTGCGGGTGTTAGATACGGACCCCTAATGGATATCGCCGACCCTGCACATTCCTACATGTTTACGCCGACCGCATAGAAACTGCAGCGATGACGTCCGTCCAGCCACGAGTCGCCGACGCAGCAAAATTCCATCAGTAGCAATAAGTTATTTTTAAATATTTTTCTGACATTCCATATTCTCACATCGAATAGGTTTCACCAACTTAATTGTAGTAATTTCTTATAATTAAATTAGTTTTAAAATCACTTTGGTTTTTTTTCGATCCACCGTCTGCAGTTTACGTAATTGGCGCAGTCGGTAGGATACTCGCGGGCCGGTTCGCGAATCGCGTTAGAGTCATCTCGTATCGACCACCACGATCGCGAGTGACCCGGGCGGCTATCATCACGCCACGAGTATCCGGAATCTACGGTAATGCTGCGGAGCCGCGTGGAGAATCCAGACATCGACTCACGGAGAGGAACCAGAGATGAAATATATGATCATGCTACTACTGACAATCCAAGCGACTCACCCTCAAGAGATAAGACTTGAGACTTTAGCCGATGGACCAGGACTGTTACCTTACAGATTAGGACCGACCAGACTAACTACACATTACCACTCATTTATACAGTACATACAATTAAACGACATAGAAGATAAAATAAATTCCGTACAGACGCAACTAATGACTTTCAGAACTAAACTTACTAATGAGACTTACATGCTTTACGAATACCAGATTGACTACCTTACTAAAAAACTTAGCAAAGTACTACAACAAGTAAGATCCCTGGAACCTGTTAGAGTCAAAAGAAGTCTTGTAGATGGCCTTGGGTCAGTAATAAAAAGTATTACTGGCATTTTAGACTATCTGGATGCCCTGAAATACGACGAGGCGATTAAAAGTCTACAAAACAATGAAAACAAAATAGTATCAGAATTCAATAACCATGTCAGCCTAAGTAAAGAATGGATGTCCCAACATGGTACCATCCTAGACCAAATAACAAGAAATCAGGAAATAGTTAACGCAACGTTAGAACTACTTTTAGAGAAAACTGCTTATACAGATTACAGCCTAATAAAATTTGCAAAGTTTGCTTAAATTTTAGGAATCATAACCAATAATGTAGAAGATTTAATGCTAGAGATAATCAGGTTAGAAAATATAATGGCGTTTATACGTGCATCTAGCACACATCACTCTATGATAGACATAGAAGTGTTAGGATCTATGATAGACAAGTTAAAATCAATATATAACCGCGTTCAAATTTTAAATTTAGAATTACGAGAATATTATAATCTCATAAAACCAGGTTCCTACTTTATTGACAAGAGAATAGTAATAATATACAGTTTTCTTATAGTCTCTAGGGACCTTTACGATTTATACAGACTATCCATTGTACCTAACAAGAAACAACTTGCCCTTATTTCCCCTTATATAGCAACAAACGAGAAATCATTCGTGTACATAGAGGCTGAATGCCCGAAGTACAGTAGCATCCATCTATGTGAAAAGAAGACAAGTCATCAAATCCGAACGAAGCCCGACTGTATCCAAGAGCTCATTATCAACCAGGATCTAGAAGACACCTGCCAATTCACCAGGATTTCACTCTCCAAACAAGCAGTAGAAAAACTGGACGACCAACACTACGTTATTTCATTGCCCCAACCGACTAAAGTACAGTTAGCCTGCGGCAGAAAAGACTTTAATATTCTACAAGGAAGTTACCACGTCACCATACCCATGGACTGCTATCTGGAAACAACAGAATTCACAATCATCACCGACAGCAACGAGATAAAAGGACAGCCGATAAAATTATCAAAAATCCCTTATAACGACATGAACCAAACAACTGATTCCACTCGCATCATCGGCTTTAATTCAGTTAACTTGGAAGAACTTCACAGCATCCAGAACAAAGTACTGCTAGAAAGACCTATCCAGATCGACAAGACTCAGCCAGTTGTCCTTTATCACACAACCATACCATTTTACATAATTGTAATATGCGCAACCATACTTATCATTTTGGTAATAAGCCGCATATACAAATGCTGGAAACTCAGAGCAAGCAATGAAGAAAAGCAGCAAACCCTTAAGATACATACGTATGAAGATGTGACCCGGAAACTAGATGAGCTTCCAGCAACATTATCTCTCAACATGACGAAATAGTTGCTGTTCTGCGGATGGAGGTGTTAGATACGGACCCCTAATGGATATCGCCGACCCTGCACATTCCTACATGTTTACGCCGACCGCATAGAAACTGCAGCGATAGTCGCCGACGCAGCAAAATTCCATCAGTAGCAATAAGTTATTTTTAAGTATTTTTAATTAATTAAGTTATATTTTACTATTTATTTATTGGTTATTTATGTATGCATGCACTACATCCCTCCCTTGTCATTTTTTAAAAATGATTATTGAACTTTTAATATTCATCTATGATATTTTAAATTTATACTGGTTTGAAAATATTGTTTTTAATTTTAATAATAATATAGTGTTGTGACATTTACATAAGTTTATATATGATCAAACGAACTTCCAAGTGAAGTTCGATCATTATTATATGAGTCGCTTCATTCGAAGATATTTTTTAACCATGTAGTCCCCTTTCCTTGCGCTAGCAACTACGCACGTCTATTTAGACTGGCAACATCGTACCCCACCTCGCCGTGTCGGTCAGTTGTAACCGTCATTATTTTAGAGATGATTATAGTTATGATTTTTGCAAATCTCTTCAGGGTTCTTTAGGGTGGGTCGGGAAATTATATCTTCGAATGAAGCGACTCATATAATAATGATCGAACTTCACTTGGAAGTTCGTTTGATCATATATTATATTTCGTCGCTTCATTCTTCAGATATTTTTTAACCATGTAGATGTTAAGAGATAATGAGATTTGCTGGTTCATTTGAATAAATTGCAAGGATTTTTCAAATGATTAATTATTTCCTTTTAAGTCAAAAAAAATATTATTAAATTATTAAGTACATAGGTACCTATTGAAAAAATAAAGAATGTTCTTTTAAGTTATGATAATAATTATGCGTTTGATTTACAATCAATTCCTTACAACTAGTTACAATTATAAGCATACTGATTCTGCAAATTCGGCTTCATTAACTTTATTAACTTTACAAAACTTGACAAACGCTTGAGAACGACTGGTCTATCCCGCGTTTCTACGTATTGTGTCAATGCACACACCTGTCGAGCTTGCAGAAGAAGTTGAGGCGTGTCGTGTACTGTGTGCACTGAATATTGATGTATTGACCCCACTTTTGATAATACCAATTTTATCCATGGACTTACGGTTTGAGCTGTGGCCGCTTTATTAGGTTTTTTAATTGTTAGTATTAAGTTGTTTATATTTTTAGCTCTTAAGATTTTTTGTAATAAATATGTAATCTGTGAGTACCCGGCAGCAGGGCAAATATTTTTATTTTCTAAAAGTAGGGCAGAAAAAGTACGGGTTGTTCTCTTCCGGGAGCAGAAGCCTTGATAGCGTCTGTTATCACTACTTTTTACTCCATTTGACGAGATATTGATATTCTCCAGTTTTATTAGGTTAAGAGTTTGGACTCGCTGTTCCGTACATAAAGCCAGTAAAATAACGAATCTTTTTGTCACTTGACTTAGGTCTAAATTTCGGTTCGAGTACCATTTAGAAACGAGATTAAAATTAATTGCGGATCCCAGGTGTGTATGTATATTTTGGCCTGCTAGGTTTAAGTTTATAGGCTCCTTTTAACAACCGCTTGATGCATTCATCAGAACCAACGTTGTTGCCCAATAGTAACGAGAGTGCGGATCTGTGGGAATTCAAAGATCCATACGAGGCGCCTTTATTGAACTCTGTTGTCAAAAAAGAGATACCTTTGCTACCGTGCTCTCAAAGTATCAATTTTGGTAATTTTGCAGAACTGCCACCAGAGTTTGTATGAGACGCTATATTATTTTTTGGTGTTATCAGAAAGCGACGCTAACATGAGGTCTATTGCTTCTACGAGGATATTACGTCGGAAGGCTTTTAAGAATTAAAGAGAATGGGGAAAAGCGTAGAAAAAATTGTGTTTCCAATTAATTGTAAATGCATTGACAAACGACGCGTCTGGGTCAGGAAACCAGGATGCGTAAAAATCACATTTTTCATTAATGCGAGAAGCGAACAAATCAATTACAGGTTGACCTAGTTCACGAATGATAGTTTTAAATGCTTGATCTGATAAGCCCCATTCTATATAGGGGTTAATTTTTCTTGATTCAATATCAGCTTCGATGTTTTGTTTGGTATTAATATAAGATGCGAATATCCATATATTCCGGTTCTCGCACCATTGCCAAATTTAATAAGCAAGATCGTTTTAGTGAGGATGTTGTACTCCTCCCATTCTATTAATATAACTCAACGCTGTGTTAATGTCAACTCGTAACAATATGGAACAATTTGGTCGTTCCTTCGCGAAGTTTTTTAGTGCTAAGAAACCCAGTTGAAACCTAGTTGTAAGCTCGCAATTGTACTAACAAAATATGGATGTCTTTATTCCGAAATAAATGATTATTATTATTATTATTAATAACTCTAAGTAATTTATATGATATTCTGTTTCCATGATTCATGAGCGCGATTACCATCAAAAAATGCTCCCCACCCTGTATTCGAAGCATCGGAAAATATTTCCAATTCAAAATCGGGGGTGTCGACGAAGTTTGAACATGTAAATATATTTTGTGACCACCATCGTTAAGTATGTGTCGTTCCAGGCTTATTTTAGAATTATAATCGTTATGAAATCTATTCACTAAAATGTATTTTTGGTGCTCTAGAGTTTTGGTATATAGCCACCCGTATTTGACGGCAGGGCACGCTGCTGTGAGAACGCCGATTACCTAACTGAGCGAATTCTCTTATGGTACAGGGAGGTAAACCAATAAACTTTTTAACAAGCTGCGCGATATTACGACGTCTCTCCTTAGGTAAGGAAACCGAAAGGGTTGTCGTATTATAGATGAAACCTAAGAATTTGCACTCTTGTTGGGGTATTATAAATGAGCTCTTTTTATAATTTATCACAAAACCGAGACAAGTTAACACGTAAAATTTCGATAACATTACTGAGACACTCAGTGTAGGTTTTTCCGATACATAAGATGTCATCTAAGTATATGACCGATTCATGTCCCTTAAGGTAGGTTAACCTCCTTCATAATTTGTGTAAACACTAGTAGCAATGGAAAGACCGTATGGCATGGTGTTAAATTCGTATGTTATGGTTTCCGGTTTTTCATTTTCGAATTGAAAACGCAAGTATTTTCTAAATGATTTTATTATTGGAACTAAAAAAGGCTTCTTTAAGATCTATTGTTGCATGGAAACCATTTTTTGGAATAAGTTTAGAGGCGGTCCTATGATCTTCCATTTTGAAGTGACATTTTTTGAAGAACTGATTAAATGATTTTAGATTTAAGATGAATCGTTTTTCACCGTCTGGCTTAGGTGATAAAAATATGTGAGATATAAACTGGTGTTTTATAGGTTCACAAACGTTAACCGCGCCTAGGTCTATGAGTTTGTTAATGGCGATCGCCATATCACATTTCTCTTGTTTAGACCAAAATGTTTTGGTTGTATTATGGGGTTACTCCATCTGATAAAGGGATATCGACACCTTGACTAATCCATCTAAGAACTGTCATATTATCGGTGATTTTTGCCCAGCAATCATAATAAAACTTAACTCTGACTGCATGTACCTGAGTCAATGACGTCGTGTTGGAGCAAGTTGTTTGTAGTTGATCTTCGACTGGCTGAATGCAGGGGGAGACTCGGTAGTTGGACCGTTTGTGACCCCCTCGCCCCCCCCCTGGTTTACAATAGCCTTAGAGGCTTTAATTTTTCTGAAAGGTAATCGTTGCAAGTCGGATAAAATTCGGCCATTTTCTTTTCCCGAAATCTAACAGATTCCGGTATGGCCGCAGAAACCATATGGTTAAGCGTTGGTGCTTGAAGTAACGGGCAGTTTTTGAGTATGAGGTAATTTCTCAAAGAATCTCCCTATTTTCTTTTGTAATAAGTACCCTTTTTTAGCAAAGGTACTTATATTTAATAAAATAAATGGTAAGTATTGTAGCGAGATTTTTATGAATTTTCTCGCCAAATTCCGGTGTCTCGTCTGTGATTTCGCCTAATGCCGCCAAAATATTTAGGTGGATTGGTCACAACTTCTGGGGTAGGAACCACTTCGCTCGCTGGTGGTTCTGGTGGTGATGAATCTGGTTCGAAGTCCACCAGTGTCCACATTTTCAGGGACAGAGTTTTTAAATTCTTTAAATGCTCACAATGTATCTACATAGGTAGGTATATGTATTTTTCCTTCGTGTATGACTCTCGGTCAATCTCTAGGCTTAGATTGTTTGCGTCATGTCTAGCCATCGTGTATAACTCGCGGTTACCCTCCAGGCAGACTTATAGACGCTGTATTGCAAACATTTATTTTTCCTTCGTGTATGACTCTCGGTCAACCTCCAGGCTTAGATTGTTTGCGTCATGTCTAGCCATCGTATATAACTCGCGGTTACCCTCCAGGCAGACTTATAGACGCTGTATTGCACACATTTATTTTTCCTTCGTGTATGACTCTCGGTCAACCTCCAGGCTTAGATTGTTTGCGTCATGTCTAGCCATCGTGTATAACTCGCGGTTACCCTCCAGGCAGACTTATAGACGCTGTATTGCACACATTTATTTCGTAATCCGTTCAGGGGGGTCTCTTGGACCTGTTAACATTTTTCGTAAGTTATGAGGGTAGTCACAACTTTACTCGGCAAAGAATTCGTGAGTACATAAGAACAGTTTCACACGTGATTCTAGTTCATAGAAACCATGTTTGTTCTATTTATAGCCATCGTGTTATCTCGGATAACCTCCCGGTATCATTAAACATTCGTGTTGCCATCGCGGACAACCTCCCGGTATTATTGGGTTACTTAGTAAAGTAACTTATGTATTTAGCCATTTTGTTACCATCTCGGGCAACCTCCAGGCTCCAAGCAGTATTTTAACTTTTTATTATCAGTTTTCAAACACCAACAATGAGAAATATATTATGTACTTACTTGAAGTTTGTTCCGAATCTGATGACGAAAAACCTCTTATTCGACGACGATAAGCTCAGACCAACAAAAAAAGGTAGACGGCGCACTGCGAACATCAAATATGAAGCCATCTTTTTATCTATGTGTGTCTCGAAGGGTTGCCATTTTTTATTTTTTTTCCCTATAACTTGGGAAATAATATTTTATGGGTAAGCTAATATTGTGCAAGTCAGCACAAGTAAGATATTGTTGAGTATGATATTGTAACTTAGTTTTTTAGAAAGATCTATACCTAAAAAACAAATTTTTACATCACACATACCTACATTCAATTATGTAAGTTAAGTTTTAAAAGGTTGTCGAAGCGTAACAAGCGTGTCATTATGTAAATTGTTTTAAAATAAAATAGTTAATTCCATTTTTAATCAATTTTAATAAATTAAAAAGACCACCATAACAAAATCACTGACTAAAGAAAAAGTAGGTAATATCAAGATAAAACATAACAAAAGAAACAATGACGTGTAAATGTTATGTTTAACATGCTTACAAAATAAATATTATTTATCATGAACAACTAAAGTCTTTTTCAACACATTTGCTCAAAAAAATGCATGTACGAAGACTGTATAAATATTATTCGAAAGTTAAATATAACGCACCACACAATGGAACGTGCGGTAAAATAGGTACTCTCACCTAAGTACATATTTTACCGCATACTCCGTTGAATAGCGCCGTACGTATCCTTTACAGTTTTTTTTAATTTTCTTATAGGAGTTTAAATCAGTACGAGAATAAAATATAAGCTGAATGATTGAACCTACTTGGAAGCGCTTGCACAATACGTTTGTCTCAATTTAATACTAAAGAGAAAATGAGACGAAATAGTTCCATTTGCAAATTCGCGCTATTTTCATACTACGAACGTCAAAGATTGTTGCGACTTTCTGACTTATCTAAAATCTAAAAGTTTTTTTCAGTACCTATTGTACTGTTTTCTCGCAAATGTGTTGAAAAACTTCAAATCTAAAATATTTTATATATTAAAAAATAGGAATATAACTCTAAGAAAGAAATCATATATATTTGTTTAATCGAATGGGGAAATATTAAATCGTATTATGGCAACCCTCACACTTAATGTCACTGCTTTCGTTTGTTGACGTTTTTGTTCCAACTAACCTAAAATTCATAGTTAATTTATAATAAAAACGATGTTATTTCAAGTACTTAGTAAGTCCTACAAGTGAAAAGTGATTCCGTGAGACTTTTTATGTGATTTGCTATTGTTTTTACAAATTTGTAATACACAGGAAGACATAATTATATTTTTCTATTAATGTTTTCTAGACGACGGCTCGTGAAGTACTAAGAGCGATGAGCATGGTTTTAGTGTAGGTGTGTGGGTGAGCTTGTGTATTTACTTGAAGGAGCACGGTTTTGTGGCTTCACTTTTGATGTTCGCGGTGCGCTGTCTACCTTTTTTTGTTGGTCTGAGACGATAAGCCTTCTTTTCTAACCTTCGTATTTTATTCTAGTAATGCATAATTTTACATGTGTACTGTTAAGCCGCTGTCAATTTATGTTTTATATTTTATGTGTAAAGATTTAACTTGTTGTTTTTTGAGTATTACACCTGTTTGTACAAACCGTTTGTGCAATATTTGTATGCCCAGCAAGGCAGCACATAGTGAAACACTTAATTATAAATTACACCACCAATGGTCAACATTTTATATGACAAATAAATATTTTGAATTTGAATTCAATTTTCTCTAAATATAACAATACTTGGTAAATATACTTTTAAACTTACCTACTACTTATTGAGTTTTGAAGACGTCCGTTCGTTGCTGCGCACGAAAAAAGAATGACGGTTACAACTGACCGACACGGCGAGGTGGGGTACGATGTTGCCAGTTTATAAAAAAAAAAAAACTCTAAATAGACGTGCGTAGTTGCTAGCGCAAGGAAAGGGGACTATATGGTTAAAAAATATCTGAAGAATGAAGCGACGAAATATAATTAAAGTTATAGTAACTAAAGTTTACTGCTGCGCCCCAACAGGGTAATTTATTCACTAAGCCAAGTTCTGTTTGCAACTGTATTTTTACTGTGTGCAAACGTGATTAACTAAAATCATTACAAAATAATTGTGATAAAGATTTCTAACAAACCTACCTTTCATACTATTTCCAAACATTTAATATCATTTTCAATAATTGCTCATTTTCTTTTGCTTCATTTATATCCCCTTCAGCCTAATGCAATCATCGATACTAATATCTGAAACTTTGTTCTTGCCCTCGATTGCCTTATGTTATTTAATGGCTCATCATTTTCGACTGAGAGAGAACCGTTGAGAAGTTAGACGCAAGTAAATAGACTTATGGATATTCTGTATACTTGAAAAACATGTCACCTTCCAAGTCTCGCTTCTGAACCCGTTTTTTCCGATCACAGAAAACATAGTAGTTTCCGATCACAGAAAACATAATATTTTCCGATCTACATACATATTTTCTCTTCCATTCTATTCTTCTTTTTATTTTAATTTATTTTTTCCTCTAAATCTTCATCTCTTGTATTATACGACAATGTTCCCTTAGAGCCTCTTTCCAATTTTTCTTTTCGGCTTGTCTGATATTTTAAGCTTTTTAGTTTGTCTCTGTATTAACGTTCTATTTAGTTTTATGTTTTGTTCACAAAATTGTCACAAAATTGTTTGAACTTATTATGGATTAATAGTTTTCCACTGTCTGCTGTGATAGTGACTACCTACATTTTACAGTTTACTAAATATTTCCTTCAAATGTCCAATTATTTCAGCACTTATTATAGTGCAGTATAAGAAGGGGAATATACATATAGCGACTACAGTAGTTTATCACCACGAAAATATAGTAATTATTACAGGGCGATGGCGACGGCCCCATCAAATCTATTGCTATTTCCAAGGCACCGCACCGTGTCCATCTCACGTGTTTTAAACAGAATCGGTGGATTTGCTGCAGACACCAGTCTAGGTACCTACAGCCATAACTCATTTTGAAATAAATAGGTATCTTCTGAGATTTACAAAATAATTCAATTTCCTGTTACTTATACAAATCCTCTTTTTTTTTTTTCATGGTCCATTTGAGACTATTCAACAATTTCTTCCAGCCTGTGAATATGGTCTCCGAATATCGTCAATGGATTTGACGCCAATTTGCACTTTGCTACATTTTACTTTATCAGGCCTATCCTGTATTTATAGGCCTGCAGCCTTAAACCCAATCAAGCAAGCTTCTTTATTGGTCTGACAAAATCGACGCCCTCACTCAAAGTTCTATTTTCAGGACAAAATAGTTGGTTTCTTGTCCTTAATTTGCATGTGAACTGCTGCACGAAAATTTTCATAAAGTTTGTTTTTTGAAGTACGTAACCATTTAAGTACCTAGCTTCTTAGTTCGGAAATAATAGTCAAATAAGGAACTGATTTGCCAACAAAATTTATAAGTCCTAAATACTCTGTAACCCTGCAATAGTAGTTAAATTGGCTCCCAGAATTCTCTCACAGCCGACATATACTTTTCTACCCAAAAGATCGCAAGTAAGACATAAGAACTGGTTTTCCCATTTTTCACAGCAACTTAATTTATTGCTTAAAAAAAGTCATAATATTTATTACGTCCGTAGGGCGTGAAATGTTTATTTCTATTTTTATTCTGTTTTGTCAGCTCTATCTGCGTCTCTTCGATTTCAAATTTCCCATTTTTATCCGTGAGTATGTTTTGGTTTTTACCAGAGTCTACTAATACCTTTATATCTATTCCACTTATTTGCAAGTAGGTAACTGTCTCGTCACTATTTACAATAGATATATATATATATATATAAATGTGGGATAAAAATACTGTACCTATTACATTAAGTATGAATGCAGCTGAATATTGTTAAAATGGAACGCAGCGGATGAATGAAAGAGAAGTATGTGTGCGAGTGAGAGGGAGGAAAAAAAGGGAAAGGGGATTCATGGCGGACGTATTGTACGGTGTAACGTGTCTAATTACGGTGTTCTGCTAATAAATAGTTTCAAAGCATTTTGTCGTATATTTTGTCATACAATCCCATAAAATTTGGGGGCTCGTCCGGGATTGGCAAAATAACGACACACGGGAGTCATCGATAATTAACGACGCGACGACGTACGACGGAGACCGGCACGTGGTGTGGTGAACGGTGGCATTCCTATTCAAAAAGAACAACGGCGGCCGAAACTGATTACGACGATATCGGCAAACGGTGAGCTGACGCTAACGAAGACACGATTACGAAAATGACGAAAGACGAATCACGTACGCTAAGCTCAATGTTGTACCTAACTTCGGAACTAATACCTAAATTCACCGGTCGAGATAAAACGTATCCAGTGACGCGATGGATACAAGACGTAGAAGAAAACGGAGAAATATGTGGTTGGACACCATTACAACAGCTGCTGATGGCACGGAGATCCCTATCAGGCACCGCACAGCTTTGGATGCAAGCTGAACGCCCTCACAAAACATGGGAAGATCTTAAGGCAGCCCTAAGTAAAGAGTTCCCTGACACCGTCGACATCAAAGTAATTCACGAGCTTATGAGCCAACGAAAGAAGAAACGTGACGAGAGTTGCATCGATTATATGATGGTCATGAAAGAATTGGGGAAAAGAGGAAAGATACCCGATTACGTGGCCATTAAATACATTGTTGATGGCATAGTCGACCACGAGACCAATAAAATCATGCTATACGGCGTAACTACGTATCCTGATCTTAAAGAGAAGTTTAAAATCTACGAGACTGTTAAAGAAAAGATAAAACTGGAACATTCTAAAAGTACCTACAGAAACGAAAAACGCGGCAACGTAGTACGTCACGAAAAAACGTTGAAAAGGTGTTATAACTGTGGTGACGGCGATCATGTGTCAGAAGACTGTCCGCAGAAGGCACAAGGTCCAAAGTGCTTTAACTGCAACGAATATGGTCATATTTCACCGAAGTGCCCGCATAGAAAAAATATGGCGGTAGGCGGCCGTAAGGAAGATTCTAGTTTGACTACATCAAGACAGCGTCGTTCCGACACTTCCGGCGATAGAAAAGATCACAACGGCGCATCGACAAGTGGGAGCGGGAGCGGCGAACGTGCGAGCAAGCAAGCAATGTTCGGTCAATCATCGTTCAACAACGCGGATAATACGTCACACTCACAGAATGACAGTGACAAGACAGATGACGTTAGAGATGGCAAACGTCAAAGTCATATCGAGTTTGACGTCAACGATGTAAACAATAAATCGCGGCTGGAAAAACCTTTGAAGATCGTAGAGTTATGCGGAAAAACGACAAGTGCGCTTATTGATTCGGGCAGTGATGTGAACTTGGTATCTTCTGAGTTTTGTGCTAATGTCAGTAGTGATGAACAATAACATAACTCTGTCTGGACTTGGTTTCGCTAAAGTGGAGTCATTAGGTTGTATAACAACAAATGTTGTGATCGACAGTACGAAATACGACGATGTGTTATTATACGTGGTACCTAAAGACTGTATGCCTTTTGATGTAATCATAGGACACGAATTTCTTAAGAATGTTATAATGGTTATGAATGGTAGTGCTGTATGGTTGAAACCTGTGGAATGGGTGAATGAGATCAATTGTTTTAGTTGCAGTGTTGAAGTTGGTCACGTAAGTAATACTTACCTTAAAGAAGAGGTTGTTCAGATGGTTGAGAGCTATCAACCATGCCAAATTAAAGAAGCTCCTATCCAGCTGAAAATAATTGTGAAAGATGACGTCCCGGTGGTGCAACGTCCACGACGCATATCACTGAAGGAGCAGACGGTAGTTGAAGAACAAGTTGCGGAGTGGCTTGAGCAAGGAATTGTACGCGTAAGTTACTCTGAATATGCTAGTCCATTAGTTCTTGTTCGCAAAAAAGATGGTGCTATAAGGGTGTGTGTAGACTATAGAAAATTAAATAGTAAAATTATAAAAGATGAGTTTCCATTGCCGATTATTGAGGATTACATTGACAAATTGGCTGAGGCAAAAGTGTTTAGTGTACTGGATTTAAAGAATGGATTTTTCCATCTGAATGTCAGCAGTGAGTCAGTAAAGTACACCGCATTTGTTACACACCATGGGCAGTTCGAGTTTTTGAAAGCTCCATTTGGCTTGTCTGTTTGCCCAAACTATTTCATGAGATTTGTGACCATAATCTTCAGAGAATTAATATCTAAAGGGATTGTTTTAATATTTGTCGACGATATTCTTATTCCAGCAAAAGACGAACAAGAAGCCGTTAATAGATTAAGAGAAGTTTTAAGAGTGGCCTCTGAATATGGTTTGCAAATAAATTGGAAGAAAGCACAGCTGATATGTCGAAGCATAACTTATTTGGGTCATACGATTGAGAATGGGCAAGTAAGGCCTGCAAGTGAAAAGATTGATGCCGTTACAAAGTTTCCAGAGCCCAAAACAGTTAAGCAGTTGCAAAGTTTTATCGGGTTGGCATCATATTTTAGGAAGTATATCCAGAATTTTGCATCTATAGCACGACCGCTTACAGATTTACTTAAGAAAGATGTCAACTTTGAATTCAACGAGGAGCAAAAGTGTGCATTTAATTGTTTGAAGGAACGTTTGACTACTAAACCAGTTTTACGAATATTTAATCCAAGACTGGAGACAGAAATGCATACAGATGCATCATGTCTAGCTTACGCTGCTATACTCATGCAGCGATCTGATGATGATGGTGGACTACATCCAGTGTATTTCATGAGTCGTAAAACAAATGATGCAGAAAAGAAGTACACTAGTTATGAACTGGAAAGTCTGGCTATTATAGAAGGGGTAAAAAAATTTAGACACTACTTGTATGGTATAAGATTTAAAATTATAACTGATTGCCAAGCATTCCAGATGACACTTAAGAAAAAAGATTTGAGTACGAGGGTTGCAAGATGGGCATTGCTTCTGCAGGAGTTTGATTTTGTGGTTGAACATCGGCCAGGAACGAGGATGAAGCATACTGATGCATTAAGCCGAAACCCATATGTCGCAATAGTAACTCTGCATGATGAGATCAGACGAGCACAACAGTTGGATGATGGTCTGAAAGCTATAGTACAGATTTTACAGGAGAGAACTTATGGTGATTATTATATTGATAATGGATTACTGTACAAAGGATTGGAAAAGCTTTTAGTAATCCCGAAGTCTATGGAAAATGAAATCATGAAAAGGGCTCATGCAAATGGACATTTTTCAAAAAGAAAGATGATAGAATTAATATGTAAAGACTATTTTATCAAGAACCTTGATAAGAAAATTGAAGAATTTATTACAAGTTGCAATCCATGTTTATTAGCTACGCGTAAAGAGGGAAAACAAGAAGGATTCCTAACTCCAATTGAAAAGGAAGAGTCACCGCTGCACACGCTCCATTTGGATCACCTTGGTCCAATGACTGAGACGAAGAAGCAGTACAACCATATTCTCACGATTGTGGACGCATTTACGAAGTTTACTTGGATATTTCCCACTAAAAGTACTACAAGTAAAGAAACGATTGAAAAGTTGAAAATTCACCAACAACATTATGGCAATCCGACCAGATTTATAACTGATAGAGGAACGGCTTACACAAGCACTGAGTTTCAAGAGTATTGTAAAAACGAGAACATCCAACACATCAAAATTACGACGGGAGTGCCTAGAGGAAATGGGCAAGTGGAAAGAGTTCATCGTACTATAATTTCTGTACTTACAAAGATGTGTATAGAAAACCCTGCTCTTTGGTACAGGCATGTAAGTAGATTACAGCGTTCTCTAAATAGTACCTTTCAGCGAAGCATAAATACTACACCCTATCAACTATTGATTGGGACTAAAATGAGAATGAAGGAAGACATCGAGATTTATGATTTGCTTCTAGAAGAAGAAAGAGAAAGCTATACAGAGGAAAGAGAAAAACTTAGAGAGAAAGCTAAAGAACAAATTCTACAAGTTCAAGAAGAAAACATAAGAAATTTCAATAGGAAGAGAAAAGAAAGTATGAAGTACAATGAAGGAGATTTAGTGGCAATAAAACGCACGCAGTTTGGCACGGGAATGAAGCTGAAAGCCAAATATCTAGGACCCTACCAAGTTGTAAAAGTAAAGAGGAACAACAGATATGACGTGAAAAAGCTCGACCCTAATACTGAAGGCCCTGGGGTAACCTCCAGTTCAGCAGATTACATGAAGGTGTGGCCAGCAGTCAACTGTATAACCTAAAAGGTGGGCTGCTTGTTAACTTAACTTTGTTTATTTCCAGGTTTGAGTGTGAAAGGTTGTGTGCAAAGTTTCATTGACATCATGTATTGTTATGTCGGCTTAGTTTTTTTTTAAGGTAATTAAGTAAGAGATCTGTATCTGTACTATACCTGCTACAATGTTAAGGGTCATTTTGTAAACATGTTTCTCAAGGAACACGGATAATGTTATGTTTAGTCATTATTTTATGTTGTCTCTTTAAAAATAAAACATAGAAAGATGTTATGTTGTTACATGGATGTTGTAATGTTGTACTAGTAGTTAAGTTAAATTTAAGTTGAAAGCTAGCGATGAATGTTTGTATGGATGTCTGAGGACAGACATGGATCAGGATGGCCGACTGTGGGATAAAAATACTGTACCTATTACATTAAGTATGAATGCAGCTGAATATTGTTAAAATGGAACGCAGCGGATGAATGAAAGAGAAGTATGTGTGCGAGTGAGAGGGAGGAAAAAAAGGGAAAGGGGATTCATGGCGGACGTATTGTACGGTGTAACGTGTCTAATTACGGTGTTCTGCTAATAAATAGTTTCAAAGCATTTTGTCGTATATTTTGTCATACAATCCCACATAAATGTAATGCATAGATTTAGTTTGAGCCTCTATATCTTTATATCTCTCACTTTCTTGGTTCTTTTAAATCTTTTAGTACTGTCGTCATGGCCACGTTTGTTGAATGTCTCACCACAACACAGTTTTCTTTTGTTGGTTGTTTTGTCCTGCACTTTCACACATATCAAACAATATTTATATCTAGCAGGACATTTCATACCTACCGCCAAAGTCTTTTCTTTTCAATCTAAACTTTGTTGACACTTGAGTATCTGTATTAGGTTCAAAAGAATTTATTTTATCTTTTTAAAATAATTACCTGTGACTGTACTAATCATATCAAATTATATTAATTACTGGCTGGCTATTTATACTGCCCAGCTCAGGGCTCTCCTAAAATTAACACAATTTAATTCTGCCCGGACCAGGGCCCTCCATTCAATAATATGTGCAATTTAATGCTGCCCGGACCAGGGCCCTCCATACAATAATATGTGAAATTTAATGCTGCCCGGACCAGGGCCCTCCATACAATAACATGTGCAATTTAATGCTGCCCGGACCAGGGCCCTCCATTCAATCATATGTGCAATTTAATGTTGCCCGGACCAGGGCCCTCCATACAACAATATGTGCAATTTAATGCTGCCCGGACTAGGGCCCTCCATATAATAATATTCGCAATTTAATGCTGCCCGGACCAGGGCCCTCCATACAATAATATTCGCAATTTAATGCTGCCCGGACCAAGAGCCTCCATACAATAATATTCGCAATTTAATGCTGACCGGACCAGGGCCCTCCATACAATAACATGTGCAATTTAATGCTGCCCGGACCAGGGCCCTCCATTCAATCATATGTGCAATTTAATGCTGCCCGGACCAGGGCCCTCCATTCAATCATATGTGCAATTTAATGCTGCCTGGACCAGGGCCCTCCATTCAATAATATGTGCAATTTAATGCTGCCCGGACCAGGGCCCTCCATACAATAATATGTGCAATTTAATGCTGCCCGGACCAGGGCCCTCCATACAATAATATGTGCAATTTAATGCTGCCCGGACCAGGCTGCCGCGCTAGCGATATTAGCAGTAAGTGAAATTTTTGACAAAATGAGTTAAATATTGATCCCGAATCAGCGCAATGAGCCCTACCAGATGAGCTGACACCTGTTTTAATAGCTTATCGGGAACCAGTAAATTTCGTTTAGGATAACGGCAGTAAGTCCAATAAATGACAAATCTTCCTTAACATAACAACAGTAAGTATAGTTACCCCAGGTTAGTAAGTAAAGCTCTATCATTTAGGTTTTACTTTTACTTAAATTATGTGCAGTAGAATAGAATAGAATAGAATATTTATTGAATGCAACTAAATTACATCAGTGTAAGAGACAACATTTTTGTACGTATATTATTATGTAAACTGAACTAGTTGAACACTGGCACCCAAAGTAAGATTGAACTTGTGTTTTAGGTACCAGAGCTCTCGCAATTAACAGGGCATATATAACACTAGCACTTCGCCCGCGACTTCGTCCGCGTGGGGATAGTAGGTACTCCACAAACTGCAACGCCCCTATACATTATCCCCTTATAAAGGTTAGTTTTGGAAAATTAAGCACAACGATTCTCATTATTGGTTCAGCGCAACTGTTCACCCCGTTCAGCCCGTCAGGGGTTGATTATGCAAAAATTGTTAGGTACATGATCTGTTTCAATTATCCCACTTTTAGTTTATTCATAGAATTCTGACGTAAATTGAAGCAAGCTATAATTTCCTCCCCTCCCCTTATTATGTATGTACCTAGTTGATTTTCGAAAAATCCAAACATTTGATATTATTATTGTTTTATCGAAAACATTTAAATGCCGTGGTGTTTCAACTTCATCGGACCAAGCATTGATACGATTCTCCCCAGTTCGCTCAAGCCGCGATATTTTTCTTACTCCGAGCATGTTTATTACCATCGTAACTTTTGAACGAAAGGTCCGATTTGAATGATTTAAAGTGTTATTTACACGGACATAATCAACCTTAATTATCAAACCATTTAAATGGATAAGGATTAATATCATGGTACTATAATCACCATTTTTTATTTCACCATAGGATTTGCTTGACTAATATTAACAAAAAGCGGTCATGGTGACTTATCCATAATACACTTCTGGACACATCTATTGGCCCACCTTGTATTTTCAGTTTCGTTTGGTCCTAGCTCAAATTTTATATTAGGTCGAGCAAAAAGTTTTTATGCAGTTTTGAACCTGGCACATTCACAATTTCATTCAATAGTCTTTTTTTGAATTTCGAACACAGAATTTAAAGAAACAAAAGACAATTTGGAGCCTGTTTGTTGATATCAAACAATCGAATACTAAGAAAACTTGGATACTACGATACTATTGGTTTACTTGGATTTAATTCTTGAAAAAGTGATTGATATCTTTGGTTTTGCAACAAACATTACTTATTCTTAACATTAAGGTGAGGTTCTATCAATAATCTATGGATACTTCACCTGAAGTCGCCGCCCAAGCTGTGGCACTTATTCAGGCCGGACACAGCCAAAGAAACGTGAGTGCTCAACTTAATTTAAGTCGATCTGCGGTCCGAAATGTTTATCGGAGGTACCTAGAGACTGGCGGCTTTGTTCGTCGCCAAGGAAGGCCACGATCTCTGGTCACAACTGAAAGGCAGGATCGATTCATCGTGACGACCAGCTTGAGAAATCGTCACCTTACCTCCATTGAGATACAAAACCAACTTCGCGACTTCCACGGAGTATCTGTGAGCGCTCGAACTGTTCGGAGAAGGTTAAAAGAACGCGATATGGTACCACACAAGCCAGCTAATGGGCCCAAACTAACGCGAGCCCACCGAACAGCGCGCCTTCATTTCGCACGCAGTCATTTAAATTGGACACAGCAAGATTGGAGCCGTGTACTCTTTTCTGATGAGTCTAAAATTGTGTTACATGGCAATGATGGAAGGAAGAAGGTCTACCGACGTAAGGGAGAGCGTTTCGCACAATGCTGCTTTGAAGAGAGGGTTGCTTATGGCGGTGGCTCATGGACTGTCTGGGGCGGTATATCCGCGAGCGGCAAAACTCAATTTGAGGTTGTTACAGGACCACGGCTGCCAACATTAAATGCTGAAAGGTACATTCGTGAGTGCTTAGAACATCACGTGATACCATACGCGGACTATGTGGGCCCAAATTTCCTTTTTATGCATAGATAATGCAAGAGCCCATGCGGCCGGCATCGTCAGGGAATATCTTCGGGATGTGAACATCACAGTTATGGACTGGCCAGCCAGAAGCCCAGACATGAACCCCATTGAGCACATGTGGGACGAGCTAAAAAGACGTGTTAGGGCTCGTCAGCCAGTTGCCCAGACGATGCAGGAGTTGAAAACTGCCATAGAAGAGGAATGGGAGATGATCCCTCAAAATTTCATAGAGCGGTTGATAAACTCTATGCCTAATCGTATGAGAGCTGTGGTAGATGCCCATGGAGGCAACACGCGTTATTAAATTAAACCTTTATTTGATAAAACATGTTTTTTATTCAAAAATCAATTGCCTTTAACAAGGCGCATATCCGACTTGTTAGGCGTAGCTCCATGTCGTATGGTATTCTGAATTCAAATTTAA
The DNA here is from genome assembly GCA_947386135.1 of Melanchra persicariae. Lineage (NCBI taxonomy): Eukaryota > Metazoa > Arthropoda > Insecta > Lepidoptera > Noctuidae > Melanchra > Melanchra persicariae. The sequence goes on along the minus strand of OX376645.1, from coordinate 6,062,639 downwards.
AACAATACGATCGAAAAAGATGGTAAAATGTATCAGGTTTAAAACTGCATCAACAGTTTTTGTTCAATCTAGCAATCATATTTCGGTAGGGGCCATCGAAACCTAAACTCTAAGGTGGGCCAATAGATGTGTCCAGAAGTGTAGTTAGACATATGGTATCGCGGACTTTTTTGTAGATATTGATAACCTCTATAAAACTGTAGTACATCACTTTGCTCTATTGTCAATAGATTCCGCAGCGTACGCGATATATGGATTTTTTCTCACACCTTGGGTCACATTATCGAAGTTTTCATACGGATCCCTAACTTTTTTGAAAATATTCTATAGCCTATGTCCATCTCTGATAATGTAGGATTCTACTGGTGAAAGAATTTTTCAAATCGGTCCAGTAGTTTCGGAGCCTATTCATTTCAAACAAACAAACAAACAAACAAATCTTTCCTCTTTATAATATTATTATATATTATATATATATAATATATAACATAAGGCATTGTAATTAGGTCGTGTGATTACATAAAACAATTAATTATTTTGAAACATTCTTAGAGAGAAAAAAAAAAGAGAAAAAGAAACCGTTAATATACAGGGTTACTGGTAATTCGACGTATATCCGTCAAGGGCTGATAAGGGGGCCAAAATGCAACAAATTGAACCCCCCATATGTATGGCCGAAATTCAATAGTTTTCGAGATATTTGAATTTTAAGGGTTTTTCGAAATTTACCCAAAATTTGACATTTAATTCCAAATAAAAGAACCCACATACCCATTCAAGGGTACCATTAAAAATGATGTTGTAGCTGGCACTTCAATTAAGCTATGGGCATCATTAAAACTACTTAATTTAACAAAATAATTAAAATAATGACCGAAGTAAGAATAATATCTTACCAATATTTTCATTTTACGCTTCAAAAATGTTGTCTCGTCAAAAAAAATTCTATGACATTAATCGTACAAATAACTAAAACAACTTGCCTATTTAGTAGGCTTTCCAAAAAGGTATAAAAGTCAATTTTAAAATACATAATTCGTGGCATGGCATGTCTTTGAACCGGCGCGGGGAGAGAAATCATCTGTGTTCTTAGTTTATCATCCTCGCTAAAACAACCGATTTTACTGGCGAAATTCTACCTGATGGGGCGAGGTGTGCGGGTGGGGGAATACACGGCGTTTGCTGCGCTCGCGTCGCCTTCCTTAGTACAGTTCGCGTCAAATAACTATGCCCCTCTGAAGTTAGCCATTTGCAAAGATCGCGTAGGTGCAGTCACGTAGACGGGAGCAAGCGGGACGCAAGCATGCATCGAACGTAAACGAGCGACTGAGACATAAAATCGCGCCGTCATAATCCCCGCCCCGCGCATGCGCAGTTGCAGTTTGTTCATAATTTTGACTACTACGCAGCCACTCGTAGCCAACTTCAGAGGGGCACAGTTATTTGACACGAACTGTAAAAAACGAACAAACTGCAACTGCACATGCGCGGGCGGGGATTATGACGGCGCGATTTTATGTCTCAGTCGCTCGTTTACGTTCGATGCATGCTTGCGTCCCGCTTGCTCCCGTCTACGTGACTGCACCTACGCGATCTTTGCAAATGGCTAACTTCAGAGGGGCATAGTTATTTGACGCGAACTGTACTCAGGAAGGCGACGCGAGCGCAGCAAACGCCGTGTATTCCCCGGCCCGCACACCTCGCCCCATCAGGAAGAATTTCGCCAGTAAAATCGGTTGTTTTAGCGAGGATGATAAACTAAGAACACAGATGATTTCTCTCCCCGCGCCGGTTCAAAGACATGCCATGCCACGAATTATGTATTTTAAAATTGACTTTTATACCTTTTTGGAAAGCCTACTGAATAGGCAAGTTGTTTTAGTTATTTGTACGATTAATGTCATAGAATTTTTTTTGACGAGACAACATTTTTGAAGCGTAAAATGAAAATATTGGTAAGATATTATTCTTACTTCGGTCATTATTTTAATTATTTTGTTAAATTAAGTAGTTTTAATGATGCCCATAGCTTAATTGAAGTGCCAGCTACAACATCATTTTTAATGGTACCCTTAAATGGTTATGTAGGTTTTTTTATTTGGAATTAAATGTCAAATTTTGGGTAAATTTCGAAAAACCCTTAAAATTCAAATATCTCGAAAACTATTGAATTTCGGCCATACATATGGGGGGTTCAATTTGTTGCATTTTGGCCCCCTTATGAGCCCCTGACGGATATACGTCGAATTACCAGTAACCCTGTATAAAAACAAAAACATGAAAGGAATAATAACAAGAGTGATTAATCTAAGTACCAAACAAAAAGAGAGTGTTTTCTAGCGCTATAGTGGGTTATAATAATAATAATAATAATTACATGTTTTACATTACATTAAATGTTTTTTTTTTAATGTTGTAGAAATATTTAAAAATATAATTTATATGTACTATAATGAATAAAGGAAATAATAATAATAATAAGTATTTATTTTTCTCACCACAATAAACATTGCAGACAAAGTTACACTTACGGTTCGTACATATTATGTTTTAAGTTTACTGTGGGAGACTGGTGCCTAAACTAGGCTTTAAGGGCCTGTGTTTCAGGTCACCAGGTCTCCACCCTCTAGCAGTTACTGTACATTACTTACATAGAAAAAATAAAAAAAAAATAAAAAAATGCTTTAACAGTATAGAATTAGGTTTTACAATAACTTTTAGACTGTCTGTAGCTCAACTTTCAATATTTAAAAATAAAATAAAATGAAGAAGATAAAATTAAATTAAAAAAAAAAAAAAAATATGATTTAGTGTAGTGTTAGTATTGTTAGTAAGTACTTGAGCGTGAGTAAGAGGATGTGTTTCGTGTGTGTATGTGGAGATGCGTGTGTGGGAGGGTGTGAGTGAGGATTTGGTATATACTAAGTTACGGTGGTAAGTAATTTTTCAGTTTCATCATAGTTGAGATCCAGAATCAACGTGGTAAGCTTCTTTTTGCATAGTCCCTTATTGAGGTTAAATATGGGTTGAATTTTATTGATTTTGTTGTACAAAAATTGTCCCAGATAGCAAAAGAAGCGGTTAGAAAAAACAGTCGAAAGGGGAGAACGAGTGCGACTTACAGGATTATATCGTCTCTTACCATATGTCATTGAGGGGTGATATAATAATATAATAATAATATTTATTATCAAAAAGCCAAATACAATTCGTCCATCTCAACCAAAACATAAAAAATGCCATTATATGTATATTACAATATGCATTATTTGAGACAGAGTGAACGTCTGTGTCTGTGCTAGTATAAACTGTGTTACAGACACAGGCGCCTTCCTCTTACAATTCATTGATAATTTGCTGCACTTTGTAGGAAGTATTTAAATTATAAACATTATTAGCACTTAACACTTATTAAAATGTATGTAGGCAAAGAATGGGTGAGTGTGGTGTAATATGTGGCGTGGGTGTATGTGGTGTAGGTGAGTGTGGTGTGGGTGTTTGTGGTGTAGGTGAGTGTGGTGTGGGTGTATGTGATGTAGGTGAGTGTGGTGTGTGTGTATGTGGTGTAGGTGAGTGTGGTGTGGGTGTGATGGTGCGTTTAGTTGTGTGTTTCGTATGTGTCACAGTATAAAAGAAAATAAATAAATAAAGGAGCAATTTCATCTGTTTTTGGATGTTTTAGTAAGATTTTTTTGCAAAGAGGTTTTCAGTCTCATCGTACGTTAACTTTTGAAGAAAACTACTAACTACAGTTTTAAATTTAAATTTAGGTAAAGAGTAAACGTTGCAGGTTTCATTTATAATGTTATAAAGGTAGCTGCTAAGACACGGGTAGCTTCGCCTCGCCAAAGCAGTTTTGGTGGTGATTGGTGGGCATACAGGATCTTTACGTCGTTTATTTTGCTCTAGTAACCTTGGGTCATAGGTTAATGATGAGTGTACTCGTAAAGTGATGTTAAGTGCACAGAGTTGACGGACAGTGAGTACAGATATGTCTTTATAAAGCTGGGTAGTCGGGTGCCTGTAAGGTTTGTGAAGCATGACTTTCAAAACTGCTCTTTGTGCCCTCTCAAGTCGAAGTAAATACGTTTTAAGTGTACCACCCCAGACAGATATACAATACGTAAGAAGTGACTGGGCTAGAGCAAAATAGATAGTTTTTAATAATCGGTCAGCAACTACTCCTCTTAGTTTTTTCATCGGAAACATTAGTTTACGAACACGCGAAACTGTCACACTAATATGATTTTGCCAACTCAATGTATTATCAATGTGCACGCCCAAGTATTTAACACAAGAGCTTCTATGTATAGTAGGGCAGCTGCAAGGGGTCTGTGTAGGGTTGCAAGTATGGGCAATAACGTCTGGCATACTAGGCTGTGTAGCAGTGTTCGCTGAGAAAGGGACATAGTGGGTTTTAGAGACATTTAGCGTTAGTAAGTTCAATGAAAGCCAACTATGCTAAGAGCATTTTCAGCTGCATGCTGAGCAGATTCCCATGTTTCACCACTTACAATAAGCGCAGTGTCATCTGCATACACAAGTATCTTGCAGTGGGGGATTGACAGCTGACACAATCTGTTTACAAATAGAAGAAAGAGGGTGGGCCCTAGCACGCTGCCCTGTGGTACGCCAAAGGTCAGATTCACGTCGTCACTGATAAAGTTGTCTACTTTAACTCGCTGGTTACGGTTTGTAAGATAGTCACGGAAGAGGTTTAGAGCAACATCTCTTATTCCTAAACTTTCTAAACCACGAAAAAGGATGGGAGTAGAGACCGTGTCGAAAGCTTTGGCTAAATCTAGAAAAATACCTATAGTTTTAGTCCTAGAGTCAAGATTCTTAACAATTTGGCTTGTAAGTTCAAGAACAGCATCCTCTGTTGATACGCCTCTCCTAAAACCGTATTGGTTTGGTGCAATTATGTTGTTGCATTCAAGGTAGCTAAGCAATCTTTTGTTCAGAACCTTCTCCATAATTTTGGACAGTGTGGTGAGTACAGATATAGGCCTATAGTTCTCGACACGGTCACCATCCCCACCCTTAAATACCGGTGTAACCAATGCCTTCTTAAAAGTATCTGGGAAAATACCTTTTAAGATACATAAATTACATATATGCGTTATTGCTGGAACAAGTACATGTCTGGCAGACTTGACAACTGAGGCTGGTATTACATCGTGACCTACTGCACAATTATTTTTTAATTCTATAATAATATTTTCTATTTATGAGAAATCTGTTTCAAGTAATACAAATGAGTTACCTTTTGGATTTATTAAGCTGTCAAATTCAAAGTTTGGGCGAGTTACACGCTGACTCTGCGCAACCTGCCTAGCAAGATCCACTCCAACGTTTGCGAAATACTTATTTATTGCATTAACAGAGGATTTTGGATCACTGCACATATTAAGAAGTTCTCCTGACTTATTTAAGGGTGAGGTGTTTTTGTAGCTGATATTTTTAATGATGTCCCAAGTTGCTTTGGGGTTACCATTGGCCTTCAGGAGTTCTTTTTGGTGAAAATTGCTTCTAATAGTCTTCATCAAATTGTTACAGTAATTTCGGTATCTAGTATATATTAGATTAGCAGTTAGGTCTTTAGGATTTTGCATTGCTTTTTTATGGAGTTGATCCCGATTACGCACGCACCTCAGGAGGCCAGTGGTCATCCATGGTTTAATAGTCTGCTTCCTAATAGGGACTTTTTTTAGCGTACTGTGTTGATTTATTGCGTTAAATATAATGGAGATGAGTTGTTCCGCACTTTGATTTGGATCTGTACTAGCTAAAACACTTGAGAAATCGGAGTTTTCTAAGCAGCCAATAATTCCTGGAAGGTTTAAATGCCGTATCATACTTTTAGGTTTTGTAATATGTGATATGTGAGTAATGAGTGTTGTTTTAGTAGTGTTCAGGATAAATAATTGGCGTACCGTAAGAACTTTTGATTGCTTGAATAGAAGATCTGTGGGATAACGGTATGGAAGGAAATTAGAGACTTTCAGGATAACCCTCTGTGCTTTTTCGAGTTCAAGGATAGTGGTTTTAGGTGCACCACCCCAAATTGTTATACAGTAACTTATCAATGACTGAACGAGGGCGAAGTAGACTGATCTTTTTAGTTTGTCATCTGCCACATGTCTCAGGGTTTTAAAAACGTATATCAATTTTCGTAGCCTAGTAATGAGTGAGTCCATATGTTGTTGAAATCTAAAGGTGTTGTCAACTATTACCCCCAGATATTTCACAGATTCGGCTTTGGAAAGATGGAAACATGTGCAGGAAGCATCGTGCGGTGTTGGACATGAGTGAACTTTAATGGTGTCCGGCACTGTTGGTAAACTTGATTTTTTTAGAGCAAACGTAACGTAATGAGTTTTAGTCGCATTTAGTGTTAGTACGTTACTACGCAGATATCCAGTGACGGTATTAAGGCCCGACTGAGCGTACGAGTACACGTCGCGCCAGGACTCCGCACTGAATAGGAGGGCTGTGTCATCCGCAAAACTTATAATTCTGCCCTTAGGAAGGGAGAGCATACCCAGATCGTTAATATAGATGAGGAAAAGGGTCGGGCCAAGCACGCCGTAGGTGACTTTCCGTTCCTCACTAAGAAAATCATCTATCTTAACGCACTGAGTACGCTCACTTAGGTAATCTTTAAAGAGCTGAAGTTGTATCCCTCTAATTCCCAAGTTCTCCATCTTTTCAGTCAGTATAGGTACAGAAACCGTGTCGAATGCCTTAGCAAGATCTAGAAATATGCCAAGGACTTTTTGCCCTTTATCTAGATTTGTAACGATGTAATTAGTCAATTCATGAACTGCATCCGAAGTTGACTTGCCGGTGCGAAAACCGAACTGAGATGAGGAAAGAAGATTATGCTTATCCAGGTAATTGACAAGTCTAATGTTCATTATTCTTTCTAGTACCTTCGACAGGGCGGGGAGCACCGCTATAGGCCTATAATTATCAACACGGTTTCTGTCCCCATTCTTAAAGATCGGATGTAGAATAGATTTTTTAAAAACTTTTGGGAATTTGCCAGTGGAGAGTGCAAGATTACAGATGTATGTTAAAGGTGGAGTAATCAAGACACGAAGCCTTTTTAATAGGTCACTGGATATCCCGTCCCATCCCACTGCGCAGCCACTGCGTAGGTTCACTATTAAGTTTCCCACTTCGACCTCGTCAGTAGGCAAGAGTACCATGGATTGGGGAACTTTATCGCTGGCATCAGTTATATAAAAGAGTGTTTGATTATGTGGTGTAAGAGTAGTGTAGTGTAAAAGTGTGATGATAATATGATGTGTAAGTGTAAATGTCGTGTAGGTGTGTGTGTAAATGTAAGTTGTAATATAGGTGAACACTGATAAAAATATTCAGGCTAGCGGATTGTTTTTAACAGGTCTTCAGTTTCAGCATATTTTTTTGTTAATAGCCATTCAGATACCTTTTTTTTGCACTCAGATCTAGATAGTGGATATATGTTGCAGTGTTTGTTAGTAGGTGTAAATTGGGGTTTCTGGATCAGAGGAGATCCAAAAACACCCAATTTACATTATCATCTTCATTTTATTGAGAAGAATGATCTAGTGGCTCCAATGTTTATCTTTTTTATCTATTCAGATTATAAATATGAAAAAGTTTCTGTCGAATTTGCCTATTCAACGACTTTTTTATTTAATAGGTATCATGAGAAATTAGGAAATTCAATATAAATATGCAAACATTTATCTTAATTCAACATTCATAATTATATGCATTCTAATTTTGTATCGTTACATTATTACATTCATTCAACAATTCAATGACACGCGCAAGAAATTTGAGTAACAGTCGCAGTCGGTCCATTCAACACGACCGCTTAACGAAAATGGAATGCGCTCGCTCGTCCATCGCGCTGCCTTATATATCAATAGTTATGTATGCAGTGTAGTGGCTATTTACTTTTAATTTTATGTGCGATCTTAGAAATAAAAAGCAAAACAACATTTGAGACGATTATATTTTATATGTCAATAACATGAAGTTGAACTTAACTTTTTAACTATTTTAGTAACTAAATGCTCAGTTTCACTCATGATTTCATCAAAATCACTTTGCACTAAATATTGTATATTCACGCTTGCATTATCCGGGTCATTGTCTATTTCTTCCATATGACGACCATTCACATCATGTATAATTAATTTAATTATTCGACGAACATGCCCGGGCTCCTTACGCATGATAAAGGATGTGTTTTTAACAGACTTCGACTTTTTTTCTTTCTGCTTCAATTTTTTCTTTTCAATTTTTTGCTGTCTACTCTCTTCACATGCTTCATCCGCCACTTTAGTGTACCAGCTCTCTTGGTCTTGAGCATAGTAAAATGGATTAAGTACTGGATCTGAGCAATCTGTCAAATTCTGAAACAAGAAAATGAATGATTTTGTGTTATTAAACAGCATCAAATATGCATTCAATTGGTAACATCGATGAACACTTACGATACTTACGTTACATTGTTGGTCATTGTTATCTAAAACAGGACTGTAGGATGGTGAGTGTGACATTCTTAATTCTATGTAAGACTTTTGTAAAGCACCTAGAAAAAAAAAAAAAAATATTTAAAAAACAATTAAGTTATGGTTGAAACGTAGTGTTATGTAGGAATAAATACTAATAACGATTATACTGACTGATAATAACGTTGGTTTTTTTTTTTAAATACTGAGGAATAATATTAAAAACTTACCGATATTACACGATAAAGACAGTTGCAGCAGTCAAGTGTAGAATTTGAATAGATTTTTATTAAAATATTTTTTCTATTTATATATACATAATTTTCATCAATAGAGTTCAAAATCGTACGTTTTTGTTAGATATTATTTCTTATACTAAAATGGCATGGTGAAATTGGAACCCTAACATCTCGACACGTGTCCAACAACTTATTGTTTACTAAAAATAATATGAATAAAAGAAATACTACAATGCGTTTGTTCAGTGTAAGTTTTCCCTTCATGCAATTGAGAATAATCGGTAGGCAAAGTCATTGCAGAAAGCTAGTATGTCAATCATAATTATTTTTGCAATGTAAGTATTTATTTATAAGGAGAAGATCAAAACAATACATCAATATCGTCATACTACCGTTACGTTTGGTTTTGTCTACTATTATTTTAATATTCTGAAAGCTTATTTTAATCGCTAAGTCGCCAGTAGAAAGTTAAGTAAATACTTAATTTTTTTTGTTTGTAGATATATCTACATTTTAAATCAAGTGTTACTTTACTACTTTTTGATGCTATTTACACCTTTAAAAACGTATTAAAATTGGTTACAGGTTAAAATTAATATATCGTCTTTATAATATATAATAGTGCGACAGAACACACTTTCAACTTCGCAAAATTCTGGCTAAACTACATTACAGAACAAAGCATATCTGGACTCCATTTTAGAAAAACTTCCTCTTCTTTCTTTTAAACTTAAATTTGATAAACACATCACCATCTTTTCGTCGACGCAGTTGGGTAAAAATAATTGTAAATAAATTAGTTGAACAGTATAGTATTACAATATAAATCATAACATACACCCTTTCTGTATTTGGATGCAGATAACTGACACAGCATTTTCACAACACGTGCTTCTTTCCAAATTTGGGATAATATGACGTAGATTTAGGACTATTTAAGAGGTCTCCTGCTGAAGTTCAGCCACAAAACACTTCTTCAAGAGCTAGCGGCATCATCGTACACCAGTTTATCAGTACCTACATACCAGGTTACCAGATCTTCCCTGCACTATTTAAAATGTAAGTGACATTGTTTTATTTTCTATTTCTATTGTTCAACTATTTTATTATTCAACTATTCTAATACTAACTCGTTAGTCGAGTGCTCGTTATCTAAACTACTGAGCATGAGGTCTGGGTTTGATACCCAGATCGCTCAGTGTTGCTAGTAACTATTCTTATATTAAATCATTCATCACTTAATTTAGGAACTAGAACTAAATGAATGATTATAAATTAAATATAATGATAATCTTTTACAATGTTGATTTTGTTCATCTATTTACACTTATTCATTTAATTAAGGAGAAGCATTGCAAGGAAATCCTGTATTTTCGATCATGTGTAAAGCCATGTCAGGGCATGTTTTAAACTTTAACATAAGGTTAGCTACTAGGCACCTCGATAAGAATTTGATAAATTGTTACAACTATTAATATTTAATAACATTTTCTATTTTCAGGTCTAAGTACAACGCAGATCAGCTTTTCCCGTCTGATTATGAGTCAGCACCGGAAACCGTGATGGCGAAGGCAAAGCCGGAGAAAAAGAAGCGCAAGTCAGCGCATGGGTCAACTGTGTGCCAGCCGTCGACCAGTAAAAAGCCGAAGCCAACCACCAGACCAACATCCCGCGATTTATTCGGAAGCGATTCCGATGACGACAACTTGGAGACAGCAACTGGTAAAAAACATCAACAAATTTACTCTTATATTACACGTAGACTGGCGAACGGGTTTTCGAGGCAGATAGATGAAAAGAAACCAGGCAGTTATTACACAGAGTTAAAGACATATAAATGCGATGACATTGAACGAGTGTCACCGGTACATAGGTGGCGCCACTCAATCATAACAATTAAAAATAAGTGCGAAACGGAATCGGAGTCTTGGAAACACTTAAACGAGTATGTTAAGAGTGTTAGAAATGAGTTTAATGACTGCCCGCGTACGTTTATTAGTTCGTATCAATATTAATCAGTATTTGAGTATCGACCTACGAACTTATATTTTAAAAGTATGAATGTAGTGTTACTTATTTTTACTTAGGTACTTAAAATAAATATATTATACTCTATTATATACCTAATCATTGTATAATCAAATCATTATTGTTTAATCACTATATTCTGCATTTTTATATTTTTAAAAGCTTTATTTGAATAAATATTCCAAGTTATTGTATTTAACTATATGTTATTATAGAATATAGAATATAGAGGCGCAGCTCATTCACATTGTAATATATCATTTAAAGTATGTTCATTCATACCTGTTATATTTCATAATTTATCAGGTTATGATGTCCACATTTTTATCACAGAATTGTCTAAATACGAAGGTGAAATAAAAGTTATTCCTAAAACAAAAGAAAAGTATTTGTCCATAACGAAAATTATAAAATCAGATAATGATGGAATGCCTGTACAAATTAAATTCATAGATTCTTTTCAGTTTCTTAGTTCAAGTATTGATAAGATTTCATGCATTTGTCCTCCCATTTTTCTTGTAAGGACCAATTCGATTTAATAAAAAGAAAAGGTATATATCCGTATGAATATATTAATTCATGGCAGAAATATAATGAAACCGAATTTCCTTCAAAAGATTGTTTTTATAACAGCTTGCTTATGAAAAATATAACAGATCATGAGTATAAACATGCACACACCGTTTGGAAATATTTTAATATTAGCTCCATTGGCGAATACACTGACTTATATTTAAAAAGTGATGTTCTTTTGCTATGTGACGTATTCGAAAATTTTAGAAACTTATGTTTAAAGAATTATAATCTTGATCCTGCATATTATGTTACTTCACCTAGTCTGAGTTGGGATGCTATGCTGTTTTACACAGGCGTAGAACTAGAGCTGATAAATGATTTAGAAATTTATCAAATGTTAGAAAAAGGAATACGTGGTGGACTAGCACAGTGCACTCACCGATATGCTGAAGCCAATAACATTTAAGGTCACAGCTCATTAGAGCCACCCGGCACCCACTCCGCACCGCCTCGCCTCGTGCGGTTAGTATTCTTGATATGGACTTGTATGGGTATGCGCTCACTACATCAACTCCGTAGCGTCACCGGATCGCCTCTATCGTAAGCCGTCCACGCGCGGACGGCGGGTGGACCACTCGGTGACAACTCGCTGCCCTGCGTTGACTGCGCATCGCCAACGCGCGGGTCCGAAGCGGACCGCGCGCTGCCCGCGAGTGATTCACGCGAGGACGATACGTTGGCAATGCGCCGCTCCCCACCCTCCCTTCATTCCCAGCATTTCTTTCGAACGAGTCGGACGTATCGTTTTTGTTTTTAAAATGAATAAAGAAAAACTTATCGAAGAAGTTCGTAAATATAATTTATTGTATGATCTAAGTGACTCAAAGTACAGTGACACTGTAAAAAAGGAAGAAGCATGGATGGAAATAAGCAACACCTTAGCGATACCAGGTAATATTTATTTATTACAAATATTTAAAGAAAGATAGTACAATAGATTGGTACTTGTTACATAATTCGGTTTTCCCTTGTTTCGCAAAATATTAATATAGTCTAATGTTAATTCGATTATACATTGCGAGCTAGTAATGGACAAAAAAAAATCTAACCTACAATGTATATCAAATGAACAAGAGCCAAATTGATATTTTTTCAAACGGTATAATGCGAAACAAGGTACTTCCACATAATTCGTTATTAATTAGACATTTACACATATGTAGGTACGTGATGATTAGTGCATAATAAAAAAAAATACTAAATTAAGTATTCCATGGTAGCTGCCCAACCGATGATTTGAAATAAGCAGCAAACGAATCACGTACGTCGAAAGCGGTACTGTTTCCACCAATGTGACGTAGATCACTGAATGCCTCCTGATGTAAGTTTTGATGCGCTGACCTGCGACTGGGGCAATACTGTTCGTTGCATTCGATATTATAAGTTCGCATTACATTATGCAATATACATGTTGTCAAAACAACATTATCAACAATGTCTGGACATAAACGAATATTTTTGTTGTATATTTCAAATTTTTGGTATAACATTCCGAATGCATCTTCGACTACTTTGCGTGCGCGTGACAGGCGATTGTTAAATTCTTTTTGGTCCTGAGACGGGTTTTGAGAACGAGAATATGGCCTCATTAAGTTCTTTTGTAATGGAAAAGCCTCATCCCCCACAAAAACATGTGGAAGTGCTACGTTTGTCCCGGGCAATGCTTTGTCATTTGGAATATTGAACCTAGTATTTTGAATTCGTTTTCCAATTTTCGAAGATGCAAAAATACCACCATCGCTGTTTTTGCCACAAGCACCGATGTCAACAACTGTAAATCTGTATTTATCATCAACTATGGCCAAGAGAACTATCGAAAAATGTTTTTTATAGTTGTAGTAGAGCGATCCGCTGTTGGGTGGAGCTATTATATTTATATGCTTGCCATCTATGGCACCAATGCAGTTTGGGAAATTCCACCTGTCATTAAACCCTTCCGCAATTTTTTCCCAATCTTCAGCTGTAGGCGTTGGCATAAAAACACCCATCATTTTGTCAATAATAGCTTTGCACACCTCCTTAATTATTGACCTAATAGTCGTTTCGCCTAATCTAAAGCTTGTAGATAAATTTCTGACAGAAGCGCCGCTTGTCAAATATCTGAAATATAAAAGTTTTTTGAGATTGTATTAAGCAAAATAGGGTGTAACAAGAATTGTTGTACTTAGTTAATATTTTAGGGCTGGAATCTGACTCGATACTAAACAAATTCCCTAACTTTTTTATGTATCATTCTTTACAATTACTGTTTCATTTTTTCAGTATCAATGTGCAAGAAAACGTGGTCCAATTTAAGGGAAGCTCATCGTAGGGCTATTAAGAAAAAAAGTACCAAAAGTGGTCAAGCTGCAATAAGTGATAAAAAATGGCAATACGAGGATGAAATGAGTTTTTTGCTACCGTATTATAAAGAAAGAGCAACTGTATCTTCACTACTCAGAGATAGTGATCAGGAAAGTACTGCCAATGAAGATTCTCAATTGTCTGCTCCGGATTACCAATCAGATATTTCAATAATAGATAATCGTCCAACATCTGGCTTGTCTACAACGACATCCAAGTTTCCAAATATAAAAAGGTCAAGGGTGGAAGTGGAAGATGGACAAATCAAAACATTCCGCGCCCGACGCTCGCCCGTGACGGACGTGCCGCTCTCGCTGCCCGCCCGCTACCTGCTGTGTTCAGTGCCATTGTTTCGTCGCGCCCCGCCGTGACGTCACCCGTAGTCGCCGACTACAAACATTTGATCCGAAGCCGCCTTTCTCAAGGCAGCGGAGGATTTTCTGTTTCCCTTTGCGGAATTGTCAATAACGTAGTGACCCCTCTGGTAAATCCACAGTTTCGTGGTACTTGGTGGAAACCTTACGGTGCCAACTAAGCCAAGTGACGTTGACCCGACACGTCTACCGAGTCCCTTAAGGACTTGGTAAAAATCGGAAGGGAGAGGATCACGCGGCCTTGAGGGATCTCCTAGTCGCGCCCTGCTCTTAACCCCGTTCTTTTTCAGCCACACACCTGGTGTTGGTTGGGTGTGTCAACCCCTTCACACCAGACCCAATAGGGCCCGGTTCGCACAATAAGACTGGCGACCGGTTTACTAGCTTAGGGCTCACCATAGGTACACACCTCCCAGTCTGACCCGACTGGGAGGGTTACACATCCCCGGGCCTATCCACCCGGGGAGTTAGGCATAGTTAGGCCTCTTAGGCGACTGGCCCTTCAGGCCACGACAGTCATGCTACTAGGGAGTTTGTTTTGAGTTTTCTTCTCCCTAGTATAAGCTTAGGAAAGCTCAAGGGGAAGGGCGTTTTTGGGGAACTGTCATAGGGACCCCCCCCACCCCCATCATCATGGATGCCTCTGGCTCCATAAATCCTCCGCCTGGGCAACAGGCCCCATCTCCCGCTCCCTCTCTCGCAGAGAAGTCGCTACTAGAAGTCTGCAGCGACTTAATGCGTTTATGTAAGGCTCTCGCAGCCAAATTTGACGACCCTGAAGTCGAGGGTGCCTTGACCGCCTACCAGGCCAAGGTTGATTCCCTCTCCCGCCCCCATCCCTCTCAGCCCTCTGCTACTCCCGTAGCAGCAGAAAAGCCCGCAACCGCCCAGCCACCATCAGTCGACATCGCTAATTTTAGCGATGTACTGGACACCCAGCTGACTCAGCCTCAATCCCAGGCTGACATTCAGGCCCCCTCTCACTCTCCTGTGGATTCTGAGGAATCCGACTCAGACGCTTCCTCCTCCTCCTCCTCGGACAATTTCACAATTGTCCAGGGAAAGAGGAAAAAGAAGATGGGCTCAGCCCCTAAAACTGCCCCTAAAAAGAGGGTCCAGGCGTCAGGCCCTGGCTCTCCTCGCCCCTCCTCCTCAGCTAAAATCCACTCTGCTGGTACCTCCCAGCAGAAAAGCCGTCCATCCAGCCCGATGGACACCGCCACCCCAGCTGCCCAAGCTGCAGCCCCTCCCTTTAAGACCAAGCCTCCACCCCCCTTGTTTGTCCACGACAAGGCAAAGTGGACCGAAATTGCTGCGGCGTGCAATGCGCGCCACATCAAGTTCTCCCGCGCCCAGTCAGTCCAGCTGGGCATCAAAATAACCGTCCCCACCGCGAATGACTACAGAGGACTGCACAACCTCCTGTGTGAAAGGAAAATTCCTTTCCACTCACTCACCTTCGAGGAGGAAAAGCAAGTCCGCGTAGTCATACGCAATGTCCCCAGGGAAATCCCTGTCCAGGAGGTCCTTGCCGACCTCCAAGCTCAGCTAATCCCTGTAGCTGAGGTCCACCGTATGCACCGCCGAGGCGGTGCTTCTTTCGATATGGTACTGGTCGTTTGCGACCCTACCGAGGGGCATCACCCCATTTTCAATGTGAGCAAGATCTGCGGGCTCTCTGGTATCCGTACCGAGAACCCTAATAAATCTGGAATAGTCGGGCAGTGCCACCGCTGCCAGTTGTACGGCCATTCACAAAAGAACTGCCACGGCAAGCCTCGCTGTGTCAAGTGCCTGGGCGACCACGGCACCTCTGAATGCACAAGGCCCAAAGACCGTGCTCAGTGCGTCGAGCCACCCAGCTGCGTGCTGTGTGGCGAGACAGGCCACCCGGCCAACTACCGGGGCTGCCCAAAAGCCCCCAAGACCTCCGCCCCAAAGCTGGCTAAGCGAGCAATCGCCCGCCAGATTAGGGAACGCCCCCAACCGGCGAACAACGCCCCTCATACCAGTAGCCAACCACGCTCCAACCCGTGAAATGCTGCTAATCACAAGGCCCACTTCCCGGCCCTGAGGACCTCTGCCTCCCGCGCCCCTCAGGCCGCACCGGCCGCCCCTACCACCCCACCCACAAAGGTCGCCACACCCTTAATGGATGTGGCCATTCCTCCCTTTTCTCCGCCAACAACCACCCGCGCCTCACTTACCCAGGCGAATCCCCCGCAAGTACGACTTGCACCTCCCCTCCCTCCCCCTCCCAAGGCCGTCGTAGCCAAAGAGGTTTCAAACCCGATAGAGGGTTTGAATGGGGCTGCCTATCAGGCCTTCTTCTCCCCCAGGGCCCTGGCAATGACAGAGGCCATAAAGAACAACAGGGGTAACCTCGCCTCTGTTTTCCAAGAGTTCGGTGACGTAGCTCACCATATCCAGAGATATTATGCCATTATCGATGGATAAGTCCCACACCTCTAGATTCAAACCGAAAGCCCTCCGGATAGGGTTTTTTAATGCAAATGGCCTCCTGAGCCAACGTGACGAGGTCGCCACTTTCCTCCGCGACCACCAATTAGATGTCCTCCTGGTACAAGAGACCTTCCTCAAGCCCCAGCACCGAGACCCTAAAATTGCCAACTACCGTGTAGTTCGCAATGACAGGACTCGGTGCCACAGAGGAGGTACTCTCATATATTATAAAAGCTCTCTCTACTGCATCCCTGTGGATTCGCCCACTCTTGCCCAAGTAGAGGTCTCTGTCTGTCGGCTAGGCATGACAGGTCATCAGGCCATTACGGTCATCTCCACATATATCCCTCCTCCCAGCCCGGGTTACACGGTGGCTGACGCCTCCGAAGTAAAAGAGGACATCTCCAAACTCCTTAGTATGAGTGACTCCGTCATTCTGGCGGGGGACCTCAATGCTAAACATCCCTCTTGGAATAGCACCACCGCCAATCCTAGAGGCAGAGCCATTTTCGAACTCTCCAGCCCTCTAAACTTCGATGTCATCGCACCAATGCATCCCACCCACTATCCCCATCACCACAACCATCGTCCCGACGTGCTCGACATTGCTCTACTAAAGAATGTCAGCCTACGGCTACATTCAGTGGAGACAGTGAACGAGCTTAACTCGGACCACCGGCCCGTTATTCTGGAGCTTGCTCCCAGAACGGGACCCATGGACCCCTCCCAACCCCCTCCCTCCCGAGTGATCACTGACTGGAGAAAAGTAAGCGAAAAGCTGAAAGTCACCACGTCACCTCACTTGGACAAGATCCCTGACTTAATCGAGTCTGCCGCCGACACGGCGGCCGCGGTCGACTCTCTCACGGATCACGTGCAATCCGTCCTGAGCGAATGCTCAAAGGAGGTCCCAGCGATGAGTGATCAACGCTGGAAACTCCCGGACGAGGTACGTGCTCTCCTGACTGAGAAGAATGCGGCCGTCCGTGCCTATTCGTCTTTTCCCTGCCACAGTAACAAAGTTCACATGCGCTACTTACAGCGTAAAGTAAGTCGCACCATTGCTGAACTGCGTAACAGTCAATGGGACAAGATGCTAGGCGACCTCACTCCTAATCACCTGGCATTCTGGGAACTTCAGAGGAAGTTACGCGCCCCTGAAGTTACAACTTTGCCTCCCCTCACCCGCCCCGATAATACCATCGCCTTCGAGGACGATGAAAAAGCCGAATGCCTGGCCGACAGTCTAGAGTCCCAATGCTCTCCCAGCACCTACCCGGTTGACCCAGCCCACCTCGCAAAGGTGGATGCCGAGGTCGAACGTAGGGCCTCCCTCCCTCCCGTCGAGGACCCCGAGGACCCCCTCCCCCCCGTCACTCCAGACGAGGTGAAGGAGGTAATCGGAAAACTCAAACCCAGGAAAGCCCCTGGGTCTGACGGTATCACCAATAAGGTGTTCCGTTTCTTCCCAGCTTCCCTTATCATGTTGATGACCGCCATTTTCAACGGCGCTCTGACCAACAACATGTTCCCACAATCGTGGAAAGAGGCTACCGTTATCGGTATTCCTAAACCGGGAAAGCCAAAGTCCTCCCCCTCCAGTTACCGCCCCATCAGCCTGCTCAGCGTTCTCGGCAAAATCTACGAGAGACTTATTTATAAGCGACTCAAAGACTACGTCGAAGCGAAGGGCCTCCTCCCCAACGAACAGTTTGGCTTTCGAGCTAATCACTCCTGTGTTCAACAAGTTTACCGTATTGTTGAGCAAATCAGCGACCGCGCTCAACGCGGCTTCGTGACGGGAGCAGTGTTTTTCGATATCGCGAAAGCCTTCGACAAAGTCTGGCACAATGGCTTAATTTATAAGCTATACCAACTCGGCGTGCCAGACCGTCTCGTGCTCATCATACGAGACTATTTGTCGAACCGCACCTTTCGGTACCGTATCGAAGGAGCGCTTTCCTCCCCCCACCCTATTCGAGCCGGCGTCCCTCAAGGCGGCGTGCTCTCCCCTCTATTTTTCACGCTGTTCACCAGCGACATTCCGAGAAATGATAAGACGCAGTTAGCTCTATTTGCCGACGACACGGCCATCTTTTACTCCGGTGTGAGTGAAAAGTCAATTGCTCGAAACCTCCAAAAGGCGGTCAACACCTTAGGTGATTATTTCCGTCTTTGGAGATTCGAAGTCAATCCCGAGAAGAGCCAGGCGGTCTTGTTTTACAAGCCCCGGGTCAAAATCTTCCCTGAACCCCCCAACCCGATCACCATGTTTGGCAAGCCAATCCCTTGGGAGAAGCGTGCCAAGTACCTAGGTGTGATCCTCGATCGTAATCTTACGTTCGCTCAGCACATTAGTGCGGTACGCTCGCGTGCCGCATTCGCTCTCGGTAGGCTCCACTACATGCTGAATGCACGCAGCAAGCTGTCCCTGAAATGCAAACTGCGCATTTACACTACGTGCATACGTCCTATAATGACTTATGCGTGTGCAACATTCGCACACACTAAGCCAAAACTAATCCACAAGATGCAGGTAATCCAAAACAGATTTCTCCGTAAAGCCACTGGCGCCCAGTGGTTTGTAAGGAATGAACGACTACATGTCGATCTCAAAATCCCGACTTTAAAACAGTTCATGAAACGCCTTACCAAGCGATTCATTGAAACTGCTGAAAAGCACCAAAACCCCCTGATCTCAAAAGCCCCACAGTACATTCCCTCCCGTATCAGTAAAGTTCGCCGTCCTCGGCATACACTCGTCGAGTCTGACGACGAGATCACAAAGACCCAAGAGAGCAGTAGGGAAACCAGTACAGTCCGAAAATACAAATACAGACCGCGATCCGTATTCCGGCCCCGCCGTCGAGGCCCATCGCGCCGACCCATCCATAACCCTCCCCGTCTTTTGTCTAACGAGCCAGCCCGCGACGCTGAGCCATTAGCTTTAAACTCCCTAAATAATGAACCGACCCAGCCTCTGTCCCTTGCTGTCCCTGAACTGACGCCGCCGCTAAGCCGAGGTCCGTATCCCGCAGGGGATGCCCTTAGCGAGCGGCCAGTCGTTTCTAGCTGTAGCTAGCTTTTGATGCCTTGGCTGGGGGCTTTAAATTCATTTAAGGCCACCACAGGCTAGTCCGGCTAAGCAGTACACAACCCTAGCGTGTTGAACTGCAAGTGGTCACTATCAAAAAAAAAAAAAAAAAAAAGTGGAAGATGGATCTACTGCATCGTCATTGTTAATGAAATATATACTAAAGAAAAAAAAAAAGGAGGAAGATGATATTGACAAATTTTTTTATGGTATAGCTGCAACGGTGAAGAAATTTAATGAATACAACAAAGCAATGATCAAATCTGAAATTTTTAATATTGTTTCACAAATGGAACTCCGAGAAATCAATGAAAAAGGAAATAATTACTACGGCAGTAATGCAATACATGCAACTGCAGGACCTTCTGGAAATTATTCAACTCCAGGACCTTCTGGAAATTATTCAACTCCAGGATCTTCTGGAAATTATTCAACTGCAGGACCTTCTGGAAATTATTCAACTCCAGGACCTTCTGGAAATTATTCAACTGCAGGATACAGTACTACACCGAACTATGATCCAGAAAGGAATGCCAGACAGCTGAACACACCAGTATTGAGTGATACTGAAAAAGATTTAACGGATTTTTAAAAGTATTTCTACTCCTATACTTTGAAATTACTCTCTAATTATTTTAAGAAATTGAATGATTAGTACTTAATGAATGGCAAATTCATGTCGAAGTTACAAAAATAAAGGTTGATTTAGTATGCTCTTACTTTTTTTACTTTTACATACATACATTTAGAGAGACATACACACATACAGACATACATACATACAGGCAGACAGACATACATACATACATACAGGCAGACAGACATACATACATACATGGGCATTTCTCTACAAACTGGGCAACTTACTGTCTCAGTCAATTTTAACTACTTCTTTAATAGTAAATCATCCCCAACAATGCAATTTCCATAAAAGATGAACATAGTTTTTAGGAACCTATCTTTTTTATTTTAAAAAGCATTTAATTTGTTTGTTATGGTTTTTTAAATATGTCTAAAAACAGTCCCCTGGAGTGTCCCAAACCCAGATTTAAATTAAAATGAGTTTAAATAACTAATATTTCTGATAAATGACTAGGATTTTGCAAATATTCTTAAAACAAAAGTTACTATTTTCATTGGATTTCATATTTATTTTAAAACACTAAAAGTGTCCTTAGGGTTAAAAAACAGTCCTCTGTAGCCGATTTAAAGACAAAATAACCATGCTTTTAAAGAAAAAAATGATTGCACGTATGTTAATAATCGCAAACTATATCAATATTAATATGAAAAAGGAATTTAATTTTTATATTGTTAGTAATTCGACATCGAACTTGGCAGAGGACTGTTCAAAGTTGCCCAGTTAGTAGAGAAATATCCACATACATACAGACATACCGGTCAAAAACATAACCCTCCTTTTGTTTCGCCGTAGTCGGGTAAAAATAGAAGGCTCTTAGACAATTGCCCGTTGTACCTTATGCACCATTGATCTGCACCATTAATGGTGCAGAGGAGACTAATTAGTTTCGTTTGCACCATTAATATTAATACAACTACTTCACCATACTTTTCCCGTGTGCACCTTTTACTTGCGCCATCAATGGTGCAGAGGAGACTAATTAATTTCGATGAAAATACTTTCTAAGACTAACATAATAACACATCCACAGTAGGTATACTTATTAATGTGTCGCGAGGTAGTAAATGTATAAATTTTACTTACTTTAAAGTCACAGCCAATCTCTCTTCGGGTGTGATCGCTTCTCTGAACTTTGTGTTTTTCTTTGTTATCGAGTCTTCAATATGAGACAGGATGTTATAAAACACACATTGCGGCATATGATAGTACGAAAAAAATTTTTCTTCGTCGGCTAACAAATGCCTACGAACGGTCCAATATTCGCCCTCTTTTTTTCTTTGTTTAAACATTTCGTGCACCCAATAAGCTTTCTTTTTTTTGTTGCGTCTTTCATTTTCTTCTTCATCAAGCGCGACTGCTATGAGTGCCAATTCAAGGCTTGTAAAATTTGACATTACGAAACACACGTGTAGACCTAATGCCAATTGTTAACAGACTACTCGAAAATTCGTGGACTAAGCGACGTCCACTCGTTGACCACGCGGCGTTCACTCGTTGACCACGCGGTGTTCACTCGTTGACCGCGCGGGGTTCACTGGTTGATCGTGCAACGTTTTGGTGATAACGTGGCGTCCACCCGTGAACCACCTGTCGACAACGAGTGGACGCCGTACGACGAGGCGGTGCGGAGTGGGTGCCGGGTGGCTCTAATGAGCTGTGACCTTTACTTACCTCAATTTGATGATTCCAAACCTTCAACATATTTAATATATCTTGACTGTAACAATCTTTACGGCTATGCTATGACCAAGAAGTTACCCATATCAGATTTTAAATTTATGGAACATGATGATATTGGGAATTTTAATGTGTTTAATATTCCTGACGACACTAACTACGGTTATATTTTAGAAGTTGATATGATGTATCCAGATCACTTACATAATTTACATAGTGACTTGCTTTTCGCTCCAGAAAAATTTGTACCTATTGGAGGGAAGACACCTAAATTAATTGCCAATTTGTACGATAAATATAATTACATAATACACTATGTCCACTTGAAAGAGTGTCTTAGAAACGGTCTAATATTAAAAAAAAATCATAGAATACTTAAATTTCGACAAGACAACTTTTTAAAAAAATATATAGACTTGAATACTAAATTACGCCAAGCAGCTTCAACATCATTTGAAAAAGATTTCTTCAAGCTTTTAAATAACGCAATATACGGTAAGACAATCGAAAATAAACGTAAACAGGTTGATGTTAAATTAGTTACTAGATGGAATGACAATTGGAATAAAACAAATAAGTCACTAGGTGCAGAAAAATTGATTACGAAACCAAATCTAAAAAGTATTTCAATTTTTAACGAAAATTTTATCGCAGTTGAACTGAGTCACGAAAAGCTTATTTTAGATAGACCGATATATATTGGATTTACCGTGCTTGAATACTCAAAACAGCATTTGTATAATTTCCATTACAATTTTATTAGAAATAAGTACGGTGATAATGCCAAATTATGTTATACCGATACTGATAGCTTACTGTACTTAATACAAACACCTGATTTTTATAAAGATATGTATGATAATATACATGAATTCGATACTAGCAATTTCGATGTTAATAACCCCTATAGTATACCAAAAGTTAACGAAAAAGTACCTGGCTTGTTTAAGGATGAATTGGGGGGTGATATAATCTCGGAATTTATCGGATTAAGAGCAAACTTTACTCCATTAAAACGCTAAAAACACAAATTAAAAAAGCTAAAGGAGTATCAAAGTCAGTTACAAAAAGTTTGAATATATCTAACTATAAAGAAGCATTACTTAAAAATGTTGAATTAAAGCGTAAAATAAATATGATCAAATCCATTAAACATGTATTGTATTCACAAGAAGTTAATAAAGTAGTTTTGAAAAGAGTTGATGACAAAATACAAGTTCAGCCGAATCAAATAAATACGCTACCTTGGGGTCATTGTGATACTGTCTTGTAAAAGCTTTAGGTATAAAATATATATCTAATTAGTTAATAAGTAATATTTTTACGTAATTGTTTCATCAAACGGATATAAACACTTCTTTTTGTATTTGTTGTACGTTCTTTTAAACCCGTTTAGAGTACTAAGATCATTTATGTATTTAATTCATGTATTTATTTTAAGCCTATCTTATTAATTTCCAGCATACATATTATAACATGTTTTACTATAATTATTTTAAATAAAGTATTAAACTATGAAAGCTGTTTTTTATTATGGGTATCCATTAAAATAAAATGAAAAGTGCACTGATTTACTATTTAATAAATCAAAATTATTTTAGCTGTCCTTTAATCCGCAAGGTGAAAATAACATCGTTCTTGCACAAAAACATTTTTTTTAATGGTTTTTTATTTTTGAATTCACACTGATATTGTGCATATGTATATATACGAATGTTAAATAACATTTTAATTAATCGGCAAGATGAAGTTGATCAAGCAACCCATATCTCTCAACGTCAATAATATAAGATTATGTGACTCTGTTCACCACATCAGACATAGCGCTTTATTGCCAAATACCATTCGCTGTATAATATGTGGTCCATCAAACTGCGGAAAAACTAATGTTATGATTAGTTTACTGCTGCATGAAAATGGGCTCAAATTTAAAAATCTTTATCTTTACTCTAAAACTTCTTTTCAACCAAAATACCGTTTCTTGACTGAAGTATTTAAAAGAGTGCCCCAGATTAACTTCTATGAGTTCAATAATAATAAAGATGTGATTTCTCCGAGTGAAGCTTTAACAAATTCTGTTTTCATTTTTGACGATGTTGCGTGTGAAAATCAAGTAAATATCCGCAATTATTTCTGTATGGGTAGGCATAAACAAATAGATTGTTTCTATTTATCTCAAACCTATTCTAAAATTCCGAAACAATTGTTACGTGACAGTGTAAATTTTATTATAATATTTAAACAAGACGATGTGAATTTAAAACATATTTATGAAGAGCATGTAAGTTCTGATTTAGAATGGAAACAGTTTAAAAATATTTGTCAAACTATTTGGAGTAAACCTTATAATTTTTTACTTATTAACAAAGAATCGCCATTAAATAATGGGCGGTACAGACAGAATTTTGATACCTTTTTAAAATTTGACTGATTATTCGCACATAAATCACACTGGTAATTCCTCCAGGTATAGGCAGAGGCATAACCCAACAGTACACTCACCTTTCGTCAGTTATGTTTAAGTTCCATGTAATTGGTTTTACATATAAATAAATCACACGCAAAAACAAATTCAGTATAATCTATGCATTAGCTGAACACAGTTGTTATACGAAATATAAAATGGAGAAAAATATTAAAATAGAATTAATGAAGTCCGTAGACTCCATAAAGAATAAAATAAAACATATGAAGAATCAGGAACACACAGTGAACTTGTCTCTTGATAAAATGCTAAAACCTGTCACAGACCCTCTAAGCCTGGCTAATTCCAATACAAATATTGAAAAAATATTTTTGTTACAAAATACAACCCCCACATCTACAGAGGATTTTGAATTGGATGATATTAACTCTAGCTTATCTACAAAATTTGAGGACTGTTACGAACCAAAACATAATTCTGCACAATTGGTTAAAAAGTCTCCTAAAATGGGAGATGATTTAGAGATTTCATTAGAGGGCCATGATATTTATGATATTTATGATGGTGTAAATATACCGTTTGGAATAAGAAATGAAAACAAAACTTTATTTATGGGTAATTCAACAGTATCATTTTCTAAAATCGATAGTTTGAATAACGATTGTGTCATTTTGATTAAAATCGGTGATAAGTCATACAATTTAACTCCTGGTCTGAAAGAACTTTTACTTCGGAAAAAACCTGATTTAAAATTAGTATCCCCTAAAGATAAACTTGTCTACAAAGATATATTTTGCATTACACAAATGCTCACAAAAGAGACTTCAATCCGAAAGGTCAAATAAAAGGTGATAAAGGAATAAAATATCGTGAAATAATTAGACCATTTTTTTCTGAAACTTTAAATGATAACATTCCCACTAAACTTGGTGGAAACTTACCAAAGTTAAAGCAATACAAAAACAGTACTGACTTGGTATATTGGGACGACCCTAACGAGTTGGTTGAGAGATTAAAACTATTAGTTGCTTCAAGAGATGCTGGCAATACAAACCATGATAATGAAATTTTATCGATAGTTGAAGAAATAAAAGAAGCGGACATAATTAAAGAATAAATAGTTGAGAAGGTATGGTTTTCATTCAGTATCATGTCATGGGTTCAAGACAAATGTTGATATACTAAATTAAAATATGAGTAAAGCCGACGTAGTAAACGAAATTCATAAAAATGCGAGACTAAACTTTCCACGAAGACATGTTATTATGAAAGATATAGATGACCTTTGGCAAGCAGATTTAATTGATATGCAATCAATTTCCAAAGAAAATAAAAATTACAAATTTATTCTTGCTGTTATTGATACATTTTCGAAATACGCTTGGACCTTTCCTTTGAAAACCAAGACGAAAGATGTTGTATGCAATTCTTTCAAGATTTTGTTGGATAATGGGCGTGTTCCTAAAAATCTGCAAACGGATAAAGGAGCAGAATTTTATAATCATACATTTCAAAACCTGATGAAATCTTATCATATAAATCATTATTCAACCTTCTCAACAAAAAAGGCATCAATAGTTGAGCGATTTATTAGAACATTGAAATCGAAACTGTACAAGGAATTTAGTTTAAAAGGTAACTAATAATTGGATAGATAGTTCTCTTAATAATGTTATTTTTGATTACAATCACTCCTATCATCGCACAATTGATGAAATCCCAGCAAACGTAGAAAATACTAATAAAAAACGCATATTACAAAGATATGTTAGGTTGTTAAAACCCAATAGCAAAAAAAAACAAGTTTAGAGAGGGTGACTATGTACGCATTAGTAAGTATAAGTGGACATTTGAAAAAGGATATACTCCCAATTGGTCGACAGAAATTTTCAAAATTCGAAAAGTACAAAATACAGCTCCTATCACCTATTTAATTGAAGATGCGATCAGAGGTCAACCCATTTTAGGTGCATTTTATGCACAAGAGCTTCAAAAGACAAAAAATCCCACTTTATATCTAGTTGAGAAGGTTCTTAAAAGAAAAAGAAACAGAGTTTTAGTAAAATGGTTAGGTTTGCCTTCTTCTGAAAACAGTTGGATTGATAAATCCAATATTTATTAGGTGTTCACTCCAAAATGTATCAGTCTTATGATGTGTACTGAAGAGAGTAGTCTTCTCAATTGGATTATAAATCATATACCATTTGAATTACATTTACCAGGATACAATTACTGCGGGCCTGGTACTAAATTAATTAAACGGCTTACACGTGGAGATAAGGGTGTTAATAAATTAGACGAATATTGCAAACAACACGACATTGCCTATCACAATTCTTTAAGGGGCCCATATACGGTACGATTGATCTGTACGATCCGTCGTTGCAGACCGATCGAAACGACGGATCGCCAGTGTATGTTCACATCGTTAACGATTTACTTGATCGCAAACGATATCGGAGGTCGTCACAGAATCCCTTGCGATCAGACCAATCGTAACGATAAATCGACAGTGTATGGCGCCTTGCGATCAACGATTCGATTTTTGTCTCAGTCAACGCCGGCCGCCGCACGCGCTGCATGTCTATTGTCTACGTACCTAGCCTACACTCGACGAACGAAACAACAAAATGACTACATGGAGTAACGACCATTTGATTGAATTTATTGAATTATTCAGAGAACAAGAGCCTTTATGGAAAATAAGACATAAAGATTATCACAACAACGTGAAGAGAACGGTGTGTTATAATGTACTTTTGGAGAAAATGAAAATAATTGACAATACTGCTGATTTGAATAAAGTCAAAAAGAAAATTAATAACCTAAGGACAGTCTTTCGTAAAGAATTGAAGAAACAGAATGATTCGCTGTTATCCGGAAGCAGTGCTGACGAAGTTTATTCGCCTAAACTATCATATTTTGAAAATTTAATGTTCCTAAAAGACCAAGAAATGCCACATGAAGGAGAAAGTTCCATAAAGTCGGTGAGTACAAATCTTTATTTAAATTTCAACTTAAATTAACTTATGTACTTAAGTGCTACACATAATTGTTCTGCCATGGAACTGCACCGATTCCATTAAAATAATCTACAAACAAATTTCTATTTTCTGTTGCTGAGTGAAAACCGGGTCCTCTTCTTCTCTCGAGACCAATCAAGTTACTATGTAGACCTT
This sequence comes from Melanchra persicariae, assembly GCA_947386135.1. Taxonomy (NCBI): domain Eukaryota; kingdom Metazoa; phylum Arthropoda; class Insecta; order Lepidoptera; family Noctuidae; genus Melanchra; species Melanchra persicariae. The sequence goes on along the minus strand of OX376645.1, from coordinate 6,035,085 downwards.
CTTCAATCTCTCCAACTTCATAGTTTTCTCTATCAAAGCTATCTTGCGGGGAGTAGGTGTCTGGATTTTCACGGCGTAAAAAGTTATGTAGTGCACAACAAGCCATCACCACTGGAGCAATATTATCTAAGTCCAAATTTATTCCATTTTTCAGTATTCCAAACCGAGCAACTAAAATTCCAAATACATTTTCAATTATGCGTCTTGCTCGGGATAAACGGTAATTAAAAATTCTTCTATTTTCATTGAGCTGTGACTTATTAAATGGTTTCAAAAAATTATTCCTTAGAGCAAAAGCTTCATCTCCAACAAACACATAAGGAAGCGTTATTCCATTCACTGAATCTGGTTGTGGCAACCCCAATGTACCGTTTATAAGTTTTTGATAAAAATCTGTATTTTTTATAACCCCACCGTCAGACACTCGGCCGTTTGTACCAAAGTGAAAATAAATTAACTCATAATTAGCATTAGCAATTGCCATCAGAACCTGACTGTGGAAGTGTTTATAATTAAAGAAATATGAACCAGATTCAGGCGGCGGCTTTATTTTAATATGCTTGCCATCAACAGCGCCAAGACAATTGGGAAAATTCCATCGTTTTTCGAAATCAGTTCCAATTGCTTTCCATTCACTTTCATTCGAAGGTAACTGAAACAAAACAAATTTCTTTTATTACAGACGATTACAGAGGAACAACATGAAGATGACAACAAAAATTCGAAGGTTCAGTCACCAAGTGGAACTCAAGCTGAAAATGACGATATTTTACCACCTCCACCTACACCAAGTCGATTAAAGCGCAAGAAATCTTCGCAGGTATCAAATTCAACAATAGATTTAACTCTTGACAATATAAATCAAAAAATTTTGTCTCTTAAACCTGACGATACATGTGACATATTTGGAAAAACTGTAGCTTCTAAATTAAAATCATTACCTAAAGATCAACGGATCTGGGCGGAAAAAATTATTAATGAAACCTTGTTAGAAGCCGAACTTGGGAACCTGAATAGACAATGTGTAAGTAGAGTAAATAATATTTTAAATAACTCTTCCCAAGATTGGCAACCAAATACTTCTCCATACTCTCAACCTCACACATCTCCATACTCTCAACCTCACACTTCGCCATACTCTCAACCTCGCACATCTCCATACTCTCAACCTCACACTTCGCCATACTCTCAACCTCGCACATCTCCATACTCTCAACCTCACACATCTCCATACTCTCAACCTAACACTTCCCCATACTCTCAATCTCACACTTCTTCACACTATCAACCACAGACATCTCCCTACTCTCAATCTCAGATGTCTCCATACTCTCAACCTCAGGAGTCTCCATTCTCACAGTCTCATTTGTCACAGAACATTCCTTCAAATCAACAAGAAATTCAGACACCACCAGAAGAACAGACTACACTGTTACACATTCCTGAAAATCAGTCCTCCAAACCTCAAACTCCACCTTTACTCCAAGCCAGACAGAGACCTACGGGAGAACAGTTGTCAGATGCAAAAGAACAAAATTTAATTAATTTTTTTGAAAACTTTCAATCCTAATGTTTAACTATGTACCTAACATGTTTAACTGCCTATATGAATCGAAAATAAATGATTATAACTATTAAGAATGATTTATGTTTTATTGCAGTACATACCTTACAATAGTCGTGACATGCTTTGTAAATGGCGGCGCAGGTTTCTGGGATGATTCTCCCCAGTAACTGTGGTGAAATTATAGATGAGAACTTTAGATCTTCATAGGATCGTCCAGTGGCTAGGAAACGCAAAGTTGCACTAAGGCGTTCGTGATTACTGACAGCTTGCCTCATGTTTGTATCGTGCTTCTGTATTTTAGGTGATACTAATTTCAATAATTTTAGGTACGTAGGTTCAGTCATTCTCATGTAGTTGTGCCAGTCTTTTGGATGGAACCGTAATTCTTTTAAAATATTTACATGCGAGTACTGATGTCGTTTTAATAGCCATTTCTTAACCCACATTTTTCTAGGTTTGTTTCTTTTTTTCTGTAACCGAATCAAAGTTACTGCCACAAAACTAAGTAAAAGAAGTTCGTTTTCCATTGTAGTCACGTCTTGAATTATTTGAACACGTCGTCACTCTGTTTTATTCAAACCAACAAATGATCGATCGTGACGACCAATCGTTTCATGTGTGAGCGGCAGTTTTGTTGCGATACATCGTCACGATATCGTTTCAGATGATCGTAGCGACGGATCGTCCCGTATATGGCGCACTTTAAACATAAAGGATCGCCACGAGGCAGATTTAGTTTTGTTAAATATGGCTAAAGAGCGAGCACTTGCCTCAGATGCGAGTGTAGGGGAAAAACTTGCAGCACGCTTAGTAAGTAGCGCTATGTCAACAAAAATTAAAACTGGTTCTGGCCTAAAAAAAGATAACAAAAAGTGTTCTCCTAAATTAAAACTTGGAAAAGGATTAAAAAATAAATTTAAAAATATTATTAGCAAAACGAAGAAACATAAAAAATTAAAACCGAAATGCAAGAAAGTGGCAATAGAATTAGCTATGGCCGCTGCCAGAGAATCAGCTGATGATTCATTCATTCAACTTCCTCGTGTTATTCCTATACCAAAAACTGGTAGAGTTTTGCCTTTAATTCCGATATTTGCGGGATTATCTGCGGCTGGAGCTTTAGCAGGCGGTGCAGCTGGTATTGCTAAAACCATAAATGAATTCAAGATGGCTAAAAAGTTATTGACTGAATCAAAGAGACATAATGAAAAGATGGAAGCTCTCTGCATTGGAAAAGGACTACACCTTAAACCACATAAAAATGGGCTCGGAATTTTTGTATCAAAAGAAAAAAACTAAGAAATCGGCTACCCAAACGAGCCTTGAGTAATTTAGACATTGTGAAGTATGGAAATAATATTCCCTATTTCAGAGGTATCTTCATGAGAGATAAACTCCCTAAACACCCTTTTAAAAAAGAATGTGGAGTTATAAATTTAGATAGCTCTAAAAATCCTGGTTCTCATTGGGTAGCCTATGCAAAATACTATGATTATATTGAGTATTTCGATAGTTACGGAAATCTTAAGCCTCCATAGGAATTTATAAAATACTTAGGATCCAAAATTCACTATTCAGCGTGATCACCCTTTTAATTGCGGGCATCTTTGTTTAAACTTTTTGAACAATTTTTGGTATAGTGAAGGAATAAATTAAACAGTATCTGATCGGAATAGGTCAGTATAGAAGCATGTCTACTACGGTTACCATCTCCGGAAATACCACAAAACGTTATTTACTTTCCAGTAAATAAAAACATAATTTCATCTGTATCTGTTAAGATTGTAGATCAATTTGGTCACTGTATTAACTTTGGAGAGGAAACAATTCAGTTACGACTTCATTTAAGAAAAACAAAATGATAGTATATTATAAAAACACCCAAGCAAATGAAAAACATCTTAGTTCTTCTGCGATTGTTAAGGTGCAAAGACGTAAGAAAAAAGTTAAGAAATTGACTAAAACAAATAAAGATTTTCTTAAAGCCCTAGGGTTTAAAGTATGAATATACTACAGATTACTGAATTACCACACTTCGACACTTCGATCGAAAGTTATGAAATCCATTCATACAATCCCTACAATAGCAGCTTTAGAGAAAACGATGAAATCAGAATTCCCATCCACCAGCAAGACATATACGTGCTACCATCAGCCAGTTCAATTTACGTCGAAGGACAGGCGAAGCTCTTCGGCAAAGATGGGAGTCCAATCAAGAAAACTGTTACGTTCACTAATAACCCTGTTATGTCTTTGTTTCAAGACATCAGATACAAAATGAATGGTATTGAAATAGACCGTATAAAAAATTCTGGAAAAACGTCAACAATAAAATCATACATCTCATTAAATGAAGCAGAAAATAAAGTTGCTGCCCTATGGGGTTGGAATTTAGAGGGATTTCAAAGTGATGGATATTTCAGTGCTGTGATACCATTAAATAAGGTTTTAGGGTTTGCAGAAGATTACAATAAAATAGTGATAAATTGTAAACATGAACTTATACTGAACAGAAGTAACACTAACTTAAATAACGCTATTCTCAGTGATGATATTACTCATTTTCAAATTGACATACAAAGAGTTCAGTGGAGAGTGCCACATATAAAAGTATCAGATCGAGAACGACTGACACTTTTAAAACATTTAGAAAGAGATAAACCTATTCAGATGGCGTTTAGAAATTGGGATTTATATGAGTATCCCTTACTACCTAAAACCACAAAGCATTCTTGGTCAGTTAAAACTGCTTCTCAATTGGAAAAACCCAGATATGTAATTTTTTGTTTACAAACTAATCGAAAAAATAATAAAACTAAAGACAGTTCAGTATTCGATCATTGTGAAGTAACAAACGTTACGCTCTTTTTGAATTCGCAATATTATCCGTATGAACCTCTAGGTTTAAAGTTTTCTGAGAATAAATATATGACGGCGTGCAACTAAATTAAAAGTAAATCCAAGATTTAAGATGAGAGACTGATTGTGTTATTTGGTTGAATAGTAATTGTTAAATTCAAAATTAAAATGGTGACTTATTTCAATTGGTCGAATATAAATGGCGATTTATAAAATATGAGCGGGTAACCCCGAATAGGGTAGCAAGTTTGCGTCTACGCCGTGACAGCTGGCATTCTTTTGACAGACAGCGTAAGAAGTGCACGCGTGCTAACCTATTGGCTCGTAATCTAGTTTCATCTTGTGTTTTACCGTATATTTTGTTTACAAATGTAATCGAATGAAACGAGGGACTGTTATGAATCACAAACGTGCTATTATTTCAACGTTTCTTCTATAACACGCCCATGATGGATGACTATCACAAAGACCGCTCCGCTGCCCATTCTGATATTCCGTCATCAGGCGTGGGATGTAACTCACATGGCCCACAAGGAAATTCGTGACAATACTAGTGAAATACGAGGCGTTACGTTTTGAAATGCAAAACACATAGTGACAGTGATAGTGAAACGCGTACGCTAATCCAGACGTTAAAAACTCAATGTGTGCCGTGAAGTGCCCTGAAATTTGATCCGTTAAACCCAAGTTTGACGCCCGATCATAGTGCGGTATCACGGTGGTATGTTGCGTCGAGGATGCAGTATTGTGCAGTGCAGCTTATTTTTGACCATTAGTAAGGCGCTGAAAAGCTTCGTGCCTTCATGCCTGTCGTAGATAACCTATCTGGGTTCAACGTTGGAAAAATTCAAGGAAAATTACGAGGTCAAGATTTCTTTTTGTCGAGTTTTATGCGACTACCCTCATCAACCTGAACAATGGAAAACCAGTCTAAAACGGAGGCAAGCAACTTCACAGCAACTGGCCAGGTCAAGGAGAAGTGTGTGGGGATATTCACGACAATCTGGTGAGCTATTTTCGTTTAGTTATTGCTGTGGAGGTGTGGTGCTAGTTAGTTAACATTTTTCTGTTTGTTTACGGGTGAACATTTTTATGCTGTGGAGACTGACTCACAGAGGGTTACGGTCTCATGATTGACGACTATCGATATTTGACAGTTGACTTGTCGTTTTATTGCTCTACGCTAAAGTGAGGCTGTTATTGTCGTGTTGGCTATCGCTTTAGTGTAGTAGTAGTTTAAGCGCTATAGCTTTGACGTTGACTGGTTAAGCGATGCTTTACATAATGCTCATGAAGCGATATTATTTTGCTATCGCTATTTGAGTAATAGACTTGATTGTTTAGTGTTACTGTTGTTGGGACTATAGTGGCGTAAATACCTCCATGGGACAATAAAGCGCTATAGTCTCAATACCGTACCCACCTAACGCTTTTTCTGAAAACTGTGTTATTCGCAAAAGCCATGTTTTGATTTATCATTACCTTCCATTGCCCGGGCTTTGCCCACTGCTGGGCGTGGGCCTCTTTTCTTGTGTCAATGTTTTGTTTAGTTTTCGATTTATTGACTTTATTTATTGACTTCTACTACTACCTGAAAGCTCCATTTTCAGCCACAGCTTTGATAGAACTTGTACTCTCGTAGTGTTTCTCAGTTTTCAGATATCGTATTACGGTGGATGAAGTTAGCAAGAGGCTAGCGGTTCGCATGCGGCTATAACTGCCGAGCAGCTGCAACTTCTGAGCAGTTCTGAGCGTGACAAACCAAAGGTCAGCAACCAGTTTGCAGACTGCAGTAGCCGAGCATCTTGTCAACATCTGTGGGGTGTAAAAACGTTCAAAGCTGTCTGGAACTGGGTGAGTCGCTCCCATTTTATTTGTATTGTGAGTTTAAAAGCTTCCAAATTCTTCATATGTATTCAGTGGTTGGTTTGATAGTGCAAGGTTATTTTGACATACTTAATACAAAGCGAGTACTTAGTTTTCCCATTGGCGGTAATAGTTTCCAACATTTTGTTCAGTGCGAACTTTAGAATGAGATAGTGCATGGCAAGGTTGGCACAAGGTTATGTTCCGACTTACGTTTTTGGTGAAAAATTGGACCCAGGCTTATGTACTAACGTGTCGGCGACAGTTTCCCTTATATAAGTTTACATTTACGTACGTTTTCCAACAGTTAGTTATTTCGATAGTAAGTAAACCATCATGAACAGCAACTTGATTTTAATGACAATGATTAAAGGTTTACAGGCATAGAGAAATCATGCTATTAAAATTTCTAAATAGATTTTTCCATTCTCACTACTGGTTTGCCTACCCGGTATGTGAGTTAATACGGGTGAGATTAAAATAAGATTTATTAATGCAAATTGAACAGTGCAGTTATGATCGTAATGTTCGTAGATTAACATAGAGTAATTCGTGAACGTAGCTCCTTCACATGAACGTTTAACGCAAACATTGTATCTTTTTGGAAGCTCCAATGTGCATAGCTTATCGGTCGGCATGTTTTAAAATCTCTTTATGGAGAAGAAGTCACCCGAGGCAAAGTACCAATAGACGTTGTGAAGTAGATGATGAGTTAGTGGCAATTTAGTTTATGTGAACAGGTTCTGAGTTCTGTGTGTCAGTGACTGTACTAGAGTATCGTAGCAGTATCCCAGAGTGATACAGACGAAGGAGTCTGTAACAGGGTTGCGGTAGCTCTTTGTCGTACAAAATAAAACTTACTTGATATTATTGCCATGAGGAAGAGCGAGTGTAGTAATAAAATTGTGTTGTGTTGTGCTATGATATGATAGCAACTGTGATGAGATACCTGGTCTTTGATTTTCTTTATTCAAATTATTGTGAGTTTGGTGACTTTTACCGGGTTTTGGACTTGGTAATCACGAATCTTGTATCAAACCGCGTTTGTTTTAATTAGGTCATATACAGCCGCTCTTGAACTCTCAAACGGCTAACTGACTGACCAACACTAGTTTGTAGACAATTGCCGTAGAATTCAACGACAGCAAATAATGCGTCAAAAATGTTAGACTTCATCTGTAGAGCGTTTGATTTAAGAAACTGCGAGACCCATAATTGATGTTTGGTTATGTAGGTACTGGAGTCGATTAGATGAGGACCCTGAGATTTCATTACAGGGTTTAAAACGATGCGTGGTATAAGGTAAAGCTCAATTTGATTGTACAGAAGCAGCTAAAGATTAAGTTTTCCGTTAACGATTTCGTGTTATTAGAAGATTATGAGTGAAACCAGATTAGGTACGTAAAATCTTGAATTAAACGGTCCATTTAAGGATCATCGAAGGATCATCGAAGGGTTATATACCTAGATAGATACCGACTAAAGGCGCTTAAGAGCGTGTACGCCTTATGTCATTTCATACAAACTTTCAAGTCCTTATACTTTAAAATGAATGAACCGATTTTAACGAAACTTGGTATGCATACGCTAGATATCCAGGTCTAAATAGTTATCAGAAAACATTTTTGAAAAAGAGATCAGTGGGAAGGATATAGTGATTTTTCACTTTCTATAGAAAACTTAAAATCGCTCTCTCTCTCCCTCTGACATCTTTTTCAAAAATGTTTTCTGATAACTATTTAGACCTGGATATCTAGCGTATGCATACCAAGTTTCGTTAAAACAGGTTCATTCATTTTGAAGAATAAGGATTTGAAAGTTTGTATGAAAAGCCGTACCGCGTAAACACTCTTAACTCTTCATGATTGTGCAAGATTGAGGAAGATTCCCGATCACTAAGTATTCTCGAGTATTAGATGTCTTAGTCGAAGACAATGATAATGAAACGAAATCTTGTTAAGAATAGCTTGTCTACTCATACTCGAAGCTCTTGAACGCACCTCAGGTGGTGCCAATAGGTCTGACCGCACCCCATGAGTAACAAACACGTGGCGATAGGCATTTACTGAAGGCTCTAATAATAGAGTAGAACCTATAAGTATGCACATGATCGAATACGATCTATGCCAGATTGCTACGTTCCATTGGAGTTACATAGGTTTGAAGGCCTACTAATAGTGTAGAATCAGAATGTGCCGATAACGGCGCAGGTGAGTTGTGCAGCTGGATTTACTTGTTTACTGTGAAGGCCTTTGCTAATATTAACCATTGGTCACAATAGCCTGTGTGGCAATAGCCTGTGTGGCAAGAGCCTGTATGGCAAGAGCCTGTGTGGCAAGAGCCTGTGTGGCAATAGCCTGTGTGGCAATAGCCTGTGTGGCAATAGCCTGTGTGGCACTAGCCTGTGTGGCACCAGCCTGTGTGGCAATAGCCTGTGTGGCAATAGCCTGTGTGGCAAGAGCCTGTGTGGCAAGAGCCTGTGTGGCAAGAGCCTGTGTGGCACTAGCCTGTGTGGCGATAGCCTGTGTGGCGATAGCCTGTGTGGCGATAGCCTGTGTGGCGATAGCCTGTGTGGCGATAGCCTGTGTGGCAATAGCCTGTGTGGCACTAGCCTGTGTGGCACTAGCCTGTGTGGCACTAGCCTGTGGCAATAGCCTGTGTGGCACTAGCCTGTGTGGCACCAGCCTGTGTGGCGATAGCCTGTGTGGCAATAGCCTGTGTGGCACTAGCCTGTGTGGCACCAGCCTGTGTGGCACTAGCCTGTGTGGCACCAGCCTGTGTGGCAATAGGCTGTGTGGCATCAGCCTGTGTGGCAATAGGCTGTGTGGCATCAGCCTGTGTGGCAATAGCCTGTGTGGCGCAAGCCTGTGTGGCACTAGCCTGTGTGGCACAAGTCTGTGTGGTACTAGCCTGTGTGGCACCAGCCTGTGTGGCACCAGCCTGTGTGGCACCAGCCTGTGTGGCACCAGCCTGTGTGGCACCAGCCTGTGTGGTACTAGCCTGTGTGGCACCAGCCTGTGTGGCATTAGCCTGTGTGGTACCAGCCTGTGTGGCAATAGCCTTTGTGGCATTAGCCTGTGTGGCAATAGCATAGGTGGCACCAGCCTGTGTGGCAATAGCCAGTGTAGCGTTGACTGGCCTGTGTGGCGTTGACTGGCCTGTGTGGCGTTGACTGGCCTGTGTGGCGTTGACTAGCCTGTGTGGCATTGACAAGTCTGAGTAGCATTGGCTGACCTGTGTGGCATTGATTCGCTTGTGTGGCATTGATTCGCTTGTGTGGCATTGACTGACCTGTGTGGCATTGACTAGTCTGAGTAGCATTGACTGACCTGTGTGGCATTGACTAGTCTGAGTAGCATTGACTGACCTGTGTGGCATTGACTAGACTGTGTGGCATTGATTCGCTTGTGCGGCATTGACTAGCCTGTGTGGCATTGACTAGCCTGTGTGGCACTGAGTAGCCTGTGTGGTATTGACGAGCCTGTGTGGTATTGACGAGCCTGTGTGGCACCAACCAAACTGTATGACATCGAGCAGCTTGGTTGGCACTAACTTGCTGTGGTGGCACTGAGTACTATGTAAGATTCGATGTGTTATCTGAGATATTTGGTTATCACTTGTATTGAAAATGATAAATAATCAGATTTAGGTGCCTTATAAGTATTGCTTTAAATATGGGTCAGGGTGACCGAGTGGAGAATAATGTTAATCATTGTGTCTTTCTGTTTGACCGTCGATAGTGAAGATGAGAGCAATACACACGAGGACGTGTGAAGATGCAGGACGGCCGTGACGGCGCGCAACTAAATTAAAAGTAAATCCAAGATTTAAGATGAGAGACTGATTGTGTTATTTGGTTGAATAGTAATTGTTAAATTCAAAATTAAAATGGTGACTTATTTCAATTGGTCGAATATAAATGGCGATTTATAAAATATGAGCGGGTAACCCCGAATAGGGTAGCAAGTTTGCGTCTACGCCGTGACAGCTGGCATTCTTTTGACAGACAGCGTAAGAAGTGCACGCGTGCTAACCTATTGGCTCGTAATCTAGTTTCATCTTGTGTTTTACCGTATATTTTGTTTACAAATGTAATCGAATGAAACGAGGGACTGTTATGAATCACAAACGTGCTATTATTTCAACGTTTCTTCTATTACACGCCCATGATGGATGACTATCACAAAGACCGCTCCGCTGCCCATTCTGATATTCCGTCATATAGTATATTATACGAAATGTTTGTGAAATTTCGTCAGTCGTAATACAACTGTCCAGTAGACCCGTTACTTGACCTAAAGGCGTTCAAAGAAAAAGCTCCTCTCTTTATCTTGGACTGCTCAAGACAAAACGATAGCCTGAAAACAGGTCCTGTAGACGTAAGGTTGGAAATTTAATGTTCTACAGCAATCCCGGATAAGACGACTGCATACTGTTTGATTATAAACGACCGACTTGTGGAATATAAACCTTTGAGTAACATAGTGCGCAGGTTGTCATGACTGCCATTGTAGATGTTCAAGGGTTTAAAACAGAAACAAATGAATTTATTATTAAACAAATTGGCATATTATGTAATAAGAAAGTCGCAGTGTTTTTAATTAAGCCACCATTTCCATTTCACTATTTAACGAAGCCAGAAAGAAGACAAGTTAGTTGGATTGAACGTAATAGAAAGATATGCTGGAGTGAAGGATTTGTGTCTTACTCAAATCATCAGAATTTGATAGTAAATATTTTAAGAGATAAAATTGTTTACACAAAAGGTTTAGAAAAACTGTTGTGGTTAAAAAATATTTCGAAAAATAATAATATAAATAATTTAGAAGATGAAGGTTGTCCTAATTTGTTAAGCTTGTGCAATAAATATGAACATTCTCATGATGTGTATAGTTGTATTATCATGATGCAACATGTGCTTTAAAAAATGTTATATGTTTAAATAAATGGTGTTTAGATAATAAATTTTTGGAATAAATATTTTCTTGTTTAATTTTTCAAAATTGGGTACGTTACTCAATTTTCAAGTATCAGTTTCCTATCCCCACCAATCCCGTCTAATGTTAAACGTTATAAGTTGCTGACAATAGCTGTGCAATGCCATTATAGTTTTATACTTATTATCAGTATCAATAACTAGAAAGCGATTAAACAGACCATGTGTCATAATAAATACAATCCTCGATATGATATGTTTAATACATATAAAATGCGTGAATTTTCATTTGGTAATTATTGGGCAATGGCTGATTTTTTTATTGTGGAAATGGTGTAAATGATAAAGCAGCATGTTTCTCATGTGGAGGTGTTATAGAAGATTGGGAGATTTACGATGATCCTTGGATGCAACATGCTATACATTTTCCTGAATGTTTTTATTTAAACGCTGTGAAAGGAAAATATTATATTAACGTTGTATCGTGCTCAAAAATTAGTTGATTAATATGTACCCTATTAGAATGATTGTGCACCTGCATGATGTCACATTGCACTTAAAATGAGTCAAATTTGTGTATATATTATAGAAGCGTCGTGCATCAAAGCAATTCAACTCTGAACATTGCAGTGGAAAGGTTCAATTTTAAAATTATCTCCTAAATAAATAACTAAAGGACAATGGGCGGAATCGTCCCCACCCATCAACAAAAATGAAATGTAGCTCAATTGATACATCTTGGCAAGATGATATTTTTTTACTATGGGGACGTTGCTCAAATGAATTGGGTTCTCATAGTAACTAACTTTTAAACAAATATTTCGTTTACGTATTATTGACGAGTAATTGTAAAACACCTACTCATTTATCTATTCATTAGTGCACAGTGGCGGCGCATGCACACAAAGATAAGTTCTTAGAAAATACCCCGCACCCCCACCCTCGCTCCTGCGCTTGCGACCCTATTCGCAGGCAGGTAGTCGCCCGAACCTTAGTCACTCACAGTCAGTTTGTTGCAGTGTTCGTTCGTATTTATTTATCTCTGTCTTATCGGTTTTTACTTTACAACTACGACCCCTGCTTGTTTACTGGACTGATTGATAGCTTTTCGATTGACCCTGGCACGATAACTGGATTGGATACTGTGTATTATGGAAACTGGACGGCGGTGTATAATGTGCCCGCGATCTGTCTTGCGACAAAGGCGGCACGTTTTAGAAGAGGCGTTAATTGAAAATGAACCTGAATTAGTCAACCATATTTCACAAAATGCACTGATACAGGTAAATAACATCTTTTATATATAAATATATAACTACATAATATGTAAACTATCTATTTAATTCATACTAATATCTGTGTTTTCACTGCAATTTCCTGTAGCACACCTTCATTTTTTTATATTTATTTCATATTAGATGGCTATTGTATACTTTGAACAATCATTGGGCGATAACTAATAACGTTAATAAATACTTACACCAATTATCTAGACCCAAGCTAAACATAGTTTGTACTATGAGAACTACGTTACGAAACACTTATATAAATACATATTTTAATATGTTTTATAAACATATGTGACGCGGAAAACACGTCATATTCCATCACAAATACTTGTACCCTTCGAGATTTGGCCACGCGAAAAGATTAGTTCTGATACTCATCGAGTTTTTTTATGTTCCAGGTTGTATTCAATAACACTATATCAGTGTGCCATAGATGCTGGCAAAGAGCTAACAATGCTACGCGACTAAGTCGCATCGGGAATGCAGACAATGACGTCCCGACCATTTGTCACATTGGCTCATCCACAGAGGAGATGTGTTTATATTAGACAGAGGATTCAGGGACAGCATTTATGACATACAGTCGCTTGGCTATGAAGCTCACATACCTCCATCAAAAGATAGAAATGCTACCCAACTTACCACTGATCAGGCAAATAAGTCGCGTTTAATAACGATATGTCGGTGGGTGGTAGAAGCCGTGAACGGAAAGTTCAAAAATAGGTTCAAGCTTTTAAGGCAGTTATATTTTAATAAAGCTTTACCAAATATGTTCATTGATTTTAGAATCGCTGCAGCGATCATAAATGCATGTTATCGCGTTGCTACTGATAGCAGGCTTGCCTCAGAAATACTTAATATCATACAAGCTGAAAACAACACGCCTAATCTGTTACGTGATTACGTAGAAATGAAAAACCTTAACCGTCAAAGAGTGACTTTTACAGCCATGGAAGCACAAATGCCTCATTTTGAAGAGTTTCCACGATTAAATGAAGACGACATTATTTTATTTGCACTAGGAAGTTACCATTTAAAACTGGCCAAGTCGTACTGTGCAGAGCATTTTCGTAACGGATTATACATCATTGAATTATATCGTGAAAATGCATTGAGTGATTTGGCAAGATGCAATATTATGATAAATAATGCATGGCTGATAAGAGCGCGAATACAATCCAGACACGTAAGGTCACGCATATATTATTCTTATATGTTGATTGATGGGAATAGGGGGGACAGACATGCTATTGCACACTATTACTGTACCTGCTTGACGGGCAGTCGCACTATAGGAAGTTGTGCACATATTATATCGATTGTATGGTACATGGGAATAGGTCGTCATACAGATTTTAATCTGCCAGCGCAGCTGTTAAACAGTGTTATAATAGACCAGTAATATTAGCACTCTCTATTGTTATTCGCCTACCTACTATGAGCATTGTAAGAATGAATAATTAGAACACAATGAATTTAAATGATTCATTCATTTATATTCATTACATATTTTCTAATTATTCATTCATAATCATTTACATGTATATGTTTAAATATACATTATTTTTATTTTGTTTAGTTACTAAATCATGTTTTGTACTGTAATATAACCATAATGTTAAAATAACTTACAAGTGTAAAAGGAAAATATAGGTTAATTAATAATTATACATTGTTTTTTTACTATGGGGACGTTGCTCAAATGAATTGGGTTCTCATAGTAACTAACTTTTAAACAAATATTTCGTTTACGTATTATTGACGAGTAATTGTAAAACACCTACTCATTTATCTATTCATTAGTGCACAGTGGCGGCGCATGCACACAAAGATAAGTTCTTAGAAAATACCCCGCACCCCCACCCTCGCTCCTGCGCTTGCGACCCTATTCGCAGGCAGGTAGTCGCCCGAACCTTAGTCACTCACAGTCAGTTTGTTGCAGTGTTCGTTCGTATTTATTTATCTCTGTCTTATCGGTTTTTACTTTACAACTACGACCCCTGCTTGTTTACTGGACTGATTGATAGCTTTTCGATTGACCCTGGCACGATAACTGGATTGGATACTGTGTATTATGGAAACTGGACGGCGGTGTATAATGTGCCCGCGATCTGTCTTGCGACAAAGGCGGCACGTTTTAGAAGAGGCGTTAATTGAAAATGAACCTGAATTAGTCAACCATATTTCACAAAATGCACTGATACAGGTAAATAACATCTTTTATATATAAATATATAACTACATAATATGTAAACTATCTATTTAATTCATACTAATATCTGTGTTTTCACTGCAATTTCCTGTAGCACACCTTCATTTTTTTATATTTATTTCATATTAGATGGCTATTGTATACTTTGAACAATCATTGGGCGATAACTAATAACGTTAATAAATACTTACACCAATTATCTAGACCCAAGCTAAACATAGTTTGTACTATGAGAACTACGTTACGAAACACTTATATAAATACATATTTTAATATGTTTTATAAACATATGTGACGCGGAAAACACGTCATATTCCATCACAAATACTTGTACCCTTCGAGATTTGGCCACGCGAAAAGATTAGTTCTGATACTCATCGAGTTTTTTTATGTTCCAGGTTGTATTCAATAACACTATGGCAGTGTGCCATAGATGCTGGCAAAGAGCTAACAATGCTACGCGACAAAGTCGCATCGGGAATGCAGACAATGACGTCCCAGGTCTTGAAGTTCAAAGAAACGCAGATGATGTCAATGTACAAGACGTCGTTGTTGAAGATCATCATGATGTTGATGAACAAGATCAGGTGATGAACGACGTAGCAAATCAAGAACAGGACTTTTACGTTCGCGATTATGTGAGGGCACCAAATTCTTCTCGCAGCTGCTGTTACAGACAGTGCACAAACGAAAACCTAAGGCGAATTCCAACTTCAATGAAAGTGTATTTGGTATGTAACTATCGCCTGTATATTCCACCGAGTGCGCGATTATGTGAAGATCATTTAAGAAGTACTAACATCGACGAAGTATTAGACAACATCAACGTTACGAATTATTTCAATTCTTCTTTTTTTTCGGACGTGACGAACATGTTGGTAAATGCCATTAACAATGCCCCTAGTTTCGATTTTGAATCTGGACTTAATGCACAGGAATTACATTTTTGGACCGGTTTGACATTAGAACAGTTCGATGCTATCTTAGCGGAAACACCGAGTCTATCAGAAAGGTCCCGTCATCCACGTACAGTTCTAGGTGTGTACTTAACTAAACTCAGAACTGGTGAATCTAACGAGAGACTGGCGACGCTCTTTAAAACATCCCGCAGAGAGCTCGAAAGAAAATTAAAAATAGCAAGAGAATGTCTCACCCAAGATTTTGTTCCGAGTCATCTTGGAATAGGTCATGTTTCTAGAAGAGATCTTCTTGAAAGAAATCTAATGATACCAAAAGCTATTTTTGGGAATGAGGAGAATACTGTTTTGATTTTAATAGCAGACGGAACATATATTTATATTGAAAAAAGTTCGAACTTTTTATTTCAGCGAAAAAGTTACAGTCTGCACAAGTTCAGGAACTTATTAAAGCCTTTTTTATTAGTAACCAGCGATGGTTATATAATCGATGTTTTAGGCCCATATCCTGCTGTAACATCCGATGCAAACATTATGCATAATATAATGAACCAAGACGACCATTTGTCACATTGGCTCATCCACAGAGGAGATGTGTTTATATTAGACAGAGGATTCAGGGACAGCATTTATGACATACAGTCGCTTGGCTATGAAGCTCACATACCTCCATCAAAAGATAGAAATGCTACCCAACTTACCACTGATCAGGCAAATAAGTCGCGTTTAATAACGATATGTCGGTGGGTGGTAGAAGCCGTGAACGGAAAGTTCAAAAATAGGTTCAAGCTTTTAAGGCAGTTATATTTTAATAAAGCTTTACCAAATATGTTCATTGATTTTAGAATCGCTGCAGCGATCATAAATGCATGTTATCGCGTTGCTACTGATAGCAGGCTTGCCTCAGAAATACTTAATATCATACAAGCTGAAAACAACACGCCTAATCTGTTACGTGATTACGTAGAAATGAAAAACCTTAACCGTCAAAGAGTGACTTTTACAGCCATGGAAGCACAAATGCCTCATTTTGAAGAGTTTCCACGATTAAATGAAGACGACATTATTTTATTTGCACTAGGAAGTTACCATTTAAAACTGGCCAAGTCGTACTGTGCAGAGCATTTTCGTAACGGATTATACATCATTGAATTATATCGTGAAAATGCATTGAGTGATTTGGCAAGATGCAATATTATGATAAATAATGCATGGCTGATAAGAGCGCGAATACAATCCAGACACGTAAGGTCACGCATATATTATTCTTATATGTTGATTGATGGGAATAGGGGGGACAGACATGCTATTGCACACTATTACTGTACCTGCTTGACGGGCAGTCGCACTATAGGAAGTTGTGCACATATTATATCGATTGTATGGTACATGGGAATAGGTCGTCATACAGATTTTAATCTGCCAGCGCAGCTGTTAAACAGTGTTATAATAGACCAGTAATATTAGCACTCTCTATTGTTATTCGCCTACCTACTATGAGCATTGTAAGAATGAATAATTAGAACACAATGAATTTAAATGATTCATTCATTTATATTCATTACATATTTTCTAATTATTCATTCATAATCATTTACATGTATATGTTTAAATATACATTATTTTTATTTTGTTTAGTTACTAAATCATGTTTTGTACTGTAATATAACCATAATGTTAAAATAACTTACAAGTGTAAAAGGAAAATATAGGTTAATTAATAATTATACATTGTTTTTTTATTGATATATGCCACGGATTTAAGTAAAAAAAAGGATTTTAATCAAATAGTGGATACTTAAAGAACACATTAGCATTAGTTCCATGTGTGTTGGTATATGGGGACGGAGCCCATACATTTTTGCCCATAGTCCTTTATTTATATTATATATATAATGTTTCACTCAGTGAAATCTGATTTAGATAGAACTCGTAAAATGATTTGCAAGAATGCTAAGGGTGAGATAATTTATATTCAAGATATGCAACCTAGAAAAAAAAAAATAACACAGGTGAATTAAAACATCAGGATAATGATATAACCCCAACTGAAGATTTATTATACCAGAAGGTGGGAGATTCAGTGAAATTTAACTTGAAAAATACTCACCACCTTATACTAAAAAGCGAACCTGGTGACAATCTTCACACATTCGTCAAAGTTAGCAACAAACAAGCTGATCATAAAAAATTGATTAAGAGTTCCCCCAAGACTAGTGGGAGTAATATATCGACGGCAACAGCAGATTTATTTAATCAGGAGAGTGATACAGCACATGAAATAGTATTACCTGCATTAGAAGATATTGATTGCTACCAGTTTCTGCCAGGAAATGAAATTTATTTCATATAAATTGAGTCACCATCACTGAAGCAAAAGAAAGTGATCCAGAACCCCAAGATAACCTCAAAAAATACCGTACCAGATTCTGTCTGAAGATGAAATTTGTTATCCCATCCATTGTTTCATAGCACAAATATATATATATATTTTTTAAATTAACCTTATTTTTAGTTTTATTTAATAAAAAACTTATGACACCTTTAAGACCATTTAGAATGTAGACAATGTATAAGATCAGAATCTATTTGAATAGATTTTTTTTTTCCATCAATTCAACAAACAAGATTTCGTATATTTGAATGTACATTTTTTAAATTTTGATGTAAATTGGGTGTTTCTGGATCTCCTCTGATCCCGAAACCCCAATTTACACCTACTTTTGTTGATAACATTATAAAGATGCTCACTTATCACACGGTGGTGCCTCGCGGCTAAACGACTTTTATGCGTCTGAGGTTTGCAAACCATGTGCCACCTGCGTCTCTCTACAATATTGACGTCATATTCCAAGGAGGTGTGTTTCCTTAAAACAGTTTCTAGTACGAAGAGCTGTCTGACAGTAAGAACTTTACTGTCATTATAAAGCTGAGAAGTAGGGTACCTAAAAGGCCTGCCAGACATCACCTTGAGCACCGCTCTTTGCATTTATTGTTCCAGGGACAATAAATGCGATTTTGCAGATCCGCCCCAAACCGATATACAGTAGCCGAGAATCGACTGACATAAAGCGTAATACACAGTTTTTAGGGTATTGAAGTCAGCAGAATAGCGAAGCTTTTTAAATATATATATTAATTTCCAAACCCGAGAGATAACGTTAGTAATATGCCTTTTCCAGTTGAGCAAGTTGTCAATATGTACACCCAGGTATTTCACGTGGGCGGATCTAGAAAGGACGGCACAGGTACAGGATTTGGATAAATTGCGTAGTCCACAGGAGTGCGCATGTAATACAAATGTATCGGCGGAAGGTTGAGTGAATGAAGTCATCGAAAAAGTAAGATACGTGGTTTTGTTTACGTTAAGAGTTAAATGGTTCTCGGATAGCCAATGCATTATACTACTTAAAGCATATTCAGCTCTATGAAACACCTCAGTCCAGTCGTTTCCATGAATGAGCAAAGCAGTATCGTCCGCATAGGCAAAAATATCGCAGTAAGGAATATTTAGCTTGCAAAGGCTATTAATATATAGTAGAAATAACGTAGGGCCTAGGATTGAGCCCTGGGGTACATCGAAATCCAAAGAGATATTGTCACTGACGATCGAGTCAATTTTAACCGATTGTGTCCTTCCCGAAAGATAGTTCGTAAAAATGCGAAGGGCGTATACGCGGATTCCCATATTTTCCATCTTCAACAGAAGGTGTGGAACAGAGACAGTGTCAAATGCTTTCGTGAGGTCAAGGAAAATACCCAAACATTTTTGTTGGCCGTCAAGATAGCCCACAATTTGATCCACAAGAGAAGCAACAGCATCTTCTGTTGATATTCCATGTCGGAAACCAAACTGATTAGGTGCCAGAATATTGTACTTCACCAAAAATTGTTGCAGTCGTGAGTTTAAAATTTTTTCCAAGACCTTAGACATGACGGGCAATACGGATATTGGTCTATAGTTATTGACACTGTCTCTGTCCCCACTCTTAAAGACAGGATGGACAATAGCCCTCTTGAAACATTTGGGAAAAATACCACTAGACATCGAGATGTTACAAATATGGTGTTAGCACCGGAACAAGGGCTTTAGAGCACTTTTGTAGCAGTATTGTTGGAATAGAGTCCCAACCTTTAGCTGTGTCCGTTGTCAGGCCACGTATTATGGCCTCCACTTCAACTTCATCCGTCGGCATAAGTACAAGAGAGTTTGTGATACTATTATCATCCTGTGTCTGAGCACTACCCGACGCAGGACCAAACTTTTGTACCAATTCACTACCTATACGAGCGAAGTACTCATTAGCCCTATTTACAGACATGACTTTGTCGGATCCGATATTTAAAAGTTCACTGGGAGAGTTTTTTGAACAGTCAGAACCCGTGATGCTTTTTATGACCTTCCAGGTTCTTTTAGGGTTTTTTTGCGCTTTTAGGAACTCATTTCTTTCATAGGTGTGCTTCAGTTTCTTGAGAAGTTTGTTGCAGAAATTACGATACCTGATATAGGTTACTTTCAGTATATGATTGTCAGGTTCTTTTTGCAATTTTCGAGACATTGAATCGCGATTACGGATACAGCGCACTAGACCAGTTGTCATCCACGGCTTAAGAATTCGGAATTTGGCAGATATATGTTGTGTTGTAGAATGCCTGAGGATTATCGACTTATTGGTGTTGGTATCTATATACCAACATATCGGCAGCTAGATCAGCATCGCACAAAGCCATTATAGGTGTAAAATCCGTACTTGACACTTCTGCAAAAACCGATGGGTAATCAACTTTCACAAAAGTGTTGCAACGTTTGGTGACTTTGTGTGTGGTTGCTATGCTAATTAAAACAGGCGCATGGTCTGTAATATAAGTGTCAAATATAATTGTAGCAGTCCGCAGATGTGACTTTAGTAGAATGTGGTCCAGGCAGCTTTTACCACGTGCTGGAAAGTTATGGGTAGGTAGCAACCCGTGTAAAGCAGTCAAATTTAGGTACTCGTGAGCTTGTGGATTTAAATCTGTTGGAATAATATTAATGTTGATATCACCAACAAGAACCATGTTTTTTTTAAATTTGTCATCGAAGAGAGTACGTTATCAATACCAAGAAGAAAGTTATCAAATTCGTCGGTGCGCCTGCCAAAACCGTTATGTGCATTTTTTTGATATTTTTTTTCTTTGCTAGATGTCTTTGAAATCGAATTACGCATCGATTACAAAAACAAATATGTGTTATTTCCGTCTAGAAATCGAATTGACAAAATCTATCGTCGGTGCGCTTGCCAAACCTGATATGTGCATTTTTTAGATTTTTCGTTTTTTCGCTAGATGGCAATCATTTTTATCGACACATTGATGGCAAAAACTGACATGTGAAAATTATAACTGGAACAAAATTTGCAATATCTTTTATGTGTCTTTATTAAGTCAGAGAAAACTGTCATGTGCTCGATTTGCACATAAGTTTGTCTATAATTTTTTTTGCACATGTCAAGTTTGTTGTGCACATATCAGAATGTGACGCCACGTGGACAATGGCGTGCCGCTAACAAGTTTGAGGTTATGTAGTTATTTTTCTAAGAAAATTGATAGTTAACTGTTTCAAATTCATAAAAATATTTACAGGTGAGTGAATTTAATCTTGATACATGCATTTTTCTTTTCTAATTAACAGAAACTGACTGAACGTATTCATGACTTTGTTGTTGAACGTGTTTGTGGCTTACCTAACCTAAAACAAAAATAGAAAATTGAATATTTTCACACTAATACACTGCTTAAGCTTGCTATTTGTGCTTTGTTTTCAGACTGATTACTCTAAATTAATATCTTTAATAAAATGACTTCTCATAGAGGAAAATTGTTGGTGGACTTATGCACTGGACATATTATTATTGAAAAACCTGAGGAAGTTAGTTCAGATATATTTATTTCGAACGCATATGATCCAACAAGAAATGAACATCCGAGACAGGGCTATTCTTCACATTCTCCAGAGTTAAATTCAATGGAAATCATTAATTCATCCAGTACACTGTTGCCACCAATTCAGTCGAATCCTACGGTTGCTACTATTCCATGCAGTTTCACAGAAAGTGACATTTTGTCAACCGATTTACCATTACCCGATTTGGAAACGTATTTTTGTAATGAATCAAATAATGAAGACTCTAATAAACCACCACCAATTCAGCCTGGTCCTTCTGGTATTCAATGTAGCCCAAAACAAATTAATAATTTGTCTCCCAGTTCGTCACAATTCAATATAGACGGAACAAAACAAACTTACACAACAGTTAGCCAGATGAAACATAATGAAAATAATCTATTTTTAGACGAAACTACTGGATTATTTGTGACAAAAGTAAATTTTGTCGACACACAAACTTTTTGTTCTGACTTTATATTGGATGATCAAACAGGTGAAATGATTGAGTTGGATAATAATGTAAATGAATTTGAGGAGAACTTTGAGATGGATATTTTCGATAAAAAAAAATGGACAGAGCATTTAATAAAGATCAGAGAGTAAAGGGGAAACTATGCGTCGGCAGAAAAATAGAGAAAAGTCAAGATGATAAGCAGCTCAATTTTGTTGTTAAGTTAAATAAGACTAAGAAAGCTAAATTGTGTAGTCACAATACACGTGAAGCAAAAACACCTAGGACTTTTCTTTGTGCGACCATAAACGAAGAACAAAGGGATAATATTTTTAAATACTTTTGGAGTTTAGATTCGTGGGTCGCTAAAAAGGCTTATATAAAAAATCTTGTTCGCATTCGGCCGATTATGAGAAGGCGTAAAACTTCTACGTCTCAACAGCTAACTAAACAAATGGGATTTGACTGCTTTTTACCTAATGATGATAATGAACCTGTTAGAGTATGTAAACATTTTTTATTGAGGACAATAGACATGAATATTGAAACACTGTGTGAATGGGTAAAATCGATCAATGAGAAGCCAACATTAAATGAAAATACTGTCACAAAATCTAACAAAAAATCAAGAGTATGTGTAACAATTAAAACAGAAAATGTAAAGGAATGGTTGGGTTTATTGCCAAAGGTACCCAGCCACTATTGTAGATCCAGTTCAAATAGAGTGTATGTAGAGGATACATTCAGAAACAAAACTCACCTGTTTACAGAATATAAAAAATGGTGTTCCAGTAAGAATATTCTAGCAGCACAACGCAAACTCTTCTGTTCAGTATTACAAAATGAGAAAATATCTATATTCAAACCCAGAAAAGATCAATGCGACACTTGTACTGCTATCAAGGAAGGCAATTGTACACCAGAAGAATATGAACACCACATCCAGATGAAACAAGAAGCTTATCTCGCTAAAGAAAACGCTAAATCAATGTGTTCCTCTGATGTACTAGTAGTGACTATGGACGTGCAAAGTGTTTTATTGTCACCTAAATTGCAGGTTTCTGTTCAATACTACAAACAGAAACTACAAATTCATAATTATACCCTTTATGTTAACAATGATAAGGAAGTACATTTGTACGTGTGGCATGAAGGTGATGGCGGAGTAACTGCCAATGAATTTACAAGTTGTTTGATACATTTTTTAAATACAAAAATTAATCAAAACTATAAAAAAATAATACTCATATCAGATGGATGTGGCTATCAAAATAGAAATAAGGTTCTATCCTCAGCTTTACTACATCTTTCTAAAGAGAACCATTCAATTCAAATAGAACAAATTATTTTGGAAAAGGGGCACACAATGATGGAGGTGGATAGTGTCCATTCCACATTGGAACGTCTTTTTAGACCGCCTATTTATTCCCCGAATGATTACATAAACAAAATGGCACAAGCTCGTCCAAGCCAACCTTACATTATTCACCATTTAGACTACACATTTTTTAAAAAATTTGAAATGATATGTCAGCTAGATTCATTAAGACCAGGGAAAAGAGCTGGAGATCCTGTAGTCACCGATATCAGAGGAATATTATACAAAAATGGTCAAATTTACTATAAATTGCGTCAGCCCCACTGGCAATTGTTACCACAAAGACTTCGTGTTGCTGGTGGTAACCTCGTAAGCCTTTACGATGAACCCAGAAAAATAGAAAAAACTAAATTTGATAGTTTGCAGTCTTTAAAAAATTATATGCACAGGGACTACCATTACTTTTATGACGGGCTTCAACATAATTGAAGGTAAACAAAGTTGATTTAGAACTGGTTTTTTTTTCTGGCCAATTACATTAAGAATAATAATTGTTAATTTTGTTTCCTTCTCTTTTTTTTTTAATTTAGAAGTATTTTAGAAATGTTTTTTTATACTCGTATTATATTAAGAATTGTTAATTTTTTGTTTCGTTCTTTTTTTTTTACAAATACATTAAGAAGTATTAACATATTTTTTTATATTTGATTGCTTTGATGTTGATTTCTAATAGTAGATTAAATAAATGATCTCAAGTAACAATAATGAGACTGATTTTGTGCCTTAGCAAAATAAAGATCTTTTAATTAGCGCAGAGTTTTATTCCGTAATATATTTATTATTACATGTCATTATAAATCTATATATAATTATAAACTCTATAATAAAAAACAAAGTTCTAATTTTTTAAGCACATAGCATGCATCATTTTAAAATACAAATCTCTAAAATTACCTTACATGTGCTACTTGTGCACATATCATTATTTGAGCCAGCAAACAAAACTTGACATGTGCATGAAACACAACAAAAAAATATTGAGCTCCCATACGCGAATGTAATAAGTTTTTTATTAGCATAGACTAAATTAGATATTTTTTGCCATATTTTGTAGTATTTTTATATTTTCAGAAGATAATAATTGCGAAAAAAAACGGTTTTTTTGTTGTCCTGAAAAGTTCTTCAAATGCACATATCAGATTTGGCAAGCGCACCGACGCTATATGTGCACCTAATTTTCATTTCTGGCAATGATAAATTGGTTATGTGTTCACATCAAACGTTTTGAACCATTCTGTTGTACATGTCAGAATTTAATTGCACATATGTGTCGCTTAACTTCAAACTCGGATAAATCCAATTCTGAGATTTTTTAAGATTTTGGTGTCAAAAGAAACGGAAAAAGAAATGCTTTTAAACAATTTTATCAGTTGTGTATAAATCCGCATGGTTCTTGAGAAAATAAGCCGTTAAAATCATAATATTTTATCTAAGTCAGATAGATCCATGAGACAGTTTTTTTCAAATGTAGTTAAGTCCATGACAGCCAATCAGGTAACTGCGTTTGTTCAACATGGCCGTCAGTCCACGTAAACTCTGCGACAGTACCACCGTTCACTCCCGCTTTTTATTGTTTCTTTTTATTATTTGGACAGTTCCCATGGATAATTCCATTAAAATTGTGTCACCAAGTAAGGCCCGCAAGCGACCTAATATAAAACTTCGCCGTAAGAAAGAGGAAAGAGCGAAAATTCGGTAAGTTTGAAATACCTATACCTATGCGTCGTTTGGAATCTTGGGTTGGCACTAGTGTTGTGTTTACCATAATCATTATCGATTATTATTATTTTGTTGTTCTACTGTTACAGAATGATTTGGATATAATAATAAGTATGTAAGGATATAATATTGAGTACATTAATTATATTTTCCGATCAGATTTGTGTAGGTATACAGGATCATGTAAGTTTTAAAATATAAGTTGTTTGTGGAGTTGGTCGTTGATATGTTTTGCAATTTTGCTTATTTTTTATATGCACGTTATATAATTAAAAATATAATTGTTAACGTCCGAGAATATTTATTTATTTAAATGATATAATAAACTAACATTAATATTTTCATAAAATTTTAACTCTGGGGCAAATAATCTCACTGAACTTCATTTTCGAAACAGTCTCTCGCATCGCATTTAGCTTCGTTTTAAATTATTTCTGTCTTATAAATAAACTCCTTTTACTTTTGTTTGTTTTTTTTTTTGGTTGGTCTTGCCTGGTTGCATTTTGCGTTACGTAATAAATTTTAAAACTAAAGCTTTGATGTATTTTCAGATATTCAACCAATCAACCACCAATAAAACCGACATGCGGACATAAAACCAAAGCTTATCAATGTAGCAAACTTAACTCAAACGATATCTTATTCTTTAATAGAGCATTTTATGCAACAAATGATAAAATTAAACAGGACAATTTTATTTTAAAGCATGTCGTATCTTCCGCCATAAAAAGAAGACGCCCAAAGACTGGAAACAAACCAGGAAGGTTCATGGCTCTTAAATACTTCATTCGCAAGAAAAAAGACAAAGTATTGATCCCTGTTTGCAAAAAAGCCTTTTTAGGAGTTCTGAATTTAAAAAAGGGCAGAGTAGATGGTGTGGCAAAGCGTCATTATGTTACTGGCACAATGGCTGTCGAAAATCGTGGGGGAGATAAAAAAACGCACACATATCGTTCACGCAAAGAAGCTGTTGAAAAGTATATTCAGACTTTGCAGCCTTTAGAAATTCACTACTGCCGGGACAAAGTTCGGCAACGGCAATATTTACATCCAGAGCTAAATATAAAAAGGTTATGGAAAATGTACTCTGATGAAGCACTGCCTGGCTTTTCAGTTAGTTTCAGTTTCTTTCGCAAAATTTTTGTAACAAGATTTAATATTGGATTTGGAAGTCCTAGGCAGGACGTGTGTTCCACGTGCCTCCAACTGAGGGAAAAAATAAAAGTCGAAAAAAATGATAGTGAAAAAGTGAGACTTATGACGGAATTGAGGATTCATAAGCTTCGTGCAAAGGCATTTTTTAAACTCCTCCAAAAAGAAGAAGATAACGAGATACTGTTATCTTTTGACTGTCAAAAAAATCTACCACTGCCCAAAATACCCGACCAATCCGTTTACTACTCACGACAGTTGTACTTATACAATTTTATCATCGTTAGAGGATCATCTCACAACAATATCGGTATAGACAACGTGTATTCGTACACATGGACAGAAGAAACTGCAAATAAAGGGTCAAACGAAATTTGTTCTGCCGTTATTGACTGTCTGAACAAGCTCAATACAAATGGAATTGAGAAGTCATGGCCGATGGTTGCGGAGGCCAAAACAAGAATTCCATTTTGTTGAGTGCTCTGATGAACTGGCTTTATTTGAACTCGCAGAACATCAAAAGTGTCGAAATCATTTTCCCAGTTACTGGACATTCTTTTCTGCCAGCAGACCGTGTATTCGCGTTAACTGAAAAAAAAATCAGGAAAATGGAAACAATATTAACTCCCGAAGACTACATGGATGTCCTAAAAGAACACGCAACGATTTTGCGTTTAGGAACGGACATTCCGATATTTGATTTTAAGACACAAAGCAGAAATGTATTGAAGTCGACCCAAAGCTTTCATTTTCAAATAACAAAATGTAAAAGATTTATCATAACTTTACATAGAGGAGAAGTCCGAATTCGTGGTGAAATATCTTACTATTCTGATACAGGTATTCATAAACAAAATTGACATTCTTATTTATTTATTATCTGTAAATTTGTACCTACGTGACAAGAAATTTATCGCATTTTACTAACTAGGTAATTCGTTTGTAAATATGCTGTTCCTTTTTTAATAAATAATTTAATTTCAGGTGTTGCTAAAATAATCAATAAACGCGGCCAATCGTTTGAAAATTTTAGTCCAGAGAGACTGCCAATTGGAGTTCCAGTAAATGAAGCAAAACTGAGTGATGTTCGCAAATTGCTGGAAACGCACTTTGGTCAAGAGTGGGCATCATTGGTGGAATTGAAATATTATAAAAAAGTGCTTAACAGTGAGAACGTGATAGGGCGACCAATGCACGAAGAAGAAATTGACGAAGATGACTCGGAAGAAATATTGAATTTTGTTTAAAATGATTAAATTAGATACCTCCTATTTTTGTAAAATAAAACTAGATTTCCTTATTTTGTTTGTATTATTTTAGTTTTATTCAGTTAGCTGCTACAAATTAACTGTCGATAGTATACCGTGACTTCGCCACTACCACATCCCTAGTTCTAATCGTGTTTTTTTCAAATCCAGATAAATCCGAATCCATTAAATCAAAATTCTATAAATCCACACAGAGTTTTTTCAAAGATAGATAAATTGCATTCCATTATATCAAATGAAGGTAAATCCAACTTAAATATTACATTTTTGAAAGAATGAATGATTCAAATACTGAATTGGCTAAACAGTATCGTTTTCTTCAATAATGTTGCCATAACAAAAAAATGCTGTGTTTTAATTCATGAAATTAAGACTATGAACACTTTTTTTTAAATATCTCCTAACAGGGTAGAGTGGATTTATCCGAGTTTGAAGTTAAGCGACACATATATAGTTTGGCAGTTTGATTTTCAACAGTTTGTGTTTTAAATTTTTACCGTTTTAACTTTGCAAAAACGTATAAAACTTGTTAAACTAAATAAAACGAGGCTCAGGTGAGTAAATTTTGTACTATAATGTTGCTGTTTTCTTGGTTTTATGGAAAATTAGGCGTATATAATCGGTTTTAATACTCCAATATTATGACTGTTCCTATTTAACCTAAAAATAAGTTTCAGTTTCATTGTTGTTATTGAAAACTTGTTTTAGTCGTTGTTTGTTGTTGCAATTGCAATTGTATAAAGGTATCGTTATGCTTGGGACATGGAAATTGAAATCTTGGGTGTACCTACCTACTAAATTAGATTTACAGATGACTTGTGTTGATTTATGTTTTTTTCTCTCTCTTTGCATGTACATAACTAAAGCTTCTGATTGCATCCTCATATTCCTAAGTTCTGTGAAATAATGGCGTCCCGTAGTAATTGGCGAGGGAGACTTCTCGTTGACATGAGCACAGGAAGTATTTCTATAGAGACCTCTGGACAAGGTACATCAGATCCTTTCATATCTACCAGCTATGATCCAACAGCAGCACGTCAACTACATCATGAGGAACCGCCGCCCGAGCCCTCTGCTACAGACTGTGTAGAGAATTGCGATAAGACCATGACCACATCTGCCTCGATTGATTGCTTCGAAATGATCACACCAACACTCAATTTTGTTGCTGACCCTGTTAATTATGCAGATGTGAATAAGCATTCCGACGAGGTTTTTGCCACAGG
Source organism: Melanchra persicariae (assembly GCA_947386135.1). Classification (NCBI taxonomy): domain Eukaryota; kingdom Metazoa; phylum Arthropoda; class Insecta; order Lepidoptera; family Noctuidae; genus Melanchra; species Melanchra persicariae. Next base: position 6,006,319 of record OX376645.1, on the reverse strand, counting down.
ACCTATTGAGAACCACAAAGCATGTACTGTTACCTCAACAGTATGCCATGAGTCCGAGTTTAACTTGCAGCCGTTACCGATGGAGATCGCCTACTCAGTGCATACGGATAAGGCAATAGTTGGCCAAACGGGTTTGTACTTAGATAAAGTTACTGGAGAATTCGTAAGCAAAAATGCGGTGGAGCTCGGGACTGAACACTTCATTCTAGATGAACAAACTGGAGAGTTAACAGAAATTGACGAGGAAACTAGGGGATCATTAGAAAACCACGATGAGTTCGACATTAATGAAATAAATGAAAGGAAAGCCTTACATGGGAAGGAAAATGGAAGTTGATAATGAAAATTCTAAAAAGCTCAGCTTTATTCCGAAAAACCAGAGAGCAATGAAAACTAAAACTTGTACCCACTGCGCTACTGAAGCAAAATCATACAGGACTTTTTTGTGTGGAGCTTTAAGTGAAGAACAACTCAAGCTTTGCGTGTTCTTTTAATAGACTTCGTCCTATTAAAAGAAGACGCAAAGCTACGCAATTGCAAAACCCTATTAAAGAGCAAGGATTTGATTGTTTTTTACCCAACGAAAACAATTAACTTATACGTGTGTGCAAAAGTTTTATGCTTAGAACGCTCGTTATGACAAATGATACATTAAATACATGGATAAAGCAATTGCATGAATCCAAATCAAGCTCATCTTCTACTGTAAGTAAACCAAGAAATCCTTCCTTTAAATCAGCAGCAGTGAGAGAATGGTTAGGCTTATTGCCAAAAGTCCCTAGTCATTACTGTAGGGCAAGCACATCGCGCATCTATGTTGAGGAATCATTTAGAAACAAGACACACATGTTTGAAGTGTACAAGAAATGGAGCCAGGAAAGTGAGAGGGAAACAGCAAAGCGCAAACTATTTACATCAATTTTAGAAGCTGAAAAGGTCTCTATATATAAGCCAAGAAAGGATCAGTGTGATATATGTACCTCGTTCAAAGAAGGAAATTTAACGCTCGAAGAATATGAACTTCACAAGGCTAAGAAAGAAGAAGCATACGAAGCCAAGAAGAATGCGCAGTCCTTATGTTCATCTGAAGTTTTAGTGGTAACTATGGATGTGCAAAGTGTGTTAGTGTCACTGAAACTTCAGGTGTCTGTACAGTACTATAAGCAAAAACTGCAAATACATAATTACACCTTGTATTGTAACAACGATAAAGACGTCCATTTATATGTATGGCACGAAGGTGATGGGGGAGTAACTGCAAACGAGTTCACCACTTGCCTTATAAATTTTCTTAACATTAAACTTGACGAAGGATACAAAAAAATTATATTGATATCGGACGGCTGCAGCTACCAGAATAGAAACCGAGTGCTGTCTTCATCATTACTGAACCTTTCCGCTGATAAACATATGGAAATTGAACAGCTAATATTAGAAAAAGGACACACAATGATGCAGGTGGATAGCGTGCACTCGACATTAGAACATCTATTTAAGCCACCAATTTATTCACCCAATGACTACATCAATCTTATGGCACAAGCCCGACCATCAAAACCTTATGTAATTCACCACCTGGAATACAATTTCTTCAAAAACTATGAGCGTACATGTCAGCTTGATTCGATACGACCAAGGAAAAAGGCTGGTGACCCTGTAGTTACAGATATCAGAGGCTTGCTGTATAAAGATGGAAAAATCTTTTTCAAATTACGCCATCCAGACGAATGGCAAATTTTACCTCAAAGAAGAATGCGAACAATCTCAAACCTCACAGCTCTTTACAGCACACCAAGAAAAATAGACAAGACAAAATACGATAGCTTACAGTCATTAAAAAACTACATGCACCGGGATTACCACCACTTCTACGACAACCTCAAACATGATTAAAATGATACAAATAAGGATTTATATTACTATTAAAAAGACTTTCAAATCCAAAGACTGATTTCTAAATAGATAGACCTAAGACCCACCTACCCCTGTCCATGCGCTTTAATTTAATTTCTTTTTTCAGGTTATGGCTACTAGAAAAGATAAAATCATCCGCAAAACAGCAATAAATACGACAGATATCGACCAAATTTTTACCCGTTGGTATGACTATAATGATCATAAGGAAATTTTTGATTTTAAGCATGAATACCAAAATAATTATAAAATTGCTGCACAAGTGTACAACTTACAAGATATGGAAATCGGGTTTGACAAAATACAACATAAAAACAACAGTGACTGTGATCCTATGTATCGAACGCAAACAAATAGATCTGCAGGACGCCGACAGCTGGTGAACGTTCCAATCGATAATGCTTTGAATAGCTGCAATTCTTTAAATATCGATGATTTATACTGTAATGAAGAGTTAAATTTATCTATTGAACAGGAAATTAGTTTGTCTGACTTACTGCAAGACCCATTTGCCGAGTCTGATGATGAAAGGGACAAAGATTATGTACCGGAAGATGATTTGAACAGCACGCTATCTAACGAAACAGTAGTAATAGGCGATAACACACAAGACAATGTGAATATGACTGTCACACTTCTTCCAAAACCAAATCCTCATCAGCATTGTGAGTTTGAACAATGTAAATTGAAAGTATTTAGTACCTGTGACAAATGTTTGTGTCTCCTGTGCTCAGAACACTTTCTCTATCAAATGAACTACTCATCATGTGAAAAACATTATCCTTATCCAACTGAAATTACGACATTTTGTGATTTACCAGGAAATGTAGAGGACAAAGCAAATAGTATAAATTACATAAACTTACTTAATACAGAATCACTACTCACTAGCCACCAGGAGGCCTACCACAACCTCTTAAAACAATATTATTTTAATATTACTTTGTAATTTCTGTTGTTGCATTTTCAACTCTCGGCGCTGATCCGAGCGTTGAAAATCCAACAGAGCGGAACGCAAAGTAATATTAAAGTAATATTGTTTTAAGAGGTTGTGGTAGGCCTCCAGCACGACGATATCAATGTTACATCAGAAACACAAACAAACTACCCAGTTCAGAAAAATACACCTAACAAAGAAAATATGAACAAATACATATCTAGATGTGAGTATGTCCAGTGTAACGAAGAAGTGTTTAGTGCCTGCTCAAAATGCTTATGTTTTCTTTGTTATGCACATTTCATAGCAGAAGATACTTACAATGACTGTCAGAACCATTCTTCTTCTTTAATGCTTACAAGCAAAAGTAATAAAGTACAGCACGATAAAAATAAGATACAGAAGAAACGTGACACTTCAAAAATACGAGGCGAAATAAATCAGGTAGACGAAGGATTAACAAAAAAAGGGCAGCTAAGAAAAAGAAGGCGAATCGAAGAACCATTAGAAGTAAGGAGAGAGAAAAAGTCGAAAGAGGAAACTGAAAAACTTCAACTAAAAGATCCGTGTACAACAACATGCAGAAAAAAATGCACAGAAAAAATATGCGAAACTCGCAGAAAACAGATTAATGATGAATACGTTTCTTTAAGTTGGGAAAAGAAAGGTTATTATATAAAATCGCTGGTAGATACCAAAGAAGTTGCATGCAGAAAAACTAATACTACTACCGAACAACCTAAGCGTAATGTATCGTATTTTTATTACTTTTATAAAGAAAAAACTAAAGTCGAGGTGTGTAAAACATTATTTTTAACAACATTAGGACATAATCCTAAGAATGACAAGAGGCTGATGTTAGCATTACAAAGACCTATAGATATACAAAATTAGCAGAAAGGAAAGTATGAGAGAAAGAGTAAATACGACAAAGACCTTATAAAAACACATATTTTTAATACATACAATCCTCTTAACTCACATTACAGGCGTGAACATGGCCCCCCTTCGATTGTATTTACCAAGCGACATAACCATTACTTTAATGCATCAAAACTTTTGTAATGCTTTTCCAGAACAAGTAGTTTCCTTCGAAGTATTTAGGAAAGTCGTTCGGGAAGAAATGAATATTTATTTTGCACATTTAGGAAATGAGGAATGCGAAGTATGTGCCCAATTCGATTCCATAAAAATCATGAATTACAAAACAAGGATTGTGAGCTCTGCACCAGTTTTGCAATCCATAAATCCAGATATACACAGTCCCGTAAGGCGTACAAAAATGATGTTAAAGAAGCTGAAAAGGCAACAGGTTCCATCTACTACTCCGTTGATTTACAAAAAGTAATAATGATACCGCGAATGGAGTAATTTAAGTGCGCAATATTTTGTCCACGAGTCATTGCCTTCAACGAAAGCTTTGTACCTTTAGGAAGGTCTAAAAAAGATAATGTGCCTTTTGCAGCCGTCTGGAACGAGAGTATAACTGGAAGAAAACAGGAAGATATTATCTCGACACTAAATGCATTTCTTTTACATAAACGTGATGCTGATCATATCGTATTATGGATGGATAATTGTTCTGCACAAAATAAAAACTGGGCTATTTTGAGTTATCTGGTGTATATTATTAACAGCAATGAAATAAACGCGAAAACAATCACCTTGAAGTATTTTGAACCTGGTCATACTTACTTTTATGTCCGCAGACAGCTTTCACCATCAGGTGGAACAGGCTTTACAAAGAAAAAATAAGGTCTATGATTTTAACGACTTCGTTGATGCAGTGCAGCAAGCGAACTCAAGAAAAACCATTGTAAAAATACTGGAAGTCGATAATTTTTACAATTATATCGACCTATCTTCGCAACATAAAATGAGGAAAGTGCAACCTAGAGTGTACCTTAAAGATGTTATGGTTTTAGTCGCAAATCGAGGCGAATTCACACTGCAATACAAAACTAACCATGCTGACGAAAAAGTACAAAGTTTAGACTTTTTACAGTTGAAGTACCTGAAATCAAAAACATTTCCTGAATTCAGTTCAAAATTGACACCCAGAGGAATTCTAGAATATACGAAGACTGAGATTTTAAAGAAACTGTTAGAATTAATGCCAGATAACAGAAAGGGGTTTTGGTTAAATCTACCGGTTTCAGATAAAGTCAGTGATATAGATTAAGTTTGCAAGATAGTTTTATGTGTTTTGTGATATCATGACACCCCAAAAAAAGGTTTTGTTATTCTAGTATTTTAACTTAGTTTGATCTCAAATTGTGAACGTAGAAAGGCTGATTTTTTTGTTAGTTATACCTACTTTGAAATATGGCTAACTTGCCAATGTTTAAATATTTTTTTAAGTTTTTTATAATAATACGAGAGTAGAATGGAGCTCAATAAAAAAATATAATTATTTTATAAGACTTTCAAAGTAAGAAAGACTGATTTAAATTTGTATAATAGTTTATTTTCTTAAAACTTTATTGTTCTCAGATAGTGAAACCTCGTTATTTAATATAATAATAATACGCAAGTAAAGATATATTAATAAACATAAAAGTTTTTTATCTAACACTTTGTTCTTATTCCGAAGCTATAACCTAAACCTAGTATGAGTTGCTTGTAATAACAGCAGTAACTTACTACTTACTGCTATTATTCTAAGCAATTGATATTTCAGTTGCTTTAACTAACACTAGATATAATAGGATTTTCGTCATTTAAAACTATTCTAATACATATACAATTTTATTGAGTTAAAAATATAAAAGCGCTTTATTTGGGCTACACGTTTCAGTCATCACAATTAATATAACTTAAAAAACGAAGTCCGGAAAAATGATGAACGGATTTTCCATTTTTAAGTACTTGGAGTACTTAAAATGAATAAACATGATTTCTAAATGGCGGCAAATTTTCCCGCCATTGAATGTTCAATATTTTATTAATTGGATTGATTCTTTCTGGTGAGAAAATATAAAGAAGCATTTGATTGGAAAGAACACCCTGCTATTACACCTCCTATCTCAAAAATTTACTAACACCTCCTATCTCAAAAAATTACTACTTTATTTCAAGTTCGCCAAGCAATGAATGAATGTATGAATATGAATGATGTACTTCAATATTTTTCTTGGAAAAATGAATATTACTGTGTATATTTCAAAGAAAACAACATGTAGTATGAAAACCAAAAACAATTACATACAGTTAATCCTCGTCGCCAATGTAGTGTTCCGATGTACACTAGATAATTAATACATAATTACATAAATATCGGCTCGCTAGTTCATGCACCACGTCTTCACTCCCTGACAGCTGTCATACGACCAGCCCCACGTCAGTAAAGCCCGCGCAGTACATAACCGGAGACGACAGTAAATATATATATACAGCCAATGCTAACATAATACAAAGATAATTAATTAAGTTATATTTTACTATTTATTTATTGGTTATTTATGTATGCATACACTGCAGTTACCTCTCTTATACATGGACTGTGCTTCGTTTGGATATGTTCGCATTGAGCAAATTAATAAGATCAGAGTACGATATCAACTTAAAGATTTAAGTCATTACAGTAATGTGGTTATGATAAACATCTTTCCATATTTAACTTTCGTCGGATTCTGGATGCCGTAGTAATAGTTTACAGATACCGTGTTGTGGGTGACGGTACTTTTTACTATTACACATGGCTTGGAATTAGGCTTGCCAACTCTCCCGGAATTCCGGGATCCTCCCGAAAAAAAGGCATTAGAATTTTAAATCTCCCGGCTCCAGGAACGCAGCTAAAATCTCCCGGACTCGCGACGCGATGTCCACCGCTTGCTCGCCCCCGCCCACCCCCGCCCGGCCCCGCTACCAAGCCGCGGGCGCCGAGGGCACATCTTGTCCTTTTCGTTTTCAGTCACGTACGCACAACCAGCCGTAGTACTTGCGTCTTTAGCTGCGTAATTTCAGTCAGATATCCGTACGCATTTTGTATTTGCGAGTTCCAATATTCTTTTTGAACCTATTATCTATAGTCTGAATAAAACGTAATGTCGGATTCGGAAAGCTCAACACAGAAACCACCGGCGAAAAAGAGAAAAATTAAATATCACACGAGCTTCGATGTTAACTGGTTGAACGATCCTGTGTTTAGTTCTTGGATTAAAAAACGTGATGATTCCACCGCTGAATGTAAATTATGTAAAACGAATATTTCAGTAAAATACGTAGGAAAAAGAGCTCTGATTGTGCATTCAGAAGGTAAGAAACATAAGTTATTTCTAAGAAACAAGTCTTCGACACCATCAGTTTCTGGTTTTTTTGTGCAAAAGCAATCACGAGAAGAAGATCTTGTAACTGCCGCAGAAGTCACATCTGTGTATCATGGAGTTAAACATCATCACAGCTACTCAAGTCAAGACTGTAACAATAAGTTGTTTCGAACGATATTTCCGAATTCAGAAATTGCGAAGAAAATAGCGTGCGATCGAACTAAAGCTACAACTATTTGTGAAAATGTCATAGCTCCGCTATCGCAAGAAATGCTGCTATCCGAATTGCATAATTCGACGTACTTTTCTATTGGCACAGATTCTTCTAACAAAGGAAATTTAAAAATGTTTCCAGTTACGGTACATTGGTTTTCATTGAAATATGGTATGAAACAGGGCTTACTTGATTTTTATCAAGACCCTGCTGAAAGTAGTGAAGCTATCAAAACACAGCTCTGTAAAGTTTTACAGAATAATGGTTTATCCTGGGCATCAGTATCTTCGCTATCCGCAGATAATGCTTCAGTGAACTATGGAATTCGTAACTCAGTTTTTCAAAAACTTAAAAATGAAAATGAATACATTTTGAAGGCGACTTGTAAGTGTCATATTTTACATAATTGTAACAAACATGCATTAAAAGCATTGCAGTTTGATGTAGAATCTTTGGTATTAAAAATTTACAGCGAATTTTCCGCGTTTGCCAAGCGAAACTTAAGGAGTTCTTCGATTTTACTCATTTAGAGTAGGGGAGACTGGGTACGGTTGCAGCAGGGTACGGTTAAACCATCGCTAATAACTCGTAAACTATTAGCGGTGTGGTGAGGGGTACAAGGGGAGAGAGACGCGGCCGGCGAGTCCGGTGATATTAGCATTTGCATTTTGAGTGATTTTCTGTTTTATCGTTAGATTTTGAAGGTTCGAAAACCGTGATTCGTTTTTGTTTATGTTGTTTTGTTTCGACGCTATGTTTGTTTTATTAGCGGTTGAGGGGTATGGGGACGGATGAAGCAATTATTGTGGGTACGATTGAAACACTGATAACCGTTGCTTTTTTCGTTCTAGATGCCCAGAAAACGTATCAAAAAAACTTCAAGAGGCGAGTGTGATATAACTCAGTACGAAAATGCGTATGAAGAAGTCGAAAAAGGGACTTCTTTACGAAAAGCTGCAGAGATGTACGGAGTTCACCATTCTTCTCTTCTGCGATACAAGAAAAAAAGAGATGCAGCGATCGAAGAAGGTAACCAGGCTGATGTTAGTATGGGGTATGTAGCCCACAACCGAGTATTTACCCCTGACCAGGAATTTAAACTGTCAAAATATTTGATCCGCTGTGCGGATATTTACTTTGGTCTATCTGTCAAGGAAGTAAGAAAATTAGCATTCCAGCTCGCTGTCAAATATAATTTAAACACACCTCCTACGTGGAACGAAAATCAGGTTGCCGGAGAAGAGTGGTTTCGCTCTTTTATGAGAAGAAATGTGGAATTGTCGGTGCGCACAGCTCAGGCAACCAGTCTCTCCAGGGCAACAAGTTTTAACAAGACCAACGTGGATGCTTTTTACGATAACTTGCAAGTTGTCCATGACCGTGACAACTTTGAACCACAAGACATCTACAATGTTGACGAGACGGGTGTAACAACTGTACAAAAGCCCGACAGAGTTGTGGCAAAGCGTGGAACACGACAGGTAGGAGCTGTCACCTCAGCCGAACGTGGGACGTTAGTCACACTAGCCTTTGCGGCAAACGCGTTGGGCAATGCGATTCCCCCAATGTTCGTGTTTCCAAGGGTCCGATACCAAGATCATTTTATTAGAGATGGTCCAGTGGGTTCTATTGGAACTGCCAACCCATCAGGCTGGATGCAAGACGAACTATTTGTTGAGTTTCTGAAACATTTCAAGAAACATTCAAATGCCTCTACATCCCATAAAGTACAAGCAGTACTTTATGGGATGTAGTAGTTCTAGACAATCATTCTTCCCACGTCCACATAAATTCTCTGGATTTCTGCAAAGAAAACGGTATCGTTTTACTTTCATTTCCACCCCACTGCTCGCACAAGTTGCAGCCTTTAGATCGATCTGTTTACGGCCCGTTAAAAAAAACTCAGCGCACTTGCTCAGCGCACTTGCTCAGCAAACTTGCGCACTCAGGCATCAGCCTGGGTGCGCAATAATCCTGGAAAAACTATGTCCATTTATGACATCCCTGGAATGATAAAAACTGCAATGCCACTTGCCCTGACACAGCATATTCAGGCTGGGTTCCGTAAGACTGGAATATACCCTTTCAACCGGAATTTGTTTCAAGATCTGGATTTTGCTCCGTCATTCGTAACGGACAGGCCAAACCCGAATGATGCAGTAGAAGACGTGGTTACACTTGCACCAGTGGAGGTAATCGCACTTGCACCGGAAGAAATAGTTGTTCTAACACCTGACGAGGAGACGCCACCGCTGTTACCTTCCTTGTTGAACGAAGCTTCTATGTCTGAAAACGTGCCACAACACGTAGCCCCGATACAGAATACAGAGACTAATATCCCACAAAACTTTGAAGATTTAACGACGCCGCCCACACAAAGTTGTGCAGGTGTACGTCATCAGTTACAAGACACAGCTATACAACCGGAATCAAATATTTCTCCTAGAGATGCTACTGCTGCTCTGAGGTTGCCTTCTAGCCAAAGTTACGTCAGTCTTCAACAATCATCACCGCAGCCGTCTACAAGCAAACAACCTGTATTTACACCTGAAATAATACGGCCATATCCAAAAGCTGCCCCCCGGAAAACAACAAATAAAGCTCGCAACACAAAAAAGTCTACTATCTACACAGACACTCCGGAAAAAGAAGCTATAAGAAAAGAACATGAAGATAGACAGAAACGACAAACATCTAAGCAGGTAAAGAAGACAATACTTGAAGATACTACAGCGAAGAAGTCTAAAGGTAAAGCAAAGAAGAAGGCCGATTCACCAGCTTCATCGGAAGAAGATGAATATTTTTGCCTCATATGTGTGGGAGCGTTCACGGACAGTAGATCCAGAGAAAAATGGGTACAATGTCAAGGAGGCTGTAAAATGTGGTCTCACTTATAATGTACAGATGGTGGGCGATATTATGTTTGCCACAATTGCGACGAATCTGATTAGGATCTATATTTTACTTTAAAAAAAATTGTTAAGTTTAACAAATGTATTTTTTTTGTATTTTTTTTTATTATAGACAGCAGCCGCTGTTCAGCTTGTTTTGTTCCTACAGATAATTTGAGATATGGAAATCTTATATTATTAATTATCGAGACTGATTATTGATTTTTTAGTTATTTTTGTTCATTCGTGTTAGTTTGTTAGTTTAAACCGGAGCAGAAGAGCTCTTTTTATGTTCGGAACAATTATTAAGACTGATAGAAATGGTGCCATACTAGAATTTAACCATTTCTTGTTGATTATGAATAAAGGAACTGATTTTTATTACTCATTTGTTTATGTTTCAACTGACACCCATCGCTGTTTCAACCGCCCCTGGTATGGGTACGGTTGAAACAGTGGCACATCATTTTATTAAACTCTTCCTAACTAGTAAATATGGCAGTTGAGCCTCTAATTCTGAGATGTATTTGAAGACAAAAGTCTATTCTCTCATTTTATGTGTTTTGTTATTTGTTATATTTCAAAATGGCCGTGCTACGAGCGTTCAAAGCAAAATTGTTTCAACTGTACCCAGTCTCCCCTACAAATCTATTCTCCGTCATGTGCCTACACGATGGCTCTCATTGTTTCCAGCTTTAGATGGACTTATTTTGAATTGGCCGGCTTTGAGAGAATACTTTCTTAATGAAGGTGAAGATGAATGTGCCACAATAATATGGTTGGCCTTTAAAGATGAGAATTGTCTTCCATTATGCTACTGCTATTTTATTCACAACATAATGCAAATTTTGGATGTTTACATTAAAAAACTGGAAAGTGATTATATTACATGCTCTGAACTACACACGATTATGACGGAATTGCGAACCAAAATTACTAACAGAAAGAATGATATGTTTTACGGACATTCAGCGAGGCAATGTCTAATGAAGTTGACGGAGAGTGGCCAAAATACATTTAAAGAAGATGCAAACAAATATTTGGAGCGATGTTTAACTTATTTGAATAAGTGGTATGAATTTGATGACTCTATTTATAAGAAAATGAATATTTTGACAATGGACGAAGAAATTAACTGGATTGAATTAAAAGAGCTGGGTGATTCTTTGAATGTATCAATAAATGAAGACAAATTAAATGATGATTACTGTTTACTGCGGGAAATCCGTGAAGGTGTGGCAAGTAAAACTAAGAGGGTAGACTTACGTTGGGTTAATTTTTTTGAAAAATGTAACGAAGAATCTGGCAAGGAAATTAAAAAACTTGTTACATTCATAGTATCGTTCCTAGTTTCAAACGCCGCACATACATAGATTTTGACGATTTACGCGGCCAAAAGTCATTTTTCCAAAGTCGATATAACGGTAAATCAGCAATTACAATAGGCAGTCTACAGTTCCAGGTATAATATGGCATACGCCTACCCCCGCTTATGCGCGGGAGTCGACCCCCCTCGGTTAGTCGGAATTCGATAGTCGCCTAGTGTGCGTGTGTCAGTTCACGGCGCTCTAAAATTTGCAACTTTAACAAGCTTATAGTTTTTTTTTAACTAATCATTTTAAAGTGTTTGTGATGGATTACGATAAATCAGGTAAGAATTGATTTTATTCGATATATACTAACCCAATTTACATTTTCTTTCTTTAACTTTTATTCAGTCAAACATCACTCTGCTCAAAATGTATTTTTTTGTAATAATTAATATTCAGTGACTGTTTTAAAGTACTTTTGTGCCCGTCCCTATGATAATTTTAATTACACTTCATATGTAAGGCATCTAACTATGTAATTCCATAACAAGCTGCCGCGCAAATGCGCGCTTTTTTAAATTACGTCCCTTTGAAAGTTATTAGTCAAATGTAGTAAAATTACTTTGTTCGGGGTTTTTTTGTATTAAACTCTTTTTATTTTTGTTTTAGGTTTATCTAGTACCTCTGGTACTAAAGTAGTGACTCGGCAATACATATTTGAGCAGATACAAAGTCAAAACCTACCAACTTTGAATGAAAAACTTGACTACTATGAAAATTTTCTCCTTAATCGTTATGGGCTCAATGAAGAGGTTAAGAAGGCCATAAAACAAAGATTTTCGTATGTGAAATTCGAAATCAAGAAACGATGGGCGAAAGCAAATAAACATCAAGATGTTTTCCTTAAAAAAAACCAATCCTGGTTAGAGGGAACTTTCGAGATTCCCACTGAATCATCCACCCCGTTAGGTCGACCATCCAAGACTTTTGAGGAATTAAGTGAGAGGAGTAAAAGAAGAAAAACCGAAGAAATACGCGCCTCTATAGGTGATGACGTTCTTGTCCACGCTGCTCAATCGGTGTTGCAGACAACAGGTCATAGGACCGCATCGAAAGTGCTAAAAGATATTACTAGCTCACCAACTCGGGCCAGTAAATATCGAAAGGCCTACAGTAAAGTTGCCGACAACGATGAGGTACCTCCATTAACACCTCTGCAAGCACTCCAGATGTTTGTTGAAGCCGATCTTACCAGACGGCAGTATGAGATAGTAAGAGCAACCAATCCAAGACATTACCCTTGCTATGATCTTGTCTTGAAAGCAAAACAAGAATGCTATCCGCCGAAAGAATCTGTTAGAGTTACGGCGACCTGCGCAGAAAGTAATACACAATGCCTAATGGACCTTACTGTGAAACGATTAACATATTATTTAGAAGACGTATTATTGCGGCTTAACGAAGAAGATCGAAAGTCCTTAATGATGATCTGTAAATGGGGTTGTGACGGGTCCCAGCAATCTAAATTCAAACAAAGTTTTAATAATGACACTGATTCAGATGCAAACATTTTTATGAGTTCCTTTGTACCTTTGCGCATTGTTTGTGGAAAGGATGGCAGTAAAATTGTTTGGCAAAATCCGACACCTTCATCGCCACGGTTTTGTCGTCCAATTAGATTTCGTTTTGTAAAGGAAACGACAGATATTACTAAAGAAGAGATAAGATATGTGCAAGACTCCATTAAACAATTAAACAATACTATTGTTACTTTAAATGAACAAGAGTTTTCGTTTGGACACCAACTCAAATTGACTATGGTTTATGGAAAGGTGTGCAACGCAGCCATGGACATAAAGTCAACATCTCAATGCTACATTTGCGGAGCTACTTCGAAGACCTTTAATGATTTGTCGAAAAAAAACGTTATAAGCACTCAAGCTTTAGAATTTGGGTTGTCCGTATTACATGCGAGAATTCGAATTTTTGAAAGCATTATACACCTTGCATATAAACTGCCCGTGGAAGAAATATAGAGAGAGAAAAAGCGATGAAGAAAAGGCATTAGAAGCCCGAAGGAAATCTGAAATTCAAGACAGATTTCGGAATGAAACCGGTCTTCTCATTGATATGCCAAAGGCTAATTTTGGTAATACCAATGATGGCAATACTAGCCGAAGGTTTTTTGAGAATCCCGAACTGGCCTCAGATATCACAGGGATTAACTTGGAATTGATATGCAGATTCAAGGTGATTTTAGAAACGATTTCGAGTAATCACGAAATTGATATTGAAAAATATGATAAATATGCGTTTGACAGGGCAAAATTGTACGTGGAACTGTATGGTTGGCATCCTATGACGCCAACCATGCACAAGATTTTGGTACATGGAGGCCAAATTATAAAAAAATCTCTGCTTCCTATTGGACAGCTATCAGAAGAGGCTGCAGAAGCCCGGAATAAGCATTTCCGTTCATACCGCCTTAATTTTGCCAGAAAGTTTTCAAGGGAGGAATGTAATTTAGATATTTATAATAGGCTTTTATTAAGTTCCGACCCTCTGATTAGTTGCATGAGGCAAAAAAAGACCTTCACGCAAAGCATTCCTCCATGAAACTATTGAACTTTTATTACCTGCTGACCCAAACGTGGAGACAATAGATGAATGCTCTGGGCCCGAGAAGGGTGATAGTTTTTTAGAATCTGAATGATATTTTATACTGTTACTGTTACATGTTATTGTTAAGTTCTTAATGAAAAAAAAAAATGTATTACCGTGTTTGTATTTTTTTTTAAGTAAACCTTAGAATTTTGTCCGTGACTGTACTTTTTATTTTCAAAATAAGTGAAATATACGTTTGTTTTTTAAGAAAAACTATTATTTTTTAATCTTATTGAACATAGAAGAGAATTTAGCTGTAAAATAGTTTTGGCCGCGTAAATCGTCAAAATCTACGTATGTGCGCCGCCGCGTGTTTTAGCGTAGTAAACGAACTGTGGTCAAAAAGTCGCAATCGGCTAAATGAAACTCATGTAAAATCTGAAATACAAGTGTGCACGATGATTTTATTGTTTGTAATGAAAAGGTATTACAAGCTGCTCGCAGTGTAAAAAAATACCACTTTAAATAAACGTGTTAATAAAGATTTAATTAAGATTTTCATTACTGGTTTTTTACCTCATTCATTACCTTTTTTTTACCTCCCGGATTTGTGATCAGTTGATCACAAATCCGGGAGGTAAAAAAAAGGTAGGAGGTAGGAGTTGGCAACCCTACTTGGAACTACTCATCACTGATGAGTCCAGGTATGTCAACCTGCAGCAGTCGCACAAACACGTCAAAGCGCGACAAATCGGCATCAGATTATAGAGATGAACTTATTGAATGTGAAAGAAAAAAAATTTTGCTAATTGAACAGAAAATGGCGTCAAATAGTAACCAGTCGGAGAAATGTGATGATTATCATTTTTTAATGAGTCTCCTGCCACAAATGAAAAAATTTGGTGAATTACAAAAGTTACGCATTCGAAATAAAATTACCCAAATCATAATAGACGAGACAGAAAGGATGCAGTTTTCTCAACCGAGATACGAGGAAAATTATGGAGGTTATTCTACTGGCAACTACCCTAATTATTAATTTTATTATAATTGAAACTTTTTACTTACCTACCTATTTGTTTGATTACTACTTATCTACATTTGAATACAAAATTTAGTAAAATCTTGTTTTATTCTTACCTCAGAGTTATGAACAATTTCTCCTCAGGTCTAATACTTTACGAAAGTTAGTATTTCTTTGGTGATTTTAGGTGATATTTTACTTAGTATGTAGTCAAAAGTTGACAAGGGCATTCGAGTATACTCAAAGAACTTCGTGAGATATAATCTCAATTCTTCATATAAGTTAAACAATTCACCAGTTATTCCTCTGTTTTTATTTATTTCGTGCACACTATCTCTAGTGTTCAACACCTCCCATCTCAGGATCGGACTGTCTAGTAAAAATAGCAAATCGTCGTCCATAGTTTGCAACACCTGATATACGTCGAACCGCTACAAGAGCTCGCGCCACACTGTGGCCACCGCACGCCCCCGCTCGCCGCGCCCGCCTAGGCTCCAGTCATCGCGCATTCACTGTGGACGCACACTTAGTGACGGCTCAGCATCAACTTTTGCTTCTTTTTTGGTTCATTACTTGAAATCTAATTTTCTGGAAAAAGGTGATAATCGTCCTACTATAATATACCCTGATGGTTGTTCAGCTCAGAACCGAAATGTTATAATGTCCAATGCACCGAACAATAATAATGTTCAAATAATTCAAAAGTACCTAACCAAAGGTCACAGTCAAATGGAGTGCGACTCCGTCCACAGTACTATTGAAAGTGCCTTAAAAATCGTGACATTTATTTGCCAAGTGATTATCACCGTATTTCTCAGGAAGCAAGAAAACGAAATCCGTATGATGTTTTCGTGCCTACTTTTGATTTCTTTCATGATTATGGATACAAACCTCTGTTAAAGCCTGCATCGATACGCCCTGGTCGAAGTGTTGGAGATCCCGTGGTAGTTCAGCTTTAAGCTATAAAATACACCTGTGTGTATTTTATATAATATATAAAAATATATCTTACAAACTGCAATTCGATGAAGAATATCGACTGTAACCACACAAACCGAAGAATATAAACCTGGCTCAGGTTGAATTCCCAAAATTACATTCTGCCCCTTTGTCAATTACTGAAAGGAAGTTTAAAGATTCACAAGAGATTAAAAATGTAATCCCCAGCGAGCATCGACGGAGAGTACTACATCGACTTCAAGGTGTACAAGGCTGACGACGCGCGCCTCACCGACAATCTCGATCTGTGGAAGAAGGCGCTCATCCGACTCAAGTTCCAGACCGACACAGATTCTCTTCAATGGCGAAAACTAAAAGAGTTTGTGCGTTCGGTAGATGTATTGTTTTCTGAGAAACCAATGTTTTACGACAAATAAACCAAATAACTTGAAAGACTTATTTCTTTAAGTAGTGAGCATAATAAACTACTCGTACGGCTTTTCTTACAAACTTTGAAGTCGTTTGTTTTCGAAATGAATGAACCGATTTTGTTGAGACTTAGTATGCATACGCCATCCAACCAGGGGGCGTATTACAAACTCTTAATTTCAGTCAGTTTAGGCCGTATAGTAAACTACCTTGCGTTTCCGCTTTATGATCTCTTATTGTCTGTCAGTCAGCAGTCACTGACACTTGACTGACTTCTGCCTTGTTACTTGGGTGGTAAATTCGTATTATGACATACTGACTGATTTGTTGGCTTGAATATCTGTCATTATTTGTTTACACCAAGCCATTCAGTTTACGCCGAGTTTAATTAACTTTGAGTGAATTGTTTTGACATAGTTTTCTATTTTAAGCTAATTAATCAATAATTTTAGTTACTATAATACCCAATAATTATCGTTGTTGAACATAAACATGTGTGACGAATTGGTAATCTTCGAATTTCTCGAAAATGATACTTCAGAAACTAATAATGAAGCAAAACTTCAACGAAGACGCCTTCGAGATCTTAGTGACCCGTTTGGTGTTGATGAAATGCAGTTTATAAAACGTTATAGATTAAGCAAACAGCTAGTCCACAATTTTTGCGACGAAATGAGACCACATAATTTGGCTGGGCCTGCAAGGGCGTCGGACATATCACTTGAGAGAAAGGTAGGTGTTTAAAAATGCCACCAACTAAATTATCACTATCTGTAAAATAAGGTTACTTCAATTTATAACTATTTCGGATAGTGTGCCTTCATGTTTAATATTATTTACATTCAAATTTAAATCATTCTTCAGGTCCTATAGTATGCGCCAGATAAACAAAAAATAACGGTCATTGACCCACCTACATTTTATTGACAAACTTAATTTCAAAAACAGAAATAATGACATAGCTGTCCTGAATCGACATCTATTGTGATCCTTACTGTACTAGTAATGAAAAAGAGAGACTCTAAGCAACACCATTACTATTATTAAGTATATGTTTATAATGTTGTTTTATAATGTTGGGTTCTTATTGACAATAAATTAAACAAAGTTTTATTTGCATGAGTTATATTCTATGAGAAACTTACACACTAATACGCTCTAAACAAGTAAAACTCACCTGTAAACAAAGAAACGACATTTAACGTTGGTTTATTATTCACAGTGTCAATTTATTTAATAATCTTTTCTTAATAATTTAAAAAAAATAAACTTAACCGCTGTATCATCTTTTTTCAGTCTTTTTATAACCTCCAAAAGTATACCTCATTGACAGCACAGCTTTACCGACCGTACGCAACGTTCAGCCACAACACCATGCTGCTTTACTGACAGAGCTAGTCGCGGTCAAATTCAAACCAAAGAAATGTTTTATCTATTTCTTTACAAGTTTATTAGAAAATATGAATTAATTTCATTTGTATTTATTTATTTTATTTTATTACTATAATCACACTATTTAACCGTGTAAAAATGTTTTTTACATATAGGTACATTTGTAAAACCTATAATTATCGGTAACTTCAAAGTCGATTTCCGAACGTCATCTTCAAACCAGCCATAGACAACCAATCCAGGATGATTCCAGTCAGATTAACGTACGTCGTAATACGAAAAAGAACAAGGCAGTTTATTGCCGTAAATTGAATGGCCTGGAAACAAGCTGGTTTACTTAAAGGTCATAATACGCCCCCAGGGCCTAAACCACCAAGTCTTAAAGCAGTATTACTCTTCAGCAGCTCCGTCTCTTTCCCACTGGAAGTAATATTGAAGTAATGCTGCTTTAAGAGTTGGTGGTTAGGCCCCTGGTCTAAAAAGTTAGGTGAGAACATTTTCGAAGAGTTCGGGAAGAAAGATAGAGTGATTTTTCACTTTCTATAGAAAACTTAAAATCGCTCTCTCTCTGCCTCTAAACTCTTTTTCGAAAATGTTCTCAACTAACTTTTTAGACCTGATTGGATGGCGTATGCATACCAAGTTTCATTAAAATCGGTTCAGTCATTTCGAAAACAAACGACTTCAAAGTTTGTATGAAAAAGCCGTACGGCGTAAACGCTCTTAATGTTTTATTTGTATTGCAGGAAAATCGGAAAGTACTGTCCGACGTATAATTAACGAAAGCAATAAAAACAAAGGCAAATTCACAACACCAGCCAAGCATAGAAAAGCTTTCCAAAAATAGCGCTAAATAACTTTTATCTCTGTGCTATTCGTTTTCTATTAAATTTTCTTATACCGTAGAGAAAACAGCACCTTTGCGAAAGTTGTTGGCTGTGGCAAAAGAAAAATAGGATATAAAGGAGGCCGTGAGATATTAAGGCAATTATTACAAGCCATAGGTTTTTCATACAAAAAATGTTCTACAAATAGAGAATCGCTGATAGAAAAACCTAATATAGCGGCAAAGAGAGAAACATATTTTAAAATTATAAAACGAAATCGGGATTTGCTTATTTAATGAAATTGTTTACTTGGATGAAAGTTATATCCACAGTTCATATAAATTGAGAAAGTGCTGGCAATCCATTAAAATCAAAGGCATCATCATCATATCAGCCGAAAGACGTCCACTGCAGGATATAGGCCTCCTTCAAGTGTCGCCACAACAAACGGTCCTATGGGTCTCGCATCCATCGGCTACCAGAGGTTTATCTTGTGGGAGGCCTTCCTACGCTGCGTCTTCCGTATTTATTTATTTATTTACACTTTACGCACACAGATGTACAGAGGCGGACTTAATGCCTTAGGCATTTTCAGAACTTTTCGGCGAAAAATCAAAGGCATAAAGTTTGTTATTTCTAAAGGAAAACGATGGATTACTGTCCATGCTGAAACTGCTAATGGATTTGTTTCCAATGCTTTATTAATATTTAGTGGCACCAAAAAAATTTAAGATTATCATTCAGAAATGAATTTTCACAAATTCACCAAGTGGGTCACCCACTTGGTAAATTTTTGAAAATATTTAGATAATTAAAACGATAGTTAGACATGATAGAGATAGAAATAAATACTCAATACATAAAAAAGCTAGAACAAATGCAGTAGAAATAGGATTACAGCAAAGCAATAACTACACAGATAAAGAAATAAAAACAGCAACAATACAAACCGCGATAGAGAAATGGAGGGCCAAGCCGCTACATGGGCAGTTTTGTAAAGCGGTACTAAAAAAACAAACATAGATAGAAAATATTCTTTCAACTGGCTAAAAAAACAACCGGTATCATCTTCATTAGAGTCTTCAATTTTTGTCATACAAGATCAAGCTATTATGACTAAACAGTTTGAAAGAGACATTTTAAAAAAGCCTGTTGATGGTAAGTGACACTTACCATCAACAGGCTTTTTTAAAATGTCTCTTTCTAAGTGTCGGTTATGTCTGACGAGAGATGAGACCACCCAACTCCCCTCTGGATGT
This sequence comes from Melanchra persicariae, assembly GCA_947386135.1. Classification (NCBI taxonomy): domain Eukaryota; kingdom Metazoa; phylum Arthropoda; class Insecta; order Lepidoptera; family Noctuidae; genus Melanchra; species Melanchra persicariae. The sequence continues at coordinate 5,986,311 of OX376645.1, read as the reverse complement.
GAAAAACTAGCTGGCAATTACTACACAAAGCGGCACAACAATATTGTACAGTATATATTCTGGGCACTAGCGAGGAAATACAAATTTGAAGTTACTAGCCTCTGGTGGCAAGAAGCCTTAAGGCTGTTCAAGCCGGTCAATCTTTCATACAAACGGCGTCAGGTGATTACTCCTCTATTTATGGTTGTATTTTAGAAAATCAGGATGATATTAATTCGCTTTGTTATTACCTAGTACGAGGCCAGAATTCCATAAAAAAGTTGGTTTGAAAGTTAGGACCCTCTAAACATTCGAGTTTTTAAGCAAATTTTAGCGCAACTTTCAGCTTGAATAAAGTATATAAATAATACTATCAAAAACCGCTTTCGTAGAGGCCTAGTTAAGTTATTGAAAAATTCGAATAACATTATTTTTACAGTATTTATCTTAGCATTATTACATAATCACACTAGGCCCATAGCGATGTTCACGTAAATTCCCGCAAGTGTTTTCGCTACAAATCATCTTGTCGTTCACTCTAATTTTCAGTACAGTGCGGGTAGCGCGGGGAAGGGGCATGCGGCTGGCGACCGCGACCTAGCGGGAGCCGGGTGCGGTGGCTCATAGGGACGGGCAAATGGAAAAAAAATATCGATATTTATCGTATCGATATTTCGATATATCGATATTTTTTGCCCAATTTGCAATTATTTATAAAAATTGCCTAAATTATCGAAATTTTAAAGCAAATACACATCTGGCTGTTTCAACATAAGTTTTATTATTTAAAAAAAAAATTCGAATTACTTGACATAAAAAAAAACATTATTCAAACCAGTATTTGTCTGATATCAAGAGCACTCTTTGTTTGATGTGCCAACCAAACCAACAAGCAATGTCATTGTCATAGACAAGCAAGTCATAGAGAGTAATTTTTGTTTGTGTTTGAAGCGAAGAAACTAAACCCATACAGCCTACTGCATATTTTCTAAATTTAAGAAATTGGATTGGTCAAAATCATGATGTGACGCATGAGCAGACAGCAGAGCTTTAAAAATATATCGATTTTGATATCTGAAAATAAATATCGAAAATTGATATATCGCGGGAAAAAATATCGCTAATTAGTATCGATATTTTTTCAGAAAAATATCGATACTTTTTTCCCATCCCTAGTGGCTCAGTTTAGTTTGGTTTCATGTTCCGTACTCGTATGTTGTGCGTACTACCGTGACCTACCAAAATTTTTGTCGTGTTTCGATTGTGTTATCTTGTGTGTGTTATTGCTAATTACGTTGACCCCTGTCTTGTGTATTGGATTTGAACTTGTTTACTTATTTACTTTTTTAATTACTGTTGTGTTAATTAGTGAACCGTGAAGTGATCTTACAGCAGTACTTACTTACCTACCTACCTACAAGTAAGAAACGATGGGTAAGTACAATATTTTGGTGGAATTATCACCTGGCATCTTCTTTTACTTAATTTTTACCTAGTTTATTATTATTAGAATATAGTAATTCATCCCTATATATGAAGTCAGTTTGCTCATTGTGTTTGTTCCTAATAAACGTAACAAATTAGGTACCTACCTTCCCTACCTACCTATTATTGTGTAAGGCATAGGTAGTTTATGCTCAAAATAAAGTGACCTAGGTACTTATAGTACTTATAGGTTTTATAAGTATTATACATAAGGAGGATACGCATTGTAATTTAGATATTTTAGGAAAATTAATTTCGTTGAAACCATCATCAATATGTGAATTAGGATCAATGTAGGAATTTACTACTATAAACTCCATCGGCTTAGGTAGGTAATTAACTAAATCTAAAAATCTTTGTAGGTACTTACCTATGTTTTATAAGTAGGTAAGTACACAAATATGTTTTTGAAAGATGTGAAATAGGTACGTGTTATAACATAAAATACCTACGTTTGATTTTCTAACATTATACTTAGTTATGTACCTTATTAATTTGTAAGTAGGTAGTAATTTCCATATTATTAATTGCATTTCTAGATACAAAAAGACATATTATCATGACGAGATTGTTTACATTTAGTTAATTAGGTACCTGATGGAGTTTATGTATGATTACGCGCCTCGGATCATCCTCGGATTTTTTTTTTTTTTTTATTAAGTTAGGCGGTTTTATCTACTTATACTAATATTATAAAGCCGAAAGATTTCTTTGTTGGTTTGTTTGTTTCGAATAGGCAACAAAAGTAATGGACCGATTTTAAAAATTCTTTCACTATTAGAAAGCTACATTATCACTGACTCGAAGGGGCGGAGCAGTGACCAAAGACGCGGATGAAACCGCGCGGGACTTTAGTATAAAATATAATAATAAGATAAATCATTATTAGATATCATGACTATGCTACTACGGAAGGTTGTCAGCAAAATATAAATATTTTTTGAGTACTCCCAAGTAGTCCCGTCCCGACCTCACTGTTCACGATTACGACTCGTCAATCAGGCGCAGGGTTGTCCAAATCAGAAATTTATTATCATGATATGTACCTAGTTATCTTTAAGAACAAAATAATTACCTAGTTATCGCTTAGTGAAAAAGTAACAAAAAATTGTGGTAACAATTTAGATGTTTTTAACTTTTGACAAAAGCGGGCCATAAAACTATAGGAGTAACTATTAATAAGTACGTAGGTACTAACTAAATGTTTATCAAGGTGTATATGTATGTATGGGCACCGTAAATTATATTTGACAACAGATAAGACAAACAAAAAGATTGCCGCGTTATTTAGCTAATGCAAAATGTTACTTTGTTTAGAGAGGCAATTCTGAGAAATTTTAAAACCGAAAACAAGCGGCGGCTTTTTGTATTGATACAATACATTATACATTGATTTTATTCACTGACACGTGCATTTTTTGTTACAGACAAAACTAACTGGCGAAAAGGAAAAAAGACCCGCGTGACATTGGAATCGATTATTTGAGAAACCCCATAAGGGTCAACTCACACCGAAAGAGCGGCGAAGGGCAGCGAAGCGGAGCGCAGTTTCAGTTTCATATGAATTTTAACTTTATTATCATTACCATAATACTTATTATCGCATGAGAAACTCGAACGAGTCGCGCGGATGCCCGCGGCGCCGCACGGTGGGTCGAAACGATGATTTTAGTGACTTAGGGATCAACTTCGTTTTTTTACATTTTTCTTTATGCGGATCGATAGAGCTCATTAACCTCAATAATAATTGTTCTGATGCTTTTTTTCCTAAACTTGCTCCTTTGGGTGGAAAAATGCATTTTGTTATTTTTTTGTATGGAGCGGATCAAATTAAATTAAATTCCTGCTAAGTGGCGAGTGATCCCGCTTTGAAACTATATTTTTCTTAAAGCTTGTCCAGTCTACTATCATTTGATGCTTTGAACATTTGCATAAAGTTGCAACACTGCCAAATAAATGGATCGAAAAAAATGAAAAAAATACATTAAATAAAAAGCTTCATTTTTATTTTTGGATGTTCTTTTAAGTTATAATTGATATGGAATAGTACCTAAGTCAAAGCACTTAATAATTCACATAATTACTTAAAGACTAACGACAATACATTTAAAGATACCTAATTTCCTTGAATTGATTAAGTACGTATTATTTAAAAATGTGGATGCTTTGAACATTTGCATAAAGTTGCAACACTGCCAAATAAATGGATCGAAAAAAATGAAAAAATACATTGAATAATTTTTATTTTCTTAAGTTCTTTTAAGTTAAAATTGATATGGTATGGTAGTAAAAGCACTTAATAATTCACATAATTACTTAACAACTAACGACAATATATTAAGGTTCGTTATTACCTTAAATTTACTAATTACGTATTACTTAATCATTTATCTATAAATTTCTATTTGTGTTTAATGACGGTAATTAGCTTCACTTTTTACTTTATAAAAAACAATGTTTTTCACTTTTAGTCATTACTTTAATGTTAATGAGGGTAATTCGTTAATGAGGGTAGTAGAAAAATTAGTTACCATTTGATTGTCATTGGGAGTATAAAATGACCATATTTATTATATATTTACTAGTGTTCGTTTATTCGTACTACTATTAACATCTAGAGATTGTGATCGTCCCTTTTCGTTATAATGGAAAATTTAGTTAACAATATAGATTTATTTATGATTTTAAGAGAGCAGCTTAAGTCGCTGTCAGATAGTAAAAAACTCTTCCAATACCTACAACATAAAATAAACGTGACGCAAGAGAACAGTGTTGAGCTCCAAAAATTCTGTACGCGCTTTTGTTCAAATATAAATGCAAGATGGGAACGAAGTAGTCGCACGTTAGCACCGTTTTTAAGAAGAAATGGTGATTGGTTAGAAAGTGCGATAAACTGGCCCGAAGGAGTAATACCTGAAACTGTGAACACTGAACAGGAAAGGCTCGAGATTTGTGATATTGAAGATGTTGAAAATCTACCACCATCTACTACAGAAGCTTCAACATCTACATTTACACCTCGAAAACCTTTCGAAGAATTGGGCTCCAGGCAAAAACGAAGACGCGTTGATCAAATAAACCAATCGCTTTCGTTATCCCCGGATGAACTGAAAGCTACTACAATTGCTAGTTTAAGAAACACTGGAAATGAGGATGTAGGAAAAATAATGAACCATTTGCTAAATCACCCCGAAGATCTAGAAAAAGTTAAGCAGTGTTTAAGTGCAAATAAAGCAAACAGTAGTACATACTCACCCGATAAGGCACTGGCTTTATTAGTTTCACTTAAATTAAGTAAGTGGCAATATATAAGCCTAAGAGAAGCAGCAAGTGAAAATGGGTCTGATTTATACCCTTCTTATTATAAAATTAAGAAAGCAAAGTCAAAATGTTATCCAGGGAAAGAAGACATAACCATAACTGAAGAAGGAGCTGCTATTAAACTGCAAGCATTACTCAACTTGACGGTTTCTAGGCTTTTAGATGTAATTGCTTTGGATTTGGACTCGGCAACAGAGTTACTGCTTATAAGCAAATGGGGCTTTGATGGAGCCTCAGGTCAAAGCAATTACAAACAAAAGACTGAGACAGAGTTTGATGACTCTACTATTTTGATGGCCAGTCTAGTTCCTATAAGGCTTCAACAATCTAATGGAACAATTGTTTGGGAAAACGACCGACCATCATCGACTTTCTATTGTCGTCCGATAATGTTTAAATTTACCAAAGAAACCCAGACAACAGTGGCAACTATAAAGGGTAATATAACAGAAGAAATAGAAAGACGTCAGCCAACAAGAATCCACCAAGTAGAAGTTAAGCATGAATTGTACCTGACGATGATAGACGGCAAAATAACATCATATTTGTCGGATACATCTGCAGCTGTCTGTGATATTTGCAAGGCAAAACCGTCAGAGATGAACAATTTAGAGGCTTTTTCTCAAAGAGAAAAAAACGAGGAAATGTACCAGTATGGTTTGTCATCCTTACATGCCTGGATAAGATGCATGGAGTGCTTACTTCATATCGGTAAATATAATTTTATTACTTCATATTTTTTCATGTTTGTAGTTTCCTGTGAGATTATTTTTAAGTGACATTTCTTTTTGTTTGCAGCTTATCGTTTGGACTTCAAAAAATGGAGTTGCAGAGGCGACGACAAAGAAAAACTGTCCCTCAGAAAGAGTGCTATACAGCAAGCATTTAAGAGAGAATGCGGTTTACTCATCGATATAGTCAAACAAGGAGTAGGCACAACCAATGATGGCAATACTGCCAGAAGATTTTTCAGGGATGCAGCAACAACAGTCCGCATAACAGGGATTCGTGAAGATTTGATAGAAAGGTTTCACGTGATTCTTCAAACCGTTGCATCTGGAGAGCGCGTAGACCTTTCTAAGTTTTCCGAATTTTGTAAAGATACGGCAGAATTGTACGTTACCTTGTATCCCTGGTATTATATGCCTTCCAGTGTACATAAATTGTTGGTACATGGTAGTGATATAATAAAGAACTTTGGTGTCATACCTATAGGGAAACTGTCGGAAGAGGCAGCGGAAGCTCGTAATAAAGATTTTAGGAAATATAGAGAGAGTCATTCTAGAAAGGTAAGTAGAACGGCGACAAATGAGGATATTTTACACAATCTTCTTTTGTCGTCTGATCCAAAGATCACAAGTTTACGGCCTCGATTGGCGAAACAAAATAGAATGGTTCTCTCTCCAAAAGTCAAAGAGCTTCTGCTGAGTTTTCCTTCAGAATCCGATTTAGATTTTATTGATGTAGATAATTTACAAGATAGTCATAGCGATAGTGAATAAGATTATTGGTAGATTGTAAGTTCCTTGATTTTTTTTTTATTAGTTTGTATGTCATGACTGAAAGGAAATAGTAAATTTGTTGTTGTATATAGCTAGTTTTAAGTTTTTACCTTTAGTAAATTTGTATTTGCATGTATCTTTACTTACTATTCAGTATTTAATCTAATTTAAAAGATTTTATAAGTACATTAAATAAACAAATAGATCCACATTTTTAAATAATACGTACTTAATCAATTCAAGGAAATTAGGTATCTTTAAATGTATTGTCGTTAGTCTTTAAGTAATTATGTGAATTATTAAGTGCTTTGACTTAGGTACTATTCCATATCAATTATAACTTAAAAGAACATCCAAAAATAAAAATGAAGCTTTTTATTTAATGTATTTTTTTCATTTTTTTCGATCCATTTATTTGGCAGTGTTGCAACTTTATGCAAATGTTCAAAGCATCAAATGATAGTAGACTGGACAAGCTTTAAGAAAAATATAGTTTCAAAGCGGGATCACTCGCCACTTAGCAGGAATTTAATTTAATTTGATCCGCTCCATACAAAAAAATAACAAAATGCATTTTTCCACCCAAAGGAGTAAGTTTAGGAAAAAAAGCATCAGAACAATTATTATTGAGGTTAATGAGCTCTATCGATCCGCATAAAGAAAAAAGTAAAAAAACGAAGTTGATCCCTAAGTCACTAAAATCATCGTTTCGACCCACTGTGCGCCGCAGGAATTCCGGGGAATTCCATAAACGGAGCCGTGCGACTGCGTGAGAAGTTGCGGGAAGTCCCGAGAATGTTCGAGCAGTCGCGAGCGGCCGCTGGCAATATCCCGCCCCTCGCGCCCGCTCCCCGCGCGCGTCTCTTGGGCGTGAGCATTCGCATTCATTCCTTTCAGTGCAACAAATACAGAAGTGATGGAGGATGAAGAAAAGCTTATTTGTTTGGTGCAAATGTACGACTGCCTATACAATACCAAATCAAGGCATTACAGCAATAAACACATGAAAAATAACGCTTGGCAAAAAGTGGGCGCTGAAATGAATATGTCTGGTAAGTATGTATTTCTTTAATTATTTTTATTTGAAAATTAAAAAATAACATTTTAATTAAAATTTAAAAAAAATCTTTAAATTGTTGCGATGTCGTCAGCAAATTGTAGAACTCGTTAGTTTACATACGGCGCAGTCTTTTGCAAAACTTCACACCATTTTGTTGTTAAATCTATTTAATTACGGGAAATCATTTCGTTTTGCCAAGAAACGGCACCACAAGAATTAAAATAAGTCTTAAATTTATCTCTTATACACATAGTATTTTCTCGGGAAACAGAATCCGCTTGAAGATTTTGTAATATACTATTTATTGGCACTGTTTCAATTATGTTTTCAAATATTTCATCATTTATTAGGTAATTATGTAAACAAGTGCACGCTAGTATCATAATGTCCAGGTATTTGGGTTGCATTCTAATTCTCTTTTGAAAAACCTCAAATTTTTGTGTTAGTATTCCGAAACTGCTCTCTACAATACGTCTTGCACGGCTTAGGCGATAATTATAATATTTTCTTCTCGACGTCTGTCGACACTTGGCTTCCAGGAAAAGGTCTCATTATGTGTTCATGTAACGGGAAAGCCTCATCTCCAACAAAAACATGTGGCAATGCTTCTGTCGTACCTGGCAATCATTTATTAGGTGGTATATCTAGTGTATTATTATTCAATGATTGTCCTAATCTGGCGCTGCTTAAAATGCCACTATCACTATTGCGACCGTATGCTCCAATATCGACTACAACGAATCGGTAATTTGCATCAGCTATGGCTAACAAAACTACACTGAAAAATTTTTTGTAGTTATAAAATTGACTGCCGCTGTTCCAAGGTGCTCTTATATTAACATGTTTGCCATCTATGGCTCCTATACAGTTAGGAAAATTCCATTGCGTTTCAAATTCTTTTGCTACTTTGGTCCATAGCTCAGCTGTCGGTTTAGGCATAACACGCGGCCGTAAACACTTCCATATCGCGGAGCAAGTTTCGTGAACAATTAGAAGTACAGTACTATATCCCATTCGATACTCGTGAGCTAGCGCTTTGAAACTGATAGCAGTAGTTAAAAATCTGAAACAAAATATGTATAATTATTATCACCCCCGGTAACAGCCCCGGTAGTTTGTCTACTTCTGACCATGTGTATATATTAATATCTAGATTAAATTATTATGTTCCATCATAAAAAATTAAAAACCATAAAAACATAACAAGATTGTTATATTAATAATTATATTACTGCCATTTTCAGTGGAGGATTGCCAAAAGTCTTGGAAGAAATTACGAGATAGTTATAGAAAGGGCATTTCATTAAGAGAGAGTAGAAGTGGGTCAGCTAGAACACCCATTAAAATTTGAAAAAGAATTAGAATTCATAAAACCCTTCATAAAAAGCAGGAAACAAATTTCAAATTTAACGAGTTCGCCAGAAGATTCAGATATTACCACAGATGGTGAATATCAGTCTATGTCACAAAGACCGTCACCACGGCCACAGTCGCAGTTATCAGCGTCGCCACGGCCACAGTCGCAGCTATCAAACCGGACCTCTTCATCCAACGAACAGCCTCTCAAAATGTCAAATTTATTGTTCAAACAATATATTGAAGGAAAGCAAATAGAAGATGACCCAACCATTAGTTTTTTCATAACCATGGGCCGAACTGTGAAAACAATGCCTAAAAATATTCAAGCCAAATTAAAGGGCGAAATTTTCCGCCTTATAAATGAAACGGAAATAAGACTTGCCGATGACACCGGTGATGACACGAGATACAGATGAATTCAACTTATCTGCCACAGAAAATAATACAACCGTGCCATCTTCTTCAAAGTATCCATTGGAAACAACCAGTATCAGTCCTAGATCTGTGACAGAAAATTACAATGAAACAAACATTCCAACCACATCCTTTTCATACACACCATCAATAATACCGGCTGCAGAACAAAAATCTATTACATCTTTTTCATACAAACCATCTAAAATACCGTCAACTTCAACAAGTTATCAAGAAACGAACACAGAAAATATCTACGAGACAAACTCCCCACTTCCGATTTATTCAAACTTAACTTCCAGATCTAGTTCACTCGACCCACCTTCGTCGCCTTATATACCACACGCTATATCGAAATCACAACAAAGATCCTCTGATTATGTATTGCGCGAAGAGGATCACGAAACCGATATCGATACGACATTTGACTATTAAAAAACTGTTACCTAAATTTTCTTTCAAAATATTTTTTGTTAGAATAGTGTATTTGAACAATAAATAACAATACAATTGAACCAAATATTTTTTATTTATTTACTCACCTGAGGCAGACTGACAGTCTTTCTTCAGCGGAAATAGCCAATCTATAATTGGTATTTTGTTTTTGAATATGTGGCCTGAGAATTTCCAATAAACTTTCAAAGTCATAGTTCATTTTATAATAGTCATAATGAATGCTAGGATACAGATGTAAATTTGTGCAAAATGTTTGAAATTGGCCAAACAGACGTCTTTTCTTTCACAGGTCGGTCGTGTACCCAAAACTTTCTTTTTCTTTTAAATCTTTCCCTCCTTATCTCTTCGGCCTCTTCCTCTTCTTCTTCAATTATATGTGCAATAATAATTAAATCCAAAATACCCATTTTCACTGCTTAAACACAAGTTTCCTCGAGTTTTGTTGAAATTGAACTGCGCATAGGAGAGCGACCCATGAATTCATCGCGGGTGGGCTCGGGAAGGCGCGCGGATTCCCGCGACTGCTCGAGAAGTCGCTGGAATGCTCGAGAAGTCGCTGGAATGCTCGAGAAGTCGCGGGACTCCGTGACTCCGCGCTTCGCTGCCCTTCGCCGCTCTTTCGGTGTGAGTTGACCCTAAGTCAACTTTTTTGGCAAAATTACTTTTTTTGTAATATGCATTCTTTGGCAGTAAAATCACACTACAGAGAGAAATCCCACAAGTCAATGCATTAGTATGGAAATTATAACATGCAGAATATTTGGTTTATTTGAGAAACCCCTTGAGTCAGTGACTAATGGTGTTTCTCAAATAAATGAGTGGCAACACCGAATCAACTGTCGTCAATTGTCACTGTCAGTCAGTCTTTATAAAGGTAGTCTGTGTGTCACTCGTTGTTTTGTTTTAATTATATTTGTAACGGTTTCTTGTTGTTGTTGATTTTGTTAAAATTAAAAAAGTGTAAGAATGGCTGATAGTAGTGATTCAAGCAGTTACTGTGAGAGTCCGAAGAAAAGAAAAAGAGGCGTTATCAATAAATCTGCTTATAAATCGGAAATAATAAAACATGCTCGAGTAAAAGGACTTCAATACACAAACTCGAAGGGGGGGATTGTTAACCCTTTAACACCCAAGGAAGATTGCCGGTAAGGTTCAGTTTATACGTATTAGCGAATATTAATTCTAATTTCATTAGGTTACAAGATTTTCTACGTTTGTTCCAGTTGCAGAAGAAAGTGTTACGATAAAATCAGTGAAGAAGAACGGTTATTAATTTTTAATAAGTTTATCAGTTTTAACACAAAAAACGAACAAGATGGTTACCTACAGGGCCAAGTTTCAGTTGTTGAAATAAAACAGAGAAGACCACGAAGGCCTGCGTCGGATACTACTCGTACAAGGCCGTCACGTGGTTCAAGTTACGAGTATACTATATCGACATGTTCTGGTAAATATCAAGTTTGCAAATTAGCATTTGCTAATATTCACGGCATTACCATCGACCGTATAAGACGATTGTGCTCCCTACTGTCTCAAGGAAAGGTGCCTATTGATAAACGAGGACTGAATACACCCGGGAACGCGAAAGACGGAGCCCTAATACAAGCTGTGAAGCAACATATTGAGTCATTTCCCCGTGTTTGCTGCATTCACAACCTAAAAGATAACAGTGCCCACTTTATAGTGTATCACGAAGGAGTTGGAGGTAAAGGGCCTAACGAAGTAAGCACATTTCTTCTTCAATATTTGAAAGAAAATATGTGATGAAGCTCACTTCCACATTAATGGGCATGTAAGTTAACAAAATTGCCGCTACTGGAGCCCCGAAAATCCAAAACGTAAACATCAGAAGCCATTACACAGCCCTAAAGTGACGGTATGGGCCGCTATGTCAGCTCGTGGCATCACAGGCCCTTATTTTTTTGAAGACGGCAGAGGTCGCGCGATTACATTTAATTCAGAGCGATATGTAGCAATGATCGAGGAGTTTTTTACACCAGCGTTGCAGAATTTTCCAGGCTACAATACGCGGACCTGGTTTCAACAGGATGGCGCGACGGCCCATACCTCTAACGCCGCTATGCCCGTCATTCGTGAACTTTTCCCCAACAAAGTGATCTCTCGAAGAGGAGACATTTCCTGGCCACCACGTAGTCCGGATCTAACCCCGATGGACTTTTTCTTATGGGGTTATCTGAAATCTAAAGTGTATGACACAAACCCGCGGTCAATTGAAGCCCTAAAAGAAAATATTCAAAGAGAAATGGCTCACATCACAGAACTGACTTGCCGCGCAGTCGTCGATAGTTTTAGACGTCGCTTACAGGAGTGCCGTGATCGTAACGGGTTACATTTGGATGATGTTATTTTCAAAAAATAATTCCCATTTTATAAAGGTTAATACGAAATAAAAAGGTATTTCTTATTGTAATTAGTTTTTAATTTATTAATTATTTACATGTGTAAGGACTTATGGGCCACCCTGTATTATTATTATATATTTCTTTTAACAGAAAAAATATAAAGCTAGTTCCAATTTGAGAAGTAGGGCCCAACAATGTTTAAATTGTCATTTAAAGTCAACATTTGTTAACTTAGTTTTAATGTACTACGTACGCATTAATTAGGCAATTTTAATCACATTACACATTTAGCGTTTATGTACTTAGTACTTTGTAAAAAAACTTTGATTCGTAACGTTCTACAGTGGGTGGACTTACTTATTATAAATTTTCTATCTTATAGGCAAGAAAGGTTTAGTACTATGTTCTCAGTTTTTATCTAAATAAGTATTCAATAATGGCTTCAACTTTAAGAAAAACATCCAACGTGTGGGTACATTTTGACATTGAATCTGTTGGTGAAAAAACGGCAGTATGTAAATTGTGCAGGGTAAAATTATCCTATAAAACTTCCTCAACAAATTTAAAAAAACATATTTTAAGAAAACACCCTACGGTTGAAATTCAAGATGAACGGAGGAATATGATGCACCAACACATTTCAGAACAACCTTTGGCACAGGAAGCTGACCCTTCTAATTCAGCAGGATCCCAAAACCTTTCGTCTGTTGTTGCTTCTTCTGCTTGTGACTCAGCCGAGGGACATCCCTTGCCACAACCACGCGTTATTCAGCAGGCTTTAGTTCGTCAACCTACAATTGCTCAGTTCACGCAGAGAAAAAAAATTACACCATCTGAACAGGAAAGGTTAAATAAACTGCTTATGAAATTGTTCATATTAGATTTTCAACCTTTCAGCATTGTGGAAGACAAGGGCTTTGTTGAATTTGTTCATGGTTTAAATCCCATTTACCAACTACCTAGTCGTAAGTACCTTTCAAACACTTTACTGCCATCAATGTACGAGCAAGTTTTGAATGAAACTAAAATAAAAATTACTGAAGAAGCAACAAGTGTATGCCTTACTACCGACTGCTGGACATCAAATATAATGAGTCATATATGGCCATAACAGCTCATTATATCGACCAAAACTTCATTTTGAAGTCGCTTCTCCTGCAGTGTGAAGTACTCCATGGACACCATACCGCCATAAACTTAGCAGGTCATTCGGTCATCGGGATTAAGGACATGTGCATCGACTTGGAACATTACAGACAAAATAACCATTGTTGTGTCTGACAACGCGAGTAATATCGTTTCCGCTATCACGAATGAGCTGACTTGGCGCCATTTTGGATGTTATGCACATTCGTTAAATTTAATTGTCAAGAGTGGATTAAACGTAGAAAATGTGCAACAGACGATCACCAAAGTGAAGACCATTGTAGCTTTTTACAAACGTAGCGCTTTGGCCACAGAAAAGTTTGTAAAATACCAAGTACAACAATCAGAGTCGAAAACAGCAAAAAAACTAACTCAATCTGTGGAAACTCGGTGGAATTCTGAATTTCACATGCTGCAGCGGATTGGTGCAATTGGTATCAATTTTTTCGTCATGGGTGTCGTTTTCATGGTTTTCGAGGGTGTTGAAGCCGATAGTGCTGTCAAAACGTGAATCCAAGATGGCGGCTGCAAAAGGTTTGCAATTTTTTCGTCATGGGTGTGTGTATTTTTTTATGTAATGGGTTTTTTAATTACTAGATATCACACGCATTTTCGGATTGAAACGCGGTACGGTTCGTAGCCGCTCATGAGCCCAGCCCGCGCGTCACCTGCGCTGCGGCGTCTACCGTGCGCCCACTCCGACGAGCGCCCGAAACCTTTTCGTCCAACCGCGGCTCGCGTACGCTCCCGCTAAAACTTGTAAAAGGTTCCGCTGTAATGACAAAGTTAAAGATCTTTAGTTCTACAAGTTGTTGTGTGTTAATATTAAATTGATTTCCGTGTTTAAACTATCGTCTTTTGCTGAGGTTAACCGACGCCATGAGATTACCTATATAAATTATGTTTGTAAGCTATTTATTCAAATTCGATTGATTGATCACTACAGATCAAAAATGTAAAAAAAAAATATATCAAAAACATTAAAAGTGACAACCCTATTGCTTCAATGGAGCGTAGGTAATTAATTTATGTTTGTCCGGGATTATTAATGTTGAAAATTCAATCGGCAATACAGCCCATTTTTAAGATACAGTCCACGTTTTATTGTTCCCCAACGAGCAAATCGAACATTGGTCCTTCTAGGGTCTTGCCGGTTTTTTTTTCAAAAAGTAACGGTCTTGGAAGAAATCTTCAAACTCGAGATCTTCAGTTGCGGTCTTTAGCGGCAATAGTTCCTGCTGCATCGGCGTCATATCTGCGCCTGCGCGTCCGGTGTTCTTTTGTTGCCACTGTTGAGTCATCATACGTCGTTAGCTAGCTACGTTTTTTTTTCTTCGCATTTTAAAAACTGGTTTCTTATCTGTTTGTTTGTAAAAGTTTGTATGTGATTTATCGCTTGTGTTTCTATCGCTTTGGCTGACAAAAAAGTTGAAAAACTCGTTAAAAAACGCAGCTGTATGAAATCAAAACTCACTATTTTTAGCAACTCCCTTCACATGCTTGAAAGTTGCGACGAACTTAGCAGCTTACAACTTTTAAATTTAGAAACTAGATTTAATTTTGATAGCTTATATGGGGATTTTGACAAATTGCAGTGTGACATCGAGATGTTGTTGGAGAACCCCGAAGATGAGAGCAAGGAGCGTGAGCAGTTCGAAAACCAGTATTATAAACTGGTGGCGACGGCGCGGAGTCTGCTCGGTGCTCGTCCTCCCCAGTGTGGCAGTCAAAAAGATGGTTACGTAACGGGTGACGAGGATGTACAGGCAGGTGGCTTTAAATCCAATTGTGTAAGGTTGCCAAAAATAAAGTTACCAGTTTTTCACGGTCACTATCAACACTGGCTCGAATTTAGAGACACTTACATTTCACTTATTCATTCTAGAAAGGACATGGACAACGTTAATAAGTTACACTACCTGCGTGCTTCTCTAAAAGGTAGTGCGTTAGTAGTTATAAATAACTTCCGCTTGGAATTCATTGTGTAACAAATACGACAACAAAAGATTGCTCGTTAATAATCATGTTCGTGCATTATTTAGTGTTGAATATATGCAGAGTGAATCATGTTCTTCTATACCTTATTGATGTCACAAATAAAAATCTTCGTGCCTTGACAACGTTAGGTCAGGACAATGAATTTAACTTACGGGATACCCTCATAATCTACATGTTTTCCGAAAAACTTGACAGCGTTGCACGTAGGGAATAGGAGGAATATCGAAGCACGTGTTATAATCTACCTACGATAGATTTTTTTTTAAAGTTCCTTGGCAACAGAGCTGACTTATTAGAAATTTTGCAAGAACATCCTCAGACCAATAAAAAAGTAAAGTACTTTTTTATTGGTCTGAGAGAACATCAAATAAATATCAATAAAGTACAACAGGCAATTTTACTTGCAAACAATTCTAATCTACTAACAGCTACAAAATCTGATCAAAAAACAAATGAGAACCACAATTAAAATAAAAAATACATTAGTAACAATAATAAAAGATTTACATGTCCTATGTGCAGTCAAGTTCACTATTTATTCAATTGTGATGTCTTTAGAGCTTTGTCTGTTAAAGCTCGTATGCAAAAGCGCAAAGAGGCAAAGGTCTGTCTTAATTGTCTACGGCCAGGGTACCTAGAATCAAGGTGCAATTTTGCACCTTGCAAATATTGCAAGAAAAAGCATAGTAATCTGCTTCATTTACATGAGGCAGAATCAACTCCTACTTCTGAGCCAGTCATTTCCGTCAATAACTTTGCCGGTTCAACTAATGTTCCGCAGTTTACTACTCCTCCGAATGTTTTGCTTTTCACAGCGATCGTGGGAGTGGTTGACAGCAAAGGTGACGTGCACACTGCCCGAGTACTCCTCGAAAACGGTAGTACGGGCAACTTCGTAGATGAATCACTGTGCGGTAAGCTGGGTTTATCGCGACGTAGTGCGAGCGCCACCGTGACAGGTATAAATAATAAATACTTCATATTGTGCACAGTCTTGCAGCCTTACTATTGTGTCCGACTATGATGACGACTGTAAATTAACTGTCTACAGTCATATTTTACCACAGATCACTAGAGCTTTGCCGTAGAGATGGGCCTAAACGTTAAAAAATAATAACACTGCTAAATGCTAATTCTAAAAATAATCAACACTTAAAGGGCAATGTCCGGAATTGGCCATTTTTAAACAACATGCTCTACAAAAATTTAATTGACCAATAGTTTTTATTCTATTTTAGTAAATATACGATGGAAACAACTTTGTGTCAATTAGCACTATAAAAAAGAATACTTTTTTTTTTTTTAGAATCTCATTTGATGCTACGCATTAACCGGCTTTGGATTTGGTTTCAGTATTGCCAAACCAAAACTTCAAAGTACAACAATTTCAATTCGATTTAAAAATATTTTACTTATTCTGTAACTGTCACAATGAGTCCCAACACGTGTACCCTGATGTTTTTTGTAATTTTTAGACTAGAGACACTCAAACTTTCAGAATGCTGGCAATCGTCATAAGCTCAACATCAGCTTCAAAAGCTCTCCATCAAAACCCATCCATGCTCCTCTTAGTGTCTTTTGCGTTCCAGGGCTGCGGTAACTCTTTCGAACAAAATCCGCAACCCTGGCAGGCTCTGGCCCTAACGGGCCCCTCCTTCTATGCTGACTGCTCCTTCTGGCGCGCGTGGAACACAGCGCGCCGTTGACCCGAGCCTTTTCTGATTGGACAGCGAGTTACCCATTGCTCGCCGTCCACAGGCAGCAATCACTGTGCCATGCTCAGGAACATCAGTTCCTGAGCGGCGCAGTAGCTGACGTAACGTTAACACTTTTAAAATATGGAGTCATTCCACCAGAATATGACCAGTATGACAAATATATTCCATCCACTTCTGCGGCTATTATTAACAATAATTGTGATGACACTGAATCGTCTGATGATGATCAGGATGAAGAGTACATTGTAGAAGAAATTTAAGTTTTTATTTATTTTTCATTAACTAGTTAGTAATTAGAGGAAAAGGTGGTAATGTGGCCCCTACAGGTATCTTGGCCCCCTTAAATATTTTTAACTTAGAATAACGCCATCTAGTACATAGTGCATGAAATACGTAGCTCTTTTGACAGCTATCGAATATAACCAACAAAATCCGTGAGATGGTGTTACGTGCGTTTGTTATTTGAACAAGTCGGGTCTCCCTTGTTTTACCGAAAAGAAATTGCCAAATTATCACTTCCCAAACAAATTTTCGCATAACTTCATTTGCCAAATTATTACTTACCAAACAATCTCTTTACAAATAATTGTTACGAAAACCTATGTTTGGCAAGTGAACGTTTGAACAATAACTTGTTCACCAACTAGTACTTTTACCATTTTTTATCTAGTCAAATATTTCAGTTGGTATAACATATTTTACGCAAAATTAAATAAGCCCAATATTTGGTGTCGTCAGTTTTAAACTTACCATTTCTGTTTAGTCGATTGCGTAGCCAATGACAAAAATTTTGCATCTATATGTTAGTTGCACAGATTAAACAAATTAAATTACAATGTGTAAATAAGTGGGTAGTAGGTAAATCATAAATGTCGCGCGATGTGGGTAAGTCATGCAAAACACTATCACTGTGTTTTGTAGCGGAAGTTTATTGAGATTGTTACGATATATTATTTTGTAGATAATTGTTGTTAAAAGTATAACGTAAATAAAGTTTACGATGAGTGAATGTAGTGATGAGTGTGAAATTTTTAAATCTACACGAGGTTGTGTAAAGTTGTTTCGAAACGGATTTACATATGAAAATAATAACAAAGTGAATGATACCTATTATTGGTACTGTG
The DNA here is from genome assembly GCA_947386135.1 of Melanchra persicariae. Taxonomy (NCBI): domain Eukaryota; kingdom Metazoa; phylum Arthropoda; class Insecta; order Lepidoptera; family Noctuidae; genus Melanchra; species Melanchra persicariae. Next base: position 5,968,386 of record OX376645.1, on the reverse strand, counting down.
AGTACAGGAAAAATAAATTGTTTAAATGTACTGCATCCCAACAAACTACACTAAAAGATGGGATTCATAAGGTATTAAAGAGCAATGAAATTCACAATCATGAACCAAATCCTGGGAGAAAAATAACCAGTGACCTTATAGAAAAGATCAAAAGTGAGGTTTCATCTGGAACAAAAATATGCAAAATAATACAAAATAACAAAGCAAATGCTCCTTTGGACGTTGTAGATAACTTGCCTTCAACTTCGGCTCTAAAGCAGAGGATGTATCGACTACGAAAAAAACAAGAAGTAACAATAGAACCAACTGATGTATAATACATTTCCAGCTAAATTTATCACAAACATCTATCAAGGGTGTAAATTTCATAATAAAAGATAAAACTTATGATGAAAATAGAAGAATATTGGTAATGTCAACACTAAGTTTAATGACCACTTTAAGTCACAGTTCATACTGGATTTTAGACGGAACCTTTAAAGTGGCACCAAATATCTTTAAACAATTATACACTATACATGGCAATGTATTATCTGATAACAATAAAACATTTCCACTTTGTTTTTGTATGTGTACCAACAAGGATAAACGTACGTATGACTTAATGTTCGAATTAATAATGCAATACGGAAATGAAAATAATATTGACATGACGCCAAAAGTCTGTATATTAGATTTCGAAAAGGCAGCCATTTCAAGCATAAGATCTAACTTTGAAGACGTTTTATTACAAGGGTGCTTTTTCCACTTGGGACAAATTCTAAACAGGTAATAATAATGTTATTATAATTATATTATTTCTCTCGATAGCCTCCTAAAAATAATCTCTTTTTTCCATATTTTTTTCTATATAATCTAGTCGTTTCTGGCACTCGCCGGCCGCTGCCGCGGCACCGCTCGCTACGCTCGCTCGGCTCGTGCGTAGGTGGTCACAGTTTTAACCTAACCTAACCTAACCATTTTTTTTAAATTAATAACCTACTGTAACTAGTTCCATAAATAACCTATTGTCCATAAATTTGACTTGTTTCAGACAAATTCAAGCACATAAGCTTACAAAGAAATACGCAAATGACATCAAATTTAACAAACAAGTAAAATGTTTACTGGCTTTAAGTTATTTGCCAGAAAATGAAATCATTCTATATTTTAACAAGCTAATAGAAGGTATAGAAGATTCTGATTGGAAGCAAATCGCGAATTGGTTTGACGAAAATTATGTTAGCGGATCATGGAACACGCAACCGAAGTATCCACCAAGCTTTTGGAGTTGCCATGTTGTAAACGAAAGACAAATACCTAGAACTTCAAACTCAGCTGAGGCGTGGCATCGTAGAATAAACATTCTCATTGATAAACACCACCCTGGAGTGTATCGCTTAATTAAAGAATTAATAAATGAAGTTTCTTCAAATTTAGCTGACATTGAGATTATACTATCAGGTGAACCGCCACAAAAAAAGAAAAAAAAATATATGGATAAAGACGACAGAATTAATCGAGTTCTGCAACACAAGTCTGAATACTCCGAAATAAATCTGCTAATGTCCATTGCAAAAAATTTAAAATTGTAAGTTACAAATATTTTGTACTAGCTTTTGCTATTTTGTACTCGCGTTAATAAATGATTACCTATATTAAAATAAAATTGCATTTTTAATTATACAATTCCCAAAAAAATCTTATTTTTGCCTTTATATTTTTTGTCATAACAATTCATTTGACTAAACGTTTATTGTCTAAATATTGTTTGCTGTAATAAATCATTTGATTAAAGACCAAAAACCTTAATGACATTATCCTTGGTAACAATCTGCCAAGTAAACATTTGACCAAATGAAAATGTGCGTACTAAAATTATTCCAAATATTACATTGGTATAAAAAAAGGTTGCTAAAATTTGTTTGGGTAATGAAAATTTGGCAAAATCTTTTCGGCAAAACGGCAGGATCCCGAACAAGTCGCTACACGCTCCGGTCAAACTTTTGAAACCGCACTGCATTTTATTGCTTTTTTTTGGAAAAACTAAGTTTTACGTCCGGTGATTTGAACATTGTGTTTGATAAACGTTTTTCTACTGGATTATACAAAAAAAAAACTATAAATATATATACAAAAACTTTAGATAAATATATGTATTTTCGCATGTTTACAAATTCGTTGTGTTGTTGTAATTTGACCCCCTCACAGTGTTCCTATTATGATCCCCGGGGGCCATATAAAATGTTTGATTGATGTACCAGTCTTGCATTTTTTTAAATTTTGTTTTTAGATGCCTCGAGTCAGCCTGCTCTCTCCATCTTCGAAAAAAAGGAAAACGTGGGATCCTGATCAAATGAAGAAGGCAATCGAAGCTGTAAGGACAAAGGTCATGGGCTATAAAAAGGCTGTAAAAACGTTTTCTGTACCAAGATCCACACTGAAACGATTGGTGAAGGACTCTCAAGAATCTTTAGAGTTACTGGTGCAGACGTTCATGGGTGCACTTAAGAGTCATTACAGTGAGGAGATTCGCCAGTTTCTTATTCATTCTGAACGAATGCTTAAACCTTACGATATTGCTGAACTTTTTGGCCGAGCATATCTCAAGTGTACTACGGGGGAAATTGCAGTGAATGGTTTTCATGCTATAGGCATTTACCCATTCAATCCCTAAGTTTTTACAGATGTTGATTTTATAACGGAAGCATCAAACAATAATCAGTCTTGCCACAATCCAGAGGGTCTAAGTACAAGTGTTGTGGCTGACCAAGGTGCCCCAGAAATGATTACAGGGGTACAAGAGATGCTGATTTGATCCTGCCAGAAGACATTCTGCCCATCCTCGTGGCTAAGACTAGGACATCTAATCGTGGAAGAAAATCTACAACAGCAAAAGTGATCACATCATTACCTTACAAAAACCAATTAACCGAATCTTTGCGTTTAGCTGAGACTCGTGGACGGGGCCGTGGCGGTGGACGTGGACGAGGGCGCGGTCGCGGTCATGGACGAAACCAAAGTGGAATGGGCAGTGGCAACAGGGCTCGATGTCAGAGAGTTGATACATCCAGCAGTAGCACTGAAAGTGACGCAATTATTGAATCTGACTCTGAATATGACGAGCAAGTCGATCCAGATAGGATGACTGAAAATATAGATACGAGCTGTATATTTTGTGAAACAAACTATTCTAGCGATAGGCCTGGAGAAGAGTGGATTCAGTGCTTGAGTTGCAATTTATGGGCCCATACAGCCTGTGCAGGCCCTGAAGGCGAATATTATATTTGTGATTTTTGCCGTTAATGTACGTTAATCAAAATTCAATATGTTTAATATGGCCCCCAGGGTGCCATATAACCCTCACCTAATGTCATATGGTCAAATTTGTCATTTTTTTAAATAAATCGTTTTTTGATAATTCTGTGGTTATTTTATTTATTCTACAGACAGGTATGCATAGAGGAATAGATTACTGGATTTATAAGAGAAGTATTTTTGACATTAGGTCTCAAAAACAAAGTAGGGGGCCACATTACCACCTTTTCCTCTAATCATTGTTACAAAACTGAAACTGAAGACTGATTTTTTTAATTTTCTTATTTGTACTGATTCAGAAACTAATTGTTTTGGGAAATAACTTAACATTAGCTTCAGTCCGTTTAATTTTTTTATTGTGAGATCGAAAAATATTTTATTTGATTTTAGTTTGAAAAACTGTTTGTTTTATAAAAAAAAATAAACATTATGAATATGGAACACTGGTTTATTATTTTTTCTATTTAATGCAATACCCATACATATTATTATCCTTCTTCTTGGACCCTAACCAGCCTGGTAATGATGTTAAATATTTTTGCTTAATGCCTATCAAAATAATAACTTAGTGCACAAATGTATTAAATGGTGGGTTGTATGTTTATTTAGCGATTTTGAAAAGGTTACGTATATACTAATATTACAATACTGAGATATGATGGAATTAAATGACTAGTCTTATGAATAGTTGTTATTTTACTTGTTCTTGTCTAAAAACTAAAGCTCTCTCCTCAAAATTGTCAATTTTATAGTTAGTGCCATTGTTAACTAAGGCATCGATATATAATACTAATAATATCCAAGTCACTTTGATTAATTGTGATGGCACTTACATTGTGAATAACAATGGACATAATATTCAAAGCCGATGAAGGATGCACTAACTTTTCTCAACATTGTAATCCATCGGCATTCAATTCTCAATTCAATTACAGCAGGTATACAACAGGCTCGAATCCTTCATAGCCAACTTACAAACGTTTCGTATCGAATCTCTTTCTACAATCGTTAACGTCTCGGCGCGGCGGCGTAAGCGATTTTAGAAAACGATAAATTGGTAGCCATGTTAACACAATGGAGTCGATCGCTCATTCTACAATATGCTTAGAAAAAACCTATAGGTACTTTAGTCTATGGTGAGCGTCCCTGAAAACGTCAAAGTCACAGTTGTTTACGCGCGGGCTGAACTTTTATTTTAAACTGCTACCACTGCTACGGAAGGAATCATTGTTAAATTTATTTAATTAAGTGATAAAAAAGTAAGTGAAATAAGGGAAAGTTCTTCTTTTAATGGGTTTGTTATAATATCATGGAGCGGAATGTAATTTTAGTGATTACTGTGTGTGGAAATTGTATTAAGGTAAATGATCCTGCTTGAATGAAACGTACCTTAATGAAGTGATAAACTTTTATAGGATGAAATCTGGATCTCGAGCAAGCCCAGAACCGTTCGCAGCTTTAGTGGAATTTATGGAAAGGCAGGTACGTCAATGATTAGTTATTCTGTGAATATCTTCCTACGTTATTCGTAAATTATCATACTCGGGCACTTGAAAGTTTGAAACATAAACAATGACGTGATGTACGTCGCCACTTATGAAACAAACAAATTTTTTCCTTTTATTAACATTTAGTATTCTACATGATGAAGTACATTAAACAATCAGCTTATTTCATAGACTAGAAAATGATAGATGAACGCATGACAAAAATTAACAGAGAGATATGTTCAGGTGTGGACTGGAAAACTAAAAACAAAGAAAAAAGCCTTGGCAATACGTTCTGAGACTTCTGGCACTGGTGGTGGTCCAAGCAGTAGACAAACTCACTGCGTCAGAAGAGAGGGTGTTGGGGATAATGGGTTTGACTGCTGTCATCGGTTAAGCTGGAATTGAGGAGAGAGGCTTTGATGTTAGTTTTTTTTTCTTTGCTTATTACTATATTTTCTTTTACTATTATACCAGTGTCATTTTTCTAATTTAAATTCTTCATATTTTTCAGGCACCACCATCAGAGAGAAACTCTCTACCACCACTAACCAGAGTTTTTGTTAATACTGCCACAGATGAAATTATGTTGGATTTTATTCCTTCTCATTCTATACAAGGTACTTTTTATTTTTTTATATGGATACTTATGGCTTAATAATTAATTTGGGCACATTTTAATATGACTGTAAGCAAATCGGGCGAAATCGGGTGGTAACAGGTTAAAGCACCGTTTAAACGGCGCGCAAACACGCGAGCCGAGCCTGGCTCCGCTCGTGGTTCGCCGCGCCACGCGCTGTGTAAACAACTGCGCTCGGCGCGGCTCGGCAAAGTTCGCACGATCCATCACTTGTCGGTTTTTTCGACACAGATCAAAGGCGCGCGCGCCATCTGCGGCTCGGCTTGTGTTAATACGCGCCGTCTGAACAGATAACACAGAGCGCGCGACGAAGGAAGACCTATTTTGTTTTTTTAGCGAAGTTTTTAATTGGGGATTGATTTTGTACGAGATGGAGTGGAGCAACGAGAAGATTCAACTCTTCATTGAATTGTACGAAGAGGAACCGGCCATATGGAACCCAAAAGACCCAGGTCACAAAAGCCGCAACAATGTGCACGATGCTTGGACAAAAATAAAAACTAAGTTCTGTGAGGGGACCGGGGAAAGTATATCAGTGGAAGAATTAAAGAAAAAGAAGGAAAATTTAATGGCCACTTACAGAAAATTAAATACGAAAGTGAAGTCAAGTTCAACAAGCGGGAGTGGTACGGATGACATCATCATCATCATCATCATATCAGCCGAAAGACGTCCACTGCTGGACATAGGCCTCCCCCAAGTGTCGCCACAACAACCGGTCCTGTGCGTCTCGCATCCATCGGTTACCCGCGACCCTCACCAGATCATCGGTCCACCTTGTGGGAGGCCTTCCAACGCTGCGTCTTCCGGTACGCGGTCGCCACTCCAAAACTTTTCGGCCCCATCGACCATCTGTTCTGCGAGCAATGTGCCCTGCCCACTGCCACTTCAATTTGGCGATCCTTCGGGCTATGTCGGTAACCTTGGTTCTCTTGCGGATATCATCATTCCTAATTCGATCACGCAAGGATACTCCGAGCATTGCCCTCTCCATTGCCCTTTGGGTGACTTTAAGCTTTCTGATGAGGCCCATTGTGAGCGACCACGTTTCGAGTCCATAGGTCATCACTGGCAACACGCACTGGTCATAGACTTTCGTCTTGAGACACTGTGGTATGTGAGACGAGAAGATACCGCGCAACTTCCCGAACGCCGCCCATCCGAGTCGGATTCGACGGTTGACTTCCTTCTCGAAGTTAGCCCTACCTAGCTGGATCGTTTGTCCCAGGTAGACGTACTCATCAACAACTTCGAGTGCAGAGCCTCCAATCTTGATAGGAGTGGGTGCTACATGGGTATTTACCATGACCTTGGTTTTGTCCATGTTCATTTTAAGACCCACTCTTTCGGAAGCTCTACTGAGGTCTCTACGGATGACATGTTTAAACCTAATTGGCCATTTTACGAACAAATGGCCAAGTTCCTGCATGGTGTATACAAACCAACAACAACGAAGAGTTCAGAGGTGAGGAACTATCTTTTTAATCTTTATTTAATTTAACTATTAAAACATGAGTAAATATCAAGACCAATTTAATATTCATTTTGCCAGCTTACTGCGCCATTTGTTGTGAAATATTCAGTAAATTTATCTCGTACAGTTTTAGCCGCTAATGTTGCTCTTCTAGGTATTCTCCTAATCGGTACTAGTGATGTGATTCCGTTTTGATCACTTCGCCACAAACCAGGTTGAACCTCACCGTTAATTTCGGTATCGAAAGTTCCATGCGGCGTATAATTCTGTTTTGAATTGTTACTCCTCCTCAAAAAGTTATGTAGCAAAACACATGTCATAACTATAACTGACACTTTTTCTGGTGCCAGTAAAATTGGAGACCTAAGTATTCGAAATACAGCAGACATTATTCCAAACACATTTTCGACGATTCTGCGGGCGCGTGATAGACGGTAGTTGAATACTCTCTCCTTTGTCCCTTTATCATGAATCCCGGGGTACGGTTTCATCATGTTTTCCGTCAATGCAAATGCACTATCTGCTACTATCACGTAGGGCAGAGGATCATTTTTAAGTGGGAGAGGTTTATCCGGCGGGAAATTTAGTGCACGTTCTTCAATTTTTTGGTACATGCTGGAGTTTCGGTAGACTCCACCATCACTTATTCTACCTTGGCACCCTATGTCTACATATGAAAAGTTATAGTTTGCATCTACTAATGCTAATAGCACCACACTAAATGTTCCGTGTTAATTGAAATATTCTGTACCGCTGTGCGTGGGGCACTGAATTAATATATGTTTTCCATCAAGCGCACCAATGCAATGTAGAAAATTCCACCTTTTGTCAAATTGCGCTTCTATTTTTAACCATTCTTCTGCAATTCACTTTTTCAGGACACCGTTGATCCTGACGTTGAATTAAACGAAGAGGAAGTAGTTATTCGCGAAGGTAACGAAGATAATGTAGTTGATCGAGAAAATGAATCTTCTACTAATACAGACACAGTGAATCCAGTTATTTTCAAAAAGCCGACTAATGCAAGCAATAAAAAGGAAGTAAACAGAAAGCGGAAAATTGAACATCAAATGGAACAAGCGTACGATATCCTTAAAAAAATAAGTACAGAGCCAGAACCGGTTGAAGACGAATGCACTTTATACACAAAATTATTATGTGCAAAGTTAAAATCCATGGACGTATTGACTCGTGACATCGCCATGCACGAGATTGATAATGTAATGTTTCGCCTAAAACAACAGCAAGCGTTTCCACGATTTCAGAGTCCACCTAATCAACCATATGCAGGACTTCACTTGCCTCAAAATCCATTAGCTCCTAGTTATTATCAAAACATGCAATCGTCAGTGGGTTATCAAACGTCATCTTATCAGCCATCGCCACAGTCCCATTCTCAACACAAAACAAACTTTCAACCATCTCCACAGTCTCATTCTCAACGGCGAGCAAACTTTCAGCCATCTCCACAGTCTCATTCTCAACAATCTGCGTACTTCCAGCCGTCACCACAGTCACATTCTCAAGAATCAGCAGATTTCCAGCCGTCTCCACAGTCACATTCTCAACACAAAACAAACTTTCAACCATCTCCACAGTCTCATTCTCAACGGCGAGCAAACTTTCAGCCATCTCCACAGTCTCATTCTCAACAATCTGCGTACTTCCAGCCGTCACCACAGTCACATTCTCAAGAATCAGCAGATTTCCAGCCGTCTCCACAGTCACATTCTCAAGGATCTGCATACTTCCAGCCATCTCCCCAGTCAAATTCTCAAGAATCTGCAGACTTCCAGCCATCTCCCCAGTCACATTCTCAAGAATCTGCAGACTTCCAGCCGTCTCCACAACCACATATTCAAGTCTCTGCAGACTTCCAGCCATCTCCACACTCAATTTCGCAACAATCGTCTGATATGGAAGAGTATTCTCATTCTCAACCATTTCCTGGGTTTGAGTCTCTTTCTAAAGAGCAATCAATTGATCAATTGTATGCAGATGCAGTTTCTAAAATATTTGAAAAATCTGAATAAATTATAAACGCTCACCTTGACTTCTTCTCGCAACTCTTGAATCAAAGCCTGGCAAACTTCCATTATGCATGTAGCTATTGTAGATTTTGAAAACTTGAATAGGTAGGCCAAGCTGCTAAATTTATCACCCGTCGCAAGAAACCTGAGAGTTACAGCCAGTCTTTCTTGAATCGGAATACATTTTCTCATGTTAGTGTCTTGTTTTGCGATGAATGGTCCGATTTTGTTGAGCAGATATTCGAAATCAGCTGCGGACATCCGACAAAAATTTTCGAAATATCCAGAGGGTTCTCGAGTTAAGTCATATAGCAGATCTGTAGCATTGTACCTAAAATATTGAAAATAATATTATATTGTACCTAAGATTATTATTATAAAAAGAAAGAATTAATCTGTCTAATTCTTGAATAAATGATTGAAAAATAATTATTATGTTCTTTATTCATTTCAAGACTAAAAGGCTAGGTTTGTTTATAATACGTTTATATGTAGGTAACTAGGTATGAGGTATGGAAGTGAGACTTTCTACCGCTATCAGGATCCTGGTCATATATGTAAATATACTGGTCATATAGTACTAATTAGAGATGCAACGAATAGTTGTTTGGCTGGATACCGGATATTCGGCCTGACCATCGACCAAATATTCGGTATCCGGCCTCCGAATATTCGGCTGCCAAATTTTATCAACAATACCTATATTTTGAGTTGAACATAAACATGGCTCGCATCGTGCAGATTGTGATCTGTTTCGTTTAGGCAACAAAGATACTGTTAGATTCGGACATCAGATATAATAAATATATACTGACTTTATATAAAAATATAAACTTACGTTTTGCGACTCTTATACAATGACACCATCCACCACCGTCTTTTTCGTCTTTCTTTTGTTTTCAAATATTCACCACAGAGCAAAATAATAGCAGCTGCTGCAGCAAGGCGTTTTCTTTTATCCATATTGAAGAACGAACAAGCGGACAGCTCGGTTCAACAGCGCGATGTGTAGCGGCGTTGCCACGGACGGCTCGGCTGGCGTAGGATCGTGCTACCCCGCGTCGTTTAAACGAGCAGGCTTGCGTCCGTATTTAGCCGAGCCGCATCTCCACGGACGGCTCGGCTCGCGTAGGATCGGGCTAGCCCGCGTCGTTTAATCGTAGCTTAATATGACTATAATTCATTATTCTCAGCAACAACAGCATCTACCGCCCCTGTCACTGCCACCACCCTATGGAGAGCATCCACGACATTCTCCACCACCAGTGCTAACGCCGCAGCGTAACTGCGTCCGCGCCGATACCGTCAGCGACGTCGCCTACCGCGTCCACATCACGGGGGGCTCCGGCGGCGGCACAGGGCCAGCCCGTCGCCCACCACATCCACGCCGCGGCGCCGCGGGCTGCATCGAGCGCGCACACGCCGTATTCAAACGCCTTTCGAACGAGCCACGAGCGAGTTCGTGGCTTTCGAGCATCGCCGGCTGCAACTAGAGGCAGACCGGGAAAAAAAATACCACGAGAGATAAATGGAAAGGCTGCGATTAGAATCTAGAAGACTTGATATTGAAGAAAACCAAAATCTTATATTAAGTCGTTTGGTTGGTACTGTAGACAATATGATAGAAATTTTACCACAGTTGAGACAATCATCACTACCTTCGACAGATATTAGGTCTTTACCTATGAAATTGCCGTTCTGCAGTACTGGCCATTTCAAATCAAAATAATTTTTGTTTGGCTAAGAATTCTAATTTCAAATTAATTTTATTTTAAAAACATGTTTTTTTTTCCAAAAGTAGTCATTTGTTTATTGATTAGTATTACATTTTCATCGCATTTCAATCTTTTTCGTCATCATGGATACGTTAAAAATTCGAGTAATTATGAAATATGAGTACCGTCGTGGCAGCAACGCGGCACAAGCGGCACGCAACATCAACGACGTTTACGGAGCTAACACTACAAACCAACGCACCACCTGTTATTGGTTTGCTCGCTTCCGTTCTGGAAATTTCGACCTGAAAAATGAACCTCGCGGTCGTCCGAAGACTTTGGTCGACAATGACGAATTAAGGCTGATTTTAGTCTTACGCCGACGGCACGCGTACCGTCAGCGCTCATATCCGAGATATATGGACTTCTAGGAAGCGTTTTTAAATAACGCGTAGCTATCAGCGCGCACGGTGGTCAGCGCTGATAGCTACGCAGTCGTACGCGTCGCGCGTCGGCCTCGCGTAGCTGTCGGCGCTGACGATCGCACGAGCGCCTCTGCGTTCAGTGAGCGTTCTTGTGTCGAGCGGAGCGGACGTCGTCAGCGCGTACAGTCATGGCAAATCGCGAAGTGGATACAGGTCGAGTTATCGATGAGGTACGCCTGAGGAAGATATTGTGGGATGCATCCGATCCACTCTACAAAAATAAAGATGCAAGAAACAAAGCCTGGGAGGATATTGTGGACGCATTGTTCGAAAATATTTCATGAGAAGAAAAACAACAACTTGGTTTGTTTACTTTCTTATTTTATTATCTTGAATACTTACACTACAGGACAAAGCCTTTTCAAGTTAAAATATACACGAATCTTGCCAGGGCACACTTCCAATAGGGCTCACGAAGTACTCGGCAAAATGTTCTCGCAGAGCGTGTCCAGACCTGTTCGTAGGTACAGTTGGCAAGTCCACCATACCCTCAATTGTAAGTGTGTCTTCAATACGATAACCATCTCGAATTCTTATAAAGTTATGCAATACGCAGCATGCTTTAACTATTTTCTTTGTAACATCAAAACTCACATTAATAGGTGTATGAAACACTCCGAACTTGTTTGACATGATACCAAATGTAGATTCTATGTATCGTCTACTGCGGCTCAGTCTATAATTAAATATTTTTTTCTTGTGGGTCATATTGGATCGTGCATATGGCTTCAGAATTTTATTTGATATTCCAAACGCACCATCACCCACAGTTACATGTTCAACTGGAGTATTTGTTCCAGGCAGTGGCTTAGGTCCTGGAATATTTAAAGTGTTTTGTTCAAGGCTCCTGTATAGTGTACTGTTTTGGAATATAGTCGAGTCCGAGTTTTTTCCATATGTTCCAATGTTTACATATGTAAAACAATAATCTGCATCGCACATAGCTAGCAGAACTATGGAGTAAAAATGTTTATAGTTGTAGAATATTGATCCACCACCGGTTGGATTTACGATTCGGATGTGCTTGCCATCAACAGCTCCGATGCAATTTGGAAAGTTGGTCTTTTGTAGAAAACCGTTAGCAATATTTTGCCACATATCAGGAGTATTTGATGGTATACATTCATCGTGTAGCGTTTCCCATATAACTTTACACACTTCATCCACGATCTTACTGATTGTTGCGATTCCCATCCTAAATGAATACTGCAAATCTGTATATGTTCGACCCGTAGCAAGAAATCTAAAAAAAAAGTTTTTATTATTTCAGTAAAACTGGTTCAACAAAGGTGGAAAACAGCCCGGGACGCGTTTTTTAGAACAAAGAACGCAATTAAAAAAACGCCCTCTGGAAGTGCTGCACCAAAATACAAAAAGTACATCTATTATGACGAATTAAGCTTCCTAGCTCCAACAGTTGAGAATGAAGTTGATGAATCACTGAATGACTCTTCCCTTCCCTCACCCTCAGTAAATATAGATAATACATTGGATAGTATGGGGACTTCAGAAAATACTCAAGATTCTGATATATTAATGCAGCAAGTTTTTTCAAACACTCAACTCAGTGAGCAGATTGACCGTGGTGTTGATTCAGCATCATCACAAAAACCTTTGTTGGAAAAGAGAAAAAGAAGGGCCCCGAAAAAAAATCCAGAAAGTTCTCCATTTGAAAAAGAATTATTAACTTTATTAAGTAACCAAACCCCAGATCTTGCCGCTGACGACCTGGCTTTTTTCGCTTCTTTGGGTCCAATTTTAAAAAGTTTTGATGTAGGACAAAAGCTGGAGTTTAGATCGAGAGTGCTACGAGAAGCCATGGATATTCGAAATTACAACAGATCAAATAGCTCAAGTAGCTCTTACTCCAACGACGCAAGATATGCATCATCATACAATTGTCAGATTCCAGCTTACCCAGAGTACGAAACCAACAATGCGAATCCTGGTTACTCTGGTTATCAAACAGCGAGACTTACTGATGAATAAATAATTATATGTGTTCAATTACTTATTATAATTTTTTTATTTTTTTATGTGTCCTTATGAAACTTTATAATAATAAATATGTTGTTCTCTTACTTTACTATAATTAAATATAATGATAAAACGAGTAGGGGAGAGGTGTGTCAATAGTAACAGGGAGGCAATTGTAACATATGATGTTTCACGACATCTATTGACGAGTAGCGGTAGCTCTTGGTGGTATTCGAAGCTATATTTGGTGCTGTTTTACCGACCGAACTTACAAGTAAAACAGTTCGCGCGTATGCTCTCAGTAGATGACAGTTTGAGATACAGCAAGTTGAGTAAATTTTTGTTTCGGCACAGATTTTGTTATTTTAATTAAATAAAACAGTTTTACAATAGTTCAGTGGTGGTTTTCGGATAAGTTATCATCCAATCTATACGTGAAGGTATGTGAGTTATTTAAATTTACCATATATTTTTGTTAAATAAGTCTTCATTGCAAAATGGCGGGAGTGGTGCAAAAGTAACAAAACAAGAAGAGGCAATTGTAACATGTTACATTTGACACTCTGCTTTTTCACATTAGTTAATAATTATTTAATAGTACCATTTTATTTTCAGAATTCTTACAAAATGGTTTATAAACGACCTCGGAAGACATTGCGTGGCACCGTACCTCTAGAAAAATATACTGAAGCTTGTGAAATTGTAATTAAACAAGGGAAGAGCGTTAGAAGTGTAGCTACCAGCTTTGGCATGTGTCATGTGACTTTATCCAGGTATGTCGTTAAATACAAGCAGGATTATACAGTTAAAACTGGATATGCCCCACATAATAAAGTATTCTCTACAGAACAGGAACTAGAATTATCGCAATATTGCAAGACTGCGAGTCAGCTTTACTTTGGATTGACTACCAAAGATTTACGTAAATTGGCTTATTCTTATGCCAAAGCTAATAGTTTAAAATATCCCCAAAAGTGGAACGACACAGAACTCGCTAGCCTTGATTGGTACAAGGCCTTTATAAAAAGACACTCAAGTTTATCTGTCAGACGTCCTGAAGCCACAAGTCTTGCTCGAGCCATGAACTTCAACAAACCAAATGTTGAAAAATTTTTTGACAAATGGGGTGAACTTTTGGATAGACTTAAATGTCAACCACAAAATATATATAATGTAGATGAGACAGGTGTAACAACAACTCAAAAACCTAGCAGAGTGATTGCTGTCAAAGGGACCAAACAGGTTGGTTCCATTACTTCCCAAGAAAGAGGGACCCTAGTCACTGTGTGTCTGGCTGTTAACGCAATAGGAAACGCTGTACCTGCCTCCTTTGTATTTCCTCGAAAGAATTTTCAGCCTCATTTTGTAAGAGATGGTCCTCCTGGCTGTGACGGTTCAGGTAATAAAAGTGGTTGGATGCAAGATGAAGATTTTTTATTGTTCATGAAGCACTTCACTAAATTTGCTAAGCCGACTCAAGAAAATCCTGTTGTAGTTATTTTGGACAATCATTCATCTCATATAAATGTACCCGTTATTCAATATTGTAAAGAAAACTTCATTTCAATATTATCATTCCCACCACATACGTCTCACAAACTCCAACCTCATACGTCTCACAAACTCCAACCTCTTGACAGATCAGTTTTTGGGCCATTCAAAACTAAATTTAATATTGCTGCAGATCATTGGATGAAAAATCATCCAGGACAACGAATGACAATTTATGATTTACCAGGACTTGTTAAAGAAGCTATTTCTGTTGCTGCTACGTCAAATAACATAATTCAAGGGTTTGCATGTGCGGGTATATGGCCATATAACAAAGACATTTTTCCTGACATTGATTTTGCTCCAGCCAGCGTTACCGACCAAGCAATTGAAGAAGTCACCCTTGATCAATCGGATCAACAAGATATGACTTTACCTGTAGAACTGACTAACAATGTATCCCCTTCAGCACCTTCAACATCATATCAGATTTTACCCCAGACGTCAGCTCAACCAACATCAAGTCTCTCTAATCATCAGTGATCGGAGTAGGTAGATTGAAATGGGGTCATTGATCCGAAACGTATATATTAATATGGACATTCCTCCGGAATTGGTGGATTATTAAAAAAAAACCGGAACTTATGTAGGAATTTTATTCTGCCAGAGTGGAAGGAGTCATTTGATGATTTGCCATCCTCAAAAAAAGGTAGGAATTGTAATAAAATGAGCAATATTATTCTTTATTATTCTTCATATTTTTTTTAACGGCACACAGTCACGATTTGACAAAACCCAACGACCAATCAGAACAAAGGATCATGAGTGGTACAATAACCGGTTATCAGAACAATGCGTACGCCCGCCGACGACATGCCAGGTAGCTCACTCGTTTACTTCGGTTCGTAGAGTGCGCATCTTTGTTTGTTACTGTGTTGTGAAAACGTTACTTGACCCTGGCTTGTGTACATACTGACTTCTGGAATCTGCTCTAAACCACGATTTGGCTCGAATATACGGACTCGGATTTTTCACTATTGAATTGGATCTACATATTTAAACCAAGCTTTGGTAAGTAATATTTTACTAGTTACAAGGAGTATAAAGCATGTTTGGATGTACTATAAGAATATTTTTAGTATTGTGTTTGTTCGCTTAACCTGCTGAACATACCATGAGTCTTAATATTGTTAAATCTTTAATAGAGTATGAACCAGTGAGCTTAGTGCGAAACAAAATTATGATATTCTAGTAATGTAGTCGCAATTCAGCTAACTCCACTATTAACCGACATTTTACTGGAATCCGTATATAATTTGAATGCCCTGTGTCCTCTTGCAATGTATTGGTAAAATAAATTACTATAGGCCTTATCTACTTCTCTACAAAATATTCTACGTAACAAGCCCTTTCATTTGATACCCATATTGATGGGATTGAAAAAAAACTAAGTTGTCCGCCATCTTGTAGCGGCAGCCATTTTGGATTGACAATAATATTGAATATACATAATTGTATTGTCACCAGAATCAAAGGCGAATACCAAATTTTAGATCAATCGGTTGACAGGAAGAGGGCGAAATTTCAATGACTAAATTTGATCCACGAAAAATAATACAAACGGAGTAAGCTAAATAAACTAAATAAAATGTAATTTTTTCATGTCTTTGTTTTAGGTGATATATACGAGGTTCCATCTCTACAACAGAGTTCAGATATGGCAAACGTCAAGGCTGAAACTGTAGAAAAATGGATATCCGGTCATCCCGAACTACTTTACGATCACGCTAGTGGTACAATATACTGTTCAAAATGCGAAAGCCATTTGAAAACCATAAATAAAGGAAACGTTAAAAGACATATCGAAGGAGCAGTACACCAGGGAAAGTTTAAGCGGCCCGAAGAGGAATTTTATTTCGATCTTATAAAATTTCTCATTTTGTGCAATATTCCGTGGTCTCAGATGAAAAATACTACTTTTCAAGATTTCTTTAAAAAATATATGTGTAGTACCTGTTGTTGTACGTGTACTAATCGTACTCTGCCAGATGAATCACAGTTACGGAAAGTTTACTTGGACAAGTTATTTAAGAATAAAATCAATTCGATTCGGCAAAATTATAAAAATGAGAAACTATGGATATCATTAGATGAAACGACAGACTTTTTAGGTCGCTATATAGTCCATTTTTTAATAAAACCATTACATCCTAGCAATTTGACTAGACCTTATTTGGTAGCATGTAAAATGCTAACTGTAGTTAATGGACAAACAATCACGCAATTTGTGTTAGAATGTTTGGAAAACTTTTGGGAAGATTCTTTTGAATCGAAGGTAGGTAACATTCTTGTCCTCTGCACTGATAGCGTTGCATATATGCTGTCTGCAGGACGAAATTTAAAACAATACTTACCTGAAATGAAGCACGTAACATGTTTGGCCCACTCTCTTCATCGCGTATCTGAGCAAATTAGGTTAGAATATCACGATGTTAACATTTTAATAGCAAATGTTAAAAAGGTATTTTTGAAAGCCCCAAGTAGAGTCAAAATTTTAAAAGAAAAATATCCAGATTTGCCGCTACCTCCCCAACCAGTTGTTACAAGATGGGGCACTTGGTTAGAGGCAGCATTTTATTACGCTCAAAACTTTGAAAAAATAAAAGAAGTATTATCTTGTTTAAGCAGTTCTGATGCGGTATCTATTCGAGAGGCAAAAAATATTATAGAAAAAGAAAATTTAAAAGAAGATTTAAATTACATTAAAGACAATTATTTTATAATTCATTTGTCTTTAAAAGAATTGCAAAAGCATAATTTATCGTTGACAGATTCACTTTTAGCATTTGACAACGTCAGAGATGCTATAAATCAGTGCAATTCAGAAAATATAAAAAATAAAATAGAACGTGTTATGGAACGAAACCCAGATTTAGACACACTTAGAGAATATAGTGAGGCCATTGAAAAAAATGAAGCACATAATTTAATACCTTTTTTTAAATTTGCTCCTTTGACATCGTCAGATGTAGAACGGTCTTTTTCCATTTATAAATGGACTTTAGATGTTAAAAGAAATAGGTTGAAAATAGAAAATTTAGAGAAACTCATAGTTATATATTTTAATTGTAAAGATCAGGATTACCAGGATGCTGACATTGTAATAGATGAAGATTAAAAATGTGAATAAATGTAAAATGTGCATATTTAACAATAAACAATGTTGATTTTTATCTTTTTTCTTTATTCTACCCCTTTTTTTTGGTCCTAAAATCTGACTAAAATCAACCTGTTCCTTCGTATGCCCTTTACGTTTCAGAGTCGTGGTGCATCCTTAGAACAGTCTCACGACCCCAGCAGGCATTGGCCCTCTATGGGGCCCCGTCATTTATTCTACCCTTAATGCAAATTACCATGACCACTATGAAAATATTTAAATTTAAGTGCAACAATTTATGTCTATCTATAAAAGTTCTAGCCATAAAAGGCTAAAAATAAAAAAATAAAAATTAAAGCTTCGATCGGAATTCGATTGTTTTTATTATTCAACAGATAAATAATGAATTAATTTAGTTTTGATACCTTCCTTTAAATTTTGAATTGAGTAGGAATAATATCACTACCAACATTAACAATATTTAATTGAATCCGGAAATACCGGAATTACTTTCCGGGAAAATGGCTTATCCATGTTATTCTTTCTGTGTGCATTTATGATACAAGTACCAAAAATCAATCTACCTACTCCGATCACTGCTAATCATACATCGCCACATTCACCACGTAGGACTTCACTGGTAGATTTGGTCCCGCTTCCAAAAGCACCACCTCGAGTCAAATCTAAGACTGGTAGATCTAAAGGGAAAAGTGCAATATACACTGATACGCCAGAAAAGGAAGCGTTAGAGGCAAAGCAAAAAAAGATGAATGAAAAAAAGATACCAAAATTAAGAAATTTTGAATCTAAGCCAACAATGAAGAAATTGACCAAAAAATATGCAGCAAGAACTGAATATAATGAGCCAGACGAAAATATAAATGAAGACGCAGATGAAGACGACAATTACTGTATAGTCTGTTTCGAACATTATCGAATGAGTATAGAAGATTGGTTGCAATGCAGAGACTGCCATAAATGGGCACACTCCAGCTGTGCAAACAATGATCCATTTTTTGTATGTTTAAACTGTTTGTCAGAATGACTATTATTATTGTTTTCTTTTTTTTTAAGTATTTTAAGTTTTTTTAAGTGTTGAGCGTGAACTGCTGACAAGATCTTGTAAGATTTATTATTTTATTGTTAACAATTTCTGTTTGTTACAATTGACTCTCATTGCTGTTACAATTGACTCTCTTGGTGCAGCAATTGTAACACTATTAGTTGATCTCATTAAGTGCCATTTTCTAGAATTTTATTGTTTTTTTCGTTATTTTCTGTATTTGATTTTATAATTAGATAACGAAACTATATTGTTACCAAAAATGATTGTGCTGTGATTTTTAATTAAAATATTATGAAGGTTTGATTTTTTTTTGTTACTATTGACACACCTCTCCCCTACATATGTTTTTTTCTTACCTTAAAGTCACCATTAGTCGTTCAATCGGTGGTATAGGTACACGTCGTAAGCTGCAATGGACCAGTTTATCCTGTATCTTTGCCAGTAATTCGTCAAAAGTTCTAGTTGACATTCGAAAGTAATTAAAGAATTTACTTTCGTCAACCCTCAAACTGCTATATAACAAAACAAAGTCTCCTGCAACGGCTCTCTGCTCAATTAATGGATGAACATAAAGTCTTCGTCGCCGCCGGTTTTTATTTTTTTGGGATAGATAGTACAAAGCAGCAATAATTAATACACTCCGCATTTTGGTCGTCGTCTGTACAGTAAGGCGGTCAGTGCGATACTAAAACGAGCCACGCTGAGCCTCAGCGCTGACAAACTACGCGCTGAGCTATGAGCGCTGATGGTGAGCGTGAGACTAAAATCAGCCTTAGTCGCGTATCATTAGTTCGAATTTGGAACAATTTTGTATAACGTATCTAATCCGTCCGAGCTAGTGGTCATTTATGCATTTTACATTTCGTATTCCATCACACACGCAAGATTATAATACTTAAAACCCAATAAAGCGGCAATCAATCGTACCGTGCTTAGGTAATATTCACTCGATTAAATCGACCTTAAAGTTACTTGCCTAAGAATCATATTCGCTTGCGCTTCGCATCGGCTACCCGTTTTAGCAACAATCCCCGAAGTGCAAATCTTACCGCTTTGTTTATAGGTACCTACCTTCACAACTTGTAATTTCGTAGGTACGTGTTACTTAGAAATCTATAGTAACGTAAACCACGATCGTTAGTAATACTTACGCACTCGTAGGTTAATACTAATCTTCGAAATAAGTTATTACTAAACTGTAACTACGTTTGTTTGTGATTGTTGTTATTCGTGACTCGTAGTCTCGATAGTCACAAGTCACAACCAGATAGGTAGGTAGGTATAGTGTCTACTCGTAATTCGTTATTTAGACTTGGACTTCTCGTGCTATACAATAATTCGTTTTTAAATCTCTTTTATAGTGCCCCCTCGTTTCCAATCTTATATTTCGACATACTCGCGCTATAGGTACCAACTGTGATCCCACTCGTAATTCGTTATTAAGACGTGGACTTCTCGTGCTATACAACAATTCGTTTTTAAATCTCTTGTATAGTGCCCACTCGTTTCCAATCTTATATTTCGACATACTCGCTCTATAGGTACCTACTGTGATCCTACTCGTTCTTCGTTAATTTGACTTGGACTTCTCGTGCTATACAACAATTCGTTTTTAAATCCCTTGTATAGTGCCTACTCGTTTCCAATCTTATATTTCGACATACTCGCTCTATAGGTACCTACTGTGATCCTACTCGTTCTTCGTTATTTAGACTTGGACTTCTCGTGCTATACAACAATCCGTTTTTAAATCCCTTGTATAGTGCCCACTCGTTTCCGATCTTATATTTCGACATACTCGCTCTATAGGTACCTACTGTGATCCTACTAGTTCTTCGTTATTTAGACTTGACTTCTCGTGCTATACAACAATTCGTTTTTAAATCCCTTGTATAGTGCCCACTCGTTTCCAATCTTATATTTCGACATACTCGCACTATAGGTACCTACTGTGATCCTACTCGTTCTTCGTTATTTAAACTTGGACTTCTCGTGCTATACAACAATTCGTTTTTAAATCCCTTGTATAGTGCCCACTCGTTTCCAATCTTATATTTCGACATACTCGCGCTATAGGTACCTACTGTGATCCTAATCGTAATTCGTTATTTAGACTTTGACTTCTCGTGCTATACAATAATTCATTTTTAAATCCCTTGTATAGTGCCCACTCGTTTCCAATCTTCTATTTCGACATACTCGCGCTATAGGTACCTACGGTGATCCTACTCCTAATTCGTTGTTTAGATTTGGACTTCTCGTGCTATACAACAATTCGGTTTTAAATCCCTTGTATAGTGCCCTCTCGTTTCCAATCTTATAATTCAACATACTCGCGCTACCTACTGTGATCTTAGTGTGCATTGTAGAATTTATTCGTTGATCGGTAAGTTTTCTACTAACATTTCATTATCATTCGATTTCTTTCTTCTCAGTTTACCTTGTCTCGTGATAAGGAAACTTAACATTAATTAATTAATAATAATATTAATTTCATCGTTCGTTCTCAATCATATTAAAAATGTCTTACAATACTAGACGCAAGTTAACAACGGATCCTTTATCTAAGAAACGTAAATCACTCACCGTGGCTGATTATGAACCTTCACTTACTGTTAAGGACTTACCCGTTTTGCGGCGTAAGCGTACACTCGCATTGAATCGTTTACGGAAGACGCTTGAAGTCGCTGAGTTGGCCCAGAAGGAGCCTGCCCAGTTGAACACGTTTCTTGCTCATTATTCCGTCGTACAGAAATTATGTGATAGCTTTGAAGAGGCACATTCCGATATCCTTTGCATTGTGGACAGCGAGTCAGAAGAACAGGAAGATGATATCCGAGTAGACTTCGATCAGGTGTATTTCCACATCATGAGTATTCACATGGAGTTGTTTCCTATCAATGCAGGAGATTCTAAATCAAATTCAACCGCCATGGATCGCTCCTGCATATCTAGAGTAAAGTTACCTAAAATCAACATTCTCACATTTTCTGGAAAAATAAAGGAATGGCCTAGATTTTATAATCTTTACAATTCGTTAATTCATCATAATGAATCACTGTCGGACGCTGAACGCATGCATTATCTTTTTTCGAGCCTTTCTGGGGATCCTCTTTCTCTTATCCGCACATACCCTCCAGAAGGCACCTTCTATCTCGAAGCCTACCAGACACTAAGTAAGAGATACCAAGATAAACGTGAGCTAGCCTTTACGTGCTGGAAGGAAATACTGGAAATAAACTTAAAATCTAACTCGCCAGAAGAACTTCGCCGTGCTCTTGATTATACAAACGAGAATTTAAATATTTTAAGAGGTCTCGGATTACCTACCAAAGAATGGAATTTTGTTCTCTGTTACCATTTTTTATCTAAATTAGATTCGCAAACGCGGTGCGCTTACGAACGACAACATATTTCTGCAGAGCTGCCCGATTTCAAGGAATTGTTGACATTCTTATACACTAAATGTGAGGCGCTCGTTAGAGACACACACATTTCTCATCTCATGATCGCTCCAAAGCCTCTGTTAATCGTAGTCAAGAGAAACCTCATACTCTAAACAAGTCAAATGGTAATACGTCAAAATCCAAGCCCCCGACCGTGTTTCTTTCCAACACAGAAGAAAAGTCAAAGCCCGCTATTCCGATGCCTCAGTCTGCCACTCATAAGTCCTCATCAGTTTCTTCATCATCTGCGCAACCAATCGTTAAGTGTCCATTTTGTTCAGAAAATCACTCTGTCAACCATTGCAAACGGTTTGAACAGACTCCCGTTGCTGAACGAATTGAGTATGCTAAATCGAACCGTTGGTGCTTCAATTGTCTTAGACCTTTTCATCAGCTCAAGGAATGCCGATCCATTTTCAATTGTCAAAAATGTCGTCAGCGTCACCATACGCTTCTTCATTTTGATGAACCTGACAGCGCAGCTTCTTCACCGATTCAGCCTTCTTCGAGTACTCCAACTAGAAAGAAGTGGGTTATATCCTACAGGTGGTACTAGGACAGATATCAGGGAAACTCCGGTAACAATAAAATAGTGGACTGTATTAAATTCGACAAGTGAACAACGGTTAAAATATAATTAATTATGAGTAAGAGGAGTGTGCGCTCGGTAAGGCGGACGATGACGCAGTGTCGTGTGAGCCGGCCGGTGCGCGCTCGCAGCTTGAGCGCCCCCTCCGCGACCGCCCGGCGCGTAGTGATGTTCTCAACATGCTCCCGGCGTTGAAGATTTGTCTTCAAGGATTATGCTGGAAGAGGACAGATGGTGTTATAAGCACGTCGGACTATTCCCTTCTTCGTCTTCACGTCTGCGACTCTGCTTATTCCGTCTCTCCCAGGTATGAGACGTACGATACGGCCGAGTGGCCACATCAGTGACCACAACAATCAAGTTCGTGTATTGACCAGTATCGGTGATAGGTCTGGGGTACTTCTCTCTACAGCCAAAGTTGAAGTTCGTGACTCATCGGGTAATTTTCAATCGCTTCGCGCTATTATAGATTCGGGAAGCCAAGCACATTTCATCACTGAACGTGCCGTTGAACGACTTGGCGTTCCTAGTTTTTCAACTTCTCGCCGTGTCATTGGCATAGCACAGTCTTCTGCAGCTGTTTCAGGAACAGGTAAGATTGAACTTGGTGTTAACGGCCAGAGTCTCTTTAATGTCAACGCGCTCACATTACCTAGCATCTGTGGTAAAATGCCATCTACTCGCATTGACAACTCCTCATGGCATCATTTGAAGGGTCTTCAACTGGCTGATCCGGATTGTCACCAGCCTGGCCCTATCGATCTTATTCTTGGTGCTGAGATCTTCGCCTCATTATTGTGTCCTGGTAGTGTAGGTGGAGGATCACAGCAACCCGCCGCTCTTAATTCCATATATGGTTGGATCTTGCTTGGCGGTGCAGGTGGCAAGGATGAGGTACAGTCATTTTTTGTAAACGGGGACGACTGTCTTTATGAAGAAGTCAGACACTTACGGGAGCTAGAATCCTTCGAAACAACTCGATGCTTAACTCCTAACGAGGAACGTTGTGAAGAGATATTTGCAACTCAACACACTCGCGATCTCACAAGCAGATATGTTGCTACCTTGCCGCTCAAGGAAGAAAGCCTAGATAGGTCTCTTCCAGGGTCTCGCAAAACCGCTTTGCGTTGCTTTCATACAATAGAACGGAAATTATTTCCAATCAAATCTACGTCGTTGGCACGCCTTGAACTATGCGCTGCAGTCCTTCTCGCTGATCTCCTAAAATTCGTTAAGGAATTGTACTCATCCCGTTTTCCTTGCACAGGTGTATTTGCATGGTCTGACTCTACCGTCGTACTTGCGTGGATTCGCTCTCACCCTTCACGTTGGAAGGCTTTCGTCGCGAACCGCGTTGGTCATATTCTTGATGTCATTCCAGATGCTCGTTGGAATCACGTGACTTCCGAAGACAATCCGGCAGACATAGTTTCGCGCGGTCAACTTCCGTCAGCACTAGCCAACAATCGTTTATGGTGGGCGGGACCTTCATGGCTCTCCCATCCTGTTCTCTCTTGGTCTGGTGATGAAAAAGTGTTGGATCAAACCGCACTTGAAATGGAAGAAAAGAGTCCGCATTCAATGCTCACCCACGATGATTCCACAGTTTTTTTCATAGATACCTTACTCGAACTTTATTCATCAATTCGCAAAATCCAGCGCCTCTTGTGCGTATGGGTAAAATTCATCGTTTTCCTTCGCAGTAACCGTACGCGCTGCTCTAATTCTGTATCAAGCCAGACAGATCGTCATGACTCTCTCATGATTATTGTAAAGCATATTCAGTCTCGTTGCTTCGCTGCCGAGATTCAACAGTTGCATGTCAGAACTTCTTTATCGAAACAAATGCGTAAACTAAGTCCATTCTTAGACGCGCAAGGAGTGCTGAGGGTGGGCGGCAGACTATCGAGATCAGGGCTCGAGTTTGAGCATAAATACCCTGCCCTTATCCCTCGCGAGTCGAGATTTACTTACCTGATAATCGACGCGTTTCATCGTGAAACCTGCCATGCAGGCGTTAATACCGTGCAGTATCTTTTGACTCAGCAATTCTGGATTCTTTGCTCAAAACGCGCAATTAGGCATTGTTAGTCAAAATGCTTACAGTGCTACAAAACAAATCCTACTCATCTCGAACCGTTTGTGAGGGATCTACCCGCTGTTCGTGTTAACCAAGTGAAGCCTTTCTCTGTTGTAGGTATGGACTACGGTGGTCCATTTCGTATTAAACTAGGAAAACATCGCGGTGCCAAAATTGGCAAGGCCTATCTATTTTTATTCGTTTGCCTTAGTACAAAAGCACTTCATCTCGAAACAGTATGGCCTCTCGCGCGAGTTGAGAAACTTCACCCTGGCCCGGACGGAGTAGTACGCGTCGTAACCGTTCGTACAGTCGATGGCTCTTCATTAACCAGACCTTTGGCAAAGCTTTGTCCTTTACCGAATCTTATCGATTAGTGCGTTATTCGTTAATTCAGTATTATCGTAAATTAAGTACCCTAGCTTTTATTCGTGTGCATTCATTCTCTAGGTTCTAATTTTCATTTTCTTTAAGTAATTTTCAAAGTGAGAAAATACACAAGTGTATTTTGGTGGGCGGTATGTTTCATAACCATCATTCGTAGTGTTATTTTATTCTTAATGTCCACCGGAAATCGAATGGGTTAGCGGCGTTCGAGTATTCCTCTTTTAAACTGGAGGCTCGAACCAATAGCAGAGCGTAAAACAACGCTCATACGTTTCGTCCAATCACGGACGTTCATTTCAAGCCGCGATCTCAGTGCCATCAACAATGGCGTGAGTGTAAGATCCTGCGCAGTGCACTCTCCACGTGTGATCGGACTAAAACTAAATATAAGGGATTCTTGTAGAATCTGCGTGTGTTAATGTGTTTTATGGAACTTTAAGTGACCTGTGATGCCTAATAAACATTAAGAACTGCAGTTCGCGACTAGGTCACGCCACAAGAACGCGATACGCGGGAGCTCCCAGCGACCTACCTACAGCTTGCTGGACGAGACGTACGTGACTGTCAAGGTAAGAGCTATCCTTCTGGTTGACGGAGTCTCGAGCGTTGCAGCCCATTCAATTCGACGGTCATACCATTATCGGTGGCTGCCCCCAAATGTACAGGTGACGCCTTCCTGACACACAAAGATCTTAGTGAAAGTGACAAAAATTATCTTCAGGAACATTTAAACGAAAAACAGGCTAGTTATAAAAGATTTGAACAGCATCAAAGGTTGCCATCATTAAAAAGTGACACTATAGTATGCACTTTTGATTTACAAAGAGTCTTATGGTGCTCCCACATTGCCGTTAGAAATTGTTTAATAACGTTAGTAAACATTTGTTAGCAAACATTTAATCACAAATAAATTTTCATGTTAGAAAATGTTTAGTAATGTTAGTAAACATTTTATAACAAAACAAATTATAACAAAATAAAACATGTGTTATCTTTTGTTTGTAAACATTTTATAAGGGTGATGGCGGGATAGGCGGTGCGGTGCGGTGGGGGTTAGAGTACGCAGGTCGCTGCGCGTGGTGTCTCGCTTGTCAGTCCCTTTGTGTCAGCGTGCATCGCTGTGCGTGTGTATTAGTGGTTGCGCGTGCGCCAAGCAATAAAATATGTCCGGTAATTGGAATAACGATGATGTTTACAAACTGATTGAAATGTTTCAAGCAAGAGAAGTACTATGGAACACGATGTCAGAGAGCTACAAAGACCGAAATAAAAAACACGATGCTTGGATGGAAATTGCCAGTGAATTTAATATGGATAAAAAAGTAATTGAAAAAAAGATTCGATCACTCGTAGGTCAATTTAACCGAGAATGTAAATCTAATAAATCTGGTGCAGGAGCTAATGAGTCAAGTAAATGGTTTGCATTTAAAAAACTCATGTTCCTTAAAGGCAAAAATATTCCAAGTTTAACTGTCGATGGAGGGTTGCAGGTGAGTTTTATTTTAACGTCTTTTAATAATACACTTGCGTGCAATAAAATCGACCCACCCCGTACGCTTTCGTTCAGAACACGATAAATAAAAATCTGAAATTAATTAACAAATACTTTTCACACTGTTTGTTAAATGTCAGTCTAAGATTACAATAGACCAGTTTTTACTGTAACAGATTTTAGTTTATTGATTTTACAGACTGAAAATCAAAAACGCTTAGAATAGCTCAATTTTTTAATGAATAATTTTGAAATTAAAAGTAAAAAAAAAACGTCAAATTTCTAAAGAAAACTTTGTTCAGTAGCTTGTGTTCCCCCCACGTGCTCTTATTGCAGCTTCCATCCTGTTTTTCATTGACCTTATTAATGTTTTTATGAATTCTTGGGGTATATCTTCCCACTCCTCTTGAATAGCCACCTTTAGATCTTGGAGGGTTTCTGAGGGCTGATTTCTGGCCCTGACCCTTCTCTTCAGCTCGTCCCATAGATGTTCAATGGGATTAAGGTCAGGGCTCCTTGCTGGCCACTCCATAACAGGAATTTCCACCTCACGTAGGTACTGGAATACTATCGTGGCTGTATGTGGTCGGGCGTTGTCTTGCATTAACGTAAAACCCTCGCCTACAAATCCAGCGTATGGCATGACATGTTGTTCTAGCACCTCCTGGATGTATCGCTGTGCAGTCAGATTGCCTAGACGAGGCCCGGATACGAACTGAAGATCTGTTTTTCCTTCCAAAGAAATTCCGCCCCAAACAGTCCACGAACCTCCTCCAAAAGCCACTCGTTCTTCAATACAAGCCTGTGCAAATCGTTCTCCCTCTCTTCGATAAACTTTCCTGCGCCCATCATTGCCATGAAGACTGATTTTACACTCATCCGAGAACAGTACGACCTTCCATTGTTCGAGTGTCCAATCAACGTGAGCACGAGCAAATTGAAGCCTCGCTTGGCGATGCGGAGGGGTTAATTTTGGACCATTAGCGGGTTTGTGAGGATGCAATCCGCTTTCTGCAAGTCTCCGTCGTACAGTCCACTCACTTACAGCTACGCCGCGAACATTACGAAATTGCTGTTGCACCTGAACACCAGTCAAATGTCGATTTCTTAAACTTGTAGACACCATAAATCGATCATCTCGTTCTGAAGTAGCCCGATTTCTTCCCGAACCTGATCGTCTATTGAAGTTCCCAGTCTCTATAAACCTTCGGTACACTCGTCTTACTGCTGATCGACTTAGGTGAAGACGTCTGGCCACGACGCGCTGACTCAATCCAGCCTGGATCAGTGCTACAACTTGAGCACACTCAGACGGAGTAGTATCCATTTTAACGGAGAGTAAAAACAATTAAACTCAAGGTAAATGGTCACTAAATCAGTAAAAATTATCAATTGTTGAATAAACAATCAATTGATTAACTTTTAACACAATGCAATGTCACTGAGATTGCGTTATTAAAAATGAGAAATGAGGGTGTCCGAGTAAACGAGTCAATATCATCAACAACATCCCGTTTATTGAAGTGCAGGGTATTTAAAAATAAAGTTTATGAAACACACCTTCAAATTACATTATTAGTTTTTGTTCATCTGATCTTAATTTTTAAATATTGTGTTCCGAATCGAATCTTACATGGTGGGTCGATTTTTTTGCACGTAAGTGTATTTAGATGCCCAGTCCAAAAACCCTTCATTTGAAAAATATTCTGCGAATTCTTTTCTTATTTCTTTCCCATCATCTGTCAGGGATTCACATGCTTCAAGTGGTGTTAATTGCTGCTGTTCTAATCTCCATTGTCCATCGATACGTGTACCAGTTACTATGTCATCTCCATCATAGTATTGAGATGGAGCGTAAATCATGCTCGATTCAGTTTTTCTTATAAAATTATGCAGTAGCACGCATGTCATAATTAAAGTAGTAGTTTTTTCTGGATCTAATAATATTGTAGTTCGTAAAACTCTAAATCTGGCTGACAAAATCCCAAATGCGTTCTCTACTGTTCTCCTCGCACGACTCAGCCTGTAACTGAAGATTCTTTCCTTAGAATTGCTATCCTGTGGTCCTGGAAAAGGTTTTAATAAGTGTTTTTCTAAAGGGAACGCATCATCTGTTACGAACACATAAGGAACAGGTTTGTTTCTGCCTGGTAGTGAGCTGTCACTGGGTATTTTCAAACTATTGTCGTTAATTTTATTTCGAAATTTTGTGTTTGCGAAAACTCCGCCATCACTTATGCGTCCTTGGCAGCCAATATTCACGTACAGAAAGTTGTATTCTGCGTCCACTATCGCTAAAAGTACAACGCTGTAAAATCCTTTATAGTTGTAATATTCACTGCCGCTATCAATTGGCTTTTGTATGGCTACGTGCTTTCCATCGATACTTCCTAAGCAATTTGGGAAATTCCATTTTTCTTCAAATGAATTTGCCACGTGTAGCCACTCTTGAGGTGTTGTTGGTATCTGGAACAAAAATAGAAGATTAAGAAATAGGCGCGAAAAATAAATTTATAACTCGTTATTCTAACAAATTTTATTGGATATTTTTATTAAGTATGAAATATTAATAGAATACACTATAAAAAAATATGATTTCAGTTAAGGGTTGTTAAGTAATAGAAAAAGAAAATCGCGGTTATAGATTTTTTTACAATTTTAGCTAATTTGACGCGCCTATAACTTGAAATTATCGTTTAATTCTATTCTTTCAGGGTAACGAAGAAAACAGAATTGCTTCAGAAAACACTCTCAGTTTGAACGAAACAGGAAATACTGTCACTGATGAAACTACGGGCACGCCTTTCGCCACCCCAAAACCATTTCGGAAAAGAAGACGGCCTGAAGTAGAACAAGATCCAACACAACAAGAAGCTGTAAATATTTTACAAAGAATGTACGAATCTAGAAAAAGCAGGGATGAAAATGACGCATTTGGAGAGTATGTCTCGATGAAACTGAAACAAATAAAAAACAGTCATGCTAAGAATACTGCTCAACATCACATTAACAATATTTTGTACAATGCGACAATGGGACAATATGATTTTCCAACAACCTTTACAGACCCAACCGCTAGTAGTTCCTGGGGATACAACTCTGAACCAAATCTATCCACTTTTTCGGAAAATAATGCTGACTGTAGCTCGAGAGGATACTACACCGCACCGAGTCCTCGGCTTCATTTGAAACCAGTTCTTCGGATAACTCCAGGACACATACTCGTACCAGCGCAAGAACACAGAGTCCGTCTAATTTATCGCAATCAAGCCAAGATTCGACCCAATCATTAAACGATTTGTTGGAATCAATCAAAAATTAAAAAATACATGTTTGGTTTGTTAATTATTAAAAAAATTATTAGTAAAGTAAGGTAGGTACCTACCTAAAGTATGATTAGATTAGATCATATTAAAAGTAAATAAAAAAATAATTAAAAATGTTGTTTGACTTACCTGTATGTATTCCTTTAAAACCTCATTGAGAGCCTCGCACACTTCTGGTACGATAATAGATATCACTTGGTCTGACAACTTGAACACATTTCCAAGACTTTTATAACTGCTACCAGTTGCCAAAAATCTTAACGTTACCGCAAGTCTTTCCGTCACACTTACAGATTTTCTAAATGTAGTGTCTCGTTTGCCTATTTTTGCCCCAATTAAATTTTGTAGATATTCAAATTCGGAACTGTTCATTCTTATAAAATCTTTTAAGCAACCGTCAATACCCAAATCCTTGAGATAGTCTGTGGCACTATATTTTCCTCTAGCTTTTAGCGTTTGGCGCATCCAATAAGAGCGCTTTTTCTTCTTTTTTAAACAAAAAATAAAAGCTATTCCAATGAGCAAATCTTCTTCCATTTTCGTGTAGACGTCCTCGGCCCTCAGAAGGCGAAACCAAACTGCGAGCCAATACTAGATGTTATAAAATGTTTAAACATTTTCCATCAATGTAGGAGCACTTATAACATGTAACAGTTTCTAACAAAGTGCAACAATTGTTAACATTTGTTAGTAAATGTTTTGGTGTTATAAAATGTTTACAAACATTTTATAACGGCAATGTGGGAGCACCATTAAATACTCCATATGGTGATAGTGTAGTATTGTATTACTCTAGAAAGTATGCATTATTCAATTTTACTTTATACGAAAGTATCACATAAGAAGTATTTTGCTATTTGTGGGGGGAGTGCGATGCAAAGCGTGGAGCTAATGAAATCGCTACATGCCTATATTCCTATTTAAAGTCTGTAGATGAAAGAGGAAACATTAAAAATATTTTATTTTATTGTGACTCTTGTCCGGGTCAGAATAAAAATAAGACTATCTTATCTGTTCTAAACTACTTCTTAATGAAATCAACGCATTTAGAAGTGATTCAGATAAATTATCTTTTACCAGGGCACACTTACATGCCTGTGGACTCTGTTCATGCAACTATCGAACGTGAAGTTAAAAAAATTACTGTCTGGAGTCCAACACAATGGCCATCATACATTGAGGCTGCGAGAAAAAATCCTAGGCCTTATAATGTTAACGTAATGGAGTATTCTGATTTTCTCAATTGGAATGAAATAACTGCTGAGACAATTACAAATAAAACTTCTAAAACCCTGAAAATGCGAAACATCCGAATTATTACGTTGAAGAAAAAGAATCCAAATGAAATGTACATTAAATATTCTATGAAAGAAGAGGTGTCACCTGATAAAGTAATATTATTTAAGAAATCTGGCAATAAAGAAAAAGGTAAAGGTAGAGGTAAAGGAAGATCGAAAAGCCGTGCGATATTACCCGAACAAGGTGTAAGCAACGATACACATGAAAAGGTGATGATTATGTCCCCAACTGCACTTTATAAAAACAAATTGCAAATATCGGATGTAAAATATAGAGATTTAAAACGTCTATGTGATAATGGCATTATACCAAAAAGGTACCACCATGATTATTTTAAATTACCCCATGGAAATGTGGCTGATTCTCTTACGCTAACCGACGAAGAAGACGAGGAAGAGCTAATTGAATAATACAATTATTATTATAAAAGAATAACTTTTCGTATTTATTTCTATTTTTTATTTCGTATTTACGTAATTTCACATTTCGTTCGTTAGCAAAATATTATTTAGTAAAAAAACGAGACTATGTTAAATGATTGTATTCTCTGTCACCTAAAATTATTTTTTGAAAATATTTTTCTCAATTCATAATTCGTTTTAAAATAATATCTAATAATAATTAAAATAATTTATAGTAACAATTCATACATAATTTTAAACTAATTATGAATACAAATTTATATCATAAATAAGTTACTTTTTAGTGCATAAATTAGTTACGTTTAGTGCTTGATCGTTTTTTATTTTTTTTTATTTAGTTGCAATTCAATAAATTACTTAGTAAGTAAGCCTTAGTACAAAGGCTTAATTCAATAATTTATTGAATTAAGTACATTTAAATATGTACAAAAATAATAAAAAAAAACGATCAAGTCATAATTTTATAAATGATTAAAATGCCTGATTACTTTAATTTAGAAGAAGTTTGAATAATATTTGTTTTTTTATGACTAAGTAGATTTTTTTATTTCACTTTTCGGTTTAATTTGTTATAATTATTTTTTCAATTTAAAATTGTTAAACCTGTTAGGTATGTTGTACCATTATTGAAATAATAGTAAATGTTGATTAAAAGGTATTATAATAATAAATGTTGATTTCGTATTTCAGGTAGTTTTATTTTATTTGAATCGACCAATAATGGGTTTTAGAATAATAATAATTGAGTTCCTACTAATTCTGAGAGTAACAGGATTGTTTATTAGTCAGAATTCAATTGATCTATGATTATACACTTCTGGACACATCTATTGGCCCACCTTAGAGTTTAGGTTTCGATGGCCCCTACCGAAATATGATTGCTAGATTGAACAAAAACTGTTGATGCAGTTTTAAACCTGATACATTTTACCATCTTTTTCGATCGTATTGTTTTAAATTTGAATTCAGAATACCATACTACATGGAGCTACGCCTAACAAGTCGGATATGCGCCTTGTTAAAGGCAATTGATTTTTGAATAAAAAACATGTTTTATCAAATAAAGGTTTAATTTAATAACGCATGTTGCCTCCTTGGGCATCTACCACAGCTCTCATACGATTAGGCATAGAGTTTATCAACCGCTCTATGAAATTTTGAGGGATCATCTCCCATTCCTCTTCTATGGCAGTTTTCAACTCCTGCATCGTCTGGGCAACTGGCTGACGAGCCCTAACACGTCTTTTTAGCTCGTCCCACATGTGCTCAATGGGGTTCATGTCTGGGCTTCTGGCTGGCCAGTCCATAACTGTGATGTTCACATCCCGAAGATATTCCCTGACGATGCCGGCCGCATGGGCTCTTGCATTATCATGCATAAAAAGGAAATTTGGGCCCACATAGTCCGCGTATGGTATCACGTGAGGTTCTAAGCACTCACGAATGTACCTTTCAGCATTTAATGTTGGCAGCCGTGGTCCTGTAACAACCTCAAGTTGAGTTTTGCCGCTCGCGGATATACCGCCCCAGACAGTCCATGAGCCACCGCCATAAGCAACCCTCTCTTCAAAGCAGCATTGTGCGAAACGCTCTCCCTTACGTCGATAGACCTTCTTCCTTCCATCATTGCCATGTAACACAATTTTAGACTCATCAGAAAAGAGTACACGGCTCCAATCTTGCTGTGTCCAATTTAAATGACTGCGTGCGAAATGAAGGCGCGCTGTTCGGTGGGCTCGCGTTAGTTTGGGCCCATTAGCTGGCTTGTGTGGTACCATATCGCGTTCTTTTAACCTTCTCCGAACAGTTCGAGCGCTCACAGATACTCCGTGGAAGTCGCGAAGTTGGTTTTGTATCTCAATGGAGGTAAGATGACGATTTCTCAAGCTGGTCGTCACGATGAATCGATCCTGCCTTTCAGTTGTGACCCGAGATCGTGGCCTTCCTTGGCGACGAACAAAGCCGCCAGTCTCTAGGTACCTCCGATAAACATTTCGGACCGCAGATCGACTTAAATTAAGTTGAGCACTCACGTTTCTTTGGCTGTGTCCGGCCTGAATAAGTGCCACAGCTTGGGCGGCGACTTCAGGTGAAGTATCCATAGATTATTGATAGAACCTCACCTTAATGTTAAGAATAAGTAATGTTTGTTGCAAAACCAAAGATATCAATCACTTTTTCAAGAATTAAATCCAAGTAAACCAATAAAACCAAGTTTTCTTAGTATTCGATTGTTTGATATCAACAAACAGGCTCCAAATTGTCTTTTGTTTCTTTAAATTCTGTGTTCGAAATTCAAAAAAAGACTATTGAATGAAATTGTGAATGTGCCAGGTTCAAAACTGCATAAAAACTTTTTGCTCGACCTAATATAAAATTTTAGCTAGGACCAAACGAAACTGAAAATACAAGGTGGGCCAATAGATGTGTCCAGAAGTGTAAATGGTTTTTAATACAAAAAAAAAAACTAAATATATGGGTTTTTACGACAGTAAATGTGACCATAAGCTTACCAAAAATGGATATACGACCTATACAGTTTTTTAAAGTACATTTTCATGGGGTGTATTAACCAAGAATTGATATTTTCTTAGACGTAAATCCAAGCTAACTTTTAAACTAAAGCAGATAGATAGGTTTTGATGATTTAATCTTTTTCATTTGCAAATTGTAAGAACCTTTCTCATAGATCATTTTTTTATAACTTCAAAAACAAAAAAGTTATGAATTTTTATGTAAAAAAAAAAATTGTTTTTCTGCTCTCCTGAAAAGTCGGGTTTTGGTTTATACGACCTTTCTACCCAAAGGTATCGATATATAACAAGTTTGAGAAAACCGTACGTAAGAAATGTAAAAGAACTTGAAGAGGCACTAAGTCTTTTAAACGTGGCACCTGAAAGTGAACCCACATTTACTGACCCTGATCCTGAAGTGGTATAAGTTAAAAATAATATTTATATTTAGTTATTACTTATATTTGTACCTAGCTACATCATTTCCTGAAGCCAGAGTATAGGATGTACCTATTAGTAATATGATTTTAATTTAGTAAATTGTTTTCATGTATATATTTTACTTTGCTTGTTGTAATTAACCATGGTTTAATCTTTTTAGTCATTATAAACTTGTATTCTACTTTAAATAAATTTTTAACTATTTTTTTTCGTGATTTTTTCCCATTTCTTTCATTCTATGCAAAAAAACATACATCGATATACAAGAAAACACTATAAACTACACATCATTCGATTCTCCAAACCTTACTGCATATTTGTGCCAAATTTCATCACGATACGACAAAAATTCATGAAGTTACAGATTTATGATCCGATACCGACCTATATTTTCCATAGTGCCCCGCCCCGCGCGCTTCACCTCCTTATTGGCGCGCGTAAATCACAGTTCGTGTTTGTCACCTGTTATGACAAGTTCATAAAGCTCGACAAAATGAGTTCAGTGAAGCGAAAGTGTTTTACAATTGAAGAAAAAAGTGCAATATTACATCGATTGGAAGCCGGTGAATCAAATGCAACCCTCGCAAATGAGTTTGGCGTATCTCATTCTACAATATCCACAATAAAAAATAATAAAGATAAGATTGAGCCGCTATTTAATGGCACTGTTTTGAAATGCAAACGTATAAGGACGTCTACTCATGAGCAGGTGGATAAGGCATTGTTACAGTGGTTCAAACTTCATCGCGACCGGGGAATACCTGTTAATGGACCCTTGCTACAAGAGAAAGCAAACTTTTTTGCCAGACAGTTAGACATGCAAAATTTCACGTGTTCCATGAGTTGGATAAACCGTTTTAAAGTAAGACACAACATCGTTAGTGGTAAGATTGCTGGCAAATCTTTGTCATTTCAACAAAGTGATGTAACCGATTGGCTAGAAAAAGTTTGGCCTACTTTACGTGCACAATTTACAGATGATGAAATTTTTAATGCAGATGAGACCGGGCTGTTTTATAAATTAACCCCGGACAAGACGTCAACGTCTTGACCGGGGTTAATTTATAAAACATTTTTCACCTGTAAATTTCAGAATTTAGAGGTGAAAAATGTAAAGGAGGAAAATTATCAAAGGAGAGAATAACTGTGATGGTGGCAGCCAACATGAGTGGTACAGTTAAAAAAAAACTTCTCGTAATCGGAAAATCTCAACGCCCCAGATGTTTTAAAATGTACGGCATTTGCCAGTGGATTGTGAAAGCAAACGAAGAGCCTGGATGACTGCTGACATTTTTACTAAATGGGTTCGTGCTTGGGATCGTGAACTTACAAAAAAGAACAAGAAAATCCTGCTATTAGTTGACAACTGTCCTGCACATCCCCACATAGCAGACTTAAAAAGCATAACTCTGGTGTTTCTGCCTCCAAACACGACATCAGTGTTGCAACCCATG
Source organism: Melanchra persicariae (assembly GCA_947386135.1). Lineage (NCBI taxonomy): Eukaryota > Metazoa > Arthropoda > Insecta > Lepidoptera > Noctuidae > Melanchra > Melanchra persicariae. The sequence continues at coordinate 5,932,118 of OX376645.1, read as the reverse complement.
GATCAAGGGATTATTCGAGCTTTGAAAACACATTTTCGTAAAAACCTTGTCCTGAAAATGATCCAGCTTCTAGATGGCTGCCGAAGCACTAGTTTTGAGTACCCAAAGATTTAGTAAAAACCTTGTCCTGAAAATGATCCAGCTTCTAGATGGCTGCCGAAGCACTAGTTTTGAGTACCCAAAGATTATTGTTCTTGATGGTATACTAATGATTCAAGATGCCTGGACCCAACTCAAGCAAGGCACGATTTTTAACTGTTACAAACACGCTGGTTTTGTCCGAAGCAACGTAGAATGTACCATAACTTCAAACGCAGATGATTTTAACGAAGAAGACGACGTACCGCTGAGTGTTTGGGCAAGGGCTATTAATGGGCATCAGTTACCCATAACAAATGATGACTTTGAACAATACGCGTTTGTCGATGATGCTGTCGCCACTTGTGAAGAACCGTCTGATGAAAACATTGTGGAAAATATCATCGCCAACGACGCGAATAGCAAAGATAGCGACGGTGATGATGGCGAACCAGAGGAGATTCATCCGACTTTGAGTGTGTCTGAGGCGTTGAAAGCTGCAGAAACACTCAGTGTATTTGTTCAGACTAACTTTGATGATGATCTTATGAAAACAATGATGTCACGAATTCACAATGCCGTACGAAGTTCTTCCTACCGAACAAAAGTTTGTCAAAAATAAACTCAAATAACAGACTTTCTACGTTAGTAACACAGAGCTTTGTCTGTAGTGATTGTGTATTTTATTTACATATTTGTATTACAGTACATTATGTACCTATGTTTGTAATTTGTAATGTTTAAGAACTATCAAAATAAAGCATTTGTGATTTCTATGAAATGTTTTATTTAACTAAATAGGAAAACCAAAATTATATTATAATAATATGTAAGTATTCGTAAGTTATGTATGTACAAGTTAAGTTATCTACTTAAGAAATAATCCGTCCGTTTTGTGCGTCGTCCGGTAGTACGACATAGTATCGCCGGTCCCTTGAAGGTCGTTATATTCGGATTCTACTGTAGTGGCTGAAAAAGGAGTAAAGCAGGTAGGAGCTATTGTATCAGCAGAACGTGGCACGTTAGTCACAGTTGAGCTGGCAGTAAATGCCTTGGGAAACACAGTTCCACCAATGTTTATATTCCCTCGTCTAAAATATAAAGATTTGTTAATTCGTGATGGCCTGAATGTATTGGTGCTGGTAATCGCTCAGGTTGGATGACAAGCACAGAATTTCAGATTTTTATGGATCACTTCATAAAACATAGGGGAAGGTGGTCTGAGACGGCATAGCGGCTGAGATGGCAGTCTCAATATCTTTACCATTTGTAGTCCAGTGGCGCCCCTATATGCACCCTTGCGTCCCTAACAGAAACTCGTCGCGACACGCCGCGCGCCAGTGCGCAACATCAATCGAGGCGATTACTACGTCAGTTTTGGTAAAAATTGCTCTCGAAAAATTTAACTTTTGCTGAAGTGAAATCGTGATTACAGGTGTTCTACATTAGCTAACAGGTAACTATCAATGTTTTCTTTTAGAGTAGAGTGTGAAACATATGTTGTAAAAAGCAAAGTTAGGTAGCTTGTCAAACAAAATAAATTCAATTTATTTTGTTTGACAAGCCCATAGATTTTCTTCGGAAAATGAAATGGCAGGTTTGGACTGGCTGCGAGGCTTTAGGAAACGTAATCCGTCCATATCACTTCGAATACCTGAAGCCACATCGGCAGCCAGAGCTCGGGGATTCAACAAAGTCTAGGTAAAAACATTTTTTAAATTGTTGGTTGATGTAATGGAACTGCACAAATTTGAACCCCATCAAATTTGGAATGTGGACGAATCTGGGTTTAGCACAGTGCCATCACAAAACCCGAAAGTCTTTGCGACAAAAGGTAGAAAACAAGTTGGGGTATTAACCAGTGCTGAAAAAGGGCAAACATTATACTACGGTTTGCTGCGTTAATGCCCTGGGAAGCTTCATACCTCCAGCATTCATTTTCCCTCGCAAAAATATGAAAGCAGAACTTATGGACCACGCGCCTGCCGGCGCTGTTGGATTTGCCCAAGAAAGAGGATGGATGAATGGGGAGGTATTCCTTAAGTGGTTGCAGCATTTTGCTGAAACTGAGGAAGAGCCTCCAGTAACTCAGTTAAATGACGACACTATTGCGGGGCCTTCAGTGCCTACTAGCTCCCACGATCAAATTCAGTCAAGTTTAACAATAGCAGATATTTTACCTTTGCCTAAATCTTCACAAATAAAACGATCTGTTCATAAGAAAGGTAAATTCGGGATGCTGAATGCATCACCAGACATAGCATTACTAAAAGCTGTCGTTGCTGAAAAAGAAGCAGCCAATATGAGAAAATCTGCCCGACAAGTTAAGAAAAGAATCGTGTTGGGAGTTTCCAGTGATGAGGAAGAACCGGTCGCCTCAGACGATGAAGACCCCCCCTGCATATATTGCAATGAGCCCTGGAGTCATTCTCGCTCCAGGGAATGGTGGCTTCAATGTCAAGTTTGTCACCAGTGGTGTCACGCAGAATGCATTGGGTTACCAAAAACGGCTAAAAATGTAATCTGCGATGTTTGCAAATAGATTAGCGGCTCCAGTTTGGTGTATGCCATCTTACCTACAGGAATTGGGTGAGATGGATTTTCAAAACATTTTTATATTTAATTATTATCCAAGGAAAAAAAAAAACATTTTGTTTTGTTGATTGTTTTTATGCTGATAATAAACCACTTTTTTATACAAAATTGCTATTTATTTCTATTTGGTTACGAGTTTCTTATAAATCAAACTTTTCAAAATCTATGCCATCTCAGACCACCTTCCCCTACTAAGTGTGTCCCAGCAGTGGGAACGTTATAGGCTGATTATGCTTATATCAATCATTTCATTTTGTTGTACTGAAAATATAGACATTGAAGCAAATGAAGACCCACCCAAAAAGTTTACGGGAATACCTAGTACCAGTCACTCAACCGATCAAAATATATCGTGAGTTGAAATTGCTATGTATATTCCAGTTTTATTGTCTATTTTTGTATCGATTTTCATATCGATTATTTAATTTGTAGGACTAAAGAAATGGACAGTGATTCAAATGACAACATCATGGATAATTTAACGATTAGTTACGTTGAGGTACGAATTAATTTATTTTTACTTTACAACTACAATTTATAACAGAAAAATTTCATTAATTTAGTGTTTTTTAGGTTACAGAAACAGAGCCGGAGTCTATAAATATGAGGGACAGTTTAAAAAAAATCGCGGAACATAACCATCGGTTTGGTTGTTAATTAAATAACCTAAAAGTCGACAAAGAAATTCAAAGGGGTCTGCAGTCAACTTTTTATTTTAAATGTAATATGTGTCATAGCAAGTTTGTATTGAAAAGTTATGATGAAGGGAAGGCAAACACTACTTTAAACGTAAACGAAGGAGCCGTCTCAGGGACCATATTAACAGGCATTGGACGAACGAATTTAAATGAGATTACTGCATCAATGGAATTGCCTATTATGACATTCAGAAGTTACAGTAAACATCATGACAAGGTTGCTGAGATGTGGAAAACTGCAGCTGAATAGAGCATGCTTGCAGCGGCCAATGAAGAGATCGAATCAGCTCGATCGCGAGGGTATTTGGCACTATTCCAAAAAATCCTGTGGTAGCACATTGCTGTTGGAGTAAATCTCATCACAATGCTTTATCGGGTGTTGCTGCTATCATTGGCCATCATACAGGCAAAGTTTAGTACATAGGTGTGAGAAATAAATACTGAGGCTTTTGTTCCCGGGCTAACAAGAGACAGGTGGAACCAACTGCACACAAATGTACAAGGAACCACGGCGGGTCTTCGTCAAGTATGGAACCTAACATATTAGTTGAGGGATTCAAATCTTCTGTAGAGAAACGGAAATTGATTTACAATACGCTGATTGCAGATGGGGATGCCAGCACGTATAAAAATATATTAGAGAGCAGACCTTATCCTGCCGTGCCTATTCAAAAAATTGAATGCACTAACCAACTACAACGGAAAAAAATTGTTCCAGAAAACAGACACCTGAACGATTAGTCAGATTAAGAACAGCTGTACGGGCTGCAGTACAACATTGGAAGACCAAGTCTACATCGGAATCCAGCAAAATTATTGCATTACAAAAAGACATTCTTAACAGCCCCAAACACATCTTTGGAGACCATTCCGATTGCAATTTATATTACTGTACTGAAGACCGAAAAAAAGATAAAAATGATGCTCTTACTGCAAAAACACTCATGTTGAGACTGCAGCGAAACGCTTCCCAGTTGGCTTTTCATTCAAGAAGCTTACTCACTGTTTTACCACCAATCGTGCAGAGCAGTTCAACAGTGAAATACGATTTCCGCCTACAGTCTTGGCAACGGCCAAGACTAGGCGGAAATCGTATTTTCTCGCTGAAAGATTCATATTCTGTTCGGTGCCATGCGGCTGTGGTCTGTTTCAATACAGGAAAACCTGAAACCTGCCTTTACAAATCAGTGTGCAATAAAAGCCCAGGAAAAACGCTGAAACGTCTAGAACAAAAGAAAGGTCATGGCCCATAATCTGACCCGGTTCAAAAATGTTTTTGTACAAAAACGAAAATGGTGGTAAATAATGCAGGCATAACCCACTTTTCATTGTATGTAAAAAGAAAAAAATAATTCGTTGGAGAAATCTTGCCAACAACCAAACAGCAGACCAATAAAAATTGGATAATAATTAGCTGCACCAGCGGTTTCACCTGTCTGTAAATTATTTTATCCATGGAAACATGTCACTTGGATAAAAAGTATACTATGTCCGACTCCAAATCTAATATATCTACACGGCAATTTAATCAAAATCGGTTCAGTGGTTTAGACTTGAAAATTAAACAAACAAACTTATTTTGCCAATGTTTTGTTAAATACAAATATCATCTAACATAAAGCAATCTCGTTCGGTCAGGTAATAACACACGTATATTGCTGTCTCTGTCTTACCCGAGTTGATAACCAGCTTTGTTGCGCTCACGCAATAATATAATGCCCACAGCAGGTAGAAAAACATCGGCGGCGCGGCGGCGCCTCCCTGACCTCGCCCTTCGCAGTCCTTCGTCATTCGTCGTTGTGATCTGTGCTTTTTCCGTGTTTCTATATTATTCCCATACAATTAACTACATTGGCACGTTTACTTAAGTGATTGTTTGCTTCTCGATTTGGATTTTGTTGACATGGAAAGACTTGATAGCTGTGTAGCGTGTAACCGATCGATGTTACGTCGCAGAAATCACCCTCTTACTGGAATTTTTCTCGAAATATATCGGGAACACGCCGTGCTATTACAACAAGAAATAATACCACACGATGTAAGTTTCTGCGCTTTAAACTTATTGTCTAAAAGTATAAACAATTTATTTATATATTTGTACAATATTATAACATAAACTACAACGCGAAACATGTTGGGCGTTTTCCAATTACAAGTTAAGAGCGCATTATATGGCATAATGCTCAACGTCGATGTTTCAACTACAGCAACGTTTCGTACAATCAAGCGCACACTTCGGCATTGTACGCGAGGTATTCCTCGTAGCGCTCCCGTTTTGAAACGCTCCCATCTAAGCGCTCCCGTTTTGTTCCTCCAAGCGCTCCCAAAAAGAGCGCTTCGAGGAACGATTAAAAATATTAAAATTTATTTCCTCGAAGCGCTCCCATGATTAACTTTCGGATAGAGATGGGACTATACTAACTGAAATTATCGATAATAAGTAGAACACATTGTTATAATATACAACTAGCGGCCCGTCCCGGCTTCGCACGGGTTTGGTAATTTTTTTTTTTTTTGTTCACCAAATAGATGAATATAATCTACCGACATATGTACCTATTCATATTTTTTTATTGTTTAGAAAGCTTATGATTTCTCTCCATTATGTTTCCCATTACTACCCCCTTCCCCGCACACCTCAATGTTTTTTTTCGGAAGTTTTTCGTAGAAATAAGGCAATGAGGTGTCTATCGTTTACGTCAATGGTAGAAATGACTTTCCTTGTCCTAGGCGGGGCGAGAGAGTGTCAGACTCTTACTGACTAAAACCACCTACTGACTAAAATCACCTGCTCTGAGCCGGGATCCAGTAACGTATTGCGCTCAACGGTGATGCTACCTATGCGATTGATAAAATGGTTAAAACAATTTTATAATTAATTTTTGCCAAAAATAGCGATACTAACTTCTTAACTAAGAGTTAAGCCGGCTTTTGACTACGGGATGTAATGTAATATATATTACATCACGAGATATAATTCAATATCGCTCACCATGCTATTTAAGCAACCTCTTTACACTAAGCTGTAATATATATTATATCCCAAACTATAAATATTTTTTCGACCGACTGGGCGATAAAGAGGAGCTGTATATTTTACCTCACGTCCCCGGACACCGCACCTCCCCCTGCCTCGCCCTCACTTTGAACGGAACGGTGCAGACTGTAGACCTCGTGTTTTGAATTTTCGTTTTTGTTTGTTTATAGTACGCAATCCTTACCTACGCATATTATGGAACATTTTATAGAAAGCGTTAGGAAATATCCTTGCTTATGGGCGACTAACAGTGAAGAGTATAAAATAAATGAAATTAAAGATGCTGCTTGGAGAAACGTAATAAAAGAATGTGATTTACCGGATAGTAAGTATTTATTGTTATTACATTCTTAACAATCTCTTTTGTATTCTTGTAATTTGCCATGGTACAGTGCCAGATGTGTTAAAAAATCGACAAAATTCTTCCCGTATAAAGAAACTTTCATTTGAATATCTGAAACCCGAGTGGGATAATGGCGTCAGCTGATTTTCAGTAGATAATATCTCGCTTTCATTGAATATATTGGAGTTATCATTGATTAGGTAGTTATGAAGGACACATGTAGCATTCACAATTTTATCGACAAGCTCGACACGACACTCAAATGGTTTTCTATATAGGAGGGTATATAGAAAACCATTTGAGTGTCTTCTTACTGTTAATATGCCGAAAGCATTTTCAACTACCTGGCGTGCTCTTGATAACCGGTAGTTAAATATTCTTCGACTGTCTGTTAATTTTGATTTCTGATAGGCGCGCATTAGATTTATCAGAAGGGGAAAGGCCTCATCCCCTATGAATACGTAGGGTAGTTCCGGTCCTCCTGGACACAGTGGCTCATCCGGCGGCAAATTCAAATTATTTGTTTTTAATTTATGACCAAATACACTGTCGTTTAAAATTCCACCATCACTGTAACGTCCCATAGACCCAACATCAATGTAAATGAATCTTTTTTTTGCGTCAACAACGGCCAACAAAACAATCGAAAATGTTTTTTTATAGTTAAAAAAATTGCTGCCTGAGTGTGGTGGAGCTTTTATTACGACGTGTTTGCCATCAATAGCACCGACGCAGTGATCAAAATGCCAGATATTTTTAAAATCTTCAGCTATTTCCTTCCATTCATTTTCAGTTGGTTCTTTTAATACTAAAGGTTGAAGATGGTTCCATATTGCATCACAAACACTTTCAACAATGCCTGAAACTGTACACAAGCCCATTCTATAGCTATATGCCATTGATGTGAACGAATCTCCTGTAGCCAAGTATCTGTAACAGAGAAATGTTAGAAATGTTAACATTTTTAATATGTATTGTAATAATTGTGTATTTGTTACAGTAAAAGAAGCTAAAAACTTATGGAAAAAACTACGCGATGGTCATAGACAGTCACTCAATAGACGAAAAACGACTACTGGACAAGCTGCTGATAGCGACAAAGGTTGGAAATATGATAAATTAATGGAATTTTTAATACCGTATATGGCAAACAGACCGAGGACCACAAATGCTGAACCTTTATCAGAACCTTTATTAGAACAATCAGACTCTTTACAAACTCAAGAGATTGAAAACGCCGAAAGAAATTTAGAAGAAACTGCAAGTATTTCACGAAAAAGAAAATCAAATGATAGCTTGATAAAGTGTTTAGATGAGGAAAAAAAGGCAAGAGATAAAAGGGCCGCCGAAAGAGATCAATTACGAAGACAAGTATTGACAAGACAAGAACCGCCGAAAGATGTAATGAAGTCTTTTTTTGACACTATGTACGAAATGAGTAAGAATTTGTCCGAAAATTTTCAGATGAAGATACAGAATGAAGTTTTTAAAAGTGTGATGCGTGCTAGAGAGGAAAATTCAAAAGCGAGAGTAGTTAGTATATTTCTGGGGCAGAATCCTTCACACTACCTCCTCCTGCCCCTCGTCCTGGAACATCGTATTCGACACATAGCTCTCAACCATTACATTCAGTACTTAGTCCTGAGTCACATACTTATCACGCAACTTCGCCCCCACCTCGTCCTGGAACATCGTATTCGCTACAAAGCTCTCTATCACCACATTCAGTAGCTGAGTCAGATATTCTTTCGCCCCCATGTCAGTCTACACCTTACGAAAATACCACTAGCAGCGATGGTCGCGATATCAGATCTTATTTAACTGATGACGCTACTTATGAAAGTTTTTAGATTTGTACGGATGACCAAATGTAAATGTAAGAAACAATATATTGGTTTCTAATAAATGATGAACCGAATTTATGTGAGTCTTATTTTAATTTGACACTTACCTTAAAGTTATTGCAAGTCTCTCCAGAGAAGAAATACTTTTGCGTAAATGCGTCTCTTGCTTCATAATGTCATCTTCAATCATAGCATGAAGTTCGAAAAATTTTGTTTTATTCATCCTGTAGTAATTAAAAAACTTTTCTTCATCGAGTTCATTAAAAAGCCGAAATTCGCCATAATCTTCTCTTAGTCTAATATGATTCGATATCCAGAATCGACGTTTATTATATTTTTTTCTTGTTAACAATGATAAATGTAAATCGAATACAGCATCGTCGTCGTCTGATGAACTATAGAAGGAATCAAGCAAAACAATCTCCATATTATCCATTTTATAATTCAACCGTTTTGATAAAGAACGTGATGACACAGTGGTGATCGAAACTGAACTGTTCCAATATATATATCTTTCAGTGTGAACAGCAACTGCGGGATGAAATATATATTCCAGGATGTAATATATATTACATCCCGCAGTCAAAAGCCGGCTTTAAAGATGCGGCGCGCGCGGCGTGTGAGTCCTGCACACACACATACAAACCGTAACCCCGCCTCCCCATTGTATCCTAGAGAGTCGTGTTTAACGAATTCACACGAACCCAGCCGAGCATTGCCCGAACTTGTGTTTACGTAAAATTGCGTTTTGTTGTTATCGCAAGTTGCGCGAATGTGTCACGGAAGCAAGTTTGTTTACTAATAAAGTTTGTGAAATAATTGTGTGAGCATGGAACCAGTTGCTGGACCAAGTACTGGAAACGTGCTAATTAAATACGTCCAAAGTAAAAAAGGAAAGAAAGTGTTGTTATGTGATAATTATATATACAGACCTATAAAAGTTAATAAGAATGGGAACAGTGTGTGGCGGTGTACAATAAAGACGTGTGGTGCCTTCCTAACTCTTAATAAACATGAAGATATTTTAAAAAAGAACGAACATTCTTGTCGGCGTAATGAGGCATCACAATTTGTGCGAGAAGTAGTGGAGGATATTCACCAAGAAGCCATGTCCACCTTAGACCCTCTCCCTGAGGTTTATAAAAGAAAACTTAATTGTTTATTAGACCAGGGAATTAATTTGACAAATCAAATACCAAAGTTTGAAAATATTAAAACTGGACTTTATAATAAAAGAAATAAAAGTTTTGGAGTTAAGCGTTTGTTTGGGAAATGTCTAAAGCGGTCTACACACCAAAGCCGCTGACCCGGCGGCACGGATCGCCGGCCCAACCCGGACCGGAACCCGGCCTTATTTTGTACAATCATGCCACCGGCTTGCGCCCGCGCGGGCAAGCCGGCGGGGCAGCATGCCGATGCCGACGGCATCCCTCTCCACTCACTCAGTCCGCCGGCTTTCATAGAGTAGTGACGTATCACTTATTCATTCTCTGTTGTTGTGAAGGCACTTTTATTTTTTATCAACTAACCAATATGAAGTGGGACGATGCAACAGTTATAAAACTAATAGACCTCTATCATTTAAAAGAAATATTATGGAACCTAAAAACCGTGACTACAAAAGCCGGCCAAAGCGTTACGACGCATTTAATGAAATTGCCAGTGAATTTGCTACTGATGTTCCGGAAATCGAGAGAAAGACAAAAAAATTAACTAGTCATTATTACCGAGAGAAAAAAAAAGAAGATAATTCAAATAAGTCTGGTGCGGGTACTGATGGTATTTATCATAGTAAATGGTTTGCCTACAAATCACTAAATTTTCTGCAGAACAAAAATGTGCCTACTGGAAACACCGATACTGTAAGTAAAGATTTAATTTTTTTTTATTTATAATCAGGCAACTAGGGCCCCATAGACATATAATTATATTAGTTTATTTATTAGTGTATCTTTGTATTTACATTTTAACCCTTTCCCGGGCATTGGCAAAATAGTTGCCACTCAGGTAAAAAAAAACGTGTTTGAAAAAAAAAAAAATTGAAATGTTGAAGACTTATTCAGTGCCTTTAATAAAATCCATAATAAAAAAATACACAATAAATGTTGATTTTGACTAGATATACTTATTTAGTTTTTATTAAATAAAAGTAAAACGGCTAAACGGGCAGTCTTTTTCGTCTTTTTTCGCAGGACACACCGTCGACGAGCCACGATTAACAACGAGATTCACAATCAAATCAAAATGATTTACCACAGATGTCGCCAGAAAATACAACTTGGCAACGAAATAAACGTCCTAAAATCAACCCTAATAAAGAGTTGATATCCGAAGCATTGAATATTATGAAGAATGTCTCCCAACGACCAAATGTGACAAAAGATGAGGATGGTTTATTTGGAGATTATATTGCGGGTCAGTTAAGACAAATGGATCGACAAATGAAAGCTATTGTGAGACATCGGATCAACAATATAATATTTGAAGCCGAAACTGGATATAGATCCGATACATTTACGGATTTTGCAAGACCAAGTAGTGTTTCTAGTTCACACAGTCATCCAGGATACTATACAGCATCTTCACTTCAACAGACGGTTGTAAGCCCTTCTAGAAATAACTTGACTTCTTCTGAATACTCTGCCCAAACAAACCCAGATCCACAAACAATTCAACCTTCGTCACTAGAAACATTTGCTGAAGAATACCTAGCTCTAAATCCTTCTGATAGTGTTATAAAGTAATCTTCAAAATATGTTATAAATATTTAATTTTCTTTTTGGTATAATAAAGGTAGCTATAGGTAGCCCCATTAAAGTTAAATTTAAAATTAGTGTTGACTATTCCCTTCACACGAGTAGAGCTTGACATATGTGCGAAAGGAATAGCAAGGTTTTAATTTTAGTTTAGTGACACTTCTACTGTTACCAATAGTTAATATCATGTTATTGGTTTACAAAAACACATTTCTTATTTTGTTAAAACTTTAGTATACGAATCACAATAAAAGTGTATCTCACTATGTGTAATTTACGATTTTAGATTTAATGGATAATACATGGAACTACTTAATGATTAAAAATAATATTGATTATATGAGTTTTAATTTTATTCGACTAATGGGCGTTTATTGGTTATATTGCCATTCTAATCCTCCGACACTAGAAAGAAAATAATGAGTCAACTCCACTCTTGTATCCTCAGCGGTCACTGTAGTATCCGAGGTTTGATTGTCTTCTCCTGACATATTATCTAAGCAACTGTCGTTTTCAAGATGTCTACGCCATTCACCGGGAAAGACTTCTCCGTGATCATTTTCAGTATCGTATTCGTTTTGCTGAGTTGCAGCGGTTCGTTTGATATAATTAAATAAATGTATACACGCCAAAGTTACAGTAGTAGCTTTTTCTGGGATTAGCTGAATAGGTCTATGAAAAATCTTAAATTTGTGTGTTAACTGCCCAAACACGTTTTCAACTACTCTTCGCCCTCGACATACGCGATAGTTAAAAAACCTCTTAGATGATCCCATTGTGCGATTACCATCATAAGCCTTTATAATATGGGGTTGCAGAGGAAACGCGTCATCACCCAAAAAAAATACGGTACTGGTAGATTCCTTCCGGGTAAAGGGGTTTTATGTGGTATATTCAATTCATTATCATTTAACAATCGACATAATGCTGAATTATTAAAAACCCCACCATCTGAAATCCGACCCTGACATCCCACATTAGCGTACAAAAAGTTGTAATCAGCATCTACTAAAGCAAAGAACACAATACTGAAATATTTTTTTTAGTTTATATAATCACTTCCACTTTTTGGGGGACATTGAAGTTTTATGTGTTTCCCATCCATTGACCCTTGGGTATTTGCCATCTTTTTAAATATTCATCTGCAATTTCTCTCCATCCTTCCTGACTCCTTGGAATTTTCACATAATCTGAAAGTCCTTCAACTAAAGCATCACATACTTCAGGAATAATGCTTGAAATTAGTTGAGGAGATACTTTAAAGACGTCGCACAGGCTACTAAAAGAATTTCCTGAGCTTAGGTATTTTAACGTTATTGACAATCTTTCCACTGGTGAAACTGCTTTTCTGTAATTTGTGTCTTGTTTAGCTATTTTGTGTCCAACAATATTCAGTAAATATTCAAAGTCGGTACTGGTTAATGACAGGAAAGTCTTAAAAGAAGTGGGTTTGTATAGAACCAAGTCGTCTTCCTTTAAATCACTTAATCTTTGACAAGTACTGTATTTATTGCGACTCATTAAACTTGGCCTAACCCAACACTTTCGTGTGTTGAGGGATCCACCGATAATAACTCCACAAACTGCTATTATTAAATCACTGTTATCGTCCTCCTCCATGTCAATTAGGTACTGAAAATACTACTTCTGAATTATTCGAAACACACACGTCCAATCTCTACGAGTATTTGGCAATTACTAGAACACCACATGCCGCGGCTGTCGTGCCGCCGGCATTGCCGTCGGCAAAGTCGTTCGGCTTGGACATTCTGAAGCCGCCGGGTTAACCCGCCGACACTAAGCCGGGCTGTGCCGCCGGGTCAGCGGCTTTGGTGTGTAGACCGCTTAACAGATGTGCAAGTAAGTAATTAATATAAAAATATGTATATTTTATTTGATGCCTTGCCCTTTAGAGTCACATTAATCTATGCTCTAGCACAGATTACGTACAGATTCTTCACTCCATAGAAAATTTATAAAACCTACTGCTATATTAGCCTACTCCGTCGCGTCAGCAACCACTGCATGCTTAAATGTGCTTAAATACTCAAGCGTACAGTTGTAATTGCTTCGCACCGAGCGATCCCACAGCAATCGCAGGGCTGCTCTTCGATAAAATTAATTTAACATAACTTTTTGTGTTTATGTTATTGAGAACTGTGATTATGTTTTAACCATTTTTTTTATCAACACATCTAGATAAATAGAGGTCAGTATGAAGGTAAAATAAAAAAAATCTTTAAAAGTTACATGTGTTTTATATATATTATAATTATGTAGGTATCATTTTTAGATAAATTTTGTTTATCTAAACATAATCGTTATTTTCGTCAACGTTTTTGTAAATACCGATCACTGCCAATGACCATAAATTTCAAGTCAACATATAAATTATTATTTCTGTTGTTGAAAACAACAGTACCAAATATGCAGGTTGATTTTTTTAAAAGCGACTTTGAGGAAGCCGCAATCAGCGGTTTTTAGCAGAGTTTCCAAATGCAGTTGCAAGTGGGTGTATTTTTCACTACAAACAAGCGCTTAAAAGAAAATCTCGAGACCTAGGTCTATCCAAAAATAGTATTTTTAGGAAGCATGTTGCTTTGTGTACTGTATTAACCATTTACCTGCCTCAGATTTAGGTGATGCATTTCTTTATATAATGAGTCAGTCTCTACAGGACAAAAATATCACAAAATTCAATGATTATATGGTTTCCCAATGGTTAGGACACCGATTTTGGAAAAACAAATTTACATGTTACGGTGAAAAGAATAAAGCAAATAATTTCGTGGAATCACATTATTCAGACATTAATAAAAATATCAAGAGTGTGTGTGTGTTTCCTCCGGACATTACATAGACGAAGAGAAATTTAAAACTTATTGCTTCACCACAGCTGAAATGGCGATAGATTTATATGGATGGTACAAAATGAGTGCAAGTGTACACAAACTTTTAATTCATGGTTCTGACATAATTAAATCTCTGCCTTTGCCCGTAGGTCAATTGTCAGAATATGTGATTGAAGCGAGTCATAAAAATTACAAAAAAATGCGACAATATCACTCCCGGAAAATGTCCAGAATATTTACTAATACGGACATTCTCCACTGGATGCTTATATGTTCGGATCCCACTATTCACAGGCCAAAACCCAAGAAACGAGGAGAAAAATTTAATGATATTGTTGTAGGAATGCTACGATCCCCTACATGTCTATGTAGCGAAAAAATGGATGATGATAAGACAGTGAAGACTCCGATGATGATGTGGACGATCAAGATTAGTATGTAGCATAGAATATAATTTAGGGATATTTGATTTGTATTAAGAACAAAAAATAAAGATTTTGCACTGACTTTTTTATTATCATTATCATCTCAAAACTATACTTACCTATAACTATATAGTTTTATAATAACTATGATACCTTCTAATAGTTATTATAAAACATAATTACCAAGTTAGATCGTAAAAAAGTTACATTTTATTTTTGGCATCTTAAATTGGTAATCTGGCCTTGTGTGCGCCGTACGTCTTGTGGTCCGATGATGGAACGGACTTGACGGGATCAAATTGTGCAACTCCAATGAAAACTTATTAATTAGTCAGTAATAATTAAGATTATGAAACGATCTGTGATTTTTAATTTTAAAGATTTTTATAATATACATACTTATACTACTCTTAGTATTAATGTTGTTTTAATGTGATTGTAACTTGGAATATGTTTTTATATCCTATTTGTAATGGATAATGTTACTTTGCCAAATCGCCTGAAAGTATGTCATAATATAGCCTGTATGGGTACAAGTTAACAACTTTTTGTTTCTCTCAAAAATACCCAGTAGTTTTTATTTTATTAGCATTTAAAGTTTCGAAAAATATTCAGTCGCGCTGGCAGACTCGCTAATGCGTATGACGTCACAGTACCGTGGCGTGGAGCTAGTCGCCAGGGGTTATTCCCGTTCGTCCACACCCCGTCGCCAGTGGTACACACAAAGTACTAATGTAATTATTATGTAGGTCTACTGCAATGTGATTATTATACGTATATAATTTATATTTAGTATATCTATGCGTTTTATTTATAACATCCTCTTTGAATACCTACACAATAACATTGGTCCTTGTATACACATAAGAGTGCCGAAAGCAAAAAGATATTATTCTCTCAATTTCGTAATTCGGTTAAGCAACTTCGATGTCGATGATGCACACATGAGTTTTTAAAAATTATCGATATAATTCATTACTTCATGCTTTTCCCTATTTTTAAACGTGGGAGCGCTTCGAGGAAATAAATTTTAATATTTTTAATCGTTCCTCGAAGCGCTCCTTTTGGGAGCGCTTGGAGGAACAAAACGGGAGCGCTTAGATGGGAGCGTTTCAAAACGGGAGCGCTACGAGGAATACCTCTTGTACGCCACTGAGTCGCATTATGCTCTGTAATTGGAAAACACCCATTGTGTACTAGTTTAAAGACGCCCAAATTGTTTATATTCTCTTTGTTACAAACTGCACACAGTATTTTAGAATAATAAGTATCTTTTACGGTGTTTAGATTTCTTTTTAAATGACTGCTGTTAGAAGGGTACCTATATACTTTTTCCTAAAAGTCGTGTAAGAATTGTCTGGATTTTAAAATAATTTATACATAACCAGTATGCCCCACCATTTTTCATTTTGTACTTAACATTTTTTCCTCGGTGATTAATGTTAATTATTATTTCGACATTTTCAGGTTCCATTTGATGGCTCAAGATCAATTTGCCATGCATGCTGGGTCCGACTGAGTCGTGATGTGCACCGTCAGCGAGACCAACAGGTTCAAGATCAACCACCCGAACAACCTGAAGATCAGCCAAACCAACAAGATCATGATCAAGGTCCATCAAACCAGCAAAGAGAACAGGAAGTATACAACGACGGCCAAGACGTTAAGACCTGGCTTCATGTCCTTACAAGGATATTCACGTGCCTCCAATACCGCAAGAAGGTGTATATTTAACGGCTGCAGGAATACGCCTAGTCATCTTGTGCCCACGTATATAAGGTTCTACTTGCTTAATACGAATAAATATTATATACCTCAACTTGCTCGCGTTTGTCACCCGCACCTGGTGCGAAATGATTGGGAGGAGTTAAGTGCTCAGACGCCATTGCTGGATTTTATTAATGTTCATGTATAAGACATGTTCGAATTGTTTAAATGGGGGTTAGAACGAAGTTATCAATTAGATTTCGAACATATTGAAGAGATCGATGACGGTGAACTGCATTTTTGGACTGGAGTTACGAAAGTTCAGTTCAACATGGTTTTAAGTCTAACTCCATCTCTACGGACCAGAACGGATAAGCCTGCAACCGCTTTAGGCATATACTTAACTGAAATAAGAACTGGTGAACTGGACAGACGATTAGCTACAAAATTCAAAATATCGAAAAGTACGTTAGAGAGAAAACTTCATATAACTAGAACATGTTTAACTGATGATTTTGTTCCACATTTTCTTGGCATAGATCACATAACTCGAGAAGAGTTTGTTTCCAGAAACCTTACCATTCCAGCTCATATTTTTGAAGGCAACCATGACGCAGGAATTCTTGTATTTGACGGCACATATCTTCATGTGCAAAACAGCGCTAACTTTTTATTTCAGAGAATAACATATCGTCGTTGCGACTTTAAGACCTCTTATGTGTCACTTTTGACAAAACCACTTTTTTACCCCAGCCTTTTTCACATTTTGAAGCTCTATCGTATCCAAAAACTCTTATGTGTATACGACAATTTAATCGTCATTTGTTTACCAATTTCAAGATCTACAATGTGTTTCCTAATAAAATGTTGGTGCTTAAAATATCTTATGTGTCAATGTACACATACGAGTTTTTAGTTATATGTCATACTCAGGGCCTATGGGCAATTATTAGATCAAAATATCTTATGTGCATCACGACGAGAAAAGCGGGTATTTTTTAAAATTATTTGTCCTTTAGACCAATGACATTACGGGGAAGAGCGAGACAAATAAATCGTGTGATCATTCTCCAATCATAGATGATAGATGTCTCTCATTATAGGTATTAATGCATTTTGTCAGTGCGTTCAGGTCGTAACTTGATTCGCGTCGCGTGGAACGAAACTTTATTCGATTTGTGAGTGTAACAACATAAAAAATGAGTAAACCGCTCAGTCCAAGTGAGATTGAGTTATTAGTTAATCAACAAAATACAGGTGATTCTGAATCAAGTACTTTGTATGATTTTGGGGAACCTCCAATGATGGAGACCTGTTCTAGCGGTTCCCTTATTACGCCTGAAGATTTGGGCTTAATATCTTCAGGATTGAATTATCAAGATGATGTTACGGAAGATTTATTTAATCGAAGTATCAGCATGCTCCACCCCGCTAAAGACCAGGGTATTGCGTCTGAAGATTACGTTACGAATGCTTCATCTGATCATAGCATCAGCATACTCCAAGCCACTCAAGACCCGGGTATTGTGTCCGAAAATGACGTTACGAATGTTTCAACTGATCATAGCATCAGCATACTCCATGCCACTGAAGAACTGGATACTGCATCTGAATCGAAGCAAGTGCTATCAATTATACCTATCTTTGAAAATTTGAGCGATAACAGTGATGATGATCCAGATTGGGTTCCAGCGATTTCGCGGCGCAGGGGGATTCTTTATCCATTGCAGAGCCAGGTTGAAGAACATTTGGACATCGGTGAAAGTATCAGTTCGCTGTCTGTGCAAGATTTAAAGAGAAACAGGAATTTATTTTTAAAAAGACGGAGGATCTTACCCTCTCTGGATAATGAAGATAGTGATAGTGATGACAATGTTAGTGGGGTATCATTGCCCGGCAATATTGATAGTAGTACCTCTGTATCTGTACAAAGATCTCTACCATGCACCGTTAAACTGAATAAAGAAGCCCGCGTTGCTGGTAAAGCGTACCTTGGGTATAAAAAGTTAGCTGACAAATGGACAGCGTGCGTTGAGAAGCCTGAAAGAATTTTGAAACCACGTTGCTTACATACGTGTGTAGCCCCGAAATCTAAAAATTCTTTTCTTTGTGCTCTTGTATCCGATGAAGAACGCGATCAGATACATAAACATTTTTGGAAGTTTAAGACTTGGCCCGAAAAGATGGCGTTTATCAAAGCATCAGCTGTGAGAAGGTGTATAAGACGACGACGTACATCTCAACAAAGGTCTACAAGCAAAAAGCAAAGTGGCCACAGCGTTGCCAGATACACTGTAATTACAGCAGATTTACTGTATTTTCATACGATCTACTGTCTACTGTAATACTAAAATTACAGTGTATGGAGAGCACTGTAATTTTTCTACAGGCAAAATTCAAAATAGTTTAATGTAAACTGAACGCAGCCTTTGTGAAAAGAAAAAATAACATAAACATAACAAAACGCAACTGGCAAGTAGAGCTCGCGCCACCTCTCTGCATATGTCACAACCCTTGTTTCTATTGAAATAAGAACGAATATGTCTTACTTTAAACGGGAATTTCCCGTCATAGACTAAAAACCACTTCTTAGTATTAACCACCCAAATTGTGTCAACCGTGTTTTAATTTAGTTTTGAAGCCTATTGGGACTAACTTAAATTAGTATGATTGTAAATTGGTTTCGTATGCAATGCATTACGTTTTTATTTGGCTCTTTCAAGCCTTTCTGTGAAACTGGTGCAAGTGGTTATTTTGTTTGAGGACTTGAGAATTAAAAATGCCTAATTCATCTGATGATAGTGATCAAAGCGGACCATCAACTCCAAAAAAAGCAAAAAAGATACATTATAAACAAAAATTCAGAGATGAGTGGTTAAAAGACAATAGTTTTAAAAATTGGCTGAAACGTGACCCAAAAGACCCGTATCGTGCAGTTTGTGTTCTGTGTGATGCAAAATTGATAGCTGACAGAGTAGTGATAAAAAGACATGGTGAAGGTGTTAAGCATGTAAAGAGAACTACAGCAGCTCCAGCTCAATCTTCGATTGCTACTGCATTTGAAAAGGTTAAGCAGTCCGATGATGATAAATGCAAAGCATCTGAGATAAAGTTGGCCGCTTTTATGGCAGAGCATAAAATATCCGTGAGGGTGATGGACCACTTAGTTGATTTATTGCCCACTATGTTTCCTGACTCTCAGATTGCAAAAAATATGAAAATGAAGAGAACAAAATGTCAAGCAATAATAAACAATATTCTAGGAGAATCGGAAAAACAAGATTTGTGTGCAGATCTAAAGGAGCAAAAATTCTCTGTCATGATTGATGAAAGCACTGATATCGGAGCAGTAAAAACTATGTGTGTTGTGGTCAGATATTACTGTGCAATAAAAGGTCAAATTGTGAGCAGATTTTGGGACCTAATTCAAATACATGGGGAGGAAAACTCTGCTCCAGTAGCTACCGCCACAGCGCAACATCTTTTCGAAGCAGTAATAAAATCCTTCGAGGAAAATTCTATTCCTATTGAAAATATTATAGGATTTGGATCAGACGGGTGTAATACTATGATGGGGTGTCACAACTCTGTTTCGAGTCGATTTAGAGCAAAATGTCCCGGAATTATCGTTCTTAAATGTGTTTGTCATTCCCTGCATCTTTGTGCGAGTGACGCATGCAAACAGTTACCAGCTGAATGTGAAAAGCTAACACGTGATATTTACAATTATTTTGCGACCAGTAGCAAAAGACAATCGCTATTAAAAGAGTTTCAAGTATTCACAGAAACAAATATACACAAAATTTTGAAACCGGCTCAAACGAGATGGTTATCACTAAGTGCTGTAGTGCAAAGAATTTTAGAACAGTGGAATGCACTAACACTGTTTTTTGATGGAAGATGGCTTGAAGACAACGAATGTTCCGAAATCCATATGCAGTTGAATGATCCCATAACAAAATCATACTTTTTCTTTTTAAACTGGATGTTACCTAAATTTACTGAAACTAATACGCTATTTCAGAGTGAGACTCCAATGATCACAAAACTTAACGCTAAAATGAACGATCTCTTTCACGAACTTTTATCGACATACATGACAACGGCACATATTGCAAACACGGAACTAGAAAAAATTGACCCAACTGACGAAAACAATTTCAAAAATTTGGATGACATCTACCTGGGCTTAGGAGTATCTAAACAGTTTTCAACAAATGAAATAGCAGCAGAGAAAAAAAATGATTTCAAAAAGAAATGCCGAAATTTTTTGATTAAAGCGTGCGTAGGCATTCGCAAAAGATTCGCGCTAAATGATCCAATATTGGTTGGGATATCTAAATTGGATCCTGAAAAATGTCTCAATATCTCAGATCGCGATGAATCAATTCAAAATATACTAAGCTTAATGCCAAGATTGACACCAACTTCTATGATAGAACAACAAGCTTTGGATGACCAGTGGAGAAAATTGCCAAAGTTAAAAGGAAATTTCGATGCTGCAATACGGCCTGATGAATTCTGGCACAAGGTTAGTAACTAAGACTCTATATTTTTTTTTAGAAATATATTTCTTTCGTTTGCAAAATACAATATTTTTAATACTAATGTTGCTTTTCAGGTGAAACAGTTGGACGAGTTCCGCTTGATTGGAAAATACATGCTCAACATTTTGGCTCTTCCTAACTCCAATGCTGAATGCGAGAGAATTTTCAGTCAAATTAACGACATCAAAACTAAGAAACGAAATAGATTAGTAACCAGGACAATAAGAGGCCAAATGTTAGCGCAACAAACCATTCGGCGTCACAGCACCAGTTGCGTTAACTTTAAACCAACTGAGAAAATGATAAAATCATTTAATTCTGGGATCTACAAAAAAGAAGCGGATATCGGGCTACATGATAGTGACAGTGATTGATTAATGTATAATTATAATAGGTATTATGCTTATTCTAAATGACAAAATGTGAAATTAAAACAGTATTTTAGTTTATAAAAGTTAATAAAAGTTTCTTGAAATCTACTGTAAAATTCACTGTAAGTTTTTTTTCCTTTTACTGTAATTTTGTCGTAAACACTGTAAATTTGAGCACGAAACACTGTAATATCATTTTTCTCATCTGGTAACACTGAGTGGCCACGATATCTTCATCAATAAATTGGACGCAAAATGCACTTGAGTGAGAGTGTGCAAATTATTTTTTCTTAATACACTTTGCATTGGAGAAGACAGTTTTCGCCGCTGGACTAGAGAGGTTGATACTTTCGAAGAAAATATTGAGGAACAGACTGCAGAAAACACTGCATCAAGTTCAAATATTATTGATTTTCTCATAAAGTTGAATTTTACATATAAGAGGTTTTAAAGTCGCAACGACGATATAGTCTTTTGCACATACAATCAATTCCACCATTATTGTCGGAGTCATGTCAAGGCGTAGTTAAAATATTACTTAATCACAGCTATCATGTTACTTGAAGGGGATAACGCAGAGCTGATGAAACTTGAAAGTCCAGAAAACATTGATTACCCGAGACCGCACTACCTCGAAATATTGGCTACGTTAAGCTGAACGGTGTGTTTATCTCAAAAGGATTCTTCGCAAGAACTTCAACGGCAACTTTCAAGCCGCTTCTCTTAATGGAAAAAAATAGAAGTGGAATATACCTACGACCGGAGAGACTTCATAGAAATCGTGTCAAAAATAATTTACTAAGCTTGTTGCCAGTATTTGGTAGGATCATTTTATCAGATGGGACTAAATTTTTGAGGGTATCCGAGGCGCTTCATGTATCGAGATTAAACCCGGGTTTAGATAAGTTTATAGAAAGAATATACACACCCTGCTCGAATCTCGACGCAAATTCTAAGGAAGAGGGCGACAACTGGACATACAATCAATTCCACCATTACTGTCGGAGTCATGTCAAGGCGTAGTTAAAATATTATTTAATCACAGCTATCATGTTACGAGAAGGGGATAACGCAGAGCTGATGAAACTTGAAAGTCCAGAAAACGTTGATTACCCGAGACCGCACTACCTCGAAATATTGGCTACGTTAAGCTCAGCGTAAACGGTGTGTTTATCTCAAAAAGATTCTTCGCAAGAACTTCAACGGCAACTTTCAAGCCACTTTTCTTAATGGAAAAGAAATAGAAATAGAATATACCTACGACCGGGGAGACTTCATAGAAATCGTGTTTAAATTAATTTACAAAGCTTGTCGCCAGTATTTGGTAGGATCATTTTACCAGATGGGACTAAAATTTCGAGGGTATCCGAGGCGTTTCATGTATCGAGATTGAACCCGGGTTTAGATAAGTGTGAAGGAAGAATATTCACACCCTGCTCGAATCTCGACGCAAATTCTAAGGAAGAGGGCGACAACTGCACATACAATCAATTCCACCATTACTGTCGGAGTCATGTCAAGGCGGCTATCATGAAAATATTATTTAATCACGGCTATCATGTTACGAGAAGGGGATAACGCAGAGCTGATGAAACTTGAAAGTCCAGAAAACGTTGATTACCCGAGACCGCACTACCTCGAAATATTGGCTACGTTAAGCTCAGCGTAAACGGTGTGTTTATCTCAAAAGGATTCTTCGCAAGAACTTCAACGGCAACTTTCAAGCCGCTTCTCTTAATGGAAAAGAAATAGAAGTGGAATATACCTACGATCGGAGAGACTTCATAGAAATCGTGTCAAAAATAATTTACTAAGCTTGTTGCCAGTATTTGGTAGGATCATTTTACCAGATGGGACTAAATTTTTGAGGGTATCCGAGGCGCTTCATGTATCGAGATAAAACCCAGGTTTAGATAAGTTCGTAGAAAGAATATACACACCCTGCTCGAATCTCGACGCAAATTCTAAGGAAGAGGGCGACAACTGCACATACAATCAATTTCACCATTATTGTCGGAATCATGTTAAGGCGTAGTTAAAATATTATTTAATCACAGCTATCATGTTACGAGAAGGGGATAACGCAGAGCTGATGAAACTTGAAAGTCCAGAAAACGTTGATTACCCGAGACCGCACTACCTCGAAATATTGGCTACGTTAAGCTCAGCGTAAACGGTGTGTTTATCTCAAAAGGATTCTTCGCAAGAACTTCAACGGCAACTTTCAAGCCGCTTATCTTAATGGAAAAGAAATAGAAGTGGAATATACCTACGACCGGAGAGACT
Organism: Melanchra persicariae; assembly: GCA_947386135.1. NCBI lineage: Eukaryota > Metazoa > Arthropoda > Insecta > Lepidoptera > Noctuidae > Melanchra > Melanchra persicariae. The sequence goes on along the minus strand of OX376645.1, from coordinate 5,908,579 downwards.
TCATAGAAGTCGTGTCAAAAATAATTTACTGAGCTTGTTGCCAGTATTTGGTAGGATCATTTTACCAGATGGGACTAAATTTTTGAGGGTATCCGAGGCGCTTCATGTATCGAGATAAAACCCGGGTTTAGATAAGTTTGTAGAAAGAATATACACACCCTGCTCGAATCTCGACGCAAATTCTAAGGAAGAGGGCGACAACTGCACATACAAACAGTTCCGCCATTATTGTCGGAGTCATGGCAAGGCGTAGTTAAAATATTATTTAATCACAGCTATCATGTTACGAGAAGGGAATAACGAAGAGCTGATGAAACTTGAAAGTTCAGAAAACGTTGATTACCCGACGACCCGAGACCGCACTACCTCGAAACATTGGCTACGTTAAGCTCAGCGTAAACGGTGTTTATCTCAAAAGGATTCTTCGCAAGAACTTCAACGGCAACTTTCAAGCCGCTGCTCTTAATGGAAAAGAAACAGAATAATAATAATAACTGAACTCGACGCCCTGGATAGGAGGGTCCGTACACTGCTGACTGCAAACCGGATGCATCATGATTGCATCATGATTGATGCATCATGATTGATGGATTAAATGCTCGCAAAAGAACTCTCTTCCAAATTGGTTTCTCCCGAACCAATTATGGCAAGAATACTTTTATTAAAAGATCATGTCGTCTGTACAACGACACAATCTCATTCAAAAATCAAGATTTAGATATTTTTCACCTTTCTCTACACAAATTTAAGTTTTGCATAAGAAATATTTTGGCATCGAAATTTAAATAAGCTAATGTTATATATGATTCAATTATAACTTCTGTAAACTGTGTGAACTTCTGGTTGTTGTTACACTTAGGTACATAATAATCTACTTGTATATCAGTCTGTGGAAACTGTTTCTGGATTGTGTTGTACTAATTGTATACTTATGTTTATTATTGCATCTGTTTGTTTCCCAAATAAAATAAAATAAAAAAAATAAAAATAAAAATCACCCACGATCGTCGGTGATGAGACTGTACATCCCGCGGAAGTGTGGAGGTCGAGGCTTTTTAAATGCTAAGACTCTCCACAACCGCGAGATGTGCAGTCTCAGAGAATATTTTCTCAAAGTCGATGTGGGTATGCACCGAGATGTGGTCGCAGTGGACAAGGGACTCACCCCGTTGTCCATGGCTAAAGAGAACTGGCGCAAACCTGTGATACTTACTACAGATGACCGCAAGGAGGTATGGAAAGGCAAGGAGCTTCACGGGCGCTTCTATCGGGCTCTCTATGGGTCCGATGTAGATTTCTCAGCGTCCGTGGCCTGGCTACGTTTCGGTGATCTCTTCGGAGAAACTGAAGGTTTTGTTTGTGCAATTATGGACGAAGTTATCTTGACGAACAACTACCGGAGGCATATTATGAAGGACGGGACGGTTGACGTGTGTCGGGCATGTCACCGTCCGGGTGAGTCCATCAGACATATTATCTCTGGTTGTTCTCGTCTGGCTAACGGCGAGTACTTGCACAGGCATAACCAAGTGGCTAGGATTATTCACCAGCAACTTGCTTTGAAATACAAACTTGTGGATTCTGAGGTACCGTATTACAAGTATGTGCCCGACCCAGTTCTCGAAAATGACCATGTCACGTTGTACTGGGATCGGTCTATCATCACTGATAGGACTATCATAGCTAACAAGCCCGATATAGTGGTGATAGACCGATTAGCGCGCCGCACAATGATAATCGATGTTACCATTCCACATGACGAGAACCTCGTGAAAGCTGAGAAAGAGAAACAAATCAAGTATCTTGACTTAGCACACGAGGTTGTCGACATGTGGAATGTGGACTCGGCTGTCATTGTGCCGATGGTCGTTACGGCCAATGGCTTAATAGCCAAAAGCTTCGACGACCACCTGTCGAAGCTGGCGTTACGCAGTTGGGTAAAGGGCCTGATACAGAAGGCAGTACTCCTCGATACGGCTCGTATTGTGAGGAGGTTCCTTTCTCTGGAGCCCTAACCACCGGTAGCTTGGACCTCGCTCCCGACACCGGCGGACTACTATTTTTTATATTTTTAAATGTTTTTTTTTATTGTTTTTATAGAAATATTTAAAAATGTAAAATATATGTGTATGCCAATAAATAAAGAGAATAATAATAATAAACTGGCAACTCTCGATGTCAACTCAAGTTTTATTTACGTACAAGCAAATTTAAATTTAAAATAACATTTTTGATTGTATTTATACACATCTCTTTCGCCCAAAATCTCCAAAATCTAACAGATTTTGATATTACAAACTTAAGCAATTTCAAGGCCAATAAAATGAGGAAAATAAAAGAAAAATATACAGTACAGATCGATGACATATGTCACGTATGGAAATTTTAATATGTACGTATAACGTACGAACGATGAACAAAATGAATCTTGGATAATGATCACAAGAGCAGCTGCCCGACGCGCACATCATTCACCTCCGGGCTCATCGCTCAGCTCCGCCTCGCCACCGCCGGAACCCAGCTCCACCGTGAGTGCTGTGACACCGGCCGTGGCAGTTGCGTCGAGCTCGAGCGACGAGTATTTCTCTCCGCCGACGTCGACAACACCTGCACGTCGGCAGGGGAGAAGCCGGCCACCGAGGGGCTTGGGACCTAGGGGCCAACCGGCCCCGAGCCGGGTCCCCGCTACCGGTGGTTGTGTGCAGCGCATGAGATGGACTCAGTCTATGAACGAGAACGTCATGCGCGCATGTTACGGGTCTACAGAGGGGGGAACTAACCTCGCTGCGTACCGTGTCAGGACGCTGACTCTGTTTCAGGACCTGGAACCGGCTGTGAACGTCTCGGCCCAACGATTGTCGGATCAGGTGCGAGTCATCCAACGTAGTCACAAGTTGGACGATGCCGCACTTGATAGGCTGCGCTCAGAGGTACTTAACAACCTTATCATCTCGACCCCGACACAGGCCGTGGTACCGGCGCCAGCTAGTGGCGCAATCATACCGCAGCCCAATAATAATAGTGACGAGGTTGATGATAGGGTTGTCACGGTAAGTAGCCAGTGCAACGATCGACTGAGGAGCGCGCTGGAGGATGCGCTTCGCGAGTATAGATCAACTCCTACCGACCTTAGGCCCCGATTACCACGGTTACCTATGCACAAAAAGAATAGGGCGCTGGTGTGTGCCTTAGACTCGCTGCTGCAGAACATCTTCGAAAGCAGCGAGAACCTCGTTGATACGCACTCAATCCTGTACTGCGGGGCTGTTGCGGCATGTCGTATAGCAAACGTCAAGTTTCCAAATTGTGACGAGGCTATACGACCAAAATCTGCTGTACCAGCCTGGCAGTGCAGGATCGAGCGGCGTATCGATGAGGCTAGGGCACTCATCGGCAAACTATACTGCTTCAGGGAGGGCAATACCCGGCCACGTGTGATGCGCTTTGTGAGGCGGGCGTTTTCGTGGACTGGAATCAGCCCTCGAGAATATACGTCCCGTGTCACAGAGCGTATCGACTTCCTGAAGCAGAAAGTTTGTGCATGGGCAAACCGTATTCGGCGGTATAAGCGGCGGGTTGATCGATACTCGCAGAATCGCATGTTCCAGAGCGATGAAAGGTGGGTATACAGAGCTTGGGAGCGACCTGAACAAAGTGTGACGGACGTGTGCCGACCGGATGATATCGCCACGAGTACATTCTGGCGAAACATCTGGTCGGTGCCCGTCTGTCATGCCGAGGGTGACTGGATGCGCGATGTCGAGCGCGTGTGTGAAGCTATACCACAAATGGAAGCTATTTCCATCACACCATTAGATGTAGCCACAGCAGTCCGTCCGTTACCGAACTGGAAATCTCCAGGCCCGGACGGACTGCACAACTTCTGGCTTAAGTGGTATAGCAGCTCACACGCGCTCCTAGCATCTCAATTCCAGTCATCCTTGGAGTCTGGGTCGCTACCACAGTTTCTAACAACTGGCGTTACCCACCTGCTCCATAAGACAGGTAGTCCCGCGGAACCCAAGAATTATAGACCGATTACTTGTTTGTCGACGGTCTATAAACTTCTTACATCCATTCTGAGAGTGAAAATTAATGATCACATTGACACTAATTCAATTATGTCCGCCTCTCAGAATGGATGTAGGAAGGGGTCCCGCGGCACTAAGGAGCTACTCCTCATAGACATGGCCATAAGCCAACAGGTTCGTCGATCCCGCAAGGATCTGTCGATATGTTGAATAGATTACAAGAAGGCCTATGACTCTGTGCCACATACATGGCTCATGAGGGTGCTGGAGTTGTACAAAATAGATGCAACTCTACGCACCTTTCTTGAGTCATGTATGAGGCATTGGAAAACGGTCCTTCGCTATCCAGGATGTCGACCGATTCAAGGGAACGATGAGCCTGTATGGATTAAACGGGGAATATTTCAGGGCGACAGTTTGAGTCCACTTTGGTTCTGCTTAGCTCTGAATCCTCTTAGCACACTGCTGGAGGATTCAGGCCTAGGCTATCGGTTGAGAAGAGGTGGTCAAGCCATATCTCACCTCCTTTACATGGATGATCTGAAACTCTTTGCCCCCAACAATTTGCGACTGATGGAGCTACTGAAGGTAACTGAAACTTTCAGTAGCGCCATCAGGATGGAATTTGGTGTGGACAAATGTGCAGTCATGCATGTAAAGAAAGGGGAGATTATGGAATCTGAGGGAATTCAACTCTCGGATTCCATACAGGTTAGATCCCTCAGCTCGACCGAAACCTATAAGTATTTGGGTATGTCAGAAGCGTTGGGCATTAACGGTACTGACATGAAACAATCGCTGAAGGAGCGCTTCTTTGGCCGCCTAAAAAAGATTTTGAACAGCCTTTTGTCGGGCGGGAATAAGGTGCGCGCCTTCAATGGTTGGGTCATGCCGGTATTAATGTACTCTTTCGGCATACTCAAATGGACTCAAACTGAACTCGACGCCCTGGATAGGAGGGTCCGTACACTGCTGACTGCAAACCGGATGCATCACCCACGATCGTCGGTGATGAGACTGTACATCCCGCGGAAGTGTGGAGGTCGAGGCTTTTTAAATGCTAAGACTCTCCACAACCGCGAGATGTGCAGTCTCAGAGAATATTTTCTCAAAGTCGATGTGGGTATGCACCGAGATGTGGTCGCAGTGGACAAGGGACTCACCCCGTTGTCCATGGCTAAAGAGAACTGGCGCAAACCTGTGATACTTATTACAGATGACCGCAAGGAGGTATAGAAAGGCAAGGAGCTTCACGGGCGCTTCTATCGGGCTCTCTATGGGTCCGATGTAGATTTCTCAGCGTCCGTGGCCTGGCTACGTTTCGGTGATCTCTTCGGAGAAACTGAAGGTTTTGTTTGTGCAATTATGGACGAAGTTATCTTGACGAACAACTACCGGAGGCATATTATGAAAGACGGGACGGTTGACGTGTGTCGGGCATGTCACCGTCCGGGTGAGTCCATCAGACATATTATCTCTGGTTGTTCTCGTTTGGCTAACGGCGAGTACTTGCACCGGCATAACCAAGTGGCTAGGATTATTCACCAGCAACTTGCTTTGAAATACAAACTTGTGGATTCTGAGGTACCGTATTACAAGTATGTGCCCGACCCAGTTCTCGAAAATGACCATGTCACGTTGTACTGGGATCGGTCTATCATCACTGATAGGACTATCATAGCTAACAAGCCCGATATAGTGGTGATAGACCGATTAGCGCGCCGCACAATGATAATCGATGTTACCATTCCACATGACGAGAACCTCGTGAAAGCTGAGAAAGAGAAACAAATCAAGTATCTTGACTTAGCACACGAGGTTGTCGACATGTGGAATGTGGACTCGGCTGTCATTGTGCTGATAGTCGTTACGGCCAATGGCTTGATAGCCAAAAGCTTCGACGACCACCTGTCGAAGCTGGCGTTACGCAGTTGGGTAAAGGGCCTGATACAGAAGGCAGTACTCCTCGATACGGCTCGTATTGTGAGGAGGTTCCTTTCTCTGGAGCCCTAACCACCGGTAGCTTGGACTCGGCTCCCGACACCGGCGGACTACTATTTTTATATTTTTAAATGTTTTTTATTGTTTTTTTTCTGTTATTGTAATATTTAAAAATATAAAAAGTATGTAAAAAAGATAAATAAAGAGAATAATAATAATAATAATAATCTGTGGCTCAACTGTCAAAGAAATTGACACCAATTTTTTCACGTCCTATTTAAATTTATTTTATTTATCAATATATATGCAAAAGAAAATGGCAAAAACAAGAAAAAGAAAAGGGAAACAAACAATCACATAATACAGCAATACCAACGTTAACAAAAAGGAGACGAAATATGAAAAATTGAAATGTTGACAAGAGCCGCAGCTCGACGAGCACGCCCACCACCTCCGGCCTCGTCGCTCAGCTCCGCCTCGCCGCCGCCGGAACCCAGCCCCACCGTGAGTGCTGTGACACCGGCCGTGGCAGTCGCGTCGAGCTCGAGCGACGAGTACTTCTCGCCGCCCACGACGCCACCACCTGCACGTCGACGGAGAGGACGCCGGCCGCCGGACGGCTTAGGACCTCGAGGCCCACCAGCCTCTGATAGGGTCCCAGCTCCCGGCGGAAGTGTGCAGCGCATGCGATGGACACAATCCATCAACGAAAACGTCATGCGCGCATACTATGGGGCTACAGAGGGGGGAACCAACCTGACTGCGCACCGTGGTCGGATGCTCTCTCTGTTTCAGGTACTTGAACCAGCGGTCAACGTTTCGGCCCAACGACTGTCGGATCAGGTGCGCGTCATCCAGCGTAACCGTATGTTGGATGACAGTGTGCTTGATCGCAGTTGTCAAATTATTTTGATGACTGCGAAGACCTCACTGATGCACACTCGATGATGTACTGCGCGGCTGTAACGGCATGTCGTGTAGCTCACGTCAAAATAACTAATGACAGAGCTACACGACCAAAACTAGCCGTACCGGCCTGGCAGTGCAGGATCGAGCGTCGCATCGGTGGGGCCAGAGCGTTAATCGGCAAACTGATCGGCTTCAGGGAGGGCAACACTCGCCCTAGAGTGATGCGCTTTGTGAGACGGGCGTTTTCGGGGACTGATATCAGCCCCCAAGACTATATGTCCTGTGTCACAGAGCGCATCGACTTCCTGAAGCAGAAGGTGTATGCATGGGCAAACCGTATTCGTAGGTATAGGCGGCGAGTGGAGCGATACACCCAGAATCGCACATTCCGAAGTAATGAAAGGTGGGTATATAGGGCTTGGGAGCGACCGGAACAAGGTGTGACTGACACGCGCCTGCCGGATGATGAAACCATGTATTCATTTTGGCGCAACATCTGGTCAGTGCCTGTCGGTCACACCGAAGGAGATTGGATGCGAGAGGTCGAACGAGCATGCGGAGAAATGGGGGCAATTACAATCAGCCCCCAAGATGTAGCCCGTGCAGTCCGTCCGCTGCCTAACTGGAAGTCTCCAGGGCCGGACGGACTGCACAACTTTTGGATTAAGTGGTTACAAAGGTCGCATGCTTGTTTGGCATCTCGGTTCCAAACTGCCTTGGAGTCTGGCTCGCTGCCCGAATTCCTTTTGACAGGAGATACCCACCTGCTCCATAAATCTGGTAGCACCGCGGATCCCAAAAACTATAGACCGATAACATGTTTGCCAACGGCCTATAAAGTTCTTACATCCATTTTGAGAGCTAAAATTAATAATCACATAAGCAGCAATAACATCATGTCTGCCTCTCAAAATGGGTGTAGGAATGGGTCCCGCGGTACTAAGGAGCTACTCCTCATTGATGCGGCCATTAGCCAACAGGTTCAGCGTTCCCGAAAGGATCTGTCGACATGTTGGATAGACTATAAGAAGGCCTATGACTCGGTGCCTCATACATGGCTCATGAGGGTGCTAGAATTGTATAAAATTGATGCAACGCTACGCACCTTCCTGACGTCGTGTATGGGGCAATGGAGGACAGTCCTTCGCTATCCAGGATGTCGAAATATCCAGAGGAAGAGCGAACCGGTAAGGATCGAGCGGGGTATTTTTCAGGGCGATAGTTTGAGTCCGCTTTGGTTTTGCCTAGCCTTGAATCCTCTCAGCACATTGCTGGAGAATTCAGGACTAGGCTATCGGTTGAAGAGAGGTGGTCAGGTTATATCTCACCTCCTTTACATGGATGATCTGAAACTCTTTGCTCCCAATAATCTGCAACTGATGGAGCTACTGAAGGTAACTGAAACTTTCAGTAGTGCCATCAGGATGGAGTTTGGTGTGGACAAATGTGCGGTCATGCATGTAAAGCGTGGAGAGATTATGAAATCCGTGGGATGTCAACTCTCGGATTCCATAAACCTGAGATCCCTCTCTCCAACCGAAACTTACAAGTATTTGGGTATGTCGGAAGCGTTAGGCATCAGTGTAACTGACATGAAGCATTCGTTGAAGGAGCGCTTCTTTGGTCGCCTGAAGAAGGTCTTCAACAGCCTTCTATCGGGCGGAAACAAGGTGCGCGCTTTCAACGGATGGGTCTTGCCGGTATTGATGTACTCTTTCGGCGTACTCAAATGGACTCAAACGGAACTTGACGCCCTGGATAGGCGGGTCCGTACACTGCTAACTGCACATCGAATGCATCACCCACGGTCTTCGGTAATGAAACTGTATATCCCGCGAAAGTGTGGAGGTCGAGGCTTTTTAAATGCTAAGACCCTCCACAATCGCGAGATATGCAGTCTCAGGGAATATTTCCTAGTTGTCGACGTGGGTATGCATCGAGATGTAGTGGCGGTGGACAAGGGACTCACCCCGCTCTCCTTGGCAAATGAGAACTGGCGCAAACCTGCAGTGCTTGACACCAACGATCGCAGGGCGGTATGGCAGAGTAAGGAACTTCACGGACGCTTTTTCCGGGCCCTACACGGGCCCGACGTGGATCAAGTAGCTTCCGTAGCCAGGCTACGTTTTGGTGACCTCTTTGGGGAAACCGAAGGTTTTGTCTGTGCAATTATGGACGAAGTTATCATGACGAAAAACTACCGGAGATTTATTGTGAAGGACGGAACGGTTGACATATGTCGGGCATGTCACCGTCCGGGAGAATCAATTCGCCACATTATCTCTGGTTGTTCTCGTCTTGCTAATGGAGAGTACTTGCATAGACACAACCTTGTAGCCAGGATTATCCATCAGCAACTTGCTCTGAAATACTCTCTTGTGGAGGCGGAGGTGCCGTACTACAGGTATGTGTCCGACCCAGTTCTCGATAATGGCAGCATCACATTGTACTGGGATCGGTCCATCATCACTGACAGGACTATTATTGCAAATAAGCCTGATATAGTGGTGGTGGACCGAATCGAGAGGCGTGCAATGATTGTAGATATCACAGTTCCGCATGACGAGAACCTCGTGAAAGCCGAGAAAGATAAACAAATCAAATATCTTGACTTGGCTCGCGAGGTTGTCGACATGTGGGATGTGAATTCGGCAATCATTGTACCGATAGTCGTGTCAGCCAACGGCTTAATAGCCACGAGCCTCGACCAACATCTTAGGAGGCTCTCGTTAGGCAGCTGGATCAAGGGCTTGATTCAGAAAGCAGTACTTCTGGACACGGCTCGCATCGTTAGGAGGTTCCTCTCTCTGGAGCCCTGACCGCCGGTAGCTTGGACCCTATTCCCGATACCGGTGGGCTACTATTTTTTATATTTTTAAATATTTTTATAATTTTGTATTTTAATATTTAAAAATGTAATTTATATGTACTGTACAAAGTGAATAAAGGAAATAATAATAATAATAACTTTATTTGACATAGAAATTATACAACCATACATGTGAAGCCCCTGACTCCTGTGCTAGGTGAACCTGTGTTACAGGAATCAGTGTCCTCCGCCTTATATCAAAACACAGTTAAATTTTTATGTACATAATAAAAAACCAGTAAACACTAGTAGGTATTGAAATAGTAAAACTTAATAATAAAAGAAGTGAAGCGAACTTGTGTGCGAGTGAGTTCGTGAAATTGTGAGTGTGTGTATCTGTGAGAGAGTGTTGTGTATGTGTGTGTTGGAGAACGCGTGGGTGTGTACCTGAATGTGTGTGTGATAGTGAACGCGTGTGGGAGTACCTGAATGTGTGTGTGAGTATTTTAATGTATTTCTAGATTTATACGCATTTTTTATTGTACTGATAAAATTAACTTTTCAGTGTCATCATAACTTAAGGACTGAAGCCATGGTCTTAAAATTTGTTTTACCTTATATAACGTAAGCTTGTAAATTGAGATAGATTTGTTAACTCGGTTGTAGATCTTTGAACTTAACGCACTATAGTGTCTGGACGCGAGTATAGTGCGACATTTGGTAACTTTGCAAACAGGGAAACCAGTACGTCTATTTAATGCATCTAAGCTTAATGGTAACATAGCATGTCTACGTAGGACCGTACGTAGGATATATAATTGTCGAACTGTAAGGACTTAGGCTTCCGAGTACAGCTGTCTAGTGGGGTAGATTAGTTTTTTGAAAAACATCACTTTCAGTACTGCCCGTTGTGCCCGTTCTGCTCTAAGCATAGCAGTTTTAAATGTGAGAAGTGGAATATACCTACGACCGGAGAGACTTCATAGAAATCGTGTCAAAAATAATTTACAAAGCTTGTTGCCAGTATTTGGTAGGATCATTTTACCAGATGGGACTAAATTTTTGAGGGTATCCGAGGCGCTTCATGTATCGAGATAAAACCCGGGTTTAGATAAGTTTGTAGAAAGAATATACACACCCTGCTCGAATCTCGACGCAAATTCTAAGGAAGAGGGCGACCACTGCACATACAATCAATTCCACCATTATTGTCGGAATCATGTTAAGGCGTAATTAAAATATTATTTAATCACAGCTATCATGTTACAAGAAGGGGATAACGCACAGCTGATGAAACTTGAAAGTCCAGAAAACGTTGATTACCCGAGACCGCACTACCTCGAAATATTGGCTACGTTAAGCTCAGCATAAACGGTGTGTTTATCTCAAAAGGATTCTTCGCAAGAACTTCAACGGCAATTTTCAAGCCGAATATAAATATTTTTTCTTAATGGAAAAGAAATAGAAGTGGAATATACCTTCGACCGGAGAGACTTCATAGAAATCGTGTTATAATTAATTTACAAAGCTTGTTTCCAGTATTTCACCATCATTTTACCAGATTAGACTTTATTTTCGAGTACTCTTTTACTTTACTACCTGCGTCAAGAATGAGCTGGCTGAGCTATACATTCAGCACATGGACTTAGCCGACCAACCCACTCAGCTCCAACATCAAGTGTCAACATTTCAAAAGTGCAGTGACACGTTTGAACTGACTTTGAACCGTGTTTCTTAACTGGAATAAGAATTTTGTGATGCCTATAAGGCTAACGCAGAAGCTGACAAGGTCAGTAAACAGCTTGTTAACACCAACAATTTATTTGATGAGTTGGTAGGTTTTCAGTCACAATCAGTGTGTGAGCCAGCCTTTACTATAGATTGACAGGTGACGATTCCATACTATTATGTCGTATAGTTATGAGTCACAATATATTAAAATTAAGAAAATAATCAAACGGTCTCGGAGAGCAATAAAAAACAAAATCTAAAATTAAACATTTCAATACGAAAAGACCGAGTTAGTCTCTCAAATAGATTAAATACTTGTACTGAAGAGCTAGATAGATGTAGGGAAAATTATAATATAGAAACTCATTGTCTCCAAAATGATTTATTATTTACTGAAAAGCATATATGAAAAATATGAGACTTCACAACAACAACTAAGTGAGCGATTGTTTGAGGCAGGGGAGCTACTGGACTTGGTGAAGTACAATGCGGAAAGGTATGAGTCTCTGACAAATAGCCTCTCATGCAGCTGTGTCAATTTTCCACCACCTCCCCAACTGCACTTCCCTCCGCGTGATCGCCGTGACGTGCTACTTTTAATATTCGCTCCGGTTTTTATATTCGGAAATATCATTCTGAGAGCTTATTTTGTCGGTTGTGGTTTGCTTCTAGCTGTGCCCTGATGTAGTGAGTGCGTGTTTTGTAAGTTTTTAAAGGTGTTTGTCTACTTATTTACTGGTAATTGGTAAATTTCTCCAGCTTTCGGTAAGTTCATTTATTTTATTTGTGTGTAAGGGTAGGCGCGAAATAAGTTAATCGCTCATTATTTCTTAATTTTTTTACTAGTTTTTTTTTCTTGATCCGCGTCCTTATAAGTTTTTTTGTTTAAGTGTTTGATTTCCACCAATAATGTTGTCTTTCAATGATGACCCGCCAGATCGAGGCGGAGGAATATTTCGTAGAAACACGAAAACTCTAACTGGTGCAAAAACACAAATAAGTTATTAGCAGGGTCCAGGACTGACTATGATGAAGATGATGAAATTAAAAAAATAGCATATTTATACTGTACGAAAAGATTAAAGAAATTTTTTTTTTTCGGTTTATTTAATTTTAAATCACAATCTTTAAAAAAAAGTCAGTTAGTATGGGTAATGAAGCTTAGTGCGAAAGTTTTTTGCACAAAGCTCCAGATGGCGCCATACGTAATAGATTCCGCAAAATGACGCGAGTGACGACTCTATACCCTATATAAAAATGTACTCTGTGCATGCTCTTTCTAGTGCCTTTTGCGTTCCAGGGCCGCGCACATACGTAGATTTCTAGGAATTAGGCGGCCATAAGTCGAAATTCCAATAATCGACTAATGACCAACAATTTTTTTCCTGGAATAGTAGACTACCTGACGAACAATAGCCAACCCTACACACATCCCTAGACTGCGCGAGCGCGCTGCATTACTAGTCGAAACTTGAGTGTCGCACCTACTGCACGTGAAAGTTCTTGACGCCCTTTTCGTATTTCATTTTCTTCGGTGAATATTTTATGTGTCGTGTCATATTTGCTTGTTTAAGTGATGGATACTGTGGTGTCCTCGTTTGCTGCTGGGTTCGTAAGGGTGTTTTTAATATCGTGCGGATATCATCACGCGTGCGGGATTGCCCCGCATGCGTAAGCCCCGCAAATGTCCTTTTCATAAAAGTATTTATTATAATGCGTGGAATACGGACGCGGGACGCGGGGGCAGCAGCACCGCGCGGGGCCCCCGCGTGCGTGAGCGCGTCTATGAAACACAGTAAGCATTTTACTGTCGTGCGGAGTGCACGCGCGCGTAATACAGTTAGTCACAATGAAAATTGATACGGAACGTGTCATAATTGAAGTACATTTGCGGCCTTGTTTATGGGATAAATCCCATGAACTATATAAAAATAGAGATGCTAGAAGTGCTGCCTGGGAAGAGATATTAAAGGAACTAGCACCAAATTTCGAAAGTTTAAGTGAGGAGGAAAAGAAAAATGCAGGTATGTACTTTTTATACGATTGTATTATTAATATTTTCGGTTGGGTACATATTAGTTAGCCTATAACCAGCGGAAAATCGAGACAATTTATGAAAAGTAATTTTGAAGTTACCATTGAACTTCTACCCTCACATTTAGTTAAGTTCGATCACAGTAGTAATAGTCATAAATTGACAAATGCGTTACCTATTGTCCGCTGGTTAGGTTATATTATGACGTCACATGAAAATGAACTTCGCGCCCTCTAGAGGAAATGACAGCATGCCTGCCGGTCTGAAATGTTTCTTTTATCTTCATAAACCAATCACATATCTATCTTGCCAGGAAAGTTTACCTTCTTTTATAAAATAATCAGCAAATAAATCCCTGGTATTACTTGCCTGTCTAATATTTCGTTCAGTCTGCTGCCTAGGTAATGAACCCGAGAAACCATTAATTACTAATGTATCTCTGTCTCTGTAACCATCGCGTTTTCTTATGAAATTATGAAGTAGACATGCCGCCTTGAGTATTATCTGTGCAAGATCCATTTTAACGTTAATGGGTCTGTGAAATAGCCTAAACTTATTAGACATCATTCCAAATGTGCATTCTATGTAACGTCTAGCCCTAGAGAGACGATAATTAAATATTTTCTGTCTATATGATGAGTTATCACGAGAATACGGTCGCATCACATGCGATGATAAACCAAACGCCTCGTCTCCCACTATAACAAATGGTAACTTAGGTCTCACATTAGACTGATTGGCTTCATCTGCACAAATAATAGGTAACTCTTGAGGATCGGGTACACATAAAGTTTCATTCTCAAGTCTGGCATATAGTTGACTCTTTTTGAAAATAGCTGCATCGGAATTACTTCCGCTCGCACCAACATTGATGTATGTAAAATTATAATCAGCGTCACACATCGCAAAGAGTACTATAGAAAAATATTTCTTATAATTAAAATTTACTGACCCACTTTGCGGTGGACAAATTATTCGTATGTGCTTCCCATCAACTGCACCTAGGCAGTTTGGGAAATTTGCATTGGTGAAAAATCCTTGTGCGATTTCTTTCCATTTGCTCTCACTAGGTGTTGGGATGCATTCATATTTCAAATCAATGACAATAGCACTAAAAACTTGTCTTACTATTTGGCTTATCGTGGCTATTCCTATAAAGTAGGAAAAATGTAGATCAGTAAATGTGTTCCCAGTCGCCAAATATCTGAAAAAAAAAATGTAAACCTTGACAAATAATATGATTCTGTAAAATGGTAGATTTATGCATATAAAAATTTCAAAAATATATGGACAAATTTGTCATTTTACTGAATCGAATTATTTTATTAATATACATTATAACTCTTTTTATAAGAGTTCTATTAAAAGTGTTTCTCTTTTAATAAGAACAAGTAAAAGCTTTGTTTTCCATGAGTATTTCTAGAATAGATTCCATCCTATATTTTTTTCATTAATAATTAGTATATTAATGTATGAACCTATATGTCATGATTACCTATTATTAATTTAAAACAATATTGTTATTATTTCAGATAAGAAAATTCAACAGCGCTGGCGTACAGCCAGAGACACTTATAGTAAAGAGAAGTCTTCCGATAAGAAGCAGCCGTCTGGCTCAGCCAGCCAAAAGAAAAAAAAATACAGTTTCTATGATATGTTGACTTTTCTTGATAAAACAACAGATATAGATGTAGATGAGACGCTATCTGAAGAACATACTCAAGACAGTAGTTTACAATCAGGTAATACAGACTCACAAACAAGCGCAAACAAGCATCAGCCAAGTTCAACCATCGAACTAGTTCAAGAGCAATCTTCTACGGAAACACAACCAAGTACTTCAGGACTTCAGGGAATTAATGAACGGACAGGAAATGCAAAAAAGAAACCAAAAAGAGCCAATTCCGAATTCGAAGCAGAATTACTGAAATTATTAAAATCAAGTGAATTGGAGATAGCACCAGACGATTTAGCTTTTTACAAGTCGATACAACCGGCATTAAACCGTTTTAATTCGTATCAGAAACTTATGTTTAGAACAAAAGTGTTAAACTTGCTCATGGAAATGGAACACCAAATTCAATCATTGAACAACTTTTATCAGCAGGAGTCGATAGGTACCAATAATGAGAGTAACTATGATAGTATGTCGCCATTTGGTGATTTGAACCAAACACTTCACAATACTTCAGAAGGCGACGAAAATATCATAGTCTCTGCTTTAGTAAATCAGGACATAGTGGATACTACTACTAGTGGAACTGATAGTCTGCAACATAATTCGAATATTGATTAAAAACTTTGCTGTGAAATGATTGTTGAATTTGTGATTTTGAATAAAAAAATTGTGATTTTAAATAAAGATTTTGTGATTTTGAATAAGGAAACTGTGATTTTAAATAAATAATTTGTGATTTAGAATAAGGAAACTGTGATTTTAAATAAATAATTTGTGATTTAGAATAAGGAAACTGTGATTTTAAATAAATAATTTGTGATTTTGAATAAGGAATCTGTGATTTTAAATAAATAATTTGTGATTTTGAATAAGGAATCTGTGATTTTAAATAAAGAATTTGTGATTTTTAATAAGGAAACAGTGATTTTAAATAAAGGATTTGTGATTTTGAATAAGGAAACTGTGATTTTGAATACAGAATTTGTGATTTTTAATAAAGAATTTGTGATTTTGAATAATTTCAAATTTTTAATAGTAAATCACTATAGACTAGTGAGTCTATAGTGCTATCAAGCACTGAGCCTGAGTCTACCTAGTGAGGTATTAATAGTAAAAGGTCTCACTTTCATATTGTGATTGCAAGGTATAGAACGAGTTAAAATTAAATTCAACATAAAAAAAAATTGAAAAAGTACACCCGCGATCCTGACCATTGCCAGATTAGCCATATAGCAAGAGTGAATGCTACGGGCCCCGCTGCACTCCAACGCATGTTGAAAGGATTATCTCTAATTTTGCCCATATTAAATCCAGAAAAGTTTATTTGTAAAAGTTTTGTTTTATTTAATACCCTGAACTTTCGAAGAACCAAAAGCAAACCAAGGGCCCCTTGACAGAATTTACTACAAGCCCCGCGATGGCTTAATCTGGCACTGATCCTGACAAACAAATGAATACTCTAAAAACATTTTAGGAATTTACTTACCTCAAAGCGACAGCTAGACGTTCTGTTGGGTGGATGGAAATTTTTCTTGAATTGTATTTTTGTAGTCTGTGTTCAATTCTTCCAAACAATTCATCAAAAGTACGAATGGACATTCGAAAATAACTCGTAAACTTCCGTTCATTCATTCGTAAATTGCCATAGTGCGTGACAAACGTTCCAGCAAGAATCCTCCTTTCAAATAATAGGCCATATTGTGATCTTGTTTTCTTATTCCGTCTTTTGTAAATTAAGTAAATGATTAACAACTTTCTGAGTTTGTCGTCCATTGTACACAACCACAACGCATAGCAGCCCGCATCAAACTAGATTATAGACTATCGGGTTTCACGCTGCGTGAAATTTTCTGCATGCGGGGCAATACCGCACGCGTGACGAAATCCGCACGATATTAAAACACCCTAAATCAAAGCCACACACTCGTTTCACCAAGGAGCGCGTACACGTCCGCACCGGCCGGCGGTTGGGCAAGCAATGCCGTGACGTGCATGCGCCGCTTGTACTTTATTAATACGTCACACCTCTTCCTTTACATAAGAATTTAAACAAACAAATATAATAACTGATTAATTATTTTAATTATACTTAATTATCAAATAGTTAATTAATTCTCCACATTCTATAATTTCTAACAAGGTAAAATTTAGGCTACTTCCCATTTGGTAAACTTCCCATTTCGTAAACCTCAAACTGTACCTACTAAAAAGTTGCGTTTGGTAAACATTTCGTTACTTCATACATTTAATCCCATTTGGTAAACTTTGTTAGTATTGTTATTTTTGTACGGTACAGTCAGTGTCAAATTAGTATTAAATTAGAGATGTATATATTTTTAAATGCTTCAGTCTTGAGATAGTATCTCGACCATCAAAAAGAATGGCTGATCAAGAAGAAGTAAAAAAAACGTATTAAAGTCTGTAAAAATACCACGATGCTACTAAAAATACCACGTGCTTTTCCCGCAAAAGAAGCACCGAGCGGGTTCTCAGGTAGGGATTTATTGTCCTTACCATCGTTTTAAACAAAAGGTGTGAATGAGATAGACATAAGTAAGTATACGTAAATTATATCTATTATAGATAGTTCAACTCAGTTGTGCGCGCGGCCCTATGTGTACGTGGGCTTGTAAATATACAACTTTCATTCGTGTGGCAGTGACGCGGCAGTCGTCGTCCGAGCAAGACGTGTTCTTATCGCTTTTTCTTAAGGGTACAGTCGTTTACGAAAATGTCTAGTTCTTCACGGAGAAAATGTTTAAGGAGTCAGGTAAATATTTTTTAATTTTAAATTAAGATGTAATTAATATTTATTATGATTCTATATACGAAAAAAAATATCCTTGTTGACGTTTACGTATTATTGTTTTAGACTCGAGAAACCATTGCTAAGGTATACGAATATCTGAAAATAGATGTAAGAGATATATTGGAACTAGTAAGTGATCCAGTTTGCAGTGCAAGTCCAATTTTAATATAGAAATTAAGTGAACATTTAAATAGCGTACGGAAAAGAACAGCAATGGCAGTGGGGGTATCAGAGAGAACAATTACTAATATATTGGCTGAAGGAAAAGAATCTGACTCAAATAATGAAACTCATAAATGAACGTTTAAGTCAAATTGATGAAGGGATGTGGGGTAATACTTGTCGACATGTACAAAAGAAAGAAGAAGAATACTATAGACATTTTGACATGGAGTCAGAATTCATAATTAACCTTGGTGAGAGCAGCGAATCTGTTCATCATTTGATTTTTTTCAAGTAGCGATTCAGAATAATGTTCAATAAATAAACATTACATTACGAAATAACTCTTTTTTTAAAAAACCCGTAAATAACTGTATTTGTATTTGTACCCGACTGTACCTCTTGTCACGCACACAAAGTCACTGTATATGTACAAGGTTTACCCACACATAGGGCCGCGCGCACATCTGAGTTGAACTATCTATACCGGGTTTAACTTATCAGTTCACTCGTTTTATGCATAGTGCAAGGTCGTTGCAATGTCGGGTGAGGGATCTTCTAGTGGTGCAGTGAATTTAAAAATTATTAATAGTACACGAGGCGGTGAAATTTTATTACGCGCTGGGCATCAATATTATAAACAGAAAAATAATAAGGACTCAAGTTGGTGGCGCTGTGTTAATAGAAAAGATGGATGTTCAGCAAGTGTAACTTTGAATTCAAATCGAAGCCATGTATTAAGAGAAAATGCTCACTGCAGTTCTTGTATTCCGAATTTTGAAAAAAATGAAGTGAAAGTAGCCATCGAAAAATGTAAACAAACTATATGTGAAGATCTGAAGCCGATTCCAGCTACATACAGGAAATGTACTAAAAAGCTGAAAGATAATGGTTATGAAATTATTAAAGAATTACCAAATTTTGACAAAGTTAAAAGCAGTTTGTATAGACACAGAAATAGACAACTAGGAATCACAAAATCTCAGCACTCTAACTCTACAGAAATCGTGATTCCTGACCGTTTTAAAGACAATTTATTGTTTGATGAGATTGACGGTGAAAATAGAATGATTGTGTTTGGTTCAAAGAGTGCAATTGCACATTTAAATGACGTCCGTCACTACTTTGCGGACGGAACGTTCAAATGTTGTGCAAAGCCGTTTCTTCAACTATACGTTGTACACGGAGACATAGGAAGTACAGAAACTGGGACAAATATTGTACCATTTTTTTATGCAGTGTTGACAAACAAAGAAGAAACTACATATGAAAGACTGTTTTACAAACTAAAATTTCATTTACCAGAGTGGACAGCCGATATTATTACCTTGGATTTCGAAAAAGCTCCAATAAATGCAATTAAAAAGACATTTCCAAACATAATTGTTAAGGGGTGTTTTGTTCACTTTGGCAGAGCGCTATTAAGAAAGGCAAAATCTCTTGGCTTATTACAACATGAAGAATCTCACTATCACGTCAAACTATGTATGGCTCTGGCACATTTACCAAAAGAAGACATAAACGATGGATGGCTATACGTTATGAGTCAAAGGTAAATTAATTTTGCAGTATTGAAATGAACGCGTTTAGTTCTGGATATTTCTTCTACCGCCATTTTTATGCGTTAGAAACTAGGTAATATATGGTTTTTCGTATCATAATCTTCAACGAATTAATTCTGTTACAGTTTTGAAGAAAAAGCTATAACTGAATTCAATGATTACTTTGTGGATCAGTGGTTGGAAAATGAAGATATGATGAATATTTGGTGCTGCTACGCACAAAGACACCGCACTACAAACCTCATGGAATCTTGGAATTGGAGTTTCAATAGTGAAATTGGAAAAAGGCCATCAATTCTTTTATTTTTCGAAACGATATCAGGCAATATTAAACATTATGAAAATCTTCTGAAAAGGTACATATTTTTGTTTCAATGACCTGTATTTTTAGGCGACACATATGATAAAAATTATACATTATTACTTTAATTAATCATAACAATTTTTTACAGCTTTTATAATAATGGAGAAAGTATATCAAAACGAAGAAAAAAATCTATCCAAAATGATATACGAATTGACAATATTCTCGGCGATTACAAAAGTGGAAAAATATCATTGGAAAATTGTTTGAACGAATTATCAAGAATTGCTTGTATCACTTTATAATTTATTTATTGATTTTTAACTTTGTAGTGTAGGTAGTAAATTTTTTATGTTAATATTCCAAATCTGTGATTATATTTTATAGTTGATTTTGTGTGTAATTTTTAATGTTAATGTACCAAATCTGTGATTATTATTTGTTTTTATATTTAAAAGTTGATTTTGCATGTATTTTTTATGTTATTGTACCAAATCTGTGATTATTATTTGTTTTTATATTTAAAAGTTGATTTTGCATGTATTTTTTATGTTATTGTACCAAATCTGTGATTATTATTTGTTTTTATATTTAAAAGTTGATTTTGCATGTATTTTGTATGTTATTGTACCAAATCTGTGACTGTTTATTTTTATATTTTATAAGTAGTTGATTTCGTATGTATTTTTTTATGTTAATGTACATTAACATAAAAAGATAGTACCAAATCTGTGATTATTGTTTTTTTATATAAGTTGATTTCGCATCTAGATTGACTTATGTTATTAAAAAAATAAAACTTGTCATCGAAATAGTCAAATCGAACTGTGATTTTTCTTAAATTTTTTGAAAGTTATTTGTACACCCCACTTTTTATTTCTGTTTTTAAATATCAATATGTGTAAATGGCATACGTACACATAATCCGACTATTGTACCTGTGATTAAAAATAGTTTCGTTTTTCTTTTTTTACTTGACTGTACCCATTTCATCTGAAAGTTTACCAAATGGGATATAACACAAAAAAATATTGAAATGTTTTCGAAATGGGACTAAATGTATGAAATGTATAATGTTTACCAAACGCAACTTTTTAGTAGGTACAGTTTGAGGTTTACGAAATGGGAAGTTTACCAGATGGGAAGTAGCCAAAATTTATCATCCACTGAATACTTATTATACAAGTTAACAGAGTTATTTATCTATTCTTTTGCTTCTATCGAATCGCTTTTATCCTCTGAATCATCTGTTTGATAATAATTTTTCCCCTATTTTCAGGTATATACCATACTTTTCCCTTTTTCCTTCACTTGCTTTCCAAACTGTCTTTTATAAAAGTTTAAGTCAAAACGTTCATTTCAATAAGGCCATCAAACGGCTCTTTTGAACGTCATCATTTACATCCAAATACTATGTATACAAAATAAGGTGACTCTACTGTCCGTTCGCAAAGGTAGATTCTTATGGAGAAGAACGGACAAGAAACTACATAGTTACTCTTTTCAAATAAATGTTTTACAATATTTTGAATACACATTAACTTTGATATATGTGAGGTTGATGCACCTAGAGTATACTACTTATAGAAATCAAAGTATTACCAGCAGAGGTAAACTTTTCATTTTCTTAATAAGTACATGGTACTCACATATTTACAAATATTGGAACCATTAATAAAACAGTGTGTGGGTTAATAGAAAAATAAAAGTTAATACAAAAATTGACCAGTTTGATTTTGTCTACACTACACCCTTGGTTGTTCTATGCAGCAGCGAATGGCGTAGTCATTTATACCGTAGCGCCATGAATCCGCGACACTGCCATCCGTGACTAGCACCCATCCTCGGGTGTAGTACAATATCCAGTCATGAGGGCTTCGTGCACAGCGCTCCCTGCACAACATTACTCAACGGAAAGATATCCGATCAAACAAAATAAATTTCTGAAATGCATACTCACTCATGAAAATTCCGTTATAATCTGTGCACCAACACAAACCAGAATCGCACCAACAATTTGAAAATATCTAGCACGATATGTGCAACAACACATTAAGCGCACTTGGTGCACAGACAGAAATCGTACCAACGATTCCTTGGAGACCCATCGCCTCATGTCATTCATGAGGTGCGATCAAGAGTTTAGTAAACAAGCTATCAGACTTGGTTTCATTATTACTGTCATCAACTATGTCATCTAAGTCTCGAGGCAGTGATCGGGGGTTTTTCTTACACAATCATGGAGGTATTTATACATTCGCTTAGAGTCAAGCGCCCTTAGTCGGTATACCCAGGTCCATTTCCTTGATAATTCTTAAACAAACCTTTGAATTTAGGATTTTAATTAATCCAGTTTCACTCTTAGTTTGCTAATAACACGAAATCGTTCACGGTTTTTTTTTTTAACTTCTGTTCAATCTAATTGAGCTTTACCTTATACCACACAGCGCTTAAAACTCTTTAATGAAATCTCACGGAAGTCATCTAATCGTCTTTAGTATCTACATCACTAATCATCAATAATAACGGTCTCGCAATTTCTACAGATGCCGCCTTTTACGCAATATATTGCACCTATTCCGTCTTGTTACGATTTGCTATCGTTAATCTCTACGGTAATTGTCTAAAAACTTTTCATGTTACAGAGCTATTCCATGTCACTCTAATGTCGTTCAGTCGGTAAACCTTTGACAGACCGACAGTGGCTGTAAATGGTTTCATTGAAACAAATGTTTTAGGTTTGATCCGCGATTAGCTAGTATTCATGATTACCAAGTCCAAACACCAATAATTGTCACCGAAATCACATTAATTTGAACAAAGAAAATAAAAACCAGGTATCTGACTCTACGTGTAAAATTGTACGTGATGTTACATTAGACTTTACATTCGATTCCACATTCGACGCTTTTCAGTGTTTTGGTCGATAATATACTCCTCTTTATTATGAAATTGACCTTTTCCGGCATGATTTCTCAAGCTTAATAAAATCGTTAAAATGTTTCTACTTCCTCCTGTTTTCTTTTTCTGGTAGAAAATATAAATTTCGTTAATCCGACTTTGTTTCGAACTTAAGGAACTGTCTCATTTCTTTAGAGCATAGACATTGACACCTTCCCCTTCTTCAGTATGATCGGAAGATTATAGTCAACTTCTTGTTTGTAGTGCTATTCCCCCAACGTAGTAGAGAGTAGCTCGTTTCTTCGCAGGATTGTCGATGTTGACAGGCAATGTGTTAAATTCAAGAGCCCTCTTCCATTTCTCCCTGCGAGTGTCGACAATTATGTCTAATCATCTTCGCAATCAGGAAGTTTGGGAGTGTGGATAACGCATGAGTCATTTTGGGTTTTAATAAAATTGACTATTACGTTTACGTGGCTTTTTACTGAAAATCATTAACAGAAACACACAACTGCGTAGCCCTAATATAAAGATGCAAGTACTCTTTACGTGGCCCTTTGTGTGTTATTTACTCTTTGCGTGGCCCTTTGTGAGTTATTTACTCTTTGCGTAGCCCATTGTGTGTTATTTACTCTTTGCGTGGCCCTTTGTGAGTTATTTACTCTTTGCGTGGCCTTTTGTGAGTTATTTACTTTTTGCGTGGCCCTTTGTGAGTTATTTACTCTTTGCGTGGCCCTCTGTGAGTTATTTACCCTTTGCGTGGCTTTTTAAGTCATCACTGGTTTAGCCCTTTCCCAACTAAAGATGGGTTAATACCGATATTTATCAGTATTGGCCAATAAGACTATATTAGTCTAGAAATATTATAATATTTTAACTAACATTTATATCAGTAATATTTAACTAAGACTTATTAATACGTATCACTTCACGAATGTCAGAATGATTGAGTGAGTCTAATCCCACCGATCCGTGTCAAGTGAATGGAATCCCAGATTATGATAAAGATTATTGTACATGTTAGTAATCTGTGGATTATGTGAATATTAAATATTAGCATATATTAGTTCGTCGGATTACTGATACGTGAATCCATGGAATATTACTAATCTCTTAACTAACCAATATGTTCGTTACACTCCTATTCCCAACTATATTGGGGTCGGCTCCCAGCCAAACCGGATTCAGCCGAATACCAGTATTCTATAATACGTGGAGCGGCTGCCCACCAGACCTCCACAACTCATTAACTGGCTAGGTAATACGGTACTTAATGGCAAGACCGGTGTCAGACCTTCCGGCCTCCAACAATTCGTAACGTAACTGCCAAAGGTCTACAAATGACAGCCGGGCCCAATGGCTTAACGTGCTTTCCGAGGCACGGAGTAGTCTCGGTATGTTAAGATCCACAGACCAACCTCGACAAGCGTTGCTTTACCTTGAAGATTGGCCCGTGCGGCTGTTATACCTTTAATAAAACTATGATTCTCTCAATATAAATTGTGCTAGTATACTATTAGACAAGTACCTAATCGCTAAATCCTACCATTGCCCGTTTTTTTAATGGTACTCGTATAATGGAGTGTGCTAGCTAACATGTTGTAAATACTATTTAAGTTTATGATTTTCATGTTGTTGGATACATATTTATTTTTGTTCCTGTGTCTTAAAATCCTTTGCGTAGTATTGTTTAATTCAAGTTCTTAAAACGTAACAGCCAGATGTGTTGCTGGGGAGTTAGTAGCGCCACTTCTTTTTCCTATCTAAAACAATGGGAAGTGATGACGGGTGGGCGTTTTGGGGCACTGTCTTTATGTATGTAAAATTTGTCGTTCAAAAAGTGCTGGCTCTCAGCCTAATTTGAATAAATGACTTTTGATTTTGATTTTAATTTCAATATTGTGATGTAATTGTCGTTAATAATATAATAAAAGTAACCATGAAAATAATACATCTTTCATACCTTGTCCAAACCCAATTGAATTGTTAAAAAACGTAAATAATTGTAAATGTGGGTAACAAGTAAAAACATTTTTTTAAATGTGGGTAGGTATGATATATTTTTAGTGGGCTGTAGATACGCTACTCGACATTATGTCAATGTATATGTAGACTAAGATAAAACTATGAGTTTTATATGTGTGTGCCAAATAAACTCATTTTCTTTCTTTCTTGGAACAACCTTCGCATTGCAAGGATTCTGCCGGTGGTGAATTGAACATTTTGAACGACCTGAAACAATGTAAATTTGCCTTTGTATTGCACCCTTGGCGCCATTGATTTGCCTTTGTATTGCACCCTTGGCGCCATTGGATAAGGTGTTTCGTATTTTATTTATGCTTTGAGTAAAATACAAATTACTGGTCCTAAATTTCCTAATAATATTGTTATTAGCAATCTGTAACCCAATCATTTTTTTTTTTTTTTTATTTGTGATGGGTTTGCTCTTGACTCCAGTCAATGTCAGATATGACATAGACAAAGTCTACGATGGAGTGAGCTTACCCAGAAGGAGCCTGTTCACTCGAACTTGTTTTTTTTTATTAAATTTTTTCTTTTTTTTTCCAAAATTACTATCTGAAAAGTGTATACCATGTTCCCACACTGCAAAATCCTAGATAAGTCCTAGATATATTTTACCACGATGACTGTATAACGAATAAACTACAATATAATGTCTAATTTACACATTATTATGTCCCTGAATTGAATCTTATTGTAACTTTTTTTTTTTTTTTTTTAGCTAGATGCAGCGTAAATACACAATAATAGAATGAGTATTACAGTGGCTTAGCATGGGTGTCAGACGCCCCCTTGTTTAGGTTTTAAAGGGGCCGCCCGGGGCGGGTCACCCCTCGCCCCTACTACGCTACGCCACTGGAGTGATATAAATCTTTATTACGCGAAGTAGATATGGGTTATGCCGGTGACATTTATTACATTAGGTTTAGTGATATTTAATGTTGCTAAAACTTCAAAACGACAAAGGAATCAATCAATTGATCCATGTAATTTGCATTTTTTATGGATATATATGCCCTTGGCAAAATTACACCTTAATGCTCCCTGACACCTTGATTCACCTTGGAAAAATACTACTTTGTGCTCCTTGGCACCTTATTGCACCTTGGCAACATACACTAATACACTTTGGTACATTTGTTATGATAGCATATTGTTTTACCTACCTATATCAATAAGTAGTACATGCACCTATTGCGCTGATTGATTGCATGCATTTGACTTATCTGCTTTAATATTACTAACGACATTTGCTTTAGGTACCTCAACCTTAAAACATCATTTAACTCAAGGGAACGCGATGAATAGTGGGGAATTATAATTTTGCACTGAAAATTTTATTCTTATTACCTACGTAGGTATTTAAATAAATAATGTCACTGGATAAATTACATTAACGCGGACTTACACAGTATTTCTTATTACAATTTCTACTAATAGGTACCTACGTCGAAATTATCGTCACAAGATATAAGAAGACTGTTACCACCGAGTAGGTACTTATTTAAAAATTTTAATTTTAACTTATTTTAGAAATATTCACGGCTATAGTCAAGAATATAACAATAATTATGATAGAAATTATTTTTAGAAAAGTATTATATTCCTTTTTTTCATGACAATGATAATAATAACCTATCATTGATCGATCAGACAAATAACACTGTATTTGTTATTTGTAATGTCTAGTCATTTGTTTTAATAGTACTTGGACAGATAGATACATATACCACTTAATCGATAGCACCATAAAACCGTGAGGTTGTTTAGTGTTAGTGTTGCATTTTTTTTTTTTTTTTTTTTCGTGCACGTGAGTTCATCTCCCTCCTTTTTCATATAGCAGCATAATTTACCACTTACTTGAGGCTCGTCGCCACTGTGGTGTCCTCGTTTGCTGCTGGGTACGTAAATCAAAGCCACACACTCGTTTCACCAAGAAGCGCGTACACGTCCGCACCAGCCGGCGGTTGGGCAAGCAATGCCGTGACGTGCATGCGCCGCTTGTACTTTATTAATACGTCACAGATACCAATAATACAGGTAAGCCTTTATTAAATTAATATGAAATTGTATTAAATATATTGTCAATAAATGACTTAATGAGCCGTCAATAATACCCTTTTTTAGAAATGTTTTTTCTTTATTTTTCGATTTCAATCGAAAAAAAACTTTACTTCCACACCTTTCCGAGTTACATTTTTGATTTCATTATATAGTATAAAGTCTTATAAAGAGCTTAAAATCAGCTGCTAGTTTTTGTAAGTTTTAAAAATAAACGAGTTTGAAATTTTTTTGACAAAAATAGGAAAAAATCGGATTTTATGTTTTTGTGTTAATATTATTTTTTTATTGTTATAGGTTCACCTGGCTGCTCGGGGGTGAAAATGTTGACTCGTAAATACCTCTTCGATAAAATGAACGAGCAACATTCATTATCAATAAATGAAAAAATTAAATATTTAGAAAATTATTTACTCGTGTGTTACGGGGACACAGAAGAACATAAAAATGTGATAAAAAAAGAAGTTTTCGTATTTTAAATGTGATTTGATAAAGAGGTGGTCTCGGGCGCATAGAATACTTGAAAACTTTTTGGCGGCCAATAATTCTTGGTTGGAAGGAACATTTGAGATCCCCGTAGACACGCATCAAAGGCCAGGACGACCTACCAAATCTTTTACCGAATCTAGAGAAAGAACAAAGAGAAGAAAAACTGAAGGAGTCCGCGCATCTTACGACGAAGAAGTAATTGTTCACGCGGCACAAGTAATTTTACAAACAGAAGGAAAAAGAAACGCGTCTACTGTTTTAAAAGACATTATAAATTCTTCTGCGTCTGCCAGTGATTGTAAAAACAGACATTCAAAGTCTAAAGAAATAGAGCCCCTTACTCCTCTGCAAGCACTGACAATGTTTGTTGAAGCCGATTTGACCAGAAGACAGTATGAAATTATTCGAGCAACGAACAAAAGATTCTATCCACATTATGAATTATTATTGAAGGCCAAAGAAGATTGCTACCCACCCAAGGAGTCGTTACGAGTGACGTCTACCTGCGCAGAAGGAAACCTACAATATTTGTTGGATCACACTGTAACCAGATTATCCCTCTTCTTAAAAGAAGTCTTACTCACACTTGATGCCGTTGAAAGGAACTCGTTACTGTTAATCTGCAAATGGGGTTGAGACGGCTCTCAACAAGCCCAGTTTAAACAAAGACTCTCAAATGAAGATGAATCTGATGCTAACATTTTTATAAGCTCATTTGTGCCTCTACGAATTGTTTGTGGTGAGGATAAAAGTAAAATCGTGTGGCAAAATCCAACTCCATCTTCACCTAGATATTGCCGTCCAATAAGATTTAGATTCGTAAAAGAATCTACGGACATCACAAAAGAAGAAATCAATTATGTAAAGAATAGTGTAAACTCATTAAACTTGACGAAAGTTGACCTCAATGGAGAGAATTTTTTTTTTCAACATAGTTTTAAAATGACTATGGTTGACGGAAAGGTCTGCAATGCAGCTACAGACACCAAATCGACCAGCAGATGTTATATATGTGGAGCTACATCAAAAGATTTTAATGATTTAACAAAAAAAAATGATGTATGCCCTGAAGCTCTTGAATTTGGCCTTTCCGTATTACATGCAAGAATCCGGATATTCGAAAGTGTGCTGCATTTAGCGTATAAATTGCCCGTAAAAAAAATATCGCGAGAGACGAACCGAAGCAGAAAAAAATCTAGAAAAGCAGAAGAAACTTGATATTCAGCAAAGATTTAGAGAGGAGACAGGTCTCTTAGTCGATATGCCAAAAAGTAACTTCGGAAACACAAACGATGGAAATACCAGCAGAAGATTCTTCGAGAACCCTGAATTGGCTGTAGAAATCACTGGGATAAGTTATGACTTGATTATTAGATTAAAAGTGATATTAGAAGCCATATCAAGCGGCCATAAGATTGACGTAGCAAAATATGATAAATACGCCATGGTAACTGCGAAACCATATGTTGAGTTATATGGCTGGCATCCTATGACTCCAACGATGCATAAGGTCTTAATTCATGGAGCTTCAATAATAGAAAATTCGTTGTTGCCGATAGGGCAACTTTCGGAAGAAGCTGCTGAGGCCCGCAATAAACATTTTAGGTCTTATCGCCTAAACTTTGCTCGCAAGTTTTTGAGGGAAGAATGCAACTTAGATATTTATCGGTTACTATTAACATCCGACCCATTTATTAGTTCCATGAGAAAGACCAAAAAAACCGTTTCAAAATTATTTTTGCCTGAGACAATGCAGCTATTAATTCCTGCTGAGCCAAACCGACCAATGGAAATTGATGAAAGTGGTGAAAATTTAAATGTAGATGAATAAGTCTCCAATGTATGATTGATTATTTTTAGTAGTAGGGTAAAATTGGGGCTTCTGCATCACTTGTTCTCGCGCCGCTCGAACTGTGTGATGCAGAAACCCCAATTTTACAATCGAGAACGATTAATACAATGTGTTTAGTAATCTGATTGCATCAATTCAGACTTCGATGATTATTTTATGTTGTTAGCAGTAGATAAGATTACTAAACAGTTAATAGGTGTGAGGCCATAGTCCGCCACACTGACTAAGTGCGGTTTGGCGGACTTTACAATACCTGCGACAACATTTTGGAGGCATGCTGGTTTCCTTACGATGTTTTTTTTTTCTTCACCATTTCAAGCACGAGATAATTCATTTTCAATACTCCTGTAAACTCGAAAAGCCAGCAGGGCCTTCGCTTGAACTCGAGACCATTGACTCAACAGTTCGATAAAAAGAGGAGCTTTATTGCCCACGTGCTATTTTTTTTTTATTCATGCATGTTCTAATGTGATTTGATTGTAAGTATGAATATTTTTGGTAAGTATCTATTAAAGCAGTCATGGTCGATAATAATGCATTAATTATTATTGACGAAACAATATGATGATTCAACTACACAAGTACGAATATTATTTTCTTTTTGGTAAGTAAACTCTAATAAAAACAATAATTTTCATTCATATAACATGGCATACAATTTTACTTAGCTTTTATTCTTATTGCTGGTAAAGTAGAATATCAATATATTTTTCCCTTAAAATAAAATAATCTATAATGCAGATTAAGTACTTATTTAAGGAACAATGCTTATTTAGGAATAAATAGAAAAATAATTGCATTATCTAGATTTCTTATTTTCTCTGCTCATTATTACTTTTCAAATTTTCAAAATATTATATGGATGTTTCTAAATCTTATTAATACAGTGGTCATAATATGAAAGCCAATTTATAATGGACACTTTAGTAAGTTAGTACTACAAACCATTTTAATTTAAGCTGCTACAAGCATTTCGCGTTACTTGCGAGTACATATCATTACCTTATAAAAATTTCGTCTCGAATTGCAGCGACACGGCGTCGCCGAGATAGTTTTGCCTCCTAATTTGTCAGGTAAGAGTATGTTTACATTGAAGTGTCTAATTTTAACATACGATAACGAAAACTAAACCCTACACTAGATGGTTATAGAGTCTAATTTAAAATACATAAATTTAATTGTTTTAGCTTGGAAATTAAAATCAATATAGAAAGTATTACTCTGATCGCTGCTTTATAATCTTAGGCTATAAATGAAGACACTTGAGGTGTTTTGCAACACATCATAGATTCCATTTGACACATTAGATACTGCTCAGGCGCTAAGTATGTATGTAAAAGTATATGGTTCTCCCTAAATAATATTACTGTTTAACTTTACTCACAATTTTGTTTTTCTTTTTTTTCGTTGCAGGTCTTCAATCAATTCGTTTGAATCGGATGAAGAAGGGCCGAGGCCTTCTACATCAAAAGACAAAAAAGTCAAGCCCCGTACACAGAAAAAACAGCCTCAACAAGCTCTGAAGCCGAAGAAAAAAGCGGTGTTATTAGAAAGTGGTTCAGAATCGGAGACTGATGCAGAGCCAACTACCCGTAAGAAAAAGAAACTCAATGTCTTCCGCGATTCTGAGGTGAGTCGAATTAAATAATATTTAAGCAGTGTTAATTACTACGTTTTTTTTTTTATTGTTTTGCTAGTTCAGCGGTATAAGTTTGTGCTGATGATGCTGCCTTAAGGGTTTGGATTCGATACCAAGCAGCAAGTAAAGTGTTATCAAAAACTTCTTACTACTTAATAATTAGAATCCGGAATTGGTGTATATATCTCATCAGAAATCAGAAAGCTCGTCCCTTATTGCGAGTCGCTGGTCTGTTACATCCTGCCAAACTCTTTGAGACATAGGCAGCATGATGTTACTTATGTATTTCATGTATGGTGTATATAGATAGAAAAACGAGTTAGTTAAACATAATACTAATAAAACATTACAATTTTTTCACTTTCTATAGGTATGCTAGCACGATTTTATGATAGGTACATTTTTAAGTGACTCCTTAAATCGTCCTCATTTATGTAAACTACTTGGCTAGCGATAAAGTTAGTTCATAATGCAATATTTCCTATAGTGAATGAAGTAACTTATAATTTATTTTTAATGATTACAGGATGAAGAGACTGCACCCGTTCGAGCTGCAACATTGAAAAACTTCCTGTCACGTCGGGTAGCTTCCGGTAATACTTATCAAAGTGACCCTATCAGGCAAGGCGAGTACTACATCGAAGTACGCATCTCAAACTGCCGCGAACTGGAGGCGGTTACAACCAACAGGTGGCAGCATTCTCTTATTAGTTTGAAAACTGCTGTGGATGTTAAAACACCCACATGGAAAGCAGTTACCCAGTTAGTCTCAGCCGTAAAACAAGATTTTCGCAATATTTCCCCGGTTCTGTACCCCTCTAAACATTAATATATTTTTTGTATCCATATGTGACAACTCTTGTTTCTATTTTGAATATTATTCATATTTGTAGCATTGCATACGCATACGCCGCGACAAAGTTATAACGCATGTAAACCGTCGGTACAAAGTTCAGCGTCTCGCCCCTCCCGCAACCGCGCTCGCCTCGCGAAGACAGTCGGCCAACACGCGCGCGCATGGTAACAGGCGCTGCGCCGCACGTAGTACCTAGCTCGAACTCTTACTTGTAATGTGCCTACCTAAGTTATTAGCTACTTATCATATTATACCTGTGTCGTCAGAATCAGTGTGTTTTTTATTAACCAATCGCCCGCCGTAAGCCACCCGACATTACAAATTGCGCCCAACTCGTGGCACGTGCTCCGTACGGCTAGTAGGTACCTACAATAAACGACGCGAGTGCGAACGAAATCCACGCGACTGTGTTCTCCTAACTGGATTTTATCACCGTTTCGTATCGTTTTGTTACA
Organism: Melanchra persicariae; assembly: GCA_947386135.1. Classification (NCBI taxonomy): domain Eukaryota; kingdom Metazoa; phylum Arthropoda; class Insecta; order Lepidoptera; family Noctuidae; genus Melanchra; species Melanchra persicariae. The sequence goes on along the minus strand of OX376645.1, from coordinate 5,876,333 downwards.
GAGCCGAGAGTTTTCGACGAGAAAATGCCGCCAAAAACACGCCGGCACACGTCCAGAGACAACGACAAACACGATGTTTCCAGTAGCGAAGAGGAGAACCACGCGGTGGCGAACCGCGCCAGTGCGAGCACCACTGTGACTCCATCACCTACAGTGGAACGTAGTAATATGATATCCATGTCCGAGGAACAACTCACGCGATTGCTGTCCAACGTTATGCGAAGCGTCGCGACGCCGACTTCGACGTCACCGGTCAGCGAGTCTACGGGACCGACTCATCCTGCCGCTGCATACACCGGAGCGCCGAACCCGCATAGCAACTTCACGCGATGCACGGCCCGTTTCGACGGATCCGCACGCGGTGCCGAAGCCCTAGAAGCGTTCGTCGAGAGCGTGCTCGTATACAAAGAGTGCGCAAGTGTGTCCGATGAACACGCTCTTCGAGGCCTACCTATGCTGCTGACGGGAGACGCCGCCGTGTGGTGGCAAGGCATCAAATCTACCGTGGAGACCTGGGAAGAAGCGATACGCCGACTACGTTTTATGTACGGCGCCCCGCGCCCCGCACACCGGATTCTTCGAGAAATCTTCGCGCAAGAACAAAGTGATAGTGATAGTGCAGATTCGTATATATCGCGAGTGCGCGCTAACATATCGCGTATACCGTATAGCGAAATAATGCAAGTAGACATTATATACGGCCTTTTAAATCGTAAGATCCGCAAAAGAGTGTCACGCGATAGTGTAAGTAGTGTCGACTGTCTACTCGAGCGAGCAAGGTATGTGGAGGAAACGCTAAACGAAGTAAGTCAATCTAAATCACTAAATTCATCACGTAATAGTAACGTGAATAACAATTACAACAATCCCAGTACGAATTTTAATAAAACTCGAAATGTAAATATTAACCCTGCGAATACCGCTGTTGTTCAAAATAACCCTTCGCATGCGACGTCCGACTCTAGTTCGAATATTTTAGGTACTAATGCGAATTCGAAACGGGTTAGACCGCGCTGCGCTTTCTGTAAACGGTTTGGTCATTCAGTAGATGATTGTAAAAATAAAGTAAAATCAAATGAGCAGGTGGTTGAAAACGCACCATTGTCGTGTTACGGTTGCGGTCAACAAGGTGTAATACGGTCGAAGTGTCCGACGTGTAAAAGTACACCCCCCGCCTCCGCCGATAAGGTAAGTTTCCAAAGTGCTGTTACCCACGAATCCGACCTGACGCATCCCACCATAAAGATAGAGGTTGCATCTTTGGTAGGTGTCGCAGTGCTAGATACAGGTGCTACCGAGAGTCTTGCTAGCCCTGGATTATACAAAGTCCTACTGGCCAGTGGCAACACTTTCACGAGAACGTGCCGCAATATTGGTCTCGCGGATGGCACGCAGCAGGTACGTGAATTGTTATTATGTAGTACGAACATCACAGTTCAGGGACGTATTATCCCCACTACTTTCCTAGTGATACCAGAAGCTAATAATAGGACGCTTCTAGGCCAAGACTTTATCGCTAAAGCAGGTATATTAATGGACCTCCAACATAACTGTTGGTATTTTTGTGAATCTCCTGGGGAAAAGTTTACTTTTGTGCAGTCTTACAGCCTCGAATCCGCAGAACTAATGCAGGTCAATACGACCAGCCTGGCGCTGAGAAAGGATGAAGGAACAAAGCTGTCGCCGGCCCAGAGAATGCAGCTCAACCAGCTCATCACCAGTAGGGCTGAGCGCTTCGCCACTGAAGGTCCCCCTACAACTTATGCTACTCATCGCATTCGGGTTGACGAGAAGCAGGAACCAACTGCTTCACCACCTTATAGAATGTCGCAAGGTAAGAAACAGTTGTTAGAAGGTGAGCTTGAGAAGCTGCTACAAGCCGATGTTATAGAAGAGTGCGAGTCGCCTTGGGCAGCTAATGTCGTCCTGGTCTCAAAGAAGGATGGTGGCGTCCGCCTGTGCGTGGACTACCGGAAGCTCAACGCGGTGACAGAACCGGATCGGTACCCGCTCCCGCGCATAGAGGACGTGCTCCACGCGGCGAAGACGACCAGCTACATGACCACGCTCGACCTTCACTCTGGTTATTTTTAAGTATGTGTATCAGAAGAGGACCGCGATAAAACCGCTTTCGTGACACCCTCCGGCACCTATAGGTTTAAAAGAATGCCGATGGGCCTCCGTAACTCAGGTGCTACGTTTCAACGATTAATCGACCGTTTCAAGTCGAACTTGAATGTACCTTGTGTACCCGTTCAAGAACCGAGCTCCAACCCGCAAAGAAGCAGGCCTGTGACTATTTTAGGATATTTGGATGATTTAATAATCCTATCGCAGACTTTTGAGAGTCACATGGAAGACCTCGAAGCAGTTTTCAACAGACTCGAGAAGTTTAGCCTTCGAGTCAACCGCAGGAAGAGTTGCTTCGCCCGTGACTCAGTGAAGTTCCTCGGCCACATCATCGTGCCTGGTGGTCTGCAAGTGGACCCAGAGAAGACCTCGGCCATTGCTGACATGCCTGCTCCGAAGAATGAGAAGCAGCTTAAGTGTTTTTTGGCAACATCCAGCTGGTTCCGTCGCTTCGTGCCGAACTACGCTTCAATTGCGAAGGCCTTAACTGACCTTCTCAAGAAGAACAGTTCTTGGAAGTGGCAAGAAGAACAGCAATCTGCATTCGAGCGCATCAAAGAGCTTCTAGTCACTGCCCCCATTCTTCGCCAAGCCGACGAATCTAAGCCTTTCTCCCTCCGGACAGATAGCAGCGGCTACTGCCTCGGTGCTGTTTTGATGCAGGGGGAGGGTCCCGAGGAGAGACCTATAGAATACGCCAGCCGTCTCCTAGAACCGGCTGAACGGAACTATACCACCACCGAGCGAGAGGCTCTAGCCGTCGTTTGGGCGCTGACGAAATTCAGAGGCTACATCGAGGGATCAGAAGTAGTAGTGAAGTCAGACCATCAGCCGTTGCGTTGGCTGATGAGCCTGAAATCTCCCAGCGGTCGTCTTGCCAGGTGGGCACTGACCCTCCAAGCTTATAATTTGCAGATCCAGTACACTCCTGGGAAGGTGAATGTAATCGCTGATGCACTAAGCCGCCAAGCCTGTTGCGAAGAAAACCCAGGTGGTTGCGAAGTATGCTTAGTCACTGTAGATGTGCCACACAGGATGCCTGAAGAAGTGCGCACTAACCAATTAATAGACCCTGACCTGAAGAATATCATTGAGGATCTGGAGGCAACCGACGACCCCTTCAGGGGGAGGAGTTGGTCAGAGAGAGGTTACCTGATATCTGATGGCGTTCTGTTCAGATGTGCGCCTGACTCAGAAGACGCAGATTCAGCCTGCCTTGTAGTGCCTAAACATGAGCGAGAGGCCGTGCTCGTAGATTTTCACGACGCTCCTACGGCAGGTCACTTCGGTGCCGAACGTACCCTGCAGCGCATCAGAGCAAGATACTTCTGGCCAGGAATGAAATAATTCGTCACCGATTATATCAAACGCTGTACTGCTTGCCAGCGATACAAGATCGACAATAGAAAACCTACAGGGCTACTCCAAACTCCTGCAACGAACCGGCGTTTTAAAGTTGTTTCTGTCGATCTGTTCGGACCCCTACCGAAAACTTCGAAAGGTAACCGTTGGATTTTAATTCTCGAGGATACTTGCTCCCATTGGGTAGAGCTGTTCGCATTAGAGAACGCCACCAGCGTAGAGCGTGCTGAGATTTTAATAGCTGAAGTCTTCATGAGGTTCGGAGTTCCACGTAGGATGATCAGCGACAATGGAGTTCAATTCGTTGCCGAAGTGATGCAGCAGGTTTGTCACGTGATGGGTATTAAACAGTCGTTGACGCCGCTGTACCACCCAGAGGCAAACCCTGTAGAACGGAAAAATCGTGACCTAAAACCTCAGCTAGCCATATTAGTAGGAAAGGATCACGCGTCTTGGGATACTTACCTCGCTGCTATAAGGTTCGCGATGAATTCCGCCGTTACAGCAAGTACTGGATTCTCACCCGCTTTCCTTACCTTTGGGAGGGAATTGCGCGCGCCATCGGATGTCGTAGGGGACATGAAGACCATCGTTGAGAGCGACAACTTTGTGCCTAACATCACACCTCACCTGCGTAAGTTATCGTCGGTACTTCTCGACGCTAGAGACGTCCATGAACGTAACCAGGCTGTGCAGAAGAAGTACGCTGACGAAGGCAGACGCGCGCCTCCTGATTATAAGGTAGGTGACCTTGTTTTGTTGAAGACGCAAGGGATGAATAATGTAGGCCCTGGACAGTCCGTGAAATTCATACCTCGAAGGGATGGCCCATACCGCGTATGCGAAGTAGTGAGCCCCACCACTTACCTGATAGAGGGAGTCACCAAAGGTGAGCATATTGGACGATACCACGTTTCTCATTTGACCCCATTCGTCGGTGATGTTGAAACCCCGGTTAGAGAGAAGCGCAGACGTGGTAGGCCCCGTAGATACGATTGCTAGCCCGAACGCGAGGGCGCTATGTTCGAACTAGAGGGGGAGTGTGTAGCATTGCATACGCATACGCCGCGACAAAGTTATAACGCATGTACACCGTCGGTACAAAGTTCAGCGTCTCGCCCCTCCCGCAACCGCGCTCGCCTCGCGAAGACAGTCGGCCAACACGCGCGCGCATGGTATCAGGCGCTGCGCCGCACGTAGTACCTAGCTCGAACTCTTACTTGTAATGTGCCTACCTAAGTTATTAGCTACTTATCATATTATACCTGTGTCGTCAGAATCAGTGTGTTTTTTATTAACCAATCGCCCGCCGTAAGCCACCCGACATTACATATTATTTTAATATTTTGTTAGAATAGGTCTAATTTAATTTAATTTAGTACAATGTTTCTTACAGCAATCAAGCAATAAACCAAAAATCAAGCAAAATAAACCAAAAATAAAGCAATAAACCAAAAATACACAAAAACCATAAAATCAAATCTGAAATATAAAAATATAAAGCAAAACTAAGAAATAAAACATAGTTAAGCTTGTGGCGATCCGTAACACTAAACATAGGTAATAAAATAATATACATGTATAAACATATATCTATTATCTAACTAATATATACACATATAAACAATCACAACACTAAAATGTATCAACACACAACACTAAAATGTATCAACACACAAACATCATAATTATTTATTATTTATATTCGACACACACGTCAATACCGTACGGTGCAGTGGAAGCGCGCCGTGTTACGTCACGCAGTGACGTACTCGGTGCGTACGAGTGGGGATCGCAACACAGGTACGCGTAGCCTTAGCACCTTACCGTGACCTTCAGTCGAAACTACTACCGCGCCGCGAAGCCCACGCAACATTGCGCTTCTTCGACCAATTCGCATGTGCCCTATTCCCTCGGGATCATGCTATGGCAACTTAGAACAAAATTAAAATTCCATTTTTTTATTGAAAACAGCGCCATCTAGTTTTTAGTTAAGGGAAACAAATTGCGGTGCTGCTACGGTTAATTTTTTTTTTTTTCTGGGAGTTACTTTATAACATTATTCAAGAAAAATAATATAATTTCATGATCTTCTTATATAAAAATAATAGAATATATGTTTTAGTACATAATTAGGTTTTTATAATGAGCTTTAATAGTGAAGAAGTTATATTTTGGTAATTAAACGTGCAAAAGTTTGTTTTTGAATGGCCACACTTAAATTGCAAATGGCTGCGTGAGAGTGTAACTACTCGTGCGCATTTATTTTCCTTTTGCAATAGAGTTTTTGTTGTTTCGCTAGTGCATCTGCAGGTTGAGTTGAGCTTTCGTTTCTCCATGTTGTTGAGCCGCGTTACAATTCGTTCGTACGTTCGTGTTGTGTTGTGTGTGTTGTTGTTGTAAACAAGTGGTGCAAAGATATCAATAATTTTCTCACTGGCCAAATAACCTTTTGGAATATTAACGATTCTATGAAAGAAAAGGCACTATCTTAATCATAAGGGACGAAAAAGGCGAACATAAAATTTTATTGTGAAATGTGTGATGTTTTTCTAAATAAAATGGTTTAATAATCAATTATGTGTTTTTTTTCCTTTATGTAGTACGTATGTTTGTAGTATATAGCTGATACACTCATCTCTCTACCTAATATCATAAAGGATCAGACAGCAGCTCGGCTGTGCTACGGAAAAACAAAGCAACTAACGTATTTTTCAAAATCAATTTTTTTACATATTTGGAACATTTTGCCTATAACGGACACTGCTACATTCACAGAATCATCGAAAAGGCTTTATTTTTTGAGATAAAAAATTGTAAAATAAAGTAACTGCAGGTACTTGTCCAACATATCTACGGTAAAACAAAGTAAACCACATTGTCTAAGCAAAAACAAAGTAATTGCACGTCGATTACATTGTTTTTACGTTGTGAAATGATTTAATTGTCTTTTCATTTGATATAAATTTCTTTTTAAGTCCTTAAAACGAGCTATAAGAAAATCAAACCACTTTACTTTGTTTTTGAATTGTTAAAAATGGCCAAAATGGCAAATTTGTCAACGTAAAAATAAAGCAAGTAAATTGACAAATGTAAAACAAAGCAACTGAATAACAGTTGCTTTGTTTCTTTATTGTAAATCAATTCAAGCTATAACTATATCCCATTTACTTGGTTTTTGATATGCTGTCGTTTATTTCAAAATTTCAAATGTCTAAATTATTTGACATTACTCGGTTTTATCACATTTCTGAACGCACCTTTCAAATGTCACTTTTCTCACAATAAAAAGTCAGTTACAACTTCGTGTCATAAGTTTGCCGAGGCTGTGATTTTTGTGTGTTTTGTTTGGAAAATGTTTAAAATGCAAAATAGCCGCAGTTTACGTTCGAGAACTATGGTGCAGTTAGCACAAATGTAAGTGCAAATGTCTAATTATTTGTATTGTGTGTTTTCATTTCGTAAATACCTATTTACGAAATATATCGTAGGCATACATGAAGTAGTACCTATTTTTCTATTTTGATTTGGTTGTCTTTATGAAATACTAATCAATTTGTTAGATATTTGTATTACCAATAAGGGCGTTTGTGCACTATACGGAATTTTACCGTCCGGCAGTCAGATTTATATCAACTTTCATTGAGAATTCATTGACATTAATTGACAATAGGCTAGTTGCCGTAAAAAATGTAATTAGTCCGTCTTTTAGATTATTCAAAAATAAGGGACTCGTATTTTTTTATTTGTAAATTAAACCAAAAATGACAAAGATATAGCCCATTAAAGTTACGTGTAATGTCACGCCGAGCTGCATTTTTTCGCGCAGGGTGACGTCACACGTAACTTTAATGGGCTATATCTTTGTTATTTTTTGTTTAATCGAAAAAAGAAAAAATACGTGTCCAATATTTTTTTATAATCTAAAATACGGACTAAATAAAATGTAGTTATTTTGACCCTGGAAACTACCCTATTGTAAGAAATCGGACTGCCGGACGGTAAAATTCCTTGTAGTGCACAAACGTCCTAAGGGTATGATTTCTTTTAGGACCTCCGAATCACCCAAGAATCTCCAAGAAGAGACCAATACTGTTGACGCCATACCTGACGATAACCTTACGTCGCATCACACAATTATTGCTCAACCATCTACTTCAAAAAACTGTTTCTCGTCCCACTCAGACCACCAGAATGATTCTGAAGTTTCTCCACAAATATTGTAAGTAACCTATAGTCATTCTAATAATGAAATATAGCTAAAAAAATTATTGAATAATATAGATCTTATTATTAAGAACTGTCTTATTGTACTACTATTATTATCTTGTTATTAATTAGTATGTTAGTCATTTTTAATCATAATAAAAATTTTTTTCAGAGACTTGATTACACCAGAAGATATAGGTATTGACACAGGAAAAAAGGTATAAAATCTATTATTTTAAAGAATATATATTATATCTTGAATTTAAGGGAATTTTGTTGCTTTTTTTTTAATTTAAACTTCAACTTTTTTAAATTCTAGAACGAAATAGAAGAAGATTCCAGAAGCTTTCTTGACAGTGATCGTAGCGTTTTTGACGACAGTTGCGCCGATCCAGATTATATTTCAGATACAGATTCTAGTCAACGGCGTGGGAGGAAGACTTTTAGGTTCAATAAGCATATACTTAGTACTGAAAGTGAGTCATCGATTGAAGAAGCTATTCCAACAGTTATTGAAAAGCCGAAACGAAGAAAGATAGTTACTAAGAGGTGTATTTTAACTGAAATAGAAAAAGTTAAGAGAAACAAAGAAAAGTATCCCATTTTACCAGTCTCTTGCAAATGTTTGTCAGTAAATCCCAAAAACATGTGTCACACAATTGATGAAGACAAACGCAAGGTCATATGGGACAACTTTTGGAACTGTAATTATTTTACACGCCGACAATGGCTTTCAAAATGTGTGTCTACTAAATCAGTACAAAGAATTACAACCACTGCCAACAAAAACAGAACAGTAACCAGAGTTTACTTCAAAGAAGATCCCCAGACTAAGGATATGCTGAAGGTGTGCATTGGGCTATTCATCCGATGCAGTCATAACAAGTCTTTTTAAAGCGAAAGCTTTATCACCATGTGATGGTGGTGTGAAGGAAAACAGAGGTCAATATAAAAGGAGAGTTTTACAAACCGATAAAATAATAATGCACATAAACTCCTATCATCCTTGCCAATCACACTACAGACGTCACAATGCACCATACGTCAAATATCTTCCTCATGGCTTAAAGCCGGGTATTCATTAGGCAACATTTGTTTATAAACACTGTTTATAAACAGTTTATAAACAGTGTTTCACAATGTTTCATCATCTCTGTAAACAGTTTATATACAAAGGTGATGCAACATTGTTTATTAAACATGTTGCCATGCTCCCCACTTCGAGTGGAGAGCAAGACGAAACGTCTAGTTTATAAGCAAAAGTCAATAGGTGTGGACGTGTGTTGCGCGAGTTTATAAACATGGAAGTAGTGTGGTCCAACAACCAGGTTTCGATGCTCATAGAGCTTTACCAACAGCGTAATATACTTTGGGATGCTTCAAATAAAGATTATAAAGATAAATTAAAAAAAAATGATGCTTGGGCCGACATTGCTGCAGAATTGAATATGTCGCAAAAGGAAGTGGAAACAAAGATGCATATTCTACGCTCACAATTTTCTCGTGAAAAGAAAAAACTTAAGTCATCAAAAAGAACTGGAAGCGGTGCCGAGGAAGTGATTAAAAGCAGATGGCAGTGGTATGATCCGCTACAATTTTTATTACGTGGTGCAACGACATCTGGAACATCGGATACAATGGGAACGGTGAGTACCTACATTTTTATATTATTTGCTAAGTTGATAATATTAATGTAATTTTTTCATCTTTTCAAGGTAACGGGTTAGTAAATTTTAAATCAAACACAAAACTCTAAATTATAATCAGAACTTTATTTGGAAAAAAACAGGTAGGTACATAGGTACCTACTATTTTAAGTATTATGCATGAGAATTTTGCCACGGCACACTACCTTCTGGACTAATGAAATATTCAGCAAATTGATCTCTTACAACCGTAGCAGCTAGTGGGGGATGTCTTGCAATAGGTTGTAAATCCAACATGCTGTTGTGAGGGCCGATTTCTCTTCGCCAAAAACCTTCTATAATGTTATATTCTGAGTCTTCATAATCGAATGTTCCTGGTGGAGTATATATAGCCCGAGACTGTTTATTGCGCCTCAAAAAGTTATGCAAATATACACATGTCATTGTTACAATTTCACAAGTAGCAGGCTTAAGAGGTATGGCTTTTCTGAAAACGCGAAAGACAGCACATAATATGCCAAACACATTTTCTACTATTCTTCTTGGAAAGACGGTAGTTGTAAATGCGCTTTATAGTTCCACGATTGTGAATACCAGGATAAGGCTTCATAATATTTTCGGATAAGGCAAATGCGCTGTCCCCTACTATTACATAAGGTAGATTCGGACCATTTGGTAAAATTGGTTGTGGCTGTGGAATATTCAAATTGTTTTGAGTAATTGCATCGTAAAATGGAGTTTCTTGAAATACTCCACTGTCGGAAGATCTGCCTTTAGCACCACAATTCGCATATATAAAGTTGTAATCTGCATCAACTATTGCCAGTAGTACAATGCTGAATTGTTCTTTATAGTTGAAAAAATCACTGCCAGAGTTAAATGGTGCTTCAATAACAATATGTTTTCCATCAATGGAGCCGATACAATGAGGGAAATTCCATAATAATTCGAACTGGCGAGCCTTGTTTTTCCATTCTTGTTCAGTACTTGGAACCTGTAACCAATTTAAAACAATGATTTACAGGATGGCAGTGCCTCAACGCAGCCGTCAAATACACCGCCAACTGTGCCGCCGCCACCGCCAACATCACAACTGCCACTGCCACCGCCGCCACCGCCACCGCCACTTCCACAGTCAAACAACTCCAAAAAGAGGAAGTGTGACGAGAATCTCAATGAAATGTATGAAATTATGAAAAGTGCCAAAAAGAAGATGGAGGAACCTAAAGACGAATTTGAAATTTATGGCCAGTATGTGGCATCTGAATTGAAAAATGTGAAAAACCAAAGAGCACTGTTACAGGCCAAGTATTACATAAATAATATATTGCTACAAGCGAGAATGGGCAATTTCGATAGTAATTATTTTGGTGGATATCAAGGCTATGGAGATGGATGGCTCGGCTATGGCGACGGATACCGCACCACATCATCAACGTCGACATATGCTGATGCATCTACACCAACGCAGACACCAGAATCCCAAGTCCATACTGCTACTGGTGACGAGTTGCGCTTTAGTAATCTTGACGAAATAGTTTCCCAGTTGGAAGATGACACACAATAAATAAATTGATGTGATTTGATTTAAATATTTGATAAATACCTACTTGAGTGATTTGAATTTATTTTATTTTACTCTCCTTTACATAGTCCTTTAAAACTTTTGTCAATTCCTGACAAACTTCTCGTATAATCTTGCTGATTAATTGTTTTGATACTTTAAAAGTATATGACAGTGAGCCATATGAGTCACCTGTTGCAAGAAACCTTAAAGTTATAGCTAGTCTTCTCTGGGGCTCAATAGGATGCCGAAATTTCGTTTCCTGTTTTGTTATGGCTGGTCCAATCAATCTCAGTAAAATTTCAAAATCTGATGTTGACATTCTCGTGAAATTTTGAAAAGACCCATCAAATCCACGAAGGTCATGAAATACATAACTTCTATTTAAAAGATAATTTCGAATCCACCACCTTTTCTTCTTTTTTTTTCTAGTAGCACTCTTATGTAATATTATATAAGCAGCACAGAGCATCACTACCTCCTCGGGCGACATCCTGGCAACAACTGAGAAGTGTGGACTGCCAAGTTTCAGAAACAGTGTTTACGGTAAACTTGTTAATAAACCCGTCATAAACAGTTTATTAACAAATGTTGCCTAATGAATACCCGGCTTTAACATTACGGAGTATGTATCAAAATTATGTTGAAAAATACCCTGAATTTCACCATAGTAAGGAAATTTATCGCCAGGTTATGAAAACAATGAATGTTTCTTTGCATACACCTAAGTCAGATATGTGTGGAGATTGTGAGATATTTAAACACAAATACAAAAAATATGTTCTGACATTGAAAGAACTGGCCTCTCATGCAGTTCATAAACTCAAGGCTAAGTGTGCTACAGAATTATACAGACAAGATGTAGTAAAAGCAGCTGATAGAAGCGATACAAAAGTTGTTGCAGTGGACTTACAGAAAGTGTTTTTAATACCAATGATGCCTGGTCTTAAGGATTCTGTTTTTTTAAGTAGGTTGGTTTCGTTTAATTTAACGTTTGCGCCTTTAAAAAAAGGAGAAAAGGCGACTTGTTTACTGTGGCACGAAGAAATTTCTGAGAGAGAAGCGAGAAATATAATAGATGCTTTTTATAAATTTATGAAAAAAGAAAGAGATATCAAAAACTTCGTCTTCTGGGCCGATAACTGCACGGCTCAGAATAAGAACTGGTTCTTGTTTACTGCATTTGTGCAAATCGTCAACATGCCACAATCTGGAATAGAAACGATTACAATAAAATACCTAAAAAAGGGCCATACCCACAATGCTGCCGATAGTGTCCATGGCAACATTGAGAGAGCCTTGATAAAAGCTCGAAATGTGTACGATTTCGACGACCTAAAAGACGTGGTTTTGAGCAGCAGACGCAAAATGAAAATCCTTGAAATCGACCCCTCAGAAGACAAATTTAATTGGGCTAAGAAAAAAAGACAAGCTACCAAATCGCAAGATCCTTTACAAAATTTTCTTATATCTTCGGTAACTAGTGTACAATTTCGAAAGGGGTCGCGTACTATGTTTTATCAAACAATGCAACAAACAGAGTACAATGAATTAGATTTTTTGCAAAAAAGATTCGATATAACTAAGTTACCGGAACGCGTGGCTATGCGACGTGGTATCAACCCAACGAAAAAAGAAGCGATAATTCAAAAATTGGTTCCTCATATGCCAGAAAATCGTCAATTTTTTTGGCGAAACCTGCAAACTAGTAATGGTTCTCCAGATTTGGTAACACGACCGTTTACGGAAGATAATGATTAATGACCAAAGATTTGTTTTAGATTTGATTTGATTTATTTTAGATTACATTTAAGAGGGAAAATACGTAATATCATTTTTAGGGTTCCGTAGCCAAATGGCAAAAAACGGAACCCTGATAGATTTTTTTTATGCTAATAGCAAAACAAATAGGCATACGGTCTAAATTACGGTAACTAGCTACTTGAGCCTATGGACGCTTATGATAGTTTTCAAGCAATTGTTTGTTTAATTACTATGTAACACCTATTTCTTTTTTTGTTTTGATTAATATGTAGGTACTTTGTATCTTATTTTTTGTTTTATTAAATGATTACAACTTATATCTATGATTTTTTAATTTATTATAAGAAACCGTTATATACATGCCCTATTCCTTGAGTGAAACTAAATATCTTAATAAATCCTAAGATGAACTAGTTTTTACAATTCTTACAAATTATGTGATTCATAAAAAGCAAAAGCCAACAAATCTTATATATTAATTTTTAAATGGCTTCATTGTCTTTGTTAAAAACAATTAAATGCATTTGCTTTGTTATTAAAACTAAAACTTAACTTGTCCATCTATTTTTAAATTATTTGAAAAACAAAGTGACTGTAGTTACTTTCTTACTGATTTTTTTTATTTATTTAATATTAATTTTATGTCTATAGAAAAATATTTTTTTCAATTTAAAGAAAAGTTACCAAAAATTACTTAAAAAATTGCTTTGATTCAGATAGTACTAATTATTTTACAAATTCTGAAATAACAAAAGTACTGAAGTTGTCGCCAGTACGTTTTAGATTTGTGATTTTCGGTTTTTTGCTCCTCCTGACAATCTTGCTTGACTGCAATTACTTTGTTTTTCCGTAGCGCAGCCGAGCTATACACCTACCAACCTATACATTTACTTGGGTTAGTAGTCGATTCGCACGAAAATTATTCGCACGATCGTGCGAATCGTCCCCTTTCAATAAAAATATTTTTTTAGTAGGCGATTCGCACGGAAGTATTTAAATTGCGTGCGAATCGACCCCTTCAAGAATTAGTAGTATGCGATTCGCACACTTAACAAAATGTGCGAATAAAAAATCTAAGTACAGTCATGTACAATATTCTAGAATATTAATATTAAAATTCAATAATTCTCTATTCGCATCGCAGTCAGGCACAAAATACTAGTTAAGAGGTAAGATGAAAAGTTTTGTCAGTATTTAATATGAAAACTTATAATATGAACACCATAAATGAGAGATTTAATAAATTGCCGGTGTATTTTTATACAAATAATACTAACTGTTAAAGATAACAAAGAAACTAATAACAAGAAACGCCCTTAAGTACTCACAATAGCAGATCCCAAAAATAATGAAGAAATATTTTTTATTAGCTCCAGGGGATTAATTTTTATTGCGGCTTGCCGAGTAGCCCTTTGTTTTGTATTTTACTTACCACAAATATTGCCGGTACATGGCGCTTGAGCACTTGCACAAAGAAGTAGTTAAGCAATAAATCAGTAGTGGTAGGATTTGCCAAAAATATATTTTATCTTTCTGCGTATTTTAATCCTTTTAGAGTAGATAATAAATAAACCCAAGTCAAAACAATAGTACCTATATTTAATCCTACCCCGTAAAAAGCACCGGCATTTGCCTTATACCGAATCTACAGATAACCATAATACTTACGTACAGATGCCCCATCCCATAAAAAGAAACGGGACCATCGTTTATTAATCAGGTATAATATAAACAGGGTATTCGCAATTATTTATTATTTAAATGTTCTATAGTTCAAATGTGTTACGATAACTTTGATACAGTGTATAAGATCTAGACGCCTTCATAAGCTGGAGCACAATAGAAAATCAGTTCTGACTCTGAGCCAACCGGGCAACCCTACCTCACTAAGTTGTTGTAGTTGTAAGGTTACGGTTGTACCTATGAACCATTCATTTCATGAGATTGTTTCCGTCGATTTTTTCCCTGTTTTGGTGACAGCGCCATCTATTAGTAGAACCTAGAGCCACAGATTTTGAGAGATCATAGAAATTGGAATTATGGACCCATTATTAGATTTTTCGTACAAGAGAGACTTTTTTAACAATTACATACAATATCCATATCATTTCTTTTACAATTGATATACGCACTATAAAATACAATCGATACAAGTAACGCCATCTATTAGAATTAATTAGAACAAAATATCGATTGTTCGCGTTGGGACCCCGTGCCGAAACTAAGATTATTATTCTGTTTTCGCATTTCACACTGTTCTGAAGTGCGGTCTGTGCTGTACCTACTGCATATTTTTACAGTTACAGTTTAGTGATTTGTTCAGTGATAGTGGATAGCACCATATCCACCGACGACATTGCACATGAGCTTCGCGATATCTTAGGAGATTCCGATGCGTAAGTAATTTAATTTACTATCTACTTATTAATTATGTATTAGTTATTTAGCACACTTAAGTAGACTTATTTAGGGTATTTTATTAGGTTTTCTATTTCAAAATGTATTCCAGCTATAAAATTTACAACGTTTAGCTGGTTCAGCTAACAGAATGAACAAATAGATTCAATGTCTTTAAATACCTTTATGTATAGGGATGAAGAGGTTTATAATACTTCATCTTCTTCTTCTTATAAATAGCATTACTAATGAAAAATTATTACTCACAATTCTGTTATTTTAAGAAACATAGCCTACTAAATAAAACTAAAAACAATATTATTTTTATCAGAAGTTTTAGTGAAGACATTTATTTCTTCCAGATGACTTTGGCATCAACATCATTTGATTTTGAAAAAATATAATGGAAGGGCCATCAACGAGTCAAGGTGGAAAAGGCCAATTCGAATTTATTCAATCAGAGAGGGGCCATGTAATCTTACTGAGGCACGGTTATAAGCATAACCAACATCGGAAAAATAAAAATGGCATTACAGTGTGGCGATGCGTTAATAGAAAACAATGTAAAGCATTTTTAACAACAAATAGTCAACATGAGATTGTCAAAGAAGATCATCATTTATGTAAACCTAATCATATAGATAATGAGGTCAAGCGTCATATAGACACATGCATTAAACGTGCACAGAATGAAACTACGAGCATGCCTCAGATTTATTCTGATGCGGTAATAAAACTTAAAGATGCTGGATACAATTTAGTCCAGAATATTCCTGACTACAAAAATTTGAAAAGAAGGCTATATCTACATAGAAACAAGGCACTGAAAGTTAGTAAAATAGTAGTTCGTAAAGCTAAAGATATGACTATCCCTCCGTGTTTCGAAGAATTGGTCTTTGCAGATTATAAATGTAAGCAAACCAGACTTATACTCTTCGCAAACAAGGAAGTTTTGCCATTTTTAAATAATGCTGAGACCGTTTTTTGTGATGGGACTTTCAAGAGCTGTGTACCACCATTTTTACAGCTGTATACTTTACACATCGATGTTGGCAGTACTTCAACACACACTAACATTTTACCCGCCATTTATGCATTACTTCCTAATAAAAAAGAAAAAACATATGAACTATTTTTTAGGCTCATAAAAAGTCGTATACCTCAATTTGCCCCTACTGTAATTACAATGGATTTTGAGAAAAGTGCAATGTTAGCAATTCAAACAGTATTTGGTCCTCACACCAGGATACAGGGCTGCTTATTTCACTTTAAAAGATGTATTTATAGAAAATTAAAACAGTTAGGGATGAATAAATTCTTGATTTATAAAATACACGCATTACGATGTATAGCTCTCGCATATCTTCCTCAAGAATACCGATCAGATGGTTGGCTGTACATTGAAGCAGAAAATGAAAATGAACCAAAATTAACACAATTCAACAATTATTTTGTTAATACATGGCTAAAAGAGAGTGCCTACTATTCCGACAAGTGGACATTTTTTGATGTCATTCACAAAACTAATAATGCAATAGAAGCTTGGAACGCCCGATTTAATAAAATGGTAAAACCTAAACCGAATATTGTGATGCTCTTGAAGGTTCTGCAAAAAGATTCTCAACATTATTTAACAATGTTTCATAGAAACCATTACATCTCAGTAAAGTCATGTGAACGAATAAGACTGCAGAAAAGAATTGAAGACATTGTTAATCAATTCCTTCATGGTCACATAGATCTCCAACTTTGTATAGAAAAATTAAGCCATTAGGTCATGACTAAAAAAAAGACTGAAACTGATTATTCTTTATAAGAACTTTAAAAAAAAACAGTTTTAAAATGCTACATAAATAAATAATAATGTTACATTTTTAAGAACTTTGTACCTATTAATACTACAGATTACTCTGTTTAACAAACTGTGATTTTGTGATTGTTTTAACTTCCAGTGATGCCAATGCTCCTATCATCGTAAAATTTTTGTGTTAAGAAATATTTATAATATTGTTGATTAGTTAAGTGTTACATTTTTAAGAACTTTGTACCTATTAATACAACAGATGACTCTGTTTAACTGTGATTTTGTGATTGTTTTAACTTTCAGTGATGCTAATGTTCCTATCATCGTAAAATTTTTGTGTTAAGAAATATTTATAATATTGTTGATTAGTTAAGTGTTACATTTTTAAGAACTTTGTACCTATTAATACAACAGATGACTCTGTTTAACTGTGATTTTGTGATTGTTTTAACTTTCAGTGATGATAATGCTCCTATCATCGTAAAATTTTTGTGTTAAGAAATATTTATATTATTATTGATTAGTTGATTGTTATTTTTTACCTATTAGAGCAAAATATTGTTGTTATAGTAACTGTGATTTTGTGACTGTTATTTTATTACATTTACTATAATACTCCAAAATTGTACTAGTTAATACTTAATAGAGAAAAAATATTTTGTTTTTGTTTATTTAATTGCCACATTTAAAACCATACCTTAGCTAATTAAAACGATTTTTATATTGTTATTACGAATATTTAAAAAGATTTATATATTTATAGTTTCGTTATATTTTTCGTTGTTTTTAAAATTAGCTTTTAGACCATTATAACGTTAATTATTTAATTTTGACTTACCTTTTTTAAACAACATTATTTTTAACAAGACTCAGGAGTTCATAAAAAGTTGATTTCGGTAAAAACTCTAATAAGTAGTAATTTGTGATGATTTAAGGTAAATGCAAGTGTACGGAAAAAGAGTACTTACTTGTAAAAATGCAAAACCAAATATTTGATTATAAATCGTACCTACTAACTGTGATTTTATTTGTAATCTTGGTTATAATTATGGTTTTAAGTTATTTAAACTGTGAATGATGTAAAATCACTTTCTGATAGATACAAAGTAAAATATAAAAACTTGATTTCCTTAAAAATCGTTTTATTTGTGTCCTGTATTAAAAGAAAGCATTTTGTACGTGATAGTACTTTTTTCTTGAAACTTTTCGATAAAGTATAGGTGTGTGCGAATCGCATACTACTAATTCTTGAAGGGGTCGATTCGCACGCAATTTAAATACTTCCGTGCGAATCGCCTACTAAAAAAATATTTTTATTGAAAGGGGACGATTCGCACGATCGTGCGAATAATTTTCGTGCGAATCGACTACTAACCCATTTACTTATATAAATTAGTTCCCTTAACTAAAAACTGGATGGCGCTGAGTTCGACCACTTCCTAGTATTAAAAAATAAGGTAGAGTTGCCTGTCTATAGCCAGTATACTATTGTAGTCTTTGCTCGGGATTAACTATCTGTGTCGCATATCATTGTGTTCTGAACTAAGTATAGACTTTCAACTAGTGTTATTGTGCTTCCTAACTGTGTGTGTCAAACTGTCTTCTGCCTCTGTGATTGAGTTTTACTGTGCTTTGTGCGTAACCGAACATTATACTTTTAAGTACCGCACAACGGACTTTTATTTATTACTACCATCCGTGCACATAATTAGTGTACACCTGAACACTAAAAGCTTACTAAGTAAATAAAAAGTAAAAATATATTTTATATACAAAATAATAATCTATATAGCAAAAAACCAATAAAGTAATAAAAGCATAAAAATCGAATTCAGGTCTTTTGCAAAAAAAACGGGCACTTTAGATTTTTTTCTCTACTTCAATGAAGAAGAACAAGAAATAGGTTTTGTTAATTTGACGATGTATTGGCATGTTTTTTGAAGCATCCTGGCATGATTCTTTACGTTCCAAATTTAAAATTTGAAAAGAAAAATAATGATTATTGTGGATTATTCTAAAATTGCTTTACTAATGGCGCGAATTGCTGAAACGATTTTTAACTGATTACGATATTTTAAAACTTTTTGGATATTTTCTGCAAATTAAACAATTTAATCTTTCTTTTTACATTAAATACCACTTTTTGATATGAGTGATAAAGCGATAAGGACCGGTAAAATTATAGCCCTACTTGAAGAAGGTTGTTCGCAAACTTACGTGTCTCAGCGGCTAAATGTGAGTCGTTCAACTGTCCAGAGGACTTGGCAACGGTATCTAGAGACTGGTTCGGTCAAAAGAAGACCCGGTTCGGGAAGAAAACGATGCACAGAACCAAGAGATGACCGCTTTTTGGTGAGTCAGGCGTTGCGTAATCGTAAGGCGTCAAGTGTGGACCTGAAGAAGAGCCTTGAAGAAGTAAGAGGAGTAGAAGTTAGCTTGTGGACGGTCAGGAGGAGGCTTTTGGCTGCCAATATCAAGAGTTACCGCCCAGCTCGGGGCCCTAAATTACTCCGTGAGCACCGTGTTGCTCGACTTCAGTTTTCTCGGAACTGCGCTTCATGGACTCTGGAGGACTGGAATAAAGTATTGTTTTCTGATGAAGCTGGAATCTCTTTGTGTGGAGAGGACCGACGCCGGCGAGTGCTGCGAAGACCACGGGAACGCTATGCGGAAGTGTGTTTCGAAGAAATCACTCCTTATGGCGGAGGCTCCGTTATGGTTTGGGCAGCAATTAATTCGACGGAGCGTACGGAGTTAATTTTCATAGAAAATGGAACATTAAATGCACACCGGTACGTAATGGAAGTCCTAATTCCATATGCACAACCCACATTGACTGCACTTGGGGAAGATTCCATTTTTATGGACGATAAGTCGTTTAGATTGGCCAGCTCGAAGTCCTGACCTCAATCCAATTGAGCATGTGTGGGATGTTCTAAAAAGACGGGTAAGATCAGTGCAACCTGCTCCACAAAACATCAGGGAGCTAAAAAGAGTCATTGCAGAAGAGTGGGAACGTATTCCTCAAAACGTTATTAAAAACATCGTGGAAAGCATGCCCAGAAGGATTCAAACTGTGATTTTGGCAAGAGGAGGTCACACTCGTTATTAGGTTTTTACATTTGTAACTTTATTTAATTAAAAAAAGTAAAAAAAAAACTTGTCTTTATTGCCGACCACTTCTTATTGTTTGGGCGTGTACGTCGATTTTAAAGAATCCATCGTTTTTTTTTCTTTTAATTGCTCGAATTCACTTCACGCGCATTAATTTACACGATTATAAGTATACAGACTACGTCAAAGAAATAAATTTCATTTAATTAACTAAAATCGACCTTAGAACGTAAATTTCCTTAGGTGCCCGTTTTTTTTTGCAAAAGAGTGTATATAAAAATAACAAAAACCAATAAATGAAAGTATAAAAATTTCATCAAGAAGTTATTTAAGTATTTGATAAGCAAAAATTAAAAAGAAAAAAAAAACAGCAAAGCAAAAAATGTTTCTTTCAGTATCTAATCTTAAATAATAAAATAAAAATAAAGTAATAAACTAAAAATCAATAACACAAAACAATAAAGCAAAAGCAAGAAATACATTTTATATTCAAAATAAGTAATAAATATATTTCATATGCATAATACAAAATCAATAACGCAAAATCTATAAAAAAAAAACATATTTTAAAAACAATGTATTTTTGTCAGTCCTGTAATGTTCATGTTAAACAATATTCAAGTCACAAAAGGTCTAATATTCATAAGTCTAATAGCTTGTTGCAAACTAAACTTGATAACGTTCGTACAATTGCATGTGCTTTTAAGGATAAAATTGTCAGTTACAAAGTAGATCCTAAAAATAAAACAATAATTTCCCCTGAACTTTTTTTTAATGATATTTTATACACATGTTATTATCTTATCAAACAAAAGTTAAAAGTACATACTTCATTAAAAGTAAATTTTGAATTGTTTGTTTCATATATTTTACCAAAAAATAGTGAAATATCACTTAAATCTTTTAATACTAAATATGAAATAATTTTTCAAAATACCGATTTGACATCCATTAGTAATACATTTTTCCAAAAAATTATAAACAAATGTTCAGAGTTTGAACTTTGCGAGTCAGGCTGGACAATCGAATCAATAAGTCACTTAGAAATAAACATTTTAAAATACAACCCTTTGCGAGCTGGCTCTTACGTTTCGTTACCTAAAAATATACGTGCAACAAAATCTTGTCTAAATATAATTAATTATGACGAACACTGTTTTCTCTGGAGTATTGTAGCTCATTTGTATCCAGCTATGGCTAATCCAAATAGAGTAAAATCATATCCTCATTATTCGAAAGTTCTAAATACAAGTAATATGTCCTTTCCTCCGAGTTTTGAGGATATAAAATTATTTGAAGATTTGAATCCTAACGTGAGTGTAAATATTTATGGTTTGGACTCAAAAAATCAAGTTACTGGGCCATTGTATAAAACTGTTAAACGGAAAATAATGCATGTTAACTTACTTTATATTCATAAAAAAGGGAAAAATCATTTTTGTTTAATAAAAAAATTCGATAAACTTGTACACAAACAGTATAAACATAAAGTCTAAACATAAGTCAAAAATACATTTATGTGATGAATGTTTCACTTATTTTGATACATCGGAAAAATTATTAAATCATAATTGTGCGAGAGTGCGAACTGTACTACCTGAAGACAACACAAAACTTTATTTTTCTAATTTTGAAAGGACTCAAAGGATTCCTATTGTTATTTACGGTGATTTTGAGAGTTTATTACGCGAATATTCAGACAAAAACAAAACTTTATACGTTGAAAATGTTCAAATTCATGAGGCAAGTTGCTTTTCATACTATATTTCTTGTTTTTCTAAGCCTGAACTCAACAAATTTGTGTCATATAGAGGACCAGATTGTTCAAAGAAGTTTACTAAATCAATTATCAGGAACGTAAAAAAACTGTATAAAATACTTTCACATTCAAAGGCAATGGTAATAAGTGAAAATGAACGTAATTCCTTTAACAATGCAAAGAAGTGTTATTTATGTAAAAAATCATTTTCTGATACGGATATAGTTGTTGCAGATCATGATCATTTCACAGGAAAATATCGCGGGCCAGCACATAAAAAATGTAATTTGAATGCTAAAACATGTTCTTTTATTCCTATAATATTTCACAATCTTTCTGGTTATGATTGTCATTTGTTTATTAAAGAGCTTTCCACTATTTGCGGACGAATAAATCTAATTCCTAAAAATAAAGAAAAATATATCTCCTTCACAAAATTTGTTCCAATCGATAGTAAAAACGTAGCACAGTTAAAGTTTATTGATTCTTTTAATTTTTTAAGTTCAAGTCTAGATAATTTAGTTAAATCAATGAAACCAGAAGATTTTCAAAATATGCGTAAGTTTTTCGAAGATGAACGTTTATTTAATTTAGTTCGAAAAAAGGGTATTTACTGTTATGATTATATTGATTCATGGGATCGTTACGACGAAAGCAAATTACCTGATCAAAAACATTTTTATAATAATCTTACATCTGAAAATGTTTCAGACGAAGATTATATGCACGCATTAACAGTTTGGAATGAATTTAATATTTCAAATTTAGGAGAATATACTGATCTGTATCTAAAATGTGATGTTCTACTTTTATGTGATGTTTTTGAGAAATTTCGATCTATGAGTTTAACATTTTATAACCTTGATCCATGTTATTATGTATCTTCGCCTTCATTAAGTTGGGATGCTATGTTGCTATATACCGGAATTAATTTAGATTTAATTTCAGATATCGAAATATATCAAATGTTAGAAAAAGGTATTCGAGGTGGTCTTGCACAATGCTCGTTAAGATATGCAAAGGCAAATAATAAATACCTTCCTAATTATAATGATGAGGAGCCTAATAGTTATTTAGTTTATCTTGATTGTGTTAATTTATATGGTTATGCTATGATGCAAAGGTTACCAACCGGGAACTTTAAATTTCTCACTAAAGAAGAAATAAATAAATTTGATATAATGGCTGTCTCTAATGATAGTGATAAAGGATTTATACTCGAAGTAGATTTGCATTACTCTTCTAAATTACATGATGAGCATGCTGATTTGCCGTTTGCAGCTGAAAAGTTTGTACCACCTGGTAGTAAAAATCCAAAATTATTTGCTAACTTGTACGTTAAACATAAATATGTTATTCATTATATTCACTTGAAAGAATGTTTAAAGAATGGTATCATTTTACTCAAGATTCATAGGATATTATCGTTTAATCATAATGCATTTTTAGCGCGTTACACATTATTAAATACAACATTGCGTCAACAAGCACGTTCAGATTTTGAAAGACTTTTTTAAAAAACAAAATAACTCTATTTTTGGCAAAACAATAGAAAATAGAAGGAAACAAGTCGATGTGAAATTAGTTAATGTATGGAAAGATGAATTAAATAAAACTAATAAAATTTGTGGCGCAGAAAAATACATAAGCGCGCCAAATTTTAAAAATTTATCGGTGATTACTGAGTCGCTGATCGCAATTCAATTACAGCAAACAAAAATTATCCTTGATCGTCCAATTTACATTGGCTTTTCAATTTTAGAACTAGCTAAGTCTCATTTGTATAAATTTCACTATTCTGTAATGAAACGAATTTATGAAAATTGTATTAAACTATGCTACACTATGCTAACTATGCTATGCTAGTCTTCAGTGTGTATTAAATACAAAAGACTGTCAGTATCATGACAGTCTTTTGTATTTAATACACACTGAAGACTTTTATAAGGACATGAAAAAACATATTAAATATTTCGATACAAGCAACTTTGAAAACAAGGAATGTGATATGCCAAAACGCAACTGTAAAATACCAGGATTTTTTAAGGACGAAATGGGTGGTGATGTCATAACTGAATTTGTAGGCTTAAGAGCAAAATTATACTGTATAGATTCTATAAATACCTCAATAAGAAAAGCAAAAGGTGTAAAAAAATCCGTTACTAAAAAACTTAATATTAAAAAACATAAAAGAACTTTACAATATAATGAATGTTTGAGAAAAAATATGTGTATCATTAGGTCAAAAAATCATAACATTTTTACACAAAAAATTAATAAACTTGTACTTAGTAGAGATGATGACAAATACTAGCAAATAGTTTAAAATGAGTAATGAGCGTTTAAAAATTATAAATATTCAAATCATCTTAGCAATTCAATCTTATAGTTTTAAAATACAATAGAAGTACCAATATTTAGACAAGATTGACTATTTTATATTTTATATGAAAAAGACGGTTATTATAAACTAATTTATTTTAAAAAAAAATAAAAAATGAACATAACACCTTTGTTTACTATGATTCATGTTAAGTTTAGTTAAGAAAAACTTACAAAGGCTCTATGTGGTAAAAAAATAAAACAGCATTATTTATAAGAAATAGTTTTATTATTAAAAAATAGAAATGGCACATGTACTTACTATTAATGTATTAATTATTCAGTATATTAATATAAAACCATTGCGACTCCTGTTCAATATATTCTATTTGGGTTTTGATATCAGCAATTTTTTCTTTTGAAATTTTACCCTTGATTGATGTTACAACTAATGGTCACTGTTGGGATAATATTAATTTTTTTTACCAGACAGACTTCTAGAAATGGAGTGTACAGGTTATAGTTGGTTTTATATAAATATCTTCCAAAGTCTTCTATACGAAGCCACTTGACATTAATTTTAAAGTTGATTTTTTGTTTTAATGTATTAGTGTTAGGTATAACTATCCCCAAATCATCTTTTAATTTGTTAATCGTTTTTTCAACCTCCTCTGACTTTATCTGGGAAATGAGTGCGGATTGCTAAACTTTTCAATTTTAAATTCAATACCAAAAGTACATTTTAATGAAAATAATAATAAAACTTCACCTGTAATTAGAATTGAATGTGATTTAATCTATGGATCCTACACTAACGGATTACAAACTCATATTATTCATGAATTTATATCTAATTCTGCTGCAGACCGTCAGTACGTAGAAACTCCTGCAAATGTTATTTACGTCCCAGTGAACAAAAATATAATTTCATCTATATCTATTAAAGTTGTTGATCAATTTGGTTACTGCATTGATTGGATAGAACACATTCAACTGCGTCTTCACTTAAGGAAGATAAAATGATATTATATAATATATACCCTCCGGTCAAAATGAAACGTCTTATTTCTTCTACAACCTCAAAGGTGCCCAGACGTAAGAAAAAGTGAAAAATTTAACTAAAACAAATAAAAATTTTCTTAAAGCCCTAGGTTTTAAACTATGAATATACTACAGATTAATGATTTTCCGCACTTCGATACTTCGATCGAAAGTTATGAAATCCATTCTTACAACCCCTACAATAACTG
Source organism: Melanchra persicariae (assembly GCA_947386135.1). NCBI lineage: Eukaryota > Metazoa > Arthropoda > Insecta > Lepidoptera > Noctuidae > Melanchra > Melanchra persicariae. The sequence continues at coordinate 5,851,012 of OX376645.1, read as the reverse complement.
CTTTAGAGAAAATGATGAAATCAGAATTCCCATTCACCAGCAAGACATATACGTGCTTCCATCAGCCAGCTCAATTTATATCGAAGGTCGAGCAAAGCTCTTTGGAAAAGATGGAAAACCGATTGAAAAAAATATTTCGTTTAGCAATAACTATGTTGTTTCAAGACATCAGGTACGAAATAAACGGTATAGGAGGATACGGAAATAGATCGTATAAAAACTCAGGCATAACTTCAACAATAAAATCGTACGTTTCATTTAATGATGCTGAAAATAAAGTGGCTGGAATTTAACTGGATTTAAAAGTGCTGGTTATTTTGATGCTTTAATACCATTAAATAAGGTTTTAGGATTTGCGGAAGATTATGATAAGATTATAATAAATTGTAAACATGAGCTTATATTAAATCGAAGTAACTCTAACTTAAATAGCGTTATACTTAATGATGCAGATGTTACACATTTCCAAATAGAAATAGAAAGAATACAATGGAGGGTACCACACATAAAAGTCTCAGATCGTGTGCGTTTGACTCTATTGAAACATTTAGAAAAAGATAAGCCTATTCAAATGGCATTTAGGAATTGGGATTTGTACGAATATCCTTTACTACCTAAAACCACAAAACACTCATGGTCCGTTAAAACTGCATTACAATTGGAAAAACCTAGATATGTCATTCTTTGCCTACAAACTAATAGAAAAAGCAATAAACTAAAGACAGTTCACTATTCGATCATTGTGAAGTGACAAACGTCACTCTCTTCTTAAATTCACAATATTATCCATATGAACCTTTAAGTCTAAAGTTTTCTGAGAACAAATACAGTATATTATATGAAATGTATGCTAAATTTCGTCAGTCTTATTACAAATGTCCAGTAGAACCGCTGCTTAATCTAAAGGACTTTAAAGAGAAGGCTCCCCTATTCATTTTAGATTGTTCAAGGCAAAACGATAGTTTAAAAACCGGTCCAGTAGACGTTCGGCTAGAAATTGAATGTTCATCGCCAATACCAGAAAACACTGCTGCATATTGTTTGATTATAAACGATCGACTTGTGGAATACAAACCTCTGAGCAACATAGTTCGTCGATTATCATGACTGCCATTGTAGACGTGCAAGGCTTTAAAACAGAAGCAGAATTTGTGCTAAAAGAAATTGCTATATTGTGTAGTGACAAAATTCAAGTGTTTTTAATTAAGTCGCCATTTCCTTTTTGCGATTTGACAAAACAAGAAAGACGGCAAGTAGCGTGGATTGAACGTAACAGGAAGATATACTGGAGTGAAGGGTTTATACCTTATTCAAATTGTCAGTATTTAGTTTTAGATTTTTTAAGAGATAAATGTATTTATATAAAAGGTCTTGAAAAAGTGTTATGGTTAAAAAATATTTTAAATACTAATAATAATAATAATGTGATTAATTTAGAAGATAAAGGTTGCCCTAGTTTGCTAAATCTGTATGATCGATATAAGTGTTCTGAGGATTTGTATAGTTGTATGTATCATAACTCAATTTGTGCTTTGAAAAATGTATTGTGTTTAAAAAAATGGTGCTCTGATAATAAACTTTTTATATAATTTTTGTTTCTTTTTTTTTTCATTATTCAACAAAATAATTTTAAATTAGTTGTAACAGGCATGAAATGAAACTTTTCCTATCTCCCCCTCCCATCAATCCTGCCTAATGTTAAACGTTATAAGTTGCTTGCAACAGCTGTGCCTTGTCATTATAGTATTATACTTATTACTATTACTTATTACAAGTACTAGAAAGCGAGTAAGCAGACCATGAGTCAAAATAAATGCAATCCTCGATATGACATGTTTAATACATATAAAATGCGCGAGTTTTCATTTGGGTATTATTGGTCAGCCATTTCCATTTTCAATCTTCTCCTGGAATCAGCCATTCCAGGAGAAGATTGAAAATGGAAATGGCTGACGCTGGATTTTTTTATTGTGGAAATGGTGTAAATGATAAAGCAGCATGTTTCTCATGTGGAGGTGTTATAGAAGATTGAGAGATTTACGATGATCCTTGGATGCAACATGCTATACATTTTCCTCAATGTTTTTATTTGAACGCTGTGAAGGGAAAATACTATATTGATAACTGTCTTAAACAGTTAGTCTATTAGAATATGCACCAACGTATCGTGCTCCCACATGAGTCGGTTAATATCTACCATATTTGAATGTTTATGTAAGTACGAGTACCTACATGATGGTGCATTGCACTTAAATGATCAAATCTTGCATATATAATATAGAAGCATCATGCATCACAGCAATTTAACTCTGAACATTACAGCGCAACGGTTCAGTTTTGAATATATCTCCTTAAAAAACAACTAAAATTTATATTTTCTATAATGTTTCACTCAGTGAAATCTGATATAAATGGAATTCACAAAATGATTATGAAGAATGATAGGGGTGAGGTAATTCAAATTCAACATATTATTATGCAACCTGGAAAAAGAGTATCGAACTGTTACGATTTCCCAATGCTAAGGAAAACCCTTAATAATCAACTATTAATGATTACTTAGACTTCTCATAAATCCTACAGTGCATCGTCATCATTTTGTACAGGCTGCACTGCCCAAGCGCTCCCATGGCGCATCAGTCTAGACCCGATCGCCGAATCTGTACCATGTCCGTGATTATATCGTTGTGTCTGCCAGTTCCAAATTAGTTAGCCTAAATTGTATCAAGGTTAAACCCCAAATTAAACTTTATTATTTTAGTTTAATTAAAAGTGTTTTTTTTAAAACCTTATTTTCGGGGTCCCATATAACATTGGTGGCAGCGGTGGGATTTTCTGAAAAAATAAATCCTCGGAACGCCTCTATTAAGTGAAAAATAAACCCTAGAAACACCTCGAAATATTCAGTGTTTACTTGTGTCGTCATTGTGCTAACCATTGAAACGTTCACGGATAACAAAATATCCAAAAAAAAAAAACTGTCACCTGCCCATGGATATAAAATAAAAGTAGCCGCAGCGACGAGTCGTATTTAACACCATCTAGTAGAAAATGCGGTACCGTTACGTCAGTTTTGATAGATTGTATGGATAGCTGATGAAATAGTTCGACGAAAAAACACAAGATGGCAGTTTTAGATATATTGACAAACAAATGAGAATTTTTTAAACGTCAGTTGACTCGTTTGACGTGTGTGTCGTGAAGTGTCTTTGTGAGTGGCAGCGATTATTTCGTAAGCACTACAGTTTTGTTTTATTTATCTTACAAGTGTTATACATCACAATAAACTAGGAAATTTGCGCTTTACGATGATGTTTACATGTTACAGTTTTATGTGATACATGTAGTCTAATTTTAACTTCAAAGTATTGTTGTTTCGAAAAAAATGGCTGTTTTCACGGTGTCGGCCAATTTTAGTATTGTTTACTCATGTTTTACATTATTTGCATTACAAATGTATATAAAATATCGAACTATATTTCGTAATAAGCAAAACAATACATTTTACAAATAGAAATATATTAAATCCATTGAAGATTCTTTAATAATATCAATGCGTTCCTCAAGTTTTTTGTTGTGGATTTAGTTGTATCCACGGACGTAACATCAATTGTTACAAATTAGGTTCGCCATAGACGGCAACATTGTTTGCAATATTTTTTGTTTTTAAAATTGCATTGCTGGTACAATGGTGTTTGTTTCTTAAGATAAATAATCAACCGGTCCATACCCGATTGAGCGACCATATGCGCGCGACTTTTTTTTTCGTTAAGTGGCAAGGGGATTACGTCATCGCTCGTGCGCGACGGGCTGCTTTTGTAAACAAACGTTATCTGAGAGTGTGGTTTTGAGTAATGAACAAGCCCTTTGAACTGTGTCATTTCAATTTTGAATCTATGATTGCTCACAAAAATATTCATTACGTACCTAGTTCAAAATAGTGGCACCGCTAAAAAGTTTTGAGTTTGAATATTGCGGAAGTCGATTTAATTATAGGTCTCGTAAAATAACATTGTCACTATATTACCTACTTGTCTTTTTGTGACCAAAATTCCAAAATATACAGCACGAAAACAACATAATACAGCAACACTACTTTCGGCAACTACTCATATCAGTAGGAAATGTTTTTATGTATTTCGAGTTGTAACAATCTTGTTTACATTGTATTTCATAACAACATCATTCAAGAACCCGAAACCATTTCAAGTGTTTGAGAGCGGTGTTATCTGACTCCGCGATAAGTTGAGAGGCTAATCAGCAGATTTTTGTTTGACAACTGTATACGCAAAATAAAGGGTGTTTCGAGTAAATTAAGCTATAAAAGAGTATATTTATAAAATATAATATATATTTATTTTATTAAAATTTGTTTTTAATTAAAAAGCCCAACTAAAACAAACAAAAACAACAAAAACGTATTATTATTTATGCAATAATAAATGCCATTTTTTTATCAAAACTTGTGTGGGAAACCTTAGATGGGCGCCATATTGCTAATATTTCGCATTCGCGAGCGAATCGAGGCGCTCGAGAATCCGCGATAAAATTACGAGGAGTAGGTGTTTTGTTTCGATTAATTTTAATACTTAAAATTAACTGATTAAAATGATTTATACATCATAAGAAAGGAAAATAAATCTAGTTTGTTGTGAAATTATTTTATTGATAAAAAAAGCATTACTTTTTTTAATGTATTAAAAAGATCGAAATTTTTTTTTTATTTTTTTCTTAATTACATGTTTACCCCCGTTTTGAGTATCATAGAATATATCTGATGACTTAAAAAAATAGATTAGTTTGATCTGTATACTTTCATAATTTTTTTCGTGTTTTTTTCTTTATTCTGGCTTTTACGGTTAAGTAGCTATAAAGGTTTTTGTTAAGACGGTGCTGCGCGGTCGCGCGGGGTGCGGGATGCATGCGGGGGCGGACGCTACAGCGATAAAAAAACGCGCGGGCCGGACGTTTCAATGGCTAAGTGAAAAGTGGAAAAAACCAATCACATCGTATCTTCTCTACAACACCGCTGTATCCTGCTGGTCCTATCAGACCCTCACGTGCCCTGTTGGGCATACTCCGAACTTCAACCACTCACCTTGGGTGATCTCGCCTGGATACGAAATGCTTCGTGTCGCCGTCGTATTCGCAGTGTTCCTGTAAGTACATTAATCCTACATCGTAGTCCTCAGTGTTGTGAAAATAGTGCCAGTGATTTTAACTACAAGTTTCACCATAATTACATTGCCAGTCTAATTTTAAAAAAATACTTCTTAATAATATCCCAATGTACTAACTCTTATCGCTCAGTTCTGAGAATAGCGCAACATCCCATTCTAATCGCAACTCCTCACCTGGTACGTTATCTTTGTTTTGTCTAACTGTCCATGCCTAACGAGCCCACCGTCATGTCTAAAGAATTAGACATGAACTTTATTAGTAAATTTATCAATAATTTCGATGGCAACAGAGAAAAACTGAATGCATTTTTAAACAATTGCAGAAATGCAATTAGTCTTGCGTCACCACTTCAGCAAGACATAATATTAAAATATATTTTGAGCCAACTTGAAGGGCGTGTTGAAAGTGCGTGCTCCATCAAAGAATTTGATAATTGGCAGCAATTAGAAGAGTTTTTGAAAAGTCAATTCGGGGAGAAAAAACACTATGCTGCGTTACTCTCAGACCTCCAAGATTGTGTTCAAAGCAATAATGAAACAGTCAACCAGTTCGCACTACGCGTGGAAACATGCCTAGCTAAACTATTAACAGAGATCAATATTTCTATACCAACTAAAAAGAAGGGTGAACTGGCTGGCCGTGTCGCTGCCATGCAAGATCTAGCACTGTATTCATTTATAAGCGGCCTTAACTCTAGATTATCCACGGTAGTCAGATGCCGTGACCCTGAAACCCTTAATGAAGCTATTGGTTTCGCCGTGTCAGAAGAGAAAATATTACATACCATATCTAAACGAAATCCACCTACAAACTCATCTAATCAAGGACGTTGGCCTCAGCGTCGGTTCCCACAGAATCGAATCCCTACACAGCAAAATAATTCACACGAGTCCAACCATCAGAAACCGTCTTCTTTTGGTCCTCCAGTGTGCCGCTATTGCAAAAACCCGGGTCACACGATTGACGAATGTAGGAAACGGGAATTCAATTATAATCGAAATAATCAAAGATCTTTTCCTAGACGCTATCAATCAAGTAATCAAGCTCAAATTCACACGTTAAATGATGACGAAGATAATGACTATACGGATGGTAAAGATAATCAGGGTAAACCAAATAATAATTTAAACGAATAGAGGGCTCACGGTGGTGTCTCGTGAGACCCAAACCTAAAACAAAAAAAAATGCTATATCAAAGGCACCTCTGTATCCACTGTATCCTCTGTATCCCCTAAAAATAGGGACTCACACGTAATTCAAAACGCTATATCCTCTGTATCCGCTGCATCCTCTGTATCCCCTAAAAATAGGGACTCACACATAACTCATAACGCTGTATCCTCTGTATCCGCAGCATCCTCTGTATCCCCTAAAAATAGGGACTCACACATTACTCATAACGCTGTATCCTCTGCATCCTCTGTATCCCCTAAAAATAGGGACTCGCAAACTAGTTGCACTGCTATGTCCTCTGACTCCACCAATCGTAAAATAAAACATCCTATAGATGCTAAATCCACCTTAGACTCAACTCCTTCTCACCCAACTCCTGAAACCAAAATTTATGAAATTAATATTGGTCCATTTAAAAAGCGCTTACCTCATATCCTTGTGTATTCCTCAGTGTCGGATACTACCTTATCTCTTCTTGTAGATTCCGGCGCAACTATAAGCCTAATTAAACAATATTCTATACAAATACCAGTTAATATCTCAACAGAAGTAATTTTTCTAAAAGGTATTGACCCCATTGATCAACCTACACCAACAATGGGCCATTTTCAGCTTAAATTAAAAATAAATGATAAAAATAGTGTCACACATAAATTCCATATTATACTCCGTATACACTTACCTTATGACGGTATAATTGGCACTGATATGCTAAGCGCTTTTGGCTGCACTATTGATTATGTTCGTGAAACCTTGAAAATAGGTGAAAACGAAATAAAACTACATTTCAATGAGCCTACTTATGTAATTCCTCCCAGGTCTGAAACTGTCATAGAATGCTCTGTTTCCAACCCCGAAGTGAAAGAAGGTCTCGTACTAGACCAATGCCATCATGAAGATTTACTGATCGCCAATTGCTTAGTCACAGTCAAAGAAAACCAAAGAATTAATTTATCAGTGATCAATATATCTGAATCTCCAGTAACCTTTAAGTCAAATTTGGATATCACACTTGCTCCCTTTGGTTCTTTAATCAAACCTTTTAATCCAGTAGATGATCATACAATCTGTCATTTCAAAAACACCGACTCTTACCTCCGAACACAGGAAGTACTAAACCTTCTTAGGATCTCTCATCTCAACTCTGAAGAAGCAAATAGTCTACACGATGTTTGCTCTGAATTCTCAGACATATTCTTTATCCCTGGCGATAAACTGACTCATACTAATGCTCTTAAACATAACATAAAGACGAGCGATCAAAATCCAATAAATACAAAATCTTATCGGTTCCCAGAGGTACACAAACAAGAAGTCAACAAACAAATTGATCAAATGCTCGATCAAGGAATTATAAAACATTCAGAGTCTCCATGGTCTTCCCCAATTTGGATTGTTCCAAAAAAAATTGATGCATCCGGAAAGCAAAAATGGCGTATAGTTATCGACTACCGAAAACTAAACGATATCACTGTTGGCGACAGCTACCCTATTCCGCAGATATCCGAAATTTTAGATCAGCTGGGTCAGAGTAAATACTTCTCGACCCTCGACCTTGCATCAGGATTCCATCAAATTTCGATTAATGAGGAGGACGCTCCTAAAACTGCGTTTAGTGTACCTCAAGGACATTACGAATTCACAAGAATGCCATTTGGTTTAAAAAACGCACCCGCTACTTTCCAACGGTTAATGAATACCGCTCTCACAGGCCTCCAAGGCATACGATGTTTTGTGTACCTTGATGATATAGTTATTTATTCTCACGATTTGAATTCTCATATGGATAACCTTTCGTCAGTATTCCAAAGACTTCGAGATTACAATCTAAAACTCCAACCTGACAAGTGCGAATTTCTGCGACGTGAAGTCGCATATCTTGGCCATCAAATAACTAACGATGGCGTAAAACCTAACCCTGAGAAGATAAAAGCAGTAACTCAATTTCCTACTCCCAATTGTCCGAAGGACATTAAATCCTTTCTTGGACTTGTATCTTATTATCGCCGCTTCATTCCTAACTTCGCGAAAATTGCAAAACCTCTAACTCAACTTCTAAAAAAGAATGTCCCCTTCCTATGGGAAAACCAACAACAAGTCGCCTTTGATGAACTCAAGCACAAACTTACCTCTGCTCCTGTCCTCATTTATCCAGATTTTTCCGCCCCTTTCATCCTTACATGTGATGCCTCTAATTACGCTATTGGCACCGTACTCAGTCAAGGTCCTGTTGGTAAGGATAGGCCAATAGCCTATGCCTCTCGGACCCTCAACAAGAGTGAATGTAATTACAATACCACCGAAAAGGAACTCCTTGCTATTTTGTTTGGTTGCAAAACCTTTCGTCCATACCTCTATGGACGGAAATTCCTAATCATTACTGATCATAGGCCATTAAAGTGGTTGTTTAAGAGCCATTTCACAAAATGTAAGCGCTCGAGTTTAGGTAAAATACCGCAGCATCGTGTATGTGTGCGTAACTACGCACACGTACACAACGCAAACAGTGTAGCGCAAGTGTCGAGACGGACTAAACAATCTTGAGGCGTTATAATCGTAATGCACCTGGGTTTGAGATTTATGCCGAAGGATAATTTATTTATTCAGTCTATTAGGTAATCTAGTAAAGCTTTCTAGACTAATATGAAAACCACAAATATATGTTATGTAAAGTATATAATAGAAATAACACAAACAAGGAAACAATTACATATTATTCTCAAGAAATAATGACTATCATTTAAGTGGTCGTTAAATGAATATTTGTCGTAAAGGCATTGATCTTGCCTTTCTAGGGTCTATGATTTCTGGCAATACACAATCTTGATAAAATCGAATCAATTTCGGAAGCATCTTTTCCTGCCAAAAAACGTCATCTTTTACTACCCTTATTACTTTCAATGGAAAATCAGGACCGGTCCATACAGCAAAAAAACATACGTTTTTTTTCGCTATCTGCAACTGGCCTTGTATTTGGTAGTACCAGTCATGATAAGGGTTCATTTCAACTTGATGATGACTGTTCAATTTAAAACATTTTAGTTTTTTTGCTAGTATAGCGGTATCAGGATCCATACCAAAAAGTGAGCTAGGACATTTCACTTCCACTAATCCTTCACTGCACAATCCATCCGGTGTCGCACCTAAATAAAAATGTTCCTAGTCTATAATAAGTAGTCTAAAGTAAGTCTAAAAATATTTACGATCGAGTCTAAAAGTTCCATTGATTCGTCAAGTCCAAGGTCTAATGCAACAGGTTCTTTTTCCTATACAATTAAAGAAATAATAAGATAGTACCTATACCTACTACTGCATAAACTTCTGTTTAAAACATAAAATTGTTACTAAAACATACAATTTCTGTTGTCAAATCTGACTTTTCACTTGTACCCGACACGGCGTCTCTTCTAAAGGTACTATCTTCCTCTACTCGATTCACGCGATTTCTCATTCTGAAATGAAAACAAAATAGCTGTCAAATTTCGAACCCACATATAAATGAATTGATGAATGATTTTTCCTTTTTTTGACACATTTGTATACACAACCCTTACGCCCCATTGCTAAAACTAATAAAACAAAAATATAATAATTATTCTACAAACTACTAAAATCATACTTTACTTGATATTAAACGAAAATCTTACCTTATGAAAAAAAAATACAAAAAGGATCAAAAGGTTGTAGTCGTAGTTTAACAATGCGTTTACGATTGATGCGCTCGAAAATCGGGACGCGGAAAAAAATGGCACAGGTCCTGCTTCGAAGACCGCTCGGGCCGTACTAATCGGTGCCCGCGTTTGCATTGTAATTTATTCTAATATATAGTGATGTTAAAAATGATATTACGTCTGATTAAATGAATTGATTTTAATAAAACTTTGGAATTAGTTTGGTAAAAGAACAAGGTTTATTTGTATATATTTTTTTAAATGTAATTACGCTTAATTCAAACCAAAAAATCACGATAAACTTGCGATATAAAACGTAAAAGTTGACCTAAGACTTTGTTTTTTTACTAATTAATGGTAATAATTATCGATATTCTTGTACATTAAAAGTCAACAAAAGTATATGTCTGAAACTTTATGTATTTTTTGTAGTTAAATTTATTAACATTTATGATAGATTTAGGAGTCCGAAATTGACTCTGCGATGATTTTTCAGTAAACTAGTTGTGGGAGATTAATCACTACATCATTTACAAATAAGTTTTTGTAAATGTGTTACATTATGAATCAATACGAAAGACTAGTCTATTTTTTACATGTATTCAAAAATTCCAGAGTGTTATCTAAGATGGTAAATTAGGCGACCAAAGTCTTAGGTATTTGCGCAAAAACGTGAAATGGCTCTTAATCATAAAGACCCTAGTAGCAAATTACAGAGATGGCGTCTGAAACTGATGGAATATGAATACGAAATCGATTACCAGAAAGGAAAACTTAATGCCGCTGCTGACGCATTATCCCGATATCCTGTAAATCCAATTCAACCATCAGACTGCGATTCCATTCCATCAACTTCTAACCAAAATGGAGAAGGTTCTACACCTCCATTCAGCCCTCTAACTCTCGAGGATCTCGATATCCAACTACCTCCTGGTTCCTTAGACCTTGACGATAAACTACCGTCTGTAGATCTCTTGGAAAACGATGATTCACCGCCAGGAATCGATGACCCTCTTACACCGACTACATCTAACAATTCCCCGAATCCAACAACAAATCCTTCTCTTGATGATAATTATAGCAAATTCTTGAAAACAATGAACAACAAAGACTTCAATAGTAATGCTAAGATCATAGAACACAACGAAAGCATCCTGAAAACTAACTGCAAAATCATTGCCATACCTACTTCCATCGATCTCGATGACTCCAACCCTCACGTAGAAGAAATTTTGAGTAACCTAGAAGACTCTAAAGAACTCCTGGATAGAGAAAGAACTCTCTATTCCTTTATCTCATTCGATCATAAGGGTAGAACAATATATTTCCTATTTACTAAAGTTTACCACTTCCATACTAGCTCTTATGAAGACATTTATAAAAGTATATTAAATCTTCGATCCGATGTATTACATAACTCCACTGATTCCGACTTAAATTTAGCCATTACTGATTTTCAAAATCCTTTCGACAAACATATCTGGGCAAAAATATACAACATGTTCTGCTATATCTTTAACAACACTCAAGTATCAGTTTATATTTATCACAATACTATAATCTATCCTACACTCTCCGAAATACCTAGAATTCTCCGCGAAAACCATAACATTCCTATTGCTGGACATTTAGGGTCTACGCGTATGTTCAACCGAATAAAAGAAAGATATTTCTGGAAACATATGCGGACAGACATTGAAACGTACATAAAAAATTGCTCCCAATGCCAATGTAACAAAGCCTTAAGACAAATTAATAAATCACCAATGCAAATAACTACTACTTCTACTAAGCCATTTGAACGACTCAGCCTCGACCTTGTGGGTCCTCTTCCAGAAGCTGGCCTTACTAAGCTCAAATTCATCGTAACATTACAGGATGACCTCACCAAATATTCCCTCGCTTATCCTATCGCTAAGGGCGCGTACACATAGAACATCCGTTTTACAGGTCCGTTTAAACGTATATGTTATTAGCGTATGTAGTTGTATGAGCGAGTTCATACAGAATACAGTATTCCGGATCCAGTAAAAAATACTGATCCGACAAAATAAGCAGCAATCCGTTTTACAGGTCCGTTTAAACGTATATGTTATTAGCGTATGTAGTTGTATGAGCCAGTTCACACAGTATTCCGGATCCAGTAATACTATACTAATCCGTTTTATCGGATTGAAACCTCACGAGGCTTTGCACGGGGGTGCGCGGGGTGCGATGTGCTACACACAGCCGCCATTTGCCGGTTTCATTCCTAGAGTAGTGCACGTGTCCAGTGCTATCATAATCATGGCAAGCAAGGCGTTTGAAAAATATGTTGAGCAAGAAGTTTTGATAAATTGTGTTGAAAGTAGACCAGTTCTTTGGGACAAAACACTGGAGATTTATAAAGATAAAATTGCAAAAACCGCAGCTTGGCGCGAAATATGCGGTATTCTAAAGGAGGATTTTGAAGCTATGGAACAAAAAGAAAGACAAGAATTTGGTAAGTATTTATTTTATATTGTAATGGAGACATTGTTTTTTATTTTAAATAGCTTCATTCTGCCAAGAAACTGACCCAGATTCGGACACGAAATAGTTTTCGAATTCCGTTCGAACTGAATTTGCAGTTCGACCACCTCGTAGCGTTTCATCATCAGGTAGGCTATTGAAATGAAATGCTTCAGATTCGGATGTGTTGCCATCCTTTAAGCCCTCTTTTTCCCTTACATAAGTTGTGTAGAACGGTACATGCCTTAACTATCCATATAGCTGTTGTTTTGTTGACGTCTAGAGGCCGGTGGAATACTCTCCACTTATTAGCAAGAATACCAAATGCACATTCAACGTATCGTCTAGCTCTGGTCAAACGATAGTTATATATTCGCTTATTTACGTCTAAATGCGTCCCGCTAAATGGCCTCATTAAATTTTCGTGTAAACCGAAACCTTCATCGCCGATTATGACGTAGGGAACTCTCGTTTCTGAGCCTGTTATTAATGGGCAAGGTTCTGGTATTTGTAAACTGCCATCTAGCATCATTTTCCAAAATGTCGACTCCTTGAATATTGATGAATCGCATTCTTTTCCATACGACCCAATACTAACATATAGAAAACGATAGTCAGAGTCTACGATCGCTAATAATATGATGGAAAAAAAGTCTTTGTAATTTAGGTACATTGAGCCACTTTTTGCTGGTTTTCGAAGTCTGATGTGTTTACCGTCCACTGCTCCTAAACAGTGGGGAAAATTTGCTTTTGTGTCGAATCCATTTGATATATGCTCCCATTCACTCACTGTTGTAGGAAGTCGCATAAACTCGTCATTCAAGTTGTTCCATATGCATCGTGTAACTTCCTTAATAATGTTGCTTATAGTTGACACACCGACACGAAAGAAGTAATAAAGTTCTTGAAATGTACACCCAGACGCTGCATACCTAAAAAAAAATAAATTAATCAATTACTATATTATTACACATATACTGACTTCCCATACAAAGTAACGTTAGTGACTGTAAGGGTTTAGTTTTAGTTAATTTTGTCTATTACTGATTATGTATATGTCTATGTTTCGTAGAGGTACTTCTCTATGGTCAGACTATTAAAGATGGCTTGATGAATAAGTCTTGTTTTATTATAAAACTATAAAATATTATAGTGACCAACAAATTTTGTATGGAAAGTCGAAATTTTTATGAGAGTTTTTAGCAAAGTCGTAAATCAAAACTCATACTTATATATATAGTACATAAATAAAATAAAATTAAACTGAACTGAACTAAATTATAAAATTACCTAATTAAAATAAATTGATTTAAACATTAGTAATACTTTTTTGCTTCCCATTATTTACTGACCGATTAGTTCTTGCACTGTCAATTTGACTTATCCACTGACCAATATGGTAATTAATTACTGACAAGTCTATTCTACCTTCTTATTCGCCTTTCACTTACTAAGCTATTGACAACCATCTTATATTATTATTTACTTGCTTCAGGAAAATATGTTATAAAAAAATGGAATTCGACTAGATGCCTGGATACGAACATTGAGTGAGAAAAAGAAATTGAAGAAATCTGGAGCTGCTGCCTCAAATACCAAGCCTTACAAATATCACAATCAAATGTTATTTTTGAAAAAAGTTGTCACCCCAGGTGATACACACGAGAACGTCCCTGCTAATGACAACATCACGGAAACAGTAGAAAGTAATAAAGACAACGAAGATGAACCTGATCAGATTACGGAACAAAGTGGTAGTGACAGACAAAAGGAAAGACAAAATTTAGCCCCGCCGCAACGCAAGGCAATCAAAAGAAATGTGAATGAAGTAGACGCCAAAATGATTGAATACATGAATGATCAGTTAAAAAAAAGTAAAAATGAGTTTGAAGATCCCAATTTATCGTTCTTCAAAGGTATTTTGCCGCAACTGGCTTCACTTAATGGCGATCAAATTTTAGAATTTCAGTCTGGAGTGATAAACCTTTTACAAAATATTAAAAGTAGAAGATATGGTCAGTCAAACTACGAGTGGCCTCCATATTCACAAAGTTCTAGCACTCCTCACTACCACACCCAAGGTTATTTTAGTAGGCCACATCATCTTGACTCTACACCATCAGTAGAAGGTTCGCCATCAGTAGAATCTACATTCAGCCAGGAGTCAGACTTGCCAGATCTGTCTATGTTTTGAAATAAATCTTCATTTTTGTAAACCTTTTTGTCATTTTAAATTTTAATTGATAATAACAAAAATTAAAGTTCTTACCTTAAAAATATCGCTAGTTTTACTTCAGGGCACAAGCTTTTCCTCCAGTTTGTGTCTTTCTTTTTTAAATCCTTTTCTTATCGTTTAAGAAGGTCATCAAAAGTAGACGTCGTCATTCGGAAATAAGTAAAAAATTTAGATTCGTCTTCTTTCAGCTGACGCACAACAGCACCACGACAAAATCTTTGCCTTAATAGTGGATGTATCCAATAACGCCGGGGCTTCCTCCGCCGCAGACGACGATAGTACCAATACAACACGACAACGTCCATTCTCGTAGAAAGTAGGCGATACACTGAAGAACGAAAGTCCAGTAGCGTCGGATCTGTTAAAATCGGTCCTGTAAATGCTGTGTGAATATTACCTCCAGTAGCGTCGGATCTGTTAAAATCGGTCCTGTAAATGCTGTGTGAATATTACCTCCAGTAGCGACGGATCAGTTAAAAAGGATCCTGTAAAACGGATGTTCTATGTGTACGCGCCGTAATGCGACTGCTGAAGAAACATGTGAGTGTCTAGTGCATTTTATTTCTCTTTTCGGCATCCCAAAGTCTATTTTAACCGATCAAGGTACAAACTTTACCGCAGATTTATTTAAAAGAACCTGCAACTTTCTGAAAATTAAACAAATCTGGTCTTCTCCATACCATCCTCAAACTCAAGGTGCACTTGAACGTAGTCACTCCACACTTAAGGAATACCTTAAATCTTACGTAAACGAAAATCATTCTGATTGGCACAAATATGTCTATACTGCTATGTTGGCATATAACACCTCGACTCACTCCACTACTAACTTCACACCATACGAGCTCCTCTTCGGTCAGAAGCCTTTTATCCCTGACTCCGTCTACGAATTACAACCAGACCTTACTTATCCAGAATATCTCAAATCCTTGCATCATCGCCTAAAACTCTAACGTGAAAAAGCCATCGAAAACATACAAAGATCTAAGGAAAGATCTAAACAATATTATGACTCCCGTTCGCGGCCTGTTCAGTACAAGGTCGGAGATTACGTATACCTCAAAAACCATGTACGTCTGCGCAAAGCCCTTTCACCAATTTGGAAAGGACCATATAAGGTCGTAAAGGTCAATGGTAGAAGCACCTTGACCTTACTCATAAATAGACGTCATGTGACACATCACTACGATGAAGTCAAATTAGCACCTAGATCTAAAACGTAGTCCTAGTTATGTACTTATTATTAATTTTAATTGTATATTCTATTACAGTAATTCTGCGCTGGGTCAAGAGTTCAATACGCCCTTGACGAACAGTCCTGGCGTCTACTTCGACCCTTTAGGTTCTTTAAGTTTAATTGATAGTCACCTTAGTATAGTTATGCCATTACCATATGATGTATCCTTTATTAATCCGCATATTCTAAATCTCCGTCAAATTCTCAACAAATCCAAACAAATATGTGACAATGGAAGAGTCTTTGATTATTTGGAATGTACAAATCTCTTTGAACCATTGAACACCCGTTATAAAGACATAGCTCATGACAACGAAGCTATTTTTCATCTTACATCTCGCCAGTCGAGGAGGTCTGCTCTTCTAGGATTCGTAGGTACTATATCAAAAAAACTATTTGGCACAATGGATGAAGATGATGCCATCCGATACGACAATGCCATTAAAGAAGTAGAAACAGATCAAAAAAGACTAGCACTTCTGATGAAGGAAAACATATTAGTCACTACCTCTTCGCTAAAATCTTTCAATGAAACTCTATCCGTAATTAAATTAAATGAAAACAGTCTGAAAAAAGCAATTGATGCAATGTCCAAAGATATTTTAAATCTGACTTACGTCTCGAAAGAATTATTAATTAGGTCTCGCATGCTGGAAGTAACTTCTATGATAGAGAATAGTCTTTTAGCCTTGTCCTTCAAAGTTGAAGACATAATTAACTCTATAATGTTTAGCAAATCTAATATTCTATACCCTACTATCTTGACACCTAAGGAACTTTACAATGAATTGGTCAATAATTACAGATTCTTACCAGAATCTAAACAACTTCCAATTCCTTTAAACCTCGACAACATGCATACTATTTTAAATATATCAGAAATATCTAGTTATTTCAATAAAGAAAAAGTAGTGTTTATAGTAAAGATCCCTCTCGTTAACCCTATACAATTAAATGTGTATCATAACTTACCTTCACTGGTTCCTCATGATAAAAATAATCCAGAGTCATATGCGACCATCATTCCGTCTTCCAAATATATTGGTATAAGCAGAGACAGGTCAATGTACTGTAAGTTAGATAGTCTAAATTATTGTAAAATAATTAATAATGACCATTACCTTTGTGTAACATCAATATTGTATTCTTCTTCTGCGACACCTTCCTGCGAAACGGAAATTATTACAAAGGTACTTACTGCAATCCCGTCGATTTGTGAAACCAAATTTATTCACGGTCACGTTAGCATCTGGCAACCACTACGTTATAATAGATGGTTATTTGTTATGTCAGAATAAACTAGAATAAGCATTGAATGTAATAACTCTCAATCTACTGAAATAGAATTTAGTGGAAATGGTGTATTGTATTTACCTTCGGAATGTGTAGCCTACTGTAAGGACACTCGTTTGACACCACATGAAAAAAAAAAATTCAGTTGAAAACCATTGTTTCTAATTTTAATATTTTAAATGACTCTTGTTGTAATGTTATAGCATATAATAATATTGTATCAAACTTACCTGTAGTTAATCTCAAAAATGTTAACTTAGATTCCTTAGCTTATGATAATCCTGAAATCCTGAAAAGCCTTTACAATATAATTGAAAAACCACATATTGTTTTATATCAAAAATATTATTCAGGCATTACAATTGTAATTATGATTTCTATTATGTTCTTTATTATATATAAGTTGTATAAAACTGGCATACACAAGAGGATAAAGAAAACTAGAGAAAATGAAAAACCTGAAAATAATGACCAAGAATTAGATGACATTAACCCCTCAAACGTTAACACGGGACCTTCCCTTCGAATCGGTTAACTTCTATTTTCATTTACTTAAACTCCACTCTAAAAGGTGTAGTTTACTCTAAATCGGGGGGCTGTTACGATTTCCCAATGCTAAGGAAAACCCTTAATAATCAACTATTAATGATTACTTAGACTTCTCATAAATCCTACAGTGCATCGTCATCATTTTGTACAGGCTGCACTGCCCAAGCGCTCCCATGGCGCATCAGTCTAGACCCGATCGCCGAATCTGTACCATGTCCGTGACTATATCGTTGTGTCTGCCAGTTCCAAATTAGTTAGCCTAAATTGTATCAAGGTTAAACCCCAAATTAAACTTTATTATTTTAGTTAAATTAAAAGTGTTTTTTTTAAAACCTTATTTTCGGGGTCCCATATAACAGAACGCAGGTGAATTAAAACATCAGGATAATGATATAACCCGAACAGAAGATTTATTTTATCAGAAGTTGGAAGATACTCACTACATTATACCCAAAAGCGAACCTGATGAGAAACTTCGCACATTCGTTAAAGTAAGCAACAAACAGGCTGATCCTGAAAAATCGATTGCGAGTTCGTCAAAGACTAGTGGGAGTAGTATATCGACAGCTACAACAGATTTACTCCATCAGGAGAGTGATACAGCTCATGAGTTAGTTTTACCTGCATTAGAAGATATTGATTGCTTCCAGATACTGCCAGGAAGTGAAATTTATTTCATATAAATTGTGTAACTGAAGCGAGAGCCAGGATCCGAAACCCTCAGATAAACTCAAACATCAATTTATCAAAGAAACAAACATATATAATGGTTCTAAGGTGGAGGAGGAAACATATGATACCAGATTTTGTCTGTAGATTAAATTTTTATCCCATCCATTGTTTCATAACACAAATATATTTATATTTTTTTAATTAACATTATCTTTGGTTTTATTTAATAAAAGACTTGCAATACCTCTAAGACCAATCACACAGTTTTATACTTTGTGTTCATTATACATTCAGAATGTAGATCAGAATTTATTCGCATAGATATTTTCCGATACAATAAACAGTATCAATGCCGCTGCATGTATTGTTTGCTAACAAGATTTCGTTTAGTTGAATATACATTTTTTTAAATTATGATGTAAATCGATCCAGAAATCCGTTCTCGATTGTAAAATTGGGGTTTCTGCATCACGCAGTTCGAGCGGTGCGAGAACAAGTGATGCAGAAGCCCCAATCTGAATTGATGCAATCAGATTACTATACACATTATATTAATCGTTCTCGATTGTAAAATTGGGGTTTTTTGCATCACGCAGTTCGAGCGGCGCGAGAACAAGTGATGCAGAAGCCCCAATTTTACCCTACTGACGGTACTTTTTACTATTACACATGGCTTGGAATGGGGAGAACATTGGTGACTTATACGACGTACGGACTATTGAAAATAGACTTTTCAAAAGCTTGTTTAAACATCTATGATCTGTATTGCTGGGTTAAGCCTACTAACAGTCCAGCGAGGCCAAGAAAATTCCCTGACTCTGACCGTGAAAGGATTTATCGACTACTTGCTGACAAAGGACATGGCGAACGTTTACAATTTTTTATTGAGCTAAGACCCCACGTTATAACTGCGGTATTTCTGATCAGTTTACCTTTGGCTGTCAAAGAAACATACCTTCGTCTCGATTACGATTGCTGTCGTCGTCGCCACCAAGGCAACTTATATTTTCGCGTCGTAACCTCTCTTATACATGGACTGTGCTTCGTTTGGACAACAGCCATACTTACTTTTGCATATGTTCGCATTGAGCAGATAAAAAGGATCAGAGTACGATATCAACTTAAAGATTTAAGTCATTACAGTAATATGGTTATGATAAACATCTTTTCATATTTAACTTTCGTCGGATTCTGGACGCCGTAATAATAGTTTACAGATACCGTGTTGTGGGTGACGGTACTTTTTACTATTACACATGGCTTGTAATGGGGAGAACATTGGTGACTTATACGACGTACGGACTATTGAAAATAGACTTTTCAAAAGCTTGTTTAAACATCTATGATCTGTATTGCTGGGTTAAGCCTACTAACAGTCCAGCGAGGCCAAGAAAATTCCCTGACTCTGACCGTGAAAGGATTTATCGACTACTTGCTGACAAAGGACATGGCGACCGTTTACAATATTTTATTGAGCTAAGACCCCACGTTATAACTGCGGTATTTCTGATCAGTTTACCTTTGGCTGTCATAGGAACATACCTTCGTCTCGATTACGATTGCTGTCTTCGTCGCCACCAAGGCAACTTATATTTTCGCGTCGTAACCTCTCTTATACATGGACTGTGCTTCGTTTGGACAACAGCCATACTTACTTTTGCATATGTTCGCATTGAGCAGATAAATAGGATCAGAGTACGATATCAACTTAAAGATTTAAGTCATTACAGTAATATGGTTATGATAAACATCTTTTCATATTTAACTTTCGTCGGATTCTGGACGCCGTAATAATAGTTTACAGATACCGTGTTGTGGGTGACGGTACTTTTTACTATTACACATGGCTTGAAATGGGGAGAACATTGGTGACTTATACGACGTACGGACTATTGAAAATAGACTTTTCAAAAGCTTGTTTAAACATCTATGATCTGTATTGCTGGGTTAAGCCTACTAACAGTCCAGCGAGGCCAAGAAAATTCCCTGACTCTGACCGTGAAAGGATTTATCGACTACTTGCTGACAAAGGACATGGCGAACGTTTACAATTATTTATTGAGCTAAGACCCCACGTTATAACTGCGGTTTTCTGATCAGTTTACCTTTGGCTGTCATAGGAACATACCTTCGTCTCGATTACGATTGCTGTCGTCGTCGCCACCAAGGCAACTTATATTTTCGCGTCGTAACCTCTCTTATACATGGACTGTGCTTCGTTTGGACAACAGCCATACTTACTTTTGCATATGTTCGCATTGAGCAGATAAAAAGGATCAGAGTACGATATCAACTTAAAGATTTAAGTCATTACAGTAATATGGTTATGATAAACATCTTTTCATATTTAACTTTCGTCGGATTCTGGACGCCGTAATAATAGTTTACAGATACCGTGTTGTGGGTGACGGTACTTTTTACTATTACACATGGCTTGAAATGGGGTGAACATTGGTGACTTATACGACGTACGGACTATTGAAAATAGACTTTTCAAAAGCTTGTTTAAACATCTATGATCTGTATTGCTGGGTTAAGCCTACTAACAGTCCAGCGAGGCCAAGAAAATTCCCTGACTCTGACCGTGAAAGGATTTATCGACTACTTGCTGACAAAGGACATGGCGAACGTTTACAATTTTTTATTGAGCTAAGACCCCACGTTATAACTGCGGTATTTCTGATCAGTTTACCTTTGGCTGTCATAGGAACATACCTTCGTCTCGATTACGATTACTGTCGTCGTCGCCACCAAGGCAACTTATATTTTCGCGTCGTAACCTCTCTTATACCTGGACTATGCTTCGTTTGGACAACAGCCATACTTACTTTTGCATATGTTCGCATTGAGCAGATTAATAGGATCAGAGTACGATATCAACTTAAAGATTTAAGTCATTACAGTAATATGGTTATGATAAACATCTTTTCATATTTAACTTTCGTCGGATTCTGGACGCCGTAATAATAGTTTACAGATACCGTGTTGTGGGTGACGGTACTTTTTACTATTACACATGGCTTGTAATGGGGAGAACATTGGTGACTAATACGACGTACGGACTATTGAAAATAGACTTTTCTAATGCTTGTTTAAACATCTATGATCTGTATTGCTGGTTTAAGCCTACTAACAGTCCAGCGAGGCCAAGAAAATTCCCTGACTCTGACCGTGAAAGGATTTATCGACTACTTGCTGACAAAGGACATGGCGAACGTTTACAATTTTTTATTGAGCTAAGACCCCACGTTATAACTGCGGTTTTCTGATCAGTTTACCTTTGGCTGTCATAGGAACATACCTTCGTCTCGATTACGATTGCTGTCGTCGTCGCCACCAAGGCAACTTATATTTTCGCGTCGTAACCTCTCTTATACATGGACTGTGCTTCGTTTGGACAACAGCCATACTTACTTTTGCATATGTTCGCATTGAGCAGATAAAAAGGATCAGAGTACGGTATCAACTTAAAGATTTAAGTCATTACAGTAATATGGTTATGATAAACATCTTTTCATATTTAACTTTCGTCGGATTCTGGACGCCGTAATAATAGTTTACAGATACCGTGTTGTGGGTGACGGTACTTTTTACTATTACACATGGCTTGTAATGGGGAGAACATTGGTGACTTATACGACGTACGGACTATTGAAAATAGACTTTTCAAAAGCTTGTTTAAACATCTATGATCTGTATTGCTGGGTTAAGCCTACTAACAGTCCAGCGAGGCCAAGAAAATTCCCTGACTCTGACCGTGAAAGGATTTATCGACTACTTGCTGACAAAGGACATGGCGAACGTTTACAATTTTTTATTGAGCTAAGACCCCACGTTATAACTGCGGTATTTCTGATCAGTTTACCTTTGGCTGTCAAAGAAACATACCTTCGTCTCGATTACGATTGCTGTCGTCGTCGCCACCAAGGCAACTTATATTTTCGCGTCGTAACCTCTCTTATACATGGACTGTGCTTCGTTTGGACAACAGCCATACTTACTTTTGCATATGTTCGCATTGAGCAGATAAATAGGATCAGAGTACGATATCAACTTAAAGATTTAAGTCATTACAGTAATATGGTTATGATAAACATCTTTTCATATTTAACTTTCGTCGGATTCTGGACGCCGTAATAATAGTTTACAGATACCGTGTTGTGGGTGACGGTACTTTTTACTATTACACATGGCTTGTAATGGGGAGAACATTGGTGACTTATACGACGTACGGACTATTGAAAATAGACTTTTCAAAAGCTTGTTTAAACATCTATGATCTGTATTGCTGGGTTAAGCCTACTAACAGTCCAGCGAGGCCAAGAAAATTCCCTGACTCTGACCGTGAAAGGATTTATCGACTACTTGCTGACAAAGGACATGGCGAACGTTTACAATTTTTTATTGAGCTAAGACCCCACGTTATAACTGCGGTATTTCTGATCAGTTTACCTTTGGCTGTCATAGGAACATACCTTCGTCTCGATTACGATTGCTGTCGTCGTCGCCACCAAGGCAACTTATATTTTCGCGTCGTAACCTCTCTTATACATGGACTGTGCTTCGTTTGGACAACAGCCATACTTACTTTTGCATATGTTCGCATTGAGCAGATAAATAGGATCAGAGTACGATATCAACTTAAAGATTTAAGTCATTACAGTAATATGGTTATGATAAACATCTTTTCATATTTAACTTTCGTCGGATTCTGGACGCCGTAATAATAGTTTACAGATACCGTGTTGTGGGTGACGGTACTTTTTACTATTACACATGGCTTGTAATGGGGAGAACATTGGTGACTTATACGACGTACGGACTATTGAAAATAGACTTTTCAAAAGCTTGTTTAAACATCTATGATCTGTATTGCTGGGTTAAGCCTACTAACAGTCCAGCGAGGCCAAGAAAATTCCCTGACTCTGACCGTGAAAGGATTTATCGACTACTTGCTGACAAAGGACATGGCGACCGTTTACAATATTTTATTGAGCTAAGACCCCACGTTATAACTGCGGTATTTCTGATCAGTTTACCTTTGGCTGTCATAGGAACATACCTTCGTCTCGATTACGATTGCTGTCGTCGTCGCCACCAAGGCAACTTATATTTTCGCGTCGTAACCTCTCTTATACATGGACTGTGCTTCGTTTGGACAACAGCCATACTTACTTTTGCATATGTTCGCATTGAGCAGATAAAAAGGATCAGAGTACGATATCAACTTAAAGATTTAAGTCATTACAGTAATATGGTTATGATAAACATCTTTTCATATTTAACTTTCGTCGGATTCTGGACGCCGTAATAATAGTTTACAGATACCGTGTTGTGGGTGACGGTACTTTTTACTATTACACATGGCTTGAAATGGGGTGAACATTGGTGACTTATACGACGTACGGACTATTGAAAATAGACTTTTCAAAAGCTTGTTTAAACATCTATGATCTGTATTGCTGGGTTAAGCCTACTAACAGTCCAGCGAGGCCAAGAAAATTCCCTGACTCTGACCGTGAAAGGATTTATCGACTACTTGCTGACAAAGGACATGGCGAACGTTTACAATTTTTTATTGAGCTAAGACCCCACGTTATAACTGCGGTATTTCTGATCAGTTTACCTTTGGCTGTCAAAGAAACATACCTTCGTCTCGATTACGATTGCTGTCGTCGTCGCCACCAAGGCAACTTATATTTTCGCGTCGTAACCTCTCTTATACATGGACTGTGCTTCGTTTGGACAACAGCCATACTTACTTTTGCATATGTTCGCATTGAGCAGATAAAAAGGATCAGAGTACGATATCAACTTAAAGATTTAAGTCATTACAGTAATATGGTTATGATAAACATCTTTTCATATTTAACTTTCGTCGGATTCTGGACGCCGTAATAATAGTTTACAGATACCGTGTTGTGGGTGACGGTACTTTTTACTATTACACATGGCTTGAAATGGGGTGAACATTGGTGACTTATACGACGTACGGACTATTGAAAATAGACTTTTCAAAAGCTTGTTTAAACATCTATGATCTGTATTGCTGGGTTAAGCCTACTAACAGTCCAGCGAGGCCAAGAAAATTCCCTGACTCTGACCGTGAAAGGATTTATCGACTACTTGCTGACAAAGGACATGGCGAACGTTTACAATTTTTTATTGAGCTAAGACCCCACGTTATAACTGCGGTTTTCTGATCAGTTTACCTTTGGCTGTCATAGGAACATACCTTCGTCTCGATTACGATTGCTGTCGTCGTCGCCACCAAGGCAACTTATATTTTCGCGTCGTAACCTCTCTTATACATGGACTGTGCTTCGTTTGGACAACAGCCATACTTACTTTTGCATATGTTCGCATTGAGCAGATAAAAAGGATCAGAGTACGATATCAACTTAAAGATTTAAGTCATTACAGTAATATGGTTATGATAAACATCTTTTCATATTTAACTTTCGTCGGATTCTGGACGCCGTAATAATAGTTTACAGATACCGTGTTGTGGGTGACGGTACTTTTTACTATTACACATGGCTTGAAATGGGGTGAACATTGGTGACTTATACGACGTACGGACTATTGAAAATAGACTTTTCAAAAGCTTGTTTAAACATCTATGATCTGTATTGCTGGGTTAAGCCTACTAACAGTCCAGCGAGGCCAAGAAAATTCCCTGACTCTGACCGTGAAAGGATTTATCGACTACTTGCTGACAAAGGACATGGCGACCGTTTACAATATTTTATTGAGCTAAGACCCCACGTTATAACTGCGGTATTTCTGATCAGTTTACCTTTGGCTGTCATAGGAACATACCTTCGTCTCGATTACGATTGCTGTCGTCGTCGCCACCAAGGCAACTTATATTTTCGCGTCGTAACCTCTCTTATACATGGACTGTGCTTCGTTTGGACAACAGCCATACTTACTTTTGCATATGTTCGCATTGAGCAGATAAAAAGGATCAGAGTACGATATCAACTTAAAGATTTAAGTCATTACAGTAATATGGTTATGATAAACATCTTTTCATATTTAACTTTCGTCGGATTCTGGACGCCGTAATAATAGTTTACAGATACCGTGTTGTGGGTGACGGTACTTTTTACTATTACACATGGCTTGAAATGGGGAGAACATTGGTGACTTATACGACGTACGGACTATTGAAAATAGACTTTTCAAAAGCTTGTTTAAACATCTATGATCTGTATTGCTGGGTTAAGCCTACTAACAGTCCAGCGAGGCCAAGAAAATTCCCTGACTCTGACCGTGAAAGGATTTATCGACTACTTGCTGACAAAGGACATGGCGAACGTTTACAATTTTTTATTGAGCTAAGACCCCACGTTATAACTGCGGTATTTCTGATCAGTTTACCTTTGGCTGTCAAAGAAACATACCTTCGTCTCGATTACGATTGCTGTCGTCGTCGCCACCAAGGCAACTTATATTTTCGCGTCGTAACCTCTCTTATACATGGACTGTGCTTCGTTTGGACAACAGCCATACTTACTTTTGCATATGTTCGCATTGAGCAGATAAATAGGATCAGAGTACGATATCAACTTAAAGATTTAAGTCATTACAGTAATATGGTTATGATAAACATCTTTTCATATTTAACTTTCGTCGGATTCTGGACGCCGTAATAATAGTTTACAGATACCGTGTTGTGGGTGACGGTACTTTTTACTATTACACATGGCTTGTAATGGGGAGAACATTGGTGACTTATACGACGTACGGACTATTGAAAATAGACTTTTCAAAAGCTTGTTTAAACATCTATGATCTGTATTGCTGGGTTAAGCCTACTAACAGTCCAGCGAGGCCAAGAAAATTCCCTGACTCTGACCGTGAAAGGATTTATCGACTACTTGCTGACAAAGGACATGGCGAACGTTTACAATTTTTTATTGAGCTAAGACCCCACGTTATAACTGCGGTATTTCTGATCAGTTTACCTTTGGCTGTCATAGGAACATACCTTCGTCGCGATTACGATTGCTGTCGTCGTCGCCACCAAGGCAACTTATATTTTCGCGTCGTAACCTCTCTTATACATGGACTGTGCTTCGTTTGGACAACAGCCATACTTACTTTTGCATATGTTCGCATTGAGCAGATAAATAGGATCAGAGTACGATATCAACTTAAAGATTTAAGTCATTACAGTAATATGGTTATGATAAACATCTTTTCATATTTAACTTTCGTCGGATTCTGGACGCCGTAATAATAGTTCACAGATACCGTGTTGTGGGTGACGGTACTTTTTACTATTACACATGGCTTGAAATGGGGAGAACATTGGTGACTTATACGACGTACGGACTATTGAAAATAGACTTTTCAAAAGCTTGTTTAAACATCTATGATCTGTATTGCTGGGTTAAGCCTACTAACAGTCCAGCGAGGCCAAGAAAATTCCCTGACTCTGACCGTGAAAGGATTTATCGACTACTTGCTGACAAAGGACATGGCGACCGTTTACAATATTTTATTGAGCTAAGACCCCACGTTATAACTGCGGTATTTCTGATCAGTTTACCTTTGGCTGTCATAGGAACATACCTTCGTCTCGATTACGATTGCTGTCGTCGTCGCCACCAAGGCAACTTATATTTTCGCGACGTAACCTCTCTTATACATGGACTGTGCTTCGTTTGGACAACAGCCATACTTACTTTTGCATATGTTCGCATTGAGCAGATAAAAAGGATCAGAGTACGATATCAACTTAAAGATTTAAGTCATTACAGTAATATGGTTATGATAAACATCTTTTCATATTTAACTTTCGTCGGATTCTGGACGCCGTAATAATAGTTTACAGATACCGTGTTGTGGGTGACGGTACTTTTTACTATTACACATGGCTTGAAATGGGGAGAACATTGGTGACTTATACGACGTACGGACTATTGAAAATAGACTTTTCAAAAGCTTGTTTAAACATCTATGATCTGTATTGCTGGGTTAAGCCTACTAACAGTCCAGCGAGGCCAAGAAAATTCCCTGACTCTGACCGTGAAAGGATTTATCGACTACTTGCTGACAAAGGACATGGCGAACGTTTACAATTTTTTATTGAGCTAAGACCCCACGTTATAACTGCGGTATTTCTGATCAGTTTACCTTTGGCTGTCAAAGAAACATACCTTCGTCTCGATTACGATTGCTGTCGTCGTCGCCACCAAGGCAACTTATATTTTCGCGTCGTAACCTCTCTTATACATGGACTGTGCTTCGTTTGGACAACAGCCATACTTACTTTTGCATATGTTCGCATTGAGCAGATAAATAGGATCAGAGTACGATATCAACTTAAAGATTTAAGTCATTACAGTAATATGGTTATGATAAACATCTTTTCATATTTAACTTTCGTCGGATTCTGGACGCCGTAATAATAGTTTACAGATACCGTGTTGTGGGTGACGGTACTTTTTACTATTACACATGGCTTGTAATGGGGAGAACATTGGTGACTTATACGACGTACGGACTATTGAAAATAGACTTTTCAAAAGCTTGTTTAAACATCTATGATCTGTATTGCTGGGTTAAGCCTACTAACAGTCCAGCGAGGCCAAGAAAATTCCCTGACTCTGACCGTGAAAGGATTTATCGACTACTTGCTGACAAAGGACATGGCGAACGTTTACAATTTTTTATTGAGCTAAGACCCCACGTTATAACTGCGGTATTTCTGATCAGTTTACCTTTGGCTGTCATAGGAACATACCTTCGTCGCGATTACGATTGCTGTCGTCGTCGCCACCAAGGCAACTTATATTTTCGCGTCGTAACCTCTCTTATACATGGACTGTGCTTCGTTTGGACAACAGCCATACTTACTTTTGCATATGTTCGCATTGAGCAGATAAATAGGATCAGAGTACGATATCAACTTAAAGATTTAAGTCATTACAGTAATATGGTTATGATAAACATCTTTTCATATTTAACTTTCGTCGGATTCTGGACGCCGTAATAATAGTTTACAGATACCGTGTTGTGGGTGACGGTACTCAGAATTAAAAAAACATTTCATCAATCATAAAATATAAAATCCGCGGGCAAACCCTTTGATGAAATGTTTTTTTTTAGGGAATGAGAAATAATGCTAGAAAGTGAAAACAATTATCTGCGATCTGCCTTTGGTTCACACAGATACAATACTAATGTTATTATTGTATTACTTATCTACTTTAAATAAATAGTGCCTACCTACCTAAAGATTTAAAAATCTTTCCACTGTATGTAAGTAGGTACTGATAAAACATTTTCTGACACGGTTAAGTACTAATTCATTGGTTTGGGTTGAATCAAATCAGAGAAAAGAAGTTCATGTAGGTATACTTAGGGTACCTATACCTAAATCAGGCGATCAGCGTAGGCAAACTACCTATTTTTTTCCTAGCTACCTACGCAATGGTCGTCCGTCTGTCGGTCCGTATGTCTGTCTGTCCGTCTCTGTCTGTCACCAGACTGTATTTCACGGACCGTGATAGCTACACAGTTGACATTTTCACAGATGATGTATTTTTTTACATTTGTATCGCATGATTGTAATATTATAAGTCGCGTAAGATTGTATATTTACAAGTACCTACTTACTTATAATTTCTTCTAGATAAGACAAGTATTGAAACTATTGAATTTGGGTGTGATTCAGTGTATTCGAAATTATTTCTTCTCAACACATCATCTGCCTAGCCCTTTCCCAACTATACCTACTGGGATTGGCTTCCAGTCAAACCGGATTCAGCTGAATACCAGTATTTTACGTGGTGCGGCTGCCTACCAGACCTCCACAATCCATTATCTGTTCTCAACATAATCATAGATTATAGTCTAAAACATAAACAACATTTATTACCAGTGATCGGAGTAGGTAGATTGAAATGGGGTCATTGATCCGAAACGTATATATTAATATGGACATTCCTCCGGAATTGGTGGATTATTAAAAAAAAACCTTCGATTGTTTTTATTATTCAACAGATAAATAATGAATTAATTTAGTTTTGATACCTTCCTTTAAATTTTGAATTGAGTAGGAATAATATCACTACCAACATTAACAATATTTAATTGAATCCGGAAATACCGGAATTACTTTCCGGGAAAATGGCTTATCCATGTTATTCTTTCTGTGTGCATTTATGATACAAGTACCAAAAATCAATCTACCTACTCCGATCACTGTTTATTACAATCTTACGATGTTTGGAATTATCCGGTGACACATACGAGTACTTACATAGGTAGGTACCTACTCTAACCAACTAATACCAAGATATTCTAAGCTGATAACAACCCTTTGCTTTGCCATCTAAAACCATTCCACCAAAGAACGCCAGTAATCACACTAATCACTGAATGTTACGACTGTATCACCTAAAGAAAACATTCTTAGATCGCGACGAATAATTGCATAAATAATCTTTTATTTATTTAGTACCTACACGTCACAATTTATTTACACGTTAGGTACTATTTAGGTTCAGTCACATTACAACAACCTGTGTAGGTACAATATACCTTTATTACCATTAGATACGGGACTTAGTCACAGCAAGCGGTCCTACTCAGTTGGCACTCAGTCGCGCACGGAAAATCATTGATGTGACCTTCAGAATGATTGGCCAAAATGACCGATCAGCTTAAAAATATTACTAAGATCTAATACCTATTTGCTACTATTTGATATCTTTGTTTAAATAATTGGTACCTAATTAATAACTGAGAAAATGAATTTAAAAAATGGGCAGTCATTCTGATGTCAGGATGGACTGCCGACATTTAGGATCTCCACGTAAAGGCTCAAAAATTTCAATTCGCCTTTACAAAAATTTAGTACCTATTTGATACCTAAACATACCTATATTTTTTCTAGATTTTTAAGGCAAAGAATTTTATTAGAGATTTTTTGTTTAGGTAGGTACTATGAATAAATATACTTACCTAGTTCTACCCACATGTTAGCTTTTATCAGTATCTCGGAAATTGTTATTAATTAGTAGTACTTATTGCTAATTATCGTGTAAATTGAACTACCTTCACTCCATAGACTTGAAAAAAAATTGACTTCACTTGACTTTCTGTATCAAGTAGTACCTACCTAAACATAGGAAACCAAAAATCTGTAATAAAATCTTTAATCTTTGC
This sequence comes from Melanchra persicariae, assembly GCA_947386135.1. NCBI lineage: Eukaryota > Metazoa > Arthropoda > Insecta > Lepidoptera > Noctuidae > Melanchra > Melanchra persicariae. The sequence continues at coordinate 5,820,324 of OX376645.1, read as the reverse complement.
AGCTCAACAGTGTTTTAATAATACTAGGAATAAAAATAAGACACACCACTCGTAAATACAGCCAAAAATGTTAATTTGTTGAAAATAACAAAAATATTTTATCGTTTGCTTCGCCATGTTTGTGAGAGCGAGATAGATATTAAAAACATGCGTGAGAGACACGATACGCACAATTCGCGAGTTGTTGAGAGATTTTGTAAACAACGCGCGACGACTAGTACCAGACCGAGGTTGCGTAAGGTTAGCAACACAAATTTCTTCAAACATATTAATAGTTTTTTATTATTATTGTTTTACCAACCATGATTATTTAAATTCAAGTCAATTTTATAAATAATTGATAACAGTTATGTTTTACGCAACAGGTACTTATTTAAAAAAAATGTTTTATAAGACAAAGTCTAGTTTTTAGTACCTAATTGTTGGTGCAGAATCACTACTTCACTATATTTAGTTATCTTTATTACGCGACTGTGGCAAAGCAAACGGTTATGATTTCAAGGCTTCCTCGTAACTCCCAAACTGCACGTCATGTGCAGCCATATTCTTTATTTATTTATACATAAATGCATAATGGTGATACTTAAGGCTCTTTTTTATTCAGGTTTCCTAAAGATGAATTAAGGAGACAAAAGTGGCTTGTTATTTTCCGAAAACAAAGGCAGAAGTAAAGCTTTAGTAACCTTGCGCGATCAATATTAATTTCTTTTTTAACTACCTCAAAATAATTAATGTTTTTTATTTTATTTGCTAACGCTACCACATGCCATGTCATTCATAATCGTAAACATTCGTCAACATTCGGCAGCTAACGCGATTTCGCTCGCACGACAGCGCCGTCTCCTATCTCTATCCTTGTCTATCGGTAACAGTAGGTTGCGACTGTGATGACACTGATCACAGATGTGTGAGTTTCGGTGCATAGTCGTACGCCGAGCCCATGTTTACTGATTGCGATGTTAGAGCGTAACATGCAATGTTTATTACCCAAAATAATTTATCTGAATAATTTGTTATGGTGAAAAGGGATACCTTTTTACCACCAAATCCGATAGGATATCGAGCCTAGAAACAAAAATATGCATAGACCAATAATTATATTATTATTAATATTTGAAAATATTAGGTTTGGTAAGGATAAAGAAAGATAAAAATAATTCAAAAATAAATACAACTATTGAGATTTGAACCCACACCAAGCCTAATGAAAGGCAGTCTCTAAACCGACAGTCTATTTGTACGGTTGATAATTGTTTCAAATAGCCGACCTTATTTATGTCAAGGTTTTTAGCTGCTCAGCTTCCCGAAAGTATAGCGTGATGATAATCATTGCTAAGGTTATATTAATAAGAAATAGATTGGAATATAACAATTTGGTCCTCTGGACATTTTAATTTCCAACCATTTTTGAATAAAACGACATCTAGTAGGGTCGAAAGTTACTACTATTTACTTTGCATGTGTGTGTAAAGAGTAAATTCATGCGGCTAAATCTTTATTCTGCTGTAATCTTTGTATGGTAGCAGTTAACAAGCATAGTGATTATCTAAAAAAATCAAGTTAATGCCCTAGGTATAGCCTATAATAAAGTTGTCTATTAAAACTTTCTATGTTAAGTGTAAAAATTGAAAATGTTCGAAATTGTGGATGTGTCGCCATCTAGCGACAAAATGGCAGTGAGAGCATTCATCCATTCACCTTAATTTGTTTGCTTCTTCACTGTTATTATCAGAGTTACAGAGGATTTGTAAAAACGCTGTTATATCCCTATTTCTGCAATTATTGTCAAATAAATCGCGTATGCATGAATACTTATATACTTAATTTTCGAACAGCGCCATCTACTTAAAATGTTCACCGCACGTAAACTCGTAACATAACAGCAATGAACTTTTTCTCGGTGGTTCTATAAATTTCTGTCAGATGGCGCGATTCAGGTCACTCACACATGTAAAGATTTTTCGTTTTTTATTGGGTCTAATTCTCATAGAAAGACTGTTTTTTTTCTAAATTTTGGGCGATAGGCGATCACAATACATTATAAAATCTCATTATACTTGCTTTATTCTGCAGAAACTGTTTATTTACGGAGATTACAGCTCCTGAAAAATGTATGGCGAGGTCTCTTTAGGGATCCCCCTTAAGAATAAGAATTGCTTCGATACATTTCAAAAACAATCATTATGATTGTGAATGTAACGCTGCATTTATTTATGAGCACGTCTTAAATGATATTATTTTTAGTGCTTCTTCTGTAAGTAACTGTTCAAATAGTGCATGCATAAATTCTACCCCATCAAGAAGAAAACATGTGTTTATACCGTTAAATTTAGATATAATTAATATTTTCACCATCAGTAACTTGGAAGATTCTATTATTATTCATGATTGGGGAAACAAGCAATGCAGAAAATGCAATGAAGTAGTTCTATTTCATTATACCTTGTCAAAAATTGTTACATTCGATTTAAATGGCACGCAAATGGTGTTTTTACATGAGGTACCTAAAAGTATAATAATTAAACAAAACATTTATAAATTATTAGGTGCCGTAGAATATGTTCCTCCAATACTTGGAACAATAGGGCATTATAAGTGTCATATTATAAGAAATAGCGGAATGCTTTGTTACGACGATAACAAGAGTAAATTAGAAGAGAGTACAAACGATTCTGTATATATCCATTTTTTAACTTATGTTTTAGTAGAGGTGTAAGAGCCGATGAAAAACATTTAAAGTTGAAGAATAATGATTTTATTGATTTTTGAAATCTTTATATTTGTGCAATGAATAAAAATATTCAAATATTAAACAAGTTTATTTCGTCTTATTTAGTATTTTATTTAAGTTTTTGACTAACAGAACAGAATGCCCTTGAACTGTGCTGTCATAGACAGTTTGACAAAGATTAAAAACAAATCGAAATTATGGTCACTCTACTAGAACATTGTATGGGGTAACATAATTCTTGAGATTACTCGCGTCCCAAACAGTGTTGAGGGTAAAAGGATATGTCATTTTAATGGGGTTAATATGAGGATTATATGGACGTCTACAGCAAACGTCCTAGCTACTATAGTTATTGAGATATCATGGTTTAAAGTAACGTCAGGACTTATCGCGGCCACGAGTTTTGTGTTTTAAATTGATTTCGTCTGTTTAATTACACTTTAGTCGTATTTTAAAGCTTTTGTCAGTTTCGACAAATTAAGACCTTTCTCCTTTTAACTCCTATACTATATGAAATCTTCAATTTTAATAAAAAAAATACTAAAAACAAAATAGCAAATCAAGGACTGCGCGGCCATGACTTTCAAGGCGAATATTTAATTATAATATTGATATAGAGCTTTGATTCATTTTTCGACAAATCTTGACAAATACAGACTTGAGTTGACAAAAGGAATTATTTCTCTATCCCAAGTAGTTGCTGAGATCTCCGTGGCCGCGCAGTCCTTGACGTCAGGATTGCGCGGCCAACTTAAAACGCTTATAACTTCTTTATTTCTGCTTTGACAAATACGGGGTTTGTTTCTTTCGATTTTGACAAATATCGACAAATTTTTGGCTGAAACCATTTTCTGATTTGATAACTTGGCGGAGCAATCCTGACGCACACTTGAAAATAGACTTTTCAAAAGCTTGTTTAAACATCTATGATCTGTATTGCTGGGTTAAGCCTACTAACAGTCCAGCGAGGCCAAGAAAATTCCCTGACTCTGACCGTGAAAGGATTTATCGACTACTTGCTGACAAAGGACATGGCGAACGTTTACAATTTTTTATTGAGCTAAGACCCCACGTTATAACTGCGGTATTTCTGATCAGTTTACCTTTGGCTGTCAAAGAAACATACCTTCGTCTCGATTACGATTGCTGTCGTCGTCGCCACCAAGGCAACTTATATTTTCGCGTCGTAACCTCTCTTATACATGGACTGTGCTTCGTTTGGACAACAGCCATACTTACTTTTGTATATGTTCGCATTGAGCAGATAAATAGGATCAGAGTACGATATCAACTTAAAGATTTAAGTCATTACAGTAATATGGTTATGATAAACATCTTTTCATATTTAACTTTCGTCGGATTCTGGACGCCGTAATAACAGTTTACAGATACCGTGTTGTGGGTGACGGTACTTTTTACTATTACACATGGCTTGTAATGGGGAGAACATTGGTGACTTATACGACGTACGGACTATTGAAAATAGACTTTTCAAAAGCTTGTTTAAACATCTATGATCTGTATTGCTGGGTTAAGCCTACTAACAGTCCAGCGAGGCCAAGAAAATTCCCTGACTCTGACCGTGAAAGGATTTATCGACTACTTGCTGACAAAGGACATGGCGAACGTTTACAATTTTTTATTGAGCTAAGACCCCACGTTATAACTGCGGTATTTCTGATCAGTTTACCTTTGGCTGTCATAGGAACATACCTTCGTCTCGATTACGATTACTGTCGTCGTCGCCACCAAAGCAACTTATATTTTCGCGTCGTAACCTCTCTTATACATGGACTGTGCTTCGTTTGGACAACAGCCATACTTACTTTTGCATATGTTCGCATTGAGCAGATTAATAGGATCAGAGTACGATATCAACTTAAAGATTTAAGTCATTACAGTAATATGGTTATGATAAACATCTTTTCATATTTAACTTTCGTCGGATTCTGGACGCCGTAATAATAGTTTACAGATACCGTGTTCTGGGTGACGGTACTTTTTACTATTACACATGGCTTGTAATGGGGAGAACATTGGTGACTTATACGACGTACGGACTATTGAAAATAGACTTTTCAAAAGCTTGTTTAAACATCTATGATCTGTATTGCTGGGTTAAGCCTACTAACAGTCCAGCGAGGCCAAGAAAATTCCCTGACTCTGACCGTGAAAGGATTTATCGACTACTTGCTGACAAAGGACATGGCGAACGTTTACAATTTTTTATTGAGCTAAGACCCCACGTTATAACTGCGGTATTTCTGATCAGTTTACCTTTGGCTGTCATAGGAACATACCTTCGTCTCGATTACGATTACTGTCGTCGTCGCCACCAAGGCAACTTATATTTTCGCGTCGTAACCTCTCTTATACATGGACTGTGCTTCGTTTGGACAACAGCCATACTTACTTTTGCATATGTTCGCATTGAGCATATAAATAGGATCAGAGTACGATATCAACTTAAAGATTTAAGTCATTACAGTAATATGGTTATGATAAACATCTTTTCATATTTAACTTTCGTCGGATTCTGGACGCCGTAATAATAGTTAACAGATACCGTGTTGTGGGTGACGGTACTTTTTACTATTACACATGGCTTGTAATGGGGAGAACATTGGTGACTTATACGACGTACGGACTATTGAAAATAGACTTTTCTAAAGCTTGTTTAAACATCTATGATCTGTATTGCTGGGTTAAGCCTACTAACAGTCCAGCGAGGCCAAGAAAATTCCCTGACTCTGACCATGAAAGGATTTATCGACTACTTGCTGACAAAGGACATGGCGAACGTTTACAATTTTTTATTGAGCTAAGACCCCACGTTATAACTGCGGTATTTCTGATCAGTTTACCTTTGGCTGTCATAGGAACATACCTTCGTCTCGATTACGATTACTGTCGTCGTCGCCACCAAGGCAACTTATATTTTCGCGTCGTAACCTCTCTTATACATGGACTGTGCTTCGTTTGGACAACAGCCATACTTACTTTTGCATATGTTCGCATTGAGCAGATAAATAGGATCAGAGTACGATATCAACTTAAAGATTTAAGTCATTACAGTAATATGGTTATGATAAACATCTTTTCATATTTAACTTTCGTCGGATTCTGGACGCCGTAATAATAGGTTACAGATACCGTGTTGTGGGTGACGGTACTTTTTACTATTACACATGGCTTGGAATGGGGAGAACATTGGTGACTAATACGACGTACGGACTATTGAAAATAGACTTTTCTAAAGCTTGTTTAAACATCTTTGATCTGTATTGCTGGTTTAAGCCTACTAACAGTCCAGCGAGGCCAAGAAAATTCCCTGACTCGGACCGTGAAAGGATTTATCGACTACTTGCTGACAAAGGATATGGCGAACGTTTACAATTTTTTATTGAGCTAAGACCCCACGTTATAACTGCGGTATTTCTGATCAGTTTACCTTTGGCCGTCATAGGAACATACCTTCGTCTCGATTACGATTACTGTCGTCGTCGCCACCAAGGCAACTTATATTTTCGCGTCGTAACCTCTCTTATACATGGACTGTGCTTCGTTTGGACAACAGCCATACTTACTTTTGCATATGTTCGCATTGAGCAGATTAATAGGATCAGAGTACGATATCAACTTAAAGATTTAAGTCATTACAGTAATATGGTTATGATAAACATCTTTTCATATTTAACTTTCGTCGGATTCTGGACGCCGTAATAATAGTTTACAGATACCGTGTTGTGGGTGACGATACTTTTTACTATTACACATGGCTTGTAATGGGGAGAACATTGGTGACTTATACGACGTACGGACTATTGAAAATAGACTTTTCTAAAGCTTGTTTAAACATCTATGATCTGTATTGCTGGGTTAAGCCTACTAACAGTCCAGCGAGGCCAAGAAAATTCCCTGACTCTGACCGTGAAAGGATTTATCGACTACTTGCTGACAAAGGACATGGCGAACGTTTACAATTTTTTATTGAGCTAAGACCCCACGTTATAACTGCGGTATTTCTGATCAGTTTACCTTTGGCTGTCATAGGAACATACCTTCGTCTCGATTACGATTACTGTCGTCGTCGCCACCAAGGCAACTTATATTTTCGCGTCGTAACCTCTCTTATACATGGACTGTGCTTCGTTTGGACAACAGCCATACTTACTTTTGCATATGTTCGCATTGAGCAGATTAATAGGATCAGAGTACGATATCAACTTAAAGATTTAAGTCATTACAGTAATATGGTTATGATAAACATCTTTTCATATTTAACTTTCGTCGGAATCTGGACGCCGTAATAATAGTTTACAGATACCGTGTTGTGGGTGACGGTACTTTTTACTATTACACATGGCTTGTAATGGGGAGAACATTGGTGACTTATACGACGTACGGACTATTGAAAATAGACTTTTCTAAAGCTTGTTTAAACATCTATGATCTGTATTGCTGGGTTAAGCCTACTAACAGTCCAGCGAGGCCAAGAAAATTCCCTGACTCTGATCGTGAAAGGATTTATCGACTACTTGCTGACAAAGGACATGGCGAACGTTTACAATTTTTTATTGAGCTAAGACCCCACGTTATAACTGCGGTATTTCTGATCAGTTTACCTTTGGCTGTCATAGGAACATACCTTCGTCTCGATTACGATTGCTGTCGTCGTCGCCACCAAGTCAACTTATATTTTCGCGTCGTAACCTCTCTTATACATGGACTGTGCTTCGTTTGGACAACAGCCATACTTACTTTTGCATATGTTCGCATTGAGCAGATAAATAGGATCAGAGTACGATATCAACTTAAAGATTTAAGTCATTACAGTAATATGGTTATGATAAACATCTTTTCATATTTAACTTTCGTCGGATTCTGGACGCCGTAATAATAGTTTACAGATACCGTGTTGTGGGTGACGATACTTTTTACTATTACACATGGCTTGTAATGGGGAGAACATTGGTGACTTATACGACGTCCGGACTATTGAAAATAGACTTTTCTAAAGCTTGTTTAAACATCTATGATCTGTATTGCTGGTTTAAGCCTACTAACAGTCCAGCGAGGCCAAGAAAATTCCCTGACTCTGACCGTGAAAGGATTTATCGACTACTTGCTGACAAAGGACATGGCGAACGTTTACAATTTTTTATTGAGCTAAGACCCCACGTTATAACTGCGGTATTACTGATCAGTTTACCTTTGGCTGTCATAGGAACATACCTTCGTCTCGATTACGATTACTGTCGTCGTCGCCACCAAGGCAACTTATATTTTCGCGTCGTAACCTCTCTTATACATGGACTGTGCTTCGTTTGGACAACAGCCATACTTACTTTTGCATATGTTCGCATTGAGCAGATTAATAGGATCAGAGTACGGTATCAACTTAAAGATTTAAGTCATTACAGTAATATGGTTATGATAAACATCTTTTCATATTTAACTTTCGTCGGATTCTGGACGCCGTAATAATAGTTTACAGATACCGTGTTGTGGGTGACGGTACTTTTTACTATTACACATGGCTTGGAATGGGGAGAACATTGGTGACTAATACGACGTACGGACTATTCAAAATAGACTTTTCTAAAGCTTGTTCAAACATCTCTGATCTGTATTGCTGGTTTAAGCCTACTAACAGTCCAGCGAGGCCAAGAAAATTCCCTGACTCGGACCGTGAAAGGATTTATCGACTACTTGCTGACAAAGGACATGGCGAACGTTTACAATTTTTTATTGAGCTAAGACCCCACGTTATAAATGCGGTATTTCTGATCAGTTTACCTTTGGCTGTCAAAGAAACATACCTTCGTCTCGATTACGATTGCTGTCGTCGTCGCCACCAAGGCAACTTATATTTTCGCGTCGTAACCACTCTTATACATGGACTGTGCTTCGTTTGGACAACAGCCCATACTTACTTTTGCATATTTTCGCATTGAGCAGATTAATAGGATCAGAGTACGATATCAACTTAAAGATTTAAGTCATTACAGTAATATGGTTATGATAAACATCTTTTCATATTTAACTTTCGTCGGATTCTGGACGCCGTAATAATAGTTTACAGATACCGTGTTGTGGGTGACGGTACTTTTTACTATTACACATGGCTTGGAATGGGGAGAACATTGGTGACTAATACGACGTACGGACTATTGAAAATAGACTTTTCTAAAGCTTGTTTAAACATCTATGATCTGTATTGCTGGTTTAAGCCTACTAACAGTCCAGCGAGGCCAAGAAAATTCCCTGACTCGGACCGTGAAAGGATTTATCGACTACTTGCTGACAAAGGACATGGCGAACGTTTACAATTTTTTATTGAGCTAAGACCCCACGTTATAACTGCGGTATTTCTGATCAGTTTACCTTTGGCTGTCAAAGGAACATACCTTCGTCTCGATTACGATTACTGTCGTCGTCGCCACCAAGGCAACTTATATTTTCGCGTCGTAACCTCTCTTATACATGGACTGTGCTTCGTTTGGACAACAGCCATACTTACTTTTGCATATGTTCGCATTGAGCAGATTAATAAGATCAGAGTACGATACCAACTTAAAGATTTAAGTCATTACAGTAATATGGTTATGATAAACATCTTTTCATATTTAACTTTCGTCGGATTCTGGACGCCGTAATAATAGTTTACAGATACCGTGTTGTGGGTGACGGTACTTTTTACTATTACACATGGCTTGGAATGTGGAGAACATTGGTGACTAATACGACGTACGGACTATTCAAAATAGACTTTTCTAAAGCTTGTTCAAACATCTATGATCTGTATTGCTGGTTTAAGCCTACTAACAGTCCAGCGAGGCCAAGAAAATTCCCTGACTGACCGTGAAAGGATTTATCGACTACTTGCTGACAAAGGACATGGCGAACGTTAACAATTTTTTGTTGAGCTAAGACCCCACGTTATAACTGCGGTATTTCTGATCAGTTTACCTTTGGCTGTCAAAGGAACATACCTTCGTCTCGATTTCGATTACTGTCGTCGTCGCCACCAAGGCAACTTATATTTTCGCGACGTAACCTCTCTTATACATGGACTGTGCTTCGTTTGGACAACAGCCATACTTACTTTTGCATATGTTCGCATTGAGCAGATTAATAGGATCAGAGTACGATATCAACTTAAAGATTTAAGTCATTACAGTAATATGGTTATGATAAACATCTTTTCATGCGTTTCGCGTCGGCTTGCGTAGTGAGCGGTCGTGTTCACCTTTTACTTGCGACAAATACAAAATTTTAAATAGTAGTGCTATAAAATTTTAAACTTAACTGTGTGCGTCATTTAGTCCTATTTTATATAACACGGTGAGTGTCATACAAAACTATAGTCCGTGTTAGAAAGAAGTGGATAGACTAGCTTCATACCGCTTCCGCATTATAAGGATCACCCACATATTAAATGAGCGGAGCGATAAGCGGAGCGGAAGAAAACAGTCACACAGCATGAGTACCATACGTTCACCTACTGATAAATCCAGTGACAAAATGAGTGTTACAGCTGGGAATAGTAGTTCTCAGCCCTACCTGTCAACTTTTGGTTCTTCTGATTATAACGAATATGTGTCACAGCGCAAAATAAAAACGCCGGAGGATGATTTCTCGCACCAATTTAAGGAATATAAAAAGGAAATTATAGGATTATTGAAGGAGTTTGGTAATTCTCAGACAGAAAATAACAATACTATAAAAAAAGATATCTCATCTATAAATGAGCAACTTATTGAAATGAAGACGAAAACGGACCAGCTGATTATGGAACATCACAACTTTAAGTCCGAAATTCGAAACCTAACAAAAACAGTCAAAAAGAATCAGGAAAAAATAAAATGTATTGAAAACGATGTACAGGTCCTTCAAAGTACTCAAAATAATTCATCACCATCAGAACATCCTACATCAACATATGTTTATGGTAACATAATGATCGAACTTCAAGAGCGTTTGGAGCGCAGTAAAAATGTAATAATCATTGGAATCTCTGAGCCGTACTCAGAAGGCATGGAGAAGAAGAGAGAAACCGATAGATGCAAAGTGAAGAAAATATTATCAGAGATACCACTGTCCTGAACCGGAAAAAGTAATGCGCTTAGGGAAATATGACGGGAAGAAAACACGCCCTCTAAAAGTCTGCTTCTCAACATCAGAAACAGCTAAAGGAATACTGAGAAATAAATTTAACTGCAAGGATAAAAACATTAAAATTTACTCCGACCAGACACCTAATCAAAAACTGGACATGGAAAACCTACGAGAAGAGTTACGTCAACGTAAAGAGAAAGGAGAAAATGACCTCATTATAAAGTATATAAAAGGAACCCCTCAAATAATCAGACAACAGCCAAAAAACGAGACACTGGAGAAAATACAATAAATGAAACTAAAGGTAACAGATCTGTAACTCATAAAATTTGTAATAACTATGCCGATATAATAATTACAAACAAAGCACTCAAATTTTTGTATGTGAATGTCCGCAGTTTAGTGAAAACAGGCAAATTGAATGAGTTGCGATGTATAATAGAATCGTTCGAAGCCAAGATTCGTGTTATAATCATCACAGAGACTTGGATAAAAAACGATGACGAAGCACCAAGGTTAAAACTGCCAAACTACACTCACTACTATAACTAAAACATGAATCATTGGAAGAACAGTGCGAAGATGGGAATCATTTTCTATGGGTACATATTGACACATTTTCTCTGGACATAGGAGCCATATATAAGCAACCAGCAGCAAACACAGATAAGTTCCTCGAAAATTATAGCCAACATCTTTTAAGAAGAAAACGTCTCATTGTCTTGGGCGATCTAAACCTAAATTTACTAACTAATGAACAATCTGTAAAGGAATACAAGGCAATCCTGCAAGAGAACAATATAAAGGTATTGAATAAGATCACCCCGGAACACTGTACTCGTGAGACTACGTCATCGAAAATAATCATAGATCATGTGTGTACAAACTTACAGAACAACACATTCCAGATGTCCATTATTGAGTCCTCCATAGCCGACCATAAACAAATTTATCTACACTCACAATGTAATGTTACAAATATGAGTTCAAAAACGAATGCATAAGTACATACTTCTTTTTTCGTGGATAGGTAAAATTTAAAAAAAAAACCATTACAGTTCAACATTTTCCTTCAATTTTTAATCAACTGCATCATAAAATAACTTTTTAATTTTTATAGCACACATTCTTTTTAATTTTTGGCGCGCCAGATTTTATCTTTGTCTATGTTTGAGCACGCTGCGCAGTCATTCGAATACGCAATGAGAATACCCGCCATATTGGAATTAACTATTTTTCCACTTATTTTATTTCAACTGTATGAGTGAAGATAAAATAGTGTATGCAACGGCATATAATTAGGTATTAAAACACTCGTGTGATGCTATTATCACACTCGGCTACGCCTCGTGTGATAAACCCACACTCGTGTTTTAATAACCCTTTTTATATGGTCGTTGCATAAACTACTATTATCTTGAGCTAAACAGATCTAGAAACGAACATATAAAAAGAATATGAATCAATCAACTATATTAACTTACAGAACGATGTCAAAAACATATTTAACACAAAACTACTTAATGATTATGAAGAACTAGAATCTCAGCTGCTACAAACAATTGCAAAGAACAAAACAAGGAAAACAAAAATGTTAACAGGTTCACTGTCCAGGCTCCAGAGTGGGGATGGTCCATAAGTCCAGTTATGTTTTTATTTAAAGTCAGTTTATTTGTGATTAAAATGTATGCATATGTGTTACAAAATTTTTATACTCTACTGAAATAGTTTTTTTAACACAGACCACATATGGTCTGTGGACTCGTAGCGCTTCCAGGACGGTAAAAATCACCTCGTGAGTCCACAGGGGTCTGTGGACTCACGAGGTGATTTTGACTTTCCTTTTTATTACGTTTTTTATCGTTTGGCAACAAAAATATCTAGTGACGTTGACAGTTTGTAACATTTGACATGACGTTATTGACATTTCAGACAATGAAGTTCAAATCTTTCACTGGTTTACTCGTTCAGTTCTCTTGTAACGGTTTTTTCTTTTTTTGTGTAAAATGAGCCGTAAACAAGCGTATACCGACGAGCAGCTGCGAAGAATATTGGAAGAAAGTGATTATGAAGAAGAAATTCAGTCAAATTCATCGGAGAGTGTAGAAAATTTGTATGATGACGACAGTGTGGCAGACCCCGATTTTTTTCCAAGTGAGTTTGACATTTCATCTTTAGAAGTCACCGGATAACCAGGTAAACATGAATGATGACGATAGTATACATGATGAAGCTCCACTACAACCAATTTCTAGTACACTTGCTACTGAAGTACCATCACAAACTTCTAGCACACTGGCTAGTTATGTACCCCCACTATCGAATTCAGATTCTAGCGATAGTGTTAGTAGCGATGCAATAAACACATCTGTTCAAGCTCTAAGAAATTCTGTTCCAAGAATTTCTGTTTCAAGACCAACCAACCACAGACCAAGTACAGATTATGACATGAAACTACATGACGAGAATGAAGGTTGGAACTATGACATCCAGCCATTGCATCGTGAAGATTTTACTAGTGAAAGCTTTTTACATATTGATCAAATTGCTGAAAATGCCGATGTCTTTACGATATTTCGCTTATTGGTTGATGATGAAATCCTGGACTTGATGGTACAACAGACAAACTTGTACGCTGAGCAATCTATTGCTGTTAATCCTGGTGGTCGTTTGACTCGCTGGAAACCTGTTACCAGGGAAGATATAGAGAAATTTATGGGCATTTAGGTACTTAGTGACTGGCATACGAGTAATTAGATTTCCATCATTAGAAAGTTACTGGAAACGAGACCCTATTTATTACCATCCACTGATGCACATGATAAAAATGTCTTACAATCGTTTTGTTTCAATACTGCGTTGCTGGCATTTTTTAGACAACGGCGGAAAGAAATGATCGCTTGTATACCTAAGGTCAAACCAATTGATTGCATCGTGAAGATTTTACTAGTGAAAGCTTTTTACATATTGATCAAATTGCTGAAAATGCCGATGTCTTTACGATATTTCGCTTATTGGTTGATGATGAATTCCTAGACTTGATGGTACAACAGACAAACTTTACGCTGAGCAATCTATTGCTGCTAATCCTGGTGGTCGTTTGACTCGCTGGAAACCTGTTACCAGGGAAGATATAGAGAAATTTATGGGCATTTACTTAGTGACTGTGAAAGTTACTGGAAACGAGACCCTATTTATTACCATCCACTGATGCACATGATAAAAATGTCATACGATCGTTTTGTTTCAATATTGCGTTGCTGGCATTTTGTAGACAACGGCGGAAAGATATGATCGCTTGTATAAGGTCAAACCAATTGTAGACATTGTAATGAAAAACTACAGAAAATTACTTACGCCAAAAGACGTCGTTGTCGTAGATGAGTCGATGGTCCCTTTTCAAGGGCGAATACTGTTTCGGCAGTATAACCCAAACAAAACCCACAAGTACGCCTAAAGATTTACAAGGCCACAACTGATGATGGGTATGTTTGGAAATACAAAGTGTATACTGGCCAAGATCCCCAAATTTCTAATCTGGATAAACCTGGAAGCGTTGTCGTTGAGCTGTGTGAAGAGCTTTTGGACCAAGGGAGAATGATTATAGCAGATAATTGGTATACAAGTATACCATTAGCTGAATACTTGCTCAGTCGCAAAACTAATCTTTGTGGCACTTTGCGAAAAAACCGCAAACATTTGCCGTTATTAGTAAAAAAAAGAAGCTCAGAAGTGGACAGCATTTCGCCGCTCAGCGGAATAATGTAACAGTTCTAAAATGGAAGGACAAAAAGGATGTACTTATGATCTCAATTTGCCACGCTGATGAACAGACAATGACTACTGGGAGAAATGCACGCCTGAAGCCTAATATAATTTTGGAATATAACGACCGCAAAAAAGGCATTGATCTTTCTGATGAGTTAGCCAGTTATTATTCTCCAATTCGTAAAAGTCTTGCGTGGTACAAGAAGATTGCTGTTGATGTGATTTTTGGGGTAGCCGTAATAAATGCGCTGCATGTCTACAAGAAACTGAACCCTCAAAATAAATGTTCTCTTCTACAAGCACAAACAGATATTGTGAAAAAACTTGTGGGTGTAAACATAACACAGATACCGGCTCCGGCTATAGCTACTCCACAGCAAAATTCAACTGCAGGGTCATCACGTCAATATGTCCCGCCATCGCTAGCACAACATTTTCTTCAAATGCTGGATAAGAAAGATGGTAAACTACAAAGACGAAGGTGTGCAGGTTGCTACGAGCGACATAGATTGACAGGAGAGACAGCACAAGCTGCCACTAACAAGGCGAAAAGAGTTTCGCAAATATGCAATATTTGCACAAAAGCTTATTGTTGGCAATGTTTGTCCTATTTAATAAATTTTCTATTCATTTCCCGTATTTTGTTACCTACTTACCCATTGATTAGCTTATTTCTAAGTAATGAAACAATAAACCTCGAAAAAAAAATTATGCTGACACTTTTTATTTCATACCCTTTAGAAAAAAAATATCGACTTTTTCCCTATGGCCCAGCACTTTTTATAATCCTTATGATGTGTCCTGCCAATTCCGCATTAAATATGAGACTTTCTCCTTACGTCCACAGTATCAGATGGCTTAGAAATTGTACAGGCGAACATACCACATATGGTCTGTGGACTGATATGGAAGTCTCTCTACAGACCGTATTTATTTATTTACACTTTACGCACATAGATGTACAGAGGCGGACTTAATGCCTTAGGCATTTTCTACCAGTCAACCTTTGGGTGATGCAGAGAATAATAGTGGTAGGTGCAATGTAGGAAACCGAAACACGATTAATATTTAAATATGCAAAGATAAGTATATAATAAACTATACACACAATACAATACTATAATATATACCAAAATAAATAAACTAATACACGAATATACTAGAACAGTTGATAAAACCAATAATGAGTCAAATTAGCGCTGCGACGATACTACTGCCAGCTTCTTGCGAATGTGCTCGCGAACCTAAAGTTTGAGGGTTTAATCGGTTGGTTGCCATCCTGATTTCTTGGGGTAGCGCATTCCACAGAGAAACAGATTGGATGAAAAAGGAACAGTGAATGAAATCAGTACGGTGAGAGGGACAGTGAAGAAGACGATTATGGGATGAGCGAAGATTTCTGTTGTGATTAGCGATGTATTGAAAATGAGATGCTAGATAACTAGGGGAATTGGAAGAGTCAAGAAATGAGAACAAAGTTGTTAGCGCCCTTTGCTCTCTGCGCTGACGTATGGGCAAACCACTTTAGAAGTGAGCGGTGCGCAGAGACATGATCATATTTGCGTAAATTGAAAACCGTATGTGGTCTGCGGACAGTGAACCTGTTAACAGCCTAGTGGACGGAGGGAAATTTGTTCATTTTTGAATTCCTTTATTATTTTTTAATGTGGACTCCAGCCCCGACATGTGAAAATTCCCAAATAAAAAATAAATCTTATGTAATTGGTAAATAAACACTAAATTCGCGATAAATTCGGCGCACACCGGTGTTTTGCCGGTGCTTGAGCGGTTAAATTTGTATTTATAAGTTTTTAAAAAACAATAATTATAAATTAGTATTACATGAAGACTGATTACTGCTTACTATGATCTCAATAAACATTTATATTACATTTGTAAAATGGCATTTTCATTGACTGTACGGAGGTTCGCCGCTATGTACGAATGCGCCCAACGCTGTATACGAATCTACCACACGTATGGGGTAGTTTCGTACGTTTTCAATGTAATGTAGAAAAGTAACCGCAGCTTCGTCATGCTGAATAGTATCAAGACAACACTACACTATTATTAAAGCTAGATAAATAGGGTACTTATAGACATTCAAATTATTTTAAAATAGCCATGTAGTATATACGCCATTCTCCGTCAAACTTTAATAAATATAAAGGTGATTTCAGCATTTCATTACCAATTCTTTCTTTCTTTTTCACTACAAAGAATCAATGAACGTTTTCAAACTAAGTTTTAGAAAAAATGGCGCCCGTTCACGAACATGACTTGATTCCTACATTGACCACTGACACTGAATTTCAGATGATTTAAGACCAATTTGTTTTACTTTTTCAATCACTCCAGATGTTTTAGTTTTAATCATACAATCTGTTGACAACTGAATACTGAACAACCAAAATGAACAGAATGTACGGCAATTTGGTTAACTTTTAGTCCAATTACTCAAACAATTTTGGACAATTTGTTGACAACTGTTATTTTTTTTTTATGGATTGTAAATCATCAAATGACTCCTTCCGCTCTGGGTGGAGCGGGAGGGAGTGTCAGACTCTTGCTGACTAAAACCCATCCATGCTCCTCCTAGTGCCCTTTGCGTTCCAGGGCCAAAATTCCAAAATTGAAGACCTAAAATTGATGTCAACTATCTATTGAAAATGGACATGCTGTATTTCAGAAGTTGACATCAACTTTGTTGACGCTTTCGATCACTTCAGAAGTCCAGACCATTCTGTTTTAATCATACAATCTGTTGACAACTGCAGAATAAACACACAAAATGTGTGGCAATTTGGTAGTCATTGGTCAGTACCCACTGACCAATGACTACCAAATTGCCACACATTTTCATACAAAGAGACAACATTCATATAAACAGGCATATCCGCATCTAGTTTAAAATAAATATACATAGGTACCTATTTGCCCCTAAGACGGGGTCGTCTTAGGGGCAAAGAGGTATCTATGTGTATTTATTTTACACTATACATGAACATTATCCCAGGTACTTCCAGAGTACATACCAGCATCGGAACTAGCAATTCAATAATTCAACAACAAGTGAAACACCATAATCAACAATTGAATATTTCAAAAGCAGTGAACTACCCCATACAACAAGATTTAACACGAAAATTAAATGCAAAAGCTATTTTAACATTTCACACCAGCCAAACAGCAAGGCAGTTTATAGGAAGGCCTATCTCACACATTAATATACCTATAAAAAAGGAAAAACTACACGAAATCAACAATTTTAAAGAATCACATTTCCAAATATTTTCATTATTACAACCAGTTATTTCTCTTTTATGAAAGGTTTTCAAGTGTGGATTTGTGACAAACAAACTTTGGAATGCGTTACGAGTTACAAACGAACGATTCAATTCGTAGAAACATAAACAACACTCTCGAAATCAAAATATAAGTCACTTGTGCAATACAAAACATCATTAGTTTATAGAAGTAAGTTTACTTTTGTTTGTATCGCACAAGTGACGCGAACAGACAAGGCGCCATGACACAATGCCAACGTAGGAATTTTCGCGATGCCTATCGACTCGAATAAAAGAGTTATTTAGAATAGAATAGAACGTCCCGCCACTAAGATAACTCTCATAGATGCAACAGAAATCTCAACTCCTTTTTAATACTCTCGAGGCGGATAGTTTGAGACTAAAAGATAACACTTCGAATAGTCACTACACAAATTGAAGCAACGAACATGAGACTAATGGTAGAGCAACGAAGTGATACATAATGACTTGAAGCCTTGAAGGGTACCACCATCAGTTATGTCGCACAAATTATCACAAAAGGACACAAAAAGGACGCAACAACAAAATACATAGGTACGAATATAACACAGGTGAAACAGTGATTTATTGATTTTGATTGCGACCATCAGTGTTGCCAACTCTGAATTCTAGCGGATGGTAGAATTCTTCTAAAATTACGGTAGATTTTCCGAAATTATGTTGTAATTTTTATTATACGAGGAGCTCGCAGCTAAATTATAACAGGCGCACGGACCAATCTTCAAGGTTAAGCAACGCTTGCCGAGGTCGGTCTGTGGATGGGTGACCATCTTAACATACTGAGACTCCTCCGTGCCGCGGATAGCTCGTTAACCCGTTAGTCCCGGCTGTCATTTGTAGATCTTTGGCAGTCGTTACGGATTGTCAAAAGCCAGAAAATCTGACACCAGTCTTGCCAAGAAGTACCGTGTTACCCAGTTAATGGGTTGTGGAGGTCTGGTAGGCAGCCGCTCCACGAAAAATACTGGTATTCAGCTGAATCTGGTTTGACTGGGATTCGACCCCAACAGAGTTGGGAAAAGGCTAGGCAGCTGATGATGTTGTAATTTTTAGTTTAAATACGGTAGAATTACCTTGTTTATTTAAGGGCTAGAGTTGAAAAAAAACACATATTTTTAATCAGAATCAGACAGTAGGTATATTTTTTTTCAATATTTGTATGCATAATGTCGATATTGTGTTTTTTAATCATAGCGTCAGTGGGATTAAAATCAACACCGTTTTTTCCGACTTTTGGTTAGAACGCTTTCACTTAGCCGGTTCTCGCATTATGCGATAATTTCAATGCCGCTATCACTCTCCACATATATAAAAACTCAGATCACACACAAACACAATACAACACAAGAAACTCTTACTTAATGATACGCATGAATGAACTATTAGTCGATTATGAAACAAATAAACTTGGTAAATTAAAAAGTGTTATATTTGCATTTCGATGAATACTTAATACTACTACTACTACTACTACTACTACTACTACTACTAGGTACTACTTATTATTATTACTTAATTCATCGAAATGCAAATATAACATAGCATCACCAAATTCATCCGCGTAATATTTCCAAGCTGGTACCACGCTATTGGGGGATTTCCCGAAGCATAAAACAGTGTTGTTTGTAAAATACCATAACGTAAAGAAAATAAACTTTCGAACTTGCTAAAATTATTCTAGTCATACAATCTGCAGAATTAAAAAAATACAATCTTCAATGGTATTACGGTGCTTTTTGCTACCGTAATAATAATCCTACGATAGGTGGTAGATCTATGCTGATTACGGTGTTTTTACCGTAATTACGGTGCAGTTGCAACACTGGAGACCATTGAGAGTTTTGAGCAAGGAACTTATATCCAACCTGGGGCTCGAGTCTGCTATTGCAATCGTGTCTCAATGACCAGTCACTGATCGAATATTTGACAACTTTGACAGTGTTTGTATGGGAAATGTGTCATAAGTTTGACGTTATACATCAAAAATCGATCATTGACCGGTCATTGAGACACGATTGCAATAGCAGACTCGACCCCCTGGAATGCGCACAGGCTGTCGATACGCGGTCCGAGCAAGATATCTTCGCGAGAGCCCTCTGTCCCTTTCCTTTCATTAGGGTGACCAACCAATATAATGTAGGTAGAGACTAATTTAATAGGATATAATATACTATAATTTGATTTCATAAGTTAATAATAATTATGCTTTAAGGATGGATTAAAAAGTAAAATGCATTAAACTATGTTTTATTATATCCTGGGGCCTGAAATGAAGACTGCAAATGACTTGGAATGACATCAAGCCATTTTTTCCTCCCTGATTCTTCTCCAGGCAGTCTGAAATTTGATGAATTATATTTTCAAATTTATTTAAAACATACGAAGTGACACACCTAAATCAGCGATTAATATGGGAAGTTGAAACTTTTTTGCCATTTCCCTACAATGTTCCTCGGGAAATGTGAAATTTCATGATCACGTCTTTTAAGTATTTGGTACACCATTCCATATAAAGTTTTATTATGCTTACGTTGAAGACTACCTCCTATTTATATGATGTATTGTGTAAATAATCTTATAATTTCGTTCATTATGGGCAACCTACTTCAAGAATTGAATTATACTTACTTGAAGAAAGAAACACCGCATCCTGCATAGGATTCGTTTTTGCAACATTGAATCGCACACTTTTTAACCATCTTTGTTACATCCGAATAAAGAAATTGATTGTTTTACAACAAATAAATATGGCTGGTGGGTTACCAGTCTAACTTATATCTACACTAATATTATAAAGAGGAAAGATTTGTTTGTTTGTTTGTTTGTTTGTTTGTTTGTTTGTTTGAAATGAATAGGCTCCGAAACTACTGGACCGATTTGAAAAATTCTTTCACCAGTTTCCTACATTATCGGTGATGGTCATAGGCTATAGAATATTTTCAAAAAAGTTAGGGATCCGTATGAAAAGTTCGATAATGTGACCCAAGGTGTGAGAAAAAATCCTTATATCGCGTGCGCTGCGGAATCTATTGACAATAGAGCAATGTGATGTACTACAGTTTTATAGAGGTCATCAATATCTACAAAAAAGACCGGAATACCATATGTCTAACTATTATGACCGCTTTTTGTCAATATTAGTCAAGCAAATCCCATGGTGAAATAAAAAATGGTGATTATAGTACCATGATATTAATACTTATCCATTTAAATGGTTTGATAATTACGGTTGATTATGTCCGTGTAAATTCCACTTTAAATCATTCAAATCGGACCTTTCGTTCAAAAGTTACGACGGTAATAAACATGCTCGGAGTAAGAAAAATGTCGCGGCTTGAGCGAACTGGGGAGAATCGTATCAATGCTTGGTCCGATGGAGTTGAAACACCACGGCATTTAAATGTTTTGGATAAAAGAATAAGAATAACACATGTTTGGATTTTTCGAAAATCAACTAGGTACATACATAACAAGGGGTGAAGCAGGGGTGAATAAGTTTTAGGGGAGGAAATTATAGCTTGCATCAATTTACGTCGTAATTCTATGAACAAACTAAAAGTGGGATAATTGAAACAGGTCATGTACCTAACAATTTTTGCATAATCAACCCCTGACGGGCTGAACGGGGTGAACAGTTGCGCTGAACCAGTAATGAGAATCGTTGTGCTTAATTTTCCAAAACTAACCTTTATAATGGGATATGTATAGGGGCGTTGCAGTTTGTGGAGTATCAACTTAGCCGATTGTCCGATTGCCCTTTTTCGAATCCTTCATCTATTTTAATTTAATAATCGAATGTAAACAATAATGAGTGGATGAAAACAAAACATTGGCGACCGCTGGCGACGTCACATGCGGTCACGTGACTGTTAGCTGGGCTCGATATTCATCGGACGTTTAAATGCCTGTAAAATTAAAACTACTAGGTATTTTTGACTACTACAAAACCTAGTGTATTTTTATACATACAAGCTTTTCTGCGAGAAACTTTCAAGCGATTTGGCATCCTTCATAATTATCTTCATTGTTGACGTCGGCATCATTGCCATAAGTAAAAATGGTATGGAACATTGTAGGGGCCTAGTATATGTTCTGCTGTGTTATCTGTGTACTGTACAATAATGTCAATTTATTAATTTAAGTGTCACTTGTCGCCCGTCGGTCCTGTCACATTTTCTGCCGCACGCAATAATAACCCGGTTTCATACTACACTAAATATAATAAATTAAATGTTTCAAAATTTATCCACACCTCATCTATCTTTAGACACAGAAGCACGCAAATAGTATATTCTAAGTCGTCAAGTTAAACTGCTGTCGTGATATTCGTTACATTAAAATTTGTTTAAATAATATCATAATGTCGCAAGCTCGCTTTGCCCCTTGTATTCCGTTGCCGATAGAGCATAAAAACTTGGTGAACGTAATAGAGAAGGCTAGAGACTGGGCCTTAATGCATGGAGTTGCCATGAGAGACAAGAAACATTTCAACAAAGATGTTATTCAGGTATGTTTATTTCAATTTTTTAACATGGTCGTAGTTACTTGGGAGTCTTGAAGGTAGAAGAGCTACCTGGCTGTATTTTGAAACGGACTTTTTTCTCAATTTGTTCTCCTTGTAGCACAAACCGATGAGCTCATGCCACACAGTCATGGTATGGTTATAATTAGCCCAGATTTTATAGAGCTTGGGATTTACTATCTGCTCCCAATGATTAACCTTTAGTATTAAAAACTAGAAAAAAACCTATTTGCATACAATAGAGATAGTATGTTTTACTTAATGATAATGTAACATGCAACTTTTGTTTTATAGTTTGCTTGTTTTTTTTTTTTCTTTTCAAAAAAGATGTGGTAACATTTCCATTTGTGTGTAAAGAAAAATCTGTTGTAGTAGGTACTTATCTGGTATCTGAAACTATTTCTCTGATAGCTATAATATCATTAGATTGCCATATGCAATTGGCCACAAGAGGAGCTAATGGATAAATTGTACATAATGGATAATGTGTTATTTAACAATCATTATTTTGTTAACAGGTTGCGCCTTTTGTGTTGTTGCCCTCACCATTTCCAAGGACTGAATTTGAGAAAGCTGTAGAACTGCAACCGGTGCTTAACGAACTGATGCACAAGGTAAGTCTCTTTTTAACCGACTTCAAAAAAGGAGGAGGTTCTGAAAGGACTCTCAGAAATAACCACAGTTAATCTTCAAAACTTATTTATTAATCTCACAACTTATATTTATCAAAACTTATTTATTCAACTCAATCTCCACGGTACAACAATACCATGAGTTTACTACCATCAAACACCCACTCCCTTCAAAAGCCCTCGGATCTCTGCCGAGCGACCGAACTGTTGCCACCAGTGTCCCGTGCAAATCGCTTACGTCTCCACATTTTATTTCCATCAGCATATTCGCCGTCAGTATGGCTAGTGCAAACATTTTAAACCGTAGATCTATTTGATTTCAAACCGTGTAGTTTCAGGTATTTTAGTGAAACCTTACAGTTCTTTATTCTGTTGTATTTTTTTATGATCACTTGCTCCTCCACTTATGGAAAGTTCAAAATCTGATAAAATATTTTCCATTCAAAGTTTGCCACACCCTTTGGGGTTGGATTTAGAAATATCCTCCTTTTTTCTTGTATATTAAAACTAATATTATAAAGAGGTACAGTTTGTGAGGTTGTAGGGGGTAATCTCTGGATCTACGGAACTGATTTTTTTCCTACGGGAACCTTAAGCCTTCCTCATGAATGTGGCTATCATAATATACAACAAGAATTTTCAAAATCTGTTCAGTAGATCCAGAGATTACCCCCTACAACCTCACAAACTCACAAACTTTACCTCTTTATAATAATTACTAGCACTTCGCCCGCGACTTCGTCCGCGTGGGGATAGTAGGTACTCCACAAACTGCAACGCCCCTATACATTATCCCCTTATAAAGATTAGTTTTGGAAAATTAAGCACAACGATTCTCATAATTGGTTCCGCGCAACTGTTCACCCCGTTCAGCCCGTCAGGGGTTGATTATGCAAAAATCGTTAGGTACATGATCTGTTTCAATTATCCCACTTTTAGTTTATTCATAGAATTCTGACGTAAATTGAAGCAAACTATAATTTCCTCCCCTAAAAACTTATTCACCCCTGCTTCACCCCTTATTATGTATGTACCTAGTTGATTTTCGAAAAATCCAAAACATTTGTTATTCTTATTGTTTTATCGAAAACATTTAAATGCCGTGGTGTTTCAACTTCATCGGACCAAGCATTGATACGATTCTCCCCAGTTCGCTCAAGCCGCGACATTTTTCTTACTCCGAGCATGTTTATTACCGTCGTAACTTTTGAACGAAAGGTCCGATTTGAATGATTTAAAGTGGAATTTACAGGGACATAATCAACCTTAATTATCAAACCATTTAAATGGATAAGGATTAATATCATGGTACTATAATCACCATTTTTTATTTCACCATGGGATTTGCTTGACTAATATTAACAAAAAGCGGTCATGGTGACTTATCCATAATAGTTAGACATATGGTATCGCGGACTTTTTTGTAGATATTGATGACCTCTATAAAACTGTAGTACATCACTTTGCTCTATTGTCAATAGATTCCGCAGCGTACGCGATATAAGGATTTTTTCTCACACCTTGGGTCACATTATCGAAGTTTTCATACGGATCCCTAACTTTTTTGAAAATATTCTATAGCCTATGTCCATCTCTGATAATGTAGGATTCTACTGGTGAAAGAATTTTTCAAATCGGTCCAGTAGTTTCGGAGCCTATTCATTTCAAACAAACAAACAAACAAACAAATCTTTCCTCTTTATAATATTAGTGTAGATTAGAACAGTTTATTATATAAAAAATAAAAGAAATATTCAAACACTTTCACAAAGGTGTTTACTTGTACTGATAATTAATAGGTAATCCAATTATTTGTATTTATTTAACACTTCATGCACACAAATGTTTACGGAGGTAGACAAATACTATGGAGGATGGATGTCATGGAGGCGGTCAAATGTAATAATTTATGTAAAAACCTATAATTTTATGAAACCATTTGCATTGATATCATAGGCCACCATCAATAATGCAGTCATGGAGGAGGTCAAATGTTATAATTTACGTAAAAACCTATATTTTTATGAAACCATTGGTGTCATAGGCCACCATCATATAATAATGAAATCTGTTTTTTTAAATTTATAACACAGGTGGCCCATAATGATGAATTCTTGGAGCTTACCCTGCAAAATGCATTGCAAGTGGATGAGTTTACAAAAAGTCTATATGACATATGGGTGAAAGTTCGAAACGAGGGGATTACTCAGGTATTCAACATAAACAATTTTTATAGGAACAGAATGTGAGTGCCGTTAACATGGCTCCATATTTTCATTAAGAAAATGCATCAATGAGAAATCAAACCACATGTGCAATTATTAATGTAGGTACCAAAATCAGTTTCAGTTCATGCAATAATAAAATTAATTATTTTGCACTGTTTAATAAAGAAAAACAACTATTTTCTACTTCAACACGATTCTACCCTTAAGGTTTTATTTAAATCAATTGATCACAACACAACTGCACAAGGATTGCTCTGTGTACCGCACCCACATTCTGTTCTTTGTTTTGTTTTACCATATGCACTAACGATTATCAACCCTAAGTGACTGACATTAAAAATCAAAATTTGTTAAATTCATGTTGAAAATCGTGTTTGCATGTGACGTAAGTGTATCACATCTCATGCTCATGCTAACTTGACGGTGTTCGAATATCATGTAAAATGTGCTATGTGGCGTAGCCGATATCACTAGGAATGCTGCGTTCGGACATCATGTTGGAATCTCGCTGCCCCCATACCGAGAACCAGTGTACTAAACACTCGCCTTACTGCTCATGGAAACAAGTGGAAATCAACAGCATCGCGTCAGGATTCGGACACCTTGGACCGGTTTCCAGAGAAATTCAGAGGTAGAGGATTGTAGAGGTCGTTCTTATAGAGCCGCATTCACACATTTATTAAATGACTTTAATACAAGGAGGTTCTATGATCGCCTTGTTTTTTCTGTTATGTAGGTATGCCACCGATTTTTCCTTCTATTGAGGACCGATTTTCAAATTATTTTTCTATACGAATGAGTTATTTTATTAAGTGTAGCGTTCCTTAGGCCGTGCTACGTCGTGTTAATTAAATCATTTTTCAAATGCAAGACACAGATACTATACAGGACAA
This sequence comes from Melanchra persicariae, assembly GCA_947386135.1. Lineage (NCBI taxonomy): Eukaryota > Metazoa > Arthropoda > Insecta > Lepidoptera > Noctuidae > Melanchra > Melanchra persicariae. Next base: position 5,794,100 of record OX376645.1, on the reverse strand, counting down.
TTAGCGGTCTCCCGTTTTCACGAAGGAACAACGGCGTTATCGTGTTAGTACATAAAATGTCTTTTAAAAAGTACAAAATTGTACAGGCTATCCTTGAGAAAATTACTTCTATTCCGGTTCAAGTGCATCTTGAATTTCATTTTATGCAATTGGTTAATTTACACCCCTAGCGTTGTCTTTTTTTTTGTGGATGCGAAATCTTTAAGTGTTTCCTTCCGCTCTGGGCTGAGCGAGAGAAACTGTCGGACTCTTACTGACTAACCCCCCCCCCCCCCCGTGTTCCTTCAAATTCGCTTTGCGTCCCAGGGCCGCGGTACCTTTCAAACAATTCCTCAAGCCTGGCAGACTCGTAGCGTAGCGTAGTCCTCGGTCATCTTTCTTGGTGCCATTATAAATAATACTTACATCGTTAAGGTGCAGTATCAGGGTGTATGTTGGTCAAATATGACTACTTGCTACGGCCGCGAATCATATTTTGACCAAGATACAACCTGATACTGACCTGCAAATTGCAAAAAACGTAAAAAAAATATTGAATTTCGCGGGCTTCGTCTCCAAAAGTACTTTTTCGCAGCCATAGTGCTAATAGTTCATTTGGCAGAGAAATGAGTTTTTGTTCAATCATTGTATTTTTTGAAGTTCATATTCCAGTTTCATGATATTTTTAGTAAATCATCATAGCCATACTAAACGTACTTATACAATACATTTTACTTCTTTGTCTTCTATTCATCTGAATGTTTTTTTTTTCTATATTAACATGATTCTGTTTTACTGCATCATAATAAGCTTCGAAGCTATTGAAAACAATTCGATTTGGTTAAACAGCTGTTTGAGTACGCATAAACAAACTTAGGTCATACCTGTCCTTTGTATAGGACATTCACCTGGCTAAATTAATAAATAAAGTGTATAGCTTTTATACGACTTTAATATTAATAAATGTGTGAGTGGGGCTACTGAACTATCTCTGCTTGAATAACACAGCGGGCGATTCGTTCAATTGTGCCTGTTATTTTATGTTAAATGCATACCTTACTAGAAATTGTTGGATACTGGTAATGGGTAGCCACCAATAACATGATTATTATGGAAGCGACATGTACACATTTTTGGAAACAGCTGACGAAAATGGGAGAAAAACCGCCTTTTTTTACTACAGATGTTGCTGCACGACTAGTTCATAATACATGTTTTTTTATTGTCAACAATCTACTTTTATACGAATAATTGTTAATCTGAGCGCAGCTGTTATTTGCTTAAAGACTGATACCCATTGATTTTATTTTTTTTAATAGAAGATCAACATTGGCAGAAAGCTCTACAGGCAGATATAGAAAAGCCATTTTCCACTTAATCTCTCCATTTACGACAGGAAGACACTTTTCCTTAACTCGTCTTTTAAAGTTTCTACGCAAAGTCGTACTCATTTGTACCGTTTTATTTTATTTTGTATCTGCCTGATGCCTGCTACTTCATTCTCGCAGATGTCGGCTTCAAAGAACGTTCTGGGTTGAAATTAAAATTTCCAAAAATCTTCTCTTAGTGGATACTTTACGTTATAAAATAAACCTATTCCAAATATCTGCTCTCAGGACTGTCAGGACAAACGATTTAATAAGTATAAAACGTGTAACAGAATAAACACAATAAGTACTTACCTCTTAAGGGGTCTTTGTACTCATCATTATGAACAACATTTATTATGGGGCCAAACCCGAAATCCCGTAAAAAAATCAGCTGTTCAGTACATTTTGTCGAGTTATGCACACAAAAATGTATGGAGCAGTCTATTTTTTTTTTCGATGTGTAATGATGAGTACAATGACACCTTAAGAGGTATTGCGTTTATTCTGTTACACGCTGTATACCTATTATAAAAACTATGCCATTGCACGGGCGAGTTTTTCGTTTTAAACTACCGCTGGCGCAAAGGGAGAGTAAATAAAACTATGAAGGCTATTCAAAGTATGACAATTTCTAGTAAAGTATTTTTGTGACTAACAGACTAACTGGCTCTCACAAGTTCTGTTTGAAAACTTAAATATTTTAAGCTTTTAGAACTTGGATGAATATAGGTAAGGCCTAATGTTCACGTTATATTCTATCTCATTTTACAAAAGTAAAGTATTGGTAAAACGTGAAACATTTGGTGCTAGCCTATCGAAAATGGATGAAAACATCTTTATTTGACTTTGTTTATTTAAATCAACATTGTGCTAATCTATAACTTGAGTTAATTTGCTACTGTTTTTTAAACATGACAACACTGAAAAAAATAAAAATCCTTAAACAATAATAAAAATGTACCGATTGTTTTCAGTCTTGTCATAAAAAATACAGCGATTCTTTTTTTAGTTGTCAAATGTGTATCATAATTGCATGTTAAATCTCTGTAATTTACGGACAACTGAACGTGTTGCCCGCTTATATAAAACGAACACTGCAATTTCCGTTATTAGAAGTACTAAACTCTAATCGCCCAAAGTTATTGGTTGCATGTTGGTTGGAAAAAAGTGTCATTTTTTTTTTGCATTTTGACGACTTGCATTGTTCGTTACCGTATAATAGAATAATTAGCAAGCAGAAGGCCGGTTATTTGAAACAAAAAAAGAAATTGTCATTGAAACAAGATAATATTTATTTTAGTAAACAACTATGTTCTACCAAGAGGACAAAGAACAGTATTAACAATAATACATGATAATAGATATCGGGTAAGAACCTTTTCACACTGAGTAAGTAAGCAATACCTTTTTCAGTAATCCTTGTAATTATAAAGTGCCTAAGTAATTTCTTTATCGACCGCTTCTTATTTTGAAAAGGTTCTACAGATATATTATGTCGCTTCAGTAGAAAAAAGAAAACGGAACAAAAATGAGCTAACAATAATATCGCGAGCCAAGTTATTCCGTGTTTTTTTTTAAAGGGTAAAATTGCAGACATTTGTTTTTATTATTCAAATAACCGACCGTAGTTAGAGTACTTAGAGATATGTTGTTGATACTTACTTTGTATTTGTAAATCTAGCTGTACCTACATAATGCTACATTGCGAAAATCACCAGCCTTGTATATTTTGACGTAGATCTACAGTCTTACGTCAATATTTCTGCTTTCTATGTCAACATTCGACTATTGTCTTCGAATCGAAAGATTTACAAACAACGGAAACAATATGATTGAAGTAAATTAATAGCTTTAGCAGCTAAACGCAAATTGTGCCTAACTCAAAATTTAGAGGGAAAATTGCTGACACTAGTGTAAAATTATCTTTATTTTAAAACTTATAACGCTTTTTTTACTCGATTGAAATTTGAGTATATTTTAATATCAGAGACATTAGGTACGTTATTGAACTATCGTTCGGGAAATTCTGACAGCACTTTTAGCATAATATTAATATTTCGCCGTGTGACGGGCGATATTTTAAGTACCTATTTACCTACCAATTCATTTTGCGTATCATGAACAAGAAAAGGGGAAATACAACGATGAGAACTTCATACAATTAAGATGACTTTATATTAACGAGGACAATAATATTAAAATGATGAATGAACTTTACTCACGTTCATCAATTGATTCACTGTGAAATAAACCCATATTATGTTACCGTTGAATCATACCATTGTATTAATATGTTAAAACAAAAATAAGGAAGAATAAACAATGCTTAGTGTAGTTTTTGTTTCACAAACACAGTCATGAAAAACAGGACGTTTTTGACGGGAAATATGAGCATAAATATTATGATGACGAATATTATGAATACCGTGCGTTGTGGTTTCCGCGTTGGAAAGAACCGTGGCTTTTCTCACCAACGCAAATGGGATTTTTTTGTTGATTTTCCCTGCTTTGAATGAAGGTAGCGATGAGTATGAGTAGGTATTGGGAAAATATTAATGTAAACGCAGAAATTGAACGGAAAAGATTATCGTTTTTAACCGACTTCTTGTCAACAAGGCCCGTGATGCTTTTACTTCGAGTATTTAGCTGTTACTATAGGTCATAATTTTAGGGTGGTTTCTGAATTGAGTATCAGGAGTTAGAACGTGTCAAATCCTACTTTAGTTTAGCCAATTATTTACGGGTTTTTTCAAATTCTTAAGTCAGAAATCAGGAGTTAGTGGTCTAAATAGATGGACTACATGCAAAATAACATGCATGTTGTAAAGTTGCAATTTGGATGCAGTGGCCAAAACTGCACCCAATGCCGTGCAGGCTCGTCGGTTGTCAATTTCAATGACAACTGAACGAAAACTGCATCTTTGCTGCTGACAAATAGTTTATATGCATTTCGTATGTCTAAACCGGCCTATTTTAAAATATTATATATAGCCTGTACAGGGTCTAAACCCTGTACAGGCTATATATAATATTTTAAAATAGGCCGGTCTATGTAGGTAGGTATTGCCAGACAAGACAATCCAATCATCCGGATATAAATTGCTCAATCCCTTGAACGGAATTCGGTAGACCGTGTCTTATTATTTCTGCTTAGTAGTAGCAATCATTAGCTTTCTAACTACACTTTAGTGGACATTTATGTAACTATCTATAGTGTCTAGTTTAGAAAGACGGGAATTTACTTGAAACCATTTCTACTCGTATTTTAGTACATTTTTTTTTTTAAATTTTATTAGTGATGGGTTTGCTCTTGACTCTAGTCAATGTCAGATATGACAGAGACAAAGTCTACGATGGAGCGAGCTTACCCAGAAGGAGCCTGTTCACTCTAACTTTGAAGAGATTAGGGTTGTAAGCTGTTGGAAACACAGACGCAGGCAGAGAGTTCCACTCCTTTGCTGTGCGCATTATAAAAAACGTTTGGAAACGCTTAGTGCGATTTGGTGGAATAGCTACAAGATAGGAATGGTAAGATGCAGTGCGTCTGGATGTCCGATGGTAGAAGGGGGCCGGTGGGATGAGGTCGTGGAGTTCTTGGGCACACTCACCGAAGTACAATCTGTAGAAGACCGATAAGCAGGCAACCTTACGGCGATGAGCCAAGCTATGTAGCTTGGCATCTACCAGTTCATTACGAGTAAGAAGGCTTTAGCAGTTACTATCATATAAAAACCGGCCAAGTGCGAGTCGGACTCGCGTACGAAGGGCTCCGGGGATTTTTTTATAGATAATGATCTATAAAAAAACCCCTTAAATATTAATTTTATTCTGTTTATAGTATTCGTTGTTATATCGGCAACAGAAATACATCATATGTGTAAATTTCAACTGTCTAGCTATCACGGTTCATGAGATACAGCCTGGTGACAGACAGACAGACAGCAGAGTCTTAGTAAAAGGGTCCGGTTTTTACCTTTTGGGTACGGAACCCTAAAAAAGAGAGAATGTTCATAGCTAGTTACGATTGTTTTTATGTAGTAACAAGTAACGAGAATATTATGTGTTCGGTCTCCATATTATTATAAAATTAATCTGCCTAGCCTTTTCCAACTTAGTCGGGGTCAGGTTCCAGTCTAACGGATGCAGCTGAATACCAGTATTTTGCATGGAGCGTCTGCCAATCTGACCTCCACAAGACCACAACCCCATAACTGGGTAACACGATACTTCTTTACAAGAACTCAGATTTACAGTCTGGCTACTCGTAACGACCGTGAAAGATCTACGACAACAGGGACCAACTATGTGCTTAGAACAAAGACATTTCGGCTCTTTAAAATTCCCAAAAATGTTCTCCTAGTGGATACTTTACGTTATAAAATAAACCTATTCCAAATATCTGCTCTCAGGGCTGTCAGGACAAACGATTTAATAACTATAAAACGTGTAACAGAATAAACGCAATGCCTCTTAAGGGGTCATTGTACTCATTATTATGGACAACCTTTACCATAGGACCAACCACGAAATCGCGAGAATACCAGCTGTTCGGTAAATTTGGTTGAGTTACGCGCAAATAAATGTAAGAGGCAGTCAATTTTTTTTTGCGATTTCAGTGTTGGTTATAGTAAAAGTTGTTCATAATAATGAGTACAGAGGTATTGCGTTTATTCTGTTACACGTTGTATAATATGTAGGTATGTATGAAAGCTGTATACCGTCACAAATATGTGATAATATGGTGAATTTGTGGGCTTGATGGAGTACGCCGATGCGTTATGCACTGGCTTTCAAATGGTTAAAATGCGCTTTTTAAGGCCCGGATCCAACTAACAAGTCAGTTCACATATGTTTTCGAGGTTTAATTAAGACAGGCTTCAATTCGATTACAATAATAATTGTAATTAAAAATACTTACATAAAAGGTATTTAAAAAAAATAAAACCTGTCTTGTCGTTCCCGAAACGAGTTAGGTACATGTCTTCCTCCACTTGAACGCGTCTGTTTAGAGATTTGGCAACCTTCACCCAGCCTAGGGGGTCATGGGCCTAATGACCCCGTCCCTGGATCCGCCCTTGCACGGATGTGAACCTTGGAGATCGATCCGATAAATATGGGATTGGTATACAAGGTGTTCTAGGAGTGCGTGGTCATATTTTTCAGCCAATTACAGTTTTGAAGTCAGTTTAATTTTTTAAATCCTTTTTTTTAAATTGTAACTTCAATATGGTAAACTTATAAGTAAACATATGCACTCTTACGGAACTACAGGGTGTTCGTTACATTTTGTATTATCTAATACTGATAAAACATAAGTAAAGAACCTTCTCTACAAAGTCTGCGAAGTTACGCTTAATATTTTTAACCCTGTGTAACATCCAGGTTAGATGTTGGTACCTAAGTAGGTATTACATTGAACACAACAATTTCCTCATACCCATTCCTCATAACATGATTGAAGTAAAGCCAGAAATAAAAGGAAAGAACCGAAACGCATTTTTTTAGTTTTTAATATATTTTTAATATACTTTCTTGTACCAAAGGCCTTGTACAAGAAAGTATATAAAAATATATGCTAAGTCAATTTTTAGTATGATGTAATTGTCGTTTGTTTTGTTTTGGTTACGTTTTTTGCTTTTAAAGCCAGTAATTTAGGCGGATAGCTGGTGAAATTCAGTGTCTTAATTTGTTTTTGTAATTTGCATAATAAATGCCCTGCATCGATCGTGTGGGCCTTTTTAAAACTAAGAAACGAAAATAATGCGCGTATTGTATTTAATCAAAAGTGTAAATATTGTACAAACGTTGAAATATACTTAAGTTAAAACTTTTTTGTCTCCTAAAGTTGTTTTTAGAATAAAATACAACCTATCATGTGTATAAAGACATAGGTACCTGCCTACTTGAAAATATATGTTTAGATAAGAAATTGTTATGTTGAGTATTGCAGTACCTAAGTTTGCATACATACTAACACAGGAAGGTTTGTTAACAATGTAACTCAAAAAAAACCAACAGTGATGTTTGTATTTATTTTTGTAAATAATAGCTGGTGGCGGTGAAACGGCGAGTCGAAGACATCAACATCACCTTTCATTATACACATGACAGATTGGACAGAATTTCACAGAATTAACTTTTACAGTCGGTCAGCCTCGGGCTCTTCCGCTCGGATTACCTGATGCACAACGAAGAGAAAAATAAAATCAAGCAAGTGGAGTTTAACACAGTAGCCTCAAGTTTTGGAGCCATCACGTCGTATCTACCTACAATGTCTCGGTACCGACAACGCTGGACCGTGCGAATATGATGCTTCGAAACTTCTGTCCGGAAAATGAAAGCCAATATGTTATTTTTAACCTTATCAAAGCTTTCGTTCTTGAAGAAGTCTCCAGGCATCTATCCGCACCGATCAGCTCAACATCTCTCATGTGGCTGCTCTTCTTCCAATCTGTTGCACGATACATTTTCTCCTATCCTCATTGACTAGCTTCGTGTATTTCCGTATTTCTTCGTAATGTTTCGTTGTTGGTTGCACTGTTTCGCTTTGCTTCACACTACACTGGTGGCAGTTCCAGGCATGGTATATAGAAATCTCTGCTTCCTAGTTAAGTTCTGTATGACGCATTTCAATTGTTTTCCAGATTTTGAATCGTATCCTTAGATTTAGGTAAGCAGTATTTTATTTTAGTTTATTATCATCACGTGCATGTATTTATTTGGATCGTAAGATTTAGATCGCTTTGTCCTGGCACGATCGCTTGAGAGATGTTACCTGTCCACGCCTGCATTGTCGGTTCAATAACAGTTCCGTTTATTTTCCAAATTTGGTATGTAAAACTGAAAGATAAGGGTGTTTTTATTATGATTTTATGAAATGTGTATTTCTGTCCAATCATTGCTGGGTATGGCTTAGGGTACACATCTTTCAAAATGTTTTTTGACGCTTGTGTTTCATTCATACACATGCACAGATTTTCACTCAGTACATTTTGTCATTCAAATGCATTTACAAAGATTCTTTGGAAATGTGTGATCTACTACATTTATTGAATAGTCAAAGTCAACCCTAGGGTGTAAGATCATAAGGTATTTTGTCCATTGTCATCACTTTGTCATGCTTAGCTTTGATGTTGTAAAAATCATGTTTTCACGCAACGATTGTTACATGATTTTTAAAAGTTAACTGAAATCTCACATACATGATTGTGTGGAATAGGAAAACAAATTTTTAATAATAGCTGATTACACGTATGTGTCGTAGCTAAACTGTTGAAATTGGCCATTTTATGAAGTGGCCGTTCATTTCACAATATTATTGGCCACTTCTTGAAATGGCCACCTCAAACTTAAACTCCGCCGTATTATAAACCGCCCAATTGTACGATATGGCTATACATTATTTATTTAATAAAAACAGGTTGAAATTTTTTTTTTATATTACTGACAGTGCCTATACATGTCAAGTTTGTGAGGTTTCGCCAATCAATTTGTGACACACATGTCAATTTTGTTCAGTTAAACGGGACTAATTTACTAATGAATTTATTAGGATTATTTCTGACCATCAAAATAGACAGTTTAGTATTTCTAGGGTCGAACTTAAGCGTTTTTTTTCGCTGAGATGACCAATACTCGTGCTTAAAAAACGTTTAAATTCAAGTCGTAATTACATCTCAGAAACAACAAATGTCAACGTGAACGCTCCTTAAAAAGGCTAATTATTTTTGAGGCGAATAACAACTTATTAGGCGACTAACTACTTGGTTACAAATAAAATTACTTGGTAGCGATTAAATATTTTTAGCACGATTATATTATAATATGAGCTACAAAAGGCAAGGATCTATAAAAAATAAATAATGGCTGCTACTATAAGATAGCAAATATATTAAACAGTGCCAATGAAATAATAGGTGAGGTATTAAAAATAATGACGGCGGCTAATATTAACGGTTGGATATATCATACATTTTGGTGTTTTAATTGGCGGGACTTGGGGCACCCCGACTCGGACAGGTTAGGTTAGAAGGGGATGGCGGGGTCAAGTGAGCGAGCGAACAGACCCCGCCATCCCCTTCGTGGTTATTTTTATTTAACCACCCAAAAATATTTATTTATTAATACTAGAATAACTGCCAATTTAAATTTAAACAAAGCTTACAACTCAATATAAAGCTGCTACTTTATACTTAAAATGCTACTTCACTGTAGCTGCCAACCTATTATTTTTGCTACCCATCTTAATTATTTTTAAAACCCTAAATCAGGTTAGTTTGTCGCCGCGTTAAATACATGTCCCTTAAAAATACGATAATTGGCCGTCATTATAAATCAGGTGTTTCTCAACATTCTTAAATATCTTGAATTTATGTTTCGCAAAGTAATTAAACAAATAGATACAAAATCTGACGTCGATAAGAGTTATGTACAAGAGTTTTATCTTATTCACTGATTGCCTCATAGGTGTAGTTAAGTAAATTATATTATTTGCACATTATAAGATAAGAAATGATTATAATGCTAATTTTCGGTAGGTCCTGCTTGCAATATAGAGAATCATTCGCCCCCAGGGGTCCAGATTACTACACATGCTCAATACTGCTCAAGGGTGTCAACGTTGGGTTTTCACTCGAGTATATTTCGTCACAGCGAATGCTTACCGAAGTCTGTGGAGGCTTAGCATCGTTCTGGTCGGCTTTATACTTATGTTATCGTATCTGTGGTATTCACATTGAGGTTTAGAAATAATACACAGTTTACATATATTAGGATATACTTAGTATTTGGTGATGATAATTGATAACGTCTACTCAATCCGAGGTCGGGGACGAAACTGAGCTTTCAAGTAGTGGGTCACCATCCCCTCCAGTTACCGTCCAAACATATATTGAGAGTCAATTCAACAACTATTAATTTTATTTAAATCGTAGATAATTAGGTACATATTGTATTCACTTACTTATTAAGTAAGTGAATACAATATGTACTACTGTATAATATTACTAAATGTCAAGTATCAGTAGTTAGTTATATCTAAACTAATAATAAAACGACGTAAAGTTTTACGGTTACAAAAACAACTATCCAGTAAAATTTGATTCGCGTAACTCGAGAAAATGTAGGGAACAGCCGTTTTATTTTTAATTGTTAATTTTTGTTAATCGTGTCTGATACCTATATCTTAGTAACCATAACTTAATTCGATATCCATCACAAAAAACGTAGTTTAGCTTCAGATGACTCGTTTAATAAGAGGGTCAATTCTACTATTTTTTAAGCAAAGTTGAGAAGAAAACTGAGATGCGAATGCGTAAGTTGCTTGAAAATGAGTAGAATTGACTCGTAAGTCCTCCTACACGTCCCTAGTACCTACAAACTAACGATACCTATAGGTAACAGAAAACAAAACTAACGTAATAAGATAGTTAGCCCTCTACCAGTTAAATTATTGGAATCGTTATTAAATTACCTAACTAGTTATTATGGATTTAATAATATGGTTGTATCATGGTTTTAATGAAAAATATAATTGTAAAGGGAAAAAATATCTCTTTCTCTTTTTTTTTCCTAGACTGCAAGTTAGAGCAAGATAGCTATAGTTTAAAAAAAACAAATTAAGTCAAAACTGATTGAAGGGACAACGACGGCCCCTAGGGTTTTACCCACAGATACGGGAAAAAAATCCGTCTCCCGATTCTGTGCAAGTTTGAGCAAGATAGAAATAGTTAAAGCATGTCAAAACTGACGGAAGCCGCAGAGGCTTTCGCCACAGTTTAAGGAAAAGCCGCAGCGGCCTTCTCAACAGATGAGAGGATTACATTTCAATATAAAATAATGATGTAGAAACATGGCTATTTACAAGTGGTCACTAATGTATAAATAAGTCAGCTTTTTATGGATGGGATGGGAAATCATCAAATGACTCCTCCCGCTCTGGGCGGAGCGGAAGGGAGTGTCAGACTCCTACTGACTAAAACCCGTCCGTGCTCCTCCTAGTGCCCTTTGCTTTCTAGGGCCGCGGTAACTCTTTCGAACAAAATCCGCCACCCTGGCAGGCTCTGGCCCTAACGGGCCCCGTCTACTTTGCTGACATCTCTTTGAGGCGCGCGTGGAACACCACGCGCCATCGAGCCGGGCCTGGCTTTGATCGGACGGCGAGCCACCCAACGCTCGCCATCTGCAGGCCCGCGAAATCGGTCGGCTTCCAGTATAACCGGATGCAGCTGAGTCCTAGTAGTTTAAGTCAAAGTCATGGAGCGACTGGCTATCTGACCTCTACAACCCAATAACGGGGCAACAGTTTATTCTATGGCAAGACTGGTGTCAAATTTTCTGGCTTCTGCCTACCCTTAACGCCTGTCAAAGATGTTCAGACGCTTTCGGCTTAACGTATTTTTCGAGGCATGCAGGAATCTTGGTGTGTTAAGATGGTCCCATCGACAGATCGACCGCGGCAAGCGTTGTTAACACTTGAAACACGACCCGTGTGGCTGATATTATTTAATCACGAACAAACCTCTTTTAAATTCCTATTTTAGACACTAGTTTTATGACGTATTAATTAAAAATTATTAAGGCTCGACCGAGATGGGTTTTTCATTCTCGGCCGAGACCGAGAATATAATACTATCTCGGCCGAGACCGAGAATAGACAAAGCGTGAAAAAAAAAATTAACTTTTTAATACGGCACTAACTATTTAATTTATTAATAATCAAAGTTAAATAACATTATATTATAACATAAAAAAGCAATTTCTCGGCATTTTCGCCTTTCAAAGAGTGGTAAATAGTTGTTCACTTGCTACGCTAGTAGGCGGCGCAGATAAAAACTTATTTGCTGCAGGCCTAAGCACCTTATAAGGTGACGAAAACCAATACTCAAAAACATTTCTTTGCAGTCTTGGCTCTTTAAGAAAACTTTCTAGTGCTATTTGGATCACAGAACTTGAACTGTATTCGTCATTGGTCATTGGCTCGTCTTCCAACTCTGTGGAATCATGAGCTGCCCATAAGTTGAATTGATTTGTTGCAGTCATGTTTGACGAGTTAGTTGAAGATGCCCAAGTCGTCTCACGAGAACCTGATCCTACGTTTTCATTAAGAGTTAGAGTCTCGATAATATGAAGCTTCGCATAAAATTGAATGCCGATCCGAACAAAGTTACAATCTCGACCATGACCGAGAATCTCGGCTATAAGTAGCCGAGAACCGAGACAAATTTCTCGGTTGGATTTGTAGCCGAGAATGCCGAGACCGAGACAGAGACCGAGATCTCGGTCGAGCCTTAAAAATTATTCTGAAGTAAAAAAGGATTAAGGTCGGAAATGCATTGACGATCGTATTGCTTCAGAGCGTTTAGTCCTGACGATATAAAAATTTCGTATAAACTTTCAAGATATAAAAAGTTATTTTAGAACTTTATCATAATAAGAGTTGTAGACAGTGAGAACAATTTTGAGTTTTCTATAAAAGCAAAGCAGCCCTTTCCTTCTAAACTCCTTTTCGCAAAACATCTTAGCTGAATTAGACCCAGGTATATACTGCGTATGCGTATCAAGATTCATTGAAATCGGTTCATTCATTTCCAAGAATAAAGACTTGAAATATTGTATGAAACACCAATACTTCTTGTTAACGCCCACGCTTACATTCTAGCAAGTCACCAGAGCGCCAATTACCTATACAATTTTTTAAGCAACGTTCGCAAACGCATCTCAGTTGCAATCTACGTAAATTCGTGTTATCTTTAACAGATTGTGCCTCAAAACTAATTTGTAAGCAACGCCAATGAGAACGTTGCTTAAAAATGCGTAGAATTGGCCCTCTGGAGAGTAGCGAAGAGGAACGAATGTTCTAAAACGTTCGTAACCGATTTAGTGATCCTCGTAAGGCTGTCAGTGAATTTTTGACCTACATAAACATCCCCAACCGTTCAGCGATTTATTTAAGGTCCTTTATAGGGATGCGTCCTCCATCGTCGACCACATGGATTGTGGTCATTATTTTTTTTACTAGCCCGTACTGTCCCACTGCTGGGCAAAGACCTCTCTCCATAATAATAATAATAATAATAAAAAAGAGCCCTGACCGTCGGTAGCTTGGACACTGTACCCGATACCTTTCAGGCTACTATTTTTTAATATTTCTAAATGTTTTTTTTTTGTATTTTTTAAGAAATATTTAAAAATGAACTAAATAAGTTTAGAAATATGAATCAACGGAAAAAAATAATCATTGACATCGTTTTACTGACTTTACAAATCAAAGCTTTATTAGAATAGTGTATGACTACGGGCTGACTGCACAATGTACAATGAAGTTACTACGTCTCCCGTGGACCCATTTTTATTAAGGAACATCATCCATTTTGCCAAATATGGCAGTCTATAAACTATCAGTAAGGGTTAGTTAACACATATCAGGGCCTCTCGGGCTCAGAGTTCCGTCAGCGATGCAGAAAAAAATTTGTAATAACTATATTCACACTGAGAGGTTCGAAAGACCTGGCCCGGGATCCTGATAAGTGTGGATATACCTTAATATTATGTTACTCATATACTTAAAAAAAATTGCATGCTAGTAAGCAAAGCTTCATTTTCACTTTTTTGGCTATGCAAATTGTAGTTTTTATTTAAAAAAAAGTGGTTTAATCTACAAAGTAACAAAAATATGTAAACATTAAATTACACCTGTATAAACAAAGAAAAAGGTGCTAGTAAAAACTATATCTTATACAACATGTAACAGAATAAACGCAATACCTGAGAGGGGTCACTACTTATATGAACAACATTTACTATGGGACTAACACTGAAATCGTGAAAATAAAAGAGACTGCCTTCATGCATTTGCACATTACTCAATAAAATGTACTGAACAGTTGATTTTATTTTTACGATTGCACGGTTGGTCCCTAAAAGTGGTTCATATTGATGAGTACCTACAATGACCCCTTTTCAGGTATTGCGTTTATTCTGTAACACGTATTTATTAAAAAAGATTTATAGTTCTTTCGCTAATTTAAGAAATAGTGTCGCTTAATTCGATTCGATCTTATTTCCTCACAAAATATTAGAAATCGTTTGTACCTAATGTTTTGTCATTTCTACACTTTTCATACAAAAAGTTCTAAGCAATATTTTTTGCTTAAAATTTGTGAAATCGTCTTTTACTATGGTATTTCACAGTTGGTTTTTGTAGATTAAAGTACTTTTTCTAATCATAGCATTTGTAATACCTAAGCACTTCGGGATATTGCAAAAGGATATTAAGATATAAAAGTTGAAAGTATGTGTGAGCCTTTATCTTAGAAATAGTTGCCTGTATGTGATTGTGTATGTACCTTCATTTATTAGTTGTGTTTAGCTTATTTAGAGCGTAACCTGCCTATAGTTTTTAAATTAGAAAATAATGGAAATTACAATAAGAAACATTTTACAAGCAAACATGTCACTATGCCTTTTTTGCTCGATATTACCATAACATAAAAATAAGTACTTACTTATTATTCAATTGCACTTCATGCTTTCATTTTTCAACTTTCATTAATGCTTGTAAAATATAGTTCTTTGCAAGGCGTCCAACACACGAACAATTTATGCAGCGATTTCTGCCGCTAAAATTAGAGGTTTCGGCAGCGATCTGGATCAAAATTTTTCGTCTGTACGCTGCCTTATACATCATTGACGTAAACAGATTATTTCAAAGCATTTTTTTTGTTAAATTAAGGAGTAACAAATCAATTTTTCTGGTATTTTATAATTTTCTGTCTACGTCAAAGGTGACTGTTTAGATTTATCAGCATGACTTTTAGATTTCAAAGTATTTTTTTTCCATCACTGTATTACAAACATGTTTGCATGTATATTGTACACGTTTCCTGCCATGATGATGTCATTTTTGTGTTAAATTTTTTACAAAGGTCACTAATTGTAGTACGGTTTGAATACTATGTTTATTTTGCGATGATGTCTATAAGACACATGAGAATTGCTTATTTTAGAACTATTCAATGATAAACCAGGGTTAATTCGGAGACAGTGCGCATTTTTCTTCCATGGAATCAGTATCGTTAATAGAACATACACCACGAAAAAATAAAAATGTGTATTTTAATTTTTGCATCACTTATCTCGTTGCTAAGTATCGTAAAAATACTTTATCCGGTTAATTCCGGTTGTTTTCGCAAAAAAGATATAACCGACTTATGCTGGTACACCTCAAAAATTTAAACTTAATAGTAAGCAAATACTGTGGTAAGGTACATTGTGCCCTTAATGAATAAATCTACACATTCGCGCTGTTTACCGTCGCTTTCATAGTGTGATGTCATATTATGTAATATAAATAATAAATATTCTGTTGTGGGGTAATGCCGCCGATATTCAGACAATTTTTGTCTTACAAAAACAAGGTTTCGTGAAAATTACAATGATATTAACCGACGTCATTTTGCTTATTTGAACGACGTCGTCCAAGTACGCAAAAATTACATCATCCAAGTAAGCAAAAATGTTCCAACCGAATTGGGAACCTCCTCCTTTTTTTGAAGTCGGTTAACTGACTATGAATATTTTTCTTCTGATTTTTCTGTTCGAAAAAAAAAATTATTAATTTTGAATGATGTTGTTTTACGTAAAATCTGTGCACTGTCTACGAAGGAACTCTGTATTTCGAAGGTTGGAGATTCGAAGAATAACGATGATCGAGATGATATTTTAAAGTTTGGGCCAAAACGGTATTGGCCATTTTTTTTTATTTCACAAGTCGTGGTCTTAAAAGTCATCCTAAAATGCACAGAGTATACTACAACCAATAATTCGTTAATTATTAATCTAAGTAAGTACATATGGCATGCAAATAACGTGGTGATTAAATAATTATTATCTTAATCAGTAGGTAGAGAATTAAATAAGACCCGGTACAAAAAAGGGAAAAAAATGATGTCATCGTGCAGTGTTTTCACGAACTGAAATTTAAGATATGTTTTATTTTTCAGCTACATTCTTCGACAGCTGGGCCATCCTGATTTGATAAAAAATGTAAGTATTTCAATTAGGGTCTTCTGATACGCAATATAAAAAATAAAAACCGGCCAAGCGCGAGTCGGACTCGCAAACGATGGGTTCCGTATCACCGGTTTTTTTAAAAGTAAATAAGTGTACGATCAGATTAATTGACAAACTTTACTTTGTAGATGAAAACAAGTTCTCCCATGCGTGCATACTTCACGGGCAGATTTCATTTTCCTTTACTTGTTCAGTTGCTTCTTGCCAAATTTTGCTAATCTAAGTTAACTGGAAGTATCTACCTATAGGTTTGATTTATTTGCGAGTGTCTAAATATGTCGCATTAAA
Source organism: Melanchra persicariae (assembly GCA_947386135.1). Taxonomy (NCBI): domain Eukaryota; kingdom Metazoa; phylum Arthropoda; class Insecta; order Lepidoptera; family Noctuidae; genus Melanchra; species Melanchra persicariae. The sequence continues at coordinate 5,777,391 of OX376645.1, read as the reverse complement.
AGCCGCATTTTTTTAATGTGTTGACTTAGAAGCAAGACTTGACAGTGAAATGGTCCAATAAGGGTTCCAATTTTCTTTTGCGATACAGCACCCTAAATAACAAAATTTAAGGCCATTTACAAGCCGCATGCCTTAACTAATTTTAAATTGAAAATAATAAACACTTAAAATCATATTTTTTACGGAGTGTTCTTATAAGTTTTCAAATTCTAAACAAAGTATAACTTGATATACACTTGAATAAAAAATTAAGACCAAAAATTGACAAAATATGGCGTCGAATACTGCCTCCCCATCGCCATCCCCATCTCTGGTAATATGCCCAAAAGAAACGTTGTATTGTATGGCAATGCTTATCCTCTGTCCAAGGTAAAAGCTAATCTGGTTTTCTTACTAAATGTGAAAGATTAAATGGATGGATAGGATGAATGTTTGTTACTCAATCACGCCGGGATGGCTGAACGGAGCTGGATGAAATTTAGCATAGAGAAAGATTATAGTCTAGAATAGCATATAGGCTACGTTTATCTCGGGAGTATGTTCCCTTGGGATCATTTTCGATTTTTACGCTGGCTGAGCCGCTGGCAGTAGTCTTACACAATAGGTACCTACACAACACAAGTGTACGAAACGTGTGTGGCAAGTGTTCACTGCTCGATCGCCACCAACAAACTGAACTCAGCCTCGGTTGAGCACGACTTACTAGACTCTGTCGAACGCCACCAGATGGCGCTGGCGTCTTGATTAGTCTTTTGACAGACGTTTTTCCGTATTAAAAACCTGTGCTTTTCCCAGATGCCTGAAAACAAGGCTCTGTCAGGCTTATGTGCGGGGATCACTGACGCTTACGATCTGTTTGGCGTACCTTGCGCGGTGGTTCTATTCGTCGTCGAAGAGGTTTCCTACAACATCTGCGACCAGAGGTTCCATGAGTTTGAAATAGCTGAGAAGAGGCCGGATATAATGGTGAGTTTATTTCAATTATTTTTCTAGTAAATTTATTTTCTTTTACAAAAGTACTTATTTTAATTTAAAAATAAATGCTGTACCTAAACAGTATTATGTACACAAAAGTTTAAGCATCTGGACCCAAACTTGGAGGAACCTGTATTACGGCTTACAGCGCCAATCCCCTCGAATTACATGAACTAATTAAGGTTACTTAAATGCTAGCTAGCATTTTACAAAACTGTGAAATATGATATACTTTTAATTTATGGTTTTGTTATCTGTGGTCTGATGAATACTTGATTGAAATACTGATTATGTTATCATTCTTATTATATACCTAGGGTAACTGCTATAGTAATTGGCCATGCTATAGTAACTGGCCACTCGTAACAAAAGAGGTAGAAACAAGGTAATTCACAAAAAATATTCCAGTATCTGATACAGGAATAATTTCTGTCCTTAACATTCATGGGCTTGCTTCCATTACCTTGTTTCTACCTCTTTTGTTATGAGTGGCCAGTTACTATAGCAGTTACCTTACTAGCTTTTTCTCGCTACTTCGTACGCGCATATCTCCTGTTTTTTCCGTTCCCGTATAGCAGCCTTCCTCATGAATGTGGCTATCATAATATACCAAAAATATAAATTTTATTATAAAAAAAATCCATATCCGACTGGCAGTTCCAGAGATCAGCGCGTTCAACCAACAAACAAACTCTTCAGATTTATAAAATTATATCTTCCAAATTTATTTGGAGTCGGTGCAGCCTGCGTGTATTTACCTGCTTACTAGACATATCCAGGCGTGTTCATAAAAAAGCTAGCCATATTATAAATTGAATTAACCCAGGCTCGACCCAGGTATTGTATAGAGGTACATATTAATCCTTGGTACTTATATCTTAATTTTCAGATTCACAGAAAAACTTTGAACGAGATTTTTGAAGAGACTACCCTCAATGACAAGAAGCAGTTAATACTGTAAGTTATTATATTATTATTCTGCAATTTATGGATCATCGGACTACAAGAAGTACGAAAGCGCTACCAGGCGATGCGCCACCGGTAAATGGTGGACATCATTGTACGTACAGCTAAGGAAATTCCCTGCCGGAGTCTGTGTTTCCTGATAGCTACAACCGGGGAGTCTTTAAGTCAAGAGTGAATAGGATACTTCTAGGTAGGCGTACTAAAATGGACACAAATGTATATAGGCGGAATCAATGCCATAGGCTATCATTCTTTTGGGTGATGCAGGGGCAAATAGTGGTAGGAGCAATACTGTAAAATTTGCAATACTGCTATTAAAGTACGATTTAACCAGTATCGAACTGTCAAACGTCGCCATCCTATACATTGAGATAGAAAAAATATTTAAATGTCTATGATCCTATAAAATACCTGCGTTATAGTATTAATAGAGTTTTAAAACGCGTGAATCGGGTGCCATACCAGGTGCCAGAAGCGCTTGAACGGGTATAGGTATCACAAATCCAAATCCCAACTAATATTATTAATAAAAAACAAAAGTCTTTTTTATCGTGTAACATTGAGATAGAAAAAATATTTAAATGTCTATGATCCTATAAAATACCTGCGTTATAGTATTAATAGAGTTTTAAAACGCGTGAATCGGGTGCCATACCAGGTGCCAGAAGCGCTTGAACGGGTATAGGTATCACAAATCCAAATCCCAACTAATATTATTAATAAAAAACAAAAGTCTTTTTTATCGTGTAACATTGAGATAGAAAAAATATTTAAATGTCTATGATCCTATAAAATACCTGCGTTATAGTATTAATAGAGTTTTAAAACGCGTGACTCGGGTGCCATACCAGGTGCCAGAAGCGCTTGAACGGGTATAGGTATCACAAATCCAAATCCCAACTAATATTATTAATAAAAAACAAAAGTCTTTTTTATCGTGTAACATTGAGATAGAAAAAATATTTAAATGTCTATGATCCTATAAAATACCTGCGTTATAGTATTAATAGAGTTTTAAAACGCGTGACTCGGGTGCCATACCAGGTGCCAGAAGCGCTTGAACGGGTATAGGTATCACAAATCCAAATCCCAACTAATATTATTAATAAAAAACAAAAGTCTTTTTTATCGTGTAGGCAGTAAGGTCTAACGACCCCACACCCTAGTGTCAAAGTTCCTAAATCGCCTCAAGGGCCTCAGACATGGTTTGACGACCGCAATTTGGCGGCCGAGACCACCGGCTTATACGTGCCTTCCGAAGCACGTAATCATCTTTTTATCAGACAATCAGGTGATTCAGGCCTGCAATGTCCTATACAAACTGGAAACAACTTTGTTGATACCTCTTCACGTCTTGACGGCTGAAGTTTTGGATTAAACACGGCACTTAGCAAGACCATAAACTGGAATAGAACTTTTTGTCCCGGGGATGTGTTCCCTTAGTAGTTCATTGGATTTTTTTACTTTCATGCGAGTGAAGTCACTGACAAAAGCTAGACGTGAAAAACTTATTCCCTTATTTTTGCAGCGACGAGCGTCCAGTGGCAGTCGTGTACTACCGCTCGGGGTACGAACCAGCGCAGTATCCTTCCCAGAGGGAGTGGGACGCAAGACTCAGGGTCGAGAGGTCCACGTGAGTATCTATAGACCATATCTTTTAAGAGATTCTTTTTTGCAAATGTCAATTGTAATATTTCATAAAGAGTTGGGTTTTGGAAACATCGTGTCTATGATTGATATATATTTTTTTTTTTAAAAACCTTGCCCCACACGATGAATTTCTCCTGTATCGTGGGTGCGTTTAATATATATAAACTCACATACACAAACAGCCAGACCCGGAATAACTATCTGTAGGCCATTCAAATATTTGTTCCGTGCGGGAATCGAACCCGTGACACGCAGCGCAGCAGTCAATTGCTCAACCTCTGCGCCAGCCTGCTGAATACCAGCATTTTACGAGAAGTGGCTGCTTACCAGACCTCCACAACCCATTCACTGGATATCACGGTACTTTTTGGCAAGACTGCAGTCAGATTTTCTGTCGTTGTCAATCCGTAACGACTGCCAAAGATCTACAAATGACAGCCGGGACCAATGGCTTTTTTTTTTTTTATTGGATGGGAAATCATCAAATGACCCCTCCCGCTCTGGGTGGAGCGGCAGGGAGTGTCAGACTTCTACTGACTAAAACCCACCCATGCTCCTCTCAGTGCCTTTTACGTTCCAGGGCTACGGTAACTCTTTCGAACAAATCCGCAACCCTGGTAGGCTCTGACCCTAACGGGCCCCGACCCATGCTGACGACTGCTGGCTTGGCGCGCGTAGAACACAGCGCGCCGTCAACCCGGGCCTGTTCTGATCGGACGGCGAGCTACCCATTGCTCGCCGTCCACAGGCATCAGTCACTGCGCCATGCTCAGGAGCATCAGTTTCTGGGCGGCGCAGTGGCTGACGTTCAACAGGAGGGGGTGAAATGGGGCCATTACTGGCACTCCATTTCAGCCCCCTCCGGAGCCCGTTGTAGGGGCTCTACTGCGGCTGTTGCAGTAGCAGCAGCCGCAGTGGAACCGGCTATGGCGGCGGAGGAAGCGGCGGCGGTGGCGGCGGTCGCGGCAGAGACGGCGGTGGTGGAGGGCTTTTTCCTATTTCCGGCTTTGGCGGGTGGGGCGCAGGCCCTACCCCCATCCCAGTGGTCGGCCGGCTTGCCAGCTGCCGCACAGACTGCGCAGTGCGGCGCGGCGTCGCAGGAGCCGGCCCTGTGACCGGGCTGACCGCAGCGGAAACATAGACCGCTGCGGTCCACCTCCGAGGTGCATTGAGCTCCTACATGTTGGCCCACCTGGCACCGGAAGCACCTCAGAGGTCGGGGTTCCAGCAGTTTGACCTGCGCGGAAACCCAACCCACCAAAAACCTACGGCCCTCCGAGATGGTCTTGGCCGCCGACACGGGGCAGCTCACCACAATTTGGTGCGCATGCCCGTGTTGTCAGGACGTAGGGTGCCCGCCTTCACCTCCTCTGCTGAGCACCCCCCCGTCCTAACGACGGCGGCTACCACCTCCGCCTCCGTGACGGAGTCGTCCAGGCCCAAGATGCGCATGTCGATGCGCTTGATGGGCCTGGACACTCGGGCATCGTCCCTAAGCGCGGACGCCCTAAGCCTTTCGGCTAGAGCGTCCGCGGTTGGGCCGCTGGCTGCCCCGGGGATCTCTAGCATCCGGGCCCCAGTCATGGTGACCCGGAGCCGAAGGCCCCCCACGATGCGTAGCTCACCAAGGTTCACCGCCTCCTTCGCCTTGGTGAGCACGTCCGCGTACGTCACGCCCCTCTTCGCTGCGTCCGGCTGTAGTGTAAGCAGTACAGCCGCGGTTTTCGGGGGGCGGAGCGCAGCCGCGACGCTTCGCGCCTTCTGCCGCCGCTTCCTCTCCCGCCTCTTGGCCGCCCTGGCTGCCTTTCCCGCCTTCTTCTTCTCCCCGGCCACTTGCCATTCGGCTTGAGCCGGGGGAGGAGCTGAAGGCGAGGAAGCCGGGGGGAGCTGCTGCACAGACGGCGCAGGAGCCTTCTCCGTCCGCGCAGCAACCCCACCCCTCCTCTTCTTTCCCGGGGCCGGGTCCGGTTTTCCCGGCACCGGCTTCGCGGGTGCCGGCCCGGAACCTTTGTCCAGGCCGGACGACCCCGGTGTGGCAGCCGCGGCGGCCGCATAAGACGCCGCCTTTTTCCGGCCTGGGGGGGCCTTCCCACTCGCCGCACTCGCTAGCGGGGGGCGCAGGACGATGCCCTCCAGGACGGAGAACCGCGTCTGGAAGGCAGCCATCTCCTGCCGCACGAGGTCCAGCACCTGGCTCTCCTGCGGCACGGGCTGGCTTTCCTTCTTGCGCCCCCCTTGCGGCGCCCCCTGTGGGCCGGCTCCTCGGAGCCTGGCCAGGTCTGCGCGGAGCCCCTCGTTCTCCTTTCGGAGACGCTCCGTGGCGGCAGCCAAGCGGGCGACCTCCGCCCGCAGCTCGGACATCTCGTCCGGCGGAGGTCCACCTTTGGTAGCCTCCGCTGCCGCCAGAATGGAGGCCATCGCCTCGCTTATGGCCTTGTTCTTAGAGGAAAGCTTCCTCTTCAAGGCCACATCGCGAAGCGCGGCCTCCACCACCTCCGCAAACCCGGCCCTCCGAACCCGCTCCTGTCCGGAGTCATCCGGCTCACCGCCGGAGGACTCCGAACCAGGAGCCCCGCGACCGCCCTCTACGGGGGATCGTCCGTCAGCGACGAGCTCCTCGGCTCGCTGGCCAGCCACCTTGGAGGCGGGCAATCTCCCCTTGCCTCCTTCTCGGCCCTTGCCCCGCCTGCTCGTGGGGATCTTGCGAGCCGAGGTAACCTCGCTGCCGGACGACCCCCGGTCTTCCTCTGTTCTGGGCCGCTTGCGGAAGGACCTGGAGTCCTCCGCAGCAGCCCCCGCCCCCTCGGGTCCAGAGCTCGCCGAGCTAATAGTCACCAGGTCGTCGGAGTCCAACTCGGACTCCGACTCTGCACCCGGGTGACGCTCAGGCGAGCCCCTCCTCCAATATAGCGCGCCTCTTGCCGCGCTCCGCCCGACCGACGCTTTGTCGGGCGAGCCAAAGTCGAACCCGATCATGTCCTCAAAGGACGGCTTGGATCGGGGGCCTCCTCGGCCACTGTTGCCCTTGGCAAGCGGAGAACAGAAAACAACGTTGCCCCCCCCAGAATACGAGGGGCTTGACGCATTAAGCGTGGTGGATTCCCTTCCTGCTGTGCAGTCCGGACCACCCTGGGGTATATCTTCTCTTTCGTTGTTCCTGTTCATGATGTCCTTTTTGAGGGTGCGGTCCCTATCTCCCCTCCTCTCTCCCTCTCTCTCACTGTTTGCTCGCTGCCCTCACAGTCACGTCTGATGGTCAGACGCGTACCAGAGAGCAGCGAGCAAGCCAATGAGACGCACACCGTCCGAGGACCCGAGCACTGCTCAAGTCTCCGAACGGTGTGCCCCTCTTGTGTCTCTCTTGGTCTGGTCTCTCACTTGGGACCTTCCGGCATGAGTGGCTCTACCGGCAAAGCCCCCAAGATCACTGAGACACGCAAGCCCCACCACGACGGCAACGTGGAGACACGGTTGGTGGGGGGGACCAATGGCTTAACGTACTTTCCGGGGCACGGAGGAGTCTGGGTACGTTAATATGGTCACCCATCCACAGATCGAGTTTGGCAAGCGTTACTTAGCCTTGAAGATACCCGTGCGTGCAGCTGTTATAATTTAGCCACGAGCTCTGTGTTTGTGTGTCACGTACCTACATAATAATACGAATACCTACAAATACATTTTTTTTTTCGGTAAAATTCTTTCGTTTAATATCTTTTCAATCGAATTGTTTTAGACTGTTTAAGATTGTATATCACATTTCGACTCAATATAAAAATTGTTTACGTAATAATAAATTTAGGAGAAATTAAAATAAGGGAAAGAGCGAACCCACCACAAGTATTGTTAATTACATATTGGGGCTGCCTCAATTTGTATGCAGCATGTATAGGATGTATATCTCACATTAAATCGTAATAGTTCAATATTCATTCATGAATTATTTAGTGCTTAAGAGTGCGCCGAGCGCGCAGTGGCGCCCTCATCGTTTGTTTGGTTATTTCTTTTATTTTAGAATGAAAATGCAGAAAATAAGCACGTTAACTTGTGCTCCTTAAGATTATACGTTAATATTATTATAAACGGAATATTAATAACGGAAAATAGTGGCCACTATTTTCCGTTATTACTATCATAATAAAACTGAACAATTTAAAACTACCGTTTATAATAATATTAACGTATAATCTTAAGGAGCACAACTTAACGTGCTTATTTTCTGGATTTTCATTCTACTTTCATTCTACTCATACTTCAGTAACGGAAAATAGTGGCCACTATTTTCCGTTAAAAAACTTAAGGCGTACCTACCAAGATTTTATAATTGGAAAATAACCTTTTATAGAGGATTAATAATCATGGGTGTAGATAAAGTATACATTAGGTATTAAAACACTCATGTGATTACAACACACATTATACAACATTTACATAAATAACTATTGTTTCAGTGCCATAAAATGCCCATCGATCCACTACCAGCTGGCTGGTACAAAGAAGGTGCAGCAAGCGTTAGCTGCACCAGGTGTCTTGGAGAAGTTCATGGGCTCGGGAGCCACCACCAACCGCGTCAGGGACATCTTCACTGGACTGTACTCCTTGGACTTCGATGAGAACGGCGAGAGGGCTGTCGAGATGGGCTTGAAGGATGCTGAGAGGTAAATGACGGAAGAGGTTTTTACGAGTCACCTCTCGCAGGTCCACCTAAGAAATTTTCGTGTGCTTAACTGGACTTGTCTGTGGCGGGCGGCCTTGATATAAAATTAAAGCCATGGCTTATTAAAAAAACCTACAAACTAAGCGATTACACGCCTAGGGCGCCTCCTGTGGGGTAGGGCTCTCGGCTTAGGGCTTCGCTGGAGGGGACAGCTAGGCACGGGCTGGTGAAAACAAGTGACGGTAGTGGTAAAATATGGGGCTCTTTTTGGTCGTGCAGCTATAATAAACTTGATTTAACCTTGTATGAATGAATATTGCAGGTTCGTACTGAAGCCACAACGCGAGGGTGGTGGCCACAACGTGTACGGCGCCGACATCCGCGAGGCTCTGCAGCGCATGCGCCACAGCCGCGAGCGCGCCGCCTACATCCTCATGGAGAGGATCGTGCCGCCGCTTGTGAGTACCTCTCTGTGTTGTAGCTCCATGAGATCACCTGCTCCGGTGGAGAGCTAGTAACCGACCGAGGCTTCGGCTTCGACTTCGGCAGCCTTCGGCAAAAAAAAACGTAAGCGGTCAGGAGTTCCCCGACCGGAGCGAAGTTCCTCTCGTATTCTTAAACAGACACACAAGAAAGAAAAAGATTTTTTTTCTGTGGCCGGTGGCGGGCATACGCCTGCTCATATAAAATCACAGTCAATTTATTTCAACGTTTCAAACTTGACGTTCAAAAGTGTCATTTAATGGTCTTAATTAAATGGCACTTTTGAACGTCAAATTTACAGTTTGAAAATAAAACATTATAGTGACTAGTTGTGCATTTGCAAAAGGTAGATTCTTATGGAGAAAATAAACGAAGTAGCTGTCTGCCTCGGTCTGTATCTCCTCTTACTTACAATACCACGCCACGGAGGGATAAATGAGGAGGGTTTGTGAAGATAATTTGCACCCTTGCGGTGCCACGGCGGGTCGCTACTTTACTACAAAAGGTTTTCGCTGAATTCAAATTGTGTGCTGTTTTACTAGTATATTAAAAGCGGCTACGTCGTACGGAATTTCATACAAACTTACAAGTCCTTTTTTTTCGAAATGAATGAACCGATTCTAATGAAACTTCCTACGCGTAAGCAGGATACATAGGTCTAAAAAGTTTTAGGAATTTCTTATTTAAAAAAAGATCATTGGAAATCTGTTTCTATAGAAAATTTAAAATCGGTCGAATTTAGCTTTAATTTTTTCTAAAATGTTCTCTGATAAATTTTTAGACCTATTTACTTATCCTGCGTATGCGTAGGAACTTTCATTAAAATCGGTTCATTAATTTCGAAAAATAAAAGGACTTGAAAGTTTGTATGAAATGCCGTACGGCTTAAACGCACTTAAAACTTTATGTAACACAAAGGTACAACGGCCTCAATAATATGATTGTATGTCAGGTGGGCGGCTACGTGGTGAGGCCCGGCGCCGCCGTGCCGCCCGGCGTGGTGGACCTGGTGTCCGAGCTCGGCATCTTCGGCGTCATCATCGGGTGAGTACTGTCTGTGTTATACTACAACCGTTTCCTATACTTAGTAAACAAACCTTCAACATTTTGAGATTACTTAAAATCCAGGACAACCAGAGACGGGCAAAATACATGCTTTGCTTTAATTATAATGCTAATTTATTTTACAAAATACTATCTCGCATGTATTTAAAATATAAAATATCAGTATTTTGACTAAATTTAAAATACAAAATATTTGTTGCAAATACAGTCATGTGTTAGGTAAGGTTTTGCTTACGAAAGCTATCGAGCGCTGTTTTTTGCAGAACGCGTCCATTTAAGATTGCTAAATGTATTTATGTTCAAATGTATTTCGAAGCTATAAGTATTTGAAATACTAACTACAAAATACCTTAGCGTCAGGTATTTGAAATACCAATTACAAATTACATTTTCAAAAAGTATTCAAAATACAAATAAATACGTATTTCTACTTCAATTACATATTTTAATTATAAGTAATTCAAATACTGCCCAACCATGAGGACATCTAACATATTTTTATGGTGATATGATAATTATGATTAGAGGAAACTTAAATAATAAAAAAAATTAGTAACATGTTGGTCATGTTGACCAACAGAATTAGAAAACTGAGTTGGATTTTCAAAAATTTGAGGCATATCGTGCCAAATAAAATAACCGCCAACACAAATAAACCCAGAAATCTACTTAATGAAATATACATAGCTATAGTCCAGTCTGTCTTAGTATATTGCATCCCCATTTGGGGTGGGGCGGCTAAGACTAAATTCATAGACCTTGAGCGGGGACAACGGGCTCTAATAAAATTAATGTACTTCAAAAACCTAAGGTACCCTACACAAAGTCTTTATCAAATAAGTAATTTACACTCTGTTCGCAAACTATATATAATTAAAACTATTCTCAGGAAACATAAAACTCTTAATTTTGATCCCAGCTTAACCTTGAAAAGAAGAAAAGATATAATAGTTGAAATTCCTAAAACTAAAACCAAGCTCGCCCGTATTCAATACGACAAACGCTCAGCTCAGCTTTACAATCGAGTAAACAAAGAGATCTACATATACAATAAACCATTAACTGACTGTAAAAAAATAGTAACTAATTAGATAAAACCACTCACTTATGACGACACGGAGAAGCTACTGGAATAAATAAAACCTAACACTTAATGCTCTCATCATTCGTATCTGTACGTATACAGTCTGTTTCATTCATTGCCACTTACACTCACTCTGTCTTTTACATTAAATTTAACAAACCCTCACACTATCACTTAACTTTCACACACACAGATGCTGACATTCAACATTCAAATTCACATTTACACACCTTTATACTCACAGTAACACACCTCAGTATTCACACTCACACACCTCCATTTTCACATTCACACACCTTCATAGTCATAGTCACATTCACACACCCTCATATTCACATTCACACACCCCTACTCTCACTCACGCATTTGCATGCTTCTTGTCTAGTTTTAATGTTCTCTTTTTATTTTAAATCGCCTGTTTTTACAACACGTAAAACAAGTAATTTTATGTTAATATTTTAAGTTTTGGAAGAGCGGAGTCTCCTAACACAGGCTTTTTTGCTTAAAAGGAGGCTCCAATCACTAGTTGTTAAGATTACTTGTAAAACAAATAAAACATTTTTCATTTTTCATTTTTTCATGTGCACTATGTTTTATAGATATGGTACGGAACTCTTCGTGCGCGAGTCCGACTCGCACTTGGCCGGTTTTTAATAATTGTCATTGTTTTCACATGGCGACTTTACGTCGAAATATCTCGGCAACATGACTAGGGCGCACTATGTTCCATAAAATGTTTTGTTTGTTTAAGTGTCCTCTACCCATATATGTTTCATCGTACGCCGTGATTTTGAAAAAAAAAACAAAATGTCGACCGGAGGTCTATGCAACAAAAGTTCTATTCCCTTCGATAAGTCAGCTTAACATAACATCACCCCAGTACTGATGAAGGATAGGTACGGCAGGTGTCTAGTTCACTCATATTTCGCAGGAGGAAGTAGATGTGTCAAGGGCCTTATTTCTATTCGAGAAAATGCAGTCTTAGCTAATAAAGTAAAGACGTAAAATCATGTTTGTTTACATGTTTTTTTCATTTTCATGTTTGTTTGTATTTCTGGAATTGCTTACCCGATTACTTACGAACATTCTTTCACTGATTGAAAGCTACACTCATGCTCTGTCATAGAAAACGGTTTTTGCTAGCGAAGCCGCGGGAAAAGCAAGTTAAATAATATTTTAATGAGAAATCTGTCTGCGAATGCTATCTTGACATCTATATCTTTTTATTTTTACTGAGGATATTTCCATAAAGTTTTTTAAAACTGAATATATTTTGTTTTTCAGAACAAAAGAAAAAGTATACCACAATCGCCAGGTGGGCCACATGCTTCGCACTAAGTTGGCCGACGCCAACGAAGGCGGGGTAGCAGCTGGCCTGGGCGCCTTGGACTCGCCTTACTTAGTAGACATGTAACCAGCAATGAGGACTATCAATTGACTTATTTACAACTATGTCATTTAACAGAATTAACGCAAAACCTGAAAAGGGGTTGTTTGTCCCTTTTCAGGTTTTCCGTTCATTCTGTTATACGTTGTATAGTAAAGACAGGGCGGAACGAGCCTCTTTCTGACACCACAAACTGCTCCGACTAGCCACGAAGCGAACTCGCCTCGCGGTCGGCAATCTTCGGGAGCGGTCGTGTGCGCGAAACATTAAAAATGCCGTGTACGTGAACGCGTATAGGAAAACGTTCGGTCGGCCTTGCTTTTACTATTTAAATATATTAGAGTTTTTATATATATTATTATTTAACCTACCCGTTTGGTGACCGTTTGTTTCTATCGATGAATTTATCAATATTACAGGGCAAATATTCATGTTTTACAACCGGAAACTCTATGTCATACACGATAATGTTGAAATTCCATTGCAATCAATTTTTACTTACAACTGTTTTAGAAAAAAATTAAAAAAAAACATTCATAGTACTTACTAATTATCTACGATTCAAACTCAAATATTGAAAAAATCGCACTCGCTAAGCCAGAGTTCCCAACATTTTCTTGACCTCGGACCACTTTTCTCTTGAAGAAAAATTACTGTGTTAAATTTAAAAAAAAACTGATATCATACATTGAAAATTTGTAACATGTTCTTTAAAATGAAAAGTATCAAACAATGTCATTACCAGAAAATGCAACATGTCAATTAGGAACTTGAAATCAGTTAGCATCAATTTTAAACCTTGCATGGACCATGTTTAATTAAACTCTTGCAGTTCACAAGTTGGGAACCACTGAACTAAGCAGATGCTTTTCTCAAAATACAGATTTTGTTTCATATTGTTGTATTCATAATCGAAAACATTTTCAAGATATGGAAGCTCTGCAAAGGAAAACAATGCACCTAAATTGTTAATATACCTACCAGAACCAATTATATTTTTTATGTTTGATATTTAGGCATAATAATAATTTGTTAAAGAATGCACCTTCACATTTCAAAGTTGGGTTGAACCATCATAGAAATAAATTTTAAAATGTATAAATAAGAATACTTGTGATATCTTGCACTTAGGCTACGTAATTTTGTACTGTAATAAATAACATTATAAAAATAAAATACTTTTACTGCCATTTTTCAAATCAATAAAAATTGTAAATGCTCACCGCAAAAGTATACAGCCGGTCTATTTTGTCAATATATCACCTTTGTGGAGGTGGAGTGAGCATGAAGTTAACTGTCGTTCCATCTTGTTTACTGGTTTGACAGCTCACTTATGTTCACTCCACTTAAGTTTACACGCAGAATAGCTCCATTTGTGTAAATAGTCAACTGCAGCAACATCTATCATCAGCAAGTCAATAGTCTAAATTGCACTGGTCGATATTACAGTACGCGTCATGTAAGTTTGTTGATGCGCAAAGCATGGCTCTCTTTTATATTATACTAGCTGTCCCCCGCGGCTTTGCTCCGTCGCCCCCGCCGTCATCGGGCTACCTACCTACCTACCCTACACATAGTTAACGTCCTATTCTCAGAACTACTGAATATACACACAAAATTTCATAAGAATCGGTCAAGCCGTTTCGGAGGAGTATGGGAACTAACACTGACACGAGAATTTTATATATATTAGATTTACAACTTGGTTAAAATATCACATCAATTTTTTTTGTCAATTTCAACTATGATCGACCGGTGTTTCGTAGCTAACTACTCTGAGAAGTAACACCGAAATTAAATAAGAAATCAAAGTCTATAAAGTCCATACAATTATGGTCAAATGGTCAAATACTACTGTGTTACTGTTGTCTTTTGTCCTACTTCAGACTAGCAAACTCACAAGACGCGGACTGTAGGTACCACCTAGTATTTAACAACAAAAAATACGTCTGCGATAAGAAATCGATTTTTTTGGCGAAATAATGATTCAACGATTCGACGACAATCGAGAATAATATCCACATTATTTCGCGCCATTCAATTGGTTGTAAATAATCAACATTAAATTAACTGTCTGCTATCATTAAACAATCGCAGATTTATTTGTTTAAACTTACATACATGTAAAACGTAATTTAATTATTAAACCTGTTTTTTTAAAGGCAAATAATTTTATTATTTTTTGCCATATTTTTGTTGAATTATTGAATATTATGACATTCCGTTATATATTTGGCTCGTGTTTTTGTAATGTGAATAAAATCGTCTTTTGTAATTACTGAACTAGGTACCTAAGTATTCTACCGGAAAAGTACGACACTCATATATTTTTTTTACATAAATTGGTGCATTAGGCGATTTTATTCAAAGTAAGGCATTAAAAATCAATTTATAGGTAAGACTGAAAGACGATACTTGCAATAAACATGAAAACTTTAATTTAAGAACATAACATCTAATCTAGCTAGTATGTAATGCATCAAGTTATACATGTTCAGTACTGAAAGCTTATACAATTTAAGGTCGTCGTATATTGAATGTATAGCTTGGCCTACACCCACGCGAGTCGTAAATGATCGAGATGAACAGTATCACATTGAGGCGTGGTTGGTTAACAAGCATTCAAATAATAATAATAATAATAATCTTTATTGAATCAAGCGTTAGTACAATACATTATTATACACGTTTTATATCACTAGGCCTAGATACAAAAAAAAGAACAATATATCACTGGCCCCCACACTAGGATACCCTGTGTCGTGAGGTCCAGTTCCTTCCGTTTTAGATTAAGATTAATACAAATAAAAAAAAATAGTGCATTTATTGTGTATATTCATTGTTTATGTATATTTTTCTGTGTAAGTATATATTTTGTAGCTAAACATATATATAAATAAAATAAAAGTTGTTTCTAAATTTAATGAAAAAAATATGAAAATGAAATAGAAGACGAATGTGGGTGTTTGTGTGTGTGATGGTATGTGTGTGAGTGGTTGTGTGATGGTGTGGGTGTGGGTGTGATGGTGTGTGAGTGTGAGGTATGGTACGTGTATGGCTGTGTTTGTTGGTGTGCGCGTGATGTTAAATAGCAATGTTTAAGAGCTTCTCGATATGGGCATAGTCTTTGGGTATAAGCCATTTCTCGATGGTGGTTTTAAGTCGGAATAATGTCAGGTTCACTATAGTTTTATTAGTTTTAAATAATTTACTGTACAGAAAGGGTCCCATAAAAGCGAAGGATTGACGAGCAAAAGCAGAACGAGCTCTCGGTGTGTCCCACTTAATAGTTCTGGAAGAGATTCGCGCTGTGGTCTTCGCAAGTTTGTGAAAGCGGAGCAGTACCGAGGTAATATAAAGCTGTCTCACGCTAAGAAGGTTATATTCTGCGTACAGTGCATTAGTACGATAACGCCAGGGTTTTCTAAACGCAATTTTTAAAATTGCTCGCTGAGCGCGTTCGAGCTTAAGAATATATGTTTTTTTCGACGCTCCCCAAGCAATGACACAATAACCTAAGATAGATTGGCAGAGGCAGAAATATACGGCTCGAATAAGTCGTGGACCAGCTACAGACCGAATTTTTTTAAATATGTGAGCTAGTTTCCTTACACGTTTTGTAAGTGCATCGATTTGTGATCTCCACGAGAGGTGTTCGTCGATCATTACGCCTAAGTATTTTATGCACGAAACTTGTTCGATAGACGAGCATTGGCATTGCAAGGAAGTTAGATGCTTGGCATACTCACATGTGTGCAGTTTAACGTCAAGAGCGTGCTTTGGAGCAGACCTTTTCGATACACTTAAGGCTATGAGTTTTGTTTTGCCTGCGTTGAGAGTCAGTAAATTGTTTTTCAGCCAGCAGGCAGTACTTCTAAGGCCCTCCTGAGCCACATCAACAACCTCTATCCATGTCTTAGCATGAAAAATGATAGCAGTATCATCTGCAAAAGTAAATATATTAGCTTGTGGCAGTTTAAGTGAACAGAGATCGTTAATGTAGGTCAAAAAGAGAGTGGGACCCAAAATACTGCCTTGAGGCACGCCGTAAGCAATATCTGCATAACTGCTAGTGTGTTCTCCTATTCGCACTCGCTGTTTCCGTTCTTTTAAGTAAGATTGAAACCATTGTAACGCTAGACCTCTAACTCCCAGCAGTTCAAGTTTTTTTAGTAGTATTGGTCGCGAAACAGTATCAAATGCCTTCGCCAGGTCCAGGAAGACACCAACACATTTTTGTCCGTCATTAATTTTATCAGTTACAAAATCAACAAGACCTGTGACAGCGTCTTCCGTGGACCGGGCTGAGCGAAAACCATACTGGTTAGGAGCCAAAAGGCTATTCACTTCTAGATATTTAAGTAGTCTTACATTGACTACCTTTTCAATCACTTTAGACACCGTACTTAGTAGTGAAATAGGCCTGTAGTTAGCCGGTTCCAGTGGATCTCCTGCCTTGAAAATAGGTATTACTTCTGCAATCTTAAGGCTATTCGGAACTATACCCGATGACATACTAAGATTACAGATATGAGTTAGGGGCGTCGCAATCACATGTTTGTTAAGCTTTAATATGTCATTGCTGATGTTATCGTGTCCCGTAGCTTGACTGGATTTTAGCGTACCTATGAGCTTGATAACTTCAATTTCATCCGTTGGTTGGAAAAACAGTGAATGGGCTGATTGATTTGAAGCATAAGTAAGACTTATATTGTTGCCTAATTCAGTTTCCGTTATTTCCAAATCATCCAAAATTGTCTTAGCCAAACGCTCACCAACAGTACTGAAATAATTATTTATTGCATTTAGAGATTCAGTGGCATCGGTTTTTAATTTTATTAATTGATCATTTTTATTTTCACATTTATTTAGATTACAAATAAGTTTTATAGAGCTCCATGTTTTTTTTAAGTTATTTTTATTTTCCGCTAGGAGGTTGTGTTCATATTTGTTTTTTTGTTCGTGTAATAAATTAACACAAATATTTCTGTAGTTCTTATATTTATTTTGTAGTTCAAGATTGTTGGGATTTTTCCTAGCATCAATGTGCAATTTGTCACGAATTCTAATTGATTTTAAAAGACCGAGCGTAATCCATTTTTTCATAATAATATTGGAGCTTCGACAATGTTGAGTAGATTTATTTTTCTCAATAAGGTTATTAAATTTGGAGATAAAATATTGTGTCGCTTCCGTTACATCGGTTATATCAAAAAGTTCCGACCAGTCAAAATTTTTTAGGTCCTCCTGTAAGCTTTCATAAGAGATCTTAGTGAAAGTCGCTTTAGGTTTTTCTTTGTAGAGATTTGACCCAAGGCTACATACTACGCTACTATGATCCGTAACATCGGAATGACACACAATAGTCGTAGACGGTTGGGAGGATTTGATTAGACAATGGTCTAAGCAGTTTTGTCCTCGTGTTGGTATATTATGCCCCGGTACATAACCATAATGAGCCATTAAGCTTAGGTACTCTTCTGCTCGGTTATCAATTGAGTTATCTTTAATATCAAGATTGATATCACCTACCAAGACGCAGTGTTGGCTTTTACATGTCTTAATAACGTTTTCCAGTGAAATTAGAAAGTTGTTTGCGTTTTGAAAAGATGGTGATCGATAAATCGCTAATATAGTGTGAGTATCAATATCTAATCGTAGACAGTTAGCATCATTTATTTCCGGTTCCAACACGCATATTTGTAAATCCACCTTAGTGAATATCACTATTCCGTCACATTTATTTAAATATTTAGTAGAGTACGAACATCTATAACTGTCCATTAAGTGTAATCCACTAAAAGATTCATCCAGCCAACATTCAGTTAGCACAATAACATCCGGTTGAAATTGTAGACGATGCAAAAGCACGATTAAGAGATTAAAGTTTTTATTTATACTTCGTATGTTTTGCGAGAAGATAGTAAATTGTTTCGTAGTGTCACCAAGGTGTTGTTTACAAATATCAGGATTATCCAATTCTATGGACCTAGTTAGTCTCATACTATCAATATCATCTAAAAGTTTATTATTATCGAACATCGTGATAGATTAAATATGTAAAGTATGACATTACTCGGTATGTCGGTATATTAAAAAAATACAAGTAGACTAAGTCTGTGGTATGCGATAATATGAAGAATAAATACATTTGTAAGCGATTGATTTGTGTACATTTAACAACAAGGTGTAAACTATTTTTGATTATTGACATTATAAAGTTAATTAAGTTAATTGATATTGAGTAATTAGTTATGCGCGCGGTTATATTTTGAATGCGGGTAAGTGTAATGTTGTGATTGCAAATGAGTGTAGTAAGAGCGTTTGTTCTCAGATATAGTGACTTGTGTTTTTGTATGTGTAATTGAGTGTGTTTTGATGTCTGGAGATTACGAATTTTTGTGATACAGTTTAATTTAAATGCATTTAGAAGAACCAAAATTATTATGGAGTACAAAGTAAATATAATTATGGTAAGCAATAATAAACCTAGTCATTCAAAAAATCAAATATAATATTCGTTTTTCATTTTGAAGCTAGTTGCAAGTATCTGTCGATCTGTGGTGCTGAGATAAATGCATAGTTGTAATACTTTATATGTTTTTAGTAACTAACTTACATGAAATATAAGCAGTTGATTTTATTTATTGGATTTTATTTTTATTCTACAATCCTGTCATAGATGTTTCATCATCGTTAATTGCCCCAACTAATAAGTTGTAGATCGTGTGCCTTCTTCACGATAAATCTTCAGTAGTTTTTCGTCATGATAAACTTGGAATGAACAAAGAAAGAAAACACTTTTAACTTCGTCCATCATTGCATAGATAAATCATTAAATTTCCCTAAAGAGGTCACCGAAATGGAGCCAGACTATGGACGCTATAGATAGATTGATCCACACGTACCAGAGACGTAGTCCGAGAGAGGACCGGACCGAATATACGTGTAACGAAAACGCAATTCCTCATAAGGGATACCTAAGTAATTGTACTCATCATTATGGACACTCCCGACCCGTGGTACAACTGCGATGTCCAACTGGTTGTACTACGGAGAAGTAAATAAAAAAAAATAACCACGAAGGGGATGGCGGGGTCTGTTCGCTCGCTTCACTCGCTCACTTGACCCCGCCATCCCCTTCTAACCTAACCTGTCCGAGTCAGGGTGCCCCAAATCCCGAATACTTCTCCGTAGTACAACCAGTTGGACAGTCGCAGTTGTACCACGGGTCAGGGACACCTTTTACTATGGGACTAAAAGAAATCGCGAAAAAAAAATTCGATGCTCCATACATTTATGTGCACTCGACAAAATGCACTGAACAGCTGATTTTTATTTCGCAATTTCGGGGTTGGACCACTTGGACCCATATTTTAAAGTTGGTGTCCCTGACACTGGCATGGCCACCATCAGGGATTTTAATTTTGATAACACAAACAATTAGTCGAAATTAGACGCCAAAAACATAATTAATCGGTCACACTGGTTCAAAAGTTATCAAGGGTTTATTAGATGGCCGATCCGGAGTGTCTCCCCAGCTAGGCCCAATTTGAATCTCATAAGCTAGTGATGATCTGTGTCCTCCCAAATTTTGTCACTAATTAGTCGGAACCAGTCCCCAAATATCAGAATCTGTACGTAACTCTGTAACCAGTGATCTGGGGAGAATCTCAACATTTTCAAATCCACCTACTTAAAAACCCTTATAACTTTTGAACCAGTGACCGATAAATTCTGATATTTGGCGACTAATTAGCGACTAGTATTTTGTGATATAAATTAAAATCCCTGATGGTGGCCACGCCAAAAATGGAACCCTATTACTAAGACTCTGCTGTCCGTCTGTCTGTCACCAGGCTGTATCTCATGAACCGTGATAGCTAGACAGTTGAAATTTTCACAGGTAATGTATTTCAGTTGCCGCTATAACAACAAATACTAAAAACAGAATAAAATAAATATTTAAGTAAGGCTCCCATACAGCAAACGTGATTTTATTGCCGTTTTTTATAGATAATGGTGCGACACGCAGTTGGCCGGCTTTTTATATACCCAGTGTCACTCACAATCAAGACGAATCTAACACACTTCTCAAGCTAAAATCCATCAAGCCGTTTAGGCTACAGAGCGTGCCAAAAGAATATATATACTCTCAAAAATCGAGTGTATATATATTCTTTTGGCGCAGTCGGGTAAAAAGAAGGAAATGAAATGACTGCATATTTCAATAAATGTTATATTAATTTAAATAAACAATCTACAGTATCTGGCAACCTTTAAATATATTCAGTGTATTTGGACATCTTGTTCCTGAACAGATTGTTGCCATCCGTGTATCCCTCCATGTGAGTGAATTTAGGATGCGACTCAATGACCTGAAAAAAAGAAACCACAGTGAAATCGCGCATCTGCCCAGTCAATATTTTCCCCATTATAATGGGGTCGACTTCCAGTCAAACCGAATTCACATAAAACCTATTCAGACCTCCACAAGGTCCACAAACTTGGCAAGACTGGAGTCAGATTATCTGGTTTCTGATAATCCGTAACAACTGCTAAAGATCTACAAATGACAGCAAGGACCAACGGCTTACCGTGCTTTCCGAGGCACGGAGGAGTCTCGGTATGTTAAAATAGTCACCCATTCACAGACCGATTTCCGCACGCGTTGCTCAACCTTGAATATTTGACGATCTCCTACTCAAATCGCGTACAATAATATTTGTGTTGTGGAGAACACGTTGCTAGCAACATGTGGCTTTCCGGAATTTATGGCAATCATTTGAATTATTTCAGTTTAAGTTGTAGTGGAACTTTTTCCAAGACTCGATGTGTCATATTTACGGTAGAATACTGTAGTATTGATCCTGTAAATGTATACCATTGCGGCGTGTGTCAACTATTTTCTGGATATTTTAATTAGTGAATGGATGGTGTCATTAGTAGTGTTACGGTTGACCGGATGGAATTCTGGAAGAACACATGTTGGACATACTCCAAGTGGCAAAAGATGATTGTGTTGGTTTAAATTTAAAAACAGTGAAACAAAATCAATCGGCTTATCCTTCAGCTGAATACCAATATTTTACACAGAGCAGTCGCTCTGTGTAATAAATGCAGTCGCCTATCTGTCCTCCACAACCCAGTAACAGGGTAACATGGAACTCCTTGGCAAGACTGGAGTCAGATTTTCTAGCTTCTGACAATCTATAACGACTGCCAAAGATCTACAAACGACAGCCGTGACCAACAGCTTAACTTGCTTTCTGAGGAGTCTCGGTATGTTAAGATGGTCACCCATACAGACACCAACCTAACAAGCGTTGCTTAACCTTGGAGATCAACCCATTGTTTAGCCACACAAATAGTTACCTGCAGTCGTTCATAAGCATCATCAGCACTGGTAATAAGTTCTGGCACGTCCAGCTTGGGGATACCAAACAGGTTCATGAGGAAGAACTTCTGGTTGGTGTAGAGCATGCGCTGGTCAGCCCAATCCACCTCGCGGGGAAGGCGCCAGTCCTTCATCTTGGGGTTCTCACGCTCCGTGTACTGGTCGAAGTTCAGACGTTCGATGTCTTCCACAACCTGGAAAGAAATTAGTGTTTTGACTGTAAAGCTGGCAAAATATTTTTTGTTCGAAAGAGTTACCGCGGCCATAGAACGCAAAGGGCAATTTATGGAACACGTATGGGTTTTAGTCAGTAATAGTCTGGCACTATCCCATTTATAAAAACCGGGCAAGTGCGAGTCGGACTCGCGTATGAAAGGTTCCGTACCATCGTAAAAAATGTATACAATGTATTTTTATTATTAGTTATTATAGCGGCAATAGAAATACACACTGTGAAAATTTCAACTGTCTACCTATTACAGTTCATGAGATACAGCCCGCTGATAGACAGTCGGACAGACGGACAGACGGACAGCGAAGGCTTAGTAGTAATAGGGTCCTGTTGGGCTTTGGGTACGCCCTGAAAAGGGCGAGAAAGAATCTTTTTCTCTAAAAAATCTATCCTTATCCATAAAGACAACACTATATTTGAAAAACACAGCTGTTAGTGTGTCTTACCAAATAATAAATTGTGCCATGCTCTGCCGCAGAACCACCATTTTAGAAACCGATTAATTATATCTTAGAATGATGTACGTCAAACGTACATAATGTACGTATTGCCGTTATCGCTGTACGTGCATTAGGTAATGATAAAATAGAGACTTATTGTGGCTCTGCTACAGAGCATACTCTCTAGCAAAGCCCCACAGTACATTACTAAGGAAAGATAAACGCTACTTTTTTAAGATGAATACTGTTGAACGAATAGTGTTTATTGCATATGTGTTGAAACATCATTATTAGACAGTGGTTAGGTAACACTATTTTAACTTCACTAAAAAGTTTTGTAGAAAACCCTAAAAATCAGGCAGTATTTGGAGATAGAGTAAAAATGTTAAAAATTGATACTGACCACTTCAACCTCACCACCACCACTCCAATCGTACACCAGCAGTTCAGCGTGGGTAGCAATGTCACGAAGATACTTGTTCTTGTACTGGCGCTCCACCTCAGTGAGGAAGTTGTCTGTCAGGGCTTTGCCAGTGGTCTCATGGTCCAGTTTACGCTCTTTTATGGCAGTTTTGACCTGTAAATTTGAGAAGGTATATTAAAGACAAGAAAGTTTGGAAAGCAGCTATTCTTAAGTGGGATTGGGCCAGACATGTCAAAAGAGCTGTGGGCTAAAAGAACCGCTTATCTGGATCCACCAGAAGACATCGTGGACTTGGCTCTTACCAGAAGGACTGTCCCACAATGACAGATAGACATGTGTGGAAAAGGGAGAGTGAGGGCTTTGCCCAGTAGTGGGAGATAATGGGCTAATTAAATAGATAGATAATATTAGAAGAAATTAAATTTTCATTCTTATAACATCAAATCAATTATCAATTTTCTTTTTTTACATTACATATAATGAAAAATAAATACATTATGTAAGTTGCCTATAGCCTGAAAAAGAACATGTTCATGTTCTTTTTCTGGCTTACAGGTGGTGCGTGAAAATTGCAATGGATACGTTTTTTATTTCAATTCCATGTTAAGAGCGTTTACGCGGTACGGCTTTTCATACAATCTTTCAAATCCTTATTCTTCAAAATGAATGAACCGATTTTAACGAAACTTGGTATGCATACGCAAGATATCCAGGTCTAAATAGTTATAAGAAAACATTTTTGAAAAAGAGTTCAGGGGGAAGGATATAGTGATTTTTCACTTTCTATAGAAAACTTAAAATCGCTCTCTCTCTCCCTCTGAAATCTTTTTCAAAAATATTTTCTTATAACTATTTAGACCTGGATATCTAGCGTATGCATACCAAGTTTCGTTAAAATCGGTTCATTCATTTTGAAGAATTAGGATTTGAAAGATTGTATGAAAAGCCGTACCGCGTAAACGCTCTTAAAATATAAAAAGAAAATTTATAGAAGTAATTGTGATGTGTTTAACATCACAATTATTTCTCCTATAAATTTTCTTTGAGTTTATATTTGAGTATACACTCAAAGAAAATGTATAGGAACCAGAAGTCTTTTATTGGTGTGATCAACTGCTGGGCCTTAATCATTTCGTTAAATAAGCTTTTACCATCAGCTCAAAAAGAACATTGACATTAGTAGGTAATTTGCAACATGAATTTGCACTCACTATACTAAAAGCAAAATACAAAGTAGTAAATATATGTTTTTTTACCTTTTTCACTGGCAGGTCCAAATAGATGACAAGATGGGGACGCATCAGCTCTTCTATTGAGTTAGCCCTCAGTTCGTAGTACACAGACCTGACCGCCTTGCTGATGTGCTTCTGGGAGTACATTGCCTCCAGAAACACAAAGTCTGAGTACGGAGACCTCTCCAAGACAACTCCTTGGCCAGTGTTCAACAAATGGACCAACGCATCAATGTACTGACCATATCTAGCGATGTACATCATAATCTGGAAGTTACCCGCTAGACGGTGGTTTGGGGTCTGGTTGAAGTTAACATGGTCAAAGGTCCTGGTGTCCTCAGGTACCTGTTCATCGAACATGCGGAGATCGCAACCATTTGGCCTTACATAGTGGATGTCCATGTTCGCTTCAGGAAAATGCTTCATACCCAAGTCCTCGGCAAGTGCGGCCGCGAACTTAGTCTTGCCAGCAGCCACTGGGCCTTCAACTACGACGACTTTAGTGTTCTCGTCGAACCTGTGAGTGGTGCGGTCGCGAAGACTCCTAAACCACGAATAGTCCTTGTTCACATAGTCGAAAGGCGCTGGTTTCTCAGGAGGACAGGGCAGCGAGCTCCTGAGCGCCTTACCAGCGATATTACGGTTCTGCACAAACGTGCATGCCGCTATTTTACATCCCTGGCCAGGACTGAGCACTTTTACAACACCCAGTTTTAGTAGCGACATTTTGACTCGAGGTATCTTCTGTTGTACGATACCTAAAACAAAAGTTCTCTGTTAGATCTTGAAGGTCTTAAATTGATAACAGATGTGTGGAATTCTTACCTCAAATCAATTCATAACAAAAATTAACCCTGTGACATAACCATTCACAATGGGAACGTTCAAAAATTTCGAACTGCACAGCTGCGTTTTCGAACTCAAGTTTTTCTAATGATCACAAATAATGAGAACGTATCTTTTGTAGTGATGTGGTCATGTGGTGTGCCTACTTACAGATCTAAGCGATTTTTTGAATGAGCAAGAGAACAAAATTTAGTTTACTGGCAACTGCTTTTTTCAGTTTGACGTTTCACGTTGACATATGATGACACAATGACACAATAGTCAATAATGCTCTTTGTGCTTCGAAAAAGCCATGTGCTGTGAATTTATTTTGCAACAAAATATCTTGAATTATTCTTGAAAAATAAACCAATAAATATGACTGACAGAACCGAATTAAAGATGGACACAGCAAATATAAGTGTGGACGAGTTTTTACCTGCCAAGAAGACAGTTAAGCTAAAAAATATAAAGCGAAGGGCTGTCTCAGAATCTGGTGATGGGATGGAAATTGAAGAACACAATGGTATCCAAGGGAAAGCTAAACACAGTCGGTCTAAGGCGAAGAAGAAGAAAAGCGCGGAACCAAACGAATCAAAAGAGAACATGAGAAAAATTGCAGTCCCAGCTCACAGGTAGATAACCTCAAAATGAAAATAAATAAACAATTTTGTGCGAGAAACTATAAATTTATACTGAGAAATCGCTGATTATGGCCTTTAAATTGTTCACTTACTATAGTGTACCCTTTCATTATATTTAAAGTAATAGTATTAACTTCACACTTTCTTTACTGTCCAATAATAATTAATCACATTGTTAGTATATATCTAAACAAATTTTATTTCAGATACACACCTCTCAAAGAGAATTGGTTAAAAATCTTCACTCCAATAGTGGAACATTTACTGCTGCAAGTCAGATTCAATACTAAAACCAGAAATGTGGAGATCAAGGTTGGACCAGAAACAAAAGACATTGCTAACTTACAAAAAGCTGCTGATTTTGTTAAGGTAAATAACATAACATAAATATATGTGCCCTAAAAACTAACATAATATTCCCTCAATACATAATTATTCCTTTGTGGGAGACTGGTCTGCACTAGGAAATGTCACACAGATCACAAAGCCGAGCAAGATTAACAAATCAAATATCCTACACTTTATACGAGTTTGGCAACATGTGAGATGTGAATTCGGCAATCATTGTACTGATAGTCGTGTCAGCCAACGGCTTAATAGCCATGAGCCTCGACCAACACCTTATGAGGCTCTCATTAAGCAGCTGGATCAAGGGCTTGATTCAGAAAGCAGTACTTCTGGCTACGTCTCGCATTTTTAGGAGGTTCCTCTCTCTGGAGCCCTGACCGCCAGTAGCTTGGACTCTGTTCCTGATACTGGTTAATATTTTTTTATATTTTGAATTAAATGTAATAGATAAGTTTACAAAAATGAACAAACTAAATAATTTAATAATAAAAATTAATGATCACATCGAGAATAACTCAATAATGTCCGCCTCTCAGAATGGATGTACTGATGTAGCACTAAGGAGCTCCTCCTCATAGACAGGGCCATAATATGCCAACAGGTTCATCGGTCCTGCAAGGATCTGTCGACATGTTGAATAGATTACAAGAAGGCCTATGATTCCGTGCCACATACATGGCTCTTGAAGGTGTTGGAGTTGTACAAAATAGTAGTATTCTACGCACTTTCCTTGAGTCATATATGAGGTAATGGAAAACGATACTTTGCTATCCAGGATGTCGACCGATTCAAGGGAATGATAAGCCTGTCTGGATTAAACGGGGAATATTTCAGGGCGACAGTTTAGTCCACTTTGGTTTTGTTTAGCTCTGAATACCCTTAGCACACTGCTGGAGGATTCAGGCCTAGGCTATTGGTTGAGAAACGAAAAAATGACCTGAAACTCTTTGCCCTCAACAATTCCGACTGATGAAGCTACTGAAGGTAACTAAAACTTTCAGTAGCGCCATCAAGATGGAATTTGGTGTGAACAAATGTGCAATCATGCATGTAAAGAAAAGGGAGATTATGGAATCTGAAGGAATTCAGCTCTCGGATTCCATACAGGTTAGATCCCTCAGCTCGACCGAAACCTATTTGGGTGTATTTGGGTGTGTCGGAAGCGTTGGGCATTAACAGTACTGACATGAAGCAATCGCTGAAAGAGTGCTTCTTTGGCCGTCTGAAAAAGGTTTTAAACAGCCTTTTGTCGGGCGGAAATAAGGTGCGCGCCTTCAATGGTTGGGTCATGCCGCCGGTATTGATTTACTCTTTCGGCATACTCAATTGGACTCAAACCGAATTCGACGCCCTGGATAGGAGAGTCCGTACATTGCTGACTGCAAAACGGATGCATCACCCGCGATCGTCGGTGATGAGACTGTACGTCCCGCGGAAGTGTGGAGGTCGAGGCTTTTTAAATGCTAAGACACCACAACCGCGAGATGTGCAGTCTCAGAGAATATTTTCTCAAAGCCGATGTGGGTATGCACCGAGATGTGGTCGCAGTGGACAAGGGACTCACCCCGTTATCCATGGCTAAAGAGAACTGGCGCAAACCTGTGATACTACAGATGACCGCAAGGAGGTATGGAAAGGCAAGGAGCTTCACGGGCGCTATTATCAGGCTCTCTATGGGTCCGATGTACATTTCTTAGCGTCCGTGGCCTGGCTACGCTTCGGTAATCTCTTCGGAGAAACTGAAGGTTTTGTTTGTGCAATTATTGACGAAGTTATCTTAACGAACAACTACCGGAGGCATATTATGAAGGACGGGACGGTTGACATGTGTGGGGCATGTTACCGTCCGGGTGAGTCCATCAGACACATAATCTCTGGTTGTTCTCGTCTGGCTAACGGCGAGACCCTGCACCCGACACATGCGGACTACTGCTTTTTATATGTTTTTTATGTGTTTTTTTAAGAAATATTTAAAAATGTAAATTAGCAAGAAAGGAAAAATTATTAAAGAGAATAAATAATTTAATTCAGACACTTGTTCCATAGATCTATTAGTAAAACAGCTTACCTAACTACGTTAATACTTATTATTAATTTCAATTTTCTAATTTATATACCTATTTTCCTGCACACCTTCGTCTGCGTCACGAAACACGACGCCGAAAACTTTACGTGAATAGTTAATAAGGTTTATTAATAATATGTATTAGTTTATTATTGTTTGAGATAATTTTGTGTGTTTTATCTATGGGCTTCAGTTGCCTGATAATGAAATGATTATTCTCTTTATTCATTTTATACACATACATTTTATATTTTTAAATATTTCAATAAAAAAACATTTAAAAATATAAAAATAGTAGTCCGCCGGTGTCGGGAGCAGGGTCCAAGCTACCGGTGGTTAGGCCTCCAGAGACAGGAACCTCCTCACAATACGAGCCGTATCGAGGAGTACTGCCTTCTGTATGAGGCCCTTTACCCAACTGCGTAACGCCAGCTTCGTCAGGTGGTCGTTGAAGCTTTTGGCTATCAAGCCATTGGCCGTAACCACAATCGGCACAATGATAGCTGAGTCCACATTCCACATGTCGACAACCTCGTGTGTGTGCTAAGTCGGAGATACTTCATTTGTTTCTCTTTTTCAGCTTTTATTATGATTCTCGTCATGTGGAAATGATTATTTTTATTACTATTACTGCTCCGCTCCTATTGGCCGTAGTGTGATGTTATAGCCTGCCTCGATAAATGGGTTATCCAGCGCTAGAATTTTTCAATTCAAAGCAGTAGGACCTGAGATTAGCGCGTTCAAACAAACAAACTCTTCAGCTCTAGTATAGAAGTATAGGAGCCTCACTGGTGAGGTGATTCCAGTATGAGACCATCTCACAGGCCATCAAGGGCCTGTGAGATGGTCTCATACTGGAATCAGCATTAAATCTATGATCCATACTTGAGGAACATATGAAAGCATTTTATCCTTAATAAAAAAGATTAAATGCAGATTTAAGTCTGATGATTAATATCTATATATCTATACTAATATAATAAAGCTGAAGAGTTTGTTTGTTTGAACGCGCTAATCTCTGGAACTACCAGTCAGATTTAGAAAATAATTTTTGTATATGATAGCCACATTCATAAGGAAGGTTATACAGGAACGAGAAATTCATGCGGGAACGGAAAAAACGGGATATGCGCGTACGAATTCGCGGGAAAAGCAAGTAGCTTCTATAATGCTTTCTGTAAAAACCATGAACGAATTGAGCAGTTAATCCATCCAATTTAATGTGGAATGACAGTTTACTTCAAGCTCAATCCCTTAAGCTTTCATGGTGAAATGTTAACAGAATAGACTGAATGTTCTGTTCTAATCACCATTAATACTAATGACCTCTTTTCTTGTATTAAAAATGAAATTTTCGACTTCCAGGCTTTCATCTACGGCTTCGAAGTGGACGACGCCCTCGCCCTGCTCCGACTAGACGACTTGTTTGTTGAATCTTTTGAAGTTAAAGATGTTAAAACTTTGAACGGTGACCATTTGAGCCGCGCCATTGGTCGCCTTGCTGGAAAGGCTGGCCGAACAAAGTTCACCATAGAGAATGTCACCAAAACAAGAATAGTGTTGGCAGACTCAAAAATTCACATCCTTGGCAGTTACCAGAACATAGCGTTGGCTAGAAGAGCGATATGCAACCTCATCATGGGTTCCCCTCCTTCGAAAGTGTATGGAAACCTCAGGAATGTTGCCAACAGAGTAGCAGAGAGATTTTAGTTGTAAATAAAAGTTATATTTATAAATAACGATTTTTATTATACTTCATGTTTTTATATCTTACAGCTAGAATATATTAACAAAATATGGAATGTGAACTGATTAGCTAAAATTAATTAAATGTGATATTGGATAAGATAAAAAAGATTCTGAGAAAGCAAGATAATTAATAATTACATACAAGAAAGAGAATACTAAAATTACAATATTGGGCGATCGGTGACGCTATTGTAATAACTCGCGCAATGACGTGATATTATATTAGACTTTATTTGAATTCGAGATTTCAGGGTTCGAACATTTTTGAATGGGAACTGGCGTAGTTACCTGCCGCCATTTTGTTTTTTTTTCTTTCAAAATCGCGGCGCGCTTTGATTGAAACTGGTTTACATGGGTAGATGACATTAAAACAAACAAAACATGTAAGGAATATGGTTCCGAGATTTTTAGAGGTAAAGTCGCCTTGTGAGAACAATGACAATAATTACAAATTAACGACATGAACAGCCCTTTCAGCCCGAGACAACGCCATAACAAACTCTTTTGATGAAGAAAGAAACGGTAAATTACAGTAGTATCTTGTATTTAAAATGCCTGGGCACACGAGATAGTACCAGCCGCGCGTCATAGCTGAGCGAGGCGAACGTCCAGGGCTCCGAGGCGCTCCATTCCGCGCAGTACACAGAGTCTTCGTGCTGCTCGTACGATTGAAGGACGCCGTCTTCCAATCTGAAAAGGAGACATACTTTAATCAACCTGCCGAGCCTTTCTCAACTTCAACTTACAACAAGGTGTTGGGGTCGGCTTCCAGTCTTACCGGATGAATCTCTACGACCAGTATCTGGGTAACACGGTAGGTCTTGGTCTGGTATCAGACTTTTAGTAACGACTGCCAAAGATCTACAAAAACAGCACCCAACTGCATATGTGCTTTCAGAGGCGCGGAGGAGTCTTTCTATTTAATGGATGGTAACCCATCCGGCAAGCGCTGCTTAACCTCGAAGATCGAAACGCGCGACTTATTATTTAGCCACAAGCAAAGCAGACGTACATAAAGAAACCTGGCTAAATGAAGCCAAACAAATATCAATATTGCGTCTCTTAAGAATAAAGTCGGTAATCGCGTACCGCCACCAAATGCTCTCTCGGAGTAATGGATGTTGATTTAGACAAGCTTTATTTAATTTTTAATGTTTGTTGGTTTGAATAGGTCAAATCTTGCTAGCTGAATTATACCCCTTCCTCTTATCCTACAGAGTTTAAGTTTTACTTGTTGTTTCAGTTAAGATAGCATTTATTTATATGATCATCAGCGATCAAAAGTACAGACAAGAATTTTTTAGCACGATTAATCGCAAAACAAAAACAAGCCGTACCCAAAGGGTAAAAATTGGACCGTATTACTATGACTGTTGTCCGTCTGTCTGTCACCAGGCTGTATCTCATGATTTCATGAACCGTGATAGCTAGACAGTTGAAATTTCCACCGATGATGTATTTCTGTTGCCGCTAACAACAAATACTTACTATATTAAAAACAAAATAAAATAAATATTTAAGTGGGGCTCCCATACAACAAACGTGATTCTTTTGCCGTTTTTTATAGATAATGGTACGGAACCCTTCGTGCGCGAGTCCGCACTTGGCCGGTTTTCTTTAAAATGAACTGAATAAATTTTTGACTATTATAAATTTATTTTAAACGTTATGTCAACTAGCGCCATATGGATATTTGTTTGTCAGTGAAAACGCATAAGTGAGTGAAAAAGCCAGATAATAATATGTTAAAAAAAAACACTTCTGTGCGCGCTCGGCCAACGTATACATGTATTTGGCCGAGCGCGCACAGATGTGTTTTTTTTTAGGTATGATCACTGGCAGGTTAACACGCTAGGGCTATAAACCGGACTATCCTGTGGTGGCCTCAAATGAATTTAAAGCCGCCAGCCAGGGCAAAAAGCTAGCTACATACTAGAAACCACTGACCGCTCGCTAAGGGCATCCTGTGGGATACGATCTCGGCTTAGCGGCGTCAGTTCGGGAGGGATTTAAGACTAATGGCGGCTCAGCGACGCGGGCTGGCTTGTTAGGCGAAAGACGGGGAGGGTTTTGAATAGATCGTCGCGAGGGGCCTCGGCGGCGAGGCCGGAATACGGAACGCGGTCTGTATCCGTTTTTTCTAATGTGTGCAGTACACGTTGGCAACGTACACAGAGCCCTTTAGCTTTCTGTCATTGCATAAGGTTAATATTTGTGTACCAGATTATCAGCTCTAAGGGTGTGTTTTACACTAGACCTCCCCAAGGTTGAGAGAAGTTAATTTATTTTCGACTTTACGTCAACCAATACAAGTTTGATATTAGTTTGCCAGACCTAAGGGTATACGGGCGTGTCACGCTTACCGTCGTCGAAGTACACATCACAGCACGACCTCCCCAAGGTGTGACAAATGTATACATGACTGTATGTGTTATTTTCATCTTTATGTCAACCACTACAAGGTTGATATTAATTAGTGAGATGGTCGGAGCGAAGGGGATGTACTCACAGTTGCGTGACGCGCTTGCCGTCGTCGTCGAGGTCGCAGCACACGCTGGCGGCGGCCGTCAGCAGCGCGCGCGCATCGGAGCTGCCCGTTAGCAGCAGCTGTTCGTGGTACGTGTTGTAACGGACTGTCCATACCCTGAAACAAGAAATACACGGATAAAATACCATCGAAATAACCGAATATGTACTTTCTAAGGTGGCTGACATGACTTGGCGTATTTATCAAAATATTCGCGTTAATTGGATAATCATCACATCACTACATTTTATAAAACAGTCCTCTACCTGGCAGAGGACTGTTTTGACGCGATCGTTGCGCACATGTAGTGACAGCAGAGTCTGACGTCACTACATGTGCGCAACGATCGCGTATTCATGCTTAGTATTAAGGACTTACGCCTAAGCGTGTAAGATATGGTTACTGACCAATGAGAGTGATCCGTTCTGCTAAATATGGGCTCCTTGCCATTCCTGTAGTCCCAGATGTTGAGTGCGGCGTCGTCACCCGCGCTTGCCAAGTGAAACTGCCTGCAATCAAATAACGTAATAATAATATGATAACAATCTTCCATTTCATTATCTGCGCATTGTGCATTTCCTCCACTACGTAAAGGTGGTTTTAAAGCGGCGAGGCGAGGCGTGGATGGGATGGGCGAGAATTGAAATTTGTATCTTGCCATACAAATTTCAATTCTCGCACAATCTGCACGCCCTGCCCATCTTTGGTGTATGTTGCCATACAAAATTCAATTCTCGCACAATATGCACGCCCTGCCCAACTTTGGTGTATTTTGCCATACAAAATTCAATTCTCGCACAATCTGCACGCCCTGCCCATCTTTGGTGTATGTTGCCATACAAAATTCAATTCTCGCACAATATGCACGCCCTGCCCAACTTTGGTGTATGTTGCCATACAAAATTCAATTCTCGCACAATATGCACGCCCTGCCCATCTTTGGTGTATGTTGCCATACAAAATTCAATTCTCGCACAATATGCACGCCCTGCCCAACTTTGGTGTATGTTGCCATACAAAATTCAATTCATGTGGCATGACGGTGTACGCGCGACATGGACAATTGTCCATGTCTCGGACTAGTGCGCTTTCGACCGCGATCGTCACAAACTATAAGAACGCCGTGTTGTTTAGTGGTTTCTTGTAAAAACTAAAGCCTAAACCAAAACTTTGTAGATCATGGAATTACGTACCATATGTAAATTTAAGTATATTACTATATTTTTCTTTAAAATCATGAAAAACAACAAATAGTAAAATATTTCGTGCTCTATGTTATTTTTGTTTTCAAACATCACAGCAACTGTACTATTTTTTCAACAAATACATTGCTCCTTAACCACGACCTAAGTTGGTCGCTAAGTGACTGTAACAAGCAATGTAAAAATCACACAACGATATTGCTATTGCTTTTACTCAACTGCATGTGTAGTGGTGGTAAGTACTGTGAGTACTGTGAACCTTATACTACTTTTATTTATTTTTAATTGACTTGACTGCCCTGGCGGTTGGGAGTGTCATGCTCACTCAAAAGTCTACCTGATGGTGGCGCATGTGTTGGGTCATTTGGCTCCCTTAAATATGGTTGAGCCGAATGGTGCTAGCGCGTGCGTCATGTTCGTGAACGGACGCCGTCAGTTTGGACTGGTCATCTCTCGGCTGCCACGGTTTATTTTAATGATTTGTTATTTTAATTTGTTGTTGATTTTTATTTTTTTACTTCGGATACTTTAACGTGCATTTCTTTTTATATCGTTCTCACATATATGTTTGTATAATTTCAACAGGAATGATGTAACCATAAAATTGTAAAGAAAAATAATTTAAAAGAGTGTCCGTGGAGTTTCTTGCACGTTCTTCTCCATAGAGATCTACGCTTTGGAACGTGCAAATAGCTTCATCTTTTTGACTGACCGACCTTGACAATTCAAAAGTGCCTGTGAATGGTTTATTTGAAATAAATAATTTGAATTTGAATTTGGTAGGGGCAAACTGGAGACATAGGTTTCCGATACATCTTCGTCTAACGGGCATATCTCCTTGTTTATTATATCTATGGTACAGACAGTAGTACCTATTGGGATTGAAGTCCAAGTCTCTGGCCAGTTGCGTGTGTGCGTTGTCTATGCTCCAGGAGGGCTTGGTGCAGTCGGAGCGCGTGTCGTAGCATTTTATGTGCATGTCTTGTAGTACTGCGAACTGACAAAAATAAAACAAAATCAATATTCGAAGATTTTTTTGGAATCAAATGACTTCCCTCGCTTTGGGTGGAGCGGGAGGGAGTGTCAGACTTTTACTGACTAAAACCCACCCCTGGACAGCAAAGTTTAAAGGGACCTTTAAATGCCCTTTGCTGTCCAGGGCCGCAGGAACTCTTTCGAAGAATCCTGCAACCCTGGCAGGCTTCGATGTATACCTGCGTGTGGCCCTGGTGCGGGTTCCACTTGCCGCCGGTGAACTTGAGGCGCGGCGAGGCGGCGGCGCGGGCGAGCTCGGCGCCGCTCATGACGTCACGCACGCTGACGCCTCCCTCGCACACCACGCCCACGCGCGTCCTGTCTGTAGGGTGCCACTCCGCGCAACGGATCTCTTCTTCCGTCTTCTATGAATATGGGTTAGGTTTAAGAATAGTGTAGAATACTAAGCCGATTCTCATAATAAATATGTTTATTCAAAACAGCTTTTACTCGCGCCTTGGTAAGCGTATATCCCGTTGTTTCCAGTTCCCGTATTTACCTATTATAGCCTTCCTCATGAATGTGGCTATGATATAAAAAATAATTTTCAAAATCGGTTCAGTAGATCCAGAGATTACCCCCTACAACCTCACAAACTTTACCTCTTTATAATGTTAGTATAGATAAATATATGGTTATAAATAGCACTTTTACAAGTCGCATTTGTTTTTAATAAAACTAGTCGATTTTGGTGTTTCCTAGCCGACTTACTCTGAAAAGAAACACCAAAACAAACTAAGAGATGAAATACCTTTTAAGGTCCATAAAATGACATGTATCAGTCAAATCATGTGAGAACCATTATCTGGTAATGTTTGATAATTATGGTCTTTTGTTGAGAGAACCATACTTTTAATGAACCTGTCCAGTCAGTGTTAGTCCAATGGTCCAATAAAATTGACTGGTGAATCAACACAGACAATGGATATCGACATGAAATGAAAATATTACACTTGTATTACTTTTTCATATTTTTTTTTCACTGAAAAATAGGCGCATTTAATTGAAAAGGCTAGGCCACGAATTAAACGGCTGATTGAGCTAATTGGCTGCGAACTAACCTCTGGTTTGATAGTTAGAAGTAGTTCCATATCCTCCGCATTTCTACCTTGTATTGCACTCAAATCGTCCAAGTCTTTTGGTATAACCTGTAAGTTACAAAATTATGATCATAGAGGAAATATTAAACTAAGTAGGAACTATTACGAAAGGTATTTTTTTTATTACTATTGTTAGTTTTTAAACTGTTCTTGGTTGTCATTTTCATAGGTCTTCGTCAGTCATCGTAATGGTGGTCAGAAGCCAGAAAATCTGACACCAGGTCTTGCCAGGCCTCGTCAGGATCCGTGAATAAAATATTTTGATATTAAGCTGCATCTATTTGGGTTTTCTACCATTTGCCTTGATGCATACCTCAACTGTAGGCAGCTTGAAGATTGACACGCCCATGGAGCACTGAGAGGTAGCGGGGTCGTAGTAGTTGTGTGTGGTCAGCAGTGTGGCGGCGTCGTGCGGGGAGCAGCGCAGGTGCCACACCTCGCCTATGTCGTGTTTGAACACCTGGTGGTGAGATAGTCAATACTTAATATCTTTCATTTTGAGTTTGTGGCACTCCAATAATAGATGAAGTTTTAGAGAAACTCGTTTTATAAATCCCTTCAATCACTAACAAAAAAGTCTTATGTTATGCCTTTTCGATATTCTTCATAGTTTCGTAGTCACTTTATTTTTTACACATAGTATTTAAATGAAAATGATGACGTTCAAATTCAAATAAACGTTTTGAGGTTGACTTTGACTTTCCGGATTTGGCCATCAACACACACTTTAAAAATTCACCCTGTATACCCTTTGCTTTCAGAACATGTCTAGTAGCCTTGCATTTTTTTGTGAACATTATTTTGGGCTGAAACTGGTTTCAATCTTAGGTATGAGTTCAGGATTATATTTGCTCATGAGTCCTTGTGACCTTCTTAGACATAATGAAATTTATATTAAATAATCAATTATGTTCATTTAAAAGAAACTACAAGAAAACTTTATCAGTTTTCCGATCATCACCTCAAACTTAACTAGAAAACGAAGTCAGATAAAAATAACTTACTTTAGTATGTAAAGCGCCGGTATCCTCCTCAAGCTCGACAACGTGTATTTGGTTTGAGTTAGGTTTCAGGCTTTGAGTTCCTATCAGGAATCTGATAGCATCACTCTCTCCATACTGTGGCGATAGAGCTCTAGTCTGGAAAATAGTGACAAAAAGAATAAAACTTCTATAACTTTTTTTCGTTATGTATTGGTTGACAAGCATGTTGTACACTTAAGGGGTATGTTCACAGCTGCTGATAGCAATTCACCATGGGAATAGGCTTAATGGTTGCATTGATATCTCACTTACAAGGCTAAACTAGCTAATGGGATGGCAACCTTACTCACATCCACCTTAATTCTTTGACTATTATTTTGGCAGCAGTCCCCACTGTTTAGACCGTTAATATACCCAACTATTAATGAATAAGGGTAGGTTTTTCTATAGGCAGCGGGTCGATAAGAGGTGAGACTTTGAATTACTCAAATTCGAAAGACACCTGGCACTTATAATATTTTCCTAAGGTCTTTCTTAGCTATGGGGAAAGCCTCCGTGTGGTCAAAAACTAATAAATTAAAGATATCACGCAAGCACGTAAATGACATCTCGTTTTAGTTAAGCAAATAAGGTACCTGGTGCTCTAAGCCATATATTATTGAGTTTCCTTCTTCCATTTAAGCTCTGTTTATAGTTTTTTCTGGAATTAAATGTTTATTTACGCCAGTTTAACATTTTCATTTGCTACAACGCGTTCCAATATTTTATATTTTATTATTTTATTTGAAATTTTTTACAATGACAGATCCATCATACGTGTGGCTATCTGTCTCTTTTCTTCTAAAAAAAATAATCATCAGAAAAGAGAGAGCGAATAGATTTACGCAATAAATCCTAAAAAAGATTGAAGTGAAATTGCATGTTTACATGTCGCTTTTTGACATTATCACATTAGTGACAGCAAAGATTTGTTTTTTTTTTCTGAAGAGATTCCGATTAATGATTAGTCTTTTTACTTATTCAGAGAAAAAAATGCAGTCTTTTAAATCGGTAACCAACTGGCTTAATCAGCTGTATAGTTAGTGGCTTATTGAAAGGCGCCTTGGACGAGATGATCTCGGAATTTAACTGGAAAATGACTTGTTTCCATTTCATTTAATGACTTGCCTAGCCGTCATTTGGCA
The DNA here is from genome assembly GCA_947386135.1 of Melanchra persicariae. Taxonomy (NCBI): domain Eukaryota; kingdom Metazoa; phylum Arthropoda; class Insecta; order Lepidoptera; family Noctuidae; genus Melanchra; species Melanchra persicariae. The sequence continues at coordinate 5,739,740 of OX376645.1, read as the reverse complement.
ATTAAAGGTGGCAGCACAGAAGCGTCAATATCAAGAATATATTACTTAAAAGTTTCGAATATGCAACACTAGATGGCGTAGTCAACGCCCGTGCACGTTCCCTATAAATATAGCCGGATCTATCTGTGACTTCTGTGTGCCGGATAATCGGCTTTTCCGAATAGTCGGTCACTAGTTGGTAATTACTTACTATCCACTCTGTAGGAAAACAATGGAAAACGAACTAAATAATTATTTAATTGCAGTCCTTAGATGGGTGTGCACTTAAATAATAGTAATTTGATAATAACAACTACATGGCATTATCTTATGGTTTTACCACATTGAATTTTTATAAATAGAATCCAACTGTTATCATTACATTTTCTGGGTCGCTGACACGCCATACGCCATTCATGTTTTTGTAATTTCTTCCTCAGGTGCTACTAACACACAGTCTTGCTAAAGGGTATCGTATCGTCTAGTTACTGAGTTTCTAAGGTCAGATAGGCAGAAGCTCCATGTAAAATACTGGTACTCGGCTGCATTCAGTTAGACTGGCAGCCAGCCATAATGTAGGTACTCTGTGCTGGAAGCCGACCAGTGGCGTTGCGAGCATGGATGACACCCGGAACGGTTAATGTGGAACTAATTATTTATGGTACCCCAGAAATAATATTATGATAGTGACTTTTGATCTGGGGACGGTAGTCACAACCCATTTTTCGGGAGGTGTTCCATATGTACTGCTACGCTACGCTAGGCAGGCCTGTATCCTTGCCAGGGTTGCCCAATTGTTCAAAACAGTTCCCGCGGCCCTGGAACGCAAAGGGCATTAGGGCAGAAGGGTGGATTTAGTCACTAAGAACCTGACCCTCCCTCCCGCTTTGCCCGGAGCGATGAACGGGTGAAGTCATTTGGTGGTTTCCCATTAAAAAAAAAGGCAGGCCTGTATCGGCAATTAGCAATGAAGGTAATGAGTCAACGGGGCGACATGGGACGGCCATGACGGATATGGCGCGCACGCTGACCGGAACCCGTGGCCGATAGGCGTGGGAACATCCTCGCTCCGGTGGAGATTAGAACTAACTCGCTAAGTACTGATTAGGTTTCGAGATTCTAATGTTCCATAGTGTCACGCCAATGATTAATGACAGCCCTATTTTATGTCCAGGCTACCTATTGTTCTTTCCTGAGGCCTAATTGTGTTACGGGTTTTGGCAACGGCGCTGTACAAATTGTGATTGTAATTGTTTGACACATTACTTACGTGCATTACACAATTTGGAAGTCGTTGGGTATTTTAAACGAATCGTAGGCAAAGGAATCAAATCGCAGTGCGGATCGCACACTAGGCCCGGTTTCCACCAAAGCAGAGAGGAGAGGAGATGTGTTGAATAAACCAATCCGATTTCGTTATTTGCTCATCTCTTCTCCGCTTAGCTTATCGGATTGGTTTATTCAACACATCTCCTCTCCTCTCTGCTTTGGTGGAAACCGGTCCTTACACAATTAGGCCGCAGGTTGCTTGGAACTGGGAGGGACTGATTGCGGAATGCGATAAGGCCGCCAATTGTACCTACTGTCAACAAAGCTGCTTGGTATACAGGCAACAATATTAATTTTTGCACTGCACTGCCAATATTTATTTCTAACTAGCTTTTACCAGCTGCGGCTTCGCCCGCGTGAATATCGGAAATAGCAAGGTTTCCTCATTTGTATTGTAAATTTTTTACTCAGGAAACACCCACCCTACACCTACCTTACACTTACCGTACACCTACCTTACACTTACCGTACACCTACCTTACACCTACCCTACACCTACCTTACACCTACCCTACACCTACCCTACACCTACCCTACACCTACCCTACACCTACCTTACACCTACCCTACACCTACCTTACACCTACCCTACACCTACCTTACACCTACCTACCCTAAACCTACCCTACACCTTCCCTACACCTACCCTACACCTACCCTACCTACATAATTATACCACCCCAAAAATACTATGACATGTTTCTGGTCTCCTGGTGCTTGATGTTTCTGGTCTCCTGGTACTTGTGAATCTGAAGTACTAAGGCAGCAGCGGCTCTGAGTTTCCACTTCCTCCTCAGTCTCCATTAATCCATGCCACTTACCGGGATAAAAAGGAGCCTATTTTTTATTCCAGGATATGAACTACATGTGTGCCAAATTTCATCCAAATACCTTCAGCCGTTTTTGCCTGATTGTTACACAACTACACACAGGTGTAGGGTAGGTGTAGGGTAGGTGTAGGGTAAGTGTAGGGTGGGTGTTAAAAAATTTACAATACAAATCAGGTAACCTTGCTATTTCCGATATTCACGCGGGCGAAGCCGCAGCTGGTAGAAGCTAGTAGAATGATAAATGATAGATGTATTTATTTTGTAAATAGGCTAAAAAAACAGTATTATACGTCAATGACGCAAATTCTTTTTGGTCAGTTTAAACTAGATGAGGCAAATACCAGCCAAATCTAGCTCCTTACTACTCGGAGGAGAAACTCTAACAAACTCGGGTGTTTTGGTCAGATCATTACGTTAACCACGTAGGATAAATTATCCTGACGTGGCTTTTTGAAGAAAAGTACCACACACACTTGTGTGCATGTGGAACTGTCCAGACAATTCAACATTCTGCTGAGCTCTACCATCCGACGAGCAATACCAAAGTAAGGACATTTGGGTAGGCCGCATGAAGTAATCAAACTTCCAGACAATCATATAATAATCTTCTTACCTAAACGTTCGTTATTATGAGGATCATGAAATAAGTTATACACTGGGTTCGAAGTCGGCCCTGGGCCACCACTGCCTAGTCTCAGTCTTCTTCTTCTATTGCTTCTCTATTATAAAATGCTTTGTCCTCACTAATGGATCAACGTATAGCCTAAACCGCTAGTGAGGTTGAAATTTGGAGAACGTATTCCTTATAATTATGATCATCCGATAAGAAAGAATTTTTAGAAGAAATGAAAGGATGAAAGTTTGTGAGAAACCTTGGCACCAATTCTTGCCAAAGTAAATAATATAATAAAACCCCATAAATCTTGTCTTAATCTAGTCTTTTGGGGTTGGTTAGCTTGTATGGAAGGATCTTATTCCTTGGGGTACTTGAAACTTTTTACTAATACTGGCCGAAGTAAATAATAATAGTTGTACAGCTTGGAAAAAAATAGTTTGGAAAAAATGAGGGCGCCACTATCTCACTTAGCGCACCATAATATGGGAAATCAGTAAGAGAATTTAATCAAATCGATAAAAATAAATGTGGAACAACAAACGATACTCAAAATGTAACACTTGTCGGCCAAGTAGTGTCGACATCATAGGTTTCCATTTAGTAAAATATTTAGTTCCACTTTTCACCACGTCATACTCTTTTTTGCAAAGCTGTAATTATTATTCGTTTTTCACAACTCTTTTTTTTTTTTTTTAAAACATTGGCCCAAGCAATAACATTTTTACACAAAAATCTTATTGCTTGGGCCAATGTACTTGAAACTTAGTGCAAATACTAACCAAAGTAAATAAAGTAATAAAGGTTGTGATTACTCGTTTTTCTCAACTACCCCTAAAAGGCAATTTAGGGGATGATAAAGTTTGTGTCGAAAAATCTTAGTCCTTGAGCCAGTAGGTCCCCAAAAGACGATTTACGGGGTGTTAAATTTGTATGGGAGATTAGTAGATAATATTGATGGTTTATCGTCTCTTCACGTCTGAGTAGCTAACAGCTAGCACACCCATAATTTAGGCCACTAAGTCCTGTATTCTAAAACATAGGTAGGTACTTTATCCTGGGAGTATGTTGCCTTATTTGACAATTTCCGACTTACACAGCTTACACACTCACTCACAGCAAAACTGGATTAAAATAATCCCGGACAAATGCTCGGGTCCTGGAGAATACGCCATGGGAGCGAAACTGTGGGAAAAATGTGGTGGAATATGAATGAATTTAAATACGGTAGCCTAGCTTCATAGTCCTAGTAAAAATACTCGTAACTCGTGCTAAATATATCATAAGTAGGTAATCATAATTTTACAACGATTCTGTTTGTTCGTCGACATAAAAATGTGTTTGTTTTAACTGAAGTTAGCAGGAATCTGAAGAATGTTACGTGCGTATGATGATGATGAATTGGTTTTTTATAATTATGTTATTTAGATGAGCTCATAGCAAAATTATATCAGCTAGACGGGTCGATCTTTAAGGTAAGGTAAGCCACGCCCGTCGAGGTCCGTCCGTGGACGGGTGACTATTTTAAAATAACACGGCACGGAGGAATCTCTCCGTGCCTCAGAAAGCACATCCAGTCGTTGATATCGGCTGTAATTTGTAGGTACATCTTTCACAGTCGTTACGGGAAGTCAGAAAGAAGCCAGGAAATCTCACACCAGTCTTGTCACAGCGTATCGTTACCAAGTAACTGGGTTGTGGACCTCCACACGCAGCCCAGTAACTGGGTTACTCGATACCCAAGCGAAGATAGGCAGCCGCTCTATGTAAAATACTGGTAGGTACTCAGCTGCAACCGGATAGACTGGGAGCCGACCCCAACGTAATTGGGAAAAGAATGGGACTTAGATATTTTGATTGATTATGATTAATACCCGTGGGATCCTGGGTTCGATTTACAGGACGGGAAAAAAGTATTATTGGGTTTTTCCACTAGGAATTTTTCAGCAGCAGCCCGGAGTTCGGATGTTGATGGTGTGACACCCCCGTGCCTCGAAAAGCTCGTCCTGTTTTTATTTTCCCCGGTAGTGTCGGATTTCCGTCCCATCGGATTATGGGAGTAAAGGAACAGAGTGCTGGTCTGTGTTAGCGCACAAATTTGTGCAATTATCTCCTGTGTAGGTACTGGGTGGGAAGCCTCGACATAGTTCTTTACCGATCCGACCGTTCGGTAGGCGATCGATAACTATTCGAGACTTGGGAACCCAGAACGGAAAGTCTCGACATAGTTACCGATCCGACCAGTCGGTAGGCGATCGGTAACTATTCGAGACTTGGGAACCCAGAACGGGAAGTCTCGACATAGTTACCGATCCGACCGGTCGGTAGACGATCGGTAACTATTCGAGACTTGGGAACCCAGAACGGGAAGTCTCGACATAGTCAGCGATCCGACCGGTCGGTAGGCGATCGGTAACTATTCGAGACTTGGGAACCCAGGACGGGAAGTCTCGACATAGTTACCGACCCGATCGGTCGGTGGGCGATCGGTAACTATTCGAGACTTGGGAACCCAGAACGGGAAGTCTCGACGTAGTTACCGATCCGACCGGACGGTAGGCGATCGGTAACTATTCGAGACTTGGGAACCCAGAACGGGAAGTCTCGACAAAGTTAACGATCGCTTAACGACCGCATTCGGTCGTTAAGTCCTAAGGTCACAGGGCGTACACAGTCAATCTTGAACGCGATCCACGATCGATGGTAGGCGATCAGTAACCATGTCGGGACTTCTCGCCCTGGGCGAATCTCCGTTGAGATTGGCCACCGCTTCCGAAATTCGTTCGGAAGAATTATTATTATCCGTTTTCAGAATAAGAGCCTGGCACTAAAAACTAGTAAAACCAACTCATCGCCTAGTCACGTGTTTGAAAGCGCTGTTATTGTCTATTATCGGTTTACTAGAAATGCGATAAAACTGATAAACATTAGTCACCAGCTCTTTGTTACGACATGCTGTTATTATTGGTCAGAGGTCGCGCCGTTCGCGCGTAATTATATTAATTATTCATTTATAATGCACTTTGTTATTGGACTCATTAGTAGGGATGTCGCTGCTTTAAAGGGTAGGGCTCCCCCGTCCAGGTTTGCGGATTTTGTTCGAAAGAGAAAGGGCATTTGGAGGAACAGGGATGGCTTTACTGACACTCCCTTTTGCTCCGCCCAGAGTGGAAGGAGTCATTTGATAAATTCCCGTCCTAAAAAAAATATAAAAATGGCTCTCCCGTGCCTCTTTGGAGGTAGCGGAACAGAGAGTAAAGTCCCACATACCTCCGTTGAAAAGGGAGGATTCTCCGACCAGACGGTTGGTTTTGTCTGGTGGGCAACTGCCCGAGAGTTGATATTCGGGCTTTGCATATGTTCTAATCGCACGGTAAACTCTGATATCGCGATTTAGGATTTTGTCAGTTAGTTCGCAGCTGTTGAGATAGATGGCGCTAAGAGTCTCATTTGTGGCGGTATTAATGTCGCTACACCTTCATTGCGCAATGCGGTAATGACAGTCGCGTGTTCCGACTGCGGTTGTTTTGACTGACACAAGCGGTCGAGTGGTGACGCAAGCGGGTACAACAGCTGCAATTTTTGTCCTGTCACACTTCGGGTTAAAAAAAGAAGAGGCTCATTTAGGTGTGGACTGGGCACGGTTGCTTTGGTGAGACTCTGAACAGGATTGGGCCAGCAGCAACGGCAAATTGTCACCATATGGCATTCCTAAGGCTCTAGTTTGTCTGACTATTAACGAATGCAATTTTATTGTCGAAATACGAAAATATAAGGGACTGGTCACGTGACATTCCGACAGCGTTTTTCAATCCTATCCATTTTTGACGTTTTGACATCACCTTCCCCACGCTACCGCTGCTTTGGCTGTGCCAAATAGACCTATATTCTGTTAGCGGCGGCGTGATGAAGGCGACTGTCAAGAAGTCAAAAATGTGTGGGATTGACAAAGGCTGACGAAATATAACGTGATCAATCCCTACTAATATAAATGCGAAAGTTACTGTCTGTCTGTTACGCTTTCACGCTAAAACGGCTGAACGGATCGTCATGAAATTGGCACATGTCATAATGCAGGGTGAAATTTAATTCATGGGCATCCTTTTAAGGTACTCATCATTATGAACAACTTTTACTATGGTACTAAACCTAAAATCGCAAAAAAAATCAGCTGTTCTTTGCATTTATGTTCACATAACTCGTCAAAATGTAGGGAAGAGCTGAATTTTTTCCCCGGTTACAGGTTTGGTCCTATAGTAAAAGTTGTTCATAATGATGATTACAATAACCCCTTAAAAGGATGCCCATGAATTCAATTTCATTCTGTATAGCCTGGGATATGGAGAAGGACATAGGCTACTTTTTTACGCGATATCCGATTACCACGCGGGCGGAGCCGCGGGAAAAAGATAGTCCGTTATATTTTGGCATTTCGACAATGGCATTTGCTGATGGAATATCACTTTGTTTAGAGCCTCAGTTCAGCAAAATGCCAGAAAATTGCTAGTTGCCTGACAGCAGTACTCACTATTGACGACGACGGAGAAAAGGAAGAAGATGGCTTCCTTCTGTAAAACCGCGAAGAGCCCAGAAGGAAGTCACCAAGTGGAATCGTGAGCGGGCGGATCCCGCTGGAAACCGTTAAAACCAGGCGGAATTTCGGGGTCGCGGGACACTCTGGCCGCACCAATAAATGGCCTATCGAGGATAAATAGTGACTCAGTGGGGCTCAGAGGCTAAGGAGAGATCACCAAGTGTGTGCCCTAACAGGCGTTGCACAGAAAGGGTTCCGGGGTGGTCTCGTCTCTTATGAGAACACAGGGCCATTCCATGTGCTGGTGACGACCACTGGAGTGGTTTTAGTTTAGTTTAGTGTAGTAAAAACCAGACACTCCCTGGTCTTATCCCCATAAAAGTGCGTACCTTTAATACTTGCAAGTATGCATGTATTAAACGTTTCCCCTCGAAAAAAAGGTACCAACAGTTTTAAACATAGGACTCAAAAGGGTGTATAACTTTGAAACCATCCCTTATAAATTAATTCATATTGACATATTCTGTAAGTAATTAAAAATACGAAAATTAAATTCAGTAGCTGTTTTTAGTTTGTTATTTAATTTAATCTTATTTCGTTTTTTCTAAATTGGGAGTCACTCTCAGGAGTCACTGCAACTTACGCGCGTTGTTAGAAAAAAATTTCAGAAGGCTTAGTGTGAGTTTTTTTAAAGTATTCGATCGCGTTAGCGTAAACGTCAATTTGTATTGAAACTGTATAAGCGCCGTCCGGTGACAATGACGGAAAACCTTTTTTTTCTATACAATTTGACATAAGCGAACGTTTACGTTAACGCGAGTACGTTAAAAAACTCGCACTAAGCCCTCAGCTCGAGTTTCATATTCACATTTCGCAATATTTATTCTACAAGGCTTATGGAGGTTACGCACGCTCACCCACGATCGAATACCGATAAAATCCAAGATTATTATAAAATACTTACTAATATTAAATCTATTCACGGATGACTTTTCAATTCACACCCCCGCAAATCAATCATATTCTATTTTTAAAACGAAAAAATATTTTTTACGTTACATTTTTGCGTAGGAGGACGCACTTTTCATAGTTTCGTACAAAACAACTACGGACCTCGTAAAAGATCTAAAAATATATCTAAGTTTTGACGCAGGACCTATAAAAAACCTTATAGTATTTTTGTCTACAGATTAAATTAAGCAGGCACCAAAGACTCGGCATCAAAGAGTTTACGCAATAAAAAAACAAAACTGGAGTTAGCAACAGACTGGCCACTGGGATCATTAAAAAAACGAGATTAAGGGTGAACGCATACTGGTCACGAAAAGGCAGACAACATAATTATATAAAGTTAGGTCTTAACTTTTGAGAATGATATTTGTAGAATTGGAATTTTAAATTCAAATAAACCAATTCAATTTTAACGATGTCAGCAAAATCAGGTAAGTGCTAATTTGTTTCTGTATGTTTTCTTTTATCATGAAATCTAAGAAAATTCGTAGTATCGAAAACGAGTGCCAACATGGAAACTGTGCAGTTCAAATGGCTAGCAATATCAATGACGTATAAAGGAACCTGTCGTCGCTATTTAACGCACATGGCGTTATTGGTTCCTTCGCTTTCGTTTGAGCAACTTTACGACACAAATCAATCTGCCTCTCCGCGTGGTCAAGGGGTAAAATTTCCTAAAGCGATTGAACTAATAACGCACAATTTGTGCTATAGCAGTTATGTTATGTCCGTAGATATACGTCATTGATATTGCGTGCTGTTCGAGAAGCATAGATTTAAAAAATATATTTCTTTCTTTTTTCAGAGATATAGAGAGCGATGTTAAGTTTTCTATCGAAAGTGAGAAATCACTCTATTTCCCTCCTGAACTCTTGTTCGAAAATTTTTCTCATATAACTATTTAGACCTGCGGCCCTACCATGACGTGTTAAAGCGTGAGTTGTTCTAGCGAGAAGGAGGGATGGAGCTATACACCCTATATAGTAAAGTTTGAAAGTTTGTATGAAACCGTACCGCGTAAACGGTGTTAAGTGAATAACTATGATTTGTGTAAGTAGGACTAAGAGGCCAGTTTCAATTTATATCCACAGGAACCAATTATGAGGAATTTTGTATCTTACGTCGGACAATGGAGAAGGACACAGGATACTTTTTATCCAAGGAGGACGTTCCCTTAGGATAATTTCTTAATTTCACGCGGACGAAGCCGTTAGCGGAAGCATGTTATGAATAAGTATAGGAAATACTTAGTTCAAGAGAAAACAACTTGTAAGTAGATACCTAAGAGAAGCAGTTTATCTCAATGCTTGGGTAAACAGTGAACTGAATATTAAAAATGTCGTGTGTTTCATACAAATAATAGCCAAGTAAATAGGTAATGAGAGAGTTTAACTAGTAGCGAGACATCCGCTTGCAACTGTGCTAAAGGAAAGCTTACGTTCTACAAACGTTTAGACAGATAGTATCCACGAGACACCTTAGGCTCTGGACAAAGTGCCAAGTTGCGGAATTATTCGAAGAGTTACCGCGGCCTTGCAATGCAAAGGGCATTTGAAGGGACACGGGTGGGTTTTATCCAGTAAAAGTCGGACATTGCCCATCCAACAAAATATAAAAATAACTTTTTGAAAGAAAAACGAAGAAACCAGGTGTCAAAAAACGAAGAAACCACACCAGAAACACCGACTTCCAAAATTAAAGTTATTTTGTACTTTGTAGTGTTTTTTTGGAAGTCGGTTGTACTTTTTTGTAAAAAAGTTTTTTGTTTTTTACTTTTAAGGCTGGTACCCCCAAAAACTAAAACGTAATAGTAAGCAAATACACTGTTAAGGTACTTTGAAGATTGAAGTTGTACCATTAATGAGTTAATCTACACAATCACTTTGTTTACCGTTAAGGAGTTCTGTTGCGCGCCTTCGCAAACCAAATCCAGTCTAGATTATAGTAAAGTGCCTGTAAAATTCTAAGATTTCTCCAGGATTCCAGCATCAGATCCTGACCTGATGGCCATGGGACTACCTGGGAAGTAGGTAAACCCTTTCAAACAAAAGAAAAAAAACAAATCGGTACAGGCGTCTTTGAGTAATTAATCGGGGAACATACATAAACAAGTACGCAAAAATTACATCATCCAAGTAAGCAAAAATGCTCTTAAAATAAAAACTACTGAGCCAAACTGAGTTATTTTTTACGGGATCAAATTGCAAGTATACCACATCGAACTAAAAAAGAATCACAGACAACGGATCAGAAACCTCGGAGTAATCGGTGTACATGCAAAAAATAATACCAACCGAATTGAGAACCTCGTTCTTTATGGTAGTCGGTTAAAAGAACAAATTTTAAGTTGGATTGATGGCATGAATGAAATTAAAAAAGCAGCTGGGAAAAAACATCCTTTGTCCTGATGTAGGATGCTCTTTCTTATGATTCTAATTCTAGTACCTCTCCGATTATGAAAGGTTGGCCAGCAACTCTGAGTGGGAAACATTTATCGCAATAAATTACTAGGTACGCAGCTACTTGGTGAAACAGTGACAGTCCACTTTTCGCTATTCCGTAAACAGAAAAGCAATATCTTTCCAAGTCGAACTTGACATGAAATTGAGTATATTCAAATTAACTTAAAAGCTTCCGTCATTGGAATCTGTAAAATATATAGAAAATGTCTTGCAGATAAGTTTAGAAATCTAATTTCCTCGTATTTCATACTGGCTATCTCGGTATCCGTTGGCCTTAAAAGCATCGGAAAATGCGAACTCTAAATTTAAACGCAACATACCAAAGAGAACAAGAGTTTTAGTCGTAAAAAGCGCATAAAGTTATAGAGCGGAGCCTTTGACTTGGTCCGGTTGGAATGCAAACGACCAGATTTTGTGATAGGCTCGTGAAGGCATTTCGCCGATTCCTTTGCCTTTTATTCTAACGTTTTAAAAAGCTTTTACTCCAAATTCAATATGGTGGGCATTAGGAATTTAGATGTAAGATTTATGTTAATGTTTGATTTGTCATTCGATTAACCTCTACTTAACCGTCTTTTTTTCATGAGAAGGAGGCTCTTACTGCGATATTATTTTTATACTGGTAAAAGGTTATCAAGTGTGCTTCATGGTCGACCACATCATCGCTTTCAATGATATTATAAGTAAAAAGGTGTAGATAGGTTACATTAACAACATTCAATCTTCAAGAACGGCACAATGTCACACTGTAAGATGATACGTAGAAGTAGGACGGCATGGCGTAATTATCGGGAGCGGAAAAGAGACAAGACGAGAAAAATGTGGCTAGTTAGCCACATTCTGACGTGCCACTTGCTGAGCGCTTATAACCTATCTACACCTTTTTACTTATAATATCATTGATCGCTTTGCATCAGGTGAGATGGTGGTCAAGTACGAGCCTATTTTTTTTAATGATATGTAACCCATCCAACACACAGGGAAGAGTGGAAGGCTACCAGACCTGTCCAAGGTCGAGTGCTAAAATGTTCGAGCTCGCATCGTTTGCTTAAAAGATATACCTATATCCTGGATTCTGCACTGTGTTCTTGAGCTTTCCTGCATCAGGCAAGAAAGTTACTTTAATTTAAGTATGAATAATTAATAAAAAATCAAAACTATCCGAAATGGGGTGCTTTGAAATTTACAGGAGCATCATGAATAATTCTAAGTTAAAGTAGTGAAGTAGGTTCATGAAAGTTTATTAAAATTATGGGCGTTCTTGGTTTGATAGCAAACTCCTCACTGGCTACTCATATTTTACATTTAGATAGATCTAAATGTAAAGTAAAAAAGCAAGGACTACTGACATATTTTTGGACAACTTCTATTAATAGATGCAAAGGAGTTTCTTGTCTGTTCTTCTCCAAAAGAATCTACCTTTGCGAATGAACTCTAGTCTTTGGTAGTTTTATGTTATCTACTCTTTGGAAGGTACAACTGCCGCGCTGGAGGTAGGGTCAGTGAGTGCGTTTTTCTGAGGAATATTTTGGCTGCTCCTGTCGCTAGCGCGGGAGAACTAGCTTCATCTATTTTACTGACAGCCCTTGATAATTCAAAAATGCCTGTTATAAACCATATATTTCAAATAAAGGATTTTGATTTGTTTTACTGACGTTCAATAGTGCCTTTTAATGACCAAATTTTAAAAAAAAGTTATCGTTTTTGCAAAAAAATTAAATCCCGAAGGCACACAAAAAATACTTGACTTGAAGAGCAGTACTAGCTGGTATGACATAAACCTTTTATCAAACGTATAGATCTATAGTACAGATGACCAGCTGTCTCAAACTCAGTAAACAACACTGATTATCGAGCAAATAATAACAGAAATACTTATGATGTAATTACAAAATACGTAATTCTGTAATCAACAACAAACGTATCGGACTCTCGGTCCAACGAATCAATAATGTTTACCACAGGAGAGCCGGAGCACACTCGTGATCATCAAACTGCAACTAATCACAATATTCTGATGAACACAAAAACTATAACTTTATCAGACGCGACTATTTGCCAAGAGGTCAGAGGAGCGTGCCCGCACCCGCCGGTCAAACAACGGACCACTTCAATTCACAAACTCTACCGTATTTAGAACCTATTAAAAATAATCACAATTATAGATAATAAACAGCAAAGCTAACTTTGCTGACGATGAAGAAATCCACGCTACAGTATCGCCCTTAAACTGTGAGAGTAAGGAGGGGTGGGGCGAAAAAATTCATATATCGAACGGTAAATTTAATGTTGCGCAGGAGTATATCATTTGAATTGTACGCGAAGGAATATCAGTTGTGTCTTGGAGACGGCGGGCGGCGGTCGTGTGTCCGGCGGACGATTCCCTACATTTAGTGTTGTGTCTAATAGTGCGATGAAGTGGTCGATATTTGTTTGTTTCGTCGTGTGCTTGACGAGGTTCTGCGACGGCTTGGGTAAGTGCACCCTCGGATTACCAAAAAAATTATAAGCTCTTCTTCAATTTATCAAATATTTTTTTAAGTCCCCATTTCTAGTGTTTATCTTTTTTATTTGATTACAAATGCTTTTAATTGTGGTTCGTGTCATAGGTCGTGTCAAAAGGTATGAAATCGCTGTTTCTAATTAACTTTGAGCCTGACACTCCTTTAATTTCCGTGCTAAACTTGAAACATTTCGGCCTTCATGATAGTTTATTGGCAATCAATATTCTCAATAAGCATGCTTTAGCATATATAGAGCAGTGATGCTATAGTTAATATCTTCAATCAATAAAATCGGGTCACTTCAGGAACAGAAGTTTCGGTGTTTTCGTAAATTAGTCATTGATATAAAGTTACCGTTAAATAAACAGTCGCGTAAATAAATCATCCCATTCAACTCTATTCAATGTCGATAGGAGCGGTTAGTTCCGATAAAAACTGCGATATCGCAGCGTCAGTGGAATTCCGGGCTTATTCATTGTTTTTAAAACTATTGTGTAAGAGGAAGCGGTTTATTAAATAAACATAACATCATGCCTGATATCCCCGAAGGGTTTGGTTGAGGCGTAGGTATTGTTAGGAACTGCCAGGGTTGCGGAATAATTGTTCGAAAACCGCGGCCCAAGAACGAAAAGGATCTGAAGGAACACAGGTGGGTTTTAGTCAATAAGAGTCTGACACTCCCGTTTCGCCCAGAGTAAGAGAACTCGTTTGATTATTTCCCATCCAAAAGGTAATGTTAGGACGTGTTTGAAACACTTTCGGGGATTGGGACGATAGATCTACGGTAACATAGAAAAGCTTGGCGGACTTCATAAAATGTTTATTCAAATCACAATCAATCTTAAAAAAATCAATCTTGTCTTTACAAGCAAGCCAAAAACAATGTTTTTCGAACTCAACAATCGAAAGGAAATGCATTTTGAAAGTGAGGCGCAATTCTCGTATTTTTTAAGTAATAAGCATTCGCATCATCATCATCATCATCATATCAGCCGAAAGACGTCCACTACTGGACATAGGCCTCCCCCAAGTGACGCCACAACAACCGCTCCTGTGCGTCTCGTATCCATCGGCTACCAGTGACCCTCACCAGGTCATCAGTCCAGGCATTTGCATCGCAATCGTAATTTGTCAAAAACATCTCAAATTTCTCTTCAGTGGAGCTCGTGGCTAAATAATAACAGCGGCAGGGATCGATCTTCAAGGTTAAGCAACTCTTGTTGAGGTTGGTCTGTGGATGGATCTTAACATGTCGAGATTCCTCTGTGCTTTGTAAAACACGTTAAGCCGTTGGTCTCGGTTGTCATTTGTAGTTCTTTGGCAGTCGTTAAGGTTTGGTCAGAAGTCAAAAAATCTGACACCAGTCTTTCCAAGAAGTACCGTGTTACCCAGTTAATGGGTTGTGGAGGTCTGGTAGTAGATTCTACGTAAAATACTGCTAGAATCCGGGTTGACTGGGAGCCGACCCCAATAAAGTTGGGAAAAGGCCAGGCAGATAAAGATGATCTCAAATTTCGCTAAATTTTGAAAGTTTTTGGTATTGATTTTCGCTGAAATGATATTGCGACTTGTAGGCCAATTCTAATGAATTGAATGAATGATAAAGTGATCGAAGTAGGTATCATTAGGCTATTTATTTCGGACCAATGACCTCTAATGTGTATATGAACATGACACCGGGATCCCGGGATATTCGAAGAAAATTATCGGAAATATAAGTATAATTCGGAAATGTCACTCTGATACTATGCGGTTTACGCGGACGTTTTATCTAAGTTCAGACTTTACCCCTCACTTATTCATACAAGCAGCGCTTACCTCTAAAAATCATAACCAATCTTAATAGATAAAATCCCGGGATCTCAGGCATGTCCATACCTACTATGAAAACATGTCGCAAGTACCAAAAATAGCTCTGCCTATGCCTATCACTAGATAACAAATACATTCGAATGAGAGTTCAAAACCAGCCAGTTCGTTTCTACCAGTCTGCGCGCTGTAAAGTTTCCTTCAGCAGGCTCATCTTAATATTACCTTTTTTTATTAAGGATGGGAAATCGTCAAACTCCTTGTGTGAGTGTCAGACTCTTACTGACTAAAACCCATCCGTGTTCCTCCTATTGCTCTTTGCGTTCCAGGGCCGCGGTGACTCTTTTGAACAAAATCTGCAGCCCTGGCAGGCATCTTAATAGTACCTAGCAATATTTCACTAGTATTATATTAATATTTCTTTTATTATTTCATACTATAAGCAAGAAAAAGAGGAGGCTTAATGCCTTAGGCATTTTCTACCGTCCAGTCAACTTTTGGGTGGTGCACACACAGATAGCGGTAGGTGCTAAGAGAAAGAAAAGGCGATTAATATTTATTTAAATAGGTACAAAAAATAGCGGTAAAAACAAATAAACTGCAAATATGATCAAATTAGATGCATAATAAATACACAAATGAATAATAAACATATAAATATACTAATCCAACTATGCCTTTTGCTATCAAACGTGCATAAGTTCAGTCTCAAGGATGCTGTTGCGAAATTCCTAAAGGGAAAACCCTTATATGGGTTTTCCCTTGATACATTTTTGAGTTAAAATTAGAATTTGGAATCGTTTGGTTGATTGAAGCCTCGGAAGCTCTTCCGACAAATACACCTACCAAAGAGGCACAGTTTTTTTTAAGTGCATTTATGCATCATCGACAGAAGTTCGAGTTTTGAATTTCATAGCATGGTAAAGGGATGAGGGACATTTCATAAGATAAGAAAGATATTTCGAGAGCGAAAATAATTTCAAGAAGAAAATTATAAGAATAGAGATAAACTAAATAAATCATGGATGGAATAGATGAAAGATGATACGGCTACAAATATTGTGAATACTTAGATGGACTGGACTGGTCAATCATGAACTCGAGTAGGTGGGTGATCAGCCGGTCGATTCTGTCGACATCTCACGGTGTTCACCAAGGTGGAGTGAACGACAATAGAGCTGTCATTCCATCTTATTTATATGGTTTGACAACTCACCCGTCGTGCGCCCCGCCCGGGTGTTCACTTCGACATGTTTACAGAATTGCACTGCAGTTTGTGAGGGGCGTCTCTGGATGTCGCATTGTATGACTACTTTTATTATCTTGGGTTCTGCCTGTAAAAATAATTGTATGTGTAAATAAATAATAAATATATGTATGAAAGAAAGCATGATGATCCAACCCTAACTCCCTAAGTACATTGTGGTAAGGACAGGAGGATGACGATAATTACAGGAAACTGTGCAGAGAAAAAGGTTTAAAAAAAAAACAAACATCCGAATTGAGAACCTCCTCCTTTTTTAGAAGTCGGTTGAAAATATAAACATACGTATTCGTCGGTTTTTGTTAAGTGGTATCAAGACTGTCTTAGATGTCATTATAAATGTTTTCTAGGAGTTTGTTTATGATAGGAGATTTATTAGTTGCAACTACTTCTAAAAATTAATTATTTCTTGGAAAATGATGTGTTGCACTTTTTGTTTTATATTTGAGGAAGAGGTTACTTAACCTCTTCCTTTTATAAATTCAGTTAAAAAGAAATTCGATCATCAGTTTCCGTGAATTCTCAAAGGAGGATAAATAAATAGGTCTGCAAATGCAACGGCTATTTTTCGTGGTTTTCCTTAATTAAGGTGTGAAATTTTTTTAGGAAACAGTTAATTTTTGTCGTCTAAAAGTGTGGCTTTTATCCAATTTGCAAAGTAAGTATCAATTATCATTTACTTTGAAAAGTTTTCTGATCCAATTCATATCATTGATGAGATAGGCAAATTTGTTACTTATGCAACATGCATGGCATGCAATTTTTTCTATATAGTAAACAATAAAAAATAAAAATGAAATAAAATAAGCCTTTGTTGCTGTTCTACAAATTTACAACACACACGTTTTCTTATTAATAATAATATTAGTTTATTAACAGATCGACTACACGATCGGTTTCACTTCACAGCTTGTCTTCCGACAAAGGCCTCCTCTAAAGCTTTCCATTTCTGCCTCTCTCGCTGCTCTCGTCCACTCTGGACCCGCTACCTTTTTGAGGTCATCCTCCCATCTTTTTGTTTGACGCCCTTTACTTCTCTTCCCATTCCTGGGATACCACTCTGTTATGGTTTTTGTCCATTTTCCATTCGTATCTCTAAGCATATGTCCAGTCCATCGCCATTTTAAAGTTTTACATGTTTTCTTTGCATCCTTAAATTTAGTTGTATTTTTAATTTTTTCTAATCTTATTCTATCTTTCCTCTTGACGCCCATTACGCTTCTCTCCATTCCGTTTTAACATACCTTTATTTTGTTTATTAAGCTATCTGTCAATGCCCATGTTTGGCAACCATAAGTTAAGCATGGTAAAATGCACATATTATACACGTTTCTTTTCTCTTTGATAGGCATGTCCTTGTTTTTCATGACTTCTAGTAAACAATATATTTTTTTAAATAAGTACCTTCATCAGCGGTGGTAGAGTTTTATTTTTATTGGTAGTGGACTGGCGAGCATGGGGTCCTGGGTTCAATTCCTAGTCCGGGCAAAAAGTGTTATTGGGTTTTCCATAAGGAATTTAGAGAAGCAGCGTGGAGTTTGTAAGTTGGAGTCCTCCATACCTCAAAAAGCACATAAACTCTTTGGTTCTGTGCCTGATCTTGCCCCGGTCGTGATGAATTACCGCTTCATCGAACTAAAGTCTAAAGAAACTGAGAGTGTACCTGTGTTTACGCACACACTTGTGCACTGTAATATCTCCTGCGTACTTGCTTAATCTCCGTTGAGATTGGTCACCGTGACGAAAATTCGGTCGGGAGGATCTTTAATAATTATGTTAGTATACTACCTACTTAAAACAAATAAATGGAATAATAATTAAGTCTTTACACTCTACATGTCGCATCACTTGGAATTTTTTGACGTGCTCAAAACTATCACCGACGTTCTTAATTTAAATGTCACACTCTTAAAAGAGAAGCAAATCTAAGAATCCAATATAATAATATTAGTAACCCCCTGCCATTTTAAAGCCGTGTACCTTGTCAGTGGTCAGGCACTGGCCAATAGTTCATCCATCGTAGCTATACAGTAATCAGTCCACTAAACCACCCAAACCCATAGCCTCTCATCTTTTCTTTCCTTATTATGCAATAGTTCTGCACCTACCGTGATTGTCCTTGGGTATACTACTTGCATAGCACATACAGGGATAAATTCGTTGTTTGGTGCCTCATTCCATTAAAAATGTCTAACGGGGCTTCTGACAGTCTGCTTCGACCCCTCGTACGCCTACCAAAGGACCGGAGGAACCCCAGGGTCCCGAGATTGTTCAATCATAACATAACTTAATAATAACCATTACTATCAGGCAACTGAGACCCAAGCCAAAACTGGTTTACCTGAATACGCTTGTTTTAAAAACACAACTGGTCAGAGGTGAATGTTAAGTGCTAATTCGTGTTTAGTAGAAAAAAGTATCCAAGAGTTTAAGTATAAAATAAGCTTTTATGTCCAAACTCAAAGCGAATACCAAACACGATACCAGTATCTAAGGTGCCTCTATTAAACCGCCATGTTTACTGCATCATATTCGAGATCAAGAAAGCTTACGAAGAAGGTCTGAATAATTATAAATCAACCTGCCTAGTCCCTAGCCTCTAGAAATCGGTCCGGAATATCCGTAGAACTACCTATTTGAATGTAAATTTTACTTTCCCCAAGAAAGCCATAGTCAATTCCTAAAAAAAAATTTGAACTTCCCATACAAAATTGTCATCAACTGACCACAATTTGTATGGGAGACTCAATTTTTTTTTAGGAATTGATTTTGGCTTTCTTGGGGAAAGTTGTTCATTTACATGGGCAAAAGTGGTTCTCAAAGTTTGCGCACTGGAAAAAAAGTTATCCAGTATAATACTGTTGAGCTCCAACCGGTTAGGCTGAAAGCCGACCCCAACAATGTTGGGTAATGTTTGGGCAGATGACGATCAATTTTCTACAGACAAAGCCTTTGACATTAGCGTCTGGCGCCAGCCAATTCCACTCCAATCCAAAGTCCGTAACAATTTAGTTGTAGACGTTAAAAAAAACAGTTCTCAGTAAAACTATTGAGCTTCACAAGTGATTGGTGGTCGTTTGACGCAAATCGAAGCTCCATTGGATCCAATTGGGCGTGATTGGGCTGATTAGTGAGGCGCCAAACTTGTACTGCTTTCGACATTGGTTTTATTTTTAGCCTTATCAGTTATCAGTTTAACTTCTAATAACAACTTTCAACAGTTTTGCACACAGCGTTGTGTATTCGGCTTGAAGGGTAGCTGCTGTAGGGTAATTTCACCCAGTCCCGTTAGTTAAAACGTTCAACATCTAGTCGTAATTTCCAACATAGTCGACAATCGATGTCAATAAACTTGTAAAAATGTTGTTAAAAATATATCCGTGTCTTATTTAAAAAAATATATAATCGATTTCACGCGATATTTAACAATTTATTTAAATTTTATGTACAATAGTGGTACATGGGCGGACTTAATGCAACAAGGCGTTCTCTACCAGTCAACCTTTGGGTTAAAAAGACTACACTGTGGTAGGTGTACAACAAAATAAGATTAAAAATAGAGTTTTGTTTTGGAAATGAAAAACAATAATATACATAATAATAATAAAATACATGTATAAGCTAAAATAATAAACAAATAAATATGATTTAATATAATAAAATTTCTGATTGGGAAAACTCATAATAATTATGACGAAGACTAATTAAGAATGACAGGTTTTTAAGTAGCGTTTTCGGATTTTACGCTTAAAGGAAAACTTGGACTCAGCCTTTTTGATGTCAAGGGGTAGCATATTCGCATACTTACATAGAGTTTAATGGTTGGCGTTTGCAATTTTCCGGTGACATATATAGAATACTAGCTTTAACCCGCGACTTCGTACGCATATATCCCGTTGTTTCCCGTTCACGTATAGCCTTCCTCCTGAATGTGGCTATCATATTCAAAAATAAATTTTCAAAATCGGTTCAGTAGATCCAGAGATTACCCCCTACGACCTCACAAACTCACAAACATTACCTCTTTACATTATGTTTGGTTATTTATTTTATTTTAGAATGAAAATGCAGAAAATAAGCACGTTAAGTTGTGCTCCACAAGATTATACGTTAAATTTATTATAAACGGTAGTTTTAAATTGTTTAGTTTTATTATTTTATTTTCATTCTAAAATAAAAGAAATAACCAAATAAACGATGAGGGCGCCACTGCGCGCTCGGCGCCCTCTTAAGGCGAGCCTGACTTGAGCGCGTAGGCATCTAACGCTTACCCCAGGCCCCGCAAGGAGTAGCAATATGTAATAAGTTACGATGCGCGGGAGACGCGCGCACCAAGCGCACCGCTCGCTCATGAGTTCACGGACTCGGGTAGGTACTAAGTTCCGTCACAGGATAAAGTAATGCAGTAGATCAACTTGAATTGATTAGTATAAGTTTATTTTGTTTTATTTTTCTATTTAGTATTTTTTAAGGTTATAGATGGATTAAGTACGTATTGTACAAACTTGAATCCAATTACTAATCATTAAAAATCAGTAATAATACTTATTTATTTTAGAGTATATGGTGGATTTAAAATCTGACTGACACGAAAATTATGAATACGAGTACGATACAAAAATACGCGTCGCGCGCTATTTGGCTTTGGTGCGATACCTTCGTAAAAATCAAGTAGTAGGTAGGCACACTTACTTTAGGAAAATTATGTTACAATTCTTGAATATTATAATTCAAGAAAGCTTAGAAGTATAAATGGTTTGGAATTTGCCTAGATGCTATTTAAAAAAAATCAAAAACGTTTTTATATTTTTTAATCAAATAGTTAACATAATAAAAGTTACCAATGCAACTGGCTAAAATTCGTTGAACTGTAGCTGTCTCGGTTTGCATGGACCTAGCTGAGTAGATTGACACGGAATATGGTCCTTGGTTTTGCTTGGACCTGGCTGCACAGGCTTATCATTAACATTTTCTTTGTTTTCTTTCAATATTATGTCTCGTATTGGCATACCGCGATTTTGGCGCGGATCCACAATCTGTGGCAATATACATTTCAAATAAAAATTTATAATTTTTTTCTCCATATGCACCCGCCAAAATTCGTCATCTCTTGAAATATTTTCTACTACTAGTTTTCACCGAACCATATTCCAAAAATGCATTGGTTCCTTTCTGTTACATGAAGTTGACCCTGCACTTGGTAATACCAATTACTTTTTTTGTTTATAACCCTGGTATGTTTTATTCTATCGAATTTAAATATATGTATTTTATTTTCTTCAATAGCAGCATTTCCCTTTTCTAAATGCCGTTATTGGACATTTAATTTCAACAATGGTGTCGTTCCCAACTATACCGTCGGGGGTAACCCCAATAAATGAGTATTATTTTGGAGACAAGTCACGCCCTTCCGCATGCTCTATTGCCCTGTAACGCAAATTTTGATTTTGATTTGTTGGTAATTAACAAGTAAAATTTTAAAAACTTACAAAATATCCCTGTTCAATAAAGATAACGGAGCTACAGTGCCAAAGACAGATACACAGGCACACAGACGCACGTACACAGAAACATAGATAGCAAACCGTTATAAATAAATAGGATAGAATTGTAATATGGTGTGTGTTTAATTTCTTTATGTATTTTATGGTGTTACAATAATGATAATGAGATACTACTTTATTCAAATCTATACTAAATAATATTATAAAGTGGAAGTGCGCTAAGTGCGCTGTGGTAATAGCTAATTATACGTAAGTACCATGTACAACAAAGATATTGTTTTTCATTCGATCTAAAAAAAAGTCCGCGACGTTACACCTATATCTATCTCAAAAATAAATATGCCACACTAAGGCATTTTATGTCAAATAATTTATTTAAAAATTAAAGGTGGTTTTTCAGCATTAATATTAGGCAGGCATATTAATCCTTACTAGCGAAAGTTACTTCATCAAGATAATTTTATGAAGATAAACTTTGTCTTTTACAGCATGTTATTTGAACTCACCGTTTAGGAGATAATGTAAAATTAAAATAATTCAACAATATTATTAAATCGAACAGGCGGTGCGCGAGACGCGGCCACCAAACGAGAACGCGTCGAGCCTGCGTGACTGCGTGCGACGCGGTGCAAGAAATTCTTTTTTGTATTATGATTATGAATTTATGATAGTTACATTCATGGGGAAGGCTGTACGGCTATACGGGAACGGGAATTCCTACGGGAATGAAGAGTTCCGTTACCTGTCTCCGAAGTTCTTCATCAGATCTTCACCAAATTGAAATGGGATCAGTCCGGGAAGATACACTTCCAAAAAAAATAGAATCATCAAAATCGATTGACAATTGGCGAAAATATCGCTGAGCAAACATACAACAAAAAAAAACAGTCGATTTGAGAACCTCTTCTTTTTTGGAAGTCGGTTAATAATATACAATACAATAGTCAATTAAAAACAGTTTAGTGTATGTAATTTATAATTTCTATACATTTTTCCTCTTGCCAATAAACACCGATAAAGTAACGCATTGGATTGGAAAAACTATCCAAACTGACCACATAGTTTTTTGTATGTCTTGTCATAACTTGATACATTGTTAGTAATTAGTAAGAGGATGGACTCTAGTGTACAGCGCATAAATGAGCTGGTCCGGTAGCCTAAACGTTACCAAAAGTATGTTATTATAATATTTTCATAGGAAATGGTCATACTGTAACACTTTTACACTATGGCACGCGACTCACGAGTGCGCTGCGCGTATTGTTTGGCATAGACGAGACCTACACAAACGTTGCGGATACCATAAATATTATTATTTGTTGTGTTGTGGTGGCTGTGAGTAGGTACCCACCTAGCGTATAACTACACTTATATTTCTTCTCTACATGAACACCACAACATTATTGCACCGATATTCAACTCTCATGTAGGAAATACGAGCTATTATTTTTGCATTTGTTTAGGAGTAAGATAAGTGAAAACGGACATTTCTAATAAATAACAAATATTATAAGACTTATACAAACTCTCCGAAACCATCAAGACTAACGTAGCGGGGTGAACTACCTATTTGACATTTGAAAACAGTAAATCATTGTATCATGTGCGCGCGAGGTGGCTTTATGCACTCTGAAATAGGGTTCAAATTCAATTGTTTTACATACTCGATGCGGTTGGTAAATCTATTCCGCGCGAAAACTACACCACTAAAGCGCACGTCTTTATGCGTACTGAAATAAGGTTTAAATTTAACTGTTTACACACATGTTTGCGGTGTGGAAATTTATCTGTTTCGTGTTGGTACTTACCTAGTTAGTAAAGTAAATTATGTATATACCTATGTACCTTTTTGTTTATTCAGCCAAAGTTTATAAAAAAAAGTAGTCACCGCTGCAACGAAGAGCCGTGACAACTTTTTTTTCCCCCATTTTTTTTTACAAAATTATAGCTACATCTAATAAAAACTAACTATATTACAACTGTTCGAACACTAAATTGTATACAAGTATTATTATTTAACCACTCGACACGTGAAAATTCCAAAATAAAAAATAAATCTTACGTAAATAAACATAAACATTAAATTCGCGGCACACTGGTGTTCCGGCAGTGCTAGAGCGGTAATCAATTTAGGCTTAGCCAGTAACAGAACTTAGCGGGGGTGGCGGGATCGCAAAAATTTGGCACACGTCCGACCTCCAACACGTTCCGCTCGGGACTAAATGACACGGGGCGCGCTCATGAAACGACAAAATCACTTGATTTTGGAATTAGTGGGATACGTATTTTCATATTTCACATTATGACGGCCGATTTATATCACATTTTTTACGACCTTTATTGTGGTATAAGTTTTATTACTCAAAACCTTATATAACTCAAATGAAATGATAATTACATCTTGATTTTGACTTGTCTTTGCGATTTAATTGGATGCAGTAAAGTGCAAGTAATCGTGTATCGCACGGCCGAAATCGCAAGATCGAAGTGTGAAATATGTAATATATTTTTTTCAAAATTTAAATCCGTGTTGTTTACGAATAAAACACAATTTTACACAATGCAAAACAACGTTTTTCCGGAAAACCTGGCCTTAAGGTTTACTCTGGACCATCGAAGTTGGAAAGCGGAATTATTAGAGATACCGTTAGACAAGAAACACCGTTGGCGGACTATTTCAATGCACCTGATATCAACATTTCTACTATAAATGCACCATAATATGCTAGAACATCTTGCCTCGACCTTCGCAAGCTAAAGCATCAGCAACATGCAATGAAACGATGTCGAATAATATAATTAGTGCCACAATGGCGTGATTGCGTTGTGTGAGAACGGTTTTCCTTGAGACCACACAAGATGCTGCTATTCTAGTACCCGGATAGAATTTATATTACACGCAAATTTTTTTATTGATAAGTTTGTATTGTCATAGCTAAATGTGAAATGGAAAACGATTTATATAAGTACATTTAATGAAAATATGTACAATTTTGACGTGCATGTGTGCCAAAAACTAAATACAACTAGACTACTTTTTGTACTACTACTACTTTATTTATTTTAAATTTTGTTTCTATCAAAAACGGTTATTTATTTTATTTTGTTATATTTATCGTTTCTAATTTGGGTTGTAGGGGTATTTATATTATGTTTGTTTAGTATGTTTTTTTTTTTTGGGTATTTACATATTTTAGGTCGTTTTTTTTTTCTTTAAGTTATTGTGTTTTTTTTTTTTTTTGTTTTTTCTCTTTTTTTACGATGTTATTATTATTTGTAAGTTAGTATTGAGAGAAGGGGCGGGCTGTAAATCAGCGTTGACCAGTGTTGTGGCCATGCTGCACACTGCTCAACATTTGCTGAGCCCGCTCCTTTTGCCACACAGCACAAATTTTTGTTTATTTTTTTTTTTGTTTGTTTTTTCATAATATTATGACTGTAGTGTTGGCAATAAATGTTTCTTTCTTCTTTCTTTCTTACTTGTTTTTAATAGTCTTCATCATCATCATCATCATCATATATATTATCAGCCGAAAGACGTCCACTGCTGGACATAGGGGTCCCCCAAGGGTCGCCACAACGACCGGTCCTGTATATGCCCACTGCCACTTCAGTTTGGCTATCCTTCGGGCTATGTCGGTAACCTTAGCTCTCTTGTGGATATCATAATTTTTAATTCAATCTGCCAGTCCTTTTGCAACTATGTTGGAGTACACTTCCAGTCTAACCGGGTGCAGTTGAATACCAGTAATTCACAAGGAGCAGCTTTCCATCTTGCCACAATAAAGTATCTGTAGTTCGGTCAAGTTAGCCCGAAAACTAAGGGTTTGCATGAATTCCCAAGGAGCTGTAATGAAATTGTAAAAATCCCCATCGATCCCTTGTGTCATTTATTCTATTTTTGTTTATGGCAATGGTGCCGATGTCGACCATTTTGCCAATGTGTATGTCAAAGTCAAAGTCAAAACGTTTATTTCAATTAGGCCATTAAACGGCACTTTTGAAAGTCATCATTTACATTTAAATACTATGTATAAACAATAAAGTGACTCTACTGTCCGTTCGCAAAAGTAGATTCTTATGGAGAAGAGTTTCTTGTCCGTTCTTCTATGGAGTTTCTTGTCCGTAAACTCCATAGAAGAACGGACAAGAAACTCATATAATTATGTGCTATGGAAAAACGTGTGAGACCAAAGACAACAAAGTTTTTTTTTATAATTTTGCAGCAACACGGTTTTAATAAATAATTAAAGTTTAAATTAATACCTTGTTGCTGAGTTTTAAAAAGTTACAAAATAATCAGTAAAATATAACTATCTATATAACAGATATAAATAAAAGGGAATTATGCATTATCAGTATCACTTATCACATATATATGTCGCAGCCAATTAGCTTAATCAGCCGTTTAATTGGTTGCCTAGCTTTTTCATTTAAATGTGCCGTTTTTTTAGCGACCTGAGTGACAACGTTTGTTCAATATCATTTAATGACTTGACCGTGTCACTTATGTCGCTGATTAAACGGCACAGTTCAATGAAAAGGCTATACTTTGAATGAAACGGCGGATTCAGCTAGTTGGTTGCGACATATATATAATATTTAACTATAATCTAATGTCATATGAATAAAAATCATCAAAGCACGAAGCTTTACTGAGAAGTGAGTTAATAAAGCTTGTGTCGTCGATCCTACCCGAAAAGTATCTAAAGACTTTCTGCTTTCTGACAATCTGTAACTACTGTCAAATATAATTTAAAAGTGACAACCGAGATTAAATTAAAGTGCTTTTCGAGGCACGGAGGGGTCTAAGTTTAGTAATGGGCTTCTTAACTTAGTCCAAAGAAATTCATCTACAATCCTCAAACCTTTTATACGCAGGAAAAATTCTTTGCATGCGACAGAGAAAATAAAGTTGTTACTCTAACTAGATATTGCAAAAACCACCCATTGTCTAGTTTTATTATGTTATCTTCTCCTTGAAGGTTGAGGTTTTATGCTAGTAACGTAGGTATGTCTTTATCAACAGCATGGCGGCTATGGTCAGGTTATGTACGTCACAGGAAAATTTCAGACTCCGTAAGATTGTAATAAATCTTGATTAGACTACAATATTTCGATATATTATGAAAAAATCGTTTCGTACACAATAAATGCCACCCAAATTCAATATCTTGCAAATATATAATATTTTTTTCTAAATATCGCGTGAAATTGTAAACTATTTTTCTAAATAAGACTATTTAGAAAAATAGTTTACAATTTCACGCGATATTTTAAAATCTTACGGCGTTGGCCATTTCCCGGTGACATAACTAGCTTTTGCCCGTGGCTTCGTTTGAGTGAACAGTGTTTTATCATCATATCCCTTTTTATCCCCTTAGGAGTTTCCCTTTGAATCTTGAAATATCCTTATCCTTTATATGCATCATTTAATGAAAACCTCTGAAAATTTTTAGCATTCTAGGTCGAAGTGTTTAACCGGGACGTTGATCTTTCATCGTTCCGGCCGGCAATCATACGTTTTTCTAGGTTGTCGGATGACTTTCGTGCGACATGTGTGATATCCCTTAGCCATTTTTATACCTCATATGCTGTGTCAGGCTCACTAAGCCCGAAGTCGTTCGGGCTCGGGACTAATCGTAAGTCCGTAGGTGATACGGAGTAGAACAGCATCGTATAAAGAACAACAGACCGTGCGAAGTAATTATTCACCAAGAGAAAGGAGTCATTGTACTTATCATTATGAACAACTTTTAATATGGGACAAACCCCGAAATCGCGAAAATAAATCAGCTGTTCAGTACATTTTGTCGAGTTACGTGCACATAAATGTATGGAGCAGTCAATTTTTTTTTCGCGATTTCAGTGTTGGTCCCATAGTTAAAGTTGTTTATAATGATGAGAGAATGATGCGTTTATTCTGTTACACGTTGTATAGTCTGGCATAGAATAGGTAGGTACACATAATGGATACAGAAGATGGATGTGTTTTGCAATATTGGCATTTCAATGTCATTAGCCGTTGAAGTTCAGTACTGGCAGGCGTATCTGCATCCGCAATCTTTGTAGTTACGCACACGGCGGTACTCTCTACAAGTCCGGCCACCATTACCGACCTACAAATTAAAAACTCTCCGATGTGTCTCCCAAGCCCACAAATGTACATTATCAATAAGCGAAGTCTACGGAGGCGACGTCACAGCGTTATCTAAGGTCAGGGGGTCGCATCCGACGCGTTCATTCATAATGTGGCCGGCCGACGCTATCCAATGGTGACGTCTTCGACCACGCGCCGACCGCAATGCAGGATTTTGTCAAGTTTAATACGTTAATGACAATATTTACTATTATTATAAGAGACATTTTATTGCTTGTGAGTTACGATTATGAAGTTACATTGTGAGATTGTGGGTTTAAAGCAGAGTAAGGGTCTATCAGCGATTATGATTATCAAAAAGTATGGAATGCACTGTGCTACCGATAAGTCACGTGATCAATACATTATATTTTTACTTTTCAACCATCATCGATAGAACTGATAAAAAATGTCAAATGTTTGCTGCCTATTGAGCCTCTGGTACTGTTATGCATGCATATAAAATTAATTATTGGTCCTGGATTCCTGGCTCCAGTCCTGGTTGTCTTTTCGACATTCTGATGTGTAAAGGATCGTTTTGTAGACGATATTGCTGTTATCGCGGGTAGAACCTAGATGGAGTTGGCACTTAGGCAAAGAAAAACAGAGGACTACGCCCAACAATAGACGAAGTGGAGTAGGTATGTGAAGACACGAATCGCACTAACCAAACAAAAATATAAACAGTGGGTGGATCTTGGCCACTTGGAGCTTTGCCTTTCAACATAAGAACACCGTTAGTGATCTAATAGGCAGTCGTTCTTCGTAAAACACGTACTTCGTACTTCTGGTTAGACTGGAGGCTGAGGCTAGGCCTTAGTTAGAATGTGGTTCAAGTCCAGTTATTGGTGTTAGAATGTAATGGCTTATGCCAGTCTCTAAGATGAACCGAAGATGATTAAAAAAAATAGGCTGTTCCGTTTCTTCAGAAATGCTTTCGACTTGAATTTTGATCAATAAGTAGATAGAAGCTGTCGCTCCGTGATTCTCTGAAAAATTTTTTTTAGCTTTCGTCAATTGGTCTCCAATCTCCATATTAAGTAAGTTTAAATATGTAAAATCTTTTACTTCTAAGGGGTACAACGTCTTTAAAAAACACAATTCCGATCATTCGGTTGGTCTGCAGACATTTTATATAATTTCGAGATTATTATTTTCATCCCCGATGCGGCTATTATTACAGAAAAAGCAATATCACCCAAAGATATTGGCTCAAGGAAAAGGTAGCTATTGCCAAGCCAGTCCGACTGGATTTTTATCTGAATATAAATTGCAATATTGTATAATTTATCTAGAAATCCTTTATTTTTCCTGTACATTTTACCTTATTACTAAAAACTGGCTTGGTGTAAGTTGTGAATGAGGAAACATATTGAATTAAAGAAAAATTACATTACCACAAAATATTATATCATTGTATTCTTGCAATGCAAGTGGCGAAAAGATTGCTTGAGAAATTAAATGAAAGAAGAAGGAGTGAATAAAAACGTGACAGTTGAGTGCATGTGACGTAAAAGATTGACGAATATCAATGGATGAAGAGGAAGAATAATGCTAAAAAGATGGTTGGATTGCGTGAGAAATGAAATGACAGAAGAAGGGAGTGAAACAAAGCGTGACAGTTTAGTGCATGTGAAGTCATTTGATGATTTCCTATACTTAAAAAAAAGGTTGTAAAGTGGAGAAAGCATCTCCAGTACTGGTATGGATATGGAGTTCGAGCATTTTGTTTCAAGATGTTCTCTACATAAAGTGACATTCTACCAACAATAAAAAAGTTCAACATTTATAACATTGTCATTGGCTAGTGAAATGTCCCGAGCTCATTGCAAACATTTTCAGTATTCTCACAATCGTGATCGTCATCGTTGTCTATAGAGACGTGTTGGAAATATAGGTGGCAGCACAGATGTGTCATTGTCAAGTATATTTTACTTAAAAGTTTCGAATTTGCAACACAATTCGCAACGTGCTCGTTTCCTATAGAATTTCATTTTAAAACGGTTTTAAAGAAATGTCAAGTATGATATTTCTGGTGTTTTTCGAGCATCCAGTCAAACCGGATAAAGCTGAGTACCAGGTTTTATAGAGATTATAGAAGAAAAGGCGTGTTTCGTCGATTCTTGATAAATTGTGATAACGGCAAGAGGTCGTGATGATTTAAGAGTCTAATCTATGTGCATATTCGGCATTATTTATCCTAATGCAAAACTGTCATCGCCAATTTTACATATCCGACCAAAAAAAAACGGTACAAAGATTAGTGACTAGAAAATTAGATACAAAATGTAAACAACGATATATGTTAACCAAAGTAAACAAATGTATAACCGGACTTTGTATAAATTTGCAATCATTAGGACGTTTTATAACCCGATGGCGGTGTACCGTTAAGTTGGTCGACGCCGAACGGCTTGTTGCTTAGCGCATGTCCCGCATAACGCTGTCCTGACTACACTGCAAGCAAGGTTTAATAACCCAGCTTTGCAAAGCATGTTTGATTGTTGGTCATTGAAATTATACCTAAAGATCGTGTGTACATTATAAGTTTTGAAAGGATTTAGCTCACACAAAAGAATAAAAGAAATACCTACCTGACCCGAACTGATCGGTATTATAATGAATTAATTTTGTTCTAATTTCTCGTTTCTAAATAATATTCTAATTTCTGTTTCAATACGAACAACCTTTTTTTCAGCACAATTAAACACACAAAAGTACCTGGGTTTTTTTTTAAATTGTGGTACCTACATACATCTACGTTTTTTTTTTTCACAATTTTTGGTTCATGTTTATTGTTACTGATCGAATTTGTAAAATTATAAACAAAAATAAACCTTGTCTACTCAGAATTAAAGTTACATATAATATATTTTTAACACTAACCGCTAAAATTATTTAAATATCTCCATAAGATACCAGTCTAAACAACTTCCTCTTAATTTATTGCCTCCGTTGTGCAGTTACGAGTTTAAGTTCACAAATGTCATTAACAGATGCCTATAAATAGATCGCAAGTCTGATATTATGGTCTATATTTGCGGAGTTTCCTTGCGGCTGGCTATAAATACACGAACAGATAATTACCTTACGAGCTTTATTGAATACTAGATTCTGCCCGCCACTTCACTCGTGTGAAATGTTTCTCATGGTTTGTTTTTGCACTGAACCCTAGTCTCTTTTCTAACATAAAAGTACCCTTATAAGACCAGCTAGTAAAAGTCGCATGAAAATCAGTCCACAAGTTTCGGAGATAACCCGGAACAAAAAGACAGAAAAAAAAACAAAAATAAAATGCTTATTTCTTAAAAAGTATCGAATATACTTTCGCATTTAGTAAAAAGATGTTATTTTGAAATTACAAACAGACACACACACATCTTATTTATTTTGTATAGAAGATTCTATTTAGAGTTCACAGATAATAGTGATTTATGTACTGTGATTTAATATAGAGATAGATTCATGCCGTTGTTTATTTTATTTTTAGCTCAAGTTTGAATAATTATGTTAATGTTTGTCGTGTAGACGTAAAATACATATGTATGTTTTTTTCTGAGAATTCACAACTACTTGAAACAGTCGTAAATGGTAATACCGGGAATTTGGTGGAAATTTACATGACATATAACGCAGTATCACATTATTTACCTATACGACGGATTCAAAGACATTATACGTACCTATTGATGTTATATAAGCAGGAGACGATTTACCTTTTCAAAGCATTATCATTTTATATCATTCATTGTCAGATTATTATCAATCGCCTTTTTTGTATTAATATTGCACATACCTCTATTTGTCTCCACCACCAGAAGGTTGACTGGTAGAAAATGCCTAAGGCATTAAGTCCGCCCTTGTACTTTTGCGTAGGTAAATAAAGTATTACATAAAAGAATTACCATTCATTTATTATTATTTAAATATAATTTATCCTTTGTATATGAACTTTTCATCGCTGTAAATAATATAAGTTGTCATGGTGCACATTAAAAAAAACCCTAAGCCATTTAATGCGTGCAATATTCGCAGTGTACCGTTACCTCTGTCCTCCAGTGTATCAGATGATACCTGTAAGTGGGCGGGCCAGCAGAGGGCATTAGCCGGCGATGTCCCCATAGAATCATAACACCATATAATATACATAATGCGACAGTTCCCATACTAAACTCTCTACGGCAATGATTCCCAACTTTTGGTCCGCAAAAGGTTTTAAAACGGCTATGCCCAAAAATGGTGCCTTCTTTTTTTGATGACATACTATCGCCATCTTGTCATACTTATGTGTAGTATTGTGTGGAGTACTTCCATACAAAAATCAGTAGTTTGCCTAATTAAATACGCGTTATAGATTAGGGCGCATGACTCGAGACGGACGTATGTATTACCGGAAAATTGCACACTCCGAAAGATTGTAATAAATCTTTATTAGATTACTAACTATTGCCCGCGACTACATACGCGCATATACCGTTTCTTCCCGTTCACGTAGGAATATTTTTCTACAAAGTATTAGAAAACTAAAGGAAAAAGATAAATTATACCGGTAAGTCGTTCTCAAGTTATGGCGTGACCAAGCGAAACAGGGATTCGTTTTTATTTACATACTAGCACTTCGCTCGCGACTTCGTCCGTGCGGATTTAGTAGGTACTCCACAAACTTCAACGCCCCCTATAAAAGGTTAGTTTTGGAAAATTAAGCACAACGATTTTCTTTAATTATACGTCACGCCACCGTTGACAGAATCTCACTTGTCTCGAGCCCAGGTTCAGCGCAACTGTTCACCCCGTTCAATCCGTCAGGGTTTGATTATGAAAAAATTGTTAGGTACATCTGTTTCAATTATCCCGCTTTTAGTTTGTTCATAGCATTCCGACGTAAATTGAAGCAAGCAATTATGTCCTCCCCTAAAATCTTAATCAACCCTGCTTCACTCCTTATTATGTATGTAGTTTATTTTCGAAAAATCCTAACATTTGTTATTCTTATTGTTTTATCGAAAATAGTTAAATGCCGTGGTGTTTCAACTTCATCGGACCAAGCATTGATACGATTCTCCCCAGTTTGCTCAAGCCGCGACATTTTTCTTACTCTGACCATTTTTGTTACCGTCGTAACTTTTGAACGAAAGGTCCGATTTGAATAATTTAAAGTGTAATTTACACCGACATAATCAACCTTAATTATCAAATCACTATTTTTTATTTCACCATGGGATTTGTTTGAATAATATGAACAAAAAGCGGTCATGGTGACTTATCCGTGATAGTTAGACATATGGTATTGCGGACTTTTTTGTAGATATTGATGACCTCTATAAAACTGTAGTACATCACTTTGCTCTATTGTCAATAGATTCCGCAGCGTACGCGATATAAGGATTTTTTCTCACACGTTGGGTTACATTATCGAAGTTTTCATACGGATCCCTAAGTTTTTTGAAAATATTCTATAGCCTATGTCCATCACCGATAATGTAAGATTCTACTGGTGAAAGAATTTTTCAAATCGGTCCAGTAGTTTCGGAGCCTATTCATTTCAAACAAACAAACAAATAAATCTTTCCTCTTTATAATATTAGTGTAGATACACAGATAATTTCTCGAAATATTATGAAAGATGTCCGATGACCTGGTGAGGGTCGCGGGTAACCGGTGGATGCGAGACGCACAGGACCGGTTGTTGTGGCGACACTTGGGGGAGGCCTATGTCCAGCAGTGGACGTCTTTCGGCTGATATGATGATGATGATGATGATTATGAAAGAATCGTTTTGTATACAATAAATCTCATCCAAATTCAATAGTTTCCAATATATCCGTGTCTTATTTATTAAGAAAAAATAGTTTACCATTTCACCGATATTTTACAATCATAAGGCGTTTGCAATTTTCCGGTGATATGTACTTTAGAGCTGAGCTGCCATGGTAACTGTTGTTTGTATGAAAGCAATGTACACATTTATCAAGGTGGCGTTAGTGTCCCATAAAAAAAAAACCCATACATTTCAGGCAAAGCCTGTGTTCACTCTTTTCCCCTCAGATATATAGATTAATATGAAACGATATAAGTTTAATTTTAGAATAACACAATTTAATTTTCTTCTTGTTTTTTGTGCCTGCTGGCAATAAAGAAATCAAAGTGGAAAAGAAATACAGTTGGGAACCACTGCTCTACGTGTTATAGGTACAGGTTTTCTTACTAATGTATTGTCTTTGAACTTGAGCCGTCAGGTTGGTAAATGTGCAATGTTGCACATTTTTTTAAATAGCGGCTTGGATCTCAGGGCTTCTGCGTTGTATTTTTAAGTGTTTTAATAAAAAGGCTTTACTGTACGCCGTATGTTATTTCATACAAGGTAGGATAGGATAGGAGGTGCTTACCTATTCATAAATGATAAATAAATATTAAAAGCGTTTTCATGTCGTTATTTTTGGCAGGTATCGATTTGACTATAGGTATAGTTTTGAGCAATTTGACGGGAAAAAATCACTTTTTCTAACCTTTTCCCAACTACGAGTACCTACTCAATACTCGATAGGTACTCAATTCTTTAGGGTATGTAGGGTCGGCTTCAGGATAGGATACGGTAGGATAGGATAGGATAGGCTATTATAGGATAGAATATAATGCTCTTTATTATGTACACCGTTTACGTTCAAGTAGGTACGTTAAAGTAGTCTTTAACCGTTTCTAGGATCACATCTATCTGTGTACCAAAATTCATCAAAACCAGTTCGGTGAAGACACTTTTAATATTTATTCATCATTATGCAATTATGGACCAAGTATATCTGAAATAAAAAGATTTTTTTTTTTTATGCTTACCCATTCAGCGATCACCACAAGGTAACACCACGTTGAGACTTGACGAATTTCGGCATCTCTATTACAACTGATAAATGGTAGGTATGCAATTCACCTATGCAGGCGCGGTGGTTGCCAAAGAGAACTTTACTATGACACCCCGGCTTGTCTAGCCGTTGAGTTCACGCAGGGTGAAATATGAAGCACCTTGGATGGGTTACGTTGTTGACAAAAACTGAAGATGGTGAAACGGGTGATAAAAACTTTAGAATTATTGCACGTTAGGATTCTACAAATTTTTAAGCATCGTTCGCATTTTCGCATCGCATTTGCAATCTGTCAAAAAAACCTAGTTTTTCATCCAAATATTTTAGGTTGTTGTAAGTTTAGTTTATTTGTTAATTTTAGTTATTAATTATTGTTAAAATGGTTTTAAAAATATTTTTCATACATTTTGACAGATTTCGACTGAGATACGAATGCGAACATTGCTTGGAAAATAGTAGAATTTGACACTCTTGTCTCGGAACTGATGGATTTTCTTTTATCAGTTATCACATATCGACGCTTGAAACCAAACGACGTTCCTCCAACATATCGCTTGGTAATTTTTGCCTTTCAAGCGTCGATATGTAGGTATTCAGATGTTTTTTTGTCAACGCGTAAGTTTGAGAAGACAATTTTAGCACCCGGCCTCAGGTACGTTTAATTCTTCAGGTATCATGCACACAGTCATGGAAGTTATTCTGGCTATCACTATGTAATCGGAGGATTAGTAGGTCCGAAGGTACCTTCCGACTCATCGTATATTTATGTCAGTCTAGCTGGGAATTTCACCCAATATTTTATCTAGGTAAATAAAATGTGGTGCTGGTGCAAAGCTGATATTTAGTAAGTAAGATTAATCTAGGCACATACGGGACTTGATATACAAAGCGGACAGCGTGCGGCCAGGGCCCTGACAAGATAAAATGTATGGCGTCAAAGGAACAAAATACACTTAGCGTCGCGGGCGCGCGGCCAAACTCCATACATTTTCGTATTCCTCGAGCCCGGAGCGCTTGTATATCAAGTCCCTAAAGCTAGGTAGGTTAGTAATTATAACCTAAAGTGAAGTGCCGCGAAACCGTGGCATCTTGTAATTTATATGAGTAAGTATATCTCGTAGTGTTCAGTCATTGCGGTTTGTTCATCCAAACCAACAGTTGGTTGAGCCAGGGTCATTTCAGTTTTTAACTCACTATTATTAATATAAACTCAATAGTAGGTATTCGGAGAACAGGCTCCGACCTGACGAATGTCTGTGTCTGGATGGCGTCATGTCCATATGCAAGGTAGTTTGCTGCTACAACAGCCTATCTACAATCAGGCTTATCGATCCGAATTCCGTTTTCAAACAAGCTGAAACAAGCTGTCAGTGTCATTGAAATGAATAAAATCCTCCTTGATTTGTCGAAAAACTGGAAGATATTTTTATACTTTGGCGCCTAACTTCGATTGCTAATGATGACCAAAGGCGCCATAGGCATAGTTCCGGTGACTAGGGTCTAATTAGTCTGTGTCGGTGATACGCGATAACTTTTTGCTAATGAATTCACTAGAATTCTGAACATGGGGCTTATCAAAGCGATACACAAATATTATTAACAAAAAACAAAATTCCGCAAAATTTCTAATACTTAAAAGTTTACCGGCTTTGATATATTCGGTCCACGGCGCTGAGAAATTAATCAGGAATATCCTGGCTACCACACTGGTTGATTTTGACGTGCCGTGGTTCACCGATGGTGGGTCCAGGGTCCCGTTTTTGCCGACTGAGGTACGGTACGGAACCCTAAAAAGTTCTCAAGTAACTTTTTAGACCTAAGCATGCTGCGTATAAATTTTGATTGGGTCATTCATTTCCAAGCAGGAAACTCAATTTCCAAGGAGGGAACAATAAGGACTTGCCAGTTTATTATAATATACCGTGACCAGTAAACGCACAACATATTAGGTAAAAGCAATGGATTAATTTAATTGGTAATTATTATCATAATTTTTTTGTGTTTGTACTATCTTCCGAAATTGAGTGATATTGTTAATGTGCCTCTTATTTTAATGTGTTAGCTTTTATAATTTTAATGACCATGTTTTTTTTAATGATTTTGTTATTTGTATAGATGTAAAATTTCAAACACAATGAGAATTGTTATCTGAATAAATTGAATTGAATTGAATAATAATTTCCTTCAAAATCCTTCGGACTGTTATAGAAAGTAGATATGTTATCCTTTTGTGGTGCAGGGCCCTTCTCCGCCCGATCAGCTAGTGGATTGTGGATTTGCGACCTAGACCAACAAGGCAGTCAATTCAAAGAAATTCAGGGTTATCACAGTTCTCGGTAAACGCTATCGCGTACTATGAAGTCCTGACTACACTATTTGTTATCAAAATAGAGGAAATATGTCATCAATGTAATTATTATTGATTCTCGGAACTTTACTAATTGTAAGGAAAATTCTATCAGCCTTAATGAAATAGCCAATCAAAATGTTCTGAGGTCTTAGTGCGAGTTTTTTAACGTACTCGATCGCGTTAACGTAAACGTTCGCTTATGTCAAATTGTATGGAAAAAAAAGGTTCTCCGTCATTGTCACCAGACGGCGCTTATGCAGTTTCAATACAAATTGGCGTTTACGCTAACGCGATCGAGAACGTTAAAAAACTCAACTAAGGCCACTGGGATCTCTGTCATACGCTATCGAAATGAGGCATTATTTTTCAAACGAAAAAAATATCATAATCGCTGATTGGAGAGAGAGCTAAAGGAGTCTCCTCGTGTAGGGCAATTTGATCCATCAGGCACTCAACTGACTGAACCGAACGCTCGGCGCATTCTGGACCGTCTCACATAACACCTTGTAAGACTGGCCTATGTGTCCAATCCTTCCCTTGTGGTGCTATGGCTAACGCCCGCCTGGTTTGCGACCACCCTCCCACCAGAGTCTGGTGTCAAGCAGTCTGCTGTGTTTTGTCGACGCGTGGGAGTACCAGTGCCTCAAGGCATCTTTTCTCACTCCATCATAGACTTCATCCATCGCTTTCATCAGGCGTGATCGAGGTCAAGGGCATCCTCAATAAAAAAAAAAAACTATTTCTACTTGTAGAAAGCTAAAAGACTTGTCTACCATAGGTACTTGCACTTTGTTACAACTATAATATGACCGATGATTCATAGGACGGTGTTGCATTCACAGGAATAATTTTCATCAGTCTAGCTAGTGTTTTGATGATTATGACACATTGTAGTGGCAAATTTACACCGTAGTTAGCCTAGTACCCTTTTATCCGACCGGAACTCACCCAATACTGAGAGTTAGGTTCTTCATTGCAAACCGTTCCTTACAGTGTCGGAATAACTGGCGGATAGGAAGGATTTACCTAATTACTTTTCTGCTATCTAGAATTATAGACCAGGGTAAAATTGGATTAGGCAAATTCGACTGAGCTTATTAAATAATTAATCGAAACTGGGTTATCTATGTCATTCAGTGATGCTGTAAACGTAATATTGTCCGTTTCAGATTGCTGATCTGACTGGACCGGTGTTAATTTATGCTTAGAAATGTTATCCAAATTATTGACGACTTTAAAGTCAAAGCATTAGCATTAATTTCAAATAAACCATTTACAGATACTTTGAATAATGTCAAAGTCAGTCAAAAACATGAAGTTATGTGCACGTTCCAAAGCGTAGCGTCTCTCTGGAGAAGAACGTGCAAGAAACTCCATGGACACCGATTCACCAAGCACGTGAGAAAAGATATAAAATAATTATGTTCGATATCAAGAATTTTACCAGATTTTTTTCTAAACCGACCAACTTTTATTTCAGCTGATAATTTCGTAATATCCGAGCATCAAAGATGATCGTCGGCAAGTAATTATTGAAACCAATTATTGTTGTCGCTATTAATAGAACTGCAATAATTGTGAAGGTTAAAGGGCAACTTGAGGACCGACCGGGCGCGCTCCGGCCGAAAGATGTCACGTGACATTTCGCCGCCATTTTTAAGAATTTATGGCGCGAAACGAAATTTCAAATCAATGTTTACATTCATTATGGCGGGCGGGACGTCAAAAAAAAAGTTAATCTACTCATAGACTATCGAAAATGGATATTCTGAACGATAAATGATACTTGTCAAAAATAACACTTTTACTTACACGTTAATTTTCATGGATGACTAGACGAGGCCGATATTTCCTAGGGTAGTCACCAAACTATGACGTAAAAGTTTGCAGCATGTAATGGTCAAATCATTTATAAACAACGTCTGAGGGGTTCTTATGAGGAAAGAACCGCACAGATTTGGGTGGACCGGTCACCGGTGACTTGTTATCACATACTCTTGTAATGAATACCTACTCTTGGTGTTTAGATCGCATCTTAAATTTGATAATTTTTGACCGTAAAACAAACGTTGAATTAGTATACCAAACAATGATAAATGAATCTTACAATGTGACATTCGTCAATTAAGTAATTATAAATCCACTGCGTCTTGACACAGATGTTTTGTGACGCACGTACGGCTAGGCACTTGCTAGTCATTACGAGTATAATTACTTTTTTTTTAATAAGATATGGGTTTTCTATGAAGGAAAATCTTTCATGACTATTTTCTTCATACATATAATTGACATTATGATTTTAAGTTCATATCTATTTGTTGTTTTCTATTTCAGCGATAAAATGTCTGCCTGGTTCGACAGACCTTTCATGCACAGCAGAAACAAAACAATTCAATATACCTGGTGAGTTATTCATGCTTTTATTTATCTTCTTCATTCTCTTTTATACACTTCCGCACCGTTTTTTTAGGGTTCCGTACCCAAAGGGTAAAAACGGGACCGTCCGTCTGTCTGTCTGTCCGTCTGTCTATCTGTCACCAGGTTGTATCTCATGAACCATGATAGCTAGACAGTTGAAATTTTCACAGATGATGTATTTCTGTTGCCGCCATTACAACGAATAAGTACTAAAAACAGAATAAAATAAATATTTAAGTAAGGCCTCCCATACAACAAACGTGATTTTTGTGCCGTTTTTTTTATAGATAATGGTACGGAACCTTTCGTGCGTAAGTCCGACTCGCACTTGGCCGGTATTTTTTAATTTTACTGATTATTTTTATACTTTTTGACTGGCCTGTTGGTGTAGTGGTTAGTGACCCTGACCGCAAAGCCCGAGGTCGTGGGTTCGATTCCCACCCAGGACAAACTTTGTGTGATGAGCATTATTGTTTGTTCTGTGTCTGGGAGTAATTTATCTATAATATGTATGTATTTATAAATTATATAAGTATGTATATCAGTTGTCTGGTTACCATAACACAAGCTCTGCTTAGCTTGGGATCAGATGGCCGTGTGTGAGTTGTCCCAAGATATTATTATATTATTATTATTATTCTCTTTATTTATTTTATATACATATAATTTACATTTTTAAATATTTCTATAAAAATATAAAAAAAAACATTTAAAAATATAAAAAATAGTAGCCCACCGGTATCGGGAACAGAATCCAAGCTACCGGTGGTCAGGGCTCTTATTATTATTATTATTATATTAATTCATAAATTTGTTTGCATGCCAATACTTACAGGGTGTTCCAGAAGTGCGTAGTCATATTTCAGAGTGATGTTGGGTAGCTGATATGCATTAAAGAAAAAATAGCACCCAAAAAATACTTTTTTCTAAAATTTGACCAGAAAAAACGACAAAATATTTCCGAACAAATGATTTTTCAAGCAGTCTGTTGCAGTTGGGTCTGAGCCCATTCGTCCCCTAAGATTCGCACCCTGTGCCCACTCGTCCCCTGGAACTTTTGAGGGGCCCATTCGTCCCCTGAAGAATATTTATTTTTATTCATTCTTCTAATATAAGTACATGTATATGTGTATACTGCAGCTTGGTAGTCCTGGTACAGTCGCGCAAAAAAGGCTAAAATAAAAAATATAGTAATTCGGTAGATATCATGTTTATTTCAAATAAGATTAACACATACAAAATCACAATGTCCTAGAAACTAACAAAATACAACTCTTTTACAAAAATCAGCCTTGATTGACCATCATATAAATCAACATTAAATATAAAATATGCAAAAAAAATAGAACACATATCAACAGTAAATAATCACTTCTTATTTTTTTGTATATTTACCAACTACATACATGCAAAATCATAATAACTTAAATCTAAAAAATTATAACAGTACAAAAAAAATACTAAACTCACGGTAATTATTGAAGACTAGATAAATCAACATACATTTTTGTATATTAACCAACTACATGCAAAATCGTAATAACTTAAATCTAATAAATTGTAACTAGAAGTACCTACATAAAAATTGGCTAAAATCACCGTATTTTTTGTATATTTACCAACTACATGCATAATCATAATAACTTAAATCTAACAAACTATAACTACAATAACAAAAAATTACTAAAATCAAAAAATTATTTGCTCGCGCGCAGATACTCTGGCTAAGATTACCCCTCCCGCTTCGGCATTCCACACCCCGCGCACATCTGGAGAGTACTTACCAATTTTAAACACCTTATCTATTATTTGTAACCCGTTTTTTTAACAAGCCATTCGTAGTGAGACAATTTTACAGCCTCGACAGGTTATATTATTATCATTAATCATGGCTCTTTTTTCAATGATCTGTTATGATTTATTAAATTAATTCCTTTAATAAACTGTTCACAAGTGTACTATGTTAACCGTTTCTTATGTAAAATATAGCTAATTTTATCTCAGGGGACCAATAGGCACCTGAATAGGTGCCGAATCTTTAACTTATATTGTATATGTATAGATATATTAGAGGGGACGAATGGGTACCTTAAAAATAATATTTTTTATTAAAATATTAATTGGTCCCCTACCAGGAGACCAATGGGCACCTATATAGGGGCCGAATCTACAACTTTTATGCTGGGGTACGAATTTTAGGGGACGAATGGGCTCTGACCCCAGTTACTTTAGTTCAATCACAGATTTGATGTTTTTCAAAAAAAGTAACTTTTTATGCTTTGATATTTTTTCCTTAATGTATATCAGCTAACCAACATCACAGGGACTTTATATACAAAGCAGAAAGTGACAAGATAAAATGTATAGCGTCAAAGGAACCTACTTAGCGTAGCGGGCGCGCGGCCAAACTCCATACATTTACGTCGGCGGAAGACGCCGCGCGCTCGGTTCGCTTTATATACCAAGTCCCTTATACAACGTGAACGCAACGCAATACCTCTAAGGGTTCATTGTACTCATCATTATGAACAAATTTTCACTATGGGACCAAAACTGAAATCGCGAAAAGAAATTCGACTGCCCCATACATTTATGTGCGCATTAACTCGACATAATGTACTGAACAGCTGATTTTTATTTCGCGATTTCAGTGTTGGACCCATAGTGAAAGTTGTTCATAATGATGAGTATTACAATGACCCCTTAAGAAGTATTGCGTTTATTCTGTTACATGTTGTATAAGACCACGTACTTCTGGAACAGCCTGTATAATTCAAGGCATTATTACTTTTAACTTTCTTGGGTTAAGCAAGCAAAATTGATGAAGGTACTTATTTCTTTAGGGTCAAAGGGGAACAAAGAACACACAGATATACATTCAAAAAGGAATATGTTCTTTAGATTCGATAGCAGTCTCCCTTATTGTCTTTGCAAACACAGCTGCTGTATCTATAAAAAAATCAAACCTTCATGTCCAAAAAGTTTGAACCAATCTTTCCAAGAAGGACCGTGTTACCTAGTCAATGGGTTGTGGAGGTCTGGTAGGCAGCCGCTCCACGTAAAATACTGGTATTCAGCTAATTCGGGTTTGACTGGGAGCCGACCATATAGTTGGGAAAAGGCTAGGATTTCCAAAAAGTAAAATGTGATTGCTGAAAATTTCAGAACCAAATCAACCACCGAGTGAGGAGTCAGAAGTGCAGTGCTTAGCGGGCAGCGAGTGGGAGAGCAACTGCCATTACTGCCGCTGCTCCTACCAGGGCCGAGCCGAATGCTTGAAACAGTCCAGCGACTGCGATAAAGAAGGGGTCTTCGGTAAGTGACATGCAATTTGTTACAGGAATAGTGAATCTTTCTCAAAGTCAAGGAGTAAATCTTAGACCGTCCTGCAGTAGTAGTCAGAAATTGGAAAGCTTGGAAACGTGTCAAACAAACTTAAACTCGAAGTATTTATTCCTAAGAGCGAAGCACTGCAACCGATCCGAATCCATGAAAACATGGACATAAAAAACTCGGACCGAATTCGTGAAAATATGGACATAAAAAACTCGGACCGAATGCGTGAAAATATGGACATAAAAAACTCGGACCGAATTCGTTAAAATATGGACATAAAACACTCGGACCGAATTCGTGAAAATATGGACATAAAAAACTCGGACCGAATTCGTGAAAATATGGACATAAAAAACTCGGACCGAATCCGTGAAAATATGGACATAAAAAACTCGGACCGAATTCGTGAAAATATAGACATAAAAAATCGGACCGAATTCGCTAAAATATGTATATAAAAAACTCGGACCGAATTAGTGAAAATATGGGCATAAAAAACTCGGACCGAATTCGTGAAAATATGGACATAAAAACTCGGATCGAATTCGTGAAAAAACGGATGGATAAGGAAATAATAACTGGAAGCAATATTATTCCAATATTTTTCAGTATTGGAATAATATTGCTTCCAGTAGGACATTCGCAAATATTTGGGTAGTTTTATATTACCTTTACTAATATTTACCTGTAACCTCATTACAGCGGAGCCGACGCTATGCAAGCCAAACACGACGTTCCAGAGAGACTGCAACACCTGCATCTGCCTCGAGAATGGGCTTGGACTCTGCACCTTGGAGTTTTGTAGAGGATCAGGTACGCATCTAAAACTACTATATCTTGGTTTATATTTTAAAATGGTTTGTAAAGAGAATCAAGCTTCTGTTAGACTGAGAAATGAACCCAACAAAGTTGGTAAAAGACTACGCAAATTGATTAAAGAAAATCAGAACTTTTTGAAAGCAAAAAAAAAATGGGTGTCCAAAGGACACCCTTTATAACTTAATTAACTAAGGCGATACCATGTTCCTTACCACGATCAAAGTCACCGTCACAAGTGAAAGTCATAGGATTTATTTCAATTAAACCATTTATATCCATATATATATTTATCTATAATATGTATGTATTTATAAATTATATAAGTATGTATATCAGTTGTCTGGTTACCATAACACAAGCTCTGCTTAGCTTGGGATCAGATGGCCGTGTGTGAGTTGTCCCAAGATATTTATATCTACTAAACCTAGCTATATACAAACTAGACTAAAATACTACTGCGGAGCGTGCCCGCCTGCTGGCTGTGGGTGAATGGGAGTCGGGTCTTTGGCTACAGGCCCTACCGTCACCCAACATAGGTACCATGCTGAGTGACGGTACTTTCCGGATCGCTACGTGTCTGCGTCTGGGTGCTCCTAGCGGAGCTCCACATCGTTGTCAATGCGGTGAAGCAGTCGACCGCCTCGGACACCATGGCCTGTCCTGCAGTAGGAGCGCTGGTCGGTTAGCGCGGCACGCCAGCATTAATGACATCTTCCGTCGGGCTCTTGTCACCGCCAGGGTGCCAGCTGTTTTAGAACCTAATGGCTTGGCACGTGACGATGGTAAGAGGCCAGATGGGATGACAATAATGCCTTGGAAGGTGGGTAGGCCTTTGGTGTGGGATGCAACATGTGTCGACACCCTTGCGCCATCCCATCTTCTTAGCACGGCGGGCTGCGCTGGGGCGGCTGCTGCAGGTGCAGAAAATCTCAAACGGCGCAAATATAACAACCTTATTGGGAGT
Organism: Melanchra persicariae; assembly: GCA_947386135.1. Taxonomy (NCBI): domain Eukaryota; kingdom Metazoa; phylum Arthropoda; class Insecta; order Lepidoptera; family Noctuidae; genus Melanchra; species Melanchra persicariae. Next base: position 5,695,018 of record OX376645.1, on the reverse strand, counting down.
TATATATTTGAGCCGTTTGGGGTTGAAACACTAGGCCCATGGGGTCCGAGTGCTCACCGAGTCTTTCGGGACATCAGCAAACGACTTGTCGACTGTTCACGTGACCAGAGGGCTGGGCTTTTCTTTGGCCAAAGAATCAGCATTGCCATTCAACGTGGCAATGCTGCCAGTGTTCTGGGCACTTTTGTCATTGACAGTGATGTGGATGAGTTTTTTGATGCCCAATGATCAATTTGTTTACATAATTTTTTCACTTTTTGTACATAATTCGCAATTTTTAGTCTAGTTTATGTATAGCTAGGTTTAGTAGATATAAATAGTTAAGTTCGTTATGTACATACTCCGTTCATGAATTATGAAAATAATAAAGGTTGAGACATGCAAAAAAAAAAATTAAACCATTTACAGCCACTTTTGAGAAGGTCGGTCAGTCAAAGAGGTGAAGCTATTTGCATGTTCCAAAGCGTAGATCTCTATGGAGAAGAACGTGCAAGAAACTCCATGGACATTCTTTTAAAACAATAAATTGTTACAAAGTAGTGGTTACATTGTTTTTGTTGAAAGGAATACATATTATGTGAGAACGCTGTAGAAAGACGTGCACGACAAAAGACACAATATAATTTACGGTAAAGTTGTGTTTAATCAAAATGCTCCGGCTAAGGGAGGGGACTATTCTTAGCAGTGGGTTTAATAAGGCAGCCAAAATTCATTACTGTAGACTCAATATAGGTATTATTAATTCCAGGTGTCCTTGTCAGTGCTCCAGAAATACTGCTAGCCAGTGTTCAAAGTGAATCAGACAGTAATAATGCTCAAAAAACGGCACCGGTAAGTCATTCTTAATACTCTCTTACAATAACCATAGTAAATAATATATTAAAACAATTATATCATGTGGCCATAAGATTAAAAAAACTAGTACACTTAACATCGTTGGTTTGCACTATTCTCTGTTTTACGTAATCATGAAGCGTATCATTAAAACAAATAAATCAGTAAACAAGGTAAATACTTGAAAAAATAAATGATGGAATTGAAAAAGGTTGAGAAGGATATGTCAAATTGGAAGAAAACAATTTTAGATCCAAATACATCACATTAGTCTTTCATATGTCGAAATATCTTAATGTAAACTAGATACTCATTGGAAAAGCTGAAAAAGTCAAAATGGTTTTCACAAATCGGTGTTCGATACTGACATCGAGATCATAGTGCACATTGTGGCGAATGGGGTGCACAATTCATTTTTGTTAAGGTGAGTACATTGTTTGGAATTACTAATATCGCAAGTGATATATTATTCCCAACTCTGAAGTGAACTAAACGCAGAATAATAAATAATTAGCCATGCCCTTTTAAACTCCAGAATCAAGACCATTACGACTTAGAAAATATACTGAATTTGGACCACGACTTAATAGTCATTAAGAGGTCAACCATTTGCAAACCGCTCCAAGAGTTTATGAGGGACTGCAATCCTTGCAAATGTGCCAGTGACGGTCTGAGCTACTCCTGCACACACAATGAATGCTTGGAGACAGAATCGGATAAAGATAAGGAAGTTGAAGTCTTCATGCAAAGTGAGGTTGGTATCGCAACTGGTTTATGTATATGTAATGATAAAATAAATATATGTCGAGACAAAAATTTTGTAAACACCAAAGAAATGATCGGTGGATTACTTGAAAAATGATGATTGTTGAGATGAGGGCGAATATACAAATTAATTGGGGTAAGGGCAAAAGGATGATGATGATGATGAAGGTGTGAAGCTTTGAAAACTTCGTCTGCTCAACAACTCAATCGTGGGCCTTTGTACATAGACTGTACCATTCTATTTGTATCTCAATCTTTTGTATGCAATAAAGAATAGGAAGTGAAAGGGATTAAGAAATATTACTGCAGTATCTATCAATTTATATCTGATTACCACTTTGTGGACCTTCAGGGTCAGGATCACATAGAGCGCCACTCTGTCTGTCGCGCTAGCAACATTTTCTACATCGGTTGCAACACCTGTCGTTGTAACGCTCTTGGTACCGACTACACTTGTACCAACAAGCCATGTCCTTTGCCTGCTGACGTTGAATTGTTCCATGAACTGAAGGTATCAAGTCATATTTTTAAGATTATAATTTTTTGCATAGCATGCATATTTTCATAGTTTTGTGCCATTTTTTAATTGATTCGATGGATTATAAAGCTTAATTCTGTTTTTTTTTTGTGTTATATTATTTATGTACTTACCGACTTTAAATTATTTCAGGATATCAAACCTGCAATTCCATACTCAGGAGAATCGGATCACAAATTAAGAGCTACCAAACTGTAAAGAGAGGATGTATCATAGCTTTTTTACTTCAGCTATACATACGAATCAGTGTACTGTTTTTATATACATATTATTAAAACCAAAGTTGATATTTCTAGTAGGAATTTTATTTACTAATTACTTTTTTTTAGGTCTTATCCTATTATTTTGCATTATATGTTGGTTTCATGGCTGACCCTTTCTATGAATCGGGAAGTCACAACATCGATCATAAGACTGTTACCATAAATACACTTCTGGACACATCTATTGGCCCACCTTGTATTTTCAGTTTCGTTTGGTCCTAGCTAAAATTTTATATTAGGTCGAGCAAAAAGTTTTTATGCAGTTTTGAACCTGGCACATTCACAATTTCATTCAATAGTCTTTTTTTGAATTTCGAACACAGAATTTAAAGAAATAAAAGACAATTTGGAACCTGTTTGTTGATATCAAACAATCGAATACTAAGAAAACTTGGTTTTATTGGTTTACTTGGATTTAATTCTTGAAAAAGTGATTGATATCTTTGGTTTTGCAACAAACATTACTTATTCTTAACATTAAGGTGAGGTTCTATCAATAATCTATGGATACTTCACCTGAAGTCGCCGCCCAAGCTGTGGCACTTATTCAGGCCGGACACAGCCAAAGAAACGTGAGTGCTCAACTTAATTTAAGTCGATCTGCGGTCCGAAATGTTTATCGGAGGTACCTAGAGACTGGCGGCTTTGTTCGTCGCCAAGGAAGGCCACGATCTCGGGTCACAACTGAAAGGCAGGATCGATTCATCGTGACGACCAGCTTGAGAAATCGACACCTTATCTCCATTGAGATACAAAACCAACTTCGCGACTTCCACGGAGTATCTGTGAGCGCTCGAACTGTTCGGAGAAGGTTAAAAGAACGCGATATGGTACCACACAAGCCAGCTAATGGGCCCAAACTAACGCGAGCCCACCGAACAGCGCGCCTTCATTTCGCACGCAGTCATTTAAATTGGACACAGCAAGATTGGAGCCGTGTACTCTTTTCTGATGAGTCTTAAATTGTGTTACATGGCAATGATGGAAGGAAGGAGGTCTACCGACGTAAGGGAGAGCGTTTCGCACAATGCTGCTTTGAAGAGAGGGTTGCTTATGGCGGTGGCTCATGGACTGTCTGGGGCGGTATATCCGCGAGCGGCAAAACTCAACTTGAGGTTGTTACAGGACCACGGCTGCCAACATTAAATGCTGAAAGGTACATTCGTGAGTGCTTAGAACCTCACGTGATACCATACGCGGACTATGTGGGCCCAAATTTCCTTTTTATGCATCATAATGCAAGAGCCCATGCGGCCGGCATCGTCAGGGAATATCTTCGGGATGTGAACATCACAGTTATGGACTGGCCAGCCAGAAACCCAGACATGAACCCCATTGAGCACATGTGGGACGAGCTAAAAAGACGTGTTAGGGCTCGTCAGCCAGTTGCCCAGACGATGCAGGAGTTGAAAACTGCCATAGAAGAGGAATGGGAGATGATCCCTCAAAATTTCATAGAGCGGTTGATAAACTCTATGCCTAATCGTATGAGAGCTGTGGTAGATGCCCATGGAGGCAACACGCGTTATTAAATTAAACCTTTATTTGATAAAACATGTTTTTTATTCAAAAATCAATGGCCTTTAACAAGGCGCATATCCGACTTGTTAGGCGTAGCTCCATGTCGTATGGTATTCTGAATTCAAATTTAAAACAATACGATTGAAAAAGATGGTAAAATGTATCAGGTTTAAAACTGCATTAACAGTTTTTGTTCAATCTAGCAATAATATTTCGGTAGGGGCCATCGAAACTTAAACTCTAAGGTGGGCCAATAGATGTGTCCAGAAGTGTATATTATGTACTTTCTCGGAAATGTTAAGAAGATCAGAATGTTAACATGTCAGTTGCAATCTGTCAAAAAATGCTTTTAATTTCCATACATTATTGACAGATTGCAACTGACATGCGAATGCAAAAGTTGCTTTAAAATGATTAGAATTGGCCCTCTGGTCTTGAGCGATAAGCTATTACAAGATTGTTCATTATTGCAAATTATTATTACCATAATTGTTACTCCGAATTATCTAACTGCGCACAATTCACCATTGCAATAAACACTAACCCACCGCTCATTTCATCCCAACTCAGACAACGAAATCATCCAAAAACACGACGAAATCTCAAGTCTGCGAAGCAAACCGTATGTTCATCAAAGACTGCAACACTTGTTGGTGCAACGAAGATGGTACTGGATACTACTGCACTAGGAGAGTGTGTGTGCCTCTCCTGCCTGAAGACCAACCTGATCTTGGAGGAATCCCCGCTGAAGTATGATTTGATAGAAGCTTGCCGCTGTTTCTACCTCTATGTTCTATGTTGACAATTTTACTGTCATGTTTGAAAGAGCTGTGAACTTTATTGCTTTGGGTTATGTTTTGCTTAATACCATTGCTTCGATAATTGAGATTGATAATTGCTATTTAAAAAATATAATTTTTAACTAACAGTTTAATTTTGCCGTGCTTGATTTTTTTTTTCAATTAAATTTTTTTTATCACTTTGTTATAAGCAGAATCTTCGCGTGATAAAGAAGCAATGTCGGCCCAACGAAGTTTTTGAGTTAGACTGCAATATGTGTCGGTGCAATCCTGATGGGATGTCCTACGCTTGTACTAGAAGAGCTTGTGAGGAACAACTTGAAGACAATAAGGTTTCTCCATACAACTTTTGATCTAGAGGATCATGGCTTAACTGAGATGATGCCTGACGTATGGTGGCTTCAGGATGGTGAATGAGGTATGGAGTGTTATGATTACTTGATGCAAGAATCCCTCCATCCGTCGATAGGTTACACCACTGTGTACACCCACACCGCCGCTACCTCAGTCATCTTCTCAGTTAATCAACAGCCTATAAATCTGGTATAATCCGGTGATGGGTGTTTCGGGAAAATAATAAGTTTAAATAGAACACGTATCTAATGTTTTATTTTTATTACCAGTGTATGTATCCTTCTTAAATATGGTGGTTTGGTCTTTCTTTGAAATTCTCAAATCTTCAAATGGTGGAGGTTATTTTTTAATAAAAGCTGACTGTACCTATTCATCTGCGTTTTATTTTCTTTATTTAAAGAAGAATGGTCATTTCTGACCCAAAGTCCGAAAAAATTGAGATCTATCGTATTTTTTTGTCATTTGAAGTAGATCTATCAAGAATATGATTTTTTTCATAGATTTCGATGGCTAACGCATAGATTATGTGAGTGCTTGAGTATTTCTTTAGACAAAGTATAGAAAAGCAATTCTTCATCCACTCTTACAAGTACGCCTATGGATTTTGCGCTTATTTAAATGGTAATAAGGGTCTGATGATGGAAACCATAAAAGACAGTGGTAGGCTCTCTTAGTTGAATACTCTTATATCGGTCGTGTTTGAGCTCATATGATTCGCAAGGGTGGATATTGTTCATTGTAGCTGTTACCAACAACAATGAATAGTGCTCATCAGAAGGATTCAAATGAGCCGAAACAAGATGACTAGGTATACTATAGTAGCCAACTAAGAGATCCAACTATACACCTTTTTGGTCTCCATTATCAGAGGAATACAAATGAGCCCAAACACGATGGTTACACTATTTCTGGTCTCCATCACTGATCCTTGTTACCAACAACAATGAATAATGCCCATCAGAACCATTCCAATGAGCCCAACAATGATGCGAGAATGTATGGAAAATGGCTTTTCTATACTTCGCTTGAACGTAACTCAAAACCATATATATTTATTGTGTTAGCCAACGAAATCGAGGAATAACTTATTTCTCTTTTATTTCAGACGACAATGAAACTAGTTGTTAACTGATTTCTGTCTGGAGTTGGGTAAATTTTGTTTAGGGCCATGACCATTCTTCTTTAAACGGGAATCTCAGGACTTCTTTCTAAGTTATGGTTTATGGAGTTTAACTTGTATTATCTCTTTTTCAGTTTCTTACAATAATTAAGAAGTGTTGTTGTAATTATTAGTGCTGTATTAAAAATAATAAATTTTATATTTCAGAATGCAACCTTGTCCAGAAAAGTACGGGCTTTGACTACGGTAATATTTTTTCCTTTTAATATTTATTTTTCTCCTTTTTCACTAATTAGAATGTCTTCATATCAATCTGTGAATATCAGGATGGAAAAGCTTTATTGTACTTGAACTTTTTTACTGCCCATATCCCATGTTAGTTTGGGTCATGTTAACTCGTTTTCATCCTCAATTCATCATTATATTCCCCAAGTCCTTAAAGTTTTCTTTTTGTCAAGTAACATATAACAACGCACTCCGTGTATCTAGTAGGAGCCGCCGAAGGCCTGCCAACCAGGACAGGAATTCCGCATGGATTGCAACAAGTGCCTTTGCGACAACAAGGGACAAGACTTTTCTTGCACGCGAATTGACTGCAATGCCTTGAATAACAACCACCATGCTAGTAAAAGAGGTATATTTTTTTTCCTTTATTTGTTGTTAATAACAGACTGAATTCAGAAGGTTTTCAGATTTTGAATCACAATTTATAACCTCCGTTAAGTCTTAAATGTTGAAATGCTTACTAAATACAGTTGGACCTATGCGATGACCCTTGACGGGGAACACCCAAATACTCCGAAATATTTTATTCCGAATTTCGATGTTCCGATTTTCAAAAATCCAAACTTCATAATACCTAAGAATTGCAATGTCTATTATTAAGAATCACGAAATTTATTTTACCGAAAGTCGTAAATGCGATTTGCTTGTTTTCTGATTTTCATATGTTCGAAGAATCAAATACTCGATGGGTTCTCGGTCCGAAAAACGACATTCCGATTTAAAATACTTCGAATAAACTGCTAAAATTAGGATTCTGATTTTGATTCAAATAGTATATTATGGGATATTAGTGACAGAAACGAATCGCTGCAAAACCGACTCCACGTAGTCTTGTCTGCCCTAGAGTGTAATTTAAGCTCGCGTAGACGCGGAGGGGCAAGGCCGGAGGACCGCGAGCCTGTTGCATGTTGCAAGCTCGCTTGCATACTGCTTGCTTGCTTCTTGCATTTTGCACGCTTGCTGCATGTTGCATGCCTGCTTGCTACACGCTTGCTGCATGTTGCACGCATGCTTGCTGCATGCTGCATGCATGACTGTGCAGTCAGTATTTTTGATTAGAATTGGGATTTTTTTCTATTAAAAAAGGAATATTTTTTGAGGCGACCGCCGAGTGCCTGATCCCCTCTATTGTTTTTATTTCGGAATTCTAATTAATTGGTACTTACTTTAATAATCGAAATTCGTATTTTTGATGTTTCGAATTATTATTAAGTCGGAATTTTTGTTATTCGAACTGTTGAAACTCGGTATTTTGAGAATAGTAATTACAAACGTTAGGGATATTGAAAATTCGGAATTATAAAAATAGGATGATGTTATATTAGGAATTTTGAACCATTCGAAATTATGAAAATCGGTATTTTGAAATTCATATTTGTGACTGACGGAATAAAGTTTTTCGTATTTATGTAGTGTGTACTTTTACTATGGGACCAACCCCGAAATCGCGAAAATAATCAGCTGTTCAGTACATTTTGTCGAGTTAAAATGCGCACAGAAATGTACGGGTGGTCGATTGTTTTTTGCGTTTCAGTGTTGGTCCCATAGTAAAGTTGATCATAATATTGCGTTTATGCTGCTACACGTTGGGAGAAATCTAATATTTGTATAAACTATCCCTGTTTTAAACATAGGCTCATGTTTCACACGATCGATGACCTTTAATGGATCACAAAAGATTTTTTACGCAAATAATGCAATCATATTGTTTATATTTCAGAGACATCTGAGACGATAACAATAATATCACAGAAGTGCGTTTCTGGCAGTGTGTTCTACCGCGACTGCAATGTCTGCGTATGCCTTAAAGACGAGCAGACTGCAAAGTGTGCTCTTAAAAAGTGCAAGGAGACTCAAACTATAACCGAGAAAGCACCTGGTAGGTAAGAGTTGTTAGAATTAGTATCAATAGGTTAACTTAGCAATTAGCATTATAGTTCGTCATTGTTTAATATCGCCGGTATACAAATTGATTCCTGTAAAATGAATCCGGTGATTTTTATCATGATCTTAGCGTAAACTCAATGAAACTAACATCTATCTACCGTACCGTACAGTATTAATGGAGTTTATTATAAGAAGAATATGTTTATAGAAGATTATGTTTAATAGAAGAAGATTTATCGTTTTTGGTGTTCTGATATATCCGTAACAAAGTTTCTCTTTAAACGACTTGGTTTACAGTAATGTAAAAAAAATGACTGTCAAAAAACCCGACCGCTAAAAATGACGTTTTTAGCGGTCGGGTTTTTTGACAGTAATTTTATTTTTGTTTTACGTTTTAGTGAGTTAGGTACATTTTTTTTCATTTGCGGGCGCCATTTCGAACATTGATATAGCCTATGTCACTACCACAATTCTGACAAATTCAACGACACCTCATATGTCAAAATCCGTCCAACCGTTTGGCGTGCCAAAGAAATGGACATACATACATACATACACTCGTAAAACATTACCCTCTTCTGACGCAGTCGGGTAAAAAAAGTCTGATAGCAAATACCTCATATCTAATAGTAATTGTTTTCTTGTACAGAATCGGATCAGGGCTTCCGCTGCAACCCCGGCGAGCAGTTTAGGCGGGACTGCAACGACTGCACCTGCTCTGCAGACGGAAGGAGCATCTTCTGCACATTGCGTTTGTGCGACCTTACACCCGACATTTAATCGCACTTCTATACTTATCTTGACATGCGCACGAAAACCTTTGCAATTTTTTAAACATGTTTTTAGTAATTCTGGCATATAGTTTTAGTTAAGTAGTCTAAGATCCCTGACGTCATGTATATTAAAATCCATAATACCATCCAAGGTCGTCATCTAAAAAAGACAAGTCATAAAAATATGGAACCTACACCAGTGAATATTGCTACGATACTTATTTTCATTATTGTATCTTTAAATTTACTTTTGGAGAATAATTAACTAATGAACGTACTAAGAAATTATCTTTAAAAGTCCTGAAATTTGATTGGTAGCTTAAATAAATATCGTTACTAAAAATTACTGAAAATAATCTCTTTAAACATACTGTTATGTTTAAAGAGATTGTGTCCAGTATTGTTTTGATGAGGATGTGCGCTCAAAGTATTACAAAGGGGAGGCACAGCACTCGCAAAAACGCAAAACCCATCACGTTTATTTTTGGAATCCATTTCTTTCATTTCGTCTTCGTTTCGTGGCATCTCAAGGTAAGTTTTGTTCCTTACAATAGCAGCTGCGCAGTCGGTCAAATTGTATGTTTTAGTCGATTTGACGATCGAATAATTGTGTGCATTAGTATCATTTCAATGTTTTGTGTTTTTTTTTAAGTATTTGTGACTAATTTTACTTAGTATATATACGAATGAACGCGTAGTTACTATTTTAATTTATTGTACAATTGCAGAAAAGTTTAGTTAAAACTAACATGTTGAAGATTTGTCGACTAATCCGCGGCAGATAATTCACTTTACAAACTGTGGCGCGTGAAATTTTGTCAACAGTCCGCGCTAGATATTTGACTGGATTACAACCTGTCGCTCTAGAAGAAATTTTGTCAACGGTAGCTTGGCGAAGACGATTGTCAAAATTATAAAAAATATGGGATGACAAACGCTGTGAAATGACACGTGATCAATCCTTAAAATTTGGCATTTCGACTATAGTAATTGCTAATCGAACAGTGTACTATTTTTTAAGCAACTTTTGCATTCGCATGTCAGTTGCAATCTGTCAAAAATGTACGGAAATAATGGAAATTAAGGCTTTTTGACAGATTTCAACTGGCATGCGAATGTGAATGTTGCTTAAAAATTAGTAGAATTGACCATCACAGCTTTGTCTAGAGCCTCTGATGCCACTACAGTCGATGAACCTTATTTTGTTAAATACTGAAAGTATAACAACTGATAGTTTCCGGTGCATAGTATTTAGTTTGCGTATTTTGTGAACTAACTTATTCTATTATTAGTTTTTATTGATGAGCCTTTTTTCATTTTGATGTGTGTGCGTTTCGTTCTCATCGGCATTTTCAACTTAGTTGGCTAACATACGATTTTCGTGTGTAAGTGCTTTATTTTCCATATCATTTCTCATTCGTTTAAGTGTTATGTGTATGCGCCGGGCCTACAGCCAGATCTTTTTCCTCTTTCTTTGTATTATTTTAATTACGAGTATTTTCGGCAGTTGTTCAGACTATAATTCATATCCTTCTACTTTTCATATATTATGGCATTTACTTAATTAGTCTCGTTTCCTTGCCTAGTTTTGTTTGCTTATAACATCTAGTTTTTGCCCTTACCTGGCTATTGGCTCGGTGGCGAATAGTAGCGTTCGAATGTTTAGTAGTTAGTGAATTAATAGTAAAACGTGGCTTAACTTAGAAAGTACGTACCATCATGTATTAGACGATACGTAATTAAAACATAAGTAACTTTGAGTTAAAGATAATCACGAAACGAATAAACGAGTTAATTATAAGATTGAGTTTTATTAAAAAAAAAAAACATTTTTTGTTCAAATTCCTAGAAGCTATGAAGTGAAGAAGAGTGAAGAAGTGTCCAATTTTCCGAGGTACAAAACCCTGATTATTAAATTATTCTTTCCTAAAAATCCTTTTTAGAAGGTGAGTACATATTATTCCTGTTTCATTGAAACCAACACCCATGTTGCTCTAAATAAAGTGATACTCTATAAGCGACACGATCGCCACAAAACCAGTATTTGGGATTGAGCATGTGACATTTCAGTGGCGTATGCCAATCCAAGGAAGGGCAAATGGGGCGAAACTCCGCAGCCGCTACAAATCGCCGCTGCACTCCGGCACGATCTCTTGGCGGCATGGAGAATGCGACTGCCGCAACCCAGCGCTGGGCACGCCACTATCATGGCGATAAGAGCTGGAGAAGTCATTTGATGATCTCACATCGAAAAAAGGCTTGTCAAGTAAGGATTGAGTCGTCTAGATTTTTGAAAATAGTCAAATACCCTATTCAGCACATGCCATCACGGATAAACATAGCCATCATCAACATTTGAGCCGAAAGACGTTCATTCATCATCTGCCTAGCCTTTTTATGGTTGGGCTATATTGGGGTCGACTTCTAGTCAAACCGGATTCAGCTGAATACCGGTATTTTACGAGAGCGGCTGCCTATCAGACCTCCACAACCCATCAACTGGGTAACACTGTACTTCTTGGAAAGACTGGTGTCAGAATTACTGGCTTCTGGCAATCCGTATCGACTGCCAAATATAAGAATGACAGCCAGGACCAACGGCTTCCAGGGTTGCGGAATTTGTTAAGAAGGAACACGGATGGACTAGTCAGTAAGTCTGACACTCCCTTCCGCTCCACCCAGAGCGGCAGAAGTCATTTGATTATTTCCCATCCATAAAAAAGCACCTACGGCTTTTCGGAGCACGGAGGAAACTCGGTGTGTTAAGATGGTCACCCATCCACAGAGCCAAAATTCGTCCATTGCTGGACATACGAAAATAATTTTGAAAGTGTTCTTATGTTCAACGGTAGAAACCCTCTGAGCACAAGCCCGACTCACTCATTGCTGTTTATTTCCTTTAGTCGTATAGCGTGCTGTACTTTTATGATGGCAATTTCGTTGTTATAGAAATTTGCAAAAAAAATGAAACCAAGAATGATTTATTATGGCAAGGCAATAATTATGATTTTCCCGTTGGTATTTTTTGAGATTTTTCTCCCATAATTTAAGAATTTGTTTGTAAATCTGCTATACCTGAATACAACGGATCTTTTATTAAAATCATCATTTTTCAGGTTCGTTAATTAGATACCTACTCACGATAAAAATTAAGTATACAGAGTAGGTATTGTTTGATTCGAACGAACCTTTTGGTGTACCCGAGTCGCTGGACACACAGAAAAGACGTAAGACGAGGACGGGGTGCGGACAGTGCACAAACAGGGCGCCGCCTTCGCGAATTTTTAAAACTTAAAAGTAGAAAAGACGAGGCAAAGACGTGACGAGGTTAATTGTCGTGAAGTAATTGTGTGTGACAGCGACGTGCGAGTCCCGGCATTCGCGCCCACCCCCCGGCTTCCCCGTTCTCGCCCGTCCCTCTCCCGCTCGCGCTCGTGCCCCGTCCTTTCTGTATTTTTTACAACAGGGCGTAGACGAGTAAGCGTCGTCGTGTCCGCGCTCTGTCCTTCCTAAATGTTTTGCATCGCGATGCATCTACACATTTTGTATCAAAGGGACGCAGAACATTCATATGTCCGCGCCCCGTCCTCGTCTTACGTCTTTTCTGTGTGTCCAGCGCCTGAGAGTCTTACAAAATATTGTTAGATGTTTTAACACTTTTTTATGAAGTTAGACTTAGTCTAACAAAATTTCATCATCATCATCATCATCATATCAGCCGAAAGACGTCCACTGCTGGACATAGGCCTCCCCCAAGCGTCGCCACAACAACCGGTCCTGTGCGTCTCGCATCCATCGGTTACCCGCGACCCTCACCAGGTCATCGGTCCACCTTGTGGGAGGCCTTCCAACGCTGCGTCTTCCGGTACGCGGTCGCCACTCCAAAACTTTTCGGCCCCATCGACCATCTGTTCTGCGAGCAATGTGCCCTGCCCACTGCCACTTCAATTTGGCGATCCTTCGGGCTATGTCGGTAACCTTGGTTTTCTTGCGGATATCATCATTCCTGATTCGATCACGCAAGGAAACTCCGAGCATTGCCCTCTCCATTGCCCTTTGGGTGACAAAATTTGTAAAATATTAATTGATTATACCTAATGATTTAATTAGTGATTGTAACATTCGTTATTGTAGTAAAGAATTGCTCAAATAAAGATCATAATTGATGGGGTCCGAGTTCTCATCGGGTTTTTCGCAAAATCAGCAAGCTAATAAGTTTTTATGTATTTGTATAGGTAGGTATAGGTAGCCGTACAATAAGGATTAAATTAAAATATATCATAATTCTAAAATAAGACCATAAATGTACCATGTTTTTAACGCAAATAAAATATTCTTATTCTTATAACCGCTCTGCGCCGGCGCCGCTCGGCAATCCTTTTTCTGCGAAGTTCGATAGTTAGATTCGATGAAACTTAATAATAGTGGCTGTGAAATGACCTACTCATCTGCTCGCAGTCGCGCACACCTCATATCCGCGAATTTCGGTTCGGAAAGCGGCTATCACTGGATATTTTGATATTTTGCAAAGATATTTTGCAAACTACGTAAGATTGCAAAATATCTTGACAGATTGTAAACTCACTATAGGTACTTACATTGACAAATGTAAGTATAGTTTGTACTAGAGAGAGCGAGCGCAGCAGCGATCTTAGCCCCGTGACCTCATTCATGTTCTGCAGGCAGATATATAGGAGATGCGCGTAGATTTTCGGGGAATTTGATTCGCTGCAAGTGTCTTTCTTAGGCAATCTCTTTTCGCCGCTAGAGGCGTGCGCGTAATCTTTGCATCGCCAATACAATATGAACATTATAATTTTTAATCAAGTGTATGATGAATTGATATATGTCAACTGAAGCTTATATATGAAATTATATCTCTTGAATGTATATCATAAGTTGTTATAACAATAGATGAGAATAATAATTATCAAAATAAATTATATCATTCGTTGTTATGTTAAAAATTAGTTATACCTAACATTACACACCCAAAGTATACCCAACCAACATCGGACAACGAGACCTCTATTTAATTCATAACGATAAGGCGTACATGTGAGCTAATTTCTGAACAGACAAATCAGAGCCCTGTTTCCAGGTTTACTATCATACGAAAACGTATATGTAGACTTGTACTCTGATTGGTCGCCATTTTATATCAGTCCACAATTTCTCGGAATGACTTCGATAGATTATAGACTATCAAATTTTTATACGAAAAAAAGTACCTATTCCAAATGGTCAGTTGACGAATCAGAGTTTAAAATCTCCCAAGATATTTTATAATCTTACGGAGATTGCCATTTTCTGGTGACAATGCCAATAAAAAGGCTATCATTTAGATGAACGAAATTTTGGTCAGCTCTGAAATTAATTTTGTCAGCAAGCAAAGTAAGCTGCATCTGGTGGTCGGCAAAAATAACAAAATTGATCAGAAATATAGTAATGTGATATTGAGCAGCCTTAAAATGATCAGTGCATACTTGCATAGGTACCTACCAATATTAGTTTCAAAGGCAGGCAGTAAAAATAATTTTGTTTTGCTTAATGCTCCATTGAATACTTAAAACGTTCAGGCATTGTATGAATTATTATTTATTCTATGCTTTTGCCTTGGCATGCTTTACAAGGTCGAATGTTTATCCGATAATGTGCTAACGACGGTCCGTAAATAAAATAAGCATATTTCTGACTGCAGGGTCTAAATAAACCTAACATGAAGGGGATGATGAGGGTTCATTCGCTCGATAAAAGTACCGTTTAATTACTACTCATAAAAATAATAGTCATTGCTTTTAATTAATTTATTAATCTCTTTGCCTTTTGTAGCTAATAAAAGTAGCAATATTTACCGAGCGTGCCCTAATGGGTAGGTAGTTACAGTAGCTAACTGCCATAAAACGTTGATTAAACCAGAAAATTGAAGCATGTTGATCGGCTTGGTAACCTTACTATCAACTTTAGTAGTTTTGAAAGGAGCAGAATCAACTTTATGTGAGTATTTTTCTGTAAACTATTTATACTAGTTTTTATACTACTTGTTTTTACGTAAGTAAACAAAAAGAATAAATATTCTAAGTAAAAATAATGGCTTAAATAAAAATACAAGTACAATACCCCAACTTCGCCTGGTTTAAGAAACCTAGCGATGTTGGGGTTTAATTAACTTGTATTTTTACTAATTTGTACTATATACCTAATTTTTGAAGCCATTATTTTTCTTTTTGAATATCGATGAGATTCAACAAAGAAATTATAAATGCACCATATGTATGAAGTAAGGTTCAGTATAAATAGTCACTTATTATGTCTCCGGATTATTGTAAACACCGTAACTCCGATAAACTGTGAACATTTCATCCACAATAATGAAAGTTAGATTGTTCATAATTTCTGCGTGTCGCGCCGAGAAATTGCGAACTGGCATACTGCAACCAATCAATGCACGGCAGTGCGATTCTGTAAGCATGTCGAAGTGAACACCCGGGCGGGGCGCACGACAGGTGAGTTGTCAAACCACACAAATATGATGGAATGACAGCTCTATTGTCGTTCACTCCGCCTAGGTGAACACCGTGAGATGTCGACAGAATCGACCGGCTGTAAGCATGTCGAAGTGAAAACTTAGTCGATGTCAGTACACTTGTCCGTTCACTACACCTAAGTGTACACGGTGAGATGTCGACAGAATAGACCGACTGATCTAAGTTTTGTCTATTTTGGTGTGTTATTAAAATGAGGTCTACCGTTTCTGTCTACTACGTCTTGTCATACACAAGCGATAGATAATTTGCTTGGTACAGTTAGGCGACACCAAAGTTAAATCAGGTAACTTAAAGTTTTAAAAGAAAAAATACTCGGTTTTTTTTTTCAAAATTCGATTTCCTTGTTTTTAAGCCGCTCAAAAACTAAAGGATAATATGATCATTCTTTACCACAGGGCCTGAAAACGCTACAGGCATTTACCGCGTTTAAACTATCAAACGGTCCTTCAATATTTAGATCCAGAAATATAGCAACGAAAGGGCTTGACGGGAAAGACGGTTCGTTTACAGTAATAAAAAAAAATACTTTACGTACACGAAGATTCACAGGCGGCCTAAACGCTTTAGGCATTTTCTACCAGTATTAAAGAACCTTTAGGTGAAACTTCATACAAGCCAAGCTTTTCAAGTGTCACCGTTCGTTCATAGATATTTGACGGCCCTTGACTATATGACAGTCGAAACTTGTGCTCAGCGCATTTGCACAGGCATGAATTTTGTTAGTTATGGAGACTCCAGTCGCTGTCCCCACAGAAATACAGTGTGTGTGTGTGAATATACTCAAGGCGGCGTAAAGTCGTAAACACACAGCGTTCACTCTATTTCCATCCTTATCATTAAGTTGACATTGACACAGTTAAAGTTGGTTTATGCCCGGCCTAGTGGAGCCGGAGAAGCGTTGCGTGCCAACCGCCACGGTGCGAGGACCATGCCACGTGTGCGTTTGTTCCCATGATGGCGTGTTCCACTGCCTGCCGGCGAAGTGCGAGAAAGGAAATGTGGGTAAGTAACTCTGCATTGTATGACAAAAAGAGTTGGCCACTGAAATGGTCATTATACAACGAAAGAATCCTGGGAGTTGACACGTTAGTAGAAAGTAATTAAAGATGTTAAAACCAGTTAAGTATTTATTTTAAAATTTGATATTAACAGTTGGTTAATATCTAACCATAAATATCTATTTTATTGAAGTGTGTATCGTGTGGACCCACTATTGAAAGTTGGTGACTCTTCCAGTAAGACTGCGGTTGGCAAACTTGGAAATATTGATACAACAAGTGACCGTGTTTGTGTGTGTGTAAGTGTGATAGATGGTTAAAACAGATGAAAGCTTTCACGTCCAGCCATAGTCCGGTTAAGCAGTTGATAGCCCTTGCGTGCTAACTTGCTAGTGGTCATACCGAAAAATCACGTCCAGCCACCATTTTTTTATTTTTTTAACGATGTGAAATCATCAAATGATGTCTTCCACTCTGGGTGGAGCGAAAGGGAGTTTCAGATTTTTACTGACTAAAACCAATCCGTGTTCCTTCCATTGCCCTTTGCGTTCCAGGACCGCCGCGGTAACTCTTTCGAACAAATTCCGCAACCCTGGCAGGACGTCCAGCCGCCAAGTAAATCAGTTGTTTAAAACCAACCAATAAAGATTAATCATTCAATGTTATTTTCAGGGAGAAGCAGACCTATAGCAGATTGCATTCCAAACCACGTATACAGACAGGATTTGAAATTCTGTAGATGTAGCGAGGAAGGTTTCTGGATGTCAGACAATTGTGAAGCAACATTCAGAAATCTTTATCCAAGAACCAACTTTCCTATCGAGAACTTAAAAACCAATATCACGTGTACTCCTAACGAGTACACCCTTATTGACTGCAACATTTGTCGGTGTTCAGAGAGTGGCATTATCGACGTCTCGCTATGTACCCGTAGGAGCTGTAATAAGGGACACAAAGCTGAGCCGTGTTCTTACGGAGATATCCTCCGCGTTGAAAACCAACTGTGCTCTTGTAGCGACATAGACTTCTACATCGATCGTCTGTGCATCAAAATCCTCGATGAAGATATACAGCCTCTTGAAACAAAAGACATTTTAAAAATAGAGAACATTGACAGTATCCAAAGGCGCGTGACCTATCGAACATCAGCCGCATGTGACCCAAACGCGGTTTACACCGTCGATTGTAACAATTGCATCTGCTTAGACGGCCGACTTGCCTGCACAAAGAAAGTTTGCGAGAGCAAAACACAGAGATCTTTAAGAATAAATGAGACAGACTTTCTTCCTGAGTTGGAAAGTAAGGATGTTAAGTGTGATCCCGGCAAGAAGTATCGGTACCAATGCAATGTTTGCACATGTACTAAGAATGGGTTTCCAATTTGCACCACTATGGTTTGCTTAGAAAATCATGTATTAGACGTAAAGGCTCTTAAAGGAGTATTGTCTTCTGGTTGAGATTCTTTGAAATATACCTAACAGCTGCATTCAATTTATTTGCTTTCTTTTTTGTAAAAAATCATTCATTTTTCACTATTTATTAGAGACTTGTAACTATGGTCTTTATTGTTGTATTTTATAAATCATCATCATATCAGCCGAAAGACGTCCACTGCTGAACATAGGTCTCTCACAAGTTTCGCCACAACAACCGGTCCTGTGCGTCTCGCATCCATCGGCTACCAGCGACCCTCACCAGGTCATCGGTCCATCTTGTGGGAGGCCTTCCAACTTCCGGTACGCGGTCGCCACTCCAGAAGAGCAATGTGCCCTGCCCTCTGCCACTTCAATTTGGCGATCCTTCGGGCTATGTCGGTTACCTTGGTTCTCTTATTTATTTATTTCTTCGGGTAAACAAACAGTTCCACAACAGTTTCTTAATTTATAATCCTAAGAATCCAAAGCTAGTAGAGTATGTGTAACTCACAACGTTATCCACACGTTACCGATTGAAATTATGTAAGAACTAACTACGCATGCGAGTGAATTTACATTTAATTATTTTTAGGTTACAGTCATATAGTAAATTTAGTTTGTTAATTTTTGGATTAGTATTTCGAAATTTGTTAGATGATAGTGTAAATAGATCTAGGTATGTCCGAAAAAATTGTGTTATAATTATAGCGGATATCATCATTCATGATTCGATCACGCAAGGAAACTCCGAGCATTGCCCTCTCTATTGCCCTTTGGGTAACTTTAAGCTTTATTAGGTATAACAATTACGTTTTAAAAAACAAAGTTTTTTTATAAAGAAGGGTATGTTAAAGAATGATATTGGTTTAATGTTTTTAAAATAAAGTCACATAATTTTCTCTTTATACAATCAATTGCAGCTAATGTGAACTCAGAGAAAGCCAAGCTCCCAGAAATCAAATATGGGGACAAATGCACTTACGGGAAGAAATACAGGATGGACTGCAACACCTGTCACTGTGGCCACCAAAACAATTTGTTGTGTACCAAAACAGCGTGCTTAATGAACCCAATGAAATCAGAAATAAAAGAGCAAGCGCCAAAAGTGAATAAAAGATCGAAAGTTGATGACAAAAAGGTGACAAAAAAGAAAAAGAAAGCAAGTAAGGCCGTGAGACGAGAGAATACTAATCCTCTAAATACGGCTTCGTCAGGTTTCCCAGCTTTGCCTAAAAATCAAACTTGTAATCCTGGGAGAATTTATCAGGAAGGGTGCAATAGATGTTTTTGTAATAGTGACAGAAAGCCGGAGTGTTCTACTGTAAATGCGTGCAAGCAACCAAAAGGTAAGACAAAAAACACAAAAATCTCTCCAATGTGGAAGATGATAATATTTATTGTAACATAACACAGTGATGCGTTCGACACAGTATCATCAATATACTGGTTCATTTTCAAAGAATGCGTGGATGGCCAAATCCGAAACTATGAGGAATATCGAAAAATATTGAAAGGAATCTCGAGCCCGATTTTGATGGAAACTAAAACTGCATCATTGGATTTTTTTCAAATCGGTATTTCTAACCAGGAATCGAACCGGCTCCTGATTTTGAAAAAAAAAAGAACAACCTGTATTACTACACAATCCAAAAGTTCCGCGAATAAGGATCAAATTATGGGCAGTAATAATATGGCAAACTAAAGGAAAGAGCTCATTTTTAACAAATACTTTTTTAATTAATAAAAAAAAAATATCAACTATCTATGATGCAGTTTTAGTTTTCATCAAAATCTGGCCCGAGCGTCTACGACTGCATCATTGGACTAAACAAAATATCAGTTATGGTTTAGATAGGTAGGTTTAGTTGGAACTTTAAAAAATAATTTGTTAAAAATGAGTTTCTTTTCCCAGGATTTAGCCATCCACGCAAACTATAAAAATTCACCATAGATTATATCGTACCTCAGTCATTACTGAGAGACAACGCACAGCCCAAACTACTGGTCGTAGATATCTTAAATTTGGCACGTAGGATCCTTGGGGGGTGTAAGGGAGCACTAAGATGAAGGATTTCCTAAAATTCCTACGGGAATGGAAAAAAATGGTATAAACGAACGTACGAAGTCGCGGGCAAAAGCTAGTAATTGATATATTTGTTTCAATTAATCTACACATTTATATGAAAGATTTAATGCCATGCTCTACCTTAGTATTTCGTATCCTTCTGCTCTTTTCCCAATTTATTTGGGTTCGGCTTAGCATGTCTACTTCTTCGTCATTATAACAATCCACAATCATACTTCAAACTTTGCCCACAAAATATTTCTTTCTCTACATAATATGCCTGTCACCAAGCAATAAATCTCATGCAAATTCAATGGTTTCCAATCCTTAGTATTTCGTATCCTTCTGCTCTTTTCCCAATTTATTTGGGTTCGGCTTAGCATGTCTGCTTCTTCGTCATTATAACAATCCACAATCATACTTCAAACTTTGCCCACAAAATATTTCTTTCTCTACATAATATGCCTGTCACCAAGCAATAAATCTCATCCAAATTCAATGGTTTCCAATATATCCGTGTCTTATTCAGAAAAAAAATAGTTTACAATTTCATGCGATATTTTACATTCTTACGGCGTTTGCCATTTTTCGGTGACATGCCCAAGTCATGACGACCGATTTCCACATAACTTTACGGTCAACGCTGACACCTCAATCTTCCTCCTACGTAGTCGTATCTTAATCTATTTTACCAATAGCAAAAGTCCTATGCTGTCGTGTACTTACATAATGCAAGCTTAATTCTGTTTTGTCTCTTTTTCTTCGGTATCATAATATAATAATAATAAAGCTTTATTTATTCCAAGCAAATTACAATCTATTAAAATACTAGTTTGTAACACGTAACTTTTAATTAATTTGTACGGACCCCCTTCGGGTAAAAGCCTCCTCCAAGGAGTGCCAGTGAGCTTTGTCGTTGGCAGCGTGCATCCAGTTGTGACCCGTCCCGTTAGGCCTGCCTCTGCACCTAGTTCATTTTCTTCGGTATCATTAAATACAAATACATCTTCCAGTGAAGCGAAATTTGGAACCAGTGGATGTACGACCTAAGATAAAGGACCATGAGTTTAAGGAGCTACCGGAGCTGCCCCACGCCGCAACGCCCTGCACGCCAGGCACAACCTATAAAGTGGACTGCAATGGCTGCGTCTGTGACGAATTCCAGAACCTGCTGTGTGACAAGTTGTTGTGCATCAGTTTCGCTGACATGCATAAGGCAGAGGCGTTGAAAAAATCAGGTGAGATATATGGGGCGAAAGTTAATAGCGAAATGTCACTTAACAGGCATGACGAGTATCAACTCAAGATGATATAACAAAAAAAAAAGTTCTTCAATGTTCACTAATTACTACGCAACCAGCGACCATTAGACCTATTTTATTACTTGAAATGGCCATCGTAAATATCGATTCCATAGCCAATACCTCGTCAAGTTTATAAGTATATAGGTATTTGGACGTGTAAAACCAATTCACAGAAAAAATTGTACGTTCTCAGCGAAGTTTCGCCAATTAATTACTGAAAAATACTCTCATTTGCATATAACTTTCTTCTGTATTCTGTCTCTTCCCCTAAATGTCCTCTTGTACAGGTTTACCATGCAACGGCGAAAATTTTGTGGAGAACGACGTAATTCAATCGGAGTGTGTGCAGTGTGCCTGCAACGGCACCACATATTGCCAAGCCAAGAAGAACTGCATGGCGAACACTGAGAAGATGTTGCGGACCAGGAGGAATGGCTCCAGCTTGGCCTTCGACTACACGGAAGAGAAATGTGTACCTGAACATATTTACAGGTAAGGACTATTTCGCTAGCCTATTCTGTCCCACTGCTAGGCAGAGTCCCTGCAATCTGCAGAAATGCAGAGTTCCTGGGAGAACTTGGGGAAAATCTCAAGTCCTCTCAGGAACTCTGCAGATTTAAAGCCTAGCTTTGAACCTGTTCACCAACTAGTTCCTACTAGAACACACTTATTTCTAATGAAATAAGCTGAACTTGTGCTCAGTTCACTGCATATTTTTTTAAGAATATTGTGTGTACTTAAATAAATAATAAAAAAACACATCGACGTCTTCCAAAACAATTTTCTGAACCGATCTCGACGGCAATGTCCAGTCTTAATGCACCCACTGAGTGGAGAGATCCGTCCCACCCGGGCGTGTCTACTTCTGTTACAGCGTAATTATCTGAATTCTGTCCTGTCATTTATTAAAGAACTATTTATAAAATTTAACTATTGCCTCATTGATCCACAAGTGCGCAGAGCAATGGATTAGTAATTTCTCAGTGGCAATCCGGAATCTAAAGTTGACAATATCCTTTGTCTCTTGTAGATTCAAGGGACTTAAAAATAACACTTTTCAAAAATTAACACTTGGTAAATGTAAAAAAATAAGAAATAAAAAGTGTATATTTCTTATTTTTTTACATTTACCAATTTGTTTTGCCAGATAAATTTTATGGAACCCTTCCTCTGGACTGTCGCGACACCTAATTTAGCTATGACGCCATTGTTTCACTATGTTTCTGATGCGTTGACAGTAGCGACCATTCCTATCTGTCTGTCTGTAGCTACTATTGCTATCATCATCATCATACTGATATGCAGCAGAAAGACTATGGTTACTTTTAAATACTACTAATGTCCCAAAGTAGCTACAACGACATTCAAATTACGATGATTGGTAATCCAAGAATAAGAAAAAGAAATTTTATTTGCTGAAACAATGTGTACATACAGAATTAAGGACGCGTTTCCAAATGGGTAATCAAATCATTACTTTTTTACACAAAAGTACAAATGTACCGAAGTAAAAAAATTCACTTCGGTACATTTATTGAGAAAATGTACCTATCTAAAATTATATTCATAGTTCAGAATCGTACCATGTAATCAACAATTCATGGGAAAAACATTTTAAGAATGCAAAGCATTTTATTTAATAAACATACTTTTGTGAAAAAAAGTAATGATTTGACTACCCATTTGGAAACGCGTCCTTAAAATAAAACAGCATCAACATCATATCAGCCGAAATACGTCCACTGTTGGACATAGGCCTCTCCCAAATGGGGGATTTGACATATTTGCCACGCTTGGCAGTCACTCTTATGATCATGCATTTATTTATTTATATATATATACCTTATTGTACACCAAAATATAGATACATAAAGAAAACCTTAAACTAAAAAAATATACAATTGGTGGCCTTATCGCATTCCGCGATCTCTCATGCATGTTTTTGTTATAAGTGTTACTTTACCTACTGTTAATTTTGATTCTTATTTTTTTTTCTATTTTGTGTCTTGTGCGAGTCACAAATAAATATTTTTCTTTCTTTCTTTTCATGCACGATCATAAATAAGAGTGGCTCACGACATGTCTGTCATTTCTCAAGGCGTGCAATCTTAGGTACAATTATTATTATTGAATCAACACTATTTAACATCAATCACAGTTAAACTTCCTTGTATTCAATCATTTACATTATCCAACTATTTATTGTCCTTGTACGATATTACAAAATGATGTCCTCTCAATCCTCAGAGACAATTGCAACAAATGCTACTGCCAGGACGACAAGACCTTGCGCTGTACCCAGAAAACCTGCCTCAACTACAACCAGGCAATCATTCTGGAGAAGCAACAGAAGTACCTACAGGAACATGGACTTTAACTATAATACAAGACGATAACTAATGCACTGGCAAAACAATGGCTTTTACGACACAAACATGTTCAAAGGACCCGATTTTATTATAATAATTTTTTGTTTTAAGGGTTTGTAGAGCAATGAATAAACGTATTCACTAAAGTTATGTGGTTTGATTTGAAGATATTTTTTCTTGGCAGTCAATTGACATGTTCATATTTGTATCTGTGGGTCATCATATCAGCCGAAAGACGTCCACTGATGGACATAGGCCTCCCCAAGTGTCGCCACAACAACCGGTCTTGTGCGTCTCGCATCCATCGGTTACCCGCGACCCTCACCAGGTCATCGGTCCACCTTGTGGGAGGCCTTCCAACGTTGCGTCTTCCGGTACGCGGTCGCCACTCCAAAACTTTTCGGCCCCATCGACCATCTGTTCTGCGAGCAATGTACCCTGCCCACTGCCACTTCAATTTGGCGATCCTTCGGGCTATGTCGGTAACCTTGGTTCTCTTGCGGATATCATCATTCCTGATTCGATCACGCAAGGAAACTCCGAGCATTGCCCTCTCCATTGCCCTTTGGGTGACTTTAAGCCTTCTGATGAGGCCCATTGTGAGCGACCACGTTTCGAGTCCATAGGTCATCACTGGCAACACGCACTGGTCATAGACTTTCGTATTGAGACACTGTGGTGGTATGTGAGACGAGAAGATACCGCGCAACTTCCCGAACGCCGCCCAGCAGCCGAGTCGGATTCGACGGTTGATCTCTTTCTCGAAGTTAGCCCTACCTAACTGGATCGTTTGTCCCAGGTAGACGTACTCATCAACCACTTCGAGTACAGAGCCTCCAATCTTGATAGGAGTGGGTGCTACATGGGTATTTACAATGACCTTGGTTTTGTCCATGTTCATTTTAACCCACTCTTTCGGAAGCTCTACTGAGGTCATCGAGCATTGTACTGAAGTCCTCCGTGGTCTCAGCCATGACGACTATATCGTCGGTAAATTGAAGATGAGTGATGTACTCGCCATTGACATTAATGCCTAGCCTTCTCCAGTCCAAAACCTTGAAGACGTCCTCCATTGCGGCCGTGAACAATTTCGGAGAAATTACGTCTCCCTGCCTCACACCCCGCTGCAGTAGGATAGGTTCTGATGACTGATCCTGAAGTCGGACTGACATGGTGGCGTTTTCATACAAACACTTCAGCACCTCGATGTACCGATAGTCGATCTGGCACCGTTGGAGAGACTGCAGCACAGCCCAAGTCTCGATCGAATCGAAGGCTTTCTCGTAGTCCACAAACGCTAAGCAGAGGGGCAGATTATACTCTTCGGTCTTCTGTATAACCTGCCGCAACGTGTGTATGTGGTCTACGGTTCTGAAGCCTTTTCGGAATCCGGCTTGTTCGGGAGGCTGGAAGTCGTCAAACCTGCGTGTGAGACGGTTTGTGATGACTCTGGAAAACAGCTTGTAGACATGGCTCAGAAGTGAGATGGGCCTGTAATTCTTAAGCAGGGCATTGTAGCCCTTTTTAAAGAAGAGTACCACCACACCTCTGCTCCACGCTTGTGGCGTTTTCCCCTCGAGTATGACGGAATCGAACAGTTTCTGAAGGGCCTTAAGTACTGGTTTTCCACCCGCCTTCAGGAGTTCGGCCGTAATTCCGTCCTCACCCGACGCCTTGTTGTTTTTAAGCTGCTTCAGAGCCATCCTTATCTCATACTGGCTGACGTCCGGGATGTCTTGGGTATAATGCCGGGTCAATCTAGCTCTTGGGTCGTTCGCTAGATTTGCTGCGGGTTTGGTCATTGACGTGTATAACTGTCCATAGAATGTCTCGATCTCCCTCAGAAGCTCCGATTTGGCGGATATGGTTCTGCCATCGTTGGTCTTCAGTTTTGTGAGCTGGCTCTGCCCAATAGACAAATCCCTTGCTAAGACCTTGGAGCCCTTATTCCGCTCTATCGCGTCTTTAATCTTTTCAAAGTCAAAGTCAAAGTCAAAGTCAAAGCATTTATTTCAATTAGACCATTTACAGGCACTTTTGAATTGATTTTCAGTATTAAAGCGGCGGAGGTCGCTTTTCAAGGACTTGGAGATCCGTCTATTGAGCTGCCGGTATATGCACGCATCGTCTGAAGACTGCAGAATCATCTCCCGCCTCTCCTTCATGAGCTTGAGAGTAGGATCAGAGAGCCTCTTAGTCTTATCTGTACGGCGAGTCTTGAAGAACTTAGACCCGACCGTATGAACAGTTTCCACGAACCCATCGTTGTATTCGTCCACGGAGCTCCCTAGGCACTCGAAACGATTTTGCAGTTCGAGCTGAAAGCTTTCGGAGTTTTGGATCTGGATCTGTGCTGGACGGAGCGTAGACTTCATCAGTCGAGACCTTTCCAGCTTGATAATTAGATTCAATGTGCCCCTTACCATGCGGTGATCACTTCCGGTTTTCACCGCGTTGATCACAGAGACATCATTGAATATCTGCTTCTTCGTCGACATGATGAAGTCAATCTCATTTTTAGTTGCACCGTCGGGGCTCTGCCAGGTCCACTTCCTGTGCTCACGCTTTTTGAAGAAGGAGTTCATCATCCCCTCCTTCTCCATAAAACTGGCCAGTAGGTGTCCCCGGTGGTTCCGACGTCCATATCCAAATTGCCCCACTCGCAGCGCTCGTCACCGTCACGTTTGCCCAGTTTCGCGTTGAAGTCCCCCATGACCACGGTGAAATGAGTTTTATGACCATGCATGGCTATCTGTGGGTGTAAAAGACATATACGACAGATAAGAGTTTCACTTTTGTATTATTAGGATAGGAGATGCATTTTCCCTAAAAATATTCCTTAGAAGGTGGTCCTTCTAAGAAATATTTTGCGAAAATCTTTTTTTATTGTTCAGTTTATACTGATGAAAAGTTCATGTACAAAGACGAGCAAAAATCAGAGTTGAGTTTTCTCCCAGCAAACCTTTGAGTGATAGAGAGAGAGAGAGAGAGAGAGCGATCATATTTTATAACAAGTATAAAAATGAACCTACTTACATAACTATAAATATATATTTAAAAATATATATTTATATTAAAAAATATATAAATATATTATGCAAATCTAATAATATTCTTAAAAATAGGCTCCTTACATAACAAAATAACAACATGGTGGACCCACACGCACTTATCGTTTTGGGAACACATTATTGTGCGTACAGCTAAGGAGTGGAATACCCTGCCAGAGTCTGTGTTTCCTGATAGCTACAACCCAGAAGTCTTTAAGTCAAGAGTGAATAGGTTACTTTTAGGCAAACGTGCTGAAAACGTGCGGGTCAGCTCCAACTCCATCCTGAAGACCATAGCGGAAATGTACGATTCTCCT
The DNA here is from genome assembly GCA_947386135.1 of Melanchra persicariae. Classification (NCBI taxonomy): domain Eukaryota; kingdom Metazoa; phylum Arthropoda; class Insecta; order Lepidoptera; family Noctuidae; genus Melanchra; species Melanchra persicariae. The sequence continues at coordinate 5,667,812 of OX376645.1, read as the reverse complement.
TTGCGAGGTGATGTTGTTCGGAGATGCATTGCCAGCAACAGCCTAGTCTTTTTTTTAATTGCTGCACCTACTTACTACGCATACTCAGGCTATCAGTATTTGCCGTGTGCTGCGTGGCTTTGCACCGTACGTGTATCATGTTAATAATGTTTTTACAACCAGGACATGCTTCTTCACGTTTGCCTTTGCCGCTTCGAGAGCTGTGATGATGAAATGTCCCTAGCTCTAATCAATGCATTCATCGTAGGTGTAAATTCAAAAGTGACCAAATCTTAAAGAGTAAGAAACTTTTCAAAAACTCTCATGTAACCTAATCAAGAACTTCTGCAAGGAAAACGTACCCTTTGTAAAATAAAGGGTCCATTTACCTTTCAAGATCGTAATTTTTAGGGTTCCGTACCCAAAGGGTAAAAACGGGACCCTATTATTAAAACTCCGTTGTCCGTCTGTCTGTCACCAGGCTGTATCTCATGAACCGTGATAGCAACAAATAACAACAAATACTATAAAAACAGAATAAAATACATAAGTATTTAAGTGGGGCTCCCATATAACAAACGTGATTTTTTTTCCGGTTTTTGATAATGGTACGGAACCCTTCGTGCGCGAGTCTGACTCGACTAGGCCGATTTAAAAAAAAATAAAGTGTAAAGTAAAATAATGCAAAAAGCAAAATTGGACAGTAGCATGAGTTGAGACATAGCTCAAACTAAAACAAGTCTATGAATGAAATTGATTTTAAAGTACTACGTAAAAACAAGCCTTTGGAAAAATCTGCAATTACATAACCAAAGCCAAAACCTAATTAACTATCGATCAACCAAATATCATAAAACAAGCCAGTCGTATCATTTTACGAGTTTGAAATGAAATAATTTAATAGAAATTACAAAATTAATGACTCTGAAAGATTAAATTATTAAATTATAATTTGTAATTTTATTTTATAACTGTGCAGGGAACAAAAATACTTATTTTCTTTATAATATGTTTATGGCTGTAACTTTTGTAACCTTGTTAACGAGAATTCCCTTCGGGGATTCTATATTCCGTAAGTATTGACATTATTTAATGCATTGGTTTTGCTTCATAAGTTTCGATCCCCGATGCCGCACTCTTGAACATCTAAAACCAAGCTAGAAGTTAAGTATAAAACTTTTTTATAAGCTCTTATAAACGATTGCCCAAATTTGGACATTATAAATAGTCCAAAATGTATACCTAATGTAAATTTTCGATGATATGGTTTTTCTTTTTTCCATTGTCATGTAATTTTCCAATTATTTATCAGCATAACTGAAAAAGATAACAGTCTCGTTAATTTTTGGAGCAATCTTAAGCTAAGTATTTTTTTCACTTACTTTACTTCCGTTGAAGTCGAGCTTTCCAAATTGTGCTATAATTTTGTTTATTTCCGAAGGTACGTGCGTTCCGAACACCCAGTTCTTACTGAATGGCCGACTATGCAACTGCAACAGTGTGGGCCGTTGGAGCGAGGCGACGTGTCAAATGATAGGGCGCCGACAAACTTGCCTGCCCGGTCAGATTATATGGGAGGAGTGCAGCCAATGTATATGCCAAGAAAATGGAAAACTCATGTGCACAAACACAGAATGCGCTGAAGAAGGCACGAAGAAAAACGTTACCAACCAGGAAGTTGGAGCCGAACTTTGGTGCACTCCTTTCAGGTCTTATTACATCAACTGCAGTCTTTGCGTATGTCCCGCGTCAGGGAAGATGTCTGAAGCTCGCTGCGCCACCGACTCCTCATGTTCTTTGAAAGGTCCAAACTTATCCTTGGACATGATCGCGCAGAACGTCTGCATTCCAAAGGTCATGTACTTATTTAATTGTCTCCATTGCTTATGTTCTGATGACGGTATCTTCGTCCAAAATAAATGCGTGGAAACTTGTCATAAAGCACCTGAGTCAGCAAGGAGATGTATTCCGAGAACCTTTTACAGAGTAGAATGTAACGTCTACCGTTGCCCTGAAAACGGTGTACCTGACGACAATTTGAGATCCAGATCGAATTGTGATAAACATCCGAATCCACTCAGTTCCTTAGTTAGTCTGAGGAATGCAACGACTGCATGTACACCCAATAAATACACGAAGCCAAAATGTATCTACTGCGAATGTAGTTCTCAAGGAGTAGTGAACGAAAGCAGTTGTTTAGAACAGGAATGTTTAAAGATTAACAATTTCAACTACGACTCCGTCAAAAGTACTTGCACTCCTGGAGAGCTGGTTCCTACTTGCATGGAATGCTTCTGTCTTAAAAATGGCTTCACTTTGGAGAAATATTGCACCAGAGTTTGTTCGTTGCAGAATAAGCTTATTATGCTAGAACGTGTGTTGAAGGAAACTATCACTCAAATAGAAAGAGGTGTTATCAAAGACATACTTGGCAGGGAAACGTGCGATCCTAGCTCAGTTTTCATCGACCAAGGAAGATACTGTTTATGTCCAGATAACGGGAATACAAACTTCAAGCTTTGTACATCTGTTACGGATGATTCCGGCCCAAAGAAAACTCAAAGATTCATAGTAGATAAAGCCAACGCTATAGACTATAACATAACTTGTGAGCCAAATACTTTCGTTGAATTCGGTTGCAACACTTGTTATTGTACGAAAGCCGGAAAAGTTGAAGAGAAATGGTGCACTTTCGACGACTGTGAAGCAAAAAAAACGATTCAAGATTCTCATAAAGATCGTATTGGGCCTAAACATACAAGTCCAGAGGCGATAGCCACATGTGTAGCTGGGTCGATTGCAAAAGTTGACTGCAATTTTTGCATATGTGGAGCCAGTGGATTGGTAAAGGACAGGGCATGTACAAACAACACATGCAGCGGGCAACACAAGCCAGTCGGCAACGAGTTTGCATGCGAACCTTCCGCCTACTATACTGTTGACTGCAACATTTGTTTCTGTGCAACAGACGGTATCAAAAACGTGGACAAATGTACTAAAAATCAATGCGAGGGTAATTTCCTACGAACTGATTCATGTAATGCCGGCGAGTTGTTCAGCGATGACTGCAACATCTGTGTATGTCCTCCAAACGGAGATAAGAAAGACAAAGCTTGCACGAACCGAACGTGTGCTGAAATAGACACACCTTGGAAGAAGATATTCAAATTATCCCAGACATTGTTAGGTAACCAAGTCGAGGAGGAAGCTACTAGGAATTTGGAGCTATGCTTCCCTGGTGAGGAGTTTGAAATTGGTTGCAAGCTTTGTGTCTGTCCAGAAATGGGGCTTAAAGAGTATGCGTCGTGTACCCCTATGATATGTGACAAAGAGAAGCTTGTGAGTACTGTAAGTATCAAAAACGCAAGTAATTAAAAACAGAATGGCTTGCGGTTGTTATTAAAGTTAGGTTTCATATTTTGGTGTATTATAAGCTGGCAGATTTATTAAGTACAAAACTTCATAATGTTTAGGTTCAATTAAATATAATTTACAATGCAATCAATTTTCTTTCTTTTTTCTATAACTACCACGAATATAGATTTTAGACTGACAGGGTCGGGATCTTTGAGCATTATCATTTTATTGTATTTCACGATCGTTTGTCAATTTACTTATGTGAAGATAGATTTCAAACCGCGCTAACTTTTTAGAAAACTTGATAGCTTATTTTTCAAGCAGCAATGTAATTTAGCTCGACATGTTCTAATTGAAACAATCGACACTCGATTGTGAAATGCTAAATTTATAACATCGTCCATAAAGACAATATTATTTTGTTTTATTTTATAACTAAGTATAGAATATAATAGCTAGTGCCTATGGACTTAACTAGTTTGCTGATTTAAGGTATTATAAAATGGATGATCTCATGTACCTACTTGGTCAAAGCTGGTTTTTGGAAACAGCGTCTATCCGAGTATTCACAAATTTAGCCACAAATAGCATAGTGAACACAAATGTATCATGAGTTTTATGGCTTCACTATTAAACCAGCTTCTGGTAGTATTTTATTAAATTATATTTCAAAGTATTGGTTGTTTGTTTTGATTTGTACGTAGTATCTTAAACATGGAACCCACATTTTATTCTGTACTATAATGGCTCACGCATAAACAAATTCAGTTATTATTCAGTGGTATATTGGATCTTTTAAGAAGTAGTTATCAGCATCAATCCTTATGTAATTATTGGTCTTACTGCGTGAGACACAGTTAAACCTGTTCACCTCGCCTAGCCTAAGCCCCTCTGTTTTTTTGCCACCTTGTTTTATTTCAAACAATATAGTTTCAAACGAGAAACCAGGCCGATCATCATCAAGAGCCACGCTTATGTATTATAATGTAGGGAAGTTTATGTGCAGGTCAAATCAAAGTGTCTGCAGTACCACACAAAGTTCAAACTCGCTTGACTCTTTTCATCTATTATTAAATACGTGCTAATAGAGGGTTGGGTAACCTTCTAAGCTGGTTTGATCTCTATGTTGTAGTCAAAAGCTCCTGGAGATATTCGTGGAGACTACAGCGAAGATATAGTTGATGAAGACTTTGTTGGTGGCGACGATATTAATGATGAAATACCAGAAGAACAAGATCTTGCTGGAACGGACAGAGCCGAAGATGAACTAGAGAACCCGCACGTCATCGACACGCGGAGGAAATGTATATCTTACAATGTCACAAATCATCCAGAACGAGAAATTTGTACCCCTGGATCGCAGTATATTATAAGGTAGATTCCGAAGTTTAAACAACTTGCATTTTTTTTTAAGGATTGGAAATCATCAAATGAAGCCGCTCTGAACGAAGCGGAAGGGAGTGTCGACTCTTACTGACTAAAACCCATCCAAGTTCATCCTCTGTTTGCGTTCCAGGGCTGCGGGTCACTTTCGAACAAATTTCTAAACAAACTAACTTGCATAAATATCAACTAACATTGGCTTTCGAGACAGTGGTTTCAAATATAGTGTGTTTCTTTGTTTTAGGTGCCGCATTTGTATCTGTCCTTACATGGGGAATATTAATAACTTCTGCAAGCCAATGCCAGAAAATCAATATTGCGAACAAGCCTTCCCGGGTTTTAATTACGTTCCAATGGGCAGAAGAGCTGATGGTGGTAACTATTATTTTTACAGCTACGCTTTCCCAAAACAATAAATCATCTTGTATTTGGAGGTTCGTCATTTGTCAAGGTTTTTGTAAATATTTGGTCTACGCTTTGGGCATCGTACCCAAAGAATATCAACGGAAGTTCATTACTAAGTCTACACGGTCTATCTGTGTGTCGGTCTTTCTATCCATCTGTCACAGGGATCGCCTCGAAACTCCTCGGAATAATATGACTGCTATCATGACATATTTTGATACGAGGGCCAATTAGCTGGTTTTAAGTTACTTAAATCACCAATTTTATGACCCTTATAACAAACGTTCACACTACTAAAATATGATCACAACTCAATGTTGTCATTGGCAGACATTTATTACCCCTTAAAAATAAAAAAATACTGTTTACAGGAAACAGGACGATATTAAACGTGACGAAACTCAAATATCCAATTGAAATAAAGATACCCCACAATCACACAATGTATAGGTGTGAAAAGCCTGGTAATCTGACCGACGAATGTTTCATATGTGAATGTGAACCTGATAGAACTCTTGTTGAGGAACATTGCTACAAAAGTGACAGCGATGCCTGTACTGATGCTACTCCTACTTTTATCAAAGCCGGCGACCATCCATTTGCGTTCAAAAAGTATATAGATTTGGTATGAGTTGAAATAGTTCTGCTAGTATTGTTACTTTATTACTTCTATACTTTTTTCAATAAACACTGTTATTTAATGTTTTTATTGTGGTTTTACTTAGTATTATTGCCCGGTTTGCCCAACTATAGGATAAACACAGAAGGAAATGGCGAGACGAATTAGACATCCCCCCAAAGAAGTGGGTTCAGACTACTAATGACAGCGACATGAAAAAATGGAATTATGGAGCTTCTTATTTCCTACTGCTAGACAATGGGAAATAAGAAGCTCAGTATAGTAACATTCCGACAAGTTTTGTGGTTTATTCACGATAGTCATCTCAAAACGTCATGTTTTATTTTAAAAATCATTCAATAAATCGTATTTCAGAATATGTCTGCTGTTATTTTCAATTGTTGTAATTGCAGCATCACTAATGCAGCATTATAATATAGCATTTATTATTTACCATCATCTCTAGTCACCTATTTTCTAGCTTTATCATCTTTTAAACAATCTTGGTCTTCCTCTACCCTTATAACCGCATCCATATTCTATCCTTCTTTTGTACCATGTGTATGTTTCTGTTTCAATGTGTTGTGTATGTGTCGCATAAATGTTTTCTATTCTATATTCACATTCATACTTGTGGATATAGATGCTTGCGTGAATGCTTTAAACAATACTGACTTCTCTCCTGTCATGAACTGTTATGATGCCAACAATGCTGCATCAAACTTAGTCAGTATTATATCGTCTGTCGTTGCTGAGAATAGTCATAATGTTGCTGTCTCGAGTAAGAAACGTATCATTAAGCCATGGATCACACCCAGCCTTCTAAGGTGTATTAGGAATAGGGATAAACTTTGTCATACAACTAAAAAGGACCCTAATAATGAGACTTCCAAAATAATTTATCTCCGCTACAGAAACTTTTGTAACAATCTTCTCAAGGAATTAAAGCGACAGTATGAACGAACAGAATTTGAAAAATCCCGTAAAAATCCAAAGGCCACTTGGAACCTCATTAAAGTCATCACAAATATGAAAACGAACAAAAGTTCGGCCACCGATCTCTTGTCAATATCCGCTGACCCATCCCATTCAATAGACATTGTTAATGAATATTTCGCTAGTGTCGGAGAAAATCTGGCTTCTAAAATTGTGGTTCCTGTGAGTGACAACTGTGCCGGTTCCTCAGTCTGTGGTAAGTCGCTTCCACATTATGACTCCATGGTTATTTTTCCCACAGATAATGAGGAGATTGAGAGACTCATTCTTGCCCTCAAACTTAATTGTGCTGTGGGTTGGGATGGCATCCCTGCAACCTTGATTAGTGCTGCCAGGAAATTCCTTACCCCTATCATTTGTCATGTATTCAACCTCGCTCTTACATCTGGAGTCTTTCCTGCGGTCTTTAAAAAGGCCCTGGTACATCCTATTTATAAGAGTGGGAACAGAGGCAGTGTCAACAACTACAGACCCATTTCCGTTTTGACTATATTATCGAAGCTTCTTGAAAAAATATTAAACAAACGTCTGCTCAGCTATCTACATACACACAAGGTACTGTCCAACAACCAATATGGCTTTAGAGCAGGCAAAAACACTGAAGACGCAGTTTTAGATTAGTTGGATTCAGTAGCTCAAAATTTACATAATATACAAAAAACGATTGCTATTTTTCGCGATCTTTCCAAAGCTTTTGACACTGTCTCTGTCCCCCTCTTGCTCAACAAGTTGGAACTCATAGGCATTCGAGGTATCTCACTTGATATCTTCAGGAGTTATCTGAGAGATCGTTCCCAATGTGTTAAGATAGATAACCTAACCAGTAAAGAAATGTGTATCAACTTTGGGGTCCCACAAGGTAGTGTACTTGGGCCTACCTTGTTCCTTGTATACATTAATGAACTGTGTAAGCTCTCCCCACCCAACTCCAGACTGATTTCATACGCTGATGACACAGTCATACTAGTACATGGCAATGATTGGACTGAGGCACAAAATTTCGCAGAGTCGGCGTTAAAGACTACTATGAGGTGGCTTGCACAAAATTTGCTTACCATAAATTTAGATAAAACTGGGTTCGTAACATTTGGTCCGAGGCCCAAGTCACAGCCAACAACCGATTTCTCTCTGACAGCTCACAACTGCAATGCTCCCACGAATAATGACTGTGGTTGTGCCACAATAAGGCGTATGGACTCCGTTAAATACCTCGGTGTCCTGATTGACAGTGCGATGACATGGGCTGGGCAAATTAATGCACTAGTATCTAGGGTTAGAAAATTAATATTTGTTTTTAAAAACCTTAGAAGTTCAGCCGATTTTTCAACTCTGAAAACCCTGTGTTTTGCTCTGGCTCACTCCATCATCACGTACTGTGTGTCGGCCTGGGGTAATGCTGGGAAGAGTCATCTTCTACGTCTTGAGAGGGCACAGAGAGCTGTGCTTAAGGTCATGACACATAAACCAATTCGTTTCCCTACCGTTGAACTGTATGCCCTCTGTAAAGTACCCTCAGTGAGGCATTCATTCGTGCTAAATATTGTCCTACGTAAACATGCTGAGCTTTCGTTTGATCCTGAGTTAAATAAAAATAAACGTAGGTCTGATAGAGTCTGTCAAACTTACTCCTCTAATCTAAAATTAGTACGTCGACAATTCAAGTTCTTTGCCCCTGCGTTATACAATACAGTGAATAGGGTTCTGAATATTTATCCACACACTTCCCGAGAGTGTAAACGGCTCACTAGCCAATGGTTGTCCACTCTCACATACGAAGAGCTGGAAAATATAGTGAAACCCTAATTATTTTCCATACCTCCAACTCTCACATCTTCCTCTCACACGTTTAGGTAAAGCCACACACACACACACTCACACACACACACAATCACCCCCACACCCTCTTATTCATACAGATACACTCATACATAAATTCACTCATACGCACGCACACTGACACACTAGACTTTAAGCGTAGTTATAATAAACTAAAGATTGATAAAACCTCTTAAATTGGAACGTTGATGTCATCTCTATCCTGGAGGTGGGCGTTAATAGCCACGACACAGTTTTAACTAATGTGGCTATTATCGAACACAAATAAATTGTAACATGTGTTTTTTTGTTGTAATAAATAAATAAATAAATAAATAAATACTTAAAACTTTCCTCACGACATTATCTTAATTCCTCCGCATCACGGATATTTTACGACCATGTGTATTGCTATAAAAATAATCAAATAAGAAATTTTTTGCTTAGCTTTGTAGTAATGGTCTTATTATCCAAAAAATTGTGTTTTCGTATTCTAAATATTGGACATAACTAGTGCAATAATCTTACAATCATAATTAAATTCTCATAAAAGTCGGTCAACTGTACCAATTTGAGAGTTGAAGTTGAATAACCATTCTACATATAGGATTCGCAGGATGTGGTTGCTGTCTAATTTCTTATTGTATCTTACAATTATTGGTATTGTTAAATCGACAGTCGGTAAGTATTATTTTTTTACAATGAACTCATTCAGTACAAATCTTAAGGCTGGCGAGAGGAGTCCCTTATTAGCTGAAAGATGGTCTAATATGCTCCTTTGCGTGGACTATAGATATAAATTCCCTTAATTACAAAAAATTATAAATACTGGTTGTATCACTGTTCTTTTTAGATTTTTTCCAGCATCCTGTCAAATCTTGTCACGTGGGGGATGCGGTCGAAAACGCATGTATCAAATGCTTATGCACCTCGAAGACCGTGTTTGAATGTACACCTTTGGGCTGTAATAACAAAACAAGTAAGTGCATAAGTATTATGAGCAACCGTCTTACTCATAGGGCCCTATCTCACTTCGCGCCACCAACAAAATGTATGCAGTGTGTTGCCACCAGCGGTAGTGTGTTGACTCGGTTGCCGGCAACAGACACCAGGTGAGGTACCCTTAATACAACTGCATACATTTTGTTGGTAGCGTGCGTTGCCACCATGGTGTCCTATTGAGATAGAGCCCTTAAGTGACAGCATATTTTACAATATTTAAAAACATCATTATACTGATTTTGATTCAACTTCTGTTACAGCTGATAACGAACTCGAAGAAACCGAACCTTTATGTGTCCCAAACCAGCTTTACGTTGAAAACTTAATAACATGCATTTGTACAAAAGACGGAAGGTGGCCGCATAAGAGTTGCAAAGATACTTTTCTATCGCTGCCTCCTAGAAATGTCATCACACATACATGCGAGCCCGACACCTACATCCCCATTGACTGCAATGTATGTAGATGTGGCCCCGACGGAAAAATCCTTAATGATCGATGTACAAGAAACGTTTGCGAAGACGACGTCCACCGCAGGACTAATATGGCAACTAATACCGTGTTTAGCAAGTGCGAAGACAAATACTGGTACTCTCTAGCCCCCTGCCAATTCTGTTTCTGTGTCAACCAAAATAAACTTGTATGTAATACTGGAAACTACTACACTAGAAATCTCGATCTTGGCTCCTACAAATTAAACGTATGTGGCAAAGACTTGATAAAGGAAGCAATCGAACTCATACCTGACAATCTAAGGTCTTTAAGATCGACTTTGGATTTAGCCAATACATCTACAAACCAAGTGCAGGAATCTTTAACACCTTCTAAATCGAACAAGGTTTATAATAAAGTACCGGTGTATCATAATGCGGCCATTGAGTTTGTACCAGTAAACAACGGAAAAAAGGTTCCAATTAAATATAAGAACTCAGTTAACATAAGCAATAATAAGGAACTCCATTCTGATGATTTGGCAGTAAAGCCCCAGGATCAAGGGAAAAAACAGACTCCACTTAAACCTAAGGTAGCACCTACAACTACTAGTACTGTACAGAGTACGAGAGGGTTACCAGCCACACGGATCCAATTAAAAGACAGACACAGTGGCAGAAACGATGTAAGTGACATTAACAATTTAGATCCCAATATTAGTGCTGAAGAAGATGACGATGATGAGTCTATAGGCATAGCAATTGACATTGATCAGACTCTTACAACAGAAGCTAATCCTCGAGCCCATTCGGACGAGAAAAAAGTAAAGGACCTTCCTTTCGAGTACGAAGGTGAAACGTTGAAGATTAACATTCCCAAAGCATTGAATAAGGTCTTCCAATTGGCTGTGCGGAAATCCATGGTTACTTTGTCAAAAAGGACAAAATGCACGCCTGGAGCAACGACAGTGCACGAGTGCAATATGTGCTTTTGTTTAAAAAATAGTAAAAAGTTGTGCACCACCCACAAATGTATTGGTGGGAAAAAAGCGTAGAGATTTTTTTGTGTTTTTATTTTTTGGCATGGATTTGGAGATTAATACACATAGAACAAGCAGTTTAAATCACAGGAGTAGCAAGTATATCATAAATGGTGATTGTTGGGAGTCGTGTAGCTATGCTAACCCGTATCCGTATTAAATTTTTCCATATTTAACTGAAGATCTGCATGGGTGATGTTTTATGCATTCTTGGGTCTTGAGCAGCGTCTCTTATATGTAAACCTAAATTTAATGTATTAAGAGGTGGTGGCGTTTAAATTTAATTAAGTATTAAAAAAACACAATCATTTTTCCCCGAAAACTTACAGCTTACAATAAAAAAGATTATCCGCCGAAATCATATTTTAATCTGAGTTTTTTTTTAAACATGTGGAAATGACCTCTTCGACGACACCTCATTTATTCGATCCTTAGCTACTCTCACGCAGTTAGCACTTCTACCAGCCGACTTGTGAAGAGTGTCACTCTACCCATTCCAAAAGCACCCTACTTTCTTATTCCTCGATTGGCGGGCTTCGCTTAAGAAAACCTCTAAAGGTCATCAGTGCTATGCCTAATATAATCGGAGCATTGCTGCTGACATAGCCCATATTAGATAGCTATAATAAGGGCTATGTCGGTGATGAGCTATGTGTACTGTATATGGATTCTGAGAGCTCAGCAAATAAGATCATTATTGGATTGGTTACCTTATGCTACAACATATACCTCTCTATTTTTAGAAAAATTACGAGGCAAAAGATTACAACAACACTATACAAGGCAATTCCGCAAGACAAAAAAAAATTAAATGAATGCTTTCACAATATTCTTCTCTAGTTTAGGAAAGAACGAAAGATAAGGATAGCCTATATAGATTAGATACCAGCCTATTTTTGTCCCACTGCAGTTCCTAAGCCTTTTCTAATGCAGACCAGGCCCAAGGAGGGAGTATAGGTCCCAGTCAAAAAAAAAATAAAAACCCAACAAAGATTTAGAAAAGTATGTTTAAAAGCCTTAAACTACAATAGAGTATTTTACTGAAAAAATCTAAAGTCCATTAGATAGATTTCCAAAAAATATTGGACGCGTATTTTTTCTTTTTCTCCTAAAATACAACACTTTTTACTAGCGCTTAACTTTGATGTGCTTTGTCTGGCTTTAACTTTTTTTAAATGTATCTTACGCAAAAAATACGATATTAACCGATATTTTTTGAAAATCTAAAGGACAGACTAAATGGAAATTATTGTTTTTCTATCTAGTAAATACCCTATTGAATACTTTATTTCCAAAAATCAATTAAAAATACTAACATGAGGCATATCGTGGTCGCCCATAAAATAGAAACCAATTATGGATCCCAACATTCATAGAAGATTTGAAGAATAATTCGATATGCAGTGAATGTATTCAGAATTGAATTGCAGAAATAAATATGAAATTGGAAACGTTATTGCTAGTGATATTTCACGTTCCGCTGGTGTTGATGTTCCATTTTGAACAACGTAAGTAGGTATTTGAACTGTCTTCGCGTATTATGACTCTTACATTCTCCTCTCACAGCACACTTACATCTCTCAAGCTTTTCAAGTATTTCAGGGGTTTAGCTTTCGCGCCCCTGGTCGTCAACTGGCTAAGTCCGCCATCATGTAGAATGTAAAAACTACAAAAACAAACTTGACAACACAAATTCTAGATCGCGCGATCAAAGCTCCATGCTATTTGAACATATAAGTAAACTACCCCGACAACCACCATCGGGCAGTGGCCCACCAGACACAACAGCCGTCTAGTCGGCGGATTTTACTCACTGTTCTGCGTACCTCTATCAGCACACATACCTTCTTTTTTATAGTTATACCATACCTTTGTTATTCCTCTCCACAAAATCTATCATAACAATTTGATACATTTCAGCGGTTGCCCAGAAAGTATGGAGCGAACGTTGCAACAAAAACATGATTGCTTTGAACGACTGCAATTGGTGTCACTGCAACGCGAAGAGCAAATACACTTGCGAGGCACGAGCTTGCAACGAAGTTGATATGTTCGGCCACTTCAATGGTACTGATTAATTTATATTATAAGTGGGAAAATAACTCTGGCTGTCTAAATACTTTACTAAAGAAGATTTTCGAAAAAGAGTTCAGGGGGAAAGATAGAGTGATTTTTCACTTTACTCTTTTTTCGAAAATCTACTAACTATTTAGACCTGGATATCAAACGTAAGCATACCAAGTTTCATTCTAATCCGTTCATTCATTTCGAAAAATAAGGATTTGAAAGTTTGTATTAAATGTCGTACGGTGAAAACGCTATTAATCGTAGTTGATCAGCCGGTCGATTCTGTCGACATGTCACGGTGTTCACCTAGGCGTAGTGAACGACAATAGAGCTGTCATTCTATCTTATTTGTATGGTTTGACAACTCACCCGTCATGCACCTCGCCCAAGTTTCCACTTCGACATGTTTACAGAATCGCACTGCTGATTTGGAGGAAACTTGGCACACGAGTAGACCATGTCCTCGAATAGGAATTTGAGATATCTTACTTTACCTTGAGATGATTTTCAATTTCACGTGTACACAAAGTCAGAGCCATTGGCAGAAGCTAGTATGTATGTAGTATTATAATTTATGGCTAATTTGCCAGTGGATTAATTTTGGCCAAATTACTCGGAATAATGTAAAAACTTCCGGAATACAAATAAGATGTACTTAACCTTAAAATGTAATTTAATTCTGAATTTAACCTTTAAAAGCTAGTATTACAATAAACTTAGCACTTCGACCAGACATTAATCTTTTAACTTCCTTAAAATATTACAATATTTTTCAGACGCCATAAGAGAAATGGACGTAGGTATGGAAGGCCACGGCGTCTGGCGTTCTGAAAACGGTGCTTGCGAGGCAGGAGTTCACTACCGAAAGGGCGACCTCCTCTGCGTGTGCAGCGAAGACGGCAAGTGGCCCAACCCGGTCTGTCGCGACATCTTCCAAATCCTCCACTCAGTAGAAACAACAAAGCACAAAGAACCGGTTGAGAACAAAACCTGCAGCGCAACCAAACTCTACCTCTTCGATTGCAATGTCTGCTTCTGTCCTGCGTCCGGACAAATAGACCCAAAGCTTTGCACGAAAAGAAAATGTAAGGACGAAAAAATCGGACGAACGCTCACAAAAGACGCTGTCGAAGAAGTGTATGCTACGTGCATACCCAACCAGACATACAAACTAGGCTGTCAAACTTGCATGTGTCTTAGGAACAACCGTCTCCTTTGCGACAACTGCACCGCCCAAAATGAGCACAACAGGTTAAATGAACCAAAAACATTGTGCCATCTGAAAAAACCTGGCGCCGTTTTTAAAAGAGACTGCAATTTCTGCTACTGTGATAGAAACGAAACAATATACTGTACAGCGAAGAAGTGTTTGAAAAATCACACGGAAATATCACTGCCAAACCTTAATTACGCTTTAGTGGAACAGATTCATGATGAGCAAAACTGTGCACCACAGACTAAGTTTATGAAGGATTGCAATACGTGCCAATGTTTCATGTCTGAGGGTGTTAAGTACTTCGGGTGTACGCTCAAACCCTGTAAGCTTAATCCATCGCTTAATCCAAAGATTGATGAGACCTGCGTTGAAGGAACGACGTATCAAGTCAACTGCCTGATCTGCCACTGTAGACTAGACCAAGGCATCAAGAAGGAGTTTTGCACTTTAGACGCCGAATGTACAAATCATAAAATAAATAAACACATACTGCCTCGAAAGCTTTCTTCTATGCATGGGTACTGTGAACCAATGCATTTGTACCAGCAAGAGTGCAATCAATGTCGATGCTTGGCTGACGGTAAAACCGTAGCTTGTTCCTCGAAGATATGTCCCAAAGGGAAAGCTAAAAATAAAGTTTTGAAGGATGCGTTGACTGATTTAGATTCTCATATAGAACAGAAATCTCCTCTAACACATAACTCTCTCATAATGGAATTCATTCCGTTTGTACAAACAGGTAGTTCTTGTATAAAGGGTCAGACGTATGAGGTCAGCTGCAATATTTGCTACTGTATGAATACTGGCAACGCCGTTTGTACAACTAAGCAATGTTGAGTAAAATTTGTTTTTTGTAATAGCTGTTTTTATTATCCACTGAGGGGAGGAGAATTAGCCACCAACGCTTTCCTTTGGCTTTTTTCTCATCTTGAATATCTGTAAGAATATAGTATAAAGTCTTCTTTCATGTCTGTCTGCCTATTCCAATATTCGATTCCTATTATTGGAATCAAACGTAGCTTAGAATTTAGGACCCCTATATTACGTAAGTGTTAATTTTTAATCCGTGGTGCTTGGCAACTGGGCTTATCCCCTCGGGGCCATGGCCTAGTTCTGTTCTGTCTCTTGCTTGAGAGGAGGAGGGGCCCCTAGATATTATGTTTTTTTTCTCCTTTACTGTTATTTTCTGATTAATTTCGATGCGGGGTCCGACATAAAAACAAACGTTTCTCCGGGAGTCGTCGAAATTCATTGACTCGACGTTTTCTAGAGGTAGTCTCTGTTGATTCTGGCTGTCAGAAGCTGCAACTCCTGACAGCCAGAATCAACAGTGGCCGGAATAAGGTAGCGGCTCGGAATAGGGTAGATTGCTTGTCCGATAAAAAAGGTCAGTCAATGTGAACGCTTACATCTTCTAAACTGCAACATTATGATGCGCTTTTCACCATCATTTGTTAAATTTATTCCAGAATTCATTATTTAAATTAAGAACAGAAATCTCATTGTTCCTTTTTTTTCACTAGTACAATCACAAAACTCATGTTTTATTGTGGAGTCACTTAAAATAAAACGTCAATGCATGTACAATAACTATATTGTAGAACATTTCAAACAGTTCATCGTTTTTTAAGATATAACATAACAAATTAAAAAGTAATAACACTCTCCAGATGTTTTTTTTCGATATCCTACTTTGTGCTTAATGTTTCTTTGAAAATAATTTGTGACAGACATAAAAGAACTTGCACAAACCCGAGTTATCTTTTAAAACTTCGATTTGCTAACCCGGACCATTAAAATCTTGTGTCACGGTGTTTATGGTCGCACTCCTCCGAAACGGCTCGACCGATTTTTATAATTTTTTAATGTACCTATTTTTGTTAGATACGAGAATAGGCCGTAAATTTCTGCCTTGATATGCGCGTACGAAGTCGCGGGCCAACTAACATTGAGCCAAAAGATAACTCTAGTTTTCTCAAGTGGGCCTTAGGTAACTCACTAAACTTTAAGTAAAAATATTTAATTAGTTAAGAAGTAGGAACAGCCGTCAAACTTAGTGGCAGCTGTGAATTACCTCTCACCCCGCTGTCACATGAATTTGCCACTGCACAGCGACCCGCCTCGTGTTCACACTTAAGTTTGAGCCATACTATAATTTATAAGAAAGTGCGTATAGGATCTTTTTCAGCCATTAATATACAAATTCCTAGCACTTTTTCCCATTTGAGGCTTAAGCCAATTTGATTTGCAAATCGGGTTAAAAATTGTGCAAAGACCATAAAATAGAGTGCCCCAAAAGGTAGAATATCAAAATAAGCATTTACACGCATTCAAGATTAAATGGATACTTATAATTACAACATAAATATTGAATTTTGAATAGTTGTAAGACAGATTATACATTTTTGAGACGATAGCATTCGATTTTCCTAAGCAACAAAAATCTCTCATTTGAAGGCACCGTATAAGGTTTATTCATTTGAAGAGTCTTTCTTAATAGTTTATTTTCTCTATAATTAATTGTTGATGATGTAACTCAGTCAATTTCAGAATGTCACGGGAATTAATCTCGCCTGTACCGAAAACCGATGGTGCCACCATTTAGCTAGCTTTAATCAATAGGTACGTTCTAACATGCTTTCAATAATATTTTATTTTGTAGATATCGATAGTCATACAACGCTAACTTAGACTTTATTCACAGGCCTCCAAAAAGCCAACATTTTGTTAAAAACGTTTTTTGAGTAAAAAGCTATTATTTAACATGTTTTATTTTTGAAGTGAAAACTTCTTTAGCAGCGTTGTGCAATTTTTGGGAAGGGTAAAAAATGTTAAACTCGCGTCAGGACACGTAACCTGATCGAAAATTCGTAAGACGGATAATGTAATATGTAATATAAATTGTCATGTTTGTGTACGATAGCGCAAGAAATTAATATTGTATTTAACCACAATAGTACTTTTATACTGATAAATAAAGCAATCCGTGCGAAATTATTCCCTAACCATTCCAAAATATTCAAAAATGCACAACGTTAATGTTCAAGTTTTCACTTCTGCCACCGGCATTCCCGGAGTGCAACCCGTTGTTTTTTTTTCACGTCACAAGGTTGGTCTCGCTCGCGGTCGCAAGCGCGACTGCCGAGCCTGTAGTCCTGGGTTCGATTCCCAGGTCGGGCAAAAAGTGTTATTGGGTTTTTCCAAAAAGGAGTATCCCTGTGGCAGCCCGGAGTTTGGAAGTTGGTGGTGTGACACCCCCGTGCCTCGGAATGCACTTTAAGCCGTTGTTCCTGCGCCAGATATCTCTCCGGTCGTGTCGAGTTGCCGTCCCATCGGAATATGAGAGTGATGGAAGAGGGAGTCCACCTGTGTTTGCGCACACACTTGTGAACTATAATAGGTCCCGCGCCGATGGCTCCGTTGAGATTGGCCGCCATGGCCGACATGTTCAGGAGGACTATACAATTTTTACCAGCGACGACGTGACGTCACGAGTGTTTTCAACGCACTGTATCGTCTTCATTTTTTCTTAAATATAATAAAATGTATCTGACGGACTAATTAGATTTTTCAGTTAAATACCCTTGCTTGAAACATTAACCTTTGGATGCTCGTACCGTTTTGTAAACCATTTTGTTTGGCATTACTATCCCCCTTCGGATCAAAGTAGACATGACATTCTGAAAATAACTTCAATGTTGGTTAATTTAACAATATATTTAAATTAAAATAAATTGTTCGGGACTTGATAATTTATTTCATTTAAGTAAGTGAAATAAAATAACCTGTCTTGTACATTTTTTTGGGTTATTTGTACAATATTCTTCATAATTCCGCAATACTCTTTTCAAAACAACGTAAATACAGTTCTCGTCAAATAACTTTGCTCCTCTGAAGTTGTGTCGAGTGACTGCGTTGTAGTCATAATTACGAACACACTGCAACTGCGAATGCGCAAGAGACATGGGGGTGGGGCGCGATTTTATGTCTCAGTCGCTCGTTTACGTTCGATGCATGATTGCGACCGGCTTGCTCCCGTCTACGTGACTGCACCTGCGCGACCTTTGCAAATGGCTAACTTCAGAGGGGCAAAGTTATTTGACGAGAACTGTATGTAGGTAACGATAGTATACAAGACAAACATTTTGAAAACACAGCGCCAAATGGGAAGGTTGGTGGTTGGTCTAACTTGTATGAAATCGCGCCCCTTGTCGCACAAATTCCACCGTACTATCGTATTTTGCGCATATTCAAGTTATTTCCCATTACTTTAACTGTGTATAATTATCTAAAATTGGACTATTACTTCTATTCTCAAGCTTTTTATTTTGATCGTGTTTTCTATCTAAGACATTGATATTAGCACCAGCAAAATTTGTCTTTGATTAAGCTATTTATAGTTTTATGTACTGACTTAAGCATAGCGTTGCATGATAATAGCAAAACTATCGATGGAATAACATCTAAATATTGTTTGTCAGTAGCTTGTGTTTTATCAACATAATCAATATTGATTGGTGTTATATCTAGCTGAACTATCTATAATAGTCGTACAACCGCGCTAATTAGGTATTTTTCGCAACCGCGAGGCTCGAGTCCTCTAGGAAAGGAACGATCTCTAGTAAAATTGTAACTTTAATGATTATCTCATTTCAATCTTGCTGAATATGAGGCCACTATAAAAGATTTTGTATGATTGGAGACATAGAAAAAAAGCCACATGACGATGAATTACAAGTTTAAGCTCATTTATGAGGCATCCGAAATATCCTACACTCAGCTTAATAACAATAATTAGTACTTAAATTAAATGAAATTAATGCCTCTTCCTCACAAAACTCCTTCGGCTAACAATTTACAAGCAAATTGTGCGATTAACATGTACGCAATATCACATTCAAGCAGATCTTAAGTAAAACCACGCTCAAAGTCAGCTTTGACAAAGTAAATTTTCGAAATAAACTTTTATTGCGAGATGCCATCGTTTTATATACACGTCCTTTTGGTTTCGTTTTTTGACTTCAAAGTTGGCTTGAGAAGTAGAACACGAAACAAATCCTGATTGATCACAGACTTCAAAGTGCGAATTGATCGCACGTTTTTTCACGATCAAAGTAGCGTCAAAAGAGTCATCAAAACTAGTTTGTCAAAGCAGACTTTGAACGCGTAGAGTAAGCTACAAGAGTACCTACTTAATAGTTGAAATGACATACCATTTGATTATCTAACTATATTTAAATAAAGATCAACTGCTTTAATTAGCGTGGCTTACGAGACAGTAGACTAAAGGACACAGAGCTTTTTTTGTGGTCCTCCAAAAAGCAACTTTGAGGACAAAAGGCCTCCGTGAGAGTAATTGAAGAAGCCTGTCATGACAGTTTTGTATTTAAGCGACCTGCTAGTGTCCTTTGGAAATAAAATTACTTCTGAACATTTTACATTTACTCCACCTCGTTCTTAATGTCGTAGTAAGATTCTTCTATTCCAGTAAGATTCTACTACAACTGTCAAAAATCATACTATCCTACATAGATCTGACTATCACAATCGGATCTTTTTCCGTAAAC
The DNA here is from genome assembly GCA_947386135.1 of Melanchra persicariae. NCBI lineage: Eukaryota > Metazoa > Arthropoda > Insecta > Lepidoptera > Noctuidae > Melanchra > Melanchra persicariae. The sequence goes on along the minus strand of OX376645.1, from coordinate 5,647,935 downwards.
GTCTGACCGTGAAGTGAACTCATTTTGAATCAATGAGCTGTCAATCCCTAGCATCAGCCTCAACCATCAGTCTATTCTGTTAACATCTTAGTGAAGTTTGCTGTCTATCCCTAGCTTTATGTGGAATGACAGTTTACTTCACGCTCAATAATTATTGACCTTAGTTTTCATGATGATTTTTTTCTTCACTATAGCACTAAAATGTTAAAATAACAGCTCAAGGGCCCTACCATGACGTTTTAAAACGTTAGTCGTTCGAGCGAGAAAGAGGGATGGAGCTATATAGGGTGTATAGCTCCATCCTTCTTTCTCGCTCGAACGACTGACGCTTTAACACGTCATGGTAGGGCCGCTGTTCACCTTAGTTTTCACGGTGAGACCTCACTTTAAGCTCAATTTAAATGTTTTCACGATCAAATGTTTACAGTTACGCGTTGTTTATTAAAAACTATTTAAGAGAAAGTGTCGTTCACTTGTCTGCAGCATCTGATGAAGGTCGCTCTTCGGGGCAGTTCCCGAAGATGTGCGGCTCCAACATAGGTGCAGGCGGATCTGAGACCTCCTAGGATGTCCTTCACTGTGACGCCTACGTCGCCTCGGTACTCTACTTCTACTGTTTTACCTGTAAAGGAAATTTAAGTTAGAAAAAAAATTAAATGAATTGAGTTAGTTGAATAGTACATACCTACTCATGTTGGTAGTGAAGTTAGAGGAAATTTCTCCCAATTAATTTTCTAAAAAGGTCAAATAGGTAAGAGCGCACGTAATAAACTGATATTGATACGACACATAAGGGCTCCCGCACACGGGCCACCGGCCACAACCACAAAACGCCGCCACTGGCATATTTCCTGTAATTTTCATACATTTTATATGGACTCGCCGCACACGGTTGGCGCCGGTAGCGGCCACACGCTACAAATCGTCACAGCTTGCTTCTTGTGGCCCGCACCGGCCACTAAACGCCGACACAAAAAGCCGCCACACGCAACTCGCGCGATTCCCCACCCTAAACCTTCTACGTCAGAGAGTCCACTATGATACTGCGCGCATGGGTTAAAGAAGTAGCAGCCACTGACCGCAAGTGTCAACCACCGGCCACAAGTGGCTGTCGCGCGCTTCAGCTACTTTTGTGGCCGCTTCTAGCTTCTCGTGGCGGCGTTTGTGGCTGTCGCTTGTGGCCCGTGTGCGGCGACCCTAAGGAATTGGTATATTTTTTTTTCTGCGGTAACAATTTTAATTTGAGAACAACACAAACACTAGCATGAAAACCTGTATAAAATGGCATTCAAGTATGGTTTAACACGTCCTTAACTTTAAATTCTCAATTCAGAAATCAGGGGTAGGTTTCATAGGTTTCTTCTTATCCCGGACAAATGCTAGGTTCTTGTGAGGCCGTAGGAAAATGATAAGATATTTTATTTTGATAAATAGAGGTTATGGATGTATGTGGAACAGAGTGTGATGTCCCGCAAACCTCCATTGAAAAAGGAGGACCCTCCGACCAGACTGTTGTTGTATCCGGACTGTTGTATATGTTCAAATCGCACGGAAAACTCTGATACCGCGATGCAGGATGTCGTTAGAAGTTCGCTGTTGGCGGGATAGATGGCGTTGCGGTTCTTTGTGTTGCCATACAATTGTACAAATTTCGCTTCGTTAGTTTTTGTTTGTGGCGGCATTGATGCTGCTACAAGGTTACCGACATAGCCCAAAGAATTGCCAAACTTGAGTGACAGTAGGCAGGGCACATTGCTCGCAGAACAGTTAGTCGATGGGGTCGAAAGGAGTGACGACCACGTACCAAAAGCCGAATCAAAGCGTTGGCGCGGCCTCCCACAAGGTGAACCGATGACCTGGTGTGCGCTGCGGGAACCCACTGAATACGAGCACAGGACCACTCGATGTGGAGGCTTACCTATGTCCAGCAGTAGACGTCTTTCAGCTGAAATGATGACGATGCAAGACTCACCTTCCGAAGACCTATACTCCGCAATGCCGCCCGAATGCTTCTGCATGGCCGTGGACGAGGACATGCCGTAGAACAGCTTGACCTTGCGGCCATCCGCAGTGGTGACCACGTCGCCGCCACACTGGTCGTGGCCCGCGAACATGCCGCCGGCCATCACGAAGTCTGCGCCAGCGCCGAATGCTTTTGCTACGTCACCGGGGCATGTGCAGCCTCCGTCCTTGGAAAGGGGTTTCAAATTTAATTCGGCAGCTCATCTTTTAATTAAGGTAACATCGTGAAGACCTAGGGCTAGGCTTATCTAAACTAGTATTATAAAGAAATTAAAATCTACATTATATATCTATCTTACTCCAAAAGAAGACATGTTATTTTATTACTAACTTTTGCCCGCGACTTCGTATGCGCATATCCCGTTTTGTCCCACGAATGTGGCAATCATATACAAAAATAATTTTCCAAATCTGACTGGTAGTTCCAGAGATTAGCGCGTTCATACAAACAAACTCTTTAGCTTTATTACATTATATAGTCATAGCATAGTATAGTACAGATTTTTCTTCTGTCAGAAGTGCCTTTTAAGGCTGTAACTGAAATAAATAATTTTGAATTCGACTTTACAGTGTGATTGTTGCAGGCTGATAACAGTATTCATCGTATATTGCCAATAATTATGGTTTTTTGCATTGTGACGTGGATTTTGCGGTTATTCCTAAAATCTAGTTATTGTTTCATCCTTGATTCTGCATTTGTCATTCAGTTTCCAGATATTTTAAACTAAGCTATTTTACATTAAGTGTAATGTATAGAAATACATTTTCATCCTAGTCCAGGGCGACGGCATAGCAATTGGGCGTTCTGTCCATTCCAGTTGGCTGGAATGTGAGACGGCCCACTGTTTGATATTAATTTTTTGTTTCCTACATTATTGGGTTTTTGGATTTTGGAAATAAATTATTTACTTTATTGGGTAATAAACTAAATACTGACCTAATAAATAAAAAAATCTTATAGTTGGCTAGAAATATCATCAATGGGAAACAAGGATTAGAATGTAGAATGCTTACCGATATGATATGTCCTTTGAGGCCGTGAGCAGCGTCTGCGCACTCAATGACAGCCGATAGCTGAGGGTAGCCTACACCCGTCTTAATGCGAGTGGTGCATACTGATCCTGGGCCTATTCCCACCTGTAAGAAGAAAAACAGTGGTATTTTTATGAAAGAATGAAAAAAATCTAATAGGTATCCGAAACCGAAACTGTATCTAGACTTCCCGCCCTGTGCTATTATGTGAAGTGTAAATATTTGATCGTAAAAACTCAGAAGAAGTAAGCTTGAAGCAAGCAATGTCAATACTTCATCCTTATAATGATAACTTACTTCACGTTCACTGTAAAGATTTTTACAAAATAGGCCGTCAGGTTAAGTGACTAACTTAACTTACTAACTAACTAACTATCTTAAGTTAACTTAACTTTAAGCTAACTTCACCTAAGTTCTCCCGATCAGGTTTGCCAGAATCAAGGGGTTGGTACCACTTACATTAAACTTGAATAGTATCTATATCGCCACGTGCTTAAAGGTCATCGTGTTTAATCAACCTTCGAGCGTAATATTCACTTGCCCCACAAAGGGGTAAATTAGACATTGTTTACAACACCCCCTCCCCGCTTCAATGAGCACGATAATTGGGTTCACAGGCGGGTTACTGAATTGAGTATTTTGAGTTAAGAACGTGTCAGAACCTACTTCTATGCCGATTTTTTTCAGGTATACAGGCTAAAATAAAGTTTAAGAAATGTTCAACTTGATGCCGGGGCTCTGGCGGAGGGTGGTCGCGAACCTGGGCCTAAACCACCAACTCTTAAAGCAGTATTACTTTAACATTACTTCCTGTGGGAAAGAGACGGAGCTATACAGGACGTATAGCTCCGTCTCTTTCCCACTGGACGTAATAATGAAGTAATACTGCTATAAGAGTTGGTGGTTACGCCCCAGGCGGGCGCTAGCCCTACCACCGCAACGGAAAGATTAGCCAGTCTTATAAGGTGTTAGGTGAGTCTGTCCAGGATGCGCCGAGCGCTCGGTTCACTTGAGAACCTAACTTAATTCAGAAATCGAGGATTACTCTCACCCAAATATGAGGTAGGCAGGTATATAAGATACTATAAAAGAGTGTCCGTGGAGTTTCTTGCACGTTCTTCTCCATAGAGATCTACGCTTTGGAACGTGTAAATAGCTTCATGTTTTTGACTGACTGACTCTGACAATTCAAAAGTACCTGTAAATGGTTTATTTGAAATAAATGCTTTGACTTTGACTTTGACTTTGACTTTATGTTATACGTCCTATTTTTTAAACGTTCTCGATGGCGTTAACGTAGGTATACTTCAAGTTTTATTTATTGAAAACTGGGTAAGCGCCGTCTGGTGACAATGACGGAAAACCTTTTTAGGGTTCCGTACCAGAAGGGTAACCAACGTGACCCTATTACTAAGCCTCCGCTGTCCCGCTGACAGATACACAAAGCTTAATATGTAGAAAGTTGAAAAACCTCTCATTAAACATTTAATGACATTACTAACTAAAGGGGGCTTCCATACAAGAAACGTGTTTTTTTTTTCGGTTTATGGGACGGAACCCTTCGTATGAGAGCCTGGCTCGCACTTGGCCGATTTTTTTATTATTATTCTGTACATCGCGATCGACTACCTACGTTTAAAAACACGCACTGAGGCATCTCGTCTATTCTGTGAAAAAAAATCACATCTATGTGATTTTTAAGTGAACTTCGGAACGGACGACGTCAGTTGGGACTGGTCATCTCTCAGCTGCCACATTATATTTTAATGACGTGTTATTTAAATTGTTGTTTTTTTTCCTTTAGACGCTTTTACGTGCATTTATTTCTATCTACATCGTTCTCACTTAATTTCAACAAGAATGATGTAACCATAACATTGTAAAGAAAAATTGACAATTAAAAGTGCCTGTAAATGGTTTAATTGAAATAAATAATTTGAGTTTTTTTTTTGAGTCTACTTTAAATTGAACGCACTTCGTCTAAGTTTTCACAAAAAGATGTTTACTGAATCGCGATGCTGGTCGGTATCAGTGTTTTCGAAATAAAATACGCACCTTAATTATATCAGCTCCAGACAAAATGAGTTCCTCCACCATCTCTCCGGTAACCACATTGCCTGCCTGAAAAGAGAACATTGCAATGTATGAGGAAAGTATCTTTTGCCAATGGCTCGCTCGAGAGAATCTCTAACCTAGAGGAACATGCAATTTAATCATAATGATTCTCCAGTAATTCCGTAAAAGGCTGATAAAATTCCACTCAACACTCATACAATTTCTGATTCAAATACAATTTGCTTCGACTTATCTCGTACTTACAATAATGGTATGTGTGGGGAAAGCAGCTCGAACTTTGCGAACATATTCGACGAAATGCTGAGAGTAGCCGTTGGCAACGTCCAGGCATATGAACTTCAAGTCTTTCACGGCGTTCAGGATTTCTGTGAGGCGCTCGAAGTCTGCTGCTGCTGTGCCTGAACTGGCCGCTGAAAGAACACCAAGAATCCTTTTTATTATCATTCGTATATCTGCTAAACTGTGGGTACCTAGGTAGCACAAAGTTGGTACCCTAACGGAAGATGGGATTACGGTACACCACGAAAGAGATGGGATACCTAGATCTTTTGAAACTGGAAAAGAGGAAGTGTGAGTTCGCGAAATGTGGAAAATGTGAAAATCTTTGCCAAATAGTGGAGCAGAAAAGGGTTATAAAAAATTGAGGCAGGCGTACCCGCACCCCAAACGTGTTACACACTTTCTCAATCCTAAAGATTTTGAAAAAAAATCCAGTTGTATTCCTGGAGGCGCGTTCCAGCAGTGGGAACTTTCTACGCCGATTTTATAGAAAAAATGAACGTAACGGGACAGTGAGTCATCCTTTTTCGTGCGTGCAGCCGGCGTTCATCGATTTATTAGATGTTGTCACGTCAAAAGTTTTAATGTGTTAATTAAGAGTTATAATACGAAGGTATTATAACTCTTAATTATAAACTACGAAAAAACTTATAGGTATAGTAGGGATGTTTCCTGAAAAAATCTAATTAGTCCGTCACATAGATTTAGAAAAAATATTGGACACGTATTTTTTCTTTTTGACGTAAAAAAGAAATGAAAACGATACGGTACGTTGAAAACTTGTGTGACGTCACAGACCGATACACTTTTTAACGGAAAGTGCCGCCACAAGCCTCCACTCCTAATCTTTGATGCGTTTTATCTTCGTAACTTTTTATTGATTTGATAAAACAAAAAACACGTGTCCAATATTTTTCGGTAATTTATCTGACGGACTAAATAGAATCACATTTTTTTTACTCAGGAAACATCCCTATTAAATATAACCACACACAAATACGAACAAATAGATACGTAAATAAGATATTTAATTGGTATATTTTATAACATTTCTCAAAACATACAGAAAAGATGAGACGCAGTAAAAAAATGTTCTAAAATCTCCAAAAAAATCCGATTTTGAAAATCTATGATGTACAGAACTATTTGCGCGAGACGATACTCACTGCCTGTTCACGGTAGTGTTTCTGGTCTAACTTTAACTGCTTACCTATTTGTTCTAAGCATGCTGGATACTCCGTGGCGAATTTCTTCCACTCGTCGACGGTGTAGTATTTGTGAATGCATGTGAACAGCCCATTCTGGAACAAAAAAACAAAATGATAGAGTAAAAAATATGGTTTGTAAATTGAAGATAGATTTGTTTTGGAAGTTACTTATTTCCTTGATAAGCCGTCAAGACTGATAATGTAGGACCAGATAAGTGAGGATCGCACGGAGGACACGGTGGAGCATACGGTGGAGCTCTGCCCTGCTTGGGCGGAGCAACGCCGTATCCTCGTCGAGGCGATCGGCGGCGGCGACCTCTCGCGCCCGGCCCTGGTTCAATCCATAGTCCGGAGCGAGGAGGCATTATGGGTAGCCGTCACCTCCTTCTGCGAAGCAGTATTAATTTATTGCATGAAGGAGCCTCCTCGTGTAGCGCAATTTGTTCCATCAGACACTCAACTGAACCTAGCCCTCGGCGCATCCTGGACAGTCTCACCTAATACCGTATAAGACTGGCCAATCCTTCCCTTGCGGTGGTAGGGCTAACACCCGTCTGGTTCACGACCATCCTCCACCGGAGTTCGGCGTCAAGCAGCCTGCTGTGTTTCGTCGACGCGTCGGAGTACCAGTGCCTTAAGGCATCATCTGGGCACGCTCGTTTCATCATGGACCTCATCTATCGCTTTCCATCAGGCGTGATCGAGGTCAAGTGCTAGCCCATTCATAAATAATAAAAAAAAAACTAATGCTAGTGATGGAGGAGGCAGACCGCGTGAGGGAAACATAACCCTCACGCTCCGGCCACCGCAACTGTTGCTGTCCGGGGCGCGGTAACTCTATCGAACAAATTCCGCAATCCTGGCAGGCTCTGGCCCTAACGGGCCTCGTCTACTTTGCTGAAATCTTTTTGAGGCGCGCGTGGAACATAAGGCGCTGTCGACCCAGGCCTGTCTGTGATCTGTGAAAATTTCAACTGTCTAGCTATCACGGTTCATGAGATACAGCCTGGTGAAGTGGTGACAGAAAGACAGACAGACGGACAGAGTCTTAGTAATAGGGTCCCGTTTTTACCCTTTGGGTACGGAACCCTAAAAAACATCAGTTGAATTGAGAACCTCCTCCTTTTTAAAAAACTGAAAACGAAGGTAGTTAAGCCATTAAAAAAAAAGGGTGGGCAGTATGCATAATTTGTAGAGAACACTCTACAAATTATGCATACTGCACACTTCTTTTTTTTCAAAGGTGGGAAATCATCAAATGACTCCTTCCGCACTGGGTGGAGCGGGAGGGAGTGTCAGACTTTTACTGACTAAAACCTATCCATGATCCTCCTAGTGCCTTTTGCGTTCCAGGGCCGCGGTAATTCTTTCGAACAAAATCCGCGACTAGTGCCTACCCTTGAGTTTCAAGTTACAATCAAACCTTACACATTCTGCAGTAACTTAATCCCACAGCCTTTGATGATCCGACCAAGAAAAGATCACATTATTTATTGTAATCCGATTCACTCTCCGTTATCCCTACATCAGTCAAAGATTCCGCATTTTTCCTTCCGGTGTGCCATTCATCGTTTTTCACACACACCGTCAAACGGGGTGAATAGGGACAGAGGGGTTTAATATCATAATATTGGTTGTGTAAGAAAGCAACTTTATTTTAAATAATATAAATCAATTGAATCAAATTGGAGACCGCAAATGCTGCAAGCAAGATTTAAATAACGTAAAAATCCCCTGTTTTGAGCCGTTTCACCCCTGCATTCCTATTTACCCCGTTTGTAGATACTGTAACCTCCTTGGCTGCAAGTTTCATCTATACATATAATAAAACAGTAACGAAAGAAAAACTGTACATTGAGAATTTTCGAGAAAAAATTAGTGGCTTTTGTTAGAAAAACGTAACTGATGACAAAAAGTGACTTTTTAGAATTTTTGTCTGTTTGTCTGTTTGTATGTGTGTATGGTAGGGCTTCACGCCAAAACTACTGGATAGATTGGATTGAAATTCAGCAAAAATGTTCTTTGTAAACCAAGGAATACTTTAGGCTACATATTATCACGCCGTATGTTATGGGAGGTAAGCAATATTGATTTTAAAAGGTTTTTGTTCGTAATTGAATGCATAAAATAATTGAATGCACAAAATGACATGTTAGTTAGTTACAAAACCATTTAGATAATTTTTACACATAAACCTGATAGGAATTGTAGCAATCTAGAAGAAATCAACTTATTATCTACATAATTCAGATACCCGTAATGCCATCTGTTGACCGAAAAAAGTACTAACTATCAAAGCATGAGAATTACACCAAAATATGTTTTTTAGTTACTAATGGTACTTTTAAAACGTCATAAACAGTGACGTTTCTTTTGATACAAAACTTTCCGTTATGCATTTGATGTATAACATAAAAAAAAGATTTGGTCTGATTGCTCCACTGACGTTATTTTAATTATTTTTTGAACGGTTAATTCTCTCCAATCAACCTGTAAAGCAACCTGGTTGCTTCTGTACACTTGGACGAAGCTGGGCCGGCAAACTTAGCCAGGACATCTACGCACAACGGAGTCCATACTCTACTCTATTCGTTGCGGGTTTTTTTTATGGATGGGAAATCATCAAAATGACTTCTTCCGCTCTGGGTAGACTGGAAGGGAGTGTCAGACTCTTACTGACTAAAACCCATCTGTGTTTCTCCTTATGATCTTTGCGTTCCAGGGTCACAGTGACTCTTTCGAACAAATTCCGCAACCCTAGCTTTGGCCCTAACGGGCCCCGTCTACTTAGCTGACATCTCTTGGAGGTGCGCATGGAACACAACGCTTCGTCGACCCGGACCAGTGGCGCTATATAGGGTGTATAACTCCATCCCTCCTTCTCGCTCGAACGACTCACGCTTTAACACGTCATGGTAGGGCCGCTGGTTGTTATCGGGCCGCGAGCCACCCAACGCTCGCCGTCCGCGTCCCGTGCCTACGGTGGCTGAGAATCGCCCTGCGACTCCTAACGCCCGGGGCGTCTTCTTCTGTTTCGGCGGCTAAGGCGTGACGTTTGCCTCTCCTTCACGCGGCCCGCCCCTTCCTTTACTAGCATTACTGTTTCGCAAAAGGAGGTGACGGCTTCCCACGCCTCCGCGCTCTGGACCATGGAGTGAACCAGAGCCGGTAGCGAGAGGTCGCCGTCGCTGATCGCCTCGATGAGGACACGGCAGTGCTCCGCCCAAGCAGGGCAGACCTTCACCGTATGCTCCACCGTGTCCTCTGCGGGGGTTGACTTCGCTTCTGGTTGGTTTTCCCATGGACAACTTTATGTAGATCTATCGCGTGTTAACAAACTTAGCAAATCATTATTCACAGTCCAACTTCGCTCACTGCTGAGCATAGGCCTCTCTTTTCGTGTGCCAATCCCCACGTTCCTGTGCCAGCCTCATCCAGGTTCTACCCACGATGGCAACAATATCGTCCGCCCATCTCGCCGCCCGGTCGACCAATACTTTTTCTTCCAGTCCTCGGACGCCACTCAGTCACTGCCTTACTGAACCTATCATCACTTGGGTTCTAATCCAACAAGCGATCTGTTTGCGGATGAATGGACGAAGATTTTATTGGCATGTCAGAAGTACTGTGAGACAGATGCTGAAAGAGTTGTTAACCTTTTCATTTTTATTTTTCTCTGTATTGATTTTATCTGAGTTTGTTTGTATATGTATATTTGTGTTTTCTTAGTTTTTGTGCTTTTTCTTATTAATAATATTTTTGTAGTTACTGTAATTGGTTTTTAACCGTTGTAATTAAATAAATCACCGCGCCTTGCCTAGTGTCCTGCCCAGCTCCACTTTAGTTCTACAATTCGTTTTCCGATGTTGAAAACCTTCGTACGTCTTCGGATCTCGACGACGTACCTCTACCAAGCATGGAACGCTTCATGGCTCTCTGTGCAACTATCAGTCAGTAAACAGCCTCCTGCGTGAGCGTCCATGTAAGTAAGTAAGTCACGGTGGGAAAAGCACACTGGTTATAAAGGCGGGAATTCAGACATTGCGGAATTTTGGCAGGCTTCAGAATGTCGTCCATTTTGATAAAAGCGGCCCATCCAAGGTGCGTTCCTCTCGATACCTCCGTTTGTTGATTTTATTTGCCAATTGAAAGGATATGGCCAAGATAAACATATCGGTTAATCATCTCCAACAATTCATTTCCAGATTTGAATCGCTGAAGGTGTTTGCCATAACCTTCGTCTTGGTTATATTCATCCCAAGACCACAAAGTCAAACCACAAAGTCATCTGCAAATCTTAAGTGAGACAGTTGGGCAGAAAATTGACGAACCGGCAACACACCGGTGTGCGCCGAATTAATCGCGAATTTAATGTTTATTACCAATTACATAAGGTTTAATTTTTTTTTGGGAATTTTCACATGTCGGGGCTGGAGCGGTTAATACCGCTATAGTCCCAATCTATACCCACATTTTTAACGACATCTTCTAGGACTGCTGTGAATAGTTTCGATGAAATGAAAGAAGCATTATCATTACAACGTTTCTCACGAAAAATTATTTGAGCAGAAGAGGTGATACTCGACGGCGCGTTGTGTTCCACGCGCGTCACAAAAAGATGTCAGCATAAAGACGAGGCCCGCTAGGGCCAGTGCCTGCCAGGGTTGCGGTATTTGTTCGAAAGAGTCACCGCGGCACTGGAACGCAAAGGGCATTAGGAGGAACACAGATGGGTTTTAGTCAGTAAGAGTCTGACACTCCTTTCCATTCCGCCCAGAGCGAAAGGAGTCATTTGATGTTTTCCCATACATAAAAAAAGAGGCAAGCAATGATAGACATTGACTGTTCGTATTAGATATACGAACACATTGATCTTACCTAGCCACATCATTTTACAATACATACACGCGAACGAAGTCGCGGGCAACAGCTAGTTTATAATATTTTTATAAGTAGCCCTCAAGCCGTAGTCCTGTGGTGCTACAGTACTTACTCATATTAGTTACTCACACATAAAACAATAAAATTATTAGCAATTATGACTCATTCATTAAATCCATTCTAGATAATATTTTAAATCCGCGTTTTATGTAAAATTTAAAAGCGTGTCAGCAGTGCGATTCTGCCAGTCTATTTTGTCGAAATCTCACCGTGTAGCTTAGGTGGAGTGAACGATAAGTGAGCTGTCATCTCGTTTGTATGGTTAGACAGCTCACTTGTCGTCCACTTCGTCTCCGTTTTTATTTCGATAATTATGTTTACAGAATCGAACTGCTGTAAACTTGTCACCGTGTAATCTGAGGTTAAATGAACATGAAGTTAGCTGTCAATCTATACAATACAAGATTGCATGACAGCCCACTCCACCTAAGTGTACACATTGAGAAGTTGACAGAATAGATCGGCTATGTGACTGTCTCTGTTCAATTTTCACGTCTAAGCTGCTGAACTGATTTTGATAATAATTGGCACACGTATAACCTTCTGACCTAGATAAGGACATAGGATACCTTTCATCCCGGTAGTAAGTATCCTATGGGATAAAAAAACCGGCCAAGTGCGAGTCGGACTCTCACACGAAGGGTTCCGTACCATTATCTATAAAAAACGGCAAAAAAATCACATCTGTTGTATGGGAGCTCCACTGAAATATTTATTTTATTCTGTTTTTAATATTTGTTGTTATAGCGGCAACAGAAATACATCATCTGTGAAAATTTAAACTGTCTAGCTATCACGGTTAGTGAGATACAGCCTGGTGACAGACGGACGGACGGACAGCGGAGTCTTAGTAATAGGGTCCCGTTGGTTACCCTTCGGGTACGGAACCCTTGAAACACGTACCATGAGGGCAAAGCTGCGGACATAAGCTATGTACTACGCTTTAATTACTTTATACAGACTACCTACTAAATTATACACGTCTGAAGTCTGACGCACACACATCTACATAATTATATGAATGTTTAACACACATACTCATATTCGCATATTTATAAACATAACACATTATTATTTCCATTGCATTGTCATCAGCGTCACATGAGAATCTAAAGGTGCGGACACATCTACGTGTTTACCGAAGTCAAAAGTCGGTGTAAAAAGTAAAAAACCGGCCAAATGCGACTTGGACTCGCGCATGAGGGGTTCCGTACCCGACCAAAAAAGACGTCTCTTGTATCAGTAGCGGCGAAGGGTCTATAGACGCCGAAATGCCCGGATTGAGCCTAATAATATAAAACAATAACACCTTTATAGCATAGGATAGATCTAAGAACATAATCATACAAATTGACAAGAACATTAACTTTAAACTTCGCGCGTATTGTATCGTGCGAACCACAAGCACCGTACTACTCATGTGCCACAAGTCTTAATTTTACGGTTGGCAGAATGATGTGCATATTCATTCATTTTTCGTTACGGAGAGTTGCCACTCTGCGTCGCGCCGCTGCCTCGCGCACGCTTGTATGGGGACACCCTTTAATTTTTAGATATATAAGTACACATATTTTTTTAGAGAATATAAGTAGCAATTACGTTTCGAGTTGGGGAGCCCCCTTTCATTTTTTATTTATTAAAGATAACAAGCAATGCGTGCTAAACTTGTAAGTTACGACAAAGCATAGGGTGCTCGGAGGACTCAACATCTAACACATAACTTCATACAATAGCGCTGGGATTTATACCTTTTTTTACCTGGCTGGATTAAAATATGCATCAATTTCAATTTGGGCTCAGAACGCGTCATGGATTTTGTTTATTGCCACAAACGCGTTGTGGTCATTTTCTTAAGTGCCACGACGCCCACGACGCAAAATTCGTGATGTGGAATTTTGGAACAAGCTACACACAACGCGTCGTGAGATTTTTTCGCTCAATGAGCGTTTTCGAATTACTAAAAAAAACCGACTTCGGAAATTAGAGTTATTTTGTACTTTGTAGTGTTTTTTGGAAGTCGGTTTTTATTTGTGCAAAAGTTTATTTACTTAATTTTCACTTTTTATTGTTAGGTAGCCCACACCTAACAACGCCACTGGAAAGTCACAGAAAAGCAAAATATGTACATAATTTCATATACATAGGTACATGGATGATAAATATTTTTAGAGCAATTTTGATTTAAAAACCAAACTACTGAACCGATTTTGATGACATTTCTATGGGACCAATCGGGAAAAATATCCTTTCACATAAAACAAGATTTTTTTAAATCGGTTCATAAATTACGAAGGGTAACAAATACAACGTGTAACAGAATAAACGCAATACCTCTTAAGGGGTTATTATACTCATCATTATGAATAACTTTTACTATGGGACCCACATTGAAATCGCGAAAAAAATCGACTGCTCCATACATTTTGGTGCGTATAACTCGACAAACGATTCATCCAGATGGATGCGGGAATCATTATAAAATTTGACGCGAGCAGCGGCATCCCGCACGGGATACGCCTCAATGTGGCCAGAGCTTTACTGAATAATCAGACGGCGTCAGTTTTCCTAGAAGCGTGGCTATCTCGGCACGTGTTTGATTTGTCATAAACGATGTCATTATACCGGCTCACTGATATAAAACGATTTTACTACGAGTCTGACATTACGTTGTGTCCGTTTTTATGACCACTTATCTTAATCAAGTGGAGATTATTGTCAACCTAATGTTGCCGAATGTTTTATTACGTAGATTAACTAAACTGAGCCTGTTAGTGCACTATAGCCTATGGTTTTTATCCACTGCTGGTCAAAAGTCAGCCTTTCATTCAAGCTTCCAGGGGGTCGATTCTGCTATTGCAATCGTGTCTCAATGACCGGTCAATGATCGATTTTTGACGTATAACGTCAAACTTTTGACACATTTCCCATACAAAAACTGTCAAAGTTGTCAAATATTCGATCACTGACCGGTCATTGAGACACGATTGCAATAGCAGAATCGAGCCCCAGGTGTGTTGCCTTATCCGGCCAACCTCTTGAAAACACCTCTAAGTTGTCACGCCAGCGTTTCCGCCGTTAGGCTTCCTGAGGGACTGAGGCCCTAGACAATGTGCCATTCAATTAGCGAATGCGACTGTCGAAATACCAAAATGTAGAAATTTGATCACCTGACATTTGCATAGCATCTGTAAATCCCATACATTTTTGACGTATTGACAATCGCCTTCGCCACGCTACCGTTGACAGAATCTCACTTGTCTCGAGCCCCCAGTCGTGTCGAATTGCCGTCTTTCGAAATAAGAGCCCTCGCAGACTTTCTATCGGCCGATAATTTAGCCGGGTTCGGCTGCTAGTGCGCACACCGCACCGAGCCAACTAATCAACTTTGTTTGGTGATGAGTACGCAAACTAGCCAACGGTCTAACAACTTTTGAAGAGAACGGTCGCACAATAAAAATTAATACACTAGTGTCCAGGGCCTAACCACCAACTCTAAAAGCAGTATTACTTCAATATTACTTCCAGTGGGAAA